>JAPVLV010000001.1:39912500-49912500 GCA_029168935.1 Oxyria digyna
CGTTTTCATCCTTTCCATTAGTATGTTCTCGTATTACAACTTCAACTACATTTTTATTATGAAATCAATGCTACAATCATTTGTCAAAGATATGGCAAGCATCAATAGACAAGTGTTACACTCATTCAAACCATAAGTTGTATTGGTAAATCGCTAACAAAGTATATGATATAACAACCATCATTTGGCCGTTTCCATCTTAGTTGATTTCAACAATGGTTACTAACAAAAGTGGAGAAGTTAGCTCATTTTAACAGACATGAATACTCTATCACTGTTAGGAAACACATCACTTTGTCAATCATGCTCTTATGTTATCAATCTAAATTCTAGTTTTGTCCTACTTCGGACCATCTTCGGACAAAAGACCATATTTGGACCACACTCTTTATAGGTGCGCCTATTATTATGTTATCAATATAAATACTAGTTTATGTGTCTAACATAGCAATGTTTAAGGCTCTATAATTAGTACATAGTAGCACTTTTGTTTTCAAGGAAATATGCTTATGGATTCATAAGTAGTTCAGAGTCTGCGAAATTTGATACAAATTGGACAAATTATAACAAATATCCACGGACAAAGTTATATGTCGACTTTAAATATTGTTATCGAATGATATCATTTTGAACTCTAAAATTCCTTCAGAATAAGTCATAGCATCAACAACCAAATCCAAAAAGGATTACCAGAAACAAAAAGAGGTATGGTTTAAGCGTAGTCATACCTAAACCATACATATTTTCAAACATGTCGTTGGTCATAATTGTCAGTCTTTCTTCTTCTACATGTCCGCTTTGTGTGACCTTTAATGCTGGAATAAGAACACTTGCGGTTGCTGTATTTTTTGTATTTCTTGATTATCTCCCATGCCCACTTATGTCTGCTAAGCTTTGTCCTTCCAGGAGGACGCCTTACATTTGGTGCGATGCATGGGATGTTTGACACAACTTCGGGGACGGTCAACCGGTTTCTGTGAGCGATCAAGTGGAATGTTTCCCTGTAAACATCGGCCACCATAACATTCTTAAACACGGGATGTACAAGCTCAGTCAGGGGAATCTTTATTAATTGAAATAGTTATGGCATGAACACATGGGACTCTATCAACCTGAAGTTCTCTACAATCATAAGTTCAAGTCTTGAGATTAACAAAGCATCTATCGGTTCCATCCAAAACCTCTGATTCAACCTTCACTTTCATTGTTCTTGACCTTCTATAATTCACTAATACCTTTTTGTAGTATTTCAGTGTCAAAATCTGGTCCCACTTTTTAGCCTTTTCTTGTCTATTACAAAACCATCTTGAAATGGTCCTCATTATACCATCATACAGTGAAAGAATAGGCCATTGATGCTCGATTTTCCACAACTTATTGAGGCTCTCTGCATTGTTAGTCGTCATTATGTTGAATCTGTTTCCATGAAAATTAGCCCTTGTTCAGTTGTTAACTCCAGCTTCTACTACATACTCTGCAATGCTTGGACATTCAACATTGAGTTCTCCAAGAAGATTATTAAACTCAACCACAATGTAGGCCTTAGAAGTTCGCTGGAATAGCGGCCACATATCTCGTCTCCCGTAATTCTTTAGCCAACTCTAGTGGGTGTTAAAAAGGCAAAACCCATGCTTAGCATAAATATAACTGTTCCTTAGTCGTTTTCAATACTAGCATGTCAGTTAGACACAAAATACAACTTTGGATCATTTGAAACCACCTCTTTCTTCAATTCACTAAAGAAGAAAGACCAAGATCATCATTTTCACTGTCAACAACGGCAAATGCAAGATGATAGATTTGATCGCTTCCATCGTGGGTTGTGGAAAGCAGAAGGACTCCCTTGTACAAAGCATTCAGATGAGTTCCACAACGATTACGTACATATGCAAGCATATACCTTCTCAGACCCTGTCTATTTCAAATTTAAACAGTGTAATAGACAAGACACTTTACAACACATACGATATGTATAGCAAACAGATAAACTATTATTACCTAGAACCATACAAAGACAAAGTCATATCTGAATGAACAAACGAATTAAATAAAACATTGACTAACCTTTTTTCAGATGTGGAATAGCTCCTCTCCATACACCTAAAGACCAGAATACAAACTTTAATTGGTTGTTGGCTGCTCTTACTATACTTGTGTATGTTCATGGATTCACCTTAACATATACATGTAAACCCACATCTTTGTAAAACTTTTTAGAGACGTACATGTGTCATATCTCGTGGTTCTTGACGAACACGATTAACTTTGTAGTAGCTTATATGTACTTGTGTCTCTAACATGTTGTATTTGAGAAGCGAAGAGGCCCTCACAACCCGAGATATGGAATAAAACATAGTGTATGATAAATTGTTCTGTCTTTATTAAGCGAGGGAAGCCTGACTTTTATGACGTAAACGCCTAGCACTTTGCGCCAAGTTGAAAATATTTTTATTTGATATGAAATTTGAGATTATTTTTTATTTATAAGTGAAAGTTTGAATATTTTAAGTAATTTTTCCTTATAAAAAGCCAAACCTACCGAATGTTTAGTGAAGGAGGGGGGTGTACAAGTTTGTTACCACCACGCAAGGGAGAGGGGGAGTTGTCACTTGAAAACACCATGGAAATGGAGATCGATTCGGAGCCCTTGAAAGGTAAATTTTGTATTTGCACTACCATCGGTGTACTTGTACTTTGCTTCCTTCGCGATGACTTGTAAAATAAGATATCATTCATTTTAGGAGGAGAAAAAAATGACGACCGTAAAGGAAAGCTGATCATCGTGATTCTGGTTGGTGCGCCCGGAAGCGGCAAGTCCACCTTCTGCGATAATGTCATTCGATCATCTTCTCGCCCATGGGCGCGCATCTGTCAGGTCTTTCTCGTTCTCTCCTTTCTTGTTAGGGTTTTTATTCTGAAGATGATGTGTTTGAAGAAAGTCCTGTGTGAGCTATGTTCTGTTTTGATGTTTTTGCTAAAGAATGAGGGGGTGAGGAAAATAATAGGAAGGTTGAATTTGCTTTTGGGGGTTTAAATGATATTCTAGTGAGATTTGTAGCAAGTAAGAAATCACCGGCTGTGATCTAGTGTCTTATGATTCTTGGTATCTGCCTGTAGCCAAAGCTAAATTGCTTCTTCTTAATGGAAATTTAGAAAGAGAGGTCTGAACTTGAGCTACTGCTATACCCATACAGAACACTGATTCTGGAATAATAATGTAAAACACAGCTGGAGATTCAACTATAGCTTCGGAATTTGATATTCCAAGGGAAGAGGGAGTAAAGCTAAGATACCAGCGAAAAATACAAATGCTAGTGGAGTAAGAGTTAAATGATAAATTAGCTAACATTACAATCAGTGATGATGTTCAAATATTGCAAGAATTATAGTATATGAGATGTAGTCTTGTAAAAAACTTTAAGGTGACAATCTAAGCTTAGTGAAGCTAGTTGATGTTGGCTTACTAGGAATCATCTTCATCAATCACATCTTCTTTCAGGTTGAAACTTCTGATTTCTATTTGAAGAGATTCTCTTTGTACATAGTAAACCTAAATTAAACTTCTGTGTATTTGGCCTTGTGTTTTATTTATATAACTGGGCATGTTGTATATGGTTTTCATTGATTAACAGAGTGCTGGATAAATAAACATATCAAGATGAAATGTAATTCAGTTTGTCCAACGTTATAGTTTGGCACATAATTTTGATTTATTTCTTCTCTATTGACCACCAAGGACCTAGTACAGCTTCCACTGATGTACTTTTATAACATATTCTCATTAATTATTTCAGTGTCCATTAGGATGATATGTGACTTTAATGATAAACATGTTGCTTTTAAGGATGAAAATTTGCAGTGCTTGCTTCTATTTTGCTGTGCTGAATTATCTTTTGTGTGCAATGTTGCAGGACATTATAAATAATGGCAAATCTGGAACTAGACCTCAATGCTTAAGCAGTGCTGCTAGTGCACTAAAAGAAGGAAAAAGTCTATATATTGATAGATGCAATTTGGATAGAGAACAACGAGCAGATTTTATGAAGCTTGGTGGGTCTCAATTGGATCTGCATGCTGTTGTACTTGATCTGCCTGCTAAGCTCTGCATTTCTAGATGTTTGAAGAGAACAGACCATGAAGGGAAACTGCAAGGAGGAAAAGCCGCTGCAGTTGTAAATCGTATGCTACAAAAGAAGGAACTGCCTAAACTTAGTGAAGGATATTCTAGGATCACCTATTGTAAGAATGAGGATGATGTGGAAGGCGCTGTTAAAATATACTCTGCACTTGGTGTGACTGATACCCTTTCATCTGGATATTTTGGACAGAAAAATCCAAATGCTAAGGTCCAAGTAGGCATACTGAAATTCCTGAAGAAACTGGACTGTCCTTCTAATTCAAAATCCAATGGTAACACAAAGAATTCTCTACCTGATCAGATGGAAAATAAAGAGCATTCTGTCATTGATGCTGTTGAGCTAAAATCTTCACCTTCACCCATTTCTAAGAAGACAAGGGAAGGGGATGTATTGGAAGCAGAGGCTGTGGGGGTTGTTGTTTCTTCTGAAGAGTCTTCAAACGACATTTCTGAAACCCTAACCCTTGCATTCCCTTCAATTTCGACAGCGGACTTTCAATTTGACCATGAGAAAGCTTCTGAAATCATTGTTGAAAAGGTTCAAGAATGCTTGGAGAAGTGTGAAAATATAAAGTTAGTTATGGTAGATCTGAGTCATAGATCACGCATTTTGTCTCTGGTGAAAGATAAAGCTGCAGCAAAGAAAATTGATGCCAACAGGTTCTACACGTTTGTTGGAGACATTACTCACCTTTATTCTGTCGGAGGCTTGCGTTGCAATGTCATAGCTAATGCTGCTAACTGGTAAGCATGGGTTTTGTAACACCAATAATGCCCCATGTACCATATGACTGGGTTTCTCTTTTCTTCTCTCGCTTTTACCTTTTCGTGATGCATATGTACGGGTGAGAGGGATTCATGTATGCATATATACGGAGTAGGAATAGAGTCAATCAAAATATTATGGTGATCTCAACCTATTTATTTCACTGTAGAACTATGTTGGGATGATTTTCAGATAGCAAGTTCCAAAATGTCTTCTCGTGGTAGCACATTTTGAACACAACCTGGGAATAATATTGCCTGGATATATGAAGATACAAGTCACTTTCTAGAGTTTAATATTGCTTGAAAATACTTTGTGTTTTATTTCACTGTAGAACTATGTAGGGATGATTTTCAGATAGCAAGTACCAAAATATCTTCTCATGGTAGCATATTTTGAACAGAATCTGGGAATAATATTGCCTGATAGTATGAAGATACGAGTCACTTTCTGGAGTATAATATTGCTTGAAAAATACTGTAGTTTAGTGTTTTATTTCTCCAATTGGTTTTGCAGATAATTATAAGTCAAACTGAAGTTGAACATTAATACTCCATAGGAATTAGGTAATATATTCTGAGGCAGCAAATACCAGTTAAGAGAGGTTTACTCAACGGAACCTAAAAGAACATGGGGTAGGTTGTTCAGTTTCTGGGCATCTGATACTATCTGCGTTGTACTCTGCATATGTATTGGGCATAACGTTTTGCATTTACCACAAATATACAGCTAACTTCTTTGGTTCAAAATTTTTTCCTGATTCCCTATATTATTTTCACTAGGTTCCTCTTCTGGACGTCTATTTTGTTTGCTTTTTACTCTCACTAAGTATAACTCATGATCACTTACTTTAAATTATTTATACATAGCATCATTTACTTTTAGACCTTCTGATGTTTAGATAAGTATAGAACTAAAGAGTGATATAGTAATATGAAAATAATCGCATTGTTGTGACAATTGACCTTGAGAAAGTTGTATGCAGGAGATTAAAACCTGGAGGTGGGGGAGTGAATGCTTCAATATATAGTGCTGCAGGCCCAAATTTAGAGGTTGCAACTAGAAAAAGAGCTGGAACTCTTGCGCCAGGAAACACTGTTGTTGTTCCACTTTCTTCAAGCTCACCATTATTTAGTAGGGAAGGGGTAACCCATGTCATTCATGTTCTTGGACCAAATATGAATCCCCAACGACCCAACTATCTAAATGGTAATTATGATGAAGGTTGCAGAATCCTCCGGAATGCTTATTCATCACTATTTGAAGATTGTATATCAATTGCCTGGGAACATTCAACTGCACTCCTACAAAATAATAAAAAGCTCAATTCAGAGAGATCAGAAACTTGTAATCATAATGATACAAAGCAGGAAAACCGTTTCTTTTCTGATACAATGATGAAGAGAGACTGTGCATATGAAACTGGGATTGCAAAGAAGTCCAAGGGAAGCATTAATCCTGGAGATTCTGAAGTGATTCTGGAAAAATCCGAGAACAAAATTGGTGCAACAAAGGCTTGGGGCTCTTGGTCCCAAGCTCTATACAACATTGCAGTTCAGCCGGAGAAATACAAAAATGATACGTTCGAGGTGTCCAACGATGTAGTAGTCTTAAATGATGCCTATCCAAAGGTATGTGATCCATTTCCTTAAGCATCTTTTTTATTTCTAATTTTTAGCTAATTCGAACCGAGACTACAAAGATATGGCTTCTTACAGGGAAAAAAGCACATTCTTGTGCTGGCAAGGCTGGAAGGTCTTGATCGTCTAGCAGATGTTCGTCAGGAGCATCTTCAGTTGTTGAGGACAATGCATGAAGTGGGAATTAACTGGGCAAAAAAGTTCCTACAAGATGATGCCTCGTTGATTTTTCGTCTTGGATATCATTCGGTATGTTTTAATCTGAGCATTTGATGTGTTTGATGTTATATGTTATTCCTGTGGCTTGGGTAGTTTGAGGCTACTTAACTTGGCTAAGGATGCAGTGAAGCAGTTGTTTTGCATGCCAGGTTCTCTTTGCATAGATGGCAAGTTGGTGCGATATTTGGGGCAACTACCAGTCTACCATACATCTGCATATAATTTAACTTGGATATAAATTATAGAAGGCTAGAATATGAATATTCGAAAACTTTCAGTTCTGTGGACCTATGTTACATGGACACGGGTACCCATGTCGGACACGGGTACCCATGTCGGACACGGGTACATGTCTAAGTGTCCCGACTCGTCTATTTTTGTGGAAAAAATCATGATTTTGGTCTAAAATGAAGTGTCCGGTGTCCATACCCATGTCCGGGTGTCGAGGATCGAACGCAGGTACTTGAGGTAAAATGAAGAGTCCATGTAACATAGCTGTGGACAGTAAAGAAGAATTTCTTATGTTACCAATTCAATCACCAATTCATATATATCAACATAACCTCAACCTACCACTCAATCACCAATCACCACTACTAACATATTACTATGTACTATGCAACAGCACGCCCATTTTTAATAATTCTCCAAGACGTTACGTTTTTTAGAGTTCTAGGAAGTACCTTCTCTTTTCCTAATGATAAGAGCTATCTTGTCCTAGTAAACTGGCCTACCTTAACCCAATGTGCAAATATATTCCAAATATCGGGTTTTTCCTCCTTGCATAAATAAACCAAGCTATATCTATCTGTGTACCTTTAGTTATTTTGTATTGTATCCTGGATATATCACAGTCTAGTTCATGGAGGATAACGGAAATATGTACTCGTATGCCTTCGTAACTGTTCTAAATGAAATGCTGTTTCCTGCAGCTCTATATGTTTAGTCAGCATCAGTTAGTGGTTTGTTTTGTCATGTGATGAGTTATTTAAATGTCGTGCATGATTCTTCTCTGCAGGTTCCATCAATGAGACAGCTACACCTTCATGTTATAAGTCAAGATTTTGACTCTCCACATCTGAAAAATAAAAAGCACTGGAACTCATTCAACACAGCCTTCTTTTTAGACTCAGTAGACGTGATCGAGGAGGTGAGCAAGAACGGGAAAGCATCCATAAGAGACGGCGGTGATAACTCGCTCTCAATGGAACTGCGGTGTCACCGATGTAAAAGCGCACACCCTAACATACCTCGCCTTAAGTCACACATTAGAAACTGCCAAGCCAACTTTCCCGAAAGGCTTCTTGAAGGTGATCGACTCATCCAGGTAACAAACTAATTTCACTTCAAACCCTTTTCGATGAATACAAGTGTTTTTCTTCTCGTTCCTTTTGTCTCCATGTAAATATGGTCAGAAAGTAAGTCAAGGGATAAAAGTTTGCGGTTTGAATCTAATTTGTGAAATTTCATTTCATTTTGTTGAGTTAACACATCTTTTTTCCACCAATGGCTTATGGTTCAAGAGGTATGAGATAAAATTTGATCCAAAGTTTTGAACATTGCAATACGGTAGCCAAGTTACTGAGTTTACATTGACACTGAATTCATCATCTTCGTTATCAATCCGAGTCCGACGACTTGAATTGATTGTTTTGGTCAAATCATTGTCATTGAAATAATAAAAACAAAAAAAGAAGTTTCATCAGTCTAATCAGTAATCTCCCACCCCTACATTAACTACTACTCCCTCCGTCCCAATATTAAGTGTCCGTTTGCGGTTTTCGATGAAAATTAAGGAAGTGAGAAAGAAGAAGTGAAAGAGAGAGATTGTGAGAGGTGTTTTTTTTTTTATGTAGCAGAGAGAAGATAAAAGGTAATTAGGTGTGAAAATTGATGTAAAAAGGAAGGAGAGAGAAGGTAATTGGGCGTGAATTTCTAGAAAAGTGATTTGATGTGGATAATAAGACGAAAAATATAAATGGAAACAGACACAATATTTTGGGACGCCGAATAAGGAAAACAGACACTATATTATGGGACGGAGGGAGGGAGTATCAATATTATACATAAAATTCGAAACTTCAACCTCTTTTACCCCGTATCCAATAATATTTCCAACACAAACACTACAAAATTGGATGATTTGATAAAAAAAACAATGAGGGAGAAGGTGGTCCTTCATGTGATACCTTCAATAAGGTTAATTAGTGTTTTTTAAGTTTTTATGGCAATAAATGTTATTGTAAGCAAGTTTGAACGTAGAAATAGTGTAATGCTAATGATTTTGTCAAGGTTTATACATTTTATTTCATACAAAAGACTAACTTTATTCCCTTAGGAATTATAGAATGAAATTTTATTTTCCATATATGTAGTATAAGTACTGAATATGCAATGGGAAGACGACGTGCAAAATTATGTATAGTTTCGTCCACCGCAAACCAAGGGTGATGCTCGTTCGTCAAGGACTACAAGGATCGGTTGGCACTTGGCACTAACCATCCAAAATACATATTTTGATGCTATTATATTTGGTTCCCAGGGTAACAAACAATAGGTCAGTATAGCCTTTCCATCAACGATTACAACTACTTTTCTCCCTTGCCACTCTCTCTTGGTTTGGATTTCGATGCACCTCCCTGTGTGTTTCAGCCACAACCTTCATCGTTTCGTAACTTGGATTGGTCGGGTGTACCTCCTTTTCACGACCATGCCATCCGGTAATCCTTATACAGAAATGCATTTTCTAGTAGACTACCACTAGAGAAGAATGTGTTGGAGCCGGTTCTCGACGGGCTCGCGAAGCCCAAAAGGAATCGGGTTAGGCCCATCAGACGCGAGCCGGATCGGTCCATACAGTCAGCCCAGAAGGACGAAAGCGGCCCATAAGCAGACGAAGCCCAGAAGGAGGATCCGACGAGATTAAGTATCAAGGGGTAAATCAGTAATTGACTCGCGTGGGCCCCTGACAAGAGTATAAGAACGCAACTCAATGGATAGAGGAGAGGATCTCGACTAAAAGAAAAAAACGCTTCGTCTCCCTCTGCCGAGTAAGAAAAACACAGGAGAAAACCAAAACCTCAATCTTCCAAAATCTCTCTCTCCTAGAGGTGTTAGGAAGAACATCACTTAGTTTGTAACTCCCAGAGTAGCTATTAAGCTTTAAATACTGCGACGAGTGTTTTCTAGGTTTGTTCGGTATGTTGGTTACGAAGAACTTGAAACGTTTTAAATAGTATTTTAAGTTCCCTTTATCATTACTTTACATCTTTCTATCTATTTAAGCGCTTACGGCAAATTGTGTAGTTCTTAGTTGCATTTTTACATATTTGCTAATTTGTACGCCAGAGACGTAAATCCAGAGATACCCTCTCGTAGTTTGGTTGCGTTGGAATAGTAGGTGTCAAGAACTAGGTCGAACGACGGGGAGAAGACGAGGTGAAGTGCTGTATACAAGTTTGTTGGCCAGACTCGCGAAGTGTTGTGTCGCGAGCTGCGTTTTCTGAGTTCCAACACTGGCGCCGACCGTGGGGACTTCCTCGCACAAGTAAGGTTCACTACAGATATTCACGTATCTCTAATACTTAACCGCCTAAGGATGAATGTTGGGGGCGAGGGAAGCGGCAACACCCCTCTTCAGACGAGGACACAGCAAGAGATAAATGGCTCACGAGCACCTCTTACACGCGTGCCGGAGGAAGAGATTGTTCTGGTAGGGCCCGCACTGATCCAGTATCGCGAGTTCCTTCGGACGTTGGGACAGAGCACAGACAGGGGCCAGCACCAGGAGCAACCGAGGGTTGAGGCCCGCGAGCAGGAGCAGGATCAGGGCGAACGAGAACAACCAGACGCTGAAGAGAGTGCTGAGCACGTACCCGACGACAGAGTCTCAGTGTCACGAAGGACCAGGGTCGAGGGACGCGAGAGGGCTTGTCACCCTGGTAGGTTTGACTTGAACCAAGCCCCCGCGAGCTATGTAGAGAACCAGTCTTACAGGGGAAGAACCAAAACAAGGAGACATGGGGTTCGTGCCGAGCAAGGACCTTCTCGCTTCCAGTATGAGGGGGAACCTTATTATAACCAGGCAAACTATCCACGGCAAGCTCACGAGGCCTATCCGCCCATTAACCCGTCAGCCTTGTTCGGCCCGACTGCCTTTGCAGACCACATAGTCAGGTCAGTCCCTCTACCTAATTTCAGATTCCCTATTATCAAAGAGTACAATGGCAAAGAAGATCCTAGCGAACACCTAGCACGCTACAAGTATGCTATGCTCGCAAGGTGTCCTGACGAAGCCACGATGTGCAAAGGTTTCCCAGGCACTCTCGCGGGGCCCGCCATGACCTGGATGCTTAACCAACCGTCAGGGAGCATCCATTTTTTCGCTGACCTAGAGAGGAGTTTCTTGTTGCATTTTGGATCCTCAAGGAAAAGAAAAGTGATTATGCAGGAAGTAGTGGGTGTCAAGCAGGGACCAAACGAATCGCTAGAGAGTTATGTCAGAAGGTTCTCGGAGAAGATCTTAGAAGCCGAGGATTTTCATGATAAAACTGCCCGAGTCGCGTTCCTAGATGGTCTCACGGATGGAAGCTCCTTCAAGCAATACCTATACCGCAAGAAAGATTTGGACTACCAGGGCATGCTCGAAAGAGCGTATACAGAGATTAACGTAGAAGCACACTCAAGTTCCGCATTGAAAGGAAACAATCAGAATAAACCTGCTCAAGGCCAAAAGAGGGACAACCAGAACTGGGGCAGCAAGCGCCATCAGGGAAGTCAGGGAAAGGAGCAGATTGGCACACGAGCTCCCGGTTTGCAAATTCAAGACCAAAATCAGGGTCAAAAGCAGTTCAGAGGCCAGAACCATGATCAGAATCAGTTCCACTCGCAAAATTTTGTAGCCGAGCATGATAGCAGTCGCGAATCTGAAGGGAGAGGGGATCGAGGTCATGGTCGCCACGAGTCGACCACGTGGTGTGAGTACCACAGAGTGGATACTCACCCTACAGAGGAATGTAGGTCGCGTCCTCACCACCCGAGAGAGCAGAAAGTCCTAACTGCGCAGAGAGGAAATGGTGATGGAGGTCGCGGCGGTACAAAAAGAGGTGGAGGGGGTAGAACACAGAACGAGATAAGGCAGCGAACCCCCGTGACAGGTAACCAGAATCAAGGTCCCAATCGCAACCCGCACCAGAACTTCCCTCACTTAGATGGCCATATAGGCACGATTGCGGGCCGCCATGAACCCATTCCCTTAGGCAAACGAGAGCAGAGGCTCATTAACAACGCGCCCAAGCCTCAGGGAAAGCCAGTCTATAGCATCGCGAGATCTCAGTCTGAGCCTTACACGCTTGTGTTCAGCGACCAGGAGGTAGATACCTGGGCTGTCGAAGCCGCTGACCCACTAGTCATTCATGCTCAGATTGGAACCAAACTTGTGAAAATGATTCTCGTGGACACAGGGAGCTCGGTCGATATACTATATTGGGACGCGTTCGAAAAAATGGGGATTGACCAGTCTACACTCAGGCCTACTAAAACCACGCTTGTGGGTTTCGCGGGTGACAGAGTGAAGGCCCTGGGCGTCGTCACCCTAGATCTCATACTGGGTGGGGAGACCGGGTCAAGAAGGTCAGAAAAAATAGATTTCGTAGTAATACCAATAACTTCCTCCTACAACGCGATACTGGGACGCGAGACTCTGTGTAGGTTTGAGGCAGTTGTGTCGATTTGTCATTTTTGTCTTAAGTTCCCAACGCTGACCGGAACAGGGGTCGCGAGGGGAAATCAAGAGGAAAGCCGTATCTGCTACGTATCATCCGAAAAGGGCAACACCAAGGCTCTGCTCGCCAACCAGTTGTTTGTTCCAGAGTTGCCTCACGTAATTGAAGAGGCCGAGTTGGAGGTACGTGCCTCTCCGAGGCCGCGAGATACTGGAGAAGAAGAAGGGCACAAACCACATTTTGATGGGTTTGAGAAACAGACAATCACCCCGTTCCCTAACATAGAGGAGAAGCTCTATGTAGGGGGAAAGCTGGATCAAAAAGTTGTGCAAGAAGTTGAGACCTTGCTCGCCTGCTCCCGGGATATATTCGCGTGGACACCAAGGGATTTGAAAGGGATTCCCGCGAGTGTCATGACCCACTCCCTGAACATTAGTTCAGAGGTCAAGCCGCGTAGGCAGAAGAAGCGAAAGCAGGCAGGACCAAAGAACGCGGCTGCTGCTGTGGAACTCGCGAAATTGATGAAAGCGGGGTTTGTAAAGCCCGTGCAATACCCGACGTGGCTGTCAAACGTAGTAATGGTAGAGAAAAATCCCAAGGGGACAGGAAAGTGGCGCATGTGCGTAGATTTCACTGGTCTCAACAAGGCATGTCCCAAAGATAGCTACCCATTACCTTCCATCGACCAGTTGGTAGATTCCACCGCGGGTCATGAAGCCCTGAGTTTCTTAGACGCGTACTCTGGGTATAATCAAGTCATGATGAATCCAACCGACTCGGGGCACACGGCTTTTATCACAGACAAAGGAACCTTCTGCTATAAAGTAATGTCGTTCGGCTTGAAAAACGCGGGAGCAACATTCCAGAGGTTGGTGGACATGATCTTTAGCGAACAAAGGGGTGACACCGTGGAGGCCTATGTTGATGACATAGTAGTTAAGAGCAAGAAGCAGGCAGATCACGCTCGCGACCTGGCAGAAGTTTTTGAAACTCTAGGAAAGTATGGAATGAGCCTCAATCCCGAGAAATGTGTCGTCGGGGTCACCGAGGGCAAGTTCCTGGGATTTCAAATCAGTGCACGCGGTATCGAGGTCAATCCAGACAAGGTCCAGGCTGTAATAGACCTACAACCGCCGAGATCCACTCATGACGTCCAAAGGTTTGTAGGAAAGGTTAATTACCTCGGGAGGTTTTGTGCCAAGCTCGCGGAGCGAAACCTCCCCTTCTTCGACATATTGAGGAAACCGAAAGACTTCGAATGGACTGAGGAGTGTGAAAGGGCATTTATGAGTCTCAAAGAACATCTGGCTAAACTCCCCACACTTGCGTCACCGATACCTGCGGAAGGCTTGCAGCTGTACCTCGCGGCCGGAACGCTTGCGGTGAGCGCAGTGTTGGTGAGAGAGCAGCAGATCCCCGTCTACTTCATCAGCAAAGCCCTTCTGTCAGCCGAGACCAGGTATTCGCCCATAGAGAAAGCGGTACTCGCGTTGATAACAGCCGCTCGAAAGCTCCGACCTTATTTCCACGCTCATCCCATCGAGGTATTGACAGATTTACCACTCCCCTCTTTCATGAGTAAGCCAACAACCTCCGGGAGGCTCGCTAAATGGGTAATTGAGATGACTGAATTTGACGTAGTCTATAGACCACGACCCGCGATCAAAGCGCAAGCGTTGGCTGATTTTATTGTTGAAACAAGTTTCAGAGAGTTCGCAATAGATGAAATAGCTCCAAAGCACCCCACGTGGGTTATGCACGTTGACGGGGCAGTAAACGTCGACGGTTGCGGGGCGGGGGTCGTCCTGACATCCCCAGCCGGGGATAAAATCGACCACGCGATTGCGCTAAGATTCAAGGCCACTAATAACGAAGTGGAGTATGAAGCGCTCATCGCAGGTCTGGAAATTGCAATACACGCGGGAATTCACATGGTGAGGTGTCAGAGCGACTCTCAGATTGTTGTGAATCAGATCAATGGGACCTACGAAGCTCGAACGGGCAATCTCCCCGTATATCATGCGAGAGCAACAACTTTGATTTCGTTGTTCAGGCATTTTGAGATTGAAGCAATATCGAGGGAGGAAAATACGCGAGCCGACGAACTCGCAAAGCTAGGTTCTCAGGCTCAGTACACGAATATGGAGCGTCCCGGTGGGATTTCTACCGTCGTTTCCAAGGGTGGAAAGAGTCAATACTTCTGGGTAGTAAAGTCTGAGAGCGCCATAAGCAACCAGGTGGAGCTGATGGTAATAGACGAGCCAATTGATGATTGGCGCACCCCTATAATTCAATATCTAGCAAACGGAACAGGACCCTCAGATCCAAAAGAAACGAGAAAACTTGTCTCCATAGCTGCGCGCTTCTACATGTGTCGTGGAGAACTCTACAAAAGAGGGTACGGACCACGCGAGCTCCGGTGTTTATCCAAGATAGAAAGTGACGTGCTAATAAGAGAGCTGCACGCGGGATTGTGCGGGACTCACGCGGGGTGGAGACCTATGGTCTATAAAGCGTTGAGGCAAGGGAATTTCTGGCCAACCATGAAACAGGACGCGCAACACGAGTCTCAGAACTGTAAACCATGTCAGTACTTCGCCCCGGCTTCTCATCAGCCAGGTGTAGAACTACAGATAATGTCAAGCCCCTGTCCCTTCGCGATGTGGGGGCTAGATCTATTAGGACCTTTCAAGCCAAAGGCGCCTGGTCAACTAGAATACATCATTGTAGCAGTTGATTATTTCACCAAATGGATCGAAGCCGAGGCTCTCGCGAGCACTACCGTCCCAGCAGTTAAAAAGTTCCTATGGAAGAATATCATCTGCAGATACGGCCTCCCTCACGAGATCGTAACCGATAGAGGACCACAATTCAATTCGCCACAGTTGCTCACGTGGTGTAATGACATAGGGATCGCCTTAAGAATCGCATCGGTCGCTCACCCGCATTGCAATGGCCAAGTAGAAGCTGTGAACAAAAGTATTGTCGTGGATCTGAAAAAGCGGTTAGAAGGCTCTAAGGGAAAGTGGGCCGAGGTTTTACCTCTAGTACTTTGGGCAAACAGAACCACGGTAAAAAAGGCAACTGGGGAAACACCTTTTGCCATCGCCTATGGGATAGAAGCCACAGTGCCAGTCGAGTTCATTGTGCCCACGGATCGCGTGATTCAGTATAGCCCGATCGACAATGACGAAAAAATGCAGCTAGAGCTGCAGATGCGGGAAGAAATTCGCGACTTGGCAACTATCAGAGCGGCCAATCATAAAGCCAACGTCGCGAAGTATTACAACAAGCACGTAAGATTGAGGGGATTCGCCAGAGGAGACCTAGTGCTCCGTAGAACAGAAGGAGGAAAACTCGACCCCAACTGGGAAGGACCTTACATTATAGATCGCGAAGTCGCTCCCGGGGCATATCGTCTCAAGGTTCACTCTGGGAATCACATTGCAAACTCTTGGAACGTGATGCGACTTCGTCGCTTCTATGCTTAATCCTCCCACGACCCAGGTACGTTTAACAAAGTTCGTCAGAGCAAAAATGTTTTCCCATTAATGATCAATGCTTATCGCATTGAGACACTAAAACGTTCGATCACTATGATATGATAAGTACAGGTTGTGGAACCAGCAATTCGTTATCACGCGAGTTTGGATTTTCAAGAAATGGCTCAGCTTGGTCGACCAAAGCTCGTTCACCTAAAAAGGTAGCGCTTCAATTAAGACTAAAGTCGTCAAGTCCGCTTCACTGGGCTGGGCTAAAAAAAAAAACCCCCCAGGTCGCGTGTCCAGCTTCCATGGTTGAGCTAAAAAACTCTCCTTGGTCGCGAAAGCATGGACGGGTTTACGCCAATGAGCTCACCCGCCATGATCCCGCTTCACTGGGCTGGGCTAAAAAACCCCCCAGGTCGCGTGTCCAGCTTCCGTGGTTGAGCTAAAAAACTCTCCTTGGTCGCGAAAGCATGGACGGGTTTACGCCAATGAGCTCACCCGCCATGATCCCGCTTCACTGGGCTGGGCTAAAAAAACCCCCCAGGTCGCGTGTCCAGGTTCCATGGTTGAGCTAAAAAACTCTCCTTGGTCGCGAAAGCATGGACGGGTTTACGCCAATGAGCTCACCCGCCATGATCCCGCTTCACTGGGCTGGGCTAAAACCCCCCCCCAGGTCGCGTGTCCAGCTTCCATGGTTGAGCTAAAAAACTCTCCTTGGTCGCGAAAGCGTGGACGGGTTTACGCCAACGAGCTCACCCGCCATGATCCCGCTTCACTGGGCTGGGCTAAAAAACCCCCCCAGGTCGCGTGTCCAGCTTCCATGGTTGAGCTAAAAAAACTCTCCTTGGTCGCGAAAGCGTGGACAGGTTTACGCCAACGAGCTCACCCGCCATGATCCCGCTTCACTGGGCTGGGCTAAAAAACCCCCCCAGGTCGCGTGTCCAGCTTCACATCGTGACTCACACGTCTTTTAAACGTTCTTAACCACATAACGACCAAATACTGAATATCTCTCTACATGTGCAGTGCATAATATTCCCCGCAAAAGCAACGTCATGCCTAGATAATCTCTGCAAAGTCAAGAAATTCTCCGCGGCAACCATACCAAAGAAAAACTGTCCTGAAGCTACGCGACTACAAGTGCTCAGGACAAACCCCGCGAACATCAACGGCCACTAAGAACTAAAACGCGAAGCTCTGTCACCAGCTAGAGCGGACATACTAACCAGGACTCGCGCGTAATGTTCATGCAAAAGCTAACAGGAGAATGGTTTGCAGTGCTTTATGATTCTCACATAAATTATGTAACACCGTCAGTTTTACCTTTTACTTAACAAGAGGGGTCGTAGTTATGAAACACTCATCTCTTTACGTTTTATTTTTTCGCAAAAGTACTTTTTCCGAGACACAAAACGGGGGGAGCGAGGCGAGATAAGTGTATACGAAAGTAGACGGTTAAGTAAAACCAAAAACATAGCAAAACAGCATATAGCTCGCGACAACCGTGGCCGCATCAATAATAATTACACAAAATCCATATTGTTCGAAAGGCCACCAGGCCGTGTCAGATTATTAAACATTGCTTAAACAACAGACTCAGGAGCCTTCCCCGCATCCTCTACACTATCCGCCTCTAAATCCACGACGTCTTGAGCATCAACTACCCGCGACCCTGATCCCCCCGCTTGATCTAAACAAGAACGCTTCGAGAAAGGCTGAATGGAGTCGAGAAGAGCGTCGGGTGCGAACACCTTTCTCTTACGAGGAGAGAGGGCCGGGGAAGGAGGGCTCGGAAGCACGCGAGGAACAGGTTCCAACCTTGCGGACGGAGGCGGAGTGACCATCTTCGGCAGAGGAGGCTTAGGCACTTGATTCTCTTTACCTTCGACGATGCCTTTCTTGGACGCGAGACGAGTAACACCCCAAGCCTCAAGTGGAGTGTCCCCGTCATCGATGAAAGTTCCCGGCACCGGGGGCTCATACTCGGGAAGGTCGGTGGAGAAACCACATAAGTCTTGAGCGTTGAAGGGGAAATCTTTGACTTTGTGTTTTCGCATCTGAACCTTCACCATGCAAAGGAGAAGCGTGTTGACAGCATTTTTGTAAAAATCCACGCGAGCACGTTGACGATAACCCCCGCAATACTCTTCCACCGCCATGTTCCTCTCGTAGGCAATTCTCTCGGACATTGTCGCGTGGAGTTTCTCATTTTCTTGCCTGAGGTCGTTCACCTGCGTGTTATACTCAGTGACGATGTTGACATGGGTGGACCTCTCATACGCGAGTTGCGCTTCCAGCTCCTTTATTTTTGCGTCTTTAGATTCCGCTAACGCGTTGGCTTTCGAAAGCTCCACCTCCAAAGTTTTCTTCTCCCCCATGAGCCGAGACTTAGCCGCTCTGTTGGCATCCCGGATTGACTGGTCCTCATCCATCAATTCCTTAAGTTTGTCCTCCGCCGCGAGCACCCTCCTGCTTGCGCTCGCGATAATATTCATCCCCTGCAAAGTGACCAACTCCAGAGTTAAAAACATCCCAAAAAGACAAGAAATAGATGAGAATGCAAAACTTACCGCGAAAAGTAGTTTAGAAAGGCCGCCAGGTCTATCTGAGATTTCCTCGTAAAGACTGGGTTCCAGGGGGAAAACAGTCGGGATCGAGTCAAAGAATGCACGTGTCGCCGATAAGCCGTGAATGAAGGTGGGGTTCGCGACCAGAGAATCGGTAGGCTCTAGAGAGGAGACAAACTCTACCTCTGTCGTCCTCTTGCGACTTTTCTCGGATAACTTTTGCTTCCCCTTATCGCGAGACCTCTTAGTCTGAGGGACCTCCTCAGAAACTGTGGTCGCGAGCTCAGCTGGCGACTCCGATACAGCAGAGGTAGGAGCAAAAGTCACACCGGGGACAGACAGAATATTGCGAGCCGGGGCCTCGAGGGTGAGAGAACCAGCCTCGTCAAAGACCAACCCCTCCAAGTCCGGAAGGTCGGAGAACATATCAGCATCTGCAAAGATCACAAGTGAGTATGTATAAAAAAAAAAAAAAAGTATAAGAAAAATAGCGATAGACGCGAGCGCTAAAGACAAACACGAACAAAGACCTCGGGCATGACCTTTGAGGCTAAGTCCCCTGGCAACCAGTAAAGCATCCGAAATTGTCAGCTCAAAACGTTTTTGGACAGCTTTGTCAGGGTAATCCTTATAGTCGCGAACAAATTTATCGCGAGTCTCCTTTGGGAAAAAGCACGGAGCCTTTCTCGCATGAGGCTCGCGTACTTGAACAGAAATTTCAGAACCAAGAGGGGGACGGACTAAAAACCAACACGTTTTCCACCCCTCAATCTTCGAGCGCAATCGGAAGGCACTAGGGGTCTTGGCTTGAGCAGTATAAAATCCATCCTCGCGGCAGTTCTTCTTATACGAATTAATAAGAGCGTAGTGAGGCGTATTGGGAGCTATCCCAATATCCTGACATCGCATAATGTAAACGATCAACGAACTCCAGAAGTTTGGATGCATTTGAGAAGGGCTGAAGCCCAAGTCCGCCATCACTTCAGTCTGGAAGGACGTCCACGGGAGACGGAAGCCAGCTTCTAAAGACTGCCTGCTCAAAGCAAAGAAGGGCCCATATTGGTCGAGAGAAGTGCCCTCATAGTCGGGGAGGGCAAAGATGGTCCCTTCGGGAAAAGGGTAACGCGTAGCGAGACGGCGGAGATCGTCAAAATTGAGACTGCTGCGATGGGCCGTGTTAGGAATTAAGGTACGAGTATGTTTTATTCTCTTTGAAAGAATGCTTATCCGACCAGGATCCGCGAGAAAGGGTTTCTCTATTACTATGAGGGGTAAGGACCCCTTATGGGAGAAGAAGCTGGCAAATTGACCGTAATTGGTCTCGGCTCGCTCTTGAATAACGCGAGACGGGAGCCTTGCTTTGGACTTTTTGGACGTCTTCGCTTTACTCCATTTGGATTTTCTAGTAACGCGAGATCGCCTGCGAGAGCTGGGCTCGCGATCATCAGAGCCCCCCTCGGATCCGGATGTAGTGCGCCCCGAATACTCAACCCAAGTGGAGCGTTCATAGAAATCATCACTACCTGAAAGCATAGGCAAAGAAAGTTTCAGTTTTCCAGGGATGGAAAGAGGAAAAAGATAACGTCGAAGGTGGAAACAACGCGAGTAAAAGGAAAATGACGCGAGTCAGTGAGAAGTGGACAAACAAGAAATCCCTGGAAAAACTGAAACACGAGAGATCAAAGGGAAATTTGAAACGACATCGAGAAGGACCAGGCCCAAGAACACGAAGAACATTGTGAAGGTCCAAAAATGGCGGAATCGACTGAAACACGTTTTTTCTTGAGCAACATATTGAGAAACGAGAGCTGGAAGGAAAATCCGACACGAGAAACACCCAATGGACAAACAATCGCTGACGAAAGCCTACCAAATCGAAGAGTCCGGGCAAAGAATTCTGACAACAGTTGCAAACGAGAAAAAGATCGAGCGACGAATCTGCGGGGAACCTAAAATCAAACCAAAACGAGGTAGAAAAGAGAAGGAAGAGCAAAACACTAACGTGCCATTGAAGTATGTGTGGGAGAGGAGACGAAGACAGAGGCAGAGAAGAAGAGAACACCGGCGAAGAAGGCGGACGAGCAATTGGAAGAAAGCAGTGAAGGAGTGCGGTAAAATGAAAAAAGAAGAAGATGAAGGCGGGTATTTATAAGGAAGAACCGGGGGAAAGAAGGTGCAGTGAGAAGACGGCACGTGGACGACATGCGCCAAGCGCGGGAATTCAAAAAGTTTTCGAATTAAAAACGTCGCCCCGAGGAGTTTAATCAAAATACACGCGACCATCACACACGATGAGATCATAATAAGTCATGGAGCCACTCTCATGTCGAGAACGCGACTTCAAGAAGACAAGCCCAAGCCTTAAGCTATTCAGCATAAAAGCTTGGGGGGCTGGATGTTGGAGCCGGTTCTCGACGGGCTCGCGAAGCCCAAAAGGAATCGGGTTAGGCCCATCAGACGCGAGCCGGATCGGTCCATACAGTCAGCCCAGAAGGACGAAAGCGGCCCATAAGCAGACGAAGCCCAGAAGGAGGATCCGACGAGATTAAGTATCAAGGGGTAAATCAGTAATTGACTCGCGTGGGCCCCTGACAAGAGTATAAGAACGCAACTCAATGGATAGAGGAGAGGATCTCGACTAAAAGAAAAAAACGCTTCGTCTCCCTCTGCCGAGTAAGAAAAACACAGGAGAAAACCAAAACCTCAATCTTCCAAAATCTCTCTCTCCTAGAGGTGTTAGGAAGAACATCACTTAGTTTGTAACTCCCGGAGTAGCTACTAAGCTTTAAATACTGCGACGAGTGTTTTCTAGGTTTGTTCGGTCTGTTGGTTACGAAGAACTTGAAACGTTTTAAATAGTATTTTAAGTTCCCTTTATCATTACTTTACATCTTTCTATCTATTTAAGCGCTTACGGCAAATTGTGTAGTTCTTAGTTGCATTTTTACATATTTGCTAATTTGTACGCCGGAGACGTAAATCCAGAGATACCCTCTCGTAGTTTGGTTGCGTTGGAATAGTAGGTGTCAAGAACTAGGTCGAACGACGGGGAGAAGACGAGGTGAAGTGCTGTATACAAGTTTGTTGGCCAGACTCGCGAAGTGTTGTGTCGCGAGCTGCGTTTTCTGAGTTCCAACAGAATGAATTAGTAAAAGGCACGAGGCTTGATAATGCTAAACCAATATAGATTTTTACTAGACTCAATGAATCTCCATATAACTGCACTAAGAAGTAAGTCCATAATAAATGTGATTCGTTGATGGAGGGAAGAACATTTGTCCAATAATTCTTATATGACACGAGAATGATGGAGTAACAAATAAGATATATCACAATGCATGGAGCCCATAATCCATAAAATTCCTTATAACATTTCAATATGTAATGTTGACCGATGCAACATACATCACAAACCAGTAAATAAAATTACTAAAAATGATTTTTTTTCTTCATATTTACAACTATAAGGTAGTTTCTACATAAACAAACTATGGCACAACATTTTATTAATATGCTTTATGGATTATTTTGTTAAGATATGAGATGTCGTTCGTAGAGATTGTTAGAATAACGCCAACAAGGAAGAACTACGTCGTTGTTGGGGCATTTGAGTTACATGAAGATGTAAGGAACTATGTGTGGTGCATTCAACAACTCGCTGAATTGTTTGAGGTGGTTAAACAATCACCTACGTGCTTAGCGACCCCATCCGTAAAAACTTTGGATGAATGCATTGAATATGATCTTTTCAGACAATACAACCTTGTTTCCGTTCATGAACTTGTCTCCCTTCATCCTTAGTTTCAAAATGGATTTCACATATTTGACCGAAAAAATTCATTGAGTTGGAGTAGTATCGAGGAGGATAAGAAAGAAGATGAATTCGACATTTTTACAAATTTCGTAGGCTGGATACCGTATTGCGATAGGAAAAAGTTTCTAGCTTCCAACAATGGTTTGATACTCTACAAACTTAGTGGATATAGACAAGGAGAATGAGGATGAGATGAGGAGGTTTGGTCTCTGAGTTGGATCCATTACTTCGTCGTCTCACTATGTATACTCTGGCTACCAAACAAGAAGCAACACATTACCGACTTTCAAAGTTGTTGTGATTTCCACATTCTGGAGGCAGCAACGACTATTTACTTAAGGTTTGGATCAAATTTACCCTAATGTATCTATCTTCTCGTTTAATTTAATACTAGGTTTTAGGCTACTTTAATTTGAAACAGTTTGGCCAAGTGTTGCTAAATTTCCTAACTTGGAGAAGGCATGTTGCTTTTCTTACAAGTGAATCTTGCATTGGTTGCGTGATAATCTATCTTATATATTAAAGTTGAGCTTTTTAGAGCTCTTAAAGTGATTTTAGGCTTAGTTTGTTACACAATTTATTTTAATTTCAATTATTAATAGATTGGATAATTATATTAACAAACAAATCTTAAAAAATTATCATTACTTTCAACAACCAATTATTAATAGTTTGTTATACAAGCTATTTTTTTGAGAATAAATATTATTTTGAAGGTTAATATATATTCTTACGATAAAATTAGGATTATTTTCGAGCATAAAAAATTAAGTCAAGCTACGTACATAACCGAAATAAAATTTATTATTATAAATAGTCATTATAAGAAAAAAGTTAATCTTAATTTTTTGACGAACTCGATTAAAAGGATTTACAATTTTCATACCGAAAATATGGAATTTCCCGTGCATGGCACGGGAAATTACACTAGTGATGACACTATATTAACTGACAATCTATATAATAGCCCAAACCGGTTTGACAGGATCCAAACGGTAAGTTTTAGAGCATCCACAGTGGAGAAACCCAATTTGGGTTTCTTAATTTTACTTTTAATTTTCTCTTTTTTTTCCTCTCTTTTTTATGAGTTTCTTAGTAGAGAAACTAGTCTAGAAACCAATGTGGGTTTCTCCTGCCAATTCCTGACATTTTCTGCCATTTTTTATATTTCCTTTTATTTTTCAAGTTTACGAAACCCATGGGATCTCCATTGTGGATGCCCTTAGGAAATGGAATTATAAGATGTCAGATACCATAAGTGTTTCTTTCCTCAGTTTCTTTATTTTGAATGATGACACATAATATAGTACTAATGTTGTATCTTAACATGCTTTACAGAAACTCAACCAAAAAGATTGGAGATTAAAAGTTAAAGAATACAAAGGAGCAGAACCAGTTGTTAAGAAAGGGAACTCAAGAATGCTGATTCCTAGGATATATGTTCCTTCCCTTGATTTTTCTACTTTCTACGATGACAAACTGATATGGGCTCAGGGAAAGATACGTTCAGTTGGTCGAAGAGATTTACTATTATTTACTTTACTACTCCCTCTGTCCCAATTTGATTGTCCCATTTCAACTCGGCACATATGCCGAGACACGTTTTGTATCATTAATATCTCTTATTATGTGTTAGTAAAAATTATAATTTTTTAATATTGTAAAAGTACTCATTGAGACGAATCAAACAAGATTCCACATGACTAGGTTTTTTCTTATATATTGGAAGAAATCTACAAGATTCTCTCAATTTGTGAATAGTGTCAGAAAACCAAATGGGACAATCAAATTGGGACAGCGGGAGTATTATTTAGGACTATTTTATATTATCTTGTTATATTAGGATAGAGAATATATCTCTATTATTTATTTAGTTATTAGGAATTAGGGTTGTTATCTCTAGCCTATATAAGGGGCTTTAATCATTCAATAAAATTTAAGCAGAAAAGTTAATCACGTTTCAGAGTAAACGTATGAGAAGGTTTGGAAGAACCTGCCTTCGTCCCCTATCTATCCATCTTCTACCTATCCACCATAGCTTCTAAGGAAGGTTCTCGGGTCTCTAGACCCGTGACTAGATCCTATTCTAAGGCCCATAACATCTTGGTATCAGAGTCAGTCGTCATGGGTGATACAGAAAGTTTACTTGCCAAGATGGAATCTTTCATGACACAGATGGCCACACGACATAGTGCACTTGAGGAGAAGATGGTAGAACTATCAAGAGCAGTTCTAGGCAAAGGAAAGTCTTTGGCCAACGAAGAAAGCAGCGGAGGAGGGACAGTTTACAGAACTGCACTACAGACCGCAAACCCCATGGTACCCCGATATTCCAAGATGAAATTCCCTACATATGATGGTACCGAAGATCCCCTTGGATGGCTAAAAAGATGTGAAAAGTTCTTCACCAATCAACGAACTGCAGAAGGAGATAAAGTGGCCTTGGCTTCTTTCCATATGTTGGAGGAGGCACAGTTGTGGTTCGATCAAATTGAACAAGAAGAGACAAACCTGAGTTGGGAGCGCTTCAAGGAATGTTGTCATGTGAGATTTGGACCTCCCATGAGTAATAATCCCATAGGAGAATTAGCAAATATCAAACAATCAGGATCTGTTGAAGACTATCAACGTCAATTCCAAACACTATTGGCCAGAACTTCGGATTTAACTCCAAGGCAACAAGTCAGTTTGTTTACAGCAGAGTTAAAAGAGGAGATCTGAATTGATATTGAGATGCAGCAGCCTGGAAACCTTGGAATAGCCATGAATATGGCTCGAGCTTTGGAGCGTAAGCAAGGTTTATCACAAAGGAGTGTGTCTTTAATGCCCAAGATGACTGTTTCCAATCCAGATAAAGAATTAAAAGTTTGGACAGCAGACAAACCAATTGACAGCAACACAACTAGCTTAGTCATCAAGAAACTCACAAGAGAAGAGATGGCAGAAAGAAGGGCTAAGGGATATGTGCTACAATTGTGACGTCCCTTATGTACGAGGGAACAAATGTGGGAAATTGTTTTGGATTGAAGTGCAGCCAGGATCTGAGATTGAGGACAAGCTCGATGCCAGGATGGGATGTGATGATATGGGCTGAGAGAAAGATACGTTCAGTTGGTTGAAGAGATTTATTATTATTTACTTTACTATTATTTAGGACTATTTTATATTATCTATTTATATTAGGTTAGAGAATATATCTCTATTATTTATTTAGTTATTAGGAATTAGGGTTATTATCTCTACCCTATATAAGGGGCTTTAATCATTCAATAAAATTTAAGCAGAAAAGTTAATCACGTTTCAGAGTAAACGTATGAGAAGGTTTGGAAGAACCTGCCTTCGTCCCCTATCTAACACTCAACGGTGGTGTGTTGGTAGAAGTTGGTATAATTGGTTTAACTAACACTCAACCATCTATAACTGGATAAAACCATTTCAATGGTTGATGTAATCAATGGTACATATCAACCATACCTCAACCCATGCTTAAGATTACTTATTTTAACGGTGTAACACTAGTTCTACTTAGGCCCTGCGATGCACGACTCTTGTGCGGTAGCGCTTCAGTGAAAGTGTGATTTTCAATGTTGGTATTTTATGTTTTGTACCGATTGTAATTGTCATGCAAATTATTATTAGCTGTATATGGACAGACATAATGTCTGTAATTAAATATCATATATCATTTAAACAACAATAACAATAGTATAGTATACGAAATCTTCTAAGAGGTAGTTTGGAAGCTCTAGTTTTTGAAAGATTACTACAACTTCTACTTTGTTCCATGAATATCATCGTCGTGCAAATCATGAAGAATGTCAAGGAACCGATCGAGAAACAAAGTGTCTACTCAAAATCCAAGAAAAAAAAGTTTCTTTTTTAAAAAAAAATAGAACATGATATAAATCAGATATGTATACATGTTACCATCATGAGGTATGGTTGATATGTACCATTGTAATATCAACCATACCTCAACCCATGCTTAAGATTACTCATGAAGAATGTCAGATATGCATACATGTTACCATCATGAAATGTATCTAGATCATGATATAAATCAACATATGACTTATCATGTCTTCTAGGTTCCCTAGAAAATGGACATTCTTTTGTATAACCAGTAAAAGGTTCGCCTCTGCCAAGAATACAAAAGGGTGAAGATTAGATGCTGCAATGACACGATAAGTTTTAAGTTTATTTAAATTGTCGTAAAATATAATGCACCTACTTAACTCACCTGAAATTCGGCTCAGAGTTGTGCTATACGCTTGAAAAGCATATGGATTGAAGAAAATAAAGAAGGCCATGAATAGATTATACACTAATAGCGTGATTGATTAAAAGTAAAACCACGACTTGTTGTCGCTTTGGACTGAGGCGTCGCTGAAATGTTTACCAATCAACCATCTGCAAATTGAAATAAGTTACTTACACATGAACTGTCTGAAAGTATAAAGATACATACAACCTAAGTCATGAGAATAGATGATGCAAACTACAAATAAATTCGACATAACGAAACCAATTTCCGCGTAGTAACCGAGACTCTCTTCGGAAATCCGCCATCCTCGTCATCTGAGGAACTGAATGTGGTGGAGCTAGGGTTTTGGAGAGTACTAGTGTAAGAGAATTGCACAAAACAATTTCAGATATAAATAAATCTATACCTGGAGAAGGAGAATCCATGAATTTCTTAGCGTTTAGTTATCGGATCGTGGTTGGTGAAACCTCCACTGGGTTTGGTCTTATCCGAAACTATTGGAAGAAAACATACGTGAAAGAGAGAGCCATTATTTATGGTACAAATTTGATCGATGTACTATGCAACGAAGGAGTTACAAATACAATCTCAAGACTCATCACATTCCACCATGAATTGATTTGTAGAAAAAAAAGGAAGAGATACGTGGGAGTGAGGGAAAAGATGAGTTTTTCACGTTTATATTTATTGTGCGGGAAAAAAAGAAAATAAAGTAACTCACCTAATTACAATACTATAAGCACTAAGTGCTTAATCAAAAGGTCAAATTTATATTATATTAGAAGATTAGATTAGATAGGTGATTCGAATGGAAGATGTTGACTCCGGAAACCAGAAAAGTTAAAGATGCAAAAACTCTATAAAAGAAACCCTTGATTCATTGTTACTACGTTGTCTACTTAACCACAAAGCACACACTACCAAAAGATAATACTTGAAGTGCAAAGAGAAAAGAAGAAAACGTTTTAAGTGCCCAAATCAAAGAGAATACAGAATATCAACGTGGAACAAAAAGAAGAAGTGCGGCAAGAAGAAGAGCGAGTGTAAGTTCCTCGTGTGATAAGTCTTTCTCGATTTGAGACTGCTTTGGTTTTAGTTTAACTAGGATTTCTAAGAGTATATTAGAATATAAGTTGTGAGTTACTTCTAAGTGAAACTTAGAATAGAAACTAAGAGTTGTGCTCGAGTAATTTGTAAAACAGAGTAATTAGGAACTCAAGAGAATACTGATAAATCCTTTTGCAAAAAGGTAGTGTTTTTTATCCTAGGTGTCTAGTTGACAATCAACGGTTTTCATTATAAGGAACTTGTCTTTTATCTGCTTGATTTATTATTTCATTGCCAGGGAGATGAGATTCATTGAAGTCTAGTTCCGTTGAGATAATTAACTTTCAGATCCTTATATCGGAGCCTAGATTTTCACACACGTTCAACACCACGCATGGGAGGGCAGACTCCCTTGATGATCGGATGGGGGACTTCATCTGCTTCACTGGACAAACAACTTCTTCACGTCACCTGCTCTCAATGAAAAACAAGATAGTGAGCGTCGCGATATTCGAAAAAAGTTAAATGCTGAGAAATCGGTGTTAGAGAAGGAAGTTGAGAAGTGGAAGAAACAAAATAAGGAAGCCCAAGAGCATGCCGAAAACCTTCTAAATGAGCAGAAGGCATTCTAGGCACTAAGAAATTATATGAATGAGAACGTTGACAAGGCTCGCCAGGAGGGTCGTCAAGAAGGAGTTGATGCATATGTTGCCAACTATCGAGAGAAGCACATTATAAACTTTTACATTACTTACCGCTTCATCCTTCTTCAAAGAATCTATGCTGTTTAATTGATAAGGTTTGGTGAGGGTTTCCTCTCCGGAAAGTTCCATTTAGATAACTGACCCTGGTTAGGTTCCCGCAGATGAAGCCAATGTGTCTAGTGAGCCTCCCGAGGTAAAATATAAATCGACTTGGAAAATTGCAAATGGATTAAAAAATGATTTAAAGGATGAAGGCAAGGAGATATGACACATCTTTACAGATGAGTGGGTTAAAATTGTGATCATTGTGGCTTTTTTGAAAGTGTATTTTTATTTCACAAATATGGTATATGAGATTATGACTTTGTTGATTCAATCAGTGAAAAACAGTGAACCGAATTTAAAAGTTATGGCTCTATCGTTGAAGGAGAAATGTGGCAATTACTAGGATTGAATTTAATATATGAATTCTTTCATCTTTAATGGGATTATGCTAAATCCCATGTATAAGTTTGATGAGTTGAAATGACACTTCAACACTTATATGGTGATGAAAAACAACCTAACTACCGAAAACGTTATTTTCTTGCAGACAACGCAAGAGAACAAGCTATTTGAGCTATTCCCGCAAAGGCTACACCCATGTTAATGGTGTAAAACATAGGGCCTTTTGTAGGCATTGGTGAATGCAACAACAACGGAAATCATAGAATATCTTCGGTGCAACTGAAATATTTTAAGAAAGTATAAGACATTCAACACACAAGAATATAAGACGAAAAAACATAAAGTCGGTGTCCAAACCTCCATCGTAACAAGAAAAGAGACTACACGCGCCAATAGAGCTGATAAAGTAGAAGGATCAAGTTCCAGCGAATTCAAGCGAGAGAAAACACAACCCACACCTCATAGTGTTGACACTCATGTTAACTATGGTGAAAACACAACCCACACGAATTCAAGCGAGATAAAAATGGTGAAACAAAGTACACCGCAACGAAGAACAAGTAAGCAAACCACATGTTAACTATGAAGAGGATATGTGACAATTATGAAAACAAATATTAGCCCACAGTAACCCCAAGTGTTGACACTCAACTTTCCTACATTAACAACAAAAAGTAAGCACCAAGGTGAAATCAAATATGCAAGATCAAACACAAGAGGTAGAAAATATCCTTTATGTCACGTTGAAGGTGGTTGCAGGCGAAGATATGGATTCAAGAGACCGTTCCGGAGAGGCGGTCGATCGAATTGGGATAAGCGAACAACATCTTTGTAGGAGTCCACCAAGATTGACTTGCACGACTTGAGATAGCCCCTGGAGTCTACCTAGGGTTCCTCCAAAGTTTAAATCCTTGAAATTATGGAGACAACCAACACTTCTTGAATTCGGTTTGTGCGGTTGAAACAAAAATCCACTTAAATTAGTCAATGCAAACTACAACTAGAGCGTTTAAGAAAACTAATGAAAAACTAACAATATTTTCAATTTGTCAAATCAGAGCAACTTGCTCTAAAAACCAACATTAAATAGTAAATAGTCTAAGGGTAAAACTGTAAAGATGGAAAAACATAAATGGGCTTCATCTTCCTACATGGGTCGTCACTTCATCCCTCTTGCTTGGCTCAAACTTGATTTTCCTCTTCATCATCAGGTTCAAATGGACCTTTCTCTTGTTGGGATTGACTCTCACTCACATCCTCCATTCCTCCATGATTATGAGCAGTTGGAATCCTACGTACATCATCCAGTCCTTCTAAAAGAGGATTCTTCCTAGAAACAAACACCTGATACCCAAACGACGGAACCTCTCAAAAGTACCTCCGAAACAATAACCATCGCCCAATACCTCTCGTCCCGTTCCTCTTCTCTCCTGAACTACTATAAATTTGAGGTTAAGCTTAAAGTAATTCAATTCATGGTTCTCAACTTATATGATTTTAGTGAATATACACAATATCTCACAAAATAATAAGAAATAAACTCTAATAAGTTCAAAGAATAAGGGAATGGTATTACCAAAATCAATCAAAAGAGGCTCCTCCAACGACTTCTTGTCAACATCTGGAAATAAAACATGAAGGAGAGGAAATTTACGCCGCCGCAGGGGTTGACAAGTGATGAGAAGAGCACGCATATGCCGAACCCCTCCATGGAATAATTTCCAAGGGCGACCTAAAATGATAGAAAAATCCTGAACATGTAGTATGCACCTTAATATGTACGTCCCCATCCCGATAACAACTTTGGCCCTCGTGCCTAGAACAAGTTCATAGCCGTTCAAAGAATATAATCATAAGCAGCGGCGGACGCGCCAAACAAAGTACTTTGACCTGTAACTACCCACTTATCAAAACTTCCTAATAACCCTAACACGAGTAACATGAATGACAAAGTTGGAAGGCAAGTCCATCAAAGCAATTTTCATCTGCAACATACTTGCATGAAAAAAGTAACCACATAACAAAGACAAATCTAGGTGCACATACCAGTCAAACCTAGACATGGTGAACAATAAAGCTCAAAGACATAAAAACAACCACCAAAAGAATTACCTTGAAAAAGCTCAATGTTGTAAAACAACCGAAACAGAACAACATTTGTGCCCAAATAAAGCATCCAAGACCAAAGACAAGGTCAACGATCGGAACAAATACACAACTCAGATAAAATCACCGTCAACGATATAGATCGATTACCATCATATTAAGATTCAAGGATACAGAAAGAGAAAGCAGAAAAGGGCCTAAAACAACACCGACATAATGTAACAAATAAACTAATGGAGAACAGAAACAAATGGAGAATGAGAAAGTCCGACGGTGCCAAACCTTCAATAAAAAGAAGATCCGAAAAGCAGAACCAATACATAAATTACCTACGACGGATGAAGAAGATGAGAAAAAAATCGAGGAAGGGTTGTATTGCAAATAAAGCCACAGAGAGCATAAACGAATGAAACATTAGCTGCTCCAGTGGCCCAAAAACCTAAATAAATCAAGCGTCGAGAAAGCCCAGGCTATCGTCACTGACTGAAAGAAACGAAGAAACAAATAATCATAGAAAACGATCAGAGAAGAGCTTGTTATAGACATTGTTGAATGAGATAGGGGTACATGACCACTCACATCCAACCGCCCATAAAATCAACAAAAAACATGTGTCCAAACAATTATGTCCATAGAAAATAAGGGCAAATACTAGGGATGGAAATGGGGCGAGTCAGGGGCAGGGAATACTACTACCATCCCCATCCCGTTTAATATTATGATCCCCATCCCCATTTTTTTCTAAAATCTCTCCCCATCCCCACCCTATCCCCGTCCCCATTGGGGAATCCCCATCCATGTCCATTTTTCCCATTTAATTTCCCCAATGGAGATTTTGTATCCCCGTTAAATTTCATTATTCATATACATTTATATAAATAACAAAAACTAAATAAAAATATTTTAAAAAGAAAGTATATTAAAGTTTAAACATATTTAATATGAGGATGAAATCCCAAATCGTAACGGGAATGGGGACGAGGATCCCTAACATGGACGGGAAAGGGGATTCCCGTGGGGGATCCCTAATGGGGATGGAGATGGGGCAGGGACTGGAGCCGAGACCCCTATCCCAATCCCATTCCCATTTATGTCCCAATAAAAAAATCCCCATCCCCATTCCCCGTGTGGAGATTCACCGCTGGTATTGGGATTCCCCGCCCCACTGCCATCCCTAGCAAATACAAAGTACTAAACAAAAAGGATAAGCATTAATGACTTGGAATCATCTGAAGAGACAAATGGAACCCAATATGCTATAGTTAGAGAGGCAAAGTATTTCCAGCTTCTATGGCACGCTAACCACTTCCAGACGTTGATCGAATCCAAGACACAATGTAAATCGTCGATTCTAAACTATTAAATAGAGAAACTAGGACGCGAGAAACACAAAAAAACAAGTTGTAGGATCTGTATGTTTGTTTCAAGGAACCGAGACACAATGTTGTCTAGTTCCTAGTCAGAACGGAAGTAATAAACAAGTTATCAACACAATTAGTTAAGGTGGAAACCGTAGATAACCAACTAGTTATCTTTGGATGAAAACCACCCATCTTTTGAGGATTAAAAGTCTACATGTATATTCAATTAGTGAGTTTAGAGACGAACAATATTATAGACTTATTTCTAAGTACTAACCTAGTTCCTATCAGAAACTCTCAAATGAAACACAATAAGAACAACTCTTTCAACCTTTCTTTCTCCTTAGCAAGATGCACTCTCAAATCTGAAAAAGCATAAGTGTTAAGGGTCGCCCGAATAGGTATTTATATGGATGAAGATCATGTGTACATAGCTTGGTTAGAATATATTACACCAAAGATCTTAATACAATATTAATATCTATCCTTACGTGGGTGAGTTAACTAAATAAATGCAAGATCTTTTCTGTTCAATAATAACTAATTACAACTCATACGACATTTTAATTAAGGACAAAATCTTCATCTCCTTGCCTCTTACGCTGGGTCACTTCTGCGGCATCCCTAGAGATGCGGTTCCTCTTCCATTTCCCTTGGACTTGGACATTGTTCGTACCTAATAATACGACGAGTAAGGAACGCATCAGATGCAACGCTTAGGAAGATCACGTAAACGCGACGTGAAGGACATGAAGGCGTAGATGCGCTAAAGACAAGGTCGCCGAGCTTATTTAATTCATTTAGTGCATATTCCTTATGTAATTAGTAAAAGATATTAGAAAGAATATCTTTTACCATATTTTGATATCGTCATTAGATAGAAGAAAAATATATTATTCTATTTCCTTAAAGATAAAACTAGGGTTAGCCTATTTAAAGAGGCTAACGCCTTCTTTGTAATCATTCAGCCACTTCGAGCAATAATACAAGTACAAGCCCTCAAACCCTAATTTCCCATCGTGTTCTTGAATGTTAAGATTGTTACCGTAAAGTTTGATCTTTGCCTTACAATTCCTTAGTTATCATCTCGTTGGTAATTTAGCTACAAACAATTAGCGCCCACCGTGGGGCTAGATAAAAAAAGTATCATCTTTCCACGCAAAGGGAACACTTTTCTTCCAGGAAACCATGACTAGTCACACAAAGAGCTTAAAGACGGCAAAGTGACCAACATAGCCGCCATCAAGGCGCAACTTGATGCTTTCTGCAAGACCTGGGCTGAAGATAAGAGTGCCAGTGAGAAGACGACATCGAAAATCGCCAAAGAAAACGAGAGGCAAAGTTCTGTAATGATGGAACTCAAGGCGGAATCTGTAGGACGACATACCGATGTTCGAGGCCAGAGCATTGCTCGACGTCTCGACATGGACGCCGTCCCCGAGGAAGATGAAGCTTACGATTTTAAAGAGTACCAAGACGGGATCCCCTCCAAAGAAACGACGCCAAAAGAAAAGCCCGAGAAAGAGATGACGCCAAGCGCCATCGCTGCGTTGGTGGAGAAACAAATCGGCGCCCTAAGGAAGGCGATGCTACTGATGCCCGGAGCGCCTAAATCCATAGTTCCCGAGCACGAGTTGGGATATCAAGAGAGCCCCTTTATCACAGCCATCGCCGTCCAAAAGATCGCCAAGAATTTCACCGTCGCTGATCTCCCCATCTATGACGGGTCCGAAGATACAGACGATCAAATCTTGCTTTATAAGGCGAAGCTCTCCCCGAGTCCCATGGAGCCTGAAATAAGAGAAGCCATGACGTGCAAATTCTTTAGCTCAGCGGTGAAAGGTCCCACCTTGACGTGGTTAATCCATCTCCTCAGAGGAAGTATCCCGTCCTTCGCCGAACTCTCCAACGCGTTCTGCCTACAGTTCGCCAACAGTAAGAAGTTTGCAAGACAACATTCAGACCTCCACAACATACGCATGGGGAAAGGTGAGACCATAAGAGCCTTCATGAAGCGTTTCAATGACGAGAGGATCACCATCCCAGATTGCAACGAGTCTACTGCTGCCAACGCGTTTAGACGAGCTCTTCCGCGAGACAGTGTCTTGTACAAGGAATTGACAAAGACTCGACCTGATACCTTCGTTCTCTGCATAGACGGACTTCTCCGAGTAAGAACTCCCCTCAGCGCATGCATCACGAGCGCCAGGAATGAGGAGACCGCCACGATAGAAGAAATAAGCTATTTCAAAGAGAGCCACCCATGGTGCACAACGTGAGCAAGGTCAACAACGTCTACATGGTCGAGAGAGGACTCCATATGAAGACCGACACGTTACGAGTTATGAGTGCGATGGAAGGGCTACGTGATATGCAGTGGCCGAAGAAGCCAAACCTTGGAAGTAGGCCTAGATCAGGAAAGGGGTATTGTGAATTTCATAACGATACCGGCCACACCACAGATGGTTGCTACACCCTGAGAAAAGAAGTACTAAGACTCCTGAAGAGAGGAGACTTGAAAGACTTTCTCTCCAGAGAAGGAAGAGACATCTTCGAGGGAGTAAAGAGAGAGAGGAAGTCTCCAACTCCACCACCGCCACCATCGGGTCACACAAGGACCGTCCACAATATCTTCGGAGGCTCCTCCATGAGTGGCTACACTACATCCGCCGCCAAGAGAAACGCCAAAGCTTCACATTATGGAGTCGACGCTATGCTAGTCTATCACGTCAGAACCATCAAGGAAGATTATCCGATCACGTTCGAGGAGCCAAACGAGAATGTGGACCATAATGACGAGTTAGTTATCTCCCTTACCATTAGTAATTGCAAAGTTAAGAGGATCCTCGTCGACAACGGGAGAACTTGGACTTGGACTCTCCAATGACGACGTGGTGAAGAAATACACCACCCTAGTAGGTTTTAGCGGCAAATTGCAGACATGTTGGGAGAAATCACCCTAACCACTCTATCTCAAGTTGTCAACATGCAAACAAAGTTTGTGGTGATGGTAGCGGAGTCGCCCTATAACATGATCTTGGGGAGGTCTTGGCTGCATGACATGAGAGCCATACCTTCAACACACCATCAGTCCCTGAAGTTACCGTCTCCATGGGGGATCCAAGAGATCAAAGGCGAACCCCAAGTTGCAAGAGAATGTTACAGCATTGGAGTGAAGAGCACCACCAACGCGTCCTTAGATAAGAAGACCAAGGCGTAGCAATCAAAAGACCATTAAGATCCGACAAGGTACGTGAAACGCAAACTCTACGAGTTAAAGAGTAAAATTTGCTAAGTAGAAGATGAGGATTACATGCTAGAAGTCGGAGTCTATGCTCTCCAACGAGTTGAGAAAAGAAAGGCATCTTCATGGTCTAAAGTTTCAAAAAACAAGGGGTTTGATGAGGCTAAAGTCGTAGTGCCAAATCAAAGAAATAAACTCTAAACACTAACTAGAGTATAGCAAGTAAGTAGAGGTCGAACCCAAGGGAATCAAAACACCAAATCAATGCAGTCAAGTGAAATATCAACTAGTGAACAAGTAACAAGTAACCAGGGGGTTTTTTGATTGTATGAAACACAAAAGTAACAAGTATCAAACAAAGGGAGTTTGGGTGAGAATATGATGAGAAGGGGTTTCACCTAGCAAGTATCCACACAACAGTCAATCAAGTTGATCATAGATTTATCTCAAGTTCTATTCAATCCTAGGGAATGTTCCTATTCCAATCTTTAAAATATCAGCAGGCCAACCAGTCCTGATAATACTTACTATTTAACAATCAGGGAAACCTCTCAAGATTAGATGAAATAACAGCAAAGGGCACATGAATCATAAGGATGCATGCAATAACTTACAACCGTCAAGTATTAACATGCAATCAATTCTCTTTCATAAAAGCAATCAACTACCAGATCATGCAAATATGAGCGCTACAATGACAAGGAATTCCACCGTATATTCCTAGTCTAGCAATAGAAAACTATCAATCAAACTAGGTGATCAAGCTAGCAAAACTAATAGAAATCAATAGATGAAGAACAAGAGAATTAATACAAACCCATAGGAAAAGAACAAGAGTTTAGAAATCTCACAACTTAATAACTGAAGGTTTCAACCGCTAAGTAAAACAATGGAGATTAGTTCCTGCTCATGGTTGCAGAACTAAATTGTCTGATGGAAAAGATGATAGAAAAGATGATAATAGAAAGAAAGAAACTAGGGTCCTTAAATAGAGAACTAACCCCAAAATATATGGTAAAAGAAAGATCCTAAACGAAATAAAATAAGGTAAAAGAAATAAAATAAAATAAGGAAAATAAGGAAAGTCTGGAATATCTTCGGCCTTGTTGTGGCGATCGCCATGGATGACTGGCGATCGCGGTATTCATGTAAAACTTTGCCTCGTCTCTGTCGCTCCATGGCGATCGCCGTAGATTCATGGCGATCGCCATGATCTCTCGAACTTATGGAGAGCTTCTGTTGTAGAATGGCGATCGCCATAGTGATGGTGGCGATCGCCGCTGCTCCGCAGAATGTCTTCGTCTTCATGTCTTCAATCTTCGATCCTATTCTTCTTCGGTTCTGGTCTTCATTTCTTCACTTCTTAATAAATATCTCAGAACATAATAATGACTCGAAACACATATGATAATACTCCTAAACTAATATAATAATCCCTAGTTACGCTATACAAAGTACAGCGTATCAAATACCCCCATACTTAGACTTTTACTCGTCCCGAGTAACTTACAGAAAAGCTACCCATACAATAAAATGCTCAAAGCCTCAGGAAGTACAAGAATATCTCCTAGTGATTACATACTCAATAAACTCCTCCAAAACACACAAAACACAACAACAATAATCAAGAACAATGTGATAAAATAAGCACATACCCAGAACTACACCTTATTCCTCCAAGTGGCCTACCCGAATCCTCCTATACGCCTCCTTCTTATGTCTCCATACGCCAAGATGATAATGATCCTAAAACACTCAATTTTTCTAATAAAACTCATCTTGCTTGGGCGCCCTTTCGGGTTTTCATCCCAACCACTCAATAATTGTTCCAGGCTCACAAAACTCACATCACTCAAGACTTATTTTTTTGCCCCAGCCTAATGCCGGTCAAGCCACCTTCTTACTGCATAGATCTTGCTATCCAAGGATTTTGTATGCCTGTTTTCAATTTTTGTGGCTTTTTCATACAATATATATTCAATAAGCTCATGCAGATACAACCAACACCTAAATAAATACATGTGAATACATTCTACTCCCCCATACTTAAACATTGCATTGTCCTCAATGAAATGGAAGACATAAAAACGAACCCAGGGAAGGAGACAGAAGACTCACATACAAGGTCGGATGACCTTCCTCCAATAAAACTCAAAGTGTGGTAGAATGAGAAACTAGATGAACACTAAATGTAATTCAATAATGCATAGCTCATCTAAAGCAAAAGAAAGAATACCTCCAATGTAGAAGGTGACCCAAACAAATCAACTCCTTGCAAAGAACATGGTCACCAACAAGTTAAGCTCCAATAAATGTAGATCTAGAATGATAGTACTAATGAAACCAAACTTGATGTAATACAACTCCTTACTTTCTTTTCTCTCATATATTTTTTTTAATCCGATATATTATTTTTTTCTCGGAATGATTTTCGGATTTTTTTTTTTTTTTTTTTTTTTTTTTTTTAGAACGGGAGAGAAGACTTACAGCGAGATTGGCTACTGACTGTAGCTGACCCTAAGCTTCGGTGATTTCCTCCTGTCCATAGAAAAACTAAAAAAGAAAATTAAACCGAACAAAAACAAATTCAAACCTCGGGTTGCCTCCCGAGTAGCGCCTTATTTTATGTCGTGGCTCGACATGAAACTCAAGAGATTTAACTAACGCAATTTGGCTTTGTGAAAACCGTCTCTTGTCTGAATTCTCTCTTGAACCACTCATGGAACGCTTTGAATCTCGTCCCTCTTACCTTGACCACCTTGTCTTTAGCAATGAAGGTGGTTTCATTCACTTTCTCCTCCTTGACCGTATCAGGCGGCTGTTTAAGCTCTATGTCAAGTGCCTGCACACTAGTCATCAATGGTATCTCGCCTGGCGAGGTCAGTAATGGAGGGCGATTGCCCAAAGGATGTGAAAAGAGCTTACCTTTAGGCTCTGACTTAGCCTGACACTCCTGCATATTAGTAGATAAAACAGCATCTACTTTTGGAGGCTCTAAGATATTCTCTAAAACAGGTTGCAATTTATCCTTACAAGTAGGCTTAATTACATCAATAGCACATAGAGAATTCTTATCAATGGGATCCATGTCATAAATATTATATTCTACCTTATCCCCATCAAACTCCATAGAGAGAGTCCCACTATTAACATCAATTTTTGTTTGTGCAGTTTTCATGAAAGGTCTACCTAACAGTATAGGTGTGACATTATTAGCATGCTCCATATCCAACACAAAGAAATCAACAGGAAAAATCAGATCACCAACCATAACAAGAACATCCTCAACAACCCCTTTCGGGTATACAGTAGACCTATCAGCAAGTTGAATAACAGTTCCTGTTTTATGCAAGGGTCCTAAGCCTAGTGATTCATACAAAGAGTAAGGCAAAACATTGATTGATGCACCTAAATCTAGCATGGCTTTGTCAAATTTAGTTTCACCAATCACACATGGAATGCTAAATATGCCTGGATCACCACATTTCTTAGGCATGCGTTTTTGAAACACTGCAGAAACTTGTTCACTTATTTCAACTTTCTTCTTTCCTTTCAGTTTTTGGTTTCTTTTGATAGTGCAAACTTCTTTCAAAAACTTAGCAAATCTAGGAATACTCTTAACAAGTTTGAGCAAAGGAATGTTTACCTCACACCTACTAAAGGTTTCGAAGATTTCGTTGTCGTTCTCCAGCCTTCGAGTATCCTTCAATGCCTCAGGAAAGGGGGCAACAGGCTTCTGAGAGAATAGAGGTGGAAAATTCGGGCGAACATAATCGTCAATGTACTCAGGGGACTCTTGGCGATCGCCATCAACATCTGGCGATCGCGGTCGCGGATGATCTTTCACCTCAGCTTCTGGAATGGAATGGCGATCGCCATTTCCATATGGCGATCGCGGTCGCGATGCAGATCCTATTTTGCTCTCTGTAATCTCATGGAGATCGCCACTCAGATCTGGCGATCGCGGTTTTGGCACAGAACAGACATTAAAATTTTTCCGCTCCTCAGGAACACTGCACTGACGTTTTCTCTCGGGTTTCTTACCGGTTCCCTGGCCTCTAATTTACTCACAGCTTGAGCAATCTGTCCTAACTGATTTTCAAGATTTTGGATGCTTGATTCCGTTCTAGCATTTTGTTGCATCACAGTCTGAGCTAAGGACTTCATCATATCTTCAACAGTCATAGAATTCTGAGGTCTAGGTTGCTGATAATTAATATTATGAGAATCATACCTTGGCCTTGGTTGCCATCCACCAACAGCGTTTACCTCAGCATTCGGCTCTTGGAGTTGTTGACCACCACTTTGCAGCATAAAAACCTTCATCATATCTTTCAGTTCAATATCACTTTCAATTTTAGCGGGATCAAGTGAACTTACTGACTGTGTTCTTTGCCTGCTACCAAACTGCCTTGAGCTCTCAGCTAATTCCTCAAACATTTCAGTAGCCTGAGGTATATTCAATCTTAAAAAGTTACCTCCACAGGATGCATTCACCATTCGACGATCCTCATCAATCAGGCCACTAAATAAGTACATAAGGAGATCTTGGTCAGTATAACTATGGAATGGGCAGCTTGAGCAAAGCTTCTTGAATCTCTCATAATATTCATAGAGACTCTCAGTTGAGTGTTGTTGAAGATTCGTGATTTCCTTCTTTAAGCTGCTCAGTTTTGTAGCTGGAAAATATTTCTTTAAAAAGACTTTTTTCATTTTAGCCCATGTATCAATACTCCCTGGAGCTTGATAATAGAGCCAATCATTCGCAGCGTCTTTCAGGGTAAATCCAAAAGCTCTATGCATGACCTGCTCCTCAGTAACACCTCTTGGCTTCATACTAGAACATATGGCATGGAATTGAGCCAAGTGTTTGTTGGGATCTTCTCCTGCTAAGCCATGGAAGTATGGTAGCTCATGAATTAAACCAGCTTTTAATTCAAAATTCACACCTTCTTCAATCTCAGGAAACCTCACTGCTAAAGGTTGTTGGTTTAAGTCTGGGGCAGTGAGTTGCCTCATAGTAGGCAATGGCGGTCCATGTCGATCACCCATCTCGTTCTCTTGGTTCAGAGCTGCTCTTTGGTTCCGAAGGAATGTCCTTTCAATCTCTGGGTCAAAGGCAACAAGAGATGAATCAGTAGCACGGGTCTGAACCATAAAGGTTCACACCAAACAGTTGATAATTTCACAATTAACACAGAATCAGAAAAATTTTAATTCCCCGGCAACGGCGCCAAATTTGATGAGGCTAAAGTCGTAGTGCCAAATCAAAGAAATAAACTCTAAACACTAACTAGAGTATAGCAAGTAAGTAGAGGTCGAACCCAAGGGAATCAAAACACCAAATCAATGCAGTCAAGTGAAATATCAACTAGTGAACAAGTAACAAGTAACCAGGGGGGTTTTGATTGTATGAAACACTAAAGTAACAAGTATCAAACAAAGGGAGTTTGGGTGGGAATATGATGAGAAGGGGTTTCACCTAGCAAGTATCCACACAACAGTCAATCAAGTTGATCATAGATTTATCTCAAGTTCTATTCAATCCAAGGGAATGTTCCTATTCCAATCTTTTATATATCAGCAGGCCAACCGGTCCTGATTATACTTACTATTTAACAATCAGGGAAACCTCTCAAGATTAGATGAAATAGCAGCAAAGGGCACAGGAATCATAAGGATGCATGCAATAACTTACAACCGTCAAGTATTAACATGCAATAAAATCTCTTTCATAAAAGGAATCAACTACCAGATCATGCAAATATGAGCGCTACAATGACAAGGAATTCCACCGTATATTCCTAGTCTAGCAATAGAAAACTATCAATCAAACTAGGTGATCAAGCTAGCAAAACTAATAGAAATCAATAGATGAAGAACAAGAGAATTAATACAAACCCATAGGAAAAGAACAAGAGTTTAGAAATCTCACAACTTAATAACTGAAGGTTTCAACCGCTAAGTAAAACAATGGAGATTAGTTCCTGCTCATGGTTGCAGAACTAAATTGTCTGATGGAAAAGATGATAGAAAAGATGATAATAGAAAGAAAGAAACTAGGGTCCTTAAATAGAGAACTAACCCCAAAATATATGGTAAAAGAAAGATCCTAAACGAAATAAAATAAGGTAAAAGAAATAAAATAAAATAAGGAAAATAAGGAAAGTCTGGAATATCTTCGGCCTTGTTGTGGCGATCGCCATGGATGACTGGCGATCGCGGTATTCATGTAAAACTTTGCCTCGTCTCTGTCGCCCCATGGCGATCGCCGTAGATTCATGGCGATCGCCATGATCTCTCGAACTTATGAAGAGCTTCTGTTGTAGAATGGCGATCGCCATAGTGATGGTGGCGATCGCCGCTGCTCCGCAGAATGTCTTCGTCTTCATGTCTTCAATCTTCGATCCTATTCTTCTTCGGTTCTGGTCTTCATTTCTTCACTTCTTAATAAATATCTCAGAACATAATAATGACTCGAAACACATATGATAATACTCCTAAACTAATGTAATAATCCCTAGTTACGCTATACAAAGTACATCGTATCAGGGTTGAAGCACCACAAAACTTGTAAAGATCAAGAAAAATAAAATAGAAGAGCTAAGGGTGGAAAAGCAATCCCAGACGCGCCAAGAAAGATCCCGTCCATAAGAAAAAGTAAGAGAAGCTGCAACAAACCATGAGATAAGAGCGTTGATAATAATGACGCGTCTTTGCATAAGTCTAAGCAAAACCTTTGAGTCCAAAGATGGCGAGAATTCATGGAAAAGAACGCCAGCCTAAGCTACATGTTCCTGAAACACCATCCACCATAAGCGAACTCCATCAAAAGTGTTGAGAATCTCTGTGCTTTCTAGGTGCTCTCTGTTTCATGCATGAGTAGGATTAGATTTCTTTAAGTTTCAATAAGACCATGCCATCATCTTACAGTCAAAGCGACAAGGGGTCGTGGCCACTATGGGTAGACGTCGACGTCATAGTTCATTGTTTCATGATACATCTTTTATTAATATACAAGTGGACCTTTTCTTTCTCCAACGTGTTAAGCATGTTGAGTTGTTTCACCTCTAATTACTTGCTCTGTGTGTATGAAAAGAACGTACCTCTTGGGCATAACGTAACAAAAAGTACAAGAAGGCCACGGTGAAAATCCGCGTCGGGGAGGAATTTTGTTAGTCTACGCGTTCAAGGCTCCATCTACGCGTACGCAACGATAGCCAAGCCGCCGACTCCGAGTAGACGCTTCCCATGATTGTTAGCGACGTGTGGCAATGGTCATGGGGAATGAAGCCCGAAACCTCCCGAAACCGGCACGGTCCGCTGAGCAAAGAAGGAAAACCTATTGACACGACCACTCTCCAGGAATGCGTCTTCACACCTTCCACGACCTCTGAGAGTCATGAATCCACGGGCATACATTTTCATCCGGTTAGGAGGCGTCTGCCGGCATCGTAAGTCCATCAAGTCACGAGATGGACGCTACACGATTAACAGGCCCGTCGATTAAAAGGGTTCGACGTCGGTCTGACGCTAGCGTGTTGGTAAAGGATTCACCATGAGTAATAGGTGACTTTACAAGATGATATAATCACACATTGATCTACATCCGCCACTTGCTTTGGGTTCAGAGGAAATGCTGGACCCAACTCTCATGTAAGCCGTCAATAGAACAAAACCCGCCGAATTGACCGTACCACCCTATCAAGTAAGTAAAGTTCTCTAACGCGTTCACTACGAAAACAACATTACACCAGAGATAGAAAACCACACCCCAAAAAAAAGGGCAAAAGCAAAAGTCGAAGACCAAACCTACGCACTCGCAAACGAGCTACGCGTAAGGGGTCGCGGAAGTCAAAACCTAGAAGAAAGAACTATATGCATAGTCAAAGCAAGTTACGCGTATCAAAGCCAAAGCACATGAAACATCAATATCAAAAAAAAAAGCAATCTCCCAAGACGTCTCCGACGCAAAGAATAGCGCGCTCGACGCCCATAAAAGAATGCAAGAAACAACGAAGCAAGAAAGTGGATGAATCTTTGGTAGCTCTAACCCAGCATACGGGGAGCCTAAGTCAAACCTACCAAAAGGGGTAGGACCATTCAAGGATGCAAAGGTTATAAGAACCAATGCGTTCGTCTAGCCAAGAAGATTACGTCCCAAGCCAGAAAGATAGAAGTACTATCACGACAACTCAGAAAATAAAGCCAAGAGGTTTAAACGCGTCGAAGAGAACGCCATCGCCGAAGGAAACCCAGGGAAATCAAAAGCTACGTGCAAGATAGAAAATAATAGCTCAAAGGGTATTGCGAAGGCAAGAGACTCGGAAAAGCGAGATAAGCATATTATAAAACTCCCACAAGACGGGAGTAAAACAACAATTGTTCATAGGAAAGCGCCCTAAAGACTAGCGACGCGTGTTTGTGCCTAAAAATACGACGAGTATGGAACGCGTGACAAGGTACGCGTAGAAGAATTATTTCGACGCGACGAGAGGAATAGAAGATGTCGTCGACGTAACGAGACGTGGCAAAGGTCTCGTTTATTTTAAAGATTAGGTCGGCCGAGTGGATTTTATCTTATTCTTTATTATATTCTTGTAATTGGTAAAAGATACGGTGAAGAATATCTTTTACCTTGTTTGTTACATCGTTATTTAGATAGAAGGAAGAGATAAGATCTCGTTTTCCTTAAAGATATTATTAGGGTTAGCCTATAAATAATGGTTAACGCCTGTTTTGTAAAGATCCGGCCTCCATTCGAGTAATATCAAGTTAAAGCTTCAACCCTAATTTCTTACTTTGTTCTTGAGTGTTGAGATTATACCGTTCTCTTTGATCTTTGCCCTACAATTGCTTAGTTATCTTCTCGTAGGTAATTTCGCTACAAACAATTGGCGCCCACCGTGGGGAAAGATCAAAAAGGTATCGTCATTCCATACGAAAAGAACTTCTTTTTTGCAGGAAACTATGACAAGTCCGACCAACAGTCCGCGTGATGGTGAAAAAAGATCCGAAGAGGAAGGCCCCACAACAATTCCTCCCGTCCCCGTGAACGAAGACGCAGGAAAAAGTCTCGAAGACACCCCTTGCACTCCAAAAAGAAGTGCTCCCGTGGAGAAACGAGGGATAAACGGTGAAGTAACTGACGTGGCCGCCGTCCGAGCGCATTTCGAGTCCTTCGAAAAGGCCCAGGCTGAAGCCATGTACGCGAGCGAGAAAACGGAATCAGAGCTCACTAAGGAAAATGATAGACTGAACTCCATAATCAGGGAACTCAAAGCGGGTTCCACAGGGCCACATACGTACGATCGCGGTCAAAGTGTCGTCCGACGCCTTGATATGGATGCAACCGTCGAAGAAGACGACGTATACCAGCCTCAAGGACACCATGGTCATGTCCTCCCGAGAGAAACGATTCAGAAAAACAAATTTGAGGAAAAGATGACGTCGGACGCCGTCGCTGCACTCGTAGCGCAACAGGTTGGAGCCCTAAGAAAAGAGATGATGCTGATGCCCGGGGCTCCCAAATCCATAATCCCTGAGCATGAGTTCGGATTTCAAGAGAGTCCTTTTGTTGCCGCTATCGCCACCCAGAAGATAGCCAAGAAATTCACCGTCGCCGATCTCCCCGTATACGATGGATCCGACGACCCGGAAGAACATGTCTTACTCCACAAGGCCGAGCTCTCCACAAGTTCAATTGAGCCAGAATTAAAGGAATCAATGATGTGCAAGTTCTTTAGCTCGACGCTGAAAGGTCCGGCCTTGACGTGGTTCATCCACTTACCAAAGGGAAGTATCTCCTCCTACGCCGAACTCTCCAACCTGTTCCGACTACAATTCGCCAGCAATAAGTTGTTTGCAAAGCAACCCTCAGATCTCCATAACATGCGTATGAACAGAGGCGAGACCATATGAGCCTTTATGAAGCGTTTTAATGACGAGAAGATTACAATCCCGGATTGTAGCGAAGCCACCGATGCTGACGCGTTCAGACGCACACTTCCCCGAGATAGTGATCTGTACAAGGAATTGACGAAGACTCGCCGTGAATCATTCGTCTCAACTAGGGAAAGAGCCATGAAAGCCATACGCTTGGAAGAGGATCTCCTAAGGTACAGCGAAGAAAGTTCTCGATCTCCACGTAGGCGAACTCCTCCGCGCCGGAACTCTCCTCCACGACGACACAATCATGGACATCAAGAGTGAGGGGAACGCCATGACAGGAGAAATAAGCCGTTCCAAAGAGAACCACAAATGGTGCATGCTGTGAGCGAAGTTGATAGCGTCTATATGGTGGACAAAGGTATCTCTATGAAGACCGACGTGTTGCGAGTCATGAGGGCAATGGAAGGGTTACGCGACGTGCAATGGCCAAGAAAGCCAAATCCTGGAAGGAGGCCCGGAACAGGGAAGGGGTACTGCGAGTTCCATAATGATACGGGTCACACGACGGATGGTTGTTACACCCTAAGAAAAGAGGTGTTAAGGTTGCTGAAAAGGGGAGATTTGAAAGATCTACTCTCCAAAGAAGGAAGGAACGCGTTTGAAGGGGTGAAGAGAGAAAAGAAGTCCTCTACTCCTCCTCCACCTCAGTCAAGTCATACCCGGACTATACACACCATCCTCGGAAGCTCTTCCGCGAGCGGCTACACCGCATCTGCCGCTAGAAGGAACATTAAGATTCTACGCGACGATAGTGATATGATGCGAGTTTACCAAATCCGTCCTTCCAGAAGAAATCACCCGGTCACGTTCGAGGAGCCAAACGAGATGGTGGAGCATCGCTACGGATTAGTTATCTCCCTCACCGTCAACAATTGCCTGGTCAAGAGAATCCACATTGATAACGGGAGTTCCGCCAACATAATTACTACATCTGCTATAAAAGAGCTCGGACTATCCAACGACGACGTCGTGAAGAAATACGTTCCTCTAGTGGGATTCAGTGGTGAAGTAACAAGCATGTTGGGAGAAATTACATTGGCAACCTATGCAAGGGGTATCAATATACAAGCAAAGTTCGCGGTGATGGATATCGAATCACCATACAACATTATCCTAGGAAGACCTTGGCTGCACGACATGAAAGTTGTACCCTCGACGTACCATCAATCTTTAAAATTCCCATCTCCATGGGGGATCCAAGTGATCAAAGGCGAGCTTCAAGTCGCGAGAGAATCCTATAGCATTGGAATGAAAAAAGCCATTAAGTCACCATTAGGCAAAGAAAAGAAAGCGTAGCAATCAAGGAATCACGAAGGAAAAGCTAGGGATGGAAAGTCGGTCCCTGACGCGATGAGAAAAGCAAAGTTTGACAAGCAAGAGAATACCAATCCACCAAGTAAGTACGAGCAAAAAGTCCAAGCAAAGAGCAACAATTTAAGCTACATGTTCCTGAAGCACCACCCGCCATAAGTCGAAATAAGTGATAAGAATTTCCAAATTCCCTAGTGTTATTTTCTTTGTGTTCTTTCTTGCATGAGTAGGATTAGTTTCTTCCAAGAATTTCAATAAAGCTAGCGTCGTTATCTTAGCATCGAAGCGACAAGGGGTCGTGACGACTAGGGGTAAGCGTCAGTGTCAAAGTTTGTTAGTTCATGATGCATTCCTTTATTAATATATGAGTACACTCTTTTTCCTCCGACGTGTTAAAGTATGCCGAGTTGTTCTATTTCCAAATTACTGGCTCTCTGTCTATGACGTAACATCAAGCTTAATAAGGCCGCGGCGAAAATCCGCGCCGGGGAGGAGTTTCGTTAGCCTACGCGTTCAAGGCTCCATCTACGCGTAGATAACGTTAGCCAAACCGCAGACTCCGAGTCGACGCTTCCCATGATTGTTAGCGACATGTGGCAATGGTCATGGGGAATGAAGCCCGACACCTCACGAACCGGCACGACCCTCTGAGCAAAGAAGGGAAACCTATTGCCACGACCACTCTCCAGGAACGCGTACTCGCGCCTTCCACGGCTCCACTGAGAGTCATGAATCCACGGGCAAAATGCCAAACCGGCAGGGATGCGTCCACCGGCATCGTAAGTCCTAATAATTTAGAAATCGGATGCCACACGATGAATAGGCCCGTCGATTAAAAGAGTTCGATGTTGACCTAACGCTAGCGTGAGGCAACGGACCCACCTTAAAAGTAAGGGGTAACGTCACAAGATGATAAAATCACACGCTAACCAATGTCTGCCGCTCGCTTCAGGGTTCGGAGGAAATACTGGACCCAACCTTCATGTAAGCCGGTAACGTAACTAAAGCAGCCGCAATGACCATATCACCCTATCAAGTGAGTAAAAACTGTATAACGCGTTCACCACGAACAAAGTATCATACTAGGGGTAGAAAACCACACCCTAAAAGACGAAGTAGCAAAAGCAAAAGCCAAAGGACCAAACCTACATACTCACAATCGAGCTACGCGTAAGGGGTCACGGAAGTTAAAAGTCAATAAGAAAAAGGTTCTATACGTACGCAGAGCAAGATACGCGTGCCAAAGCAAAGTACATAAGATATCAAAACTAGATAAAGGGTAAGCTCCCAAAACGCCCCCGACGCAAAGAACGACGCATAAGATGCAAGGAACGAAGTACGAAATGCAACAAGTACAGAAGAGTCTTTGGTAGCTCTAACCTAGTCTACAAGGAGCCTAAGTCAAACCTACCAAAAGGGGTAGGACCACTCGAGGAAACATGAAAACACACCCAAAGCTGAGGAATGTATAGGATACGCGTCAAAACAAGACCGAGACCACCTGCCTGTAAAAGAAAGATACGGAAGCCAAGGAGCACCCCCGAGGCAAAGAAATTGGAAAGACAAAGGTCGACTCAAAGGGATTCAAAAGTTACTCGCGGACAAATACGCCACCGCCAACAAAAGCATACCTGGACGCAACGACGTACCCAAAACATAAAAGACCTTGGAGTCGTCTTCATCAAGAAGTATGCAATTCCAAAAAGTTATATTATAGAGGCCCATCATGAAGGGAAAGAACGAAAGTATTTACAAGAAAACGCCCCGAAGGACGGTGACGCATAAACAAATTTTTTTTTACAAGAAGTCCAAGGGAAGAATGACCCTGGAAAAATCACAAAGAGTCGCTGTCAGACTCAGAAGAGCCCGATGAAGAGCCATCCACGTCCTCATACTCATGCTCATCCACCCCCTCGTATTCAGAGTCTTCCACGACAACCTCTTCACCAACATCCTCGTCATCTTCGACGCCGTCATTAGGATCAACCTCGTTAAGATGAGGGACATCATCCTCCATGACATGAGGATTCGTCGGAGGATTCATAGGCGTAGGTCCTTCCTCGACGCCTTCAGGGAGCTCCACGAATGCTTCCTGAAACTCCCTCCGCTCCTTTACTGGATCCCAACCGTGGTATTGACCAGCAGCATACTGTTCAATGACCTCCACACGAGAAAGCCAAGACCAATAAAGCTTCACCTCCTTGAGCTCGGAAGCAAGCTTCTCCTCCACCCTAGCCTTCTCGTCCTCCAGGGCAGCAATCCTCGCCTTCAAATCTTCAACCTGTTTGGCAAGATCGACGTGAAGTTTAAGCGCCGCCGCAACCTTTTCTTGAGCTTCATTCTCCGCCTTACGCGACGCCTCAACCGTCGCATTAAGCTCCTTAATCTTCGCCTCGTCGGCCGATTGCTTGGCCTCCATAGCTTTCATCCGATAGACAAAATCAGAGAAACGCCCATAGATGCACAACGAAGATTGAAAAGCCTAAAAAAGAGAAGATAAAGAGGTCAGAATAGAATCGAAGACAAGAGACTCGGCGTAAAAAGCAAGAAAACCTACCTCCCATTGCGTAGCAAGAGCCTCTCCTATCACATCTTCCGTCTCCATGGGAAAATAGTAGTCGAGCGATGGAGGATTTTGAAGCCCCTTCATGGCGGGCAAAAATGACCTTCTAGGCGCAACGACACGAGAGATAACTCCCGGAAAGTCGTCCACGGTCTCGAAGTCGAAGTTCAACCTCTCAACAACCTTCTCCTTACCCTTATGCGACTTCTTCGCCGGAATTGAAGAGGGAGATGGAGACGAGATGAGAGAAATCATTGGCGTGATATGGATTGGAACCTCAGAAGCAGTTCCATCTCCGATACGACTCCTCTTCCACGACGCGATAAGAGCAGACACAGATTGTCCTCCGCTACGAACGCGAGAATGATCCGCGGATACTAAAAGATCAACAAGGAAAAGGGTTAGGACCCTCAAAGCAAAAGAAAAAGGAAAACAAGGTAAAAGAGCTTGGATACATTACCAGTCAAGGTCGTAGAGGCAATACGATGACCCTTCCCGTCATGCCCATGAAAAGTTCGATCACTTTCAGGGATCTCGGGAATTCTGTCAATAACCTTCTTAGTCTCTCGCCTCACCACGATAGAATCTGTGTTGACTGCAAGGAAGAACAAGATAAAGTAAGACATCAACGAGTAACGACATGTGCAACAAAGATCCGAAAGAAAAAGCGAACTCACTCGCAGGATTCCAGCACTCGAACAACCAAGAACACTCCTCACCAAGAGTCGATTTTTTGACAAAATAGAAGAAGTCAGCCCAGTGACGATCAGCCTGACTTCCCTCGATGGCGATCCTAGCCGCCTTAGGTCTTGATTTAAGACCTACTCTCCCAACCATTTTGTTTTGGACATTTATAGAATAAGCAAGGTCATCGACGACAATCTCGATGCCATGTTTCTCTTTTACATCGTCTAGAGCACCAAAGATTCTCCAGACACTCGGCAGAAGCTGACCTACGGCAGCTCCTAGCGTAAGTATGAACGCCTTCGTCAATGGCGAGAAGGGAAACCGATGACCAGTGAGGAAATGGTACTCGTATACCGCAATCCACCATGTGCGATGTGCGTCGGCAAATACCCCTTGAGGGGGTATCTCAATCTCCACCTCAGGACCAAGATTCGCCAGCGATCTCAGTCTCTCGATGTCGCGTGCCTCTGAAGATTTGCAATCAGAATCCTTCAAGATGAATTTTGGTACGTAGAAAGAAGCCATTTTAGGAGATTAAAAGGAAGAGTGAAAGAGAAATCTGAAGAAAGGAGAAGCAATTGATCCTTTTGAGCGTAAGGAAGCGAGAAAGCAAGAGATGTTCGGAGTAGACGGATTGTAGAAGAAGTAGGAGGAAAATGAAGATCCTCTCTTTATATAGCCAAAGAGATCGCGAAGAATACGGGAGAAAGTTCAACGACATTATAGCCGTTGAGAAACTAGCCGTTATGATTGAACGTTACCGGCATAGATAACGAAGCCTCTCGCCTGTCACGTGGAAATGATTGAAGATGAATGATGATCGAAGCTCTGCGACGATATTAAAAATTCAAGTGACGTAATCATCAACGCATTCCTAGTGTAATGAAGACGTATTCCTTGAAAAAAGAAGGCGTCTCCCAGGTCTACTAAACGTTAAGCCCTGTAAGACGCCTTAGGGGTATTGTTTGTGCCTAAAAATATGACGAGTATGGAACGCGTAGAAGAATTATTTCGCCGCGACGAGAGGAATAGAAGATGTCGTCGACGTGACGAGACGTGGAAAAGGTCTCGTTTATTTTAAAGATTAGGTCGGCCGAGTGGATTTTATCTTATTCTTTATTATATTCTTGTAATTGGTAAAAGATACGGTGAAGAATATCTTTTACCTTGTTTGTTACATCGTTATTTAGATAGAAGGAAGAGATAAGATCTCGATTTCATTAACTCCATTCGAGTAATATCATGTTAAAGCTTCAACCCTAATTTCTTACTTTGTTCTTGAGTGTTGAGATTATACCGTTCTCTTTGATCGTTGCCCTACAATTGCTTAGTTATCTTCTCGTAGGTAATTTCGCTACAAACAACGCGTACAAACTGCATAAGCAAAAAAAAGGTACAAAAAAAGGAAAAACTACGAAGATTCTCCTTCGCCTTTAGAAGAACTAGACGAAGAACTTTTGACGTCATCGTCTTCATCCTCGCCTTCGGAATCCTCTACGTCGATCTCCTCACCAGCATCCTCAACACCCTCAGCGTCCTCCTCAAGGTTAACGTCATCAGGGTCAACAACGTCTTCTTCCATAGCGTCAAGATCCCCTGGATGACGCGAAGGAGAAGGATCCGCCACAATGCCACCAGGAATCTCTAAGTACGCTTCCTCAAACTCCCGCCGTTCGTTCAGATTTTGGATTCCAATTATGGTGCTTCCCGGAGCGATATTGCTACAAAACATCCACCCTTGATAGCCATGACCAGTAGATCTTCGCTTCATGCAACTCTGAGACGTGCTTCCCCTGCCTCTTCTCCATGTCATCCTTCAATATAGCGACGCTCGCCTTCAAGTCTGAAACCTGATCAGCAAGATCGTCATGACGTTTGAGCACCTCCATAACCTTTTCTCGGGCCTCGTTTTCCGCCTTACGAGACGCCTCGACCGACGCGGTATCCTCCTTAATCTTCGCCTCGTCGTTCGATTGCTTCTCCTCCATGACCTTCATCCAATCAACATACTCGGAGAAACACCTCCAAATGCAGAAGGAAGATTGAAGCCCCTAAAGGAAGAAGAAAGTTAAAAACAAGCCGGAAAGAAGAAACGAGACAAAAATACAAAGAAACCTTACCTGCCATTGTGCAACAAAGGCCTCTCCTATCACGTCATCCGACTCCATCGGCAGGTAATAGTCGAGCGTTGGAGGAGATAAGAGCCCCTTCATGGCATGAAGAAACTCATTCCTAGGAGCGATAGCGCGGGAAACGACCCTAGGGAAATCGTCGACAGTCTCGTAATTAAATCCAACGCCTCAACAACCTGCTCCTTACCTTTGCGCGACCTGGCCGCCTTAGCTCGAGAAGGAGACGTAGAAGAGATAAAAGATATCATAGGCTCGACACAGATGGGAGCCTCAGAAGCCGACGCCTCAACAACACGACGCCTTCGCTTCGACGGGATGAGATCTGAAGCAAATTCCCCACTGTCGCGAACGTGAGAAGCAATAACTGATACTAAAGGATACCAAAGAAAAGTTAGAACACTTAAGACAAACGAAAAGGAGTAAAACGAGACACGAGAATGCTAAAGAAAACGTACTAGTTGAAAGTGAAGGAGCGATGGGATTACCCTCCCCGTCGTAACCATAAAAGGTTCGTTCATTCTCCGGGATCTCCAGAAGCTTAACAATTACCTTCTTGGTTTCTCGCCTCTCAACGATGCCGTCCGCATTAACTGGAAGATAAAGCAATGCAAAGTCACATGAAAATAAGGCGTCGACGTAGATAAGAAAGACAAGAACTCGAAAGACAAAGAAACATACTCGCAGGGTTCCACCATTCGATGAGCCAAGAACAAATTTCACCCAGCGAAGACTTATTCACAAAGTAGAAGTAGTCGGCCCAACGACTGTCCGCTTGACTCCACTCGATGGCGATTCGAGTCGCCTTAGGCCTTGATTTAAGTCCCACTCGCCCAATCTACTTGGTAGAAATCATCAAGTAATAGACAAGATCCTTAACAACGATCTCAATGCCATACTTCGCCGTCACGTGTTCCAGCGCACCAAATATCCTCCAGATACTCGGTAGGAGCTGTCCAACGACCACCCCTAACGCAAGCATAAACGCCTTCGTCAAAGGCGAGAAAGGAAACCTATGGTCGGCGAGAAACGAATACTCGTAGACCGCTATCCACCCCAGACGATATGCATCAGCAGACACCCCCTTCAGAGGTATCTCGATCTCAACGTTAGGGCCTAAACCCGCCAGTGATCTCAACCGATCAACACTGCGAGCTTCGGAAGATTTGCAGTCCGAGTCCTTAAGAATGTTCTTTGGCACGTAGAAAGAAGGTCTTGCCATTGTAAATATAAGAAGAAGAGCTGAAGTAGTGATTGAACGAAGAAAAGAAGAACAAACGATTCAGTAAGTACGAGAAGATGAGAAAGCAGAAAGTGTTCAGGAAAGACGAAGTTGTAAAAAGAGTAAAGAAGAAGGTGAAATTCTCCCCTTATATAGGCAGGAGATCGCGTGAGATACGGTGCAAATCAAGCCATAACGGCATCATAGTCGTTGTGAATGTAGCCGTTGGAGAAAAGAGACGTTGTCGGCACGAGTTACAACGCAGTCCAACAGGTGGGAAGGAATGATGAGGAAGTATGACGATCGAATCTCTGCGATGAAGTGAAAATCTTAAGTGACATCATTAACGCGTTCCAGGTTTAATGAAGACGTATTCCATGAAGAAAGAAGGCGTTCTCCAGATCTATGAGGCATTCAGCTTTGTAAAATGCCTTAGGGGTCTTGTTCGTGCCTAAAAATACGACGAGTAAGGAACGCGTCATATGCTATGCGTAGGAAGATCACGTCAACACGACGTGAAGGACATGAAGGAGTAGATGCGCTAAAGACAAGGTCGGCCGAGCTTATTTAATTCATTTAGTGTATATTCCTTATGTAATTAGTTGAAGATATTAGAAAGAATATCTTTTACCATATTTTGATATCGTCATTAGATAGAAGGAAAATATATTATTCTATTTCCTTAAAGATAAAACTAGGGTTAGCCTATTTAAAGAGGCTAACACCTTCTTTGTAATCATTCAGCCACTTCGAGCAATAACACAAGTACAAGCCCTCAAAACCTAATTTCCCATCGTGTTCTTGAGTGATAAAATTGTTACCGTAAAGTTTGATCTTTTCCCTACAATTGCTTAGTTATCATCTCGTTGGCAATTTAGCTACAAACAGACATCTTGATTTCTTCTATCTTTTTATCTAAAACATCATGATAATACTTGCCATAATATACAATGTAGTTGTCATCTTCAAAACTAGAGAAACAGAGGGAAAGAACTCAATGTGAACTGATGTTCCTATTATAACAATTTCCCCTTTTTGATGATGACAAATTAATACTGGTATAATCATATGAACAATAGGCAAGGATAATATATAAGTGCATTACACAAAGATACTAAGGTAAGTAGCTTCAAAGATCCCTCTTAACCTTTGAACAAAGTAACTAGTTAGTTCCCCGTAAACATGATGCCAGTCCTATTGGTTCCAAGATTCCAGAGTAAATTCCTCCTTTTGAAATCATCGAATAGATAGCAAGAAATCAGAGGAATTATAATGAAAGCACAAACACGAGAATCACAAGGCATAACATGGCAAATCAATAATACCCATTCAAGAGAGCCAAAGACATCGCAATCAAAACAACCAAACAGGAACAAAAGGACATAATTGAAGAAGATAGAACAAAAATAACAGAAAGCTTGATGTACCGGGGAACCCTAGGGATAACCTATACCAACTACACTAGGGGAACTTCAAGAGGAACTTGATCCTCTTTAAGCAATGAGAACATCACAACTTTGTGAAAAACAGAACTTAGGTCGCAAATTGCAGTTGAGATCTCACACAGTTCCTCTACAATCTAAGAGGTTGCCTCCTCAAGGTATTCAATGGGAACTGATTTAGCAGGAGCAGTGCGGGAGGGTTTTGACTTCTTGGACACTCTCCTCAACCCTGAGACTGTTGATGTAGGTCAATCCATCATGTGGGAGAACGGGGTCTCTGCTTCTACAGCCGAATAGGCTTCAAGTCGCTCCAACAGGGCCTTGATCACTGTAGGATAGGGCAGAGAATGGGATGAATGGGAATGGAAAGCTTGCATATGGTGCATGATGATTTTGGGCAGATCCAACACTTCACCGAAGACAATCTTATCCAGTAACACAACATCAGCTATCAAGACAATACTGCATTTTTCTTGGCGAGGAACAAAATTGTTGATTATGAAGGCAAGAAGCAATTTCATTGAGAGAGAGAGAGAGAGAGAGAGAAATCTGGTGTTGAATTCCTTGAGGCCCGAGTTCCGAAACACGGACTTGGCATATTCGCTCTTCTTGGTCGGCCAATGTTTCTTGTGGGTGGCAAAGTACCCGTATCCGGTGGGAACTCCCAACACTTCAGAGATCATCTCAGTGGTGATCTTATACATCTTCCCAATGAGAATGACCACAATGTCTTGACGGTCCTCAATTTCAGACGTTGGAGAGGATGTCGTATAGGACGTTGTGTCCATCAGACGCATTTGGGAGAAGGCGTTTGATGGACACAATGAGAGAATCGAGTGAATTAAGATCGAGAAATGAAGTAAGTTCGAATAAGCAATGAGAGAATTGGAGATTGCAAGATAAGTGCTTAAAAAGGCAAGAGTCAAGCCCTTAAATAAGCATGAATCACCGAAGATCTCAGCCTCAATTATCTCCAACGACATTATAGTCGTTGAGAAAAGTTGTCGTTGGAAAAGAGTCGTTATCGGCAAGCTATACTATTAAGAATTATCAGACATGATGCAATAATGCGAGTACATGGAATCTGAAGCACGCCTGCAAGATAAAACGTTAGCCGAAGACTTCAATGAACGTGTTCCATGTTGTAAGAAGACGTATTCAGAAGAAGAGGAAGGTGTTTCCCATATCTACAAAAAGAAGAGATCTGCAAAACAACTTAGGGTTATTGTTCATGCCTAAAAATACGACTATAAGACAACGCGTCCGAGAAGCTACGCACAAACCAGACGAGTACGAGAGAAGGAAGTACGAAGTCTTCGGATGAGTGAAAAGAAGGGTCGGCCGAGCCTATTTAGTAATATATTATTATTGTTTATGTAAATGGTAAAAGAGATAGTAAAACATATAAAAAGAATATCTCTTTTACCATGTTTATATAAAGATATAGATATAATGAAAAATATATTATTCTTTTCCTTATAGATAGAATTAGGGTTAGCCTATTTAAAGGGGCTTTTACCTTCACTGTAATCAAGTCAACCACTACGAGAGTAATACAGAAGTCGAAGTTTTCACCATTCTTAACGTAGTGTTCATGAGAGTTGAGTTGTTACTATACTTTTTGATCGTAAACACCCTAATTGCTTAAGTCTCTACACGTAGTTACTTTTGCTACAAACAATTGGCGCCCACCGTGGGGCTCGATCAAAAAAGTACCCTCTTTTCCCACAAAGAGCATGTTTTCACCACAAGACCATGACTAATCTTGATGATAGCCCAGAAATCCCGAAAGAAGAGTCCACCGAGGGAGAAGCCGTCATCGCGGTGACTTATCTAACGACGTGGAGAGAAGCAAATCCAAAGACAATTTTCCAAGCACTCCACAAGGTGTTAGCTTGGATAAAGAACAGGAGGAAGACGAAGGATAAGGCCGACGCGATAAAGGCTCGATTAACGTCGTTCCAGCAAACTTTGACCAAGGATAAGGCCGACGCCTAGAGAAGAATGGCAGAGTTAATCAAGGAAATGAGAGACTTCGTTCCTCCAAATCCATCTTCAAGCATTCCCAACTTCGCGATTCACGTACACTAGAGACCAGAACGTCGGTCGACGTCTAGACATGGACGTTGTAGCAGACAAAGGTGGCACCTTGGGGACGGAGAGACGTCAAGCTTACCCAATCTCCAAAGAAAACCCACGTGTACGGAAGACACGTGAAGAGGTCTATGTAGACGCAATCACCGCCATGGTGGAAAAGAAGATCGCCGTCAAGCTTGACGCTTGACATAAAGGAATGTCTCAATTTCCTGGAGTACCCAGAGCCATAGTGGAGGAGCACACGTTAGGCTAAGAATCGAGTCCCTTCGCCAACTAGATCGCCAAACACGAGATTTCGAGGAAGCACGTTGTTTGTAGCTAGATTACCAACCAGATGATAACGAAACAATTGTAGGGCAATGATCAAACTAGATGGTAACAATCTTAACACTCAAGAACACAGTAGGAAATTTAGGGTTTAAGGGCGTGTACTTGTGTTATTACTCGAGGGAGTTACTTGATTACAAAGAAGGCGTTAGCTCCTTTAAATAAGCTAACCCTAGTTTTATCTTTAAGGATATAAAATAATATCTTTTCCTTCTAGGTAATGACGATGTAAAATATGGTAAAAGATATTTTTTCTAATATCTTTTACTATTTACAATAGGAATATACAATAAATAAAATTAATAAACTCGCCCAACCTTGTTTTACCACGCTGACGTCTTCGTCTTCTCTTCATCACGTCGACGTGATCTACTACGCGTAGCACTCGACGCGTTCCTTACTCGTCGTATTTTTAGGCACAAACAATACCCCTAAGGCGTTTTACACAACTTAATGCCTCACTGATCTGGGAAACGCCTTCTTTCTTCATGGAATACGTCTTCATTTAACTTGAAACGCGTTGATGATAACGTCATTTAGGATTTTCATTTTGTCGTAAGGCTTCAATCGTCGCGTTTACTCATCATTCCTTTACATCTGATGGGCTGCTTCGTCACTTGCGTCGACAACGTTCATCTTCAACGGAAAGTTTCATAGTGGAGTATAATGTCGTTTGGAGATTAATTTACGATGTAATCTTCGCGATCTCACACCTATATAAAGGCGAGGCTTCATTTCCTTCTGTACACTTTCTCTAATCTCATTTCTCTCGAACGCTTTTAAGCTTTCTCATCTTCCTCTTCTTCATTGTTCGATCCTTCTTCGACCTTCAACCTTTTCGCACTTCTATTCCTATGGAGAATCCAGTTATCTATGAGCCGAGGGAGATTCTTCGGGACTCGGATCGATATTATTTCGAGGCTCATGATATCGGTCGTTTGAGATCCAGTGCAGAACTGGGTCCGGAGGTGAAGATCGAGATCCTTCCAAGAGGAGTTTGTGTCGATGCTCATCGGTCGGGAAGGATCTCGGTCTACGAGTACCACTTCCTAGAGGGACACCGGTTCCCGTTCTTGCCTCTAGTGAGGGCGTTCATGCTCGCTTTAGGCGTGGTGGAGGGTCAGCTTCTTCCCAGTGCATGGCGAATCTTCGGAGCTTTCGATGACGCCGTAAAAAAGCACAACATCGATCTGGCCGTAGCGGATCTCGTTCATTCTCTAAAGATTTCCACCTCTTCTCCGGGTAGGGTGTTCTTCAAGGTCAAGCAGAAGAGGGCTCGTATTGCGTTTGAGAAGAGTACGGCCGAATGTGGTTGGGCTGAGGTATTCTACTTTGTGGAGAAATCTACCCTTGGAGAGGAATGTTCTTGGATTATTGAGGATTGGAATCCCAAGAGTAAGTCTACTTGTTTCATTTACTGAGCTTTTATCTTTTCTGGTACGCGTCGACGCCTTACTTACGCATGACTTTGCATGGCTTTCAGTTAACGCGGAGGCTATCAAGACTAGGTCTCAAACAAAGAAGGGGATAGCCGCGCTTCTGGCGATCCCAGAGATTTACCGAACCTTTTTTTTTTTTGGTTTAAAGAGGGACGGCACCCTCGGTTAATTTTGTATTAATATGACCCTACTAAAGAGGGTAAAAAAGCAATACAAATTCAGTTCAATTCAAATAATCAAAGCACACTTGGAGAGGCGCGTAGGCCAGCCAAACTGCGCAACAAGGTGTATATGGAAAGGCAAACAGGCCATCCAAGCTACACAAACCAAAAGAAAGTGTATATGGAAAGGCAAACAAGCCCTCCAAGCTACACAAAAACAAACCAAGCAAACAAACCAAACAAGCCAAACACAAACACAAGCACAATCCAACAAGAAAACCACATTACAAGGCCCCAACCATTTCAGGCAGGAATCGTTCATGTAAAAGTCTAAAAACATGAACTAAAATTACACGAACCATGTCTTCTTTAGGAATCCTGTTACCCTGAAAAACAAGAGCATTTCTAGCATGCCAAAGGTAATAAACAGTGGAGGATAAAGAACATACCTGGGCATGGGCGAGACAGCTGCGCCTTGATGCACGCCTCCGGAGCCAGCGCAAGGTGGACTTGATCGAAGTGGCTTCAGTCGGGATCATGAATCGAACTCTAATCTCTCTCCATATATCAGTCGAATAGGGACACTCGAAGAAGATGTGCTTGTGGTTCTCCAGGTCAGCCCCACACATCCTACAACCCGGCTCAACCTCAAGAAAGGACAAGCGGTCATACGTAGAGAGCTTGCCGAGGTTAGCAAGCCAAAGAATAAACATATGCTTAGGGGTGTTATGGGCAGACCACACCTCCCTATGCCATCTGACAATAGGTCTCTTCACACGCAACGCCTCGTAAGCTAAGGAGACCTTGAAGTGGCCAAGCTTGCACCACTCCAAGAGAGACTCCTCAACACTTAGCACTCTACCATTAAACTGCACAATCATATCACGAGCCGAAAGGATGCCCTTGATCAGGGGAGAGTCACGTCTATGCACATGATGGAGAAGGCCACCGTAGCGTCCCCGTGACTCCGACTGGTAGGTTACTTCTCATTACTTGTCATTGCGTTTTGGACTTTTTTTTATGCTTACAAGTTCTTACTCTTTTATTTTTGTTTTGAGTGTAGCTTCCGTCTCTCGCGTTTGTGCTCGTGAGGAGTCCGCTACTGACCTTGTGATGGCAAAGAAAAGACATATCGCGATAAGGGGGTCTTCATTTTCGGCTCCTATAGAAGTTGATATTATGGCTCTGTTGGATTCTTCCCCTTCTCCTTCTCCAGCTAAAAGCGACGAGGTCAAAGAAGGGTAAGGCAAAGGTAGTCGAGACTTCTGATGTCAAGTACCTGACCGTGGATGACTTTCTCGGCACGGTCTCGCGTGCCGTCCCTCCGGGGAGGGAACTTCTCAAAGCTTTGGTTGGACTCCGTTCTCCATCGATGTTTGAACACTACTCGTCGACGAACCCGGCTGACATTATTGGGAGGCCGATGTTGCTCAGTGGCAGGTAAGGCATAAATTCTCTGTGCCTTCTTTAATTTTGCTTTGTTTTTTTTTGTAGGGGATCCAAGCTTCGCTATGTTCTTTGACACGTTTCTCCATGTATCCTGTGCATATGGAGGCGCTATGGAGGAGAGGGTGGCCGTTGCTCAGTCGGAGGTCAAGTGGCTCAAAGGTTTGTTGAAAAGTGTTCGTGACGCGGAGAAGGCGACTAAAGACAAGGTTACTGAGGTTCTTAGTCTTCACGGTGAGCTCGTTGGCCAGGTCAAGAACCTGGAGGAGGGTCTTACTACTCTGAGGGCCAATGTGGAGGGGAGAGAGGCGCATCATGACTTGGAGCTATGCGAGGTGAAGACCTACTAGTCTTGGTTATCCAAGGTGGAGGACTTGAAGCAATATCGTGATGGAAAACATCACGATTGGGATCCGGAGGCTGAGAGTAAGGCGTTAGAAGCAGCATATTCCGACATACCTGGATCATCGAGAATGGAACTCTCTTCTCTGCGTCAGCCGTTACGTCCGAGCATACTGAGGAGAATGAGGACGAATCTTTGGCCGGTGATGTGGAAGGGGGCGATGATGAAGTGTCTGATTCCGAATCATCGGAAGTCGAATCGAAGTCTTTGTAACTTCTTTCTATCGCTTATCTTTTCATTTTGGGAGATCGCGCCATTGGCTTTAGGGTGTTTTTGACTGATTCTTGTAATTTTTCTTTCGGGGAGGTTTTATGGCGTATTTATCTCGTCTTTTCGAGTCTTTTCTTGAACTTCTTGTCTTTCTGTGTCGCGAACTTGTTCTTCTTATCCTGAGTGATGTTTTCGACTTTACTTGGTCTGCTTTGGTGAAAACACATTCTTCTACGTGTTTGAACGAGTAACTCTTCCCTTTGGGTCGTCTCGATAGTATTTTTTACGCGTTCTTTACTTTGGACGTGCTCTTTGGCTTACTTTCCCTTTTCTTACGGGTACGTGACTTCAGGCTTGCTTTGGCTTCACGTGTGTTTGCGTGTTTCTTGAGATGAGGTACTTGTAGTAAAGGAAACAATTCATAAAGGCTGGTTCTTCTTGACGTGGCGGACGCGTCGGCTTTTACTTGTTTCCTTGAGTGGTCCTACCCCATTTGGTAGCTTTTGTTTCCTTGAGTGGTCCTACCCCATTTGAATGGTCATTGGGAATGAAGCCCGGTACCTCACGAAGTCGGCCGGATCCTCTGAGCAAACAAGGTCGAACCTATTTGACACGATCATTCTCCAGGAACCCGTCTTCACGCCTTCCAGCCCCTCTGAGAGTCATGAATCCACGGGCAAAACGCCAAACCGGCAGGGATGTGTCCACCGGCATCGTAAGTCTTGACAATCTAGAAATCAGACGCTACACGATGAATAGGCCCGTCGATTAAAAGAGTTCGACGTCGACCTAACACTAGCGTGAGGCAACGGACCCACCTTAAAAGTAAGGGGTAACGTCACAAGCTGATAAAAATCACACGCTGACCTATGTCCGCCACTCGCTTCATGGTTCGGAGGAAATGCTGGACCCAACCTTCATGTAAGCCGGCAACGTAACTAAAGCAGCCGCAATGACCATACTATCTTATTAAGAAAATAAAGCCCTCTAAACGCGTTCACTACAAGCAAAGTATCATACTAGGGATAGAAAATCACACCCTACAAAGAAAAAGTAGCAAAAGCAAAAACCAAGAACCAAACCTACGTACTCGTAAACAAGCTACGCGTAAGGGGTTAAGTAAATTAGAATAAATAAGAAAAAAGTTCTAGACGTACGCAGAACAAGATACGCGTACTGAAGCACAACGCATAAAAAAGGTTATCAGAACCAAAGAAAGAGTAAGCTCCCAAGATGTTTCCGACGTGAAGAAGAACGCACATGACGCGAAGAACAAATGAAGCAAGCATAAGAATCTTTGGTAGTTCTAACCTAGTCTACGAGGAGCCTAAGTCAAACCTACCAAAAGGGGTAGGATTACGCCAAAAAAGAATGAGAAGTGCCTAAAAGATAGCAACAACGTTCGAAAAAGAAAGAAGCGATCCAACTACAAGCAACGCGTACAAATACCCAACGCAAAGAAAAAGATAAAAATTACAAGGACTTGGACTCGCCCTCAGACGACCCAGAGCCGGACGCGCGACCATCGCTTTCCTCCTCATCAGACGCAACCTCCTCCTCGTCGACGCGTTCTCCGCCTTCAGCATCTACGACGTCGGGATGAACACCTGTAGGAGGTTCCCGAAAAGCTTCCCTAAACTCAGCACGCTCGCCCACCGGATCCCAATCTTTGTGCTTACCAACAGCGTACTCCTCATAAACTTCCACCCTGGACAACCAAGACCAATAGACCTTCGCCTCCTCCAAATCCTTGTCATGCTGCGCCTCGTTCCTCTCCACATCCGCCCGCAAAGCACTGAGTTTCCCCTCCAAATCCTCGATCCGCTTGGTGATCGTCTCGTTAAGAGTAAGAACCTCAGTAACCTTGTCCTTTGCCGCCTTCTCCGCGTCGCGAGACTTCTCCAACAAACCACTTAGACGCGTAACCTCCGATGAAGCATCAGACGCCTTTTTCTCCAACGCCTCCATCCGTTCTGGATACTTAGACAAGAGCGTCCAAGCGCATAGCGACACCTGAATCCCCTGAAAGAAGGAACAAGAGAAATAAAAAAGAAAGCTCATGAGAAAATCGCCAGAGAAAGTAAGAGTTGCGATCTTACCTGCCATTGAGCAGCGAAAGCCTCTCCCATAACGTCGGCATGATCCATCGACGCGTAATGGTCAAGGGACGACGAAGAACGAAGCCCCATCAAAGCTTTCAGAAGCTCCCTTCCAGGAGCGAAAACATTCAAAATCACACCAGGAAAGTCATCCACATACGAGTATTTCTCCTAGGGGACCTCGACCACTTTCTCCTTCCCCTTCCGTGAGCGCGTCCCCTTAGCTGGAGAAGGAGATGGCGTAGATTCCAAAGTAGCCATGAGATCAACGTCCAAGGGAGCAGCGGATGAACATCCTTTTACAGGGGATCCAAGCTTCGCTGATGTGGAGGGGAGAGAGGCGCATCATGATTTGGAGCTACGCGAGGTGAAGACCTACTGGTCTTGGTTATCCAAGGTAGAGGTCTTGGAACAATATCGTGATGGAAAACATCACGATTGGGATCCGGAGGCTGAGCGTAAGGTGTTTGAAGCGGCATATCCCGACATACCTGGATCATCGAGAATGGAACTCTCTTATCCGCGTCAGGCCGTTACGTCCGAGCATACTGAGGAGAATGAGGACGAATCTTTGGTCGGCGATGTCGAAGGGGAAGACGATGAAGTGTCTGATTCCGAATCATCGAAAGGCGAATCCAAGTCTTTGTAACTTCTTTCTGACGCTTTTGTTTTCATTTTGGGAGATCGCGCCGTTGGTTTTCGGGTGTTTTTGACTGATCTTGTAATTTTTCTTCCGGGGAGGCTTTATGGCGTATTTATCTCGTCTTTTCGAGTCTTTGCTTGAACTTCTTGTCTTTCCTTGTCGCGAACTTGTTCTTCTTATCCTGAGTGATGTTTTCGACTTTACTTGGTCTTCTTTGGTGACAACACATTATTCTACGTGTTTGACCGAGTAACTCTTCCCTTTGGGTCGTCACGATAGTATTTTTTATGCGTTCTTTACGTTGGACGTGCTCTTTGGCTTCCTTGCCCTTTTCTTACGGGTACGTGACTTCGGGCTTGCTTTGGATTCAGGTGTGTTTGCGTGTTTCTTGAGATGAGGTACTTGTAGTAAACGAAACAATTCGTAAAGGCTGGTTCTTCTTGACTTGGCGGACGCGTCGGTTTTTACAGCTTTTGTTTCCTTGAGTGGTCCTACCCCTTTTGGTAGGTTTAGCTTAAGCTCCTCGTAGACTAGGTTAGAGCTACCAAAGACCCCTGCGCTTGCTTTACTTTTAGTATTTTGCAATTTATTTCTCGCGTCGTACGCGTTAGTCTTTGCGTCAGAGACGTCTTGGGAGTTTGTTCTTCCTTTGGCTTTGATGTTTCATGTGCATTATTTTGGTACACGTATTTTGTTCTTCGTACGTGTAGAACTTTTTCTTTCGACGCGACCCCTTATGTCATACAAGGGGTAGAAAACCATACGTATGGTTTTCTACCCCTGGTATGACACTTTTTCGTAGTGAACGCGTCAGAAATTTTTACTTACTTGATAGGGTGGTGCGGTCAATGCGGAGGCTATTGTTCTATTGCCGGCTTACATGAGGGTTGGGTCCTGCATTTCCTCAAACCCAAAGCGAGGGGCGGATGTAGGTCAACGTGTTATTGTTTCATTTTGTGACGCCACCTCTTACTCATGGTGAATCCCTTACCACCACGCTAGTGTCAGGTCGACGTCAAAATCTTCGTCGCGTAGCACTCCACGCTTTCCTTACTCGTCGTATTTCTAGGCACAAACAATACCCCTAAGGCGTTTTACACAACTTAATGCCTCACTGATCTGGGAAACACCTTCTTTCTTCATGGAATATGTCTTCATTTAACTTGAAACGCGTTGATGATGACGTCATTTAGGATTTTCATTTTGTCGTAAGGCTTCGATCGTCGCGTTTACTCATCATTCCTTTACATCTGACAGGCTGCTTCGTCACTTGCGTCGACAACGTTCATCTTCAACGGCTAGTTTCATAGTGGAGTATAATGCCGTTTGGAGATTAATTTACGCTGTAATCTTCGCGATCTCACACCTATATAAAGGCGAGGCTTCATTTCCTTCTGTACACTTTCTCTAATCTCATTTCTCTCGAACGCTTTTATGCTTTCTCATCTTCTTCTTCTTTATCGTTCGATCCTTCTTCGACTTTCCACCTTTTCACACTTCTATTCCTATGGTGAATCTAGTTATCTATGAGCCGAGGGAGATTCTTTGGGACTCGGATCGATAATATTCCGAGCCTCATGATATCGGTCGTTTGAGATTCAGTGCAGAACTGGGTCCGGAGGTGAAGATCGAGATCCTTCCTAGAGGAGTTTGTGCGGCGCTCATCGGTCGGGAAGGATCTCGGTCTACGAGTACCACTTTCTAAAGGGACACCGGTTCCCGTTCTCGCCTCTAGTGAGGGCGTTCATGCTGGCTTTAGGCGTGGTGGTGGGTCAGCTTCTTCCCAGTGCCTGGCGAATCTTCAAAGCTCTCGATAACGCCATAAAAAAGCACAACATCGATCTGGCCGTGGCGGATCTCATTCATTCTCTAAAGATTTCTACTTCTTCTCCGGGTAGGGTGTTCTTCAAGGTCAAGCAGAAGAGGGCTTGTATTGCGTTAGAGAAGAGTACGGCCGAATGTGGTTGGGCTGAGGTATTCTACTTTGTGGAGAAATCTACCCTTGGAGAGGAATGTTCTTGGATTATTGAGGATTGGAATCCCGAGAATAAGTCTACTTGTTTCATTTACTGAGCTTTTATCTTTTCTGATATGCGTCGACGCCTTACTTACGCGTGACTTTGCATGGCTTTCAGTTAACGCGGAGGCTATCAAGACGAGGTCTCAAACAAAGAAGGGGATAGCCGCGCTTCTGGCGATCCCAGAGATTTACCGAACCTTTCATGGTCATGATGGAGAAGGCCACCGTAGCGTCCCCGTGACTCCGACTGGTAGGTTACTTCTCATTACTTGTCATTGCGTTTTGGACTTTTTTTTATGCTTACAAGTTCTTACTCTTTTATTTTTGTTTTGAGTGTAGCTTCCGTCTCTCGCGTTTGTGCTCGTGAGGAGTCCGCTACTGACCTTGTGATGGCAAAGAAAAGACATATCGCGATAAGGGGGTCTTCATTTTCGGCTCCTATAGAAGTTGATCTTATTGCTCTGTTTGATTCTTCCCCTTCTCCTTCTCCAGCTAAAAGCGACGAGGTCAAAGAAGGGTAAGGCAAAGGTAGTCGAGACTTCTGATGTCAAGTACCTGACAGTGGATGACTTTCCCGGCGTGGTCTCGCGTGCCTCCGGGGAGGGAACTTCTCAAAGCTTTGGTTGGACTCCGTTCTCCATCGACGCTTGAACACTACTCGTCGACGAACCCGACCGACATTATGGGGAGGCCTATGCTGCTCAGAGGAAGGTAAGGCTTAAATTCTTTGTGCCTTCTTTAATTTTGCTTTGTTTCTTTTACAGGGGATCCAATCTTCGCTATGTTCTTTGACACGTTTCTCCATGAATCTTGCCTCTGCTTCTGAGTTTGATAGGTATTGACATGATAGAAATGAAACATACGAGAGTCATGTTCTAAAATGGTGGAGACGCTTATGGTACATGATGTGATAACTATCCCGATATCTACAGTTTCTTCTGAGTCTACATTTAGCACGAAAGGGCGAGTAATTACAAATTTTAGAAATCGTTTGAAAGATAAAGTAAGTCACTTATCCTTTTCATATTTTGTGTTCTCATATTGTATATACTAGTTACATACTTATAATCTTATATTATGTTATTGTTGGTAAAAGAATGTTCAAGCACTAATTTTCACTCATGATTGGTTACGCATACCAACAAAGACAAACAAAGGAGGTGTTGATGATGAACCTGACGAACATGAGTCCGAAGGTAATCTTGCTTATATATCCATTAACAATGTCTTGTATATTTAACATTTCTAGTTGTGTTGATGTAATTAACTTCATAATCTATGTCTCAATCTAATGTGATTGTTAGACGAGAATGGCAAAGGCTTATTCTATGCTTGATGAGGCTACATTGTTTGGTGTATAGCCATTTTTGTGGAAGTAGAAGAAGATCCGATCTCATAGGTATGTGCTTGGACTTGACTAGTCTTCTTTAAACAAAAATCTCTTTTCGGTCTATTGTTGAATTTGCTCATATTTTGTAGATGAAGTAAATCCAATTGGTCTAATGGTGGAAGATATGATGTCATTTTGAAGGGGAAGGACTGAAGGATAAAACTTGATTGTTTTGTTGAAGCATTTAGAATGTTTTACCCCACGTTATTAGACATTTGCATTTTATATTTATACTTTAGAATTTTTATAACACTCTATTTAGTCTATTCGATCTTTTGGTCAGGATACTAGTAACGGAAATTGTAATTTTTATTACATTCGGATTCTCTGGTCCAGACCAAAAATCAGAACGAATACTGGGGTTACTGAGATTTCCGATCGGGACCGGAAACTGGACAAAACACAAGATAATTGAGATTGCCGGTCCAGTCCGGTCCTCAGTCTGAACTTTTCCAAATTTCCGGTCCGCTGGTCCGAACCGGCTGTACATCCCTATCCATCAGGAGGTTTTCTCTAGATATGATTAATGAACAACTTTCTTTTACGTCTACGGACAACATGTTTCTTGGTTGTTTTAGTTAGTATTGTCCTCCAATCTCAAATCCAAAATACCGTTGGTCAGCCAGATTAATTTTATTGGAAAACGAACGTCTGAAGATGATATTATTTCTATGTAATTAAAGGGAATACCATAGATTCTAACTGATATAAGGGTTGTTTATTAGAGTATATTAAATATCTGAAATACTCCAAAAATTCACCCGAGGTATTGAAAGCGTGATTATAACCAGTTAGATGCTGGAATTTATGCATGGTTTGGATAGTATTAGGACATTGAAAAAATAAGTGAAGAGTTGTCTCTTTTGGATTATTACAAAGGGAGCATTGCGAAGCAACTCTAGAGTAAAACCGATTAAGATGTTCTATTACTAGTCATGTGTCAATTAAACCTTTGCAAACAATGTTTTGAATTTTTGGTGGAAGCTTCAATTTCCAAATATAATTAAAGAGCTTTTCATGATTATTAGTAGTTAAATTTCTAATTATTTGGCGAGCATAAGCAATATAGAATTTACCACTTGTAGAAGGTATCCATATAATTTGGTCATTTAAAGAAGCGTGTAGTATGTAGATACCAGGGATATGGGCAACAATAGGATACTAAAGTGTTTGCCTCAGTTTAATGACATTCCATTGATTATTATATGTGATAAAATCATATACTTTATTAGTTAAATTAAATCGCCGATCATCAAAAAACGGGCGCAAATGTATATTGGGAATCCAGTTATCGGTCCAGAAATTAATATTTCTGTCATTTCCCAAGACTTAGCCGATACCATTTTGGAAAACATCGCGATGGTGAAGAAGCCTAGAAATTTGGCATGATTTTTTATATTTCCTTTTATAGTTCAGCAAATAACTAGAACAAAAATATTTTTCTAAAATCAATTTGACCAAATGTTGCCTTTGTAAGTTGATATTTTCCACAATAGTTCCATCTGCAAAGCTATATTCATATCTTCTGCATTATATAATCCTAATCCGCTGTCTTGTTTCGGTTTACAAATTAAATCTCATTTAGCTAACGGAAGGAAATTTGGAGTGGCTTTATTGGAGAAGAATTTATTTTATAGATATCGTCAATTTTCATTCAAATACCTTTGGAAGATAAAAACACTACATTAAATGACATTTTTTGAAAGAAGGTTTTATTGAATTAATATAGCACGTCATGCTTAAAAAATGAAGTTTGCTTTCCATTTTGGTAATTGTTTATGGAGGCTTTGGATGGAATAATTAAAACATTTATTTTTAACACGACCACAAACAATTGGAATACTTAGATATTTCTCCATTGAACTCGTGACATGTAAGTTTAAAATTGAAGCTAACATTGCTTTTTAGTTTTGATGTATCAATATTAGCCCACGTTTGAAAACTACTTTTGTAATAATTAATTGATAAACCCCGAAACTTCTGTAAATTTGTCAAGAGTTCTCTCAATATAGTTCATATTAGGTTGGTTTGCGTTGGAAAAGATTAATGTGTCATCCACAAAACAAAGGAAAGAAATACAAGTTCCATTTTTAGTTAGTTGAATAACAACTTTATGTCCTTAGGTCCGATTGAGTTTGTAAAATTCTCGCAAGATATCACATTACAATACTAAAGATGAAAGGAGCGATATGATTACGTTTATGATGACCACATTGTATTTTAAATGTTGGTCTGGGTTCATTGCTAATTAATACATATAAAATTGACTTTTAGAATAAGCCTTTAATGCTTTTAGAGGTACATTTAGGTTTTACTTTCTAGTTAATTGACCTTTATTTTTTTTTCTAGAGCAAAGGATGAATGCTAAAAAACTAAATTTCATACTTATGTATAAGTTGTAAACCCTTAATATAAATATTCTAATTAAATATTATTGCAATTCATGTAAATATAGAAAGACCAGTGCAATTCATGTCAATATGAAAAAGCGATTGCACTTCAATTATTGGTGTTACACGGAGTATAGAACCCAATCATTAAAATGAAAATCAACTTGTGTCTTTTCTAATCTACTTAGTCACATGTAAGACTGTACTTACGAAATTTTATAGAGGATACTTCTAATGTTTGCCTAAGACACACAATATACACATAAAAGATATCACATTTCAACGTAATTTGTTTTCTTTTTAAGTTGTTTATTGTGTGTCCAAGGACACAAATTAGATAAACACTTTTATAAAAGGGTGCTATTCGGGTGAGAATAGTTTTTAAAGTGAGAGCGTGAGAATGGCTGGTGGTTATCAAAATATACATAAATGTTTATCAAAACGTACTCAAATATTCATCACAATTTTTGATGCATATCTTTTGAAAAAGTGATGCATATATACGATTTTTGTCTAGATGTTAATCAATATCTCAATAAATGGTCTTTAAATATCCTTCAATTTTTAGACGTTTTTGAGTTTGTTAACGAATGTTCAGCAAATCAGTAATAAATGTTTTACAATTTACTACTAAATGTGCACCATTTCACATTCTCATTTTAAAGTGTACTAGTACTCTGGGGGCCGTGCGATGCACGGCCCGTCTTCGTTGTAGCTGGCAACAACAATTTGTATGCCTTTATTGTTTTGGTAATTGTTTTGTGTTTGTTTATGGTTTACCCACTGTTAATAGTGTATGTTGGTTTTGTCTGTGTGTAGGTTTGTGTTTTAATGTCATTTTCCTTGTTCCTGAGCTTAAGACTTCAGATTGGAATAGAACATCTTTGATAGACGATGTTCAAAAACATGGGCTCAAGAGGTGCAGTAGGAATTTGAAGCAATATAGATCGAATCCTGGCGGCTTTTGATACCAAGTTTTTTTCTTTTTAACGATTTGTAGAGAATAAACCGTCAGTAAAAGAGAGTTATTTCTTAAAGGCGATAACCTTCAACCATGGCATATTCATGTACCGTTTGCATAAAGTTGAGTCCACTCCTTTGCTGCATATTCATATCAAACATCAAAGTGTTATGATGAAAGTTCAAATGCAAAAACATAATTAGGAGATATCAAAATTACACAAATATAAGAAAGTATAACCTGTTTCAACAGCTTCAACCTTGTCCGTTTTCCAGTGTTTAGCAATATTCTCCGAAAGTGGATCGTCGGGATTTGGAGCGCTCTGTAAAGCTTGAATACTACAATTGGAAACAACCCAGAAAAACATACAAGAATGAATATAAATCTAGTATTCAGAATATCAAATTTCTTGTAGTCAAGGATGGTTGCGTTGAATTTATAATAGCAGATAATTAATACCTCAACAGTACGGTACGTAATTGGAGAGCGGGATTCCTTGCACAAATATCATCAAGAAACATTAATGGGAGAATATTAGTGGAAACCTGGGTAGTCAAGATGAGGTTGAGGAGATGTTCATGAAGGAAAGCTCAAGGGAATCTATGGACTCGCTTGAAGAAGCTGCAATCACATTAGCGAATATACTCGAGTCCTTTCTAGAGGTTGATGATTTAAAAATGAGTTTTGAAGGTCAAGAATTAGCCTCATCATACACAGTTTTCAACATTGTGTATAAGATCATGAACTCAAATCAGGATGTTGTTAATCTCAGTCTTATTAACATCATGTCATGCTTAGTGAAGTCACCAAAGCGAACATCTGCAATAGTAACAACAGTCAAAGAAAGTGAGGCAAGGTACAAACTTTTGACATTCATCAGTAACAGTAATGAAGAGTTGCAGATTTCAGAAATATATTATTGATAATCCTTTCAACTCAAATGGGTCATTTTATTTCCGAAAAAATATATAATGAAGAGTTGGTTGATTTATCAATAGCAGTAATGAAGAGTTGGTTTTTTTAACAATGTACTCTTCCCTCCATTAATATAGTCTACCTAGTACAAAACATAAGAAACCCATTGAAGAGTTGGTTGATTCAGTGCGCTTGAGGATTAAATGTGCACCTCGGACACCATTATAGCGATTTTCATCCTGCAGAAACAAGCAGATCAAAGAAGTAATTTAATCACAAGTTCAGTCAATGCATAGACATCAATAAGGAAGAAAAGAAAATACCGTATTACAAGAAACATTCATAATCTTTTATTGAGGGTCATAAACTGATCGACTGAGTTTTCGATCTAATGCAGCTTGCAACGCGATCTTATCAGATGCAACTTTCGAACTTTCATACTCAGTATAGAAGAACTTCTCAGGATGCACCTAATTCACAATTAAGAAGGAAATCAAGACACATACTCGAACAGAAACTCGAATTTTCTTTTCGAAGACACTGATCTATTTGTAGGTTGGAACTTTAAGCTTCAATTTTCAAATGAATAATCATTTTGTGATTAGTCGTGATGACTGGTTATCATACTACATCTCCATTATTCACATCATGAGGAAAATATATTGGGCTCACCGGCGACTAAACAGGACCTTACAAGTTACATATACAGATTTTTCTACTGTATCCTTCCACCTTAATCATGTTTGAAAAGAAAACCACCGACTCAAATTCTGTATTTTACCAATAACTCAAATGCTAACTATTAGAGAAAATGATATATAAGGGAAAAACATAAGTAAGGCCATTAGAAGAAGACTGCAACTACCAATATGTTAAATTTTGTATCAGTGAATTAAATATCATGAAACTATAATAAATTATCCCTTGAAGGAATGAAGACTGCAACTACTAATATGTTAAATTTTGTCTATTAGGGATAAACTACAAATGGTTACATTTCCTTCTTTTTCTTTTTTACAGTGGGAAAGGAATTTCTGTCAGGCGTACCATGAAGAATATTTGTTTTTTCTGACATATTCCTTTAGAAATATATAAGTTAGTTTTAAAATTAATTTCTTACTTTGGAATTTATCAACTCATTACAATAGAGAACAAATTTTCGAAATTTACATATTTAACTATTTTTTGCATTTTAAAGAGTAGTTTTGCTTGTCCAATTTTCTTGTGTAATTTAAAGTCCTCTAATGTGCTTTTGATTTGTATAATATATCTCGTTTTGCCGGGGTGATCCCGGAATCAGTATCCCGCGCTACGATGTATGCTATCTAAATTAGTTCTGATCTAATATAAATTTTAGAAGATGGTTAAAAAGAAATTAGTTTCACAATATATTGTAGATCTTTCTGTTAATCGATAGTGTATTAAGAAATGTCAATCTAACGACATACTATCACGCGAGACAGTGGCGTAGAAGAAGTGTCAATCTAGACAAATTGTTTAAACATAAAGCTGTAATTTTTATTTACATATAACATTATTTATTCTAATGATATAGTGTACTGACCTTCCTAGGTAGACATATTCCTATGAATACTATGCCCGGTGGAAAAACAATGATATACATCCAATGTGTCACAATCTACATATTGCCTTCATTTCTTATATCCTCCCATGGTTATTGATTAAGAATTGTAACCAGTGCTCCACAGGTCTGCTTTCAAATCGCTAAAAATGTATAGTGCAGCTTCTGATTACAGAAAACATGGACAACCTGCACCATGCATCTTGTAAAGATAAGGTAGTAAACACAACAAAGAAAAACAATATATTCGACTATTAATTCAAACCAAATAATGAAATGAACTTATCAAATTAATGACAAATTGAGTGAAAAGGAAAAAACAAAGGGGAAATGGAGAACAATGGTCTTGAAAACATATCCATTAGTTTTATAGAAATTTGTAAGGAAGTAAAATTCAGGATTACAAGTTGGAGATTATTTGAATGGGGGGAGGCTCAGCTACTAATCTTCCTGCGTTTTTGCCCGGCTGCCTCTTCTTCATCCAGCCCACCATAAAAACATTTTTTTGTCAAACGTTAAAGTAAGCCTGATTTTTATATTTACGTAGTCCAGCTAATGGCATGCCAAGAAGAATAGTAAAACCTTTCCACGTGTTGTTGTAGGCAAAGCTCCATTTGCAACATCATAAGCTCTGTGTCGGCAAAAAAAAAGTAGGAAATTTGAATCAAATCGTTTTGACCTAGATTCACATATAAACACCACCTACAACCCAAACAACCTAATTCACAAACTTTACATTCTGCACAGAAAGCTCGAGATTCACATTGTAATACAACAATGTGAGATAGGATTAAATCATGACAAAATCTATATGACAAAAGAAGAGAAACTTCATATTACGGACCAAAATGACAGGGCCGAAATTTGAGAGGGCCAGATTGTGAGCTAGGATTTGAGAGGGCTTTAATTTGAGGTTTCCGCAAGACATGTATATAGAGAAATGCATCAGATTTTGACTATACTAAAAACTGAAAAAATCAAGATAAAAGATAAAAAGAAGTAATTACATTTAGTGTAAATATGTCATACTACAACAGTTGAGGGAATGTTTTGATACCACATAATGAATGCGTGCACTTATATACAAACAAAATGCACAACAAAAACTAAATTTATCATCAAAAGTGTTTTTTTCTTAAATAAAAAGATACTAATGTTATTAGATGATGTCTTAATCCACAATTTCTATATGCTAAATCAAAACAGAAAATTTGAGTATTTTAACAGATGAGTTGCTTCCCATGGCATATCTCACAAATAGAAAGATGGATATTCCTAAGATCAGGGATGGTAGAAGACATCGTATTAACGACCTGAGTAGTGACAATAATTAGTGAATGCACTCTCTGCATTCCGGCTTTATCTACATTTGGCAAGGAATTTGTTACTTGTTCTCATCAATTCAAGAGGAGGGACAACTATGTTTGTGCTATAACTTTTTCCATGTTTGCTACTGCAGTATCCCAGAGCATTAGACAGATACACTCTCAATGTATTATTTGTTCTAGATGGTTTATTTTGAAAACAAAAGAGAAATTGATTTTACCTGCTCAAAACTGATAAAGAAGCTAAAGATAGAAGTTGTTGCAATACAAAAGAAAAAGAAGAAGCAAAAACTTCTGTTTCTGCAAAATTGAAGCCTAAATAGAAGATGTTGCAAATAAACAAAAACAAAAAAACTGAACCTGTTGCAAAAAAGAAGCAAAAATAGAAGTTGCTGCAAAACAGAGGCAAAACTACAGAAAAATAGAAGTTGTTGTTGGATGCTAGGATGAAAGAAGTTGTTGCTGGTTGTTGCAAATTAGAAGCTTAAAAACAGAAGTGCTGTAAAACAGAAGTTGTTGTTGGTTGTTGCAAAAAGAAGCAAAAAAATAGAAGTTGATATAAAAGAGATGCAAAACTGCTACAAAATAGAATTTTTTGTCGGCTGCTGCAAAAAAGAAACCAAATAACATAAGCTAAAAACCAGAAGCAATTGTAAAGAACAAAAGCTTGTTGTTGTACTGCTTAAAACAGAAGCTAAAAACATAAGGAAAATAACTATATTGCTGTATTAATACATAGAAGCATTGCTCATATTCAAGGGAAAGAGGGGGTGATTATTTTGTACTCATGCTATTTTTAAGCTAATGACACATGATTTTTCTTGGAATCTATCATTTTTTCACTTCAATTGTCTAGACTAAAAATATTAAACTTCTCTAAAAAAAATCAGCTAAACCTCATCAGTCAAAATATCAAGAGAAGATGTTCATTACCTGAGGGACTGCGGCATCAACATTGTTCAACCGTAAAATCCCTTAAACTGTCAATTCATAAGTTGAACCAAGATCAAGAATGGTAAGAAATAATGAATTAAGAAGAATATTAGTGGCAAAACATACACATGTCCCCCAAAACAGAATTATTTATAAGAAAGGAGATATGGGTCTGTTTTTAATCAAACTTAGAAATCCAGGTCTGTATATTTTCTCCCCCTCCCCTGCACATTTGTGATGTCATTAAATTAACATAGACTAAGAGAAAAAAGGGTATCTATTCAATCAATTCAATGTATCAGTAAGTTCAGTATAATAGTCTAAACTTAATTTGAAAGGCATACATGCTATAGTAAAATGCTCCATAGACATATATGAATATCTCAGAGCTTAAAAACGCATAAAACAATTAAACTGCTGTTTTTTAGTCACAAACAGCGCAAGGAACAGAATCAAGAACCGATGAAATACAAACCTGGATCCTGGATTCAAATTGATTGGTGCTTTCAGGCGGAGGCTGCAATTCATAAAGATTGTTGATAACGTTAAGCAATTAATACAAAATATAAGAGTAAGGAAACATACAACATCAGATGATATTGGGTTCACATTGTGAAGGCTCTTTTAAAAATCCAATTGTGGCATTTAACAGAGAATGGTTGATTAGAGCCCATGAATTCATTTGTTTTAGTGTAACATGTCAGAATTGGATTAAAACGTCTATGAACACATTTTTTTTATTTTTACCTCTCTCCAGTAAAGCCCCTCATTTGACAGCAAGATTTAAAAAAAAAAAGACACTTAAGCTATCCACATGGAGGAACAGCAAGGAAGAATTGTTTATTACAATTAGATGGCGAAGTTGCAAGACTTAACCAAAATTCGTATGTTTCACTTTCTGACCCAGTCGAAATTGTATTTTTAGATTTTAGTACGCCAGAGCTTTAGCTGAAGCAGCTAAAGCCTCTGCCTCCAACTTGGAAATTTCATCACGCACTTGAGCTGCATGAGCATAGTTTTCCTGTTCAATTACACTTTGTAAGTCTGCTCTGCAAAGTGAGCAAATTTGTGCAATAATTCATGATTAATTCTTCTTATACACCCAATAAATAAGATTGATAGATTAATGTTAGGCATATGAAACTGTTGATGGGCTCAATAGTACGGAACATACCGCATACGCAACATCCGTATTGCTTGATCCTGAGCTTCATTTTTTGCAGTTGGGCCCTTTTTGGCTTCACGTTGCCTGACAATTTCTTCTTCAATCTGCCAATACATACTTATCAGCAATCCTAACATTTTCTACACTACAATATTCACCGAAGGGTAAAGTTTGTTAACTTTCTACAATATGAAGTTAACCAAACTTGCTATATGAGTGAAGTTCTGATAAAAAAAAATGATATCGTTAACCCCCCAAAACAATGATCCCTCGTTCATCACACTAAACTTCAACCAAAAATATACAACACGTTATGCAGACTATTTCTAACATAGCTAATATCTTCTGTCATGCTTCGTCTAAAATTATGAGTTCGAGATATCAAAGAAAACAATCAGTGGCAGGAAAATGAGATTCGTATATCTAAGTAATCTTAAACCTAGATGTCAAAACTGAAATGAAGAGAAGTGATACATATACATACCAGTTAATCGGAGAAATTAGGCATACGAATTAGGCATCTTACTTGATCTTCCATGAAGAAATCTCCCCCTGAAAATCAGCTAAAGTAACAATAAACTCAATGACAGAAGCCCCCCTACCAATGAAGGTCAGTAATTCAAAATCCTTAACGCATATCCGATTCCTTTTCAGCCACATAAACTTCGTCTCCTTTCGTTCTAAATCCTTATCTGGTTGACTTGTTCCTCCTTAGGCACATTTGAAGAAGCTAACTTGCTTTCTAGAACCCAACGTCTACAACGGAAATTATCACACATAAATAAACTACCAAAATCTAGGTACAAATTAATACTGGTACAACGTAAATGCATAAATAATAAGCATAGATATAAACAGAAGAACAATGATTACTTCGACACTAACATCAATGAAGAGAAAACAACCTGAATAGAAGCACATATACAAACAGAAGATTACTTATTGGTATCAATATTTTCAGACTAAACCTGCTGCATTTTCTCTAACCATTTGGGCATAAGTTCAGAAAATACCTGTTGGGACCATGTCCCTAACATTTTCTCTAGCCCTATATAAGGGGGAAGGCAGAACTAAACTCAATCTCAATCATGCAGTGGGCATAGGCATAGCAGAATATCATACCCAATGAGCCATGCATACTCTGTAGTAAACAATTGGAATTCTCCAAACATGAATTCATCTCTTCGTTGCTGGAGTCAAGCATCCTCAGTTCCTTCATCTCCTCTTGCCATTTCTCTAACTGCTCCCTTTGTATCCTGTAAACATATAATTTTGAAGGAACACGATAAATGAAATTTTGAACTATTGATTCATAACTTTGTCTATAACTTAATTTCCTCACTCACATAAGAACTCGGTCTTCAAAATCATTACTCAGTTTGCTGAAAAGCAGCTTTCCATTTTCAAGCAGCTCAAAGACCTGCAAAGAAAAGTTCATTAATTCACTTCCCACCAAGACCTAAGTAATCATTTGTCATATAATATAGCAGTTATAGCAACAAATACCAGTTGATTAACATGTTCCACTTTTTCATGTATGTGAGAGATGCCAAGCTCCATTTCTTCTAAGCCTGCAAAGTTCACTTCATCCTAGTTCAGAATTACAATGTCTACATATTGTCCCTCAGACATCTGATAATACTCACAATATTACAACTTTATGCAGTTCAATTCAGATCAAAATCATTGCATAAAATAGTTGTCATCATTTATACAAGAAAAATATGACAAAAGGGAAAATCTCCACTGACATAATCGGTGTTTATGAGTACATTCTGATGCCTATGTGAGCATCACAATTTTCCAACCAATGCAATAACTTATTACTTCGCCAATAATAAACTGTTTATGATGTTATTGCTATCTCATTGGATTATCACACTGTTGCAACTAATAAAAGCACACCGAGCCGACATCTTCCATGTGTGTCTGATGTGTATCGGTTAATAAACACGGGCTTTAGGTGGGATCGTCTCCATCTCATCGTCTGGTGTGTTCATGTACTGTGAACTGGTATGTACTCCAGCCGAACCTTCTCGTTCTCCCAGTATCTGCACACGAAAAACACAGCTCTTCATTATCAGCAAACAAACACAGTAGTAGAAAAAATTGAGAATTGTGAGTCAAGAATATGAGTTAGGTGGGATCAAGTCTAGAAAGCATTGCAATCATCGAGCATATGAGTTAGTTTTTTTAAGATGCACTACTGGTTCTGAGCGGCATATTAGAATAAGTACAGTTGTCTAGAGCTACTACATGACCCAACTAACTAATTGAAATGAAAACAATATTCAATACCCAGAAGCTTTCTCAGTAGAATGCTTAGATGATGATGTTGGTAATATGCATGAATCTGATATAGTGGAGGAAAATAATGCTCCTCCAAGGAAGAAACGGAAAGCAAAAGCTTGAAGGTGACAAAAACTAATGAAGTTCAAGAATATACTAAAGTGAAGACGAACTTAGTGTGGATCTCATCAGCATAGCCAAAGAGATTCTCATCTGGCTGTTAAAATTCAATCTCAGGCTAATTTGTTTTTACAATTTTTTGCATAATTTGTCTACTTGTAGATGGCCCTCAAAGCTGGAAATGATTTAAATATGTGAAATGTATTTGATGATAGAGGATGATTATTAAGATTTGAACCTGAAGATGAGATTATATGCAATAATTATAAGGGAAAGAGACATGCAAGCAAATAAAATGAAATATAAGAAACTTCAAATTACAGGGACCTTATATATAAAATAGTTTAGAAAAAGAGAATGCAAGTATATAAAAATTGAAGATGATCTTAAACTATGAATCAAGAATGAACAAACAACTGAGCTACTGAGACTTACTTCCATTAAATGGCCGAATGCATTTTCTTTGACCAAATCCTAAATATTTTATGAAGTAATAAGCTTTCCCTCCTCTTAAATTTACATGTCATATCCTGGAATTACTTGAATTATTGACAACTCTTCATCCTGGACACCTAACAACATTAGATAAGTGTTAAGTTAGATCACAAAACTTATATATATATATGACACTCCACACGAATGCCATATGGAAGCAAGGGAAAGATAGTACAAATGAAGATCAATGGTAAGATAAAAAAAAAAAGCGCAACTTGCATGCAGAACCAAACTGCTTCAGAAAAGAATCCCCAAAACCTAATTCCACAACGACATCAAGAATTCAAGTCAAGCAAAGCTCCCAACTCCTCAACCAACACAATTCTTCTTCCAAAAGAAAAATAAACAAAAAAAATGAGCAAAGATGAAGGAGAGTAAGAAGGTCAGCCGACCATCGAGGAACCGCGCGCCAACAAAGTTATAGCAAAAAATCTAGACATAGGAATTCATACAATACAACAGATCGAAGGAGATTTATACACAATTGAAAGGAAGAGACCCCTCTTGAGTGTCTAGATAAAGTGTGCACTGCATTTCATCCTCACCGTCGTCGTAGTCAGTCTCCCTTCTCAACAGAACACCAATCAAGTGTGACTTGCGAGGAAAATCTGTAAATCAAAATAAAAAAGAATAATACTTATATCAGACGAAGTTCAAAGACTCAAGAGGTTTGAATTCCGCTAAAATCATGCATCATGTTATCCAAACACAAGAAAAAGAAATGGAATTCTACATAGTATACTTCTGACTTCCATGTATTTAAAAACCATAAAATTTGAGCAAGTTAATTAAAAAGAAATGATAGCAAACAATTTTTGTTTAGTGAAAGGCTAGAGTACATACTACTCTTGAGAGTGTGCAATCCAAGAAATGGAAAGGCATGAATTGGAGAGGAGGAAGTTTACTGCGGTACGAAAAGAAAGAAAACATTCATGTTTGTAGATACGATTGGTGGGTTCGGATATTCGCACAAGCGAGAGATTAGACCTCAATAGCTCCATAACATCTTGATAAATGCTATTAAAAGAGAAAAAGAGAGAAGTTCAATTTTGGGGATTAAGGAAAGTAATTCTATCATCCTGCACCAGAAACTGACCAGTCACGTTATTAATAAGCTGGAGAAGTGGCTAACTAACTTAAGACATATCATTATAGAATGAAGTTTGTGGTAAGAGTTTAAAGTTAATGTCAAACTCAACCAAGAATCATCATCCCATCTTGATGTAGAATCTTGTAATGTGAATAATAAAAGCTCACCTGCAGTTTTGGAAAATATGGTGCTAGGAGACTGGTTAAGGTCTGAAAGTCGAGAGTGAGCTGAAGTTGACCATCAAGAGATAAGTATTTAGTAGGAAATTATTTTCAAGCATTTATTTTGAATATATATATATATATAGCAAATCTCTCTTGAGCAAGATCCTCAACATAACTCCAGTCAGTTTCATGTTTTGTGTATTCCCCTTGTTTCATCTTGAAAACATGCTGAAATTGAGATAAAAAAAATATCTGAAATTGCAAATGTCAAAAACATATCTGGTTGAAGTGTTGCCACAACTTTTTATTAGTGTAATTGATACAGAACTTCTCAAAACTAACAAAATTAGATGTAAAACCCTGAACTTCCGCTAATTGTAGCATGAAGACTACAAGAAGATCATAATATCATCACCATAATTAACCCTCCTTTTTCTATTTGGTGATTAAATCTCGGGGTGCCACAGGTTTCAAATGGCCACAAGTTTCAAATTTTCCAGATTTCCACATGAATACACCACATGATTAAATCTCGGCCCTAACATTTCACTAAATTCCTCTCCAGACCCTAAATTAGTCGTTTGAAAATTTCACTAAACATCAAAAATTTGGTAACGGAATGCAATCATTCACCAGTAACCTAAAATTCAAAAAGCAAACGAATGAATTGAGTATGAGACCTGTCTGACAAGGCTATCGGTCGTTCGGTAGTAATAGCGGAGAGGGAGGTGATTGTCGACGTCGATCCTCTGGGCGATCGTTTGGAGGTCGATGGGATTAGTCAATCGGCGCATGATTAATCTCCAGCCTGCGTTGATCAACGTCTTTGCCGGTGTTGAAATTTCTGGAAAGGGTTTGGAGTTGGTGAACTTCTCGAGATACTGTGAATGAGCCTATGATTGATGAAGAAGACTCGGCAATCCCAAAAACAAACCCGCAACACGAAGTTGTTGAGCGGGAGCTTCAATATGCCAGCCTTGAGAACGGAATTCAAGTACCCTAAATTTGGTAGACCGCGGATTGGGTCTTAACACCGCGGCGGGGACGGGCCTCCTCAAGAACCCCCGCTACCTTGTTCTTGCCGCCAACCATTGTGATCAATAGCCACAATTCATTAAATTGCTAACAACAGCTCTTTCTTTTCCTGCTTCGAGTGAGGACAAAGAACTAGAAAGTTAAGCGTGCTAGGGTGAGAGTAGTCCTGGATGGGTGAGCTCCTGCGAAGTTCTCACGTTGACATGGGGATAGCGCTTCTAAGGTATGAGGAGTCGGGGAGTAGGTTAATGGGCTTGAGGCGTTGCCGACACACAAAGGGGAGAAAAGATAATGGAGCAAACTGGAAGTCACAGACCTAATTTACGAACCGGCCCACCACACATACCGGGAAACGCAAATCCATTTAAGCGTTAATTTCCAACACTAAACACACTTAATGTGCCCCTAAAGATTAACTTGAATGCACCATCAAAATCAGCCCTAAATGCATCACCAAAAGTAGTGAATGCTTAATCTAAAGGTCAATTTTATATGTTTATAGATTATAGATTATAGATAGATAGATAAGATGAATAGGAAGAGGTTGCAAGTTAATACAATGGAAGAAGGAGAAGAGGAAAAAGATAGATAATCAAAACACAGGGACTTAATTTCGGAGACTTTAATTCACTCTTAAAAGCAGTAAATGCTTAATCTAAAGGTCCATTTTATATGTTTATAGATTCTCACCCGATAGTTTCCTTTTACAAAAAGCACAAGAGTAAGGGCATGGATATATACTAAATAATTATAAACCTAACCTTTCAACAAATTCAGATTTTCGAACGGGTTTTCAAATACTTAAATAATATTGGTGCTATGAAACTTAAATAATAAGAACAACAACACTAAATAATACATGACTTGGAAAACACTTTACAATTAAAATACACAAAAATCCTAAACACTTACACATAAGGCAAATTAACCATTTAAATTAACAAAAATCTGATGGTTCTTATACATGTCGTTGGATACGACAAACGCCTCATTTTCTTTATGCATGTTCCCAACCCATACACTTATAAGTTAAGGTAAATCTATTCATACTAAAAACACGATAATGGTGTTAGAAAAATTGTTAATGTCAGGGCACTTCTTAACGATTTGTATAGTTTCTCTATAACAAACTAATTTGCAAAAAGGATTCATGCATCGCACGGGTTCGACTAGACAAACATCATACTCTTCTCGGAACCCACAAATCCAAATTTGAATGGTGGACGAATGTGTAGGCATTGATATGTGAGGAGGGATGAAAACAACAAATCCTATTGAATCAGAAATCATGTTTGAACAAACTCTCAACAAATTACACAGTATAAGCCCATAAATTTGAAAAAATAAAGAATAAAACCAAAACATGTAATACTCTGTAAATAGTATTGCTTTATGTATTTTACTTCAATAATAAGTCATTGGTGTCCAACCTAATAATATGGAAACTCTAATTCAAGATACGACACAATGATACATGTTATGTCAAATTTAGGATTGATATAGGATCCCACTATTCCGACATGTATGACATGTTGTCTACACGCGAGATAGCTCGCTTAAGTTAGGAGAACAACTTTAGTTCGCATAAGTTAAGCGAGTAACCATGTCCAAGAGTAAAATAGGACCTTTTGCAGAATTATGGGAATTATTCAAGCATTGTTCGCTTAATCTAGACGAGAAACAGTTTTAAGAAAAAAAAAAACACATTTTCATCGAAAAATTGGGAAATTATGGGATTTGTAATTTTATATTTTAAAAACTTGCTCGTCTAATATAAGCGAACAAATTGCTTGCATTTTTTTAACTCTGTCCGCCTACTATAAGCGAGCAAGTTAGTTTCTCGCATTTAAAAAAACCGTTGTTCACGTAATATAAGCGAGCAGATCGTTCGCTTATATTAGCTCGTTTTCCCCAATCTTCCGCCTTTTCGTCTTCTTCCTTTTCTCTGCAGAATTTCAGGCGCTCTTCTCTTTTTTCGATTCTTCTTCTTCTTCTTCTTCTTCTTCTTCTTCTTCTTCTTCTTCTTCTTCTACCAATGGAGGGGTCGGGGAAAGTAACATGGGCTAGCGTCGGCGGTTCTGATTCGGGGCAGGCGTCAGAGTTGGCGTTGGCGGTTGTTGGTGTTGGTGGAGGCGGGGGAGGTGTTTTTGGCGGAGGAGGTGTTGTTGGTGGTGGAGGTGTTGTTGGTGGGGATTCATGGGAGGTGATGTTGGTGGGGGAAGTGCTGCTGGGCAGGGAGGGCGTTGGTGGGGAGGTCGTTGCATAGGTTGAGGTCGAGATACGGGTGGGGGAGGTGTTGTTGGGCAGGGGAGGTGTTGTTGGTGGGGAGGGGGTTGCAGAGATTGAGGTCGGGATTCGGGCAAGGGAGGTGTTGTTGGAGGGGAGGCCGTCGGGACTGCGGGAATCCAGGACTTGACCGGGGGAGGGCCGACGGGAGGCAGTTGGGGTGGCAATGATGGACCGGGGTTATCTCAAGGTAGTGAAGGAGACGACGCGGGGCAATTACAAATTGTCCGTGGGGCTAGAAAACCAGCAACTCGACCTTCAACATATCAATCTATGGATGCCGGCGTGACTCTGTCACCCGGAAATCGTCATCAAGTACGTAATCTTAATTCTCCTAACGTAATTTGATTGTCGTAATTAAATAGAAACTATGTTTGCATGATTAGAAATTGTTTATGTATGATTGTTCGAATTTTCGTAGTTTAATAAAAATATTTGTATTTGAATATAAATTCTTTATGAGTGATTGTCGTAATTGTCGTAATTGAATATAAATTGTTTATGCATGATTGTCGTAGTTGTCGTAATTGAATTTAAATTGTTTATGTATGATTGTTTTAATTATTGTACTTGGATCGAAATTATTGTTTGTACATGATTAGTGAAAAATTAGATACAAGCATCCTTATATATAATTTATCAGTAATCGTAAATTTATCGTAATTCATTAGTGAATAACGATAGATTTATTAGTGAAATTGTTTAGGGACTCACAAATGTTAGGGCACATCCCGTAGATAGAAATGATCGTAAATTTATTAGTGAATAATAGTGTTAAGAAATTAATAATTTAGGATGTACGTGTTGCATTGGGAGTCTCGGCTAGGCAAACTTGTCTGGCAACGGATAGACGTTTCGAGCCTCCGAGGGTGATCACATATAGTGATCGTAGGAGGGGTGTAGCTGTAAAGGTAGATATAGAGTCTGAGCCATATAGTGCACAAGAACAAGTTTCGGAGCATGCTACTCCACTTCCCGAGCCATCTATAGCACATACATCGACGGGATTTACTTTTCCAGCTGCAGTACCCCCCCTGTTGAGGCGGTCAGGGGTCGCTACAATAGGGGGGGCTGCAACAAGTAAATACTTGTTGAGGCGGGCATTTGTTCGCCTCAACAAGTGGTCTTTTGAGGCGGGCAAAAGTGTGCCCGCCTCAACAAGTAGGCAAATATTGCGGTCTAAAAAGTATCTGCCCGCCTCTAATAACATAGCTTTTTGAGGCGGACAACTTTTTGCCCGCCTCAACAAAGCTCACTAAAATTAAAAAAAAACGTCAATTAGGCATTAGCAGGGCAACTATTGGTACGACAGCAAAATATTCAACACTAATTCCATTAGCAAAATCTTCAACTTTTGATTTCGTATGACAACACATATTGAACAATATAATTACATTAATCAATTCTGAAAATGATGAGTTACAAGAGAAAACAAAATCACTAATATAATCGATGGTGCTTTAATGGCAAAATCTCGAAGATGTCGGAAGTGGTTCGTATGCTTGAAGGAGATGGGCTGGTGGAAAGATGGGAGGCTTCACAAAGAGTTGACTCGGTGAGGTCAAGGGGAAATGAGTTTTCGGCTTCAGAACAATACTCAGATCTTACTGATGATTCTTCATTGCTTGTTCAAGCAATGGAGCTATCTGGACCCAGATAGATTCTTCTTCTTCTTCATCTTCTTCTTCTTCTTCAACCCCTCCCCAAGCAGCCACCGTAGCCAAACCCTAAACTTCAATAACAGAGATCTAGGGTTCGTAGAAAATAAATTACCTGGCTCGATGGCGAATCCGAAATCGGTGGGGATGGTGCATCTGAAATCGATGGGAATGGCGAAGATGAGCAGGAGCAGTGGAGACGAGTAAGGCGGTGAAGACGAGTCGGATTTGAGACGAGGCGAAGACCAGTCGGTGAAGAAGACAAGGCGAGGTGTGGTGAAGTGTTGGCGAGGCGAGGTGTGGGAGGTGTGGCGAAGAGGGATATGGATGAAGATGGAGATTGATTTCTTTGGTGAGAAACTGAGAATGAAGGGAGGCGCCGCCCCATCTGTTAAAGTTAAAGAGATTTTGTAGGGTTTTTTTTGTGTGGGGATGAAAACGAACGGTAAGGATTAAAAACGAGAGATGAGATCCAATGGTCGAAATATGATTAGGCTTTTTTATTTTAAAAAAATGACTTTGTTGAGGCGTACATATTTTTGGGCGGGCAAAACTCTGCCCGCCTCAACAGACCCCTGTTGAGGCGAACAAAAATGTGTTCGCCTCAACAAGTCCAATTTTTTATGGTTGTTGAGGCGGGCAAAGCTTTGCCCGCCTCAACAGATGTTTCTTGAGGCGAACAATACAATGTACACCTCAACAAGGGCGCTGCAACAAGTGTTTTTTCCACTAGTGAGTAGCGCCTAGATGTGCGCCTCAGAGGGGCATTTCCGACACTGCTCGTACTCGTGCTGTAGAAGTAGCCGCAGCATTGTCGACGACAGGGATGTCAGTATGGAGGATGTTGCTACTGAACATGATATGGATATCGATCTCGAGGTTCATGACCAGATTGTAGATGAGACTCCTATAGAGGGGTGATTTCTACTTACAGATGATTCGGTCATTGCGACAGAGGATGATCCAATCATTCCAAAACGGGATTTGTCGATGGACTATTGTATGCCCACAAATGATTCATCCCCACCTATTCGAGACCGAGTACAGACACCGCCCCGTTCACCCGTATCGCACCCTGATCCCGTTCCTCCTCCCGCACCCGCTCTAGCAGATGTAGTTGTTTTACAACCTAGTTTAGTTTTTCCCGATGGAGGTCCTCGATATGGTCTTCTCCTCACTAGCTTTGAGAGGCATATTGCATCAGTTATATGGAGGCTCACCGATCGTGATCTACCTCTACTACTAGTCCCACAGGTGCTGCCACAGCTTCCTACACACAGAAGAAGGAGGACTTGGGAACAGATAGAAGCGGTTGAAGCCATTGCTTCTGTTGTTGTTGTTCCAGTGGATGATCAACCTCTACCAGATGATCCTGAGCCCCAGGCAGCTCTGCCTGCGGATTTGGTACGTTTAGAGTATATATATTTTTTACGTTTATTTTTAACATTTGTTTTTTTGTGAGTAAATAAATAAATTATATTTTGTTTTTATGCAGACACTTAAGCTTTTGAATATTTACACACATAAGGGATACACCACAGAGTTCGAGGAATATGTGAGACACGAGCAAGGCTCATGGTTCGAGATAGCAGACCGTGGTCTTACACATCTGAGGAGGCTAGGCACTGGAGAAATTGATTGTTTTTTAATATCTGCGTTCGTGGAAAGATGGCACCCTGAGACTAACTCCTTTCATTTTCAATGGGGCGAGATGCCTATTACCATGCACGATGTCTTTGAGATTCTTGGTGTGCCCATAGACGTGCGGAGTTGTACCTATCTCCCTGATGTGTCAGAGGATGTGGTCATGCCGCTGATAGCTATTGTTTGTGCCTAAAAATACGACGAGTAAGGAACGTGTCGAGAGCTACGCGGAGACAGATCATGTCGACGTGACGAAGAGAAGACGAAGACGTCGGCGTGAAGAAGATAAGGTCGGCTGAATGAGTTACGTATCTTTATTGTATATTCCTTATTTAATTAGTAAAAGATATTAGAAAGAATATTTGTTACCATAATTTATATCGTCATTAGATAGAAGAAAAATATATTATTCTATTTCCTTAAAGATAAAACTAGGGTTAGCCTATTTAAAAAGGCTAACGCCTTCTTTGTAATCATCTAGCCACTTCGAGTAATAACACAAGTACCAGCCCTTAAACCCTAATTTAATAGCCGTGTTCTTGAGTGTTAAGATTGTTACCGTCTAGTTTGATCTTTGCCCTAAAATTGCTTCATTGTTATCTCGTTGACAATTTAGCTACAAACAATTGGCGCCCACCGTGGGGCTTGATAAAAAAAAGTATCATCTTTTCACACGAAAGGAACACCTTTCCTCTAAGAAACCATGACTAGTCCCACCAAAGATCCACAAACTCAAGAGAAAGTGTCTGAAGAAGTAGTCGTCACGACGACACACCATGTTCCCGGCGGCGAGGAAGTAGAAGAAGCCCGTGAGAACGATCCTAGCACTCCAAAGACCAAAAGCGTAAGCAGAGAGCAAAAGGAAATCGAAGACGGCGAGATAACCGACCTTATCGTCGTTAGAGCGCAACTCGACGCGTTCTGTAAAACCTAGGCCGAAGAAAAGAGCGTCTGTGAAAAAAAGACGTTGGAACTCGCCAAAGAAAACGAGAGGCTGCGTTCTACGATCAAGGAGCTCAGAGCAGAATCCGCGGGACGACATACCTATGTTAGAGGTCAGAGCGTCGCTCGACGCCTCGATATGGACGTCGTCGTCGAGGAAAACGAAGCTTACGAATTCAAAGAACATCAAGATGGTCTCCCCTCTAGAGGTTAGGTGCCAAAAGAAAAGCTAGTAAAAGAGATGACGCCATGCACCATCGCCGCGTTGGTGGAGAAACAAGTCGGCGCCCTAAGGAAGAAGATGCTACAGACGCCCGGAGAACCGAGATCCATATTTCCCGACCACTAGTTAGGATATCAAGAAAGCCCCTTTATCAACACTATCGTCATCCAGAAGATCGCCAAGAAGTTCACTGTCGCTGATCTCCCCGTCTACGACAGATCCGAAGATCCCGAAGAGCACATACTACTCTACAAGGCGAAGCTCTCCACAAGTCCTATCAAGACCGAACTAAGAAAAGCCATGACATGCAAGTTCTTCAGTTCAACGCTGAAATACCCTGCCTTGACGGGGTTTATCCACCTCCTGAGAGGAAGCATCTCCTCCTTTGCCGAACTCTCCAATGCGTTTCGCCTACAATTCTCCAACTGCAAGATGTTCGCAAGGCAGCCTTCGGACCTCCACAACATACGAATGGAGAAAGGCGAGACCATAAGAGCCTTTATGAAGCGTTTCAATGACGAGAGGATCAACATCCCGGTCTGTAACGAATCAAGTGCTACCGACGCGTTCATATGAGCTCTCCCGCGAGACAACGACTTGTACAAGGAGTTGACAAAGACTCGACCTGATTTCTTCTCCGTAACAAGGGAAAGGGCCATAGAAGCGATGCGCCTCGAAGAAGATCTCCTAAGACACGCCAAGGAAAACTCTCGTTCACCACGTAGACTGACTCCTCCGCGTAGAAACTCTCCTCAGCTAGGCTCATGAACGCCAGGAACATGTAGACCGCCATGATAGGAGGAATAAGCCATTCCAAAGAGAGCCACCCACAGTGCACAACGTGAGTGAGGTAAACAGCGTCTACGTGGTCGAGCGGGGGGTCCATATGAAGACTGACGCGTTGCGAGTCATGAGCGCGATGGAAAAGCTACGCGACGTGCAGTGGCCAAAGAAGCCAAACCCTGGAAAAAGGCATGGGTCAGGAAAGGGGTATTGCTAGTTTCATAGCGATACTGACCATACCACAGATGATTGTTGTTTGTAGCTAAATTACCAACGAGATGATAACTAAGCAATTGTTTGGCAAAGATCAAACTCTATGGTAACAATATTAACACTCAAGAACACGATGGGAAATTAGGGTTAAGGGGTTGTACCTGTGTTTTTGCTCGAAGTGGCTGAATGATTACAAAGAAGGCGTTAGCCTCTTAAATAGGCTAACCCTAGTTTTATCTTTTAGTAAATAGAATTATATATTTTCCTTCTATCTAATGATGATATAAAATATGGTAAAAGATATTCTTTCTAATATCTTTTACTAATTACATAAGGAATATACATAAAATACACAAACAATACCCCAAAGGCGTTTTACAGAGCTTAATGCCTCGTAGATCTGGAAAATGTCTCCTTTCTTCAAGGAATACGTCTTCGTTAAATCCGGAACGCGTTGGTGATGACGTCATCTAGAATTTTTTCTTCGTCGCAGAGCTTTGATCGTCATACTTCTTCATCGTTTCTTTACATCTGTTAGACTGCTTTGTAACATGTGCCGGCAATGTCTCTTTTCTCCAACGGCTAGATTCTCAATGGCTATAATGTCGTTATGGCTCGATTCACAGCATATCTCACGCGATCTATTGCCTATATAAGAGGGGGATTTCATCTTCTTCCTTACTCTTTTTACAACTTCGTCTTTCCTAAATACTCTTTGCTTTCTCATCTTCTCATACTTACCAAATCGTCTGTTCTTCTCATCTTCGCTCAACTACCACTTCAACTTTTCTTCCTCTATTTATAATGGCAAGACCTTCATTCTACGTGCCAAAGAACATTCTTAAGGACTCAGATTGCAAATTATCTGAAGCTCACAGTGTAGATCAGCTAAGATCGTTGGCCGGTCTAGGCCCTGATGTTGAAATCCAGATACCTCCGCAGGGGGTGTCTGTTGATGCATATCGTCCGAGGTGGTTAGCGGTTTATGAGTATCCGTTTCTTGTCGGCCACAAGTTTCCTTTCTTGCCTTTGACGAAGGCGTTTATGCTTGCATTAGGGGTGGCCGTTGCACAGCTCCTACCGAGTTTCTGGAGGATATTCGGGGCGCTGGACGACGTGACGGCGAAATATGGCATTGAGATCGCTGTCGAGGATCTCGTCCATTCCTTGATGATTTCCACCATGTCGATTGGGCAAGTGAGCCTTAAATCAAGGCCTAAGGAGGCTCGAATCACCATCGAGGGGAGTCAAGCGGACCGTCGTTGGGCCGATTACTTTTATTTTGTGAATAAGTCTACGTTGGGCGAAAGTTGTTCTTGGCTCATCGAGTGCTGGAACCCTGCGAGTAAGTTTCTTTGTCTTCTGAGTTCTTGTCTTCCTTATGTGCGTCAACGCCTTATTTTACACGTGACTTTGCATTACTCTATCTTCCAGTTAACGCGGACGACATCGTTGCGAGGCGAGAAACAAAAAAGGTAATTGCTAAGCTTCTGGAGATCCTGGACAATGAACAAACCTTTCATGGTCATGACAGGGAGGGTCAGTGCATTTCTCCTTCACTTTCAACTGGTATGTTATCTTTGGCATTCTCGGGTCTCATTTTATCCATTTTCTTCTTTCTTAAGTGGTCTAACTTTTCTTTGGTGTCCTTTAGTATCAGTTATTGCTTCTTGCGTTCGCGGAGGTGGAGATTCTGCTTATGATCTCATTGCGTCGAAGCGAAGGCATCGCGTCGCGTCGCTGAGGCGTCGGCTTGCGAGGTTCCTATCCGTGCCGAGCCTATGATCTCTCTGATCTCTTCTCCGTCTCCTTCTCAAGCCATGGCGACGAGGTTGCGTAAAGGTAAGGAGAAGGTTGTTGAGCCGTTGGAGTTTAAGTAAGAGACTGTCGACGATCTTCCTGGGCCGTCTCTCGCGCTATCGCTCCTGGGAACGAGTTTCTTCACGCCATGAAGGGGCACTTATCTCCCCCAACGCTAGACTATTACCTGCCGATGGAGTCAGATGACGTGATAGGAGAGGCTTTTGATGCGCAATGGCAGGTAGGGTTTCTTTGTATTTTCGTTTCGTTTCTTCTTTCCGGCTTGTTTTTAACTTTTTCATCCTTTAGGGGCTTCAATCTTCTTTGTGCGTCTGGAGGCGCTTCTCTGAGTATGTTGATTGGATGAGGGTCATGGAGGTGAAACAGTCGAGCGACGAGGCGAAGATTAAGGAGCTCAACGCGTCGGTCGAGGTGTCTCGTAAGGCGGAAAACGAGGCTCGGGAGAAGGTTTTGGAGGTGCTCAAACTTCATGACGATCTTGCCAAAAATGTTACGAACTTGAAGGCAAGTGTCACTACTTTGAAGGACGACATGGACAGGAGGGAGGAGAAGCATGTCTCGGAGTTGCATGAAGCGAAGATCTAATCGTCTTGGCTATCAAGGGTGGATGTTTTGGAGCAGTATGGCGTTGGAAAGCATCATGGCTGGAATCCAAAATCTGAACGGCGGGAGTTTGAGGAAGCGTATTCGGAATACCTGGTGGTGTTGTGGCGGGTCCTTCTTCTTCGCGTCCTGCGGAGGATCTTGACGATATGGAGGAAGATGCTGCTGGACTTGACGATGTCGACCCTGAAGGGGATGCTGAGGGTGATGAAGATGCCGATGAGAAGATTGTCATGGAGAATTCCGAAGGTGAAGATGAAGATGATGTCGTCGAAGGTTCTTCATCTAGTTCTTCTAAAGGCGAAGGCGAATCTTCGTAGCTTTTGAGCTCCTTTTTTTTACCTTCTTTTTGCTTACGCATCGCTAGTCTTTAGGGTGCTTTCCAATGAATAATTGTAGCCTTGGTCCTCTTATGTGGGAGTTATTATAATGTATTGGTCTCGCTTTTGCGAGTTTTGTGCTTAATATTTTCCTCGCGAGCTATTTTTCTTATCTTGCCCGTAGCTTTCGACTTTAGTTGTTTTTCTTTGGAGATAGCGTTTTCTTTGACGCACTCGAGCTTCTTGGATTTATTCTTCGAGTTGTTGTGACATTACTTCTATCTTTCTGATCTTTTGACTTGGAACGTGATCTTCTTGGCTAGGCGAACGCGTTGGTTCTTATAGCTTTTGCTTTCTTAAGTGGTTCTACATTGTTTGTGCCTAAAAATACGACGAGTAAGGAGCGCGTCATGAGCTACGCGTAGAGCGATCTCTTTTCTTTATGTTATTAATGTAATTGGCAAAAGATATGAGAAATAATATCTTTTACCTTATTTTATATCGTCATAAGATAGAAGGAAAAAGAGAAGATCTCGTTTCCTTAAAGATAAAACTAGGGTTAGCCTATAAAAAAGAGGCTAACGCCTACTTTGTAATTATTCAGACACTTTCGAGCAATAATAAAGTACAAGCCATTAACCCTAATTTTCATCTTGTTCTTGAGTGTTGAGATTGATACCGTCAAGTTTGATCTTTGCTCTACAATTTCTTAGTTATCATCTCGTTGATAATTTCGCTACAAACAATTGGCGCCCACCGTGGGGCTAGATAAAAAAAGTATCATCTTTCCACACAAAGAGAACTTCTTCTTCTCCAAGAAGCCATGATCAATCCAATTTCGATCAAGGAATTCAAAGACAGAACCTTCACCGTCATAGGGGGTCCACCTCCCTATATCACCTCCGACGCGAAAAGGCTCGCTAGGACCATTGAAGGACAAGACGACGCCGCTCCGGTTCACCACGTCAGATCGACGAGTCATGATCTTCCCATCACATTCGAAGATCCAGGCGAAAGAGTCAAGTATCACGACAGCCTGGTAATCTCTGTGATCATCAAAAACTGCGACGTCAAGAGGATTCTAGTAGATAACGGCAGTTCGACCAACATCATAACCCTCTCCACCATTATCGAACTCGGACTTTCTGTCGACGATATCGTCGGAAAGCGTATCCGTTTGAAAGGCTTTAGCAGAGAAGTAGTTGAGATGTTGGGGGAGATCACCCTCGTAACGACGACCCAAGGCGTTAACATTCCGACGAGATTCGTAGTGATTGAGGAAGATTCGCCCTATAACTCCATCCTAGGGAGGCCCTGGATCCATGATATTAAGGCGGTTCCATCCACATACCACCAATCCTTGAAGTTCCGGACGTCGTGGGGGATACGCGAAGTCAGAGGCGAACCTTATACGGCCAAGGAGTGCTACCGAATTGGGATGAAAGGAATCGTGACGCCAGAGATCAAGAAAGATGAAGTAAAAGAATTCCAAACCAAAGCGCCAACCAAGTACTTTAAGCCAAAGTTTCCCGAGTTAGAAGACGTGATTATTGACGACTGCAAGCCGGAACAGGTCGTAATGATAGGAATCAATATCCCCAAAGACATAAGAGAGGAGTTGATAGCGTTCTTGGAGTCAAAGGCCAAGTGTTTCACCTGGAGTCAAGAAGACATGACAGGTATATCTCTAGACGTGATGCTTCATAAGCTAAACGTTTGTTGAGATATGATGAGGTTTTGATTAAATGACAAACATCCACTAATGGTTTACTTAAGTGCATAAGTATTGTTACTAGTTTGTGTGCAGGAATGAAGGAAGTCTACTAGTGTGTATGCAGGAACAAAGGAAGTACAAGCAGGTACGAAGGAAGTCTTGCTGAAATCCATGAGACGTAAGGTTACGTAGAATGGAAGACAGCTCTGACGAATAAGTTCATCCGAGGAAGATTACTGGTCGAAGATATCTTGGAGGATGACCTTGCAGAATTATGGAAGAGTTGCATTTCAAAGAAGGAAAGAAGATCTTGTCAAAAGAAGGAAAAGAAGATATCGCCAAATAAGGAAAGTGTCAACTCGGCTAGGATTGGGCATTGGACGCGCGTGTGAGTGCTGCCAAAGAAATAAGGAAATATTACGCGCAAGGAATATTTCCTTATGCGCTTTGTTTCCTTATTTGATCAAGGGGGCGCGCCGAAGTGTAAGGCCCATGGTGACTACTTGGAGAACAAGTTGGAAGGTCACACGGAAGGAAATATTTCTTAGGAAGAGAATTCCTTATGAAAGAGATTTTAGGAAGAGATTTCCTTGTGGAAAGATATTGTGAGATTTATGGTAATATTAGAACGGCTAGATTGGTGTTAGGTTTGAGCTATTTAGTGTGCTTTATATTGTATGGGAATTACATAGCTTAGCAAGACTTTGAAGAGCAAAAACCTAGTACTCGGTTTAGAGTTGTTCGACGTGTGTGAGATTGAGATTCAAGTGAGAAGAGTGATCCAAGATCTAGCTAGGAAGTCTAGGAGAGTGATCCAAGTTCTATTGTAATCAAGATATCAATACAACAAGTAGACTCGTTCAAACTCTCTATTGAAAGCTAGAGAGGAGTGGTTTTTCGCCTCGAAGACTTTTTGGTACTTGGGGTGTTTCCACTATATATCATCGTGTTCAGGTTTGATTTACATTATTGTTTGTCTTTCTGCATAATCTACTTATCAAGGAACAATAACTTTTGTTCCTTGAGTTTTTATACGCTAATCGATCCAACAATTGGTATCAGAGCCTGGTCTCTAGATTGTTTCAATTAGCTTTGCAGGAAAAGATGTCATCCAACAATGCAATCAACGATTCTTTCTGGAAACCCCCAATGCTGAAGCCAGAAGAGTATGATTGGTGGTCTATTCAGTTTGAGTCACATACTCAATATCTTGACGCCCAGATCTGGAAAGTTATTGAATTTGGCGACATCATCATCCTCGACTTGAATGATGATGACAAAACCAAAGAGAAAAAGAGAGCTGACTATTGTGACGCAATCAAAGAATTCTTGTCGACAACGGAAGCTCCGCCAATATCATCACCTTGTCCACTATCAAAGAACTCGGGCTCTCCAGTGGCGATGTCGTGAAGAAATATGTCCCCTTGGTGGAATTCAGTGGAGAAGTGGCAAGCATGCTAGGAGAAATCACGTTAGCAACTTTGGCAAAAGGTATCAACGTACAAGCAAAGTTTGTTGTAATGGAAGCCGAATCACCCTACAACATCATCCTAGGGAGACCGTGGTTGCATGACTTGAAAGCCATACCTTCGACATACCACCAGTCCCTGAAATTTCCATCTCCATGGGGGTCCAAGAGATCAAAGGCGAGCCCCAGGTCGCGAGAGAATGTTATAACATTGGAATGAAGAACGCCGCCAATGCGACTTTGAATAGGAAAGCCAAATCATAGTAGTCAAAATACCATGAAGATCCAGCAAGGTACGTGAAACGCCGGATCTACGCGACAGAGAATAAGATTGGCCATATGGGAGATGAAGAGTACATGAAATGAAAGTTTGCGCTCTCCGACAAGTCAAAAAAAGAAAGGCGTCTTCATGGTCTGAGGTCCCAAAGGACAAGGGGTTGAAGCATCGGAGAACCCGTAAAGATCAAGTAAAGCCAAGGACTAGGTATACAGGGCACTCATTCCATGTTTTCTGAAGCTGTTTCCAAACATTTTCAGCCATCCAAGGTGGGCTTACACCTTTGCTTCGAGCTTTGGACATGATACTTGTGATGTGATCTGAGGCTTTGTGCTTAAATGCTTTGTATACAATATCATCATAAAAGCGGTTCTTGTCCCAGTGTAACTTCTTCCGTAAGAAATGAAAAAAATAGTAAAAGAAAAATAGTAAAAGAAAATAACAAAAACAGAATGACGGCATAATGCATAATAGTTGATTCAATTATATTTCAATCAGAAATGTGCAGTCCATTAAGACTAAAAATAATGATAGCATAATGCACAATTAAATTTTGTTTCAATATGCAATCTGTTATAGTGTTTACAAAAAATGGAAGCATGCACAATTCAAATGGCGACCGAACAATCTAAATAGATAAGGTTAACATTATCATCAATCACTTGCTCATAACATTATCAAGATATTTGTTGTTAACATTATCTAAATGGATAAGGTGTACCTGGAACTCTTTCCACCACAATTCTTTCGTGTCATCAGAAACCATAGAGAAACAAGTGTATGCTTCATCATAGTGAGAATGTATAATGTGCTTCAGCATATCATAGGCATGATTCAATGGATCGAAGCTACATCAAAAACATTGATGATTATTAGAAGTATTAACATGCAATAAATAAAAGAGACATAAATTGATTGGAATACTTACGTGTTACCATACACTTCAATGTAAGGTCGGGTGTTAGTAGTGGTGCTAGAGATGGGTTGATTTGGGACACGCTCATGATTAATCTGAGTAGAATGATTATTTATGGGAGATAAAGGTGTTGATAACTCTTCATGTAAGGTCGAGTCATTTGGGGTGAGTGGTGGTTCGGAAGTGGGTGATTCATTATGAATGGGCGAAAGAACTGGTGAAGGTTCACCATGAATTAGGGCTGGTGGTGAGGAATGAAGAGCTCCAGATGAGCGGGTAGTTTTCCGCCCAAGACCTAAGGATTTTCCTCCCCGCATAACTACACAATATATCAACAGTAAAAGGATAAGGGACATATTTACAAGCATCCATGCTTAATTAGCAAAAAAAGTCAGAACAAACATGATTTACAAGCATGTCATTCATGAAAAGCATGTCATTCAGAACAAGCCCTAATAGCAAAAAAAATCAGAACAAGCATAAATCTAACTCCGTTAAGATTTTGTACACGTGGCAATTTTTATTATTTTTTATTTAATTAAAATAAAAAGAAAATTAAATAAATAAATTATAGATGAAAAAAAAAGAATTAAATGAAAAAGTGGACCCACCAATCCTTCATCCCACCACTCGATGGTCTCCCTATCGACTTTCTCCCGAGCATTTGAAAAGCATCGAAACCACAAACCTCGTAGGCGAGGAGGAAACGAAGACTCCTAGACCGCTTACCTCAAGGATCGACAACTTTAATGTCGCTAAGAGTGTGCAAATTCTGTAATTAAACTAATCCGATGCAAATTTGATAGAGCCCCAAATTTGGGAAAGTGAAGTCGAAACCCTAAAATTTTCAAACCTGAAATCAATTTGTTATTCATGATTTTTTTGTGAAATTGTTATCTGAAGCCTATCCTATATGTTAGAAATTTTGCTTCATCACTACCTTTTATGTGTAATCGTGCAATTTTTGTGAGATGGGTTGAATGGAGGCGCTTGAAATCTTGTGGTGATTGGTGGCAGTGTGTGGTGGACCGTTCATGCACCACTGTTAAGATCGGTTGCGACTTGTTGTCGGTTGAACCCAAATATGCTTCTCTCGTTTTCCATTGATGAACATGGGAGGAAGCACAGGTTGAAGATGAAGATTCTTCTTCTCCTTTTTATTTTTTTTTATTTTTTTAATTAAAAATCAATAAATGATTTAATGGGCATAATGAAGAAGGGTGAGATGGTAATTACACAATTTTAAAATTTATTTCTTTTTTTCCATCTATAATTTATTTACTTCTTTTTATTTTTATTTTAATTGAATAAAAAATAATAAAAATTGTCACGTTTACAAAATCTTAAAGGAGTTAGACAGAAAATAAGGAAGGTTGAGTGACGGAGTGTCTTATAGGGGTGATTTCCAGTAATATTGAAATATACGGGTGATTTTGAGCAATATAGCCTATCGTACGGTGATTTCCGATAAAAAAAACTCTTCTAAAAAGACTATTTTTGTGATTAGTGAGAAAGTGATTAAAATTCCCAAATTACATCTTCTTCCTCAACATCTACGTAAACCCTAAATCCTAAAATCATGAAACTCCTTCGTCTCCTTCCAATCTCGCGTTGTTCCTCAAGTGATGTTCGGATACACGTCGTCGCGATTCTCGCTTACTTGATGAAGTCGTCGCCATCGCTCGCCGCCGATGTCACACTGAGACCACCTCTGTCCACGCCCTCTCCGCCCTCCTCTCCCTCCCTTCCTCTCTCTTTCGCGACGCCTGCTGTCGCGCTCGCTTTCACTTCCGCGCACTGGATCACTGCGTCACCGTCTCCCTCGACTGCCTTCCCTCCTCCAATTCACCCGCAGAGGATCCGCCTCCTATTTCGAACTCTCTCCTCGCCACTGTTAAACACTCGACTACCTCTATTTACTCGATTCTGTCGATTAAGCTCCATTTGGAGCATTTCGTGATCTCAATTTTGGATGATCCGGTTGTTATCCGAGTGCTGGAGGATGCCGGATTTCGTTGCACCGATATCAAGCTGGAGATTCTTCGTCCCCCAGCCCCGGTGCCTCCGCCAAGGTACTTTCGGGCCGACGGTAATGTAATTTGTAGGAGGATCAGCGAGGTTTTGGCCAAGACCAGCGGCAGAAATCCGTTGCTGGTTGAAGCTTGTGCTAGAGATGCTCTTGCCAAGTTCAAGAAGTGTGTGGTGAACGGGAAAGGGGAAGGTATTCTTTGCAGTGAAATTGCTGGATTGGATTTGATTTGTGTTGAAAGGGAGATAATGGAGTTTGTATCAAATTGATAGATTTTAGGACTCAGGTTTATGTGGAGGAGGAAGATGTAATTTGGGGGTTTTAATCATTTTTTCAGTAATTATAAATGGTGTAAAGATTTGAAAACATGGAAAAAATGTCATTACAAGATTTTAAATGGGTGGTGAGATAATTTTGAATAAAATAATATTATAATATGACATGGGGCATAAATATTTAATGAAAGTTAGAAAGGGGTGGTTGTTGAGTGACGAAGTGGTTCATAAGGGTGGTTTCCGTTAATATTGCAACATACGAGTGGTTTTGAGCAATATAGGGCATCATACGACATACGAGTGATTTTTGGTAAAAAAAAAAAACCTTCATAAAAAGCATATAAGAAAGTCAACAAACCTAATAGCCTTCTCTGAAATTTTAATGCAGAGATAAATTTACAAGACGCTGAAAGATAGAAGCTTTTTTTTTTTGATAAAGGTAAAAATCGGAGACAAATTTAAGAAAATGCATATTAATCTTCGACCTGGTCAAAAAGTCGGCTGCTTTATTTGCTTCTCTAAAGCAATGAAATATTTTAACATTATTAAATGATCGCAAGATGTGTCTGATATCTAAGACAATATTTCGAATATCCCAAGGTATTTTCCACGTATCTTTAATAAAATTTATCACCGTAAGATTATCACCTTCTAAAATAATATTTCCACATTTCAATTTTAATGCCATCTGAACAGCATATAGAGCCCCTAATGCTTCAGTTTGCAAAGGTGACTGGGATACTACTTTTTTATTAAAGATATCAATAACCGTACCCCTATGATTTCTTGCAATACATCCAATATATGAGTGGTCAGTAGATTGAAATGATCCATCAAAATTTAATTTTATCCAGTTCGTTGATGGTTTTTGCCATCTGATGTTTTTCTTTTTTGCTTTTGATTTTTGATTTTATTCCCTTTGATACCATCTTGATTAGCTTCCCAGAATTTGAATTGTTCAAAAGCCGATCTGCATGGGTCTTTCGGTGTGTTCGTAAATTTTCTGAATACAACTGCATTTCTATTAATCCACAACGAATACCACGGAAAAATCAAAGCTTCTATTTTATTTTTATCTTTGTTGAGGTTATTAATTATGTGTAAAAGCTTATCTTGAAATGAGGAATTAATTTGATTCGGAATATTAAACTTATAATTTAGAAGTTTTTCATTTTTTTGTATTTGTGTATTAGTATAGTGGCATTCAAAGAAGATATGCTCTCTTGTTTCTATGGGATTGTTACACATAGCGCATTGAGACGACACACGATTGTAGTATCTATTGAGCCTTTCCGTAGTTGGAAGATTGTCTGATATGGTCTTCCACAAAAAGTTTTGATACCTAGGCTGAATCTTTAAATTCCAAACCCATGAATATATATATCATTTGAATTATAGTTTTTATTTATGATATTAAATTTCCTAGCAGAAGCTGTAGAAAAAGTTCCTACTTTATTCGGTGTCCAAATAATCTTATCTTCAATGTTATTTTTAGGGATATAGATACATAAAATTTGTAAAACAATATGATTTGGTAATAGTTCATTCAATTTGGATGTATCCCATTCTTTAGTACTGGTGATATATTCCGACACTTTGGTATTAATATTGTGAGTAGTAGTATTAAAAAACTCTCTAAGATTTGTTTTTGGTACCCAATTATCTGTCCAGAAGTTTATGCTATTACCATTACCTAGTTCCCAACCCACACCTTTTTGAAATTGTTCTCTAAGATGTAGTAGTCTGAAAAATTGTCATGATTGTTTATTTCTCTTTTTATATGTAAGAATATTACTATTTTGTAAATATTTTTGGTATATTAGCCTTACCCAAATATTATTCCTTTCTGTTAAAAGTTTCCAGAGAAGTTTTTGTTGTAATGCATTATTCAAATCTGAAGCTTTGTGTAAGCCCAACCCTCCGCAATCTTTTGGTTTACATATATTATCCCAAGATGTAATTGCACGATAATTTGGGTTACTGTTATTCCAGAAAAAATCTTTAGCTACCTTATCAAATTAGTCACAAATTCCTTTTGGTAGTGAGAAACAATGCATCAAATGATTTGCTTTGGATAAGATGTTTGATTGTATAAGAATGGCTCTACCAGCTTGTGAGATCGCGTTCGCTTTCCATCTAGATAATTGTTTCTGCATGCTTTGTACTGCATATTGGAAACAATCATTCTTTACTCTACCCCTGACTATTGGTATGCCAAGATATTTTTATTGATGTTGTATGTTGGAGATTAAGAACTGAAGCTAATGCTTGTCTTTGTGTTGGTGATATATTTGGTGTCGTTTGAAACGAACTTTTATGATAATTTATAGCAAGCCCGGAAAGGTCTGTAAATCTTTGCAAAAGTTTTTTAATGAAATTCATATTGTTAAGGTTTGCATTTGCGAATATAATGGTATCATCTGTGAAACAAAGAAATGGGATTCTCATTCCATTTCTGGTTAGTTGAATACCAACTTTGTGGTTAGTTTTATCTGCCTCAACTTGTAGTTTCCTAGCCAAGTATTCCATTACAATAATAAATATAAAGGGTGCAATAGAATCACCTTGACGTAACCCACATTTTGGTTTGAAAGTTGGCCCAGGTTCGTTATTGACTAAAACTGAAAAGGATGTCGAAGTAATGCATGTCATTATAAGATCTATCCATTTTTTATGAAAACCAAAAGAAGAAAGAATTTTAATAATAAATGGCCACTGTACTTTATCATATGCTTTTTCCATATCAAGTTTAAGTGTCATCCAGCCACGTTTACCTTTTTTCTTTTGATGAAATGAATGAAAGATTTCATGAGAAATTAAAATATTATCAAAAATTGATCTATCTTGTACAAAAGCTGCTTGGCAAGGGTGAATAAGTTTAGGTAATAATTTTTGAAGTCTATTTGCTATTATTTTCGTAATTGTTTTATAAATTGTAGAACATAAGCTTATAGGGCGATAGTGATTTATAGTGATTGGATTATCAATCTTTGGAATTAATGCAACAAAAGATTGTGCACAATCTTTTAGCATTTTTCCAGAATGAAAGAAAGCTTGTACAACTTGGGTGACTGAGTTACCAACAATTGGCCAATAAGTTTGATAAAATTCAGCATTAAATCCATCAGGCCCCGGAGTTTATTATGTGGTAATTGGAAAATAACATCTTTTATTTCTAAATGAGATGGTTGATCAAGTAGCATTTCGTTGTCTTCATTTGAAATAAGATTCGGTATTACTATAAATTCATTATCAGTTAAGCTAATAGTATGTAAAGGTTGGAAACGAGATTGTAAATCATTTGTAATAGCCGTTTTAATATCTTCTAAATTATAATATGTGGATCTATTAAGAGATTCATACGATTTTTTTTTTTTTATAAGTCCTTACTTTGACCACAGTTTGGAAATATTTTGTATTTTTATCCATATCTTTAAAATTCTGGACTTTTGCTCTTTGTTTCCAATATATATGTTGGAACTCAAGTAACTTATTATACTTCGTAATGAATCTATTATAAGTTGGAATCTTATGCGTAATACCTTGTTGGTAGCATTCATTTTGTAAACTTTGTAATTTACTCTCCGTTATTTTTAATTGTTCCTGTACATTATTCATATTTCTTTTGGACCAATTTTTAGTTTCATTTTTCCATTTCCTCTGTTTCATAAATAATTTAAACATTGTTGACCCAACAAAATGGTAATTCCAAATTTTATGTACTAGTCTTTTATAAGAGTCGTTGTTTAGCCAAGTATTTTCAAATCTAAAAGGATAATTTTTAATGCGTATATTATCCCCTATCTGTAAAGTGATACATCAATGATCTGAAGTTGTAAATGGTAAATGAGTTAATACAATATTATTAAAATAATTAAGTATATTTGGGTGGATTAAAGCTCTGTCAAGACGTTCGAATATTGTGGAATTTGTGTATTTATTATATCTTTTCCAAGTGAAAGGATTTCCTTGATAATTTTGATTTAATAATCCATGACATGATAAGAACGCATTAAGTCTTGAAAACCTATTACTAGTAGGTATATCACCCCCTTGTTTATCTTCGGCTTGTAGGATATCATTAAAGTCACCAATAATAATTGGTGGAATATTATACGTATGGATGAGATTAGAAATAAAATTCCAAAAATCCTGCTTTAAATGTTCTTTACTAGGTGCATATAGAAAGATGATAATAAATTTGATATTTTGCTCTTCCTATTTTAGGATTATGGTATTTGAGCTAGTAAAAATAACATTACAAAATTCAGCTTTTTGGAAATGAGAGCACAGAAGCCATAAGCCACTTTTCGTACCATCAGCTGGAGAAATGATAATATTTTTAAAACCTATTTTATTGATAAATTGGTTATTAGGCATTTCATTATTCTTAGATTCTGCTAAACAAAAAAGATCACTATTATGAGATCTCTTGATAAAACCTATTTCAGTCCAAAAGTGTGGACGTCTTACCCCCTACAATTCCAATATGCTACTTTCATTTTATAACTTCTTTGTAAATATAAGGCTGAAAGATAGAAGCTATGTCTTATTATGAAACAATAAATCTCCTAAATTCTTCGACCTATAAGATGAAGGCTACATGCTTTGAAAGCCAAAGAAGCATAAAATAGGCAAATAAACTGGAAACCATATAGAGTTCAACTCCATCAAAATACCACAAGCATATATGACTAGGGTTAGTCACTGCTAGCAATTCCTCACACTAATTCATATAGAGGCTTAGCACATTCAGATTAGCAGATAATCATTCTCTTTAGGTTATAGATTTCAGAAAAACTGTAGGTTATACTTAGGTTGATTTTAGATTATAAAAAGCAAGGGCTGCATATGTGTACGGTTTTTTTTTGTTCTCCCTGAATAAACATGGCATGGATCCACTACACACATCTCATTAAGGAGGATTAAATCATCACAGGTTAATAAAAAACGTGATCTGAATGAAATTTGTAGACAGAAAATATCATTTTCTATTATTTATATCTCAATTCATTTTCAAAGTAGATTTGTTTAATAAAAAGTCTTAGGTTTTGTAGACATAATTTATAGAGAAAATTATATTATTTTATTATAATTTATAAAAATTACAGATGGCAACAATTTTAGATTCATATCAAGAACTGATCGTAACGACAAGAATATTAGCAATAAATATTTCAATAAAATTTGTAATGAAAATAGAGACACGTTATCTTTTGTTGTTAAATAAAAAGTCTAGAATCAAAATTAAATATAGGAATAAATTTGGTAACAAATTGATGATTGTTGTAATCACTAACATTTTTCGTGACAAATGTAGAAACAAATTGTTTGTATTGCCATTTTGGCAACAAATATAACAACAAAAATGTATGTGTTGCAGCTCAGCAACTGATATCGTAACAATTTAATTTATTGTAGCTAAATTAGCAACAAATATCACATTTGCCTCTAAATTGGTAACTATTCCCAACAACGCTAGTTATAAAATTAATTTGTTGCTACATAATGTTGTTATATACAATTTTTTTTGTAGTGATACTCTCGTCACTTCCTTAACAATAATGCATATATGTATGTTATATTTTAGTGTATGTGTATATGTACATGTATTAGTTATCTATTTATTCTATTTTTCATGTACATATAATCATATGCGGATATATATAGTTTCAATTTCACTACCGCATGTTTTTAATGTTATTATATATGGTTGCACATATATCTCATATTCTATTTCTCTATTTATTTATAGATGACTAATTTAGCTAGACTGGAATTTACGACCCTTGATGTTACCGGAAGTAACTATCTTACATGGGTCCTAAACGCTGAACTTCATCTCTCCAGCAACAAGTTGGAAGAAACTGTGAAAGAAAATTCTAGCGCATCCCAACAGGATTGGGCCAAAGCAATGATTTTGCTTCGTCACATCTCCACGAGGACCTGAAAGCTCAATATTTGACACTCAAAAATCCTTTTGATTTCTGGAAGAGTTTAAAGGAACGTTTTGAGCATTACAGAACTGCCTTTTTATCTCGTGCAAGGTTTGAATGGATGCATTTGAGGTTCCGAGAATTTTAAAAGGTCTCTGAATATAACTCTGAATTATTTCGTATCGTCTCAACATTAAGGCTATGTGGAGAGAGTATAGAAGATGGTGATTTGCTCCAGAAAACATTCTCTACTTTCCATGCTAATAACCTTGTGCTCCAGCAGCAGTACAGGGCACATGGGTTCAAAACCTATTCGGAGTTATTGTGTTGCTTGATTTTAGCAGAAGAAAACAACCAATTGCTTCTCAATAATCATCAAACCCGTCCTACTGGTTCAACACCACTACCCGACTCATATAGAGTTGCCCCTAATGCAAATGCTACCTCCTCCCGTAGAGTACGTGGTAGAGCCCGAGGGCGTGGTAATCGTCGTGGTGACGATCATGGTGGAGGCCGTGGTGGCGGCTGTGATGGAGGCCGTGGTGGTAGATGATAAAAGCTTTCCTTTTGTCACTCGAAGTTGACAATTGAGATTTCATGAGATTTCTATTCTTGATGAATATGAAAAAATGTCTAATATTTGTTATGATTGTTGCATTTTAATTCGCGCACTCTAAGTGTTTCCAGAAGAAACAACTTGATATGAGTTTAGAAAAATTTGGGTGAAACATGCAGTACTAAAATTGCATTTTCGATATTGACAATTATACGAGATATGAACTTAACTTGATATGAACTTAATTCTCATCAACTATACAAGATCTTGCATTTTCGATATTGACAACTTGGGATCATTATAAGCTCCGGAAGAGTTACAAGATCTCCTAACAAATCATGTACTCTAGTAGTAGTACAATAATAGTGGGATTTATGTCATAATCAGAACAATTTATCAATGACCATCAAACATGGTCTAGTATACAAAGACAATACTTTGGAAGAGGGTGTGAAAATGGTTACGTTTAAGCGCGCAATCGTAAGTCATGAAAATGATTTCTAAATCAAACCTATATATGTATGGTTCCATTCAAATGTCTTGAAGACGCAACTTAGTTCTGAATGCACCCATCGAGGCATCATTTTTTTCAAGAAATCTAATATAAGGCTTATTTGATTTTGAGTTGATGATCTTCCAAATTATTAATGGATCACCCAGGTGCGGATTTTCAATGGTAGACAATTTTGTTTGTCAATGATGTCATTCATTTTAATTATTTTAATTGGAAACCGGAAGTTTTCCACTACCATGCAAATTAAAAAGTTTTGGTGTGGATATTATGTTCTCAGTGACAATCTCGTAAACGACTCAAGAAGATTGTTTATCTGGTTACTTGAAGATACAAGAATTTATGAAGATATAAAGATATATTTGACAAAATGGTTGTCATATGATAATATATAGACTACAAATTAAGCATGTTTGCATATTCGAGTATTTATCTCATAGACTAGCGTGAAGCAAGTCTAAAGAGAAGATGCCTACTTACACACCAATTGAATTGTTAATACAACTAACCAGAAGTTAAGTTTATGATAGAATATTATGTGGCATGATAAACTTGGCTACCCATGTGAACAACACACGTAATCATAGATATTTACCTTAATAAGTAAAGGACCTGAAGCTCCTGAAACCTGAAGTTCATCTTCTAAGGGATAAGGGTGACCATGTATGTAAAGTTTTCTATGATCCTTGACTTAGTTCAAGAGATAAATAAGGATTGAGTATACTAGCATGTAGACCGATGAGAATAATCATATATTGTATGATGTTGATAGATGCATCATCACATTGGCTACACAAATTAAGGGGGAAGATGTGATTATTTAATTAGTGTATTAGTTGAGCGTCTTGTAGCTCTTATACATTTAGAAATTGACCTAGTAGTGTCGCTTATTGTACAGTCAAAATGGTAACAAATGGCTAGGTAATGTCATTAGGTATATGCTTGCATTGACGAATGCTAATATATGACGTACACGACCTGGTAGAGCCGTTGATCATATCAAATCATAAACTTTGGATGTCGAGAAATAAATTCGACTTAGACTGACTGTTTACAATTCTCCTACTTGAAACTTGACTCCGGAAGAGAGCAAAATATTATTCAAATATGCGGTATACACCCTCTTACCTCCCTCAATATATTAAAGTAATGCCACATGAAAAGTTGGAAATATATGAGAGGCTTTATTCCTTATCGTTTATTAATACCTAGAGCTTGTGAATGGGTGATCAATGTACTGCTCGGTATTAGGATTACCATTTTGATAAGGTGAAATTCCAACTTTAAGGGGAGAAGGAAACAAGATTAGTATCTAAGAACTTGTATGGTATACAATCTTAATACGCGAGGAATTCAAGTTAAATGAACTAGAAGCTCATGTTAAACGGACCAGAAGTTCAAGTGATGAAATGAACTAGAAGTTCAAATGAATGAACAAGATGTTCAATGTATGTATAACTTACATGTTATCAAATCTATTCTTGTTATTGTGTGACAAGTAACATATTGTGCTGAGAGTTAAATACGAATAGTATCAATAAGAAAGTTCTTTGTAGACTCCTTATTAATACGAGGAAAGGTAAGGAAGTCAATTTTCGTAAATGACATGGTATGTTTTGGGTCAACACCAGAAAATATGAAATCAGACACACATGCATTGTTTTTTATGAGTGAAATGATATTGTGATCTGAAGATAGAGCGATCTCTTAAGGGTTTAAGAGTCTAGACTAGATATAAAACTCTATTCACCTGTAGTGAATTTTGTTAATATATTTTTAGCTAAAGACGACATATTCACTTGTAGTGAAAGTTATTACTCATAAAGTTGTGAATATTGTGATTGTAACAAAATTTAAGAAAAGTGAAACAAGTCAAGTGGTAAAAATTGGTGCTCCAGAAGAGACCATTAAAAATTGGTTCATTGTTTGTCGCTCTCACTGCACACTCTTTTTTCATTAGCTTTGGTTTTTCATCCCATTGGATTTTCCGAGCAAGGTTTTTAGTGAGGCAGTTTGTGTAACCTCTGATTCAGACCTCCATAAGAGATCCATTATACAATTAGCTTGATAATGTGTATGTAATACACGGCTTAATATATCAACTCGACCGGTAGTTCGAGAATTGGTCGGTTTTATGTTGATGTGGGTTATTTGTATGACCGACACAAAGCCATTTCACAAACAGGTTACTTATTCATGTATGGAGGAGCAGCAATTTCATGGCGATCAACAAAACAGACCTTGGTAGCTACATCATCAAATCATGTAGAGTTGATTGCTCTATACGAAGTCGGAAGAGAATGTGTGTGGTTGAGATCATTTATCCACCACGTTGAGACATCTTGTGGCCTGGAATCAAGCAAACAAATTCCAGCTGTGATATATGAAGACAATGCAGCTTGTATCGCTCAAATCAAAGAATGCTACATCAAAGGAGATCGGACGAAACACATAGCTCCAAAGTTTTTCTCTACTCACGAGCTTCAAGTCGAAGGAATGAATGATGTTCGTAAAATTCAATCTAGCAAAAACTTACCAGACTTGTTTACAAAGGCATTACCGACAAAAGTTTTCAAGGAACTCGTTCGTGGCATCGGGATGTGTCGTTTAAAGGATGTATGATAATTTAGGGGAAGTACGAATGCACTTTTTTTTCCCTTAGTCTTGGTTTTTATCCCAATGGGTTTTTTCAAGATAAAGTTTTTAAGGAGGCAATCAGTTATGTACATCCAAGGGGGAGTGTTATATTACCTTATGTTATGGATGTACATGTAATACATGACCTTTTGACTTTCCCATGTATTGGCCTATAAATAGGCTAGAGATTTGTTTAGACAATGAGAAGAACACATACTCTTTCTCTCTACTCTCTTACGCTCTTACTCTCTACTCTCTTCTTCTACTCCACGTATATTCACTAGTAGAAAAAACACCTGTTGCAGCCCCCCTGTTGAGGCGGTCACCTTAAAAACCGACGCAAAAAGTCTTATTCTACTATCTGTTGAGGCGGTCAGTCGTTTAGTTCGCTGCAACAGGTACTTTAGAGGCGGGCAAATATCCGTTCGCCTCAAATAATATTTGTGTTTTTGACTTGTTGAGGCGGTCAGTAAGGCGCCCGCCTCAACAGAGCCCAAAAATTAGAGGCGGGCAGTAAGGCGCCCGCCTCAAATGATGCGACGAAGAGATTAGAGGCGGGCAGTAAGTCGCCCGCCTCAAAATAACACAAAAATTAGAGGCGGGCAGTCATGCGCCCGCCTCAACAAATGCTTAAAAAAAATTAGAGGCGGGCGCCTTACTGCCCGCCTCTAATGTTTTTTAAGCATTTGTTGAGGCGGGCGCATGACTGCCCGCCTCTAATTATCCTACACATGTCCACGGATCACCATTTTCCAACGTTGATTAGGTGTAAAAAATTTAATCTAACGGTTTGAAATTCTTTGTGCTTCTTTATTCTCCCTCAGATAAAAAACGATCTCCATTATTATCATCCCTTCCCATCAAACTCTTCATTCACCCATCAAACTCTTTGCTTCTTTCCCTCATCAGATCTCATTCACCCATCACTCTTGTCTTCGGCTGAAGCTTCGACTTCTCCATCTCCATCAGATCGGGTGTTCATCTTCTCGGCTTCACCGTCCCATCGCTCGTCTTCGGCTTCACTGTCTCCATCTCTCTCGGCTCGAGTTCGAGTTCGACTTCGCCGTCTCCATCTCCATCAGATCTGGATTAGTTTGTTGAAGATTGTTTTTGTTTGGGTTAGTTTTTGCAATTGTTTGGGTTAGTTTTTGCAATTGTTTGGGTTAGTTTTTATACAGAGATCGGTTTGTGGGTGTTGTTCGAAGTTGCTGGACTGTGTAAGAAATTTTACAATTGTTGCTCAATATTTTGATCGATGCTACAATTTCGAAGTTGTTGGATCTGGTGTTGTTCTTATATAGTGTTCTTGTTTTTGTATTCTGATATTACTGTTCTTGTTTTTGTATTTCTTACACACCTGTTCTTGCTGGAATCGGTGTTGTTCTGATATAGTTGCCAGATATATCGATGCTACTTTTTTTTTTAGTTGGCTCATGTGTTTTTGAGGCGGGCAGAAGGGCGACCGCCTCAACAGAGGGGGTCTGTTGAGGCGGGCAGAAGGGCGACCGCCTCAACAGACCCCCTCTGTTGAGGCGGTCGCCCTTCTGCCCGCCTCAACAGACCCCCTCTGTTGAGGCGGTCGCCCTTCTGCCCGCCTCAACAGAGGTAGAAAACGTTGCATTTGTTGAGGCGGTCACCCTCCCGACCGCCTCAACAGACCCCTCTGTTGAGGCGGGCGCTGTCCGCCTCAACAGCTCATGACCTGTTGCAGCCCCCCCTGTTGCAGCGACCCCTGACCGCTTCAACAGGGGGGTTTTTGACCGCCTCAACAGGTGTTTTTTCCACTAGTGATTGATTTGTAACAGCTAGCTTAATTTCCCAAAATTTTTGAAACTCTAGCTTAGTGTTATAAGCTGCTCAAATATAGGCAAAATGATTGAATGCCGAACAAGACCTAAATATAAATCACAAATCTCAAATCACAAATCCTAATCAAATCTCCATATCCTAAACCCAAATCTCAACTCTAAACAATAAAAAATAGAGGTTTTTATCGAAAACAGCCCATAAAATACCGTATATTGCCCAAAGAGAAAGAAGCAAAATTGAAAGATTATCCTGCACATCGACCCTCCATCATCATCCAGCAAAGCCACCGGCCATCTTTTTGATATGGAAGTTTAGGGCTTTTCGGGGTCAGGCAAGAGGCACCGTCGTTGGGGCCTTTTTGGGTTGTCGTTGCCACCTTCGTTGCTGGTGTTGTAGTGGTGTCGCCACTGCGGTCTGGGCTAAGCCTCGTGGTCTCCTTCTTCCTCCTCAGACAAGGTGAGGAAAGGCGGTCGGAATGCTGTCAAGGATAGCTCGAACGGGGAAAGGCGAGATCGAACGGGAATGGCGCAAAATTTTTGAGATCGAACGGAGCGGGATCAACGACTTTGCCATAAATTTGTTTACAATCTGGCGGCCTTGACTCCTTCCGCCCCAAATTCGACACCTCGTCGTTGTTCCTACTCCGAGTCCATCTAGGCCGACACTGGAGACAACTAGCGGAAGAAGGTCTAGAGGATCCAAATTCCATGTAATATGAAGCAATTGTGTGCCAAAGCAAATATTTATGCGGGTCCCTGGTCGAAATTCACACACAAAATGTGTAACGTAACGCTTGGCATCTCCACCCATTAGTTACTACTAGTAGCTTCATCATGGCTTAAGTATGTAGTTGCAGTAGTAATCTGCAGCAAGAATCCATATCCACCCATGAGCATTTCGTTGATATCCCCTTGTCCTCCATTTGCCCCCTTTTCCTCCTCCAAACCCTCGTTCCTCTCTCTTCCTCTCCGTCACTCCACCTCTAAACTCTGCACACAAGCTTCCCCCGCATCAACATCCTTATCCAATTCCGAAGATCAAACCCTAATTAAGCTTCTCCGGCAGAGGAAGACTGAAGAGGCATGGCAGATTTACTCTTCCAGCGACACTACCAGCATCCCCAGCCCCACCTGCCTAAGTCGCCTGGTGTCTCAGCTCTCCTACCAGAACACCCCTGAAGCCCTCTCCCGAGCCCAGTCCATTATCTCCCGCCTCCGCCATGCCGGCCAACTCCACCGCCTCGATTCCAACTCCCTCGGCCTCCTCGCCTCCTCCGCTGCTAAATCCGGCGACGTACGCTATGCTAATTCCCTCATCAACTCCATGCTTCGCTCCAATTTTCTACCTCACCTCAAGGCCTGGAGCTCCGTCGTCAGCCGCCTCGCTGCTTCCCCTGACGACGGACCTACCCAAGCCATCCGCTTGTTCTATGCTGTCACCCGCCGTCTCCGCCCTCTCCACATTGCCGGAGACTCCACGCCTGACACCGCTGCATTCAACGCTGTGCTCAATGCCTGCGCCAATGCTGCTGATGTCAAAATCTTCTGCCACCTCTTCCATGAAATGCCCAACTGGAATGTTTCTCCTGATGTTTTGACTTACAATGTGTTGATCAAGCTCTGTGGTAGAGCTAAGAGGAAAGACTTGCTTGTTTCTGTCTTGGAGATGCTTCTCCTTAACCGGATTCATCCCTGCCCTACCACCTTCCATTCCCTTGTCGCCGCCTATGTCGGTTTTGGTGACCTAGATACCGCAGAGAAGCTTGTACAGGCGATGCGCGATGGCAGACGAGACGTTTGTCAAATCCTTAGGGATGCCAATTCCATAATCCATAGTCAAAACAGTGAAGACTCTGACCAAGAAGATCAATATGACGATGATGATGATGGTCATAACAAGGAAGAGTTCGGAGATGAAACTGAAACTCGCAATCCCAATCAGAGTGATCAACTCCTTGACAAGTTGATTCCAATATCCATCAAGGAAAACGATTTCGTGCCGCCATTGTTACCCAAGGAATACGCCCCCGATTCTCGAATCTACACTACCCTTATGAAGGGATACATGAAGGCAGGAAGAGTTTCAGATACTGTAAGAACATTGGAAGCAATGAGGCACCAAAAGGACAAATCCAGCCACCCCGATCACGTTTCTTACACCACAGTAATCTCGGCTTTTGTCAAAGCTGGTTCCATGGACAGAGCCCGACAAGTGTTGACTGAGATGACTCGGGTCGGTGTCCCTGCCAATAGGATCACTTACAACATCCTACTTAAGGGCTATTGTCATCAGCTGCAGATTGATAGGGCAAAGGAATTAGTTACGGAGATGACTAAGGCAGGTATCTTACCAGATGTTGTGTCATATAATACACTTATTGATGGATGTATATTGGCCGAAGATAGCTCAGGCGCGCTCAATTACTTCAACGAGATGCGATCAAGAGGACTCGCACCCACAAAGATCAGTTACACTACTTTGATGAAAGCCTTTGCACTTTCCGGGCAACCGAATCTTGCACACAAGGTGTTCGATGAAATGCTCAAGGACCCACGGGTTAAAATTGATCAGGTTGCTTGGAACATGTTAGTTGAAGGTTACTGTAAACTGGGATTGATTGAAGAAGCTAAAGAAGTAGTGGAGAAGATGAAGGAACACGGTTTTCATCCCAATGTTGCTACTTATGGTAGTCTTGCTAACGGCATTGCAGTAGCTAGAAAGCCAGGTGAAGCATTGATTTTATGGAATGAAGTGAAGGAGAGGTGTAAGGTGATGAAGAAGGAAGAAGAAGGGACTGACCCGGGCCCTCCTCCTATAAAGCCGGATGAAGGTCTTCTTGATACATTAGCTGACATTTGTGTGAGAGCTGCATTTTTCAAAAAGGCTTTGGAGATTGGGGCGTGTATGGAGGAATATGGAATATCGCCTAATAAGACTAAATTTAGTAGGATATATGTTGAGATGCATTCAAGAATGTTTACGAGCAAGCACGCCTCACAAGCGAGGCAGGATAAGAGGAAGGAGAGGAAGAGGGCAGCTGAGGCGTTTAAATTTTGGTTAGGTTTGCCTAATAACTATTACTCGAGTGACGATTGGAGTATGAATCGCGGTGATAATGTAGATGAGTTATGGTCAGTATGGAACCGGTGATTGGTGTACACGAGATTATTATGATATAATTGTGGTTTAAGGGGTAAGGGTTTAGGTTATAGGTTTTGAGTTTGAATAAGTTATAGTTGTTGATGTAGGGCGGTGGTTAATGTTATATGCAATGTGGTCTCTAATGATGTACTGGGAATATGTAGGTTGTGTTGTATTGAGATGTTGTAAAGCATTATAGTTGAAATTAGATGTTGTATACAGAATTCAAATTTTGCAATGTTGATTGTTTAGGATGAAAAATTCTGAAAGGCATTCTGTGTTTTGCAACATTGTCGACCGTTGCTGCAGCCCATTTGCCAGTTTGGCTTATAACACTTGCTGCTTATACAGTAACTTTCTAGTAAATGGCATTATAAATCATGATAGTATCCTATGTTGCACGGAAACGGCAGTTGGAAACGGGAAACGGCCGGACACCGGGAAGCGGCAAATCTAAAATAAACAAATATAGGAAACGGTGGAAAACGTCGATATATTTTAATATTATATATCATATTAAAACTATTGTAATGAATAATACATTAATATCACTAAGAGGCAAATATTATATAAGTAATTTAAGTTTGTAACATAATAATAGTTTATAAAAGCCGAATCTGGAAGAAGCATTGAAAACTAAGTCTTAAACCTAAATCAAATGTGAGGGTTGAAAACGTGAAACAGATGAAGGATTAGGGTTAAATTTTTCTATTCTCTAATTTTCTTTAATTTATTAAAAAAATATATAATTTTCTAATTTTTAGCTCATCAAAACGTTTCCTCATACGTTTCCTCCCGTTTCCTCAGACGTTTCCCGACGTTTCCAAAATGTTGACCGTTTCCCGGCGTTTCCTTGACCGTTTCCAGCCGTTTCCCAGCGTTTTCGGGTGTTTTCATGTTTCCGACACCCCGCTTCAGACCCTAGGAGAGGTTTCCGTGCTACATAGATAATATCATATTATAAATTGTTATTTGGTTTTTTGAAGGAAAATGGTACGATCATATAGTGTAGTGTGTTTATCTTTCTTTGATGTGTTTCAAGAATGCATTATCTTGTACTGTATTATAAAGTAAAGTCCAATGTATTTGAAGAAGTGGACGATTTAGGTTCGAACACTTTTTCTAATAACTCCAAAATGATTAGTTGAATGTTATCAATATTCTACGAAATGTTGTACAACATTTTCCAATTTACTGCTATAGGTTCTTTTTCGTACATTTGCATCATAAGAAAGGTATTGGCACATCTCTTCCGTTTGAAGATTCTAATTTGCCTTCTTAATTGAGTCTTTATTAGCTCCAGTTGTTGGATCGATTAGCGTATAAATTTCAAGGAACAAAATCAATTGTTCCTGTGTAGATTAAGTAAAGAGACAAACAACAATGAAAATCAAACCTGAACAAGATGATGTATAGTGGAAACATCTCAAATACCATTAAGTCCTTGAGATGAAAAAACACTATTCTCTAGCTTTCAATAGAGAGAGTTTGAACGAGTCTACTTGTGTATTGACTTCTTGATTACAATAGAACTTGGATCACTCTTCTAGACTTTCCACCTAGATCTCGGATCACTATTCTCACTTGAATCTCAATCTCACACACGTAGAACAACTCTAAACAAAGCACCAGGTTTTCGCTCTTCAAAGTCTTGCTAAGCTATGTAAATCACATACAATATATAGCACACTAAATAGCTCTAACCTAACACAATTATCTAGCCGTTCCCAATTTACCATAAATCTCACAATATCTTTCCTAAGGAATTCTCTTCCTAAAATATATTTCCTTTCGTGTGATCTTCCAACTTGTTCTCCAAGTCGTCAACATTGGGACTTACTCTTGAGCGCACCGTCTTGCTCATATAAGGAAACAATGCGTATAAAGAAATATTGCTTGCACACAATATTTCCTTATTTCTTCGGTGATTCAAACACGCGCGTCCAAAGCCCAATCCTTGCGGAGTTGCCACTTTCCTTCTTTTGAGAAATCTTCTTTCCTTATTTGCGAGGCAACTCTTCCATATTTCTTCAAGGTCATCCTCCAAGATATCTTGACCAATATTCTTCCTCGGACGGACTATTCTTCACAGCTGGCTTCCATTCAACGTAACCTTACATCTCATGGATTCCAGCAAGACGTCTTTCGTTCCTGCACACACACTAGTAACAATACCTACACACTTGAGTAAATCATTAGTGGATGTTTGTCATTTAATCAAAACTCATCACATCTCAACAATTTCCCCCTTTTTGATGATGACAAACATCCTTAACAATAAGATCATAAACCCGAGACATATACACTAGCTTAGGAACAAAGACCAACAAAGCACTAAAAATTCCCCCTCAGAAAAGCAACGAACTATAAGTCATGAATTCCCCCTCAAGTCCTGCTATTCTCTAATTCCCCCCTTTTGGCATCATCAAAAAGAATGTAATCAGAAGTTATAAATAAGAAGTATACAAAACACGAGAAAGAATTCGAGGTAATGACTCATAAGAACTTCTACACTCGAAGAATCACAATATCAAGATAAAACAAGAGAATCGGCATGCTAGCAACCAAGAATGACACGTCATGAGAAAGTGTACAATAAGAACAAAGAGAAGGGGGATAATGCGGTTTGGGAAAGAAAAGTGGGGTTGGAGCAATTGAAAAAGTAGTCAGAGATGTTTTGTTCCCTTTGAAGAGTTGAGCTGAGATTACTCTGGAGCAACAACTTTTCAAATTTCCCGAACCAAAAGATCGGCTGACTTGTGAACTTTTTCCAACTTCTTCTTCATGTGGTTTATTAGACTTTTCTGTAGCTGGAGCCCTGAGCCAGCCCAACTTATCCTTCTACACGGCCTTCTTTAATACTTGATTGTTTCTCTTGTTGATTGAGGGTACGAAACTCACCCGCTTTAATACTAGCTTCCTCTTTAGCAAACATTCTTTCAACCTTTGTAATTTGCATCCTTAGTCACCATCATCTCGGAGACGTCACTGAGTGGTCCTTTTAGCATCCTTACTCATTGGGTTATTGTCTGCAGCGGAAGGGATTGATGGGTGTGTTGGAGAGTGAGTGATGAGGGCGGTCATGGGGTTGAAGATGGAAGAGGAAGAAGATGAATGAGTGACACCTGCTGAGTAGAGTTTGAGTAGGAGAGGGTCAAGGGTTTTAAGAAGGTTTTCTGTTAGACTGGGAAGGGATTTTTGGGGATTTAGTGTTTTACGAGGGAGGGGTATATATATAACGAATGGGGGCCGATTCAAGTTAGAGAGAGATAGATCTTTTTCCAAATTGACGAGATCTCAAGGTATAGGGTGCCACTCCACTTTTTCCCAAAACAAAATCACCTACTGTGTAACTTACCAAAAACACACGAGAAAATCTTTTCACGCAGTCTTGAGAACCAACCTTTTTCGTTCTTGAGGACCAGAACATTCATTCCTCTTTCACAATTTTCCAAAAAAGATAGAATAGTATAATGTGGGGGGTTAGTTACCAAAGAAGTACAACAAAACATTATACTTAAAATAACATAGATGGAAGGCGTGGACTTTTAAGTCATGATGAGAGATTCCATATGTAGATGAATACAATGGTCTCATACACTAGTAGAAAAAACACCTGTTGCAGCCCCCCTGTTGAGGCGGTCAGTCGTTTTGTTCGCTGCAACAGATGTTTTAAAGGCGGGCAAATTTTCGTTCGCCTCAATTTTTTTTTGTGTTTTTTACCTGTTGAGGCGGTCAGTAAGGCGCCCGCCTCAACAGGTCCAAAAATATTAGAGGCGGGCAGTAGGCGCCCGCCTCAACAGTTGCGACAAAAAAATTAGAGGCGGGCATTAAGGCGCCCGCCTCAACAATTCTTAATTTTTCTAAAAAAAAAGGCGCCTCTTTAAAAAATAACGAGTCCCATTTTTTATAACCCACCCATCTCATTATAACCCTAACCCGGCCACTAAAGCGGCGCCTCTCAATGCTCTCATCTCATATAGCCCTAACCCAATTCAACGCTCTTTTCCAATCTTCCTCTCTACTGAAATCTCATTCTTTCAGAATCTCTCGTTCTTTTCCAATCTCCCTCTCCATTGAAATCTCATTCTAAAATATCTCCTTCCTTCTCCATTAATCTTCCTCCATCGAATTCCTCCATTGAAACTCTTCTTCAACAGATCTGCGCCGCTCATCTTCAACAACCTCTGCGCCGCTCGACAACCAAGATCTGCTCGATCTCCTCCGCCGCTCGACAACCAAGATCTTCTCGATCTCCTCCGCCGCTCGACAACCAAGATCTGCTCGATCTCCTCCGCCGCTCGACAACCAATATCTGCTCTGCGGATCTCGCCAACAACCAAGATCGAGCGGATCTCGTCAACAACCTCTGCGCCTCATCAACAAATCTGTTGGATCTCGTCGGAAACGACTTTGGCTTCCAGATCTGTTGGATCTGTAGGATCTCGTCGGAAGTGACTTTGGCTTCCAGATCTGTTGGCTTCCAGATCTATTGGCTTCCAGATCTGTTGTATCTGTAAGGATCCATGGAAGAAGAAGACGAGCCTCTGACCGAGTCTGCACCACCGAAGACGTAGACGAAGACGGCCGAGTCTGCAACTGGAATCCACTGAAGACGAAGACGAGTTTTAAGAAGAAAACAAGTTCGCAGTCATAGGCGACAAAGACGAGTCTGCAACAGAAATCAAAATTTGATGCCTTTTTCATAATCTATTTTGTTGCAGATCTGTGTACAGATTTATGGTTTCATTGTAAATTTGATTTGCAAATTTGTTAAATTTTTGAGTTGTAAATCTTATCTGTGTAAAATTGGTTATCGTAAAAATTAATGTGTTGCCAAAATTTGGAATTAAAATTGGTTATCGGATAAATTGGTTATCGTAAAATTACTGAAATGGGTTGCCAAAATTTGGAGATTTTGAGGCGGGCTTCACATATATTAGAGGCGGGCATCACATATATTAGAGGCGGGGTATAGTGTCCGCCTCAAAAAGCCTAGTCTTTTGAGGCGGGCACGTGAGATTTAATGCTAAATTTTGCCTATCTGTTGAGGCGGGCAGTATAGTGACCGCCTCAACAAGTATTTACTTGTTGCAACTCCCCCTGTTGCAGCGACCCCTGACCGCCTCAACAGGGTTTTTTTTGCCCGCCTCAACAGGTGTTTTTTCCACTAGTGATAGGAATGTGCAATCATGACAAGACTTTAGGGACGGCTGTAGAGATCCTTTATCTATTGGGCAACAAATAAGACCTTCTCATGTAATGAAACCATGGTGCTAGCAATTTCGATTTCAAAGAGTTTGCAAGAGTATTGAGACTAATCAAGACAAGAAGAAGCAAATAACTCATACCAACGAGATACAATAACGTGTTCATATAATCCTACAAATAACAACCAATTATCGTTCAGACTTCAACCAGTCATTGGGGGGTCTTAGGGCTAGACATTATTCGAGAGAAATCATACCAAGTTCCAGACGAAGCCATTCGAAGGGTTCCTTGTTTAGTGCCTTGGTGAAGATGTCTGCAATTTGTTCCTCAGTTCGAACAAACTCCATTGTTACTAGACCCTTTTCAACACAATCTCGCACAAAGTGATGTCTTATCTCAATGTGTTTGGTCCTAGAGTGTTGCACAGGATTCTTGGCAATATTTATAGCACTAGTATTATCACAAAGAATAGGAACATAATTAAGATTGATACCGAAATCACTTAGCTGTTGTTTGAGCCATAAGAGTTGTGAGCAACAGGCTGCGACTGCGATGTATTCAGCTTCAGCAGTGGAAAGATCCACAGTGGTTTGCTTCTTTGATCCCCATGAGACAAGGCATGGTCCTAAGAATTGAGCCATACCAGATGTAGACTTGCGATCTACTCTGTTCCCTGCGAAGTCCGCATCTGTATACCCAACAAGGCTCAGACTTCCTCCCCTGGGATACCACAGACACAGATCATCTGTTCCTCTTAGGTACCTTAGAATTCTCTTGACTGCTACGGTGTGTGCTTCTCTTGGATCGGCTTGAAATCTTGCACATAGACACACATTGTACATTATGTCCGGTCGGCTAGCAGTCAGATAAAGTAAAGATCCAATCATTCCTCTGTAGAGAGATTGATCCTCTTTGTTGCTATTTTCGTCCTTGCCAAGGGAGTCATTTGGAGAGATTGAGGTTGCATAAGGTTTGGAATTTGCGATTCCAAATTTCTTGACTACTTCTCTGAGATAATTCTGTTGATTGACTCTTGTGCCATCATCTCCTTGTATTACTTGTAGTCCGAGAAAGAACTTAAGTTCTCCAACCATGCTCATCTCGAATTCACCTTCCATAAGTTTGACAAATCTTTCAACCATCTTGTTGTTTGTAGACCCAAAGATGATATCGTACACGTAAACTTGCACGACTAGAGTGTCTTTTCCTTCCCTCAGTAAGAACAAAGTTTTTTCCACCTCTCCACGAACATATCCGTTGGATAATAGATGGTGAGATAGTCTTTCATACCACGCTCAAGGAGCTTGTTTGAGGCCGTAGAGAGCCTTGTCTAGTACATAAACATGGTCTGGATGAGCCGAGTCGACAAACCCAGGTGTTTGCTCCACAAAGACTTCTTCCTTTAGTTCCCCATTAAGAAAGGCAGTCTTTACATCCATCTGTTGAAGTTTGAAGCCATGATGTGCTGAGTATGCAATTAGTAATCTTATGGCCTCCAATCTGGCCACCGGGGCAAAGGTTTCATCATAGTCTATCCCCTCCTGTTGGTTGTACCCCATTACAACCAGCCTGGCTTTGTTTCTTGTAACCTGGCTTTTGTCATCTAGCTTGTTCCTGAAGACCCATTTTGTTCCTATTATGGTCCTGTTCCCGGGATTAGGAACAAGTCTCCATACCTTGTTCCTTTAGAACTGACGAAGCTCGTCTTGCATGGATTTGACCCATTTTGGGTCCTTGAGGGCTTCATCCACTGTTTTTGGTTCTGCTAGAGAGACAAAGGAAGTGAAAGCACAAAATTCATTAGAGGGTAAGAGAGATGAAGTACCTTCGCTTGGATTGTCCGTGACTGTGGCTGAAGGTAATGGATCTTGTATGACTGCATTACATATGTAGTCGTTCAACCATCCTGGTGGTCCGGTGCTTCGAGAGGTGCGTTTGATCTCTGTGGTAGGTTCTTCGTTGGTGCACTCTTCTGCTGTGTTCCCTGGTGAGGAACTGGCGTCCGGATTGTCAGGAGTGTTGCTGATTTCCTTGTCACTTTCTTCCTTTGTTTCCTCTGAGTTTCTTTCTGCAGAGTTGTCGGACTCTGAAGCTTGAGTTGGGTCAACACTATTCTGGCTTTGTTCCCCGAGATTAGCATCTTCGACTAGATCAAAGTTATCTTCCTGAGTGTAGGGTGTACTATCTCCTGCTTGTATGGCTTCGCCAGCCATGGTGGACTCATCGAAGATCACATGAATGCTTTCTTCAATGTTTCTTGTTCGCCTGTTGAAGACATGGTAAGCTTTGCTTTGAAGAGAGTATCCCACGAATGTGCCTTCGTCACTTCTCAAATTTCCCGGTGTTTTCCTTCCCATTGTTGTGAACAAAGCATTTACATCCAAACACTTTGAGATGAGATACATTTGGCTTTCTTCCATTTAGAAGTTCATAGGCGGTCTTGTTGATGAGAGGTCTGAGAGTGGCCCTGTTTAGCACATAACATGAGGAGTTGAGTGCCTCAGCCCAAAAGTTCTTTGGAAGATTGCTCGAGATTAGGAGAGTCCTTGTCAAGTCTTCCAGAGTTCTGTTCTTCCTTTCCACCATTCCGTTTTGCTGAGGAGTCCTTGGTGCTGACACTAGTACAAAAAGGGACGTAGACCGCACTATTTTGTCCGCGCTTTTTTTAAACTGCGGTAACGAATATAGGAAGACCGCGTTTAAATAAAAAAATGTGGTGCAGAGTATCAATTTATTTAAATTAATTAAACTCGAACCACGGTTTTATTGTAAGTGCGGTGAAATTGAAACTCGGTCCACGGTTTCTAGTTAAGGTGCGGTCTACGTTTAATCCGGACCACGGTTTAGTATAATGTGGAGTAATAAATTATTGTGACCGCACATCAAAACCGCGGAAAAAGAATCTTTTAATTTTGTAAATAAATAATACCATACTTAATACTTTACGCGATCGACCTCCTTGAACAAGTAGACCATCGACACCGTGCTTCAAATCCATTCTTCCTCCTAATCTTCACCTCGTGCAGAACCGAGCCATTCTCCCTCCTTATCTTCGTCTCGCGCACCACCAGTGCTCCTCTGACGTCGTCACCGGAAACCGGGCCCTTGTTGGCCTTGCTGCTGGCTGAGGAAGAAATCTGTACAAATTTAGGGTTTTGTTTTGTTAATTTTAGGGTTATAAAGTGTATTGCGAATTCGGTCCCGAGTTCGACAATTGCAAGCTGTGGCTCAGTTAGAATGCTCCCGGGATCTACCCTGACCTTATCAAAGGTTAATTCACCTCTCTAAAACCCTAAATCCGCCTTTGTTCTCATAGTTTTAAGTTTGATTTCAGTTTTTTTAAGTTGTGGTTTTGATTTCGATTTGAATCTTATGCAGACGACGCACCTAAGCCAGAAGAAGTGAAGCGCCTTTGATAAGTTGTGGTTTTGATTTTGATAAGTTGTGCTTTTGATTTTCGTTTCGACATTTTTCCTTATCTCAACCGATTTGCTGAGGCAAGTTTCAATTGAATATATATGTTTATCTTTCTGGTATTCAAAATTTGATTTGGATGATCTCGTTGTTGTGTTTTAGGATTCTATTAAAAAGATTCTATTGCATATGGAGTGTAAACCAGATCTTATAGTGGTAAATGGAGAGATAGGTCTACAATTTGGGGTTATGATCTGGTTGTGGACCTTCTTGCTGTTGGTGGCGGAGATGACAACAAAAACGGATGAGGAAGCAGGCGGATTAGCTATTGGAGGCGACGACGGAGGAAGAGGAAGCGAGCTCGACAACTCGTACCTTCTCCCACAACAACTCTCAGACTCAGAAAAACAACAACAATAGCTCGTACGAGAGGCTCCCGGTGACGACAAACTAGCTATTCTGGCGTTGGAGACGAGGTTTCAGGTTCCAAATTTAGTATTTGGTTGATTTGTTTTCAGAATTAGGGTTTATGTACATTTGAGAGTTTTTATGGAAATTGTTGTGACTTGGTAAATTGAACGTTTGTAGTATAAGCTAACTGATCTTTGGAATTATGAGCCTAGGAAACACTCACCTGAATTCTGGGGTTGGTTTGAAACACTCACCCGATCAATCTTTGGAGTATCTTCTGGGTGCAGGATTAGGACTTTTCATTTGGTTAAAGAAGAAACCAATTAATTGCTCGAATTTTACCATTTGGTTGATGTTTCCAATTTTAAGGATTATGTAAATATTTAGGATTTACTCCGTATTAGTTTATACTTCTTCAAAGTCACAACAATTGCCTGAATCATGGAGGCTAGGTTAACTCATGTATGATGTATTCACTCCATCATGGAGGCTAGGTTAACCCATGCTCAAAACTTTTATCATTTGTTTGATTATTCTTTTCTATGTTTTTTATCAGTCTGTCAAGAAATTGGTAATATTATGTGTCTCAGTGTCTATCACTTCAAATTGTCTCAATTTATCATCCACTATGACGTCGACTTCTCTTGTATGGCTAAATCACTGATACAACATTGTCTTGCAGTTTAACAAAGGAGATAGCAATGGATTGTGAAATGGTTGGAGTAACTTCTCAAGGAAATAAAAGTGCCCTTGGACGAGTCACACTGGTAATAAAATATGTATAGTCTCAAGAGTTTTATGCTGCTAAGCTGTTGAGATCTCCAATTTTCTCTATAACCTTATTGTCATACTATAAAATAGATGATTCCAACCTTCAACGGTATAGTAAATCATATATGAGTCTTATTCTTTTTCTTGGCTTCAACGGTATAGTAAATCATATATGTGTCTTATTCTTTCTCTATAACCTTATTGTGTGGCTAATATTTTTGTGAAATAAAGAAATCTGAAATTTGTAGGAAAGGAAACATTGATAAGTCAAAGATCTGCTTAAAGCAATCATTTTATTTTCAACTGTGATGAGTATGACCTCATGCTTTGATTTATAAGATAACCGGGCAATATCTTACTCAAAATTTATCAATACTTCTTATGCTTATTGAGGTCTTCTGTGAGTATCTTACATGATCCGCTTGTGACAGGTAAATAAGTGGGGGAACTTCATATATGATGAGTTTGTTCGCCCTGTGGAACGTGTTGTTGACTTCCGCACACAAATCAGTGGAATCCGGCCTCGTGATATGAAGAAAGGTTAGTCCAGTTTTCTATTCTCTTATTTATTAAACATTCAACTTACTACGAGCAAGAGAGAGTTTATTTTCTCTACAAGCACTATCCTTGGTCAAGTTATGTGTATGTTCGGATGTGTCTACAAACTTTCACATTTGTTTAAGACACACACAAAGAGAATTCACAAGTCAGCTCTTCATTTGTCTGCTCACAATTTCACATTTTTGGTTGGCCATGTTTATGTCACGTGAGAAGACCATATATATGAACTTTTATTCACTATATAGACTTGCTGGATAGTGTTAGTCCTATGTTTCTTTGGTTCCGTGATGTGTGTATATGTAGTAGCTTGTACTTTGTATAACTGGACAGCATGATTCTTGTGAATTGATGTTGAATTCACAGCTCCTTTCCTAATACAATTTCTTGTGACTGATATTACAGCAAAGGATTTCCGTGATGTTCAGAAGAAGGTAGCAGACCTAATAAAAGGAAAGATTCTTGTGGGCCATGCCTTATGTAATGACCTTAAGGTTTGCATCTCCTACCCCCTATTCTTAGAACAGGAAAACACCCCCCTATTTGTTTATACTTCTTCAAAGTTATCTTGAGACTATGGTTATAAGTTTTTGGCATGATGTGGCAGGTGGGAAAGGTTTGTCAAAAAATGATAAAGCACTTTTCATTGACACTAATCTCACACTGATGAATAATTTGCAACTGTTGATTCCCTCAAATTTCTATTTTCTAGGTTAACACTTGAGCCAGCATTGACAGGCATTCATATAATGTGAAATTCCATATGTTGAGCATTTTTCGACATCGAAATGGAGCCTCCAAAAGTGTGCACCTTTTCCATATGTCGAGCATTTTTTTAGCAGATATTTTCAGCATATTGTTTTCCTATCACTGTTTATTTAGTTTCAGCTACAACTCTTTTGCAATGTCAATATATATTGTCTTTCAACTTCTTCACATCAGTGTTTTGAATTCACATCTCATTGATTTGCTTTAGCATTTTTTTGAAAGTAAGATATAATTGTTCGGAACTGCAATGCCATTAATTTATTTTCTACTCTCTTTTTTTTGCAGCTTTTATGGGTGAAAGAAAATCTCAAAGAATCATGGTCAATGGCATTTCGCTGGATGGACTTGAGTGACTGGCTGTCATACAAGTGAGTTTTTTTCATATTGTGTTTATTCTTGTTTCTTCTTTCATTGTTGAACATTCACGTGAGTGCTTCTGATTGATTTATGTAGACCTACTGGTGATGACACAAGGAGTTTGTGCTCCACAGTATGTAAATGGACCTATCTTGGTCGTGCTCACATGGCAAATAAGCCGGAAAGGTTTTCGTAGTATGGAAGCATGTGGCTGGGATGATGATTTTTGGCAGGAGATTGGATTAGGAGATCTTGTAGATGTCCACTGCATTCCGTATTAATTTTATATTATGAGCATTTTTTTTTTGTAATTTGAAAATTTCGGACCGCGGTTATATAACAACCGTGGTCCCGCATTTTATTTTGTTAAAATTTTAATTAAAACTACTTACCGCGGTTTTATCTAACAACCGCGGTCCGACCTCCGGACCTCGGATTTCGACATACGCGGTGCGAGACTGGGACCGCGGCGAGCTAAACCGCGTATAGAAAACCGCGGTCCTACGTAATAAAAAACCGCGGTCTACCCATATACTTTGTACTAGTGTGAAAAGTTATGATTTATCCCTTTGTTCCTACACAGGTCATAAAACTGAGAGTTTTCAAACTCAGTTCCATGGTTAGTGCGTATAGAAACTAGGAAGACTCCCAGTTTATTCTCCACAGACTTTAGCCATGCTTCAAATTCTTCAAAGACTTCATCCTTTGAGGACAAGAATAGAGTCCAAGTGTACCTGGAATAGTCATCCACAATAACAAAGACATACCTATTTCCTCCACGGCTCTGTGTACGCATAGGTCCACATACGTCCATGTGGATCATCTCTAAGGGACGAGAAGTACTTACCTCCTTTTTGGATTTGAAGGAGGACCTTGCTTGTTTGCCTCTTATGCACGAGGAGCACACCATGTCTTGGATGACTTCGACTTTGGGAAGTCCATGTACCAGGTCCTTTTGGTAGAGCTTTTGAAGATGTGACAAACCTGCATGACAAAATCTTTTGTGCCATAGAAGAGAGTCTTCCTTAAGAGTGGTAAAGCACAGATCCTCCTCAGGAATGAAGGTTGAGTCTACTTTGTAGATATTGTTGATGCATATTCCTTTAAGGAGAATCTTCCCTGAACTCAAACTCTCAACTTGACAACCATTAGTAGTAAAGACAACTCTATTCTTCCCTTTTTGACACAGTTGAGCCACACTTAACAAGTCAAAACCAAGATTGTCTACTAGATTCACATTATTGACAGAGAGTTTGTCGGATATACTTACCTTTCCTGTTCCTTGAACTTCTCCTTTGCTATTGTTTCCGATGGTGATGGAGCCTCCGCTTTGGAAGTTTAGCGATTGAAACCATTCTTTGTTCCCTGTCATGTGACATGAGCAAACACTATCTATATACCATGAGTGGATAGATACCTGGTTGATGTCATCTTGATCACTCCCGGTTGCCATGAGACACATGTTGTCTTCTGTTCCTTCCCAGGTTGACATCATTGCGGATTTCTCTTCAGGGGCTGGTGGTTCCCCTGCTCTTTTCTTGTAGCAGTTTCTGGCGAAGTGTCCTGCTTTTTGCAAATGATAACAAATAATATCTTTTGAACCTTGGTTACCTTCGGTGTGACGTGTCTCTCCTCCTCTCCATGCTTTTCTGAAGGCTCTTGTGATGAGAGCGACTGTGTCATCCTCTTCAAGTCCAGGGTCTTCCATTTGAGATAGATCAAAAGCTTTTTCCACCTTTAAAACAATTGATTTTCCTTTGTCCGTATCTTTCCTTGTCAAGAGTTTCCTCTCAAGAATTCCAGAGTGACTCTTGAGACGGCACACAAGGTCTTCCAAGGAGATTTCTTTGATATCGCTCTGAGCTTGAAGGGCATTGATGAACTCGTCCCATTGGGCGTTCAGTCCTTGCATGAATTGATAGGTGATTTTCCACTGAGGGAGCCCTCCACCTAGAAATTCGATTTGACTCACATAACCTTCAAACCTTGCATGGAAGTCTTCCAAGGATTCACCTTTCTCCTGCATAGCTTGCTCATAGTCCTTTTGAGCAGCAAAGAGTCTGTTCCTCTTGACATCATTACTTCCAGAGTATGTCCTCTTTAGTGCATCCCAGATTTCCTTGGTGGTCTTGTACTTCACAATCTTTCGAAGATCGCCCGGGCTTAGAGCCATATGAAGGATCTTTTTAGCCCTGGCGTTCTTCTCAAGGATTTTGTAGCTCTCTTTTTCTCTTTGGTTTTGTCATCATCATTCGGGTCGAGGATGATGACGTCGCCAAATTTAATAACTTTCCAGATCTGGGCGTCAAGAGATTGAGTATGTGACTCAAACTGAATAGACCACCAATCATACTCTCCTGGCTTTAACATTGGGGGTTTCCAGAATGAATCGTTGATTGCGTTGTTGGATGTCATCTTTTCCTGTAAAGCTAATTGAAACAATCTAGAGATCAGGCTCTGATACCAATTGTTGGATCGATTAGAGTATAAAAACTCAAGGAATAAAATCTATTGTTCCTTGATAAGTAGATTATGCAGAAAGACAAACAATAATGTAAATCGAACCTGAACACAATGATATATAGTGGAAACACCTCGAGTACCAAAAAGTCCTCGAGGCGAAAAACCACTCCTCTCTAGCTTTCATTAGAGAGAGTTTGAACGAGTCTACTTGTTGTATTGATATCTTGATTACAATAGAACTTGGATCACTCACCTAGACTTCCTAGCTAGATCTTGGATCACTCTTCTCACTTGAATCTCAATCTCACACACGTAGAACAACTCTAAACCGAGTACTAGGTTTTCTCTCTTCAAAGTCTTGCTAATCTATGTAAATCCCATACAATATATAGCACACCTAATAGCTCAAACCTAACACCAATCTAGCCGTTCTAATATTAGCATAAATCTCACAATATCTTTTCACAGGGAAATCTCTTCCTAAAATATCTTTCACAAGGAATTGATGAAGTTTCTCATGCATAGCATGGACCCAGTCAGCATCATTGAGGGCTTCCTTGTAGTTCTTGGGCTCGAGGACAGAGAGAAAAGAAGTGAAGGCACATAAGTTCTTCAAAGACGATCTAGTAGAGGGACCTGTCTTGTCAAAGGGAGTGAGAATCTGATCAACTGGATGACAACCCTTGTATTTGTAGTCAGCCACTGAAATGGATGATGGGGAGGGTTCGATCTGGGGATCATTACTGACAACAATCTCGCCAGAGTCCGAGTTCCTTGTTAGAGGAACGGAGACCGAATCTGTAGGAACAGGGACAGCGGGAGTGAATTCTTCATTCTGCACAGGGGAACTGGATTAAGAGTTACTGGGGTTAGCAACTTCCTCCGGGTTTCCATCCAAATCCCCTGTAGGTTTCAAAGAAAATTCAGGTAGCGAAGGGGGAGATGAGCTTGACGGACTCAGATCTTCGTCATCATCAACATTATTATCACCAAAGGGAGGTACATGTGAAGACACATGAAAAGCAGATTCATTGAAAACAACATGAATGGACTCTTCAAACTTTGAGGTCCTCGTGTTGAACACTTTGAATGCTTTGCTGTTTGGAACATAACCCAAGAAGATCCCTTCATCGCTCCTGGGATCAAACATCCCTATGGGAGTCTTGCCGTTGTTGTGAACAAAAAACTTGCATCCAAATACCTTGAGATGAGATATATTGGGAACCCGTCCATGAAGGAGCTCATAGGAAGTCTTCTCAATTTGGGGACGGAGCATGGCTCTTTTTAAAATGTAGCATGCAGTGTTGACAACCTTAGGCCAATTTTTTTGAGAAAGGCCGGCTGAGATGAGCATTGTGCAAGCCATACCTTCAAGTGTCCTGTTCTTTCCTTCAACCAAACCATTTTGTTGGGGAGTTCTGAGTGCAGAAAAATTGTGAGTGATCCCTTTTTCCCTGCAAAAGGTTAGAAACTTTGCATTATGAAATTCACTTCCGTGATCGAAACGAATAGCCTTAATTTTGTGACCCAGTGACATTTTGAGAGTGGGAACTAGATCACAAAATCTTTCAAACACAACGTCCTTAGATTTTATGAAGATAGTCCAAGTATATCTCGAAAAATCATCAACAATCGCAAGTACGAATTTGTTACCACCAATGCTCTGAGTGCGCATGGGACCACAGAGATCCATATGAATCAGTTCCAGAGGATTGTAGGTGTTGATAATAGATTTAGGATTGAAGGAACTACGTACCTGTTTTCCTCGAACACATTCAGAACAGAAATCAGATTCATCTACCTTGATGGAGGGAAGACCATGGACGAGTTCCTTTCTTTGAAGTTTTTGAATGAGGTTGAGACTTGCATGGCCCAATCTTTGATGCCACAAGGTAGATTTGTTTTCCATTGTAGCGAGGTAGAGCTTTTCTTGAGGAGAGAAGCTATGATCGACAATGTAGACATTGTTGTATCTCTTACCTTTAAGAAGAGTCTTCTGAGACTCAGGGTGAATTACAAAGCATTCAGAGTGAGTGAATAGGACATTGTTCCCTCCTTGATCACACAGCTGTGACACACTTATAAGATCAAATCCAAGATTATCAACAAGGTGAACATCACTTACCTTGATGTTTTCAGATACATCAATAGTTCCGATTCCCATTATGGCTCCTTTGTTTTTGTCATCGAAGGAAATATTTCCTCCGTTGTATCTCAGAAGTGAATGAAGTTGCTCTTTATTACCTATCATGTGGCACGAAGCACCACTTAGCAACATTGTTCACTTCAGCCTGCAAGGGAAAACATCAAATTTTACGAACCCAGTCCAACCAAGCTTTTCTGGGTAAGTTAGTCTTGTAGTTCCCTTGTTGGGCAATTCTGACATTTTTAACTAGAATTTTCATTTGGTCCATAATATTGAGGGTCATTGATATCATTAACTTGAGTCTTTCCCTGTCTAAATCTCCTAGATTCCTTTTCCTCTTGTTTCTTTCTTTTCTCACAATCATAGATAAGATGTCCTTGGTTCCCACAGTGCCAGCATATGCGGTTTACGGGAATCCATTGATACATGTCTTTGGTTTTGTAATGAGATGTGCTTTTACCTAGATCGACCTTTTTCCTCGAAGTATTTCTAGGTTTTCCATGTCCCATTTTCTTGTACATACTGTGAATGTGGGAACTGAAGTAAGGGGCACAAGGAGGTTCCTTTGAAGGGGAACTTTCAATCACTTTAATTCTTTGTTCCAGATAATCGTTTTTGCTTTTAGAAGTTTGGAGAGCTAGATCAAGTCTTTCATTTTTGGCTTCAAGACTTTTAGTGATTTCATCAAAATTAGCATGAGAATTGCATGGAGGATCGAAAGCATTGTGTGGGTTTATAACCTAGGCCTCTACTAGGTTTAACAAAAACAGTCTGAGTAACAGTTTTCTCATGAATGCATTCAGTAAGAGAGTCAAGTTTCTCAATAATAGATTGAAGCATGGATTCAGAGGAATTGTAAGAGGATCTGTTTCCTAAATTCAAGTTTTCATGCAAATCACAGGTTGTGCAAGTAGTAGCTTTATCAGAGATGATAGCATTTTCATATTTCTTGCACCAAGCATCACTTTCATCAGATAACATAGATATTTCTTCCTCATTTTCAGCAATTTTTTCTTGGAGGCTACTGTTTTCTTTGCTCAAAGATTTGATAAGTTTAATGAGTTGTTTCTTATAATACTTGAGAAGAGTCTCAGATAGTTTAGAGAAGGAAAATACCTCAATGTTGGGTGACTCATTTTCTGGTTGAGCCATGAGACATACTTCGTTCATGTCATCCTCAGAGTCGCTTTCTCCCGATGTTGCTTTTGACTGTGAAACGGTCATGAGGAAGAGTTGTGAGGGATTTAGATCAAGGTCCTTGTCAGAATCACTATCACCCCAAGTGGTAGTTGTGACTAATGCCTTCTTCTTGGTTGGAACCTCTTCTTGTTTGGGTTTATCTTCATTTTTAGGACAATCTCTAGCACGATGTCCTAATTGATCACATTGATAGCATTTGAGTTCCCTTCTTTGCTTTCGATTTTCATTTATAGGGAACTTGCCTTTATGAAACTTGCTTAGAGTGCTTGTCAGTAAGGCAGTCATTTCATCGTCGTCATCATCAGAGTCAGCCCCAGTGGAGAGTCTTTCCAGAACTTTAGTTAAAGCTAGAGCAATACATGCTTCAATGGAGTTCTTCTCATTTCCCTTCATTTTATCTTCATGGCGTTGAGCTTGACCAACCAGTTCTTCCAGTCATGGTTGTTAGGATCGCGATCCGGATCGTAGGATCTTACAATCCTAAATTTACAAAACGATCCCGATCCTATGTAGGATCGGACCCATGTCAGGATCGGAAGTAGGATCATAGTATCGTAATGGATTGCATAGGATCGTACAGGATCATAAGATCCTATGATCATGATCGCAAATGCAAGATTTACCTCTTTTTTACCTCTTTTTTTGACTGAACTAAATTTGAACTAAATTTTTTTACTGATCATGATCGCAAAGCTTGAACTAATTTTTTTTTCAATGCTATTTAGGTGAATACAAAGAAGATATATACATTAAACGCACAAAAGATTTATGATATTGAATGTAAACCTTAAACTGAAGCAAAAAAATAAAAGAGAAATCGTTTACACACACTAATGTTAGTTTCCAATAGTATTCGTAATGTACAACCTTAAGCTGAAGCAAAAACAACAAATTTATTTTTCAATGACATTCTCTCTCAGTTTGTCGAGAATGCAGAGCAATTTGTAATCAATGGCGACGACAAGAATGGTATTACAGTGTGTGTTGCTTCTAGTGAGCTTAATGATTCTCGAAATATAGAAACATAGCTTGTATAAGGTAATGGAAATGGATTGACTTGACAGTGATCATCCAGGTCACGAATATGATGATGTGTTGTTGATGACGTGAACTTTGACGAAGATTAATTTTGTTAGTTTATTCATTATTTAGATTGATGACTGGAAGTTGTAATACTTAAAAACAATATATTTCTTGATTTTGAAAAATTGTAAACTTTAATTAACCATTTTTAACCTATGATACCCAGAAACTCCTAGGCCCGAGCGTATCCCGCGTCGGACACATCAGGACACTCGGAAACGCCCGAAAACACTCGGAAAATGGACGGAAACTGGACACGACACTTCCGTTGACTTTGTAATCTGACACGACACTCGGAAAATGGACGGAAACTCGTTTCCGATAGAGTTTCCTATTTTTTTAAAAGAAAATAAAGATATAGAAAAAGAGAAATGTAGAATTTGACACATAATTCCCGATTTCAGAGTCGTTTCCGCTTCTCTTCAATTTCTCTTCGCCTCTTCGGTCTCCCACTCTTCCACAAAACCTCCGAGGCTCCGACCGACGACCACCCCTGCCACAAAGACGAGAGGAGACTCGTCTCCTCTCGTCTATTTTATATGTAATTACATGATCCAGATTTGAAGAGAAGAAGTAGTGAATTATGAAGATTAGTGAAGATTTAATACATATTTCGAGGAACTGAAGAAACCATGTAAGAAGACGAGAGGAGACTTGAAGAGAAGAGAAGACGAAGCTGATGTTACAACCCGCGGTCGCGGATCTCAATCTGTGGTCGCGGATTTGCAGCAGGCATAATTGGCTAAGTGTTGAAAATCCGCGGGTGAGCCACGGATGGCCCTTATTTCCGCCCTCGCGGATTACGTGCTGGACACCGCATTTGTTTGCGAGTTTTATATTTTTTTCCTATTTATTTATTTATACTATTTCCTTTTATTTCGTATTTCGGATTTATTATTTCGTAGGAGTATTTAAGCCTAAGAACACTTTAGTTTTAGATTATCTCACATTACTTTGAAGAACCTTAGTTTTGCCTCCATGTCGATAATGAACTAATTTCCCTTTGTTTCGCCTGACGGTTGAAGCCTTTGACTGTATGTTTGTGAGATTCTAAACTATATTTCGCTTTCTTTTGATTGTATTGATTCTCAAGACTTTATCTTATTGTATCATATTGATTTGTCTAGTTTGGCCAGCTAGGTTTATTGGTATTGTTCATATTGCTAGGATTTGGTAATTCTGGGTCGGAGTTCTTTATCTAGTAGCAAGCACATGTTTACATGAGAGGGTCACAATGTTTACTTGAGAATGAGAATTGATTGCATGCTTATCTGACGGGTTGTCTGAATTGCATGTATCCCGTTATATTCCTTTGCTTAATGCTTCTATTGAATTGAGTCTTGAAGGTCTTCAGATTTGTTTAATAGGAAGTTATATCAAGGCGGGTTGCACTGATATCTAAGTCTGAACAGGAATAGGAACAACAATAGGATTGCATGAGTTAGAGATATCTATGATCAACCTTGCATGTCATTGTGTGGATATTTTTTAGGTGAAACACTTTCTCAATCATATTACCACAATTCTTGCTACTTGTTACTTTTATTTGTCTAAGGTTATAGAACAACGACTTCCTCCCCCCTTTGGTGTGTTAGTTGGTAAAAGTTATTTGCTTAAGAATAGACTACTTGATTATCTTGGGATTCGACCCTTGCTTCCCTTCTATACTAGTTGGTTATTTAGGTTTTCTTTGATAGGCACGACAATTTTAGCCTTGTCAGATTTGGCGTCGTTGCCGAGGAATCAATTTTTCTGTTTTTGTGTGATTAATTATTACCAACCTTTGTGTGGACCTGTTGTATGGTCCACACTCATACTACTGATTTGCTTCTTGTTGCTCTTGATCCAGAGATCGAAAAGATTATTTGTCGCAACCAAAGAGGAACTCGTGAGATGGTTGTCGTACCACGAACTATGAGGCAGTGCCTCCCAGATCTGAAGGAACAACCGCTAGCCATCACCCTTCCCGACTTGGGAGAAGGTGTGACCGTTGAACTGAAGGTTGGCCTGATCCATCAATTGCCACACTTCCATGGTTTGGCAGGAGAAGATCCGAATAAGCATTTGGCTCAATTTCATGTTGTCTGCTCTAGTATGAAGCCAAAGGGTATAACTGATGATCAGATCATGCTAAGAGCATTTGGGTTCTCATTGAAAGATGGAGCAAATGATTGGTTGTACTATCTAGCTCTGGGAAGTATCACTACATGAGCTGGAATTTTGAAAAAGGTATTTTTGGAAAAGTATTTCCCTGCCATTAAGCTCAACATTCTGGAAAAGGATATTGCTACATTTGAGCAACATGCTATTGAGACTTTCTATGAGTATTACGAGAGGTTCAAGAGGTTATGTTCAAGTTGTCCATACCATGGGTATGAAGATGAAATGCTCATCCTCTATATTTTCAATGGTTTACTTGATGATGAGCGTCGTATGGGGAATGTAGCATGTGGGGGTAACATCCTGAATAAAACCCCAGCCGAAGCTAAAGAGATTTTCCATGAGTTATCCGAGGGCTCTAGACAGTTCAACAAGAGAGAAAGTGTCAAGGCAGTAGAGTCTCAATCAACATCTAGACTGGAAAACGAGATGAAGGAGTTGAAAGAGATGGTGAAGTGCTTAAGGGTGAAAAGTGGTGCTCAACAAGAAGTAAACACATGTGGATTGTGCACTGATACAAGACATCCTACTAATGCTTGCCCACAACTTCAAGATCAAAACGCTGAGGTAAATGCTGTAAGAGGGTGGCAACAATGACCTAGATATGATCCCTACGCTAATACGTACAATCAAGGGACAAGAGATCATCCAAATCTCAGGTGGGGGAACAATCAAAATGTGCAAAACCCTCACCTCTTGCAACCACCACCACAACAACAACCTCAACCACAAGCCCAAGGTTTATCCTCATTCCTTCAACAAATGGTTGAGAAGCTCGTTGTAGGCCAAGTATTCAAAAGGATACGAAGTCAAGTATTCAAAATCTTGAAGTGCAGGTTGGATAAATGGCTCAGGCGTTCAATGAGTTTAGAGCAAGAGATTCGGGAAAGTTACCATTTCAAACGGTAGAAAACCCGAGAGCAAACGTTAGTGCAATGTCTCTAAGAAGTGGTAGGCAATTGGAAATTAGGCCCGTAGCTAGAACATGGGATGAAATCGAGACAGAGGAGCGAGACAAACAGAATCCGCGACCGCAGATTTGAACTCGCGACCGCGGATCTGCTACTAAGGAAAATCTTGAGGGTTCTGCAGAACAGAATCCGCGACCGCGGATTTGATACTGAGGAAAATTTTGAAGCTTTTGCAGAGAACAATCCGCGCCCGCGGGTTGGATGCTGAACTCGCTAATTCTTACATTCGACCCGTCTTACCTCCTCCCATCTCCTTAAAACCACCAACACCTTTCCCTAAGGCGTTGAAGGACACTAGAAGGCCGGAGAACGACAAAGATCTCTTCGACACCTTCAGCAAATGCGAGGTAAATATTCCACTACTTAAACTTGTTAAGAGCATTCCTCGCTATGCTAAATTTCTGAAAGAACTATGCATGATCAAAAGAAATCAGAATTAAAAGAAAAACAAAAGATTAAGGTGAGTGAACATGTGTCTGCTGTGTTTCAGAGGCATATGCCTAAGAAGTGTGGTGACCCTGGCTTGTTTAGTATTCCATTTGTTATAGGTGAAACTATGTTTGACAAAGCTATGCTAGACTTAGGTGCATCTATTAATGTCTTGCCTTATTCTTTGTATGAGTCGCTAGGGCTAGGACCATTGCATGCAACAAGAACAATTGTTCAATTGGCTGATAGTTCTAATGTGTACCCCAAAGGGGTAGTACGTTGAAGAGGTTCTTGTGAAAATTGATAATATGGTTTTTCTTGCGGATTTCTTTGTTTTGGACATGGATCATGACAAGCATGCTGCCCCTATTCTGGTAGATAGGCCATTTTTGAAAACAGGTCAAACAAAGATTGATGTTAGTAGTGGAACCCTTAGTATGGAATTTGATAGGAACAAAGTGGAATACAATATTTATGATATAGGTCCCATTCATGATACGTCTTTGTCTTGCATAAATGTGATTAATCCTACTTGTTTGGAAAAATCAAATTGTGTTGTTGAGAATGTCGTATTAGATCCCTACATAGAGGGTGTTCAAGCTATTAACTTGCAGGAGGTCAAGAAGGTCCTAGATGAGAGTGATAAGTACACCTTCTCCACTTTTGGGCAATAGCCCCACTGGACTAATTTTGCATGGCGAAAAGCCTATGTCTGCTATTGTACAGGACACTGAGATTGAGCTTAAACAACCGCCTGATCAAACTCAGTGTGGGGGAGAACAAGAGAATTTTTGTGTTAAGAAGGAAGTATCTAGAGGGCGTGGTTCTAAGTTCAAACATTTCCACAATTGGTTGAGAATAGAAATACTGAATGCGAGGATTCCTAAGGAACCCGATGCAATTTGATTGAGTTTCATGTCAAGCCACGACATTAAATAATGCGCTGTTCGGGAGGCAACCCGAGGTGTGTGTTGTTTTCGTTTGTCTTGGTGTGTTCATTCAGTTTGATTTTCTTTTTAGTGTGTTTATGGACAGGAGGAAAGCACTGAAGCACAGGTTCAACTACGTTATGTAGTCAAACTGCATTCACCATGTCAAAACGGGAGCGTGGTTTCCTCGTTGTAAGTCCTCTCCTTCTAAGAAAAAAAGAAAAAGAAAAAACGAAAAAAAAGAAAAAAAGAAAAAAAAAGAGTATTCCAATCACCTCACCATCCACCCCATCTCGCCAAGTCACCACAAGCCACCATAGATCATCGCCGAGCTCAAACCAACGTCATCAAAGAAGCTCAGAAGCCCACCCGCTGGTGACCCGCGGACAGCCCCATCCTCTGCGCCCGCGGATCAGGCTCTGCATGAAATTCAAACTTCTTTGTTCGGGTTTCTGATTTGATTGTTCGTTATGCTGATGAAAGTTTATGGAAGATACTGTTTATTTACAAGAAGAGAAGCATCATTAGACGACGTTCGTTGGCCATATCCATCTCCACTACCCGAGTGAGTTTATTTCTTCTCCCCCTTACATTTTTAGGTCCTTTTCTATCATTGAGGAAAGTGCTTGATTTAAGTATGGGGGAGTTATTACTTGTTAGGTATTATCTTAGTTTCATTTTCGCATTTTATTTCAGATATTGCTTTGTAAGTTTGCATTAACATATATTGAAAAATAAAAAAAATTGAAAATTGAAAAAGCCACAAAAATATGAAAAAAGGCAGAAAAATCTTGGGATAGCAAGATCTATGCAACAAGCAGGTAACCTGGACCAGCACTAGGATGGGGTAAAAAGAGGTTTCGAGTGATGTAAGTTTTGGTGAGCCTGAACAATTAATGAGTGGTTGGGATGAAACCCTGAGAGGGCGCTTAAGCAAAATGAGTTGAAAAAAATAGAGTGATTTTAGGACTTGTTCTTATTTGGCGTTGGAAGACATAAAAAGTAGGAGTATAGGAGAAATTCGGGTAGGACCACTTGGGGGTCATAAGGAGTAGAAATGGCTTTGTGTTTATTGATCATATCACTTGTATTGGTTGATGTTGCTTAGTTGTTGTATTGAGGATTTGGATGTTGTTTTTGGAGTTGTAATCATTAGAAAAGTTTCTTTGTACTTCCTGAGACCTTTGTGTATTACGTTAAGGAGTATGTTTTCTTTAGCTTACTTAGAGACGAGCAAGGTCTAAGTATGGGGGAATTTGATAGAGAGTATTTCATAAATATTATCTCGACGAGAAGACGAAGAAGAGACGACGCTGAGATCCGCGGACAACCCGTGGGTGACCCGCGTCCACGGGTATGCAGCAGAAGACGGTCCGCGTCTGTGGACGGCCTGCGGAGAAGATTGAAGAATTTGCTAAGTATGGAAATCCGCGGGTGAGCCGCGGGTGGACCTGATTTCCGCGTCTGCGGATTACGTGCTGGACACCGGATTTGTTTCCGAGTTTTATCTTGTTTTGCTATTTATTTATTTATACTATTTCCTTTAATTTTTTATTTCGGTTTTATTATTTCCTATGAGTATTTAAGCCTAAAAATACTTTTGTTTCAGGTTATCTTGGATTACTTTTGAAGAACCCTAGTTTTGCCACCATGTCGATGTTGAACTAATTTTCCTTTGTTTCACGTGACGGTTGAAGCCTTTGACTATATGATTGTGAGATTCCAAAACTCTATTTCGCTTTCTATTGATTGTATTGATTCTCATGCTTTTAACTTATTGAATCATATTGATTTGTCTTGTTTGGCCAGCTAGGTTTATTGGTATTCTTGATAGTGGTAGGATTTTGTAATTTCGTGTCGGAGTTCTTTATCTAGTAGCAAACACATGTTTACATGAGCGGGTCGCAGTGTTTACTTGTGAATGAGAAATGATTGCATGCTTATCTGATGGGTTGTCTAATTTGCATATATCCTGCTATATCTTTTTGCTTAATGCTTCTATTGAATTTAGTCTTAAAGATCTTCAGATTAGTTTAATAGGAAGTTATATCAGGGCGGGTTGCACTAATATCTATGTCTGAACAGGAATAGAACAATAATAGGATTGAATGACTTAGAGATATCTATGATTGTATTGATTCTCGTGATTTTATCTTACTGAATCATATTGATTTGTCTTGTTTGGCCAGCTAGGTTTATTGGTATTGTTCATAGTGCTAGGATTTGGTAATTCCGAGTCGGAGTTCTTTATCTAGTAGCAAACACATGTTTACATGAGCGGCTCGCAGTGTTTACTTGTGAATGAGAATTGATTGCATGCTTATCTGACGGGTTGTCTGAATTGCATATATCCTGCTATATTCCTTTTCTTAATGCTTCTATTGAATTGAGTCTTGAAGATTTTCAGATTTGGTTAATAGGAAATTATATCAGGGCGGGTTGCACTGATATCTATGTCTGAACAGGAATAGGAACAACAATATGATTGAATGAGTTAGAGATATCTATGATCAACCTTGCATGTCATTGTGTGGATATTTGTTAGGTGGAATGCTTTTCCAATCATATTTTCACAACTCTTGCTACTTGTAACTTTTACTTGTCTTAGGTTATAGAACAACAACTTTCCCCGCCCCTTTGGTGTGTTCGTTGGTTATAGTTATTTGCTTAAGAATAGATTATTTGATTCTCTTGGTATTCGACCCTTGCTTTTCTGCTATACTAGTTGGTTAGTTAGGTTTTCGAGTGATGTGGGTTTTGGTGAGCCTGGAATAATTAATGAGTGGTTGGGATGAAAACCCGAGAGGGCGCCTAAGCAAGATGAGTTGAGGGAAAAAATAGAGTGATTTTAGGACTTGTTCTTATTTGGCGTTGAAAGACTTAAGAAGTAGGAGTATAGGAGGATTTCGGGTAGGACCACTTGGGAGTCATAAGGAGTAGAGAAGGCTATGTGTTTATTCATATCACTTGTATTGTTTGATGTTGCTATAGTTGTTGATTTGAGGATTTGGATGTTGTTGTTGAAGTTGTAATCATTAGATTAGTTTCTTTGTACATCACGAGACCTTTGTGTATTACATTGAGGAGTGTGTTTTCTTTAGCTTACTCAGAGACGAGCAAGGTCTAAGTATGAGGGAATTAAATAGAGAGTATTTCATACATATTATCTCGACGAGAAGACGAAGAAGAGACGACGCTGAGATCCGCGGACAACCCGTGGGTGTCTCGCATCCGCGGGTATGCAGCAGAAGACGATACGCGTCTGCGGACGGCCTGCGGAGAAGATTGAAGAATTTGCTAAGTATGGAAATCCGCGGGTGAGCCGCGGGTGGACCTGATTTCCGCGCCTGCGGATTACGTGCTGGACACCGAATTTGTTTCCGAGTTTTATCTTGTTTTGCTATTTATTTATTTATACTATTTCCTTTAATTTTGTATTTCGGTAATAATATCCTATGAGTATTTAAGCCTAAAAATACTTCTGTTTCAGGTTATCTTGGATTACTTTTGAAGAACCCTAGTTTTGCCACCATGTCGATGTTGAACTAATTTTCCATTGTTTCGCCTGACGGTTGAAGCCTTTGACTATATGGTTGTGAGATTCTAAACTCTATTTCGCTTTCTATTGATTGTATTGATTCTCGTGCTTTTATCTTACTAAATCATATTGATTTATTCGATAAATAACAATTAAAAGAAAAAGATTTATTATTAAATAATATTTATTAATATAATATTAATTAGTCGTTATTTATCGTTTAACGTGTCACGTTATTCGATAAATAACGATTTAACGACTAACTAATATTATATTAATATTTATTTATTTATTAATATAATATTAGTTAGTCGTTATTTATTAAAAAGATTTACGATTAAAAGAAAAAGATTTATTAATTAATAATTTATTAAATAGAACATTAATAAATTATTAAATTATTAATTAGTCGTTAAAAGAAAAAGATTTAGTAATAAAAGAATTATTTATTAATTAGCGTGAATGATAAATACCGATTTGAAGAAAAAGATTTAATAATAATAAATTAGTTAAATAATAGAAATTTTCATATTTCGTAAATATTAAAATAGGATGTAGAGAGGGCTATTACTCCGGCGGGTGGTTCTGTAAGAAAGAAGAAGAAGGGCCCTCGTTACCCTAGCGCATGCGGGATCACTGCTTCCCGTCGTCGTGGATCTCCTGCAGACATTCCAGGAGTTCATATAGGAGATACAGGAAAAGCTCTGATGGAGGAGTTAGATGTTAGTGAGGAGGAGGAGTTTACAGAGGAGATTACGGAGGAGACAGAGGTTGCAGATCAGCCAGAGCTTGATTTAGGAGATTTGGAGGCGCAGATGCAGACTGATTATTATGAGGGATCACCAGTGCGTCAGCCATCTCCAGGAGATTCAGGAGCCCATTCAGGAGCCCGTTCGTTGTGGCCGTCTGCAGAGGATCGTCAGCAGGAGATTCAGGAGCCGTTTCAGGATTTTGATCAGGAGCCCGTTCAGCAGCCCGCTGAGCATGTCGATCCGGGCCTCGCTGGACCGGCTCCAGGGGATGCAGATTATGTGGGGCATCCTGGAGGTCCTCTCAGTTCACAGCTTCTAGTGGACTACAGCACCCACATTGCTCCGGTCATATGGACTCATACAGAGGAGCTTGCAGAGCGTATTCAGCGTGATCCGGCTTATGTGATACCGCCCTCATCGAAGGTATGCGTTGTTTTCTAAATGAATTTGTGAGGTAAAACGATAAAAGGCTTTTCTAATTCATTAATTTATGTTTCTGTTTCGTACATCAGCTGAAGAGGGTGTTGGATATATACACCCGCAAGGACTTCTTCAGGGCGTATGATGTGCATAAATCTGATGTGCCTGGGTCATGGTGGCAGCTCAGTCAGCAGAGCCACTTACACGTCCTTGCAGATCCCCGGCTCGAGTACAAGAGTATCGATCCGATTTTGATTTCTGCATTTGTGGAGCGTTGGTATCCAGAAACCAACACGTTTCACTTTGCATTTGGTGAGATTGCTCCTACCTTGTTAGACATGCTGAAGATTCTGGAGTTTCCGATCCATGGACGAGCTGTCAGATCTGCTGAGGCGAACATAGATGCGTTTGTGCACGTTCACGTGCAGCGGATGTTCGGGTTTGATACGATCCAGGAGGCTGTTGCGCTACGCTTACATATGTAGAATTTATTTTATTATTTATATTTGATTCAATTGTTTAGTTGATTCGATTAAATATTTATAATGCGTGATAAATTATCAGATGGGGGCTTGAACATCCACGGAAATGAAGGCATCACCACGATCCACACCCGACTAGTAGAGATGTTTCCTATACAGGACAGGTAAATTTCCATATATTATAAGAATTTCTCATAATTTCTCGATTAACGTTACTAATTCAGTTTTCGTTATTAATTGCAGGACTCCTCAGCAGGAGAGTGATATTGCTTCGCTCTACTTGCTCTCCCTGTTAGGCAGTACGACTCTGGTAGACAAGTCTCGGATGAAGGTGAAGCACAAATACCTTAGCATCCTCGTAGACTACAACCAGACAGGGTCCTATGCTTGGGGGACAGCCATCTTGGCTGAACTGTACAGACAGTTGGGTCAGGCCTCCCGTGCTCAATCCAAAGGGTTTGTTGGCTGTCCGCTCCCTCTCAAGGTAGTATTCGTTTAATGTTTGTTTTATTTAAAAAATATGTTGCTTATGTTTAAAACATTATGAAATTCTGGTATTTGTAGGCTTGGATATGGGCGTATTTCCATGGTCTTCGGGGTCATGCTACACAGGACTTGGCATCCATGAATGCCCCGGCGGCGGCTATCCGGGATAACACCAGAGTCAAGTACCATAAGGATCCCGCTCGACTAGTTTCCCTCAGACGGCTCCTTGACCAGATCACATATGCAGAGGTAAGTATTATTTAGCAAGTCATTTAATCATATGTTATGCAATTATTATTTATAAAAATACGTTTGTCCTTTCAAAAAACAACATAGGTTCAGTGGAACCCCTGGGGCAAGTTGGATCTCAACGACCCCCAGTATAGGTTAGGTCTATTTCGTGGGCCTCTAGAGGCCTTCGAGATTCGGGAGGCGCACCATCCTGACCGATGTGTGCGACAGTTCGGGTATGTGCAAGGCATACCCGATCCCCCGATTACACCACCTACTGCGATCAGAAAGGATTCTGCATCGGGGTACACCGTCACATTCGGGGATGAGGACTGCACTTGGGACACAGTACACATGTCGGATCGATTGATTGCCTTAGACGAGCGGGATCGACGCGGACTTCGAGATTATACATAGGATTGCAAGGATGGATATCTGACATGGTTTAATGTCATGTCACATCCTTATGTTGATTCCAGATCACCCAGGCAGGACCCACGTGCACCGTTTGACCACCGTGCCGAGCCCATACAGATACCTGCGACAGCCTTTGTAGTTGTGGTACGTATTTTAGTCAATATCAATCAAGTTATAATTTTATTCTACTTATATTTACATTTTAAAAATGTAGTGGGGCAACATACTCACCTCTGAGATATCTAGTTTCCTACGTGCCTATGGTGACACTCTGCCTCGAGGACAAGCGAGGATGATGAGGGGGTGGATCAACATATGGACTGGTGATGTAATACCAGAAGAGGATGAGCATGTGCAGTAATATGTTTGTGTTATGTATATTTTGTTGTCGATATTATATTTTGGATGTGGTAGTTTTCATGGATTTATATATTATTAGGAGTTTCCGACTAAAAAACGACTTAAAACGAGCTAAGACGAGAAATGGTGCGAAAACCGATGAAAAATGACTAAAAACGAGCTAAGACGAGAAATGGTGCGAAAACCGATGAAAAACGACTTAAAATGAGCTAAGACGAGAAATGGTGCGAAAACCGATGAAAAACGACTTAAAACGAGCTAAGACGAGAAATGGTGCGAAAACCGATGAAAAACGACTTAAAACGAGCTAAGACGAGAAATGACACGCAAACCGAGGAAAACCTAGCTAGGGTATAGGGTTTAGGGTATAGGGTTTGGATAGTGGATAGTGGATATTGAATATTGAATGTGGATAGTGGATAGTGAATGTGGATAGTGGATAGTGAATGTGGATAGTGGTGTTTGAAATGGATAGTTTGGGCCCAGTTGGTTTAAACGCCTTAGAACGCTAAAACTCAAAATTTCAAAATTGTAACATGATAGAAAATGAAGTCTTTAGTCGTTATCAATTATCGGAATCGAAAAAAAATCATCGAAAACGTCAACGGGCCTAATAAGGCGCTTTCATTGAGATTTAGTGAGGCCCATTACCAAAAAACGACATAAAACGGCTTAATAAGACCTTAAACATTAAAAAACTTGAAATGTAAAAGTTGTATTTGAGCATTACCAATATGAAGGTTTCGTTTTTATAAGAAAATAACAAAATGAACACTTCGAAATATCTAAACAAGAACTTTCACCTAGTAATGAGTTAATCTCAAGTATATAAGTCGTATAGTTTTACTCATATGTGTGTGATATCACTTCGTTACTCAAATAAACTTTATATAAAACTTTCATTAAATGTTATGAAACACTCAAATACTCCAAAATAACGACATTTCACATCTTCGTATTGTCCTTATTGCTTGATATATTACTCGATATTTAATGAAAGTTTTAATGAAATACGCATACAATTATGATTAAACAAGCAATAATGACAATATGAAGATGTGAAATGTCGTTATTTTGGAGTATTTGAGTGTTTCATAACATTTAATGAAAGTTTTATATAAAGTTTATTTGAGTAACGAAGTGATATCACACACATATGAGTAAAACTATACGACTTATATACTTGAGATTAACTCGTTACTAGGTGAAAGTTCTTGTTTAGATATTTCGAAGTGTTCATTTTGTTATTTTCTTATAAAAACGAAAATTTCATATTGGTAATGATCAAATAAAACTTTTACATTTCAAGTTTTTTAATGTTTAAGGTCTTATTAAGCCGTTTTATGTCGTTTTTTTGTAATGGGCCTCACTAAATCTCAATGAAAGCCTTATTAGGTCCGTTGACGTTTTCGATGATTTTTTTTCGATTCCGAGAATTGATAACGACTAAAGACTTCATTTTCTATCATGTTACAATTTTGAAATTTTGAGTTTTAGCGTTCTAAGGCGTTTAAACCAACTGGGCCAAAACCATCCATTTCAAACATCATTTCTTAAGTTTTTTTGCTAAATACCCCTTCCTTTTTCAAGTTTTCAAGATTTTTTGGCTAAATACCCCTTGCATCACGGAAACTATTTCTTTTTGCTAAATACCATTTTCTTGTCATTTTTCGTTATAAGTCCCTTCATAAAATCGATTTTCGCACCGTTTTTCGTTTTAATCCCGTTTTACTCGATTTTCGCGCCATTTTTCGTTTTAATCTCGTTTGCCTTTAGTGTGTTACAACTAGGACCCAGCTGGAAGTCACTTCTGGATTGTCTGTTTTAATTTAACAAGTAATCCCTTGTAGTTTATCATAATGTGTTTCATTTAACCCATCTAAAACATTAAAAAATAACAGACAAGACAGTGCGGTAAAAAAGGAGTCAAGTCATTAAAAGCAGAACAGACATACAACAGAAGTCATCAACTACAATCTCAAAAGCATACAAGACAAGTCCTTTAAAGTTACAAAAGGTGAAACATTCAACACATCTGAATTCACTAGAGATCAACATCTATACTACCATAACTAATGCGATAGTCCTTCCATTGTTGCATCCTCAGCGCGAACCCACGATCCAATCCATTCGCACTAGGATCCCTGAACATGCGCCAAACTCCAAGTACAGATGGTACCGGACAGTCTTCTCTAAGACACACCTAAATTATAAAACATAAATACAATGTTAAGCATTAAGAAAATTGAGTGAAAAACACAAATACTTTAGTGAAAATCATACCGGTATGTAGTGGTTTGCTAAGCCCACACGAGCCATTGAATAAATCATCAAACCCTGACTGGAGCTTTGTTGATATACCCTCATCGGTAAGCACAAATATGATCGGACTTTGGATAAGTATATCAAACCAACCTGAAACCGAGTGGCAAATGCTAATCCAATCATGGGCATACTCATCCAGTATCTTTCGGGACAAGGTGATCTGCTATAGTTGACCTCTTGAACAAGAGCGTCGAAGTTGTTTGCCAAATCCGGGCGTAGTCTGGTCATGACTCGTTTGTAGATATCACTGTTCTGTAACAGCTCCGTAGTCAGTTCCATGTGAATGCGAGGATACTCTTGTTGGTCAAACCCCATCAACACAGCTAGTTACCGATATCCACAATGTCCATCTGCCCTTACGTCTTTCGCAAGCTCAATGTATGGAAACATGAAGAGATCAACATTGTCAACCCCGAAGTCTACCCCACATTTCGTCATTGCTGGCTGAGGGAACTCATCTGTAAGAGTGCAACCTGATAATCTGAACCCCTCTCCACCAGTGCCACTTGAATAACCAAACGCCTCTCCCGCAGTGAACCCAGCAACTTCAAACTCCCTCATTATAGTAGGCTCGTTGAAAGTAGGTTGTGTCGCCGTTGCTTTTCCCTTTCCCTTTCCTCTAACCGCCTTATTCTTCGCCTTCACAACATCATTTTTCTCTAATTCTTCCCTTGCGTACTCAAACCCGCTCTTCTCTCTCTCGGTTCCCCACTTCTTTCCTACCACTCCTCTTGGTCTGCCAGGATCCTTGATGCCCGTCGGCTCCACCGCAAGACTTTGATGTGGATACTCCAACATTATGTACAGGTCCTCTATCTGAGACCACTGACTTTCCGGAAGTTCCCCCTTTTGCCATCTCTCGTTGAGCTCAATGAATCTCAACTCCCCCATGGTTTGAGGTACACCAATCTCTACCTCCCCGTTATCAAGTTCAATCCTATCCCATTCTAGCTGCCTCCAGAATCTGTGAATCTGATTGAGCTTGAATGGCTTCTTCTCAATAATATGTTGCACCATCTCGTGGATGCACGGTAGGCCCTGACATTCTCGCATCCAGTAATCTTCGCAATGTTCGTCATAATTCTTCGCCTTTATATCCTCCCATATATCCCACAACTTATGCAACGCTCTATCAGACACATTATGGAATAGATGCCGAAAGATCAATTACACTTGTGGATTCATTCGTCTGAAAACCCCGGGTGTCTTGATCCGATCCTCTTCCATGGTGGCCCTCACGTTCACAATCTGGCCCTCGATGGCTGCATGGATCCTCACAACCATTCGATTAAAACCGCCTATACTTGAACCGACTATTTTCTTCAACACCTTATGCATTCCCTCAACCCTATGTTTTATTCATTCAAATCCGTGTTTATGTAAAACAACTATTAAATAATAAAATAATAAATAAATCTGCAATGTTTAAGTAAGTATAAAAATACCTGTTTGAGGTCCTCGTGAAGAAGTGAAGATTGTGTTCCGTCCATGCGCAAATAATGTTTGTCTTGTAAGGGATAAGCCACACCTTTTCAATGTATCCAACGACACCGCTTCTCCAAGATGTTCTCAATCCTAGCAGTCTCTCCTCGTATTGTTCCTCCGTTCTTGATAGAAAAAGTTTCCATACTTGCCCGCACAACCTTTTCACCGATTCCTTGTTTTTCAAAATTCTGGTAGCATTTACCTCGATGTTGTGCTTGATATGAATCCAACACAAGAGATGTTGAACCGGAAGATCTTTGAACACATATTTGATTGCAGTGATGAGAGCTAGTTCTCGATCGGTCATTATTGCAGTCGGCATTACTCCGGCATCCTCAAACAACTTTTTAAGCCTCTGAATTATCCACAAGTAGTGCATTGTTTCCTCCTTACCCGTGAATGCATATGCAATGTTGAATGTCTTATGCGTGCAAGTGAAACCGACAATCTCCGCAAGAGGCATTTTATACCTGCATAATATATTTAAATAATGAAGGAAGAGGCATATGCAATATATTTAAACAAACATATTTTGATATACTACTATTATGTACCTATTCGTCTTGTATGTGGCGTCAATAACCACGACGTACGGAAACATCTTCAACAAGTGCAACGAGTCTTGATGGGCAAAAAACAAGATGTCCACCTCGTTTGATTTCTTCTTGCAGAGGGGATGCACTACATAGCTGCGCTCCTTCAAAAACTTCAAGGTCCATTGTGTAACAGTCAAATCCCCACGATCCTCAAAATGCAACTTCTAAATAAAGTTGGTGATTTGTTTTGTGGATGCTGTATTCCCTGGAAAGGCCGCCCTCAACTGAGTAGCAATAAGAGTAGGTGTAGTCAAGCTGTTCGCACAATTCGTCGCAAATTTCACCTCATCCGACGTCATTCGACTCATGTACGGATGGCCAATGAAGCTAGTGGAAAGCTTATGATTGTGTTGTCCGTATTTTACCTTCACATACCATCCATCTCTCGCATCCCTCGCCTTAAACTTATATCCTCGGATCTCAAACTTGCAATCCGACTTCTTATCCCTACTATCCCGCTCTGTATTAACAACCTCCGCTGTTTCACTATCCTCTCTTTTCTTTTTCCCTGATCTATACACTCCAGCATGCGCGCACATTATATTCATTTGACGCTCATTGCTATGGCGAGTCACTAATACCATCATAAGTTCTCTACCAATACTCTGAACCCAACGCCTCAAGTGTTCCTTAGTAGGAAACGTTTCTTCGGTATCAAACGAATCATAGTAATTCATACCCTATAATTAATAAAAACTACCATATTTATCACAACTAAAACTACTAGTCCACATCAATCTAAACTATCACTTCTACAAATTATTTGCAACTAAATAAAAACGAAACGATTTAAATTAATTACTAATCGAAAAATCTCCGGCGTCAAAGTCTCCTTCTTCTCGTCGTTATCATCGTCTCACATCCCGTCTTCGGGTTCACTAAAATACTCTTTCTCATCCACGATCGCATCGTCTTCGTCACTCGCATGCTCGTTCTCTTCACCGCTCGAATACTCAATCTCCGTCACATATTGAATCTCCTCACCATCACTCAAATTTGTAACTTTCCTATTTGACATTTTTGACTTGAACATTCATCCGAAGTTCATACCTTTATATACAAACTACATCCAAAACGGTCATATTCTGAAAAAAGAGCCGTTGGGTAAAAAACACGTATACGCCCATAATGAGCGTACGCCCATTATGGGCGTACATGCAAAAAATGCCCCAACGGCTATTTTCCCAACGGTCATATTTGAAAAAATAGCCGTTAGGGCTATTTTTTCCACTCGTACGCCCGTTACGCCCGTAACGGGCGTACGAGTATTATATCAATAATTCTGTGTTTCCCAACGGCTATTTTCTAACGGCTATATTATTCAAATTTACACTGTACGCGAGTTATGGGCGTACGCCCGTTTCCAGCGTATACAAACGAGCGTATTCTGTATTTCGCTTCACAATTTAAGTTTTAAAATTGCACTATTCGCCTGTTTTGAGCGTACGCCCATTATAAACGTATGAAAATGTAGTATGGAAAGAGAGAAAATGCAGTAATTATATATTTTGCCTATAATTATGGTTTGTGGTGTTCCTTCTCAACTTCAAACACGAGCTCGATCCTCTTTTTCGCTTCTGGAGATCGAAGGAGATGGAGCTTGCTACTAGAGGTAGGGTTCAACGCCTCCTTGTGTGGCGCTGGTGTTCCATTCGAACAATATGTGCTCCAGAAGTCCACATCGCATCTTCTTTCAATTCGTTTTTCATCTGCTTCGAATTTCTCCAAAGATCATATAAAGGAGGTCGTCGTGGATCCGGTTTTGGGTGCAATTTTGGACCACGTGATAGGTAAACTTGGTTCTTCTTCTCTTCAATACTCACTTCTTGTGTGCCTGAATGTTTTTGCACTTAATTGGATATCTACCATAAAATTCTTTATGATATGTGGTAGCTTCAAAAAGTTTTTTCAGAGAAACTTTAAATTTCGTGTGCCCTCCTTGTTGGAGCCCAGATATTCGCGATCTCGCAATCAACACCTCGCGAGATCTGGCCTTCAGTGAATCTTCAAATACTGAGGACCTTCCTTATGCAAACTGGAGCAACAACTTACGACTCATCTGCATCCGGATCGAAATGTACTATCCTCCCTTGTTCTTTATGTTCTTCAATTCTCAAGATACCTGCACAACCAAACCGGAAGGTTGGACCCCCTGATTTGGCTCTCCGACGCTCAAGTCAGTAATAGATACAGATAAATGAATACGATGTCAACAACAATAGAATGAAGTAAAACAAAGAGAAGATAACGATCGAAGTAATGACCAAATCAATGAAACCTCGTGAACCAACTCAATGAAACAGTAAATGGTGAAACTCAACCAATCGTGATGATTCACACATCGAAAGCACGATAACGATACCGAGAGCCAGAATCTAGGTACCGATCATCCGATTTCCTACCAAAAGAGGTAAATCGGGATAAAAAAGACGAGCTCGGAAATGAGTAATCGCCTATGTGTTTGTCTCTCTCTTTCAAGAGGGGAAAGAAGATGCTCTTAATCGCCCCCTTTTCTCTCTCCTTGCCGTTAGGATTTATAATCGGACATTGGGTCCCACACAATCTGGTGTTGCTCCCTTTACCTATTGGGCTTCTTAATGGGTCTCTCGTTCTTGATTTAGTTATTCGACCTTATGGGCTCGCGGTCTGTTTCTCAGTCGCGGACCGGGTTTGTGTCACAAATGGCGAGAACCGGGTTTGTGTCACGACTCGCGAGAACCGGGCCCAACACTCCTGTTGGTTTGTAGTTTGATTTTGGCTCGACCATAGCAATCATGCTGTTGGAGAGCAAGTTGATTTTACTTGCAAAAATATGCTTTTATTGTTAAATTAGGGGGGGAGCTTTTTGCCCTCACTCTCCCTCAGTTCTTCATCTACGTATGATTTTGTGTGCTAGCAGTTTGTGTTGAAATTGTTTACCATGCTGGGAATAACAAGTTTTTACTTTGAAGTGCTGATGAATGTGTAAATCGGTAAAGAAGTCTATTTTTCATGTTCTACTTTACCTGAAAAGTTCCAGCCTTCTCAGGATTAGTTCTTGTTAATGTAACTATGTCAAAATAAATTGATTCACAACTTCAGGTACAATTTGTAATGTGTTTCCTGTGGAGTGTGGACTACCTATATTAATTGGCCTTGTTTACGATTTGTCATGCTTTTTTCTTCTCCAATAGATAATGAAGAGCAATGGAAGTTTAATTGCTCGTATTTGTTTGTACGTGCAATTATATGCTCATTGATTTTTATTGATTTTCTGATAGTCTTGGGACGATTGAGGCTCAATTTTTTTTACTAAAATTGCTCGCATTTGGTTCGATATCTACCATATTATTCAATTACTAGGTTTCCGGAGGTTTGATACTTGAAGGCCAAAATCGCTGGATTGGTAATAGTACATTCGCTGACTTGCTTATTATTTCTGCTAGGAACACACACACAAACAAATCAAATAAATTGGTAAGGTCCCAAATCTTGTGAATCATCAAGTACTTTTATGACATAGAAGTTGGCTATGGTTGTATGTTATATCTATAAGAAAAACTGATAACAGTCTAATCGCTTCACTCCATCGAACCAAAATCCATTCTTCTCCAAAGGTTTGGTTCTTTAAAGTCATAACACAGTCACGTATTAGGGTTTTTAGAGTTTTTTCTTAACTGTGTTTTTTTGTTAATGGCGTCAATTTGTATTCATCCAACAATCGTCTTGAATCAGTTAACATTATCATAAAACTTTTCTGAGATTAAAATGTTTAAAGTTTCCAGTTGCATGTGTAAAAGTGAACATGTCTCAAGCTTGCGAAGAGTGTGGTAACAGGTGTATGTTGATTCATAAGCAGAAACGTGACCCATCTTCCATAGTCTCTTCCTGCTTCAAAATCATGATCAACGACAATTTTTGGAAATTTCTGGTAAGGGTTTGCTTAAATCTTAAGAAGCTTCTTAGAAATGTTAAGCTGCTGCAGATTTGGTTGTCTGCTATTATCAGTAGATGGATTTATGTATGCTTTATCTTCTTGATTACCATTTATGCATGAACTCTTCCTACTTCAAAATCATGATCAATGAGAATGTTTGGAAATTTCTGGTAAGGGTTTGCTTAAATCTGATGAAGCTTCTCAGAAATTTTAAGCTGCTGCAGATTTGGCTGTGTGTTGTTCTTAGTAGATGGATTTAAGTATGCTTTATCTTCTTGATTATCATTTATGCATGTACTCTTTATTCTTCAAAATCATGATCAACGAAAATTTTTGGAAATTTCTGGTAAGGGTTTTGCTTAAATCTGAAGAAGTTTCTTAGAAATTTTAAGATGCTGCAGATTTGGTTGTCTGTTGTTCTTACTATATAGTAAGTTTATTTTGGTTGTTGCTTAGCCATGTGATTGCAATTGGTTTCTACTTTTGTCTAATCATATTAAAGAATTCAATTTGCAGTAATGTAAGTATGGTATGTGAATGTAACTTTTGAATGTAGAGTAATCACATGGCTAGGAATAAGTGCTGGCATTAGTCATTTCTGAATTTAACATCACCATTTCGAATCATGCTTGTGTTCATTGTCTCACCTGGCATTAGTCATTGTAATTTGTTTCTACTTCTTGTGATTCCTGCTTGTGATCATTGTCTCACCTGTTTTGCTTGAGAGTTGGCAAGGTTTGCTGGAACGATTCATGTTCCTTTTCTTGGAGCTTAGTTCTGTTTTCATTAAACATGCTTATGTTAATCAAGAGCTTTATCTCTAGCCAAGATAATGTACTAATAAATTAACCAATAATGTATTTTCAGACTTAATGCTTTTATTTACACTTGTTTTAGATTTGCATTTATTATCCGTAGTTATTGATATCTGTAGGACAGACTTACTCTCTGTGAGTGCTTTTCTATTTCTACAAAACTCTTGTGGGGTCTCTAGTGGTGACTTTGTGATTTTATCTTGTTAGGTAAAAAAAACTTCACCTACTGACACCTAATATTGGGGACGTCTACATGAGGTAAGGCTTTCATGGTGTTTTTATTATATCAATTCAATAAAAACTAAGCTACAGACATGACTGATCATTTTGTTGTATGTGTTGGTCATTTGTCTTTACATTAATAAAGAAAAGAAAAGATCTTGTATGTATAGTAGTAATACCTCATTACTGTATCTATAGCATATCTTTTATGCAATGTTTTCTTAGATTTCCAGTGGTGTATACTCGTCATTGCCTGGCTATTACTTTCCCATACTTGAGAAGTGAGAACCATGAGCTGGACTTCCTTGTTCAAAGGAAATTGATTGGAATTAGGCAACTGTTTTCTAGAAAGAAAGATGTTTCTTTTTTATTGTGTGTTCTGAAGGCGTGGAATTTCAATATAAGGATGTGCTGAGTGAGTGATCTTTGATTTTTTTGACTTGCTCATCCATTAAAGATGATATGTATATAAGGGTTGTGCAAGATTTTTGCATGCTAATCATGTGATTATTCCCCCCTTAGAATTTCTGGATATTGGATATAGAAGTTCCTTCATTATTTCTATTCCCTGAAATTATTCTTTGGGGCTTGTTCCTTCCAGGCTGTTAACTTGTATGTTATGTTAGGTGGCTGACATTAGAAGGATGAACGGTTTGGTCACTGATCGTCAAATGTTTGCACTTAAGACGCTTCGTATTCCTCAGCCTGGGAGGCATCTTCCCTCACCTTCTTTGTCTAATGGTTGCAGCACTACCGGGTATCATTCGCTCGTCTTGCTCATGTTTTAGACTAGAATTCTCAAGTTCAGTATTTTTTCTAGTTGCACTTCCGTCCAGTAAGCTTTGATTTGAAAGCCGCCTCCCCCTAAATCAGAGAACTATAGTTCTAATCATAGCACTGTACAATTTTCTACTCATCTAGATGCAATGAGCATCATGGTTGCTAACTAAGCTATGACATCTAGTGCGAACGTAAAATTGCTTGAATATTTTGTTGTTGTATATGCTATACTTTCAAGAATAATTGCAATATGATAGAAATACTATGAAATGATTACTATGTTGCTTTCTACTACATAAAATTGCAAATGACATGGTGTAACTTTTGAGAGAGAAATCCTAGTTCTACTATTTGGTTGTGTCATGCATAAATTCTATGAAATGATTACGATGTTTGGTTTGGTTGGGTTGGTTTTATCTCAGCCAACAACTAGTGATAACCTCATTAAGGTCTGTAGCCTTAAAATTTAAATTGTGTCTGCAATTTTTTTCCGATAATTAGTTATACTAAGATGCTATTCATGCCAATTAATGATGCATACTTGATTTGGATGTTGTCATCCTTATTATCTTTCTATGATGCATTTTCATTTCATTGTCTTGTTTGATTTAATCTAACATTTGTTAATTTTTTCTTTGCAGGTTTTTATTGTACCTATTGCCCAAACAAGAAAACATAGTTAGCAGATGAATAGGAATTAGTCCACTTTTATGGCAATATTTTGGTGTATACATTTGATACATTAGCAGCTATAGCTCACACTTGGCATATTAAATAGTGCAAGCCAATTGTGGGCAAGTATGTACAGTGAAGAACAATGCACAAGCTTTGTATTTATGACCATCAAATTTCTTATGTAATAAATGGATCTTTTTAGCAAATAATATTATTTATTTGGAACAGAAAAATAATACAGATACCCACAGAAAATACCCTAAACAAACTAAAAAATATGAAACAAAACTGCTGCAAAAAAGTTTGATACTCTTTCATTTGATTGATAAAACCGCTGCAATAAGTTGCTTAAACCGCTGCAATAGATAATGAAAAAACCGCTGCAATAGGATCAAATGTAGCGGTTGGGAACTGTTAATGCAGCGGTTGATTGTTTTAAGACCAAACCGCTGCATAAGGCTATTAAACCGCTACAATAGATCTAATGCAACGCGAGCAGATGAAGCGGTTAAAAAACCGCTACATAAGGTCTGATGCAGCGGTTTTATGGTTTATTGCAAAGGTTTTTTACCGCTGCATTTGGCCTTTATTGTAGTAGTGTTTCTTTGTACATCCTAAGAACCTTTGTGTATAACATTGAGGAGTGTGTTTTCTTTAGCTTACTCAAAGACGAGCAAGGTCTAAGTATGGGGGGATTTGATAGAGAGTATTTCATACATATTATCTCGACGAGAAGACGAAGAAGAGACGACGCTGAGATCCGCGGACAAGCTGTTGGTGACCCGCGTGGGCGGGTATGCAGCAGAAGACGATCCGCGTCTGCGGACGGCCTGCGGAGAAGATTGAAGAATTTGCAAAGTATTGAAATCCGCGGGTGAGCCGCGGGTCGACCTGATTTCCGCGCCTGCGGATTACGTGCTGGACAATGAATCTGTTTCCGAGTTTTATCTTGTTTTGCTATTTATTTATTTATACTACTTCCTTTTATTTTGTATTTCGGTTTTATTATTTCCTATGAGTATTTAAGCCTAAAAATACTTATGTTTCAGGTTATCTTGGATTACTTTTGAAGAACCCTAGTTTTGCCACCATGTCGATGTTAAACTAATTTCCGTTTGTTTCGCCTGACGGTTGAAGGCTTTGACTGTGTGGTTGTAAGATTCCAAAACTCTATTTCGCTTTCTATTGATTGTATTTATTCTCATGCTTTTATCTTATTGAATCATATTGATTTGTTTTGTTTGGCCAGCTAGGTTTATTAGTATTGTTCATAGTGCTAAGATTTGGGTAATTCCGAGTCGGAGCTCTTTATCTAGTAGCAAACACATGTTTACATGAGCGGGTCGCAGTGTTTACTTGTGAATGAGAATTGATTGCATGCTTATCTGACGGGTTATCTGAATTGCATGTATCCTGCTATATTCCTTTGCTAAATGCTTCTATTGAATTGAGTTTTGAAGGTCTTCAGATTTGTTTTATAAGAAGTTATATCAGGGTGGGTTGCACTGATATCTATGTCTGAGTAGGAATAGGAACAACAATAGGATTGAATGAGTTAGAGATATCTATGATCAACCTTGCATGTTATTGTGTGGATATTTGTTAGGTGGAACGCTTTCCCAATCATATTTCCACAACTCTTGCTACTTGTTACTTTTACTTGTTATAGGTTATAGAACAACAATTTTCCCTGCCCCTTTGGTGTGTTCGTTGGTAATAGTTATTTGCTTAAGAATAGACTACTTGATTCTCCTAGGATTCGACCCTTGCTTTTCGGCTATACTAGTTGGTTAGTTAGGTTTTCGAGTGATGTGAGTTTTGGTGAGCCTGGAATAATTAATGAGTTGTTGGGATGAAAACCCAAGAAGGCTATGTGATTTTAGGACTTGTTCTTATCTGGAGTTGGAAGACCTAAGAAGCAGAAGTATAGGAGGATTTCGGGTAGGACCACTTGGGAGTCATAAGGAGTTGAGAAGGCTATGTGTTTATTGGCATATCCCTTGTATTGTTTGATGTTGCTATAGTTGCTGATTTGGGGATTTGGATGTTGTTGTTGAAGTTGTAACACCCCCAAATTACACTGGGAATATTACCTCCAGTTACCCCAGACTTAACTGTCCAAAGTCACCCAAGACTTTACAGTATGCAACGCAAATACAAAATAGTAATTGAAATGCAATTATATTATTTAAAATACTTAACCGAGTTTATAAATGCGGAAGCGATTACATTAAAAGTCTTATTATATTACTTAACAGTATTACAAATGCAGAAGCGTTATAATGAAGACACAATTCTTAACGCGATTACATAGATTGCAGCGGAAGACTTAATTAAAATATTGGAATTACAGAATAGGTTTTAAATCCTATTACTAACCTCAAAATATTAATCTTATAAATAGAAACTCTAAAACATTATCAGCTGCCTTCAACATCGGAAACTTGATTCTTCACTTATGAGAAACTACCATCTGTTGTGCCGTATAGGGACGGATGACACCAGCCAACCATGCAAGGAAAGAAAACGGTTGGTTAGTCTAATGAAAGACTATACAAGTGGAATTTATGTGAGGTTTCTTGTATTCGTATCTAATTGTCTCTATCATTCTCGAGTGATAACCGATAAATGAAAGAGCTTTCGATACCCCTACCGAATAGTTTTATGTGTTTAGGATATGCAACAAGAGAAGACTCCAAAAGATTGAGTCTTATGGGAAGAGTATGATTTGGGAACATTATAGTTAATTTACGCACAATACGTTTAAAACAACCAACTCAGAATAATGAACTAACGATCAACCTCACCACATACATTTTGTGAATCACCACACATGTGAATCCAGATTGAAAAGAATGTCATTAAGCAAGAGGTCGGGCGGTTTCCACGTTGTACTCCTCGCCCGAGGTAAATTAATTGTGTGCTCATCCGACACTTATCTTATTTGATTTCAGAACGTATACACTCACGTTATAAACTTTTAATTCACGTCTTCCTCTCGGGATACTTAGTGAAAGATTCAAGTTTGCAACCCTTGAACCATATCTTCCTCGAAGGATACCTAATGGAAGAGAACTAGAATAATAATCCTAGCACTAGCAAGGTGCTGTCTCCACTTATCTACGCTCAGATAAGGCACTGGTCATGACCCAATCGAAGGCATTGCGATGAAACTTATATTCCAAACTAATTATAACGTAGCCGAAGTTGCACAACCCGGGCTACTGTGCAACTTCGGCTAGCCGTCCTAGGCAAGGAATGAGATTATAACGTAGTTTAACGACCTCGAAATAATATCAAAAAACGAAACCGAAACTTAGACGATTCTGGTCAGTATTTATACACTGTTAACGAGATCAACCCGAAGACGCTCCTGAAATCAAAGGATGGAATAAACTCGTATTAAACGACTTTGAATAAATATCGAAAACGATATCGAAACCGTATCGAAAACTCAGAGTTGAAATTACCGATTCGATGCGTCACTGGGAGCGAGTGGTACCTGGTTTCTGATATGAAAGGAAGGCTGGTAGGAGACCGCAACGAACCGGGAAGCAAGCAAGGTCGATCGAATTTTGATATGTGCTCTTTGTTTTTGGCGAGAATTTGTGGCTCTCTGTTCGAATGGAAGCAGAGGAAATAAGAGTTTGTTTTGGATGAAAATGACGAAGGAAGGAAGAATCGGTTTAATAGGGCTGTGATATGATCGAATCAGTTACTAGATACGCGGATAGATGGATGTGGATGAATCAATCTGGTATAGCAGATTTAAACGAAGGAATTTGGATACAAAAATCAATGGGAATCGGAACAACCTGATGAAATCTGGGATTTCATTTATTCCCTTTTTGTTTTAATCACTTTAAAAGTAATTACAAACTTATCCTCTAACTTTTGATTTGTGGCAAATACACCCTTATCAAATTCTAAGAAATTACGAAATATTTCCCAAACTATATAGATAAGGTTACATATTGATAAGGTTGAATTATGTGCGACACGCCGACACTATATACTTGTACAACTTTATGTAACAAGTTTTAATTTAGTCTCATAATTATAAGAAAATTATTTTTATGGAAAAATTACAAAAATACCCTTACTAAAATGAGGGTTATTACAATATTAACCCGTTAAGAAAAGTTTCGACCCCGAAACTTGCACTAAGACGGGTAAGAAATTGTCACATATTGAAGGTATTGCTTCATACCATAGTAGGATAAAGTCAATTCATAATAATACTATTAAATTGACTTGTACCAATACCAAATGGGAACGACGTTTGAGGAGAATCAAAAGTTATGCTCCAGATTAGGATATCAATTCTCTAATGAAAGAATCGGCAACAGAACATGACATTCAAGATAAACAAAATGGAATAGGCTCTAGAATATAAGATTAAATCCTTAAATGCAAAAGAATATAATGAAGTCCATCATAACGGCAAAATACCGACACGATACAAAGAGAAAAGCAAGTAAGAGACTACTGCTCCATCATTCTGAAATCTAAAAGGACTAAATGATACTATACTCTAATAGTCATCACTTCTTCGCTTCAGTGCGGTACGATTACATAGAATCTTGATCACAGGGTCCTACAGACGAGAAGCATCGTTTCCGACAAATGACAAAACTCGTCTATGTAACGAGGAGTGAAATCGTTTATGAAAGGAAAAGTTTTCAGCTACGAAATCTATGAATGCACCCGTCCTAATTCTATAAAGGATAGGTCGTCATGTGGAAAACAAGGAAAGAAGGTTAGAATTATTGTCGGAAGAGACAAGGAGGTTCATATTACATCCAGTTATAAGACTTTCTATAACTAGGAATTAATAGAAGGCACAAGACGTTGACAGAGGTTTTGAATTTTATATTAAAGTGTACATAATTTGTCTTCCATTTCAAAACCCTTTTATGAATTTATATATAGTTATATCCTTAGAAATAAACATTACCAAATAGTTAAATTTTATATAACATTTTAAAACTAACTATTACAAAATCTTATATATTATGTTTATAAATTTTATTCAGCATAAAATAGTTAAAGAATATTTTACAAGTTTAAAAGTTTGTTTTAAAACTATATTCCAAACTAATTATTTGAAAACGTTTTAAAACATTTTTAAGGAACCTGACTCTGATACCATAATTGTAACACCCCCAAATAACACTGGGAATATTACCGACAGTGACCCCAGACTTAACTATCCAAAGTCACCCAAGGCTTTAAAGTATGCATGCAAATACAAAATAGTAATTGAGATGCAATTATATTATTTAAAATACTTAACCGAGTTTACAAATGCGGAAGCGATTACATTAAAAGTCTTATTATATTACTTTACAATATTACAAATGCGGAAGCGTTATAATGAATACATATTTCTTAACGTGATTACATACATTGCAGCGGAAGACTTAATTAAAATATTGTAATTACAGAATAGGTCTTAAACCCTATTACTAACCTCAAAATATTAATCTTATAAATAGAAATCTAAACATTATCAACTTTCTTCAACATCGGGAACTTGATTCTTCACTTATGAGAAACTACCATATGATGTGCCGTATAGGGACGGATGACACCAGTCAACCATGCAAGGAAAGAAAACGGTTGGTTAGTCTAATGAAAGACTATGCAAGTGGAATTTATGTGAGGTTCTTTTATTCGTATCTATTCACTAGTGGAAAAAACATGTTGAGGCGGGCAAAACCCCCTCTGTTGAGGCGGTCAGGGGTCGCTGCAACAAATAAATACTTGTTGCCTTCAATTCCAAATGACCGCCTCAAAAGACCAAGCTGTTGAGGCGGACAGATGATTGCCCGCCTCTAATTTCTGCAGAATGGCCCGCATTTTACATTTCCGCCCGCCTCTAATTTCTGCAGAATGGCCCGCAGTTTACATTTCCGCCCGCCTCAAAATTTAAGGTTGGATTAATTGTTTGCTGAAGATTTAATTTCACTTAACTATTCTCAAATAGTCCGTATAAAATAATCATAATGAACAAACTAATCTCGATTTACATCAAACTAATCATAATTTACAAAATTAATCTCGATTTACATCAAAAAAAAAATTGATTTACATCAAACCCTAAATCTCGATTTACAAACTAATTTCGAACCCTAAATCTGAACGACTTAGACCCCTAATCTTGATTCGCTGGGGCCGGACCAGAGAGATGGTGGAATGAAGGTTGCGAACCAGAATCATCCTCGACGGAGGTTGTGAACCCTAATCTGAACGACAGCGAAGGAGAATGCGAAAAAAAACCTGGGAACCTGATTTGAGAGCACGAGCCTTCTCCGACCTCGAGAAGACGATGGAAGAACGAACACGGCGAGGCGATTCAGGGTTGAGCGAGGCGAAGCGAGGCGAGGCGAGGCGACTTCGAGAAGACGATGAGGCGACACAAATTTGAGCGAGGCGGTGTAGATTCGAGTGAGGCGGCGCAGATCCGAGCGAGGCGAAGCGAGGCGAGGCGAGGCGAATTCGAGAAGACGATGAGGCGACACAAATTTGAGCGAGGCGGTGTAGATTCGAGCGAGGCGGCGCAGATCCGAGCGAGGCGGAGTAGATCCGAGCGAGGCGGCGCAGATCCGAGCGACGCGGCGCAAATCCGAGATCAGGCGAGGCTGCGCAGCGTTGATTTGAGGCGGAGAAAACTGAGGAAGAAGAGGAGAGATATGGGAGAATGAAGAAGATGGGTTTGAGAGATAGAGAAACTGAGATTAGTGCCAGAAAACTGAGGAAGAAGATGGGTTTGAACGAAGAAAGATTTGAGAGATGGGTTTGAAATGGGTGAGGCGGCGCAGAGAGTTAGTTTTTTTGTTCGTGGAAGATTGGAAGAGAGATGGAAGATGTAAGATGGAAGATGGAATTCAACGTGGATTAACTATTATTAGGTTTTTCTTTTTTTGAAAATAAGTAATAAACCAACGTCTTGGATTAAAGATGGGAGATGGAATCCAACGGTTATAGTAAACGATCCGTGTGAATTTGTAAGATGGGAGATTGAACATTTTGCAGCGCACAAACACGGCCCGCCTCAAAACGTATGATGTTGCAGTGAACAAACACTGCCCGCCTCAAAAGGTATGGATTTTTGAGGCGAACGCTACGCGACCGCCTCAACAGGTCAAAATCCCATAAAATTTTGAGGCGAACGAAAATTTGACCGCCTCTAAAGAGTCTGTTGCAGCGAACAAAACGTGTGACCGCCTCAACAGATAGTGGAAAATGGTTTTTTGCAGCGTTTTTTAAGATGTCCGCCTCAACAGGGGGGCTGCAACAAGTGTTTTTTCTACTAGTGATTTGTCTCTATCATTCTCGAGTGATAATCGATAAATGAAAGAGCTTTCGATACTCGTACCTAATAGTTTTATGTGTTTAGGATATGCAACAAGAGAAGACTCCAAAAGATTGAGTATTATGGGAAGAGTATGATTTGGGAATATTATAGTTAATTTACACATAATACGTTTAAAACAACCAACTTAGAATAATGAACTAACGATCAACCTCACCACATACATTGTGTGAATCACCACACATGTGAATCCAGATTGAAAAGAAAGTCATTAAGCAAGAGGTCGGGCGGTTTTCATGTTGTACTCCTCGCCTGAGGTAAATTAATTATTTGCTCACCCGACACTTATCTTATTTGATTTCAAAACGTATACACTCATGTTTTAAACTTTTAATTCACGTCTTCCTCTCGGGATACTTAGTGAAAGATTCCAGTTTGCAACTCTTAAACCATATCTTCCTCGATGGATACCTAATGGAAGAGAACTAGAATAATAATCCTAGCACTAGCAAGGTGTTGTCTCCACTTATCTACGCCCAGATAAGGGACTGGTCATGAACCAATCGAAGACATTAAGACATGTTACATCCTAACCCTTATATTATCAAGAAACAACTACCCACATTATCGGGATAGTGCTCCTACAAATACTCTACTGAAACTAGTATATGAGTCATTCACAACAACACACAAAGCTCATCTATCACCCTATGGTAATAATATAAGATATAGGTCAACCTAATAATAATGATTCATTTTATTAACGTCATTAACATTAAGTTCCCATGCAAGAAAAGATGATTTATCCCAACTTATTAACAATTCGAATTAATTGTTAAATAAGGAAAACATGGAATAAAGAAGCAAGAGCGAACCGCCACTTGCCTGAAATGGGAAGGCGACAAACGAATTGGAGACGGAGTTGAGAACCTTGTCAACGAATCCGATCTTCAAGAACCTTGAACCGAATGCGATACCCAAATCAAAAGAATGAACTGAAGTCAATAATCTAATTGATAATAATTCTATTAATTATATCAAATTAAATAAATTATTTATACTCAAATTATATTTACCGCAATATAATTTTTAATGTATAAACGAAGTCATTATAATGCGATTAATTAAGATAATGCATTAAAAGAATCGGAATGAGCTTTAATATATAGATCTGATATTAAATAGAAATTGGGCTCTTCGGCCCATAACCAAATTCAGCCCGGGCTCCTCGGCCCAACATAAACAGTTGGCCCAACAGCATCATCCGGCCCAATTTAAACAATTTAATGGGTTGATTAAAAATAACCCAAAAACGAAAATGGAGGAAGCAGTTTCTTCTACCTCTCGTTAACAATACAGAGGTAAGAAGCTTACCCTAACAATGGCGAGCGGAGCTTTTCCGGCGACGACTCCGGAAACGAGTGGCGACGCGAGACATCCGGAGGTACTGTGCAACTTCGGGTAGCCGTCCTAGGCAAGGAATGAGATTATAACGTAGTTTAACGACCTCGAAATAATATCGAAAACGAAACCCAAACTTACCGAAACATAGACGATTCGGGTCAGTATTTATACACTGTTAACGAGATCAACCCGAAGACACTCCTGAAATCAAGGGGTGGAATAAACTCGTATTAAACGACTTTGAATAAATATCGAAAACGATATCGAAACCGTATCGAAAACTCGGAGTTGAAATTACCGATTCGATGTGTCACTGCGAGTGGTACCTGGTATAAAAGATTACTCAAAGACGCTCCGGCAACGAGTCACTCGGTTTAATAGGGTTGTGATACGATCAAGGCAGTTACTAGATACGTTGATAGATGGATGTTGTTGGAGCCGGTTCTCGATGGGTTCGCGAAACCCAAAGAGAATCGAATCAGGTCCAGAAGACACGACCAAGGACGGCCCATGAAGTCAGCCCAGAAGAATGAAAGCGGCCCATAAGCATACGGAGCCCAAAAAGGGAATCCGACGAAATCAGGTATCGGAGGGACAAAATGGTAATTGACTCGCGTGGGCCCCTGGCGAGAGTTTAAGAGCGTAACCGAATAGAGAGAGAGGGACAGAGCATCATTTACCAGAAATATTCTCCTTTCTTCTTCCCCTCGAAAGCTAAAAACACAGAAGCGATCCTGAGCTTCAATCTTCCTAAACGACCTTCTCCTTGAGGCGTTTGGACGATCAGCACTTGGATTATGACTCTCGGTGTTGCAATCGAGCTTTTGATGTTGAAATGAGTGATTTCTGAGATTATTTGGGTGCATGTGGCAAAGAGCTTGATAAACTTCAAGTGGTGTTTTGAGTTCTCCTTTTCATTGGCTTACTTTTTCCTATTCTCTCTTGCTTGTGTCAAATGACATTGTGTTTGATTGCTTATTTGCACATTTGCTAACTTGAGCGTCGGAGAGCCAAATCCGGAGCCATCTCCTCCTGATTTGGTTGCGCAGGTACCTCAGGGCTCAAGAACAAGGTTGGTTCTTAGGGAGAAGTTGACGAAGGGCCAAGTTTGATCGAGTGAAGTACACAGTATACAAGTTGTTTGTCCAGAATTGTGGAAGAGGTCCTTAGAATTCCTTCGAAGATTTGACTCCCTGTGTCTCGCGAGGTGTTGTGTCGCGAGACTGCAATTTCTGGGCTCCAACACTGGCGCCGACCTTGGGGACCTCCTCGCGCAAGTAAGGCTTACTACAAAGTTCCGCGTGTTTTTGATATTGAGTCGACAGACTGAGGATGAATACTGGTGGTGAGGGAAGTGGTGCCGTTAATAACACCCCTCTCCAGACAAGAACGCAGCAAGAGGTAAACAACTTGCGGGCACCCCTTCCACGCGTAGACGAGGAAGATATTGTTCTGGTAGGACCCGCGCTAGTTCAGTATCGTGCATTCCTTCAGGCGTTGGGACAAAGCACGGGCGGGGGTCAAAACCAAGAGCAACCAAGGGCTGAGGCCCGCGAGCAAGAGCAGAATCAGGGTAATCGGGAGCCACCTGTCGCAGAGGAGAGTGCTGAGCACATACCCGACGACAGGATCTCAGTATCGCGTAGACCCGGGGTCGAGAGACGCGAGAGGGCTAGTCACCCTAGTAGGTTTGATTTGAATCAAGCTCCCGCGAGCTACATAGAGAACCAATCTTATAGGGGAAGAACCGAGACGAGGGGGTATGGGATTCGAGCCGAGCGGGGACCTTCTCGCTACCAGTATGAGGGGGAACCTTATTACAACCAGGCAGCCTATCCACGATCCGTTAATCCGTCAGCCTTGTTCGGCCCGACTGCTTTCGCGGACCACATAGTCAGGTCAGTTCCTCTACCTGATTTCAGACTCCCTGTTATCAAAGAATACAACGGCAAAGAAGATCCCAGCGAGCACCTGGCACACTACAAATATGCTATGCTAGCGAGGTGCCCTGATGAAGCCACGATGTGCAAAGGCTTCCCAGGCACCCTCGTGGGTCCCGCCAGGACCTGGATGCTTAACCAAACATCAGGGAGTATCCATTCTTTCGCTGATCTAGAAAAGAGTTTCTTGTTGCACTTTGGGTCCTCAAAGAAAAGAAAAGTGACTATGCAAGAAGTAGTGGGTGTCAAACAAGGACCAAACAAATCACTAGAGGGTTATGTCAAGAGGTTCTCAGAAAAAATCTTGGAGGCCGAAGATTTTCATGACAAAACTGCTCGGGTCGCATTCCTGGACGGTCTCACAGATGGAAGCTCCTTCAAGCAATACTTATACCGCAAGAAAGATTTAGATTACCAGGGCATGCTCGAGAGAGCGTATATAGAAATCAACGTGGAAGCACACTCAGGTTCCACGTCGAAAGGAAACAATCAGAATAAGTCTGCTCAAGGTCAAAAGAAAGACAACCAGAGCTGGAGTGACAAGCGCCATCAGGGTAATTAGGGAAAGGAACAGAGCGACTCACGAGTGCCCGGTTTACAGATTCAAGATCAGGGTCAGGGTCAGAAACAGTTCAGAGGCCATAACCATGATCAGAATCAGTTTCACTCGCAGAATTTCGTAGCCGAGCAGGATAATCGTCGCGAGGGTCAGAGGGGGGCGATCGCGGCCGCGGTCGCCACACGCCAGCAATGTGGTGTGAGTACCACAGGGTGGATACTCACCCTACAGAAGAATGCCGGTCGCGACCTCACCACCCGAGAGAACAGGAAGTCTTGACTGCTCAGAGAGGAAATGGTGACAGGGGTCGCGGCAACCCAAGAGGGGGGGAAAGAGGTAGAGGCGGAAGTAGAAATCAGAATGAGATAAGGCAGCAAACCCCCGCGAGAAATGACCAGAATCAGGGTCCCAATCGCCACCCAAACCAGAACTTCCCTCTCCTGGATGGCCATGTAGGAACAATCGCAAGCCGCCATGAACCCGTTCCCCTAGGCAAATGAGAGCAAAGGCTCATAAACAATGCACCCAAGCCTCAGGGAAAGCCAGTCTATAGCATCGCGAGACCGCAATCTGAGCCTTACACGCTTGTCTTCAGCGACAAGGAGGTAGATGCCTGGGCCGTCGAGGCCGCTGACCCACTAGTCATTCATGCTCAAATCGGAACCAAACTTGTGAAGAAGATTCTTGTTGACACGGGGAGCTCGGCCGATATACTATACTGGGACGCGTTCGAAAAAATGGGCATTGATCAGTCTACACTCAGGCCTACTAAAACCACGCTGGTAGGTTTCGCGGGGGACAGAGTGAGGGCCCTGGGCGTCGTCACCCTATATCTCATCCTGGGTGAAGAGACCGGGTCAAGAAGATCAGAAAAAATAGACTTCGTGGTAATCCCGATAACATCCTCCTACAATGCGATACTGGGACGCGAGACTCTGTGCAAGTTCGAAGCAGTCGTGTCAATCTGTCATTTTTCCATTAAGTTCCCAACGTCTTCCGGAGTAGGAGTCGCGAGGGGGAACAAAGAGGAGAGCCGCATCTGCTACGCATCATCCGAAAAGGGCGGCACCAAGGCCTTGTTCGCCAACCAGTTATTTATTCCAGGGTTGCCTCACGTGGTTGAGGAAACCGAGTTGGAGGTACGTGCCTCTCCGAGGTCGCGAGATACTGGTGAAGAAGAAGAGAGACACAAACCATATTTTGATGGGTTTGAAAAGCAGACGATCACTCCATTCCTCAACAAGGAGGAGAAGCTCTATGTAGGGGGAAGACTGGACCAGAAAGTTGTGCAAGAAATTGAGACCTTGCTCGCCCGCTCCTGGGATGTGTTCGCGTGGACGCCAAAAGATTTGAAGGGGATTCCTGCGAGCATAATGACTCACTCCCTGAACATCAGTCCAGAGGTTAAGCCGTGTAGACAGAAAAAGCGAAAGCAGGCAGGACCAAAGAACGCGGCCGCTGCTGTAGAACTCGCGAAGTTGTTAAAAGCAAGGTTTGTTAAGCCAGTACAATACCCGACGTGGCTGTCAAACGTAGTAATGGTAGAGAAAAATCCTAAGGGGACAGGAAAATGGTGCATGTGCGTAGATTTCACTGGTCTCAATAAGGCACGCCCCAAAGACAGCTACCCGTTACCTTCTATCGACCAGTTAGTGGACTCCACCGCAGGTCATGAAGCTCTGAGTTTTCTGGACGCGTACTCGGGGTATAACCAGGTCATGATGAATCCAGCCGACTCGGGGCACACGACTTTTATAACAGACAAGGGAACCTTCTGCTATAAAGTAATGCCATTTGGCTTGAAGAACGCGGGAGCCACATTCCAGAGGCTGGTGGACATGATCTTTAGCGAGCAAAGGGGTGACACCGTGGAGGCCTATGTTGATGATATAGTAGTTAAGAGCAAGAAGCAGGCAGATCACGCTCGCGATCTGACAAAAGTTTTTGAAACTCTGAGAAGGTACGGTATGAGCCTGAATCCCGAGAAATGTGTCTTTGGGGTCACCGAGGGCAAATTCCTGGGATTTCAGATCAGCGCACGCGGCGCTGAGGTCAATCCAGACAAGGTCCAAGCCCTAATAGATCTACAACCGCCAAGATCCACTCACGACGTCCAAAGGTTTGTAGGGAAGGTCAACTACCTCGGGAGGTTTTGCGCCAAACTCGCGGAACGCAACCTCCCTTTCTTTGACATATTAAGGAATCCGAAAAACTTCGAATGGACTGAGGAGTGCGAAAGGGCGTTTATAAGCCTCAAAGAACACCTGGCTAAGCTCCCAAAACTTGTGTCACCAGTGCCTGGTGAAGGCTTATAGCTGTACCTCGCGGCGGGTATGCGTGCTGTTAGCGCAGTATTGGTAAGGGAACAGCAGGTCCCTGTCTATTTCGTCAGTAAAGCACTTCTGTCGGCCGAGACAAGATATTCACCCGTTGAGAAAGCAGTACTCGCATTGATAACAGCCGCTCGTAAGCTCCGACCTTATTTTCACGCTCACCCCATCGAGTTGTTGACGGATTTACCACTCCCATCTTTCATGAGTAAACCAACAACCTCCGGAAGGCTCGCAAAGTAGGTGATTGAGATGACCGAATTTGACGTAGTATATAAACCGCGACCCACCATCAAAGCGCAAGCTTTGGCTGATTTCATTGTTGAGACAAGTTTCAGAGAGTTAGAAAGGAATGTTATAGCTCCAGAGGAGCCCGCGTGGGTTATGCACATTGACGGGGCGGTAAATGTAAATGGTTGCGGGGCGGGGGTCGTCTTGACATCCCCAGCCGGGGATAGGGTCGACCACGCGATCGCATTAAAATTCAAAGCCACTAATAACGAAGAAGAATATGAAGCGCTCATCGCAGGATTGAAAATTGCGATTCACGCGAGCATTCATGTGGTGAAGTGTCTTTGCGACTCTCAGATTGTTGTGAATCAGATCAAGGGGACCTACGAAACTCGGATAGGCAATCTCCCCAAATATCACGCAAGGGCTACTACCTTGATTTCATTATTCATGCATTTCGAGATTGAAGCAATCTCGAGGGAGGAAAACACGCGAGCCGATGAACTCGCGAAGCGAGGTTCCCAAGCTCAGTACGTGAATATGGAACATCTCGATGGGAATTCTACTGTCATTTTCAAGGATGGAAAGAGCCAATACTTCTGGTTGGTGAAGTCTGAGAGCGCCGTTTGTAATCAGGTGGAGCTGATGGAGATAGACGAGCCAGTCAGTGACTGGCGCACCCCTATAATTCAATATCTTGCAAACGGAGCCGGACCCTCGGATCCAAAAGAAATGAGAAAACTTGTCTCTATGGCTGCGCGTTTCTACATGTGTCGTGGGAGACTCTACAAAAGAGGGTATGGGCCACGCGAGCTGAGGTGTTTGTCAAAGAGAGACAGCGACGTGCTTATAAGAGAGCTGCACGCGGGGTTGTGCGGAACCCACGCAGGTTGGAGACCTATGGTCTACAAAGCATTAAGACAAGGGAGTTTCTGGCCCACCATGAAACAAGACGCACAACGCGAGTCGCAGAACTGTAAGCCATGTCAGTATTTTGCCCCAGCTTCCCATCAACCAGGTGTAGAGTTACAGATAATGTCTAGCCCTTGTCCCTTTGCGATGTGGGGGCTAGATCTGTTAGGACCATTCAAGCCAAAAGCACCTGGTCAACTGGAGTACATCATTATAGCAGTTGATTATTTCACCAAATGGATCGAAGTCGAGGCTCTCGCGAGTACTACCGTCCCGGCAGTTAAAAGGTTCATGTGGAGGAATATCATCTGCAGATACGGCCTCCCTCACGAGATCGTAACCGACAGAGGACCACAATTCAATTCGCCACAGCTACTCGCGTGGTGTAATGACATGGGGATCGCCTTAAGAATCGCATCAGTCGCTCACCCGCATTGCAATGGCCAAGTAGAGGCTGTGAACAAAAGTATTGTCTTGGACCTGAAAAGGCGGTTAGAAGGCTCCAAAGGCAAGTGGGCCGAAGTATTACCTCTAGTACTCTGGGCAAACAGGACCACAGTAAAAAATGAAACCGGAGAAACTCCTTTTGCTCTCGCTTATGGAGTAGAAGCCACAGTGCCAGTCGAGTTCATTGTGCCCATGGACCGCGTCATTCAGTATAACCCGATCGACAATGACGAAAAAATGAAGCTAGAGTTGCAGATGCGGGAAGAAACTCGCGACCTGGCAACTATAAGAGCGGCCAATCATAAAGCTAGCATCGCGAAATATTATAACAAGCACGTTAAGATAAGGGGGTTTGCCAGAGGAGACCTCGTGCTCCGCAAGACAGAAGGAGGAAAGCTCGACCCCAACTGGGAAGGACCCTATATTATAGATCGCGAAGTCACACCCGGGGCATATCGTCTCAAGGATCACTCCGGGAATCACATCGCCAACTCTTGGAACGTGATGCGACTTCGTCGCTTCTATGCCTAGTCCTCCCACAAAACCCAGGTACGCTTAGCAAATTTTAGCAGAATTTTTTCTTATCCCCGATCACAATTCTTATCACCTTTAGACACTAAAACAGTCGATCACTATGGCATGATAAGTACAGGTTGTGGAACCAGCAATTCGTTAACACGCGATTCTGGGTTACCAAAGAATAAGTATCACAGCCTGGTCGACCAACGCTTGTCCACCTAAAAAGGTAGCGCTTCAACTCAAAAAGACAAAAAGTCGTCAAGACCGCTTCACTGGGTTGGGCTAAAAAAAAACCCCAGGTCGTGTGTCCAGCTTCCAAGGATGAGCTAAAATACTCTCCTTTGTCGCGAAAGCATGGACGGGTTTACGCCAACGAGCTCACCCGGCATGAGTCCGCTTCACTGGGCTGGGCTAAAAAACCCCCCCAGGTCACGTGTACAGCTTCCAAGGCTGAGCTAAAAAACTCTCCTTGGTCGCGAAAGCATGGAAGGGTTTACGCCAACGAGCCCACCCGCCATGAGTCCGCTTCACTGCGCTGGGCTAAAAAAAAAACCCCAGGTCGCGTGTCCAGCTTCCAAGGTTGAGCTAAAAAAACTCTCCTTGGTCGCGAAAGCATGGACGGGTTTATGCCAACGAGCCCACCCGCCATGAGTCCGCTTCACTGCGTTGGGCTAAAAAAAACCCCCAGGTCGCGTGTCCAGCTTCCAAGGTTGAGCTAAAAAAACTCTCCTTGGTCGCGAAAGCATGGACGGGTTTACGCCAACAAGCTCACCCGCCATGAGTCCGCTTCACTGGGCTGGGCTAAAAAACCCCCCCAGGTCGCGTGTCCAGCTTCCAAGGTTGAGCTAAAAAACTCTCCTTCATCGCGAAAGCATGGACGGGTTTACGCCAACGAGCTCACCCGACATGAGTCCGCTTCACTGGGCTGGGCTAAAAAACCCCCAGGTCGCGTGTCCAGCTTCCAAGGTTGAGCTAAAAAACTCTCCTTGGTCGCGAAAGCATGGACGGGTTTATGCCAACGAGCTCACCCGACATGAGTCTGCTTCACTGGGCTGGGCTAAAAAACCCCCACCAGGTCGCGAAAAGACGTGAACACTGGGCTGGCGCATACACACCAACCCACGTAGTGAGATAAAAGCGATAGGGGGGAGGTGAAAAGTCCCGCTTTCCTCGCAAACGCAGTTTGCTGGGCTGAGAGGCAAGGACCTTCACCCAGCAAACTCCATTCACATCATGACTCACGCGTCCTTTAAAAGTTCTTAACCATCTAAAGAATACGTACTAAACGCCTCTCTACATGTGCAGTGCTTAATGTCCTCTGCAATGATCATAAAAGAGGCTCACATCGCGGAAGAAATTCAAAAATGGCGACCACATCATGCCTAGATCATCTCCACAACGAAGTTTTCTGCAGCAACCATGCAGAAGAAAAACTGGGATGTCCTGAGGCTTCGCGACTATAAGAGCTCAGGTAAAAAGCTTCGCTTTGTCAGATATATAGAAATGTTGTCAAAACACAAAGATAACCCAAAAAGGACATACCAATACAGGACAACCCTCGCGAGTATCAAAAGCAACAAAGAGCCAAAACGCGAAGCCCTGTCACCGGCTAGAGCAAACGTAGTGACCAGGTAAGTAGACAGAAAATAAAAATCCCTCAGTTACATAGGTAATATTTGTAACCTAACCACGCGTGCATGGCTCTCTCGTTGCCTTACAGGACTCGCGTGGAATGTTCGTGCGATAGCTAACAGGAGGCTGGTTTGCAATGCTTTATGATTGTTTCACAAAAACCTATGTATCACCGTCAGTTTCATCTTTTACTATATAAGAGGGATCGTAGTTATGAAACACTTATCTCTTACGTTTTATTTTTCGCAAAATCACTACACTTTTCCGAAACACAAAAAGAGGAGAATGAGGCGAGATAAGTGTGTGCAAAACAAGCAGACGGATAAATAAAACCCAAAATAGAGAGCACAAGAGCATATAGCTCGCGACAACCATGACCGCATTAAAAAGTATAAGTACATAAGAGCCCAATCTCGTAACAGTTACACCAAAAACATATATTGTTCGAAAGACCACCAGGCCATATGTCAGAAGGTTCGAAACACAAGACGAACATAAATAATAAAAATTACTTTGCGACAGTCTCAGGAACAGTCCCGGGGTCCCCTACGCTATCCGCCTCCAATTCCACAACGACGTCCTGAGTGTCAACCACCCGCGATCCTGACCCCCCCGCCTGATTTAAGCATGAACGCTTCAGGAGGGGCTGAATGGTTTCGAGAAGAGCATCAGGCGCGAATACCTTTCTCTTACGAGGAGAGAGGGCCGGAGATGGAGGACTCGGCAATGCGTGAGGAACAGATTCCAAGCTTTCGGGCGGAGGCGGAGTGACCATCTTCGGAAGAGGAGGCTTGGGCACTTGGTTCTCTTTACCTTTAACGATACCTTTCTTAGGCGCAAGATGAGTTACACCCCAAACCGCGAGTGGAGCATCCCCATCATCAATAAAGGTTCCCGGCACCGGGGGCTCATACTTAGGAAGGTCGGTGGAAAAACCACATAGATCTTGAGCACTGAAGGGGAAATCTTTGACTTTGTACTTCCGCATCTGAACCTTCACCATGCAAAGGAGAAGCGTGTTGACAACATTCTTGTAAAAATCCACGCGAGCGCGTTGACGGTAACCGCCGCAATACTCGTCCACTGCCATATTTCTCTCATAGGCAATTCTCTCGGACATCGTCGCGTGAAGTTTCTCATTCTCTTGTTTGAGATCGTTCACTTGCGTGTTATATTCAGTGACGATGTTGAAGTGGGTGGACCTCTCATACGCAATTTGTGCCTCCAGCTCTTTTATCTTCGCGTCCTTTGATTCCAATAGCGCATTAGCCTTCGAAAGCTCCACCTCCAAAGCTTTCTTTTCTCCCATAAGACGAGACTTAGCCGCTCTATTAGCATCGCGGATCGACTGGTCCTCCTCCATCAACTCTTTAAGTTTATCCTCAGCCGCGAGCACCCTCCGACTTGCACTCGCAATAATACTCATCCCCTGCAAAACAACCAACTCCAGGATTAAAAAGACCCCAAAGAAACAAGAAGTAAATAAAAACACGAAACTTACCGCAAAGAGTAACTTAGACAAACCACCAGGTCTATCCGAGACTTCCTCGTAAAGGCTAGGTTCAGGGGGAAAAGTAGTTGGAAATGAGGCAAAGAAGGCACGCGTGGTAGATAAACCATGAATGAAAGTAGGATTCACGACAGGAGAATCAGTAGGCTCTGGAGAAGAAACAAACTCCACTTCCGTCGTCCTTTTGCGACTTCTCTCAGACACTTTTTGTTTCCCCTTATCGCGAGACGGGCAGTCGTGTGACGACTCCGGCCCAGTGGTTTTTTCTCTCACCTTGTCTGAAGCAGTGCGAGGTCTCTTGGACCGAGGGACCTCCTCAGAAACGGTGGTCGCGACCTCAACCGGTGACTCCAATACAGCAGGAGGAGGAGAAGCGATAGTCACACCGGGAACAGAAGGAATGTTGTGAGAAGGAGTCGCGAGAGTAAGGGATCCGGTCTCATCGAAAACCAACCCATCCAAATTCGGGAGATCGGAGAACATTTCAGCGTCTGCAAAAAACAACCACACAAGTAAGCATACTAAAAACGCAAGCGCTAAGAGCAAACACGAACAGGAACCTCTGGCATGGGCTTTAAGGCTAAGTCCCCTGGCAACCAGTAAGGCATCCGAGATTGTCAGCTCAAATCGCTTTTGAACAGCTTTGTCAGGATAATCCTTGTAATCACGAATGAATTTATCGCGAGTCTCCATTTGAAAGAAGCAAGGAGCCTTTCTCGCATGAGGCTCACGAACTTGAACAGAAATGTCAGAACCAAGCGGGGGACGAACTAAGAACCAGCACGTTTTCCACCCATCAATCTTCGAAGGCAATCGAAAGGCACTAGGAGTCTTGGCTTGAGCGGTATAAAACCCATCCTCGCGAGAGTTCTTCTTATATCAATTAATAAGAGCATAGTAAGGCGTATTGGGGACTATCCCAATATCCTGACATCGCATGGTGTATACGATCAACGAACTCCAGAAGTTTGGATGCATCTGTGAAGGACTGAAACCTAAATCCGCCATCACTTCATTATGAAAGGACGTCCACGGGAGACGGAAGCCAGCTTCTAAAGATTGCCTGCTTAAAGCAAAAAAGGGTCCGTATTGGTCGAGAGAAGTGCCCTCGTGGTCAGGAAGGGCGAAAATAGTTCGTTCAGGAAAAGGGTATCGCATAGCGAAATAGCGAAGATCGTCAAAGCCAAGACTGTTGCGATGGGCCGTGTTAGGAATTAAGGTGCGAGTGTGTTTTATTCTCTTCGTTAGAATATTTATTCAGCCCGGATCCGCGAGGAAGGGTTTCTCTATTATTATGTGGGGTAAAGACCCTTTATGGGAGAAGAAACGAGCAAATTGACCATAATCGGTCTCGGCTCGCTCCTGAATCACGCGAGACGGGAGCCTGGTTTTGGATTTCTTGGACTTCTTCGCCTTACTCCGTTTGGATTTGCCGGTCACGCGAGATCGTCTACGAGAACTAGGCTCGCAACCACCAGAACCCCGCTCGGAGCCAGACGTCGTGCGCCCTGAATACTCAGCCTGGGCTGAACGTTCAAAGAAATCGTCACTACCTGAAAGCATAGGCAAAGTAAGATTCAGTTTTCCAGGGATGGAAAGAGAAAACAAGGGGAGAACAACGCGAGGCTATGGGAATTAACGCGAGGCGATGGGAAGTGGACAAACAAGAAATCCCTGGAAGATCAAAGGAGAAGTTAAAACGACGTCAAAATGAACCAGGCCCAAGAACACGGAGAATCTTGTGAAGGTCTGAAATGGAAAAATTGATCGAAAAAAAGTGTATCTTTCTAGACAACGTCTCGAAAAATAAGAGTCAGAAAGAGAATCCGGCACAGGAAGCACCCAATGGGCAAACAATCTCTAAGGGAGATCTGTCAAAATGAGGAGCCCGAGCAAAGACTCAGTTATCAAGTACGAAGAACACGAATGTCGAATCTGTAGAAAACCCTAAAATCAAACTTTTGCGAAGAAGAAAAGAAAAGGAAGAGCGATAGACTAACCTGCCATCAGAAATCGGGTGAGAACGGCGGTGAGGACGACGGTAGAGAAGAAAGAAGAACACCGGCGGAGTGTTTTATTCGAAATTTTATAAAGAGCAAAGAGGGGTTATGACGGATTGAGAGGAGGAAGACGAAGATGGGTATTTATAAAGAAAAACCAGAAAAAGAAGATGCAATCAGAAGACGACACGTGGACAACATGCGCCCAACGCGGGAATTCGTAAGGGTTTTCGAATTCGAAACGTCGCTCCGAGAAATTTAGCCAGCACGCACGCGACTTGTATACGCGATGTGATCATGCCAAGTCGAAAGAAGGGATCATATCGAGAACGCGACCTCAAGGAGACAAACCCAAGCCTTAGGCTATTCAGCATAAAAGCTTGGGGGGCTGGATGTTGGAGCCGGTTCTCGATGGGTTCGCGAAACCCAAAGAGAATCGAATCAGGTCCAGAAGACGCGACCAAGGACGGCCCATGAAGTCAGCCCAGAAGAACGAAAGCGGACCATAAGCATACGGAGCCCAAAAAGGGAATCCGACGAAATCAGGTATCAGAGGGACAAAATGGTAATTGACTCGCGTGCGCCCCTGGCGAGAGTATAAGAGCGTAACCGAATAGAGAGAGAGGGACAGAGCATCATTTATCGGAAATATTCTCCTTTCTTCTTCCCCTCGAAAGCTAAAAACACAGAAGCGATCCTGAGCTTCAATCTTCCTAAACGACCTTCTCCTTGAGGCGTTTGGACGATCAGCACTTGGATTATGACTCTCGGTGTTGCAATCGAGCTTTTGATGTTGAAATGAGTGATTTCTGAGATTATTTGGGTGCATGTGGCAAAGAGCTTGATAAGCTTCAAGTGGTGTTTTGAGTTCTCCTTTTCATTGGCTTACTTCTTCCTATTCTCTCTTGCTTGTGTCAAATTGCATTGTCTTTGATTGCTTATTTGCACATTTGCTAACTTGAGCGTCGGAGAGCCAAATCCGGAGCCATCTCCTCCTGATTTGGTTGCGCAGGTACCTCAGGGATCAAGAACAAGGTTGGTTCTTAGGGAGAAGTTGACGAAGGGCCAAGTTTGATCGAGTGAAGTACACAGTATACAAGTTGTTTATCCAGAATTGTGGAAGAGGTCCTCAGAATTCCTTCGAAGATTTGACTCCCTGTGTCTCGCGAGGTGTTGTGTCGCGAGACTGCAATTTCTGGGCTCCAACACTGGCGCCGACCGTGGGGACCTCCTCGCGCAAGTAAGGCTTACTACAAAGTTCCGCGTGTTTTTGATATTTAGCCGACAGACTAAGGATGAATACTGGTGGTGAGGGAAGTGGTGCCGTTAATAACACCCCTCTCCAGACAAGAACGCAACAAGAGGTAAACAACTTGCGGGCACCCCTTCCACGCGTAGACGAGGAAGAGATTGTTCTGGTAGGACCCGCGCTAGTTCAGTATCGTGCATTCCTTCAGGCGTTGGGACAAAGCACGGGCGGGGGTCAAAACCAAGAGCAACCAAGGGCTGAGGCCCGCTAGCAAGAGCAAAATCAGGGTAATCGGGAGCCATCTGTCGCAGAGGAGAGTGTTGAGCACATACCCGACGACAGGATCTCAGTATCGCGTAGACCCGGGGTCGAGAGACGCGAGAGGGCTAGTCACCCTAGTAGGTTTGATTTGAATCAAGCTCCCGCGAGCTACATAGAGAACCAATCTTACAGGGGAAGAACCGAGACAAGGGGGTATGGGATTCGAGCCGAGCGGGGACCTTCTCGCTACCAGTATGAGGGGGAACCTTATTACAACCAGGCAGCCTATCCACGACAGGCTTACGAGGCCTATCCATCCGTTAATCCGTCAGCCTTGTTCGGCCCGACTGCTTTCGCGGACCACATAGTCAGGTCAGTTCCTCTACCTGATTTCGGATTCCCTGTTATAAAAGAATACAACGGCAAAGAAGATCCCAGCGAGCACCTGGCACGCTACAAATATGCTATGCTCGCGAGGTGCTCTGATGAAGCCACGATGTGCAAAGGCTTCCCAGGCACCCTCGCGGGTCCCGCCATGACCTGGATGCTTAACCAAACGTCAGGGAGTATCCATTCTTTCGCTGATCTAGAAAAGAGTTTCTTGTTGCACTTTGGGTCCTCAAAGAAAAGAAAAGTGACTATGCAAGAAGTAGTGGGTGTCAAACAAGGACCAAACGAATCACTAGAGGGTTATGTCAAGAGGTTCTCAGAAAAAATCTTGGAGGCCGAAGATTTTCATGACAAAACTGCTCGGGTCGCATTCCTGGACGGTCTCACAGATGGAAGCTCCTTCAAGCAATACTTATACCGCAAGAAAGATTTAGATTACCAGGGCATGCTCGAGAGAGCGTATATAGAAATCAACGTGGAAGCACACTCAGGTTCCACGTCGAAAGGAAACAATCAGAATAAGTCTGCTCAAGGTCAAAAGAAAGACAACCAGAGCTGGAGTGACAAGCGCCATCAGGGTAATTAGGGAAAGGAACAGAGCGACTCGCGAGTGCCCGGTTTACAGATTCAAGATCAGGGTCAGGGTCAGAAACAGTTCAGAGGCCAGAACCATGATCAGAATCAGTTTCACTCACAGAATTTCGTAGCCGAGCAGGATAACCGTCGCGAGGGTCGGGGGGGGGGGGGGCGATCGCGGCCGCGGTCGCCACACGCCAGCAATATGGTGTGAGTACCACAGGCTGGATACTCACCCTACAGAAGAATGCCGGTCGCGACCTCACCACCCGAGAGAACAGGAAGTCTTGACTGCTCAGAGAGAAAATGGTGACAGGGGTCGCGGCAACCCAAGAGGGGGGGCAAGAGGTAGAGGCGGAGGTAGAAATCAGAATGAGATAAGGCAACAAACCCCCGCGAGGAATGACCAGAATCAGGGTCCCAATCGCCACCCAAACCAGAACTTCCCTCTCCTAGATGGCCATGTAGGAACAATCGCAGGCCGCCATGAACCCGTTCCCCTAGGCAAACGAGAGCAAAGGCTCATAAACAATGCACCCAAGCCTCAGGGAAAGCCAATCTATAGCATCGCGAGACCGCAATCTGAGCCTTACACGCTTGTCTTCAGCGACAAGGAGGTAGATGCCTGGGCCGTCGAGGCCGCTGACCCACTAGTCATTCATGCTCAAATCGGAACCAAACTTGTGAAGAGGATTCTTGTTGACATGGGGAGCTCGGACGATATACTATACTGGGACGCGTTCGAAAAAATGGGCATTGATCAGTCTACACTCAGGCCTACTAAAACCACGCTGGTAGGTTTCGCGTGGGACAGAGTGAGGGCCCTGGGCGGCGTCAGCCTAGATCTCATCCTGGGTGAAGAGACCGGGTCAAGAAGATCAGAAAAAATAGACTTCGTGGTAATCCCGATAACATCCTCCTACAATGCGATACTGGGACGCGAGACTCTGTGCAAGTTCGAAGAAGTCGTGTCAATCTGTCATTTTTTCCTTAAGTTCCCAACGTCGTCCAGAGTAGGAGTCGCGAGGGGGAACAAAGAGGAGAGCCGCATCTGCTACGCATCATCCGAAAAGGGCGGCACCAAGGCCTTGTTCGCCAACCAGTTATTTATTCCAGGGTTGCCTCACGTGGTTGAGGAAGCCGAGTTGAAGGTACGTGCCTCTCCGAGGTCGCGAGATACTGGTGAAGAAGAAGAGGGACACAAACCACATTTTGATGGGTTTGAAAAGCAGACGATCACTCCATTCCTCAACAAGGAGGAGAAGCTCTATGTAGGGGGAAGACTGGACCAGAAAGTTTTTGAAACTCTGAGAAGGTACGATATGAGCCTGAATCCCGAGAAATGTGTCTTCGGGGTCACCGAGGGCAAATTCCTGGGATTTTAGATCAGCGCACGCGGCGTCGAGGTCAATCCAGACAAGGTCCAAGCCGTAACAGATCTACAACCGCCAAGATCCACTCACTACGTCCAAAGGTTTGTAGGGAAGGTCAACTACCTCGGGAGGTTTTGTGCCAAACTCGCGGAACGCAACCTCCCTTTCTTTGACATATTAAGGAAACCGAAAAACTTCGAATGGACTGAGGAGTGCGAAAGGGCGAAAGGGCGTTTATGAGAATTGATTGCATGCTTATATGACGGGTTGTCTGAATTGCATATATCCTGCTATATTCCTTTGCTTAATGCTTCTATTGAATTGAGTCTTCAAGGTCTTCACATTTGTTTAATAGGAAGTTATATCAGGGCGGGTTGCACTGATATCTATGTCTGAATAGGAATATGAACAACAATAGGATTGAATGAGTTAGAGATATCTATGATAAGCCTTGCATGTCATTGTGTGGGTATTTGTTAGGTGGAACGCTTTCCCAATCATATTACGACAACTCTTTCTACTTGTTACTTTTACTTGTCTTATGTTATAGAACAAGAACCCCCCCCCCCCCTTTGGTGTGTTCGTTGGTAATAGTTATTTGCTTAAGAATAGACTACTTGATTCTCTTAGGATTCGACCCTTGCTTTCCTTCTATACTAGTTGGTTAGTTAGGTTTTTGAGTGATGTAAGTTTTGGTGAGCCTGAAATAATTAATGAGTGGTTGGGATGAAAACCCGAGAGGGCGCCTAAGCAAGATTAGTTGAGGAAAAAAATAGAGTGATTTTAGGATGTGTTCCTATTTGGCGTTGGAAGACATAAGAAGTAGGAGTATAGGAGGATTTCGGGTAGGACCACTTGGGAGCCATAAGGAGTAGAGAACGCTATGTGTTTATTCATATCACTTGTATTGTTTGATGTTGCTATAGTTGTTGATTTCAGGATTTGGATGTTGTTGTTGAAGTTGTAATCATTAGACTAGTTTCTTTGTACATTATGAGACCTTTGTGTATTACATTGAGGAGTGTGTTTTCTTTAGCTTACTCAGAGTCGAGCAAGGTCTAAGTATGGGGGAATTTTATAGAGAGTATTTCATACATATTATCTCGACGAGAAGACGAAGAAGAGACGACGCTGAGATCCGTGGACAACCCGTGGATGACCTGCGTCAGCGGGTATGCAGCAGAAGACGATCCGCGTCTGCGGACGGCCTGCGGAGAAGATTGAAGAATTTGCTAAGTATGAAAATCAGCGGGTGAGCCACGGGTGGACCTGATTTCGAGCCCACGATTACGTGTTGGACACTGGATTTGTTTTCGAGTTTTATCTTGTTTTGCTATTTATTTATTTATAGTATTTCCTTTTATTTCGTATTTCGGATTTATTATTTCCTAGTATTTAAGCCTAAAAACACTTCTGTTTTAGGTTATCTTGGATTACTTTTAAGAACCCTACTTTTGCCTCCATGTCGATGTGAAACTAATTTCCATTTGTTTCGCTTGACGGTTGAAGTCTTTGACTGTATGGTTGTGAGATTCTAAACTCTATTTCTTTTTCTATTGATTGTATTGATTCTCATGCTTTTATCTTATTGATTTGTCTAGTTTGGCCAGCTACGTTTATTGGTATTGTTCATAGTGCTAGGATTTGGTAATTCCGAGTCAGAGTTCTTTTTCTAGTATCAAACACATGTTTACATGAGCGGGTCGGAATGTTTACTTGTGAATGAGAATTGATTGCATGCTTATCTGACGGGTTGTCTGAATTGCATATATCCTGCTATATTCCTTTGCTTAATGCTTCTATTGAATTGAGTCTTCAAGGTCTTCACATTTGTTTAATAGGAAGTTATATCGGGGCGGGTTCACTGATATCTATGTCTGAATAGGAATAGGAACAACAATAGGATTGAATGAGTTAGAGATATCTATGATAAACCTTGCATGTCATTGTGTGGGTATTTGTTAGGTGGAACGCTTTCCCAATCATATTACGACAACTCTTTCTACTTGTTACTTTTACTTGTCTTATGTTATAGAACAAGAACCCCCCCCCCCCTTTGGTGTGTTCATTGGTAATAGTTATTTGCTTAAGAATAGACTACTTGATTCTCTTAGGATTCGACCCTTGCTTTCCTGCTATACTAGTTGGTTAGTTAGGTTTTTGAGTGATGTAAGTTTTGGTGAGCCTGAAATAATTAATGAGTGGTTGGGATGAAAACCCGAGAGGGCGCCTAAGCAAGATGAGTTGAGGAAAAAAATAGAGTGATTTTAGGACGTGTTCCTATTTGGCGTTGGAAGACATAAGAAGTAGGAGTATAGGAGGATTTCGAGTAGGACCACATGGGAGTCATAAGGAGTAGAGAAGGCTATGTGTTTATTGTCATATCACTTGTACTGTTTGATGTTGCTATAGTTGTTGATTTAAGGATTTGGATGTTGTTGTTGAAGTTGTAATCATTAGACAAGTTTCTTTGTACTTTTTGAGACCTTTGTGTATTACATTGAGGAGTGTTTTTTTTTAGCTTATGCAGAGACGTGCAAGGTCTAAGAATGGGGGAATTTGATTGAGAGTATTTACTACATATTATCTCAACGAGAAGATGAAGAAGAGACGACGCTGAGATCCGTGGACTACCCGTGGGTCACCCGCGTCCACCGGTATGCAACAGAAGACGATCCGCGTCTGCGGACGGCCTGCAGAGAAGATTGAAGAATTTTCTAAGTATGGAAATCCGCATGTGAGCCGCGGGTGTACCAGATTTCTGCGCCTGCGGATTACGTGCTGGACAACAGATTTGTTTCCGAGTTTTCTCTTGTTTTGCTATCTATTTATTTATACTATTTCCTTTTATCTTGTACTCCCTCCGTTAATAAATACTTGTCCTTGGAGCAATTTTAGGGAGAATTTATTGATCAAAATTCTAGAAAAGTATATCCTTCATAGTTTAAGTAATGACATAAAGAATAAAAGAAAGAATAGTGAGAGAATAAATGAAAGAATAAATAACAGTAGGGTGGATTTGGAAAAATGTTGTAAAATTATGTTAAAAGACATTTTTAACAAATGATTTGGACTTCAGGGACAAGTAATTTTTAATAGAGGGAGTATTTCAGTTTTATTATTTCCTATGAGTATTTAAGCCTAAACATACTTCTGTTTCAGGTTATCTTGGATTACTTTTGAAGAACCCTAGTTTTGACACCATGTCGATGTTGAACTAATTTTGCTTAGTTTCGACTGACGGTTGAAGCCTTTGACTGTATGGTTGTGAGATTCCAAAACTCTATTTTGCTTTCTATTGATTGTATTGATTCTCAAGCTTTTATCTTATTGAATCATATTGATTTGTCTTGTTTGGCGAGCTAGGTTTATTGGTATTGTCATAGTGTTAGGATTTGGTAATTCTGAGTTAGAGTTCTTTATCTAGTAGCAAACACATGTTTACATGAGCGGGTTGCAGAACACGAGATTAGCATGTCAGATGGACGTTGTTGTGCGCCATTATTACATGTCTTGTCCCCACCTAACTGTAATAACTACCTCTTTATTTTAAGTAATCCGTAACACCTATTAACCCTACCCTAACACATTTTTTATCATCTTTCACCTCTTTCACCCTCCATTAAAACCCATTTTCAAAACCTTAAAACTTCAAAACACTCTAAAAACACCTAAAATAATGGAAGATGAAGAGGAATTCAACAAAGGAGGGAATGGAGATGATGGTTCATCAAGTTACCATTCAAATGAGGTAATGTTCTTACTTAATTTTTGAATTTTAATTTGTTTTGCACCATTAAGAGCTAAAATGAACTTATTATGTTGTATTTCATGTTAAATCTAGTAGTAGTAAGTGTTGAAGAGATGACTTTTGCATATAATGTCAAAAACTTAGATGTGTTCATGTTTTTAGGGTTTTTAGGGTTTTTAATGTAGAAACTCATGTTATGTTAAATTATCTCGTTGAATGACTAGTTTCAGGAAATAGCAACTTCCCGCGTTCTGTGAGAGGAAGCCACTCGCGTCACGCGAGATGTGCCCCTCTCGCAGAACGCGAGAAGTTGCACATTACAGAGTATTAACAGAAGCATTGTGTATAGGTGAATTTTTCTTTGTTCACTGGATTGAATGCAATCCAGTTGAATGACTACAACTACCCCTCCCGGAATACAAGGCCATGTTCGCCACCGTCATTTGATTTAGGGATTGACCACTTTGGATATTATCATCAATCATCTTCATATGAACAACATGTGCCATCTACATATGAATTGTCTGTGCCATCTACTTATGAGTTGCCCGTGCCATCTACTTATGAATTGCCATGTACATATGAGGTGCCATCAAGCTATGATGCGTTTGATTCACAATTTGCTAACCCACCTACAAACGTAGGAGAGGAGATGTGTTTTCTTCCCTCTTTACGCACTGCACCAAAGTTTGATAGTCCCGTATGTGAGGAAGAAGTTGTTTGTAGGGATTATTCGGAATATTTCACTACGGAGCAAGTGTTTGCCTCTAAGGAGATTGGTCATTTGTGGGCTTTGAATGTTGCAAAACAACACAAGTTTATGATCTCTATTGGAAGGAGTGTACCATCTAAACCGGGGCAAAGTGGTAAGGTTCAAATCATTTGTGAGAAAGGGGGAAGCCATAGGCCTAAAGGTGTCGGTGTTAGATCAAACACAAAGAGCAAGAAAACGGGGTGTAAATTTCAGTTGAAGCTCATGGAGAACCGGGATGAAGAGAATTTGAGATATTAGTGGTTGTTTGTGGTTTGCACAACCATCCTATTGGAGATAGTTTGGTCGGGAATGCATTTGTCGGGAGGCCAACCCCGGATCAAAAGAAAAAGGTTCGTGAGATGGTACTTTCACATTGTTCTCCAAATCAGATTTACACTGAGATAAACAAGGATCCCGGAAGTTGCACAAAGAAGAACCAAGTGTACAATTTGGTAAGACATATAAGGGAAGAGGAAATGGAAGGTAGAACCGTGGTTCAAGAATTCTTTCACCAATGCAAAGAGAGCAACTACTTCATGGAGTATAGGCCAAGTGCAAAGAATCCTTCGATAATAGGCGACTTGTTCTTTGCTAGCCCCGAATCAATGAAACTCTTAAAGGCGTTTCCATATGTCCTTTTGATGGACTCGACTTATAGCATGAACAAGTAAGTATTTATCATTCTGTGGCAAATGTTGTATTTTAAAATTCATGAACAATTGAAGATCTGTGGTAGAAAACACACCTCACAGAACGCCAGGACATACCACCTCGCAGAACGCGAGGACATACCACCTCGCAGAACGCGAGTAATGTCCTTGATTCTGTGTTGATGCATTTTCAATTGCGAAGCTTCTGGACAAAGTATCCACCTCGCGTGCCACGAGGTGGTGTGTCCTCGCGTCACGCGAGGAAAAGCATTACAGATGCTCTATTTCGTGAGATTGAATGAGGAACTTATCTTACTGTATTTTGGTTTAAGGTACAATGTTCCCTTCCTGGAGATAGTCGGTTTGACTATTACGTGGAAGAATTTTGTTGTGTGCGGGGTATGGTTAGAGGCTGAGAGCGAGGATAGTTATTTCTGGGCGTTGCAGCAGCTGCAGACGATGTATTTGAGAATAGGAGCATCGCCTACTTGCTTCGTCACTGACCGTGAGATGGCTCTTATGAATGCAACAGACAAGTTATGGCCAAATGCAAAGTTTCTCTTATGTAGACGACATGTAAGGAAGAACATAGAGGCGAGAGCCAAGATAGCTATGAGCACACAAGCATTGGGCCGAAGCAGCTGAACCCCACGATATGCCTGTAGCATGGGCATAGGTTTCCAAAAAAGGCCCATATCTAAGCCGAATCAAGTTCTGTGACTTGTCCGGAAATAAGATCGAGGAAGCAATATACAACACCCAACCTAAACCCTTTCGCTCTGGACCTAGGTTTTCACAATGCCTTTTAAACCATTCAGCTTTCACCCTCCCAGAATCTAAAGTGGGAGGATCTATTCCAAAAATTTCCGCCTCCTTCCTACCATAGTATTTTAGAATCTCATCATGACTAAACTTGGCACCCAGTTTCTTACATGTCGTCATTGCTTTCCCTTCTATAGGTAGGCCTAAAATCATATGAACATCAAGAAGGCCAATAGTGATCTCACCACAAGGGAGGTGGAATGAATTTGTCTCCGGTTGCCATCGTTCGATGAACGCTTCAATCAAAGGAAAGTCGATTTCTTCGTACATCATGTAAGGTAGATCTGACAGTCCAACTGCACCGGGAATCTCTGACCAGTCATTGTTGTCCAATGGCCAATCACTGCTCTGCTTTGTCCGTTGTTGTGGCTTCATCGGACCTTTGAACTGCAGAAAAATACAAAAAATACACACTGCATACCAAATTTTCAAAAAATACAGTTTCTGCAGATTTATCAGTTTCGGCAGAATTGTGCATTTTCTCTCGCGTTCTGCGACGAGTGACACCCTCGCGTTCTGCGAGGAGTGACACCCTCGCGTTCTGCGAGAAAATGCACATATTTTGCATTTTCTGATAATTCTGCAGAATATGTGCAATGGATTGAAAATGCGGAAAATAAATAAATAATTAAATTACCTCCGCTTTCTGGATGTGGAATGCAACATGTGCTTCAAATCCCTTAAGCAACTCGGGATCTTTTGGACCTCCAGGTGTGTCATGAGTGAGCTCAGGATCATACTTTGGCTCATTCTTCTTGGACTTCCTCTTTCTTTTGCGTTTCTCGACCACTTCTTCTTTTTCTTCTTCTTCTTCTTCTTCTTCAACATCATCACCTTCTTGTTCTTGTTCATGTTGTTCCTCTTCTTCATCCCCAAAAACATCATCCTCGTTTTCTGCTTCCATCGGTTCTGGGGCTTGATTGTGAGAAGAAGAACCAGCTTGTCCACTTCCCTCGGCATATCCACCGCCCCAACTTTGTCCAACCATCCCTTCTCCACCGCCCCAACTGCCTCCCGCCCACCCCTGTCCGGCTTCCATAAGTGCATTATGTTCAAAAAACTGGTCCCAGCAACCCGGTTGTCCAGTAGAATAACTATCTAGGGAAACAAGGTCCCAGCCAACTGGGTATGACTCCCAACTACTACGCGGTTGTCCAATTGAATAACTACCTTGGGACCAATTGGGATTGGGACGTTCTTCAACGTCGGGAAGTCCCTCTGGGAAGAGCTCTACGGGGTGAGTCTTCTTTGCTTTCCCCTTCCCCTTTTGTTTTTCAACCGGGGGTTCTTCCCTAACAGCATCTCTGTTTCTCTGACGAGTCGAACGACCGGGACGATACATTGCCTAAAACAATACAAAGTAAAATCAATAAATAAACAAACACAGAAAATAAAATCAGAAAACAGAAAATAGAAAACAAAACAAACAACCAAAAAAACACAAACATATGTTCTGCAGAAAACAGATTTGCCAGTTATGGCAACTCCTCGCGTTCTGCGAAGGACATGACTCTCGCAGAACGCGAGGGACATAACTCTCGCAGAACGCGAGGGACATGACTCTCGAAGAACGCGAGGGACATGACTCTCGCAGAACGCGAGGGATGTAGCGTTTTGCGTGAATTTGCACTTTCTTCAGTTTCCGACGACAGTTTCCGGGGACAATTTCCGGCCAAAATTCAATATTTTAGCTAAAATACCTATCAATTTAAGTAAATTACCAAATAAACATCAAAACCCTCAATAAAATCAACAACCCTAATCAAAAACCCTAACCCTAATGAATTTCAACCTATTCAACATAAAACAACATCCACTCATCAACCATAATTCAAAATCATCATTTTTCATCCATTATACAACCATTTGTAAATCAACATTCAATATCAAAACATCATATAATATGCAATTTTCTATACTAACAACATATAATCATCTAAAAACAACATTAGAAAGCATAAGAGTATTAGAAACATACCTTATATGGAGATTTGAATTGAAAAGAGGAAGAAGAAGTAGGTTGAAATTGAGAGAGATGGTAAATTGAGAGCGGCGGAATTTTGTAATGGTGGCTGTAAAAATGGGCTGAGTAGGGTTTTTCACCTTTTATAGGGGAAAAATCCCCTCGCGTTCTGCGAGGATGCGCTCCCTCGCGTTCTGCGAGGATGCGCTCCCTCGCGTTCTGCGAGGTGACGCTCCCTCGCGTAACGCGAGGGCCCAGGCGTTATTTAGAAAACGCTCGGGCTGTATTTAGCAAGGGCCTATATATTCAAGTGGAGTCACGTACTCTCACTTAATAATTACTTAAGTTATTTAATTAAACTAATCTAATCTTATTTAATTGGTATAATTAATAGAATTATTATATCAATTAGATTATTGATTTTAGTTTATTCTTGTGATTTGGGTATCGTACTCGGGATCGGGATTCTAGAAAATCGAGCAAAGTAGACGAGTTCTTACGCTTCGTTCTGAATCCAATCCTTCGTTCGTCAATAAGGCAAGTGGCGGTTCGCTCTTGCTCTTTATTCCATATTCGTCTTACTTAACAATTAATTTGAATTGTTAATAAGTTGGGATAAATATAATCTTTTGTTTGCATGAGAACTTATATGTTAATGATGTGAATAAAATGAATCATTATTATTAGGTTGTATATGATGCTAGAACGACCTATATATTATTATTACCGTAGGGTTATAGATGGACTTTGTGTGTTGTTGTAAATGACATGTATAAGTAGTTTAGGAGCGCTATATGCCCTGCGGGAGGCTAGCGACTTCTTGATAATATAAGGGGATAGGATGAGAAATGCTCTATTGCCTCTTTGATTGAGTCATGACCGATCCGCTTATTCAGATATAAGCGGAGGTGCACTTAGCCAGTGCCATTATAAATTCATCCACATATGTCCTGGAGGGGATGAGATGTGGTTTAAAAGCTTATAACGTGAATGTACGTTTTGGAAGTGAATAAGATAAGTGCAGATTGAGCACCTAATTAATATACCTCGGGCGAGGAGTACAACGTGGAAACCGCCCGGCCTCTTGCTTAGTGACTATCTCTTCAATCTGGATTCACATGTGTGGTGATTCACACAATATATGTGGTGAGGTTGATCGTTAGTTCATTATTCTAAGTTGGTTGTTTTAAACATATTGTGTGTAAATTAACTATAATGTTCCCAAATCATATTCTTCCCATAAGACTCAATCTTTTGGAGTCTTCTCTTGTTGCATATTCTAAACACATAAAACATTCGATATGAGTATCGAACGTCCTTCACTTCTCGGCTTTCACTCGAGAGTGTATGTGGCTACTAGACACGATTACAAGAACCTCACATAAATTCCACTTGTGTAGTCTTTCATTAGACTAACCAACCGTTTCCTTTCCTTGCATGGTTGGCTGGTGTCATCCGTCCCATTACGGCACATCAGGCGGATCTGCGGTGTGAAGAGGAGTCAGACGTTACAGAAGACAGGATCGTTTTATTATTTAAATAAGGTTTGTTTAAGGATTTGGGATTAAGACATTTTATGTAATCTTTGAATTAAGTCTTCTGCTATTTTATTTAAGACTATAAATACGCTTCCGCATTGTAAACGTTAAGTTATGACATAAACGTTTTATATTATTTCGAATTGTTTTCTATTTATGGTATCTGTGATAAGCCTTGGGTGGTTTCGGGCGGTTAAGTCTGGGATCACTGGCGGTAATATTCCCAAGTGATTTTGGGGGTGTTACAGTGTTTACTTGTGAATGAGAATTGATTGCATGCTTATCTGACGGGTTGTCTGAATTGCATGTATCCTGCTATATTTCTTTGCTTAATGCTTCTATTGAATTGTGTCTTGAAGGTCTTCAGATTTGTTTAATAGGAAGTTATATCAGGGCAGGTTGCACTGATATCTATGTCTGAACAGGAATAGGAACAACAATAGAATTGAAGGAGTTAGAGATACCTATGATCAACCTTGCATGTCATTGTGTGGATATTTTTTAGGTGGAGCACTTCCCAATCATATTTCCACAACTCTTGCTACTTTTTACTTTTACTTATCTTAGGTTATAGAACAACAACCTGAGATGGCACCTAAGCAAGATGAGTTGAGTGGAAAAAATAGAGTGATTTTAGGACTTGTTCTTATTTGGCGTTGAAAGACATAAGAAGTAGGAGTATAAGAGGATTTCGGGTAGGACCACTTGGGAGTCATAAGGAGTAGAGAAGGCTATGTGTTTATTCATATCACTTGTATTCTTTGATGTTTCTATAGTTGTTGATTTGAGAATTTGGATGTTGTTAGTTAAGTTGTAATCATTAGACAAGTTTCTTTGTACTTCCTGAGACCTTTTTGTATTACATTGAGGAGTGTGTTTTCTTTAGCTTACTCATAGACGAGCAAGGTCTAAGTATGCGGTAATTTTATGTGAGTTTTGGTGAGCATGGAACAATTAATGAGTGGTTGGGATGAAAACCCGAGAGGGCGCCTAAGCATGATGAGTTGAGGAAAAAAATAGAGTGATTTTAGGAGGTGTTCCTATTTGGCGTTGGAAGACATAAGAAGTAGGAGTATAGGAGGATTTCGGGTAGAACCACTTGGGAGTCATAAGGAGTAGAGAAGTAACAATGTCTTAATGTGAAAGTAACACTTGAATGCCCAACTCTTTTTGGCTTATCATTCGTCCTCTTCTTGTCCCCTTGTTTTTTGCTTGTTTTGGTGGTAACACTTGAACCTCAGCTGGAGTTGGTCCTACATATTTTTCAAAATCCACAGTGAAGGATGATCCACTTGAGGTTGCACCCATCTGTTCTGCAAAATATTCCTTCTTTTGTTTTATTGTGTCCAGTAGCTCCTTCATGTATTCTGGCTTGCTTTCAATCAAATTTATGCAACTGTGCATTTCTCCCAAGAGTTGTATCATTGTTGCTTTGTTCTCCTCTGTTTCAGCACTTTCTTTATACAACCATCAATGTTGAATACTGGTTGTAATGAAGCTTCTTTTGTCCAACGCTTCTGAATATATTTCTCTGGCACTTCCTTAAGCCCCTTGTTCCGTACAACCACAAACATGTGTTGGCAAGGCAAGCCAACTCGCATAAATTTGTTGCATGTGCAACATAAATCAACATTATCTAAATCTGTGACTGTGTACCTTTTGTTGTTCTCTTGTTCAATCTCATATTTTGCTACTGTCCCTTCCTTAATCATGCTTGTTACCATGCACTTGTAGATTGAGTTGTAGATAGACTGTTGTACTTCATAAAATATCGAGATTGTGTAGACTTTGGAACATGCCTTTTCAACAACCCAATCTGTTTTCATGTTGGCTTTGCTTGTTGATGATGATGCAACAAGCTTGTGTTGTTCATGTCTCTGTTGATCCAATGCACTTTCAAACTGGCTATTGAACTGGATTAATGAAGAGGATTGCCCAAGGAATCTTCCAAAGAAGCTATTTTGGCTCTCTGACCTTGATGTTGTTCTGAGCATGCCTCCCATCCTTATATCATTGAAAAATGCAGGTATCCAGTATCTCCTTAAGTCAAACATTCTCCTCAGCCAGTCGTTATCTTGTAATTCATATTTTTCTATAAAATCCCTCCAGTCATCCTCAAACTCTAATTTTGTGATGTCTTTATTCCAAACCAGAGCATTGATTGCTTGTTTGAATTCTAAGGTGTTGTAAATTCTGCTTTCTATCTTGTCTGACAGCTTGAACATGATATGCCACATACAGAATCGATGCATTGCATTCTCAAATACTTGTTCAACAGCTTGAATTACTGCAGGATCTTGGTCAGTCAGTATGATGTATGGCTCGTGGCCCATCGCCTTTTTGAAGTTGTCAAATAACCACACGTAGGATTCTGTGTTCTCTTTCAACATCAAAGCAGCTGCAAATGTCACTGATTTCCTGTGATTATCTACTCCTGTAAATGGTATAAATACCATATTATACCTGCATGCAACTCATAATGTTATCTCATTCTTCAAATCCACTATATGCAAATGTAATTCTCATTCTATTCATATCCTAAGCTATTCATATGCAAATCAGATGCTCATTCATATGCTCATTCATATGGTCAGTTGCAATTCAAAAGTTTTTTTTATTCAAATGTAAATGTCCCTGTATGCAATCAAGAATTTCATTTGAAATGTATTCATCTAAATCAAATTTATCAAATACCTAGTTTCCTATATTCACATCTGATTTCATTATATTCAAAAGCCAACTTCTCTATATGCAATTCAAATTATTATTTTCAAAGTCACATCAAACATATTCTCATTAATAAGATCTGAATTTAGACATGAAAAATATTACCTGTTTTTGTTGTAAGTTGTGTCTGCTGTAACAACATCTCCAAAGAATGAGAAACCTTTTCTACTTATAGGATCTGCCCAAAACAGTCTCTCTAGCTGTCCTTCCTTGTCCACAAAATAGTCGAAGTAGAATATCTCGCATACTTCTTTCTTCTTCTTCAGTTTATCTATTATCATTTGCCCATCAAAGCCTTCCAAATATGAATTTAGATCTCTCTTCAGATTTTTAAAATCGGTTACTCTAGCTCCTAGAGCGCCATATGATCCTACTAGCTCTTTGTAGATTCGGTATCCCTTTGTTGCCCCAATATTTGCATTTCCACAATTTATAATGAAATCAGCTTCAAAAGCTCCTATATTTCGGTTGGATTTGGCAAACTGCTGTTCTCTTTCAGTCATCATCGGGTGCGTGTGTCGTTCTACGAATCCTTTTATCTTGAACTTCCCTTCCTCAGTCCCCTTCAAAGTTATCCTTGCCCTGCATCCAGCCCGATTTGTCACTCTTCGTCTCTTTACTTTGGTTATAATTAGACCTGGGAAACGGGTCGGTCGAGTCGGGTTCGGGTCAGAGTACATCGGGTTTAGTATATTCCGGGTCGAGTCATTTCAGGTTTAAAATTTACCGGGTCAAAACAGGTCGGGTTACGACGGGTTTATCTCCGGTTCGGATCAACCCATCGGGTCTGATAGCGCAATTTTTTTATTCCTTTTTATACTTATTTATAAATAAGTTTGCAATGGATAAACAAATCGTTGAACATTTATCTCTTCTTTATACTTTTTCAAGGAATATTTTGCCAAATTGGGCTTTTAAGCCTATTTAAGGTCTTTTAGCGTTTACGCATAGTTTCGAGTCTCGTTTTGTGTGAGCGAGACCTTATTGTGACTTTATATGCCTAATAAGACTAAGTTGTATAATGTTTTCAATAATAATCAACATCGATGTTTTAGACCATACATATTGTGACAAGTTAAAGAGTTATCACTAGTTTGGTTTTTACAAAGAAGGTGCAATTTGAAAAGTTAGAAGTTGTGATTAGAAGTTACCCACATGGCCTTTTAGCGTTTATGCATAGTTTCAGTATAAAATAAAATGACTTATTTTCTTATATTTGAACTTTGTGTCATGTTGTTCAAACTAATAGAAGTATAACAAAGTATAATGTTCAATCAATAACCATATAATTTCTTATGTAAGTATATAAAAGTATATTATATTTTATTAAATAATCATCCATAAATTATAGTCTCCAACATAAACTCTAGTTTATATATGTTCTTAATTATTAAAGAGTATTCCATATAATAAAATTTATGTAAACACTAAACAATTATTAAACAATCCATACAAGCTAGAATTATAGCTCACAATATCATTTAATATTGGGCTAGAATATTGTAAACTAGTGAATAGTGATGATGATTATACAAAATTTAAACATTTAAAAAATAACTAGAAGAAGTAATAAATCTCATTAAAAAGTAAGTGGTTGGTGGCTCTATTTAAATTTGTATGTATAAAACTTGTCTACCCTCATTTCCCACACATCGAGGACTTGCAAATGGATCATTGTCACAATCTTCTATATAATCTTGCATTTTTTTCTACATAAATCGAATCCCTCCCACATCGACCAAATGGAAAAACATGAAGCTCTAAATGTGTATATAAGGTTGGTACAAGTTGTTGACTCCTTACAATTCAATTTGGTATGTTTTCCTGATTGGACTTTTAAAATTAAAGCCCATAATAAGTAAAATAATATATTATTTAAGCCTAATCAACCTAATTTTTATTTTTAAGCTTGTTTTTATAAACAGAATTTATAACATAGCAGCAAAATATCATTTTTTCAGTTTTTTCATATTTCTTTCCTATTGTTATTTTCTACTTGTTTTTTGGTAAGAGTGTAAGACCCAACGGGTTGACCCGACCCAACCCGTTTTTGACCCAGCAAAATGTCGGGTCATCAGGTCGGGTCAAAATCGGGTTTCGGGTTTAATTTAACGGGTTAAGAGCACAAACAATCGGGCGGGTTCGGGTCGGGTTTGCGGTTCGGGTCATATTTTCCCAGGTCTAGTTATAATAGGTGTTACTGCCATGACTGGTGAAATTCTTTTTTGTCCTTCTCTATTACATAAGAGGTACTTCCATACTGTTTCCCCATCTATCTTTTTGTTTGTGCTTTTCCTCACTTCAAAACCTCACTGTTTTGCATAATTATCATAGAATTCGTTTGCTTCCTCTGTGTTGTCAAATACTTGTCCAACCACTGGTTTCATTTCAGTTCTGCATACTGGGATGTAATATGTTGTGCCCCCTTGAGAAATCTGAATTTCATTGTTTTCTGCAGCAAGATTTATATATATTGTAAATCTCCAAATCCTAAAGCACATGTTTCTCTCAAAATGAAACTTCCTCTATATGCGATTCGGAATCTCATATCATTCATTAGCAAAACAAAGTGCACCCAACTCAGTAATATCAAGTATCAGTACTCCTTCTTATGAATATTTCTCTATATACAATTCATATTCTCATAGTATGCAGAAGCCAATTTCCTAATATGCATAATTTAATCGTAATCCTATCAATAGCAAAGCAATTTGAATGCAACTTAGGATTTTCAATTCAGATTTTCAACAACAGCAAAGCAACTTAGGATTTTCAATTCAGATTTTCAACAACAGCAAAACAACTTAGGATTTTCAATTCAGATTTTCATAGGGTTGAAATCTGGAATTCCATAAATTCTATTCAAAATTTCAATTTTGATATCGAAAATAAGTTAAAATTCATTGTTAATACCTGTTTCTTCTTCTTGATGTGTCGAATTAGAGTTTAAACTCTCAGACGTAGTCGAATTGGGACCTAGGGTTTCTTCCTGGTTAGCTACAGTTGAATTTGTATTATGCTCTTGTTGTAGATTTGTTACAGTTGATGTCGACGCCATTGCTGGAATTGGAGTTCTTCGTCGGGCTTTTGCTTTAGGGTTACCCAATTTTGATTGTGATTTGATCGAAGAAGGAATAAAATTTCGCCGTCGAAATCGCCTTCCCCAATTTCTATCGGGTTTGAGGAAATTTTTCAGACATGCGCGTGTTTGGACGCGCCCGTTTAGAAGGCCGAGACGCGCGTGAACACTTTTTCTCTCCTCCTCAGCGATGACGCGCGCTCCGCGATGGACGGCTCAGATTCGTTATCACCTACGAATCCGTTCTCATCAGATCCTAACCCTATATATATATATTATAATTAGCAAGGCCATATTTTCATTTTAAGACAGGGCCCCCAAATACCACCGGTCGGCCCTGCAGAACAACATGACACGACCGCGTCAAGGCAGGACGCTCCCGTGCCCCGAAACCACAAAAACTCAACTTCTGCAGCACACCAAGACATGATCGTGTCTAGGAAGGACGTCTATCCAATCTCTTTTGCAAGACTTTACAGACGTCTATCCCGACGACTTACCAGGTGGTTTGCCTCCAATCCGAGGCATTGAGCATCAAATTGATTTGGTGCCTCTTGCTTCCCTACCAAATAGAGTTGCATACAGGGCAAGCCCAAAAGAGACAACTGAGCTTCAACGCCAAGTTCAAGACTTGATGGATAAGGGCTATGTTCGAGAAAGCTTATCTCCTTGTGCAGTCCTGGTTATCTTGGTGCCTAAGAAGGATGGCACATGGAGTATGTGCGTGGACTGCAGAGCCATAAATCATATTACTGTGAAGTATAGACACCCAATCCTCCGCTTGGACGACATGCTAGACGAATTTCATGATGCTACTCTCTTCTCAAAGATCGATCTTAAGAGTGGTTACCATCAAATTCGTTCGAAGGAGGGTGGTGAATGGAAGACGGACTTCAAAACAAAGTATGGTCTCTATGAATGGTTAGTAATGCCTTTTGGACTTACAAATGCACCAAGTACTTTTATGGGATTAGTGAACCATGTGCTTAGACATTTCCTAGGAAAATTTGTTGTGGTTTATTTTGATGATATAATTGTGTATAGCCGTTCTTTGAATGAGCATGTTGAATATCTTAGGCAAGTCTTGGAAAGTATTAGGAATGAGAAATTGTTATCTAAGTGTTTGTTTTGCTCTTCTTCTATTTTTTTCCTTGGCTATGTTGTTTCTAAGGATGGATTGCAGGTGGACCAAGAAAAGGTCTGAGCCATGAAAGAAAGGCCAACCCCTACTACTCCTACTATGGCTCAATCTTTTTTGGGTTTGGCTGGTTTCTGTAGGAGATTTGTGCGTGATTTTAGAACAATTGCAGCCCCATTACATGAGCTCGTAAAGAAAGGAGCCACTATAAAAAGGATAGGAAAGCATGAGGTTGCAATCCTACGACTCAAGGAAAGTCTTTGCAATCCCCCTTTGTTGCAACTACCACACTTTCAGAAAATGTTTGAGGTTGAGTGTGATGCATCCAATTTGGAAATTGGTGGTGTCTTGATCCAAGAGAAAAGGCCAATTGCATATTTCAGCGAGAAACTCTCAGGTGCGACACTTAACTACCCTACTTATAATAAAGAACTTTATGCTTTGATTAGGGTTTTCAAGACATGGCAACACTACCTATGGCCAAAACAATTTGTAGTGCACACGGATCATGAGGCTTTGGCCTATTTGAAGAAACAATCCACTCTAGGAAGACGCCATGCTCATTGGGTTGAATTTATGGAGACATTTCCACATGTTGTCATGCACAAGAAAGGTAAGGAGAATGTGTTAGCCGACGCCTTTTCTTGCATGTATGTTCTCTTGACTCACCTTCAAGCTTACTAGGATTTGCATTGATAATACACTTATACATGCAAGATGATGTCTTTAAGTCTATTTATGAGAATTTGTAACTAAAGGTGAGGTTGATGGTTACTTTGTGGATCAAAAGTATCTTTATAGACGGGGCAAGATTTGTATCTCTTCTAGTTCTATAAGGACACTTTTGATTTATGAGGCTCATTCATGGGGAGGACATTTTGGAAAAGCCAAGACATTAGTTGCCCTTCACGAGCACTTTTATTGGCCACATATGATTAGGCTTGTAACCGGCTTTGTCAATGGTTGTGTGACTTGTCAGAAAAGAGTTGTTCATCTTCTTCGTTGTATACACCTCTACCCATTCCCAATCCACATTGGGAGGACTTATCCATGGATTTTGTCATGGGGAGCCTACAATTAAGAAGAGGAGTGATTGCATATTTGTTGTGGTTGATAGGTTCTCAAAAAATGGCTCATTGCATGACATCTAAGATGACAAATAATGCTACCGACATTAGTAATATATTTTTTCAGCATGTTGTTAGGTTGCATGGAATTCCTACAACTATTTTTAGTGATATAGATGTGAAATCTGTGACTCATTTTTGGAGAACATTGTTGGGTAAGCTAGGTACTAAACTCTTATTTTCTACTAGATACCACCCAAAAACAAATGGACAAACTGAGGTTACGAATAGGACTCTAGGATCACTTCTTAGAACCATGCTTCACGCTAATCCTAAGAGGTGGGAGGACTTACTTCCGTATGTTGAGTTTTCATATAACAGGGTCGTCCATTCGGCAACATGGTTGAGTCCTTTCGAGGTGGTGTATGGTCGAAATCATTTGACCCCGATGGACATGATTCCACTTCCTTTGAAGGATGGTGAGCAAGCTTCAAGAGCAAACCAGATTGAGATGATTAAGGAATTACATGAGAAGACATGGGAGCAATTGCAGTGTCGTTCACTACAATATGATGAGTACAAGGCGAACAAAGGGAAGAAGAGGGTCGCATACATGGTTGTTATGATTGCGATCAGGATCGTAGAATCTTACGGTCCTACGATCCTAAATCTATAAGACGATCCAGATCCGATGTAGGATCGGACCCATGTCAAGATTGTAAGTAGGATCGTACAGGATGGTATAGGATCAGACAGGATCGTAAGATCCTATGATTAGGATCGCAAATGCAAGATCCACCTCCTTTTTACTGATATTTTTGACTGAATTGCTTCTGTAACTGAATTTTTCTTGACCTAAATTTATTTTTCAATGCTATTTAGGTTCATACAAAGAAGAGAAATATTGTAAACGCACAAAAGACGAATGATTTGCAATGTAAACCCTAAGCTAAAGAAAAAAAAATAAAAGAGAAATCGTTTACACACACTAATGTTATTTTTCAATAGTATTCGTACTGTACAACCTTAAACAGAAGCAAAAAATAACAAATTTATTTTTCAATGACATTCTCCCTTAGTTTTTTGAGAATGTCGAGCACCTTGTAATAAATGACGACGACAAGAATGGTATAACAGTTTGTGCTACTTCTAGTGAGCTTAATGATTCTCGAAACATAGAAACCTAGCATGTAGAAGGTAATGGAAATGGATTTACTTGACAATGATCATTCACGTCACGAATATGATGATGTGGTTGTTAATGACGAGAACTTTGACGAAGATTTATTTTGTTGGTTTTTTATTATTTAGATTGATGGCTTGAAGTTGTAATACTTAGAAAAAATATCTTTCTTGATTTTGAAAAATTGTAAACTTTAATTAACCGTCGTACAATCATTTTAAATATGTATGGAACTAATATAGGTCGTATGTGAGCAAAAGTGTTTTTTTGTAGTACTTTTACTAGAAAGTCATGTCATAGTCCTATTTTATCATCTTTATAGCTCATTTTCTGAAATTGTAGGATCCTACGATCCAATCCTACCAATCTGATCCCTCTCTGATCCAAAGTAGGATCCCGATCCTGACAACCATGGTCACAGATGCCCAAGGAGATCTCATGTGGCTGCACATGAGAAAAGAGCATTTTCCTGCTAGGAGAAAGCACAAGTTACATGACCGAGGTGATTGACCCTTTAAAATTCTTAGAGCTTTTGGTCCTAATGCATATGAGCTTGAATTGCCTCCAGGTATTGGTGTTCATGGGAAATTTAATGATGTTGATTTGTCCCCATACATTCCCCCAGACTTAGACATCGACGATAAGGGGACGTGTCGAGGCAAAGAAAGGGAGAGTGAAACGATACTGGACCAGTGACAACAGAAAGGGCACGACCGTGGATAAGGAAACTCAATCAATGGTAAAAAAAGGATTGACTAAAAATAGCTTCGTCGGTGCAACTGAGATGACATGGAGCTTGACAACGCTCGAATAGGTGGGTGACTACCAAGCGCTTGGAGAAGCAACGCTGGCCTTAAAACCAAACTCATTAGTCAAGAGCCAACCAACGGTTTTTCCATCCACTTATTCCTATTAACTAATAAACTTATCTAGGATATTAGCTCTGGAGTATAAGAAGGAGGTTAGGATGAAGGCTGAAATTATCCAGAAATATCTTGAGAGAAATCGGACAAAGCCTTGGGAGTTGGGATCCTTGGTTGGGTTTGTCCACCATTCATATTTAGCTTGTAATCTATACTTTTACATCAATACACAGAGTGTTACCTGGTTGAGCTCTCTTAACATCCAACACATCCTTAAATGATTAATTATAATCAAATCCAACACATCCTTAAATGATTAATTATAATCAACTTCTACTACATCAGCAACATTATCCATGTTTACTCTTGCTAAATAGGGTATATCACTTCGGTTTCCACGCCTTGTTTGTATTGCTTCTTCTTCTGAACATGTGTCTATCCAGATCAAGCCTTCTTAAATCATGTATAATCTGAAAGAACTTACATTTACTTTCTTTAAATAAGTGAAAATGGATATTGCTCTATTAAAATCCTCGGGTTGCTAAAATGTTTAGTGCCCAAAACATTGATTGGAACAAGAAGGACCAAGCAGATGACGAATGACTGAATGAAATCATAGAGGTAGTTAGTTAGACTATGTCAGGTGAACTTGTTCATCCATACATGTAAATACAAATAACTTAACATTTCAGCAAGGTGCAAGCCCTAGCTTCTTCTCAATCTCTCCTAGCTTGCACTCGCAGGTGTCTCAGTCTCTCCTAGCTCGCACTCAGTCTGACACTCACAAATATTCTCTGGCCGTCCGATTCCTCATCTCATAAATCGTCTCTCATCTCTCAGGTAAATTCTCCCCTCTCCTCTTCTTTAATTTGTTCTTGTGAATTCTGAATCAGTGAACTGTCATACTATATATATACAAATTACACACGCATACTGAATTACTGCAGCAGAACTGAACTCATACACATACTATACAGAATTATTGAACTATCATACTATACACACGTGAACTGAATCACACGCATACTGAGTATGTGATACTATACACACGCATACTGATTTACTAAACTAAATTACTGAACTAAACATCTTCGTCTCTTGACCAAACTTTACTGAACCTCTTCGTTAATAGGTTTGCTGTCGACTGAATTACTGTTGATGTGCTTGCTGAGCTGAACATCTTCTTTTGACTGAACTGAACTGAATTACTGCAACTCCAAGAACTGCGTATTGTAAATAGGTTTGTTGTTATCTTGATTGTAAACTGAACTGGGAGCTAACATTAATTCAGTTGAATTGTGCTTGACTGCTTGTGATCATTACTGGACTGAACTGAATGACCATTATTGATCCTTTTTTCTTGATAGTTGTTCGTGTATTTTGACATTTCCAGAGCGCCTAGTGGAAAACATGAGGAAAAAGAAGTGGCGTTCTTTATTCGGACTGTAAGCCATATATGGACACCATATAGGAGTAGTTGCACTATGAAGATGCTTCATACATACAATTTCTCTGGCTGCGTTCATACCAATCAATCATATAATTCTACATACTTTTGATAACTGTGATTCTCTTTATTGATTCTCATACATCATCAGATGATTATTCATTTCAGTCTCATTGGCTTTTTGTCTATGTGTTAAGCCATCTATTTAGTTGGCACAATTTTGAGAAATGATCTTGTATAGCTATCTCTGGTATATGATACATTATTTTCTTTCATATTTTTTCAACTTTTATTGGTTTTGTTATCCAAGTGTTAGTTTTTTTAGGAATCTTATTTTCTACAACTTATAAATATGTATAAAATACAAGAATAAATCAGTATTAAGGAGAAGAAGAAAAAATCGAACCAATACCAAACCGTACGGTAGAACTTAAGCAGAGTCGAGAACGGAATCTCTTTCCTTAATTCTGAAAACGCCCCGTAGTGTGACGGTTACTGACGTTCCGAATCCCAGGATACAACTGCTACACTTCTTATTTGCACAACTCAAAGAACAGAAGCCAACGAACTCTAGTTTATAGTGTGTACTCTCAGACTCGAACAAAAGAAGAGAAAAGGCGAATAGAGACTGAAAACCGTGGGAGAAGGAGAATGAGATTGTTGTTAAAGCTGTGTCAAAACTGAGAGCTTTGCAGGCTTTTTTATAGGCTGCTGGAGGAGCCTCTCAAGAGAGATAAAGCCCAATCCGCGTGGATTTAATGGGCTGATCCGCGTAACTTAAATGCCCAGATTCACCGCTTGCCATAAATGCCTCGGATTCTCCGCGTTCCATTAATCCAGTCCGCGTGTAATGAATGTTGTCAGATTTGACTTTGAACAAACTCATTTGAACGAAGCCCAAAAAATCAGACAAACTTTGGAGCGAGGCCCAAAAAGATCATCTCCTCCTCGGGCCTGCGGCCCATCCAATGAGCCCAAGGAGCCCACGATCCATGAGCTCAGGAGCCACGAGCCGAGCCGATCCGAACCGAACCGCGCGCGTGTGGTCTTCGAAGGCCCAAGCCCACCAGGATAGCCACCTCTGGCCCAATCACATCCATTACAATACACTCCTAGTTTATATACTAGTGAGTTTTTATCTCCTCCTAATCAATGTGGGATACCCATTTTCTTAAAAGATTAACTTAGTTACATTAAATGTAACTCCCTTATTTCTCATTCAAACAGAACCCGAATTATATGAATGAGCATACTATGAAATAGTGCTCGCGGAGACGAAGCCAACGCTCCCATTATCTGACACCAACGGTGCCCAGAAAATTTGGTTCCAACAATCCCCCACATGAATAGAAATGACTCTAAAACACGTGAAAAAATGACTCGACAGAAAGACTTTTGAGAGTACGGTCGAAGAATCACTGCATTTGGGTTAGAAGCATTTTTTCAGCCTTGAACCACCCATAGTGAGTAGCCATCGGATTTACTCGACCAGGTAGTGAACCTGATGTCTTGAACCACCCGGACTTTGATGTAAACCTAGACAACGACTATCACACAGTTTCATCTTCTCACAGAACTAGGTTCTCTTATTGTGTTCATTTTGGCCGTGGACATCCCTGGTTATTCATGAGTGAGCTTTAGAGAATTCAGCCTCTGTAAATTCTCCTAGAAACGGCCCCATTTCACACTCATAAGGTGATTTTACCATAAGTAGTATACCATTATACTTCACTTTGATTTTCAAAGCTTATGGAATCATTAAAAACCAACACTTTATGGCTTAACCTATACTTTACCAACGCACTTTTATCATCCTAGGAACTGGGAGAAGATGTTAATCTTCAAGTGCTCTCTAGATTTAGCTTGACTTCGTTGTTCCTTTGAACTTACATCTTGGGATCTCCAATCACGTAAGTAGGGTTACCATCAAACGTCATCTTATGTCATAGGCTTTAAACCCATTCCTCTTGATGATTTTACAACTTGCTCTCGAGACAAACCTTTAGTTAACGGATCCTCTAGGTTGTCAGCCGATCGGATATAATCAACATTGATCACTCCGTTTGAGAGAAATTGTCTTATGGTTTTATGTTGTCTTCTAATATGACGAGACTTACCATTATACATTGAACTTAGTGCTCGAGCTATTGCCGATTGACTATCGCAATGGAGACTCATAGCCGGCACCGGTTTTCCCACATTGGTATATCCTCCAGAAAGTTTCGAAGCCATTCTGCTTCTTCTGCTGCTTTTTCCAAGGCAATGAATTCAGATTCCATTGTGGATCTATCCAGTAGAGTTTGTTTGGAGGATTTCCAGGATATAGCCGCACCACCTAGAGTAAAAACATACCCTCTTGTGGATTTTGAGTTCTTGGAGTCTGATATCCAATTAGCATCAATATAGCCCTCCATCACTGTTGGGTATCGTCCATAGTGTAACCCATAACTTCGAGTATATCGCAAGTCGTTCAATACCCTTGTTATTCCTTTCCAGTGACCATGTCCTGGATTACTAGTGTAACGACTTAAAACGTTCACCGCATGTGCTAAATCTGGTCTTGTACAATTTATTAAGTACATTAGACTTCCAATCACTCGTGCATACTCTACTTGAGATATGTTGTTTGTAGCGAAATTACCAACGAGATGATAACTAAGCAATTGTAGGGCAAAGATCAAAGAACACGGTATAATCTCAACACTCAAGAACAATATGGGAAATTAGGGTTGAAGCTTGAACTTAGTATTACTCGTATGGTGGGTGAATGAATTACAAAGCAGGCGTTAGCCTTTATTTATAGGCAAACCCTAATGATATCTTTTAGGAAACGAGATCTTATCTCTTCCATTTATCTAATGACGATATAATAATAAGGTAAAAAGATATTATATCCCGTATCTTTTACCAATTACAACAATATACAAGGAAATAAGATAATATATACTCGGACGACTCCATCTTTAAGATAGACGAGATCTCTGCCACGTCTCATCGCGTTGACGAAGTCTTCATTGCTTCTCGTCACGTCGACGTGATCATCCTACGCGTAGCTTACCACGCCTTCCTTACTCGTCGTATTTTTAGGCACAAACAATACCCCTAAGGCATCTTACAGGGCTTAACGTCTAGTAGAGCTGGAAGACGCCTTCTTTCTTCAAGGAATACGTCTTCGTCAGATTCGGAACGCGTTAGATATTTACTCGAACCGAAACCTTGATTTCGTAATAATATCTTTTCTTCGATTCTCATTTAATGTGACTAACCAACTCGTATCCGCTCCAACGGCTATTTCTCCAACGTTTGGATTTGTATCTAACGGTAACAAACCAGTTCTTGAAAAATCTCGAACGTGATCTTTTTCCCCTTCCCTATTTAAACCTGTTCCGGCTTTCTTTTTCTTCTCATCCGCGATCTTCTTGCAAACCCTAATTTTTACTTTCTCTTCTCAATGGCTCCAATTGTCTACGATCCTAAGATGATTCTCAACGACGTCAACCGCCGTTCTTCTTCGGCTCGCAACATTGAATACTTTCGTTCCATAGCTGGACTTTCTGCCTATGTGGAAATTGCCATTCCTCCTCCCGACGTGTTTGCTGACGCCTTATGCCCAGGATGGATTTGCGTCAACGAGTACCCTTTCTTGGTCGGACACCGTTTTCCCTTCTCTCCTTTAGTCCAGTCCTTCTTGACTGTTTCGCGCATTGCGGTCGGGCAAGTTCTTCCGAGTGCTTGGAGAGGTTTGGCGGTGTTGGATCATATTTTGGCCAATTTTGACATCGCGTTTACGATCGTCGACGTCATGTATTCTTGCCTACTTTCCACTCCTTGCTTAATTATCATCGCATTGGTAATTTCGCTACAAACAATAGCCTTCGAACTTCTCGAATAATTCTTTCACTACGTTAAGGTACAACACCATCGTGGAATATTTGGCGACGTATTCTCCTCTGACTTGATTGACTATGAGCAACGAGTAACAATAGATGTCGAGCTTTAGGACTCGTAGGTCTATGGCTACGCGTAGGCTGGCGATCAAGGCTTCATACTCGGCTTCATTGTTCGTGGCTTTGAAGTCACATCTTATGGCCTGGACGACCCTATCCCCTTGTGGCGATTTGAGGACAATACCTAGTTCTACTCCGTTCAGGGCTCCGTCTGTGTGTAACGTCCACTTGACGTGTTCCACTTTGTTTACCTGTGACGCCGCTTCTTGTTCTAATGTTGGACTGAAGTCCGCCACAAAATCTGCTAAAGCTTGGGACTTGATCGCCTTTCTTCCTTCGTAGACGATGTCGTAGCCGCCGAGGTGAATTGTCCTCTTCGTTAGCCTCCCTGATAGTTCTGGCTTTTTCACCATGCTCTTTAAAGGAGATGTAGTTCTCACTGTGATGGTAAGTGACTCGAAATACGGATTTAATTCGACCGACGCCATCACCAGTGCTAGGGTTAGCTTTTCCATGGCGGGGTATCTCGTTTCGGCCGAAGACAATGTTTTGCTTACGTAGTAGACGGGTAGTTGTTTGTCTCCTTCTTCTCTGACGAGTACGACACTGATGGCTATCTCTGAGACCGCCAAGTACACGAACAGGGGTTCTCCCTCTTTAGGCTTAGTTAAAAGTAAGGGGTTCGTTAGATACCTTTTGAGTTCCGCAAACACTTGTTTGTGTCGTTCTGTTCAGAAGAAAGACTCGTTCTTTCTTAGCGTGTCGTAGAAGAGGCAATTTCTGTCTAATGCTTTGGAGATGAACCTGTTCAACGCGATGACTTTGCTTGTCAGCTTCTGGATATCTTTTACGCAACGTGGAGATTCGAGATCGAGGATTACTTTGATCTTCTTTGGACTGACTTCTATTCCTCGTTGCAATACCACGTATCCAAGGAGCTTTCCTGACGAGACGCCGAAGGAGCACTTTGTGGGATTAAGCTTCATGCTATATTCTTCCAGGATCTCGAACGCCTCTTTCAGATGTTCTACGTGATCTTTTTCTCGTTTGGACTTTAAAAGCATGTCGTCGATGTGGACTTCCATCGTGTCTCCTATCTGCTCTTTGAACATCGTGTCTCCTATCCACGTGTCGCTTTCTGATTGCACGCTCTTTTTCTCACTTATCCCTATATAAATGTCCTCGCCTTATTCCTCCAAACTCTTTCTGATTTCTCCTTCTTCACTCTGTATCATTCTCTGAATAAAACTTCTCGCCGGCGATTTTTGCCTCTTCTGCTGCTTATTCCGACACCGCTCAACCCATACTTTCGATGGCAGGTTAGTTTATCATTCTTCTCTCCTTTTATTCTTTCAATTTCTTGTTTCGTTTAATTTAGGGTTTCATCGAAGTCGGCACGAAAGGCTTGTTCTTCGTCCTTTTTCTTACTGTTGTCAGAATTTTTTTCTAGGGCACCAAATTCTTCCCCTTTCAATCCATTTCTTGACAATATTTTTGCCCGTTGGGTGTTGTCGTGTCGAATTTCTCTCTGTTTCTAATGTTTCGCCTCCCATTTCTAACTTTGTGGAAAAAGATTTAATCTTTCTTCCCCATTTCGCCATTTTTGATCTCACATCGCTCATCATGTTCTTGAGCGTGGCCTCTCTTTATAACGTTTCAACTTCCCTTTTGATTCTCGAAGTTTCAGTTTTTCCAGGGATTCCATGTTTTTCTAACTTTGTCTCCTCGCGTTTGTTACCCTCGCGAGGGTCTTATTGTCCCTTTCCTTCCCTGGAAAACTGACTCTCGCTTCTTATATGTTTTCAGGTAGCGACGATTTCTCCGAACGCTCTGCGCAAGCCGAGTACTCTGGTCGCACCACTTCTGGTTCTGAGCAGGGCTCCGGTGGGTGTGAGCCTAGTTCTCGTTCACGTAAGAGAGCTCGGGTCTCTAAAAAATCGAAAAGGAATAAGTCCAAGAAGTCTAAGAAGTCTAAAGTTAGGCTTCCGTCTCGCGTGACTCGGGAGCGGGCAGAGACGCAATATGGCCAATTCGCACGCTTCTTTTCTCATAAAGGGCCATTACCTTACATAATAATAGAGAAGCCCTTCCTCGCGGAGCCGGGTAAAATATGCATCCTGACGAAAAGAATAAAACATACCCCCATATCCTTCCCGACTACAGCCCAGCGGAGTAGTCTTAGTTTTGATGACCTTCGTTTCTTGGCCAGACAGTATCCATTCTCGGAAGGCACCATCTTTGCCCTTCCTGATCACGAGGGTACTTCCCTCGATCAATACGGTCCTTTCTTTGCCTTATGCAAGCAATCTCTGGAAGCCGGTTTCCGTCTTCCCTGGACTTCCTTCCAGACCGAAATGATGGAAGAGCTAGGCTTCAGCCCTTCACAAATGCATCCCAACTTTTGGAACTCGCTTATTGTTTATACCATGAGATGCCAAGACATTGGGGTGATTCCGAATACGCCTCACCATGCCCTTATCAATTCTTATAAAAAGAACTCTCCCGAGACCGGGTTTTATACTGCTCAGATTAAGGTCACCAGCGCTTGGAGTCGCCCTGGGAAGATTGAAGGGTAAAAGACCGGTTGGTTCTTGATTCATCCTCTGCCAGGCTCTAACATTTCCGTGCAGGTACGCGAGCCGAGCGGGAAAAGAGCGCCTTGCTTCTTTCCGAAAGAGACTCGCGACAAGTTTGTCCGGGATTATAAGGATTACTCTGATAAGACCGTTCAGCAAAAGTTTGAGTTGGTTATTACTAATTCGCTCTTGGTTGCTAGGGGTCTTAGTCTTAAAGCCCATGCTAGAGGTTCTAACTCGCGTGATTGTTCTTAATGCCTATGCTTGATTCCCTCTTTTACTTACTCTTTTTATGTTTTGTGCAGACGATGACATGTTTTCCGATCTGCCCGATTTAGATGGGCTTGTTTTTGACGAAGCTGGGACCCTTACTCTTCCGGGTCCTTCTCCTCACGAAATTGTTGATGCCCCAACTGCTCCTTCTCCTGCTATGGACCTACATGTCACTGCGCCTGCTCCCGTTCCTGAGAGCACCTCTAGGCCCAAGAAGGTCCACACTCTTGTCCTGGAGAAGGTTAAGGAGAAGCCATCTGGAAAAACATCAAGTCATGAACGTCCTGCTCGCGACAAGGGGAAGCGGAAAGTTTTAGAGAGACCTCGCGACAGGATAACGGAGGTGGAAATTGCCTCTTCCCCGGAGTCTGCCGTTGGTGACGACGATGAGGTGTCTCCTCCTTTCCTCTATGGTCTGAAGGCTACTCGTGCTTTCTTCGCGTCTACTGAGAGTGTCTTCCCCCCTCCGCCTTGGATTTATGAGGATGTTTTGGAGAAACCAAGCGGCATGGCCAAGCTTCTTTACATGGTGAGTGTGAATTGTTGTTATTGCTTTCTGTTAAGACTTGCGGTCTGACTTGTCTATTTTGCAGGCGATGATGATCATCGCGAGTACTGGTCGGAAAGCTCTCGAGGATGGTGACAAGGTCAGAGATTTGGAGTTTGATGACAAAGCTACTCGCGATGCTAATCGGGAGTTCAAGACTCGCATCTTGGAGGAGAAAAAAGCTTTGGAGACAGAGCTATCGCGAGTACGCTTGCTTTCGGACTCAAAGTACGCTCGCGAGAAAAAAGCTTTGGTTAGCCACGGGCTTTTATCTTATTGAAAATTAAATGCATTTTTCCTTGAATTGTCGGTTTACCTGGTCACTACAGGTGTGTTAGCCAGTGAAAGGGTTTTCCGTTTTGGCCTTGGCTTTCGCTTGTTTGCTCGTGAGGATTGTCCTGTACATGATGGGTTTGCTTTACGAGTTGCTCGACATTTACAAATAGTATTGGAAACTCGCGAGGGTCCTTACCTGAGCTCTTACGGTTACAAGGCCTAAGGACGTCACGCGAGCTTTTGTGTTAGGGCAACCTTTTGCTTGCTTTGTTTCTGACCATCCTTCGCAAGGTATTTTGTGTTAATCGTGTGATTTTCAGAACTACGCGTGATGTATAATGTCTTTAGAATTTCTGTGAGGGCTTTACCTGGGCGTGAAGCGTGTACTGGCCCCAGACTACCTTCGCGACCCGAATTTTGTTTAGAACCTTTATTCTTGGAGATATTTCTTGGCACTGCACAACAGCGAAGATTTTCAGCATTTAGTTTACGCTCTTGGAAGTTTTACGTCGTAGATTACATGGGTCGCAAGCTCGGAGAAATGTCACGGTCTCGCGAGCCTGCTGAGTGGAACTCGCTGGGTGGGAGCTCTTGGCTCCCAGCCCAGCGTGGTTACTCGTGACGTGAGCGGTGCTCGCGCACCAGCCCAGCGTTACGGACCCATCCCCTTTGCCTGGTAAAGTGCTCAATGGCCTTGATCCAGGTAAAGAGGTGAAAATATCATGGCGGGTGAGCTCGTTGGCGTGAACCCATCCATGCTTTCGCGACCAAAGAGGGTTTTTTAGCCCAGCCTTAGAAGCTGCAACGCTACCTAGGAGGGCTTACAGCCCAGCCTAGTGAGGCGGAATCATGGCGGGTGAGCTCGTTGGCGTAAACCCGTCCATGCTTTCGCGACCAAAGAAGGTTTTTGAGCCCAACCTTGGAAGCTGCAACGCGGCCTAGGAGGGCTTACAGCCCAGCCTAGTGAGGCGGGATCATGGCGGGTGAGCTCGTTGGTGTAAACTCGTTCATGCTTTCGCGACCAAAGAGGGTTTTTGAGCTCAGCCTTGGAAGCTGCAACGCGGCCTAAGAGGGCTTACATCCCAGCCTAGTGAGGCATGATCATGGCGGGTGAGCTCGTTGGCGTAAACCCGTCCATGCTTTCGCGACCAAAGAGGGTTTTTGAGCCCAGCCTTGGAAGCTGCAACGCGACCTAGGAGGGCTTACAGCCCAGCCTAGTGAGGCGGGAATGATGATTCTGTCTATTTAGCTCGTGGCGATACCTTTTTGGAACGCGTGTTTGAGCAACCCAGGTTGTGGTACTTATTCTTTGATAACCCAGTCTCGCGTGCTAACGAATTACCGGTTCCACTACTTGTACTTATCGTCCCACAGTGATCATTTGCTTTAGTCTTTCGCAAGATATAGGCCATAATAGGGGGGGGGGAATTCGTAGTGACCAAGGGTCATACCTGGGCTTTTGGGAGGACTAAGCATAGAAGCGACGAAGTGGCATCACGTTCCACGAGTTGGCAACGTGATTCCCGGAGTGGTCTTTGAGGCGATAAGCCTCGGGTGTAACTTCACGATCTATGATGTAGGGTTCTTCCCAGTTAGGGTCAAGCTTCCCCCTTCTGTCTTACGGAGCACTAGGTCCCCCTTGACAAATCCTCTTACTTTGACATGTTTGTTGTAGTACTTCACGACACTGGCCTTATGATTTGCCGCTCTGATCGTAGCTAGATCGCGAGTTTCATCTCTCAGCTGTAATTCTAGTTGCATTCTTTCGTCATTGGCCTCCTTGTCATAGTGGATGACGCGATCGGTAGGGATTATGAACTCTACTGGTACAATGGCCTCCACGCCATAAGCGAGTGCAAAGGGCGTTTCTCCTGTGGCCTTCTTGACCGTGGTTCTATTATCCCAGAGCACGAAAGGCAATACCTCTGCCCACTTGCCCTTAGAACCCTCTAGTCGCCTTTTCAGTTTTATGACAATGCTCTTGTTCACTGCTTCTACTTGACCATTGCAATGTGGGTGAGCTACTGATGCGATCTTGAGTGCAATTCCCATATCATTACACCACGCGAGCAGTTGGGGTGAGTTGAACTGTGGACCCCTGTCAATGAATATCTCGTGAGGGAGTCCATACCTGCAAATGATGTTTCTCCACAAGAATTTCTTAACGGCCGGAACAGTCGTAGTCGCGAGTGCCTCGGCCTCGATTCATTTGGTAAAGTAATCGACTGCGACGATTATGTACTCGAGCTGCCCTGGTGCTTTTGGTTTAAAAGGCCCTAGCAGGTCTAACCCCCACATCGCGAAAGGGCAAGGGCTAGTCATTATTTGTAACTCTACTCCGGGTTGATGGGAGGCCGGGGCGAAGTACTGGCAAGGTTTGCAGCTCTGAGACTCGCGTTGTGCGTCTTGTTTCATAGTGGGCCAGAAATTTCCTTGTCTGGGTGCTTTGTAAACCATGGGCCTCCACCCCGCGTGGGTTCGACATAACCCCGCGTGCAGCTCCCTTATCAAAACTTGACTGTCTGTTTCTTCCAAACATCTGAGCTCGCGTGGTCCGTATCCTCTTTTGTATAACCTTCCGTGATTCATATAGAAGTGTGCGGCTTGTGCCGCCAGCTTTCTCATTTCTTTGGGATCTGACGGTCCCGCCCCATTTACTAAGTACTCAATAATCGGGGTTCGCCAGTCGCTCACCGGCTCGTCTATCTCCGTTAGCTCAACTTGACTGCTAATGGCGCTTTCTGATCGGACCAGCCAAAAATATTGACTCTTCCCTGATTTGTGTATGATGGTTGAATCTCCCACTGAGTGCTCCATGTCAGCATATTTAGCTTGCGAACCCAGCTTCGCGAGTTCGTCTGCTCTCACGTTCTCCTCCCTCGGAATTGCTTGTATTTCGAAATGTCTGAACAAGGAGATCATTGTGGAAGCCCTCGCGTGATATCTGGGGAGATTGCATGTTCGAGCTTCATAAGTTCCCTGAATCTGATTTACAACAATCTCTGAGTCACAACAACATCTCACTACGTTGATGTTCGCGTTGATCGCGATCTCCAGCCCTGCGATCAATACTTCATACTCTGCTTCATTGTTTGTGGTTTTGAACCTTAATGCGATGGCATGGTCGATTTTGTCTCCTGCCGGAGAAGTCAAGACAACCCCTGCGCCACAACCATCTGTGTTTACCGCGCCATCAATATGCATGACCTACGCGGGGTCTTCGGGAGCTATGTCATTTCTCTCTATCTCTCGGAAGCTCGTTTCTACAATGAAGTCAGCCAATGCTTGTGCTTTGATGGATGGACAAGGCTTGTATACCACATCGAATTCTGTCATTTCAATTACCCACCTCGCGAGTCTCCCTGAAGTAGTTGGTTTATTCATAAAGGAGGGAAGGCGTAGATCTGTTAATACCTCGATAGGATGAGCGTGAAAGTACGGTCTGAGCTTGCGAGCTGCAGTCACCAATGCGAGAACAGCTTTCTCAATGGATGAGTATCAGGTTTCTGCTGATTAAAGTGCCTTACTGAAAAAATAAACTGGAACTTGTTGTTCCCTGACAAGTACTGCGTTGACGGCACGCGTGCCTGCTGCTAAGTATAACTGTAGGTTCTCTCCTAGGATTGGTGACACGAGGGTGGGGAGCTTTGCTAGATGTTCCTTGAGGCTTGCGAAGGCTTTCTCGCATTCTTCTGACTATTCAAAGTTCTTGGGTTTTCTGAGGATATCGAAGAAGGGGAGGTTGTGCTCCGCGAGCTTCGCACAGAATCTCCCGAGATAATTGACCTTTCCTACGAATATTTGAACGTCATGCGTAAACCTGGGCGGTTTCAAGTCTAGCACTGCTTTGACTTTATCCGGATTTACTTTGACCCCGCGAGCACTGATCTAAAAGCCTAGGAATTTGCCCTCTGTGACCCCAAATACACACTTTTTCGGATTGAGGCTCATACCGTATTTCCTCAAAGTTTCGAATACCTCAGCCAGGTTGCGAGCGTGATCTTTCTGCTTTTTTCTTTTGACAACTATATCATCGACGTAAGCTTCTACTGTGGCACCTCTCTGATCGCTGAAGATCATATCGACTAACCTCTGAAATGTGGCCCCCGCGTTCTTTAGACCAAACGGCATGACCTTGTAACAGAACGTCCCCTTGTATGTTATGAAAGTTGTGTGCCCTGAGTCAGCCGGGTTCATCATTACCTGGTTGTACCCTGAATACACGTCTAAAAAGCTCAAAGCCTCATGGCCTGCGGTCGAATCGACTAACTGATCGATCGAGGGGAGTGGATAGCTATCCTTGGGGCACGCTTTGTTGAGGCCGGTGAAGTCCACGCACATGCGCCACTTCCCTGTGCCCTTTGGGTTTTTCTCAACCATCACAACGTTCAAGAGCCAGGTTGCATACTGTACCGGTTTCACGAATCTCGCTTTCAACAGCTTCGCGAGTTCGACCGCTGCGGCTGCGTTTTTCGGACTTGCTTGCTTTTGCTTCTTCTGCCTGCGTGGTTTGATGTCGGAACTGATATTCAGGGAATGGGTCATCACACTCGCGGGTATCCCTTTCAGATCTTTGGGAGTCCAGGCGAATACATCTCGCGAGCTTGTGAGCAATGCCTCGATGTCTTGCACTACTTTCTGGTCTAGTCTTCCACCCACATATAGCTTCTCTTCTTTGTTAAGGAAGGGCGTGGTCGTTTGCTTGTCGAACCCATCAAAGTGAGGTTTGTGCTCTTCTTCCTCTTCATCTGTACCACGCGATCTCGGAGATGCGTGCACTTCTAACTCTGCTTCCCCAACCACGTGAGGCAATCCCGGGATGAACAATTGATTGGCAGATAAAGCCTTGGTATTGCCTTTTTCAGATGATACATAACAAATCCGGCTTTCCTCTCGGTTCCCTCTCGCGATCCCCACTCCAGATTGCGTCGGGAATTTCAGACAAAAATGGCAGATCGACACTACTGCTTCAAACTTGCACAGAGTCTCGCGTCCAAGGATTGCATTGTAGGACGATGAGATGGGAATCACTACAAAATCTATCTTTTCTGACTTTCGTGGTCCGATTTCTTCTCCATGAATGAGGTCCATGGTCACGACTCCTAAGGCTTTCACCCTGTCGCCCGCAAACCCTACCAGAGTAGTCTTAGTGGGCTTGAGTGTCGACGCGTCTATGCCCATCTTTTCGAACGCGTCCCAGTACAGAATATCAGCTGAACTCCCAGTATCGACAAGAATTTTTTTCACGAGTTTGGTTCCAATCTGAGCATGAATAACAAGCAGGTCCGCGGCTTCGACAGCCCACGCGTCTACTTCTTTATCATCGAAGGCAAGTGTGTAAGGCTCTGATTTAGGTCTCGCAACACAGTAAACAGGGAGGCCCTGAGGCTTGGGTGCATTGTTCATAAGCCTTTGCTCTTGTTTGCTTGGTGGGATAGGCACATGTCTACCCGCGATAGTGCCCACATGTCCATCTAGACGAGGGAAATTCTGGTTCTGATTGTGGTTAGGGCCCGGATCCTGATTATTTCTTCCTGGGGCTTGTTGCCTCGCGTCAGTCTGATTTCTGCCCCTACCTCTTCCCCTAGCACCTCCCCTCGGGTTACCTCTGCCTGCGTTATCATTTCCCCTCTGGGTTGCAAGAACCTCTTGTTCATGGCGGTGGTGTGGTCGCGACCTACACTCTTCTGTGGGGGTGGGTGCTTACTCTGTGGAAATCACACCACGCGGTTTGTGCATTGCGTCCTCGACCACGTCCGCCGCCCCTGTGACCCTCGCGGCCATTGTCCTGCTCGGCAACAAAATTCTGTGAACGGAACTGATTTTGATCGTGATTCTGACCCCTGAACTGATTTTGACCCTGATTCTGATCTTGGATCTGTAGGTCGGGCGCTCGCGAGTCGTTCTGATCCTTACTCTGACTGTTCTGATGCCTCTTATTTCCCCAGCTCTGATTGTCTTTCTTCTGATTCTGAGCAGCTTTACCATGATTGTTACCTTTGGTCGCGAGGCTGGTGTGAGCTTCAACATGTATCTCTATATACGCTCTCTCGAGCATGCCCTGGTAATCTAGTTCTTTCTTGCGATACAGGTACTGCTTGAAGGAACTCCCATCTGTTAAGTCGTCTAAGAACGCGACCTCGGCGGTCTTGTCATGAAAATCCTTTGCTTCTAAGATCTTTTCGGAGAACCTCTTGACATAACTCTCCAGGGACTCATTGGGACCTTGCTTGACCCCTACTACCTCTTGCATAGTTATCTTTCTCTTCTTGGAGGAGCCAAAGTGTAAGAGGAAACTCCTTTCTAGATCTGCAAACGAAGCGATACTTCCCGACGGTTGATTAAGCATCCAGGTCATGGACGCATCCGCGAGGGTGCCAGGGAATCCCTTGCACATTGTGGCCTCGTCCGGACATCTCGCGAGCATGGCGTACTTGTAGCGGGCCAGATGCTCGCTTGGGTCCCCTTTACCATTGTACTCTTTAATTACAGGGAACCTAAAATCTGGTAAGGGTACTGACCTGATTATGTTGTCGGCGAAGGCGGTCAGGCCAAAAAGGGTTGGGGGGTTGACCGGGCGGTAGGCCTCGTAAGCCGGATGTTGGTAGGGTGCCTGAGAATAGTAAGGCTCTCCATCATAATGGTAGCGGGAAGGTTCGTACTCGGCACGGGGTCTGTGGCCCCTCGTGTCGGGCCTTCCCCTACTCGAATGGTGTTCTTGATAGCTCGTAGGAGCCTGGTTTAGATCAAATCCACTGGGGTGGTTTGCTCTTTGACGCCTCTCGACCCCTGGTCCACGCGACATGGAGATTCTGTGCCTGCGACTGAAGGAGGGTGCGATACTGAATAAGTGACTCTCCTGTGAGAATGATCTCTTCCTCTTCTACGCGAGGTAGTGGTGCCCGCAAGTTGTTCACCTCTTGTTGTGTTCTCGTCTGAATGGGAGTGTTGTTGACTGCGCCACTGCCTTCACCTCCAGTGGCCATTTTTAACTTTTCTGTATTGACGCGAATCTCGCGAGACTTCGTTGAATGCCCTTACCTGCGTGAGGAGGTCCTCACGGTAGGCGCCAGTGTTGGAGCCCAGAAAATGCTACCTCGCGACACAACACCTCGCGAGATATGGGAGAACAAATCTTCAGTCAAATGCCGAGGACCTCTTCTACACTTCTGGACAAACAACTTGATGAAAACGTCTCGCTCGATCAAACTTCGTCTTTCGCCATCTTTCCCATGACCCACTTGCTTGTTCTTGATCTTCCAAACACCTGCGCAACCAAACCAGGAAGGGGAGGCTCCGGATTTGGCTCTCTGACGCCCAAGTCAGCAAATGTGCAAAAGAATGAAAGAGAACAAAGCAAAATGACACAAATAAGGAGGAAATAGAGGTAAAGAAGAGGAAAATGCTAATGCTCAAAACTCCATTAACAAACTTCACAAGCTCGTTTTTACACAAAACCCAAAACACCTCAGAATTCACTCATTCTCATCACAAAATCTCGATCATGGCACCGAGAGTCGGAATCCAAGTACCGATCGTCCAAACGCCTCGGAAATAAGGTCGATTGGGTGAATTGAAGCAATGAGGAGTTTCTGTGTTTTTCGCTCTAGAGAGGAAGAAGGAGGAAGGGAATTTCTGGTAATGATGCTTTGTCCCTTCTCTCTTCTTTCAGTTAGGATTTTATACTGTTATCTGGGTCCGACGCGGGTCAATTCCGAATTTGCCCTTCCGTAGTTCGAACTTATTGGATCTTCTGTATTGGGCCTTCCTTCCTTATGGGTCAGTGCCATCCGCATGGGCTGGACTGTATTTGATCTGGGACGCGAGTTGTGGTTGGGCTCGATTCTTATGGTCCTCGCGGGGGTCTCGAGAACCGGCTCCAACAGTATCAAACCACCTGCATCATCAAATAAACCTCACTCATTCATGATAGGACAAGAGGCAAGTTAATGAAATATAAAGTGAAAATGGTGTTTAGAATTCACACAAAAAAATGAACCCAATGCATATCATGCTCTTGTAAAATATAAGAACGAGATCACCGTGGATGAAAATGTATTATCCAAGTTGATAAATATTAGGGTAAAGCTTCCCTTTAATGAAAAGCCAAAAGAGATACTTTTTGTATTACTTAAAAAAATTGCATATACTGCACCATCAAGTAGGAAAAATGTTTAATTACTCCTCCAATCTAGAATTTTATGGTACTTAAACTATTCCTAGGCCCGGCTACAAAAGAGATTAGACGAAATGAACGAATAAGGAACGAATCAGAAACCTTTGATGAGAGGCGAATTTCTTAGATAACTCAGGATGGAAAAAAAATCAGAAACCCTAGGGTTTTACTTTTAGACAAATGCATCGAACAAAAAAGTAGAGAGGCGAGGAGAATCTGTGATGAGGATGAAAACGGTGCCGTTCTTAAGCTCGACTCTCCTTACCCGTGTTGAATCTGAGTCGAAGGAGTACGAGGTCGTGGAAGGAGTACAAGGGCAAATGCGTCTTATTTCAGGGAAAGCATCATAATTGCAAAATTGTCACCGCATCAATCAACTCTCTCTAAATCTTGACTCTTCATCTCGGATGTTAATTTTCGAACGATTCAAAATTATCCGCACGTCCGCATCTCGATGTTTGTCCTCACCCGAACGGCCTCATAGTTTTATACCCGAGACAATTATTCTTCTTTTGAAAAAGACAAAAAAGGGAAGAACAAAACATTTCAAATATAAACCCTAGTTTTTCATCCTTTCATTTACCACCATGCATCTTAATATATTTTTTTGTTTTAAAGAAAAGACACGTTTGTTTGTGTAGTGGAGTTGCAACTTGAAACAAATGCCACTAGCCCATGCATCCTACTTATATCACAACTTGTTCAACTAAAAATCTTCCGATTCTATCCCCTCTTCCCCATATAAGCACTGTGCAAATACATCTCTATCTAAAACCTAATCTTATGACGTTAATACCTATCTTTTTTTTACAACTTGTTTGTAATAAACAAAGTCCAGAGAAACTCATCCCCTCTATCTTAAACCTTTTTTTTTTAATTACTTTTTATACATTTGAGTAAATTGAGAGGTCGAGAAAAATCGACAAACATGCAGACCATCGTGGTAATTGTGATTGTGGAGTTGATTCACTTTGAGGTATTTCGTTGTTTTCATGGTCATATTGAAGCAAATGAAAGATGTCACACTAGTAAGAGCACCCCGAAATCCGTCATTGAGGTGGAGCAATGTCAATGATTGTTTATTCTATTACCTTCGTGTTATAATGTTTGTCATGTTTGACTCTGACATACTTGTCAATATACGTTTTGTATTTTTAATATATCTAATTACATATTAAAAATATAGTTTTTTAATATTTTTGAAGTATTAATTGAAACGAATCAAACAAGACGACAAATAATTATGTTTGTTCTTATAAATTGAAAAATATTTAGAAAAATATTTAGAAGATTTTCGATTTGTAAATAGTGTAACAATTTGAAACACGACCATCGTTAGGGAATAACTCTTTTCTAAGATTGTTCGTGGTGGACCCATTTCCTTTGGTTGTGTAGATTGTAGAAGCATGTCAATTAAGATGAATCTTGGTTGGTTGTAGACAGTACTAAAAAGCAAAAACAAATTTTTTAATGGTCTTTTCAGCAAATCACTAATCAATTTATAAGCCAAGAAAACATTGCATTAACATCCCCTTAACCAAGGCAAGAGTCATGAAGTTGCAAATTTAGACTACAACCTCCCTTCAACTGGAAAACCAACACAGAAAGAAAAACACAAGGAGGACCAAGAAAAACATCACCACCAAAAGGCCACCACATATATGTGATATACACTAATTATTACATACACGCGTCCAGAAGTTTCTCTGGATCGATATGTCTCCCATGGTCAGTTGTTACCAGCTTTCAATCCTCATCCTCATCGTCCTCGTCTTCATCCTCCTCCTCCCCGCCGTCCTGTCAAGGTTGCATAACAGATGGTAAACCCGTAAATATTTCAGTATATGCCCGTCTAGTCAAAAAGCGTAAAAGGGCATTATAAGGCAGTAGCTACCTCTTCACTTTCATTATCTTCGTCATGGATTTCAGACTTCGACTTGTCAGATTCCTCCTCTTCTGCAGCTTCCTGCAAACAAAAGATATGAAAAATGAAGTGGGTAAGAAAACTGAAAGCATTCTGTCTTGTAGCACAATTGTAATTTGTAAATGTAAATATTTTACCAGCTTCTTCGTATAGGCAACCATCTCTTTTTCATAATCAACCTTCCTCTTTGCAGCTTTGGCCTCATACGTGGCTTTTTCCTATCCCACGCAAGCAAATGATCAAGTTAGTAAAGCACATAATCTTGTAATTTTTTCCATCCCTGATTTTAACATCTTGCAGGACAATAAGCAAGTTAGTCCTTATTGATCCACAATGAAACAGCCTCTCAGCCCAACAAAAGACAGATGATATATGATTTGTTCGCGTGTTCAAAACACAGAATACTACTACTCCAGATAATTACAGAATCCGAGTATAGAACTGCAAGATTAGTCTCTACTTACAGCATCAGACATGGATTTCCACTTAGCGCCACCAGCTTTCCCAACCTTACAAGACACAGAACCAAATTAATCTCCAGCCCAATCACATGTTTACTAAATAATTCTTAAATATACATACAGCTGAGACAGCCTTCACATTTGGATTCTCTTTTTTAAAGGTCTTCCTGAAATCCTCTCTGCAATAATCGGAAACAGGATGTAAATCCTCAACAATGGCTACTAATCCCATATCAGAAAACACAAAAGAGAGAAGGAAAGAGGAAACATACAGGAACACGAAAAAGGCGCTTGGAGGCCTTTTCGGTTTGTTGTGGTCTTGAGCTGGTTTCTCCTTCTTGACCTTTTTGCTGCTCTTCGGAGCACCGTTGTGGTCTTGAGCTGGTTTCTCCTTCTTGACCTTTTTGCTGCTCTTCGGAGCAGGTGCCTTCCTCTTTCCAACCTTTCTGAAAAGAATTAAAGATACACATGACACCCATCACTACAAAATTCCTCTGACCTCTGTATACACCAACCAATATCAATTTATCAGATCTTGCGCAGAAACAAATTTATTCAATAGAGCACTTATCCTATGCCTTATCTAAGATTATGCGAAACAGTTAATTGTTGTCCAGTGTTGGAGAGAACTTATTAAGCTAACCTGTCATCTACAACCTTCAGAACTTCCTTGTCCTTGGCTGCTTCCTTACTCCTGCTCTTCATCCTAATCTAACTTGTTTATCTGCAAAGACAGATTCGCAGCTCATAAGAAGAACTTCTGATCACAGTTACATATTATTTCTTCAGTCAAATGGATTTGGAAATAATACATAGGAGATAATTTCACAGATATATGGAGATCACTGTTACTGACTTTGTACAGGCACCGAAAAATCAGAACATTAACAAACAAACAACAAGACACAGTAGATGAAAGAAAATAAAAGTGCAAATTTACTATCAAAATCAGAACAGGTCAACAATAGTTGATCAGCATAAGCACCCTTGAATTTCATATTCACAACTAGATCATAAAAACTAAGCATGAATAAAATTATGAAGAAATTCAAATCCAGAACAGAAACATAATATACATAAGAACTAGAGTGAATTCATAAGCGAAGAGTAAAATAGGGTTTGATGAAGAGCTTCACCTCGAAGAGGAAAGAGGGAGAGTTGCAGTGAGAAACAGGTGAGAAGAACAATGAGGAGCGGGTGAAAGAAAGAGGAGGAAGGAAATGGAGTAATGGAGGAGGATATGAGCTACCGGACAAACCGGTAAACAATAAGTATTGGCGGCCACACAAGGGAAGATAAGGAATAAGCTAAGACCAAAAGCAGGTTTTACCGGCAACTGGTCGAACGGGTTTCTTCAATTCTTATTCCTTCTTACTCTTGCATCTCTGTCACTGCGTTAACTCCTCAGCGTTCTGCATCTTTATTTTTTAACAATTTTTTTTTGTCATTTGCGTCATACTCCGTATTGTGTTTAGGGTGCTAAATCGGGTTTAGTTGACAAATGATACAGTTTGGTTTAGCCAAGGTTACTAACTTCATTCGTCTCCCGAAAAATATGGAAAACTTTACGGTGCTTAAACTTAATAAGATCCATGATGATATCAGTCATTATAATCTCAATTTCCCAAAAGCATGCCCAATTGTCGTTTACTGTTATCTCTTACAAAGATATTATTCTAGTGTTACTTATTTTTTATTGGAGATAAGTTAAATGGTAGAGACTAGGAGTATTTGTTATTTAAACAATTTATTTTATGGAAATAAATTTGTGACTAATTGGAGGGGACTTGGCAAAAATTCGTGAAACGTTATTTGTCAAGAAGAGTTATTGTAGATCCCGTTTTGGGTGAGGTACAGTATGATCACCCGTTCTTCAACCTAGCCTCCCGGTGCCTATGCTTTTTGTGTAAGAATTGGCTTGTCCATGTCCGTTCTGTTCCTAGGGAAGCAAATCGCGACGCGGATCGTCTTACTTCTTTGGCTTTTGATTTTCCTCTTAGGCTACCCACAACACAATGGGGTTGTATAAATTATTTTAATATTTGATTGCATAATAAAAAGTGTTTTTTAATGCCTGGGTTGCATGATATGCAACGCAAATGAGAGTTGCATCCCATTTTTTTGTTAACTATTTTTATGATATTTTTTATCTTATCTAGTAGAAAGATATAAATAAAAGCAAAAAAAAGTTGTGCAGCTCAAATCATACGACACTCATTGTTGATAGCCTTCTTTCACTTTCTTAGCGGTCCGCCTAGTTGTGTTTTGGAACTTTTTGAGGGAGATGTAAGAGGAGTAGTGGATACCCCACTTTTAATCTAGCCACATTTTAATGTTGCGCGTGAGAGCGATGCATCTCTTCGACCAAAAAAAAATAACACTATTATGTTATTTCTCTCTAATCATTGATGCAATTGCAGATGCTTTAAGTGTAATTCCATAAGTGGGGATATTTTTCATTAAGTTTTTTTAATCGTGATTATGCATTTATTTATATAAGCAATAATAATTACTACGGAGTATATTCTTTACTACTGGAATTAAGAAATATAAAATAACGGGGCATCTCCTCTTCTTTGGAGAAGGCAAGTGGAAATATGAGTGATTGCTAGTGCAAAGAGGAATATATTCGTCTCAGGTGTCACCTGCTTACACGTGTGGATTGCATTTATAACCTTCACTCACACACTTTACCAACACTTCTTCCCGCGAGGACATGAGGACGCCATCTAAGCCCTAGATCTATTTTCATCTGTACTGAAATTAGGGCTTATGTGATATTGATTGTTATGCACGCAAGGTGTTTGTATTAATTCCTTAATGAACATTATTATTATTATTAGTGAGATGTTTTTTGAGGGATTTGTTAGAGGTTCAAGAAAATCAACCTGATTATCTATGAGAATTATATGATTCGCGGAAATCAACCTTTAGTGACTCTATTATCCTCTTCTCTGCTGCACAACAAGTTTGGTTGTTGGTTCTGAAGTTCATACGATGTGTCCTCAATCATCATCAATTTCAGAATTTTATGAGCGTTTGGCTGCCAATCTCTAAGTCATTCAGACTTGGAGTTGTTTGTAATGATTGGTTCAAGCTTTTGACGATCTTGAAATAAGCCAGTATTTAAAGGGAATGATTCAGACTCGAGAACATGGTGGATAAGTGCAAATTGCAATTGTCTAAGTTCCACTCTTGTACATTGCAAGATCGGTTTGGTGTTGTTGCTCCGCTCTGAATCAGCCATCACGCCATTCACTTATTTGTTGGAACAAAGAGCACAAAATGATGACAATGCACAGAATGTTCAAAGTTTACAATCTGCAATTACAAAAATTACATTGAAGGAGTATAGATTGCCAAATAGAGCTTCAAATGCATATTATGACACAACTGCCCGAAGAGAATTCTATTATTGGCTTTTGGGATGGTATTTTTCTATTTTCTTCTATTTTATCATCTAATTATAAATTGCTAAGCCAACCCCATGTTTCCGGATGTTAAATTTTAGACTTCAGATTTGATTTAATTTTTCCAAAACAGTATTTTGTGACAAAGTTAAATTCTTGTTTGGTGTATACATGCCAGATAGTGAAACCATAACTGCAAATGGTTATGGAGGCTCCTTAAACAAAAAGTTTTTCAAGGAAATACTGAAATCGGGGAGATGGTTTTCTGATCTTGTAAGTGAAATTTATATGTTTTGAATTTACTTCAATTGTTTATGTTCTGCATAGATATATGACAATTTTCTTTTCTATTTCTTCTTATTATTCTTAAGCATATGGATGAGATGCTATATAATCTGAGGAAGATTTTGCATGAAAAGGGAGAAGCATGTTATGAAGTTCTAATCACACATATCATGTGGCATAGCTACTTTACACCTGGTATTGTCGAACCATATATGACGGGTCATCCAGATGTTAGTAGAATCCATTTTCATTATTTTGATGGATCTCGCCCATTCAAATATGGAAAACAATGGTATAATGGGGTAAAGAAAGTATATTCCCCATTCTACCTTAAAAATGAACATTGGGTGGCATTGGAGATTGATCTTGAAAAGCATCATGTCACGGTTCTTGATTGTTTGAAGAACTATACTAAAGATGACTATTTGTTTACTGCTTTGGCCCCAATCTGTAAACTCATCCCATTTACGATGAAAACATCTGGGAAATTTGCACACTTTGAACCTCTGGATAATGACTTTACTGTAAGTCGAGACACATAGATCTGCCAAGACGAAAATGGGTAATTATATGCCATCTTATATTCACACATATGTGTATATATATTGTGTGTATTGTACTAATCTATTCTTATTACTTTTTTGCTACAACGGTCGTTGTGGCATTTTTACAATCCGGTACATTGAAGCTTGAGCTCTAGGCACAACACTGATCGATCACACTCGTATGAGGGCTCAGAGAGAAAAAATTGCAATGGACATTTATAGAGGATGTTGGAATTTGGACAGAATTAAGTAAATTTGAATATGTTGATGGACAATTCTACAATCAAAGCCAATATGTATTTCTATCATAGATATGTTAGAAGATCATTTGATTTCTGTGTAAAAACTTTTATTCAAAACATCTTTTGCAGCTATTAATATTGCAGTTTCACTTCCAAATGTTAAACTTTCATATTAACAGGAAAAATAAAGGGAAAGATGGATCTAGGACAAGTTTGTGTTTGTCTGGTTGTCACACCATGGCAATTTTAGATAATAAATTCCGATTTCAATCTGGGAGGTTATGATAATCAGATTGCCACACTGTGGCAAGTTGAAATAAGGAGCAAGATGAATTTAGGACAAGTTTGGACATGATACCCTTACAACAAACATGTCACACATAAGACAAAGAAAAGAAGATTGCCATAATTATTTCACCCTTTATACACAATTTTGAAGATGTTACCCTTACTACAAATCTGTCACAAATAAGACAAAGACTGTCACAAAACTAGACACAAAAAGCAAAGCTTGCGACAATTGATTCACCCTTAATACAACTTGTTACAAAAGTGTCCCAAAATAAAACATGTCAGAAAACGCTTAATTCAAATAATTGACACACAAGTTTATACATGTTACCCTTACTACAAACCTGTCACAAAATAAGACAGACTGTCACAAAATTAGACTTGCGACAATTGATTCAACCTTTACACAACTTGTTACAAAAACTGTCTCCAAATGAAACATGTCAAAACTGTCACAAGATGAAATAGTGTTTCACCAGAATGCAACTAGACACAAAATACAGAAACTTGTCACAAGCTCGTGCCAGACAACTCCAGCTCCTCTGAACACCCATGGGAATCTTGATATTGTAAACATCTTGAAGTTCATTTGGCACATCACCTATCATTGAATTACAACGGCCCCATCTCTCATAGACATTTCATCGAACAACTCCTGTGCATTCCAAAACACATACACAAATTCAGCCAGATTAAAGAGAACATTCGCCAATGGACTGCGAAACACCAGATTCAACCATCTCCTAAAAGTCTCTTCTCAATCTCATAAATCAAATTAAGAAAATTAGATTTGAGACTAAAAAAGTCGCTAAGCTTCGATGACGGCAGAAAAAGACAAAATCAGCAACGACATAGAGTGGCGGATTCATCGACGACGACAGAGAGTGGAGAAGACATCAACGACGACGGCAGAGAGCGGCTTCATTAACGTCCTTGTAAAAGCTAGCAGAGAGCGACTCCATTGATGTCCGTGGAAATTTGATTTAACCTTGAAAAAAGTTATTATACAGGAGTCACAAAGTTTATTTCTCAGAAAACTTGTATAATAGGCTAAATAGACTTATCAAACTTCATTTTTCACCAAATTTCCTCATTAAAAAAATAAATTAGTTATGATAAATAAAAAATAAAAAAGGTTTTAGAGGATTCCGCGGAATTAGATTATCCTTGTCTCTCCCCCCCTAGGGTTTCAAAACATTATGATCGATATGAAGCGCTCAAGCTACCCCTCTTCGAAACGCTGTTCGAAGGGTCGGCCGTGGAATTACAGGGAAGAAGAAGAGGAGGAGGAAGTGGAGGTTCCTGAATCGAACGAAGACGAGGAATATGGAGGGTACGAGCGCGGCATTGAGTCGAATCGGAGCTCGAAGATGAGGAAATTGGAGGAGTTCAATTCGGGGTACGAGTTCCGGCCTCGAGGCATCCTTAGCGGTAGGGGTTGCGACCTGGAATGGAACGATCAGTCCACCTACGTGTTGCTCGATGCTTGGGGCGACAGATTCCTCCAATTAGGCCGTAGCAGTCTCAGGACCGACGATTGGACTGAGGTCGCTGATAGGGTTTCCGAGCTCACAGGATCCGAATTCAGCGTCTCCGATTGCAGGACCAGATTGAATGATCTCAAGAACAAGTACAAGAAGGAGAGGTCCAAGCTCGATTCCGGAGGGACTAGCAAGCTGGTTTACTTCAAGAAGATGGAGATTCTATTGACGATGCCTCAAAGGCAACAACAACACTGCGGATTAGCCTGCGGAGTGGATTCTGGGGAATTTGTCTTCATGGATCCCAAAGTGTATTTGGATCAATCCAATGCACTGGATGAGATGAGAGATAGTCCTGGGATTTCAGACGCAGAAGAAGAAGAGGGTGCTGTTGATTCGGAGTCGTACCGGATGCTGTCTGAATCAATCAAGAGAGTCGGGGAGATATATGAGAATATTGAGAGTAATAAGAGACAACACATGATGGAGCTAGACAGGATGAGGATGGAGTTCCAGAGAGATCTTGAAATGCACAAGGAGGAGATGATTGAGACTACTCGAGCTGAGATGCAGAGACTGAGCAAGGCTGACGCTGAGGATCATGATGTGGATGCCTCACCCGCTCATAGTGCTAGTCAGTAGTTCCTTTTTTAACCTTGCATCACTTCCCCCGTAACAATCTCTTACTGTCGCATTAACCTGCCTTCATGTATTACTGTATTATTAACCTGCCTTCATGTCTTTAAACCAAACTGCAGTCTTTAAACCAAAAAACCCGTCAACATTTTTGCATTTTTTTTGCTCACTAGCTTGGGTTAGGCTCGGTTTATCTTCGATCAAAGTGCCTAATTTTGATAAGTTGATCCAATCAGTGTAATTTTCATGCTTGATTTAGACAAGCTTGATGGAGGACTTGCTCCTTTGTTTAAAGTTCGGGAGTTCGAATCATTTGGCAAGCGTCACCGGATCCAGATCCTCTGTTTCAAAGCAATAACTGTCTAATACTTTAAGTCTCATCTTCAACTCTTACGGGTGTAAATATGAGGGCGGCTCGGGTGAAGACGGAGCCGTATTCGGTGAGGACATAAGGACAGATCTAGGCCCTTAGATCAATTAACCTACGGTTGATATTCTGGTGTTTCGCGGTGCATGCGCTCACTCAAAGGATTTGGTGACAATTTTGAAATTTGGATAAAAATTACAGGAAAAAGACGTCGCTACCCGTGGCTTCTTCTCCCTGTTCAGTCGCGATTCTCGCACATTCCATGGCGATTGGGGGAAGGAAGAAACTCCAATCCGAGATCCACAGTGCCCCTCCTTCCTCCTCTTTCCTCCTCCTTCCTCCTCCTTCTCTCTACTCAGTCTCAAATTCGGATCCACTCCGCCTGCATCTTCTTCGTCCTCTTCTGTCTCTGATGGTGCGCGACTTTCCAACCTTCGCTCCTCAACCTTCATCGATTGTCGGCTCCTCGCCCCTCAGAAGCTACGTCGACCGGCAACTACCACCGAAACGATCTAATTTCGAAATTTCAGCATCAAGAGAACTAATGAAGATGCCAAACACGCTCAATCAGAGGTTAGGGTTTATGCTGAAATGTAGATTAACATTTAATGATTCATTTGTTCAATCAAAGGTTAGATTAGGGATACTAAAGTAGAAGTACTTGAATGGATTAATTGCTATTATTGTCTGTTGATTGTGAATATTGTATGTTGAGATGTACTTTTGCCTAGTTTCTAGGTTAAGATTCTGAAATCTGCAATAGGTGTCTCTTCTTTCGGAGGATCCATGTTTCCCTTCTCATTGAAGAAGCTCAGCTTGCAAGTTGGCAACTTGGTTATACATCTTTTGTGTTTATTGCTTGTTATTTAATATTGTGAATCTAGAACGTGAAGTTCATTATTCATGTTTATGATCTCGCTTGATTCTGATGTATTGACTGGTGGTTGCTTGTTTGCAAGGAGAGGCAGCCGATTAGAACAACAACGACCTCATCGAATGTTCAACATGTTGATGCTGATTTCAAAGCTAAAGACATAAGGAAAATTTACAAGGGGAGTTGGAGATGAAGGAGAAGGCTTACAAAAAGAAGCTTGTTGAGTTGGAAAATTCTATCTCAACCTGATAGCAGTGTTGGAAAATTCTATTTTGTGAAGGAACACTATCCTGTATTTTCAGTGCCCTGGGATCTGATAAATGAAATCCAATTTGTGGGAGTCTAAGTGCGTGAAATTAAACCAAATATGGTTCGGGAACTTCTTAAACTTTCCTCTACATTGATAGTTGTTCGTTCAGTTGAAGAATATGTTGATGTTCTTGACTATTGTCTTTCAAACATCCGACTTCCTGATTTATCTAATTCAAGTGAAGCTGGTGATTTTGATCAGACTGGTAGTTCTGCATCTCCTTCCAGTATCCAGGGACTTCATGTGATATCTACCAATGGTCCAACAAGTTCGGGAGGGGATGCTTTGGTAATGATGACAAGTTTTGGAAGGGCCTTAAGGATTTTAGTCTTGGAGTAGTTGAAGAGCAGCAAATTAATGATAAATAGTCTCAATTTCATTACATCTGGATTACATAATATGTACTTCGTATATTATTATGGTTCAATTTCATTATACTCATATTAAACAATATGTACTTCATATACTATATGATACATTGTATAATATTGTATAATATGTATGTGGATAACTTATTTCATCTAATAATTAATTTAATTTATCTTTTAATTAGAGAACAAATTAATCTTTAACTCATTTTATCTTTAATAAGATAAAAATATTTATACATATTATGATAAGATGTACGTGGATAACTTGTTGTATCTAATAATTAATATACTCTCCTTTAAAAAGATTTTTTTTAATTACAGAATAACATGATCTTTAACTCATTCTATCTTAATAGAAAAAAAAGTATTTATGCATATTTTTGAGGAAAAGAGTCATGTAATAATACTTGTTAAAATGATAAATGAGAATGAATGTGGAGCCTTGGATCAAGAGAGATCCAAGAGCCCATATGATGACACGTGACACCCCTTGTCCCCCCCTTGTCCCCGCCGCCGGAGCATCTTTGATGAACATCAAGTGTTCATAAATGTTCATCACAATGTTCATAAATGTTCATTTGTATATACTCTACTGAATGTTCATCACATTATACTTAAAAGTTCACCAAATTTTGATGAACATCAAGTGTTCATAAATGTTCATCACATTATACTTAAAAGTTTTCCAAGTGAATGTTCATCACATTCTACTTAAAAGTTCACCAATTTTTGATGAACATCAAGTGTTCATAAATGTTCATCACATTATACTTAAAAGTTTTCCAAGTGAATGTTCATCACATTCTACTTAAATGTTCACCAATTTTTGATGAACATCAAGTGTTCATAAATGTTCATCACATTATACTTAAAAGTTTTCCAAGTGAATGTTCATCACATTCTACTTAAATGTTCACCAATTTTTGATGAACATCAAGTGTTCATAAATGTTCATCACATTATACTTAAAAGTTTTCCAACTGAATGTTCATCACATTCTACTTAAATGTTCACCAATTTTTGATGAACATCAAGTGTTCATAAATGTTCATCACATTATACTTAAAAGTTTTTCAACTGAATGTTCATCACATTCTGCTTAAATATTCACCAATTTTTGATGAACATCAAGTGTTCATAAATGTTCATCACAATGTTCATTTGTACATACTCTACTGAATGTTCATCACATTATACATAAAAGTTCACCAATTGAATGTTCATCATCTCATACTTAAATGTTCATCATCCCATATGATGACACGTGGCACCGGCGGCACCGCCGGACCGCCGCCGGACCATCTTTGATGAACATCAAGTGTTCATAAATGTTCATCACAATGTTCATAAATGTTCATTTGTATATACCCTACTGAATGTTCATCACATTATACTTAAAAGTTCACCAAATTTTGATGAACATCAAGTGTTCATAAATGTTCATCACATTATACTTAAAAGTTTTCCAACTGAATGTTCATCACATTCTACTTAAATGTTCACCAATTTTTGATGAACATCAAGTGTTCATAAATGTTCATCACATTATACTTAAAAGTTTTTCAACTGAATGTTCATCACATTCTACTTAAATGTTCACCAATTTTTGATGAACATCAAGTGTTCATAAATGTTCATCACATTATACTTAAAAGTTTTTCAACTGAATGTTCATCACATTCTACTTAAATGTTCACCAATTTTTGATGAACATCAAGTGCTCATAAATGTTCATCACAATGTTCATTTGTACATACTCTACTTAATGTTCATCACATTATACATAAAAGTTCACCAATTGAATGTTCATCTAAATGTTCATCATCTCATACTTAAATGTTCATCATCCCATATGATGACACGTGGCACCCCTTGTCCCCACCGCCGGAGCACCGCCGGACCGTCGCCGGACCCCCGTCGGACCCCTTCCGGACCTCCGTCGGACCCCCGCCGGACTTCCGGTCGCCGGACAACCACCGGGTGGTCGCCGGGAGGTCGCCGGACCACCACAACTACCCCCCACTTGTAGTGGGGGTAACTAGTTTAATCTAAGCCATTGGATGCTAAGACATCCAATGACTTAGATTCATTCTTATTTATCTCTAAGAGAGGGTTTATTATGGGATTCTCACCCTATTTTTTATCTACATTTTATATATTATGTATTCCACGGTTTTTTCCTCATCTCCTTAGAAAATTATTTATAAAATAAAGCCTAACTAAAACCAAAAATTTTAAATTTAGATATATTAGCAACTGATCATATTATGAGTTTGATTTATATTTCTATAATTTGTAGTAAACTTTTTAATCAAGTAATCATTTTCATAATCTTCAAGTAGAATCCATTGAAATAATTTCTTAAAACAATATTAGATATTAAAAATGGATTTCACAGATGATACTTACACCATCCGATAAACCGATACGCAATTCTTATCGAGTTTTAAAGGGGGTAATTTATGGTGGTTGTTTGTTTTGTCATGCTATCAACACAAATCATTAAATTTCACTCTCTCGAGTGGTTTGTTTCCTCCAAAACATTATATATATATATATTGTATTTTCTAGTGTAACGAGCAGAAATTGATTAATGGTCTTAGTTGATGATAATCAAGTTTGTCAAAATACAATCACAAATGAGACAATCAATTTTATGTGTTTTTCATATCACGATTCTATACATATAGAACATATTAAAAAACAAATTTGCTTTCATTTGATTATATAATATTTTTCAAGAAAATTTCAAAATAATAAAGTGAAATAACTCGATCAAATATAAAGATAGGTGGTTATTTTGATATTTCTTATAGTATTACATATCAAACGAACATTAATATAAAATAACAAAATATTGCAATTTTTAATATTTTGTTAAAAATATAAAATAAACCTAATCCAGTGGGCACATCAACTAGTTTGTTTCTAAAAACGTTGTAATATTTTAGAAGGATGAGCTTTAATATATATATAATTAGAAAAGGGAAAATAATTCAACAAACTTTCCCTAAAATCACTCACAAAGCTCTAAAGGAGAGAGCTTTAATATATAAGATAGATCCCGGCTTGATATAATTATTATGAGTTTGCAATTCTATACATCATTTTCATATTATTATATATAGGAGAGATTACTTCTACCGTTCTACACATGCTTTGCTCATGTAAACGTGTGGTTCGTCGTATTCTTTCTAATAAAGCAACTTCTTTTCAATTTACAATTACATTGTTGCACTTTGCCTAATTATTTTTTCATGTTTATCGGGATATAGTAAATATAAAAGACATGTGTTTGTTGAGGATGTTAATTTCATATTTTTTTATTAAAGAATCAAATTTATTATTTGATATTATCTATTAGTTGTATTTGAAATGTTAAACCTAATTTTATGTATTAATGCTATTTCAAAACTCTCCATCAAAAAAATATAATTTCAAAACTGTAAATTAAATTTGGGTTACAATTATATACGAGATAACTAACTTACTGATTCATAAGTTATATAAACCCGTGTATGGCGCGGAAACTACACTAGTATGTACTAAAAAAATTATTATTAGAGTTAGTTACATGATACATCATATTATGACAAACACTTTGCACAAATATTAACTTTTCAAAAAATGTAGCAACAACAACAATGAGTAGATACTTCTTGATTTTCATGTTTCTTTTGAAAATTGTAAATAGAAAAGGACAAAGATTAGGTACGAATGACTTATCATACGGATATACGAATACATGCACATTCTTAAATATTCACATACACATGCACACACAAGCATTATCATATATCGTCAAAGACATGCACACATCTGCGTATGTGCATGTCAATGTGAAGAATTGTGCACGTGAATTTTCCATTCGTACAATAAAAACCACTCGTACCTGAATCTTTTCCTATAGAAAAAAGAGGTTATAATTAGAAAAGAAAAAAAAACTATTAGGTAATTAATAATCTTTCCTCATGTACTTGGCGACGTGCTACTTGTTCACTTTTGGTGACTAGAGAATTGCAAATGTTACCTGCCACCTGCTTGGCTTCGGTCACAACTTCTCCCAACAGCCTGTAACCTCTTAGCGACCTGCTTGGCGTGAAGTGCTTGGCATTTACGTGGTAAAAGCCAGATTTCCCTCGTTTATTAAAGTCAGGCCAACTTCTCTTCCCTTTGTGTGTTCGTCATTACTTCTTCTCTGTTCTCTGCTCTCTGCTCATGGGTAAGCTTTTTCTTGTCGTGTCTTCTTCATTCTCTCCATCATGTCTTGCCTATTCTCTGTTTACATATCTGTTTCTATGCAAACGATTTGATTGAATGACAAAGGTGTAAGCTTGATATTTTTTTTGGTTGACAAAGTTATAAACTTGAAATTCATTTGTGTTTCTTTCTTTTCTGCGAAGGTCGTGACGGCAGACGAATCTGCAGGATCGAATATATGAGGCTGAAAACGTTCTCTTGGGTGGATGTTGAGGAAGTCGATGTTGAGATGGCTTCGAGAGATCGTTGGGGCAGACGATCGAACGAATCTTGGTGTTTGACAAGTGTTATCTACCTTGACTCAGTCGTCGATCTAGGTAGACTAGCTTGACTCGGACACGATAAGCAAGTGACGTCTTTTAGAAAGACTCACTTGACTCGAACTAACCCAAGGAATCCACCTAGGGTTCTTTCAAGGTTTTGAGGTCGAACTATGAGTAAACACAGATCGATCTCACAGGTGGCCAATATCGAACCAAGCGTTGACTTCTTGCAATTCAATATCAAACCAGGCAAATATCAAACCAAGCGTTGACTTCTTGCAATTCAATATAAACCAAGCTACAGCTAAACAACGTCAAAATCTAAAGGAAGAGTAATTCTCAATTTGTCAAAGTCTGCCTAAAACCCTAGAAAAACACACATTAAATAGTCTTCACGAATGACTTGATTCCCAAGAAAGGAAACCCTAGAAAAGCCCTAAAATCTTGAAACTTGTTCTGATCATGGCGGCCTCGTCCAATCTCGAATGGGCCTACAATTTGGACACAATGAAGATAAGCCCAAGTACTGAAACATATCCAAAGGAGAGCTTAATCCGATCTTCCGTTTGCCCAAACGAACAGAAACAAGTTCGGTCCTTGCAGCAGCCATATCTTGGTCATTGGGCCTCTGTTTGGCTTCAACTTTGGACACGGCCAAGATAGGCCCAAGAAGTATATTCTGACCAAAGATCTTCTCAAATGGACGCCTGAGCCGTCCATGCCACTTTGCCCTAGTTCCAGCCCATCTTTGACAGCATCGCCTCTTATCATCTTCCCGACCTTCAGCTCGGTTACGGGATCACATCACGGGTTGTTCTGGGAGACGCTCCAGCGTACGTACATCATCCTCCTCCCCTTGAAAAGGATTCGTCCTCGAATCCTCTTGCTCTTCTAAATTCAGCTCGTCTTGAAAATGGGGCCCTTGTGAGCTCACCCATACAGTCATGGGTGCCAAAGATGAATAATGCCCCAGCTCTTGATGAAGCTCCGACGTATGTACATCATCCTCCCTTCCTTTGAAAAGATTCGACCTCGAATCTTCTTTACCTGCAAAAAGGAGCGCCACGTAACAAGTATCTGGACACACAACAAGACATAAATATTTACTTGAATCGAGCAAAGCTTGAAGTGTAGTACTAGAAGTCATGCTTGCAAAAGTGAGAAAACTTCCCTTCATATTGCGCAACCTATCTTCTAGAGTCATAAGCACATAAATAGCACATGAATGATTAGCTATGACTCTAAGAAAGCAAGATGCACAATCATGGATACCAATGAACGACAATCCTAAGCCTAAGTGCAAAGGATATACCAAGATGCAAGCAATAACTATGCCACCTTTCTTTCTATTCCCAATCGAATTCCTAAACATGTTAGGCATAATATAATAAGTATACGGGAATGAGAAAGCATCATTGAGACCTGAATGCAACCTATATGATGTGTCTTTAAATGAAGCATGATAGTACTTGGTAGAAGACTGACCATATACAGCAGACTCATGAAAGACAAGAGAGTTTGTCTTGTAATCAGTATGCACATTAGATGAAAACCAGCATGCACAGTTTAAGCTCTTCTTCTTATGCCTATGTATGTGCTTAATAGTGCTACTACAAACAGAATAGGCATTCCTAGGCAAACCAACAAGCATACGAAACAGGGGAAACACATGATGCATGAGATATGAATATCGAACACTATGCATATATGCAACAGATGGCATAGAAGACAAATAAGAAGAGGAGAGGGTAAAGGATCCTTCCCGGAAATGATGATTCCTCAAGTGGATGGCAGAAAGGCTCTTCTTAGCTATGTTAAGCTCATCGACATCTTCTGAGGTGATGACGTCCTTGTTGGCCTCTTCTACTTCTTTTCTTGGCTTCTGGTTGTCCTCCTCTGCAGCATGCTCTACAACAATGTGCCGGTTCCGAGCTCCTTCGTCTTGAGCCTTTCCAGGGACTACATTCAGGGATTTTTCCCCTACTTCTTTAGCGACTTTAAATAGCCTTCACGAATGACTTGATTCCCAAGAAAGGAAACCCTAGAAAAACCCTAAAATCTTGAAACTTGTTCTGATCATGGCAGCCTCGTCCAATCTCGAATGAGCCTCAAATTTGTACACAATGAAGATAAGCCCAAGTACTGAAACATATCCAAAGGAGAGCTTAATCCGATCTTCCGTTTTCCCAAACGAACAGAAACAAGTTCGGTCCTTGCAGCAACCATATCTTGGTCATTGGGCCTCTGTTGGGCTTCAACTTTGGACATGGCCAAGATAGGCCCAAGAAGTATATTCTGACCAAAGATCTTCTCAAATGGACGTTTGAGCCGTCCATTCCACTTTGCCCTAGTTCCAGTCCATCTTTGACAGCATTGCCTCTTATAATCTTCCCGACCTTCAGCTCGGCTACGCGATCGCATCATGGGTTGTTCTGGGAGACGCTCCAGCGTACGTACATCAGGTCGGAACGTTGATATTTCAGTTTTGTTTTTTAGATTTCATCTTTGCGAAGACGAAGTAAATATGGTGTATAACGCAACATTCTTGGTGATGAAGAAGAAATAGACTTGAAACAAAACTGAGTTTGTGTATATGAAATATATTTAAACGTTTCCTTTTAGCTTTTTAAAACACACACACAATATCACCTTTTTAAAAACAAGACAGTCATTTAGTTGATATGACATTTCATAATATTGGTCTCTATTTTATGTGTTCATGTGTTTATATCTTCAAAAGTGGTGTACATTGAAGTGATAAACAACGGTCAATGGAAATTTTTGGAAAAAATGTGGTAATACGAAGGTGAAAAAGAAGTGATATGCATAGCTTTGTCTGAGGATATGGAATTCCCTACTCTACAAAAGAAGTTGAGTGAAAAGGTTGGCCTCGATGCATCCCTCTAGTTACTGGAGATCAAGTATCAGAGACCAAAGAAGCCAGGTACGCCTCCCATTCTTATAAATGACGAGGACAATCTTCATGCGTTCAAGTTGTTGATGAAGGCAAAAGATGGAGGAAGGGCCCCCAGATATCGAGTTGTATACAATCATTGTAATGAAAGACATCAACGACGATGTGAACCATGAAAGTGTTCCCCAACTCATGCTCCTCGTACACCTAAGAAGACTACAATAGATCCAACAACTTCAACACCTTCAAATGCTCCAACCCCGACCAATGGTGAAAGAGAAGTTCCAATGGTTACGTCCAGTCAAGAAAATGATGCCTATGTCCGATCATTTTTTACAAATGTTCGTCCTGCAAAGGAAGAAGCCCGTTCATTAGATGAAATCATTGATGACGACAACGAAGCCGATTTAAGAAGAAGGGATGAAGCGAGAGCAAAAAGGAAGGGAAAGAGTCCCATTATCGTAGTGGAAGATATTATATTAGCTAGCAGTGATGATGATGTTCAAATTATTTCATCAAGAAAGAGAAGGAATGATTATGATGAGGATAGTGTTCAAATTATTTCATCAAAAAAGAGAAAGAATGATTATGATTCATCAAGAAATAGAAGGTATGATGCACTTAATGAGGATTTGAGGGATGATCAAGATTTAAGAGTGCAAGACAAGGTTGTTGATCTCGACGATCATGGATGATTAGGTTTTAGACGATGAGGTTCATGACATTCTTGGGCGTATAGTTATGGCAGGAATGATGATGATTGGTATGATTATTATTTCAATGATTATGAGGGACGTGAGGAAGATGTTCAATTGGATGAAGGGTTGCACTCTGATGATGGTCAAGGCGGGGTGCACTTTATATTAGACAAGGAATTGCAAAAGATGCAAAATCTAACACAAATGTATTTTAACAAACAAGTGCAAGTTGATGGTTGGTATGATTATGATTTAAATGATTATGAGGGAGCTGATGAAGATGTTCAATTGGATGAAGGGCTGCAATCTGATGATGGTCAAGGCGGGATGCACTTTATAATAGACAAGGAATTGCAGAAGATGCAAAATCCAACACAAATGCAGTTTAACAAACAAGTGTAGGTTGGAGAGGCATTCACCTCTAGAGAGGAGTGGGTCAGTTGTTTACGTGATTTAGCAATGCAAAACTGTTATGAGATGAAGGTAATCAGGTCCAACAACGACGAATATCTAGTGAAATGTGTGGACACTAAGTGCAAGTTTATTTGTCGTGCGTCAAGCTTTAATAAAACATGATTTTTGTGGTTAGAGATTATATTCCAGATCACACGTGTGGCATGAATGTGTTACACGGACATGGTAAAGCATTAACTGCTAAAATGATCGCACGGAAAATTCTCCACAAGTAAGATTTTTTTTAAATCTTTGATCACATTGAGTGTGGCTTATTCTTGCACTGTTTCACAATTTAAAATTTATCATACCCTCTATTTTATTTTGTATCTTAGGTTCATCAATGGTGTTCAGGGCCTCCGGGCTTCTCAAATACAAGACCATATGTTAGAAAAAAGAGTACTTATAAGCTACTACAAAGCCAATGGTAAAAAATGAATATAAACAAGTAAAATAGAAATTAAACAAGTAAATACAAGTCACATTCTTTAAATTTTATTTAACAAATAAAATTGTAAAAATGAATATAAATGACTCACACAACCTTGTTGGATGTGGTAAGCCACATGCGCAGGAAATCCCTTCGACAATTCTGAATTTTGAGGACCTCCAACTTTGCTTTCAACCAGTACAGGTTTGTACTTGTTCTCCTTCTTTTTTCTTTTGCGCCTTGGAGATGGTTGCTCTTCCTCTTCCTCATCATCTTCCTCATCCTCTTCTTCTTCCTCTCCCTCCCACTCTCTTTCTTGCTCTTGCACTTCATTTTGCTTCTGCTCATTATCATCATTCACTTCTTATTGTTGATGATACGGTGAAGAAGCAGCTTGTCCACTACCCCCCAGCTTGTTCGCTACCCCCAACTTGTCCAACAAAAGGAGTGTTAGTCGACTTAACACCCTCCAAATAATACCCTGCAGGATATTGTCCCTGATAAGAGCAGTAAGCAGGCAGAGACACACTTTGAATGTAGTCTACTCATTGTGGATCATAAACTTGGAAGTTCCTCGAGTCTTTATCCTGGAACAACTGACGTGAGATAGTTTTTTTGTGTGTTCTTCCTTTTTCCCTTGTCCTGTTGTTGTTCTTTTCTCCTTTCTTCTCTGTTCCTAACCTGGGTCGAGCGCCCTGGACGATCCAAAACCTAAAAAATACAATTGTAATCAACATATACTATGAATCAAGATCAATAACCTACAATAATACAATCATAATCAACAAATGCTATGAACCAAGATAAAAAAACCTCACAATCATAAACATTAGAAATTCAACCAAGATTCTCAACTAAAATTCTACAAAAAAAAAGAATTTGCACTTTCATGCATTGACGTAACGCATGACGTCACACTTTCTTCTCCAATGAGGCCATGTTTTTGGACGACATTTTGACCACATTCCGGGCGTTTCAACCGGTTTTCAACATTAAAACTCTTAGTTCAACATATATTCTATAATTTCAACAAAAACCTATAATTTAAACTAAAACACTTCAAAATCCCAAATCAAAACCCTTGATATACAATATCAAAATTAACACAATCAAATCATTTACCAATCATGCATAATCAACATAATGAGATTGGATCATATGAGGACAACCTTTCCCGTGAGGACATGAGGACACGATCTCAGCCGTCGATCTAAATCCATCCTACGCTCCAGATTAAATCAGGGATTTGCCTAGGTTAATATGGCACGGGGGTATTATTGTCATTTTGCTTTGTTCTAAAATTTCTCTCTTCCTCGCTTCTTCTCTCTCACCCGCGCGCGGCGATTCTTTTGCTCCTTCTCGCAATCTTCTTCTCTTCCTCGCATCCTTCGATTCCGCTGCTGATCTCTACTTCAAATTGATTTTTCTCGTTCAGGACCGGTAGATTATCATTCAAATCATGTTTTCTGGTGGTGATTCGAGTAAGTTTGCTTTCTCTGATTTTAATGTCTTTTTAGCGGATCGATTTTGAGTTTTTGCTTCGGTTTTGGTTGATTTTAAGTTGTTTAAGTGTTTATAGAATTTGTTTATTCTATATTTCGTTCTAGTTGTTGATCATCTCCATCAATTTTGTGTGTTTTCAATTTTACTGTGAATCTAGGTTTAGTACTCGATTTTGAGTTTCTGTTTTGTTGTTAGTTGAATTTAAGTTGTTTAAGTGTTTATAGAAGTTGTTTATGTTATATTATGTTCTAGTTGTTGATTATCTCCATCAATTTTGTGTTTTTGCAAGTTTACTGTGAATCTAGGTTTAGTACTTTTGATATTGTTAATGAATTTTTTGATGCTTTAATGCTGAAGATTTACTTAGTATTACTTTTGTTCACAGATAGTGTGTATTCCTTGTTCTCAGATAGTGTGTATTCCTTCTTCACAGATAGTGTGTAATTTTAATCTGATGCCTTTCGAATACAGGGATGTTGTTCATTAATTTTTTGATGCTCTAATGCTGAACATTTACTTAGGATTTCTTGCTCACAAATAATGATAGTTGTGTATTCCTTGTTCACAGATGAACTTTGTTCCCAAATGATGCATTTGTTTGAAATTTCTTTGAAGAAATTATCTTATGCTTTTTTAATACAGTGTTTCTGTTATTTAATTTTTTGATGCTATGATGCAGCAGATTTTCTTAGGATCTGCTCATGATGATGATGATATGTGTGTACTGTTCATGAGGAACTTGAATAAAACCTAATGAACCTATGAGTCAGAGTTGATGAACCTGAATGTGTTTTTTTTTATCCTCTTGTAAGTGTTAGATCATGATCAATTGAGCTTCTGTTCTGTTGAAATTTATACTCATTGTGTCTAGTGCATGAACCTTTATTCATTAGTGAATGAACCTTTATGCAAGTTTTATGAACCCTCAGGCAAAATTTCATGAACCTCTAGTCATTTTTCATGAACCTCTATGCTAATCCTTATTAACTTCTGTTCTTGTTTTTTGAAATTGTAGCTTCTACTGCTGCTGTTGAGATCTGTGTTATATCTAGTTGTGAAGAAGTGCCAGTTGTTCTTATTGATTCTGAAGAGCAGAATGAACCTATTGTGTCTCAAGGTGGTTCCCTTTCCTATGTGCCTTCTTGTGATGATTCTCTCAAACCTGCAATTGGTATGGTGTTTCAATCATTTGAAGAAGGTATAGCATTTTATGGGGCTTATGCCGATGCTTGTGGGTTTGATATACGAAATGGAACCAAGCGCTTTCAAGATGGTGTTGTGAAATACAAGTATGCCTTATGCAATAGAGCAGGCTACAAAGAGGATAGGGTTAATAAAGGCGTACGTTCTAGGGTATCTAGTAGGGTTGGCTGCAATGCTTTGCTTGGTCTTCGTTTTTCCCAGGGCGTTGGATACAAAGTCATTACATTTGAGGAACGTCACTCCCACAACTTTGTTATGAACTCCCATCGTCAGTTTATGACTTCCTCTAGGAAGTTAGATGAAGGACACAAAAAATTTGTCCTTAACTGCCAAAAAGCCAGCATTGGCCCCGTTAGATCTCACCGTCTTTTCAAGGAAATTGTTGGGGGGTATAAAGCAGTTGGAGCATCATCAGTTGATTTTAAGAATTTTCGCCGTGATATGATGGCTTATATTGGGGGGTCAGATGCTCAGATGACTATTGATAGGTTCTTCAAAAAAAAAGAGCTTTGCTCGGCTTATTGTTTTGACTATGACGTGGATACCAGTGAGCGCCTAACACGTTTGTTCTGGTGTGATCCTGTGTCCAGGAAAAACTTCTCCCTGTTTGGTGATGTTGTTTCATTTGATGCGACATATCGTACTAATAGGTAAGTAAAACATCCTTCTTCTGTCATAGCTTTTTTGTATTGTTCTACTTTTTATTGTTCTGTGATTTATGATGAATCTGGTCTTATTTTCATGTTCAATTCTGTGTATTTGTAACTTATAGTCTGCATGAACGGGTAAGTGTATTTGCATGAACCTAAGTTGATTTATATGAACCTCTAGGCATATTTCATAAACCTCTAGGCATATTTTCATGAACCTGTAGTTAAATTTTCATGAACCTCTTGTTTTTGTCTGTCATGATCCTAATTGTATTGTTATGAACCTTTAGTCATAATTTCATGAACCTGTAGCCATAATTTCATGAACCTCTAGGTATATTTTCATGAACCTCTATGCATATTCTATATTTTTTGCACATGTAATTTTCATCTTTGAACCTGCTTTCTTCTTTTTCCTGATATTTCTATTTAAGGTTTATCTATGAAGATTTTGAATCTTTTAAATTCCTTTTTGTAGGTACAATCTGGTTTTCATCCCTTTTACTGGCCTTGATCACCACAAAAGGAGTGTCACATTTGGTGCTGGTTTGATTTTTAAAGAGGATGTTGGTTCCTATGTTTGGTTGCTTGAAAGATTTAAGGAAGTTATGAGGAATGATCCTAAAATTATCATCACTGATCAAGATGGTTCTATGAAGCTTGCTATTGAACAGGTCTTCCCTAATTCTCACCATCGTTTGTGTATGTGGCACATTATGAGGAAAGTTCCATCAAAGACTAAATATGATGGTGAGACAAGTGATCGGTTTAGGAAGAAACTCAATGCTATTGTTTGGACTCATGAATTGGAACCGGCTGAATTTGAGTCAGGCTGGAATGCTTTGTTTGCAGAATTTACACTCGTAAACCGCAGATGGTTTGATGATATCTTTGCTATTCGGCATTTCTGGATTCCAGCTTATTTCCGGGACATTCTTTTTGGTGGTTTAATTCGTACTACCTCTCTATCCGAGTCTACAAACAGTTACTTTAGTCATTTTAATGACAAGTATTATCGTCTGGTTGAGCTTGTGATGCATTTTGATATTGCAATGGACACCCAACGACATCAACAATCTAGGCTGAACCATGAATCTCTCACCAAACTTCCAGATTTGAAGACACAATTGTTGCTGGAGAAAGAAGCATCCAAGGTCTATACGCTCACTGTATTTTGTCTTGTTCGCCAGGAAATTGCAGCAGCTTGTTTTTCCTGCTCCCTTGCTTCTATCTCAGAAAGTAATGGTAAGAATAATTTTTTCGTCTTTTTGCTATTTAATTTTAAAATGCTTTTATGAACTCCCTAAATATCTTCATGAACCTTCTTGTTTTGTGTTGAGTATGATGTAGATTAATTGGTTAAATTCCCAGAAATGCCCTTTGTTTGTTAATTATGCATATTTTCATGAACTATATCCCTGTTTTTATGAACCTTGTGGATTATCCATGAATCAAATCAGCAGAACACTATTACCTTTTTCTTTCTTATTTTATTTGTGTGCTTGAATTGATTTTATGCAATTGATTGCAGGTACGACATTATATGTCTTTATGAGGGAAGAAAATAGCAAAGAATATAAGGTTGAATATATTTCTGCTGTTGATGAATATCACTGTAGCTGCAAGATGTTTCTGAGGGTTGGATTGCCCTGTCGTCATCTCATTTGTGTGTTCAAGAACAAGCTTGTGCCAACAATCCCTTCTAAATATGTGCTTTCTCGCTGGACTAAGTCTTCTACAATTAGTCCAATCTTTAGTATTGATGATGTTGTTGTTGATCAAGGTGTGTCTTCAGATCAGAAGGAGTTTTTGCTCAACTCTGCTATTTCAGAATTTTATAGTTGTCTTGGTGTGCTTGAAGATAATTCAGATCAATTGGCAGAATTAGTATCCATGTTGAAATTAAAAAAGACGTCCTTCCTTGGTGCTCCCAGTCATTCTTCTAGCTCTGTACCAGTAAATCAGCAACATTTGGAGAGTTATGTAGGAGTTCAGGTGCCATCTGAAGTTAGCATTCATCCACCACCACAAGCAAAGAACAAAGGTAGTGGTCAACATCCTTCTTCATCTACCAGCAATGTCATTGACCCTACCCGTGTCAGACGTAGGCGTTGTGGAAAATGCCACCAACTTACTACTCACAACAGTCGCACTTGTAATGGTGTTATAGATGTTTAGTATTTTTTCTGTTGCTCAGTTTGTGGTTTTAGTCTTTAAGTACAGTTTTTTTTAGTGTTATGAACCTTGTTTTAGTTTTATGAACCTACTAGAAATATTGCAACAGATGTTATGAAGCAATTTATCATTTTGATCAATGTCTTTGTTACTTTTATGAGCCTATATGCTTTTATTCTATTTTTATTTTTTATTCAACACTTTATTTTTTTGTATTCAAATTCAAGATCTTTGGCCCAAAACAATATATTCATGAACCTCTAGGCCTATATTCATGAACCTCTAGGCATACTTTCATGAACCTTTAGGCACATTTTCATGAACCTAAGATTATTGCTATGAAATTCAAAGAATATTTTCATTTATAGTTGCATGAACCTCTAGGCCTATTTTCATGAACCTCTAGGCATACTTTCATGAACCTTTAGGCACATTTTCATGAACCTAAGATTATTGCTATGAAATTCAAAGAATATTTTCATTTATAGTTCCATGAACCTCTAGGCCTATATTCATGAACCTCTAGGCATACTTTCATGAACCTTTAGGCACATTTTCATGAACCTAAGATTATTGCTATGAAATTCAAAGAATATTTTCATTTATAGTTGCATGAACCTATAGGCCTATTTTCATGAACCTCTAGGCATACTTTCATGAACCTTTAGGCACATTTTCATGAACCTAAGATTATTTCTATGAAATTCAAAGAATATTTTCATTTATAGTTGCATGAACCTCTAGGCCTATATTCATGAACCTCTAGGCATACTTTCATGAACCTTTAGGCACATTTTCATGAACCTAAGATTATTGCTATGAAATTCAAAGAATATTTTCATTTATAGTTGCATGAACCTCTAGGCCTATTTTCCTGAACCTCTAGGCATACTTTCATGAACCTTTAGGCACATTTTCATGAACCTAAGATTATTGCTATGAAATTCAAAGAATCTTAGGCAATGGACCAAGTGTCACTGTTTATATGCCAAGTTGTATTATTATATGCCAAGTTGTATTACGCATTGTTGAAAATGGCAATGGACCAAGTGTCACTGTTTTTTGTATATAATGAACCTGTTTTTTGAAATCTAATGAACCTGTCTACAATAAACATATGAACCTGTTTTTTGAAATCTAATGAACTTGTCTACAATAAACATATGAACCTGCTTTTTTGAAATCTAATGAACCTGTCTACAATAAACATATGAACCTGCTTTTTTTTTTGAGATCAAACAAGCAAATCAAATTCCAACCATTAATTTGTCATTGTTAAAACCAAATTCAAACTCTAGTACCATTTCAAACCTAAATTGAAACCAAAGTATGAGATCAATCCAAATTCCCAATTCAAACTACCATTTAATAGTACCAAGCTACCAAGTATTTTTGTAAATTGTAAACTAGACAGCCTACATAACTTCCAACTTGTCCCAGCTTTTTCAGATTCCCTTGATTATCTTCAGTGCTTCATCCTTAACCTTGTTCACATCCGATGTTATAATAGCATGCACATACTTTTGCCTCAGCAATTGCAAGCACTTCTTCCTATTCTTCTTTGTTATTTCTGGCTCCCATGTTTCTGTGTTTGAACCCATGAACATTTCCATGTTTCTCATGGCTAGCACTGCTGAGTTGATTACATCTCCTACTTCATTCCATGGCATCTTCACCAAAGTGGCTTTTGACTTTGCAGCTAAGATTGCTTTTGCTTTCTTATCTAAATTGTGCTTCCACAAGCTCCTTGTAAGCATATCAGTCTACATGAATAGCATAATATCACTATAGTTTGATCTAATTTTGTAATATTCTTAGAATTCTGTAAAAGAACTTGTTGTAGATTTACCACTCTGTCAATAGCTTCCTTGTACCGCTTCAGATTTGGGTCATTGTGTGCAGAGTCAAGCACTTGTATTTTTGGATTTCTTATGTCATAAGATATGCAATACATGTGTTCATTGTTCTCCAACACTGGGATTATAACCTGTAATAATCAATTAAATTAGTTTTCATATGTAGCATAATAATTCTTTGAACCCTGATTGTATACCTACCATGTCAATATCACGCAATTGTCTGTAAGGGGTTTCCAAGATGCTGGTTTGCATGCTCTTTTGGAACGTTACTTCTCTGTTCTTTGGGGAAAGAATCTGTTTTTGAAAATGGAAACAGTTAGACACTCTTATAACTATTACTGAACCTACACAATATGTATATGAACCTGTCTCTTATAAACCTCTTATAAACCTTATGAACGTGCCTTATATATTACATGAACCTTCCTTATAAATTTCATGAACCGACACAATATGTATATGAACCTACCTTTTATTTTTCTACTGAACTTCCCTATAAATCTTACTAAATAAATAATATCTGGAAATGATATTGAATTTAGCATAGTTTACCATGAGATATGTGTTTAAAAATAGCCGGTTAGGTTTGTTGTCGCTTCTTTCCTTCTCATGGTAGTTCAAAATAGTTGTCCAAGCATCCATCACTTTGAATCTGGCATCCATATCTTCTTGCATTGTGCTGAACTCAAACAACGTTGTCTTTGTTTGTTTGTCTTGAAACAGTATAGTCCTGGACACATTTAAGTTTTTTATTTTCAGTAATTAATTTAAACTTCCATAGTAATATAAAACTGCAATCAACTTACTCTTCCACTTCATCTTTGTCTACGAAGTTCCAAATCATTTTTTGCTCTTCCGTTAACGGTTTTCCCAGAATTTGTATGGCTCTTTGTTTGTATGGGCTCTTCAATGTTCCTGCCATCTTTCTGGTTCTTGTACAGTCAAATCCAGCAGCATCTTCTTCATTTAAACATGGACCTTTTCCCTTGTATTTAGGTTTCTTACTTTCTTTTTCATCTTCTTCTGTCTCTGTTGCTACAGCTTTGCCTTTGTCTTTTTCTTCTTCTTCCTTTTCTTTACATTTTTCTGCCTCTGTAGCTACAGCTTTCCTCTTGTCATTCTGTGGTTCTTGTTGTTGTTCTTCTTCTGGTTTCTCACTTGAAGCTACAGGGTTGTCCTCTTTTGGTCCTTGTTGTTGTTCTTGTTCTTGTGATGGGAAGAGATTGAAACTTGGTGGTGTAAAATCATTTCCTTTTCTTCTCTTCTTCTTCTTCTGTTTCTCCTCATCCTCAGGTTCCTTCTTGTTTTCTTCATCTTCCTCCAACAATGTTTTATCCCCCTCCAAAGTTTCTGTCCCAACTGCAAGCATTTCCAACAATTGTTAATGGACCTCAGGGGCAAATTTCATGAACCTATAAGCATAACTTCTTGAATCTCAGTGTATAAGCAAAATTTTTGCATGAACCTATAAGCAATATTTCATGAACCTATAAGCATATTATCATGATCCTTTAAGAATTTTTTCATGAACCTCAAGGTTATTTTTCATGAACCTCAAGGCTTTTTACCATGAACCTAAGGTACTTCTATGAACCTATTGATTTATATTTGTAATAAAGCATGTTGTTTCATTAATCTTTTCAGCATTGTATTATGAACCTCTAGGCAATTTTCTATGAACCTGTAGGCATTTTTTCATGAACCTGTATGCATTTTTCCATGAACCTACTTATTTTTTCAACATTAGTAAAGTATAACATACTTGTCTCATTGTTTCCATCAGTCTTTCCATCTATTTCTTTCTCCTTTGCAGCTTCATCTGTTTCTTGAAAGTCATTCAAGACGTCATTCACCTTTTCCCAGCCAGTTTTGTTTTCTCTGTAGTTTGATGGTCCAGCGCCATCATTTGACAACGTCACCTTGACCTTTGAAGCCTCGACCTTCTCAACTTGCTTGAGGCATTCAATCAGCGCTGGATCAGACCAGAATGGATGATCACTATCATTCCATATTTCATCAAACTCAGCTTGTTTCTCATCTTGTTCTTTCTTCCTCCCCATCAGTCCTTGTGACGTCTTGATCATGTTCCTAACAAATTCATCCTTTCTGAATTCCAATGGCAAATCATCCACCATTTTCGCAATTTTGAGGATTGAATTTGCAAGCTTTGTGTTCTCCTCTGTGAATTCAACCAGCCACTCCTGCAATATAATTTTAAGGATCTTGTAAGTTCATTGTCATGAACCCAGTGTGTATTTTCATGAACCTGGTAGAAGGTGTTTACCTGTAGTATTGTGGGTCCAAAACCTTGGGGTTTTTCCTTATTCTTGTTAACTTCTTCTTGCTCCTTACTCTTTGAAGCTTTTCCTTTTTCGTTTTGAACCTTCCCTTTCCCAAATCCTCCTTTACTGATTTCATTGCTTTGGCGTTGCATCAAACTATCATTTGTCCAGCTTAAGTAGACAAGATTTGTTCTTCTCGGTGTCGTGCCGAAGAGGGATACTCTGTCTATGTAAAAGAACTGTTTTCATAGAACACAAAACACACGTTAAGCCATTAAGTTAGAGAAAAATTTAGCTAATATAACAATGTAAACATGTTACTTACCACAAGTACAACAGCACATCCAATGAAGAACCTGTCCTTTTTCGCCCTCCACGATGGTATAGTTACCCTCAAGCTCTCCACAATAAAACCACACCAATCTATGCTCTGAACATTCTCTATTTCTCGCATCATCAACTGCTGGCTAACTGTCCCTTTCTGGTTCACCTCCACAAGTACACTTAGGAACAACATTAGAAATAGCCTAATGAACGTCTGCTCATCCTGACCATCAGGTATGGCTAATAGCGCTTGGGCTAGATGTCCTGGCCTTATTTCACTTCTATTGTTCATGTATGTCTTCCATTCTGTCTTGACTGCAGTGTCTTCTTCATTATCCCCAAGTCTCTCCAACGGTTTATTCCCTCTCGGAATTCCTAGTACTTGCTGGACCTCATTTGCATTAATTTCAACAAAAGTCCCATCTTCCATTTTGATGGCACTTCTAGCTTCATCATAGTTTTCCAGCAGCCAGTAACACATTCTCTTTGGGATAACTTCTACATTCAGTTCTAGAAGATTTCCAAAGCCTATGCTCCTGATGATTTCCTTCTTTGGTTCAGACATTTTCTTGACAGTCTCAACAAACTTTTTGGGCACATTCCGGAGGATAAAGCTTTCAAATCCAATCTCTTCTGTCTTCACCTCTTTTTTGACAGTCATCTCTGATTTTGTTGTCGTTTCCTTCCTGGCTTCTGGTTTTGCCCTTTTAGATCTGGTTACCATCTTCTTCTCTTCATTGCCTTTGCTTGCCAAATTATTGTCAGTTTGTGTGTTCTCCACCTCGCTTTCCTCCTGAATCTCTTGTACTTCTTTTCCTTTTCCAAGCCTTCCCTTTCTCCTCACACTGTCTTGTTGTGGTACAGACTTAAATCTTTTATTTTTTCTCTCTTCAGATGAAGTGGCCACTTGTTTGCCCTTTTTGTGTTGCATCTCTTCTTTTTGCAAAACCTTCTGCCTTTTTGGTGGAGGACTTGCACTCTTCACTGCCAGTGCCTTCTTCTTCCCCATTCTGATTGGTGGAATATACTCTGTAGTCAGAAACTCCTCATTGCTCAGTACATCTTCCTCCATCTCACTGTCTTTTTCACAACCTGCAAGCATAAATTGTAGTTGTTATTATGTGTAGTTATAAAAGATCATAACTTATATGAACCTTAAATGTATTTTCCATGGACCTACAGGTCTATGTCTATGAACCTATAATCCTATATCGTAAAGCATTATTTAAACATGTAATAAAAACTTGTTTAACTTCTTTCTTTTTACCTGTCTTATTGTCCAGTTTTTCTTCTTTGTCATCTTGAAGGTCTTGTTCTTCACTTGCAGGAATGGTTGGTTCTTCACTTGCAGGAATGGTTGGTTCTTCACTTGCAGGAATGGTTGTTTCTTCACTTGCAGGAATGTGTTCATGACTCCTCTCTTGTGTTTCCGCTTCTTCTTCTTCACCTTCATTCAGAGCAGAATTTGCAAAATTAATTATCACAATGATAATTGTATATATACCAACTTAGAAGTGCACTTTTGATCTTTTAATTGTACTGTTATGAACTTCTACTTATACTTTCCTGAACCTTTAAGTGTACTGTTATGTACTATTATGAACCTCTAAGTTTTAATAAATGAACCTCTAAGTGTTTTTCATGAACCTCTAAGTGTTTTTTCATGAACCTCTAAGTATGTTTGCATGAACTTCTTAAAATTTTTGCATTTAATCTATTTCTATGAACCTAAAGGTGTGTTACATGAACCTTTAAGTGTATATGCATGAACCTCAATGTGTATGAGCATTAACCTTTTTAGTTTCAGTGAATGAACCTCTAAGTGTTTTCCCATGAACCTCTAAGTGTTTTTTCTTGAACCTTTTAAGTGTTTTCTCATGAACCTGAATGTGTATATGCATTAATTTCTAAGTTATTATGAATGAACCTCTCTAGTGTTTTTTCATGAAACTAACTGTTTTTTTCATGAACCTCTAAGTGTGTTTGTATGAACCCCTAAGTGGGAATAAACCTTATAGAATCTTACCTGTGTCTCTCTCTGCTTTCTTAGTCCCTTCCTCTATAACGCACTTTTCTTGTGTTTGTCCTACTCCCTCAGCTGTGACATATTGTTCCTGTGTATCTTCTTCTTCTTGTCTTTCACTCTTTTGTGTAGAGTTTTCTTCATCATTCCCTTCATCTGATCTTTCATCATGACAGGGTTCCTCTTCACTTTTGCTCTGTTGTGTTGAGTTGTCTTCATCATTCCCATCATCAGATCTTTCATCTTCACAGTCTTCCTCTTCACACTTGCTCAGTTGTGAATATTTGTCTTCGTCATTCTCATTTTCTGATCCTTTATTGTCACAATGATCCTCTCTTTGTTGTTCTTGACTTTGTGTTGATGTTGAGTACGTTTCTTCACTTGTTTGAGAATTTCCCAGTTTAATTCTCATACTTCTTCTTCTGTTGTAAACTCCTTTAGGAGAGTTTTCAGCATCTTCTTTTTGTGTGTCTGCAAGGGAAATCAATCAAGAGGTTAATAACAATAATTAGCATGAATTTAGCAAGGCAAAGCCAGCAGAAGCATTCCCAGATCATTCAGTAAAAATCAAAAGCTACTGATGTTAACTGGTTCACCCATACATTTTGTTAGTGATACAAACACTCCTTAACATGAACACCACAGACAACATGCTTTATCTAGATCGTAGTTACTAGTTAGACACCTCAAACAACCAAGTAACAAACATGAAGAAAAATAAACTGATTTCTTATGAACCCTAGAAAACTACATCTAATATTTTTGTTCAAAATAAGTTCATGAAAATGAGTAACAAACATGAAGAAAAATAAACTGATTTCTTATGAACTCTAGAATCTACATCTAACGCAAAAATTCTTATGAACCCTAAATAAAATTCGAAAACCCTAATTTTTGGTTTGATTTTCACTTACCTTCAACCGTGAGGTCGATGTAACTGCTTGGATCTTCCGCTGCCTTTGATCTGTTCTCCATTCTTTCTCCAATATCTTCCTTCTTGCTTTTCGCCATTTTCCAGTCGTAACCGCTTGCAACTTCCTTCGACTTCTCAAATGGATTGTTTCTCGCTTCTAGATGTAGAATTTCTTGAGCGAGATCGATTTGCTTCAACGAAATTTGGTTTCGATCTTTGATTTGTGGACGTTGTCGATCGAATTCACTCCGAGAATTAGGTTTTCGCAAATCGCCTCTTCTTCTCCTTTTTCTCCTCGCTTGCTTTGGTTTGATTTTTCTTTTCGGACGTCTTATATTCATCCGGGGAAATGTCTAAGTTGCCCTTAAAAAAATTTAAATTTACCTGGTTGCCACCGCTTCCCTCATCCGATCTCACGCGAGTGCATCACACCGGATCCCTTCTCCCTTTTAATCTCAGTCGTTGGTTCAATGATCTAACGGACCAGAAGTGTCCTCATGTCCTCACCGTAAGAGTTGTCCTCACAAGAGCCCCCCTCTCAACATAATAACCCTTTCATGCATTCTAAACAAGAAAATGTCATTGAACTAGAATTCCAAATACATTTAATGTCAAAACTAGAAAAAAATCATCTTCTATTTGCAATTTTACGTAGAATAGTCTCTATATAATTACTAAAGAAAAACACTATACTCATCAATAAGCTATGTCACGTCATCTACTCATCAATAAGCTATGACACGTCATCATTTGACACATATCATTTTCCCCAAAAATGAAAAATTAATATCATAATCATAATATATTTAATTTTTGGGGTGGTTGAAAAATATTCACACAAGATAATCACAAAGATATTCATGAATATATTCATCTTGGGTTGAGGTTTTGCTTGGGCCACCGGAATAAAAGTCTAATATTAAAGTTTACATTTTTTAAAAAGAAATTTCCACATGTATTTTTCAAACAAATCTATTACTATAAAATTAAAGATTATCTTTTAAGAAACTACATCATTCTATTTTCTAATAAATATTTTATCTTTTACTAAGTTAAAAATGAAATTATCTTTTAGAAGGATTATATAATTGAAAAAATATTTTTGGGGGTGGTTGAAAAATATTCACACAAGATATTTTAAAAAGAAATTTCCACATATATTTTTCAAACAAATCTATTACAATTAAATTAAATATTATATTTCAATAAACTACATCAATCTATTTCCTAATAAAGATTTTATCTTTTAATAAGTTAAAAACGAAATTATATTTTATAAGGATTATATAATTGAAAAAATATTTTTGGGGGTGTTTGAAAAATATTCACACAAGATATTTTAAAAAGAAATTTCCACATATATTTTTCAAACAAATCTATTACTATTAAATTAAAGATTATCTTTTAAGAAACTACATTTACCTATTTCCTAATAAAGATTTTATCTTTTACTAAGTTAAAAACGAAATTATATTTTATAAGGATTATATAATTGAAAAAATATTTTTGGGGGTGGTTGAAAAATATTCACACAAGATATTTTAAAAAGAAATTTCCACATATATTTTTCAAACAAATAAATTACTATTAAATTAAAGATTATCTTTTAAGAAACTACATCAATCTATTTCCTAATAAAGATTTTATCTTTTAATAAGTTAAAAAAGAAATTATATTTTATAAGGATTATATAATTGAAAAAATATTGTTTGGGGTGGTTGAAAAATATTCACACAAGATAATCACAAAGATATTCATGAATATATTCATCTTGGATTAAAGTTTTGCTTGAGCCATAAAAAAAGGTTCAATCAAAAATAAAATATTGTCTTTTATAATGGAAAATATTGAAACTAAAGGATATAATAAAAAAACGAAAATAAAATTAAGAAAAATGATATTTTGTGAACATGATAAATCATATTTTAATAGAAATAATTTATTTTAAGGCTCATATAATTGAAATAAACAATTTTTCACAAATTATTTTACTAAATAAAAGAATTTTAATTTTTAAGGGTCATATAATTGGAAATAATATCAAAAATATGCATAAATAAAATTTTCTTTACATAAAATGTATTATAAATAAAATAAGACAACATAAATCATATGAACTTATTAAAATTATGGGTTAAGATAGAAAATTGATTTTTAAAATGTATAAGTAACATGTTTTATGAATAAATAAAAAAGAAGAAGATATATTTAGCAAACACTTTTTAAATCTTAACCTCTTTATTTTTCGGTCACATTTTTTCACCTCTTATTTGATGAAGGAAAATTGGATCTGGAAAACGGGTCAAACGGGTCGAGTTTGAGTTCGGATGGAAAACGGGTTTGGGTTAAGCGGGTCGACCATTGGTCGAATTCGGGTCAGGTCAACTCAATGGGTTTCAAATATTCGATATTTTTATTGTAATAAAGAAAATAAATTTTATACAATATTTTTATAATAAAAAATTATTATATTATTATTCTTTAATAAAATTCATTATTATTTTAAATAAAAGAAATAAAATATGTGAAAAGTGAGTCCCTCGACGAGTTTTGAGAAGTACGGATCGATTCATGTTTGACCCAAACGGCTAAGCTTTTGACAAGTCCACTTGGGATATAATAACATATAAATTCAATATTTTAATATAACTATTTGATCTGTTTCCCCGTGCTAGAAATATCTATAATGACAAAGAACTTCATTAGTAAATATTTGATGCTAAAAAAATTAATTTTATAAATTTCAATATTTCTCCTTTGGTAAAATAAAATTATATGATTATTATATCATTAGACAATAAATAAAAAAATATCCTACAAAGGTATTTTGTAGTAGTAACCTAAATTTACATAATACAATACGAAAATAAAAAAAATCTCAATTTTTACTTTAGATAAAATTCATCTCAACTTTGAAATCAATAAAAAATTAAGAACCTCAACTTAAAATTTATAAACCAAAAACAACCAAATTACCATTTCAATTAAATATTTTCTAAATTCGAAGATGAATTTTTTGCAACGTACATAAAATTATTATTGTGTGCCATGTTGTTATTAATTTTTCTTAATTTTTAGTTAAACAAAACGTTTGATCTACATTTTGGTCTTTTGGTAAAAGTTGAAAATATTTTAATTAGTTTTTCCTAAACAATTAAATGTTTAAGCTTATATTTTTCCCGTGTCGTGTATGCATTTAGTATGTTTATGTACTTTATTATTTAATTTTTCAAATTATATTTAATTCTTTTAAAGATATAACAAAATAGTTGAACACAGTAATATATTTAAAAATTATTATCCGTATTCAAAGTAAAATATAAATGAAACATACGGGACAATAGTACACATTCTAATTCATATTTATAGAGTACTAAATATTTATTTATTAAAATTCATTTGGCCCGTGCGTAGCACGGGAAGGAGGGACTAGTATATATATAATTTTTGGGGGTGGTTGAAAAATATTCACACAAGATAGTCACAAAGATGTTCAAGAATATATTCATCTTGAGTTGGGTTTTTGCTTGGCCACCGAAATAAAAGTCTAATATTAAAGTTTACATTTTTTAAAAAGAAATTTCCACTTATATTTTTCAAACAAATCTATTACTATTAAATTAAAGATTATCTTTTAAGAAATTACATCAATCTATCTCCTAATAAAGATTTTATATTTTACTAAGTTAAAAACGAAATTATATTTTATAAGGATTATATAATTGAAAAAATATTTTTGGGGGTGGTTGAAAATATTCACACAAGATATTTTAAAAAGAAATTTTCACATATATTTTTCAAACAAATCTATTACTATTAAATTAAATATTATCTTTTAAGAAACTACATCAATTTATTTCCTAATAAAGATTTTATCTTTTACTAAGTTAAAAACGAAATTATATTTTATAAGGATTATATAATTGAAAAAATATTTTTGGGGGTGGTTGAAAAATATTCACACAAGATATTTTAAAAATAAATTTCTACATATATTTTTCAAACAAATCTATTACTATTAGATTATATATTATCTTTTAAGAAACTACATCAATCTATTTCCTAATAAATATTTTATATTTTACTAAATTAAAAACGAAACTATATTTTATAAGGATTATATAATTGAAAAAATATTTTTGGGGGTGGTTGAAGATATTCACACAAGATAATCACAAAGATATTAATGAATATATTCATCTTGGATTGAGGTTTTGCTTGAGTCATACAGAAAAAGGTTCAATCAAAAATAAAATATTGCCTTTTATAATGGAAAATATTAAAACTAAAGGATATTATAAAAAAAATAACGATAAATCAAATTAAGAAAATGATATTTGTGAACATGATAAATCATATTTTCATAGAAATAAAAAAAATTTAGGCTCATATAATTTAAATAAACAATTTTTCACAAATTAATTTACTAAATAAAAGAATTTTAATTTTTTAAGGGTCATATAATTGAAAATAACATCAAATATATACATAAATAAAATTTTCTTTAAATAAAATGTATTATAAACAAAATAAGCCAACATAAATCATATCAACTTATTAAAATTACGGGTTAAGATAGAAAAAATGATTTATAAAATGTATAAGTAAAATATTTTCTGAATAAATAAAAAAGAAGAAGATATATTTAGCAAACACTTTTTAAATCTTAACCTCTTCATTTTTCGGTCACATTTTTCACATTTTATTTGATAAAGGGAAATTAGATCTGGCAAACGGATCAAACAGGTCGAGTTTGTAACGCCCCGAAATACAAGGGTGCTACAGTGCCAGGGATCCCCGAGATGGAAATCCCCTCAGGCGGTTAGTGAACAAGAAATAGGATACAGGAGATCAATATGAAGGCGAAAGCGGATACAAAAGGGTTCAAAGAGTCTGTAAAGATAAACGAACTAGAATACAAACACAACCATATGATCAAGTATCAAGGTAAAACCTAAAATCTGACGTATTCCGGAGAGGTCGCTAGCATAGGCTAGGATCAAAAGAAAGGACAAAAGGGACTAGCTCGACAAGAGCATCAGTTTACAAAAGAGAAATCAAGTCTGCAAAAGACCCATCCTAGAATGCATCAAGTCGCCCTATCTCCTCCGTGCTTTGGAACTGAACGTATACCTGACCATGCACAAACACAGCCAGTCCCCCACCGAAATGGGGGTTAGTCTCCAACCAGACTAGCAAATTATATGAGCAATAATACATGTAATAGAAAAAGTCACAGAGTCACGAATATGCAAACCTATAAGTGTGCAGACATGCAGACATGATTATATTGGAAAAATAGCAAGTCAAAGACACTACTCTAATACTGACGGATATGCGAGAAGGTTTACAGATGAAGAAGAAGGTTAAGAGATGAACCAGTCGTAACATAAGATCAACATGAGTAAATACCTAAGGACACTTGGTATAATCAATACGCTTATCCATATCAAACTACAATATAAATATCATCACTAGACGACCCTTACTTACAGTTATCAGATTGATCAATCAAATTATAGTGAAGTCATAGATTTCAAAACAGGAAGGCAATCATTCACAAGCACACGCACAAATAGCATAAAAGCACATACAAGCAAGCAATGCAAAAGAAAACTAATGAAAAACATAAAGTACGAAAAACCGTTTCGAAAACAAGTCCAAGTCTGTCTTGGACCCGAAGGTATACCCTCTAACCCGTACCTTGGGCTGAACCCGTATCTTGGGTACCAATGTCTTACCAAGAGTCGGAGAACGAACACTAGCTAGGTGAACGGCCGACCCAGATTGATAAGACGGTCCCTACGACCACTCTTCAAATTGAGCAATCGAGGGCACCATGCTGACCAAAAACATTATAAAACCAAATAGGGATCGGAACCATCCTTACCCCGAATTTATCGTGTTTTATAACTCAACCTCTGAAATCCAAGAGTATGTAACTCGATGCCTCAACATTATTATATGTAAAGCGATAACGCAATCACTAATCATATTTCAACCATTCGTATCACCATGAGCGTAGTTAACTCATAAAAATCACCATATAATAAGACATCTCTACACAACTACACATAATGCAACAAGTGACATTAACCAAATAACAATTAAAAGACATCACCAAGGAACCAACAATAGCAACAAGAGACAACTTATATGATTAGACGTATGTACAACTAAATGTTTGAGATTCGTTCATCCTAACTCTTTACTACGACATGGAAAACGCTCACAAATAACTTGCCTTAATGTCGTTAAGCAAGATCCTCCAAAAGTCGGAGCACCAACAACTCAAGTAGTTCGAGGCTCCACAAAATCTAAATAATGCAACCACATTAATATCTAAGCATCTACCAACAACATAAACAATTTAATTACTCAACTCATATCAACAACTTACCCTTAAACCTTCAAATCAACACCAATGCTCTTCAAACCCCAAATCTCAACTTGTATCACCAAAAACCCACTTCAAACAACCTAATAAGTAAATATCAAGCATCAATTTCTATCCAAACATCACTTAAATAGAAAAGCCCCAATTTATAAAAATTAGGGTTCTAAGGTTTGGGATAACTCTCACAATGGGATGAAATTGGCAAGGCTAGGAAGGGAGATTTGCTCCACCACGACCTTGGTGGTTCGCAAAAGCCAACCACCGCTGAAGAGGGCGGCGCCGACACCACCCTGGCTGGAGAAGGGTTGTTCGAGCGGGACTGCTGCTGGCTCACGGTGGCTGCTGCGCTGCTGTATGGAGGAGGACGAGCTGCGACGATGCTGCGAGGAGGAGCTGCGACAGCTGCGAGGAGGAGCTGCGACAGCTGCGAGGAGGAGCTGCGCCGCTGTATGGAGAAGGAAGAGCTGCAAGGAGGAGCTGCGACAACTGCGAGGAGGAGCTGCGCCGCTGCGAGGAGAAGGAAGTGCTGCGAGGAGGAGCAGCGATAGCGGGCTTGGTGGCTGGACGAAGGAGAAGGCGGAGCTGCAAGGAGGAGCTGAGCGTGGTGTACGGGAGAAAAAAAAAATGAAGGTGGAAGAGTTGAGAGAGGTGAAGCACAGGTAAAGTTATGTACGGGAAGATGTAATTTGTAAAGGAGGGATGTATATTAAAGTAAGGATAAGGTTTATTTAGCTTAGGGTTAAATTCTCACTATACGATACGGGGAAATAAATTAAAACCAACCCAAACGTATCCTAATAAATCACGGAAGCATGAAAAATAATTTCTTCAACTAGATAGTAAAACGCACGTCATCATACATCATACGGGCAAAACCCGACACATCCAACTCAGAGCACATAAACATTTATTAAAACATTCCAAAGAATTCAAATCCAACACATAAGCATGAACCGCTAATTAAAATTATTAATCGTCGCCAAAAAAAAAAAAAAAAAAATTAACACGAAACTAGAAAATTACCGGGTATTACATCATCTCCCCCTTAAAGGAAGTTTCGACCTCGAAACTTAGCCTTAACTAAGAAGACGACTCTCTCCGCTGTCACACTCGCAGTTCTCGTACGTATATCTAATACTGTTCAAGCCACACAACTCATCTCATAACTCAAACTCCACCAGAATGTATTATACTAATCTCAACAAAGTCAACTATTTAGTTCTAAACTCTACTGCAACAAGGGCAATCAAAAACTCGGAAGTTTTTAACCAACTGTAATCATTCACAACTCTCAATCTTGCAAGTAAGAAAGACCAAGTCGAGTCACACAAGCCTTAGAAGCAATTTAGTGCATAACTCCTTACTTAAGTATATGAACAACCCGAGATTAGAATCAAGAGTGTACCTGTATTGTTGGGTGCGGTCGGTTCCTCGACCCTCATCTCGTGCACTTGTCTTTTTCCCTTAGATCCTCCAGCAGACTGTTGTGTATGAGATGGTGCTGGAAGGGATTGATATGGGAGATATGATTGTGATGGGTGAGGCTGATAAGCTGATCCGCGTGGACCCGGAACAGATGACTGAGAATAAGAAGGATATCCTTTTCCTCCCCTACAATGGATTGCAAGATGGCCTGGCTTTCCACACTTGTAGCAAGTCCTATTCTCATGTGGACAGTCAGATCTGAAATGCTTGTCACTGTGGCAATTATGGCAGCGATAGCCCTCTAGTGGTTGTGTTCGATGTCCACTAAATCCCTGAGATCCTGATGTGTTATTTGCCTTTGCTAGAGATGGAGATGATTTGAATCCTTCTCCTATAGTACCAGAAGAGGTGAGTTGAGTCTTTTGTTTCTTGTAACTCTGAGTCACGAATTTCTCATCCTCTAGTCTCCTCTCAACTGTCAGAGCCTTGTTATAATACTCTTCCAAGGTAGTACAAGTATGGCCTGACATGTATGTCCTTATCTCGGGACGTAGCCATGGCTCAAAATAGTCAATCTTATCTTCCTCACTATGCACAGCTGACGAAGCATAGCGAAGGAGCTTATGAAACTTGGTACTAGCTTCAATCACTGGTAATCCTTCAGGCGACGGGTGTAAGAATTCTGAGCGCTTTTGCTTCTGAAGTGACTTTGGGTAAAACCGGATATGCATTTTTGCCTTAAACTCTCCCCAACTCATTGTTCCTTCGGTAGGCTTTACAGAAGCCCACCACTCATCAGCATCCCTGGTAAGGTAATAGGAGATATGAGTTACTTTCTGATCTTCCGGGCATCTCACCCTATCAAGGATTTTCTCCATATGTTTAAGCCAATGCTCTACATCCGCTGGATCTCCAGAACCATCATATTCTGGGGGTTTCAACTTTTCAATTGCAGTTGTTATACTACTAGCATCTCTACCCTCGACACTCGGTGTCAACTCTTGAGGGAGAGGTTGATTTTGTACTGGTGGTGGCACGGGTTGAGGATGGGATTGAGAATATGCCTGAACAGCTTGTCCAATCATTTGTTGAAGTATGGCAAGAAACCCAGCATCTATGCCAGCAGGAATGGGAGCAGGTGATGGTACAGTAGGAACTATCGGAGGAGCCTCCTGAGGGACCCCATTCTGATTCACGGGGGGATCAACTCCTCTCTCTACTCGGGGTTCATGACCCATCTGACTCTCTACATCCTCAACAGGAGGAACACCAACAGGAGTATCTCTAACTAAACCACGTCGGCCTCCACGAGACCCTCGTGCTCGACCTCTACCACGAACACCTCGAACTCTACCGCTACCTACCATCTGCAATGATTCTTACTAGCTTAAGACAAAGTAACAAACTCTTATACTAATAGATTTAGAATGAAACAAGGAGATGATAGTGCGACATGCAATGCAAGATCTACCTCTTCCCACAGAAATGTCAAACCTCGCTCTGATACCAACTTCTGTAACGCCCCGAAATACAAGGGTGCTACAGTGCCAGAGATCCCCGAGATGGAAATCCCCTCAGGCGGTTAGTGAACAAGAAATAGGATACATGAGATCAATATGAAGGCGAAAGCGGATACAAAAGGGTTCAAAGAGTCTGTAAAGATAAACGAACTAGAATACAAACACAACCATACGATCAAGTATCAAGGTAAAACCTAAAATCTGACGTATTCCGGAGAGGTCGCTAGCATAGGCTAGGATCAAAAGAAAGGACAAAAGGGACTAGCTCGACAAGAGCATCAGTTTACAAAAGAGAAATCAAGTCTGCAAAAGACCCATCCTAGAATGCATCAAGTCGCCCTATCTCCTCCGTGCTTTGGAACTGAACGTATACCTGACCATGCACAAACACAGCCAGTCCCCCACCGAAATGGGGGTTAGTCTCCAACCAGACTAGCAAATTATATGAGCAATAATACATGTAATAGAAAAAGTCACAGAGTCACGAATATGCAAACCTATAAGTGTGCAGACATGCAGACATGATTATATTGGAAAAATAGCAAGTCAAAGACACTACTCTAATACTGACGGATATGCGAGAAGGTTTACAGATGAAGAAGAAGGTTAAGAGATGAACCAGTCGTAACATAAGATCAACATGAGTAAATACCTAAGGACACTTGGTATAATCAATACGCTTATCCATATCAAACTACAATATAAATATCATCACTAGACGACCCTTACTTACAGTTATCAGATTGATCAATCAAATTATAGTGAAGTCATAGATTTCAAAACAGGAAGGCAATCATTCACAAGCACACGCACAAATAGCATAAAAGCACATACAAGCAAGCAATGCAAAAGAAAACTAATGAAAAACATAAAGTACGAAAAACCGTTTCGAAAACAAGTCCAAGTCTGTCTTGGACCCGAAGGTATACCCTCTAACCCGTACCTTGGGCTGAACCCGTATCTTGGGTACCAATGTCTTACCAAGAGTCGGAGAACGAACACTAGCTAGGTGAACGGCCGACCCAGATTGATAAGACGGTCCCTACGACCACTCTTCAAATTGAGCAATCGAGGGCACCATGCTGACCAAAAACATTATAAAACCAAATAGGGATCGGAACCATCCTTACCCCGAATTTATCGTGTTTTATAACTCAACCTCTGAAATCCAAGAGTATGTAACTCGATGCCTCAACATTATTATATGTAAAGCGATAACGCAATCACTAATCATATTTCAACCATTCGTATCACCATGAGCGTAGTTAACTCATAAAAATCACCATATAATAAGACATCTCTACACAACTACACATAATGCAACAAGTGACATTAACCAAATAACAATTAAAAGACATCACCAAGGAACCAACAATAGCAACAAGAGACAACTTATATGATTAGACGTATGTACAACTAAATGTTTGAGATTCGTTCATCCTAACTCTTTACTACGACATGGAAAACGCTCACAAATAACTTGCCTTAATGTCGTTAAGCAAGATCCTCCAAAAGTCGGAGCACCAACAACTCAAGTAGTTCGAGGCTCCACAAAATCTAAATAATGCAACCACATTAATATCTAAGCATCTACCAACAACATAAACAATTTAATTACTCAACTCATATCAACAACTTACCCTTAAACCTTCAAATCAACACCAATGCTCTTCAAACCCCAAATCTCAACTTGTATCACCAAAAACCCACTTCAAACAACCTAATAAGTAAATATCAAGCATCAATTTCTATCCAAACATCACTTAAATAGAAAAGCCCCAATTTATAAAAATTAGGGTTCTAAGGTTTGGGATAACTCTCACAATGGGATGAAATTGGCAAGGCTAGGAAGGGAGATTTGCTCCACCACGACCTTGGTGGTTCGCAAAAGCCAACCACCGCTGAAGAGGGCGGCGACGACACCACCCTGGCTGGAGAAGGGTTGTTCGAGCGGGACTGCTGCTGGCTCACGGTGGCTGCTGCGCTGCTGTATGGAGGAGGACGAGCTGCGACGATGCTGCGAGGAGGAGCTGCGACAGCTGCGAGGAGGAGCTGCGACAGCTGCGAGGAGGAGTTGCGACAGCTGCGAGGAGGAGCTGCGCCGCTGTATGGAGAAGGAAGAGCTGCAAGGAGGAGCTGCGACAACTGCGAGGAGGAGCTGCGCCGCTGCGAGGAGGAGCAGCGATAGCGGGCTTGGTGGCTGGACGAAGGAGAAGGCGGAGCTGCAAGGAGGAGCTGAGCGTGGTGTACGGGAGAAAAAAAAAATGAAGGTGGAAGAGTTGAGAGAGGTGAAGCACAGGTAAAGTTATGTACGGGAAGATGTAATTTGTAAAGGAGGGATGTATATTAAAGTAAGGATAAGGTTTATTTAGCTTAGGGTTAAATTCTCACTATACGATACGGGGAAATAAATTAAAACCAACCCAAACGTATCCTAATAAATCACGGAAGCATGAAAAATAATTTCTACAACTAGATAGTAAAACGCACGTCATCATACATCATACGGGCAAAACCCGACACATCCAACTCAGAGCACATAAACATTTATTAAAACATTCCAAAGAATTCAAATCCAACACATAAGCATGAACCGCTAATTAAAATTATTAATCATCGCCAAAAAAAAAAAAAAAAAAAATTAACACGAAACTAGAAAATTACCGGGTATTACAGAGTTTGGGTTCAGACGGAAAACAGGTTTCGGTTTAGCGGGACGACCATTGGTCGAGTTCGGGTTGGTCAACCCAGTGGGTTTAAAATGTTCGATATTTTTATTGTAATAAAGAAAATAAAGTTAAACAATATTTTTATAATAAAATATTATTATTTATTAAAATTCATTATTATTTTTAATTTAAATGAAAGAAAATATGTGAAAAGTGGATTCCTCGACGAGTTTAGAGAAGTACGGATCGGTTCAGGTTTGACCCAAACGGCTTCATTGTTTGATAAGTTTTTGACAAGTCTACTTAGGATATAATAACATATAAATTCAATAATTTAATATAACTAATTGATCTGTTTCCCCGTGCTAGAAATCTCTAAAATGACACAGAACTTCATCAGTAAATATTTGATGCTGAAAAAGATTAATTTTTATAAATTTCAATACTTCTCCTTTGGTAAAATAAAATTATATGATTATTATATCATTAGACATAACAAAATATCCTACAAATTTATTCTTTAATAGTAACCTAAATTTACATAATACAATACGAAAATAATAAAATCTCAATTTCTACTTTAGATAAAATTAATCTCAACTTTTAAATCAATAAAAAATTAAGAACCCCAACTTTAAATTTATAAACCAAAAACAACAAAATTACCATTTCAATTAAATATTTTCTAAATTTGAAGATGAATGTTTTGCAACGTACATAAAATTATTATTATGTACCATGTTGTTATTGAATTTTCTTAATTTTTAATGAAAAAGTCGTTTCATCTACATTTTGGTCTTCTGGTAAAAGTTGAAAATATTTTAATTAGTTTTTGCTAAACAATTAAAGTTTAAGCTTATAGATTTAAAAATTATTATCCAGATTCAAAGTAAAATATAAGTGAAACATACGGGACAATATTACACATTCTAATTCATATTTATAGAGTACTAAATTTTTATTTATTAAAATTCATTTGGCCCGTGCGTAGCACGGGCAGGAGGGACTAGTATGTTTAAAGATAATTAACCTCACTCTAATGATATCATTTCCATATTTAAACACAAATCAATTAAAATATATATACAAAGATTACTATCCTAAAGATCACTATCATAAATCAACTGATATCATTTCTTTATTCAAACGCATATTAATATAAAGGATTGTAAATCAATTGAAATTCCTTTTATTTATATAATATTGATTTAAAACTCAATTAAAAAATATATATATATAATGCATACTTTTATTTATATTAATATTATTTTTTCTATGTGGTTATAAATGATATACATAATTATAAAATTGTTGTACAAATTTCGCGCATGACATGGGAATATAGCTAATTCCATAAAATACATATAAATATTACAAAACTAACCATGAATGACTGAATTATGGTAGATTAGGGTGGGGGATCTCGTTCTTTTGCTACTCAATATTATTCACGGCGGTATATAGTAAAATGGAGCTGACTAGGGTATTTTATTATTGGGTTCTGCATGAACGTGTTCTCGCGTTACTTAGGAACACGTTTCTCGCGTAGCATAAGATGTTATGGTGCGTAAGTAGGCGGCATTTGGAAAATTGGGTGGCTATATCTATCTGTATATAATAAAAAAATGATGTCTTGAAAAAGTAATGTCAATTGTATCAGGCCGAAATCAGACAACTTATTAATTAATACTAACTTATCAATTTTATTAATTAATTCTAAATTTATTCAACTCTTTAATTTATTTATCTTATTCTAATCTTTATATATTCTAAATTCTATCATCTTATTCTAATCTGTTTAAATATAATATAATTAATTAATTTGAGATGTTATAGAGTTTCTTCCCGCCATTTTATCTCTCTCAATAATAACGTTATTTTAATTACCTACTAACTTACCAAATAAGATCATTTCACTCTTTTACATTTTAAATACATGTGGTTAGATTGACACTTTCTCAATGAAATTAAAATAAAATATAAATAACGTATAAATTTATGGAAAAAGATCAAATAAGAAATGAGAATTAATCCTAGGTAGAGAATTCAATGACTAGGATTACACTATTCTAGGGTTTTGACCCAAGTGATTGACCATTGACCGACGTTGACCGACTCTGGCCGTGACCGACGTTGACTTTAATTTTTTATTTTTATTTTTATTTTTTTTGCCAAAAAATATTTTTTTAGGCCGGATTTTGTAATTACAAAATTAAGTGCTTTAAAATGCCGGAAAATGTGTTACTATATGGTTGAAATGTGGAAGTTTTTTCTAAAGTAGGCTTTTTTTTAGAAAAAAATCCCGATATAGGCTCCTTTTGAAACTAATTCCCAACATAGACACTCTTATGAAGCTCGGAAATTTTTCACGTATGGGGGACGCTGGTTTTCCCGGCGTCTCTCATCCGAAGCTAAATTTTTTTAAAAAAAAAAACTTATGTATAAGAGACGCTGGAAAAACCAGCGTCTCTTATACATGTAATTTTTTTTTTAATCCACGTATAAGAGACGCTGGTTTTCCCGGCGTCTCTCATACGTGGGGTTAAAAAAATCAGTGTAATCTCTTACACTCACCCTTAAAAAAAACACCGAGGACTCCCTCTTTAAACAGATGGGCTTATGGCTCTACGTAACTTCTTCTCAGCGTCTACTACTGGAACTCTGGAAGACCCTGTTTAAAGGAGTTTCTCAAGTTCATCTGTGAAGATGATTTAGGCTTGTATTGTGTTTAGCAATAGAGCCTTTTGTTTGCATGTTAAAAAACAACAACGAGGACTCCTTTCCTTCTTCTCCGTCATCCGCAACAATTGAATCTCACGCCTTCTTCTCTGTTCTCCTCCTCTCTCATATCCCCAATACATTTCCAAAATCAGCCGGCGCTCCGACAGGTACCGCTAAACGAACAGGTTAAGAAGCTTCCGTTCATTGTCGCCCATCTCGGAGGGAATAAGTTGGGATGTGAGAAACTCGGAGGGAATCGGGTGGAGAATCCCGCCGGAGAGTACGGTATTATACGTGGGTTTTAACCCCACGTATAAGAGACGCCGGGAAAACCAGCGTCTCTTATACGTGGGTTAAAAAAAATTACATGTATAAGAGACGCTGGTTTTTCCAGCGTCTCTTATACATAAGTTTTTTTTAAAAAAAAAATTAGCTTCGGATGAGAGACGCTGGGAAAACCAGCGTCTCTCATAGTGAAAAATTTTCGAGCTTCATAAGAATGCCTATGTTGGGAATTAGTTTCAAAACGAGCCCATATCGGGAATTTTTTCTAAAAAAAAGCCTACTTTAGAAAAAATGTGCTATGGTATTTTAGGCCAATATTTGAACTTGCAAAGCATGTGCTACCACAAATTTTACTCTATGGCTGAAATGTGCTTCTATATGACTGAAATATGTTATGCTTTTGCCTATGTGTGCTTCTCTATGGCTAGCTGAAGTGTGCTATGCTATTGCCTATATGTGTTTCTCTATGCTAGGTGAAATGTGCTACACTTTTTTCCCAGATGTGGTTCTCTATGTCTAAAATGTGCTACACTTTTGCCTATATGTGCTTCTCTATGCTAGGTGAAAGGTGCTACATTTTTGCCTAGATGTGCTTCTCTATGGCTGAAATGTGCTACACTTTTCGCCTATATTTGCTTCTCTATGGCTAACTGAAGTGTGTTACGCTTTTGCCTATATGTGTTTCTCTATGCGAAATGAAGTGTGCTACGCTATTGCGCTTCTCTATGCTAGGTGAAATGTGCTACACTTTTTGCCTAGATGTGTTTCTCTAAGGATGAAATATGCTACGCTTTTTGCCTAGATGTGTTTCTCTATGGCTGAAATGGGCTACACTTTTGCCTATATGTAGCTCTCTATGACTAGCTGAAGCGTGTTACGCTTTTGCCTATATGTGCTTCTCTATGCTAGGTGAAATGTGCTACGCTTTTTGCCTAGATGGGCTTCTCTATGGTTGAAATATGCTACACTTTTTGTCTGGATATGCTTCTCTATGACTGAAATCTGTTACACTTTCGCCTATATGTTCTTCTCAATGGCTAGCTGAAGCGTGCTACGTTTTTGCATATATGTGCCTCTCTATGGCCAGCTGAAGTGTGCTATGCTTTTGCCTATATGTCTTCTCTATGCTAGGTGAAAGGTGCTTCACTTTTGCCTATATGTGATTCTCTATGGTTGAAATGTGCTACACTTTTCGCCTATATGTTCTTCTCTATGGCTAGATGAAAGGTGTTACGCTTTTGCCTAGATGTGCTTCTCTATGGTTAAAATGTGCTACACTTTTCGCCTATATGTGCTTCTCTATGCTAGGTGAAATGTGTTACACATCTTGCCTAGAATGAATATAGCACTTTTACTTAAAAACCATAACACTTTTGCTTACACACCATAGCACAAAAAGGTTATCAATTTGATATCTGATTTTTGAATAGGTTTGATATCCCTCATTTTAAAAGGTTATCTATTTGATATCTCCTTCATTCTAAAAAACACCTCATTTTCTCCTCTCCCTTCTCCTCCCCCGCAGTGACTTATCAATTTGATATCTCCCTCGGGTTTCGATATCTCATATCTGAAAAAACTATACCAACACAGATATCACATATCAATCTCATACCTATACCTGATATCCAATACCCATACCATACCTGATATCTGATATACTAGTATATGGATACCAAACGGGCCCTTAATGATTAAAGGAGAGTAGAACCTGGAAAAATATGACCCGACCTGCAAACCCGACCCGAACCCGCCCGATTTTTTGTGCTCTTAACCCGTTAAATTAAACCCGAAACCCGATTTTAACCCGACCTGATGACCCAGCATTTTGCTGCGTCAAAAACGGGTCGGGTCGGGTCAACCCGTTGGGTCATACCAAAAAACAACTAGAAAATAAAAATAGGAAAGAAATATGAAAAAATCAAAAAAATGATAAGAAAAAAATGATATTTTGCTGCTATGTTATAAATACGGTTTATAAAAACGGGCTTAAAAATAAAAATTAGGTTGATTGGGCTTAACTAATATATTGTTTAAATTATTATGGGCTTTAAATTTTAAAAGTCCAATCAAGAAAACATACCCAAATTGAATTGTAAGGAGGCAACAACTTGTAGTTGTACCAACCTTATATACACATATATGTTACTATACTATGCGTAAACGAACGCTAAAAGACCTTAAATGGGCTTAAAGCCCAATTTGACAAAACGACGCCAAAACGATGTCGGAATGAAATGAAACTTGGTTTCAATGCCTTTTAGATATATTTGACCATGTGTGTAACTCCCAATCAAAACTTATTCATTTTCAAGTAACATCTCCTTTCACATCAAACTGGTCATCACTCTCTAACTTGTCGTAATATTTATGGTCAACAACATTGATGTATTATTATGTTTGAAAAATTTATACAACTTAGTGTTATTAGGCATATAAAATCACAATAAGGTCTCACTCACACAAAACGAGGCTCGAAACTATGCATAAGTATATAAAGGAATAAAAAAAGTGCGCAATCAGACCCGATTGGTTGATCCGAACCGGAGATAAACCCGTCGTAACCCGACCTGTTTTGACCCGGTAAATTTTAAACCTGAAATGACCCGACCCGAAATATACTAAATCCGATGTACTCTGACTCGAACCCGACCCACCCGATCCGTTTCCCAAGTCTAAAGGAGAGTGAAAGTTAAAAGTGTAATAGCTAGAGAAAAGATAGAGAGAAGAAGGAGAGAGGAAAAAGAAAATTGAATGATGAGAGAAAGAAAAAGCTTAATAAAAAATAAAAAGTGTAAAAATCTATCTATATAAAAATTCATGGGTTTTGAGAAAGTAATGTCAATTGATACTCATTAATGTTAAACCTAATTTTTTCTTTTTTCTTTATATCTCTCATTATCCAATGATAATTGAGACTTATTAAATGTCTAATAAAACCATAATTATGTGCTTAATTGGTTAGTATTTCCACCATTTTCATCTTTTTTTTTCTTCGCTCTTCACCTTCAATCTGTATGACGATGAAGAGCAATCCAAACAACGTAAACGACTATGTGACTTTGGTACATATATAAGATATATTCAATTCATTTTATTATAATTTACTATTAAAAATACATATCTGAAAAAATATATTAAGTATATGAATATAGACAAAAATAAAATGTGTTTGGCTCGCGCAAAGCGCGGGTAATGACCTAGAAAGTTGTCATTAAGTCGTCATTACTATGTGGCCTCTTGAATTCCTCTTCTAATTTCAACTTTTGATCTTCCAACTTCTCCGAATGAGATTTTGTATTGAATTCTCTCATCAAGTCTTCGTTACTCTTCTGCATATTGTATTTCGCCGTTACTCATGGTTATTGTCAATTTGTAATTGAACCAGTCAATTTGCTATTTTTCTCACTTCTATTTTTCGTTTATTTTTTAGTCAATGTCTTGACCTGCATGTTATATTTGGTTTGGCCTGAATTGGATAAAATTATGCCCAAAAAAAAGTTGTAAATATATAATTATCCCAATCCAATTTTGAGATAAAAAATCAAAATTACCTCGCGCGTAGCGCGGGGGTCCGATTCTAATTATACTAAAAATGAGAAATAGTACGGAGTATTTATATTTTGAAAATGTTGCTTATATTAAACATTGATTGGCTGGATTGAATAATAATCAGTAAATCATATTTGAGCTGACAAAAATGAGGTAGCCAATTGCCATTAGTGGATTGAATACCATTAGATTTTCGGAAACTCTCTCTCCCATGCACAAAATCCATTCAATCTCCTTCCGCCACAACAACTCTTTTCCTTCAATGGAGGTAACCTCCGTAATCCACAGCGGCTTCCATGCTCCTCCAAAATTCGGCACTCTTCTCAGTAGACTGCCTTCATTTCGGTCCAATAATTGCTCTAGGGTTGAGTTTTATCATAACCGAATTCGAATTTTCACCGGTAATGCGCGTTTTCTTATTGTCTCTACTTTTGCTGGTTGCTTTGGGATTGTGATATCTAACTGGAAAGTTTCTGCAGCTGGTAACTCTGGCCGGGCGCGCAATCGTCCAATTTTGTTTTCCAAGAGCACGGAAGAGGAAGATGGTATATTCACTGCTTCAGGTTGCTTAGTATCATCTTGTTTTGCCTACCTATTAACTATGCCTTTTTGTGTTTAATTTTAGTGGGCATTCTGTTCTATCATATCAACATCACTTTGATAGTTAAAACAAACAAATCAATACTTAAAGGCAATATGCAAATGATAAACAACCCACTACGAAAAATAGGTTTTTTGATCCATTTGATACTTGATCTTACTTTCTTACAGTATGTCATTTCCAGACATCTAGTTACCCCGATGATAAACTTGTAAAATGAGAGAACTGAGTGTTAATTGGTAGTGAATTTGTATGTGGACAAATTGTGCTTGTAATCAGATGTACCAAAACAAGGTACACGCAGCATAAAAAGACCTTGTAACCACATGAATGTGGAAGACAAAGCTACCTTTCTTGTTTCTTTTTGGCTACATAAAACTTGTGAAAGAGTTGTGACTATTATATGGAAATTCGATTTTCACCCATTTTGTGATGAACATAGTTTTCCTCCATGATAAACTGTTGCAAATCTTTGAGTTCCCATCCTTTTTAATACTAAGATACATAACCCTAAACTTCATGCTGACACTGTACTTGCATGTGACTTTTGGACCTATGCAAACTCAATTATCCTTTCAATGGTATTTAGTCCCCCCAACATTCATATCTAAGATTCCAAATTACCTCTGTGAAATGAACATTTTCTAATTTTGCAAGCTGATGTGCAACTACAAGTCTGATTAAATGTAGAGCCCTTACAATTTTCCTTTAAATTAAGAAGCAAGTTTATTTTAGGTCTGGGATATTCAGCACAGAGACCTTTTTCTGCTTGCTTTTGTTATTTTTGTTTCTTACCAAATTTACTCCAATTATTCGTATTTTCTATGTGATTCAGTGATGATTTTCATGTTTTGGTGGTGTACCATCTAGCAGTCCTGCAGTACAGTGATTTGAATGAATTGTAGTGCTTAGATGAGGTTACTTTTTTTTTTAATTTGCCAAATATTATTTTGTGAAGTAGTAGTCAGACCTATTGCAATTTTTGACGCAATCTTCATATTTTGGTCATCGGAAACAACCTCTCTATTTTTTAACACAGGGTTAAAGTTGTGTACATCCGACTCCTTGGAAACAACCTCTCTATACGTTAAAACAGGGTTAAGATTGTGTACATTATTTTGTGAACTAGTAGTCAGACATATTGCAATTTTTGACGCAATCTTCATTTTTTGGTCTTCGGAAACAACCTCTCTATTCTTTAACACAAGGTTAAAGTTGTGTACATCCGACTCCCCCCACCCCCCACCCTGCTATAAGCGGGAGCCTTTTTTAGGCATTGGGGTAATGTTGTTGTATTTGTCAAATATGTTTCTTCTTTTCTTGTAAATCTCAAGTTCTTGCTTGTTTTTAGTTGTTCATAAATATCTTGTCTATAACATGATTGATGCAAACGCTTCTATAAAATAGCTTTGTTGATTTAATATCTTACAGAGTATAGAACTGGGAAAAGACTTGCTGATGGTACTACAGATTCTACGAAATCCGACCTATTTACTCCTGAAGACCGCTCACAAGTAGAAAAACATGAAGCTGAGAACTTTGCAAACTCTGTGAGAACTGTTGCCTTCTGGGTAAGTGCCTCGTGACGTCTTATATAACTTTTTGAAATAGCTTCTTCTTCTTTCTATATATTCTATCCTACTTATTTAGTCAATTGTTCTATTAGGTGTGCACTGCAGTGGTTTTTGGTGTTGGAGTAGGTTTCAAAGAGGGCACTGGCAAGGCTTCTGAGTTCTTTGCTGGGTATGGAAGTATGGAACTACATAGTTCCCTTACTCTTTTGTATTACTTCACAATGAAGGCGTGTGATGACATCTGTACCTTTTTCATTAGACTCCAGAGAACAAAAATTTGTATTCATTGTCTGCAAGTTTTCCACCTTACCTGGTACTCGTTTGAAAAATGTTACCTTCCATTAATGTTATCTTGGATTGGAAAAGAAACCTTTAAAACCTAGTCATTGTGTTTGGAGAATATGGTTTTAGAATAGCTAGACTTGCCTGATAAATTATTAATCTTTCATTCACTTATACCCTGCATTATTTTGACTGATTGTAATCATAGGATGCTCAGGGATTTTTACTTTCATCAAACTTAATGTCTTCAGATGGTTATTTCTTTTCAGATATGTTTTGGAGCAAAGTCTATCAGTGGACAACCTTTTCGTGTTTGTTCTGATTTTCAAATACTTCAAGGTTCCTGTTACATATCAGGTATGATGCACTATTCTTCAACTCTTACTGGCTGTGGTATCTCAAGAGGGCCCATTGCACATAAGCTGACCTTTTTGTTTCAATATGTTTACAATGGCCTTTACTGTATATAACTGTCATGCAGTGATTTTGCTAACTTTAGATCTCTGAATGTTGAGACATAGAATCGGGTGCTTTCATATGGTATAGCTGGAGCAATAATCTTTCGTTTGTCAATAATACTTCTCGGGACAGCAACCATTCAGGTTCATTACTCTGTTACTCATGGTTTTTTACTTGTTAAAAAACAATGTTTCTATTCTAAACTTTTCCCTTCTCCTGTTTTGTTTAGAGATTTGAAGCTGTAAATCTACTTTTCGCAGTAATTCTCTTGTACTCATCATTCAAGGTAACATTTCTGTAAGAACTGTATATTATTATTTGTGTAGTTAATGCACTTCATCTGACTAATCCTTCATGGAAATGCTTAGCATCTGGACTGTTGAATTATGTTCTTTCTAGCTTTTGCAGCTAGATGTATCTCATTACATCCAGGAAAACAAGAATATATATTTTAAAAAATGAAGAGGTTAAAATTTTATGAAGAAACTGGTATTGTTTTTTCCTTTCTTATTTTTTGGTTGTAAGGATAACACCTAGCAAGGAAAAACTTTTACAGATCCAAAGGCATCTTTTGCGATAATTCTTTTTCCTCTTTCTGAATCAAACTTCCTTGTTATTTTTGGGCATATGAAATAGTTATTTGCTGAAGATGAGGAAGAAGGAGACCTGTCAGATAATTTTTTAGTAAAAACATGTCAGAAATTTATACCCGTGACAGGTAATGTTTCTGCTCTTGTTTTTTTTGCCTCACATCATGCTTCATGGTTTCGTAGTAGAAGTGTATAATTTGCAATTGATGCTGGTGCTTTTGTACGGAGATACATGCCTTAAATCATGCTTCATATTACAGGCTTTTATGGAGACAATATTAAGATGCACACAACCAATGATATTTTAATTTTGAAGTGTCAAGTACTTAGTACTTACATATGTAAATCTAGAGGTCCAAGCACGGAGATGTGTTGATACTATAGGACCATTTGATTTTTTAGAATCTATAAAGAATCTAACTTTTGGTCATTTTATAAATGTTGCAGCTAATTACGATGGCAACAAATTTTTCACACTTGAGGATGGTGTGCGGAAGGTGAGTTGGAAATAGAAATAGAAGTTATCATATTAGTCAATTTAATTATTATTATAATTTAGTATCTCACTGGTAGGGGAGTATTGGTAGACTGTTAGAATGGGTGATGGATGGCTAGTGGTTCCCAATATTGGAACATAAAATGGATAGCCCACCAATAAATATGGACCAGAGCGATTTACATTGCTTCAAGCCTTGTCCTGTCTGGCTCAATGTATCAACACATTCTTCCCAATGCTAATGCACCTAATTGTTTTTCTTAAGCAGAACTGTAACATGTTTAAAATCACATTTGAAACGTTAATGAAGCATTGCTAAATGGTTCCTCTAAATTCCTTTAAAAAAATAATGGTTCTTCTAAATAGGAACTAATTACATGGTCAAAGTTGGTTAAAAAAATAATATTACCTATTCTGTTCCGTTCTCAAATAGGCTGGAAACCTTGCGCTTTGTTTTCCTCCTATTCCTTCTATCCTAACCCAAACCAAGAACGATATCTATTTGTAGTAACCTATGTATGACTTAGCAGAGTGTGGTTATGATATGTTCCTTATTCCCTTCATTGGTGTATCTGCATTCAATTCATATTAGGAACTATTATCTAGAAGCAAGAAATATTAGATTGTAGTATGTTCTAGAGTTTGCTCTTATTTTTATGTGTGTAGCTTTCAAATGATATTGTTGTTTCACTTGTTTCAGTTTGGGATAATTTATATGTTTCTGTCAAATCTGTTGAGCAGGCTACACCTTTGCTTCTCACAGTAGCAGTAATTGAGCTGAGTGACATTGTTTTTGCTGTAAGTTCCGTAGACCCTTGTTTTAGTTTATGCTAGTCTTTCGATGTATTACCTTTATGTGCTGTTTTAGTTGAAATAGCAGCTTCTAAACTTTTGTCTCTTTGTGAAGGTTGACTCTATACCAGCAGTTTTTGGAGTAACACGTGATCCTTTCATTGTTTTCAGTTCGAATTTATTTGCCATATTAGGTAATTCTTGTCCAGTAATTATGGAAATTCTTGTATTTTCAAGGTCTGTTTTCTGGCAAGTTAAAATGAATGTCATTATAAAATATCATGTTGCTTAAATATTAGATGTACTCTTATACATTTTAATGTTGATTTTTCTCTGTACATGCTTGTGTTGCACTAGATTGGGCTAACTGAATTCTGTGATTACAACTCCAATTCTCCATCCATGTACAGGTTTAAGGTCATTATATACTCTTATTTCTCAGAGCATGTCTCAGTTGGACTATCTACAAGTGAGTAACAATTCTCTTAACCTGAAGAAGTTTAAATTGTTCATCCATGTATGTGTTTATGGTCAAGTAATCTGTACTGCTTGCTTGTAAAAGAGAGCCCATAGTATGAGAAGTAGTGTAATTTTTTTTCTTTAGTCTTTTGGTTTCTGTAAAAAATTTATACAAGTATATTAGGAACTGTAAGTGCCATTTTTGTAAATTTATACGAGCTTCCGCTTTATAAACAAAATATGGTTGTGATTCCTGACTCCTTGGTTTAGGAAGCTTAACTATTAGATTCACTTACAATGCCAATGATTTCATTTGGACAAATTTTGACTAATTTCTGGTTTCCTATCAGCCTTCTATTGCCGTTGTTCTGGGCTTCATTGGGTGTAAGATGATTCTTGATTTCTTTGGTATGTATTCTTATTTCAAATTTATTCTCCCTTTTTTTCTTCTCATGTACGTGTTCACGTCAACCGTGAAACGTGTCTTTTTGCAGGATACCATGTCTCTACTGAAGCATCTCTTGGTTTTGTGGTCACTAGTCTTACAGTAGGGGTGTTCTTGAGTCTAATGAAGAAGTCTGACTAGATTATACGGAGTTTAACATAAAGGTAAGGTTTTAGGTTCTTCTCCACACAAGAGCTGAGCTATTGTTCTATGTCTAATTTCATTATCCCCTTTTTGGATAAATTAGGGTTAGGGGTGACGATGAAAAACATGATTAATCAATTACGAGTTGATCAGTTTTCAGTAGTGTAGCTAAGATCTTCCAGCGGATGCGGATGTGCTAAAAATACAAAATGTCACCTTAACCTTTCCTTTGTTGACTGGTCTTCTATTATAGTCCATAACCTAATTCTGCTATTTTAACAATGTTGCAGTGTGATGTCCCCAATAATAACCAGCTGTACACTATTTTTTTACAAGTCCAGTCTCCAAATGTAATTAAGGAAATAAAAGCTAGGGTTTGGGAAGAGCAGGGATCCAAACTTTGGGCAGAAGTGGTGGCTCTTTAACATTAAGAGAAGTGCAAAGTCAATCGATATTGATTGTCATTGTGATAATCGGGTTTGAAGTAGAGGATTGATCTTGCTGAGTTGTTGAAGCTCAATGTACGTATCGATCTCACGACGTTAAGGTTGGTTTATAGATCATGCAATTTGGTGCAGCATATGTGAGGAAACCATGGCCTTAGATTTAGTCAATTTGTTATGCTCACTGTTGATGTCTTCTTTTTGTTTGTAAAATGTGGTCAAAGGTATCTCCATACTTGATTATGAAGAAATATGGCAGTCACCTTTCACTAAACTGGTGCATAGTTCCAGCGTTGAATGATTCGCTCCCACCCTAGGGCGAATCACGAACCGGATCGTACGCTGCTCAACGCGGTTCCGATTCTTCAAAAACAGCGAATTACGCTGGACAAGGCAAGGTTGATGTTCAGTCGCCATCGTCGCTCCTCTGTGTAAGAATGGAGGAGGAGAGGTGGAAGGCGGAACCTAATATTTTTGGGCTGGGCCATAGAAAATCTTCCATTAAAAAAAAGGACCCAAAGCCAAAAAAAATACAACGATCATATCAAAACTTTACCCATAGATTTGGATTCGCCCTCCAACGATCGAGAGCCAGACGCACGATCCTCGTCCTCCTCGACATCATCGGCCGTAGACTCATCCCCATCCTCGCCAATATGCTCGGACGAGACGACCCGACGCGAAGAAGGAATTTCCACTCTCGACGAGCCCGAAACGTCAGAATAGGCCGCCTCGAACTCCTTGCGCTCGGCCTCTGGATCCCAGTCGTGATGCTTCCCGGTGCCATACTGTTCCAAGACCTCTACTCTGGACAGCCAAGACCAGTAAATCTTCGCCTCGTGTAGCTCTGAATCATGATGCGCCTCCTTCTTCTCCACATCCGTCCTTAAAGTAGCAAGACCTTTCTCCAAGTCCTTGACTTGCTTGACAACCGCGCCATGAAGACCGAGAACCTCAGTAGTCTTGCCCCTAGCCACTTTCTCCGCGTCACGAGCCTCCTCCAGCAAGCCGTTAAGTCGCTTGACCTCCGATTCGGCAGCGGATACTTTTTCCTCCAACGCCTCCATTTGTTTTGGATACGCAGACAAAAGCGTCCAAGCACATAACGAAGCCTGGATCCCCTGATAGAAGAAAAAGGAAAGGAGTAAAAAGGAAAGTTCGCATAAGAAATATCCGAAACACAAGAAAAAGTAACCTTACCTGCCATTGAGCGGCATAGGCTTCTCCCACAACGTCAGCCGGATCCATCGATGAATAATAGTCGAGCGACGATGAAGAGCGAAGCCCAGTCAAGGATTTTGTGAAGTTCTTATCCCGGAGCAAAGGCACGCGAGATCACGTCGGGAATGTCATCCACAGTCAAATACTTGGCCTCAGGAGCCTCAACCACCTTTTCCTTACCTTTCTTTGATCGCGTTGCCTTAGCCGGAGAAGGAGACGGAGAAGAGTCTAGTGTAGCCATAAGATCGATCTCTATAGGAGTCGAGGATGAACACCCCTTTATGGCAATATTCCTCTTCTTCGACATCACGAGGTCAGTGGCGGATTCGTCGCGAGCACAGACACGAGAGACAGAGGCTACAACCAAAGATGATGCATGATGGGTAAGGACACGTAAACATGAAGAATCAGGTAAGAGAATGAGAAGAAGGTAATTTACCGGACGGGGTCGCAGGGAGGCTACGATGGCCTTCTCCGTCATGACCATGAAAGGTCCGATCGATCTCAGGAACCGCCAGAAGCGCGGCTATCACCTTCTTCGTCTGAGGCCTCGTCTTGATGGCGTCCACGTTGATTGAAAGTTATGCAAAGTCACACCTAAGTAAGGTGTTGACGCGTAGGAGATAAACAATAAAAGCTCACCGGGCAAAACAAGAGGACTTACTCTTGGGATTCCAATCCTCTATAAGCCAAGAGCATTCATCTCCAAGGGAGGATTTCTCCATGAAGTAAAATACTTCAGCCCAACCTCGATCGGTTGTACTCTTCTCAAAAGCAATACGAGCTTTCTTTTGCTTGACCTTGAAGAATACCCTGCCCGGAGAAGAAGTGGAGATCGACAAGGATGGACGAGATCCGCCGCGACCAAATCTAGACCATATTTGTCTATGGTGTGGTCAAGAGCACCAAGTACTCGCCAAGCGCCAGGGAGAAGTTGACCCATCGCCAAACCGAGGGCAAGCATAAACGCCTTGACTAGAGGCGAGAACGGGAACCAATGCCTCGCTAAGAACGGATACTTGTAGACCGAAATCCATCCCGGTCGATAAGCATCAACACAAACCCCTCTAGGAGGAATTTCGATCTTCACCTTCGGACCCAGCTCAGAAATGGATCTTAGGCGTCCGATATCATGAGCATCGGAGTAGTATCGATCTGAATCACGAAGAACCTTCCTTGGCTCGTAGAGAATTGGAGTCGCCATAAGAGAAAAAGGAAATGAAGAACTGGAGGCAGCGTAAAAGATGAATCGAGCAAGAAGAGACGGGAAGAGCAAGGAAATGTTCAAAGGAAATGAGATCCGAAGAGATGTGTAGAGAGAGGCAAGATCTCACCCTTATATAGGCAGAGAATCGCGAAGATTACGGGAGAAGATATTCTCTCAACGGCATTATGTCCCACTAGAGAAACTAGCTGTTGAAAGTGAACGTTGCCGGCACAAGTTACGAAGCACTCCATCGGGTGCGTTGAAACGGTAAAGAGACCTTATCTTTTCAGTTTGTAATCATTGACGGCAACGGCATTATTCTTGGGCCTCAGGCGGATGCCCTATCTGGGTTACCCTTTGGGCCGACCCTCCATGAGCCGCCGTAAATCCATCAAAACAAGACATTACTTGGCCCAATATACTTCATTGGACAAAAGGAACAGTTTATAACCTTTTTTTTATTTGGGCCAAATTAACTAACTCAGTCTGAATCACAATCCTTCATCAACTGAATTTGTCATCAACATTATCCGTCATCAAGTGAGTTGTTATCAATAGAAAGTGAAACTCTCATCAATACAAATTGTCATCAACTTAATTGTTGTCAACACAAATTGTCATCATGTATAAAAGGGTTATTTAACACACTACAAAAAGGGTTACTTACCTTGAGGAGGGTCAAAACAAACGCCGCGTGACAAGAAACGATTGCGCTCCGGTTACTCGTGCCTGCGGATCCACTGCCAAATCCCGCTCGTCCTCCCCTTGTACAAAGTATTCATGCGCTCGACTGTGTTGATTCAAATTAACTATTTCCAATCCGACACATATTATATTATTCTTGTAGATCCACTGCCACAACCTTTAATCGATAAAATCCAATTCGTGGAGATATACACCTAAATAATAATGTGACAATATTAATAAAGTGTACCAACAAGACGAATATATAATGACACTTCATTGTTTGATTTATACATACATAAATCTATAAAAAAAACTTAATACATTATTCTAAGAAAAGGATCTCGTTAATCCATCAAGTAATACCTAACGCAAATGACAATATATTAGATTCAAGTAGCACAAAAATACATGGCACTTGGTAGCTTAAGTGTGAAGTCCTTCAGTATTCCTCCTTATGGTTCTGCTTCTACATTACTTATACACAAAATTAAGCATGTAACAAAATATATCTACCGGTAAAACAATAAGATGAACGTACTAACAAGACGAATGCTCAATGTCATTTCTTAGAATATATACACAAAATTACCCAAGACATTTCCTTAAATCATCACAAATAATTTTATTTATTTATTTATAACTTAAGAAAATGACCTCTTAATCGCAACCTAATACGTTTGACAATATTATAGATACGGCTGGCACGAAACTTACTTGGTATCACTGGGCATTTATTTCCTCTAGAAGATAACAACATATAAGTTGTTGTGGCACGAAGGTTATTTGGGATCATTCGGAACGTCCGAACGCACAATAGCTCAATTTACTCTAACGTCAATGTCAGTTTGTTTTAATACCCTTCCCGCCCACACTAAAATTTCCGGTCGGGCAGAAAGTACTTCCCGTCAAAATAAAGTACTTTTTCATACATTTCCACCAAAATAAATAACTTTTCTATTCATTCCCGACAAGATAAATTACTATTTTATTCTATCCCACCCAGAAATAATCTCTTCTCAATGCTTTTATGAGGATTTAAAATTTGTTCTACATTTATCAAAATACGCAATAATAATTTTCTCTCCCATTTTCATTCCATTTTATCTTTTCATGGTTAATCGTTTATAAAATACTCTTATTTTATTCAAAGTTACATATTGTCAACTCGATTTTTTTATTGTCACATTGACAGACTTGCAAAAAGAGTCAAAAAGTTGAATGTCAGATTTGAAGTTTTCGATTTTTTTGTTGCCATTCTTGCAATTAGCCGTTTTTTATTAATTAATATAAGTTTAATTCTATGCTACATATTTTATTTTTAGAAATTTATTTTACCTACAATAATAGAATGACTTTATACAAATCCCGTGCAAATTTTCTTAATATATGTACATATTATTGTACTTACTTCCTGTGTCCTTAAAAGATCTTCCCACCTTGTACTTCTCATAAATATTAAGGAAAAATGGAAATGTACCCTAGAACCAATTAAAATGCAAGATAAATTTAAAAATAATAATACAAAATTTCATTAAAAAGCAAAAGCCTAAAATAGGCTTACACCGAAACCCAGATCTAAATGAAGATTGAACCCAAATGAAATGGGTTATTGATTTTCTTCTCATCTGCCTCCATACCATGGCTTTGGTGGTGCTGGTACTGGGACGAATGGGAAAAAGGTGGGGAGCTAGCCTGAGCGGGATCTAGCGTTGGAGGTTAAGGGGTGAGAAAAACGACGACAAGGTCGGGATCTGAGCTTGAAGGGAGAGAGAGAGGCGCCGGTGAGCCACGCGGATCTGGCTTTGATTGCTCAAGTTATCGGAGAGGGAGACTTGGTGGAGGTGGAGATTTGCATGAGATGAAAATGGTCGAGGGGGAAGAGAGGCCTTGTGTGTGGCTGCTGGAAAACTGAAATGAGAGGGAGAGATGCGGGAGTTTAGGATTTCTAAATTATAAGCACTTGATCAAGACCTATTGTTGGGCTGACAAACCGTGCTCTCACCTGACCCAACGATACTAAAATGTTCAAGTTTAGAAGGGCCAAATGACACTATGTCTGCGTACAAAAAAATGTCCATTTACCTCCAAGTCTACAACGCATTCTGCCACCAAATAGTGTTTATAACCACCCAACGGGTACTGCCTTTCAAAATTTCGAGCATCTGTAGGAATGCCGATATGTGCAGCTAACATTTTGTGCAGTTTCCTAACAAAAAAAAGAACAGAAGAACAACCCTGATGTGAAAACGCCCAAAAATATCCACACCTTTGTGAACAGAAACCGGTTGTTTGTAAAACAGGTACGTGCTGTGGTTATCTCTTATCGGCATTCTTCTTCCCCGGAGACAAGATCGAACTGCAAGACTTGGCAATGAATTCGGTTTCATCATCGTCACTGTCAATATTACTAAGGCTGTTTCTGTTCTGGTAAGCTCTTCGTCGAAGCAGAAAGACATTAAAGTAGTAGCTCACAAATTCTTGCCTTGTTTTAGTGGGGAGAGTTTTCACCATTTTGTCCCAAAAACGTTTACCTTGGGACAAAGGATTCTCCCGCACCACAGATCCGAATTTTTTCTCGTCTTTCTTGCTCCAAGAATTCGCCACTTCCTCCCCCATCATGTTAAATTTCCAACTGTTGAAAACTGATCCCAGCTCAACCTTGAGCATCATTCGTCTTCTAAAAACCTGTGTTCTGATGCACATAAACGAACCAGGGTTTCTTGATGTCTTTTGAGCTCGATCTCCATCAGCTTCAAGCTCATACACATGGCACTTGTCTTTGGGAGGCCAAAATCTGGTGCCCAACCATCTGGAGTCGCTTTCAGCTGGGACACCACTCCATTCTGGGACTTGTGCTTGAAAGCACGGCCCTACAGGAATACGCTTCCTTAGATTAAAGGAACTTAAGCTTGAGATGTGATTAGCTGAAGTTCCTAGGGATCCCAATATATGAAGCCTGGGGCTGGACCGTACTTTAGATTCCCGTGCATCATCGAACATGGATGGGTGCATTTTCTGCAAATTCGAAACCAATGTCACCCCCTTGTCCCCATAAAATATTATCGCCCGATCCAAGAGAGAATAATACGTTCCACATTTACTAAATTACATCCTGAGCATGTTGTGACACACCAGTCACAAACATGGTTACGTATATTACAGCTATCGTCCTAGAAAATTGTTCTCTCCATTTACTAAATTACATCCTGATTCACAGTTCAATCAGATTAAGAGAAAGATGCGAATAATAAACGCACAGACCATTAATATCATAAGAAGAACAGCAATACTACATTAACAGCAACATTCAGTAAAAGGATTATTCCAATATAAGGTAACACTGGAATCAATCTATGTGGACAGGGATGGGGGCAATTTACTAAATGGGGATAGGGAAGGTAGAGCGTAGCCATCCCTGAGTACAAGCTCCTCCCATAAGAATCAGATAGTGGTATGTAGAAATTATATGAAAATATAATTAACTTAAATATAAAGGCGACTCTAGGAAAACGACCTCCAGGCCGCCTAGGTGAGGTGAGAGGCACCATTTCCTACATGCTTCTGGTTTGTTATATACTTGAAGAGGAGTGGAGGAGACAAGGACACATAAATAAACGGATGGGAAAGAGATTTTTGTAGATAATTCATATGCATCAAGATATGCACACAAAAAAGGAGCACAAAATTATCCGATACCAGCATAAAGAAAACAATTTCGACTATGAGAGGCCCGCATAAGCGGAATAAGCCGTCAAGATGAATGCATCCTCCCCTCGAGAAAATCAAGAAGATGTTTTCATAAAGACCCAGGAAAAAAGAAGACAGAGAAATAAAACAAGTCAATAGTGAGATTGGGCACACTACAGATGAACCAAGGAAAACGCATAAAGCACACACACCGGGAATGATAGATCGTAGACCCCTAAACTAAGGTCCTATAATGTAACACTATACACTTAAGGTTTAAGAGAACAAGACAGACCCTGAAAACTAGATGATCTAGTATAGTCCTAACATATCATAAGAAAGGGAGATTCCTATAATGCTTTGATAAGGGAAAGGCGCAGCCCCGGATGTGTTTGGCCCCAAGGCAAGAACGAGGCACCTTGACAAAACTCAAAAGAGACTCACCTAAGGCTAAGAAAGCGCTTGCACGACTCAGGAACAAATACAAGCGTCTAGGGCGGCGATTTATGCCTTTTCTAACACCTATATATTATCATATCAAATGGCAGTATCTTCATAGACCTAGTTGAGCTACATGCCAGCTTCATATATGATATATATCACTTTTGAGGATAGATCAATTCAACAGATGCACAATATTCACATACTTAGTCCCTTTCAGTGGGAGTGCTACAAGTTTAAGAGCAGAAAATTACCTGGCAAGGAAATTGTTCAGGAGATAAATCCTGTGGCCTCTTATGTAACAGAGTTGCTCGGGTTAACAACACCTGTTTCCAGCAAAGCTCGAGGCTGTAGTTATTCCAATTAGTGCATTCAGGTAGTGTTCCTATCCCCGGGTTTGCAGGATTCTTGGCAACAGAATCCAGCCAATTTAACATCTGTGATAAAGTACACTCCCTCTTCCTCTTTAAACTGCTGCTCTCCTCCTTCGCACTCAAATCCTGAACCATCATCTCCTCTTTCTCACCCGTCTTAGCCCTGACTGGAATGCTAACATCCCTATCAACTGCATCTTTTCGATTGTCAGATGAAACAGAAAGACTTTCAACTTCATTAGATGCCCAATCTTTGTTTCCATCACACACTTTACCTCCATCAGTAGAACCATCTTCACTTTCTTCCTCATTCTTTTTCCTCGCTTTCGAAATTTTCAATGCAAAGCTAATTAAATCAGCTTCATCCGAAACATGATTAGCAGAAACAGCTTCTCCTTCTGAATTCACAGTAAAACTTTTCTCGGAAGTAGGAAAATACTTGTAGTAAATCAGCTTTATAGCTGAACCAAGACCTGAGCATCTCAGTCCTTGATCTTCCCCTACATCCTCCCACAATCCATCTCTGGTGATGGCATCATAGCCACCTCTCTTCTTCACATGCACAAACAGCTTGAACAAGTCTACTGCGTCTCCATTCCCCAGCAACGGAGGAATCGGCCGTGACTGATTTTTTCCGCCTACAACAGCTCGAATTTCTCCTCCAGAAAGCGAAGCGCTCTGCTGGAGAAAACTGTTGAGATCGTTTCTTTGGTCCGACTGGATCCTCTTTCGCCGATCCAGTAGCGAACATTGATCACCGTGCAACTGCATCGATACCCCTGCCACATGTTGATTTTCAATTTTGCTTAATGTTTCAGTATACAACCTCAAAAACCTAAATCCATACGTCACCAACAGAATTTTCAACAGTTGCCACAAATCGCAGATTGTGTTTAAAAATTAAGCAGAAACAGCAACAGAAATTGGCAAGAGCTCGATATAGAGGAAAACTGTAGTTTGGCGGGAAGCCGATGATCTAAGGCACAGATCGAGTTCGGAACAAAAGTTCGATTGTCCAAAAGTAGCCAACTTTATTCAATGCGGATACATCGAGCTCCTATCAAATACCAGATTTATGTTGGTTGATCGATCGGTCGATCAATCATAAAATCTGACAGATGTGCATTCCCTCGAAATCTCAATGTTGAAAAACCTTACTTTATTTTTATCTCAGATGCCTATAACATTACCAAATTCTACTATCAAAATATTTGGATGACAGGTAGTAATGAAAGAGTAGAGAAAACAGAAAAGAAAAAGGGAATAGGCATAAGATGAAAGAAAGAGACATACAATGAGCCTGGAGGAGGAATTTTTGCCTTTGACCAGTTGGCAGGTGCCCTTTAATGACCCTATGCCCACTTTTTGGATATCTTCAATACAAGGGGGAGAAATTGAAAATGGGATGTTATTAGGGAGGAGAGAGAAGGGTTTGGGAGGAGAGGTACAAACAAAACAAAGGAGATTGTATTAGGCTACAACATGAGATTATCATATAGTAGAGCAATTAGAAAATCTAGGGTTTCTTTTGGTTGGAAGAGATAATCAAATGTCAAAAACCACCTTGGTTTTATATCTTTAGTAAGGATATATTTGTCTTAATAAATTCAATTACACTTGAAAAGATGTATATTTATGAAAAGATATAATATACCATCAATGTCCAATTATTTAATTCTTTGTAATTAAAATAATAAATTATGTGTCAAAGTTGGGAGAACATATCATAATATGTAAGATGACATCTATTTTTAACATATGTATAGAATTACAAATGACTTATACTTTTTTAACTATGTAAGTAGTACTCCCTCTGTCCCCGTTTTTAGTTCATGTTTTCCAAAAACGGAGTTCCCTTTTATTGTTCCTGTTTTCCAAATATGACATCCTGCGTAATTACTACCCCCACTAACTCTCTCACATCTAATTCTTATCAAAACTTTCCACTTTCTCTAAAACTCTCTCTTTCCTTATTCTTCTCTCACTTTTCTCCTACGCTCAAAATGAACCCTAGATCTATTTTTCTCCCTCTCTTTGATTCTTCAAATATTGCTTCAAATCCAGAAATTTGAGAAGGTTAGTCACCTTAGTTGAAGTTATTTCTCCCTCTCAATCTCAAATTCGAAGATCCAAGTTGGAATTGGTTTGCTCTACATCCAGATTTGCAATTTGGGGGTTCGATTTGTCACCCTTCTTCTTCAATCTTTGTTGATTCGTTGATTTCAGGGTTGTCTAGCTTAAATCTCTCAAGATCTGAATTTTTTTTAACCTCAGATTCGTTGCATATTGACTGTAGATTCGTTGATTTCACCTTAGTTGATTCGTTGCATATTGAGTCTAGATTCGTATCCTTCTTCTTCCATGTTTTTTTAACCTCAGATCTGAAATTTTGGAGTTCTCTTTTTTGTTGTTGTATTTCAATTTGCTCCATGCTGTTTTTGGGGTTCTATTTTCCGATGTCTGTCCTCAGATCTAGATTCGTATCAACATGTTTTTTTGTATGTCAAATTTGGGGTTCTTTTTTGCTCCATGCCGTTTTTTCTTGCTGTATTTGCTATAGGTCGTTTTTTCATGCCAGTTTTAGGGTTCGATTAGATGTTGCTACATGTTGATCTTTATTTGTGGGTTTTTGTCGGTAAGTGGTATTCTAAAGTTATTTGGTTTATTTTTGCAGTCCTCTACCTTCGATGGACATGAATCCAGACATTGTGTTTGGAGATTCGGGTTCGAGTGGTTCTGAAGTTTCAAATTCGAGTGGTTCTTATTGTTGTTCCGATGATCAGTGTGACCAGCCGAATGCTTGTTATGGGAATCATACTTATAGTCCTCGAAACCCCTTCCTAAACCATTACTCTACTCCTTCCCCTGTTGAAGACGTTGTTGGTGAAGATCCTGATCAAGACGATGTTGATGATGGTTCCCAAGTTCCTGCTGAAGTTAAAGATGAGAGCCATGTTGATGGTGATGAGGTTAATGAAGCTGCTGAGGCTCCAGTTGAGGGTGATAAGATTGTTGAGGCTGTTGAGGCCTCCGTGGGTGATGAAGAAGCTAGCAAGGCATATGAGGCCGATGAGAGTCGCTCTGGATGAAACTGCTAAGTCCCCTGACCTTACTTAGGATTATCTTTTAATTTATGTGTTTAGTTTTAGATGTAATGTGAATTGGCTGTATTGTTGTTATGCATGTTGTGATGACTGCTTTATGATTTTGAACTTGATGATGGATGGAACTGAAATGTGTATGTTGGCCTTGGATGTTTTATGTTAATCTTGTCTTTGTGGATGAAACTGATTTGTGAATGATGTCGTTTATGTTTTAGGGTACTTGTGTTTAGGGTGCATATCTTAATCTTGCCTTTTATGTTTGTATCTTGCCTTTGTGGATGAAACTGAAATGTTTTATGTTAAGCTTTCATAAAATTTGTCCTCCAAAATGTAGCAAGCTTTACAAAATATACCTAAGTAGTCTCACAAAATGTAGCAAGCTTTAGAAAATTTACCTAAGTAGTCTCCCAAAATGTAGCAAGCTTCACAAAATTTACCTAAGTCTCTTGACTATCTAAATCTGCCATGTCTTGAGTTTCCCCTTCATCTTCTGCTTCTGGAATTGGTTGTGCATCTTGATTGAGTAAGTCTCATGCTTCTTGTACTGCCCATATTGGTGCTTGCACTTGAGTTTGTAAGAGTCCTTGAGCTGCCATCTTTTTCTTGCCCACATGTGGCAAGTCATAGTCATTGCCTCCTTTGGATTTTAACACCTCATTTAGCACATATTGAAGTGTCATCCATACATCTGCTAGTGTTTGTGGTTGTAACTCATAGAAAGCCTCGTAAACTGCTTCTAACATTTTGTCAACATCTTTGGGCATCTTTTTATGCATCAATGATTGTATATCTAAAAAAACCTAGGTCTAGTATGTTCAAATCTGGACTGTTAGGTGGCTGCTGTAGTAAAATGAAGGTAAAGTCCTCTTGTTGATATACCTGCTGCCATTCTGGGTCTTCTTGAGTTATGTGTGTCTTTGCATTATCTTGTTGTATGAAAATCACCTTATGTCCCTCATGTGCTGGCCATTTTTGCTTAATTGCTGGAAGTATTTGATTGATAAGCATGCTCCTTGTCACATTCTTGTTAACTGACTCAATGAGCTTTGTAACCATAGTCCCCTTGGCCCTGTTTTTTTATTTTCTCTTTGCTGGCTCCTTATAACTTAATGGGAAAATGCCTATTTTGCCATCAAAACTGCATTGACCATCTGGATTGAATCTTGGCCTTGCTACACATGAAGTGAACAAGAATTTTGGTATGAACTTGCTTGAAGTTGCACTTCTATACTTGCCTTTCTCTCCTTTTGCTAGATATACTCTATGTGTTTTCTTAGATTGGTAAAACCATTTTTCATCTATATGCACAAAGTCATACATAGTGTAATACCTTCTCTTAGTTTGTGGACTGTCCCCTTCAAGTAGCCTCAATGCCCATGCAAGTCTTCTCTTCATTTTTGCTTCCTTCATGGCTGGATGAAGTGGATTTGTATGAGCCCTCAAGACTCCCCTTTTAAGCAATCTATGCACAGTTGTCTTTGATACATTCAGCTTGGCTGCCATGTCTCTCAAACAAGATCTATCCCCCATATTTAATGCAGTTATAGCTTCAGGTGGAATTTGAATTCTCTTTCTACCTGCATTGTGGAATTTGGTTGCCAAATTGTATTGTTGTCCAACTTCTTTTTGTTCTTTGTCTATATTCCATAATTTACTTATGCACCTTGATGATAGTTGAAATTCATGTGCAGCTGCAAGGATTGACCCCTCTTCAGTTTTCCCATTGTTGTTCTATTGAGAAGCCATAAGAGAATCTCCATTCTCTTTGAAGTGTTGAGCTTCTGCCTTGATGTTTGGTGATGACCACTTTGTTGTGTTTGTGGTTGGTGGTTTTCCTCTTGATCTTCTTCCATTTGTTCAGCTGGCTCATTAAGATCAAATTGAAGCTCTTCTTCCTCCAAGTCTCCTGATGCCTCATTGAGATCAAATGGAAGTTGAGATCCTCCAGTGTCATGTGAAAAGTCTGAAGACATCAAGCTTTAGCAGTGATGCTAAATTCTACACTTTATTTTTACTTTTGGATTAGGTTGGGAGCAAATTAAATGCTTCAGTTAATGCTGAAATTTTGTATTTATGGTGAGAGGAATGTGCAGATAGGTTGGGAGAGAACTTCAATTTGAAAGCTTAATCCGTGGGATCCTAATACTGAATTCCTATTGGTTGCCTTGTGTTTGTTTTGGGGTTTTTGTACAGCTATAATTTTATTTAAACAATTTATAATGTGAAAAGCAGGTTTTCTTCTCTGCAGTTTTCTTCTCTGCAGGTTTTGTACAGCCATAATCTGATGTAATTAATGCTTCCTGCAGGCTTTCTTCTCTTTCTTAATATTTGTGCAGTTTTAGAAACAGGAACTAAAAACGGGGACGGAGGGAGTATAGTTTATCAAATCCCACTGAGCTTGTTCTTCTTATTCAAAAGTATCCTAGACACGCATTAGTTTATACAAAGAGACTCACAAAAGGGTTTGGGTTCCAGTTAGGGTTGTTCATTCGGTTAAAACCGAATTATGAAAAGTTTTCGAAGAATACCCTATGCGAATACATTTTTATTCTTATTTTTTTAAAAATTAAAAAAATAAATAATTAACAAATTAAAATTTAATTATTTTTTTAATAAAAAGGTTTGGTTTTTATCCGGACCGAAGCAAACCGAAAACGAACTCCTGAAAAAATAGAATCGAAAACCAAACCAGAGATTCGATTCGGTTACAGTTCTGTATTTTTTGTTCCGTTCGGTTCAAAAACGAATTAACACCGAAATTTGAACACCCCTAGTTTCAGTGTGGGTTTGGGGATAGAATTGAGGTTGGTTTTTCTGTATAGATTTTCTCAATAGTGTCATTCTAATGCCAAATTTGACATTATAATGACGTTATAGTGAAATCCAAACAAATCCAATGTGTTACTGATATGTAGTATTTTGTATATGTTATCTAGTGATTGTTAGCATTTTTTAGGATCGTTTTGGGTTCATTTCATATGTAATTATATGATCCGGAGTTGAAGAGAAAAAGTTAAAAACTATGAGGATTTATGAAGATTGAAGACGTCTTTCGAGTAACTGAAGAAACCGAGCTTCGAATACTTGAAGATTCGAAGATTTGAAGACGATGCTGCAGATGCAGATCCGCGCCCACAGGTGAGCCGCGCCCGCGGTTGAGGAACTGAAGAAGGTCCGCACCAGCAGATGGTCTGCGGACGAGCTAAAGAAATCTCTAAGTATTCACGAGTAATGTGCTGAAGGCCGGATTTGTCTCCGAGTTTTTCTGTTATTTTATATTTTCTTTATTTATTTTATTTCCTTCATTTTATATATTAGATTTATTATTCCTAGTAGGTATTTAAGCCTAAAAACACTTTAGTCTTAGGTTAAGTTTTTTTTGAGATTATTTCTAGAAGAACCTAGTTTTCGCTTCCATGTCGATGAAGAACTAATTTCCTTTATTTCACGTGACGATTGAAGCCTTTGACTGTATGGTTTTGAGATTCTAAACTCTAGTTCGTTTTCTATCGATTGTATTGATTCTCATGCTCCTAATCCTATTGAATCATATTGATTCATTTACTCTGGTCATCTAGGTTTATTGGTATTGTTCATAGTGCTAAGATTTGGTAATTCCGGGTTGGAATTCTTTATCTTGTAGCAAACACAGGTTTACATGAGTGGGTTGCAATGTTTATTTGTGTATGAGAACTGATTGCATGCTTATCTGGCGGGTTATCTGAGTTGCATGTATCTTGCTATATTCTTTTGCTTAATGCTTCTATTGAATTGAATCTTGAAGGTCTTCGGGTTTGTTTTAATAGGAAGTTTTATCAGGGCGGGTTGCGTTGATATCTATATCTGAGCAGGAATAGGAACAACAATAAATTGTTTGAATTGGAGATATCTATGATCAACCTCATTGTGCGGATATTTGTTTGGTGGAACATTTTCCCAATCATATTTACCACAACTCTTGCTACTTGTTACTTTTATCTGTCCTTAGTTTTAGAAGACCCCCCTCCCCCTTTTGGTTCGTTCGTTGGTACTGATTACTTGCTTAGAAATAGACTACTTGAGTCTCTTGGGATTTGAACCTTACTTACCTGTTATACTCAATTGGTTAGTTAGGTATTATTTGATGGACATCAAAGATTTTAGCTCTGTCAAATTTGTCGTCGTTGCCGGGGAATCGAATTTTCTGCTTTTTCTGTGATTGATTAGTACCAACCTTTGTTTGGACATGCTGTATGGTCCACACCCGTGCTATTGATTCAATTCTTGTTTCTCTTGAGTCAGAGATTGGAAGGACTTTTTGTCGTAATCGAAGAGTACCTCGTGAGATTGAGATGGCTGAACCACGGACTTTGAGGCAACTGACTGCTCCAAACTTCGGGATGTGACTATTCCTAAACTGGGGGATGGTGTGAATTCGCTGAAGGCTGGACTGATCCACGAATTGCCACATTTCCATGGCTTGGATGGAGAAGATCCAAACAAGCATTTAGCTCAATTTCATGCTATTTGCTTTGGTATGAAGCCGAAGGGTATCATTGATAACCATATCATGTTGAGAGCCTTTGGTTTTTCTTTGAAAGATGCAGCGAGTGATTAGATTTAGTTTCTCACTCCGGGAAGTACTAACACATGGGCTCTGATGAATAAAGTGTTTTTGGAAAAGTACTTCTCCGCTATAAAGCTCAATAGTTTGAAGAAGAGTATTACCACCATTGAACAACAAGTTGCTGAGACTTTATATGAGTACTATGAGAGGTTCGAGCGGCTATGTTCGAGCTGCCCATTCCATGGGTACACAGATGAGGATTTCATCATTTACATATTCACTAATCTACTTGATGATGAGTGTCAAATGGTGAATGCAACATGTGGGGGTAACACTAGCACAAGCATTTGAGACGTTTTTTGAATATCTGAGGGCTCTAGACAGTTCAGCAGAAGGGAAAGTCTCAAGGAAGTAGACTCTCCATCCTCCTCCAAGATGGAAATCGAGATGAAATATTTGAAGGAGATGATGAAGTGTTTAATAGTGAAAAGTGGTGCTCATCAACAAGTGAAAGAATGTGGAGTTTGTACTAAGGTGGGACATCCTACAGATGCTTGTCCCAAACTTCAGGAGCCAAACGATGAACATAAATAGAACAAAAAACATTGCAGAAAGCACAATTATACACACAAACGTCAGTCACACTCTGAGCAGGTTCCTCAACTGAAATCTCAGTCTTTCATTCTAATCATTACGCATAGAAGAAAACGGGCCTAAAAACATAACATTATCGAGCTACAACAAACCCATAGTCACAATATGTGCCACATACCAGTATCTAAAACATGAAAACTTGATTTTTGTTGATTGAGTAATCAACATCTCAGCATTAACAAGGACTGTTTTAGTTCTTCTAGAAACCAGTTTTGGAATAAACTGCTAATTTCCTTATGATTCATATGGAAATTGATATGCAACTGTAATTTGGCTACTTATCTTATAATACACCAGTTTTTGGAATGCAGCTGTAATTTCCTTATAATGTTCTTATGATTCCACCAGTTTTTGGAATAAACTGCTACTTATCTTTAGGATAAATGGACCAACCAGGATTATTCATAAGCAGATTTCAGGCCTAACAAATCATATTAGCAGAATTCCAAAAAAAAGCTACTTATCAGGCCAAAACCCTAACTCTTTCTTTCCTGACCTTGATCAAAGACGGGAAATTGGGGCCCCACGGCTTCGAATAGGACACCTAAAGTGGACCGGAGCTGATCGGGAAATGTCGATCTGTAACCTAAAATCTTGCGTGTCATCCAGTTGAGTTGGTCTTCGAGTTCCTCCACCTTTTCGTCATCTTCTTCTTGCGTGTCATCCGGTTGGTTGATCTGTAACCTAAAATCTCCCCCCTTCTTTTCACTAAATGCAACTCAGTATAGTTTTCACATGCACCCGACACATGTTGTGGAAATCCGAATTGACGCATCACACGGTCGGGTCAATGCCACTTAACTATGTCAAAACAATTCATAGGGGCTTGGGTCCTCCACACATTGCATCCTAAAAAACAAATTCTAGCAAGCCTCCCTAGTTCAATTGGTGTGTAGGGCTCCCATGCAAACTAAATATAAAATAAAACGACCTTAAGTATTTTGAATATATGTATTATGCAATTAGACATAAAAAAAAATACAAACATGATCGCTCCTTAGCCTATCCAATGCATCTCGATAATACAAAAGGTCATGACTTTTACCATCATATACATAATCACAGTTCAACCACCTAAATGAAAAATGAGATTGATAAGAACTCGCCCGAGATATATAAATATGCAATAATGGTGAATGTTACCTCAAAGCAAGTGAATCTTGACCATTCAGAAATTGGTCATCCAGTGGTGGAGGTTGTGACCCTTCAGATAGGGTAGCCTTAGCCATCCTCCTTCTATCTCTCCTCCTCGCTAGGCGATCTAGCTTCGGGTTTGAGACATTGATACTGTAACACCCACCGCTTTGGGCCGACCCAATTACAAGGGCTGCAGCCCATACACTCCAACCCATCCTTGGTAGCTCCGTCAATTAAAGGCAGCTATTTCTCAAGAGGTTGTTGCTGGAACTCGAACCTGAGACCTCCACCCTTTTACCAAGAGGCAGCGCTACTTGGTAACCAACTACACTGCAGCGTAGATGGTTACCAAGTAGCGCTACCGCTTGGTAAAGGGTGGAGGTCTCAGGTTCGAGTCCCACCAACAACCTCTTGAGAAATAGCTGGCTTTAATTGGCGGAGCTACCAAGGATGAGTTTGAGTGTATGGGCTGCAGCCCTTGTAATTGGATTGGCCCAAAGCGGCGGGTGTAATTGGTTACCAAGTAGCGCTGCCGCTTGGTAATGGGTGATGGTCTCAGGTTCGAGCCTCACCAACAACCTCTTGAGAAATAGCTGTCTTTAATTGGCGGAGCTACCAAGGATGGGTTGGAGTGTATGGGCTGCAACCCTTGTAATTGGGTCGGCCCAAAGCGGCGGGTGTTACAATAAAAGTGCACTTTTATTTTAACACCAGCCGCTTTGGCCGACCCAATTACAAGGGTTACATCCCATATACTCCAACCCATCCTTGGTAGCTCCACCAATTAAAGGCAGCTATTTTTCAAGAGGTTGTTGGTGAGGCTCGAACCTGAGACCTCCACCCTTTTACCAAGCGGCAGCGCTACTTGATAACCAACTACACTGCAGCGTAGATGGTTACTAAGTAGCGCTACCGCTTGGTAAAGGGTGGAGGTCTCAGGTTCGAGTCCCACCAACAACCTCTTGAGAAATAGCTGGCTTTAATTGGCGGAGCTACCAAGGATGGGTTGGGTTGCAACCCTTGTAATTGGGTCGGCCCAAAGCGGCGGGTGTTACAGATACACCTTGGCCTCCCAATCGGCATTCGTTGCCATGCCCATAACTACAATCATGATATTATTCAACCAATGAAAATCGATAACTTTAAATTAAATAAGTTATATTATATACCTGAAGCAAGATCAATGGACCACCTATCTGAGAGTGCTGTTTCTCTGAGGCTTTGCATAAGTTGCGGTAAAGATATGCCAATGTAGCACTTCCCCAGTTGTAGTATGCCGCATTGTCTAGATCCTCCAACAATGACAAATACACTACTTGTATTTCGCCTCCACTATAATCTGAGAAAAGGAGGCCATCCATTACCATCAAAATGTATGCCCTTGCATAACACTTGGTCGTCTCCTCATCCGCATTATCCGGCAAATCATTGAAGTTTGCTCGTAGCCATGAAATTTTCAACGCTGAGCCGCCGAGTGATCGACCTGGATCTTTACCGAGTAGACAGATGACCTCTGATCTCCAATGGTGACCTGCAGTGCCTGTTACAGCATATCCATCCACACATAATCCGAACAACACAATAACATCTTGAAGTGTGATTGTCACCTCACCCACAGGCAAGTGAAAGGTATGTGTCTCAGGTCTCCATCTCTCCACTAATGCTGTAATTAGCTCCTTGTCTAGTTTGAAGTTGGATCCAAGACGGGAAACGCAGAAAAATCCAGCAAGGCGAATGTAATCTAAGACCCTAGGATAGGGATCGATCCATTGTCGTGTACTCTAGTTTCTAACGGTGTCATTGTCTACACAAAAGAAATGGAAAATTATTGATATTTATGCATGCAATGTACAAACTAACTAATGAAAATCGATAATGGAGGTGAGTTACACTTACATATTCAACATTGTTCCACACATCCGAAGATCTGTGTTGTTCTTGCCGACTAAGCACCTCAGAAGATAATGGACCAGGGTTAATCTCCATGTACTAGCCATTGAAACAACAACCATTAATACAAACTTCAATACAACCACAATCATTAAAAATGTCTTCATAAACAACAACAACAACAACAACAACAATCATTAAAAATGTCTTCATAAACAACAACCATAAATAAAGTACAACAATGAAAACTAGCTAAAGCTAGTTATGTTGTCCAGAATCGCTAGCTCGTGATGCACATGTCCTCCTATTGTGTCCCTCTTGCCTACAAAGTTTGCAGTTGCTTTTCCCTGGAACACTGACAATGTCCATCTCATTATGGAATCGAGACTCTTTCCGCCTACCTGGTCTACCAACGTCCCGAAGGTCGTTTGGATATGGCTTCAATGCGGGTCCCTCAATCACATGCCAATCTAAAGTATCTCCTACCGGATAAAAGGCCGTCTGGTATGTCCTCATAAGAGCCTCTATGGAGTAGAATTGATCAACATATTCAACATATGGGTAGCTTTTGTGGCGACACACTGCTAAGACGTGAGGGCAAGGTACCTTATAATTCTTCCATCTTTGACAAGTACATGTCCTACTTGTCAAATCCACGACGTATTGTAAGCGTTGGCCGTATTCCTGGACGGGTGGAACATTGATACGCTGCACTTTGTATAGCGTAACTAGGGATTATTACATTAGTTTAGGAGTATTATCATATGTGTTTCGAGTCATTATTATGTTCTGAGATATTTATTGAGAAGTGAAGAAATGAAGACCAGAACCGAAGAAGAAGAGGATCAAAAGATTGAAGACGAAAAGACGAGTTTAGAATCAGGAGCGACCGCGATCGCCATGGTTTGATGGCGATCGCCAACAGAAACCACGTTAATATATATTGAAGTTTGGGCCGTAAATGTTGCTGCTACGTTGGATTGAAGGTGGGCCGATGAAGACTTGGGCCTGTTTTGGGAGAAGGCCCACATATTGAATGGGAGTGAAGCAAGCTGCTGAGCAGATGGGCTGCACAAATTAGAAGCGAGCAGATGAGCTGCACAAATTGGAAGCGAGCAGATGAGCTGCACAAATTGATGAAGCAAGCAATGGCCCACTTATTCACGTTCACGTAGGCATAAAGTGATATGAACGGAACCGACTTCGGTTACGTTAATATTTGTTTTATTTGCTTTTTTTTTATTTCCTTATTAGTTTTAGGATATTTATCTTTTACCATATATTTTTAGGGTTATTCTCTATTTAAGAACCCTAGTATTATCATCTTTTCTATAATCTTTTCCATCAGACAATTTAGTTCTGCAACCATGAGCAGGAACTAATCTCCATTGTTTTACTTAGCGGTTGAAACCTTCAGTTATTAAGTTGTGAGATTTCTAAACTCTTGTTCTTTTCCTATGAGTTTGTATTAATTCTCTTGCACTTCATCTATTGATTTCTATTAGTTTTGCTAGCTTGATCACCTAGTTTGATTGATAGTTTTCTATTGCTAGACTAGGAATATACGGTGGAATTCCTTGTCATTGTAACACTCATATTTGCATGATCTGGTAGTTGATTGTTTATATGAAAGAGAATTGATTGCATGTAATACTTGACGGTTGTAAGTTATTGCATGCATCCTTATGATTCCTGTGCTCTTTGCTGCTATTTCATCTAATCTTGAGAGGTTTCCCTGATTGTTGAATATTAAGTATTATCAGGACCGGTTGACCTGCTAATATATTAAAGATTGGAATAGGAACATTCCCTAGGATTGATAAGAACTTGAGATAAATCTATGATCAACTTGATTTACTGTTGTGTGGATACTTGCTAGGTGAAACCCCTTCGCATAATATTCTCACCCAAACTTCCTTTGCTTGTTACTGGTCACTTGTGTGTTCTTCCAATCAAACCCCCCCCCCCTTTGGTTACTTGTTACTAGTTGATATTTCACTTGACTGCATTGATTTGGTGTTTTGATTCCCTTGGGTTCGACCTCTACTTACTTGCTATACTCTAGTTAGTGTTTAGGGTTTTCTTTGATTTGGCACTACGACTTTAGCCTCATCAAATTTGGTGCCGTTGCCGGGGAATTGAAATTTTTCTGATTCGGTGTTAATTGTGAAATTATCAACTGTTTGGTGTGAACCTTTATGGTTTAGACCCGTGCTACTGATTCATCTCTTGTTTCCTTTGACCCAGAGATTGAAAGGACGTTCCTTCGGAACCGAAGAGCAGCTCTGAACCAAGAGAACGAGATGGGTGATCGATATGGACCGCCATTGCCTACTATGAGGCAACTCACTGCCCCAGACTTAAACCAACAACCTTTGGCAGTGAGGTTTCCTGAGATTGAAGAAGGTGTGAATTTTGAATTAAAAGCTGGTTTAATTCTTGAGCTACCACATTTCCATGGCTTAGCAGGAGAAGATCCCAACAAACACTTGGCTCAATTCCATGCCATATGTTCTAGTATGAAGCCAAGAGGTGTTACTGAGGAGCAGGTCATGCTAAGAGCTTTCAGATTTACTCTGAAAGACGCTGCGAATGATTGGCTCTATTATCAAGCTCCAGGGAGTATTGATACATGGGCTAAGATGAAAAAGGACTTTTTAGAGAAATATTTTCCAGCCACAAAACTGAGCAGCTTGAAGAAGGAGATCACAAATCTTCAACAACATTCAACTGAGAGTCTCTATGAATATTATGAGAGATTCAAGAAGCTTTGCTCAAGCTGTCCATTCCATAGTTATACTGACCAAGATCTGCTTATGTACTTATTTAGTGGCCTGATTGATGAGGATCGTCGAATGGTAAACGCATCTTGTGGAGGTAATTTTCTGAAACTGACTATACCTCAGGCCACTGAAATGTTTGAAGAGCTAGCTGAGAGCTCAAGGCAGTTTGGCAGTAGACAGGGATCCCACTCAGTCAAAGCAATTAATTCAGATCAATTACAGACTGACATGAATGAGTTGAAAGAGATGGTAAAGGCTTTGATGCTGAAAAATGCTTCCCTTCATGATCCCAATGCTGAGGTAAACACTGTTGGTGGATGGCAACCAAGGCCAAGGTATGACTCTCATAATATTAATTATCAGCAACCTAAACCTCAAAATTCTATGAGTGTTGAAGATATGATCAAGTCCTTAGCTCAGACTGTGATGCAACAAAACGCTAAGACGAAATCAAGCATCCAAAATCTTGAAAATCAGTTGGGACAGATTGCTCAAGCTGTGAGTAAATTAGAGGCCAGGGAACCGGTAAGAAACCCGAGAGAGAACGTCAGTGCAGTGTTCTTGAGGAGCGGAAAAACTTTAAATGACTGTTCTGTGCCAAAACTGCGATCGCCAGATCTGAGTGGCGATCTCCATGAGATTACAGAGAGCAAAACAGGATCTGCATCCCGACCGCGATCGCCATGACATTCCAGAAGCTGAGGTGCAAAATCATCCGCGATCGCCAGTTGCTGATGGCGATCACCGGGATTGAAGGATACTCGAAGGCTGTAGCCCCCTTTCCTGAGGCATTGAAGGATACTCGAAGGCTGGAGAACGACAATGAAATCTTTGAAACCTTTAGTAGGTGTGAGGTAAACATTCCCTTGCCCAAACTTGTTAAGAGTATTCCTAGATTTGCTAAGTTTTTGAAAGAAGTTTGCACTATCAAAAGAAATCAAAAACTGAAAGGAAAGAAGAAAGTTGAAATAAGTGAACAAGTTGCTGCTACGTTGGATTGAAGGTGGGCCGATGAAGACTTGGGCCTGTTTTGGGAGAAGGCCCACATATTGAATGGGAGTGAAGCAAGCTGCTGAGCAGATGGGCTGCACAAATTGGAAGCGAGCAGATGAGCTGCACAAATTGATGAAGCAAGCAATGGCCCACTTATTCACGTTCACGTAGGCATAAAGTGATATGAACGGAACCGACTTCGGTTACGTTAATATTTGTTTTATTTGCTTTTTTTTATTTCCTTATTAGTTTTAGGATATTTATCTTTTACCATATATTTTTAGGGTTATTCTCTATTTAAGAATCCTAGTATTATCATCTTTTCTATAATCTTTTCCATCAGACAATTTAGTTCTGCAACCATGAGAAGGAACTAATCTCCATTGTTTTACTTAGCGGTTGAAACCTTCAGTTATTAAGTTGTGAGATTTCTAAACTCTTGTTCTTTTCCTATGGGTTTGTATTAATTCTCTTGCACTTCATCTATTGATTTCTATTAGTTTTGCTAGCTTGATCACCTAGTTTGATTGATAGTTTTCTATTGCTAGACTAGGAATATACGGTGGAATTCCTTGTCATTGTAGCACTCATATCTGCATGATCTGGTAGTTGATTGTTTATATGAAAGAGAATTGATTGCATGTTAATACTTGACGGTTGTAAGTTATTGCATGCATCCTTATGATTCATGTGCTCTTTGCTGCTATTTCATCTAATCTTGAGAGGTTTCCCTGATTGTTGAATATTAAGTATTATCAGGACCGGTTGGCCTGCTAATATATTAAAGATTGGAATAGGAACATTCCCTAGGATTGATAAGAACTTGAGATAAATCTATGATCAACTTGATTTACTGTTGTGTGGATACTTGCTAGGTGAAACCCCTTCGCATAATATTCTCACCCAAACTTCCTTTGCTTGTTACTGGTCACTTGTGTGTTCTTGCAATCAAACCCCCCCCCTTTGGTTACTTGTTACTAGTTGATATTTCACTTGACTGCATTGATTTGGTGTTTTGATTCCCTTGAGTTCGACCTCTACTTACTTGCTATACTCTAGTTAGTGTTTAGGGTTTTCTTTGATTTGGCACTACGACTTTAGCCTCATCAAACATGCACTTCATAGACATGTCTTAATGCGTTGAATGAGATCACTTGTGCACGACGAGCTATTGTAACATTGTGCTCAATCAACGTCTCCACCGCATTAGCGTATCGCTGACCTGCAACATTACGTTCTCTTGCCTTTCCAAGACGCTCTACAAAGTAGGAATTAAGTCTATAGAACGTCGATTGGACAAGACCAGTGATAGGTAAATTTCTGGCACCCTTCATCACCCCATTGAAACACTCAGACATGTTGGTTGTCATCACTCCATACCTGGAACCGCCATCATGACATAAGGACCATTTTTCCTTTTCAATGTTGTCCAAATAAGTTTTTGCCGTTGCATTTTTGGAGCACAAAGTAGAGAACCTAGCATCAAATTCCGCCTCTTCATGTTTGTATGTTGTTGAACCAAGTAATCGCTTCAAGTGCTTGTTTCCAATAGCTTTGTTAAAATTTGAAACAACATGGCGAATGCAAAACCTGTGATATGCATTTGGCGCTCTCCAACGTTGTAGCTCTCTCATAGCCTTCATGATACCCTGATGTCTGTCTGATATAACACACATACAAGTGCGGTCTGTTACTCGACGACCAATTAAATCCATGAACCAAGGCCAGCTCAAACCATTCTCACTCTCAACAACAGCAAACGCAAGAGGAAAAATCTATTGATTTGCATCTCTAACCATTGCCATAAGTAAAGTACCTTTGTACTTTCCATACATGTGAGTTCCATCAATAGTAATCAAAAGCCGACAATGTTGGAAATCTTGGATGCTTTGTCCAAATGACCAAAAAACACGTCGAAAGATGGATCCACTCCCATCAGCACTTGGTACCGTACTCCATTCAACAACAGTACCAGGATTGGACTGTACAACTGCAGCCATAAACCGAGGCAAAATAACATATGATTCCTCTCAATCACCGAAAATGGAAGCTATTGCCTTTTGTTTTCCACCCCATGCTCTTTTGTACGCAATGGATTCCTGATACGAATTCTGTCTTATCTTCATAATGGTCCTAGGCTTCATTGCTTTGTCAACTCGGATAAGAGAAACTATCTCTTCAGCGATGAAGTTTTGAGAGATATTACGATTATCCATATGCATGACATCTCTTACACAGCTAGGGACATGAGGACCTTTGTATGTGCTTATCTTCCACACATTGCCAAGCTCGCCGACTTTATGAGCCGATAGTTTCCATGTGCATCCTTGGCCTTTTTGCAGACACACAACTGTGTACCATCGATCTCTGGCCTTTTGCACCTTATACTCCTTCCCCTTGGATACTGAATATACTATGACTCTTTTTTTCAGCTCTTCAAGTGAACTAAAAAGTTTTCCTCTGCAAAATTCATCTTGATTTGGTAGTGGATCCATTCCAATCCAAGTTTGCCATGAGTTCATCAATGCTGGATAAGGCTCCCTAGTCATATTCCAGCTCGGGGTAATTTGCGCTGCTTATCTAACCATGTTAACCCTAGCTATATCAGCTTCATTGACATCCTCATCCTCCGACGATTGATCGATGTCATCCTCGTGATCAAGACCAAACGCATCGACAAAGCAGTTGCCAACTATACAATCATTGTTTCCCTCTCCACGTACTACCATTTCTGATCCACTAGCTACACCAGATTGAACATTTGAGAGTAATTTGGTGAATGAGGTGTCACATTGGCGGTTGTATCCACCTTCCATTCTATTTTGTCAAGGATGCAAATATACAAGTTATTATATTCATCCTTAAATTGGAAAGTAATTGTGGTTTAAAAATTTTAAACCTAATTTATTCTTAATCCTTTTCTAAACCTAATTTCTTCTTAATCCTATTATCTTACAAAATACATGTGTAAACCTATTATCATACAAAATTCGTTCTTAACCATATTTGTTCTTAAACCTATTTTTTAAAACCTAATTTCTTCTTAATCCTTTTTTAAACCTAATTCCAACTCGGGGGTGATTTGCGCTGCTTCTCTAACCATGTTAACCCTAGCTATATAAGCTTCATTGACATCCTCATCCTCTGACGATTGATCGATGCCATCCTCGTGAAGAGATGTGAGATAGGTGAAGAATTTAAAGAGATGGAGATGGAGTTACTACTCTGCAGAGGGACGTTGTCAACCTTCAACCACCGAAATCAATTCGGTGAAAACCACTGCACATAAAACAGCGGCGAATTATTTGTTTTAGGGTTTAGTGTAAGAAACGCTGATACTACAAAGTTTTATTAATTTAAAAATGTATAAGAGACGTTGGTTCCTCAAATAAAAAAAAATTGCTTTATATGAGACGCTGGTTTTCCCAACGTCTCATATAAAAAAAAAATTAATACATGAACGTATAAGAGACGTTGGTTTTCCCAGCGTCTCTTATACAAAGCTTTAAAAAAAAATACTCAAAAAGTTTTGAAAAACAATATTAAAATGATACATGTATAAGAGACGTTTGTTTTCCCAGCGTCTCTCATACGTGAAAAAATTACGACCCTCCCCAGAGTGCCTATAACGGGAAATAGTTTGAAAACGAGCGTAGATCGGGAATTTTTTTTTAAAAAAGGCCGACTTAAGAAAAAAAATTCTATTTTCAAAGCAAAAAAATATTAAGAAACAATATAAAACGTGGGCTCGTCGTAATGTTCATAATATCCAATATCAACTAAAACAAACGGAGGATACTCTTAAATTTCTTCAAAATCATAATAACATTTCTCATCCTAATAGCAACACATATAAAAAATATATAAGATTTATTGGCAAATATAATAAGCTACTAATATTTCAACACACATATTGGCAGGCGAGCTAAAATTAAACATTTAACAGATATTGACAAAAACACAAAATATTTTCATAATACAGTTAAAATTAGAACTTTCAAACAGAAAATTAATTGTTATGAATCCCTAAATAATATAAAATATTATACTCACTCTGATATTACCCAACATATTACTAATGATCTTAAATCCAGATTTATACCATCACATACTAATGATATTCTAGATCGAGATCTTAATATGATCCTTAAACTTATTACACAGGAAGATAATAATCAACTCCCGAAACAACCAATTGCCGAAGAAATTAAAGTTGTAGTTTTTGAACTACCAACAAACAAAACTCCTGGTCCGGATGGCTTTACAGCTGAATTCTACCAAAAATATTGGCAGTTCATTTCAAAAATCTTAATTGCAGCCATTCAATCATTCTTTCATTCAGGCATTTTAATATCAGATTGTTTTCAATCATTCATTACGTTAATTCCAAAAACAGAGACTCCAAGTACCATTAATCATTTTAGACCTATAAGTTTATGTAACACGGTCTTTAAAATCATAACAAAAATCATGGAAAATCGTTTACAGAAACTTCTCCCTAAAATTATGCACCCCTGCCAAGGAGCTTTTGTGCAGGATCGATCAATCTTTGATAATATTTTAATTTCCCATGAAGTATTCCGTTCTTTCCATAAGAAGAAGAAAGGTAAAAGAGGATGGATGACATTCAAATTAGATATGGAAAAGGCATACGACAAGGTACAATGACCATTTTTGATAAAAATATTGCAAAAATTTGGATTCCACAATAATTGGATTGACAGAATTATGACATGTATCAAATCTACATCTTTATCGGTACTGCTCAATAATATTCTTGGGCCCACTTTCAAACCAAACTGTGGCCTCAAACAAGGCGACCCAATTGCACCTTTTCTCTTTATAATAGTTATGGAATATTTGGCTCGAACCCTTCAAACTGAAGCCGATAAAAGACAACATAAGGTTGGTATTCAATTATCACAACATGGTACACGTATTCCTTTTCTCTGTTTAGCAGATGATACTCTTATATTTGCAAATGCAAATATTACAAACATGAATTTCTTAAAAAAGATATTGGACAGACTTACTAATTTATCTGGACTAGCTATCAACTATCATAAAAGTACTTTCCAAACAACTCCTAACATTCCCACTCAACAAAAACAGGCTTTGGCTTCTATTTAAATTTACAAACCACAAACTCAATGGAAAAATATTTAGGTATCCTCATTGTTCGGGGTAGAGTTAAAAGTTAGTGTTTTGAATATGTTCTGCAAAATATGACAAAACAAATGTCCAAATGGAAAGCTAACTCAATATCCCAAGCAGGTCGGGCCATACTTACGCAATCTAATATCCTTTCCAAAGCAAATCACCTAATGCAATGTTTTTCACTTCCTACAAATATATGTGACAAGATGGATAAAATAACTAAACAATTCTTTTGGAATAAGGACAACTCTTCTTACCGTCCACTAACTTCATGGGAAAAAAATATGTAAACCTAAATCACAAGGAGGTCTTGGTCTACATAAATCTAAACATATGAATGATGCCTTACAGATGAAACTTTTATGGAAACTATTAACTGACCCTGATAATATTTGGGTAAAAATTATTACAAAAAAATATCTTAATAATGATTCACTTTTAACATACACAAAACGAAATAGGAAACAATCTTGGCAATTTTCGAGACTATTACATCTCCGTAAAGTTTTTCAGGAATGACTCCTTCGGAAAATTGAAGATGATAAAACTAATAAATTCTGGACTGACGCTTGGTTACCTAACATAGATCTAAAAAGTTACCACAACCCTGCTTACTCTGATATTAATGAATCAGTACATACATATATCACAAATGATAAAACATGGAATATTCAACGCCTTAATACTTTATTACCAATTCATATTACAGACCAAATACAAAGTATATATATTCCAAAACATCCACAAAACGATTTTTTAATTTGGAAACTAAATACCTCTGGTAAATTTACTACTGCTAAAGTACTAATTTAGACCAATCCAATATCCTTTTCAACTAGTTATGGAAACAAAATTTACCGCCTAGGATTAATTTTTTTCTCTGAAAAGTCATTTCTGACAATCTACCAACTACAGAAAGACTAAATAGATATTATAACAGGGTTCCACCATATTGTTCAATTTGTAATCATATTCAAGAGGATACTAATGGTTGATTCTAATTACAAAAATCTAATTAAACCACTTATTTTCATTTGGTATGAATTATGGATTTATAGAAACAATATTGTCTTTTCGAAAAATAATACAGATAATAGACTTCCTGCAGATATTGCATACTTTAAACTTCAACAATGGGAAAATATGCAAGCCACTGAAAAAGGTCCTAAGCAATCACAAAAAAGAAATAGGTCAAAGAAAAATAATCGGGTCTGGAAACCTCCTCCACACAACTGGATACAAGTAAATTTCGATGGATCATTAAAAAATGGTAATGAAGGGTTTATATCTTGTATAGCTAGGAAAAATGATGGAACAATTATATTTGTTGATAATCTAAAAATTCATCATCATTCTCCTCTTTGTATTGAAGCACTGGCCGCTTTTCATGCTATAAAAAAGCTAATTTGTTTCGCCTTAATAACGTTATTTTTGAAAGTGATAATCTTACAGTTATAAACTCTATCAAACAACAATGGAAGTTATAAACTCTATCAAACAACAATGGAAAATTCCTTGGGAAATTTTCACAATTATTTATGACTGTCGGAAATTACTTCAAAACATTACTTTTTTTTCAGTTTAAACATTTTTTCAGAGAGGCTAATGAGGTAGCTGATTTCCTTGCTAACAAGGATGTGAACATACTTGATTTAAAATTGGCTATGTTTACTAGTAGATCGACTATACCTGATGTTAATATCAGGAGTTTAAGGAGTAATATTGAATTACGTGGTTGTAATTCATCATTTCGGTCTTTCTTAAGGATCGTCTCTCGGGATGATCAAGGACTGCGGGTGTCGTGAGGCATGGGGTCCCGGTTCGAAGCAGACAGCTAACGGGAGTGCATGCTCCAACGTGTCTTCCTTTCTCGGCTATTTTCTTGTGATTATGAAACGCCTCGACGACGAAGCTGAACAAAATCTGTACGGCTAACGTTAATTCGTAAGTTTGAATTCCAGAAATACCCACACGGATCGGGAAGGCTAGAGGGGTATTTGTGGTAGTTGAGCGTTGTTCCATCAGATAGGATGACCTGCCACGTGTCATTCTGCGATTTCATGCAGCAAACGCCACTTGATTATTCCACTTGCCTTTCCCGCTTACCACTGACTTGTTCACTTCCTACATCTCTTAGGCCTTGGCTAGGTTGTTTCAGAGGAACATGATTTGCGTTTAATCAATGTTTTCTCATTCACTTTTATCTATTTTTTCATTGCTGGATTGAGATTCCTCTTGTCCAATGGCAATCGGCGGCGGCATCTCTTCTCGGAGTTTCGCCTCTTTTACTGCTTCAGGTAATTAATATGCTATCTCTCCATTTCTAAACTTTCCAAGATTTTTTTAAGTAGCGGAAAAGATTGGCACAGTAATTAGACATCGAATTGCATGATGCTGTTTCCGCTTAGCTCAGACGTCCTCGACCTAATTCTTGGTCAAACTAAACTGATTGTCCGGCCTTTGGCATTATACCCGTTTCTTAGCCTTTCTGCAAGAGTTCCATCACAAAAATCCCTAGTTTTGGTCTGATATCCACCATAGATAGGTCTGACTTGCATCACATACTTTAGGAGTGTCTACACTGTGAGGCCATTTTTGGACCTTATCTTCCCAGAAAAAAATAATAATATGGAAGATACACTTGCATCCGTATGCTTGTTTTAAAATTTATTTATAATCTATGCAGGAAAAATCTGGCAACTAGACCGTGATATTCCACGCCACAATGGGCAGGGAGTGCTGCTCCACAATACATGTTATCATCAGACAAGGAGTTTTTTAACATCTAAATGCTCACATTGTTCAGTTGCTCATTTGGTTAGTAATTTATCTTGGACAAGTGAAAGGCATGCCTCCATATCTGGCAATGATTCAGGGATCCCCTTTTTAGTATCCCAGCAATCCAATGAGAAGTTTGGCACTTTCAACTCAACTCCAAGACTTAGAGGAAGGCTTGTATCCGCATTTCCTAAAAACGCTTACTCAAGCTCATTGATGTGGACTAGCAACTCAATTCGATTAAGAAAAGGAGTCCAGGCTTACCAGTCTGGGGAGTATGGCATGTCAGAGGGAAATTTTAAATCAATCAGCTCTACAAATGGGGCGGATGAAGTAGTTTTGTCACAGGAAGACGCTGAAAAATTGCTGCCCTGGTGGACTCACCTACCAAAGCGCTGGGTGATCGTACTGCTTTGTTTTACATCCTTTCTACTATGTAATATGGACCGTGTAAGTTCATCCCTGATTTGTTTAACACTCAATATTAGAATTATTGGACTTTTGTGCTACTGTGAGTAAAACACAACCCTCAATGGAACTAACATTTGCAATGTTAGCTGAACTAAACGTTCTTTGTAGGTGAACATGAGCATTGCAATACTTCCAATGTCTCAGGAGTTTGGCTGGAACAATGCGACTGTTGGTCTGATCCAATCATCTTTCTTCTGGGGTTATCTTCTCACTCAGGTTTGGGCTTAGTAGCTTCATTAATTGTTTGTATAATTGGGCTCTGAAAAAAGGGAATTATGATTCACACATGTGTATCTTCCAATGGGATGCATACTTGTGGTCCCCTCCCTCTCTTTACATTTTCACATTTGATTTGATAAGAGGTATCTGAGGGGTAATCACAGAGGATCCTCATATTAGGAATATGAGCACACATATTTTGCTTTCTACTGAACTGGAGAGATGGATTATCTCTACTCAACTCATATGTGTATTCTTACAAATGTTTTATAAGTTTCACTACCTTCTTCTCTCTCTCTTTATTTAAGATTTTGTTTCCATTTGTTTGTGCTGTCATTTGATATCATTAGTACCCCGTTAGTATGACTTCCGTATATATTTGATGCTGATGCGCCTTTGTCTAAAATAAACTTGTTTGACAATTTTTGTAGATTCTAGGAGGTATATGGGCAGATAAAGTTGGAGGCAAGAAAGTTTTGGGTTTTGGAGTGGTTTGGTGGTCTGTTGCAACAGTTTTGACACCTATTGCTGCAAAGCTTGGACTTCCTTTTCTACTTGTTGCACGTGCTCTTATGGGCATTGGTGAGGTCAGCCTCTTTCTGCTGCTTAGATTTCTCTTGATGTTTAGCCTAAGCTTGTGCCTTTTGAAATATTCTCCTTCATATTTTTTAATTGTTATAGAAAGGTGCTTTTCCGAAATTAGGAAATCACTTCAAGAAAGGGTGCATTTCTGTGTATACTAGATGACGTTTTTCATTGTTTGTCAGCATTGTTGCCTTTTTTAATTCTGAATACCTCCTTAGCATGTTTGTTGATATTTGTTTTTGTTTTCAGGGTGTTGCCATGCCAGCTATGAACAACATTATATCTAAGTGGATTCCCGTTTCTGAAAGGAGTAGAGCCCTTGCTCTAGTATACAGTGGAATGTATCTTGGTTCAGTTACTGGATTGGCTGTATCACCATTTTTTATTCAAAAGTTTGGATGGCCTTCTGTGTTCTACTCCTTTGGCTCTCTTGGAACTCTATGGTTTGCTCTTTGGCTAAGTAAGGTAAGGAATATGGCCCAAAGGATCTAAATTATGGTTTATTCCAAGTGTTTATGCCTGTTTGTTTGATAAAATGAACTTCAATTTAAAGATTGAAATATTTTACTAGGCTCGTTGGTCATGGTGTCTCCACTACATAGGAAGTAACTGGTAAGCTAAATTTAAATGTGTATAAAATTACCTATTCCATTGCCTGTACTTTTAATGGATAGAGGCAAAGCTCATTAACCTTACTTAAAAAGATCAACATGTAACCAAATGAACTAATTTTTCTGCAATAATTAGCAGATGTGATCAATTTTAATAATTTATCTACTTGAAATTTTCATGAAATTTCTTCCTGTTTCTTCTAATAATCCTCTAAGAAACTTTTCTGGAGCTGCCGCCCCTTCGAGTAAGTGGGTCAAACTGGTCCCTTAAAGTTTTTAATCAGGAAAACTAGCCCCAACTAGTTTTTATTAGTTTCTATTAGAAAAAACTAACCTCTTGGGTTTATACGTTTCCCTTGGGGTAGGCGGTTAGTTTCTAAAGGGGTTGTTTCCCTAATAAAAATGTTCACATTGGTCATTTTACTCATTTACCCAACTCACTGCCTACCTTCTTGAACACGTAGGAATGACTAGTCATAGCCTTAACTCTGTATGGCTTCAAAAACATTAAAGCCTTATTCTTCTTAGCTCAGAATATTCTTCTAAAGAGACCAGTGGTTTGACGTTGTAATGTTGTATCTATTTATTTGCAGGCGTATAGTTCGCCAGATGAAGATCCACATATTACCGTCCAAGAGAAAATGTTTATTCTAGAAAACAAAGCATCAAAGGAACCTGTTACTGAGATTCCTTGGAAAATAATCTTGTCCAAAGCTCCCGTCTGGGCTCTCATTATCTCTCACTTCTGTCATAATTGGGGAACATTTATTCTTCTAACATGGATGCCTACATACTACAATCAGGTTAGCTATATTAGAGGCTCTATCCTTGACTGACATATATATGTACACGACCCCATATAGATACGGCATATTCTGAAGAGGCATCTGCTGTAGGATTATGCTATTGAAATAAGTCTTTCGAGTTTCCTTGTCTGACATCTGTGCTCATGTCAGGTTTTGAAATTCAACCTTATGGAGTCTGGATTGCTTTGTGTTCTACCATGGTTGACCATGGCTGTGTTTGCAAACATAGGAGGGTGGATTGCAGATACACTCATTAGCAAAGGTCTTTCTATAACATCTGTCCGCAAGGTGACTTCTTGTTGACTTAAATAGTAGAACATTTTAAGTCTGCTAAAACAATTTCGGGTTGTCAACTCTTTTCTTAATTAAAATGTGTAAATGAAGATATATTTTATAAAGTTATATGAATATAGAAATATCTTATCTGTTACAGTAAGAATGACACTCAATTATGTTGATTATTATGCAGATAATGCAATCAATTGGGTTTCTTGGCCCAGCATTCTTCCTTTCACTCCTAAGCCAAGTCAAGACACCTGCTATGGCAGTATTATGCATGGCTTGCAGTCAGGTTTGTCAGATCTCACTAATTATTTGCTACTTGTAAATTCAGAGATATGCCAGTCTTGACTATAAATAATTGTAGTAATTTCCTACATTTCATCTGCTTTATCTTTCCTACTTAAACCTTTATTCTAAACATAAATCTTTACTTTAAGCTGCTTCTGTTACTTCCATGACAGGGATCGGATGCATTCTCGCAGTCGGGGTTATATTCTAATCACCAAGACATAGGGCCACGCTACTCGGTGAGTTGTTCTCTCCTTTCCATTGCAAACTCATCAGAATCCCATAATTGTAGTCTGACGAGTCTAAATATCAGACGAATAAATCAATATAAGAATTGTTGAGCTCATAGATCACTGAAATGCATAATGTTAGGGAGTGTTGTTGGGACTATCAAATACAGCCGGTGTTCTGGCTGGAGTGTTTGGTACTGCTGCAACTGGTTTAATTCTTCAAAAAGGTACATATACGAATCTTATGCACCACTATTAGTTTTAATGGGTAATTTCAGCTAATGGTTTATTTGAACGTGACTATTAGGTTCTTGGGACGACGTGTTTAAGGTGGCAATTGCCCTCTATATCGTCGGAACTATAGTATGGAACTTGTTCGCAACTGGAGAGAAAATCTTAGATTAAGGGTTACTTGTATTCCAAAATTAGTTGAGCAAGCTGAAGTCACAGCAGAGCATATAAACCAGAAGCATTCTTATTTCTTATATGATTATGCATTGGGTCAGAACTATCCCTTCATTGTATTTCGATTCCATTAAGACATGTTGAGGAATTTTACATAGTAAGTCTAACGGGAGGTTGAAAAAAGGACAACACTGGATGACCACAAATCAAGTTGGTGGGTATAAATTTTGAGTCTTGTTATCCCAAGTTGCACTACAGCTGTTATAACTAGCAAATACCATAATTATTCATCTCTTCCTATGCTCTGAGTTCTCTCCCTCTCTCCCTCTCTTCAATCTGGTACTTTCTCAATTCTTTTACCCCCTTCATCACCATGTCTGCCGTATTCCAGCCACCATGATGATCAGAATCATCAATTCATGTTTGATACATGAATCAGGTAGGTTCTTCTCTTTCCCTTTCCTTTATTTTCTACACTCTTGCCCACAACCATGACTACAATACGATCTACAACAATTCTTTGAATTCTATGATTACTTGGTTCATGAATATGAAGAATAGCAAATCTGATCATCCCATCAGTTGCTCCGGAAATTGGAACTTTCATGCCTCTGTGAAGATCAATCTTTCTTCTCATGAATCTGGTAGGTCTCCCAATTTCCTTATTGTTGGAGCCCAGATGTTCGCGACCTCTCGATCAACACCTCGTGAGGTCTGACCAGCTAAATGTCTTCAATTGCTAGAGACCTTCCTTATGTCAGCTGCACAAACAACATGAATCCCATCTTCTTTTGGATCAAAACTCGCCTTCTTGCGTTGTTCTTCGTGTTCTTGAGCTCCCGAGTACCTACGCAACCAAACCAGAAGGTCGAACCCCCAGATTTGGCTCTCCGACGCCCAAGTCAGTATTGATCACGACCAAATCAGAGTAACGAGCTCAATAACACCAAATAATGACCAAAAGAAGGGAAATAACGATCAAAACACACATTTAAGCCATGAAACCTTACGAACCAAACCAATGAAACAGTAAACAATGAATCTCGACCAAACGCGATAATTCTCACTTCAATAACACGATTACGATACCGAGAGTCATAATCCAAGTATCGATCATCCAATCCTCTATGAATAAAGATGAATTGGGGAGGAAGAAGACGATTCCGGAAAGGAGTCTCGTCCTCTGTGTTTTCTCTGTTGCTCCAGGGGAAGAAATGCCTCAGATGCCAAAAAGATGTCTTTCACTCTCTTTTCCGTTACCTTTTATACCTAGGTCGCGGGCCCCACTTTATCCGATCTCACTCTTCTTGCTTATTGGGCTCGCTTATTGGGCCTTATTCTCCCGAGTCTCTCGTTGGCATTTGGGCCATCGTCACACTTTGAGCCGTCGCGAGCCTATTGGGCTCACGACCTGAGAACCGGGTCCAACATCCAGCCCCCCAGGTCCTTGTTCTCGCGAGGACAAGGCTTGGGTAATCTTTATGAAGCCGGGGTCTCAGGTTACACTTTGGGGGTTTCTTTTCTAATTTTGCTCGCGACGCTTATTTTCCATCGCGCACCTTTTGAATTTTGAATTTTAAATAAGTGACGCTTCGTCTCCCGCGCTCTGACATCTTGTGACACGTGTCAAGCATCTGACTCTTCTCTCTTTCCTATATAAACCAGTCGAATCGCATTTTTTCCCTCTTCCTCACTTCATCTTCTCGAAAACCTCTGTAAAAACCTCCGAAATAATCTTACCAAGGTCTCCCTTTTCTTCATCTGATCAAGAGAATAAACTGCAAATGGCAGGTATATCTTGCTTCTAATCCCTCTTTTGTTATGTTTCATGCTTTTACTTTACTCGTTCTCGATTTTTTACACATTTCCGCCATTGTTGTTCGTATTTGAAACCTTTGGCTGAGTTTTCACGGTGGTCCGATGGGCCTCTGCGCCTCCTCTTTATCCTTTCAGTGGGTGGCGCCCCCCCCCCCTTTTCTTCCTAAACCCTAATCTCCCTTGCCGTTTCTTGTTAAAGACCATTCGAGCTTTCGGCTTTTATTTCTATTAGTTCTTCATATCTGATGTTCATTCTCTCAGTGCTCATCTTCGTGCTTCTTCAACTTCTCCTCAGATCTTTCTTTTCTCCGTTTTCCAGGGATTTCTTTGTTTTTCACTTTATGGCTCGCGAGGTTTATTTTTCACCCTTGCGTTTCGTATTCCTACCCTGGAGAACTAACTTCCCTCTTTATCATTACACATGCCATTCTTCAAGGAATAAGGACATCGTTGGTCCCTCCACATCGCGACCCGACGCGGGGAGCAGTAATAATTCTCCTCCTATTCAGAATCCCGAAGACGAAGACTTTGGCTTTGGAGATGAGAGAGGCTACTATACATGGCAGGGTCCTCTACCCCGTATAGAGATTGATGAATGGCTCACCAAACCCGCGAGTCATGTAAAAATCCTAACTCGTCGCGTCCGTTTCTCTAAAGCCAAGAATTTCGGGAATAAATTCACCGCCCTTCCTTCAAAACTTCAATTGCATGATCTTAGGACCATAGCCGGCACCTATCCGTTCCCGGAAGGCACCGTTCTCGCGTTGCCATCTTTCGGAGGAACCTCTCTTGACCTTTATGGATCCTTCTTCGCGATTAGTCGCTCCTCTTTCGAAGCTGGCTTTCGACTCCCTCTCACGAGTTTTGCCCGGAAGCTTATGAAGCAATTGGGTTACAACCCGGCCCAGATGCCCTCCAACTTCTGGCGCATAGTTGTAATCTATACAATCAGATGTCAAGACATCGGTGTAGCTCCCAATCCTTGTGATTTCTTTCTCATGTTCAAATCGCGTAAGGCTCCCGTCGAAGAAGGGATGGTTACAGCCTTTAAACTAGGACCAAGTGAATGGGATGCTCCTCCTTAGATCACCAAATGGAAATCTGATTGGTTTCTTATTCGGCCTCCTCCTGATTCGGGATTCTCCATTCAAATTGTCGAGACTGCTACACAACCTAAAGTCGGGTGTTGGACCCAAGCCAAGGTTGACGGTCTCTATTACAAGTATCATGACTTTCCCGATCCTTCAATAAAACGTACCTTCGCGAAGTGCATTACTCCCGAAGTATTGGCCCAGCGAGGCTTAAGTCTTGAGCACCACTATGGTATCCTTATTGTCGCGAGTGTTGTTTTTTCAATTGTATTTCTGATATTCTCCTCATGCTTATTGTTTGATATTTGTTCTTTTCAGATAACACCTTCTTCTCAAATCTCCCCGATCTCGATGGTTCTGGTGACTCTTTCGACACCGACCCCGAGATCGAGCTCCCGGTTCCCGCCGCCAAAGGCAAGAGCTCGCGAGTCAAGAAGGCCGCAACCAAAAGCAAGGTCCCTGCCCCTAGCAGCGCTCAAGCCTCCAAGTCCACTCGCAAGCAGAAAAACTCTGGCGGTGGAATCCGTATTCAAGAGCCGTCTCCCGGGGAGCACGAGCCTTTGTCTGAGGACATTCCCATTGGTCAGACCACTCCCCTTGATCATGAGAGCTTCTCCTCACGCGAAGACCATCCTTTTCCCAAGGCCCAAAGGAACAACAACCCCAAGCCCCGGCGTCGCGATAGAACGTGCGTCTGCGGCCGGGAAAGGTAAACAGCCCATGGGACGCGGAGAAGAGAGTGTCCTTCCCCGAGGCTCACCTTTGGGGGATTCAATCTTTTTTGATGAGGAGTCAGTGAGGAGGTTCTTCGGCAAAGAACGTCCTTGTCTTCCTGACACTCCTCAGTGTATTGAGGGTGTCCTTCGCGGCGGCGCGGGGATTTCTGCAGCCTCCCTCGCGGTGAGTCTTGTGTTTTTTACTTTCTTTATTTTCTTCACTGTGTGTTTCTAATTCTTCCATAATATTTTTGGTTGTAGGGGATGCTCCTTTTTGAATCCGTAGGGCAATATGCCCTTGCCGTCGAGGATGACAAAAAGGATTTGGAGAAGGACTATGAGGCTATTGTAGTGCAGAGTCGGGAGCATATGTCTGCATGTGGGAAGGCAACCAAAACTTTGGAGGCTCAGAACAAAAGGAATGTGGAGATGGCCAAGAAGGTGAGCGAGCTAGAGGTCGCGGCTAAGGTGGAGAAGCGCAACCATGAGGTGGAGATGGGCAATTTGAGGAAAGAAATTGCTGACGCCACAGCCTGCGCTCGTCGCGAAGGTGCAACCCAGTATGCTTCGAGCTATCGCGAAAAAGATCGCATTGATTTTATCAGCACGATTCGCAACGTCCTTCTAATCTGTTCTCTCAAGGCTCAACTCAAGAAGCATGGGGTTTCCAAGTTTCCTTATGACCCTTCAGACTTCTGCGGCTACTTGGGGGTTCTTCCCGAGTACGTTCCTCCTCCAATAGGCACTTACGTTGATGACGAAGCGTTCCTCCTTGAAGGTTGGACGGTGGGTCCAATGAAGAAGGACAAAGGGATTATTGAGGGGAAGGAGGCTCAAGCTCCGTTAGTTCTTGCTCCGAGGAAACCTAAAAGGAAGAGGCATGTGGTTTTCACGGAGGAGATGCTTCAATCCGTTGGGTCTTCGCCTAAGCGTCTTCAAACCGATGCTTTAGAGGAGGGAGCTCGTGATCAAACTATCATTGTTGATAGTGAGGAGACTGCCGGGGCTAAAAACATCGCGTCGACGGAGGAAGTCGGAGAAGAAGAGAGTGCTTGCGAAGAGGCAGCCGACGACGTTGACAACTACATCAACGTTCCTTCGGAGCATGCAAATGATCAACCCTAATTTTCTTTGTGACGTTTGTGAACTTTTTAAGTTAGTCCGTGGACTTTGTAATGCGTACAATGGTTTATCATTTTTTGGTGGGTCCCGGGCCGTATGTGGTCGCGAGCCCTTACTCTATGTTTTGGCCTTGTGGGAGGCGAAACTTTTTATCTTATTCTTGACGTTCTTGCTTTTACTTCTGCATTTATTTATGCACTTACTTTCTTACCTACTTCTCTTCTACCTGCATTTCTCATTAATGGTGGGTAGGTTGATTCGACTCTCTATATATAATGGCCTTTCTCCCTATTCTTCCTCTACCGCTTTTCCTTTGGTGAAAGAATTGCCATGGAGCTTAAGAATGAAGCTTTCACTATTAAGATGGATTCATCTGTCATCTCGGCGGGTGCTTGCTTGGTGGGTGTTCTTCATTTGAACGTTTTATACTTGTCAGTGCCTTTTGTGTCTTAGTTTCTTTCTTCTTTGTGTTGCATTGTAGTGTTTCCCTAAAGACCATTGTGACAGGCATCTTAGCCATTTTGGTGGTCGTGTCCTCGTCCTTTGCGTTAATTTTGAGCCTTGGGACGTGACGTTGGATCAAGTCGGGAGCTCTTATTTCTTGGGTGAGGGTTGGTGTGATTTTGTCGAAGATAACAAACTTAGGGAAGGAGACGAGTGTGATTTTTAGCATGTGGCGTGCCAATCCGCCCAAGGTTCCGATTCGGACTGCGGTCTATGAGGTGAAGATTGTTCGACCTGTCTAGCGTTTTGACTCCGTGTCCTTATCCTCGCGACTATGTGTGTTGTTTGACAACTCCCTCCTTCTCCCCCCATAGCATTCGCGAGGATGCTTTCATCCTTGGGGATGCTATGTAATAAAAAGAGGGAGTGGGTGTAGTAGTTTTTGTTAAACTCTTAATTGTTTTATCTTTTCGTAATGGACGGTTGGATGTGGTAGACAACATGTAATGGATTCTGAAACAACTCTTAATATATATTGGCGATATGCTCGCGAACAAAGACGAACATGCATGTTTCTCTGGGAATAAAGTGATTACATAACTTCTAAATATCCAGATAAGGCGAGAAAAAACAAAAAGATGTTAATGAAAGAAAGGTCTTCCAAGTCGTCTGTGCTCCTTAGAAAAGCCATGCGAATGGTAGTCATATAAGCGTTTGTCAGCTTCTCGCGTTATTGTTGCGTTAGAGCCTTAATAATCATGTTCATACCTGATTACTGCGTGCGTACTAGCCAGTAATAGGGCTTATGACATTTGCGACCTCTGTTTGATGTAAGCGAGCCAGAATTTCCTGCGTATGTGATTGTCTAGTGGTGTTATAATTTATGCTATCGCGACCATATGAGATAACCTGTATATTCTTATCATGATATATATATACTTGTTTGTGCCTAAAAATACGACGACTATGGAACGCTAAGGAGCTACGCGTAGAAGCATAGAAGCGACGCGACGTGAAGAACGAAGCATGGCGTCGACGTGACGGTGTAAAGAAGAACGTGTCGTTAAGCTATGGAAATTAGGTCAGCCGCCACTTAGTTACCTTGTTCTATATTATATTCGTGTAAATGGTAAAGGATAAGATGAAAGAATATCTTTTACCATATTTATTATATCGTTAGAAGGAAAGGTAAAAGATATTATTTCCTTAGTAAGATCCTAGGGTTAACCTATATAAAGATCAACGCCAACCTTTTGTAATCATGGTACTACGCCGTTATATCAATACCACAAGAAAGTTCAAGTTTCAACCTTATCCTCTCGTCTTGTTCTCTTAGTGTTAAGATTATACCGTTCTCTTTGATCTTTGCCCTACAATTGCTTAGTTATCATCTCGTTGATAATTTCACTACAAACAATTGGCGCCCACCGTGGGGCTTGATAAAAAAAGGTGTCATCTTTCCACACAAAGGGAGCCTCTTTTTTTTTTTGCAGGAAGCCATGACGTCTCCAACCAATAGCCCTCGCAACAACAGGGATTCAGAGACCGAAGAACGCGTAAAGGACTCCCTCAGTCTCAAGAACAAAGAACGAGTTACAAACCCCAACGATCCAATGCAGGGAGATTCAGAAGAAGAATTCGAGAACGTTTTCGACGTCGCCAGAGACGACGATCCCGCAACCAAAAAGAAAGCCGACGATGACGTCACCAACATGGCCTCCGTCAAGAATCACTTCTACAACGTCCAAAAATCCTGGGAAGAGGCCAAGAGCGCCAGTGAAGAAAAAACGATGGGACTCGCCAAAGAAAACGAGCGACCACGCTCTGTTATAAAAGAACTCAGGACAGAGTCCGCTAAGCCTCCCACTTAGGTTCGCGATCGGAGTGTCGTTCGTCGTCTGGACATGGATGTCGTAGCCGACGAGGAAGAAGACCTTGAGCTCTCAAGACGCCCAAGACCGATCACATCGACGAGAGCGGGCCGAGGAGAGCCATCCAAAAAGCAAGCCCTAACTCCCAACGCGGTCGCGAGTATCGTAGCCCAACAAGTCGGAGCCTTAAGAAAGGAGATGATGCTTCGAGGAAAGCCCTTTTATTAGGAGTATCGCCATCCAGAAGATCGCAAAGAAATTCACCGTTGCAGATCTCCCCGTCTACGATGGGTCAAGCGACCCCGAAGAACATATCTTACTGTACAAAGCCAACCTCTCTACAAGTCCTATCGACCCAAGATTTAAAGCAACAATGATGTGCAAATTCTTTAGCTCGACATTGAAAGGTCCCGCCTTGACATGGTTCATCCACTTGCCTCAAGAAAGCATCTCGTCCTACGCGGAACTATCCAACCAATTCAGGCTACAATTCGCCAGTAGCAAGCTCTTTGCGAAACAACCGTCAGATCTCTACAACATGCGTATGAACAGGGGTGAAACCATAAGGGAGTTTCTTAAGTGTTTCAACGACGAGAAAGTCACGATCCCAAGTTGCACGGAAGCTACCGCGTCCGACGCGTTTAGACGCGCCCTCCCCAAAGATAGCGATTTATATAAAGAACTAACAAGGACATGTACCGAGTCGTTCGAGATAACGAGAGCAAGAGCAATGGAAGCAATACGCTTACAGGAAGATCTTCAAAATCACCTCGAAGAAAGGCGTCGATCTCCACGAAGGCACTCTCCATCGCGAAAAGACTCTCCTCAGAGACGAGAGGGGGATCGCCATGATAGGAGGACTAAGCCTTTCCATAGAGAACTCCCCATGGTTCATAACGTCAGCAAGATCAATAATGTCTACGCGATCGAGAGAGGGATATGCATGAAGGTCGACGCGTTAAGAGTCATAGGATCAATGGAGAAGTTACACGACGTAAGGTAGCCCAGAAAACCCAACCCCGAAAAGAAGCCAGGATCAGGAAGAGGATATTGTGAGTTCCATAACGACTCGGGGCACCCAACAGACGATTTCTATACCTTAAGAAAAGAAGTTCTCCGTCTTTTGAAAAGAGGCGACCTGCTAGACCTACTCTCCAAAGAAGGCCGTGACACGTTCGAAAGAGGCAGGGAAAGAAATAGATCCGCCTCGCCACCGCCTCCATCAAGCCGGTCAAGGGCAGTTAACACAATCTTTGGAGGATCTCCGGTTAGCGGCTATACGTTCTCAGCCGCCAAGAGGAATGCCAAAACACTACGCGGAGATGGAAGCGTCTTACTGGTGTATCACGTGAGGACCATCAAGAAGGACTGTCCCATTACGTTCGATGAGCCAAACAGGTCGGTGGATCATCATGACGGCTTAGTTATTTCCCTAACCATTAACAACTGCAGGGTGGAGAGGATCCTTATAAATAACGGAAGTTCAGCAAACATCGTCACCTTATCCGCAATCAAGGAACTCGGGCTCTCCAACGACGACGTAGTGAAGAAATACATCCCTCTAGTAGGATTCAGCGGCGAAGTGGCCGACATGCTTGGAGAAATCACTCTAACCACCCTAGCGGAAGGGGTAAACATGCAAACCAAGTTCGTAGTAATGGAAGCCGAGTCGCCCTATAACATGATACTGGGAAGGCCATGGCTACACGACATGAAAGCCATCCCATCCACGTATCATCAGTCCCTGAAGTTTCCATTCCCCTGGGGAATACAAGAAATTAAAGGCGAACAACAAGTAGCGAGAGAGTGCTATAGCGTAGGGATGAAGAACACCAGCAACGCATCAATAGAAAGGAAGATCAAAGCATAGCAACGAAAGGACCACGGAGAACGCCTAAGATACGCCCGACGGAAGATTTGCGACATGAAAGAAGAAGTGGGCAAGATAGGCGATGAAGTATACGTTCTAGAAGTAAAGTTGCATACTATCCGAAAGATAAAGAAGAGAAAAGCTTCCTCATGGTCAGAACGCCCAAACAACAAGAAACTCAAGAAGAACAAGAAATTAAAGAGGAAAGCCAAAAAGAAAAAGACGCATCCCAAAAGATTAAGAAAAGATTCATCCCCTACGCTGAGCAAAGACGTCGATAATAACAACGTATCCCTAAGGAAGTACAAGCAGAGTCTCCGAGTCCAAAGATGAAAAAAAAATTTATGGCGGAGAACCTTGATCTAAAGCTACATGTTCCTGAAACACCATCCGCCGTGATAAGTCATGGTCGAGAGAGTAATCAAGATGCTTTTTATGCGTCCATTAAATTACCCTTCTATTTCCTTTGCATGAGTAGTTTTTAAGTTTTCAATAAAGACATGTCGTTCTCGATTAGGTCAATACGACAGGGGGTCGTAGAGACTAGGGGTAGGCGTCAGTGCCACGTTTAGTTCAAGTATGATGCATCTTCTATTTTATATACAAGTAGACCTTTCTTTCCAACTTGTCAAGCATGCTGAGATGTTTCGTTTCCAATTACTTGCTCCATGTCTATTAAGAGAACGTGCCTCTCGAGTACGGTGTACCAAATAAGAAGCAAGAAGGCCGCGGTGAAAATCCGCGCCGGGGGAGAATTTCGTTACTTTAAGCGTTCAAGGCCACATCTATGCGTTGGAAACGTTAGCCCAACCGCCGACCCCGAGTCGACGCTTCCCATGATTGTTAGCGACGTGTGGCAATGGTCATGGGGAATGAAGCCCGGTACCTCACGAAGCCGGCCGGATCCTCTGAGCAAACAAGGGAAACCTATTTGACACGATCATTCTCCAGGAACGCGTCTTAACGCCTTCCAGCCCCTCTGAGAGTCATGAATCCACGGGCAATTCACCAAACCGGCAGGGACGCGTCCACCGGCATCGTAAGTCCTAAGAATCAAGAAATCGGACGCCATACACGATGAATAGGCCCGTCGATTAAAAGAGTTCGACGTCGACCTAAACGCTAGCGTGAGGCAAAGGATCCACCTTTAAAGTAAGGGGTAACGTCACAAGCTGATCAAAATCACACGCTGACCTACGTCCGCCACTCGCTTCTGGGTTTGGAGGAAATGTTGGACCCAAACCTCATGTAAGTCGGCAAATAAGCTAAAGTAAGTCTCATTGACCACACTCCTTGATCAAGTCAACAAAGCACACCTCGAGCACATGAGTTACGAACAAAAGAGTATCGAACTAAGGGGTTAAAAATTCACAACCCATAAAGAAAAGTGAATCCTACGCATTCATAAGATAAAGACGCGAAAGACCAGAAGAACATTAGCACAAATTTCTTTGGTAGCTTCAAACCAAGCGCATGAAAAAGGCTTGGATCAAACCTACCAAAAGGGGTAGAGATAGAGATATAAGAAAGCACGATTCTGCAGACAAAAAACAAATACATAAAGTTACAAAGATCTGGATTCTCCTTCGGACGACCCGGAAGCACCATTCGCATCCTCCTCTCCTTCCTCCGAATGATCTTCTCCATCGACATCCATATCTTCAGGACGAGACTCCGTACGCGTAGGACAAGAACCAGCTTCAATACCTGCAGGGGGCTCAGGATAAACGCTATGGAACTCAGCACGTTCGCCAACAGGATCCCAGACTTTATGTTTGCCAGCAGCATACTCCTCGTAGACCTCAACCCGAGACATCCAAGACCAATAAATCCTCGCCTCAGACAAATCCCTCTCGTGTTGCATCGTCTTTGCCGTTACATCCATCTCCAAAGTACGAAGCTCCTGCTCCAACCTTTGGACGCGTTCAGTAAGCTTCTCATTAAGGGAAACGGTGTCGTCCGCCTTCTTTTTCGCCGCCGCTTCCGCATTACGAGACTCGTCCAAAGCACTCTGTAAACGAGCAATCTTAGAAGTAGCGTTAGCCATCTTCTTCTCCAACGCCTACAACTGCTCTAGATACTTCAATAGCAATGTCCAAGCACACAGAGACGCTTGAATCCCCTAGAGAGAAGAACAAAAGAAAGATAAAGGACACGTACTAAAACTACAAAGTCAAAAGTAAAGAAAACAAGCATAGTCATAACCCTACCTGCCACTGAGCAGCGAAAGCTTCCCCCATAACGTCAGCAGGATCCTTCGATGTATAATGTTCGAGAGAAGAAGAAGAACGAAGACCCATTAAAGCCTTCAAAAGGTCTCGTCCAGGAGCAAAAGCAGCTGAAACTACACCAGGAAAGTCGTCAATCGAGACGAACGGGTCCCCAGAAACATCATCTACCTTCTCCTTCCCCTTTGTGGAACGCGTCGCCCTGACGAGTGGTGGAGACGGAGAAGACTCCAAACTCGTCATAAGCTCCACGTTCACAGGAGCACCGGACGAACACCCCTGCAAAGCCAGACGCTTCTTCTTCGACATCACAAGTTCAGTAGCAGAGACAGAAGGCGAACGAATACGAGAGATCGACGCTGCAAAGAAAGAAACGAGAATAATCCTTAAGCACAGAACAAGAAGAAGTACAAAAAGAAAAAAAAGAACGAACAAGAAGAAGCCGAAGTTACCAGACGGCGTAGCAGGCCCACATCGATGACCCTCTCCGTCATGACCAAAGAAGGTTCGGTCGGCTTCAGGAATCACCAAAAGTGCAGCCACAACCTTCTTAGACTCCTTACGAGCCTTAAGAGCTTTCTCATCAACTATAAAGCACAGAGACGTAAGGCTACGCTACATAAACGAAAGAAAAACATTCTAGGCAGGGGAAGCAAAGCTTACTCTTTGAGTTCCACTCCTCGATGAGCCAAGAAGATTCCTCTCCAAGAGAAGATTTCTCCACAAAATAAAAGACCTCGGCCCAACCACGGTCGATCGTACTCTTCTCAAAAGCTATCCTGGCCTTCTTTTGCCTAAGTTTGAAGTAAACGCGACCCGCAGAATTGAGTGCCACCGCCATAGACTCGGCAAGATCCGCCGCGACGAAGCTTAAGCCATGTTTCTCGATATAGAGCCCCAAAAATCCTCCAGACGCTAGGCAAAAGCTGCCCCACAGCTACCCCCAAAGCAAGCATGAAAGCCTGAGTAAGGGGTGAGAAAGGGAATCGATGTCCCACCAGAAATGGATATTCATAAACTGCTATCCATCCCGGGCGATAGGCATCCGCACTAACTCCCTCCGGAGGAATCTCGATCTTGACCTCCGGCCCTAGATCGGCAATAACCCTCAAGCGATTGGGGTCGCGAGCAAGCGAAGAGTAGCGATCGGAGTCGCGGAGTATTTGTCGAGGCTCGTAGATCACTGGAGTTGCCATTGAGAGAAGGGAAATAGAAGAAAAGAGTGAATGAGAAGAATGACCGAGAGAAAACGGAGGAAATGACGAGAACAAAGATTGCCAGAGAAGGTAAGAGTTCAGAATAAGGGCGTGTAAAAGAAGATACGTTCTCCACTCATTTATAGGAGAAAATCGCGAGGATCTCGGGAAGAGATACTCTCTCCAACGGCATTATCTTCTACCAAGAAGTAGCCGTTACGATATAGACGTTGTCGGCGCGAGAAACGAAGTCTTCCTCCCGGCACGTGTAAATAATTGAAGAAAAATCCTGATCGAAGCTTAACGACGATGTCGAGAGTTTTGGTGACGTTATCATCAACGCGTTCCAGTAATTTTGAAGACGTATTATGCAAAGAAAGAAGGCGTCTCCCAGCTCTTCTTAATATCACGCCCTGTAAGACACCTTAGGGGTATTGTTTGTGCCTAAAACTACGACAACTGTTGTGCTTTCTTTTTATTCCTTTTGTTTTAATTCTTTCCTTTTTCCTTTTTCCTTAATTAGTTTTAGGATATATCTTTTACCATATATTTTTAGGGTTAGACTCTATTTAAGAACCCTAGTTCTATCTTTTCTATCATCTTTTCCATCAGAAAATTTAGTTCTGCAACCATGAGCAGGAACTAATCTCCATTGTTTTACTTAGCGGTTGAAACCTTCAGTTATTAAGTTGTGAGATTTCTAAACTCTTGTTCTTTTCCTATGGGTTTGTATTAATTCTCTTGTTCTTCATCTATTGATTTCTATTAGTTTTGCTAGCTTGATCACCTAGTTTGATTGATAGTTTTCTATTGCTAGACTAGGAATATACGGTGGAATTCCTTGTCAGTGTAGCATTCATATCTGCATGATCTGGTAGTTGTTTGCTTTTATGAAAGAGAATTGATTGCATGTTAATACTTGACGGTTGTAAGTTATTACATGCATCCTTATGATTCCTGTGCCCTTTGCTGCTATTTCATCTAATCTTGAGAGGTTTCCTTGATTGCTGAATAATAAGTATTATCAGGACCGGTTGGCCTGCTGATATATTAAAGATTGGAATAGGAACATTCCATAGGATTGAATAGAACTTGAGATAAATCTATGATCAACTTGATTGACTGTTGTGTGGATACTTGCTAGGTGAAAACCCCTTCGCATAATATTCTCACCCAAACTTCCTTTGCTTGTTACTGGTTACTTGTGTGTTCTTGCAATCAAAACCCCCCCTTTGGTTACTTGTTACTAGTTGATATTTCACTTGACTGCATTGATTTGGTGTTTTGATTCCCTTGGGTTCGACCTCTACTTACTTGCTATACTCTAGTTAGTGTTTAGGGTTTTCTTTGATTTGGCACTACGACTTTAGCCTCATCAAATTTGGCGCCGTTGCCGGGGAATTGAATTATTCCAATTCTGTGCTAATTGTGACTTATCAACTATTTGGTGTGAACCTTTATGGTTCAGACCACAAGCTGTGCTAATTGTGCTAATTTTGCTAATTGTGCTAATTGAATTACTAGACCCACTTACACCATTCTGAGACGTAACCAGGCGTTAGAGGTTATTCTGGATCGCAGCATTAACCCAACCCACAAGCTGGGCCCCTTTGATAATGGGGAGTCCATCATGGAGGAGGTTAGGACTGAAGCTGAGACGAAAGAGATGCTTCAACAATAAGGAGTTGAGGATGAGGATTCCATGACAGGATCTGAGACAAAGACGGAAAAGGAGCCTTCGAGCTCTGGGCAACGTCTGTAACCCCCTGGCCCTCGCCTTTTTTTGTTTTATGGCTTGCCTTTTGTGGAATTGCCGCAGAGCGGGGAAACCCAGTTTCGTGAATACCATTAACTACATCATTCGTTGTCACAAGATCGATATCCTCGCCCTCTTCGAGACCAATATATCCGGTGATCAGGGTTACAAAGTGTGTTCTAGGATTCAGATGGATGCGTGTGAGAGAGTTGAGGCAGAAGGTTTTAAGGGGGGTATTTGGTTTATTTGGAACCCTGATAAGGTTTCGGTTAGGATTTGCAATAAGTCCGCCCATTTCATCAGCGCTAGCGTGAGTAAAGGCGAAGCCATGTACAACCTCATTGTGACTTATGTCCCCCCCACAATGCACAGGCGGAGGAGGTTTTGGGATTCCTTCTTCGAGGAGATCGCTCATCGCTCTGGCCCCTGTTTTATAGGCGTGGATTTCAATTGTATCGTCGGTTCTGACGAAAGGCAGGGGGGCTCGGGCGCACTCCATCCAGACTCTGCCGACTTTCAGCGGGTGATTGAAGACAACAGACTCATCGATATGGGCTATGCCGGGCAGAAGTACACGTGGTCGAGGAGGCTCTTCGTTGCGTCCTTGATTTCCAAACGCCTGGATCACATTCTCATGAACATGGAAGGCTGCCTCACTTGGCCGAATGCCACTGTCTGACACTTGCCCAAATTCGGATCGGACCATACTCCCCATCTTCTTAACTTAGACCTTCCCACTCTTTTTGATAAAAGTCGTCGTCCATTTAGGTTTGAGATTGCGTGGCTTACTCACCCCGATTTTTTCTCTTTTGTGTAGGAAAACTAGGACCGTAATCGTCCTGCCAACGAGGCGCTGGATAATATGAAAAGCAAGCTTCAAGATTGGGACAAGAAGCATTTTTGAAATATTCACAGGAGGAAAACTGAGTTGCTGGACAGAATTGATTGCATTCATAAAGAGATCGGTAGTGGTGCCACTGATGAGTTGCTAGCGCAAGAAGAACAGGCGAAGGAAGATCTTAGTACAGTGCTGAATCAGGAGGAGTTGTTTTGGATGCAAGAAATTGCGGGAAACCTGGCTGAATTCGGGTGACAGGAATACAACTTACTTTAATGCTTCTATTGTAATCAGACGCAAGCACAACAGGGTTAAGGCTCTTCTGGAAACTGATTCGGACGAGGTTTGGGTCACCAGGACAAAGGACTTGGAGAAGTTGGTTGTGGGCTTCTACAAGAAGCTTTAATGTTTACCGGCCCAGGAAGCTTACCCCATTTCTACACCTTACGGCCTCTTTCCTGTTCTCGGTCCCGAGGTTTGGGAAAGCTTGGATATGGATTTCACGGACGAGGAGATTTTGGGGGCCCTGAAGAAGATGGGTGGGCTCAAAGCCTCGGGCCCGGATGGGTTCCAGCCCATCTTTTTCCAAAAATGTTGGACGGTTGTTGGGAGTTCTATGGTCAGTGCAGCGCACAGTTTTTTCGCCTCGGCTTCGCTTCCTCGGGGTCTGAACCACACACTCATCTCCCTCATCCCGAAGGTTAGCAATCCCGACAAAATCACTATGTTCCGGCCGATTAGTTTATGTAACGTCTCCTACATGATTATTACGAAGGTCCTTGTCAACCGATTGCAAAGTATGCTTCCGGATTTAATCGGCCCTATGCAAGGAAGTTTTTTGTCGGGTGGACGCATTACCGAGAATATTGTGCTTTCTCAAGAGGTGGTTCACTCTATGAAGTACAAGGATGGAGTGTCGGGTTGGATGCTTATTAAGATCGACATGGAAAAAGCGTATGACCGACTTAGGTTGGATTTCATTGTGGACACTTTGATCGGATCGGGTTTCTCGGAGACTTGGATTGATTGGATTCTGGAGTGCATTTCGACCACCTTGGTGAGCGTCCTATGGATCTCCCCTTAAATCTTCGCTCTTTGTATTGAGCGTCCGAGTCAAATGATTTTGAAGGCGGTTGATGATAAGGCTTGGAAGCCGATCCGCATTTCGCGGGGTGGTCCACCAATCTCACATATCCTCTTCGCGGATGACATCCTTCTCATGGGTGAGGCGTCGGTTGCTCAAGTGAACGTGATCCAGGAGTGTTTAGACAGGTTCTGCATATGTTCCGATCAAAAGGTGAATAAGGCCAAGTCGAAAATGTTTCTTCCGCCTAATGTGGCGGATGGTCTGGCTAGAGATATCCAGCAGGCGAGTGGTTTTCCCATGACGACCGACTTGGGTGTTTACTTAGGTATGTCGTTGCTTCATAAAAAGGTTGATAAAGATACTTTCGACCCTCTACATCAAAAAATCAGTGCTCGTTTGTCCGGGTGGAGAAGTCGTAATCTGAGCCTCGCCGGTCGGGTGACTTTAGCGAAGTCGGTCATTTGCTCTCTCCCTACGTATACCATGGGGGCTATTGCCCTCCCAGGGCGGGTTTGTGATAAAATCGAGAAACTCACGTTTTCTTTCGTCTGGGGGAGTTGGAGAGACTGTAAGAAGATGCACATGATCCGATGAAAAGAATTGTGTAAGCCTAAAGAGCTAGGAGGTTTAGGCCTCAAGAATATGAGGGACATGAATCTTTTACTTACCGGGAAGTTGGCCTGGAGGTTCCTCACGGATATAGAGTCTGTTTGGGGTAAAGTCCTGCGTGCGAAATACATCCGTCCTTCTCTTTCCGATCACGCCTCACCTTCGCCCATTTGGAGAGGTTCCATGGTGCGGTTCTGGAAGGACATTTGGCTCTTCGAAGACAGTCTTGAGAGCATGTCCATTGCCCCTATTGACGATGATATCATCCAAGGCAATATACAGGAGTTCTGACAGGAGGGGATTGGTTGGAATTGGAACCTCATCAGTGGCTATCTCCCGGTGATGGCTACACTGAAGTTGGCTTCCATTGCTCTCTTGGTCGACGAAGGTATCCCTGATTCTATTCGTTGGGGTCCATCCAGCTCTAGGAACTATATTGTTGCCTCTGCCTATCAGATCATCAACCCCCTCTGCACCTACGTTGATATTGATAAGGCCCTCTTCAAACGGATTTGGAAACTTGATACCCAGGAACGCTATTGTTTCTTTATTTGGCTCATGGTCCGCGAGGCAAAGGCTTCACCTGAGTGAGCCGGATACTTGCCCCCGTTTCCAGAGTCAGGGAGAGACCTATCTCCACCTGTTTCGAGACTGCAGTGACTCGGTTCAGATCTGGGCTGGGCTCCAGCCGCCTTTCCCGGGATCCGCCTTCTTTGAGTATGGGCTCGCGCAGTGGACGCAATACAACTTGCTTTGGTCTAAAACTACCAGTGACGGCAAGGATTGGCCCAGCCTTTTTGCCATCGCACTCTGGTATATTTGGAAGTGGCGTAATCTTCAGGTCTTCCAGAACGAGGATTTTCAGGGTAACAAAGTGGAGTTTATCAGGGCTGTCTATGAGGATTATCGCAGGGCTAAGCAGTCTAACCACGTGTTGGCCCCGAATAGGATTGAGATGATTATTGTTAGCTGGACTCCTCCCCCCAAGACTGCTTGAAGGTGAACGTTGACGGCGCTTTGCAGAATGGCCTCAGTTCCGCTGGTGGGGTGATCCGGGATCATACAGGGGCTTGGATGGGTGGTTTTGTGCACAATCTTGGTCTTTGCTCGGTGTTGTGTGCGGAAATGTGGAGCATTGTGTCAGGTCTCTCGCTTGCGTGGGACAAGGGGTACAAGAGGGTGTGGATAGAAACAGATTCGCTTGAGGCGTATTTGTTTCTATCCAAACATGTGGAGCGTTCTCAGCCCCTCTTTAGCCTCGCCTCTAAGGAGCAGGGCTTCCTTGGTAGTGACTGGTTTACCCAGTTTCGTCATGTGTACCGAGAAGCTAACAGGGTCGCTGACCATGTTCCTTCTCTCGCGTTTTCTTTTCCTTTACATTGTCAAGTTTTGGTTTCTCCGCCTGTTGGGGTGTCTTATTTTTTGTGATGTGAGGGTTTTTCTACACCTCGCCGAGTGGTAAAGTAGGTCTTTATTAATTTAATTACCGAGAGCGCCGTCCCTCTTTCAATCAAAAATATATATATATATATATATATATATATATATATATATATAGATATCTTATCTATATAATGGATGGCTGTCCATAGCCAAAATTGAATGAAATCGGTATCGGGTCGGTTCCGGGCCGCTCATTTAATTTTTCGGGTCATGGGGCTTGCTGTGTTTTAATGGAAAAATCGGATTGGGCCTGTCTATTAATGAATTCCCTTAATTGGGCTGCAGAATGGGCCTGTCTATTAACATAGAAGGGAGTGGATGAGATTTTCTTCGCCGTAATCGTCCTTTCCATGTACCCGAAATAAACACTCTCCTCTCCTCTTCAACTACTACTCATTTAGTCAATTTCGAAGATTTACACTTTCCTACTGTCCCCAATTTCTTTCCTGGGAAGAGATTTTGTCGCCGTCACCACCGCTTTACTGCACTAACTGAACCCGCTTGTCGCTGCTGATCCATTTTTACCGAGGTTGTTCAAAGGTAAATTTTAGCTATTCGATTCTGAAGCTTCTATATTGTGTTCATTTGAGTTAGCTACAGTTTGCTTTCAGTATTGATTTGATTGAACTAAAGTTTTAATTAGGTTTAAGATCGATCACTTGGATTTTTTTTACATATTGTTTGCAAGAGAAACCTATTAAGTGGATGATATCGAAAAGAAACACCTAAAATCAGGGGGGAAATCGGTTTGGTTGCAAATTGTTACTTCGTCGGCATGTCCTTAATCAGTCTTTGATAATATAGTTTCAAGATTCAAGTTTCAGTGCTCTTCTGCTAATGTAGTTTAGCATAATCGGATACTGAGGAGATACACAACTATTTTGTTAATGAACTTTAGTGGTCAAGTTGTTGTTTTTGTTAACAATGCCCCTCTACCCAGTGGTATTTAATATAACAATGAAATACAAGTATAAGATGTCTTTCAATCTGATTTTTCCCAGCAAATTATTGTTTGAGAATGTGCAACCCCTCTAATTTTCCTGTGGATCTTGCAGGCAACATGCCTCGATACGATGACCGCTACAGTACACGGCTCTATGTAGGCCACCTGTCTTTACGAAACCGATCCCGTGATCTGGAAGATCTCTTCAGCCGATATGGCAGTTAAATGCATGCTTCAGTGCTAGATGTAGCTGTTTAATTTTGTACAATTTACACATAGAGATTCAATTTGCTTCTCGTGTGCCATTGTATTAGGCATTGAACCATCTTCAATGTTTTCATGAGGTAACGTTCTCATGCCATCTTCCTTTCCTTTCCTATTTTGTTATTCTTTTCCAAGTCTTAATGACAGCGGTTTAATTTTCCTTTTAATTTCATTTATGGTTTAAATTTACCCTCCGTCTTTATGACAGCGGTTTCATTTTTGTTTTTAATGTCACTTATGGTGTTAAATTACCCGCCTTAAACTACCCTGGAATGTCTGATGTCATGGTAAAGAATTAAAACAAAGTTTCTCTCTGTGTAGGTTGTGCAAAAGTTTATTGATAAGGAACTGAAGGCGATTCGTCATCCGAAAACTTTATCACTGCACATGCACAAGAAGATTTATCTGTCACTCAAGCTTCCAGGCTCCGAAAAAAGCTTGAGGTGTTGCTCTCCTTATTAATCATACTTGCAAATTATTATTTATTATAAACTTTCCTTCATTATAATACTTAATTTCCATTTCTTTGAGCTGAAAATAAGTTTGTTGCAGATCTGCTCTGTTAACAATTTGGTCGATGCAGCTTTTGACTTAATCGAGAGGATGGAGCCATGGCTGCATTTTGTGCTCTTGATCACAAGGTGATAATAATCCATAAAGGAACTACACTTTGTAAATCTATATTGATTCATAACCGTCTGAAAAAGGGATCATGTTTCCACAAGCCATGTAAACCCGAAGAACGTATTTCTTAGTTTAACAGAAGAATTGCTATTTGGCTTCATTACAAAGTAAAGAAGGTCCTTTCTTATTCTCATTTGACTCTACACTTTGCTAATCCTAGATACTGATTACGTTTGTAACCCGCTCTTTCTTGACTGAACTGTGCTGGACTGCTTTTGATTGTTAACTGAAGTTACTGAACTGTACTATGTAGTCTAGGTTCAGTATGTTAATTGCACAATGTCGTGTTGTTGTTGCACAGTGCTGAACTTATACATTATTATCTATTATACAATGGGTATCCAGTACTAGGTAAGATGCTACTAAGTAAGATGTTCAATTGGAAGTTTTTGATTGAGAATTATAAAAAGTTTGATGTTCTTAGTTGCATGAATCTAAATGCTTCTCAATTAGATCATAAGAGCGTTAACTTCCCGCTTTTGCTGCATTTGTTCATTTGAAGTCGTCTATCTAAATGAGTCTACTTGATTTTGATTTGATAATCAGGATAATCGATTTCAGAAAAAACTTCTATATAGGGGTAGTAAATTGGAGAAAGGATCTCCGAAGATTCGTTCAGACGTCCAGTTTCAACAAAAACTTGCAGTTGTCATAAGGTTACACCGAGTTCTTATATGTTCTGCACAATTCAGTGTTACTGAAGGAAACAAATAAAGTTTCGAGTGCACTATAGTCAAACTTTGTAATGTATACATAAGGGTGGAAACAGGTGGTCTCTCTGAGCTTTGTCCTACTTTATCCATGTTATTTTCTCATTTTATATATTTGCATGTTTATGTCAGTAACTAGTCCTCCACTTATTGTTTTTGTTACATCCTTCCACAGAAAAGGTGGGAATTCTCTCGGTTCACATAAACAGGTAGTTGGCAAGTCCTGCATATTTTATATGCTTCCCTTTTGTATTCATTGTACATAATGATTAACTACTCTGTGTGAATGGTGTAGAATGTAGATTGGAGACAGAGGCTGGCGGCAAAGCACCTTAAACCACTCTTGATGGATCTAGACGTAATAAGCAATTCACTGATAGTCTAACCATTTTCCCTTGATGTTTTCTCTGAAGTGTAAATAGGATGATTGCTGTCTTATGTATGTTGTAGGAACATACTTAACTCTGAAAATGTTTACTCTTCTCTAGCTTCCTTGATATTTTGCCTCATGTAATGAAGTCTTAGATACTGTGTACTTGCTATATTCCTTTATTAGTTATATCACTTGCTCATCAAGTTGCTTCATTTTTAGCCCTTTCTTTTTTCCGCTAACCCCATGTACTGGTTTATTCAATTCCACAATGTTTCACGATATCTTGAATTTGTTTGGGAAGCTTCTGATAGGTGTTATTTATTTCATGCCAGATAATGTAATACTGAACAGATAGTTGTTTGAGACTCTTTGCTTAACCTAGCTTTGTACCTTAAGTGCCTAAGATTCTTTTTGGATCTTCTAAGTGTTTACAGTTTTTAGGTAATTGAGAATGAGTTTCGTTGGGCAAAGGTTTTAACCACTTGTTTGCATATCTCTCTTCTGCCTTCTCTAGAGAATAAGTCAATAGGAGGATATAGTTAATTTTCATAAAAAATGGTTAGGTTAAAATCTGCAATCTGGAAAGGAACATTGAATTAACAGACATGTTTCCTTGGAGTTTTAGATGAAGAAAATATATCAAACTTGCTCTAGATGTGAATATGGAATAAAGAAAATATATCACACTTGTTTGCATGGGCTATAGTTTTACTTCACACAAACTTATGTTTTGAGGTAACCTCTCTTTATTGGCAATACAGGAAGCAACTGTTCAATATGATGAACGAATTGCCAACAGTTTTTGAAGTCATAACAGAGCGAAAGCCTATAAAAGACAAGCCAAGTGTTGACAGTGGAAGCAAATCTAGGGGCATCGCAAAGGTTATTTCTTTCCCTCCAACCTATTATCATTTCGTTATATACCTAAAAATCAGTCTCTCATTTTCACTTAGTAGATGACATTCTTGTAATGCTTTCCCTTAGCAGTAATCTTGGTCAATTTTCAGCTTTACAGTAAACTCAACTCTTAAATAATCCTAAATATTGAACGCTTTAAGTGGTTATTAGAAGAAAAAGGCGTCACAATACAATTCATCATTGGTCACAAGTAGAATCAATTTAAGCAAGAATTCAATATATTTTTCTGTTTCAAGGTCATTTGTTGGATAAAATGATCCTTGGAATTATTTAGGAGTATTGCAAGTTCAGTTCGAAACTAAATTTTTGTAATTTTTTAAATATGTGGGTGCAACAGTTTTCCTTTTCTTCATATATGTAGTTGTGTACCATAGTTTTATACTAGAGGAAACAAAGAATTGAGGGATCATTCTTTCGTGCAAAGTCAACTCAATCTTCTTTTTCGGCAAGAAATGGTGACAGTAACTGCAAATTTATTTATTTTCCCGTGGAATTGTTTGATTTTTGCTACTGGTTAAAATTTGAAGTTAATTGTTTAATGTTGTATTAGTTGCCAACAACTCTATGATTCACACTGGTAATTGTAGAATTCACGGTAAATTTTGTGTTTTTTTAACGGGAAAAAACCCCGCACCCGTTTTTTATAACTGGCACCCGGTCTTGGGCGCATCCTGGGTGCGTCCAAAAACCCGGGTCAATATTGGGCGCACCCTGGATGCGCCCAATTTTTTTTTTTTGCCGTCAAAATGCCAAAAAATCCGGTTTAATCGAGTTTTTGAAAAATAGTTTTGGACGCACCCGAGATGCGCCCAAGACCGGGTGCCAGCTATAAAAATCCATTCGAACTTTGCTTGGACGCAAAATCAGTTATTAGAGCTTCAAACTTTGCTGCTAATGGCCAACCATTCGAAGTTTTCTATTATCCACGTGCTGGTACCCCAGACTTTGTAGTCAAAGCTGTTTATTGGGTGGCCTTGCAAATTAGGTAGTATGATGAGGTTCAAAATGTCTTTTGAGACAGGATTCATCTCTAATACTCCGTATGTTTGGTTCATGGGTACTATATCCTTTGTCCAAGTCGTCGACACTATGCGCTGGTCTAATTCTCCATGGAGACTCCTTCAGGTAAGATTTGAACAAATAAGATAAAATTTGTTGGTTTCAGTGTAATGATTTTCTGTAGATAAGTTATCTCTTGGAGAAAGTCTTTGTCTGTTTAAATTTTTTATTGATTGATTGACTCTTATATTTTATTCCTGATAGGAGGACCATGTATCAACATATGTTTTTAAGTAGAACTAAGTATCACTTATGAAAATTCTTGGTGTATAAATTATTCCTCTTGATGTGTTATGTGTTCAGATGATGAGGATCTTTGCGATTGTAGTGTTTTATTGATTTTTTTTTATTATTGACCCTTTCTTCATGTACTTAACTTAGTTAATTAGAATAGTGAGGTAGGTTGTTCAGTGGAGGATATTAAAATTAAAAAGGCTTTAATACCGTTTGATATACAAATCTGCTGGGATGAACGTGATTTGCTTCTAATGTAAAGCAAATCCTATGATAGGCAAGAGAGATGCAATTTCCTTTTAACTTTGTACCCCACTACAGATGATCGTCAACAACAAATTAGAGACCATTGTCCAATTATTTCTACCAAATAATACAACACAACAGACATCTAGCAAGCTTATTAAAATATAAAAATTATAAACATAAATTCACTTATTCTTCAACCAACACCACGATACATATACAAAGGGAAAAACAATACTCCACAAACAATGATGCGCGAGATTCTTAGTCTAGCATTGTCAATCTCCACCTTAATAGATTGAATATGAGATTCACGTCTTTGAAAATCTCATGATTGGATCTTACGTTTTCTCTCAACTGTTGTTAAAACAGGTCTTAGTACCAGGGTGAAATCTGCAGAAGCTTCCTGATGAGAAGCTCGGTGCTCTTCTGGTACTTTCTGATCTCCCTTAGAGCAACCGTACCATGGCAAAATGCGTGGGGCTCTTCACTCCTCCGCTGGTTGGAGCCACTTTTTGGGCGACTTTGGTGACCAATTGCTTACGAGGAGCCTTTCCTCCGGCCAATTTCCTTGTTGTCTGCTTGGTTCTCGCCATTGCAATATGAGATATAGAAATTGAGTGAGGGAGATTAGGGTTAGATTTGGGACAGAAGAGGAGGGGAGATGGGTTTTGTAAGGGATAATCACTTGCACCAGCATGAAAAATTCAAAGTTCTTATTGTTGAGTCCTAATAGGTCAACCAAATTGAGAAAAGGATTATCAGTTGGTTTTGATTAGTTCATTAACCAAAACACATTAAGCATACGCCCAGTAAATAATTTGAATATAATTTTTCACAGTTCTGTTCATTTGAAACTTTAGTTGATGACTCTATGTCTTTATGGTCATTTATAATGATTTAATTTTTACTACATATTCATTTGAGGACACAAGGATTTCTAGCACTCTTCACCGGTGATACAAGTGAAATATGTGCTCAAGTGGGGAAACAAATCGACACAGGTCGCTTAGTGGAGGGAGGAAGGAAAGCAAGACTTCCTCTACATTGATGATGTACACATGTTGGACAACTGGAAGAGTGGCTACTGCTTCTTCTAGATGCACACTGTTGTTGTTTGCCTATATCCGATTGATTTTGAAATCAGTATTTCTATAATATTGGCATATGGTGTTTGCTACTTGCTGACATGTCCCGATAAATAACACTGGGAATAGGTATGTGCTTTAAGTTGTTCTTTGCGCACCAAGAGACGTTGTTATACAAAGTGATGGGAAGAATGGTGCTCTAGATGTATTTGCAATATTATATAAGATAAGGGATACATTTGATCCGTAGTGGTTTTTGGGTAAGTACGTCTTTGTTAGTATAATCTTTGGTTTCAGGTGTCTATTATTAGGTTGTACTACTTTCACTAGCCAATAAAATGTTTGGTTTGACATAGAAGTGAGATTTGTTTGGGAAGTCAAAGAAGTGAGAAAGAAGTCCAAATTTTATTGTTGTCATATATCATGTTTATGAAACTTATTTATGTCTGGGTTCTTTTGTTTTAGTTTATCTTATTATAAGAAATGCTAATATTACAAGAAACGACTACCTCTATTTCGTATGGTGGTGGCCTTAAATGTGCTATACGTCTAATAATATACATATAATATTATAATTGTGTAAGAATAGGAAAAAACAGATGTAATTAATAAGTCTAAATCCTACTTCTTATTAGTGCAAGGAACAATGTCAAAATTATCGATTTTACCGTTGAGAGAATCACTCAATCTATTTTAACTCTTAAGTACCCTACACGTGATTTCTAAAAGACACGCGCAAAGCCCAAGTTCCATTTCTAGAATCATATTATAATGCTTAAGGCCTTATTTGAAGAGGATTTTTGATAGAACAAAAATTAGAGACTAACCCTACTTTGTTGAAGTTACATTTCTATATCAAAAATGAATTTAAATATGATTATTTCAATCTAATTTTGGAACGCCTAATAAACAACATTAATCCAAAAAAAAATGTAATTTCCGGGGCCGTTTCTAGTATATATATATATATACACGATTCTTATATACAACCCGGTACTTTATTCAAACGCAGCCTGGTTTCTCGCGTTACGCGAGAAACACGTCCCTCGCGTAACGCGAGATCCGGATAACTTTATCCGGTACCGGATAACCCTTGCGTTATGCGAGAAGCACGAAACACGTCCCTCGCGTTACGCGAGAAGCACGTCCCTCGCGTAACGCGAGAAACCAGGCTGCCTTTGAATAAAGCACCGGCGGGTGTATTTAGTAATGGCCTATATATATCGACTTGAGGAAATTGAGCCCATGAATGAGCTCCATGAATGAGCTCCATGAATTATCTCTGTGGAGCTACACTCTTCTTGTTACTAAACCCCGCAAGATTTTTCTTCCTTGCATTCACTCTTACTTCAAATTGATCAACAACACAGTGATCTACAGGTTGTGTCAAAGAAAGGAGAATAAATCTTTTGCAATTATACTGCATTCGAGAACTCGAGAGAGCTAAGCATTTCTTTTGCTTAAAACCAATCCCTCTGATTTGTTCCTGTAACAGATCAACTGGGTGGTTTCTCGAGATGGGTTCTATAGAATCAGGGGTTTCAATAAAAAAAGATAGCCATCCCGATAGCTCTTGTTCCTCGTCGGCTGCCAAGATTGAGAGGCCCAGCTGCAGAAACAGATCGAGATTCAGGTCTTGGTTTACGCCCAAAGTTGGCCACTGTTTTTGGCTTGGTACAATAGCGTGCTTCTTCATCTTCTTTGGGTTGTTCAAGCTTTATCTTCCGGCATCAGTTGAGGAAACGCCGGAGAATTCATTCAAGGTTAGGGAATCGGTCTCCGGCTATTCGAATTACTTACAAAGAATTGTTAATGACTTAGATTTCGGGGAAGATTTGAGATTTCAGCCCAATAGGGTGTTGGCGAAGTTTCAGAAAGAAGCAAGAGAGCTCAATTCGTCATATGGCTCCAAAACAATGGTCCGATTTGGTCATAGGAAACCCTTGCTTGCTTTGGTAATACTCAGTTTCATATATGTTTGCTCTTAAATTCATTTTCTATATGCCCGATACTTCATATTCTTGATTATCAGTAGCTCAATCTTGATTTATGGGTTTTATGGAGTTTTTTTTTTGTTTGTGCTGTACTGTACTTACAGTTCTTGCAAGGGGGATAGACCGGGTGCTTTCATTATTGGATTCTTGTCTTTGGCAATCTCAAATTGATAAGATATTTGAGGGGTTTGAATGTTTGACCATTTGGGATGATTGAGATGACAATGTGCATTTGTTTTGATGTTCAAGGTGTTTGCCGATCTTGCATTTGATTCATATCAGATATTAATGACAACTGTGGCAGCTGCGTTACAGGAGATTGGCTATTCAATTGAGGTAAGTCCTTTCAAACTCTCAGTAGAAGTTTATCTTCTTTTGAATTATGCATTCTGGACCTCCAAGTTAAAGTTAACTATCTTGCTTTCTGTACTTTGAGCATTGAAAAAGATTGTGGCCACCAATGCTGAAAGTTTTCTCCACTATAGGAACTTTTATATCAAGAATGATTATTTAGGTTCAGATAATAATTTGATCGCAGTGATTCTCTAGGACACCTGATAGGTTCATTGTTTTGATATACTCATTACTGTGTGAGTTAGGAAAAGCTTGCAGGAACTGTTGTTGAGATTTTCACTGTAATACTGTAGAAACTATATCTAGAGTGGTTATCGAGGTTAGGAAAGTAATCGGTTTTTATCGATTGTTTATACACACCTGCATCTGTGGATTTTAGTTTTAGGATTCCCGTATCCTCACGGTGGAAACAAAATTTTGGTACATGAAATGATCTATTTCAAATAGAGTAAGAACTTGAGGTAGAAGTAATTAATCCTCTGGAAATTTATTATAGAAGTGATATATCATTTTCTCAGGTCATCTCAGCTGAAGATGGTCCTGCAATTACTGTTTGGCGTTACCTTGGGGTTCCAGTTACTCTTGTTCAGACTAAAGACCATGAAAGTACAGGCATCGATTGGTTAAAGTATGCTTCTACATCCTTATCTGCGAAAGAGGCAAATGACACTTTTTCCCAATAATGTTTCATGTATAATCTACAAATATTCCCCTGATTCTAAGGATGGTGTCCGAGTATGCACTTGATAGAATGGGTTTAGCCAGTTGAGTCACTGACGTTATATTAAGTGTGTCAATATCTTTCTGCAGTTACAATGGCATACTTGTCAACTCTCTTGAAGCTAAGGGCATCAGTTCGCAGTAAGTCATATGCGTCGATTTCTTATGAGAACTTCTAGATCTGGAATCCAGAAATGCTGATGAACTTTAAATGTTTAAGATAGCATTATGTGCTTTTGTAAGTATAATACAAGTTTTGTTCACCTTCAGTATCTAGTGGTTGTTTTTATTTGCTATTTATCTACCTTATGAAATATTGAATACCCTCATGCTAACTTCTTTTGTAAGTACAATCATGATTTATTTACAGGCTCATGCAGGAACCCTTTAAGTCACTTCCACTCATATGGACTGTGAATGAAAAAACTCTTGCTACTCATTTTATCCAACACACAGTTAGTGGGAAGACTGAAATTCTAAGTGATTGGAGAAAGAGCTTTAACCGGGCAACTGTTGTTGTCTTCCCAAATTATCTTCTTACGGTATGAACTATTTCCTTTTAAGATGTACAGATTGGAGTTTCTGGTTTTCTTGAACTAGATTATGTTGCTAGAAAATTTAGGGGAATACTACCGTGGGCTCAATAAAACTGATGTTCTCATTGCTGTGGTCATGTGACAGATCATGTACTCCACATTTGACTCGGGAAACTACTTTGTCATTCCTGGTGCACCTGCTGAAGCATGCGAGCTAGACCAGTTCTTGAACCCGAATGAAGAACAGCTGAAGGCCGAGATGGATATCAAGATTAATGATTTTGTCATTACTATTGTGGGAAGTCAATTCTTATATAAAGGCTTATGGGTTGAGCATTCCCTCGTTCTTCAGGCTCTGAAGCCTCTTCTTGCCCAATTTCCAAACAATTCTACTTCTCGGCTCAAAATATTAATTGTAACAGGAGATGCAACTAACAATTACACTCTTGCTGTGGAGGTACATTTTCTTATTTCTCATTATCATTTAACTCTTTTATCTACCTGGAGTGGATTACATTTCTAAGTTTATCTTTTTCTTGTTGAAATCTTATATAAAGGCCATCTCTGCTGGATTAAGGTATCCAAAAGATACAGTGAAGCATGTTGCTAGTGATGCTCATGCAGATGTACTTCTCAGGGCAGCTACTGTTGTGATCTATGGGTCGTTCGTGGAAGAACAATCATTTCCAGACATATTGACAAAGGCCTTGTGCTTTGGGAAGCTCATCATAGCTCCAGACCTTTCCATGATTAAGAAATATGTATGTATTGTTCCTTTCACTTTAATCATCTTATGCGTCAATTTCAAATAAAAAAAGTAATCTATTTTTTTAGAATCCGGATCAGGTGAGAATTTTTATTGTACGAATATGCCAGCGACATGCACTTTCTTCAGTAATGACATGCACACGCGGGGCGTGGGCGTGTGCATGTACTTTTCACATATTATCAATGACATGCAAATCTGTCAATAGTGCATGTCGTTGGCTTAAATGTGCATGTCATTATTGAAGAAAGTGCATGTCAATGGCTTAAATGTGCATTCTTTCGCATATTCGCACAGTAATAATTATTCTCACCTGAATCTTTTCCTTGTTCAACTGCTAATGTATTTTCTGTTTCTTTTACTTATCTATTTGACTATTTCTATATAGATGAAAAGTTGTACTCAAATGCTGTATTCTACAGTAGTAAATGTTGATGAATAGATTACTGACCATATCGCTCATAAATGTTAGGTTGATGACAGGATCAATGGGTACCTTTTTGCAAAGGATAACATTCAGGAGTTAGCAGAGATCTTAACAAACGTGGTTTCGAGGGGAAAACTTATACCTCTAGCTCGCAATGTTGCAATGCTTGGGAAAGAAACCGCCAAGAACTTGTTGGTATCAGATGCTGTAGAAGGGTATGCTATGCTGCTTGAAAGCATTCTCAAGCTCCCGTCAGAAGTGGCACCTGCCCGACCTTATTCAGAAATTCCGTTAAAAAACAAGAAGGAATGGAAGTGGACAATTTTCAAGACAATTCATGGTGCAACATTCAAAAATAGAACCTTGAGCAGCTTACTATATCTAGAGAATATTGAGCAACAGAATGGTAATCAAGTAGCAAGTAATTTGTCATCGGGGGAAGATGAAGCTTTTATACACCAAATATGGGAGGAGGAAAAACGAAATGTGATGACTTATGCAGCAAAGAAAAGAGAAGAAGAAGAGGTAGGAAGAATTCTTTATCACACATGGCTTCCTGTAAAAATTGTTTGTACTATACCAAATTTATTGGTTTGATGGTCCTTGATGCAGTTGAAGGATAGAACTGAGCAAATTAGAGGAACATGGGAGGAAGTTTACCGAAATGCAAAGAGGGCTGATCGAGCTAAGAATGATCTCCGTGAAAGAGTGGATATAGAACTTGAAAGAACTGGACAACCATTAAGCATATATGAACCCTATATTGGGGAAGGAAGTTGGCCTTTTCTGCACCGTACTTCTCTCTATAGGGGAATAGGTCTGGTGAGTCCAAAAACTCTACATGAACTCAGCACACTCTTGATTTGGCTCTTGGATATTGAATGAGTTACACAAATTATGTTACTGAATTTCAGTCAAAAAGATTACTGATCTCTTTAATTTGTCTGTGTGATGACGATAATTTTGCTTGGTTTCTTGACTTGTAACTGTGTTGATTAGTCCACGAGAGGCCGAAGACCTGGATCAGATGATATTGATGCATCTTCTCGTCTTCCGCTTCTCTCCATCAATTACTACCGAGATGTCCTTGGGGAACTAGGTGCGTTCTTTGCAATCGCTCACAAGGTTGATCGCATACACAAAAATGCCTGGATAGGGTTCCAATCCTGGAGAATGACAGCTAAGAAGGTATTTCTTTTTAGTTTGTGTACTAGCTTTATTCCCTTGTACACTGAATTTTATAACTATGTATTGTATACAATTTATAAACACATAGAAACAATATTAATATAAATAAAAGTATACATTATATAGTTATATTTATTTTAATTGAATTTTAAATCAATATTATATAAATAAAAGGAATTACAATCGATTTATTATATTTTATATTGATATGCGTTTAAATAAGGAAGTGATATCAATAAATTTAAGATAGTGATCTTTCAATTGATTTATGTTCAAATACAGAAATTATATCATTAAAATTAGGTTAATTATCTTTTAGACATACATATTTCATTTTTCATTTTTGAAAAAATGATGTGTCAAATGATGATGTGTTTATTGATGAGTCTAGCGTTTTGCTTTAGTAATTATATAGAGAGTTTATCTTCGTATTCATATTGGCATGGCTTCATTAGGACAGGATTCTAACTGCTAAATCTTCAAGCAGGCATCTCTGTCAAAGAAAGCAGAAACTGCTTTGTTAAATGCAACTCAAAATGGTAAACACGGGGATGTGCTCTACTTCTGGGCACGTATGGACTTGGACCCTCGAAATCCCCGAATGTTGGATTTCTGGACATTTTGCGATTCTGTCAATGCCGGTAATTGCAAGTAAGCACTTATCAAGCGTGAGTGATTGAGATTTGAGACCCAATCATTGTCAATGGTTTGATGTAATTAACCTTCTGTGATCTTCTGGCTTGAAGGTCAACTTTTTCTAACACACTTAAGAGGATGTACGGGATTACTGGTGATGAGGATTCTCTACCGCCCATGCCCATATCTGCAGACACGTGGTCGGTTATGCACAGCTGGGCTTTACCAACACGCTCCTTCCTAGAGTTTGTAATGTTGGCAAGGTAACTGAAAGTTTGTAATTTCTGTAACTGGTATTATTTGGTTTTGCTGATGATAGATTGTTTGAATGTCATCCTCAACTGCAGAATTTTTGTTGATGAAATGGACGCGGAAATGTACGATGAGCATCATGAGACGGGGTTTTGTAATCTAAGCTTAACCAGGGTAAATTAAGATTCTTTGATCTTTATGCAGTAGTTTTTCTTTGTAATGCCATCATTTTCTCTGTGCAGGACAAACAGTGTTACTCCCGTGTTTTGGAGCTGCTGGTAAATGTGTGGGCGTACCACAGTGCACGGAAAATGGTGTACATCAACCCGGAAACTGGGTTGATGCAAGAACAGCACAAGCTGAAGAACAGAAAAGGGAAAATGTGGGTGAAGTGGTTCACATTCAACACTCTGAAAAGCATGGATGAAGATCTTGCTAAGGAAGCCGACTCTGACCCACCAAAGAGGAGGTGGTTATGGCCCGACACAGGGGAGGTTTTCTGGCCCGGGATGGAGGAGAAGGAGAGGAGTCTTAGGCATAAGGAGAAGGAGAAGAGGAGGCAACAAAGTAGGGATAAGCTGCAAAGGATGAAGAAGAGGACCCACCAAAAGACTTTAGGGAAGTTTGTGAAACCTCCACCAGATGAATCAGTAAGTGATAACTCCACTCTAACTTTGACCCTTCGTCCCATATAGGAATAGGATTGATTATAGCTAATCATCATTCTTTTGTATCCACTCGATTGATTGAAAAGAAAACAGGAGTCTCCACTTGATTGATTTTGATTAGAAAGGTTATCTACCCTACACAGATTACACTCATTTCCCTCTTGTAATTTTTTAGGGGAAGAAGAATATGTTTGTACAATAGTGACTGCAACTACTATTTGTGATTTCTCTCTTTACGATTGATTCGCCATGAAAAAATTCTGCTCTTTTCTATTGGTTGGTAGTTTCCAATACATTCAAGCAAGAAAGTTTATTTATTTATTTTGGAACTAGGTAAGAATTACGATGGCAATCCCAGATCATCCATACGGATGATCTTAAAAAAGGAATGTAAATTGGCGTAAGATCCAGTCCAATGTAAATGCGATATGAAATCCTGACATATACATCAGCTAAATCAATGTTATGTGTGAATCCTGATTTCCTAAATTTAATCAATTTGTATATAGCATGACCAAAATAGAAATAAAACAATGTGATACACACTTATAGTGTGTAAGTATGAATTTTTAGGATAGGATTACTGAGTTTTAAGCACATCTTGGAGTTTATTTGTGAATTTAGAGTGAAGACGACATTTGAAGCTTTCGTGATGATCGTTCGTGTGAAGGGCGGCGACTGCCACCCTCCTTACAACGATCACCGTTTAGAAGATAGAAGAAGAGATGAAGTAAACAACAACGACTTCCACCCATCTTACGGCGACCGTCGCCTATCCCATGAAGATTTGTACAGATTGCAAAGCGGCGACCGCCGCCGATAAGGCAGCAACCCCCGCCACCGTCTGAAGATCCACTTTACTATTTCTTTTTTTCCTTGTTTTTATTTCCTTATTTTCATTAGACTCGTTTTATGTTATTATTTTATGAAGTTCTTACCTGTTAGGATTCTATCTTTTATATATATATATTTAGGTTAGAGAAGAATTTGTTCTTCTCTAAGCACGTTTTAACATCTTTGATATCGTTTTGAGTACTTTGTTATGGAGAGCTAAGTCCTCTTGGCTTAGCCAGACAATGGAAGCATTCGTTTTGATAAAGTTGTGAGATTCTCGTTCCTTATCGATTGCATGAATTTTATCTTAATTTCTCTTGTTCGAATTGTTCATGATTAATATTGATTACCTCTAGCCTGATCATCTAGTTATCGTCTTTATTTGTTTGGCTGATCTATTTTCCCAATTACTGGTTTCATCATCTTTTACTTATTACTTATTTGCATGCTTAGTTACTTAGACACTCCCACCCTTTGGTTACTTGATTGAGACGTTAGTTGCAAATATGGATAAAACTTGTCTCCTTGAGGACTCGACCCTTACTTGCCTAGGACTGCATATTAGGTTTATTTCGATTACTTGCATATGAGCATTTAGCACGACAAATGGTTCACACCCGTACTACTAATAATCTACCTCTTGATTTAGATCAAAAAATCGATAGAACTCTTTTCCATACTCACAAGCAGAGGCAGATCTAGGGTGGGGTCGGCCGACCCCACGATCTTCCTGGTTTTTCCCACGAGGTTTTCTTAAGAAGAGGTTTTAACGAGGCTCCCAAGGTGATTCATCACCGTGACACCATCAACATGGTCCCCGACATCACCGACAAGATAGATAAGGGCATCTACGAGGTAGATAAGGTCATTTACGAGGTAGAGAAAGTCATCTACAAGTTCCCAAGGTCACATACGTGAAGACCGAGTACGTCGACGAGAAGAGCTACGCGTAGACGACGACGGGTACGAGAAAGAACGAGTACGAAGGTGTCGTCGAGATCAAGATAAAGTCGGCCGAGTATATTTATGTCTTATTTAATATTCATTACGTAAATAGTAAAAGAAGTAGTAAAAGATATTAAAAGAATATCTTTTATCATGTTTTATATTAGGTTAAAGATATAAGGAAAAATATAAGATTCTTTCCTTAAAGATAGAATTAGGGTTTGCCTATAAATAAAGGGTCTATTATCATTGTAAGAGAGGCTTTTCCCCCAAGTAATACACAAGTATCCCAATTCTCTCTCTTTTCATCAATGATGTTTTCTAAACGAAGAGTTTGCACCATCAAATTTGATCTATGTCCTACAATTGCTTAAGTTCTAACACGTTGCTACTTTCGCTACAAACACCCCACTGTTTTCTTCACAAATTTGATCTTTTCTTCACAAAAAAAAAGCCAAAACCTAACGAGCCTTCAAAGATCAAAGAAGAAGATCAAAATCCGAAATCATTCCGGTTCACGTAGCTGTTTGTGACACAATTTTGAAAAGCTCGTATCTCTCTCGTTCGATGTCCAAATTCGATGAAATTTTGAGGGATTAAAGTAGACTTTAATATCGGTCGAATGACGTTGGAATCATGCAATTTTGAATTCGCTACAGAGCAGGCCTACATCAACAAGATGACTGCGAAATCTAGAAAGTTGCTTGTTTTCCAAAGAAGATTTCTCTTTCACCAAAACGGTAACATCTATCCATAATCTTCTTCCTTTCAGTTCTAAGAGGTTCAACTTGGTTATATCCATGACAACTCAGATTAGGTTGCATATAAATCATGTTAAGGAAAGTTCTTAAGTTCATTATCATGAGATTTCCATATCTAGATTTGCATATTCACTTAGAAAAGCATGTTAGACTCGATCTATGATTAAATATTTCTATTCGTATTTAAGATTCAAGATTATAGCTTGAGAATCTAAAAAGATCATATTTTTATTACGATTGAATAGAAGTTCATAAAATTTGTACCTTGATTAAGCATGAGGTACATCTACCTAAGCATGTCGTGTTGTTTTTTCTTGCATATGATGACGACGCCATATCTCGTTTATAAACGATGAGAGAATCGTTAAGAGCTTACAAGAAACCAAGGAAATCAACTAAGGAATAAAAAGATCATGTTGTAAGATCCTTCAAGAAGACGATCACGTCGCTAAAAGTGTCATAGACTACACATTCCCGAGGCGTCAAAGACGACGTCAGACGAATTCCTCTCAAAAAGACGACGTCAAGAACACCGCGTTGCTTCCATTACGTCTCCATGACAGGGAGATATCTCCACAAGGTTGAGACGACCATGACGACGTCCAAGAAGCCAATTACAAAGGCTAAGCTAGATGATGCATCTCGACCTAATCACGAGCAAATAAGAGCTCATAAGCTAAGTTCTCTACTCCCTTATTCCATATCTTTATTCAAGTACCAAGTTTTTATTATCATATCTCACCTAGACGTTCATGATAGATAAGTTTCAATTAGCATAAGATGCATGCTACCTTCATATACGCTCATAGATTGAAAAGTAGAAGAATTGCATGTAAAATATGAAGATTACCTGTTTCCTTAAGGTCTCTCCTTAGAATCTATATGATCTTAATCACACTTGGTTGGATAAGCTTTTCAGGATTGTTATTGGTAAAGCTAAATAAGAGTACAACAAAGAGAATGACGACGTTAGGCAAAATGACGACTTTGGATTACTACGTGATAATCTCACTTTGAACACCATCCCGAAATCATCACAAGGGGGGTAGGATACCCAAGTCATCATTAACAAACGAGGTGACAAAAGATCTCATTTTGCAAGATAAGGAGCAAAGCATCACGTAAAAGACAAAAAGTCAATAGAAGCCAATCAACCACTACATCCGCAAGACGTCGTCCCTCAACGCAACGCCTTCTCCCAAACGCGTCCGATGGACACAAGGTCCTAGACGACGTCCTCTCTAGCGTCTATAGACATGACACAAAGAACTCCCTCGTTATATGATCTCCAAGGTATCGTTCAAAGTACGAACTAAGAATCGCCTAAAGGAATACAATGTGCAGCAAAACCAAGTTCTCTATAGAACCTAACCCTTTCATATCTTACTTTAATTCGAGGAAAAGAAAGAGATATCTCATAAAGTTGAGAGAAAAAGAAAGATCGCGTCTCTTGGCACTAGCCAAAGACCACGTCAAAGAGAGCGTAAGATTGAAGCAATTCGTAGAGTAAAAAGCAATTCGCCAAAAAGAGCAACACGATAAGTTGCAATCGAAACACCAAAAGCAAAAGTGTTCCAAGTAAGACAATTGAGAAAAGAATCTCCCAACACCGAAATAAAGAACTCTCGAGGATAAGAGCGTCGGGAAACTCGACGCGTCCTGGGAAGGCCCGTATGAAGTGATACGAGTTGTGGGACGAGGGGCCTATGAACCTGTCACCACCGAGGGAATAAGAGTGATGCGTTCATGGAACGTCACTCACCTCAAGCCATTGATTGTTAGCTAGTTGAAATGCATATTTACCATGTTACGCATGTCTAAATAAGTTTACTTTCTGCAAAATCATGTCGTCGTAATAGCGTCAAGGCGGAAAGGGGTTGCGTCGACTAGGGGTAGCTTTAGAATGTCATCGTGTCGAGCCATCATGAATATCTAAGTGCATAAGTATATCTCCTCTCCAACGTGTAAAGCATCCTGAGTTGTTTAATTTCCAACTAGTTGCTCTATGTCTATTAAGAGAACGTGCCTCTTGAGTATGGTGTAACAAAAAGAAGCAAGAAGGCCGCGACGAAAATCCGCGCCGGGGGCGAATTTCGTTAGCTTACGCGTTCAAGGCTCCATCTACGCGTACGCAACGTTAGCCGAACGGCCGACTCCGAGTCGACGCTTTCCATGGTCGTTAGCGACGCGTGGCAACGATCATGGAGACAGAAGCCTGGAACCGCACGACACCAGCACGGTCCTCTATGCAAAGAAGGGAAACCTATTGACATGATCACTCTCCAGGAACGCGTCTTCACGCCTTCCACGGCCCCTCTGAGTGTCATGAAACCACGGGCATACTTTTTCATCCGGTTAGGAGGCGTCTTCCGACATCGTCAGTCCAGCAAGTCATGAGTTGAACGCTACACGATTAAACAGGCCCGTCGATTAAAAGAGTTCGACGTCGGGCTGACGCTAGCGTGTGTGTAAAGGATTCACCATAAGTAACAGGTGATGTCACAAGCTGAATAATCACACGCTGACCTACATCCGCTACCCGCTTTGGGTTCGGAGGAAATGCTGGAACCGACCCTCATGTAAGCCGGCACCAGAACAAAAGCCGCTGCAATGACTGTAACACCCTATCACGTAAGTAAAACTCCCTTACATTCTCTTAAATACAAGTACCGTGCTAGGGGTAGAAAAGCTACGTCTAAAGTTCAAAGTAACACAAAGCCTTAAGCAAGATACCAGGACCAAACCTACGCACTCAAAAGACGAGCTATGCGTAAGGGGTCAGAAAGTACAAAAGGCAAAGAAGTCTCTGTAAGCTACGAGATAAAGACTCTACGGGTTTGCAAGACAAGATACGCGAACATAAGCAATGTTTTTGGCAGATCCGACTTCATAAACACCTAAAGTCGAACCCACCAAAAGGGGATAGAGTAGTCCCATAAAGAGCGAAGAGAACAAGAACCCTACGCGTAGAAAGTCAAGAGAAAGTGACAGAACGATAAAGATAAAGAAAAATGTCGCGAAGGATTGACGTACGAGGCAAAGTTCATAAGAAAAGGTTTCTCGCCACAAACGGCCAAGAACGAGAACCAGAAGAGTCAAAGAGATTGTTTGTGCCTAAAAATACGACGAGTAAGGAACGCGTCAGACGCTACGCGTAGGAAGACCACATTGACTTGACGAGGAAGAGATGAAGACGTCGCTGGAGCGAAGATAAGGTTGGCCGAGTGTTTTATGTATCTTTATTGTATATTCCTTATGCAATTGGTAAAAGATATTAGAAAGAATATCTTTTGCCTTATTTTTATATCGTCATTAGATAGAAGGAAAATATATTATTCTATTTTTCCTAAAAGATAAAACTAGGGTTAGCCTATTTAAAGTGGCTAACACCTTCTTTGTAATCAGTCAGCCACTTCGAGCAATAATACAAGTACAAGCCCTTAAACCCTAATTTCCCATCGTGTTCTTGAGTGTTAAGATTGTTACCGTCAAGTTTGATCTTGCTTAGTTATCATCTCGTTGGTAATTTAGCTACAAACAATTGGCGCCCACCGTGGGGCTGTATTAAAAAAGTATCATCTTTCCACACAAAGAGAACACCTTTCTCCCAAAAAATTATGACTAGTCCCACAAATAGCCCGTTGTCTGGAGAGAAGAGATCCGAAGAAGAGGTCGTCGTGACGACACCCAATGTTCCCGGCGGTGAGCGAGTGGAAGTAGTCCACGAGAAAGATCCCGGCACTCCAAAGGCCAGGGTCGCGAACGAGGAGCGCAAAGAAGACGACGAAGTGATCAGCGTAACCACCGTCAAGGCGCAACTCGATGCTTTCCGCAAAACCTGGGCCGAAGATAAAAGTGCCAGTGAGAAGACGACATCAGAACTGGCCAAAGAAAACGAGAGGCTACGTTCCGTGATCAAGGAACTTAAGGCGGGATCCACAGGACGACATACCTACGTTCGAGGTCAGAGCGTTGCTCGATGCCTCGACATGGACGTCGTCGCCAAGGAAGATGAAGGTTACTGATACTAGGAGTATCAAGGCGATCTCCCCTCTAAAGAAACGGTGCCAAAGGAGAAGCCCGAGAAAGATATGACGCCAAGCGCCATCGCCGCGTTGGTAGCGCAACAAGTCGGTGCCTTAAGAAAGGAGATGCTGTTGATGCCTGGAGCGCCTAAATCCATAGTTCCTGAGCAAGAGTTAGGATTTCAAGAGAGTCCCTTTGTCAACACCATCTCCGCCCAAAAGATCGCCAAGAAGTTTACCGTCGCTGATCTCCCCGTCTATGATGGATCCGATGATCCAGAAGAACATATCTTACTTTACAAGGCGAAGCTCTCCACAAGTCCTATCGAGCCGGAATTAAGGGAAGCAATGATGTGCAAGTTCTTCAGCTCGACGCTGAAAGGTCCGACCTTGACGTGGTTCATCCACCTTCCCAGTGGAAGCATCTCGTCTTACGCCGAACTCTTCAATATGTTTCGCCTACAGTTCGCCAGCACTAAGATTTTTGCAAGACAACCTTCTGATCTCCATAACATACGCATGAATAAAGGCGAGACTATAAGAGCCTTCATGAAGCGTTTCAATGACAAGAAGATCACCATCCCGGATTGCAACGAGTCCACTGTTGCCGACGCGTTCAGACGAGCTCTCCCGCGAGACAATGACTTGTATGGGGAGTTGACGAAGACTCGAACTGATACCTTCGCCGTAACCAGGGAAAGGGCTATTGAAGCCATGCGCCTCGAGGAAGATCTCCAAAGGCACGCCAAGGACAATTCTCGTTCTCCGAGTAGACGGACCCCTCCATGCAGAAACTCTCCTCAACGTAGACATCCTGAGCGTCAGGAACGAGGAGATCGCCACGATAGAAGAAATAAGCCATTCCAGCGAGAGCCACTATGGTGCACAACGTGAGCGAAGTCGATAGCGTCTACATGGTCGATAGAGATATTCATATGAAGACTGACGAGTTGCGAGTTATGAGTGCGATGGAAGGACTACGTGACGTGCAGTGGCCGAAAAAGCCAAATCCCGGAAGAAGACGTGGGTCAGGAAAGAGATATTGCGAGTTTCACAACGACCACGGATGATTGCTATACCTTGAGAAAAGAAGTGCTAAGACTCGTGAAGAGTGGAGATTTAAAAGACCTGCTTTCCAGAGAAGGAAGAAACGCGTTCGAGGGGGTAAAGAGAGAGAAAAAGTCTCCTACTCCACCTCCACCACTATCAGGTCATACCAGGACATTCCATACTATCTTCGGGGGCTCCTCCGTGAGTGGCTATACCGCATCCGCCGCTAAAGAAACGTCAAAGCTTCGCGTAATGAAGGCGTTGTGATGTCGATCAATCACGTCAGGACCATCAAGGAAGATTATCCGATCACGAATCCCTTCACGAAAACACTCCCAAGGGAAACCAAAAACCATTCGGCCTTTGGTGGTGTTTACTCCGGCCACCTCCGGCCACCTCTTCCCTTCAGTCTTTTCACCTCCTTTCTCTTCTCTTCCACACCAAGATCCTTCCTCTCGAGTTCTTGGTCCATGTAGGTGGCATCCTCACGAGCCATCTCATAGTCCCGACCTCTTCCTTCCTCGTCTTCAATGAGGAAAGGGAAGAACAAACATGGAGGCTCTCCTTCAAACCTCCAAGCAAGTCATTACAAGATGGATCCGAAGCTAGATGTTGTGGGTGGAAGTGCCAAGGTAAGCAAAAATGATTTCAAGTTGTCCATGGCTAAGGGCAACAAAGCTTCTAAGTCATTCATGGATACTACCAAAGTGATGGCGTCCAAGAAGATGGTGGAGAAGCAAGCTTTGGAGGAAACTAGTGATGAGGAAGTGGCATCCATGGCAGCCAAGACGGTTCAACATTCCATGGGAGAAGATAGCAATGAGCTAGGGACCACCTCCCAAAATGGCAAAGGCTCAAAACAGCCGGCCATTGCTCTTGGGACCACACTTGAAAAGGACAAGGTGTCCACATCCTTGGAAGCTCCTTCTAGGACCACAAACCAGCCGGCCTTTGCTCATCCTTATCCCTTTGTGGCTGCTTGTCCTTCTCCCGAGACCACGCCATGCTACAATGGAAGCCTTAGCCATTTGGGGAAAGAAGACAAGGTGCCCGGGACCACTTTTCTAACGGCTCCATGCCATAGTGTCTTTGCGCCCGGGACCATGTCTTCTAAGAGTGATAATCCGGATGGGGAAGGTGCCAAGCAAGCGGTGCCTAAGGAAGCGGACCCGGAGAAGAAGGGCACAAAGGCCTCGGGAATCATGGAACCGAACCCGGAGCCTCCTCGACAAAACGCTTGGGCTAATAAATCCAAGCGTGTCTTCATGAATACCGGCATCGGAGGTAAGCTTTCTTTTTCCCCTCGTTCGCCCGAAGGGCTTACTATTAAAATTTCCGAGGGTCTATCTATGCATGATGTGTGGGGATGGATTCTTTTAGGGCAATATGTAGGTTATCACCCGGGTCATTTCATGATTAACACCATGGTTAGGGCGTGGGGGGTTAAGGCGACTTATAAGGAAGAGGGCGGGTGGATGATATTTTATTTTCAAACCGAAGAAGATAAAGATAACGTACTTAAAAATGGACCTTATTTTAATCATGATCGACCTATGATTCTAAAAAGCATACCGGATAAATTTGCTTTCAACCGTAAGGATATAACCACCATACCCCTTTGGGTTCGTATTAATGGCCTAGCTAGGAATTTTTGGACGTCCGATATATTGAGTCGCATTAGTTCTTACATTGGTACCCCCCTATTCATGGATCCGGTAACGGACTCTAGGAAAAGGGGCGCTTATGCGCGTGTTCTTGTTGAATTAAATTTTGCTATGCCATTCCCGAGGGAATTATGTGTGACTTTTGACGACGGTGACAAGGTCAACTTATCGTTCGTTATTGAGAACGAACCTAAGTTTTGTCATGGATGTTGCTCTTTCGGTCACAATGTGGAGGAGTGCAAGTTTAGGGAGAAGAAAGAGGGCGTCGGGGTGAAGGCGGTTAGGACTAAGAGGGTGAGTGTAGCCGGTGTTAAGGACGGTGGAATCAATACCATTGTGGAGGCCGTTCGACCTAGGGTGGCTGAGGGTGGTGGAGTCTCGGGAGCCCGAGGGTCTAAGGAGCAACCAATGGTGGGTGTTGAGGGAGTGGTAGGTGAGGGGAAGGAGGGATTAGGGGCTGGTTCCGGGAATGGTGGGATTAGCTCGGAGGGTGAGGGAGTGGACGGTGATGATGAGGTTGGGCTTGGGGGTGACCCCGGGGTTGGTGAGGAGAGTTCCGAGGGTGGTGCTGAGGAGGTGGGTTCTGATGAGAGTGAGCGGAAGGAGTCGGAGGGTGAGGGTTCGGTTGGGGATGGGGAGGCTAGTGAGGACTCCTTAGATGGTGGGGAGATGGAAGAGGGAGAGATAGAGACCAAGGATCATATGAGTGCTACCGAGGAGGACGTGGGTGTGGAAGAGGATTTTGTGGAGTTCCACTCTAGATCCCAATTGAGGAAGGCGAAGGCTCTCGCTAAGGTTAGCAACCAGCTTCGTAGACACGTGGTGTGTGCTATACAAGCGCAGAAGAAGTGGAGTAAGACGACTGCTCCTTCCCGCTACTCTGAGAGGACCCGGGGACACAAGCCCAAGGTGTCCCAATGATTGTCGTCTCCTGGAATGTGCGAGGGCTTTGCCAAGCCCTGAAACAAAATGGCGTTGGAGGTGTCATTCGTGAGGTTGATGCTAAGGTGTGTGGGCTTTCTGAGACCAAGTGTGGGGGTTTCCGCATTGAGAGTGTGGCTAGCCGGGTTGCTCCGGGATGGGACTTTGTGGACAATTTTGCCCTGGACCCACGGGCTCTTATCTTGGTTATGTGAGATCCGTTGTGTGTTGATTTGAGTGTCATTACCATGTCTATTCAGCACATTGGGTGTGCTATGACATGCAAGACGACTGGTGAGAAGTTTGGGGTCTGCTTTGTCTACGGGCTTCATAGTGTGGTGGCGCGCCGGGGCATTTGGGACAGTGTTGTTGAGTTGGTTGAGCTGCATGATTTACCGTGGCTGATTATGGGGGACTTTAATTGTGTCATGGCTGAGCATGAGAGGGTTAACGGGCGTCCGGTTTCGCACTATGAGTGCAAGGATATGATTGATGCGTGTAGGAGACATGGGCTTGTGGACGCGCCGAGCACTAGTTCTAGTCCTTTCACTTGGACGAACAACACAATGTGGAGCCGTATTGATCGTGTTCTGACTAGCTTGTCTTGGGTTAACTCTAGATTTCATTGCCGCTCCAGCTTCCTTGAGAAGTGGCACATCTCGGACCACAAGGTGGGTGTTGTGTCTTTGTTGAGGGATTTGGGGAAAGGGAAGAAATACTTCAAGTTCTTCAATATGTGGGCTGATCACCCTAGGTTTTCTGAGGTGGTTGAGGAGGGTTGGACTACGGTTGAGAGAGGCACTTTCCAGTTCAGGTTGGCCAAGCTTCTACAGGGGTTGAAGAGACCTCTAAAGGGGCTCAACAACAAGGAGTTTGGCCACATTTCCAGGCAGGCTGCTGATGCCAATAGGGAGCTTGCTCGGGTCATTGCTTGTTTGAGTGAGTCTCCGGATTCTGTGGATGGCAGGAGAGAGGTTGAGGAGGCCAAGGCCAAAGCCAAGAGGCTTAACAAGGCTGAGGCTTCCTTCCTTGGCCAGCAGGCGAAGGCCAAGTATACCCTCCATGGGGATCGGTGTACTAGGTACTTCCACTCGCTTATGAAAGCGAATGGCAAGAGGAACCACATTGCTTCTATTTGCAAGGCTGATGGGACCAGAACCAAGTCCTCTAAGGATGTTCATGACGAGTTCATTGGCTTCTTCAAGAGTCTTTTTGGTTCTGAGATTGGGGTGGTGCTTCCCAGTGCCACTGATTTTGCCCAGGGACCGTTGGTCAGTGCTGAGGAGGCTTCTATGCTGGTTGGGGCTGTGTCCAATGCTGAGATCAAGGAGGCTATTTGGGCTATTGGGGTGGACAAGGCACCGGGGCCTGATGGCTTCAATGCCAAGTTCTTCAAGACCACTTGGGACATCACTGGGGCTGAGGTCTGTGCGGCAATCAAGGAGTTCTTTGCTTCGGGGAAGCTTCTGAAGTCGTTCAATCACACCATCGTTTCTTTGATTCCTAAGGTGGAGGAGCCGGATCGTGTGGAGAATTTTAGGCCCATTTCCTGCTGTAATGTGGTCTATAAGATCATCTCCAAGATTATGACTTCCCGCCTTAGTATGATTTTAGGGACTTAGGTGGATCAGGCTCAGAGTGCTTTTGTTGGGAGAAGACTCATGTCAGACAACATCTTTCTGGTTCAGGAGCTTCTCAGACGCTACAATGTGACTAGGGACACCCCGCGGTGCTTCCTTAATGTGGACCTCGCCATGGCTTATGATTCGGTTTCTTGGGACTTCCTGCGCTTCACGCTTGGCCATCTTGGTTTCCCGCCCAAGTTTATTTCTTGGGTGATGGAATGTGTTTGCTCTCCCACCTACTCCATCAAGGTTAATAAGGGCATTCATGGTTTCTTCCCGGGTAAAAGGGGCCTTAGGCAAGGGGATCCCTTATCCCCTCTCCTCTTTGTCCTATGCATGGAGATGTTCTCCCGCTTAGTCAAGAAGGAGACCTCCTGTAGTTCTTTCCACTTTCATCAGCACTGTGAGAGCACCAGGCTCACTCATTTGACTTTCGCTGATGATGTGGTCATGTTCTGTAGGGGAGATAGGGGGTCTACTGATGTGCTTCTGGGCTGCCTCCGGAAGTTTGAGGTTATGGCTGGGCTGAGTGTGAATGTGGGAAAGTCGTCTATATTCTTGGCTTCGGTTGAGGATCCTGTGAGCTCTTCCCTGATTGAGGCTTCTGGTTTCAGAGTTGGTACCTTCCCGTTCAGGTATCTGGGGATCCCTATCAACCCCCATGGTCTCAGGAGTTTGGACTTCAAGCCTCTGCTTGACAAGATCAGTAACTACCTCACTGCGTGGACTAAAAAGTCTATCTCTTTTGCTGGGAGGCGGGAGCTGATTGCGTCGGTATTACAGGGGGTCGAGGGATTCTGGTTGTCTATCTTGCCCATTCCTATGGGTGTTCGGAAGAGTCTGATTAGCATTTGTCGGGGCTTCATGTGGAGGAGGCCTAAGGTGAGATGGGATGAGGTGTGCAAGCCAAAGAAGGAAGGGGGCCTCGGCCTCCTTGATATTGGTATTTGGAACCAGTGTTTCATGATCAAGCACTTTTGGCACATCCTTAGCCAGAGGGATAGTATGTGGACTCGCTGGATTCATCATAGGTACCTAGGGGTTGTTGGGCCGCTTGAGTGGACTGTGCACAAGCGTGACTCTCCGTTGATCAAGGGTATTTTGCATGCTCGGGACATGGTTGTTCAGCTTGATACTAGAGTTCTCAATGTCGAGGAGTCTCTCTTAGAGTGGTGCAAGCTCGGCCACTTTAAGGTTTCCTTGGCGTATGAGGCTCTACGCACGAAGAGGCCTACTGTCAGATGGTATAGAGAGGTGTGGGCTAGACACAACACGCCCAAGCATATGCTCCTTCTTTGGTTGGCTAACCTCGGGAAGCTGTCTACGTATGATCGCCTGTCGTTCCTGGACGTTCACCCGGGGTGTCGGATATGTGGGGCTGCTCTGGAGGACCATAAGCACCTGTTCTTCGACTGCCCTTACTCAGCTACCATTTGGAGAGAGGTCAGAGTCAGATTTGGGATACCGGCTACTGCTTCGTCGATCAAGTCTTCTCTTCGCTGGCTTCGGAGGCGCGCTTCTACTCGTGACTGTCTCGCCCATGCTCAGGTATGTTCCCTTTCCTCTACTGTTTATTACTTATGGCATGCTCGGAATTCTCTTATTTTTCAGGGCAACCAGATTCCTCGGGAGGACATTGTGCGCTTGATTTTTGTTAGTGTTTTTAGACTTTTGCATGAACGTTTCCCGCCTTGCATGGTTATGGGTTTGTAGTTTGTTTATTTGGTTGTTTGTTCGTTTTTGTTTGTTTGTTTGTTTGTGTTTGTTTGGACTTTGTTTACTTTGATATTTTGTGTGCTTTTGTTTTGTGTAGTTTGGAGGGTCTGTGTACCCTTCCATATACACCTGGTTTGGTTTTTGTGTAGCTTGGACGGCTTGTTTGCCTCTCCATATGCACTTTATCTTGGTTTGTGTAGATTGGATGGCTTGTTTGCCTACCCATATGCACCTTGCACACAGTTTGGAAGGCCTACGTGTCTCTCCAAGTGTGTTTTGTTTATTGCTTTGAACTGATTTGTGTACTGTTTCGTTACCCTCTTTTATAGGGTCATATTTATAAAATTTAACCGAGGGTACCGTCCCTCTTTAAACCAAAAAAAAGATTATCCGATCATGTTCGAGGAACCATGCGTCTACAGGTGTGTTATATATTTTTTCAAGAGTCACCCAAATATCTATACTGAACAGCCAATGGTTAGACAAGAAGCAGCAAAAGTACTGGGTTCCATTGCTGGTACACCACTAGCTTTGACTCTTTTTTTCTCTCCTTTAAAATCTAATAGTAGGAGCTCTGAAGCTGTGTACGATTAAGTATTCTTGTTTGAATGGATTTGTAAATTTGCATTAGATTAAAATCTATCATTCCATTTTTAGTTAGACAACATGATATTTGAATTGGATTTGAGAATATCATGTTAGCTTTGAGCACAAACTTCATGCAACCACTTTAAAAGAATATTTTGGCGTTGGAATACTTATATTTTTGTGCTCAGTAGAGATCAATTAAATGCTCAGTAGAGATAAATGAAGCATACATAGAAACAAGCTTGGCTATGCCTTTATATCTCTGCTTTTTCCTGAGATGCTAACTATCTCTTTTCCAGAGGTCTCCTTTACTTCGATTCTCGTTTTTTATACGGTAAAGGTTTAAAATGAATGTATAGTATCAATTGAAAATCATATTTGTTTGTTTCCTCAATGGGTTATCATTACCACAAACTTAATTTTGGAATTTATGTACGTTTTTATAAAGTATCGATGCCACATTGCCAACTCTTACTGATCATACCATGTTTCGTTGATGGTCCACCAGAAGCTTGAAATGGTTGATTTATCTTAAATTTGTATTCAACAAGTATTTAGGAATTTTTTGGCGGGCAATGCACCATATTATTCATCTTAATTTCTCTCTAGTGGATGTCTTGTTATAATGGATGTCTTATTTGTGTACATGATGAGGTGAATATATATTAAATGTAAAAGGTAGCCTATCATATGAAAATTAATGGATATATAACACTTAGTTGTAGACTAGTCTACAGGAAATCTAAGCCAAATCTACCAAAAGGGGTAGAACCACTCAAGGAAGAAAAAACTACAAGAACCAACGCGTTCGCCTAGCCAAGAAGATCACGTTCCAAGTCAAAAAGCCAGAAAGATTGAAGCAATGTCACAACAACTAGAAGAACGGAGCCAGGAAGCCCGAGCGCGTCGAAGAAAACGCTATCTCCAAAGAAAAACAAAGTAAAGTCGGAAGCTACGTGCAAGACAAAGAAAAGAGGCTCGCGAGGAAAAAACGAAGCACAAAACTCGCAAAAGAAAGGCCAATACATTATAAAAACTCCCGCATAAGGGGAGCAAAGCACAAGTGTTCATAAAAAAGCGCCCTAAAGACTAGCGACGCGTAAGCAAAACGGTACAAAAATAAATAGAGGAAAAAGCTACGAAGATTCGCCTTCGCCTTTAAAAGAAATATACGAAGAACCCTCAACGGCATCGTCTTCATCTTCATCACCCTCAGCATCCCCTTCAGGGTCGACGTCGTCGAGTCCAACAACTTCTTCCTCCATAGCGTCGAGACCCTCCGGAGGACGCGAAGAAGAAGGACCCGCCACAACACCACCAGGAATCTCCGAGTATGCTTCCTCAAACTCCCGCCGTTCAGACTCCGGATTCCAACCGTGATGCTTCCCAGCGCCATATTGCTCCAAAACCTCCACCCTTTAAAGCCAAGACCAATAGATCTTCGTTTCACGCAACTCCGAGGAATGCCTCTCCTCCCTCTTCTCCATCTCGTCCTTCAAAGCAGTAGCGCTCGCCTTCAAGTCCGCAACCTGGTTAGAAAGGTCATCATGAAGTTTAAGCGCTTCCACAACCTTCTCCCGAGCCTCGTTTTCCGCCTTACGAGACACCTCGACTGACGCGTTAGGCTCCTCAATCTTCTCCTTGTCGCTCGACTGCTTCTCCTCCATGACCTTCATCCGATCAACGTACTCAGAGAAGGACCTCCAGACGCACAAAGAAGATTGAAGCCCCTAAAGGAAGAAAAGGGTTAAAAACGAGCCGGAAAGAGAAGACGAAACGAAAATACAAAGAAACCCTCCCTGCCATTGCGCAGCGAAAGCCTCTCCTACCACGTCCTCCGAATCCATTGGAAAGTAATAGTCGAGCGTTGGGGGAGACAAAAGCCCTTTCATGGCATGAAGAAACTCGTTCCCAGGAGCAATAACGCGAGAGACAATACAAGGAAAGTCGTCGACAGTCTTGTACTTAAACTCCAATGTCTCACCAACATTCTCCTTACCTTTGCGCGACCTTGTCGCCTTAGCCGGGGAAGGAGACGGAAAAGAGATCATAGGCTCAACGCAGATGGGAACCTCGGAAGCCGACGCCTCAACGACGCGACGCCTTCGCTTCGACGCGACGAGATCAGAAGCAGACTCTCCCCCGCCGCGAACATGAGAAGCAACAACTGATACTAAAGGATACCAAAGAAAAATTAGAACGCTCAGGACAGAAGAGAAAAGGATAAAACAAGACTCGAGAATGCCAAAGATAACATACCAGTTGAGAGCGTAGGAACGATGCGATGACCCTCCCCGTCGTGACCATGAAAGGTTCGTTCGTTCTCCGGGATCTCCAGAAGCTTAGCAATTACCTTCTTGGTTTCTCGCCTCACGACGATGACATCCGCTTTAACTAGAAGAAAAGACAATGCAAAGTCACGCATAAGTAAGGCGTCAACACATAAAAGAAAAATGAAAACTTGGAAGATAAAGAAGCTTACTCACAGGATTCCAACATTCGATGAGCCAAGAACAGTCTTCACCGAGTGTAGACTTGTTCCCAAATTAGAAGTAGTCGGGCCAACCATAATCCTCCTGACTCCCCTCAAAAGTCGCTTTAGGCCTTGACTTGAGACCCACTCGCCCAACCGTCTTGGTAGAAATCATTAAGGAATGAACAAGATCCTCAACATCAATCTCGATGCCGTACTTCACCACTACGTCGTCCAACGCGCCGAATATCCTCCAGACACTCGGCAGGAGTTGGCCAACCGCAACCCCTAATGCAAGCATAAACGCCTTCATAAGCGGCGAGGAAGGAAATCTATGGCCGGTAAGGAACGGGTCCTCATAAACCGCTACCCATCCCGGACGGTAAGCATCGACAGATACCCCCTTCGGAGGGTATCTCGATCTCAACGTCGGGACCCAAGCTCGCCAATGATCTCAACAGATCTACGCTGCGAGCTTCCGAGGACTTGCAATCCAAATCATTGAGGATATTCTTCGAGACGTAGAAAGAAGTCTTTCCCATCGCAAATCAAGTAAATTGAAGAGATGATTCAAGAAAAGAAGAACAAACAGTTCGGTAAAGACGAGAGATTGAGAAAGAAAAGAATATTCAGAGAAGATGAAGTTGTAGAAAGAGTGTAGAAGAAAACGGATTCTCATCCTTATATAGGCAAGAGATCGCGTGAAATACGGTGCAAATCAAGACACAACGGCATTATAGCCATTGAGAATCTAGCCGTTGGAGAAAGGAGACGTTGCCGGATCAAGTTACAAAGAAGCTCCTCAGTCGCGCGAAAACGATGAGAAGAAGTGATGATCGAAGACCCATGACGAAGTAAAACTTCTAGATGACGTCATTACCAACACGTTCCAAATTAATTGAAGATGTATTCCATGAAGAAATAAGGCGTTCTCCAGATCTACGAAGACATTAAGCTCTGTAAAACGCCTTAGGGGTATTGTTTGAGCCTAAAAATACGATGATTAAGGAACCCGTCAGACGCTACGCGTAGGAAGACCACGTTGACGTGACAAGGAAGAGATGAAGACGTCGCTGGAGCGAAGATAAGGTCGGCCGAGTGTTTTATGTATCTTTATTGTATATTCCTTATGAAATTGGTAAAAGATATTAGAAAGAATATCTTTTGCCATATTTTATATCGTCATTAGATAGAAGGAAAAGATACTATTCTATTTCCTAAAAGATAAAACTAGGGTTAGCCTATTTAAAGAGGCTAACGCCTTCCTTCTAATCAGTCAGCCACTTCGAGCAATAATACAAGTACAAGCCCTTAAACCCTAATTTCCCATCGTGTTCTTGAGTATTAAGATTGTTACCGTCAAGTTTGATCTTTGCCCACAATTGCTTAGTTATCATCTCGTTGGTAATTTAGATACAAACAGAGCTCCTTTGACCATAAGACAAAGACTCTATGTATTCACAACATAAGCTACGCGTAAAGAGTAAAAGCTACGATGAAGAAACAAGTACCTTCAAGCAAAGCTAAAAAGCCTACAGAAATGTCCAAAACATCTCAACACAAAAGATGTACACATAAAGCTAAAGGAGGTGTACACGTCGGATTAACACGTAAAGATAAGCCAAGTACAAGGGTCTTTGGTAGCTCTAACCTTGTCTATGAGAAGCCTAACTCAAACCTACCAAAAGGGGTAAAACCACTCAGGGAAACAAAGAGCACGGAACCAACACGTTCATAAGGTCAGAAACACTCGTCATACATTATTTCTCCTTTAAAGTTTTACTATTTCTACTGCTACCTCTATCTCAAAGAAGAAACAAGTGCACACAAGCTTCTTGAACGCGTCAGAAAGCGTTAGAACGCAAAAAAAGAAGATCAAAGCAAGCCTTAAATCGACTATATAAAGAAAGACGAGACAAAGGAATCTCGATCAAAAGCAAGAGATCAGAAAAAATCCAAGAGCTAGAATATGAACGAGAACAACTATCACGAGTGGGCCAAGATCACGCAAATTCTACGCGTAGAGAACGCCTAAAACACCCAGAAGAGGAAGAACGCGATCAAAGGCTTCGCGACAAGTATATCAAAATTTCATCAAGATAAGAGATAAAAGCATCTTAAAGAACCATCCTGAGAGAAGCAAACATGCTCTAGTGAAAAGAAGCATTAGTACGACTGAAAGCACGACGAGGTCGAAGTAATCGCCGAACAATTCTAAGAGAGACATTCAAGAGAAGCAGTGCTCCCAAAAGTATTAAGTAAAAGTCAGTGTAGTCGACACAAGGTGTCATCGCCAACGCGTTCCCAGATGTGCAACGTGTTCTCCAAAAACATCTCTCGACGTAGCTTTCTCCAAGACATTATCGTTACATCTCCTTAAGACTCGAAGTAATCTAAGAGTATTGCATTAAGATCAAGATGTATCGCCGTAAAAACGCCACTAGGGGTCGGACCTATGACATGATCGTCATCAGAGCAAGAAAGTGTGCGTACGGCTTCGTCTCCAAACTAGACCTCAAGGGTCTACTCTCTACGCCATCTAAGCAGTGCGTCCTCTAAGTTATCTCCACAATGTGTTATCTGCGACGTCCTCGGTCCTTAAAAAGACAATTCACGGCGTCCTTGAGTCATTAGAGCAAGAATGACTACACTTTCCTAAACTGCTAAGCACAATCTATTCATTCCGGGTACGTTTCTTAAGACCTTCTTTTACTTAGTTATTCTTCTTCATGTATCTCCACTGCTCATCTACAAGCTTCATCTCGAGCAAGTCTATCTCTCTCTCCGACTTTTAGTAAAACTCAAGGCACATAGATGCCAACACCCATCTGCAAAGAGAAAAAAGAGATAAAACACAAGATTCTTCATGTATCTCCACTGCTCATCTATAAGATACGCGTTGAAGGTGAGAATGCGTAGAATCGCCAAAGAGAAAATATAGTGCGTTATAAAAAAGTGTGTCAAAGTAGACACGGAAGTTAAGAAGTAGCATCATAAGAAAATATGCCAGAATTCAAAGTATGTACCAAAGAAGAAAGAAAGATTGAAACACGAAAAGATAGAACGCGTCCCCATCGCCCATCGTGACCTCCAAAGAGTACCTCTATGCTAAGCAAGTGCGTAAGGAGAGAAGTCAAGAAAGGTGAAAAGTTCCACGTCACCCAAGCTAGGGGTGATGAGTAGAGTCTTCAAAAAGTCTAAACAACGAGTGGCGAAGTGTCCTCATTAAACCGTTCTAAGTAGAAGCAACGATTAGCCAAGAACAAGCGCAAGAGGAAAAGATATGAGTATACACTAGCAAAGAAAGACGTTGAAAGAGTCGACTGTTTCTCTCGTCCGTGATGAAGTTGTAGTTTCCTCCAAAAGCGTTCTCCTTAGAAAAAGGAGCAGAAGATGCTCGAAGTACCACGTTTAGAATCCAAACATGATATTTGAAAAGGTTCAATAAGGAGATATGTTACAAGAAAGAAATCAATCGCCATCTAAAAATTTGTTTGAAGACAGGATGATCCAAGTAGGCCAACTGAGGATTATGGTGAAGCAACGACTTCACTTATGAAGTCCTCATTAGCCATAATTTCAGATTTGGCTTGCAACTATTTCAGAGTCGATTAAGCACGAAGTTGTTTCTCTCCAAAGGTGTAAGAAGCCCAAGATCCAGATCTCCTATCGCCAGTTAGAAAGAAAAGACATGTTCAAACGTAGGACACGAGTTTAGGGAACTGATTATGAAGCAATAGAGTTTCAAGCATCAAGTTATAGAAGCAACGCGTTATAATTAAGAGAAGGCATTAAAGACGAGGTGACCAATAGAAGACGTCCTAGCAAGTAACATGATCGTCGACATCACGAAGTTCAGCACGTAGTACTCTGTTTACTCTTCTAATGGTTTTTCCCACGAGGCTTTCCTAAGAAGAGGTTTTAACGAGGCTCCCAAGGTCATTCATCACTGTGACACCAACATCATAGTCCCTGACATCACCGACAAGATAGATAAGGGCATGTACGAGGTAGATAAGGCCATTTACGAGGTAGAGAAAGTCATCTACGAGTTCATCTACGAGTTCCCAAGGTCACATACGTGAAGACCGAGTACGTTGACGAGAAGAGCTACAGGTAGACGACGACGGGTATGAGAAAGAACGAGTACGAAGGCGTCGTCGAGATCAAGATAAAATCTGCCGAGTATATTTATGTCTTTTATTTAATATTCATTATGTAAATAGTAAAAGAAGTAGTAAAAGATATTAAAAAAATGGGTCCAAATTAAATCCCATTAAAAATGCCCTTAAGATTAGAAATAAGAAGGAAGGAGGAAGCTCCTTCTCCCTTCCTCCCTCCTCCTTCCTCCCTCCTCCCTCCTTGGAGTTGACCGTCTGTTGACCGCCCGTTGACCACACATTGACTGGCCGTTGACCACCCATTGACCGGGCGTTGACCTCCCATTGACCGGCCGTTGACCACCCATTGACCGGCCGTTGACTTTTTTTTTAATGTCAGTTTTTTTTTTTCGGATTTTTTCCGTTTCAATTATTTTTGTGCTATGATTTGTAAGTAAAAGTGGTATTCTTTGTAAGGAAAAATGCTTTTTTTTTGCTACAAAATATTTTTTGCTACGATTTATAAGCAAAAGTGCTATGTTTTTTTCTACCAATTTTTTGTTCTATGCTTTGTAAGTAAAAGTGCTATATTCTTTCTAGGCAAAAGCGTAACACATTTCACCTAGCATAGAGAAGCACATATAGGAAAAAGTATAGCACACTTCAGTTAGCTATAGAGAAGCACATATAGGCAAAAGTGTAGCACGCTTCAGTTAGCTATAGAGAAGCACGTATAGGCAAGAAGTGTAGCACATTTCAGCCATAGAGAAGCACATATAGGCAAAAAGTATAGCACATTTCGGCCATAGAGAAGCACATATAGGCGGAAAGTGTAGCACATTTCAGCCATAGAGAAGCATATGTATGCGAAAAGTGTAGCACATTTCAACAATAGAGAAGCACATCCAAGAAAAAGCGGAACACTTTTCACCTAGCCATATAGAAGCACATATAGGCGAAAAAGTGTAGCACATTTCGGTCATAGAGAAGCACATCTAGGCAAAAGCGTAGCACCTTTCACCTAACATAGAGAAGAAGGACATATAGGCAAAAACGTAGCACACTTCAGCTAGCCATAGAGAAGCACATATAGGCAAAAGCGTAGCACAATTCAGCTAGCAATAGAGAAACACATATAGGCGAAAAGCGTAGCACATTTCAGCAATAAAGAAGCACATCTAGGCAAAAACGTAGCACCTTTCCCCTAGCATACGAACGCCATGACAGGAGAAATAAGCCATTCCAGAGGGAGCCGCCTATGGTGCATAATGTGAGCGAGGTCAACAGTGTCTATGTAGTTGAAAGAGATGTCCATATGAAGACCGACGCGTTGCGAGTCATGAGCGCGATGGAGAAGTTGCGTGATGTGAGATGGCCATGAAAGCCGAACCCGGAGAGAAAGCCAGGATCAGGAAGAGGGTATTGCGAGTTTCATAATGATTCCGGACACACCACAGATGACTGTTACACCCTGAGGAGAGAAGTGTTACGACTCTTGAAAAAGGGAGACTTATTAGATTTACTCTCCAGAGAAGGAAGGGACATCTTCGAAGGAGTAAAGAAGGAGAGGAAGTCTCCAACGCCGCCGCCGCCACCATCGAGCCGCGAGAGAACTTTCCACACCATCTTCGGAGGCTCCTCCATGAGTGGTTACACCGCTTCCGCCGCCAAGAGAAATGCCAAAGTGTCGCGTAGCGAATGTAGTGTTATGCCCATCTATCATGTCAAATCTATTAGGGAAGATTGTCCAATCACGTTCGAAGAACCCAACGAGAACATAGATCATCACAACGGGTTGGTTATCTCCCTCACCATCAGTAATTGCAGAGTCAAGAGAATCCTCGTCGACAACGGGAGCTCGACAACGGGAGCTCCGCCAACATCATCACGTTATCCGCCATCAAAGAGCTCGGACTCTCCAGTGACGACGTGGTGAAGAAGCACATTCCCTTAGTAGGTTTTAGTGGCGAAGTCGCGGACATGTTGGGAGAAATCAGCTTAACCACTCTATCTCAAGGAGTCAACATGCAAGCAAAGTTTGCAGTAATGGAAGCCGAATAACCCTACAACATCATCCTAGGGAGACCTTGGTTGCATGACATGAGGGCCATACCCTCGACATACGAGTCCATGAATTTCCATCTCCGTGGGGAATCCAAGAAATCAAAGCTGAGCCCCAAGTGGCGAGAGAGTGTTACAGTATAGGAATGAAGAGTACAACCAGCGTGTCTTTGGATAAGAGAACCGAAGCATAGCAATCAAAAGACCATGAAGAGCTAACGAGGTACGTAAAGCAAAAACTCTACGAGACAAAAGATGAGATTAGCCAGGTAGGAGACGAGACCTACATATTGAAAGTCGAAGCCTATGCTATTCGGAGAGTTGAGAAAAGAAAAGTGATAAAATGATTTTTGTGCTACATCTTGACTCATTTTCACTCGACTTTCTAGATGAAAACGCACTCCCTCATGCATTTTGAAGGAATTTTGTTTGCTTTGTTCGATTCTCTACCTTTTTGTCGTTTTGGCTTTGTAGGAGCACTTTTGGGAGCTATTGGAGCATAATAGAATGAACTTGGAATAGCTCAAGCTTGGACAAGATCAAAAGGAGCATTGAGTAGAAGATTCGGTGAAGAAAAATGCACTTCAAGAGGATCATGAACCACCGGTGTGGGACAACAATCTTGCACTTCATGACAAGCCAAGAAAGAACATGCTGAAGCTGACATGACCGTGGTAATCACCACGACCGTGGTCGTCACCGAGAACAAAAATGCTTATTTGTCTCTTCTCTTGGTGACTCATATAAAAGGGATTTGTAATGGCATTTTGGACCATGAAGCCATAACCCTACATCTTATCTTATTCTCCATTTTCTAGGGTTTGCATTTACTTCACTCTCTCCCTAGATTTAGCTAAGATTCCATTCTCCCACTCAAATTTAAGTGACATTAATGCTAGTTATGAGTTTTTAGTCCCCATTTTGGATTGTTGAGCTCACTTGGGATTGATGACTTGGGAAAGGAGCAAGCTTTCACCTTTCTCTCATGATATCAATAAAAATGCAACAATTTGATTGAATGTTAAGTATTTCTTACTCATTCTCTTTATCTCTTGCATTGTTCTTTTGTGTCTACATGTGTTTGATTGTTGATTTAGTTTCTTTTGCCATGTCTTTGCATATCATGAGTGAGTAGTTGATTGTGTTGGGATTGGGATTATCCCAATGATGGTTGCGTAATACTTTGGTGAATTTACCTCTTTGGTTGTATGAGATTTGGTTTACTACTCAAATCTTGCACACCAAGTGTTTGTGAAAATGCCTAACTAGGATTTTCACAATCTTGCACACCAAGTGTTTGTGAAAATGTCTATCTAGTGTTTTTGCTTATATCAAATGTTAGATATGCATCGAAAGATGATATTTGACATTGGATCTCAAGATTTGAGCTAGGAACTTTTGGACCACGAAAGTAGGCCTAATTTCCTAGGGGTTGTTTAAATTTGTCATTAATCTTAATGCACTTAAACTTGACATAGCTACCACGAAAGTAGGAGTCAATCAAGTTTAGGTAGTCCTCTTATGCCATGAAAGAGGATAAGAGAAACATTAGGACATTTGACCATTGCAAACCACTACTCGCAACCTTAGAGATATACTTGCTTGCAATTACATGTCCTCATTAGCGGTGAACCCCAATCCTAACCTTTTATTTCTTATTTGTTACAAGTATTTCTTTGTCATTTTAGTTTTCTTTAGATATTGGTTCTTTGTTTGTTTCAACACCCAAAACATATCACTTTAATTATTTGATCTAGATTAGTAGTTTGTGTGAAATTGGTGATTGACGAGTTCTCCCTTGGTTCGATATCTTTTATACTACTCGATAAGTACCGTGCACTTGCGGGCCTATCAAAAAGCATCTTCATAGTTTGAAATACCAAACAGCAAGGGGTTGAAGCACCACAAAGCCTAGAAAAATAAAAGGAAATCCAAAAAGAGAGCTAGGGGTGGAAAAGCGATTCCCGACGCGTTGAAAAAGAAACCATCCATGAAACGAGATGAAGAAAGTCGTGACAATCTACGAGGTAAGAGCGTCGACAAGAACGATGCGTCTCTGCGCAAGAATAAGCAAAGCCTCCGAGTCCAAAGATGGCGAGAGTTCATGGCAAAGAACGCCAACCTAAGCTACATGTTCTTGAAACACCATCCACCATAAGCAAATTTCACCAAAAAGTATTGAGAATCTCTACGTCTTCTAAATTTCCTTTTAATTCTTGCATGAGTAGGATCAGATTTTTCGAGTGTTAATAAGAACATGCTGTTATCTTAGAGTCAAAACGACAAGGGGTCGTAGCGACTAGGGGTAGACGTCAATGTCGTAGTTCATTGCTCCATGATGCATCTTTTATTAATATACAACTAGACCTTTTCTTTCTCCAACGTGTCAAAAATGCCGAGTTGTTTCATTTTTGATGACTTGCTCTATGTCTATTAAGAGAACGTGCCTCTTGAGTACGGTGTACCACCTAAGAAGCAAGAAGGCCGCGGCGAAAATCCGTGTCGGTAAGGAATTTCGTTAGCCTATGCGTTCAAGGCTCCATCTACGCGTACACAGCGTTAGCCGAACCGTCGACTCCGAGTCGATGCTTCCCATGATTGTTACCGATGTGTGACAATGGTCATGGGGAATGAAGCCCGGAACCTCATGAAACCGGCCGGATCCTCTGAGCAAACAAGGTTAAGACTATTTGACACGTTCATTTTCCAGGAACGCGTCTTCACGCCTTCCATAGCCCCTCTGAGAGTCATGAATCCACGAGCATATTTCTCCAACCGGTTAGGAGGCGTCCACCGGCATCGTAAGTCCAAACAATCACGAGTTGGACGCTACACGATGAACAGGCTCGTCGATTAAAAGAGTTCGACGTCGACCTGACGCTAGTGTGTGGTAAAGGATTCAACATAAGTAAGAGGTGACGTCACAAGCTGATAAAATCACACGCTGACCTACATCCTCCACTCGCTCCGGGTTCAGAGGAAATGTTGGACCCAACCTTCATGTATGCCGGCAATAGAACAAAAGCCGCCGCAATGACCATACCACCCTATCAAAGTAAGTAAAACTTCTCTTGTACGTTCACTACGAACAAAGCGTCATACTAGGGGTAGAAAACCACACCCTGAAGACAAAGGAGAAAAATCCAAAGACCAAACCCACGCGCCTACAAACGAGCTACGCGCAAAGGGTCACGGAAGTCCTACATGTACGTGAAGCAAGATACGCGTACTAAAAGCATAAGCACACGATACACCAAAATTAGCAAAGAAAGTACAGGAGTCTTTGGTAGCTCTAACTTAGACTACAAGAAGCCTAAGCTAAACCTACCAAAAGGGGTAGGACTATTCCAGAAAAAAAAGAAGATAGGACCAACGCAATCATTCCGCCAAAAAAGACGCCAGCGCACCAAAAAGCCAGAAAAAATAAAGTAACATCGCAACAACTCGAAGACTGACGCCAGAAAGCCCGAACGCGTCGAAAGAAAAGCCATCTCCAAAAAAACAAAAGAGTAGAGAAATTTAAGACGAGACTACGTGATAGATGAGTCGTCGCGTAGATAAGAATAAAAACAAGAAGCTCGGACGCCATCGCCAAAGAAAACAATGAGCACACATAATTTAAAGGAATTTAGCGAGTAACTTAAGGCAGCAAAGCAAATACATTATAAAAAAGAAGAGGGGCTCCCATCGAGGAGAACAAAAGCAACAACGTTCAAAGCAAAGCGCCCAGGATACTGGCGACGCGTAAGAAAGAATAAAAAACTAAGAAGATCACAAGGATTTGGATTCGCCCTCCAAAGATCCAGATCCAGATACATGGTCGTCGTCCTCTTCGACGTCGCCGGCCGCAGACTCCTCTCCATCCTCGCCAATATGCTCGGAAGAGACTGCTTGACGCAAAGAAGGAATTTCTACTCTCGATGATCCCGACACGTCAGAATAGGCCGCCTCGAACTCCTTGCGCTCGGCCTCTGGATCCCAGTCGTGATGCTTCCTGGTGCCATATTGTTCCAGGACCTCTACTCTTGACAGCCAAGACCAGTAAATTTTCGCCTCGTGTTGCTCTGAGTTATGTTGCACCTCCTTTTTCTCTACATCCGTCCTCAAAGTAGCAAGGCCTTTCTCCAAGTCCTTGACTCGTTTCCTAAAAGATAAAACTAGGGTTAGCCTATAAAAAGAGGCTAACGCCTACTTTGTAATCATTCAGCCACCTTTGAGCAATAATACGAGTAAAAGCCCTTATGATGCGACCCTGCCATAGTTGACAGCTGTAGAGGAAGAGGAAGCCATGAGCCTTCGCTCACTTGGACCCGTGACTCGATCCCGAGCCAAGCTAATCAGTCAAGCCACGCAATCTCTGGTCCTTCGCACCGTGGCCAACTTCAGTTCCTCTCCAGCAGAGCACTCTTTGAGGTTCCTAACCTCCAGTTCCTTAATGCCTTCTCTCACTAGCATGGATGCCTCTTATTCCAGCTCCAGTTATCAGTACCAGAGTCCAACTTCAGTTCCTGAAGCCAGTTCCCTTGGTACCAGTTCCTCCGAGCTGTGAAGGCCGACTATCTTCTTAGTTATTATTATTATTTCCTATTTTCAGCATATGTTATTAGGTTTAGGGCGTGTCTACTCTCATGCTTGAGAGGTCGGCCCTAGTTTCCCTTTTATTACCTTCTTTACTTATTTTGCAAGATACTCTTTTGTAAAGGCTCGCCTATATATATGGCTTGCCTTCTTCATTAATATCACGTTTAGCTTTTGGATTAATTGATAAAGTCGAGTGCATCTCCTTGTTAATCCCCTAGGCGTCACCAAACAAAGTCTAACTTCTTTATCCCTTCGTCTTACTTCTAATCTTCTTCCCCGGTGGATTTATCTACCAAACCCTACGTAAACCTACACTTTACATCCACTTCATCTCTACAATTCATCCACTCCATCGTTGTTGCTTGTTGCCACAAGTAACAACATCACTATCATTCAGTTCCCCAGTTACTGTCAAGTATTCCGCAGCCCTCCGAGTTCCCAAACTCGACCAGATATTGAGAAGGCCGACTCCCTACGAGATCTAGATCGCTCCAGCAAGTCATTCTTGACCTTTTCGGGGCCAGGAACGCATCAACTGGTATCAGAGCGCCAGGGATCTTGTAAGTCACGTTCTTCTCTTGTTTGTGATTTTCACTCTTCCACTACGTAATCCCATTCCCCCATCCTTTGAGAGCCTTAGAAATACTCCATATTCGACCTTCATTCACCTAAGAACCCAGAAAGATCAGATCTTGTTCGAAACCCTAGGAGAAATTTTTTTTCCTTATCTTGCTAGCCGCTTCCCTTATCTTGCAATATCTTGTTAATTTCGATTGCTTGCAATTTAATTGATAAGTATAGAGATTATTTGATTTGCATATCTAAGGAAAAAAGATAGTATCTAAAAGATTTTCTCTTTCCTTGTTTGTTGGCCGAAATATTCTCTCTTGTGCTCAAAAGATCTTGTTTGCACTTTCCTTGCATAATTTTTTTCATATTAGTTATTTTCAGATCCTAACAGAAAAGGGAAATTCGAAATCAAAAAAAAAAAAAAAAAAACGAGTTCGAAAACAATCTCATCCAAAGCCAAAATAAGGTAAGTTTGAGATATCACTAGTCAAAGTTTCCATCTTCTTGCCTCTTCATCGTCTAGGTTTGCATACTAGGAAGTTTGAATCTTTTTGCTTCTTCTCCTTGTGTTTGCTTATTCGAATTCTCTCTTGCTATTCATTGAATTGTTCGTCGTGATTGCTTGATATTGCTTGATTGCCTTCAGTTCCTTCTGACCGCCCTCACGGCCTTGCTATTCATAGTAACCCGAGAGTACTGTCACTTGCTTGAGTTGTACGTGCTTTACTAGATTGTTGTGCCTTTGATATTGCTTGTGCTACGTGATACTCGCAATGGTGAATGATCTTGTTGTAGGTAACGTGACTCTAGAGGGTAAAGAGGGAGACCAAACAGGAACTAAGACTCAAGTTCCACCATTCCATCAACCTCCATTGCTTGAAGATCCGCCCTTGAATCAAGTCGTGGAGCAACAAGGGCAGACAATACAACTTTTGCTCCAAGAATTGACGGCACTAAGGGCTAAAGTTGACTCTACAAGCCAACATAGTCCATCGGGGCCGACCCCGGAAGTGCACGTTGATGATGGTATCCAGTTCCCAAAGTCAGACACTGGTGCCAAGTTCCCTAGCCGTGACAAAGGCAAGCAAGTTGTGGCCTCAACTTCACAAGTTCAACCACCCCAACGACTTGCCTCTATAATTGAATGTCATCAAGATGCAACAAAGCCAACGACACCGACTCCAGCGACCGTGATGACGACTACGACGTTGAGTTTCCGAGCCATTCTTCACATGGCAAGGGAACTCGCTACCATCACAAGCGTCAAAGCCGCTACAAGAAGCACGACACAAGTTTGCCCTCACCCAGTGACAACAGGAACCGAGATCACAGTTCCCATCCCACAGGTAGGTATCACTCGCGTCGTCACAACACTGCTTCGACAGTTCCCTTCAACATTGACGATCACCTTCATCACCAAAGTCCCAGATCATGACCACCTCATGGTTGTAGCTCAACACCTGAGTCTAATCGAGATGGTTTTGAAGAATTTGATGATGAGGACTTCGCCCATGCTGGAGTTCCCAATCCTAGTAACCTTCACGCTCCTCTGGGAGTTCCTATTGAAGACATGGAGGTCCCTCCATATTATATTCCGCCGGCTGCTCTTCCAGTCGACCATTATGAGGGACGTCGTGAAACAGGCCAATATGCAGCCCGCTATGGACGTAGGGAACAACATCAGTTCCCTGCACAACGCCGAGAGCGCCAGCAGTTCCCTGCACCGCGCCATCCAAGGCGCCAAGGCTATGAGGATGATGACGATTATGACAATGACAACCGTGGTTTTCATCGTCATGCACCTAGATATGATGAGCCATTACCTGACCATCACCGCTATGAAGCACGTCGTCCAACCGTGCCCGGTCACACCGCTCGCCGCGATATCAAGGTAAATATTGAATTTTTCTATGGCTTATATGATCTCGCTGTTTTTCTTGATTGGATGCAGGCTACATATCATGTCTTGAAGCATTGTCACTATGAGGAAGCCGAAAAAGTTGAGATATCCACTCTCCACTTCAAAGACGCTGCTCAAACTTGGTGGCACCGCTTCACTTCAGACCGCGTTCGTCGCAATCTTGAACCCATTTCTACTTGGGGTCAGCTAGTCTTTGTCATGACTAGAAAGTATGTTCCCACTGGTTATAGGAACCAGGTCCGAATGGAGATAGCTATGCTCCGGCAAGGCACCCTGACACCTCTAGACTTCTTCACCAAGATTGAGGATCTCTACTTTAAAGCTAATGTCAGTGCCGCTCCCACAACCCTACGTACCAAGTTTTTGAGTGGTCTCAATGCTCCCATTCGAGATCAACTTGAAATTTTGCCAATCAAAGATCTTAACACTTTGGTACACACGGCTATGCAACTTCACTACCAGCTTCTTCGCAAGAAGAAAACTTGGCCAACTTCGGGTCAATCCAGGTACAATTCTAACTCTTCCAGTTCCCTTTCTACTAAAGTGCAAAACTCCTCTTCGCAGGGAAAGACAAGAACTAGTTCCCGCCCGGTTGCAACACCTCCTCCGCGCCCCTCAGCGCCTAAGCCCTCAACTCAGCAACCTGGCCACAGCAGTGACATAGAATGCTACAAGTGTGGTGGACATGGTCACTTGAAGCGTGATTGTCCAAACACCAAGAAAGTGTTCTTCAACCAAGCCACCGGCTATGAGTCCTGCGTAGACGAGGAACCAGAAGAGGAACCAAGTGATGAGTTCCCTAGTCAGGAAGACGTGGATGCTTATGCTTGTGCCCCACATGAGAGCAATGCCTATGCCCCACTAAGTCTTGTTACTAGGCATGTGCTCACTGTCAAGGAAGTAGATTTGGTGGACCAAAGAGAGAATCTATTTCACACCAAATGCAAAGTCCAAACCGCCTCTTTGAGTGTCATAATAGATGGTGGCAGCTGCTGCAACATCATCAATGAAAAGGTGGTCAAACACTTCAACCTTCCAACGACACCTCATCCACAACCATACGGTCTCCAATGGATTTCAGAATCCGAAGGCGATCCCATCACAAAACAGTGCATTGTATCCTTTTCCATTGGTCATTATAAAGATTCTGTTTTATGTGATGTAACTCCCATGGATGCCACACATCTTCTATTAGGCCGTCCATGGCAGTTTGATCGACGCGTTATCCATGATGGGTATTTGAACACTTATGTGTTTAATTACCATGGGAAACGTGTCACCCTTTTACCTATGACTCCACATGAGATAATGCAGGATCACACAGAAAGGAGTCGCCAAAAGGCTATAGAGAACGCCGCTGCAAAGAAAGGAACTGACCCAGTTCCCAACAACACGGCCGTTCCAAAGAAGGATCCCCAGAAAGACAGGACCCCAGTTCAGCAGAGGCACAATGATCCAACTAGCACCTCTGAGTTCCCATCAACCCCGACAGGAACTAGAAGCACCACTGCTGATAGGGTTCCCATTCAGGGAAAATGTGAAACACAGATACTTCTGGCACGTCACAGGGATATCACTCCAACACTTCAGCGACGTTCTCCTTGTTTTTTATTAGTTCCCAAACTATGCGTTCATAATTCTCAGGAACTAGATAATCTACCCCTTAGTGTTTCCTCTCTTTTGCATGAATTTGAGGATCTCATGCCAGATGAGTTACCACCAGGACTTCCCCCAATCCGTGGAATTGAGCATCAAATTGACCTTGTTCCAGGAGCATCCTTGCCTAACTGCGCCGCTTATAGAGCCAGTCCGGAAGAAACAAGGGAACTCCAGCGCCAAGTTCAAGAGCTTCTTGACCGAGGCTACGTAAGGGAATCCTTAAGCCCTTGCGCAGTTCCGGTTATCCTTGTGCCAAAGAAAGACGGCTCTTGGAGGATGTGTGTAGATTGTCGCGCCATCAACCAAATCACCATCAAGTATAGGCACCCCATTCCTCGCCTTGATGACATGCTTGATCAGCTCCATGGTGCCACAATTTTTTCGAAGATAGATTTGAAGAGTGGCTACCATCAAATCAGAATGAAAGAAGGCGACGAGTGGAAAACAGCGTTCAAGACCAAGTATGGCCTTTACGAGTGGCTAGTCATGCCATTTGGTCTCACCAATGCCCCAAGCACATTCATGCGTCTCATGAACCATGTTTTGAGACACTTCTTGGGCAAGTTTGTTGTTGTCCACTTTGATGACATTCTTGTTTACTCTCGGAGCATAGAGGATCACACGAAGCACTTACGCCTTGTTCTTGTGTGCCTTCGCAAAGAGAAATTGTTTGCTAATCTTGGGAAATGCACATTCTGCACCGACTCCACCATCTTCCTCGGCTTTGTCGTCTCCAAAGATGGTCTTCGTGTAGATGAAGAGAAGATTCGAGCAATCAAAGAGTGGCCCACCCCTACAACGGCCACAATGGTAAGATCTTTCCTTGGTTTGGCTGGTTTCTATCGCAGATTTGTGAAGGATTTCAGCAGCCTTGCGGCGCTCCTTCATGAGCTGACCAAGAAGGGAACTGTGATCGAATGGGTTCCCTCCCATGAAACAGCTTTTCAAGCACTGAAAGACGCTCTCTTCCATGCTCCTTTGCTCCAGCTGCCTGACTTCTCTAAAACATTTGAAGTCGAATGTGATGCTTCCAATTTTGGCATTGGCGGCGTGCTACTACAAGACCGCAAGCCGATCACCTACTTCAGCGAGAAGCTCACGGGTGCCACCCTTAACTACCCCACTTATGATAAGGAACTGTATGCTTTGATACGGGTATTAAGGACTTGGCAACACTACTTGTGGCCAAAGGAATTTGTGATCCATTCCGATCATGCAGCGCTCTCTTACATGAAGAGCCAAGCCACTCTAGGTCGAAGACATGCACGCTGGGTTGAATTTATGGAAACTTTTCCACATGTGGTCGTGCATAAGAAAGAAAAGGAGAATGTGGTAGCCGACGCCCTTTCTCACAGGTACGTTCTTCTTACTTCCCTTGATGCTAAGATTCTTGGTTTTTCTATCATTAAAGACTTGTATTTAGTTGATGACTATTTCAAGCCTATTTTCGAGGAATGCTTAGCCAAAGGGGAGAGTGCAACCTTCTTTCTTGATGAGGGTTATTTGGTTAAAGAAGGAAAACTGTGTATCCCTAGTTCCTCTCTTAGGAACCTGCTCATTAAAGAGGCCCACGAAGGTCGTGGCCACTTTGGGATTAATAAGACCTTAGCTGCCTTAAGAGAGTACTTTTTCTGGCAAAAAATGATTCGACATGTTACTCGCTTTTGTAGAAGTTGTGTTACTTGTCATAGAGCCAAGTCTAGATCGAGTTCCCATGGTTTAGACACTCCCCTGCCAGTTCCCTTAGTTCCCTGGGATGATCTGTCTATGGATTTTATCACAGGTCTTCCTAACTCAAAGAAGGGAAATGACTCGATTTTTGTGGTTGTCGATAGATTCTCCAAAATGGCCAACTTTATAGCTTGTAAGACCACCAATAATGCTACTGATATAGCCAACTTATTCTTTGATAATGTGGTGAGATTACATGGGATCCCAAGGACCATTGTGAGTGACCGAGATGCCATGTTCCTTAGTCAATTCTGGAGGACTCTATGGGGTAAGCTAGGAACCAAATTGCTATTTTCCACGAGCTACCACCCCCAAACTGATGGCCAAACTGAGGTCACCAATAGGACATTAGGTCAACTCCTTAGAACCGTCCTTAGGTCAAACCCACGCAGGTGGGAGGACTTACTATCTTTTGTGGAGTTTGCTTATAACAGGTCCAGGCACAGCGCAACCAAGCTCACGCCGTTCGAAGTTGTCTATGGTCGCAACCCAGTCACTCCATTGGATTTGACGCCTCGACTGCTGCGTGATCAAGAAAGTGTGCCCGGCGCAAAGCGCGCTGAATTTGTACAGGAACTGCACCGCAGAACGAGGGAACAGCTGTTGCGTCGTGCTGATCAATACGCCAAGCAACATAACAAAGGCCGATGCCGCATGATATTTGCCCCAGGTGACCTTGTCTGGGTACACTTGCGAAAGGAACGGTTCCCTGGACTTCGCAAGACCAAGTTACATCAACGCGGTGATGGTCCTTTCGAAGTTCTTGAGGCATATGGAGAAAACTCCTACAAGGTCGACATTCCCGGCGAATACAATGTGAGCTCTACTTTTAATGTCGCTGATCTCTCCCCTTACTTCCCCCCTGAGTTTGAAGATTTGGAATCGGGGACGCTTCTCAGCCAAGAATGGGAGGGTGATGCGACCCTGCCATCGTTGACAGCTGTAGAGGAAGAGGAAGCCATGAGCCTTCCCTCACTTGGACCTGTGACTCGATCCCGAGCCAAGCTAATCAGTCAAGCCACGCAATCTCTGGTCCTTCGCACCGTGGCCAACTTCAGTTCCTCTCCAGCAGAGCACTCTTTGAGGTTCCTAACCTCCAATTCCTTAATGCCTTCGCTCACTAGGATGGATGCCTCTTATTCCAGCTCCAGTTGTCAGTATCAGAGTCGAACTTCAGTTCCTGAAGCCAGTTCCCTTGGTACCAGTTCCTCTGAGCTGTGAAGGCCCACTATCTTCTTAGTTATTATTATTATTTCCTATTTTCAGCATATGTTATTAGGTTTAGGGCGTGTCTACTCTCATGTTTGAGAGGTCGGCCCTAGTTTCCCTTTTATTACCTTATTTATTACTTTCTTTACTTATTTGGCAAGATACTCTTTTGTAAAGGCTCGCCTATATATATGGCTTGCCTTCTTCATTAATATCACGTTTAGCTTTTGGATTAATTGATAAAGTCGAGTGCATCTCCTTGTTAATCCCCTAGGCGTCACCAAACAAAGTCTAACTTCTTTATCCCTTCGTCTTACTTCTAATCTTCTTCCCCGGTGGATTTATCTACCAAACCCTACATAAACCTACACTTTACATCCACTTCATCTCTACAATTCATCCGCTCCATCGTTGTTTCTTGTTGCCACAAGTAACAACATCACTATCATTCAGTTCCCCAGTTACTGTCAAGTCTTCTGCAGCCCTCCGAGTTCCCAAACTCGACCAGATCTTGAGAAGGCTGACTCCCTACGAGATCTAGATCGCTCCAGCAAGTCATTCTTGACCTTTTCGAGGCCAGGAACGCATCACCTTAACCCTAATTTCCATCTTGTTCTTGAGTGTTGAGATTGATACCGACAAGTTTGATCTTTGCCCTACAATTGCTTAGTTATTGTCTCGTTGATAATTTCGCTACAAGAGAGTGGATAGGAGGTGCCTTGGTCTTATGCGAGACACTGAGGAGGATGAGGCCCCCCTATTCAAGTCGACTCAGTTTCGTCCTTTGATGATTTCGAGCAAGCGGGACTTAATCCGCGGGTTTGTTTGCTTAGCTGCTTCATTAGGAACTTGTCGTAGTGAAGCAAGTATTTTAGGGCATAGTCAGGGTAGTGCTAGTTGTGTTTATAAGCTTGTTTAAATGAAGTAAAGGTTCAGCGTTTTGGATTGCCCTATTTCTTAATACGATACCTCATTTTATTTGATAGAAAAGGGTGTTCAAAGACAAGTGGTCTCGGATTACATAATTTTCTCTTGAGCTGGATAAGAAAAATTAAATTAATATAACTAAGGAAATCTCTTCCACCTATGAGTGTGAGATGTGTTTCATCAAAAATGTGCCTGAAGCCTTTGGTTCTTCTCGGTGCGTAGTTTGAATTTTGCATTCCTGGGGCTGCCAACAACAACCCATGTTGTTCATGACAACCAGAATTTTAGCATTTAAAATGAGAGAGTGTACGTGTGGTAGACATTTACTTCCGGAATGCTCATACCTGGTCATCGCGGCTTTCGCCGATTGCGAAACCGGGCTTTTATAGAGGAAGTGTTTCTCCTTTGTGGTGTGTCCATTCCTGTCAATGGTTTGTGGGTTAACCCCTGATGAGGCTAAAGTCGTAGTGCCAAATCAAAGAAATAAACTCTAAACACTAACTAGAGTATAGCAAGTAAGTAGAGGTCGAACCCAAGGGAATCAAAACACCAAATCAATGCAGTCAAGTGAAATATCAATTAGTAACAAGTAACCAAAGGGGGGATTTTGATTGCAAGAACACACAAGTAACAAGTATCAAGCAAAGAAGGTTTGGTTGTGAATATGATGAGAAGGGGTTTCACCTAGCAAGTATCCACACAACAGTCAATCAAGTTGATCATAGATTTATCTCAAGTTCTTATCAATCCTAGGGAATGTTCCTATTCCAATCTTTAATATATCAGCAGGCCAACCGGTCCTGATAATACTTACTATTCAACAATCAGGGAAACCTCTCAAGATTAGATGAAATAGCAGCAAAGGGCACATGAATTATAAGGATGCATGCAATAACTTACAACCGTCAAGTATTAACATGCAATCAATTCTCTTTCATAAAAGCAATCAACTACCAGATCATGCAGATATGAATGCTACAATGACAAGGAATTCCACCGTATATTCCTAGTCTAGCAATAGAAAACTATCAATCAAACTAGGTGATCAAGCTAGCAAAACTAATAGAAATCAATAGATGAAGAACAAGAGAATTAATACAAACCCATAGGAAAAGAACAAGAGTTTAGAAATCTCACAACTTAATAACTGAAGGTTTCAACCGCTAAGTAAAACAATGGAGATTAGTTCTTGCTCATGGTTGCAGAACTAAATTGTCTGATGGAAAAGATGATGATAAAAGATGATAAAACTAGGGTTCTTAAATAGAGACTAACCCTAAAAATATATGGTAAAAGATATATCCTAAAACTAAAATAAGGAAAATAAAAGAAAGGAAACTAAACAAAACACAAAAGGAAAACAAATAAATTAAACTAAAGAAAACAAGCACGAAGTGCTCGGCTAATATATTCAATATGTGCTGCTTGCTTCCTCTATTCAATATGTGGGCCGGCCTGCTTACTTCACCCTACAGCCCGTCTCGCGCACGAAGGGAAATTCAGCATATTATCCGCGATCGCTGATATTAATCCGCGGTCGCGGATTTATTAAATATTCTCGGCTCCTCTCTGTTGCTCCACCGCGATCGTCGCTGATCCATGGCGATCGCCGTCGGTGATTTCTTCAAGTCTTCAATCTTCTTCGGTTTTGATCTCAATTTCTTCACTTCTTAATAAATATCTCAGAACATAATAATGACTCGAAACACCTATAATAATGTAATAATCCCTAGTTACGCTATACAAAGTGCAGCGTATCAAACACCCCCATACTTAGACTTTTACTCGTCCCAAGTAACTTACAGAAAAGCTACCCATATAATAAAATACTCAAAGCCTCAAGAAGTACAAGAATATCTCCTAGTGATTACGTAACCAATAAACTCCTCCAAAACACACAAAACACAACAACAATAATCAAGAACAATGTGATAAAATAAGTACATACCTAGAACTACACCCTATTCCTCCAAGTGGCCTACCCGAATCCTCCTATACGCCTCCTTCTTATGTCTCCATACGCCAAGATAATAAAAAATCCTAAAACACTCAATGTTTTTAATAACACTCATCTTGCTTGGGCGCCCTTTCGGGTTTTCATCTCAACCACTCAATAATTGTTCCAGGCTCACAAAACTCACATCACTCAAGACTTATTTTTGCCCCAGCCTAATGCCGGTCAAGCCACCTTCTTATTGCATAGATCTTGCTATCCAAGGATTTTGTATGCCTTTTTTCAATTTTTGTGGCTTTTTCATACAATATATATTTTAAGCTCATGCAGATACAACCAACACCCAAATAAATACATATGAATACATTCTCCTCCCCCATACTTAAACATTGCATTGTCCTCAATGAAATGGAAGACATAAAAACGAACCCAGGGAAGGAGACAGAAGACTCACATACAAGGTCGGATGACTTCCTCCAATAAAACTCAAAGTGTGGTAGAATGAGAAACTAGATGAGAACTAAATGTAATCCAATAATGCATAGCTCATCTAAAGCAAAAGAAAGAATACCTCCAATGTAGAAAGTGACCAAACAAATCAACTCCTTGCAAAGAACATGGTCACCAACAAGCTAAGCTCCAACGAATGTAGATCTAGAATGATAGTACCAATGAAACCAAACTTGATGTAATACAACTCCTTACTTTCTTTTCTCTCATTTTTTTTTTCTGCACTCTATTTTTTTTTTTTTTAATCCGATATATTATTTTTTTCTCGGAATGATTTTCGGATTTTTTTATTTTTTTATTTTTTTATTTTTTTATTTTTTTTATTTTTTTTAGAACGGGAGAGAAGACTTACAACGAAATTGGCTACTGACTGTAGCTGACCCTAAGCTTCGGTGATTTCCTCCTGTCCATAGAAAAACTAAAAAGAAAATTAAACCGAACAAATAAAAACCTCGGGTTGCCTCCCGAGTAGCGCCTTATTTTATGTCGTGGCTCGACATGAAACTCAAGAGATTTAACTAACGCCATTTGGCTTTGTAAAAACAGTCTCCTGTCTGAATTCTCTCTTGAACCACTCATGGAACACCTTAAATCTCGTTCCTCTTACCTTAACCACCTTGTCTCTAGCAATGAAGGTGGTTTCATTCACTTTCTCCTCCTTGACCGTATTAGGCGGCTGTTTAAGCTCAATGTCAAGTGCCTGCACACTAGACATCAATGGTATCTGAGCCATTTCCCTGCGCTCCACACAAAATTGTAATTTTGTCGCCCATCGCGTGGCATTATCCGCTTCATCATATTCTAGAATCCTCCCATTGAGAAAAAGGTGTTCCACAAGGACCACAGCCTCGACGCCATATGTTAGCGCAAATGGACTCTCCCCGGTGCTCCTCTTCACATTAGTCTTGTTTTCCTACAACCCTAGAGGGAGGACCTCTACCCACCTGCCTTCGGCTCTGAATAACCTTTTCTTCATATCAGTCAGGATACTCTTTTTTGCACTTTCAACCTCCCCATTGGCGTGTGGGTGTGGAACAGAGGCGAAACGCACTCAGATCCTCCAAGTTGTCCCAGAAATCAATGAACTTCTCACTGTTGAACTGGGGTACACGGTCTGTCACTATATCTTGAGGCAAACCAAAACGGAAAATTATATTCTTCCAGATAAAACTTTTGACCTCAACCACCTCGGTTTTGGCCAAAGGAATGGCCTCAATCCATTTCGTAAAGTAGTCGATTGTGACAATCAAATACTCCAGTTTTCCGGGGGGCATATCAAAGGAGTCCAGCAAGTCAAGCCCCCACTTCGCGAAGGGACATGGTAGGCTGATCGTTTGCATCTCAACACCCGGTTGGTGCGACGCGCGGTTGGTGCGACGCGGGGGCGTGATGCTGATAGAAACCTTGGTGAATGATCCTAGTTGCCAGGGATCACTACCCCTAGGGACCACAACAAAGCCCCGAGTGCAGTTCCTGTTTGTAGTGAAATTATTAACAAGATGATAACTAAGTAATTGTAGGGCAAAGATCAAATATGGCGGTATCAATCTCAACACTCAAGAGCAAGATGGAAATTAGGGTTGAAACTTGGACTTGTATTATTGCTCGAGGGTGGCTGAATGATTACAAAGCAGGCGTTAGCCTCCTTTTATAGGCTAACCCTAGTAATATCTTTAAGGAAACGAGATCTTATCTTTTTCTTCTATCTTATGACGATATAACAATAAGGTAAAAAAATATTATTTCTAGTATCTTTTACCAATTATATTAATAATATAAAGAAAAGAGATAATATTCATTCGGCCGACTTTATCTTTAACGTCGACGACATATTCATTTCTTCTCTTCACGTCGACGTGATCACTCTATGTGTAGCCTATAACGCGTTCCTTACTCGTCGTATTTTTAGGCACAAACAATACCCCTAAGGCGTCTTTCAGAGCTTAACGTCTAGTAGATCTGGGAGACGCCTTCGTTTTTCATGGAATACGTCTTCATCAAATCCGGAACGTGTTGATGATCACGTCACCTGGGATTTTAGTTTCATCGTGATGTTTTTCCTGAATTTTTCCTTAATTCGCATTTAATACGTCTAACCAACTCGCGTCCGTTCCAACGGCTATCTCTCCAACGTTCGGATTTTTCTCTAACGGTAACAAAGCGATTCTTGGAAAATCTTGAACGAGATCCTCTTCTTTACTTATTTAAGCCTCGTCTTTGATCTTTCTTTCTTTTCATCCTTGATCTTCTCGCAAACCTTACTTCTTTCTTTCTTTCTCCTGCTTCTTCTTCTCGATGGCTCCGATCGTTTATGACCCCAAGATGATTCTTAGCGACGTTAACCGCCGTTCTTCTTCTGCTCGTAGCGTCGAGCACTTTCGCTCTATAGTTGCGCACTCTGCTCACGTGGAGATCGCTATTCCTCCTTCTGATGTATTCGCTGACGCCTTACGCCCGGGGTGGTTTTTCGTTTATGAGTACCCCTTCTTGGTAGGACATCGTTTCCCTTTCTCTCCTATGGTCAAATCTTTCTTGACCGATCTGGGGGTTGCGCTCAGGCAAGTTCTTCCAAGTGCTTGGAGAGGTTTAGCGGTACTAGATCATATCTTGGCTAATTTTGATATTGAGTTTACAATCGCCGACGTTATGTACTCCTGTATACTTTCCACCCCTTCTGCGGGTAAAATTAATATCAAGTCTCGCGTTGGAGCACCTCCTTTGGTGAATGAGGAAACTTCGTCCGACCGTGGCTGGGCGGACAAGTTTTATTTCATCAGAAAATCTACTCTGGGAAAGGATTGCGCTTTCTTGCTCGAAGAGTGGACGCCTTCCAGTAAGTTTTTCCTATTCTTGTGAATTTCTTATACGTGTCAACGTCTATCCTTACACGTGACTTTACGTACAGTTGACATTCACGCGATCGTGGCGCGGGAGGAATCAGAGGAGATCATCAAAAAGATTATGGTGATTCCGTTGGTAGAGCGTACCTTCACTGTTCGTGACGGGAAAGGATATCGTGTCAATACCCCTACCCCTTTTCGAGGTAAAGTTTCTTGCGTAGGCTACGCGTCGTTTCTTCGAGCCTCATCTTTTTGTTTTACACTTTACACTTTATTTCAGGCGTCGCGTCTCGTACTCGTCAGGAGTCGGCTAGCGACTTGATTTCAGCTAATAGGACGTGCATCTCGGAGAGCAGGTTGAAAGCCGCGAAGGAAGAGACTATTCCCGCCCCTATGGACGTAGAAGAGGTTACGCCTTCAAACGTGGGAGCAAAGGCGCCTTTGGACATTCCCTTAGACGTTGAGGTGGGAGAACCTTCAATAGATTTCTCGGCGATGGGCAACAAAGGCAAGGGAAAATCTCCTGCCACAGCTTCTGTTACGTACGTTGAGGTTAGTGACTTTCCAGCGATAGTATCTCATTCCGTTGCACCTTCACGTAATTTTATCCCGGCGATGCAAGCTTTGGCATCTTCTTCTTCGTGGAACCACTATCTCTCCACGCCGATTTCAAACGTTTTGGGCGATTCTCTCGTAGCACAGTGGCAGGTGCGTATCTTTTCCGCCTTTCTACCTTTACTTTTGGTGTCTTGTTGTTTCTTACTCGTCGGGATTTTTTCAGGCTTTCTAAGCTTCGTTGTGCGTTTGGGAATGCCTTCATAAGTCTTCCGACTCCGATGAGATGTTGAAGGGTATGGTTAACGACCTCAACAAAAAGGTTAAGGAGATAAACAAGAAGATTGTTCGCCTTACGGCGTCCAAAAGAGATGCTCGTATGGAGACGTTTGAAACGGCGAAACAGCGAGGCGTGCTGGCAAGACGTGTTGAAGTGTTGACTGGAGAGGTTGCGTCTCTCAAGACTGACGCGGAGGAGAAGGTGAAGGCATACGAGAAGAACTTGCGAGAAACGAGTACTTACTATTCTTGGTCGTCTTGTATTGAGGCTATGGAGGAATTTCGCGCTGGTCGTCACGTTGATTGGGACGTGGTGCGTGAGCGAAGTGATTTCTTTTTTCTTTATCTTGTTGCCCCTGAGGGAGTTTCTCTTATAGGCGTTCCTTCTGTTTCGAATTGGCCAGTCCTGGCTTCTGAAGGTGGAGGAATCGCGTTGGATGGCGATGTTGTCTCCGCGGATAAGGATGTTTCTCCTTCTGCTTAGTTTTCTTACTCTTGCGCTTGTTGTACTTCTTGTGGATTATGGATTTTGTTTGGATTTTCCTTTGGGCATGTGTTGAACGTTTATTGCTTCTTTCTTTGCGTATAATCTTGCTTATCTTGGTTTTTCGTGGGACTACTCTATCCCCTTTTGGCGGATTTGGCTTTAGATATTTTCCGGAGTCGGATCTACCAAATACTCTTGACTGTGACGCGTAAGTGTTCTTTGCTTTATTAATCCTCGACGCGTAGGTTGGTCTTCGGTTTTTGCTTTTGCTACTTTATCTTTGGGGTGTAGTTTTCTACCCCTGGTGTGATGCTTTGTTCGTAATGAACGCGTTTAGAGAGTCTTACTTATTTGATAGGGTGGTATGGTCAATGCGGCGACTTTTGTTCTATGACGGCTTATATGAGGGTTGGGTCCAACATTTCCTCCAAACCCGAAGCGAGTGCCGGATGTAGGTCAGCGTGTGATTTTATCAGCTTGTGACATTACCTCTTACTCATGGTGAATCCTTTGCCACACGCTAGCGTCAGGTCGACGTCGAACTCTTTTAATCGACGGGCCTGTTGATCGTGTTGCGTCCAACTTGTGATTGTCTGGACTTACGATTCCGGCGGACGCCTCCTTAACCGGATGGAGAAAACGTATATGCCCGTGGATTCATGACTCTCAGAGTGGTCGTGTCAATAGGTTTCCCTTCTTTGCTCAGCGGACCGTGCCGATTTCGTGAGGTTCCGAGCTTCATTCCCCATGACCATTGCCACACATCGCTAACAATCATGGGAAGCGTCGACTCGGAGTCGGCGGTTCGGCTAACGTTGCGTATGCATAGATGGAGCCTTGAACGCGTAGGCTAAAGAAATTCTCCCCCGACGCGGATTTTTGTCGCGGCCTTTTTGTACTTTGTGTTACGTCATAGACACGGAGCAAGTAATTGGAAATGAACAGTTCAGCATGCATTGACATGTTGGAGAGAAAGTGCATACTTATATATTAATGAAAAACTTCATGAAATTCGATAAACTACGACGCCTATCCCTAGTCTCGATGACCCCTTGTCATCTCGACGCTAAGATATGCTTTTTATTTAAAAGATTTTAAGGCATGCGAGGGAAAAAATCAGAAACACGTCAATCATCACGTATCTAATGATAATACTTCTTGAGATGGGTCGCGTTCCACGAACGTATTAAAGGTATTCCTTCTGGCGTGACGAGCTCGTAAGCTCCTCGTCCCACGACTTGTGCTACTTGATATGGACCTTGCCATGACGCGGCAAGCTTCTTGACGCTCTTATCCTCGGTATTTGGAAAGACTTTTCTTAGCACCCAATCTCCTATCTGGAAAGTTCTTGCTTTTACTCGTCGATTATAGCTTCGGGCAGCGATTTGCTTTTGTGCCGCTATCCTTAAGGCGGCGTTATCTCTTAACTCGTCCACGGTGTCTATCATGAAGGTCATCATTGGAGTATTCCTTTCTTCGAGGAGCGATCGATATCTCTCTGTTGGTACTTCTACTTCGATTGGCAGGACAACTTCGCAGCCATAGACCAGGGAAAATGGTGTTCTTCTTGTTGCTCTCTTAGGCGTAGTTCTATTGGCCCAAAGTATGGCCTGGAGTTGATCCGCCTAATTTCCTCTGCATTCTTCTATCCTTTTCTTGAGGTTATTCACAATGACCTTGTTGCTTGACTCTGCTTGGCCATTTGCTTGAGGGTATCTCGGCGTCGAGTAGACTAGGCGTATACCTTTGCTTTCGCAGAATGAGACGATGTTCTTGCTTATGAATTGCGATCCGTTGTCGCATACAATGGTGTAAGGGATCCCGAATCTCATGAGGATGTTTCTCTCGATGAAGGAGATGACCTGTGAATCTTTAATGTTCTTGAATGCCTCCGCTTCTATCCACTTGGAGAAGTAATTCGTGACGGCGAGCATCAATGTCTTTGGGCCTAGGCTCAGGAGCATGGGACCCACTATATCCATCCCCCATTGCATGAACGGCCAGGGGGACATTACGGAATGGAGCTTTTCTGCTGGTTGATGTGGGATTGGAGCGTGTCTTTGGCAGGCGTCGTATCTCTTAACGTGGTTCATTACATCCTGTCTCATCGTGGGCCAGTAGTATCCCGCCGAATGCGCCTTGGCTGCAAGGCTTCTTACCGCTGTACAGTTCTCATACTCCCCGTTGTGCAACTCGTGTAAGATGTCTTGGATCTTTTCTTCTGTCGGACATGTTAGGAACATGCCATTGGAGGACCATTTCAACAACTGGCCTTTGTCTACTATGAAGGTGGTTGCTTTTTGCTTCAGAAGTCTGGCCTCATACGCGTTACTCGGGAGGCACTTGTGTTGTAACCATTCATAATAAGGCGTTACCCACGAATCTTGGCCTCTTACGGTGAGTGTTTTCTTTGGAGTCGTTTCCTTGTTGATAGATGCGTTGCTCAGGTGGAGAAAGGGGATTTTCTGGTATTCTCTGGGATCGATGGAGGATCCTAGCTTTGCCAACGCGTCGGCTTGCGCTTAAGCATCTCGGGGGATTTGCCTGATTTGGCAGCCTTCGAACTTCTCAAACAAATCTTCCACCACCTTGAGGTATAATGTCATCTTTGAATATTTAGTGGCGTACTCTCCTCGGACTTGGTTGACTATGAGCAACGAATCACAATAGATGTCGAGCTTTTGAACTTGTAGATCGATGGCGACGCGTAGACCGGCGATTAAAGCTTCATACTCGGCTTCATTATTTGTTGCTTTGAAGTCGCATCTTATGGCCTGAACGACCCTATCCCCTTGTGGCGATTTTTGGACGATCCCTAGCCCTACTCCGTTTTGGTTCATTGCTCCGCCCGTGTGCAACGTCCACTTAGCATGCTCCACTTTATTTACTTGTGAGATCGCTTCTAGTTCCAGAGTTGGGCTGAAATCCGCCACGAAATCAGCTAGCGCCTGGGACTTGATTGCTTTTCTTCCTTCGTAGACGATGTCATAGCCGCCGAGGTGAACTATCCACTTTGTCATTCTCCCTGATAGCTCTGGCTTTTTTACTATGTTCTTTAAAGGCGACGTGGTTCTCACTACGATGGTATGGGATTCAAAGTACGGCTTCAACTTCACTGACGCCATTACCAACGCCAGGGTCAATTTCTCCATGGCTGAGTATCTCGTCTCAGCTGAAGATAGAGTTTTACTCACATAGTAGATGGGTTGTTGCTCTTCTCCTTCTTCTCTTACGAGTACGGTGCTGACGGCTATCTCGGAGATTGCTAAATATACGAGCAAGGGCTCTCCCTCTTTGGGTTTGGATAGAAGCAAAGGGTTGGTCAAGTAGTTCTTGAGCTCCGTGAATGCTTCTTCATGTCGTTTCGTCCAGGAAAAAGACTCATTTTTCCTGAGCGTGTCGTAAAAGAGGCGATTTCTGTCCGAAGCCTTGGAGATGAACCTATTTAGTGCGGAGACTCTACCCGTCAGCTTCTGGATGTCTTTCACGCAACGCGGAGATTCGAGGTCGAGTATTGCTTTGATCTGCTCCGGGCTAGCTTCTATTCCTCGTTCTGTTACTACATACCCAAGGAACTTTCCTGAGGAGACTCCGAAGGAGCACTTGGTAGGATTGAGCTTCATGCTGTATTCTTCTAGGATCTCGAACACTTCCTTCAAATGTGTTACGTGATCTTTCCCTTGTTTTGTGTCGCCTATTTTCTCTTCGAACATCTTGTTTACCAGTCTTTGATAGGTGGCTCTGACGTTCTTGAGGCCGAAAGGCATGACCTTGTAGCAATATATCCCCTGGTTCGTGACGAACGTTGTCTTCTCTTGATCGGCGGGGTTCATCTGATTCTGGTGATATCCGCTAAACGCGTCCATGAACGTCAACATCTCGTGTCCTGCTGTCGCGTCTACCATGGCGTCGATATTTGGGAGCGGGAAACAATCTTTAGGACAGGCTTTATTTAAATCGATAAAGTCTACGCACACTCTCCACTTCCCATTCTTTTTCTGGACGACCACGACGTTGGCGACCCAATCTGGATACTTTGCTTCTCGTATCTTGCCCGTCTCAAGGAGATTATTGACTTCTTCGTCTACGGCATTGTTGCGTTCGGGGGAGAATTTCCTTCTCTTTTGCTTCACTGGAGTAAACTTGGGGTCAACGTTCAACTTATGGAGCATCACGTCTGGAGATATATCTGTCATGTCTTCGTGACTCTAGGCAAAACACTTGGCTTTTGACTTCAAGAACGCTATCAACTCCTCTCTTATGTCTTTGGGGATGTCGATTCCTATCTTTACGACTCGTTCCGGCTTACAGTCGTCAATAATCACGTCCTCTAACTCGGGACACTTTGGCTTAACGTACTTGGTTGGTGTCTTGGTTTGGAATTCTTTTACTTCGTCTTTCTTGATCTCGGGCATTACAGTTCCTTTCATCCCAATTCGATAGCACTCTTTAGCCGTGTAAGGTTCGCCTCTTTCTTCGCGTATACCCCATGGCGTCGGGAACTTCAAAGATTGGTGGTATGTGGATGGAACCATCCTCATATCGTGGATCCAGGGCCTCCCCAGGATGGCGTTATAAGGTGACTCTGCCTCCATCACTACGAATTTTGTTGGGATGTCGACGCCTTGGGTCGTTGTTATGAGGGTGATTTCCCCTAGCATCTCAACTATCTCTCCGTTGAAGCCTTTCAAACAGATACGCTTTCCGACGACATCGTCGACAGAAAGTCTGAGTTCGATAATGGCGGAGAGAGCTATGATGTTGGTTGAACTCCCTTTATCTACCAGAATCCTTTTGACATTGCAATCTTTGATGGTCACGTAGATTACCAGGCCGTCGTGGTGCTTGACTCTTTCGCCTGGATTTTCGAACGTGATGGGACGATTGCGACTTGTTGATCTGACATGATGAACTAGAGTGTTGTCGTCTTGCCCTTCAATGGTCCTTGCGAGCCTTTTTGCGTCGGAGATGAGGTAGGGAGGCGGACCCCCTAGGACCGTGAAGGTTCTGTTTCTGAATTCCTCGATCGAGCTTGGATTGATCATGGCTTCTTACAGAGGAAAAAGTTCCCTTTGTGTGGAAAGATGAGACTTTTTTTATCTTGCTCCACTGTGGGCGTCAATTGCTTGTAGCGAAATTATCAACGAGATGATAAATAAGAAATTGTAGGAAAAAGATCAAATATGGCAGTATCAATCTCAACACTCAAGAAAAAGATGGAAATTAGGGTTGAAACTTGGACTTGTATTATTGCTCGAGGGTGGCTGAATGATAACAAAGCAGGCGTTAGCCTCCTTTAATAGGTTAACCCTAGTAATATCTTTAAGGAAACGAGATCTTATATTTTCCTTCTATCTTATGACGATATAACAATAAGATAAAAAGATATTTTTTCTAGTATCTTTTACCAATTACATTAATAATATAAAGAAAAGAGATAATATTCACTCGGCCGACTTTATCTTCAATGTGGACGACATCTTCATTTCTTCTCGTCACGTCGACGTGATCACTCTACGCGTAGCCTATAACGCGTTTCTTACTCGTAGTATTTTTAGGCACAAACAGTTCCCAGAGTATAATTTTGCCTTCCTCAATCGGAAGGCACTTGATCCCTGTCGAATCAGTGGAATAGCTCATCTTGTACATCTCACCCCCCTTTAGGTAGAATCGGCTTGCTCTTTCCCGCAACTTGGCGAATTCTGCTTTGTTCAAGGGTCCCGCTTCGTGAGGCAGGTAGCGCCGTATCGGAGTTCTCCAGTCTTCCACGTTTTAATGCACGTCGACCAACATCATTTTCTGAATCTACCGACTTGTTTTTCTTGTGCTCAATTCGTACTCTCCCTTTCCAGTTAAGGCTTATCCGCGATCCCAACTTTCCTAATTCATCTTCCCCTTCATTAGAGGGTCTCGGTATTGCATCGATAGTGAAGTGTTCAAATGCCGTGATAGCCTTTGCGCAATAAGCCAGGAAGCTTCCTGTTTTTTGCGCGTAGGTTCCCCTGGTCTGGTGGGCCACTATTTTTGAATCAGTAAAGCAAGTGATTCTTCTTGCGCCATTTTCCAAGACGAGCTCGAGTCGTGACAGTAATGCCTCGTACTCTGCTTAATTGTTTGTTGCGGGAAATTCAAGCTTCAAAGCCTATTCAAATATTTCTTGTGAGGGGAGGCCATTGTACCACCTGCTCCACTACCGTCATCGTTCACGGCTCCATCGATGAACATGGTCCAGCAAATCTGATCACCTAAGACGACGTCCATGACCTCCTCACGGAAGCTTGTTTCCACCATAAATTCTGCTAGAGCTTGTGCCTTGATTAAGGGGTGCGGCTTGTACAGGATATCGAACTCTGATAGTTCAATTGCCCACATGACAATCCTGCCATAATTTTTAGGACGATGTATTATAGAGTCCAAGGGCTGATTAGATAATACCTGGATAGAGTGAGCATGGAAGTACGGTGTCAGAAACTTTCTGGCGGCGGTGATAAGAGCTAATACGATCTTCTCAATTGGAATATATCTTGTCTCCGGGGGTAGAAAGGCTTTGCTTACGAAGTACACCGGAATGCTTTCTTGTCTCACCAATATGGCACTCACCGCCCTATTTCCGCAGACGAGGAACATTTGTAATTCCTCTCCATGAACGGGCGAGCCGAGTGTAGGCAAATTCCCAAGATGCGCCTTTATTGCCTGGAAGGCCTCTTGATGCATGTCAGTCCACTGGTACTCTTTCGGTTTCCTTATCAAAGCAAAGAACGGTAGATTCTTCTCGGCGAGCCGGGAACAGAAGCGGCCTAGATAACTGATAGTGCCTAGGAACTTTTTAGTCTGTTTTGCGGTTCTAGGTGATTCCATTGCCTTCACCGCCTCAAATTTGGAAGGGTTTACATCAATTCCACGCGGACTGATTAAGAAACCCAGAAACTTGCCTGCTCGGATGCCAAAGACGCACTTCTCTGGGTTAAGACTCATCCCATACTTCTTGATTAAGCCGGAGACTTCCTTCATATCTCTCGGATGGTCTACCTCTCGCTTACTCTTGACGATAATGTTGTCGACATATGCCTCAATTGTGACCCCTATTGGTTCCCAGAAGACCCTATCCCCAAATCTTTGAAAGGTGGCCCCAACATTCTTAAGCCTGAAGGGCATCACGGTATAACAGAAGATACCACAGTCTAAATAGATATAAAACAACCTTTCTAAATGCGGAGTTAGAGAGGGAATTTGTATGAAACAACCCGAGGATTATGTCGTCCCTAGATAGGAAAAGAAAGTGTGTAGACTTGTAAAATCCATGTATGGGTTAAAATAATCCCTAAAATAGTGGGACGAAAAATTTGACAATGTACTGATGTCAAATGGTTTCAATATAAACAAATGTGACAAATGCATTTACGTTAAAGATACTCCAAAAGGATATAATTATGTAGATGACATGAACATCATTGACAACAATAAAGACATGATCAAAGAAACAAAAAATATGCTTAATTAGTGAAAAGTTTGACCGGTAAGACTTGAGACTAAAAGATGTGATTTTAGGAATAAAAGTCACTAGACATAATAAAGGAATCGTCTTGTCTCAACCTTATTATGCTTAGAAGGTACTTGAGTGATTCACAAAGTACTCAAGTGGAAATGCAAAAAGTCATGTGGACCCTCATCTCGACTTGAAGAAAAACTCGGAAAAAGACATATCTCAATTGGAGTATGCACGAGTTATCAAAAGTCTTATGCACTTAACAAATTGTACAAGGCCTAACCTAGATCATTTTGTAAATGTAGTAGGTGCTACACTAGCAATCCAGGAAGTAATCATTGGAAGAAAATAACTAAAGTATTTAACTACTTGCTATATACTCGAATGGATGGGTTGTATTATGGAAGATATTCAACTTCTTTGAAAGTCTATAGCGATGCAAGTTTTATATCACACTCCAAAAATTCAAAATCCACTAGTGGGTATCTATTAACACTTGGTGGTGCAACTCTATCTTGAAAATCCTTCAAACAAACATCATTGGTCAAATCCACAATGGAATATGAGTTCATTACTCTAGATAACGCAACAGAAGAAGTAGAATGGCTTTATAAATTTTCTAAAGGATATCCGAATGTGGGAAAACTTTGTGCCAACATTTGGTGTACACTGTGATAGTCAAGTGGTTATAGCTCGGAAACCGAGTTCTATGTATATTGTAAGTCTCATCATATAATAAGGCGACATAAAACTATAAGACAATTACTCTCAAAACATGTAATCAAGATAAACTATACCTGATCAGCTTACAACCTAGAAGATCCATTACTAAGGGTTTGTCACGAGAACAAGTTGTAAAATCATCAAGAGAAATGAGTCCAAAGCCTATAACTAATGAATATGCTTGATTGTAAACCCCACACACGTGATTGAAGATCCAAAAGATGTAGGTTCAAGGGAAAAACAAAACCAAGTTGAATCAATAAGAGCACTTGGAGATTTAAATTTTCTCCTAGTTCCTAGATTGATAACGATGCTATTTCTATATATTTAGGTTAAACTTGGCTTTTAAAATTCCATAGCTTTGAAATAAAAGTAGGATATGACAGAATATCTTTTATGGTAAAACCCTTTTGAGTGTGAAATGGAGCCGATTCTAGAAGAATGAACGAAGGCTACATTCTCCAAATTCACTCATGAATCACTAGGCATGTTCAAGGCTAAAATGAACCCAAGAAGAGAACCTAGTTCCTTGACTAGATGAAACTCTATGATAGTTGTTGTCTAGGTTTACATCAAAGCCCAGGTGGCTCACGTCCATTAACTAGTCAAGTAAATTCGATAGCTATTCTCTATGGATGGTTCAAAGCTAAAAAACGCTACCAACCAAAATACAGTGATTCTTTGCCCTTTTTCTCAAAAGTCATTATGTCGAGTTTTCATATGTTATAGAGTCATTTCTATTCATGCGGTGGAGTGTTGAAACTAAGTTTTTCAGCATCTTCCAGTTTGGTGGGATCGGGCAACTGTTAGCGCCGGAATAAGGGAGTGTTGGATTCTTCTCCACGAGCATATACTTGTAGTATGCTCATACGATAAACCCGTGTTCCGTTTAAATGAGAAATGGGCGTTGGGTTTTTTTTCAGTCATTCACCCTCTATTTCTTTTTCAATCTTTCACCATCTTCTCCAAGATCCAACCTGATATATGTATCATTGAAAAATCTTTGAATACGACTGCCATATTTTTCAACTTCATCTCGACTTTTGTATTTCAGAATGAATGTCTTGTTTATGCAAGGTCAAAAGAAAACTATGTGCAAAACATAGTAAAATTTATATGCAAATCAACTTGAATGGTTGAACAACTACACTCTTCTAATCTCGTGCTTGTATAACAACTTCTACTCATCATCTCCGTTTCTCATTGACTTGTCTGCATCGACCACATCATTAATCCACGACACAAGGTTGAATGCAAACCCTTCTAGCACTCTAGAGTAGCTCTCTAGTATCGCCTGCCCAACATCCTATCAACATAACTAAAAGTTAGCCCTCATACAAAAAGAAAAGAATTAGATCATACAAAATGGACATGAGATTGAGATTGAGTTACTCTATTGTGCAGGATCTTGCAAGTGTCGAGTGTAGTCTGGGAGAGCTCAGGATAGCGATGCTTCAAGCAGAAGAGAAGCGTCTCTGCCCTGTCCGCCAACACATGGTTCTTGTCATTTCGATCCACTTCGTATGAGAAATCTTTCATCACATTCCACGACTTGGAGTGTGTCATGCCTCCCGCCTTCCTCCTCCACGTGTACATAGACGCCTCCACCTTATCAGCTAACTCGAGTGCCTCGTGCTCTGACCCTATCTTAATGGTGTCAAGTAGTTGCTCAGGGTAGAAGTACTCCTCTGCATTGTACATGTGCTTGTATATTGCATCTCCCAGGCATGCTTTTCCACTCTATAATAAATACACCAAAACAACAACAACAACATCATGTCTTTTGTAGCTATGTTTGACTTTGAGTATGAAGAAAGTATATATGCATAGAGAGAGAGAGAGAGAGAGAGAGACAGAGAGAGTAAATGACCTTGGGAAGATCTGCAATGTATGATTCAGGGACTTCCATCTCATTAAGCACATTATTGTTTATCGCCATTGCAGCTTTATGAATCTGGTTACCACAATCTCTTTGATGCCTCAAATGCTTCCTAGACCTCTCCGAGAGCCCACCAGAAGGAATCCAAGGGACCGGTAGCCACCACTTGTCGTCTTTCCTAGACACTACTTTCCTGAATGAAGTCGTACGTGATGATGATCTCGACATGCTCTTCTGTTCCATATATGAGAATTCCGTCTCTTGGAAGCTTTCCAATATGTCCTACCCAAACATAGTAGAAACTAGAATTTTATAACTAAACTTTGGGCTGATTTGATTAACCAACAATAACTGCATCAACTTACTAGAAGCATTCCGTCCAGTTTTCTCAATGCAGGAAGGTTCATTTGAATGTCTTGTCTAATCCTTGTACTTGACACCTAACAAGAACAAAAGAATCAAGTTATATGTATTTAAAATCACAACAAATAAGAAAGATTCATCTTAACAATGTTGAACTCACTTCAGTGTTTGCCTCGTCTTCAAGAATGTAATCGCACAACGAAAGAAAGCAGTCCATCTCTCGTTTCCACATCAACTTCTTCTCGAGTTTCATCGGTTCTAGCCTCAAATTGTTGCCAAATATGGTGGCTGCATTTTATATGAAATTTTATCAAGAATACAGAAATGCTCGACGAAAAAAAAGAAGGGAGGATGAGTATATGGATTGATAGAGAAACCATAGAGATTGGTGATTGCATTTGAAATAGTGACTGCTGTGCAAACTCCTTTGCCGCTGCCAGACATGTCTTCTCCCAGAAGAAGCTTAGAAAATCTCTCCTTCATCATCCCAAGATCTGCGTAATAATTGACTAATAAGTATTCATCATGATGTTAATAACTAGTGTAGCAAGCTAGGAAACTTACCTATATCAACTGGATCAAGATCATGATCATCATCCTCATCATCCTCACACTTTGTGAATTTCTTCATCCCAAATCTTGAAGGGGAAGTCAAGGGAGGAGTCATGGACCTTGGAGGCCTTGCTGGAGAAGCCCCATCAGAGCAACTTTCTGTTAATACATCTGACAACATCGTCTTCTCTGATTACAATTAAAACAAAACTCAATGATTTTGACCCATTACTCACTTATCCTCAAAATGAATGTAAGCTTTTGTTTTCTAGGCTTGACTTTGATTAATGTGAACACATGGTATTGTAGATGTGGTGAGGGATGATCCAACAAAAAATGTCCCCGTAGAGCACTACGGTTATAGTTGGTGGTCACGAGGCAAGAAAGAAAAAGGAAACTATGTATGATGAAGATAAAGATTGTGCAATCTTATACTACCTTGATATTTTTCTTCTGAAATTTGAACTGTTTGAATCAGATTTGAATGCCAGCAGCTTCTTTGTAAAGAGGTCCTCCTCTGCTTTTCCCAAAACTGAAGCAACAGCTTCTTCTTTTTATTCGATCATCATGAAAGAGTTTCAGCAATTGGATTAAGAGTATTCGTGAAAACAAAGGAGAAATGAAAGAACAGAAGGGCGGAGGAAATGCTTTAATCGATGTAAGAGATTTATTTTATTAAATGACTATTTCTCTTAAATGATTGAATGAGTTTGAGAGAACATGCAAGAGTGTTACCAACGTCTATTTCATACTTTCTTTATAGAAAATATTGTCCCAAATACCCTAAATTACACATATGTCCAATTTCAAGCGGATATGACTGTTATATCCATTTGAGAGTTATAATAGTCCAAAAACATATTTTTGCTATTAAAAAGAAAAGATTTATTATAATTTAATTTATCTTTATTTTTTTAACTTAAATGATTATTTTAATATATTCTGAAATTAAGAAAAAGGATAATCAAAATAAAAAATAAAAAATAAAAGGAAATAAAAAATAAAAAAAAACACTTTATAAAAAATAAAAGGAAATTAAAATAAAAAAAAGGAAAAAGGAAAATTTGCTTATTTTGTAATGACGGTTTTAAGAAAAGTATTTGGATTTGAGTTTCTGAATATTGTTAGTTTTTAAGGAAATGCATGTACATCCTCTTCTCCTCACTATGTCTAGATTGTTTAGTGTTATCCTTACAGACTCCTCATTGTGTCCTGACATCCTCTTCTCTGTGTCCCGACACTTGAACTTTGGTTTTGTGTAGCTTATGTGCATTTAGGAGTTTATGTAGTGGAAGTATTTGGATTGAAGTTTTGTGAAAAAATTTAGTTTGTAAGGAATTTCATTTGTGCATGGGTTAATGAGATTATGTGTAGTTTGCATATCTCTCCACCTCTGAATACTGTTTCCTGTCATATGAAGTGTGCATCCTGACATCTTACTAATATTTTCCTGCAATGTTATGTAGGTGATGTATGCTTACTTCAAGGGAGATGCATTGCATAGTCGTGTGAATATTAACTGTAGGAGGCAATATCTCAAAGACATGGAGTCTAAGCTAACATGCCAAGATTGGAGAAGAATATGTGGGAGCCCTTTTGGGGATGTTGTGAAAATGGTCAATCAAGTGACCTTCTCTTCTCAAACCGTGCACTCAGTTCTCTTCAAGCAGTTGAAGAGTGAAAAGAAGTGGGAGACATGGTATGAGATTGCTGGTCAGCCATTGAGATTTTTGCTGGAAGAGTTTGCTTTGATAACTGGCTTGAACTGTGGCCCTCTTCCCAAGGAGATTAAATCATCTAGGAAGCAAGACAACCAAGTGATGAACAGTTTTTTTGGTGGTCCTGATGGTTCTAAAACAGCAGTGCAAGACCTTTATAAAAGGTTCAAGAAGCACAAAGTCTTGGACAACCACAAGTTCAAGTTAGCATTATTGCTGATTGTGGAAGGGATTCTTCTTGGAGATGATAAGAAGAGGCTTGTAAAAGTTGAACATGTGAGGTTAGTGGAAACCATTGACAAGTTTTGGAGTTATCCATGGGGAAGAGTTGCCTACACGGAGTTGCACAGGGCACTGACCAGATCAATGGCAAGAAGAATGATATCCATGGAGAAGTCCATAAAAATCTCAGATGATGGTAGGATACCATACAGCCTTCAAGGGATGCCAGTGGTGTTTCAGGTATAGTAGTACATTTCTAACAGGATATATATTGAAGTGTGACAGGATTACTAATGGTTTTGTTTGTTTATGTGTAGGTGTGGATTTGGGAGTGTGTACAGTCTGTTGGAGTCCAGTATGCCTCAAGTATTAGTGAGACCCAAATCCCCAGAGGAGTGCGTTGGTCTGCAACCCAATGCCCTGAGCATGGATCACTAAGGTTGTCTTTTGAAGGAGAAGGTCTAGAAGTCTTGCCTCTACTGGTTGCAGATGAATCTGAGAAGGACTTGCTTAATGGTTGCAAATTCTCAGATGAAGTAGAGGACCTCTTCTTTGACCAGATTACATCTGAGTTTGTGTCAAAGACAAAGGATAGTGAGCCTAGACAAGAAGAAGACCAATCCCAAGGACAATCTACTGGGTAACAAGGTCAGCTAATGGGGGTCATGAAGGCTTTGTTCATGAAGATTGACAAGTTGGAGGCTGGTCTTTGTCAGAGGATTGAAAGGCTGGAGAGAAGGAACTTTGTTTGTGACGAGGAGGATGTCCCCAAGAAAAGGATGGGAAAGAAGAGAGTGAAGAACAATGTAGTTTCTGAGGAGGAGGAGGTCCCTAGGAAGAGGATGGCAAGGAAGAGTGTCAAGAGACCAGCCGGGAAGGGTAAGAAACCAGTAGAATCTTCTAGTGAAGAGAGTGAAGAGAGTGAAGAGTATGAAAAGGAGTCTGAGAGTGAAGAGAGTGTCAGTGAAGGCAGTGACAGTGGGGAAGATAAGGTGGAGACAACACAGCAGAATGCTGAGGAAAGTGGAGAATCTGAGGTGGAAAGCAGTGACAGTGGTGAAGATGACAATGGAGGAAATGATGATGGTGGAGATGGAGATGATGGATGTGAGAAAGCAGAGGACAAGGCAGTGACAGCTGAGAATGAGGTATGTATACTTTGTTTTGTTAATTTAGTTTTTTATTAAACCATGACAGGATATTATTTGAGTATGACAAGATAATTTGGCCTGCATGACAGGATAGTATTAAATCATACTAGGATAGAATGTGAAGTATGACAGGATAGGTTCTGTAGCATGTCAGGATAGTTTGTGAACCTTGAAATATAGGATTTAAGAAACTTTTATTGCAGGAAAGAGAACTTGTTATTTACCATGAACCAGTATTTGATTTTGGTAATAATGAGGAGTTGGAGGACCATCTTTTTCCACAGGATAATGCTGTTGGGGATGAAGTAGATGTTGTTGATGAAGTTGTTGTTCAGGGTGGGGTTGACAATGTTGTTGCTCCTTGTGGGGTTGACAATGTTGATGAAGTTGTTGTTGAGAATGCTGAGAAAAGGGCTGAGGAGCCAGTGGATAATGTTGTTTCTCCTTGTGTAAACTTGAATGAGGAGTTTGTAAGCTCCAAAGACTTGAGTGACAATGAGGTATGATTAGTTTATTGGTGTCTAGGAAGTGTTTGTTGAATGACAGGATATATATTGATTTATGACAGGATTGTTTGCAGGGGGTCGAAGATTTTCAATTAATTGGTGTTGGTAGAAGAGAAGGAGATGTGGTAATGAATGTTGTTGCTGAGCTAGCTGAGAAGGCATCTGATAAGGATGAGAGCGACCCTAAGGATGCACCAAGGGAAGAGCTCACTCAGCAGGCTACAGCTGAGGAGAAAAAGGTTGAGGAAGCAAAGGCTGAGGAGGAGAAAAGGGTTGAGGAGGAGTAAAGGGCTGAGGAAGCAAAGGCTGAGGAGGAGAAAAGGGCTGAGGTGGCCAAGGCTGAGGAGGAAAAGAATAAGGAGACCAAGGCTGAGGAGCAAAAGACTGAGGAGGGCAAGCCTGATGTGAAAATGACTGAGGTGGAGAAAGGTGAGGAGGACAAGGCAGATGATTTTGCCAAACACAAACTTGTGTTTGGCAAAAGGGTGAAGCATGTTAGTGGTCGTTCTCCAAACAAGATGTCTCCACAGAAACAGAGGTAACTTCTGAAATTACAGGATAGTTTTTGGATTATGATAGGATAGTTTGTGTTGAATGGCAGGATATGATAGTTTTTTAGTTCAGTGTGGTTTTGCAGGATCCTTCCCAAGCGTAATACAAAGCCTTCTACTTCTCTCAGCTCTCCTTACACATCCAAGACCACCAAGAACAAAAACACCAGGACAACACCAAGGACAACAAGGAGAAGAAGAAGGAAGTCTATTCCAAAGCTTTCTGGAAGAAGATAACCAATAATTATGCTGTAAGAGAGATGACAAATGCAATACAATGGTACCAAGGGGAAAGGTACTTGAAAAAATTAGTGTATTAATATACTATTTAATATCTTTTATGATGAATACAATGAAATTTTATACTCCTATATTGTGTTTTATGTTTCAGCCCTGAGGAGTTTGAAGGTCTGACTGGAGTTACTATTGACAATGCTTTCTTTGAGTGCATTATTGAACCAAAGTACTGGTGGGATAATCTGGTAAGGGTGACAGAATAAAATTTTCATTTTTTTATTTTTTCAGTCTCAAGTGTAATTAATAAGTACTTGTATTGGCAGCACATCGATGAGGTTCTTTGCCACGTGAGGTCTGAGCTCAGGAAAAAACCAGCTGATAATCACAAGGCTGCTATAATGGATTGTCTATGGTCTGAGGATTACAAGGACCAACATAGGAGTGAAGCAGGTGGAGTTGAAGTACCAGTTATTCCAGATCGTGGTGTGAGCTACTTCAAGGGAAGTCTTCCATTTCTATTTGGAAAAAATTGGGAAGATGTGGACTTCATTTATGCACCACTCTTTGTTGGAGGCAACCATTGGGTGGCCATTGAAATAGACCTCCAGAACTGGAAGCTCGATGTGTATGACTGCAACACCGATTTGAATCTAGAGCGGGTAAAAGAAAAAGATGTGGCCGCAATCCTGAAGTATGTGCCAAAGTTTTTGAGCAAACACGAGGCTCTGTCCCCAAAGTACGCACATAGGCTTCAGGAGGAACAGGCTTATCATGGAAGGGTTGATGGCTTACCACAGAATAAAAGAAGGTAATATATCCCTCCACTACTCTGTTATTTACCCGCCACCCTTTATAAATCTGTGAGTAATGGTTTGTTTGTTTGCAATGGTGATTGTGGTGCATACACTGTGAAATACATTGAGTGGTTGTGTTTTGGCAATAATGATCTCTCCCTAATATCGGACAAGACAATCAACATGCACAGATTTGACATTGCTAACAGCCTGTTTGACGAGAAATGGGTCACTAGGTTGAATAATGTTGATGATGTTACACAATAGGAATAATTTGTATCTCTGATTGTTGTGTGTTATGTTTCAGAATAGTTTCACACGCATTTCTATACATTTTTCCACAGCATATGAGACTAAAGACCGTTGAACCTCCTCCTTGGTTTAAAAGACATCTCCAACCTTGATTACCAATGGCTGAGAGTTTAAGCACAATTCTTCTTCCTCCTCCAGATTTTCAATATCAGCGGGAACATCATAATGGTAAGACCCCTGTTCATGTTCCTCATCATCTCCTCCCAGATATTCGTAGTCCTCTAACTTGACATGATCGTCAGAAATGTTGACAAGGTCTAAACCTTGTCGCTTGGTTGCAGAAATAAAAACATTCTCCTCTTCATCGTCAATGATTAGTGACACAACATCAGGTTCACTGCCTTTCTTAGCTTTCTTAGATTTCTCTCCACCTTCCATAGATATCCGGACACCCTTATCATATGATCCTGACATATCTTCTTCTTCTCTCAGCTCATCATCTACTATGTTACTAAACATGTGATCTGACATTCTCTTTAGGACTCTTACATGGTAAGAAGGTCCGCCAACATTTTCAGCCTGAGAACAAGGTTGAGGTGCACTACCTTGAACATCCATCATCTCTTCTTCTTCTTTTGGAATTAAATTAGGGTTTTCATTTGAACCAAAACATTTAGGCCCCACGACAGAATGCAAAGGAATTGACCATATTCTATCTTTGCAGTTTGACATGTTCAAGAAGAAGAATGCGTCTACATCATCATTATCAGAAATATCGAAAGGAGGAAGATGAACATTTTGTGGAGGCATGTAGCTGAGCTTTAAGTCAAACCTGTTAAGATCAATGACAAGTTTTTCGTCAACCATTTTCAGCAGCCCTTCATAACCGATCTCATCACTGACCATCAAACCCTTTGCCTTTTTAGGGTCTTCATACACCCAAAGTTCATTCTCCACCTTCCACTTGCCTCCACATATTAAGGAGAGCATATATGTTTGACCTAAACAAGTCAAAACAAGACAACATAGTCATTTACTGCTACCAATACACAAAAAACGTTTGCATTTAATATGCCAACTTACCCATTCCTTCTTGTGTATGGTGGAGAGATATCAAAACCACCAAGAATGTAAAGAGATGGAAACAGTTGGCTGGCAGGATATGAAGCAGATTTAATGAGGAGAAGAGAAAAAACGGAATTAATGAGGAAGATGAAGTTAAGATAAGATTAATTACAATAATTTTGGAGCAAAAATTTGCTCTAAGTGATCTTACATCAAATTTGGCGGGAAACTGTACCGCCAAAGTTGAATTGTGTGGCTGAGAATTAATCTGGTATGAGTGAATAGTGAATTGTACGGCCTGTTAGATTTTTTGTGGTTGATCTGTGTTTTCCTGACGCATTTCCCATTTTATCCTTTTTTAAAAACAAATATCCTGACATATGTCCTTTTATAGCAATATCATCATTTCATAAAACCTGACACATGTACGGATTTTGCTTCTTTTCTTCTTTCTTTCTTCCCTTCTTTTCTTCTTTTCCGTCAGATTTTCTTTTTCTTTTTTCTTCTTTCTCAGCTCATTATTATAATGTTTTTGGATTTTCTTTTACCTTTTTCAAAAAAGCTTTATTCATTTACCAAAGCAAAGAGAAAAGACAAAATAAAATGGAATATGAATATTACAGTAATATCCATTTGAATTTAGGTAGGTTTGTTAGATACCCCCAAGTAGGGTATTTTTGCAAATTAGTCTTCTTTATAATTGGCAGATTTTGTAAGACAAATATTAATAATGCAATTTTTTCTCTAAATTACCCTTATTTAATTTCCTTGATTAATAATGTCTAAAGAGGTCGGATCTGGTGAGAATTATTTATATGATACGAATATACGAATAAAAAATTCGCATACACAACCTTCTATATCCACATGCGCAACTCTTGATATTCACATTACACGCAGACATGTGCATGTATTTTTCATATATTGTCAAGGAAATGCACACATGTGCGGATGTGCATGTGAATGTAAAGAAATGTGCATGTGAATATAGAAGGTTGTGCACGTGAATTTTCCATTCGTATATTCGTACCATATAAATCATTCTCACATGAATGTTTTCCATGTCTAAAATGATAATTATTTAAGATTTCAAATCTAGTAATAAACATAGGGGTAAGTCTGACAAAATCTTGTCAAAATAGCTAAAACGGCAATTAAATAGAAACAAAGAAAAAATAGTCTAAAATGAAAATTAAAAAGAAACAGTGGGAGTACTTTACTAGCTTAGTTCTCGTCCGACACACGATTTTATAAAAATATTAACTGAAATATATTATTATTATTATAAATTAATTTTATAATCATAATTTCTAAAATTAAATAATAAGATTAAGTAAATGTATCTATGATTAAACTTATTATTTAAACATGCGTATGAAAAAGGCAAGTAATTAAGATTACAATGATTTTTAATTTGATTCACATATGAATAGAGTAGAGATTTGATTTAATAATTTTTATTTATATGATTTAATTTATAGAAAATTACCAAGTGACAAAAATGGATATAAATGTGTCATGTGGCCAAATCAATAGTGTAATGTCATGTGGCAAGAAGGAAAGATTGTTTTAATATACATATAGTAGATTTGTTTGCTAATAAAAAATTATTACGGTTCCGGAATTTATTATTTCTTGTATAATTTTATAATAACGGGCAACAATAATCAAATTAATCAATGAAACTCAATACACCCCATTCTTTTCTTTTTTTCCTTTTTTCACTATGTTGAATTGGGAATTCATCCCACGTCATCTAGACACGGATGATCCTTAAAAACCGTTAACAAATTAACGTAAAGAGTAAACATAATCATCTGGCTCTAATTGTGTCTAAACATCTAGATAGCAACATCATGTACTCTATCTTCATTTTTTTTTGTGCAAAGGTTGGGGTTTACCCATTTATTGAAAAGTTAAAGCATTACATGGAATCAGAAATAAGCATATCAAATTCAATTAAGTGCATGAGTTCTTCTGGTGGCTCATCAAAAACCTTCAGCACATCAGTGCCGGTCGACCCTACTTGGCTAACCAAAATGCGGGCTGGTTGATCGAACGAGGAATGTGACGTAGCTGTGCTGTCCAAGAAGGGTCAGAAACCAGCTGACGAATCTTCGTAATTAACCTCTGGTGAAGCGTTGGTGCAGCTTCGTTACTGAGAGTCATCGGGACCACTTCATTTGAGTCCACTTCATCCACAACATGCCTAATTCCCATATTCTGAGCAGCAGTAAGGCCATTTACTAGCCCAAGCAATTCCGCATTACAGATGAGGCCACCAGCAAAGATTCAATTTGCATCGTGGGAGTAAAAGCCATCAGAGTACAGCTTGTATGTTTCTTGTGCAGGACGACTCCAAGACAATATTATCAAAGATCCATTCTTGAATACCGAGTGAGAAGAATGCCCGGATCCTCGAACCATGTATGATATCTCTCCAAAGATCTAGTGCAACAGGGCAATCCCGGAGGATGTGGGTCACTGTTTCAGATTGATCAACACAATGCCCACACGAATCGTCTGCAGCGATGTGTCGTCTGACTCGGTTTGAATTGCTCATAACGGCGTTCTTAGCAGCGAGCCACAGGAATTTCCTGATACGCTCCGGCACATTGAGTTTCCAGATTTTTGTCCAGTCTTTTTCTTCCACGTCTCCTCCAGCTTGTCTGATGAAAGTGAGTACGGATTTGAGCGTGAACTGACCTGAACCCTGGGTTGTCTAGTAGAAATTATCAGCAACTTCTTCCTCAACAATGCCTATCGCAACTATCTTCATCAGAACATTCGGTGCACGTAAATGCGAGAAGTCGCTCCACAGCCATGTCCCATTTGCCCAGTATTCTGCCACTGTTCTCCCCAAATCCTCTTCGTTGATGTGTCATGTAGAAACATCCTCTAGTGGTTGAGAAGTCACCCATGGATGAGTCCAAAAGAGTATTGTTGCCCCATTTCCAACCACTGACCCGACTCCCTGCAGCAGAGGTGATTTTGTTATCACTATGCCTTTTGATAGAGGTGAGTCACCTCGTTTTGTTGTGAATATGTCCATGTCACAGCGACCATGACAGTACTTGTCTCTCATTACTCTCGACCATAATGTGTCAGGTTCGTTTAGAAGCCGCCAGCCAAGCTTCGCCATAAAAGCAGAATTGACTTGACGCATGCTCTTCATTTCGATACTGTTAGAGTAGATTTGGGAGAATAATGTGATGATTTGATTAGGCCTCTTAGGGCAGAATATATACAACATAGACAATCTTATCTAATGATAAGATATGGAAAATATGGAAAAGATAACAATACAAAGATATATGGAAACAATATCTAATCCTATCTTTAATACTCCCCCTCAAGTTGGAGCATGAGGATCTAGAATGCCCAACTTAGAAGACAGGTAGACAAACTGAGGTGATGGTAATGCCTTTGTAAGAATGTCTGCAGGCTGATGTGTCGTAGAAATGTGAGAGGTGACGACCTTGCCTGCGACAATCAAATCTCGAACGTAATGACAGTCTATTTCTATATGCTTGGTTCGCTCGTGAAATACAGGATTAGAAGATATGTGAAGTGTTGCCTGACTGTCACAGTAAAGTCGAACCGGAGGTGAGTGATCAAAGTCAAGTGAAAGAAGAAGAGATCGTAACCACACAATCTCACAACAAGTGACCGCCATGGCCCTATATTAAGCCTCAGCAGACGAACGAGATACCGTCGGTTGTTTCTTGGTGCGCCATGAGACGGGAGATCGACCAAGCATTACAAAATAACCGGTGACGGAGCGACGAGTTTTAGGACAAGTCGCCCAGTCCGAGTCCCAGAACGCAGAGAGACGAAGCGAGCTGTGACGAGATAGGTGAAGGCCTTGCCCGGGATGAGTCTTGAGAAACCGAACGACACGAAGAGCAGCCAGCCAATGTGCTTCCTTTGGTTGGCGCATGAACTGAGACAATATATGAACGGAGAAACATAGATCCGGGCGGGTAATGGTCAAATAAATTAGTCTCCCAATGAGACGCCGATAAGCTTCCGGGTCATGATGATCAGGGCATGTAGCTTTGGCGAGCTGATGATTGGAGTCCATAGGCGAGTCACATGGTTTGGATCCAAGAAGGCCTGTATCAGAAATAATCTGTAGAGCATATTTGCGTTGCGAAACAAATAGACCGGATGGATTACGAGCAATTTCAAGGCCAAGAAAATACTTAAGTACGCCAAGGTCTTTCATGTGGAAGCAACGACTCAGGTAAGCTTTAAAGGAGGAGATGGCTGTCGAGTTGTTACCTGAGATGATCAAGTCGTCCACATAGATGAGAATGTGAATAACGTTGCCATTCTGATGCATGGAAAAAAGCGAGTAATCAGCGTAACTTTATTGAAAACCAAAAGCTCGAAGGGCAGTGGCCAACTTAGAAAACCAATTTCTAGGAGCTTGACGAAGACCATAGAGTGACTTTCGAAGCTTGCAGACCTGACCCGGAGGAATACGAGAGTAGCCAGGAGGTGGAGTCATATATACCACCTCATCAAGATCGTCGTGGAGAAATGCGTTGTGACCGTCCATTTGATGAAGCTCCCAACCACGAATAGCAGCGACGGAGAGGAATACTCGTACAGTAACCATTTTGGCAACGGGGGCGAAAGTCTCGTTAAAGTCGATGCCCTCAATCTGCCTATTTCCAAGAGCCACAAGGCGAGCTTTGTATCGCTCGATGGTGCCGTCATATTTGTATTTGATGCGATAGACCCACTTGCACCCAATTGGTCTCGTTCCGACAGGTAAATCAGATATCTCCCAAGTCGAGTTACGCTCTAAAGCAGCTAATTCCGAGAGCATTGCAACGCGCCAAGGAGCATGTTGAGATGCTTCTTTGAAGGAGGTTGGTTCATGACCAACAGTAATGGCGGCGAGAAATCTGGCATGGTTAGACGAAAAATTATTACAGGAAACATAGGCAGCGATAGGATATTGCTTACCCGAGGAAACTGACTGTGAGGGTGACGTGAGAGGGGGGTCTTGACTTTGCAGCGTATGACATACATAATCTTTGAGAAGCACAAATGTGTGGCGAGGGCGTTCACTTCGCCGAATTTCCGGAGCCGGCGAATCAGAGGGAAGCGGGGGACAAGAATCCGATGAAGATGGCAAAGGAGAAGTGGACTGAGAGGGTGGAGGCATACCCGACAGAGGTGGTTGTGATGGTTCAGCTAGAGGTTCTGAGGGAATCGGTGTGTCGTATATAGCTGGAGTAGACGTCATTGGCGGGACAACTCCCCCTGTCGTTGAACTTGGATTTGACAGGAAGGGAAAAGAGTCGTCGTAAAACACCACGTCACGAGAGACGAAGATGCGTCCAGTGGAGATGTCGTAGATACGCCATCCACGCTTTCCTGGTGGATATCCTAGAAAGACGCCTTTGATGCTGCGGGCTGCGAACTTGTCAGTTGGTTTTGGTTGACGAGCAACGTAACAGAGGCAGCCAAAAACTCGAAGCTGAGAGTATAAAGGAGGTTTGCCGAACAGCAGCTCGTATGGAGTACGATTGGCGAGCAGCGGGGTTGGCGTCCGATTGATGAGATAGCAGGCCGTCAGAATGCATTCACCCCAAAAAGTGACCGGGAGTGTAGCTTGAAATCGTAGGGCTCGGGCAACATTTAAAATATGTCGATGTTTGCGCTCTGCCCGACCATTCTATTGAGGTGTGTACACACATGAGCTTTCAAAGAGGATGCCTTGACTTGCAAGATATGGTTGTAGGGAGATAAATTCGGCTCCATTGTCTGAACGAAGACGCTGAACTGGTTTGGAGAACTGAGTCTTCGTCATGGCGATGAAGTCAAGAATGATTTTGGAGACCTCTGACTTATATTTCATAAGAAACACCCATGTAGATCTAGAAAAATCATCTATAATGGTTAAAAAATATGAAGCACCGGTACTAGAAAGGGTGCTATAAGGACCCAAAATATCACAATGATTCAAGTGAAACAAATCTTCAGCTTTATTTGAACTTAAAGGAAAAGAATTTCTGGTTTGTTTTGCTTTGAAGCATACATCACAAGGGCTATTTTCTACGGGAGAACTAGATAATTTTAAACTAGCTAAGACCGATGAAGAGGGATGTCCCATACGAAGATGCCACAGAGATGGAGAAGCGGTTGATGCAGAGAGACAATGTTGTTGAAGCTGATGTCCGAAGCTGCGCAGCCAGTAGACCCCTCCCCTTGGTTCACCCACACCAATCAACATCCTCGAATTGTGTTCCTGAATAATAATAAGTCTATTAGTTAGTGTAATCACACAAGAACCATCGTTGGCAAGTTGCCATAGAGAAATAAGATTGCAATCTAATTCAGGAATGTAAAGAACGTGATCAAGTTTAGTGTTTGGTGAGAACACAAGAGATCCTTCTTGAGTAGCGAAAGCGAAACGATTATCTGGAAGTTTAATGGACACAGGAGGAATAGAGACAAAATTTTGAAGAAGATCTTTGTTTCCAGTCATGTGCAGGGATGCTCCTGTGTCGAGAATCCATGAAGTAGACGTATCAGAGGAGTTGTCTGTGGCGCCAGGCTGAGATTTCAGAGAACTGATGACTTTGAGGACAGTTTGCCAGTCACTGTTTGATATTGCAGGGCCGAGTGCTGATTTATCTGATTCAGTGAGAGGAGGGTTCAAGGAAGGGTGAAGATAATAAGGAGAATCAACGTTATTGATTAAACGTTTTGTTTTGGGATCAACCATGATGTAGGTTGTGAAGAAACGTCAGAAGAAGGGAGAAAGAAGATAGGAAAAAAAAAACGTGTTTTTAGAAAACCTGCTCCGATACCATGTTAGAGTAGATTTGGGAGAATAATGTGATGATTTGATTAGGCCTCTTAGGGCAGAATATATACAACATAGACAATCTTATCTAAGGATAAGATATGGAAAATATGGAAAAGATAACAATACAAAGATATATGGAAACAATATCTAATCCTATCTTTAATAGATACCCCCTGCTGACTTTGGTTTACGCAACTCTTCCCAGCGGATCAAGTGCATTTTCTTTTTATCTGCTGTGGATCCCCATAAAAATTCTCTGGTTCTTCTCTAAATATCGTCATAGACCTGCAGCGGTAATGGCGTGGATTGCATTGTATAAGAGAGCGTTGCAACAATCGTTACATAGGTGAGAGTAACCCGGCCCGCAAATGAGAGTAGCCTTCATTTCCACCCAGCCAACTTAGGATCGACACAGTCAATAATATGTTTGAACGAGGCTTTGGTGAGCGATTTCTTGGACATGGGAATCCCCCAAGTATTTCGGTAGAGATACTCTAGTCCAAAATGATAGTTCATTTCATGGTTCATTCATTTTGATTGGTTCAAATAAGTATTTTTCTTTTATTTTTTTAAAACTAAATAGTTATATAACATTTTTTAATATTGTTGTAACAGAATCGAAACGAGAACAAAGTAAACGCAAGAAAGACAAACAGATATACGTGGTTCACCAAATTTGGCTACGTCCACAGGAGACGGAGATCAGATTATACGGAGGCGGTATTACAGTTTTCGGTACAATTAGGGTTTACACATAAGCCGCTATATATAGCGCTAAACATCCCTAAGCCCAACAACAAAACTGATGGGCCCAATAAAGCCCATACAACAGATATCGTGTTCCGTGTTACCTGTCGCAGTGTGTGATTCAGATTCAAGGCATACTAACAAATCTCCACCTTGACTTGAATCCTCCAGGTAGACTCTCAGACGCACCATGACAGTGTCAGATAACAGACATCTCCCTCTCCCCAGAATTGCCCCTTAGGGCAACTAATGATCTCTGATGTTGAGCAAGTCCAAGCAGTGTTTGAACTTGCTCTCAGGAACTGGCTTGGTGAACATATCAGCAGGGTTATCAGCTGTCCCTACTTTCTTCACCTGGATTCTCTTCTCATTCCTCAGAAAATGGTACCTGACATCAATGTGCTTCGTCTTCTCATGATGGACCTGATCCTTGGTTAAGCATATTGCACTCAAGTTGTCACAATACACTAAAGCCTGATCCTGATGTAGGCCTCGATCATTAACCAGCCCCTTTAGCCATATTCCCTCCTTAGCAACTTCTGTCAAAGCCATATACTTTGCCTCTGTAGTAGACAAAGTAACTGTAGGTTGTAGAGTTGCCTTCCAGCTTACCACAGAACCTCCTAGAGTGAACACATAACCAAACATAGATCTCCTATTGTCCACATCTCCAGCATAATCAGAATCTGAATAGCCAGCAACCAAACACTGAGTGTCATTCCCATAGCAAAGACCAACATCTGAGGTACCTCTAAGATACCTAAAAATTCTCTTCACAACTTGCCAATGTTCCTTCCCAGGGTTGACCATATATCGACTTACCACACTAACAGCGAATGCTAGATCTGGTTGAGTGCAGACCATAGCATACATCAAACTCCCAACTGCACTGGCATATGGGACTCGAGACATGTACTCCTGATCCTCATCAGTCTGAACAGTGTACATTTCCAACTTGTTGTTAGATGCCATTGGAGTATCTATAGGCTTTGCTGAAGACATTCCAAACCTGCTTAATATCTTCTTGATGTACCCTTCCTGTGAGAGGAAAAGTTTTCTCTTCTCCCTTTCCCTATAGATTTCAACTCCCAGAATCTTGCGAGCAGTACCCATATCTTTCATATCAAATTCTGCACTGAGAGAACCCTTCAACTTCTGAATATCAGACTTATTCTTAGCAGCAATCAACATATCATCAACATACAGAACTAGATAAATGCGTGAACCACCCTGCAGGTCATTGTAGTACACACAACAATCATACGGACTTCTGTTGTAACCAAGCTGCTTCATAAAAGTGTCAAACCGCTTATACCACTGCCTCGGGGACTGCTTTAGCCCATCTAAGGACTTCTTCAACTTGCAAACATGGTTCTCCTTTCCTGGAACCTGGAATCCATCTGGCTGAGACATGTATATTTCCTCCTCCAACTCTCCATGTAGGAAAGTTGTTTTCACATCTAGCTGCTCAAGTTCCAGATCCTGATGTGCAACTATCGCTAGCAGCACCCTGATTGAGGTATACTAACAAATATCATTTTATCCAACACACTACCTTGGGAGTCCTTTGAGGGCTGAGAATCATTAGAGTAGCAGCAAAATAATTGCGATGAAAAAATTTACAGAAGCTAACATTAACTTTGTTTTGATCTTGGTTTTGAACAGGGTTGTGAAGAGGTTGTCAATTCTAGGGAGAAAAGGAAAGGAAAACTTACATGGGCCATGGTCAAGACTGGCCTACCGACGTGATTGATCAGGCATCGGAAGGGGTTATGTGGAGAAGGGGGTAGAAGAATATAAATTGAGTGTTTAGTGAGAGAAAGGTAGAGAGAGGTCAGTTCGTGAGTCATTTTGCACCTCGTGTTTGAGTTTCCAAACCACATCACCTTCTATTTACACACCATTCAGAAAAAAAGGCTTATTGAATTCATAATTATCTAATTTCTCTTACTTAAATACTCCCTTTGTCCCACTATATAAGCCCCATTTCATTTCCGTACGAATGTCGATTGGCGTTTTGTTTTGTCAATATCTGTAGTTATGTATTAGTAAAAAAATATAAAATTTTGAAATTGTTATAGTACTTGTTAAGACGAATCAAACAAGATTCCACATGACTATGTTTTCGTTTGTAAATGGAAAGAAATCGAGAAGATTCTCTCGGATTGTGAATAGTGTAAAAAAATGAAATGGGGCTTATATAATGGGACGGAGGGAGTATAATTTAGTGTAAGTATATTTATCAAAATTATAAGTAATAAAATTAAATTTGGTATCTATAATTCTATATAATGGTATATCACTAAAAATGTATACTTTTGTTTCAATTGGGTTAGTATAATTATTATGTTTTTATTTTGAATTTATTTTAAATTATATGTTAATTCACCGATGAATTTATATACACCATTACCACAGTTCTCTTACAAACCGTCGTAATTATACTATTCTATATATAATCGGGGTAAATCAATGTACCTTTTTACCACGGTACATCATATAACCGGTGTAACTATGCGATTTACGAATAACAATGGTAAAAAGGAAGGATAATAACTATTGTTTTTTAAACAATCGTCGTAATTGAACCATTGATGCGATAAGTGATAACACCACAGTCGGTGAAGAACCGTGATAAATTTTCCGTCGTAAAAGCCTTCTTTTCTACTACTAGTGCACCTGTTATTTACAAAAATTGTTATTGGGTCTTGCTAGTCTTGTCCCACCTGGTTACCTCACGAGCTCGACCTCGGCATCCCCTAATTTGATGACTCAACCGCCACGCCATCGGTGGCCACTCCGAATCAGGCATACCTTACCGAACCTCTACAATGCACACTTCTCATCCTCAATTTCTAGACACCAAAAATCTCCTTCCTCTGTTCTCTCAAGTCCTTCGCCGGAGTTCATCACGTCACCGTCGTCCGAGTCTATTTTGGCAAGCCTCCACTTCCGCTATAATTCGTCTTGGAAACTCCATGAGTTCAATCGAGGGCTTACCAATTTAAAATTCAACAAACTCGAGTGCTAATTGCATGGATCTGGCTTCAATTCTACAGATCTGTTGCTAACTTCTTGGATCGCATAAAAATCCAATTTCAAGACGAATCCCAATTCCGTCCAAATTCTCTCAATTCTTCGCCAATTTTACCAATTCTAAAGCCAAATACCTACTTCTTACCTTCGATTGCACGGATTCGAAACCAATTTCTCGATTTGGAGTGGATTTGAACAACCCCCAAAATCCGGATTAGATGACGAACCCTAAATCGCTCAACCTAGGGCAACAATGTCAATTTTTCGTGTAATTTCATCAAAAACCAAGGAGCAATTTCGTCTTTTCACAGTTTAGACGGTAAGGGTAACGGAATAGGAGTCTGGGTGTGACTTTGTTAACGGAATGACTCTTTTAGGTGGTTTAAAATCAATACGTGAAATACGAGTGGTTCCATTCAAATTTTGGTGAATAACAGGTGGTATAAAGTAGAAATCTCTTAATTATATTGCAGAATCTTAACCATTGATCACAATTTTCTTGAGAAGTTTGTAGGAGACTTCAGATGGAAAGAATACATGATGGCTTACCAACCAGAACAACCTCTACACTTGCATTGGAGGCAATTGTATGGACATGGGTCTATAAAGAGAACATGGTTAGAGACAGACACTTCAATACTAAAACACTAAGCATTAAACAAGTCATTCATCGTTCAATCTTCTGATCAAAATTAGTGGTTGAAAGCCTATCAAACTATTTTGGGGCATAGAGAAGAGAAATTTCACCACCTGAAAACAGGGAGCTAAGACATGTGTACAGTAGAAGATCGAAATGGGATGGACAAAATATATTAAGCACACTTACCTGGCACTATACGCTCCTCTACAACTACCTTTGTGGCATTAAGCGCATCTATAACTCTCTCTTTCTTCTCATTCAGTTCACCTGCATTGGCACCACCAATCTAACAAAGAACAGGCACGACCTCAATTAGGGAGCCAAGTTACAATAGTGTAGAAGGAATAACAACGTTTACTGTTATCCATCTAAGAAACACACAACTCTATCCAACAAATAAAAAATCAATCTCAGCGAAATCAATAAAACTGGATTTATATGCAACAAAACTCCGAAATGTTGCAGCATCTAGGAGAAAAAAGACGGTAACGGGAAAAGCGCACCAACAGTAAATCAAGCGATGAACCAAAATTTACTATGGTTTCAAGAGCATTAGTTCAAAAGATTTACCATAATTTCATAATTTATTGTGTATGTTAATCATTGGCAACCAACAAATCACAACCTACAACTAATTGATTTTTTGTGTATTTCGAAACGATTAAAATGAAAAGTCAAAATATATGCAAACATATCTTTTGTGAAGGCTACAAATAGGCCCTTACTATTTAACGCCCACCCCTTTTGCTATTTACCGCCCAGGCGCCGTGCGTCACGCATGGATTATATCCGTGCGTGACGCATGGTTTTAATCCATACGCCACGCACAGAACAAAACCATGCGTGACGCATGGACACAAACCATGCGTCACGCATGGATTTTTTTCCTATAAAAGCCCAAAAACATCAAACCCTACCATTTTGTCATATTCTTCAACAACAACAACGGCGGCTGCAATCCATAACGCACCATTTTACCCCAAAATCCATCTTTCTCATCATCTTTTTTGCATATAAGGTATGTAAACATTAAGATTTCATTGTTATGGTATGGTATTGATGTATATATGAGGTTTTCATGTTGTTTTGATGATATTTACTTCAAAATCCAATGTGTATGTTAATTAGTTGATTAGAAATGATTAAACTTGTAATATATGAATGGATTGTGTACTTTGTTGATAATTTATTGACAAATTTGATATTTTCATGTGTATATAGTTTATTAGGGTTTTGATATTGAATTAGGGTTTTGTGAATTAGGGTTATGAATTAGGTTGTTGAAATTGGGTATGGTTTTAATGAAATTATTGAAAAACTGTTATAATTTTGAAAAAAGTGTTGAGATTAGGGTTTGAAAGCCATGGAAAAACTGCAGAACACAACCCTGGAATGTGCAATTTCATGCGTCACGCATGGATTGAAACCATGCGTGACGCATGGATGGAAGCCATGCGTGACGCATGGATGGAAGCCATGCGTGACGCATGGATGGAAGCCATGCGTGACGCATGGAATTGCACATTCCAGGGTTGTGTTCTGCAGTTTCAGATTGTATTTGATGATATGCTGATTGAGTTTTTGATGATATGCTGATTAAATTCAGTAAACTGATTAATTTTGTGGAATTGCACATTTTATGATGTAGATATGGATGGTGGTCGTCGACCTGGACGGGATACTCGTCAAAGAAACAGAGATCTGAAGAAAAAAGATCCCGTAGTTCCAAAACAAAGGAAGAAGAAGAATAGACAAGAATCGCCTCCTCGTCGTTTAGAGTTTTCTGATGAGATACAACAGCAACAACAACAACAACAACAACAACAACAACAACAACACCAACAACAACAACAACAGCAACAGCTAGCTTTGTCTGCTGCAGGTTTCGATCCCCAGGGTTCCCCTCATTACTTTCCTGGCACCCCCATTCTGATCCCACATCAAACTATGTTTCCACAACAAACACAGTTTTCAGGCTATCCGGGCTATCCACAACATGACCAATCATTTGTGGAGATGATGAGGCAAGCTACTGGTTCTCATCACTTTCAGAACCCTCAGACGGGTGATGACCAGTACGCACTGGTTGCTTGTAGCAGTGCAGGGCCATCAGCTGGGGGTGCCAATGGTGATTCTGATTCTGATTATGAGCAGGAGCATGAGGAACAGGGTCAGGAAGAGGATCAGACCTATGGGAATGTTCATGAAGAACATGAAGAAGCGGAAGAGCAAGAGGAGCAGGAGGAACAACCCAGAAGACGACGACGACGACAACCTCCGGTCAAAAACATATACGTCCCTCAGTTAGAGGGGGGTACTCCTGGAGGTCCACAAATTCCGGAGCTGCTCATAAGCTTTGAAGCTCATACAGCCTTTTTTGTGCAAAAAGGAAAGGTATGTAATTAGAATTTGGTTTATAGATTCAATACTTATCATAACTTATTTGGTTTATAGAATTTGTGATAATAAATTTGTTAATGTATGAATTGATTTGATTAACCAAATGGATTATTTGTTGAAATATTTGTAGTTTTGTTGAAAATTTGGTTAAGGTGTGCTGTACAGAATTTTCTGCATTCTGTGTAATGCAAATCCATGCGTGACGCATGGTTCATGTCCATGCGTCACGCATGGTTCATGTCCATGCGTGACGCATGGATTTGCATTACACAGAATGCAGAAACTGCTTTCTGCATTCTGTACATTGCACCTTAACCAAATTTATGCAGTTTCTGTATTCTGCAGTTTCTGGAAAAAATTTATGCGTTATTAAAATTATTTGTGTTACGTAATCAATTTACAGGATAGAGGTGTACTCCCTTACCAGACAAGACAATCCCAGCTGAAAGATTGGGAACTTAATTCTGACTTGTCATGGGGTAATCACGCAATTGCAACGGAGCTGACTCATCTCAGGGTATTGATGTACGATGTGATTGATTATCCGCTCATCTGCGCCTTTATAGAAAGGTGGCATCCTGAAACAAATAGCTTCCACATGCCATTTGGTGAGATGACAGTGACGTTGCTCGACATCAAGAAGCTGTTGTTGCTTCCTATTCACGGGAAAGCTATGGTGACCGACCCCACCGCTTCAGTCGGGAGAACTACGAACAAGAACTTTTTTGGTGAAAAGGGACGGCAAAATTTTCATCTTCAAATTGAACAGCTCGATAGTTATTGGATGAGCGCGAAAAAGTTTAAGGCGCACATTGAGGGCCTAAATGATCCCGTAGTTCATGGAATGGGATATATATTCCACTTGCTGGCTTCCACAATCTTCACTGACAAGTCACAACATAAGCTCCCGATGAGATTTGGTGCATTTCTAGGGAGTGTTGAAGAGGCAAGAAGTATTTCTTGGGGATCTGCGGCGCTAGCATATTTCTATCGCCAAATGGGCATCGCTACACGCGAAAATTGTGGTTTGATCTCATTTTGTTTCACTCTCCTTCAAGTAAGTTTTTAATTATTTAGGAACTACATTTTTTAGCAATCATAACTTATTTCTATGGTTTTAATGCTAACTATATTTTTTAAATGGTAGGGTTGGATATACACATACTTCCCATCCTTAGCAGCTGGTGTTCGGCGTAATCCTGGTTGGTCAGTTGATCATCCTTATGCGTTTCGGTTTCTACCAGAGGAAGCGTTGCCGAACTACGACCCTGAAGCACGAAACTACAGAGCTGAACTAGATGCAATGAGGGCGGATCAGGTATTTGTGTTGCATTTTGTTTACATTTTTAAGCCTCAGTTTTTTTGCAATTCCATGCGTCACGCATGGATCTGTGTCATGCGTCACGCACGAATCAAATCCATGCGTCACGCATGGAATTGCAAAAAAAACTGAGGACTTTTTTTCATCATCTTTGCTTGGACCTTTAATGAAATTACTGTTTGAGTAATGGAAGACGTTGATATTGTTTTTAGGTTAATTGGAACCCGTATGGTGAAATCGACTTCAGTGATCCTGCCTATGCTCCTGCTCTTTTTTTCGGGGTGCTGAGCTGCATGGACATAACCGAGCCCCACCATCCCGATAGGTCGCCTAGGCAGTTTGGTAGGGTGCAGATGATTCCCAGGCCTCCAATTTCACCCCTTAGAGCCCATAGGCTCATCAGCCCTAGGTCATATGTGGTGAATTATGATAGAATGGCGTGGAGTTAGGAGGGGATGGATATCCACAGGGCGACCCTGGAGCAGATGGGACCACCTGCGCAGACAGGTTTTGAAGAAGCTCCGGAGTATCTTATGTGGTACATCCCCCGCACTCATCGATTTCTGATACCCGGCAGACACGCTAGCTTGGAAGCACAGCAGGTAATACATTTATCTCATGTAACTTGAGATCTTGATTTTTCTTTAAGTTTGATTTAAGGTAAACATTATGCAAATAGCTTATTTCAATATTTATTTTTATTTGTAGGTTTTTGACAGGGTCTACGATCACTTGTCACCATATGCAACCTTGCCTGATCCCTATGATGTTTCTACAATGCATGGAGCCATAACCGAGGTCCTTCAAGATATTGAGCCGTGGACAACTATGTATCAACAACATCGGTGGTGATCTTGTTGGATTGGGTTCGATTGTTTTTTATGAACTGTTTGTTTTCAGATTTTCAGGATTGTCCTTTTTTCGTAAGGAAACTATGACGTTGTTGGATTGATGTTGTTGGATTGTTTGTTAAGGTTGTTTTGTGTTTGAACTTTTCAATTCTGATTAGCGTTGTTGAATTTGTTGGATTATTTGTTTAGGGTGCACAAGACATAAATCTGCATTCTGTTAGTCAAATGTCGAACCATGCGTCACGCACAGATGCATTCCATGCGTCACGCACGGATGGGTTCCATGCGTGACGCATGGAATTGTTAACCTACGCCTATAAATTGACTCCCTCAGCATACCATTTCCACTCATTAATCTCTCCTTTTCACTCCCTCAGCCTGTAAGTTGATTCTTGAAGTTCTTCTTTGAAGCTCCATATTCCACATCTTATTCCTTACTTTCTCACTTGTTTTCTTACATTGTATTACAGATTGGAAACCAACATGGCATCATCCTCATCATCATCTTCAATACCACAAGAAGGCAGCACCATTCAGTGTCCAAATAAGAGGTGTAGGAAGTCTATCACGGTTTTCAACGCTAATGACAAGATGAGACCAGACCAGTATGGCCGAAGGTTTTTTACATGCCAATGTAACTTCAGGTGGGTGTTTCTTGATCCTGAGTATGACCGTCATCATCTCCGTGTTATGACGAAATTGTTGGAGGAAAACCGGACTATGGCAGCGAAACTGGGAATCTTTAACGAAGAGAAAGATTTGGAAACGGCTAAATGGTGGGTGAAGGAGCTCTATGAGGATTTTGAAGAGAAACCAGCCGATTCTGACGATGCGTAGTGGTCTTAGTATTTCGTTCCTTTTAAGATGTAATGTGAAGTGTCTTGGTGTTTTGTCTTTGTTATGTTCGTTTTAATTTACGTTTCAAGAATGAGTCTTTTTTATGCTGTAATGAATCTGTTTTATTTTTTTAATGTATCGGTTTTTTGTTGAAACGTATCTGTTTTATGTTGTAATATATCTGTTTTATGTTGTAATTCTGATGTCTCCTTTTCATAAGACTACTCATATGTCTCCTTTTGACAAGACAACTCATATGTCTCCTTTTGACAAGACAACTCATATGTCTCCTTTTGACAAGAAAACTCACATGTCTCCTTTTGACAAGACAACTCATATGTCTCCTTTTGAGAAAACAATTCGGAAGTGTTGCTTTTGACAAGTAAAGCTGAAATGGAATTTCTGCATTCTGTAGGAAAAATGCAATTCCATGCGTGACGCATGGACACGAACCATGCGTGACGCATGGATTGACTCCATGCGTGACGCATGGAATTGCATTTTTCCTACAGAATGCAGAAATTCCATTTCAGATGCAAAGCACCTGTTTCACGTGAAATGTAACCCAGAAATACCACATAAAGACTGAAATGTGCATCAAAAGATACAACCTTACAACATTAGAAGGTCATTCGAAACTCGAAATAAAATACACATTACAACATTGTCATGACTGACAATAACTCTTGAACTAGTAATCGTTTTCATCATCGTCTGGAATTGTGATGCTTTGTTTGGACGATTGATGTCCTCCTCTTTTCGGGGGGTGTAAGCCCCACATCTTTGCCACACTTCGTCATACAAGGCCGCAGCAGATTCTTCACAATTACGCTCCCAAAGATTATAAACAGGTGGTAGTGGACATCCATCCTTCAGGCGAATCTGAGATAGATTTTACGGAATTGCATAATTAAATTTACATGTAATGCACTAGGTAAATAGCAATTGAAAAAAACATACCGGGATGAAATGTTCTTCCTGTGTGAGTAGTAATAGGCAAACAACTTGCATCTTGGCTCCAGGTTGACCATACCAAGTCGGAAGTCTAAGAGGTAGGAATGTCTGTTTAATTTGCTCGCCTAGACACACAAAGACACAATTACATGCCGAAGCCACCAAACATGCCATTTCTGGTACGGTAAGCCACTTATCCCTTGGAGCTGGGTAGTAATCGCTTTCCCATGTAAGTTGATGTATAGCGGACTCCAATGTTGGATTTACTTCTCCACCAATCCACGTGCCTTTAAGTAAATGCCAAATCTCTTTAGCCTTTCTTATCATCTCTTCTCGTATGAACTTCCAATGCTCTTGGGTCCCACCTGTTACATGACTCTCAAAAACAGATTGAGTGACGGAATATTTTGGATAAAGTGTACATTAGAGTGAAGATAATATCGTTCACCTGTTTCCATAGAAATAGATCTAAACCCGCAGTTTCCATCGGCTCTGATGTCAAACCACCCCTCCACATATGGTCTCATGCACATTGGTATCTTTCTAATGTACTTAGAAGGCGCATACATTTTTTGTGGAGCGGGAGGTGCACCAAAGGGTTTAGGAACCCTTTGCTTCTTGGGAGGTGTTTCTTCCAAATCTCTAGACCTCATCTCTTGGTCGGTGTATTCCCATGCTGACTTCTTTCTTTGTGTAGATCTAGGCACTTTGTTAGGAGCTCCTTGGGGACGACCACCGGTGTGTTTCGAAATAGGCGGCTCTTTGAGAGGTGTATCCACTTTAGCTATCTTTCTGACAGATTCAATACACTTCTCTTGATCATGTGGTGACAAGGTGTTCCATGTTTCTTCATAAAATTCATCAAATAAACGTCTTGCCACGTTTTTCTTAGTTTCAAGATGACACTGTGTATCCACTTCTTCCAAAGACAACGTACTCCAAAAAGGATGCAAAGACACGGGCTGAATTGGCATTTGTTTCTTCACACAAGTCGCAAGGTCATGGACACACAGCATCCCGTCTCTGACCTTGGTTGCACAATCGCAATATTGTGCATTGTACATGCCTTGTACACCTTTGTCGTATTCTTTAATCAAGAGCTCCATTGCCTTGTACGAAACTTTGCACTTCAAATGTACAAACAAAGATGTTTGGTGAACAAGTCTAAACGTCTTTGTTAGACTCTCGTTAAATGAACCCAATATCTCTTTCAGCTGGTTTCGTGCCATGTCACTGTATTCCTCAAACACTGTGTCGAGCCTACCTTGTCCACCACTCAAATATGACTTCAAACAGGAATGCGCTCCTTCCACTCTGCATTTTTATTAAGGTGTTCAAACAGGAATGTGCTTGTGCAGTTTCTGTAAACTGCATATCCATACGTGACGCATGGAACAAATCCGTGCGTGACGCATGGAACAAATCCGTGCGTGACGTATACATGTGCAGTTTACAGAAACTGTTTAAATTCACAGAAAACTGAATATAGTTGTGTAAGTGCAATTATAGATAAATTACCTGTTTGTCGTGTTGCTTCCAAGAGTAAACACGTCATCCGTCCATACCGACACACATCTTTCTTTGAAAGGACCAAGCCAACTGTCTCTAACATATTGCAGTACGGGAATATGCGCGTTCCAATCTCTCTCTATAGTATCCAACTTTTTTTCATATCCTTCTACGGTGGTTTCCTCGAACAAGTTGTAGTAGTCGTTGGATAAGTTTTTTCCCTTTAGTTTCGATCTCATTTCGAGGGAAGCTTTGGCCTCTATGTTTTTCCTTATATGTCGTCTACATAGAAGAAACTTTGCAGTTGGAAAAAGAAGATCCGTTGCACTCATTAAAGCTTGTTCACGGTCGGTGACAATGCAAGTGGGCGTTGCTCCAATTCTTCTATACATCTCTTGAAGTTGTTGCATTGCCCACAAATAATGCTCTTTAGTCTCGCCCTCAAGAAATGCCCCACAAACTACAAAGTTCCTCCATGTAGACGTGATTCCAACAATCTCGAAAAATGGCATTTTGTACCTGTAAATAAATAATTTGAAATAATATTATTGCAATAATATGGAAAATCATATGTAATGGTCAATAATCACACAAAACTTACTTGATTGTGGCATATGTGGAGTCCATTATAAGTACATAGGGAAATGATTTCAAGAGCTTCATTGATTCAGGGGACGCAAAGAACATATCACCAATCATAGATGCATCATCTTTGCTTGTCCTATACTCCATGAAATAGTCGCTCTGTTTGCATTTGTAGAAAAACTCTTGGATAACAGTTCTTCCTTCCCTGTTTTCGATCCTCGTCTTGGCCATCAAATTGTATACTTGTTTTTTTTTTGTAAGGTTCTTTGGAGACTTGTTGAGCATAGTGTAAATCTCATTTGGTTTACAATGAGCCCTGGTCATTTCAACTACTGTACACACTTCATCAGGCGTCAATCTGCCTGCAAACGCATTCCCAAACAAGCTACTACCAATAGGATGGTTGTGGGTACCTAACATTACAGTAAGTTTCCAAGCCCCTCTATGCTCCTCTAGAAGTTTTAATTCGAACCAACATCTACATTTTTTCGTCTTGATGTTTTTCCTCACTCCCTTAGCTTTTGAGTAATTCACTCGTCCTCTATCACAGATAAGCTGAAGTTTTCCAGATTTTGTTTCGGTAGGTGCTCTACTCCTTCCATTGACTATGCAAAAGTTGTTGGCTTGTGCAATGTTAACGGCCCAATCCACTCCCTGTTGTCTAGAGGGGAATACCAAGTCATTTGCAAACAACTCTGAGTAATCAACAGAGACATATTGTTCTTCTTGAACTTCAATATCAAATTCTGGTGCAGTACGCAAAGGACGAAACACATTTAAGCTACTTGTGTCTGAAAGTGGCCTCATCAAATGCGAAGGCCATTGCGACAAACCGTAACCGGTTCCAAAAGATCCAGTGTTGATATCACCAAACTGTGATTGCGGTTGCTCCCATGTTGTCAAATCAATGCCCAAATCAAACGAAGGTATGTAGTCGAGGTATGACGGAGGTGGGCAGTCATTAAGAGTAATCTTGTCAAATCCAGTAAACACAGAAAAGTTCATCTATGCACAAACACACAGATAACAAACCAGTTAAGCTTCTGTATGGCAAATCCATACGTCACGTGTGGATCCATTCCATGCGTGACGCATGGTTACAACCCATGCGTGACGCATGGCTCCGCTCCATACGTGACGCATAGAAATACAACATGCAGTTTCATTCATCTTTTGTCATGGTTCGTATGATTCTGTTAACCACACTATGTTTCATTAACATTTCAAACATCATACATCATAAATTCAAAAGTCAACATCTTTTGTCATACAACTAATACCTTTAACATGTGAAGTCCATAAAACCCAACAAGTCAAACCCCTAAAACAAGTCAACACCTTAAAAACTAATATTATAATACTTTTTAAACATCATAATCACTAAAGTAAACAAAAAATTACAAATCAACATCTTTAGTCATACAACTAATACCTTGAACATTTGAAATCCATTAAACCTAACTAAATCAAACCCTAAAAGAAGTCAACACCTTAAAAATTAATATTATGAACAAGAAATGTTACCTTATTAAGATTGTAACTTGAAAATGGTGCTTCTCCACCTCTTTCATTGGTGCATTCCTCTTCATTCTCCATATAGAAAGAGCTTTTTTGGGATAAAATGGTGTGTTTTGCTCTCAAGAATGTTCAACAATGGAGTTAAAAGGGTTTTGACATTTGAAATATGGAAAGAAAGGAAGATAATAGGGGTTAATGTAGGTGTTACGGAAATGGTAAAAAAAATTAATGGAGTTATTACAGTAGGTGAGACAAGACGTGCTTGCTGCATGAGTTCTGAAAAGAAAATCCGTGCGTCACGCATGGTTTGCAACCATGCGTGACGTGTGGTTTGCAACCATGCGTGACGTGTGGTTTGCAACCATGCGTGACGTGTAAAATGGCACATGATCCCTTTGATTCTTAGTAACACTGATGTGTGCATGATTTCCAATCAAAATAAAATTACATATTGTCAAAGGTTGGACATTTAGGCCACGTAAGAAGTCCAAACAAAGGATATGCTACTTTACAAGTTAATAGTTGTTATTGGGAGTTACCCACATGGTTAAATATCCCTAATAGGCATTGAAAACAAGTTTCATTCCATTCGGACATCGTTTGAGTGTCGTTTCGTCAAATTGGGCCTCAAGTCCATTTAAGGCCTTTTTAGGCCTTTTAGCGTTTACGTGCCTCATTTCGTGTGTGCAAGACCTTGTTGCTACTTAATATCCCTAATAAGAGTAATTTGTATAGTAGTTTCAACAATAATCAACGTCAATGTTGTAGAATATACATATTGCGACAAGTTAGAGAAATACGACTAGTTTGTTTTTTACAAAGGAGGTGGTACTTTAAAAGTTAGAAGTTGTCATTGGGAGTTACCCACATGGTTAAATATCCATAATAGTCATTGAAAACAAGTTTCATTCCATTCGGACATCGTTCGAGGGTCGTTTGGCTGATTTGGGCCTTAAGTCCATTATGGCCTTTTTAGGCCTTTTAGCGTTTACGCATAGTTTCGAGTCCCGTTTTGTATGTGTGAGACCTTATTGGGACTTTATATGTCTTATAACACAATTGTGTATAAATTTTTCAAACATACAAAAAGATCAATGTTGCGACCATATATAATGCAACAAGTTAAGCTTGTGATGAGTAGTTTGATGTTTTACAAAGAGGGCGTTACTCTAAAAGCAAAAGGTTTTGATGCAAAGTTACCGACATGGTTAAATATCTCTAATAGGCATTGTAAACAAGTTTCATTCCATTCCGATGAATTTTCGACGACGTTATGGCGAATTGTGGTTTTAAAGCCGTTAAAAACAACACGACAAATGAATTATTTTGCGTGACATAACTACAAATACATTGAATACATTGAAATTTATTACATAAGCAAAAACATATACATTGAAATCCATGCGTCACGTATGGATACAAACCATGCGTGACGCATGGTCACATTCCATACGTGACGCATGGAATTTTTTGCCTATAAAAGGCCCAACATCAAAACCCTACCATTTTGTTCTCTTCCTCATTCTCTTGACGGCGGCTGAAGCTCTATCACGCACGGATTTACCCCATTTTCAACAATTTTCATCATCTTTCTACATATAAGGTATGTAAACATTAAGATTTCATTGTTATGGTATGGTATTGATGTATATATGAGGTTTTGATGTTGTTTTGATAATATTTACATATGTAGATCCAATGTGTATGTTATACTTTGATTAGAAGAGATTAAACTTGTAATATATGAATGGATTGTGTACTTTGTTGATAGTTTCTTGTTGAATTTGATATTTTCATGTGTAGATAGTGTAATTAGGATTTTGATACTGAATTTGGGTTTTGTGAATTAGGGTTATAAATGAGGGTGTTGAAATTTGATATGGTGTGGTTTTAATCAAATTATTGACAAACTGTTGAATTTCAGAAAAAAATGTTGAGATTAGGGTTTGAGAATATATTAGAAAGCAGTACTGAAGTTCTGGAAGTGGCAATTCCATGCGTGACGCATGGAATATAACCATGCGTGACGCATGGTTAGTGACCATGCGTGACGCATGGAATTGCCACATTCAACATTTAGACTATGCAGAAGTTAATTGATTATGTAACTATAATTTGGTTATGTTTGTGATTATACAGATGTCCTATTCCGATCAAGAATCTGATATTTCCGATATTAGTACGGCGTCTAGCGTGGCAGACAACTTTGATATGCTTGAACGGGAGAGACGTGAACGGGAGAGACAAGAACGTGAGCGACGTGAACGGGAGAGACAAGAACGTCAAAGGGAGAGAGGGGAACCATCCACTAGACCAAGGATGACCGCACGAGAATACAGGAACCTCTTCAAGCCGTTCAACCCTCGTCGTTAGATCTACTTATTATGTTGAACCTTATTATGTTGAACCTTATTGTGTTGCACCTTTGAAGATTGAACCTTATTATGTTGAACCTTATTGTGTTGCACCTTTGAAGTGTTGAACCTTATTGTGTTGCAAGAACTACTTGTTTTTTCTTAAGAGTGTCTATTTTGTAGGTATTTTAAAACATGTCGACTCGTTTCACTTTCAAACTAGGTTTCACATTTCAAATATCATAAATCAACATAAATTCACATATCAACATGTTTAGTCATACAACTAGTACGTGCTGACATGAGTTCTGAAAAGAACACCAGTGCGTCACGCATGGATATAATCCACACGTGACGCACGGTTCTATTCCATGCGTGACGCACAAAAGGACACATGATCCCTTTGATTCTTAGTAACACTGATGTGTGCATGATTTCCAATCAAAATAAAATTACATATTGTCAAAGGTTGGACATTTAGGCCACGTAAGAAGTCCAAACAAAGGATATGCTACTTTACAAGTTAATAGGTGTTATTGGGAGTTACCCACATGGTTAAATATCCCTAATAGGCATTGAAAACAAGTTTCATTGCATTCGGACATCGTTTGAGTGTCGTTTCGCCAAAAACCGCCTTAAGTCCATTTAAGGCGTTTTTAGTGGTTTTAGCGTTTACGTGCCTCATTTCGTGTGAGCGAGACCTCTTTTCTACTGAATATCCCTAATAAGAGTATGTTGTATAGTATTTTCAACAATAATCACCGTCAATGTTGTAGAATATACATATTGCGACAAGTTAGAGAGTTACGACTAGTATGTTTTTTACAAAGGAGGCGGTACTTTAAAAGTTAGAAGTTGTGGTTGGGAGTTACCCACATGGTTAAATATCCATAATAGCCACTGAAAACAAGTTTCATTACATTCGGACATCGTTCGTGTGTCGTTTCGCCAAAAACCGCCTTAAGTCCATTTAAGGCGTTTTTAGTGGTTTTAGCATTTTGGCATAGTTTCGAATCCCGTTTTGTATGTGTGAGACTTTATTGGGACTTTATATGCCTTATAACACATTTTTGTATAAATTTTTCAAACATACGTGAACATCAATGTTACGACCATATATATTGCAACAAGTTAAGCTTGTGGTGAGTAGTTTGATGTTTTACAAAGAGCGTGTTACTCTAAAAGCAAAAGGTTTTGATGCAAAGTTACGGACATGGTTAAATATCTCTAATAAGCATTGTAAACAAGTTTCATTCCATTCCGATGATGTTTCGACGACGTTATGGCGAATTGTGGTTTTAAAGCCTTTAAAAACAACACGGAACATGAATTATTTTGTGTCCCATAACTAAAAATACATTGAATACATTGACATGAATCATATAAGCAACAAAAAAACATATGAAAATCCATGCGTCACGTATGGTGTAAAACCATGCGTCGTGTGTGGATTAATTCCATGCGTGACGCATGGTTTTATGTTGCAAAATCTTATTTTTATATTTAGAATGCTTATATTGTTGTTATGTTGACGAATGTTCAACCTTATTATATTTCAAATTGTATATGGTACGCCATACATATTGCGACTTTGTTCGGTTTTCAAACTATGTTTCACTTACAAAGGTCTAAATTTGATTTTCAAGTTACACACATGATCAAATAGACATTATAAGGATTGAAACAAAGTTTCATTCCATTTCGATAAAGTTTCGATGACGTTTTTGTCGAATTGGGCTTTATCGCCTTAAAAAAGACACTAAAAATGTGTTTCTTTGCACACTTAACTAGAAATACATTGAATACATTGAAAGTTAGAAGTTTCATATATGCAAATACGTGCGTCACGTATGGATTGTATCTGTGCGTCACGCATGGATACAATCCGTGCGTCACGCATGGAATTCATCCGTGCGTCACGCATGGATACAATCCATGCGTTTTCTGGAATGTGCAATCCGTGCGTCACGCACGGATTAATTCCATGCGTGACGCACGGATGACCTGGGCGGTAAATAGCAAAAGAGGTGGGCGTCAAATAGAAACTATGTACAAATATCTCATAACTCATAATGGTTTGTGACATTCAAGGATGCTTCCGATCATTTCCAAGTGAAACTGCAAAAAAAAAGGTAAACAAATCTATAACAATAGCTTAGAACTCAAACACAAAGTAAATTTTTTAACCAGAGAATACATAAAAATTATCTGCAGATCCTTCATTCTCATCCATTTGCAGCTTTTCTGATAATTCACTTTCAATGTTTTAGAATTTACCATCTTTCTCTGGACCTGTTTTTTCTAAATTACCTCTTCTCTTAGTTGTTCTATGGAAGCTTCCAACTCGGGAACTTCAACCGCAATCTCATAGTTTCTCTGCTCCATTTGTTCACGGGCCTTGTTTCCTTGACTTGATGGTTAAATCAATCTGTTTCAGAAGCGCCTCAACGATTTCGTTTGTCCTCTTAATCACCCCATTCAAAAACCTTGTTTTACAATAGCCAAGTAAGAACATAATTATTTGATTGTAATCTAAAATTCGATGGAAATTGAGTGGTCAAATCAAAATTAAACAAAACCCCTAAATTACAGCTAAATCGATAAATCCCCAAATAAATAAACCCTAGATTTCGATAATGACTATAAACCAAAGCAATACCATCAAATTCAACCTCATATTTTGAGTATGCTTGTAAAGCTTGAATTGCTTCCGGTAGGCCATGGAGACATCTTCGAATTGACCAAATTTGGGTTAACTAACCCTTTTTAGACTTTGAATTATATTTTCTAACCCTAATTTTTTTTAGTGTGTTAACTAACCTTTTGTTGCATTATATCATTTTTATTTATCATATTTCATTATAATTTTTGTTGTTACTATTATTAATGTTGTCATCATTTTCATTATAATTTTTGTTGTCACTATTATTAATGTTGTCATCATTAAATTAATGAATAAACACCGATGACATGAACTGTCATCCGGACGACATGAACTGTCATCGGGACGACATGAACTGTCATCCGGACGACATGAACTGTCATCAAGACATCATAAATTGTCATCCGATATCGTCATGAACTGTCATCCCACGACAAAAACTGTCATCCGGACCACATAAAATATCAATAACCATTCCAAACCTAACTCAACAAAAGCATCGCTATAATAAACTGTCATCCAAACTTTACAAAACCATAATACGAAGGAAAACTACAATACAAAGGAGATAATCAATTTGTTTAATTAAATTGTCATCGCCACTATTAAAGTCATATGTTTAATAAAACTGTCATCATTAATCACTATTATGAATAAATTGAAAAAATCATGTCAATTAAATTATCATCGTGTCAGTTTAGGAACTCTAAAAAATTGTCATCACTACTTTAGAGACTGTGAACGGGTAAGCAAATTTACGAATTTCATCAACTCGCTCGGATTTCAACATTCACCTCAGCAAACTTGTTAATAAATAAACATAATTCTCCATATAATGTCATCTACAATTTGTGTTGTACCGAACAAGTTGTTAACTATTAAACATGAATTTCTTGGATTTCCTTACTGGAGCTATGATTTGATTTCCACATTCACATTAACTACTTTAAAAATACGAAGATTTTGTTAACAGTTTAAGAACTTAGTCAAAGCACCTGGATGCGGAAAAATCATTCAAAGATGCTTCTTGAAGATGACAGTGATAGAAAAATGCAGTTGTCTTCGAGTACTGAAACTGGATTCGGCTTCTAGGTGAGAATGCAACACAACCTGCTATTTTCAACAACTTTAGCGGCATACTAGATCTGGAAATTCAGCCGTCGCGGGAGAAGGTGGTTATGGAGAGATTGTAGCCCGTTATTACTCAGATCTAGCTCGTAGAGGAGTCTCAATCGACTGAATTTATGGAGAGCGGTGGCGCAGAAGCTGTTGGAGTTGGTTTGAGAGAAAGCGAGGTCAAGCTCTCGGAGAGGAAGAAGATGGAGTCGTCGATGATTCCGGAGGTGAAGCACGAGAGGACAGTCGCCGAAAATTATAGTCGGGGAAGAAGGTGGTGTTGGCGACGACAACAGAGGTGGAAGAACGAGATGCCATAGGTGTGTGGAGGCGGAAGGACAAGACAGATGAAAATAGAAAACTGGATACGGAAGTAAAAGGAGGAATGAATTAATTAGGGTTTGAATCAGGGTTACTTTCTTTAACTCAAAAAAGCAGGGTTACAAATCACTCCTATAATTACATAAGGGGCAATGGGCCCCTTAATGTCTCGAACTGATGACTCAACAAAACCAACCAACCACTCTCTTCTCCTCTAATTTAATTTCGCCGATGAGCTTCTTTGTCTCCAATCTTCTCAAGCATCCAAGAAGTATCGATGATCTCTTCTTTGAATATGATCCATGTTTTGAATTTGCAATCCCCCAAACTTTAGAAGCAAACAATAACCAAAAACCAAAGGGTTCGTTTGGATGGCCAGTATTATAATGTCATTATGCATTATGTTGTATTAAGTTATAATATACTGCTTATCAGACTTTTCACTGGTTTATTATAATGAGAAAGTGGTTGTTTGGAAAAAGCATTTTTAAAGATGTTTTCATTGAAAAATAAGCTAACTTATTTGATTAAATAAGCTACGATTTCAAGTTTTTTACAAAAATAAACTAGCTTATTAAAGTCTGTTTGGTAAGTGTTAATTATAATGCTATAATTAATAAAAGCACCACCGCCAGCAACACAACGCCTCCCTTCTCCCTTGGTCATTTATGTGCAGTGGATCCGTCGTCGCCACTGTAATTTGCAGAGAGGAGCATATTTGAGTTCAACCGACAACAAGTCGTAACCGATTTTAGCAGAGGTGCATCACCGGTCGACAACCCACTACCAGTCTACCACTAATCACCACAAGATTGCACAGTGCCTCCGTTCAACCCATCTCAAACAACTACACAAAAATTGCACTACTAAACATACAAATTTGTAGTGAAGCAACGTTTTTTAGGGTTCTGACTTCACTTTCCCAGATTTGGGGTTTATCAAATTTGCACTTGATTGGTTTAATTATAGAACTTGCACACCTCTTGGAGACATTAAAGGTGTCAATCCCTGAGGTAAGCGGTATTGGCCTCTGCGTTTCCTCCTCGGCTACGGGCTCTTCAGTTTCGATGCTTTTTCAAATGCTTGGGAGAAAGTCGATAGGGCGGTGATAGCTTGCGAAGTTGAGGTGGCTGTAGAGGCGACGAGGAAGCCAACGATATGCGACAGTAGTCCAACAGTGGTAGAAGCGATGGTGAGAAGATATGGAGGAAGAAGAAGAAATCGAGTATAAAATATATTAAGATATAATGTTTACTCCCTCCGTTCCCATCTTTCCTTCCTCTTCCACAAAATGCACAAAGATTAAGAAAAGGAGAAAGGAGAAGAAAAAGAGAAAAGAGAGTGTATTGGGATAAGAAAATAAGGAGAGAGAGAAATTAAAAGGTTAAGATATGGATATAGTAATGATGAGAGAGATAAAAGTGAAAAGGTAATTTGAATTGTTGTGGGTTTTATAGCAATTGAAAAGTTTTTATGAGGGTAATGTGGTAAATATTTATGATCAAAAGTGAAAGTTTTGATAAGAGGAAGGAAATAAGGGGACAACATAAAAGGAAAGAGGAAGGAAAAAGAGGGACGGATGGAGTATAATTTAAGGGATTTACAAACAGCTTTTTTCTGGAGAATATGTTAAATGTGATTATAATTCTTTTTCAAGAATTATAATGATATTATCAGGATATCCAAACGAAGCCTAAAAAGTTTGAGACGAAACCCTGATTTAAGAATTCAGCATAAGCAGTGCACACCTAGGGTCTGTTCGGTTCGTTGAAGCTGAACTGAACTGAACTGAACTGAATTAGAGGCTGAACTGAACTGAATCTGTAAGAATAAAATTAAGCTAGCGACTGAACTGAATTGAAATTGTTGACTGAATCCTGAAATCGTGTTCGGTTCGTCCGGACTGAACTAGCATCAGAAATAATAAAAATACCTAAACTACCCTTATATTTTAATTTTGGAGGGCATCTCTTTATAAATTTTAATTTTGGAGGACATCTCTTTATAAATGGATTTTCCAAAAAAGATGGAGTGACAACTTAATACCAATCAATCATTTGAGTTAAATTAAAGGAAAAATGACCAAAAATAATCTCAACTTTTATTTATGAACAAAAAATAGTCTCGACTTTTATATCAACAAAAAATAATCTCAACTTTCAATCTATGAACCAAAAATGGTCCAAATGACTTTTTCGATTGAAATTTTGCTCACTTTGATGATGTTTATAAGAGAATTTTTCATAATTGGTAATAGTAATTGTTGTTTATGTGTGTGATGTTTATTATAAGATGTCTTCTTATTATAAAATTTCCTTAAATTTTAACGGAAAACTTGTTTGGACCATTTTTTGTTGATGAATTGAAAGTTGAGATTATTTTTTGTTGATATGAAAGTTGAGACTATTTTCGGTTCATAAGCGAAAGTTGGGATTATTTTTGGTCATATTTCCTAAACTAAAAGCTAAACTCTTGTTATCATATGAAGTTTACAACAAAACAAACTAGTGATTAAAATGTGCAACAATGCATAAATTGATTTATGGCTGGTACCACCCATCAGATTAAACAAAAGAAGTAGAAGGAACAAGTCACTAGCCGTGAGCAAATGGGTGTGAGAAAAAAAAATTCTGCACAAATGGATCGAAGTTGATGATGGAAACGAGTGAAATGAAAAGATAGTGTAAAAGACAATTAACACTTACAAGATAACCTTGCTCTGATGCCAGTTGATGCACGCCTGGTCTCCGGAAGCCAATTGCGCTCGAAGGATCTTTAATCAACAAACCTCGGAAGTGTTTTGTGGGTGTCTTTTGGGGGTCGATGGTAGATATGGGAGTTTGCAGCGGAATTTGGTTGGATATAGACGTCAAGAGGACTTGACGAATTAGGATATGAATGAAGAGTAGGCAACTCGACAAGCTAGGGTGAGGGTTCGGCAATGGAGATTGAGGGACACTCAAACAAAGGGAAGTTTAGGCTAGGGATGTAGAAGAATGAGGCTAGAAGATATAGGAACTTTTGGCTAGGGATGTAGACGAAAGAGGTTAGAAGCTATGGTGAAGGAGATGAGAAGACAGAGCCCGAAGGAATTGTGACGCCTAGTTCAAGAAGATGGAGGAATACTCGTCTCAACAAAGGTTCTTGAAGTCAAAAGCTAAACGTGTCGATTACAATGGAGGCGGAAAGCCTTATAAAGGAAAAACACAAACAAAAGATGACTGGGGAAAGGTCGCCGGTGGGGTTGGACGTCGATGGGTTGTCTCTGGCGCTTGCGCTTGGGAGGAGGTGCCTTGATCTTGAAAGCTTGGGGGGAACCTCCTCTTGCGCTTGTATGTGACAGGGTAGCGTAGGCATAGAAGACTTGAGGTGCCGATGGTCATGATCCCGGGATGATCTTCAAGAGTTGAGAGTAGGAGTGACCTAGGCGCCTCTTGGCTTGTGTAGTTGCTTGCCATGGCTTTAGTCACAAAAGATTGAACAGCCGCAGTGATGGCTTTGGCGCGTTGCCTAGTCATGGGGGCGCTAGGAGGCATAGTGAGGGCCTCCTCTACTTCTGTGGCTGTAAGAGAGGGCAGGGGCGCATCACCCTCCCCCACTTGGTAGTGAGACGTCCCCGTCTCACCAAAATCAAATTTCGGCTCCACATAAGGTGACAAATCTGCCACATTGAAATTTGAAGGCCCACCGCGAATTCTAGAGGTAGGTCGACCTTATATGCATTGTCACCAAAGGCTTCTACTATTTTAAAAGGACCGGCTCCCCTGGCATGTAGTTTTTTTTTCCTTAGGGATGGAAACCGTTCTTTTCTTAGATGCAACCAGACTAGATCTCCTGGAGTGAAGATCATTTCCTTCCTGCCTGTGTTGTGTTGGTTTGAATACTGTTCTGCTCGGCGCTCTAGCCGAATTTTTGTACGCCGGTGTAGCTCTTGCACAAATTTGGCTCTCTTCGTAGCTGGGACACTCTCTCGGTCTCCGAGTGGTCGTGGCACCATGTCTAAGGGAGTTAAGGAATTCACCCCCATAAACCACCTCAAATGGGGTCATCTTTGTTGCAGAGTGCCTGGACCTGTTGTAAGAGAATTCTACAATGCAAAGTAAGTCTTCCGAACGCTTGGCGTTGGTGCGCAACATAGTCCTTAGTAATGACCCTAGTGTACGATTAGTCACCTCAGTTTGGCCGTCTGTTTTGGGGTGATAACTTGTAGAAAACAACAATTTAGTTCCTAGTTTTCGCCATAAGACGCGCCAAAAATGACTCACAAATTTTGTGTCCCAGTCACTTACAATTGTCCTAGGAATACCATGTAGTCTAACAATATTATCAAAGAATAGATTTGCAATTTTTGTTGCATCATTAGTCGTCTTACATGGTATGAAGTGGGACATCTTAGAAAACCTGTCAACTACCACAAATATGGAATCATTACCTCTTTGTGAACGAGGCAAACCTGTAATGAAATCCATGGAGATATCTTCCCAAGGAATGGTCGGAATTGGGAATGGTGTGTAGAGACCATGGGGGTTTGCCCTCGACTTTGCTTCGTGACATGCCACACAGCTGTTGCAAAATTTCTCAACATGCTTCCTCATATGTGGCCAGAAGAAATGTTCTTTAAGGGCAGCCAATGTTTTTGTGGACCCAAAATGTCCACGCCCTTCATGTGCTTCCTGCATAAGAAGTATCCTAATAGAGGACAAAGGAATACACAGGCGTCCCATTTTATACCGGAAGCCGTCAATGAGGAAAAAATTCTCTACAACTTGGTTAGCTAAGCAAGAATCAAGAATTGGTTTGAAGTATGGGTCATCAGCATACAATCCTTTGAGCAATGAAAACCCTAAGATCTTAGCTTGAAGTTGAGTGAGGAGAATATACCTTCGAGAAAGGGCGTCGGCTACCACATTCTCCTTACCTTTCTTGTGGACAACAACATAGGGAAAAGTCTCCATGAATTCTACCCACCGAGCATGTCGTCGTCCCAAAGTGGCCTGACTCTTTAGATATTGCAATGCAGCATGGTCAGAATGAATGACAAACTGTTTTGGCCACAAGTAATGTTGCCAAGTCTTTAATACTCGAATGAGTGCATAAAGTTCTTTGTCATAAGTGGGGTAGTTCAGCGTCGCCCCACTTAATTTCTCACTGAAGTATGCAATGGGGCGCTTTTCTTGTAGCAAAACACCACCAATTCCAAAGTTAGATGCATCACATTCTACTTCAAAAGTTTTCTCGGAATCTGGAAATTGTAGTAATGGAGCCTCGCACAAACAAGTCTTGAGTTTCTAAAACGCTGATTCATGTGGCTCAAGCCACTCAAATGTTCAGCTCTTCTTTGTCAGTTCGTGCAGTGGGATAGCTATGGTGCTGAAGTCGCGAACAAATCGTCTGTAGAATCCGGCTAAGCCTAAGAAGGATCGTACCATTGTACTTGTAGTAGGTTGTGGCCATTCTTTGATTGCTCTAATTTTCTCTTCATCCACCGTTAGGCCGTCCCTAGAGACCACAAATCCCAAGAAAATTGTGCTCTCTGCTACGAAACTACACTTCTTCAAATTGGCAAACAGTTGCTGTTTTCGAAGACATTCTAGCACTTGTTTCAGATGCTCTGTGTGCTCTGCTAGGCTGCGGCTATAGACCAATATGTCATCAAAATAAACGACGACAAACTTACCGAGATATTGGCGCAGCACATGGTTCATGAGGCGCATGAAAGTGGACGGTGCGTTGGTGAGTCCAAAGGGCATGACCAACCACTCGTAAAGGCCGTACTTTGTCTTGAAGGCCGTCTTCCACTCATCTCCAGCCTTCATTCTAATCTGATGGTATCCACTCTTCAAATCAATCTTGGAAAATATGGTAGCACCATGCAGTTCATCGAGCATATCATCCAGACGTGGAATGGGATGTTTGTACTTGACTGTGATCTGGTTGATTGCTCTGCAGTCCACACACATTCTCCAGGTTCCATCCTTCTTTGGAACCAGAATCATTGGTACTGCACAAGGGCTCAAACTTTCTCGGACATATCCTCCTTCAATGAGCTCTTGCACCTGCCGTTGAAGCTCATGAGTTTCTTCTGGGCTTGCTCTGTAGGCGGCCCTGTTTGGTAAAGAGGCTCCGGGCACAAAGTCTATCTGGTGCTCAATGCCTCTAACTGGGGGAAGTCCGTCTGGTAGATCCTCAGGAAACACATCTTTGTAATCCTGCAAAACAGATTGTATGCAACTAGGGAGATCAATTTGTTCCTTTTCAGTTGAAATGCAAAGTTTAAGACATAAAAGGAAACACGGAAGCCTGCCCTGAATAATGTCGTCCAAGTCAGTTGGACGAGTCATAAACACTCGTTGCTCGCAAGTGCCTTGGATTGCGCCTGGCTGCTTGGTTAACCGAGCGCTTTCTGACTTCTCTCATCCTCATCTTTCTGGCCAACGGATGCAGCGCTCGGGCCAGATTGTGGGTCTGGTGGTTTGCGCTCGGTGGCCTGTGTCATGGTTTGTTCTGGCGCCTTATTGCCTTGTTCCTGCGCGCGTTGAGTGTCCTGGTTTGCCTGACCTAGGATTTCTCTTGCTCTAGCTGTGGGCGCGCGCAGGCATGTGCCGGCTCTGGCTATCAATTGAGGGTCATCAAGAGATAGTTGTGGCACGCTAGACGTTGTAGGTTCGTGAGATGCTTTGGCTCCCAGAGTGGTGTCGTGGCCACTTTCCATAATTCCTAGACTTGGCTTCGATTTGTGTTGTTCATTCTGAACAACCTTGTTTCTTTCTCGTTCAGCCATGTCCTGTAAGATCTCATGTGGCGACATAGGTAAGAGTGTGACGCGTTTTCCATTATAGGTAAATAAATATGTATTTAAATACCCATCGTGGATAATACGTCTATCAAATTGCCATGGACGTCCAAGTAGGAGATGAGTGGCGTCCATGGGTACTATGTCACATAGCACTGAATCAGAATATAAACCAATAGAGAATGAAATTAAACATTGCATGGTTACTTGTTCACCTCGACTTGATTTGAGCCATTGCAGCCCATATGGTTCGGGGTGTGGTGTTGTAGGCAAGTTGTAATGTTTTACCACTTTCTCATTGATGAGATTGCAGCAGCTTCCTCCATCGATTATCACACTTAATGTTGATTGCTTGAATAGACATCTCGTGTGAAAGAGATTATCACGCTGATCCTGGGTTGATGCTTCTTTTATTGACAAAATGCGCCGGGCTACTAGGGTTTGAGAGGGTGGCTGAGTTAGGAAGCTAGGTAAGCCGAGATCCTCCCCTGCAAAATTAGACATCCCGGCGAGTAACAGTGTACAAAAACCAACTCAAAACAAAGAAATCAAGCAAGTATAATCGCTTATACAAGATATAGTCAAAGCACTCGTAGGGTGACTACTTTGGCTGGCCGTATGGCGGTTAAGGCAAGCTTGTGTTTCCAGGATATACCGAAAGAGATGCAAGATAATATAGTAAGTCAACAAGCTTTCAAATCAAACACAATTGCAAGATAAGCAGCATGCAAGACAAAGGCAAACAATCAAGCGACTCTAGATGGTGATGAGAAACGAAGATGGATCGAACCAAATCGGTGTAGGCTCAAGGGTTACCTTATTTGGGTTGTGCCTTGGCCGAACTATAAGTCTTTCTTTAGACTTGTATTTTTTTTTTATATATAATATCTCGAAGATATGATTTAATTTGATTTGGTTCGAGATATTTGTGAAAGTCAAGATATGCAAGGTATGACTGGGATTTTCGGCCAACTTAAAAGAAACCAAATATCCTAACAAGATACTAAATCTCAACAATAGGAAATATAAGATATGCAAGATCTTAACTATAAAATCATGCAAAATTTCGGCAATCTTATGGTCAAAGGCTCGTTGGATCTCAAGGATATTTTTGGTATGATTCCTTGCAAGGAGAGCTTAGAATCAGCCTAGGGTTTGAATAATTTTTTTTGTGAATTTTTCAGATTTAATGTGGCCTAAAGCCGTGAGCAAATGGGTGTGAGAAAAAAAAAATCTGCACAAATGGATCGAAGTTGATGATGGAAACGAGTGAAATGAAAAGATAGTGTAAAAGACAATTAACACTTACAAGATAACCTTGCTCTGATGCCAGTTGATGCACGCCTGGTCTCCGGAAGCCAATTGCGCTCGAAGGATCTTTAATCAACAAACCTCGGAAGTGTTTTGTGGGTGTCTTTTGGGGGTCGATGGTAGATATGGGAGTTTGCAGCGGAATTTGGTTGGATATAGACGTCAAGAGGACTTGACGAATTAGGATATGAATGAAGAGTAGGCAACTCGACAAGCTAGGGTGAGGGTTCGGCAATGGAGATTGAGGGACACTCAAACAAAGGGAAGTTTAGGCTAGGGATGTAGAAGAATGAGGCTAGAAGATATAGGAACTTTTGGCTAGGGATGTAGACGAAAGAGGTTAGAAGCTATGGTGAAGGAGATGAGAAGACAGAGCCCGAAGGAATTGTGACGCCTAGTTCAAGAAGATGGAGGAATACTCGTCTCAACAAAGGTTCTTGAATTCAAAAGCTAAACGTGCCGATTACAATGGAGGCGGAAAGCCTTATAAAGGAAAAACACAAACAAAAGATGACGGCTAGACCTAGAAAGAAAGAGAGGGCCGGCGGCTAGGGTTGGGCTAGGTTTGGGAGAGCTTGGGCTTGAGTGCCAAGGGCCCAATAGGACGGCCCAAACCATGCAAGGCTGGACCACTCCATATTTAGAAACTTTCTAAAAATAGAAAGTTCTGAAACGCTACGAATATATATTTTTTCTAAAAATAGAAAGTTCTAAAAATGACAGCCCTGTCGTGTGCATATCCCCAGCTGCCTATATAGATGGGCCAAAGCAGCTGAACCCCACGATATGCCCGTAGCATGGGCATAGGTTTCCACAAAAGGCCCATATCTAAGCCGAATCAAGTTCTGTGACTTGTCGGGAAATAAGATCGAGGAAGCAGTATACAACACCCAACCTAAACCCTTTCGCTCTGGACCTAGGTTTTCACAATGCCTTTTAAACCATTCAACTTTCACCCTCCCATAATCTAAAGTGTGAGGATCTATTCCAAAAATTTCCGCCCCCTTCCTACCATAGTATTTTAGAATCTCATCATGACTAAACTTGGCACCCAGTTTCTTACATGTCGTCATTGCTTTCCCTTCTATAGGTAGGCCTAAAATCATATATACATCAAGAAGGCCAATAGTGATCTCACCACAAGGGAGGTGGAATGAATTTGTCTCCGGTTGCCATCGTTCGATGAACGCTTCAATCAAAGGAAAGTCGATTTCTTCGTACATCATGTCAGGTAGATCTGACAGTCCAACTGCACCAGGAATCTCTGACCAGTCATTGTTGTCCAATGGCCAATCACTGCTCTGCTTTGTCCGTTGTTGTGGCTTCATCGGACCTTTGAACTGCAGAAAAATACAAAAATTACACTCTGCAGAACAAATTTTCAAAAAAAGCACATATTATGCATTTTCTGCAGAATTATCAGTTTCTGCAGAATTGTGCATTTTCTCGCGTTCTGCGAGGAGTGACACCCTCGCGTTCTGCGAGTTGTCACTCCTCGCGTTCTGCGAGAAAATGCACATATTATACATTTTCTGATAATTCTGCAGAATATGTGCAATGGATTGAAAATGCAGAAAATAAATAATTAATTAAATTACCTCCCCTTTCTGGATGTGGAACGCAACATGTGCTTCAAATCCCTTAAGCAACTCGGGATCTTCTGGACCTCCAGGTGTGTCATGAGTGAGCTCAGGATCATACTTTGGCTCATTCTTCTTGGACTTCCTCTTTCTTTTGCGTTTCTCGACCACTTCTTCTTCTTCTTCTTCTTCTTCTTCTTCTTCTTCTTCTTCTTCTTCAACATCATCACCTTCTTGTTCTTGTTCATGTTGTTCCTCTTCTTCATCCCCAAAAACTTCATCCTCGTTTTCTGCTTCCATCGGTTCTGGGGCTTGATTGTGAGAAGAAGAACCAGCTTGTCCACTTCCTCGGCATATCCACCGCCCCAACTTTGTCCAAACATCCCTTCTCCACCGCCCCAACTGCCTCCCGCCCACCCCTGTCCGACTTTCATAAGTGCATTATGTTCAAAAAACTGGTCCCAGCAACCCGGTTGTCCAGTAGAATAACTATCTTGGGAAACAAGGTCCCAGCCAACTGCGTATGACTCCCAACTAGTATGCGGTTGTCCAATTGAATAACTACCTTGGGACCAATTGGGATTGGGACGTTCTTCAACGTCGGGGAGTCCCTCTGCAGAACAAATGTTCTGCAGAAAACAGAATTGCCAGTTATGTTCTGCAGAAAACAGAATTGCCAGTTATGGCAACTCCTCGCGTTTTGCGAGGGACATGACTCTCGCAGAACGCGAGGGATGTAGCGTTCTGCGTGAATTTGCACTTTCTTCAGTTTCCGACGACAATTTCCGGCGACAATTTCCGACGAAAATTCAATATTTTAGCTAAAATACCTATCAATTTAAGTAAATTACCAAATAAACATCAAAACCCTAAATAAAATCAAAAACCCTAACCCTAATGAATTTCAACCTATTCAACATAAAACAACATCCACTCATCAACCATAATTCAAAATCATCATCTTTCATCCATTATACAACCATTTCTAAATCAACATTCAATATCAAAACATCATATAATATGCAATTTTCTATACTAACGACATATATTCATCTAAAAACAACATTATAAAGCATAAGAGTATTAGAAACATACCTTATATGGAGATTTGAATTGAAAAGAGGAAGAAGAAGTAGGTTGAATTGAAAAGAGGAAGAAGAAGCGGCGGAATTTTTTTATGGTGGCTGTAAAAATGGGCAGAGTAGGGTTTTTCCCCTTTTATAGGGGAAAAACCCCCTCGCGTTCTGCGAGGGGACGCTCCCTCGCGTAACGCGAGGGCCCGGGCGTTATTTAGAAAACGCCCGGGCTATATTTAGCAAGGGCCTATTTTTATTCAGTTCTGCTCTATTCAACCAGATAAGTGATGAGGCTTTAATTTTCTCCTCTTTTTCAGCCCTTTTTAACCCAATTCAGTTCCATTCAGTATCTATCCAACCGAACAGGATTTTAGGCCCAAATTCAGCTCCGTTAAGCCCAATCCAGCCCCTTTATAACTCTAACTGAACGGACACCTAATCTATATAATCTATTAAAGCTGAGCATTTTCAAGGCTTCTCCTTTATTCTAGCCCCACCCCATCCATGTGACAATTTCTTACTTGTTTCTTTTAATTTTTTCTATATTTCTATTTGTTTTAAAATAAAACATTTTCTATTTAACTATTAAAACTATAATCTATTAAAGCCTTGAGAGTTGAGAGTAATTGTAGGAGCAAATTGTTAAGCTATTAGCTTTTTATATTTAAATTTATTATTATAAGTAACTATCAAAATTTAATTTGAGGTCCACAAAACTAATACAACAAATATGTAGAGAAAAGTTCCGGTGAGAACAAAGCTTAAAGTAGGAAAAATGAAGTTTTCGCGTTCACAAATAACAAGTTAATGTTCATAATTTGAGCGTTAACGTTCATAATCTAGGCGATAAAATTTTTTGAAGTCATTTTGAGAAAATAATTAAAACAATCAAAGTTCGCAGTAATTACAAGTATGCCACCGCGTCCCTCACTTAAAACGTTCAAAAAATTTTGTGGCCTATATTATGAACACTACCATCCAGAATATGAACATTGACGGATAATCTCTGAACACGGTCTGTTCGTTTTCCTACGTTAAGAGTTATTTGCACCCGAACTTTCCTCCAAATATGTATATACTTTAATCTGCATAGCTTTTTTTATTTGTTAAAAATTCTCGTGTCCCTAAAACACTCCTTTTTTGCAAAATAAGAAATAAAATGTAATTTCATTTCTATCTAAGCAAATTAACATCATTAATATATCTTTATTGTATATTTTTATTTTGTATTTTAGTAATATATCCCGCATTAATTTTTACGATAAATCATAATTTTTATAAAATCACAGGTCATTATTATAAAAATAATTAATTATAAATACATCCCCGTGCATGGCACTGCTTACGCTGAATTATTATAAAAATAATTCAGCGTAAGCAGTGCACACGTAATCTATATAATCTATTAAAGCTGAGCTTTTTCAAGGTTTCTCCTTGATTCTGGACCAACCACATCCATGTGGCAATTTCTTACTGGTTTCTTTTAATTTTTTCTATATTTCTGTTTGTTTTAAAATAAAACATTTTTTATTTATCTATTAAAGCTATAATCTATTAAAGCCTTGAGAGTTGAGAGTAGGGGTGTCAAATCGGATGGTCGGGTCGGGTTTCGGTCGGACAATTTCGGGCTTCAGAAAAATTCGGGTCGGACATTATTCGAAATTTATAACAAGTCGGAACGAGTCGGGTCGGGTCGGGTTCAGACCGGACAATTATTTATCGGCCAAAATCGGGTTTTCGAACTAATTTCGGTCGGACCGTTTTCAGGTCGAACGGTTTTCGGGTCGCACAATTTTCGGGTCCGGACATGTTTCCTGTCGGATAGTTTTCGGGTCCGGACGTGTTTCGGGTCGGTCGATTTCGGGTCTGGGCGATTTTGGATCGGGTCAATTTTGAAAACGAGAAGATTAAATTTTAAAATAGATAGTTTAAACTAATTAATATGTGAATGAATTGCTAATTGTCTATAATTAAGTAGGAATTGATCGAATAATCTTGGGTTTCGGAAAATCTTGAGTTTTGGACAATCTCGGGTTTCGGACAATATCGGGTTTCAGACAATTTTGGGTCGGACAATTTCAGGTTTCGGACGAGTTTTGGGTCGAACAATATCGGGTTTCGGACGAGGTTCGGATCGGACAATTTCGGGTCGGACGAGGTTCGGATCAGACAATTTCGGGTCGGACGAGGTTCGGATCGGACAATTTCGGGTCGGACGAGATTTGAATCAGACAATATCGGATTTCGGACATTTTTCGGGTCGGACAGTTTTCGGGTTTCACACATTTTTCGGTCGGGTCGGACTCGTCTCGGACATAAACCTTTTCATTTTTTCGGGTTTCGGTCGGACTTTTTTTCGGCCGGACCGGTCGGGCTTTCGGGTCGGGTCTAATTTTGACAGCCCTAGTTGAGACTAATTGTAGGAGCAAATTGTTAAGCTATTAGCTTTTTATATTTAAATTTATTATTATATAAGTAACTATCAAAATTTAATTTGTGGTCCACAAAACTAATACAACAAATATGTAGAGAAAAGTTCCGGTGAGAACAAAGCTTAACGTAGGAAAAACGAAGTTTTCGCGTTCACAAATAACAAGTTAATGTTCATAATGTGAGCGGTAACGTTCATAATCTAGGCGATAAATTTTTTTGAAGTCATTTTGAGAAAATAATTAAAAAAAATCAAAGTTCGCAGTAATTACAAGTATGCCACCGCGTCCCTCACTTAAAACGTTCAAAAAATTGTGTGGCCTATATTATGAACACTACCATCCAGAATATGAACATTGACGGATAATCCGTGAACACGATCTGTTCGTTTTCCTACGTTAAGAGTTATTTGCACCCGAACTTTCCTCCAAATATGTATATACTTTAATCTGCATAGCTTTTTTTATTTGTTAAAAATTCTCGAGTCCCTAAAACACTACTTTTTTGCAAAATAAGATATAAAATGTAATTTCATTTCTATCTAAGCAAATTAACATCATTAATATATCTTTATTGTATATTTTTATTTTGTATTTTAGTAATATATCCCACTTATCTAATGTTTTATGAACATTAGATAAGTGGTTTACAAGTATGTCATTTGACCTGTACACAATATCTTATATCAAATAATCTATTAAATTTAAAATTTATTCTTAATAGGATAGGATAAGTTGTATTGTTTTTATAAATGAAGTGATTGTTTTTTATGATTTATTTGTTGAGTTAATTATTTAAAATTAAAGTTAAAAATAAAAAATTGAAGATAGTTTAACCGCCTAGCCTAGAATCACTCTAGAAACTTTAAAAGTCTCAGCTTTAATATATAAGATAGATTATGGGAACGAAACCGCCTCAAACGAAACGTCCTCAAATGACGATATAAAGGGGAATAGGCAGTGTTTGAAGAAATCAGGATAATGAAATCACAATAAACTGTGCCCTTATTAATGCACCTGAATTTCCAACGGAGAGTCTTCATACATATTTAGATTAGATTAGATTAAGATAAAGTTTACAAACCATAAACCGTAAAGTATAAACTAACCCATGCATGACACGAAATACATTCTAGTCTATATCTTATCTTATCTATCTATATCTATATAAAGGTTAGCTGACCGCTGAACGAATTGAATGAAATCGGTACCTATTTAATTCTAAATTCATTTTTTTTTATTAATTAATTATCATTAATTCTAAATCTATTTAAGTTGTTAATTAATGATCTCTTAAATCTAATTAATTCTAACATCATTTAAGTTCTTTTTATTAATGTTAATTAATGATCATTGAAATCTAAATAATTCAAAATTCATTTAAGTTTTTTTTCTTAATTAATTTATTTTAATTTAGTATATCTTAGAATTATAGTAAAATAAATAAATTACAGTATTATCTCCTTTATAAGGCCTCTGTGTTATGTTAGAAACTTGATTATAGTATTGAGTAAGTTTCTCTCATTACAACCTTATTCTATTATTATGTTTCAAAACTACTTCAAACATAAATATAAAGAAATCGGAAATTCTTATAATTTCAAATATTAACAAATTTGATAACAACAACTAAAATATTAACAATAATGTGTAACTATATTAAATCAAATACGAAAACACATAATTTTCTCGCGCGAAGCGCGAGTCCCATATCTAGTATATCTATATAAAAGATGGCTGACCATTACCCGAATTGAATGAAATTGGTACCTAATCATGATTGACGCGGAATTAATATACTTGATATGGCCCATTTTCTAACAATAAACTAGTCCCTCCTGCCCGTGCCACGCACGGGCCAAATGAATTTTAATAAATAAAAATTTAGTACCACTATAAATATGAATTAGAATGTGTAATATTTTCCCGTATGTTTCACTTATATTCTACTTTGAATCCGGATAATAAATTTTTAAATCTATTATTGTGTTCAACTATTTTGTCATATCTTTAAAAAAATTAATATAATTTGAAAAATAAATAATAAAGTACATAAACATACTAAATGCATACACGACACGGGAAAACTATAGGCTTAAACTTTAATTGTTTAGGAAAAACTAATTAAAATATTTTCAACTTTTACCAGAAGACCAAAATGTAGATCAAACGACTTTTTTCATTAAAAATTAAGAAAATTCAATAACAGCATGACACATAATAATAGTTTTATGTACGTTGCAAAACATTCATCCTCGAATTTAAAAAATATTTAATTAAAATTGTAATTTGGTTGTTTTTGGTTTATAAATTTTAAGTTGGGGTTCTTAACTTTTTATTGATTTAAACGTTGAGATAAATTTTATCTAAAGTAAAAATTGAGATTTTTTTTATTTTTCGTATTGTATTATGTAAATTTACGTTACCACTAAAGAATACCTTTGTAGGATATTTTGTTATTTATTGTCTAATGATATAATAATCATATAATTTTATTTTACCAAGGGAGAAATATTGAAATTTATAAAAATTAATCTTTTTTAGCGTCAAATATTTACTGATGAAGTTCTTTGTCATTATAGATATTTCTAGCACGAAGAAACGGATCAAATAGTTATATTAAAATATTGAATTTATATGTTATTATATCCTAAGTAGACTTGTCAAAAGCTTATCAAACAATGAAGTCGTTTGGGTCAAACCTGAACCGATCCATACTTCTCGAAACTCTTCGAGGGACCCACTTTTCACATATTTTATTTGTGAATAAATAAAAATATTGTTTAAATTTCATTTTCTTTATTACAATAAAACTATCGAACATTTGAAACTCACTGGGTTGACCCGAGCCGAACTCGACCAATGGTCGACCCGCTTAACCCAAACTCGTTTTCCATCCGAACCCAAACCGGACTCGTTTGACCCGTTTGCCATATCTAATTTCCCTTTATCAAATAAGAGGTGAAAAAATGTTACCGGAAAATGAATTGGTTAAGATTTAAAAAAAATTTGCTAAATATATCTTCTTCTTTTTTATTTATTCAGAAAACATGTAACTTATACATTTTATAAATCATCTTTTTTATCTTAACCCGTAATTTTAATAAGTTGATATGATTTATGTTTGCTTTTTTTTTTATAATACATTTTATCAAAAGAAAATTTTATTTATGCATATATTTGATATTATTTCCAATTATATGACCCTTAAAAAATTAAAATTCTTTTATTTAGTAAAATAATTTATTTCAATTATATGAACCTTAAAAAAAATTATTTCTATTAAAATATGATTTATCATGTTCATAGAATATCATTTTTCTTAATTTGGTTTATCGTTATTCTTTTATTATATCCTTTAGTTTTAATATTTTCCATTATAAAAGGCAATATTTAATTTTTGATTGAACCTTTTTTTTATGGGTCAAGCAAAACTTCAATCCAAGATGAATATATTGATGAATATCTTTATGATTATCTTGTGTGAATATTTTTCAACCACCCCCAAAACTATTTTTTTTAAGGGTGTGAATCCCATAATAAACCTTCTTATAGAGAGAAATAAGAATGAATCTAAGTCATTGGATGCCTACCTCCACTTGTAGTGGGGGTAGTTGTGGTGGTCCGGCGACAACCCGACGACTTCCCGGCGACCACCCGGTGGTTGCCCGGTAGAGGTCTGGCGACGGTCCGGCGGAGGTCCGACGACAGTCCGACGGTGGTCCGACGTGGTCCGATGGAGGTCCGGCGGTGGTCCAATAATAAATGAAAAAGTTAAAGTATAAAAATAAATGAAAATTTAAGTCTAATTCAAATTGGTGAACATTTAAATATAATGTGATGAACATTTAATTATAATGTGATGAACATGTAATGAACATTCAGTAGAGTATATCAAAATGAACGTTTATAAACATTTTGATGAACATTTATGAACAACGTGATGAACATTTATGAACAACATGATGAACATTTAAGCTAATTGTAATGAACTTTTGAGTAATGAACATTTTATTAAATGCTTGTGAACATTTAAGGATGTTTGATGAACATTTAAGTATGAGATGATGAACATTTAGGTAATTTTTGATGAAGATCAAGTGTTTTTGTACTCGAAATTATATTAAAGTGATGTTTGATGAACATTTAAGTAAGAGATGATGAACATTTATCAACATTTTGATGAACATTTATGAACAACGTGATGAACATTTAAGTCGATTGTAATGAACTTTGGCTAATGAACATTTTATTAAATTCTTGTGAACATTGAAGTATGAGATGATGAACATTTAAGTATGCGATGATGAACATTTAGGTGAACATTCAGTTGGTGAACTTTTAAGTATAATGTGATGAACATTCAGTAGAGTATGTACAAATGAACATTTATGAACATTGTGATGAACAATTATGAACACTTGATCTTCATCAAAAATTGGTGAACATTTAAGTAGAATGTGATGAACATTCAATTGGTGAACTTTTAAGTATAATATGATGAACATTCAGTAGAGTATGTACAAATGAACATTTATGAACATTGTGATGAACATTTATGAACATTTAGTAATAAATAATTTTGTAATATTTGTGAACAATTTTATACATCTTTGTGACAATTTTATTCCGGCGAGGCCCAAAGATGGTCCGGCGGTGGTGAGAGGGGGTCGGCGGTGGTCGGCGGTGGTCCGGCAGAGGTCCGGCGGTGCTCCGGCGGTGGTGACAAGGGTGCCACATGTCATCATATGGGCTCTTGGATCTCTCTTGATCCAAGGCTCCACATTCATTATCATTTATCATTTTAACAAGTATTATTACATGACACTTTTCCTTTTTTTAATTATATAATCTTTATAAAATATAATTTCATTTTTAACTTAGTAAAAGATAAAATCTTTATTAGGAAATAGATTGATATAATTTCTTAAAAAATAATCTTTAATTTAATAGTAATAGATTTGTTTGAACAATATATGTGGAAATTTCTTTTTAAAATATCTTGTGTGAATATTTTTCAACCACCCCCAAAAACATTTTTTCAATTATATAATCCTTATAAAATATAATTTCGTTTTTAACTTAGTAAAAGATAAAATCTTTATTAGGAAATAGATTGATGTAGTTTCTTAAAAGATAATCTTTAATTTAATATATAGTAATAGATTTGTTTGAAAAATATATGTGGAAATTTCTTTTTAAAATATCTTGTGTGAATATTTTTCAACCACCCCCAAAAATATTTTTTAAATTATATAATCCTTATAATATATAATTTCGTTTTTAACGTAGTAAAAGATAAAATCTTTATTAGGAAATAGATTGATGTAGTTTCTTAAAAGATAATCTTTAATTTAATAGTAATAGATTTGTTTGAAAACTATTTGTGGAAATTTATTTTTAATATATCTTGTGTGAATATTTTTCAACCGCCTCGAAAAATATTTTTTCGATTATATAATCCTTATAAAATATAATTTTTTTTTAACTTAGTAAAAGATAAAATCTTTATTAGGAAATAGATTGATGTAGTTTCTTAAAAATAATCTTTAATTTAATAGTAATAGATTTGTTTGAAAATTATATGTGGAAATTTCTTTTTAAAAAAAGTAAACTTTAATATTAGACTTTTATTCCGGTGGCCCAAGGAAAAGCCCAATCCAAGATGAATATATTCATGAATATCTTTGTGATTATCTTGTGTGAATATTTTTCAACCACCCAAAACTTATATATACTAGTACTTTCTCGCCCGTGCTATGCACGGGCTTTAGTGAAAATATATCACTATTTTAAAATTAAATTAAAAAATATAATATTATTGATATATTTTTCATTTATAACTTGGACCTTATTGTCTTTGTTAGTTCTACACTAATACGTAAATTAGTTTTTCTTATACATAATATGTTTTTATTATCAAACCATTATTAATGATGTCCTTTGCAATTCTCACGCATGCGAAAAATATCACATAGTCTTTATTACTTTGGAATAATTTGTAGTGATATTTATTTCTCGATATTGAATATGATTTACACTATATAATACGAAATAGTAATTTGTATAGTCATCTACATGGTTTTATTTTAATTAAAGTATACTGTATTTTTTAAAATTGATTAAATAAGTATACTTTTGTTGATATATTTAATTTGTATCTTTATGTGGATCTACAATAATATATATAAAATTTTAGTTAGATTCAACTATTTTTTTTAATATGACTTATCTCATTTCTATATATTTATAAACAACCTCTTATAATTAATAAGATTTGTATTTGATAATATCTCTAAAGAAATAAATTAACAAAAAAATAATATTATTATAAATAAAATAAAATAGGTTGACAGTATATCTATCATATTAGAGTGTTAAATTATACGTTTATTTAATTTTTATACAAAAATAGTAACTATTTTTTCTTCTTTCTTATAACAACTATCATCAATCCCCAATCCTCATACAGGAAATAGCAAGTATATCTTTGTATAGCAATTATTTAAATAGTTTTCTTCCCTTTTAGCATATTTTTTATAAATAATTTTTTAACACATACTTTTTTAATTGATTTTTATTTTTATAATAAGAGTTCTTATAAATATCTTTGTTAAGAATTTTTCCATATATGAATCTTAAATAATATAATTTTGTTTATTTATTATAATAAAAAAATCTATATGATCTTTCATATTTGATTTTTTTTTTCCGATGAGATAAGCATAAGCCAAAAATTATTGGTGAATATCCTCCTACCCAAAAATTATATATATATATATTATAATATTCATGTGTGATGTGTATTATTTAGTTCGACTATGTATATATAGACGATACGTAGACAAATTACATATGATAACAATATGTAAACATATATAAATGATACATACGATACATACGATAACTATTTTTATGATGATTATTATATTAAATCGTTTTTTTGAAAAATATCCACCCGCTTTAGTCTTCTTCCTTTATCTTTCTTGAAATCAAAGTTCTCTTAAAATATTGAGAATAAACGTAAAAGAGATCTAACATATAGAAGAATGAAAGAATAAAGTTTATTATTTGGATGTAAAAAAGGTTTATATGTAATGGAAAAGATAGGAATATCTTTAATAATTATATTTTTCAATTATGAATCTTACAAAATATATTTGTTTATTTATTATAATTAAAAATTTGTACGAACTTTAATATTGGGTGTTTTTTCCGATGGGTTAAGAAAAAGATTAAAACTGTGATGAAAAATCTGTACGAATATTTTTCAATTTTTTCCTTAAAAAAAATAATTTTGTTTATTTTTTATAATAAAAAAATCTATACAAACTTTAATATTGGGTTTTTTCGATGGGATAAGCAAAAGCCTAAAATTATTGGTGAATATATTTCAATTATGAATAGTAAAAAATATAATTGTTTTATTTATTATAGTAAAAAGATCTATCTGGACTTTAATATTTGATTTTTTTTCCGATGGGCTAAGCAAAAGCCCAAAATTATGATGAATATATTGATGAATATCTTTGTGAATATTTTTCTCATACCCCAAAAATTATATATAATAAAACATCTATGTGGACTATTAATATTGGACTTCTTCTTGGATAGGGTAAGAAAAGCCCAAAAAAATTGTGATGAATATCTTTGTGAATGTATTGCGTGAATATTTATTAGGATCCATGTAATTTTTTTTATTATAATAGATAAAAAAAATATTTTTACAAATTGATATCATGAAGAATAGTGCCCACCAAAACTATATCATTTATTTTTTAGGCAACGGATAATTTGTTTGCAAATTTCTTCGAGGAAGAAGACTGAGGTTTGCTATAAACTCCATTGTTTTGATCGGGGATGCAACTTTGAAGGTAAACACCTCTTGTAATATTAGGCTCTTAACATTTATTCATATATTAATGAATATTATTTTTAATATAAGGAGTGAATATATATATTTTCTACCAAAAAATTATAGGGTCAAAATCTGGTCATAACAGCCCCTTAAGTGATAAATGACCGTTCATTCGAGTTGATCTAACGGCCCAGATCTCTCTCACCTCCCACACTGGCAACTTCCTACTCGCTAGCTTTTTGTGTGAAACACACGCGATACATCGTTCCAGCGTGATTCAAAATTGGAGCGAAAACCGTCTCTTCCCATTCTTCTCAAAACTTCCACAGAAAACCTCTCTCGCAAAGGCGATCAAACCCTATCCTCCTACTCGCTTGCTTTTTCTTCGATTTCTCAACGAAATCACTTCGTTTTCTCTCGCCTATCATCAAAAACTACATACTCCTACAGATTTCGCGATGTCTGGCTCACAGAAAAACAGCGAAGGAAGAGGTATGGTGTTTAATCCCTAATTTTAGCTTATACGATGCTTTTTCCTGTGATTTCTCACTGATTTCTCTTCATTTCACTCCGTCGTTCACCAAAATCCATCAACTCGCTACTTAAAATGGCAGAATCTCAGAGAAGCCAAGTACCAAGAGGTATGGAATATAATCTGGTATTTGGAGTTAGGTTTTTGCTTTGACATGTTAGATTTCGCTACATGCATGTTTTATTTTAAGGTACTGAGTGTGAAAAGTATATTTGTATGTACTGAGTGGTCATTATTTTGATCATGACTGTGTTTTTACTCTATGTTCACCAGATCTTGTATATATGTTCATCAAAGTTCCTAACAAAGTTCATCAAAATACATGTTCATCACAGTACATCTAAATGTTCATCAAATATCTTGTATTTGTTCATCGTATCTTGTATATACGTTCACCAGATTTCTTTTCAATGTTCACCAAAAATTTTGTGATTGTTCATCTCATTGCCTATAAAAGTTCATCATATGTCTTAAGATTGTTCATCAGATTTCTCTTATCTGTTATCATAAATCTTGTTATTGAATATTATCCTCTTTATAAACTTTGTATTTTTGCACAATATATAACTTGTATGTTCAATATTACAGAGATAAGAAGCAAAAAATCAAATGACAGATCACAACGAAATTTGTCATCCCAAGAACAACAACAGGAGGAAGAAACAGTTCATGGTAACTAATGTTCATCAACTCTTTTTTCTTTGTTCATCACAATTCTTCATAATGTTCATCAGAATGTTTAATAATGTTCATCATTCCTCTCATATATAGTTCATATGTATGTTTAATAATGTTCATCATTGTATTTCAATATGTTCACCATCTTGTTTGATATTGTTCACCATGATCCTTAATTTTGTTCATCGGCTTTGTACATGTCTTTATACTAATAAGTTACTTTTAATGTTATAGCATCCCCTAAACATAAGATGGCAAAATCCAAGAAAGTAGTTGCTACAACAAGCAAGAGAAAAAGAAGTAGCCAAAGGATACACTGTTCTCAGACCAAGGGAAAAGAGATTCAGTTGTACAGCCCAGAAATTCCTGTAACACAAATAATGAAGAACTTGAAAAGGCCTAGCGGGGGAATTGTAATAAGAGATGTTGAAGACCAACCAGAACAAGCTTCCAGGACAAACAAGTCTGAAATTGTGCAGTCAAGGAAAGGGAAAGAAAAAGTGACTGAAAGCATCAAGAAGCAGTTCCCAGCTCAAAAATATAGAAGTTCTCCAGCGCTTCTGGTTTCAGCTTTGGCTAGAATGAGTCCAATTCAAAAAAGCTGCATAGTAGAGTTGGGATTTGGAAGCTTGCTTAAATGGAAAGTGGACAAACTTCCAGCTAAAATCAGTCACTGGTTGTTGAAGAACTTTAATGTCGTATCCTGCACAATGAAGCTTGCCAAGTCAGTGAGGCACAAAATTACAACGCAAGATGTTCACGACTACCTTGGAATTCCTGTTGGTGGGATGCAAATAGAATTGAAGAGAACATTTACTGAACATGAGGATTTACAATATCAAGATCTTCACCGAAGGTTCAGGAATCAATTTCCACTGGAAATCGACAATGAATTGAATGATGTCAAGTTGTGTGACGCCTCAAAGATTCATGCATCACATGTCGCAGAGCTTTTGATAAAAACTGTAGTACCTAGAGAGTGGTTCAAGAGAAATTTCATGATGTTGCTTGTTGCAACCATTATGGACAGTCAGCCAAATGGTGGATTGAATTATAATATTCTTCATTACCTTGAGTGCACCGAGATGATTAATCACTACGACTGGTCAAAATTGCTAGTTGACCTTCTGATAAAGACAAAGGAGTCTTTTGATAGGACAACAAATGCTAGTTTTTTCAGAGGACCAATCCTTCTACTACAAGTTAGTGTTCACCAATTTTAGTCATTTTGTTCATTATCATATCATTATATGTTCATCAAACTAATATTTACTCATTTACTTTATTTGCTTGCAGTTGATATATTTTGATCGTGTTATTCTCAAGAATGTTGAGCATGAGAGAGAGTTTCCAATAATTGTTAATTGGGATGCAGCCATGCTGAGGGCTAGGGAGGCAGAAGAGATCAAGATTGGTGGATTTGGAAAGGGTTATGTCAGAGATCCTCCAATTTTTGCAGAAGATGATGTGAACAATGCTGCAAACATAAGAGACAGTCCATCCGCCTTATATCATTCACAAGAAGAAGCAACTGAAGATGCAAGTTTACTGGTAAGATTTCAAATATGTGTTCATCAAATTCCTTATGAAAGTTCATCAACATTGTTTTATATGTTCATCAGATTGTCTCTATCTGTTCATCAAATTTTGTAATAATGTTCATCACATCTGTGAACAATGTTCATCAAACTTCTGAAAAATGTTCATCAAATTTCTGAACAACGTTCATCAAATTTCTGAACAATGTTCATCAAGTTTCTAAACAATGTTCATCAAATTTCTGAACAATGTTCATCAATTTTGCTTTATTGGTTCACTATTATTTATTTTCTTGTTCATTAATGTTTCATTGTTTAATATTGAAACAGGGTTTCTTAGAGGACCATATAAAAGAGGGATAAGAACTTGCTACCAAGATTAGAAACTTCTTGGGAAGAATTGAGCAGGCTCCCTCACGTATAGCAAGTAATAGCTTGTTCAAGAAGGTGAATGAAGCTATTGAAAGAATGCTAAATGTGAGGGATGATGAAGAAAATGCAGAGCAACCACATCAAACAGAGGAAGACGAAGAGACATTGACCCAGCAACAGTTTTGGCGCGAGGCATCTAAATGTTTGGAAGAAGTGGAGAGAACTATGAAGGCCAAGAAGAGTTATGTTGTGAAAGCTGAAGATGAAGTTCCAGAGAAGACACCAGATGAAGTCATTGGTGAGACTTGTCGAAGCATTGCTAGAGATTACATTTCAGATATTCCATCTTTCTCTTTGGGAATATTCTCCCAATCACCTGAGAGGCCTACAGTGGTAGTTGATCCGCCAGAAGAAACTACAAGATCACCTGAGATGCCTCCAGTGGTAGTTGATGTGACAACAGAAACCACAAGACAGTACAAGAGGAAAATTTCATTCAAGGTAATATACAAGGCTTCTTAACTCTCAGTTACTATCTATGCTTTTATGTGTAATAACTTGTTGTGCTTTATTTCAATTGTAGATTCCTAAATCTGTGGTTGAAAGACAAAAGAGGTTGGATGCAGCTACCACGCACTCTGAAGATATCGTTGAAAGTACTCCTGTTGTTAACAGCAATGTTGATGAGACAGTCGAGGAAATTGATCCTATAGGTGATGAGGTGAGGATGGAAGAACAAAGAATTGAGAAAGAGAATGAGGTACATATTTTGCTTATAAATGTTCATCAATTGTTCTATCAATGTTCATCAAATAATTGAATTATGTTCATCATTATTTCTAATTACAGATAGAGAAAGAACAAGGAAAGGAACCAGAAAGGGTGGAGGTGGAAAGGATGGAACAAGGGAAGGAAATGGAAACACAATCTGAGGGCAGGGGCGGGAAAGAAGGAGTTGAGGAACAAGTACAAGGGATGGAAATACAATCCAAAGAGGTGGTTCCTGAACCACAACTAAAAGAAAAGGAAAGTGTACAAGTTCAAGAGGTGGTTCTTGTTCAAGAGGAAGAAATAGAAGCCCAAGATGTGAGGCAAAATGATGAGGAGAAGAGGAAAGAAAAGGGAAAGGACAAGGTGGAGAGTGAAGGAAAACAGACAGAGGAGCAGGTTGAGAAAGTGATCTTTATCATCATTTGTTCATCAACTTTCTTATACATGTTCATCAAACTTCTCACTTATGTTCATCAAACTTCTCACATATGTTCATCAATCATATTCAGGCACTAACTGAGAAAACAATGTTTGTTTGGAAGACGGGGAGTGAGAACGACCCAGAAGTAATCAAAAGAAAGAGACTAATTTCTTGGGCAAACAAATCTCCATACAAGCAAAGGATTGTGGACATCAAAGAGAAACCAACAGCTCTAGAAATGAAACTCAACAGCTGGATGTTGGAAGATTTAACACACCTAGAGTAAGAAAAGTTTAATTAGTTTTCTTCTAAAGTTCATCACTGGTTTTATAAATGTTCATCACCTTGTCACATTTTGTTCATCAATTCTGTTCTAGATGATCTTCATTTTTTGTTTCAGGGACATTGTTTTCAGCGTGGGGCATTTAAATTTCAAGAAGAATGACTTTCTGAGCATGCAAAACAATCAATATGTTGAAAGCAATGTGATTGACGCATGGGCACACTTGCTTAATCTCAAAGAGGAAGAAAGAGATGAATCAAAACCTCTTAGATTCTTTGCTTCAATTGATACAACGGTAGGACACTTTTCCATATATAAATTGGTTGGTATTGTTCAAAGTAATGACAGTTGAGACTTTTTAAATGTCTGATAAAACCATAACTATGTGCTTAGTTCGTTGATATTTCTACCATTTTCATCTTTTTTTTTCGCTTTTTGCCTTCAATCCGTATGACGATGAAGAGCAATTTAAGCATCGTCAACAACTGTGTGATTTGATACATATATAAGAGATATTATTTTCTATTAAAAATTACTCCAAAAATAAATATATGAAAATAATATCTTAAGCATACAAATATCGACAAAAATAAAACGGCTTTGGCCGGTGGGAAAATAACCTAGTTACGTCTAAAATAGTGGCCAGTTATGAACTGCCATAAATCCAAGTTAAATAGCGGTGGTAAAAGCGATTCCAAAGTTGACTACTTGACTTACTATATGCCTCTCATGTCCGACTTAACAATTACAATAAGTGCTAAAAAAAGAATCAACCAGAGAAGCATTCCTCATTTATACTCTCAAGAAAGCAAATTGTTTCTCCATGCTTGCCAAGATACTAAATATTCACAGCATATAAAGCAGAATTACAGCGTCCAATTGCTAGTAAAAGAAAACAGTAAGGTAAACTAAGGAGTGTCCTTGGATGTGTTTGGGCTAGGCTTCCCCGTCATGCCTTCCGCAACGTCTTCTTTCTTCCCCAATACAAACTCTTTTGCAGCTTCCTGAGCAGACAGTATCGCATTCTTGATCTGCTTCCAATGAAAATGTAGAATTGTAAATTTATCTGGGAGTAATGGGATCTTCCATGTTGGCACTCAAATCAAACAGCTTTTGATCACTATCTAACAGACTTGTGTAGACTTGGAACCTCAGTTATGATTTAACCAACTGTAGTTTAATTACCACAAAAATTCTTTCAGCAACAAACACCACTACTCATTCAAGCTCAAACACTAGAATGATTTTCATTTGTGAACTGATCACTATCAGTAATAGATCTCAACTGAACATTAAGGGAATCTCATTACAAAATGAAGACTCAAAACAAAACTACATATCTTACATTATAGCTGATTCAAGGATATGAAAATTCTTGTCATCCCAGCACAGCAGAGCAAGTTTATTTGCATACTTTCTACAATCTAAGCATCACTTTTTAGTATTCATAATCATATCCTTCACCTATAAGTTGGATTTTTTATCAACTCAAAGCAAAAAAGAAAGCAGTCCAAGAATCAAGTTCGAGGTGTAAACTCCTTCCCAAATGCAATCCCAACGGAATCAATTTTATAAACTAATACCGAGTCTAGGCTTAATTTTAAGCTTCAGCTTAAATCAAGCGGGATAAGAATTATTAAGGAGAAAGCAAATAGAAGTTAGAATTGAGATGAGAAATTGGAGAAATAAGGAAGAGAAGATGATTACAGGGTCAAGAGCATTGGGGGAGCCGTAATCAGCAGTCAAGAGGAGGTAGGCAGCAACAGTGGTAACCCCCATAGTCGTCCTTCTCACAAGCTTATCGGTGTTAGGGTTCATTTCTACTCTTCTTCTCTTTCCTCGCACAACGCTTCAGACCTCCTTATCATAATCACTATATGGGTTGAAAAATATTCACAAACATATTCATCAATATATTCACTTTGGATTGGGCTTTTGCTTGAGCCACCGGAATAACAGTCTAATATTAAATGTTTACATATTTTAAAAATAAATTTCTACATATATTTTTCAAACAAATCTATTACTATTAAATTAAAGATTTATCTTTTAAGAAACTAAATAAATATATTTCCTAATAAAGATTTTATCTTTTATTAAATTAAAAACGAAATTATATTTTATAAGGATTATATAATTACAAAAATATTTTTGGGGTGGTTGGAAATATTCACACGAGATATTTTAAAAAGAAATTTCCACATATATTTTTCAAACAAATATATTACTATTAAATTAAAGATTATCTTTTAAGAAACTACATAAATCTATTTCTTAATAAAGATATTATCTTTTACTAAGTTAAAAAAGAAATTATATTTTATAAGGATTATATAATTGAAAAAATATTTTTGGGGTGGTTGAAAAATATTCACACAAGATATTCACAAAGATATTCATGAATATATTCATCTTGGATTGAGTTTTTGCTTGATCCATAAAAAAAAGTTCAATAAAAAATAAAATATTGCCTTTTATAATGGAAAATATTAAAACTAAAGAATATAATAAAAAAAATAACGATAAATTAAATTATGAAAAATAATATTTTGTGAACATGATAAATCATATTTTAATAGAAATAATTTTTTTTAAGGCTCACATAATTGAAATAAACAATTTTTCAGAAATTATTTTACAAAATACAAAAATTTAATTTTTTAAGGGTCATATAGTTGGAAATAATATCAAATATATGCATAAATAAAATTTTCTTTAGATAAAATGTATTATAAATAAAATAAGCCAACATAAATCATATCAACTTATTAAAATTACGGGTTAAGATAGAAAAAATGATTTATAAAATGTATAAGTAACATGTTTTCTGAATAAATAAAAAAGAAGAAGATATATTGAGCAAACACTTTTTAAATCTTAACCTATTCATTTTTCGGTCACATTTTTTCACCTCTTATTTGATAAAGGAAAATTAGATATGGAAAACAGGTCAAACGGGTCGCGTTTGGGTTCAGATGGAAAACGAGTTTGGGTTAAGCGGGTTGACCATTGATCGAGTTCGGGACGAGCCAACCCAGTGAGTTTCAAATGTTCGATATTTTTATTGTAATAAAGAAAATAAACTTTAAACAATATTTTTATTTATTCAGAAAGAAAATATGTAAAAAATGGGTCCCTCGCCGAGTTTCAAGAAATACGGATCGATTCAGGTTTGACCCAAACGGCTTCATTGTTTGGTAAGCTTTTGACAAGTCTACTTAGTAACATATAAATTAAATATTTTAATATAACTATTTGATTTGTTTCCCCGTGCTAGAAATATCTATAACGACAAAGAACTTCATCGGTAAATATTTGACACTAAAAAAGATTAAGTTTTTTAAATTTCAATATTTCTCCTTTAGTAAAATAAACTTATATGATTATTATATCATTAGACAATAAATAACAAAATATCCTGAAAAGGTAATCTTTAGTAGTAACCTAAATTTACATAATACAATACGAAAATAAAAAAATATTAATTTTTACTTTAGATAAAATTAATCTCAACTTTTAAATCAATAAAAAATTAGAACCCCAACTTAAAATTTATAAACCAAAAACTACCAAATTACAATTTCAATTAAATATTTTTTAAATTTAAAGATGAATGTTTTGCAACGTACATAAACTATTATTATGTGCCATGTTGTTATTGATTTTCTTAATTTTTAATGAAAAGTCGTTTGATCTACATTTTGGTCTTCTACTAAAAGTTGAAAATATTTTAATTAGTTTTTTCTAAACAATTAAAGTTTAAGCCTATATTTTTCTGGTGTCGTGTATGCATTTAGTATGTTTATGTACTTTATTATTTAATTTTTTAAATTATATTTAATTTTTTAAAGATATATGAAAATAGTTGAACACAATAATAAATTTAAAAATTATTATCCGGATTCAAAGTAAAATATAAGTGAAACATACGAGACAATATTACACATTCTAATTCATATTTATAGAGTACTAAATTTTTATTTATTAAAATTCATTTGGCCCGTGCGTAGCACAGGCAGGAGGGACTAGTATATATAATTTTCGGGGTGGTTCAAAAATATTCACACAAGATAATCACAAAGATATTCCCCATTATATTCATCTTGGGCTGGGCTTTTGCTTGGGCCACCGGAATAAAAGTCTAATATTAAAGTTTACATTTTTCAAAAAGAAATTTCCACATATATTTTCAAACAAATCTATTACTATAAAATGAAAAATTATCTTTTATGAAACTGCATCAATCTATTTCCTAAAAAAGATTATATAATTAAAAAAATATTTTTGGGGGTGGTTGAAAAATATTCACACAAGATATATTAAAAAGAAATTTCCACATATATTTTTCAAGCAAATTTATTACTATTAAATTAAAGATTATCTTTTAAGACACCACATCAATCTATTTCCTAAAAAAGATTTTATCTTTTACTAAGTTAAAAACGGAATTTATTTTATATGAATTATGTAATTGAAAAAAATATTTTTAGGGGTGGTAGAAAAATATTAACACAAGATATTTTAAAAAGAAATTTCCACATATATTTTTCAAACAAATATATTACTATTAAATAAAATATTATCTTTTAAGAAACTACTTCAATCTATTTCCTAATAAAGATTTTATCTTTTACTAAGTTAAAAACGAAATTATATTTTATAAGGATTATATAATTGAAAAATTATTTTTGGGGTGGTTGAAAAATATTCACACAAGATATTTTAAAAAGAAATTTCCACATATATTTTTCAAACAAATCTATTACTATTAAATTAAACATTATCTTTAAAGAAACTACATCAATATATTTCCTAATAAAGATTTTATCTTTTACTAAGTTTAAAACAAAATTATATTTTATAAGGATTATATAATTGAAAAAATATTTTTGGGGTGGTAGAAAAATATTCACACAAGATATTTTTAAAAGAAATTTTCATATATATTTTTCAAACAAATCTATTACTATTAAATTAAAGATTATCTTTTAATACACTACATCCATTTATTTCCTAACAAAGAATTTATCTCTTACTAAGTTAAAAACGAAATTATTTTTTATAAGGATTATATAATTGAAAAAATATTTTTGGGGGTGGTTGAAAAATATTCACACAAGATATTTTAAAAACAAATTTCCACATATATTTTTCAAACAAATCTATTACTATTAAGTTAAAGATTATCTTTTAAAAAACTACATCAATCTATTTCCTAATAAAGATTTTATCTTTTACTACGTTAAAAACGAAATTATCTTTTATAAGAATTATATAATTGAAAAAATATTTTTGGGTGTGGTTGAAATATATTCACACAAGATAATTACAAAGATATTCATGAATATATTTCACTTGGATTGAGGTTTTGCTTGACCCATAAGAAAAAGGTTCAATCAAAAATAAAATATTGCGTTTTATAATGATAAATATTAAAACTAAAAGGATATAATAAAAAAATAACAATAAATCAAATTAAGAAAAATGATATTTTGTGAACATGATAAATCATATTTTAACGGAAATAAGTTTTTTTAAGGCTCATATAATTGAAATAAAGAATTTTTCACAAATTATTTTACTAAATAAAAGAATTTTAATTTTTTAAGGGTCATATAATTTGAAATAATATCAGATTTATGCATAAATAAAATTTTCTTTAGATAAAATGTATTATAAAAAAAATAAGACAACATAAATCATATCAACTTATTAAAATTACGGGTTAAGATAGAAAAAATGAATTATAAAATGTATAAATAACACGTTTTATGAATAAATAAAAAAGAAGAAGATATATTGAGTAAACACTTTTTAAATCCTAACCTATTCATTTTTTGGTCACATTTTTTCACCTCTTATTTGATAAAGGAAAATTAGATCTGGAAAACGGGTCAAACGGGTCGGGTTTGGGTTCAGATGGAAAACGAGTTTGGGTTAAGCGGGTCGAGCCAACCTAGTGAGTTTCAAATGTTCGATATTTTTATTGTAATAAATAAAATAAAATTTAAACAATATTTTTATTTATTCAGAAAGAAAATATGTAAAAAATGGGTCACTCGACGAGTTTCAAGAAGTACGAATCGATTCAGGTTTGACCCAAACGGATTCATTGTTTGGTAAGCTTTTGACAAGTCTACTTAGTAACATATAAATTAAATATTTTAATATAACTATTTGATTTGTTTCCCAGTGCTAGAAATATCTATAACGACAAAGAATTTCATCGGTAAATATTTGACGCTAAAAAAGATTAATTTTTTAAAATTTCAATATTTCTCCTTTGGTAAAATAAAATTATATGACTATTATATCATTAGACAATAAATAACAAAATATCTTGAAAAAGTAATCTTTAGTAATAACCTAAATTTACATAATACAACACGAAAATACAAAAAATCTTAATTTTTACTTTAGATAAAATTAATCTCAACTTTTAAATCAATAAAAAATTAGAACCCCAACTTAAAATTTATAAACCAAAAACTACCAAATTACAATTTCAATTAAATATTTTCTAAATTTGAAGATGAATGTTTTGCAACGTACATAAACTATTATTATGTGCCATGTTGTTATTGATTTTCTTAATTTTTAATGAAAAGTCGTTTGATCTACATTTTGGTCTTCTGGTAAAAATTGAAAATATTTTAATTAGTTTTTCCTAAACAATTAAAGTTTAAGTCTATATTTTTCCGGTGTCGTGTATGCATTTAGTATGTTTATGTACTTTATTATTTAATTTTTTAAAGATATATCAAAATAGTTGAACACAATAATAGATTTAAAAATTATTATCCGGATTCAAAGTAAAATATAAGTGAAACATACGAGACAATATTACACATTCTAATTCATATTTATAGAGTACTAAATTTTTATTTTTAAAATTCATTTGGCCCCTGCGTAGCACGGACAGGAGGGACTAGTTACATTAGCAATTTGAGGGTTGAATCTGTCTTAAAACATTAAAGTAGAATAAAAGAATTCAGTTTTGGGTATTTATAGATATGTAAAACGGGTCGTTCGGGTTTGGTTTCTCTGGGTCGGGTTAGGTTTGGGTCGAGTCATGTCCAGGTCAACAATTTACGGGTTGAATTCGGGTCAGGTCGTTACAGGTCAGGTACAAGTTCGGGTCGACACGCTAGCTTGCAATCAGATTTTCTCGAGATAATTATTAAATAATATCTTCATTAAAAATATATATAATTTTAATAATATTTTAATAATATTTTAATGATATTTTAAATATAAAATATATTATTTTACTCAACGTAAATTATAAAATACAAAAATCAAGATAGTTATGTAGGAATAACGGATTTGCGGGTCATGTCGGGTCGGTTGGGTTTTGACCCGTAAATGACCCACAATTTCGAGTCAAAAGAGTCGGGTCAATTCGGGTCAAATTCAAATATTTTCTAGGTCATCGACCCAAAAAATATGGGTCAAGTCGGGTCGGGTCAACTTTTGATAGGTCTAGGTATTACCTTAAAACTCGATAGTTTATGGTTTTTATATAAATAACTAAGGAACCACCCCTTATATCTCCAAATTTGCAAGGAACCTCTCGCGATATCAATAATTATTTAAAATCACCCGTTTTTGCAACTCTGTTAACAAAGAGTCACCCGCCCTCATTTTCTGTTAGTTTCCCGTTACTGAATTTGAAATTACACCCTTTTACCCCTTGTCATTTAGTAAAATTTACAAGAATTGCCATCGATATTTAGCAGTTTAACAAAAATTGGGATTATGGCGAGATTTTGATGAGATTTTCAAAATTCTCTTACAATTTCTTATCGAATTGGGATCTAGGGTTTGGGAATTTGGGATTTAGGGTTTGTGGAGAAATTTCCCACGAAGAGGGACAAGATGTAGGTGGAGTCGAATTCTTGATTTAGGAGGAGTCGAATTTTCGAGGTGAAGACGAATTAGGTGTAGTCGAATTTCGCCAATAAGAGGGATTTTCTATTCAATTGGACATTTAATGGAGTCGAATTTCGTCGCGAATCTGGGCAATTCAGTTCAAATGAATAATCTGGGTGATTAAGTGGTTGGATTTTGGCGAGTATGGGCAATTCAGTTCGAATGACATTAGTTTGTAGTTTATGACAGACATGTTAAACAACAACATGCATAAATTATAACACCAACAATGCATAAATTGGAACACCAGCAATGCATAAATTGGAACATATGGTGTGGCCATGGAGCATGAAGTCATCGTTTTAAATTTGTCCACCCAATTTGTTGAGTAACATAACTACGGCGATTTCAGTATTTAGACAACATACATGCATCCTTTTGTGCAGTTCCTAACCCTCCATGCATCTGTGTGATGAGGTGAATCCGTTCATGAGTGGGATATGCTGTATTTAGCTAGGTCTTTGGTTGTTTCACATGGTGAATGTAACTGGAGATTATATACATAGTTTCTATTTACCGCCCACCCAAATTGCTATTTACCACCCAGTCTCGTGCGTCGCGTATGGATGGTGTCCGTGCCGCGTATCGATTGCAACATTTCAAAAAAACCTCAACACGTCACGCATGGAATACATCCACATGTCACGTGTGGATTGTAACCATACGTGACGCATGGTAAGCATCCATACGTGACGTATGGATCTACATATGTTAATTGATCTATATGTAATCATATTCAATGTATTTGTAGTTATTTGTGCAAAATAACTCATTTTCAGTGTCGTTTTTAAGGCGATAAAGCCCAATTCTGCAAAAACGTCGTCGAAACTTCATCGGAATGGAGTGAAACTTGGTTTCAATCCTTATAATGCCTATTTGATCATGTATGTAACTTCAAACCAAGATTTCTTCCTTTTGAAGTGAAACCTAATTTGAAAACCGAACGAGGTCGCAATATGTCTGGCGCACCATATAAATAAAGAAATATAATAAGGTTCAAAATTTGTCTAACATAACAACAAAATAGACATTCTAAAGAAAACAAGTGGTTCATGCAATATACATCCACACGTGACGTATATATGGATTGTAACTAGGCATGGCTCCCGGTCCGGTTCCGGTTTTGAACCGGAACCGGCCGGTTGAACCGGACCGGTTTTTTATTAAAAAAAATAAAAAAAAATTATTTTTAAAAAAAAATTTAAAATTTTTTTAAAAAATAACCGGTTAACCGGTTAAAAAAATTTATAAAAAAAAAAAAAAAACCGGCGGTTAACCGCCGGTTCGAAAATCTTTTTTTCTTGAACCGGAACCGGACCGGGTCAAAACCGGTTCCGGTCCGGTCGAGCCACCCCTAATTGTAACCATACGTCACGCATGGACATCATTCATACACGACATGTGGATCTACATATGTTAATTGAGATATATGTAGTCATATTCAATGTATTTCTAGTTATGTGTGCAAAATAACTCATTTTCAGTGTCGTTTTTAAGGCGACAAAGCCCAATTCGACAAAAACGTCGTCGAAACTTTATGAGAATGGAATGAAACTTGGTTTCAATGCCTATTAGAGATATTTAACCATGTCGGTAACTTTGCATCAAAACCTTTTACTTTTCAAGTAACACCTTTTTTGTAAACATCAAACTACTCCTCACAAGCTTAACTTGTTGCAATATATATGATCACAACATTGATGTTTTTGTATCTTTGAAAAATTTATACACAATAGTGTTATTAGGCATATAAAGTCCCAATAAGGTCTCACACATACAAAACGAGACTCGAAACTATGCGTAAGCGCTAAAAGGCCTTAAAACGCCTTAAATGGGCTTAAGGCCCAATTTAGCCAAACGACCCCCGAACGATGTCCGAATGGAATGAAACATGTTTTCAATGACTATTAGGGATATTTAACCATGTGGGTAACTCCCAATCACAACTTCTAACTTTTAAAGTACGGCCTCCTTTGTAAAAAAACATACTAGTCGTAACTCTTTAACTTGTCGCAATGTGTATAGTCTACAACATCGACGTTTATTATTGTTGAAACTATTATACAACTTACTCTTATTAGGGATATTAAGTAGCAACAAGGTCTCGCTCACACAAAATGAGGCACGTAAACGCTAAAAGGCCTAAAAAGGCCTTAAATGGGATTAAGGCCCAATTTGACGAAACGACACTCAAACGATGTCCGAATTGAATGAAACTTGTTTTCAATGTCTATTAGGGATATTTAACCATGTGGGAAACTCCCAATAACAACTACTAACTTGTAAAGTAGCATATCCTTTGTTTGGACTTCTTACGTGGCGTAATTGTCTAACCTGTGACAATATGTAATTTGATTTTGTTTGAAAATACTATACACATAAGTGTTACTAAGCATCCAAGGGATCATATGCCATTCAACACGTCACGCATGGAATAGAACCACACGTCACGTATGGAATACATCCATGCTTCACGTGTGGATTTTCTTTTCAAAACTCAGGCCTGTAGGAACGTCTTGTCTCACCAAACTATAATAACTCTATTAATATTTTAACCATTTCCGTAACACCTACATTAACCCCTATTATCTTTCTTTCTTTCCATATTCAAATTCCAAAACCCACTTAACTCCGTTGTTGAACAATCTTGAGGTCAAAATACACTATTTTATCCCAAAAGAAGGTCATTCGATATAGAGAATGAAGAGGAATGACCAATGAAAGAGGTGGAGAAGCACCATTTTCAAGTTATAATCTTAATGAGGTAACATTCTTGTTAACATTAGTTGTATGACAAATGATGTTGATTTGTGAAATTTTGTTAACTTTAGTGATTATGATGTTTGAAATGTATTAGAATATTAATTTTTAAAGTGTTGACTTGTTTTAGGGTTTGATTTTGTTAGGTTTTATGGATTTCACATGTTAAATGTATTAGTTGTATGACAAAAGATGTTGATTTAGTAATGAAACCATGATTTAGTATTAGAAACATACGCAAAATCCAGTATTTTCCGTGTATTTAGTTGTAAATACATGCATCACGTATGGACTATAAGTATACGTCACGTATGTAAATTGTCCATGCACAACTTATGTACTGCATCCATGCGTGACGTATGGATTGTCCATACAGAAGCTTAACTGGTTTGTTATGTTTGTGCATAGATGAACTTCTCTTTGTTTACTGGATTAAACAACATAACTCTTAATGACTACTCACAACCTCCGTTATACATCAACGACATACCTTCGTTTAATCTTGGTATTGAAGAGTTATGTCAACCTCAATATGGGACCGAAAATGCAACGACATGGGATCAACCGCAATCACAGTTTGGTGATATATATCAACACTGGATCTTTTGGAATCGGTTACGAATACACGCAATGGCCTTCACATTTGGCGAGGCCAGCTTCAGACACAAATAGCTTAAATATGTTTCGTCCTTTGCGTACTGCACCACAATTCGATATTGCAGTAGAAGAAGAACACTATGTCTCTGTGGACTACTCAGAGGCGTTTGCAAATGACTTGGTAGTCGCCTCTAGACAAGAGGGAGTGAGCTGGGCAGTAAAGATTGCAGAAGCCAATAACTTTTGCATAGTCCATGGAAGGAGTAGAGCACCTACTCCAACAAAATCTGGAAAACTTCAGCTTATCTGTGATAGAGGACGAGTGAATTACTCAAAAGCTAAGGGAGAGAGAAAAAACATCAAAACGAAGAAATGTAGATGTTGGTTCGCATTAAAAGCTTCTAGAGAAGCCTAGAGGGGCTTGGAGACTTACTGTAATGAGTGGTACCCACAACCATCCTATTGGCAGTAGCTTGTTCGGGAATGCGTTCGCTGGGAGAATGACGCCTGATGAAGTGTGTACAGTAGTTGAAATGACAGCGGCTCATTGTAAACCAAATGAGATATTCACTATGCTCAACAAGTCTCCCAAGAACCTTACAAAAAAAAACAAGTTTACAATTTGATGGCCAAGATGAGGGTCGAAGACAGGGAAGGAAGAACTGTTGTCCAAGAGTTTTTCCACAAATGCAAACAAAATGACTATTTCCACAGATTGGTGATATGTTCTTTGCTAGTCCGGAATCAATGAAGCTCCTAAAGGCATTTCCGTATGTACTTATAATGGACTCTACATATGCCACAATCAAGTAAGTTTTGTGTGATTGTTGACCATTACATATGATTTTCCATAACATTGCAATAATATTATTTCAAATTATCTCTTTATAGGTACAAAATGCCATTTTTCGAGATTGTTGGAATCACTTCTACATGGAGGAACTTTGTAGTTTGTGGGGCATTTCTTGAGGGCGAGACTAAAGAGCGTTATTTGTGGGCTATGCAACAACTTCAAGAGATGTATAGAAGAATTGGAGCAACGCCAACTTGCATTGTTACCGACCGTGAACAAGCTTTGATGAATGCAACGGATCATCTATTTCCAAATGCAAAGTTTCTTCTATGTAGACGACATATTAGAAAAAACATAGAGGCCAAAGCTTCGCACGAAATGAGATCGAAAGCAAAGGGAAAAAACTTATCCAACGACTATTACAACTTGTTCGCGGAAACCACCGTAAAAGGATATGAAAGAAAGTTGGATACTATAGAGAGAGATTGGAACGCGTATATTCCCGTACTACAATATGTTAGAGACAATTGGCTTGGTCCTTTCAAAGAAAGATGTGTGTCGGCATGGACGGATGACGTGTTTACTCTTGGAAGCAACACGACAAACAGGTAATTCATCTATACTTGCACTTACACAACTTTATTCAGTAAACCATGTTCAACTTACAAAGTTTCTATAAAATGCACATTCACACGTCACGTGACGCATGGTAAGCAACCATGCGTGACGTGTGATTGTGCATTTTACAGAACCTTTGTAAGTTCCTGAGTTCCCATCTGTGCTAGATTTTGAACACTTTGAGAAAATTTCAGAGTGGAAGGAGCACATTTCTGTTTGAAGTCATATTTGAGTGGAGGACAAGGTAGGCTCGACACAGTGTTCAAGGAATACAGTGACATGGTAGGAAACCAGCTAAAAGAGATATTGGGTTCATCTAACGAGAGTCTAACAAAGACGTTTACACTTGTCCACCAAACATCTTTGTTTGTACATGTGAAGTACAAAGTTTCGTAGAAGGCATTGGAGATCTTAATTAAACAATACAAGAAAGGTGTAGAAGGCATATACAATCCACAATATTGCTATTGTGCAATCAAGGTTAGAGACGAGATGCTGTGTGTCCATGACCTTGAGAATTGTTTGAAGAAACAAATGCCAATTCAGTCTGTGTCTTTGCATCCTTTTTGGAGTACGCTGTCTTTGGAAGAAGTGGATATACATTGTCATCATGAAACTAAGAAAAATGTGGCAAGACGTTTATTTAGCGAATTTTATGAAGAAACATTCCATACCTTGTCACCACATGATCAAGAGAAGTGTGCACTATCTGTCAGAAAGATAGCTAAAGTGGATACGCCTCTCAAAGAGTCGCCTATTTCGAAACACACCGGTGGTCGTCCCCAAGGAGCTCCTAACAAAGTGCCTAGATCTACACAAAAAAACATGTATGCATGGGAATACAACGACCAAGAGATAAAGTCTAGAGCTTTGGAAAAAACACCTCCCAAGAAGCAAAGAGTTGCTAAACTGTTTGGTGTCCTGCTCCAAAAAATTAAGGGCGCCTTCTAAGTACAATAAAAAGATACCACTGTGCATGCAACCATATATGGAGGGTTTTTTTGACATCAAAGCCGGTGGAAATTGCGGATTTAGATCTTACTAGTACAGAAATCGTATTTCTCGGCCATTTTCTCTCGGGCGTTATTTATAACCCCTGAGATTAGAGACACGGAAAGGAGTTTTATTAATTAACTCCCGTGAAATGTTATCTACCACTTTTGACGGGACTTTCTCGTGAGTTTTAATGCAACCCCTGTAAGGAGTTCATTTCTCTGGGATCTTTTTTGTTCAACCCACATAGCTACCCTGATTCTTATTCTTCATCACCCAGCCCTAACAAACGAAAGATGCTTCAAATCAGAAAAATTGTGTCGTTTTTCGGCCCCAAATCTCCCTTCACCACCCCACAGTTCTTCACGGGAAGTCGGAGACGCCCCCATTCGATGCGCCCGCAACAGCCGCTACCTCCAAGTCCAAAGCCAATCTGCGGCTCAAGGTAATAGAGCTGGAGCAGGCGCAATCTTGTCGAAAGAAGTTTGCTCACCGGTTGGCTCGATTTCTTCGAGAACCCTAACCAGTGCGGGAGATGGGATACAGAGGATAAAGTTGAAGTTAACGTTAGAGCTAGGGTTGGAAAGAGGGAGAGTTGGTAAGGAACCTAGAGGGGGTGGACTTTAGGGTTTACGGTTTTAGCTGGTGGCCGAAAGAGGTGGAGCGATCTCAGGAATGGTGATGAGTTGGAAATCTCGAGCTCCAAGTTTGCGAATCTGCAAAAAATGGTGAGTGATCTCTATTTTTTGTGATTTTGCAGAAAATTTCTTTAGTCAATATGAAGGTTTATGCTACACTGACTTATCACATAACAACTACCAGTGAAGATTTGATTCTAGTCATCCTATAGCACCAATGGAATTTCTTATTTTACTAATACATTAGGATTTCTGCACAGTAGCAATATGATTTTATTTTATGGTCAGTGGTGATCTTTGTATGTTTGAACAATATATTTGGTTAGTTGTTGGCAAATATTTAGGTAGGGACTGCATCAATTACAGTACTATTTGTGGTCACTTGTCATGAAGTAGGGCCTGCATCAATTAATAGAATTATACCTCTCCCTTGTCTGTTATGATTTTAGGCATATTAAATTAACAGGAAGCAGGTTCCAGAATTCAGTGGTTTACTAGTGCTAAATTTCTGATTTTGATCAAAATCAGAATCACTTCTTTCAGATATAAGTTCAGTGATCAAAATGGGAGCTGTTGATTTTGCTCCTATTTGGCAACTGTTGATTTTGATCCTATTTTGATCAAAATCAAATGTGATCAAATAATTAAGTTAGTTATACATGGGAGTCTTGAAAACTTTTGGCTTAGTGTTTTTACGACTTGCTTGTGTGCAGTGTTTTCAGCTGTATCTGGTCTGGAGCTTTCATTTTCAAGGGAGCATCACGAATGTAAGGATATTGGCTTGTGTATGATGGCATGCCTTTTATTTCTTGTTACCTTTATTTATCATAATTAGCTGGATATCTTGACACTAAATTGATTGGAGCTATGGATATGGCTAAGATGAAATTTGTTGCGCAGTCACAAACTTATGCAATAGTTTCTTTAGAGTTTGGCTGGCTCCCATGGATGTTATGTTTAGGGCTGGGTTGGCTCCAATAAATGTTAATGATGGAATTGGTATTGCCATTTTCTGGTTTACATAATTAGTCTTGTAGTTCAAGTCGACGCCTTTGTCGTTTAGCTCTATATAATACGTGACCCGAGTCACTAGCTTCTTGCAATTTGTGCCTTTTGACATAATAACTGTTTTTCCCACCCCAAATCCGTCCAATCATCATTAAGGTCAAGGGTTTGTTTTGGGGAACTAGTTGAGGGATAATAAAGAAAATATGAACCATTACCTAATTACCTAAAACTATTGCAATGTCCGGATTTAAAAAAATGCATTCTGGTTTTTTACCCATTAATGTTGGATTTTATATGATTCCTTAAAGGGTAAAATTAGATCAAGGAGCTATATTTACATTTGGTTTCATGTGTTTTCACTTGGTGTCTAGTGTTCAATAAAAGCTTTTTGTTTCTCCTTGTCTAGTTGGTTTGAAGATAGTCTTTTTGTTTCTCCTTCTCTTCATACGCAAGCCAATAATTTTGTTTTCAAGCCAATATCCTTACATTCGTGTTGTATTCAAGAAACAAAAATGGACCAAATCATACTGGGCACATGATCGCTGTTTTATTTAAAAGCACGTGCATTCTTCCATTATTGCATCAGATTGTTCTTTACTTAAGACAAATGAAATACTTTGATCAATTAGGCATAAAGTCATGAAGAATATCTCATTAAATTTAGAGTTTACTTATTTTCTTATGCAAGTATTATTTGCATGGGAGGGGGTATGGAGACTGTCTCAAATTTAGGCCATTGTCCTTCTTGCAGGATGAGTTCGCCATCTTGCCAGCTGTCATTCCACTTGGACTCATTACTATGCCTGGTTTGGTAAGTACCATATTCTTCTCATCTTCAGAGACATTTATGACAGTTCTAAAATCAACATTTTTGAAAACACATCACATCTTATTGTATCTCTTCATGTGAGCTTCTTTTGACTGATTATTAAAAGAAGTACTCTGTTGTTCACCTGACCTAATATGGTGCAGTTTTTTGAGTTTCTTGTATTATCTATTCTATTGTAGGTATAGCAAATGCAATTGATCTGGCAAATAGATTCCTACCAAAGCTCCAGTCACTAAACTGTAAGTTATTGAGCTTTTCTATTCAAGTTCATAAAATGAAACTTATATATCCAAATTGATATTGTTTTCAAAAATCAACATTTTTGAAAACACATCACATCTTATTGTATCTCTCTATGTGAGCTTCTTTTGACTGATTCTTAAAAGAAGTACTCTGTTGTTCACCTGACCTAATATGGTGCAGTTTTTTGAGTTTCTTGTATTATCTATTCTATTGTAGGTATAGCAAATGCAATTGATCTGGCAGATAGATTCCTACCAAAGCTCCAGTCACTAAACTGTAAGTTATTGAGCTTTTCTATTCAAGTACATAAAATGACACTTATATATCCAAATTGATATTTTTTTAACCCCCCCCCCCTAACTAATACAGACTTTTTTTTGCCAGGTAAACCAACGGTTTTCACATTCCGTACATACTCGAAAGATCATATTTTAACGATTCTTAGGAATAGGCTACAAGTAAAAGCTTCTTGTTCCTTATCTGTATAGTATAAAGCACTATTGTTTTATTACTCGGTTCATCTTCATACAATGGATTTAATCATGGCAATCAATAGTTGGTTGTCCAAGTTGCTAAAGCTGTTCAATCTGCTACATTTGCACAAAATAATTAAACAGGTAGCAAGTGTTTTTGACATGAATATTTATTGTTTTGTAACAGATCCTTCCTTGCCAGATCTTTCAACCTCAAGCAGAAGGATGATCACATACTGCATTCTATGAGAAATGGGGTTAGAAATCACTCAAACCCGTATTAGTGTTTGCTTACATATCCATTGAAAATATGTTTGAGCTCATATGTTCTCGGTAGATCAAACCATTGTTTTTGAATTTTTTGGGTTACAACCATGATAATGGATAATTGAGTTGTGCCATACTGCAATATTTGTTTACTTGGCTAAGTTCCCCCCACCCCCAAAGTGATATCAAGATCCTTACATATTTTTTTTATGTTTTTCATTACATGCACCGTCGGACTAGAAAGTTGTTCTCACTGAGTGGCTGAGTCTCTTGCAAGTACTGAAGAATCCTAGATCTTTCTATCACAACCAATTTATGAAGGCAATCCTGGTGAGTTGGTATGAAGAAATTTAGCAAGTTTTCCAAGAACTGCTGATGTATTATTTTCTTTTCTTTTGGTAGTTTCTTCTGGAGTTTCATTTCTAAGGATAGACTCTTTCAGGTTTCTTGATGAAATTGATGTTCTAGTAAATGAAAGTTCTTGCATACTTGTTGAATTGGAAAGATGACTTTGTACTTCCATATTGTAAGAATTTAAAGAACCTATTTTTTTTTTCAAAAACACTGAGAAGAGTTGAGTTGCTTGTGTGGGATTTTGTGAGCTCAAGGTCTTTATTTGCAATTGTTACTGTTAAGATATACAGCTGATTCTTACAATATATTCCTTTCCTTCCAGCATTATAAAGTGGAGCTCAAGGTTAATTCAGTGGAGTTAATGACATTAGAGATGAAGCTTGTAGTGATAACAATGAATCTTCTACGTTACTTGAAACGCAGGTCTTCTACTCTTCAATTTTATTTTTACTATGAAATTGATTTTGTGTACCAATTGAATGAAATTCATTTTGTTGTGGATTATTTTTTATATTTTTGTTTCGATATGCTTGTTTATACACATTGTGGTATAGTGCCACATGCTAATGTCTTGTATGAAATAAATGCGGAAAAAGAAGATTATTGTATATAGTGAATTTATTACTATTTTTTTTAAACTCGGGAAATATTTCTCGGGTGTTTTTCTAACCCCTGGAAAAACACCCGTATTAGTGTTTGCTTACATATCCATTGAAAATATGTTTGAGCTCATACGTTCTCGGTAGATCAAACCATTGTTTTTGAATTTTTTTGGTTACAACCATGATAATGGATAATTGAGTTGTGCCATACTGCAATATTTGTTTACCTGGCCAAGTTCCCCCCACCCCCAAAGTGATACCAAGATCCTTACATATTTTTTTTTTTATGTTTTTCAGTACATGCACCGTCGGACTAGAAAGTTGTTCTCACTGAGTGGTTGAGTCTCTTGCAGGTACTGAAGAATCCTAGATCTTTCTATCACAACCAATTTATGAAGGCAATCCTGGTGAGTTGGTATGAAGAAATTTAGCAAGTTTTCCAAGAACTGCTGGTGTATTATTTTCTTTTCTTTTGATAGTTTCTTCTGGAGTTTCATTTCTAAGGATAGACTCTTTTAGGTTTCTTGATGAAATTGATGTTCTAGTAAATGAAAGTTCTTGCATACTTGTTGAATTGGAAAGATGACTTTGTACTTCCATATTGTAAGAATTTAAAGAACCTATTTTTTTTTTTTTCAAAAACACTGTGAGAAGAGTTGAGTTGCTTGTGCGGGATATTGTGAGCTCAAGGTCTTTATTTGCAATTGTTACTGTTAAGATATACAGCTGATTTTTACAATATATTCCTTTCCTTCCAGCATTATAAAGTGAAGCTCAAGGTTAATTCAGTGGAGTTAATGACATTAGAGATGAAGCTTGTAGTGATAACAATGAATCTTCTACGTTACTGGCACAGATCTGTGCGGTAACAATTACCGCACCAGATTAATACGAGATTAAGCAAACAAAAATTTAACTTCTGATTTACTTAAAACCTGTGCGGTAATTGTTACCACACAAGATTTGTTATTTTAAAAAAAAAAAAAATTTTAAAAATAATAATTAAAATATGAATAAACCTGTGCGGTAACAATTACCGCACAGGATATTATTTTTTTAATAATTATTTGAAAAGACAAATAAAATTTTAAAAATATTAATAAATATTATTATATCTGTGCGGTAATAGTCAGGATTTTTTTGAAAAAATGTCCGTTGGAATTTTATGCCCGTTGGTGCGTTAACTATTACCGCACCAACGGTCTAAAAATGTAAACGGGCATTTTTTTTGCTTGTATATAAACAAGGGCTCTCTTGTTGAAGTTTTGCAATGCACACCATAATGTCTTATAATTATGAGAGTAGTGAGGATGATGGTAACGACAATTGGATATCAGGGGTCGTGGAAGAAGAATACGAAGTGGACGAAGAAGACGAAGAAGTTGATGAGGAAGTGGACGAAGAAGAAGTCGAAGGAGAGGAAGAAGGCGAAGCAAATGTATCAATTGCATTAGATGATTGGACTCCGTTACCGATTTTGGTTAGTATATTATGAATTAAATTTTTTTATTTAATTGCGTGATATTTAGGTTAATTAGTTAAAATTTCGTATCTAAGTAATGTAGTTTAATTAATATAGGAAGAAGACTTTAGACCACATTTTAGTACTGCGCAAATGTGGGATAGTAAGGAAGAGATGATGGAATGGACAAAACAGAGAGCAAGGGATTTGATGATAGTTTTGGTACATCGTACATCTAGCAAATTCTGCGTTGATTTAATATGCGATAGGTTTGGAAAACCTAGATCGGGTAGGCCGAAAGTGAATTTAAAAAATCCAGAATTGCCGGTTTCGAGGATTCGTGACCGAAAATCGAAGAAATGTGGTTGTACATTCGAGTTATATGGGGTTCGTATCAAAGAAGGGCCATATAGTTATAAATGGATCGTGAATGTTGTAGAAGGTCGTCACAACCACACCCTTCCTACTAGTTTTCATGGGAATTCATTCATGGGTAGAATGAGCAAAGAGGAGGAGAAAATAGCAAGGGAAGCGGGGGATGATCGCAAGACGCCAAAAAACATACTTATTCAGCTTAGGAAAAGAGACCCGCAAAATGTGACATCCATGAAGCAGATTGCCAATTTTTTGCAAAAGATCAATTTTGAAGATCGTGGTGAATTGTCAGTTACTCAGTGATCTCTAAATTTTCTGAAAGAGAACAAGTATTTTTGTCAACCTTTGAGGAACACGAAGACGAATGAGGTTGAAGTCCTTTTTTTTTGCTCACCCGGAGTCGATGCGTTTGTTCAGGAAGTTTCCTCACGTGATTATCATGGACGCCACATACAAGACAAATAGGTATGATATGGCTTTAGTGGAGATGGTTGGTTTCACTTGCACGCACAACACGTTCAACATCGCATATGCATTCATGGTTCAGGAAACAGTAATGCATTACAAGTTTGTGATGATGTGCGTTCATGAGTTGTGTCGAAATTTGGGAGTGATGTCGAAGGCTATAATGACCGACTGTGAGAAGGCTTTGTTGAGAGCAATCAAACTTGTGTTCAAAGACACTGAAGTCAAGCAACTATTGTGTTGGGTGCACATTAAGCACAACATCCAGTCACACGCAGAAAAAGTGATTAAAAATACTAAAAGGGCGGAGAACTTTGTTACGCAATGTTGGGGGATATTTTGCTCGAGCACTGAACAAATCTACGAAGAGAGGCTGGGTAAGCTGAGAGATTCATGGAAGAAGGACATTGTTGGTTACGTTGAAAAGTATTGGTTTACTTCGTACAAGAAGTTCATAGTTAGAGCGTGGACGGACTACACTCTTCACTTTCACACAAGGACTACAAACAGGTATCTTTGTTTGTTTAGTTGTTAATTTGGACCACCATATTATTTCTGCTAACGTGTAGAAATTGTGTTTATTTAGGGTCGAGGGGATGCATAAGGTGTTGAAAGAAATTGTGTGTTCTAATAGAGGCGGCTTCAACAGAGTGATCGTGAGGATCCACCATGCGGTCATAGTTCAGATGGACCTGATTAGGGCGACGATGAACCAAGCACTTACCACTCGGCAAATGGTCTTTGATGACCCAACCTTTCCTCCTGGCATTAGAATGTTGTTTTCAAGGCTATTTTACAGAGTGTCGGATAGGTGTTTTCTGTTGTTGTTGGAAATGTACCAGCAAATATTGAAGGAGGAGTATTCAAATGTTTGTGATGATCATTGGGTTCGAGATTGTCTTGGGATGCCATGCGTACACGATCTTGCTAGGGCAATCATTTCAAAGACACCTCTTATTCCGGATGATTTTCATGACTTCTGAAAGGAACTGACATGGGAAGATGATGCAATAAATTTGTCCTTACCCGACGACAATCGTTCAATGTCTATTCCAGAGATCAGAATGCGTGAAATGTGGGCGAAACTGCAAAGTGGAGATTTGAGGGATGGAACTCTATTCAGATTAAGTGAGTTGTACATTGACTTGGAGCATCCGGAAGAAAGTTCTTTGGTAGAGCCAACAAACTTGTTTAGGAAAGGAAAAGGAAGGCCGCCGGGATCAAAGAACAAGGAGAAACAGCCAAATGGGAATTCTCCTCCGAGAGAAAAGAGGGAAAAGTGTTACCACGAGTACGTTAGAGAAAACTTAACAAATACTGAGAATGCGCAAAAAGTCGCGAAGGAGAAGGCAAATAGGCAAAGTAAACGACCAACTTGTCCTAAAAAGCAAGCAAGTCAAGTGTCGTTCGACTTCGGATCACAATCCCAACCTGAACCATTGTTTTCATAGACCATCGATTTAGAAGACGAAGACATGAATGCCGTGCCCCTGAGAGCTTGTTATCTAGATCGAAACGAAACAGAGGAAGAAGAAGATGAAGAAGAGATTGAAGAAGCCATCATTTATATGGGGGTGAACTTGGGGGTGAAAAATATTGACTACTTCTGGCTTTCATACATGACTTCTGTGAAAGATGTGCGTTCAGACGGACATTGTGGGTATCGTTCTATGGCTCTACTTACAGGTATGCAACAAAGTCATTATTGTATGATCCGTGCTGCGTTGGCAGCGGAGCTTCTTGGAAACAAAGAGACATGGGAGCCCATACGACGTGGACTACGGGAAGGAACATGGGATGATCTTATTGCTCAAGTTAACTACATGAGAACTCCTTGTGAGAGACCATTTTGGCTGGACATGCCATTTATGGGTTTGGTGTTTGCCACAGTGTATAATGTTGGTTTAGTGCAACTATCCTGGGATGCGCCGTGTTTATGCTTGCCAATAAGGCAGCCTACAGTGAGCCCTGGTCCTCCACAGAAGATTTTTGCGATAGATCTTGTCGGACGCAACAATCATTGGATACCGGTAAGACTATGTGGTAATCGAAACAAACGTCATGAAACGTCGAAATCATTTATACTTATTGATTATTTGTCTTTCTATATCTAGGTTTGGCTGCGTGACGAGGCACCATTGCCACATTGTTCCAGTTCGTGGAGAAGATTTGCAGATAACAACATCAAGTGGTGGGAAGGGATATATGTTGGCCAATTGGACTTGTTTCGACAATACCGCTTTACAGCTGGAAAGCGTATGGACTACATGACTTGATATGTAAGGACTTGTCTTGTATGCTTTTGAGATTGTAGTTGATGACTTTTGTTGTATGTTTGTTCTGCTTTTAATGACTTGACTCCTTTCGACAAAGGTATTGTCTTGTCTGTTATTTTTTAATGTTTTAGATGGGTTAAATGAAACAGATTCTGATAAACTACAAGGGATTACTTGTTAAATTAAAACAGACAATCCAGAAACTACAACAGACTTAGCTTAAATTAAAACAGACACTCAAGAAACTTCAACAGACTCAGCATAAATTGAAACAGACTCATTGGAAAATAAAACAGACCCATTCTTGAAATTGAACCTAAACACAGACTTAACAAAGACTAAACAGCTTTCAAGACACATAACAACATTACATCCTAATCGAAATCAGGGGAAGGAGGACCACAGCCATATTCATTGGGAAAGTTCACTCCAAGGTGGAATAAGGTTGATTCTCTATCCTTGAACCTGTGAAAAATATGTAGTTTAAGCTCCATGTCAGCGTGTTCCTTCAACAGTTTGACCATGACTCGGAGATGATGACGGTCATATTCTGGCTCAAGATACACGATCCTATAGTTACAGTCGCATGTAACAAACCTTCGTCCATACGTATGGGGATTTTTCTTGTCATTAGCAGTGAACACCTTGATTGTCTTTGAGCACCTTCTACTCGGGCACTGGATCTCACTGCCTTCTGCTGGAACTGGGGAGGATGAAGATGATGCCATGGTTGTTTGAATCTGTAATACAAAGTAAGAAAACATGTTAGAAACTATGAAGATATCTAACAAAATCAGTAAAAATGAGACTTTTAATTAAAATACAAAGTAAGAACTTCAAACCTAATTATTTTACGGCGCAGTGAGAATGAGATAATAAGGTTCACTGAGGCAGTGAATTTATAGACGAGGTTTTACTATGGTAACTTAGATTTGGGCCGATGTAGACAAAAGGTCCACAACAGCAAAGACCCAATAACGTAATTCGGCCATCCAAAAGTGACTTACAGCTGTGTAGTAGCTGTAACACACTCAAGGCAAATAAGTGATTTACAGCTGTGTGCTAGCTGTATAAACGTCACAAAATGTGGTGGTGCGTTAGCAATAAACGCACAACTGATAACACAGCTTCGTCAAGATCCAGCACAAAAAGCCCAGCCCAACAATTCAGCCCAGCCCAACATTCTGGTGCGTTAACAATTAACGCACAGAATGTGTGCGTTAATTGTTAACGCACCAACCCTTTTACCCAGAATCTGGGTTTCTGGTGTTTGTAGGGTTTAGGGTATTAGGGCTGGTGCGGTAAATGTTGTATACCAACCCTAATTACATAAAAATTCATTTTTATGTTGTTTTCTTATACAATTTGATATTATTAAAAGTTTTTTGAGCCAAAGTAATGTTATACTACTGAAATATGTCGTTATTGAGAGTTTTGTGAATTATTTTATCAAGTTTTACTAATGTAATATGAGATTACGAAGAGTTATATGATAAAAAAATCATATTATACTAATGAAATACGAGGTAAGTTGAGTTAAACGATAACAATTAAGTGTTAAACTAATGTTATATGATGAAATAATAACATTATATGAACTTCATTTTAGTAACGAAGTGGTATCACACACATATGAGTATAACTATACAACTTATATACTTGAGAGTAATAGCATATAGGTGAAAGTCTTCGTTTACATACTTCTAAATGTTAATGTTGTTAATTTCTTATAAAAACGATAGCGTTTGATTGGTAATGCTAAAATATTAATGTTACATTTCTTGACTTTTACGTTTTAAGGTCTTATTAAGCCGTTTTATGTCGTTTTTTTGTGTTTGGGCCTCATTCAAAATTCATTAGGCCTTATTAGGCCCGTTGACGTTTTCGATAATAATTTTTCGATTCCGACAAATGAAAACAACTATTGGCTCTATTTGCTGTCATGTTACAATTTCAAAATTCCGATTTTTATCGTTTGAAGGCGTTAAAACGATATGGGCCCAAACTATCCACATATGACATCCATTATCCATTTTCAATTATCCACTATCCACTATCCACTATCCACTATCCATTATCCATTATCCACATTTCGATTTCGCTTGTTTTCTATCGTTTTGAGTCGGTTTTTTCCGTTTCTGAGTCGTTTCAAGACGTTTTGAACCATTTTTTATCAATATTTGACGTACTTGGTCGTTTTTCCTCGTTTTCAAACAACTCAAGTTTTGCTAAGTTTTCCTCATTTTGGCCACATTTTGACACATTTTTGCAACTTGTTCAGAATTGCTTCAAAATACATTTTGGCTTGTTTTATATCGTTTTGAGTCGGTTTTTTTCGTTTCTTAGTCATTTCGAGACGTTTTGAACCATTTTTATCAATATTTGACGTTCTTGGTCGTTTTTCGTCGTTTTCAAAAAACTCAAGTTTTGCTAAGTTTTGCTCATTTTGGTCATATTATGGCATCATTTTGGCCATATTTTTACAACTTTTTCAGAATTGCTTCAAATTACATTTTGGCTTGTTTTATATCGTTTTGAGTCGGTTTTTTTCGTTTTCGAGTCGTTACGAGTCGTTTTGAACCATTTATCAATATTTGACGTACTTGGTCGTTTTTAGTCATTTCGATTCGTAGTTGGTGGTTTTTGTTCGTTTTGAGTCGTTATTAGTCACGTTTAGTAGTTTTTAATTATTTTCTGCGATTGTGACCATTTTCTCGCGTTTTTAAGAAAAACCCAAAATAAATAAGCAAAAGTGAACCAAACATTACCAAACAAACTATACATCACTCCAAGTCACCACCCTCATTCCCACTACCTTGCCCACTACCTTGCCCTTCCTCGTGGATTGAATGCCGAAAAAGCTGAGATTGACGAACCGGAGCTGGAGCCATCGGTGGAGCCTCATCAGTCAAAACTCCAAGGAGACGCCTCATGAACTCATCGATATTTGCAGGCCTCCTCTCTGGTGGTGTCTCCAAGAAAGCTCGGATCTCGCAAGTCACGAGCTGGCTCCGCTATATTAACAGCATATCAAAAGATTACAATGAAATATACTAATTTAAGAATGAATATGACTAATCAAAGTTATAATCGTACCGCAAAACTGTCAACCGAAGGTGGGATACGCAGCGGGCCAAGTGGACGATCGAGTCTACGTGATCTGGGATCCACCAGAGGATGAGAAACTCGATCATACCAATCGAGATAATCATCTGTGACTGCCCAATAGTAGGTCGCTCGTGGCTCCCGAATCTGTAACAAAGGTCTGGGGTCCTGATCCCACACACCAATAAGATCCTTGGCAAAGTGAACTGAATAATGTGTCAGCCTGTTGTTACGTGTCACCTGGATGGGCTCCGGGGGAGGATCTGGGATACCCTGCACGTGTCCAAACTGTCGCAGCAGGCGTCCTGGCTGATAGAGCTCCTCGATGTCCATACAACGGAGAATGCCCTCAAACAAAGACGAGGCGTACTGTGGAAGTCTGAAATCCACATTTGAAAAGGGAAACCAGTTAACCTGCAACAAAACATTACAACACAGTTAGTATAGTTTACATTCACATAATATAACGAAAGCACACATTCTTAAAATCTGACCTCCTCATAACGAACACGGTCAAGCATGCCACGAATGGCAACCAAACGATCTGTGCTCTTACCTTGTGGCACCTCTCCGCCCTCCCTCATAGCAGCTGCGGCGTGGTCCATAGAAAGTGGATCCGTCACAAAATGTCCACGAAAATGTGGAAAATAAGCCCAGATCCACGACTGCAAAAAAAGATAATTAGAACTCGACTTCCTAAACATAGCCAATCGTATAGTTATTTGCGTATCAACCCGCAAAAGAATGCCAGAACTCCCCATCCCCATAGCCAATCGCCTCGACGCTTGTCCAAGGTTGCGATACAGATGAGCTAACACTCCAGCTCCCCAAGCATATCGGCCAGTCCTGTTGTGGTCGGCCAAAAGAACTAACCACCAGTGCTTGACTGCTGTAGTCGACTTGTCCACTAGAACTGTAGTGCCGAGAAGCAAAAGTAAGTACATAGACGCAATGAGGCTCTCATTGCGTAAACCCTCACCGGATGACCATACCAGCATGGTCATCCGAAATAATAGGAGGGTCGTCTCTCCTAAGCTAATCTGTCGGTATCTCGGGAAAAGATACAATATAATCTGTACCTAAACCCTCACTGTCTCCTAGCATATCATCATCCAAATCAACAACTGTATCATCGACGTCCATATCCTCCTCCTCACTCTCACTGTAACCCTCATCATCAGCAGACGGATCAACAACTAGACCAGAATCCCTAACTGCCCCAGTATCTGTAACTGCCCCAGTAACAACAGTGGGTGTCGAACTAGAAGCTATCAGCTGGTCTCGCGCAGTAGCAAAACTCTGACGTATGGACGCTGTAATCTTCGTCCTCCTAACATGCTCTGCAGCAACAGGAGCCCCCAGGACAAACCCACTAGAAGCCATCGTATCTCGCACACCCTAATGTTGTTGTTATAGCGTAACGTTATTTTCATAGCGTTACAAAAATAACGTCAAATTCCAAAACGTCTTTTTCATGACGTCGTAACGTTACAGACAATTGTCGTAACAACAATCCTAATCAAAATCATCTCTAATTTCTAAACATTCTGGTCATAACGTTACGAAATTAACGTTATAATTCGCCTAATTTCAATACTTTATATACTTATAATTCATAACGTTACGAAATAAAATAATTTCATAACGTTACAAAATAAGAGAAGAAGAATGTCATATTTCATAAAATAATTAATTCATTAATGTTACAATATAGAATGTCATATTTCATAACATTATGAAATTATTATGTTTCATAACGTTACGAAATTTAATTAATTTCATAACGTTACGAATAAATTAATTAATTTCATAATGTTACCAAATAAAATAATTTTATAACGTTACGAAATAAATTACTTAATTTCATAACGTTACGAAAAAAATTACTTAATTTCATAACGTTACGAAATAAATTACTTAATTTCATAACGTTACGAAATAAATTACTTAATTTCATAACGTTACGAAATAAATTACTTAATTTCATAACGTTACAAAATAAATTAATTAATTTCATAACGATACCAAATAAAATAATTTCATAATGTTACGAAATAAATTAATTAATTTCATAACGTTACGAAATAAAATAATTAAATTAATTAAATTCATAACGTTACGAAATTTATTAAAAAATTTCATAACGTTATCAAATATAATTAAATTCATAATGTTATGAAATTAAATAATTAATCTCATAACGTTAGGAAATAAAATAATTAAATTATTTAAAAGCATTAAAAACGTTAAAAATATTTAATAAAAAATACATAATTGATGTAGATCTACGGGAGTCTCAAAAGCTTCTGGTTGCGCCTCGGTTTGAGCCTCGGTTTGTGTATTCAACCTTCTATTTGCTCGAGTAGCGGGCTAGGGACCGAGGTTTTGGGCGGGTCGCTTTCGGTTTCTTCGCCTCGGGGCGGGTTGGGCTGCGGGTATCGGGGCGGGTTGGGCTTCGGGTAACGGGGCGGGCTGAGGCAGAGCCGGATCAGATCCAAACGAAATCGGATCGGGTCTTCGTCGGGAATCGGGCCGGCTCCGGGCACCACCACTGTACCTCAGTGGCACCTCCACTTCCTCCTCTTCTTCTTCCTCCACCGCCAGCCATGGCATCGTCGTCAACGGAACCTCCATAGCCGAAGGGACCTCCATTGCTGGAGCTGCGGGGGGGGACTTTGGGCGGATTTTGGGGGCCAGAAGAAGCGCCACGGCCGGCGAGTTTTAGGGTTTGGCGGCGGCAAATTTTTACAGAGGAAGGAAGAAGAAGGTCGGGGAGAGGGAAAGTTTTTTTTTTAAATATATAACTTGGTGCGGTAAGAGTTACCGCACCATTTCATATTTTTTTAATACGAAAAATCGGGTGTGGTAAGAGTTACCGCACCACTTTATTGTTTTTTTAATATATAAAACCTGTGCGGTAACATTTACCGCACAAGTTTATTCATTATTTAATTATTATTTTTTAAATTTATTTGTTTTTTTTTTAAAAACAAATCCCGTGCGGTAACAATTACCGCACAGGTTTTAAGTAAATCAGAAGTTAAATTTTTGTTTGCTTAATCTCGTATTAATCCGGTGCGGTAATTGTTAACGCACAGATCTGTGCGGTAATTATTACCGCACCCGCTTCGTGTAGGTTTCAGAAAAATTTCCAACAATGCCCCGGAACCAATTGGTGCGTTAACAGTTACCGCACAGAAGTGTGCTGCTAATGTTACCGAACAGAATAGTGTGCATTTAGCCCAAAAAATGTGTGCATATAGACGGAGCCCATTTTTACTATGAAATAGATTTTTTGTACCAATTGAATGAAATTCATTTTGTTGTGGATTATTTTTTATATTTTTGTTTGGATATGCTTGTTTATACACATTGTGGTATAGTGCCACATGCTAATGTCTTGTATGAAATAAATGCGGAAAAAGGAGAATATTGTATATAGTGAATTTATTACTATTTTTTTTTAAACCCGGGAAATATTTCTCGGGTGTTTTTCTAACCCCTGAAAAATATTTCTCGGGTGTTTGTTTAACCTCTGGGAAATATTTCTCGGGTGTTTGTTTAAGTTTTACAAAACACCCTTCCGTGTGCAATTATTCTCAGGAATTTGAAAAAACTCCCGTGAAACGTTTTACGGCATTGAAATTCGAAGTAAATATCATCAAAACAACATTAAAACCTCATATATACATCAATATCATACCATAACAACGAAATATTAATGTTTACATACCTTATATGCAAAGAGTTGTTGAAAATTGTTGATTTTGGAGTAATTCTGTGCGTAACGATGGTGCTGCCGCCGTGGGAGAGAAGGAGGAAGAAAACAAAATGGTAGGGTTTCGATGTTGGGCCTTATATAGGAAAAACAATCCATACGTCGCGTATGAATGTATTACATGCATCACGTATGGTTGCAATCCATACGCGACATATGGATATATTCCATACGTGACGCACGAAAACAATCCATAGGTGACGCACAAGACTGGATGGTAAATAGGAATTTGGGTGGACATTAATTAGCCAAGGCCATTATATATTGTATAGCTAGGTCTTTGCTTGTCTAGGGTTAGGTGCATATCTTTTTCCTCTGATGTATTATTTATTGGAAGTAAGACTATAGAAGCTGGAATTGAGAAGCAGCCGCTACTGCAATGGCCGTATCATTCAACCTGCGGGATTTCATTATTCGAGCTCGTGTGCTCATACTTTAGAGACAAGCTCTAAGAATCTCCAACAGAGCCCCTCTAATTCTAGAGGTTTATGTAAGGTTGTTGATTTCTCGCAAACAGGTCAACCAATATCTGTTGTTTTATGCTTGCGGTTGCAAAGTTTATGCTATAAAGATTGAAAAGATTCGGCAGAACTTTTTTTACACATTACGGAGCTTAATTTTTAATTACATCTAGTTACTAATTGTTCGGTGAAAAAACATTCATCTAACTTAACAAAATTAATGTAGATTAAAGTAGCTTAATTTGTTAATGTTACACCCCCTTAAAAAATTCTCCATATGGACTCATTTTGAAACTAATTCCCAACATAAACACTCTAATGAGGGTCGGAAATTTTTCACCAGCGTCTCTCATCTGAAGCAAAATTTTTATTTAAAAAAAACTTATGTATAAGAGACTTCCCAGCGTCTCTTATACATAGTAATTTTTTTTAGACCACGTATAAAAGACACTAATTTTTCCAACGTCTCTTATACGTGGGGTTTAAAAAAAAGTATTTCAGAGTAAGAGACGTCTAACCCTAAAAAAAAAGAGCTTCATCTTCTACCTGTGGTGGTTGTGGACTCGCAGGAGACCGGCGTACGCCTCGTCCACACTCTAATTGTGTGAGCGGAAGCAGTTAGGCGGAGAATCTAACCCTAGCGGACGCGCAAAGTCGCCACCTACTTCGCCGAACCCCTAGCTCGCCGGATCTACAACATAAGGCCACATGTATCTTCATCCGACGCCTCCTACTCCAACCTCCTTCAATCTCACTTCTACGACTCCACTTCCTATCTCAAATTCGCCCATTTCACCGCCAATCAAGAGCTCATGGAGGCCTTCTCAGGCGCTAAACGAGTCCATATCATCGATTTCAGCATGAATCTGGGAGTTCAATGGCCGGCTCTGCTCCAAGCCCTCGCGCTTCGTCATAGCGGTCCTCCGGTCTTCCGCCTCGCTGGCTCGATTTGCAGAAACCGTTGGAGTCGAGTTTCACTACCGGGGATTTATGTGCCTCAGCTTGACGGATCTGGACCCATCTTTGCTGGAGATTCACGGCGACGAGACGGTTGCCGTCAACTCTGTTTTTGAGCTTCATCCGCTGCTGTCGGGGAATGGAGCCTTCGAGAAGCTGGTTTTTTTTAGGGTTAGTGTCTTATACTGAAATACTTTACTTTTAAACCCCACGTATAAGAGACGCTGGTTTGGGTTAAAAAAAATTACATGAATAAACCAGCGTCTCTTATACATAAGTTTTTTTTAAGATGGTGTCGCGGGTTGAAGATGCAGCGAGATGGAATTGAAGATGCAGCGAGATGGAATTGATGAAGGAAAGAAGGGAATTGACCCCAAAGAAATTGCAGGTCGGAGGTTGAAGATGCATCGAGAAGGGAATTGGATGAAGAAAAAAAAGGAATTGGCCCCAAAAAGTGGATATATGATTATATGGCCCAAAAAATGAGTTGGGCCCAAGTTATTACCTAGAAGGTGGCCCAGGGAAAGTAAACAAATCAAAAAAAAAAAAAGTGATACTGTTCATAAGAGTCCTCCTCTTTTATAGATAGATAGATAAGAGTGGTCACTATATGCATAAATAAAAAAATGTGGCAGTGAAATGAGGAACCGAAAATTTTATAGCCTAATAAGACAAATGAGTTACTGTTGCTACTGTTCATAAGGGTTGCTCCTTCTTTTATAGTATAACTAGTGGCAGCCCGCGTGCAAAGCACGCGGGTACGTAGGTTAGTGGTACGAAGTAATTTATTTGTGATTTAGGTAATATATATGTGATGGTATATAAACACATGTTTGTACACTAACTAATATGAAGTAAATAATGAGTATTTTTTTTTTCGGAACATAAAATTTTACACATTAGTCTTGAAGAGCTAGAGCTGATAGCAATCGTAAGTTAACTCTAGTAGTTTGACATTAATAAATGTTGATTGAAGCGCACGATATAAGAAAGTAGGCAGGAAAAAATGATACATCTTTATTATACTATATCGGCCCGTTTGAGCATTTCAAATGAAACTATGTTCTGAATCAACACCGGTTGACTTTGTTGTAGATGTGCGGAGGTCGTTAGCACTTTGACATCAACTTCTCTTCGTACTCGTGAAAGTGCAACATATAGTTGTCCGTGTGAGAAACAAGGGCGTTGCAGATAAACTATCACTTTGTCTAAAGTTTGACCTTGAGCTTTATTTATTGTCATTGCAAAGCATAATTTTATGGGAAATTGTTTTCTTTGAAAGCAAAAAGGGTATTTTGTGTTTGATGGTGGTTTAAGCGTTGTTCTTGGCAAGAATACTTGTTCACCTTTGTGATAGCCTGTGCTAATCTCGCATTGTATCAAGTGCTCAAAAAATCTTTTACATATTAGTCTTGTACCATTACATAGGCCTGCAGATGGATCTAGATTGCGAAGCAATATTACAGGACAATTTTCTTTCAAAACGAGTGAGTGTGGATTCATTCCTCCAGGACAGAGAGTGTTAAGGAATTCAGTGGAGAATGTATTACAATTGTCATCAACTATAGAGTCAAAACTGTGGTATGTTATTGGTGAGCCAATGAACTGTAGCATCAATGCTTCATTGATACGATCAACGCCGTCGTTCGTTGGCGTTAGAATTGCTCTTGCATTATAAATGTTTATATCGGGAGGAGTTGATGTCATCTCTGGAAATATTGTATCAGCCAAAAGTTTAAAGTCGGCGTCTGTGTTACTACATCGCATGGTTATATTGTGTGGCAAATTTATGTTACCGTGTTCTTCATGTTGTAGTTTTCCGTCTCCTAGTTGAAGCAAAAAGTTGGCAAATGTTGGATCCTCTTGGGCTCGCATGTTTTTTGTTAGTTTGAATTTTGTTAGTTCTGGCCAAATGAAGGAGCTCACCAAGCTGGCTTCGATTGCCTCATACTGTGTCTTTCTGGGTAATACAGGTAATACTTGACGGAAGTCCCCTCCAAATACAACAACTTTTCCACCGAAAAGTTCGGTGCTTTCGCATATATCTTGTAGTAGAAGTTGAAGTGATTCGATGTTTTCTTTTCTTGCCATTGAGGCCTCGTCCCAGATTATTAGAGATGATTCCCTTATTAATTGTGCTAGGCTACTTTGCTTCACAACATTACATGATAATGAGGATTCTTCGTCAATTGGTAGTTTGAAGCGAGAATGTGCTGTTCTACCGGTCGGTATGTTGGACGCTGCAATACCTGATGTAGCTGTTGGCAACACAATTTTTCCCATTGAGCGCAATAAAGTTGAAAAAAGATGGCGTAAAGCATGGGGCATTTGAATCTCGCTGGCTTCTTGCATACATGAGTCTGCATAGTCATCAGTTTCAAAAAGCCCGCGTTTTTGTGCCGCCTCTTGAAATGTTGTACACACATATCCATTGACAATTAATAGATCAAGAAATGATCTTGGACCACGTACATGAGAAAGTAGTAGCCTGAGGTAGTAACATTCACCTTCAGAAGGGCCTGCATAAGCTAGTCGACCACCTGCATGTCTATGATCTAACCTCCTAATGGTCCATATTTTATCTTGTTGGCTCCAAGTGTAGTGCTCTGGAAATTCTGAATATAAATATGATGTTGCATTTGGGAACTTGGTATTGTAGGAGAAAAATTCGGTTAACATTGTGCGGGTTCGATGTGAGTGCGAGGAAATTTCTTGTAAGGTTTCATTTTCTCGAAAAGAAATGGATTGCATATTGGGTAAGTGTACCTGGAGTGGAATGACTGGTGGTTGGATGTCGTATAAGTCAAACGCAAATATTCTCCAAGCAGCCTCTGGAGGGGATATCCACCTTGCTGTTTGGTAGCTTGAGATCTCGTCATGTAGTCGGATGTCATCATGGGTTAGATTGAAACTTACGCAATCATGTCCCTTGTAAACATATTTGTATAGATATTTAACTGCCGTAATTGTGGAACATATTTCAACGTTTATATGGCCGTCCAATAACGCTAGGAGATAAGGATTGTATGGAATCACTGATCTGTTGTCCATCCACTCACCTCGTATCCTAACTTTTTCACCGTTCTTTCGCCTTTTGTAAACCGGGTAAGAATCATCTCCACATGTAGTGAATGCAACAAAGTGTTTTGGATATTTATATCTACATGATGATTTACTACCCTTTTGTTTCATGCATGCACAATGAGGATGTTTAGAGCCACATGGGCCGTGCATCATATGACGCAGAACTGCAGAACGCAAGTGTGGATTTTCATTTGTAGGAATTTCTGCGCATACGTATTGGTCAAACATTTCTAGAGTAACAATTTTTTTAGCTCTTTCTAAAATTATGAGTAAGTGGGCATGCGGTAAGCCTCTTTTTTGGAACTCGATAACGTGAACTCTTGCTGCAACGGGGCCAAATAGTTTTCTTTTAAAGAGCTAGTGCTTTAAGGTAGTTAGTTTTGAATTGAAAACCCTGGCTATTAAATCTGGGCAGTCCTCTGGCTTTTCGTCTGGCAGGAGTTCATCTTGTATTTCTAGCCAATTTTTGTTACACGTCATGGTTATGAAAAGATCAGGTTTCCCATATTTTGGTACAAGTGCCATTGCATTAAGATATCTGCGTTTCACATCTCTAGGTCCGCCGATAAAAGAAGGAGGCAATATCGTGCGGTGGCCGATAGTAGATGCACCATTATGACCTGTATGTAAGTTGTCAATAATTCCTTGATATAGTTCTGCTCTTATGGCGGGTTGGTTGTCTCGAAAGTAATCAAGCCGTGTGTTTTCAATTTTAACATACATATCAACTATATATTGTTGAAATAGACGACCAGCTTTGAGGAGGTGGTTACCTGATCGCATTTGCAACTTGTATGCATAATACTGCCGACATGATACATCGCCTCGTCCCTTAGATGGCTTCCTTCCTGCAACTGGTAAAGAATACATAAATTGTAACAACATGTAAAACGAATTGTATACATGATGAAAAAGAGTTTGTTATTATTTGCATTTTACCGTTGGATTCCTCCATGAATAAGTCATCTGGATCTTGTACAAGGGCCGATGATACAGGAAATGTGGGGTTCACATAGCGTCGTTTTCCCGCATTTGAACGTTTCGGTATACCTTGATGCCAACCCGATTCGCCTCGTGGATGAAGCAATGGGTACTGAAGTGCATCGTAACAACCATAGTAGTGCTTAATTCTATGGGATCGATTATCTTTTCCGTATACTAAAATGTGTGGGCTTTCCTTCTTTTGCGAGTTGGTGCTTTCTACCGTGATTCCTGCAACTTCGTCAGATGTCGGAGCGTTGTAAATGCGTTGATCAAGAGTGGGATTATGGGATATCGTGATCTTCGTGTTCTCAGATATTCCGCGTTCCTGTAAAGAACGAAAAAAGGTAGCATATGGATTTGTTTGCATTATATGCATTAAAATTGTTATTATTTCTGGATCAACTTCTGGGAATAAGCAATCTCGATAGTGTTTTTCTGCTTGTGCATCATAAAAGTATAGTTGCATGTATGCAGGTGTATTATTTCCAGGTAAAAGCGCAGGAAGGTTATGATATAGTTGGCCTTGTAATTTGAAAACGTAAGATCCTTTTACGGAGTTTGCATGTATAGACCCACCTAAAGAGCTAAAGGCAAACATGTTGTTGTACATCCGTGCATATTTTCGGAAGAGATAAGATGTACCATCTTTGCCTCCAAGAAGCTCTAAAAGTTCGGAAGGAAGTTCATTATTCACGATACTGACCTCGCCGTTCGAACAACAAAAGGATGGAGGTTCAAATGCGAGTTTTGTTGCGCCGCATTTAAGGCATTCAGTTGACAGAGGTAGTCTGGATGCAACTGTTGGTATAGAGAAGTCTTGACTACCAGAGGAAGTATCTTGCATTTTTTTCAGGCGTTTTGATTGTCGAGTTTTTATAATAGAGGTCGAAGGTTGGGAACATTGTGTTGTTGTAACTGAGGCTCGAGATGTCCTACTACGTCGAGGTAGTTGCAGGTTCTGTGTGGGTGAATCCATTGTCGTAGACCTGGATAAAATAACATTGGCAGCCTTAGAGAGGTGTGGTGTAATGAAGTTAGATAACTGAAAGTAGTTCTTTGGGTAGACATGATAATAGAATGTGTATATTTCATGTATTCACTGCCTAGAGGGTGTTTCTATCTGTCTAAAAATCTTTCTACCTATCTTAGATTAAAAAGTTATGTTTTTTTTAGCACGAAACAAAGTAATGTTAGTTCCTATCTACAACTACTATACTTGTTGTAATATGTATGCCATCTATGTCGATCTAATTGTCGATTTCATATCGTGCTTATAATGGTAAAAGGTCTAATTCATAAGCAGTAAAAAAGTATAAGCGATCGAACAAGCAATCGAACAACACATTCAAGTAGTTGGGATCTTGCTGCTTGTTAACTATTGTTTACGTATGTACATTGTCATCATAAGTTTGCAGTTGGAACCGGCAACATTTTGTTATATACATGCTAGGGTAGGCAAAATAGCAAAGTTGCGGTTTAGTAGTCGACATAACCTAAGTCAAGCCAAAATGCATCCACTCCAAGTCGACAAGGTACGCAAAAGTGACTGCTAGGCGATGACAAAAGCAAACTATCCCAACGCAAAATAGGTGGACATCTCGTCAAAGCATCAGTCGAACACCACGTCCTTCATAATCCACTTGATTGTGCGTATTCCTGGATGTGGGGGTGGTACTGGGGAAAGCTCAATACATGTCGGTGCTGTACGGAATCTCACAGCAAGTGCGTCGTAAAAGTCAGCACTCTCCTAAATTGTGATAAAAGTTTATCATTGCATAAGTGGGAAAAGTTGTACAAATAGAAAGTTACCATACGATGGTCAATAAAATTTGTACCTTAAAGGACATGTCAAGTAAATCCTCCGCGCGCACTTCAAGCATCTTCTCAGCAACCTTGGTGTATGCAGAAAATAACTTTGTAGCAGAACCATCTGTTCCTTGGAAGTTGAAGAAAATTCTGATTGCATAATACCAAAAAAAGTGTAAGTGTTTCTAGTAAATGCTCGTAGATGTAGACGTAAAATTTACAAACGGTATTTGAAACATGGTGTACTGTTTGTTGTTAGAATGCTATACAATTTATTGCAAGAGATAAAGAAGAGGAGCCCTAGTATAGTGTACAATGACTCCCCATTTCTACGATTATTTATCCCTACACTACACATGCATAAGCGCAATCACGAAACAAGGTTCGATAATAACCTCCTAATACACAAACGTCACGTTCATAGGGAAAAACACCAACCAACAACATAATACTCAACTCTGTATAGTTACTGTTAACCTTGCAGACAACGCCTATATGTATAACGTACATAAGTTTTGACATATTTGTGAAACCAACAAAAATACAGCAGGGAAGTTTAGAGAAGGAAAACAGGTAACCATTTTGCTACAAGCCATTCCTACTATAAATGCCTAAAATTCATGTTGTAGGACAAGATAAATTGAATTTCTCCTACTGTGAATAATTTCTGAGGTCGGGGCGCATAGTAGAACCCATAAATATGTTGTAAGTGTGTTGCACACATACTTTCTAAAATATTATGAAAGTGTGTAAGCAAATGTTAAATCTGGAAAAACTTTGGGAAAAAGAGACATACACTGGAAGGATACCATGTACCTTGGTTCAGTTGTTGAGGTACGACCACAAAATTCACAAACAAAGGAAATGTTTTTTCCTGCAGCAGACTTCTTTCCACACATTCTGCAGCCAAAGAAAACAGTGACGTTTTCTTTTTTCAAATCTGGAATGTGTACATTGACACGAATATTTCTTTCGTAGACAACATCGTTGGGCTGTATATGGAGCAACAATTTATTTAGTGCAATGTGTGTATAAAAGTTAGCTTACAATATAGGTAAAAGAGTCCTATGAGTGAGAAGCATACAGATTTTGATATTAGCTCTTTGATTGTACTTGATGCCGGTATAGCATTGAGAGCATGAGTGTCGACAGCCTGCAGCTTGCGTGCCTTAACCACATCGACATTTGCTTCTTTCCTAGAAAGTGAAGTGAAGGTATCCAATATTAGTTGCAGTTATTACATCCAACAAAAAAAGATTTGTTTGTCACTTTAACTGACCACTTTTGTAAGGCCTCTGCTCTTTCTCCTAGGGGGTCAAAAGTTATTAAAGTAGAGCGCGACGATGCGAGAGAAAATCCTGGGAAAAGAAAGTAAAAGTGTCGCAGGTTAAATATATGCAATAGTGCCTCAATGTAAAAGTGTTGTACTTTAAAAGTGAATAAGCAAAACGTATTTTCATATACCCACCTACGTGTTTACTTGGCTGCAAGTCACTGAAACCAATTATAGGATTGTTTTCCACCAGCGAAGCAAGTTTCATGGCCTCGGTGTCCGCAAGATCACACCATAAAGACACAACCAAATTGCTTTCAACACTATAAAGAAGGATAACATATTGTGAACGGATAAACATAGTTATGATAGTAATAGAACTTAAGTTTTACAAAAAGAGGTGTGAATGGCAATAAGGTCTTTGGGGGTTCAACGTACAGAACAATGGCAATAAGGTCTGATATAATTACCCGATGTTAGCGTACGTGCTTAAAAACAAAAGTAGTCAAGGAAAATATTGCATACCGAAATGATCTTTAGCGTAGGCGTCATGTGGAATAGAACTAAGCTGACGATATGGACTGACTGTTTGACTTGAAGAGGCGCCAGAATCAAGGCGACGAACAAGCGCACGACTTGATATAGTCATCTGATGATCATTGCAGTGATCAGCGTAAAACGCATTGACTCGACTAATGGAAGCGTTGCTGATCTCGTACTCCCCATCTTTCTGGATGATGTCATTAAACATGTCAATGTCATCGTCGAATAGAGTAGCGCCCATGTACGTTCCCTGCAGTAGAAGAAGCGGTATGAGTGTAAATATGTACTTCTATTTTAGCATGCAGCTACATATTCTTGACAATAAACAATTAGCATCATATGGATGTTAATGTAAACAAAAACATACTTCCAAGTAATTCATAAATTGACAACCAAGTTCGTTGCAGGTCATCGAACGAATTTGAAGAAGCACAACAAGACGTTCGACAAAACATGAGTAAAACTGTTGAAAACATGATCACTGGCCACTTGATTCAAGTCAGGGGACACAACTCCCAAAAGTGAAACTTTTTTTTTTAAAAAAAAAAGAGAGAAAGAAGGTAGAGAGTCGGCAAGGTATTGTACAAAACCAGAATAACCAAATCAATAACAAGAGCACGCTAAGTAGAACAACGTGCACAAATTCCAAGTGAATGAACAATGAAACATGATCAGAAAATTCAGGCCAGGTTCAATAGTGAAATGAACAAGAACCAAAAAAGAAAGCACACCGACCGGGAACAATATAACAAGCACGACACAGCGCGATAAGTCAATTAGGCCGTCAATTTAATAAAGGTACATATGCAAATTCGGAAGTTTAAGTAAAATGAGATTTTAAAGGAAGATGAGGAAAGAACCTTTTCATCTCGTATAGTAAGTCGTTGATAACGGCTCTTTCCAACAGGTTGAATAGCACGGTTTTTCGTCACCACGCGTACTTTGACAGAGTAGTATTTTGTCCGAGGCGTTAACTCGTCTAGGTAAGTCATCTGTAATTTGATCGTAGTTGCATCCAATCAAAGATATAAACCAGGTTGAAAGACAACTTCAGATTATGAAAGAAATAAGTGGAAAAGGAATTGTTATATGAACGCTAGACACCTACATGGACGAATTCATGCAATCTGAACTAAGTAATTGTAGAAGCTACTGTTATAAGTTTAGGTTGGGTTAAAGTTCTCATGAAAGGTAAGCAACTTACATAGATTTGTGCGCAATTTTAGGTGTTATGATTTTGAATTGTAATCGAGGCAGTAAATTCAGTAATCGGTTTATAGAACACAAAATAAATGTAACAGAATCTCGCTTTCTTAAAGAAGATCCAAAACTGATCTTGCCCTTTTGCTTTCCAATTGTTACTTGCTTTTATGTAAACCGCTGAATCTAGCTAGCAGTTTACAGTTACATTCCTGCGCAGTCTTTCCACTGTGAAGGAGATATTAAGCAGTAGTGGTAGTATCGCCTTGCTAATATGGAGCGGCGATTAATAGCGATCATTTATATTAAGCGCATGAGACTCAAATTATGTGAACGATAAAAACCTACGATTAGGATGTGTGTAAGTTAACACGTAACCTAAAGCAGGACTGTTTTTTTTTACATGATTAGTATGTGCCTAAGGCAGGAATGTAATAAAAACTCTGTTGTTAGACGGATAGTAGGTGCCTAATTTTATTTAAGGCAGAACAACATATAAAGAGAACACATGGTACAAGCAAATAGTATGCAGAGAAGTGACAAATTGAGTTTAGAAAGATACTTGTTCTGAAGAGCTTGCGTGTACTATGCACAAGAGAAGGACCGCAGATGTGACAAGGACTGAGCTGTAGCACCATCGAAGTAAAAGGAAAACAAAAAACAGAAGTTAGTAATCTTAATTTATGGATAAACAAAGAGGAAGTATGCAAAGAAACTCTTACAAAAAAGTGTATGCAGTGTTTTTTTTTTCAAAGATAGTTATGGATGGACATTGAACAGTGGTGAAGTATGCAAAGAAGCAGACCGAAGTGTTAATTTATATAGAAAGAAGCAGGTGTTGGATGACAAACAGAGGACATATGTGGTGAAGTGACACCTGTATAAGCTAAAGGGGACAGATTGTAATGCTATACATTAAGAAAACAATATTTACTAATTGGATAAGGATTTGAAATAAGACTATTAATCAAGACTAACTTCTTAAGTAGCTGATGGGGATAAACGTCAGATAACAAGCAGCTGCTGGCAGCTTGGCAGTGAAACAAAGGTAGGCTATATAGAGAGAAGTATCAAGTGAAACCCAAAAACCTACTGAAAATATATGACACGAAAAAAAAATTACCAGGAAAAATTAAGAATGCAACATAACATACAAATTGTCGGCGAAGATTATCTTCGGAAGGCATACATGGAAGTGCGTTTCGAAACCTGCAAAGAAAACAAAATAGGAACGAGAACCAATTAATCTAAAGATGAACTTAGAATTTCCTTCAAACTAATGAGAAAAAAAGCCATTATATGGAAGCAGCTCACTTAAGCGTAAAGATGAAAGCTTCTAATACCATAGATCAGCAAAACCCTAATCCCACAAATCAAAAAATTACCCAAGCGGTGGCACAGTAAACGAAAATTGAAAGGTGCAGAATCAACAGAGGGAATCAAAAAATTGTCGCTGGTGTCGCGGGTTGAAGATGCAGCGAGATGGAATTGATGAAGGAAAGAAGGGAATTGGCCCCAAAGAAATTGCAGGTCGGAGGTTGAAGATGCATCGAGAAGGGAATTGGATGAAGAAAAAAAAAGAAATTGGCCCCAAAAAGTGGATATATGATTATATGGCCCAAAAAATGAGTTGGGCCCAAGTTATTACCTAGAAGGTGGCCCAGGGAAAGTAAACAAATCGACAAAAAAAAAGTGATACTGTTCATAAGAGTCCTCCTCTTTTATAGATAGATAGATAAGAGAGGTCACTATATGCATAAATAAAAAAATGTGGCAGTGAAACGAGGAACCGAAAATTTTATAGCCTAATAAGACCAATGAGTTACTGTTGCTATTGTTCATAAGGGTTGCTCCTTCTTTTACAGTATAACTAGTGGCAGCCCGCGTGCAAAGGGTACGTAGGTTAGTGGTACGAAGTAATTTATTTGTGATTTAGGTAATATATATGTGATGGTATATAAACACACGTTTGTACGCTAACTAATATGAAGTAAATAATGTGTACTTTTTTTTTCGGAACATAAAATTTTACACATTAGTCTTGAAGAGCTAGAGCTGATAGCAATCGTAAGTTAACTCTAGTAGTTTGACATTAATAAATGTTGATTGAAGCGCACGATATAAGAAAGTAGGCAGGAAAAAATGATACACCTTTATTATACTATATCGGCCCGTTTGAGCATTTCAAATGAAATTATGTTCTGAATCAACACCGGTTGACTTTGTTGTAGATGTGCGGAGGTCGTTAGCACTTTGACATCAACTTCTCTTTGTACTCGTGAAAGTGCAACATATAGTTGTCCGTGTGAGAAACAAGGGCGTTGCAGATAAACTATCACTTTGTCTAAAATTTGACCTTGAGCTTTATTTATTGTCATTGCAAAGCATAATTTTATGGGAAATTGTTTTCTTTGAAAGCAAAAAGGGTATTTTGTGTTTGATGGTGGTTTAAGCGTTATTCTTGGCAAGAATACTTGTTCACCTTTGTGATAGCCTGTGCTAATCTCGCATTGTATCAAATGCTCAAAAAATCTTTTACATATTAGTCTTGTACCATTACACAGGCCTGCAGATGGATCTAGATTGCGAAGCAATATTACAGGACAATTTTCTTGAGCTAATATACTAGATTTATACCAAGCATATAAGGCTATTAGCAGGCCTATAACAACCGAAAAAGGCAATGACATTTTCCAATTGTTGCACATGGGGAGGGAGTCTCGTTGCCACAAGATGACAATGTAAGCCTAGAGGTGTTGTAACTAAGAATGAGACACTACTAGTGAAAACTATGTAGGGAACAAAAAGGAGGAAGCTTGGCGTATAATCCTCCTGCTATATTTAGGCAAATCATTTTATCACACTCCTCGATGAATTCACATTTTGAGACATAGCATCCATTTTAGAAACTTGAAACGTATGATGCTTGAAACTTGATCAACATAGCTTCAAGCCCTATGCATCATTATCCAGCATCACCTTAAACTCCCAACAGCCCCCTCTCATATATCCTTGCGCGAGGCCTGTAACGAAGAAAGAAGATATATATATATATATAGACGGAGTTAGAATTTATCTACCTGACAAAGTGGTTGCAACTTGCAAGTTACTAGAGGCAGAGACGACAGCGAGCAAAAGAAGAGAAGAGGAAGGAGCTTCAATCCATCTCCCGATGAGTGCCGAGGTGAGAATAGGAATGTAAATAGGCAACGTCCAAGTCCGTGTAATGACGTTTGTCTCGGTCCTGCCTTCCAACGGTGATGGCGTTTTCGACGGCAGAAGAGTCTCCGGTGGCGGCGTTTCGATCGGGAACTTCCATATTATTCTTGTTAAAATTTTAATCAAAATTCATTCTAAAATTTAAGTTTAACTTTTATATAATAAGCTAATAATGTTTAATTTTTTTCTTGTAAAGTTTTTTTCAAAAAATATACTCCCTCCGTTAATTAATACTTGTCCCTGGAGCAATTTCAGGGAAAATTTATTGATCAAAATTTTAGACAAGTATACCTTTCATTTAAGTAAGTAATGACATAGAGAATAAAAGAAAAAATAGTGAGAGAATAAAGGAAAGAATCAATAACAATAGGGTAAATTTGGAAAAAAAGGTGTAAAATTATGTTAAAAGACAAGTAATTTTTAACAAATGATTTGGACTCCACGGACAAGTAATTATTAACGGAGGGAGTAGTTTATTTCATAAATATTACTCCGTATATACATTTTTTTTTGGATAAAAGTACGTTTATTACCAAAAAAGGACAAATCTTTATACAAGACTAACCCTAACCTCACCTCTACTTCCTCACGGAACCTCACAAGCCGAGGTCTCATGGAAAGCACATCAAGCCCCTACTCCTCCAAGGAACCTCATGCATATACGAGGCCTCTAGGACCCTACACGTCAAGGACTCTAGGGGGATAACAAGAAACAACACTCCCACAACCACAACAACCCTAAGCCCAAAATCAAGCTAACAATTACAGCCTAAGCATTCTCCTATAAGAGTCATTCCTCTTATTACCTTCCTTCAACTTCATAGCAATCCGAGCCCTGCAATCATTTAAAATCATATTATAACAATCCATCATACACTCATGCTTACCTTTGAAGATAGTGTTGTTTCTAACTCTCCAAGTATGATAAGTAGCAGCACTTATCACCATAACCAAGCCCTACACTCTCCAATACTTCTTATCTCTACTTCTGTCAATCCAAATAAACCAATCCTCAAGAGTATCCTTCCAAGTACCAACTCTGAGCCACTGCAATAATCTAGTCAACACCTCCTTAGTGTAGCTACACTTCCACCACAAATTAACTTCAGTCTCAGGTTCACAATTGCACAAGACACACATATCCGGAATATTAATCCCCCACCCATGAAGTCTAGCTCTTGTAGGTAATCTCTCTTTCAATGCCAGCCAAAGATGGAAGGACCATCTCCTAGTCTGCCTCTTTCCCCAAATTAAATTCTATTTCCCCTCACTAACATTCCTCTCCCTAACATTTTCATATAAAGCCTTACAATTCATCTTACCATTTTCTCTTCTTAATGTCCTCAAGACTAATGAGTCTTTCACTCCGTTTATACATAGTTTGACTTATTTTTTATTATCGAAAATCATCCTAATTTTATCCTAAAAATGATATATTAAGTCTTAGAGAATTTTTATTCTTAATAAAATAGCTTGTATATTTTTTTTTTATTTTTTTTTGTTAATGTAACAATGCAATATATTAATAATTCATATTATGGATAAAAAATAGTAATTATTTAACAACTTACCCTAGCATCATTCTAAAGTCTCTAAAAGGTTAGCTTTAATATATATGATAGATTTGCCTATTAAAATTCGAGGTCCTACTTAACAAAAATTGTGAATATTATAATCATATCATAATATCATATCATAATATAGAGGTGGGTTCTAGGAAGATTAGTTCTTAAGATAAGAACTAAGAACAGATCTAAACCATTAATCATTTAATATCAATGCTCTAGATAAAGCCACGTACACACTAACAGAAAGGAAGGCGCGTGCTTGTTTTAAGTTAGGCTATGGCAAATTTGTAATTATCTCAAAAAATTAAAAAAAGACGTTGTTGTCCTCCACCCTGAAACACCCGTCCGAGAGCTCCTATGGCGATTTTTTTGAGGCGATTTCCATGGATTTCTAGCTTCTTCCATGGTGAACTCGGCCTTCAAACAGCTCTGCCCTCGGCCTTCAACCTAGCTTCATCCATGGCGAACTCTCTTCTGCTTCTTTTGCTCTCGGAAGATCCTTGAGGCAGTAGATCTTCAATTCGTATACGCACTTCCCTTCAATTCGTTTACGTCGATCTTCAATTCGTCTACGCTGATCTTCAATTCGAGTGCCCGAGTCCTCACTCCAGTAGAAGTCCAGGCCATCACAAGCATTCGAAGTTCACAAACCCTAATTCTAACCAGGAAGGATCCAACTGTAAGTCTGATAGCTTGGAGGTTCATGTTTTTTTTAGTTGCATTTGGAGATTTAATGCAGTTAAGAGTTCTTAGGTACCAAGCCCTTATGGTTGTCTTTGAGAACGCCTTTGCAGAGCTTCTATTTTCAGATAACAAACAATCTGACTCCTTTGCTAGGATATTGTTTGAATTGACCTCTCGACCAAACAACAGGATGGGAACAACTCGCGGTATATGGGGTATGTAGCTAAATCTAACCCTGTCTTACCTAACTTACCAAATTACAGAATTATTGAGCTTTCCACATCCATATAATTCCAAGTCATTGTTTACCCTTGATGATATTAATCTTGTAACTTGTACTGTATTTTGAGATATCTTACTGAATCAAAGCTTGTATGAACATTGATTTTGTCGATTTTAGGTCATTGGGGCTTGGATAAGTTTTTAGAGTTAGTTCATCCAATATTTTTGGACTGACCCGATAGGTGCTCTTCTTTAGGTTAATCCATCACATGTCAGGTTGGTTGGCAAAGAAATAATAGCTTGGAGGTTCATGCTGGTTCAGTGTGATTTAAACTCTTAGGTTCATTGATTTATATTGTAAGGTTCAACATAGTAAACTGTGAGGTTCAACATTGTAAGATTATCTAATTCAGTTTCAAATTCTTAGTACCTAGTTCCCTCTAGTTTCATGTTGATATTGCTTTGATGACATGTATGTTCAAATATCTAGATTTGAAGTGACTGTCATTCTTTCTTAACTTTTTGTAGTGTTTAACTATTTATAGTCGTTTTGTTTTGCACATTAAACTGGAGCATCTTGGTGAAGATGTTGATACTATCCATATTGGTACAAATTTGGATTCTAGACTCGGTGTTGTGGATGCATTCTTTGCAAGTTTCTCCAAGATTTTAGTCAGTGAGGTTTGTACTTGTACTATTTAGTTGCTCCCTTGATCTGTCCCCGCCTTTGTTCCGTAGTGCAACCTTGGTTTTTCTGTGTAAAAACATTTTCCCCACCTTAGAAAAGAAAATGGTGCATATGTGTTTTGATTTTGCAAGGGATTTTAAGTTTTATGAACTGTGAATTATCGCTTAAGGTATTTTCTGCCCAAATTGTATTTATGCAGGGCCTAATGGCGGTTAACTATTGTCATGAACTTGGAAGTTCATAATCAAACAATTTTAATCTTTTTCTAGATTTTGTTATATCCTTTTTCCCCTAGTTCGAATCTCAGTTGATACTGATTAAGACTTTTATCTATGATTGTGCAATATTTGTCAGCTGCCTACTTATCCTACTCCAATGTTCATTGGAGAAGGTGATGGTGAAGGACTTTCGCTTGTCATGAACCTGGGAGTTCACGGTCATGAACCTGGGAGTTCACGGTCATGAACCTGGGAGTTCACGGTCAAGAACCTGGGAGTTCACGGTCAAGAACCTGGGAGTTCACGGTCAAGAACCTGGGAGTTCACGGTCATGAACCTGGGAGTTCACGGTCATGAACCTGGGAGTTCACGGTCATGAACCTGGGAGTTCACGGTCATGAACCTGGGAGTGCATTTGTTCCGGGCGCGCTTCTTTTCATCAACGTCACGACGGAGATTGTTCTGGTGAGCTTCTGAATTTTAATTGTTTGATGTTTGTTGCGGTTCATACTGAGCTTCATTCGTTTTGTGCACACCACTTGTTCGATGAAATGTTATATTAACGGTCTTAGCTTCAACCCTCAAATTTCAGTGTCCTAACTAATGTTGAAATGTGGTTCATTAGTTTATCTGGTGGTTCACTGAATTGTACTTCTTGGTTCATATATTTCAGCAGCTTAACAATTTTGGATTAAGCCGGTTGATTGATTGTTCATCTGATTAGTGGACTTTATCAGTCATACTTGTTTCAATGATTACTCTTGCTGTCTGAGCAATGTATTTAAGTTTATTCTTCATTCTGTCTTACATAGGGATAGAACTTTTAGTTACAGTGCTTCTATAATTACTTCCTTTTTTTTTTATCAAAAAGTGTAGAGTGAGAAAGAGTTGATGTTGTTCACTACTCATTGCCTGGAAATTATCTCATTGGGTCAAATGGACACAGTTATTTTTCTTGTCAATGATAGTACGTGTTGAATGGGGCAGTATGCTGAACAATCAATATATTCCTAACATTGTCTCCATTTCTGAATTTGTGCCTTGTTTTCACAGAGAAGGAGAACTTATGGCTCAATGGACATCCAAATCAGACTTGGGAAGTGAACCTGCATCTGGAAGAGGTGCCACCTGAACTTTCTGAGCCAGGTTTAGGCATTAACTTTGCTCGAGATGGAATGCAAGAAAGGCAAATAATTCGTTGCATTTTATTTTGGTTCATGGTTGCTATCTGTTTCATTTTATTTTGGTTGCTATTTGTTGCATTTTATTTTGGTTCTTGCTTTGATTTGTGCTTTCCTTCATGGCGTTGAGGTGTGCCTTGAGTTTGTTGAAGAAAGACGACGAAGGCAAAAGATTTGTTGAAAGAATAGTGAAGCGTCTTCATGCCTTAGGCTTTCACGTGAGGGGATATTATTGGCTTGACTTCAAGCAGCTTAATGATATATATCGATACAAAACAGAGGAGTACTCTCATACATCAGTCCACAAGTTTAATGTGATTCCAGACTCTCTGCCAAAGTGGGTCTTTGACTTTATGTCAACTCTTGTTGGTTACTTCATCAGGAACGTTAGCCCTGCAAAGATGGATGTTCGTTGGTTTTCCTTGGGAAACTGTATTGCAATCCTCTCCTCCCTTGCAACCGCTGAGCAGGCATCTGCTATCATGGATCTGATTGAGTCAAGGTGGGAAGAACTTGTTGGTGAGATGCCTTTGAAGTTATGCTATCCAGCATTTGAATCCCATGAGTGGCGAATCGTCACTGGATATGACCCAAAGAGTACTAGATGGAGTTATCATAAGGGTGGATCTTGGCCAGGTATATATATATATATCCAATCCAATGCTAGGCTATTTTAATTTTGTAAGTGTCACTATACTTAGTTTGTCGTTGTGAAAAAATGAACGGTGTTGTTATGGTTGCTGACGGCGGCTTGCATAAAAACGGGACGACCTCAGATTGCAAGACAGGCCATAGAACTTGCAGAGAGTAGACTGTTGAATGACAGCTGGCCCGAGTACTATGACGGGAAACAAAGGAGATACATCGGGAAACAAGCAAGGAAGAATCAAACATGGTCGATTGTTGGTTACTTGGTGGCAAAGATGATGTTGAATGATCCTTCTCATGTGGGTATGGTGGCCCTTGAGGAAGACAAGAAAATGAAACCACTACTTGAAATATCAGCTTCTTGGACCTTCTTGTTCTAGATATATTGCACTCTAGTGTCAAGTTGAACAACCAAGCAACATATGTTAGTGAATTTTTGGTGATCGAATATGGACTGTATTGTGAATAAAAATCTGGTTCGTAAGTTACACACTGATAAATTCGGCACTGTGAATAAAAATCTGCCCTGAACCTAGAACATTAATACTTTCTAATACAAATTGCCCATCTCCCGTAACAATAAATCACTGAACTTGTATGAGTACGTTGTTGAACCTGTAACAGTAAATAAGTGAACCTGTATGAGTACATTGTTGAACCTGGAACATTAAATCATTGAACTTTTAATCTAAACATTCGTAAATATTAAAACATAGGTTCATGAATTATGAAGACTATAAACCTGATTTAAGAAATCATGTATATTTATAAACCTTTAATCTATACTTTCATAAATCATTGAACCTATGAAAATGGAGGTTTACGGTACCTTATAATTCTAGAGTTGATAATTTTGTGTTTATATAGATACTACAATAGGTTCATGTCAATATTCTTAGGTTCATGAGGGTTTTTTTTAATCTTACTCTAGAATATATATGATTGAAGTTAGGTTCATGTCTTTATTATGTTCATGAATTTTATAGTGTAGGTTCATGATTTTACAGATGCAGGTTCAGAAGTTTACTCTTGTAGGTTCATTAATTTCATAGTGTATGTTCATGATTTTACAGTTGCATGTTATGAAAACTGTACAATAGGTTCATGTTCATTGTGTTGTAGGTTCATGGAAAATATACGACAATTTTATGTTTTATGGTTATTTTTCTTAATTGATGAATTTTTTCTTCTTGCAGGTTCATGAGTTTTGTCGTATGGGTTCATCGGATTTTTTTGCATGTTTATGAGTTCATTGAACCTATGAACTCACAAGTGAGAAGTAAAGAAACGTCTAAACTAAGGAATCCGCAAGTGAAATCTGGATGAACCTGCAAGTGAAATCTGGATGAACCTGCAAGTAAAAACTAGTGAACCTACAAATGAAAACCAATGAACCTGTAAGTAAAAATTAATGATCTTAAGAAACATTTTTTTTTTCATGAACTTGACGAATATTAAAGTACTTTTGATGAAAAATAAAAAAAATGAGTTATATAGAAACTAATGAAGCTGCAAGTGAAACTCGTGAACCCAGATATAGAAACTAATGAACTTCCAAATAAGAAATGCATGAACTTAAGATACGTTTTTCTTTTTATGAAACTGAGGATTGTCAGAGTATTTTTTATGAAAAACAAAAAAGAAGTTATAGAAAAAACTAATGAACTTGTTAGACAAAACTTATGAACTTGCAAGTTAAAATACATGAACCTACAATTACGAACTGTAGATTCAACAAGTTAGACATATAGGTTCAACAAGTTAGACCTGTAGGTTCAACAAGTTAGATTTGTAGGTTTCAAGCGGGTTCATTAATTCTTTTTTTTCAGGTTCATTAATTTTTTTTCCTATGGTTAGATTTTAACTTGTAGGTTTTAACATCTAGTTCCTGAGTTTTAACTTGCAAGTTCACGAGTTTTAATTTATGAGTTCATTAAATCTAACTTGCGGGTTCAGGATTTTTCTACATTGGTGAATTGTTATGTTCTTGCAGGTTCATGAGTTTTGTCGTATGGGTTCATCTCCCGTTTATAAAGCCTCATAATTCAGGAACCTACATTTTAGTATTTACGAAAGTTTAGATTAAAGGTTCTTAAAGATTTTTTAATCTCAGGTTCATAGCGTTTGTTTGTGCCTAAAAATACGACGAGTAAGGAACGCGTCATGAGCTACGCGTAGGGTGAACACGTAGACGTGACGAGGGAAGAATGAAGACGTCGTTGAAGATGAAGATAGAGTCGGTCGAGTGAATATTATCTATTTTCTCTATATTATTAGTATAATTAGTAAAAGATATTAGAAATAATATCTTTTACCATATTTTTTGTATAGTCATTAGATAGAATGAAATGATAAGATCTCGTTTCTTTAAAGATAGAACTATGGTTAGCCTATAAAAAGAGGCCAACGCCTGCTTTGTAATCATTCAGCCACCTTTGAGCAATAATACGAGTCCAAGCCTTAACCCTAATTTCCATCTTGTTCTCGATTGTTGAGATTGATACCGTCAAGTTTGATCTTTGCCCTACAGTTGTTTAGTTATCATCTCGTTGATAATTTTTCTACAAACAATTGGCGCCCACCGTGGGGCTAGATCAAAAAAGTATCTTCTTTCCACACAAAGGGAACTTCTTTTTTCAGGAAAACCATGACAAGCCCGACGAACAACCCGCTTCACAGCGAGAAGAGAACTGAAGAAGAGGACCTCGCGGCGACGTCTCTCGTTCCCAGCGGCGAAGAGATAGAGAAAGCTCGCGAAGAAGCTCCCGACACTCCAAAGACCAAGGTCACGAATGAAGAGTGCGGAGTAGATGGCGAAGTGACCAATGTGGTCGCCGTCAGAGCACAACTCGACGCCTTCCAGAAAACCTGGGCTGAAACCAAGAATGCCAGCGAGAAGACGACGTCGGAGCTCGCCAAAGAGAATGAAAGGCTGCGCTCCATGATCAAAGAACTCAAGGCGAGATCTGCATGACCACATACCTACGTTCGTGGCCAAAGCGTTGTTCGACGCCTCGATATGGCCGCCGCCGCCAAGGAAGATGAAATCTATGGATTCCAGGGTATCGAGATGGTATCCCCCCCCCCCAAAGAAGCGGCACCAAAAGGAAAGTCTGAGGAAGATATGACGCCAAGCGTCGTCGTCGCGTTCGTAGCGCAACAAGTCGACGCCTTGAGAAAGGAGATGATGTTGATGCCTGGAGCGCCTAAATCTATCATTCCCGAGCATGAACTAGGGTATCAATAGTGTCCTTTTGTCAACGCCATCGTCGCCCAGAAGATCGCCAAGAAGTTCACCGTCGCCGATCTCCCCGTTTATGACGGATCCGACGATTTGAAAGAGCATATCTTGCTTTATAAAGCAAAACTCTCCACAAGTCCCATCGAGTCGGAATTAAGGGCGGCGATGATGTGCACGTTCTTCAGTTCGACGCTGAAAGACCCAACCTTGACATGGTTCATCCATCTCCCCAAAGGAAGTATCTCGTCTTATGCTGAACTCTCCGACATGTTTCGCCTACAATTCGCCAGCAGCAAGATGTTTGCGAAACAACCTTCATATCTCCATAACATACGCATGAACAAAGGCGAGACTATAAGAGCGTTTATGAAGCGTTTCAATGACGAGAAGATTACCATCCCAGATTGCAACGAATCCACAGCTGCCGACGCGTTCAGGCGTGCTCTCCCACGAGATAGTGACTTGTACAAGGAGCTGACGAAGACTCGGCCCGATTCCTTCGTCGCAACCAGGGAAAGAGCCATAGAAGCTATGCGCCTCAAATAAGATCTCCGAAGACACGCCGAGGAAAACTCTCGATCTCCGCGTAGACGAACACCTCCGCGTAGGAATTCTCCTCAGCATCGACATCACAGACGCCATGACAGGAGAAATAAGCCATTCCAGAGGGAGACGCCTATGGTGCATAATGTGAGCGAGGTCAACAGCGTCTACGCAATTGAAAGAAATGTTCACATGAAGACCGGCGCGTTGCGAGTCATGAGCGCGATGGAGAAGCTGCGTGATGTGAGATGGCCAAGAAAGCCGAACCCGGAGAGAAAGCCAGGATCAGAAAGAGGGTATTGCTTGTTTCATAATGATTCCGGTCACACCACAAATGATTGTTACACCTTGGGAGAGAAGTGTGACGACTCTTGAAGAGGGGAGACTTATTAGATCTACTCTCCAGAGAAGGAAGAGACGTATTTGAAGGAGTAAAGAAGGAGAGGAAGTCTCCAACACCGCCGCCGCCACCATCGAGTCACGCGAGAACTATCCACACCATCTTCGGAGGTTCCTCCATGAGTGGTTACATCGCTTCCGCCACCAAGAGAAATGCCAAGGCATCGCGTAGCGAAGGTAGTGTTATGCCTATCTATCATGTCAGATCTGTCAGGGAAGATTGCCCAATCACGTTCGAAGAACCCAACAGGAACGTAGATCACCACGACGGGTTAGTTATCTCCCTCACCATCAGTAATTGCAACGTCAAGAGAATCCTCACCGACAACGGGAGCTCCGCCAACATCATCACGCTATTTTCCATCAAAGAGCTCGGACTCTCCGGTGACGATGTGGTAAAGAAGCACATTCCCTTAGTAGGTTTCAGTGGCGAAGTCGCGAACATGTTGGGAGAAATTACTTTAACCACTCTAGCTCAAGGAGTCAACATGCAAACTAAGTTTGTAGTAATGGAAGCGGAGTCGCCCTACATCATAATCTTGGGAAGACCCTGGTTGCATGACATGAGGGCCATACCATCGACGTATCATCAGTCCTTGAAATTTCCATCTTCGTGGGGAATCCAAGAAATCAAAGGCGAGCCCCAAGAAGCGAGAGAGTGTTACAGTATAGGAATGAAGAGTACAACAAGCGTGTCTTTAGATAAGAGAGCCAAAGCATAGCAATCAAAAGACCATGAAGAGCCAACAAGGTACGTAAAGCGAAAACTCTACGAGACAAGAGATGAGGTTTGCCAGATAGATGACGAGACCTATATACTGGAAGTCAAAGCCTAGGCTATTCGGAGAATTGAGGAAAAGAAAGCGTCTTCATGGTCTGAGATACCAAACAACAAGGGGTTGAAGCACCACAAAGCCCGGAAAGGTCAAAGGAAATCCAAGAAGAGAGCTAGGGGTGGAAAAGCGATCCCCGACGCGTTGAAAAAAGAACCATCCATGAAACGAGATGAGGAAAGTCGTGACAATCTACGAAATAAGAGTGTCGACAAGAATGACGCTTCTCTGCACAAGTATAAGCAAAATATACGAGTCCAAAGATGGCGAGAGTTCATGGAAAAGAACGCCAACCTAAGCTACATGTTCTTGAAACACCATCCACCATAAGCAAATTTCACCAAAAGTATTGAGAATCTCTGCTTCTTTTAAATTTCCCTTTATTTCTTGCATGAGTAGGATCAGATTTTTCGAGTTTCAATAAGAACATGCCGTTGTCTTAAAGTCAAAACGACGAGGGGTCGTGGCGACTAGGGGTAGACGTCAATGTCATAGTTTGTTGCTCCATGATGCATCTTTTATTAATTATACAAGTAGACCTTTTCTTTCTCCAACGTACGTGTCAAGCATGCCGAGTTGTTTCATTTTCAATTACTTGCTCAGTTGCTCTATGTCTATTAGGAGAACGTGCCTCTTGAGTACGGTGTACCACCTAAGAAGCAAGAAGGTCGCGGCGAAAATCCGCGCCGGTGAGGAATTTCGTTAGCCTACGCGTTCAAGGCTCCATCTACGCGTACGCAACGTTAGCTGAACCGCCGACTCCGAGTCGACGCTTCCCATGATTGTTAGCGACGTGTGACAATGGTCATGGGGAATGAAGCCCGAAACCTCACGAAACCGGCCGGATCCTCTGAGCAAACAAGGTTTAACCTATTTGACACGGTCATTCTCCAGGAACGCCTCTTCATGCCTTCCATAGCCCCTCTGAGAGTCATGAATCCATGGGCATACTTCTCCAACCGGCCAAGAGGCGTCCACCGACATCATAAGTCCAAACAGTCACGAGTTGGACGCTACACGATGAACAAGCTCGTCGATTAAAAGAGTTCGACATCGACCTGACGCTAGCGTGTGGTAAAGGATTCACCATAAGTAAGAGGTGACGTCACAAGCTCATAAAATCACACGCTGACCTACATCCGCCACTCGCTCCGGGTTCAGAGGAAATGCTGGACCCAACCTTCATGTAAGCCGACAATGTAACAAAAGCCGCCGCGATGACCGTATCACCCTATCAAGTAAGTTAAACTTTTCTAACACGTTAAGCTCTGTAAGACGCCTTAGGGGTATTGTTTGTTCCTAAAAATACGACGAGTAAGGAACGCGTCATGAGCTACGCGTAGGGTGATCACTTCGACGTGACGAGGGAAGAATGAAGACATCGTTGAAGATGAAGATAGAGTCGGTCGAGTGAATATTATCTCTTTTCTCTATATTATTAGTATAATTAGTAAAAGATATTAGAAAGAATATATTTTACCATATTTTTTGTATCGTCATTAGATAGAAGGAAAATATAAGATCTCGTCTCCTTAAAGATAGAACTAGGGTTATCCTATAAAAAGAGGCTAACGCCTGCTTTGTAATCATTCATCCACCTTTGAGCAATAATACGAGTCCATCTTGTTCTTGAGTGTTGAGATTGATACCGTCAAGTTTGATCTTTGCCCTACAATTGCTTAGTTATCGTCTCGTTGATAATTTCGCTACAAACAATTGGCGCCCACCGTGGGGCTAGATCAAAAAAGTATCATCTTTCCACGCAAAGGGAACTTCTTTTTTCAGGAAAACCATGACAAGCCCGACGAACAGCCCGCTTCACAGCGAGAAGAGAACCGAAGAAGAGGACCTCGCGACGACGTCTCTCGTTCCCAGCGGCGAAGAGATAGAGAAAGCTCGCGAAGAAGCTCCCGACACTCCAAAGACCAAGGTCACGAATGAAGAGCGCGGAGTAGATGGCGAAGTGACCAATGTGGTCGCCGTCAGAGCACAACTCGACGCCTTCCAGGAAACCTGGGCTGAAACCAAGAACGCCAGCGAGAAGACGACGTCGGAGCTCGCCAAAAAGAATGAAAGGCTGCGCTTCGTGATCAAAGAACTCAAGGCGGGATCTGCAGGATCACATACCTACGTTCGTGGCCAAAGCATTTTTCGACGCCTCGATATGGCCGCCGCCGTCGAGGAAGATGAAATCTATCGATTCCAGGGGTATCGAGACGGTATACCCCCCAAAGAAGAGGCACCAAAAGGAAAGTCCGAGGAAGATATGACGCCAAGCGTCGGCGCCTTGAGAAAGGAGATGATGTTGATGCCTGGAGCGCCTAAATCTATCATTCCCGAGCATGATATTAGAAAGAATATCTTTTACCATATTTTTTGTATCGTCATTAGATAGAAGGAAAAGATAAGATCTCGTTTCCTTAAAGATAGAACTAGGGTCAGCCTATAAAAAGAGGCTAACGCCTGCTTTGTAATCATTCAACCACCTTTGAGCAATAATACGAGTCCAAGCCTTAACCCTAATTTCCATCTTGTTCTTGAGTGTTGAGATTGATACCTACAAGTTTGATCTTTGCCCTACAATTGCTTAGTTATCATCTCGTTGATAATTTCGCTACAAACAACGTTCACAATTTATGAAGCTATGTTTTAATATTTACGAAGGTTTATATTAAAGGTTCAACTTATAATTAACTGTTCATTAGTTTTAATTTGTTTGACTTGCTTTTTAAACTTTCGTCATATCCCCCATTTTTCCTTCTTAGTATCGTCCATGAACCTCGATGTATAATTTCATGAACCTAGTGTTACACTTCTATGAAACTAACCATTTTCTATCGAATTTTTGGTCCACATTAACGAGATTTTTTTTATGCGTATTCATCATTTTTAACTTACTGGTTCATTAGTTTTTTCTTATGGGTTCATGAGATTTTTTCATGCAGGTTCATCATTATTTACTTGTAGGTTCATCAGTTTTGTTGTATGTGTTCATGAGATTTTTTATATCAGTTCATCAAGATTATTTTGCAGGCTCATTAGTTTTTTACTTATGCGACTTTATAATATAGGTTCTCTGGTGTTTTAAAGAGGTTCACCAATTTATAGTAGAGGTTCATTGATTTTTTATATTAAGATTTTATAATACAGTGAACCTGTTATTGAAAGATTATGAACATAGGTAATTAAAAATTACATGAGTGCAATAGGTGTAATCCAAACAAATAAAAAACAATACAAGTTCATTCATTTATGCTTACAGGTTCATCAATTTTGCCATACAAGCTCAGTGAAGTTCATATAATTAGAAAGTTTTAAATAAGTACAAAATGAGGTTCATAGAAGTACAAACATTTAGTATATCAGGTTCAAGTAATTTTAAGAATAGGTTCAACATCCCTATAATTCTAGGTTCACGGGTTCATAAGTAATACACTAACACAAGTTAATGATTTACTCATTAAAACAAGCTCATATAGATTCAATGATTTAATCATACATGTTCAATGATTTAGTAATATAGGTTCATTGATTTACACTTCCATTTTCATGAATTTATGAACATCCATTTTTAGCTATTGGAACCTATGTTTTGAACATATGTTCTTCTTCATGAACCTTGCAGGTTCATAAAGTAAGCAAAAGTTCAATAAAAAAGAATGAATCAATCACATGAACTTTGATATGTAAGTGCATTTAGTTCAGAACAATAACAAGAAAAAAAATTGGGGATAAATATCTCATGAACCTACAAGACTACCAAAATGAACCTGCAAGGCTATCCTCGTGCACCTACAAGGCTATCGTCATGAACATGCAAATCTCTCGTCATGGACATGCAAATCTCTCGTCATGAACTAGCGAGACTATAAATATGACATTAAAAATAGGATTCATGAACTTATAATTAGTATAGAGGTTTTTACCGAAAACCACCCGTAAAATACCATACATTGCTCAAAACCACCCTATTAATCAAATATTACCGAAAATCACCCATATTAAGCTCTCTGTTAGCCAAACGCCACCCATCCTCATTTTTCGTCTAAAATTCTGTCAATGCGCCACACGTGCGAGATTTTCCATTTTTTTATTATTTTCTTTCTCCAATTTTAATTCTAAAATAAAATAAATCCAAAAAAAAAGAAAAATTGAAAACATTATTCTCCTACTGTACATCATCCCCCTCCAGCAATATCCCTACAACACTCACCTCGCAAAACCACTGGCTACCTCTACCTTTCCCACTAAAAATCAATCCAAATACAGTCAACCCAGAAAATCGAGCCTTTGGAAGTAGCCATGTGATGTTATGGTCTGGGCTAAACCTCCCTGATCTTCTTCTTCTTCCTCGGACAAGGCGGTCAGAATTTTGACAAGGCCAGCTCGGAAAGGCGAGATCGAACGGGGAATGGCACATAAATTTTGAGATCGAATGAATCTGGATCGACTTTGCCCTAAACTTGTCAGCCGATTTTACCCTATACTTGTCAATCAAACAAAGCGGGGTCGATTTCAGGGTCACGGCCTGAACGACATCATCGTCCACTTCTGTTGAGGCCTTGAGTACTTCCGCTACAAATTCGACCCCTCGCTACCTTTGTGCCCCTATTCCGAGTCCCTCGGTCTAGACAACGGACACACCTCGCGGAAGAAGCTCCGACATCCAATTGGATCTCAGATTGATGGAGTTATGAAAATGGCATACTTCCAAAATTTGATGGATATGTAGGTGCATTTGGGTCAATTAAAATTTTTTATACTTAAAAAATCAGAAAAAGTCAATTAATCTGTTTTATAATATTAAAATGTAAGGTTAAAATGGTAAATTTAGATATTTGACAGAATTTTAGACGGAATATGAGGATGGGTGGCGTTTGGCTAACATAGGGCTTAATATGGGTGGTTTCCGGTAATATTTGATAATGGGGTGATTTTGAGCAATGTACGGTATTTTACGGGTGGTTTTCGGTAAAAACCTCATTAGTATAAAGCTAGCATTAATTTTATGAGCCACCCGCTAATGTTTGTGAACTGGCAATATAAAGTGATGAACATGTATGCCTAAATTAATGAACCCACAAGTATCTCTCATTTATGAATGTAGTGTGTAGTGTTTACGAACCTCCTCTTGTATACGATCAGATTCATGATATATTTTTAATCACTTAAGGTAAATTTCTCATGAACTTTGATATGTAAGTGCATTTTGATCAAAAGAATAACAAGAAAAGAAGCGGGTATGAACAAACTCATGAACCTCCAAGACTACCAGAATGAACCTAAAGTCTGAATCTTACATATGTTTCAACGAGAGGTTCATTGAATTATCGGGTAGGTTCATGAGTATCAACGTGCAAGTTCATTTTTTTTATGAATAAACTACAAAATTTTTAATAACCTAGAGTTTGAATCTTATACAGGTTCAGTGATTAATTGTTACAGGCTCAACATCGTACTCATGTAGGTTCAACGATTTACTATTACAGGTTCAACAATATATACATACAAGTTCATTGATATATTGTTACAAGTTCAAAGATGCACAATGAGATTGAAGTATTTAAATCAAGGTTCATTGTATACATGAACTAGGTTCATTGCAAATTCACGAGTTTTACAAGTTAGACTTGCAGGTTCAACAATTTAGACTTGGAGGTTCAACAAGTAACACATGTAGTTGGTTTATATTTGTCCCTTTAAATGAATCTGGTTATTTGATTATTTGGCTCTTATCTACATTGCTAAATTTTCCAATTTCATTTCCATTCTGTAGGTTTATATTTACCCCTTGTTAGTTCCTCTAAATACTAATTGATAGAATATTACCATAATCTTACATTTGAATAGCTATATAGTGAAACACATTTCTATAACAAACATCAGTATAGTGTTATAATGAAACACAAGCAACATATGGCTTCTGATTTCTATTTCCCCCCTAAAAAGAATAAGTTGTGTATATATTTAGAAACAAACAAAAACCAGACAAGTTGACAAGATAAAATATGAATAGGATCTTGCTGCAAAATGCTTCTTCTGAGCTTCTTCTGCCCTCTGTAATTGTAGCTTCTGCCTCCATAATTGCTCGTGCAGCAACAACAGGAGCTTCATGCACCAGAAGCAGATTGATCTTGTTTCAAGGACTTGAGGATGAACTGGAAAATGTTTCAAGGACTTGCCCCCACGGTAAGTTTCTGCCATCATCAAATTCAGTTGAAGGTCAACCAAACAAATGGCAAGTTCCTGTACAATTGTCATGAGCTCTATTTCACAAAGCAAGATCTAGATATTCACACCAATAATTGAATTATGAACATGTAGCAATGGTAGCATAAAATCTATTAACATGAGCTCTTCAGTATACTGATGCACATACAATACAAAATAAGTGCTATTGAGGCTGACGTGAGTGGCACGGGATCAATGTATTCATAGACACTCTCTATTGGTCTTCCCAAATCTTCATGCAAGGTTCTTTTAATATCTTCAAAAGGGACTGAAGGGGTTGTATCAAAGCATTTCTGAAATTCCTCCACGTATTCTGCTGGAAATATTGTAGGTGATGATGCTATGAACTACCAAAGAAAGAGTACATGAATTATTAAAACATTGAACAAGAAGGTTAGAACAATTTAAAAAATCTAACCCAATTCAAAATGATTACCTGACCCAATTTGATATAGGTTGCGCTCATTCGTTCAAACAATTTCCTCAAGTACCGAGGGGAGACCACTCTAATTTGCAAGTCAGTTGGTATTGTAGAAGTGTTTGCAGTTTGTATCATAGCAAAACCATTTAACAATTTCTCCTATAAACGGTGTGCTTAATTAAGCTTCTGGTGACTTTACCTTGGACGCATCTGCTAGCCACTCACTGCCAACGCCAATTAAGTCTTGAATCCCTTGAGAAAATCTCAAGGCACCGCGTGGACCCGTGTTTATCGAGGTCTGAACTATATCTTCAACTAGTTTAGGTAGGTTCTCAATGCTATCTGAATGATATGATGTGATTGCAAAATTAGAATAATTTGACACGCTCGATCTTAGAAGTATCTAGAACATGTGGTTTATTGCATCATTATGTATCGAGAAAGCACAATACCTTGAAGGCGTGATGTAAGCAAATCTTGTGTTTGCGAGTACCGAGCAAGTACTGTCAACCTTATAGGGAGATATCACGTGCAAAGCACGTGAACGTTTTGTAACAGAATCAGATGAGAAAACGCGTGCAAAGCACGTGCTCATAACTGATTTCTGCTTGTTCACAATCAAGCTGAATTTGCTCTATATATACTCATTGTAATCATTCGTTCTAAATCAATGAAGTATCTGAAATTGTTCTCTCTTTTCTGTGCTTCAATTCATCATACAAACATGGTATCAGAGCCAGGTTTCGATCGAAACCTTCCGCAATTTCTTTGAGATTTTTCTCATAATTTTCGAGTTCATCTCGCCTTACAGATCTCAGATCTGCCTTCGTTTCAGTTCCCAAGTGTTTCTTGGAGCTGTTCGCATTGTTCAATCACAAATTGTGGTTGAAATTTGATCGATTACAGAAAACCCCCAATTTCTAGGGTTCTTAATCTATAATTGAACTTCTGGAAAAATGGTGGTCAATCCTGTTCCGATCACCGATCTTAGTGATCCATTGCATCTTTATCCGTCTGATGGTCCAAGAATGCTGCTGGTGTCCAAAGCTTTTGATGGGAAGAGCTTCTTGTCATGGAAAAGAGCAGTCTGGGTTGCTCTTAGCGCCAAGAACAAGTTAGCCTTTATTGATGGTTCATATCCTCGATCTACAGAGGTCCAAGATCCTTCTCGTCTTCGATTGTGGGATCGCTGTAACAACCTTGTCATTTCTTGGTTGATTGGATCGCTTGAACGCACTATTGCAGATAGTGTTCTATTTGCAACTACAGCTCAAGCAAATTGGTCACAGCTTAATTCAAGATATGGTAGAGTCAATGGCGCACACAAGTTTTCTATTCAGAAAGAAATCTCTTCTCTTGCTCAAGGTACTGACAATATCTCGAGTTATTTTTCCAAGATAAAATGTCTTTGGGATGAACTTGAGTCCTTGAGATCTATTCCTAGTTGTTCTTGTGGTTCTGCACAAGCAATGCATGCTCTTGATGATGAGCAAAAACTTTACCAATTCCTCATGGGATTGAATGATTCATATCATGCTGTTAGGGGCAATATACTTCTCATGTCTCCTATTCCAGATATTGACCAGACCTATTCTCTTCTTATTCAAGAGGAACAACAAAGAGAAATTAGTTCAGTAACCAATTTCAATACAGAAGCAAGCTCTTTCAGTGTCAATGCACAGAAACCAAACAATTACAAAGGCAAGAATCCTAAGGTGTGTACTCATTGCAAGAGGCTTGGTCACCTGGTTGAGTCGTGCTACAAAATCATAGGCTATCCAAAGGACTTCAAGAAGACAAATGCAACATCAAATGTTGTGGCTGGTTCTGAAAATCTTTCTTTTGGCCTCTCTGCCACAGAGTTGACTCAACTAAAGAATCTTCTTCAGTGCACATCTGGCTCTTCTGAAACTTTTGCTGGTAACTCTCAAGTTTTTGCTACTTCTCTCCTTAGTGCTTCTAAGCATACTGATAGTAGTAAAGTCTGGATCATAGATACTGGTGCATCTGATCATGTGTCATGATTTATCTTCTTCCATTACTCATAAGAATTTGAGTTCTCCTATTTCAGTAACTCTTCCTAATGGTTCTTCTTTGATAGTCAACTTGGTTGGTTCAGTACAGATAACAGCTGAGATTTTGCTTGAAGAGGTTCTATTTGTGCCAGAGTTTAAATTCAATCTGCTATCTGTCTCTAAACTGGTTGTTCAGATGAAGTGTTTAGCTATATTTTCTGATTCACATTGTTGGTTGCAGGGGCTTGCTCACAGGCCTCTAACTCTTGGTAAGAGATCAAGGAGTCTTTACTTACTTGAACAAACTGGTGAACACACTCCAACAGAAGCAAATGCATCATCAGTCAATGTTCATAATAAAGCTACTTCAATAAAGGAATACTTAGCATCACACAAAAGGCTGGGTCATCTTCCATACTACAAGCTCAAAGAGATCACTGGAGTTTCTTTGTCCAAAGATGATATACCACCTTGTTATGTGTGTGCAAAGAGTAGACAACATAGGTTACCTTTTCCTAGTAGCTCTATTACTACAACTTCCATTTTTTCTTTAATTCATGTAGATACATGGGGACCATTCAGAGAGACCACCCATGATGGCTTTAGCTATTTCTTGACAATAGTTGATGATTTTTCTAGAGCCACTTGGGTTCATCTTCTTAGAGACAAAGCTAGCAGTTTTACTGTGATCAAATCCTTTGTATCAATGGTGCACACTCAGTTTGATGTAAATGTAAAGATCATTAGATCTGATAATGCAATGGAATTAGGTGGAAGCAAGTTAGCTTCTGAATTTTATCTTGCTAAAGGCATTATTCATCAAACATCATGTGCTTATACTCCTCAACAGAATGGAGTAGTTGAAAGAAAACATAAACATTTGCTTGAAGTTGCTAGGGCTCTTATGTTTGAAGCACATTTACCTCTTATTTTTTGGGGAGAAGTTATCTTAACTGCAGCTCACTTGATCAATAGATTTCCTTCTAAAGTGCTAGCTGGGAAAGCACCTTATGAGATACTTTTTTCTAGAACACCTTCTATTACACACTTGAGTCTTTGGTTGTCTGGCTATTACTTCTACATTAACAGTGGGCAGGCACAAATTTCAAGCTAGAGCAAGGAGATGATTGTTTCTGGGATATCCATCTACAAAGAAGGCATACAAGCTCTTGAATCTGGATACTAAGGAAATTTTTTTCTCCAGAGATGTTACATTCCATGAAAATATTATGCCTTTCTTCTCTATAAAGGATTTCTCTACTGCTATATTTCCACTTGTTGACTATTCCAAATGGGATGAAAGTTCTATGCCAAGTGCTATTATTCCTGAAGTTCAAGACACTACCAATACTGAGCAAGCTATTATTGAGCATGTCATCTCTCGTGAAGACAATCCAGAAATCCCTCTCAAAAGATCAACAAGATCAAGACAAGAGCCTACCTATCTCAATGACTTTATTTGTCATAATGCAACTTGCAATAGTGTTTTTTCTACAGAACTTGATCCATCTTCACATATTGTCTTTGAAGATTTATCTAACACTAGTCAAGCCTTTGCATCTCAAGTGTCTTTGTTGACAGAACCTACTTCTTTTGAGAGTGCTAACACATCAGAGGAATGGAGACAAGCTATGAACACAGAGTTAGCAGCCTTGGATGCTACACACACATGGGACATTGTACCTCTCCCACCAGGAAAGAAGCCCATAAGTTCCAAATGGGTCTACAAATTGAAGTATAGGGCAGATGGTTCCTTGGAGCGCCACAAAGCTAGGCTTGTGATTAAAGGATGCACACAAAAGGCTGGAATTGACTTCACAGAGACCTTCTTACCAGTGGTTAAAATGACCACAATAAGAAGTCTAATTGCAGTAGCAGTCAAGAATTCCTGGCCTTTAGCTCAACTAGATGTCAACAATGCCTTCTTACACGGTGATCTTGAAGAAGAAGTGTACATGAAAATCCCACAAGGCATTGATGCTCATCCAGGAATGGCTTGCAGATTGAATAAGTCACTTTATGGCCTCAGACAAGCATCCAGACAGTGGCATTCTAAGCTTTCAGAGGCTTTGTTATCACAGGGATTTGTCCAATCTTCAAATGACCACTCCCTTTTTCACAAAAAGAAGGGATCTTCACAAGTCTTCTTAGCAGTATATGTGGATGACATTTTGTTGACAGGCACTGATGAGACATAAATGAAGAATATCAAAGCCTATTTGGATGGAAGATTCAAGATCAAAGATCTAGGATCTCTCAGCTATTTTTTAGGAATTGAATTCCTAAATTCCTCTAAGGGTATTGTCATGTCTCAGAAGAAGTTCATTCTCGAGGTGTTAAAGGACTTTCATACAGAAGATGCACATATCACCAACAGTCCACTAGATCCTTCAATCAAGTTGTCTAATTCCAAAGGAGTTTTCCTTCCAGATGCTACACCATACAGAAGGTTAGTTGGTAAAATGAACTTCATTACGAATACAAGACCAGACATCTGTTTTGCAGTGCAACATTTGAGCCAATTCATGCACATTCCAACAAATATCCATTTCAAAGCTGCATTACACACACTGAGATTCCTCAAGGGTACAATGAATTCAGCCCTTCTCTTGTCTTCTACTCCTGGTCTCAATCTACAAGCCTACTGTGATTCAGATTGGGCAAGCTGTGTTTGCACAAGAAGATCTGTAAGTGGTTACTTCATTCTCCTAGGCACATCTCCCATTTCCTGGAAGTCAAAGAAACAAACCACTATTTCTTTGAGTTCAGCAGAAGCAGAGTACAGATCTTTGAGGAGACTAACAGCTGAACTTGCCTGGCTCACAAGATTGCTCAATGAAATTGGTGTTGCAGACATTCATCCTATGCCAATCAATTGTGACTCTCAGGCTGCAATTCACATAGCACGCAACCCTGTCTTCCACGAAAGAACAAAACACATAGAAGTTGATTGTCACTATGTGCGTTCTCAGCTCACCAAGGGCCTTGTCACTCTCAGTCATGTTCCTACTCAACACCAATTGGCCGACGTATTCACCAAGCCCTTGTCTGGTCCTCACCATAGTTCCATTCTTCCCAAATTGGGACTCTTGCCAGAGCCTCCAATTTGAGGGGGATATAGGGAGATATCACGTGAACGTTTTGTAACAGAATCAGATGAGAAAACGCGTGCAAAGCACGTGCTCATAACTGATTTATGCTTGTTCACAATCGAGCTGAATTTGCTCTATATATACTCATTGTAATCATTCGTTCTAAATCAATGAAGTATCTGAAATTGTTCTCTCTTTTCTGTGCTTCAATTCATCATACAAACAAACCTAGTCGGCCGGAGTTGGATTCCTCGGGGATATAACCCCTTCCACCCTCGGAAAACTAGATGCTCTTAGAGTTTTAAGCCTCAGATACTAAGCTTAAAAATGAACCTTCTTGTTCTTAACTAAACACTCAAAGATAATGCTATAGGTCAGAGAATCAGTAAAAGCTCCATAAAATGAAATCTCATCAGGAATTGGAAAGCATTGCTAATATCATTCTTACTGCAAAGCAATTGAATCATACTATTGTTCAACATCAAATTAGGAACTAACCCACCCTTAACAAGCAATTGTTCTCCTCGATAGGTTCACAAACTATGCATTTCACATCATCATATTGTTAAGAAGAACGTCAATGGCAGAAGAGAGAAACCTCGATCCGGGAAAACAATTGTTCTTCTTCATAACTTAAGAAATTTGAGAGCCTACCGAGGAGATCGACGACCAAGTTCCAGGCATTAGCGGTGGGTTTTCGGTTGAGGCCGGACCAGCGGAAGAACTTGACGGCTCCCTCAGGGTGCGAGTAGAAGAGCTTAAGGACTTCCTCGACAACGTCGGAGTAGGGAATGATTCTGGTCGGCAATGAGTTCACAAAGGAGATTGGCTTTGTGGGAGATTTGTAGGGTTTCCAGGTACGAGGGGAAATCGATCTTCCTCTTCTTCTTCTTGTCCCTCTGGCTTTTTTATTTTATTTCTAGGGTTTATGGGTCGGAGGAGGAAGAAGAAGAGAGATGGGTGGTCTTTGATCGGGGTGTGAGGAATTGAGCCATGGATTCATCACAAGCATTCTTCAAACTGCAATAGGACAAAATCGAGAAACGAAAATCTATGGTTGTCGACTGGGTTTTCTGCATCTTCTAGCTATGGAGATTGGATGCGGAGAAGAGGAAGGGATCTCGAGATTTTCTGCAAGCAGGGGATGGTGTAGGGCAAGGGCAAATGCGTCACATATCTATTTTCTTCTACAACTTTCAAAATTGCCACCGCTCTATTTATTCCTTTTTCATTTTCTAGATTTGATCTGAACCGTTGATCTCTCAGATTGAACGACCCATAATAGTTCTCAGTTCTTATCTTAAAAAGAATTTTCGTTTGATCTTTCCTCTGTAAGTAATAAGTTCTTGTTTTTCTGGCTTTTTATAAAGTCAAACCATGTTCATTTTGAATAAACTATACATATATAGATCCGTTGTTAAATTCTCTATGCAAAAAATGAAAAATTAACGTGTAAAGTTTTAACGCAAATTTTGTGTGCCGGATTAGTTTTTTTTGGTTTCTGTTTTTTTGTTTTCAACTCTAATTCAGTGGTTAAGAGACTCTCCTATTACTCTTATATCTAGAGTTTGAGGGACTGTCACTAAAAGGGTAAAAGGGTAAAAGGGTAAAAGGGTATCTGATTTAGTGGACTTGTGACCAAACACAAAGGCAAGGTTTTCCTTTCTTCGTCTTCTCTAAAATCGTTTTCTCTGCTCCTCTTCTGCTATTCTGCTCTCTATACTCCTCTTTGATCTCCTATAGATCGATTCTTAGCTCTTCACTTGGTCTTTGGTTTTTTCTGATCTTTCTTTTCCATTGCAGAAGTTTGTGGGAAGTCAATCCCTATAATCAGAGTTACATGCACAGATCCTTACGCCACAGACTGCTCTAGTGACGACGACGAATCAATTGAGGAAAACTATCCCCAAATTCGAGAGCTGTTCGTCCAGAAGATCTGTACAATATACTTTGATTCTATTGTCAAGCTCAAATCAGGTCTGTTCTTTATCTGCTGGCTTCATCATCACTGATAATTCCTGCAGGGATTGTTAATATGTCAATTTGGTTTAGATTTTTCTGAAATTTTTGAGAACTTTCTCATTATTATTATTATTATTCAGAGGATGGGAGTTGTATTATTTTAAGAGTAGTGTAGCTGCTGTATAGTTTGATAGAAAAAGTAATTTCGATGTTGCAGGGATATTCTCGATCCAAAATAGAATCTATGGCTCAAAACGATGCCACCAATTGTCCATCCAGGGAGAAAAGCCCAGCTGAAGTTACTACAACTTGTAAATATATAGCAGTTGACATCCCTGTTGGTAAAAATTCCAGAAGCCCAGGAGCATCGAAATATCCTCCTGGTCTACGGTTGACATCATCAGGCAAGTGGGGAGTCCAATTACTGCATCCCTTCAAAAGGAAAAAGATATGGTTGGGCTCTTATACTACTGTTGAGGAGGCAACAAACATATATAATCAAAAGAAGCTTGAGTATGCATCATTGAGGTCTAAACTTTGTAAGGAAGGTATTGCAATATACAGTCTTGCACAAACTGAATTCTTCATGCTTGATTTATCATCATGTAAGCATTTCGTAGAGGAATGAGAAATGATATAACATACACATAGTTAAATTATTTGAATTTTTTAGTAGTTTTATGTGCGCATAAATTGATGTGTTGGGCACACCCTTCGTTGGTTTCAAATTTCAGTTATCATGGAGTACTAACTAAAGAGAAACAGTTAACTTTATCGAACAATGTTCTTGTTTTGGTGTGGCAAAAATTACAGATGCCTCACTCACAAGAGACGAATCAGAACCTCATTTGGCAACAAGTACAGAGGCCTCATTGACGGTAGCTGGATCAAACTCCACTGCTGATAGGCCAAATTGCATTGTTATGGCATTATCTGCCAAACAAACCAAAGATCTTCCAAGGAAAAAATCAGGTACATGTAGCATATCAGACTTTTACCATTGGGGTTCAGACTTTTACTTATAAATGCTTTTTGCTCATTGTGCTGGAATAAAATGCAGGGTGTTTCTCTGTCCAAAATAGTCTGGAGAATTTATGCATGTTTAAAAAGTACCCACATGAGATCAGCAGTTCAGCAAAACAAAATGATTTTGCTTTAGCCACTCCAACACAAGAAGATATCCCTGTTGTTAAAAAATCCCGAAGTCTAGGAGCAGAAAAGCACCCTGGTCTTCAGGTAACAGCATCAGGCAAATACGGAGTCAAAATACGACATCCCATCACAGGGTCTCGAATATGGTTGGGCTCATATAGTACCATTGAGAAAGCAAAGGACATATATAATACAAAGAACCTTGAGTATGCATCTTTGAGACCTACAGTTATAAATGAAAAGAAACACTCAATGCTGAAACTGAAAGACAGGCCCAAGAAGGGAAAGCCCAAACGCAATGGAAAGCACAAACGTCAGAAGCTTGTTATAGGTGGTATTACTGTTTGGGAAACGTCGTCTGGCAAATGGGGAGCTTCCATTAGAGATCCAATCTTAAAGATTAAAGTTTGGCTCGGCTCTCATGCCACTCCTGAAGAGGCTATGGAATCCTACAACAAAAAAAAGCTCGAGTTTTATCCATCTTATGACTCTGAATTATTGGAGACAGAAACAGAGAATGGAGTATCCATTCCTGCATGTGACGTTGCTGATGTGTGCATCCCTGCATGTGACGTTGCTGATGTGTGCACTCCTGTTCATGATAAATGGAGAGTAGCAGTAAGCCATCGTTTGCTGAAGCACTTGATTTTGTTGGGAACGTATGATACGATTGAAGAGGCTGAAAAAGTATACAATAGGAACAAACTTGAGCTAGACGCAATGCTTCATAGTAAAAAATATGCCGATTTTTTAACTGATGTAGGTTCTGAAGGTGGGCATGTGAAAAAGTACACGGGTGTTAGGGCAAGTGGTAGGGGTCGATGGATGTCTCAGATTCAAAGTCCAATCAGTAGGAAGAATAAAGTTCATTTGGGCACATTTAGGACAGCTGAAGCTGCTGCTGAAGCTTTTAACAGAATGAGGCGTGAGTTTGATGCAATTGTCTCCCTTGTTAAAAAACGTAAGCACGAGGCAGAATCCAAGTCTAAGAAACCACTTGTACTTGAACAAGATGGGATGCCTATTGATGAAAGGACTCGCCTTTTCGAGATAATGGTTGAATCTCCCTCTTGTAACCCAGATTCAGCCATTAATATGGTTAGTAGCCAAGAATGCAACGACAATCAGTTAATAGGACTCTCAGCAGCTGAGCAGGAGTTCGGTATGCACGTCATTGACAGCTATGGGCAATTAGTAGGGGAGTATAGCAGATTAGACGACGAGCTTTGGCTTTAGCAGACCGGAAGATGACCATGATTTTGATTCTAATGGTGCTTTTTGTAATGGCAATGGGGGAGCTTCCTTGGGATCTTAACGCTAAGCCCTCTCTCTTTCTCCTAAGGGATGAAATGGAATGAGGAAAATAAATTAGGGTTAGCTTATCTTGATCCCTACTAGCTAGGATTTTTTATATGATGATAAACTGATCGGAGCTGGCATGATCAGTGGTGTACACAGTTTCCCGCCAAGATCAGAGTTGTGTACAGTACTAATATACGTTAGCTTTGTTTCATATCAATGTCACCTGCTAGAAAATCTGATCAGTTTTTTTTTTGGACAAAGACTTGTTTTGAAATTTGAAGATTCAACAAAGGGCAAGTCAACACAGAATGAAATTCCACACCCTTCCCTCCCACCTAATCCTCACAAATCTTCACTTTTTCCAGATTTTATTTGCAGGAAAAAAATCTGCAAAGAGCAGGTTTGTATGATTTTGACAGGGTTGTATTGCATTCCGGATCTCTGCTTCACCCAAATCCTCCGATTACTGCGTCATTTCTTTAATTGGTCCATTTGTCCATTTTTTTCTTTTCTTAAAATTGAGATAAAATCTGTTTTGGAACAAAATAAAAAACTCAGATTCTATTTTCCGATCGAGGCTGTATGCATATATAAACTGTTAAAATTTCCATGAGAGTCTATTGAGAATAAAAAGTTTACATATTTCAACTACACAATATTCTCTTGGTTGAACAGTTCTTATCAATCGAAGTTGTTGACGGTGTGCTATTAGAATTCGAAGCTAATTTGCAAGTATGTAAGTTTTGATATCTGTTAACATCGTCACATAATGTTTATATCTTTGCATTATACTGGATTAACTTCTATTGACTTTTAGTCATGTATATAAGCTTTGACTTCAATTAGGAATTTTGATATTTGAGGTATATTTCTTGTAGTTGATCAATGGATCGTATCATACAAGAAAAACAACTATATCGCTAATTGGAATTTGAGAATGAAGAAGAATTGATAGATTCTTGTGTGGGTCCTGAATTGATTAAATCTCTCCACAATAAGATAGAAAAGGTCACAAGTAGTCCTGACCAAACTCGGGCTATCCCGTCCGGCCCTTTATCCGGGCGGGCTTGGACACTAGCTAGGTAAAGCCCTGTAGGGCCGCTAAGCCCGGCCCGTAAGGGTACGAGGGCCGGGTACGGTGTAGACCTCAGGCCCTTAAGGGCCGATAGGTCCGGCCCGTATTATATATTAATTTAATATATATATTATCTAAAAATAGTCTAACCTATGTTTTGTTTCCTCATCCAGTCGATATGACTCACGAGCACAAAAAGGTCAAAAGAGAAAATAAACAAAGAAATAAAAGTGAGACAAGAGACACTCTTTCTTTTCTTCAATCTTGTCTATGTAAAAACATAACAAAATATCGAATATATAGGACAGGTAAGCTGCAAAAGAAACTCTTCACATGTCAAGGCATTTAGGAGGGTAGATATCTCAAGGGTCTTGATCATAAAGACTCATCTTGAATGTTGAAATCTCTTTATTTTCTGGAATGACTTCTGAGATGATTGACAGTTTTCAGCCCGTTTAGAGGGGATTTGGCTTCTGTGTTTGTCATCAATCTTGTAGCCCTTGAGGTTATCTTTCCAACGAGTACTCATGGACCGCCACTGAACGTTCATAGCTTCTGATGATCAAATATGTTGAATGGTTGTTTATGGATCCGAGAAGAATTACATGTGAATTGATACCTTGTTCTTGTTTTGTGTTATAGCTTCTCGGATCACATCATCCTCTCCTCCTTCGAAAAATATTTGTCCTCGAATCTTCATCACGATTGAACCGTGATGACCTTGCTTCGATTTCCGGCTCTGATACCAAATGATGAGAAATAAGATCGTTGTTCACTCGTCTTTGTGTCGAAGAAGTTCTTTTCTAGAATAGACTTTCAAAACTTCAAAACATTCCAGTTCTTTGATAAAAATTTGATAGGCAATCAACCCCTCAAGTGAATCCACACACGAGGTGGGGAAATCAACAAAATGTGCAAAACTCCTACCTCTTGCAACAACCACAACAAGCTCAAGGTTCATGTCCGTTTCTTCAACAAATAATTGAGAAGCTTGTTGCAGGCCAAGTGGAATTACAACAGAACTTTATGCAATTTCAAAATGATACTAAATCAAGTATTCAAAATCTTGAAGTACAGGTTGGACAAATGGCTCTGGCATTCAATGAGTTTAAAGCGAGAGATTCGGGAAAAATTCCATCTCAAACAGTAATAAACCCGAGGGAGAATGTCAGTGTTGTGAGGTTGAGAAGTGGTAAGCAGTTGGAGACTATGCCCACAATTGTTCTAGGAAAGAAAGTAGAGGAAACGAGTGCTGATAATGAGGGAATTTCAACAAGAGAAAATCCGCGACGACGGATAGATATCTGCACCCGCATGTCTTACAGAGGATGAGAGTGAGGACTCTCACGCGCCATGGCTCAAGACCTCAATGCCTTGGTCGAGAGAGACGTAGCTAGCCAAGGCATGTGCCAAAGAGATGTAAAGCCTAAAGCATCACACATCTTATACATCCCCACTATGGAGAAACCTAGCGTCCACGACAATCAAGCGTCAATGCGCTTCGACTCCAAGGATGTCTAGGTGCACCCCTTTGGCCAGCCAGCCAAGGGTCCCCCTTTCTTTCCCTTTGCTTCTTATTGGACTCATTAAAGGGTTGGGCCTTCATTTGCACATGTTTGGCCACCCCCTAGAACCCATAGTATTTAAGGTTCCTTTCTCTTTCCTATAACATTAATGAAGATTAAACCTAAAGTGGAGCTTTCCTTGGAGAGAGAAGCTCTCCTCCAAGGGGTCTTCCACTTGTTTCTTCACCAAGCTTGTATCTTTCCCATTCTTAACTGAATCTAAGTATTTCTTTCTCTCATTCACTTAATCCCTCACTCATCTTCAAGATCCAAAAGGCCGAAGCCAAGAATCGTCTCTAAAGAGGATTCCCTTGGTCTTCTGAGCTCAAGGTTGTCTTAAGGAGACCCCCATCAACCTCAGTTCGTCTCCACCATTAAATAACCTCCAAGAGCTCAAAATTCATCAAGAAACCAGTCAAGGAATCAAGAAGAGGCGAAATAGACACCCTTGGCCTAGGTTCGACCTAATCCGAGAAGAAAACCTTCAAGGTGGAGGTTGATTGTCATCTTCGCGGATCTGACCCAGAATATGACGGTGATTTTTCCGAAAATCCGCTCCCGCATTTTTATTCAGGCTCAGGAAATTTCACTTCATGTCTTATGCTACCCTCATGTCTAAGTATGATATTAGTTGCAGTTGTGCTTTCATGAGACATCATCTACTTAGGCTTAGGGGTAGTCATATTCTCTTTATTTGGATGATCCCAATTCCGATGGCATCTACCTATCTTGTCATTGTCTCGAATGCACTAGGAAGAAAATGTGAATTTCATGTGGTCCACCTTGTTTCGACATGTCATTTAACTCACATATGTGCCCCCCTAGTTCTTTGCTTTTTTGGCATGATTTAGGTAAGAGAGATTATTGTTATGTGTTATCATTGGACTTATCTTATTGTTGAGTTTGCTCATGTATGCCCTCTAGTGCCCACTTTGCATTGCACGAAAAGCATCGTCAACCATCTGGTGCATATATTCATATATATCCAAGAGTTATGCACTTCATACCCCTCTTTTATCCACATGAATGTGCATTGTCTTCTTATGCTTACACTGCATTATTTATACTTTGATCATGCTCTTGGTTTTCCTATGCAACCCCCCTTCCTTCCATGGCCTACGGAACCTAATTATTCCATTCTCTTGTGAGCCTTACCATGACTCTAGGACCCCTACTATTTATCCATACACATCTAGGTGGCCTAGCCTTTACCTTAAGACATTGTTGTTTGTGGATAGTCCTAGTAACACTTCACCTCTATACTTCATGGTTAGTGAAATTCTTAGGCCATCATTTGAGGTTCATCATATTGATAGATATGGAGACTTTGGGATACTGAACCTAGCATACCTTGTAGGGAACCCTCCTAGACCGCCCGAGACTACATGCCCATCTAGTTGGTACATCAATAGGGAGACCTTCCCTTGGCTCAACATCATCCTTAGGATATCTTTGACTAAGGTTGCACTAGTAAGGACCTTACTTCGGGAGTTGCACTTATGACCTCTCCCAGGGAGTCATTTGTGGTGATTGGATGTTCTGCATTAGAACCACCATAGCTGGATCATTTCCATGACCATATGAGTTATGTTCCTTGGCCATGGGACCCATTAGAAAAGCCTTGGTTTTGTCTCATAGGAGTTCTTGGTCCCTTGGGAGGTAAGTTTACCTTTAAGAAGGGGAGTGTTTGTAGCGAAATTATCAACGAGATGATAACTAAGCAATTGTAGGGCAAAGATCAAAGAATATGGTATAATCTCAACACTCAAGAACATTATAAGACGAGAGAAGAATTTAGGGTTGAAGCTTGAACTTGGTATTACTCGTATGGTGGTTGAATGATTACAAAGCAGGCGTTAGCCTCTATATATAGGCTAACCCTAATGATATCTTTAAGGAAAATCGGATCTTATCTTTTCCTTCTATCTAATAACGATATAATAAATAAGGTAAAAGATATTCTTTACTGTATCTTCTACCAATTACAAGAATATAATAAGGAACAGGATAAAATACACTTGGCCGACCTAATCTTCAAGGAGAACGAGATCTTTGCCACGTCTCTCCACGTCGACGACATCTTTCTTTTCTCTCGTCGCGTCGACGCCATCCTTCTACGCGTAGCTTACCACGCGTTCCTTACTCGTCGTATTTTTAGGCACAAACAATACCCCTAAGGCGTCTTACTGGACTTAACGTCTAGTAGAGCTGAGAGACGCCTTCTCTCTTCATGGAATACGTCTTCATCAGATTCGGAACGCGTTGAATACCCACTCGAACCGAAATCCTAACTTCGTAATAATATCTTCTCTTCGATTCTCATTTAATGCGGCTAAACAACTTGTATCCGCTCCAACGGCTATTTCTCCAACGTTCGGATTTGTTTCTAACGGTAACAAGCCAATTCTTGGAAAATCTCGAGCGAGATCTTTTCCCTCTTTCTATTTAAACCCGTTTCGGCTTTCTTCCTCTCATCCGCGATCTTCTTGCAAACCCTAATTTTCAACATCCCTTTCTCAATGGCTCTGATTGTCTATGATCCCAAGATGATTCTCAGCGACGTCAATCGCCGTTCTTCTTCGGCCCGTACCATTGAGTTCCTTCGTTCCATAGCCGGGCTTTCTGCTCATGTGGAAATTGCTATTCCTCCTCCTGACGTATTCGCCGACGCCTTATGCTCAGGATGGATTTTCGTCTACGAGTATCCTTTCTTGGTTGGACATCGTTTTCCCTTCTCTCCTTTAGTTCAATCCTTCTTGACTATTCTGGGCGTCGCGATCGGACAAGTCCTTCCGAGCGCTTGGAGAGGTTTTGCGGTGTTGGACCACATTTTGGTTAATTTTGACGTCGCATTCACAATCGCCGACATTATGTACTCTTGAATTCTCTCTAATCCTTCGGCGGGTAGAATCAATATCAAGTCTCGCGTTGGGGTTCCTCCCTTGGTGAATGAAGGGACTTCGTCCGACCGTGGTTGGGCAGATAAATTTTACTTCATCAGGAAGTCTACTTTGGGGAATGATTGTGCTTTCTTGCTTGAAGAATGGACTCCTTCCAGTATGCTTCTTTATTTTTTGTGTTTTTCTTTAGACTTATGAATCTCGACGCTTATTCTTGCGTGTGACTTCGTGTGTAGTTGATATTCACGCTATCATGACGCGGGAAGAATCAGAGGAAATTATCAAGAAAATCATGGCGATTCCCCTGGTAGAACGTACCTTTACTGGTCGTGACGGGAAGGGATATCGTCTCGCGACCCCTACTCCTTCTCGAGGTGATTTTTCTTGTATAGGTTATGCGTTGCTTTTCTTTTTATTTTCTATACTGAACGAAATTCTGCTTCAGGCGTCGCGTCTCGTACTCGTCAAGAATCCGCCAATAACTTGATCACTGCTAAGAGGAGGTGCATCTTGGAGGAAAAGTTGAGAGTTGCGAAAGAGGAGACTGCTCCTACTTCAGCATACGTAAACGAGGCGACTCCGCTAGCTACGGGGGTGCAAGTGTCTTCAGACGCGCCTCTGAACGTAGGGATAGTGGAACCTCTCGTAGACCTTTCGAAGAAGAGCGAGAAGAGCAAGACGAAGGATCCCAGTGCAGCTTCCGTTACATACGTTCAAGTGAGTGGCTTTCCCGCGACGGTGTCTCATTCCGTAGCACCTGCGCGTAATTTCATCCCGGCGATGCAACCTCTGGCTTCTACTTCTTCTTGGAGCCATTATCTGTCTATGCAAGCCGTAGACGTGTTGGGTGATTCTCTTGTAGCACAGTGGCGGGTGTGTCTCTTTCTCCGAAACCTTGATTTCCTTTGGACGTTGTGTCGTTTCTTATATGTTGGGGGCTTTCAGGGCTTCCAAGCTTCGCTGTGTATCTGGGAACGCCTTCATAAGCATTCTGAGTCCGAGGGGGCCTTGAAGGGTCAGGTGAGCGACCTTAGTAAGAAGATCAAGGAACTTGACAAGAAGGTTGCTCGCCTTACGACGTCTGAGAAGGACGCTCGCATGGAGACTTTGGAGACGGCGAAGCAGAGGGGTGTGCTGGCACGAAGAGTCAAAGTGTTGACTGGGAAGGTTGCGTCCCTTGAGGCCGACGCCGAGGAGAAAGCAAAGGTGTACGAGAAGAACTTGCGAGAGACTAGTACTTACTATTCGTGGTCATCTCGTATTGAGGTTATGTAGGAGTTTCGTGCGGGTCGCCATGTAGATTGGGATGTGGAACGTGAGCGCGGCGAATTTTCTGTTCTTTATCCCGTTCCACCCGAGGGGGTTTCTCTTCTACGCGTTTCTTCGAACTCGCCAGTTTTAGCTTCTGGTGACGCAAATGTAGCTTTAGATGGTGACGTCGTTCTTGCGGATAAGGATGTCTCTCCTCCTTCTTAGTTCTTAGGATTTTCTTTTCGTTTTGCTTGTTGCACGGTTGCTTTTGTGGAACGCGGATTTTGGCTTTTCGTCACGTCCCTGTGTGGCGATTTCTTTTTGAATACATATTGGATACTTATTGGTTCTTTCTTTACGTGAAGCTTTTGCTTATCTTTAACTTTTGGTGGGAATACTATCCCCTTTTGGCGAATTTGGCTTCAAATCTTCTATGGAGTCGGATTCGTCAAACATTACTCACTTGTGACGCGTAGGTCGATCTTCGGGGTTTCAATTTTTCTACCCCTGGTATTGTTGTGGTCATTGCGACTGCTTTTGTTACATTGCCGGCTTACATGAAGGTTGGGTCCAACATTTCCTCCGAACCCTGAAGCGAGTGGCGGACATAGGCCAGCGTGTGATTTTATCAGCTTGTGACGTTACCCCTTACTTTTAAGGTGGGTCCGTTGCCTCACGTTAGCGTTAGGTCGACGTCGAACTCTTTTAATCGACGGGCCTATTCATCGTGTAGCGTCTGATTTCTCGATTGTTAGGACTTACGATGCCGGTGGACGCATCCCTGCCGGTTTGGCGTTTTGCCCGTGGATTCATGACTCTCAGAGGGGCCGTGGAAGGCGCAAGTACGCGTTCCTGGAGAGTGGTCGTGGCAATAGGTTTCCCTTCTTTGCTCAGAGGACCGTGCCGGTTTCGTGAGGTGTCGGGCTTCATTCCCCATGACCGTTGCCCCACGTCGCTAACAATCATGAGAAGCGTCGACTCGTAGTCGGCGGTTCGGCTAACATTGCCTACGCGTAGATGGAGCCTTAAACGCGTAGGCTAACGAAATTCGCTCCCGGCGCGGATTTTCGCCACGGCCTTATTAAGCTTGATGTTACGTCACAGACACAGAGCAAGTACTTTTGAAATGAAACAACTCGGCATGCATTGCATATTGGACAGAAAAGTGCATACTTATGTATTAACGAAGACTTCATGCAATTTGACGAGCTAGGACATCTACCCCTAGTCTCGACGACCCCTTGTCGTCTTGACGCTAAAACATGCTAGGACATAATAAGGAATCTAAGATATGCATAAGAATAAGTAGAAATCAAATCAACTATCACGTCTTCTAATGGTAATACTTCTTAAGGTGTGTTGCGTTCCGTGAACGCATCAGTGGTACTCCTTCTGGTGTAACGAGTTCGTAGGCTCCTCGTCCTACAACTTTTGCTACTTGGTACGGACCTTCCCAGGACGCAGCGAGTTTACCGACGCTCTTATCCTCGGTGTTTGGTAATACTTTTGTTAGGACCCAGTCTCCTACTTGGAAAGTTCTTGCTTTTACCCGTCGATTGTAGCTTCGGGCGGCGATTTGTTTCTGTGCCGCCATCCTTAACGCTGCATTATCTCTTAGCTCGTCGACCGTATATATCATGAACGTCATCATTGGAGTGTTTCTTTCCTCAGGGAGGGACCGATATCTCTCTGTTGGTACCTCCACCTCGGTTGGTAGGACGGCTTCGCAACCGTATACGAGAGAGAATGACGTTCTTCCCGTTGCCCTTTTAGGCGTTGTTCTGTCGGCCCATAATATAGCTTGGAGTTGATCCGCCCAATTTCCCTTTCATTCTTCTATCCTCTTCTTGAGTTTACTCACGATGACCTTGTTACTTGACTCTGCTTGCCCGTTCGCTTGAGGGTATCTTGGCGTCGAGTAGACTAGACGTATACCTTTGTCTTCGCAGAACGATACGATATTCTTGCTAATGAATTGTGATCCGTTGTCGCATACAATGGTGTGAGGGATCCCGAATCTCGTGATGATGTTTCTTTCGATGAAGGAGATGACATGGGAATCTTTGATATTCTTGAATGCTTCGGCCTCTATCCACTTGGAGAAGTAATCTGTAACGGTGAGCATTAGCGTCTTTGGTCCTAGGGTTAAGGGCATAGGCCCTACTATATCCATTCCCCATTGCATGAATGGCCAAGGAGACGTTATGGAGTGGAGTTTTTCCGTCGGATGATGTGGGATCGGGGCGTGTCTCTGGCAAGCGTCACACCTCTTGACGTGATTCATCGCGTCTTGTCTCATCGTGGGCCAATAATACCCTGCTGAGTGTGCTTTGGCTGCTAGGCTTCTCCCTCCTGAATGATTTCCATATTCTCCGTTGTGTAGCTCGCGTAGAATATCTTGGATCTTATCCTCTGTTGGACTCGTTAAGAACATACCATTCGATGACCATTTTAGTAGCTGGCCTTTGTCTACTATGAAGGTAGTTGCCTTTTGCTTCAGTGGCCTTGCTTCGTACGCGTTACCCGGGAGACGTCCGTGCTGCAACCACTCGTAGTAAGGTGTTACCCATGAGTCTCGACTCCTTATCGTGAGCGTTTGTTCTGGAATTACTTGTTTGTTGATGGATGCGTAGCTGAGATGAAGGAACGAGATCTTTTGATACTCCCTAGGGTCGATTGATGAACCTAGCTTCGCTAACGCGTCAGCTTGCGCGTTAGCGTCTCTGGGGATCTGTCTGATTTGGCAGCTTTCGAATTTCTCGAACAATTCCTTTACTACTTTGAGATACAAGGTCATCTTCGAGTCTTTAGTGGCGTATTCACCTCGAACTTGGTTGCCTATCAGCAATGAATCACAATAAATATCAAGCTTCTGAACCTGTAGGTCGATGGCGACGTGTAGACCGACAATTAAGGCTTCATATTCGGCTTCGTTATTCGTTGCTTTGAAGTCGCATCTTATGGCTTGGACGACTCTATCTCCTTGTGGTGATTTTAGGACAATGCCTAGTCCCACCCCGTTCTGGTTCATCGCTTCGTCTATGTGTAAGGTCCACTTTGCGAACTCTACCTTGTTTACTTGTGAGATCGCTTCTTGCTCTAGAGTTGGACTGAAATCTTCCACGAAATCTGCTAATGCTTGAGATTTGATCGTTTTCCTTCCTTCGTAGACGATATCGTAGCCGCCGAGGTGAACCGTCCACTTTGCCATTCTCCCTGATAACTCCGGCTTCTTTACTATGTTCTTCAAAGGCGACGTGGTTCTTACTACGATGGTGTGGGACTCGAAATAGGGTTTCAATTTCACCGACGCCATCACTAGCGCCAAGGTCAATTTTTCCATGGCGGAGTATCTTGTTTTCGCTGATGACAGCGTTTTGCTTACATAATAGACGGGTTGTTGTTCTTCCCCTTCTTCTCTTACGAGCACGGCGCTAATAGTTATCTCGGAGACTGCTAGATATACGAACAAAGGCTCTCCTTCCTTAGGCTTTGACAGGAGCAAGGGATTCGTGAGTTAATTCTTAAGCTCCGTGAAAGCTTCTTCGTGGCGTTCCGTCCAAGAGAAAGACTCGTTCTTCCGGAGAGTATCGTAGAAGAGTCGGTTCATGTCGGAAGCTTTGGAGATGAACCTGTTTAATGCAGCGACTCTTCCCGTCAGCTTCTGGATGTCTTTCACGCAACGCGGGGATTCGAGATCGAGTATGGCTTTAATCTGTTCGGGACTAGCTTCTATTCCTCTCTGGGTTACCACATATCCAAGGAACTTCCCGGAAGACACCCCGAAGGAACACTTGGTAGGATTGAGCTTCATGTTATATTCTTCCAGGATCTCGAACGCCTCCTTCAAATGTGTTACGTGATCTTTTGCTTGTTTAGACTTCATGAGTATGTCGTCTATGTAAACTTCCATCGTGTCCCCTATCTGCTCCTCGAACATCTTGTTTACCAACCGTTGATATGTAGCTCCGGCATTCTTGAGGCCGAAGGGCATGACTTTGTAGCAGTATATCCCCTGGTTCGTCACGAACGCGGTCTTTTCTTGATCGACGGGATTCATCTGTATCTGGTGATATCCGCTGAACGCGTCCATGAACGTTATCATCTCATGTCCTGCCGTCGCGTCTACCATGGCGTCGATGTGGGGGAGTGGGAATGAGTCTTTAGGGAGGCTTTGTTAAGATCCGTGAAGTCGACGCATACTCTCCACTTTCCGTTTTTCTTCTGGACAACCACGACGTTGGCGAGCCAATCAGGATACTTTGCCTCTCGTATCTTGCCTGTTTCGAGGAGATTTTTTACTTCTTCGTCTACGACCTAGTTGCGTTCGGGAGCGAATTTCCTCCTCTTCTGCTTGAATGGGGTGAACTTTGGATCAACGTTTAGCTTGTGAAGCATCACGTCTAGAGATATGCCTGCCATGTCCTCGTGGCTCCACGCGAAGCATTTGGCCTTTAACTTCAGGAACGCTATCAATTCATCTCTAACTTCCCTAGGGACGTCGATCCCTATCTTTACGGTTCTTTCCGGTTTGGAATCATCGATAACCACGTCTTCTAACTCGGGACACTTTGTCTTAACGTACTTAGTCGGCGTCTTGACCTGAAATTCTTTTACTTCGTTCTTTTTTATCTCTGGCGTCGTAATCCCTTTCATCCCGATTCGATAGCACTCTTTGGTCGTGTAGGGTTCGCCTTTAACTTCGCGTACTCCCCAGGGCATTGGGAATTTCAGGGATTGGTGGTACGTAGACGGAACTGCTCACATATCATGGAACCAGGGTCTTCCTAAGATGGCGTTATAGGGCGACTCCGCCTCCATTACAACGAATCTGGTCGGGAGATCGACGCCTTGGGTCGTTATCTCGAGGGTGATTTCCCCTAACATCTCGGCAATTTCCCCGCTGAAGCCTTTCAAACGGATACGCTTCCCGACGACATCGTCGACCGAAAGTCCGAGTTCAAGAACAGCGGAGAGGGTGATGATGTTGGTCGAACTTTCGTTATCCACTAGGATTCTCTTCACGCTGCAATTCTGAATCACCACGGAGATCACCAAGCTATCATGATGCTTGATTCTTTCATCTGGGTCTTCGAACGTGATAGGCAGATCACGGTTTGTTGCTCTGGTGTGGCGAGTTGGAATGGAATCGCCTTGTCCTTCGATATTTCTTGCGAGCCTTTTAGCATCGGAGGTTGTATAGGACGGTGGGCCTCCCAACACGGTGAAGGCTCCGTTTTGAAGACTTTCAATCGATCTGGAATCTTTCATGGCTTCTGCGGGAGAGGTTGTTCTCTTCGTATGCAAAGATGACACCTTTTTTATCATGCCCCACGGTGGGCGCCAATTGTTTGTACCAAAATTATCAACGAGATGATAACTAAGCAACTGTAGGGCAAAGATCAAAGAATATGGTATAATCTCAACGCTCAAGAACAATATAAGACGAGAGAAGAATTTAGGGTTGAAGCTTGAACTTGGTATTACTCGTATGGTGGCTGAATAATTACAAAGCAGGCGTTAGCCTCTATATATAGGCTAACCCTAATGATATCTTTAAGGAAAATCGGATCTTATCTTTTCCTTCTATCTAATAACGATATAATAAATAAGGTAAAAGATATTATTTACTGTATCTTCTACCAATTACAAGAATATAATAAGGAACAGGATAAAATACACTTGGCCGACCTAATCTTCTAGGAGAACGAGATCTTTGCCATGTCTCGCCACGTCGACGACATCTTTCTTTTCTCTCGTCGCGTCGACGCCATACTTCTACGCGTAGCTTACCACGCATTCCTTACTCGTCGTATTTTTAGGCACAAACAGGGAGTGCTATCTCCGTTGACCTTCGATGCTCTATTCCAAACCCTTGGCTCACCCATAGATATTCTAGATCTTCGATGCTCTATTCTAGCCTTGTAACCCCTAGCCCACCCCTTGAACATGACCGGGTCCCTAGGGACTACTTATGTTTTGGTGTTGAGTTCTATGGTTGTAGAATTTTGTGCTTGGGACTCCACTATTGGATGGGACATGGAGAGCTTGAGCCTTACCTCGGATGCATGGAGATACACTTGCATGGAAGGCTTGGCTCAACATGGCAACTCACTTGGATGAAAGGGTTGGAGACACGCTTGGCATCGTGGACTTCACTTGGAGCTTGGAAGCACTTACACTTGGATGGAAGGGTTGGAGACACGATTGGCGTCTTGAACTTAACGTGGAGTTTGGAAGCACTCACACTTACACTTGGACTACTGCTTGGATGCATGGAAATACACTTTGATAGATGGACCACCATGGATTCCTAGTTCTTAGCTTGGTGTGGTGGAGGCACAATTTGCAGCGTGAAACGTAGCTTGGACATTGGAGGCTTCCTTCCTCATTCAAGAATTGGGGAAAATTCTCCCTCGAGAAGGGGAGAGTGATGAGTGCCAAACCCCCATCAACACACCTCAAGGGAGCATCACATCATCATCTCCTCCATCGAAAAAGATTCATCCTCGAATCTTCATCACGATTGAACTGTGATGACCTTGCTTCGATTTCCGGCTCTGATACCAAATGATGAGAAATAGGATCGTTGTTTACTCGTCTTTGTGTCGAAGAAGTTCTTTTCTAGAATAGACTTTCAAAACTTCAAAACATTACAATTCTTTGATAAAAATTTGATAGGCAATCAACCCCTCAAGTGAATCCACACACGAGGTGGGAAAATCAACAAAATGTGCAAAACTCCCACCTCTTGCAACAACCACAACAAGTTCAAGGTTCATGTCCGTTTCTTCAAAAAATAATTGAGAAGCTTGTTGCAGGCCAAGTGGAATTACAACAGAACTTTATGCAATTTCAAAATGATACTAAATCAAGTATTCAAAATCTTGAAGTACAGGTTGGACAAATGGCTCTGGCATTCAATGAGTTTAAAGCGAGAGATTCGGGAAAATTTCTATCTCAAACAGTAATAAACCCGAGGGAGAATGTGAGTGTTGTGATGTTGAGAAGTGGTAAGCAGTTGGAGACTATGCCCACAACTGTTCTGGGAAAGAAAGTAGAGGAAACGAGTGCTGATAACGAGGGAATTTCAACAAGAGAAAATCCGCGGCGACGGATAGATATCTGCACCCGCATGTCTTACAAAGGATGAGAGTGAGGACTCTCACGCGCCATGGCTCAATACCTCATTGCCTTGATCAAGAGAGACGTAGCCAGCCAAGCCATGTGCCTAGGATATGTAAAGCCTCAAGCCTCACATCCTCTACATCACCACCATGGATAAACCTAGCATCCACGACAATCAAGCGTCGGTGCCCTTCGACTCCAAGGATGTCTAGGTGCAACCCTTTGGCCAGCCAAACAAGGGTCCCTCTTTCTTTCTTTTTGCTTTCTTATTGGACTCATTAAAGGGTTGGGCCTTCATTTGCACATGTTTGGCCACCTCTAACAACCTTAGTATTTATGGTCCCTTTCTCTCCCTTTCTCTTTCCTATAACAATAGTGAAGATTAAACCTAAAGTGGAGCTTTCCTTGGAGAGAGAAGCTCTCCTCCAATGGGCCATCCACTCTGTTCTTCACCAAGCTTGTATCTTCCCATTCTCAACTGAATTTAAGTATTTCTTTCTCTCAATCACTTAATCCCTTGAAGCGATATCAGGAGGATGAGCTAGCAACGACATCACCATTGAGTCCTAGGCCTTGGCGTCCCCCATGGAGAATGAGATTACAGAAATCCAGCAGCAACCGGGACTACGGCCAAAGACGCGACCGTGGGTGGTCATACTCGATCGCGGTCGTTCCTCTGCGATCTACTGTTGAACATTTTTGATGAATTGTTTGGTTATATGTTTTCGAGTTTCTATTACTTTCTTTATTGAGTTAAGGTTGAGAACTAGGTTTTGCAGCCGTCGTTTTATTTCCTATGTTTAATTCCCTCCTTTACTTGTTTTAAGTTTGTTGGAGTTATCTATATAAGGAGCTCCATTGTTTACATTGTTTTTTACATTGAAATTGAATAGCATTGATTAAGTTTGAGTTTTATTTCCTTCCTTTGCTTCGACGTCATACTACTGATTGAATCCGAAGTTGTTCTCGTTAGTGAACTGTCATCAAGCATACTGTTGAATTCGTTCATATCTTGAGTGGACTCTCAAGACATCGAGTTCTTGGCGAATCAAAAGATTTGTTACTTATCAACCCTAGAAGAGTTCTAGAAGCGCCATCGACTTCCCTTTCTACCACGATCCTTCCCGAGGGCATACGAGTCATCCAGATTCGTATCATCCCGGTATCAGTTTCCAGCGGTTTAAAGGTGTAGTCATTCTAAAACTCTTACTTTCCATTCCCTTCCATATCCTCTCCACCAAATTCCGCACAAAAAAAAAACCATAAACCCTAAAATCCCGTCGACTTCTACCCAGATTTCGGCCCCAAAAATTTTTCTCTTCTTCCACAAAAACCTCCACCATCATCTAGATATTTTCAAGAAGAGTCCATACATATTAGATTTGTCAAAATCGGAGTTCGTTTGCCCATCCAAAACCCAAAAATACAGACTCGTCGCTAACTGCCAACACTGAAATCGCGATCGCAGTTTCTCATACGCGATCGCGGTACCGCCGCGGACAGAACCTTAAGTTTAGGTTTTTACCCATCCAACCCAAGTTTTCCCTATGTCATATCGTCGGACCACGGGACGGTTCGATGATTACTGGTCTGATGACGATGATGAAGAGTGAGACGACTATGAACGATTCGGTGGTGTGAGCCCTTACGCCAACATGTCTCCCGGTTGGCTCCCACCTCCGTATCCTTGTAACCCACAACGCTACAGGCCATCCCAACAACGCTATAGCGCACCTTGACAACGTCATCCTCAAGCACAGGCTCCCAAGTCACGTAAAAAGGAGCGTACTCTCTCTGACGCAAAAGCTGAAATTATTAGACTAAAGGAGTCATTGGCCAGGATGAAACAAACTCTTGCTGGAAGAACTTCTTACAACGAACGAGCCAAGGAGATGATTGATCCGCCTGAACTTCTTATAGAAGCAACACAAAAGCTCAATCAGGTACTGATTCTAAACTTGAAATCAATTAATGAAGAGTCAGTAATTGAGGAGTCAGTCACAGATCAGATTCTTTCTCAAGTTGTGGATTCCGTTGAAAACAATGAGGAGGAAGAGTCCTCAAATAGTGGCAATTGTGAGCCGGAGCCCCCATTGATGGTGCATACAACCTTTACACCAAAGCTCTCTTGGACACCTTCTGGTGTTCAAACACTTGCAGATATGACACCATTCACCACAACACCTTTGGTTTCAGTCCCCATTAATTGTGCTTTTGGAGTGCTCCTAACAGATGAGTTTGTTCTTAAGAAGGGGAGATGCTCTATATTAATTGATCTCTTTCTCTCCTGTGCACCTACACGATCGAAGCGAGGACGCTTCGATGCTAAGAAGGGGAGAATGAAGCGATATCTAGAGGACGAGCTAGAAACGACATCACCATTGAGTCCTAGGCCTTGGCGTCCCCCATGGAGAATGAGATTACAGAAATCCAGCAGCAACCGGGACCGCGGCCAAAGACGCGATCGCGGTCGTTTCTCTGCGATCTACTGTTGAACATTTTTGATGAACTGTTTGGTTATATGTTTTCGAGTTTTTATTACTTTCTTTATTGAGTTAAGGCTGAGAACTAGGTTTTGCAGCCGTCGTTTTATTTCCTAGGTTTTATTCCTTCCTTTACTTGTTTTAAGTTTGTTGGAGTTATCTATATAAGCAGCTTCATTGTTTAAATTGTTTTTTACGTTGAAATTGAATAGCGGAGCTTAAGTTTGAGTTTTATCTCCTTCCTTTGCTTCGACGTCATACTACTGATTGGATCCGGAGTTGTTCTCGTTAGCGAACTGTCATCAAGCATACTGTTGAATTCGTTCATATCTTGAGTGGACTCTCAAGACATCGAGTTCTTGGCAAATCAAAAGATTCGTTACTTATCAACCCTAGAAGAGTTCTAGAAGCGCCATCGACTTCCCTTTCTACCACGATCCTTCCCGAGGGCATACGAGTCATCCAGATTCGTATCATCCCTCACTCAGCTTCAAGATCCAAAGGACTGAAGCCAAGAATCCTCTCCAAAGAGGATTCCCTTGGCATTCCCTTAGTCTTCTTAGCTCAAGGTTGTCTCAAGGAGATCACCATCAACCTCAGTTCGTCTCCACCATTAAAGAACCCCAAGAGCTTAAAATCCATCAAGAAATCAGTCAAGGAATCAAGAAGAGGCGAAATAGACACCCTTGGCCTAGATTCGAGCTAATCCGGGAAGTAAACTTTCATGGTGGAGGTTGATTCTCATCACCGCGGATCTGACCCAAAATACGACGGTGATTTTTTTGAAAATCCGCTCCCGCGGACAGATGTTCGCGCTCATGGAACAGTTGCAGAAATAGGGAATTTTTATGTTCGTCCAAATCTACCTCCTCATCCAAAATCCATGATGTAACAACATAAACAAAAAACAACATCTAAATTGACCAAGAAGCCTTACAACGAGAAGAGTACGTGGGAAGCCCTAACCTACTCCCTTGAAGATATTATCGTCTTCTTCCTCTCCTTGTGCTTGTCCTTGTTGATGTTCACTTTGCGGTGGTCTCCTCCTCCTCGATCGGAGACAAAGGGCTTATCACATTTAGAGTTGCAGCGAGGAACGAAGGAGGTGGAGGGCTGCGGCGTGGCGCCTAGTCATTGGTTTCGCATAGGTGGTTCATCTCCTGGGAAGGTTAAGGTTTTGGTAATGGTAGGGCGCTTAGCGGTTGGTGATGTAGGCAAGACTCAAGAGGAATTGAACGATGTTAAAAAGAATGGAGGTTTTTGCGCCAAACCACCTTTTATTTGGCTTGTTTTGCACGGAACCACCATTTATATCATTTTATGCAAGAAACCACCCTTATATCTAAATTTGTTAACAATCTACCACCCCTTAACATTTTTCATCCACTTATCCGTTAAATATTTGAAATTACTAATATACCCTCACTTTTATTTAAATAACATGGGCAAACCTGTCTTCACAAATGCCCATACAATAATAATTAAATAGATAAAAGTATATTGTGAGAATGAAAAGTCGTCTTCTACCTCTTGCAATGCTTCTACCTCATTCTTATACCTTTTTGACTTGATTATTGAATTTGAGATGATTTCTGAGATTTTGGGCAAAATCTAAGCATCAATTTACAATTTAATTAGCTAGTTTGATTGAGTGTTGAATTTGGGTGAACTTAAAAAATTGGGGGGAAAACAAGCCTAGAATCAAGTATGGAGCCATGAAGAACAAGGTGAGTTTCAACTGTCAGTATTATTGAAGATATTTGGTGCTTAGTTTTCTTTAGTTTATGATCATGGAAGAGATTAGATTTTGAAGGTGGAATCGAAAATTAGGGTTTGGTTTTGATGTAGAGATTCAGATGAAAAGTGTGGGTTTTATTGGTAGAATTAGTAAAGGGAAAACAAACATTACTTACAAAAAACAACTTTCAATCAGATGAGTATATACCAGTTTCCCGGCCGGTGATGCCAAAATTTGAGTCTGTATTACCCAGGTGGTCGGGTTGGCGGGTTGCATCGACTTCGCTCGTGGTCGGTGGTGCCAAAATCCTCCATTGATGAACAAAAATGGCGGAAGAGAGAAGAGGAAGACAACCCAAAAGAAGAATTGGAACAAATTCAAGTTCAAATCTTATTTATATCTTAAGATGAAACAATAGGAATTAAGAAATAAAACAAACGATCCCATTATCGAACCTAAATCCATAAAACGCTCCATCTTCTCTCTAACTTTTCTCTCTCCTCACCCTAATTCCTTCCAAGATCTTATACTACCTTCAAAATGGTTTCTTTGAATAAACCCAATCTGCAAATCTACTGTACAACCTTTTTCCAAACTCGTTTGAACAACTTGTGTAAAACTATGATTAACACCTTTGATTATAACTTGGATAACAAATCCGAGCAAATTAGATCCGGCCTTGTTCTCAATTTTTTCCTCTCTCCCCTCCTTGTCCTGCTTCTCAAAGCCAATCTCAGCAGTACCGTCATAGAAGATAAAATCAGTACACGTAAGCCATCTCTTTCTCTTGCTTTTGTTTTATGTTCTCCTTTTAATAAGAATTATGTTAAAATTTGAAGTCATAATAATGATTACAAACCCAGATCTAAATTTGTTAATCTGTATTACGCTTATATTAATCAATATGATCTTCACATTTCTTTTTTAAATCTCTGTAATATTAATATCATTCTTCATATATCATCTTGTTTTACTATTTATTCTACTAACCAAATCTACCCGAGTGATCATTTTGCATATCTACATGTGGAATGCATTTAATTTTTCCTCCTGGATTGCCACCGCCAAGATTGAGATTTCTTTGTTGGACCGACTTCAGTTTCCACCTCAATTTAATGGTTTGCATGTTCTCTTCTCTTTATCACACCTCATCATTGTCAACCTTTTTTACAAATATATACTCCCTGCAAGACTTTACTGTGGGCCTACTATTCCATCAACTCATACAGCCAATGGATTTGTCTAAACCACTTGACACGTAAGTTTTCTTTCTTCTCTTGTTTAATGATTCAAAACTCATCATTATATCCCTGTTTTACAACCTTATGTACAACTCTTTTTAACAATATTTGCCTACAACCTTATGTACCCCCGTCTCGAAATCTATCACTCCCTCATTAGCACAACTCAATATTATAACCAATTACAATCCATTTACCACACAATTCACAACAAAAACGACATTAACCTTTATCCTAACACTAATCTTGATAATCTTTATAACAAGTGTTATGGATTCCCCTAGTAAAGATAAAAAAACCATTTTCTGGCATTTTATCTCAGATATAATCAATACGCATCAAGAACCTTCAATAGTAATTGGCGATTTTAATGATCTCCTAAACCCTGAAGATAAATTAGGAGGTGTTCCATGTACATATCACCGTTTTTCTAGACTCACTTCATTCATTAATAAACATGGTCTCCTTCCAACAAATTGTAATGGATTCCCTTATACATGGAGGAAATCTATGCATAACTCCTCAACTGTGCTAGAACGATTAGATAGAGTCCTAATCCACCCAACAATTGTCAATTACTATAATAATATACAATTGGAACATCTACCATTCACAACCTTTGATCACTGTTGTATTATACTCCAGCTAGGCAATAACGAGACGCCTAAAAATCACCCATTTATTATGGAGAATGCTTGGTTTGAAAACGATGAATTCGGAAAAATGATTACTCGAATCTGGAATTACCACTATCAAGGCTCCTTTATGTTCCAACTATTTATGAAACAAAAGCAAATCAAAATTCAAAGTAAGAACTGGCTCAGGAAACACACCCATAACATTTTTGAGCAACTAAAACAAACAAAAGACACCCTAAAAAAACTCCAACAACTTTGCACTTCTTCAAATATAGATGATAACATCCACCAAAGGTATATAAGGCACCTACACAAATATAATAAGCTACTACAATTTCAACATACATATTGGAAACAACGCGCAAAGATTAAACATACAACAAAAATTGATATTAATACAAAATATTTTCAGAACACGGTCAAAATTAGAAAGTTTAAACAAAAGATAAATGTTTATGAATCTTTAGACCATAATAAATACTACACACATGCAAATATTACACAACACATTACAAATGATCTCCAAGTAAGATTTCAACCAAACCATACAATGAATATTACAAATACAGACTTAAGAATGATCCCAAAGTTAATTACGGATGAAGATAATAATAAGCTCCTGCAAAAACCGTCACCCCAAGAAATCAAAGATGTAATTTTTGAACTCCCTCACAATAAGACACATGGGGCAGACGGATTCACAGCTGAATTCTACCAACACTATTGGTCAATACTCTCTAAAACGATGGTTTCGGCTATTCAATCTTTCATTCATTCAGGAGTGCTCCTAGCTGACTGCACACAATATTTTATAACCCTAATTCCAAAAATAGATAACCCCACAACAATTAACCATTTCCGCCCTATCAGTTTATGCACAACTATTTATAAAATTATAACAAAAATTATGGCGAACAGACTGCAAAAACTTCTTCCTAAAATAATCCATCCATGTCAAGGAGCATTTGTACAAGGTAGGTCAATCTTTAATAACATTCTAATTTCCCACGAAGTTTTTCACTCTTTTCATAAAAGGAAAAAAGGAACGCGAGGGTGGATGGCGCTTAAACTTGATATGGAAAAAGCATACGACAAATTACAATGGCCTTTTTTAACAAGAATCCTCCAAAAATTTGGTTTCCATAATGCTTGGATTGAACGTGTTATGACCTGTATTAAATCAGCGTCCTTCTCAGTTTTAGTAAATAACATCCCACGTCCTGTTTTTAAGCCAAATTGTGGTTTACGTCAAGGGGATCCTATTGCGCCTTTCCTTTTCATTATTGCAATGGAATACTTAGCTAGATCACTTCAATTAGAAGCAAACAAACCCCAACATAAGGTAGGCATCCAACTTTCCCAACATGGAACTCGCATCCCGTTTCTTTGTTTTGCTGAGGACACCCTGATTTTTGAAATGCAAATATTGCTAATATGAAATTTATTAAGAAAACACTTGATAAATTTACGACTTTATCAGGATTATCAATAAATTATCATAAAAGTACATTCCAGACAACACCTAATATAGTTAATACACAAAAACAAGCATTAGCATCAATACTAAATCTCCAACTAACTAATTCTATGGAAAAGTATCTTGGAATTCCTATAGTCAGGGGGAGAGTCAAAAGCGAAAGTTTTGAATATGCTATACAGAATATGACTAATAAACTCACTAAATGGAAGGCCAATTCTATTTCGCAAGCTGGTAGAGCAATATTAATTCAATCCAACCTAATTTCTACAGCCAATCACTTAATGCAATGTTTTTCTTTACCTAATAATATTTGTGAAAAAATGGATAAGATTAATAAAGACTTTTTCTGGAATAGTCCGAATCCAAATTATAGACCCCTTACATCTTGGGACAAAATCTGCAAACCAAAATCAGATGGTGGGTTAGGGCTTCATAAAGCTAAACATATCAACAATGCCCTTCAAATGAAACTCCTTTGGAAAATACTGACAGACAAAGATAATATTTGGGTTAAAATTATTACACAAAAATATCTAAAATCAAACACAATTCTCCAATATAAGAAAGGATATAAAAGTCAATCTTGGCAATTCTCTCGTCTTCTTCACTTACGAAAAGTTTTTCAAGAAGGTCTTTTTTGGAAATTAGGTGATGGCTGTAGTATTAAATTTTGGACTGATAAATGGATTCCAAACTTAAATCTAAATACCAACTTCGACCCATTATCTTCTGATATAAATGAAACTATTAGTTGTTATATTACCGACTCTCGCACTTGGGATATCCAACGCCTACAACACGTACTTCCACCAAATATTGTAACCCAAATCAGTGCAATATATATTCCCAGAATCCCTAGCCCGGATCAAATTGTTTGGAGTTTGGAGAACGCAGGATCCTTTACAACAAGTTCAGCTCGAAAACTCTACTCAAATACGCCCCCCGACACAAACACCAATCTTTTCGACTATATATGGAACCTTAAGGTTCTACCGAGGCATAAGAACTTCTTGTGGAAAATCTTGTCCGATAATTTTCCCACCACAGAGAGACTTAATAGATACTATAACAAAGTTCCCTCTCAGTGCTCTCGGTGCAATCATACCATAGAAGACACACAACACGTTTTTCTTCAATGTCCGCATACTATTCAACAATTTCAAAAATTCTCACAACTAATTAGCCTACAATCTCCATTACCCAGTGACTCAACTTTTATGGAGTATTTTGAAAATATTATCATGACAAATTCACCAATTAAGAAGTTCTTACACCCACTCATTTTCTTCTGGTATGAATTATGGCTCTTCATAAATAAAACGGTGTTCAATAGAATCAACACAGATAATAGGGACCCGGCCGACATAGCATACTTCAATTTTAAAAATTGGGAAACAATTCAGTTAAAACAAACAGGTCCAAAACTTAAAAAATATTATAATAGAAATAAAAGGAAAAATAATACATGGACACCTCCACCAGATAATTGAGTTAAAATTAACTTCGATGGTTCTTTACAACAGGTTAGAGAAGCTTATGTAGCTAATATTTGCAGAACTAATAATGGAAAAATCCTCGTTGTCAATAGTAAAAAAACTTCCCTCCAAAGTATCATTCAAATTGAAGCTTTTGCAGCCTTAGAAGCCATACAATTCGCGATTTTTCATAACCTCAATAATATAATCTTCGAAGGAGACAATCTGACAGTTATTAACTTGATTACACGTTTATGGAAAATTCCGTGGGAGATTAAAACAATTATTTCGGATTGCTGGAATCTTTTAAAAAGTATTCCAAATTACACTTTTAAACACTGTTTTAGGGAGGCAAATAAAGCTGCCGATTTCTTAGCTCACAAAACAACTAATATTACGGCCATTAAGCTCTCTCTTTACGGCCATAATAGTTTGTGTTTACCTGATGCAAATATCAGGAATCTCAGAGGTTTTCTACTTTCACATGGTTGTCCCCCAACCCTGTTATCGTTTTTTAGGATCATCCTGCTGGATGATCAGGGACCACCATTGTTGTGATGCATGGGGTCCCAGTTCTTGCCTTATTCCAAAAAAAAAAAAAAAAAAACAATAGTTATACTGATTTCCTCCATTGATGAAGATTGAAGAGTTTGGATGGAGTTCTGGAGAGAGAGGTTGAAGGTAAACCAAAATTTTATTTTATTTTAATTTTAATTATTTCAATTTAAAAATCTGGAAAAAATGGAAGTGGTCAAAGGACATGTTTGCCCATGATTTTTAAATAAAAGTGAGGGTATATTAGTACTTTCAAATATTTAACAGATAAGTGGATGAAAAATGTTAAGGGGTGGTAGATTGTTAACAAACTTCGATATAAGGGTGGTTTCTTGCAAAAAATGATATAAGGGGTGATTCCGTGCAAAACAGGCCAAATAAAGGATGGTTTGGCGCAAAAACCTCAAAAGAATGTGTTATCTGAAGAATTGAGAAAGGTGAGGCAGGCAGTTTAACTGAAAAAGATGGAGGGCAAGAGAGAGTAGAACAGTTGTACATTATTTTAGAATAATAGGGGTCGAAAGATATTGATTTTAAAATTGGACTAGCGTAATGCCCCGTGCATACACACGGAGTAGTATTTTGATAATCAATAATAAGTTTTTATGTTAAGTTTATTTTAAGAAATTTGTGTACTTGTTAAATATTTGGCTATTAGTTTTTGGAGGGATAATTAAATTATTTAGACAATTTTAGTTATTAAACATAAAAAATCTATCTTATATATTAAAGACGAGCCTTTTAGAGCTCTTACAGTAATTTTAGGCTTAGTTTGTTTCATAATTTATTTTAATTTCAATTATAAATAGATTAGATTATTATATTAACAAATAAATCTTAAAAAATTATCATTCCTTTCAACAACAAATATACAAGCTATTTTATTGAGATTAAATATTATGTTGAAGGTTAATATAGATATTCTTACGATAAAATTAGGATTATTTTAGATAATAAAAATCAAGTCAAGTTACGTACATAACCTTCATGAAATAAAATATATTTTTATAAATAGTCTTTACAAGAAAAAAGTTAATCTTAATTTTTTTATAACTCGATTAAAAGGATATACAATTTTCATACGAATAATATGAAATTTCTCGTGCATGGCATGAGTCACTACACAAGTACAATTTACTAATATTTATAATATCTTTATTAACTATTTATTAATATTTAATACTAATAATTATTTAAAAATAACAAATAGCTATAAATCTATGCTAAAATCACTCCAAAACGTCCCCTTTAATATATTTTACATAGATAGATTTGGGGATCTAAAAACGTCCCCTTTAATATACTCCATTTGTTAAGAAATACTTTCCTTTGTAGTTTATAATGACATAGAATAAAGGAAAGAATAGTGAGAGAATGAATGAAAAAATAATAATAGGTAAATTTAGAAAAAAAATTGTGTACAATTAATTTTTAGAAATAATTTGGACTGAGAATCAATTCTTAACCGAGGGAGTAGATGTTACTTGATGTTCATAGACAAGTACTTAACCTATACCCGCAGTTTTAGGAAGGATGACAAACAGATACAGCAATGGAGGAAGAGAGGCGAGTAATAATATCAGGAATGCTTGTCTCACGATGCACCAGCCGTGGGCTTCGCTTCTTGTCTATGGAATCAAGCGAGTTGAAGGCAGATCTTGGCCCGCTCCCATCAGAGGTTGCTTCGCTCTCATCTTTCTTTCTTTCTTTCTTTCTTCGTTGCTCTTGGTTGGTACCCGAATATTAGGCTAAAATCGACCGGTTTCATTGCTTATGTAAATTGAGAAATTGACGCTTGTATTTATCCAATGAAATGAATTGGTATTTGTGAATTAGGTTAAGAAAGTACGGCACTAAAGTTGTATTCTTCCAATTGTTCTAAAAACTTGTTGAACACAGGCATAATTTATGCAGTGAATGGGGTGACAGATCTTAATTTCCCTGTAGAATGAATCCAACAATCAAATTGTTGATATAGTTTTTTTTATAGAAATGGCTTGTTCGAATATATCGGCATTAGTAAAAGTAAGATTTTGTGATTGAGTGATTCCTTTGTGCTTTTGTTTGCAGGATTATGTGTTTTTTTCCATGTTACAGTGTGTTGTCTAGTGGTCTACTGATTTTTGTACACCTGTTTAACTCGGTTTATAAATGCGTTCTGCAGGACGACTTTGGATTCATTCTGCAAGTAAGGTTCCTGATCCAGAAACAATCAAAGCAATGGAGGACTTCTACAGGGAAATTTATGCAGTGAATGGGGTGACAGATCTTAAGTTTCCTGAGCATTATCCTGTTTCCCGGCTATTAGGTGTCTCCTCTGCCCTTGTAGAATATGCAGTATGATAGTACTTACTCCCTCTATATTGTTTTTTTCCATTTCTATTACTATCATTCGGTGTATGTTCTCAATCTAATTCGATTAGATTATTTAAAGCATTTAAGCATCATATGATCTGCTCGGAATCCTAATCTATAAATGAATTTTGATTCTGTATTCAAATTGACTAAAAAGAAACTTACTATATCCTCACTTCTCTTATCTCTCTTAAAAGTGATTCAGTTTTTCGCTTTATATGTTTCTTCTAGTTCCTATAGTAACATAGCATTCTAAATTTTATCATTTTTTCTTGGTTCTTGTTGTTCTTTTTGCATTTTAGATATACAACCTTATAATATTTACATAAACACATTTGTCATATGTGATTTCAGGTTGTATTGAAGTAGTTGGCTGCCTGAAGTGCGAAGAGTTAACATCCTGGAAGGAGGTTCCCGAGGGGGTATATTCACAAATTCTATTAATTACCTATTTGTTCATGCATGTGTTTAATCTCTTAAAATTGGTAACCCTGAATTCTCTAAAATATAACCCTTGTTATCAATTTACACTCAGTTATACATCTTCTGTAGGTGAGACTGGAGGGGCAGACGGAATATTGTTGGCTTTGTGAACAGCCACAGGTATTCATTGGTATAAATTTAGGGCATTCAAAAGCTTCCTCTTTTCGTGCAGTTTATACTGAGAAATATTGGTTTGACTAATGCAGAAACTGATCATCCCGTTTGAGATGAGAGGGTTCAAACGTGTATACAACTTGGAAAACAAGGTAAGAGCTCCTTCTAAAATTTGGCCGTACGCTGTCGTATACTAAAACAGATTGTGCCACTAACTTTTTTGTGTCTGCTAATAATAGATATATGAGGCAGCAATACGAGGCCTTCGCCCCATTGATCCTCCAATGCCGATAAAGTTTCGACTTCCAGACCCACAAGATCCATTCTCTTTGAGACCTGGATCATTGTCTTCTCAAGCTGCTTCTTCCATTACACCTAAGACCCCCGAGCTCAGCAACGCCATTGCTGGAGCACGTGCAGCTGCAACTCAGTTTATGAAGAACAACGTACAAGCTGGTACGAGCTCTCGAAAGGCTTGGCGTCCGGTTTCTGCAGGAACCATAAATACTAAAGCAATGGCTCCGGCGCAAGGACAGAACCGGGAAATACCGGGTTGGTTTGATGATGGCAGTTCAAACTCCAGGCGCCGTAGATAGCTGCAATTCCCCTTTTTTTAGGTGTTTGATTTGAGGTGGGCATTGTTGCATATTATGGAATGAACTACTAACATGTTTGTCTTTCAATGAAACAAAATGTTAAATTCATTCTCGGGAATGCTGGGTACCATGAAATGTCTTTTTACTCTCGCTAGCCTGTGCAAATGGATAAAAACATGCATATACCAAAGTGATACTTCCAGATCCTTTTCCACATACAGAACATATCTCGATACGTAAAGACAACTTGTAATTTCGGCACCCTTGTTTACTTCAAGACACTTTCACAGCATAGTAGCATACTAGAATTAAGCTCAAAGCATAATGTTTTATTGGCAACTAAAGATTTGTGAATTTGTTAGAGCTTCAAATGTGCCAAGCCAGATGTGCCATTTAGGGTATCTAACCCTTTTCCAAAGAAGCTTGTCAAGTACTCGGTGACGGTTGTTTGATTGTAGATAGGTGGATTTTCCTCTGAAAGCAACTCTTTCATCGGTCCGTACAACCGACACTTATGGATTGGTTGATGAATATGGGTCCTGAAGAAGCAAGCCATGGAGATCCTTGGTCCCACCCCTAATGCAAGGACTCTGTGTTTCACGCTCTTAAACTGATCATTCGTAATCAGCTGCATGTCAAACTTCACTATTAATACTGTATTTCATAACAAAAGTATGGTCAACTAACTAATACAGATCGAGATGTTTAAACTAAAAAACTCTTCAACATATCTATATTCAGTGTTAGTAAATTGTATTCTCTCCGTTCTTTCACCGATAAATGTCTTTCTAGCATTTACCTGAAGGAGATCACCGACGTTAATGAGAAGAGCCCCGGGGAGAGGATTGACATCAACCCATTGGTGGTGATGAAGAACCTGCAGACCACCGGTGTTATCTTGAAGTAGCACAGTGAAAAAGTCGGTGTCGGCATGGCTGTTGGTGCCGATAGCCAGGTCTGGCTCGGGACATGCAGGGTAGTAATGAGCCTGTATGTACATTGCCTCACCACACTCCATGTCCTTTAGATGCTCTGATTTTAGCCCCAACGACTCAGACAACAGCTCAAGCACCACTATTCCAAGCTTCTTCTTCACTTGCTCTGTGTATTCCATTATTATATCCCTGCAAACTTGGGGGAAATCAAGGGGATCAATCCGATCAGGACCCATGATACAACTGAAGCTATCCCTCCAATCAGAAACCGGCGCCGACAAGGGAGCAATGGTGGAATAATACTTAAACTTCTTCCTCTCATCACGCGAATAGTACGGCTTCTTCATCTCCACATCCTGCTCGTGGAATCTCCGAACTCCGTTGAGCATCTCCTCCATCATTTTCAACGGAATTCCATGGTTAATAATTTGGAAGAAACCCCACTCCTCCGATGCCAACTTGATCTCCTCTACCGCTTTTGCCCTTCTTTCCGGATCCTCCAATCGTGTACGTTGGATGTCGATTATTGGAATCGCCATCCCTTCAGGTGGCTTGGAGGAAGAGGGAGTGGTGATGTTCTTGTTTATGAAGATTCTTGGAACCTTTGATATGCCGGAGTCAACGAGGCCTTTCACCCCGCTTTTGGTGTTGTCAAAGGCTTCCAGCTCGCTTTTCTTGTCTGCTTCGTAAGGAGGATTGGTGTTGCTTGAATCTGATTCTGGAACTGAAACAGATTCATCTGGGTTTCTGGTTCTCGCCACCATTTTTTGTGGGTTTACTCAGTTTCGTGTAGGATTCTCAATTTCATAAAAGCTTATGCATAGTTATAATAATGAAAACTATGTTTCTGTAACGCCATGGACAGCCACTTGCTCAATCATATTTGACACTCGTTACTCCTGGGTTTACACCTGCTTGTCTTTTCCAAATCTGCAAGGCCAGGGCTCTATTCGTGGCCAGTGGCGGAGCCAGGAATATTTGAAAGGAGGTGCCGAACTTTTTTTTCTCGCGTAATTCGAAATAAAATATAGTATATTATATATATATATTTTTTATTATTAGTAATTATAAAAATTTCGATAACAATAATAATAATAAAGTCAGTAAATTACATTACTTTAAACGGGATAAATCCATCTTGCGAGGCTTCATACTGAAAATATTAATAAGTAGACAACTAAATTAAAAAGTAACCATATACATAACAAATCCAAATTAAATTCAACAAATAAATCAATGATCCACACAAAAACCTAACAAACCCTATATAGAAACAAAAATCTAACAAACCCTAAATTCTATATGTATTTGATTAAAATTGAAAACTTACAAAGTTAACTTGCTTGGCGGCTTGGAGGCGGGCGAACGAATGAATTCGAAGTTGAGAGTCTTGTCAACGAACTCGATCTTCAAGAATCTCGATCCAATTGCGATACCCAAATCACAAAAATAAATTATAATTAATAATTTATTCGATATAACTTTCTCACTAAATTATACCGCTTAAAATATGAATCGGGTTGGGTTAAATAAATAATACTTTAGGGAATAGCATGTATGTATACATACGTAACGTACGTTTATATGCATACGTACGTACATAAAACAAGAATCTGTATCGGGCTTAACAAAGCCACGTAAACCTATTCAAATAAATGAATTTGGGCTTTAATTTATCAAATGAGTAGAAATGGGCAGAATGGCCCATTCTCACTCACTTAAATGAGTAGAAAATGGTCCACTTTCCAAACGTAAATGAAATCAAACCCGTCTCCTACCTTTAATCTATTCGAACAAAGCTTTTGTATCGGCTTCAATGGAGGACGGCTTCAAGGTGACGGCGAAGGGGGTGCTCCGCTCCGATTTCGGCCCTCATCGCCAGTGCTCCCGGGAATTCCTAGAGGCGAAGGGGGTGCTTCAGCACTCCCAAGCCCCCCCCCCCAGCTCCGCCAGTGTTCGTGGCAGCTTCTTACAAGTCCAAAAAAATTAAAATCTATTTATTTCAGTCCAAATTTACAGCATTTACTCAAAATTTAACAAGTGCAATGGTTTTGTCTCAGAAGTTGCCGTCTTTTTCGCTCTCAACCTCCCTCTCTCAGCAGTTGCGTCTTCTCTCCCTCTCCCCCACTCTCCCCACTACTTCCACTCCTCCATCAACCGCCTTCAACTGCTCAGTATACTCACTATTTAACCTCAATATGCAGTCTGCTTTGAATATTTTCTCCTCTCATTCATCTTCATCTCAAAACCCTAATTTTCTACCCAAATTACACTAAAAAAAGGCTTAGTTGTTGATTCTGCACCTTTTGCATCTGAGATTAACGAGGATATATTCATTGTTTATCGGAAACGGAACTCTGAGAAGAAGATCAATGAATTCGTCACAGTTTTGTCTCTCTAAAAAGTCCTGATATATTGCTTGGTGGAACTATGTCTCTTCGTGATTATATTTTTGTTTTGTTTGACATCATATGATTTCTTAAACTCAAATCAAAAGTCCTTTAATTCATTGATCTTCTTCTCAGCACATTTCATTGCTTCTTTGTGAATCTTGTAATCTCTTCTATACGGTCTTAATTAATTTCTTCTATGATTGTTTACTTTTTGCTTCTTAATAATCTCTTTTTTAATCTCTTCTCAGTTATGCCGATAAGCCACTGACTAGTCATACACTCATACAGTCGAGACATCAGGTAATGATAAGCCTTAACCTCTCTTTTGGGCACTTGCAACGGTTTTTTGTTCGTTTCTAAAATCTCTTCTTTACTTTTTTCATGTAAAATTCCCCTGTCTTGTCAGTTAAAACAGCAGGTAATGAAATGTTTACAAGTTGATTTTTTTTGTGCATCTGGTGTTTACTTAAAAAATAGAACCTTAAAACAGGTCACTGTTTCAATTTGCAGTTTACAAGTTAATTTTTTTGTGCATCTGGTGTTTACTTAACAAATAAAACCTTAAAACAAGTCACTGTTTCAATTTGCAGTTTACAAGTTGATTTCTTTTGTGCATGTGGTGTTTACTTAACAAATAGAACCTTAAAACAGGTCACTGTTTCAATTTGCAGTTTACAAGTTGATTTTTTTTGTGCATCTGGTGTTTACTTAACAAATAGAACCTTAAAACAGGTCACTGTTTCAATTGCCTGACCAAAATTTACAGTATACTCAGATGAAACTTACTTGGCATGAGAATATGACTCTAGCTTATTGCTTGAAAAAACAGAAATAACATTGAATTTTGACATCATTATTACTTTACAATAAGACTGGTAGCTTATTGATTTTGGCAAATAGAATGTTAGGTCAAAACTACCATAGGATTGGTAGCTTATTGCCCCCTGAGGGCTCACATCCTAAATTTCTATAGATTTACATATTTGACACCGAAAATGAGAATGAAAATCGCTCTGTGCATATAGGTATCTTCTTCTAATCATATTCAAATTAGATTTCCAGTGCTATGCAGGTTAGATTCATAAGATATACTCTTACAATTGATATGTGCAGGTCTGATGGTTCCGACTCATTTGATCAATCGGTTGTTGCTGATTTGAAATGCATGATTGATGAATTCAATCCATTAGCAAAGATTTATAGACAAGCAAGAGACTGTTTTCAAGATAATTCGAGAGCTAATGTCAAGGTTAAGTTGATTGGAACAAGAACAAAAGATCCTTGGACACATAATTTGCCAACCGTGGATGAGGTTGACCTTCTTATTAATGAGGAAGACACATGCGATTCATGTGTGAGAGATGTGATACTAGAGACGCGATCAAATTCGTTCAGGCGTATTAATGAGTTGTATCCCTCATTTCTCGCGCTTCAGTATCCACTATTGTTCCCCTATGGAGAGGATATCTATACTGTAGAGATTCAACATGTTGAGAAGGAACCCGACAACACCAAGAAGAGAACGAAGTTAAGCATGCAAGAGTTATTTGCATTTAGAATTCAGGACAAAAACGAGGAAGGTGGAACAATCGTATATTCGAGGAAGTTGTTTCACCAATTCGTCGTGGATGCATATTCGATTATTGAAGCAAATAGACTGTCATACTATCGAGACAATCAACATCTTTTCCGGTCGGATCCACAAAAAAGCATTGGCCTGTCAAGAAGACTGAGCTTGCCAAGACTGTGTTTGGGAACTCTTCCCTAAAGGAATTCAACACAAGGTTCCTCTCCCTCTCCATGAAGTTGCTCCATGCGTTTCTGATAAACAACGTAGTTCCTCGCCAAGAAAAGAGGAGCACAGTTCTGATTGCCGACGCTGTCTTCATGGGCAAAATCATCAATGGGGAGATTCTTGACCTGCCTAAGATCATCATGCATCACATGCAAGCATGCCATAGCCATCCATCCCACTCTCTGTCGTTCCCATCACTCATCAAGGCTCTTTTGGAGAGACTTGACATATACCCGGCAACAGAGGAGGAGACGCAGTTCTCCCACATGATGGATAGCTCCTAAATCAACAGTCTCAAAGTGGAAGAGACTGTCTCCAAGAAGTCCAGGCCCTCCAGACATATACCTGCTCGACCCGCTCCTGTAGATGATCAAGAGGAGACTTCTTTCGAGATTGTTGAGGAACTACGAGACATTTCAGCGGCTGTTCGTGACCTCAGCTCTGCTTTCGTCAAGCTTGCCGATGCTCTCAATGCAAGGAGAGAATAGGGTTTCTCCAGCAGTTCCTCCGATGTAGTTGGCATAGAATTTCCTTTAGGGTTCCCCAGCACATCAATCCTTCTGTTCTTGTTGCTCTTATCTGCTTCATGGTTTTTGTTATCTTTTTGTGTTTGCTTGTATGAGTCTCAGTTGTCTTTGGGCTCATGATTGATAATAATAATATTTTGTTGTTCTATGCCTTGTGAGTCTTGCACGTTCATGTTTTGCATCATAGTTCCTTATATTATCTTCATATCTTTTCGATGATGTCAAAAGGGGGAATATACTATGAAATCTTGGAACCAATAGGACTGGTATCATGTTTAGGGGGAACTTGTTAGAAAATTCAAAGGTTAAGGGGAAACCATTTGAAGCATTGGGTCTAAGTATCTTTGTCCTGAGATTCATATTCATATTTGCCTATTGTCTCTGTGATTACACTTGTACGAGTTTGTCATCATCAAAAAGGGGGAAATTGTTGGAATAGGGACCTGAGGAACTCTGGTTCCTCAATAAGTTCATTTCCACTACTACTTTATGTTTTGACGATGACAACCTTAGCATATACTATGGTATAGTTTATCTTGATATTTCAGATGAAAAGATTGAAGATTTCAAGCTGATGAAGTATTAAGGGAAGTTAGAAGGAACTGTGTTTGTGCCTAAAAATACGACGACTATGGAACGCGTGAAAGCTACGCGTAGAAGGATAGAGGCGACGCGACGTATGAAACGGAAGATGGCGTCGACGTGACGTTATAAAGAAGAACGTGTCGTTAAGCTATGGGAACTAGGTCAACCGCCACTTAGTTACCTTGTTCTATATTATACTCGTGTAAATGGTAAAGGATAAGATGAAAGAATATCTTTTACCATATTTATTATATCGTTAGAAGGAAAAGGAAAAGATATTATTTCCTTAGTAAGATCCTAGGGTTAACCTATATAAAGGTCAACGCCAACCTTTTGTAATCATCGTACTACGCCGTAATATCAATACCACAAGAAAGTTCAAGTTTCAACCTTATTCTCTCGTCTCGTTCTCTTAGTGTTAAGATTATACCGTTTCTTTGATCTTTGCCCTACAATTGCTTAGTTATCATCTCGTTGATAATTTCGCTACAAACAATTGGCGCCCACCGTGGGGCTTGATAAAAAAGGTGTCATCTTTCCACACAAAGGGAACTTCTTTTTTGCAGGAAGCCATGACGTCTCCAATCAATAGCCCTCGCAACAACAGGGATTCAGAGGCCGAAGAACGTGCGAAGGATTCCCTCACTCCCATGGATGAGAACGTTGAGAAGAACCTCGAAGTCACCCCCAACACCTCAACAGATAACGATCCCGCTGAAAAGCAAGGGGTAGACGGAGAAGTTACCAACATAGCCGTCATCCGAGCACAAATCGAGTCCTTCGAGAAGGCCCAAGCCGAAGCCTTGCAAGCAAGTGATAAGACGGCGTCGGAACTCGCCAAAGAAAACGAAAGGTTAAACTCCACCATCCTAGAACTCAAAGCAAACCAGTCCGGACAATACACTTACGTCCGCAACCAGAGCGTCGCTCGACGCTTAGATATGGATGAAGCTCTTGAAGAGGACGACGCCTACCACCCCAGAGAACACCATGGTTCACCTTACCCAAGGATTCCGCGCGGAAGAAGAAGTCCGAAGAAACCCTAACTCCGGATACCATCGCCGCTATCGTGAAACAACAAATTGGGGCCTTCAAAAAGGAGATGATGTCGATGTTGGGAGCCCCTAAATCCATAGTGTCGGAAGAAGAACACACGTTTGAAGATAGCTCGTTCATCAAGAGTATAGTCATCCAAAAGATCGCCAAGAAATTCACCGTCGCGGATCTTGCAGTCTACGATGGATCAGGTGATCCTGAAGAACACATCTTGCTCTACAAAGCTAAACTTTCCACGAGCCCCATTGATCCGCGATTCAAAGAGGCAATGATGTGCAAATTCTTTAGCTCAACGCTGAAAGGCCCCGCCTTGACATGGTTCATTCATCTACCACAAGGTTGCATCTCGTCCTACGCCGAGCTCTCCAACCAATTCAGGTTACAATTCGCCTGTAGCAAGCTCTTTCCAAAGTAGCCATCAGACCTCCATAACATGCGCATGAGCAAAGGCGAAACCATAAGAGAATTCCTCAAACGTTTCAACGATGAGAAAGTCACAATCCCAAGTTGCACGGAAGCTACCGCCTCCGACGCGTTCAGACGCGCCCTCCCCAAAGATAGCGACTTGTATAAAGAACTGACAAAGATGTGCACCGAATCATTCGAAATAACGAGGGAAAGGGCCATGCAAGCCATAAGATTGGAAGAAGACTTGAAGCAATACAACGAAGAGGTTGCCAGATCTCCACGTAGGCGGACCACTCCGCGAAGGAATTCTCCCCAACGTCGATATACCGATAGGCACCAGGAACAGGGAGGACGCAATGATAAAAGAAACAAACCTTTCCAAAGAGAACCCCAAGCGGTACATACTGTGAGTGAGGTAGAAAGCAACTACGTCGTAGAGAGAGGAATCTCCATGAGGACCGACGCCCTACGCATCATGAGCGCAATGGAAGGGTTACGCGACGTGCAATGGCCAAGAAAGCAAAACCCTAGAAGGAGACCTGGAACGGGCAAGGGGTATTGCGAATTCCACAATGATACAGGTCACACGACGGATGGATGCTACACCTTAAGAAAAGAAGTGATGAGGCTGCTAAAGAGAGGAGACCTGAAAGATTTACTCTCCAAAGAAGGAAAGAACGCCCTCGAAGGGATAAAGAAAGAAAAAAAGTCTCCCACTCCACCTCCACCTCCAGCTCACCACGCTCGTACCATTCATTCCATCATCGGAGGACCTTTAGCAAGCAGATACGCGTCTACGACGACAAAGAAAAGTATCAAAATTCTAGGAGACGAGAGTAACGCGACGAAAGACTATCAAGTACGCCCTACCCGAAGCAAGCAGCTTATCACGTTCGAAGATTCGAACACGACGATGGAGCATCACGACGGGTTAGTAATCTCTCTCACTATTAGTAACCACCTCGTTAAGAGAATCCTCGTGGACAATGGTAGCTCGGTCAACATCATCACTACGGCCGCCCTGAAAGAATTAGGATTATCCCTTAGCAACGTGACCAGGAGATGCGTACCACTAGTAGGTTTCAGCGGCGAAGTGACAGAGATGATAGGGGAAATTACACTATCAACCTACGCCAGGGGTATTAATACGCGGTCTAAATTCGCCGTAATGGAGCTTGAATCGCCATACAACGTGATCCTGGGAAGACCATGGCTGCACGGCATGAGAGCAGTCCCATCAACATACCATCAGACCCTGAAATTCCCATCGCCATGGGGGACACAAAAGATCATGGGAGAAACTCAAGTTTCTAGAGAATGCTACGATATCAGAATGAAGGAAGCAAACAAAGCGTCGCCGAGGAAAGAAAAGAAAGCATAGCAATCAAAATATGAAGTGTGACGATCTAAAGTCTTTCACCAAGATACCAAGCATCAAAAGATCCAAGTAACAAGAAACGATCTAAGCAACATGTTCCTAAAGCATCACCCTCCGTAATCCTAAAGAAAGCACAAGAGTCTTCCGAGATCCTTCTCGACCTTATTTCCCTTTCATTTGCATGAGTAAGAACAGTCCTTTTTTCCCTTTCCTGAAGTTTTTCTTTATAATAAGGTAGAATAGTTGTCTTAGCGTCAAAACGACAAGGGGTCGTGGCGACAAAGGGGTCGACGTCTACGTAGTAGTCGTGTCTTCATGATGCATCTTTTCAATATATGAGTATACCTTTTTTTCCCGATGTGTTCAAGCATGATAAGAGATGTTTTATTTTCAAAGTACTTGCTCTCTGTCTCTGATGTAACACCCAAGCTCAAAAGGCCGCAGCAAAAATCCGCGCCGGGGGTGAATTTCGTTAGTCTACGCGTTCAAGGCTCCATCTACGCGTAGGCAACGTTAGCCGAACCGCCGACCCCGAGTCGAAGCTTCCTATGATCATTAGCGACGTGTGGCAATGGTCATAGGGATTGAAGCCCGGTACCTCACGAAACCGGCATGGTGCTCTGGGGAAGAAGGGAAACCTATCGCCACCACCCATCTCCAGGAACGTGTATTCACGCCTTCCACGGCCCCTCTGAGAGTCATGAATCCACGGGCAATTCGCCAAACCGGCAGGGACGCGTCCACCGGCATCGTAAGTCCTAATACTCAAGAAAACGCACGACATACACGATGAATAGGCCCGTCGATTAAAAGAGTTTGACGTCGACCTAAACGCTAGCGTGAGGCAACGGATCCACCTTTAAAGTAAGGGGTAACGTCACAAGCTGATCAAAATCACACGCTGACCTACGTCCGCCACTCGCTTCTGGGTTCGGAGGAAATGCTGGACCCAAACCTCATGTAAGTCGGAAAATAAGCTAAAAAGTAAGTCGCATTGACCACATCTCTCGATCAAAGCCAATAAGCACATATCAAGCACCCAAGTCACAAACATGAAGTACCATACAAAAATATCAGAAAGCCGAAAGAAAGCTCTACGCGTTCGCGAGATTAGTAAAAAAAAAAAAGGAACAACAAGGTATATCAAGTTAAAAGTATACAAAACTTCTTTGGTAGCTTTAAACTAAGCCTACAAGAAGCTCAGATCAAACCTACCAAAAGGGGTAGAGATACGTAAGAAAGGAAAAGAACTTCCCAAAGGAACGTATAAACGTCATAAGAAACCGACGACGCGTTAATACATGTTGTCGCAAGAGAGCTAGGAGCGAAAGCCTGTTATGTCAGAATTTGGAGAGTAACAGAGATTCGGAGGCTTCGATAAATAGCCCATCATAAAAAGGCAAAATTCTTTTTACAAAAGAAAGAGAGAGAAAAAGCTACACGTACATGTACAAATGTACAAAAAAAGATTCAAAGAAAGTAAATCAAGAAGATTCATCGCTAGAAGAAGGATCGTCGTCTTCATATTTACAAGCATCCTTCTCCTCCTCAGAATCCTCTGCGACGACATCCTCGCCATCGCCTTCATCATCCTCACGCCGTCGTTGGGATCAACCTCGTTGAGATGAGGAGCAACATCTTCTTCAATATGGGGCTCAGTCGGAGGCTTCATCGGCGTAGGTCCCACTTCAACGCCCTCGGGACGCTCCGGGTACGCGTTGTTGAATTCCCTTCGCTCCTTCACCGGGTCCCATCCATGAGTACGACCAGCAGCATACTCCTCGATGACCTCCACGCGAGATAACCAAGACCAATACTCCGCAACATTCTTGAGGTCGGAAGCCAACCTCAACTCCACTCGGGCCTTCTCAATCTCCAAAGCACCAATCTTGGCTTGAAGATCCTTGACTTGCCCAGAAAGATCTTCACAAAGCTTGGACTCTACCTCCACCTTCTCCTTCGCCTCGTTCTCCGCCTTCTGTGACACCTCGACCAACGACGTAAGCTCCTTAATCTTTATCTCATCGGCCGATTGTTTAGCCTCCATAGACCTCGTCCGATCAATGAAATCAGAGAAGCGCCCATATGCGCGTAAAGAAGCTTGAAGAGCCTATAGAAAGAAGACGTTCAAGTACGTATATTACAGAGAGCGAGAACAAAAGCTCCAGTAAAAAGAAAGCAATTCAAATTGAAACATACCTGCCACTGCGCCGCGAGAGATTCGCCCATCACGTCCTCAGTTTCCCTCGACAAGTAGTAATCAAGGGAAGGAGGATTTTGAAATTGTTTCATGGCAGGGATAAACGATCTCCCAGATGCGACCGCACGAGAAATCACCCCCGGAAAGTCATCTACAGACTCGTAGCCAAAGTCCAACTTCTCGACTACCTTCTCTTTGCCTTTACGCGATCTCTTCGCCGGAGTAGACGAAGGAGACGGGGATGAAAGAAAAGAAATCATAGGGATGGCCTGAAGCGCAGTCCCTAAAGCCGCCATCTCCTCGGCGCGACTCCTTTTACGCGACGCTACCAAAGCCGACGCGGACAACCCTCCACCACGGACGCGAGATAAATCCGCAGAAACTGAAAGAACCAAAAGCACACGTATAAGAATCATGAGCAAAAAGAAAGAAGAACCAAGTAAAACTCAGATGAACGAACGCGTTACCTGCCGGGAGTACGGAAGCAATTCGACGCCCTTCTCCGTCATGACCATGGAAAGTCCGATCCGCTTCAGGAATGGCAAGAAGCCTATCGATGACCTTCTAGGTCTCTCGCCTTACTATAATAGCATCCGTATTCACTACATAAAGGAAGAAAAAATAAGATCCAGACCTTGAACACATAGTGCGAGTTTCGAAGAAATCAAAGTTTACCTGTAGGATTCCAGCAGTCAACCAACCAAGCACAGTCTTCGCCAAGAGAAGACTTCTTCACAAAGTAAAAGTATTCGGCCCAGTGACGATCGGCCTGACTCCCCTCGATCGCGATCTTAGGCGCTTTCGGCCTAGACTTAAGGCCTACTCTTCCCACCGTCTTCGTTTGGACGTTGAAAGAATAAGCGATATCCTCGACGGCTAGATTGACGCCATGTTTCTCCACCACGTCGTCTGAAGCACCAAAGATCCTCCAAACGCTTGGCAGGAGCTGCCCCACTGCAACCCCCAAAGCGAGCATGAACGCCTTGACCAACGGCGAGAAAGGAAAGCGATGGCCAGTAAGAAAAGGATACTCGTACACCGCAATCCATCCCGGCCGGTGCGCATCAGCAAATACCCCGAGAGGAGGTATCTCGATCTCCACCTCAGGACCAAGATTCGCCAGAGACCGTAACCTTTCAACATCACGAACCTCTGTTGATTTACAGTCGGAGCCCTTCAAGATAAACTTGGGAACGTAGAAGGAGGCCATCTGGAAGTAATAAGAAGAAGTTTTTTTTTTTTTTGGTTTAAAGAGGGACGGTACCCTCGGTTAAATTTTATAAATATGACCCTACAAAAGAGGGTAACGAAACAGTACACAAATCAGTTCAAAGCAATAAACAAAACACACTTGGAGAGACACGTAGGCCTTCCAAACAGTGTGCAAGGTGCATATGGGTAGGCAAACAAGCCATCCAATCTACACAAACCAAGATAAAGTGCATATGGAGAGGCAAACAAGCCGTCCAAGCTACACAAAAACCAAACCAGGTGTATATGGAAGGGTACACAGACCCTCCAAACTACACAAAACAAAAGCACACAAAATATCAAAGTAAACAAAGTCCAAACAAACACAAACAAACAAACAAACAAAAACGAACAAACAACCAAATAAACAAACTACAAACCCATAACCATGCAAGGCGGGAAACGTTCATGCAAAAGTCTAAAAACACTAACAAAAATCAAGCGCACAATGTCCTCCCGAGGAATCTGGTTGCCCTGAAAAATAAGAGAATTTCGAGCATGCCATAAGTAATAAACAGTAGACGAAAGGGAACATACCTGAGCATGGGCGAGACAGTCACGAGTAGAAGCGCGCCTCCGAAGCCAGCGAAGAGAAGACTTGATCGACGAAGCAGTAGCCGGTATCCCAAATCTGACTCTGACCTCTCTCCAAATGGTAGCTGAGTAAGGGCAGTCGAAGAACAGGTGCTTATGGTCCTCCAGAGCAGCCCCACACATCCGACACCCCGGGTGAACGTCCAGGAACGACAGGCGATCATACGTAGACAGCTTCCCGAGGTTAGCCAACCAAAGAAGGAGCATATGCTTGGGCATGTTGTGTCTAGCCCACACCTCTCTATACCATCTGACAGTAGGCCGCTTCGTGCGTAGAGCCTCATACGCCAAGGAAACCTTAAAGTGGCCGAGCTTGCACCACTCTATGAGAGACTCCTCGACATTGAGAACTCTACTATCAAGCTGAACAACCATGTCCCGAGCATGCAGAATACCCTTGATCAACGGAGAGTCACGCTTGTGCACAGTCCACTCAAGCGGCCCAACAACCCCTAGGTACCTATGATGAATCCAACGAGTCCACATACTATCCCTCTGGCTAAGGATGTGCCAAAAGTGCTTGATCATGAAACACTGGTTCCAAATACCAATATCAAGGAGACCGAGGCCCCCTTCCTTCTTTGGCTTGCACACCTCATCCCATCTCACCTTAGGCCTCCTCCACATGAAGCCCCGGCACATGCTAATCAGACTCTTCCGAACACCCACAGGAATGGGCAAGATAGACAACCAGAATCCCTCGACCCCCTGTAATACCGACGCAATCAGCTCCCGCCTCCCAGCAAAAGAGATAGACTTTTTAGTCCACGCAGTGAGGTAGTTACTGATCTTGTCAAGCAGAGGCTTGAAGTCCAAACTCCTGAGACCATGGGGGTTGATAGGGATCCCCAGATACCTGAACGGGAAGGTACCAACTCTGAAACCAGAAGCCTCAATCAGGGAAGAGCTCACATGATCCTCAACCGAAGCCAAGAACATAGACGACTTTCCCACATTCACACTCAGCCCAGCCATAACCTCAAACTTCCGGAGGCAGCCCAGAAGCACATCAGTAGACCCCCTATCTCCCCTACAAAACATGACCACATCATCAGCGAAAGTCAAATGAGTGAGCCTGGTGCTCTCACAGTGCTGATGGAAGTGGAAAGAACTACAGGAGGTCTCCTTCTTGACTAAGCGGGAGAACATCTCCATGCATAGGACAAAGAGGAGAGGGGATAAGGGATCCCCTTGCCTAAGGCCCCTTTTACCCGGGAAGAAACCATGAATGCCCTTATTAACCTTGATGGAGTAGGTGGGAGAGCAAACACATTCCATCACCCAAGAAATAAACTTGGGCGGGAAACCAAGATGGCCAAGCGTGAAGCGCAGGAAGTCCCAAGAAACCGAATCATAAGCCTTGGCGAGGTCCACATTAAGGAAGCACCGCGGGGTGTCCCTAGTCACATTGTAGCGTCTGAGCAGCTCCTGAACCAGAAAGATGTTGTCTGACATGAGTCTTCCCCCAACAAAAGCACTCTGAGCCTGATCCACCAAAGTCCCTAAAATCATACTAAGGCGGGAAGTCATAATCTTGGAGATGATCTTATAGACCACATTACAGCAGGAAATGGGCCTAAAATTCTCCACACGATCCGGCTCCTCCACCTTAGGAATCAAAGAAACGATGGTGTGATTGAACGACTTCAGAAGCTTCCCCGAAGCAAAGAACTCCTTGATCGCCGCACAGACCTCAGCCCCAGTGATGTCCCAAGTGGTCTTGAAGAACTTGGCATTGAAGCCATCGGGTCCCGGTGCCTTGTCCACCCCAATAGCCCAAATAGCCTCCTTGATCTCAGCATTGGACACATCCCCAACCAGCATAGAAGCCTCCTCAGCACTGACCAACGGTCCCTGGGCAAAATCAGTGGCACTGGGAAGCACCACCCCAATCTCAGAACCAAAACGACTCTTGAAGAAGCCAATGAACTCATCATGAACTTCCTTAGAGGACTTGGTTCTGGTCCCATCAGCCTTGCAAATAGAAGCAATGTGGTTCCTCTTGCCATTCGCTTTCATAAGCGAGTGGAAGTACCTAGTACACCGATCCCCATGGAGGGTATACTTGGCCTTGGCCTGCTGGCCAAGGAAGGAAGCCTCAGCCTTGTTAAGCCTCTTGGCTTTGGCCTTGGCCTCCTCAACCTCTCTCCTGCCATCCACAGAATCCGGAGACTCACTCAAACAAGCAATGACCCGAGCAAGCTCCCTATTGGCATCAGCAGCCTGCCTGGAAATGTGGTCAAACTCCTTGTTGTTGAGCCCCTTTAGAGGTCTCTTCAACCCCTGCAGAAGCTTCGCCAACCTGAACTGGAAAGTGCCTCTCTCAACCGTAGTCCAACCCTCCTCAATCACCTCAGAAAACCTAGGGTGATCAGCCCACATATTGAAGAACTTGAAGTATTTCTTCCCTTTCCCCAAATCCCTCAACAAAGACACAACACCCACCTTGTGGTCCGAGATGTGCCACTTCTCAAGGAAGCTGGAGCGGCAATGAAATCCAGAGTTAACCCAAGACGAGCTAGTCAGAACACGATCAATACGGCTCCACACTGTGTTGTTCGTCCAAGTGAAAGGACTAGAACTAGTGCTCGGCGAGTCCACAAGCCCATGTCTCCTACACGCATCAATCATATCCTTGCACTCATAGTGCGAAACTGGACGCCCGTTAACCCTCTCATGCTCAGCCATGACACAATTGAAGTCCCCCATAATCAGCCACGGTAAATCATGCAGCTCAACCAACTCAGCAACACTGTCCCAAATGCCCCGGCGCGCCACCACACTATGAAGCCCGTAGACAAAGCAGACCCCAAACTTCTCACCAGTCGTCTTGCATGTCATAGCACACCCAATGTGCTGAACAGACATGGTAATGACACTCAAATCAACCCACAACGGATCCCACATAACCAAGATACGAGCCCGTGGGTCCAGGGCAAAATTGTCCACAAAGTCCCATCCCGGAGCAACCCGGCTAGCCACACTCTCAATGCGGACACCCCCACACTTGGTCTCAAAAATCCCACACACCTTAGCATCAACCTCACGAATGACACCTCCAACGCCATTTTGTTTCAGGGCTTGGCAAAGCCCTCGCACATTCCAGGAGACGACAATCATTGGGACACCTTGGGCTTGTGTCCCCGGGTCCTCTCAGAGTAGCGGGAAGGAGCAGTCGTCTTACTCCACTTCTTCTGCGCTTGTATAGCACACACCACGTGTCTACGAAGCTGGTTGCTTACCTTAGCGAGAGCCTTCGCCTTCCTCAATTGGGATCTAGAGTGGAACTCCACAAAATCCTCTTCCACACCCACGTCCTCCTCGGTAGCACTCATATGATCCTTGGTCTCTATCTCTCCCTCTTCCATCTCCCCACCATCTAAGGAGTCCTCACTAGCCTCCCCATCCCCAACCGAACCCTCACCCTTCGACTCCTTCCGCTCACTCTCATCAGAACCCACCTCCTCTGCACCACCCTCCGAACTCTCCCCACCATCCCCGGGGTCACCCCCAAGCCCAACCTCATCTTCACCGTCCACTCCCTCACCCTTCGAGCTAATCCCACCATTCCCGGAACCAGCCCCTAATCCCTCTTTCCCCTCACCTACCACTCCCTCAACACCCACCATTGGTTGCTCCTTAGACCCTCGGGCTCCCGAGACTCCACCACCCTCAGCCACCCTAGGTCGAATGGCCTCCCCAATGGTATTGATCCCACCGTCCTTAACACCGGCTACACTCACCCTCTTAGTCCTAACCGCCTTCACCCCGACACCCTCTTTCTTCTCCCTAAACTTGCACTCCTCCATGTTGTGACCGAAAGAGCAACATCCATGACAAAACTTAGGTTCGTTCTCAATAACGAACGATAAGTTGACCTTGTCACCGTCGTCAAAAGTCACACATAATTCCCTCGGGAATGGCATAGCAAAATTTAATTCAACAAGAACACGCGCATAAGCGCCCCTTTTCCTAGAGTCCGTTACCGGATCCATGAATAGGGGGTACCAATGTAAGAACTAATGCGACTCAATATATCGGACGTCCAAAAATTCCTAGCTAGCCCATTAATACGAACCCAAAGGGGTATGGTGGCTATATCCTTACGGTTGAAAGCAAATTTATCCGGTATGTTTTTTAGAATCATAGGTCGATCATGAATAAAATAAGGTCCATTTTTAAGTACGTTATCTTTATCTTCTTCGGTTTGAAAATAAAATATCATCCACCCGCCCTCTTCCTTATAAGTCGCCTTAACCCCCCACGCCCTAACCATGGTGTTAATCATGAAATGACCCGGGTGATAACCTACATATTGCCCTAAAAGACTCCATCCCCACACATCATGCATAGGTAGACCCTCGGAAATTTTAATAGTAAGCCCTTCGGGCGAAGGAGGGGAAAAAGAAAGCTTACCTCCGATGCCGGAATTCATGAAGACACGCTTGGATTTATTTGCCCAAGCGTTTTGTCGAGGAGGCTCCGGGTTCGGTTCCATGATTCCCGAGGCCTTTGTGTCCTTCCTCTCCGGGTCCGCTTCCTTAGGCACCGCTTGCTTGGCACCTTCCCCATCCGGATTATTGCAGCCCTTAGCACCTTCATTATTCCCTCCTAAATTAGAGTTCACAAACCCATCCAAATATGGAGCCAAAGAAATGTTGGAGGATGTGGACCCGGGCTGCACAAAAATTTCATGGCCAAAGCCTTTGCCTTTGTATCCGTTAGAATTAGTGTGTCCGGTTTGATGTTGTGCAATGCCATAGTCTTTGCAGCCTAAGGAGGGGTGCACATGATTTTTGCTGCCTTTGGAAGGGACCACACAAGCCATAGGGCAGCTAGAACTCACGCCCAAAACAGTAGCACAAGCCAAGTTGATGTTTGGAATAGTGTCACCTAGGTGTAGGTTTTGACCTTTGCCCAAAATATTGCAGCAGCTGCTGGCCATTGGTGGGACCATGCGTGCCATGGCTGAGCACTTAGTCATCCCTACCAAGTCATCCACTCCACCATTGCAGCCCAACAAGCTCCCCGGAGCCGCCTCGCCCTCACCGGACACCTTGCTCGAGTGCTTGTTTCTTTGAACCGATTTCATGGTTGTATTAGCAATCTCATTGCCATTCTTTTCCTTACCATTACCATACATTCCAGACACCCTAAGCTCCTCCAAAACCTCATCGGAGCTCTCGTCGGAAAGCTCATTACCTTCCTTAGTCGCCTCCTCACCACCACTATCATCCTCCTCTTGTAATTCCACAAGCATAACCTTGTTTAAGTGTTTCTTTGCCTCAGCCAACTCAGCCCTTAAGGCCTGATTTTGTTCCTCCAAAATAGCCTTAGAACCCTTGTATCCATCACCCTTAACCTCCAACACAACATCGGACTTAGACTTGCTCTTATGGAATGAAGGAGAGCCTACCTTAGCCTTGTTCTTGCCCTTAGCCATTGCAGCCGAAATTTTTCAGCAAGAGACAAAGGAGGTGGTTCGAGAGGATACCACCTACATGGAGCCAAGGTGGTCGAGAGGAGGCACCTTGGGGAAGAAGAGAAGAGAAAAGGGGAAGGAACGCCACCACCGGCAAGCTAGGAAGCCAACCGGATCTTCACCACCAAGGCCGAATGAAATGGTGTTTTCTTCCTTGGGAGTGTTTCCTTACTGTTGCTTCATGACAATGTTGATGTTTAGAAAGGAGGTATAATAAGAAGAAGTTTAAAAGAAGGTACGAAGAGAAAGAATGAGCAAGAAAGTTCGGATCAAAGTAAAGAGGAAGTAAGAAGATGATAGTGAGTAATCAGATGGGAGCAGAAAAGTAAATGAGATTGGAGATTCACCCATTATATAGCCAGAGAAGGTCGCGAGAATCAAGGAGTATTCAACGGCATTATAGCCATTGGGAAAACTAGCCGTTGCGTTTAGACGTTCCCGGCACAGGAAACAAAGCTTCTCCCCCGGCACGTGTTAAGAATTGAAGAAAAATCCTAATCGAAGATTAACGACGATGTCGAGAATTTTGATGACGTTATCATCAACGCGTTCCAGTAACTTTGAAGACGTATTCTGCAAAGAAAGAAGGCGTCTCCCAGCTCTTCTTGATATTACGCCCTGTAAGACACCTTAGGGGTATTGTTTGTGCCTAAAAATACGACGACTATGGAACGCGTGAAAGCTACGCGTAGAAGGATAGAGGCGACGCGACGTATGAAACGGAAGATGGCGTCGACGTGACGTTATAAAGAAGAACGTGTCGTTAAGCTATGGGAACTAGGTCAGCCGCCACTTAGTTACCTTGTTATATATTATATTCGTGTAAATGGTAAAGGATAAGATGAAAGAATATCTTTTACCATATTTATTATATCGTTAGAAAGAAAAGGAAAAGATATTATTTCCTTAGTAAGATCCTAGGGTTAACCTATATAAAGGTCAACGCCAACCTTTTGTAATCATCGTACTACGCTGTAATATCAATACCACAAGAAAGTTCAAGTTTCAACCTTATTCTCTCGTCTCGTTCTCTTATTGTTAAGATTATACCGTTTCTTTGATCTTTGCCTTACAATTGCTTAGTTATCATCTCGTTGATAATTTCGCTACAAACAAACTGCGTTACATCCGTGTTGCTTCTAACCCTAGCGTGGGCGGCGAGCCGAGAAGATCTTATAGGAGATCTTTTCCTTGTTAGGATATTGCTAGAGTTGGTTGTAATATTGTCTATGTAATATTTGGTAATTCTCGAGTTAATTAGGTTAACTTGAAAGCCATAGAGATTGTCATAAATTAGGAAATAAGTTTGACGCATAATATATTCTTGGAATATCTTTATACGGCAGACTTGCTTCCTATATATATGATCATCTTTATGTTCTTAGGTTTTATGTATTTTGACGGAGCTTGAAGTGCATCGGACTAAGAGAAGAGAAAAGTGTTCTTGTAAAAGAACATCAAGTAAGTTCACTGGTATTATCATCGTAGAGTTTCTGATAGGAACTAGGTTAGTACTTAGTAATAAGTTTGTAATCTCGTTTTTCTCTAAACTCATTGATTGAATATACAAGTAGACCTTTCAAATCCTTGAAAGAGGAGTGATTTTCATCCAAAGATAACTAGTTGGTTATCTAGGGTTTCCACCTTAAGTAATTGTATTGATAACTTGTTATATTACTTCCGCTGTGCCTAGGAACTGGACAACTCTTTGTCACAGTTCCCTTGATACTAACATACAGATCCTACAATAATTATATTCTTCTTCTTATTATTTCAATGTTAGATTTAAAGTTAGGGACATAGCAGGGCTAATGAGCTAAATTAGATCTCCCTTTTGTAATTAATAAGTTATATGTCCTCGATATGTAATTTTCCCCAAATCGAAAGAGGTATAAAAGCCTCGTTAAGAGACTGGAAAATCTCAAGTTCTATTAGAACACAATTAATAGTCTTTTCTCACGAGAGCATCCCCATTTCTCTAATCTCTTCTGCTTCTTCATCAATACCCCGAAATTAGGATAGAGTATAAATTGTATAACTTATTTTCACGTCTTTGTTTGACACTACTGCTCAATCATGTGTTTTGGTGTACATGGATCTTATTATTCCCTCATGTTGAGCTTGCGCATTCAAAGGTGAAGAAACGACTTGACATTACTGGTTCAGGTTCTCAATTCTCCACTATTGGCAGTAAACACTTTTTGGCTTCCTTGTTGAATGTGAGCTTCTTAGAGGATCAAATCAGGTTGGAGGTAGAAGGCCCACGGGTCGTGCACTTCTTTTCCTGGAGAAGAAGCAATGACGGTAAGACAGAGGATGCAAGCGTTATTGCATATGAGTGCAAATATAGTTCATGTTGTTACTGATCAGGGTACTGGAAATTCGACGACAAATTTGGTTAAGTTGTTAGCAAATGAGGCAAAATTGACGTGAGTTCTGATGTTGATGAGTTCATTGAGTATTTTGCTTACCTTGAAAATGATAGATAGGAAGCTGGAACAAGCTCAAGCGCATATAATGTTCATGTGGTTAGCTTTATAAAGAGTAATTATTTGAATCTTACTTGTTTAAGAAGGAATTTAGGGTTGTTTTAATATTTGTTATGAAGTATATAATTAGATTTGTGTTGGATTGCAGGTGGAGGGAGATGATTACTTTTCTGGAAAGGATTGTTACAAGAGCATCAAAACTGGATATCTATGTTTGTATGACTGTTTGTTTTCTATTGTTAGATTATCTTGGATTGTTTAAAATTTAAATAACTCTATTTCCCTGTTTCATTTTTATAAGACATCGTAAAGTTCTTGACCATCAATGCACTATCGAAGCGCCATTCAAATGATGTTTATCATCTTTCAAAAAATTCCTCTAGTGATAAAGTTTTTGATAAAGATGCCGAAAATGAATCCAATATGATGATTTAAAGTTTGTTTAGTATGCCTCAGATACTATGCGTTGTATTGCGCTTGATATTAATATGCAACTCTTTTGTTTCTTTTTTCTGTTGTGTTTTGGCTGAGTTTCATTGGATGTAGTTGTTGATGTAAATCCATGAACTTTGTGGTTTTTGCACATGAACTTGTCAGGTTTTCACTACTTGCATTTTGTAATATACTCTCAAGTGTTCTTGTCAAATTGAAGGATTTATGATTGAAGTACTTCTTACTCAATGCGTTTTTGTATTGTGCAACTTCCTTGCGGTGAACCCGCATTTGCTACCTAATGATTAATTCTCAAGTTGGGTATTCAATCTTAGCATAACCAAGTTGGGTTTTTAAGATAGAAGAGTGTTTTTATGAATCCAAGAATAAAGAAAGAAAAGGAGTTTGATATTCATTGTATTATTCAAGGATTGTCAAGATTCCTACAATTACCTGAGAATCATCTCATAGGAATCGTAAGCGGAAGCTAAAACGGGAGAGAAGATAATAGATTTGGGAAAAATTCTGATTTGGTGATTATCCTACTCACCTGTAAAAGGAAGCAGGTGGGATATATATACAAGGTCTATCTAATGCCACGTAGGTGACAAATAATATATAGCAGCCTCTATACTATATTCCTATACACCCCCCTCAAGTCGGACTCGGAAGAACGAGACCGAACTTGCGCGAAAAGAATAGATGTTGCTGCGCCCCCAATGGCTTGGTTAAGACATCTGCCAATTGAAGATGAGTGCGAACATGGGCAGTAGATATGAGACCTTCAGCAATGAGCTCACGAATGAAATGAATGTCGATGCGAACGTGCTTCGTGCGTTCATGAAAGACGGGATTTTCGGCAAGCTGGATGGCAGCCGTGTTATCACAAAAAAGTGGAATGGGCCGAGGTACAGTCACACCAAAATCACCAAGCAGACCCTCCATCCATACAAGCTCGCTGCCGGTATGTGACATACTCCTATATTCGCTTTCCGCAGAAGACTTAGACACCACTCGCTGCTTCTTAGATTTCCACGAAACCAAAGAAGAACCAAGGAAGACAGCATACCCTGTAATGGACCGGTTGGAATGCTTGCAAGTGCTCCAATCAGCGTCGCAATAAGCAATCAACTCAAGTTGGGAGGTAGCTGGATAAAACAGAGTAGCATTAAGAGTGCCATGAAGATAGCGAAGCAGAAAACGGGCAGCCTGCATGTGTGGAACACGGGGAGTAGAGATGAATTGGCTCAATTGTTGGACGGCAAACAAAATATCAGGCCGAGAAAGCGTCAAATATAGGAGACGACCAACCAGCCGTCTGTAAGATTCTGGATCAGGCAAAAGTTCGCCAATATGTGGACGAAGATCCAAATCTCGCTGCATAGGAAATGAAGCAGACTTGCAGTCCAGAAAACCAGAATCAGTAAGCAAATCAAGGACATACTTTCGCTGATTAAGGTGAATGCCTGCTAGTGAACGTCCAATCTCGAGGCCTAGGAAGTACCGAGCAAATCCGAGATCTTTAATAGTGAAGGCTTGATGTAAAGATTGTTTGGTGGCAGTAATCTCAGCCTCATTATCTCCCGTAATAATCATATCGTCCACATAAACCAAAGCAACGGTGAACGAAGTGGAATTGCGCTTGGTAAACATGGAATAATCATGTTTCTACTGCACAAAACCGAGCTGAATAAGGTGCTTTGTGAGTTCAATGTTCCATTGGCGGTTGGCCTGTTTAAGGCCGTATAAAGAGCGTCTCAACCTACAAACTTGTCCAGGAGCAGCAATAGAATAGCCAAGAGGGGGCAGCATATATACCTCTTCGTCAAGAAACCCATGGAGGAAGGCGTTATTGATGTCAAGTTGGTGCAGAGGCCAACGCTTGACAGAGGCTAAGGCTAACAAAACACGAACAGTGGTAAATTTGGCGACGGGCGAGAAGGTGTGCTTATAATCCTTTTCCTTGATCTGATTATAGCCTTTCGCAACAAGCCGCGCTTTATACCGTTCAACCTCGCCATTAGGACGGAATTTTATTTTATAAATCCATTTCGAGCCAATTGCTCGCTTGCCCTGTGGGAGACTAATAAGTTCCCAAGTCTGATTACGCTCCAAAGCATCTATTTCTTGCTTCATTGCAGTAATCCATTGAGGGTGATGCTTGGCTTGGCTGTAAGATGAAGGCTCAATTTCACTGAACACATGAAATAGGGAGTGAATATAATCGGGAGAATGACGTTGAAGATCCTGCAATGAGACGACATGAAACGCCTGAGAGAAAGCATCAACAATGTGTTCTTGTGGTAGAGCACGACTGGGCAACTGAGCACAAACAAAATCATCAAATTTGACAGGTGGGCGAACAGTTCTAGATAACTGGCGAGCAGGTTGGACGGTGGCTGGAGACAATGCTGAAATCACAAGAGGAGAAGCATCAGCATTAGGTAAAGTTGAATTACTCACAGGAATTTCAGAGAGATTAGGCCCATCAGGAGGTGAGCAATGTGGGCTGGATAAGGTAGGAGAATCAGTAGCAGCCTGATCATGTAAAATATTCGGCCCATTAGATGAACAAGGCCCAAAAGAAACAATAGGAAGGCTTGGCACATTCGATGCAGATGGTGCTGTCTTAGAATCCTTAAATGGAAAATAATCTTCTCTGAATAAAACATGCCTAGCAGTAATCACCTTCTTTGCCTCCAAATCATAAAGTCTGTAAGCTTTTTGATCTTGAGGATATCCAAGCATAATACAACGGAGACTGGTTGCATCGAATTTTCCTCGTATCTTGTGCGGCTGTAAAGCATAGCATAAAGATCCAATCACACGAAGACGAGAATAATCAGGTTTGTTTCCGTAAAGACGGAAGTAAGGAGTCTCCCAATTAAGAACGGACGACGGGAGAAGATTGATAATATGAGTAGAAGCGAGTATGCAATCACCCCAAAACATGGTCGGAAGAGAAGCATGAAGTCGCAGAGAACGAGCCATTTCGACAAGGTGACGATGTTTACGTTCGACTCGTCCATTCTGTTCGGGAATGCCAGGAGCAGACCGTTGATGACTAACCCCTTTGGAACGTAGAAAATCAGTCAAAGAATGATTGATAAACTCAGTGCCATTGTCCGATCGAATGGCTTTAATGTGCACCCCAAACTGTGTGTGAACAAAAGCAAAGAACTGCTTAATAATCCCAAAAACTTGAGACTTATTATTAAGCAGAAAAGTCCAAGTGCCTCTCGAGAAGTCATCAACGACGGTGAGGAAATATCGAGCACCTGAATGATCCTGTACTCGATAGGGGCCCCACAAATCAAAGTGAACCAACTCAAAAACCCTTGAAGCCAAAGAACTGCTGCACTCAAATGGAAGCTTATGGTGCTTAGCCAAATCACATGTATCACAAACATAAGTCTTCAATTTGCTACAATTAATATCTAAATGTTTCATTTTGGAAAGAGAAACGTGCCCTAGCCGGGCATGTTGCAGGTCAACAACACTGCTTTTATTACAGATTGAATTCAAAACTGCAGAAGCTGAATTGCCAACCACCAAAGGGGCCTTGACAGCTACATCATGGCCACCGGTAGGTAAAAATCTGTATAATCCACCATCTTTACTCCCTGCCGCAATCACCGTGTTGTTTAGCAGGTCCTGAAGAACACAACCATGTGCCCCAAACACAAAAACAAGAGAGTCATCTTCAAGCAATTGAGAAACAGATAAGAGGTTATGCTTAAATGCTGGCATGAACAACACTTTTGTAAGTATTAAATCTGGTGATATAATCACCGAACCATACTCTTCAACCGTTTGGATTGATCCATCAGGCAGACCAATTCGAATTGGTTTACTTAGAGGATGCATCTCATGGAAAAGGGTCTTGTTGAATGCTACATGATCGGTAGCACCCGAATCCACAACCCATGTGCATGAGGAATCCAAGGAAACAGATTCATGAGAGAACAGAGTAAGATTACCTGCAAAATTAGTATAGTGAACCATCTCCTGTCCACGACTACAGCCTTCACCACCATTAGATCGTGACTGAATCTGTTTAAGAACTTCAGTGACAACCGCATTAATCAGAGAAGTCTCAGGTTTAAACTGAGGAGATTCATCACCATCAAGAGGACTCCCATATTCAGCCATCTCTTGAACATTAGCCATCATTTTACCATTGTTATCCACCTTAGAGCCTTTCCACCAGTCAGGATAACCTACAAGCTTGAAGCATGTCTCACGAACATGACCAGATTCATTACAGAAATTACACTTTCTGTTATCGAATCTCTGTCTCTTCCCTTCCCTGTCATTCACATTCCTAGAACCACCAGAGGCAGAGTTGTTGTTCCCATCAAAATGACTACTGTTATGGCCTGAATTTCCTCCATTATTATGAGGAAATGATCTGTTAGATTGCTGTCTAAACCTGTTTACAGCTAAGGTTTCATGACCAGCAGAATTCCTCCCAGTAATTTCCTGCTGTCGTTCAATTCTCAGCACTGTATGATATACTTTGTTGACATTAGGAAGTGGCTCTGTGGATAGAATAGAACTTCTGACATTCTCATAAGCATCCGATAACCCCATGAGAAACTGCATGACTTTAGTAGTCATATCTCTATCAAACATTCTCTTTAACAGTATACAAGAGCACTGCTTGATTACTCCACAAGTGCATAATGGAATGCCATCGATGTTCTCAAGTTCATCCCATAAGTTCTTCAGTTTAGCATAATACATGGTGACTGAAAGATTTTCTTGCCTAAAGTTACTCAAATCTCGCCTCAATTGATATATAAGTGGCGCATTAGATTCAGCATATCTTTCCCCAATTTCAATCCACAATTCCAAAGCAGTGTTAGCAAAACTGAAAGTCTGAGCAATTTCCTTCACCATTGAATTAGTGATCCAAGAAATGACTATAGAATCACACCGTTCCCAAATTTCAAAGTCCTCAGTATCCTCATCAGGTTTTACAATAGCTCCATTAATAAAACCTAGTTTCATCTTTGACCTTAGAGCAACCTTAATGCTTTTACTCCAACTCATAAAATTCGATCCATCAAATTGTGCAATAACAAGTTGCATTCCAGGATGATCAGAATTAGAGAGGAAGTATGGATCAAAGCGTTTACCTCCGATCGGAGCTCGAAAAGCATCGTCGCCTCCTCTGAGACCACCTCGAACTCCAGATCTGGCTTCATCGTCTCCCATAGCACGAAAATCATCATCAGCAACTCTCGCACCACCGCGATTAACACCAGCACCACGAATTCCAGATCCAGTGTCTTCAACCATTGCGATTGACAAGAAATCGGTAAGAATCACTCAGAATATCAGCAAAACGAACCAAGAAACAACACTCTCCTTCAACCTAGAACATCAAGACAGGATCGATCTTCACCCTGGCTCTGATACCATGTCAAGATTCCTACAATTACCTGAGAATCATCTCATAGGAATCGTAAGCGGAAGCTAAAACGGGAGAGAAGAGAATAGATTTGGGAAAAATTCTGATTTGGTGATTATCCTACTCACCTGTAAAAGGAAGCAGGTGGGATATATATACAAGGTCTATCTAATGCCACGTAGGTGACAAATAATATATAGCAGCCTCTATACTATATTCCTATAAGGATCATGATCCTTTTGAGCTTGGGAAGCAAGAAGTTCGATATTTTGTTGTTTTTCAGAATTCAACACCTAGTTTCCTTTTCGTTGTCTTTTTCTTTTCCTTAGCAACTTTATTGTAAAGCATAGAAGATATCTGATTATTTTTTTGCGTTTATCATGAAATTTTTTAGAAGGCATGATTTTGAGGGAGGGGGAAGAGAGTAGCGTTACAAACCATATATTTTGGCCCTTGCTAAATACATTCATCATAAACTTGTCGTACACTTTCCATGAACCTACAGAACATTCGACATTTATCTATGTATTTTTTCAGACATGCAATACATTCGATGTGAACCTGACGTACATAGGTTCACAAGTTCATAGGTTTACACGCATACAAGTCAAATGATTTTTTTTATCTATATGTTCATAGGTTCACAGGTTCATAGACATGTGCACAGATCTATAGGTTCACATGTTTACATTTATACAAGTCAAATTTTTTTTACTATATGTTCACATGTTCATAGGTTTGTAGGTTTACACGCATACAAGTCAATTGTTTTTTTCCTGTAAGTTCATTGGTTCACAAGTTCAAATGTTCCCAAATTCACACGTTTACACGCATAAAAATAAAATGGTTTTTTTCACTCTAAGAAAAAAATCCATTTACGTGTAACTTCACAGGCTCATAGGTTCACAAATTAAAAGGTTCACATCGAAACCGCTCATTTAAATTTTTTACATTAACTTCAATCTTCAAATCAAAACCTTTGATTTAATTTTTTTACATTAACTTCAATCTTCAAATCAAAACCTTTGATTCAGGTTCAATTCATAGGTTCAATCTAACCCTAGAGTGAACCTGGTCGCCTTTGTTCTTCTCTTAGGCATTCTGATTCATTTATACAACCACCTAAGATGCGGACAAGCGCCTTCTCGGTCTTCGGTACCATTAAGAAAAACTTGTGAACATAAGTAATTAACTTGTTCACTGATTTTTTAATACATATTTACCAATTTTATAATATGGGTTCACTGATTTGTTAAAGAGGTTCACCAACTTATAGTAGAGGTTCAATCATTCTAATCTAGTGATTTTTTAATCTGTTATTGAAAGATTTTGAACATAAGTAATTAAAAATTACATGAGTGCAAGAGGTGAACTCCGAACAAATAAAAAACAATACTGGTTCTTTAGTTTACACTTATAGGTTCAACAATTTAGTAATACAAGTTCACTGACGTTCATACATTTAGAAAGGTTTAAACAAGTACAAAATGAAGTTCATAGAAGTACAAACGGAAGTTCATACATTTAGTATATCGGGTTCAAGTAATTGTAAGAATAGGTTCAACAATCCTATAATTCTTGGTTCACGTATTATCAGGTTCATAGGTGATACATTAAAACAACGCTTGAAGATTTTGAGCATCTTCTCAACCTGTACATATTTAAAGATATCATACAAGTACTAGGCATTGGTCATATACTTGAAAATTTTCAAGAAATTAGAAGACGAACCTCTATTCTTCCAGGAATATAAACGAAAATTAGATCGTTGAAGGTTGGGATCCATGAAAAGAGGGCAATGAAAACACAATCTATCATGTACACAGAAACAATTAAGACCAACCACTCTAATGACTACTAATGCCTTGTGGTCATCCAATTACAACTTTCATATTCTCTTTGGTTATTTTTGGATAAGAATATACATTCCTTCCTTTGTTTAGAATATCTTCTATTGATTCATAGGATTCATTGATCCCGCCTCTGCTTGTATATATAGACTTGTTCCATCAGTGTATATGACATAAGTTCCAATATATTCTTTGACTTCTCCTCTCGATTCATGGTTGATCTTCATAATGAGACAACCATGACCAAGATTCCTTCTCCTTATGATCTGGATTCATGGATTCCAGAGACAACCTTGAAAATATAATCACACAAGTTCAATTGAAAGGACCAAATTATGATGAATGGTCAAGAGATATGTAGTATGTAGTAATTCGACAGTATTAAAATTGTTTGGAGCCAAACAATTATTTCCAAAAAAATATAAAATGACATGAACCTGTAGACAAACATATTGACTAGATATACACTACTCATTTACGGAGGATTCAAAGAGCCATGGTCAACACCTTTGTTTCGAAGGCGCACTTAATTGCTGAAGCAAATAGGCTAATTCTAATGTAGGATTTGTTGATGTATTTTGTAGTTAAACACCTTTTGGGTGTCTACTGGTATCAGAGCCACTAGAAGTGGTATTCTAATTAAAGTTAAAGTTATAATTCTCATTCATAAGCTATTTTATTTAAGTTAATTAAGTCATTTAATAGTGCATAGAGAACGCTTGGTTAGTCGTAAGCCCGTTGGCCAGCCCATTACTAAAGAGGGTAGGATAGCTTTCTTCGTCCAGTGAGTGGTAATGGGGGTAGGAGCCAAATTATGTTATCACTTCATCCAACAACCGCATCCTTTCATCAATTTCAACACTAGCATCACACACTGCACCATCAACTTCAGAAATTGGTTGTAGAATAGCTTTTTTGGTCCATCGAGTGTTAATGAGGGTAGGAGCCAAACTAGTTGCTTGAGAATTCTGTAAGGAAAAGAAAATGTGTCGGCACGGAAACCCCAATTTAAGGAAATTGTTGCAAGAACAAACATACCCATTCTTTGCAACAACATGTTGAACATCACAGATTCTACCAAATCCATCTTGAACCCTAAAGTGATGGATATCAACATCTTTTCTCAGTTCATCAAGGGTGCAATGATACGTACCACTAACAAACGCTTCCCGAACATCATAAAATGCATTGATAGTGTAAATAGTTGCAAAGTTCTTTTCAAACTGATAAGGCGTCTTCATATGTGGAGTGGAAGGACAAGAATCCATATCACACTTCTATGGCGCTGCGAATCGGTTGCACTGCTATACTGCATCATGAAAAGCACAAAGCTAGAGCGAGACCCTAAAAAATTTCCATAAGAAGTGTTTTGACTCTCAGACCTTGATGTCATCCTTAATAAGGACGACATTCTCACATCTTGGAAAAAATTTGGGATCCAATAACGCCATAGTTCAAACATTACTCGTAGCCACTCATGCCCTTCCAAACCATATTCTTCAAGAACCGAAAACCACTCATTTTCAAATTTAGTTGGAGTAAGTTCATCGTCCCAAATAATGTTCTTGAACTTCATTTGGAGCACATCAAAGAAAGAAGGATTTGTATTTAGAGGAAATTTAACCTTGCTTGAAACCTGCATCATTATATGCCACATGCACAACCGATACTTTCTTAACAAACTCTAGCTCTAGGTCTAATGAGAAAACACTCATTCAACAAAAGCCTTGACAGACGCAACTTGATCGGTTATAATGACATGTGGTTCATGCCCAATTGCCTTCTTGAAATCTTCAAATAACCACACATAAGACTCAATATCTTCATGCAAAAGCAAAACAACAACAGTGAAGCATTTGGTGCATCAGGGCTAAAGAAAAGGTGCAACAATGGTATAGGATAGATGCATCAGTGTTATAGGATAGGTACATGAGTAGTAAAAGGAAAAAGGTGCATCAGTGGTAAAGAAAAGGTGCATAAGTTGTAAAGGATAAGTGCATGGATTACTAAAAATAAGTGCATGAATAAATAAGAGTACATGATTTACCTAATTAATTTGTATGTAGCATCAACCGACACTACATCATCAAAATAAGAGAAACTCTTGCGATTTATAGGATCACACCAAAACAACTGACATAGTTGGCCCTCCTTGTTGAGATGATAATCAAATTAATATTCACTACAACATTCTTTCTTCTTAAAAAAGTCATTGATGACCATTTGAGCATCACTTCCTTCCATGTATGAGTTCAAACCCCTCATAAAGTTCTTAAAGTCAACAACAGTGGCGCCTACATTAGCATACGAACCAACAAGATTCTTGTACACTTTGAAACTCATGAGTTCTTGATGCAATGGAGTACGTAACTTGCCTCTTTCCTTTTGAAAATACCATACGGGACAACTCCACATAGCATGTGTATGACCACACTCTAGTTTCGTAACGCGGTAGCCATCCATACCTTAATACTTGAGCCAAAGCTTACCTTCACATCCACATCTATTAGATATTCTCCTCCTCTTCACAACATCTCCATCTGTCGGGACAATATGGCTGAACTTAGAATATGTAGACACAACTTTATATCCTTCTCCGTTACAACAAAGGTACTTCCAAATAACAACCGGTGCACTAGTGGAAAAAACACCTGTTGAGGCGGGCAAAACCCCCCCTGTTGAGGCGGGCAGGGGTCGCTGCAACAGAGGGGGCTGCAACAAGTCATAAGCTGTTGAGGCGGGCATTTGCCCGCCTCAACAAGTGGCTTTTTGAGGCGGGCAAAAATGTGCCCGCCTCAATAGATAGCCAAAAATATAATGACTCAGCCATACCTGCCCGCCTCAAAAAGCCATGGCTTTTGAGGCGGACAAAAGTCGCCCGCCTCAACAACATGGTTACAGGAAAAAATTTGCAGCCTCGACATGGAATGAAATGCCTCAACAAAGCTGAAATAAACCAAATTAGCCAATCGAACTCGACAAATTTGCAGCCTCAACAACATGGAATGAACTCGAAGGGAAATTTATTCAATCAACACAAAAAATTATACAAATTCGATTACAACTAAACTCAAAAATCTAACAAAGAACAACACATGAACTCTAAAGTATAGGCTGCTGCTGGTAGTGGTGGTGAGAGAAGAAGGTTTGCTGGTTCACAGGCGGCAAGAGAAATTTGCGGCTACTGTCGAAGTATCCAGTTCCTTTTGGCTGCTGTTGTTGTTGTTGATTCTCCTCTCTTCTTATCTTCAACTTCTCCACCTCGCCGACAACAACGTTGAGCAGATCGAAAGAGGAGGTTGCGTCTTCCTTGAACTGTCCTTCCTTGGTAGGCGGAGGAGACACCGGACCTGTGGGGCTACCGCGCCTTGAACCGCCGACTGGAAACAGAGTCGATTTTGAGCGAGGCGGCGACGCAGATCTGAGAACAAAACAATTTTGAGCGAGGCGGCGACGCAGATCTAAGAACAAAACAAATCTGGGAAGAGGCGGAGGAGGAGTAGAGGAGATCGTCGGGGGAAGAGGCGGAGGAGGAGAGAAGGAGGCGGAGGAGGAATATCTGAGCAGCAGTGGGAAGAGGTGGGAAGAAATGGGTTTGGGAGATAGAACGTGGGAGGAAATGGGTTTGGGAAGAAATGGGTTTGGTTTGGGAAGAAAGGAAAGGGAGCAGCAGCTGCAGGCCTGCAGAGGGAATAAATGGGTTTGGGAAATAACAAAAAAATTGGGGTAAAAAGGACAAGTTTTGAGGCGGGCAAAACTCTGCCCGCCTCTAATTTTTGTGTTATTTTGAGGCGGGCGCCTTACTGCCCGCCTCTAATATCTTCGTCGCATCATTTGAGGCGGGCGCTTTACTGCCCGCCTCTAATTTTTGGGCTCTGTTGAGGCGGGCGCCTTACTGACCGCCTCAACAAGTCAAAAACACAAATATTATTTGAGGCGAACGGATATTTGCCCGCCTCTAAAGTACCTGTTGCAGCGAACTAAACGACTGACCGCCTCAACAGATAGTAGAATAAGACTTTTTGCGTCGGTTTTTAAGGTGACCGCCTCAACAGGGGGGCTGCAACAGGTGTTTTTTCTACTAGTGGTGGTACACTCTTATGTTTCTTAGTCGAACAACAACGAACAGTAAAACCACATGCTAGTGCATAAGCTTCATAAAAGGTAATGACATTATGAAGAGTTGGGAAAAGCTGACCAAGATAAGGCTTCAATGAATCATTGCACTGAGGTTTGATATAGTCAACATTAATACTTGGAAAAACAGATATAATACTAGGTATCCTTTGACATCCGTTTCGTGACAAACATGAAAAAGTACAATAAATAATAAGCATGACCTAATAAGTGCATTGTTGATTGAGGAATGCATGAAACACCTATTTTTATGCATTAGGCCCACAAATCAATGTTATAAGTAAGTGCATCATATATATCCTGAAATAAGGTGCATCAGTCAAATGTAAAAGGTGCATCAACCAGTGAACATTAATGCATTGTGCACACAATCATTAATGTTTATCATTAGGTGCATCATAACCTAATATAAGTTGCATCAGTCAAAGTTTAAAGGTGCATCAACCAGTGACCTAACTTTTGACCAACTGGTTTTAGGCGAACTATCAACTAATCAAACAACAACATATCTTAATTTGAAAAGGAAGCACATACCTAATTCAAACAAGCACATACCTGAATTCAACCAAGCACATACAAAAATCCCAAAACTGAGACATTCTATTGATATTATAATGAAATGCAATATATCAAACCTAAATAGTCAATTTCTGCAGAAACAACAACCAAATCAAAGACAAGATACAAATTTATATCTAAATCAGGAGAACGGTCAACCATGTCGACGAAGAAAAGTAGATAACCAGAAAGAGCGAGAAACACCGACGACAACGAAGCCGAGAAAGAGTACACCGACGACAACAACGTAGAAACAAGACCAGAATAATCGCCCGAGAAAACAAGGATAAAGGCAAACAAAGATCGAAGAACAACTCGTTGAAAAGAGAACGATGGCGGCCATTTCTGTTTTTTCGAAGTAAGGTTTCCGTTATATCGAACAAAGTGAGGAAAAAGAAAAGGCAAAAAGGGACGACCATGATTAGATTGCTAGAGGAGAAAATGAGCGCCTATGATTCATCCTTATTCCTTCTCCATACCCATATCCTCACCGAATCTTTTTCCTATATTTTAATGGTCGAAATGTTCTATTTTTTATATTCACAACTTATTTGTTGCTTTTAACATGATTTTTATATGAATTTGTTCTTAGACATGTACTTTAAATTGCAAACTTGAGAATGTTGAATATTTAGTAGAAAACGGGTGAGTATTTACTACTAATTTGAAGAACATTTATTGACAAAGATAAAAATTAAAAAAATATTCGTTTTTTGAAAAACATTTAAAATAATTATTTATTAAATGATTATTCTCATAAAAAATTATGATAAAAGATCTTTTTAGATTATGAACTCAAAATATATTTTTTAATTTAATAGGTAGATCCAAAAAGTAGGCGTGATTGTACATTTCTACACATCTTCTAATTTAAGAAGAAAAAGTTAAAATCGAACGATTTTAGGGATAAAACCCCTTCCCCTTATCGCATTTTCACACTTTCCTCCTCCTCATCTCTCCCCTCGGCGTCGACTCCCCAGGTTTATACGCATTTCTTCTCCTCTCTGCGTAATCATTGGTGTCCTTGTAATTCCTCTTTTCCAACTTTGGATCCACATCATCTGTTTATTTTTTCTTACGTTTTTATACTTAGCTTTATCCGTAGCTTTAACAGGAAAGCTACAGATCTTGTTAGATCCAGATCTATCATACTTGATTCGATTTTATTAGTCTTTCTGCTTCAATTCTGCACTACTATTCTTACGCTACTGTTTTTTTTTGTGCATTTTTGAGTTATTCCGAATGGAATCTGCTCTCCTTTTGGCTGTTTTCTCGTAGTTTTCAGCCAGTTGAGGCCAATCTGCTAATGAGTAGTGTATTATAGCGAAGCCCGTTGCATTTGTATTCTTTATTTTGTAAGCCAATTGATCGCTAGTGGAGGCTTTCCTTTCATTGGATCTTTTCTCTCGAAACGATCCTGATGTAGAATAATCAATAATCAAGTATATTGCAGATTTGTTTTTTTCCACTTTTTTTTTCATATGAATAAAGATGCCAATTTCTATTTACCGACTCTGCATGTTGATCCAATCGAATAAGGAGCTGTTTTGTTGGAAATCTGTGTACCCCTGTAAACTGGTTAATAAGAATCATGCTATGCCTAATGAAGGTTCATTTGGAAAAAGTCCATTTACTAGGGGTTGACTTCCTTGTGTCTTATGGAATCAAATGAATATCAGAATTTATTATCGAGATCATGATCTTATTGTTAATTGCCTTCAGTTCCATAAAGAGTTATGCGTGTTTGCTGGTGTATTGACATTCTCTCTTGAACAGGTTGTACGTGATTCAGACTATTCATCATGGGTGGAGGATTCAGAGTCCTTCATTTGGTTAGACCATTCCTTTCATTTTTACCAGAAGTCCAAAGTGCTGACAGGAAGATTCCCTTCAGGGAGAAAGTCATCTACACTGTCATCTCTCTGTTCATTTTCTTAGTGTGCAGCCAGCTTCCACTCTATGGAATACATTCCACGACTGGTGCTGATCCATTCTACTGGATGCGAGTGATCCTTGCCTCAAACAGAGGAACAGTGATGGAGCTCGGTATCACCCCCATTGTGACATCTGGGCTAGTGATGCAGCTCTTGGCTGGGTCAAAGATCATTGAGGTTGACAACAATGTACGTGAGGATCGTGCACTTCTGTAAGTGTTTCCTTGGTTTTACGTTTATAGTTATTGCCTCTTTAATTAACAACTGTTTTTATGCTCTCTGAACAACACATTTTCTGGACAGGGTTATGCATATCATAATAAAGTCAAGAAAGTGCTATTCTTTGTTAAACTTTGTAAGGTGTTAAGACATAATTTATGATATATCTAGTTTGCACTTAACATTCATGTCTTGGTTTGGAGCATTGATAAATTGATGTGACTGCAGCATGAAACAATAAATCTTTATCACTATGTACACATACTCTTTCTCACTTTGATGGAGATTATAAAGCGTAATGTGTCTTCTGTGTTTTTAGGAATGGTGCACAGAAGTTGCTGGGCATACTGATAGCTGTTGGTGAGGCTGTTGCATATGTTCTCTCAGGAATGTATGGCAGTGTAGGCCAGCTTGGTGTTGGCAATGCCATCCTTATTATTGTCCAACTGTGCTTTGCTGGCATCATCGTGATATGTCTCGATGAGCTTCTTCAGAAGGGATATGGTCTTGGCTCTGGGATTTCACTTTTCATAGCTACTAATATCTGGTAAGCTATAACACTATTATCATGTTCATAATTCATATAGTATAGATCTGTAAGTTACTAAATATATTATGTCTGTTGCAGTGAAAACATTATCTGGAAAGCATTCAGCCCGACAACTATCAATGCTGGAAGGGGAGCTGAGTTTGAGGGGGCTGTTATTGCTTTGTTCCATCTGTTGATAACTAGGACAGATAAAGTTCGTGCCCTTCGTGAAGCTTTTTACAGGCAGAACCTTCCAAATGTGACGAACCTTCTTGCAACTGTTCTGATTTTCCTAATTGTGATCTACTTCCAAGGATTCCGTGTGGTTTTACCCGTGAGATCGAAAAATGCACGAGGACAGCAGGGATCATATCCTATCAAGTTGTTTTATACATCCAACATGCCCATCATTCTCCAGTCTGCTCTTGTATCCAACCTTTACTTCATCTCACAGGTATCAAGATTTACTTTTTTCTGTAATAATTAATACTCCCTCCGTCCCATATTGTTCTTCCCATTTCGAATAGTGTACACTATTCACGGTTGAAGAGAATCTTCTCGTTTTTTCTTGATATATAATAAAATATATAGTCATGTGGGGTCTTGTTTGATTTGTATTAATACGTACTTTAATAATATCAAATTTTAATTATTTGTATTTACGTAAGACTAGAGATATTAAGGATACAAAACATACCTCGGCAAATGTGTCATGAAAAAAAGGGAAGAACATTATGGGACGGAGGGAGTAGCTTACTTTGAAGTTGAGTTGTATTCAGCATGAGGTTCTAACAACATTAAATTTCCTTTCAGTTGCTGTACAGGAGGTACGGTGGAAACTTTCTTGTAAACTTGTTGGGTATATGGAAGGAATCTGAATACAGTGGTCAATCTATCCCTGTTGGTGGAATTGCATATTATATTACTGCACCTGCCAGGTAAATAAATGATTTGTACTACTAATGCTACATAGTGAATCAGTGATAAATTAGAATCTGATATACTTATTTTTGTTGGCGGTTGCAGCTTGGCAGACATGGCAGCACATCCGTTCCATGCTCTATTTTATATAGTTTTCATGCTGTCGGCATGTGCTCTCTTTTCAAAGACATGGATTGAGGTATCTGGATCTTCAGCCAGAGATGTTGCGAAACAGCTGAAGGTAGGTAGCTGTGATGTAGATTATTTGATTCCCTAGAGAAATGATTTGGCATTATGAAATTGTCTTTTTGGTGTCTTCAGGAGCAAGGTATGGTGATGCCGGGACACCGTGATTCCAACTTACAGAAGGAACTGAACCGTTACATTCCTACTGCAGCTGCATTTGGAGGAATATGCATTGGGGCTTTGACTGTATTAGCCGACTTCATGGGGGCTATCGGTTCAGGAACTGGTATTTTACTCGCTGTCACAATCATCTACCAGTACTTCGAGACCTTTGAGAAGGAGAGAGCCAGTGAGCTTGGATTCCTTGGCCTTTAGAGAAGAACGAATTAATGGTGGCACAACAAAAGCAGTTTTGAAGATCCAAAGAAATGCAAGTAGGGTCAGCATTGATACACAGAGGAATGAGCTTTTAGAAGCTCTTCCCCTGTTACTCTTACTTTGACTCTCTTCTTCCTTCCAACCTACAAAGAAAAACAGACCAATGAAATTTCATTAGTCTTTAACCTTAAACATGGAATTATTATCCCCACTATTCCTTTTGTTCACTCATCAAGGCTGATTCGCTAAAGCCAAGCTCACTTCTGCTGCTGCATATTGATTGTTTATCTTTCAAGAATACAAGAGAATAATAGGATGTCCTCGACCAAGTATGACAATTATGTTATGATTTAAGGAAATGAAGAAATGAGGGAAGATTTTCTGTATCGAATCAATGTGCATTTTGTTACAGAGTGATATATAGTAGAGACGAAACACCAGCTTAATTACACGTGGATTGTCCTAACTAAGCAACTAACCGAATTTGATTATTACTCCATCACCCAAGGTGAGATTACACATTTACACCCAATTTGAAAAGAAAATCACGGTGCTGAATTCTTCTGAGCGATTTGGTAAGAATATGTGAACTATGCGTCAATCAAGTAACCAAAGGAATTTTAGGGAAGCAAATAATAAACAAGTAAAAGATGACGGAATCAATAATTTGGGAAATAGCTCAGCCAAACAAATATTCACACTTCGTATGACAAGTTGATCCTAGATAATCATTAAATATCTCATGCAATAGAAATTCCTATTCTTTTTATAAATTAACTAAAAGCACAACCAAGTACTAATAGTACTAACCGAATAAACAACCATGAAACTATCAAAATTCACGTTAACAACAACATTAAGATCAGAAATATAGTCATAATACATCAATATAAAACAACCAACTTTTAACCTATATTCAAATCAATTCTCGCTACACAAGACTAGCACAACCAGATACTAATACGATGTAGTTGCTACAATGAAATAGATATGTTACTAACAATCTAATGCTAGCAATAGATCAATAAAGACGATAACTAGATGATCAAGCTAGAAACAATCGATATTAATCATGAATGACTCAAACAAGAGAAAAGATAAATTTCATGCAATTGATAAGGAATAAGAATCTCACAACTTTATCAAAGCGAATGCTTCAATTGTCTGACTAAGCAAAATGACTTACTTCTCCAAAACAAGAGTATGCTAACGATATGAAAGATGTAAACAGGGTTAGAAAAGAACATGCTCTTCTCTAACCTAAATATATATAAAGATAAAAACGTTCTAAAATAAAACATTAAACGAGTTTAATGAAAATAAAGGAAAATAACAAAACAAGAAAATATATAAAGAATAATAAAACAACAGCTTAAGAAGCGGCGGTCGCCGCTGTGCAATCTTCACAAGCTCTTCATGAATAGGTGGCGGTCACCGTAAGCTGGGCAGCGGTTGCCGTTGTTGACTTCGTCTTTTCTTCTTTCTTCCAAATGGAGATCGCCGTAAGGAAGGCGGCATTTGCAACCCCTCGCATCGAACGGTACTCGGCTTGTGCAGAGGATTAAGAAACAATCTTTTTTTTTTGGATTTTGAGGAAATGGAAGAGCCTCCGAAGAAAATTATATGATCTTCGTGAATCAGAACATGTTGTCCAATCAACATCACAGGAGGCATGAAGGCGAAAGTCATTCTGACGAGTGAGAAGAATACCCAAATAAGAAGTTTTCTTAAGTTTCCTTAAGGTATTTAATTTCTTGATTATTATGCAGGTATCACAATCTTTGATTAACGGAGATAATATATTACATTTGCCATTTGTATGAAAATTGTTAAAATACGAAGTATATGTATATCCACACGAAAACGACAGCGTTTCAGGTGAATGTTTTCAGGTGCACGTTGCAGAAAGGCCCATTTCATCTTAAACGTCTTAATTTGTGAATTTTAAAATATATGACCGTTTTTTGAATCCGACCTCATTCGCATCTTCACCATCCATATCTGCCTACTGCCATATTCGGAATCCAAATCCTAATTTCATCGAAGTCTGTTAATCCTCCTTTGCTGTGCCTAATCTTTAGTATTATAAGCATAATCTTTAGTATTATTAACTGCTAACCAGATCACTCGTTCCTTTCCATTCTAATTACAACGATGTTAGCGAGGAGGCATTAATTTGCTTCATGTGCACTTTTTATCTTTCTGTGCGGAGTACTTGATGGGGTCAAGTTCATTGGATGCTATCAGTTTCACGAAATCCGTCCAATTTCATTCCCAGAACTTAGGGGTTTTCTTAAGCACGCTCGTGGGTTTGGTTTTCTATTTCCCAATTCCCAATGTCGGGTTTGATTTTGGAGGCCTTCTCCTAGTTTCTGGATACCCATCTTCTAAATTCTAAATTAGGGGCGTTTACAGATTTTTAATCCTGCATCTTGAAAATTGTGCTCCGCCCAGAACTAAATTAGGGGAGGGGGTGTGAAAATTGACATTCACATTTTTGGATCCTATCATTCTGCTACATTGCTCCCCTTTTGTGTCTTTTGCCTTGTCGTATTGAAAACATTTGGCAATCTCTAGGGCAGGCTTGAACTAATTGCTGGCGGTGCTGAAAGTTCCATCTTGCTTATCTCTTCTTTTTTCCTTTCTTATCAGTTCAGATTACTTGTTTTATTTGTATAAGACCAGGCATTTTCCTGGGTGAGGGTTGATTCGGATCTGGGTAAATTACTGTGGGCAGGGCAGGTGAATAAAGTGGGAAATTGGGTTGGTTGGTTTCCGAAATCTGGTCACAGGTTTGTCACAAGAAAAATGCTGATTTGGTTGTAATAGTCAGTAGTGAAAGATTGGGTCAGAATTCTTATCTTGATTTCCAAGTGGTTGGTTTTCTGGGGTTCGTTAGATTGTTCTTGATTGAGATTAAAGGGTGAAAGTAGGAGAGAATTAAGCAGAGTCTGAAATGGGGCATCCTGCAGCTGTTTGGGATTATAGGGCAGCCACTGAGGTTACAACAGGTTGGAATGGGATTCAGCATGTTGTGCTTCGGAATCCTCAAGGAGCTACTGCCAGGGTAATATTTCTCTGGGTATTTAATCATTGTTCACAAGGTTGGATTGAGGTTGTTCACGACTTGTGTTTGCATCTATAAATTATCCAGGTGAGTATGCACGGCGGGCAAGTTTTGTCCTGGAAGAACGATCAAGGGGAAGAGCTCCTCTTCACCAGCAGTAAGGTGTAGTTTTTTGATTAATCCATTCATGTGCACTTGGTGAATCTGATTTTATAAGCTATTATTCTACTTAGTCAACTCATGATAATTTTATAAGCTAATATCGAAATTAATCTGCATTGGAGTATCAACTGATATAGTTCTTGTGTTGTGGAACAGGCCGCCTTTAAGCCCCCGGAAGCTATGCGGGGAGGTATACCTATCTGCTTTCCACAGGTATATTTATGATTTCCTCGTTGATGAACTACTAAATTCTAGTATCAAGTAAAATATAAAGCTCTTTTCTAACTTTGAGATCCAAACATTTCGATCTTCAAGTTTGGCAATTGTGGATCCCTTGAGCAACACGGGTTTGCAAGGAACAAGAGATGGACAATGGATGAAAACCCACCTCCTCTGCACCCAAATGATTCCCATTCCAAGTCGTTTGTTGATTTGATACTCAAACCCACTGCTGAAGATCTCAAGTGCTGGCCTCATAGGTAACCTCACTCACTCCACATTCTTGCAAAATATATAATCTGCTATGGTTTTTTGTCAAGCTCATGATATGGAATTTGTATATGCAAACATGATCATACATACTGCTTAACTATTTTCCAGCTTTGAGTTCCGCCAGAGGATTGCACTTGCATCTGACGGTAGCCTCATTCTGATATCTCGAATAAGAAATGTGAATGGGAAGCCATTTAGTTTCTCATTTGCCTATCACACTTACTTGGCAGTTTCCGATATCAGGTCAGGGTTCCATTCCATTTATTTAGATACCACTGTCATAAATTATTGTTGATGCATGCATGCTTTTTATACTTGCTAGGACTAATTTTACCGAAAACTGCAGTGAAGTGAGAGTGGAAGGGTTGGAAACACTCGACTACCTAAACAACTTATGCAAAAAAGAAAGGTTTACAGAGCAGGGAGATGCCTTAACTTTCGAATCTGAGGTCACATCTGTAATTTTAACTTAAAAAAAAATCATGAAGCTTTTTCATGTGATAACAGAGAGGTAAGAGAATTCATTGTTTTCCAGATTGATCGTGTCTACTTGAGCTGCCCGAACGCTGTGGCAATAATTGACCATGAAAAGAAGAGGACTTACGTAATGCGCAAAGAAGGGTTGGCTGACGTGGGTAAGATTGATATCATAATTTCATGCAGACGCGGTAATCTGTAATATGCTTTTGAGGATTGAAGTGATGGTGAATATTGGTAAATTGCAGTGGTGTGGAACCCATGGGAGAAGAAAGCAAAGACGATGACAGATTTCGGGGATGAGGAGTACAAGCAGATGGTGTGTGTTGATGCAGCGGCTGTGGAGAAGCCCATCACACTGAAGCCCGGGGAGGAGTGGACGGGACGCCTTCAGCTTTTTGTGGTGCCGTCCAGTTTCTGCAGTGACAACCTCGACCTTCACTCCTGCAGCAACAATAAGGCCTTCTTCTGATCGCCCCTCTCTTTCTCTCTCTCTCTCTGGATACCAACAACTCTCATTCGTAGTTGAACCAATGTTTTGTTGTTTTGTTGTAGGAGAAACCTGTGTTCTGTGTAGGAATGGAGTGATGCTCGTTTTTATTATCATCTCAATTAGTAATATCCTCTTCTTTTTCGGTGATAATAATAATAATAGTGTCAACTCAACAATACTACATCTTAATTTGTCTTGGTGTAAACGAGAAGAGTTCAACAAGAATATAATTAATCTACATTGGCGAAAATGAAATTGAACTACAAGGGGTAGGATCACCCATGAAGAGGAAACAAGAATCACAGAACCAACGTGTTCGCACTAAACAAGGTTAGAAGCACTTATTACGAAATCGTTTTCTTTCAAAAGTTTCAACTTTCTACTCTTACCTGTACCTGTATCCCAAAAGTAAACAAGTACACGCAAGTTTCTTGAACGCGTTAGGAAGTACTAAAATGCACAAAACGATCGGGACATGTCCCACATCGCCTATATAAACAAAGACGAGACAAAGGAATTTCGATCGAAAGCAAGAGATGAGAAAACATCCGAGATCAAGAGGATGATCAAGGAGAGATATTACGAGTTAGCCAAGATTACGCGAATTCTACGCGTAGGAAAATCACCATCTCCCGAAAAACAAAAACATAAGAAGAAGGTCGTACGACAAGAAATTAGTACGCGTATGTATAAGCAAAGAAAGCAGAAGTTTAAATTAATTTGTTCCTACGAACGAGAATAAATACACAAGGGGTCCCCACAGAAGGGGAACCACAAAATTGTTCAAAGACGCCTTACACATAGCGGCACTGTTTGTAGCTAGATTACCGACGTAGTGGTAACGAAGCAATTGTAGGGCAATGATCAAACTAGACGGTAACGATCTTAACCCTCAAGAACACGGTGGGAAATTAGGTTTAAAGAGCTTGTACTTGTGTATTGCTTATCGAGATGAAACTTTGTTACAAAGGAGACGTTGGCCCTTTAAATACAAATGCCTATATACACGCGACTTTTTCACTATATGCACGCCAATCTGTGCGCAAATGTTCAGCGCACAGGGGTATTTTGGGGATAAAAATTAAATTTCTGGCGTAATCTGGCGTGCCCCCGCGGGAGAAGTTGTAGGCCGAGGCAGAGGCTAGGAGGGTGCTGGTGAGGGAGCTGTTGGTGAGGGAGTGGCTGAGCATCTCCTACTCGTCGTCCGAGGCAGAGACGACGAGTAGGAGATGCTCAGCCACCTCAGGCTATTGGTGATGAGCAGCAAGAGGATATTGATCCTGTTCCCGAGGTTGACGCGCCTCCGTTGGATCCAGTATGTTCAATAACATATATGTATGCTTATATAACTTAACGTGTCATATTTACCAATCTAAGTTGTTGTTTTTCTGTACTTATTTAGGCTAAGAATATTCTGAGGGTATACTACAGAGCTGCACAGTGTCATGAGTATGAGCGTCATATTTCAGCGGAGGAGGGTACATGGTTCAGGCTTGCTGAGCTTTCTGGGCTGACAGACCTTCACACTCATTGCATAGCGTCTCAGATCGATGCTTGTTTGATATTTGCTTTTGCGGAGCGGTGGCACCTAGAGACCAACACATTCTACATGCCATTTCCTGAGATGACCATCTGCCTACATGACGTGATGCAGATCCTCAGAGTCCGTATGCATGGTCGTAGCTGCAATTCAGATATGACAGATGGCGAGATCTATGCTCTGCTTGGGGAGGCTATGGGTTAGACGGCTGATGACATGAGGAAATGTTATCATGTCGGTGGCATTCATTTCAATGCCTTCAATGCTCGGTTGGAAGCTTTGTTTGACACACCAGTCAGGAATGAGCATCACATTGCCACTTTGTATCTCCTCTTGCTTCTTGGCTCGACTGCCTTGGTGGACAAGTCGACTAAGGGTGTCATGGTCCAGTACGTGAAGCTTGTTATTGACCATGAGCGTACAAGGGACATTGCATGGGGAGCCGACATACTTGCGTTAGTGTATCGCAATTTAGGGCAGACATCTAGAGCTGAGGCGATGAGGATTGCTTCATGTGGGATTCTCTTGAGGGTAAGATCTCGTCTTTAACGTTTTGGTGAATAACTTTTAGCTATTTTCGTAGTTTTACTAATAATGAGTAATTGTTGATATATATGTAGTGCTGGATCTTGGCATACTCTCCCCATTTTTGTGATCACTTTGTCACGAACCCTGCATTCGCCCTTGGAGAAGCTGCTGTAGGATATTATACACCACTTAGCTCGGATAGTGAGCGTTGTGTTGCCATCCGTTGCATACTCGACAACATGAGATATGAGCACGTTTAGATTTACTTTCTTATATTTTTCATTTCATTATTTTAGTACATGTCTAATTTGGCTTGTTATTTGTTTCAGTTTAACTAGGAGCCACGGAGAGGTTTTGACTTTAACTCACCAGAGGTTTCTCCTACGAGATTTGCGGGCGTATTGGGTATCTGGAAATTTCATGAGGCGTATCACCCTAGGAGAGTCTTGCGGCAGTTTGGATTGTATCAGCCCGTTCCCGACCCTCCCATTCAGCCGGTGTCATGGTTACGCAACATGGATATCACGAAGTATGACGTCGTTTATCCAGCTGAGCTTCTAGGAACATGGGACGCAGAGCCGAGGCCTCTGATCGATCTAGATGGGCCGATTGTTGTACCAGCATGGCAGATGGCTGGTGACTATCTGGATTGGTTGGACGAGTTCTCACATCCCATCGTCGATCCATCCTCTCGGAGGCATGATAGCCCGCCTCGCTATGGATATAGCACTAAGAATGATACGACTCAGGAGGATGCGTCTCGGGATGATATGACTCAGGATGATGTGCCTCAGAGAGATGTGCCTGATTATACTCAGGAGACTCCGGATTAGACGCTGCACTTATGTTTTTGTTTGATGGACTGCTTGTTAGATACACCATGTTTTATGTATGATTGTTTGCTAGTTTGATGCTCTAAATTTTGATGTTTGCTTGTTTGAATGTCGAAAACGAATAAGGTATCGACCACGAAAATGACTACGAAACGATTAGAACAATGATGCAACTACAAATTACTACAACGAGACTTGAAAAAACTATCTTGACTTGGAAGCCTCCTATTAAATCCGAAGTAAACAAGCATAGCACTAATAATTATTCGTAGCATACATCACACACAAACCGATGTGTTTAAGTATGCGAGCTAACAAGAGACAAAGAGATGGTGAGGAAGACAAACTGATTAAGATCCCTAAACCGATGATTGGTTTCGATGATCCGAGTCAGCCAAATGTACCAACTAATAGAAGTTTGGAAGCCTTCCATTAGTTCGTACATTTGGCTGACTCGGAACACTGAAACCAATCATCGGTTGAGGGATCTTAATCGGTTGGTCTTCCTCACCATCTCTTTGTCTCTTGTTAGCTCGCATACTTAACTAATGATTGCAACAACGACTTAACTAACGAATACAACAACGAATTAACTAATGATTACAACAACAAATTAACTAACGATTACAACAACGACTTAACTAACGATTACAACAACGAATTCACTAAAGATTACAACAACGATTACAACAACGACTTAACTAACGATTACAACAACGAATTCACTAACGATTACAACAACGACTTAACTAACGATTACAATAATGACTTCACTAAAGTTTAAAGCAACGACTTCACTAACAACTACGAACGATTGGCAGCCATGGTCGCCTTAAGATTGGCATTTTCCTCCTCTAATGTTCGTATCTTGGAGAGTAGGTCTTTATAGCAGTTAAGAAGTAATGAGGGTGTGGAGGATCGATCCACTCGCGGAAGTCACATGTGTAGCCACCAGTACCAACGCATGTCCAGAAACTTCGAGCGAGGTTTTTTGGTCCTTCTGAACTCCTCATTACTGTTGGTCGATCACATTGCGACTTTATCGAGTGTTAAGAGATCAGTGGAAATGGTGAGATTGGTGAAATGAGGTAGGATTGGCCCCTCCTTTAATAGCTAGGATTTTGGTCGAATGTGTGCACATAACATCAGCACACGCAACGGTCAAATTCCAACAGTCAAATTGTTTTAAACGGTTTAAAACCTGTGCGCCTAATACCTGCGCACAATATTATGTGCGCAGTTGTTCTGCGCACAGGTTTATGTACGCATAACAATTGCGCACCACTTCAAAATATAACAATCTTATGAATTACAAAGCGCACACATAAAGGAATCTTAGCTATATATATAGTCCGTCTTTTCGTATTTCACAATCATATGAATTACAAATGCGCACACATAAAATACCAGAATCTTAGCTATATATAGTTCGTCTTTTCGTATTTCACAATCACATGGTTAAATAGCTATAATATGCATTGAAAACAAGTTTCATTTCATTCTGACGTCGTTTGGGCATCGTTGCGCCTTATTGGGTCGGGCAACGATCAAACATGATGGTGCAAACTCTTCATCTAGAAAACACCATTGATGAAAAGAGAGAGAATTGGGATACTTGTATATTACTTGGGGAAAAGATGGTATAGAGATATTCTTTTTATATTGTTTACTATCTCTTTTACCATTTACATAAATGGAATAATAAATAACTACTATGGAAGATGATAATACTCGGGGCCTATGTTCTACTCGCACTTGTCGAAGTACTCGTCGACGTACTTGGTCTTCACGTAGGTGACCTTGGGAACTCGTAGATGAACTTGTAGGCTAACTCGTAGGTGATCTCATAGACGATCTCGTAGACGACCGTGTCCATCTCGTAGATGACCTTATCTACCTCGTCGGTGATGTCGGGGACCATGTTGATGGTGTCACGGTGATGAATGACCTCGGGAGCCTCGTTAAATCCTCTTCTTAGGAAAACCTCGTGGGAAAAACCATCAAAAGAGTAAAAAGAGTACTTTGTGTTGAACTTCGTGATGTCGACGATCATGTTACTTGCTAGGACGTCTTCTATCGGTCATCCCGACTTCATGTGCATTCCAACGCGTTGTGATACGCTACACTTTGTATGGCGTAACTAGGGGTTATTACATTAGTTTAGGAGTGTTATCACAAGTATTTGGAGCTATTGTTATATTCTGAGTTGTTTATGAAGAAGTGAAGAAACGAAGACCAGAACCGAAGAAGAAGAGGATAAAAGATTCAAGACATGAAGACGAAGGCATTCTGCGGAGCAGCGGCGATCGCCACCATCACTATGGCGATCGCCATTCTACAACAGGAGCATTCAGGAGTTCGAGAGAGCATGGCGATCGCCATGACTCTATGGCGATCGCCATGGGGCGACAGAAACACGGCAGAGATTTGAATGAAGACCGCGATCGCCAGGCATCTATGGCGATCGCCACAACAAGGCCGAAGATATTCCGGACTTTCCTTATTTTGCTTTGCTTTTATTTCTTTTTATTATTTTCCTATTTTCCTTATTATTTCGTTTAGGATCTTTCGTTTACCATATATTTTGGGGTTAGTTCTCTATTTAAGGACCCCAGTTTCTATCTTTTTCTATCATCTTTTCCATCAGACAATTTAGTTATGCAACCATGAGCAGGAACTAATCTCCACTGTTTTACTTAGCGGTTGAAACCTTCAGTTATTAAGTTGTGAGATTTCTAAACTCTTGTTCTTTTCCTATGGGTTTGTATTAATTCTCTTGTTCTTCATCTATTGATTTCTATTAGTTTTGCTAGCTTGATCACCTAGTTTGATTGATAGTTTTCTATTGCTAGACTAGGAATATACGGTGGAATTCCTTGTCATTGTAGCGCTCATATCTGCATGATCTGGTAGTTGATTGCTTTTATGAAAGAGAATTGATTGCATGTTAATACTTGACGGTTGTAAGTTATTGCATGCATCCTTATGATTCATGTGCCCTTTGCTGCTATTTCATCTAATCTTGAGAGGTTTCCCTGATTGTTGAATAGTAAGTATTATCAGGACCGGTTGGCCTGCTGATATATTAAAGATTGGAATAGGAACATTCCCTAGGATTGAATAGAACTTGAGATAAATCTATGATCAACTTGATTGACTGTTGTGTGGATACTTGCTAGGTGAAACCCCTTCTCATCATATTCACAACCAAACCTTCTTTGCTTGATACTGGTTACTTGTGTGTTCTTGCAATCAAAACCCCCCTGGTTACTTGTTACTTGTTCACTAGTTGATATTTCACTTGACTGCATTGATTTGGTGTTTTGATTCTCTTGGGTTCGACCTCTACTTACTTGCTATACTCTAGTTAGTGTTTAGAGTTTATTTTGATTTGGCACTACGACTTTAGCCTCATCACGTTGACTCTACGTACACGTCGCAACCGTAGTGGTATTTATAGGCACAAACAAATACTAACGTGATAGTACTCAAACAATTCTAGGGTGATTATCAAACTAGACGGTAACAATCTCTTCACTCAAGAACACGAAGAAAATAATAGGGTTAAATGCTTGTACTTGTATATTGCTCGTGGAGGCTAACTTGATTACAATGAAGACGTTAGCCCTTTAAATAGGCTAACCCTAGTTTTATCTTTAAGGAAATAGAATAATATATTTTTCTCTTATCTAATATCGATATAAAACACGGTAAAAGATATTTTTTCAATATCTTTTACTACTTCTTATACTATTTACATAATGGATATTAAATAAAAGACTTAAAAAATGCTCGCTAGCATATCTTCATCACAACCGTGATAAAAAGGAGCACGAATTGGAGATAAAAGACAGTTTTTGTATTAGTGTCGACCGACTTTATCTTCATCTCGACGACGCCTTCATACTCGCTTTCTCTCGTCGACGTCGTCACCTACGCGTAGCACTCTGACGCGTTCCTTGCTCGTCGTATTTTTAGGCACAAACAATACCCCTAAGGCGTTTTACGGATCTTATTGCCTAGCAGATCTGGGAAACGCCTTCTCTTTCTTTGGAATACGTCATCATTTTACTGGGAACACATTGCTGAAGTCGTCGAATGAAATTTAATCTCGTAGAATTGCATCGATCAATGTGCCTTTGCATTATTGGTCTTCGCCTGACGAAGCTCTTTTCTAATCACGCTTTGCAACGTTCGTTTTCTTCAACGGCTACTTTCTTAACTGCTATAATGTCATTGGGGATTGATTACGCCGTAATCTTCGCTGATTTCTTACCTATAAAAGTGTAAGGCCTTGGCTTTCTATTCACACTTTCTTCCAATCTATTCTTCTTCACTTGCTTAAGCATTTTCTCCATCTTCCCGTTTCTTATTCACTTTTCTGCTCTTTTCTCTACTGGTTCATATAACTTATCACTTCTTTCACTTCAAATCAATGGCACACCAGTCATCTACGAACCAATGGCGATCCTCAAGGACTTGGATTGTTACTCTTCTAAGTCTCGTAGCGTTGAGGGACTGAGGGCCTTGGCGGATCTGAGCCCTGATGATGTACGTAGGATCCCCACTGTTGATGTATGTAGGACCACCACTGCTCAGATCCCAGACGTCGACATAAGGAGTCAGAAGAATGTAGTAGCGGCAAGAGCAACGTCACGAAGAGTGACGTCATTCAGGTCGTCTTTGGAACCCATGGTTGTATGGGTGAGCTCTCAAGGGCCCCATTCTGAAGACTTACTAAATTGGGGAACCTTACTAAGTTTTGAGGCCGCTGACAAAGAGTTTCCCGGAAGACGAGGACTTCCACGGCGACGACGACGGGGCCGAGTTAGGGCAGAGTGGCATGGACGGCTCAGGGGTCCACTCGAGAAGATCTTTGGTCAGAGTATACTTCTTGGGCCTATCTTGGTCGTGTACATAGTTGAAGCCCAACATAGGCCCAATGACCAAGATATGGCTGTTGCAAGATCCGAATTTGTTTCTGTTTGTTTGGGAAAAATAAAGATCGGATTAAGCTCTCCTTTGGATATGTTTCATTACATGGGCTTAGCTTCATTGTGTCCAAATTTGAGTCCTATTCGAGATTGGACGAGGCCGCCATGATCCGAACAGGATTCGAGATTTTAGGGTTTTTCTAGGGTTTCCTTTCTTGGGAATCAAGCAATTCAGGAAGTGATACGAATCTGGGTGACTCATACGCCTTGGGGGGGATCGTGGTAGAAAGGGAAGTCGTCGTTCTTCAACTCTTCTAGGGTTTGATAAGTAACGAATCTTTCGATTCGCCAAGAACTCGATGTCTTGAGAGTCCACTCAAGATATGAACGAATTCAACGGTATGCTTGATGACAGTTCGCTAACGAGAACAACTCCGGATCCAATCAGTAGTATGACGTCGAAGCAAAGGAAGGAGATAAAACTCAACTAAAGCTCTGTTATTCAATTTCAACGTAAAGAACAACAATGGGGAAAATGTCAACTTATAAGAGGGCTGCTACTAACATTAACTCTAAATGTGCAGCCTTAATCCGGAAATAAATGCAAATTATTAAATAAAACGTCTCAAAAAGGAGAGTTCGCAAACCGTGCGATCTTACAAAAGCTGTTATTTTAGCCTCTGTTGGATTCCTGCGATCACCACAACAGGCCCTCCATCGCGGTCGGTCTCGGCTGGATTGGTTGCTTCTGTTGAATGGTCGCGACTGCTGCTGCTGAATTTCTCTAATCTCATTTATCCATGGGGGGCGCCAAGGCCTAGGACTCAATGGTGATGTCGTTGCTAGGTCGTCGTCTTGATATCGCTTCAGGAAGGCTATTTATTATGTGATTTTCTAGGGTTTTAGGCAGATTTGATAAATCGAGAATTATTCTTCACTTTTAGTTTTGACGTTGTTTAGCTGTAGCGTTGTTGGATTGAATTCAAGTGGATTTCTTGTGTTTGATTCAACTTGTGAGAACGAGTGTTGGTGGAACCATATCTCTGCCTCAAACCTCGAAAGAACCCTAGGTGGATTCCTTGGGTTAGTTCGAGTCAAGTGAATCTTTCTAGATTGACGACTGAGTCAAGGAAGACGTCACTTGCCTATCTAGTTCGAGTCAAGCGAGTCTTTCTAGATTGACGACTGAGTCAAGGAAGACATCACTTGTCTATCAAGTTTGTTCGATCGTCTTCTGCAACGACCTCACGAACCCGCCTTCTACATCGACTTCACCTTCATTTCATCAAAGAGAACGTTTTCAGCCTCATATATTTGATCCTGCAGATTCGTACAGTATCCAGGATACCTGCAGCTATGACGGAGAGTAAGGGCTTATCAGAACTTCGACCAACAACGGGAACGACCCGCATCTCATCCTCAGGCTAAAGTTCAGATCGACAGATTTACAAGTACGTCTGGTGAGGAAGCATATATTAGTTGAGAAACCAGACCAGACATTGAAGCTTCAATTGAGAAATTTGTGCGTAACATTACTCAATTCCTTGAATCCCTACCGAAGAAGCACTAGTAGAAAAAACACTTGTTGAGACGGGCAAAAAGCCCTCTGTTGTGGCGGGCAGGGGTCGCTGCAACAGAAGGGGTTGCAACAAGTAAACACTTGTTGAGGCGGTCAAAAAGGGCCCGCCTCAACAAATAGGCAAAAATATGCCCGCCTCAAAAACTAATAGTTTGAGGCGTACGTAGTTGTGCCCGCCTCAAATATTTGAGGCAAATATACGTTGGCTCAATTCTTTTTCTCTATCAAAATCAAATTGAACACATTAAAACTAATTGACGAATAGATTGGAACATACATTTATACAAATCGATCTAAATATACATGTTCTTCATATATCGAAGAATAATAATACAACGGAGAACCTTGCAGAAAAACACTAATTGGAACATACAAAATTTGGAGTTTGGTTTTGTGGCTTGAAAAAAACTAATTTGGAACGGGTCTTCATCCGGTGAGAAGGGCCCTTAGAGTGAGAAATGAGAATAATATCTATCCACCATCGAAGGGATGAATATCAAATGTGCACATTTGACCGTTGACCATGACCATTGACCGTTGACCGTTGACCATGACCGTTGACCATGATCGTGGACCGTTGACCGTCGACAATGTGCACATTTTGTGTAGAAAATTGTGCACATATTTTTTTGGCCCCAAAAAAAAAATTTGGCGGGACTGTTGACCGTTGACCGTCGACAATGTGCACATTTTGTGTAGAAAATGTGCACATATTTTTTTGGCCCAAAAAAAAAAATTTGGCGGGACTGTTGACCGTCGACAATGTGCACATTTTGTGTAGAAAATGTGCAAATATTTTTTTGGCCCAAAAAAATATTTGACGGAAAAAAATTTGGCGGGACTGTTTACCGTTGACCGTCGACAATGTGCATATTTTTGTGTAGAAAATTTGCACATATTTTTTTATCCCAAGAAAAAAATTTGACCGTTGACTGTCGGTCAATTTTTTTTTCTTCACCTGATTTGTGTGCATAAAGAAGAAATGTGCATATTTTTTTATCATGATGCGCACATTTTATTGTTATAACGTGTCTATTTTGTGCAGAAAATGTGCACATATAACTTTGTCTTAAAAACGAATGTCTGTCATGAAAACAATTGGTGGAACGAATGTTTGTTTGAGAAAAAAAAAATTGTGCAGAAAATGTGCACATGTAATTTTGGCCCAAAAACGAAAGCTTTTCATGGAAAAAAAAAGCTCTAAAAAACAAGTTCAAAAATTGTGTTGGGAAAGATGTGCACATCTTATAAAACTAATGTGCCTATTTTGTATAGAAAATATGCACATGTAATTTTGTCATGAAAACGAAAGTTTTTCATTAAAAAAGAGCTCGTCAAAACAAGTTCAAAAGTTTTGTTTGGAGAAAATGTGCACATGTAATTTTGGCCCAGAAACGAAAGTTTCTCATTGAAAAAGGTTTGATAAACACAAGTTAATATTTTGTGTTTGAAAAAATGTGCAAAAATTATACAACTATTGTGCAGAAAAATGTGCACATATAATTCTAGGACAGAAATGAAAATTTGCTGGAAAAAAAGAGCTCGTAATAAAACAAGTTCAAAATTGTGCTTGAAAAAACAATGCACATCTTATACTATTTTTTTTGGCCCAGAAACAAATGTTTGCAGGGAAAAATCAAAATTTGGCGGGAAAAAATTTTGGCGGAAATTTTTTTGGACCGGTCAAAGTTTGACCGTTGACCGGAGTTGACTGTTGACTTTTTGAGAGAGTTAATCTACACCCTTAGTTTGATTTTGATCTAAAGTCTAATATTAATTCTCACTTTCCACCTTAAATTTCATTCTCACTTGATCATTTTCCATTTGGAACATACAAAACTAATTGGAACATACAAAATTTGCATAAAAAAAACTAATAATTCAACGGAGAACCTTGTGACTCAGATATGGCCTTGCAAGGCCCCGACGAGGCGAGGCGGCGAACGACGACGAAGCAAGATCTAGCGAGGCGGCGAACGACGACGAAGGAGCCGCCACATCTAGGGTTCTTCAGATCCGCCGTCACTTCTGCACTCGATCACTTTCAGCATTCTTCAGCAATCTTCACGGCTCTTCTAGGGTTCTTGATATTCGCCGCCGTCACTTCTAGGGTTCTTTCTATCACCCGCCGTCACTTCTAGGGTTCTTCGTATCTGTTCGGAGTTTGAAAAGGAGAGCGAAAAGGTTGATATCTGGAGAGGAGAACAAGATCGAAGAGGAAGGAAGAGGAGAAAATGATCGAGAATGGATTTGGGAGAACGAGATAGATCTGGGAGTTTAGAGGAAGAGGAAGAAATTAGGAGAGGAGAGAAAAGTATTTAGATCTGGGAGTTAGACGAAGAAGGCGTCATAATGGATCTGATATGATGGAAGGAAACACAAAATAATTTAAGTCGTTGGATCACTTCCTTTATTTCTTAATCTAACGGTGGTAATTGGAGATCCGTGGGACATGTTGTACTAATTAAATAGTTGGCAAAATTTTGTTTTTTAAATCATACTTGTTGAGGCGCACAATATATGTGCTGTTGAGGCGGGCAAAGTTTTGCCCGCCTCAAAAAGTCAATACCTGTTGAGGCGGGCAAAACTCTGTTGAGGTGAACACATTTTTGTTCGCCTCAACAGGTCTGATTTTTTGAGGTTGTTGAGGCGAACAAAATAATGTACGCCTCATTAAACATCTATTAAGGCGAACAATATAATGTACGCCTCAACAGGGGAGCTGCAACAAGTGTTTTTTCCACTAGTGAAGAAAGCTTCAGGTGGAACCAAGCCCGAGACACCGACATTATCCACGCCCAGTCAAGCGCCAGCAACGTCCGACACCATCTCCGGGTTGTCGGCCAAATTGGAGGAGTCTCCCAAGGAGGTTATCCACGAGGAACAAGAGGAGAACGTGAAGGAAGTTTGATCTTCAGTCTCAGATGTGAAAGACGAGACCTTTCTGTGTAAGGAGCTACCCTTTGAAGGTTCCCTTGACGGTACCCCTGAAAGTAGGGGCAAGCAGGAAGTCATAGACGTTAAAGAAGATCAGTTGGAACTCATGAATTACTGCATGGAGTGGGAGATGGAACGGATTGAAGAGCGCTTCGAACTCCAGCTGATCGACCGTGTTCCACGTAAGCTGACTTTCAGTCATCCTATTTTTATTAGAAACCTTGTGTTTGTTGTCTTTCCTGATGCATGTTCGAGGACGAATCCTTTTTTAGAGAGGGAGGATGATGTACGTAGGATCCCCACTGTTGATGTACGTAGGACCACCACTGCTCAGATCACAGACGTTGTCATAAGAAGTCAGAAGAATGTAGCGGCAAAAGCAACGTCAAGAAGAGTGACGTCATTCAGATCGTCTTTGGAACCCATGGCTGTATGGGTGAGCTCTCAAGGGCCCCATTCTGAAGACTTACTAAATTGGGGAACCTTACTAAGTTTGGAGGCCGCTGACAAAGAGTTTCCCGGAAGACGAGGACTTCCACGGCGCCGACGACAGGGCCGAGTTAGGGCAGAGTGTCCTGGACGGATCGGGGGTCCACTTGAGAAGATCTTTGGTCAGAGTATACTTCTTGGGCCTATCTTAGTCGTGTCCAAAGTTGAAGCCCAACAGAGACCCAATGATCAAGATATGGCTGCTGCAAGATCCAAATTTGTTTCTGTTCTTTTGGGTAAAAGGAAGATCGGATTAAGCTCTCCTTTGGATATGTTTCAGTACTTGGGCTTAAATTCATTGTGTCCAAATTTTAGGCCCATTCGAGATTGGACGAGGCCGCCATGATCAGAACAAGATTCTAGATTTTAGGATTTTTCCTAGGGTTTTCTTTCCTGGAAATCTAGCAATTCGGAAAGACTATTTATTATGTGATTTTTTAGGGTTTTAGGCAACTTTGACAAATTGAGAATTATTCTTCACTTTTAGTTTTGACGTTGTTTAGCTGTTGTTTGTAGCGAAATTATCAACGAGATGATAACTAAGCAATTGTAGGGCAAAGATCAAAGAGAACGGTATAATCTTAACACTAAGAGAACGAGACGAGACAACAAGGTTGAAACTTGAACTTTCTAGTGGTATTGATATTACGGCGTAGTACGATGATTACAAAAGGTTGGCGTTGACCTTTATATAGGTTAACCCTAGGATCTTACTAAGGAAATAATATCTTTTCCTTTTCCTTCTAACGATATAATAAATATGGTAAAAGATATTCTTTCATCTTATCCTTTACCATTTACACTAATATAATATAGAACAAGGTAACTAAGTGGCGGCTGACCTAGTTCCCATAGCTTAACGACACGTTCTTCTTTATAACGTCACGTTGACGCCATCTTCCGTTTCATACGTCGCGTCGCCTCTATCCTTCTACGCGTAGCTTTCACGTGTTCCATAGTCGTCGTATTTTTTGGCACAAACAATACCCCTAAGGCGTCTTACAGGGCGTAATATCAAGAAGAGTTGGGAGACGCCTTCTTTCTTTGCAGAATACGTCTTCAAAGTTACTGGAACGCGTTGATGATAACGTCATCAAAATTCTCGACATCGTCGTTAATCTTCGATCAGGATTTTTCTTCAATTCTTAACACGTGCCGGGGGAGAAGCTTTGTTTCCTGTGCCGGGAACGTCGAAACGCAACAACTAGTTTTCCCAATGGCTATAATGCCGTTGAATACTCCTTGATTCTCGCGACCTTCTCTGGCTATATAATGGGTGAATCTCCAATCTCATTTACTTTTCTGCTCCCATCTGATTACTCACTATCGTCTTCTTGCTTCCTCTTTACTTTGATCCGAACATTCTTGCTCATTCTTTCTCTTCGTACCTTCTTCTAAACTTCTTCTTATTACTTCCAGATGGCCTCCTTCTACATTCCCAAGTTTATCTTGAAGGGCTCCGACTGTAAATCAACAGAGGTTCGTGATGTTGAAAGGTTACGGTCTCTGGCGAATCTTGGTCCTGAGGTGGAGATCGAGATACCTCCTCCCGGAGTATTTGTTGATGCGCACCGGCCGGGATGGATTGCGGTGTACGAGTATCCTTTTCTTACTGGCCATCGCTTTCCTTTCTCGCCGTTGGTCAAGGCGTTCATGCTCGCTTTGGGGGTTGCAGTGGGGCAGCTCCTGCCAAGCGTTTGGAGGATCTTTGGTGCTTTAGACGACGTGGTGGAGAAACATGGCGTCGATCTAGCCGTCGAGGATATCGCTTATTCTTTCAACGTCCAAACGAAGACGGTGGGAAGAGTAGGCCTTAAGTCTAGGCCGAACGCGCCTAAGATCGCGATCGAGGGGAGTCAGGCCGATCGTCACTGGGCCGAATACTTTTACTTTGTGAAGAAGTCTTCTCTTGGCGAAGACTGTGCTTGGTTGGTTGACTGCTGGAATCCTACAGGTAAACTTTGATTTCTTCGAAACTCGCACTATGTGTTCAAGGTCTGGATCTTATTTTTTCTTCCTTTATGTAGTGAATACGGATGCTATTATAGTAAGGCGAGAGACCTAGAAGGTCATCGATAGGCTTCTTGCCATTCCTGAAGCGGATCGGACTTTCCATGGTCATGACGGAGAAGGGCGTCAAATTGCTTCCGTACTCCCGGCAGGTAACGCGTTCGTTCATCTGAGTTTTACTCGGTTCTTCTTTCTTTTAGCTCATGATTCTTATACGTGTGCTTTTGGTTCTTTCAGTTTCTGCGGATTTATCTCGCGTCCGTGGTGGAGGGCTGTCCGCGTCGGCTTTGGTAGCGTCGCGTAAAAGGAGTCGCGCCGAGGAGATGGCGGCTTCAGGGACTACGCTTCAGACCATCCCTATGATTTCTTTTCTTTCATCCCCGTCTCCTTCGTCTACTCCGGCGAAGAGATCGCGTAAAGGCAAAGAGAAGGTAGTCGAGAAGTTGGACTTTGGCTACGAGTCTGTAGATGACTTTCCGGGGGTGATTTCTCGTGCGGTCGCGTCTGGGAGATCGTTTATCCCTGCCATGAAACAATTTCAAAATCCTCCTTCCCTTGATTACTACTTGTCGAGGGAAACTGAGGACGTGATGGGTGAATCTCTCGCGGCGCAGTGACAAGTATGTTTTAATTTGAATTGCTTTCTTTTTACTGGAGCTTTTGTTCTCGCTCTCTGTAATATACGTACTTGAACGTCTTCTTTCTATAGGCTCTTCAAGCTTCTTTATGCGCATATGGGCGCTTCTCTGATTTCGTTGATCGGACGAGGTCTATGGAGGCTAAACAATCGGTCGACGAGATAAAGATTAAGGAGCTTACGTCGTTGGTCGAGGCGTCACAGAAGGCGGATAACGAGGCGAAGGAAAAGGTGGAGGCAGAGTCCAAGCTTCGTGAAGATCTTTCTGGGCAAGTCAAGGATCTTCAAGCCAAGATTGGTGCTTTGGAGATTGAGAAGGCCCGGGTGGAGTTGAGGTTGGCTTCCGACCTCAAGAATGTTGCGGAGTATTGGTCTTGGTTATCTCGCGTGGAGGTCATCGAGGAGTATGCTCTTGGTCGTACTCATGGATGGGACCCGGTGAAGGAGCGAAGGGAATTCAACAACGCGTACCCGAAGCGTCCCGAGGGCGTTGAAGTGGGACCTACGCCGATGAATCCTCCGGCTGAGCCCCATATTGAAGAAGATGTTTCTCCTCATCTCAACGAGGTTGATCCCAACGACGGCGTCGATGACGATGAAGGCGATGGCGAGGATGTCGCCGCGGAGGATTCTGAGGAGGAGAAGGATGCTTGTAAATATGAAGACGACGATCCTTCTTCTAGCGATGAATCTTCTTGATTTACTTTCTTTGAATTTTTTTTTGTACATTTGTACATGTACGTGTAGCTTTTTCTCTCTCTTTCTTTTGTAAAAAGAATTTTTTCTTTTTATGATGGGCTATTTATCGAAGCCTCCGATCTCTGTTACTCTCCAAATTCTGACGTAACAGGCTTTCGCTCCTAGCTCTCTTGCGACGACATGTATTAACGTGTCGTCGGTTTCTTATGACGTTTATACGTTCCTTTGGGAAGTTCTTTTCCTTTCTTACGTATCTCTACCCCTTTTGGTAGGTTTGATCTGAGCTTCTTGTAGGCTTAGTTTAAAGCTACCAAAGAAGTTTTGTATACTTTTAACTTGATATACCTTGTTGTTCCTTTTTTTTTTTTACTAATCTCGCGAACGCGTAGAGCTTTCTTTCGGCTTTCTGATCTTTTTGTATGGTACTTCATGTTCATGACTTGGGTGCTTGATATGTGCTTATTGGCTTTGATCGAGAGATGTGGTCAATGCGACTTACTTTAGCTTATTTGCCGACTTACATGAGGTTTGGGTCCAGCATTTCCTCCGAACCCAGAAGCGAATGGCGGACGTAGGTTAGCGTGTGATTTTGATCAGCTTGTGACGTTACCCCTTACTTTAAAGGTGGATCCATTGCCTCACGCTAGCGTTTAGGTCGACGTCGAACTCTTTTAATCGACGGGCCTATTCATCGTGTATGTCGTCCGTTCTCTTGAGTATTAGGACTTACGATGCCGGTGGACGCGTCCCTGCCGGTTTGGAGAATTGCCCGTGGATTCATGACTCTCAGAGGGGCCGTGGAAAGCATGAATACGCGTTCCTGGAGATGGGTGGTGGCGATAGGTTTCCCTTCTTCCCCAGAGCACCATGCCGGTTTCGTGAGGTACTGGGCTTCAATCCCTATGACCATTGCCACACGTCGCTAATGATCATAGGAAGCTTCGACTCGGGGTCAGCGGTTCGGCTAACGTTGCCTACGCGTAGATGGAGCCTTGAACGCGTAGACTAACGAAATTCGCCCCCTGCGCGGATTTTCGCCGCGGCCTTTTGAGCTTGGGTGTTACATCAGAGACAGAGAGCAAGTACTTTGAAAATAAAACATCTCTTATCATGCTTGAACACATCGGTGAAGGAAAAAAAAGGTATATTCATATATTGAAAAGATGCATCATGAAGACAAGACTACTACGTAGACGTCGACCCCTTTGTCGCCACGACCCCTTGTCGTTTTGACGCTAAGACAACTATTCTACCTTATTATAAAGAAAAACTTCAGGAAAGGGAAAAAAGGATTGTTCTTACTCATGTAAATGAAAGGGAAATAAGGTCGAGAAGGATCTCGGAAGACTCTTGTGCTTTCTTTAGGATTACGGAGGGTGATGCTTTAGGAACATGTTGCTTAGATCATTTCTTGTTACTTGGATCTTTTGATGCTTGGTATCTTGGTGAAAGACTTTAGATCGTTGCACTTCATATTTTGATTGCTATGCTTTCTTTTCTTTCCTCGGCGACGCTTTGGTTGCTTCCTTCATTCCGATATCGTAGCATTCTCTAGCAACTTGAGTTTCTCCCAAGATCTCTTGCGTCCCCCATGGCGATGGGAATTTCAGGGACTGATGGTATGTTGACGGGACTGCTCTCATGCCGTGCAGCCATGGTCTTCCTAGGATCACGTTGTATGGCGATTCAAGCTCCATTACGGCGAATTTAGCCCGCGTATTAATACCCCTGGCATAGGTTGATAGCGTAATTTCCCCTATCATCTCTGTCACTTCGCCGTTGAAACCTACTAATGGTACGCATCTCCTGGTCACGTTGCTAAGGGATAATCCTAATTCTTTCAGGGCGGCCGTAGTGATGATGTTGGCCGAGCTACCATTGTCCACGAGGATTCCCTTGCCCGTTCCAGGTCTCCTTCCAGGGCTTTGCTTTCTTGGCCATTGCACGTCGCGTAACCCTTCCATTGCGCTCATGACGCGTAGGGCGTCGGTCCTCATGGAGATTCCTCACTCTACGACGTAGTTGCTTTCTACCTCGCTCACAGTATGTACCGCTTGGGGTTCTCTTTGGAAAGGTTTGTTTCTTTTATCATTGCGTCCTCCCTGTTCCTGGTGCCTATCGGTATATCGACGTTGGGGAGAATTCCTTCGCGGAGGGGTCCGCCTATGTGGAGATTTGGCAACCTCTTCGTTGTATTGCTTCAAGTCTTCTTCCAATCTTATGGCTTGCATTGCCCTTTCCCTCGTTATTTCGAATGATTCGGTGCACATCTTTGTCAGTTCTTTATACAAGTCGCTATCTTTGGGGAGGGCGCGTCTGAACGCGTCGGAGGCGGTAGCTTCCGTGCAACTTGGGATTGTGACTTTCTCATCGTTGAAACGTTTGAGGAATTCTCTTATGGTTTCGCCTTTGCTCATGCGCATGTTATGGAGGTCTGATGGCTGCTTTGGAAAGAGCTTGCTACTGGCGAATTGTAACCTGAATTGGTTGGAGAGCTCGGCGTAGGACGACATGCACCCTTGTGGTAGATGAATGAACCATGTCAAGGCGGGGCCTTTCAGTGTTAAGCTAAAGAATTTGCTCATCATTGCCTCTTTGAATAGCGGATCAATGGGGCTCATGGAAATTTTAGCTTTGTAGAGCAAGATGTGTTCTTCAGGATCACCTGATCCGTCGTAGACTGGAAGATCCGCGACGGTGAATTTCTTGGCGATCTTTTGGATGCCTATACTCTTGATGAACGGGCTATCTTCGAACGCGTGTTCTTCTTCTGGCACTATGGATTTAGGGGCTCACGACATCGACATCATCTCCTTTTTGAAGGCCCCAATTTGTTGTTTCACGATAGCGGCGATGGTATCCGGAGTTAGGGTTTCTTCGGACTTCTTCTTCCGCGCGGAATCCTTGGGTAAGGTGAACCCATGGTGTTCTCTGGGGTGGTAGGTGTCGTCCTCTTCAAGAGCTTCATCCATATCTAAGCGTCGAGCGACTCTCTGGTTGCGGACGTAAGTGTATTGTCCGGACTGGTTTGCTTTGAGTTCTAGGATGGTGGAGTTTAACCCTTCGTTTTCTTTGGCGAGTTCCAACGCCGTCTTCTCACTTGCTTGCAAGGCTTCGGCTTGGGCCTTCTCGAAGGACTCGATTTGTGCTCGGATGACGGCTACGTTGGTAACTTCTCCGTCTACCCCTTTCCTTTCAGCGGGATCGTTATCTGTTGAAGTGTTGGGGGTGACTACGAGGTTCTTCTCAACGTTCTCATCCCTGGGAGTGAGGGAATCCTTCGCACGTTCTTCGGCCTCTGAATCCCTGTTGTTGCGGGGGCTATTGATTGGAGACGTCATGGCTTCCTGCAAAAAAGAAGTTCCCTTTGTGTGGAAAGATGACACCTTTTTTATCAAGCCCCACGGTGGGCGCCAATTGTTTGTAGCGAAATTATCAACGAGATGATAACTAAGCAATTGTAGGGCAAAGATCAAAGAGAATGGTATAATCTTAACACTAAGAGAACGAGACGAGACAACAAGGTTGAAACTTGAACTTTCTTGTGGTATTGATATTACGGCGTAGTACGATGATTACAAAAGGTTGGCGTTGACCTTTATATAGGTTAACCCTAGGATCTTACTAAGGAAATAATATCTTTTCCTTTTCCTTCTAACGATATAATAAATATGGTAAAAGATATTCTTTCATCTTATCCTTTACCATTTACACGAATATAATATAGAACAAGGTAACTAAGTGGCGGCTGACCTAGTTGCCATAGCTTAACGACACGTTCTTCTTTATAACGTCACGTCGACGCCATCTTCCGTTTCATACGTCGCGTCGCCTCTATCCTTCTACGCGTAGCTTTCACACGTTCCAGAGTCGTCGTATTTTTAGGCACAAACAGCTGTAGCTTTGTTGGATTGAATGCAAGTGCATTTCTTGTGTTTCAACTTGTGAGAATGAGTGTTGGTGGAACCATATCTCTGTCTCAAAGGATCGACACTTGCCTATCTAACCCTAGGTCGATTCCTTGGGTTAGTTTGAGTCAAGCGAGTCTTTTTAGATTGACGACTGAGTCAAGGAAGACGGCACTTGCCTATCTAGTTCGAGTCAAGCGAGTCTTTCTAGATTGACGACTGAGTCAAGGAAGACATCACTTGTCTATCAAGTTCGTTTGATCGTCTTCCGCAACGACCTCATGAACCCGCCTTCTACATCGACTTCACCTTCAGTTCATCCAAGAGAACGTTTTCAGCATCATATATTTGATCTTGCAGATTCGCCTGCCATCACCTGAGGTCGAAATTGAGATTCCTCCTAGTGGAGTCTGCGCTGACGCGCACCGTCCGGGGTGGATATGAGTCTACGAGTATCCATTCCTCGCTAGGCATCGCTTTCCGTTTTCACCTCTGGTGAAGGCGTTTATGCTGGCGTTAGGCGTCGCGGTGGGGCAGTGTCTGGCGGATCTTCGGAGCTCTTGACGACGTGGTGGCGAAGTACGGCGTCAGCATCGTCGTAGCTGACCTTGTTAAATCTCAGAGGATTTCTACCACGCCGACGGGTAGAGTGGGCTTCAGAGCCAGACCTAAGGCGGATCGAATTGCCTTCGAGGGGAGTACGGCCGATCGCGGCTGAGCGGAGCACTTCTACTTCGTGAAGCTTGGCGAAGATTGCATCTGGCTTATTGAGGAGTGGAATCCTTAGAGTAAGTTCTTCGGCTTTTATTTCTACACTTTGTCTTAAGAAATCTTTTCTCTTTAGCGTACGCGTCGACGCCTTTGCTTACGCGTGACTTTGCGTGTTCTTCAGTTAATGCGATGGTTCTCATTACGAGGTCGGAGACCAAAAATGTGATGGAAAAGCTTTTGGCGATCCCAGAGGATGATCGAACTTTCCATGGTCATGACAGGGAGGGTCATCGTAGTGCTCCTGCGCCCTCAACTGGTAGGTCATCTTACCCCTACTATGTTTAACTCGTGCTTTTTCTGTCTAACGCGTACTTATTCTTCTTTTGGTTTTTTTCTTTCAACCGTCGCCTCTCGCGTTCGTGGACGTGGTGAATCTGCTTCTGATCTCATCGCAGCAAAAAAAAGCAAAAGATTGCTCAGGCGTCTTCTTCCGTGACTCCTATCGAGGTTGATCCCATGATCTCGTTGATCTCTCCCCCTTCTCCTTCCCCAGCTAAGACACCAAGGTCAAAGAAGGGCAAGGCGAAGTTGACTGAGGCATTGAATTCCAGATACTCGAGCGTGGATGATTTCCCTGGGGTTGTCACGCGCGCCATAGCTTTGGTTTGGCTCCTTTCTCCTCTGACGCTCGATCACTACGCGTCGGCGGACTCGGCCGACGTAATGGGAGAAGCCTACGCCGCTCAGTGGCAAGTGGGGTTTGGTCTTTCTTTTTCCTTTGCTTCGACTTTTTCTTAGACTTTCTCTCTTAACTTTTATTTCTTACTTTCAGGGGATTCAAGCTTCTTTATGTGCTTGAAGGCATTTCGTCGAGTACCCCGCGCGGATGTAGGCGTTGGAGAAGAAGGCGTCTGATGGCAAGGCGAATCTTGACAAGCTCAATGGCTTGGTCAAGAGTGCTTGCAATGCGGAGGAGGCTCGGGATGAAGTTGCTAATGCTCTCAAACTTCACGGTGAGCTCGTCGATCAAGTTGAAGAGTTGAAGGCGAACATTGTTCTCTTAAGTCCGACGTGGAGAGGAGGGAGGAGCAACATAAAGTGGAGCTAAGGGAGTCAAATAAGGCCAAGGTGGAGGTTTTGGAGCAATACCGCGACGGAAAACATCACGAGTCCCTGATATCCTAATTCTTTATCACTTCACTCTAATAAAAAGCATGTTATTTTGATCAAAAAAAATAAAGAGCATGTTAGAAACTTCTTATCCAACGCATATCTTTCCTCCTTTTCAACAAGCAAATATGATTACAGAACCACTGCCCCCAAAAAGAAAATATCCCACAAAACAATAAGCCAGTAACAAGTAAAAAGCTAAGTATGTTTCACTGATCCTGGTGTTTCAAACAACACATATCTTTCCTTCTTTCCAACAAGACATTAATTTCCACGAACGCTTCTTGCATCTGTTCTTATGCACAAGTAGGCCTGCCTTCCACGTTGTATTCTTGTCCACACACGCACCTTGTTACATGTGAAATTCCCTGTAAATCAGCAAACACTTTGTTGATTCAACAATTTCAAGATTATTTTATAACGATGTCTCCTTTCCTGCCAACAATAAACAGTTAAGTTTGCACACACCTTCAATCTCTCAATTTGAAGCTGCAAATTCTGCAAATAATCTTTTTCCCCATTTTTGTCAGATGACAGAGCTTTATGCTCATCTTCCAATGATATCATATCGAATCCCTTTGAATCTAGCTGGAATCAATTGATTACTAGAAGTTAATCAACAAATCATACAAGAAACAGAAACGCTTATTAAGAAAAGTAGGTCAAGAAATTCTGTAAGACCTTGCTGTCATTCACTTGACATTTCACTTGTTCAATAGATTGTTGGATCTGAGAGGAGAGACAATATAAACTCAACTTCAGAAATGTTGATAGCAAAGCAGCAGCGATATTCTCACATAGATATTAATCTGAGATTGACGCTCAACTTCCAGAAAGGAAAATAATTTTCAGCCTTTATCCTAGTCAGAGTCATGACTTCTTCACAGATAGTCTGATACTATAAAGCTATAACAAGTAAAAAAAAAATTGTACTTCTGTTATATGAGGTTTCTACACATGATGAAGGAAGCAAACATCAGAATTTGCAAGGAGATTAATGGGTGAGACAGTGGAAACTTAAGAATTCTTAAATTCTAAGGTATGAAGCTTGCCTTGCTCCTTCAGATCAATTTCTAGTTTAAGCATTCACTGTTTTATGTGATCAGCTAAAAGACATTATATTATCATCCATTGCTTGTTTCCTGCTAGTTATAAACTCAAGGGGGATTTCGTGAATTTTGTGTGGATTATCACCCAAATTTATCTTATATTTCTCACATTTTCACCGCCACCTTAACAGTCCATATCACATACCTAACACGATCCTCAATGACATGGACCAAAAACCGCTAACCTTTGTAACTTGATAACCTTCTACAATATTCCATACCTACCATACTCTACCTGTTGTATGCAACAGGATAAGAGACCTTTTTGAGGCAATCCTAAAGCCAAAATCTTAACATGAGCTTTTTTTGATATATTTTATTTATTCTTATACCAAAGGAAACATATTCACCCATATTAATTAACAAGAAACATTTTACAATAAAACAATGAATAAAAATAGAGAACAACCAGAATAAGTACATATAAGTGACTCCCAGTCTAAGTAAACCGTGAGATACTAGCTAAATCGACAATAAAAGCTTAAGAATAAGAAGGTCCAGAATCCAAATCCCCTTCATTTTTGAAATTTACTTTTTATCAGAAAAACTAAGAGCCCGTTTCCTGTTGCAGTTTCATTTTCTAGACAGGTAAATAAAGTTGCCTATAAAAGAAATATCATATTAATACACATATTAAGAAGGTAAACCTTCTTGTTTTCTGAAAGAAGATCATGTTTTGCATTTCTGATCTTCTGAAAATTAGTTTGTACAGTGTTTAATTCTCTTTCAAGGTTCTGCTTGCCGACTGCTTTCTGAAGGAACTACATATTTAGACAAGAAGAACATATTAAATACATTTATGACTATTATAAGACAAAGAACAGAGCAATGAATGTTTACCAAGTTATTTGCATGGCTGTCAGCAGTAGATCTTTCTGCATGTTGAAGACAGACAAGGTGAATATATTAGCCATACATCATCAATAAATGCTAGATTCACACAAATTCTGAATGCCATAACTTTCATCCAATTTCTATTTGCTACTCTAAGCCTGTCAGAATCTAACCATAGGTAATCAAATAACTGGTATCTGTAGATGAGAAGTTCCACACCCGTGTGGTCAGGTATTTCTTCTTCTTCTTTTATGGAATTAGTAGGTACTAGGTAAGTTAAAATACATTTGATAACACCTATAAGTCAACTATTTCTTCATCAATTACTCCAGTAACCTTACAAATGAGCTTCTTGGAATGCCCATATCATAATCATATTTATTTGTAAGTCCATCTTGATTTCCTAAGTTAACTAATTAAGTCACGCAAGTCAAGCAGAAAATGGATATAGTGAAGCTATGCCGCTACAGCCATGAGGCCACGATGTGACTCATGATAGCCTTTATCACTTGTTGACCCAAAAGTACACAATAACATTTGATAATAGATTAATATGAAAACACTGCAACTTGCAAGTCCAAACTTTCATATGGCTTTTACATATATAACTTTTTCACCTATAAAGAAATCAAAATTCAATTAGTTGCTTCATCACTGTTCTGCATACAAATCAGAGTCAAAGTTTTAGCCTACAATTCTGGAAGATAAGACGTATATCTCCTACATAATAATCAACATGATGCTTCATGAACGATGTTGTTCATACCTTCAGTTTTCCTAGTCCCTGCATCTTCCTCATTTATGATCTGTATTAAGATATAATTGGCAGTTTAAAACATAAAAAGTTCCAGCAGATAGGGATTGATTTTTTCCAAACATTAGATTAAGTAGCAGATCAATTCATAGTCCATAGGTTAGCATTACCAATATGCAGATCAAAGAAGACAGAATCTAATCAAGAGGCAGGATATTTGGCAAGTGAAAGCTTCTACCACTAGCTCTTGGTTTTGGAAAAGTCTGCTCAGAATTAGAAATGATATCATGGGACAAGCTCGAGTACAAAAATTGAATGATCAGAGTAATGTAAAAGCATCAGGTAAATTGGACTGTACTATTCTCTATCATAGAATCAGAAGTCAGTTTATGAGTGTATCTTGGTGCAATGTGGTTTGGCAAGGGATACAGTCTAAGAAATGGAGTTTCTTGTGTTCGTTGGCTACATTACAGAGGCTTCCTACTGCTTCCAAACTCAGTAAATTTGGCATAATTTCTAATCCACTTTTCTATTAATGTGGAGATGAAGATGAAACTGAAGATCATCTTTGGTTCAGATGTGATGTTGTTAAACAGGTGGTTGATATTGTACTTCAGTGGCAAGGCATAGGTGACAGGAAACTGTCTCTTTTAGCATGGTGGGATTGGTTTTCATCTTGTGAAAAGAGGTCAAACAATATCTATGTAGGCAAGCTTATGACACTTGAATGCACTGTATACAATACATGGAAAATGAGGAATGAGGTAATCTTCCAGGGGAAAACTGTCAATGCACAGCAATGCGCTGCAGAGATGAAGATGAAACAGAAGATCATCTTTCGTTCAGATGTGATGTTCTTAAACAGGTGGTTGATATTGTACTTCAGTGGCAAGGCATAGGTGACCGGAAACTGTCTCTTTTAGCATGGTGGGATTGGTTTTCATCTTGTGAAAAGAGGTCAAACAATATCTATCTAGGCAAGCTTATGGCACTTGAATGCACTGTATACAATACATGGAAGATGAGGAATGAGGTAATCTTCCAAGGGAAAACTGTCAATGCACAGCAATGCGCTGCAGAGATCATAGAGGCAAGCAAGATCAGAATTCTTCATACGCTGAAAATTTCAGGAAAAAGAGGAAATGCAATGAGGAGAAGACTTGTTGTGTGATATGATGCAGTTTTAATATTCTATCTGATTAGGTGTGCTTTTTAGGGTTGATATGGTTCTTTACTTGTAAATTACAAAAGACCTTTGATTCTGTATGTTTGGAACTTGTGTTCCACATTAATACAGAATTTACCATTTGGAGGAATCCATTGCAAGACAAATCACAAGACCAGTCATTGCATCTCTCTGAGAAGATAAAGGAGCTCAGAGTATTTGATTGCACCAGTATAAAAATGATATAAACTCCCAAGTACAAAATTAAGGTGACCAAGCTGTGAAATCTGCTCTGGAGTGTAATCATTTTACTGTAAGAGATCGAGCTCAGGACATAAATTCTACTTCCAAAACCTACTGGATTCAGTTAGAAGTTAAGCTAGCAGTGTTTAATCCTAGTGACAATCTATATCGCAGAGATTAGTCAGGAATTAAACCTGGTTCTGCAGTAATTTTAGACTCATTTTCTCTCTCAGCTCCGAGTAATGCATTCTGATCAAGCAGGTAGCAGTTTGACTGAGAGGAAACAAGACCAAAATATGTGTAAACTTCTAAAACACATAAGAGTAGATTACCTCTTGGCCAATAGTTTAGCAGAGAAGCTGATTCTTTCTTGTTGAACTAATTCCAAGGTCTGTCAAAAATATATAATAAAGGTAGCACACTATCACTAGTTTGAATACTAGCTCTCTCTTTAGGAAGTTAAGTGTAAATATTTCCGTTTCAATAATTAACCGTAAACTTTACCTCGGCAAGGGAGGCATAATCAGATTCTAAAGACGAGATCAATTTCTGCTTATCGAAAATCTTAAAGCGAATATCAACTGTTCTCTTCAGAAGCTGGTCCGCGTCATCTGTGATCTGCTGAGTTGAGGATTTTGCTGATAAATAGAGGATACAGAAGCATGCTCGTTAATCCAGGTAATTTGAATTTTGTTCAAAAATGGAAATGTTAATACCAAAAAAGGGAAATTAACTGATAGAGGAAAAAACGGATGAGGAAGAAGGAAGAACCTGCATGAAGATCTTTCTCCAAAGCGTGAATGACGGTGAACTGCGTCTGCTCTTCAACCGTGATCTTAGTAGCTTGATCTTCGGCATCTATGAATCGAAATTGTCAGGTTTTCCATGCGAATACCGGGAGAAGCGGGGGAGAGAGAGAGGGAGAGAGAGAACCATTGATTTGGATACGCAGTGATTCGGTGTGCTGCCGCATGGATTTTTGTTGGCGTAGCAGAGGAGCCGGACGAAAGGGACGATAGAGTGTGTTTGTTTGGTTGAGTGGGCGAGAATAGATAGTTAAAAGAGAGATGGGCTGAAAAACTGTAGTGGGTTGACGAGGCTCATTGGGCCCACGAAATAAAGGATATTATTCATTAGGGACATTAAGGGGCCATTGTCCCTAGCGGGACAATAGAAGGGGTTACTAACCCTGTTTCGTTCATGTTAGATAAACTAACCTAACCTAAACCCTATCTAATATCTTCCGCCTCTCTCTTCGTCTCCACTTTTCTTCCGCCTCTCATCTTCGTCTCCTATTCCCCTCCCTTTTTCAGACGACGACCTAGGCACTGCAACGAGGTTCAAAGAACGTAACAATCCTGCTTCGGCTTTTGGAGAGGATTCAATTCCTGAAGCTTCTCTGCGAGTTTCATGTAGCCAGATCCGTCTAGGATATTCTCCATTACCGCCGCCGTCTCGATCTGGCCGGGATGATGCTTCAACTGTTTGTGAGGTTGTCGGTGAACTCAAGCTTTCCATTCATGGCCTCAGCGAAAAGCGCGAAGATCACTTCGAAGAGCAGAGCGAGAAGATTGGCGTCGAACAAGACGATTTAAGCGAGGTTAGATCCGACGACGGTGCCGTTGGCGAGCGCCAATCCTTCCTTCGGCTAAAGTTCAGAGATGTTAGATTCAGTTTCGGTGAGGCTGAAGGCCTCGTCTCGAGAGACGCGACGGCCATAGGAAGTGATCAACTGTTTTGACTTAGTTTTCGACGAAGATCCCGCTGTGCCGCTGCTAATTGTGCAAGAATTAGCCGCTAAATGGGATGATCAACATCAAATCCCTAAAGATCTTTTGTACAAAGTAGACCGTTGCTTCCAGGTTCGCTTTCTATTTTAATAATCTCAAATTCACATGAGCATTAAATACGGAGTATGCTAGATCTCCAGTTATCACTTCAGAATATGGGACAAGGTGTTCTTGCTTGTTGATGACAATATGTATTTAGTTATTCAATTTTCATTGAAATTGCTTGTTGATGACAATATGTATTTAGTTATTTAATTTTCATTGAAATTGCTTGTTGATGACAATATCTATTTTATCTACTGGTTGAATTTATAATTCTTTTCTTTAATTATTTATTTTTAAGCTTTGATTAAAAAAAAGGTGATGACAAGATTTGACATCAATTCAATTGGAAGAGCTAGAAAGTAGTATTGTCATTCATCGATCAAAGCAGTCGAATGACACTTCAATAATATTGATGACAATTTAGTTTGATATTTATCATCGGAAATGAGTAAGTATGGATTTTTTTCGTTCATTTAATAGTGATGATAACAATTCATTTTGGACGACGACAATATTTATACACGAATCGAGATAACAATATTAATACTCGAGTCGAGATGACAAAAATTGTAATCAAATATACTAAATAATATCATTAATGCAAACAGTCATCGTTACAAATTGTATCAACCAAAATTGTCATATTGTCTTCAACTGAAACTGTCATCAAGTGAAATTGTCATCAAGTGAAACTGTCATCAACTCAAATTGTCATCAACTCAAACTGTCATCAACTCACACTGTCATCAACTTAAACTGTCATCAACACAAACTGTCATCAACACAAACTGTCATCAACACAAACTGTCGTCTATTAAAAAGGTTAGTTTACACACTACAAATTTTTAGGGTTAAAAAATAGAAGTGAGAGTGCAAAAAGGGTTACTTACCCTAATTCGGGTTCACTAGGCGGTAGTAATTAGGGAAACTCTACAATTAAGTTTGGAACTATTTATGCCCAATACACCTTTTGGGAATAAATATTAGGTTAGTAAACCTGTTTATTAAACACTATGCAAATACCCTTCCCTCTCCCTCTGCCAAGAACACGCGCTACACAGAACATCTCAGACTCTCTCTTCCATTCCCATCGCATCTTTCATGCGCCTTCAATCGCAACCTCCTCTCCCTCTAGTCCTAGATCCAAACTCTCCAGATCCAACCACATATTTCTCAGATCTGTCTTGCCGCAAACCTAATCGAAATCCGAAGCCAGATCTCTCTCCCCGCAGACCAAATCAAAATTGAGGTCGCTCCTAGATCTAAGCCAGATATGGCATCAAAAACGAAATCGCTTCATTGCAGCAGCAGCAACAGGCTTAGGCTAAGCCAAATCTGTCTCCGCTTCTTGTTCGCCGCAGTTCTCAACCTCGTCGTAGAAATTGGCTCCATACGGAAAGAGCCGAAGCCTAGCGAAAACCTCGTCCGTCGGGCAACGAGCTAGAAGCCTGATGGCAGCGACGCGGCATGGAACTACCGACGGAGCTCCGGCTCCGACGCCATGCTTCTTCACACCAAAGCCATGCTTGTTTACTGTGTGTATGATTTGTTGTTAGTGAATGAATGAAATTGCTTTTTGGAAACAAGAGGCCAAAATACAAACTCAATTATTATTCGTGTATTGTTGTTCTCTGCCTTGCTGCAGGAGATCATAAATGCTCTTCTATTGTAGAAATGCTGATGTTTACACTGTTACTGTCATTCTGTATGCTTATTTAGTCGTGTTGAAAACTTATTTAGTCGTGTTGACAACTTATTTGTAGTGCTGACACTCATTTTTTGTTTTGTTGACAAGTTATTAGTGGTGTTTGACATATTATTTAGTTGTGTTGACAACTTATTTAGTCGTGTTGACAACTTATTATTCTTGTTGACAAATCTGTTAAAAATTTTGTTGACAGCTCTGTTAAAAATTTTGTTGACAACTCTGTTATAATTTCCACGTCATCTTGACAACTTATTATTCTTGTTGACAACTCTGTTAAAAATTCTTTGTTTGATTGTTCATTTGATTAATGGAGTTGCAACAACTACTTGTTTTCTTTAGAATGTTTGTTTTGTTGGAAAATGTTGAACCTTATTATATGGTGTGTGAACACTACTTAACATATGTAATTGGACACGTCACGCATGGAATGAAACCATACGTCACGTATGAAATGTGTTGTATGTGACGTGTGATTTGCTTCCATTTGTGACGCGTCGAATACCATATGTAGTTTATATGCCTAATAGTATTTTCAAACCAAATCAACATACATATTGTGACAAGTTAGAGAGTTATGACTAGTAAGGTTTCCAAAGAAAGGATATGCTACTTTAAAAGTTAGAAGTTGTGAATTGGAGTTACCCACATGGTTAAATATCTCTAATAGGCATTGAAAACAAGTTTAATTCCATTCCGACATCGTTTGGGTGTCGTTTTGCCAAATTAGGCCTTAAGGCCTTTTAACGTTTACACATAGTTTCGAGTCCATTTTTGTGTGAGCGAGACCTTATTGGGACTTTATATTCCTAATAAGACTAAGTTGTATAATTTTTCAACAATATTTAACATCGATGTTGTAGACCATACATATTGCAACAAGTTAGAGAGTTACGACAAGTATGTTTTTTACAAAGGAGACACTACTTTTATATTTAGAAGTTGTGATTCGAAGTTACTCACATGGTTAAATATCCCTAATAGGCATTGAAATCAAGTTTCATTCCATTCGGACGTCGTTTCACCAAATTGGACTTTAATCCCATTTAAGGCGTTTTAAGTTCTTTTAGTGTTTACGCATAGTTTCGAGTCGCGTTTTGTATGATCAAGACCTTATTGGGTCATTATATGCAACAAGTTTGATAGTGATGACTTGTTTGAGGTTTAGAAAAGAGGTGTTACATGAAAGTGAAAAGGTTTTGATTGGGATTGAAACCAAGTTTAATTCCATTCCTACATCGTTTATGCCTTGTTTTGCCAATTTTGCCCTTAAGGCCTTTTACCGTTTACGCATAGGTTCGAGCCTTTTTATATGAGCGAACCTTATTGATACTTTACATGCCTAATAAGACTAAGTTGTATAATTTTTTCAAACATAATCAACATCAATGTTGTAGACCATACATATTGCAACATCGTTCGCTTTTCAAACTAGGTGTCCTATCAAAAGGAAGAAATCTTGATTTGAAGATACAAACATTATCAAATATCACTAATAGGGATTGAAACCAAGTTTCATTCCATTCCGACAAAGTTTCGACGATGTTTTGTCAAATTGGGCGTTAAAACCTTAAAAACGACACTGAAAATGAATTATTTTGCACACATGACTACAAATACATTGAAGATAATTAGGTATATGTCAATTAACATATGTAATTGATTACGTCACTTATGCATTACACAATATGTCACGCATAGACATAATCCATACGTCGTGTATGGATCATGTTCATACATGACGTATGAATTTTTTTTGAAAATATTGCAATCCATATACGACGTATGAATTTGTTCCGTACGTGACGCACGAGACTGGGTGGTAAATAAAAATTTGAGGGGGCGATTTGCCGAAAATCACTCGTCCAATAGGCCCATTTGCCAGAAACCACCCTTATAACAACTAATTACCGAAAATCACCCTTTTTAAGACACTTCGTCACCAAACAACCACCTGGCCTCATACTCCGTTTGGATTTCCGTTAGATATTTACAAATTTAAGGCAAACCTTTTATTTTATTTCAATTTCTCCACACTTTCAAAGTTTGGGTAAACATTGTAATTAAACATTATAGGGTTCTCATGTTTGGGCAAAATTAGGGATTTTACTGTTTTCATGTTTGGGCAAAATTGGAGATTCTAGGGTTTTATGTTTGGAAAAAATTGGGGATTCTAGGGTTTTAATGTTTGGGCAAATTAGGGAAGCTCCCAATTTCGGTTGATCAGTGACTGATGCTTCCAATTTTGACTCGGAAACTCTCGGTTCTTCCTCCCAATGGCAGAATTCGCCGCTTCCGTGTTGCAAATCTTGCTGATGACCTCGGAATCGGAGACGACAATGGAAGATGTGCAGTGCAGACAAGTCTGGTTGTTGGAGATCCAAGTGTCGATGCAGTCGGCGTGGAAGGCATTACAACAAACGGGAAGGAGATGGAGTTGATCTTGCGGCTCGAATTTGGAGAGGCATACAACGCAATCTCCGCCTGATTTAGCGGCGTTGGGGCCTGTAATGGAGGCGAAAGTGAAGAGCGGGAGGGAGCCGATGATTGAGGGACTCAAGTGGAGCTTCCATGGTTGTGGTTGTGATAGAAGGAAGATTGAAGAAGTTGACCACAAATTTTGATTTAATTATAATTTTTACCCAAGCTTTGAAGATGGGAGAAAATAAAAGAAAACAAAAAATTTGGCTGAAATTTGTAAATATCTAACGAAAATCTAAAACGAGTATGAGAACGGGTGGTTGTTTGGTGACGGAAGGTCTTGTAAGGATGATTTTCGGTAATTAGTTGTTACGATGGTGGTTTCTGGCAAATGAGCTTATTGGACGAGTGATTTTCGGCAATTGACCCTAGATAGAAATCATCTTTAATTATGAGTTGCATGATATGCAACCCAAAACTATAAAAATATGCTATGGAATTCCCGTTAATGGATAGCCTAAGATTTCATCATTTACATAGAAGTCTGTCTACAAGCAACATATAGTTGACATACTGTATACTCTGTCGCTAGTATCGCTTAGATATTCTTGGCATAGAACATTTTTGCTTCCTGTCATGGTAGAGCCTCAAAACTATAGCTGCCGTTTCTTCAATTGCTTTCCCAGTTACCTCTGTGTTAAACAAAACGCCATCATCATGCTATCGAACAATAGGCGAAAATGTCAGCACTCAAGAAGTAGAAACAAGAACCTGCTTACCGATAACTGGCCAGGTAGGATTCTGGGTGAAAATCTTTCTAGCGTGCTCCAACTCTTCTCTCACGTACTCCATTTCAGCATAGTTAGTTCTCACTTCACCAGAAAACCCTAGTGTCTTAGCCCTGCTTTTTCTGATTGTTTGCAGCACCAGAGGATTGATAGTCAGGCCATAAACCTTTCTTGGTGACACAGTGAACAAGGAGCTCGGTAAATTCACTCCCATAACAATGGGGACGTTTGCCACCTTGTACCCTTTCTGTGCAAGGTAGATCGACAATGGCGTCTTCCCAGTGCGAGATACACCAGCAAGAACAATGTCAGCGTTTTTTAAATTCTTGGGGAGAGCCCCATCATCCTGCTTGATTGTGAATTCAATGGCTTCAATCCTTTTGAAGTAATCCTCTGAAAGGGGATTCCTTCCTGGGGCACTACGAGGAAGACCAAGTGGCGACACGTCAAGGTGAGATGAAATCGCTTCTGTGATGGGGCCCAATACATCGATTGAAGCAACATTCCAGATTTTGCATGCGCTTTTTGCAGCTTCACACATTGAAGGATCGGCGAGCGTGTAGACAAGCATAGCACCTTCTTTTGCTGCTTGCTTTATGATTTCCAGAAGACGGTCCACGTCTTCAATCTGTTATAAAAAAGCAGATGAGGGAAGTTATAATAAAGAAGCCACCAGATGTGAGGTTTTTCTAGCTCGTTTTTACAACTTATGTTATATGAACAATCTACAAGAAGACTGCTCACCAGAAAATTGGAGTCGCTAAAGATAGAAATCCTGCAATCATAATATTTCCCTATTGTAATTCCTTTCCTTTAGCCAGACTCTAAAATCTCAATATACACTACTACTGCTGAAAGGATATATAGACAATGAACCGGAAACGGCACTGAAGACAAACACAGAGGATTAATTCCTCCCTTGGTTCGCTCAAGAAAGAAAGGAGGAGGATCTTGCACTGGAAGTGTGTCATTGAAAAAGGAGATATTTAACACGAAACTTTTGTGCTTTGGACAAGATTTAGCTCTTAATATATAAAAGCTTCCAGTAACTTCTTTTATCCATCTTTACCTTTTCTGTTTTAGTGTTTCAATACATATGTGTACCTCATAATCACGATATTAAATTGTTTACTTTTCTTTGGAAAACTTGTTATTAAGTGCAAGAAAGAAAGTTAGTTAGACGACATAAGCAGCTTATGAGCTGTGAAAAATTCTAAATTTACACTAGCAGCATTAAGATGAAAACATAGACAGCAACTTGAGGTCACAATGGTGTACATGAGAAGAAACCTAAAATTTGCTTAAACATTGTACATAACAGCTAGAAACATACCAAATCCTTATGTAGAGATGAAGCTAATTTTGTAGAGATGAAGCAGAAAATTGATGATGGGACGATGAAGAAAGAATAGAAGGTTAGTGTAAAAGAATGGAAATTGCAGTGATAGTACGTACCCCAGAAAAGAGATGAGTGTTGATGGGGCAAACGCGATTGACCAAGCAGTGCTCGAACTGGCCCAAGGCGGCGTTAACGGAGTGCTCCACCGTCCAGCCAGTTCCGTCAGACACCATATAAATCGCCTTTCCGAGAACTGCCTCCTCTTCTTCTTCATCCTCCTCCTTCTCCCTGTGAACAGTGTGAAGGGGCAACGGGATGGTCTTCCGGTCCAGCCTCAGACCGGTTCGGATAGCTCGGGCTCTAGACCACCGGTTCAGCTCAGGGCTTCCCCGACTCTTCGCTTTCGGGGGATCGCCTCCCTGCTTATTTGATGACTTTCCCGCTGATCCAAAACTAGGTATACCACATGATAACAACATCTTCCTTTATATTTCTCCGCGGACCTTTCTCGCCGCTCATGGAAAATATACACAACCAAAACGTTTTCGCCCAAAACAATCAATTTCACCACATCTGCGCCTTCTGAATTGCCACGTTACCCACCCTTTCATTCATTTTTCGGTTCAAACTACTGGTGGATTACAGCATCATCAATCAACCCGCCCCTTGCTAAATACATCCTACCTAAATTATCAAAATACTCGAAAAATAAAAAAGACCTTTACTGAAGATGTACATCTCTCGAATTAAATGAAAAGCATGTCCCTCGCGTAATGCGAAAATAAAATTTTAAATTTATAATATTTCTTGCTAATCTCGCGTTACGCGAGAGACGTGCTTCTCGCGTAACGCGAAAGACTAGGCGGTATTTGGAAATTTAGGTGGGCTGTTTATTTTTTTATTAAAATTAAATAAATAAGATCTTATTATATTAAACATAAACAGTTAAGAGATATAGTAAAATCTCACTCAGGTCGCGAAGCTGTGACACTAGGATGAGTATACACTCACCTAGGTCGCGAAGCCTTGACGCTGGAGCTCGAATGACAATTATTCTCGCTCAGGTCGCGAAGCCGTGTGATCGAGGTTGAGTGGCAAATATTCTCACCCGGACCATGAAGTCGTGACACTAGGATGAGTATACACTTACCTAGGTCACGAAGCCTTGACGCTGGAGCTCGAGAGGCAATTATTCTCGCTCAGGTCGCGAAGCCGTGGGACCGAGGCTGAGTGGCAAGTATTCTCACCCGGACCATGAAGCCGTGACACTAGGATGAGTATACACTCACCTAGGTCGCGAAGCCGTGACGTTGGAGCTCGAGTGGCAATTATTCTCGCTCAGGTCGCGAAGCCGTGGGATCGAGGTTGAGTGGCAAGTATTCTCACCCGGACCATGAAGCCGTGACACTAGGATGAGTATACACTCACCTAGGTCGCGAAGCCGTGACGTTGGAGCTCGAGTGGCAATTATTCTCGCTCAGGTCGCGAAGCCGTGGGACCGAGGCTGAGTGGCAAGTATTCTCACCCGGACCATGAAGCCGTGACACTAGGATGAGTATACACTCACCTAGGTCGCGAAGCCGTGACGCTGGAGCTCGAGTGGCAATTATTCTCGCTCAGATCGCGAAGCCGTGGGATCGAGGTTGAGTGGCAAGTATTCTCACCCGGACCATGAAGCCGTGACGCTGGAGCTCGAGAGGCAATTATTCTCGCCCAGGTCGCGAAGCCGTGGGATCGAGGTTGAGTGGCAAGTATTTTCACCCGGACCATGAAGTCGTGACACTAGGATGAGTGTACACTCACCTAGGCGCGAAGCCGTGACCCTGGAGCTCGAGAGGCAATTATTCTCGTCCAGGCCGCGAAGCCGTGGGACCGAGGCTCAGTGGCAAGTATTCTCACCCGGACCATGATGCCGTGACGCTAGGATGAGTATAGCACTCACCTAGGCGCGAAGTTGTGCTACCCGCACGCGAGATCAAGTGTATGAGGATTAACAAGTATTAATACCCATACGCATGAATGTCATTTGTGTGGCGAGTGTTGCTTACTTTCGCTAAGCTTTGTCTTCACTCTTGTTAACCACTCTTGTAAAACTTTACTCTCTCGCTTCATTTGCATGTGCAAAGCTTTGCCTTCACTCATGTTTCTTGATTTCGTGAAGCCTTGAACTCACTCGACTTGTGTCGTGAGGTCGCGATTCGCGTCATGAAGTTTTTACTTGCTTAGTGTTGTGAAGTACCGCTGTTAATTGCTTTGCCCTTCTTTGTGAAGCATCCTGCTCGCCTTCAGGAAACATTGACTTCATTTGTTTCACTCACTTTTACCTAGTTTCAATTAGCTTGTTTGCTTAAGCTATCGTTGTGCAACGAGAATCGCTTGTTCCAGGAAAGGGTGCAAACTTAAAGCACCTAAAAACTGGTTGCGTTGTTGAAAAAGAGGTTGTTCTCAACACTTATCGATCCGAGTGCTAAACGTGGTCACTAAGGAGAAACATCGTAAGGAGATGTTGCTTCGAAAATAATGTTTTCATGTGAATCCTCACACTAAGGCATTTCCTTGCTAAGCTTTATACTACTCTTTCTTTAAAGGGAGAAATACCCTTGTAGTGGAAGGCCTACCTTTAAGGTAAGTTTCGGTTCACTTTAGTCGCGAGGCCCTTAAAGTTTCACGCATCATTCTGCTATTCTTTAGACATTCCTTCGGGTATATCTCCCAAACCTCATTCATGAGTAAAGTTGTAGCAAGAATTACAACTTGCATTCCCTACCTCACGAGGGTGTTAGAACCAACAAGATAGAGACACCACCTTCATCCCTCTTCCTATTCACCTTGCATAATTTATGTTTTGAGTGAAGTGAAAGAGACAAGGGGAGAGATGTGGAGTCGACTCGATCGGGCTTTCATGACCTCGTCATCAATACTCTGACTAGTCTTCCCTCTCCCTTTGCATCCGATCTTTAAGCCTTGAGTTAAATCAAGTAGAGATATATAGTAAGCAAGTGTGATGAACGACACGAAAGAAGAACGAGAACGCGAGAATAATGGTATAGAGCTTATATAGAATTTACCTTCCATACACATGAAAGAAAGACGTACTAAGCAAAGTTAAAGCAACACTCATTAAGAGTTTTGAAGGTACTCGCGAAGTCTTTTCACAAGATCCGGGAGTGCTGAGGGTTGGGGCTCCCCACCTCTCCTATGACCTTTGTTCATTCGCGAGAGTCACGCTTTTTCATCGTCTCTTCACGAGCGTTTAAGGCAAAGACTACTTTTATGTTTCCTTGTCATTGGGTTTCCCCCTTGACAAGCTCGCGTGCATTGAGTTTACTCTCGAACTCTAAGGTGGTACTTACAGATTCACGCCTCATGGCTTGTGGCTAGGAGACATGAAACCAACGTTATGGGGCTTAAAAAGAACTTAGCACCTATGCACGAGATGCAAGATCATCGGTATGATGCATGGCGAAAATGACACTCATGCACGTAAGGAAAGAGTTTGTAACAAGCCAAAGAGCCTAGAAAGCTCGCGAGGTTGAGTGGCAAGTAGTCTCACCCGGAGATCACGATGTCGTGTCACTAGAGTGAGTTGTACACTCCACCTAGGTCGCGAAGACGTGATGCTGGAGCTCGAGAGGCAAGTATTCTCTCTCAGGTCGCGAGGTCCTTAAGATTCATGCATCATTCTTCCACCTTTTAGATGTTCCTTTGGGTACATCTTCGAAACCTTGTTCATGAGTACTATTTTAGCATCGAATATAATTTATGATTCTAACCTTGCGAGCATAAGAAAAGCGTGTGTGATGAGAAACGCGAAAGAAGAACGAGCACCCAAGAATAATAGAATGAGGCTAGTAAGGAATTTGGCGCCCATGAGAAATAAAGACGTTTTAAGCAAGTTAAAGCAACATTCACGAGGAAGCTTCCCTTAGCGTTGTTCATTCGCTAGAGCGCTCGCGAGCGTAAAATCTAGCAAGACTAGGTTGATTCTTCACTTAAGTTCGGGAGCTTTCCTTAGCCTTTGTTCATTCACATTAGGCCGGAAGCTTCCCTTAGCGTTGTTCATTCGCTAGAGCGCTCGCGAGCTTTCCTTAGCCTCCTTCTCCCTGTGAACAGTGTGAAGGGGCAACGGGATGGTCTTCCGGTCCAGCCTCAGACCGGTTCGGATAGCTCGGGCTCTAGACCACCGGTTTAGCTCAGGGCTTCCCCGACTCTTGGCTTTCGGGGGATCGCCTCCCTGCTTATGTGATGACTTTCCCGCTGATCCAAAACTAGGTATACCACATGATAACATCTTCCTTTATATTTCTCCACGGACCTTTCTCGCCGCTCATGTAAAATATACACAACCAAAACGTTTTCGCCGGAAACTGGACGATCAATCAATTTCGCCACATCTGCGCCTTCTAAATTGCCACGTTACCCACCCTTTGATTCATTTTTCGGTTGAAACTAGTGGTGGATTAGAGCATTCTCAATCAAGGCCGCCCTTACTAAATACATCCTACCTAAATTATCAAAATACTGGTATCTCTCGTTACGCGAGGGAGAGAAACCTCGCATAATGCGAAAATTTAAAAAGGCCTTTACGGAAGATGTACATCTCTCAAATTATACGAAAAACATGTCCCTCGCGTAACGCGAAAATAAAATTTTAAATTAATAATATTTCTTGCTAATCTCGCGTTACACGAGAGACGTGCTTCTCGCGTAACGCGAAAGACCAGGCGGTATTTGGAAATTTAGGTGGGCTGTATATTTTTTTATTAAAATTAAATAAATAAGATCTTATTAAATTAAACATAAACAGTTAAGAGATATAGTAAAATCTAAAATATTTGTTTCTTTTAATTGAAATATTTATTATATTTTATTAATCAAAATTAAGAGAATATTAGACATTTAGATAATTATAGACAAATAAATAATGCATAAATTGAACATATATATTACAACAACAAAAAATGGATCTATAAAGTGAAGACATTACTGAAATACACATAAATTAAAGACATGACAATGAAATAAAAATAAACTGAAGCAAACTACTGAATTGAACGATAAATTACCGAATTAAATGTTAAGATATTAGAATTTTTTGTATTTTAAAGTATTGTAAACAATTATAATTGACATTTATAATATCAAAAAAATACTAAATTTGTACAAAAAATTCCCTCAAATGACAATTAATTGTAAACACATTAATTTAGTATACAGCTTTATTTTATAACATATTAATTAATATTAAACGATTTATAGAAATTAATAATACTCAAAATAAAATAAAAATATTATATGTATACAAATATATACAAAATGGTTGTCTATGGATAGAGAAAAATGTAACTAGAATTATGGTATTTTTTTTTATTAAGTAAATATTTAGATAAAACATTTTTTTTAAAATCACGATCGGCCAGGAATTTTCCTGGCTGTCCGATCGTTCTCCATGCGTCGCCCATCGGGCGCGCAAACGCGTCCCAATTACAGGGCGACACGTGGCGCTGCTTAAAGCAAGGAGCCGTTTGGCTTCTTGCTTTAAGCGACACGTTTTGGGCTTTTTAACCCCAAAACGACATGGTTTTGGCCCCGCCCCAGCGCAAAAAAAAAATGAGGCCAAACATGCCCTTGCTACAGTAAAGCTATAGCAGCATTGCTGGGTCTTTAATTTGTACCGATTTTAAAGACTTTTCCAATGGGCTTTTGGGGGCTTTTACATATTAAATTCAAAAATAAGCTTACAGCTTTGCCCAAAAGCCCCCATTGGGGATGCTCTTTTGGAATCTCAAATGACTTCTAGATAAGCCACTAAGTGATGTTGCTATCACCCCCATTCCGGAAGACATTCTTGTTGCCACCGGGATGGTGTGTCTTGGATTTGACCTGCAATCTCCCCTTTTCTGCCTGCTGCTGTATGTGATCAGCTACGATTGATCGATATAGGTACTACATTCTGCTGAGGCCCATGATAAGCTCTTCTGGCTTTTCACTCCCAATGGTAAGTTCTCCTCTTCTTCGGCATACCGAGTTCTTCAAGACGAGGGAACTTATGATACAAACCCGATCTGGTCTTCTATATGGGCTATTCCTGCACAGCAGCGAGTATGACAATTTATTTACATGGCATCGCATGAGAGCTTTTTGTACAACTTGGAAAGAGTTCGACGACACCTCGCTTAAGACCCTTCCTGTCCTCGTTGCTCGCTCCCGGAATCTTGTTTGCACGTTTTACGGGATTGTTTTGCTATACATAATGTATGGCTTGTTTTCACTGATAATTCTCTACCCTCAAGCTTCTTCACTGAACCGAACATTGCTTCATGGATTTTTTCAAATGTCAAGGAAAACAATCGGTGGGCTTCACCGTTTGCCTAAATCCTAAACCCTAAACCCTAAAACCCTAAACTAGTGGTGGCTTATAAAGGTAGCAACGGGGTTTCAGGTACGACGTCTTTTGCAGGAGCCTAATTCTTTGTGGAGTTGGGTTATCCGGGGGAAAGTGTTGTGTTGTACGTTTGGATGTTGACATGTTCCAGAAATGACCAAGTGCTTTGAATACGTGGAGAGGCATTATTCAAAGCTCCACCTCTCTATGTAAAGAGCTCAAAGCTGCTATTGGGAATGGTTCAACCACACTCTTTTGGAATATTAAATGACTTCTAGATAAGTCACTAAGTGATGTTGCTATCACCCCCATTCCAGAAGACATTCTTGTTGCCACCGTAGCTGAAATGTGGGATGGTGTTTCTTGGATTTGACCTGCAATCTCCCCTTTTCTGCCTTGAGCTGTCTGTGATCAGCTACAATCGATATAGATACTACATTATGCCGAGGCCCATGATAAGCTCTTCTGGCTTTTCACTCCCAGTGGTAAGTTCTCCTCTTCTTCGGCATACCTGGTTCTTCAAGACAAGGGAACTTATGATACGAAGCCGATCTGGTCTGCTATATGGGCTATTCCTGCACAACAGCGAGTACGACAATTCATTTACATGGCAGCGCATGAGAGCTTTTTGTGCAACTCGAAAAGAGTTCGATGACACCTCGCTCAAGACCCTTCTTGTCCTCGTTGCTCGCTCCCGGAATCAAGTTTGCACGTTTTACGAGACTATTCTGCTATACTAATGTCTGGCTTTTTTCAGTGGTAATTCTCTGCCCTCAAGCTTCTTCACTGAACCGAACATTGCTGCTTGGATTTTTTCAAATGTCAAGGAAAACAATCGGTGGGCTGCAACGTTTGCCTACATGATTTGGCACTCATGGAAGATGAGGAATGCACTGGTGTTCAATGGGACTGATGACATATCTCGTCTCTCTGTTATTTTCGTCTCAATGTCAAATGCTTTTTGGTCGGTAAAATCTTACAATGGCTACTCCATTACGTCCTCGAAAGATCCCTCTTCCCAGTCTCATGGCTTCCTCCTCCCCCAAATTGGTACTCCATAAATATTAATGCAGTATCTAAGGGAAACCCTGGGCCTGCCACAGGAGGAGGTCTCATTTGGAACTCTGCTGGAAATTTTATCCGAGCTTTCTGTTTTCGATGTGGAAGTTGTGGCTCCCTTACTGCTGAACTTTGGGTCCTCACTCCTTCTCCATGGCTTAAAGGTCGCTCAGAGGCTCGATCTTGGCAATCTGTTGCTGCAGCTGAACTCCGCCCAAGCTTGTTCTCTTCTCTCCTTGAACATCCCGGTCGCCCATCCTGATTATTATCTCATCAAGCAATGCAAAGATATAATCAAAGACTACCCAGGAATCGTTCGTGTGGTTCATGTCAAGCGAACTGCAAATCGTTCTGCTGATTATTTGGCCAATCTTTCTATTTTTATGTCTACTTTATTTACATAATTGGTTGCTCCTCCTAGTGATCTTAAGAATTTTATGCTTACTGATGTTGTAGCTCCCTCTACAAACTTTGTTTCTACTTAGTTTAATAATATGAATCGCAGGGGCTTTCCCCATCTCTTGACCAAAAAAAAAAAAGAAAACTACATATCATAGTACAAACTACAAATCACTGTGATTTGTACAATTTGGTACGTCGACGTTTCAGATTAAAATTGAAGAAATTGAACGAACAAAACATTTAAGTGACCCAATGACATAATGGTAATTTTAAATGGTATACGGAGGGGTGAAATGGTAAAAGTGATTGTCATAATTTTGAAACTTCACACATGCTCCATTGGAGACGACCCTGATCTCCAATGGCGACCAATGATTTCCCTTCCTGATGCGGGATGATCTAGACAAGCTTTAGAGACGCTTCATGACCCCTCCCATTGAAGTCAGAGATCGCATCTCAAGTTCAAGACGAGCCAGATCCGGGAGAAGAATCGTTACAGCAGCAAAACCGTGATCGCGGGTGTTTCGGCGCCCGCGGGAATCAATCCGCGTCCGCGGGTCTCAACTTTATTCATTTAATTACCCCACTTCGAGAGCAACCACGGGCTGTGCGTTTTTCCGCACAGGCCGTGCCCGCGGATCGTGATGCATCCTACCAAGACTTCTTTGTTTTTAATTCGTTTTCGAGATTATTTCTTTCTATTGGTTTTGTCATTTTAGGAGATACATTTAATTAGTTATTTCTTTTATTATTGGGCAGCCTTGAACCCTATATAAGGTTTGCCCTAGTTATTGATTTAGGTTCCCAGACTTTGATAATGAATACAACGTTTTTCGTTTTTCCTCCCAAAAGAGAGCTTTTGTGAGCAGAGTGCATTGAGTGCATTGCTGTTGAACTCGCCCTAGTTGTACTTGTGTATATCAATCTCCTCCATAAGGTTGGTGCTATCTAGGTGCCTTGGCCTACCATAGCCATTGTGTTTGGTTGTAATCCATTGGGGTTTCTTCATCATTCGGTAAGGTTCTTCTTATTAAGTTCAAGGGTTTTATCGTTGTTTGATTTGGTTCCAATTGGCCTATCGTTCGACTTATCCTTCTTTCATCTCATTCTAGCCTATCTTCTCTGTTCGAGGTTTGGTGTCTAGATCGGACACCAACGGCTTATCCCCGCATCAAATTGGTATCAGAGCTGTGTTGACGCCATCACCGTCTTCACGAGAACATCACGAGACCCCACACTCCAAAAAAAAAAAATCACAAAAAGAGTCAGTTTTTGTTTTTCCTGATTGTCAGTTTCTTTCAGAAATTGATTTTGAGTCTTCTAGTACTTTGATCTTTCTTATAGAGAATATCACTTCTTTTCAGAACTGGTAGTATCTTTTTTTGGTTCATATGTGTGCACAAACCATATGAACCTACACTAATTCTTTCTTTAACTTTGTTTAAACAATCGTGAACCTATAATAAAATTCAAATTTTAATGCTCTGTGCCGCTAGCCTTGATTTTTGATCATGTGTGTCAATAAAATTAAGAGTTACATGTAAAAATCATATCTATCATGTACATTACTGCTGCTGCAACATTCAAGCAAACAATAGCCTTGATTTTTTTATCATGTAACTCAAGTTGAGTCCATTCCTTCAAGCATATATGGTTCATGAGGTCTAGTCTATTAGTCCAATTCGATCACTAGAGATGTTAATCATAGTATTCATCATGCAGAGTAAATAGGTTCTTATCACTTCTAGCTCATGCTTTCATTCGGGAGCTCGTCGGGCATCATGTCTTTGAATTCCTGCAATAGAGAAGAAATACAAGAAGGGAGATCAACATGTTCCTTGGCAATAGTAGCACATAATTTAGGGAAAAGGATAAAACATGGTCTTTCCCTGAATCACGGATGTTGCCTCACTTGTCCTTGCCAAAAGGAGGTGGCGCTCGCAAGTTCCTTGAATGCCCGGATTTGCTCGGACACTTGAAGACTTTGCTCGAGCACCAAAATCTCCATTTTTTGACATATGATTAACATTGCTTGGAGTAGAATTTGTTGAAAAGCTTGGCAAGGGCTTAGACGCCATAGGCAACAAAGATTCTCGGGCGTCGGGGCCTAAGTCATTGTGTGCACTATTCGTCCGGGCACTTGGTGAATTCCCTCGAGCTATACATTCTGTGGAAACAACACTAGACAAATTAATATCATTGCTTAAAGAAGAAGTGGGAACGCATGTACCAATTTCCAAATGGCTAGGAGGAAGGGTTGGCGCTCAAGCTTCTTCATTGGTGCTCGTCACTTCTTGGGTATTTCTTTGAATTTTGAGCCACTCAAATTGCAAACATCTTTTTGAGCAATTTCTGACCTTGTGTCAAAATTTGAGGGCAAATGGCCATGGTCAAAATTTTGACCTTGGCGCTTGGTGCCATTGCTAGCTTCAGGAGGCATGAGCGGCGCTTTGCTAGCTAAAGGCCACTCCTCTGAGTACTTCCTTGTTCCAACATCATCTTGGACAATATGTGAAGGATTGGTAAAAGATGAAGTTGAATTGAAATGTTTGGAAATCTTACCTTTTGAGTTTGGATGAACGTCGGGCGCCAATGGTTTTTCCATGTCTTTGCTAGGCGCGGACAGGATGGTCGGGCGCTCCTTGTTGCTTTGGTCAATTTGGACCTTTTGTGGATCCAATGTTGTAGTAGGGGCTGCCGAGTGCAAGTTTTGCCTTTGTGGCCGGGGTGACCGCCAACCACACCAACAACGGTGACCGCCAACCAGTCCTGACAATGAAACCCCACGTAGGTACCCTACACCACCGTATTATTGGTCCGGCCCTTGGAATCCACCATTGTGTCCATACCCTACGACCGGAGGAATGCCGTGTGACCAGCCTTGGTCGCCAGCCTCTGCTTGTCCACAATACAAAGGTCAAGCTCATGTTATGCAAGCTCCAGTGAAGACTACAGATCTGTCATCGGAAATGAATTCAGTTTCTCTTCAATATCTTGATGATAATTTTTATATGGATACCGGAGCTTCAAACCACATGACTTCAACGATAGGTAATCTTCGTAACTACTTTAATTATAGTACCCTACCTTCAATTTCTGGCGGAATCGACAATAGCATTTCTTTTAAAGGTTCTGGACAAGCATCTCTACGTACAAAAAAGGCCTTATTCACGCTTAAAAACGTTCTACAAACACCAGATATTATAAAAAGTCTTGTATCCGTGAGGATATTCACTACTGATAACCTTATGTATATTGCATTTGACCCTTTTGGTTTTACCATGAAGGACCTTCGTACGGGAACACCGATCACGAGATGCCCTAGCATCGGTGACCTATACTCTGTGTCGGCCAACTCCACCAAAAAGCAACCTCCAAGTTCCCAAGTCGTTGTTCGTTCCCATCTGTGCATGTTCGTTCCCATCTGTGCATTTCTTCGTTATCATCTCGTTGATAATCTAGCTACAAACAATTGGCGCCCACCGTGGGGATGGATAAAAAAAGTATCATCTTTTCACACAAAGGGAACACTTTTCCTCCAAACAAACCATGATTAATCCCACAAAAGACCCACAGACTCAAGAGAAAGAATCCGAAGAAGTTGTCGCCCTGACAACGCACAAAGTTTCCGGCGGCGAAGAAGTTGAAGAAGTCCGTGAGAGGGATCCCGACACTCCAAAGAGTAAGAGTGTGAGAAAAGAGCAAAAAAAAACTCTAGGACGACGAGCTAACCAACCTCATAGCCGTTAGAGCACAGCTCGACGCATTCCGTAAGACCTGGGCTGAAGACAAGAGCGCCAGCGAAAAGACGACGTTGGAGCTCACCAAAGAAAACGAGAGGTTACACTCTTCGATCAAGGAACACAGGTCGGGATTCTCAGGGCGATATACCTACGTGAGAGGCCAGAGCGTCGCTCGTCGCCTTGATATGGATGTCGTCGCCGACGAGAATGAACCTTACGGCTACGAGGAGCGTCAAGACAATCTCCCCTCCAGAGAAACGATGCTAAGAGAAAGGCCGGCGAGAGAGATGACGCCAAGCGCCATCGCCGCGTTGGTAGAGAAACAAGTCCTCGCCTTAAGGAAAGAGATGCTACAGATGCTCGGAGCACCAAGGTCCATAGTTCCCGAGGACGAGTTGGGGTACCAAGGTCCATAGTCGTGCAAAAAATCGCCAAGAAGTTCACAGTCACCGATCTCCCCGTCTATGACGGATCCGAAGATCCCGAGGAACACGTCCTGCTCTACAAGGCAAAGTTGTCCACGAGTCCCATCGAGCCCGATCTAAGAGAAGCTATGACATGTAAGTTCTTCAGTTCAACACTTAAAGGACCCACCTTGACATGGTTTATCCATCTCCCAAGAGGAAGCATCTCGTCTTTCGCCGAACTCTACAACGCGTTACGCCTACAATTCACTAGCAGCAAGACGTTCGCCAGGCAGCCTTCGGACCTCCACAACATACGCATGGAGAAAGGCGAAACCATAAGAACCTTCATGAAACGTTTCAACAACGAGAGGATCAACATACCAAACTGTAACGAGTCCACTTCTGCTGACGCGTTCAGGCAAGCTCTCCCGCGAGACAACGACTTGTAGAAGGAATTGACAAAGACTCGACCAGATTCCTTCGCCGTAACCGGGGAAAGGGCCATAGAAGCAATGCGCCTCGAAGATGATCTCCTGAGACACGCCAAAACCAACTCTCATTCTCCACGTAGACAGACTCCTCCGCGTAGAAATTCTCCTCAGTGTAAGAACCATGAACGCCAAGAACGCCAAGAACGAGGAGACCGCCATGATAGAAGAAATAAGCCGCTCCAAAGAGAGCAACCCGCAGTGCACAACATGAGCGAGGTCAACAGCGTCTACGTGGTCAAGAGGGGAGTACACATGAAGACCGACGCATTGCGAGTCATGAGCGCGATGGAAAGGCTACGCGACGTGCAGTGGCCGAAGAAGCCAAACCCTGGAAGAAAGCCTGTATCGGGAAAGGGGTATTGTGAGTTCCATAACGATACGGTCATACCACAGATGATTTCTACACCTTGAGAAGAGAAGTACTACGACTCCTAAAGAGAGGAGATTTGAAGGATTTACTCTCCAGAGAAGGAAGAGACGTCTTTGAAGGAGTGAAGAGAGAAAAGAGATCTCCAACTCCACCGCCGCCACCATCGGGTCATACAAGGATCGTCCACACTATCTTCTGAGGCTCCTCCATGAGTGGCTACATCGCGTCCGCCGCCAAAAGAAACGCCAAAGCTTCACGGAATAAAGGCGACGCCATGCCAGTCTATCATGTCAGGTCCATCAAGGAAGATTACTCAATCACGTTCTAGGAGCCAAACGAGACGGTGGACCACTACGACGGGTTAGTTATCTCCCTCACCCTTAGTAATGCAGAGTAAAGAGAATCCTTGTCAACAACGGGAGCTCCGCCAACATCATCACGTTGTCCACCATAAAAGAGCTCATACTCTCCACTGACGATGTGGTAAAGAAGTACATACCCCTGGTAGGGTTCAGCGGCGAAGTTGTGGACATGTTGGGAGAGATCACACTAACTAACCTAGCTCAAGGTATCAACATGCAAACGAAATTTGTGGTAATGGAGGCGGAGTCGCCATACAACATTATCTTGGGAAGGCCTTGGCTGCATGACATGAGAGCCATACCTTCAACCTACCATCAGTGCCTGAAGTTTCCATCCCCATGGGGGATTCAAGAGTTCAAAGGCGAGCCAAAAGTTGCAAGGGAGTGTTACAACATCGGAATGAAGAACACCACCAACACATCCTTGGATAAGAAGACCAAGGCGTAACAATCAAAAGACCATGAAGAACCAACAAGGTACGTAAAACGCAAACTCTATGAGTTCAAGAATAAGATTTGTCGAGTAGAAGATAAGGATTACATGATAGAAGCCGGAATCTGTTGGAATAGGAACCTAAGGAGCTCTGGTTCTCAATAGGTTCATTTCCTCTATTACTCTATGTTTTGAAGACGACAACCTTATCATATACTATGGTATAGTTTATCTTGATATTTTAGATGAAAAGATTGAAGATTTGAAGCTGATGAAGTATTAAGGGAAGCAGAGAGGGAACCGTGTTACATACGTGTTACTCCCAACCTTAGCGTGGGGAGGCAAGCCGAGAAGATCTTCAAGAAGATCTTTCCCTTGTTAGGATATTGCTTAGTTGGTTGTAATCGGTAAATGTAATATTTAGAAGATCTCGAGTTAATTATGTTAACTTGAAAGCCATAGAGATTATCATTAATTAGGAAAGTAGTTTGACGTATAATATATTCTTGGAATATCTTTATACGACTGACTTCCCCCTATATATATGATGAACTTTACGTTCTTAAGACTTACGTATTTTGACGAAGCTTGAAGTGCATCAGACTAAGAGAAGAGAGAGTTGTTCTTGCAAAAGAACATCAAGTAAGTTCACTAGTATTATCATCTGAGAGTTTTTTTTATAGGAACAAGGTTAGTACTTATCAATAAGTTTGTAATCTCGTTCTTCTCTAAACTCACTGATTGAATATACAAGTAGACCTTTCAATTCTCGAAAGAGGGGTGGTTTTCAGCCAAAGATAACTATTTGGTTATATAGGGTTTCCACCTTAAGTAATTGTGTTGATAACTTGTTTCATTACTTCCGCTGTGCCTAGGAACTGGACAACTCTTTGTCACAGTTCCCTTGATACTAACATACAGATCCTACAATTGGTATCAGATCTAGAGCTCTAGATTGTGTGTTACTCGCAGGTTATCAACATGTCTCGTCCAAGCGAACCAGAACTAGGTATCTCAACAAACAAACCATACTTGTTGAAACCTGGTCAATTTCAATGGTGGAAGGAACAAATGACTGGTTTCTTCCAAACAAATGACATGTTATGCTGGAAAATAGTTGAGCATGGGAACTACGAAGTTCCAAGGGATCCAGCTGATCCCAAGTCAGAACTTGACTTCAAGCGATGGACCACTGAACAATTTTCTCAACAAGAGAAGAATGCCAAAGCAAGACAATACATCCTGAATGCCCTTTCCAAGTCTGATCAGAATAAGGTAATGGGAATTGACAATGTTAAAAGACATGTGGAAAGCGTTTGATCTACAAGGAGAATATCATAAGTTCAAGATGCTTGAAACTGAAAAACGTCTCTGCCTATCATGGTCGTCTGGACATACTCTGCAACAAACTTCGTGCTTGTGGTGTAAAGCTTGAAGAATGGTCAAAATCCATGGTGTTCATCAATGGATTAAACTCCAAATTTGCTGTTACTCAAGACATCATGCTTCAGACTCCTTCCATTAGGGAACTCCCCTTAGAGGCACTGGTTGGCCAAGCTTAACGCCATGAGGATAAAATGAAGGGAAATGAGAAGAGCTCCACTGAAGCAGCATTGCTCTAGCTTTGACTAAAGTCCTGGAAAGACTCTCCACTGGGGCTGACTCTGATGACGACGACGATGAAATGACTGCCTTACTGACAAGCACAGTAAGAAAATTTCATAAAGGCAAGATCCCCAACAATGAAAATCGAAAGGAAAAGAGGGAACTGAGATGTTATCAATGTGATCAACTAGGACATCGTGCTAGAGATTGTCCTAAGAATGAAGAAAAACCCAAAGAGGAAGAAGCTCCTGCTAAGAAAAAGGCCTTAGTCGCACCCACCACTTGGGGTGATAGTGATTCTGATAACGAACTTGATCTAAATCCCTCAAAACTCTGTCTCATGACAGTCTCGCTACCAGAAGATATATGGAGAGACAGCGACTCTGAGGATGACATGACAAAAGTTTGTCTCATGGCTCAACCTGAAAATGAGTCATCAAACATTGAGGTATCTTCCTTCTCTGAATTATCTGAAACTCTTCTCAAATATGATAAGAAACAACTGATTAAGCTTATCAATCAACTTCCTACCAGAACCCAAATCCATCAGCAAAAGTATGTCAAAGAACTTCTGGACAAATTTCAGATGAGCTCATCAAAGCCATTTCCCACTCCCATTTCCCCAACCACAAAACTGACGTTGGTGCCCACAGATATCAAGGCAGATCAATCTCTCTGCAAACAAATGATTGGTTCCCTTCTATACCTGACTGTCAGTCGCCCAGATATCATGTACTCCGTGTGCTTGTGTGCATGGTTCCAAGCAGATCCAAGAATCAAACATCTGGCGGCCGTCAAACGTATCCTTCGATTACTTAAGGGAACTGAGAACTTGTGCTTATGGTATCCTAAAAGTGACGATTTTGAAATATTATCCTACACTGATGCTGACTATGCATGATATCTCAAAAACAGAAAAAGTACCTCAGGGATGGCTCAGTTCCTTGGTCCATGTTTAGTGTCATGGGCATCCAAAAAGCAATCCTCCATTTCCCTCTCCACCACTGAGTCGGAATACATTGCAGCCGCAGCTTGTTGTGCCAATCTTCTATTTGCTTCATAATTTTGTTGATTTTGTGTGTGTTGGGGACTGTTTGAGTCGCGGTTGTCTTTGGGCTCATGAATGATCAATAATATTATTTTGTTGTTCTATGACTTGTGAGTATTGCTTATTCATGCTTGCATCATTGTTCCTTATATTGTCTTCATATCTTTTCGATGATGTCAAAAGGGGGAATATTCTCTGGAATCTCGGAACCAATAGGACTAGTATCATGTTTAGGGGGAACTTGTTAGAAAATTCAAAGGTTAAGGGGGAACTCTTTGAAGCGTTTAATCTCAGTATCTTTGTCCAGGGTCTTATATTCCATTATGCCTATTGTCTCTGTGATTACACTTATATGAGTTTGTCATCATCAAAAAGGGGGAAATTGTTGGAATAGGAACCTAAGGAACTCTGGTTCTCAATAGGTTCATTTCCTCTATTACTCTATGTTTTGAAGATGACAACCTTAGCATATACTATGGTATATTTTATCTTGATATTTCAAATGAAAAGATTGAAGATTTGAAGTTGATGAAGTATTAAGGGAAGTAGAGAGGGAATCGTGTTACATCCGTGTTACATCCGTGTTACTCCCAACCCTAGCATGGGCGGTAGGCTGAGAAGATCTTTCCCTTGTTAGGTTATTGCTTAGTTGGTTGTAATCGGTCAATATAATATTTAGAAGATCTCGAGTTAATTATGTTAACTTGAAAGTCGTAGAGATTATCATTAATTAGGAAAGTAGTTTGACGTATAATATATTCTTGGAATATCTTTATACGACTGACTTCCCCCTATATATATGATGATCTTTACGTTCTTAAGACTTATGTATTTTAACGAAGCTTGAAGTGCATCAGACTAAAAGAAAAGAGAGTTGTTTTTGCAAAAGAACATCAAGTAAGTTCATTGGTATTATCATCTGAGAGTTTTTGATAGGAACTAGGTTAGTACTTAGCAATAAGTTTGTAATCTCGTTCTTCTCTAAACTCACTGATTGAATATACAAGTAGACCTTTCAATCCTCGAAAGAGGGGTGGTTGTCATCCAAAGATAACTATTTGGTTATCTAGGGTTTCCACCTTAAGTAATTGTGTTGATAACTTGTTTCATTACTTCCGCTGTGCCTAGGAACTGGACAACTCTTTGTCACAGTTCCCTTGATACTAACATACATATCCTACATAATCTATGTGCTTTGACGAGTTAAGAAAAGAAAGGCGTCTTCATGGTCCAAGGTTCCAACAAGCAAGGGGTCCAAACATCAAAGAACCCGTAAGAATCAAGATAAGTCCAAGAGAAGAGCTAAGGGTGGAAAATCAATCCCCGACGCGTTAAGAAAAGTCCCATCCACAAGAAAAGCAAGAAAAGCCGCAACAAAGTACGAGATAAGAGCGTCGATGAGAGCGACACGTCTTTGAACAAGTCTAAGGAAAGCTTTCGAGTCCAAAGATGGCAAGATATTATGGAAAAGAACGCCAACCTAAGTTACATGTTCCTGAAGCACCAACCACCATAAGCAAACCCCATCAAAAGTGTTGAGAATTTCTGTGTTTTTTATTCATTCTTTGTTTCTTGCATGAGTAGGATTGCATTTCTTTAAATTTCAATAAAACCATGCCGTCATCTTAGGGTCAAAGCGACAAGAAGTCGCGACGATGCCGAGTTGTTTCATTTCCAATGACTTGCTCAATGTCTATTAAGAGAACGTGCCTCTTGAGTACGGTGTACCAACTACGAAGCAAAAAGGCCGCGGTGAAAATCCGCACCGGGGAGGAATTTCGTTAGCGTACGCGTTCAAAGCTCCATCTATGCATACGCAACGTTAGCTGAACCGCCGACTCTGAGTCGACGCTTCCCATGGTTGTTAGCAACGTGTTGCAACGATCATGGCGAATGAAGCCCGGAACCACACGAAACTGGCACGGATCCTCTGAGCAAACAAGGATAAACCTATGTGACACGTTCCTTCTCCAAGAATGCGTTTTCACGCCTTCCACGACCCCTCTGAGTGCCATGAAACCACGGGAATACTTTTTCATCCGGTTAGGAGGCGTCTGCCGGCATCATCAGTCCATCAAGTCACGAGTTGGACGCTACACGATTAACAGGTCTATCGATTAAAAGAGTTCGACGTCGACCTGACGCTAGCGTGTTGGTAAAGGATTCACCCTGAGTAAGAGGTGACGTCACAAGCTGACCTACATCATCCACTCGCTTCGGGTTCGAAGGAAATGTTGGACCCAACCCTCATGTAAGCTGACAATAGAACACAAGACGCCACATTGACCGTACCACCCTATCAAGTAAGTAAAACCTTCTAATGCGTTCACTACGAACAAAGTGTCATACCAGGGGTAGAAAACCACACCCTAAAGATAAAGTAGCAAAATCGAAAGCCAAAGACCAAACTTACGCACTGAAAAACGAGCTACGCGTAAGGGGTCACGGAAGTTAAAGTAAAAAAAAAAGAATTCTACAAGTACACAGAGAAAGATACGCGTACCAAAGAATAAGCACATGACACATCAAAACCAAAGAAGGAGCAAGATCCCAAGATGTCTCCGACGCGAAGAGTAACGCGCACGACGCAAGAAACAAAGTGCAATGTACAACAAGTAAAGCAAAGTGCACGGGTCTTTGGTAGCTCTAACCTAGTCTACGGGGAGCCTAAGCCAAACCTACCAAAAAGGGTAGGACAACTCAAGGAAACAAAAAGTTATAAGAACCGACGCGTTCGCCAGGTCAAAAAGATTCACCCCTCACGGATTAATAACTCCTTTAAAAGTATTTCTTCTTAGGAAACACGCAAGCACGTGCAAAGCCAAGGAACGCATAAGGTACACATTAAGCCAAAGAGCACGTTCCAAGTCAAATGGCAAGAAAGATAGAAGTAATGTCGAGACAACCCAAAGAGAAGAGTTACTCGCACAAACGCGTAGATGAATACGTTATCCTAAAAAAAGACCAAGTAAATTCGGAAACGCCACGCAAGATAAGAAGAATAGTTCGTGACAAGGAGAGACAAGGAGTTTAAGCAAAAACTCGCAAAAGCAAGATAAATATATTATAAACTCCCACAAGAGGGGAGTAAGACAACAATTGTTCAAGATCGAGCGCCTTAAAGACTGGCGACACAGAAAAAGTACAAAGATATGCTGCTCCTCCTTCGCTTCGCGCAGCTTTAGTAGATCTTGGCTTCGCGCAGCTCCGAGATATGTTGCTCCTCCTTCTTCTTCACGACGGCCTCCAAAGCAGCAATGCTCGCCTTCAAGTCCGTGACTTGATCAACAAGTTTGTCGTGAAGTTCAACCGCCTCCACAGCCTTGTCCCGAGCCTCCTTCTCTGCCTTGCGAGACGCCTCGACCGACACAGTAAGTTGCTTAATCTTCGCCTCGTCATTTGCCTCTTTCTCCTCCATATCCTTCATTCGATTGACATACTTTGAGAAACGCTTCCAAGCGCACAAAGAAGCTTGAAGCCCCTAAAGAAGAAGAAAGTTGAAAAGGAAAAGCCCGAAGAAGAAAACGGAACAAAAGACAAGAATCCAAAAACCTTACCTGCCATTGCGTAGCAAAGGCCTCCCCCATGACGTCGTCTGAATCCATCGGCGTGTAGTAGTCGAGGGTCGGAGGGGATAAAAGCCACTTCATAGCATGAAGAAACTCATTCCCAGGAACAGTAGCGCGGGTGACAGCCCCAGGGAAATCATCAACGGTCTCATACTTAAACTCCAACATCTCGACGACCTTCTTCTTACCTTTCTTCGACTTAGGCGTTTTGGCTGGAGAGGGAAACGGAGAAGAGATTAGTGAGATCATAGGCTCAACACAGATAGGAGCCTCAGAAGCCGACTGATAACAACAATTTGTCGTGCTAATTGCTCCTATGCAAGTGATCCAAACAAACCTAATATGCAGTCCTAGGCAAGTAAGGGTCGAGTCCTCAGGGAGACAGATTCTAGTTCTGTATGAAATATATGTGTCAATCAAAGGGGGATTTTGTTTGTCTTAAGTAACCAAGCATGCAAATAGTAACAAGTAAAAGATGATGGAATCAGTAATTGGGAAATAGCTCAGCCAAACAAATATCCACACTTCGTATGACAAGTTGATCCTAGATAACTCATTCAATATCTCATGCAATGGAAATTCCTATTCCTTTTCTGAATTAGCTATTAGCACAACCAGATACTAATAGCTCTAACTAATTAAACAACCATGAAACTATCAAGATTCAATTTAACAGCAGCATTAAGATCAGGAATATAATCAGGATACATCAGCATAAAACAACCAGCTTTTATCCTAGATGTAAATCAATTCTCTCTACATAAGACTAGCACAACCAGATACTAGCACGATGCAGTTGCTACTACGAATTAGATATGCTCAACCAGTAACAATCTAATTCTAGCAATAGATCAATAAAGACGATACCTAGATGATCAGGCTAGAAACAATCAATATCAATCATAATAGATTCAAGCAAGAGAATAGATTAATTCCAAGCAATTGATAAGGAACGAGAAATCTCACAACTTAATCAAAACGAATGCTTCAATTGTCTGACTAAGCAAAAGGGCTTAGTTCTTCATAACAAATGTCTGCTGATGAAAAGAAAAGTATAAACGGAGTTAGAGAAGAACAGGCTCTCCTCTAACCTAATTATATAAAAGATATCCTAAAATAAAACATAAAAACGAGTTTAAACTAATAAGGAAAAATAACAAAAACAAAAGAAAATAAAGATTGCAATTTCGGATCTGACAGAGGCAGTGGTCGCTGCCTTTTGGGTAGTAGTCGCCGCCAGTAGATAGCCTCGACTTCTTCACGTGGATGGGCGGAGATCGTCGTAGGTTTGGCGGCGGTCGCCGCCAGTAATTGTCTTTGTCTTCTCCTGTCTTCTCGTCGGTCTTCTGCTGGCTTCTCTTCTTCTTCTGTAATAAGTCTCTAATATCAACATAAAGCTCCATACGTCGTCTTCACTCCAAATGCATGAATACGCTCCAAGACCCTCCTAAAACTCAGTAATCTCATCCTAAAACACCATACTTACACACTATGATATCGTGTGTATCAAACTCCCCCACACTTGAATCTCTACTCGTCCCGAGTAGATAGAAAACTACTACCCATCATCAATATAGCTCATAGACACCCAAGTACACAAGAGAACTCAATACTAAGAATATAGCACCTAAACATGTAAGCTCATAACTCTAAACAAGTGAAATCACCAACATCCTAGCTAACAACCAACAAACTCCAACTCAATCAACACCAAATAGTCTCATCCTCCAACAACACTAACAAATGTGATCAAAGAAATCATGACCAAAACTAACGCCTTATAGCTCCAAATTGTCCTCCTTATATCACCTCCAACTTATGTCACCTCTCCAAATAAGAATGAATCCTAAAAATCTCTCTTTTCTTACCACTCATTTTGCTTAGGCGCCCTCTCGGGTTTTCATCCTAACCACTCATTAATTGTTCCAGGGCTCACAAAAACTCACATCTCTCAAGACTTCATATTACCCCAGCCTAGAGCTGGTCCAAGCCACCTGCTTATTGCACAGATCTTGCTATCCCAGGATTTTTCTGCCTTTTTTCATATTTTTGTGGCTTTTTCTTTTCTTTTTTTTCCAGAATCATAATATCAAAATAACAATAACAAATACAATATCTACTCCCCCACACTTAAAGCTAACATTGTCCTCAATGAATTAAAGACTGAACGATAAGGGGAAGTAAAGAGAGTACCGCTACTGAGATGGTGGATAATGACGGGTCATGAAAATGTCCCAGGACCGCATCTGATCTTCTAAGCTCTGTATGTTTTCGGTCTGCCGCTGCTGAATGGTACGGAAATCAAGTTGATTGTCAACAAGCTGAGTAAGCTGACCTCTCATGAAGCTCTGCTCATCACTGAAAAACTGTTGTTGCTGCCTGAACTCCCTAAAATCAACCTCCATGGCCTGCTGCCTCGTATCCATCCTCTGCATCATCTGAAACATCTGTTGCTGCATGTCCTCAGAACTAGGAGGGACGGGATCACCCATCTCAATGTCTTCCTCATCTTGCTCAGCAGGTGCACGTGAGGGTCCAGCAGAAGAGCTTTCAAAAGCGCCTAACCGATACCTGTGTATATCAAAGTCCACATACTTGGGTCCATAAGGCATCTCTACTCGAAGAGGAAGCTTGATCTTGTGACTTCCTCTTGAACCATAAGTCCAATAGTGCTTGCCTTCCATGTGTGACAAAACACCCACATGCCTCATCTTGACCCAGTCATAAACAAAGCTTGGAGAAACATGTGATTTTTCATCCGGAAGTGGGATGTCAAGGGACAAAGCAATCAAAGATATAATTCCACCGATCACATTCTTGCCTTTCTTGGCACCCTGATATTTCTTACAACACCCCAAATATAAGGATAACCAATCCTGCACCAATGAGCATTCTGGTGTCATGATCCAAACTGCTGCCAGGTCTAGATACGGCAACTTGTTCAGCTCTGATTGGCCTAAGAAAGCCATCCTGATTACCTTGTGAGCTAGGCCGAGACAAGGATGTGACCATTTATAGTTATATTCTCCACCTTTGGCGTCATAATTTGATTCACCTGTAGAACCATACCAAAAATCCAAGTACTCACAAGTGTCTTCCCATGCGGATTCCTTAGAGGGTGGCTTGGTAATTCCAAGCGCAGAGCTGAGTTCGTCGTAACTCATTGAGTAATTATTACCTGCAAGCACAAAAGCAACTCTTTTCTCGTCTTTCACATTCTCAAGGGTGCTCAAGAACTCATTCGTCCAACTCTTGAATGTTGGTGCCTTAACATGGAAAAACCATCCCAAACCACCATGTTGAAACAGTTTCTCCGTGCAATCATAGAGGCGAAGTGCACCTAAGCATTGATGGTCTAAGAACAAAGTGGACACAAATTCCTGTTTTTCTAGCCTTTTCTTCCTCTCCTTTTGCTCAGGAGTTGATTGTGGGCGGGAACTAGTGGTACGCTTCATCATTCAATCAACAACAACAACCAAGAGCAACAACAAGCAACAACAACGAAGAGCAACAACAAGCAACAACAACCAAGAGCAACAACAACCACACCAAAATTCTCAAAACTCACAAGGCCAAACGTAATTTTCCAAATCAAAACAAAGCTTCAACAATCACCAATATCAACTCCACTCAATCCTCAACAACAATCAAATAGCAATATCCTCCACAAATCATCAACAAAATAGCCCAAACCCTAGAATTCGAATTTCAAGTTCTAGATCAAGAGGGGGTTTACCAAACCAAAATTGAAGATAGTGGGGCTTGGACTAGACTCCGGTGATGTAGGAAACGGGAAGAAACCGAGGAGAGAGCAACAAAATCCGATGATATCAACCCAAGACGGAGAGGCGGCGGTCGCTGCTGGTTGGGCGGCGGTCGCTGCCTGCTGCTACGTCGGAATCCAGACGAAAGGCGGCGGTCGTCGGCGGTATGGGAGGAGCTGGAGAGAAGGGCGGCGGCTGCTGCTTGTGGAAGAGAGGGGAGAGGGTTTGTGTTTGAGGTTTTTTTTTTGTATGGAGAGAAAGAGTAAAGTGGGTTTGTGTTTGAGTTTGGTAAAGTGAGGGTGAGGTAGAAGAAGGGAAGGCTGAAAATCCGAATGCACTCTATTTTTTTCTTATTTTTGATTTTTTTGATTTTTTTTTTAAAAATCTCACATATTCTTTTTTCCGCTCGGGTTTAGAAGCCATACCTGAGAGGCGGAGATCGCCGTAGGTTGGGCCGCGATCGCTGCAATTAATTGACACAAAAGTCGTAGCCAAATCGAATTTGGCAGCGGTCGCTGCCTCTGCTTCGTAGCCGAATTCGAAAATCCTTAATGGCGGCGGGGGCTGCTTTGGGGCGGCGGTCGCTGCCCGATTGCTGCCTTCACTTCGTGGAATCATCCAATTGTTTTCCTGCACATCTTAGTTCCAAACAAAAGTGTACGAAAGAAAATTAATGTGAGAGAGATTTATTGAAGAAAAAAACTACCTATCATCGGGTTGCATCCCGATAAGCGCCTTAGTTAATGTTGTGGCTCGACATCGTACTCAAATGATTCAGCTGACACCATTTGGTTTCGAGATAACCGATCCTTTCTTGAACTCTTTGTTGAACCACACATGGAAGGATCTAAACCTTTTTCCATTCACTTTGACCACCTTATCCTTAGCCATGAAAGTAACGTCCTTCTCTTTCCCTTTGTTGATCTTATCGGGCGGTTGTTGAAGCTCAATCTTAAGTGCCTGCATACTAGAAGACAATGGTTTCTCGCCTGACAAGGTTAGCACAGTGGGGTGAATGCCCAATTGATGAGAAGGAAACTTACCGTCGGGGTCTAAAATAGCATGAACTTCCTGCAAATTAGTAGATAAATTAAGCAACATCTACAGGTGGATCTCCTATGGCATTCTCTACAATAGGTTGTAATTTATCCAAACAAGTAGGATTAATCACATCAATAACATTTAGAGAATTTTTCTCAATGGGGTTCATATCATATATATTGTATTGAACCTTATCCCCATCAAACTCCATAGTCAAAGCACCTATACTCACATTAATATTTGTATTTGCAGTCTTTAGAAAAGGTCTCCCTAACAGAATAGGGGTTGCATGTTTATCATGGTTCATGTCAAGCACGAAAAAATCAGCAGGAAAAGTAAGATCATCAACTTGAACAAGAACATCCTCTATTACTCCAATAGGTCGCACATTAGATCGATCAGCTAGTTGAATAACTACTCTAGTCTCATGAATAGGTCCTAACCCCAAGGTTTCACATAGAGATGAAGGTAAAACATTAATGGAAGCACCCAAATCCAATAAAGCTTTATCGAACTTGGTACCTCCAATTGTACATGGAATTGTAAACATACCTGGATCTCCACATTTCTTAGGCAGATTCTTCTGGAAATACAGTCGAGACATGCTCAACGACTTTCTCCTTCTTTTGACTATTCTTGTCTTGAGCTTTCTTTGTGGTGCACCTCTGCTTCAGAAACTTTGCATAACGAGGAACATATTTGATCATATTAAGGAGAGGACGGTTGATGCGGGAGCATTTGAGCTATCATCAAGGACGCCCCGTCCTAAATCTAAAGATGTGCTAACCACTGGAGCTAGGGCTAAAGATCGCTATGAGCCATCATTCAAGTCATTGATAGTAGCCCGAGCTCGTATTGTAGCCATTCAAGCTCGTAGAGATCCGGTTCGAGTCAAGATGAGAAGTCAAGTACTGAAGATAAATTATACTAGACTTCAAGACGAAACTCTAGGCTTTGGAATCGCTCAATTCCGACCTCGGACGAGAGAGAACGAGCTGTTTCAAAAAGAGCTGTCGGCGACATGTCTACAACCGCGCCCGCGGCTCCATAACCGCACCCGCGGCTCATTCGCCAATCCGCGCCCGCGGCTCCATACCCGCGCCCGCGGCTCATTCGCCAATCCGCGCCCACGGCTCCATAACCGCGCCCGCGGCCAGGAACCCTTCTGAAACATTATTTTCGGATATTTATTTGTTTTTCGGATTATTATTTTAGGATATACTTTTTATTGTTTATTTCTTTAGTTGGCATCCTTATGAACCCTATATAAGGTTGCCTTAGTTGTTGTTTTAGCCCCCTCCAGACTTTGATATTGAATACAACGTTTATCGTTTTTCCTTCCAAAAGAGAGAGCTTTTGTGAGAAGAGTGCCCCGTGTGCATTGTCGTTCAGTTGGCCCTAGTTGTGCTTGTGTGTGTCAATCTCCTCCATAAGGTTGGTGCTATCGGGACTCCATAGAGCAACCTCCAGGTGCCTTGACCCACCAAAGTCATTGTGTTTGGTTGTAATCATCCGTTGGGGTTTCTTCATCATTCGGTATGGTTCTTGTTCTTAAGTTCAAGGGTTTTATCGTTGTTTGATTTGGTTCCAATTGGCCTATCATTCGAATTATCCTTCTTTCATCTCATTCTAATTCCGCCTTTCTTCTCTGTTCGAGTTCCTATTCGAGTTTGGTGTCTAGGTCGGCAACTGCGGCTTAATCCCCGCATCAAATTGGTATCAGAGCTGTGTTGACACCATTCGTCTTCACAAGAACATCAAGAGACCCCCTATCCAGAAAATCACAAAAAGAGTCAGCTTTTATTTTCTTGTTTGTCAGTTTCTTTCAGAAATTGATATTGAGTCTTCCATTGCTTTGATATTTCTTGTTGAGTCATTACAGGTTGTGTGCAAGAAGCTTGGATCGATTAGTGTTGGTGGAGATCGAAAGATTGGAGTTTGGAGCACCCTTGTTCCCAAAATCCATTCAGCCCTTCATCCATCTCAAAATCTATCCATCCCTACCAAAACGCAGCCATCGGAAACCCAAAAGAATTGCTGGAATTTCTTTCCTTGAAGCCCAAACAAGATCTTCAAAGAAGGAAATCTTATCTTTCTACAAGGGAATCTTATCTTTCTACAAGGGAAATCAAGTTAGTTGTTATTTTTATTTATTTTCAATTTTGCTGAGATTAATATCTCACATCAAGTCTGTAATTTCGTTTTGTTTAGTTGAGACAAAAAAAAAAATCAAAAAAAAAAAAAAGAATAAAAAAAAAAAATACAAAAAAAAAAGAATCGAAAAGTCTCAAAGTTAGTAGTTTGTTTTACGTTTTGTTGAGTCAAAGTCTAGTTTGATATTGTTTAAGTCGGATCTCAAGAACTCAAAGGAAATCGGGTTGAACAAACCCGAACGGAAGCGAGAAACCACCAGGTCGCGACAGAAACCGCGCCCGCGGCCCAGTAGCCGCACCCGCGGTTCAAGCCGCGCCCGCGGGTCAGTAGCCGCACCCGCGGTTCAAGCCGCGCCCGCGGGCCAGTAGCCGCACCCGCGGTTCAAGCCGCGCCCGCGGAATTCAGGCCGCGCCCGCGGCTCCGCCTCAGAAGCCATTGTTCGAAAATCTGCGCCCGCGGAACCGTCACTGTTTGCCCTTCCATTCCTTTCAGATACGAGCCTCAATTATTACCTAACCCTCCCGACTCCATCTTCGATCCTTCAATCGACATCAGTCGGAACAAGTTAAGGTACGCTTCCTTTTGGCTCTTCTTGAAATTCGAAGCTTAACTTATATCTCTGTTTTGCATTCTCATTCTTGCAAAACACCTTCGAGTCTTATTTTCTTTCTTTCATTGAGTCAGTCTCTTGTTTGAGTCAGAACCTTGAAGTTGAAACCCCGTCCCTACACTAGCCATCTCCATCTCTACCATCACTCATATTAGTGCTAGGAGCTTGTTAGTTTCAATCTATTGGGTTATTGGTACATACAAGGCAATTCATCAAGAAAAGCTGGTTGCAACGACAATTGAGAGAGAGTGCAGAGGAAAACATACGAGAGTAAACACTAGCGAGTTGTTTTCATTTACACTCACTTAACATTGTTCTGTGTTAGTCTTTTCTTTGATAATGGACAGGTTAGTTTCTCCCAAAAGGAGACCTCCAAGAGGATATCAGCAGGAGTACATAGAGAGTGAAGATTGGCAACCATACAAAGATGTCCAAAGAAGAAGAGGACGTGAGCTAGAGCAAATTGGTCTTGCCAAGATCAAGCTGAACATTCCAAGATTTGAAGGTTGGGACATGGATGAGTATATGGAATGGGAAGCCAAGGTTGAGCAGATTTGGAGTTGTCATAACTTCATGGAATTCCAAAAGGTAAGATTTGTTGTTCGTGAATTTACCGGCAATGCACTGAAATGGTGGAATAATCTTGAGGAAGAAAGGAGAAGAGCACTTGATCCATTTGTGAACACTTGGAGGCAAATGAAGACCTTAATGAGAGCTCGCTTTGTGCCTCCATATTTCGCGCGTAAGCTCAGGCAAAGGTTGGATAATTTGAGGCAAGGAACCATGTCAGCAGAGGAGACATACAATGCAATGAAGGCCGCTATGGTTCGAGCTAATGTGCATGAAAATGAGGAGACTACTATGAATAGGTATCTTCATATACTAAACTCGTATTTAGCTAACAAAGTATATTTGTATAGCTACTCCTCCATGGAAGAATTGTTGCACTTGACCATCAAGATTGAGAGGAGAACAAAGGCCAAGAAGCAAAAAGAAATAGAGAAGGCTACAGAAGAATGGCAAGCGCGAGTGCAAGCGGTAGTGAAAAACAGCTTTGCTAACGTAGAAGCCGAGCTTGAGCGTTGGAGTTGTCAAGTCAAAGAGGCTGCCAAGAAGAAGGAAAAGGATAAGAAGCCAGAAAGGAATCTAAGGCTTGCCTCTCCATCACAAGCAGTTAACCCAGGGAGCACTTCTAATCTTTCTACTAAAATTGAAGATGTTTTGTGCTTAAACTGTCAAAGTAGAAATCATATGATTAATGATTGTCCTGATATGCTTAATCACCTAGAACAAATTGAGATTGAATATGAAATAGGTGATAGTATTGATGATGTTGTTTGTATTGATGATCCTAAAACTGATTTAGATAATGAGGTTGAAATTGATTATGAGCATGTTGATTCATTGATTGATAGGAAGGATTTGCATGTACAAACTGCTCATTGCGTTGAAATTCTAGGAGAAACTCATTGTCTAGATAAAGTTGAGGATTACAACATGATTATTGATGAAGGTAGTTGTGGTAATATTGCTAGCATGGAATTGAATACCAAATTGCAAATTACTTCATTATGCTACCTTAGTCCTTTAAAACTGCATTGGATGATTGATTGTGTTGATGTGATTTTGAACAAGCATGTTAAGGAAGCCATGACATTAGGACATTGTGATGATACTATTTCATGTGATGTTGTGCCTATGCAAGCTTGCCAACTTTTATTGGAATATCCATGGCAGTATGATAAGAGAGTTGCTCATGATGGTTTTGCTAGTTGTTATTCGTTTACATTTCCTAGAAAAGATGTTGTTCTTCCACCTATGGTTCTTTTGCAGGTCACTGATAAGTATGACAAAAGGAAGGACAAGGACAAAGGAGCTAAAGGAATGAAGGGAAGCAATGCACTCCAGCAGCAATCCATCGTTTCCTCAAGGTGGAGCTATGCACTCAAGACATTCAAGAGGAAGTTGTGCATCAAAGAGGATGACGCCTATGAAGATCGTTCAATCATTCATGTCAAATATGATTCGAGGTCGAATCTTTTTCAAGAAGGGGAGAATGATGCGGGAGCATCTGAGCTATCATCAAGGACGCCCCGTCCTAAATCTAAAGATGTGCTAACCACTGGAGCTAGGGCTAAAGATCGCTATGAGCCATCATTCAAGTCATTGATAGTAGCCCGAGCTCGTATTGTAGCCATTCAAGCTCGTAGAGATCCGGTTCGAGTCAAGATGAGAAGTCAAGTACTGAAGATAAATTATACTAGACTTCAAGACGAAACTCTAGGCTTTGGAATCGCTCAATTCCGACCTCGGACGAGAGAGAACGAGCTGTTTCAAAAAGAGATGTCGGCGACATGTCTACAACCGCGCCCGCGGCTCCATAACCGCACCCGCGGCTCATTCGCCAATCCGCGCCCGCGGCTCCATACCCGCGCCCGCGGCTCATTCGCCAATCCGCGCCCGCGGCTCCATAACCGCGCCCGCGGCCAGGAACCCTTCTGAAACATTATTTTCGGATATTTATTTGTTTTTCGGATTATTATTTTAGGATATACTTTTTATTGTTTATTTCTTTAGTTGGCATCCTTATGAACCCTATATAAGGTTGCCTTAGTTGTTGTTTTAGCCCCCTCCAGACTTTGATATTGAATACAACGTTTATCGTTTTTCCTTCCAAAAGAGAGAGCTTTTGTGAGAAGAGTGCCCCGTGTGCATTGTCGTTCAGTTGGCCCTAGTTGTGCTTGTGTGTGTCAATCTCCTCCATAAGGTTGGTGCTATCGGGACTCCATAGAGCAACCTCCAGGTGCCTTGACCCACCAAAGTCATTGTGTTTGGTTGTAATCATCCGTTGGGGTTTCTTCATCATTCGGTATGGTTCTTGTTCTTAAGTTCAAGGGTTTTATCGTTGTTTGATTTGGTTCCAATTGGCCTATCATTCGAATTATCCTTCTTTCATCTCATTCTAATTCCGCCTTTCTTCTCTGTTCGAGTTCCTATTCGAGTTTGGTGTCTAGGTCGGCAACTGCGGCTTAATCCCCGCATCAACGGTTTACCTCAACATTTCTGAACATCTCAAACATGTCCTTGTCTTTCTTAAGTGGCTTGGTACGCTGCAGTGCAGATGGGAATGGTGCAACAAGTTTCCACTCAAGCAGAATTGGCTTTTCTCTAGCTTGATTTTCTTGAACATCATCCTGCTTCATTCCACTTCTCAAGGACATTGCACTCACATTTCGAATAATCGGATTCTCTTCAGTTTGAGATGGGAGGTTCCCTGAATCCTTTGCTTCAAGCTTGCTCACCACTTGAGAAATCTGACCCATCTGTCGTTCCAAGTTCTGAATACTAGATTTTGTAGCTTCTTGGAATTGCAATGTGTTTTGCATCAACATTTTCATCATATCCTCCGTAGATGAAGATGGGTTCCTCCAACCAGAATTGTAATTGTTGGGTTGAGAGTCATACCTGGGCCTTTGTTGATATCCTCCAACTGCGTTTGCTTCTTCTTGGAGTGTTGGGCAAGCATCAGTTGGATGAAGTTCATCTCTGCAAATCTCACAAGCCTTAGCTTGCTGAGGGGTCCCTTTCAGCTTCAGGCGTCTCACTTCAAGATGTTCCCACCACATGCAACATTTACCATCCTACGGTCATCCTCGCGAAGACCTCCATGAAGATATAAAATCAAATCATGCTTTTCATAGCCATGATAAGGCTTCCTCATATGACTTCTTCAAGATGTTTCCACCACATACAACATTTACCATCCTACGGTCATCCTCGCGAAGACCTCCATGAAGATATAGAGTCAAATCATGCTTTTCATAGCCATGATAAGGACAACCTGTAACCAGACTCTTGAAACGCTCATAATAGTCATAGAGAATTTCATTAGATTGTTGCTCAATATTGCTGATTTTCTTCTTCAGATGATTAGACTTAATCGCTCGAAAATACTTATCGAGAAACACCTTCTTCAATTCAACCCAAGTAATGATGCTCCCTGGAGTCAAAGAATGATACCAGTCTTTAACCGATTCCTTAAGAGAGAAGGAAAAGGCTCTCATCTTCATCTGATCTTCAGTGATATCAGATGGACACATGCTAGTGCAGACCTCATGAAACTCAGTTAAGTGCTTGTTAGGATCCTCTAACGGTAGTCCATTGAATTTCGGAAGCAAATGTATCACTCCCGTCTTAAGCTCAAACTTAACGCCCTCAGTGAGTGCATGGAATTGCACTGCTCGAGGTGCTTGCACAAGATCCGGTGTTGTCAAGGATTCAAGAGTAACACGTTCACCCATGCTTCTAGCTGCCTGATGTCGTGCACGAATAGCCTTGCGAGTACGGAGAAGATTTCTCTCAATTTCTGGATCTAAATCAAGAGGTAAATTATTAGTAGCACGGGTGTGAACCATAAGATAGGTTCACACCAAGATTGACACACAAATCACACACAAGCACAATTAGAATTGTTGCCTCCCCGGCAACGGCGCCAATTTGATAACAGCAATTTGTCGTGCTAATTGCTCCTATGCAAGTGATCCAAACAAACCTAATATACAGTCCTAGGCAAGTAAGGGTCGAGTCCTCAGGGAGACATATTCTAGTTCTGTATGAAATATATGTGTCAATCAAAGGGGGATTTTGTTTGTCTTAAGTAACCAAGCATGCAAATAGTAACAGCTAAAAGATGATGGACTCAGTAATTGGGAAATAGCTCAGCCAAACAAATATCCACACTTCGTATGATAAGTTGATCCTAGATAACTCATTCAATATCTCATGCAATGGAAATTCCTATTCCGTTTCTGAATTAGCTATTAGCACAACCAGATACTAATAGCTCTAACTAATTAAACAACCATGAAACTATCAAGATTCAGTTTAACAGCAGCATTAAGATCAGGAATATAATCAGGATACATCAGCATAAAACAACCAGCTTTTATCCTAGATGTAAATCAATTCTCTCTACATAAGACTAGCACAACCAGATACTAGCACGATGCAGTTGCTACTACGAATTAGATATGCTCAACCAGTAACAATCTAATTCTAGCAATAGATCAATAAAGACGATACCTAGATGATCAGGCTAGAAACAATCAATATCAATCATAATAGATTCAAGCAAGAGAATAGATTAATTCCAAGCAATTGATAAGGAACGAGAAATCTCACAACTTAATCAAAACGAATGCTTCAATTGTCTTACTAAGCAAAAGGGCTTAGTTCTTCATAACAAATGTCTGCTGATGAAAAGAAAAGTGTAAACGGAGTTAGAGAAGAACAGGCTCTCCTCTAACCTAATTATATAAAAGATATCCTAAAATAAAACATAAAAACGAGTTTAAACTAATAAGGAAAAATAACAAAAACAAAAGAAAATAAAGATTGCAATTTCGGATCTGACAGAGGCAGCGGTCGCTGCCTTTTGGGCAGCGGTCGCCGCCAGTAGATAGCCTCAACTTCTTCACGTGGATGGGCGGCGATCGCCGTAGGTTTGGTGGCGGTCGCCGCCAGTAATTGTCTTCGTCTTCTCCTGTCTTCTCATCGGTCTTCTGCTGGCTTCTCTTCTTCTTCTGTAATAAGTCTCTAATATCAACATAAAGCTCCATACGTCGTCTTCACTCCAAATGCATGAATAAGCTCCAAGATGCTCCTAAAACTCAGTAATCTCAGCAATGCGACGCCTCTGTTTCGACGCAGTAAGGTCAGAAGCAGACTCCCCACAACCGCAAACGCGAGAAGCGATGGCTGATACAAAAGGACGCCAACAAAAAGTTAGAACGCGTAAGGCAAAAAATGTGAAACGCGACGAGATAAAGTTAGAAACAACATACCAGTCGAAAGGGAAGGAGCAATACGGTGACCCTCCCCGTCATGACCATGAAAGGTACGCTCATTCTCTGGGATCGCCAAAAGCTTCGTGATCACCTTCTTAGTCTATGGCCTCACAACGATGTTGTCCGCGTCAACTAAAAGATAAAGCAATGCAAAGTCACGCGTAAGTAAGGCGTCGACGCATAAAAAAAAAGAGATAAAGGTTAAGAAAATAAAATGAAGAAACTTACTCGCATGGTTCCAGCATTCGATGAGCCAAGAACAACCTTCACCCAGCGTAGACTTGTTCAGAAAGTAGAAGTAGTCGGCCCAATGACGATGTGCCTGACTCCCCTCGATGGTGATTCGAGTCACCTTCGGCCTTGAATGCGGAGAAAGGAAACCTATGGCCGGTAAGAAATGGGTATTCGTAGACTGCTACCCATCTCGGACGATATGCGTCAGCAGATACCTTTTTCGGAGGTATCGCGATCTCGACATCGGGACCTAAGCCCTCCGGTAACCTCAGCCGATCGACGCTATGAGTTTCCGAGGACTTGCAATCCGAGTCTTTAAGGATATTCTTCGGCACGTAGAAAGAGGGTCTTACCATTGCAATTGAGTAAGAAGAGTTGAAGAAATTTTTGAGCAAAGGAGAGAAGAACGAACGAGTCGGTAAGAATGAGAAGTTGAGAAAGCAAAAGGTATTCGAAAGAGATGAGATCTCGCCCTTATATAGGCAAGAAATTCCGTAAGGTAAGGCTCAAATCAAGCCCTAACGACATTATAGCCGTTGAGAATGTAGTTGTTGAAGAAAAGAGACGTTGCTAGCACAAGTTACGAAGCAGCCCATCAAATGTAAAGGAATGATGAGGGAGCGTGACGATCAGAACCTTGCGACGAAGTGAAAATTCTAAGTGACGTCATCATCAACGCGTTCCAGATTAAATGAAGACGTATTCCATGAAGAAAGAAGGCGTTTCCCAGATCTGTGAGGCGTTAAGCTCTGTAAAACGCCTTAGGGGTATTGTTTGTGCATAAAAACACGACGAGTAAGGAACGCGTCGAGTGCTACACGTAGAAGGATAACATCGACGTGATGAGAAGATGACGAAGACGTCGGCGTAGAGAAGACAAGGTCGGCCGAGTACATTATGTCTATTTATTGTATATTCCTTATGTAAATAGTAAAAGATATTAGAAAGAATATCTTTTACCATATTTTATATCGTCATTATATAGAAGGAAAATATATTATTCTATTTCCTTAAAGATAAAACTAGGGTTAGCCTATTTAAAGGGCTAACGCCTTCTTTGTAATCAAGCAACAACCTCGAGCAGTAATACACAAGTACAAGCCTTTAACCGTAATTTTCCTACCGTGTTCTTGAGTGTTAAGATTGTTACCTTCTAGTTTGATCTCTGCCCTACAATTGCTTCGTTATCGTCTCGTTGATAATCTAGCTACAAACAACGACTAACAATGCCACAGAAATTGCGAATCTCTTCTTTGATAATATTGTTAGACTTCATGGCATTCCTTGGACTATTGTAAGTGACCGTGACACAAAATTTGTAAGTCATTTTTGGTGTGTCTTATGGGGGAAATTGGGAACTAAATTGTTGTTTTCTACAAGTTATCATCCCCAAATTGATGGCCAAACTGAGGTGACTAATCGTACTTTAGGATCACTTTTAAGGACTATGTTGCGCACCAACGCCAAGCGTTGGGAAGACTTACTTTGCATTGTAGAATTCTCTTACAACAGGTCCAGGCACTCAGCAAAAAAATTGACACCATTCGACGTAGTTTATGGGGTGAATCCTTTCACTCCCTTGGACTTGGTGCCCCGACCACTTGGAGATAAAGAGAGCCTACCAGTAGGAAAAGAGCAGAATTTGTGAAAGAGTTACATAAACCTCCAAATTAAAACTGGAGCGTCGAGCAGAACAATATTCATGTCAGCACAACAAAGGAAGCAAAGAATGATCTTCGCCCCCGGATATCTTGGCTGCATTTGAGGAAAGAACGGCTCCTAACCTTGAGGAAGACGAAGTTGCATGATAGAGGAGCCAGACCTTTTCAAATCCTTAAAGCTTTTGGTGACAATGCTTACAGAGTCGACATACCTATGGAATTTGGCAGGCCTTCTAATTTCAATGTTGCAGATTTGTCACCATATGTAGAGCCAGAGTTTTATTTTGGTGAAACGGGGACGTCTCACAACCAAGTGGAGGAGGGTGATGCGCCCCTGCCCTCTCTTACAGCCACAGAAGAAGAGGAGGCTCTCACTATGCCTCCTAGTGCTCCTATGACTAGGAAACACGCCAAGGCCATCGCTGAGGCGGTTCAATCATTTGTGACTAAAGCCATGGCAAGCAACTACACAAGCCAAGAGGCGCTAAGTCCCTTCTCCTCTCATCTATTGAAGATCACTCCGGGACCAGGCCCATCGGCGCCTCAAGTCTACTCTGCCTAAGCTCACTTTTCACACACAAGTATAGGCCCCAACGCCTGCACAAGTTGAGGTTTATCCCCCAAATTGTCAAGATCAAATCAACTCCTCACAAGCGCAAGCAGCAGAAGCCACCAATCGGCGTCAGCACCACCGACGACCCTCCTCCCGACGCTCCCTGGCCCAAAGTAAGCGCCACCCCCTGGTTGCCGGAGTCGGAACCATCGCCGCCGGGAAAAGACTCCTCCAAGGGCTCTGACGCCGCTAACCCCAGACCGGCCAAGTCTTTCCCTTTTGGGTTAGTCGATTCTATTTGAAATTGTTGTCCTTATTTGAGTTTGTTGTCTCAACATGAACTTGTTGTCTTTATTTGGTTTTATTGTCTCTATTTGGGATTTGTTGTCTCAGTCCGTCGGTTTTAGCCTTTCCCTTTTTCAATTTCATACTCAATTTGGACGTTGATATAGGACCGGACGACTTCTATTAGTTTGTAGTTTTTATCTTAAGGGGTGTTTATTATAAAACGGCCCTCTCTTAGTACATTATGTTTGAGTTTGAAACGGTATTTGCAGGACCTTGCTAGAGATATACTAAGTGTAAAGTAGTGTAAACATACTCCATCCGTCTCATATTATAGATCACGTTTTCCATTTTGGACGTCCCAAAATATAGATCCTACTTTCTTTTTTTATCTTTTGTCTTATTATCAATATCACATCAATCTACACTCTTTTTCCTCCTTTTTATATCAAAACTCACACCAATTCACTTTTTTATCTTCTCTTTCCTACATAAAAATCAACACTCACTCACAATCTCTCTCCTCTCCACTTTTCTTTCTTCCTTTCTTAATTTACCTCGATAACAACAAACGTGATCTATAATATGGGACGGAGAGAGTAGTTTTATAAATGTGACACATGTAAAACAAAGTGAGGATAGAAAAAAAAGAGATTTACATTTACCTATCAACCCCTACTTATCACTTTTTTCAGCCATTAAATATTGTAATAAAGCACAAATTTGATAATAAATAATTAAAAACTCGTCATCCTCTACCTGATAAAGTTCAGGATAGGTTAAGAAAAAGTTCAGTCAAAAGCTTAAAAGTCCATTAATGGCAAATCCATTATTAAAGCTTAAAGATTCAGCAAAATTTGAATTAAAATTTCAAACCAAGCCCCCAGCTCATCCCTAAATCAATCCCGACATATTTTATGTTCACCCCGATTCAAAATCTCCTATGTCCTATTATTTGTGGTCAATGGCGGAAACGTTAAATGCTGCTCTTTTTGTCCCGATTTCGCACATGCAAGTTCCAATCAGAAGTCTTGATCTGATTCGAACATGTGTGATGGGCGATTTAACTATTGCTACGAGTGGATTCGACCCATTTCGAACTACTCTTTGCAGATCTAGTTTTTTTATCGATTCGATCCGAGAAGAAGACCGAAGGTTTTGCTGGTTGGCGATGGTACTAATTTCCTCCATTGATGCACAACAATGAAGATGAGGAAGAAGGGGGCGAGGGAAAGGAAAAGGAAAAATTATAATGGAAAATAAAAGGACAGGATAGTAATAACTTTTATTTTTCAAGATTTAAGAATTAAATACTGCATTCCAACACAATTACTCCAATACTCAATCCAGATTTTGCAAGAGTAAGAGGCGGGGGAAGATAGTCGAAAATGGCAAAATTGGATGGATGCAGGGAGGACCTACATAGACACCAGTGGGGGCCTGTGCCTCCACTTACATTGAAAAAATGAACGAAATTATATATCTTTTGGATACGAGTTCATGCATATAAAATTCATCAAAATCGAACATCGTTTGACCCCTGAAAACCCCAAAGTACAAAACTCTCGCAGATTGTAAACCACGTCATTGCAATACAAGACTAGACGATAAAAATGACGTGTTCCGAATTATTCGAGGTTAGGGACGTAACACGAGGTCTTCTTTTTTTAGTTCCTCACACGTTTTTTCATGTGCTGTTTCATTTTGAATCGTCACAGACTACTTTTTTTCATGTGTTGTTTAATTTTGGATAGTCACAAGATAGAAGAATATTTTTATTGAATTGATCTTTGTAAAATATTGTACTAGAATTTTTTTTTTTGAACTGTGTTGTTTAGAATGCTGAGCTGATGTATATATTGTATTTGTGTATGTTTGATCCTTGATGAGAATAGTATTGAGATGATTATTAGCTTTGATTGTGTATACGTTTGATTAGAATTATGTTAAATTCTTATGCAATCAAACTTTTTCTGGGCGTTTCACCCCGCATCCGGAAAATTATAAAAGGCCCCGCTTTTGGGCGCATTCTGGGTGCGTCCAAAAAATCGGGTCAATCAAAAAAAAAAATTGCCATCAAAATGCTAAAAAATCCGATTTAAGTTGGGCGCACCAAGGATGCGCCCAAAACTGAACCGGGTCTTTAAAAAATTGTTTCGGACGCACCCGGGAAACGCCCAAGAGTGGGTGTCAGTTATAAAAATCCGGATGCGATGTTTTTTCCGCTTTTTTTTAGCCGAACAGGCTCCCACTGACTTGAAATCCTGGGTCCGCCACTGGATGGATGAGATGATCACTGTGCTCGCTAATGGCGATTGTGTCCCTACTCCTCCTTCCCTCTTTTGTCATCCCTATCATATTTAATGTTCCCCCTTCATAGGTGATTTTTCCCCTCCTCTTTTATCCCACATTTATTGCTCTCTGTTTTCGTGTTCTTCGTTTTTACACAGTTAGAACTGATATACATCTCATTACTTATTGTTTCTCTATCATGAACACATGTTCGATTTCGAATGTAAGTCTCCATATCATTAACTATTTCTCTCGCGTACGTCCAGTTTGATCCGTCCTCAGACCTGATCTCATCCCCATCCCACCGTGGATCGTAATAATTAGCATATGTATCACGTTCATCTTCTACAATCATATTATGCAATATAATGCATGCTTTCATGACTTTGCCAGTAAGATGAGGGCCCCACAAGTTACATGGTTGGCGTACTATAGCAAATCGAGCTTGTAGAACGCCAAATGCTCGTTCGACGTCTTTTCTGACAGATTCTTGATGTTGAGCAAATAATTGTGCTTTAGGGTGTGATGGATGTTGTGATTACATGTCTATTTCTCTATTTATAGAAGAAGTAAAACATACCCAACAATAAAATATATTAATAAGCTTATATTCTGATAGTAATAGTAATAGTAAATTATTTTATCATTAATGATTAAATAAATTGTATCATTATTGATCAATTAATTTTATTAAGACAAAAATATATATGTACATAAAAATGCATACACTATTATTGATAAATCCAATTTGAAGATCATGTAAAAAATGATAAAATAACAAAATAAAATTATATATGAGTTGGTAAAAAAGTTGGTAAAAAAGTTTGTAAAATTTGGTGAATGAATCAATGAAGTGTACGGTGTATTGGTATGGGTAGAGAAATAGAGAAATTTTTAGAGAAAGTGAGTAGAGAAACTGACTAGAGAAATTAATTAAAGTGTGTTTTTTATTTTATTTTTCTCTTTTTTGTTAGAGAATCAAGTTTTTTAAGAGCATCTTCAACCATGAAATCCACTTGAGTTTCATATCTTATATTTTATTAGTTTTCTCTCCTCCACATAATTTTTTGAAACTCTTAATCTACAACCATGAAATTTATATCAAATATCATATATTTGTGACATCATCTTATGACATCATATAATAATATATATCTATATGTTAAATATAGTCAATATGTAGATAAAAATATTTTACATATTTTTATCAAAAAATATTTTACATATTTTTATCAAAAAATATTTTATAAATTTATTTTAATTGATGAGTTAATAGAGTTGGAAAATATAAATTTAATATTCAAACCATTACTATTTTATTATTGGTACATGTGGTGTATTTTCATTGGCCCAAATTGAAGGTGGAGTTTCAATTGTGTCAGACTTGAGTTTAAACTGCTTGAAACTCAAAAGCAATAATTACCTAGATACATTACACAAATTTGCCAAGTCATTTCTTTTCCTTTTATAAAAATTGTTATGAAACTCTAGGTTTCATGGTTGAAGATGGTCTAACAGAGAAACCCCACAAGAATCAAGGAGGTTTCTCCTGACATTTTCTGTCATATATTAATATTTTCTTTTATTTTAGAGCTTTAGGAAAACCATGAGATCTGCACTGTGGATACCTTGAATCTCTGTCCCTTCCCTATAATTATTGCTACCTCCTTTTTATCGCATTAAATCCTTTCGCTTTCAAATCATTCAATGACTGACCCAACTGCACAGGACCGCTTTAAATTGGCGGATCCTATTTGCACTCAGATGGGACGGGAAATCAGGTCGAATGACCGTTCTGATTTTCCGGCGAATCTGAGCTCCCCACGGAGCTGAGCTTCGCTCCGACCGACCCGGCGGATTTAGGATTTGCCAGTTTTTCAAAGCTTAAAAGCGGGCGGATTTAGGATTTGCCAGCTTTTCAGCCTAATTTTTTACAAAATTTTCAAGTATTCTGGCGGATTATAAATCCGCCCATTCCGTAACTCCGCGCGACCCCTAGCTCTGCGCGGATTTAAGCCTGCAACAAAAAACAGTGCAAATAGCCTCCTCGTTTAAATTTGATGATACTGCTGCAGTGTTGCTGACTTGTTCCTACTCCTATTTCCTTCCCTTTTTCTTCATCACTTTTATCAATTTCAATTTATCACTCCAGATCCTGCACTGGCATGGAATTATGAATGCTTGTGTTCAATTGAATTCTTAGGACCGCGTTAGGGTTTCGACACAAATTGCTTCTCTTATTTTGATTTTGTCTCATGTGGTTGTCTTCAATGCATGAGGGCTGAATCATTCACACCTTCAAACCCGCTGCTTGATTCTGCGTCTTTATCACTCTTTTCTGAATTGTGACAAAAATATCCAAAACAGTGAATTGTAACTGAATCCGTATGCTTTTTTTTTATTATTTGGCTTAGCTCATCGATTTAAACTCGTACTCATCAGTCATCACAAAGACACAAAAGCAAGGTGATTATGCTGATCACTTACAAGCTCGACTTTTTGTCAGCTTTGAATTTAGTGGCTATAGTCATTACGTACCTTTGTGGTTCTCATGTCTGTTTACACTAAGCAATGATGGTAATTGATACGGTATCAAATGATATAGAACCGGTAAGTATTTGTCTCGAATATACAACAAATTAAAGTATATGGTGTAGATAAGTGATCTCTCTTATGTAGTGGTATTACAAAAATTCAGTTTTACCTTTGTTAGTATGCCTTGAATCTGAATCACACACTGCGACAGGTAGCACGGGGTCTCGCTGTATTGGGCCCATCAGTTTTGTTGTTGGGCTTAGGGTTGTTTAGTGCTATATATAGCGGCTTATGTGTAAACCCTAATTGTACCGAAAACTGTAATACCGCCTCCGTATAATCTGATCTCCCTCTCCTGTGGACGTAGCCAATCTTTGGTGAACCACGTATATCTGTGTGTCTTTCTTGCGTTTACTTTGTTCTCGTTTCGATTCTGTTACAACAAACTGGTATCAGAGCAGGTTCGAATTTCCGCCGAGAACGATGTCGGTATCCATGACGAAGATCGACAAGTTTACAGGGAGAAACAGTTTCAGTCTGTGGCGAATCAAGATGCAGGCTTTGCTGAAGCAAAACGGTCTGTGGGCGCCGTTAGCGAAAGACAAGAATGGAATGGATGCAACCTCCGTGGAGTTCAAAACTATGGAGGAAAAGGCTCATTCGATGATTATGCTGTGCCTCGCTGACGATGTCATTACAGAGATTGCAGATCAGGAAACCGCTGCAAAGTTGTGGTCGAAGTTGGAGAGCCTCTACATGACGAAGTCATTGACCAGCAAGTTGATGTTGAAGCAACGTCTTTTCAGCCTGCGTATGGAAGAAGGTACACCTCTTAGAGATCACCTTGATCAATTGAATACAATTCTGTTAGATTTGCGTAATATTGATGAGAAGGTTGATGATGAGGATGCTGCTTTGATCTTGTTGGTATCTCTGCCTTTGTCGTTTGAGAATTTTGTGCAGTCTTTTATCGTTGGGAAAGAGACTGTGTCGCTGGAGGAGGTTAGGTCTTCGCTTCACAACAGAGAGATGCGTCATAAGGCATCTGGTTCGGGTACAGAAAATCAGGCTTCCGGGTTAATGGCCAGTGGAAGCAAGGAGGGCAAGAAAGGTAAGAAAAAGGGTCACTGGAAGAAGCAGCAGGAGCGCCCAAAATTACCTAAAGACGTCTGTGCCTACTGTAAGGAAAAGGGTCATTGGAGGAATGACTGTCCTAAGAGAAGGCAAGAGCAGAAACCTGGCTCTGCTGCAGTAGCAGAAGATGATGCAGATTCCGAAAGTGATATTGTGTTGATGGCTGAGGAATACACCCATCATTCTGATAAGTGGGTTCTTGATTCTGGAGCATCGTATCATATCTGTCCGAAGAAGGAGTTGTTCACAACATATAGCTGCATAGATGGAGGTAGTGTTTCAATGGCAAACGACTCTGTCTGCAAAGTGGTTGGGATCGGCTCAGTCCGATTCAGAATGCATAACGGGAATTTCTGCACAGTCAAGGAAGTCAGACATGTTCCACACATGACCAAGAATCTGATATCTTTAAGCCTTCTGGATAGTAAGGGTTTCAGGTATGAAGGTGAAAATGGAATTCTGGTTGTCTGCAAGGGTTCTGAGGTGATTCTGAGAGGCGTCAAGCAGGGAACTTTGTATATCTTACAGGGTTCTACAGTAACAGGTTCTGCAGCTGTTGCATCAGTGGTTAATGATGTTGATCTGACCAGACTGTGGCATATGAGACTTGCTCATATGAGTGAACGTGGAATGCAGATTCTGTCCAAAGAAGACCTTCTGGGAGGTCATAAGATCAAGAGTCTAGAGTTCTGTGAGCATTGTGTGTTTGGGAAACTACATCGCTGCAAGTTTCCTAAGGCAGTTCATCGAACTAAGGGCACGTTGGATTACATCCATTCTGATTGTTGGGGTCCTGCCCGGGTTGAGTCTTTGAGTGGCTACAGGTACTTTCTGTCTATTATTGATGATTACTCTAGGATGACGTGGTTATTTATGATGAGGCATAAAGGAGAGGCATTCAGTAGATTCAAGGAATGGAAGACCTTAGTTGAAAATCAGACAGGAAAGAAGGTCAAAAGGCTGCGAACAGATAATGGTCTGGAATTTTGTTCATCTGAGTTTGATAAGTTCTGCAGAGATGAGGGTATTGCTCGGCATCACACAGTCAGGTTTACACCACAACAGAATGGTGTAGCAGAACGGATGAATCAGACACTTCTAGAGAGAGCAAGATGCATGCTCTCTAATGCCGGTCTTGCTAGGAGGTTCTGGGCTGAAGCAGTAACAACAGCCTGCTATCTGATAAATCAGAGTCCACACACAGGCATTAATTGCAAGACACCTTATGAGGTGTGGTCTGGAAGAGCTGCTGACTACTCAAATCTGAGAGTTTTTTGCTGCACTGCTTATTATCATGTGAGTGAGGGTAAGTTAGAGCCGAGAGCTAAGAAGGGAGTTTTCATGGGCTATGGTGCTGGTGTGAAAGGATACAGGATCTGGTCTGACAACAAGATTATACTGAGCAAAAGTGTAGTCTTTGATGAGAATTCTATGCTGAAGTCCAAGACTAGTGATATAGCAGAGAAAGAGGTTGTTGCTGAGGAGGTGGAGGTGCCATTTAATGCAGGGGAAATCGAGGCACCACTACCACAACCAGTCACTGATGAGCAAGATACAGATCAGTCTGAGAGTGCACTGCCAGAAACAGGTTCTGATGAAGTTGGGCATCGAAGTGTTGCTCAAGATCGACCTAGAAGGGTTGGAGTCAGACCTCCAGCGAGGTACAGGTTAGCCGATCTGGTAGGATATGCATTGCAGGTGGCCGAGGAGGTGGATGATAATGAACCGTCCACCTACAAAGCTGCAATATCTGGGAGTGAGTCAGCACAGTGGCTTGCTGCAATGGGAGAAGAGATGGAGTCTCTTCATAAGAATCAGACTTGGGAGCTAGTCAGATTGCCTGCTGATAGAAAGGTAGTCACTTGCAAGTGGGTTTTCAGGAAGAAAGAAGGAATGTCTGCTGCAGAGGGTATAAAGTACAAAGCAAGAGTGGTTGCAAGAGGTTTCAGTCAGAGAGAGGGAGTAGACTACAACGAGATCTTCTCACCAGTAGTCAGACATACCTCAATCAGAGTGCTACTAGCGATAGTTGCACATCAGGATCTGGAACTCGAGCAGCTAGATGTGAAAACAGCTTTCCTACATGGAGAGTTGGAGGAGGAAATATACATGTCTCAGCCAGATGGTTTTCAGGTTCCAGGAAAGGAGAATCATGTTTGCAAGTTGAAGAAGTCCTCGTATGGGCTAAAGCAGTCTCCGAGGCAGTGGTATAAGAGGTTTGACACTTATATGAAGCAGCTTGGTTACAACAGAAGTCCGTATGATTGTTGTGTGTACTACAATGACCTGCAGGGTGGTTCACGCATCTATCTGGTTCTGTATGTTGATGATATGCTGATTGCTGCTAAGAATAAGTCTGATATTCAGAAGTTGAAGGCTTCTCTCAGTGCAGAGTTTGATATGAAAGATCTAGGTGCTGCTCGCAAGATTCTGGGATTTGAAATCTATAGGGAAAGGGAGAAGAGAAAACTCTTCCTCTCACAGGAAGGGTACATCAAGAAGATATTAAGCAGGTTTGGAATGTCTTCAGCAAAGTCTATAGATACTCCAATGGCGTCTAACAGCAAGTTGGAAATGTACATTGTTCAGACTGATGAGGATTAGGAGTACATGTCTCGAGTCCCATATGCCAGTGCAGTTGGGAGTTTGATGTATGCTATGGTCTGCACTCGACCAGATCTTGCATTCGCTGTTAGTGTAGTAAGTCGATATATGGTCAACCCTGGGAAGGAACATTGGCAAGCTGTGAAGAGGATTTTCAGGTATCTTAGAGGTACCTCTGATGTTGGTCTATGTTATGGGAATGACACTCAGTGTTTGGTTGCTGGCTATTCAGATTCTGATTATGCTGGGGATGTGGACAGTAGGAGATCTATGACTGGTTATGTGTTCACTCTAGGAGGTTCTGTGGTAAGCTGGAAGGCAACTCTACAGCCTACAGTTACTTTGTCTACTACAGAGGCAGAGTATATGGCTTTGACAGAAGCTGCTAAGGAGGGAATATGGCTAAAGGGGCTGGTCAATGATCTAGGCCTACACCAGGATCAAGCTTCAGTGTATTGTGACAGCTTGAGTGCAATATGCTTAACCAAGGATCAGGTTCATCATGAGAAGACGAAGCACATTGATGTCAGGTACCATTTTCTGAGAAATGAGAAGAGAATCCAGGTGAAGAAAATAGGGACTGCTGATAACCCTGCTGATATGTTCACCAAGCCAGTTCCTGAGAGCAAGTTCAAACACTGCTTGGATTTGCTCAACATCAGTGACCATTAGTTGCCCTGAGGGGCAATTCTGAGGAGAGGGAGATGTCTGTTATCTGGCACTGTCATGGTGCGTCTGAGAGTCTACCTGGAGGATTCAAGTCAAGGTGGAGATTTGTTAGTATGCCTTGAATCTGAATCACATACTGCGACAGGTAGCACGGGGGTCTCGCTGTATTGGGCCCATCAGTTTTGTTGTTGGGCTTAGGGTTGTTTAGTGCTATATATAGCGGCTTATGTGTAAACCTTAATTGTACCGAAAACTGTAATACCGCCTCCGTATAATCTGATCTCCCTCTCCTGTGGACGTAGCCAATCTTTGGTGAACCACGTATATCTGTGTGTCTTTCTTGCGTTTACTTTGTTCTCGTTTCGATTCTGTTACAACAAACTTATATTAGAGAGACTCCGTTGAACAGACTTTTATATTGAAACGTTGTTAACAAGGCCCGTTAGATTGAGTAATGATGGATGACCATTGGCTAGATTAGGAAAGAGAAAAATGTGTATATTATTTATTTAACTAATTAGTTTCAAAAAAGAAAGTTAGAATTAGATTGGAGAGAGAAAATTGGAAGGAGATTCGAAGAGAGAAATTTAGAAACCGATATGCATGATCACGGTTGTCTGATTCGCTTCCACCTATGATGAATCACGAACCGGATCATACGTTCATGAGTGCAGTTCATTCATGCTCAGATCGCTTTGGTTCGCGTTCCGATTCCCCAAAGCAACTGAATCATGCGAGCCCTTCCTTGCTGCTGCTAGCGGGTAGGTCAAACTATTGAAGAATGGGAATGAAGAAGACATGCTGACTTGAACCCGTCCCAAATTTTTATTAATATAAATAAATAGTGGTAAATGATCAGATTTTTGTAAATATAGGAAAGTAATTTTGAAAGAAAGTGATCGAGACTTGTGTTGTTTCTTTGGGTGGACTGTGAAATCAAGCCGCCGGCTTTGGAGCTTTGATTGATCAAGACCTACACTGAGGATTAAGGAATACTCTTCCTCTTCTCTTACTCTTCTTGATTTCAATTTTCAATCCACCGACGAATCTCGTTTCAAAAAATAACGAATTACGTTCCAAAAATGAACAAATCACGTTCTTAAAATCAACAATCCAATACTATGGCATTCATTGACGAATTGATTCTCCACACATGGAGAATCCCGAACCGTGAACTGCGTTCACATTCTGGTTCTTCCGCGAACCATGCAACCTTTTGCATTATACTATAAGCGATATGCAATAACCGTATTGATATTCTAGAATGATATGTCTGAAACTAATGATGATATGCAATAACCGTAAAGGCGTCGTGTTAGAATGATACTTATTATTCTATATTGGGCCTGGTTTTTTTGTTAAAAGTAAATTGTATTAAAAACAAGCAAACATTACAACTTCAGACAATCCATCCTCCAACTATAGACTATCTCCCTGTATTTCCAAACTATGTCTAAAGCTAACATTTCTCTTAGACATCCCTATACATTTGACTCCTATTCTCTTCTTACCACTACAAGAAAAACAGTTTTTGGCAACGACAAAAGTCGTTGCGATACATAACAAGTCGTTGCAAAAACAGGTTTTGGCAACGACAATTGTCGTTGCTAGGTCGTTGCTGGTAACGCCGTAGTTAAAGGTTTTTGCAACGACTTTTATCGTTGCCAAAATGAATGTTTTTCGCAACGACTTTGTTCGTTGCTAATTATTTGTCGTTGCTAACCATATTACGGAGCAGTCACATCTTTTGCAACGACATTTGTCGTTGCAGTACATATCAACGTATTGCAACGACATTTGTCGTTGCAGTACATATCAACGTAGTGCAACGACATTTGTCGTTGCAGTACATATCAACGTATTGCAACGACATTTGTCGTTGCAATACATATTTGATGTTTTGACAACAAACCTTTTACAACAGCTATTGTCGTTGCGATAGATCATTGTTTTGCAACGACATACTGTTGTATCCTCTTGTCATTATACCTGTTGTATCCCCTTATAATTCACACTCAAACAACCGGTATCCAAGATCATAAACACAATAACTTCGACTATATAACATTCAAAAACTTGTTCAAATTACAACCTGTACCAAAAACATGTCTAACATTCAAATATTTAATTTGCCAACTTAGCTACATCCCAAATCATAATACCAAAATCATTTCATAATATCTGTGCCATCCACAATATCCCAAAATCATCCTTCAACGCTTCGACATCTACTTGTTTCCCTGCACCATTGAATAACAAATTTCATATAAACAAGGCTAAAAACTAGTCATTAAGCATCCCAGCCTTTCGCATCAGACCCTCAGATGGGACAGCTCAGTTGTGGATATTTTACAAGATGCCAACTACTGGCTTTCAGAAAACTCTTTTTTTAAGATCTTTTCATGTGGATTATTCTCTTCTTCTTTGTTCTTTTGAAGGAAGGGTGTTGAGGAGCTATTCTTAAAAAACACTGTAATTCAATCATGACTTGAAATGTACCTGAATGAGAAATTCTTCTCTCCAGTTGTTAAGATTGGAAAATAATTTCATTGAATTGACATCATATACAAGAACACAGCAATCTACACCACGATAGAAAGCAACACCCAAGCTTTGTTTCAGATGTAGTAAACGTCTTTGATACCACCACAACTGAATCATTGCAATAAACAAAATTCAAAAATCTTAAATAAAAGTAGAAGCATATGTAGCAGCACGATGAAGAGTATAGAAAAATTTACCCAGAGTTGTCTCAGGGTTTAACCCTGTAATATTCCTAGCTACATCAATTGGATCAACATTTGCTAGACTTCATAAAACGATGAGCAGAGAAATTAGTCAGGTACGCAGGACAAAAAACTAGAATAAAATTCTACAAGATGGAGCATTGAATGGTCCCTCACAGATATGTCATTTTTCTTCCTCTAAATTTTGTAAACTGATTCAAAATTTAGTTTGAGTTACTTTTACAACTTAATTTAAACTAAAAATATAATATGTTAAATTTTAAAAGATGCTTTATAAACAAGTAAGCCAATTTAACATGTGTAAAACTAACAATATCAGAATAGGAGAACAGTAGGACATAAGTCAGCTTGGAAGAGTTATAGTCGTAAATTTGTAATGAAGGATAAGATTCACAACGGTGCAAGCTTACAAGCGTAGTTGACGTCCTCTTGCACATGCAATAGCCTCGGAGTCTGGCCATTAAAAACATTGTTATATATACAGAGTGAGTCCAACCTGATAAAGTTCCAAGAAGCTAGGACCATGTGACTAACCTGTCTGAAGAGCTAGGTGTACAAATAAAGGTCCCAAGAAGCCGCCGCCAATTCCAACAGCTACTACATCCTTCAGAGGCTTTCCAGTGACTCCAACCTGATAGGTTTTCAACAATTTATTACCCTGTCCAAAGACACCTGAAACCAAAGAATATCCTGACAAAAACGTACTCACCCAGGAACCACTACGGATTTTGTCAGAGAAATCCCTTATCTTATCCAATACTTCCCATACATCTGGAACAACATTCTTCCCATCACTTTGTATAACAGTGTCTCTTGGTGCACGGAGAGCAACATGTAGTACAGACCTATTCTCAGTGCTATTTATCTGGACATATCAAGAAGTAGCAAACACCATATGCCGTTATGAAAATTTGATTTCAAAATCAATCAGATATAGGCAAACAACAGCGATGTGCAACTAGAAGAGGCAATAGCCCCTCTTCCAGTTCTAATAAATACGTGCAGGGGGGAATTTCTCCTTTTATCTTTGTTTTTTTTAAATGCAGTTTAACATGGTCATGAATCATGATGTAACCTAATAGCTTCACCTGGTAGCACTTATTAATTTAAATCCAGTGAATATTACGTGGTTCAAACTAGAAGCTGCATGTCACAAACAGGTCATCAACATCAAATTTAAGGCCATAAAACTTTTTCATTGCAGGCATAAACATCAAATTATTAGTCAAATTATTAGTTAGTACAGTGTAGAAAAAGTCTGACGATGGTCATTGGACTGCTGATCTCAAGTGTAAGAAGTGTTTTCTTTTGCTATACTTTCATATAAAGCTCTTTTCTTCAGCATTATATAAATTCGCTACCAACAAATATTAAGCTGAAAGTACAAGCTTAAGGAAACCTCTACCACGACAGAAAGTAAGCAATAATTCTTATGAATGAGTCTCAATAGCTATATGCTAAAAGGTTCCTGATTCCAGACCTATAATGAAAACGTAAATGTAAAAATTGATATCTATTTCCACTGCTGAAAGACCCGCAAAAAGACTTGTAAAACCAAGACACGGAGAAATATTCATAATGAATGTTTATAGTTACACACAGAAAGGTGTTTCAGTATCATCAAGTTTTAGGCCAACAACCAGCACACACGGTTGATGAGTGATCAAGTAAACAAGATCATGACTGGCAAAAAAAAACATGATGAAAAGTAGTAAATAACAATACATAAACAAATTACAGGAAAAATCTAAAACAAACTGAAAAGGAAGATGGGTTAATTAACATCAATAGAAGTCAAATCACAGGCCTTAGCAACACACCTTGGTGTAAGGCATAAAGCTAGGGAAACATCCTTGGAAGGTAAAAATTTACTGTTTCAATAAGAATCTTTTATGTGACTTTAGCTTACTGGTAAAAGGTTAATAGCTGCTACAACTCACATAATACGTTGGACAATAAGAATTTTTCATGTGAATGGGAATCTTTCATGTCTCAGATGAAGCAGAACCCAAAAACAAATCATGTGAATCCTCTTAACAAATAAAAAACACGGAGAAAGAAAATATTGACTATGTACCATCCAAGGCTCAAATAGCATCAAGTGCATCTCTGCGGTCATCAGATTGAATAAACGCATAACCTGGAGGTCTTCAAGCAGCCCACACACTACATCAAATGTCAACAGAGAAATAAGATATAAGCCATACCAGATTTCATCATAATGGAAGGAAGAACTAAGAATCTAAGATAGTGAGAAATGGCAGGAATACTAATGAACAATAATCCAACCAAATAACCAATAGCAGGATGATGGAACTGTTTCTAACTAGATTGCCTTTAGGTTGAATGAGTTTATTATACATCAAAAAATTTATCCAGGGAATATTGGCAATTGCAATACATGTCCAAGATAAAATTCCTTATATTCTGAATAAAACTACTCTCCTTGGGAGCCCCATCAAAAACAAATACTATCCTATTGAAAAGCTTACACCATAAAATTAGGGAAACTAACAACACCAAACCCACAATGTTAACTTCAAATATGTTCCACATTTTAAATCTCTTTCAAATCGTAGGGTTTGAGGAAACACAACACCAATAAATTCTAGATGGATGATGAGCATAGCAATACCTGCGAAGAACACCATAAATATGAAACTCGTCTTCAAGTTCTCGTTCAGTAACATGAGGATCCAAATTTCCAACATACAGGCAAGACATCTTTTTCGAACCTAAATTTTCAGATATAATCTGACGATTACAACAACGCAAACAAATACCTGTCCTAGTAGGAAAAGAAGAGAATTTTGGATCAGAAAATTAGGGTTCAAGTAGAATGAAATCAAGCAGAAATATTCTCACTGTCCAACAAAATTTCAGATCGTAAAACAAAACCGTCAATTACCTAAGAGAATTCAACTCCGACACAATCCTTACACCGAACATTTGGCTAGAAAAACAAGAGAAACAAAAAGCCCTAATCTGACCTTTGGATTTATCAAGGAATATCGAGAGAAAACAAATTTACCGACTCCCGCAGATTAGGGCTCACTACACGTTGTAGATGATGATGGAAACGACGGCGTACAAGCGGCTCTGGACGACGACAACGACGCGCGGCGCCGGCGGCTGTAGAGGGCGGAAGCGATTGAGGCGACGTTAGACTGTTGGAAGTTCGTATGGCAGATTTGGCCCTCACTCCGCGTTGTAGACGAGGACGGAAGAGAAGGTGTACAGCAGGCGGCTCTGGATGGCGACGAAGACGCACGGCGGCTGCGGCGGAGGGCGAAACCAGAGGGAGATTTAAGATGGCGGTTGAGGGTCGAGGGACGAACAACGAAGGAAGTGAAAGGGCAAAGGCTACTGTATAATGAAAATTTATGAGTAGAAAGTTTCAAGGTACTGAAATAGTCGTTGCTGAAAATAGTACAAGATTTTCTTCTTCTTTTTCCTTTAATCTTTTGCAACGACTAATCCGTTGCGAAATATATAAAAACAATTTGCAACGATAAATGTCGTTACAATACATACACAGTTTCTATTGCAACGACATTGTCGTTGCGATACATAATTTCCAATTTTCAACTCGACCTTCCGCCAAATTTTTGTGGAGGGAAATGAAAATTTTATATATAGCAACAAACATTGACAACGCCCGTTTTATGTCGTTGCAAAAGGTCGTTGCTATAAATGGTTTTTCTTGTAGTGTACATTCCATAACCACATCCTCTATCATTAGTTCTACGCTCTTCTCTTTGCCATTAAAGATCATGTCATTACTCTCCAGCCACATCATGTACACCACAACACTACAAGCTAACTGCATATCCTTGAATTACATCTTCTTACCTCTTCTGTCAGCCACCTTTCTTAGGATCCAAGAGTGTAGAGAAAGTGGTCTCCACCATATACAACTCCACCAGATATGATCAACATTTTCCTCCTCCCTCTTACACAATTTACAATTGTTCTCATTGACAATCCCCCAACTATAAACCATATCCATAGTAGCACTAGTACAGAAAAGGGCTTTTACCACGGTACATTTACCCCGGTTCAACTAACAACCGTGGTATTTAGATAAAAAAATACCCCGGTTGTTTCGTAATTTTTGTATTTACCACGGGTCTATATACAACCGTTGTAATATTTGGACAAATTAACCGTGGTGATTTTGTATGATATTTCACCTTGATCAAAATGTAAAATCGGTTTTATTACCACGGTTCATCAAACAACCATTTTAATCTTTTTTTAATATAACGAAATTGCTAAAGCCTATTTGTTCTTCGCTTGCTTTTGTCTCCAACTGCCATGGTCGTCGACCTCTGAATTCCATGGTCATCGGCATGATTACTCCAACCGCCATGGTTCAGTTGCGAGCTTAAGGAATCGCTACTTCAGGAATTGTAAACCTAATTGCTTTCTCACGCTAAGTGAGAGAGCTGCCCCAGTAATCGAATCCCGAATTGATTCAACAAGATTGTATTCGTAGGTCTGCCACTGGGACACAAAGCAACTGGTTAGTTCAGTTTTCTCGCTTCCTTACTACAATAGCATGTTTTATTGCTTATTTTTTATCCTGAATTTGAAGTTAAAGATGTGGATTGAAGGATGAATCTATTAGATAAGTTTAAGGGTTTATGCATCCAACATGTTCGACGAAATGTTTGACTAGTAATTCATATTGGCCTTTATATTTCTCATGATTCCTCCCTTGTGGTCATTTCAGTCGTGTGGAGCTTTTGCAAAGAAGCAAAGATCCATCCATGACTGACTATGGCTACTGAGATGCGCTATTTGACCTTCACCGATCCATTTCTTGATTGTTGAGTGTTAGGTCAATTTCACAATTAACTTTGTTGTGTATGAAACGCTTAAGGTCCCAGTGGCAACTGAAGAGGTATATTTGTTCAAACATTTCAATTCTCCACTGAGTTTCAGTAGACCTTGTGTTTTACTAATTGATAACTACTTATTTTCTTGCTAGTTTATTGTGTTACCATAGGCCTCATGTTTCCTATGTCTTTCTCAGTCTCGCTTGGGTAGTCTTGCAGGCATTACATCATCATCAGGTGAGTTTGCTTATACCATACTGATTTTTACTTACTTTTAAATGGATTTGCTTATATGTGAATAAGAGTAACATGAAAAAAAACTGAAGTAAAATGACAAGTAATAAGAAAACATGATGGCTAGAGAAACATTGTCACAGATTTACTCTATCCTGGTATATGTAATTATTACAACTCTAATTCAAATTAGGTATTGGATGGGAAGTGTCTATATTATGTTGTTCATTTTTTTTGTGGGTTGGAACATTCATTTTTTTGGATTTATGAGGAGTTGTTTAAATTTAATTTATCTTGCAACTAGAGATTAAAGGTTTCAATAGAATGTTTGTTCTCATCTTTCATAATGTGATTTTTATCCCGCTTTATTTTAGTCTTAGTTCATATTTTCTTGATTTAAAATTATGTGTGTTGACAGAGTAGCTTTAGTAAAATAAAGAATCAGATCATATGACATAGCTCAACATTTATTCTTCCTATGATAACGCACGTTTGTTCTTGTAGGGTCAATAGTGATTAATGTGGATGTGAGTTATATTGGAACTTCCTAGTGAGCTGATTTTCAGTAGTTATTGTTTCCCTTTTCTAGGTTGATTTTTATATATGTATGCTTTCTTGTTCAGTAGAAATGTACATCGTGGGATGTGTTGGCTTTGGTAAAAAAGTGTTGATTTTGGGGATGTTGCTAGCTAGGGATGACAAATTCCATTTTATATATATAATTTGTTTCTTTGGTGTGCTTGTTTGCTGTTAGAATAGGCAAATCATTAAGCCTAGCATGTGAAAATTCCTTTAGGCTATGTGAGGATAACTAGTTGGTCATCCAAATTCCAAACATATCTCTGTAGAAATATAATTCACACGAGGTTCTTAGTGAAATACAAAAATCAATCCTTAAAAAGGTGGATATGTTTTTTAATCGTTAATTTAGTGTTGATGTAATATTTTTTCTTCTAATTTATCTATTTATATTATATATATGATAATACTATGCAGTTTGGTGACACCACACCTTATTCACAAGACAAGATAGATGAGATTCAAGTCAAATGATCGAGCAACATTTGTGCAAAGATTCCTGAAGTAGTTAGTAATTAGAACATTCAGCTTAGCTTATGCTAATTAATTTGTAACGCTACTTTTGATCTGTTGAATTTATGAAAATATGTCGCATTGATGTAAGCCATTTGACATTATTTGTATTATAAATCAAGTATTTAGAAAATCAGAGTGTAACTTTATATTAAAGCAACTGCAATTATAACACAGGTTGCACAAAACCAATATGAATTTATTTAACCACGGTTCTAAAAAATTTGCGAGAATGTTATTTTACCACGGTTATCAGTATCCATTTACTCCAATTTACATTTTTACCACGGTTTACCTAGAAATAGAATGAATGTCATTTTACCACGGTTGTTTGAACTACCCCGGTTCGTAAACTGGGGTAAATACGTAACGGTGGTAAAATGGAAACCGTGGTAAACACGTTTACGCCAGACACTTTAACCCCGGTTCAAAACTGTGGTATTCTTTACCAAAAAATCCGGGGTAAAAGACCATTTTTCCACTAGTGTAGGGAGCCTGCTTTGGATAGCAAGCCAGACAATAATACTCCACTTCTTTGGGGTCCAACCACCCTCTATCACAGAACCCCAAGGAACCACCACTTTACCCTCTCTCATAATATCATGCATTTTGGAGCAATACATCTTGTCGCCCCTTCTCCGAAGGCTGTTAACATCAATCTCATCACTGGAAGGATTGGGATCACTCACCCCTTCTTTAAGTAGTTTCTCTTTTACCTCTTCTTTGATTTTGAGTAATATAAAGCGATCCTAGGATGCCAATCAAGCAACGAAATCACCATTGAGTCTAAGGCCTTGGCGTCCCCCGTGGAGAAAGAAGTTACAGCGATCCATCAGCAGCAACCGCGACCAAACCGCGATTGCGTCCAAAGACGCGACCACGGGTGGTCAGACGAGTCCGCGGCCCAAGAACATAGAGCACTGTGACTTTTCGAGTTGAGACGCGATTGCGGGTACTTCGGATGCGGTCGCGTCGCGCTCTTGGCTGAACTTTCCGGTTTTCGTTTCTTATGACGTTTAAGTTTTTTAATTTCGGGTTTTTGTCTTTCCTTAAATGTTAAGGCTGAAAAATTGGTTTAGCAACCGTTGTTTTATTTCATTAGGTTTTATTGCTTATTTTCGAAGTCTTATGTTGGATTTATCTATATAGGGAGCTCCATTGTTTACATTGTTTTTCACGTTCAAATTATAGCAAAGCTTAAAGTTTGAGAAAAATATCCTTCTTTTGCTTCAACGTCATTCCACTGATCGGATCTAAAGTTGTTCTCGTTAGCAAACTATCATCAAGCATACCTATCGAATTCGTTCCTCCCTTGAGTGGACTTCCAAGACCTCGAATTCATGTTGAGTTGAAGACTCAATACTTTTCAACCCTGAAGAGTTCTAGAGCGACGACGATCCCTTTCTACCACGATCCTCCCGAAGACATACGCATCAAGCAGATTCATATCATAAGTCCATAAAGATCCAAGAATCACTGCTTTTTTCCTCCCTTCTCTCCACATATTCCCTTCATTCAAGAGTACTTTCTCGGCATACACAGTCCACAAGTTATGCTTTTTTAACTTGGATCTAAAACACCATTTTAAACAACATTGTCGTCTTCCAAGATAAGACCTCTTTAATATTGAGTCCACCCTCCTCAAGAGGTCTAGTGACATTCCTCCAAGCCACAAGACTCCTACTGCTTGCCATATCTTCTGCCCATAGATAGCTTCTACACAGACTATAGATTCTTTCAACCACCTCTTTGGGAAGTAGCATTGTTTGAGACCAAAATGTTAGTAGCTCCCAATGATAGCTCTTATGAGTTGGACTCTAACTGTATAAGATAGTTTCCTGCAAGTCTAATTTTGGGCTCTTGAGGTGATCTTCTTAATGAAATTTCCATACTCAACCACTTTCACTTTCCGAGCATGAAGAGGCAACCCCAGATAATTGATAGGGAACTCCCCTTTCTTGAATTGCAACACATCCAACATCTCTTTCTCTTATCCCTCAGTCACACAACCTAAATACACATCACTCTTGGGCAAGTTCACAATCAATCCTGATTCTACCCCAAACTGATCAAGACAATCCCAGAAACCGTATCATCTTTACAAAAAATTAAGAGATCATCTGCTAAAGAATATCCACCAATTTCATTCTCTTACATTTAGGGTGATATCCAAAATCTCTATTCTCAGCCATTCTCCTCATCCTCCTAGTAAGCATTTCCATGATAATAACAAACAGGAAATGAGGCATTGGGTCACCATGTCTTAAGCCTCTCTGTCCTGGAAAAAAAACCTTTAGGTTCACCATTAACTAAGATAGAATACATAGGGGAGCTCACATATTCCACTATCGAACCAATCAATTTATCAGGGAAGTTCAAAAACTTAAGTGCATAGGCAAAAAATCTCAATTCACACAGTCATACGCCTTCATAATGTCAATCTTTATCATATACCTAGGGGACACCCATATTTGAGCATAGTTGTTGACAAAATCTTGAGCAACAATGGAATTGTGAGCTAAGTTCTTCCCTGACACAAAAGCACCCTGGCTAACAAGAATAATCTTTTCCAACTGTCCTCTAATTCTATCAACCAATATCTTAGTAATTGATTTAAAAATCACATTTGCACCAGGAGATAGGCCTTAAGTCCCTCACCAACTCAGGTTTAACCACCAATAAGAGTCACAAAAGTGATGTTCAACTATCTAAGCAACTTACCATTGCCAAATAATTCACTAACAACCTCATAGACATTTTCTTTTATCACTTCCCAATACTTCTTATAGAAAAGACTACCAAACCCATCAGGACCTGGAGATTTGTTCACCCAATTACTATGAATTTCACTCTTTACCTCACCTGTTGAAGGCTTCCTATACAGCCTCCACCCATTGATCCACATGAACACACCAGTGGAACAAAAATCCACAAAATCAGGAATCTCTCCATGAACTCTAGACCCAAAGAAGCTCTTATAAAGATTCCCAATGATCAAGGTAATCCCTTAAGCATCTTCCACCATGGCTCCATTTTCATCCCTATTCATATGGATAGCATTTATACTTCTTCTTTCTTTAACACTCTTGAAAAATAAGGAGAAATTTTCCTCTCCAAGCTTGATCCAATCCAGTTTAACCTTCTGTTCAAGCATTTCATCCCTCTGCTTCCTTTTCAGTTGTATCGCTTTCCTTGCAATCTTAACTGAATTCTGTTTCTCATAACAAAAGTAGTCCCCTTGAAGTTCCCGGAATTTCATGTTGAACTCTTCCTCACTCTCACTAGCATCCTCATAAACATTTAGGAATCTCCCCCCTATTCCATTTCTTAAGAGCTTCATTTGTTCTTTTGATAATAAAAACCAGGAAAAAAAATATTTCCATTCACATTATCACTCCAAGCTTCAGCCACAAAATCCATGAACAATTATCAAGAGCCCACAAGTTTTTAAAACCGAATGGGATGTTTTTAGCTCTTAATTGGATAAAATATATTGAGCACCCATGGGAATGATCAGACTCATCACGATTCCCAAATCTATCCACTGAATCTTCCCATATAGCCTTAATGATTTTCCAGGATTCTATCAATCTTGCAAGCAACTCCATCATCACCTTGTCTTTGATTATCTCAAGTATAATGCACTCCTTAATAAACAAGATCGTCAAAAATACACTCCTCCAGAACCTCTCTCAGCTCCTCCAAGCTTGATTCAGAATTGGTATTAGTTGAGATTCTGTCAGATAAATAAAGGATAAGATTAAGTTCCTCACGCACACACCAAGCCTTTCCATTCTGCCTTCTAAAAACTTTCAAATTCTTCCATAACACACTCCTTCCCACAAAATAATTATCAGCATACACAAATAAAGCTAAGAAACTAACCCCACCTTGCAATGTCACTCTGTAGTTAATAACTTGCCTAGAACTGTCAATAACATCCAACCTCAATTTTGATGAATCCCAACCTATCCAGATTCTACCTCTGCTATTGATTTGGCCATTAGTAACATACTGCTACTTATTAAGCATAATCTCAGCTACTTCCTTCTCCTTATGTCTTTGAATCTTAGTTTCCAACACAACCATAATAGAATTTATATCTGTCTCAACAAAATTATTCATCATCCGCATTCTCTGGAAAGCACTGCATCCCCTCACATTTCATGCACAAAGCTTGAGACTATCCATTAGTCTCTTTATCAGGCTTGCTACGCCCCTCTTTCACCTTTTGAAAAAACAACAAAAGGATTAAGAGACATCGTATTCTCTTGCCCCATCTCCTCTTGTCTAGGCAATAATCCTATCTGTCCTCCATTTTGTTTTTTCACAACTACCTCCTTACATGTGGCCCAATAACAAAATGCATTAGTTTTCTATTTGTTAAATATTATATAACTCTCACAATAAATATAATTTTAATATAATTTTTTTTCAAATATTTTTTAATTTATTTTTATCTACATATTGACATCTATATTAGCTGGGTAATATATTATCTAAATTATACAAAAAGTAAAAGTAAAATGTATGTTATTTGATATGAATAACATTTTGTGGATGAAAACACATTTAACATTACAAAAATAGACTATATTACTCCTGTTGAGTAATATGGATAAAGATGTTCTAACTATTCAAATTAATACTCATGTTTCACTCCAAGGACTAGTTTCATCATAACCTATATCTCATGTTTTAGCTTTTATATCTATATATATATATATATCTTATCTATATAAAAGTTGGCTGTCCATTGCCAAAATTGAATGAAATTGGTACCAATTTAATACATTACTCATTTCTTAATCACCTCCTGTTGGACTTTTGGGCATGTATTTAAATATCTTTCTTATATCCCTATGTTATATTTATTTATAGTCTACTTGATTAAGTCACAAATTAAATTAATGTGTGACCTTCTCTTATGACAATGCAAACTTATTCTAATATTGTGTTTTAAAACTACTTCAAACATAAATATAAGGAAATAAAAAATACTTATATTTACAAATATTAATAAATTTGATAACAACAACAACATATTAACAAATAATGTATAACTATATTAAATCACATACGAAAATCCGTAATTTTCTCGCGCGGAGCGCGAGACCCGTATCTAGTATATATAAAAATTCATGGGTTTGAGGAATTATTGTCAATTGAGACTAATTAATGTTTAAACTTAATTTTTCTCTTCTCTTTCTATCTCCCATTATCCAATGATAATTGAGACTTATTAAATGTCTAATAAAATCATAATTATGTGCTTAATTGGTTAGTATTTCCACCATTTTTATCTTTTTTTCTTTGCTCTTGACCTCCAATCCGTATGACGGTGAAGAGCAATCCGAGCAACGTAAACGACTATGTGATTTTGGTACATATATAAGAGCAATCCTCTTCTGATTTCAACTTTTGATCTTCCGACTTCTCCGACTGGGATTTCGTATTGAATTCTCCCATCAAGTCGTCGTTACTCTTCTGCATATTGTATTTCGCCGTTACTCATGGTTATTGTCAATTTGTAATTGAACCAATCAATTTGCTATTTTTATCACTTCTATTGTTCGTTTATTTTTGTGTTGATGTCTTGATCTGCAGGTTAGATTTACTTTGGCCTAAATTGGATAAAATTATGCCCTAAAAAAGGATATAAATATATAATTTGCTCAATCCAATTTTGAGATGAACAACCGTTATTACCCCGCGCTACGAGCGGAGGCTCGATTCTAGTGAGGAGAAATAATTTATATATATATAAAAGTTAGTCGTTCTTAGCCGAAAGTAAATGAAAACGGTACCGGGGCCCGTTTCATTTACTTTCATTTTTCTTTTTTTTAGTCCTGTTTTCATTATTGTTGATTTTCATTATACAAATGCATGATTCAAGATTATCAATTCTCATCTTGGACCCCAAGTTTATGTTTAAAGCCATTCTCAATTCCACACATTAAAGTCATTCTCCCTTATTTATTGTCATTAAGCTCCAATTCAAAGCCCTTTAATTCTATACTTATTCCTCTCCTTAATGCTCTAATGTCGGTCATCTTTCTCTAGGGTAGTATTTATACAGCCTCTCCTTCATTGTTCATTGTTCATTCTTCATTCTTCGGTTTGGGATTTAGGGTATGTTGGAGGATTGATTTTTGGTTGTCAGTTTTAGGGATTCACTGCTTTCTGAATAAAAAAAACTGTTGTGATGTTAAATGTGAAACCTTTACTTTGTGTGCTCTTAGAACAACTAAATTCTAAATGTAGTTCTTAGTTTGTTGAGTAGGAATGGAATCCCATGAGAATGGAGAGAGGAACTCAAACGGGGCTACTAGATCATGGGGCACACTGTTTCTGGTCAATCGGTTTCGACAAGCGGCAGTGTGGAGTCGCTATCGAGTTGGAGTAAAGCTGGCTTGGTGACACCAGCAGGCGAGAATGCTTTCAGTAGTTTAAGCCATCTTGAGATTCATGGTGAAGATAGTTCTTCTCAAGGACCCATTGTGTAAGTCTTCCTTATTCTAGATAATAATCTTAATTAGTATTGATGATGTTGCATTGAGGATTACATGTTTGACAATAATATGCAATTTGTAGTGGCTTGAATATTGATATATCGGTTAATTTGGATTAGTAGTACGAAGAAGAAAAGAGTTTAGCGTGCAACTGCAGGACAACGAAAAGGAGATGATCTTCTTGCATGTGTTCGAGTTGTTGGAAGGTACTTTTTCACATCTATTCCATCGATCATCTCTGTTTGCAGTTCCATTGTACAACAAATTTTAATGAGCTTAGACTTAACTTAGCTTGCACCCTTCTCTTTGGCAAACAGAGATGTCCTGGGATTATTCATCAGTTGACTGTTCTTACCTAGGATCATTTGAGTTTGTATCTTACTATGATGTTGCTTATAATACCATAAATCCATATAATTCATTAGCAAGTCGAAGAAAGAAATTCAGCAGTGTGGATAAAAAAAAAGCTAATAAAGTGAGTGATAGTGTTTAGATGCAGGATGGTGGAATAGGTAAAATATAGATCTTCAAATTCAACTTATTTTTGATATTAACTGAGTTCAACTCATTTTTTGTGGCTTCACCTTGGTTGCTCACTAACCCTTTTTATCGAATTGTGGTTAATCAACTCTACTTTGACAAAATTATTGAGCTTACTACGTGGAAATCAGACTCCCTACTTTTCAAGGAAGGTATATTGAGCTTGGCATCTGACCCTGGATTGCATCCATTAGTTCCATATCTCAGATATTTCAGTGCTGATGAGGTACTTCTAAGTCATCCATATATTGTTTTCCTTGCCATTCCATGTTGGAAGTATTTATCCCTTATTTCTCATCCTTATTCCCATTGGTTATCTGATATTTCCATTAGTTTGTTAATCATTTTGATGTGTTTTTTCCATTTTCATACTTACAAAATTAAGATAATTCGCAATACTGAACAACTAATAGTTTGGAACTCCATTCTTATCCAAATTAGAGTTAGTAAAATGTTATTCCTAACCTTTGCATTTGAAATATATATATATATTAAGAATAATCTTATGTTTTTGTTTTTGTTTTTAATGCTTCTGATTGTTGCAGGTTGGTTCTCATTGTTGGCTAATAGCTGAAAGTTTTCTTAATATTAAATTAATAATTCAAATTTAGCTAATGAATGCATTAAATTAACGAAACGCCTATATACACGCGACTTTTTCACTATATGCACGCCAATCTGTGCGCAGATCTTAAGCGCATAAGTCTATGCGCAGTTGTTCAGCGCACAAGGGTATTTTGGGGATAAAAATGAAATTGTTGGCGTCGTCTGACAAATTGATGCGTTGATGACACGTGTACTGCAACACCTGTGCGCAACACATCTGCGCACAGCGTTTCGAATTCTAAAATCCTATGCGCAGATGTTTTGCGCATAGGACCTGTGCGCAGTTAAGTTGCGCAGATATACTGCGCACAAATTTTTAACGGTAAAAAAGTGTGCGCAACATAACTGCGCACAGTTTGTTACCGTTAAAAATGTGTGCGCATTGGATCTGCGCACATGGATTTAACGGTAACTATGTGTTATTAGGCAGATTGATAAAGTTACAGAATAGGTGCGCATAACCTTGACGCATGGATGAAAACCGGTTTGAAGTAGTTGAGATATGAAGGGTCTAGTACATCGATGTTGATTATGTTTCAAAAACTTATACAATTATGTGTTCTTAGGCATATAAAGAGTGTATAAGGTCTCCCCTTCACAAAACGTTGATCGAAAATACTCAAAAACGCAAAAACGCCTTATCGGTCCTAATGGCCTATTAAGGTCGAGAATAGGCGGTTCGATGCCCAAACGACGTCGGAATGCAATGAAACTTGTTTTCAATGCATATTATAGCTATTTAACCTTGTCGGTAACTTCGAGTCGAAAACTCGAACTCTTCGAGTAACACCTCCTTTGTAAACCTTCACTAGTCCTTCATTCTTCGAAATAGTCAAAGTAGTTGAGATATGAAGGGTCTAGTACATCGATGTTGATTATGTTTCAAAAACTTATACAATTATGTGTTATTAGGCATATAAAGAGTGTATAAGGTCTCCCCTTCACAAAAAGTTGATCGAAAATACTCAAAAACGCAAAAACGCCTTATCGGTCCTCATGGCCTATTAAGGTCGAGAATAGGCGGTTTGATGCCCAAACGACGTCGGAATGCAATGAAACTTGTTTTCAATGCATATTATAGCTATTTAACCTTGTCTGTAACTTCGAGTCAAAAACTCGAACTCTTCGAGTAACACCTCCTTTGTAAACCTTCACTAGTCTTTCATTCTTCGAAATAGTCGAAGTAGTTGAGATATGAAGGGTCTAGTACATCGATGTTGATTATGTTTCAAAAACATATACAATTATGTGTTATTAGGCATATAAAGAGTGTATAAGGTCTCCCATTCACAAAAAGTTGATCGACAATACTCAAAAACGCAAAAACGCCTTATCGGTCCTAATGGCCTGTTAAGGTCGAGAATAGGCGGTTCGATGCCCAAACGACGTCGGAATGCAATGAAACTTGTTTTCAATTCATATTATAGCTATTTAACCTTGTCGGTAACTTCGAGTCAAAAACTCGAACTCTTCGAGTAACACCTCCTTTGTAAACCTTCACTAGTCTTTCATTCTTCGAAATAGTCGAAGTAGTTGAGATATGAAGGGTCTAGTACATCGATGTTGATTATGTTTCAAAAACTTATACAATTATGTGTTATTAGGCATATAAAGAGTGTATAAGGTCTCCCATTCACAAAAAGTTGATCGAAAATACTCAAAAACGCAAAAACGCCTTATCGGTCCTGATGGCCTGTTAAGGTCGAGAATAGGCGGTTTGATGCCCAAACGACGTCGGAATGCAATGAAACTTGTTTTCAATGCATATTATAGCTATTTAACCTTGTCGGTAACTTCGAGTCGAAAACTCGAACTCTACGAGTATCACCTCCTTTGTAAACCTTCACTAGTCTTTCATTCTTCGAAATAGTCGAAGTGGTTGAGATATGAAGGGTCTAGTACATCGATGTTGATTATGTTTCAAAAACTTATACAATTATGTGTTATTAGGCATATAAAGAGTGTATAAGGTCTCCCCTTTGTAAACCTTCACTTTTTTCAAAAATTTCAACGGCTACTATGTTTGAACAGTGCGCAGAAACACGGCGCACAAATTTTCAACCTGTGCGCAGTAGTTACGCGCACAAGTTGTTACAGACTCTGAAAATTTACGAAAAGTACCCGTAATACCCCGTAAAAAACGTATGCGCATAAGACCCGCGCACAGATGCGTGCGCATAAGACCTGCGCACAGATGCATGCGCATAAGACCTGCGCACAGATGCGTGCGCATAAGTTGAGCGCACAGAATCGCGTGCATATATGTCTCGATTCGCGTGCATATAGTCATTGCCTAAATTAATAATTCTTAATATTAAAAAATTGTTAATATTCAATAATAAGTAAATATAATTAATAATTTTTAAATCTCTCTATATATAAATTGGTTGGTATTGTCCAAAGTAGTGACGGTTGAGACTCTTTAAATGTCTAATAAAATCATAACTATGTGCTTAATTGGTTGATATTTCTACCAATTTCATCTTTTTTTCGCTCTTCGCCTCCAATCCGTGTGGCGATGAAAAGAAATTCAAGCATCGTCAACGACTGTGTGATTTGGTACACATATAAGAGATATTATATTTATTAAAAATTACTCCAAAAATACATATATGAAAATAATATTGTAAGTATACAAATATCGACAAAAATAAAACGTCTTTGGCCCGCGCTTTAATAACCTAGTTGATGAATGGAGTTTGGGCACCTTCGCCAGTAGTTATTGCGCACCCAAAATCGTCCATAAATACCCTTGACACATGATACGAGATTACGAGTAGCTCAATAGTGGCAAATGTATTTGACATTTACTTCTCTGGTTCTCTCTCAAATCAAAATTTCAACCGTTTTCTTTTTATTCTTACCATCCGCATTTGACACTACTAGTAACAAGTCATCATTCGACAAGTCGCTCCAATTCTTGTAATTTCCCACTCCGAATTAAATTCTGGCATCTCTTTTGTTTCTTGGACATTGATGTTCCATTAAATTTTGAGTACATTTGTTTTATGTACCTTTTTTTTTTGTCTCTGGCCCATTGGGAGTGTCTGAAGTGTTGAGGAGGAAGATGGGAAGAAGAACACCATGCTTTGAGAAAAAAGGGTTGAAGAAGGGACAATGGACAGCTGAAGAAGATGAGATCTTGATAAATTTCATGTCCCAACATGGCCATACCAGCTGGCGTTCCATCCCTCAGCTTGCAAGTTTCCTCTTCTTCCTCTCTGTCTCTTAAATTTAAACACATTGTTCAAAATACAAGTACTGTATCTGGCCTTGTATTTAGGGCTGGGCACGGGTTGGGTAAACCCGAAACCCAAACCGGATTGAACCGAAAAAACCGGACCGAACCCGGACCGAAGTAATTTCGGGTCGGTTTTCGGGTTAAGTTATATGAAATTTCGGTTTTCGGTTTGGGTTGGGTTCGGGTTCGGGTTCGGGTAAACCGAACTATTTGGGTAAACCGAAGCCATGGTTGGATTTTATTTGGGATTTGCTGTTGACGAAGGAGATGGTGGTTTTGGTGCCGACTTTGGGGCTGAAGCGTTCGATTCGGGCGTTGTTGAGGCGGATGACGGCGTCGTGAGAGTCGATGGAGAAGCCATGGTTTGTGTTGAGGAGGATGCCGCTGTTACCGACTACAGCGCAGGAGGAGTACCTTTTTCTGCGACCTAGAAGAGGAAGAAGATCGGAGAGGACGGATTCATCGGTTGGAATCTGGTTTCGGCGATTGGACCAGTTGGAGAGGAGGGATTGGAATTGGAGGTAGATGCGGTAGAAAGCGGGGGAGCGGGGGGTGAAGGAGCGGCCAGCGGAGGTGAATCGGCGCCAGAGGAGGAAGGGGCGGTAGCGTGTGAGTTTACTGAAGTTGCCTTCGAGGAGGAGGTCGATTTCTTGACGGAGACGAGGCTCGCCGGGGTCGGACTGTGCGAGGTTGATGAGAGTGGAGTTGAAGAGAGGGAGATCTGGAGAAGAAGGGAGATCTGGTATTATACCAGATTTGGAGACGAAATAGGGAAGAACTCAAATACCAGATTCGGTCCTATTCGGTTTTTTATTGGACCGGACCGAACCGACCCAAACCCGGACCAACCCAACCCGAAAGATTTCGGTTCGGTTTTCGGTCCAGATTTTTTGGGAATTTCGGGTTTCGGTTTTTCGGGTTCGGTTCGGTTTTTGACCCATGCCCAGCCCTACTTGTATTACATTCTGATCTCTCCTCTAAAGTTGTGAAATGGCTTACTTTTTCTCATGAATCTCTCATGAAGGAAGTATTATAATAGGAGAAGTGGCAGTTTGGATTGGATAGTTAAGGTTTTGTAATTTGGTTGCTCTACTTTGAAGTACATAATTATGAAGTTCTCACACATTAAGGTTGTTGTAGATCGAGAATCGCAGGTTCGAGAATCGCACAAATTCGCAACAAATCATGACAAACAAAGAAATGCAGTTTGACACAAGATATGTTGACGCGGTTCGGTAATCCTTAATCCGCGGAGTCTCAGGAGGGGAGACTCAGCCCAAGGCGTCGTACTAAAACCAGAGAGTTCACAGTGAGGTTACAAGGCAGACAATCGACAAACTCAAGAATCTAGCCCTAGGAATTACAGAAGAACAGAAAGACACAAGAACGAGGAAGAATGAAAGGGTTTCGGCTCCAATCAAGGCTGAAGTAGCTCAGAGGATGAGCTACTCTATCGTCGTCTTCTACAGATCTCTACGCGCTATCTCCGGCGAACAACCACCAAAGACCACCACTGCAGACGAGGATTCTCTTCTCTCTTCTCTCTCTCTTTCTCTTAGGGTAATGAACAGTGCACGGCGCATCTGGGAGAAGAGAGTTCTAAGAGTATAAATACTCTAGGTCAAACTCTGAAACCAAAAGCAAACACACCGGCTACGAGTCTTGGACCAAGCCCAAAACTCTTATCTCAAGCCCAATCTGTAAATCACACCCAAGGCCCATAATTCCTAAGTCCACCAGGAGTTGCCACATCCTTATAACTAACTCACCTAAATAATACAAGTAGGAGTACAACATAACAAATGCCCCCTTAATCCTAACTTGTATTACAGAACTTCAATCTGATTTAAGTACAACGCCAAGAGCTTCCTCTCCTATCCGTCATCAAATCAACCTCATATCTCAGTGTGCATCATAGATATGAAGTGCATTCCTGCAAAAAACAAATTTGTTAGAAGGCACAATTTTGGTTCCAAAATTTGCAGGATTCAAGTCACCTAAGATTTTCTTCAGAATAATTTCCTGTGATTCTTGTGAAACCTGACATCAATGTGCTTTGTTCTTTCATGATAAACTGGGTCCTTACCCAAATACATAGCACTTTGGCTATCCATATGAAGTACAGGAGTATAGACCTTACCAGTAATTTCTTGCAAAATACCTTTCAACCACACTGCCTCTTTCACAGCCTCAGTAGCTGCAATATATTCAGCTTCAGTGGATGATAATGCAACAATGGGTTGGAGCTGAGATTTCCAGGAAATACAGTTCCCAGCCCAAGTAAAGAAGAAAGCAGTAGTAGACTTTCTATTATCTTTATTACTGGCAAAATCAGAATCTACATAACCATGAACCTCAATTTTAGAATCATGCTCAGAATAAACAAGACCAAGCTGTTCAGTACAAGAAATGTACTTCAACAGATATTTCATGCCTTGCCAGTGCAAGTCACCAGGATTAGACATAAATCTGCTCATAACACTTACAGCATAAGCAAGGTCAGGTCGTGTACAAAGCATGGCATACATAATAGAACCAACAACAACATCATAAGGAACATTCTCCATTTTCCTTTTGTCAGATTCAGTTGTGGGACAATTAGTCTTAGACAAATCAAGGTGCCCCCCTAATGGTATAGGCGAGGGTTTGGAACTTTTCATAGCAAACCTATCCAGAACCTTACTTATATAGTCTTCTTGAGACAAGTGTAGATTTCTTTTAGGTCTGTCTCTAACAATCTTAACCCCTAAAATTTTCTGAGCAGGACCTAAGTCCTTCATGTCAAAATGGACTTTTAAGTCATGTTTGACACCAGAAATAGCCACTTTAGAACTACTGATCAGAAGAATATCATCAACATACAAGAGAACATAGAGAGGATTTTTAGTTTTAACATGCTTAAAGTAGAGACAAGTATCATACTGACTCCTAGTGAATCCAAGAGAAATCATGCAAGAGTCAAACTTCTTATTCCATTGCCTTGGGATTGCTTAAGGCCATAGATAGATTTTTGCAATAAGCAAACATGATCAGGTTTGTCCTTACTTACAAAACCTTTAGGTTGTCTCATATACATAGTTTCATCTAAATCACCATGCAAGAAAGCAGTTTTCACATCCATTTGTTCTAGTTTCCAGTCATAAACAGTAGTCATAGCAAGCAAAAGTCTCATGGTACAGGAGCAAAAATATCATTAAAGTCAACACCCTCTTTTTGGGTAAAGCCCTTAGCAACTAATCTGGCTTTAAACCTAGGAGCATCTAAATGATGATTACCCTCTTTTATCTTGAAGATCCATTTACAGTCTATAGTTCTAGCCTTTTCTGGTTTGGGGACAAGTTTCCAAGTATTATTAACTTCCATAGACTGTAATTCTTCATGCATAGCAGTCAACCATTCATTAGCCTGCTTACTATTTACAGCTTGTTCATAAGTGTCATGGGTAGGGATATTAGACTTAACAACATTAGCAACCATAAAAGCAAACTCAACAACATTAGAGTAACCCTCATGCAGGTTCACATCAAACCTTCTATTAGGAACCCTAATCCTAGGTTCCCTATCTCTAACTAGTTGGTAATCAGATAGGTCATTCTGAACAGTATCATGCATTGTCAAATTAGGAGTTACATGAGTACTAGTATTAGTTTGAGAATCAGAAGGAGTTTGAAATGATGTAGAATGAATGGGGTTACTTACTCCCCCACTTGATTGGTGAGGTTGTGTGCTAGTAGTTGCTTCAGGAGGAGCTTCATTTTGAGCTTCACTGGTGCTTATAGTTGTTCCAATGCCAAATGTTTCTGGATGATTGCTTTGTTGAGGTGTTGAGTTGAACTCCACCTCATCACTATCTTGGTCATCATAGGGTTGAGCAAATTGCTCTTTTATGGGATATTGTGTACCTGCTTGCTCAGTAGAAGATGTTAGTCTATTTTTAAAGTAGAAATCATCTTCATTAAAGGTCACAGACCTAGAGGTTATTACCTTGTAACCTCTAGGTTGTAAAAGTAGGAGTTTGTATCCTTTAGTTCCCTCAGGATAACCTATCATTACACACTTAAGGGCCCTAGGTTGTAGCTTGCCTTGTGAGACTTGAGCATAGGCAGTACAACCAAAAGGTCTAAGGTGTGAAATGTCAGGTTTCTTACCTGTCCACATTTCTTGTGGAGTTTTGAATTCAATAGCAGAACATGGGGATCTATTTATTAGGAAAGCAGCAGTAAGAATAGCTTCACCCCATAGCTTCACCCCCTAGCCTTCTCAAGAAGGGTCTTGTTCATCCTCTCAGCAGTGCCATTATGCTGAGGGGTTCCAGGGACTGTACGATGTCTCTTAATACCATGCAGAGTACATAAGTCATTAAAAGGAGCATTACAAAATTCTAGGCCATTATCAGTCTTAAGACATTTTAGCTTAAACTCAGTTTGACTTTCAACCATTATTTTCCATGACTTAAATTGCTCAAAAGCCTCATCTTTAGTTTTCAATAAGTACACCCATACTTTTCTGGAGTAGTGGTCTATCAGAGAAAGAAAATAATTTCTTCCTCCAATAGTTTGCACTTGAGCTGGGCCCCAGAGGTCTGAATGTACATACTCCAGGGGTTGCTTAGCAATATAGGTAGATTTATTGAAACTGTGAGCAACTTTCTTTCCTAAGATGCAGTTCTCACAAAATTTTAAATCACTAGGTTTTCTGTCAATCATGCCATTAGTGAACAAGTAATGCATGCCTTTATTTCCTATATGACCTAACCTAGAATGCCATTTCATAGAATAATCAGAACTGTCAATATTAGTGACCACATTGGAGACATTAAGTTCAGGAGAAGCCATTACATAGTATAGTCCTCCTTTCTTAATGCTCCTAATAAGGATAGTGCCATTTTTGGACACTTCCCTTATACCATTATGAGTATTAATGTGACAATTCAGATCATCAAAAACGGATTCAGACATCAAATTTCTCCTCAAGTTAGGCACTCACCTAACATTTTGGAGAACCCTAACAACCCCATCATGCATCCTAAGAGGAACAATACCCACCCCTCTAATGTTCAAGGAGGTTAAATCTCCTAATAACACTTCACCACCATCATGGATGTTAAGTTGTCTGAATAATCTTTTATTAGGGGTAGCATGCATGGTGCAACCTGAATCTAAGATCCAGACATTGGGGTCATACTCAGGGGATAAGGCAAGAAGTTCCTCATCATACTGAGGGCAAGACTCAAACACATTGGACTGACCATTATGGTTATCTTTAGAGCCCTTGTTTTTCTCATCTCTTTTCTTTTTATGACAATCATTAGCATAGTGACCATTTTTATTACAATAGTAACACTTAACATTGCTAGAGTCATTATCTTGCTGTTTCTCAGGGTAGTTATCCTTTCTAGGTTTCTTACCCTTAAACTTTTGTTTTCCTTTACCCTTAGTGAACATAACTTCCTGCTTAGGTGCAGTTTTATGCTCATTCTTAGGACCATTCTTAACCTTAAAGACTTTAAGAGTCTCATTCTTTTGAATTATAGACTCAGTTATCTTGTTGACGGTAAGTTCATCCCTACCATATTGGATAACATCTTTCAAGGTATCAAATTGAGAAGGTAAGGAGTCAAGCAAAAGAACAGCTTGATGGGTTTCTTTAATTTCATCATCACACCTCTTTAAATCCTGAGTCATTTTCAAGAAGTTATCAAAGTTATCTTGTACAGTGATAGAGGTATCCATTTTAAAGGTGAATAACTTGCATAGGAGAGAAATACAACCAGGTAAGGATTTCTTAAGATAGATGGACTCTAGAGCATCCCAAAGGGGTTTAGGTTCAGTATGGCTTACCACCTGCCGAACAACATCATCTGTAAGACGGATGATGATCTCAGAGAAAGCCATTTCTCTGAGCTCCTTTCTTTGTATCTCAAAGACATCTATCGACCAGTCCTCAATTATGGCCTTGTAGCACTTTTCTTTTATCAGAATGGCCTTCATCTTCAGTCTCCACATAGCAAAGTCACCAGTACCATCGTAGGGTTTCAGTCTCGAGCTATCTTCCATTGTACCTGGAAGAGCAAAGCTTGAAGGATATCAGTAATGGAAACAAAATTCTTAGAAGAGAGACTTTTAGGGTTTATAATGAATCAAGCTTGAATAAGAACAAGAAACAAGATTCAATCAGAACAAAGCCCTAATATGCAAACCCTAGGTGAATCGAAATCTTGCCTAATCAGAGAACACAGATCAGGAAACAAGAAATCAAGATCAGTAAAGATCACAGCGGAAGCAAGCGATTATCAGAGAACTTGTCTCTGATACCACTTTGTAGATCGAGAATCGCACAAATTCGCAACAAATCAAGACAAACAAAGAAATGCATTTTGACACAAGATATGTTGACGCGGTTCGGTAATCCCTAATCCGCGGAGTCTCAGGAGGGGAGACTCAGCCCAAGGCGTCGCACTAAAACCAGAGAATTCACAGTGAGGTTACAAGGCAGGCAATCGGAAAACTCAAGAATCTAGCCCTAGGAATTACAGAAGAACAGAAAGACACAAGAACGAGGAAGAATGAAAGGGTTTCGGCCCCCAATCAAGGCTGAAGTAGCTCAGAGGATGAGCTGCTCTATCGTCGTCTTCTACAGATCTCTACGCGCTATCTCCGGCGAACAACCACCAAAGACCACCACTGCAGACGAGGATTCTCTTCTCTCTTCTCTCTCTCTTTCTCTTAGGGTAATGAACAGTGCACGGCGCATCTGGGAGAAGGGAGTTCTAAGAGTATAAATACTCTAGGTCAAACTCTGAAACCAGAAGCAAACACACCAGCTACGAGTCTTGGACCAAGCCCAAAACTCTTATCTCAAGCCCAATCTGTAAATCACACCCGAGGCCCATAATTCCTAAGTCCACCAGGAGTTGCCACATCCTTATAACTAACTCACCTAAATAATACAAGTAGGAGTACAACATAACAGTTGTCAATAGGATTTTCATGTCATGAATTGATTCTGTTGGAGAGCATGTGATAAAACATAATTATGAAGTTCTCACACATTAAGGTTGTCAATAGGATTTTCATGTGATGAATTGATGATGATGATGATGATGCCGAGAAAACATAGAAAACTAGTAAGATCTCACATGCCCATGAAGTAATGTGGACACATATATAAAGAACTGCTATTAAAATGGTGAAGTTGCCGTTTTAGACACAAGTTTGAACCTCAGTCCAAACTTCAAACATAGGATATGGAAAAACAAGATTTGGACATAATAAATTAAATGCTACCCCTTGGGCATTTTTCTATATAAATCATCACATCACAGTTGGATTGGTTGGTGGCATTGTTTAAATCTCATAGTATGATTGGTTGGTGGAATTTATTGAGCATACATGTGATAAATCTACTGGATATGAAATTATTGTTTGGTTTCTTGATCATATCTTATTACCTACTCTAGGCCTTAGGAGATGCGGAAAGAGTTGCCGTCTGCGGTGGACTAACTATCTCCGCCCGGACATTAAACGTGGTCCATTTACGCCTGAAGAAGAAAAGCTTGTCATTCAGCTCCATGCAGTTCTAGGCAACAGGTACATTTCATCTCTTTCTATCATCCATCATTTTAATTTACTAGAAGATATTGTTAATTTTCTGAGTGTTATTGTACTAGATGGGCTGCTATTGCCTCACACTTTCTAGGAAGAACGGATAATGAGATCAAGAACTTATGGAACACGCATTTAAGAAAACGCCTCTTTTACATGGGGATTGATCCACAGACTCATGAGCTTGCCCCCTCATTTAGCCACATGGAGAGCGCCAGGCTGGAAGGCGAGGCTCGTCTTTCAAAGGAGTCTCAGTTACTCAACCAAACCCAAAATAGCAGCCCTGTTTCAAATTCGGGATCTGACTACTTCCTCAAGATATGGAACTCAGAATTAGGAGAGTCATTTAGAGGCCTCAAGAAAACACCATTGAATGACAGCCCGGTTTATCAAGCTTCGTCTTCTGCCACCAAATGTGGTTCTGTTTCTGCACCAACCACCACATTTTGGGATTTTAGCACTGATATGAAGTGCAAGGAAGAAGAGAATTCATCAATCTCTAATTACATGGAAGATAGTTCTTCTGAATCAGATTTGCAGCTGCTCTTGGACTTCCCTTCTGGGAGCAATCCGATGAACTTCTTGGAAGAGAGCATCAATGGCTACTTTAATCTCCATCTTTCGATGCATAATAGTGCAACTGGTTAGATTCTAAGCATCTTTTTGTCGTTGTCTGTTCACCTATTTGCTAACAATCTACAAACAACATAGCCTCTTTGTGGTGCTCTTACAGTGTATTGTCTATTCGATATTACTGTTGGAACCGAATTTTCCGGACACGGTTGGTGTCAGATTATGGGAGCGTTGGCTTCGTCTCCGCGAGCACTATTCTGTAGTGTAATGGATGATTGTCATTTGTGATGATCAATCCTTAAGTATTTTAGTTCAGATCATTTGTGCATTAGTAGGATAGAGGTATATAATCTGTAATTGGGCTTGGCCCATTGGAAGAGGCCCATATGCCATCTGGGATCCAGAGTGCTCAACCCGACCCGTTTTGAGGTAGCTGGAGCTCCGCGTTTCACTTGATGGGTTGAGGCATATAAGGCCTAACCCTTGCTTTCTCTCTCATCGATCTCATTCTTCTTCTCCGCCTCCATCTGTGAAAGAGAGCTTAGGGTTAGGGTTCCTGAGTGTTCTTGGTTGTTTTCTGAGAGCTTGATCTCAACAGAAGCAAAGCTTTTGCTTCTAGAGATAACTTCGAGTGGATTGTGTTCTTGCTTGAAGTTGGAGGCCCTGACGAGTGGTGAAGCTTGCAGATGCTTGACGAAGTTGAGGTTTAGAGGCGATCTGGATATACACTTGGTTTAGGGAGTTCTTCTTCTCTTGCTTTTACAGATTATTGTTATCTCTGTTCTTGTGTATTTGATCTGAACTTAGAGTTGTTCTCTCTTGTATGTTTGTGACCTACTTAGTGGATTTGACCCTCAATCTTGAGGCCACGGGGATTAGGCAGAGTCCGAACCTCGATAACAATTCACTGTGTCCTTTACATTATGCGTTTATTCTTGTGTGCATTTGGTAATCTGATTCGATCAAGTCAATCTCACAGATTGGTATCAGAGCCAGGTTCTCACTACTAGAAAACCCGTCGGTTACCGACGCTTTTTTGAACGTTTCTCGACGCTTAAAAGCGTCAAGAATAGTAATTCTGACGCTTCGAAAAAGCATCGAGATTTTCAGCGTCAGTAATTGCAACCTCGACGCTTTTTTCTCGACGCTTTTTTCCGACAACAGGGTGCGCTTTTTATTGTCGCTAAATTGTTATCGACGCTTTTGTGTTATTTTTTGTTGGCGCTTTTTCGACATTTTAAAGCGTCGAGACCTCTTTAAACACCGACGCTTTACATTGTCGAGATATCTTTTCGACGCTTTAGTGAAACAGTTCATCCTCCGTTGAGTCGTCGACGCAAAAAAGTGTCGGGAAATTTAACAACGTCGACGCTTTTATAATAAAGCATCGGCTGTTGATCTTGTATTTAAAAACGACTTGCATATCCATGTATTTCACCAAAAATCACCTGTATTTCACCAAAAATCTAGATATATACAATACATCAAGCTCTTGAATCAAAAAATAGTCATATATTAACCAATATCATCGCTCAACACAAAAATTCCAAAACAATAGCCTATTCAAAGGCTAAATAATTCTAACAAGTAACTAATTACTGTTCAATTCAACACTTGATCAAACCATAGCGTATTCAAAGGCGAAATAGTCTAAGAAGTACTAATATTCGAACTTGCATTCAGTTAATGTTCTAAACTGATAGAATCGAAACATTTAGATTCATGATTTACTTGAAGAGATCATCTAATCCATGCGAGTACTATTACCACTTGCTGCTGAAGCGACCTGCACAAATTCAGAAATAGAGTCAACATTCAGAAATTCTCCAAGAAAATACTTTCTAAATCCTGGCACAAATTCCTAATGTCACATGTATTATGCTGAAATACTTGATTTATACTACTACGTGCCTCATGAATTCCTGTCACTATATAGTGATTGGACTTTAAGCATATGCCATTGTCAAACAAATCTGTACAGTCTTCCTACATATCTTATGATCATATATTTTTGTTAACCTGTTTTCTAATTATTTGTCAATAATGAGGAAAGGAAAAACAGTTCAACTGCTTCGTTTCTTCTCGTCTGCTGACAAAAAGACATTGTTATTGACTTCACGTCCCAAAATTGTATTCTTATCTTTGAATTTCTTGCTTCATCTTAATTTATAAGTTTATCCTAGTATGTACGCACTAGAAAATTTTATCCTAGTATTGACTTCATCTTAATTTATAAATTTATAAGTTTATCTTTGAATTTCTTGCTCCAAGAAAATACTTTCTAAATCCTGGCAAAAATTCCTAATGTCACATGTATTATGCTCACAGAACCTGGTTCATCAGTAACTAAACTTTAGGGCAAAATAACATGATACAGAAGGTAATAAACAAACATATGATTATATGATCTAATTCTGTTTTGATTCCTCCACTCCCACCTCAAACAAAAGTAATATGCATTCTAACTGAAGATCAAATACTGACAGTAAAGATGCCCATGTTTATCTTTGACAGTAATGAAATGGTCGTAGCCCTTATTTATTTTTAGGCCAAGTTTATCCCAAAATGCTACATGTAGTTCTTCATAACAGAATTGCTAAGAAAGATAATCAAGCAATAGAGTCTTAGTAAATGAAAATAAATATATACCTGAGAATTAGGCCTAGATAATGCTGCTTTAAGAGTATTAAAAACCTCATCAGAGATCTTTCCGCTACAGAATGCCTGAAGTGTTTGAAGCAATACTTGATTACTTTGATCAACTATGTAGAAAGAGAAAGGAATGTAAGACAAAAAGAAAGAAAATGCATGAGCAAAGAATGTAAGACAAAAAGAAAATGCATGTTTGAAGTGTTTGAAGCAATTCTTTTTCTGCCCCCACCAGAACTTTATTCATTGACAGGTAAAAAATGAAGGAAACAAGGGACGTGACCTACCACTCCTGCAGAGCCAAGCCAGCAGAGGAGGGCTCAGTTGAGATTTGAAGCTGATTCCTTTTTATCCTGTGAAACTTGTGGTTAAACTTGAACTGTGTGTTATTTAACGCCAAGTTCATGGCAATTCATATTAGTAGCACTACAAAGAAGAGGATCTAGTGATCCAAGACAGCCATAAATGAAGCAGCACATTATGTAAAAATGTAAAACTGATAGACCATGCAGAATTAATCTTATTCCCTTTATTAATCCACTTAGCTCTAGAAACGAAGCAGCACATTATGAACAGTAATCCAAACAAGTAAAGCTGAGAAAACTCAGGAACAAATTGCAAGGATTTATCGATACATTTTTGTTTCACACCCCAGTTTACATTGATTGAGAACAATATAAATATTCGGCAATAGAAGTAGTTTGCAAAGACTTAGATAGAGCATCAAAAACATTCTAGTGACACAGTAGCAAAACAGAACAATCTTTATCTTCTACCAATTTTGCAATAAGTACAACCTGTGGTCCTATGTAAGGTGATCCTCAATAGCTCTTGTCTTAACAAAATCAGAATTCCACCCTGTACATAACAACCTAGACAATAAATCATTGAGACTGAATAAATTATAGACAACAACCACAATCACAATTCAGATGCATATCATCAAAATTCAAACAAAGATCATATTCATATCTCAGAAGCCATAAAAAACAATGACAACACATATATGTTAATTGGATCCAATTCCAGTATTGGCACCAGTCAATGGATCAGAAATTCATATGATCATACATTTCACTCAACCTCGTTTCCAGCAAGACTGGAATTTCCTGATCAATACCTAAAAAAGGTGAACTGAAAAAGTGAGCATTGTGGGCATAAAACAATCAGATATGCCACTAATTTCAAGTCTAGGCTTCGTGAGTATTTGGTAGTTCAATCCAACTTGTATCCATACCTACATATGATCAAGGCTAGGCTTATTATATCATGCTACACTTCAACTAAAAACTCAAAAGGAAAAAATAGAACTTCAGCCTTTAAACTCCTGAAAAAATTATATTAAGCCTACTTATTTACATGGAAAGATCATTAGGGTCATTCATAGGAAAGAAGCCAAATTCAAGGTAATGATCCAAACATGCCATGATATTCAAATACATAGCAACAATAGTAATCTATTGACTATTAGCTCCCACTAGTTGGTATTTTCGGTAAACTTGCACCTAAAGTGTAATTTAAAAAAACTGTATAGAAAACTTGCACCTAAAGTGTAATTTCAAAAAACTTGCAAACCTTCATAACGAAAGAATCTCTTAAGAGTCTAAGACCAAGACAGCAATTCAAAAAAAGAAGCAGCATGCAAGGCCATAATGCAAACAATAAGAGATTTGCTGCTAGAACATTCAAAAAAAGAAGCAATAGAGGAGAAAGCATAATTTATTTTGGACATTATGCAATCATCAATATTTATTGTTCAGTTGAAACTGAAATTAATAATTGACGATTAAGCATCACATTCACACCTGGATCATTCCCTTGCCCTTGATGTTATTACAGCAGAGGTTTGACGAAACAGAACTTGACTCATCCAGGAAACAAGTGCACAAAATCTACCCAATACTCCACAAATTCCTTGTTCGTTCGACCTCCTTAAAGAAATCATGAGGATGAGCAACGAGAATTCCAGCCCCGTCCCCTGTGTTGGCTTCACACGCACAAGCTCCTCTATGAGACATGCGAACCAACATCTCCAAAGAATCATTGACCTTTTTTAAATTTTCAGGCAAAAATCAGAAACCCTCGATCCTTAAAATCAAAAGTATTGAAATCAGAAAAGCTTTAAGAAAAAGCGCATCGGGAATATTACCGTCTTCCTGGTGACTTCGCCGGACAATTCAGCTACAAATCCAACACCACAGGCATCCTTATCGTTGGTCGGATCGTAGAGGCCGAGAGGCTTCTCCGGAACCTGAGACATCCCAGATCTAACCACGACACGGAGCATCAGAACCCTACCCGGCCCATCCGAGTGCCATGAGAGCCGGCTCTCGTTGATGGAGGATGTAGATCCAAATTTGGTCAATCGAGACCCGAAAAACTCGTTGTCGTTGACATCGGATCTCCGGACGGCGTAGCTACGAGAAGATTTCTTCCCCAATCTGGAAATCGAGGAAGGGCTAAGGGAGAGGGAGAGGGAGAGGGAGAGGGAGAGGGAGAGGAGATGGACATAGCGAGGAAGAGGGGAAGGAGATGAAAAGGTTTCAACCATTATAATTAATAGTTTCTTTTTAAAATTAATAACACGACGCTTTTTTATCCATATCGACATATTTAAGCGTCAACAGGAGCGACACTAAAAAGCGTCGAGGAAAAATGTCGAAAATTGAGACGCGGGGCTAAATTCTCTCGACGCTTTGTAAAAGCGTCGAGCCTAAAGCGTCGGAAACTGACGCCTTTTCTAGTAGTGTCTTGATTGTTGCTATATTTGAAGTCTTGTGTGATTTGTGTAAATATTTGCATAATTAGGATCTATCATTGCTCTGTGAATGATCTTGGCTCATTGCTTCCGCACCTCTTGATCTAGATTATCTTTCCAACTAATATAGTCTTGATCTGTATGATCTGGACTTAGGAACTACAAATCTTGCTTTTATTTGCTCAAGATTTGCTATTCCACCTTCCTTGTTGTTCTGTTTTACTTTTGTTGTTCTTGAAACTTACTTGTGTGTGTGGTTTCAGGGGAAGTAAATCATGGGAGACAACAACATAAGGATGAAAGCCTTTGATGGAACTACAGACTTTGCAATGTGGCAAGTGAATATGAAGGCCATTTTAGTGAAGGAAAAGTGTAGCAAAGCCATCAAGCAAGACTACCTTGCTGAAACCTCTGCTGCCAGGAGGATGGAGATGGATGAACAAGCCCACTCAGAAATCCTCATAAGGTTATCTGATGATGTGACTCGACAAGTGGTAAATCATACTACCACTAAATCTCTCTGGGATGCTTTAGAAGCTCTTTACCTTACTAAGTCTTTGCCCTCTAGGATTTCTTTACTCTGTAGATTGTTTACATTTAAAATGGATATCAATCTGACATTGAGTGATAACCTAGATAAGTATCTTAGGATGACTCAAGACTTAGAAAGGTGTAATGATAAGATAGAAGAAACTCATCAAGCTGTCTTGCTTCTTAATTCTTTACCTTCTCAGTTTGATAACTTTAAGGATGTTATTCAGTATGGAAATGAAACTTTGACTAAACAAAAAATCATAGATTCAGTTACTAAGAAAAATGAAGCCTTAAAGGTGTTTAGGACTAAAAATTCTGACAAAAAGACTGAGGTGAAAGCTGAGGCTTTAATGATGAATGGTAAGAATAAGAAGAAGTTTAAGCCTAAGAAAGATAAGAAATATGAGTCCTCTAACTCCTCTGATAGTGATAAGAAGAGAAAACGCTTCTACTGCAATAAAAATGGCCACTTCATTAAAGACTGTCATAAAAAGAAAAAGGATGAGTCTAATAAAGATGGTCATGATAACTCTGCTTCTTTGCTTGAAACACAAGACTATGAAAATTGTGAGGTGCTTATGTGTTGTGATTCCCCTGTTGATTATGACTGGATTCTTGATTCTGGTTGCACTATGCATGCTACTCCTTATAAAACCTTCTTTAGCTCGTTAACTGAGTGTGATGGAGGAAAAGTTATGTTAGGAGACCATAGTGCCTTAGCCATAAAAGGATTAGGAAAAGTCCCACTAACTATGTATGATGGTAAGATTAGGATCCTTCAGAATGTTAGGTGGGTTCCAGAACTAAGAAGAAACCTATTATCTGAGTCAGTTTTTGATGACCTTAAGTGTCATATTATTACTCATAAAGGTATAAGGGAAGTCATCAGAAATGGGACTACTCTTATTAAGGGAATTAAAAGGGGTGGGTTGTATCATGTTATAACTACACCTGAGTTAAATCTCTCCAAAATGGATAATGTTCTGACCTTAGACCAGACAAAAAATTGGCATAATAGGATGGGACACATAGGTAATAAGGGCTTGAATTATCTGCATAGACATGGTTTAATTGATAAAAAACCAGTGGACCTAAGTTTCTGTGAAGATTGTATTTTTGGAAAGAAAACTAACAATTCTTTTACTAGATCTTCTTATGTAGCCAGCAAACCCCTGGAGTATGTACACTCCGATCTATGGGGTCCAACTCAGGTAAGTACAGTAGGTGGTAAGAGGTATTTTATATCTTTTATTGATCACTACTCTAGGAAAGTGTGGATTTACTTATTAAAAACTAAGGATGAAGCATTTTCTGCCTTTAAAAACTGGAAATTTGCTGTAGAAAAACAATCTGACTTGAAACTTAAGTGCCTTAGAACAGATAATGGCCTTTAATTTTGCAATCACTTGTTCAATGATTTTTGTACTCAAGAAGGGGTTAAAAGGCATCTAACAGTGCCTGGAACACCCCAACAAAATGGTACTGGAGAAAGAATGAATAGGACTTTATTAGAAAAGGCTAGATGCATGCTAATAAGTTCAGGATTAAAACATTCCTTGTGGGGGTGAAGTTGTCACAACAACCTCTTACCTCATAAATAGATCACCCTCTTATGTCATTGATTTTAAGACTCCTCAAGAAATGTGGACTGGTAGGAAACCAAATATATCTCATTTGAGACCATTTGGTTGCACTGCTTATTCACAAATTTCTCAAGGAAAATTAAAACCAAGAGCCCAGAAGTGTGTCATGCTGGGATACCCTGAGGGAGTAAAATGATATAAGGTGCTTATAATTCAACCTCATGGCTATAAAGTGATCTTATCTAGGAGTGTCACATTTAATGAAAAAGATTTTCATTATAAAAATGTTCTAACCAATGCTACCAAGAGTACAAGTACCAAAGAAGCAGAAAATGTAGAAGTGGTGACGAGAAACCAGTTCTACACACCAGAAGGACCAAATGAAGTCCCAGGAGAGGAGGAGTTCGACTTAGGACACCCCTCCATGAGCCAAAATGAATCTGAAGAAGATCCAAGGGCAGCTGAACCAAGCTCAAATAATCCTAGCTAGGAAGTAGAGAGTGACACCAACAGCAACAATCCTCAACATTTAGGGGAAGGAAACAGGGAAGTATCCTCATCTAGCATTAATATTCCTTTACAGTCTTCTGATGTGCACAATGAAAACATTGTGGTGTCTGAGATGGAGAACTCTAATAGTGTGCATGACTTAAATGAATCTATACATATACTAAAACAGAACGTTGTTTTGCCACATGTCGCTCTTATATTCAATTCGCCTATGTGTCGACCTCTAAGCTATGCTACATCATCCACCATGTCATCCTCCACATCATCCGACTTTATATTTTAATATATATCTTTGAATTAAATAAGTAAAAAAATAAAAAAGATATCTAATAGGTTATACAACAAAAAGAAAGATAGATTTTTATCTTTTATCATATTATATCTTTATCTTATATACATATATATAAATATATATCTTTATCTATTATTATGTTATCAATCTAATTAAGTTGAGTTATTAATGAACTTAAACTATAAAACATAAATCGTAAACTATAAACTATAATCTATAAATTATAAACCATAAAGTATAAACTACAATCTATAAATTAATTAATAGTATAAAATATAAATTTATTATTAAAATATTTATTATATGCGACCCCGTACATGGTACGGGAACACACACTAGTATCAACTAACTACAGATAGAGCTCCTAGACTGAGAATTCCAAATAAAAAGTTTTCTGTGAATAATGTTGAGGTTGTTGCTATGTGTACTGGACTTGTTGACTATGCCTTTATGACTGCTAATGTGATCAATAATAACTATACCCCTGATACTTATGAGCAAGCTGTTAAGTGTTCTGAATCTAAGAAATGGCTTAGTTCTATGAATGATGAGATAGAGTCTATGATGACTAACAAAACTTGGACTTTAGTGCCCAAACCTGAAACTGCTAGGCTCATTGACTGTAAATGGATTTACAAAATAAAAGAGGGAAATAGTTCTAAGGATCCTCCTAGATATAAAGCTAGATTAGTATCCAAAGGATTCACCCAAAGAGAAGGTATAGACTACAATGACATATTTGCACCTGTAGTTAAATATAAGACCATGAGACTTTTGCTTGCTATGTGCACTGTTTTTTATTGGGAACTAGAACAAATGGATGTTAAGACTGCCTTCTTACATGGTGAATTGGATGAAACAATTTACATGAGACAACCTAAGGGTTTTATTGACACTAAAAATCTTGAGCATGCTTGTTTGCTAAAAAGATCTATCTATGGGTTGAAACAATCACCTAGAGAATGAAACTTAAAATTTGATGCTTGTATGAAACAACTAGGTTTTCACAGAAGCAGTTATGACACATGCCTTTATTTTAAGAGTGTTAAGACTAGTTCTCCATTATATGTGCTTCTTTATGTGGATGACATTCTCCTTATTAGTAACTCTAAAGTCTCAATTGCTGGTGTTAAGAGAGACTTAAAGTTGCATTTTGATATGAAGGACTTGGGTCCAGCTCAGATGATTCTAGGTGTTAGAATTGTTAGAGATAGGAAGAGTAAGCTGATGAGATTGTCTCAGACTGAGTATGTTCAGAAGGTTCTGGATAAATTCAGTATGGATAACTCAAAGCCCACCTCTATATCCTTAGGAGGGCATCTGGAGCTAAGTAAGAATAGTTGTCCTACTGGTGTGCCCTATGATGTGGCAGTGGGATCTGTCATGTATGCCATGTTGTGTACACGACCAGATCTTTCTTTTGCTATCAGTGTGCTAAGCAGATTCATGTCCAATCCAGGTAATGACCACTGGTTAGCTATGAAATATGCTTTGAGGTATATTAGTGGGACCAAAGATTTGTGTCTGGTGTATGGTGAACATACATCTAGAGATGAGTTGTTTGGATATGTGGACTCTGACTATGCTAGTAACAAAGATACTAGAAAGTCTACCACTTCTTACTTTTATACTTGGGCAGGAAATTGTATTTCCTGGAAGACACAGCAACAGTCAGTTGTGGCACTCTTCTCTACTGAGGCTGAGTACATAGCTTCTACTGAAGCTGCTAAAGAAGCTGTATGGCTAACTGGAATATTGAATGAAATCCATTGTGCCACTTATGTACATGTTTTACATATGGATAGTCAAAGTGCCTTGTACTTATGTAAAGATCCTGTTTATCATGAAAGGTCTAAACACATTGATGTGAGGCATCATTTTATTAGAGATCTGATGGAAAAGAAACAGATTGTGGTTACTAAGATTAAAGGTGATTTGAATACTGCAGATTTTGGTACTAAGATTGTGACAGCTGATAAGTTTGCATTTTGTAGGGACTTCCTGCACATTTGGAGTGTTCCTTGATGAAGTGTGAGCATTGGCCGACGATGGTAATGTGACAGAATCTACTCCTAGTTTAGAACGGCTGTGTGTTACAGTTAGAACTAGGCTGAGTAGGTCTTATGACAATCAAGAGGGCAAATTGAAATGGATGATTGTCATTTGTGATGATCAATCCTTAAGTATTTTAGTTCAGATCATTTGTGCATTAGTAGGATAGAGGTATATAATCTGTAATTGGGCTTGGCCCATTGGAAGAGTTCCATATGCCATCTGGGACCAGAGTGCTCAACCCGACCCGTTTTGAGGTAGCTGGAGCTCCGCGTTTCACTTGATGGGTTGAGGTATATAAGGCCTAACCCTTGCTTTCTCTCTCATCGATCTCATTCTTCTTCTCCGCCTCCATCTGTGAAAGAGAGCTTAGGGTTAGGGTTCCTGAGTGTTCTTGGTTGTGGTCTGAGAGCTTGATCTCAACAGAAGCAAAGCTTTTGCTTCTAGAGATAACTTCGAGTGGATTGTGTCCTTGCTTGAAGTTGGAGGCCCTGACGATTGGTGAAGCTTGCAGATGCTCGACGAAGTTGAGGTTTAGAGGCGATCTGGATATACACTTGGTTTAGGGAGTTCTTCTTCTCTTGCTTTTATAGATTATTGTTATCTCTGTTCTTGTGTATTTGATCTGAACTTAGAGTTGTGCTCTCTTGTATGTTTGTGACCTACTTAGTGGATTTGGCCATCAATCTTGAGGCCACGGGGATTAGGCAGAGTCCGAACCTCGATAACAATTCACTGTGTCATTTACATTCTGCGTTTATTCTTGTGTGCATTTGGTAATCGGATTCAATCAAGTCAATCTCACATGTAGTATGCTCATACGTATAATTCGGGTTCCGTTTGAATGAGAAATGGAGGTCCAAAGTGGCTTACTTAAAGTGCACTAAGTGGACAAATGTGGAAGTTTAAATTGGCCAAATATTACTATATTAAACTCTTGATTTGGTTTGAATAGGTTGATCTTCCAATTAAGTTTGGTTAAAAATTCGGTTTTAATGGGCTGCATTAAACTGTGATCCTCCTTTAAAGGCTATAAAAGAGAGTCTTCTCCTCCTCATTTTAATATATAAAAAGATGATCTCATTCTGCTCTCTCCCACGTTTTTCGAGTCTCTATCACTTATTTCTCTTCTCGTGTTCGAGTCTGAGAGTACACACAGTCTAGCGTTCGTTGACTTCTTGTCTTGAGTTGTGCAAACCAGAAGCGTTAGCGTTTTTACCCTGGGATTCGGAACGCCGGTTTCCGTCACACTACGGGGCGTTTTCAGAATTAAGGAAAGAGATTATAATCTCGACTCCGTTCAAGTTCAACTATTCTCGTCTCGGTAGTGGTTCGATCGACTAATTCTTACCTTAATTCTGTTTTGTTTATTGTATTTTATACAAATTATATGTTGTAGAAATATAGGTTCCTACAATCTTAATTCTGAAATATTTACGACTAACAAATTTGTTTTTTAGTAAGACAGGTTTAGGCGAAATTAGTTAAATTGGTCTCGTTTATACGAGAGACAACTACGGAAATAAAATATCTATAAATTTGCATGATAATCCGCCATTGTACATGTTTATATGGTATCTTCATGATTTATATTTTTTCATTCACATGCGATAGGTCAGGTACTCGGGTGGATATGTTCAAACTTTTCATTGTATGCTTGATTTTGAATGTATACCCTAGCTCATTGTACTTTGGATATAATGCATGTAAATAGACACTAGATAACCAGATGACGTACTTGTATTTGCATGTATATTAATATATTAGTATAGGGAACACCCTTAAGATAAGAACTAAGAATATAATTTGGACTGTTGAAATTTTACAATGGACACGTCACATGAAGCCACGTAACCTTGTAAATTAAAGGAAAAAAATAGAAGAAACATTAAATAAACGAAACGGTGGCAAGGCTATGTAAAAATAAGAGACATTCAGGGGCAAAAATGTAAAATACCGTCATATTTTCCAAGAGGAAGACAACGAAATCCAGAGCTCCTCCTCCATGGCGATTCTTCGACCTCCTCGCGATCTCCCTTCGACCTCCTTGAGCTTCTCCCTTCGACCTCCTCCAGCTTCTGTAGCAGCTTCAAAGATGGTTAACGACGATGGATTGGGTTTTCTGTTCCGTAGCTGCTTCGGGATCTGAAAACCCTAGGTTCGCAGCATTTCCGACGAGTGATTAGGTTATAGCTTCGCGGGAGGAAGAGAAGATGTCAGGACGCTGAAGTGGAAGGAGAGGGAGAACAACAAGAGGAGATAGAGGCAACGACGAGCGATCGCTCCTAAGATCTACATTGGTAGGTTTCTCTCATCTTTCTCTCTTTTCAGTTTCGTTGTTGAACTCCAATAATGATTCAGATTCAAAAAATTTAATTAGCGGCTGAAAGGTTTAATGTAGTATGCTGAAATGATTAAGAAGTACCTGTTGAAACTCAATTGATGATTTCTTGTTGCATTTGTTGTTGTGCTCAACAAAAGTTCTTTTCTTGAACCTGTATGTGTAAATCGCTGCAGTTGTAAGCATATTTGAATGAACTTGTAGAGAGTTAGAGAAGCTGAAAGTTAAGAAGTTTTGTGATTTGATGGATCTGCTTGGAGTTCACTTATAAGCCAAGTACATTCATATATCTGCAGTGATTTAGGAATGCAGAATTCATGGCTTATAATGAAGTTCATGGCTTATACTGAAGTTCATGGCTTATACTGAAGTTCATGGTTTATACTGAAGTTCCTATATTTACAAGTTTTGTGATTTGATGGATCTGCTAAAAGTTAAGAAGTGAATTCTGGAGACTTTTTTATCACCCCTTGCATTCCTATATCTGCAGTTGCCTTGTAAATATTTAGTTCTTCTACAATTTCCAATGTAATTGTTGCATTTTAATGAGTTAGAACCTTTCTTATGTTGTATATAGGTTGGTGAGGCATTTCTCAAGCATGATCATGCACGGTCAAAGAGATTGATGGAGAAGGTACGTTAACGAGTTATTGGTAGTTTTTGCTTCTTTTCATTCCGCTATAGGTTTATGTTTCTTCCTCATGGACTAATTTTCCAGGCTATTAGAACTTGGTTCTGTCTATATTTATTCTAATTCGAAGTAGTCTATAAACTTTTGTTGATTTAATCTCAGGGAGAATTCTATAACCTAAAGGCTCGAGAAGCTGATGAGAAGTCTTTGCAGAAGCTTGCGGAAACCGGGTGGATGTGTTACTCTATGTTATCCTTCTGACCTTGACAGAGTGACACTAATGACATTTATCTGAATTTTGATTGCAGGCATGGTGAAGATGTAGTGTTGTTTGATTTTAGCAACTTTGAACCAAGGGAGTCAGTTCAACGCCTAAGCTCTGAATTGGTCATTCTGTGTGGCATTGCAAGTAAGACCTGTTAAACCCATCAATCTACTACTGATCTGGGTTGAGTTTTGTTATATCATCTGAGTTTTGAGTTTGTTCAGATAATCCATACATAAGGTGAAGCTGAGGAATGATGAGGGAGGGTCCAAAGACGCGTCTCGTAAACGAATGGTATGTTCAGATAATCCATTAAACTTGAATGTGTAAATAACTTAACCTGTAGGTATAAAATACTGAACTTGTGGGTATAAATTTATGAACCTGTAGTAACAGATTTACGAGGTTCATGGATGTACACATTAAGGTTCATGATCTCATTCATTGAGGTTCATCAGGAAATTAGGAAGTATGGTTGCTTCTGGACTAGTGATTGGTGAAGCTATTTTCTGATATTATCCATCGTTAAGGACAATTTAGCTAAGATGTCAAATTTCTGGTTTTCAATTGCACTCTGATGACTTATAGCAGTAGTATCTGGTGGATGTATTCAAATTTTTACCGCTTTCTAGCATCTGAAATTATGAATCAATTAAAATTGAGAAATCAACATGAAAAGCTGGACTGAAGCTTTCTGAATCTTCATATTTTCCTCTTGTTCTCTGCTGTTAATTACTCCACCACCACTGCAGTAAAAATGTATGTGCATACATACCTCAGGCTCCTAGACCTCCTGGTCTATTGATGCATAAATTTGTTCCTACTTTAGTAGTTAAACATGAAGAAGCTGAGGCCAGGGTTAGAGAGCTTGAGAAACAAGTTAGCACCTTCATCTTTTGTTCAATCTTTTTGATTTGTCTGTATACAGAGTTTGAGCTATTTCTGATTCAAAAATGGTTGAGATGTTTGGGCTTAGTTCTCATATTATTGTTGCTTGTCTCCTTTCCTTGTGCTACTCTAAAAGGTTGCATCTCTTGGAGAAGGTGTGTCCTTGGAAGCTAAATTGTTGACCAGGTAATGTCACTTGCTTAACTGCAGTCTTTAGGGCTAAGTTTCTGTAATGCTCACTACTGGAAAACAGAATTGACGGCTGTAATCTATTTTATACAGGAAGAAAGAGGCTTTGCGTCGGAATGCAAAGACAGGCTACCTGTTGAGCTTGGGCTGGAACCCAAGCAGGTCGTGGTCTGGTTCCAAAACCGCTGAGCTCGTTGGAAGAACAAGAAGGTTGAAGATGAGTACTCAGAGATTCGATCTCAATACGACGTTGTTTTACTACATAACTGCCGCCTCGAAACTCAGGTAAGTACATCCTGATCGATCAAGTTTCGATTTTAGTGTTGTCTTGAGTTTCTTTAACCTTACTGGCATATATATGCATGTGGGTATGACTTAATTGGTTGCTTTCTACGTGCCTCTTTTCATAAGCAATCTACTTAATTGATTGTTGGAGAAGTATGAGTTCTTCCAGTCTCTGTTACATTATGTTTTCCTAAATGGTTACAAGGCTAATAATTTGCTTTGTTTAGGTGTATATTGGATGGACGATATCAGCAAGCTATCGGGATGGCCATAGAATGCAGAAGATTGGATATACTTGAGGAAGCAAAAACAAGGAGTGATAATGTTCATGCAACTTTATCTTACTGCATCAATGTCTCCCACTCATATGTCATCTGGGTTATAGTGTTATGATAGTGTTGGTAGGCTGTTTTTGGGCTCATGGCACTAGCAGGATTGGAAGAACCCACTGCGGTCACATTCTATGCCTCATCTGTTTTTGGGCTCATCTGTTCATGGTAGCTTAAATCTGTGATATTAGTATATTTCTAATTCTTGTACGGAGTAGTATTTACTATTTAGAGTTTTGTGTCAAATTTATTGAAATTGAGCACTAATTTTAAGAACTGTTTGAACTTCTACAAGGGAATAACTGTGTTGCTGCTTATTCAGATGTAATTGAATGAATCCAGATTTGTGCTCTTTGTTCAACTGTTGTCAATGATATTTAAGATTAACTGTGCACGAGTACTATGTTGAACCTCTAACAGTATATCAATGAACTATGTATATATTGCTACGTATTGTTGAACCTGTAATAGTAAATCGTTGAACCTCCAATAGTAAATCGTTGAACCTGTAATAGTAAATCGTTGAACCTACATGAGTACGATGTTGAACGTGTAACAATAATTCACTGAACAAGTACATTGATGTAATTTTTAATTACATATGTTCATAATCTTTCAATAACAGGGTCAAAAATCACTAGATCACAATGATTTAACCTGTATTATAAAATCTTAATATAAAAATCAATGAACCTCTACTATAAACTGGTGAACCTTTTTAAAATATCAAGGAATCTATGTTATGAAGTCTCATAATTCAAAAACCTTTTTAAAATATCAAGGAATCTATGTTATGAAGTCTCATAATTCAAAAACTAATGATGAAAAATCTCATGAACACATAAAACAAAACTGATGAGCCTGCAAGTTAATAATGATGAACTCGCAGTGAAAATCTCATGAACCCATAAGAAAAACTGATGAACTAGCAAGTTAGATATGATGAATACGCATAAAAACAATCCTAATAATCTGGAACAAAAATTCAATAGAAAATGGTTAGGCTCATAGTAGTGTAACAACCGGTTCATTTACTCGTATGAACCTTTAATTAAATAAATTTTCATTACATATTCTCGCTCATCCAAGTATCTATTGATATGATTGGTTCATTTGGTTTTTCTATTGAACTTTTCCTTCATGAACCTGCATTAATCACTTAACGAACCTACTTAACTAATGAACTTGTCGTGAAACAAATAATATTGTCTAGGAGTAGAAGGAAGAGCATTATATCCTTAATATCACTTGAACCTGAGATACTAAATGTGTGAACTTCATTCTGTACTTACACATTAATGGTTGAGGTGAAGCTGTGAACCTATGAACCTATGAACTTCATTCTGTACTTTAATATTCGTCAGGTTCATGAAAAAGAAAAATGTTTCTTAAGGTCAAGAATTTCTACTTATAGGTTCATTAGTTTTCATTTGTAGATTCACTAGTTTTTACTTGCAGGTTCATTAGTTCTCACTTGCGGATTCATTAGTTTAGACGTTTCGTTAGTTCTCACTTGTGGTTTCATTGGATTTAACTTGCCTGTTACTAGTTTATGAGAGTTTTCACTTGTAGGTTCCTTAGATTTCACTTGCGGGTTCACGAGTTTCATTTGCAAGTTCACTGATTTTGACTATAAATTCATTAACTTTCATTTGTAGGTTCATCATGAACCTAGTTCACGTATGCGATGAACCTAGTTCACGTATGCGATGAACCTAGTTAGTTCACGTATGCGATGAACTTAGTTACTTCACGTATGCGATGAACCTAGTTACTTCACGTATGCGATGAACCTAGTTAGTTCACGTATGCGATGAACCTAGTTAGTTCACGTATGCGATGAACCTAGTTAGTTCACGTATGCGATGAACCTAGTTAGTTCACGTTTGCGATGAACCTAGTTCACTAGTTAGTTCACGTATGCGATGAACCTAGTTAGTTCACGTATGCGATGAACCTAGTTCACTAGTTAGTTCACGTATGCGATGAACCTAGTTCACTAGTTAGTTCACGTATGCAATGAACCTAGTTAGTTCACGTATGCGATGAACCTAGTTAGTTCACGTATGCGATGAACCTAGTTAGTTCACGTATGCGATGAACCTGGTTCACGTATGCGATGAACCTGGTTAGTTCACGTACGCGATGAACCTGGTTAGTTCACGTACGCGATGAACCTGGTTAGTTCACGTATGCGATGAACCTGGTTAGTTCACGTATGCGATGAACCTAGTTCACGTATGCGATGAACCTAGTTAGTTCACGTATGAGATGAACCTAGTTCACGTATGGTTTTGAACAAGTAGGTTCGTGCCTATCATCAAGAAAGTTCATGATCATTTTATCATTAATGGTTTAAAACGAAGCGCGCTATGCGCGCCTCGTAAGAATAATAAACATACGAAGTGCGCATAGCGCCCTTCGTTGGCTTGTATTCTGTAGGTTCATGAACCTTTGAACCTCAACTCAAGTACACATGAACCTAGTTCGTTGAACTGGGTTCAACGAAGTTATAGTAAAAGCAAGAAGATTGTAAAAATTCTTAAAGGTTCAACTTATAATTAACGGCTCATTAGTTTTAATTTGTTTGACTTGCTTTTTAAACTTTCATCATACCCACCGTTTTTCCTTCTTAGTATCGTCCATTAACCTCGATGTATAATTTCATGAACCTACCGCTACATTGCAATGAACCTAACCATTTTCTATCGAATTTTGGTTCCACATTAACGGGATTTGTTTATGCGTATTCATCATTATTAACTTATTGGTTCATTAGTTCAGGTATGCGATGAACCTAGTTCACGTATGCGATGAACCAAGTTCACGTATGCGATGAAATGTATATCATGGGTTCATACCAATTGAATTGCAAGTTTATGCTGATTTTGAACACAATGATTAATTGATACTTCAAATAAGAAATATACAAGTCTTGCTAGTTCACGAGTTCTCGCTTACGATTTCATGAGTTCTAACTTGCGAGTTCATGAGTTTTGTTTTACATATTAATGATTTTTTTTCTAGCAGGTTCATGAGTTTTATTTTGTGGGTTCATGAGTTTTATTTTGTGGGTACAATATTTAGTATATGAAGTTGGTGCTACTGGGAGTTTATTCCACCATGACAAGTAGAAAACTATCTATATACAATTATAGATACATATCCAATTGTTCATTAGGGTGTCAATGCAAGTTCAGATAATACAAGGTAGATAAATAAACTGGTTTGTCAATGCAGCATAGCTCAGTGATCATACAAGATGCAGAAATTAAATTGTCATAGTGATCATACAATGCGGAAATTAAATTGTCATAGAAGTACTGATTCAGTCAACTCCATCATTTTAATAACTAGATACGGGCCTCGCGTTCTGCGCGAAAAAATTACCTATTTTCGTATGTAATTTAATATAGTTATGCATTATGAGGAAAATTCCGATGCAAATAACTCTTAACGTAGGAAAAACGAACAAATCATGTTCAGAGATTACACGCCAATGTTCATATTCTGGACGAAAATGTTCATAATCTAGGCCATATATTTTTTTGAACGTGTGGGACGCGGTGACATACTTGTAATTACTGCAAACTTTGTTTTTTTTCAAAACCACCTCAAAAGAATTAGGGTCTTTTCATAATGCATAACTATATCAACAATAAACATTTCACCTTTTGCAGTACAAAAAAATTACGATTGTGTAATGTTCCGACAACATTTCACCCGATTTGTCTTTTTTTTTCTACATCACTGCTGCATCCAAAAAAACAGGGCGATAAACAAACTCATGTACGAACTCTAATATTAACAATAAGGGTTCGTTTGGATAGCCGCTTAAAATGTCAGTATAATGTTATAGAGGTATTATCCTATATTATAATGACTTTAAATAAAAATGTGTGTTTGGATATATATTTACTTAAGTTGTATTTTATGAAAATACCGTATCTCCTCATTTGTCTTCCTTATCATATTCGACACTAAATAGTGAAACACCACCATCGTGATCACCTGCATCGCCTCAATGAACCACCACACTCAACATCACCTTCAACACGATCCACCAATTTCATGTTGGGATAAGATAGATTTAAGGTTGAACACAGTACTTATTCTCAATTAGATTCAAAAGTCCACTAATTTTTGAATTTCGAATTGAACAAAAACCCTAATTCCCAAATATGAAATTATGTGTTTAGATCCAAAATTCGTATTCAATACACATAACCAAGGCATCTGAAACATAAACCACATCAATACAAGCAAAAACGGCGAGGAACAGACCCTGTGCTGTCGAGGCGGAAGGCGGCGACGAAGGTTGTTGTACTCTGGGATGTGATATGGGGAGGAAGAGGCTGAATCTGGTGACGGAAGGAGACGGCTGGGATCAGAGATGGAAGCAACGACGAAAATGGTGGTTGTTGTAGTTGAAGGTGTAGGCGACGAAGGTGTAGGAGATGACCCCAACTTCTGTGGTGGTGGTGGTGGATGAAAATGAAAAGATATCTAAGACTACCAAACAGTATTATGAGTAAATATCTATTCTAATTTACACAAAATTACTTCAATAATACACATTATAATATAATGTCACATAATATATAATGTTATTATAATTCTGGAATCCAAACGGGGCCTAAACATTTCACAAATTATGCACAACCATTCATAACTAATTACAGTTTCAACCCGTAATATACCTATACACATTGGTTGTTACTGATGTCCAATTTCTAAAATTTGTCTTCCAATACAAAACCTAGCTGGCATAATTCAGTATCAAACATCCATAGCCACATCAAACTGCAATCGGGGGCTCAAATAATGATCATGTGCATTTCAAATAATGAGCAGCCACATTTCAAAGCTTTTCATAACTGAAACTTAATATTAATACCTTAACTCAAGGCTACCTAAAATCGAGAGAGAATAAGTAAACAGATAATTTTTTGCAAGTAGCTCATTTACATAACAAAAGTCTATGGCTCCTGATAAGATGCTCAAAAAATGAGAGAACTTTATATTAATACCTTAACTCGATGGCCTTATTGCTTAGTTCATACCAATTCCCAAACGACTTTCTGACTAATGTGACATCCTCAATCTTAGCTTCATAATAATTAGCTATACGGAAGGAAAAAGAAAAACACGTATGAGTTTAAAAGGACCAAACTTGTAGAGATCAATAAGAAATAGAACCTGAAGGGATGGAGGAAGTTGCGGTTGATAGAGATAACGTTTCTTTTGGAGATAGGAAAGTTCTCAGGGAATACAAAAATCATAATCCATTAGAGTCGTTCTTGCTTGGAGTCTGAAGTAGAGGCATTGTCGTTGCTGCCAGCTTCATCTTCAACTTCATCATCATCAATAGTAATTACTGTGCGTGGTGAAGGCTTTCTCAACTTCTTCTGTACAGACTCTTCGACGTCAACAATGATAACATTGGGGACATCGCTATCAAGATCAATGACAAAAAAATCAGGCATTGAACATTTGTTTAGCACTGGCTTCACCCGAGAACTGGTATGCCGCGAGAAATTATTTCCTCTAGATCCCATTTTTACTGAAACACAACAGAGACACGCATTATAAATTCATAAACCTAAATAGCTACATAGTCATGCAATAAGGAGGTATCGATGATGAGTACTCTAATAAAACAAAATGCACTTAGTTTGACAGTATAAAAAAAAGAAGTTATCCATTAACCTGTGAAATTGTTGGGACAACATCAGCAGTTCCATTATTCTATTTCATCCCTTTGCACAAAATCCAACCCAATCTTCAATATAAAGGATACTATATGTAAGAAAACAAATCTTAAGAACATACATATTGAATCATAATTCCTGTGTTTCGCGCCCACTTATGAAGAAAGGTCCATGACACTAAAATAACCTTAACCCAGTAGCTTAAACCAGAACACGTAGCCCACAATAGACTGAAATTGAGGTTCACTCTTACCCTAGCAAATCAATAAGATAATTAGTATATGGTTCTGTAGCCAAGGCAAGAGCACCTAGAGTATCCAGTATGAGATAAAACCAAAGCGTTGAAGAAAATATAAGAAGATTAACTGTGAGTAGATATCTATCTGAAACAGAAATAATCTTTCACTGTAAATACTTACAGAATATAAGTAAAATAGAGTATAATAAGACTTCTAAACCATAAGGACACTATTGATTAGGATGCTTATATAAAGAAAATGACTAATTTAATTTATTCATCTGAAATAGATTTAATAATAATAAGCTACTGAACAAAGATGAATAGAAAGAGAAAAGATAGTGATGAATGGAAGATACCTTGAGATCACCCTCAACCTTTGCCACAAAACCATGGATATTATCAACTATCTCAGGCAGAGGTGACGTGGTAGGATACTTGGCCTCACCCCAAACAAACCTGCAAAATAAACAACAATGCTTCATAAAGGCCTTTCACCTAGGAAGATAAGAATTTATTGGAAACTCCATCAAGACTGTCACCTACAAAGCGATGGTGGTTTTATGTTGTGCTTGACCCTACAAATCGATGTTCAAAATGCCCTATAAAATAAAGACTGTCACCTTCTGCTGCTAGTGAATCTATCTGAAGTACGGCTAATCGAGCACAAACATATTGTTCGTTGAAATGCCTGACCGACAAACCGGGAAATTAGCCCGCGTTTGAAGCCAAACATCATTACAATATCACAGTGATGACATGCAAACATATTGGAAAAAACATAAAGCAAACTATACCTCTCCACAGTGAAGGGTGATACGTAAGCCTTGCTCCCTAGCATATTTCAAAGCAGGCATGTACGTGGCCCTGTATACAAAAAAAAAATCAAATAGTTATAGAACATTCCTTCTTAGACTAAGCACTGTTAAATGCAAAATGTACTCGGGGAAAAATAATAAAGGGAAACAAAAAGAAGAGTAGAACTTAAGGAACTCCATACAATTCTCACTAAATTTGAGATGAGAATGCAAAAGAAGCATGACGCATAACATACAGTTTCCATTGCAGAAGCTGTGGTTTCAATGCAAAATTCTCAATGAACTGTGTAGAATTTGCTATGGCAACTCCAAAACCCCAATTAACAAGATCACACAATCTGCAAAAGCCAAGCAAGACCATAAAATCCTTGCAGCAAATACTTAATGCAGATACGACCGACCTAAGGAAAAGTAGAGGAGAAGAAATTCAGACGAACGAAACGGCCACGAATACTTAATGCAGATAAATGATAGCGATAAAGGGCGGTAAATACAGAGGGAGACGATAATAAAGACAGAGGAGGATCGGGATTACCTAAAGAAGGCGTGAGGAAATTGAGAATGAGATCGGCCACTGCGGAATGAGATCTGAGAAACCTAGGGATTGAACGATGTGGTTTCATCGGGTTGACCGGCGAGAGGAAATTGAGCATCTGGGGGGGGAGAGAAGCGTTGGTTTGGAATGAAGAGGATTTCTCTTCTTCTTTTTTAGCGGAAGAGGATTTCTCATTGAGGGTGATGGAGGAAGCGTTTTTTTAAGCAACCGGAGAAATCATTCAAAGAGAGGAAGACATTTAGGCAGGAGTACACTTGTCCATTAAGCAGACTAATGAACCGGCCCATAAACAACTATTTCAAAACCATATGAAGCCCATTAATTCTCGGAGCATTAATTGTCGGTACCGATTTCATTCAATTCGGGCATTGGACAACCAACTTTTATATAGATAAGATAAGATACAACACCTTAGATCTGCATTTTTTAACACATCCCGTTTGTTTTCACATTTTAAGGATTTACTACTTTAGCTACTTCAACTTTCAGTACCTACTTTAATTGTCTTCAACTTCTGCACTATTCCAGCACCTGCTTCAACTTCTGCACTATTCCAGCACCTGCTTCAACTTCGTCTCTGATTAAAGTAAATCTTACCAAACATGCCCTAGGATGACTGATAAGAATAAAGGTTTTCAAATTGGTCTTGATATTATTAACATCACTCATAAGACTACAAGGGCCATAAATCAATCCAAAAGATTTGTTTAAGGATATTCTAGTACCGGACTTCCGAACATTGGAACTATGGGTCTACTAGATAATCATCACAAATTACCTACCAAAGCTGGGTTGGATGCTCTGTATGCCATAAACTATTGGAAGAAATAGAGAACGGGATACCAAACAAACAGTAGTTGATTTCAAGCACCTGCCACACTTGAATTACGCCTTTGAGAGCTGAGCCTTGTGGCTGTCCAGGTGGTCTGTCAACTGATTTTTCCATCCTTGGATCAATTGTTCTTGTGTCTTGATCAACTCTGCCTTCTCCCTCGACTCTTCTTCCATTGCAGTAATATGACTAATATCCTTCCCGTTTCAAAGTTGTAAGCATCTTAGTACAATAAAAGGGAAATAGAATAGTGGCAGAGACATTACCTTTCGTAATATTTCAGCCCTGCTAGGTTGATCCTTGCGTAGAAGACCAACGAAATACAGCTGAAGCTTCTTGGCTGCCTCCATAAAGTTTCTAGCATGTATCTCTACATCAACTGCAAAAATAGAACCATGAAATCACCTTTCTCCTCTGCATGATATTGTTATTACCAAATCAACTGAGGCAACTGCCCTAAACATAGACAAAATAAATGTTCATATATCCAGAACCTCATCTTAACACATAGGAAGAAAGACAGTCAAGTAGGCATGCTAGCAAACATACCATTGACAACATAATCCCTGTTACATTTCAACAGCACAATCCCCACATTTCAACAATAGCCTGTTACATTTTAGATCGCAGGAGGAAGTATGTAAAACTAAAAGACCCGTTTCTTATAAAAACGCTACTGTACACCTATTTTACAACATAGTTGAATAAATAGTACTTGCATTAGTTCATACAACTTTAGATGACATCAAACTGAATAAACCGAATTGAATAAATAGTAGATGCAAAAAACGACATCAAACTTTAAATGACATCAAACCGAATAACTCATAAAACTTTTGATTGTCTAAGAATAAACAGTTTATTAGAGCATATAAAGACACCTGGTTCAAATCCTTATCAGGTTCATTAGGTAGCAAATTCAGGTTCATTAGGTAGCCAAAACAGGTTCACCACTTGGCAAGTTCATGTGCTAAACACCAAGTTCATGGAATTACACCAGCAAAAATACCTAAGCTGGTTGTTGCAGAACAAATCAATAGCTTCATTTTGAATTTAAATTTCCTACTAAATTTCACAAGTGAAGACATAACTTACTTCCCAGTATCCTCCATGTGGGGCAGCTCTCAAGTTATTCTTTCTGTGGATACACACAGGCAAGTTATTGTCCATGTTCATATTCTTAACATTGTATTTCTACTTCACTAATAAGTTCCTCCTCTGTATACAGCGGTTCAGTTAGGCGTGTCACCCCCCTGATCCAAATTATTCATGGAATCTTCTTGCATTGGATGAGGATAACATCATTGCTGGTATATACACTGATCCAAGTGACACTCAGAAAATGTCCTAAAATATTTGATCCTGAAAATATATTGTTTGCATTAAAAGTACGCTGTAGCTTAGTAGATGTTCCCCAAATCAAGCATTGTCAACATGAACCTAGACTCATAATACTATGAACCTTCACTCATTCTACCATGAACCTAGACTCTTTAACCATAATTTTGATGTGCACACCTTCATTTGCCAAAACTAAACCATCATGAACTATAAATCACAGGGAATGGAGGATAAGAATTCAGAACACAATCAAACAAGCATTTTCTTGAATATCCTTCATTTCCCCACACAAACATTTCATCGAGCAGTTGGAGTGCAATTGCGCAAACATGTCTGATAACTAATCAAAGCAAATCCAATGCAACAACTGTACACAATCAAACAAATCTGAAAGCAATAAAACCAAAACAAGCAAGCAACTGAACACTTACACCCAAATCGAGCTGCACAGGAACACTGAACAAATCCAATGGAGAAATTACCTGCTGCGGTTGCCGCTGTCAACAATGGGAGCTTTGTAATCAAAATCTTCTTTATTGCCGACTTCCAATTTCTTGTCACTCTCGGTTACATCTCGGAAAGCGTCGCCGCTCCCAATCGCATCCACAGACGAGGCGATAGTTGCACTATGAATCGAAGAAGAAGAAGAAGAAGGGAAAGAAGAAGGTAGCGAACTGAGAGCCGCAAGCATCCTGGTACCATGGCGGTAGTGCTGGGATGGAAGAGGGAAGAAGAAGAAGGAGGCAAGATAATCGCCATGGATGAAGCTTTCAGAGAGAAAGAGAATCGAGTGATTTGGGATGTGAGCTAAAATGACGAAAACGCCTAGATTACGAAAGATCAACGCTTCAGATTGAGAGTTCTTGTTTCAAGAGTCATTTGATCCTCCCTCTATATTAGTAATGGCATTCTATGTACTAATTACATGGTCGATGTGTCATCTTCATGCATCTCGTGTGCTGCTTATTAATGTGGGTGATCTTGGTTTTTGATCGTTTTGATGATTATACGTGTTCGAAATTTTGATTTTCGTTGGTTGATGTTCATGTTGTGATGTCGTCATGGATCATTGAATTTGATATTAAGTGTTATATACGTGATATCATTATATCATTGTATATGATAATATATTTATGAAGTTTGAATGATTATATATATATACACCATGATATCATGTACCTACTAGCTTTTGCATGTATGTACTTGATTGTTTTGTATTTGATACCATGTATTCATAATAGTACGTTTATAATGCATGATTTGGTAATAAATTACTAATACATGTGTCATATATATTTGTCACGGTGAACGCATATTCCAAATCATATGAGTTGATTTGGTCTTATGCGTTTTGTGCTATTAATTTTGATATTTTAATTGGTATCAATATCTACCTAACTACAATATAAGGGAGAAGTCAACTCTTTACAAAATATTAAGCCACCTCAACGCCACATCACCATTTTTTTTTAATTAACTTTTTAAATAGAAAAACCCTTTTTTCCACAATCTTCCACCTCCTCCATGATCTCCTACAAATATGTCAATCAAGTTACATATTCTAAAACTTTGGTCATTTATAAACCATGTTTAAAAGAAGCATACAATAAAGAGTATACAATAAGCTTTTGTCATTTCTAAAATTATCCTCTTATATTTTAAGAGGTTAATTTTAGAAATTTATGATTAAGTGTTATCAGTTTAGTGATTAGGTGTTTTCATTTTAGTGAGTTTTTTTGTAATAGGTTGCCCTAGGTTAGAAAAAACGATCATTGAACTCAAGAGTTCAAACTTCAGAGAGTGATGTAAAACGATTATGTTTACAGTATTATTTTGTTGGTAGCTTGATTATTATTTTATTTTTCACAAATATAACTATAACTTATTTGTTATTTTAATAATGTTTTAATAAAAATTATAAATATTCTAGAATTATTAATGTAGATTTATAATCCCGTAATATTCACGGGACCTACACTAGTTAGTAATTAAAGGCGATTAAATGTGGATCTTTAAGGATTTTATGTTGACCATGCATCATATATTGGTATGAGTCGTTGTTCAATTTTGTGGTACTGATTCGGTATTAGATTCATCTTCCATTACCAATTAAATCAATTAATTAAAATGCATGCTCTCTGTCTGTTATGGTAATTCATTAGTTCGAGTGAAGTGGGTAATCTTCCGTGTTGATATAGTCAATATCAGGCATTAAGTTGGTGGTTTATGTGTTGCATGCAATTTTATTGTGATTGGAATTTGAAAAGTCAAATTTTAGATAATCGCATGTTGTGTGTAACTTATAAATTAAGTGCAACATTTTACTTAATTTATTTAATACGCATATGAGCATGTGTTATGATTAATTTTTTATTAGCATGTTCATAGTCTATTAGTAGATTTATAGGCATGAACATGTTTTCAATAAGTCTTGAAACATGACCAACGACAATGTTGTGGATGCTACAACTACAACTAAGAGTGGTGAGTCGACACTCCAAATTCAGTTTAGAGATGGTCTGCCACCTGTGACTCTGGATCAGAATCAGGTTCAGAACCCTGAAACGACTTCGGTCGACAACCAGACTTCGGTCGAAAACCAGACTCAGGTCGTACCGAAACCTTTTGGACTGTCTCAAACAAGCCATTCGTTGGACTTGTCAGATGTTCAAAAGACCCATGTGAGGGTACCGAAAAGGTCGTACATGGCTAGCATGCCAATGCAAGTGCATTTCATGCTGGAGTTCTGCCCGATAAGTTTAACGGGAAGGGATTCAGGATATGGTCTCAGAAGATGCATTTCTCCTTAGCACGTTGAATCTAAACAAATATCTGAAAAAGAATAAACCGATCATATCTCTGGATGATGCAGATGTAGAGAGGACAACAAACCTCTATGATTAATTCACCTTGATTTATGTGATTTAAAGTTTGTGCAAACTAGAGGAGGTAAAAAGTACTTTGAGACCTTCACAGATGATTGCACAAGATATTGCTATGTGTACTTGTTACATAGCAAAAATGAAGCTTTAGAAAAGTTCAAAGAATACAAGTTAGTTGAGAACCAACTTAGTAAAAGGATTAAAATCGTAAGAAGTGATAGAGAAGGTGAGTATAGTGAACCTTTTAATGCGTTATGTAGAGAACATGACATTGTTCACCAAACTACCGCTCCTTATTCACCATAATCCAACGAAGTAGCGGAACGAAAGAACCGAACTCTTAAGGAAATGATGAATGCAATATTACAAGAATCTGGGTTAGCCCAGAACATGTGGGGGGAAGCGTTGCTTACCTCAAATTAAATTCTCAACAAAATACCACATAAGGGGACTAGAAAGACGCCTTATGAGTTGTGGAATGGTAACGTACCTTCGTACAAATACCTCAAAGTGTGGTGATGCCTAGCAAAAGTAGCAGTACCAACTGCTAAAAAGGTCTCAATTGGACAAAAAACCGTTGATTGTATTTTCATCGGGTATGCACATAATAGTAGTGCATATAGGTTCTTGGTATACAAGTTAGATATACCAGATATACATGCTAATACAATAATGGAGTCACAAAACGCATCTTTCTTTGAAAATGTGTTTCCTTGCAATAAAGAATATTTCAAAAGGACTCGTGAACAACGAGATGCAAACGAATTTGCTCAAGAAGCAAACACATCTATGCAAGAGGCAAGCACTTCTATGCAAATAGTGAGTAGTTCTGTCCAAGAAATAGAAGAAGAAAATGATGAACCTAGATGAAGCAAGAAAGCTCGAAAGGAAAAATCATTTGGCTCAGACTTTACAATGGCATTTCTCCTAGAAAACGAACCTCGGACGTTTAAGGAAGCCATGTCTACGCCAGATGCACCTTCATGGAAGGAAGCGGTTAAAAGTGAAATAGACTCCATTATGCAAAATCATACTTGGGAGTTAGCTGATTTACCCCTAGGGACAAAGGCGTTGGGATGTAAATAGATTTTCAAACGAAAATGGAAAACCGATGGCTCAATAGAGAAGTACAAGGCAAAGATTGTAGTACAACAAGGATTTAGACAAGAAGAAGGTCTAGATTTCTTTGATACTTATTCGCCAGTAACGAGAATTACTTCTATTCGAGTACTAATAGCGATTGCGGCTCTACATCAAATGGATGTAAAAACGACCTTTCTAAACGGAGAGTTAGAAGAAGAAATTTATATGAAACTACCCGAGGGGTATGTTGTGCCTGGACAGGAACACAAAGTGTGTAGACTTGTGAAATCATTATATGGATTAAAACAAGCACCTAAACAATGGCATGAGAAATCTGACAGCGTTTTGATGTCAAACAGTTTCAATATAAATGAATGTGACAAATGTATTTATGTCAAAACAACTCCAAAAGGATATATCTTCTTGTGCCTATACGTTGATGACATGCTCATTATTGGTAGTAACAAAGATATGATCCAACAAACTAAGAACATGTTTCATGAAAGACTTGGGATTAGCGGATGTGATTTAAGCAATAAAAGTCATAAGACATTCCGAAGGAATTATCCTAACTCAAAGATCATTACGCTGAAAAGGTACTTGAACGTTTCAAGAAATACTCAAGTGGTAATGCTAAAAGTCCCGTGGACCCTCACCTCGATTTAAAGAAAAACTCGGTGATGGCATATCTCAAGTAGAGTATGCACGAGTGGTTGAAAGTCTAATGTACTTAACAAATTGTACAAGACCAGATTTAGCACATGCGATGAACGTCTTAAGTCGTTACACTAGAAATCCGGGACATAGTCACTGGAAAGGCATAACAAGGGTATTTAACAATTTGCGATATACTCGAAATTATGGGTTACACTATGGACGATATCCAGCAGTGATGGAAGGCTATAGTGATGCTAATTGGATATCAGACTCCAAAAACTCAAAATGCCCAAGCGGGTATGTTTTTACTCAAGGTGGTGCGGCGATATCCTGAAAATCCTCCAAACAAACTCTACTGGCTAGATCCACAATGAAATCTGAATTCATTTCCTTGGACAAAGCAGCAGAAGAAGCAGAATGACTTCAAAACTTTCTCGAGGATATACCAATGTGGGAAAAACCGGCGCCGGCTATGAGTCTCCATTGTGATAGTCAATCGACAATAGCTCGGGCACTAAGTTCAATTTATAATGGTAAATCTCGTCATATTAGAAGACGACATAAAACCATAAGACAATTGCTCTCAAACGGAGTGATCAATGTTGATTATATCCGATCGGCTGACAACCTAGCGGATCCGTTTACTAAAGGTTTGTCTCGAGAGCAAGTTGTAAAATCATCAAGAGGAATGGGTTTAAAGCCTATGACATAAGATGACGTTTGATGGTAACCCTACTTACATGATTGGAGATCCCAAGATTTAGGGACAACGAAATCAAGCTAAATCTAAAGAGCACTTGGAGATTAACATCTTCTCCCAGTTCCTAGGATGATAAAAGTGCGTTGGTAAAGTATAGGTTAAGCCATAAAGTGTTGGCTTTTAATGATTTCATAAAGCTTTGAAAATCAAAGTGAAGTATAATAGTATACTACTTATGGTAAAATCACCTTATGAGTATGAAATGGGGCCGTTTCTAGGAGAATTTATAGAGGCTGAATTCTCTAAGCTCACTCATGAATAACCAGGGATGTTCAAGGCTAAAATGAACACAATCAGAGAACCTAGTTCTGTGAGAAAATGAAACTGTGTGATAGTCATTGTCTAGATTTACATCAAAGTCCGGGTGGTTCAAAACATCACGTTCACTACCTGCTCGAGTAAATCCGATGGCTACTTACTATGGGTGGTTCAAGGCTGAAAAAATGCTACCAGCCCAAATGCAGTGATTCTTTGACCGTACTCTCAAAAGTCTTTCGGTCAAGTCGTTTTTCACGTGTTTAGAGTCATTTCTATTCATGTGGGGGATTGTTGGAACCGAATTTTCTGGACACGGTTTGTGTCGGATTATGGTAGTGTTGGCTTCGTCTCCCCGAGCACTATTCCGTAGTATGCTCATACGTATAATTCGGGTTCCGTTTGAATGAGAAATGGAGGTCCAAAGTGGCTTACTTGAAGTGCACTAAGTGGACAAATGTGGAGGTTTAAATTGGTCAAACATTACCATATTAAACTCTTGATTTGGTTTGAATAGGTTGATCTTCCAATTAAGTTTGGTCAAAGATTAGGTTTTAATGAGCTGCATTAAACCGGGATCCTCCTTGAAAGGCTATAAAAGAGAGTCTTTTCCTCCTCATTTTAATATACAAAAAGATAATTTCATCTTGCTCTCTCCCACGTTTTTCAAGTCTCTATCACTTCTTTCTCTTCTCTTGTTCGAGTCTGAGAGTACACACAATCTAGCGTTCGTTGGCTTCTTGTCTTGAGTTGTGCAAACTAGCAGCGCTAGCGGTTTTATCCTGGGATTCGGAAAGCCGGTTTCCGTCACACTACGGGGCGTTTTCAGAATTAAGGAAAGAGATTATAATCTCGACTCCGTTCATGTTCAACCATTCTCGTCTCGGTAGTGGTTCGATCAACTAATTCTTACCTTAATTATATTTTATTTGTATTTTATACAAATTATATGTTGTAAAAATATAGGTTCCTACAATTCGGATAATTCACTATCCTGGGTCATCCAGACCTGACACTTAGTCATATATATAGTATTTAATTTGTTGCACTCTGGCCTACTAGAGGGATTCATTATTAGTAAATATAGAGCCAAATGCTTCTTGTTTCAGTCACAAATGTATAATGCATCTCATACACCTACAAACAGTTCAGAAGAATCAAAACAGAGAAATTAAACAAACACATATGCAATTGATTGAGAAGGGAATTTTATCGGTTTTTACAGTAGAGAAAGTTTTATTGTATTTAAGTGATGCAGCCTAGGAATTTCTTGGGAGTGTATCCTGTGGCGCGGTATTTTGCAGCCTTTTCTTCGACGCGGAGAATGTCTTCCCTTCGTTGGGCTTGAACCACCGCTCTCTTCTCTTCTGCCTGTTTGTGAATATGAGCCACCATGTTCTTCATCTTCTCCGCGTACTCTGCCTTCTTCTTCTCCAGCTCTTCCTGCTCTTACAAATCCATCCAAATTATTAATTAAACACCCTTTTTAGACGTACATGCAATACTATTTGATTTCAACCACAAAACCTTAATCTAACTATACTTATCATATTACCTCTATTTCCTTGAGCTTAGCTTCGACAGATGCTTTCTTGCTGCTCTCCCATGCATCGAGAGCACTTAGTTTCTTTTCTTCCCTGTTCAAATTAGATGATCACTTTTATTACCATTCAGTTTTTATTTAGTCTCTTGAACGGAGGGCATCGGATTGGATATCAAAAATGTTATTTTATATTGATATGAGTATTAAAGTGACTCATATCAATAGCTAGTGTTTGGTAAATTAGTATATAAATTGATATTTGATATATATCTAACTTTTAAATAGGTTTGATATCCCCATTATCATCGGCTATCAATTTGGTATCTCTCTTATTCTAAAATCACACTCAACTTCTCCTCTCTTTTCTTCTCTCTCACAATAACATATCAACTTGTCACCACCACCGGACCACCACTGGACCACCACCGGACCTCTACTAGACTGTCGCCGAACCACCATCGGACCGCCGCCGAACCACCTCTATACCTCGCCGGAACAAAATTGTTGACAAAGATGTACAAAATTGTACAAAGTTAGTCGTTCCTCAACAGTTCATTAAAATTGGCTTAAATGTTCATCAGGATGTTCATAAATGTTCATATGAACTTACTCAACTAAATGCTCATCAAATAATACATGTTTATCAAGTTTTATTACACTTAAATATACATGTCATTTGGACAAGCGGCGGACCACCACCAGACCTCCACCGAACGACCACTGGCCCACAATCAAGGCACTGCCAGACACCACCTATGTGGAACATCACTTTAATAGGATTTCGAGTAAAAAATACTTGATTTTATTCAAAATTTACCTAAGTGTTCATCATGTCATACTTAAATGTTAATAAAGTCATCCTTAAATGTTCACAAGGATGTAATAAATATTCATTACAATTGACTTAAATATTAATCATGTTGTTTATAAATGTTTTATCAAAATAATCATAAATGTTTAATTGACAGACTCAACTGAATGTTCATCAAATCATACTTAAATGTTCATCAAGTTTTATTACACTTAAATATTTCTGTCATTTCGACAAACGACAGACCACCACCGAACCTCCACTGTCCCACCCTCAAGCTACCACCGGACCACCACTTATGTGGAACACCACTTTAATATGATTTCGAGTAAAAAAACACTTGATTTTCATCAAAACATACATAAATGATCATCATGTCATACTTAAATGTTCATCAAACCTTCCTTAAATGTTCACAAGGATGTAATGAAATGTTCATTACTGAAAATTTTATTACAATTGGTTTAAATGTTCATCAAAACATTCATAAATGTTCATTTGGCGATAATCAACTGAATATTCATCAGACTATACTTAAATGTTCACCAATTTGAATTAGACTTAAATTTTCATTTATTTCTAGACTTTAACTTTCTTTTATTGTTGGACCGCCGCCGGACATCCACCGGACCGTCGTCGGACCTCCGTCAAACCTCCACCGGGAGGTCGCCAAGAAGTCGTCGGGAGGCCGACGGACCACCACATCTACCCCACTTGTAGTGGGGTAACTAGTTTAATCTTAACCATTGGATGCCAAGACATCCAATGGCTAAAATTCATTCTTTTTTATCTCTATAGGAGAGTTTATTATGAGATTCAAACCCTACAGATATACCCTTAGGAAATTATTTGTAAATATTATCTTTTAGACTTCATATCTTGATTTACTAAGATTTGTTCTTTGAATGTATATATTGCCCTTTTAAGAGCATAATCAAATCATCAGAAATTCCCAAAACAGTCTCATTAATGGTGGTATCTGAGCAAGTTCTGATCAGTTTTTTTCTAACCCTATCCTAGTTAATGTGCCCTGCTCGCGCCGTTAAACCGGCAGCCGTCAACCCCAAGCCATTCGGCCCTCTTCTCCGACGACCGCTTACTTCTTTCGTGTTGTTCGATTTCGTCTTCTCCATTAGGTCGCTTTTGCATGCTTCGTTCGGGCCTATTCGATTTCAGTTCTCGGTTTAGGAATCGAAACCCTCCACCTCCAAACCCTAACCTCTCAGCCTCTTTTCTCTGACAATCACTTAGTGCGAGTTCTTTGTTGCATTTTGTAGATCTGTTTGTAACCAACACGCAACGCACTGATCGCTCGACCCTCTTCTCCGAAGCGCCCTGAGCTCCTTTGGTCTCGCGGATTTTGTTGCTCAATACCGGCCACCGTAGTGTTCGGCACGTGCTTCTTCGAACTTTGTCATCCTTGTCATCATTAATTGTAAAATTTTGTTTGAGACTCGTCTTCGGCCGACCTTCATCTTCGATGTCACAACTGCTTTCGTTTTGTTTTTTTAATTACAAAAGAAAAGAAAGTGAATGGGTTTCTACGGCTCAGACTTTGTTGAAAGTGGCCTTTAGGTTAATACTACTCGTTCATGCACTACTCAGGTAGCACTTTCAGACCAACTGTCTGATCGAGCAACCATCAGATAACGACACAAAAATTTCTATGGCTGAAGCCATGTTTTGATGATCAAGGTATCTTACTTGAGACTACTTGTGTCTATACGCCTCACAAGAATGACAAAGTAGAACGCAAGCACCGTCATATTTTAATGTGGCTCGTGCCTTGCATTTCCAAGGTTCTTTAACCTTAAAGTTTTGGGATCAGTGTGTTCTCACAACATGCCATCTTATCAACCGAAACCAGTGTCTCTCCTTGGTAACATGTCTCTGTTTGAGCTTCTTTATCAGTGAGCCCCGAGTTATTCTTACATTTGAGTATTTAGATGTTTATTCTTTGTCTCCAAACTTCTGTGTAATCAAGACAAATTTGCTTCTCGTAGTCACAAGTGTGTCTTCTTAGTTTACCCTAGTGGTACTCGGGGTTGGAAGCTGTATGATCTTGCGACTCATCGGGTGTTCAACTCTCAAGATGTCATATTTTTTGAGACAATTTTTTCATATGGAGAACTTGTGGTCTCGTCATCACCACAGGCCAGCTTCCCTTGAGTCCTATTGTGCCTACCTTGACCGACTCTTCGACACCTTTGTTGATGTTTAGTCTCTTGCCTCGTCCTCTGAGCAGCCATCTTCTAATTCTTCATCTAAGTCGATATCCCCACTTGATGATAGGGGGAGTTCAACTCCGGCTAAGACAAGTGTTTGTCGTACGGCTCGTATCTGACAACCTTCTTTTCTGCTCAAAGATTTTGATTGTAACACCGTTTGCAAGACTGTTGCCCAACCCTCTGCTCCATCAACACCCACTCCAACGCCCTTCTCAATTATTTGTTATCTTATAGCTGGTTATGAATCTTGTGCTAAATTTTCTTCTTACTATACACACTTTTGGCGGCCATCACTGCCACTTACCGAGCCTAGTCGGTTTTCTGAGGTTGTCTAGCAGGCCCCATAGCGAGAGGCAATGCAGAGCAAAAATAACGCTTTTGAGAGGAATGACACATGTGTTCTATCTGACTTGCTTGCAGGCAAGAAGGTCATTGGATGCAAATGGGTGTACAAAATCAAGTATCTAGCCAATGGAGACATTGAGTGCTACAGGGCGCATCTGGTTGTATTGGGTAACAAACAGGTGGAAGACATTGACTTCACCGAGACCTTTGCTCCAGTTGCAAAGATGGTCATTGTTCGTGTTTTTCTCTCATCAGCTGCTATTCGAGGTTGGGATTTGCATTAGATGAATGTTCACAATTCGTTTCTTCATGGTGACTTGGATGATGAGGTTTACATGTCCCCTATTCGTGGATATAATGTTTCTTCTTCAGGAAAAATCAGGAAATTGCAGAACTCTATATATGGTAAACAAGCTCTAAAGAATAGTCGGCGAAAGACAATTCTAGTTTTTATAGGACAAGTTGGACATTGTTGATTTAAATGCTCCAACTTGAGGGGTATTAAAGATATATACAATATCGTTAAGGTTATATTTATACATATTATCTTTAGGCTTGATATTTAGATTTACTTAGATATGTTCTTTGTATGTATATGTCGCCCATTTGAAAGGCTAATCAAGTCATGAAATTCATACAACAATTTCGTTACAGCTTGCTTACTTGTTCAAAGTTTTGGTCCTCTCGCTTTCTTCCCATGCCTTGATGAAAGACAATCTCTTCTCTTGCTCTACATGGGCAAGTGCAATATCTAAACACATTATTAAATTGTGAGGAATATAAAATACACCGAAAACTTAGGCAAACAAGGTGGCAGTTAAAAATAAAAAATGCGTATTTGTTCATTTTGTAAGGGTATTTATTAATTTTGAGAATGATGCAGACAAGTCAATGGACTTGCAACCCAACAATAAAGGGGTATTCTCTTATCGAAACTCACCACCGGCATCTGATCTCAACATTAACTAGAATAGATACCCGCTTATTAAAGGGGGTTCGTGCCTTGGCTGAACAAAAAAAAACAGAGTGATGTAGACAAAAGATGTTAACTAACCCAGGTCCCTTGTTGCTCTCTGAAGCTCCGATTCTGAACCCTCTGTCAATTAATGTTATCAATAGTTCATCTGATGTACTTTCTATAACCATAAGATCTAAAATAGTTAACAGTTTGATGATTATAGGAAAAAGGAAGGAGATTTACTCTCGAGGGTGGTGGAAATTGGTGTAGGAGCGTCAGGTGGCTTCTGAGTATCCTTGCCGGCAGCTGCTGTACAAGCAGTCTCCTCTTTAATCTCCGTCATAAATCACTCAATCTTATGTCGGAGATTTATATTGCAACACAATGAAAATCAGAAAAGCTTGTTCAATATTTAGACACCCACCAAATCGCAAAATTGGAAAAACTTCAACTTATAAATAAATGAATCTAGTTAGTAGTTATCGATCCCTCCATGTATTTTTTCCTTCTTCTAAATTGTTCTTTCTACGACGTGTGTGTATGACTGTTTGTAAATTATTTCGTGCGTGCATGTCAACATTAAACAAATTGTACTTGGGGCTTCTTTGGCAATGAGGTTATAAACTAGTTTTTAGTTTATAAACCACTTTTTTTCAAAAACCCATTTTTATGATTTCGATTGTCGTGCAAACTTTTTTATTTTACATTTTTTTATCACTCACACTTTTCAAATAAAATACACAAACCCCAATAAAAACCTACTTTTTACCAAACATATTTATCAACAACAAACCATTTATAAACAACAAACACTTTATAAACCAATCCACCAAACAAACCCTTGGTGAGTGAAAAGGATTGCTCGAAATTTAATTGATCCATATGACTGCCGTCTTGTCATATTTGAAATTATATTTTACATCAATATTTAAAGGGGCTTACTATTTGGCACACCCTAAAATTCTATTTGACACACCCTTACTTTCTTCACGAATATATTTGGTCAGACTTTTGTCACGAAGGTATTTCACAAGAGATTCGTCACGGAGAAACGGAGGACTTCCGTCACGAAGGTTCCCAGGAGTTCCGTCACGAAGGTATTGGGGAGTTCCGTCACGAACCTTTTTTTGAAAAAAAATAAAAAATTCATAATGTTGTAGAGAATTTCAATACGAGTCTGTGCATATAAAATACGTCTAAAACGGACATCGTTTGCCCTTCCAAAAGCCCTAAAAACAAAACAGTCGCATGCGTTAAGTTCGTAAAAACAAAAACTTATATAATTATTAATTATAGTTAAAAATCATGCAATTAAATTTATATACTATAATTATATATTATCATTTAATATCACTAGTTTATTACTTATAAAGTACAATTATGCATTATGTTTAAATATTACGAACTTAACGAAAACGACTGTTTTGTTTTTAGGGCTTTTGGAAGGACAAACGATGTCCGTTTTGAACGTATTTTATATGCACGGACTCGTATTGAAATTATCTACAACATTCTGAATTTTTTATTTTTTTTCAAAAAAAGGTTCGTGACGGAACTCCCCAATACCTTCGTGACGGAACTCCTGGGAACCTTCGTGACGGAAGTCCTCCGTTTCTCCGTGACGAATCTCTTGTGAAATACCTTCGTGACGAAAGTCTGACCAAATACATTCGTGACGAAAGTAAGGGTGTGTCAAATAGAATTTTAGGGTGTGCCAAATAAAGACTTTGTATTTAAATTATGAAGTTAAATAATCGGTAATAAATTTCACTCAATAAATGTCACATCCAAAATTCAATGCCTCAAATCAACCCAATTTAGATAAGCCACAATATTAATCTCAACCCACCTTCATCTCATATTGACTAAATCAATTATGATCCAAATTTATACTAGCCAAATACAAAAATAAAAAAATGGACTTTATCAAGCCCACCTCTTCTATTCCCCTTCCTTTACAATTCAATCTACTCTTCATCTCTCCCGTTACTCTGGTGCCTTCAATTCGAGCTCCGTCGACCGCCTTTTGTTCTTCCGTCCTTTGGCCTTCACCGTTACACCCCTACAGTAATGGAGCCTGCAACCTCTTCATCTCTTCCGTCTTCCAGATTTTCCCTATAAATTTTCAAACGTTTCTTTGCACCGCCTCTCCAATCGTCTTTCCCGAACCAGTTTTCGACATCGAGTACTACTCTCACGACCAGCGTCCTCCGCAAGGTCGGAGGAGGCCGGAGGTGGCAGCAACGGGAAGGAGGTCAAGCGGTCGGTGAAGGAGAGGCGGGTGTTCGAAGTCTGAAGACAAGTATGTATCAAATTCCATTTTAGGGTTTGAAATTTGATCAATTTGATCAATTGATTAATTGGATTTGAATATTTAACATCCTAATTAAGAATATATATTTTTTCTTCAGTAAAATTCATAAATTGATAACGTCTCTGCACCACAAACGAACTCTGGAGTGGAGAGCGGAACACGAGAACCACCGCTAAACTGAGTCGTTGCTACTCGGGCAATGGGGAATTAGCCTCATTCCGTTACTGAGTCCACTCGCTTGCCGCATCAAACCCCGACCCGTCAAATTGGTAACAAATTTGACGCCCATGAAAAAGATGACGAAAAGGTGGAGGAACTCGAAGACCAACTCAACCAGATGGCACGCAAAATTTTAGGTTACAGATCGACATTTCCTGATTAGCTCAGGTCCACTTTAGCTGTCCTATTCGAAGTTGTGCGGCCCCAATTTCTTGTCTTTGATCAAGGTCAGGAAAAAAAAGTTAGGGTTTTGGACCGATAAGTAGCTTTCTTTTTGGAATTCTTGTATGATTTGTAAGGCCTGAAATCTGCTTATGAATAATCCTGATTGATCCATGATTCCTAAGGTAAGTAGACAAGAAGGGACTTTGTTTTACAGTTGCATATCAATGTCCATATGAATCATAAGGAAATTAGCAGTTTATTCTAATACTGGTTTCCAGAAGAACTAAAACAGTCCTTTCTAATGCTGAGATGCTTATGACTCAATCAACAAAAATCAAGTTTTCATGTTTTAGATATTGGTATGTGGCACATATTGTGACTATGGGTTTGTTGTAGCTCGCTAATGTTATGTTTTTAGTCCCGTTTTCTTCTATGCGTAATGATTAGAATGAAAGACTAAGATTCCAGTTGAGGAACCTGCTTAGAGTGTGACTGATGTTTGTGTGCATAAGTGTGTTTTCTACAATGTTTTTCTTCTGTTTATGTTCATCGTTTAGTTACTCGATTCACTTCAATTGCATCTCCAGGTGAAGTATTCTGACCTATAGTGTAATAACCTACTAATAATTGCTCTTTTCCACTTGCTAGAAAAAACTAATTCACAGGTGATATATCTGAAGCTGATGCAAAAAAAAAAGAGCAGGTCTTCCTTAACGCATCTTGCTAAAAGTTTTGAAAAAGTACGTTGTATAATTTTTGTTTAATGATTGCCATTTTTTTAAAGTGGCATCGATTTCTAAAATGACTGCTTATTTTATTAATAGAGAGAGTATTGGCTTATTTTTTTATAGTAACTAATCGAACTGTCATGTTGTATAGTTTGGAGGAAAGACATAGAGCATAAATGAAGAGCAAGAAAAAACATTCAGCTCTAGATGGTTGACGAGGTGACCTCTACTCCATTGCATTGGAGCTTTACCAATACATCGAAATATACAGTCAGCATAGAGCTGACATAGAAACTTTCGACAACGTCCATGTAAGTGAAGTTCAAAATTTGACGTTCAGCCTTTGGCAATACACTGATCTGACTATGGTATGCATTATGTAGATCTGTGTGAACCTTCAGTCATGATGACAAGTATGTTTATCTAATGTATAGAGAGAGCCTCAACTTGAAAAATTCCTAATAGTATGGAATTTACCATACTTTGATCAATTTTTTATCTTAGATATATATAAAAAATCCTGATTTCTTCTTCTATTTTGTATATTATTATGCATGTTAAAAATAGTATTGGGATTACTTAATACTTAATAGCCTAGCTTCACGAGTTTCTGTTCTAATTTATGCCTTGATTCGTTGTTTGTAGCTTGGGATTTGTATATTTAGTAAACCAAAGCCGGGTTAGTTTGAGTGTTGAGTGTCATCAAGTTAGAAAATGATTATTCTTGAAAAGTCAAAGCATTACTAACTAAGCTTTGCCGATCTTCAATTCACACATGATCGTATGTAGGCTAATTGCTAAATAACCAATGCATATGATGGGTTTTGATAATCGTACCAATTGCATCTCGTCGGTCGTTGTGCCAATGGATTCAAATGGTGCCCGACACAATCCAACACGAACCGATGAACCCACCATCGATCTTAATTTCTCTTTCGATCTCTCTGATTTTAGATCTGTATTTTATCACAAGAAAGAGGTGTTAACAATTGTCCCTATTTTAGGCTTTTTAATTCCTTGATCTAGGCAATTCATTGTTTCTTTATAAAGTTTTTTCATTGAATTCCATTCTCTGTATTTACATTTCCTGTTTGTTTAACAACTGTCACATGAACTGTTATCAAATTTTGAGTGTTTTTTTGTTTAATTTTGGTTGGTGTGTTGATCTGTGATCTTCTGTAGGAAGATGATATACTTTGTGAGCAAATTAGCACATATGGGTCTGAGAAGTAAGTAAATTTTTTGATTCCATGTTATTTGATTGCGGAAAACACTGATCAGTTATTATTTGATGCAGATTAATAAGGGTGTAATCGTTTTCTATGCACTTGGACTATAATTGCATCTATGTTCAAGGACAAGGCAAAACTGTGTGACAGATGGTGCACATTTGAATTCTGATTTGAAAAAGACAGTTGGTCCTCGGATGAACATTTAAGCAAGATTTTGCATTGTTGTTGCCTAATATGTTGGCCTGTATCTAATAAGACTATTAGTGTTAGATGCTATCTATTGATCTCAACCATTAATTTGATTTTTCTCCCTTCATATTTAGGTAAATACATTTGTCTATCGGGGTATAAGGAAGCATGTTGTTGTTGTTGTATATTTAGGTAAATACAATCAATTTTGGATAGTGCTTTCAATGTTAATTGTTTCTTTTCTTGCAATATCTGCATTTGACTGGTTTTTCAAATCTACATTTTTTAGTGAAGCGTATAAATATGATAAAATATTGTAAATTATGTATAGTCAGTAGTGAAAATTGACGGATGACCTAAGTATATGGACGATGACATTCTTCAAGTTTGTAATGTTGAGTATATTTTATTAGTTTAGAGATTTTGTTTCCTAATATATGGCTTTTGGATTTTGTTTCTTTTTTGGTTGGTAAAAAGTATTCGAGAAAGTTGTGAAATCGGTTGAGAAGAACAATCACAACAATGAAAAATAACTTTATGTTGATTAATGCTTCAAAAAGAATCAAGGTTATGGTTAGATTATAAGCATAACATAGATGTTTTCTTAAGATAGAACAATCTACTTGGGCAAGTTACAGTGTGACACAAGTGTGCATAAATAACAAAACTGTGTTTCATGGTAGGCATCAGAGTTAACTTAATAGCGAGGTTCCTAACGTGTGTAAGAATAATAACAACCAATGTTTAGTAAGACATTAAGCAAAATTAGTCACAAGCACAATATACAAGTCATATGCATCATATTCAGTTACTTCTTAAATTCTTATATAATACTGAAATTTAGATGATATATATATGGGGTTTTTGCAGGAAACCACCCGCTATTTGTCGGAATTTGCAGGTAACCACCCGCTATTAACGTATTTATTTTTAACCACCCAAATTCTATACTTTTCTTACAATTCACCACCCGTAAACAGTTTCCGTTAGATATTCTGTTAAAACTTGTGAAATTACACTTTTACCCCTCCATTTTTACAGAAAATAACAAGTTTGAAAGTTATGAGGCAATTTTTGTAATTTCCTTAAAACGGATTGAAAACCTAATTCATCTTCTTCTTCCCCAAATCTCAATCTCAATCTCCCCCTAACATCTTCTTCCACACTCGAGCCTTCTCTGTAATCTGTTCTCCTCTTCTCTGTATTTCCCTCCGATTGTTGAAAATGAATTCCAGGCTAATGATTATAAGACCCACACTTCCTTCAATATTATACCCATCATCCTATTTCAAATCCAAAACGCAAACATCTGTTCGTACAATTCACAACAACATCCAACAACAATGCCCACCACCTGTTCGACAAAATGCCGAGCAGAGACCCACATATCTTCTTCCTCCTACCTCAGCCTACATCCACCTCCCTTTCTGCAGAAAACGTTGCCACTACTGCGACTTCCCCATTGTTGCCCTCGGATCATCCTCTCCATACCCACCCGACAAAGACGACCCTCGAATGGTGGACTACATTAACCTACTCTGCAGAGAAATCCAAGCTACAAGGCAAATTCTCGACTCGCACCCGCCTCTCGAAACGGTTTTCTTTGGAGGTGGAACTCCTTCGCTTGTTCCTCCAAGGCTTGTTGCAATGGTGATGGAGGTACTGAACTCGAAATTCGGTGTCTGCCCGGATGCTGAAATAAGCATGGAGATGGACCCAGGTACCTTTAATGGTGAGAAGTTGAGAGATCTGATGGGGTTGGGTTTAAATAGGGTTTCTTTAGGAGTTCAGGCCTTTCAAGAAGAGTTGCTGAAGTCTTGTGGAAGAGCACATGGTGTTGAAGAAGTGTATGAAGCAATTGAGATTGTGAAGTCGTGTGGGATTAAGAACCGGAGGTGGAGGTGGAGATTGAGATTTGGGGAAGAAGAAGATGAACTAGGTTTTCAATCCGTTTTAAATAAATTACAAAAATTGCCAAATAACTTTCAAACTTGTTATTTTCTGTAAAAATGGAGGGGTAAAAGCGTAATTTCACAAGTTTTAACAGAATATCTAACGAAAACTGTTTACGGGTGGTGAATTGTAAGAAAAGTATAGAATTTGGGTGGTTAAAAATAAATACGTTAATAACGGGTGGTTACCTGCAAATTCCGACAAATAGCGGGTGGTTTTCTGCAAAAACCCCTATATATATTGCCTTTTAACAGTGCATCTAATACAACGAGTTTCTTATTACATTCTTTAAATAATAATTGCACAATGTAAAAGTTTATGATTAGAAAGGGAAGTTGGAGTGTTTTTGTGTTTTATTTTATATTTAAACTTAAAAACTTTAATATTTTCCAACCTCTTTTCTCCCCTCCTATTACCCCAAACACATTGGCTCTCTAATCACTATGGATGTTAGATCTAGTGATTTCAGTCACCGCATGTATATCTTAACAACATTGTCTGACTGGTAGATATATTATAATAATGTTTTATTTAGAATATAAACAATTTTTTTGCAAGACTAAAAACTCTGCGCATAGCGCGGGCACCATAATCCTAGTAATTACTAAAGCAAAATACTACACTCATCAAAAACCTATGTCACGTCATCTACTCATCAATAAACTATGTCACATCATCATTATTTTTCATTCTTGAAAAATTAAAGATATATATTCAAAGATAATTAACCTAATTTTATTGATATCATTTCCTTATTTGAACACAAATAAATTAAAATATATATACAAAGATCATTATCCTAATCTATTGATGTCATTCCGTTATTCCAAAGCCACATCATTCTTCCCAAAAATAAACTTTTCAGCCTGAACCTTTTCCACCTCAGTGCCACCTCTATTTCCTTTACCACATCATCCATTGCCACCTCAACCTTTTCCCTTTCTGTTTCCATCCCAACCTCATGTCCCTTTGCTTTCTCGGTCCTGTCTTCCTTTGTTTCCTTCCCAACCTCATCTACTGCAACCTTCTTAGTACTCTTCACTTGTGGCATCTTCAAGTTCATTAGATCTCAACTCAACTTGCTCCCTAGGGTCAGCATCATCCTTCTATGTTGCCTTATTAGTTGAGTCTTTGGAGCTTACAAACTCCTCATTTCTGTTTAAAGAGACACCACCAACATTCTCTACTAGCTCTTGCTCCACACCATCACCCTCGTTTTTCAACTCTTGTAGGACTTGTAACAATCTCTGCCACACCATAACCAAAATTTTCATGTGGCACACCATCACCCTCAAACACCTCTTCAAAATCATCCCACTTAACAACATTGTCATGTGGAAAACATTTTCCTCGAGATTTCATTATTTACAACAAGCAATGGCTCATTGTAATAAAAAGTCATCTTTCCTATCTTTAAAACTTAAAACTCTAAAAGTTTGAATCCTATCCTATCATGCTTCACTAAAAATCTTACTAAACAAAATAAAGTTTAAATTCATTGAATATTATACCTAATTATCAACATCCATCTTCTCTTGTTGTCTCTTACCTCCATCACCTCCATCATCTGCACCATCATCATTTCCTTCATTGTCATCCTTGTTACTATAATTGCCAGAACCCTCAAAACCTTCACTTTCTTCAATTTCCTTCTCTTTTGTCTCAACTTCAACCTCTTCATCATCACTCACACTCATCTTGCTACCTTCGCTGTCACAGGCCAAAGCATCATAACCTTCAGACTCCTCTTTGTACTCATCACTTCCATCAGTGTCTTTACTAGAAGATGCAGTTTCCTTTTGCTTAGCCTTCTTAACTACTCACTTTTTCCTCATCCTCTTTTTAGGGACCTCCTTATCAACAAAAACACTCTTCTTCTCCAATCTATCAATCCTCTCTCTCTCACACACACACCATTTTCCAACTTGTCAATCTTGAAGTATAACTGTTGATGATATCCATAAGCTGAGTTACATCACCACTAGGTTTTGTTTTTTCTCCTTGGTAGGTTCTTTACCTTTGCCACTAGACTTGCTCTTTGAAACAAACTCAGATGCCATTTTCTCAGAGAATGAGTCATTCACTTCATCAGAGAATTTGCAACATATTAGCAAACTCTTCCCAACTTCATCTGGATTAAGAATAGGCATCACCTCTAGACCTCTCCACCAAAAGACAACTTCCGTGTTCCATGTTCATGGCATTGGTTTGAAGCCCACCGCGAAGACCTCGAGGGATAGATGACTCATTTATTCTTGAAGCATATTGGACTCCCACACTTTTTACAGACTCGCATATCCACACCTTCACATGCAAAAAAACAAAAATCATTAGAAATCATGTCACCCTTCACTATATAACCAGTCAAGAATATTTTACTATACCTGAAATGAACTAGCATTCCTTGAATGGTGTATGAAATCCTTTTATCTTATAAGAATATCAAGGCCTTTTCCACAATATGCATTCTTCTTACCATAGATTTGGTCTGTGACTTGTGCAACTCTTTATAGAAAAATCTTCCCCAAGGATAATCCCAGGACTTCTGAATGTTTTCCAGCAGCTTCATATGTTCAACTTTGAGCAGACGCTTCTTATCTCCTCCTAGAAAAATCGCTTCCACTATCAACAACAATGTTAACTTGAACTTATAATTATATAGAACTCTGTACTCCTTGAACCTATCATACATGTCTTAACTGAGGTCTTAAGACCAAAAGGACCACCAAAGAACTTCTCCATCACTCGACTATCTTGCTTTTTTGTCTTCCTACCCAATTCTTCTGGGAGTGGGCCACAATACAATCAAGTAATCAAAGCAAACTTTTTCATTGAGAACCTTAACTCTTTACCAGCAATCTCGTACCAAGTCTACCACTTCTTCTTAGATTGTTTGCTTGAACAGAACAACGTGCACAATTTAAGAAGAAAAAGTAATCTGACGCACCATTTGTATGACATTCCCAAATGGGCTCCCAGATATCCTTCTCCAATCTGCACAAGTCATCTTGTTATCAATGTCACGTAGGTAGGACATCCTTTAATTTATATTATTCTTCCATAGAGTGGGTCGCGCTTGTAGAAGGAGTACATAATCTTCACAAAATCCACATGATAGGGTCAAATAAGAGATGTGACAGGATACTAGTAACATGTATACATCACAAGCAGAAACTGAAATCCTAAATCCAATAAGGCATACAAAACTAAAATTATCCACACAACTGAAAGCCAAATGCTTCATTCATTTAACCCTAAATGCACATAATCTAGAGAAAGTGAACATGCCAGGACCAATGTGGATTGTAAACTTATTGATTTCTGGTTTGAATGAGGTCTACCTTGTTTACATATAAGGTTTCATGTTTTGCATGTAAAGGCCTATCCAAATTGCAAACTTATTGAGTTGTTGTTTGTATAATAGGTTTACCTTTTCTGCATCTGAAGTTTACCTTGCCTGCATATGAGGTCTATGTGAATTCGACCTTGTTTGTATATGATGTCTATGGGATTGCATACATATTGATTTTTGTCTTCGCATATGAAGTGTATCTGGTTTGCATACAAGGTTTACATGTAATGCATATGAGTTATTTCCTGTATTGTATATGAAGTTTACCTAGATTGTAGACATATTAATATATGGAAACAAGCATTTCAACTGGTTTGAATTCCTTCTTAAGCAACAAGTTTTTAAACAGTATGATTACATTAGATGTAAATAAGAACAAGTATCTAAAATACGCCATAGAATTCTATATATCTTGACTATTTCATATCTTGGGTGTCTTTGTTTTGCTTCATTTTGTTTCTTCCAGGACTTCATTTAATCTGCATAGAAAGATCAAGTACAAGTATTTAGTCTTACATGAAAGTGTATATGGTAAGGGATTGAATGTTTTAAATTTACTGAATTAATTTGTTACCTCGTCTTTCTCCACATGTTGCCCTGTTATGACCATAGTGACCACATATTCCACAACCTCTCTTTTTCTTTGTAGCTGTTTGAAGGCCTAACTCTTTTGCGCTTATCATGCATCCTCTTCGTGTCCCTTTGTTTTTTGTTTGTTTTGGTGGTAACACTTGAACCTCAGCTGGAGTTGGTCCTACTACATATTTCTCAAAATTCACTCTGTAGGCTGATCCACTTGAGCTTACACCCATCTGTTCTGCAAAATATCCCTTCTTTTGCTATATTGTGTCTAACAACTCCTTCATGTATTCTTGCTTTCTTTCAATCAAATTGATGCAACTGTTCATTTCTCCCAAGAGACGTATCATTAGTACTTTGTTCTCTTTTGTTTCAACACTTTCTTTGTACAACAAACCATCATTATTGAACACTGGCTGTAATGATGCTTCTTTTGTCCAACACGCACTTGTCAATATACTTTTCTGGCACTACCTTGAGTCCCTTGTTTCTCATAACCACAAACATGTGTTGGCAAGGCAAGCCAACTCACATATATTTGTTGCATGTGCAACATAAATCAACACTATCAAAATCTATGACTGTGTACACTTTGGAACATGCTTTTTCAACAACCTAATCTGTTTTCATGTTGGCTTTGCTTGTTGATGATGATGTAGAAATCTTGTGTTGTTCATGTCTCTGTTGATCTAATGCACTTTCAAACTGACTATGGAACTGGATTAACAAAGAGGATTGGCCAAGGCATTTACCAAAGAAGCTATTTTGGCGCTCTGACCTTGAGGTTGTTCTGAGCATGCCCCCCATCCTTATATCATTGAAGAATGCAGGGATCCAGTATCTCCTCGACTAAAACATTTTCTTCAGCCAGTCTTTGTTCTCTAATTCATACTTTTCTATAAATCACTCCACCCATCCTCAAACTGTAATCTTGTGATGTCTTTATTCCAAACCTAAGCATTGATTGCTTGTTTGAATTCTAAAGTGTTGAAAATTCTTCTCTATATCTTGTCTGACAACTTGAACATAATATGCCACATGCAAAACCGATGTGTTGCATTCTCAAAAACTTGTTCTATAGCTTGAGTAACTGCTGGATCTTGGTCAGTCAGTGTGACGTATGGCTCGTGCCCCATTGCCTTTTTGAAGTTGCCAAACAACCACACATAGGATTTTGTGTTCTCTTTCAACATCAAAGAGACAACAAATGTCACTTATCTCTCGTGATTATCCACTCCAGTAAATGGTATCAATACCATATCATACCTGCATGCAATTCAGAATCTCATTACATTTGAAAGACAAGTTCCCTGTATGCAATTCAAAAAGGGAAGCATGTCTACTATAATGACAATTCCCATGTCTTCTTATGATGATGTCCCTATATGTAATTCAGATTCTCATTCCATCCAATAGGAAAGTTCCTTATATACAACTCAAAATCTCAATCTCCATGTTTCCTTTATCAGTAAATTTGGCTATATGTTGTTCCAAATGCATTTTATACAAATGCAAATCTCCCTATATGCAATCTAGAATAGCAATTGACATGTATTCTTCAAAATCAAATTCTTTCAATCTGCAAATTCCCCTGATGCAATTCAGATTCTCATTCCATCCAAAACCTAAGTTATTTACCTGCTAATCAGAATCTCAATCTCCTTGTCTCCTACATATGTAAATATGCCTATATGCAATTCAAATGTCATTTTATTCAAATGCAAAGGTCCCTGTATGCAATCCAGAATATCATTTGACATGTATTCTTCAAAATCAAATTCCATCAAATAAACAGTTTCCTATATGCATTTCGGATTTCGTTATATTCAAAAGCCAAGTTCCCTATATGCAATTCAAAATATTATATTTGAAGTCACAACACCTATATTCCCATTATTAACAACTCAATTAATTTTTCTTTCCAAAACTTACCTGTTTTTGTTGTAAGTTGCGTATGCCAAAACGACATCTCCAAAGAACGAGAAACCTTTTCTACATATAGAATCCTCCTAAAACAGCCTCTCTAGCTGATCTTCCTTGTCAACAAAATAATCGAAGAAGAATGCCTCACATTTGTCTTTCTTTTTCTTCAGTTTATCTATGATCATTTGTCCATCATAGCCTTCCATATAAGAATTGAGATCACTCTTTAGGTTTTTAAAATCTGTTACGCTAGCTCCTATAGCGCCATATGTCACAACTAGTTCTTTGTAGATTCGGTATCCTTTTGTTGTCCCAACATTTGCATTTTCACAGTTGAGAATGAAATCAGTTTCAAAAGCTCCTATATTTTTGTTGGATTTTGCAAACTGTTTTTCTCTTTCTGTCGTCATTGGGTGCGAGTGGCGTTCTACAAATCCATGAACTGGCCTTCCAATGTTATCCTCGCCTTGCATCATTTGTTACTCTTCGTCTCTTTGCTTTGCTTCTTTTAGGTGTTCCTGCTAGGATGGGTGAAACTTTTTTGTGTCCCTCTCTATTTCATAAATGGTACTTCCATACAGTTAGCCCGCCTTTCTTTTTTTGTGTGCTTTTCCTCACTTCAAAGCCACACTCCTTGGCATAATTATCATAGAACTCTTTTGCTTGCTCTTTGTTGTCAAATACTTTTCCAACTACTGGTTTGATTTAAGTTCTGCATACAGGAATGTAATATGTTGTACCCCCTTGAGAAATCTGAATGATATTTGTTTCTGCAACAAGATTTATATAGATTGTAAATTCAAAAATCCAAAAGCACATGTTTCTCTGAAAATCAAACTTCCTCTATATGCAATTTAGAGTCTCAATTCATTCAATAGCAAAGAAAAATGTACGCAACTCAGGAATATCAATTATCAGGACTCCTTCAAATGAATATTTCTCTAAATGTGATGTACGTAGGATCACCACTGCTGATATACGTAGGACCACCACTACTCATATCACAGACGTCGACATAAGGAGTCAGATGAATGTAGCGGCAAGACCAACGTCAAGAAGAGTGACGTCATTCAGAACGTCTTTGGAACACATGGCTATATGGGTGATCTCTCAAGGGCCCAATTCTGAAGACTTACTGTATTTGGGAACCTTACTAAGTTTGGAGGCCGCTGACAAAGAGTTTCCCGGAAGACGAGGACTTCCACGGCGGCGACGACGGGGCCGAGTTAGCGCAGAGTGGCCTGGACGGCTCAGACGTCCAATTGAGAAGATATTTTGTCAGAGTATATTTCTTGGGCCTATCTTGGCCGTTGATACGCTGCACCGTGTATAGCGTAACTAGGGATTATTACATTAGTTTAGGAGTATTATCATATGTGTTTCGAGTCATTATTATGTTCTGAGATATTTATTAAGAAGTGAAGAAATGAAGATCAGAACCGAAGAAGAAGAGATCAAAGATTGAAGACTTGAAGATATTCTGCGGAGCAGCGGCGATCGCCACCATCACTATGGCGATCGCCATTCTACAACAGGAGCATTCAGGAGTTCGAGAGAGCATGGCGATCGCCATGGGGCAACAGAGACGACAGAGATTTAAATGAATATGGCGATCGCCAGACATCTATGGCGATCGCCACAACAAGGCCGAAGATATTCCGGACTTTCCTTATTTTTGTTTTGTTTTTATTTCTTTTATTATTCTCTTATTTTCCTTATTTTCGTTTAGGATCTTTCTTTTACCATTTATGTTGGGGTTAGTTCTCTATTTAAGGACCCTAGTTTCTTTCTTTCTATCATCATCTTTTCCATCAGACAATTTAGTTCTGCAACCATGAGCAGGAACTAATCTCCATTGTTTTACTTAGCGGTTGAAACCTTCAGTTATTAAGTTGTGAGATTTCTAAACTCTTTTTCTTTTCCTATGGGTTTGTATTAATTCTCTTGTTCTTCATCTATTGATTTCTATTAGTTTTGCTAGCTTGATCACCTAGTTTGATTGATAGTTTTCTATTGCTAGACTAGGAATATACGGTGAAATTCCTTGTCATTGTAGCATTCATATCTGCATGATCTGGTAGTTGATTGCTTTTATGAAAGAGAATTGATTGCATGTTAATACTTGACGGTTGTAAGTTATTGCATGCATCCTTATAATTCTTGTGCCTTTTGCTGCTATTTCATCTAATCTTGAGAGGTTTCCCTGATTGTTGAATAGTAAGTATTGTCAGGACCGGTTGACCTGCTGATATATTAAAGATTGGAATAGGAACATTCCCTAGGATTGAATAGAACTTGAGATAAATCTATGATCAACTTGATTGACTGTTGTGTGGATACTTGCTAGGTGAAACCCCTTATCATCATATTCTCACCCAAACTTCCTCTGCTTGTTACTGGTTACTTTTGTGTTCCATACAATCAAACCCCCCCTGGTTACTTGTTCGTAAGTTGATATTTCACTTGACTGCATTGATTTGGTGTTTTGATTCCCTTGGGTTCGACCTCTACTTACTTGCTATACTCTAGTTAGTGTTTAGAGTTTATTTCTTTGATTTGGCACTACGACTTTAGCCTCATCAAATTTGGCGCCGTTGCCGGGGAATTGAATTATTCCAATTTTGTGCTAATTGTGAAATTATCAACTGTTTGGTGTGAACCTTTATGGTTCAGACCCGTGCTACTGATTCATCTCTTGTTTCCTTTGACCCAGAGATTGAAAGGACGTTCCTTCGGAACCAAAGAGCAACTCTGAACCAAGAGAACGAGATGGGTGATCGACATGGACCGCCATTGCCTACTATGAGGCAACTCACTGCCCCAGACTTAAACCAACAACGTTTGGCATTGAGGTTTCCTGAGATTGAAGAAGGTGTGAATTTTGAATTAAAAGCTGGTTTAATTCATGAGCTTCCACACTTCCATGGCTTAGCGGGAGAAGATCCCAACAAACACTTGGCTCAATTCCATGCCATATGTTCTAGTATGAAGCCAAGAGGTGTTACTGAGGAGCAGGTCATGCTGAGAGCTTTTGGATTTACTCTGAAAGACGCTGCGAATGATTGGCTCTATTATCAAGCTCCGGGGAGTATTGATACCTGGGCTAAGATGAAGAAAGTCTTCTTGGAGAAATATTTTCCAGCCACAAAACTGAGCAGCTTAAAGAAGGAAATCACGAATCTTCAACAACACTCAACTGAGAGTCTCTATGAATATTATGAGAGATTCAAGAAGCTTTGCTCAAGCTGCCCATTCCATAGTTATACTGACCAAGATCTCCTTATGTACTTATTTAGTGGCCTGATTGATGAGGATCGTCGAATGGTGAATGCATCCTGTGGAGGTAACTTTTTAAGATTGACTATACCTCAGGCTACTGAAATGTTTGAGGAATTAGCTGAGAGCTCAAGGCAGTTTGGTAGCAGGCAAAGAACACAGTCAGTAAGTTCACTTGATGCCGCTAAAATTCAAAGTGATATGAATGAACTGAAAGATATGATGAAGGTTTTTATGCTGCAAAGTGGTGGTCAACAACTCCAAGAGCCGAATGCTGAGGTAAACGCTGTTGGTGGATGGCAACCAAGGCCAAGGTATGATTCTCATAATATTAATTATCAGCAACCTAGACCTCAAAATTCTATGACTGTTGAAGATATGATCAAGTCCTTAGCTCAAACTGTGATGCAACAAAATGCTAGAACGGAATCGAGTATCCAAAATCTTGAAAATCAGTTAGGACAGATTGCTCAAGCTGTGAGTAAATTAGAGGCCAGGGAACCGGTAAGAAACCCGAGAGAAAACGTCAGTGCAGTGTTCCTGAGGAGCGGAAAAACTTTAAATGACTGTTCTGTGCCAAAATCGCGATCGCCAGATCTGAGTGGCGATCGCCATGAGATTACAGAGAGCAAAACAGGATCTGCATCGCGACCGCCATTCCATTCCAGAAGCTGAGGTGAAAGATTATTCGCGACCGCGATCGCCGAGAGTTGATGGCGATCGCCAAGAGTCCCCAGAGTACATTGACGATTATGTTCGCCCGAATTTTCTCCCTCTGTTCTCTCAGAAGCCTGTAGCCCCCTTTCCTGAGGCATTGAAGGATACTCGAAGGCTGGAGAACGACAACGAAATCTTCGAAACCTTTAGTAGGTGTGAGGTAAACATTCCTTTGCTCAAACTTGTTAAGAGTATTCCTAGATTTGCTAAGTTTTTGAAAGAAGTTTGCACTATTAAAAGAAATAAAAAACTGAAAGGAAAGAAAAAAGTTGAAGTAAGTGAACAAGTTTCTGCAGTGTTTCAAAAACGCATGCCTAAGAAATGTGGTGATCCAGGCATATTTAGCATTCCATGTGTGATTGGTGAAACTAAATTTGACAAAGCCATGCTAGATTTAGGTGCATCAATCAATGTTTTGCCTTACTCTTTGTATGAATCACTAGGCTTAGGACCCTTGCATAAAACAAGAACTGTTATTCAACTTGCTGATAGGTCTACTGTATGCCCGAAAGGGGTTGTTGAGGATGTTCTTGTTATGGTTGGTGATCTGATTTTTCCTGCTGATTTCTTTGTGTTGGATATGGAGCATGCTAATAATGTCACACCTATACTGTTAGGTAGACCTTTCATGAAAACAGCACAAACGAAAATTGATGTTAATAGTGGGACTCTCTCTATGGAGTTTGATGGGGATAAGGTAGAATATAATATATATGACATGGATCCCATTGATAAGAATTCTCTATGTGCTATTGATGTGATTAAGCCTACTTATAAGGATGAATTGCAACCTGTTTTAGAGAATATCTTAGTTCCCCCAAAAGTAGATACTGTTTTGTCTACTAATATGCCAGAGTGTCAGGCTAAGCCAGAGCCTAAAGGTAAGCTCTCTTCACATCCTTTGGGCAATCGCCCTCCATTACTGACCTCGCCAGGCGAGACACCATTGATGTCTAGTGTGCAGGCACTTGACATTGAGCTTAAACAGCCGCCTGATACGGTCAAGGAGGATAAAGTGAATGAAACCACCTTCATTGCTAGAGACAAGGTGGTCAAGGTAAGTGGGACGAGATTCAAGGCGTTCCATGAGTGGTTCAAGAGAGAATTCAGACAAGAGACGGTTTTCACAAAGCCAAATGGCGTTAGTTAAATCTCTTGAGTTTCATGTCGAGCCACGACATAAAATAAGGCGCTACTCGGGAGGCAACCCGAGGTTTGAGTTTGTTTTTATTTGTTTTCGTTCGGGTTAATTTTCTTTTTAGTTTTTCTATGGACAGGAGGAAATCACCGAAGCTTAGGGTCCGCTACAGTCAGTAGCCAATCTCGCTGTAAGTCTTCTCTCCCGTTCGTAAAAAAAAAAAAAAAAAAAAAAAAATCCGAAAATCATTCCGAGAAAAAAATAATATATCGGATTAAAAAAAAAAATAGAGTGCAGAAAAAATATGAGAGAAAAGAAAGTAAGGAGCTGTATTACATCAAGTTTGGTTTCATTAGTACTATCATTCTAGATCTACATTCGTTGGAGCTTAGCTTGTTGGTGACCATGTTCTTTGCAAGGAGTTGATTTGTTTGGGTCACCTTCTACATTGGAGGTATTCTTTCTTTTGCTTAAGATGAGCTATGCATTATTGGATTTCATTTAGTGCTCATCTAGTTTCTCATTCTACCACACTTTGAGTTTTATTGGAGGAAGGTCATCCGACCTTGTATGTGAGTCTTCTGTCTCTTTCCCTGGGTTCGTTTTTATGTCTTCCATTTCATTGAGGACAATGCAATGTTTAAGTATGGGGGAGGAGAATGTATTCACATGTAATTATTTGGGTGTTGGTTGTATCTGCATGAGCTTATTGAATATATATTGTATGAAAAAGCCACAAAAATTGAAAAAAGGCATACAAAATCCTTGGATAGCAAGATCTATGCAATAAGAAGGTGGCTTGACCGGCGTTAGGCTGGGGCAAAAATAAGTCTTGAGTGATGTGAGTTTTGTGAGCCTGGAACAATTATTGAGTGGTTGGGATGAAAACCCGAAAGGGCGCCCAAGCAAGATGAGTGTTATTAAAAAAAAAATTGAGTGTTTTAGGATTTTTTATAATCTTGGCGTATGGAGACATAAGAAGGAGGCGTATAGGAGGATTCGGGTAGGCCACTTGGAGGAATAAGGTGTAGTTCTGGGTATGTGCTTATTGTATCACATTTGTTCTTGATTATTGTTGTTGTTATTTGTGTGTTTTGGAGGAGCTTATTGGTTATGTAATCACTAGGAGATATTCTTGTACTTCCTGAGGCTTTGAGTATTTTATTGTATGGGTAGTTTTTCTGTAAGTTACTCGGGACGAGTAGAAGTCTAAGTATGGGGGTATTTGATACGTTGCACTTTGTATAGCGTAACTAGGGATTATTACATTAGTTTAGGAGTATTATCATATGTGTTTCGAGTCATTATTATGTTCTGAGATATTTATTAAGAAGTGAAGAAATGAAGATCAGAACCGAAGAAGAAGAGATCAAAGATTGAAGACATGAAGACTTGAAGATATTCTGCGGAGCAGCGGCGATCGCCACCATCACTATGGCGATCGCCATTCTACAACAGGAGCATTCAGGAGTTCGAGAGAGCATGGCGATCGCCATGGGGCAACAGAGACGGCAGAGATTTAAATGAATATGGCGATCGCCAGACATCTATGGCGATCGCCACAACAAGGCCGAAGATATTCCGGACTTTCCTTATTTTTGTTTTGTTTTTATTTCTTTTATTATTCTTTTATTTTCCTTATTTTCGTTTAGGATCTTTCTTTTACCATTTATGTTGGGGTTAGTTCTCTATTTAAGGACCCTAGTTTCTTTCTTTCTATCATCATCTTTTCCATCAGACAATTTAGTTCTGCAACCATGAGCAGGAACTAATCTCCATTGTTTTACTTAGCGGTTGAAACATTCAGTTATTAAGTTGTGAGATTTCTAAACTCTTGTTCTTTTCCTATGGGTTTGTATTAATTCTCTTGTTCTTCATCTATTGATTTCTATTAGTTTTGCTAGCTTGATCACCTAGTTTGATTGATAGTTTTCTATTGCTAGACTAGGAATATACGGTGGAATTCCTTGTCATTGTAGCATTCATATCTGCATGATCTGGTAGTTGATTGCTTTTATGAAAGAGAATTGATTGCATGTTAATACTTGACGGTTGTAAGTTATTGCATGCATCCTTATAATTCCTGTGCCTTTTGCTGCTATTTCATCTAATCTTGAGAGGTTTCCCTGATTGTTGAATAGTAAGTATTGTCAGGACCGGTTGGCCTGCTGATATATTAAAGATTGGAATAGGAACATTCCCTAGGATTGAATAGAACTTGAGATAAATCTATGATCAACTTGATTGACTGTTGTGTGGATACTTGCTAGGTGAAACCCCTTCTCATCATATTCTCACCCAAACTTCCTCTGCTTGTTACTGGTTACTTTTGTGTTCCATACAATCAAAACCCCCCCTGGTTACTTGTTACTTGTTCGTTAGTTGATATTTCACTTGACTGCATTGATTTGGTGTTTTGATTCCCTTGGGTTCGACCTCTACTTACTTGCTATACTCTAGTTAGTGTTTAGAGTTTATTTCTTTGATTTGGCACTACGACTTTAGCCTCATCAGCCGTGTCCAAAGTTGAAGCCCAACAGAGGCCCAATGACCAAGATAGGACTGCTGCAAGATCCGAATTTGTTTATGCTCGTTTGGGCAAACGAAAGATTGGATTAAGCTCTCCTTTGGATATGTTTCATTACGTGGGCTTATCTTCATTGCATCCAAATTTTAGGCTCATTCGAGATTGGACGAGGCCGCCATGATCATAACAAGATTCACAATTTTAGGGTTTTTCTAGGGTTTCCTTTCTTGGAAATCAAGAATTTCGGGAAGGCTATTTATTATGTGTTTTTCTAAGGTTTTAGGCACTTTTGACAAAATTGAAAATTATTTATCACTTTAGTTTTGACGTTGCTTAGTTGTAGCTTATTGAATTGGATTTCGTGAGTCGGTTTTCAATTCAATCTTGAGAAGGAGTGTTTGGTGGGTCCATATCTCTGCCTCATTCGAATCGATCTGGTGTTTGGTGTGTCCATAGCCTCATCGTTCAAACCTCGAAAGAACCCTAGGTGGATTCCTTGAGTTAGTTCGATTCAAGCGAGTCTTTCTAGATTTACAACTGAGTCAAGGAAGACGTCACTTGCCTATCAAGTTCGTTTGATCGTCTTCCGCAACGACCTCACAAACTTATCTTCCACATCGACTTCAACCCTATCATCCCCAAGCGAACGTTTTCAGCCTCTAATATTCGATCCTGCAGATCCGTCTGCCATCAAAATGCAATGCATATTCTTATAGTATGCATAAGCCAAGTTCCTAATATGCATATTTAGAATCCCAATTCATTCACCAGCGAAGCAAACTGTATGCAACTTAGGATTTTCAATCCAAATTCTTATAGTATTCAAATACCGAATTCCATATTTGCAATTCAGAATCTCAATTTTAATGTGTTCTTCATATTCAAATCCCCGAATATGTATTTCGAGCCCCTAAATTTGTTCTATCACTTCAGAATCTAGGTCGTTGCCATTTGAGGTATCTAATGCTGTTGTTTGTCTAATAATCGAAAAATAAGCTTAATTCATCGTTAGTACCTGTTTCTTCTTCCTTATTTGTCGAATCAGGGATTAAACCTTCTGTCGATGTCGAATTGTTTCCTAGGGTTTGTTCCAGGAAAGCTTCTGTTGAAATTGAATTATGCTCTAGGTTTAGATTTGTTACTATTGATGTGGATGCCATTTCTGGAATCGGTGTTCTTCGATTGGTGTTTATTCGTCTGTAATTTTTGCCTTGTGCTTTCAATTTCGATTGCGATTTGAAGAAAGAAGGAAATTTCTACCGCCGTCGAGATCGCCTTTCCTAATTTCTACCGCCTTCGAGAAAGAAAGAAAATTCAGAGACGCGTGTGTTTGGACGCGCCCGTTACGAAGCTAGGAGTCGTGCGTGATCGTATTTCTTTTAATCGTAGCCATCCGATTCCGCTTCATGATGAACGGCTGAAATCCTTCTCACGGTTCTCACTTTAAGGTTGGTTCTCACCAGATTTGTACCCTATATATATAGGTTATTAAGTATTGACTAAAAGTAAATGTATCCAAGACTTATTAAACGTCTTTTTTTTTTAAACCACTTATTAAACGTCTTATAAACTCTATATCCTTCTTATCTCACACTCATTTCCACCCTTTTTAGCTTCTTCACCTTTCGCCTCCAATCTTTGCCTTTCCCCTCTAATCCTTATAGCAATGGAGAGCAACTCGAACATCGACCAATCAAACCGGCCGGCCACGCTCGTTTCCGCCGCGGGGCACCAATTCTTATAGTGTTTTTTTATGATGATAAATCAAATAGACAATTATGTAGATAGTGACTTTATAATAGCAAAAATTAGTATTACCATATATTATGTATTCTTCTACTAATATCTTATGTTAAAATACAAAGAACATAAAGTGTGTTAATGTTATATATTTGAGAAATTTTCAGGGAATCACCTGTTATTTGTCGAAATTGCAAGAAACCACATGTGATATCAATAATACTTAAAACCACTCAATTTTTCAACTCCGTTAACAAGGAGCCGCCCGCCTCCATTTTCGGTTAGCTTCTCCGTAAGTGAGGTTGTAATTTATCACGATATGCTCACGAGTTTTTCAAATTTAGTTTACCATCTTTTATCAAATTGGGGATTTAGGTTTAAGGTTTGTGAAGAAATTTGGAATTCAAGGGTTTGTGAAGAAATTTGCGACGAGAGGGAGCGGATGCATGTGATTGGTAGTATTAGCTTCACATACTGAATCTGCTCTCAACTTCTTGGATCATATCTACGAAGAGGATAGCTTCCGGTGAGTCTTCGCCAAGTATTTTTCCCATAAAAATCATCATCTTCCATCATCCGTGTTGGACCCGGTTCTCGCGAGTCGTGACACAAACCCGGTTCTCGCGAGTCGTGACACAAACCCGGTTCTCGCGATTTGTGATACGAACCCGGTCTGCGACTGAGAAACAGACCGCGAGCCCATAAGGCCGAATAACTAAATCAAGAACGAGAGGCTCATTAAGAAGCCCAATAGGTAAAGGGCGCAACACCAGATTATGTGGAACCCAACGTCCGATTATAAATCCTAACGGCAAGGAGAGAGAAAGCAGGCGATTAAGAGCATCTTCCTTCCCCTCTTGAAAGAGAGAGACAAACACACAAGGCGATTACTCATTTCCGAGCTCGTCTCTTTGATCCCGATTCACCTCTTTTAGTAGGAAATCAGATGATCGGTACCTGAATTCTGACTCTCGGTATCGTTATCGTGCTTTCGAGGTGTGAATCATCACGATTGGTTGAGTTTCACCATTTACTGTTTCATTGAGTTGGTTCACGAGGTTTCATTGATTTGGTCATTACTTCGATCGTTATCTTCTCTCTGTTTTACTTCATTCTATTGTTGTTTGAGGCATTGTGTTCATTTATCTGTTGCTATTACTGACTTGAGCGTCGGAGAGCCAAATCAGGGGGTCCAACCTTCCGGTTTGGTCGTGCAGATACCTTAAGGGTTGAAGAGCACAAGGAACAGATGAGTCGTAAGTTGTTGCTCCAGTTTGCGTAAGGAAGGTCTCCAGTATTCGAAGATTCACTGAAGGCCAGATCTCGCGAGGTGTTGATTGCGAGATCGCGAATATCTGAGCTCTAACAATCCGAGGCAAAGGAGGAGGGTGTCACTCCCTAAGAACGACGAAGACGACGTTGGAAGAATTGCTTCTTCAACAACCATCTGCATTTTCATTGCTACATTTCCCAATTGCCACAGATTTAACAAATTAATTAGTTGGAAAACATCTCACTAATTAACTTAAACATATACTAATATACATGTCACTATGCCAGACACAATATAAAAAAAGTTGTAGATCACAGACGAAGGAAAACAGATATTAGGTTGATGTGCATAATGATGTCATATTCTAATTCAGTATTACTGAAATATTTTTTTTTTTTTTTTTTTTTCAGAAAATCACCTTTTACTTAGCCATATTTACAAGGAACCACCCGTTAAAGTAAAATCTGCACAGAACGACCCAAATATCTTCATCCGTTAACAAGAAGCCACCCACACACAGCTTTCGTTAGCTTCTCCGTTAATAATTGTGCAATTACTATTTTAATCCCACTATTTTTATAAACAATAAGGGTAAAATGGTAGTTTGTCTATGTAATATTTTCCCTCAATAAGATTAATTTTAAATCTGATCTTGTAACTCAACACTGTCTTCTACCTCCTGCTGTTTGGATTCAACATCAATCACCCTCTGCTTTTACCAAAGCAAACACATTTTTCATTAATTTCTAATTCTAATCCATTTCCTGAACCAAATTATCACTCCAAATCCCTGCCAACACAGAAGCACATAGTAACTTTTTTCTCCATCCCCTCTATCATCAATGAAGCTTGTAATATCCTCTGTTTTCATCATCCTTCTCATTTTCGCCGTCGACTTCACCCAATCAGAGGGATACTGGTGACGAACGTTACTCCCACAATCGCCAGCAACACCACTCTTCTTATCATCCCATTTCTCTAATCCATCTTCGAACAACTCTGTTATATATATATATTATCGTTGTTACGCGAGTTAGAATGAAAGGACTTCCCCTTGCCATTATACTAGGGGTGGGCGTGGTCGGTTAATTGTCATTCGGTTAACCAATCTTCGGTTAACCAAATGTTCGGTTAGTGATTTCTAATATCCATTTACCTAACCATAAATGTCGGTTAACCAATATCGATTAATCAAATGTTCGGTACAAATAAATCGGGAAGTTCGGTTAACCAATATCGATTGATAAGTCGATATTCGTGTATGTTTAAAAAACAGAAATTAAAAATCACAACCCAAATGTCAAATTTTGGTAAAGTATCCATGGAAAAACTAGTTATTTTAATATCCCGCCAATTTTTCCCCTTTTCCGCCCTCCATAATGTCAAATTTTTCAAAAAAAATTGACGATATTATCTTGATAACAATATGTATAATATATGTTCGGTTATTTCGGTTAACCACAAAATACCATTTAGTTAACCGTTTCCTAACCAAATATCCGCAAATAATTTTGTTCGGTTAATTGTAAACAAAAATTTCATTATTTCGGTACGGTTAATTGAAAAAACGGTCGGTTTTCCGGTTTTTCGGTTCGGTTTTTCGGTTTCAGTTATTTATGCCCAGCCCTACATTATACATGGCAGCGCGCGACGGAGGGCGCGAAAACACCTAAGAAATCCGCCGATTTGATCCCCTCTTCACCGTAGACATCGTAGATCTGGCGTTTCTGAGTGTCGTTGAGTACATCGTAAGCCTCACATTTTTGCTTGATTTTGACTCCGCAATTTGCTTCATCCCGCTCGGATGCTTGCACGGGTGCCATCTCATCGCCAATTGCTTGTACAATTTCCTCATCTCATTGTCGCTCGCCGTCCGAAAGTTGTTGCAGTAATAATCCCCATTTTGAGATTCGAAGTTTGGAATAGTGAATTCGAGAATAAAACCCTAATTGACAGAGGAAGAAATAATTTCTGGTTGTGAGAAAGAAAGGAAAAGTTGAAACCCAGATTTATGAGCTTAGGGTTAATCACGAGTGATTTGGTAATTTTGGGATAGTGGGTGAAAAATTAAAATGTTTGAAATCTTAAAATGGTACAATAATTGTTAAAGTATCATTTTGCCTTTATTTTTTTATAAAAAAGTGGGGTTAAAATAGTAATTGCACACTTACTAACGGGAAAGCTAACAAAAGTTGTGATGGCTTCTTGTTAACGGATAAAGATATTTGAGTGATTTCGTGCAAATTTAATTTTAACGGGTGGTTCCTTGCAAATATGGCCAAATATAGGGTGGTTTTCTGCAAAGACCTCTTATTAAAATCAATCCATTTGTTCAGTATCCAGTAGCTACTACTGTAAGAAGCAGTAGAAATATGAGTTGCAGATTTAGAAATTGAACAACAATGTCATGGAGAACAACGCTTCCTTCATCTGTTCTTTCATTCTTCTAAAAAAAGGATATATCTTATCGTTTGCTAAGTGAGATTTTTCTCATGCTCTATATTCATGGATTTTGCTTCTGAATGCCAATGAAGTTTGACCAGATTTTCCTGTCCTCGGGTTGCGTCTCATCTAGGGATTCCCGGCCCCAACTCTGAACCTGAATAACACTCTGAACCTGAATACACCCTTCTCGTTAATAATTTCTTGACAAACCCCTAAATCCCCAATTTCTTGACAAATCCTAAACCTAAATCCCCAATTTGATAAGAGATGGTAAGGTAAGTTTCAAAATCTCGTGAGCATATCGCGATAAATTGTTTCTTCTCGCGAGAAGTTCGAAATTTCATCAAATTATCAACCTATTAACCAAGTACATTTTTGCCCTTGATTTTATAAAAAAAATGGGGGCAAAAGGGTAATTACAACCCAACTAACGGAGAAGCTAACAGAATATGAAGGCAAGTAGCTCCTTGTTAATGGAGCTGAAAAATTGGGTGGTTTTAAATAATTATTAGAACTTGTCACACTATGAAAAGTACCCAGTTGTCACACACACTCCTCATCCCTTATTAGAACTTGTCACACTATGACAAGTACACAGTTCTCGCAAACACTCCTCCCCTCTTATTAGAACTTGTCACGCTGTGACAAGTACACAATTGTCTCAAACACTCCTCATCCCTTATTAGAACATGTCACACTATAACAAGTACACAGTTGTCACAAACACTCCTCCCTCTTATTAGAACATTTCACTCTATAGTACGCAGTTGTCACAAACACTTCTCCCCCTTATTAGAACTATTCACATTGTGACAAGTACGCAGTGTTCACAAACACTCCTCTTCCCTTATTAGAACTTGTCACACTGTGACTAGTACACAGTTGTCCCCAACACTCCTCATCCCTTATTAGAACTTGTCACATTGTAACAAGTACATAGTTGTCACAAACACTCCTCCCCTTATTAGAACTTTTCACTCTGTAACAAGTACGCAGTTGTCACAAACACTCCTCCCTCTTTATTAGAACTTCTCACATTGTGACAAGTACGCTGTTGTCACAAACACTTCTCCCCCCTTATTAGAACTATTCACATTGTGACAAGTACACAGTGTTCACAAACACTCCTCCTCCCTTATTAGAACTTGTCACACTGTGACAAGTACACAGTTGTCCCCAACACTCCTCATCCCTTATTAGAACTTGTCACATTGTAACAAGTACATAGTTGTCACAAACACTCCTCCCCCTTATTAGAACTTTTCACTTTGTAACAAGTACGCAGTTGTCACAAACACTCCTCCCTCTTTATTAGAACTTCTCACATTGTGACAAGTACGCTGTTGTCAAAAACACTTCTCCCCCCTTATTAGATCTATTCACATTGTAACAAGTACGCAGTGTTCACAAACACTCCTCCCTCTTATTAGAACATTTCACTCTATAGTACGCAGTTGTCACAAACACTTCTCCCCCTTATTAGAACTATTCACATTGTGACAAGTACGCAGTGTTCACAAACACTCCTCTTCCCTTATTAGAACTTGTCACACTGTGACTAGTACACAGTTGTCCCCAACACTCCTCATCCCTTATTAGAACTTGTCACATTTTAACAAGTACATAGTTGTCACAAACACTCCTCCCCTTATTAGAACTTTTCACTCTGTAACAAGTACACAGTTGTCACAAACACTCCTCCCTCTTTATTAGAACTTCTCACATTGTGACAAGTACGCTGTTGTCACAAACACTTCTCCCCCCTTATTAGAACTATTCACATTGTGACAAGTACACAATGTTCACAAACACTCCTCCTCCCATATTAGAACTTGTCACACTGTGACTAGTACACAGTTGTCCCCAACACTCCTCATCCCTTATTAGAACTTGTCACATTGTAACAAGTACATAGTTGTCACAAACACTCCTCCCCCTTATTAGAACTTTTCACTCTGTAACAAGTACACAGTTGTCACAAACACTCTGCCCCCTTTATTAGAACTTCTCACACTGTGACAAGTACGCTGTTGTCACAAACACTTCTCCCCCCTTATTAGAACTATTCACATTGTAACAAGTACGCAGTGTTCACAAACACTCCCCCCCCCCCCCTTATTAGAACTTGTCACACTGTGAGAAGTACCCAGTTGTCACACACACTCCTCATACCTTATTAGAACTTGTCACACTATGACAAGTACACAGTTGTCGCAAACACTCCTCCACCTTATTAGAACTTGTCACCCTGTGAGAAGTACCTAGTTGTCACACACACTCCTCATCCCTTATTAGAACTTGTCACACTATGACAAGTGCACAGTTGTCACAAAAATATCTTGTCACAATCGTACATGATGTAACAAACTTAATAATAGCTGAAAATTGAACTCCTATTATAACAGATCATACATACTATACTTAAGTAAAACATTCCTACTTAAATAATTAAGATAAAAATAATGTACCACATTCTTTTGGCAAAACAAACTTAGTGAATTGTGTGAAAGGCAGTTTGTGTTCAAAATCCTTCGTTGTGTTGTTCCAGTTTTTATAGAATGGAACATTTCTGCGATTTTTGCAATGAACAGGTACAACTTCGATCAATTTGGGAATGATTCTAATATCCAAACGTGTCAGAAAAAAGTAAATTCACTACAAGAAAAAACATTTATTGCAACGACTAGAATTTTGTCGTTAAAAATCATTTTATTAGCAACGCGTGTATTTTAGCGTTGCTATAGTTGTTGCAATACATATAAATTTCTTTTCCCTCCCTCTGAATATGAGCGGGAGATGTGTTAAAATTGGTCTATATTATTTGCAACAAAAAAAGTCGTTGCAATAAAAATTAAATAAATAAGGTAACCAAAATTATCGTTGCAATACAAATTACAGAAGTAAAGCAACAATGGTAATCGTTGCGAAAAAATGTTCATTATTTTTTCGTTGCAAAAACCCCCTGACAAAAGATAAAATCTCGAATAATCTTTGTCGTATGTACAAACCCTAGCCGTTCAACATTAATTTGCTGTTCCCACATCTCCATCGTTTGAGACAACTAGGGTTTGATGAATTATGTGTACATGATATAGTCTGTTTTTGAAAATGGTTCATTGATTTCAATACAGATTCAATTTGATTAGATAAAGGAGATTTTGATATCATCATGATTACTGTATTGTAGGGAGCATATACAGGAGTTTGTTCAATGCAACATTTGTCTATCTATAAGAAAAATTCAAGGCCAAAGGTGTTGAGTCCATAATCTGTGTGGCTATTCTTGATTTTCCATATGTGTGGCGGCTCTTCCAGGCAAAACTGAAATGCTACATCCTAATTCTGCATTTACTTCTTAATGTACCCTTGATTGCAATATGAGCCACTGGGACTTTATTAGGTATCATATCTCACAAATGGAGGTTTTGTTTTTGTAGTTATGTATTCGATATGCTCCAGTGACCTCTATAATATTTGTGGGAGTAATGAATGAAAAGCGAAGAATATTGGATTGAGGTTGTTGTATTCAACAATGGGATCATATGTTTTTTGTGTGGGGCTGATGGTTTTATTGTCAGTGAGAGTGTAAATATATCTTTAAATACCATTTTATATCTTAAGGTGGATGCTTTTAGGTCTGTATTCAATGAAGTTCAACATATCTTTCATTGAGTCTATATATGATATGTGTGATCCCCACCAAATAAAATCAGCCCTGTTTTGTCTGAGAAACTATCATGAGTTCCTGAAGGATCTTATTGCATTCTATTTCTCTTTCAATGGTTAGAGCTTTGAACTTGCCTTGAAGTCCATACGTACTCTGAACCATATATGGTGAAGTTGCATTCCTTCCCCAAATGATACTTCTTCAGTTTTCTTTGTCCCGTTGCTTGAATCAACAAATCTAAGTACTCCCTCCGTCCCTTTTTGTTTGTCCACAAGTATGATTTTTACGGGAATTAAGGAATTGTAGGAATATAATGGTTATAGGAGAGAGAAAAATATAAAGTGAATGGTTAGAGGAGAGAGATAGAGAGAAAGAGTAGATAAAATTGGAATTTGGGAGAGAGAAAAAGTGAAAAAATGGTAATTATAGGTTGATAGTAGGAATAAAATGGGTAGAATAAAGTGACATAAATGAAATAGTGGACAAACAAAAGGAAACACCCGAAAAGGAAAGTAAACAAACAAATAGGGACCGAGAGACTATGATATGTTATATATGCAGAAAGCATGATGTTGATTGTATTTAACTTGAAACTGACAAAAGTGAATGAGTCAGTTTTACAGAATACCTATTTCTTACTTTTTTGTTATATTCGCTCAACCATTTGTAATTTTAGATTGGTTAAGTAATAAAAATCCTATAACAGTCACTGTATAAATACAAAGCATGATGATGTTTGTATTTAAGGAATAAAGTTAGCTAGCTAGAGTCCCTTGAATAAAAGGTTGAGAAAGTCATATCTCTGGATCTTGGCTGGCTAATTATTTAATTAATTAATTTGAATCTGAATTTGGCTAAATTCTAATTGCTTTACAAGATCTATCTACTCTTTTTGTTTTTTTGCCCATGACCTACTAACATGTTTACTACTCCTTCCGTCCCAAAATATAAGGGACATTTGGTTTTCTGACACTATTCACCAGTTAAGAGAATCTTTTCATTTTCTTCTAATGTGTAGGAACAAATATAGGCATGTGAGATCTTATTTTATTCGTCTCAACGAGTACTTTGACAATATATAAAAATTATAATTTTTGTCATCGTATATTTAGAGATATTAACGTTATAAAACGCGTCTCGACAAATGTGTCAAAAATAAATGTCCTTTATATTATGGGAGAGAGGGAGTATTTGGCAAAAACATTTTCTTTACAAGGATAGTGTACTGTTATATTATATACTTCTCTATTATTTGATTTGTTTGTTCTTTCTTGGTCTATTAGCTAAACTTCTCCCCATTTTTCTCCTTTCCTTAGATGCTAATATTAATCCCTATGGAATATACGAATTAGTCTATATATTACGTCTAATCATCCATGAACTACACTCAAATTGTCTTCCTTAGTTACCCTCAATATGTTTTTTGTAACCTAGCCTGATCTTTTAAATGAAATCATGCCTCCATCAACTGATCTTTCCCAATATATATAAGACTCGTACCCAAAAAGAACAGAAGATCTAATAATGTTTTGATTGTAATCTCTTTTAGAGAAAGGTGCATCTGGTCATTTTTCTTATATACAATTCATGGAGAAAGGTAGTGGCAAAGCCGGTGAAACTATGATAAAATGGTCTTATGAATTCTGATTGGAAAAGATTTAGGGAGGAACCAGGTGTATAAAAGGCAAGGGGCATGGCTTAACATTATAATTCTGATTGGATTATCTGTTCAATTCTTAGTTGTTAGTTCGTGGGGCTTGGGTATGCAACAGGTGGTTGTGTTGTTCTGATGATTTGTAATCTGATTTGTGGAACTAATTGTTTTTGTTTCCAATGGGCTATTCAGTGTTTTTTGCATTGATTCAATTCAGATTGCGCTGAGGCATCAACTAGTATTAAGGAATCTATTGTTTGTGTTCGTTGAGGAGTTTGTTCATGGAGATAATTTGATGTATTAGGTTCTTATACTTGTTTCCAATGGGTTGTTCAATATTAAGGAATCTATTGTTTGTGTTCGTTGGGGAGTTTGTTCATGGAGATAATTTGATGTAACCTATTAGGTTCTTATACTTGTTTCCAATGGGTTGTTCAATATTAAGGAATCTATTGTTTGTGTTCGTTGGGGAGTTTGTCCATGGAGTTTATTTGATGTATCATATTTGGTTCTTATACTTGTTTCAACTACTTTTACTCTTGATTTCTCATCCTTGTTTGGCCTTAAATGTGGCTTTCTGATGTTCTATGGACGGAGTTTTTCGTTAGTAAGGGTTTGGTATTGTGCTTAACTGCTTAAGAAAGGACGAGTAAAACATAAGCTAGCTATGAAGATCTAACAACACTACAACAGTGACGAATATGAAGATCTAACAACACTACAACAGTGACGAATATTAGTATCTATGTAGATTCATGCTTAGTAATCTTCTATGCTTGTTCATTTTTATGTCTGACTAGGTAAGGAAATCTGGATTGAAGAGTGTTGACAACAAATTGAATTTATGTATGAGCTTGTATATTTTCAGTTTTGATCATTCATGATTTTTTCTTTCTTTATGGATTGATACCCAACAACCCATTATTTTTTAAGCTTTAGTTCTTCTAAGATTTTATAAGATTGGACTACATATTTTGGTATTTAATATACATGTTATCCTTATGCAATTTGACATAGGATCCTTTGGGGTAGAGGCTCGTTGCACACGTCGTTTCTCCTCAAAGTCTCATGGGAAAATTTCTGGGAAGATAGGGAGATAGATTGGAAATTTTAAAATCTTCTGCCTCTTCTATTTTCTTTGTTGGTAGATTATCTTAGTTGTTTAAGGTTTCACTTGCTAGAAAATATCAAATATTATGAAGATGTTCCAGTGGTATGCTGATTTTTTGTCATAATCTATTATATGACCCTATTAGAAAGAAAAAGAATAAATTTAAAATGCTCCATGCTTAGTCTCGTATATAAATGCATAAAATAACTTTGTTACATTAATTTTCTTCATGAGGAGCTTCTGTTCCTTATCCTATATTTGTCCATCCCATCCATGTACTGTTTTATGATAACTAGATGCATGTTGTTGACGGCAGTAGAAATTCAAGTGCATGAGAATTACCGGTCTGTAAACTTAAAACTCTCCAACAACAAATCTGTGTACTGCTATCTTTTTGCTTTTAATGTGTTATCTTTATTTTGAAGTCATTAAAATCTCAATTTTGTAGTGATTGCGGGCTGGGAAATGAATTTCGCTAAGCAAGGTGCCTTCTTTTTAGATGTCAAAGCGTTGAAGGTTAATTTTTGGATGTTGTGGAAGAGATTATTAAGAAATGATTTTGGGATGTTGTGGAAGAGATTATTATGAAATGATTTTGGATAGAGGTTGTATGATTTTGGATGTAGGTTGGGAAATGAAAATTTGGAAGTTAGACATCTTCTTGGTACAGGTTGTAATTTGAACAAGTTTTTGAAGGTTATAAAGTTGGAGTTATAATGTTTATGATCCTGAATACAGGTTGTATGAATGTGAATCATAAGAATTGTTGGAACATGTAAAAAGAAAAGGCGTCAGGTACTATAGATACAGGTTGTTGCAAAACAAAAATGTCTTATCGGTTTAAGTGTGTATTGCAACGAAAACGTTTGTGGCAAAAAATGTTATTTCGCAACGACGTTAGTTGTTGTAAAATTTATCAATGTATTGCAACGACAATACTTGTTGTCAATTATCGGATATGTATTGCAACAACAATATTTGTTGTAAAAAGTACCAATGTATTGAAATGACAGATGTTTTGCAAACAATGTCGCTACGAAAAAAAGCTATTTTTAGCAACAAAAAAAGTCGTTGCAAAAACCTTTGACTAAGGTGTTACGGGCGAATTGTCGTTGCAAAAGCTATTTTTTGCAACGAATTACTATGTATCGCAACGACTTTGGTTGTTGCAAAAAATGGTTTTTCTTGTAGTGATTATTGTCACAATTTATTTATTGCAAAAAATTAGACGTGTTAATGGAAAAAGAAGAAAGGTTTAAATCAACTTAAATGATAATGTCAAACCGTACAGATTATATCCTTGTCTTGCATCACTTTTCGAAATAACTACCTTTTGTCTGTCACGAAATTCCCTATTGACTTTTCTCAAATTTTCTTAAGTATCAAGATATATCAATAAGCCCCATGGATAGTCTATAAACTGATAAAAATCATGAAGTAGAAGGTCAACATATGTTGTGTTTATTTCGGTTTCACACCTCTGGACAATAACATGCCATGAAGTATAATCAGATAAGAGATTTTGTATCTGAAATCATTATCATCGGAATTCATGAACAAACCAAGAAGTTCTTCTAATGTGTTTTTTGTATACCATATCTTGCCTCATAGTCAACTCTTGGTGCTGTAATATTCAAATCACCTCTGCACTTCAATCCAGTGACAACAGCAAATAAAATCAGAAAGACCAAATCTCAAAACTCTTCTACCCACATAAAACCACATTTCAAATTTGTGCTTTGTCTTCAATTCATGAACAATTAAAAAAGGACCAAGTTGTCGGCAGTAGGTGAATGAATCTTCAACAACATCCATAGGACCGAAAATGCCTTCTACCAAATTGTAATAGTCCATATAGTGCAAATCTTCTTCAAGCGATTTGAAAATATCTTGTCTGGTGTAATAGTTGCATTTCCCAGATTTACGCTCCTCCTTTGGAAGAAGATATTCGAAGTGAAAAGAATCCATAAACCTAGAAAAAAAGAATCCCAAAAGAAAACATGTCACAACTGTATAAAGCTATCTTTGCACCAGTATTTGAGATGTCACAAAGAAATCCTAAGCCCTTATTAGAACAGACCGAGACAACTTTCAGCAACATTAACACCTATCACAAATTTCACTTCTCCTTTGACAACTTAAACTTGTCCCAAACAATCATTCACCCCTTAATAGAACTTGTCACAACCTAGCAACTAAGTACTTGTATTAGACTCCTCACTGTTCAGAAAGAAATCTAAAAATCGATGAAACAATGAAGGAATGCGGCTATAAAAAACATAGAGAAAACCTGGATAACAATTCGATAGTGATAACAGGTCTAAAAAACGCCTTCTCCTTTGTCCCAAATTCAACATGTACAAGTAACAAACATGTAACGAAATCAAAAGGAGGTTCCAACATTTTGTTACATAATTGTCAAAAAAAAACATCTCAAAAATTAGAGCTAAACTCAAGAAACAATCCAAATCGGCCAAAGAACCGCTAAACACATATGCTCAGTACAAAATGTCTCGATTCCAAAAAAACATGAACATGCTGCCGAAAAAAAAACAAAGACACAGTAAAAGGGAACTTCAGTGGAAGCGATAGTTGAAGAAAAATGTGATTTTGACCTGGAGGAGAGGGTGAGCAAAAATTCAAATGCAGCAAATGGATACTTGCTCGGCAAAACACAAATGGCAAAAAAAAAGAGAACGGAAGTTGCAGAAAAAGAGAAAGCGAAAAAAAAATCATGCAAAACAAAACTGAATAGAGAGAGAAATTGGAGAGAGAAAATAAAAAAGTGACAGCCAATTGTACACGTGGAAAAAATAACGTAATATTGTCACACAATGCTTTCTACGCCCTTATAAGAACTTGGAAAACTGTGACCAATACATAGTTGTCACAAAAACACTCCTCCACCTTTATTAGAACTTGACACACTGTGACAAGTACTAACTTGTAACAAATGCATCTTCACCCTTATTAGAACTCGACACACTGTGACAAGTACACAGTTGTCACAAACACTAATCCACCCTTATTAGAACTTGTCACAATGTGACAAGTACTAAGTTGCCACAAATACATCTTTGCCCTAATTAGATCTAGTCACACTGTGACAAGTACACACTTGACACAATATTTCTTGTATTCTATTACAAGATGTCCCAATCGTACAAGATGTATTATGTTTAAGTAGCATCCCCTTACAAAAATCTAAAGGGATAAACAACAAATAAACTTGTAAACAAAAAGTTTTAGTTTAAGACAAAATATGTCACATTATGACAAGTTATATTAAAGGGGAAAGCAAGATTTTGGACCAATTTAATTTTGCAACTACTTCGGAGCATTGAGAACATGTTACAATTCATATTCTAACTTGTTATATTATTCAGATTGTTCTTGTTTGTTATTGATAGACTCTATCTCATCAACTCTATACTTATTATCTAACATACTATCATCAACATCTAGTTGTTCCAATATTATTGTTGTGACACCTAAATAAGTTTGTTCAAATAACATATTCCTTTCTATTTTTAACCGACCACTATAAAACCCCGTTAACTATCCTTTCCACTTTTTCTTCTGCTTATTCTGTTACTCATGTTTTTCTGTTTTCTCTCTCTCTCTCTCTCTCTCTCTCTCTCTCTCTCTCTCTCTCTCTCACTATCTTTCGTTCTTCTCGGGTGTTGTCATCTCTTCCTGCTCGATTAGAGTTATACCTTGTTTCCTTTGCTCAATTCCTAGTTTTATTAGTTGATTTGTGCTCAACACAATCTCCAATTTTACTAGTCTTGTATGTAAATTCAGAGGTAACTGATCAACTTCGTTTTTTTGAATTCTAGGTTAGTTTTTGCATGCATCGAACCGCCTTAGTCTATTTGCATAATTTTCTGGTTTATGTATTGATTTAGGTCTTTGTGACAGTTTTTAAAGTTAATGTAAGATTTTTGTGACAATTTGGTAGTATTGTGGAAGGAATAAAAGGGATTCTAATAGATTTGTATGGAATGTGAAATAGTTTTGTCTACCTATTTTGGTTGTTATATTTAATTGTGAAAAATTAAATGTATTGTAAATTAGGATTAGTTCTTTTTGTTACTGACTTGAATATCAACGTCTCTGAATTTTCTGATATGTTTTGCGACTAGTTGGTCTTAATTATGACAAGTTTATGACACAATTACATGTTGGTCTTTTCTTTATTAAACATGTGATTATGGATTCTATTCAGTACAAGTACAAGGTACCTAGGGGATTATATTCAAATGCAAAATTGAATAACTACTGTCAACAATCATTAATAAATCATTTTGAAGATACCATGTCGGCTTCTGAGTTTAAAGATGCTTGCAATGGGGTTTTCTCTGCTTTCCAGTATTCTGGATCCAAATTGACTTTTTTTGGTTCTCTTGTCCATTATGCATTAATACATGAGGTGAAAACGAAGAGGAAGAATGAGTTGTTGTGTAGGATTGGTCGAAATATTGTTCAGTTTTCAATCACATATTTTGCTGCAATTACTGGATTAAATTGTAGTGGTGAGTTTCATATTGACTCTCCTTCTGCCAATATGGAAGTACTGTTGGGTTTTTAAAAAATTACATTTGACAAGCTTCTACAAATCTATACAAACATGGAAAATGGACAGTTGAAGTATAGAATGCTCATTTACTGATTGTGGAAGGGATTGTTCTATGTCAATATAAGGAAGGGTCGATCAGGCAAAAGTTTATTGATCTCGTAGTTCATGACTTTGAAAAGTTCTGTAACTTCTTGAGAAGATGAGGTGTGTAACCAGACAATCACTGAAAAGATGCAAAAATGTCACAGAGAAGACAAATTCAAGGAGGGGATACAACTTGTATGGATTTCCTTTGGCTTTTCAGGTATTTTTTTTATTTCGTAAGTGCTAATTCTTGATTACAAATTGTTTCTTTTCAGTCTGACAGTTTCTTATATGCTAATTTGTATGTTTTGTTTTATCAGGTCTGGATAGCCGAAAGATTCCCTAAGCTTGCTTAATTAGCTAACATGTGTGTGGACCAAGATTTTCCTTATGCATGTACATATCATGCAAGGTGGAAAACAAAAGAAAGTACACCGAACTTGTGGTATAATGTAATTCAAAGCTTTTTTTCTCAAAAGAAAAATTTGGTAAGTCTATCATCTGTCCCAACTGTGTTATTAATATCCAGTTGTGACATTCCTTAATTACTATCAAATTGCCTTAGGGGTAAGATCATTTTCTATCTGTGACACTTTATAGTAGTTGTCATAACTTTAAGTAGTTCTAACACTGAGAATAAGATTAGAAGTTTTCGCCACTTGAAGTTTTTACTTTTAATTATTTTCTGTCTGTGACACCTTTTCGTTGTTGTCCAACTATTACATGGTTGTTACAACTTCTAAAAAAGTTGTCACAACTTGTACTTCTTCCTAAGTTGCCACAAATTATAACATTTATGTTCTGTTACCTAAAAAATTGGATACTTGTTTTCTTATGGTTTTTGAATTTTTCTATTATTTTTATATTTCAGAAATGTATTTATCAACCTTATAGTGACTATCATCAGTTTGGTCATTTGAGATTACCAAATCAGTATGTTGATCTAATCTAGACAAGGTTGCTGAATTAATTATATCAATTGCCAAGAAAAGGCATGATAATCCTATGGATGTTTGTGAATTTGAAAAAGTGTGTGTTGATGATCTTTCAAGCTCAGAGGAAGATAACGATGCAGAAGTTCAAGATAGTTCGGATGATAATGCATGTGGTAAAAAGGTTATTGTAGCACAAAGAGTTCAGAAGATAAGGAATTGTAATAACAAAAGGAAGTTGTTGTTAGGCAATGATAATAATGAAGCAGTTGTTGAAAAGAAGCTTTGTCTACGTTATGTTGGTAGTCCATAAAAACAAAAACACAAGATGCATGTTGCAAAGAAGAACAAAGTTAAAAGAAGATACTATGTGGACCCCGAAAACTGATCGATAAAAACTAATGATACTTTGGATGGTAATGACAGTGAAGCAACTTAAAGTGATTCTGATTCCGATATAATAGAACCTCTATGGGCAAAGAATTTGAGGTAATCAATTGCTAGTGCTGAAGTAAAATACATTCATGTGTGTTTGCTACAATGAATGAATTTTCTGATAAACTAGGTTCTTTATGTGAGAAAGTGAAGCAATTTGAGAAAATTGCCCACGAGAAGAAATTGCATCCTACAACAGACGTTAGAAACAATGTTAATCAGTCTTCTCAAAACAAATCTGAAACCTCTCATCCAGTAGAAGACCTTGTAGATGGCAAGAGATCCAATAAGATTATTGATGAAATAATCAAGATAATGCAACTTCATAATCAATACCTGAGATAAAACAGTTTCTTGGAGACAATGCAGACAACAACATTGGAGGAAAAGAAAAGATTTTAGAAGGCAATGCGGTTGCACCACTAACAAATGATATTGAGAAAAACTTGGTTGATGTTGCAACTTTGGAAAATGAAAAGATTTTAGAAGGCAGTCCAGTTGTACCTCTCGAAAATGATAATGATGAAAACTTTGTTGTTGTTGCATCTTTTCGAAAAAGAAAAGGATTTTAGAAGGCAATCAAGAAGCTGAAGTTGTAGGGGAAATTACTAAGAATATCAAATATCAAGATGAAATAATTTTAAATGCTGACATTGATAAGGAAATTGATGTTGGTTCAATGGTTGACCAGTCTCCCGAAAACAAAGTTCCTTGTGATGGAAAAATAACTGAGATTGTACCGTGTAGCCCAAATTTGGAACCTTATTCTAGAAAAAGTGCCAAAGAAAAGGAACCAAGTTCAACATTGATTGTGTACACAAAACCAATGCTAGAAAACTTTACTCATCCAGAAAATAAAGAGCAAGATCAGATTTCTGAAATGAATACAGAAGTGAACATAGAGGTCTTGAAGAATTTAGAAAATCAAGTTGGAGTTCACTCTGATTCAGTCATCACGCCGGTCATTTATTTGTTGGAACAAAGAGTCCAAAATGATGATAATGTAGAGAATGTTCAAAGGTTGCAATCTGCAATTCAAAAATTACCATTGAAGAAATATAGATTGCTAGCTAGAGCTCGAAACTCATATTATGACACAAATGTCTGAAGAGAATTCTACAATTGGCTTTTGAGATGGTATGTTTCTATTTTCTTCTTTTTTTATCATGTACTTATAAATTGGTTTATTAAAAGATGTAAAAAATATAGGCAAGTTTGTCATAGGTATTTTAGTGACATCTTTTGTTTTGTGTGACTACACTATTTTGCTAAGCCAACCCATTTTTGCGAAAGTTAAATTTTAGACTTCTGATTTGATTTGATTTTTCCCAAATAGTATTTTGTGACAAAGTTATATTTTTGTTTGGTGTATACAGTCCCGATAGTTCAAACATAACTACAAATGGTTATGGATGCTACTTAAACAAAGAGTTTTTAAAGGAAATGTTAAAATCGGGGAGATGGTTTACTACTCTTGTAAGTGAAATTTATATGTTTTGAATTTACTTCACTTCTTTATGTTCTGGATAGTTATATGACAATTTTCTTTTCTTTTTCTTCTTATTATTCTTAAGCATTTGGATGAGATACTATATCATCTGAGGAAGATTTTGCATGAAAAGGGAGAAGCATGTTATGATGTTCTAATCACAAATATCATGTGGCATGGATTCTTTTCACCTGCTGTTGTTGAATCCTATATAACGGGTCATCCAGATGTTAGAAGTACTCATTTTCACTATTTTGATGGATCTCGCCCATACCAATATGGAAAATAATGGTATAATGGTATTAAGAAAGTATATTCCCCCTTCTTCCTAAAAAATGAACATTGGGTGGCATTGGAGATTGATATTGAAGAGCATCATGTCACGGTTATTGACTATTTGAAGAACTATACTAAAGATGACATTCTTTTTGTTGCTTTGGCTCCAATTAAAGTCGTCTCATTTCTGATGAAAACATCTGGCAAGTTTGCACCCTTTGAACCTCTAGATAACGACTTTACTGTTAGTCGAGACATAGAAATCTGCCAAGACGAAAATGAGTAATTATATGCCATCTTATATTCAAACATATATATATTGTGTGTATTGTTTATACTTATTTATTCTTTTTACTTTTTTTGCTACAGTGGTTGTTGTGGCATTTTTACTATCTGGTACATTGAAGCTCGAGCTCTAGGAAGAACACTGGGGGATCTCGATCACACTCGTATGAGGGCTCAAAGAGAAAGAATTGTGATAGACATTTTTAATAGAGGTTGGAATTTGGATAGAATTTCATAAAATTTGTTTTAATGTCAATGGAAAATTTTACAGTCAAAGACAATATGTATTTTTATCGTTGATATGTTACAAGTTCAGTTGGTTTGTGTGTAAAATATTTTACTCAAAACATCTTTTTGAGCTATTTAGATTGCAGTTTCACTTCCTAATGATAAAATTTCATATTAACAGGTTGTTACAAGTAAAATAATAAATTTTTATTCCAATATGGGAAGTTATGCTTGTTAGTTTGTCACATTGTGGCAAGTTCAAATAAGGGGTAAGATGAATTTGGGACAAGTTTGTACATGTTACCCTTACTACAACCTGTCACAAATAAGCCAAAGACTGACACAAAAACTAGACACAAAAAAGAAGCTTGTCACAATTATTTCACCCTTTGTACAACTTATCACAAGACTGTTAGAAAATGAAACTTGTCAGAAAATTTGATTCACACTTAACACAAGTATGTCACAATGTAACATACCTTGTCACTAAAACTACAAACATTCTTCTAATAAGGTCAATACCCTTAAACTAGTATCACGCTTACTACAAATACTTGACACAAAAGATGAAAACTTGTCAAAAAACTTGTTTCACCAGTATACAACTAGACACAAAATAGAAACTTGCACAAGACTAAAAGCATGTAAGAATACTTGATTCACACTTAACACAAATATGTCACAAGGTAACATAACTTGTCACAAAAACTATAAACAGTCTTCTAATAAGGTCAATACCTTAAACTAGTATCACACTTATTACAACTATTCACAATGAGATAAAACTAATAGTTGACAAAATCACATTGAAAAAAAAGAGTATGCATCTCCTAATACAAACTCAGTGTCAATTTTATTCAATCCAACAAAACTAACTCTAATCAACTTTGCAAGCTCGTGCCAGAAACTCATGCTCCTCTACAACACGCATGGGAATCTCATGAAAAAAAGTTGTTTGTTAATGTAAATCTCTTGAAGTTCATTTGGCACCTCAGCACGTTAGCACCATCACTCAATTTGACTGTAAAATAAAGAGGCTATCATTGAATTACAACTGCCCCATCTCTCAGAGCACTACAAGAAAAACCGTTTATGGCAACGACATTTCGCAACGACAATTTTTTGTCGTTGCAAAATCAACCTTTTAGCAACGACAATCTTGTATCGTTGTTAATACTGTAGCGATACATAAAAAATTCATTTCCCTCCAACTATATCTAGCGCGCGCCCACTATAAAATTTTGCGTTTAGTTTTTGCAACGGGTTTGTCGTTGCGAAAAATAATGAATAAGAATGACAAAGAAAGTTGTCGTTGCAAAAGCTTTTTTAAAACAATTGCAACGAGCAAGTCGTTGCTAAAGTATAGGTAAATAGAAAACAAATTGCTGAAACCTTTATCGTCTCCCTCGATTTTTCCTGAAACCCAAACCTACCTCCAGCTCTCTCGATTTCGCCTCTTCTCGCTCGCGCTTCTCCCTCCAGCTCGTTGCAGAGCTTCCTCTTCTCCCACCTTCATCTCCGACGACCTTCTACTTCGGTCCGGTGCTCCGACGACTTCGCCTCTGCAACCGGTACTCTCTCAATTCCCCATCAGGTGCGTTCCCGATTTTTAGGGTTCTTATTCACCCCGATGACTTCTACAATCTCCTTCCGTCCAACCTGCCTTCTTAGGGTTCTTATTCACCCCAATTTTAGGGTTTTTATTTCACCAGGTTTCTCCTCTTTTGCAGTCACCGTCTTGCTCCTCCTCCCCTTAGCCGTTTCGCGTGGTTTCTCCTCTTTTGCAGCACCAACCTGCCTTCTTCCTAGCAGGTGCGTACATGACTCTGTGTGTTCGTCTTTGTGTGTTTGTTTTCGTTTTCCTAGTGTTTAAACTCATTTACAGAAACTTAGCTGAACTGAACTCATTTACAGACAGCTGAACTGAACTGAACTTTTTTTTGAACTTCTGTTTCTGGATTGATAAGCTAAACTGGTTCTGTTTTTGGATGTTTCTGAAATGATAATCTGATAAGTTCAGATGATAGCTGAACTGAACTTTTGTTGAACGGAACATTTTGTATGCTCAGTTTGTGATTCTTTCCTCACAATTATTAGCAAGCTGATAAGTTCAGCTGAATGCATATACTATTTAATGGCTTAGATCATAATTGATTTTTAGATTAAGTATAAGACTTGGAAACCTCCAGTTAAGAATTATACTTATGTTGTCTTTCATATTTTATTCAGTTATCAAAACAAATGCTTTTAGTTTTTAGGTTCTTGGAATTTTTCTTACTAGTTCATTAAATATGTCTTGCACTTGTGGATTCCTGAGGATTGAGCTAAATCCTAATCTATTTAAATCTCAAATGCATAACAGTTCTTGGGAATTTTTCCATTCATGTGGCCAATTTGCTCTCTTTCTTGATAATTTTGTTTCCTTTGAGTCCTATTTCTCTTTGTTTTTTGAAGAGTGAATTAAATCCTAATCTTTTTAAAATGTCAGGAATGGTCAAACAGTTTATTCCTGCAACTTCCACTAATCATGGAAAGCAAAAATATGAACTATTATACATCTGTTTTAACCAAGTTACTATGCTGAAAAATGACAGCTTTCCTGTTTCCTTTGATTTCTTTTTCTAATTCTTAGTTTGATTTGGTCTAACAGTTTAATCTAGAAACGTCCCAAATGCAGTAAGAGCATTTAGTAACTTAATTTTGTATATTAATACTGCAGTTTGTATTGTGCGGATATCTTTGTTGGTTAAAAGAACTACTCTTTTATGGTTAAAACAAGGACCCCTCTAGCATTTTTTAACCTAACATGGAATAAGTGGTTTAGATGAATGATGATAATAATAACTTCTAATAAAATACTAGCCTTGTTTGAGGATAAAACCATCACTTCATACTTACTGTGTACAATTTGGTGCTTTCTATATAAGCTTAAACATGAGTACGCTGACTTGTTCCTAGTATTTCTAATTCTTTCCACTGGGGTAGGAATATTAAACTTTGGGTTATGAAAATATTAATGGGTGCACAGGTTGACAGTGAAACAAGAAGGTAAGTGAGTAGAAATTATTATAGTAGAGTAATATAGGTTTATAAATGGAGTGGGTTTTGACTGTTAGCTAGGTAAAGTCTAATTATTGTCATTTTATTCTTTGTGAAGCTGTTTCACTAAGTGCACTTAGTAACACTTAGTGAATCAGTTTATATAGTCATAGTCATTTTATTCTGCACTTGGTAACACTTTAATGGTGTTGGTGCTCAGGGTACTTTACGTTTTTTGTGGTTACATTTATTCATAATACATCAAGAACTGCAGTAGCTTAGAAATTATAGATCTTCTGAAGTACATGGTTATATTTCCAATAACCTGCTAATACTAATTAATGTCTTCTTCTTTCTTTGATGCTTTTATCTCTTCTTTCTTTTTCCATTACTATCTTAAACAAGCAAAAGCCCCTACGCTTCATCAGTCATTATACATATAAATAAATGAACCTATACATATAAAACACTTTGAAGCTGTGAATGAACCTATACATATAAATTAATGAACCTATAAGAGTAAATTGTTGAACCTATAAGCATAAATCATGATAAAGGTTCATACTCTCCATACCTATGACCTAAAAGAGTACTATTAGCTTAATTGGGTACACAAAATAAGGTTTCAACACAACATTAGTCTTCGCAAGCCACGGAAATTCGAAAGTTGAATCTACTTCATAATCACAAAAGAACAGTCAGCCAATAGCTCTATGAGAATCAATTTCTTACCACAAGCAATCGCAAAAACACAATCAGCATCATCCCGATTGGAATCCGATTCCTTCGTCTTCACTCCATTTGATCGAATCCCGACCCCAAATTTCTTCAAAAGCCTCTGGCTGGTGCTAGGGTTTTCTTCCAGAAGTAAATGCGATCTCTCTTGGTGGTGGACGAGGCCTTTATCGTCGGGGGAAGAGCGAGGAAACCATTGACAGCGGTAGATATATGATTGCTAAATAAATATATAGAGATGAGATCATATGAAGACACTCCTTTGAGTGAGGACACGAGGACACGATCCCTACCGTATAATCATCTTCATCCAACGGCAGAGATCAATCCCAATTTTAAACGCATTTTACGAATACGGGGGTAAATTTGGTATTTTCTACCAAATTTTCATTGTGCTCCTCCCTCAACCCTCTTCTCGCTCTTCTTCGTCCTCGACGGCCCGACCCCGACCTACTCCTGGCGGCTCTTCTTCGTCCCCGACCTTCTCTTGGCGGCCCTATGAATTACTCGCCGCCACACTTTCCTCCTAGCATTGTCTCCCTCCCTACACCGTCTCTCTTCCTCGTACTTTTCGCTAGTTAGGGTTTTGACGCTGGATTTCAATTACTTACATCCATGGAAATCGTTCTCTCACACTGAGAAATAGAAATTCGTTCTTCCTCTCTTCAGCGTCTGCTGTCTTTGAAGGTTGATAATCTATTAGATTGACAAAGTTCTGTGTTTAAGGTTTTTATATGACAAATTGGATTATGTGAACTGTAAGTTTTGTGCATAGAAGATTCACGAGGATGAAGAGGGACTTTCTCTAAACCAAGTGATCAAAATGGTGTTGAGATTGGGAAGCATCTTTGGCCATTTGCTCCGAATACCCACACAGGTCCAAGTGTTTACTTGTTCAGTTCAGATCAAATTCCGTATCCATGAGAAGTGGAAAACCCTAACTCCGACTTCAGTGTTTTCAGATATGCAATTTGGGGAGAATGAACTCCTTCGGCAGACAAATTTGAGATGCTTTCGACGATCATTTCATGCCTACTTCGTCCTCATCACAGCCTCCAAGTCGAGACTTTTGTCCACTTCCCTCTCCGACATAGTCCTCTTTGTCACCGACGTGTCCCACTTCATCCCCGTCTTCATCCCTGTCGACAAGGTTGTTCTCGTGAGATCTTTCTGTCCAGTTTTAGGTGTGCGTTGTCTAGTCAAACTGCTTGCTCTTTGTGTTTGATGAAATGTGTTGTGAGTTTTCTGGTGTCCAAATTAATTGCTTGAGAGTCTAAACTAATTGCTTGATCTCAATTTTCATTAGTTTAATTTCCTATGAAATGGGTTTTTACAATTGAAAAATACATTTATGATGTTGAGATCAAGGAATGTATTTTTGGAGCACCTTCAAAGACTGGTTGTGCAATCTTGACGACCTGCAACAGGCCAATAGCATTCACTGTCTGCTTCTCTGATTTTTTTAGGCATCATCGATAGGATGAAATACCTGAACAAAGATCTCATATTCTTTAATTTCATGTGTCCTGCAAATCAATTGAAAATTTAAATTATACACAAGGCTCTTACGAAAGTTCTAAATATACTCAGAAGACAACCAAACAAGTAAGAGTTGAGAGGGTTTTGATTTGGGACGTGATATAAGATTTGTTACCCTGAATTTCCACATTATTTGGACGTCTGATTTAGTCTGCTCCTATTGAGGTGTGTTTAGTACAGTGGCATTTTTGCTAGTGTAATTTTAGTGTAGTCTACTAGTTTGCTTCTATTTAGGTGTGTTTAGTACAGTGACATTTTTCTAGGGTAGTTTATAGTGCAATGATGTTGTGCTCTTGTTAAGAAGTGATGAATTATTTGTTACTTTTGTTTTATTAATAGATGCAGAGACGATGGAGGTTCTCGATCCATTTCTTTCTAGAGTGCCAAATTGGAGAGGTCAGATGTCACGTGTACTCTGCATTGCTACAATGTGCACGAGTGATGATCTAGGCGTCCTACCATGCTTGAAGTGGTGAAACAACTAGGGGAGATCAAGACAATGAGATTGGTTTATTACTTGGTTGTTGTAACTTTGGATAAACTAGTATGTTGAGCAGGAAGCAAGCAATGTAAATAAATGAGAAGTAACAAGTTGGAGGGTGAACAACTGTATGGGTGAACTAGTTAACATCAGTAGCTTCTGGATTTTACTGAATGATTTGTGAATGCCTCTTGTGGCTTTGCCTTGCTATATTCATGTTGATTATTATTACCTAGACTTGTTTTCTAGTGTATTCATAATTTACATGATTATCGACATGAACCAGAACAAAGAAAATTCGAGCTACAAAAATCAACCTACATGACTATTAAATTAACCTAAATGACTATCGACGTGAACCTAATGCTCTTTAGTGAAAAACTAGCCTACATATCATGAACCTAATTGTATATTTTTATGAACCTCTAGGCATATTTTCATGAACCTAAGTGTATTTTCATGAACCTCTCTAGGCATATTTTCATGAACTTCTAGGCATATTTTCATGAACTTCTAGGCATATTTTCATGAACCTAAGTATATATTTTCATGAACCTCTAGGCATATTTTCATGAACCTCTAGGCATAGTTTCATGAACCTCTTGGCATAGTTTCATGAACCTCTTGGCATAGTTTCATGAACCTCTAGGCATATTTTCATGAACCTCTAAACCTAAGTGTGTATTTCCATGAACCTCTAGTTTAATGTTTACTAATAAAGAAAATCGTGTTAAAAATATTCATGAACCTGCAAAACTATCGGCATGAACCTGCAAGGCTATGGGTATGAACCTATACGACTATCGGCATGAACATAATGTCTTTTAGTTTAATGTGTTTATTAAAAAATAAATTGGGCTAAATGAACCTGCAAGACTATAAACATGAACCTGTAAGGCTATCGACATGAACCTACACGACTATCGACATGAACCTATGTCATTTTAGTTCAATTTGTTCATAAGAAATAAATCCGGCTAAAAAAATTCATCAAACTACACGACTATCGACATTAACCTCGAGGATATTTTCATGAACCTACGTGTGTGTTTTCATGAATCTCTAGGCATATTTTCATGAATCTCTAGGCATATTTTCATGAACCTAAGTGTGTATTTTCATGAACCTATGTTTGTATTTTCATGAACCTCTAGGCATATTTTCATGAACCTTTAGACATATTTTCATGAACCTAAGTGTGTATTTTCATGAACCACTAGGCATATTTTCATGAACCTGTATATTCCTATGAACCTAAATGTATATTTTCATAAACCTAAGTGCATATTTTAATGAACCTCTAGACATATTTTCATGAACCTCTCGCGAGCTCAAACAAGTGTAACTTATTTCTTTTTTCTTATTGGTTCACTCTAACTTAAGGTGATTGAGCACCCGAGTGTCGTTGAGGCTTTTGGGCACTCGGGTTCTTATTTGACTTGTTGATGTTGTGTACTTATTTGGGCACTTAATTCAGTCTTCAGACCCTGGTAAGAGAATTATGTATATTACGAGCTTAACGATTATGAGGAATAGAACAATGCGAGCATAACAAGGGGGAAGATGGTTGGTTAGCATCATGTTCTGCTCTTTTTGAGGCCATCCAAGCAAACTAATGGTGGTCCGTTGAAGCAGTGGATAAGATTTTCAGAGAGTGAAACTGAAGGGAGGAGCTAAAATGAAGACTGAATTTGTATCGAACCCATGTCATCATTTTAGAAGAGCCAATGAAGATGGGTTGATAGTGATCCAATAAATGTGTATTGCTACGATCTTTTCAAAAATTCCGAAGCAAGATCGTCATATGCATTTTTACTCGAAGAATACATGGTTAATTGTTCTTGTTCTCTATCAAATTCAGCATAGGGTTCAAAATTATGACAGTTAGGTGTGTACTAAGACTGATGTGAGTGTAACAAGACGTGAACTAAGTTAAAATAGTAGGATTTCATGTGGTGGTGGATGATTAGATGAGATAAGGTTGGTTGTATGATATTTAACCGATTTGGTTGTTGTTGTAAATTTTCAAATTAGTAGATAAGACTGTTTGGTAAGACTTGGAAGATGAAAGAGATGGATTTTGGTGGCGAAAGTAGTTTGAACGTTGTTGTTGTTTTTGGTTTCATGTTTTGCTCTAATCCTGCAATGCTGAAGCTGCAGCTCGGTTTCTATAGTTTCTTGTTTGTCTAACAAAAACATGACTTCTTTTTTTTGTCGAGAGAAACCTGAGCTCTTTATGAACCTGTACAAATGTATATCAGTAATGGCTAATGAGTATTTATTAGGAAGATACTAATGTTATCTTGAAATGAAACATTTATGAGATAGTGAAGAAATGAACCTAATGAACCTCTAGGCATATTTTCATGAACCTATAGGCATATTTTCATGAACCTATAGGCATATTTTCATGAACCTATAGGCATATTTTCATGAACCCTTAGGCATATTTTCATTAACCTCTAGGTAAATTTTTATGAACCTCTAGGTATATTTTCATGAACCTAAATGTGTATTTTCATGAACCTCTAGGCATATTTTCATGAACCTCCTCTAGGCATATTTTCATAAACCTTTAGGCATATTTGCATGAACCTTTAGGCATATTTGCATGAACCTTTAGGCATATTTTCATGAACCTCTAATCATATTTTCATGAACCTCGAGGCATATTTTCATGAACCTCTAGGCATATTTTCATGAACCTAAGTGTGTATATTCATGAACCTAAGTGTGTATATTCATGAACCTCTAGGCATGTTTTCATGAACCTCTAGACATATTTTCATGAATCTCTAGACATATTTTCATGAACCTAAGTGTATATTTTCATGAACCTCTAGGCATATCGATATGAACATGCATGACTAACGACATGAACCTAAGACATATTAGTTCAATGTGTTCATTAAAAATTAAATTAGTCTAAATGAACCTGCAAGATTATCAGCATGAACCTGTAAGGCTATCGACATGAACCTACGAACCTATCGACATGAACCTAAGAATTTTAGTAAAATGTGTTCATAATAAAGAAATCAGGCTAAAAATGTCATGAACTACGCGACTATCGGTATGAACCTGCACGACTATTATCATGAACCTACAGGACTATCGACATGAACTTGAGGCGTGTTAGTGGAGTGTGTTTAGAAACCTCTCATAATTCATTAAAGTTGTCTAATGATTTTTGTATGAGTAATCGTTTCAATGGATTATTCTTTCATTATAATGGTTAAAAACAATGAAATTGTATGTGTAAATGAATGAACCTATATGAGTATATCAATGAACCTATGTGTGGAAGTCAATTAACCTTTATATGGAAATCAATGAACCTGTATAAATCAGTGAACCTGTATATGAGGAAATCATGAACTTGTTATGATCATTTTTCATAGAATATTCTTTTGATAAAATGTGTAAACAAATGAACCTCAGTGTATAAATCAATAGAATTTGTCAATCTTGCTTTTTTCTGTACTCTTGTTTACAATTCCATGAGCAGTCAGCTTAGCCCATTATACCAAATATAATCAATTCACTTATGGTACAAATAATAAAACTGACAAACCATAGTAGCTAAACTGAGGATTGATGTTGAAATGAGCAAAGAAATGTCTTTATACTAGCAAGTAGCAAACCATTACAGGTACAACATCAGGTGGTGCTTTACAAAAAAGATAAAAGCACCACTAGGAACCTCCAAACGCAACAAGCCAATAGGATGACTTGTTACGGAAACGAGCAATGTGGAGACTGCAGCCTAGGAGACGAGAGAAGCTCCCTGCAACAAAGAATTAAGTTATGTTGCGCAGGCAGCGGTGGCTCCAACGATCTAACAGCCTCAACGACTCCAAGACGTCGACCTAAAATTCAGTTTTTTGGTGATTTGAACATGTTAAGCAAGAGTGAGGCCTTGCAACAATCCAAGCAGCTCGGCTTTGAAGGATGAAGCACATCAACCTTAGCAACAAAAGCCCGGTTCCAAGCGTGATCATTTGTAGACAATTTTGTAGCAAAAAGAATCTCCAAACATTAGTGGGTGTAGAGAGCATGAGCACATAGAATAAATCAATAACCAACAGAATCAATGAACCTCCAAATCCCCAACTAAGAAGCTCTAATACACACTTTCTATTCAACCTAAAGCATTCACGAAACACAATTTTTCTGTAAAAGCATATCTAAACAGACTCACAGAAATCACTGAAGCTTATAGCTTTATATTTCTATTCTTCTCTACTGACTGAAGACTCAGACTCACAAATTTCATCCACAGATTGTGATCCAAGATTTAGAAGAGAATTGAAAGACCTAAAAAACCCTCAAACCACACCGATTAAATCAAGCTGAACAATGCGAATTTACAAATTCCTTTCTCATTCATCCATTCACAAACCTGAATAAGGTAGCGTCATATCTACAAAACCCAATTAAAATGTGTGATTCAACTACACATTGAATCCCATTGACGAGTAGTTGAAAAAACAAAAAGCGACGGGTAGTTGAAAAAACAAAAAGGAGCTACCTCAAGGGCTTGAGTGAACCGTCTACGTTTTCGGAGGTCGCGGATGATCCGCTTCAACTCGCCCAACCAAACCTTTTTATCCTGCCAAACCCAGCCATCAAGCTCGGATTTGACGCTGATTCCAGGATTACCAAGAGGGCTGGTCATCGAGTACAAGCTCGTCTTCATCGGTCTGCTGGTGTGAGTTGTGACGCCATCCGATTGTAATATCAGTCGCGACCATCACTTCTTCAAATCGGCCATGGATTAGAGTTCGATGTCGGAGGTGCGATTGAGGACAGTGTACAACTTCGAATCCATTGAAACGGGGAGGATTCGTTGAAGGTGGATGAGATGATATTGTGGTGTTGAAATCTAGTTCGAACACTCGAAGACGAAGCCAAAAATTTGATCGCTTCCATGGGAGGAAGGAGAGACCATCGAGAGCAATTTCCAAGATGAGATCGAGAAAAGAGGAGGGCAAACCCTAACTGTTTGGACGCAATTACTCTTCTACCCTTAAAATTTGTCCTCTATTTCAAAATAGCCACCGCGTCTAAGAGTGCGCGCGAAGCAGCGAATTATTTTCCCAATTTAATCTTGATCGTCTATATTTTAATCTAATGGACGAGATTTGTCCTCATGTCCTCACTGGAACCCTTGTCCTCACCCGAACCCTATTCGCATATACATGTAACCCTCCTCATGTAACCCCCATTGTGGGAGAAAAGTGAGGTGAGTTACATAGGTGATGTGAAAAGAAGATAAAATAATAAAATATGTTATGCGACTCATGCTATGCGACGCTCATTACTGATAGCCTAATGGTCCAGATCTATCCTTATATCCTCGCCGAATGTTTCGTCCTCGCCTGAACCGCACCCTGTACATTCATGTAAAATATTGACAAAAGAAAATTGGTTAGACCGAGGGAAGCGCGGGTACTTCACCTAGTTGTATAACTAGTGTCCGTTCACGTGCCTTTAAAAGGCACGGAGACTTAAATTGTAAGTTTTATGAAAAACATCTGTCTAAAAAGTTCACAGAACATTTAAAATATAATTTGTTTGAGAATTCAACAAGAATACATAGTTTCAAAGGCACGTGGAAAATATGAGTATCTCTAGTTTAGCAAGCAAGATTCTTGAAAAAATCTGGGACTACTTCGAAGTAGGTTAAAGTTCGGATGAGTCAACGATCGATCACGAGACAATGGAATCAGATTCAACAAAACCCTTGCTGAAACATCAACATCAAAACAACTGTTTTGTGTAAATTATTATATGCATGTGTATATGTGAAATTTGGAACAATGGTGTTATTTTGTAGTTATACCCCTGGATGCAATGTTGTTCAATATAATTAAAAAATTCATAACTTAACAGTGATTAATTATACACCTGTATAAATTGCTGCAACAAAATATAATCACATTTAAGAAATTTATCTACTAAACGTTACAGTTAAACAACACTTTGTACACTAAACTCAAATCTAGATAATCTTAAACGCCACTTGGGTATTCTCTACGGCACGTGGGACATGTAGTGCCAAAATATAACCAGGTCCGAATACAATCGGAATGAAATACATGTCTACGAGGCAATATCGAAAGTTCCATGCCTAAACCTAACCCAAATGGAATTAAACAAATTACACAGTGACCCCCCCCCCCTTCCTCCAACAAAGTGTGTAAAGGATTCGTTGAAGAATTAGATGACTCTGATATGTTGTCGGGTGATGGAACAGGAGCTTCAACCAGCTCATCTTGTTCCATGTCAATGATTTGTTGAAGTGATCGAACATTAACAATAATATTTGGGCATCTGTGGGGATATAAGGTTGAGGCTTGTGAAGCCAGATAATTACTGACGAAGTCCTGTACATGGCCAACAGCGCACATGTTCTGTATAAATAAAGGTATGTCTGCTCCATCCAAAACAAATCTTGCGTGCGTCTCACTTATGGGAATACCACCCCATTCAGAAGAGAAAGTGAAAGTATTCATTGTTGTACCGACTTGTTGACGGTAGCGTATTACGAAACATCCCTCCATATCTCTCACAGTTTCATAGTGGGCTGATATAGTGATCATATAATCCCCAAAGAGGTGTGGCTACACCTCAGAAAAGAACGCTTTCCGGCAAGACGAAAGCACAAATTGGATGACAGAGGTGATGGACCCTATAAAATTCTAAGATCTTTTGGTCCTAATGCATATGAGCTTGAATTGCCTCCAGGTATTGGTGTTCATGGGACATTTAATATTGTTGATCTGTCCCCATACATCCCCCCGGACTTAGACATTGACGACACGAGGACGTGTCGAGGCCAAGAAGGGGAGAGTGAAACGATACCGGACATGACATTGACAGGGGCTGAAGAAGAAGAACTCATGAGCATAAGCTCACTAGGCCTAGTGACCCGAGCAAGAGCAAGAGCGATAGCAAAGGCTACTCAATCAATGGTCACCAAAGGCTTAGCCAGAAACAGCGGCATCGGTACAACTGAGAGAACTTGGAGCTTGACAACACTCGAGGAGGTGGAAGGCAACCAGACTCTTGGAGAAGCAACGCTGGCCTTCAAGCCAGCCTTAATAGTTAAGGGTCGAAACACGGGTCAATCCGCCATCTCGGACGAGCCGATCCAACCGAAAGAAGCCAACAGAAGCTTTTCCGCGATCGCGGAAATGGCACCCGCGATCGCGGACGATGTCGTAGCCTGAGGGGCTGCCTCGATTTCCGCGAGTGGTCCGCGATTGGCCCAGAATTCCGCGATCGCGGACACTGCGCTGAAGATGTGTCGAGTTTCCTTTTTTAGCGTTTTTAATTATTTGATTAAGACTTTTTAATTCCGAATTAGGGCTGCACTTTTAAGTCATTGTTAGTAGCAGCCTCTTTATATGTTGAACCTTCACCATTGTTGTTTTTCACGTTGAATTTGAGTTTAAGCATTGAAGTTGAGTTATCTCCTCCCTTAAACCTTCTTCGTCAAACCCCACTGATTGGATCCGGAGTTGTTCTCGATAGCGAACTGTCATCAAGCCTACCTATTGAATTCGATCATCCCTTGAGTGGACTCTCAAGACATCGAGTTCTTATTGAATCGAAAGATTCAATACTTATCAAACCCTAGAAGAGTTCTAGAAGCGCCATCGACTTCCCTTTCTGCCACGATCCTTCCCGAGGGCATACGAGTCATCCCGGATTCGTATCAATTGAGTGAAACGATACCGGACATGACATTGACAGAGGCTGAAGAAGAAGAACTCATGAGCATACGCTCACTAGGCCCAGTGACCTGAGCAAGAGCAAGAGCGATAGCAAAGGCTACTCAATCAATGGTCACCAAAGGCTTAGCCAGAAACAGCGGCATCGGTACAACCGAGAGAACTTGGAGCTTGACAACACTCGAGGAGGTGGAAGGCAACCAGACTCTTGGCGAAGCAACGCTGGCCTTCAAGCCAGCCTTAATAGTCAAGGGTCGAAACACGGGTCAATCCGCCATCTCGGACGAGTCGAACCAACCGAAAGAAGCCAACAGAAGCTTTTCCGCGATCGCGGAAATGGCACCCGCGATCGCGGACGATGTCGTAGCCTGAGGGGCTGCCTCGATTTCCGCGAGTGATCCGCGATTGGCCCAGAATTCCGCGATCGCGGACACTGCGCTGAAGATGTGTCGAGTTTCCTTTTTTAGCGTTTTTAATTATTTGATTAAGACTTTTTAATTCCGAATTAGGGTTGCACTTTTAGGTCATTGTTAGTAGCAGCCTCTTTATATGTTGAACCTTCACCATTGTTGTTTTTCACGTTGAATTTGAGTTTAAGCATTGAAGTTGAGTTATCTCCTCCCTTTAACCTTCTTCGTCAAACCCCACTGATTGGATCCGGAGTTGTTCTCGATAGCGAACTGTCATCAAGCCTAGCTATTGAATTCGATCATCCCTTGAGTGGACTCTCAAGACATCGAGTTCTTATTGAATTGAAAGATTCAATACTTATCAAACCCTAGAAGAGTTCTAGAAGCGCCATCGACTTCCCTTTCTGCCACGATCCTTCCCGAGGGCATACGAGTCATCCCGGATTCGTATCAATTGGTATCAGTTTCCAGCGGTTTAAAGGTGTAGTCATTCTAAAACTCTTTCTTTCACGTTTTCCCTTTCGTATCCACCAAATTCCGCATTGTTAACAAAACTGAAAAATTCGAGTGAAACCCTAACCCTATGTGACGAAATCTTGAATCAAGAAATTGTCGTGGCTTTACTCACAAAAACTGAAAAACTAAGAGAGATTGAAGATAACTAATAACCTGAAGATCGCAGATATCTTAGGCTTCATCAAATTGTTAAATCTTTGACTGTTGCTTCAAGTTTTTGTGATTACTTGATTATCTTTGAGTCTTGATTGCTTTACTTTGTCTCATCTTTACCTTTAGCATCATACGAAATTGCATGCTATTCTTGCTATAAAAAAAAAAACAGCAACACTTGAGATCTAAAGTCGATCATAAATTCGAGCAAAAAGAAATCCTCAAGAGATCTAGACTAGTAGTCTATTCACTATCTCAAGTGTCCATTGTGTCTATCTCTCCATCGTCTATTTATAAGTTTGGCGTCTTGATTGCATGCTAGTTAAGTTTTGATCAATTACTTGCTTGCATCTATCATTGATTTCTGAATTTGTTGTTGACTTGGATATATTGATCTTTGCCCTGAGCTCGCCGAACCTTCCCTCACGGATTGCTGAAATTAGTCACCTTATAACGTGATTGATAGTGTTTTGATTGCTACTCTTTGAACTTACAGTTCTGATTACTGTTGATATCTAATTGTGACAATGTCTGAAAAGGGTGAAGGAAGTGGTCCAGCAGACATCTTGGCTGAGAATGCTCGATTACAGGAGGAGTTGGCGCTCACAAAACAGGCCCTTGCTGAGTCCCATTCTTACAACCAGAGAATCCTAGCCAAAGGCAAATACCCAGCAGCTCCGCGACTATCTAGTGTCATTGAAAGAGACACCATCAATGACCGCTACAAACCAAACCGGTCCGAACAGGAGTCAGACAAGAATGGTTCTGAGGAAGATGAGACTCCCACCCATGGGGGGTCACGATCTATTAGGCGATCAAAACCGCCTAGAAGAACAGACAGGTCTAATAGAAGGCGACATGAGTACTCTGATAGGGATTCCAGGCGTCCACAGCGGGTACAGACGCCAATTGCTTTTGGCGAATATGATGAAGAGGGCCTGGAACTCTTTGGACAAGCCAACCCAAACAACTTCCATCCACCACTTGAGGAACCAATTGAGAACCAACAGCATCCCGAAGGTCACCTCCCTCCCCCTATATATGACGATCCTCCTGCTTATCGTAATTTCAGGAACAATGCTCGGGGTTTCAACAATAATGAGTACAATGATGTGAGACAACCCCAGGTACAACAAAGAGGTCGAGGCCGTGCCAATGATTACAGGGGCTATGACAGACGTCCTCAACAACAAGATCACTATGAAGACAGACGTCCAGCCCGCCGTGACATCAAGGTACGTATTGAAAATTTTGCAGGCGAATATGATGCTGCTGTATTTTTAGAATGGAAGCAGACAACAGAGCATGTCTTGAACCACTGTCACTATGAGGCTCACGAAAAAGTGGAGGTTGCAACCCTACACTTCACCGGGGCTGCAAAGACATGGTGGAATCGAGATGTGACCATGCGAGAGAGACGGGGATTTCCACCTGTCGAAACGTGGAATCAGCTGATGTACATCATGACACGGAAATATGTCCCAACTGATTACAAAAATGAGGTGTGTTTGAAGATTGCACTTGCTAAACAAGGTACACAAACTCCCAATGAATTTTATGCTTCTTTAGAAGATATGTACTATAAAGCAGCTATGAGTGTGACCCCAGCTACTATTCGAACCAAGTTCTTGAGTGGTTTGAATGTCTCTATTAGAGACCAATTGGAGATTTTGCCCATAAAGTATCTCAACTCACTTGTGCACACAGCTATGCAAATTCACAACCAATTAGTGCGCAAGAAATCTTCTCCATGGGCTTCCAATCAAAGGTATAATTCTCGTGAAAGTTTGTCCAAACATATTAAATCTACTCTAGATGTGCAGCAAAAGGTACAAGGACAAACCAGGCCACCATACAAGAAGGAAGCCACCAATACTCCTCAAGAGCCATCAAGAGGTTCCAACCGAAGTAGCACAGCAGACAAGGAGTGCTACAAGTGTGGAGGGCATGGGCATATTTCTAGAGAATGCTCAAATCCAAGAAAGGTGTTGCTCAATCAACAAGGTGGCTATGAGAGTATTGAGGAGGAAGATGAATATGAGGAGGCTGCACAAGATGAAGAAGATAATGATCCTTACGTTTGGGCACCTTCGGATAATGGAGGTACAACGCTTAGCCTTGTCACGAGGAAAGCATTAACAATCAAAGAAGTCGCGCTAATGGACCAAAGGGAAAATCTATTTCAAACTAAATGCTTGGTTCAAACGACATCTTTGAGTGTTATAATTGATGGTGGAAGTTGCTGCAATATCCTCAATGCTAAGGTGGTTCACCACCTTAATCTCCAAACAACTCCCCACCCTCAACCAAATGGTCTAGAATGGATAACCGAAGGTAAGGGAGATGTGGTAAACAGGCAATGCCACATCTCATTCTCTATTGGTCCATACAAAGATTCAGTTTTGTGTGATGTTATTGCAATGGATGCTACCCACCTTCTTCTTGGTCGTCCTTGGCAGTTTGATAGGAAGACGGTGCATGATGGCCTACTCAACACTTACTCATTCGTCCATGGAGGAAGACGAGTCACCTTGCTCCCCATGACACCACATGAAATCCTCATGGATCATCAAGAGAGGAGCAGAAACAAGGCTATAGAAGCTGCAAAACAAGAAATTAAGGGCCCAACAACTCGGGAAACCGAGATCAACAGTAGACAATCCGCGACCGCGGCCAATGGAGCCGCGACCGCGGATCCCAAAGCCCGAAAAACAGAAACTCGCAGAGACAAATCCGCGACCGCGGGTGTCCGACCCGCGACCGCGGGCACCAACAGAGAGTTTTCCGCGATCGCGGAGACTCAAACCGCGACCGCGGATCCCAAAATCCCCGACAGTTCCCTTGTTTCGCCCTTGGTTCGAATGAAAGACCCATATAAGCATCAATCGGGTATACAGGGACGTTGTGAGAACAGAATACTTCTGACGCGCTCTCGGGATATCACTCCAATCATTCAGGGACATTCACCTTGCTTTCTTTTAATACCTAAAGCGTGTCTTTCGAGTAACAAACAGGAAGATTTACCCCTTGTGATTCAATCCCTTTTGCAGGACTTTACAGATGTTTATCCCGACGACTTACCAGGTGGATTGCCTCCAGTTAGAGGCATCAAACACCAGATTGACTTGGTTCCGGGCGCTTCCCTCCCCAATAGAGCTGCATACAGGGCAAGCCCGGAAGAGACAGCTGAGCTACGAAGACAAGTTCAAGACTTGATGGATAAAGGCTATGTTCGGGAAAGCCTTTCCCCTTGTGTAGTCCCAGTAATCTTAGTGCCAAAGAAGGATGGCACATGGCGTATGTGTGTCGACTGCAGAGCCATCAACCAAATTACAGTGAAGTACGTGCATCCTATTCCTCGCCTAGACGACATGCTTGACGAATTACATGGTGCTACTCTATTCTCCAAGATCGATCTCAAGAGTGGATACCATCAAATTCGTATGAAGGAAGGTGATGAATGGAAAACAACCTTCAAAACAAAGTATGGTCTCTATGAATGGTTAGTAATGCCTTTTGGACTTACAAATGCACCAAGTACTTTTATGAGATTAATGAACCATGTCCTTAGACACTTCTTAGGAAAATTTGTTGTGGTTTATTTTGATGATATATTGGTGTATAGCCGTTCATTGCATGATCATGTTGACCATCTACGACAAGTCCTAGAATGTCTTAGGAATGAGCAATTGTATGCTAATTTGTCAAAATGTGTCTTTTGCTCTACTTCTACTATCTTTCTTGGGTATGTTGTTTCTAAGGATGGATTACAGGTCGACCAAGAAAAGGTCCGAGCCATTAAGGAATGGCCAACTCCTACTACTCCCACTATGGTAAGATCATTTTTAGGATTGGCAGGATTTTACAGGAGATTTGTGCGAGACTTTAGCACAATTGCAGCCCCATTACATGAGCTCACAAAGAAAGGAGCCATTGTAGACTGGCAAGACAAACATGAGGTTGCATTCCTTAAGCTTAAGGAAAGTCTTTGCAATCTCCATTATTGCAACTCCCAGACGTTCAAAAGATGTTTGAGGTTGAGTGTGATGCCTCCAATTTCGGCATTGGTGGTGTCTTGCTCCAAGAGAAAAGGCCTATTGCCTATTTCAGCGAAAAACTCTCAGGTGCGACACTTAACTACCCTACTTATGATAAAGAACTATATGCTTTGATTAGGGTATTCAAGACTTGGCAACACTACCTTTGGCCCAAACAATTCGTTGTTCACACGGACCATGAGGCATTGGCGTATTTGAAACAACAATCCACTTTAGGGAGACGCCATGCAAGATGGGTAGAATTTATGGAGACTTTCCCATATGTTGTCATGCATAAGAAAGGTAAGGAGAATGTGGTAGCCGACGCCCTTTCTCGCAGGTATGTTCTCTTGACTCACCTACAAGCTAAGTTACTCGGTTTTTCATTGATAATAGACTTGTATATGCAAGATGATTTCTTCAAGCCTATTTATGAGAGTTGTGTAGATAAGGGTGAGGTGGATGGCTACTTTGTGGATCAAAAGTTTCTTTATAGACGGGGCAAGCTTTGTATCCCTTCTAGTTCTATAAGAACACTTTTGATTCATGAAGCTCATGAAGGGCGAGGACACTTTGGAATAGCCAAGACCTTAGCCGCTCTTCAAGAGCATTTCTATTGGCCACATATGATCAAACATGTCACATGATTTGTCAATGGTTGTGTGACTTGTCATAAGGAGAAAAGTCGCTCATCTTCTTCGTTGTATACACCCCTACCAATTCCCAATCAACCTTGGGAAGATTTATCCATGGATTTTGTGATGGGGGTGCCTACAACTAAGAAGGGGAGTGACTGCATCTTTGTTGTAGTTGATAGGTTCTCCAAAATGGCTCATTTCATGGCATGCAAAATGACTAATAATGCTACCGACATTAGTAATATCTTTTTTCAGCATGTGGTTAGGTTGCATAGAATTCCTAAGACTATTGTTAGTGATAGGGATGTGAAATTTGTGAGTCATTTTTGGAGAACATTGTGGGGAAAGCTAGGTACTAAACTTTTATTCTCTAGTAGCTACCACCCACAGACTGATGACCAAACTGAGGTCACAAATAGGACTCTAGGCTCACTTCTTAGGACCATGCTTCGTGCTAATCCTAAGAGGTGGGAGGACTTACTACCATATGTTGAGTTTTCCTATAACAGGGCCGTCCATTCGGAAACAGGGCTGAGTCCATTCGAGCTGGTGTACGGTCGAAATCCTTTGACCCCGATGGACATGATTCCACTTCCCTTGAAGGATGGTGAACAAGCTGCAGGAGCTAACCGGGCAGAACTGATCAAGGCATTGCATGAAAGAACAAAGGAGCAGCTGCAGCGTCGTTCATTACAATATGAATCAAAGGCAAACAAAGGGAAGAAGAGAGTCACCTATTCCCCCGGAGATATGGTGTGGCTACACCTCAGAAAAGAACGCTTTCCGGCAAGACGAAAGCACAAACTGGATGACAGAGGTGATGGACCCTATAAAATTCTAAGATCTTTTGGTCCTAATGCATATGAGCTTGAATTGCCTCCAGATATTGGTGTTCATGGGACATTTAATATTGTTGATCTGTCCCCATACATCCCCCCAGACTTAGACATTGACGACACGAGGACGTGTCGAGGCCAAGAAGGGGAGAGTGAAACGATACCGGACATGACATTGACAGAGGTTGAAGAAGAAGAACTCATGAGCATACGCTCGCTAGGCCCAGTGACCCGAGCAAGAGCAAGAGCTATAGAAAAGGCTACTCAATCAATGGTCACCAAAGGCTTAGCCAGAAACAGCGACATCGGTACAACCGAGAGAACTTGGAGCTTGACAAAACTCGAGGAGGTGGAAGGCAACCAGACTCTTGGCGAAGCAACGTTGGCCTTCAAGCTAGCCTTAATAGTCAGGGATCAAAACACGGGTCAATCCGCCATCTCGGACGAGTCGAGCCAACCGAAAGAAGCCAACAGAAGCTTTTCCGCGATCGCGGAAATGGCACCCGCGATCACGGACGATGTCGTAGCCTGAGGGGCTGCCTCGATTTCCGCGAGTGATCCGCGATCGGCCTAGAATTCCGCGATCGCGGACACTGCGCTGAAGATGTGCCGAGTTTCCTTTTTTAGCGTTTTTAATTATTTGATTAAGACTTTTTAATTCCGAATTAGGGCTGCACTTTTAGGTCATTGTTAGTAGCAGCCTCTTTATATGTTGAACCTTCACCATTGTTGTTTTTCACGTTGAATTTGAGTTATCTCCTCCCTTAAACCTTCTTCGTCAAACCCCACTGATTGGATCCGGAGTTGTTCTCGATAGCGAACTGTCATCAAGCCTACCTATTGAATTCGATCATCCCTTGAGTAGACTCTCAAGACATCGAGTTCTTATTGAATCGAAAGATTCAATACTTATCAAACCCTAGAAGAATTCTAGAAGCGCCATCGACTTCCCTTTCTGCCACGATCCTTCCCGAGGGCATACGAGTCATCCCGGATTCGTATCAGTACATTGATGTGGCTAAAGTCGTAGTGCCAAATCAAAGAAATAAACTCTAAACACTAACTAGAGTATAGCAAGTAAGTAGAGGTCGAACCCAAGGGAATCAAAACACCAAATCAATGCAGTCAAGTGAAATATCAATTAGTGAACAAGTAACCAAAGGGGGGGGGGGGTTTGATTGTATGGAACACAAAAGTAACAAGTATCAAGCAAAGAAGGTTTGGTTGTGAATATGATGAGAAGGGGTCTCACCTAGCAAGTATCCACACAACATTCAATCAAGTTGATCATAGATTTATCTCAAGTTCTATTCAATCCTAGGGAATGTTCCTATTCCAATCTTTAATATATCAGCAGGCCAACCGGTCCTGATAATACTTACTATTCAACAATCAGGGAAACCTCTCAAGATTTATTGAAATAGCAGCAAAGGGCACAGGAATTATAAGGATGCATGCAATAACTTACAACCGTCAAGTATTAACATGCAATCAATTCTCTTTCATAAAAGCAATCAACTACCAGATCATGCAGATATGAATGCTACAATGACAAGGAATTCCACCGTATATTCCTAGTCTAGCAATAGAAAACTATCAATCAAACTAGGTGACCAAGCTAGCAAAACTAATAGAAATCAATAGATGAAGAACAAGAGAATTAATACAAACCCATAGGAAAAGAACAAGAGTTTAGAAATCTCACAACTTAATAACTGAAGGTTTCAACCGCTAGGTAAAACAATGGAGATTAGTTCCTGCTCATGGTTGCAGAACTAAATTGTCTGATGGAAAAGATGATAGAACTAGGGTTCTTAAATAGAGACTAACCCTAAAAATATATGGTAAAAGATAAATCCTAAAAGGAAATAATAAATAAGGAAATAAAATAAAACAAAACAAAAAGGAATAAAAGGCAAAACTCGGTGAAAAGCTCGTGAGTTGAATAATTAAGTTGCAGGTGTCTGCTTCCTTAATTCATCCGACATCACTTCTTGCAAAGCCCATCACGAGCGGCCCATCACTTCAGCCCAACAATCAAGCAGCTAGCTTGATTCTTCGTGTGCTCCTCCTGCATAATATGTGGGCCAGCCTTTCTTCTCCTCACGTGGGCTGCTTGCTAATATAATGGGCGGCCCACCTGCAATTCACCGCACGGCCAGATATGCATCAGTGCAATACCCGCGATCGCCGCTAACCCATGGCGATCGCCGTCGGTGATTTTCTTCAATCTTCAATCTTCTTCGGTTCTGATCTCAATTTCTTCACTTCTTAATAAATATCTCAGAACATAATAATGACTCGAAACACATATAATAATACTCCTAAATCAATGTAATAATTCCTCCAAGTGGCCTACCCGAATCCTCCTATACGCCTCCTTCTTATGTCTCCATACGCCAAGATGATAATGGTCCTAAAACACTCAATTTTTTTCTTTTATAACACTCATCTTGCTTGGGCGCCCTTTCGGGTTTTCATCCCAACCACTCAATAATTGTTCCAGGCTCACAAAACTCACATCACTCAAGACTTATTTTTGCCCCAGCCTAATGCCGGTCAAGCCACCTTCTTATTGCATAGATCTTGCTATCCAAGGATTTTATATGCCTTTTTCCAATTTTTGTGGCTTTTTCATACAATATATATATTCAATAAGCTCACGCAGATACAACCAACACCCAAATAATTACATGTGAATACATTATCCTCCCCCATACTTAAACATTGCATTGTCCTCAATGAAATGGAAGACATAAAAACGAACCCAGGGAAAGAGACAGAAGACTCACATACAAGGTCGGATGACCTTCCTCCAATAAAACTCAAAGTGTGGTAGAATGAGAAACTAGATGAGCACTAAATGTAATCCAATAATGCATGCTCATCTAAAGCAAAAGAAAGAATACCTCCAATGTAGAAGGTGACCCAAACAAATCAACTCCTTGCAAAGAACATGGTCACCAACAAGCCAAGCTCCAGCGAATGTAGATCTAGAAGGATAATACTAATGAAACCAAACTTGATGTAATACAACTCCTTACTTTCTTTTCTCTCATATTTTTTTTTTCTGCACTCTATTTTTTTAATCCGATATATTATTATTTTTTTCTCGGAATGATTTTCGGTATTTTTTTTTTTTTTTTTTTAGAACGGAAGAGAAGACTTACAGCGAGATTGGCTACTGACTGTAGCGGACCCTAAGCTTCGGTGATTTCCTCCTGTCCATAGAAAAACTAAAAAGAAAATTAAACCGAACAAAAACAAATTCAAACCTCGGGTTGCCTCCCGAGTAGCGCCTTATTTTATGTCGTGGCTCGACATGAAACTCAAGAGATTTAACTAACGCCATTTGGCTTTGTGAAAACCGTCTCTTGTCTGAATTCTCTCTTGAACCACTCATGGAACGCCTTAAATCTCGTTCCTCTTACCTTAACCACCTTGTCTTTAGCAATGAAGGTGGTTTCATTCACTTTCTCCTCCTTGACCGTATCAGGCGGCTGTTTAAGCTCAATGTCAAGTGCATGCACACTAGACATCAATGGTATCTCGCCTGGCGAGGTCAGTAATGGAGGGCGATTGCCCAAAGGATGTGAAGAGAGCTTACCTTTAGGCTTTGACTTAGCATGCCACTCCTGCATGTTAGTAGACAAAACAATATCTACTTTTGGGGGCTCTAAGGGATTCTCTAAAACAGGTTGCAATTTATCCTTACAAGTAGGCTTAATCACATCAATAGCACATAGAGAATTCTTATCAATGAGATCCATGTCATAAATATTATATTCTACCTTATCCCCATCAAACTCCATAGAGAGAGTCCCACTATTAACATCAATTTTCGTTTGGGCAGTTTTCATGAAAGGTCTACCTAACAGTATAGGTGTGACATTATTAGCATGCTCCATATCCAACACAAAGAAATCAGCAGGAAAAATCAGATCACCAACCATAACAAGGACATCCTCAACAACCCCTTTCGGGTACACAGTAGACCTATCAGCAAGTTGAATAACAGTTCCTGTTTTATGCAAGGGTCCTAAGCCTAGTGATTCATACAAAGAGTAAGGCAAAACATTGATTGATGCACCTAAATCTAGCATGGCTTTGTCAAATTTAGTTTCACCAATCACACATGGAATGCTAAATATGCCTGGATCACCGCATTTCTTAGGCATGCGTTTTTGAAACACTGCAGAAACTTGTTCACTTATTTCAACTTTCTTCTTTCCTTTCAGTTTTTGATTTCTTTTAATAGTGCAAACTTCTTTCAAAAACTTAGCAAATCTAGGAATACTCTTAACAAGTTTGATCAAAGGAATGTTTACCTCACACCTACTAAAGGTTTCGAAGATTTCGTTGTCGTTCTCCAGCCTTCGAGTATCCTTCAATGCCTCAGGAAAGGGGGCTACAGGCTTCTGAGAGAACAGAGGGGGAAAATTCGGGCGAACATAATCGTCAATGTACTCTGGGGACTTTTGGCGATCGCCATCAACTCTCGGCGATCGCGGTCGCGAATAATCTTTCACCTCAGCTTCTGGAATGGAATGGCGATCGCCATTGCCATGTGGCGATCGCGGTCGCGATGCAGATCCTGTTTTTCTCTCTGTAATCTCATGGCGATCGCCACTCAGATCTGGCGATCTCGGTTTTGGCACAGAACAGTCATTTAAAGTTTTTCCGCTCCTCAGGAACACTGCACTGACGTTTTCTCTCAGGTTTCTTACTGGTTCCCTGGCCTCTAATTTACTCACAGCTTGAGCAATCTGTCCTAACTGATTTTCAAGATTTTGGATGCTCGATTCCGTTCTAGCATTTTGTTGCATCACAGTTTGAGCTAAGGACTTGATCATATCTTCAACAGTCATAGAATTCTGAGGTCTAGGTTGTTGATAATTAATATTATGAGAATCATACCTTGGCCTTGGTTGCCATCCACCAACAGCGTTTACCTCAACATTCGGCTCTTGGAGTTGTTGACCACCACTTTGCAGCATAAAAGACTTCATCATATCTTTCAGTTCATTCATATCACTTTGAATTTTAGCGGGATCAAGTGAACTTACTGACTGTGTTCTTTGCCTGCTACCAAACTGCCTTGAGCTCTCAGCTAATTCCTCAAACATTTCCGTAGCCTGAGGTATAGTCAATCTTAAAAAATTACCTCCACAGGATGCGTTTACCATTCGACGATCCTCATCAATCAGGCCACTAAATAAGTACATAAGGAGATCTTGGTCAGTATAACTATGGAATGGACAGCTTGAGCAAAGCTTCTTGAATCTCTCATAATATTCATAGAGACTCTCAGTTGAGTGTTGTTGAAGGTTCGTGATCTCCTTCTTCAAGCTGCTCAGTTTTGTGGCTGGAAAATATTTCTCCAAGAAGACTTTCTTCATCTTAGCCCAGGTATCAATACTCCCCGGAGCTTGATAATAAAGCCAATCATTCGCAGCGTCTTTCAGAGTAAATCCGAAAGCTCTCAGCATGACCTGCTCCTCAGTAACACCTCTTGGCTTCATACTAGAACATATGGCATGGAATTGAGCCAAGTGTTTGTTGGGATCTTCTCCTGCTAAGCCATGGAAGTGTGCAAGCTCATGAATTAAACCAGCTTTTAATTCAAAATTCACACCTTCTTCAATCTCAGGAAACCTCCCTGCTAAAGGTTGTTGGTTTAAGTCTGGGGCAGTGAGTTGCCTCATAGTAGGCAATGGCGGTCCATGTCGATCACCCATCTCGTTATCTTGGTTCAGAGCTGCTCTTTGGTTCCAAAGGAACGTCCTTTCAATCTCTGGGTCAAAGGCAACACGAGATGAATCAGTAGCACGGGTCTGAACCATAAAGGTTCACACCAAACAGTTGATAATTTCACAATTAGCACAAAATTGGAATAATTCAATTCCCTGGCAACGGCGCCAAATTTGATGAGGCTTTAGTCGTAGTGCCAAATCAAAGAAATAAACTCTAAACACTAACTAGAGTATAGAAAGTAAGTAGAGGTCGAACCCAAGGGAATCAAAACACCAAATCAATGCAGTCAAGTGAAATATCAACTAGTGAACAAGTAACAAGTAACCAGGGGGGTTTTGATTGTATGAAACACAAAAGTAACAAGTATCAAACAAAGGGAGTTTGGGTGAGAATATGATGAGAAGGGGTTTCACCTAGCAAGTATCCACACAACAGTCAATCAAGTTGATCATAGATTTATCTCAAGTTCTATTCAATCCTAGGGAATGTTCCTATTCCAATCTTTAATATATCAGCAGGCCAACCGGTCCTGATAATACTTACTATTCAACAATCAGGGAAACCTCTCAAGATTTATTGAAATAGCAGCAAAGGGCACAGGAATTATAAGGATGCATGCAATAACTTACAACCGTCAAGTATTAACATGCAATCAATTCTCTTTCATAAAAGCAATCAACTACCAGATCATGTAGATATGAATGCTACAATGACAAGGAATTCCACCGTATATTCCTAGTCTAGCAATAGAAAACTATCAATCAAACTAGGTGATCAAGCTAGCAAAACTAATAGAAATCAATAGATGAAGAACAAGAGAATTAATACAAACCCATAGGAAAAGAACAAGAGTTTAGAAATCTCACAACTTAATAACTGAAGGTTTCAACCGCTAGGTAAAACAATGGAGATTAGTTCCTGTTCATGGTTGCAGAACTAAATTGTCTGATGGAAAAGATGATAGAACTAGGGTTCTTAAATAGAGACTAACCCTAAAAATATATGGTAAAAGATAAATCCTAAAAGGAAATAATAAATAAGGAAATAAAATAAAACAAAACAAAAAGGAATAAAAGGCAAAACTCGGTGAAAAACTTGTGAGTTGAATAATTAAGTTGCAGGTGTCTGCTTCCTTAATTCATCCGACATCACTTCTTGCAAAGCCCATCACGAGCGGCCCATCACTTCAGCCCAACAATCAAGCAGCTAGCTTGATTCTTCGTGTGCTCCTCCTGCATAATATGTGGGCCAGCCTTTCTTCTCCTCACGTGGGCTGCTTGCTAATATAATGGGCGGCCCACCTGCAATTCACCGCACGGCCAGATATGCATCAGTGCAATACCCGCGATCGCCGCTAACCCATGGCGATCGCCGTCGGTGATTTTCTTCAATCTTCAATCTTCTTCGGTTCTAATCTCAATTTCTTCACTTCTTAATAAATATCTCAGAACATAATAATGACTCGAAACACATATAATAATACTCCTAAATCAATGTAATAATCCCTAGTTACGCTATACAAAGTGCAGCGTATCATACATCCCCTCGGTTATTTGTGGAGGCAACATGTTTACATCAAATGAGTCGTTTAGAGACATAGTTAACCTAATTGTACATATACAATTAGAGATTTTTTGAAAAAAAAAAGGATATAAAAAAGAATTAAAGGAATAGAATGTAATTTCAACCATAAAACTAATAAACAGTTCACATCAAAATGCAAAAAAACACGCATTACAAATCTACCCATCACAGCCAAGTCACGATTCATCTAAGATCATGTAATCGAATTATAATATATAGGGTATTGCAAGGTTGATAGTAACTGCAAAGTTGCTAAGATAAACTGAAGCTTAGAATATAATACTAAGGGGCATAATATTCAGGATAACTATAGTTTCATGTACTCACTTTTTAATGTACAACAACATTGTTGTTTTGATGATTTTAGTCAATGATGCTAAAACAAAAGACACCCTAAGCCAAAGTTAAGGAAGATAGGTATGCGGCATTTATCCAATTTCATAAGTTAAAAAAATTCAGTTATCTAATGCATGAATCTGGAAAATACCTTAAACCACGGTTAAAGAAGGATGTGTTTACAAAATAGAGATCAATCATGTAAGGAAGAAAAGAGTTTTGAGATTAAAGTTTACCTAACAAATTGAAGCAGGAGGTTGGTCTCGGAATTGGATATGCAATAAGTTGTATAGTGTTCGTAGAGAATATCGAATTCCATGATACACAATTTTTAATAGCCATAGGGCCTGATCGATTATGGAGGGAGGAGGTGGAGAAGATGGAGGAGGTGGTGGAGAAGATGGAGGAGGAGGTGGAGACCGAGTTTTACAGAAAGAAAGAGATTAGTGTTTAGGGTTTAAGAGAATGGACTTATTTGGTATTAATTATTATATTATTATTCAAAATTGTATCTAAAAACAAAAAAATTTAAAACCTGCTAAGTTGGATTTTCCATAATATTGTTCCAAAAAAAAACGTATAAAATAATAAGACACAGAAAAGACTTAAAAAGTGAAATACGAAAATGACTGTAGAATATCATACTGCCGTATACATTACTGTTTCAAATTGCCGAATACGAACATGACCGTAACATTTTATACGGTCGTAATTATATCTGTTTTGACGAATACGAAGCAAGCTGTAAAACACTTTACACCTGTATTAAGTGTGAAACCTACATATTTTTTCTAGAAAAACTTCTTACTGTTTCATTGCAACTATTTAGAAAATGGTAAGAAGCATTAGTGCATCAAACATCAAAGAACAAATTGTTTTATTTACATTTTGAAGCAATACATCACACTCTCTGCAACACTTCTTTGTACACAACATTAACGGTATGATTTACAACTTCATTGTTCTAGTCAAGAATCAAGAATTTTAAGCCTTTTCGATCTGTGACTCGTGAGACTCCCACATAAAACTGACCATGAGTGAAGACAGGCCTTCGAAGAAATATCCCTACATTAGACAAAGACTGCCCTTGGCTCTTGTTTATGGTCATTGCAAAACAAACCATAATCGGGAACTGCCTTCTTTGGAACTTGAAAGGCAATGTGGAATCTGATGGACTTAGAAGCATTCTCGGAATAGCAACTTTATCACCAATGTTGCTACCCGAAATTAACACCGCCTCAATGACTCTCGTCCCGAGTTCAGTGATTAGAAACCTGGTGTCATTGCACAGACCGGACGATTGATCGATATTCCTCAACAACATGATAGGAGCACCAACCTTTAGCTTGAATACATGATTTGGAAGACCTGAGCATTTTATGTTGTTTAAGAAGTCAGATGAGTATAGCAACTCATTGATAGTAGAACCGCCATCTGCCTTGCATATACTATTCAAACTGTAATATTCTGATGCAGTCCCATCCAGTAATGACATCATGTACTCGTTGAATTCATCAACAATGTCATGGGTCGGAGCTAGAATGGCTCTCTCTTGAAAGTACCCATGATAGTTCAGATTTTGTATGAAGTCAGGATAGGTTGCACAAACAATAGAAGAAATCAGATCATCGTTATTTACCTCGGTGATCAAGAATTCGGGAGGAATTTCTACTGTGTATTCACCGTCATCCGATTCCCCGATATCACCATCACCAATTTGCAGTATCCAATTGCAAATTTTGCAATCTCTTGTGCATCAGGATTCGACGAATTATGTTGAAGCCTCATGTTTTTTGTGAGTCGCAACACCTACATATGGTACAAATACATGAGAGAAGAACAAACAATAATAGAGAAAACCCATTGAGATATAGTTGTATGCTCTAACCTTACACTCATGCCACAAGTACGAAGACGTAATGGTAGCTGCAACAATATTTCCTCGACTTCCGTGAGGAACTACAGGCAATATTTGGCGAAAATCACCACCAAAAACAATAACTTTTCCACCGAACGGCTGGTTCATACTATTCGGGTTTGAAAACCCGAGAATGTCCCTTAACGTACGATCAAGGGCCTCAAAACAATACTTGTTGACCATTGGCGCTTCATCCCATATGACCAGCTTAGCCATGATAAATAATTCAGCAAGAGAGCTCCCTGCATCAATTCTACAACACGAAGTATCATCGACATTCAAAGGAATACAAAATCTTGAATGTGTTGTCCTTCCTCCGAGGATAAGCAAGGAAGCAATTCCACTCGAAGCTACAGTAAGAACTACATCTCCTTGTGACCAAAAAGCTGATTCCAATGCTCTCCAAATATAGGTCTTTCTCGTCCCTCCATACCCATATAGGAAATACACGCCTCCTTGGTTCATTGACAAGGCGGTCAAAATCTCCTCGTACACTTGTTGTTGCTCCATAGTCATGGTGGAAGTGAGTTGCGTATGCTCCGTGGCCAACTGTTGGATGTCATAACGAAGCTCTTCATGTATCATTCTATTGCCAGCTTCCCTCAAGAGTGTGAAATCTGGCTGAGGCATTACCGGATATAGACTGAGGCTACTTCCATTCCTTTCCAATAGTTTATCAATTCCGGCGAGAGCATAGTTTTGCAACTGCTCATCGGAAAGTTGCAGATCTACAAAAAGTTCATGTCGATTAAAGATATATTGAGACAGTAATGAAATTGCAAAATGATGTTTAATGTGTATTATCATACGACTAACGAAGTACACAAATATAAGCTATTGTATGTGGAAAGAGGTTTTTGTACCTTCTATTTGCAAATTTCTTCTTTGTGTGTAGAGAACATCCTCTGATAAAAACTGTCATGTTTGTTCCCATACATGTTCCAGTCTAGACAAAGTGTTGGACTGTAACAACATTACGAATAAACTCCGCCGATATTTAGTAGAACCCCAAGATTTTGCTTCTTTAATGGCATATATGTACTCTCTCTCATCATGCAACATACCGGAATGGTAGCAAGCATCTCTGAAAGTTGCATAAGGCACTTTATTTACGATACGTATATCTTCATACGATGTTGCACCCTTAACGTCATTCAACAACAATCTGAGATGGTATAACTCTCCACTACCTGGTGGGATATGATAGATACGACAACGACCTTGATCTTCGATTTTTTGCTTCTCTTTTCCCACATTTTCTTGTCTTGCTTCCAAGCATACATGGTTAGCATACATGGTTGGAAAATCAGCGTATCTCAAATTCCTTGTTGCCACATCAACTGCATTACATCGCATCCATGCTAATTACTTAGACGAACCTAATCCTCTGTTGACAGCCACAACATCAAGTGAGTCGTTGTCTTCAAACATTATACTATGTTCATCCGGAAGAAGCACTTGTAACCTTACAACACCAGGCTTTCTATAGTGGATAGGAAGAGCAATCATTCTCCATACAGCCTCACATCCCGAGAGATACCTAAAATCAAAGTATCTCTTAATCTCGTCCACCACTTCACCCTCACCGGAAGAAGTGGTAAGCATTGCAGTAATTCTGTCATGGCCCTTGCTGATATACTTGAACAAATACTTGATTGGCTTGGTTTGATTACAAGCCTCCACATTGATGTGTGCATTATATACTTCCATCAAGTATTTGTTGTAGGGTACGACATGTCTATTATCAAGATTAGATCCATGCTTCTTCACCTTTATTCCCTTGTCCTCTCCTCTATAGATTGGGAACCCTTCGAAATCAACAAATGTGTCCTTGTTGATTTTTTTTGGAAAGTGTTTAATACACTTGCCATCCCTCATGCAAGGTGACTGGTCATGGTTTTTCCCGCACGGACCATGAAGCATCAAATCCTTCACAATTTCAAACAGTTTTGGTTCAGAAGAAGGATCCAGAAGTTCAGCCGTGATGATACTGTCAATGTCCTCCGATGTGTTCAGTTTTTGCTCAAGGAACAACACAATGTGTGCATGCTGTAGCCCTCTTTTTTGGAACTCAATTGTATAGATCACTTCATACACAAAAAAGCTCTAGTAATATAGATAAGTGCCAATCAGTACATGTACATGAATGAGATTCATTACATGCATTAGTAATGTAATAAAACATACAGCTGTATAGTGTTTTGTTAAGTGAAAGAATTAGTAATGTAATAAAATATACAGCCGTATAGTGTTCTGTTAAGTGAAAGAATTGCACTTGGACTGTCACAAAAATTACGACCGTATTATGCAGTTGGAGAAAGCATTACATCAATTTATGAAAATTTATGGCCATAAACGTGATGAGAGATCGCAATATTTGTCAAACCAACAGTTGTAATACGAAATTTAATAACCTATAACTGATATTTATTGCAATACGAAGTCAAAACATCAAACATAACAGTGAATAGGTAGAGGATCTTACGTGCTTTAACTTCTCCGAAGATTTTGTTTTTCATCAAATCGTTAATCATTTGATCAAGCTTGATCTTCAACATCTTGACAATGACATATGGCCGATCCTGAGCGGTCAGTCCCTGGGCTTTCACGTATCTATCAATTTGTGGCCATTTTGAATTACATGTAAAACTGATGAATAGATCAGAATTACCATAAGTCCTACATATAGCCATAGTGTCTTGGTAATTCTCGATCATATATCTGGGGGGCCCTGTAAATGTAGATGGGACCTTGATATGCCTTCCTATGGAAGCAGGGGTCGTGTTTCCTTGCCTAGCAGCGGCGTTGATATTCTTGTATGTATCTGACCGGAAAAGATGTTGATTGTCTCGATCGTATGACAGTCTATTTGCTTCAATAATCGAATATGCATCCACAACGAATTGCTGAAACAAATTCCTCGAACATATGATTGTGCCACCTTCCTCGTTTCTGTCCTGAATTCTAAAGGCAAAGAACTCTTGCATGCTTAACTTCGTTTGGTGTTGTCGGGTTCCTTCTCAGCATGTTGAATCTCTACAGTATAGCTATCCTCTCCATAGGGGAACAATAGTGGATACTGAAGCGCGAGAAATGAAGGATGCAACTCATTAATACGCCTGAACGAATTTGACCGCGTCTCTATTATCACATCTCTCACACATGAATCGCTTGTGTCTTCCTCATTAATCAGAAGGGCAACCTCATCCACGGTTGGCAAATTATATGTCCGAGGATCTTTTGTTCTTGTTCCAATCAGCTTAACCTTGACATTAGCTCTCGAATTATCTTGAAAATGGTCCCTAGCTTGTCTATAAATTTTTGCTAATGGGTTGAATTCATCAATCATGCATTTCAAATCAGCAACAACCCTTGATCAAATGAGTCGGAACCATCAGACCTGCACATATCAATTTTAAGAGTATATCTTATGAATCTAACCTGCATAGCACTGGAAATCTAATTTGAATATGGCTAGAAGAAGATACCTATACGCACAGAGCCGATTTTCATTCTCATTTTCGGTGTCAAATATGTAAATCTGTAGAAATTTAGGACGTGAGCCCTCAGGTGGCAATAAGCTACCAATCCTATGGTAGTTTTGACCTAACATTCTATATGTAGGTTGTCCTCGTCCATCTTTGATTTCTTCAACCTTTCCCCCAAGAGATGTGAAGGAGAACATCATATTGTATCCACGGATATACTTGCAAAAGTGTTGACTCCTTGGATCCATGTTAAACAAAAACTTTGACAATACAAGAGGGGGAGGTTGGAGAAGGGGCAGCTTGACCTTGCCGTTTAAACAACATCCACTAAATGTTGGGACTTTCCTTTTTTATCCTTTTCTCTTCGTTCCGCAAACCACATGTTTGCACGACATTTTTGGCATTTATAAACAGGATTTTCCACATCCAAATAGTGCTCTTCATAGATTACAAAAGACACATAAGGTATTATTCTGTAAATATCAATTAATATCTAAAACAATGCAATACACATACATACCGGTTATAGAGGATGTTGAACATGCACTTTCATCATCAGAATCTATACACAATTTCAAAACAATATATCACAAATCAACGTATGCATAATCAATACAATTTCAGAAAAATGATATACTGGCAAACCTTCTAAAAAAGTGTTTGTATAACTTTCATCCTCAGACGAATCACTATTTGAACCAATAGACCATGCTTCACTACTCTATGTTTCATCATCGGGAGGATTAGAAGAGCTGGCGATGAATTGATTTTCGGATTGGCGTGAACTGCTTGACCCTCCGACAAATTGTGAATGTACATTATTGACTATGAAATATTGAAATATAACATGTTAGACAATAATCTGTATTTGACTTCTTTCACAAACACATAGAATCATATATGAAGTACTCACTATTGGTAATATCACGAAAAGGATTATGTGCTAAGACTTTGATCGGAAGATGTCTCTTTGGCACCTCGTCCTTTCGTTGTTCCTTTAGTATGAGCTATCGCTTTAATCATTGCTTTCTCTGTATGTTCCATTATGGTAGATACTCCTAACCTTATACCGAAACGATAATAAGAACGCCGAATTCATACAGGGCAAGCAATATATAACAAATAACATGACGTTATAAGTATCCTTAACAATTGATTAAATAAAAAAGGACTTGTTCATAAACACCATGGGAGCTGGATAAACACATGTTCCCTGAAATTTGTGAAATGAATCAAGTATAAGTTCACAAACAGATAAGGTGCATATTGTGGTCCCAGAAGTTATAGGTAGACGTTCATACACATGAAGAAGATACAGTAAAGAGTAAAAGGTTATTGATTTCACAAAAAACATAGATTTCAATAGAGATGCACAGAAGATTGACACACCTTTGAATTTGAAGGAGATGAAGAAAGCCTCAACGAAGGAGGCTCTGTATTAGACGATTTTGATGACAATTGGACGATTTTGATGACAATTGAAGACAAGCTGTTGGAACTACATCAAGGAAAATACAGTAAACCCTGTTTTCTGGGAGTCCTGTGTTTTTTCATGGAAATATACGGTTAGTTTCTATCCGAAATTTCAAATTCAAATATTAATTACAATTAACCTCTGAACGTTTGAAAAAGAGAGGCTGTTTTTTGAATTTCACGAAATTCAAAAACAAAAATCTGCCTAATTTTGTTAATTTGAATTCTTAATAACTGAATCAGTAAGTATCTTTTATGAATATCTTATTTTATTTGGGCAAACTTTTAAGAGTATCTTATAGGAAGATAGGATAATATCTTGTAGGAATATTTAATTATACAATCCTATCAATGGCAAATAAGATTTACTTTATATACTGTAGAAAAATAATATCAAATATAATCCAAAATAAACGTTGCTTTTCTATGAATTAAATATTACGTGACCCGGTTTTCAAATATGACGATGACAGAAAATAATTTTACCCAAAAAAATAATATAACGAATACAGCTTTATGACATAAATTACGTCGGTATAAATTCCAGTTAAGATATAATGTTGTACTTATAAGTACAGTTTTATAACTTCCAGTTGACCATATGCTGTGAGAATTCAGAGTGCTATGAAAATTACGAACTGTAAAACATGTTAACAAAAATAAGATGAAGTGGATATAATCGTAGAGTTAAATAATACCCTTCTGTTTCAATGTCACGATATTCGTCGATCCAAAAGCATACAAAATGCATATCATGATAACTAAATAACACCAAACTTAGTCAAAATAGATCAAAATTAAAATTACAACTGATAAGCATAATAAAGATTAGTTGTGCATTAACATCTTCTTCAACACGATCATCTACAAGAAGACGATGGACAAAATGTCTTCATGTGTACACAACTTCAATACAGTTACCTAATAAATAGCCACACCAAAACGGCATATTGCAACAAAAGTTAGAAGTGCTATAACAAATACATATAACTACAAATGTAAAGAATAAATTAACTTACCGACCTAGTCTTCGGAAGAGGTAGAAGAGTTTTGACCAGCTTTGAGGAGATTGAACATATCCTCAACATGTGATTCAAGTCGTTCCAATATATTCCTTTGAGCCTTCATTTCAGCTTCCAAAGACCTAATGGCAATAACACTCCACTCACTTCCAACAGCTCCTCCACTCGAGGATGAATTTTGGCCCAAATCACATGAATTCCCTTCAGGCGCTCTCATAACCCAATTCTTCTTATCTTTGATAGTAGTCTGCATAATATTAAAAAGCTCAATGGTGTAGTCAAAATCATTAAATAGAAGAAAATAATCGCCGTCATCGACCGTCTCAATCATACCCATGGCAATGCACGCATCAAAATCAAGTGAAGCATGTCCTGATACAAAAGCCATGTGCTTCAAATCACACTTGAAATAACGGGCTATTGAATCATCTTTCGAGGAGTTTGATTATACCCTTTCAAGCTAACCTGCCTCCAGCTTAAGGGTCCCATACAACATTTCATACAGAAAAGCCCATTCATCCTTCCGCACAAAAAGGCACGGAGAAAACTATAGATTGACCCTGATGCGCGAGTGTCGTAGTTTGGGTTTGTTTTATTAAATGTTGGTTTCCGTCTTTCCTCCTCATCCCCGTCTTCTCCTCCATCTCAGACTCCCTTCTCTACTACCTCATCGCCGTCTTCTCTATCTCCCGTTTTCTTCTACCCCCTTGTTTGCCGCCGATTCTGTTTCACCATCACCTATGCCTCGCAACAGGGTATACTCTTCTTGAATTTGTCTTTGTTTTACTATTCTTGTCGATGCAAGCAGTTTTGAATTGATCACTTTTGACCTCATGGAAAACCTTTTCGCGGCCCAAAGTCTCTTAATTCAAGCCTTACTTTTTACAGTGAACTTGCTCATGGTTTTCGTTCTTGTAAATGCTGTTTGTGAATGTGCAGAAAAATGATAGGCACCGACAGTGGAAAGTAAAATCAAATCCAATTGGATCTTCTCTGGTTGTAAGGAATGATGCTTCAGACACTACTGAAAGCATAACCAATATCCTCGGTCAACTGAGTGTTGCTGACAGTGGGCAATCGGTGCCAGCTGTCCATGTTTGGAATACTGCACCTCAACAACATTCTTTCTTGCCTGGTCAAAAGGTGGTATGGAAACCCAAGTCATATGGAGCTGTTAGTGGTACAACGACTGATTATGAAAGTGGGCTGGCTACTCAGTTCGGGGCTCAAACCCTGAAAAAAGATATAGCAAGTAAGCTTTTTGAAGCTAACCCGTTGGAGAATTTTAGTGTTGACAACTCCACTTATGCTGAGGCCAAAATAAGAGCTACTTTCTATCCCAAGTTTGAAAATGAGAAGAGTGATCAGGAGGTATTTCTTCGAAACTACAATTGATAGTTAGGCTTGTTTGTTTTGCTAGAGTTTGATTTTTATATTATTTTTATTGAGGCATAAGAATGTACTGTTTGTATTGGTGCTCTAAGTGATTGTAGCTCTATGCCTTTGATATTTCTCAATTCTCACCATGTGGGTTAAACACTTAGGGACGCCTATAGTGAGAATTTGTTTAACTATCCTTTGAGATTATAAACGCTTTGAGATAGTAAACAGAGACATTCTCCATGCAGCATTTATTCTCCTCGTCACATCTCAAGATTCTGAAAGATAAACTAGGTGTCTTTGACTTTGAGAGAGATGAGAGAACTAAAATAGGAAGTCTGCCCTTTAGAACATAAAACACATATTCCTACTTGTATTAAAATATCTGATCTAAATGGCTTGCACTTATTTAATGTGTTGTATGTGACACTATGTATATTTTTATTCAGATTCGACTAAGGATGATAGAGATGGTTTCGAAAGGACTAGCTACAGTTGAGGTATGTTACAACTTGGCTGGCTGAAATCGATATCGTTTTAACTTATACTATAAGTTTACAGTGTCTTCCTTTGCAAAGTACTTAAAAGAGACTTCAAGCTTTTGCAACTCTAACTGATTCATATTACTTGTTCTTTATGTAGGTTTCTCTGAAGCACTCTGGATCTCTTTTCATGTATGCAAGCCACGCTGGAGGAGCATATGCAAAGAACAGCTTTGGAAATATGTATGTTTATTTGACTTCTCATTTATTTCTGGATTCCTATCTGATTTGCTTGTAGACTGTTCTTCAAAATTATTTATCCTTCATACTGTCTCTGGTTTCTTATTTAATATGAATTTAAATAATCCATTATCATACTGTGGGCTGTAATTCTTTCCCAAGCTCATGATTTTCAGCTGTAGTTGGCTGTGTATGGCATTTTTTTCTTCTCTTTTTTCTACCTCTCCAATTTTAGCTTAACTAGTGGTTAGACTAGTGTTAATTTTATGTCTAAATCTTATATATGATTTGGCGCTGGGCTTCATCTTATTTGTTTTCTTGACACCTCGTTTTGATTTTTTTTGTTCCGTAGATATACCGCTGTTGGTGTTTTTGTTCTTGGAAGGATGTTCAAAGAAGCATGGGGCCTTGAAGCAAATTCAAAACAGGCAGAATTTAATAAGTTCCTTGAGGTATCTCCTCTGTTTGATCTCGATAGAATCGTCCATTTTCAGCATAATATACAACAATCCCCCCAGTGTGATCCCATTGTAGTAGGGTCTCGGGTCAGATGTAAACATGCCATACCTCGATCAAGTTGAGAGGATGTGTAATGGGAGACCCTAGAGAAATCTAGGACATAAAATGTAGGAAAAAGACATTAGAGGGAGGGATAGAAAAACTAAAATTACTCAAATCAAGATCGCCAGGAGGTTCACTCCATACTCCGCTACAGTTCTTCAACTCCATTTTAAGCGTATATATTCCCTTTAATTTTACCTCAAAAAGTTACTGAGGTTTTAATCATTATATATGCTAAATACTTAAGGATAATTTTTGCAGTCATGCTAAATTAAATTCCTATTAACCCAATTAATACGGAAACTGATATTTTTCATACAGACTTGTGTCATTGTATATTCAAAATTTTGTTTATTGATGGAAGTTTTGGGGATAGAATGACAGTTTCAAACTTTTTATCTCTTTCTTTTTTCCCTTTGTCTTTTTTTCATAAGCTCAGTAACATTATGTGATTTTTAATTTCCTCTCTAGAGGACCCGCATGTGCGTATCAATGGAGTTAGTCACTGCTGTTTTAGGTGATCATGGGCAGCGTCCTCGAGAAGATTATGGTAGCTTTCTTTCTTTCTACAATAAGGATCCATGGAACGTTTGTGCAATAGAAAAAGGTCCTGGATGACCAGCTAGTATTGCTTGTTTAATAAACAGCTTTGTTTTTACAAACACGCTATGATGGAATTCTTTTCTACGTCGTGCAGTTGTAGTCACGGCAGTTACAGAATTGGGGAATAGAAAGCCTAGATTTTATTCTACCCCTGAGATAATTGCTTTTTGTTGGAAATGGCGATTGCCTACAAACCATGTTTGGCTGTTCTCAACAAGGTGATGTTTAGCTTCACACAGTTAGATTTACATGTTTCTAATAAGCAGTTTGTTCTGTAACTGTGTTTTGAGTTATTTGACAAATTGGTTGCTCTTCCTCTGTCTAATTTTAAGTCCATTTTTAAGATATTGTATCGGGTGAAGTTCAACAGTTATCATCTTATTACAATTTTATTTGGCAAGCTGGTGTATTTTAAATTTCCATCTTCGCGTGAATGATCTTATTTTTTCACTTCAAATTTTCAGGAGAAATCTTTCACTCTTTCAGAGTGTCCTTAATCATATTGTTTTACTCTGTTACGTAGGCTTACCACCTCCACCTTACTAATATTTTGGCTATTTATTTTTATTGATGCTTACGGTGGCAAAGAAGCTTATTTGTTTTGGGTTTGCTTTATAACCCATATGAAATTCTGGCTGCAGGAAATCAGTGACATCATTTTTTGCTGCTTTTGATGCCCTTTGTGAAGAAGGAACGGCAACACCTGTATGTAAGACTTTGGATGAGATTGCAGACATATCTATACCAGGTATCCTGCTCCATAGTTTGACTATGGAATTCTATCCTTTAAATTGGAAAGGGACAACCACCCACCCTAACAACCTCCATTACCCAAACACTGCCCGAGCCCTGATTTCCATCATAAGTCTCACTGCTTTGTCCCTTTATATATTCAAATAGCAAATACTCCCTCCGTTAAGAATTACTTGTCCCTGGAGTCCAAATCATTTGTTAAAAATTACTTGTCTTTTAACATAATTTTACACCCTTTTTTTTCCAAATTTACCCTACTGTTATTGATTCTTTCCTTTATTCTCTCACTATTCTTTCCTTTATTCTCTATGTCATAACTTAAACTATGAAGGGTATACTTGTCTAAAATTTTGATCAATAAATTCTTCCTAAAATTGCTCCAGAGACAAGTATTTCTTAACGGAGGGAGTATATTGAAGAAAGATACAATGCAATAAATAAGTTATATTAATAATTGAATAAATTTTTTAAAACTAACCCTCATCCTTAGCTCCATCCTCTCCAGGACAATTACCCAACATGATTTCCAGCTACAAAAGTAGCAGAATATAACTGCTGAAATCTTTTCAAGCATATAAATAAAGGAATTGGTATATGAGTGCTAAAAGAGTTGAGAAGAATGGTAGAAAACCAGATTGACCTATTGCATCCGGAGATTACACGTACATACAAATAAAGTGAAAAGAAAGAGTAGAGAAGAAGCTAATAAGTAAACCTAAAAGTCAACATCTATGTCAACAACTACACCTATACAATCTATATAGAAAGGCTAGCATAAAGGGTAAAACTAAAGCTAAGTAATAATTACATGGGTTCACATACTAAATTTGCTTAATACTTCCGCTCAAGCTGGATGAAACATAACTATCAATCCAAGCTTGGAAGTCAAATGTTCAAAACGGGGATGATGTAATCCTTTGGTTAGCATATCTGCAAGTTGATATTTGGATCTGACAAATGCTATCCTCACCACTCCTTCTAATTTCTGTTTGGTGAAGTGTCGATCAATCTCCACATTCTTGGTTCGATCATGCTTAATTGGATTTTGTGCAATGCTGATGCCAGATTGATTGTCACAGTTTAACACAATAAATTGATATTAGGCTAAAAATCTCAGCCTAAGGAAACCACTTAGAGCAAGCATCTCACTCTAAGGAACCACTATGGTTCGAATCTAACCCATAGGAATTTGGAGATTCTCCCTTTTCGTGTAATAATCAAGTCGGCTGATTACAAGATGTGCAGCCTCCTTTTATAGAGAATAAACAAAAAACTCACTCCTAAAACAAAATAATAATAATTTAGATAATGGTAAATATGAAGAAAGCGGGAAAATTCCTTAAAACTAGGAGATGGGATTCTGGAAAATCAAACTAACTACAGAAAGGTGTGGGAGCCCAACTTGTAGCTCGTCTCCCTGCTGTCTTTGACATTTTCATAAAAAAGGATATATATAAAAAAATAAATATTATTCACAAAAAAAAACTAACAGAGTAGGAAAACTATTAAATAAACTAACAAACTAGGAGATGAGATTACTGATTCATATAGATAAAGAGAAAATAAAAAGTAGAAAAGTAGCTAAGAAGTACACCTAAAAGTCAACATCGATGTTAACAACTACATCCTATATATTAATGCTAGTATAGAGGCTAAATTTAAATTATAATTACATGTTTTACATATGACTTTAGCTTAATAGTTTAGAAGTATGTTTGACATTGAAAGCTCTGCAGCCACACTAAGTTCTTTTTGAGCAGAAGGAAGAAATTAACAATTTGATTACCAAACATGATTTCCAATAACTTTTCTCTGCAGAGAAATATAGTGACAAGTAGAGCCCTTACGTAGTAATAGTAGCTATCATTTATACGCAACAGCTAAATCACTCTCCAGAAGACAGTATTATAATGTCTTGGAACTTATCCACCAGTTTAAACTTCGACTAAAGAGAAAGTTATATTTCATCTATTCAACCGAAGTATGATATGTTTGTTTTTCACCTGCTGATGTCTTATCTCTGCAAAACACCTAGAGTAATTTGGTAAGCAAAATATTAATAATTGCATTAGCTGTAGCTCTCCATATTGAAGAGTTAGTATTGATTCTTTTATTTTCACGAAGCTGGTGCTATTGAAGAAAGTCTGTGAGCGAGGCTAGGTGTTGATTGAATGTTGTGATTTAATATTATTAAAGAAGCAGAATGGCCCTTGATACCATAGACAACATATTTGGGGCTCTCAGTTAAAGAGCATGAGACAGTGTCATGACTGGTAATACCTGATTGGAAAGGCTACTGGTTGATTATGGATTTAATTGCATTTTTCTTGCTGCATTGAGATTTCTAATTTACTTTAGTTCTGCCATTTTATTGCATGGATTTATTTCTATGGCCATTAGAACATATTAGCTTGTGATGACAGGATCAAAAGACCACATAAAGGTTCAGGGAGAAATCTTGGAGGGTCTTGTTGCTCGTATTGTTAGTTGTGAAAGCTCAAAACACATGGAGGAGATTCTCAAGGATTACCCCCCTCCTCAAGTAGAAGGAGGTGAACTATTGAAACCCTACTGCACTTCAGATTTTTCGTTTTGTGTTGGAATATACATTGGAATTTTGTCGTATGCTTTCCTGAAGTTGTACACTGTATATATGAGTTTACTTGTAACATATTTAGCAAAACCCTGTGAGTTTGTTCCGTTTTCTTCCTTGGATCAAGGACATATTTTAGAGGTCTTTGTTTGATGGGTCTGTTGATGTGCTTTGTTAATCTTAGAACAAGAATATAGAGGTGGCTGACAAACTCTTGTGGTTTGGCAATGTCCATTTGCCTCTTAATTATTTGTACCTTCAGGCATAGTGGCATCTTTGGAAGGTTGTCCGAAAAGGGTTCATTATAAGCACAGATTATTCAGTTTTCTGACTGCAATAACATACAAGAATTTGGCCTTCTAGTTAATAGTGTATGCCATGACCAGCATTTTTTTTAAGTTGACGGGCGGGTAGTATGTAATATTTTATATGATATTTTATTAAAATCTATGTAATATTACCAGCAAGTCTTGACCTTTTTTTACTTGATGAAAATAAAAGGATCTTTACAGACTTACTACGTCTGGAGATAATGGAGTAGCGGTTAAGGTGCAACATTTTCTTTGGTGATACCGTGGTTTCAAAATAAAATTGCTCCAATTATAATCTGCTTGCGAGCGGACTTAAATAAGTTATCAGACTGAGCTGATGATACTGTAGTTACTTTTTTACAACTATTGTGAATGTAATCCTTTATGTTATTTCATCCTTGGTGTGTTAAAATGAGTGACTTATTTCATATCCTTTGTAGCTTGCCTAGATTTCGGTCCAAGTTTGAGGGATATATGTGCATCAAATAGATCCGATGAAAAGCAGGTGATAGCTTAGAAATAATTTTATATTTTCATAATAAAAGTTTGCTCCAGATGTGTCTGTTCAAAATTATATTTTTGTATTAATATCACGCAGAAAATTAAAGCACTTCTAGAGAGTGTTGGGAGCTCTTTCTGCCCCGATACTGTAGATTGGTTTGGAAAAGGTTCCAGTGAGAGTGAGACTCATTCAAGAGATGCGGATAAATCAGTTCTTGCAAAATTTTTACAAGCTAATCCTGCTGATTTCGCCACAACAAAATTGCAGGTTTGCGTAGATAGTTTCAAACAATGTCATTAGGCTTAAGCTTAAATTTATATTTCATTGTCCTATAACATCAAGTAGAAGTTATATGTTTTGATCAAAGAAAAAACAGTAGAAGTTGTATGAATTATGTTTGGTCAAGACATGGGGCCAAAGGAGTCACTAATTGTCGTTATGTTTTTTTTGTTGGTGTGGTGTATCTTAATGCGAAATCATTGTTTTATTACTATGTTAGGTCCGTTTCCTTAAGTCATGTAGACTGTGATTTTGCATTTGCTCTTTGGGCTGCTGTGTTACTACATTTTGAGTTTCCATCAAAAGTATATGTCTAGGTCCTCAACTCCTATTGTATGCAAGTTACTTCACATGGGAGTTTCCTACGAGATCTTGCCTGAATTTGTGTTTTTAATTTTTTTTTCTTTTTTTGGGATAGGAAATGATTCGCTTGATGAAAGAGAGGCGCTTCCCTGTTTCCTTCAAGTTCTATTATAACATGCACAAACTTGATGCAATTTCAAATGATGACATACATTATAAGATGGTTATTCATGTACATAGTGACTCCGTTTTTCGGCGATATCAGAAAGAGATGAGGTCATTCCTGAAAGTGCTCCTTTTCTTTTTTATATCTTAATTGCTGAGTGGAAGATATTATGAGGCGTTTGTTTCAATGGATATATTGATAGAAACTCGTGTTTGTACTTCTCAGGCATAACCCTCAATTATGGCCCTTATATAGAGGTAAATATTTCTTTCTTGTTTCAGTCAGCACTATGCCATGTTTAATATTACCCTTTATAACCCAAAGAATTTTCATGTTAAACAAAATTTAGTCATGATTCGTTTCCAAATCTTGTCTACTATCCATAAGAAACTGACTCTTATCACCTTTCATTCTTTTCTGAATACACCATTTGTATCTGTTTTTGATACAATTATGTTGACCATAATTTAGTTCTATCATAAAAATGTTCTGAATAATTCGGTATCTTATTGATTGATATATGTTGAGAGTGAGGTTTTATATCTGGTCTGATAAAATCTTATTGGTTATATTTGAAACTTAAAATATGACTCAGGTTATTAAAACTGGTAACCAGATGCAGGGTCTGATTAGGCTAATTAGTGCCTTTCTGTAAATCACTGATTTCAGAATTTTCTATAAAGGTGTCCATGGGGTAAGGAGTTTCTCTTATCTGCACAGTACACACTAATGTATAGTTCATCTTCAGGCTTTTTTCTGGACATAAACCTCTTTCAAGCTAAGAACAAGACAGCTGCTGTGATGATGAAAAATAGTAAAGGTTCAGTAGAACATGGAAATGGAAGCAATACCACATCCGAAACAAATGTACTTGCAGATGAAGATGCACATCTGATGATAAAATTGAAATTCCTCACATATAAGGTATGTGGTTGCCATTCAGGTATCACAAAAATGTATAAAAATGCATGACTAATTTATAAACTTATTTACGGGTTCCCATTAACTTAAAGTCACGTTGATTTAATCACTAATAAATTTTGCTTTGTCCTCTGTTTTGATCATGAAACACTGTGTACTAGCGTATCTTTGACTTGAAGTTTCCTGATGCAGTTGCGAACTTTCTTGATTCGAAACGGCTTGCCAACTCTGTTCAAGGAAGGTCCAGCTGCATATAAAGCCTATTATATGAGGTAAATATCCTTCATATTGTACTAATTGCAAGAAGCTGGTTATGGTTTAGTGATTACAGTTCGTATGTTGACAATCACATTCAATTGACACTGATTGTTCCTAGTGCATAATACTTGATGTCTGAAAATCTCTGACAACCTTGAGATACTCATTTTAGAGTGAATACATGGCTTTGTATGGGCATTTGATCTGATGTAGAACCGAATTTGTGAGTTATTATGATATTTTTTTTTTTTGTTGATGTGAATAATACACTGATTGTTTTCTTGTTTAAGGCAAAGAAAATAATTCTTGATTGTTAAAATTTTGTTTTTATTGATTAGAAGCAAGAATGTTTTTCAAGTTGTTGACTTCTAAACTATTTCTTGGAGTTTGAAGTATTTTGTTGTCAAAATTATGTTGAAATGATAATATTTTATTTTTATTTTTAAGACCACCTGTTATAGAGCCAATTTTGCCCTAGACCACCTCTTAGGGCATCTCCAATGGCTTGCTAAATTTAGTAAGCCAACTAGGATTATAGCAAGTTGAAATGACACATTATAGCAAATGCTATTTTAGCAAATAAGTGTAACACCAACAACACTTGCTATAATTTTGTCATTTTCAAGTGTAACACCAATTTTCCACTCTTTCAATTTTCAATTTATTAAAGAAATTACTTTTTTTCTAGTGGACCACACACACTTACTTGCTATTTGGATTTGCCAAATTTAGCAATCAAGATGGAGAAATAAAGCATCTCTAAGAGAATATTCTTATTATTTGTCATTATAGCTTGTTGTTGGTGTTTGATTTTGCTATAAATTTGCTATCTCCATTTATAGCAAGCCATTGGAGATGCCCTTAACACAACTATTTATTCAAACACATCTTTTAGTTTCAAAACGTTAACAAAGTCACACCCATTCCTTCATTCCGTGCAAACTTCCATTGAGTTGTGTGAAACGATCATATTACCCCACAAAGGTTTAGGGCTAAACCCTCAATGTCTTCCCCGAGCTCCATCAAGGCATCATTTGCAGTGCCCCTTTCTTTGTTTCCTGTCTCCTCTTCTCCGTCTCCGGTCCTCATCGCCTTCTCTATATCTAGCCGTCGTCACCTCCTCGTTGATCTTTTGTCACCCATCTTCTTCTAGTGTTGTACCGAAACAAATCGGAATAAATCAAGTCTTAGAAACACCGAAGAAGTCGTCGCTGAAGCACCGTCCTCGCATTGAGCCCCCTCTCCATGCCCTCCACCACGACCCTTCAACCCCGTGCCCTCCTCCCGATCCCAATGCGATAATTAAGATAAAAATGTTGATCTTTACGTGAAGAGGTGAAACTGGGGGCTAGGATTTGAGAAAAATTAAATCTGGGAAGATGAAGTGGAAGAAACAGTTTGCTTTTTTTTTAATGCCAAATCGGTCTAGAATAATTGTGTAAATAAGCCGTTCAGGTCAATGTGGATAAAGACAATTATACTCGAGTTTATAAAAAAAGTAAGGGCATTATCGTCATTTGACGAATTTAACGGAAGTTTGGACGGAATGGACGGTTGGTGTGACTTCGTTATCCTTTTGAAACTACAGGGTGTGTTTGAAGGAATAGTTGTGTAGGAGGTGGTTTAGGGCAGAATTGGCCCTTTAAAGGTGGTTTATTGCAAAAAACACTTCTTTTTCTTAAAAGGGAAGCAAAGTTGAATGAGGATAAGGGAAAGGATGGTTCTCTTATTTTCTTTCTGAAATTGTGTTTTCCATTATCTCAGATCTTTTTGCATTGATTATGCTAAATGTGCAAACCATAAGCTTGTTATTTAAATGTGGAATATTTCTGCGGATTGGTATTTCCTTATTGGGTTTTGGCTTATGGTTTTCTACTGATTAGTCACTTTGAGAAATTAAAACTTCAAAATTGATTATTCACTCTCTGAGAATTATGTCATGTATGCTGCAGACAAATGGAAAACTGGGGCACATCACCAGGAAAACAAAAGGAAATGAGTAAGATGCTGGATGAATGGTAATATTAACTTAAGATTATAAACTTGTGTTTTGCCCTGCTAATATCACTATCTGTTCTATTGTTTGCAGGGCTGTTTATATACGAAGGAAATGTGGGAACAAACAGCTAAGGTCAGATATATATCTAAGTGAAGCTGAGATTTTCCTTGAACAGTATACAAAGCGCAGTGCTGCAAATCATGTTTTGATAGGCTCAGCAGGGAGTTCTGTGAGATCTGAAGACTTTTTAGCAATTGTTGGGGGTTCAGATGAAGAGGGAGATCTTGAACGAGAGCGTGAAGTTCCATCTCCTTTATCTCCTATTACAACCACAAAAGATACTGGTTCTAAAGATGAAGGCATAATTGTGTTCTTTCCTGGTATTTTGTTTTTCTTCATCATTCGGCTAACAAAGCTGACTAAAATCTGGCGTTTTTGTCCACATATTGTTATATATAATAATGTATAGATATGGGATGATAAGTTAGTGACTGATTGATACTCAAATCTCTCCCTTTTGTGCCATGTTTCCAGGGATTCCTGGCTGTGCAAAGTCTGCACTTTGCAAGGAGCTTCTGAACAATCCTGACGGTATTGGAGATGATCGCCCTATTCAGACTTTGATGGGTGATCTAATAAAAGGTGCCAAATGCTTAGAATAAAAAAGGGCTGCGTGGTCAATTAGACTCTTCCTTTAATCTATATAATATAACGATCAGCGCTACTTTGATCCGGATTTACCCTTCTCCATTCATGGACATCCTCTTTTCCTGTATATCTGTGGTGGACTTGCTATCCATATGTATATATTTTCTGGGTATCACCCTCGTCATCAAGATTTAACTATGAGGCTTCAAAATGAGCAGGAAAGTACTGGCAGAAGATTGCTGAGGAACGTCGTAAAAAGCCATACTCTATAATGCTGGCAGACAAGAATGCACCAAATGAAGAAGTGTGGAGACAGGTATTCCCTCATCTTGTAACTCGGGTTATCAATTATGATCCCTGTCGGGTTGAATCCAAACTGTTAGAATTAAAAAAAATAGAAATAGGTACAGGATGTAGCCCATTATATCCCAGTGTGAAAAGCTTTTCATTCTACTGAGCATGAGAACACCAACCATATATGCATGTTTATATTGCAAGTCCCATAAGAGTTAATTAGTTGGAGCTTTGGTATTTCTTACCTTTAATTGAGGAATGGGAGAAAAAGGGAAAGTGGTGTGTGAGGGGTTGGAAGCCAAAATATGAAGGAGACAAGCTGGAGTTTGCATGTCTTCTACTTGGTCTTGCCTTATCGGAACTTCTACAGGAGCAAACAAGTTTTGAACAATGTGCTCCATGCAGCAATATTTTGTTAACGTTTAAAATAATTTGTTATCCAGATTACAGTTTGTTTAGTGCTTCTGCAGATTGAGGAAATGTGTCGAAAAACCAGATCATCAGCTGTTCCTGTGGTTCCAGAGTCTGAAGGTTAATCGTTTGATCTTTTCTTCCCAACTCTCCCTCTCTCTCTCTCTCTGTGCGTGTGAATTATGTAAGTGAGAAAATTCTCCTCAAATGTGGGAGCACTTGTGTTGCCATTTTTGGTGCGAAGGAGATCAGTAATTATTACACTTCTAAGTGGTAATTTAAAATTTGTACCCCGACTATGAAACTGTTTGAATGTAGACACTACCAGTTGATGAAATTATATATTTCACCCTTTCTGCAATGGATGGATCATCCGTTAAGGGCACTTTTCTCTTACATTAAACCCAATAGGTATTTCATCCTTAGGGTAATGCAGACATTTCTGTTTTACTCTATTTAGTTATGCCAGAAAATTGTGTGTAATGCAGACATTTCTGCTTTACTCTATTTAGTTATGCCAGAAAATTGTGTTTATTTCTTTCATGCTTCCGACAGCTGGCCCCAGCTGATGTTATAGCTATTGGTGCATCTGCATATTGGGACTTTTTTTCATTTGTTTTGGCTGTTATTTTGTGAGTTAATTTAGGGAGTTTGAGAATAGATGAGAGAAGATCTTGTCTCATAATTCAGATCTGAAAGTTACGGCTCCCAAAGTAGGAATAAGTAACGAAAGCTTATCTGCTAAACTAAAAGTACAAAGAGTAAAAAGTAAGGAAAAATCAACATCTAGTACGCCTATAATTAATACATGTAAATATCATAACATAGCTTAACAGATTTTATGTCTGCTTTGACTCCTCTGCAGGAAGTGATTCCAATCCATTTTCCCTTGCTGCACTTGCTATTTTTATGTTACGGGTGCTGCAGCGTTTTAATCATCCGGTAATATTTTCATAATTTTCCTTTTTATTTATTTCTCATTGTGAGTTAATTTAGAGAGTTTGAGAAGAGATTAGAGAGATCGTAAAAGATCTGATTTATTATGTTTGAAGGATACAATAGTTATAAACAAAATGATAAGATGTTAGCTTACTCTAGAAGATAAGAGGTTAGCTTACTATAGAAGCTAACAAGTACTAAAGCTAAGAAAAAGGCTAGTAGAAAAAGTAAACACCTATAAGCCTAACATAAAAGGCTAAAGCTAAATATAAATAATTACCGTTACAATATTAATTTAGCTTAACACTCCCCCTCAGGCTGGATGGTAGAGATTTATCAATCCAAGCTTGGAAGTCGGATTCTGAAAGCTGGAGTTGTGATGACCTTTTGTAAGCAAATCAGCCAGTTGATCTTTTGATCCAACAAAGGATATCTTTGCCACTGCTTCTAGTTTTTCCTTGATGAAATATCGGTCAATCTCCACATGTTTAGTTCTATCATGTTGAACCGGGTTATGAGCAATGCTAATAGAAAACTTGTTGTCACAATTTAGAACCATAGGTTCCTCCCATTGAGCTTGTTGTCGCAATTTACATCCCTTTATCCACAGGCAGACAACGTTTGAAGCCTTTAAGTCTGATTAGGATCAATAGGAGTTGAAGCTGGTTTACATGCACTCTTACCTGTTTCTTTAAGCAGATCACTAATGTATTTTTGTTGAAATAAATATTCCATTGGAGGAATGAGCCACCTTAATGCCAAGGAAATATTTGAGTCTTCCAAGAGACTTTATCTCAAATTTAGCTTCTAACTTTCTCTTGAGATTCTCTTGTTCTGCATTGCTGTCTCTTGAGACAATGATGTCATCAACCTACACAAGAAGAATAGCTACTCCCCCCTGAAACTGAATGCTTGCTGAATAAGGTATGATCACCTTGACTTTGCTTGTACCCGGACGGCTTCATAACTGATGTGAACTTCCTAAACCAAGCTCGTGGGGATTGTTTAAGACCATAGAGAGCCTTTTTTAGTTTTCAAACCCGATGAGAAGATGAAACAGAGAAGCTGGAGGGAGGTGCATGTAAATCTCCTCATCAAGACTACCATGAAGAAGCATTCTTAACATCAAATTTCCAAAGAGGCCAGCTGAAGTGAGCAGCCAAGGAGAGAAGTATCTCGATTCTTGACTGTAATCATCTTTGCAACGAGGGCAAAAGTTTCTTGATAAACAATCACATAAGTCTGGGTAAACCCTTTAGCTACCAAACGTGTTTTGTATCTTTCCAACGTTCCACCGGCCTTGTATTTGAGGGAAAACACCAACCTGCATCCAACGATGTTCTTGCCGAATGGTTTGTTAACACTATCCCAAGAATTATTCTTTTCTAACGCATGTAATTCTTCTTGCATGACTTCCCTCCATTCTTTTATCTTAAGAGCTTCTGAAACATTCTTTGGAATAGGGATATGATCAAGGCTTTTTAGGAAGTTTTCATGAGATGGGGAGAAACGGTTGAGAGACACATGATTAGCCAAAGGATAAAGGAGTTTGTTTGTGCATGAGCAAGAACCTTTGTAAATAAGAATTATTGGAATTGAAATCAAGATTCAGATTAGATAAATTACCTTCTGTTGGCTCAGAAGCCCGAGAGAAGGATTGATCTTGCTGAGTTGAAGGTTGCCTGACCTTCCTTGAATAGACCTTTGCAAAGCGTGGGATTTTTGGTGGTGGAATATCTGGTGGTGTGATTTCTGGTGTTGTGTCTAGTTCTTCAGAGGACAAGGAAGACGTGGTGTCCAGTGAAGGTAAGTGGTTAGGATTAAAGTCAAATGAAGGAGATAGCTGGGATAGAAAGGGACATTTTCAGCAAAGGACGCATCCATGGAAACATAAGTTTTCTTGGTATATGGATGGTAGCACTTATATTCCTTTTGAGTTGGAGAATAACAAATGGAGATACATTTGATAGCTCGTGGATCAAGTTTTCCCCTTTGTGGACCATGAACATGTACAGAAGGAGTGCATCCAAATGTTCTAAGAGACAATTGTCTTCTTTGGGGTTCTCAATATGGAAAAAGCGCTGGAATGTCTTGGTATCCTCGGTTCAGTCAGGGCTCTTTTTTCCTATCAACTTTAAGGAATCACTCTCTTGGAATAAATCCTTGTTTAAATTAGTATTTTTAACTGCACATGGGATATGAAAACTTTTGGATTCTGTGGGCTAAGCAAAACCTTACTAAGAGACAGAGTGTGTGGGTAGTCAGAGCTAATTAAAATAGTTCTTGGCTTTGGAAGAGTGATCAAATTTAAGGATGCTATCGTAGAGAAGGTCCAGAGTACTCAGTCTGATGGCTATGAATACAGGAAAACTAATGAAAAGCCGAGCAGGTGGGGAATCATTTCAAATCCAATGTGTTGACTGGGTGGTGATGCAGAAGAAGATGAAAGCCATTTGTGGTTTAACTGCAGGGTGGTAAATGAGATTATGGGTATAGTACTAAATTGGCAAGGGATTAGTATAAGGAGAAGTAGTGTAATTAAATGGTGGGACTGGTTTGTTTCCTGTAGAAGAGAGAATAACATCTACTAGACCAAGCTCATGGCTTTCATGTGCACGGCCTACATCTCTTGGAGGCACACTAATGATGTTGTGTTCCAAGGCAAGAGTGTGAATGCAGAGGGATGTGCTAAGCCAGTGACTGAGGCATGTAAGTTGAGAATCTTACATAAGCTCAAGATCAAGATAAGAAGAGGGAGAGCTCTGAGGAATAGATTGATTGTATAGGAGATTACTCTCTTGTGTGTTAGATTCATTTGCATTGTTTCTATACTAAGCTTTGATGGCTTAGTATATTTTTTAGTTGAGGGTTGCCTCAGTTCTTATATTCAATTTACCCCTTGGCGGAGAACTAACTAGGCCCGACACCCTTGTTCCTTTCATTAATAAGTCTTTTGAATGGTATTCTTTATATTGCTCTCATGTTTTTTTTCTTCTAATTTTCACAGGGAAATCTTGACAAGTCATCTTCAAATGCAGGCTATGTTTTGCTAATGTTTTATCACCTTTATGACGGAAAGGCATGTAATCATATTTTACCTGGATTGTGGTTATGCAATTGAACTTGAATTATCTTTATTTGATCTATAAATTACATGTTTCCAGAACCGTAGAGAATTTGAAGGTGAACTGATCGAACGTTTTGGATCACTTGTAAAGATGCCTCTGCTAAGATCTAATAGGTATGCTTCTATCTGTAAAAATTTTGTTCTCAGTTGTTTCTTCCTATTTACCTTTAGCTTCATGAAATTCAGAAGCATTAAAGTGCGCCTTTTATAGGTCACTTCACTTTAAATTGTGCTTTATAGGCAATTTTTATTCGAAGAATCCATAATATTGTTAGAAACTTGACACCCTAGACTTCTTTTACCGTTGGTCATGTTATAGAAAACATTAAATGCGCAGTATAGCGTGATCCAAAAATTTCTAGCACAAGTGAGGGATGTTTGAGACTCTAAACTTCTGCACAGTTTTTTTCCTACAATGACATACACCTAGTATAATTTACATGCACATGGTAAAATGTATGTACTTCAAAAGTTATGCACATTCCGTCAAAATTTCATGCACATTTCCCTAAAAAAGCGATATACACATCAACACAGTTCAGATGTGCATACAGGTTACAATCGGTACACAAACAAGCCATACCTTGGCATATGCCATCTCCTGTGTGCGCGTGTCCTTTTGAATACTGGCAGATTGAATTTAGTGATATAAATTATTTCTTTATATTGAGTATTGAGCATTGAGTCATTCAGTATGAAGTGAGTCAACTGATGTGGGAGATAAGATCGAGCTAAGTGTATTAGGTTGTTAGAGTTGCTGTCACTGACGTGGCACTGGTAGTAACTGGTTAGGTTAACTGCTAAGTGCTAACTGACAGTCACTGCTTGTAGAGTATTTAAGCACATTTCCACTTTCCTGTAACCGTTGCTGTGAGAAAATAGCAACTTGTATCTGGCTCGTTTTTTATTTTGAGCAATTCATTGAATGAATATGGCTGATATTGCAACTTAGCACTATGCTGGCATTGAGAAATTCAGAGAAGCCAAACACGTCGTTAGCGCCAGTCTTATTTGATGGAAGAAACTTCATCGGATGGTGGTAGAAGATACAGATGGTACTCGGGAATCGATGGATCATGGAAGCATCGAGTGACCTGAAGAAACTTCTAAAATCTCGACAGGTGGATTCCATGCGAATCGACCTTCTAATTCTTTCATCTATAAGATGGTTATGACATCGAGTGACCACAACATCGATGGATCATGGAAGCATCAAGTTGTAAAGACATAGATGAAAGAATTAGAAGGCAACACGCCTTCTAATTCTTTCATCTATGTCATAACAACTTGTATTTTTTGGCTAGAGATCTTGGCGTGCTATTACCTAAGCATTCCACAGTGATCTATTAGTTGGAGCAGGAACGCGAGGATACCACAAGTTAAATTGTCTGGTACAGACTATTATTCCAAATTGAAGATGTTGTGGGATGATTTGCAAACAAGGAGAGGCATACCCGTCTGTGAATGTGGAACTAGGAAAAATTGCTAATGTAAAATTACATCTCCGAGTCCTTAATTTGGACAAATAATAGAAGGCAATGCATTTCTTGATGAATCTCAGTGGATACCTTGACTCATTGAAAAGTCATATTCCAGCCACAGATCCTCTTCCAACTTTGAGCTAACCATATCACCAGATTTTGCAAGTAGAGAAACAAAAACAAATCTATTATACAATGATAGAACCTTTAACTTTCTTTGCTGGAGCACAGCGTGCCGCCTTTAGTGAGAAAAAGCAGCACAAAGTATGTCAAGTGGATAGTCATTTGGCTGAAAATTGCTCTGAGGTAATTGGTTACCCCAGCAAAGGGAAAGAAGAAAGTCAGGAATCAGAGGACGAGGCTGATGATATTGTTGACCAGGCAGATGAAGGAAAATACTCCAGCATGGATCTAAAATTCATTGATGCACTATGTGAACAAATGATGAGAGCATTCAAAGGGAAATCAGTTGGTTTCGCTTCTTATTCAGGTTTTTCAGGTATTTTCTATCACAATCCTGCTTGTATGAGATCAAATAAGCATGATTTGATATTGGATACTAGCGCTGCAAATCATGGGTGCATTTTCTGATTGCCTGACTGATTTAAGAAATAACTGGGCCTATATTTGGTAATCTTCTTTATGGATCAGTTAAAGAGTAGAACAAATACAGACGGTGAGGCGGAATGCTGATTTTGGGATTGCTGATGTCCTATTTGTGACTGAGTTTCAGTTTAATCTCATTGCTGTGAGCAAGCTGGTAAAGCAAAAACAGTTGCTGGCTATCTTTGATGAAAATTGTTGCTCATTGCAGGACCTTTAGAGTAAGATTTGCTGGCCACAAGATAGGAAATTGGACGACTCTATTGGCTGGAAGTAACAAGTCCTAATGAAGTTTGTTGCATAGCTCAGAATAAAGATCTATCTAATATATTAAAGCTAAAGTTTTTTTAAGCCTTCAGAGTTATTGTAGGAGAAATTTGTTAAGCTATTTTCTTTTTTTAATATTTAAATCTGTTATTATAAATAACTATCAAAATTTAAATTTAACAAAGTTTAATGTGGTCCACTAACTAATATAAAAAATATTCATGTACTTTAAACTGAATAATTTTTTATTTGTTAAAAATTCTCGAGACCCTAATATACCGCTTTTTGCAAAATAAGAAATAAAATGTAATTTCATTCGTATCTAAGCAAATTAACATCATTAAAATATCTATATTGTATATTTTTATTTTGTATTTTAGTAATATTTCACATTAGTTCTTATGATAGATCATAATATTTATAAAATCACGTCATATTATAAAAATATTTGAATTTTATAATTTTTTTCCGGTGATGGCACGGGTTATTACACTAGTTTAGTTTATCTTTTACATGAAAGACTAGGGCATATCTCTTTTACTAGCTGATACCTACTGTGATACTTGTTCGATGGCCAAATTTCACAAATTTCCTTTTGGTGCTATGTATGGTTTGAACTAGTTGACATGGATCTATAGGAATTCATTCTTGCATGAGTATTTGGAAGAAGATATCTACATGCAAATACCTGAAGGATATGGCGAGGCACAAGGTTCAGAATTATGTAAGTTAAGGAGATCTTTATATGGGCTAAACATGCCTCAAGGCAGTGAAACCAAGAGCTCACCAGTTTCTGCACTTCTTAGGATTTATTCAATCCACAAATGATTACTCAATAATCAATATGTGTGAGAACATCTGGACCTGTGTGGATGTAAAGCAAGCAATACATGAAAAATTCACTCTTAGATTTAAGACATGCTAGATATTTCCAAGGGATTGAAAAGGAAGTATATGACAAATACTCTACTCAGCTATGAGAGGCAATGGCTACTTATTTTCCATTTCCAACTGTACAGAAGTTGAGTCTCACTAAGGATTAGTTTGCAAATCCACGGTTCCTGCACTCGTCGGTGGCCTCACTGTTGTTTCCCGCTAGTGTATGGAACACAGTGTCAAGCAGCCCGTGGATATGGTGTGTAGCTTCATATATTCACTTTTTATGACCGGTTCTCCTATTGGCGTTGTGTTTTCCTTATCTGTTATTTTGTAGGATCAGACGTCTCAGCGGACGTCGGAAACACGTTTTACAAAATATCGGTCTCAAATATACAGATTGGAAGCAATGGTCAGGGAAAGAGATAAGAGGATGGAGTATTTGGAGGCGGCCGTTGCCGCTGCTAGGCGTATAGGCTTGAATATCGGTAGCACTCGCATATAGGAACCGGTAAATAAAACAAATACCCTAAGCGTGATAAAGTTCAGGAATCGCACGCAGTCGTTCAGCAGAATACGGATGCGATGTCATTGAAGGGATCGGTCGTGAATTTGCATGCTGCACAATCAATAATGTAGATACGCTTAAGAAGACTGGGGAACCAACGCCTGATTGTCTAGATCGTTGTAATCTTCTGTTAATGGACATCGGTATAGAAGGTTAGTTTGGAGACTTTTGTATTTGATTCTCACTCGACCAGACTTGTTATATGTTGTTCAACACCTTTCACAATTTTTTAGTCAACCACGACAACCTCATATGCAAGTTGTTTTACATGCGTTGAGGTATCTTAACGGCAGTAGCGGCATAGGTGTTTTTCTTGCCTGAACACAAGACGTTCCTCAACTACTTTTATATTTTGTGTCACACTCACACTTTGGTCTTCTGGAAGCGTAAGAAACAGGCTGGTGTTAGTCAATCTTCCACTGAAGCTGAATTCAATTGCATGGCTTCAGAGTTTGTTTGAACAAGTTACATTCTCCAGAATTTGAAGGTGCATGTCACAATGTTTTGTGATAATAAAGCTGCTCGAATTATTGCTTCCGATCTTTGTTTTCATGAGAGAAAACAATTTGAAGATCGATGTGCATTTCACGAGGGAGAAGGTCCAAACTGGGTTTCTTCAAACTGCTTTTATATCCATACCAGTCATCATATAGCTGATTTTATGTCCAAAGCTCTTGGTCACCAGCAACATGAATGACTCTCTGTTAAGTCGGTTCTTGTTGACTTTCCAACTTAAGGGGAGGATATTCAGTCATTCAACATGAATTTCTGATGTGGCAGATAGGTGTGTTACGTGGTTAGAGCTGTTTTCAATGACGCAGCACTGGTACTTAGATTGTTAGGTGACTGGTGGTAACTGCTTAGGTTAACTTGTAACTGACAGTCACTGCTTGTATATTATTCAAACACTTCTCCTCTTTCCTGTAATCGTTGACTGAGAAATAAGAGAACAGAAAATTCCCAATTCTTTAGAGCATGCTCAAATCAATCGACCTTACAATTTTACATTTTCAATATCGAGAATAATGTGTAATCCCTTTTACTGTGGTCAGTGGGTGGCTTGATCACCTCATTTCGTAAGGTCGATAGATATTGCTTAGGAAGTCGAAAATCTTCTAGTGGAAAAAGGGTGATTCTAGCGGATCCTTTCCGTTTCATCGATTTTGTCCGAATCTTCTAGTTATCAACCAGGTTTAGTTTTTTCTCTAGCGCCTAGAAGTTTCAACTTCTGACCTGATTTGTAGTCACTTGATTGTATCAAACTAGGATGACATACTAAGCAGCCTCTAAGTTTTGTTTCATATTTGAAAACTGCCTCACGTACAGGAATTCCTTACCCGATGTTGTGAAATCTGTTCTTGAGGAGGGGATAAACTTATACGGGCTTCATACTAAACGCCATGGAAGGTAAGTTTGTTTTATATGTTATAATCTGATTCAATAAACTAGTATGTTGTCAATGTCATCTTCTGGCTATACGAAAGCAAAACACTTGTCTGAAAACTCTCTTATATCTCAAATTTCAGTTCTGGTTACTGCTATACGGGTTTATTATCACTTTTTCCTTACTATTAAATATTAACACTGAAATGCAAGTGATCTGAAAACTAATTCGTATGTGAAATATTTTGTCTGTAGAGGAGACATGTCTTGGCATCTTTTGGTATATTAGATCTGGGTTCATCATCTATTCACCATTTGTATCTCAAAATTGCTATGAATTTGTCACTTGAGGCAATTTCTGCATTCTTAATCACCCCTGCCCCACACTTTTCATCATTGTTATTGTTAGATTGGATTCAACCAAGGGAGCTTATGCAAAGGAGTGGGCTAACTGGGAGAAGAAGGTGCGAAACACATTATCCAGTCACGCGGAATATCTGAACGGAATTCAGGTGAGTTAATCTCTACTGTTGGATGTTACTTTTTTAAACTGCAGTCTCCGTCCACAAAGCAATCCAAAACCTGATATGAAGACTACCACCTTTAAGGCTAGCATGTTGATCATTATAGGAATTTTTTAATATTTTTCACTAATATATCTTTGGATTAATATCTCCGGGTTTCCTATAAGCAATAAAATCCATTTTGTCAGGTTCCGTTTGAGCTTGCTGTATCCAAGGTGTTGGAGCAGTTGAAATCAATTTTCAGAGGCAATTATACTGCACCAAGCACGGAGAGGAAGAAGTTGGGTAGTACAGTATATGCTGCTGCTACTTTGCCCGTTGATGAAATCCTGAGTGCTCTTAATACTGTAACTACCTACGACCTGGTGTTTGACTACTTTATTTCCTTGTAATGTATGGATTTACCTTAATTGTGTCCTTGGTCCCATTTTGATCAGATTTCAGGGAACAACTCAAAGGTTTCATCTTTTTTCAAGGACAAGAAGCTGGACGAAACACTGAAAAGAGCTCATGTTACTCTTGCACACAAAGGAAGCCATGGCGTGACAGCAGTAGCAAACTATGCGCAGTTTGTTAACCAAATGGTTGGTGTGGAGTTGACGGCTGTCGTGTTCTGTGATAAGACAGCTGCCATTGAAGCACGGGTTGGGTCGGTGGAGGGACAGAAAGTTGAATCCAAGAACGAGTGGCCTCATGTTACTGTTTGGACTTGTCAAGGAGTCGCTGCCAAAGAAGCAAATAATCTGCCCCTTCTGCATACACACGGGGATGCCACCCGGGTTGAGATCGACCCGCCAATTGTTGTATACGGCCAAGTCGACCTCTTTTAGATCTTTCCTGGATTATTTGATGCTCAAGACGAAGTGAAAAACTCAACACAAAGACGCTCAAAAGAGAAAAACTCAACATGAGCACCTAAACATTTGTATTTGGGAGAGAGTATCAATATTGCAGGGCGCGGGCTTATGTCAAGAATGCAAGGCCACTAATTCGGGTGAAGTTCAAGTGAGTATGTTCTCTAGAATAAAATAAGAATTAATTCAACCTGTAGGAGGTTATAAATCCAACTGCTCTCAGGCGCGTCATTCTAAATTTTCGCTTATCAATATGCCTATAAAAAGACCCTACTTTCTTCATAACTTGTTACCGGCGATCGTTTTTCTAGTCGAAATTGAGAGGTTTCTGTCTATCAAAAAAGGATTTCATTGTGATTCAACACAATTCAAAGTGGATAAGACAAATTTGAGAAAGAAGCTGTAATTTGTGAATTTCATCGATGTTCCTCATAGTTCACATTCAAGTTTTGCACTCGATTCGAGTTCATACTACTAACCCTAACTATTAATATGATATTTTAAGTTGATTCTCGTGTTAATACAATTCAAAGTGTGTGTTGATCCTTGAAATTTGATAACTGACAAGTTATTGATCAATGATTGACTTGCATGTACATCCAATGGATATCTGATTCTCATAATGACTGTTAAATTTGTACATTATAAAACATTCACATTAGAAAGCCATGTGTTCATAATGCATAAATTTGTACATTATAATACATTAATATTAGAAAACCATTTGTGTTCATAATGACTGCTGAATTTGTAGATTATCGTGTTTCGACGGTTATTGTGTTCTCATCATGTATATTACTTATGTTCACTAAAGATAGATATGATAAGCATGTGCTCATTGTTGGAGCCCAGATATTACGATCACGCGACACAACACTTCGCGTGACACAGGGCGTCTGGACAATCAACTTATGTAATACTCTTCGTCGTCTTCTTCCTCGAAATCAACCTTACTCTCGACACCTCTGACACTTGCGTAACTTAACCGAGAAGGAAACCGGCTCCGGCTCTTTTAAGCTCCGATAAGAAAGATTACATAAAACCGGATACACCGAAACAACGCAAGCATACACAAAGGTAAGGAAAAACAACGTTAAGGAAGAAGAGTGTATTATCAAAAACGTTTCACGTTCCAAACTTATAAGAAACCAAACAACTCAGAAAACGTACACATCAACACTAAAAGCTTAACAGCAAGACTATGAGTGGTAAAACAAGAGTTAAATGTCTAAACTCTTCTAGGTAGTGAGTGTTTCGGAAGATTGAAGCTAGGGTTTGCTCTGTGTTTTTCTTACTACCAAGAGGGAGGTGAAGCGTTTTTCTCTTCTGACTGGGATCCCTTTCCTTATCCATTGGGTTGCGTTTTTATACTATCACCTGGGACCCACGCGAGTCTATTACCGTTTTGCCCCTCGATACTTAGTCTCGTTGTATCCTCTTATTGGGCTTCACCTGTTTATGGGCCGCTTTATTCTTCTGGGCTGACTTCTTGGACCGACCCGGCACGCGTTTCGTGGGCCTGACCCAATTTCCTATAGGCCTCGCGAGCCCATCGAGAACCGGCTCCAACACTCATCATCAAAGCCATATATGTTCATCAATAAATGTGTATGTGTTAGAGCCCTGATATTCGACCTCGCGATCAACACCTCGCGAGGAGGGAAGACGACTTCCCTGTGATGCTTTAGCCGGGGAGCTCCGTCTTCTTCTGGAAAAAAACTATGTTTCTTCACTACTTCGGATGAAACAATCTCTTCTCCATGTGTTCAAGTTAGTAATGTGTATGAACAATCAACTCAAAACTACACAAACAAAGTACTAAATTGAGAACAAAGAGAGTTCATAAGAAGGTAGAAAGAGGTCTCAAGAACACAATCACCAATTTGGTCACAACTCACTCAAATCAATTCGGAATGAGTTGATTCCGATCATCCAATTCACCACATGAAGGTATGCATTGGTTTGGATGAAGAAGAAGGGTATGACTTTTCTTCTCTCCTTTCTCTCTGTTCTCTCTCAATGCCCGAAAATATCCAATTGCTCAAAAAGGAAGAAGTCTTTTTCTCTCTCCATTCGGCTAGGATATATAGGGAATGAGGGCTCCACTTTATCCACTTTTAGGTAATCTAATAACTCCCTCGAACTGGGCCTTAAATGAGACTCTCTTCTTACCCTTTTATTCTCGCTCTCTTGTGTGGGCCGACCTTATTTTACGTAGTCGCATCCACTAGACTAGGGCTTGAGAGACCGACTCCAACATCCAGCCCCCAAGTTCCTATGCTCATAAAGGATAAGACTTGGGCCCTTCCTAAGAGGTCGGTCTCTCGAGCTGTCTTTTCACATGCATCACGTCCTACGCTTACGAAGCTTTTTGATCTTCTCGTGTTCTTACTCATATTTTAATGGTTTCGACATTTGTTTTTGAGATTACCACCTTCACGTCTCTCTGAACCAAAATTATGAAGTTCAAACATTTTTATTTCTCCCGCCAAACTTTTAACGACACATGGCGCAATAGCAGAGCTCCAACTCTTCGCATTCTCGCCTTATTTATATACGCTTCACTGTTTGTAGATCGAGAATCGCAGGTTCGAGAATCGCACAAATTCGCAACAAATCAAGACAAACAAAGAAATGCAGTTTGACACAAGATATGTTGACGCGGTTCGGTAATCCCTAATCCGCGGAGTCTCAGGAGGGGAGACTCAGCCAAAGGCGTCGCACTAAAACCAGAGAGTTCACAGTGAGGTTACAAGGCAGGCAATCGGCAAACTCAAGAATCTAGCCCTAGGAATTACAGAAGAACAGAAAGACACAAGAACGAGGAAGAATGAAAGGGTTTCGGCCCCCAATCAAGGCTGAAGTAGCTCAGAGGATGAGCTACTCTATCGTCGTCTTCTACAGATCTCTACGCGCTATCTCCGGCGAACAACCACCAAAGACCACCACTACAGACGAGGATTCTCTTCTCTCTCTCTTTCTCTTAGGGTAATGAACAGTGCACGGCGCATCTGGGAGAAGGGAGTTCCAAGAGTATAAATACTCTAGGTCAAACTCTGAAACCAGAAGCAAACACACCAGCTACGAGTCTTGGACCAAGCCCAAAACTCTTATCTCAAGCCCAATCTGTAAATCACACCCGAGGCCCATAATTCCTAAGTCCACCAGGAGTTGCCACATCCTTATAACTAACTCACCTAAATAATACAAGTAGGAGTACAATATAACAAATGCCCCCTTAATCCTAACTTGTATTACAGAACTTCAATCTGATTTAAGTACAACGCCAAGAGCTTCCTCTCCTATCCGTCATCAACTCAACCTCATATCTCAGTGTGCATCATAGATATGAAGTGCATTCCTGCAAAAAACAAATTTGTTAGAAGGCACAATTTTGGTTCCAAAATCTGCAGGATTCAAGTCACCTAAGATTTTCTTCAGAATAATTTCCTGTGATTCAACTTTATCTCTAATAAAGTGAAACCTGACATCAATGTTCTTTGTTCTTTCATGATAAACTGGGTCCTTACACAAATACATAGCACTTTGGCTATCCATATGAATTACAGGAGTATAGACCTTACCAGTAATTTCTTGCAAAATACCTTTCAACCACACTGCCTCTTTCACAGCCTCAGTAGCTGCAATATATTCAGCTTCAGTGGATGATAATGCAATAATGGGTTGGAGCTGAGATTTCCAGGAAATACAGTTCCCAGCCCAAGTAAAGAAGAAAGCAGTAGTAGACTTTCTATTATCTTTATTACTGGCAAAATCAGAATCTACATAACCATGAACCTCAATTTTAGAATCATGCTCAGAATAAACAAGACCAAGCTGTTCAGTACCAGAAATGTACTTCAACAGATATTTCATGCCTTGCCAGTGCAAGTCACCAGGATTAGACATAAATCTGCTCATAACACTTACAGCATAAGCAAGGTCAGGTCGTGTACAAAGCATGGCATACATAATAGAGCCAAAAACAACATCATAAGGAACATTCTCCATTTTCCTTTTGTCAGATTCAGTTGTGGGATAATTAGTCTTAGACAAATCAAGGTGCCCCCCTAATGGTATAGGAGAGGGTTTGGAACTTTTCATAGCAAACCTATCCAGAACCTTACTTATATAGTCTTCTTGAGACAAGTGTAGATTTCTTTTAGGTCTGTCTCTAACAATCTTAAACCCTAAAATTTTCTGAGCAGGACCTAAGTCCTTCATGTCAAAATTGACTTTTAAGTCATGTTTGACACCAGAAATAGCCACTTTAGAACTACTGATCAGAAGAATATCATCAACATACAAGAGAACATAGAGAGGATTTTTAGTTTTAACATGCTTAAAGTAGAGACAAGTATCATACTGACTCCTAGTGAATCCAAGAGAAATCATGCAAGAGTCAAACTTCTTATTCCATTGCCTTGGGGATTGCTTAAGGCCATAGATAGATTTTTGCAATAAGCAAACATGATCAGGTTTGTCCTTACTTACAAAACCTTTAGGTTGTCTCATATACATAGTTTCATCTAAATCACCATGCAAGAAAGCAGTTTTCACATCCATTTGTTCTAGTTCCCAATCATAAACAGTAGTCATAGCAAGCAAAAGTCTCATGGTTTTGTATTTGACTACAGGAGCAAAAATATCATTATAGTCAACACCCTCTTTTTGGGTAAAGCCCTTAGCAACTAATCTGGCTTTAAACCTAGGAGCATCTAAATGATGATTACCCTCTTTTATCTTGAAGATCCATTTAGAGTCTATAGTTCTAGCCTTTTCTGGTTTGGGGACAAGTTTTCAGGTATTATTAACTTCCATAGACTGTAATTCTTCATGCATAGCAGTCAACCATTCATCAGCCTTCTTACTATTTATAGCTTGTTCATAAGTGTCAGGGGTAGGGATATTAGACTTAACAACATTAGCAACCATAAAAGCAAACTCAACAACATTAGAGTAACCCTCATGCAGGTTCACATCAAACCTTCTATTAGGAACCCTAATCCTAGGTTCCCTATCTCTAAGTAGTTGGTAATCAGATAGGTCATTCTGAACAGTATCATGAATTGTCAAATTAGGAGTTACATGAGTACTAGTATTAGTTTCAGAATCAGAAGGAGTTTGAAATGATGTAGAATGAATGGGGTTACTAACTCCCCCACTTGATTGGTGAGGTTGTGTGCTAGTAGTTGCTTCAGGAGGAGCTTCATTTTGAGCTTCACTGGTGCTTATAGTTGTTCCAATGCCAAATGTTTCTGGCTGATTGCTTTGTTGAGGTGTTGAGTTGAACTCCACCTCATCACTGTCTTGGTCATCATAGGGTTGAGCAAATTGCTCTTTTATGGGATCTTGTGTACCTGCTTGCTCAGTAGAAGATGTTAGTCTATTTTTAAAGTAGAAATCATCTTCATTAAAGGTCACAGACCTAGAGGTTATTACCTTGTAATCTCTAGGTTGTAAAAGTAGGAGTTTGTATCCTTTAGTTCCCTCAGGATATCCTAACATTACACACTTAAGGGCCCTAGGTTGTAGCTTGCCTTGTGAGACTTGAGCATAGGCAGTACAACCAAAAGGTCTAAGGTGTGAAATGTCAGGTTTCTTACCTGTCCACATTTCTTGTGGAGTTTTGAATTCAATAGCAGAACATGGGGATCTATTTATTAGGTAAGCAGCAGTAAGAATAGCTTCACCCCATATACTGTGTTTTATTCCAAAACTAAAGAGCATACACCTAGCCTTCTCAAGAAGGGTCCTGTTCATCCTCTCAGCAGTGCCATTCTGCTGAGGGGTTCCAGGGACTGTACGATGTCTCTTAATACCATGCAGAGTACATAAGTCATTAAAAGGAGCATTACAAAATTCTAGGCCATTATCAGTCTTAAGACATTTTAGCTTAAACTCAGTTTGACTTTCAACCATTATTTTCCATGACTTAAATTGCTCAAAAGCCTCATCTTTAGTTTTCATTAAGTACACCCATACTTTTCTGGAGTAGTGGTCTATCAGAGAAAGAAAATAATTTCTTCCTCCAATAGTTTGCACTTGAACTGGCCCCCAGAGGTCTGAATGTACATACTCCAGGGGCTGCTTAGCAATATAGGTAGATTTATTGAAACTGTGAGCAACTTTCTTTCCTAAGATGCAGTTCTCACAAAATTTTAAATCACTAGGTTTTCTGTCAATCATGCCATTAGTGAACAAGTAATGCAGGCCTTTATTTCCTATATGACCTAACCTAGAATGCCATTTCATAGAATAATCAGAACTGTCAATATTAGTGACCACATTGGAGACATTAAGTTCAGGAGAAGTCATTACATAGTATAGTCCTCCTTTCTTAATGCTCCTAATAAGGATAGTGCCATTTTTGGACACTTCCCTTATACCATTGTGAGTATTAATGTGACAATTCAGATCATCAAAAACGGATTCAGACAGCAAATTTCTCCTCAAGTTAGGCACTCACCTAACATTTTGGAGAACCCTAACAACCTCATCATGCATCCTAAGAGGAACAGTACCCACCCCTCTAATGTTCAAGGAGGTTAAATCTCCTAATAACACTTCACCACCATCATGGATGTTAAGTTGTCTGAATAATCTTTTATAAGGGGTAGCATGCATGGTGCAACCTGAATCTAAGATCCAGGCATTGGGGTCATACTCAGGGGATAAGGCAAGAAGTTCCTCATCATACTGAGGGCAAGACTCAAACACATTGGACTGACCATTATGGTTATCTTTATAGCCCTTGTTTTTATCATCTCTTTTCTTTTTATGTCAATCATTAGCATAGTGACCATTTTTATTACAATAGTAACACTTAACATTGCTAGAGTCATTATCTTGCTGTTTCTCATGGTAGTTATCCTTTCTAGGTTTCTTACCCTTAAACTTTTGTTTTCCTTTACCCTTAGTGAACATAACTTCCTGCTTAGGTTCAGTTTTATGCTCATTCTTAGGACCATTCTTAACCTTAAAGACTTTAAGAGTCTCATTCTTTTGAATTATAGACTCAGTTATCTTGTTGACAGTAAGTTCATCCCTACCATATTGGATAACATCTTTCAAGGTATCAATTGAGAAGGTAAGGAGTCAAGCAAAAGAACAGCTTGATGGGTTTCTTTAATTTCATCATCACACCTCTTTAAATCCTGAGTCATTTTCAAGAAGTTATCAAAGTTATCTTGTACAGTGATAGAGGTATCCATTTTAAAGGTGAATAACTTGCATAGGAGAGAAATACGACCAGGTAAGGATTTCTTAAGATAGATGGACTCTAGAGCATCCCAAAGGGGTTTAGGTTCAGTATGGCTTACCACCTGCCGAACCACATCATCTGTAAGACGGATGATGATCTTAGAGAAAGCCATTTCTCTGAGCTCCTTTCTTTGTATCTCAGAGATATCTATCGACCAGTCCTCAATTATGGCCTTGTAGCACTTTTCTTTTATCAGAATGGCCTTCATCTTCAGTCTCCACATAGCAAAGTCACCAGTACCATCGTAGGGTTTCAGTCTCGAGCTATCTTCCATTGTACCTGGAAGAGCAAAGCTTGAAGGATATCAGTAATGGAAACAAAATTCTTAGAAGAGAGACTTTTAGGGTTTATAATGAATCAAGCTTGAATAAGAACAAGAAACAAGATTCAATCAAAACAAATCCCTAATATGCAAACCCTAGGTGAATCGAAATCTTGCCTAATCAGAGAACACAGATCAGGGAACAAGAAATCAAGACCAGTAAAGATCACAGCGGAAGCAAGCGATTATCAGAGAACCTGGCTCTGATACCACTTTGTAGATCGAGAATCGCAGGTTTGAGAATCGCACAAATTCGCAACAAATCAAGACAAACAAAGAAATGCAGTTTGACACAAGATATGTTGACGCGGTTCGGTAATCCCTAATCTGCGGAGTCTCAGGAGGGGAGACTCAGCCCAAGGCGTCGCACTAAAACCAGAGAGTTCACAGTGAGGTTACAAGGCAGGCAATCGACAAACTCAAGAATCTAACCCTAGGAATTACAGAAGAACAGAAAGACACAAGAACGAGAAAGAATGAAAGGGTTTCGGCCCCCAATCAAGGCTGAAGTAGCTCAGAGGATGAGCTACTCTATCGTCGTCTTCTATAGATCTCTACGCGCTATCTCCGGCGAACAACCACCAACGACCACCACTGCAGACGAGGATTCTCTTCTCTCTCTCTTTCTCTTAGGGTAATGAACAGTGCACGACGCATCTGGGAGAAGGGAGTTCCAAGAGTATAAATACTCTAGATCAAACTCTGAAACCAGAAGCAAACACATCAGCTACGAGTCTTGAACCAAGCCCAAAACTCTTATCTCAAGCCCAATCTGTAAATCACACCCGAGGCCCATAATTCCTAAGTCCACCACAGTTGCAACATCCTTATAACTAAGTCACCTAGATAAGTATTCATTCGTTCATCTTCTACATCTTCATTTTCCGTGTGTAAAAACTACTAGTGCAATAATCACCAACGAGCCTTGTTGGTCTTCCACCCTTTGATTTCTCTACTCCAAGTCTCAAATCAACGGTGCTCCATATATGGTAATTTTCTCTTTCTTTTGTTGCACTCCTTTATTTGCTTTGCGTTTTGTATTTGGGTGCTTAAGCATATGAAGTCGGCTATTTTTCGTTTGTTTGGCGGTGGTAACAGCGTTGTTGAGTGTTTCTTTCTTTCTTTTGACGATGAAAACCTCTTAATCTTGGCCATTGCATCTAGTTTCTCGCCCGGCCTCGTGAGTAAGCAGATGGGAAAGGATCTGGGTCGGGGTAGGTAGAGTGAGCCGATGCCGGCGAGCGACGAGCGGAGTCCCCGCGCCTTTTTCACCGAAGCAGGGTTTGAACAACCTGAGCCCATGGAGCGGCCGCCGAACAACTCTTGCAGCGTCGTCGTCCACCTGAGCTAAGATGCTCTCTGACAGGGAACCATCTTCTCTCTCTCTTTCTCTTAGGGTAATCAGCTGCCTCTACGTATGTGTCAGAGGTATGGAGGAAGAAGTAGTCTGATGTGATGAGTTTTTTTCTTTCTCTGGGATGCTTGGATTACCGTCGGCTTCTGTCAATCATCAGAATCACTCACTCGACTCGCCTTGACAAGAATTTTTGCCCCGGCTACAAGGCTCTCTTCATCTCTCTGATTCAACTCTCTATTTTTCAATACTATTCATATCTGGATTTCGGGTTTGTGTTGATGCTATTTACGGAGTATTAAGGGTTGTTTACATTCTTCTTTTTTCTTTGTTCGTTGAATATGTTTACTTGATTTTATTAACATATTTTACAGTGTAGGATCATGAGATTGTTGCTCACAAAAAGACTAATTGAATTTGAGTTGTTGCTCTAATCATATACTCTTCTTCATATTAAGAATAGACAACAAAGCTCTCATATAGTTTAAGGGATTGAAATGTAATCAATTGATACTTGATTCCAAAATAATGAAATGTAATCAATTGCTTCTCTTTTTATGTAAAACTAGGATTTTTGGACTTTTACGATTTTGTTAAAACTTTACAACAGGGAGTCGAGGAATCGAAGAATATGAGATGATAATACCTTTCACTGTGTGCACAGGTTGTTGGATATAAATCTTCAATTGACTACATATCTTTAATCCTTAAATGTAGGAAAAGAATTAGAAAAGAAAAAACGAAAAATCACAAAGCATTAAATGCAGTGTGATTAATCTGCCTACCTCTAGCTTTATAGTATACTAGCCCTTCGGGGGCCATGCGTTCGCCTTCGTTGTAGCTGGAAAAAACAATTTGTGTGTGCTTTATTGTATTGGTAATTGTTTTGTGTTTGTTTATGGTTTACCCACTCTTAATGTTGTATTTTTGTTTTGTCTGTGTGTTGGTTTGTTTTTTAATGTCATTTTCCTCGTTCCCGAGTTTTGTGAATATATTCTTTTGTAGTTTTTGTAGTTGTATCTCATGTTATTCTGCTTGTCCGCCATTTATTTAATGAATCGATTTGCTACGGGTTATTTTGCATGTTTTTTGTATGTTATATTTGTTTAATTTAAATAAAATCACGCTTAATACAACGTTTTTTGTTCCTTGGTTGTGTTGTTTTTTTGGTACTGTGTTATTCAGGTTTTTGTTTTTGGGCCGTTTGGGCTTTTTCGGCGAGTTGGGCAATTTATGTAATTCGTTTCGGCCTGTGGGTTGTAGGTGTTGTTGTGCCGATTTGGTAGTATCCCTCTTCTTCTTTGTTGTGCGTTTGGTTAGATGTAAGAGTTTCCGGTTCCCTTTTCCCTATTTTTTTGCTTGAAGTTGTGTTAGGCTCCTTTCTCCCCGTCAGACTTTGTGTGAGGTATGTTGGTTTCTTTTATCCCTCGTAAATGCTCTCGAAAGACCGTACTTTGCATTGATTGAAACTGTTTTCCTCCTGGCTTTGATGGTATTCGTAACCGATGATACCTCTTTTGCTTGTTTTTATGGTGGTTATGGTGTTCATTGTTGTTGTGCGTTTGTAGGTAGATTTGTAGCGGTCGGTCGCCACGCACTGCAACCTCCACCGCGTAGGTGAGATAGCTAATCAGCCGATCTGGTGTTCTTAGGGTGGCCTGGATTTCTGTTTTGTATTGCCTGTGGTGTTCCGGGTTTGTTTTTTAAATTCCTCTCTTCCACTCTATTCGAAGGTCTGTAGCTCGCCCTTAATTCAATCCTGGTAGATCGGGCCTTTTCCCTTCTCTGCACCCTGCTGCTTTTGTCGAGTGCCTCATTAAAATTGAAGTGCTTCTGTCTCAGGCCTGAAAAGGTAAGGTTGACTGATTTCTTTTTTTTGAAGGAAGTTCATTTTGTTCTTGGCTTATACGTTCGGTTGTTTGATTTGTTCAGTGGATTGTTAAGTTATTGTAATTTTAGTTAACATTGTTCACAATTATGTTTTGGCACTTGTCATTTCAGTGTTGTACTTTGCTCCTCCCGAAATTCTTATACCAACGATTGTTGAAACTATTTATGTGTAATATTACGAAACTAACAATGTGACCTTACGATTTTGAATTGTTTGGTTATAGTATCTCAATCAATGTTAGCATCAGTTAACTTTACTCTATGAGGATGATAAGCTTTGGTTTTTGTATACGCAGAATGAATGTCATTGAGATATCTGAATGTTCTGATTCATTGCCAGATATGGACGGCTCCGATGTATTTGAAGGTCGTTCTTTCCCTGAAGTACGTTTGGTGGCTTTTATCCGCCTCTTGATTCTCAGGTCAGTGGTTTCTGATGTGGTATGGCTATTGTGTGTTTGTGTTTGAGTTGCGTTATTTGTTTTGTATGGTGATTTGGTACACTTTTGTTTTTGTAGCGCCTCCCAAGAAAATCCACAAACGATATGGCCAATGGCTATTTCTGCTAAAGTGTTTTTTGGCTTACTGATGGATGGGCGTCGTTCGCAACAGATCACAGGTTGCGGAGCTGCAATATTCTCTTGTTTACACCCAAAGGGGGTTGTTGGTTTGAGGTCAGGGTTTTGTCTTGGGCGTTGGTCGAAGCAGATTAACAGGCTTCGCTCGTGCGATGCACGGCCATTTTGATATTATTTTTCAAATTATTATTTGTGATTAAGACAATATTGAAGAAAACTTTGTTTGAACTGCATAACAGAAGAAAGAGAAATAGACCGGATTAAAAACAAAGTCAATTCCTGAAATTAAGAATAATTACCAAGCACATTGAATGACAAACTAAACAGATGATCTAACAGTAAGCTCCTTAACTTTGTCATACAATACTAAGATTCAAGCTTTCGTAAAATACAAATGGACATATTTTAGATAAGAAGGGATCCAACAGAGTTACACCATCACAAACCAATGACGTGCAGTAGATTTCCAATTAAAGCATGCAAAAAACTGTCTGCACTGTTGCAAACATATGACCAAGCACTGTTGCAAACATATGGCCAAACATTGTTGCAAACATATGAAGTTTCTTAATAACAATGGTTTGCAAGAAAATATATAAAGCACGCACATGCTTGGGAATGACAATAAGAATCTTGTAAATTAAAGGACCTAAAGTATATCCTTGCTCCAAGTCAGCATGGTATTTAGCCTTTGATGGACGGTGTTTGACGAGGCTAAAATCGTTGTGCCTATCAAAGAAAATGTAACTAACCAACTAGTATAGCAGGAAAGCAAGAGTCGAATCCCAAGAGAATCAAGTAGTCTATTCTTAAGCAAATAACTATTACCAACGAACACACCAAAAGGGGGGGGGGAGTTGTTGTTCTATAACCTAAGACAAATAAAAGTAACAAGTAGCAAGAGTTGTGGGAATATGATCGGGAAAGCGTTCCACCTAACAAATATCCACACAATGACATGCACAGTTGATCATAGATATCTCTAACTCATGCAATCCTATTGTTGTTCCTATTCCTATTCAGATATAGATATCAGCGCAACCCGCCCTGATATAACTTCCTATTAAACAAATCTAAAGACCTTTAAGACTCAATTCAATAGAAGCATTAAGCAAAGGAATATAGAGGATACATGCAAATTCAGACAACCCGTCAGATAAGCATGCAATCAATTCTCATTCACAAGTAAACACTGCGACCCGCTCATGTAAACATGTGTTTGCTACTAGATAAAGAACTCCGACCCGGAATTACCAAATCCTAGCACTATGAACAATACCAATAAACCTAGCTGGCCAAACTAGACAAATCAATAAGATTCAATAAGATAAAAGCATGAGAATCAATACAATCAATAGAAAGAGAAATAGAGTTTAGAATCTCACAACCATACAGTCAAAGACTTCAACTGTCAGGCGAAACAAAGGGAAATTAGTTCAACATCGACATGGAGGCAAAACTAGGGTTCTTCAGAGAAAACAAAAGGTAACCTAAAACTAAAGTGTTTTTAGGCTTAGATACTCCTAGGAAATAATAAATCCGAACTATGAAATAAAAGGAAAAAGTATAGATAAATAAATAACAAAACAAGATAAAACTCGGAAACAAATCCGGTGTTCAGCGCATAATCCGCGGGCGCGGAAATTGGGTCCACCCGCGGCTCACCCGCGGAAATCGTACTTAACCAAATCAGTGTGCTGCAAATCCGCGACCGCGGCTCGGTTCTTCGTGGGCGCGAAAATTCCTCTGTTGCTCACCCGCGGACGCGAGTCACCCGCGGATCTCTGCTTCTCTCCTTCTTCTCTTCAAGTCTTTTGGCATCTTCTTACTTCATATCTTCAGTACCTCGAAAGACGTCTTCAATCTTCACTAATCTTCATAAATCATTACTTCTTCTCTTCAACTCCGGATCATGCAATTACATATAAAATGGCTCCCAAATGATCCTAACCTAAGCTAATAATCACTAGATAACATGTATGAAATACTCTCTATCAGTGTTCAAAATAGACGGGAAGTAAGAGATCAAATAGTAAGCATACCATTTGCACTATTGGCATCTTGGGTATACATAAAGCTTCTATTGCCCAAAATCTTGCCCTCCTAAAATCATTAAGAAGATAAAATCAAAAGCAGGCACATCTTTACAACAACTAAATAGTCTAAATCAGATATGTAACCAGGAGAAGTAGGAAGCCTCTTAAATCAGTGCAGCAACAAAACGTTGAACTCACATCAGAACTCGGCCTTCAAAATTATTACTCAGTTTGCTGAAAAGCAGCTTTCCATTTTCATGCAGCTCAAAACTTGCAAAGAAAAGTTCATTAATTCACTTCCCACCAAGACCTAAGTAATCATTTGACACATAATATAGCAGTTGTAGCAACAAATACCAGTTGATTAAAATGTTCCACTTTTCATGTATGTGAGAGATGCCAAACTCCATCTCTTCTGAGCCTGCAAAGTTCACTTCATCCATGTCTGCTTTATTTTCTCCATCTCTGATTTCCTCAGTTTTGCTATTATCAATCTAGTATTAAGTAACAACAACATCTCAGCGAAATACATACCAAGAGAAAAATGTTCTTGCTCTACTTTGGAACACACAGTTTACGGACAAAACATACAGATTCAGTCTTCTGTTTTTTCAAAGTCTTAGTGCCCTCCATTTTGTCTGTCACTCCTTGCTATAGTCACAAAATTAATGTCAGATAGTAGTACTCAACTTTAAAAGTTTAACAAATGAATACATATAGATGGAGAGTTGGAGAAGTATACAATATTATCCATGAGGAACAAATTGTTATGAGAAGTGTAGAATAATCCAAAAACTCCTTGTCGCTAGAAACCCATTATATTACATAACACCATTCAGTTAGTATTCATTGTCAGAGAAACAAAACTAATTCAGAATTATGTGAAGTGGATTACCTCCTTGAATACACCATCTTCGGTTTACTTGTTTAGATATGTACTGCTTGATATCCTCTTCGGTGATCTGACTCTCACTTGGCTTTATAATAAATGCAACCGAGACTTCCCCTGCAACCTCATCCTTCATTCTGTTTCACAAAATCAACATATACTGTTTAACTTGCATCATTAATTGTTTAATTATGAGGTTAGGAAAATAACTTACCCAACAACAACAACATCAACAATGTGAGAATGTTTAATCAAGAGGCCTTCAAGCTCTGCTGGAGCAAACCTGAAAACCCTAGTACTTGATCAACTCCTTGATCCTGCCAACTATTAATAATTCGTCGTTGTCATCGAATACTCCGATGTCACCAGAATGCAACCATCCGTCTTTGTCTATAGTATTTGCAGTGGCTTCCAGATCATTCGGATAACCTATATTTAATGATATGATAATGGCATTACAAGATGATATTTTACAAAATGAATGTTGTGATGTCTAAAACAATAAGACCATGATAATCAAAGGTAGTCACTAGAAAGTTGAAATCTTTAAGTCATGACCGAATAATTATAGAACATAAAAATTTATAATGAGAGGGAAATGATTAATTAAGCTGCACCTCTGGTTTCATATCACGGTGCACTAAGCCGTGCAGATGACACTTTCAACATTTGCATTAATATCACTGCTGCGTCTTTTTCGATGTATCGGCTATCCTCCGTAATCAAATTAAGAATAAATCGCTCATGTGATGGTATGCATAAATAGAGTTCAAAGACTAAAAATTTGCACAGAAATATATGGCATTTGTTTGAGATATGCTGCTCTATGGATTGAAAAGTTTTATAAAAGGTTTCAATTAAGTAAGCTAGTCGAACTTATTATTGCAGCAAATCAAGAGTGGTACGTGGGTGGATGCTTTGAAATAGAGTGATTAAAGGTCATGTAACACTTTCAAACTTTTTAAGCATTTAGCAAGAGCAATCTTTATAAATGAATTTATAAATTACAGTTTATTCAGCACACCAAAGTAATTCCAAAAGGTAATGTCTAAAGTAATTTTTTCACCTGTTTGCACCTATCCACTATCCAGGTAGCTAAGAGCCTGATCCAATAGTATGGATGAGGTTTAATAGACATACTTGACGTTGTGATCTTCTTACTACACTTTACAGTAATATCATTGCTATGACAACTTCTTAAGCTTTAGTTCCATTCCTGAGTTACTGGAGCCCTGAAATTCAAAATCAGTTCGTTATCAAGTTGACTTGTCTATGATACTCAATCGTCAAACCGATGATACTATTGTTAGTTTTTTAACATCAAAGTTCGAATTCTTATTCTCTTGTCGCTTGAACTCTACAAATTATTTGTTTCAATATATATATTTTTAGCATGTTGCTCAAGCATTAATGGAAGAAAACAAATTACTACCAACCAAGTCTCTCCATAGAACAGATCCAAAACTCTTGAATTTGTGAACCACAAATAGTTCATCATGAAAAGATATGTCATAATTTAGTCCTTGGACATCTTTCACCACGAATCCTCTCCTAATCTTCTTTTCTAGCAATTTTTATTGGAGATTGTCCGGTTCTAATCGTTATAGAATGTTTCAAATAAATCATTATACATACTACAAAACTAAATAATTAGAGATCAATTTAGTGGTGCTCGATATACTATGACGATCCTCATTTGCGTGTCTATAGAATCACTCAAGTTGTCTATGCTCATTAAAGGTTTGTATATGTCTTATCCTCATTTGCTTGTCTTATTCTCATCAAAGCTTCAATTCATAAGCCTAAAACATATACATTTTTTTGAGTTTCAAGCACTACACCTGAGTCCTGGTTGAAATTGATGACGTTGGTGGCTTTAAAATATCCTTCCATGAGAAAGAAATCACATTAGGAGTCACTTCCGAAATCTGAGGTGAATTCCTTCTCTCGGGACAAAGAACAAACACTTGGTAGAAAAAGTTAAATAATGCAGAGATGCAATGCCAACATCAAAACACATAAAAAATCTTGTTTAAGGCCTAAAATGAATACATCCTATGAAACAACAAATCAATAGTCAAAATGAAAAATAAATTGAAAGAGGAAAGTAAGAGAAGATGTAAAATCATGAGAGTTAAGAAGTTCTTGCACTACTACCAACTCTGGTAGCACAATTGCACCAGCTTTTTCCCAGTCTTGTGCTTCAAGTGTATTAAACCTGTCTAGCGGTTAAGCATTCATACCGATGCTTTTCGTAATCTTTTCTGATGATGTCTCCAATGCGTAGAGCTTCTCCAGGAGCGACGTTTCCTGTCCGCTCTAAAGCCAACTCGAATAATTTTGGGTTCGGCTTCTCCACTCCCTCAACCCCAGAAAACACTCCAAAATCCCATTCAGCCCCCTGAAAAAGGAAGAACAACTCATATTTCAGCAGCTACTCATGATATCATGAGTCATATAGTACTACATAAATCAATCAAGCTCTTGTTTGGTACTATACCTTGGGTATCGTTTGAGAATAACTCAAATCCATTCCTACATTTGGTTATAATTACATTCTGAAATGAATATAACTTAATGACTCATTCCTACATTTTATACACTCTCATACCCGCTCCACCAAGCCATCAGACTTATTTATAAGCACTAAGTAGATTGTATAAAACAAATTTGTTTGGTAGAAAAATATTTTTTATAGCTATGTCTGGTTTTTTTTATGGAAAAAAGTGATAATACTCACTGTGGGAATGGATTTGAGTAGAAAAATATTTCTTCTCAAAAATTTTTGTTTGGTAGGAAAATATTTCAAGAATGGTATCAAATAGGCCCTACCAAGCCTATATTTGCAGATCAAATGCACAAGTATCCTTACCTGCTCATTCTCTTCAAGTAATTTGCATATGGCATAGGAACATACCCACTGTATAGTTCTAGGCAAGACTTGAGCTGGTAAAATATTGCAAAGTCAGAAAGAATTCCATATTTTGTGATTGGTACAAAAATTAATTTAGTCTAAATCTAACCTGTCCAACGATTTCTTGCCTGACATAACTATGGTGATCTGTGGAACGATATAGTTGATCGGATAGAGCTCGAAACTGCAAGATAAAGAAAATAATAATCATCATCATCGGGTGAAAGATTCTTATACAGAACATATAGAGTTCTACGTTATTTATAACCAAAACACTAACCTGACAGTTTCCATCTCCTATCATCTTTACCTTTAATCTGATACAAACGGAAACTTTCAAGTTAGAAAGGATGCCTTAGACCAGTGTGAGACGGAATAACAGAAAACAAAATCTATAAGATAAACCTGTCTAGTAGCCGCTGGTGATTTGACTCTGCATCATCTTCGGTCGGTATCTGAGTGTTTATCTTGGGTACGTGTTGTGAACAGTAACTGACCGTTTCTAAGATAACAACTCACATTAATGTACATTTCACTAATCAAAAGCCATTCAGGAAATCCATATATCATAAATTATCAAATCATGAAAAGGGCCAACTTATTTATAAGATCTATTATTCAGCCTCAAATCTCATTTTATATGCAGTTTAGCCATTAGGGTGGACAAAAGAATGCAAATCATCTTAAATATGTGAAGACTTAATCATCTTGATTTGAAAGGAAAAGTGCAGCAATAGCATCATTCTATGGTAACATCAGATTTTTCTTCTATGACAAGAAAGGTAAAATCCATTATACAGGTTACTTACAGGAACGGGAACCATCTGATGCATCCTCTTGCCAACTTCACCATCCAAGATACATTCCTCGGTCAACTCCGGTGGCAAACTGAAGTGCCAAACTGGCTATTTGTAGAATCTGCGCAATCAGGGAGGAAATTGCATGTAAAACTATCAATAAAACGGTACACTATTATTTTTTACATTAAAAAAAACAATACGCACTTGCTCTTTGGAGAGAAGAACCACGCCAATCCTTAGAAAGGATAGATTCCTAGAGTTTTTGCTCTTGTGTGCCTGAAATACCAGATGCTTCAGCAGTTTCCACTTTTGATAATTCTTCTTGTAGAGCACCTCCATTGATCATGTCCTTTGCATTCATCTCTGACATTGGAGAAATATTCAAGTGTTTGAAGAACAGTAAAACAAAGCAGTGATATATTATTTTATTCTGACAGTGATCATGTCCTTAAAACTATATCGTTTAGCTAATTTAATTATTTTTCCCTCGGAAAGAAATTACAGCTTCCATTTGCAAATAAGAACATGCTACGATTAAATCTATCATTAATAACTGAATAAATGATTGCTAAGTAATATCACAAGGGAGATGAAAAAAGGAGTAACCTTGATGAAGCCAATTTCCTTGGCGTTGTTGCGGATCAACCTGTATGAGTTACCGTAAAGATTGCTAAGTAATATCACAAGGGAGATGAAAAAAGGAGTAACCTTGATGAAGCCAATTTCCTTGGCGTTGTTGTGGATCAACCCGTGTGAGTTACCGTACCGTACACACGGCTGCAAATATAGCAAAGTTTCAGAAAATACACTCCACTTAGACCGCATGAGGATAATTTATGGGCTGCACTTAAACTTGAAGAATTGGTAACTTTCCCTGAATTTTGATGTGTGATAATGTCACTTTTTCTAATAGCTATTAAATGGTTAGACTATTTTAAGGATGTGATAACAATGTTCTCTGACCCTTCATGGACTTCCGCTGTCAAAAAGAAATAAATTTTGCTTACCATTTTGGCCAGATACAATAAAGTTGTCAAGAGAATCATGTACTTTAAGCCAAACTGCAAGGATTATCAATCCTGAAACTAAACCTCCGATGATGTCAATCAAGATGTGCATGCCCAAGTACATTCTTCCTAATACAAGAAACAGATATTCAGCATGGCTTCAAATTTACACTAAACCTTACTTTTAAAATGATATTTTCTAATTCTGTACCTAATGCAAGACCAATCACACAAACAACACCAAGTCCAGCAACTATCACCGGGCACTCAAATTCCACACTGAGGATAGTACAACATATCTCCAAATATTTCTGTCACCATCTAGAAAAAGTATATTTTTAAGCTGTATGGAATAAAAAAATGCGAATTGAGATTGCAGTAGATTAAGCTGGATATTGAACCCTACCTGTGCCACTTTAGCTTGAAGATCTGCAGTAAGATGGTCTTCTAAGGTTATTACCACAGGATATGGAGATGTTGCAAATGCATGGTCTCTTATAGATTTGAGACATTTGATAAGAGGCACGGGAGCTGTCAAGGTCCTGCAAGATAATACTATTTAGTTATCAATAATATAAAACAAGACACACATTTGCAATCAGATGGACACATCATTTTGATACCTTGCGTAACATTGATGTTGTCTCTGGAGGAATTAGGCCATATATCGAGTTCAATTACCCTGACGCCTCTTTGCAAAGCCTTGATGATTGGGACATCGCTGCAATCGTTGCTGAGTTGGTTTCCGGTCAGATATGAATTGTGACCTGTGTATATGAAATAATGTTGCAGCGGAGCAGTCATGTCATTGTGTACCTGAGGAAATCACAGTTCATAATGCTTGTCATTAAATCATCATCTCGTCATTCAAAAGCATTAGAAAGCTAATCCTACATCTCCGACCAAGCAAGAACAACCATCTCTGACCTTCTGCTATCATTTAGAGATTTTTCATTTCCTCAACTAAGAGCCCATCTTCATTCAGTAAATTCTAATTACTGGTTTTTCATCAACTTCACTGGAAATGATTGTTGAATAATTCATAGCTCTCCTGTGTTATCCCATTAAGTTCCAATTCACCTATGAATTCTTATTTTCATCAAGTCAACTCAATTCGTGAACAATCTGTCTAATCAATCTTGATAACACCTTAGTATAATATCGCTGCTTTAGTAATATACAATTGAAGAAATAAACACAAATCAACACAATACCAAAATGACTAAAAAGAATGCATATGAGCCAACAATGACGTTGTATCAGTCCCTATCTTCCGGTTCAGTCAATCAAGCATTCATGAGCCAAGTTCAAACAACCACATACACAGCAATGAACCCACCATCTCCACAAAAACTCAGCAACACATAAAAAGAAACATCAGTACCAACCCAACAATTCAGTCAATTAAACACGGCTATGACCAAGCAAGAAAGCCTTGAAACCAATCCAAATGACATGGCCACCACGAGTTATATGTAACTGCAAGAATGAAAGCAATAATTCTATCAAAGAATAAGTGATATCTCTATATACCAGAGCCCTAAACCGCCCACCACACGTAGCATGTTGATTTCTCCAATGACGTCTACAAATAATATGTTACTAAGTACAAGTTTCATTGTCTACAAATAATATGATTCTCATATCTCCTGGGAACATCTATATGTTTTATGGACATGTTCTCCAAAAATATAGATAAGACAATTTCTAACACAAAGTTATAAATAAAATACAGCAGAAGCTTTAAAAAACAAAATCTGTCTATTTTTAATGCAAAATAGTAGCACGACAACTCAAGTAGCATGGTGAAGCACTCCAGAGCTTTTCTTGGAAATTCTCGACAAACTTTCTAGCTCAAAATGACCAGGCCAATCTTCAAATGCAATGAGTCACTTGATAAAAATCGGCATTCGTAAAGAAGAGGAACATTAAAGACGAAGGCAAGCAGGTCGCATTAATGATTTGGGAGTAAATCTCGTATTCAATTTCTGTACAAAAATCAGTAAATGCTTTAGGTCAGTTATATATGCTTATTTCAAAATCAATAATTATAGGTTCATGAATCCTATTCTAAAGTTCATGTGATTGATTTTTATTAAGTACAAGTTTATTTGTATAAACGGTCGATTAGGACAGATTTTTGTATATCAAGGAGCAGGTTCATGTGTTTTAGGGGGCATGTTCATTATATTTCTCTCATTAAGTTATAATGTTTCAATGTAATTTATAGTAAAAGTTAAACAAGTTTCAAGCCAAGTTAAAATTTGTCAACCAAGTTTTTATGAACCCGCAAGATAATTGTAATGAACTTGTAAGACTATTAGTGTGAACCTACACTATTGCTGGCATAATCTTCTACCATAGGGTTTGTACATGTTGAAGCTCCTTCGGTTTTGAATGGAGACAAACATTCTTCTAATGAAATGACTAAGTGTTTCAGGATCGTCACTCAGGAAGGAACGTTACATAGTGGTACACAGCGGTATTCTATCTTAGGAAGGCGAGACCGAGAAAAGAGAAAGACAAGGGATTGCGTTTCTAAAGGAAAGATCTGAGAGAAGATATTCGAAGAAGATATACTCGAAGAAAAGATATTCAAGGAAGATTGTAATCTCGGTGGTTAGGCGGTTGAAGATATTATGGAAGGAAATATTATCTTTTGCTAAAAGATATTATTTTCTTAGAGATTTATTTCCATGTTTTATTCTAGACGATCTAGGTATAAAAGAAAGGTTTTAGACTTAGAAACAGTTGACGCTTTGATTGAAGTTGTAAGACTGAGAGATCGAGAGAAGAAGAAGAAGGGTGATCCTTAAGCTTAGAGGTTGAGTTCGGGCTCGAGTGAGAGGAGTGATTCGTGATCGTAATCCGAGCTCTCTTTTGTAACGAACGAGAAATCAATAAGATAAGTACACCTTTCTAAATCCTTCAAGTGAGAAGCTTGAAGGTGGTGGTTTTACTCAACACAAATTGGTTGAGGTTTCCACTCTAAATCTTGCGTCAAAGTTTACTTCTTGCATACTATTATTCCGCTGCTATACCTCCTGAGGAACAATACCTATTGTTCCCTAGGAAGTAACTATACTAACCGATCCAACAATTGGTATCAGAGCCTGGTCTCTAGATTTTTGTTAGCTTTGCAGGAAGTATGAGTTCACAAACTGCCATCAATGATTCGTTCTGGAAACCCCCTGTGCTCAAGTTCGGAGAATTCTCTTATTGGGTGGAACAGATCGAGTCACATATCTGTTCGCTCCATGGACAGATGTGGAAAGTGGTAGAGTTTGGTGATATCAAAATTCTTGATCCTACTGATCCCTCTGGAGTCAAATTAAAGTCGAGGGCTGACTATCAAGACGCTGATTACAAGGTTCTGGAACTCAACATGCGAGCCAAGAAAGTCATGCTTGCAGCTCTAGGTCCTTCTGATCAAAGAAAAGTCCTCCGCTACAAAACTGCTCATGATATCTTCAATGCACTTAAAAGGATGTATGAGGGAAACGAAGATATCAAGAAGAACAGAATTCTTGCACTCACTAAGGAATATGATAGCGCTGTTCAAGGAAAGAATGAATCTCTTGATGAGTTTCACTCTCGATTTCAGGGATATGTAGGTCAACTGGAGTTTCTAGGAGAAACAATTCCTGAATGGAAGATCACTCATCAATTTCTTCAGGGATTATCAGCAAAGTGGGACGCCTTCTCTCTGGCTCTTCAGGCACAAAATGACATCAAGAACATTACTCTAGAGGAGTTGGTTGCTCGCCTTCAGAGTAATGCAGGCATTCAACAAAGCAAAGTCTCTAGAAGAGAGAATGAAAAATCTGAAAAATCTCAAAGCATTGCTCTAAAGGTTGAAAAAGCTTTCGATCTTGCTCAGGAAGATGATGAGGATGAAGATGGTGATGAAGAAATTGCCCTTATCACACGGGCATTTCGCAAAGTCTGGAGAGGAAGTCGCAATATGCAACGTTCCACTGATGGGAACAAAGATGCCAAAGACATTGTCTGCTATCACTGTCAAAGGAAAGGACATTTTGCAAGGAACTGTTTCAAGAAGAAGGCAGGAGAAACACCTGTCCCTGCTCGGGAAAGAAAGGAAGCCATGATAGCTGCATGGGGTGCGTCTGACTCAGATGATGACTCTACATATACCTCAAAGGAAACGTGTCTTATGGCTGCTGGAGGAGAATCGGAAGATGAGGTAACTGACTCCGAACTCGACTCTATTTTACTTACCAGAACAAAATCTCAGATCATAAAAGCTATAAAGTCCTTAGGGGAAGAAAATGGAAATCTAAATCTACTTCTGGAAGAAAAGAATGAAACTATCTCTAACTTAGTTGAAGAAAACAAGCTTTGGGTTTCAAAAGTCACCAAACTCGAGAAAGTTTCATTCCAGTCCCCAGATGTATGCAAATCCTGCCCTACCTTTCAATCTACCATCACCTCCCTTGACAGTAAAGTTACTAAGCTCGAATCAGAAATTCTTATGTTAAGGCTGAGTAACTCTAAGCTAATGAAAGAAGCAGTAGATCTTAAGGGAAGTGAAGAAGAAAGAAAGAAGGTTTGGCTGGATGAGTATGTTGCTTCCAAGATTGAAAAGGAGAAGATTGACTTCTCCACGCGATTTGTACCCCGTACTGGACTCGGCTACTGTAAGTCCTTAGACTCCCAATCCAGTAACATTCCCTCCGGATCTCAAAGTCCTTCTCCTTCCGAGGAACATTGTGGTGGATCCAACTCTGGTTGCTCCCACAGTGGATCCAAGGGGGAAGAAAGGATCAAAGCCCGTGAGGAGAAGGTATGGTTCGATGGACAAAAGGCTTACCACATGTGGCTTAAACAAGTTCAGAACATCAAGCCGGTACAAATTGACTTCCAATCAAGGATTAACAATAAACCCATCTGGCCAGGTCAAAGCAAGTACGTGAATCTATGGAATCACAAAGTTTGTTGGTATTGTGGTAAAGCAGGTCATTACAAACAAAACTGTAACCTTAAAAGGGAAGACGATGAAAGAGCTTACCATTCTAGGCAACAGTCCAATGTTAGGAACACTCCTAGGATAAAAATTGAACTTAATGAATCAAGAAATAGAAGAGTATTTTCTAATCCAGGTAAGCCTAAGCTTGCCTGGGTACGTAAAAACTAATCTTTTACTTGCAGGATGGAGGGAAGAAATGTTCTTGGTATATAGATAGTGCTTGCTCGATTCACATGACAGGGAACAAAGACTGGTTCATATCTCTCCATCCACAAACCAAGGGTTCTATAACCTTTGGGAACAACAGTAAGGGTGAAGTAGTAGGAGTAGGAAAGGTAAGAATTTCTGACAAACTCTTTGTGAATAACGTTACTCTTGTAGACAACCTTACCTTTGATTTGTTGAGTGTACGTCAAATGTGCCAGGATGGTCAAAATAGGGTTGTCTTTACCACTGATGAATGTTTGGTTGAGAATGTTAAGACAGGAAAGGTTCTTTTAAGAGGCATTACTGAAAACAATCTATATAAGGTGGATCCCTCTTTCATCCCAGAAGAGGAACTATGCCTAACTGTCCAAACTGAGGAATCAAACCTGTGGCACAAACGATTCGCACATGCTAGCCTCAGACTACTATCAAAACTTCACAACAAGGACCTAGTGGTAGGTTTACCAAAGATAGACTGTCTAGCTGAAGAGGTGTGCATAGCATGTACAAGAGGAAAACAGGTAAGATCATCCTTCAAATCGAAGAAGCAGGTAAGTACTTCTAAACCTCTGGAACTAATCCACATGGATCTGTGTGGGCCTATGCGCACTCAGAGTCGTGGAGGAAACAAATATGTGTTTGTCATAGTGGACGATTATTCCAGGTACACTTGGACAATCTTTCTTGCATCTAAGGAAGATGTGTTTGATGAGTTTAAGTATTGGTTGCATGCTGTTGAAAATCAGTTAGGTCTTCTCCTAAAGGCTATTCGTACTGACCATGGAACGGAGTTCGAAAACTCTCAGTTCTTGTCCCTGTGCAGGACCAAAGGAATTAATCATAACTTCTCTGCTCCAAGAACTCCACAGCAAAATGGAGTGGTTGAGAGGAAAAACAGAACACTGGAAGACATGACAAGAACAATGCTGATTGCGAGTGGTCTTCCTAGGAACTTCTGGGCTGAGGCACTGAATGCTGCTTGCTATGTACTCAACCGGGCGATGCTAAGGCCCATGATCGAGAAAACTCCATATGAATTGTTTAGGGGAAGAAAGCCTAATGTTTCTCATCTGAGAGTTTTCGGTTGCAAATGCTTCGTACACAACAATGGGAAGGAAAGTCTGGGAAAGTTTGATCCAAGAAGTGATGAAGGAACCTTCGTTGGATATTCACCTCAGAGCAGAGCTTATAAAGTATATAACAGGAGAACCAGGAAGGTTGAAGAAAGCATACATGTAGTCTTTGATGAAAGTATTATGGCTGGTACACTTGTCCAGGATTCAAATGTTCTTCCATTAACTGAAGATGACAAGGAACATTTTCAACTCCTGGAAGATCATATACACAATCCCAGTGAAGAAGTCAACCAAGTACAAGAAACTATCTCTACAGAAACAAACAATGATCAAGTTCAGACAGAAAACGTACTGGAGGAAGTATCTGGATCTCAGGGGGAACATATCCCTAACGAGGAACAAACAGGTGTTGAAGAACCTCAAGTAGGAGGAACTCGTCAAAGTACTCGTATTCATGGTCCTCCATCAAGACTCATGGACTACGTGTGCAATTGTGCTTCTGCTTCAGCGTCTGATGCATCACCAGATCCTAATCTGAAGGATTGTTCCATCCTTACCTTAAATCCTATATTTCATGCCTTTTGCGCTTTTGTTTCTGTAGTGGAACCAAAGACAGTTGAAGAAGCCCTAAGAGATCCAGAGTGGGTAAATGCTATGCAAGAAGAGCTTCATCAATTTGAGAGAAACGAAGTATGGAGACTTGTTCCCAGACCTAAGGACAGATCCGTCATCGGTACCAAATGGGTCTTTAGGAACAAGATGGATGACAAGGGACAAGTAACCAGGAACAAAGCTAGACTGGTTGTAAAGGGGTATAACCAGCAAGAAGGAATTGATTATGATGAGACTTTTGCTCCAGTTGCAAGGTTGGAAGCCATACGTCTTTTGATTGCTTACTCTGCTCATCATGGATTTAAGTTGCAACAAATGGATGTAAAGACTGCCTTCTTGAATGGTGTTCTCAAAGAAGAGGTATATGTTGAGCAGACACCTGGTTTTGCAGATCCTTCAAATCCAGATCACGTATTCATCCTTGATAAAGCTCTATACGGTCTCAAACAGGCTCCTCGAGCATGGTATGAAAGGCTGTCTCAGTTTCTATTATCCCATGGTTATGTCAGAGGGGAAGTTGACAGGACTCTATTCCTACTGAAGGAAGGTAAGCACACTCTAGTTGTGCAAGTGTATGTTGATGACATAATCTTTGGCTCCACCAACAAGCAACTGGTTACAAAGTTCACTAAACTGATGGAAAGTGAATTTGAAATGAGTATGGTGGGGGAACTTAAGTTTTTTCTGGGACTACAAGTAGTACAAACTGAAGAAGGAACAAAGGTTCATCAACAAAAGTACCTTAGGGAATGCATCAGAAAGTTCGGGATGGCAGATGCCAAGGATTGTTCCACTCCTATGTCTCCAAATGATACAATAGGAATTGATACAGACAAGAAAGAAGCTGATCAAAAAGTCTACCGTGGAATGATAGGCTCATTACTTTATCTAACCGCCAGTAGGCCTGATATTATGCAAAGTGTGTGTTTTTGTGCTAGGTTTCAAGCAAGCCCCAGAGAAACACATGTTGCTGCAGTGAAGAGAATCTTGAGGTACTTAAGAGGAACAGATGATCTTTGCTTATGGTACCCAAGAGGAGGAAGTCTTGAACTACTAGGCTATACAGATGCAGACTTCGATGGTTACAAACCAGACAGGAAATCCACCTCTGGAATGGCTCAATTTCTCGGTCCATGTCTCGTGTCATGGGCTTCCAAGAAACAAACCACAGTAGCTCTCTCCACCGCTGAAGCTGAGTATGTAGCCGCAGCTGCTTGTTGCTCTCAACTCATATGGCTCAAACAACAGCTAAGTGATTTTGGTATTACCCTAGGTAACGTTCCTATTCTATGTGACAATACAAGTGCTATTGATATCTCTAAAAATCCTGTGCAGCACTCAAGGACCAAACACATTGATATTAGACATCACTTTCTACGTGATTGTGTGGAAAAGGGAATCGTCTCTATGGAGCACGTTCGGTCTGAGGATCAAATCGCGGACATATTCACAAAGCCATTAAATAAGGCCCCTTTCGAGAAGCTACGACTAGGGTTAGGTATGATCTCTCTCGAATGATCTTGCTCTTCTATAAAACCCCCAATGATTGGTGAAATTAGCAAATTTATTCATTCTGTACTTGATCTTTTGAAGCATGGTCACTCTTGATTTCCCATGATATGAATTCGTGTCTTCTGTGCTGCATGCTAGTACTATACATGCTTAGGAAAGTTACCACTCATTGTATTCAATTGAAGTCATGCTATTTTGAGCAAAGGTCTTATTTTCAGCCCAAAAGATTCCTCTTGATGTACTGAACCCACAATATAAGCCCAAAGGATAGAGGAAATCTACAGCCACCCTTAACCTTCATGGATGATAGTCCTATGAGCCCTGTTTATTCATTCACAACTGGACTCACTCGCCATGATATAAAATTATTAAAATTCATGCTATATATTATGTTTTTGTGTGATGTTCTCTTTGTACTCCCTCTGGTAACATTACCCCAACCATCACATACCTTCGACATCAGATAAGGAAGGAAAAGTGAAAAGGCAATGTTCTGAAATCTGCAAGTGGGAACTCCTGGGTATTAGCGACGAGTGAAGTGACTGAAGGTTCAGACCAATAATGGCAGTTTTACTCCCAAGGGTCATGATGATAAGGGAAGAATTTTGATTGGAGAAAATTGCGGCAAAAATCAACCGGTGAATTTATGGAAACAAATTCACACAAGGAAAATCAAAGATTTGAAATTTGAAGCGTTTTTGTTCTGGACACGCCTCATTATAAAAGGAATCTCCCTTTGTCGTCCTCCTCACGCCTCAGATCATCCCTAAGAAAATAATCTCCAGAACCCTAAAATCTTCAATCCCCATCAAAGCTCTCAACAATGGTGAACTCCAACTCCATCTCTCTCACAGGCAAAGAAAGCCCAGAAACCATTAGACGGATACTGGCCGCCATTGGAGTCGCCATTGAATATCCCGCAGAAACCCAATCAACTCCCTCTACCCAAATCAAAGAAAAATCACCATCTCCATCACCAACCAAATCAAAATCTCTCTCACCAAAGCCAGCCAAACCAACCACACCCACACCGTCTCCAGCCAAATCCAAAACTCCTCCTGTCACACCTATTCACACCACCTCCAACACCTCCACTGAAAAAGTCTCTACGCCTCCCACAGTAAAGCTCCACAGCCCATCTCCTTCCACAGATCCTTCACCACAAAAGTCGAACCCTAGTTCTATCCCTGAACCCATCAATGCTCCAAAGTTAGCAGAGCCTGAACCAAGCCCACAAAAAGCCACATCTGAAGGCACCGCCTCCGCCACAACGCCAACAGATCTGGGCGTTAAAGGAGTTCTTGAGGAAATAGAGGAAGAGAGCAGGAAAGAGGAGAAGAAAAAGGGTCTGGATGTAACAGACCTGACAATGGAAGATGAGGATGAACCAATCATCAAAAGAAAGGCACGATCTACGCCTCGACGGTCGTCAACCGTCGTATCTGAGGAGTCTGATGAGCCTTCCACCAAAAGAGCAAAAGTTGAAATCTCTCTCTCTCGCCCTCGCACTCGCAGTCTCGCAGCAAAACCGCCCAGAGCCAAGAAAGCCCCAAAAACGATTGCCGAAGGCAAAACTCTGGGGAAGAGGGTAATCATCAGGGACTTAATATTCAACGATCAATTCTTGATCAACAATGGAATGGAAGCTTTGGTGGATATGGTTCGCTTCCAAGGCTGGGGAAAACTGTTCTGTTCCGCTGAACAGGTAAATGCTCAACTGCTCCGTCAATTCTACACTTCCCTCATAATCACTGAAAAACCTCACGCCGTGCAAGCCTCCTTCAAACTGGGTAAGGAAACTCATGTCTTCTCAAGTACTGAATTAGGTTTAATTCTGGGAGTCCCTCACTGTGGGTTTGAGGAATATGTTAAAGGTCAGTGGCCTAAGGAGGTGAGTTTGGCTGCTATTCAGAATGTCTCTCAGGACTTCAATACTGAGGTGGTAGGGGAAATGTCAACAACATCAATGGGAGTTGTGAATCGTGTGCTCCACAGTTACGTTATCAGTAACATTACACCCAGAGAGCAGAAGCGCACCACAATACTGATCCAGGATTTTCTAATCATGGATAGAATGCTCCTCAGGAAAGCCATCAATCTGCCTAAAATCATCATGCTGCACATGGCTCATGCCAGGAAGAATGACAGGCATGGTCTTCCTTTCCCTGGAGTTGTGAAAAAGGTCCTGGAGTATTTAAAGGTGTATGAGTCTGGGCCTACTGATGCTGTACATGCACGAGAGCTTGCTGAGGCAAATTTGAAGAAGATGCGTTTTGACAAGAACGCTGATGGTGCTTGGGTGAGGGCTTTGGACAATACTGAGAATGATGCCCTGTCTGAAGACCCTCAAGAGGAACAGAATGAAGCGCCCACTATGGTCTATCACAGTGATAAGTTGGAGGAATTGTGCACGCTTGTTGGACTATTGTCTGAACAACAACACAGGCTAGCTAAGGAGATCACTGCTCTGAAGGATGAGATCCGTCGATGGACGACATCAAACCAGTAAGGTTCCCTTCGCAGTATCAAGACGCTGCCTTGCACTCTTCCTTCCTTATATCTGACCCACACTTTCTGTTCCCCAGCACATCAACTTCTTCTCTTCTATGTTTTTTGTACCCTTTGCTTGATGTACTTGTTCTTCGTTTGTTTGCTTTGTTTGCGTTTTCTTTCCCTGCTTCACTATGTACAAGCGTCGGCCACTTAGACGCCTTTTAATCAATGGAATGACTAGTTTGTGACCTGACTTCGCTTGTGTTAAGTCCTTATATGATTAAGTACAGCTTTTTGATGATGCCAAAAGGGGGAAAATAAAGGAAGTTCAAGGTTTTAGGGGGAATATCAGATCCTTTCTCTACGAGTAACAATCCTAAGGGAAACTACTTATGGTCTACTGTGAATACACTTTTCATGTCTTATATGCTTTAAAGAAGAGAATGTTTGTCACCATCAAAAAGGGGGAATTTGTTGAAGCTCCTTCGGTTTTGAATGGAGACAAACATTCTTCTAATGAAATGACTAAGTGTTTCAGGATCGTCACTCAGGAAGGAACGTTACATAGTGGTACACAGCGGTATTCTATCTTAGGAAGGCGAGACCGAGAAAAGAGAAAGACAAGGGATTGCGTTTCTAAAGGAAAGATCTGAGAGAAGATATTCGAAGAAGATATACTCGAAGAAAAGATATTCAAGGAAGATTGTAATCTCGGTGGTTAGGCGGTTGAAGATATTATGGAAGGAAATATTATCTTTTGCTAAAAGATATTATTTTCTTAGAGATTTATTTCCATGTTTTATTCTAGACGATCTAGGTATAAAAGAAAGGTTTTAGACTTAGAAACAGTTGACGCTTTGATTGAAGTTGTAAGACTGAGAGATCGAGAGAAGAAGAAGAAGGGTGATCCTTAAGCTTAGAGGTTGAGTTCGGGCTCGAGTGAGAGGAGTGATTCGTGATCGTAATCCGGGCTCTCTTTTGTAACGAACGAGAAATCAATAAGATAAGTACACCTTTCTAAATCCTTCAAGTGAGAAGCTTGAAGGTGGTGGTTTTACTCAACACAAATTGGTTGAGGTTTCCACTCTAAATCTTGCGTCAAAGTTTACTTCTTGCATACTATTATTCCGCTGCTATACCTCCTGAGGAACAATACCTATTGTTCCCTAGGAAGTAACTATACTAACCGATCCAACAGTACACATTTATTATAGGGTTTATGAACCTCTTGTATTGGGTTTATGAACTTGTCAGAGGTTCAAACACTTCAAATTATAGGTTCACAAAGCTAAAAATGAAGTTCTAACTTTGAAAAAACTTTACTTGTACGCTTTAACATCTTTGCTCATGACTTTTAATTTGTAAGTTCACGAGTTCTAACTTACAGGTTCATGAGTTCTAACTTGCAGGTTCATGAGTTTTCTCAGCGAGTTCATCGGATTTTCTTGGTCCATCAATTAATGAAACTGCAAACTTATCTTGATGAACCAACATAAAAAATCCCACAAACACATAGGCTAATAACGGGAGGTTCAAGAAGCCCTGATTTTCAATGTTACATAGGCTATGAATAAAAAAAAATATAAACATAAATATAGGTTCATGTGTATAACAAGCAAGTTCATTTGTAAGAAGCGACAGGTTCATCAAGATGTTGTTTAAAAAACTTATGATATAATTTTCATGAACTTAGAGTCGATGAACCTTTGTTTCAAGATTTACGAAATTTTTTGATTAAAAGTTCATAAGCCGTAAACTTATAAACATAGTTTCATAAAGCTAAAAGTGAAGGTTCATAAATTTTATAATATAGGTTCAAAAATTATAAATGGATGTTCAAAAAGGTAAAAATGAAGCGGTGAACTTGTAAGTATAAAATACAATGGGTTCATTAAAAAGTGGCATGAACCTACCCGTTGATACACACGAACTTGCACTTATGTTCATATTTTTCTCTTTCGTTTGAAACTAAGTTTAATAACCATAAACCTAAAGCAACCAATATACAATCATCATTTTCGGGTTCATGAGTTTCGATGTTAGGTTCATTCATTTTTTTATAAATCATTCTTTTGTTTTCTGAACATGCTCGTATACAGGAGGAGATTCGTAAACACTATACACGACATTCATAAAAGCGAGGTATGTGTTGGATCACGAACATTAGCAAGTGGCTCATAAAACTTTGTGCTAACTTTATACTAATTAACAATTCATAAAGCAGAAATGTAAGTTCATAAAACCTATTCTAAGGGTCATATCTGTAGTCTCGCTAGTTCATGTCGATTTCCTTACTGGTTCACGTTGATATCCTTACTGGTTCACGTTGATATCCTTTCAGGTTCATTTCGATAGTCTTGGAGGTTCATGAGTTTGTTTATACTTGATTATTTTCTTGTTATTCTATTGAACAAAATGCACTTACATCTCAAAGTTCATGAGAAATTTACCATAAGTTAATAAAAATATATCATGAACCTGATCGTATACACGAAGAGGTTTGTAAACACTACACACGACATTCATAAATGAGAGATACTTATAGGTTCATTAATTTAGGCATACAGGTTCATCACTTTATAGTGTCGGTTCACGAACATTAGCGGTTGGTTCATAAAATTAATGCTAGCTTTATACTAATTATAGGTTAATGAATCCTATTCTAATGGTCATATTGATAGTCTCGCTAGTTCATGACGAGAGATTTGCAAGTTCATGACGATAGCCTTGCAGGTTCACGCCGATAACCTTGCATGTTCATTTTGGTAGTCTTGTAGGTTCATGAAATATTTATCCCCAACTTTTTTTTCTTGTTATTCTTCTAAACAAAATGTTGATAGTCTTGTAGGTTCATCACTTTATTTGTTATGAACACACATGACCCTAAAAGGCCTTAGGTTCTTGCTGAAAGTCGTGTGGGTTCATTGTGATAACCTTGTAGGTTCATGTTGATAGTCTTGCTGGTTCATTTAGCCCAATTGTTTTTTAATGAACACATTGAACTACAAAATATTAGGTTCATGTCGATAGTCGTTTAGGTTCATACCCATAGCCTTGCAGGTTCATGCTTATAGTTTTGCAGGTTCAAGAATATTTATAACCCGATTTTCTTTATTAGTAAAACATTGAACTAAAATGCATTAGGTTCATGTTGATTGACTTACAGGGTTCATAATAATTGTCTTGCAGGTTCATTTAGCCTAATTTATTTTTTAATAAACACATTGAACTACCTTTACGACTTGTTAACTATAATCCAAAACTGAATTACTTGATAAACTGTTTGGCCTTAGGTTCATGTCGATAGCTTTACAGGTTCATACCGATAGTCTTGCAGGTTCATGAAAAGAAAAAATAAACTTTAAGTTCATTAATTTTTACTCACATGTTTCTTAGTTTTTAGTTGCGGATTCACTAATTTCACTTGCACTTTTTATGAGTATATCCTTGCAGTTTCATGACTTTTATCAAGTTCATTAATTTCCTAGTGTAGGTTCATAAGTTTACATTTGCATGTTCATAATTTTACACTCGCAGGTTCATAAATTTACTCTTGCGAGTTCATTAGGCTTTTTTACAAGAAAAATGATTAGAACTCAAATGCTCATTTAAGTAAGATATCTGGTACACAGTAAGAAGAGGTAGGTTCAGCTCCCATGCGTTTTTCTAATTAACTAGATCCGGAAACCCGCGCTTCGCGCGGGGAAATCACAGTTTTTCGTTTGCGGTTAGTCATTAAACATGTCATAAATTTAAAATGAGTGAACGGTGATATAATTCAATTCTACAAACTCGTAAAATGCAAATACAACTATTGCAACAGTGGTTGCAACCGAAATCTGCAACATAAAGTATTTATATGATGTTCATGTTTTACTGAGGCCAATGTTGTTTGGCGTGTTACATGTTTTACTGAGGCCGTGCATATGAATCAATCTTAGGTGTTGTCAATATATAGATTAAAAATATCTAATTAATCCAGATTAATTTTTAATCGGGGAAGGATGAGGCGTCAGAATGAAACGAAGGAATTGATGAACCTGATAGAGATGAGAATGAATTTGGAGATTGTGATAGAGGAAGGAGACGAAGATGGTGTGTTCTTACTTGATGATGGAATTAACATTTAAGAAAATAGGTAATTAGGATAAAGATTTAAAATATATTTTTATTGGTAAAAAAAAAGATTTAAAATATTAAAGTAACATTTATTAGGTACATGTTGCTTTTACTTCTTCAAACCCATCAACTTTTATATATAGATAGATTAGATGCAGATTTGAGGAGCATGCTAGCACTCAAAAGCTTTATAGTTGGATGGAGATTCTCATTCTTAGTATAACTTCAAATTAGAAAATCTCAGTTTTCGTATGTATAGTTTTTGCTCTATTTTAGGAATTTTTTTTTTTCTGAAATAGGCTTTTTTTTAGAAAATATTTCCGATATGGGCTCGTTTTGAAAATAATTCCCAACATAGACACTCTTATGAGGTTCGGAAATTTTTCACCCTCATCCGAAGCAGATTTTTATTTTTTAATTTCCCCGTGTAAGAGACGCAGCGTCTCTTACACATAAAATTTAAAAAAAAAATGGATTTGTATAAGGCGATGTACAAAGGATTTGTTTTAAAAAAAAATTCAAAGTTTTTATATATATATTATTATATATGACTTACTCGTGTTTGGATGGCTCGTATGGGCTCGTTTGAAATCGGAATCGATCATGACCGATTTCCTTGGGTCCGTATTGATCCCAGCTTTCACCAGATATGTCTCTCGCTTGATTCTGATTTCGAACGACCCCATACGAGCCACCCGAACACGCGTAAGTCTCGTGCGTACCTTCTACTGTAAATGGATATTTACAAATTCGTTCCTCCATATCAGGCGATCAGAGACATATCTGGTGAAATCCGGGATCAATACGGACCCAGCGAAACTGGTCCTGATCAATTCCGATTCCGAACTGGTGAAAGAAGGTATGCACGAGATTTACGCTTGTTCGGATGGCTCGTATGGGCTTGTTCGGAATCGGAATTGACCACGACCAGTTTCGTTGGGTCCATATTGATCCCAACTTTCACCAGATATGTCTCTCATCGCCTGATATGGAGGAACGAATTTGTAAATATCCATTTACAGTAGAAGGTACGCACGAGACTTACGCGTGTTCGGGTGGCTCGTATGCGGTCGTTCGAAATCAGAATCGAGCGAGAGACATATCTGGTGAAAGCTGGGATCAATACGGACCCAACGAAATCAGTCGTGATCGATTCCGATTTCAAACGAGCCCATACGAGCCATCCAAACACGAGTAAGTCTTATATAATAATATATATATATAAAAACTTTGAAATTTCTTTTTTAAAACAAATCCTTTGTATAAGGCACTGGCTCTCCCAGCGCCTTATCCAAATCCATTTTTTTTTTAAAATTTTATGTGTAAGAGACGCTGGCTTACGGGGGAATTAAAAAATAAAAATCTGCTTCGGATTTACCAGCGTCTCTCATCCGTGGAAAATTTCCAAACCTCATAAGAGTGCCTATGTTGAGAATTATTTTCAAAACGATCCTATATCGGAAATATTTTCTAAAAAAAAGCTTATTTCAGAAAAAAAAAAAATTCTATTTTAGTTGTGTTATCTCTCCTCCATGAAAACAAGAATATTTTCCTCAAAAAAATCTATTTGGTTTGTTTATACTCTTCGTGATGTCTATGAATAAGGTTGTGATGGACAATAATCACTCTTTAGAATGCGGGGTGATAGCTGACCGGTTGGACGGTGATCAAGAACAACATCAAAAGTATTGCATCTTTGTTGTAAACTTCATCAAAGTTTGTGTCTTTGTCATGTATACTTTTTTGGAGTTCAAGTTTCATCTGCCTAACAAAAAATTGTGCATGTGCTTTTGGATCAAAAAAGAAAAAGAATAAAGCAACCCTAGCTCTTAAAGACTGAAATCAGTTGTTCTAAAGAGCTCCTTAAATGTCGAGTATTAATAAAAAAATATTTAAAGTCGGCTTTGGTGATGAAGGATGGATGATGTCTTGTATGTCTATTCATGCCTTAGTTAATTAATTAGCAGAAATTAATAATATGTATATTTTAGGTTTGGGTCCAATCGGTTTTTATCTTATCATTCCTTCAATAGAGAACAAAGTGTTTGTTTAGTGAGAAATTATTATATAAGATAAAAACTAAAATATGCATATTTTTAATTATCATGCAAGCATCTAAACCCTATCCATTCAAGATTTTATCTTATATGTTTCCTAAAATTATGCTAAAAGTATCTCTCCACATGCTGGTGGATGGGTCACATTATCATGGCTCAAGCCGCGAGAAAAAGGAGAGATGTATTTTTTTAGAAAGAAGACAGTTGCAATCGAGCGTTTCAAAATGTGTTTTTATTTTGAATAGGCACTTCATATAGTAAGGTTATGTTTGTAATGTATAGTGTGTACCTTATTTGGTTTGAAATAATATTGTTGTGTTTGTCGTGTAAGTATCTAAGCCTAATCTCCATTTCAAATACAAATTATTGTATATAAAAAGGTTGTATACGATATACTCCGTGTGAAACATGGGGCCCAAACCTTAGTAAAGTCTAAAAGCTACAACCAAAAATAGGGCTAGTCTGAGAAACTTATAAAAGCCTTCTCCCCTCCCTTACCTTCTTTCCCACGTCACATTCCAATCACAAATACCAAATACTCCCTTCGTTCCTTAATGATCTTCTCATTTGCTTTTGACAAATTCGTCGAGATACATTTTGTAACGTTAATATCTCTAAATATACGATGATAAAAATTATAATTTTTTAATATTCTCAAAATACTTATTGAGACGAATCAAACGAGATCTCACGTGCCTATATTTATTTCTATATATTGGAAGAAAACAAGAAGATTCTCTCGATTCGTAAATAGTGTCGAAAAAGTAAATGAACCTTATATTAAGGGGCGGAGGAGGGAGTACCAAAATTCAAATTTCTCTGTCCAGCTAAAGAATTTGAAGATCAAATTACATGATTCACATTCCGTTAGATTCAAAGCAATATCGGTGCAGAAGAAGAAGCCTTCTCAATCGACCGAAATCCAACTCGAAGCAATTCATAAAGAACGAAAAGCACGATGAATTTGAAGGAGATTCCACTCAATTTGACAAGAGAAGAAGAACAAGGAGATTCTTCGCATATTCAACGAGACTCAGTCAAAATCGCCCTTGTGGTAGCATTAATGTTGCACGACCATTCTAGTGGTGAGAATTCTTACATGACGCATGTAGGCCCTTCTAATGTGCTTTCTTGCATGACCAAGCAGTCAATGCAATGTCAAAATAGTGTCGACAATTTTCGAGAAAGAGAACGAGTAACAGTAAAAAAATCCTCTGATCTTGTTCAGGGAAAGTGACATAGTGTTGGTGAGCATTATTGAGCATGTCGAACCACGCAAGAAAAGTGCAACAACGCCAGAAGGATGTTGATACCTCTCATTAAGGCACGCCTCGCTGACAAGACGAGAAACTTAATCAAGGGCACAAAGAAAGGGCTTCGTCTTTCGCACCAGGAATGGCTCAAGCTCATATCAGAGAGTGTACTTGGTCGAAGACCATACTTGTGGATAAAGATAATGACTGTTTTCTCGTTCCCAGGTGAGATTTGCTCTAAAAATTTCAAAAACTGGATTTTTGTAGCATTTAAAGCATTCAGTTAGCACTGGGTCACGACATACGACACATTGGGGCTTAGCAAATGAATCAAGTTGTTGATGACTACTACATTTTTTGGAAAATCAGGGTGAATCACTTATTAACTCTTACAAGCAAGCAAAATTGAAATTGATGCGGATGACTTCGACTCCTTTCGCACGAGTCATCCGAGAGCATCAAACCACATGGAAAGTCTTATCCAAATAGTCGTATTGCAAACCTATACTCATAAGATGGCATTGTGGGTTAGCAACTACGACCTATGCTGACATGGATAAATGTGATGAAAAGTTAGCAACTACGACCTTCAGATTGGCCTTACCTGCTAAAATAAGTTGAGAGAAAGCCCAGAGTGTGAGCATGAGAGGAAAAGAGCCTCTAAACGATTGTCGAAGGCCTTGAAGAGTCCCCAATGATATTCTGCTTAACTAACCAATTAAGATCATACAAATAAAGAAGAAACACTACTTTAGCTGGCCACCGAGGCTAAAAAGTGATCCAAGATCAGAGCAAGTTTTGCTCCTACCACTGGAACATGGGGCACATGAATGAAGATTGTATGACCAGAACTGAAAAAGAAATTTATAATATATCTACAAGTTTACAACTCCATATATATATATATATATAACTAGCTATATTAACATCCATTTTTCTATACTAGTAAAAATAGGCCCTTGCTAAATACAGCCCGAGCGTTTTCTGAATAACGCCCGGGCCCTCGCGTTCTGCGAGGGAGCGCATCCTCGCAGAACGCGAGGGTGCGTCACCTCGCAGAACGCGAGGGTGTTTTTTTCCCTATAAAAGGGGAAAAACCCTACTCGGCCCATTTTTTACCTCACACACAATTTTCTACCGCCGCCTCTCACCATCTCTCTCGGTTCAAACTAGTTTTTCTTCCTCTTTTCACTACAAATCTCCATATAAGGTATGTTTCTTATACTCTTATGCTTTCTAATGTTGTTTCTAGATGAATATATGTTGTTAGTATAGGAAATTGCATATTATATGATGTTTTGATATTGAATGTTGTTTTAGAAATGGTTGTATAATGGATGAAAGATGATGATTTTGAATTATGGTGGATGAGTGGATGTTGATTTTGAATTTTCGCCTGAAATTTTCGCCGGAAACTGTTGCCGGAAACTCATGATAATGCAAATTGACGCAGAACGCTACACCCCTCCCAGAACGCGAGGGTCATGATACTCGCAGAACGCGAGGTCCTGCCTCTCGCAGAACGCGAGCGTCATGCTGTCGCAGATCAAGACTACTATGATTATAAGCATTGTTGTTGTTTGTATAGATTATGAATTTGATTGAGTATGTAACTATAATTTGGTCAGGTTTGTGATTATACAGATGTCCAATTCCAATCAAGAATCTGATATTTCTGATATTAGTACGGTGTCTAGCATTGGAGACAACTTTGATATGCTTGAACGGGAGAGACAAGAACGTGAGCGACGTGAACGGGAGAGACAAGAACGTCAAAGGGAGAGAGGGGAACCATCCACTAGACCAAGGATGACCGCACGAGAATTCAGGAACCTCTTCAGGCCGTTCAACCCTCGTCGTTAGATCTTTCTTTTGAAAATTTATCGACCTTCTTTGTTTGCTTGTTCCTTTTAATGTTGTTTGTTTAGAATTACTTATTATGTTGAACCTTATTATGTTGCACCTTTGAAGTGTTGAACCTTATTATATTTCTTTATTTATATGGTGTGTCATACATATTGCGACCTCGTTCGGTTTTCAAACTAGGTTTCACTTCCAAAGGAAGAAATCTTAATTTCAAGTTACACACATGATCAAATAGACATTATAAGGATTGAAACAAAGTTTCATTCCATTTCGATAAAGTTTCGATGACGTTTTTGCCGAATTGGGCTTTATCGCCATAAAAAAGACACTAAAAATGTGTTATTTTGCACACTTAACTACAATGCTTCTGTTAATACGCTTTAATGTGCATCCTCGCGTTTCCTAAATAACGCACCCTCGCGTTCTGCGAGGGAGCGCATCCTCGCAGAACGCGAGGGTGCGTCACCTCGCAGAACGCGAGGGTGCGTCACCTCGCAGAACGCGAGGGTGTTTTTTCCCTATAAAAGGGGAAAAACCCTACTCGGCCCATTTTTTACATCACACATGCGTTTTTCTGTCATTTTGTTAGGTATGTTGGAACCCGTATGGAGCACAAGACTTCACCGATCCTAAGCTTGCTCCCGCTCTATTTCACGGGGTGCTATCTTGCTGTGACATCACCGAACCACACATGCCTGATAGGTGTCCGAGACAATTTGGGAGAGTGCAGCGTATTCCTAGGCCAGTCATCGAACCGCTCAAAGCTCATAGGTTGAAAAACATTAGGTGTTATAGTGTTTTTTATGACGCCAACCAATGGCTTTGGGAGTCAAGAGATGTTCACTCTTTGTCTCTCGATGATATGGGGCCAGTTGCCTATGCACCACATGAATGCTCCCATGATTACATGGATTGGTACATCAAGAGGACCCATAGGTATATCCGTCCTGCAATCCCTGGGATGATTACTGAGAGACAGGTGATTGGCCGGGTGTACAATGACATGGACCGGTATCGGTTTGCCACTCCAGAGGATTTTGATTCATATCACGCCCAAATGCTACTATGTATGTCAAATCTCGCTCCCTTCCGACCACGAGAAGACGAGTAGCCTTTCGTTTTGTGTTTTGGATTGCTTTCTTAGGTGTTTTGTTGCGTGGATAATTTTGTTGGATTATGTTTACGGATATGTTGGTGTTGCTTCAATTCTGTTCGTTTTTTGCATAACCTCGCAGAACGCGAGGTGTACCCTCCTCGCAGAACGCGAGGTGTACATTCCTCGCAGAACGCGAGGAATTACATTTTCTGGAAAATGTCCATGACATGAGTTCCTGTTTAAGAATTTAAAAAACCATCTCCAGTTCAACATTACATTACAAATTCAGCGAATAAAACATAACTTCAACATTACATTTCAAAGGCGGCACATCGATGTGACACAAGATCGTGCAAAGAAAAAGCATCTCTTTCAGCGTTTCGCCACCAAGGAGTAAACACATGAGGTAATGGGCAGTTTTCTTCAAGACGCAACTACAAGAAAACAACAATGTTAGGAAGTTGCATATTAGATAGTAATTCATAAGTAGATCCAAAAACTTACCGGAACAAAATGTCTCTCACTCTGAATATAGAATAAGCAGAACGTCGGAAGTGTGTCACCATCTTCTAACCAAGTAGGACGTTGTAGAGGAAGGTAAGTGTAGTTAGCATTTTTTCCCACCGTTACGAACACTATGTTGAATGTGGATGCCACAAGGCATCCCATTTCCGGGGTAGCTAGCCAGTGATCTTCTGGAGCCCTTCATATTCCTTCCCATGTAAGTTGGTGTAAAGCGCTCTCCAAAGTTGGTTGTTGTGGAGGTCCAATCCAAGTTCCTTGAACTAGGTGCCAAATCTCTTTGACCTTAGCTATCATCAAATCTCTTACTTCCCTCCATAAGTGTTGGTTGTCATGCAATTCATGAGCTATTGCTCTAAATCCACAATTTCCATCTCCATTTACCTCAAACCAACCATTCACATGGGTGCGCATTGACGCGGGTATGTGAGACTTGTACTTGCCAATCACCTTAATCTTTGGTTTCTTGAATGTTTCAGAATTAGAAGCATTTTTTTGCTTCTTTGGGGGTGTTTCTTCCAAATCTCTAGCATCCATCTCAACATTAGTGTGCTCCCATGCAGACGGTCTTCTTTGCGTTGACCTAGGTTGTTTGTTAGGAGCTCCGACTGGACGACCTCCGGTGTGCTTTGAAATAGCCGGCTCTTTTAGAGGAGTATTTACTTTCCCAATGTCTAAAACAGTTTGTGCACACTTTTCTTGATCATGGGGGCACAATTTCGGAAACGTTTCCTCATAGAAAGTCTGAAAAAGACGTCTTGCCACCTTACTCTTAACTTCCAGTATGCCGGGAACATCAACTTCTTCCAAACTCAAAGTACTCCAGAAAGGGTGCAACTCTGATACTCTTAGTGGTCTTTGCTCCTTCCAATGTCTTACAATCTGATGAACACACATCAACCCATCTCTAATCTTGATCCCGCAGCTACAAAACATATTAAAGTGCGCACCTAATCTCTCCCCCTTCGTGTATTCCTTAAGCAAAAATTCTATGCATTTGTAAGAGACTTTGAACTTCAAGACTTTAAACAAGTCCGCCCCTTCAACAACTGTGAAGCTCTTATTCAAACTCTCGGTGAAAGACACAGTAATCTCCTTAAGTTGGTTCTCCGCCATTGTTTTGTATTCTTTGAACATTGTGTCTAGCCTAGCATTTCCACTTGACAAGTATGACTTAAGACATGAATGTGCTCCTTCAACTCTAAAATGTTCGAAAAACAATAAAATGCAAATACAAATCAGAACCTGTGGATCCTTCTGTAATGTGCAACTCCTCGCGTTCTGCGAGGTCTGTACACCTCGCGTTCTGCGAGTTCATTGATTGTTCCAGGATCTTTGCATTCGAAAATGCATCAACACTGAATCAAGGAATTTACTCGCGTTCTGCGAGGTGGTATGCCCTCGCGTTCTGCGAGGTGTGCATTACAGAAGCTCTTTTTATCATATGTAGAAGGTAGACATAAATAACAGAACATACCTGTTTGTCGTGTTATTCCCGAGAGTGAAGACATTATCCGTCCATGCTGAAACAAGTCTTTCTTTGTAACGGTTTAGCCAATTCGTTCTCACGTACTTCAATACGGTTGGATAAGCTCGCCATTCGTCCTCAAGTTTCTTCAAAGTACTCTTGTAATCTTCTTCAGCGGTTTGTTCGAACACGTTATAATAATCATTTGAAATATGAACCCCCAATGCTTGTGTGCCCATAGCTATCTTCGCTCTCGCCTCTATGTTCTTCCTTACATGTCGCCTACATAAGAGAAACTTTGCATTTGGCCATAACTTGTCTGTTGCATTCATAAGAGCCATCTCACGGTCAGTGACGAAGCAAGTAGGCGATGCTCCTATTCTCAAATACATCGTCTGCAGCTGCTGCAACGCCCATAAATAACTATCCTCGCTCTCAGCCTCTAACCATACCCCGCACACAACAAAATTCTTCCATGTAGAAGTCAAACCGACTATCTCCAGGAAGGGAACATTGTACCTGGAACCAAAATACAGTAAGATAAATACAACATAAAAACAGAATGATAAATACTTACCTGTTCGTGCTATAAGTCGAGTCCATCAAAAGGACATATGGAAACGCCTTTAAGAGTTTCATTGATTCGGGGCTAGCAAAGAACAAGTCGCCTATTATCGAAGGGTTCGTTGCACTTGGCCTATACTCCATGAAGTAGTTGCTCTCTTTGCATTGGTGAAAGAATTCTTGAACCACGGTTCTACCTTCCATTTCCTCTTCCCTTATATGTCTTACCAAATTGTACACTTGGTTCTTCTTTGTGCAACTTCCGGGATCCTTGTTTATCTCAGTGTAAATCTGATTTGGAGAACAATGTGAAAGTACCATCTCACGAACCTTTTTCTTTTGATCCGGGGTTGGCCTCCCGGCAAATGCATTCCCGACCAAACTATCTCCAATAGGATGGTTGTGCAAACCACAAACAACCACTAATCTCCAATTCTCTTCAACCCGGTTCTCCATGAGCTTCAACTGAAATTTACACCCCGTTTTCTTGCTCTTTGTGTTTGATCTAACACCGACACCTTTAGGCCTATGGCTTCCCCCTTTCTCACAAATGATTTGAATCTTACCACTTTGCCCCGGTTTAGATGGTACACTCCTTCCAATAGAGATCATAAACTTGTGTTGCTTTGCAACATTCAAAGCCCACAAATGACCGATCTCCTTAGAGGCAAACACTTGCTCCGTAGTGAAATATTCCGAATAATCCCTAGAAACAACCTCTTCCTCACATACGGGACTATCAAACTTTGGTGCAGTGCGTAAAGAGGGAAGAAAACACATCTCCTCTCCTACGTTTGTTGGTGGGTTAGCAAATTGTGAATCAAACGCATCATAGCTTGATGGCACCTCATATGTACATGGCATGGAATAAGTAGATGGCACGGGCAATTCATAAGTAGATGGCACGGGCAACTCATAAGTAGATGGCACATGCAATTCATATGTAGATGGCACATGTTGTTCATATAAAGATGGTTGATGATAATATCCAAAGTCGTCAATCCCTAAATCAAATGACGGTGGCGAAACGGGCACCGTATTCCGCGAGGGGTAGGTGTAGTCATTCAACTAGATTGCATTCAATCCAGTGAACAAAGAAAAATTCACCTATACACAATGCTTCTGTTAATACTCTGTAATGTGCAACTTCTCGCGTTCTGCGAGGGAGGCACTTCTCGCGTTCTGCGAGGGAGGCACTTCTCGCGTAACGCGAGGGGCTTCCTCTCGCAGAACGCGAGAAGTTGCTATTTCCTGAAACTAGTCTTTCAACGGGATATTTTAACATAACATGAGTTTCTACATTAAAAACCATAAAAACCCTAAAAACATGAACACATCTAAGTTTTTGACATTATATGCAAAAGTCATCTCTTCAACACTTACTACTACTACTAGATTTAACATGAAATACAACATAATAAGTTCATTTTAGCTCTTAATGGTGCAAAACAAATTAAAATTCAAAAATTAAGTAAGAACATTACCTCATTTGAATGGTAACTTGATGAACCACCATCTTCATTCCCTCCTTTGTTGAATTCCTCTTCATCTTCCATTATTTTAGGTGTTTTTAGAATGTTTTGAAGTTTTAAGGTTTTGAAAATGGGTTTTAATGGAGGGTGAAAGAGGTGAAAGATGATAAAAAGAGGTGTTAGGGTAGGGTTAATAGGTGTTACGGATTACTTAAAATAAGGGGTAGTTATTATAGTTAGGTGGGGACAAAACATGTAGTAATGGCGCACAACAACGTCCATCTGACATGCTAATCTCGCGTTCTGCGAGGGACGTGACACTCGCGTTCTGCGAGGACACGTACACTCGCGTTCTGCGAGATTAGCATGCATGTAATTAACCTAATTTTTTGCTAATCTCGCAGAACGCGAGTGTACGTGTCCTCGCAGAACGCGAGTGTACGTGTCCTCGCAGAACGCGAGTGACCCGGCGTTGTTTGAATAAAGCACCGGGCTGTATATAAAAAGGGTGTAAAAATACTAGAACCCCTTCTACAAACATAAAAGTGGTTCTAAATTATGGCAACAATAGAACTTTATGAAAAGGAGAGTTCATATTGGTGAACTTATAAAGCGAAGCCGTCCTAGGTCAGTGGTAGAGCGCGTGGCTTTGAAGTTTTTTGTTCTGAAAATGTGAAGGTGAATGGGGTGTTTTTGGGTAGAAGTAGATTATCCAGTTGTTGGTGGATAGGATACATCTTCATCCATGGCGTCGGTGTCCTGCTCCCAATCCATCTCCATCTCCGCGGTTTTCTACTCTCATAACCGCCTCCTACGCCGCCACCCTCCATGGACCGCCTCATTCTCGCCCAAGCCCTTTCTTGTCTCTGCCCACAACACCTCTCTTCACTACAACAAACTCGGCGATTCTGATCTCCTTGTTAGCGAAATCACTCTCGGAACGGTAATTTACTTGCCTAAACTCCTCTCCTCTTCGCAACGCCATTTTATTCTTTATTCTTTCTACCATCACCTACATAATTTGCACTTACCTGAACAAACCCAATCTTAATTTTACAATGGACTAAGAAATTGGCCTATTTACCTGCATGTTATCCCCTAGTTCTACACAATTGACTGCCAATTCTGTGCCTATTGTATCACGGCCATAACCTGTCATGGATCTTTTACTTAATCTAGTTTTAAATAATTGACTGTATTCTTCAGCTTAAGATAGTGCTTATTAGGTTTTACCCGTGGCTTGTAATGTTGCTGAACCTGTTCTCAGATGACCTTCGGAGAACAAAATACAGAGAAGGAGGCTCATGAAATGCTTAGTTACTCACTCGATTCTGGGATCAATATAGTTGACACTGCAGAGGCTGTAAGAATTTCTTTTACAGTTCACTTAATTTCATTCTGAGAAAATGTAAAATGGAACAACCTCGTTTCCTTCTGTTTTTCTCCTAATCTTATCAAAGATCAAATCACAGACTTATCGAATTTGTTACCATCATACCATGTCATTGGGTTGATCGGCTGTTTCCCCATATTATCAGTAGACTAAGGTAATTTTGTTTATATGTTTCCAGTACCCTATCCCAATGAAGAAAGAAACACAGGGAAGAACTGATTTGTACATAGGAAGTTGGTTGGAATCTCAGCCACGTGATAAGGTAATGAATCTTGGTTTCACATTTGATTCTTAGATGGTTCTCTGCACCTGGTGAAGTATGTGAAACTTCTTCAGAGAGCTGCAAGCTCACAGTTCCTTATCAGTCTACACTGTAGTTCTATTGTCTTTTCTCACCTTTGACCTATCGATTCACTTGATATAGGTTATTGTAGCAACAAAAGTTTGTGGTTATTCTGAGCAACGGCTCAGTCATGTACGCGATAATGCAGATGTGTTGAGGGTTGATGCTGCTAATATACGAGAAAGTGTGGAGAAAAGCCTCAAGCGACTCAATACTGACTATATTGACCTTCTTCAAATTCATTGGTGAGTTTGAGTTTGTAATATTCCAGGTTATAACATTGATTTGTCAGTAAGATGCAATTTTGTCTTCCATGACCACTTTTAGAATTGATCTCTCTGCTGATTACATCTCTACTCTCAATTAGATTCAGTTAGGCTCATTAGGTTTGAGAAATTAAGGTGATATTTAACGTTTGAATTCTTTTTCACTGGTGACAAAGCTTAGCAACATTCGTTATGAGGTAAATATTAAGTATATAACCAAATCAAATCAGTTGATACTTTTTTTTTTGAGCACAAATCAGTTGATACTTGAATGTAATTGAATAAGTCAACAACTTTATTTATATATGTTAACTAGAATCGACCCCCCCCCCCCCCCCCGCGAAGCGCAATCACGGATTTCATATACGGTTTGGTTAGATTAGAATAAGATGGTAGGATTTAGAATTAATAAAGATTAATAAGATAATTAATTAATAAAAAAAGTCTTGAATAAATTTAAAATTAATTAAAGGCAAATATGGATAAGTTCGTATTAATTAAGTCTTATACTCTTAATGCAAATCAAGCCCAATAAAGCCCGGTTGATTAATGATTGGCCCATAACTTTCTCAAGGGATCAATTTTTAATTATATATAGAAGATTATGTCGTACAGACCCTTACTTGTCAAGCACATGAATGAGATTCTTCCTGTTATATATTTGGATTGTCAGGCCAGATCGGTATGTTTCTTTGTTTGGCGATTTTGCTTATGATTATACAAAATGGAGACCAAGTGTTCCATTCATTGAGCAACTGAAAGCCTTCCAAGAGCTTATTGACGAAGGAAAGGTATGCTCACTTTTCTTGTATGAGATACACTTCTCCTAGTTGATTTCTTCAGAACTTTTATCCTGGTAATAAAAAAAGGAAAATAGCAATTTCACTGCACCTAATTGCTGCAAATTATTTAATGCATACCTCTGGTTAGCAGCATGGATTTATTTAAATAATTTTACTGCTCTGCTCATGATCGATCTTCTTGAGATTCTAAATGTGATTTCCTGCATTTACATATCACTTCTACAAAATTCATTTGTTCTTGATTTTATCTAGGTGAGGTATATTGGTGTTTCGAATGAGACTTCATATGGAGTTATGGAGTTTGTCGATGCAGCAAAAGTGGTAGGGATGCCAAAGATCGTTAGCATTCAGAATTCCTACAATCTTCTATCTAGGTGCCGATTTGAAGGTCAGTGGTAATTGAAACCTGCATACAAGTTGGTCTTTGAAATGATATTATCCTTATTTGTTCTATAAGAATCCTCGTTGTAAACGAATTGCATCTTCTAGCAATAGGTCTGACGATTTCTGTATGAAACTATCAAAATTTTATTTCATTTTCTCGTTCTGCGTTGCACATTGATGCTAATCTCTCATACATTTTGTTCCTCTCAGTTGATCTTGTTGAAGTTTGCCACCCGAACAACTGCAACGTCGGGTTGCTTGCTTATTCACCGTTGGGTGGAGGAAATCTAAGTGGAAAGTATTTAGATCCTGAATCCGAAGCTTTCAAGACCGGAAGGCTCAATCTCTTTCCTGGTTACATGGAAAGATATATAAAATCTTACGCCAAGGTAAGGCCTTCCCTCGTAATGCATTATATGGGAAATCCAAACAGACCCTTATTTGTCAAGTTCATTACATTTGAATACCAGGAAGTAACTGCAAAGTATGTAGAGCTGGCAAAGAAGCATGGCCTGTCACCAGTACAGCTGGCGCTCGGGTTTGTAAGAGACAGGCCCTTTGTAACGAGCTCCATCATAGGTGCAACTTCAATGGCGCAATTGAAGGAAAATATCGACGCTTTCATAACAACTGAAAGGCCATTGCCATCACAACTGATGCTGGAAGTTGAACAAATTTTCAAGAGGAATAAGGATCCTGCCATTGATTGATTTCTATCTTCTACATATGCGATTTCGCAATTCTCATTGTACGGATCATTCACATTTCACACATTCCAGAGGAATTAATATTGATATGAGATGGAGAATAAACAAAATACACTATATTTAGCAAATAACGGAAATATTGTAATTAGCAAATAAAGAAAATATACACTCATTTCTCTCTCTCTAACTGCCTTCTCTCAGATGTGCTTTCGCTTCATTGCCAATTTTCTGCGAATTTCGAATTCTTGAACAATGTTTCTTTGTTCATTGATGGATGAATTGATCGATTATTAGCAATCGAAAGGAGAGAGAATCAAAATTGTGGATTTCGAATGATAGGTATTGAATTCCAGGAAGGAGGAATCTGATTGCGGATGAATTTCGGCAGAGGAAAACGAGATAATCTATGAAGGCGATGCAAAAGCATCTAGTGCACTGCAGTTTGTTTCTACTTGTTTCAAGTTGCTGTTTCAGATGGAATGGCAGATCTTCCCAATTCTGAGCGAAACAACATAGATCATGTACTAATTTCTCTCTTTGAATTCTCTACTCGTTTGTTCTTTATATTCGTTTAGGATTTCTAAATCAGGAACCCTAACTCCTAATCTCTGCTAGATTTCAGTGGTTATTGCAGCATTCTCATACGATTTCTCTACTTATTTTAGTGGTTAATGAGCTGTTACATCTCTTGTAGGTCCTTAATTTGTTGAAGAAAGGCACTCAACTGATCAAGTATAGCAGGAAAGGGAAACCCAAGTTCTGCCTTTTCAAACTTTCTACGGTTAGCTCATTTTCCAGAATTTTTTTCCTTTTTTTTTCATTGGTTCTATTTTCAATAGATCCAATGATTCACTATTCTTTGACTTCGGAAAAGCAAAATCACTCATTTAACGGTCAATGCTTCTTATTTTGTGAAGTGGTAGCCAGACTAAGAATTTTTTACACAATCTTCATTTTGAGTCATCGAAAACAACCTCTTATGTTTAGGTACATCCGCCCCTCCTCACCCTACTTTTAAGTGTGAGCCTTTTCGGGCATTGGGGGTAATGTTATTGTTGTTCTTCTTTTCATTTGACAAATCCAACCATGGCATGTGTTGTGACTTTTCCTTCTATTCTAGAAGGAAGAATTGAATGCAAACAAACGGCTTAAGTCAGTTATGAGTAAGGGTATTTCAGTCTTCTGTAAGGAGGGAATATTCTGACATACGCAGTCAGAGAATGGCCTATGAGCTGGGTATAGAAGATGATATATAGAAGGAGTACACTGTAATAGAGGCATCGAGAAATCAGTAGTAAATTCGGGCTCTAGTCTTGGGACTCTTTGGAGTCAATCTCCTCAGACGTTGACTTATTAGGGGTATCCCTCTTGAAATTTATGTTGTTATTTTCTATTATCAATCAAATTCAAGAATCTTTTCCTAGATCCTACGTTCATTCTAACAATTTGGTGCTTTCATTGAGAGAGGGTGTGAGGATTTCCATCATGACCAAGAAGGAGGTGTTAGAGAAGAGAGTGAGAAGTTTGAGTAAAGCAAGGAACTTATCCTAGATTCAGGATTTGCCAGGATGGAGGAGCAACTCTCAAAGCTCATTCGTCTGATAGAAACGAACTTAGGAGGAGCTCCGCAACCAGGAACATCATGGGGAAACCCGGACGCGAGTATGGCGACCAAAGCACCCATGGTGGACATGAAACCACCTGGGATTCAAAAAATGAGCCAAGCCAGCGAGGAAGAGAGAGCCTCCAAGCAAAGGTTGGAGATACGTCAAACGGAAGGTACACCTGCGAGTGGATACTCCAAATCGATGGGCCCGATGACGGAGGAGCCACCACGCTTACAGAAAAGCACGCCAAAAAGTTTCAGACAAGAGGAGAAGGGAGCATCACTGATGGTTGAGTTGGTCGAGATGGGAAAAGACGAGTTTGAGATCGAGGCGGGAGCTGCTAAGAATCACACCATTGTTGACATGAATGAGAAAATAGAGAGGAGCTAAGGGGAAATATCGTTCCAGATCTCGAGTCTTCCACGAAGGAGGACGATGTACTCCAGGCCGAAGATATCAAAATTAGGGTTGAAAAATTTGCAGAAGAGTTTTAGAGGTTAGTGATGAAGATGGCGTGTGAGGTACAACCGAAAAACCCAACTTAGATCTTAGGGTTGAAAGGGAAAGGAGAATCTGACTCCAAACCCGTTTTTCTCTTGAAAATGGGTTCAAATCCGGGCTAGATCCAGAACTATTGGGTCCACCACCTTGGTCTGACTCTTCGTTTAAAGCTTCTGGGCCTATCCGTCATCAAACTATATTAACAGAGAATAAGATGGGGAAACTTGGGTCATGGCTGGATATAATTGGCCCATTTCATTGGCCCAATCTAGTAAGTGAAGAGACAGAATGGGCAAGTCAGAGCAGTGGGTTTCCTACTAAATCCCGAAGCACAATTCCTTGGTTCACTAGCAGGCAAAATGCTAACGTAATTAGTAGTCTCATTCAACCTTTCATTAGCATGTCTGAACAGATGTGTTATTTTCTGCCACTGATTCCCCCACCGGAAAATCCACATCCGCAACCAGCCGATCTTCCTCCAAGGCTTTGGATCTTGGAAATTAATTCTTCGATTTCGGCTACTACCGGTGCTTTCCCTTCTTTTCTGCGTGTCAGGGGAAGTTGGACGCCGCTGGCGACGACCCCGGTCACAGACGACCTTTTCAAATTCCAGGCTCACTTCCAAATGAATTTTATTTCGAATATAGCCTTGAGGACAAAGCTGATTTAAAGGGGTCGGGAAGGGCACATATATTCACCATGGAAGAGAGCCTTGTAGTAACCGAGTTAGAGTTGCCCTTAATTACCAATATTGCATCATGCTTTCTATGTTGCATGTACTCTTATATCATAGCCTTCCTACGACCACCAACCACCTCCACCAGAACCCTCACCACTTATATTCATGGGAATGTTTGGATCATAAGTCATAAACAAAAGGGCTAATCAACTACCTATTAGTGAGAGAGTCTCTACAACAAACCGATGTGGTGATCGTAAAATCTATGGAGCATATGGCCGCATCTTTCAACCTTGTAACATACCTCATATTCTGCAATGCTACTGGAAGATGACTACATTCAACCACATCATGGAGAGGTCTAGATCCTTAAGTGGATAAGTTTAGTTTAAAGGAATATAACCTTGAGGACAAGGTTGTTTTGAAGAGGGTGGCATTGTTAGGACTTGTGACTTTTCTGTCTATTCTAGAAGGAAGAATGGAATGCAAACAAACATGGCCTTAAGTTAATATTCTGACATAGGCGGTTAGAGAATGGCCTATGAGTTGGGTAGATAAGATGATATATAGGAGGAGAACACTATAATAGAGGGCATCGAGAAATCAGTAGTAAATTCGGGCTCTAGCCTTGAGACTCTTTTGAGTTAATCTCCTCAGATGTTGACTCATTAGGGGTATCCCTCTTGAGATTTATCTTGTTATTTTCTATTATCAATTCAAAGTCAGTAATCTTTTGCTAGATCCTACTTTCATTTTAACATAATGTTGCCATTGTTTCAGCTTGTTTTGCACACATATTCAAAAGGTCTTTCCAACAATGTCCTAAGGCACATGTTAAACATTTTTATTTATTTTGGAAACCCTTACACCAACGGCACAAATTAGAAAATGAGATATTTAATTATTTTAGTATGTGGTTGGAATCAAACTTTCGAACAACTTATTGCCTCTTTGGGATTGATATTGGAATATGAGGCATTATGAGATATTTGGCATACATATTTTGGTATAATGGAGAGGCGACACTCTCACATAATATTTTTTAAAAGCTCAAAATGACTATGGCTTAGAGCCGCGAGGAATAACCTGACCCCTAACATCATCTCGGATAGAGTCTACCAGAAAACACGGAGGTTCATTAATAACATGAAAGCCTAAAGGAAAATCAAAGATATTTGACATACTTATATATGTATGTTTTGGTATACTGGAGGCTATCATATTAGTTATATCTTTCACAAAATCAGTATGTCAAGTATGTCACTCATGCTCATTCATATCTATACAAATACTCGATAACTCTTATCTTTGATTAATATCAAACGAGCATTTGGTGGTTATGAACATTTAAAGTCTTTGTGATGGACATAGTATGAAACAATTAGGGCTCGTTTGGTATTGAGATAGGAATTTGTTTGGTATTGAGATAGGAATTTGGTTGGAATGAGAAATTTGGTTGGATATGAGGAATGCGTTTAAGTGATTTTCAACCTTAAGTGTTACGTAGGGAGAGAGATGGATTATAAAGTTATCCATACCTTATCTTTGTTTGGGTATGAGATATAAAGTAATTTGTTGGTATGAGAATGACTCATACTCATTCCCTATACCCATACCTGTTCTACAAAACACAAAAACAAATTTAGCTCATTTTTATACCGATTCTCTAAAACCTAAGGTATACAAACGTTTTGTCTTTCTTTCTTTTTAATTGTAGAGAGGTCATATTAAGATAAAAGAATGTTATTTCTTTTGTTGCTCCAAATGTGATATGAGTACGGGATCATGTCACATTTATATAATGCGTTCTATTTTTTTAAAACTCTATTCACTTCTGACTAGTTGCTTATTCATCTATAAAATAGATTGTGGAATTTAGTAATACTCTATTTTTTGTCTTATTACAGGATGAAACAACACTTATTTGGTATTCCCATGGACTTGAAAGGACTCTAAAATTATCTTTAGCCTCGAAAATTATTGTAGGACAGAGAACCGTAAGCCAATTATCAAACCTTCTCTCCCTTATGAACTACTATTTGAATGCTTATTTAAACATATGTGATTAAACTGCTAATAATTAATATAATTTTTATATATGCAGGCTGTATTTCGCAGGTACTTGCATCCTAAAAAGGATTACTTGTCATTTTCACTTATTTATAACAATGGTGAAAGATCTCTTGACCTGGTTAGTCACAACTTATAGACACGAATCTTCTCGTTTTTAACTTACAAAGCTATGCAAATTTGATTATGTAGTTTTGCCTTTTGTACGAGTGTTGTTCGGTTCCTTAAGAATTTGTCTATACCTTACTCCCACATCTGAAGGGTAATGCTGCCCCCATTATTCGAACTCATGTGGTTGACGATAACCCTTTCCACACCACTCGAAATCTATGCGTTGGAAAAAAGATATGAGAGCATTTAAAACAAATTTAGTAATAAAGCATACACCATGTGGACAATTTATAAAACAAGAGGCGCCATTTTGACTAGAGAAAACTTTGACACATAACGGACAGAGGAAGAATTTCTTATTTTCATTTTTAGTTGTTATATATTTCATATAAGTGTTCAAACAATGACTATATTTTTTTATTTTTCTATAAAGATCTGCAAGGATCAAGAGGAAACAGAAGTTTGGCTTACAGGTCTCAAGTCTTTGATTTCAAAGGGCTTAAGAAGTATAAAGAGCGATTTTTATAATGTAAGATCTTTGTACATGTATGGAACAATCAACTCTCCATCTTACGAACACGAATTGCATATAATCCTGATGTATCACTGTGTGCTCTTTTCTTCCTTTTTGCAGTTAAATGATGAAGTTGATCTCTCACATTCATGGATAGGACAATCCTCTAGTACTAGCAGAGTATCCACAGACTTGAATCAATGCTCAGATGTTGGGTCTGAGCATACAATTATGCAACCAAAAACAAATCCTGGAGAAAGTTTTCGACTTAGTATTTCAAGCATTGCTCCCAGTTGTACAAGCACAGGTTCTGGACAAGATGACATAGAATCATTGGGTGATGTCTATGTGTGGGGTGAGCTCTTGGCTGATGGAAGTTCAGTTGATAACTTTACAAGCCCAATTTCTTCAAAGATTGAAATTCTGATTCCTAAGCCTTTGGAGACTAATATAGTTTTAGATGCTCATCAAATTGCGTGTGGTGTTCACCATGTTGCTCTTGTGAATAGGCAAGGCGAGGTTTTCACATGGGGTGAGGAATCAGGGGGAAGACTTGGTCATGGAATTGAAAAAGACTTGAGTCAACCTCATCTGGTGGAATTTCTTGCATTGACTAATGTGGATTTTGTTGCGTGCGGAGAATACCATACATGTGCTATATCAACATGTGGTGATTTGTACACTTGGGGGGATGGTATCCATCATGGCGGGATTCTTGGTCATGACACTAATGCAAGTCATTGGATACCAAAAAGGGTTTATGGTCCCTTAGAAGGAATTCAAGTTATATCGATTGCTTGTGGAACTTGGCATTCAGCAATAATAAGCTCGATGGGAAAGCTTTTTACATTTGGTGATGGAAAGTTTGGTGTTCTAGGACATGGAGATCGAAAAAATGTTTTACGTCCAAAAGAAGTTGGACAACTTAGTAACTTAAGGAGTGTTGAAGTTGCATGTGGAATATGGCACACTGTTGCTATTGTAGAAGTAGGACCGAATTCATCTAGGAAGCTATTCACATGGGGTGATGGTGATAAGTATCGTTTAGGTCATGGGAATAAGGAGACGTATTTAATTCCAACACGTGTCTCGTCTCTAAATGATTACAGCTTCCATCAGGTTGCTTGTGGACGTACTATGACTGTTGCCCTTACAACATCAGGTCATATCTTCACGATGGGGAGTAATGCATATGGTCAGCTTGGAAATCCATCTTCCAATGGAAAAGTGCCTTGTTTGGTGCAAGACAAATTGGTAGGTGAATTTGTTGAAGAAATCACATGTGGAGCCGAGCATGTTGCGGTCCTTACATCAAGAGGGGAGGTATTCACTTGGGGTAAGGGTGCCAATGGGAGATTAGGTCATGGTGATACAGAAGATCAAAAATGTCCTACTATGGTTGAGGCTCTCAAAGACAAGCTTGTAAAGAGTGTAGCTTGTGGGGCAAATTTCACTTCATCCATATGCATCCATAAGTGGGTTACTGGATCTGACCAATCAATTTGTTATGGGTGTCGACAAGTCTTTGGTTTTACTCGGAAGAGACATAATTGTTATAACTGTGGATTAGTGCATTGTCATGCTTGCAGCTCTAAAAAGGCACTAAGAGCAGCACTTGCTCCTGCTCCAGGCAAACCACATCGTGTTTGTGATGCTTGCTACAACAAACTTAAATCTTCTGGAGTTGGATCTGGATTGTATTTCAGTAGAAAAGCTACTACTCCTCGCCGTTCAGTTGATACCTCTAGGGAAAACGATCTCATGAAATCTGCAAGGATTTTGCCATCCTACAACAACGATGTTAAGTCACGTAAATCTACTGCCAAACGTGATGCTTCTTATATGCTTCGTGCTTCACAAGTCCCAACTAATCGACAAATGAAGGATGTTGTCTTTCCAACTTCTGCTACTGCTCCAAAACCTCCACCTATCGCTTCTACTTCCTCAATATCATCTTTAGCAATGAGTAGAAGACCCAGCTCACCTTCCTCTTCTACTCCACTTCTTTCTAGGGGCATTATCGACAATCTCAAGAAGTCAAATGGTGTTTTGAGCCAGGAAGTGACAAAGCTACAAAACCTAGTAATAACCCACTTTTTTCCTATTAACCCATCGAGCTAGTCATGAGTTACAATCAGCTTATACTATTCTTTATTTAATCTGTGCACATGGGTACAGATTGAAACTTTAAGGCGGAAAAACAAAGCCCAAGAGAAGGAAATACAAAAGTTGCAGGAAAATCAAGCAGAAGCTGCTAAATTGGTTTCAGAACATTCTTCCAAATGCAGAGACGCAAGGGAAGTTGCCGAGTCACTTACTACACAGGTAAACATAGGGGGGAGTTTGTTTTTTACATGGAATGGAATTCAAAGAAGAAGACTTGATTATTATTATGGAATTTTGATTTATATAGTTGACGGATATTGTTGAGAAGCTACCACTTGATGTATGCAAGAGGGACATGTTCAAAGCTATGCAGAACCAAGCCAAGAGTTTCCTTGAAGGAAGAAAAACTGAAGTAGACGATCCACAACCTTCTACTCCAAAAGATGTTCAATCAAACCACCAAAATGCTAACAATTCAGATATTTCAAAAGTAAGCGGCAACCTACATAGAAATGACAATGTTACCCAAGATAATAGTGGAGCATCCACGTCTGACCACAAAGAACCCCTTGCACCTATTCAAGGTAGTGAGAAGCCCCTTCAGAGTCTAAGAATTAACAGTGAGAAAGCAAGAGAAGTTACCGAACAATTTGAATCTGGAGTTTATGTCACTGTCATACATCTTCCAAATGGTTCAAAGATCTTCAAGCGAATCAGGTTCAGGTCGGTAAAATCTTTATCTTCACTCATGAATCTTTATCCTCTAAGTATCCTATATATATATATATATATAATTGTTTCCATGTACAGTAAAAGAAAGTTCACTGAGCAGCAAGCAGAAGAATGGTGGAAAAGAAACCGAGAGAGAGTACTGAAGAGGTACTCTTCTGGTGTACCTACACCAACATCTGCTAGTCCAACGGTAGATTCAAAGCTGCCTCCACCGAGCAACGGAAGCAATCAAACAGTAACTTCTACATAATTGTAGATTTAAGACTTCTTAAGGTTAAAATGGTACATCTCAACATCATTGTAGGCTTAACTGCTACAGTGATACACAATGTGAATCTTTGAAGATCACTCAATCAGATGATATAGATTGGTCCTATATTAGGAGCCCAACCAATTTTTCTGTTATTATTACTAGAAAATATCAATGTAGGGTGTTTTAACCATTTAGAAATGTGAAAAGAAAGTTTTGTAGATACCAATAAATATAATCTTACTCTTATTCTTATTCTTCTATATTCCGTTGCGTAAGCCTGTAGAGATTGGCCGACCTTTTCTAGACGCGTCGGCTGCTCGAGAGCTGCAACTTAAATGCGTTGATGAGCTGCGCGAAGGAGGATATGTTGTTATCCAGTAGCTTGATGAACCGAGACAAGGTTGAGACTTTGAGAGTGGAACCGAACCATCGACACATAACTGCTTGTTTCAGATTAGGAGGAACCACGCCGGTCATCCTCTTTTGCTTGTTGATTGACACGTGTTAGTCCGGATCTGCTTTGCCTTCATAGATGGGCATGCCTGGGACCGTGATAAAGCAAATTGTCGTACTGCTAAATCAAAGAAACCCTAAAATACTAACTAGATATAACAATTAAGTAGAGACCGAATCAAAGGAAATCAAAACACCAATTCTATGAAAACGAAAAATAACAACTCAACAACAAGTAACAAGAGGGGTTTTGGTTGTTCGAACTAACAAATAATAAGAAAGAAGCAAAGCAACGATGTTGAGAATATGATTATGAAGGGGTTCTGTTTATAGCGAAATTATCTACGAGAAGATAACTAAGCAATTGTAGGGCAAAGATCAAAGAATACGGTATAATATACACACTCAAGAACAAGACAGGAAATTAGGGTTGAAACTTTAGCTTGGTATTACTCGAATGACGGCTCAGATGATTACAAAGCAGGCGTTAGCCTTTATTTATAGGCTAACCCTAATAATATCTTTAAGGAAACGAGATCTTATCTTTTCCTTTTATCTAAATAACGATATAACAAACTAGGTAAAATATATTATTTACCATATCTTTTACTAATTACAATAATATAATACAAAATGGGATAGAATATACTCGGCCGACCTAATCTTTAAGAAGAACGAGATCTTTGCCACGTCTTCGTCACGTCGACGATATCTTCCTTTCACCTCGTCGCGTTGATGATGTCCTTCTACGCGTAGCTTCCACACGTTCCACACTCGTCGTATTTTTAGGAACAAACAATACCCCTAAGGCGTCTTACAGGGCTTAACGTCTAGTAGAGCTGGGAGACGCCTTCTTTCTTCAAGGAATACGTCTTCATTAATTTCGGAACGCGTTGAATACTTGTTCAATCTGAAAATCTAACTTCGTAATGCCGTCTTTTCTTCGATTCTCATTTAATGCGGCTGACCGACTCGCGTCCGCTCCAACGGCTATTTCCCCAACGTTCGGATTTATCTTCAACGGTAACAAATTGATTCTTTGGAAATCTGGAACGAGATCTTTCCCTATTTAAGCACGTTCCAGCTTCCTTCTTTTCATTCGTAATCTTCTTGCAAAACCCTAATTTTCACTTCCTCTCTTCTCAATGGCTCCGATCACCTACGATCCCAAAATGATCCTCAGCGATGTTAACCGTCGTTCTTCTTCGGCTCCTAACGTCGAGTTCTTTCGTTCTATAGAAGGGCTTTCTTCCCATGTAGAGATTGTTATTCCGTCCTCTGACGTATTCGTCGACGCCTTACTCCCGGGATGGGTTTGCGTCTACGAGTATCCTTTCTTGTTCGGACACCGCTTTCCTTTTTCCCCTTTGGTTCGTTCTTTCTTGACTTCTCTAGGTATCACGGTCGGGCAAATTCTTCCGAGTGCTTGGAGAGGCTTGTCTGTGTTGGATCATATTCTGGCTAATTTTGACACTGCGTTCACCATCGCCGACGTCATGCATTCTTCTATCCTTTCTACCCCCCCAGCGGGTAGAGTCAACATCAAATCTCGCGCTGGCGTTCCCCCTTTGATGAACGAGGGAACTTCGTCCGACCGGGGTTGGGAAGATAAGTTCTACTCTATCAGGAAGTCTACCTTGGGGAAGGATTGTGCTTTCTTGCTTGAAGAATGGACTCCTTCGAGTACGTTTCTTTATCCCTTATGATTTTCTTTAGGCTTATGCATCTTAACGCTTATTCTCGCGTGTGACTTTGTGCGTAGTCGATATCCATGCTATTGTGGCACGGGAGGAATAAGAGGAGATTACTAAGAAGATCTTGGCGATTCCGTTGGTAGAACGTACCTTTACCGGTCGTGACGGGAAGGGATATCGTCTCGCGACCCCTACTCTTTCTCGGGGTGAGCTCTTTTGGCGGATTACACGTTGCTTTTATGTTCTCCTTTGTTTTGTCTCTGTCTTCTGAATGCATTCTCGTTTCAGGTGTAATTTGCTCATGACTTGATTACTGCGAAGAGGAGATGCATTTCAGAAGAAAAATCAAGAGTCGCGAAGGAAGAGGCGGTTTCTACTCCGTCATGCGTAAAGGAGGAGATTCCACCAGTTGCGGGGGTGCAAGCGCCTTCAGATGCGTCTCTACACGTAGGGATGGAGGAATTGCCCGCGGATCCTTTGGAGGAGAACGAGAAGGATAAAACAACAGATCCTGGTGCGGCTTCCGTTACGTACGTTGAAGCAAGTGATTTTCCTGCGATAGTATCTCGTCCTATAGCGCCTGCGCGTAACTTCATCCCTGCGATGCAAGCTTTAAGTTCTACTTCTTCTTGGAATCATTATCTGCCTATGCAAGTTGTGGACGTCTTGGGTGATTCTCTCGTAGCACAGTGGCAGGTGTGTACTTTTTCTTATCTCTTCGTTTCTTCTTGTTGTTATGTCGTTTCTCATCTGTTGGGATTCTTTTAGGCCTTCCAAGCTTCGCTGTGTTCCTTGGAACGTCTTCATAAGCGCTCTGAGTCCGAGGAGACCTTGAAGGGTGAGGTGAATGATAGTAAGAAGATCAAAGATCTCAATAAGAAGGTTGCTCGTCTTACGGCGGCTGAGAAGGATGCTCGTATGGAGACGTTGGAGACGGTGAAACAGAGAGGTGTGTTGGCGCGACGCGTCGAGGTGTTGAATGGAAAGGTCGCGTCCCTTGAGGATGACGCTGAGGAGAAAGCAAAGGTGTATGAGAAGAACTTGCGAGAGACTAGTACTTACTATTCGTGGTCATCTCGTATTGAGGTTATGGAGGAGTTTCGCACGGGTCGTCACGTAGATTGGGATGTGGAACGCGAGCGTGGTGAATTTGCTGTTCTTTATCCCGTTCCACCCGAGGGGGTTTCTTTTCTACGTGTACCTTCAAGTTCGCCAGTCTTGGCGTCTGGCGATGTGGATGTAGCTTTAGATGGCGGTGTCGTTTCCGAGGATAATGTTGTTCCTCCTTCTTCTTAGTAGAAGGGGTTTCATCTTTTTGCTTTTGTGGAACATTAGCTTTTCGCCACGTTCTTGTGTGGCGATTTTTTTTTTTAAAATACGTATTGGATGCTTGTTACTTCTTTCTTTGCATAAGGATCTTACTTATCTTTGATCTTTGGTGGGACTACTATCCCCTTTTGGCGAATCTGACTCTGAATCTTTATGGAGTTGGGTTCGTCAAATATTTCTTACTTATGACGCATATGTCGATCTTTGACTTCGAGGTTTCGTTTTTTCTACCCTTGGTATCATTGTGGTCATCGCGGCTGCTTTAGTTACGTTGCCGGCTTACATGAGGGTTGGGTCCAGCATTTCCTCCGAACCCTGAAGCGAGTGGCGGACATAGGTCAGCGTGTGATTTTTATCAGCTTGTGACGTTACCCCTTACTTTTAAGGTGGGTCCGTTGCCTCACGCTAGCGTTTAGGTCGACGTCGAACTCTTTTAATCGACGGGCCTATTCATCGTGTGGCGTCCGATTTCTAGATTGTTAGGACTTACGATGCCGGTGGACGCATCCCTGCCGGTTTGGCGTTTTGCCCGTGGATTCATGACTCTCAGAGGGGTCGTGGAAGGCGCAAGTAAGCGTTCCTGGAGAGTGGTCTTTGCGATAGGTTTCCCTTCTTCGCTAAGAGGACCGTGCCGGTTTCGTGAGGTGCCGGGCTTCATTCCCCATGACCATTGCCACACGTCACTAACAATCATGGGGAGCTTCGACTCGGGGTCGGCGGTTTGGCTAACGTTGCATACGCGTAGATGGAGCCTTAAACGCGTATGCTAACGAAATTCGCCCCCGGCGCGGATTTTCGCCGCGACCTTATTAAGCTTGATGTTGCATCACAGACAGAGAGCAAGTACTTTGAAATGAAACAACTCGGCATGTATTGCATATCGGGCAAGAAAGTGCATACTTATATATTAATAAAGATTTCATGAATTCTGATGAACTAAGACGCCTACCCCTAGTCTCGACGACCCCCTTGTCGTTTCGACGCTAAAACATGCTTGGGCATAACAAAAATCTAAAACATGCATAGGAACAGGTAGAAATCAAATCAACTATCACGTTCTCTAATGGTAATATTTCTTAAGATGTGTTGTGTTCCACGAACGCATCAATGGTATTCCTTCTGGTGTAATGAGTTCGTAGGCTCCTCGCCCTACGACTTGTGCTATTTGGTATGGGCCTTCCCAGGACGCGGCGAGTTTTCCGACGCTCTTATCCTCGGTATTTGGAAACACTTTTCTTAAGACCCAGTCTCCTGCTTGGAAAGTTCTTTCTTTTACTCGTCGGTTATAGCTCCGGGCAGCGATTTGTTTTTGCGCTGCCATCCTCAATGCTGCATTATCTCTTATATCGTCGATCGTGTCTATCATGAACGTCATCATTGGAGTGTTTCTTTCCTCGGGGAGGGACCGATATCTTTCTGTTGGTACTTCCACTTCGATTGGCAGGACGGCCTCGCAACCATATACGAGGGAGAATGGCGTTCTTCCCGTTGCCCTCTTAGGCGTCGTTCTGTCGGCCTATACTATAGCTTGGAGTTGATCCGCCCAGTTCCCCTTGCATTCTTCTATCCTCTTTTTGAGATTGCTTATGATGACTTTGTTACTTGACTGTTCTTGCCCGTTCGCTTGAGGATACCTCGGCGTAGAGTAGACTAGGCGTATTCCTTTGTCTTCGCAGAACGACACGATGTTCTTGCTAATTGGGAATGTTAAGAATACGCCGTTCGACGACCATTTTAGTAATTGGCCCTTGTCTACTACGAAGGTGGTTGCTTTTTGCTTCAATAGCCTCGCGTCGTACGCGTTACCTGGGAGGCGTCCATGCTGCAACCATTCGTAATAAGGCGTCACCCAGGAGTCTTAACTTCTTACTGCGAGCGTTTGTTCGGGAATCGCCTCTTTGTTGATAGACGCGTTGCTGAGATGGAGGAACGGGATCTTTTGATATTCTCTTGGGTCAATCGATGATCCTAACGTTGCCAACGCGTCGGCTTGCGCGTTAGCGTCTCTGGGGATCTATCTGATTTGGCAGCTTTCGATCTTCTCGAATAACTCTTTCACCACTTTGACGTACAAGGTCATCTTCGAATCTTTAGTGGCGTAATCACCTCGGACTTGGTTAACTACCAGCAGCGAGTCACAATAGATATCGAGCTTCTGAACTTATAGGTCGATGGCGACGCGTAGACCAACGATCAAGGCTTCGTACTCGGCTTCGTTGTTCGTTGCTTTGAAGTCACATCTTATGGCTTGGACGACCCTATCCCCTTGTGGTGATTTCAGGACGATGCCCAGTCCTACCCCGTTCTGGTTCATCGCTCCATCCGTGTGCAAGGTCCACTTCGCGAATTCTACCTTGTTTACATGCGAGACCGCTTCTTGCTCTAGGGTTGGGCTGAAATCTGCCACAAAATCTACCAGTGCTTGGGATTTGATCGCTTTTCTTCCTTCGTAAATGATGTCGTAGCCGCCGAGATGGACTGCCCACTTCGTCATCCTCCCGGAGAGTTCTGGTTTCTTTACTATGTTCTTCAATGGCGATGTGGTTCTTACTGTGATGGTGTGGGATTCGAAGTAGGGTTTCAATTTCATCAACACCATCACTAATGCCAACGTCAGTTTTTCCATGGCGGAGTACCTCGTTTCTGCTGAAGATAGCGTTTTGCTCACGTAGTAGACGGGTTGCTGCTCCTCTCCTTCTTCTCTTACGAGAACGGCGCTGATAGCAATTTCGGATACTGCTAGGTATACGAACAAAGTCTCTCCTTCTTTAGGCTTCGATAGGAGTAAAGGATTCGTCAGATAGTTCTTAAGCCCCGCGAAGGCTTCCTCGTGGCGTTCCGTCCAAGAAAAGGACTCGTTCTTCCGGAGAGTGTCGTAGAAGAGTCGATTTTTGTCGGAGGCTTTGGAGATGAACCTGTTTAACGCGGCGACTCTTCCTGTTAGCTTTTGGATGTCCTTCACGCATCGTGGAGACTCGAGGTCGAGTATGGCTTTAATGTCCGGGACTAGCTTGTATTCCTCTTTGGGTCACTACATACCCGAGGAACTTCCCGGAAGAGACCCTGAAGGAACACTTGGTAGGGTTGAGCTTCATGCTATATTCTTCCAGGATCTCGAACGCCTCCTTTATATGTGTTACGTGATCTTTTGCTCGCTTAGACTTCACGAGCATGTCGTCTATGTAAACTTCCATGGTGTCCCCTATTTGCTCCTCGAACATCTTATTCACCAGCCGTTGATATGTAGCTCCGACGTTCTTGAGGCCAAAAGGCATGACTTTGTAGCAATATATCCCCTGGTTTGTTACGAATGCGGTCTTTTATTGATCGGCGGGGTTCATCTGTATCTGATGATATCCACTGAATGCGTCCATGAACGTTAGCATCTCGTGTCCTGCCGTCGCGTCTAACATGGTGTTGATGTGAGGGAGCGGGAAGGAATCTTTAGGACAGGCTTTGTTAAGATCCGTGAAGTCGACGCATACCCTCCATTTCCCATTCTTCTTTTGGACGACTACAACGTTGGCGAGCCAGTCGGGGTACTTTGCTTCTCGTATCTTACCTGTTTCGAGGAGATTTTTGACTTCTTCGTCTACAACTTTGTTGCGTTCGGGAGCGAACTTCCTTCTCTTCTGCTTGACTGGAGTGAACTTCAGATCAACGTTTAGCTTGTGGAGCATCACGTCGGGAGATATGCCTATCATGTCTTCGTGGCTCCATGTGAATCATTTAACTTTTGATCTCAAAAACGTTATCAGTTCTTCTCTAATTTCTTCAGGGACGTCGGTTCCTATCTTTACGATTCTTTCTGGTTTGGAATCGTCAATGACGACGTCTTGTAGTTCGGGACACTTTGGCTTGACGTACTTAGTGGGCGCTTTGACTTGAAACTCTTTCACTTCGTCTTTCTTGATTCCCGGCGTCGTGGTTCCTTTCATTCTGATCCTGTAACATTCTTTAGCCGTATAGGGCTCGCCTTTGACTTCGTGTACTCCCCAAGGCGTTGGGAACTTCAGGGATTGGTGATACATAGATGGAACCGCTCGCATATCATGGATCCATGGTCTTCCTAAGATGGCATTATAAGGCGACTTTGCCTCCATTACTGCGTATCGAGTTGGGAGTTTGACGCCTTGGACCATCCTTTCGAGGGTGATTTCCCCTAACATCTCAGAGATTTCTCCACTGAAGCCTTTCAAACGGACACGGTTCCCGACGACATTGTCGACGGAAAGTCCGAGTTCGAGAACAGCGGAGAGAGCGATGATGTTGGTTGAACTTCCGTTATCTACCAGGATTCTTTTTACTTTGCAATTATGAATCACCACGGAGATTACCAGGCTATCGTGGTACTTGATTCTTTCGTCTGGACCTTCAAACGTGATAGGCAAATCGCCATTGACCGCTCTGGAGAGGCGAGTTGGAATGGATTTGTTTTGTCCTTCGACAGTTCTTGCGAGCCTCTTAGCGTCGGGAGTTGTGTAGGACGGCGGACCTCCTAACACGGTGAAGGCTTCATTTTGGAGACTCGTACACGACGCATGAAGGGTGGACGATATTTAGCAAGTTGAGGGAGCGATATTTAGTAAGGGCCTATATATACACTCCATATTTGATTTGTTGGTTGTTAACTCAAAGATTGGTTATGGACCAGAACGTAATCTACAACAACTTTATGAAGTTCTCAACAGTCGGGATAACTATTACCCTACCAAAAACACAAATCGAAGTGTCCTAAAACAGAAGATGCTAAGCATTAGGTCCGTAACCAATGTTTGAGCCTCTTCATTGCTTTGTTGTGTAAGGAATGCAGTTGAGATTTATAATAAAAAATGATTCAAGTTGTATATACAGCAGCAGAGGCTAAATGGAGGATGTATATTTTGATCTACTAGTATACGAAGGCTTGGTCTATATACACACGTTTTTGGGCTAAATGCACAATATTTCGTGCGGTAAAATTAGTAGCACACATTGATGCGGTAACACTTAACGCACAATGAGTTTTCGGGGTATAGTTGGAATTTTTTCTGAAACCTATACGAAGCTGGTTCGGTAATATTTAACGCATTGTTTTGTGCGTTAAGATTTACCGCACCAGCTTAATCACAGATTAACAAAAAAATTAAGATTTTGTTTAACATTAAATCTTGTGCGGTAAATTTTACCGCACATGTATATGCTTTTAAAAAAAATTAGATTTTAAAGCAAAAAGAAAAATATTATATCCGTGCGGTATATGTTACCGCACACGATTTACAATTTTTAAAAAAATATATAAAACATGTGCGGTAACATTTAATGCACAAAGTTTTAAATTTTTTTTATAAAAAATTGTAAATCCTGTGCAGTAACATTTACTGCAGCCCAACCCAACCCTATACAAGCCCAATCCGACCCGATATTAGCCCAGCCCGACCCCACCCGAGCCCAACCCGACCCCTCCGGAGCCTCAACTACAGCCCCTCGCCCCCGTCGACACCGAAAACGACCCGCCCCAAACCCCGGTGTCAGACCCTCTACTCGAGCAACACGAAGGAGGAGTGCACAAACCGAGGCCCAACCGGAGACGCAACTGGAAACCTTTGAGACTCCAGCCGATCTTCGTGCGGTATGCATGTTTTTATTAATTCAAAATTTGACGTTATAAAATTAGTTTATATAAATAAAGTTGATTTCATGATTTATTATATTAAATAATTTAATACGTTATAAATCTTTAATAACGTTGTAAAATTATTTAATTTTGTAACGTTATGAAATTATTAAGTTAGGCTTAAGTTAATAACGTTATTAAATTTAACTATCTAATAGCACAAGGCTTAAATAACATTATTAATTTATTTCGTAACGTTATTAAAGTTATTCTTTAATTTCGTAATAACGTAACATAATTAATTGATTTCATAATTTATTCAATTAAATAATTTATTCAATTAAATAATTTATTCAATTAAATAATTTAATAACGTTATTAATTCTTTAATAACGTTATAAAATTATTTAATTTTTAAACGTTATGAAATTATTAATTTAATAACGTTATTAACATAATTTTGAAATTCTTTAATAACGTTATTAAATTATATAATCTCGTAACGTTATGAAATATAAGCATATAGAGTAGATGTAAGTATTGAAATTATAGCGATTCATAATATTTTCGTAATGTTTTGAAATTAGAGATGATTTTAATTAGGATTGACGTTACGACAACTTTCTGTAACGTTACAACGTCATTAAAAAAGACGTTTGGAAATTCGACGTTGTTTTTGTAACGCTATGAAAATAACGTTACGCTATAACAACAACATTAGGGTGTGCGAGATGCGATGGCTTCTAATGGATTAGCACAGGGGGCTCATGTTGCTACAGATCGTGTTAGGAGGACGCAGGTTACCCTTGATATACGAGCTAGATTTGTTAGTGTGCGAGAGCAGCTGTTAGCTTCTAGTCAGACACCCGTTGTTGTTACGGGTCAAGGTTTCATTTTTTTTGTTATTTGCCACTTTTCTATACTATTTTTCAGGGAACAAAAGCTTTATTCTGTGATATTTAGACGCTAAACGATCCAACAACACCTACTTATTCTGAGCAGTAGTTGTGTTTAATCGTCTAAATTTAGTTGTCATGCGCTTCATGTACAACATCCGGTTCCACTTTGATGTGCTCCACTCACAACGAAGGTTCTCCCCTCCAAATCTCTAGCACATTTCTTCAATTTGTGTATTTGGGAAATTTAACTTATCTTTACCCTCAAGGTGTTTGTGAAAATTCTAGAACGAGGAATGGGTACTTTCTGGCTTGATTCGAATCAACTAGATTTTGGCCCTTGTTTAGCTTTTGATATAATATGCATGCAACTTTGTATAGGCTGCGTCTATATGCATATATTTTTTGGGCTAAATGCACACTATTCCGTGTCGTAAAATTAGTAGCACACATTAGTGCGGTAACACTTAACGCACAAAGAGTTTCCGGGGTATAGTTGAATTTTTTTCTGAAACCTATACGAAGCCTGTGCGCTAAGATTTAACGCACCAATGTGTGTGTTAAAATTTACCGTACAGGCTTAATCACAGATTAACAAAAACAATTAAGATTTTTTTTAGATAAAATTAATTTTGAAAAATACTTTATTAAATATATATAGTACCTGTGCGGTAAATACTACCGCACATGTATATGATTTTTAAAACAATTAATTATTTTGAAAGAAAATTAAATATAAAAAACTAAATATAAAATATTATTATATCCGTGCGGTAATATTTACCGCACAAGGTTATGGTTTTGAAAAAATGCCCGTTGAAATTTTATGCCCGTTGGTGCATTAATTATTACCGCACCAACGGACTTAAAATTCCAACGTGCATTTTTTCGGTTGTATATAGACAAGTCTCTCGTTCAAGTTTTGCAATGCACACCATAATGTCTTATAATTATGAGAGTAGTGAGGATGATGATGGCAACGACAATTGGATATCGGGGGTCGTGGAGGAAGCATACGAAGTCGATGAAGAACAGGAAGTGGATGAAGAAGAGGAAGTGGACGAAAAAGAGGAAGTGGACGAAAAAGATAAAGGGGGAGAAGAAGACGAAGGAGACGAAGAAGGCAAAGCAAAAATATCAAATGCATTAGACAAATGAAATCCGTTACCAATTTTGGTTAGTATTTAAATTAATTTATTTTGAATTAAAACTTTGTATTAAGTATTGCATGAGATTTAGGTTAATTAGTTAAAATTTAGTAGCTAAGTAATGTAGTTTAATCAATATAGGAAGAAGACTTTATACCACATTTTAGTACTGCGCAAATGTGGGATAGTAAGGAAGAGATGATGGAATAGACAAAACAAATAGCAAGGGATTTGATGATAGTTTTGGTACATCGTACATCTAGCAAATATTGCGTTGATTTAGTATGCGATAGGTTTGAAAAACCTAGATCAGGTAGGCCAAAATTGAATTTAAAAAATCCAAAATTTCCGGTTCCGAGGAATCGTGACCGAAAATCGAAGAAATGTGGTTGTAAATTCGAGTTATATGGGGTTCGTATCAAAGAAGGGTCATGTAGTTATAAATGGATCGTGAATGTTGTAGAAGGTCGTCACAACCACACCTTCCTACTAGTTATCATGGGAATTCATTCGTGGGTAGAATGACCAAAGAAGAGGAGAAAATAGCAAGGGAAGGGGGCGATGATCGCAAGATGCCAAAAAACATTCTTGTTGAGGAAAAGAGACCCGCAAAATGTGACATCCATGAAGCAGATTGCCATTTTTTTTGTAGAAGATCAATTTTGAAGATCGTGGTGAATTGTCAGTTATTCAGTGGTCTCTAAATTTTCTGGCCGAGAACAAGTATTTTTGTCAACCTCTGAGGAATACGAAGACGAATGAGGTTGAAGTCCTTTTTTTTGCTCGCCCGGAGTCGATACGGTTGTTCAGGAAGTTTCCTCACGTGATTATCATGGATGCCACATACAAGACAAATAGGTATGATATGGATTTAGTGGAGATGGTTGGTTTCACTTGCACGCACAAGACGTTCAACATTGCATATGCATTCATGGTTCAGGAAACAGTAATGCATTACAAGTTTGTGATGATGTGCGTTCATGAGTTGTGTCGAAATTTGGGAGTGATGCCGAAGGCTATAATGACCGACTGTGAGAAGGCTTTGTTGAGAGCAATCAAACTTGTGTTCAAAGACACTGAAGTTAAGCAACTATTGTGTTGGGTGCACATTAAGCACAACATCCAGTCACACGCAGAAAAAATGATAAAAAATTCTAAAAGGGAGGAGAACTTTGTTACGCAATGTTGGGGGATATTTTGCTCGAGCACTGAACAAATCTACCAAGAGAGGCTGAGTAAGCTGAGAGATTCATGGAAGAGGGGCATTGTTGGTTACGTTGATAAGTACTAGTTTACTCCGTACAAGAAGTTCATAGTTAGAGTGTGGACGGACTATACTCTTTACTTTCACACAAGGACTACAAACAAGTATCTTTTTTTGTTTAGTTGTTAATTTGATGTAGTTAACTTTAGCAATAAAATCATCCCATGTTCCTTCCCGTAGACCACGTCGTATGGGCTCCCATGCCTCTATGTTGCCAAGCAGCTCCGCTGTCAACGCAACACGGACCATACGATAATGACTCTGTTGCATACCCGTAAGTAGAGCCATAGACCGATACCCACAATGTCCGTCTGAATGCACATCTTTCACAGAACTCATGTATGAAAGCCAGAAGTAGTCGTTATTTTTCACCCCCAAGTTCACCCCCATATAAATGATGGGTTCTTCAATCTCTTCTTCATCTTCTTCTTCCTCTGTTTCGTTTCGATCTGGATAGCAAGCTCTGAGGGGCACAACATTCATGTCTTCGTCTTCTAAATCGATGATCTCTGAAAATAATGGTTCGGGTTGGGATTGTGATGCAAAGTCGAACGACACTTGACTTGCTTGCTTTTTGGACAAGTTGCTTGTTTACTTTGCCTATTTGCCTTCTCCTTTGCGACTTTCTGCGCATTCTCAGTATTTGTTAGGTTTTCTCTAACGTACTCTTGGTAACTCTTTTCCCTCTTTTCTCTCGGAGGAGACTTCCCCTTTGGCTACTTCTCCTTGTTTTTGGATCCCGACGGCCTTCCCTTTCCTTTCCTAAACAACTTTTTGTTGGCTCTAACAAAGAACTTTCTTCCGGATGCTCCAAGTCAATGTACAACTCACTTAATCTGAATAGAGTTCCATCCTTCAAATCCCCACTTAACATTTTCGCCCACATTTCACGCATTCTGATCTCTGGAATAGACATTGAACGATTGTCGTCGGGTAAGGAAAGATTTATTGCATCATCTTCCCATTTCAATTCCTTCCTGAAGTCATGAAAATCATCCGAAATAAGAGGTGTCTTTGTAATGATTTCCCTAGCAATATCGTGTACGCATGGCATCCCAAGACAATCTTGAACCCAATGATCATCACAAACATTTGAATACTCCTCCTTCAATATCTACTGGTACATTTCCAACAACAACAAAAAACACTTATCCGACACTCTGTAAAACAGCCTTGAAAACAACATTCGAATCCCAGGAGGAAAGGTTGGGTCATCTAAGACCATTTTCCGAGTGGTAAGTGTTTGGTTCATTTTCGCCCGAATCAAGTCCATCTGAACTATGACCGCATGGTGGATCCTCACGATCACTCTGTTGAAGCCGCCTCTACTAGAACCCACAATTTCTTTCAACACCTTATGCATCCAGTCGAGCCTAAATAAACACAAGTTCTACATGTTAGCAGGAATAATATGGCGGTCCTTGTGAGAAGCCATTCCGGCTTGACATGCCATTTATGGGTTTAGTGCAACTATCCTGGGATGCGTCGTGTTTATGCTTGCCAATAAGGCAGTCTACAGTGAGCCCTGGTCCTCCACAAGAGATTTTTGCAGTAGCTCTTGTGGGAGACCACAATCATTGGATACCGGTAAGACTATGTGGTAATCTAAACAAACGACATGTAACGTCGAAATAATTTATACTTATTGATTATTTGTCTTTGTATATATAGGTTTTGCTCCGTTAAGGGGCACCATTGCCACATTGTTCCAGTTCGTGGAGAAGATTTGCAGATAACAATATCAAGTGGTGGGAAGAGATATATGTTGGCCAAATAGATTTGTTTCGACAATACCGCTTTACAGCTGGGAAGCGTATGGACTACATGACTTGATTTGTAATAGTTCAGTAGACTTGATCTTTAATACTTCAATTGGAATTGCTTTAAAATATATAATGACTTGTCTTGTATGTCTTGTCTGCTTTAAAAGAGAGTTCAGTAGACTTAGATGAGTTAGGTGAAACAGTGAAGTGAAAAACTAAAAGAAATTTCTGATAAATTAAAACAATCAATCCAGAAACTACAACACACTCAGCATAAATTAAAACAGACAATTAAGAAAGTACAACAGACTCAACATAAATTAAAACAGACTCATAGGAAAATAAAACAAACTCATTTTTGAAATAGAAACTAAAACACACTTAACAGAGACTAAACAGCTTTCAAGACACAAAACAACTTTACATCTTAACATCGAGACACTAATCGGAATCAAAAGCAGGAGCAGATTCCTGGGGAAAGCTAAAATTAACAAAGTATTTGACTGTTTCCAAATCAGGCCCGCTTTTAAAAATTCTCAGTTTAAGTTTCATGTCAGCGTTTTCCTTCAACAATTTTGCCATGACTCGAAGATGATGAAAGTCGTATTCTGGATTAAGATACATGATCCTGAAGTTGAATTCGCATGTCACATACCTTCGGCCATACGTGGCGGGATTGTCCTTGTCATTAGCACTAAACACCTTCACTGTTTTTGAACACCTTCTCATCGGACACTCGATCAAGCTGCCTTCTGTTGGTACTGAGGATGATGAAGATGATGCTATGGTTGTTTTGAATCTGTAATACAAAGTAAGAAAACAAGTAAGAAACTATCAAGATAGCAAACAAAATCAGTAAAAATGGGAGCTTTAATTCTAAGACAGAGTAAGAACTTCAAACCTATTTCTTTTACGGTGCAGTGAAAATGAGAGCTGAATGAAATAATAGGGTTTGTTGAGGCAGTGAATTTATAGACGAGATTTTACTAGGATAACTTAGATTTGGGCCGATGTAGACAAACTTAGTCCATAAGTGACTTACAGGTGTGTACTAGCTGTACATCACTCAAACTTACACAGAAGAACATAAACGTCACAGAAACAACACAATAATTTAACAAAACAATTTAGTATTTCTGTATCCCAACCCAATAATGTTAAAGTACCAGCCCAACAACATCTGAGTCAGCCCAGCCCAGAAATTATCGGGCCAATATACCACATCTGTGCGTTAACAATTAATGCATAGATGTATTTCTGGGGTTTCAAGGGTTTAGGGTATTAGGGTTGGTGCGGTAAGTTATAGTACAAGCCCTAATTCCATTAAATTGACTTTTTTTCTAATAAAATATCATGTTATTAAGAGTTTTATGATTCAAAATAATGTTATACTAATGTAATATGTCGTTATTGAGACTTTCTGAATGATTTTATCAAGTGTTACTAATGTAATATGAGATTATGAAGCGTTATATGATCAAAAATCATCATATACTAATGTAATACGAGGTAAGTTGAGTTAAACGATAACAATTAAGTGTTAAACTAACGAAATATGATGAAATCATAACATTATTTAAACTTTATTTTAGTAACGAAGTGATATCACACACATATAAGTATAACTATACAACTTATATACTTGAGCTTAGTAGCATCTAGGTGAAAGTATTCGTTTAGATATTTCTAAGTGTTAATTTTGTTAATTTCTTATAAAACGAAAGCGTTATATTGGTAATGCTCAAATACTACTTTTACATTTCAAGTTTTTTGCGTTTTAAGGTCTTATTAAGCCGTTTTATGTTGTTTTTTGTGTTTGAGCCTTATTAAATTTTCATTAGGCCTTATTAGACCCGTTGACGTTTTCGATAAGTATTTTTCGATTTCGACAAATGAAAACGACTATGGCCCTTATTTGTTGTCATGTTAGAATTTCGAAATTTTGATTTTTATCATTTGAAGGCGTTTAAACGAACTGAGCCCAACTATCCACATATCACATCATTTTACAAGTATTTTTCTAACAATCCACTATCCATTATCCACTATCCAAACCCTATACCCCCTAAGCTTTTTCCTCGATTTTCGCGCCATTACTGGTTTTTAGTTCGTTTTTATTAATATTTGATGTACTTGGTCGTTTTTAGTCGTTTTGAAAAAATGTGAAGTTTTGACAATTTTTGCTCATTTTGGTCATATTGTGGCATCATTTTGGCCACTTTTTGCCACGTTTTGACAACATTTTAAGAATTGCTTCAAAAGTCATTTTGGCTCGTTTTTTAATGTTTTGAGTCGGTTTTTGCGTTTCTGAATCGTTTTCAACCGATTTTATCAATATTTTACGTACTTGGTCGTTTTTAGTCTTTTTGAAAAAATGTCAAGTTTTGACAATTTGTGCTCATTTTGGCCATATTGTGGCATCATTTTTTGCCACATTTTGGCAACTTTTTCAAAATTGCTTCAAAAGTCATTTTGGCTCGTTTTTTTAATGTTTTGAGTTGGTTTTTGCGTTTCTGAGTTGTTTCAAGCCGTTTGTTTTTCTAAATATTTGACGTACTTGGTCGTTTTCAATCGTTTTGAGCCGTGGTTGGTGGTTTTCATTCATTTTGAGTCGTTATTTGCCGTTATTTATCGTTATTGGTCACGTTTAGTTGTTTTTAATGTTTTTTTTGCGTTTGTGACCGTTTCTCGCGTTTTTAAGAAAAGAAGGAAATAAATGAGCTAAAGTGAACCAAACATTACCCAAACATAGTATCCAAACAAACTACCCACACATACCAAAACCGCACATCACTCCAAGTCACGACTCTGACTCCCACTACCTTGCCCTTCCTCGTGGACTGAATCCTGAAAAAGCTGAGACTGACAAACCGGAGCTGGAGCCATCGGTGAATCCTCGTCAGTCAAAACTCCAAGGAGACCCCTCATAAACTCATCGATATCTGTAGGCCTCCTCTCCGGCGGTGCCTCCAAGAAAGCTCGGATCTCGCAAGTCAAGAGCTAAGTCCACTATATTAACAACATATCAAAATGTTAGTAAAATATAATAATTTAAAAATGAATATGACTAATCAAAGTTATAATCGCACCGCAAAACACCGAAGTTGGGATACGCAACGGGCCAAGTGGACGATCGAGTCTAACTGATATGGGATCCACTAGAGGATGAGAAACCCAATCATACCAATCGTGATAATCATCTGTGACCGCCCAATAGTAGGTCGCTCGTGGCTCCCGAATCTGTAACAATGGCATGGGCTCTTGATCACACACATCTAGCAGCTCCTTGGCAAATGAAACTGAATAATGAGTCAACTTGTTGGCACGTGTCACCTGGGTGGGCTCCAAGGGAGGATCTAGGATTCCGTGCACATGTCCAAACCGTCGCAGCATGCGTCCTGGCTGATAGAGCTCCTCGATGTCCATACAACTGAGAATGCCCTCAAACAAAGACGGGGCGTACGCTGGACGACTGAAATCCACATTTTGAAATGGAAACCAGTTAGCCTGCAACAAAACATTATAACACAGTTAGTATTAATTACATACACATAATATAACAAAAGCACACATTATTAATATCTGAACCCACATAGCGAAGGCGGTCAAGCATGCCACGAATGGCAACCAACGATCTATGATCGTACCTTGTGGCACCTTTCCACCCTCCCTCATAGAAGTTGCGGTGTGGTCCATAAAAAGTGGATCTGTCACAATATGTCCACGAAAAAGTGGAAAATAAGCCCAGATCCACGACTGCAAAAAAATATAATTTGAACTTGACTTCCTAAACATAGTCAATCGTATGTTTTTTTGCGTACTAACCCGCAAAAGAATGCCAGAACTCCCCATCCCCATAGCCAATCGTCTCGACGCCTGTCCAAGGTTGCGATACAGATGAGCTAACACTCCAGCTCCCCAAGCATATCGGCCAGTGTTGTTTTGGTCGGCCAAAAGAACTAACAACCAGTGCTTGATTGCTGTAGTCAACTTGTCCACTAGAACCGTCGTGCCAAGAAGCAATAATAAGTACATAGAAGCAATGAGGCCCTCATCTCTCTGTCCATCCTGCATCTGCATCATAGCCTTCAACCTCGAATGAAGATAATCTAAAGGAATGCCTCAAGACCTATACCAAAACCGCACCAGTGTCTTCTCTACCCCAAGCATCTGAGCAACAAAAGCGATGATATGGTCCCTAGTCAAATCTAAAGCACAAATTCTCCCATGTATAGGCAGCGACAAGATCTCAACCACGTTGTGAAGTGTAGGACCAATCTCTCCAAATGGCAAATGAAATGTGGTTGTCTCTGGATGCCATCGCTCGACCAAAGCAGAAACAAAGATATGGTCGACAAGACCAGATTCGAAATATCCAAGATCAGTCAATCCAGATCGCTCAGCTAACTGAAACCACGAATCTTGACCAAGTCTCCTAAACACCTCTATTGGAGTGAAGTAGGCGGTGTGGAAGTGAACCTTGACGACCTTCCGTGTCTGAAAAATTAGTTAAATAAAAGATAGTTACTTCAACAGAATGCCAAAAAATTTAACATATGAACATTACAGTTCAAATACCTACCAAATCAAGAGGAGCCTCTGGAAGATCAGCATGCTCTAGAAGTCCAGCAGGCGCTGGAGAATGAGGTGGGCGACCCCCACGACAACCAAGTCCACGTCCTCCGCATGGAGCATGTCCACCTCGTGCTGGAGGATCAGCCACGTCTGCAACTAGAGCTGGATCTGCATCATCAGCCACAACAATGTCCTCATCATGATCTGCCTGAGCTCCTCGGCCTCTCCGTTGTCTTTGTCTGAATGGGGGAAGAGGACAGGAGCCAGGTGGAATCTCCGGTGTGAGAGGATCAACAACTGTAAGCTCATAAATAGCCCTCGCGATGTGCGTCTCGTAACTCTTCAGCAACTCATTTTTCATAGGACCTCCTCTCATCCAAGGTGCGGCGGGAGGTGGTACAGGAGCTGCAACAGTAGTGGTAGGAGCCGGATGCGGTACATCATCAGTCGTGGGAGCCTCTGCGTCTGACGTAGGATCTGTAACTACTGGAGAGTAGATAAATTAGTAACAACTGGCGATGAAGGGCCCACACCAGCATGGTCATCCGAAATAATAGGAGAGTCGTCTCTCCTAAGCTTATTTGTCGGCATCTCGGGAAAAAATATAATATAATCTGTACCTAAACCCTCACCGTCGCCCAACATATCATCATCCAAATCAACAGCTGTATCATCGACGTCCATATCATCCTGCTCACTATCACTGTAATCCTCATCATCAGCCAACGGATCAACAGATATACCAAAATCCCTAGCTGTCCCAGTATCTGTAACTGCACGACGATGTATAGTGGAAAAACTTCGAATACCAATAAATACTTCGAAGCAAAAACCACTCCCCTCTAGCATTCACTAGAGAGAATTTGAACGAGTCTACTTGTGTTATTGATATATTGATTACAATAGAACTTGGATCACTCTTCTAGATTTCTATCCTAGATCTCGGATCACTCTTCTCACTTGAATCTCAATCGCTAACACTCGTAGAACTTCTCTAAACAATGCACTAGGGTTTCACACTTCAAAGTCTTTCTAAGCTATGTAAATCCCTTATTGTATATAGCAAACTAAATAGCTCTAACCTAATACAATATCTAGCCGTCCTATCTTTTCCTTAAAATCTTAACCTAAAGAATATAATATTCTCTCTTAAGGTAATCTCTTCCTAAATTAATATTATTTTCTTCCGTGTAAGTTTCCAACTTGTTTTCGAAGCAATTTTTCAACTTGATCTCCGACCTTCATTAATTGTGCCGCCTCACATATATATAGAAATTCTATCTAAGGAAATATTCCTTTTAGATATTATTTCCATATATCCAGACGGTGCGCGTCATTCATCTAGACCTAGATCTTCCACCGAGTTGATCTTTCCTTCCTTGTAAATTCAACTCTTCTTCATTATTTCGAAAGCCATTCTCCATAATATCTTGACTGATATTCTTCCTCGGCTTGTCCTTGACCTTGCACAGTTTTCTTCATTCAACGTAACCTTACGTCTCATGTAATCCAACAAGTCTTCTTCATTCTTGCAACCACTAGTAAACATACATATGTACTCAAATAAATCATTAGTGGATGTTTGTCATTAATCAAAACCCATTACATCTCAACAATTTCCCTTGTTTGATGATGACAAATATCCTTAACAAAAATATCATAAACCCGAGGCATATATACTAGCTATTGAACAAAGACTATCATAACACTAAAAATTCTCCCTCAGAAAAACAACGAACTAAAAACTATAAGTATGAATTCCCCCTCAAGTCTTGCTATCCTTTATTTCCCCCCTTTTGACATCATCAAAAAGAATAAAATGACTCAACTTCCAACTCAAGAGCTCATAGATCAGAACAGCCAAGAATAATTTATATTCAATTACTTAAGGGCCACACCCTTCTTACACCACCACCAAAATACATTCCCACGACAGAAGGCAAAAAACTTAAAACAACTTAAACATGAAAAAGTGGAAAGAAAAACAAGAGAAGATCGAGAATAGCAACCATGGAACAAAAAGTGTGGGTCAAATTTGCCATGGGATTGATAGGATCACTCTGTTCCATCCTAAGGAGTTGATTGAGACAAGATACTCTCTAGTGCAGTCCCAACAGTTTCAAGTTTGTCCCTTACCAAGGACATCTCCTTTTCAAAAGTCCTTATCTGCCGCTGTCGTTGATCGGTGAGATTTGCATAAAGAAGACCCAATTTCTTAATGGCACTGTGCGCTCCATAGACCATAGTTTGCTCTTCATTTTGTTCCCCCTCAGGGCTCTAAGATGACACTTCCTCTGCGTCGTCAATTTGAACGAAGTTTGAGCCCTTACCCATCATGCATTGACATCCTTTGAAACGATACCGGACAAGACATTGACAGAGGATGAAGAAGAGGAACTCATGAGCATACGCTCACAAGGTCCAGTGACCCGAGCAAGGGCAAGAACAGTACCCAAGGCTACTCAATCAATGTTCACAAAAGGAATAGCACAAAATGGCTTCATCGGTGCAACCGAGAGAACGTGGAGCTTGACAACACTCGAAGAGGTGGGTGACTATCGGGCACTTAGCGAAGCAACGCTAACCTTAAAACCAGCCTCATTAGTCAAGGGTCAACACACGGTTCAGTCCGCCATCTCGAACGAGCAAGATCAAGTGCTGCAGAACCAAGATGGCGATCGCCATGATGCTGGGGGCGATCGCGGTCGCACAGTAGAAGCCAACTGAGGAGTCAGGGCCAGGACGTGATCACGTGGCTGACATGGCGATCGCGTCCCGACTCTAGAGAGCTCTCAGATTCGTATATGAGAGCCCGACGCGATCGCGTCGGCATGTGCTGAACAAACTTCGTATTTTCTTTATTAAGACGTATTTAATTTGTTTTGCGTTTTAATTCGGATTTGGGATGTGAAATTAGGTTTAGCAATAGTAGCAGCCTCTCTAATAAGGAGAACATTTGTCATTGTTTGTTTTCACGTTGAATTTGAGTTTAAGCTTTCAAGTTGAGATTATCTACTCCCGTAAACCTTCTTCGTCGAACCCCACTGATTAGATCCGAAGTTGTTCTCGATAGCAAACTGTCACCAAGCGCCATCGACTTCCCTTTCTTCCACAACCCCCCCCCCCCCCCCCGAGACATACGCGTCACCCAGATTCGTATCAATTGGTATCAGTTTCCAGCGGTTTAAAGGTGTAGTCATTCTAAAATTCTTTCTTTCACGTAATCCCTTTCATTTCCACCGAATTCCGCATTGTTAGTCATAAACTGAAAAATTCGAGTGAAACCCTCACCCTATGTGACGATTTCTTATACTCAAGAAAACGTCGTGGCTTTACTCATAAAAACAGAAAAACCAAGAGAGATTGAAGATAACAAATAACCGGAATATCCCAAATATCTTAAGGCTACATCAATTTGTTAAATCTTTGATTGTTTGCTTCATGTTTTTGTGATTTACTTGATTATCTTTCAATCTTGTCTGCCTTATTTTTGTCTCTTCCTTTACCTTTAAGCATCATACAAAATTGCATGCTTTTCTTTCTATAACAAAACAAACAGAACTTGAGTTCATAAGTCGATCATAAATTTGAGCAAAAAGAAATCCTCAGGAGATCTAGACTAGTAGTCTATTCACTATCTCAAGTGTCCATTGTGACTATCTCTCCATTGTCTACTACATATAAATTTGGCGTCGTGATTGCATGCTAGTTAAGTTTTGATTGATTACTTGCTTGCATCTTTCTTTGATTTCTGAATTTGTTGTTGACATGGATATATTGATCTTTGCCCTGAGCTAGACTAACCTTCCCTCAAGGATTGCTGAAATTAGTCACCTTACTACGTGATTGATAGTGTTTTGTTAGCTACTCTTTGAACTCAGATTTCATATTACTGTTGATATCTAATTTGTGGCTATGTTTGACAAAGATAACAACGGAAGCGGTCATGCAGATCTCGCGACTGAGAATGCTCGACTAAAGGAGAGACTAGCATTGACACAACAGGCTCTTGACGAGTCAACGTCATACAATCAACGAGCCAGAGACAAAGGCAAAGCTCCTATAGTTCAGCGTCTTTCTAGTGTCATTGAAAATGATGCTTTGATAGGAACCCCAAGGTGGTTCTGAGAATGATGAGACTCCTAACTATGAGGAGTACAGTCCTACAGTCCGGACTAAATCCCGGACCAAAAGGTCTCATAGGGCTGATAGACACCGCCATGAGTCCTCTGATAGGAACCTTAGACGCCCTCAACGAAGTGGAATGCCAATTTCTTTTGGCGAATACGATGAAGATGATCTAGAACTTTTTGGGCAAGCTAATCCCAATAACTTCCATCCACCACTTCAGGACCCCATTGAGAACCAACAATACCCCGAAGGTTATCTTCCTCCTCCTAGATATACAAATCCTCCTCCTCTTCGTAATTACAGGAATGAAGATCAGGGTTACAACAATAATGAGTACCATGACGTGAGACGTCAACGAGTACCACAGAGAGGTAGAGGACGTGGCAATGAAATACGTGTGCAACAAGACTTCTTCTATGAAAATAGACGTCCAGCCCGTCGTGACATCAAGGTACGTATTGAAAATTTTGCTGGTGAATTTGATGCCGCTGTTTTTCTTGAATGGCTGCAGACAACCGAGCATGTTTTGAGCCATTGTCACTATGAGGATCATGAGAAAGTAGAGGTTGCAACTCTGCATTTCACCGGGGCTGCAAAAACATGGTGGAATAGAGATGTGACCATGAGAGAGAGACGAGGTTTTCCACAAGTTGACACTTGGAATCAGCTGATGTTCATCATGACGCAGAAATATGTCCCCACTGATTACAAAAATAAGCTGCGTTTGAAGATAGCACTAGCTAAACAAGGTACACAGACTCCTCAAGAATTTTATGCTTCTTTAGAAGATATGTACTACAAAGCAGGTATATGAGTGTGTCCGCAGCTACAATCCGAACCAAGTTCTTGAGTGGTTTGAATGTCTCAATACGAGATCAATTGGAGATTTAGCCAATCAAAGATCTCAACTCTCTTGTGCACACAGCGATGCAAATTCACAACCAATTAGTGCGCAAGAAGTCATCTCCATGGGCTTCCAATCAAAGGTATAACTCTTGTGATAGTTTGTCACAATCTATTAATTCTACTCTAGATGTGCAGCAAAGAAGTCAGGGACAAACTAGACTTCCATACAAGAAGGAAGCACAGCGTGACACTCCCCAGGATCAATCTAGAGGTGCAAGCCGCCCCAGCAATGCTTCGGTTTCTACAAACCGAGCTAGTACATCAGACAAGGAGTGCTACAAGTGTGGAGAACATGGGCATATTTCACGAGAATACTCAAACCCAAGAAAAGTGTTGCTCAATCAACAAGGTGGCTATGAGAGCATTGAAAAGGAGGCGTAATATGAAGACGTTGCACAAGATGAAGAAGACAATGATCCTTATGTTTGTGCTCCCTCGGATATGCAAGGAGGCACAACACTTAGCCTTGTCACAAGGAGAGCCTTAACTATCAAAGAAGCCGCGCTAATGGACCAAAGAGAGAACTTATTCCAAACCAAATGCTTGGTTCAAACGGCGTCTTTGAGTGTTATCATCGATGGTGGGAGTTGCTGCAACATATTGAATGAAAAGGTAGTTCATCACCTAAATCTCAAGACGACTCCACACCCCGAACCATATGGACTTAAATGGATAACCGAAGGTAAGGGTGATGTGGTAAACAAGAAATGCCACATCTCTTTCTCTTTTGGTCCATATAAAGATATTGTCTTATGTGATGTTATTGCAATGGATGCTACGGACCTTCTTCTTGGTCGTCCTTGGCAGTTTGATAGAAAGACGGTACATGATGGACTTATCAACACTTATGCGTTCATCCATGGAGGAAGACGTGTAACCTTGCTTCCCATGACACCACACGAAATACTCATGGACCAGAGACAGCCAGCAAAGAAACGCGAGGCCAAAAAGGTCGAGGTTCTGCAAAATAGAAGGACGCGATCTCGTCACAAGCCATGGCGATCGCGTCGGGCAACAACAGAACAGCAAAACCTCGGAACAACAAGGACGCGATCGCGTGGAAAAGGGAGGCGATCACGTCGGGACAACAGAGGTTCTCAGTTGATAACAGAAGCAAGGACGCGATCGCGTCCAATACTGACGCGATCACGTCCAATACTGACGCGATCGTGTCACAACAACAGAGAGCTACTGCATCCCCCAAGCCAAAAGACGCGATTGCGTCACATATGGACGCGAACGCGTCACGTAAATCAAACATCAACCCGGATTTTCAAAGCCCAGATCGAATGAAGGTCCCGTACCAACCCAAATGTGGAATACAGGGACGTTGTGAGAACAGATTACTACTTACACGCTCTCAGGATATCACTCCAATCATTCAGAGACGTACTCCTTGCTTTCTTTTAAAACGTTGGCGAAAACCAAAACTAAATTTTCCTAAAATAGAAAATCTCCGAACATGGGAAATGAGACAACAAATCCCAAATAGAGACAAAAAATGCAAATAGGGACAACAATTCCCAAATAGAAACAAAGACAACAAAACATTGTTTGAGACAAAAAATCCAAATAGAGACAACAAAACAGGATAGTTTGAGCCTTATCTTAAGATGGTCACTTACGAGCAATCTCGGCGCGGAGGAAGGCCACCAGAGCGTCGAGTTCATTTTCACCGGCAACCATGGGGTTGCGCTTCATATGAGCCAATGTGCGCCCGAGCTGAAACTACAAGTGGGTCTGCTTCAAGATTAGGGCATAAGGGCGTCGACGCGGTCTTGTCCTCATGGGCGTTGGAGACTTGGTGGAAGGCTTCCATGGGCGTTCTTGGACATGCTCGAACCCTGGAGGTGGTCCAAGGTTGCTCAGGTCAAATGGCTCGCCAAAAGTGCAAGAGTGCTCGGAGAAGTCTTCAAGCTTGACTTGATGGGGTCACCGTTGGTCGGGCGCTCGGAGACATGGGCTCGAGCTTGACTTCTAGTGGTGCCGTTGACCGGGCGCTTTGGATCTTGACACTTGATGAGCTCGGCGCTTTGTTCTGGGCACCTAGGTGAGACCTCTATGCCATGGCATGGAACCGAGTGGCGCTTGGCTCGTTTCCAGGCGCCTAACCTCAACTTTGATTGGTGCTTGGCGCCTTGACTTGTCACTTGGTTCCACACCTCGTCCATTTCAGCTAGGATACGCCTTGTGTGTTGAATGAGCCTAAGATGGGTCACTAGGCTAGTCTCGGAGCTAGGCAGGGGCACATCAGGGTATGGGGTTTAGGGGATTGTACGCATACGTTATACGTACAGAATCCTAGAATAAAATTTTCCAATTTAATGTGTTATTTTGTGCGCTTAACCTCCGCGTACTGTATGCCATACTTATGCGTAACATTTGATTTCCAAATTAAGGGTTAATCGCCTTAGGGTTTAGTCACATAATGTTTTTTTTTAACAAGCAAACAAAAGGCTTAATGTTTTACAAACAATTCAAGCCTAGATCATCATCACAAATGATTTTAAAGAATTCTTTCAGGGGAAAGAAAGTAGAGTTCCTAGTAAAAAGTAATCTCTAGAGATCCAAAGTATCATCTCTTGAACTGCAACTGTTGTATTTGATGATGATCTCACGTAAGTCTTCAATAGGGAAAATCTGTGTTGCCAAGAAGTCAGTTGCTCTATTGCAATGTCGTCTTATGAAAGAAAACCTGCATGATTCAAAACTAGCAGCTAGGGTTAAAATATCTGTAACAATAGTTCTTATTTCCCACGGGATGTCGCACTTCTTGTTTATACAATTAATAACAGAGAGGCTATCGCTTTCAACAAGTAAGTGATCAATATTAAGCCTGATAGCTGATCTAATGCCTTCGAGAATGGCATAGGCTTCAATGATTAAAACCGAAGACGAAGGAATATGGAGCTGTTCAACAAAGGAGGGTTGACCATTCGAGTTACGAAAGATGAAACCGACAGTGGATCGAGAATTGGCCCTAACAGAGCCATCACAATTAATTTTGAAGAAGTTAGGAGGTGGTTTTTTCCAGGTAGATTTGGACATAGTAGAATGAGGTTTCAAGGTTGATTTTTTGGATTTTGGACGTTGGAATTCAGCATTCCATTCCAAGAAATGGAACATAATAGATTTTGCGATTCCCTTAGGATTTCTAGGAGGAATGGAACTGGTACGAAAGATGCAATTGTTACGATGATTCCAAAGAAACCACCAAGTAAAAAACATGATGTCCATGGAGAGATTTTTTTGGGCCATAAGGTTCATAGATTTTTCAAAATTTTCATGAAAGCAGACAGATAATTGATAGTTTCCTAATAAATTAAGTTTTTGGAATACAGATAAAGTGAAAGGACAATGGAAAAAGAAATGGTTTTTGTCTTCAGTGGGATGATCACACATGCTGCAAGGAGAGAAAACTTTGTGATAGTACCTGTTAAGGAGTTCTGTGGTAGGGAAACAGTCAGAGAAAGCTTTCCAGAGGAAGTTTTGTATTTTAGGGGGAAGTTTCGTTTTCCAAAACAACTTAAGATCAATAGACGGGTTTGTGCTAGGTCTAATAATATTGTAGGCAGATTTGACTGAGAAGATGCCATTAGAAGCATCAGACCATATTATTTTGTCTGGCATTTGTGTTACAGGAATACGTATCTTGATAATTTTCTCCACAATGTGGGGAGGAAGATGATGTGATAGTTTGGGAATATCCCATTGTTTGCCAAAAGTAATAAATTCAGCCACGATAGGGTTATCATTGGAAGGATTATGGAACTGGTTTAGAGGGCACTCAGGAATCCAGCTGTCCGTCCAAAAGTGGATAGATAGTCACATAATGTTAATACATGATTAATGTATGCATCGGTCATGAAATTCATAAAAAAAATGTTTAATACACGTTGAATGATAACTTACATCATGTAATGTTCATGTTACTATACTAATGAAATATGAACAAGTAAGACTTCTTGAATGTAAATATTCTGAATTAAGTTTTCACAACTTATATTGGTAGGATAATGTAATGCGTATATGATTGTTCATGTTAGTAAACTTGTGTAAGAGGATGAAGTAACGTATTATGAACATGTATCATCGTTTATGATATTTGTGCAATACAAGTTATTACTATTAATATATTTCAATAAAGTATACATTTATAATACATTTTCACATTGGGATCTCGTTTGATTGTGCGTTTCAAAGCAATTTACACGTTTTTACGCGTATTGGACGTTAAATTGGCCTTTTAACGTTCTTCGTTGTCTTGCGTCCGTTTTCTATAAAACATGGATCCAATACATTTTATCAACATTGTTTAGTTATGAAATTGGGTTATAGGTGTGTTTTGAAGAAATTTAGATGTTTTTATGCGTATTAGACGTTAAATGGGCCTTAATGTTCTTCGTAAGGCCTTAATTTGGAATCAATTGGTCTACACATTATAATGTACGCCTAAATGTTGTGTACTAATATGTGTACATGCATAACTAAGGTGTACAAGAATTTACCATTTCAAAAATAACAGTAACTTCTTATGCGCCTAACTAAGGCGTACGGGAGAAGTATATAAAAGGCCAATTTGAAACGGTAACTTTTTATAAGCCATAGTTATGCGTACCAGAATCTCTCCTCCTATAAAAGCATCGAGACTGTTCATCCATCTCGACTTATTCATTATTCTCAACTTCAATAAGTAGAGCAAAGATCGATTTCGATATCTTATTTGGTAAATTTTCAAAATTTCACATCTTCTTTTGCTTATTCTTATATTTGCATTTCATTTTTATAACTGAAGTCTTCTTACTTAATTGGAAGAACATAACTGAGAATATAACATCTTCATCATCATCTGAGCATGCACCTGTGACCTGTGCACACTGGAAATGATGAAGACATTCCTTCCCAATATGGACGGAGGCATTATGCCTACAATTGTTTCTTTGGGGTCAGATTTATTGATCCAGACTATACGCCTCAAACTTTACGTGTTATCAAGAAATTATTGAGGCACAACAAGAGGAATTCCCTGAAAGTGAATATCCTGCTGGAGGATACTGTGCATGATGCTGATCGATTACCTAGGATGCTTTGGCAACATGGCTTCGACAATTCTTATGTCGAAGATTATGAATAAACCACTTTAGTTGTTATCTATAATTATATAGTTTCATTGTGTAATTTCATTATGTACTTCATTGTCGTTTGTTTGTCTACGTATGATTGAATCAAGTTTTTTAAGAAATTTCAATACATTCTAAGTTACAAAGCACAATGTCTTCTTTATCCAAGATTGAAATGCATTCAAAGTTACAAAGTAAAACACGTCTTCAAGTTATTACATGTGAATCTCAATCGGTCAGATATGTCAATGGGTTCGGTCCCTCCGATATACATGAATGGATTTGGTACTCGTCCATTTCTAATGCGATACTCTCGATATATCCTCAAATTGTCCGAAAATGTTGCTTCCCACCATTGAATATTGGGATCTGTGTGTTCCTTCCATGAATCGGGGGTATGCGGTAGTGACGAACCAACCATCAACGACACTTATATAAACACATTTAGATCAAATAAAAAACTATGACTACATAAACACCATCAAGTAAAAATGTCAACTTTACCGGTATGAAGTGGTCACGGTTATATACGTGGGCCAAGGCAAAAATCTGTCGTAGCGGATCTGATGCAGGAGCATCCGAGCTATCATCGAGGACACTTCAACCTAAATCTAGAGATGTGATAACCACTGGAGTAGGGCTAAAGATCGCTATGAGTCATCATTGAAGTCATTGATAGTTGTCCGAGCTCGTATTGTAGCCATTCAAGCTCGTAGAGATCTGGTTTGAGTCATGATTAGAAGGCAATTATTGAAGAGAAAATAAACTAGTCTTCGAGAAAAAATTCTGGGATTTGGAATCACTCAATTCTGGTCTCGGACAAGAGAGAACGAGCCGTTTCAAAAAGAGATGTCGACGACATAGTTCCAAATCCGCGACCGTGGATACATCAACCGCGCCCACGGATTCCTGGTTAAATCATTTATTCGCCACTTCGAGAGCACCGCACGGACTGTGCGTTTTACCGCATGACCGCGTCCGCGGATCCCAATCTGCGCCCGCGGATTCCCTGCTGAAGACTTCCGAGATATATTCATTTTTGATTGTTTTCGGGATTATTTCTTTTGATTGGTTTTTGTTATTTTAGGAAATAATTTTAATTACTTTATTTCTTTTATTTTGGCAGCCTTTGAACCCTATATAAGGTTTGTCCTAGTTATTGTTTTAGGTCAGACATATTATTATGATGATTCTTATGAATTGAGAAAAACGTTGTTTTCGTTCCTCCAAAAGAGAGCTTTTGGGAGAAGAGTTTTTGAGAGCATTGTTGTTGAACTCGCCCTAGTTGTACTTGTGTGTGTCAATCTCCTCCATAAGGTTGGTGCTATCAGGATTCCATAGAGCATCCTTCATGTGCCTTGGCCTACCATAGCCATTGTATTTGGTTGTAATCCATTGGGGTGTCTTCATCATTCGGTAAGGTTCTTGTTCCTAAGTTCAAGGGTTTTATCGTTGTTTGATAGCCTATCATTCGATTTTTCCTTCTTTCATCTCATTTTAAATCCGCATATCTTCTCTGTTCGAGTTTCTGTTCGAGGTTTGGTGTCTAGATCAAGCAACATCTTCTTTTCCCCGCAGCAGGATCGACGTTTCTGTTCTACACCTTAGCGGTAAGAAAAAGGTCAGAGCATCCCAACACAATAACACGAGGCCAACTTGGTATAGGGTGGAAAACACTAAGCCTATCAATGGAAATTGGAACATGTATATTTCTGAACAAGGGCTTCTGTAATGGTTAACTTGAAGAATAAGATCCCCCCAGTTCCCGCACGAAGACGGTGGTGCATCGGCCCGTACAATTTCTGGTTCTCAAGAAGCTCTGTTACTAGCTCACACCGAATATTGTCATATTCTTGTTCTTGTCTTCCCAGAAGTAAGGCCATCGACCTATAACTAGAATGCCCTTTAGAATATACCAGTCTAACATCTTTGATGTACGGAAGCAATAAATCATCCAAATTGCCGATGCCAAAGTTGATCCCCTTATGAATGAGAGGAAAACTAGGTTCTTTAGGGTACTGATAGAAGTCAGTATAGTTGGATACTTCAGGTTGTGATTCATTGGGTAGGGGTTTAGAATGCAACTCATCGACCTCAATGACAACATGAAGTGATGTAGTTGTTTGCTTTCTAGGATGACTTGATCGTTTTGCTCTTGTATTGTTTGCCTTCTTCTTCCCCATTGATTTCTGCTTTGCCTTCTCCTTCTCATACTGCTCTACCTCTTCCTTTTTGTGCTCAAAATAACTCTTCTCTCTCATGCATCCTCCTTTTCATTTTCACTCTCATCCTCCTTGTCCTTGTTCTTTGAACCCTTTCGCCTGCCTTTTCTTTTCACATTTGTCGGCTCCTTCAAGGTAGTTTGTTCAGGATGCTCTAAGTCCTGATACAACTCACCTTGCTGGTATGTCGTGCTTTTGTTCACGGTTCCAAGTTCCAACTTGGTGAACATTTCAAGGAGTCACAACTCTATAATGTTCATTCGAACCTTCAGATTTGGGCCGTCTTCTGTTACACGAGTGTCTTCCCAATACAAATCCCTCCAGAATGGATGAATGTCATCCTCAATTAGGGGTTTATTTGCAATGATGGCAAGTGCAATTACATGGACGCACGATAACCCAAGGAAGTTCCTCACCCAATGGTCGGTGCATTCTTCCGGAAAACCCCCCTTCATTAACCGCGCATAAGAGGCCAACAAATGATCAAAACACTTGTCTAACACTTTGTAGAATAGTCGGGAAAAATTTCATGTATAAGCGGATACATCGTTGGATCATCAAAATCATATGGACGTTTGGAGAGGGCCATGTTCATGCTCGCCCTAATCGAATCAATCTGAAGGAGGACGACATGATGGATCCGTACGATCACTCTGTTGAAGCCCCCTCTGCTAGAACCAAAAATATCTTTCAAAACCTTGTGCATCCCATCAACTCTAAACAAACAATTGAGTTAACAATTTAAGAAAGTAAACCGTCATTTTATAATCGTCTTAGCTAAAAACTCAAAATCATTACGTGTTTGAAGTCCTAGTAAAGAAATGAAGCTTATGATGTGTCCAAACCCTTACTAAGCTTTTCTTTTGAGGATTAATCCATGTTTTCTCCATGTATCCCACAAGGCCGCTCGTCCAAGATGCCCTCAATGTTGCGAGCCTCTATTCATACCTCTCTTCAGTAGTTGAGCAAAACAGTGCCCAACATTGTCCCGGAAATGTTTGATATGCACCCAACACAAGAGATGTTGAACTTCACTCCCAAATACACTGTTGATCCCTCTTATTAGTGCATCATCACAATCTGTCATTATAGCTGTTGGCATGACTCCCAAATCTATGAATAATGACTTCACTTTTCTCATTATCCATGTGTAATGGTAAACCTTTCACCTTCTGCAAGAAGTTCGCAACTTGTCTCCTTGAAGTAACATTACCAGGGTACTTTTCCCTCAATTTGGAGATAATTTCTTTTGGTGTCTTGGGGCCAGTTCCATCTCCCCACCGCCTAGCACAAAGTTCTTGCTCCTCCGTCATTCGACCAGTGAATGCATTCCCATGAAAACCAGCAAGTAGCACATGGTTCTACCACACCTAAAATCCATTTTTCTCCTGTAATCCCGGAAATGTTTTTCTTTCACACTCCCAGTAGCTCAAATCTACACTCACACTTCTTCGATTTTGACTTTCTAATCTTACGAACAAGCAACTCTGGATTCTCTTTGTTCACCTTTGGCTTCCAAAATCTTGGTTTTCCAAACTTATCGCACACAATACTAATTTGGTACGAACTTGAATTACGCATTACCAAAGTTATCACTAAATTCCTTGCTCTATCTCTCGCTGATGAGGCTAAAGTCGCAGTGCCAAATCAAAGAAATAAACTCTAAACACTAACTAGAGTATAGCAAGTAAGTAGAGGTCGAACCCAAGGGAATCAAAACACCAAATCAATGCAGTCAAGTGAAATATCAACTAGTGAACAAGTAACAAGTAACCAGGGGGGGGGGTTGATTGTATGGAACACAAAAGTAACGAGTATCAAGCAAAGAAGGTTTGGTTGTGAATATGATGAGAAAGGGTTTTACCTAGCAAGTATCCACACAACAGTCAATCAAGTTGATCATAGATTTATCTCAAGTTCTTATCAATCCTAGGGAATGTTCCTATTCCAATCTTTAATATATCAGCAGGCCAACCGGTCCTGATAATACTTACTATTCAACAATCAGGGAAACCTCTCAAGATTAGATGAAATAGCAGCAAAGGGCACAAGAATCATAAGGATGCATGCAACAACTTACAACCGTCAAGTATTAACATGCAATCAATTCTCTTTCATAAAAGCAATCAACTACCAGATCATGCAGATATGAGCGCTACAATGACAAGGAATTCCACCGTATATTCCTAGTCTAGCAATAGAAAACTATCAATCAAACTAGGTGATCAAGCTAGCAAAACTAATAGAAATCAATAGATGAAGAACAAGAGAATTAATACAAACCCATAGGAAAAGAACAAGAGTTTAGAAATCTCACAACTTAATAACTGAAGGTTTCAACCGCTAAGTAAAACAATGGAGATTAGTTCCTGCTCATGGTTGCAGAACTAAATTGTCTGATGGAAAAGATGATGATAGAAAATATGATAGAACTAGGGTTCTTAAATAGAGACTAACCCTAAAAATATATGGTAAAAGATATATCCTAAAACTAATTAATAAAAGGAAAGAAGCAAAACAAGGAAAATAAATAAATCAAACTAAAGCACGGATGGAAAAAGGTGAGATCGGCTTCAATTCCTTCTTGAGCTGCTTGCTTCCAATTGTGGGCCCCATCTGCTTCTTCATTAAATGGGCTAGCAGATATCACGGCCCAGCTAAATCCACGGCCCGTCTTGCGCACGAAGGGGAATTCAGCATAATACCCGCGATCGCGGATATTAATCCGCGGTCGCGGATTTATTAAATATTCTCGGCTCCTCTTTGTTGCTCCACCGCGATCGCCTCTTATCCATGGGGATCGCCGTCGGTGATTTCTTCAAGTCTTCAATCTTCTTCGGTTCTGATCTCAATTTCTTCACTTCTTAATAAATATCTCAGAACATAACAATGGCTCGAAACACATATAATAATACTCCTAAACTAATGTAATAATCCCTAGTTACGCTATACAAAGTGCAGCGTATCAAATACCCCCATACTTAGACTTTTACTCGTCCCGAGTAACTTACAGAAAAGCTACCCATACAATAAAATACTCAAAGCCTCAGGAAGTACAAAAATATCTCCTAGTGATTACATAACCAATAAGCTCCTCAAAAACACAACAATAACAATCAAGAACAATGTGATAAAATAAGCACATACCTAGAACTACACCTTATTCCTCCAAGTGGCCTACCCGAATCCTCCTATACGCCTCCTTCTTATGTCTCCATACGCCAAGATGATAAAAATCCTAAAACACTCAATTTTTTTTTTATAACACTCATCTTGCTTGGGCGCCCTTTCGGGTTTTCATCTCAACCACTCAATAATTGTTCCAGGCTCACAAAACTCACATCACTCAAGACTTATTTTTGCCCCAGCCTAATGCCGGTCAAGCCACCTTCTTATTGCATAGATCTTGCTATCCAAGGATTTTGTATGCCTTTTTTCAATTTTTGTGGCTTTTTCATACAATATATATTCAATAAGCTCATGGAGATACAACCAACACCCAAATAAATACATGTGAATACATTCTCCTCCCCCATACTTAAACATTGCATTGTCCTCAATGAAATGGAAGACATAAAAACGAACCCAGGGAAAGAGACAGAAGACTCACATACGAAGTCGGATGACCTTCCTCCAATAAAACTCAAAGTGTGGTAGAATGAGAAACTAGATGAGCACTAAATGTAATCCAATAATGCATAGCTCATCTAAAGCAAAAGAAAGAATACCTCCAATGTAGAAGGTGACCCAAACAAATCAACTCCTTGCAAAGAACATGGTCACCAACAAGCTAAGCTCCAACGAATGTAGATCTAGAATGATAGTACCAATGAAACCAAACTTGATGTAATACAACTCCTTACTTTCTTTTCTCTCATATTTTTTTTTCTGCACTCTATTTTTTTTAATCCGATATATTATTTTTTTCTCGGAATGATTTTCGTTTTTTTTTTTTTTTTTTTTTACGGACGGGAGAGAAGACTTACAGCGAGATTGGCTACTGACTGTAGCGGACCCTAAGCTTCGGTGATTTCCTCTTGTCCATAGAAAAACTAAAAAGAAAATTAAACCGAACAAAGACAAATAAAAACAAACTCAAACCTCGGGTTGCCTCCCGAGTAGCGCCTTATTTTATGTCGTGGCTCGACATGAAACTCAAGAGATTTAACTAACGCCATTTGGCTTTGTAAAGACAGTCTCTTGTCTGAATTCTTTCTTGAACCACTCATGGAACGCCTTAAATCTAGTCCCTCTTACCTTAACCACCTTGTCTTTAGCAATGAAGGTGGTTTCATTCACTTTCTCCTCCTTGACCGTATCAGGCGGCTTTTTAAGCTCAATGTCAAGTGCCTGCACACTAGACATCAATGGTATCTCGCCTGGCGAGGTCAGTAATGGAGGGCGATTGCCCAAAGAATGTGGAGAGAGCTTACCTTTAGGCTCTGGCTTAGCATGACACTCCTGCATGTTAGTAGACAAAACAATATCTACTTTTGGGGGCTCTAAGAGATTCTCTAAAACAGGTTGCAATTCATCCTTACCAGTAGGCTTAATCACATCAATAGCACATAGAGAATTCTTATCAATGGGATCCATTTCATAAATATTATACTCCACCTTATCCCCATCAAACTCCATAGAGAGAGTCCCACTATTAACATCAATTTTCGTTTGTGCAGTTTTCATGAAAGGTCTACCTAACAGTATAAGTGTGATATTATTATCATGCTCCATATCTAACACAAAGAAATCAGCAGGAAAAATCAGATCACCAACCATAACAAGAACATCCTCAACAACCCCTTTTGGGTATACAGTAGACCTATCAGCAAGTTGAATAACAGTTCCTGTTTTATGCAAAGGTCCTAAGCCTAGTGATTCATACAAAGAGTAAGGCAAAACATTGATTGATGCACCTAAATCTAGCATGGCTTTGTCAAATTTAGTTTCACCAATCACACATGGAATGCTAAATATGCCTGGATCACCACATTTCTTAGGCATGCGTTTTTGAAACACTGCAGAAACTTGTTCACTTATTTCAACTTTCTTCTTTCCTTTCAGTTTTTGATTTCTCTTGATAGTGCAAACTTCTTTCAAAAACTTAGCAAATCTAGGAATACTCTTAACAAGTTTGAGCAAAGGAATGTTTACCTCACACCTACTAAAGGTTTCGAAGATTTCGTTGTCGTTCTCCAGCCTTCGAGTATCCTTCAATGCCTCAGGAAAGGGGGCAACAGGCTTCTGAGAGAATAGAGGTGGAAAATTCGGGCGAACATAATCGTCAATGTACTGGCGATCGCGGTCACGGATAATCTTTCACCTCAGCTTCTGGAATGGAATGGCGATCGCCATTGCCATATGGCGATCGCGGTCGCGATGCAGATCCTGTTTTGCTCTCTGTAATCTCATTGCGATCGCCACTCAGATCTGGCGATCGCGGTTTTGGCACAGAACAGTCATTTAAAGTTTTTCCGCTCCTCAAGAACACTGCACTGACGTTCTCTCTCGGGTTTCTTACCGGTTCCCTGGCCTCTAATTTACTCACAGCTTGAGCAATTTGTCCTAACTTATTTTCAAGATTTTGGATGCTTGATTCCGTTCTAGCATTTTGTTGCATCACAGTTTGAGCTAAGGACTTGATCATATCATCAACAGTCATAGAATTCTGAGGTCTAGGTTGCTGATAATTAATATTATGAGAGTCATACCTTGGCCTTGGTTGCCATCCACCAACAGCGTTTACCTCAGCATTCGGCTCTTGGAGTTGTTGACCACCACTTTGCAGCATAAAAGCCTTCATCATATCTTTCAGTTCATTCATGTCAGTCTGTAATTGATCTGAATTAATTGCTTTGACTGAGTGGGATCCCTGTCTACTGCCAAACTGCCTTGAACTCTCAGCTAGCTCTTCAAACATTTCAGTGGCCTGAGGTATAGTTTGTTTCAGAAAATTACCTCCACAAGATGCGTTTACCATTCGACGATCCTCATCAATCAGGCCACTAAATAAGTACATAAGGAGATCTTGGTCAGTATAACTATGGAATGGGCAGGTTGAGCAAAGCTTCTTGAATCTCTCATAATATTCATAGAGACTCTCAGTTGAATGTTGTTGAAGATTCGTGATCTCCTTCTTCAAGCTGCTCAGTTTTGTGGCTGGAAAATATTTCTCCAAGAAGACTTTTTTCATCTTAGCCCATGTATCAATACTCCCTGGAGCTTGATAATAGAGCCAATCATTCGCAACGTCTTTCAGAGTAAATCCGAAAGCTCTCAGCATGACCTGCTCCTCAGTAACACCTCTTGGCTTCATACTAGAACATATGACATGGAATTGAGCCAAGTGTTTGTTGGGATCTTCTCCTGCTAAGCCATGGAAGTGTGGTAGCTCATGAATTAAACCAACTTTTAATTCAAAATTCACACCTTCTTCAATCTCGGGAAACCTCACTGCTAAAGGTTGTTGGTTTAAGTCTGGGGCAGTGAGTTGCCTCATAGTAGGCAATGGCGGTCCATGTCGATCACCCATCTCGTTCTCTTGGTTCAGAGCTGCTCTTTGGTTCCGAAGGAACGTCCTTTCAATCTCTGGGTCAAAGGAAACAAGAGATGAATCAGTAGCACGGGTCTGAACCATAAAGGTTCACACCAAACAGTTGATAATTTCACAATTAACACAAAATCAGAAAAATTTCAATTCCCCGGCAACGGCGCCAAATTTGATGAGGCTAAAGTTGCAGTGGCAAATCAAAGAAATAAACTCTAAACACTAGCTAGAGTATAGCAAGTAAGTAGAGGTCGAACCCAAGGGAATCAAAACACCAAATCAATGCAGTCAAGTGAAATATCAACTAGTGAACAAGTAACAAGTAACCAAGGGGGGGGGGGGGGGGGTTTGATTGTATGGAACACAAAAGTAACGAGTATCAAGCAAAGAAGGTTTGGTTGTGAATATGATGAGAAGGGGTTTTACCTAGCAAGTATCCACACAACAGTCAATCAAGTTGATCATAGATTTATCTCAAGTTCTTATCAATCCTAGGGAATGTTCCTATTCCAATCTTTAATATATCAACAGGCCAACCGGTCCTGATAATACTTACTATTCAACAATCAGGGAAACCTCTCAAGATTAGATGAAATAGCAGCAAAGGGCACAAGAATCATAAAAGCAATCAACTACCAGATCATGCAGATATGAGCGCTACAATGACAAGGAATTCCACCGTATATTCCTAGTCTAGCAATAGAAAACTATCAATCAAACTAGGTGATCAAGCTAGCAAAACTAATAGAAATCAATAGATGAAGAACAAGAGAATTAATACAAACCCATAGGAAAAGAACAAGAGTTTAGAAATCTCACAACTTAATAACTGAAGGTTTCAACCGCTAAGTAAAACAATGAAGATTAGTTCCTGCTCATGGTTGCAGAACTAAATTGTCTGATGAAAAAGATGATGATAGAAAATATGATAGAACTAGGGTTCTTAAATAGAGACTAACCCTAAAAATATATGGTAAAAGATATATCCTAAAACTAATTAATAAAAGGAAAGAAGCAAAACAAGGAAAATAAATAAATCAAACTAAAGCACGGATGGAAAAAGGTGAGATCGGCTTCAATTCCTTCTTGAGCTGCTTGCTTCCAATTGTGGGCCCCATCTAGTGATGGCCGGACCGGGTCAAAACCGGTCAAAACTGGAACCGGACCGGAACCGGTAGGAACCGGTTTGGTCACGGTCCGGTTCAGGTTCACGAAAAACGTTTTTCAAAACCGGCGGTTCGAACCGCCGGTTTTTTATTTTTTTTTTTAAATTTTTTAAAAAAACTAAACCGGCGGTTAACCGGTCCAGTTAACCGCCGGTTTTTTTTTTTTAAAAAAAAAAAACGTTGGAACCGCCGGTTAACCGGTTTTCCCGTTGCCGGTTAACCGGCGGTCCTAACGGCTATTTAGCCAAAATAGCCGTTAGGAAATTAAAAAAAAAATAAAAAATTAATTTTTTAATATTAAAATAACCCATATCAAATCCCTATAAATACCATACCATACAATCTTCAAATCACACATCCAACAACAACAATCTCTCTTCTCTTTCTCAAATCTCAATCTTATAATCTCTCAAATTCCATCAACAATCTCTCTTCTCTTTCTCAAATCTCAATCTTATAATCTCTCAAATTCCATCAACAATCTCTCTTAATCTCTTCCTTTTAATTAGCTTTTGTCTTTCAATATTTTATTGATTTTACATTTTTAATCACATTATTATATTGTTTTAAGTTTTATTGTTTTATTGTTTTATTGTTTTATTGTTTTAATTGTTTTAATTGCTTTTAATCATATTATTTAATTGTTCTTAATCATATGGCGGAACATTTTGACACCCAAGAGAGTGATAATGTCACTTCTCCCACTCCCACTCCCACCTCCCAAGTTAGGTCTGGTAGGGGTAGGACCGCTAGGCCTCAAGGGCAAGCTAGCGGTTCGAGGCCGGCTAGGGCCCCTAGGGGGGGGAGGTCCGGGTCCTCCGGGAACCAATCCCGGAAACTAACATCTCCTATTTTTGTAAAGTGGTTTACTAAATTAGAACCCGGTCTCGAGGAACTCGAGGCCGAGGATTATGATCCCGATCTAATTATTGTTTCTTGTAACTTTTGCGAGGCGACATTCCAATGGAAGAAAAGTGGAGGATATGGAACCCTTCAACGGCACATGGAGCACAAACACGTCGCCGAGATGGGAATGCTAGGGGGACAAACACAAATTTCCGGCGGATTTGCATCTTCTACTAGCGGTAACCCTTTATTTCGTTTTGATCATGAAGCTAATAGTGTGGCATTAGCCGAAGCTATTTGTGTTGATCATTTAGCATTTCGATTTAGTGAAAATGTAGGATTTAATGAGTACATTAAAGATCATACACAACCCGCTTTTACATCCGTATCTAGGAAAGTGATTAAGAAAAACGTAATTAAGGCTTATAAAAGACGCAAGGCCGAATTAGTTTCTTATTTTTCGCAAAATGATATGCATGTTTCTATTTGTAGTGATATATGGAGTGATAATACTCAAACCCATTCTTACATGGGTGTTACATGTCATTTTGTAGATCATCATTTTACAATGCAAAAACGTTTATTGGCATTTAGAGTCTTTGATGATTCACATACCGCACAAAATATTGCTATGATGATTCGTGCAATTTTAGAAGAATATAGACTACTTAATAGAGTTTTTTCAATTGGATTCGACAATGCATCTGCTAACACCGCATCTATTAGAGATTTACAAGAAATGTGTCAACCTTTATTTGGTGGGAAATTTTTTCATATTCGATGTGCTTGTCATATTTTAAACTTATGTGTTCAAGATGGTTTACGTGCTATGAGTTTTCATTTTGAGCCAATTAAGAACGTTATTAAGTATATTTGGGGGCATCCTAAAGTTACAAGAGATTGGATGACCTTTTGTAAAACTAACGGGGTGCACCCAAAACGTTTTTCAAAAGATGTGGGTACCCGATGGAACTCTACTTACATATTACTATGTGAATGTATAGAATATAAACAAGTTTTAACGTCTTTTGTTTCTCAAAACCTTTCTGGCTCTCCTTTCTATTTTAGCGAATCAGGTTGGGATATATGTCAAAGTATTGCAACGTTTTTAAAATGTTTTAGTGATGCAACAAAGAGATTTAGTCATGTTTATACACCAAGTAGTAATGTTTTTGTCTTGGAAGCTTGTAATGTTATGTGTGGTTTAACTGAGGGAGCTAAAATTCCCGGCATTGAGGAATCCGTTGCAAGCATGAGGAGTAAGTGGTTGCTCTACTATAGATATATTCCCGATTGTTTTCTTGTTGCTTGTGTTTTAGATCCTAGACTTAAATTATCCGTTTTACACGCTCTTTTAAATGACTATTATGGATATATTTTAGCCGACGGTGAACTAGAGGATATTTTAGGTATGGTTTCTAGAATTAGAACAAACATTGAAACTTTATTTACTCATTTTTCTGATTCTCCGACTACTTCACAATTACCTCCGGCTTCTTCGGGCTCTAGCTTGGGGGCCTTTGGAGCTAAGTATTTTAGTAAAAGACCAAGAGTTACAAACACGAATGCGGAAATTGATAACTATCTTAACACCAACTTTGAGTTTGTTAGTTGTGATACTTTAGATGTTTTGAAGTGGTGGGAGGATCATAGGAGCATGTTTCCAACGCTTGCGAAGATTGCGGCTCAAGTTCTTGCCGTCCCCGCTTCAACCGTGGCGGTGGAACAAACTTTTAGTGCAGGAGGCAACACTTTAACGAGGAAGAGATCAAATTTGGCACCGGAGTCATTGGAGGCGCAATGTTGTGTTTGCGATTGGACGAGAGCCGCAATTAGGCAACAACGTAACATTATCGAGTCATCGGAAGACGAGTGGATTGGAGATTCTACTACGATACGCACCGATTCATCCGCCGAAGATTCGACTTAGGTAACGGGTTTTGAAAAAAGGTAAAGAACTACGTGGGCTTTGATTCCTCTAACCCGAGAGGATACGTAGGCAACTTAACAAGTAAGTCACTGTTAAGTGCAAGCCCAATTTTTTTAATTTTTTTGTTCCTTCATATTTAATTTAAAAAACTTAAAAAAAATAAAAACATTCTTTTTAATAGCGTTTTTTTATAATCATTTTTTTTAAGTTTTTTAAACATATTTTTTAAACTTAAAAAAAATGACAAAACATTCTTTTTTAATAGCGTTTTTTTATAATCACTTTTTTTAAGTTTAAAAATTATGTTTACATTTTTTTAGGTTTTTTTTCAGTTTTATAAATTTATAATTTTTTTTTTAAAAAACAAAACCGCCGGTTTTGTTTTTTTTTTTAAAATAAAAAACCGGCCGGTTCCGGTTCGAAACCGGAACCGGACCGAAACCGGTCCAGAACCGGATTGAACCTGACCGGACCGGAACCGGGACCGTAACCGGCGGAATCGGTTTTTCCCGGTTCCGAACCGGAACCGGACCGGACCGGACCGGGAGCCAACTCTAGCCCCATCTGCTTCTTCATTAAATGGGCTAGCAGATATCACGGCCCAACTAAATCCACGGCCCGTCTTGCGCACGAAGGGGAATTCAGCATAATACCCGCGATCGCGGATATTAATCCGCGGTCCCGGAATTATTAAATATTCTCGGCTCCTCTTTGTTGCTCCACCGCGATCGCCTCTTATCCATGACGATCGCCGTCGGTGATTTCTTCAAGTCTTCAATCTTCTTCGGTTCTGATCTCAATTTCTTCACTTCTTAATAAATATCTCAGAACATAACAATGACTCGAAACACATATAATAATACTCCTAAACTAATGTAATAATCCCTAGTTACGCTATACAAAGTGCAACGTATCACTCGCCCATTCGTAAAATTCTTCCCTAGTATCCCACGTTTGTTTGGTTTTAAAATACTCCGAGTAGTCTTTCCTCTATAATCGTAGAGCGAAAAATGCAACAATTACACTACTACCAAAATAATCAATACGAAACAACTTATAGCATATTGCCTTTGTGTGAACAGTTAATATAACACAAGATTTTGCACTAACCACTCAATGTTTTAGCATAAATATAACTATATCATATCTACCACTTAAAATAGCCATTTGAAACTAATTAGCCTAGCATATGAAACTAATTATAACATATTTAACACTGACCACAAATTCACCATTTGGATCCCAGTCGCCAAACTCTCCCTCTTCTAAGAAACAAGCCATTCATTTGTCGTCGTTCAGGTCGTCCTCCTCTTCTTCTGATTCACTATCCCAATCGTGTTCTTCATCACTATCTTCACAACTTTGATACAACGCTAACATACGAGATTTTTGAACACGGCGAGACATTTTGAATTAATTTGTTGGAAACAAAAAAGTTTTGAATGAATTGTTTGGAAAACGAAGAGATAATGACTTTATATAGACACATTTTTTTTTATCGTTGTGCTTCCACAGCGGGTAATAATCCAATGGATGTATTTGAAAATCTGTAGGCATAAGTAAGACATACAAACTAAAACCCTTAATTTTGTACGTCTAAACGATGCGTACAGTAATACATATAACAACTACTTTTTTGAATCATACTACTCTGTATGCGTATCGTATGCGTACAGGTCTACTATGTACGCATAAGATACGCTTACAAATCTTCCAAATTTCAAAATATCAACGGCTACTTCATTAAATTGTACGTTTTTGTTGTGCGTAGTGGTTTTGAAACTATACACATTAGATAGGCGTATAAGCATGTAACATATTCTGAAAATTAAACAAATATTTTCAAAAGTACCCAAACTACCCTTGTGCGGATAACGTTGGCGTACAAAACTGTATGCATAACTCGGCGTACGTATTCGCGTGCATATAGTCCTTGAATCACGTGCATATTGTCAATGCCTAAAATTTTTTTTTTAAAATTAAAATAAATAATTAATCAGGTAGAAACATAGAAAATCGAGTCTTAAAATTAAACTAAATGTAAGGGTTGATAAAAACATAGGAAATGTTAGGGCTACGTTTTTTAATTTATAATTTTTCTATATTTTATTAATAATTTTTTTATTTTTTTATTTTTTTATTTTTTCGTTCATGACAACATTTCCTCCCCTGTTTTTTTAGAGGTTTTCTCTCGTTTTTTGATATGTCTTGACTTTTAGAGGTTTCATGCTATATACTCCATCCGTCCCTTTAAGTTTGTCACGTTTTCTTTTCGGGCGTCCCCTAAAATGAGTCACATTTTCATTTCTATCCATTAATATCTTCTAATAATACCTTTACTCAATTTATTTTATTCACATCCAACAATACTTTTTAGGGGTAAAGTTGTTATTAAATTGTAATAAGTTTTCTATTAGTTGAATTTCATGGTTTCATGTGTCATTATTTATAATTTTACCTTAATTAGATTTGTCTTAATTCTTATGCGTATTACAAAATGTGACAAACTTAAAGGGACGGAGGGGAGGGAGTAGATCGGTAGTTATCTAGTTGGGTGTTGGGAGAAACCGCGTAGCACATCAGTTCATCATCACTCCACAAAATTAAACACACGCAACAGGACGATCAACATTTTCTGGAAGTTTCTCTATCAAAACTAAATTAATAATTATTCCCAACCATATTTGATGGTTCCTTCGCGATTAAGGAATACTGCAAAAAGTTTGTTCTTATTACTTCCATAATTATTTGTACGTTACACTTCTTCCATTGACCAAGTTATATATTGGGGGTTAATTTATCAGCTTATATACACAATTCCACCTCAATTGGAAATCCCCTTTCGATTTGCTTCGTGGGCGACAATCGAATTTGGAGAATCGAATATTGGGATACTCGAATTTAATATAAGTTCGATTATCGTCGAGTGTTTATTTGGGGATTTTCAGATGGGGCAACAGCAATCAAGGGAAGAATTGCTTTTTCAGCAGGTTTATGATCGGAACATCAATGGTATCAAGGATCTCCACAGAGACGGGGCTTCCATTGAGGTACTTGGTTCTTCACATCAGCTTCTGCTTTAGATTAAAGTGAGACAAATAATACCCTTCAATTTCTTAAACATCGTTCAATTGATTTTCTAGGGTTTGTATGGATTTTTGTGTGTTTTTTGCAGTGTGTCAACAGGGAAGGAATGACCCCTTTGATTGTAGCTTGTATGAACCCAGAACTCTACGGTGTTGCTAAAAGCCTAATTGAGCTAGGTGCAAATGTGAACTCATTTTGCCCCGGTATGTGATTTTGGTCCTGTAATTCCTTTCTGAGATCTATTCATTTGTAAACCTGTCACTTATGAAGTACTTCAAGACTTGATTTTATGCTTTTTCCATTTTGCTTCCCACTGCTGGTTATTGTGTTGTTGGTTTCAGGTTCAATTTAGCAGGTTTCCATGAAATCAAGACTATTATGTTTGGTTGTTTGAATTTGTAGCTCAAAATGATAAATTTTATATGCAAGATGAATAAAGCAAGTTGTGATGTTAAATAGAAAAAGCATTGTAGTCTCAGTTTGATTTACTATTCAGCCTGATAATATATTTTTAGGGGATTCCTATTTAGCAAATTCTAAAATTGCTATTTAGCACAAGGGTAGCTTCGTCACAGATCAAAACAAGACTAGATTCGTCACGGACAAAAAATAGGGCGGGTTCGTCACAGGACAAAAGGCTAGATCAGTCACGGAGCCAAAAAAGAAAAAAATTGGTTCGTAACGAAGGAACCGAGTTGGTTCGTCATGGATCAATTTTTTTAAAATCTTTTCGCCGTAATCTTGTAGATAATTTCAATATGAGTCCGTGCATATAAAATATGTCCAAAACGGACATTGTTTGTACTTCCGAAAGTTGTAACAACAAGAAAGCCGTAGACGTTAAATTCGTAATATTTAAACACAAGTAATAAATTGGTTCGTCACGGACAATGCATAATTATAATATAGAAATAATATTAAATTTAGCAAAAAAAATTGCTTTTTTGCTCCGTAACGGATCTAGCCTTTTGGTCTGTGACAAACCTGCCCCATTTTTCGTCCGTGACAAACCTATTCTTGTTTTGGTCCGCGACGAATCTGTCCCTGTGTTAAATAGCAATTTTGGGTGTGCTAAATAAAAAGCTATGTATTTTTATTTGCTAATTGAAGAGATTATAGGCTTACGGTTTGGCATCCTCCTGTGTTAATCTAAAGCTAGTGAGGGATGTTAAGGATTTTTTATTATTAAGGCTAGTCATGTTTATTAGTAAAAAACAAAATTAGTGCATATGCTCTCTCATTATCTCCATAGAATCCAGTTTACTTTTGATGCTGTCTATTTGGAATCTTGAGAAGTGATTTGAACCTATTAGCTTAGCTTGAAATTATACATTCTGATTTTCCGTTGCTTCCGATTGCCTGTTTAGGTCGAAATGGTGGGACACCATTGCATTTTGCTGCAAAGAGAGGTCTGGAACAAACTGTTGAGTTACTTATTTTACACGGAGGTACTCAATACTAATAGTTGCTTGCTCTTTATACTAAGTTTTGGTATTGTGGTTGCAAGCACTAATATATCAGGGGCTTTTCTATGCCAAACCAATAGACACGAATCATTGTTTCTTCCTGCTATTTTTTATAGATATATGATGAGCTTCCTTTTAAAATTTTCAGCAAATGCGCTGCTTTTGAATGACGGTTTCCAAACTCCTCTGGACATCGCTCGGGCAAAAGGCTTCACCAGAGTTGTTCGTATGATTGAGGTAGTACTATATTACTATTAAGTAAAGTTAACTCATATCTTCATAGGCTATATAATGCCCTTTTTAACATTTCGAGATTTTAACAATCTCACTACATGATTCAGGTTTAAGTCTTTCGGTGATAGTAGCTATGTGTTCTTTGGCTTTATAATAATAAAAAATCCCCTATAAGAGTTCATATTTCATATATTTCAGGGACATATTTGCTTGTTCTCTGGATGGTTAAGGGAACTTTTTGGACCAAGCATCCTTGAACTACTGGCTCCTCAATTTCTCTCTAGAAAAGTGTAAGTGCCGAGGATATGATGAAGTGAATTATGAATTTTCCCATGTATGAAATAAGAAATGTGTTTTCTACCTACTTTTATCATGTACTTCAAGCTATGTGTTCTTTGGATGAAATGCGTTTTTGTCCCTGCATGAGAACTTTCAGAACTAAACAAAGAAAGTTTCAGCTTCCTTGCATTTTGTCGAAGTTTTTTGTCATGTCAACTTGAATAATTGGTGATACGAGGCATTCATCATTTTTATTTACTCCTCTTTTTTTATAGGTTAAATCTTTCAATCTTGTAGTAGTAATTAGTTCCTTATTGTAGATTCGTAATATAAATACATTTCATTGACCTTTATAAACCGATGTGGCAATGTGACTTGCAGCTGGGCTGTTGTGGTGCCTTCTGGTTCTCGGAACCTTCAGAAGCCTTTCAAATTGGAACTTGCCATTTATGACCGATTACAGGTATTTCCAACTCCATTTATTTCTGTTTACCTAAATTTTTAGAACTTAGAAAGAGCTGATTTGACTGCTACCGTTTTGCCTACTCACTTTTCAAATTGTTGGTATATGCTAGAAGCCTGGAACTATCTGTTACAGGGAATTCTAACACATTTTTATGGGAATGGACAGGACGCTCAACCTCGAATGACTATTGCATTGTGGAAGGCCAAAATGGAAGACCCGTCATTCAATCAAAACGAACTTGCAGTAGTGATTGCTGAACCAGCTGACAGTATGTTTTCATGATCAGCTGATAACAATTTCAGTATTGATTTCTTATTGTGCATTTCATGATTTGTCACTATTGCTGTTATTTGTTAGTTCCCAGATGTAGGAGGCGAAGAAGGTGTAGACCCCGACAAACTAGTCGTAAGTAACTTAGGAAGAACTTTATATTTCTCTTGAATAGATAATTAAATTTTGATTAGTAAAACATATTGTGTAATAGTTATTCTTTCCGAGCTCTTAGAGAGTGTATACACTTCTTGACCAGACCCGGTGCATTATCCTCATGTTTTAGAGAGAACGAGGGCATGTGGGGGGAACAAAAAGATGAGATGCTGATTAATCCCTTTGATGTTTCCTAAAGAGTAGTATGCACCTCCAGTTATGCTAAAAGGTTACAGTTTGATATTTAATTAACCGGATCTTTTTTCTTTCAACCGTGAAGTGAGTTTAATCGAAGAAATTCTTGCTAGATAATACGTGCTAATACTTGTATGCTAGTAATTTATTAGTATGTGGCTACTATGAATTGCCATGGATTTCTAATATTAATATCACTGTTCAGACTGTTACATTTAGGGTAACCTTTAGTAGTTTAGTAGGAAGTTCTGATGGTAAAAACAATGAATGTCGATATTAAATCATGATCTAGTAGGATGTGTAAGCTTTGTATGGTTAAACTTATGGGGTTAGCTGTGATGGTGCGAACCTTCTCATACAAACTGTTAAGAATATTTTGTCAGATGTTTAATGTAACTCAAACTTAATAACATTCTTCCGTGGACTACAATTCCTAAGCCGGGGTTTTGATGATCACTAGTGTCATAGCTCACAAGTATGTTACCTTTTAAATACTCATCCAAGATCATCAGTCTGTAATGTTAGCTCTTAATGACATTGGATGCTAGGTTCTTTAAAACCTAATTGAACAATTAGCTAGTAAGTTATGCACCGAGCCTGGTATATCAAGCAGAGCGTGCTTGAGCAACTTCATTTTGGTGTTTGGGTGCAACTTCTTTAGAGATTTTCACCCTGATATTCAGTTTTCTCCCCTGCAGAGGCATACATTAAACTTGCACCTCAAAATGAGAGGGACAGAACCCAATTCCAGCAATTCTGTGATGCATGTAAAGGAATACCTCAGGTATGAATCCATATTTAAACACATTTGTTTCCACTAGGACATGCCAAAGATACGGAAATATTGAGTTCTATTATGTGGGTGTTTGTTTGTTTGCATGTGGGAAGTAACCCAATCCACTCCCTTTTTCTGTGTATATGTACATTTATCATCTCCATATCCATTTCAATTTCCATTTAATTTCCCTCCTCTTAACCGTTACCTTTCCTTTTCCATTCTCTATTTGACAACCAAATCCCACCTAAGTTCCTTTACTAGCTCGAAATAAATGATAATTATCAGTTTAATGGTCTCAGGTTATGCACACAGCTTTTCCATTCAACGCTCCGGCTGCATTTGCTCCTGCAATTACTTCAACACCAGAAGATGACCTAGATTTATCATTGGCTATAAGTGCATCACTCCAGTCCGCTACGAGAGGCCGCATTCCGGTTGGCCATACTGCTTCATCTTCTGGAGCTATCACATCACCCGGTGCTAGTACTAGTGTCATACTCTCTTCACCACATATTGATGCCAAAAATGACCACACTTCGTCTTCAGTAACAATCGAAATTAAGCCACAAATCTCAAATTCAGATTCACCGACTCCAACTGCTCCATTGGCTCCAGAGGATGGGAGAGTTTATTATCCTTCAATTGATATCGAGCATATCAGCTCAGAAGTTGAGAACGAGAAAGCCGTTACAATTGAGAAAACCCTTACAATTGAAAAGGAAAAGAAGGGAGAAGAGCAATCTTCATGTTGTGTGGTGTGCTTGGATGCTCCAGTGGAGGGGGCGTGTGTGCCGTGCGGTCACATGGCAGGATGCATGGGTTGCTTAGAAGAGATTAAGGAAAAGAAACGGGGATGCCCAATTTGTAGAGCCAAAATTAGTCAAATCATAAGGGTGTATGCTGTTTAGTCAGAGATATGTGCTTGCAATCGTACGTCTTTAGCGTATCTTGATCTATCTTAGGCATGAAACTATATATGCTTGTTCAGTGCGACTCTTGTTATTGTGTTCAATAAGATGACCTATTTGGTATTGAGTAGGACCGAAAAGACAACAAATAAGTACTGTGTATGGTAGTGTAAATAGCAGGGATGATTGTTGTACATGTATAAAACAATGCAATAGTAAATATTCATATGTGGGTAGTTTTCTTTACTTGTCACAAGGATATTCTGTATCATCTTTTAGTGTACCTAAGTATATGTCTCCTAATCATCAACTCGCCGATAATTCAGCAGGGACTCTGGCATCAGCGGCTGCAAAAATTCAAAGCATTTGAATCATCTAAAACGCCTGGAAATAAAATAAAGTGTGGCAGAAAAGATATGTACAGAAACCCAAGAACTTACAGCCCCACAAAAACCTTGAATGCATCATAGATACCCCATTGAGCTCCAGTTAGAGTACCGATCATGACGATACGTAGAGGATGTCCACGAGTAAACAGACCCAACACACCTATCTTCTTCACAGCCTGAACATAACATATTATGCAATATCAAAACAGATGGCATATCTGATTATTTTAAAATTGTGCAAGTGATAAATTACATCATCAACAATAGTGTTGAGATGTAATGAGTTTTGAGTGCATAGGTATGTTTACTAGCGATAATGAGAATAAGAGCAGACTTGCTGGATTACACAAGACGTAAGGTTACGTCGAGTGGAAGACAGCTATGCAAGGTCAAGGTCCATCCGAGGAAGAATATCGGTCGAGATATTATGAAGGATGACTTTGGAAATAATAAAGAAGAGTTGAATCACAAATAAGGAAAGAAGAAACTACAGGGAAGAAAAGATCAACTCGTTGGTAGATCTAGGTCAAGAAGGTGACGCGCGGCGTATGCAAATAATACTCCCTCCGTTAATAAATACTTGTCCCTGAAGTCCAAATCATTTGTTAAAAATTACTTGTCTTTTAACATAATTTTACACCCTTTTTTCCAAATTTGCCCTATTGTTATTGATTTTTCCTTTATTCTCTCACTATTCTTTCCATTATTCTCTATGCCATTACCTAAACTATGAAGGGTATACTTTTCTAAAATTTTGATCAATAAATTCTCCCTAAAATTACTCCAGGACAAGTATTTTTTAACGGAGGGAGTATCTAAAATGAATATTTCCTTCGATAGGATTTCCATATATGTGAAGCGGTTTATTTAATGAAGGTCGAAGATCATGTTTGAAGACTAGCATTTTGGGTCCCGCGCGTAGTGCGGGTCTATATTATTTTATATAAATGTGACTGATTGATTGCCTTCTTGATTGTTTTTTGTTGTCCTGTTAGCGTCTCCAGAAAGATAATTTGGACATGTGATTCATGTTGGCATGTTAATATTGTATAGACCAAATTTGTAATTTTTAACAACTTTTTCAATATGGTTCAATATCAAAAATCCAATTTATAATTCAAACTATAAAAAAGAATATTAAACATCAACTCATAATCAAACTACAACAAAAAAACATCCACCTACTCATTGAAGAAACCGTGCTTAATTCATTAGTGTATTTATACGCAATAAAACTATATTAACATAAAATTACCCACTCACAAAACTCAAGAGCAAGATAGGAAAAAGGCAAATTTGAATGCATAAATATTTAATGCGGCCTTTAATTGCTTAAAATGAAAGGGAAGTACTCCGTAGAATTTATTGTGGAACCAATCAAAACACTTTGGACTTTAATGCTAAGCATTTATTTGTAAAAAAGTGCAAATTATATAGTAGATTAGATTTACTTGGAGAACAAGTTGAAAGCTTACTAGGAAGGAAATAATATTTATTTAGGAAGAGATTTCCTTAGATAGAATATTATATTCTTTTAGAGCTATTTAGTTTGCTATATATTGTAATGGATTTACATAGCTTATCAAGACTTTGAAGAGCGAAACCTTATGGCATTGTTTAGAAAACTTCTACGAGTGTTAGAGATTGAGATTCAAGTGAGAAGAGTGATACGAGATCTGGGTGAGAAATCTGGAAGAGTGATCCAAGTTCTATTGTAATCAAGAAATCAACAACACAAGTAGACTCGTTCAAATTCTCTCTAGTGAAAGCTAGAGGGGAGTGATTTTTGCTTCGAAGTACTTATTGGTATTCGAGGTTTTCTCACTATACATCATTGTGTCAAGGTTTTAGGGTTGTACATACGGTCCGGACCGGAATTTTTAAAACCTTGGACCGAAGACCGGACCGGACCGGACCATCATCCGGTCCGGTCTTGGACCGGACCATCATCCGGTCCGGTCTTGGACCGGACCATCATCCGGTCCGGTCTTGGACCGGACCATCATCCGGTCCGGTCTTGGACCGGTTTGGACCGGAATTTCTATTTCTTTTATTTTATATTATTTATATAAAAAATATTAAAAAATATAAAATCGGTCCGGTCCAAACCGGTTATTTCCGGGTTTTGGACCGGACCGGACCGAAACCGGAATAAGGAAATATTGTGGACCGGGGACCGGACCAGAATAGTATCGGTCCGGTCCGGTCCGGTCCAGTCCGGGTTATTCTGGTCTGGTCTGGTTTTCCGGTCCGGGCCAATTTTGTACAGCCCTACAAGGTTTGGTTTCTTTGTTATTTGCTTTCTTTACTGTACTACTTGTCAAGGAACAAAGCTTTGTTCTTTGGTATTTAGACGCTAATCGATCCAACAATTGGTATTAGAGCATGGTCTCTAGATTGTCTAAATTAGGTTTGCAGGAAAGATGTCATCTAACAATGCAACCAACAACTCGTTTTTGAAACCTCCAATGGTGAAGCCAAAAGAATATCCCTTGATGCTCAAATATGGAAAGTTATTGAGTTTGGAGACGTGATCGTCCTTGACCTTACTGGGGAAGACAAAACCATAGAAAATAAGATTATGACGATGTTGATCACAATGTCTTGGAGAAGAATGCTAGGACCAAGAAGATCCTTCACATGGCACTAAATCCTAGTGATCTTAGGAAAGTGCTAAAGTACAAAACTGCAAAAGAGATATGGGACGCCCTCAAGCAAACTTACTCAGGAAGTAGTGATGTAAAAAATAATCGTCTTTTGGCCGCCCAAAAAGATTATGAAAAAGATCTCCAAGAAAAGAATGAATCTTTGGAAGATTTTCATGCTAGATTTGAAGGATATGTAAGTTAGATGGAATTTCTTGGAGAAGAAATTCCTCAGTGGAAGAGAGCGTATCAATTCATGCAAGCCTTGAACTCAAAGTGGGATGGCTTCATGAATGCTCTTCAAGCTCAAAGTGATATCAAGGAAATTTCTCTAGAAGACCTGGTTTGTTGTCTCAAAAGTCATTCAAGAATCTTGGAACGAAAAATGCAAGGAAGAAAGGAAGCAGACAAAAGTCAATCAATCTCCCTAAAAGTCGAAAGGGCATTTGATCTATCTCAAATGGAAGATACTAAATTTGAAGATGATGAAACAATTGCTCTAATAACAAGTGCCTTTCAAAAAGCTTTGAGGGGTGAAAGAAGTGACTCTCGTCCCTCTGACCGAAACAAAGACATGAAAGAGGTAATCTGCTATCACTGTCGGAAAACCGGCCACTTCGCCAGAAATTGCTACAAAAAGAAGGCAAGAGAACCCCTCTGCTCTTGAAGGAAAACGTGCTATGATGGATAACTGGGAGGACTCCGACTTAGAACATGAAGATGATAAGAGCGAAAAAGAAGTATCTTTTCTTCCAACCTTTCCTGTATATCCCCGTTTTCTTCACCCAATCTTCTAATTATATATATTAATTGAGTGCTAGGCATGCTTTGTAACTTGGTAATAACGGAGGAAAATCTTACCTTTGTTTCTGATAAGTCCTCTTCAACTACCATAAGAAGAGGATCTATCAAGAATGGCCGACGAAAGTAGACTTCTGTCTGAAAAGGTCACCAAACTTGAGTGCATCACTTCCCCGTCTTCCAATCCCTGCGAAAAATGCCCCGAATTTAAAATCCAAATCAACACTCTCCAGAGTAACGTTACTAAGCATGAATCTGCAAAATTAATGCTCACTCTTAATAATGAAAAGCTTAGTCGTGAACTTGTTGAACTCAAGAGAGATGAGGACTATAAGAAAAGTTGAGTTTGGATGAGCATGCTACTTCCTACATAAATGGTTTAAAAGAAGATTACTCAAATCGATTTGTGCCCCGCAGTGGGATTGGATTTGGCTCAGATAAAAGCCCCCAAACTCGTACATCTCCCAACATAGAATTGGAAAACCCTAAGGAACCACAAGTGAAAGACCCTTGCAAACGGTGATCTACCAACATCGTGTTTGTTGGCACTGTGGAACCGATGGGCATTACAAACATGAATGTTCCCTTAAACAACAAGTAGAGGAAATGATACATGCACTTTATAGAACTCAAGCTGAGGGACAATCAGAAGGTACATCAAAGAACCAAGTTGGGATTTCTCAACCAAATTCAGAGATGAGACCTAAAGATCAACCCAAAGGTACACCTTAGGAAAAGGTTGAGGCAACTCAACCCAAATCTAGGTCAGTACCTAGAAGACTGTCAAGAAACACCCCCACGATAAAGGTTCAGGTAAATCAATCCAAGCCTAAAGAGGTAACTAACAACATGTTTGTCTCACCGAAACCAAGCAAGCCAAGGCATGCTTGGGTTCGCAAAAACTAATCTCTTTTCTCTTGGTGAAGCAACAAACTATCTTTGGTACAAAGACAGGGTAAAATCACAGGGAAAAAAGGATAGTTCGAAACAACTTCACCACAATAACTAGAGGTTTCCATATCTCTAACAAGGGAAAGAAACGTCTAAAACCGGAAAAGGCAAGCAACTCAGAACCAAAAATCCACACTCCTTAGTATTGACTTGTTGAGTATCTCAACTGTGTCAAAGGGGGAAGAGTAATCATGTGCAAAAGTTCAGAAAAATGGTATTGAAGATTAATGGTTCCCTTTGTGGTAAGGATCCCCTCCAGGTAAGATTCTTTTTGTCTTCTTCAATTGTATTTCAAAATTCCTTATTTAATGCCTTCTCATTTCATTTAAAGTATGAAGTCCTTCGTTCTCCGCGAAGGAACAAAGCTTGCCTTGTCAAAGTATTTCCTCTTTATTACATTAAAAAAAAGTTCAGATCTGTCGAAGGGAACAAAGGCATCCTTGCTTTACCAAGGAACACATGAAGAAATCACACCATCATCACCATACCAGGACTCAGAAAGAATTAATAAATAATCCACCTCCTGCTCAACCTTGGTACTAAAGGTATGACTCATCAGAAAGATTATAACTCTTTATGGGATCTCTTCGAAGAAGTCATGCTATGGACAAAAGGTGTCTACGATCAAAAGAATTGTCTTTCATGTCAAGGCAGTAAATGAATAACCTCAGAAATACAAGAATCAACTATGGTATGTCTTCTCTCCAAAATTCTCTCTTGTCCATTAAAACCCGCAATGATTGGTTGAAACTTGAATCATCTTGTCTCTCATGCACTCGATCTCATTGAGCTCTACAACCCTTAATTTCTATTTGATTATTTAGGAGCCTAGTCTTCACTGTGTCTACACCTATTATGTGAACTCGATGTGATTGCTTGCTTCTTAAACCTTCTTTTGCATGAAAATGTCTTATTTGTAGCCCAAAAGATCCCTCTTGATGATTTGACCCATCATTATAAGCCCAAAGGATAAAGAGTCTCTACAGTCGTCCCTAAGCCTTAGTCATGATTGCATATTCCTATGAACCATCTTTATTCTTCGACATGTGGAATCTCTCATCATGACTTAAAATATTTAAAATTCCATGTTATATTTTTTTTTGTATGATGTTGTACCATCTTTGGTAACGATACCCCATGTCATACTACTTTTACCTTCTGGAAAGCCATGGAAATTGTGACGATTGCTCTTACCTCTTGGGATTTGATTGGGAGAAAAAAGTGGCATGTGCCAGGGAAGCGTGTCTGCAGCGTTTGTTAATTTGGGGATGTGATTGGACAGACGACATCATTAAGGGAAAGCAATTTTTACTGCGTGTGAAAAAGGAAAGGCAAGAAAGAAGGTTGGGAAAGTGTGAGATTTGTGTGGTGAATCTGGCGTGTAAACAGAGGGACAAAAATCCAACGGTTCATTTCCAAATTTTGGTAAAAAGATCAACGGTCAATGCATGAATCTGGGTAAGATATTCTATCTCTCTCCTATCCCTACTCAAGCCTCCTTCCTTTAGCCGATTCCCTTACGCTCTCAAAATTTCCAAAAATCCTTGCTCTCTCTCTCTTGAATCATCTCTCTCCACAAGAACCTCAACCATCTCCTCAAATGGCCTCCAACTCCTCAAACCAGAAACCCACCCTCGTCATCACCAACGGCGAAACTCTTGAGACACTCCTCCCGAAGGTTTCCTCTGCCGGCTACATGACCCATTCCTCCCTCATCCCTAACTCATCCCCAATCTTCCTTGAATCAACCACCTTGGACCCCATGACTGCATTGATTGTCCACCCAGACCATGCAACCACAAATCCTCAAGCCTCTGACCCCACACCAGAAGTTGAGACTAGCATAGAGGAGGAAGTTGTCGAGAATGAGTCTCGGTCTGCCGACGACGTCTCTGAGATGACGCCGAGGCAGGACAGATCAATGGAGGACTTCGAGAAGGACCTCGAAGCCAAAGTTAATGTAAATTCCCCTCGAGGAGGAAGGAAAGGAGGCAGAGGAGGTGTGATTGTTGGGAAGAGGAAGACTTGGTCTCAAATTACATAAGAGACTATTCAGTTTTCCTATGAGGAAAACTTGGAAGAAGAACATGAGTCTTAGTCTCCCAAGTCTAAAAAGGCCAAAGCTACTCCTCAAACAAGAAAAATTGCCAGAAAAGGAAAGGGGAGTTCTCCAAAAAGGATGAGTTCCATGCTCAAGGATGTCTCTGGTCGAGCTATTGTCAGGGAGTTGATCCTAGAAGAAAAATTCATGAGAGAGAATGGGTTGGAGAAGGTTTCCGAGTTCATCAGGGCATAGAAATGGGGTCACGTGTTCACTGAAGGAGAGGAGGTGAATCAGGATTTGCTGAAGGAGTTCTATGCAAGCTTCACTCATGAGGAAATGCCTTACGCGTTAGTAGAGAAGTTTACCGCCAAGGTACAACATAGCTCAGTGCCATAAATTGAGTTGGCGTTCATCTTAGGGGTTCTGTATGAGGGGTACTTCGCATATTCCAAGGGTCAATGGCCACAAGACATTCAACCATTGGAGATAAAGAAGAAAATCAATGAAGATGAGGATCCTCCAAATGTTGACGTCAAAACCAACTCGATGGGTGTAATCAATAGGCTGCTCCACTCAGTTATGATAAGTAACATTACTCCCCAAAAATAGAAGAGGAACACCATTCTCATTCAAGGTTCGTGCTAATGGAGAAGCTGCTTAGTGGTCATCAAATCAACCTCGCCAAGATTGTGCTACCTTACCCGAGTCTAGTCAAGAGGATCTTGTAAAGTCTAGTGGTGTACTCTACAGAAAGTGAAGCAACATTCTGTAGGTATCTGGATTAGAGCAATTTGAAGAAGATGATGTTCAGAAAGGATGATAATGTCGGTTGGGTCAGGGCTCAAGACTTTGTTCAGATTGACGATGTAGAGGAAGAGTCAGCTGAGAGCCCTGAGGGGGAACAAAATGAAGAGCCAACTACGGTCTATGATACACACACTTCCATTGGGAAGTTGGGTCGTCTTGTTGGAAGTCTCACCGATCAACAACAACGACTAATGGGAACGTTTGAAAAGGAGAGATCCTTGGTAAGGGACAAACTTGAGTATGTCAGGACTGCATTGGAGAGTCGCTTATCTTAGTCAACTCCTTAGGACGGAAAAGAGGAATCCTATCAATTCCCATGGCAATCTGACACACTTTTTGTTCCATAGCCGCAATATATGATCTTCTTTTATTTTCTTCTCTACTTTTTTATGCTTAAGTTGTTTGGTTACCTGTTTTTCAGTCATGTTTATGAATTTTTATTGTGGTGTTAGCAGGGCGCAACCCTTTAAGTAATTTAAATGGAAATTATGTTTGGTTGTCCTGATTTATGAGCTCTCAAGTTGCATTTGGATTCAATTTATTCATTTTGATGATGCCAAAAGGGAAAAAATAAATGATAGCAAGAGTTGAGGGGGAATTTTTACTTGCAATTTAAGTTCGTTGTTTTTCCGAGGGGGGATTTTCAGTGTGTTGGTAATCTTTGTTCCATAGCTAGTATATATGCATCAGGTTTATGGTATCTTTGTTAAGGATGTTTGTCTTCATCAAAAAAGGGGAAATTGTTGAGATGTAATGAGTTTTGATTAATGACAAACATCTACTAATGATTTACTCGAGTGCATATGTATGTTTACTACTGGTCACAGAATAAGAGAAGACTTGCTGAATTACACGAGATGTAAGGTTACTTCGAGTGGAAGATAGCCGTACAAGGTCAAGGTCCATCCGAGGAAGAGTATCGGTCGAGATATTATGGAGGATGGCTTTGGAAATAATGAAGAAGAGTTAAAACACAAATAAGGAAAGAAGAAACTACTAGGAAGAAAAGATCAACTCGGTGGAAGATCTAGGTCAAGAAGGTGACGCGCGGTGTATGGAAATAATATCTAAAATGAATATTTCTTGAGATAGAGTTTCCATATATGTGAAGCGGTTTATTTAATGAAGGCCGAAGATCAAGTTTGAAGATTTACTTGGAGAACAAGTTCAAAGCTTACAAGGAAGGAAATAATATTTATTTAGGAAGAGATTTCCTTAGATAGAATATTATATTCTTTAGGATAGATTTTATGGAAAAAATCTTATGGGAAATAAGATTGGACCACTAGATATTGTACTAGGTTAGAACTATTTAGTTTGCCATATATTGTAAGGGATATATCTGATGGTACCTCGTTTCACACGCCTGCTTCTGATGCGGTCGACGCGCTCCTTACAAACACAGGAAGATCACAGGATCACAAAGCGTTACCAAACTTACAAAGAGCATCTCTTGTTTGTACACTTGTCTCTCTACAAAGATACACCAAGGCGTTAACAAACTTACAAAGTTTAACGCGTTGATGCGGTCACCAACAGTGAATGAGATGATTCAGATGATGGTTCCAAAACTGAAGAAATGAAGCCATCAACGCGGTAGTTCAGATGGTGGTTCCAAAACTGAAGAAATGAAGCCATCAACGCGGTATTTCAGATGGTGGTTCCAAAACTGAAGAAATGAAGCCATCAACGCGGTAGTTCGGATGGTGGTGCAAAAACTTAAAGCTATCCATCAACAACGAGCTTAGCACTCAAAGGAATCTAGATGTAGCCCACGAGTTAGACCAAATCATCGAGGCATGAAACCAAGTTCTGAACATCGAGTTAAACCCGAAAACTTGGGTTTTATCATGTCATCACGCCATCAACAGCAACGCGCTCATCACGAGAAATGTCGAGTCACCTTCCACTATTCACTCAAGCCACCTCATGCTAACCTTATATCAGGTTGAATGACACGTAGGTTGTAATAAAGGCTCAAGTTCCAAGTGACTCACTCCTATAAATACCCCATCACTCTCACAAAAGAGGGGGTCAGATTCTGAGAAATAAGTAAGAGATACTCGTTTTTTGTAATCTGTGTGAGGGATCTTTGTTACAAAGAAAAGTGTTGAGAGATTTCAAAGAAATAACTTAGTTCAACGCGTTCCGTTACTTAGCTAAATCGCGTTTCCTCTTTCCTATCCCTAAGCATCTCAATTAACGTGATTCCCTCACTGGCGCCGTCTATGGGAACTTTCTCCCGCTAAGACTTGCCCGGTTTATCTATTGAACGCGCTACCATCATCATGGAGAATTACAACGGATACGAAGGCGATCGCGAAGGCGAAGCAGACTAGAGACCCTGGTGGTCCCCTCCACGAGCACCACACTTCCCCGAATACACTCCACCAGTTTACCATCAGTTCATACCTCAAAAAGATAATCAACAGTACCATTACGTTCCAGAATACGCGCCTCCACGCTACCCTTGGGTACCTCACCCTGAAGTGGGAGGGTTTCCTCATGTCCATCAGCCTCCATTCCCGGAAAGAAACCCTCCAAGATCGGCTCAAGGATCCCCTCCTTTATCCATGTCCATCTCTCAAGGAAACTCAATCGGCTACGATGCGCTTGACGCTGAGTTGCATGATGATGAGATGCGGGGTCTTTCGATCTTTTCTGAGGCAGTCCGACAAGCCGTTGTTCCCAAGGGATTCAGACAGCCTGTAATGGAGGGATATGATGGCACCAAAGACCCCGATGAACACCTACAACAATTCTCTGTGCAAATGGGACTAAATGAAATGAGCAACGCGATGTTCTGTAGAGCATTCCCCCCCACTCTCAAAGGGTCCGCGCTGACCTGGGTGATGGGTCAAAAACCAGGTTCTATCTCGTCTTTCAAAACCCTTTTTGACTCTTTTAGGTCTCATTTCAGTAACTCTAAGAGGAGGAAAGAGACCGTTCAAGATCTTTTCGCTGTCAAACAAGAGAAAGACGAATCTCTGGGAGATTTCTTCACAAGGTTTACAAATGTTGCCTCACAAATCATTAATTTGCAACCCGAGATGGCGCTACAGGTCCTCACCGGAAATAGCGCGTCAGATATATGCCGAGGAGGCCATATAGTGCGTCAGATATATGCCGAGGAGGCCATCAAGGGCCATACAGATAAAAAGAAGGGAGATCGGGCAATAAGTTTTAAAGATAAACAAGATGAGAAACCATCGCTTCCTGAAAAAGCACTACAAGAAAACTTGTTTTTTGCAACGACCAAAGTCGTTGCAAAATAAGCAAAGTCGTTGCGAAAACTGGTTTTGGCAACGACTTTTGTCGTTGCAAGGTCGTTGCCGGTAAGCCCGTAGGCAAAGCTATTGCAACGACTTTTTTCGTTGTGAAAAAAAGCAATTTTAGCAACGATTAAGACTGTTGCCATAGATTTGTCGTTGCAAAAAACTTTTCTACACACTAATTGTTTTTGCTATATGGTAACAGCTTAAGTCGTTGCAATATATGGTAGCAACTTTTCTACATTTGTCGTTGCAATACATATTTGTTTTGCAATGCCATTTGGTTGAATTACATCTACGAACTATTCAATACAATTTATACAAACTATCTCTCCAAGATCATTAAATTATATTTTATATAAGTTTTAAAAACTAATTCAATATACAAAATAATTTCATTATTGCTACAAAATATTACATAACAACCAGTGTCGATTCAAGAATTCTTGCATATATAACAGAATTCTTCCGCCATGTCTGCCGACAAAAGCACAGGTTGGTCATCATCTGCAACACCTTGATGCTCTTTGACTGTTTCGAAAAATCTACTACCTTGAAAGCTACTTCTTCAAATGAATTAATCGCCCCACTGTTCGACGTGCCAACAATGGACGAGTCGGCTTCCCGGGACATAGGACCATGTGAGGAAAAAGATTCTTCATATTCCACGTGTTCCCAAGCCATCAAAAGGGATAAGCGTGTCAGGATTTGCTTTTAGGTCAACAATGAATTCCCTGAAAGTTTCACAACCATTATTAACTAACAACAAGCCAGCAAAGCCTGTAGCAATGAAATGTGTAAAATTTGAGCAAGCAACTACATTGGGTTGAAGCAAGAAACATTACGAGTCAGTAATTAGTAATTACCTTTCATCATCAATCTTTCAAATATCTATTGCAACCTCATTGGAACCAGTGTACTGCTGCCCTTTCACTAATTGGCATGGGAAGCCTACACTATCAACCATAATCTCGAAAAGGCAATCCACAAAATTAGCTGGATTTTGAGCATAGATGACATCCTTAATGTAAAACAGAAATTTAAGTTAATTCCAACTTCCAAGGACATAATCATTAAAAACTACGGAGTAGTGCCAACCGTTAGAATAACAAAACCAATTCCACATCAATTGTTTCAAAAATAAACACAAAACTTACAAATCAACAGCTCACCTTCTATCTTAGCATAATGCTAGAAAAGATAGAAATGCTAGAAATCAACTATTGACCATCTCATAATTAGCCAATTTTAATGCAAATTCTAGAAATCAACATGGTTAGTTTATAAATAAAAATGGCCCTAACTGCACCAACTACTACTTCTGGGAAATAATTCTTTTTATATCTAAGTTACATTTGACAACAATTAATGGAGTGTATAATTTGTATTGGAAAAATCTGAAGTATAAAGGAAAAGCTAACAATTAGTGGAGTATAGAATTTGAACATGAAAATTTGAATTATAAAGGAAAAGCTATCAGGGAATAAAGGAAATTAATGACCTCGTTAGAAAAAAAGTTTCTTCTTTTGAAGAACCAGTACAGTGTCACCATATATCCAAATATAAATGAATATCAAGAACAAAAAAATGTAGTGAATCATCATTTATGTCGTAGAGTGGAAGGATCAAACTTTTGCATGATTTTTTCTTTATATCAGTATATGTTATAAAGAGAAAATAAAGGTCAATTTTCATTAGAGATTAACACAAAAATATGCACAAGTCTCTATCAATACTTTGCTATTGATTAACATAATTGTGATGCTAAAATTTTGGATAAAAAAATATTCAGAAATACCTCGAACAACAATACACGATGACGAGCCAATCCAATCGTCAAAGAACCAAGAGGCAAAACCATGCTTCCAAGAGTTGACTTCAAATTGTAGATAAAGCTTGTCTATCCCCTTAACATGCTTCATGGATCCTCAACTGGTCCACTCAAATAATTAGCCACTAATCTAGCTACCTGTTGTACCATCTAAGGGCTTGTTAAAACAGTGGATTTAGACCCAACGTTATTAGCCAAAACTAGGGCTCTCTGCAAAGATTCAACAGGTTAACAAAAAATCAGTATTTATTTACTTGGTGATTGCCTACTTCGTTGATCAATCTGGCATTTGTAATATTGCATTTTTTCATTTAGAGTTGTTAATTATGTCTTTGAGCTTTCCTTTACCTACTTTGAATATGACAGAACCTACATTATCGTTATTTTAGATACACATGTCATAACTAACATTATAATGTACACTTTTCAAAAGCCCTCAAACCAATACCTGTTGATAGAAGGCTCTATATGATGCCATTAATAGATCATATCCCTGAAGAAAAAAAATCAACTTGATGAGTTGTTAAAATAAATAAGGATAGCAAGTTTACGAGCTCAAATTAAAGTCAGAGCCACAAGAACCACAACTGCATCAGACAAAATATGTTTATTTGTTCTACAAATTCAATAATTTCTTAAACCTACAGAGAAATTCTGTTTACTGCAAACTATGTTCTCAAACACAAGCCACATTCACTACAAACTATCAGGAATTAAAGTTCAGTTCACCAAAAAAGGCAAAACTATGCAATGATTCTCGAAAATATTACAACAGTAGATCTAAATAGAAACACTAAGTACACATTGGAGTTATCGATTTAGCGGTGAACACACCAAATTGAACAATTGCTAATGAAAGTGAGTCAATCGATGGAGCGGAGAAATAAAAAAGGAGAATAAATACCTGTAAGCGAATGAGCCAAGCGTTGTCTACGGGTCGGACCAGCCTCTTGACGAAACCCTAGGCCACTCCTGCTACATTTGCTCTTCTGCTCGCTTCCTTTCCGCCACGCCTTCCGACCGGTTCGTCTCTCCTTCTCAATCGCTCCGTTTTTCCTCTTCGCACGAGAGATCCGACCCAAAAGCGGCGACATCGGGGCGGCCCGGGCATGAAACGGGATTTCACACCATCTCCAGCGCGACCGTTAGTGCCAACACTGCTACTACCGGAACTGCTAACCGCACGAGCATTTTTAATGGCTTCGAGAGCGGAGAGGGAGGAAATGAGGAGGCAGAGAGCGAAGAGGAGGAAGATGGGAAGAGGAAATTATGAGCGGCTAGGGTTTATTCCGATAATAATAAGCATGATTTTGGTCTAGTTTTTGCCTAGAAGTTTTCGCAACTTGTTAAAAAAAATTAGAGAAATTATACAGCAACGACATTTTTTGTTACTTTACTTTTGTAATTGTTTTTGCAACGACAATTTTATTGCCTTAGTTGAATAATTTTTATTGCAACGACTGTGTTGTTGCAAAAAGTATAGATCAAATTTCACAATTTACCCGCCCAAATTTCGGAAGGAGGGAGAAGAAATTTATATGTACTGCAACAAATATAACAACGCTAAATACAAGTCGTTGCTAATAGAATCTTTTGCAACGACAAAATTCTAGTCGTTGCTAAAAGTCGTTGCAATAAATAGATTTTCTTGTAGTGAAGAGAAAGAAAAAGTGAGGGACGCCTACGCGGTGAATGAAAGGAAGAAAAGTCGTGATTTCCCTGCTTTGCATAGACAGAGAAGCAGAGCCGATACCTCCCAGAGGGCAGAAACTCATCGCGAAGAAACCACTTCAAGCCGACGCGGTGAGAAGTATGGAAATTACCGAAGTGAGTCTAGAGGAAAGTCGTCATGGTGGGGACGTAGTTCTAGTAAAAAGACAGACCCGAAGGACCCCACACCGCGGCCTGAGGGATATATCAACACGATTGCTGGTGGACCGTCCATCGCGGGAACCAGCCAGCAAGAGAGAAAACGGTATGCCAGAGATAGTCGCGGCCTCCCATCCATGTATAGCGTAACTCAAACATCAAAACAACACTCTCAGATTTGTCTCACGGAAAGTAATGCTGATGGACTTCACATGCCGCACTCTGACCCCTTGGTGATCCATATGCAGTTAGGATCGCGTTTGTTGAAACGCGTCTTAGTAGATACAAGGGCTTCAGTAGACATCCTTTACATGGATGCATTCGAGCAGTTAGGGATTTCCTCCTCTGCCCTCAAACCTTATCAAGGAAAGCTAATTTCCTTCTCTGGAGACGAGGTCGACGTTGTCGGATCTATCGAGCTTAAGACAACCTTGGGAACGAGCCCGTTGAGGAGAGCGGAAGACATTGAGTTCTCTGTAGTCAGATTTCCCACCTTTTACAACGGGATCTTGGGAAGGGTTTCCTTGATGAAGTTCCAAGCCGCTATTTCTATATATCACCTTAAAGTCAAATTTCTTGTCGAAGAGTTTGTAGGTGAAGTTAAAGGTCATCAAGAGGAGGCGAGGGCGTGCTACCTTTCCTCGGTAAAGAATCTTCCCAAGAAAGCCGTCATGACCCTACGACATGAGAATGAAGATGAGAAGCGCGCTAGACGTCGAGTAGCACGCGAAGAAAGGAAAATTCGAAAAGAAATGTTAGTAACGGATAAAGACACTACTGAAGCAGAAGTTCGGGGCAAGGAACATTCCGAGATGGAGAAGTTTGATAAGATCGCGATCACACCCTTCGAGGATAAGGGTGAAAAGTTGTATGTAGGGAAAAGTTTGCAGGGAAGCTTAGCACTCGCACTCGAGCATTTGCTCTCGGCCTCACGCGATGTGTTTTCTTGGAGGATGGAGGAATTAAAGGGCATACCTACAACCATAGCTATGCACTCGCTTAATATAAGTCATGGGGCTAAACCGGTGTTTCAGAAAAAGCGAAAGATGAATGCTGAGCGCGCTGAGATAGCAGAGCGGGAAGTTGAAAAACTATTGGGTGCAGGCTTCGTTATGGAAATACAATACCCGCGGTGGTTGTCCAATGTCGTCCTGGTACAAAAATCTAATGGCAAGTGGAGGATGTGTGTCGACTTTAAAAACCTGAATGATGCATGCCCAAAGGACTGTTACCCTCTTCCTGCCATCAACGAGTTAGTGGATGCAACCGCAGGGCATGCTACTCTGAGTTTCCTTGACGCGTACTCAGGCTATAATCAAATCAAGATGGATCCCGTTGATGAGGAAAGTACCGCGTTCATCACAAATCGCGGTGTTTATTGTTATACCGTTATGCCATTTGGTCTTAAGAACGCTGGGGCAGCATTCCAACGAGCAGTGAACAAGATTTTCAAGGAACAGTTGGGAAGGTCAGTCTCCACGTATGTAGATGATATTGTGGTTAGAAGTCTGAGCAAAGAGGGTCACTTGAAAGACTTGTGCGAAGTTTTCGAAACTTTGAGGAAGCACGGGATGAGCCTAAACCCGGAGAAGTGTGTCTTCGGGGTGGACTCTGGAAAATTCCTGGGATTCATGATCAGTGCTCGCGGGATCGATGTTAACCCGGGCAAAGTCGAGAGCATACAACGTATGGTATCACCGCGCACCAAGAATGAAATTCAAAGACTGAACAAAGCTGTGAATTATCTTAGCCGATTCTGCTCCCGCCTGGTCGATCGCGCTCTCCCATTTTTCAACGCGCTCAAACAGAAAGGGGAGTTCAAATGGTCAGAGGACTTGGAAGATGCATTCGTCAACATGAAGGAATACCTAGCCAAGTTACCAACTCTTTCAGCTCCAACTCGATATGAAGATTTACAGCTTTACCTCGCCGTGGGTTCTCAGACCATCAGCACGGTGTTGACACGAGAATCAGTACACCCCGTCTATTTCGTTAGCAAAGTTTTGCAACCCGTGGAGCAAAGATATTCTCCTGCGGAGAAGATCGCGCTCACAGTTGTTATGGCAGCACGAAAACTAAGACCATATTTCCAAGCCCACACCATTTATGTTTTATCTGATCTCCCCCTTAGAAGGATACTCCATCAACCCGCATTGTCTGGGAGAATGACCAAATGGGCAATCAAGTTGTCAGAGTTCGACATAGTATACCAGCCCAGAACCGCAATCAAAGCTCAGGTACTGGCGGACTTTATAGTTGAGACTGATTTCATCGCGGATGAGGCAGAGTGCGATGAAGTCTGGAAGATCTGTGTGGATGGGTCGAGAACATATTTTGGGGAAGGCGCGAGCATAGTGGTTGAAGGGCCATCAACCTTCTCTGTTGAGTACGCGCTAGGGTTCTTATTCCCGGTTACGAATAATGAGGCAGAGTACGAAGCTGAATGGGGCTCGCAACGTTCACGCCTTCACTAACTCGGAGATTGTGGCCAGACAAGTGATTGGAGAGTACGAATGCAAAACCTGGAGTCTCCCTGAATACTGCAGAAATGTCAAAGCATTGATCGCGTGTCTCGATCATTTTCAGATCGAGGCTATTCCCAGGGGCTCCAATTTGAAGGCTGACGCGTTGGCCCGCATTGGCAGCGCATTACCTCTTGAAGTAGGTAACAAAGTGACACTGGAAAGGAGGTTGATGCAAAGTGTCTTATCTCCTGTACTTCGTGTCGACGCGGTGAAAGACTGGATGAAGCCCATCGCACGATATATTCTGTATGGAGAGTTACCAAGTAAAGGAGCAGAGATTAGATCCCTCAAGATGAAAGTAGCGCGCTATTGTATGCGTGGAGAACGATTATATCGCAAGGGTATAATGGAGGGGGACTTACTCTGTGTCAGTGAAGAAAGAGGAAAACAAATTGTTCAAGAGTCTCATGGCGGAGTTTATGGAGGACATCCTGGGTGGCAAACTCTCGCTCGAAACATCACCAGAGCCGGTTTTTACTAGCCCACCCTTCGCGCCGATTGCGTTGACCATGTTAGAAAATGTGACGTTTGCCAGCGCCATGAGAATATACAACGCGTTCCAGCATCAGACATGAAGCCCATCCATCCATCTTCCCCCTTCGCGCTGTGGGGAATGGACATTCTTGGTCCCTTCCACTCCAAAGCGAGCGGAGACCGCAGTCATATCTTGGTCCTGGTCGACTACTTTACAAAGTGGGTTGAAGCCGAGGCTATGGCAAAGATAACCTCCGCGAAGGTATGCTCGTTCCTCTGGAAAAACATTATCTGCCGTTTTGGAGTACCAAATTCCATCATCACAGATCATGGTCCACAGTTTGATTGCGAAGAATTACGAAGCATGTGCAACTCCTTAAACATCAACCTCAAGTTCTCCTCAGTAGCGCACCCTCAAACCAACGGACAGGTAGAGAATGTCAATGGTCGCATCCTCTCCGACATCAAAAGAAGGTTGGATACCGCGCAAGGCCGATGGGCCGAGTTACTTCCCTTGGTATTGTGGACATATCGGACGATAGCAAGGAAAGCTACAGGAGAAATGCCGTTCTCTATGACTTTTGGATCTGACGCGGTGGTGCCTGTCGAAGCATTGGTTCCATCGGCACGGGTGTTCGATTTTGACCAAGATGAAAACGACGATGCCATGCGACTTGATCTATACTTGTGCGATGAAAGAAGGGAAATAGCCATGTTGAAAGCGTGGGAATACAAAAGAAGAACAACCGAATACTACAATTGCAAAGTGAAACCAAGACGTCTTAAAGAAGGAGATCTGGTGCTACGACGCGTTGACGGAGGAAAATTAGATCCAAAATGGGAAGGACCTTACATTCTTGGCAAAGGGGCGTTCAAGTTAATTAACGAGAATGGAGAAACTTTGGCGAAAACCTGGAACACAATGCGCCTCAAGAAGTATTTTATGGGATCAAGTACTCAGTAAAGCGGAAGTCACTAATTGTAATAAATGTAATATAGGGTTAGACGCGTTGATACGTTGTAACATATTCCTAGGCGCTATAAAAACACTGTCGGCCGTAGGAAGAATATAAATAAGAAGTGATCAACCGCATCAACAAATATGTCAAGCACGATGATATCAAGCTTTAATCTCGCAATGTGATACCCTCATGCCTCCGGGCATGGAGCTGCCATTTCTCTACGCATCGCGATTTGAAACCTTCACATCCTCAAACGTAAAGTTGCCGTCGAGGTTGTGTTTGTAGCGAAATTACCTATGAGAAGATAACTAAGCAATTGTAGGGCAAAGATCAAAGAATACGGTATAATCTCAACACTTAAGAACAAGACAAGAAATTAGGGTTGAAACTTTAGCTTGGTATTACTCGAATGACGGCTCAAATGATTACGAAGCAGGCGTTAGCCTTTATTTATAGGCTAACCCTAACAATATCTTTAAGGAAACGAGATCTTATCTTTTCCTTCTATCTAAATAACGATATAATAAACAAGGTAAAAGATACTCTCTACCGTATCTTTTACCATTTACAATAATATAATATAGAATAAGATAGAATACACTCGGCCGACCTAATCCTTGAGAAGAACGAGACCTTTTCCACGCGTTCCACACTCGTCGTATTTTTAGGCACAAACAATATCCCTAAGGCGTCTTACAGGGCTTGACGTCTAGTAGAGCTGGGAGACGCCTTCTTTCTTCATGGAATACATCTTCATTACACCAGGAACGCGTTGATGATTACATCACTTGAATTTTTATTATCGTCGCAGAGCTTTGATCGTCCTTCTTCTTCAATCATTTACATGTGGCAGGCGAGGAGCTTCGTTATCTGTGCCGATAACGTTCAATCGCAACGGCTAGTTTTCCAACGGCTATAATGCCGTTAAACTTCCTCTCGTACTCTTCGCGATCTCTCGGGCTATATAAAGGGGAGATCTTCATTCTCTTCCTACTCATTCTACAATTCATCTATTCTGATTATCTTTTGCTTTCTTGTTTACTTACGCTAAAAAAAGATCATCTGCTTCTCCTTTCTTCAAATCTCTTCTTCTAACTCTTAAACAATGGCTTCTTTCTACGTACCCAAGTTTATCTTGAAGGATTCCGACTGTAAGTCAACGGAGGCACGCGACGTCGAGAGATTGAGATCGTTGGCGAATCTCGGTCCCGAGGTGGAGATTGAGATACCTCCTCAAGGGGTATTTGCTGATGCACATCGGCCAGGGTGGATTGCGTTATACGAATACCCTTTCCTTACTGGTCACCGATTTCCTTTCTCTCCGTTGACGAAGGCGTTCATGCTCGCTCTAGGAGTGGCCGTAGGGCAACTTTTGCCGAGCGTTTGGAGGATTTTGGGCGCTTTGGACGACGTGAAGGAGAAACATGGCGTTGACCTTGCCGTCGACGATCTTGCTCATTCTTTTAACGTTCAGACCAGAACGGTCGGGAGGGTAGGTCTTAGATCAAGACCCAAAGCAACCTAGATTGCTATTGAGGGGAGCCAGGCTGATCGTCATTGGGACGACTTCATTTATTATGTAAATAAATCGACTCTTGGTGAGGAATGCTCTTGGTTGATCGAGTGTTGGAATCCTTCGAGTGAGTTCGCCTTTTCTCTGTTTTGAATCTTTACTATACGCGTCATTGTCAACGTCTTACTTTATCTTGTTCTTCTTTGTAGTTGATGCGGACGCTATCGTGGTGAGGCGAGAGACCAAGAAAGTCATCGCTAAACTTCTCGAGATTCCGGAGAGCGAACGAACCTTCCATGGTCACGATGGAGAAGGTCACCGCATTGCTTCTACGGCCTTGACAGGTAACGCATTCACGCTCTCTTACTTAGTTTTCCTCTTTCTTCTGTTCTGAGGGTTCTAACCCCTTTCTCTGTTGATCTTTTAGTATCCGCGGATCTTTCTCGCGTTCGTAGCGGGGGGAAATCTGCGTCCTCTCTTATTGCGTCGCGGAAGAGGAGTCGTACTGGAGAGGGAACTGCTTCCGCGGTCCCTATTCATATTACGCCGATGATTTCTCTCATCTCGTCTCCATCTCCTTCTTCAACTCTGGTGAAAAAGTCACGTAATGGTAAGGAGAAGGTGGTTGAGAAGTTAAACTTTGACTACGAGACCGTGGACGACTTCCCAGGAGTTATTTCCCGTGTCGTCGCGTCTGGAAGGTCATTTTTGCCCGCCATGAAGCGTCTTCAGAATCCTCCGTCGCTTGATTATTATTTGCCGGTGGAGACGGAAGATGTGATAGGAGAGACGCTTGCTACGCAATGGCAGGTAGGTTTCCTTTGCTTTTTATGTTGAATCTTATGTCTTTGATTTTATTCTTACCTTTTTGTCTTCTTTCCTTTAGGCTTTTCAATCTTCGTTGTGCGTCTATGGGCGCTTCTCCGATTTTGTCAATCGGGTGAAAGCTATGGAGGTCAAGCAATCGGCCGACGAGGCGAAGATTAAGGAGCTTGAATCGACAGTTGAGGCGTCGCGTAAGGCGGAGAGGGAGGCTCAAGAGAAGGTTACGGCGGCGCTTAAACTTCACGTTGATCTTGCCAAACAGGTCGAGGACTCAAAGGCAAGGATCGCTACTCTGGAGGACGAGAAGGCTAAGGTGGAGGAGAAGCTTGCTTCTGAGCTCAAGGAGGTGAAGCTTTATTGGTCCTGGCTTTCTCGTGTGGAAGTCATCGAACAGTATGCCGCTGGTAAATATCGCGGTTGGAATCCGGTGAAGGAACGGAAGGAGTTTGATGAGGCGTTCTCGGAGCTTCCTGAAGGTGTCGACGCAGGACCTACGCCTATGAATCCTCCGGCGAGTCCTCATGTTATGGAGGATGACGTCCCTCATCTCGACGAGGTCGACCCTAACGATGGCGTCGAAGATGACGGAGATGCTGGTGAAGAAGACGTCGTGGAAGATACTGAAGACGAGGAAGGGGATGAACGCGAGTATGAGGATGGGGATGGTTCTTCATCGAGTTCTTCTGAGTCTGACAGCGACTCTTCTTGATTTTCCGGGGTCGTTCTTCCCTTGGAGTTCCTTGTAAATTCCTTTTTCTTTCCTTTTTCTACGCGTCGCCGTTCTTTGGGGCGTTTACTTGTAGATATCTCCATTCTCGCCCTTCATAATGGACTTCTTATAATATAGTTACTTTATTTTGGAATTACTTACTTGTTGGGGAAGACGTCTTCAAGATCTTTTGTGACTCGAATATGTCGTTGTATCTAGTCTTCCTTTTGTTGGTGACGGCGTACTCGTCCATACGTTACTCGAGTGACTTTTGGATCCTTTTTTCGAATCGATCTTTTATCTCGGGGGTGCTTCTTGATTTCTCGAGTACTCCCACCCCTTTTGGTAGGTTTGACCTAGGCTTATTGTAGACTAGGTTAGAGCTATCAAAGACTCGTGGATTCTTCTTCACTTATTGTATGTCGTATTTTATTTCTTGCATCTTATGCGTCAATCTTCACGTTGCGGACATCTTGAGAGTTTACCCCTTTTCTGGTCTTCATCTTTTATGTACTTTGTTTTTGTGCGCGTGTCTTGTCTCGCGTGTGTGAAGAACCTTTGGCTTTTGACCTTCGTGATCTTCTACGCGTAGCTTATTTATGAGTACGTAGGGTTGGTTCTTTGGCTCCTACTTTATCTTTGTAGGGTGTGGTTTTCCCACCCCTGGTACGATACTTCGCTCGTAGTGAACGTGTTAGAAGATTTCGTTTACTTAATAAGATGGTATGGTCATTGCGGCTGCTTTAGTTACGTTGTCGGCTTACATGAAGGTTGGGTCCAGCATTTCCTCCGAACCCTGAACCGAGTGGCGGACATAGGTCAGCGTGTGATTTTTATCAGCTTGTGACGTTACCCCTTACTTTTAAGGTGGGTCCGTTGCCTCACGCTAGCGTTTAGGTCGACGTCGAACTCTTTTAATCGACGGGCCTATTCATCGTGTGGCGTCCGATTTCTAGATTGTTAAGACTTACGATGCCGGTGGACGCATCCTTGCCGGTTTGGCATTTTGCCCGTGGATTCATGATTCTCAGAGGGGCCGTGGAAGGCGCGAGTACGCGTTCTTGGAGAGTGGTTGTGGCGATAGGTTTCCCTTCTTCGCTCAGAGGGCCGTACCGGTTTCGTGAGGTGTCGGGCTTCATTCCCCATGACCATTGCCACACGTCGCTAACAATCATGGGGAGCTTTGACTTGGGGTCGGCGGTTCGGCTAACGTTGTCTACGCGTAGATGGAGCCTCGAACGCGTAGGCTAACGAAATTCCTCCCCGGGGCGGATTTTCGCTGCGGCCTTATTAAGCTTGATGTTACGTCATAGACAGAGAGCAAGTAATTTGGAAATTGAACAACTCAACATACTTTAACATGTCGGAGAAAAAGAGTGTATTCATATATTAATAAAGAAAATGCATCACGAACTGACAGACTTCGACTTCTACGCTTACCCCTAGTCGTCGCGACCCCTTGTCGCTCCGACGCTAAGATAACGATGCTAAATTTATTGAGACTCTTGAAAGAAACTAATCCTACTCATGCAAGAAAGAACATAAAGGAAATAACGCTAGGAAACTCGGAAGCTCTTATTACTTCTTTAGGCTTATGGAGGATGGTGTTTCAGAAACATGTAGCTTGGGTTGTTGCTCTTTGTTTGGATCTTTTGCTCGTACTTACTTGGCGTATTAGTATTCCTTTGCTTGTTCAACTCTGTTCTTCCCATTGCGTCGGGGATTGACTTTCCACCCCTAGCTTTTTCTTTGCGATTCCTTGATTGCTATGCTTTCTTCTCTTTATCCACCGATGCCTTAGTGGCTTTTTTCATCCCAATGCTGTAGCACTCTCTCGCGACTTGAAGCTCGCCTTTGATTTCTTGGATCCCCCATGGAGACGGGAATTTCAAGGATTGGTGATACGTTGAGGGTATAGCTTTCATGTCGTGCAACCAAGGTCTTCCCAGGATAATATTGTAGGGTGACTCGATCTCCATTACTGCAAACTTGGCTTGCATATTAATACCTCTTGTGTATGTTTCCAACATGATCTCTCCCAACATGCTTGCCACTTCGCCACTGAACCCCACTAGAGGGACATGCTTCTTTATGACGTCGTCGTTGGATAGTCCGAGTTCCTTTATTGCGGACGCAGTGATGATGTTGGCGGAGCTCCCGTTGTCTATGAGAATCCTCTTGACTAGGAAATTGCTGACGGTGAGGGACATGACTAACCCGTCGTGATGCTCCACCGTCTCGTTTGGCTCTTCGAATGTGATTGGGTAATTCCTTCTGATAGGGCGAATTTGGTAAACCCTTGTCATGTCGTTGTCGTCGCGTAGGATCTTGATATTCCTTCTGGCGGCGGACGCGGTATAGCCACTCGTGGAAGATCCTCCGATGATGGTATGTATAGTCCGGGTATGACTTGACTGAGGTAGAGGTGGAGTAGGGGACTTCCTTTCTCTCTTCACCCCTTCAAGCGCGTTCCTTCCTTCTTTGGAGAGTAGGTCTTTTAGATCTCCTCTTTTCAGCAACCTTAACACTTCTTTTCTCAGGGTGTAACAACCATCCGTCGTGTGACCCGTATCGTTATGAAACTCGCAGTACCCCTTCCCTGTTCCGGGTCTCCTTCCGGGATTTGTCTTTCTCGGCCATTGTACGTCACGTAATCCTTCCATCGCGCTCATGACTCGCAACACGTCGGTCTTCATAGAGATACCTTTGTCTACCATGTAGACGCTATCGACCTCGCTCACAGCATGCACCATCTGCGGTTCTCTTTGGAATGGCTTGTTTCTCCTGTCATGACGTTCCCCTCGCTCTTGATGCCGGTCGTTGTGTCGACGTTGAGGAGAGTTTCTGCGCGGAGGAGTTTGCCTACGTGGAGATCGAGAATTTTCTTCGTTGTACCATAGGAGATCTTCTTCCAATCGTATGGCTTCCATGGCTCTTTCCCTAGTCGAGACGAATGACTCGGGACGAGTCTTCGTCAGTTCTTTATACAAATCACTATCTCGGGGGAGTGCTCGCCAGAACGCGTCGGCGGCGGTGGCTTCAGTACAATCTGGGATCGTAATCTTTTCGTCATTGAAGCGTTTCAAGAAGGCCCTTATGGTCTCGCCCTTGTTCATACGCATGTTATGGAGATCTGAGGGTTGTTTTGCGAACAACTTACTGCTGGCGAATTGCAGCCGGAATTGGTTGGAGAGCTCGGCGGAGGAGGAGATACTTCCCTTGGGCAAGTGGATGAACCACGTCAAGGCTGGACCTTTTAGCGTTGAGCTGAAGAACTTGCACATCATTGTTTCCTTTAATTCTGGTTCGATTGGACTTGTGGAGAGCTTAGCTTTGTAGAGCAAGACGTGTTCTTCCGGGTCATCTGACCCATCATAGACGGGGAGGTCCGCGACGGTGAATTTCTTGGCGATCTTCTTGACGGCGATAGCGGCAACAAACGGGCTTTCCTCGAATCTGAATTCGTCTTCAGGGATTATGGATTTGGGGGCCCCGGGCATCAACATCATCTCTTTCCTCAAGGCTCCGAATTGTTGTGCTACGAGCGCAGCGACGGTGTCCGAGGTTAAGGTCTCTTCAGATTTCTTTTTCTGGGTTTGTTCCTTGGGGAAGACGTAACCATGGTGTTCTTGGGGATGGTATACGTCATCTTCTTCGATGGCTGCGTCCATATCGAGGCGTCGAACGATGCTCTGGCCGCGGACATAGGTATGTTGCCCCATGGAACCTGCCTTGAGTTCCTTGATTATGGAATTCAACCTCTCGTTCTCCTTGGTGAGTTCCGACGCCGTCTTCTCGCTTGCCTGCAGGGCTTCGGCTTGAGTTTTTTCGAAGGACTCGATCTGCGCTCGGACGGTGGCCACATTGGTTACTTCACCATCTATCCCTTGTTTTTCTGTGGGGGCGCTTTCTTTTGGGGTGCTGGGGGTGATTTCGAGACCTTTCTTGCGTCTCCATTCACCGGAGCCAGAGGAAACGTTGTGTGATCCTCTTCTTTGGACCTCTCTTCACCATTGCGCGGGCTGTTGGTCGGACTTGTCATGATTCCCTGCAAAAAAAGAAGCTCTTTTCGTATGGAAAGACGATACCTTTTTTATCTTGCCCCACGGTGGGCGCCAATTGTTTGCTGCAGCCATGTTTAATTCAGTGACCGTGCTTATGTGCAGGTCAGAAACCATAGCAATGATTTCAGATGTTTGCTTTTCTGCCATGTTAGCCTGATTTCCCATCTCTTGTTGTTTCTTCTTGAAGAATCTGCAATCTCTCTTGAAATGCCCAGGTTTGTTGTTAGTGTTGTTGTTCCCTTCGTAGGGCTTCTTTCTCTTATTATTTCCTGCATTCTTGTTAGAATTTTCACCAACAACATTCACTTTCTGATCAGATTGTGAATCAACCTGCGTTTTGTATTGCTTTCTGGTTTCTTCCTCAATACGCAAGTGTTTCTGGATTTGATCCAAGGATAACTCTTCTGTGGTGTGTAAGAGTTTCTTTCTGTAGTCATTCCAAGTTTTGGGTAATTTAGCAATGATAGCCCCAACTTGTAAACGCTCATAAATGTCAATCTTCAACACCTTGAGTCGATTGACAATACTCTGCAGGTCATGGACTTGATCCATAACCAGTTTTTCAACAGTCATAGAAAATTCAAAATATTTCATGATAAGAAACTTATCTGTCCCTTGCTTCTCATTGTTGTATCTTGTCTCCAGCGTTGTCCCGATTTCTTTGGGAGATTTGATGGTTGTAAACAGATTGTACAGCCTGTCAGAGAGGCGATTCAGGATGTGGCCTCTGCATAGAACTTCATCTTCATCTCTCTTCTTTCTCTGATCTTTGATCTCCTGGTTTTCTTCTTCTGTTGGATCAGGGATAACCACCAGATTATCAACTAACACATATGAAATCTTCAATGCAGTAAGTAGGAACATCATCTGGTCCTTCCATCGATTGTAGTTAGTCCCATCAAAGCGATCAAGTTTAAAGAAATCTTGATTCATCAGAGTAAGGGTTGTTGCTTGTGATTCGGCCTCCATAGTACAATATCACTTTAAAATTGTTGGGAATAAGGGTTTAGAAATAGCTTTGAGGCGTGAAAAGATCACTATATTTAAAGTGATATTTGTCCCCTATTTGATTGTTGTAGGGTTTCAGACAAATCCACTTCCCAGGATACAACAAAGCCCTTTTGTGAAAAATCAGACAGCAAATCTGATTTTCGTTCATTATTTCCTTGTGGAGGAACATTCTCTATTTATAGAGAATTTCTCAACTGTCATATACAGTTATTTCAGATTACAGTTAGGGAAGTTGGGAGCAGTTAACAGCAGTTAGAGAGGCGATTCAGGATGTGGCCTCTGCATAGAACTTCATCTTCATCTCTCTTCTTTCTCTGATCTTTGATCTCCTGGTTTTCTTCTTCTGTTGGATCAGGGATAACCACCAGATTATCAACTAACACATAGGAAATCTTCAATGCAGTAAGTAGGAACATCATCTGGTCCTTCCATCGATTATAGTTAGTCCCATCAAAGCGATCAAGTTTAAAGAAATCTTGATCCATCAGAGTAAGGGTTGTTGCTTGTGATTCGGCCTCCATAGTACAATATCACTTTAAAATTGTTGGGAATAAGGGTTTAGAAATAGCTTTGAGGCGTGAAAAGATCACTATATTTAAAGTGATATTTGTCCCCTATTTGATTGCTGTAGGGTTTCAGACAAATCCACTTCCCAGGATACAACAAAGCCCTTTTGTGAAAAATCAGACAACAAATCTGATTTTCCTTCATTATTTCCTTATGGAGGAACATTCTCTATTTATAGAGAATTTCTCAATTGTCATATACAGTTATTTCAGATTACAGTTAGGAAAGTTGGGAGCAGTTAACAGCAGTTAGGAAGTTATCTTTTAAGGACAATCTCAACCATTGATCTCAGAGATTAACTTCTAATCTCAGCCATTGATCTTAAATAGATCAACTTTTAATCTCAGCCACTGATTTATTAAAATCGGATTACTCCCTATTAATTCCATTCTTTTAATATAAAATCAACAAGTCCTATTAATAGACTTTTACCAACAAGAGTTCCCTCCTTCACAGGATTCAAAGCCATGTAATCATGAAAAAAAAGTGGCTGAAGTCCATTAACCCCTTGGTGATTCCCTCTTGGTTCACCGATCCTCTTAATAAGTCAGATATTTTATAGAGTTCATTGCAAGAACTTACGCATGAAAACCGGAAGTTTGTCAGATTCTGAAGAATTTCTCACTTCGAAGCACCACCCTCGACGAATAAACATAAACCTAGTGCACAAAGTAGGGCAATTAGTTAAAGTTGAGAGGAAAACAACTGACCATTGAAAAAATACTATACACAAGCTTCATATAAAAATGAGATGAAAAGAAAGTGATATTGAGCCTCTCAAGGATGGAAGAAAAATGTTAAGCTTTTTCTGCCAACATTTTTAAAGGTAGTACATACAAAATATATATGACAAATAAACTAAGTATATCTAAGAGACAACATAGTTTTATTATATAGAAAATAAGTAAGCATCTATTTGCAAAAGCAAATTAATAGCAGGAAAAGAGGAAAAATGTTCATTTCATATTTGCTCTGCTTCTTTTCATTTGTCATTTTGAATGAAATTCGATGTTTCAAGTTATTTATCATTTTGATATAAACTAATATTAATTTCATTGGTCAATGGTTATGATTAAAATTAACAAAAAAGAATGTTCACAAATTAGTGTATGTAAGAAATTTATGCAAATAAAAACGTTGTCTTATCTGTTAAGATATACATGTTAAACATACAAAAATGGATTTGGATAATATACAAAAAATACTTAATCAAATACTGGAGTATAACAAACATGGGAACAAAATAAATGGCAGGAAAATGACCCTAAATGCACAACAAAATCTGAGAGTCCAACTTCTTCAATTTTAAAGTACTTGACCAAACAATCATCAACCAACAACATCAACATAGCCATTTTCAACTATTACTTTCCACTCTCCTTATAACCTACAATGGTTTCCTTTAAGCTTGCCAATATATATTCTACAAAGAAATTTACAGGTCAACCAATCACCAATATTAGTATATTGTTATTGGTGATAGGTTGATCCGTTAGATTGTAGCAATTGTGGAAATTTTGATCTGCACAACTATTAAACAATTATAGTCCATCGTTAAAATCTTACATTGTTTCAGATGGATTAGCAAGGAGATCGTTCTTTTAGTATGGAGGGTCTGAAAAATGTGTTGCCTCTGTCACTTGAGCATCATTCTTACATGATGATGATGGTGAATGAAAGCAATGATGAAGCATTCACTCTCTATCTGAAGAATATAACTGCAATTTCCAATTTACACAATTGAAATCCAAAGAGCACTATACCAAATGTACCAATTTTATGGGCAGCCAAAAACCAAAGTGTTTCAGCCTCAGCTTCTTCCAAAAATTAATCCAAGACCAACCCACACTCCTCCACCTTGAATTATGTTGAGACACCAAAAACAACTTCTATAGAAAACCAAAATGCACATACCTCAATAAGGCAAAAACAATTAGTTTAGCCTTGGAGAGTTGCTGATTTTCATTATCCGCTTGTTTCCAAACCTAACCAAACATGAAGTGAATATGTGTATTTGACAATATTTCAATAACAAAAAAGTAAAAACCGAATATTCATACATTTTATTCACAAACTCGTCAGTCGCCCTGTTCTTTCATACCGAGTACGGAGCTGTGATCACATTATCAGAAACATATTTCTGATTCACATCCTCATGCCCATCCTTATCTTCATGCTCAACAATGGGAGATGCAGAATTTAACTCATCCTCAATCGAACAAAATGAAGGTTGGGAGTTGTTATGGGTATGGATAATATAATAATGCTAAATAATATCCAATTTCAACCATTGCAACAACATTCTGACTGGAATTCTCATCTAAAGCAAAAAATACCGCAGCGGGACCACCAACCCCGACACATTGTTTACTCGATAAAGCAATGACCCGACCTCGTCTGGACTTCGAATACCTGATAGCATTACCTGTTGGAGCCCGGGTGTTCGCGATCTCGCAATCAACACCTCGCGAGGTCTGGCCAGCAAATAATCTTCAAATACTGGAGACCTCCTTCACGCCAACTGGAACAACAACTTGAATTCCATATTCTTTTGGATCAAAACTTGTCTTATTGCACTGTTCTTCGTGTTCTTGAGCTCCAAAGTACCTGCGCAACCAAACCGGAAGGATGAACCCCCAGATTTGGCTCTCCGACGCCCAAGTCAATACTGATCACGACCAAATAAGAGTAACGAGCTCAATAACACCAAATAATAACCAAAGAGAAGGGAGTAGCGATCAAAATACACTTTTAAACTATGAAACCTCACGAACCAAACCAATGGAACAGTAAGCTGATGGATCTCAACCTAATGCGACAATCTTCATATCAAAAGCACGAATACGGTACCGAGAGTCATAATCCAAGTACCGATCATCCGATTCTCTATGAACAGAGATGAATCGGGAGGAAGAAGACGATTCCGAGAGGAAAGCTTCGTCTTCTAAGTGTTTCTCTCTTGCTCAAGGGGTAAAATGTCTCAGATGTCTTTCTCTCTCCTTTCTGTTACGCTTTATATCCAGGTCGTGGGCCCCACTATATCCGATCTCGCTCTTCTGGCTTATTGGGCTTTGCTTATTGGGCCTTATTCTCCCGAGTCTCTTAACAATGTTTAGGCCTTTGTTACGCTATGGGCCGTCGCGAGCCTGTTTGGATCACGACCTGAGAATCGGGTCCAACATTACCGACAGAAGAGATTTGAAAGGATGAATTAGAAGCCATCCTAATCAACTGGAGAGAAAAATCTCAATCACAAAGTCAGTCCCTGTGGAAAATGCGAGTCGGACACCGAATATATAGGATAGGAATTTGATTGAAATAGAGCAAATAGGAATGAGATGGCAAATCAATGCTTGTGACTACCAAATTCAAGGATTCCAAAAATTAAAGAAGGGCATTACCTTCGGGATGGTTCATTGAAAACTTAAATGGCATATTGCAATTAAGCAAAACTGTTTTGCCTCTTTTTAGTCTTCACCCAAAGGAATCATAAAGACAATATTACAGATCAGATCGAAGATATCGTAAATAGTTTGTGACACGATCAAATTACTGAGCAGATCCATCAAAGCGAATTAAGGCTTGAGGATCGCTAAAGGAATAATTTTAGTAGTCGTGTACATAGCTTGAATTATAATTAGGATTAGTTATTAAACTTCATATTATACTTGGCAAGCCTTCTTAAGAATGTGAAACACAGTCGGAATCCTCCGTGACAGAAGGCCTAAGGTCAGATTGAGCAGTAATAAGATACAAACGTTTCAGAATTGAAGAGGGGAATACCGAATTGACGAGAGTAAGGTAACGTTTGAGAATTGGAAATTGAACACGGGGAATTGAAGATAGATCTTAAATTGCAATTCTCATGCCTACATTACAATCAAGATTTGCCACTTGCCAGAAATAAGAACGATCATTGTTAGGCATCTTACTTTCTGTTGTAGTAGATCCATACTCCATACATGCAACTGAAAAACAACTCCTTGCAATCACTGCTCCCTCCTTGTCTGAAAACAATTCATTTTTCGAACCTGCTTTTTAAGTTCTAAAGTTGCCAATTGCTAACTCATAACACGCCAAACACCATAGAGCACAATATTAGGCAAAATTTGCAGCAAATTAGAACAGATCGACAACATTTACCAAAACAGATACAGTTCTTTGATTGAGATGAAAAAAGAGTGGGATATAAGGTTCACTGAAGTGAGCTGCCAAAAGAGTGGGATATAAGGTACACTGAAGATAAAAAAGGGAAGTGAGAAGATCTTTTCTCCAAAATACTGTAGCCTAACAAAACAGTTTAGATAGCATTTTGGAAAGAAGAAGAAAGAAATGCAAAGGTAAAGGTTACGACTCAATTAAAGAGATTTGAGCTCATTAGGAACTTCGGAATATCTTCAGCCATTTTAGTTCACTCCTAGTGTCCAACCACCTCAATCGACTCAAAGTGGTTCTAAATTTTAGTCAGTTGACTATCACCAAAATTCCCAGCTCACTAAAATAACTCAATCAAACAAACCACAAAGTAGACAATATGACACCACCGGAATGCATCAAATCTCTTAACATCAGATACGACTAATAATGAACCTAAATAACAATTGTATCCAACAATAGCAACAACATAAGATAGAAGTTGACGATCAAGGACAGAGAGAAGAAGAAATAGAAGCTCGGGAATGTGGGAAAGGAGAGGAAATGACTATCATTTCTTAAATTGAGTATCAATGATTGTTCATCAATCTTCAAACACTAACTGTGTGCTTCCCACACTATTCTCCATTTTTCATGCCCAAATGATATGTAATGACACCACAAAACTTCTCAAATTCAGAATTTAATAAGAAATAAACAAGTTGCCAAATAATTCTCAAAGGCTCAAGCAGAACAGGGAAGTACCATTGAAGCTTTGAGTGGAAGCTCACATTAGATCCAATTGAGGCAACGTTATTGAAAAAAAAAGCTTTTCCATCAAATCGAAGCTAATTAGTAGATATCCTAAGGCTTAGGCTCAGGAACAGCTATGATCATACCTTGAAGATCGTGACCAATAACAACCTGGAAAGCCAACCTCGAGTCCTTATTGAGAGTTCAAACAGAAGCAAGTGGAATAAGATTTCAAAGAACATATTCAGAATGCTCACTTAGTACAATTTTGAGGTGCAAATTAGATAGATAAACATAACCAGGTTTTTACAGCTACATGATAGTATCTAATAATTAGATATATGTAACCTATATCTAACCACATAAATGTTTCAGAAATCAAGAACAAACCAATAAAAGATGTCCACCAGTTCAAAAAATACCTAATAATGGAGAAATTCAAAAATGCACTCGCATGAGTCACACCAGAAATGACCACCAGAGCGGGAAAGACCCTTCTTGCAACTCCCTTTACAACAGGAAAAATAGTGCCGACGGTTCGTCTCTCGGATATCAACAGTCCGAACAGTAAAAGTAGTGTTAACTAAATATTTTAACCATGCTGAAGGGATTTCATTTGCAAATACTTACCCCTCTTTACCCACATGCTCTTTTGAAACTTGGCTGGGAAAAAATTGTTGCTGTGTCGCATTCATGAAATTGCATATACAGACGTCGAAATATAATATTAACAAATAGGAATTATCAAACATTGGTGTGCTCTCAAACTTCGACTCCATTACAATAGCATATGACTGCATTTATGCCTCTTAAAAAAGTGTCAAATTAATGCTTTTTTTTGTCTATGATTGAAAAACCATATATAGATGATAAACAATATCGTTTTCATAGGTTTTCTACCTGACTCTCTGACGTACTGCATAAGATATATTAAATTACATACTGGTAAGACGATGACTTTCCTTTAGTTAAATGGTAGTGTCGAAACCGAGTTTGCTGATTAGAAAAGGGAGCTCTAAGAACTTCAGCCCTTTGCATCTGCAATGCCTCCTGATGTAATTTGAAAGACTATTCTTGTCAAGGAAACATATAAGTGCAGAGTTTTAACTAAATGTATAATTAGGATTGATTGATGGCAGTGTAATTATGAGTTAGAAAAGGATATAGCTTCAGCTTCTGGAAGAAAAAAGGAAATCAAACACACCTTGCATACACGCTGTTCACCTTTGCCTTTCCTGCACATCAGTCTGATGGTGGCAGCATGAGCAAGAATATGCCCACCTACTGGTTTCTTTGTATCTCTCAAGGAAAACCATCACGATATCCCCGAAAAATTCCGTATCTTTCTTGAAGACTACATTCACTTCCTTCCTTGCATGCTGCAGAAAACATATGAATGGAGTTAAGAGAACAGAAATGGCATGAACTTCTTGTCAAACCCAAATACTAACAAATGCTACAAAGGAACGAACCACCACTTTAGAAGATTGGACAAAATCATGCTGCATCAATGACTTCCTTACAACCATCCTCTCAGCAAAATGGTTGCCTGCAGAAGAATCCATATGAAAAGCTCTGCATGACCATCGAGAAGTGGCGGACTTCGCCACCTGCTAGACATCATGTCTTTGTGGGGCAAAGCTTGGATGTGATGAAGGTAAGGACGCGACAAATACAAAATCCACATCAATGTTCCCATTGACAGTGAGCCCAGTAGCATCCTCAAGAGAGAAATTCTGACAGGTGTTTATCAAATTACATTACAATCTGATTAAAAAAAGTCCATGTACGATACGATGGAGTTTATGTAGAATAGAATTTACTCACGATGCGATAAGGAAAGGAAGTGACATGCCTCCCGTCCACGTTAATGTGATAACCTTCCAAGCCAGAGCTGACAGTCAAAACAAACAGTTTATCCTCGGCAAAGGGGTATGGCCAGTCAACTTGTACTTTCTTTGTTCTGCCTATAAGCATGGGCAGCCACCACGGTCATCATCACGAATCCAGGAAAGAAAGAAGAAAGAAGAAAGAAAGAAAGCAATAGAGCATTGCAATTACATTATAAAGATCTACAACTTTTGCTCATGTCCTCCAAAAAGCAAAACCAAGGAACCAGATTTTTCAGATGATACAATCATACAAAATATTAGGCCAAATTTCCGATGACCAGCACAAGTAACCAGTTGAGCAGATACAATACTATCAAAACACAATTTAGAGCAAAAAGTAAATAAAATTTCCATGTACATCAAACCAGAAGTATGTTTTTATGAAACTCACCAGTCCCCTATTGCTGTCTGTAGCAAGTGTTCTGCTCAATCACGGGCTTTCCACTCCAGTCCCCTTTTAACCTAGGATTAAAATGCAACACCCTGGGTTGACACCTTCACACTTTGATCTCCTTCCTTGAGCAACAATATCTTAGGATCATATTCAGCATGAGCAACCCCCGGCTTGGCCACCACGGTTAAATGAGATCCCAATGTCAACCCACAGGGCAACACAATCACCCTCTTCTTATCAAGGAACTCAGAGCCGGAGAGCGAGACCGAATTGGGACACGACTTCGTCTTATTCTCAGTCCCCTCATCATTAATTTGTAGCTTCCCGGAAGTGAGCTCTTTCCAGAACTGCTCTCCCGTCTGAATTGAGCTCTTTTCAGATGTACACAGTAAGGTATTGAAATGGAAAACATTCAGATGATAAAAATTCCAATTAGTAGACTTACCAGGATGATTTGATTCCAATTCAGACATTAGAACATTTGCAAATGGGTTGCTCGATTTGGTACAATAGGCATCTCTGCTACATAAATGGCAGGAGAAAACTTCATTCGTTTTCATCGCATTCACCCAAAAGTTGGGAACAACTTTTTCTGATTTAATAAGAAAAGACCTCATTATCAGATATAAATATCCCCAAATAACTAAGAAAAACAGATTGTTGATATTAGTGGCTCGGGCACAACCTATGGAGTGAAAACTGGATTAGTAGACCTAACAACAAAATGTACTCTGCCAAACATGTTTTTTATTATCCTCTCACAATTATTAATGTTTTAATTTTTGTTTTTCCAGATTTGATCAAGTTGTGGTCATATACCCAAGACAAGCAGGAACCAACCCATCTTATAAATACCACAAATTAATCATATTCTTAAAAGAATTGTAATATGATCAGTTCAATTCCTTAAGGTACCTTCTGAGGCCTTCTCATCTCCCTTGTTGGTCTCATCATCAGTAACTCCTTCCACTTCAATAACACAATTTAACACTCTCATATCTCTGCACGTTTACAACAAAATTGATATAAATACAAGAACAGCTACAAAAGATGAGAGGAGAAATATTGTGACTGAAGTTAGAGAAAATAATGTAACAGCAAAGACTACCCTATAATAAAGTGGTTGATAAAGGTTCTGAAATTTATCTTTAAGAGCAGCCCTCTCCACGAAATATTTTGCCTCAAGCTCATTATGTTGTCTCCATAGAATTATATACAATGTAAATTACTCTTCACATAAAACCATTTGAAGAAGCAAACATCATAATCAAAGAAAATGTGATAGAATAAATGCAAAATTAAAGAACTGCAGCTAATGTGTTCAAATCCAATTCTATAAAATTAAATTGTACAACAATAAGCAAAGGCAAAAAAAAGAGAACCCAACAACTACAGCTAACATTTATATTGCCTTGTCTAACACAAACAAACAAGGATTATAAAATTCTGATGTAATGTTGTTTTTACGTAGAATGACGCTTTTATGCTCTCAAAACTAAAGAGACATACAATTCTTATGCTCCCAGAAGATTCCCACAAAAAAATACACACTAATCATATTCCAAGAAGAGACATTATACTCCACTGATACCAATTACCTTGGAAGTACACAGTCAGAGCATGTTAAACCTATGAACATCCAATTCAACCTCTACTTATATCCACACTAAGACAAAACGAATCTACAAAAGAAAGTAGGGTGTCAAAAGATGAAAACCTGCAAGACCCTGAGCGCCTCAACACGCTTCCGAACCATGGGACCGAGACTTTCCAAAACAGGTGCAACAACATCTCCACCCAGATCTCGCAACTTAATCTGCAAAGTGACACAATCAAATTTCCGTCATCTTTAACAAAAACACAATCATATGCAATTCTTATAACTATTCCCAAACCCCAACTACCTTTAGAATCTAGACTAAAACCTTAGTTCAAAAGACTAAGCTAATATTCTAATACTATGCCTGAAGCAATCCCTCAAAATGTAGAAACAATAATTAAATATGAACAATTGAGAATCAACAACATAAAAATGGATTTGACAAAATGCACAAATTTGAGCAGAATGTAGCAGAGAGAGAACCAAGACTTACTTTATTTCATCAGTTCTTTACAGAACACCAATTCTCAGCCTTTTGACTTCAGACACCTTTACAATTCAAAAAGCAAGTCTATTAATGTGAAAATACGAAGAAGGAAATAGCAAGGTGGAGGAGGAACCTGGAAGATAAGCATTCCCTTGTTTTGCATTTAAATGACAAAGCTAAGAAATTAGAGTTGGAAAAAATTTACCCTAGTGATTCCATCTGAAGGGTAACTACAAAGATCTTGGTTAGCACCATATGCAGTCGTCTCCACTGCTCACTTTGAACTGATGAGAACAGATTTTTTTACACATTAATTCTCTGTCTCCCATTTATAACTATGAATTAATATGGAGAAGCAATATGCCACAAACTCAGGGAGGGTCCATGAGTACTCTCTCAAGAATGAGGGAAGTGTTTACATTAGTGAAAGCATCCTGCTGCTCTTATGTATTTGTATTTGTTTAGTGACTAATAATACCAAACAAATTGTAACCTGATAAAATTTCCAGGAAATTCTACCTAATCAAGAATGAAGAATCTACAGTTTAATCAATACTGCAATTTAAATTAATCTAAATTGGAATTTTTCTTGTTCTTACCTAAAAAAGCTCATACAGTTCGTTATTGAGGTAACAAAACTCATGCTCCAGCACTGTCAAAGCCCTTAAGCATCTGCAACATTACAAAATTCAAACCATTAACACTCAAAACAATCAGAATCTCAAATATTATGCACTAAAAATAGAAGATTATGTACCCAGAGCGATTGGACTTCTCAGAAGCGGGTCGAAATGCAATACAAACGTTACGAACACAATTAGCACCGATGCTAGAGCTGATTCCCATTATTTGATTCAAATGCACTCCCACTCTGCCGTATTTTGTAACTTCCTTTTCCGATCTATTTCATCGATTCAAATCATAATATGAATAATCTCAAATAAGACCTACTTATGTTGAAACAGATTGATTATACATACGGTAGAGAACGAAGATTTCTGAGGAGCTTCTCGCACGTGTAGGGAAAAATGTTGACAACTTCCGCGATGAAATTCAGAGACGTCTCATCCTCAAGTTGTTGCAGCTGTAGAAAATGCTCGTCTAAAACTCCCTGCATATGAAATGAAATTGAGATTCAAAATCGAAGAATATGAGGCTAAATTTGGGGTAGAAAATACCTGATGGAAGAGGAGAGCGAGCAACTGATTCATGTCGGGCACGCAGTTGTTTAGGGGCCAACCCGAGAATCGACAATGGAAGCCCCTTCTTGTTCGATCGATGGTTACGACTCTCCAGAGAGAATGATCGATCGATCAATCGAGATGTAAATGTTGGACGAATTGAGAGCCAGCCTCCATCAAGTCCACCAATACGAAATACCTCCTTCCTCGACCACTTTCGTTCTCGCCTCACTATCGAAGCTTGCAAGGTTTTTTGTCAACCTTGATCGAAATAGCTTATACCATGAAGCCGCCCATCCAATTGCGCCAAAGAAGAAGAAGAAGACGAAGGCCAGGAAGTCGTCGTTCTCGATGCTGGCTTCTCGGAAATCAATTTACTCCGATTGATTGAAATGACCTAAAACGAGGGCATAAGAAATCGACAACCGTTAAAGAGGTAATGGAGGTATGGGGAAAGGGATATGAGAGGGAATGGAGAAACACAGATATAGAACGTAACCCTCCACTGATTAAAGACAAAGCCATGAGTAATAGGCAAAACAAAACCTTAAACGTGAAGCAGACAAACCTTAATAGCTTTAGCAATATTCGATGATGTTTACAATCCTTGCATCGATGTCGGATCGTAAGCCCTTGCAGTAGATCTTGACCTCATATTTGATATGAGCATTCTTGTGATATAGGTACCCACCGGTGGGAATACGATCTTGACCTTAGTTTGTTTGGTCATCCTGGTCAGCGTTACAAGATGACCACTCCACTCGTGATGCAAATGTACAGGCCACATCGTGGCCACTTCAGCAGGGACCTCAAAGACCTTGTGGCCGGGGGGGCGAAGGAACATACAGGGCATTGAAGGAGCCGTGGTAGAAGAAGCAATGGAGGAATTGAACTCAGATGGAGCACTGCAAAAAGTGAGATCAGATCACAGCGACGTCCTTGCGACTCTGCAGATAGTATAATGAGATCAGATCAAAGCAAAGGAAGACGAAATGATACGATATGAAGCAAAACGGGCTGGTGAGAGCCGAAAATATTTGAGGCCACTCTTCGGCCCATTAATGGGATTGATTAATTAGCCCTTATCAATTTCATTCAATTTTACAACCAATCTTTATATAGATATATAAGATAAGATATAAGATATAAGATATAAGATGGTATCATGACCGGATCCTAGGATCCGTTTGTGAGGGATGTATCCAACTCTTAAGATTCTACAATCATCGTGACATATATAATCATCGTATCATATCATAATATATACTCTCAGTCAAATTATATAATTTTTGTTTTTCGTTTTTAACATTATTCACAATTTAAGAGAAACTTCTTAATTTTAAGAGAGTTTTGCATGAAACCATCCCTTATATAAGCAAATTTGCATGAAACCACCATTTGTATAACTATTGATTTAAAACCACCTATAATAACTATTTTGTTTTCTAAAGACCACCCTTTAACTTTGTTCGTTAATAATTCTGTTTTGTACAAAATGACTATTTTATCCTTAATTTTCAAAAAAATTACATTTATCCCTTTAATTTTAAGACCCTTTTACCCTCATATCTTTGCTCCAAGCATTGTGAGCAAATTTTCTACGATTTTGTTGATGAGAACACCACTCATCTTCTCGCGACTCTCCCTCCATTCTTCACACTCCCACACTCTTGCTCAAGATACTCATATGCTCCAATCAAACCCTAAACCTTCTCTCCATTAAGCAACAAATCGTCTCCAATTTCATCGATATTCTCACTCTCCAAATCTTCCTCCACCGCTACTCCGCCGCCATCAACGGCCACTGTCGACGCCTTCTCCCATTGCCTTTCCGACCACTCCTTCACCGAGTGCAACCTCTGCTTTGCCCATATCGAGACCCGTACGAGAAACTCACCCGCGGCGGCCAGATCCAGAAATTACCCCGTATGAAAAACTCACTCTTGGCGGATGCATTCAGTGGAGGAGAGGTCGTAACTGCAATCGATTGGAGTTGGAAACTCACTCGCCCAGATCAAAAAATTACTCTCGTACGAGAAACTCACTCGTGGCAACTTCTTCTTCCTCGGCATCGCTACTTACTCTACGATGCCCTAATTCATTTACTGTAATAATCATAATCATAATATATATAATTTTTGGGGTGGTTGAAAAATATTCACACAAAATATTCATGAATGTATTCATCTTGGGTTGGGCTTTTGCTTGGCCCAACGGAAAAAATCCAATATTAAAGTTCACTTTTTTAAAAATAAATTTCAACATATATTTTTCATACAAATCTTTTATTATTAAATATAAGATTATCTTTTAAGAAACAACATTAATCTATTTCCTAATAAAGATTTTATCTTTTATTAAGTAAAAAACGAAATTATATTTTATAAGAATTATATAATTGAAAAAATATTTTTGTTTTAGTATTATATAATTGTATTAATTTTATAAAAGAAATATTCATCATATAATTGGAATTTTTTTTATTAAAGATATTTGTTTGTTATATTTTCACAAAGATATTCATCAATATATTCACAAAGCTATTCATCAATATATTCATCTTGGGTTGGACTTTTGCTTGGTCCAACGAGAAAAAAGTCAATATTTTAAAACAAAAGTTTCTTTTTATAATTGGAAAAATATCAAACCTAAAAAATATACTGAAAAATATTTTATTTAAAATAATAATAATAAAATATATTAGGTATAAATCACAATTATGTGATAACTTACTCAAACTACGTTGCTAAAATTTATTATATTAATATTAATAAAATACTAAAGACTACAATAGGTGTCTATTTTTATGAAAAAATATTGATTTAAATAAAATGTTAACTTCTAATCAATTTACGATTAGAAGTTAAAATTTTCTTTAGTATAATTTTAGCAACGTACAGGGGTAATTTCTGGATCCAAGGGCCAACAATTAAAGGAAGATTGTGGTGGAGCCCATTGATACACGCACTATATAAAGCTTGAAAGAACTGTCATTCTCTCTATCTCGCTAAAAAAACTCATTCGTCTTCTCCAAAAACCTCCCCAGTTTTCTCTCTCGCTCGCAACTCTCGCACTCGATTTCTCTCTCGATCGATGACAATCTCTTGTTCTTTTACTCTCGCTCGATCAAGTTTCTCCACCTCTACTACAATCTCGCTTTCTCTTTCGAGTTCTCCAGCCGATTCCGCTCACAAACCTTAGAACGGAGAAGAAGCCATTTCAGAGCGACTTCGAGGAGTTGAAGGGCGATTCCAAGCAATTTGACGGCGACAACAAACAAAACAGCAACAATGAGGTCAAATATAGCATCTGGAACCCCACATATAAAGTCGACATAAGAATTTTGGTTGTAAACTCCATTTGTTAATCACGTCATCGTATGTTTATGGATTTTATACAGTATGCATGAATAGATATAAATCCTTGAAATTGCATTTCCTTTAACAGATATGAGGTGTTAGAGCATCACATGTGTTGTTGAAATATATAATTGGTTTACGTGCATCATCCACTGTGTTTTGGTGCATCATCCAGTAGGTTTAGGTGCATCAACCACTGTGTTTTGGTGCATCATCCAATGTGTTTTGGTGCATCATCCAATGTGTTTTGATGCATTATCCAATGTGTTTTGGTGCATGGTATGTCATGTACTGAATCAAATAGTTATCCTGGTGAATTATTTAGTGTGTGTTGGAGCATCACACAAGAATGTTTTTTATGTATAAAATGTAGGAAAGAAACAGAATGATAATGCAATAATCAAGGAGCTAAGATATGGAGCACTAATCATTAGTGATCCACCACATATAAACACTGGTACGTTTGTATAAACGCATGTATAATTATTGAAAAATGCATGAGTGGTTGTTTATTGGTGCATGAGCTGATGTCTATTGATACATTGATGCATATGTATTGGTTGCTAATTATTATTGATATATGTCTTTGGTTTAACAGTGGCAGAAGAAGAGGACATACCATCCACTTCATCAGAATAACATGGAAAAACAACTCCACTTGATGGTAAACACTAATCATTTTGCCATTTTTTAGTAATCTGTGTGAGTTGGTGCATCACCCAGTGGGTGTTGGTGCATCACCCAGTGGGTGTTGGTGCATCACCCAGTGGGTGTTGGTGCATCACCCAGTGGGTGTTGGTGCATCACCCAGTGGGTGTTGGTGCATCACCCAGTGGGTGTTGGTGCATCACCCAGTGGGTGTTGGTGCATCACCCAGTGGGTGTTGGTGCATCACCCAGTGGGTGTTGGTGCATCACCCAGTGTTGGTTTGTACATCACCCAATGTTGGTTGGTGCATCACCTAGTAAGAGTTGGTGCATCAATGATAAATCTATTGTCTGCCATTTTATTAATTATCTTTGTGTTCTTTTTAATGATATCAGAAAGTGGGGACGAAGTTGACACATCCCAACAAGTGACGTTGACGTGGGCGGGGACGTGGACGTACAAAGTAAAGAGTAGAAAGATGTAGGGATGAAATAGGAAGATGTGAACAATTTGGATGTTTGTAAACAGTTTAATTTGTAGTAAGACATATTTGGTTTTAGAAAACAAGTTTGGTTTTTAGGTTGTAAGACAAGTTTGATTTTTAGGTATTTGTGGTTTGCACATGAAAATGGTTTGTGGTTGCTGATGACTCACAATGGAAGAAAATGCATGAGTAGTTGTTTGTTGGTGCATCACATAATGACAAATGGTGCATCACAAAATCGAAATTGATGCATCACCGGATATATAGTTTGTGCATCACTTAATGAAATGTGGTGCATCACTTAATTGAAAATGGTGCATCACTTAGTGATATTTGGTGCATCACTTAGTGATATTTGCTGCATCAATCAATGATAATCGGTGGATGAATAAGCTATAGAAAATGAATGGATAAAAAATTGAAAAATAAAATCAAGACTAATTTAGTCAAGCAAACAGGGTGCTATGCATTGTTAATAAAAGTTGGTGCAGCACTGAGATGCAATTAGTGCATCATTGAGATACAATTGGTGCATCAGTCATAACTAATAGGTGCATTACCAAAATATCTGGCTTATAACTCTTTACAATGAAAGCTCAGAGAAACTAATGGACATATTGAGGGCAAGTAGTGATGTTGTGTTCCCGACCTCTTACAAATTTTACAAACCCTTTTCTTAATTCTTGGAATTTTCAATTCCAACTTCTTGGCCACCTTTAATACGCCTCTTCTTGAACTTGTTCTTTGCCATTTCAGGAGGATGGATATTTACTTGATCAGGTAACGAGCCTACAAATTTCTCAAACTTGTAGTTTTTAGCTGGTGTTAAGGAAGAAGGATCAACTACTTCAGATCTTGTGAATGCAACCTTTTGATCCTTTAAAATAGCTAAAAACTCTTTCAATCTATCCATGTCATCACCAACAATGTCAACACAAGAATACATTTATGTCATCACTTCGGCCAACATACGCTTTCTTTCATCAATCTCAACACTAGCACCATACATTGCACCGTCTACTTCAAAAATTGGTTGTAGAATAACTTGCTTGGTCAATCTTATAATTAGGTGCATCACATCCTGAAATAAGGTGCATCAATCAAACCTAAAAGGTGCACCAACGAATGAACATTAATGCACTATGCACACAAATCATCAATGTTTTAAACTGGTGCATCATAGCATATTATAAGGTGCATCAGTCAAAGGTAAAAGGTGCATCAGCCAATGAACATATATGCATTATGCACACGAATCATTAAAATTCTCAACTGGTGCATCATAGTCTATTAAAAGGTGCATCACTCAATGGTAAAAGGTGCATCACTCAATATATGAAGAAACAACAATCAAATCAAACACACAGTACAGATCTACACCTAAATTAGGAGAAGCATTATCCATATCACGAAGGACAATGGATTTTGCCGGCGACAAACGCAAAAAGAGAAAGCACAGTGGCGCGAGCACTGTCGAACACACTGTCGCCTAAGGAACACCACGAACAGCCGAAGAACAACAATGACGACGAGTAAACGAGCAGAAGAAGGATTCGATTAGAAGAATATAATGGCGGGGATGGAGGATGATTCTCCTTTACCGAATTTTCGCCGCTTTTTTTCTTCTATGGAGAACGAATTTGGAAAATTCGAACGATGTGATGGAGAAATCTACGGAGGAGCAGGTCGGCGACGAGAAGACGTCGGGAGAGAGCGGCTGAATTTTATCGCTGAAAGAGAAAAGAAAGGGAAAGAGAAAGGGGTAAAACGGACGGACGAGATTAAAACATGACGGACGGTGGAGATTGATCCTCACTCCTTTGTAATGGCATCCTCACTGGATCTTTTTCCGGAAAAAAGCTTCATATTTTTGCATAATAACAATTTATTTTTATATCAATTGTCTAAAAAGAGAAGTGATAGGCATAGCTTTTTCCGAGGATATGTAAATCCCTGATCTACATAAGAAGTTGAGTGAAAAGGTTGTCCTCGATGCACCCCTTCAGTTACTGAAGATCAAGTATCAGAGACCAATGAAGCTAGGTACGCCTCCCATTCCTATAAATGACGAGGACAATCTTCAGGCATTCAAGTTGTTAATGAAGACGGAAGGCCTCAGATATTGAGCTATATACAACCATTGTAATGAAAGACATCAACCACGATGTGAACCTTGAAATTGTTTCCCCTAACTCCTTCTCCAACAACATCAACACCTCCAACCCCTGCAAATGGGGAAAGAGAAGTTCCAATGGTTAGGTCTAGTCAAGAAAATGATGTCTATGTCCAATTCTTTTTACAAATGTTCGTCCTGCAAAGGAAGAAGTCCGTTCATTAGATGAAATCATTGAGCCCCATCATCGCATTAGAAAATATGATATCAGTTAGCAACGATGATAATGATGGTGACGATGTTCAAATTATTTCATCAAGAAAGAGAAGGAATGTTTATGATGAGGCTGATGTTTAAAATATTTCATCATCATCGAGAAAGAGAATGAATGATTTTGATTCATCAAGAAATAGAAGGTATGATGCACTTAATGAGGAATCAAGCAGTTATGAAGATTTAAGAGTGCAAGACATGGCTATTGGCCTCGACGATATGGAGGATTATGTTTTAGACGATGAGGTTGATGAAATTGTTGGGGCGTATAGTTAAAGTAGGCATGATGATGGTTGATATGATTATAATTTCAATGATTATGAGGGAGCTGAGGAAGATGTTCAATTTGATAAAGGGTTGCACTCTGAGGATGGTCAAGGCAGGATGATCTTTATATCAGACAAGGAATTGCAGAAGATGGAAAATCCAACACAAATGCAGTTTAACAAACAAATGCAAGTTGGAGAGTCATTCACCTCTAGAGAGGAAATAGTTAGTTGTTTACATGATTTATCAATGCAAAACTGTTATGAGATGAAGGTAATCAGGTCCAGCAGCGACAAATATGCTAGACTGCTAGTTCCGTTCCTTAGCTACTGTTAAAGCCACATATTCATTTGATTTATCCATCTTCAGCCACATGGTTTTCTACTTGAATTTTTGTTTGTCGTTGGAAAAAGTAAAAAGGAACTTATGATTTGCTAAAACTGTAATATCTCCTTCATCTTTTAGCTCTTTGACGAGTATGAAGTCAATGTAAATGTAAGTGTACAAGCTATACTGGGATTTTTTATATTACTTAGCGAATTAGATGCTGACTAGGAATTCTTATATTACTATGTCCCTGAGCATTTGCCGAAATCTGGTACATGTACTTCAGAACAACCAACAGTTCATAGGTACACTTGATGTCCTTGTTAGTCTAGTATCCCACTATCCCTTGGTGATCTGTTAGTACTCCCTCCATCCCTTTATATAATTCATGTTTCACTTTTTACACTATTCACTCTTTAACACATTTGGTCGTATAACCTTTAAGATATACGGAGTAAGAATAAACATAGTCATGTGGGGTCTTGTTTCATTCGTCTTGATGATTAATTTAACATATCAAAATTTTATAATTTTTTATTGACATATAATTAGAGATATTAACGATACAAAACGTGTCTCGAAAAATGTGAAAACCAAAACGAGAATTATATTATGGGACGGAGGGAGTAACATTATATCCCACTATCCTTTGTCAGTTTGATTTTGATTTTTTATCCCTTTGTATATTCTAAAGCTAAATGTTATTTCCATTATAGGAATGTTGAAAATGATCGATTCCTACTTCACAAGATGGATCAGAAATGCCAAGGAAGCTACTTTGAGAGAGTAAAAGCTCCCATCAGACTTAGATATTTTTTGGTGTAATTTTCTTCTTTTTGGTTCAGAATAAGGAATTATTTAGTTTGGATGTTTTGACTCAAATCGAACATTGATTATTGTAACTCACTATTTAGTTTGGATGTTTTGACTTAAATCGAACATTGATTATTGTAATTCACTGATTAATTACGTTTAATATAAATTGGGTGAATTATATTTTTTTTATGATTTTGAATAAACTGAATCATAAATTAGCATTTTGTATTTTTTATATATTAACAACGAAATATATTTATAGTATATAATTACATTAACAACAAAGTATATTGTCGTTATTGGGAGAATTTAATTTTTTATGCCAATTCGAATATCTTTTTACGTCGACTTTGTTGGTCGTTAATCGTTATTTGTTTAACGTTATTGAATACATAATAACGACGAACTCTCATTTTGTCGTTAATATGTAACGGCGAACTTTCATTTCGTCGTTTCAAATCCACGACGAACATCGTCGTTAATAGTAATAACGTCGGAAGCTGTTACGACAAAACCAACGGCGAACTCAGTTCGTCGTTAAAGATTTTAACGCCAACTTTTTTGGCATATAACGACGAAAAAGTTCGTCGTTATAAACCCTTTTTCTAGTAGTGAATCATGTGATTGTAGAAAATTTCAGGTTCATAAAGTCCCATGTGTCCTTGCCATAGTTGCTGCAACTAATAGAGATTGGTCCCTGACTAAGCTTGTACATCCCAGGTTTAAGAATGCTATGGTGTCCGACAGTTACAAGGAAACAGTCCACATGATCCCTTAACGAAACCGCTGGATGGTCCTTGAAGCTGTGTCAAACATCCCATGCATCGCACCAAATGTAAGGTGTCCTCCTGAAGACCAAGGCTTAGAAGACATAAGGGGGAGTGGGAGATAATGAAGAAATACAAAAACTACAGCAACGAGAAGTGCTCTTATCGCACTATTATAGGTCAGACAAAGCGGACATGTAGAAGAAGAAAAATTAACGATCATTCAAGATACAATTTCATGGTGAAGGTAGCTTTTGGGGAAAAAACAATTAGCATTTTGGTCTTTTGGTGAATTCTAATGTTTTGATATGGTAGTATAAACTCTCACCCTGGTTTATAACCAGCAACAAGGTTGAAAAAATGTATGGTTTAGGTATGAGTACGCTTAAACCATACCTCTTTTTTGTGTTTCATAATCCTTTTTGGATTTCGTGGCTGATGGTTTAAGTATGTTATGACTTATTACGAAGGAAATGTAGCTTTTAAAATGATGATATCATTCGATAACAAATATTTAAAGTCAACATATAACTTTGTCCGTGGGTATTTGTTATAATTTGTCAAATTTATATCAGGTTTCATAGACTCTGAACTACTTATCAATCCACAAACATATAAAGCACAACAATCTGAGGGGACTAAGTACCATTAGCTCCCAGAATGGGCGGGTGCTATCTCTTAAGTCCCTTTCTTCCTTCTGGAGATTTTCCATCTCCGAAGACACGAATAAAGATCGACCGCCGGAGTCACACCCTAAGCTCAACCAAGTCCAGGTATGCATCCCTTATTCAAAGGTGTGTTTAGTTTTTTCTTTGTTTGTACCTCTCTCTCTGCGAAGTTTATGGTTTAATCCCACCTTTCAATAAAGAAGAAATAGACATTGTTGAAGCAATATATGTTGTAATGCATGTTTATAACTCAAGCAAGAAATCTGGATCTTGTGGTGTTAGGGTTTTTGACTGATTTGGGGGTTTCATTTCATTGCTTTTCCCAAAGTTAGGTTTATTATGGAGTTCCGGACAAAACTAATTCAGTGGATGAATTGTCGATTTGAAATTTTGATCCTTATTTTGCAGGATGGCCAACTCTGTCGGTAATTTGAGCTCTGGAAGCAGCACGCCTTCTGGTTGTTGTGGAAAATCCAGTTTGGATAGTGATGATGGCTACAATATTTAAGAGATGCTCATCTCTGATGCCGAAATGTTTAGTACTGAAGAAGTGTACAATGAAGAAATGGTATGTGAAGGTACTACGATTTCTGATGGGAATAGTTTTGGTACTCCTATCATTTTTAGTGATGATGACAACGTAGACACATACGAGGAGGATGAGGAAGATGCGGAGGATGAAGATTTTGAATATGATGAGGATTATGTGGATGACAGTGTTTCAAGTGACTATATCAATCTACAAGAAAATGACATGTGTGTCGATCTAGGTGAAGTTGATGACAGTGACTATGTTGCAATTCCTGATGAGAATGATGAACCTGAAGCCCACCTAAGACGTGTTGTAGAGACTATTTATGTAGATGGAGATGACCAAAAGAGGCTCCAAATCCAAGACGTGTTGTTGATCAACTTGCGCGGGAGAAAAACAACACTTTTGTGGTGACAATATATGTGTCTCTTGAATTCATGGGAACTATTGTCTGGTATTCTCTATCTTCTTTCATGATCATATCAGATAATTAGCTTTCCGAATATAGATACAAAGTAAAATTTATATTTACTAAAACGCAGTGTGTGCCATCTAAACTTGGCAGAGAATTTCTCAATTCTACCCCAACTCATGAGGTTATCCTTGACCATTGTGGGACGCTTTCATATGTAGATTTGAAAGGGGGTTCTAATCAGTCCAGGTTTGGAAAAGGCTGGAGGAAGTTTGTGACTGATAATAACTTGAAGATGGCACACTTTCAGGGTTATAAGACGTCAGTGATAGTTGACAGTTTGGGGATGTTATCGAACTCTGATTTTGTTGTTGTTTCAATGTGGGTTTAGTATGTTCTATGAATATGACCACTTGTTGTTGTACTTTGTAGGAAGAAGAATATCGTATGGTTTAAGTAGGATGTGCTTATGACAATGTCTATATGTATTTTGAAGTCACTGTGATTACTCCCTCAAGAAGTCAATTAGTTCTAATGAGATACCTATTTACCAGAAATTATATTTTTTGTCTTAAGTATAATATAATGTCATATAACTTTGTATGATGTGTAATTTAAACTCTGCGCAAAATTATACATTTTTTGTTTTAGAAAACCTTTGCCCGTCTAAGAAACTTATCAAAGGTGGGTTTGTTTTGTAGAAATTAATCATAATTGAATCCTTCCAAAGTTAAAAAAACTTTCTTTAAATTGTTGTATTACATGAGTGACTAGTAAAACGACACCTAATGTCCACTAGTTAACAAATAATTATAATCTTGTTGGTTGAAATATTATACAATGTAGTAGCTTAGCTATTCATGATATCGACATGTCAAAAACCCCCTTTGGGCTTCCCTAAATCTTTAGTCAATAATGGCGGAAGACCTTCCTAAGGTATAAGCGTTAATTAATATTTCTAAAACAATCATTAACCATGTACAATAACACGAATACTTTAATGTATGCCCGTGAATAAAGATTATCTGGTGGGTAAATAGTTGTCCGTCTAATAAGCTGATCAAAGGTGGGTTTATCCTGCACACATGAATGATAGTTGAAGGATTTAATGTAACAATCATACCAAACGCAATGGAGAATTATTGTAATTGTTACACTAGATGACTCATATCCAAGTCCTACAGTTTTAGTATTTCTATAAACTAAAATATCATATTCAATTTCTTATGCTGAAACATGAGCTTAATATAATAAGTTGCAAAATCATAAGTATTATTAATATATCTTTCTATGTAATATCTTGATCAAGGGTGAGTTAGTCCTGTATACATGAATGAAATATCAAGGCTTTATAGAAATAATATAAAATCATAACAAATGTAATGCATCATTATTTTAATTGTTACACTACATGAGTCATAAGCACGTCATGACTGACAAGTCAAAACTATAACGCATCATTCTTTTAATTGTTACAGTATATGAGTCATAACTAAGTCATGAGTCAATACTATAATTTGTTCGTCTAACTACTTCTTTTTTCCGCCTGTGTTGGAATTTGTTTGTCACATATTCGGTCTTAGTTTTGATTTAAGAGCTAAAGCATTAACAGTTGAACGAATCATAAAGAAGAGGTTTGGTATATATAAAGTGCATCCAACTTGGGTTTTAAAAAGTTTGAGATGATTGCGCAAGAATCACGACGACTAAAGAAACTACTTCATTCTCAAGCAAGGCTTCCACAAAACAGAGCCTACCAAAACAATGTTGTCACAATTGTACTCTTATGTTTTTTATTATATTTTTGGTCCTTCGTTAATTCAGGTCATGTCATAGTGTTTAACCTCTAACCCGAGGCTCACCCAGTCATAGAAGAAGTATGATATGTAGGTCATGGTAGTGTTTTGAGGATTAAGACTTGTACTGCTAGGTTTGGACTAAATTTGAACCTAAGTATGTTGTGTCGTTTAGAAATATAATTTGTCCGTCTAAATACTTTTGCCACTGTCATTTTGTACTTGCATTTGTCTGTCAAACATGGGCTCTTTATTTTGATCGAAGAGTTAAACCATTAAGTGTTCAACGATTAATAAAGAAGAGGTTTGCTATATACCAAGTGCATCCAACGTGGTTGTTAAAACGTTTGAGATAATTGCGGAAGATGACATTTTCCCCATCTTGCATAATTGTCCTTTGCTGAACATACTTTTATGAATGTTTAAAGGACCCTTCGTGTATGTTCAACACCAATTGGTGTGCCCTTGATTGGTTCAGCCGCGGTGCAAGGATTGGTAACAAATGCTCTTAAACGCCAACCGGTTAGTCTAACTTTGGCGTGGGCGTTCTCGTAGTAGGCGACGATTCCCACGACGCTCCTGACCTCAAAAGTTGGCGCACTTGATGAGTTTTGAAGGCGTGGAAGATGCGTCGTTGGTCGTTGATGGATTGGTACAGTTTGGAGGGCTCAAAGTGAGGGTAAGTGTAAAAGCACACTAATCGGAGAGGCTGGTTTACGAAGGTTGTTGAGGGGGCGTAGCGTTGGCGCCTGGTGGTACCTTGGGTGGTTTTGGATGGCGGAAGACATGTAGTAGGAGGGTGGTGGTGGCGCGTAGGGAGGCGCAACAGGTTGGTGGAGGTTGGAGAGGATATGTAGGGCTTTCTTGGATATAACACACCGATGGGCACTCTTAGCCTTGATGATTGGATATGACGCACCAATGGATCAAGGAAGGCAGATATCTAGGCTTGATATGACGCACAGAAGTAGAATTCTGCTATGGAACTTTGATTCACAAGAACAACTCAAAGGGAGTGTTTTAGGGTTTGTATTTTGATCAAAGTTAAAATGAAATAAGGATAAGTCTTCCTACTTAAAGCCACACATTGGCCACAAAGAAGAAGAGTTACAAATCTGAAAAGGCTCTCAAAATAAGCCCAAAAGTCTTAGCTAAAATCTGGAAAAATAATACTTGAGTGTTTTAAGGAATAACTAAAAATGCTAGAAAGGGAAATAACCTAAGAGGCCGGCCATGTGTTAGTCTTGTGTACTTGGGCTTTCCTCTTTGGTCTTGGAAAGGATGAGCGAACCTTGATTGTGGGATGAATGGTTGTCACCTGAAGCCAAGCCTTCCTCAAGTAGGCGTTGAAGCTCTCTAGCCTTGGTGAGCGTAATTCTTGGCACCATCCCCGGTACACCCTCCTTAGGCGCATTGTCCATGCTTGGCTCATTCATAGGAACTTGATGTACAGGATTAACATCATCCTCCCCCCCCCCTTTGAGAGGGTTCGATCACAAATCAAACCCGGGGTAGTTCTCGTTGTCTTGTGCCAAGTAAGGCTTCAAATCAGCCACATTGAAGACGTAATGCACTCCATAGGTAGGCGGCAACTCCAACTTATATGCATTGTCATTGATCCGTTCAAGCACTTGAAATGGACCCTCCGCCCTTGAAATCAACTTGGAGTTTCTATGTGAGGGAAACCGTTCCTTGCGGAGGTGCACCCACACCAAGTAACCAGGCTCAAAAATCAGCTCCTTGTGGCCCTTGTTAGCTTGTCGCTCATATTGCGCTGTGCGCCTCTCAAGCTGCTTCCTAGTGTGCATCCTCTTGACATACTCCGCTAGCTCCCTGCATTCCTGACTAAGATGATCCACAATAGGGTGAGGTACAAGGTCTAAAGGAGTAGTAGGATTCTTACCATAAGCCACTTCAAAAAGAGATTTCTTGGTGGCTGAATGCACGGTCTGGTTGTAAGCAAACTCTATGAATGGTAGGCACTCTTCCCACTTGCGGAGGTTAGTCTTAAGCACAATACGAAGCAATGTGCCAAGTGTTCTATTAACCACTTCCGTTTCCCATCAGTTTGGGGATGGCATGTTGTTAATTATAGTAGTTTGGTACCTAGCTTGGCCCACAAAGTCTTCCAAAAGTGACTAAGGAACTTGACATCCCTGTCAGACGCAATGGACTTTGGAATCTCATGTAAGCGCACAACAAAATCAAAGAAAGTATTGGCCACATTAGTTGCATCATCAGTTTTATGACACACAATGAAGTGTGCCATTTTGCTAAACCGATCCACAACTACAAAGATAGAATCTCGTCCCTCTTAGTCCTAGGAAGATGCAAAACAAAGTCCATGGATAGATCTTCCCAAGGCTGTTGGGGAATGGGCAAAGGCATATACAATCCATGGGGGTTCAACTTGGATTTAGCTTGAACACAAATTGCACAAGAGGCACATAAGCTTTCAACATCCCTAAGTATGTGAGGCCAGAACAAGTGTTCCTTTAAGGCTTGCATGGTCTTAGAGACACCAAAATGACCCATAGGCCACCACCATGTGCTTCTTGCACCAAAAGTTTCCTAGTTGACCCACTAGGGATGCATAGTCTATCTTTCCTCATGAGATAGCCCTCATGCAAATAATTTTGGCCCTTACTCCCCAAAGAACTACACGCCTCATATATGTCCTTGAAATCCTCATCCAAGGCATTTAGATCTTTGATGAAAGCAAATCCCAACATTCTAGCATCTAAGGTAGTAATGAGGGCATATCTTCTTGACAAAGCGTCAACCACTACATTGTCTTTTCCTTTCTTGTGTTTTATCACGTAGGGAAAAGCTTCAATGAATTCTACCCATTTGGCATGTCGCTTATTGAGCTTACTCTGACCTTTAAGGAACCTTAAAGCCTCATGATCAGAGTGAATAGAAAATTCCTTAGGGAGGAGATAGTGTTGCCATACCTTAAGCACTCTTACCAAAGCAAGAAGCTCCCTGTCATAAGTGGGATACTTGAGCTCAACTTCATTCAACTTCTCACTATAGTAAGCAATTGGTCTTCCTCCTTGCATGAGAATGCCTCCTAGCCCCACTCAAGCATCACATTCAATCTCAAAGGTTTTTGAGAAATCAGGTAATACAAGGAGAGGAGCATGTGTGATCTTGGCCTTAAGAGTCTCAAATGCTTCCTCTTGTTTTGGTCCCCATTTGAAAGGAACATTCTTCTTAGTCAGCTTGGTTAGAGGAGAGGCAAGGGAGCTGAAATCTTTCACAAACCGGCGGTAAAACCCGACAAGGCCTAAGAAGCTCCTCACTTGTGTCATGCTCATGGGAAAAGGCCAATCTTGTATAGCCTTGATCTTCTCTTGGTCTATCTTGAGTCCTTCCTTGCATACTACAAAGCCAAGAAAAACCACGTACATGATCTGAACAGAATTGGCATTTCTTAAAATTTGCATATAGTTTTTCTTTTCTAAGGACCTCAAGCACCATTCTCAAGTTCTTAGTATGCTCTTGCAGGTTGTGGTTATAAACAAGTATATCATCAAAGTACACAACCACAAACTTCCCTAAGAAAACTCTAAGCACATGATTCATGAGCCTAAAAAAAGTACTAGGCGCATTGGTTAGTCCAAATGGCATGACTAGCCAATCATACAAACCATACTTGGTTTTGAAGGAAGTCTTCCATTCATCACCTTCTTTCATCCTAATTTGGTGATAACCACTCTTTAAATCTATCCATAGAGTTCATCCAACATATCATCAAGTCTAGGAATAAGGTGCCTATACTTGATGGTAATATTGTTTATAGCTCTACAATCCACACACATTCTCCAAGAGCCATCTTTCTTAGGAACTAAGATGACCGGAACTGAACATGGACTCATACTCGATTTGAAAGCTCTACAACCTGATTTTGCGGCTCTTGTGCTCTATAAGCAGCCTTGTTGGGAATGGATGCTCCGGGCACAAAGTCGATTTGATGTTCTATTCCTCTAATGGGAGGTAGGCCAGGCGGCATCTCATCTTGGAAGAAATCATCAAATTCCTGCAAAAGTAGAGAAATAGGTGAAGGCAAACCATCTAAATCTTGTATTGAGAAAAGAACGTCCTTAGAATACACTAAAAAGAAAACTTTATGCCCCTGGATAGCTTTTCTCACTTCCCTTGGCTTGGCAAGGAGAACATGGTTAAGATAGAGCACTCTTCTTGTCTTCCTTGGCCACCTTTGTTCTTTGTTCATTGGCTATATGAGCAGCCATGATCTTGTGTGGAGCTAAAGGAAGCAAAGTGATCCTCTTACCATTCAGATGAAAAGAATACTCATTAGACACTCCTAGGTGAATGACTCCTTGTTCATATTTCCAAGGTCTTCCCAATAAAATATGGCAAGCTGTCATGGGAAGTACATCACAAACAACCTCATCTTCATATTCTCCTATTGAAAACTTAAACCTAGCTTGTTCAGAAACCTTTAGAGGAGTGTTACAATTAAGCCAACAAAGAGTATAAGGTTGTTTATGAGGAATGGTGTTAAGAGCAAACCTGGGCACCACCACTTCTTGGTCAATGATGTTACAACAAGATCCCCCATCTATTATCAAATTACATATTTTACCTTGAATGAGGCATCTTGTGTGAAAAATGGTCTCCCTTTGATTTGGAGGAGCAAGAGCTTCATTAGCGAAGAGAGCTCTTTTAACCACAAAACACTCACCTTGGGTTTCATCTTGAACTTGCAGCTTCTCCTCTTCATCTTCTTCTTTCATGAGCTCTTCAATCTGCTCATCATCACTTTCATACTGTCCTATTGTGTTCAACAACACTTGGTGGCGAGAGGGACATTCATTGGCCATGTAACCGCAGCCTAGACACTTGAAGCACTTGATCTCACTTGTGCGGAGGTCACCTTCTCTTCCTTGTCCTTGTGGAGGCCTTGAAGGCTCATGTCTTGGCTGAATAGCTGCGGCGTCCGTCCTTGGCTCTTGGCGCCTAGAGTAGCTAGAGGCACCGACATTGGGGTTGCTACATGGCCTAGGGTTGGAAGAGCTTGAGCCTTGGTTGTTCCATGGCCGAGAAGATGGCGGCTAGCTCCTCTTTGCAGGTAGATTCTGGTACACATGATTTGTGTAATGGAGCACTTCTTCCACCGAGGTTCCCCTTGCAAAATGCCGCATTGTTACAATAGATTTAAGATCAAAATTTAAATTCTCTACAAATTTATAAATAACAAACTCATCCGGAAACTTAATGCCAGTTCTAAACAAGAGAGTTTTCAACTCTTTATATATAGTATTCATCGGGGTTACGAATCCCTTTCTTGATTTGCTCAAGCCTTTCATGAACACGAGCTGAAAACTCAACGAGCACAAATATGAGTTTAAGAGCTTCTTTGAGCTCATCCCATGTCTCAATCGGCCCATCTCCATTAAGAGCTCTTTCCTCCTTCTCTTCAGTCCACCACTGGTCGGCGAACGTTTCAAACTTGATGCTAGCATACGCCACACGTTGGTCGTCATTGAGTTATTGGAGATCAAAGATTTGCTCCGTCTTGTTTATCCAAGTTAGGCATTCCTCCGAATCCGCAAATTTACCAAACTTCTCCACCTTGAGGTCGTTGTTTGGGAGTCTCAAGCGGTCTTGTTCATAGCCAAAAACACTAGCATTGGAATAGGCGCGGAGGTGAAAGCACCGGTCGTGCTAGGCAAAGGTAGGCCCCTAAGCATTGAGTGAGAGGAGTTACCTTCTAAGAGAGATGGCTGGAAAGCTTCACACAACCGGGACACATTCTCCATCTTGCTTTCAGAAGCATCTATTCTTGCTCCTAGTCCTTTGATGCTAGCTTGATTAGCTTGTTGAGCCTCTAGGATCCGAGAGTCAAGTCCGTCCTCTAGGCCAAGCATCCTTTGCATTAGGGCTTCAAGGGTGACCGGAGAAGCCGTATTTATGGTCAAGGCGGGCTGGTGAGTGTTCTTGGGATCGCCAGCCATTGTACCTACCAAGCAAACAAAACAACCTAGGAATACAATAATGGATCCCACACACGTTAGGGGCTCCAAACTGATTTTCTAACCAGCACAAAGACAAGCAAGAACAACAAGCTCAAATAGGGTTACGAGCTAGGCCAGCAAAAGCAAGAGAAATAAGAAAATGCACACGTCAAAATGCTTAACAAGGTTGCCACAAGTGAAGTACAAGGAAGGTACTAAGACTATAGCAACTAAACTCTCTCCAGGACAAATAAAAACTCTTGATGTGCCTCACTTTTCCTAGATCACTTTGTTTTTCCTTTTAGTATTCAGTTTGAGTGATTGAATTTTTCCCGAGGACACCACTTTTTCCATGAGTATAAACAAAAACTCGAGAGGTATGGTTGATGAGGCTAAAGTCGTAGTGCCAAATCAAAGAAAACCCTAAACACTAACTAGAGTATAGCAAGTAAGTAGAGGTCGAACCCAAGGGAATCAAAACACCAAATCAATGCAGTCAAGTGAAATATCAACTAGTAATAAGTAACCAAAGGGGGGGGGGGGTTGATTGCAAGAACACACAAGTAACCAGTAACAAGCAGAGGAAGTTTGGGTGAGAATATGATAAGAAGGGGTTTCACCTAGCAAGTATCCACACAACAGTCAATCAAGTTGATCATAGATTTATCTCAAGTTCTATTCAATCCTAGGGAATATTCCTATTCCAATATTTAATATATCAGCAGGCCAACCGGTCCTGATAATACTTACTATTCAGCAATCAGGGAAACCTCTCAAGATTAGATGAAATAGCAGCAAAGGGCACATGAATTATAAGGATGCATGCAATAACTTACAACCGTCAAGTATTTGGCATGCAATCAATTCTCTTTCATAAAAGCAATCAACTACCAGATCATGCAGATATGAATGCTACAATGACAAGGAATTCCACCGTATATTCCTAGTCTAGCAATAGAAAACTATCAATCAAACTAGGTGATCAAGCTAGCAAAACTAATAGAAATCAATAGATGAAGAACAAGAGAATTAATACAAATCCATAGGAAAAGAACAAGAGTTTAGAAATCTCACAACTTAATAACTGAAGGTTTCAACCGCTAAGTAAAACAATGGAGTTTAGTTCCTGCTCATGGTTGCAAAACTAAACTGTCTGATGGAAAAGATGATGATCCCAGCAATAGAAAGAACTAGGGTTCTTAAATAGAGACTAACCCTAAAAATATATGGTAAAAGATAAATCCTAAACGAAATAATAAAATAAGGAAAAAGAAATAAAACAAACAAAGAAAAATAAGGAAAGCCCGGAATGTCTTCGGCCTTGTTGTGGCGATCGCCATAGATGCCTGGCGATCGCGGTCTTCATGTAAAGCTCTGCCGTGGTCTCTGTCGCCCCATGGCGATCGCCGTAGAGTCATGGCGATCGCCATGATCTCTCGAACTCATGTAACGCTTATGTTGTAGAATGGCGATCGCCATAGTGATGGTGGCGATCGCCGCTGCTCCGCAGAATGTCTTCATGTCTTCAATCTTTGATCCTCTTCTTCTTCGGTTCTGGTCTTCATTTCTTCACTTCTTCATAAACAACTCAGAACATAACAATAGCTCCAAATACTTGTGATAACACTCCTAAACTAATGTAATAACCCCTAGTTACGCCATACAAAGTGTAGCGTATCAAATACCCCCATACAAAGACCTTTACTCGTCCCGAGTAACTTACAGAAAAGCTACCCATACAATAAAAAATACTCAAAGCCTCAGGAAGTACAAGAATATCTCCTAGTGATTACATAACCAATAAGCTCCTCCAAAACACACAAAACACAACAACAATAATCAAGAACAATGTGATAAAATAAGCACATACCCAGAACTAGACCTTATTCCTCCAAGTGGCCTACCTGAATCCTCCTATACGCCTTCTTCTTATGTCTCCATACGCCAAGATGATAAAGATCCTAAAACACTCAATTTTTTTTTATAACACTCATCTCGCTTGGGCGCCCTTTCGGGATTTCATCCCAACCACTCAACAATTGTTTCAGGCTCACAAAACTCACATCACTCAAGACTTATTTTTGCCCCAGCCTAATGCCGGTCAAGCCACCTTCTTATTGCATAGATTTTGCTATCCAAGGATTTTGTATGCCTTTTTTCAATTTTTGTGGCTTTTTCATACAATATATATTCAAATAAGCTCATGCAGATACAACCAACACCCAAATAATTACATGTGAATACATTCTGCTCCCTCATACTTAAACATTGCATTGTCCTCAATGAAATGGAAGACATAAAAACGAACCCAGGGAAGGAGACAGAAGACTCACATACAAGGTCGGATGATCTTCCTCCAATAAAACTCAAAGTGTGGTAGAATGAGAAACTAGATGAGCACTAAATGTAATCCAATAATGCATAGCTCATCTAAAGCAAAAGAAAGAATACCTCCAATGTAGAAGGTGACCCAAACAAATCAACTCCTTGCAAAGAACATGATCACCAACAAGCTAAGCTCCAGCGAATGTAGATCTAGAATGATAGTACTAATCGAAACCAAACTTGATGAAATACAACTCCTTACTTTCTTTTCTCTCATTTTTTTCTTTTTTTCTTTTTTTCTGCACTCTATTTTTTTTTTTTAATCCGATATATTTTTTTTTTCTCGGAATGATTTTCAGATTTTTTTTTTTTTTTTTTTTTTTTTTTAACGGGAGAGAAGACTTACAGCGAGATTAACTACATACCATAGCTGACCCTAAGCTTCAGTGATTTCCTCCTATCCATAGAAAAACTAAAAAGAAAATTAAACCGAACAAAAACAAACTCAAACCTCGGGTCGCCTCTCGAGTAGCGCCTTATTTTATGTCGTGGCTCGACATGAAACTCAAGAGATTTAACTAACGCCATTTGGCTTTGTGAAAACCGTCTCTTGTCTGAATTCTCTCTTGAACCACTCATGGAACGCCTTGAATCTCGTTCCTCTTACCTTGACCACCTTGTCTTTAGCAATGAAGGTGGTTTCATTCACTTCCTCCTCCTTGACCGTATTAGGCGGCTGTTTAAGCTCAATGTCAAGTGCATGCACACTAGACATCAATGGTATCTCGCCTGGCGAGGTCAGTAATGAAGGGCGATTGCCCAAAGGATGTGAAGAGAGCTTACCTTTAGGCTCTGGCTTAGCCTGACACTCCTGCATATTAGTAGACAAAACAATATCTACTTTTGGGGGCTCTAAGAGATTCTCTAAAACAGGTTGCAATTCATCCTTACAAGTAGGCTTAATCACATCAATAGCACATAGAGAATTCTTATCAATGGGATCCATATCATATATATTATATTCTACCTTATCCCCATCAAACTCCATAGAGAGAGTCCCACTATTAACATCAATTTTCGTTTGTGTTGTTTTCATAAAAGGTCTACCTAACAATATAGGTGTGACATTATTAGCATGCTCCATATCCAACACAAAGAAATCAGCAGGAAAAATCAGATCACCAACCATAACAAGAACATCCTCAACAACCCCGTTTGGGTATACAGTAGACCTATCAGCAAGTTGAATAACAGTTCCTGTTTTATGCAAAGGTCCTAAGCCTAGTGATTCATACAAAGAGTAAGGCAAAACATTGATTGATGCACCTAAATCTAACATGACTTTGTCAAATTTAGTTTCACCAATCACACATGGAATGCTAAATATGCCTGGATCACCACATTTCTTAGGCATGCGTTTTTGAAACACAACAGAAACTTGTTCACTTATTTCAACTTTCTTCTTTCCTTTCAGTTTTTGGTTTCTTTTAATAGTACAAACTTCTTTCAAAAACTTAGCAAATCTAGGAATACTCTTAACAAGTTTGAGCAAAGGAATGTTTACCTTACACCTACTAAAGGTTTCAGAGATTTCTTTGTCGTCATCCAGTCTTCGAGTATCCTTCAACGCCTCAGGAAAGGGGGCAACAGGCTTCTGAGAGAACAGAGGCGGGAAATTTGGGCGAACATAATCATCAATGTACTCAGGGGTCTCCCGGCGATCGCCGTCAGCTCTTGGCGATCGCGGTCGCGAATAATTTTGCACCTCAGCTTCTGGAATGGCATGGCGATCGCCATCACCATATGGCTATCGCGGTCGGGATGCAGATCCTGTTTTGCTCTCTGTAATCTCATGGTGATCGCCACTCAGATCTGGCGATCGCGGTTTTGGCACAGAACAGTCATCATAAGTTTTTCCGCTCCTCAAGAACATTGCACTGACGTTCTCTCTCGGGTTTCTTACCGGTTCCCTGGCCTCTAATTTACTCACAGCTTGAGCAATCTGTCCCAACTGATTTTCAAGATTTTGGATGCTTGATTCCGTCTTAGCGTTTTGTTGCATCACAGTCTGAGCTAAGGACTTGATCATATCTTCAACGGTCATAGAATTTTGAGGTCTAGGTAGCTGATAATTAATATTATGAGAATCATCCATTGGCCTTGGTTGCCATCCACCAACAACGTTTACCTCAGCATTGGGATCATGAAGGGAATCACTCTTCAGCATAAAAGCCTTCATCATATCTTTCAGTTCATTCATATCACTTTGAATTGTAGCGGGATCAAGTGAACTTACTGACTGTGTTCTTTGCCTGCTACCAAACTGCCTTGAGCTCTCAGCTAATTCCTCAAACATTTCAGTAGCCTGAGGTATAGTCAATCTTAAAAAGTTACCTCCACATGATGCATTCACCATTCGACGATCCTCATCAATCAGGCCACTAAATAAGTACATAAGGAGATCTTGGTCAGTATAACTATGGAATGGGCAGCTTGAGCAAAGCTTCTTGAATCTCTCATAATATTCATAGAGACTCTCAGTTGAGTGTTGTTGAAGATTTGTGATCTCCTTCTTCAAGCCGCTCAGTTTTGTAGCTGGAAAATATTTCTCTAAAAAGACCTTTTTCATCTTAGCCCATGTATCAATACTCCCTGGAGCTTGATAATAGAGCCAATCATTCGCAACGTCTTTCAGAGTAAATCCGAAAGCTCTCAGCATGACCTGCTCCTCAGTAACACCTCTTGGCTTCATACTAGAACATATGGCATGGAATTCAGCCAAGTGTTTGTTGGGATCTTCTCCTGCTAAGCCATGGAAATGTGGTAGCTCATGAATTAAACCAGCTTTTAATTCAAAGTTCACACCTTCTTCAATCTCAGGAAACCTCACTACCAAAGGTTGTTGGTTTAAGTCTGGGGCAGTGAGTTGCCTCATAGTAGGCAATGGCAGTCCATGTTGATCACCCATCTCGTTCTCTTGGTTCAGAGTTGCTCTTTGGTTCCGAAGGAACGTCCTTTCAATCTCTGGGTCAAAGGAAACAAGAGATGAATCAGTAGCACGGGTCTGAACCATAAAGGTTCACACCAAACAGTTGATAATTTCACAATCAACACAGAATCAGAAAAATTTCAATTCCCCGGCAACGGCACCAAATTTGATGAGGCTAAAGTCGTAGTGCCAAATCAAAGAAAACCCTAAACACTAACTAGAGTATAGCAAGTAAGTAGAGGTCGAACCCAAGGGAATCAAAACACCAAATCAATGCAGTCAAGTGAAATATCAACTAGTAATAAGTAACCAAAGGGGGGGGGGGGGGGGGGTTGATTGCAAGAACACACAAGTAACCAGTAACAAGCAGAAGAAGTTTGGGTGAGAATATGATGCGAAGGGCTTTCACCTAGCAAGTATCCACACAACAGTCAATCAAGTTGATCATAGATTTATCTCAAGTTCTATTCAATCCTAGGGAATGTTCCTATTCCAATCTTTAATATATCAGCAGGCCAACCGGTCCTGATAATACTTACTATTCAGCAATCAGGGAAACCTCTCAAGATTAGATGAAATAGCAGCAAAGGGCACATGAATTATAATGATGCATGCAATAACTTACAACCGTCAAGTATTTGGCATGCAATAAATTCTCTTTCATAAAAGAAATCAACTACCAGATCATGCAGATATGAATGCTACAATGACAAGGAATTTCAGCGTATATTCCTAGTCTAGCAATAGAAAACTATCAATCAAACTAGGTGATCAAGCTAGCAAAACTAATAGAAATCAATAGATGAAGAAAAAGAGAATTAATACAAACCCATAGGAAAAGAACAAGAGTTTAGAAATCTCACAACTTAATAACTGAAGGTTTCAACCGCTAAGTAAAACAATGGAGTTTAGGTCTTGCTCATGGTTGCAAAACTAAACTGTCTGATGGAAAAGATGATGATCCCAGCAATAGAAAGAACTAGGGTTCTTAAATTGAGACTAACCCTAAAAATATATGGTAAAAGATAAATCCTAAACGAAATAATAAAATAAGGAAAAAGAAATAAAACAAACAAAGAAATACTTGTGATAACACTGTCGTGGTCTCTGTCGCCCCATGGCGATCGCCGTAGAGTCATGGCGATCGCCATGATCTCTCAAACTCATGTAACGCTTCTGTTGTAGAATGGCGATCACCATAGTGATGGTGGCGATCGCCGCTGCTCCGCAGAATGTCTTCATGTCTTCAATCTTTGATCCTCTTCTTCTTCGGTTCTGGTCTTCACTTCTTCATAAACAACTCAGAACATAACAATAGCTCCAAATACTTGTGATAACACTCCTAAACTAATGTAATAACCCCTAGTTACGCCATACAAAGTGTAGCGTATCAATGGTCTTTTGACCAATCCTTCTCTCAAGTATAAATTAACAAAAACTCAAGAGGTATGGTCTCTGACCAATCCTTCTCTCAAGTATAAATTAACAAAACTCAAGAGGTATGGTCTTTTGACCAATCCTTCTCTTAAGTATAAAAAGTTTTTTTTATATATAAGTATGAACTGCTCGTCACACTACTCTCAAGTGTCAACAAAATTCAGACAATATTTCCTTAAGTTATAACCTTACAATCACTAGCCTCCTTTCCCTTAACCAAGTATTTTCTTCACCTCAATTATGCAACCAGTTAAAGCAATTTAAAAATGCACAAATCTATCTTCTAATCTACTATAAAAAAAAGCGGAGAGAGAAAATTAAAGCAACAATAAATATTTTTGCATTCTTATTTCTTAATGTCATTCTGTAATTTAGTATTCTCATTTATTAATTGGTGGATTTTATATATCAATGGGTCAAACTCAAAAATAAATTGAGTTTATGAAGATTAATAAAATTAAAACTCCAAAAAAAAATCAATGTTGTAGTGTTTTCAATGTTTTACATTCAAGGATAAAGTGATATTTTTATAACAAAAATAAAATGGATCATCATCTCCAGTTAAACAAATTTTTGTCTTTGAGATTACTCCAGAAGTTGGTAAAAATTACAAATTTTGTCTATATAATATCAGCCTATGTAATATGAGTATTAATCAAATATCCAAATTATCTTTCTAGAGAAACCCTACAAAGAGAAATTAAGAAGACGATCAATCAAGGTCTGATAACCTTTTATATTACACAACATGTAGAATATTTGCATAAAGCCCTTTTTAGACAAAAAAAAAAAGAATATTTACATAAAAAATAATTTTTACACAATAAATAAAATAAAATACGTGCAACATTGATGGCTTTTTCCTACAAATCAATAACACTTATTTAAAATAATATATACCCGCGCGTAGCGCTGGTAGCGCGGTCCTCAAAATACTAGTCAGATTAAAAATAGGCTTTAAAAGGGTGGAGTTAATCATCAGGAGTTACACATGCAAATAAGGATAGTTTGACAAATTAAATTGTAGTTAAATGTGCAAGGCAATAACTAAGCTGACTAAATGAATTTCGTAACTGGTTTTGGGAGTCTCCTTAAACTTTTGGACGTTCTCAAACCAGGTATGAACAACAGGATTATACAACACAAAAATCAAGCAAAAACTCGGCCAGAATTCAACAAAAACTTAACCGGGTAAAGGTAACAAGAGCTTATTGAATCTTAACTCGAATTTGCACAAAGAAAACGTAGAGAGGATGACCAAACCTTACGTGGCTCCAATACCACTTGGTGTGCCCTTGATCGGTTCAGCCGCGGTGCAAGGATTAGTCACAAACGCTCTTAAACGCCAACCGGGTAGTCTAACTTTGGCGTGGGTGTTTCTCATAGTAGGTGACGATTCCCACGACTCTCTTGACCTCAAAAGTTAGCGCACTTGATGAGCTTTGAAGGTGTGGAAGAGATGGCGTTGGTCGTTGATGGATAGGTAGAGTTTGTAGTGCTCAAAGTGAGGGTAAGTGTAAAAGCACACTAACCGGAGTGGCTGGATTGTGCAGGCTATTGAGGGGGCGTAGCGTTGGCGCCTGGTGGTGCCTTGGGTGATTTTAGGTGGCGGAAGATGTGTAGTAGGAGGGTGGTGGTGGCGCGTAGGGAGGCGCAGAAGGTTGGTGGCGGTTGGAGAGGATATGAAGGGCTTTCTCGGATATAACAATGTTTGTTCATGGTTTTCTGTTTTCAGGTTGAATGATTTGTTAATTTCAAGTTTAAATGTAATGGCATTATCTTAATGGTTTGTCGGATGGTTTATATGAAATCACTTTGACTGTTTATACGATCCATATTATTATATTTTTAGCAAGGTTCACTAGAAAAATAAAATCATAAGGCTCACTAGTAAAATATACCCATGCTACAGTAGAACATTCATGAACCTATGGCTGTATGTTGATGAACCTACATTAGGATATTCATGAACCTATGGTAGAAGGATCATGAACCTACAGTTGAAACTTCATGAACCTACGACTGTATGTTGATGAACCTACCGTAGAAGGTTCATGAATCTACAGAATACAAGCCAACGAAGCGCGCTATGCGCATTTCGTATGTTTATTATTCTTACGAGGCGCGCATAACGCGCTTCGTTTTATACCATTAATGATAAAATGATCATGAACTTTCTTGATGAAAGACACGAACCTACTTGTTCAAAACCATGATGCCCAAGGTTCATTAATAATATATGTAGGTTCATTAATAATATATGATTCAATGTGTGTTCTCCAAGGTTCATTAAATAATATATGTAGGTTCATTTATAATATGAGAAGGTTCATGAAAAAGGAACAAAGGTTTCAAATAAGATAAGAATGATGCCCAAACTTCATACAATGCATAAAATAAGTTCATTACAATAATTCATAACGATAAACCGATGGAACTCCAAAAAAGACTACCAAAATATCCCAGAAAAACATAATAGATTCAGCATACAAAATCAGTGATCTTCATGTGGGTAATAACAGTGAGCTTAAAGAAACTTAGGATGCTCTAAAAACATAAACCTGCAAAAAGAAATGATGGGGATATGTATCTTGAAAGGCACGTGCATCATTGACTTTCAGTTGATTTGCTTTTGCAAATGCTCTCCGTTGAGGAGTAAAATTTCAAGCATGTATGATTTAAAATTAGTCATAAAAAAACTTATGCTTAAAATAAAAACAAGGTTTATATATTCTAAATCTCATGGACCTTTCATATGTTTTTAGTTCATAAATCATTCACATAACATGTGCACACATGTTTACTAAGAATCATATAAACTCTCACTTGTTACAAATAAAATTAGCGATAATTAAGATTACCCTAATTATCAAAAATAAATTCCATTAATTTGATTTTGTCCTCCAACTTGAATATCACTGACCATAGTGTTTTACTCATCCTTCTAATTATGAATTTGAGCCCATTTTTTCATACGTGTCATATATATATCATGTATAAATGTTGGTTCAAATTACTTGTCATTCTTGGCAATAATCCTACGTTGGGTGTAATGAGAAGGAAAAAAAAATGACTTGAACATTTGGTGGTGTTGGAGCCGGTTCTCGATGGGCTCGCGAGGCCCATAGGGAATTGGATTAGGCCCATATAACGCGAGCCGGGTCGGTCCAAGAAGTCAGCCCAGAAGAATAAAGCGGCCCATAAACAGGTGAAGCCCAGTAAGAGGATACAACGGGACTAAGTATCGAAGGGCAAATCGGTAATTGACTCGCGTGGGTCCCTGTTGGTAGTATAAAAACGCAACCCAATGGATAAGAAAGGGATCTAACACAAGAAGAAAAACGCTTGACCTTCCTCTCTCGAGTAAGAAAAACACAAGAGCGAGTCCAAGCCTCGATCTTCTTAAAACATTCACCTCCTTCTTGAAGAGTTTGGATGTGAAGCACTTACCTTATTACTCATAGTTTTGCTAGCAAGCTTCTGTTGTTGTTGTGTAATTTCTAAAATCATTCAGTTCATTGTAAACTTTGTACTCGAAACGTTTAATTGATATAAAAGACTTTTCTTCCTTCGCTTTGTATCTTCTTTCTTCCTCGTATACTTGCGTTGTTTCGACACCTTTGACTGTGTGTGATCCTTCTTGTTGGAGCGTTTGAGAGCCGTTTCCGAAAACTCTCTCTCTCGGTCTTGTGACGTAGGTGTTGTAAGTGTCAAGGACAAGGTGAGTTTCGAAGAAGAAGACGAAGTGGTGTATTACGTACAAGTTGATTGTCCAGACGCCCTGTGTCACGCGAAGTGTTGTGTCGCGTGATCGCAATTTCTGGGCTCCAACACTGGCGCCAACCGTGGGGACCTCCTCGCACAAGTAAGGCTTACTACATATACTCGCATATCCTTAATACTTAACTGCCGGAGAAGATGAATACTAGCGGCGAAAGAAGCGGAAACACACCTCCCCAGACGAGAACACAAAACGTAAATAGCTCGCGAGCACCTCTTTCACACGTGCATGAGGAAGAGATTGTTCTGGTAGGGCCCGCACTGGTACAATATCGCGCTTTCCTACAGACGATGGGACAAAGTGCGAACAAAGGCGGAAACCATGAGCATCCGAGGACCAGGGCACGCGAGCACGAACAGAATCAGAGCGGACGAGAGCAGTCAGTCGCTGAAGGGAGTGCTGAACACGTACCTGACGATAGAGTCTCCGTGTCGCGTAGGACCAGGGTCGAGGGGCGCGAGAGGCCTTGCCACCCTGATAGGTTCGATTTGAATCAACCCCCTGTGAGCTACGTGGAGAACCAATCTGGCAGGGGAAGAACCGAGGCAAGAGGGCAGGGGATTCGCGCCGAGCAAAGGCCTTCCCGCCGCCAGTACGACGGGGAACCTTTTTGCAACCAGGCCCTCCCGCCGTCTGTCAACCAGACCATATTATTCGGCCCGACTGCTTTTGCGGAGCACATAGTCAGGTCAGTCCCTCTGCCTAATTTCAGATTCCCTATTATCAAAGAGTACAATGGTAAAGAAGATCCCAGCGAACACCTAGCGCGCTACAAGTATGCAATGCTCGTGAGGTGCCCTGATGAGGCCACAATGTGCAAAGGTTTCCCAGGCACACTTGCGGGACCCGCCATGACCTGGATGCTTAACCAGCCATCAGGGAGCATCCAATGTTTCGCTGATCTAGAGAAGAGTTTCTTATTGCACTTTGGCTCCTCGAGGAAGAGAAAAGTGACAATGCAAGAAGTAGTGGGTGTCAAACAAGGACAACATGAATCACTGGAGGGTTATGTTAAGAGGTTCACGGAAAAGATCTTGGAGGCCGAAGATTTTCATGATAAGACAGCTCGGGTCGCGTTCCTTGACGGACTCACTGATGGAAGTTCCTTCAAGCAGTACCTATACCGCAAGAAAGATTTGGACTACCAGGGCATGCTCGAAAGAGCATACACAGAGATTAATGTGGAAGCACACTCAGGTATCGCGCTGAAAGGGAATAATCAGAGTAAGCCCGCTCAAGGTCAGAAGAGAGAGAACCAGAGCTGGGGGAATAAGCGCCATCAAGGTGGTCAGGGGAGGGAACAGATTGACTCGCGAGTTCCCGGTTTACAAATTCAAGATCTGAATCAGGGTCAAAGACAGTTCAGGGGCCAAAATCACGATCAGAATCAATTTCAATCGCAGAATTTTGTAGCCGAGCAGGATAACCGACGCGAGGTTGAGAGGAGAGGAGATCGCGGTCGTGACCGCCACGGGCCAACCACCTGGTGTGAATACCACGGAGTGAATACTCACTCTACAGAGGAGTGTTGGTCGCGACATCATCAACCAAGAGAGCAGGAAGTCCTAACTGCTCAAAGGGGAAACGTTGATGGAGGTCGCGGCATCGCATACAGGGGGGCAAGGGGTAGAGGAGGAAGAGGAGGAAAAGTACAGAACGAGATGAGGCAGCAAACCCCTGCAAGAAATGACCAGAATCAGGGGCCTAATCGCCACCCACACCAGAACTTCCCTCGCATGGACGACCATATAGGCACAATCACAGGCCGCCATGAACCCATTCCCCTGGGCAAGCGAGAGCAAAGGCTTATTAACAACGCACCCAAGCCTCAAGGAAAGCCAATCTATAGTGTCGCGAGGTCGAAGTCTGAGCCTTACACGCTTGTCTTCAGTGACAAGGAGGTAGATACCTGGGCAGTCGAGGCCGCTGATCCACTGGTCATTCATGCTCAGATAGGAACAAAGCTTGTAAAAAGGATCCTGGTAGACACAGGGAGCTCGGCCGATATACTGTATTGGGACGCGTTCGAAAAAATGGGGATTGAACAGTCCACGCTCAGGCCTACTAAAACCACACTGGTGGGTTTCGCGGGCGACAGAGTGAGGGCCCTGGGCGTTGTCACCCTAGATCTCATCCTAGGCGAAGAGACCGGATCAAGAAGATCAGAAAAGATAGATTTTGTAGTAATCCCAATAACATCCTCCTACAATGCGATACTGGGACGCGAGACTCTATGCAGATTTGAAGCGGTCGTATCAATATGTCATTTTTGTTTAAAATTCCCAACATTGACAGGAGTAGGTGTAGCGAGAGGAAACCAAGAGGAAAGTCGTATCTGCTACGTTTCATCCGAAAAGGGCAGTACCAAGACCTTGCTTGCCAACCAGTTATTTATTCCAGGGTTGCCACGCGTGCTTGAAGAAGCCGAGTTAGAAGTTCGTGCCTCACCCAGACCGCGAGATACAGAGGGAAAGGTAGAGGGACACAAACCGCATTTTGATGGGTTTGAGAAACAGATAATCACTCCTTTCCCCAACAAAGAGGAGAAGCTTTATATAGGGGGGAAACTGGATCAAAAGGTCGTACAAGAGATTGAGACCTTACTCACCCGCTCCCAGGATGTGTTCGCGTGGACACCAAAGGATTTGAGAGGGATCCCAGCGAGTGTCATGACCCTCTCCCTGAACATTAGTCCGGAGGTCAAGCCGCGTAGGCAGAAGAAACGAAAACAGGCTGGGCCAAAGAACGCGGCAGCTGCGGTAGAACTCGCGAAGCTGATTAAAGCAGGGTTTGTCAGACCAGTGCAATACCCGACGTGGCTGTCAAACGTTGTGATGGTCGAGAAAAATCCCAAGGGGACGGGGAAGTGGCGCATGTGTGTAGATTTCACTGGTCTCAATAAGGCATGTCCCAAAGACAGCTACCCATTACCTTCGATCGACCAGTTAGTAGACTCCACCGCAGGTCATGAAGCTCTGAGCTTCCTAGACGCGTACTCTGGATATAATCAGGTTATGATGAACCCAGCCGACTCGGGGCACACGACTTTTATTACAGACAAAGGAACCTTCTGCTATAAGGTAATGCCGTTCGGTTTGAAAAACGCAGGAGCTACATTCCAGAGACTGGTGGACATGATCTTTAACGACCAAAGAGGTGACACTGTAGAGGCCTATGTTGACGATATAGTGGTTAAGAGCAAAAAGCAAGCGGATCACACTCGCGACCTGGAGGAGGTTTTTGAAACCCTGAGAAAATACGATATGAGTCTAAATCCAGAGAAATGTGTCTTCGGAGTTAACGAGGGCAAATTCCTAGGTTTTCAGATCAGTGCACGCGGCATCGATGTCAATCCAGACAAGGTCCAGGCCGTAATAGATCTACAACCGCCAAGATCCATTCACGATGTCCAAAGGTTTGTGGGAAATGTTAACTATTTAGGAAGGTTTTGCGCAAAACTCGCGGAGCGAAACCTCCCCTTCTTTGACATACTAAGGAAACCAAAAAGCTTTGAATGGACTGAAGAGTGTGAAAGGGCATTTTTGAGCCTTAAAGAGCATCTGGCAAAACTCCCAACCCTTGCGTCACCAATACCTGGTGAAGGCTTGCAGCTGTACCTCGCGGCCAGTACGCGTGCAGTTAGCGCGGTGTTAGTAAAAGAACAACGGATCCCCATCTATTTCGTCAGTAAAGCACTTCTGTCGGCCGAGACCAGATATTCGCCCATTGAGAAAGCAGTGCTCGCGTTGATAACAGCCGCTCGTAAACTCCGACCTTATTTCCATGCACACCCCATCGAAATATTGACAGATTTACCACTCCCATCTTTCATGAGTAAGCCAACAACCTCTGGAAGACTCGCTAAATGGGTCATTGAAATGACAGAATTTGATGTGGTCTATAGACCGCGACCCGCTATTAAAGCACAAGCTTTAGCAGATTTCATAGTTGAAACAAGTTTCAGAGAGTTAGAAAAAGATGCTATAACTCCAGAACATCCCGCGTGGGTAATGCACATCGACGGGTCAGCGAACGTAGATGGTTGCGGAGCGGGGGTCGTCCTGACATCCCCGGCTGGGGATAAGATAGATCACGCGATTGCGCTAAGGTTCAAGGCCACAAGCAATGAAGCAGAGTATGAAGCGCTCATCGCAGGACTGGAAATTGCCGTTCACGCAGGTGTTCACGTGGTAAAGTGCATGAGCGACTCTCAAATCGTCGTGAATCAGATCAATGGGACCTACGAAGCCCGAACAGGCAATCTCCCCAGATATCATGCGAGGGCCACAGCCCTGATTTCGTTATTCGGACATTTTGAGATTGAAGCGGTATCAAGAGAGGACAACACGCGAGCTGATGAACTCGCGAAGCGAGGTTCCCAAACTCAATATGCGAATATGGAACGTCCTGGTGAGGGTCCCACTGTCATTATCAAGGATGGAAAGGCCCCATACTTCTGGTTCGTGAAGTCTGAGAGCGCCATAAGCAATCAGGTGGAACTGATGGAAGTAGACGAGCCAGTCAGCGACTGGCGCACCCCTATAATTCAATATCTTGCTAGCGGAACAGGGCCCTCGGATCCGAAAGAAATGAGAAAACTTGTCTCCATGGCTGCACGCTTTTACATGTGTCGTGGAGAACTCTACAAAAGGGGGTACGGACCACGCGAGCTCAAGTGTTTGTCTAAGATAGAAAGTGACGTGCTGATAAGGGAACTTCACGCAGGATTGTGCGGAACCCACGCGGGTTGGAGACCAATGGTGTATAAAGCATTAAGGCAGGGAAGTTTATGGCCCACCATGAAGCAAGACGCACAACGCGAGTCTCAGAACTGTAAGCCGTGCCAGTACTTTGCCCCAGCATCTCATCAACCAGGCGTGGAGTTGCAGATAATGTCAAGCCCTTGTCCCTTCGCGATGTGGGGACTAGATCTATTAGGACCTTTCAAACCAAAAGCGCCTGGTCAACTAGAGTACATCATTGTAGCAGTTGATTATTTCACCAAATGGATCGAAGCCGAAGCTCTCGCGAGCACTACCGTCCCGGCAGTTAAAAAGTTCCTTTGGAGAAACATTATTTGCAGATATGGCCTCCCTCACGAGATCGTAACCGACAGGGGACCGCAATTCAATTCGCCGCAGTTGTTTACATGGTGCAGAGACATAGGGATCACTTTGAGAATTGCTTCAGTCGCTCACCCGCATTGCAATGGCCAGGTAGAAGCAGTGAACAAGAGTATTGTCATGGACCTGAAAAGACGGCTAGAAGGCTCCAAAGGCATGTGGGCCGAAGTGTTACCTCTAGTACTCTGGGCAAACAGAACTACGGTGAAAAAAGCAACTGGGGAAACACCTTTTGCTCTCGCTTATGGAATAGAAGCCACAATACCAGTCGAGTTCATTGTGCCCACGGACCGCGTGATTCAGTACAGTCCAAATGACAATGACGAAAAAATGCAGCTAGAGTTGCAGATGCGGGAAGAGACTCGCGACTTGGCAATTATCAGAGCGGCCAATCATAAAGCCAGCGTCGCGAAGTATTACAACAAGCACGTAAAATTGAGAGGATTTGTCAGAGGAGACCTCGTGCTCCGTAGAACAGAAGGAGGAAAGCTCGACCCCAACTGGGAAGGACCTTACATTATAGATCGCGAAGTCGCGCCCGGGGCATATCGCCTCAAGGACCACTCTGGAAATCACATAGCCAACTCCTGGAACGTGATGCGACTTCGTCGCTTCTATGCCTAATCCTCCCACAAAACTCAGCATGATAAGCACAGGTCAACACCAGGAAGTTATAAACCCGCTTGCCAAGGAATAAGTGTCGCAACCAGGCCGACCAACGCTCATCCACCTAAAAGGTAGAGCTTCAACTTGAAAGACACGTCGCGTGTCAAGCTTCCAGCTTCCAGGGCTGAGCTAAAAAACTCCCCCTGGTCGCGAAAGCGTAGACGGCTGGGCTGGGCTAAAAAAACCCCCCAGGTCGCGTGTCAAGCTTCCAGCTTCCAGGGCTGAGCTAAAAAACTCCCCCTGGTCGCGAAAGCGTAGACGACTGGGCTGGGCTAAAAAAACCCCCAGGTCGCGTGTCAAGCTTCCAGCTTCCAGGGCTGAGCTAAAAAACTCCCCCTGGTCGCGAAAGCGTAGACGACTGGGCTGGGCTAAAAAACCCCCCCAGGTCGCGTGTCAAGCTTCCAGCTTCCAGGGCTGAGCTAAAAAACTCCCCCTGGTCGCGAAAGCGTAGACGGCTAGGCTGGGCTAAAAAAACCCCCCAGGTCGCGTGTCAAGCTTCCAGCTTCCAGGGCTGAGCTAAAAAACTCCCCCTGGTCGCGAAAGCGTAGACGGCTGGGCTGGGCTAAAAAAACCCCCCAGGTCGCGTGTCAAGCTTCCAGCTTCCAGGGCTGAGCTAAAAAACTCCCCCTGGTCGCGAAAGCGTAGACGGCTGGGCTGGGCTAAAAAAACCCCCAGGTCGCGTGTCAAGCTTCCAGCTTCCAGGGCTGAGCTAAAAAACTCCCCCTGGTCGCGAAAGCGTAGACGACTGGGCTGGGCTAAAAAACCCCCCCAGGTCGCGTGTCAAGCTTCCAGCTTCCAGGGCTGAGCTAAAAAACTCCCCCTGGTCGCGAAAGCGTAGACGGCTAGGCTGGGCTAAAAAAACCCCCCAGGTCGCGTGTCAAGCTTCCAGCTTCCAGGGCTGAGCTAAAAAACTCCCCCTGGTCGCGAAAGCGTAGACGGCTGGGCTGGGCTAAACCCCCCCCCCCCAGGTCGCGTGTCTGACTTCCAGCTTCCAGGGCGGAGCTAAAAAACTCCTCCTGGTCGCGAAAGTATAGACGGGTTTGCATCGTGACTCACCCGCCTTTCAAAAGTTCTTACTACCTAAAAATAAAAACCAAAAACTGAACGCTTCTCTACATGTGCAGTGCTTAGTATCCCCCACGAAAGCAACGTCATGCCCAGATTCTCTGCAAAGTCAAGAAATTCTCCGCAGCGACCAACACCAAAGAAAAACTGTCCTGGCTCTTCGCGACTTACAATAGCTCAAGACAAACCCCGCAAGTATCAACAACCACTAAGAACTAAAGCACGAAACCCTGTCACCAGCCACAGAGAACATGCAGTGCCCGACTCGCGTGTAATGTTCATGCAGTAGCTAACAGAAGGATAGTCCGCAATGCTTTACGATTCTCACAAACATTATGTAACACTCGTCAGTCTTACCTTTTACTATAAAAGAGGGATCGTAGTTATGAAACACTCATCTCTTTACGTTTTCTTTTCCGCAAAGTTACTCTTTTCCGAAACACAAAACGGGGGGAACAAGGCGAGATAAGTGTATACGAAACAAGCACAGAAGCAAAACCAAAAATATAGAAACAGCATATAGCTCGCGACAGCCATACCCACATTAAATATACAAAAAGTTGATTACAAAAAATCCCAATTCTGGGTAGTGTTATCAAAAACATTGTTCAGAAAACAGTTCAAAAGACCACCAGGACGTTACTTAGCAACAGACTCAGGAGCAATCCCCGCGTCCTCTACGCTATCCGCCTCTAGATCCACGACGTCTTGAACACCAGATACCCGCGATCCTGATCCCCCCGCTTGATCTAAACAAGAACGCTTCGAGGGCTGAATGGTGGCGAGAAGGGCATCGGACGCGAATACCTTTCTCTTGCGAGGAGAGAGGGTCGGAGAAGGAGGGCTCGGTAGCGTGTGAGGAGCAGTTTCTGGCCTCTCGAGCGAAGGGGGAACGACCATCTTCGGGAGAGGGGGCCTGGGCACCTGATTCTCTTTACCTTTAACAAGGCCTCTCTCAGGCGCGAGACGCGTTACTCCCCAAGCCTCGAGTGGAGTCTCCCCATCGTCAATGAAAGTTCCCGGCAACGGGGGCTGGTACTCGGGAAGGTCAGTGGAAAAACCACACAAGTCCTGAGCGTTGAAGGGGAAATCTTTGATTTTGAATTTTCGCATCTGAACCTTTACCATGCAAAGGAGAAGCGTGTTGACAACATTTTTGTAAAAGTCGACGCGAGCACGTTGACGATAACCCCCGCAATACTCCTCCACCGCCATGTTCCTCTCATAGGCGATTCTCTCAGACATCATCGCATGAAGTTTCTCGTTCTCCTGTCTGAGGTCGTTCACTTGCGTATTGTATTCAGTAACGATGTTGACGTGGGTGGACCTCTCATACGCGAGTTGGGCTTCCAGCTCCTTTATCCTCGCATCTTTAGACCTCTCGCACGCGAGCTCGGCCTCCATCTCCTTTATCCTCGCGTTAGCCCTCGAAAGCTCCTCTTCCAAAGCTTTCTTTTCCCCATAAGCCAAGACTTGGCCGCTCTGTTGGCATCGCGGATGGACTGATCCTCGTCCATCAGCTCCTTGAGTTTGTCTTCAGCAGCAAGCACCCTCCGACTTGCGCTCGCGATGATGTTCATCCCCTGCAAAATGACCAACTCCAGGGTTAAAAATACCCCAAAGAAACAAGAAATAGATAAAAGCAGGAGACTTACGGCAAAGAGAAGTTTAGACAGGCCACCAGGCCTATCCGAAACTTCCTCGTAGAGGCTAGGTTCGGGGGGGAAGACAGTCGGAATCGTCTCAAAGAAAGCACGCGTCGCCGATAAACCATGGATGAAAGTGGGGTTTGCAACCGAAGTGTCAGTAGGCTCTGGAGAGGAGACAAACTCCACTTCCGTCGTCCTCTTGCATCTTTTCTCGGAAACTTTCTGTTTCCCCTTATCACGAGCCGAAATTACGCGAGGTCTCTTGGCCAGAGGGACTTCCTCAGAAACCGTCGTCGCAAGCTTTACTGGTGATTCCAAAACAGCAGCTGGGGGAGTAGGGGTCGAGCCAGGAACAGATGAAACATCGCGAGTAGGAGCCTCGATGGTTAGCAAGCCCGACTCGTCAAAAACCAACCCCCCCAGGTCCGGAAGATCGGCAAACATATCAGCATCTGCAAAAACCACCACAAGCGAGCATAAAATGTAAATAATAATAATAAACGCGAGCGCCAAAACAAACACGAACGAAAACCTAGAGCATGAGCCTTAAGACTAAGTCCCCTGGCAACCAGTAAAGAGTCTGAGATTGTCAACTCAAAACGTTTTTGAACTGCTTTGTCGGGATAATCCTTATAATCACGAATGAATTTATCGCGAGTCTCCTTTGGGAAAAAGCATGGGGCCCTTCTCGCATTAGGCTCGCGTACTTGGACAGAAATTTCAGAACCAAGAGGAGGACGGACTAAAAACCAACAAGTTTTCCACCCCTCGATCTTCGAAGGCAATCGGAAGGCGCTAGGGGTCTTGGCTTGAGCAGTATAAAACCCATCCTCGCGGGAGTTCTTCTTATATGAATTAATGAGAGCGTAATGGGGTGTATTAGGAACTATCCCAATGTCCTGACATCGCATGATGTAAACGATCAGTGAGCTCCAGAAGTTTGGATGCATCTGGGAAGGGCTGAAGCCTAAATCTGCCATTACTTCAGTCTGGAAGGACGTCCAAGGAAGGCGGAAGCCAGCCTCTAAAGACTGCCTGCTCAAAGCGAAAAAAGACCCATACTGGTCCAGAGAAGTGCCTTCAAGGTCGGGGAGGGCAAAGATGGTCCCTTCAGGAAAGGGATATCGCGTAGCGAGGCGACGAAGATCGTCAAAATTAAGACTGCTACGTTGGGCAGTGTTGGGAATTAAGGTGCGAGAATGTGTAATTCTCTTTGTAAGGATACTTACGCGGCCGGGGTCCGCAAGAAAAGGTTTCTCTATAACTATGTGGGGTAAAGACCCCTTATGGGAGAAAAAGCTGGCGAATTGACCATAATTGGTCTCGGCCCGCTCTTGAATGACGCGAGATGGGAGTCTGGTTTTAGATCTTTTGGGCGTCTTCGCTTTGCTCCACTTAGACTTCCTAGAAACGCGAGATCGTCTGCGAGAGTTTTGCTCGCGATCACAAGAATCCCCCTCGGATCCGGACGTAGTACGCCCCGAATACTCAGCTCGAGCTGAGCGTTCATAAAAATCATCGCTACCTGAAAGCATAGGCAAAGTAAATTTCAGTTTTCCAGGGATGGAAGGAGGGAAAAGAGAGCATCAAAATTGAGGAACAACGCGTGTCTAAGGAAACTAACGCGAGTCTACAGGAAATAAACAAACAAGAAATCCCTGGAAAAGCTGAAACTCGAAGAATCAAAAGAGAAGCTGAAGCGACGTCAGGGTGGACCAAGCCCAAGAACACGAAGAACATTACAAAGGTCGAAAATGGCAGAAATTGATCAAAATACGCCTTTTTTCCAAACAAACGCATTGAGAAATGAGATTCGAAAGGGGAATTCGACACAAAAAACACCCAATGACTTTCGGAAGCCTTTCAATTCGAAAAGTCCAAGCGGAATTTCTGATAACAGGTGAGCGGGAAGAAATTAAGCGACAATTGAAGCCCTAAAATCAAGAAAAGCGAAGTAGAAAAAGGAAACGAGAGCGAAGGACTAACCTGCCATAGAAGAATTGGTTGAGAACAGCGGTGAAGACGACAGTAGAGAAGGAGGGAAAACACCAGCGAAGAGGGCAGCGTTGCAGTTTGCAGAGAAGAATGAGAGTTGAGACGAAATGGAAAAGAGGAAGACGAAGATGAGTATATATAAGAAAAAATCGGGGGAAAGAGGGCGCAGTAAGAAGACGGCACGTGGACGGCATGCGCTCAGCGTGGGAATTCGTAAGGGTTTTTGAATTCAAAACGTCGCCCAGAAAAGCGTAACTGAGACAAACGCGCCAAAAGCACGCGAAGGGATCATGCGAAGTCTGAGAGTCACTCTCATATCGAGAACGCGACTTCAAGAAGACAGGCCCAAGCCTTAAGCTATCCAGCGTGAAGGCTTGGGGGGCTGGATGTTGGAGCCGGTTCTCGATGGGCTCGCGAGGCCCATAGGGAATTGGATTAGGCCCATATAACGCGAGCCGGGTCGGTCCAAGAAGTCAGCCCAGAAGAATAAAGCGGCCCATAAACAGGTGAAGCCCAGTAAGAGGATACAACGGGACTAAGTATCGAAGGGCAAATCGGTAATTGACTCGCGTGGGTCCCTGTTGGTAGTATAAAAACGCAACCCAATGGATAAGAAAGGGATCTAACACAAGAAGAAAAACGCTTGACCTTCCTCTCTCGAGTAAGAAAAACACAAGAGCGAGTCCAAGCCTCGATCTTCTTAAAACATTCACCTCCTTCTTGAAGAGTTTGGATGTGAAGCACTTACCTTATTACTCATAGTTTTGCTAGCAAGCTTCTGTTGTTGTTGTGTAATTTCTAAAATCATTCAGTTCATTGTAAACTTTGTACTCGAAACGTTTAATTGATATAAAAGACTTTTCTTCCTTCGCTTTGTATCTTCTTTCTTCCTCGTATACTTGCGTTGTTTCGACACCTTTGACTGTGTGTGATCCTTCTTGTTGGAGCGTTTGAGAGCCGTTTCCGAAAACTCTCTCTCTCGGTCTTGTGACGTAGGTGTTGTAAGTGTCAAGGACAAGGTGAGTTTCGAAGAAGAAGACGAAGTGGTGTATTACGTACAAGTTGATTGTCCAGACGCCCTGTGTCACGCGAAGTGTTGTGTCGCGTGATCGCAATTTCTGGGCTCCAACAGGTGGAGTAGAAGCTGTTATCATCTAAATTGGTCATGAATTGCATTCTTCCGTTACTATATGCAAAATGAAAGGCACCAATTACTAGTTTGACCAACTCCTAATTCCCCTTTAAGTAGCAATTATCAACTTCAAGAAAAGGGGTCTTCGGCGAACAAAAATTGGGGGTCGGGGGTGACACGAAATAACAAGAAAAGAGAGAGAGCAAATCAAGTATATACAAAAATTGAACCGGAAACCGTCTGGAACCGTAAGTGATCGGTTCTGGTTACGGTTTATGATTTCGTAGAACCGTGAAATTGGCGGTTACAAACCGTAGAACCGGAGGTTCCCAACCGTCAAACCGGAACCGACGGTTTGGAATCAAAAGAGTGTTAGATTAGTGAAAATCCTTAATAAACGTAAAAGAACTACATGATATTTGATTTTTCTAGTCCTAAGAGGATACGTAGACAACTTTTGTTAAGTTCAAGTTCTTTTATTTTTTTGTTTTTTATTAAGACAAATCATTTATTTAAGGGTTTTTTACCGAAAATCACCCGTATAATGGGTCACTTTGCTCAAAACCACCCTTTTAATCAAATATTACCGGAAACCACCCTTATAATGCACTCCGTCACTCAACAACCACCCATCTCGATTTTCCGTTTCTAAATCCGTCACACGCGCCACACGCGTCATTTTTTCAAATTTTTTAATCTTAAATAAATAGGAAATAAAGATTAATGTGTAACTTACAATTTGACCCTTCACCTTTTGATTTTTCCATTAAATAAATTAATAAAGACAAGATAAAGATAAAGAAAAAGAAAGAAGCTCATGTCGTCTTCAACCATAGATCGTGCCTCCACCATTTGTTGCAGCCATTAATGGAGGTGGAGCTGAAGGAATAAAATGGAAACCACTTCAATTCCTCATCAACCACTTTGATCCCGGAGAGCGCATTATCGCTAGAAAACCCTAAAATATTGCGATGTATTAAGAGGCCTTCCGGGTCCAATCTCTCCGGATCGGAATCGAAAATTTCCGAAGCTTCTTGGAGTACACGAATCGTGTACTGCAGAAGTTGGGGGCTACCTGGATGTCAAAGAATCAGGAGGTTTGATGCGGATCTGGTGATTGAAATCGGCCATTTCAGTGCGAATGTGGAAGCAGAGATTGGAGAGGAGACGTAGATCGGACGACGGAGAGGGATGACTCGGAACCTCGGAGGAGGGAGATCTGGGAGAGGATCTGGGAGAGGAGGTCGGAGCGGCAGGAGATCTGCCATGCACTTACGAGGAAGAAGAAGATGGATTGAAGAAGAAAGAGGAGGGTGGGTCCCACTTCTTTTAATTTATTAATTTTTTTTTTCTTTATAAAAAAAAACAATAAAATTTGCCACGTGTATACATTATTAGACGGAATTGTTGGCGGGTGGTTGTTGAGTGACGGAGTGGATTATAGGGGTGGTTTCCGGTAATATTTAATTAAACAGATGGTTTTGAGCAAAGTGCCCCATTATACGGGTGATTTCCGGTAAAAAACCCTTTATTTAATATGCTTGTCGGTGAATTTATTATATTAATTAAAGATGTCAATATTACAATACAAGTATTTTCAAGTTTTTAATTTTTTAAAATTATAAAGAACCGGAATCGAAACCGGAACCGTTACAAAACCGTATTAGAATCGGGTTGGAACCGTCCAAAACCGTAACCGTAACCGAAACCGAACCGGAGGAACCTTCATTAGATGGTTTCGATTACGGTTCATGATTTTAAAGAACCCGAACCAGCGGTTTTAGAACCGAAACCGACGGTTCGGGAACCGTGAGCATCTCTAGGTAGTCGGCTCGAAACATACCGTTTCGCCGCTACAATCAAGATCGGTAGTCGGCTCGAAACATACAGTTTCGGCACTACCACCATGTTTCATCGAATTGATTTGTGAAGGGTCCCTGCATATATATAAAGAGGCCTTACATGTATGAGAATCGTAGTTGGCTCGAACACATCGTTTCGCCACTACAATAAGGATCGTAGTCCGCTCGAAACATACCGTTTCTCCGCTAAAATCGAAACCGTAGTTGGTTTGAAACAAGGAGTTTGTCACTACAAGCCATGACTTCAGGAAAATTGGTGAAGCGATAAAAAAATCAAAATATATATGCAAGTTGAAATAAGAATGCTCATATATACACATAAAGCCAATAATTCAAACATTGGTTCATTAAGTTTATATACACAAAACTAAACAATCAACTTGGCCTAAGGAGATGGTGTTATATATTTACGTGCTTCATATACATAAGATAATGAAGGAAGCTTAATTATATAACATTATCAAACTAGAACCAAAAAATGAGATGTAGATCGTGGCTTGTCTTGAAGCCTTTTCTTTGGATGGAAAGGCAAAGATAATGAGTACCGGGAGTAAGATGGTCCTGAAATTATTCTGATAAACATCTCAAATGAACTGACTCCATAAATGTTAGTCCTTAACCATGATTAAGAACTAATAATTAACATAAACAAGAAGAAAGGTTAACATAAATCAAAACCATTCTTTTGTCGTTTGAACTAAGAAGATTCGATCCCGCTATATATTAGTGGGTACGTAGGACGTTCGTTACAAAGAATAATAAAAGGGTAACGGATTCAATCACATACCCGAATTTAAGATCAAATATCAAAACTGTTCTTTTTTTTAGAACTACGTGTGATTTGATCCCTTTTAAAAGGGTACGTAGGAAATTCGATATAAAGCTATCGCTCATCGAGTTCAATCACAAACAAAAATCAAATAAAATTCACCAAAATGATATAAACATATATAGTGAAAAGATAGACAACCCTTCCTAGAAGGTGAGTTTAATGTCTTTCACGACGTACAAATGATAGTTGGATCGTGTCTAGGAAACCCTTCCTAGAAGGTGGGCTTAGACTCGCTCTTCTGATGTACGATAAACAAATCACTCTGAACTACGTAAGGCTTGATCCTTTTTAAGAAGGTACGTAGGAAACCTGTCATAATTCGGATGCAGCCCAAATAATAAAACAAACCTATAAGTGTTCAATGTATCTATAATATTAGAATTGTAAGGATATACAGATAAGGGTCGAACTCAAATAAAGTCAAACAAGATGTGTTTGTGCATTGTTGTTTTCTTTTAACAATTTTTGTCTAACATATTTTTGGCACTCCCAGTGGGATCCTTTTCTTTCTTTGTCGTTTTAATGATATGAATAGTAACACTTTCTCTATATTTTGTTGCAAGAAAATGGCACCAAGAGCAATCATCAACTTCAATCACCTACTCGCGACCTTCGCTGTCAAAGGTGATCGTTGGGTTCGTCAACGATCCTTCAAGGTGGTATTCAAAATTGTGCGAGATGCAATAGTAGCTGAAATTCCACTTACCAACAACTATGAACCTCTTCAACATCTAGGAGACGGGCATCCGCCAAATGGGTGCCAAGGAAGCAAGCATCGACGTCAAGTCAACAAGGCGTCAAGCTTCAAGTGGGAATGTTCCAACGACCAACAATCCAAGTCAGTAAGACCAATGGTGGATCCCGACAAGCACCTAATCAAGATCCTTCAACAAGAAACAGGACTAACCAGTCCCGAAAAATAAGGGATCGTAAGAATGGGTCAAAGCGTCAGGCAACAAGTCACATGGTTAAGTTAGCACTTTCTCCGACTCTGGAGTTAGCTAAGGCTACCTTAAAAAAGGCGGCCCTTGATATTGAAGCACCAACAAAACAAGCTAGTGATCCTTATGTCGAATCCTCGAGACAAATTCTTGTCAAGTCAATTCTTATTAACCTTGACCGAGTAGAACAAGTCAATATGACTTATTACATGGAAAATGTCAAGCGAGAAACTACATCAAAGGGGTCAAAAGATAAGGTGATACCTTGTGCTAAAGCGATTTATCAACCGTCGACTCTTGTGATGCCGAAAGAACACAAGCTTGTGGAAAAACATGTGAGTTCTCCACTATACGGAGACGTAAATTCATCTTTCAAAGAAGGAGACTTGCCAACAATATTCGGCGAGAAAAGTCAAGAAAGTGTCACATTTCCAGAAGAGGTGTATGATATGCATGTGATGGTGACAAGTACTTCTAGCATTGAAGAACAACTTCAAGAAATGCAAAGAAGGTTGGCGGAAAAAGATGATCAAATTGCCATTCTATCCGCTCAAGTTGCTAGTCATGCCCAAGAAAGTAGGCAAAAGCAAATGAGAGAAAATGGCGAGGATAAAAGTGGTATATCAAGCTCAAATGTTTCGATAAGCATATCTCCTCGAAAAATTGGGGAGATTATTGCCCAAGAAATCAAAGCATTTCAAGTTTCTCAAAACCCTCCTATAATTGGGTATATGAAACCATATCCCGCGCACTTTGATGTTGTGCCATTTCCGCCAGGATATCAAAGACCTAAATTTGACAAGTTTGACGGAGTTCAAGGGTCACCACATGAGCACCTTGCTCACTTTTACTCAGTATGTGGAGAAACAGCTCTAGACGATGCCTTATTGATTAGGCAATTAGTCCAATCACTACAAGGATCGGCCTTCAGTTGGTATACTCTACTTCAACCAGGGTCAATCGAAACGTGGGAGGAGCTACAAAATGCATTCCTTGCTCAGTTTGTGAGCACAAAGGCAAGAGTTTTAATTATAGAACTCGCAAGCACTCACCAAAGGGATGACGAGTCTTCAAATGACTTCATAACCAGATGGAGAAGTCTAAGGCTCCAATGCTCTGAAAAATTAAGTGAATTGGCTTGTGTCCAAATGTGCACAAATAATTTGCTTCCTGAGTTGGCCATACATGTAGGTAGTGCTGAACCGCAATCTTTTGATGCCTTGGTGTCAAAAGCATATAATGTCGAACGTCAAATTGCTCGACGTGAAACTGGAGTTTGTCAAACTCGTTCGATTTATGGTAAAAGTTCACAAAATGAAGATGAGTCTATGACGACCTTCAACAAAGAAGATGAACTCTCTCATGAGAGAAATTTTGAATCTCAAAATAAGAGTAAAGTCAAAGAGCCCTATAAAAAGCACTGTTTGTAGCGAAATTACCAACGAGATGATAACTAAGCAATTGTAGGCCAAAGATCAAATATGACGGTATAATCTCAACACTCAAGAACAATATGGGAAATTAGGGTTGAAACTTGAAATTGTGTATTACTCGTAAAGTGGCTGGATGATTACATAGCAGGCGTTAGCCTTTATTTATAGGCTAACTCTAGTTTTATCTTTAAGGAAACGAGATCTTATCTTTTCCTTTTATCCTATGACGACATAAAAACGAGATCTTTAAGGAAACAATACCCCTAAGGCGTCTTACCGGGCTTAACGTCTAGTAGAACTGGGAGACGCCTCCTTTCTTAATGAAATACGTCTTCATTAAATCTGGAACGTGTTGGAGATTACGTCACCCGGGATTTCAAATTCATCGTAATGTTTTTTTTCTTAATTCGTATTTAATGCGGCTAACCAACTCGCATCCGCTCCAACGGCTATTTCTCCAACGTTCGGATTTATCTGTAACGGTAACAAAACAACTCTTGGAAAATCTTGGACGAGATCTTTCCCTTATTTAAACCCCGTTCCAGTTCTTTATCTTTCCCCATCCTTGATCCTCTCGCAAACCCTAATTCTTACTTCCCTTCTCCAACTTTTTTCTTCTTGATGGCTCCAATCGTCTATGATCCCAAGATGATTCTCAGCGACTTCAATCGTCGTTCTTCTTCTGCCCGCAGCGTTGAGCATTTTCGCTCCATAGCCGGGATTTCCGCCCATGTGGAGATCGTTATCCCTCCTCCCGACGTGTTTGTTGATGCCTTACGCCCGGGATGGATCTGCGTCTATGAGTACCCCTTCTTGGTGGGACATCGTTTTCCTTTCTCTCCACTAGTCAAGTCCTTCTTGACTAATCTAGGCGTTGCGGTCGGGCAAGTTCTTCCGAGTGCTTGGAGAGGTTTGGCGGTGTTGGATCACATCTTGGCCAACTTTGACATTGAATTTACGATCGCCGACGTCATGCACTTTTGCATACTTTTGACCCCTTCGACGGGTAGAATTGACATCAAGTCTCGCATCGGAGTGCCTCCTTTGGTGAACGAGGGAACTTCGTCTGATCGCGGCTGTGCAGACAAATTTTACTTCATCAGGAAGTCTACCTTGGGAAAGGATTGTGCTTTCCTTCCAGTATGCTTTCTTTGCTTTCATGGTTTTCTTTTGACTTATATACCTCGACGTTTATTCTTACGTGTGACTTTGCATATAGTTGACATTCATGCGACTGCGACGCGGGAAGAGTCGGAGGAGATTACTAAGAGAATCATGGCGATTCCATTGGCGGAACACACCTTTACCGGCCGTGACGGGAAGGGGTATCGTATCACGACCCCTACTCCTTCTCGAGGTACAGTCTCTCTCATAGGTTACGCATCACTTCTTCTGTTTCTGTCTTTCATACTTTACGCTTTGTTTCAGGCGTCGCATCTCGTACTCGTCAAGAATAGGCGAACGACTTGATTTCGGCTAAGAGGAGGTGTATCTCAGGAGAGCAAGTTGAAAGTTGTGAAGGAAGAAACTACTCCTACTCCAGTGTGCACAGAGGAGATGATTCTTTCAGATATGGAGGTACAGGCGCGTTGAACATACCTTTAAACGCGGGGGTGGAAAAACCTTCCTTAGATTTGTCGGCGAAGAGCGAAAAGAGCAAAGCTAAGTCTCCCGGCGCAGCTTCCATTACGTATGTTGAGGTGAATGATTTTCCCGCGGTAGTGTCTTGTTCCGTCGCACCTACGCGTAACTTCATCCCAGCGATGCAAGCTTTGGCTTCTTCTTCTTCGTGGAATCTCTTTGTGCCGGTCGTGGACGTTTTGGGCGAATCTCTCATAGTGCAGTGGCAGGTACGTACCCTTTCTCATCTTTTTGCTCTTACTTTTGGTGTTTTGTCATTTCTTATTCGTTGGGATCTTTCAGGCTTTCCAAGCTTCATTTTGTATCTGGGAACGCCTTCATAAGTCTTCCGAATCCGAGGAAACGTTGAAGGGTCAAGTGAGCGATCTCAGCAAGAAAGTCAAGGAGCTTAACAAGAAAATTGCCCGTCTGACGGCGTCCAAAAAGGATGCTCGCGCGGAGACGTTGGAGATGGCGAAGCAGAGAGGTGTGCTGGCACGACTTGTCGAGGTGTTGACTGGGAAGGTTGCGTCTCTTGAAGCCGACGCGGAAGAGAAGGTGAAGGTGTACGAGAAAAACTTACGAAAGACGAGTACTTACTATTCTTGGTCGTCTCGTATCGAAGCTATGGAGGAATTTCGCGCAGGTCGTCACGTAGATTGGGATGTGGAACGTGAACGCAATGAGTTCTCTGTTCTTTATCTCGTTCCACCCGAGGGAGTTTCTCTTATACGCGTTCTTGCAATTTCTAATTCGCCGGTCTTGGCTTCTGTTGGTACGGGAGCCACGTTAGATGGCGATGTTATCCTTGCGGATGAGGATGCCTCTCCTTCTTCTAAGATTCTTTTTGTTTTTGCTTGTTGCACTTCTTGTGGATTATGGATCTTTGTTTTGGTTTTTCATCACGTTCCTGTGTGGCGACTTCCTCTTGGAAATGCGTTGAACATTTATTGCTTCTCTCTTTATGTAGAGTTCTTGTTTATCTTGGCTTTAGGTGGGGCTATTCTATCCCCCTTTTGGCGAATTCGGCTTTAGATCTTTTATGGAGTCGGGTTCGCCAACTACTCTTGGTCAGGACGCGTAGGTTGGTCTTGGCTTTTGCTTTCGATACTTTATCTTCGAGGTGTGGTTTTCTACCCCTGGTGTGATTCTTCGTTCGTGATGAACGTGTTAGAGAATTTTACTTATTTTGATGGGGTGTGATGAGGGACCACCCATGACACCTCGAAGAATTTTACTTATCTTCGAGGTTGGACAAGGTAGTCACTTATCTCTTGTCCAAAGAACTCGATTGCCTTGATGGTTTTCCTAAGCTTGGAGAGAGGACCTTGATGACCATTGGAGACCACTTAGAAGGCCCTCAATCTGTTGAGGAAGGATCTTGAAGTTGTAATGGTTTTATTTGCATTTTCATAACACTTTAGTAGACCTTTTAGGCATGTGTTTTTAGTGTGTTTTTAAGACATGTTTTGGTGTGTTTTAAGACCTAAAGGCCGGCTCCTCCTTGAGGTATATAAGGCTGCCTTTGGCACTTGTAAAAAACAGATTTGGCTTATGCATGAAAAACAGTTTCTTCTTCCCAAAAGAGAGAGATTTTGAGAGAGAAGAGTGGATTGCTGATTTCCTTGCTTAGTTGTCTTGTTGATGTCAATTCTCTTGAAGGATTGGTGGTTTCAAGCATCATAGGCATCCTCCTTGTGCTGCGTCTCCGTAGGCGTTTGTGTAAGGTTGTAAAGGTGGGGTTTCTTCTCCATTTGGTTTGGTTCTTGATCATCATCAAGAGTTGAATCCATGTGAGTTCAAGTTCCATCTTCCTATCCTTCACTAGTAGAAAAAACACCTGTTGCAGCCCCCCTGTTGAAGCGGTCAGTCGTTTAGTTCGCTGCAACAGGTACTTTAGAGGCGGGCAAATATCTGTTCGCCTCAAATAATATTTGTGTTTTTGACTTGTTGAGGCGGTCAGTAAGGCGCCCGACTCAACAGAACCCAAAAATAGAGGCGGGCAGTAAGTCGCCCGCCTCAAATGATGCGACGAAGAGATTAGAGGTGGGCAGTAAGGCGCCCGCCTCAAAATAACACAAACATTAGAGGCGGGCAGTCATGCGCCCGCCTCAACAAATGCTTCAAAAAACTGCTTCGTCAAAAACTTGCAGTCTCGACTTTTTCATATGCCCGCTCTCAAAACTGTCGATTGCGCCTCCTCCTCGCCGCTTCCTCCACGCCTCACCGCCTCCTCCTCGTCTCGCCGCCTCCTCCTCGCCTCGCCGCCTCCTCCTCGCCTCTTCCACCTCCAGCTGATCTCCTCTGGAAGCTGCCACTTCCAACTCGCCGCCTCCTCCAACTCGCCGCTTCCTCCACACCTCACTGTCGAACTCGTCGACTGCTCCTCCTCGTCTCCTCCTCCTCCTCCAGCTTTCGTCCTTGGAGTCATCGAGGTAGGTGAAACTTCCTCCTTCGCAAATTATTTTCGGATTTTGATGTGCAGGAGTTGATTCCTTTTGTGGTATGCATGGTTGATTTTTGTTGTTGTGGGTGATTAGTCCCTTATTTGGTGGAATTTTGATTGATTATGTTGTTTTGGTTCTTTAGGAAATTTTGATGCACTCCAAGTGTTTGGTAAAATGCCTAGTAGAAAATTTACATGCACTCCAATAGATTATGACTATATATTGGAACATATAGTACTTGGTAGTTTTACTAGTTCTTGTTAATACCTTTCATGTATGTTTAGGACTATACTCTACCTCTTGTCTATATAGTCAATTCATATAACTAAACTTAATCTTGTGACTTTTTAGCATGACTTGATAAAAATTGTAGGAAAGCAAATGAAATATGTCGATGAGTGATTTTAATGAGTTTTGCATGAGATATTGTTTTGTTAGCTAGATATCCAAATAATTTTATTTTATTTCAATGAGTGTTTTCAATGTTATGTATGTATTGGTCTTTCTACAGTTTTCTTCTGTTATTAGAAATGAGTCGTCGTTGGATGTACGGTGATCATACTACAGCTGAATATTTGAGTGGGGTTGGGGAGTTTATTAGATGTGCTTTAGCCAACCAACAGAGTACAAAAGCCGAAAAAATCTATTGTCCCTCCCGTGATTGTAACAATGTAAGGAGGTTAGCCGACATTGATGAGATTGAGGATCATTTATTTCGTCGTGGGTTTAAGCAAAATTATCATGTTTGGTTTTGGCATGGAGAGAAAATACCTGATCGTCCAAGTTCTAGTGTAAACGAATTTGATCTTCAGGTAGACAGTGATGAGAGTGATGATAACATTTCTGAGAATTATGAGATGAATGATGATGATGATGATGAGCAAGAGGATGAAATGAATGAGATGATGGATGGGGTGAGAGATCGCTTGGATGAACGACCTAAGGTGTTAGAACAACTAACAAAGGCTTCTGAGACGCCTTTGTATCCTGGGTGTACAAAATTTACCAAGTTAGAAGCTTTGTCAGTGCTATACAACTTGAAATCGAAGAGTGGCTGGACTGATTCGAGTTTCACGACCTTATTGGAGTGGTTAAGTGAAGTTTTGCCGGAAGGCAATGAGTTGCCCACCTCTACCTATTATGCCAGGAAAGTGATGTGTCCCTTTGGCTTAGAGGTTGTCAAAATAGATGCTTGTCCAAACGATTGTGTTCTTTACAGAAAAGACCATGAAAATTTGGATGAGTGTCCAAAGTGCGGTGTATCTCGTTACAAGCGTAAAGGGGTAAATTCCGCTAAGAAGGGGCCGCCGGCTAAAGTTATGTGGTATCTTCCAATCATAGATAGATTTAAGCGTTTGTTTTCATTAAAGAAACAAGCAAAAAATCTGAGATGGCATGCAGAAGGGAGGAAGAAAGATGGACTCCTTAGACATCCTGCTGATTCTCCTCAATGGAGAAATATCGATAAGAAATATCCTGAATTTGGCAAGGAGGTTAGAAATCTGAGACTTGCTCTGTGTACAGATGGTGTGAATCCTTATGGCACTCTAAGCACTCAGCACAGCACATGGCCGATTCTTCTTGCGATTTATAATCTTCCTCCATGGTTGTGTATGAAGCGCAAGAATATCATGTTATCACTCCTCATCTCGGGGCCTAAGCAACCTGGAAATGACATAGATGTGTATCTAGCGCCACTCATAGAGGATTTGAAATTATTGTGGAATGAAGGTGTTTCAATGTACGATGGAAATGACATAGATGTGTATCTAGCGCCACTCATAGAGGATTTGAAATTATTGTGGAATGAAGGTGTTTCAATGTACGATGCACACACCAACTCAGACTTCACACTGCGAGCTATGGTTTTTTGTACCATAAATGATTTTCCAGCATATGGAAACTTGTCTGGGTACAAAACCAAAGGAGAACAAGCATGCCCAATATGTGAAGAAGACATGGAACCCACATACTTGAAACATTACAAGAAAAATGTGTTTGTAAAGTACAGGAAGTTCCTTAGTCGGTATCACCCTTATCGTAAGAAGAAGAAAGAGTTCAATGGTCACACCGAGGAAGGAGTGGCTCGTGCACCTTTAACGGGATCGCAGGTTTATGAACGTATTAAAAATGTTGAAACCAAATATGGCAAGTTCATCAAGCCCAAGTCTAAAAAGGGTGTTTTATGGAAGAAAGTATCTTCACTATGGGATCTTCCTTATTGGAAAGATTTGTCGGTTCGTCATTGTCTCGATGTGATGCACATTGAAAAAAATGTGTGTGATGCTATTATTGGGACTTTCCTACACATTCCCGGAAGGACTAAGGACAATAAGAAAGTTTGGAAAGATATGAAAGAGAGGAATATGCGTCCAGATTTGTGGCCCGTGAAAAAAAAGGATGGTAAAAGGACTTTTCTTCCTCCGGCGTGTTACACAATGTCAAGAAAGGAGAAAAAGACGTTTTGCGAGTGCTTAGATGGCATTAAGGTGCCATCGGGATATTCATCTAATGTAAAACGTCTAGTTTCTATCTCAAACCTGAGGTTGATCGGTATGAAGTCTCATGATTGTCATGTACTGCTTAATGTTTTCTTGCCAATTGCACTTCGTGGGATATTGCCGAAACACGTGAGGCATGTTATAACAAAACTATGTGTGTTTTTCAGTTCGATATGTGCTAAGGTGATTGATCCAGAGAAACTGGATAGTCTGCAAGATGATATCGTTGAAACTTTGTGTCGATTTGAAATGTACTTTCCGCCCTCTTTCTTTGATATAATGGTGCATTTAATTGTCCATTTAGTGCGAGAAATCAAGTTATGTGGCCCAGTGTTCTTAAGATGGATGTATCCCTTTGAGAGATATTTTGGGTCTTTAAAAGACAAAGCAAAGAATCCGGCGAATCCAGAGGGTAGTATAATTCGGGGAATCTTTCATGAAGAGATATGTGAATACGTAGTTGAATTTTTGTCGAGGCTTGAACCAATAGGCCTTCCGAAATCTCGTCATGTAGGGAGGCTTGAAGGGGTGGGCGTAATTGGTAAAAAAGTGATCCCGCCTCCTTCTGAAAGGAAGAATAAGGCACATCTTTGTGTGTTGCAGCATCTTACAGAGGTCAGTCCTTACGTAGATAAGCATGTGCTTGAATTGCAACATAATAATCCTAAATTTAATGAAAGGGCATTGATGCGGGAACATAATCGCTCATTCGTTGATTGGTTTAAGAAGGAAGTAGCTGAGGAATTAAAGAAAGGGCATGATGTTTTTGATACAGTCAAGTGGTTAGCTCGAGGTCCTCTTCTATGTGTTCGGTCTTATGAAGGGTATGATATCAATGGGTTCACATTCTACACGTCAAGACTAGATGAAAAAAGTGTGGTGCAGAATAGTGGAGTGAAGGTTGTTGAATCATCTAGGGTCTATGCAAGCGCTAAGGATAAAAGACCGGTTGATGCGACACAATCGTATTACGGTGTAATCGAAGAAATATGGGAGCTTGATTACAACAGTTTTGTGATTCCTGTTTTCCGGTGCAAGTGGGCCAACAACCATAATGGGGTGAAACAAGATGATATTTACCCGGGTTTAACATTGGTAAACTTTGACCGATTAAGTGAGAGTGACGAGCCATTCATTCTAACGTCACAAGCTAAGCAAATTTTCTATATCGTAGACAATGTTGATCCTAGATGGTGTGCAGTTGCACAAGGGAAAAGGCATATTCTCGGTATTGATGATGTTCTGGATGAAGATGAGTATGACAACTACGATGACTCACCCCTGTTATCAAATGCTGTTCAACCATTACCAGAGGAGGAAGATGCAGATAATACTAATCACATGCGCACAGATCATAGGGAAGGAATATGGGTTTCAAAGCGCAAATGAATAAGATGACTCTGCTTCTGATCTGATTCCGGTTTGCTTCTGATCTGATTCTGATATGATTATGATTTGCTTCTGGCGTGCTTCAGTTTTTCTTCGGTTCTGATCTGATTTTGATATGATTCTGATATGATTCTGGTATGATTCTGATTTGCTTCTGATTTGCTTCTGATTTGCTTCTGGCGTGCTTCAGTTTTTCTTCGGTTCTTCCCTTGATTCTGGTTTGTTTCCCATCTTATCTATCATTGAAATATGTTGTGCTGCTAGAATCTTTAATGTATATTTAGTATCTTTAATCTTTATGTATACTCATTGTTTTCTTGCTTATGATGCAGGAGTGTATTTGTCAGTGTTAAAATGAATAACCAAATTGTTGCTGGAAATGATTCGGAAGGTGACAGTGATCCAGTTATTCCTCCTACAACAGGTGATGAATCACTGGATGCTAGCACGATTACAAAGATTGTCCGTGGTCGATCAAAAGGAGTCAAGGCAAAAAAAGCTATGTTCCTTGAGTATAATGAGCTTAATATCCCTGATGGAAAGTGGTCGGCGGAATACGGGAAGCAAGTTGGAACTTGTGCTGCTAGAATTAATATTAATGAGAAAGAATACCGAAAGATAGATGAGCAAACAAGGAAGGGGTTTTGGGATGAGACCAAGGTAAAACGTTGGATATGATTTCACATGTTTTTAATACTATGTTCATAATTTAACAGTTTCTAAAAATTGGTAGCTTTTGTTCCACATTTATGATGATTCGAGTAATTCAAGGGAAAAATATTTTCACCATGGTGTGGCAAAACGATTTCGAGATTTCAAGAGTAAGTTGGTGCGTCGATGGATCACTAAAAAAGAAAAGATGCCGAAGACACAGTCATCCAAGATGCCTTGGGAAGTCTATGACCACATCACAGAGGAAGATTGGAACACATTTGTTCAACAATACTTCATGCCGGAGTCATTGGTAAGTTATTGTTTTTTATACAAATGGTTTCTTATGCATCATGTACAAATCTGTTTTTGGTGTTGAATTTGGTTTTGAATGGTAATTGAGTTAAATTTTCTTTCAGAAATCATCTTTAACATCCTTTTTGACAGGCTCGTAGTGAAAAGGCAAGGAACAGTGCGTCATTCAACACAAGCCATCATCGCACTGGCCAGAAGGGTTATATCAGAAAAAGACATGAATGGATAGACGATGGATGACTTCCACCAGAAGCAGCATTAACTTTCTCAAGTAGTTCCTCGGTGAACTCTTCTGTCACCTCAACGCTAGCTAGAGTTAAGAAATTTAGATCAAAGGAGTGAATATTGGCTCATCAAGTTCTAAATAAAGATGGAGAGTGGGAAATTGACCCAAATGATAAGGAAATTGCAGAAATTGCCAAAAAAAAACTGTAAGAAGTGATATCTAAGTAATGTTTATTTTCTTTGATTATAAATTATGAACTAATTCTTACTTTTCTAATTGACATAGATGGAGTACATTGAAGAAGAAGAAAAAGGTAATCTTGTTTTTGAAGATCAAGAGGATGCCCTCACCAAAGCTATGGGGAAAAAAGATCATCGTGGGCGTGTCAAGGCAACGGGTGGAAATGTTTGTCATACAGTTTCTTTTTGTCCGAGAAAGAGACAAAATAAATTTGCTCATAGTGAAGCTTCTTCAGATGTAATTGAATCAATTAGAGCTTCAATGAGAAAGGAGTTTGAAGACGACCTAGATAAAATAGTGGAGAAAAGAGTACAAGAGGCCCTCCAAAAGCAACTAGCCGCCATGGGACATATGGGCCAGTATGCCTCCACTTTCAACCCTGTAGATGATCTCCATGGACATGCTGAACATGATTCTGCCCCTCAACCACGCGAGCTAAAGGTGCAATTTAGTCTTATGTTGGCTAAAAATAATATATTACATTCTTTTACTTGTAATCAAGTAAATCTTGTTAGAATAATTCACATTAGCTTCATTATATGAAGAGTAGCTAGGAAAGGGTTCCATGTCTATTAAAAAACTGAATCTTGTTAGAGTAATCAAGTGAATCTTGTTATAATCTATTAAATAGAGTATATTTGCATCAATTTCATTATTTATGCAGGAAAGGGTTCCATGTCATCTTGCCCTTGAGGATGAAGTTTCCGGTAACAAAGTCATTGTGGCGGATGGTATGGTACAACCCTCAGATGGTGCATTGACCCAACATTTTAGATTAATGAAGCCTGGTCACTATAAAGTCCAAATTGATTTTGTTTATGAAGGGCATGTTGATGATATTCTTCCGGTACCTACTGGAGATGGTTTAACTAACTTAGGCGGTGCTCAGGGTAGTTTTGTACAATGGCCAATCCACTTAGTGATTTTCGAAGACGACGAGGTATGAATGTTTTGAACGAATATGATAATGCAAGCATTTGCTACATCTAATTGTCTACTCAATCTTGCTCATGTAATATTTTTGTAGGAGTTCACTCCACGCCTGATAAAGAAGTCTAAGTCTAAGTCACTCCAGGTATATGATTAGCTAGAACTTGTATTTTTTATTCATGACATATGTTCTATTTGCAATTTTTCTTGTTTATTAGTTATGGTAATGCACTGCTGAATGTTGTTCTTATTTTTCTGCATTGTTGTTACAGTTATTGTTGTTACAGTTATTCATGAAATATGTTCTATTTGCAATTTTTCTTGTTTATTAGTTATGATAAAGAAGTCTAAGTCTAAGTCACTCCAGGTATATTTTTGTTCTTATATTTTGTTATTATTTTCATATGCAATGAAGTCTAAGTCAAACAAAGAGGTGGTGGGTAGTTGTGATCGTAAAACTCAAGAGTCAGCCGCCAAAAGCAAGAAAGCGAATTTTGCAAACGATGCAATTCAAGGTCTTGGCCCGCAATGCAAATATTTGCATTTTTTCATCTCTTCAGCTCCCAGCGAAATATACGATAGTACTCCCATCAAGTTGGATGTTTCGATTTGGCATTATTCGCAAGATCAAGATACATACGTAACTGAGTCCGATGTTGAAGAGTTCCTTAGAGGGGCGTGCTTACACATTTCAGTGATCCAAGTCTACATATTGTAAACATTTTCATCAATCTTTATGTTTTAGTTGTTAATTATTCTTTCTGTGAGATTTTTACTTTACAGATACTAATAGTGTAATCTTGCATATTTTGTAGGTATTTATTGCATGATCACAACTGGGCATTTGAAAGGTCGTCTCAGATTGGATTCTTATGTCCTGAGACGATGTCAAGCACTAGAATCAAGGTTGATCCTAATGTCTATTTAAAAAAAAAAATCGTTGCTGAAATTCAAAAGGAGAAGATGAATGATCCTAGCATAACCAAATGGTTTTTGCTTCCATATAATCAAGAGTAAGTGTGATATAGCAATCCTTCTTTCTTGTTCTGACTACATCTTTTGACTTGTTTTCTGATGTTATACAATATCTTTTATAAATGACGTAGAAATCATTGGATTCTATATGTACTAGACCTACGTAAAGCCATTGTGTATATTTTCGATCCTCTCAAAGAAGCACGCAAAGAGTATGATGTATGGGGCATCTTGAGTTTGTAAGTTTTTTACTTAAAAATTGTCTTTTCAAATATTTACAAAATCAGAATTTTTGACTTGTATGTTGTTTATTTTACAGGACATACCAAGTGTATAAGTTTAATGGTGGGGTGCGTCCGAGTAAAACGACTAATTTCAAGTCTTGGAGACCCATTCATATAGAGGTATACCATCATAAATTACCTTTTTCTTTATTTTTTATATCTATTGATCTTAAAACAAAGACGATGTATTATATTGTTATTTTAGTGCGCTCAACAAAGTGGCGGAACCGAGTGTGGATATTACGTTATGAAGTTCATGTTGGAGATTGTCACGACATATCAAGAGTCTAATGAGCGACTAGATAAGGTAGTTACTTTACCTAGTCCTTTCATTTCATATATGTAAAATCTAATTTTTTCATGTTAATTACTTCACTAAGACGATGTACTATATGTTTTTGAAGGTCTATGTTCAGAGGAGTGCGCCTTATACAAGTGAGGAACTCGATGTTGTTCGTGAGCAATGGGCTAAGTTCTTTACAACCAAATATCTATTAGTTTAAGCGTATGTTTTGGATATTTGAATAATAGGTTTTGTACTTGCATATATTCTGTTGAAACTGAACACATATTGTATGTGAAATGTATCTGCAAGTGGAACTAGACGTTCAGAATGATTGAAACAGGTTGCTTATTCTATTTCGTACAGGCTGGTTACTGTAAATTCAAACCGAATATTTTAAAAAAAAAAACACTTGTTGAGGCGGGCGGAAGAATGACCGCCTCAATAGATTCATCATTTGTCCCATCTGTTGAGGCGGGCAGAAGGGTGACCGCCTCAACAGAGGTAGAAAACGTTGCACCTGTTGAGGCGGTCACCCTCTCGACCGCCTCAACAGCTCATGACCTGTTGCAGCCCCCCCTGTTGCAGCGACCCCTGACCGCCTCAACAGGTGTTTTTTCCACTAGTGCTTGTTCTGGTTTCCTTTTCCTTTGTTTTCCTTCCAATCTTCCATGGCTGATCTTGTTTTCGAGTTGTGTCGTGTCTAAGGCGTCTAGATCAGGTTCGACGTGGCTCAGCCCCGTATCAAGTGGTATCAGAGCTGGTCGACACCTTACTCCACCACCAAGAGCCATTCCGACCACCATTGTTGTCTAAGATTGTGTTGATCTTGGTTAAGTTCTGAAATTGTTGAAATTGTGTCAAGTAAGGTCTCAAAAACGTGAGTTTGTGTGCAGGTTAGGAGCACCAGACGTTTTCTTGGTTTGGGCTCGTGGAGGCTGGATGCAAAACTTGATTAGTTCATCAAACCATAGCCAAACACAACCCCTTGTCCAACAAGAAGGCTGGACGAAATTGGTAACTGCCATCAGCCCCAGCCACAACAAATCCCTACAATCAAGGAGCCTTTCCAAAATTCAAGAAAACTCATCTTCCACATCCCTACAATTGAGGAATTGCTTCAGCACCAATCTGGACGGTTACAATCTTTATTTCTCTTTAATTTAGCTTCTTAAATTTAAATTCCACAGCAACATTAGTAGTATTTGTAATTAGAAACAAAAAAAAGAAAAGAAAGAAAAAGAACAAGAAAATCAAACGTGAAAAAAAGAAGAAGAAGAAGAAGACGTCTTAGTAGTATTTCATTTAGTCATTGTTGTCTTAAATATTACCTTATGTTAGAAGGCTTGAATATCATTTCATAAGGAAGCAAAGAAGCTCAAGGAATTCAGCAACAAACACAAGAAGAAAGGAGGAAGTGAAGGATTGCCAAGTGCCTTCATCATACCAAGATCAGTTCGTCCATTGTCTAAACACATACCCTACCCCTCATAATTCAACCTTGACGAGCTAATCAAGTAGTGTTCTGTCCCATTGGTTCAATCCGAGACAACCTAAAGGTATTCCTCCCGTCTTGAGTCTAAATAGCCATACTACTTTCAATTGCTTTTCAATCTTGCAATTTGAGTGTTAGCGCGCTTCTTGCCGTATACGATATTCAAATCGTCCACAATATCAAGTATTTGTTGCCCGTTCAATGGTTCTGGAGCACTTCTGAATTCTGGTTTTCCATTAAAGATGTTCCTTAATTTCCTGTATCGATGTTCCATAGGAAGAAATTGGTGATGGCCAAGATAGACGGTCTTTTTACAATTTGTTAACCAACAATGATCTGTATCTTTCCCACAATCAGGATACGCCTCGTGCCCCTTAATACTGTAACCAGCCAAATTCCCATATGTCGGAAAGTCATTAATCGTGCAAAATAGCATTGCTCGCAAGGAAAAGTTCTTTGCATCCTTTGCATTAGAAAATAACCTTTTACACCTTTGTTGAATAGGAAAGTACCACATAACTTTAGCTGGAACTCCTGCTCGCTTGTACCGTGATTCTTGACAACTAGGATTTGGACAGACGTCTAGTGATGCATTTTTCTTTCGGTACAAGATACAGTCATTAGGACAAGCATGAATCCTTTCATAATCCATTGCCAAGGAGCAAAGCACGTTTTTTGCTTCATATGTACGATTCGGAAGAACGTTGTCAGTGGGAAGCATATCTTTTATAACTTCAAGCAAGGTTGTGAAACTCTTTGTCTGTCCATCCATGAGCCGCCTTTAAATTATAGAGTCTCATAATCGCAGTCAATCTTGTAAACTTGGTACATGAAGGATAGAGAGGTAATTGAGAATCACTCAATAATTCTTCAAACTTATCAGGACGATCATGAAACTGCTCATGAACTGCTTCTGCCATTTCCTCTAGTCGATCGCCTTCATAATCTTGAACCTTGTCCAAGTTGATATTCATTTTTTCTTTTCACCATGCTTCCACCAAACAGTGTAGGTTTTATCAATCCCTTTCGTGCGCAGATGACCTCTTACTACACTAACTCCTAGATTTATAGTGTTAAGACACTTTATACACGGGCAAGATATTCTATTATTATTATTATTATTATTATTCAAAATTGCAAACTCGATAAAATCATCAACTCCTGCAATAGACTCTTGTGTTAAACGATTGGCTAACATCCAATCTCGATTCATCATATCCACAACAGAGAACAACCCGCAACAGAGAACAACCGGCAACAACGAACAACGAATATATGTGCAACCAAATCCCAATTTCTTGGTTATAAGAGAAACAGACAATCAACTAACTACTCCCTTCTCTCTTTACTTGATAGCTTATGACAAAAAGAAAAAAAGAAATAAGAAATAAGAAAATAAATTAATTTAGTAATAAATACTAAGCACCTACGTACCCACAAATACTATAAGGGTATTTAAACTTTTATATCAGTGGCACTTATATTCATGTATAATAATACTATTTAGTCCAATCAATATTTCTAGCTAATAGGTATTCGCTAAAAAACTGAAGAAGAAAATAAATAAACACAAGAGTGTCACAAGCAAGCATTAGGCCTATAAACACAAGAGTGTCACAAACTTTTATATCTGTTTTTTATTGAACTAACTCAGTATACTCCGTACTCCGTAAGCCAAAGTACAACTATTTATAGCTCAAACAACACTTTAACAATAGGCCTATAAACATGTGGCATAAATGCGTAATCAACTAATCTAAAGTCCAGATAGTTGTACATGTCATCATTGTTTACTTAATGTTTCTTATGATAGTTTCACGATACAATAGGCTTATATGGTAAATACAATTTCTTATGTAGTAATTATGTTTTCTGACTGACAAATCTTCTAAACATAGGCTGCCTCATCTCAGTACACTAGAAAAATGACAGATCCAAATCCACAACTAATACTCCGCATTACCAAATCAGGCAATCATTCATAAGCATTTACAAAAAGCATTTAAAATTTTCATGTAACATGACCAAATGTCTAATGGAATGAGAAGCAAACTCACCAGTGCTTGTTCAGTTTGTAGCGACTAGTGACTTGTCAGATGTATTGTGCTTCCTTTGTCTGCCCTTCCACGTAACTGTTCGATTCAGTTGAGAAAAAAATATGTTAAACAAGAAGAGCATTTAAAAATTAAGAGGAAACTTAGTTGTACTTCTCTGATGATAAAAAGTTGCAGCAAATAACTTCTCTGATGATAAAAAGCTTGGACAAGGTGGATTCGGTGTTGTTTACAAGGTAATATTTCTTGCAGGGTTCCATTGTGTTTGTGTACATGCTATAAGCAATGCTTTTGGATGAATAACAGGGACAATGAGTATGGATGTTTTACGGGGAGTGCTGGAAAATGGGCAGGAAATTGCAATTAAGAGACTATCTGAAACCTCTGGACAAGGCGTTGGAGAGTTTAAGACTGAATGAACCCCACAATTTAGTGGCAGTGGCTTGATAAAGTTGAGGGAACATAACATTGAAATGTTAGAGAAAATGACAACTGTAACAGCACATCAAAGCACAATAAGGAATATATATATGCATACATATATGAGGACACTAACAACATTTAAATATTCATATACTGAGCCAAAACAGTTGTGAGAGACTACTAAATAGCAATTCCAAAATTCAGATTAGAAAGATATTAATTGCACAAACACCACATACTCTTTTTACGATTTAACCCACATATAGAATTAAACAAGGGACAACTTGTTTGTTAACCATCCTGCTTGCAGTTGAAGGAAAACTCAATGAGTTGCTTGATAAAGTTGGATTTTTAAATGGGATTTGGGTGTTACTTATCAAATAGGATTTGATAAAGTTGAATCAAACCTCCATTTTGTCTGTGTACATTTTTTAAATGATTTTTGATTTTCAAGGGCTGAATTAAATGGGATTTGGGTGTTACTTATCAAATGTTTGAGTTTACCTTTCTTTTTTTTTCTTTTTTTCTTTTTTTATTTTTGCATGTTATGCTAACTTGAGGTATTTTGGGGTTCACTTAGATGAATGAACCCCAAAATTTCATACTCCCTCCGTCCCAATTTGATAGTCTGATTTGATTTTCTGACACTATTTACGAACCGAGAGAATCTTGTAGATTTCTTCGAATATTTTACTTGCACATGTGATTTCAAGGCATACGTACTTAGCCCGATCACAGACGATTATAACTGTCAAGAACTTTAAGTTAGATTTTTTGACATTGAATTTTGTGTTAGAATTAGAAACCACGGAACCAATTTGTAGTTGAATTGTTGTTGTGTATTAATTAGATTAAAATCACAAATAAGCAAAAGGTACGGGGTAACACAAATTCAGTAAGTTCAAAGTTTTTTTTGTTAAGAGAAGTTATATATAAATGCAGATATTTTATAAATCTAACAATGATCAATTATTCGACTAATACCATTTACTTTGTGACTTTGATTACCTAAATCATAATTAATTTTAGCTTGGTGGAGACAATATTAACCCCTCCACTTAATCTTCACTAGATACGGGCCTCGCGCTCCGCGCGAGAAAATTACGGATTTTCGTATGTGATTTAATATAGTTATACATTATTTGTTAATATGTTGTTGTTGTTATCAAATTTATTAATATTTGTAAATATAAGTATTTTTTATTTCCTTATATTTATGTTTGAAGTAGTTTTAAAACATAATATATATTAGAATAAGTTTGCATTGTCATAAGAGAAGCTCACACATTAATTTAATTTGTGACTTAATCAAGTAGACTATAAATAAATATAACATATGGATATAAGAAAGATATTTAAATACATGCCCAAAAGTCCAATAGGAGGTGATTAAGAAATGAGTAATGCATTAAATCGATACCAATTTCATTCAATTTTGGCAATGGACAACCAACTTTTATATAGATAAGATTATTATCCTTGGAATATTTTACAATGCACATTTTTTAGCTTTTACTATACACTTGTCCATAGATTCCTATGAATGTATTCATTATTATCTCTTACATTTTTACTTGGGATATGGTCAAATATTGCACCTAAAGGCGCGCATTGTTGATAAACAATATAAGGAAGTTCTTCTAAAACATGCAAGTCTAACGGAAAACAAGAAAACAAAATTAACAAGACTGTTCACAATCTAAATAGTCTCCATGTATATAAATACGTCGAAATTGGATGATACAATCTCTATCAATGAAGACATGACACTGTGATACCATGTTGATTGTTGAATAATGGATGAACATGATCCATAGATTTATAGAGCAAATTAATAATCAGATCAGAATCCGCAACTTGCTATAAATGATATAAATAGGGGAAAAAGTGTGACAATATAAATAGAAGTAAGCATTTGTCGTGTGGGGTCTTATTTGATTCGTCTTAATGAGTACTTTAACAATATTAAAAAATTATAATTTTTAGTAACATACAATTAGAGTTATTAACGATACAAAAGGTGTCTCGGCATATGTGTCGGAATCTAATGGGACTATCAAAATGGGACAGAGAGAGTAATATAGAACTTTGAAGATCAGTTCAGTACAATACAAAGGGGGGGGGAGTCTAATTGCACTGGATTGGACTGATGGACGGGTGGAATGACCATTTTCATTTTCCGGCGGAGCTGACAGCCGCGCGGAGCTGACAGCCGCGCGGAGCTTAGCGCCGCGTGACACTTAACACCGCCCCATAGCTCACGAATTCTGCATTCGTGAGGTTTTCTTAACATTAATTAGAAGCTCACAAATTCACAATTCATGAGCTTTGAAACTTTAAAAAGCTTACGAATGCACAATTCATGAGCTTTGAAACTTCAAAAAGCTCACGAATTGAGCTTTGAAACTTTAAAAAGCCGCTTTAAAACTTCAATTTGAAACTTCAAAAAGCTCACGAATTTACAATTCATGAGCTTTGAAACTTCAAAAAAAAAAAAATAAGTCCACGAATTCTGAATTCGTAGACTTTGGAATTTCATAAAACTCCGCGCGTTGCCCAACTCCGCGCGGAGCTGAGCAACGCGCGAAGTTAACCTCGTGTCAGACTGTTCCTCGTGTCAGACACAGTCTTACACGAGTGCAATAAGCCTTCTCGCAAAGCTTGAAGGCATAAATCATCAGAAGGTCAATATCTAGAACTTTGAAGATCAGTTCAGCCATCAATCAACATGAAATACAGCTTTGCGATATGATATCTAGATGTGACAAGCATTAACAACTCATTACTTAACTCAATTTCACAATATTACGTCCATCAAACAGAAATCTCACTTAACCAACTTCGTTTCAGTCCATACGTTTATTCCGTAGAAGAAACACAACTCTGGTCTACAGTAACGAGATAACCTAACCTGGTCATTACTTGATTGCCTCAGATTAGAAATCTAGGGTTTTGATTACGTGGAATCAAGATGCAAATCCTCCTTCGTTGCTCTTAGCGTCGTGGAGAATCGTTTTCTCCTCCGCCGGACTTCAACTTTAGCGCTTGGGAAAGCTTTTCTATTGTCGATTGTGAGACGAACCAAATTCAAGCTTTTCAATTGCAAATCTAGGGTTTTCATTCAAATCGATTTTCTAATTTTTAATCCCAAGTGGAATTGGGGGTTTTGACCCATTCAAACTAGGATGATATATATATATTCAAATCAAATTAACAAAGCCAAATCTGTACAAGCCAAAATCTTTAGAATTTTAGAACCTAAAATTTCTCCTGGGTTTTGTTCAAAGCATGGTGATATCAATGGAGGTGGTGAGATGAGGTTGAAGAATGATTTATTAGATGGGTGAGAATCTCATAATAAACCCTCTCTAAGAGATAAATAAGAATGAATCTAAGCCATTTGATGTCTTGGCATCCAATGGCTTAGATTAAACTAGTTATCCCCACTACAAGTGGGGGTAGTTGTGGTGGTCCGTCGACCTCCCGACGACTTCCCGGCGACCACCCGGTGGTTGTCCGGTAGAGGTCCGGCGGGGGTCCGACGGTGGTCCAATAATAAATGAAAAGATTAAAGTATAAAATGAAATTTTTAAGTATAATTAAAATTGTTGTGAACATTTAAGTAAGAGATGATGAACATTTATCAACATTTTGATGAACATTTAAGTCGATTATAATAAACTTTGGCTAATGAACATTTTATTAAATTCTTGTGAACATTGAAGTATGAGATGATGAACATTTAAGTATGAGATGATGAACATTTAGATGAACATTCAATTGGTGAACTTTTATGTATAATGTGATGAACATTCAGTAGAGTATGTACAAATGAACATTGTGATGAACATTTATGAACACTTGATGTTCATCAAAAATTGGTGAACATTTAAGTAGAATGTGATGAACATTCAGTTGGAAAACTTTTAAGTATAATGTGATGAACATTTATGAACACTTGATGTTCATCAAAAATTGGTGAACATTTAAGTAGATTGTGATGAACATTCAGTTGGAAAACTTTTAAGTATAATGTGATGAACATTTATGAACACTTGATGTTCATCAAAAATTGGTGAACATTTAAGTAGAATGAGATAAACATTCAGTTGGAAAACTTTTAAGTATAATGTGATGAACATTAATGAACACTTGATGTTCATCAAAAATTGGTGAACATTTAAGTAGAATGTGATGAACATTCAGTTGGAAAAATTTTAAGTATAATGTGATGAACATTTATGAACACTTGATGTTCATCAAAAATTGGTGAACATTTAAGTAGAATGTGATGAACATTCAGTTGGAAAACTTTTAAATATAATGTGATGAACATTTATGAACACTTGATGTTCATCAAAAATTGGTGAACATTTAAGTAGAATGTGATGAACATTCAGTTGGAAAACTTTTAAGTATAATGTGATGAACATTTATGAACACTTGATGTTCATCAAAATTTGGTGAACTTTTAAGTAGAATGTGATGAACATTCAGTTGGAAAACTTTTAAGTATAATGTGATGAACATTTATGAACACTTGATGTTCATCAAAGATGGTCGGGCGGTGCTCCGGCGGCGGTCCGGCGGCGGTCCGACGGTGGGGACAAGGGATGCCACGTGTCATCATATGGACTATTGGATCTCTTTTGATCCAAGGCTCCACATTCATTCTCATTTATCATTTTAACAAGTATTATTACATGACTCTTTTCCTTATTAGATTACCCTTATTTTTTATTTAATTGTAATTTTTACCCAAATTTTGAATATGCGGAGATATTAAACGAAAATAAAAGTTGGGATTAAATCTGTAAATATTAACGGAAATTCAAACGGAGTATGGAGACGCGTGGTTGTTTGGTGACAGAGTGTCTTATGAGGGTGATTTTCGGTAATTAATTATTATAAGCGTGGTTTTTAATCCCAAGTGGAATTGGGGGTTTTGACCCATTCAAACTAGGATGATATATATATATATATATATTCAAATCAAATTAACAAAGCCAAATCTGTACAGGCCAAAATCTTTAGAATTTTAGAACTTAAAATTTCTCCTGGGTTTTGTTAAAAGCATTGTGATATCAGTGGAGGTGGTGAGATGAGGTTGAAGAATGATTTATTAGATTATCCTTATTTTTTGGCAATGGCTATATGCACGCGAATCGAGGCATATATGCACGCGATTCTGTGCGCGCAACTTATGCGCACGCATCTGTGCGCAGTTCTTATGCGCATACGTGTTTTACGGGGTATTATGGGTACTTTTCGTAAATTTTCAGAGTCTGTAACAACGTGTGCGCCTAAATACTGCGCACAGGTTGAAAATTTGTGCGCCGTGTTTCTGCGCACTGTTCAAACATAGTAGCCGTTGAAATTTTTGAAAAAAGTAGTCGTTAAATGTAAATTTGCGCGCTTAGGTTCTGCGCACACGCAAAGAGTTCGAGTTTTCGACTCGAACTTACCGACAATGTTAAATAGATATAATATGCATTGAAAACAAGTTTCATTGCATTCCGACGTCGTTTGGGTAGCGAACCGCCTATTCTCGACCTTAACAGGCCATCAGGACCGATAAGGCGTTGTTGCGTTTTTTAGTATTTTCGATCAACTTTTTGTGAAGGGGAGACCTTATGCACTCTTTATATGCCTAATAACACATAATTGTATAAGTTTTTGAAACATAATCAACATCCATGTACTAGACCCTTCATATCTCAACTACTTCGACTATTTCGAAGAATGAAAGACTAGTGAAGGTTTACAAAGAAGGTGTTACTCGAAGAGTTCGAGTTTTCGACTCAAACTTACCAACAAGGTTAAATAGCTATAATATGCATTGAAAACAAGTTTCATTGCATTCCGACGTCGTTTGGGCATCGAACCGCCTATTCTCGACCTTAACAGGCCAGAAGGACCGATAAGGCGTTGTTGCGTTTTTGAGTATATTCGATCAACTTTTTGTGAAGGGGAGACCTTATACACTCTTTATATGCCTAATAACACATACTTGTATAAGTTTTTGAAACATAATCAACATCCATGTACTAGACCCTTCATATCTCAACTACTTTGACTATTTCGAAGAATGAAAGACTAGTGAAGGTTTACAAAGGAGGTGTTACTCGAAGAGTTTGAGTTTTCGACTCGAACTTACCAACAAGGTTAAATAGCTATAATATGCATTGAAAACAAGTTTCATTGCATTCCGACGTCGTTTGGGCATCGAACCGCCTATTCTCGTCCTTAACAGGCCATTAGGACCGATAAGGCGTTTTTGAGTATTTTCGATCAACTTTTTGTAAAGGGGAGACCTTATACACTCTTTATATGCCTAATAACACATACTTGTATGAGTTTTTGAAACATAATCAACATCGATGTACTAGACCCTTCATATCTCAACTACATTGACTATTTTGAAGAATGAAAGACTAGTGAAGGTTTAGAAAGGAGGTGATACTCGAAGAGTTCGAGTTTTCGACTCGAAGTTACCGACAAGGTTAAATAGCTATAATATGAATTGAAAACAAGTTTCATTGCATTCCGACGTCGTTTGGGCATCAAACCGCCTATTCTCGACCTTAACAGGCCATCAGGACCGATATGACGTTGTTGTGTTTTTGAGTATTTTCGATCAACTTTTTGTGAAGGGGAGACCTTATACACTCTTTATATGCCTAATAACACATACTTGTATGAGTTTTTGAAACATAATCAACATCCATGTACTAGACCCTTCATATCTCAACTACTTCGACTATTTCGAAGAATGAAAGACTAGTGAAGGTTTACAAAGAAGGTGTTACTCGAAGAGTTCGAGTTTTCGACTTAAATAGCTATAATATGCATTGAAAACAAGTTTCATTGCATTCCGTAGTCGTTTGGGCATCGAACCGCCTATTCTCGACCTTAACAGGCCATCAGGACCGATAAGGGGTTTTTGCGTTTTTGAGTATTTTCGATCAACTTTTTGTGAAGGGGAGACCTTATACACTCTTTATATGCCTAATAACACATAATTGTATAAGTTTTTGAAACATAATCAACATCTATGTACTAGACCCTTCATATCTCAACTACTTCAAACCGGATTTCATCCATGCGTCAAGGTTATGCGCACCTATTTTGTAACTTTATCAATCTATAACTTATTGTGCGCTGTTGTAAAGCACACAATAAGTTACCGTTAAATCCATGTGCGCAGATCCAATGCGCACACATTTTAACGTTAAAAATTTGTGCGCAATATATCTGCGCAACTTAACGTCGCACATGTCCTATGCGCAGAACGTCTGAGCATAGGATTTTAGAATTCGAAACGCTGTGCGCAGATGTGTTGCGCACAGGTGTTGCAGTACGCGTGTCATCAGCGCATCATTTTGTCCGACGACGCCAACAATTTCATTTTTATCCCCAAAATACCCTTGTGCGCTGAACAACTGCGCATAGACTTATGCGCTTAAGAACTGCGCACAGATTGGCGTGCATATAGTGAAAAAGTCGCGTGTATATAGGCGTTTCGTATTTTTTATTTAATTGCAATTTTTACCCAAATTTTGAATATGCGAAGATATTAAACGAAAATAAAAGTTGGTATTAAATCTGTAAATATTTAATGGAAATTCAAACGGAGTATGGAGACGGGTGGTTGTTTGGTGACGGAGTGTCTTATGAGGGTGGTTTTCGGTAATTAGTTATTATAAGGGTGATTTCTGACAAATGGACCTATTGGACGGGTGGTTTCCGGTAATTGACCCTTACTTAATTCAATTTCGTCCATCGAAAACTGAAATGCTGACCTAACAAACTTTGTTTCAATTCATATCTCAACTTTGCAGGAAAAAAACGCAATTCGATCTATCGTAACGAGAAAACCTAACCTGTTCTCTTCCGAATCCGGATTAATGGCCAAGAACTTGCCAGGAACAGAGATACCGGCGTACATACACAGCACGAACCCTAAAATCAGTTCCAAACCGACCTAAAACAAACACACAACATCAAATCTGATAAGATTAAGCAAATCGAACTTGGACAGTTGAATGAGGGAAAGCAAACTTGGAAGAATTTCAATAATTCTAGAATGAGGGAAAGCAAACATAGCTTGGGCGAGTTGGGGAGAAGGTAGAACGGAATGAGTAGAAGTCGGTGAAGAAACAGATGGAAGGAGACGAGATGCACCACCGACGTTGAGATGGTGACGACGACAAACTAGCGGCAGACTGGCGGGAGAGATCGAGGTTGATCGATGGTGCGATGTGTTACTGTAGATTCTAGGGTTGATCGATGGAAGCATAATTAAGATAAATTACGGGATATAATTAAGATAAGTATCTCGGGATATAATTAAGATAAATCGGTAATTTTATAACGTCGCTTTATTTAAACTCCTCAGAATTTTTATTTTGTTTTTCCGGAAAAATATTAAATAACATTTCTCGGGGGTTATTTGTAAAACTGTCTTGCGTGTGTTTTTTCTCGGGGGTTTTTAATAACCCGCGAGAAATATTCGCCGAGAAACCTAACATTTGTGCTTGTCAATACTAGTGACAAGGAGGATATGGAATCAAGCTTGTTGGATAATATTGAAAAAAAAATCAAAGTAATACTCTAGGGAGAAGCACTCCTTATTTGATGTACCTTTATCATGCTAATGTTGATATTGTGCTGGCAATTAGGGTTTTGAATTTGGGATTTGAGAGTGATTATGTTTTGTTGCTTGATAATAAGCTTGGGCAGGCAAAGTTTGATGGTGGGTATGTTCATAATGGGTTGTTGAAAGGGGCTACGTGGGTTTTTTAGTCAAAGTCTGAGGTTTTGAGGGGATTGATGGACGAAAATCCCAGATATTGGTTGACATTTGCGGGTCATTCTCTTGGAGCGGGTGTGGTCGTGTTACTCACAAGTGTGGTTGTACACAATACGGAGATATTGGGAAATCCTGAGAGGAAAAGGATTAGATGTTATGAAATGGCTCTTACTAGATGCATGTCATTGAATTTGTCTGTCACATATGATGATGTTATAAACTGTGTTGTTCTTCAGGTAAGGGTTTTATGCCGAAAATCCTCCGGATAAGGTTATACTGTAGACCCGGCAGAAATTAACCCGACCCGCAAACCCGACCGACCTAATCCGATTTTTCTGGGTCATAACCCGTCAAATTAAACCCGTGACCCGTTTTCTGTCAAACCCGATTGACCCGATTTTTTTGGGTAAAAAATGGGTTGACCCGCCCCAACCCGTTTTGACCCGAAAATTTGGCCAAAAAAAAGTAGTTCCTCCGTTAATATTTACTTGTCCCTGGAGCAATTTTAGGAAGAATTTATTTATAGAATTTTTAGACAATTATACTCTTTGAATTTTTAAAAATGACATACTCACTTACATATTTTTAAGAGATAAATTATGATTATTTATTTTCCATCCTTCTATTTTCCTTTTTGAGAAGATTTTTCTTTTCCGTTTGGAGAAGATTTTCCTTCCTTTATCTTTCTGTGTCCATCTCATGTCCTCCAACTTCCTTAAATTTTGGTTTCCCTCTTGAATTTGCAGTTACCGCCAACTTCCACAAATTTAAATTTCTTATCAAAATCAAATTTCACTTGGAGCCAAAATAAAATTGAAGTGTCGGCATATCAAAATGAAATTACGTATGTACTCCTACTTTGATATGAAATTGGAGTACCGACATATCAAAATCAAATTTCACTAATCGCTCAATTTTTTGTAATCGGTGGATTAGTTCTGTTTAGGGTAATGCTTTAGATGAAATCAAGGAGAATCTCAGGGAAAATCCACATAGCTTTAGAGGCAAATCAGTATAATTATTTAACAAATAATTTGGATTTCAGGAACAATTTATTATTAACGGAGGGAGTAATAAAGAAGCGGAAAATTATAAATTTTACCAAACAAAATGACAATAATTGATCATTTCCCAAAAATTTATATATTTAAATTATATGAATTGCTACACTTGTACTACAAATGAAGATAAGAGCTAGAAGATGTTGCACAAGTACATATATAACATGTGAAAATGAATTTTATATATTTAAATTATATGAATTAGAATGAATTTTAGTTTTTACATAGGTATTATAAATTCATATAATTTTTAAAATTATATAATGAATTATAAAATTTCTATGTAGTTTAAGTAATAAAACAAGCATAGAAAAAATAGAAAATAAGTCATTTTAATTTAAACTGTATCAAAGCTGTCTAGAAGGCCGTCCAACCGTCGATACGCTGGACTCTCTTTCACCATACCTCTCCCGTACAACACTTTATAGAACACTGCCTATTAGAGATATTTGACTATGTGAGTAACTCTAATAAAAACTTTTACATTTTCATGTAACACCTCCTTTCTAAACATCGAACTAGTCATCACTCTGTAATTTGTTGCAATATGTATGGTCAACAATATCGATGTATTACTATGTTTGAAAATATTATACAACGTAGTCTTATTAGGCATATAAAGTAACAATAAGGTCTCGCTCACACTAAACGAGACTCGAAACTAAGCGTAAACGCTAAAAGGCTTTAAAAATGCCTTAAATAGGCTTACGACCTAATTTGGAAAATCGGCGTCCAAACGATGTCAGAATAGAATGAAACTTGGTTTCAATGCCTATTACAGATATTTTACCATGTGGGTAACTTACAATCACAACTTCTAACTTTTCAAATAGCACCTCCTTTGTAAAAACCAACTAGTGATAACTCTCTAACTTGTCGCAATATGTATGGTCTAATACATCGATGTTGATTATTGTTGAAAAAATTACAACTTAGTCTTATTAGGCATATAAAGTACCAATAAGTTACTATGCCCAAGTTATTCAAATAAACGAAAAGAAGGTAATTGTGTCGCTATCGAAGCGTACCTTAAAATTTGCAATCAAGATTATCCAAATTTAACATGAAAATTTCATAATGACTAAACTGTTTTTGTCTCAGTAAGTTTTTGCTCAAAGCAACTCGATTTGATAATAAATCCGTAACAAACCGACCTGATTGACTTAGCAATTTTAGACCCGAACCCGACACGACCCAACTATAAACCCGTAACAACCCGACATGTTTGATCCGGTAATCTTAGACCCGGGCCCGAACCCGACCCGACCCACCTATAAACCCGTACCAACCCGACCTGTTTGGACCCAGTAATTTTAGACCCGAACCCGACCCGCCTATAAACCCGTAACAACCCGACATGTTTTGACTCGATAATTTTAGACCCGAACCCGACCCGACCCACACATAAACCCGTAACGACCCGACCTGTTTTGACAAGATAATTTTAGACCCGAAATGACCCGACCCGGAAGGACTCTAACCCGAACTCGTCCGACCCGACCCGATTGCCAGGTCTAGGTTATAGAAACTTTGAACTTTAATAAATTTAATTAAATCTTGTAGTTAAAGTATGGTTTTGTTAATCTAACATGCTATGGTGTAATAATTTCCAAACTACAAGATGTGACATGATAAAGACTATTTTGAAAAACGATTTACTCGTTTGTGCATATCATGACATGCTAATCTTTGTGGGATGCATTATATTTTTATCTATATAAAAGTTGCTTGCTCTTGGCCGAAAGTAAATGAAACCGGTACCGGGCCCCGGTTCATTTACTTTCATTTTTCCTTTTTTGGACCTCTTTTCATTGGGCTGGACTTTCATTTGACTTTTCCTTTTCTTTGTTTTCAGCTATTGCTGACAACCACAAATTATTACCGTCATTATTGTTGCCTCATGTTTCTGCTCCTTCTTCCTCCTCACCTCCTCCATACCTCCTCCAGAAACGAGCCAGCTCCGCTAACAACACACCTTTGTCTGCATCTCTGCTTTTCTTTCTTACCTTCTCCTATTTACAGTCGAAGATTAATGAAGCATCGCTCTTTCGTCCAGCAGTCGGAGATCCAAGCCAAAATGAATGATACTTGATTTATCTCCTCCATGTTCAACAACCATTTTAGAGGTACGTATTCCCTGTCGGTTCTGTTTTCTACTTACCAAGTGCTCACTGCCTTGAATTCATCTACATATATTGTAATTCCCACTATTCTTCATAATGGAGACAAACCCCGATTATAATGGCAATCATTCATTACATTATGCAGGAAAAATAAATTATTTCACTCAATGAAGAATCTAAATACTGCAAGATTGGTACCAATGCTTGAATTGATTTCCATTGTTGCAGCGATATGCATGACCTGTATAAGAGCTTTTACCGGGAATGAAGCATAAGAATTGATGTCATCCTTAAAAATGTAATGAAGCAATTGCTGGAAGATAGTTCCTCTCAAGAAACAATATTACTGTTGGATATGAATTATTGGATGATTCTTCCATCTTCACATGTGTAGTTTGCACTTTAACTTTTTCCTGTTCTGAATCATACCATGAAAATATCCATCTGCTTGAAGTTGATTTGTTCCATATCTAAGCATTGTATTAACGACTGTTGGAAACTGATGGCCTCCATACTGTTAAAGAAGCAAAGCATTCACAAAGAAAGGGGATATCAGTATAAAGAATAGATTAGAATAAGGTCCATTATTACAAAAGTTTCCAAATCAAATTATATCCTACTGTGACTGTAGTTCCCCATTCATAGTTTCTCAGTATTCTTTTCAAATTGCTGTAGATAAGAACTTCTTCACTCATCATCAAATGATATCCGAGTCTATTGCAGTTGCTGGTGTTTGAAGATTATCATATGGCCCAGAGAGATCAGATTGTAGGAAAGCAATGATGTAAGCAATGATTACAATGTAATGAGGTATGCAACACAACATGAAACCGTGAATATGTAATAGAATCAAACAAAGAATATATAAAACCTGACTTCAACCTAGGATTAATCTTATCTGGTGCTGAAGCATACCTACATTTGAACAATATAAGCTGGGAATTTGCATTACGCCCAAGAATCAATCAGGGTTTCTCAAAAGGTTGTTGACAAAGAAAGGGGATATCAGTACAAAGAATTCTTACAAAAGATTCCAAATCAGACTATATCCTACTCTGACCGTAGTCCCCAAGTTTTCTTTTCTTTCCTTCTTTAATTTGGTCAATACAGATTGAATTCTGACATTGAATTTTGATAAATTTCCCATTCAAATCATAACATTGATGAGCCATTTAATTCCTCATTTATTCTGACATTTATTTATGTATTTCATATTTTGTGCCTTCTCTTTCCTTGCCCTGTCACTATAAATTAAGTCTAATTTTTTTATTCTTCATTCCATCTCCTACGCTTTGTTTGTTGTTTTCTAATTTCCCTTCATTCCTCACCTTGCTTTGATATGGCTTCTAAATTTTCCCTTCAGTTATCTCATGTTGGAAAGGCTATTAGGACTCCTAAGTCCAGAAGAGGTTGTTCCAGTGCGTCATCGAGTAAGCAGTCTGGTGTCCTTGGTGAATCTGCTGTTTGTTTCTCTGATTTGGTGGAAAATTCAAGCCAGTATGTCGTTGCAATGGTCTGCCGTCGATGGGATGCTGTTAATGTTAATGGGAAATATATTGGAACTGAATTTATTTTGTCTGATTCTAAGGTTCAACTTATTTCCTCCTATGTTTTTAATCTTTTTCTTTTCCAATACTCTGTTTCTTAATCCCTTAATGTTTTTTCATTCAGGGGGATATTCTACATTGTATTTCTCGCAGTGTTATTGCTCATTGTTTTTCTGGAAGCTTATTGGAAGGTGAAGTCTCAATTGGCAACCTTTCATTGATTCCCAATAAGGACTCATATCGTGTGCGCAAAGAAGACACCAGTATCATTCAACTATAAGGCAATAGCATTGTTAAACGTATGGAATCTATTTCTAGAGGGTTTGTAAGACACCCTTTTGATCTCATACCCATTCAGGAGATTGAGTTGTCTGGGTCAAAAATTTTAATAGGTATCTCTTCTTTTATTTTATTTTATACCTTCTTTGTTTCGTTTTTATAATGATAACACAATTCTTGCAGATGTCATCGGATGTGTTATTAATATTGGGAAGATCAAACCAACTAGGAACACATCTCATATGCTTAAGTTCCACCTTATGAATGAAATGTTAGTTTGTTTTATCTTTCCATTATGTGTTGTATTTGGCCGTTATTCCTGGTACAAACATTATTGCCCAAGAGTCAATTTGTAGGTGTTGTATCATACGAATTGCAACCTGATATGGAAATGAACTCAAAACAAACATTATTGCTCAAATGTTAAAATGGTTTTCAAATAATTTCCTATCACCCTTCTTCCTAATTTTCTTTTGTTATACTATTACTTTTCGGCGTTTTCTTATGGTATGCAACAATTTTTCGGTGAAATACTAAATCTTTTATTTGGGATAATTCCTATTCTCTGCAGAGGCCGAAGTATTAAGGTGACCTTATGGGGTTCATTGTACAGTAATATGGTGAAACTCAGCAAAGCTTACTCACCACCTTTCATTGTCATTCTCACTGGAATGAATGTCAAAGAATTTAGAAGTACTATTCTTTTGTCTGTTGTGCATTCTGTTTTACAATTACTATTGTAACCCACCTCCTGATTTATTTATTTTGTGTAGATGACGTATATCTTTCCAGCACTTCAGCAACGTGTATATTTGATAAAAGCGACATCCCGAATATTCCTAAATTCCGTGAGCTAATTGGGTATATCTCATTATCATGTGTTTTATTTTTTCTACCTCACTGTCCATATAAATATTGTTCAATTGCGTATTTTATTCATAGTGCGGACAAAGTACCTATGCCGGTATTGAGTTCAGAACCAATTAAGAAGGAAGTGCGGACTCTCAGTCAGCTTCTTGATGTGGGACGTGCTCGGAAAGACTCAAAGGTATTTTTTAATTCATACTATAAATACAAAATCTAATACATGGTATATAATTTTCACGAATTGTAATTTTGTTCAAAAAAATAGCTCTACTAATTAGCACCAATTTTTTGTTTTAGGCATCAAAAACAATGATTGTAACTGTTAGGATAGTTGATATTCGCCAAAAAAGCAGCTGGCACTACTTTTCATGTGGCAAAAGAAATTGCAAGAAAGGCCTTACACGTTTTGTTGGGCAGTTCTGGTGTGATTCATGCGAGAGCAATTGTGAATTCCCATTGATGAGGTATTCCTTATTATTACTTATCATTTATTTGTTTTCTTCCATTTGTCCTAACTACTATGGTAATCAGGTATAGGATTCACATGGATGTAACAAATGCAGTCAGTAAGTTGGTTGTCACCATGTTTGATGACATTGCAGAGACGTTGCTCACAAAAAAAGCTTCAACCCTGATGGAGGAGATGGGTGTATGATTGTTCATCTGAATTTCCTATTTTTATGACCAATGTAACTGTTTGTTTTTAATAATTGTATTTCGTAATATAATTGAACTCACTGAATGAAAATGCAGCTGCTGGTTCAATACCAAATGATATATTACTTCTGAGAGGAACGCATCATGTCTTTGAGATTAAAAGTAATACGTACTATAACCATGGTACGTATGAGAGCTTCACTGTTACTGGGATTTCAGAAGCGTCTTCAAACACAAAGGTTTAATTGTCTTTGAAATTGATATTTTGTATCCTTTTTAATTTGTTCATTTATTCCAAACTATAATTATCTGTACTATTATCAACTCACAACGTGTGTTTTGACACCTCACAAATGAATTGAAGTCTGCATCTCCACCAGTTGAAAAACAACCTACCGATGGTGTTGGCCAAGATACCATCATTTCTGATTCACCAATCGTGAATGGATATCAATGCACATCTGAACAGAACATGTGTAACGCCCCAAAACCGAGGAGTGTTACAGCGCCAGGGATCCCGTGCTTGGAATCCCCACAGGCAGTTTAAAGAAACTGAAAAACTTTATAAAAGAACAATTCAAAATGAAAACAAGTAGATAGCCTCACAAGAGATCCATACAAGTACATCGATGAAGACCTAACATGTTCATACGATCAAAATGCCAAAAACATGCTTCAAGAGAACTATCAAACCAAGTTTAGCCCAAACGCTACAAGCGCATCCAAAAACCAAAAGATGGATAGTTTAACGAGAGTTTTATATTTTTAAACCAAAATAAGAGTGAACCAAAATAAACCCATCCTAGCTTGCATCAAGTCGCATGACCTCCTCCATACTCTGCAACAAACAGTCTGGGTACCTGACCATGTCAACAACACAACCTGTTCCCCCACCGAAATGGGGGTTAGTCTCCAACCAGACTAGCAAGTTATCTATAAGAGAATACGAGTAATAGGGCAAGTAAAGGAATCACAGATTAGCATACATGCAAACCCAGTTATACTTTTAGCAATGATCGTCCATGAGGCATCAATTTATATGCTTATAGATATGAAAAGAAAGGTACATATATCTTATTCCAACATGTCATCAATTCAGATAAACCGTATCACCAATGTCCGTACTCATAAATGCATATCATGCACCAGTAGCGATTACTTACGAATTCACCAATAAACAAGCGATCAATCACAAGAAGCACACAAGCAAGTACATCAAGCAAATGAAATCCAATCGAAATACAATTTACGAAAACGTTTCGAAAACAGGTCCAAGTCTGTCTTGATCCCGAAGGTACCTTCTTGCCCGTACATTGGGCCAAATCATTCCTATACCAAAGGATAGGGAACGGAATCACGGGCCAAGTGATCCGGTCTACCCAATTGGCAAGGCCCACCAACGACCCACTCTTCCAGAAGAGCCATAATCGAGGGTGTTACGACATAAAACCGTTTGCAATCAAGTGAGGGATCGGAACAATCCTTACCCCACGAATAAATCACATGGACAATGCGTATACACCGATAACTTCACATAATCACATCTCAAGCATATAAGCACAATCACAAGGATTAACATATCATCAAGATTCTCGCATAAGAAGACATGCTCAACATAACATATAATCATGTAAACACATCAAAACATATAATCATGTAATCACAACAAATGTAGTCACTAATATAGCATTTATTTTCCATACTTCATTAAGGTTAAAGTTCATATACCATTTAGAAGTTTGATGAAATGCATAATCCGATATCCTAAACTTAGCCTACGACACGCAAACGCTTATAAACAACTTGCCTCAATCGACGATTCAACACAAGTAATCCGTTTGTCGTATAAAGATGTCGCAAAGTTCACGAAACGGTCGCCTAAGTCGAACCTTCACGAAAAACGTCATATCTCATCACATATACATCCAAATCGAAAACCGTAAAATTCCTCATACTCGTAGGGAGATTTCTCACCTTAAAAAGTCAGCCACAACTTCTCAGAAATTACGAATTTTTCCCAGAAATTTCAGATTCACACAAAATATCCCAAATCTCTTACTTCTACCTCCAATCTCCAAACTCAATCAACCTACACATACCAATGCATCAACTAATTGCTATTATTCCCCAATTGGTTAGGAGGACCTCTATTCCTCATAAAATCGAAAATTGAAAAGCTAGGGTTCATAAATTTGGGGAAAAACTCACACAAGGCAAGAGCTGTTGCGCAGAGCAAGAAAACGCGAGCTGCTGCACATGAGCTGCTGTTGGGATGTGGGTTGTTGTCACACGAGCTGCTGCACAAACTGCTGCACAGCTGCTGCGCAGAGAAGGAGAGTGCGAGCTGCTGCGCAGAGGAAGAAGACGCGAGCATGGTCGGGCTGAGGTGCTGGTCGAGCGCGCGGCTGAACAAGGGCTGCTGGCTGAGCTGTTGGCTGAAGTCCAGAGAAAGGAGGAAGAATGTGGAGGTGCAGAGTGAAGGGAAGAGAGGAGGTGTAGCAGCTTGAAACAAAACGTGAAAGAGAAAGAGGTTGGGCCCAATGGTAGTAATTTGTAGAAAATTCTAGATAAAGAGGGTGTTAATTTAATTTTGGGTATATCCTTTATGTAGGGATAAAATAGAGCACGTCGGGTTTTTAATAAATCCCGATGAAACAAGGCAAATTCCGACAATTGATAATTACCCAATTATTTGAAATATACAAGAATCAGAAGTTCCCGACTGAAATACGTAGCTATTAATATGAAAGCTTCCAGGAGAATCAAGTTCAGCATAATTATACTGGAATATGTTACTACTAGTAAGTGAGTTCGATATCGCCATATATTACAGACCCAATAATTTACGGGGCATTTCATCCTCTCCCCCTTAAAAAGAGTTTCGTCCCCGAAACTAAGCATCAAATAAGAACGGGTATCGTTCTCTCATGTCTGCCTCTGTCTCCCATGTGGCTGCAACGGTGTCATGTTTAGACCATAAAAATTTCACCAGAGGAATCACCTTGTTTCTCAACTTTCTTTCCTCATAACCAAGGATCTTGATTGGTTGTTCTTCGTAAGTGCAATCCTCTCCAAATTCGATCTCCTCGTAACGAATTACATGCAAAGTGTCACCGACGTACTTTCTTAGTTGAGAAACGTGGAAGACATTATGTATCTGACTCATTGATGGTGGTAACGCAAGACGATATACTGATGTCCCGATCTTCTCCAAAATCTCAAAGGTTCCAACATAGCGAGAACTCAATTTCCCTCTCTTGCCGAATCTGAATACACCTTTGGTAGGTGAAACCTGGACGAACACGTGATCCCCGACTTGGAATTCAAGGGGTCGGCGACGCACATCAGCTTATGATTTATGGCGACTCTGCGCCGTCAGCATTCGTTGCCTGGTCAATGCAACTTCATTTTGTGTCCTTCTCATGATGTTTGGGCTCACTAATAATCTCTCAGATAAGTCATCCCAACACAGTGGAGACCTACATTTCCGGCCGTATAAAGCTTCATATGGAGCCATCTGAATGGAGGCATGCCAACTATTATTATACGTGAACTCCACTAGTGGTAACTTCGCTTTCCACCTTCCCGGCCAATCTAGAGCACATGCTCTCAGAATATCCTCCAAGGTCTGAATGGTCCTTTCTGATTGACCATTTGTTTGTGGATGAAAGGCGGTGCTAAAGCTCAGTTCTGTACCCATGGCTGCATGTAATGACTTCCAGAAATGTGATACAAACCTTCCGTCACGATCAGACACAATAGTTTTGGGGATGCCATGTAATCTTACTATCTCTTGAATATAAAGCTCTGCAAGTCTGTCTGGATCCCAAACTTTCTTAATGGGTAGAAAGTGAGCAGATTTAGTCAATCGATCAACAATGACCCAAATGGCATCCATTCCCTTCTGTGGCGGTGGTAACCCCATAACAAAATCCATAGAGATGTCCTCCCACTTCCATTCTGGAATTGGAAGTGGTTGTAGTTCTCCAGCAGGTCTTTGATGCTCAATTTTAACTTGCTGACAAGTAAGACACTTAGCCACAAATTCAGCTACTTCCCTCTTCATGTTACTCCACCAAAAGTTTTGCTTGAGGTTCTTGTACATCTTGTTAGCCCCCCAGATGTATTGAGTAAGGTGAGGAGTGGGCTTTCTTCAGGATCAAAGTTTTTATCTCCTCATTTGCAGGCACATAGATTCGGTTTTTGAACCTCAGAATCCCATCATCGTGCACCACAAATCCCGGTGCCCTATTCTGGCTAATGTCATTTAAGATCTTACTTAGCCTGGGTCATCTAGTTGCCTCTGGCTTATCATTTCTAATAGTGACGACTTAATCTCTAGAAAGAAAAGCTCTTCCTGACTCCTTTGAAATCAGACCCCCTTCTCATCAACTCCCTTTGCAATTCTGGTTGCGAGGTCAGACATGCAATCAGTTTCTCTTGTGTCGACTTTCTGCTTAGGGCGTCAGCTACCACATTAGCTTTGCATGGATGGTATAGAATCTCAATGTCATAATCCTTTATCATCTCTAACCACCTTCTTTGCTTCATATTCAGCTCCTTTTGTGTGAAGATGTATTTCAAGCTCTTATGGTCCGTATAGATTTGACACGTTACCCCAAAAAGGTAGTGCCTCCATATCTTGAGAGCAAACACAACAGCTGCTAGTTCTAGGTCATGAGTGGGGTAATTCTTCTCATGTGATTTCAACTGGCGGGAAGCATATGCGATAACCCTTCCATGTTGCATAAAAATACAACCAAGGCCTTGCGCTGAAGCATCACTGTAAACAACAAACCCATCAGTTCCTTGAGGTCACGCTAACACCGGGGCAGTGGTTAGTCTTCTCTTAAGTTCTTCGAAGCTCTCTTCACATTTCTGGTCCCAATCAAATTTCTTTGACTTACGCAACAGATTAGTCAATGGCTGAACAATGTTAGAAAACCCTTCTACGAACCTTCTGTAATAGCCAGCCAAGCCTAAGAAGCTCCTTACTTCCTTGACGTTTTTCGGAGGCTTCCATTCAGATACTGCTTGAATCTTTTGCGGGTCAACCATCACACCTTCTGCAGAAACTATATGCCCCGGGAAGGCTACTTCGGTCATCCAGAAGTCACATTTTGATAACTTTGCATACAACTTGTGCTGCCTCAACAACTCGAGGACAATCCGGAGATGCTCAACATGCTCCTCTTTACTATTAGAATAGACCAAAATATCATCTATGAACATGACCACAACCGGTCTAGGTATTCTATGAATACCAGATTCATCAACTCCATGAATACAGCAGGGGCATTTGTTAGTCCAAAAGGCATCAATACAAATTCATAGTGACCGTACCTTGTACGAAATGCTGTTTTGGCAATATCTTCATCTCGAATCCTCAATTGATGGTAATCTGATCTTAAATAAATCTTTTAGAATATAGTTGCCCCTTGCAGTTGATCTAACAAGCCGTCAATCCGGGGCAATGAATATTTGTTCTTTATTTTCACTTTATTCAACTCTCTTTAATCAATGTAGAGTCGAAGGGAGCCGTCCTTTTTCCTCACAAAATCATAAGACAATGAATATAGTTGCCCCTTGCGTGAAGTCAGCTCTGATACCATTTGTAACACCCCCAAAATCACTTGGGAATATTACCGCCAGTGACCCCAGACTTAACCGTCTAAAGCCACCCAAGGCTTATCACAATACCATAAATGCAAAACGATTCGAAATACTCGTATCATAACTTAACGTTTACAATGCGGAAGCGTAAATATATAGTCTCAAATAAAATAATGGAAGACTTAACTTGAATCAAAGATTATATAAAACGTCTTATTTCAAATCCTAAGACAACCTTATTCAAATAATAAAAACGATAAACAATCACGTCTTTCTTCAACGTCCGACTTCACGCCTGAGGTCCGCCTGATGTGCCGTAATGGGACGGATGACACCAGCCAACCATGCATGGAAAGAAAACGGTTGGTTAGTCTAATGAAAGACTACACAAGTGGTATTTATGTGAGGTTCTTGTATTCATATCTAATTGTCCCTATCATCCTCGAGTGATAACCGAGAAATGAAAGAGCTTTCGATACTCCTACTGAATAGTTTATGTGATTAGGATATGCAACAAGAGAAGACTCCAAAAGAAATGAGTCTTATGGGAAGAATATGATTTGGGAACATTATAGTTAATTTACACGCAAGCTTTGAAAACAGCCCACTCGAAATAATGAGCTAACAATCAACCTCACCACATATATTGTGTGAATCACCACACACGTGAATCCAGATTGAAAAGAAAGTCATAAATCAAGGGACCGGGCGGTTTCCACGTTGTACTCCTCGCCCGAGGTATATTAATTATGTGCATAAACCCGCACTTATCTTAATTTCTTTCAAAACGTATACATTCACGTTATAAGCTTTTAAACCACATATCATCCCCGCAGGATATATCGTTGACAAATTTCCGGAATAATGACACTGGCTAAGTGCACCTCCGCTTATGTTCGAATAAGCAGAACGGTCATGACCAAAGAAGGCGATAGGGCATGTTACATCCTACCCCTTATATTATCAAGAAGCAACTACCCTCCCGCAGGGCATGTAGAGCTCCTACACATATACTCGTGCTAAACTACTCATACGAGTCATTTACAAAACCACACAAAGTGCATCTATCACCCTACGGTAATAATATATAGGTCATTCTAGCAGAATATACAACCTACAATAAAGATTCATTTTATTCACATCATTAACATATAAGTTCCCATGCAACAAAAGAATATTTATCCCAACTTATTAACAATTCGAATTAATTGTTAAGTAAGAAAAATATGGAATAAAGAGCAAGAGCGAACCGCCACTTGCCTTATCGACGAACGAAGGCTTGGATTCGGAACGGAGCGTAAGAACCTCGTCTACTTTGCTCGATCTTCTAGAATCCCGATTTCATAAACACATAGATAAAATATAGTCAATAATCTACTTGATATAATAATTCTATTAATTATATCAAATAAATATAATTAATTTAATTAAACCAATTAATTAAATTAATCTTTCTACAGATAATTTATACTTTCATTATATTTACTGCAATATAATTTTATAAAGTAAAAACTAAATCATTAACATGCAATTAAGTTTTATAATGCATTCGGATTGGGCTCGCAAATGATCTGATTTAAACAGTGGTTTTAGACCCGTTTCTAGCTGATAGGTCCAATAGAAACAAATTGAGCAAGGTCCAATTTGAGTCTATGGACTCAATTCCACACGGACAGCCCATGCCACTACCAACATGTCATCTCCTTCCTCCCATTTACGAGAGTTGCAGAGAGTTGCAGAGAGTTGTGGTTCTCACCTCGGCACAACCGGCGACGGCTTCTTGCGACTCGGTGGACGGTGCAGACGGAGGAAGGTCACGGCCGAGGCAACGACTGGACAGAATACGAATAAAAGAATTAAGGTTTAAACGTCCATTACGAATACCGAAACGATATCGAAAACGAAACCGAAACTTACCGAAACTTAGACGATTCGGGTCGGTGTTGATACACCGTTAACGAGGTCGACCCGACGACGCTCCTGGAATCAAAGAATCGAGTAAACTCGTATTAAACGACTTTGAAAAAATATCGAAAATGATATTGTAACGGTATCGAAAACTTACCGAAAGCTTTTCGATTCGGCTCGGGAATGAGATACGAATAAAGTCTGAAGGTTAGGGACGAACACCCTGCTGCGAGTTGAAACAAGGTCACTGTATAAACCTCCGAATTCACAAGAAACACTTCAAGGAAAACAGAGGAGTATTTTAGCGCTTACCTTCGTCTTTCGATTTCTGGAGACGAGAGGTGATTATGGCTACGACTTCCTCCTTGCAGACAAAGATTGAGATCGATCGAAAAGGAAGAATGAATGGAGGATGGACTGAGTTGGTTCTCTCGGTTTCTAAGTAATTACGAAAAATGCCCGAATAATATTAACCACTTGTAATTATCATTTAGGCTGGAATTATAATTAATAAATTAATTATAGATAGAGTAATCCTTTATTTGGATTAAGATGACCTAAAATGTCAATTATGAAAATGCCCTTTATTAAATTAGGGATATTATAATACTACCACCTTAAGAAAAGTTTCGACCCCGAAACTTGGCCAACAAGAACGAAAAACACCAGAAAGGAAACGGAAAAACGGAGGTTATCAAATCACCACCCCCTTAATAAATAGTTTCGACCCCGAAACTAAGCTGAAAACAACTCAGGGAAGCGACCGCGCATATCAGTCTCTGTCTCCCATGTTTCCCACGTCACATCCTCAGTTCCAGACTTGGACCACAGAACTCTCACGAGTGGGATGACCTTGTGACGTAGTTGCTTCTCTATACGTTCCAAGATACGAACAGGTTTCTCCTCATAGGTTCCGTTGGACTGAATCTCGATATCATCATAACTCAGCACATGAGACTCGTCGGGCACGTACTTCCTCAGAAGCGATACATGAAAAACATTATGCACCGGGTGTGCTGACGGTGGTAATGCTAGAAGATAAGCCAATGATCCTACTCAATCAAGGATCTCAAAAGGTCCAACATAGCGAGGATTCAACTTCCCACGCTTCCCGAATCTGAACACACCCTTTGATGGAGAAACTCGGACAAACACCTTGTCACCCACTTCAAACTCAACATTTCTACGCTTCAAATCTGCATACGACTTCTGTCTACTCTGAGCTGTAAGCATCCTCTGTCTGATTAATGCTATGTCAGAAGCGGTCCTCTCTACCAACTCAGGTCCTAACAGAATCTTGTCGGCGTCCTCGTCCCAACAAATCGGGGACCTGCATTTCCGTCCATACAAAGCTTCAAATGGGGCCATCTTAATGGTCGAATGCCAGCTGTTATTGTAAGTGAACTCTATCAAACTCAAGTTGTCCTCCCAACTTGTTGAACGATCCAGAACTCACGCTCTCAGCATATCCTCAAGTATCTGAATCGTTCTCTCGGATTGACCATCTGTCTGAGGATGAAAAGCAGTACTGAATCTCAGCTCGGTCCCCATGGCTTTGTGTAACTCCTTCCAGAAATTTGACATGAATCTACCATCACGATCAGATACAATGGTCTTAGGAGTCCCATGAAGACGTACTATCTCCCGTAAGAACACCTCAGATAGCTTCTGTGCTCCCCAGGTCGATTTGATGGCTACAAAGTGAGCACTCTTCGTAAGCCGATCAATAATCACCCATATTGCATCCTTCTGACCTTGTGTCCTTGGCAACCCAGTGACAAAGTCCATAGCAATGTCTTCCCACTTCCATTCAGGCACAGGAAGAGGTTTCAACTCCCCACCAGGTCTTCGATGCTCAATCTTCACCTTCTGACATGTCAAGCACTTCGAAACAAACTCAGCAACATCCCACTTCATGTTAGGCCACCAAAACTTCTTCCTTAAGTCCTTATACATCTTACTCGATCCTGGATGTATAGAGTATGCAGTCGAGTGAGCCTCTCTCATGATCAGTTGGCGGATTTCAGCGATATTCGGGACACAGACCCGATTCTGGAACCAAAGTGACCCATCATCCTGAATCACAAATCCAGGTGCCTTCCCATCATGCACCTTACTGCTTAACTTTACTAGGACAGTATCATCAACTTGTCCTTCCATTATCTGATCAAGCAGGGTAGCTTGAATCTCTAGCATACTCAGATGTCCTTCCTGACAACCAAACCAGACTTCAGTCTCGCTCCTCAACAGTTCTCGTTGCAGTTCTGGCTGAGCGGTGAGTGTGGCAACAACTCTCTCATGTGTCGTCTTGCGACTTAAGGCATCAGCTACCACATTAGCCTTTCCGGGATGATACAACAATTCTAGATCATAATCCTTGAGCAGTTCCAACCAGCGACGTTGCCTCATGTTCAACTCCTTCTGAGTAAACACATATTTCACGCTTTTGTGGTCGGTAAAGATTTGACATCTAACACCATAGAGATAGTGTCTCCAAATCTTTAAGGCAAATACCACAGCGGCCAACTCTAGATCATGGGTCAGATAGTTTGCTTCATAATTCTTCAACTGTCGGGATGCATATGCTATCACTTTCCCATTCTGCATGAGCACACACCCCAAACCCTGTTTAGAAGCATCACTGTACACCACATAACCTTCTGACCCTTCTGGCAATGCTAACACTGGTGCTGTTGTGAGGCGCTTCTTCAACTCTTGGAAACTAGCCTCGCACTTCTCATCCCAAATGAACTTCTTGTGGACTTTGCGGAGTAGATTGGTAATAGGCAAGGCGATCTTGGAGAAGCCTTCTACGAACCGACGATAATATCCAGCAAGTCCCAAGAAACTTCGAACTTCTTTCACATTCTGCGGTGGCGTCCAATTAGCTACCGCCTCAATCTTCTGGGGGTCGACCATCACCCCTTTGTCATTTATCACATGACCTAAGAATGCAACTTCCTTCAACCAGAAACCACACTTTGACAGTTTGGCATACAACTGATTCTGTCTAAGAATCTCCAACACAATACGAAGATGTTCCTCATGAACCTCTTTATTCGGGGAATAGATCAATATGTCATCAATGAACACAACCACAAACTTGTCCAGATACTGATGAAAACATCGGTGCATCAAGTCCATGAAAACAGCAGGAGCGTTCGTAAGTCCAAAAGGCATGACTACAAACTCGTAGTGGCCATATCTAGTCCGGAATGCAGTCCTCGGAATATCCTCCTCACGAATTCTGAGCTGATGGTAACCAGACCTCAGGTCGATCTTGGGAAAAGACTTTAGCTCCCTGCAACTGATCAAGCAGATCGTCTATCCGCGGCAACGGATACTTGTTCTTGATGGTGACCTTATTCAATTCCCGATAATCAATGCAAAGCCTGAATGTCCCATTCTTCTTCTTGACAAATAGAACTGGGGAACCCCACGGCGATGCACTTGGTCTTATATAACCCTTCTCTAGCCATTCCTCGAGCTGATTCTTCAACTCCTTCATCTCCACTGGAGCCATCCGGTACGGAGCCTTAGAAATCGGCGCCGTACCAGGTTCCAGCGGGTAAACCTGGAATTTCATCCGGAAAAACGTCAGAAAATTCCCCAATCACAGGAATATCGTGCAATGCAGTTCCATCCTTGGGTTTATCCAGATAGCACAAGTACCCGACACATCCTTGCCGAAGTAGCTTAGACACAGCCATTGCGTTTATCAACTTGCCATTATCAGTGTCATTACAACCCTTGAACTTGCATACGAACTGCCCCCCAGATGAAACTGTCACTGTCCTCGTGTGGAAATCGATCACCGCCCCATGACGTGTCAGCCAGTCCATCCCGAGAATAATGTCGTATGGAGCCATGGCTATACAGATCAGATCAGCCTCAAACTTCCCACCCTGAATGATAACTGGGAAGTCTGACAATCACTTGGTTCCCACTAGTTGCTCCCCATTAGGAAGGTTCACAACAAATGGTTCACATATATCGTTGCATCTTAATCCTAACTTCACTACACAATTCTCCGAAATAAAAGAGTGCGTAGCACCAGAGTCAAACAAGATGCAAACAGAAGTGGAATGAAGGTATAAAGTACCTTGAGCAACTGGCGCGTTCGGTCCATCAGTCACGCGCATCTCATACAGTCTCTGCCCCTGATTCTGACTTGTAGAAGCCACTGGAGTCTTTCCCTTATTCTGAGCATTCGACTGAGCAACAATATCTGCAGTCCTAACAGGCCTCTGCTTAGATCGGTTATTCTGATTCACCGACCCCTGTTGTGACTCACTACGATTATTAGGACAGAAAGTTTTGATGTGTCCCACCTTGTTGCACACAAAACAAGTCTTCTTCTCCTGCCTACAGACGTTACTCCTGTGCCCAGACCTTGCACAGTTGAAACATTGAATCCCCTGTTGACTCTCACCAGTCTGTTGAGTCGAACCGGATTGAGCTGATCCTGACTTATGTCGACTAGCCTTGGAAAAGTTGGATGGTGTTGCAGGACGCTTGAATCCACCATTCCCTGGACCATTACTAGCAGCCTTCTGTTGCTTTCTCTTCTGAGATGACTCCTCTGGGGTCACCTCCACTTGGTATGCAGCATCAACGTACTGCTCCAACGTAACAAAACCATGCCTCACCATCAACGGCTTTATGTCTGGGCTCATCCACTCATGGAAGTGCCAGATTTTATCCTCTTCAGTGCTTACATCATCTCCAGCATACTGTTTCAGATGATTGAACTTTGCTACCAGCTCAATTACCTTCAACCCCTCAGTCTTGGGGTTAAGGAATTCCTTACGTTTCTCCTCCCTCATAGCACGGGAAAAGAATCGATCTGTCATCTTGGTTTTGAACAACTCCCAGCTCAGCTCAGGTAGTTCATCTAGTCCAGTGCCCTCCCAGCATTCACTTCCTCTTCTGGGTCCTCTTTTGGATCCACTCCCTCTTCTGGGTCCTCTTCCATGGGAGCCTTGACCTCTCGATGTGGAACAATCGCCATCTCCTCCTTGGGGTGCGGTATCACCACTTCCATCTCCGGTTGTGGTGCGAGTTCGTCATCGACGGTCTTTACCACTTGTCCAAAAGTTGGCTCCATCTCTTATTCAAATAATAAAAACGATAAACAATCCCGTATTTCTTCAACGTCCAACTTCACGCCTGAGGTCCACCTGATGTGCCGTAATGGGACGGATGACACCAGCCAACCATGCAAGGAAAGAAAACGGTTGGTTAGTCTAATGAAAGACTACACAAGTGGTATTTATGTGAGGTTCTTGTATTCATATCTAATTGTCCCTATCATCCTCGAGTGATAACCGAGAAATGAAAGAGCTTTCGATACTCCTACTGAATAGTTTATGTGTTTAGGATATGCAACAAGAGAAGACTCCAAAAGAAATGAGTCTTATGGGAAGAATATGATTTGAGAACATTATAGTTAATTTACACGCAAGCTTTGAAAACAGCCCACTCGAAATAATGAGCTAACAATCAACCTCACCACATATATTGTGTGAATCACCACACATGTGAATCTAGATTGAAAAGAAAGTCATAAATCAAGGGGCCGAGCAGTTTCCACGTTGTACTCCTCGCCCGAGGTATATTAATTATGTGCATAAACCCGCACTTATCTTAATTTCGTTCAAAACTTATACATTCACGTTATAAGCTTTTAAACCACATATCATCCCCGCGGGATATATCGTGGACAAATTTCCGAAATAATGGCACTGGCTAAGTGCACCTCCGCTTATATTCGAATAAGCAGAACGGTCATGACCAAAGAAGGCGATAGGGCATGTTACATCCTACCCCTTATATTATCAAGAAGCAACTACCCTCCTGCAGGGCATGTAGCGCTTCTACACATATACACGTGCTAAACTACTCATACAAGTCATTCACAAAACCACACAAACTGCATCTATCACCATACGGTAACAATATATAGGTCATTCTAGCAGAATATACAACCTACAATAAAGATTCATTTTATTCACATCATTAACATATAAGTTCCCATGCAACAAAAGAATATTTATCCCAACTTATTAACAATTCGAATTAATTGTTAAGTAAGAAAAATATGGAATAAAGAGCAAGAGCGAACCGCCACTTGCCTTATCGACGAACGAAGGCTTGGATTCGGAACGGAGCGTAAGAACCTCGTCTACTTTGCTCGATCTTCTAGAATCCCGATTTCATAAACACATAGATAAAATATAGTCAATAATCTACTTGATATAATAATTCTATTAATTATATCAAATAAATATAATTAATTTAATTAAACCAATTAATTAAATTAATCTTTCTACAGATAATTTATACTTTCATTATATTTACTGCAATAGAATTTTATAAAGTAAAAACTAAATCATTAACATGCAATTAAGTTTTATAATGCATTCGATTGGGCTCGCTAATGATCTGATTTAAACAGTGGTTTTAGGCCCGTTTCTAGCGGATTGGTCCAATAGAAACAAATTGAGCAAGGCCCAATTTGAGTCTATGGACTCAATTCCACACGGACAACCCATGCCACTACCAACATGTCATCTCCTTCCTCCCATTTACGAGAGTTGCAGAGAGTTCGCAAAACGGGGCCCTTTGCCCCTATTTAGAAAACATGAGGGGTTTTTAACATTACTCCTTTTAATTTGAGGAAACTAACCTTTTTCTAACCCTAACCCTAATCTAATTCTTCTTCTCCTTCCCTTTTCTTCCGCCTCCACTCTCATTCCATACCATATCCCTCTCTTCTCCTTCATCGGCTCCGAATCCGATACGCTCTCCCTATCGCTCACTCCTCTCCCAACTCGCCTCCTCTCTCTCTATTTCTCGGTGCCACCGCCACGACATCGAAGTCACGGATTCGTGCAGATCTCGCCATGACCACTCTATCTCCGCAGCCACGATTGTCGTCGATCTTCGCTTTGCCTCTTCCTCCTGGAACAACTTTGAGGCTCATCGGTGGCCATTGGTCTCTTATTTCGCCTCCATCATCCGGATCCTTGCAGATCTCGGCTTCCACGATCTCGCCATGGCCGCTCACTCCTTTGCACTCATGACTTTTGTCGTTATCCTCACAATTACCTACGAAAGTTGATCTACGGAACAAATGTCGAGCCGATCCTCCCATGTCGTTGACTCACTGTCATAATCGTCGTCAACGATGGAGGAGAAGGGAAGATGCTCTTGAACTGAACTCTGTCATCCAGTCCTACTAGTAACTGCTAATATTGCCTCACTGAACTCTGTGCCATCAAGATGCTCTTGGAGTATACAAAAAACTTGCAGGCATATTTGATGCATTGGAAAGGTATGATTATGAGAACTATCATCTTGACGACAATTTAATTTGACCTCTTTTACTTATGTGTACAGTTGACTCTCCTTTTAATGTCATCATAATAGACATTTCTTCATTCTCATCAGGATTGAGAGATAATTGATTGAGTTGAAGGAGGAAGAAGAAGTGAGGAAAGGAATTTTTTTTTGATTGGGATGGAACTGTCATCAACCGATCATGATATGTAATAGATTGATTATAAGAACTATCATCTTGATGACAATTTAATTTGAAATGTATGTTGGCATCTTGGTAGTCATGGTGATTTGATACGTTTTGTAGGTGGGATGACAATTTGAAATGTGTATCTTTATTTTGTTAGTCATGATGATAGTTTTTTTAGTATTTAGTTTGATATTTTGTACGTTTGATGATAATTTTAAATATTTTGTAGTTGTGATGACAATTTAACAATTCTGATGAATGCTTTAATTAGTTGTGATGATTAAAGTTATAGTAAGTCAAACTGTCATCCAAATTGTCAAATTGCAATATAATTGTGATGACACTTTGACAATTTGTGTCGCACTCGGATGACACTTCATGTCATCGAAGTTTTTTCATTAATTTGACGATGACAATATTAATTATAGGGATGTCAAAAATTGTAATCAAATATGATAAAAATGTTATAAACGCAAACGGTCATCAACTAAACTATCATCCTCAGAATTGTCATCAACTAAACTTTCATCATCAGAATTGTCATCAACTAAACTGTCATCATCAGAATTTGATGACAGTTCTGTCATCATCAGAATTTGATGACAGTTCTGTCATCAATGAAAATTACTGTCATCAACAAAAATTACTGTCATCAACAAAAAAACTGTCATCAACACAAATTGTCATCAACATAAACTGTCATCAACACAAACTGTCATCAACACAAATTGTCATCAACAGAAAAGGTTAGTTTCCACACTAGAAATTATTAGGGTTAGAAAATACAACTCAAAGCGCAAAAAGGGTTACTTACCCCAATTTTGGGAAACGACTTCTTGCGACTCGGTGGACGGTGCAGACGGAGGAAGGTCACGGCGGAGGCAACGACTGGACAGAATACGAATAAAAGAATTAAGGTTAAAACGTCCATTACGAATACCGAAACGATATCGAAAACAAAACCGAAACTTATCGAAACTTAGAAGATTCGGGTCGGTGTTGATACGCCGTTAACGAGGTCGACCCGACGACGCTCCTGGAATCAAAGAATCGAGTAAACTCGTATTAAACGACTTTGAAAAAATATCGAAAACGATATTGTAACGGTATCGAAACTTACCGAAAGCTTTTCGATTCGGCTCGGGAATGAGATACGAATAAAGTCTGAAGGTTAGGGCCGAACACCCTGCTGCGAGTTGAAACAAGGTCACTGTATAAACCTCCGAATTCACAAGAAACACTTCAAGGAAAACAGAGGAGTATTTTAGCGCTTACCTTCGTCTTTGGATTTCTGGAGACGAGAGGTGATTATGGGTATGACTCCCTCCTTGCAGACAAAGATTGAGATCGATCGAAAAGGAAGAATGAATGGAGGATGGATTGAGTTGGTTCTCTCGGTTTCTAAGTAATTACGAAAAATGCCCGAATAATATTAACGACTTGTAATTATCATTTAGGCTGGAATTATAATTAATAAATTAATTATAGATAGAGTAACCCTTTATTTGGATTAAGATGACCTAAAATGTCAATTACAAAAATGCCCTTTATTAAATTAGGGATATTACAAACTAACCATTTCTTTAAACAAGTTTGGTCTCTTTAGAGATGCCTATCAAGGGAATAAGGACGCTATCGGAAAAAATGGCACAATATTCCAACTATTGGAAATGGGAAGAAATCGGGAGGCACTCAACAAACAGGTATCATTAGACATTCATAATCAAACCAATAAAACTAATGTACTAGAAACAAGCATAATATACAAACCTTCTCAACATGCAACAAACACCATATATTGCGTAGTTGAGATAAAAAGGATAATCACAAGATGGAGCTGGTTCTATTATTCATGCCCAAACATGAACTGCAATATGAAGCTTATACATATCCAACATGGTTACTACTGCACGGAGTGTGGCCCGTTGTTTCAACAACCACAAACACAGTAAGTATAATGGAAAACAGTATATTAGTGTTCTTATGGTATACAGAATTTTACCTAAACATTGAAACACAAAAACAGATATGAGTTGGTACTTGAACTTGGTGACAAAACAGGTACAATGGAGGTCATCGTTTCAAACAATTTGGCAGAAAAGATAATTGGAACACCAGCACAAATCCTACTTTCAACAACAACAGTACGTTGGTAAACTTTCATATTGTATAATACAAAAACAAGTGACTTCAAACTAATTTTATTTGGATAATTTCACAGAACAAACGATGCTTGAAGGACCAGTACACGCTACCAAAAGCATTATACAGTCTAAAGAATACATTCCACTGAATTGAGATAAAATCAGACACATACTACGATTACGGGACAAGCGAAGGCTTCGCATGCAACGATATAATCAAAGATAAAAGTATCTGGGAGATATAGTCTAAATGCCACATTTGAAGAGCGGATTCTCAAATCAGAACAAAGGCGTTATCATCAAACGAAAAATACAAAAGAACGGGGAAAAAAACTATTGTCAAATAGTATGATACATCTGCAACTGATTATACAACATACTGAAGTAGGTGTGATTAGAAATGCGGAAATGAAGACAACAGAAATACAATACTTTGTAATCCAAATAGCAACAATGAATAAAAGTATAAAATTTATCATACCATACAATAAAAAAAATCACATTGCATTACAGTAATATTTTATTTCAATAAATAATAACATATCAGAATATACAATCAACAAACTTACCATCACATAAGATCATACCCGAAAATATAAACGTAGCCTATTTCTTAATGTATAGAAAACATAACCATAAACCATTTTCAATAACATGACCAAGATGTGTAACACATGTCCAATAAAAATTAATAATACTGCTTAATTCCGTGGAAAACTAATGCAAAAAAACAAACATATCAACTTATTCAAAAAGAAATACAATGCTTAGAGGAAAAACAATTACATTACATCAGTATTTAGAAAGAAAGAAAACAAATTTAATTAAATTACAATTTCACCAGTAATTCATCTACTATAAATATTCTGACAAGTGGTTTGTTCATCTCTTTGTGTTATACTACTGGTTTCATCATCATTTTACAATACTTGATGAAAATGTTTTATTTCTTATGCAATTTATTATGGTCAATGACGTAATGTGTATTTATAATATTATAATATATTTCCTAATCAAATTACCATTTAAACCACCAAAATGAACGAGACATTGAATTTCTCCTTTATGGTGACATTGATGATTGAAATCCATATTTAGTAAATTATATCAAATTTAGAGCCTATAAATTGAGTCTCCATCTTCATTCAACTTACATTCTACTATTCACCCATTGTTTTTTTTCCAATTATGTGCCATCCTACATATATCAACAAACATGGCTTCTAATTCATCACTTCAGTTGTCTGCCACTGGTAGAGCTATTAGGAGTTATAAGACCAGAAGAGGACGTGAGAGTGCATCACCGAATAAGGAAAATGGAGTTCACTGCGTGCCTGCTAAACAACAAATAGCAACTTCTCAGAATGCAGTGATGTATGTATCTAAACATCAAAGAAATATATTATTTGTTATTTCAATAAACAGAAATAAACAGAAGCTACAAATGAAAATTAAACATGATTTATTAGGGTCAGCCAGATTGTGACAGATCAAGTGTACTAATTCTAGAGATATAGAGGGACTTCATATGTTAAATACTATGACAAGTATGGTGTAAACCCAAGCAAATTCAGGGATGAAAATATAGACTGCAGTGAATATAAAACTGTGTTGTAGCTACTGGAGCTGGGAAGAAATTCAGAGGCTACAAAACATAAGGCTCAAAATAGCATAATACAAATATTTGTTATAATCAATCAATAACAATAAAAAAAACTAAAAAGTTTCATGATTCAGGTATCACACACAATATATTGCAATGTTGAAATAAAGCAAATTATTCCCAGATACACCTGGTATTACCTGTCATGCCAAAATGGGGACTGCGATAGAGGTGTAGTCAAACATAACGAAGAGTATTGGTGCACAACAAGGCACAAAAAGTGCGATAACCCAATAAAAAGGTATGATACATAAAAGAGTGAACAAGAGATGATAAAATAGGGTACACAAATCTGACATAAGAATAACCGATAAACAAGGTACCGCCTCTGTTTAGAAGTAAAGGATAACGAAGCAACAACAAAAGTGATTTTGTTTGGTTCGGTAGCTGAAAAACTCATTAACATTCCGGCGCACACACTATTAGCAAAAAATGCAGTAAGTTTGTTCCTTTACTATTAAATAATTTGAAATTATTAAACCTAAAGAAAATAAAACTTTCTGTTGTTATTCAAAAATAACAGGACAATGAAAGTGACCTTAATCTTCCTGCTGCAATCAGTTGTCTAACACACACGAAACAAAGACTTCAGATAAAGACGCATTCGTATTATGATCATGGGACATATGAATCATTCGAGTGCAGTGATGTCATAATTGGAAATCCTTTCTACGGGGTAATACCTATCTTTTTTTTGTTGTGCAGAACTTTTTTATTTGAAAAAAATAACTATGCCCCATTTCATATTTTATAGCCACACTAATATATATACTGTTATTAATAGTGTCAGAGAATTTGTGCAAGCAAGAGAACAAATGAAGTGATCATAGATACATCGAAATCAGAGAAAAGTATCAAGGAATCAACAGTCGATCTGCAAGTGAAAAAACAATAACAGACCAAAAAAAATGGGAAATGCAAAAATATATGGCAGAAAACATGACTCACTTTATTAGCTTTTTTTATACAGGCTGTTGATTTTCTTTCTTACCTTGCTACTGAATTATAAGGATTTGTGGTCTTAAAAGAATACCCAGCTATGAATTACAAATTTCACACTAATACCAACATTACATGTCCATGAATTCAGCATAACTACTACTAATGCAATCAACTCAACATAACAACAATATATAACTACAACTTTCGAGAATTCGGTCCAGTATAAATTATCCTAAAGACAAAAAGTTTAGACAAAAACATAAAGATAAGTTAACCACAAAACATACCCACACTGAACTCGACCAAAGAAATGATACCCTGAAATAAAGGGCAGATAGTTAGATATAGGAAAATGAGGGGATTCAATACAAATGTAAATTTCACGTAATCTCAAGAGCAATAATGCTAGATGACTAAAGGATTACCTGAACAAGGCAAATTCATCTGCAAATATGTATGAAAAACTAAAAGAAACGTAAGAAAAACACATATGTTTGAACGATCAAAGAAGACACCAAAAACAAAAAAAAACATTAACAGTAATAACTACAATTCATGTCAAATAAAAAAATACAAAAAGAAATTAGTATCATTCGAAAAGTAGGGAATCATAAGGAATTGGAAAGATCAAAGTTTTAATTACAAAATAAAATGAACAGCTTTATTTGGGAAAAAAATAAACACCATATGTAACCAGGAAAAACAAATTTTGCTGGAAAGTAAACTGGAAAGAAATACAGTAAAACAAAAAAAATACCACCACAACCTATTTTAACACTAAGAAATCATAGAACAGAAAAGTTGTATAGTCAAAACCAATAAACAAAAACTTACAAAGCAAAGCAATAATAGGCAATACCATAACAGCAAGATAATAATCAAAATAATATGACAGCCCACAACGGTCACATAATACAAAAATAACCAACAATGATACAAACATTCCCTTAGTAATTTGCAATGTCTCAAACCATTAATGAAACTACATCAAAAATAACATTACAACATCTAAACATAAATAGATCAATCATTAAAGAAAGATAAAACAACCAATAGAATGTCAAGGAAGTGATCACTGCTGAACAGTTACAATAGTAAAAAACGAAATACATGTGTTGCAAGAGTATTGAAAACATAGGTAACAATGTCTAGACATACAGATAAAACAACCCAACGACAACACTGCACATCAGTGAATGCTACAGCGATGAAAATACATGTGATTGTTCAAAAGAAAACTGCATTCACGATAACGCAAACTAACTAACGGCGGTGAGACACAACAACACTGTAGACCAGGTACCCTGGATCCATTAGCACAAACTGACAAATATCACCTTCCTTCACCGCGTTATCAGCAACAAAAACTTTCCAACCAGAAGAGAAATAAGTGAAGTCCTCGCCGACTGAAAGGCTTACATCCCACTTACGATCGCCAACATACAACATGACATCCTTAGCAGAAGTGTGCCAAAAAACTAACGAAGCATGAGGAATTGGAACCCACTGCATTATCGAAAAATAACAACAAAAAATGAGAAACCAAAACGTAAACACAAAACAGAATGCGAAGAAACAACTTACAAGACGGAAAGGCTTCTGAACATAAGAAGACTTCATTTCCATGCAAAAACCAGCACAATTTGCAACCCCAACATGAAAAACAGCAGATGCCCCCCTGTTTTTAAGATCCATGAAAAGCAAACAGACGATATTACATCCATAAAAGGCAAAGTTCACAAAACACAACAACAACAACACAATACTCACTTCTTAATATCTCTTTCGCTGCGCCTATTTCCCAATAATCAATCTCACAAGTTGAATAACCTAATATCTTAATATTGAAATGGCCAGAAGAAGATTCATTGAAAACCACAAAAAAACCAACACCAATAGAATAATACTTCGTCATTTTTGACCATCATGAACCAAGGAACAAGTGCCTCTTTCGTTTCCGCAGGAAAACCTTAAACACCTTGCCATTCAGCGTGTGAAAAAAAAAACACACCTATCAACGGGAGAACCCGTAGAAGCAGAAAATGATCTGGGAAGCGGCTGTTCAAAGGAAATAAAAAGCACAAATTACAACATAAATTAAAGAAAAACAGCGGAATTTTTTTTTTACCATTTCCACCAAGGAATTCTTATCAGCAACTGGGCGAAAGAAGGAACAAAGGTCGTTAGCCGCAGCAACAGAAGAATCCATGGTCCGAAGATCAAACAAACCTATATAGAGGGTGATATTACAACATTAATCTTGAATGCAGTGTCACTTCAAAGGAGGTTGGATCGGTGATGAGATATACCAAGAATCATAAGGAAAAAAAACAATAATTAAAGTTTACAATACAGAATCATAAGGAAAAAACATTAATCTTGAATGCAGTGTCACTTCAAAGGAGGTTGGATCGGTGATGAGATTATCGGAATAAATTGCAGGTAAACTCTATCAATTCAGATAACACAAACACCGGGATCACCCCCAAATAAAAACCAAGATGCATAGCATAAAAACAACAAATCACTGGTATTTGAATCCCGATAAATACACAACTACTGAAACCAAACTCACAAAAACAAAAACAACCCTTCACACGTTACAGAAAACGGGAGAAAGACAGTCCTAAACCACATGACCAAAACGGGAAAATAAGGAAACACATACAAGTTCAAGCCGCAACAGAGGGTAAAAAAACAAAAATACAACGTAAAAATACAGGGCTATAATCTCCAACGATATCAAGTTGAACACCAGGAACAGATCACACACACACAACATACATAAAAAATAAACATAACGATAAAGCAAGAAGAAACTAAAAGGGAAAAAATCAAACAAAAACGAGTGGAATCAAATCAGAAATTAACACTAAATCAAAACATTCAAAAACCACAACAATCACACAGTAAAACAAGGAACATATACAAGTTCAAATAGCCATTAGAGGAACCATGGTTGTCAGGATCGGGATCCTACTTTGGATCGGAGAGAGGGGGTAGGATCGGTAGGATCGGATCGTAGGATCGTAAGATCCTATGATTTCAGAAAATGAGCGATGAAAATAAAATATGACTATGACATGACTTTCTAGTAAAAGTACTACAAAAAAAACACTTTTGCTCACATACGATCGATATTAGTGTCATACATAGTTAAAACTGGTTGTACGAGGGTTAATTAAATTTTACAATTTTTCAAAATCAAGAAATATATTGTTTCTAAGTATTACAACTTCCAGTCATCAATCTAAATAATGAATAAACTAAAGTTCACGTCATCAACAACACATCATCATATTCGTGATTTCAATGATCACTGTCAAGTCAAACCATTGCCATTACCTTCTACAAGCTATGTTTCTATGTCGAGAATCATTAAGCTCACTTGAAGCAACACACACTGTAATACCATTCTTGTCGTCTCCATTGATTACAAATTGCTCGGCATTCTCGACAAACTGAGAGAGAATGTCATTGAAAAATAAATTTGTTGTTTTTGCTTCAGTTTAAGGTTGTACATTAGTGTGTGTAAACGATTTTTCTCTTCTTCTTTTTTTTGCTTCAGTTTAAGGTTTACATTGCAATTCATAAATCTTTTGCGCGTTTAAAATATTTCTCTTCTTTGTATGCACCTAAATAGCATTAAAAAGTTCAAGAAAAATCAGTAAAAGGAGGTAAATCTTGCATTTGTGATCATTATCATAGGATCTTACGATCCTATGTGATCCTATACGATCCTACTTCCGATCCTGACATGGGTCCGATCCTACATAGGATCAGGATCGTTTTGTAAATTTAGGATCGTAGGATCGTAAGATCATACGATCCGGATCGCGATCCTAACAACCATGACAGGAACAAATCACACACACAACAACCACACAGTAAAATAGGGAACAATGCAAAATTACCAACCATTCAGACATATGTGAAGGATAATGAAATAAAAACAAACAACAATGCAAACTTCTGAGGATAATAAAGATAATGGCTATGACAGAATCGAAACCAGATTTATACATAAAACTAGAGATTACATAAACACAATTACACACGGACACAAAGCGTTAAACAACATCACTCATTCATGAAATTCAACCTGGAAAAGACAAACACTAAAAAACACGGGCTAGAAGAGAGATGAACAGGGTAGCATAACACAGAATTCTGCATTTAGTAATAGGACTACAACTGAAACTGCCAATAGAGAGGGGAAAAACAGTCAAACACATTAAGTAAAGAGGCAATAAAAAATAGATCCATACAAAACAATAAACACAAATACCCCCACAAGTAACAGTAAGAAACAAAATAAGTAAACATGCTTTACAAAAACGGAAAAAAACAATCTCAATTAACTAACCTACGAAACAGGAAATAAAATCAACAATGCTTAATAAACAACTCAAATATTGACATGCACTACAACACACGACACTATTATGGGAAAATTACAATCGAACACATAAGCATTGCCAACATCAGAACAAAATGGAGCAAACACATAACATCGGCAACCAAGAAAACAGAAACGCAACCATATCTACAAGGAAACAAGGGAATAATGAACCAGAAACGATGCAAGCTGAAGGAAATCGATGCAACAGGAACATGCATCAAGGAATTAATTGAAGGAAGAAAGACATTAAAGAAGCTCCTTGCCTTGAACAAAAGCATCGACAATTGAAGAATGATGACTACGCCACACCAAAAAAAACGAGGTCATGATGTCTGCTAAAGCCCAATAAGAAGGTTATGACATTATTAATGGACCAAATACAAATTCAGCCCATTTTAAAAAAAAGGCCCACAAACATATATATGTCATTCAAGACATCCACCCCTTTTTGGGTAAGACCTTTTTCATTTCTTATCAATCATTCTCGGATTCAACTAAGTAAATTACAAAAAAACAATAAATAAATAACAACAACCAAACAAAGACGTAAGAATGCATAAAAAACGTAAACGAAAAAAGGCATAAAACACGAGTGGCCGTTAGGAATATAAAATGATTCATAAAGATAGGTTAAAATTTTCATACGCACGTGAAGCGTAGGTTAACCGTTTCATACTCACGCGAAACATAAGTCAACCGTTTTATACCCGCGCGAAGCGCGAGTTTTCTTTTCTAGTTATCCAAATAAAAATACACAAGGAATCTCCAGGATGATTTTCTGCCACGGACAACTGCTGCATTGGAAGATGTATTCTAGTCATTTCTCTGGTAATAATATATAGTATGTCGTACCTCCATCTGCTACATATGAATCTACTATATAACTATTAAAGTAAAGCACCAATTTTGCCACATGTCATCTCTCCATTCAAATTGACACATGTCATCCAAATTTACCTTCTTGACACATGTCATTTAATTAGGAATTCTCAAAATTATTTACAAAGATTTGATTACATAATTATATAGAAAGATTTGATGATACAATATCTAAAACATTCCTAATTTAGATATACCTAAATATTAAACAATTTCTAATTAAAAAGAATTGCCTACATAAAATTATAATAACTTATAAATTAATTTGACATCGGAATTGAGATTTAAAGATTCACAAAAATATATTTTTCATATAAATAATTTTTCATAATAATATATAATATCCAAATATGTACTTTTATTAAAATTTTATATAATATCAATTATTTTATTACATTTATTTTTTAAAATTAAAATAAGATGTTTAAACTCTTTTTAACTTTTGGAGACGTATTTTATGAAAAACAATATAATTTCAATTGTTATAAATACAAGCTTCTTTTTTTTATCGTAGTTGTGTACTAAAGTCATTTTCATCAAAATCTACTATATTAAAGTAAAAACTAGCTATTGCCACATGACATTTTTGTATTGAATTTTTTATGTGACGTTTTCTAACTTTATTTGTCACCCCTCATTTATTTATTTTCTGAAATAAGTTATATATATAAGACTATCCTAAACCTATTTTTGTTCTTTATTTATTTGAAAAAAAAATCAATTAACAAGATTGAAAATCGATTATAAGTTCTATAATTGCCGTTTTATTAATTTAAACATTAATCAAATAAATTTGATCATAAACTGCATATATTAATCTAAATTATAGAACTTTTTATTAATTTAAATATTAATCATATTGTTTTCATTATATACTACATATAAATTTAAAAATAATACTCCCTCCGTCCCATAATGTTGTTCTTGTTTGCTTTTGACACATTCGCCGATGCACTTCTTGCGTCGTTTATATCTCTAATTAGACGTTATCAAAAAATTATGAAATTTTGATATTATTAAAGTATTCATCGATACGAATCAAATAAGATCTTATATGACTATGTTTTTTCTTATATATTTGATATAATCTTGCAAATTGTATAAAATTGGGAATAGTGTAAAAATTAGAAACAGGAACATCATTATGGGACAGAGGGAGTATCATTATGCAATCCCGTGCAAGACACGGGAGTTAAGCTAGTACATGTAAAAAAGCACTGAAAGTTCTAAACCTTGTGATAATTTTCGTCTTCTATTGGGTTAGATTTCTTGTAACACAATTTCTGACCACGCTATCATCTGGATCGAGAGAGAATCACAGAAGGCGTTTAATGCAAGTTCATCCATCCAGCAACAAACAAGCTCTACAAAGGGCGTTACGCACTTGACGTTCCTCATACATCCCCACCACCGTCTCTATATGGAACCTTCTACGAGCCATCTTTGATAAGCAGATCAAGTGGTGAATCCTCTCTTTCTTCTTCCAAAAGAAGGAAAGAAAGCTAGGGTGAGCTGGCAATATTATGCTCAAGAAATCTAATTTCAACACCAGTTGAAGTGAATTCCTCCTGCCTGCAGGATAAATCACTGTAAACAGCGTTTACCATTCATTCAATTTGAGTGCACATAATCAACTTCTTTTTCAAACCAGTTGATCAAACATGTACATAGGTTGTTTTACACATACGAATACAACAATAATCTAAGCTAGCGTCTTCTCCAACTCGCATGTACTGGCTTCCAATGGATTGTACCCGAGAGTCAAATCCATGCCCTACCTTACAATAATAAAAACAAATGCAATGAAGAAGAAGATACAAGGGCAAAAAAAGACAATCATATGTTGGACGAATCAGACTGTACTGCTACTACCGCTCGTGCATCTCCACCTACAGATTGAGAACAGCTTCCCCTGTTAAAAAGGGCGCCATTGTTAATATATGGAAATTATGGAGTTGTTCATTACAAATATGAGGTGATCTCATATAGCTTTTGTTAGATTATCATAACTGATATGTATTTACTGTTACAAGATTGGTTCAACATAAGTGTTTGACTACATTAAACAAAGTGCTTTTGACTTGTCAACAAGCAATTAGTGTCGTTATTTTTATACACTGAACTAGCTCAATCATGTTTCTTTTAAACAACGTAAAAACTTGTTGCAGACGAGGAAACCAAGCAACAAAATTCATTCCAGTTATACTTTCAAAATAAGTGCAACTTGCATAAATCTTACAACTAGCAGGTAAAACAAACAAAAAACTGGAGATTATTGTACTTACCATGCATTCTTTTAACAAATCTTTCAAACTCTATGAAGTTGTGTTGATCCAAGAGAATTGGACCGAGTCTATGGTAAGCAAATGATAAAAGGTGCTTCCGTCGGGGTGATTCAAGGGTTTTTCATTCTCTACTATCTTGCTATAGCCTTCTCTATTATGGCAAGGAAGAGAATTTTAACTAGCAATTATAATCGAATAATCACATGCAACATTTAGAACCTGAAAAAACATAATAGACGTATAATAGATGATATGATGTAAATAAGTGTAAATAGTTGTTATTACTATTCTACCCCTATGCTCTTGTATATAAACCAACCTCTTGTAACAGATTCTGTAAGTGGTTAGTTACTTTCTAACTACTCAATACATTCAGCTCTCTTCTTCCTGAGATTTATCATGGTATCAGAGCTCACGGATTGATCTTGAGGATCTGTGCGTGATTGCTTGCTTTCGTTTTCCGCAAACACATTTTCTTTGTTTAATCTGTCTCTGGAGGTCGATTGACAATGGTGGAGACAAATGGAGTTCGTAATCAAGGTCGTGAGGATGGAGATCTTGAAGTGAATGTGCGATCTGGTGTGCGGATGAATCCGTATGGATTGTCGAACTCAGACAGTCCAGGATCGCAGATTATTACTTTGCAATTCACTGGGAACAATTTCTTGAAGTGGACTCAGAATGTTCATATGGCTTTAGGCACAAAGAAGAAGCTAGGGTTCATCAATGGGAGTTGTGTCAAGCCGGCGATGGATTCTGAAGATCTTGAGCATTGGATTCGTGCCGACTATATGGTGAGATGTTGGCTGTTCAATTCAACGACTAGAGCTATTGTTGATAGCTTGATGTATGCGTGTTCAACTCGACAGCTATGGGAAGAGTTATCTGAGAGGTATGGACATTCTAATGGTCCTTTGATCTTTCAATTGAAGCGTGAATTGAATGTTGTTGTCCAAGATAACTTGTCTGTGGTAGAGTATTTTTCAAAATTGAAAGTGCTCTGGGAGGAATTGCAAAGTATAGAAGGGTATCCTGATTGCTCATGTGGAGCATTGAATTCTTGTACGTGTAATGTGCTCAAGAAAGTGCAGGAAAATGAGTCCAGAAATCATTTGATGATGTTCTTGATGGGGCTCAATGAAGTGTTTGAAGGAGTTCGTGGAAGTGTGCTATCCATGGATCCTTTACCTACTGTCAATAAAGCATTCCATCTTGTGTTACAAGTGGAGCGCCAGAAGGAGATTACTAGTCATGCTGGTGTGCAACAGCAAATTGATAACACTGCTTTGGCTACTTCCAGACAGAGTTATGGGGATAGAAAAGAGTCCAAGAAGGACAAGTTGAGGAGAGTTTGTAGTCACTGTCATAAGAAGGGGCATGTAAAGGAAACTTGCTTCAAGATTACAGGTTTTCCTGAGTGGTATAAAGGTCCTCAGGGACAAAATGAAGGGAAAGGAGCCAGGGCAAACAATGCTTCTGGATTTCTGGATGATAATGCTCAGGATCATCCTTTTGAGTACAGTGAGAAAGAATCTGTTGGTGGAGGTTTTGATCAGTCTCTTGTGAATGCAGTGTGCCAGGAGGTTCTTAAGGAAATGCAGGGGCAGTCTCAAGCCAATTGTTCCACATCTACTAGTATAGCTGGTAATTCCTTTATTCTTAATGCCAATGCTAGTAATAATGATAGAGTGTGGATTATTGATACTGGGGCTACAGATCATATGACTGCACATGAGCATTTGCTTAGTGATATTAGTGCTTTATCTAAAGCTATTCATGTAGGGGTACCAGATGGTAGTATATCTGTTGTTGATAAGATAGGAGAGTTAGTTTTAACTCCTTCCTTGATCTTGCATAAAGTGTTGCTAGTGCCTTCTTTTAAGCACAATTTGCTTTCTGTTGGAAGACTTCTTGAGGATTCTGATTTAGAGGTTGTATTCAGAAAATCTACTTGGTGTTTTCAGGACCCTGGAAGTAGTAGGGTCATATGCTCAGGAAAGAGGGAAGCTGGGCTTTACAGAATGCATCCTTCAGAGATTCAAGCATGGAATTTGTCTTCTGAAGTGCTTCTTGATGGTGTAGTTCCTAAGGTCTATAAAGAGAATGGTAGTAGGATTTTCAAGCCTTGTAATAAAGAGAATGATCTAGGTATTTTACATGCTAGATTAGGTCATTCTTCCTCTAGTAAGATGCAACATTTAGATTTTGTAAAAGGATGTAACAATCAAGCGTGTGAGACTTGTATTCTGGCAAAAATGCATAGATTACCTTTTCCCATTAGTACTTCTCAGGCTGTACATTCCTTTGATTTGGTTCACATTGATATTTGGGGACCCTATAAAACAAAAAGCAATTCTGGTGCATCTTACTTCCTTACTGTTGTTGATGACATAAGTAGGATAACTTGGACTTTCTTGATGCATCATAATTCACAAGTATATGGCTTGTTATGTTCTTTCATTTCTTATGTCAGTACTCAGTTTGGTACAGTTGTTAAGGCTTTCAGAAGTGATAATGGTTCAGAGTTTATTCAGTCAGCTTGTTCTCAGTTATTTGCTTCTAAAGGGATAGTTCATCAGAAGAGTGCACCATATTCTCCTCAACAAAATGGCAGAGTTAAAAGAAAGCACAGACATTTGATTGAAATGGCCAGAGCATTAAGACTTCATTCAGGATTGCCTATCAGATTTTGGGAAGATTGTGTGCTAGCAGCCACTCACATAATCAACAAATTGCCTTCTTTAGTATTAAACTGGAAGACTCCTTATCAAGTACTTTTTGGCTGTGAAACTTCTTATGATGAGTTGAGAGTTATTGGCTGTTTGGCTTATGCAATGATTCCAGGTCATAAAAAGGACAAGTTTGGTCCTAAGGCTGTTAAGTGCCTAATGGTGGGATATCCATTTGGCCAGAAGGCTTACAAATTGTATGATCTAGAAAATAGAAAATACATTGTAAGCAGGGATGTTATTTTCCTGGAAGAACAATTTCCTTTTCAAAAGCAAGAGAAGGGCATACAAGAAAAGGAAATATGTCTTCCACTGGTAAACCCTGCAGATATGGATGATTGTAATGTCAGAGTTAATCCCATTAACTCATCACAATCTAAGATACAGAATAGTCCTGTGATAGAGCATCACACCAATGATCAACCAGTGAATTTAGAGATTGATATTGTGGAATCCTCAGTTATAGATTCTCAGATTGCTCCTATACAGAATGCATTAGAGATTGTGCCTGCTCAGAGGAAGTCAGGAAGGAATCATAAACCACCTGTCAAGTTGAAAGATTTTGTTTGCTCATCCTTACCACACAATGCTGCACAAGCCCATTCTTTCGTCTCTACTGTCATGGGTAATTCATCTTGCTATTCTGCTAAATTTTTGCAGTCTTTTGTGAACCTAGTTCAGGTATCTGAACCACCTACATATTTACATGCTAAAAAGGATAGCAATTGGGTGGAAGCTATGGATAAGGAGATAGCTGCTTTAGAAGGGAATGAAACATGGATTATTACTACATTACCACCTAATAAGAGAGCTATTGGTTCTAAATGGGTTTATAAGCTAAAACATAAACTTGATGGGACTATTGAGAGATATAAGGCGAGGCTAGTTGCTAAGGGATTTAATCAAGTTAAAGGGAAGGATTACAAGCATACCTTCTCTCCAGTAGCAAAATTTACTACTGTAAGAATCTTTTTAGCTCTAGCTACTGCAAAAGGATGGCCTATACACCAGCTAGACATAAACAATGCTTTTTTACATGGATATTTGGATGAAGAAATATACATGAAACCTCCAGATGGATACAACAAAGCTGCACCTGGGCAAGTTTGTCTTTTGAAGCGGTCTCTATATGGTTTGAAACAAGCTAGTAGACAGTGGAATGTGGAGCTTACTCAGTTTCTCCTATCTCAGGGTTTTATTCAGTCTAAACAGGATTACTCATTGTTTATCAATGATATTCATAATGGTATTCCTGCAGTATTGGTTTATGTGGATGACCTTTTGATCAGTGGTGATGATGAGAGTCTTATTATTCAGTTGAAAGAAGCTTTGCACAAGAAGTTTACTATAAAGGATCTTGGCCTTGTCAGATACTTTCTTGGTCTAGAAATTGTTAGATCATCTTCTGGGATGTTAATTCATCAAAGGAAATACATTCTAGATTTGCTCAGAGATACAAAGCTCCTAGATTGTAAACCTGCTCCTTTCCCATTGCCAAGAAATCTAAAGCTTTGCAAAAGCAAAGGAAAGTTATATGAAGATCCAGAATTATATAGAAGAATTGTTGGTCGACTTCTATTTCTCAACCTTACCAGGCCAGACATATCATATGCTGTTCAGCATCTATCTCAGTTTATGCACACTCCTACAGTTCAACAATACCTGGCAGCTATTCATGTACTAAGATACCTTAAAGGTACTTTACATGCTAGTTTATTTTATTCAAACCAGTCAGATTACAATATCATAGCCTATTCAGACTCAGACTGGAGTGATTGCACTTTCTCTTCAAGATCCCTAACAGGCTTCTCAGTTTTACTTGGGCAATCTCTTATATCTTGGAAGACAAAGAAGCAGAGAACTGTGTCAAAGTCTTCAACAGAGGCAGAATACAGAAGCATGTCAGCTACAGCTAGTGATCTAGTATGGCTTGAAGGCTTGCTTAAGGACTTGAAGATCACAGTACAACTTCCTATACCGCTATATTGTGATAATAAGTCAACAGAGGATTTCGCAGCAAATCCAGTTTTCCATGAGAAAACAAAGCACATCATAATTGATACACATTTTGTAAGGGAATGCAACAAGAAGGGTTCCTGCAAACACATCATGTTCCATCTTCCCTACAATTAGCAGACATAATGACCAAGCCTCTTGGTCACCAGCAGCACAAGTTTCTCTCTTGCAAGTTAGGAATGGTGTTTGATTCAACACCACTCCCAACTTGAGAAGGAGATAATAGATGATATGATGTAAATAAGTGTAAATAGATGTTATTACTATTCTACCCCTAAGCTCTTGTATATAAACCAACCTCTTGTAACAGATTCTGTAAGTGGTTAGTTACTTTCTAACTACTCAATACATTCAGCTCTCTTCTTCCTGAGATTTATCAACGTAAAGATTTTGCAACACCTTCCCCAGATAAAATAACAAAGGAAATAGATGAGAATAGAAGGAAGTAGCAAATTCTGAGAGAATTTTTGCAGTCGCTCGGAACTTACTTGCCATGACAATCCCTCCCGATCAGGGAGTGCATCCAAGTACTCATCTTGCTGATAGAACATGCCTACTTCAGCAAATGTGAAGTTGAGAGTGACCCCATGCTTCCTTAACATTGACATTACTGGATAATAACCATCGCGATTGCAAGAATTGTAAAATCCAGAAGTTAACTCGGCAGCATGACTTGTCGTCTTGTACCACCAATGTACACCTGATAGCTGCTCAAATTGAAATAAGAAAGAAGATTGGTTAAGCAGTATCAGGGAATTCCTGTATATCTAGAATGGGAGTTTTTTGGTCAGTACAAACAAGACTGAAGAACATATTTCATACTTCTTCATGCGTAATGGGAAGATGGAAATGAAGATTCAATCTAAATGTTTATTTGCACAAACACCCACTCTCTTTCACTACAAGTATATCAACTTTTATAATTAGCCTTGTGGATAACTGGAAATTCAAATTTCAGACTCCAGTTCTCAAGGAAAAAAAGAGTAACTAACTTTTTACTCCCAATTTTCAAGAAGGTTTGACGTAGGACAGAGCTTTTTGAAAGGAGAAGATTCGGATTACAAAAGCTTAGGCTAGTGTTCTCTGGAGTGTGGCATCCTCAGTTTCGGGCTAGGTCCCTTGTTCTGGTTTCTCTGTCTTTTCTTGTGATTGGTGTTTGGGTGGTTTGGTCTGTTTTGATTTTTGTTTGTTGTGTTAAGTCATGCGTAGGTTTTGTGTGGTGTTTCTATGCTCTTGGGTCACCTAGGACTACCTCCCACCTTGTTTGGGGAAAGGAAATACCCATCCTACCCTATTTACCGGAATAGAATGGGGCGTGTTGTTGTTATTGCTATGTCCAGTGCGTTAATACTCATATATTTTTGTGTCCAAGGGAGATACTGTTTCTTAGATATTTTTGTCAAACCCGGCAACAGTGATTTCTAGTGATATTACAGAAAATGCTTCAATAAATCCCACTGACCTTTGCTCCAATGTTTGTTTCTTCAAAAGCCAACTTAGCCAAAGAGAGCACTCTATCACCATGTTCGATCAGAACTTGAGAATACCAACTAAGAAAGAATCTACCGTAGTAACTATCATAATCACCACCATTACAGAAAAACGCAGTTTCATGCGGCTGAGAAGTGTAGGAACCAACATTGTCAGGACCCCTGGCCCAAAATGAATGTCCCCTAGCTTGCACAACTTTCTGTAGGCTTTTCAGTAAATACTGGTCATAACACTGCCACAAAAGAGGGTGGGGAATAGGATGAGTACAGGAAGCTCTACACGTTCAATGTGGCAGCACAACTGCATCAATTCTATAGTAGCATGCTTCACAATCAATTGCTGCTACAGCATGAAAAGGCCAATAAAGTGATATTAAGTGCTACAAGGAGGAAGAGAGTAACTGATGTTTCTAAGAAATTTATGATGTGGACCAGAAATATTTTTCCTTGTAAGAATAGAATTTATTTTGCAAGAGCAAGGCTATATCTCCGAAGGCATTATGCATGGAGCAGTCGCAGAATAATAGGGTGATATGGCACGATAACCAAACTTCAAACTTTGTACAAAATCACAACCCACTTACAACTATGGTATATCAACTTACAAGTGTTTGTACATGATTTTTTCTTCATCCAGCACTGATCCTAAAGTAAGTACTTACTATACTTCCTTGACTCACTAGACATATGCATAACAAAGAGAATAAACAAGAAATTCTTTTTTTTAAAAAAAAACTAGCATTTCCACAAATATATATTGGAATATCTGTCCGTTTATTAACCATGGAAAATAAAACATTGTCCAATGGTGGTGGCCAACATATTGCAACTTTCTAGAAATACGTCAGAAAGAAACTGCCATTCTAGAGATTGCAAGAAGTTTACAAGAACGAATTGTCATTACAATTATTAAGAAGTCCTTAAATTACTAACCTGAAACTCTCCAATGCCAGGATATCTCCACCCATGTTTGACTGGAAAAGAGGGGTATCTGAGCTCTCCACAAGGCCCAAGTCCAACTTGGATCGTGGAAATAATACCATTTTCAAAGTACTCATTAAATTCTGCTCGGAAGCTTTTCATGTAGTCAAAGTATACCTAACCATATGTACCACAATAAAAATTATATTAAGCCATTGATAACACTTGCATTTTCTTAGCGGGGGAACGAAGAGAAATGACTAAATGAGTACTGGTGCATGAAGATACTGGATCAGAACGTGTAATGTAAGAAAGTTACTTGTTTGACAATGTGTTTAATGGGGACCTCACGAGCTTGGAATCTTTGCGTGCTGGGGGAAACAAGGACATTTCTGGAGTGATCCCAGACGAGCTTGGAGAATGCCAAAATTTGACTGTGCTTGGCCTTGCTGATACAAGGATTTCTGGGGCAATCCCTGGTTCACTTGGAAAATTGACCAAGCTCCAAACATTGTCTATTTACACTACAATGCTCTCAGGCGGGATTCCACCGGAACTAGGCAACTGTTTGGAGCTTGTTGAAGTGTATCTGTACCAGAACAGTCTCTCAGGCTCCATACCGGCACAGCTAGGTAAGCTTCAAAAGCTTGAAAAGTTGTTGCTATGGCAAAATAATCTGTCTGGGGCGATTCCTGAAGATATCGGGAACTGCTCAAGTTTGATCATTATTGATCTTTCTTTGAATTCTTTTTCTGGGAGCATTCCTTTCTCATTTGGGAAACTGTTGAATCTTGAAGAGCTGATGCTTAATAACAATAACATCTCTGGTTCAATCCCTTCTTCTCTTTCGAGTTGTAGAAACCTGGTGCAGCTACAGGTTGATACTAACCAGATAACAGGGTCAATCCCACCAGAGATCGGTAAGTTAATGAAGTTACTGGATGCAAGGTTGTAAATCTAAGTAATGAAGTTTAAGCTACAAATTTTTCTATAAAAAGTTCATATCGGGATGCACTAAAAGTTGTACCTCTACAGCTGTTCGACCTTGTAGCACTCTTTCCTTATCGATGCCCCAGGAGAGGCATTCAGGATTATGTCTTCCCTCTTTATCAGTGAAATATATGTTAGGATTGTTGCGTCCAATTTCCGCAACCCAATGAGGCAAGGGTATACAAACATTATCACCAAAGTTGCCTCTACACTCATGGAAGGACAACGCCACTTGCATCAATTGAATCACATACACCACCAATTAGATGGAAGGACAACGCCACCTCCATATGTGTTAGTAGTAGTACACATATGAAAGATTAAAGAAAACTACATCACAAGAAGATAATATCAAGACGAATATAGATAGCATTGTGTGAGTAAAAATGATTATAATACACAGAGTGGACTTAAAATATTTCAAAATTAATTTGAGGAACCATAAAAATTATTATACCAGAGAAAAACCATTGGGAAAAATAAAAATGGTTGATTGAAATTCTTAAGACGTATATGTTAGCATTATAATTCTTTACTATGTGTTAATTGCTTAGAAATAGGATATTTGACTCTTTCTACAGATTTTACTTTACCGTACTTCCTCTCCTTTTACTTGTAGCACGAAGCTTCCTTGTTACTTCCCTTTCTTTCTTTCTATACTTATCTTGTAATCTATCTTCAAGATGGTACATATCTGTATTTTTCTCCTCCCAAACTCTCTCTCTAAAAGCTCATATGATATTAGAGCTTAGGCCTTCCTTGGCCGAGTTTTTCATCCTTACTTGGCCTTCATTTCTCAAAACTTGGCCTTTCTACTCAGCCTTCATTGTTGAAATTTCTTTCTGTTTTTACAGCCTCCATTGCTGTAAAATATGAACACTAAAGAAGCTTCTGAAGTCCCTTTTGCTGTCCCATTTAGATATGAGCTTCAAGCTCCTAATCTTTCTTTCCGTTTTGATGGAAAAAACCATCTCCTTTGGTCCCAAGCTGTAAAGACTTACCTCAAAGGCATAGGAGTTCACCTCTCAGAATCTCCACCAAAATTAGTAGATTCCAGCTTCAAGAAGTGGGATGAATCTGACTCGATGATCATGTCATGGCTTTGGGAGTCCATGGATCCCAATACCAATATGACCTGTATGTTTTTGAGTTCAGTAGAGGATATATGGGAGTTTCTTCCGTTGTCGTATTTGAATGCAAAGGATGAAGCTTTGTGATATGAAATCCAAGTCAGAGTTGCTCATTCTTCTAAAGGGATATTTATTTCTCAATAGAAATACATTGCTGATTTGATTAAGTCTGAAGATCAACTTGCTGATGTGTTGACCAAAGGGTTCCATTGTTCCAGATTTGAGCAATTTAGTTCCAAGCTTGGATTAATTGATCTCTGCCATCCAGTTTGAGAGGAAGTATTAGCATAACTGTTATTTACTATATAATAATAGCTTAGATATAGGTTATTTGACTTTTTTTACAAATTATACTTTATTGTACCTGATCTCCTTCTTTTATTTGTAACAGAGGGTTCCTTGTTACATCCCTTGCTTTCTTTCTACTTATCGTATTACCTCTATGTTATTAGAAGAGTGTGCTTTGTATAAAAAACGAAAAAGAATAAGAAGTATAAACCTTCTGCAAGCATACCTGTAGTTTCAGTTTCAGCTCACGGATAATCTGAAAGAGCCTTTTGTAACCACTCCAGTTATAATCCTGTGGTGTGTGTGCTTCAACAATCCCCCACCAACAATCAACTACAACACCATCAACATTGACCGATTTTAGTATCCTTAGCTGCTTGAAAAGTCCATCTGGATCAACCAGCTCAGATTTCATATTTATGATGCCCAACTGCATCCATGTAAGTATCTCTTTTATGATTTCATAATTCACAATTTCATTGCAAAAGAGAATAATATTCAAATAAATTTTGTGACATTGTCACATCACATTTACTTTATAACCACTGTCTGCAGATTATATTAGTTATAATCTAGTCAAGCTTTTCTCATAACACGATACAACAGTTTAAAGAAGTCTGTTTTTTTATGGAATGATAAAGAAAAGAGGAAGAAACAAAATTTAACAAGAAGACAGGGTAAAATCTTACAGGAAGGACCACGTATACTGGGATATACGCAGTGCCAGCAAAATCACGCTGTTGTAGTTGCAGTGGTATGCCAATGACCTGTCATTTTGGCATCAATATGATTGCAACAAGATAAAGTCACACAAATACGTAACGCTAATCACAACCTAAAGTAGATTACTTGAAAATAGAAAATCCAATATTAAAAGTGAAAAGAACATGGTCAATCACCTGTTTGTTATGAACATTATCCATGGGGCTGCCAATAAACGGGTTTTCTTCCATTCTTTCTCCTCTATCACCAACTCTGGAGGACACTTGAGGATGTGATCCAACAGATGATACATCAAACACTGGTGAAGAGGTAGCAAAAACACCTTTCATTTGGATCATTTGGCATGCATTATATTCCTTTGTGGTTTGGTAGCCAGAACAAAATCCTGTCAAAGAAGCAGGTGGATTTTGTTGTTGAGGTATGATATTAGAAATTGACGTAGCTGCTTGAAATGAGGGACTGTCAGAAGGCCTGTTACCCTGATAAGAATACAAGAAAGCACCAAAATACTAAAACCCCATACGTGGTCAGAACATAAACCATTTATCAAGGAACACATAATAAGGATTATCAAGGATTTATTCTAGGCTGTATCAAAAACATTGACACTTAGCAGTTTACGTGATAATAAGCACAAAACACAACTCCACAAGTAGCTTCAAATTTCACCAGTTCACCTAATCCAGTACAAAAGTAATTTGGTATTTTACATAAGAGTAAAGAACCACGGTGACTCACTGCAGCCTTTAATCAGCAACACCTTAAGAAGACTAAGTTTAACAGGCTACACACATCTCTTATATTATATACCTGAGTTCTTAAAGGGGAAGTTGTGCCATCGGGAAGAACAACCCAACCTACCTCCCGGACCAAGGCTGCAATTACATCATTGATATCAGCTCTCACCCGGAGTTTATAGTTCCCGTGTTTGCGCAGACCTGTCAAGATCCTTGCAGTAATAGCCCTTCGATGACGCTCTCTAAGCTTTGTTCTTTCCTTCTCCTCCACTGGTCTAGACCTACGTGCACCACCTCCATGACAACTGGATTGTTCTTGACTTTCAGGGTGTTGCTGAAAGTGGTTGTTTTCGTTTGTTGCAATATCTCTATCTGTACTAATCATCGTGGAAGAGGTATTGTTTTCATCTTCTTCTTCTTCTTTTATATCCATCTCCATATCTTCCTCATCATCGTCTTCGCTAGTTCCAATCATTCTTTGCATATCTGCTGCCATATTTCTCTTGCTAATGCTACTAGCACCTTAAGTACGAATGGCGTATTATTCATATTAGCATATACCTCAAAACTATACGCGCACAATTTTTTGAATAAATGAAAATGTGTTTTCATAATATGAAACTATAAAAAGTGGTTATGGTTTCACATCAGATGCAGACCATTAATAGAATAACGGTTTTTCTATCCTATGCGGGAACATGTTAAGCACATTATTAATGGAAACTAAACCCTAAATTGGATCACAATAACAATATCACAACTAATCTTTCTATATTATAGGGGCCTTAGGCATAGGTTAGAATAATGGATAGAATAATTATAAGAGAATGGTGAAAATAAAACGAAGCAATCAAAATTCTCAAGTTATAGTTATAAAGCTTCTAGAACTGCTTTGTCCAGTGCAGTTGTTGTTGAATCATAGACTGGTAATAAAAAAGAAAGCAGCAGTGAGTGAGTGAATAGACTATAATTAGAGAAAGGAAGATTGACCTGAGAGCTGGAGTAATGACCATCGCAGTCCGGGCGGCGGAGTTGGTGAGGATTGAGGCGGTTCCGGTGAAAAGGGCGTTGGGTTTCCGGCGAAGAGCGTGCGAGGATAGGAAGGGAATTAGGGTTGTACGCGTGTGAAAGGGACGACAAGCGTGTGAGCCAGGGGTATATGCTTCACAGCTCGCACGGATCCGAGTTGTCCCACGCGCCTCACGTGCCAGTCCATGCTTCTTCTCTGCTTTTAACTGCCAACAACTGCCACCAGATCGCACGATTAAATTCACAAACTTCAACGATTCACTCCGTGAGAATGGATCTTAGCCGTTCGGCACCAAGCGAAATCGAATAGCTACGATTAAAACAATTACGATCACGCTGTTTGACCGTAAAATTTCACAAATTAAATAAATTTATCGCATTGGTCCGTTTGTTAATTTTTTGTCAATTTGTACTATGTCGTATAAGTTAAACATTAAGTTTTAAAGAGTGTGTGACCCATTATAATGGTTATACATATAATCTTTTTATTCATTTACACACATAAAAAAAATAAAGAAATTTCTTTGAAAAGGAGGGGATAAGTACGGTTTTGGTTAGTTAATTAACTTCTCATTTTAGAGGTTAATTAACCTCTTCTAACTGCTGTTCTCTCTCCCTCTTACTACTATATATGAGGTTTGAAGGGTTGATGGGCCGTGACAAAAAAAATTGAGGGCGGGGGGTTACAAAAGAAGGACTAGATTCTTCATCCACAAAAAAATATGGAAACGAGGGCAGTTGGTAGTGGGACTCTTCAAACAAAAAAATGGGTTCCTGCCATTAAACAAATACATGAGAGGTGCCAACGAAATCAAAAGCGTCGCACTTCTACCACATGCAAATTAACTATGGGCTTTCATTAGGTATGGAGATCAAGCAGCGAGACCGGCCATCCATAGCCATATATGTTGGTCAATATATCTCCGCCCTCGCTACACAACCTATTCATATAGAAGATTTACAAATGAGAAGACCCAAATATTTTGCGTCGTGGTTTGAAAGCACATGTTTTCTCCATCGTGCTTCCACCGTAGTAGGTTTGAAAGTATACACTTTCGCCTCTACATTAAATGCCATAGTAGGCTTGAAAGTATACACTTTCGCCTCTACATTAAATACCGTAGTAGGCTTGAAAGTATATAATTTCGTCTCTAAATTAAATCTCGTAGTTGGATCGAAAGTAATTACTTTTGACTTCTACACCACATCTATAAAACTTGTGGCTTGAAATGATCCAATTAGATCCGGACACCCCATCCCTTATAAATTATGTGGCATCAAAGGATCTAATTAGATCCGTACACCACACATATGGAACCGAATGGATCCAAAATAATTAATGATAAGTCTTTGCAGAGTGTCGTAATGCCCACAAGTTTTCCTATCTCTTTTGAGTTAGTTTGGTATCCACACTGATATACAAATGAAGAGACGAAATTCGGCAGATGCCATGGGACCGTTTTGATATTTATACTTGAATATTGGATGTTTGATATGGAGAAAAATACACCAGTATACTATCATGTCATATATACAAACATGGAGATGAGACTCTTTCATTGTGATAAGATAATTAATATCATGGAGGATTATTCATCTCACCACATTAACCCAAAACACATATGAATTGAAAGGAAGCACAATATGTTAACTTTCTGGAGATCGTGCACCATGATTGGCTTTGATATATTATATTTGAAACATTAACCAACGGAAGACTATGTGAATGTCTATCCTATTAAATCTTTAATTATTAAATAGCTATTATATCCAATTAGATTGGAGATCACGAGTTATAAATATTGTTAAATTCGGATCACCTAATTAAAGACTATCTTAAACCCTTAACCGATTAATGTGTAAGGTACGGGGGTTGGTTGGTTGATAATATTATAAAGACAAATTTTGAAGTCTTTATTATAATTTAAAGAACTACGTAGACTTGATTCCGTAACAAACAGATACGTATGAAATTTGCCATCAAATATAAATGTGTCAGATTCAGTCACAACTCAAATTTTAAAACAGTCGTTCTTTAAGAACTATGTTTGATTTGATATCCTTTAACGGGGTACGTAGGAAACTTGACATAAGCCTATCGCTCGTTAAGTTCAATCACAACACAAATTAAAATATAATGTCACACATAAGTGATAATTTGAGAACTACGTAATGACTTGATTTCACCACATATCGGTGGATACGTAGGACATTTGACATAAAATATAGACGTGTCAGATTCAGTCGCAATTGATTTAAAAATAACATTAAATCTATTAATCATACATTAATAGTGAGAGGATTAGACAACCCTTCCTAGAAGGTGGGTTTAGTCTCGCTCGCGCCGTACAAATGATAGTTGGGTCGTATCTAGACAACCCTTCCTAGAAGGTGGGTTTAGATTCGTTCCTCTGATGCACGTTAAAACATAGACACTCTGAACTACGTAAGGCTTGATTCTCTTAAAAGAGATACGTAGGCAATCCGCTTTATTCGGATGCAGCCCAAATCTTAAAAATCTTTCAAATGTTTTGTATCTATATTACTTTTAATCAAAAGAGTCAAAAGAGAAGGTCGAACTACAATAAAAATAATTAAGATGTGTTTTGCGATTTTGTGTACATTTTTGCTCAACATATTTTTGGCACGCCCAGTGGGACCTTTTCTTTCTTTTCATCTTTAAGTAATATTGATACTAATACTCGTTTTCTTTTGTTGAAAGGAAATGGCACCACAAACAACCGTGAACTTCAATGAGCTCCCGGCGACTTTCATTGTCAGCGGGGGCCGATGGATCAAGAAGCGGTCCTTTGAAGTGCACTTCAACATCACTAGGGACTCGATTTCGGCCGAGATCCCACTTGAGAATCCCTTTGATGCTCTCCCCGTGTCTGAGGAGGTCGTTGCTAAGGGAGGGAAGTCAACAACCAATGTTGTGGCTACTAACAAAGCGAGCATGAAGCCCAAATATGTCAAGATTGATCGCCCATCAGGGAGCAAGACTAAGGCCTACCACGTTTCTAGTGGAATGGCTCCATCTGCTAGTCTCGCCAAGCCCGTGGCGAGTGTCCGACGCGAGCCTATGATTCGTGTCATCAAGAGGGGTGATGGGCATGTGAACCCACCGACTACTCTTAACCCTAAAGCCAACAAAGCCCGTAAGACTAGGAAGAGGGGTAGGAAGAATGGGTCGAAGAGGGGTGGACCATTTCGCCGTTTGGCCAGTTCTTCCATGCTAGAGTTAGCAAAAAAGACTCTATGTGAGGCGGCTAGTGAACTCTTTACTCCGAGGGAAATGACTATTGCCCCTCGCGTGACTACCCCGACCCATATCTATATAGGGTCCATTCCTATTTACATAGAAGGGGTTGAAGAGGTCAATATGGCTTCTTATGCCGAGGAGGTCCCATCAAAGGCCTCTAAAATCAAAATAATCAAGACCATGAAGTCCAAGACGGTCCAAGAAGATCAACTTGCTACTGGAGTTGAGCGGGTGCAACCAAAGAAAAAGGGTCCTCTCAAAGCAAGAGGATCAACTTCGCGCTCTGTGGGGTCCCAACTATATGACGGGGCAATCACTCGGTCGAAGGCAAAGGACCCGTCTTATGCAAGCATGCTATCCCGAGCACCTTCTCCACCTCCGCCTGTGCTGATTCCGTAAGAGGTGGCAGAAAAGACTCCAAGGTCTCCACTATATGGGAACCTTGACACTCAGTTTCAAGAGGAGGAGTTTCCGCCAATAGTCTCTAAGACGAACGTCGTGAGTATCTCAAGGGATGAGATAGAGAGCATGCCGGTATTGACTACTGGTACTTCCAGTTTTGAAGAGCAACTAAAAGAGTTGCAAAACCAATTGAATGAAAGAGATGCTCAAATAGGGTCACTTATGGCTCAAATATATAATCAAGGCCTTGAGAGTAGGAATGATCACAGTGGGGCTCATGATGGTGTTGCAACTAGTAACTTGAGTATCACTCCACAAGAAGTTCAAGAGATGATAACTCGAGGAATAAGAGAGTTTCAAGCATCACAAAATCCACCTGTTGTGGGATACCGAAAGCCATATCCCACACACTATGATTCCGTTCCTTTCCCGCCCGGATATCAAAGGCCAAACTTTGACAAATTCAATGGTATTCATGGTTCGCCACAAGAGCATCTTGCTCACTTTTATTCTGCATGTGGCGAGACTGCTTTAATCGATGAATTGTTGATCAGGCAGTTTGTCCAATCTTTGAAGGGGTCGGCATTCACATGGTATACGCAGCTACAACCTGAGTCGATCCAAACATGGGACGATCTTCAAAGGGCATTCTTAGCCCAATTTGTAAGCTCAAAGGCCAAGGTCTCAATCATGGACCTTGCAAATGCATGCCAACGGTCTAATGAGTTTGCAAATGACTTCATTTCAAGGTGGAGAAGTTTGAGATTGCAATGTCCCGAGAAGTTAAGTGAACAAGCATGCGTACAAATGTCCACTAATAACCTACTTCCTGAGTTAGCGGTGCACGTTGGAAGTGCGGAACCAACATCCTTTGATGCTCTGGTATCCAAAGCATGTAATGTTGAGCGCCAACTTGCTAGGCGCAAAGCCAGCTCTAGCCGTCCTCAACCCAATGAGATTAAAAGGGACGAAGGAAAAAAACCACAAAGGAAAGGCGAGACTATGGAGACTTTTATTAAGCCTAATAGCTAATCCTCTAACAAAGGCAACTCTAAAGCCAATGATAGAGGAAAAGCTAAGGAATCGTCAAGAAAGCCTACTCTTGAAGAGAGAAGGCAAAAGAAATATCCCTTTGATGATGAATATGTGCAAGGGATTTTTGAAGAATTGATGAACGCTAAGCTTCTAATACTTCCAGAATCAAAGAGGCCTAAAGAAGTTGGCAAAACAGATGATCCTAAATATTGTCCGTACCATTGATTGATTAGTCATCCGATCACAAATTGCTATGTCCTAAAGGATATAATAGAAAGGATGATAAACAAAGGCGAGATTAAGATTGAGGGAGTGTCTTCTAAAGCTCCCGCAACTTCGTCAAACACAATTTCAACATTGGATGTTCAAGAGCTTGAAACGTCCGTAGAAGTTGTTGATAGTGAAGGTGTGCCCACGGTTTCATTACCTCCAATGGCGGGTCCTGTGCAATTTCGGGTAGGTGATGAAATTCGTATTGTATGGGCGTACCCCGACATGCCAAGAGTTGGACCTTCACAACCGACTCTACATGAAGTGATGATGTGCTCAAATGTCGAGGAATTATTCCCGAATGATGACAAAGAGAGCAAGGACGATGATAACCTCGGGTGGACCACTTGTACAAGCAAGAAGAAGCCTCCCCGAGCCAAGACTCAAATCTCGGGCCCTCCAGGATATAGAATGATTGGTAGGAAGCCAGAGAAGAAGAAAAAGAAAAAGAAAAAGAAGGCTACCAAGAAAGAGAAGAAACAAGTGGTAGACTCACTCTAGAACTGCTTTGTCCAGTGCAGTTGTTGCTGAATCATAGACTGTTAATAAAAAAGAAAGCAGCAGTGAGTGAATAGAATATAATTAGAGAAAGGAAGATTGACCTGAGATCTGGAGTAATGACCATCGCAGTCCGGGCGGCGGAGTTGGTGAGGATTGAGGCGGTTCCGGTGAAAAGGGCGTTGGGTTTCCGGCGAAGAGCGTGCGAGGATAGGAAGGGAATTAGGGTTGCACGCGTGTGAAAGGGACGACAAGCGTGTGAGCCAGGGGTATATGCTTCACAGCTCGCACGGATCCGAGTTGTCCCACGCGCCTCACGTGCCAGTCCATGCTTCTTCTCTGCTTTTAACTGCCAACAACTGCCACCAGATCGCACGATTAAATTCACAAACTTCAACGATTCACTCCGTGAGAATGGATCTTACCCGTTCGGCACGAAGCGAAATCGAATAGCTACGATTAAAACAATTACGATCACGCGTGACTCATTGCTTTGTAACGAGCGCGTCCAAATACGCGAGACTCTGAAATTTCCTTCTTTCTCGAAGGCGATACAAATTAGGAAAGACGATCTCGACGACGATAGAAATTTTCCTCTTTCTTCAAATCGCGATCGAAATTAGAAGCACAAGGCAAAAATCACAGACCAAAAAAATTAATCAAAGAACAACGATTCCAGAAATGGCGTCCACATCAATAGTAACAAGTCTAAACCTAAAGCAGAATTCGGTTTCAACAAAGCAAACCAAGCTTTCGTGAAGCAACCCAAGCTTTCGTGAAGCAAACCAAGCTGCTGATTTTCTTGCTAATGAGGAAGTTAATATTATGAATATTAAGCTATTCCTTTTTTGTCATAATAGTTTTGCCCTACCTGATGCCAATATCATGAATTTTAGTAGTCACCTACAAAGACATGGTTGTACTCCAACCTTGTTATCCTTTTTTTGGATCATCCAGAGGGATGATCAGGGACTGCATCGCCTTGAGACATGGAGTTCCAGTGTTTGCCTGCTACAAAAAAAAAAACAAAAAAAGCTTTCCTAGAACAAAACCTAGGAATCAATTCGGCATCGATAGAAGGCTTAATCCCTGATTCGATAAATCAGGAAGAAGAAACAGGTAATAACGATGAATTATAGCTTATTTTGGATTTTGAATTGTGATATGAGATTATTAGAAGACTAGAGCATTAGATACTTCAAATTGCATCGAACTAGATTCTAGATGGAAATCTGAACAGACAGACATGATAATCTAACAACTTTAAGTGATAGAGCAAATTTATGGGCTCGAAATACATATTGGGGGCTTTAATTTTGAAGAACAGATGAAAATTGAGATTCTGAATTGCATATAGGGAATTCGGCATTTGCATACTATAAGAATTTGGACTACATATAAGGAAATATTTGAAGGAGTCTTGATAATTGAGATTCCTGAGTTGCATACAGTTTGCTTCGCTATTGAATGAATTGAGATTCTGAATATGCATATAGGGAACTTGGCTTTTGCATACTATGACAATCTGGATTGCATATAGAGAAATATTCATTTGAAGGAGTCTTGATAATTGATATTCTTAAGTTGCATACAATTTTCTTTGCTATTGAATGAATTGAGATTCTAAATTGAATATAGAGGAACTTTGATTTTCAGAGAAACATGCGCATTGTGATTTTGGAATTTACACTTTATCTAAATCTTGATGCAGAAACAAATTAATGACATTCAGATTTCTCAAGGGGGCACAATTTATTATATTCCTGTATCCAAAACTAAAATCAAACCAGTAGTTGGGAAAGTTTTTGACAACATAGACCAAGCAAAGGAGTTCTATGATAATTATGCCAAAGAGTGTGGCTTTGAAGTGAGGAAAAGCACAAACAAAAAGATAGGCGGGTTAACTTTATGGAAGTACCTTTTATGCAATAGAGAGGGCCACAAAAAGTTTCACCAATCGTAGCAGGAACACCAAAAAGAAGCAAATAAAAAAGACGAAGAGTAATAAATCGTACAGGATGCAGGGCAAGGACAACATTGAAAGGGACTGAGGAAGGGAAGTTCAAGGTTCATGGATTTGTAGAACGCCACACGCACCCGATGATGACAGAAAGAGAAAAGCAGTTTGCAAAATCCAAAAGAAATATAGGAGCTTTGAAGATGATTTCATTCTCAACTGTGGAAATGCAAATGTAGGGACAACGAAAATCTACAAATAACTAGTTGAGACAGATATGATGGACAAATGATCATAGATAAACTGAAGAAGAAGAAGAAAGAAATTTGTGAGACATTTTATTTCGATTATTTTGTTGACAAAGAAGATCAACTAGAGAGGCTGTTTTGGACGGATCCTATAAGTAGATAGAGTTTCTCGTTCTTTGGAGATGTCGTTTCAGCAGACGCAACGTACAACAAAAACAGGTAAAATTTGGAAAGCAAAACTCATTGAGTTGTTAATAATAGGAATATAGTTGTTGTGACTTCTTATATAATATTTTGAATTGCATATAGGGAACTTGGATTTTAAATATAATGAGAATTTGAATTGCATATAGGGAACAGTTAATTTGAAGGAATTTGATTTTGAAGAATACATGTCAAATGATATTCTGGATCGCATATAGGGACCTTTGCATTTGAATAAAATGATATTTGAATTCCATATAGGCAAATTTACTTATGAAGGAGACATGGAGATTGAGATTCTGATTTGCATATAGAGAACTTGGCTTTTGGTTGGAATGAGAATCTGAATTGCATATAGGGAACTGTTAATTTGAAAGAATTTGATTTTGAAGAATACATGCCAAATGCTATTCTGGATTGCATATAGGGAGCTTTGCATTTGAATAAAATGCATTTGGAATTGCATATAGCCAAATTTACATATGAAGGAGACATGAAGATTGAGATTGTGAGTTACATATGGAGAACTTTGTTTTTGGATGGAATGAGAATCTGAATTGCATATAGGGACCTCATCATAAAGAGACATGGGAATTGTGATTATATTAGTGGATTAAATATGCTTCAGATTATGAATTAAATACAAGGAACTTGTCTCTCGAATGTAATGAGATTCTGAATTGCATGCAGGTATGATATGGTATTTATACCATTTACTGGAGTGGATAATCACAAGAGATCTGTGACATTTACTGCCGCTTTGATGTTGAAAGAGAACACAAAATCCTACGTGTGGTTGTTTGACAACTTCAAAAAGGCAATGGGACACGAGTCATACGTCATCATGGTTGATCAAGATCCAACAATTATTCAAGTTGTAGAACAAGTTTTTGAGAATGCAACACATCGGTTTTGTATGTGGCATATCATGTTCAAGTTGTCAGATAAAATAGAAAGCAGAATTTTCGACACATTGGAATTCAAACAAGCGATCAGTGCTTTGGTTTGGAATAAAGACACCACAAGAATACAATTTGAGCAAGGGGAGTGATTTTACAGAAAAGTATGAATTAGAGACCAATGACTGGCTGAAGAGAATGTTTGAGTTGAAGAGATACTGGATCTTGCATTCTTCAATGATATAAGGATGAAGGGCATGCTCAAAACAACCTCAAGGTCAAAGAGCCAAAATAGCTTCTTTGGCAAATTCCTTGGCCATTCCTCTTCGTTAATCCAGAGACATGAACAACACAAGCTTGTTGCATCATCATCAAAAAGCAAAGCCAACATAAAAACAGATTGGGTTGTTGAAAAAGCATCTTCCAAAGTGTACACAATCTCAGTTTTTTATGAGATACAACAACCTAGCTACATCTCGATTTACAAGTGCATGGTAACAAACTAACAAGCATGAGTAAGGAAGGCACAGTGGAAAAATATGAGATTGAACAAGAGAATGGGAAAAAGTACACAGTTACTGATTTTTATAATGTTGATTTATGTTGCACATGCAACAAATTTATGCGAGTTGGCTTGCCTTACCAACACATGTTTGTGGTTATGAGGAACAAGGGAATTAAGGAAGTGCCAGAGAAGTATATAGACAAGCGCTGGACAAAAGAAGCATCATTACATCCAATGTTCAAGATTGATGGTTTTCTCTACAAAGAAAGTGCTGAAACAGAAGAGAAAAAAGTACTAATGATACATCTCTTGGGAGAAATGCACATTTGAATCAATTAGATTGAAAGCAAGCCAAAAATACATGAAGGAGTTGTTAGACACAATTAATAAAGAAAAAGAAGGGATATTTTGCAGAACAGATGGGATGAAGCTCAAGTGGATCAACCTACATAGTGAATTTTGAGAAATATGTAGGACCAACTCCAGCTGAGGTTCAAGTGTTACCACCAAAACAAGCAAAAAACAAGGGGACAAGAAGATGACGAATCATAAGTGCAAAAGAGTTAATCATTCAAACAGCTGCAAAGAAAAACACAGGTTGTGGAATATGTGGTTAGTATGGTCATAACAGGGCAACATGTGGAGAAAGACAATGTAACAAATTAATTCAGTATATTTAAAACATTCAATCCCTTACCAGATACACATTCATTTAAGACTAAATACTTGTTCTTATTTACATCTAATGCAATCATACCTTTTAGGAACTTATTGCTTAAGAAGGGATTCAAACTAGTTGAAATGCTTGTTTTATATATTAATAAGTCTACAACCCAGGTAAACCTCATATGCATTACAGGAAAAAAAAAAATCATATGCATTACAAGTAAACCTCATATGCAAATCAGATAAACCTCATATGCAAAACCCAAAATCAATATGTATGCAATCCAGATAAACATCATATACAAACAAGGTAGAATTCATGTAGACCTCATATGCAGGCAAGGTAAACTTCATATGCAGACAAGGTAAACCTATTATGCAAACAACAAATCAATAAGTTTTCAATACAGATAGGCCTCATATGCGATCCAGATAAACTCTATATGCAAACCAGGTAAACCTCATATGCAATAACCAAAAACCACCAAAACACAAAAAGTATCCAATTAACATAGGCTTCATATGCAGACAAGGTAAACCTCATAAGCAAACCACAAATCAATATGTTTTCAATCCAGATAGTCGTCATATGCAATCAAGATAAACCCCATATGCAAACAAGGTAAACCTCATATGCAAATCAGATACACCCCATATGCAACAAGGTAAACCTCATATGCAAACCATGATACACCTCATATGCAAACCACAAATCAATATGTTTGCAATCCAGATAGGCCTCATATGCAATCCAGATAAACCCCATATGCAAACCAAGTAAAATCGTATGCAAACAAGATATACCTCATATGCAAACCAAAATCAATATGCAATTCAGATAAACCACATATACAAACCTAGTTCTGTTGCAAGTCTATACTTCAAAGAAATACATATACCATTAACAACATTATAAATAAAGTTCTATTACATGTGTGATCTTCTCATCAACCAGCAGAAGAAGTTGGATTCAAATTCACAAGTACAAGCCTCACAAAAGTGTGAATCATCATCATCCTCAAAGAGATACGCTTGTCTCACCCATGCGTTCTTCCTTTGACACAAACATGATCCTTCTCAAGGGTAATAGGTTTCAATAGAGGACTGATTCACCGATAGCCCAAATATAGCGGATAGATTCTCTTAATCTAATACGACAATCAACACTCTATTTTCTAGTTGAAGCCTTTACTCTTTTTATGAGATCCATTCCCTTGTCTTCCTTCCCATAACCAATTCATATTAAAATGACACCCAACACATATGTTGTTGGCTTATGGCCTAAATTTGCATCCCTCTGTAGGGTTTCCATTCCTTGGTCAAACTTCATATTACTAAAGAACTCATCCTGTATACATAAGACAAAAGTGGAACACAAAGTTCATAATATTTGCAAATCAAAATCTATTAAATGATAAATAAATACAATTCCTTGTAGAAACAAGGCGCCAGGATTATCATTGTCAGCGCATATTTTAAAAAAAGCAAGAGCCGCAACTCTCAAAGATATAGTAAGACGATGAACACAGAAACCTTCAATGTTTACTTTGCAAATAACAGATTTCTCCATCCCGATTTCTTCCAACGTCTTGCAACTAGAAGATATAAACCACCACAAAAAAACATATGATCAGTGTGTTACTAACCAAACTAAGAAATGGTGTCGTAAACAAATCGGTTAGATAAGAAGAACCAACTTTAGAAATGTAAGACGCGAGGTCTTAGAAGCGTTATCCCCATGTCAACGTGGGAACTTCCCAGGAGGTCATTCATCTTAGGAATACTCCCACTCTAGCACACTTAACTTCTTAGTTCTTTGTCCTCACTCGAACTAGGAAAAGGAAGAGCTATTGTTGACATGGGTAGCAACCTAATCCTTATAATGGATAACAAACACGGGGTGTTACAATCACCCCACTTAAACCCTTGACGACCTTGTCAGGGCCCACCAAGCCAAAGACCACCCTCCGGGTCGAGTGGCTGCACTACGACTAAGCCAACTCGGAACTCAAAGTTGGCTCTGATACCATTTGTAAGACCCGAGGTCTTAGAAGCGCTATCCCCATATCAACGTGGGAACTTCCCAGGAGATCACCCATCCCAGGACTACTCCCACCTTAGCACGCTTAACTTCTTAGTTCTTTCTCCTCACTCAAACTAGGAAAAGGAAGAGCTCTTGTTGACATGGGTAACAATCTAATCCTTATAATGAATAACAAACACGGGGTGTTACAAGAAAGAACTTGAGCGATTACATTGTTTGGAAGCGACACCAAATGATTCAGACTCATTGTGTCGCACTTAATTCTTTTGACCATTTTTTGTTGTCTTGGTTTAAGCGAGGGGGGTTATGATAATTTTTGGGATGAACATGCAGAACACATAAATACTTTTGGGATGGGATGAAAAGACAAGTCCAATCGCCTTTTATAGGGATTTATTTGTGGTCTGTTTGATAACCGCTATTATGAGAGGTTGGAATAAGTGTCCACATGCATGAAACCAAAAAAGAAAAAGAAAATGGAACAGATAAACGCTTTTTTAACTTGTATATTCACTACTCCTTTATCACAAATTATTGGAAATGACTTGTCACGATATTACATTATAATGAAATATTTGGGATAACTTTGAAGCAATAGATTGTTACACTTGGTATGAATCTAGAAATAACTAAGTATGGATATAAAAAATTCTCTTAATATGCAAATCAACAAACAATTAATATCCAATTCACCGATAAAGTAGAATGCACTACACAATAAGTAGTATGCAATTCCAAAAACACTACGTATGCAGTCAACAAATCAACTAGTATGCAACTCACAATTCAAATATTGTGCAGTTCAGAAACACTTCATATCAAATCACAAATCAAGTAAGGAATGCACTTCACATTTCAAACAGTGCCAATAAAAAAACACTAGATATGCAATTCAAAAACACTTGGTATGCAATTCAAAAATAAAGTTGTGTGCAATTCAAAAACACTTGGGATGCAAATAAAAAATCAAGTAGTATGCAATTCAGAAATAAAGTAGTATTGTATTAAAAAATTATTCATATGCAATTCACATTTCAACTACTATGCAATTCAAAATTTCAAATAAAATGCAATTAACAAAGTTGCTACGTAGGAAAATAAAAATAATATTATATAGAAAGTTGCAACCACATATATCCCAAAATGGTAGAAAGACAATTTGACCCATAAAATGTAAAAATAAAACTATGCCACTCACACTCAAACCCCGATTCCAAAATTAGATATAAATACAAACAAATTAGTGCAAAATAGCATTGGGAATTTGCATTCGACTACTTCACATAGAGAAGGTTCGAGTGAAAACACCACAAAGTATCAAAGATTCAGCTCTCAAGGAAGGAAAAGGAGATCAACAAAAAGGTTAGTGAACACAAAATTGATTAAGGGTTTGAACATTTGAAGGTAAGATTTTGTCTGTAACACTTGTTTCCAAATTATTCATGAACATAGCTTTGATTGTGTATACACAAGAAGTGAATAATAAGCTTGCATGTTAGATTTGAGAAACAATCAAGTAACAAATGCTATTATACAAGGTAATTTTGGGTAACAAAAATATAGTTGAATGCCAGATAAGATGCTAGTAACAAAACCTGGGGTAAATGTTTGAAGAATTTTCTGTAAAAAAAGTAGTAAAAAACTCTACTGTGGAAACTGATATTTATGTCTGATGCACTGATGGATAGAGGGAATTATATAAATTTGATCTCAGATGATAACATGTCTGATGATTCAAGCTCAGAAATCAGTTCTGAAACAGAGTTGAATCCAATAGAACTTGAAGATAGTGAAGACAAGGAGGGGATGCAAGAAAGTGAAGATAATGGAGGAGATTCAGACATTGTTGATGGAGGAGAAGTTTCAGAAAATGAAGATATGACAGCACCACCTCAACAGCAACAAGAACCACTACAACCACTACAACCACCACAACCAATTGATTTAATGGATAGAGCCTATCAAATGATTAATCAAAACATGGATGTTGACAAGACATTTGTGGTTAAGATGACTAGAACATATGTGCAAGGTGACTGCCGTTTGGTAATCTTCTCTATACCAACTTTTAACAATACAATGTATTGGATTACTATTGTTCCAATTTTATATGTATAAATGCAGTTTGTTCCTCCAATTCACGGTGATGACTATCTAATCTCTCCAACAATTAATGAAATCAGACTCTACATGGATAACAAAGAAACAAAGGTTGCTTTGAAGAGGAGTAGCGGGCAATACAGATTTTGGAAAGGCTGGATAACTTTTGTGAAAGACAATGATTTGCAAGTAGGTGATATCTTCATTTTTGAATTAATAGACGAAGATGAAGCTATCTACAATTGTAACAATTGTCTATGGTAGAAGTGATTATTGATGGGGAAGATGGAAGGAATTGTCCTGTTATTTTGCTTTGAACTTAATTTTGGTGTGACTATGAAGTAATTGTGTTGCAACTAAGAAACACATTGGTGACTAGGAGTTCTGAATTTTGGAATCAACATGATGGAAACTCAATATGGCGTTAAGAATTGCGTAACCAAATGTTTGTATTTGATAGATCTTCTACATATGAAGTTAAAACAGGGATGACTCTTGGAGCAAGCTAGTTTTTTCAAAGATAAGCACAAGGCTGCTTTGAGAGAAGCACACAATGTGCTTCAAGAGATGCACACCAAGTTCTCTGGAAGATGCATACAAGGTGCATCCAGAGATGCATGATAAGTTCTCCAACACAAAACCAGAGATGCAAATTTGGTAGTTGCCAAATATTCAAATCAAGGACAAACACATAGGAAAGATTGGCTTTAGGAATTGTGTAACCAAATAATAGTAATATTTTTAGTGTTCTTAAAGACTCGAAATGGCTATTATATAATAAAATTATTAAAAATGTCATCGAACAACAAGAAATACATACTAGAGCAGTGGAAAGAACAATTAACCCATATAACAAGCAGTTGAGGGTTCGAGATTGGCAGTTATCATTTATTTGTTATATATTTTACAAAAAAACGTGAGAGACGCGTGATAAATTTAAAATGGGAAAAGGAAACCATAAAAGTGGACGGTTTTCACTATCTGACGGTTTGCCTACTCTCTGGCGGTTGATATGACCAATAAGGTCTATAAATACACGCCTTATCCGATCATTCTCCACCCAATGCAATCAACATCGGAAAAAAACCACTACAGATACTCATAGCCTCTGTAAGGATCTTCTTATCTATCCTTCTATCACCAACAACTTCCTATAAAACTTGTTATCTCGGAAAAATTTCTTTAGTTTCTCTGGTACTAATGTCTTCAAAATATTCTTTTGTAGAGTTCTTCATCTTTTCTGAATGGGTTTGACAAGCCATTTCAACAAGACAACCATGGAAAACGAGGTAACATTTGCCTTGTCTAATTTCTGAAGATTTTTAAACTCAATGATTTTAAATAAATTTTGAAAACTGCTTGTGGAGAGATCTACGACTGCATATGAGGAGATCTAGGATTGTATGTTTAGAAATTTAGAAATGCATATAGACATTAATAATAAATGTTCCAACACAATTTTTTGATATAATGGTATAGAAGGAAATTAAAATCAACGACTCCAAATTCTGTCCTGTGACTGAAACATATCAGAGGATGTGGCATTATTTCCAATGGGCCAATGGAAACCTAAGCAATTGTATGTATATGATTCAAGTTTTTGTGTTAAGATGTCAAGTATTTATGATTCAAGTTTCATGTGGGGAGACACTAGAGAGACACCAGACTCCCTGAGACACACAATGAGGAAGTCCATAATAAGTGGAGATGGTGATCTTGTGAAAATGCTAGAGAAGAAGCATGTAGTGCTTCAGAAAATTGAGGAAGAAAAGCAACTGCCCATCGAAACTGGAAATCAAAGAGGGTGGAGGGACATACAACTTAGTATAGTAAGAACATAAAACTTCCTATACATAATTCAAAGTTTCAATTTTTCATAGACATTGATCAAGAAAACTAAAACTGATTTCTGTTTTATGTATGTTTATTGTCCAACTTAACTCTTCATTGAAAATCAATGAGATCAACATCCATAGGCACTACGACTTTGCAAACTCCCTAGCAAAAATTGTGAAGAGCTACAACACCAACGAGATCAAGCATTACATAGAGAAACCAGATATTTAATCGCTTTGAAACTAGTATAACTATGTATTGTCATATATATATAGTACTCGTGGATGTAGGATTTTATGATTATCGTGGACATATTGGTTAGGAATTAACGATAATATAACATATTGTATCTATATACGTATATACTATGCAAATCAATTGAAAAATTGCTTTCTTTTAATGATCAACAAGTTGTGTGAATCATCAACACATACTAAGCAAACAAGAAAATACAATCAAGAAAACACTTAGAATACAAGTTCAAAAAACAATAGATATGCGATTCATAAATGACTTAATATGCAATCCAAAAACAACTTGGTATGCAACCTCAAAAAACTACATATGCAAAACATAAACAAATAAGGTATGCAATACAAAATATACTTCGTATGCAAATCAGACATAATTTAATATGCAAATTAAGAAATCACTGGATATGCAATCAAGAAAACACTTGATATGAAATCCGGGAATATCTGACTTTGAAATTAGAAAACAAAATCTTATGCAATTGAAAGCACAATTTAAATGTAATTCCTAAAATCACTAACTATGCATTCAGAAAAGCACATTATGTGCAATCAAGAAATGCAAAATAGATGATATACAATTCAGAAATTACTAGATATGCAAAACCAGAACAAAGTCTATGACACAACTCACGTTGGAAATCAAGAGAAGATCAATGTGTGCTTCCTAATAAAAAGGCCGAATGCAAAAAATAGGAAAAGGAAGTGAGGGCAATATGGAAACACTACATACACAAATCAGATTTGATTTAATATGCAATCCAAAAATCACTATATGTGCAAACTACAACAAATTCATAAGCAATATATAAAACACTTAGTATGAAGTTCACAATATGACTTAATTTGCAATCCTGAAACAACATCATGTGCAATTCAACAGTGAACACAAGTGTCGTAGATTTACTTAGATGGTTCAAATGCACCCCTTTAAGCCAAATCCCATATATGTATCCATGTTGTACATGGCAAAAATAAGCCAGATCTCTGGTATCTATCGCACCAAAAATGGGAAGATGAGGTTGTGTAACTTGCATCTTGGAAACCCTTTCAAATTCAAAATGCAAACCTAAACTTTCAATATATTTTGCAAAAACTGTTTTTTGAAAAGAATAACAAATAGCAGTTAGTAGGAAACTCTTGAAAAAAATAAAAAATACAATCAAAATAATTTACCAGTTTTTCAGCGTAGCACGAGTGATTAAAATCTGGATTTGTACATGGATCAAGCAATTCTCACTTCTTATTCTTCATATTAAATGTAACCACAAAATAATGCTCCCCTGTCGTAATGGGACATACAAACTGTTTTGGGAGGAAATAAAGAAAAGTTAACATTTTGAAAATCACAATGAAATATAGTAAATTCAAAGGATAGAATAGATAAAACATACTTACCAAGCCAAAGTCCTGGGGGTAAATACCGATTTTCAAATTTACTAGCTCAGTGCGCATTTGCTTTGTAAAAAAAGACATTCATTGTGCCAGGATATGGGACTGTAACTTGTTGGATACTTACATCCTAAAAAACAGAAACATAAAAATAAATTATTAAATAAATGTATAGACATGCAAACTGCATAATACTAAATAAAGAAGCACTTACTCAAACTTTTGTGCTTGCGTAAAATCTATAGCTACTGGAATCACATCTCTTAACTCTTCAAAGCTTAATACTCGGGCCCACACATCGACAATCTTAATGTCAATGATGTAGAAACGATCTTGACAGAATGTATGAAAATCACTACAAGTCAGCTTTAATTTAGCACGATTGAATATGAACCAAAACAAATTCAGATAAAGCACCAAAACAAACAAGGTAAAACTGAACCACAAATCAATAAGTATGCAATCCAGATAAACCTCATATGCAATCCATCCATGTAAACCTCATATGCAAACCAAATAAACCTCATATGCAAACCAAAATCACCAAAAATCAAATAAGTATCCCATTCAGATAGACCTCATATGCAAACAAGTTAAGCCTGATATGCAAACCACAAATCATTAAGTATGCAATCTTGGAAAACATTGTATGCAATCCAGATAATTCCTAAATATGAAAGAAAGACAATTTAACAAATGATTAAACTTACTTTTCATTCTTAGCCATAGAAACCCATTCAAACAAACGACGTTCCTTGGTGTTTGGTTTAACATCTGGTTCAATATGTCTTTCCATTGTTTGTCTCACTAATTCTAGGTGCTCTCATTGATTCAATGTTATCAAGAAAACTATCGTTTAAGCTTTGAGGATGACGCAATGTGCGCTGAGAAGGAACATTCCCTCTAGTTGACTGAAAAATAAACTTAAATGTTAGACAACATAAAAATATGAATCAGTAATACGTTATGAGTGCAACTTGAAACGTTAAATACCCCGGTAACTCGATGATATGGTTTTAGGGCAACAAGATTTCCAGAATCTGAGCTATTCAATTGCTGACTACCAGAACGTGTAACGCCCCAAAAATGAAGGGTATTACAGTGCCAGGGATCCCTGGATAAGAATCCCCTCAGGCGGTTAAGGGAAAAGATTGATATGAGAAAACAATGTGTTAGCGGAAGCAAGTTTAAAACAAAAGGGGGTTAACTTTAGCGGAAAAATAAGATTTAAAACTCGAGAGTGAATTAGAAATTAAGAAAACAATGATGGAGATGACAATGTAGTGTGATTCTGCTAGAACTAACGTTTCCACATTATAATGAACACAACTAATAGCCCATCCTAGCAACACATCAGTCGTCTGACCTCCTCCATGCTCTGAAGCTGCACGAATACCTGGCCATGCACAAACACAGCCAGTCCCCCACCGAAATGGGGGTTAGTCTCCAACCAGACTAGCAAGTTATATGGGCAGTAAACATGCAATAATATAAGTATAGAAATCATAGACTAAGCATAATGCAATACACAACTTGCAGATATATAGACGTATTGTAAAGTCAAATACAAACATATAACGATGCGGTAAAGACATGCAACATACAGACATGCAATTAAGTTATATGCAGACGTGCAGAAGTGCGAAGATGTAGATATGCAAACACACAGTAAGTCTAGGTACCCAACATGTTGATTTACAGAGAAGTTAACCTCTAGCATGTTAATCGTAATTTCATCATTTCAGATACACAAGAGATCATACTAATAAACATTTTATATAATAGTAGTAGCTTAGACAACGAAAACTACACAACATCACCAACGATATGCACATTTTGATATATACACTCATCATGATCATATAGTAATCAATTACACTTCACTTATTCGTCAGTCAAATTCCAGACAAGTCACAAATTCCCAAACAAGGAAACAACAATTCACAAGCAACCTATAAACAAGCCATTTAAATAAAACCATTCCAAATTAAAAATACGAAAAACGTTTTGAAAACAAGTACAAGTCTGTCTTGAACCCGAAGGTACCTTCTTGCCCGTACATTGGGCCAAAATCACACTTATCAAAGGGTCGGTAACGGCATCGTTAGCTAGACGACCCGACCTCCCACAATTGATAAGCAACACCAACGACCCACTCTTCCGGTAGAGCCATAATCGAGGGTGTCACGACATAAAAACATTTTGACATCAAACGGGGATCGGAACAATCCTTACCCTGTGTATAACGTCTCAACCGATAATTCAACCAATACATTTAATTCAATCGATAATCACCATTCAACGCAACAGATCTTTCAGTATAATAAGAATTTCCACGACCAATGTATGTCCATAAGAAGTTGAACAAGTACGACACAAGATGGCACAAGGCACAATGAACCAATACCACAAATCAACAACATATACAACGACAATGTCTATATTCTCGATAACAACAATTTTCCAAACTTAACAAACATATCCAATGACAACATGGCATAACGAATAAAGACAACAAGGCAACGAAAATAACAACGATGTCAACATGAACGATAAGATCTAACACATCAACAATAACCAATGCATCAATTCATGAAATAGATCAACAACGACAACCAAATCAACAACAAGAACATGAGTTCCTAACATTATAATTTGATATAGTTATATGCATGCATAATTGATGGTTTGATGACATGCCTAATCTATTGTTCTAAACTTAAACTATGACACGCAAACGCTCACAAATAACTTGCCTCAATTGACGATCACCTCAAGTAATCCGTTTGTCGTAAAAAGATGTCGCAAGATTCACGAAACGGTCGCCTAAGTCGAACCTTCACGAAAAACGTCATAACTCATCACATACACATCTAAATTGAAAACCGTAAAATTTCTCATACTCGTAGGGAGATTCCTCACCTTCAAACGCCAACCACAACTTTCCAGAAATTACGGATTTTTCCCAGAATTTTCAGATTCACACAAAAGAGCCCAAAACTCAAATCATTCACTTGTTCCTCTAATTATCAACTTCAAACAACCTAAATCATCCATTACTTCCATCAATTTCAGCCCAAACATCAATTTTAACATAAACCCCCAAATTGAAAAACTAGGGTTCTAAAGAATTAGGGAAAAATTCTCACAAGGAGTAATTGGCAAGGGTTGGTGGTTCCAATGAGATGGTGTGGCTGAGCTAAGGTGGTGCTCAGCTTGTCGACGAACTGGGTGGTGGCTGCTGCTGCTACTACGCCGGAGACGACCCCCAGAGCTGCTGCGCGCAGAGGAGAGGCGGAGGAACGAACTGCTGCGCGCTGGGGAAGAAGATGACAGCAGCGTTGCACGGCGGAGAGCTTAAGTCGGGCAGCGTAGCGAGGCGGAGCTGCTGTACGTGTACTGAGCTCAGGTTGTTGGAGCAAGGAAGGTGAAGGGTGGAGTGTAGAGCTGCGTGAAAGAGAATGGAGGTGGAGGAGGGTACATGGCTTTTAAAAAAAAACGAGACGATAAATAGAAAAGTGGGGTCTAATAGAAGATGATAGAGAGTTCTAGATGGAAAAGCTAAATTAATTCTTGGATATATTGTTTTCATGTAGGAATAAAATAGAATATATCGGGTTTTGAATAAATTCCTATATAACAAGGCGAAGCCAGACAATCGATAATTACCCACTCATTTGTAATAGACAAGGATGTCAAATTCCTCACTGAAATACGTAGCCATTAATCCGAAAGCTTCCAAGGAAAATCAAGTTCGACATATTGATAACCTCCACATATAAGCTAGTCAATATTGCTAAATAATACGGACCAAATAATTTACGGGGCATTTCAGAACGTGTTGCAGCTTGAGACACCTATAGAAAATTAAACATTTTAAAAACAAAGATACACTAGTAATTTTATAAGAACTTGTTGCATCTTGAGAAACCGATAAAAAATAAATTTATTACTCACCGTAAGCAAAGGAGCCTGACCACGTTCGTTGTCCTTTCGACCTTGAGGCACAGACTATAAACAATAAAAAATGCACTATAATCAAAACAAATAGAAAAACTACCAAAGGTCTAATAATTAAAAGTTGATTATTACGTGAACTGTATTGTCTTTAGGTGGGATTGTGCAAAACTGAAATGCAGTAAGGAATCCGAGAGGGAGAGAGCCTATATATACCCTCGATGGGGAATTTTTCCTTCCATTCCATTCTCTCTCGATCTCTCTTATTTTCTCACTAAAATCCTCCATTTTCGCTTCTTTTGAATCACCGGAGTGTTGTGCTTCCAATTTCTATGTTTCCATTCGATTTTGGTAAGGGTTTTTGATTTTGCCATTAATACCGGTTCAAGCTTTCCGGGTATAAACCCTAATTTTATCTATGCGTGTTTCAGCCTAGTGGAGCCGCCGATCCGTCGTCGTCCTGCCTCCGTACTCGCAGTTCCGGTTCTTCCTCATTCGCCGGAGTGTTGCCAAGGTGAGCCAAAGTCGAGCTCTGCAACTCCATTGTTGAGTTGTAGGTTCTTTGTTGAGAACGTTACAAGGAAGATGACTGAAGTCATCATTTTGGGGTTGGGCTGCCAAGTGGGTTGCTCTCGGTTTGAGTCTTTTACCCCAGTCCGATTGAGCAGCCCAATAAGTAAAGGGTGAGAATGAAACTCTCTCTTAGATATAAATACGGCCTTATTATTTAGCACACCCTAAAATTCTATTTAGCACACCTAAACATTCGTCACGTAACTATTGCATACATCCGTCACGAAGGTTCTATAAACATCCGTCACGAAGGTATGTAAAACATACGTGACGAAGGTTTTCCAAACCTTCGTGACGAAGGTTGCTCAGACATCCGTGACGAATGTATCAATTTTGCAGATATAAAAGAGATTTTTTACCCAACCCTAATGTAACTTCTTCTTCTCCATTATACTCGTTTTCGGCGCAGCTACAATAAAGCACAACACCATTCTCTACATTTCTTCATCTCTTTCACTACAATAATCAACAAATCAAGCAATAAGGTAATTTCTAACTCTCTTTTGCATTAATTTTCCATGTTTGATGAAGTTATGTCAAAACCATTGAAATGGGGTGATTAAATTAGATTGATATGTGTATTAAGCATGTTTTTTTAGTTCAATTGGTGTTTGTTTATGTCTAATTGAGAGTTGTTTCAAATTTTAGATATAATCCCCAAAATTGATATCTGTTCATGAATTAGGGTTTGACATTTTGATTAAGAAACTTATGGAATGAAATGATTTAGGGGCTAATGTGTTTGGATACCTTCATAAACTGTTTTTCTGCTTCAAATTGTGCAAATTTTGTGCAAATTCATTCGTCAGCGGATATGTTGGCACTTCTGCGTTTTTGCAATTTTGCAAAAACCTTCGTCACGAAGGTTTGCAGAAGATACGTCACGAAGGTCCAGTATACATTCGTGACGAATGTTTACTGGTTCTTCGTGACGGATGTTATACTGAGATCCGTCACGAAGGTTTAGTAAACATCCGTAACGAATGTATAATGGACCTTCGTGACGGATGTTTTTGCATTTTTGTGATGTTTTTTTGTTTTGTTTTGTTGGTTTGGTATGCGTAAATTTACAAAATATTATGTTACTGTAGATGCATCCGTCTTCTAGAAGTGCCCGGAAGAATGCCCGTAATCAAACTCGTGAAGAAATCGTGGCTGGAGGAAGACCCGCTTATCAGCCCAAGCCGAGGAAGAGGCGTGGAAGAGCTGACGAGGGTACAAGTGCAAGTGAAGAGGTCCCACAACCTTCTTGGCATGAACAACAACAGCTAGCTGACCCTAGTGCATATTCGAACCTTTACGAGAACATGGTTAGTTAATCTGAAATTCACATTATATTACTGTTTTTTGTTTTTATTAAATTAATAATTTATGAAATTTATTTTATTACAAAAATCCCGATGACTCCAACCTATGAGGCACATTATCCAACTTGGAGTCCGCAGAGTGTTGTAAGTATTAGTTTAAAATTTAATATATAGTCGATTATGAGTGAAAGTTGTACATTTTACTAATAACCAATTTTTTTTGTAATAGATCCCTACATGGGTTCCCCCCTCTTCTCCACAAGTCGCATGGGATTTAGCAGTAGGACGTCAACAGGCCTTTCAGCCAGAAACACCAGAATGGCAATCTGGTCCAACTGCTTCCTGGGCTGAAGGACAGTTTGAGGGCCATTACGGGGGGGTCGATCTTAATGAACATGGCGATGAGAAAGACGAAATTTACCCGAAGTTACAGTGGGTTGTGCCTGGAGGTCCTAAGGAGATAGACTTGCTGCATAGCTTCAGCGGGCACACTGCTTATATGGTTTGGCAAGGACATGTAAGTAAATCTATCACCTTTGGTTGAATTGTTAATTGCGTAATTTCCATGCTTCGTTAATTTAGACATGATTTGTTAATTGATTTAAATGTACATAAAAAAATTTTGAAATATGATAAATAGGAGAGACCGCAATTGAGAAATACGGTCAGAAAAGAAGGTTTGAAAAAATGGAAGTTACAGGGCGACTATCCTTGGGTTTCGTTGGCTAGGGCTTCTGGTTTGTCACATTTGCAGACCCTCATGTATCCCAACCACGACCAAGGGTTGATCAATGCATTTGTTGAGCGCTGGCAGCCAGAAACAAATTCTTTTCACTTGCCATTTGCTGAAATGACAATCACCCTATTAGATGTGCACAAGATTTTGGGTATCCCTATAAACGGAAACGGCATGGGATTTGGCACATCTGCTGATGGAGTTGGCAAAGCTGACACGAAGGCTGTAATGGTCAACAGAGCAAAGAAGGCTTTTGGTATAGATTTACTTGACGCAAGAGTCAAAGCTGGTAATGAAGTTTCACCGGAGCTTTTGAGGGAACAATGCATGGCAGTGGATAATGAGGGGAACTTTGAAATGGATCAAGTCTCAATCGCTAAGGGTTGGTTGACATACTTGTTGGGAATGACATTGTTTCCTGACAAGTCGTCGTACATGATCAAGTTGATTCACGATGAATGGCTTAATGATATGGCAAATATCCATGGTGTGTCTTGAGGTTCGGGTGCGTTGTGTGCTTTGTATGGACAACTGGGTAAATACTTCCGCAGAGATTGTGCAACGATGTCTTTCTGTTACACCTTGTTGATGGTATGTTTGTCTTTAATTATCTGCACTGATTTGAATACTGTTTCTTTTGTTTTCCTTAGTTTTGTTTGATGATGTAGGGTTGGATCTATTTGTACTTTCCTGCTTTTGCCCCTCCACAAAACTATGAGTGGGATGAGACAATGCCATATGCAGCCAAATTTGATTTGTCTGAAAGACCGGACAATCGTCGCAACTACAGTTTCTTGTATCCAACTACTTCTTTGAGCCATTCCAAATACATGCAAACATTAAAAATCTTAGTCATTACAAATCCTAAACAATCCATTTCGACTGAATCTTAAACGCTAAGATTAATTACGTTGTTGCCTTTCTTGTTTCTTGCTGGGGCTCTAGGCCTTTTGTACGCCGCTAGTTGCTCAGTAAAAGGGTCTATCAAGGAGCGAGCTGCCGGTGAACAGTGACGATGCCACATATGATAAACTTCAGGTAATGGAGAGTCATCGGCAATTGGCATCTACAATAAGGCAAATGATTTACAATACTAATGTACGAGGTATTGATTTAAAAATATAAACACCAAATTGATAGAGTGAGTTAGAAATTACCGAAATGAAGTGTCTTTCATCTTCAACAAGGGCAATGCAACATATGGGCAATTTCTCTCCCGGAGCGATGTTGTCGTCCAATACTATAGGCAAATATGTTTGCCAAATTGATTTCGCAAGCACAACTAATGCACAATTGAAAGTCGTAGCTACTACACACCCCATCGCCGGGACTTGTAACCATGTCTCTTCGGGTGCCATCTCTCCTGGTCCAGTCCAAGCTAGGTTTGTAACTGCTATCAAAACATCAGGCGTTTCAACTGGCAATACCCAACAAGCTTGCAACCCATTATTCCAATGTGCAAATGTCGTTTGAGCCATTTCAGATCTAACTCTCCTCCAATTATCTTGGTCCCACCCTAATTGTTGTGCTATAGCTCTGTATCCACAATTTCCATCAGCGACAATGGGATACCAACCTTGCACGTAGGGACGCATGCATGGAGGTAGAGAGCATTATACTTTGTAAGCTTCTGCAAAGCCCACTGACCACTCTTACCCTTCCCGTATGAAGTCGGTTTTTGCTTCTTTGGAGGCGTTTCTTCAAGTGTTGCATCAGTGTGCTCCCAATGTGAAGGTTGTCTTTTCATTGGATTGTACTCTTTGTTTGGAGCTCCTGGAGGTCGTCCCTTCCCCCTTTTCACACGAGCTGGCTCCTGTAGGTTGGTCATTTGGGGGTTACCTATTGCCAAACACTTCATTGCACACTCGTGTTGGTCATAAGGTGACATCCCCTCCCATTGCTCAACCATAAACTCATCCATCAAGTTTCTGGCTACTACCCTCCGCACTTGTAATTCGTCTTCAGTCTCTACTTCTTTCAAAGTCAATGTCCTCCAAAAGGCATGAACCGCTTCAACTGGAATTGGTTCTTGACGCCTCACATATTCATAAATGTCATGCACACATAGCAATCCATCTCTCTTCCTTATTACGCATTCACAATGATCAAGATGCATGCCGTATTCCCCTTTCTTGTATTCAGTTAGCAAGCGACTCAAACAAGTATAAGACACTCTGTATTTAAGAAGCTTGAAGAGATCAACGTCTGTAATGTTACTTACAGTCTTTTGCTGACTTTCATTGAAAGTACCCAAGATCTCCTTGAATTGATTGCGCATCTTCGCATTGTATCTTTGAAACACAGTGTCTATCTTCTGGCTTGGCAGTGACAAATAATTTTTGAAGCTAGAATGTTCACTTTCAACCCTGCATAATAAAAACAATTTTTTATAACAACAAATATAAAGCTAACATAATTTGCAAAACAATTTCAAACGTAATCACATTACTAACCTGTTTGTGGTGTTGGAGCCTAATGTAAAGATTTTATCCACATAGATCGAAAGAAATCTATTGCCGTAGGGGTTTAGCCAATTCTTCTTCAGGTACCTAATCTCAGATGGATATGCAGCCCAATCTTGTTCAATACGCCCCAACTGAATGTTGTATGCCAAATCTGTCGACTGTTTGAATAAGTTAAGACAGTCACTTGCAAAATGGGTCCCCCTTGCTTGTGACCGCATTGCTAGCTTAGCATGGTCCTCAATGTTCTTTTGGATGTGCCGCCTACAGAGGAGGAAAGTAGAATCTGGAAAGATCCTATCCAAAGCGTTCATCAAAGCTTTCTCTCGATCAGTGACTAAGCAAGTTGGCGTCATCTTAACAACCCTAAACAACTCAGCCAATTGATACATGCACCACGCATAGTTTTCTTCTTTCTCTTCTGACACGAAAGCCCCAGCAACGACATAGTTCTTCCACGTTGATGTTATTCCAACAATCTCTATGAAGGGCATGTTGTACCTTTGCAAGATAATACATTACTATAAGAATTTATAGAGTAAAAACAAACATCAGACTTTTTAACTTAATTATACTTACTGAATTGTGCTGTATGTTGCGTCAATCAACATTACGTATGGAAACGCCTTAAGCAGTTTCATCGACTCTGGGCTTGCGAAGAACACATCTGTGATCTTATTTGTCACTTCATCGCTCTTGTGTCTTACGAAGTAGTTCAACTCCTTCGAACGATAGAAGAATTCTTGGACCACAGTTCTTCCCTCCATCCTCTCTGTTCTGAACTTGTTACAAAAGTTGTAGACTTGTGACTTCTTAGTCATGTTGTCAGGAGATTCATTGAGCCTTGTGTACATCTGTATTGGTCTAGCATTTCCCTTCCTCATGTCTAGTAACACCTTTTCCTCCTCAGGTGTAAGTCTTCCAGCAAATGCGTTACCGTGTAAGGATTCACCAATAATATGGTTGTGAGTTCCATGATCAACCCTTATAATCCATTCCCCATTTTCAGTCTCTCTACATGCAATCTGAAATTTGCAACCACATTTCTTTGTGTGGGTGAATTTCCTAGTTCTCCCAACTGAATCAGGAATGTAATGTCCACTACGCTCGCATTTAAACCAAGACCTTCCTAACTTCCCTTTCAAGTCAGTTCTACCAACCTTCAACATGAAGTTATGAGTTTTTCCAATATCTCTTGCCCACTATTCTGCTTCTGCTCTTGAGCTGAAGATCTTATCAGTGACGAAAACTTCTGAATAATCTGATGATATATGTGGGTCCTCATAAGGCACAACACTGTCAAACTGTGGTATTGTCTTCAATTTCGGGAAATACTCAATGTCTTGATATGGTTGCGATAAAGATTGGTATTCAGGAACATTAGACCAATCAGTTTGATAAGAATGATATGGAGGAGGATCAAGCTGAGAGACTATTGGCGGAATATCAAAATCCAAACCAAGATAAAAAGAAGGCACTCCATCACGTTCCAAAGGAATATCGGCATTGATCGATAAGTTCCTTAAACGATTGAACATTGGACTATTATTCTGTAAAAACAACAAAATACAGAAAACAACACTCAAAAACCTGTTTTTCCTACCTTCGTCACGAATAAACTGTTAACATTCGTCACGGATAAAAGCAATAGTTGCGTGACGAAGAAAATTGCACATTTCTTGTGCAAATACCTTCGTCACGAATGTCTAGCAAACTTCCGTCACGAATGTTTTACTTAGTTCCGTGACGAATGTCATATTTACCCCATTTCAAATTTTTTTTTACACTTTTTTACCCCTAAATTCGAATCAACCCCTAAATTCCAACACAAACACAAATTTCCACACAAACCCTAACTTCAACTTCATATTACAATTTCCACACAAACACAAATCATGCTCCTTGTATGTAACACCTAAAATAAACATATTTTCTACCAAACTCTATATTACAACATGATTTTCACACAATCAACACAAACAACTAACTTCAAACTATTCAATTTCATAAAAAAAACATATATTTTACCTACAAACCCTAACATTAACATTATTAAAAAGAACTATAACATACCTTATTGTAGTTCCCCCATGATGGACCATCTTCATCAACATTTTGGTGTATGTAATCATCCCAATTTGACATTTTCAATTGAATTTTGTGTTTGAATGAGAGTGTTTTAGGGTTTGAAGTGTTAAAAAATGAAGTATTTCGGGTTGAAGATGAAGTTTGTTGGATTGAATGAAGGTAATTAAATGTGGTTGGTGTGGATTAGACATAATAGCTTCACTTTTGCAGATGTAGCTACATTCGTCACGAAGGTTTAGTGTTTCTTCGTCACGAAGGTTTGGAAAACATACGTCACGTAGGTTTGGAAAACCTTCGTCACGTATGTTTTACATACCTTCGTGACGGATGTTTATAGAACCTTCGTGACGGATGTATGCAATAGTTACGTGACGAATGTTTGGGTGTGCTAAATAAAATTTTAGGGTGTGCTAAATAAAGGCTTTGTATAAATAAGAATGAATCTAAGCCATTGGATTAAGCTAGTTACCTCCACTACAAGTGGAGGTAGTTGTGGTGGTCCGACGGCCTTCCGGCGACTACCCGACGACCACCCGGTGGTTGTCCGGTAGAGGTCCGGCGACGGTTCGGCGGAGGTCCAATATTAAATGAAAAAGTTAAAGTATAAAAATAAATGAAAATTTAAGTCTAATTCAAATTGGTGAACATTTAAATATAATGTGGTGAACATTTAATTATAATGTGATGAACATTCTGTTGGTGAACATGTAACTAAAATGTGATGAGCATTCAGTAGAGTATATCAAAATGAACGTTTATAAACATTTTGATGAACATTTAAGCTAATTGTAATGAACTTTTGAATAATGAACATTTTATTAAATGTTTTATTAAATGGTTGTGAACATTTAAGGATGTTTGATGAACATTTAAGTATGAGATGATGAACATTTAGGTAATTTTTGATGAAGATAAAGTGTTTTTCTACTCTAAATTATATTAAAATGATGTTTGATGAACATTTAAGTAAGAGATGATGAACATTTATCAACATTTTGATGAACATTTATGAACAACGTGATGAACATTTAAGTCGATTGTAATGAAGTTTGGCTAATGAATATTTTATTAAATTCTCGTGAACATTGAAGTATGAGATGATGATGATGATGATGAACATTGAATTATGAACACTTGATGTTCATCAAAAATTGCTGAACTTTTAAGTAGAATGTGATGAACATTCAGTAGAGTATGTACAAATGTACAAATGAACATTTATGAACATTGTGATGAACATTTATGAACACTTGATGTTCATCAAAAAATGGTGAACATTTAAGTAGAATGTGATGAAAATTCAGTTGGTGAACTTTTAAGTGTAATGTGATGAACATTCAGTAGAGTATATACAAATGAACATTTATGAACATTGTGATGAACATATATGAACAACGTGATGAACATTTTGTAATAAATAATTTTGAAATATTTGTGAACAATTTTATACATCTTTGTGACAATTTTATTCCGGCGAGGTCCAAAGATGGTCCGGTGGTGGTCGGAGGTGTCCCGTTGGTGGTCGGAGGTGGTCCGGCGGAGGTCCGGCGGTGGTCGGAGGTGGCCCGGCGGTGGTCCGATGTTATTTCTGAAAATGATGACGTCTGACGTCATCGTCTTCAAGCTTTCTGTGTAACGCCATTTTTGTGTCAACCCGATTCAATATTCTCCTTCAATTCTCCCATTCATTGCCTTCAATGGTAATTCCGTTGACGGAATTACCATTGAAGGCAATGAATGGGAGTGTGGTGCTTCCAATTTCTGTGTTTCCATTTTCGCTTATTTTTGTGTCAACCCGATTCAATATTCTCCTTCAATTCTCTCTCGATCTCTCTTATTTTCTCACTAAAATACTCCATTTTCGCTTCTTTTGAATCGCCAGAGTGTGGTGCTTCCAATTTCTGTGTTTCCATTCGATTTCGGTAAGGGTTTTTGATTTTGCCATTAATACCGGTTCAAGCTTTCCGGGTATAAACCCTACTTTTATCTCTGCATGTTTCAGCCTAGTGGAGCCGCCGATCCGTCGTCGACCTGCCTCCGTACTCGCCGTTCCGGTTCTTCCTCGTTCGCCGGAGTGTTGCCAAGGTGAGCCAAAGTCGAGCTCTGCAACTCCATTGTTGAGTTGTAGGTTCTTTGTTGAGAACGTTACAAGGAAGATGACTAAAGTCATCATTCCGGGGTTGGGCTGCCAAGTGGGTTGCTCTCGGTTGGGGCTTTTAGCCCAATCCGATTGAGCAGCGCAGTAAGTAAATTAGATTGGGTAGTCCAATTTCAGCTTACCAAATTTAAGTATCAGCCCAATTCCAATTCTAACCCCTATCTGATTTAATTCGAAGCCATCCGATAATTTATTAATTAAGGCTTTGTTTGGTGAAGCTGTTTATAAACTAGTTTCAGTTTATAATCAGGTTTTTTTGAATAAACATGTTTTTAGGGTTTAAAAAGTTGTGCCCATTTAACTTTTTTTCTTTTTCACGAAAAAAAATATTTTCTGATACGGTGTCATGTAGGGGTGTTCATAATTATCCTATCCGGACGATCTGATCCATCGATCCGCCGATCCGATCCGGATAAATTTCCGGATCAATGGATCGGATACGGACCGGGGTTAGATATCCGGGGATATGTCACTTATATTAATATAATAATAAATTATATATACAAATAATATAAATACATTATATCTAATAAAAAATGCCAAAAAAAATATATAAGTGGTCGTCAATACTCAAGTATTGTTTGGACTTAACCCTCTGCATTTATTTGGACAAAGCCCATTAGTGATACAATGGTATTAGACAAATTACTAATGGACTCACCAACATTTAATGACCACTAGTGGACCCACCAATGGCTTGTATTGATATTTCGGATATCCAATCCGATCCGAGGATTTCAGATCGGATATCCGGACGTTTCGGATACGGATACGGATCGCAATATTGGGAATTTTTTTTTGCGGATACCCGATCCGAAACGCCGGATCGGATCGGATATCCGATAATGAACAGCCCTAGTGTCATGTCTGCGGTCTGCCTCCTTCCTTCCTTCCTCTTCTACAGGAGTTCTCCTTCCTCCAAATTTTCTGTATCTCGTCGACGACTTTCCCAGCGTTTTTCTGTCATCCTCAAGCCTTCCGAGCATTGTCCTGTTTCCCCTCTTTCTTCTCTTGATCTCTTCATTTCTTAGTCTTCCGATCTTTGTCCCTTAGTAGGGGTTTTTTTGACGCCATTCCGATCAGTACATGTCGTTGGAGAATTCGTTTAAATTTGCTCATTTGATCGTCAGTCCTGTGAGATCTTTGAGAGATTGGTGGTAATGGTGATCGAATTTCCTCCAATCGTCAATGACACAACGCTTGGCGAGTGTTTACTCTGCCCTTTACTGTGAGTTTGTTATTTTTTGTATTAATTGTATGTATATATGTGTTTGAGCAGTGAAATGTTTTAGGGTTTGATTTGATTTTGGTTGAAATGAATAGATTTTCTTTTGGTTTGTTGATTGAATTGGTAAGTGGTTGAAAGATGTTAAGGAATTAATGATAATTCCTAACAAAGAATCCGATGTTATGAAGAACAACAAATTCTTACCTCGATCGCGGATTCTCAGGGAAGAAGAATGAGAATCGAACAATACGAAGAACACTTCTTTGATTAGACAAGAGAGGAAGAGAAATACAATTTTTGTGAATGCCTTGAATGATCGTTTACAGAGGCTTTTATACAGCTTCTAACGAAAGAGGTTGTTACACGCTCTCACGCGCCCCTATTTACAAATCTGTTACAAACGTGATACGTGTATGGCACGCGCCTAACTAACACTTGTTTACTATAACAGATCTTCCCCTTCCAGAGAACCTTGTCCTCAAGGTTTAAAGGATGGAAATTTCTTCTCCAGGTCGAACAGAAACTCCCATGTAGCCTCCTCAACTCCTTGATGTGTCCATTTGACCAGTACCTGAGTGGCTGCTCTACCTTGCCTGTTCACCATTCTTCTTTCCAAAATCTCCTCAGGTTCCTTAGCAAATTGGTTAGGCATGACAGAAGGCAATGTATTTGTTGCAGTAGCTGTGCCAATATGCTTCTTGAGCTGAGACACATGGAAAACTGGATGGATCTTAGAACTAGTAGGAAATTCTAGTTTATAAGCCATTTTTCCCAGTTTATCTAATACTTTGTAAGGACCAAAGTATTTGGGAGCAAGTTTATTGCTATTCCTCTGAGCCAAGCTTTGCTGTCTATAAGGCTGGAGTTTAACAAACACAAAGTCCCCAATATCAAAGACTCTATCACTTTTGTGCTGGTTTGCCACTTGTGTCATTCTGTGCTGAGCCCTCAAGAGGTAAAACTTCAGCAACTGAACCATGTGTTCCCTTTCTTGCAAACTCCTTGCTACTACATCCACTTTGCATTCTCCTGGTAAGTAAGGTAGGTGAGTAGGAGGTGCTTGTCCATACACTATCTCAAATGGAGTCATCTGTGCAGCTGAGTGGAATGTGGCATTGTACCAGAATTCAGCCAAGGGCAACCATTTGCTCCACTGGTGTGGTTTGTCACCACACATACATCTCAGGTAAGTTTCTAGGCACCTGTTAACCACTTCTGTTTGACCATCTGTCTGGGGATGATAGGCTATAGATAGATTTAGCTGCACTCCTTGCAATGTAAACAATTCTCTCCAGAAATCACTAAGGAATACAACATCTCGATCACTCACTATACTCTGAGGAAACCCATGTAATCTGAAGACATTGTCAAGAAAACTCTATGCCACTGATGCTGCAGTATAAGGATGTGCTAAGGCCATAAAATGAGCAGCCTTACTCATTCTATCTACTACAACAAATATGACAGTCTTACCAAAAGACATAGGTAGGCCATCAATGAAATCCATCGAAATATCAGTCCACACTGCCTCAGGAATTTTCAATGGATTCAATAGTCCAGGGTAGGCAGCTGTGTCATATTTATTTTGTTGGCAAACTATACAACTTCTAATGAATTGTTGTATATCTTTAATCATACCTTTCCAGTAAAAAATCCCTTTCATCCTTTGCAAAGTTGCATCTCTCCCTGAGTGTCCTCCAATGCCAGAACAATGCAACCACTGTAAGAGCTTATCTTTGAGCACAGGGTCATTAGGAATCACCAGCTTGCTCTTCCTTCTCAACAGCTCATTATGCCAACTGTAATTCTTTTTGAATGAAGGATTCTTTTTCAACTCATCAATCAATTCCTGAATAAGCCTATCTTTGTTGTACTTAGCTTGTATTTCTTTCAACAAATCAGAGTGAAAGGTAGATAGAGTTAGGGACAGAAGTTGCAATTCCTCTTTTCTGGATAATGCATCAGCTACTAAGTTCTCCTTTCCCTCTTTGTACTGTATTTCATAATCAAACTCCAAGAGTTTGGGTAGCCATTGTTTCTGAATTGGAGTGTTGAGTCTTTGCTCCAACAAATACTTGAGGCTCCTCTGGTTTGTCTTAATAATGAAGTGGCCAGTCAAGAGGTAATGTCTCCACTATTGAACAGCAAATACAACAGCTAGCAACTCCTTCTCATAGATGGAAAGATGAAGTTGTCTTCCTTTCAAATGCCTACTGATATAAGCAAGAGGATGGCCATCTTGCATCAACACAGCTCCTATTCCAGAACCACATGCATCAGTCTCCACTACAAAAGGTTTTGAGAATTCTGGTAAAGCTAATACAGGAGCTTCACATAAAGCTTTCTTGAGTGTTGCAAATGCCATCTCAGTCTCAGAATTCCACTCAAATGCATTTTTCTTGAGCAATTGACTAAGTGGCCTAGCAATTGTTCCAAAATTCTGCACAAATCTCCTGTAGTACCCAGCAAGTCCCAAAAATCCTCTGACCTGCTTGACATTCTTAGGAGTTTTCCATTTCCTCACTGCCTCTATTTTCTGTGGATCTGTAGACACCTCCTGAGCAGAAATATAATGTCCCAAATACTCCACTCTATCCACAGCAAAAGCACACTTACTAGCCTTGGCATACAACTGATTTCCTCTCATAAGCTCAAACACCTTTTCTAGGTGTTCTAAATGTTCCCTCATTGAAGAACTATATATCAAAATATCATCAAAGAATATCAACACAAATTTCCTTAAGAATTCTCTAAAGACTGAATTCATTAAGTATTGAAATGTGGCTGGGGCATTTGTTAAGCCAAATGGCATAACTAAGTACTCATAATGGCCACTATGAGTTTTGAAAGCTGTTTTATGGGTATCTTCCTTAGGCATTCTCACTTGATGATAGCATGCTCTTAGATCAATCTTTGAAAACACCTTTGATCCTCCCAACTCATCCATCAGATCCTCTATGAGGGGTATAGGAAATCTATCCTTTACAGTTGCAGCATTCTATTTCCTGCAATCCACACAAAGCCTCCATGTACCATCTTTCTTCTTAACCAAAACCACAGGAGATGCATAAGGGCTAGCACTGTTCTGAATAATCCCAGACTGCAACATCTCTTTTACCATTTTATCTATTTCATTCTTCTGATAAATGGCATACCTATAGGGTCTTTGGTTGACTGGGTTGGTTCCTTCTAACAATGGAATCTTGTGGTCATGAATATCCCTATATGGAGGTAGGTTTGTGGGTGCCTCAAAAATATCATTATACCGTCTCATTAGCTCTTGTATCAATTCAGGTGGCTTATCCTTATCTGTCTTAGACCCCAGTAAACTGAGCTGAATGACCTCCTCTTCCTCCTCTTGACACTGCTCTAAACATATCATAGCCAACTGAGCAGTGCTTTCCATTTGTTTATTCACTTTCTTAGCCCTTATCTCTCTAACAGAACCACTCTGAATTCCATGCAACACAACTCTTCTATTGCCAATCTTAAACTCCATAGCTAATTTCTTGAAATCCCACATGACTGGCCCTAAGGTTTCTAGCCATTGTATGCCCAATACCATGTCACAACATCCCAGAGGCAGCACCATTACATCAGCCTGGAAACTATGCTCATGTAGCTCCCATTTAAAGTTTTCCACCTTGGCTATGACATTGAGAGAACTCCCATCAGCCACTGTGACTTTGGTCACACCCATAGGAGTCATTCTACAGCCTAGCTTTTCAGCCATTGCCTTATCTATGAAATTGTGTGTACTTCCTGAATCAATTAGTATAAAAATACTCCTCTTCCCACTGATTCCCCTCACTCTCATTGTCCTATAACCAGACACACCTGCTACTTCATTGACTGAAATTTCCATTTTACTTTCCTCCTCTACAACAGATTCCACATCTGATTCCTCAATGCTCTCCTCTTCAATATCCATGGAGTATAGCTGAGTCTTTTTGTGCTTGAGAAAGTGCCCTGGTGAATATTTCTCAACACAAAAGTAGCATAGACCTTTGGCCCTCCGCTCACTCATCTCTTCTTGAGTTAAAAATTTCCTCACATTGTTGCCATTCTCTGGAGCTTTCTGTTGCACACTTGCTTTGAATTCAGGAATTGCTTCCTTCCTACCCTGAGTAAACTGCCTTCCATTCTGAATCTGATTCTTGAAAGAGCTTGTTCTTGGATTGTGCTTCCTTGGATGAGCTGACTCATACAATTTCCCCAGCATCAAGTATTGCCTCACTGAATTTGGCTGAAACATCCTCACATGCATCTGAGTATCTGTTCTGAGACCTGCCAAGTAGGCACTTACCAAGTAATCTTCAGGTAGACTCACCCTAGCCCTAATCAACTCAAACTTACAATGATACTCCAGAATTCCCTCATTCTCTTGCAAATTCTTAAGCTCAGCAATTGGATCATCCAAGATTTCACCAAATCTTTCCAATATCATTTCCTTGTATCCTTTCCAATCACCCCTAATTCCCACTTCAGTCAACAACACAGATTGGTGCCAACTTGCAGCCTGGTCATCTAAGTGCATAGAAGCAAGTTGGATCTTGATTTCCTCAGGTGTTCGATCAAGTAAAAAGAATTGTTCACATTTGAACAACCATTCTTTCACCTTGTCTCCATTAAACCTTGGGAAATCCAATTTTGTTAGTCTAGTCATACCGGCATAATTGAAACCATTGTTAGAAGGTCTTACAAATGTTTTTTGCACAAAATTTGGCCGAATTGTGGCTGTGGCTTCTGGATTGTTCAAGATTGGACTCCTATTCCCAGATCCCGATGCTTGATTTGGACTGCCACTTCGATCCTTGCCTTTGTTCTTATTTGCGACTCCTTCTGTCAACAACTTAATCGCCTCAAACATCTCTGCGATCTTGCTGTCCAATTTTTCATCAATCTGAGCCACTCGCCCCGCTAGATCACCAAACTTGTCCGTCAATGCTTCCTCCACCTCTTGGATGGTGGCTTCTCTGATGACTGCTTGCGATCTCGTGCCTGCCATAGTCCCTTAGGTCGACAGCTCTGATACCACTGTTAAGGAATTAATGCTAATTCCTAACAAAGAATCCGATGTTACGAAGAACAACAAATTCTTACCTCGATCGCGGATTCTCAGGGAAGAAGAATGAGAATCGAACAATACGAAGAACACTTCTTTGATTAGACAAGAGAGGAAGAGAATTACAATTTTTGTGAATGCCTTGAATGATCGTTTACAGAGGCTTTTATACAGCTTCTAACGAAAGAGGTTGTTACACGCTCTCACGCGCCCCTATTTACAAATCTGTTACAAACGTGATACGTGTATGGCACGCGCCTAACTAACACTTGTTTACTATAACAAAAGATGAGATAGATTTTCTTGCAATAGATAGTTGGATGGAAATATGAAATGCAGAATTAGTTTTCAATTCATTGTTTGCTCCATGAATTTCATTTGAGGCCAATTTCTAACGTAATTAAAAAAACTAAAGTGTATTTTTGTTTATGAAATGAACAATATGTCAAAAGAAGGTATTGTGATTTTAGGTTTGATGAGAATGGTTCAGAAAAATATAAAAAGTAGAGCAAACAAAATGCATAGCGTTCGAATTCAAGGAAATTGAAAATTTTGTTGTATCTAGCTTCAGTCATTAATTTTTTTGTTGTAAATGCATCACACTTTTATTAGTGAATTGTTGTGGACGAGAAGTCGAGAACTATGAATTTTCCTTCTCTTTCGATCTATGAATATCATTATGTTATTTCATTATTACCTGTCGAATACAAATTCTCTGTATGCTGATTCCTCATAGAGCCTTATTTCTGATAAGCAATTCTTCTATATTATATATATTATTATTAGCTTCATTATGTCATTTCGATCTAGAACATTTAGACTCACTGAATGTTGCTCTTGTTTAGATTTGTTATATAAAAAATCATATATGATGTACCACTTTATATTATGCAGTACTTGGATTTTTTTGGAAGAGTATTGTTTTTTAGCTCTAAAATTAAGATTTCCTGTATAAAAAATGGGGAAGTAATGCAGTATTGTTCTTAAGTTGAAGAAAACATGTTAAAATTTCTTTATCTTTCTGTACAAGAGCAACTATCATGTGCCTACCTTTTCATGATATTGATGAGGCGTCATCTTCACAACATTATACTCTCTCCGTCCCTTAATATAAGACTCATTTGCTTTTTCGACACTATTAACAAACCGAGAGAATCTTTTCGTTTTCTTCCAATATATAGAAATAAATATAGGCATACGAGATATCGTTTGATTCGTCTTAATGAGTACTTTGACAATATAAAAAAATTGAAATTTTTATCATCGTATATTTAAAGATATTAACGTTACAAAACGTGTCTCGACAAATGTGTCAAAAGCAAATGGGAAGATCAATAAGGGACGGAGGGAGTATATCATTAACTGTATAGACCTGTCTGTATTTAGGATACAAAATGTCGTAATGAGTGTACATGTGATTCACCAGAGATGTAAATTTGCAGGGTATGTTAAAAAGTGCTTCAATGACTTCTTAGATTATATGGTATATTTCAGCATTGGTCTTTTTGGATTTCTACTTTCTATGTCTGAATTGTCATTTGAAATTTGTGCCTCTTATTTTTCTGTAGCTGAAAGGATTGGAAGAGAGATTAGAAAACAACAAGGATTGAAAGCAAACATGAATTTCAATATTGGCTTCTCAATTTTTACAAGAATTTGCAATAAAAGACACGTGGATGACTAGAAAGGAGAGGAAGAGAGTATAATATCCCGGATTTCGATAGTAGTTTTACTTATTTTTTTTAAAAGAAAGATATAGAAATATAGAATTATGATATGATTTTATGATGTTGGAATATCAGATATATTAATACAATTATTATTAGTAATTTTGTTATTAGTTTGTTTGAATTTATTTTAATTCATACGCCTTATTGATTTCCTAATCTAACCTACTATATATATATAAAGTATGGTTTAACCTAATTACTTTGAGAAGCCGTCAATAGTACGTGGTCTTACTTCTGCTTTCATCTTCTATGTTCTCGTCCTCACTTTATTCGATGTTAGAGTTCCTAGTTTGTTCAACTAAAGAGGTATGATGTACTCTTCATTTCATACCCATTATTAATATATATAATTTTCATGGCTATCATGCTTTTTAATCAGAGTCGGAATTGAGACTTGTTATCAATAAGGATTTGCTTTACCTTTGAGTTGGATTTCACTACTTCAAGATAAAAGTGCTGAAGCGGTAAATTAGTGTTTGTGTTGATGTCTCTTGTGGTTAATTCTAAGAAAACTCAGATATGATGTATATCAGTAGTTTAATTACGTGTTCAAATTTGATAGAAGTTGGATTAGTATTGAACGATCTATAATTTTATTGATTTTTCGGAATATTCAGCATTTTCAGGAATGTGCTGTTAGTTTAATAAATTTGTTATAAATTGATTATAGATCCGAATTGAGTTTATGATATACGGTTGGAATCGTTTAGAAGTCTAGTTTATATGTATATAATATCATGATTTTTGATGAATGTTAGATTATGTATTTATATGTAAAACCGAGTATTGTACGAATCTGGAATGTATAGGACAGTCCTGTAGTATATTAATTATATAGCTTTTGTTTAATATCGGATTAAGGTGATTCTTGAGGCATTGAGTTTGTAACCTTTGAGGCTATTGATCTGGAAAGTTTGATGATTTTAGAACGTTGTTTGATATATGTTTTATATTTTACAAGTTGACTCTTAGATCAAGAAATTTATGATCTTTCGTTTGTAAGAGTGCCTTGTTTTGATTTATGATTTGTATATATATGGCTTGTTTAGGACTGATTTTTGATGAAGATGGATCTTGGTTGGATATGGGTTGCTTGGATTCGAGGTGAGTCATCCCCCGACTTACTTAGCTGCTTGCCTCAGACTGACCCGCTTGACGACTGCGTTGATGGACTCTGGCTGTAATGTTGTGTGTTTCCTTGTTTGTAATTTGGATTAAGTGCATAAATGTTTTATGTGATTACCTTTATATGCGAGTTGTTGTGATGCCTAATGTGTCGAGTTGTTGTTTGGCTTTGTATGGTAGATTAGAATTTGCTTCTATTATTGATGTTGTTGCGGTTGATAAGTCGATGCTGTGTGTTCTTGTAGTTGATGAACTTATTCCCTGGTGTGTGGTTTGCGGTTGCGCGTTGGAGGTGTATTTGTTCTGTTATCTTGTGTTGTTGTGGATATAGAATTGATGTTGTTTGTGCTTGTGTTAAAGTGGTGTTATTTAATGATGTGTTGCATTGTATGATTGATTGTATGTGGGTGAGCGCGTGAGGTGCATTGTGATTTGCTATCTTGTGTGTTTGACTAAGTGTTGGTTCTGTTGTGCTTGTTAAGTATCGTTGTGTGTTTGATATGTTGATTGTGTTATGCTTTGGTTTATGTATTGTATGTAAATTGCAGTTTAGTTTCTTGAGATGTAGTTTGATTGCGGGTTCATCCCCTGAGATCCCAACTTCTAACCCAGGTTACTCTGGGGTTTTCTTTTTGTTCTGTTGGTTACAGGACTTTATCTTGTACGATTTGGTAGCTGTATGGAGGATTTGGAGGTGCTCGACGGTGGTGCTAGTTTAGTGTCTAGAGTTTCATACTGTATTGTATAATTTTCGTAATGGATTTTAGAATGTCCATGTATTATAGTCGCTTCCGCTGTAGTTATTGTTATGTTGTTGTCTTTAGCCTGATGGGTTTCGGGTGGAAATCCACGGCGGTAACGCCGGGGATTTGGGGTGTTACAGAGAGATTGGGAAACAGCGTGGATGACAAGCAAGGATTGGAAGAGAGATTAGAAAACGACATGGATGACGAACAAGGATTGGAAGAGAGATTAGGAAACGCTTATCTAGGATTTAGATTAATTCTTAATTATTTGATCATCCAATTTTTAAAACTCTCATTTATATTTGATAAGTGAAAATCTTCTTTGTACTATATATAGTGTTCTATGCAAAACAGATATAATAATCTTTTCATCTCGGGTATCTTCTACCAAATTGAAAAATCAAAGATTATATCAAAACATGGAGGTTCAAATATAGTATATAAGTGTTACATATTACATTTGCAACTCTGATCAGATAAAAGTAAAACTAGCTAGTTGTTTAATAAGAGAAAACATACGATTCATGGGAATGCTATTACTAGCGACGGGAAACATCTGCTAGAATTGACGCAACTATTTGATTTCGAACACCAGACATTACAACACGTTGTTCCATGGGTGCCATATCTTCTAGGGGCACTTGTTCATCAAGGGGCTGTCGTTGTTCCCTTTGCCACACTTCAACCAGCATTTGTCTAGGAAACCTTACGGCTTGATTAAAATGAGCATCATTCCTCTTGTGTAATCGTATGTAATTGTTAAGGGCAAAGCACACCATAATAATGTCTATCTGAGTTTCCAATTGAAAAGGAGGCATCTCGTGCAATATACGCCACTTCTGCTTTAAACAACCAAAGCTACGTTCGATGCTACTTCGGAGAGAAGAATGGTGTTTGTTGAATTGCTCATGAACATCACGTGGACCTACATTTTCAAATTCATTCAAGTGGTATCAACCATCCGGGTAAGGTGTTAAAAATCCAAGCCTGTCTAGATATCCTTTGTCTGCCACGTAGTATTTTCCTTCTGGCGCAACCAAAAATAATTGTTTGTGATTATTCAACACCTCATTAAGGACTTTAGAATCGTGTCCCGATCCCCTCGTATCCCACATCATCAATTGTGAAGTGCAAGTCAAAGTCACAAGTAGCTATGACATTGAAAAAGCACCATCCCTTCCTATTTCGATATTTTCCACTCTCGCTTTGAGGAACACAAGCTGATATGTGGGTTCCATCATTTGCACCGATACAGTTCTGTATTTATGGTTCAGTTTTTTATTAGTTAGGATATTACAACAATGTACAAGTGTTGAATTCAATGGTGGATTGAAAAAACATACCTGAAAATATGAATAGTATCGTCTGTCATTCATTAGAGTAGTTGAAACTAAAAATGTTGGATCGAGTGGACGAACAAAGTCTTTTACAAGCCCGCTGAAGTTTCTTGACCGACCAACTATGCACTCTAGGACCTCATGAAAAACATAACTTATTGTCCATCCAGAATGTCTGAATATTGCTTGTGCATCTCGATTTTTCCGATGGCTCGCAATCACAAATAGAAATATGCCCACCTTTTCTAGCGCTGAAATATTCGTATCTCTAAGGCCATAGTTATTTTTCAAGTTCTCACACATAGATAGGAGAACATGTGCTTCCATTCTGAATAAATTCATACAAATGTCTCCAGGGCCATCCAAGATACTTTGCATCCACTGCAACCCCGCATCAGAATCTTCAGAATTGGATTGTTGAGGCATGAAACCTTCTAAGTATGCAACAACCGCTGCACAAAGAGTGGCCGGCTGCAACATTTCCTCCCATTGACAGGAACCAGTTGGGATTTTGTTGTCCGTCCATATGTACTCAAATTGGTCTCTGGACAAGAAAAAAAAAAATGCAAGAGTGAATACAAAATTTGTACACACGAATAGGTGCTTGAGAAAACTTCATCTTTAATCCTGATTTAATAAATTGCAAAGTGCATCCATTCAACAAAACTACAATAGAAGATTAAGATATAAAATCTGCTAACACACATCAAGCGTAAACATTTAATGTTTAGAAAACAAAGAAACAGAGGAACACAAAGCACAAACATTCTAGTACTAGAATGTACAAGAAAGACATTAAACAAGAAAACAACTCTTGTATCTGGTTCACTTCTTCATCTGAATGTCTTGCTAAACTCGCAGTAAAGCCAATCTATCTTCATCTTTAATTAGGGATTGCCATGAACATATTCATGTGGTTTTGGTCAAGCAAAAAGTGCAACACATAGCCCATCAAATCACTTCCACTATCAATCTGACCATCATTCACCAAACGATACAATTCCTCAAGGGCATCAGCCACAGACACTGAAGTATTTGTTTTTGGAGGTGGGCTGTAGCACACACTACCTGGTGGGGTGAAGGATTTCTTCGCTAAAGATAAATATTCAGCCATTTGTTCTCTCAGACTACTAATGTGATTTAGTGCAATATCTTGCTTAGAAGTGAACATTTTCTGCTGCTTTGGTTGAGATGCAGATCCTACCACAGGACTTGACAGATTACCATCAATAGGGGAAGAACCTTCTGGTTGACCAATCGAAAGCGCAACGGGTGGACTTGCACCAAATTCAGTCTGATTCGCATCACCACCAGAAGCTCCCTGAGTTTCACCAATTCCTTCCATCTCAATTCGAGCATTTTACATTCGAGCTTCTAGAGAAAACGGTTGACGTACTAACCATATCAAGCATCACCAAATGTTCACCTGTAGCCATCGAGCCATCAAAAATTTGAGCATATAAATCCTCTACCCCCTTTGGGATACCAAAATTCCTAAATTTTTATTAATCTTTGTTCTCCTGCATCCATTTACCAAAAAATAAGGTTAGAATTGAGAAATATGGATATCTGACTATGGAAATCCTACTAACAATATATCTGACCTTTATTTTCCTTTCCCACCAAAGGGCATCTGCTTGAATGAAACATGTGGTAGGATCTATTCCAACTTCCAAGACCAGTTTCACCCTTTAATAAATTTTACCAATGACTATACTCAGTCCTCATCGTTGACAACTTGTTGTTAAGTACGTCTATCGTCACTTGCAGTCCAATTTCCTTATTAAATTCTTCTACTATTTCAGGCCACATATAGAATTGTTTTGACGAATGAGAAAACTTCCAATTTGCTAATATGCAGAGGAACGAAAGCTTCTCCGCCTCAGTCCAAGTATGAGATTTACCTGATCTTGACCTCTTTCCAGGTGATGACATTGACTAACAAATAATTTGTATAAATAAAGTACATGAGAACAACTAGACACTATGCTATTTCATGCGTCTGATTATGTGATACTGTAGAAGCTAAAAACAATACCCTTTCATAACTAAAAATTATAATTATTGTTGGTAAAGACAAATAACTTCAATTATCCACCATACACTAACTAAGAGGAAAGAAGATGATCAGGAAAATACAAGTCAATATTGTAGAAGCACTTAAATATAATTTTAGGCAAGACAAATACAGAGTGAGATGATACTCATATGTTCAGGAAATCAAAATTTGCCAACTTACAAGATGGGGAACTAATTCTATATTATGATAACTCTGATCAACCCCACATATGAAATTCATGTATATCAAGAAGCAAGTATATGGTAATGATGTACATCAGGCATGGTCAATATAAAGGATTGATCTTGGGTTAGTAGCCAATTTTGAGTATATAGTGACTGTTTGTAGCGAAATTATCAACGAGATGATAACTAAGCAATTGTAGGGCAAAGATCAAACTTGACGGTATCAATCTCAACACTCAAGAACAAGATGGAAATTAGGGTTAATGGCATGGAGTTGTATTATTGCTCGAAAGTGGCTGAATGATTACAAAGCAGGCGTTAGCCTCTTTTTATAGGCTAACCCTAGTTTTATCTTTAAGGAAACGAGATCTTATTTTTTCCTTCTATCTAATGACGATATAAAAATATGGTAAAAGATATTCTTTCCAATATCTTTTACTAATTACATTAATAACATAAAGAAAAGAGATAAAATCTTCTCGGCCGACTCCATCTTCAACCTCGACGACATCCTTGTCCTCTCTCGTTAGGTCGACGTGATCGCTCTACGCGTAGCTCATGACGCGTTCCTTACTCGTCATATTTTTAGGCACAAACAATACCCCTAAGGCGTCTTACAGAGCTTAACGTCTAGTAGATCTGGGAGACGTCTTCTTTCTTCATTGAATACGTCTTCATTAAACCCGGAACGCGTTGACGATTAAGTCACCTGGGATGTTAGCTTCGTCGTAATGCTTCGATCATTTTTTCTCTTTCATTATTCTTGCATATCTGATGGAATGCTTCGTGACTTGTGCCGGTAACGTTCACCTTCAACGGCTAGTTTCTCTAGTGGGCGATAGTATCGTTGAGAGAATATCTTCTCCCGTAATCTTCGCGATTCTTTGCCTATATAAGGGCGAGATCTTTCCTCTCTTCATACATTTCCTCTGATTTTGTTTCCTCTGAACACTTCTTTGCTCTCTTCGTTCCTTCTCATTCGATTTGTCTCTTATATTGTCTTCATTCCTTCATTTCCTCTTCCATTATGGCGACACCAGTTCTTTACGTGCCAAGGAAGGTGCTTCGCGACTCGGATCACTACTACTCCGAGGCACACGATATTAGTCGTCTGAGATCTATCGCTGAGCTGGGTCCGGAGGTGAAGATTGAAATTCCTCCGAGGGGGGTTTGCGCTGATGATCATCGACTAGGGCGGAACTCAGTCTATGAGTATCCTTTCTTAGCGGGGCATCGATTCCCGTTCTCGCCTTTGGTCAAGGCGTTTATGCTCGCCCTTGGTTTGGTGATGGGTCAGCTTCTCCCTGGCGCTTGGCGAGTCCTTGGCGCTCTCGACGACGCCATAGACAAGTATGGTTTGGATTTTGTCGCGACGGACCTCGTCCATTCCTTGTCAATCTCCCTTTCTTCCCCAGGTAGGGTTTTCTTCAAGATCAAGCAGAAGAAAGCTCATATTGACTTCGAGAAGAGTACGGCCGATCGAGGTTGGGCTGAAGTGTTTTACTTCGTCGAGAAATCTTCCCTTGGAGATGAATGCTCCTGGCTTATAGAGGATTGGAACCCTCAGAGTAAGTCTTTTAATTTTGCCTGGTGGGATTTCATCGTTTTATCTCTTACGCATCGACACATTATTTATGCGTGACTTTGCATATTTTTCAGTAAATGTGGACGCCCTTAAGACGAGGCCTCAGAAGAAGAAGGCGATAGCTGCGCTTCTGATGATTCCTGAGGTCGATCGGACTTTTCATGGGCATGACGGAGAAGTGCATCGTAGTGTCCCTGCAACTCCATCTTGTAAGTTGTTCTCTTCTCGTTTGCTTACTTGGTTCTTTGTGTTCTACGAGTTCTTTAGCCATCATGTTTCATCTGCGGTTGTAGCTTCTGTCTCCCGCGTTCGTGCTCGCGATGAATCCATCACAGATCTCGTTCGTGCTCCCGCGTTCTGCTCCTATAGAGACCGATCTCATGGCCACACTGGATTCTTCACCGTCTCCCTCTCCGGCCAAGGCGACGCAATCAAATAAAGGTAAGGAGAAGATAGTCGAAGCTCCTGAGGACAAGTACTTGACTCTGGATGATTTCCTTGGCGTGATCTCGCGTGCCTTTGCTCCGGGACGAGAGCTTCTCAAAGCTTTGGCAGGGCTTCGCTCTTCGTCGTCGCTCGACCATTATTCGTCGATGGACCCGACCGATGTCATGGGAGAGGCTTATGCCGCTCAATGGCAGGTAAGATTACCTTTTCTTGCGTTTCATTTATTTCTTTTGCGAAATTTCTTTCTCACTCTTCGCCGCTGAGAACGAGAGACGTCGTCGCGAGATCCTCTTCTTCAGTCCTTTTCTTGCTGTGGAGCGGGCTGTTCGTCGGGCTTGTCATGGTTTTCCTGAAAAAAGAAGTTCCCTTTGTGTGGAAAGATGATACTTTTTTTGATCTAGCCCCACGGTGGGCGCCAATTGTTTGTAGCGAAATTATCAACGAGATGATAACTAAGCAATTGTAGGGCAAAGATCAAACTTGACTGTATCAATCTCAACACTCAAGAACAAGATGTAAATTAGGTTTAATGACTTGGACTTGTATTATTGCTCGAAAGTGGTTGAATGATTACAAAGCAGACATTAGCCTCTTTTTATAGGCTAACCCTAGTTTTATCTTTAAGGAAACAAGATCTTATCTTTTCCTTCTATCTAATGACGATATAAAAATATGGTAAAATATATTCTTTCCAATATCTTTTTACTAATTACATTAATAACATAAAGAAATGAGATAAAATCTTCTCGGCCAACTCCATCTTCAACCTTGACGACATCCTTGTCCTCTCTCGTCACGTCGGCGTGATCGCTCTACGCGTAGCTCATGACGCATTCCTTACTCGTCGTATTTTTAGGCACAAACAGTGACCACTATAGCTACTACACAGTTTACACGAAGTAATTTACCACTATATACCCCACTATTTGTAATAACCCTCATTTTAGTAAGGGTATTTCCGTAATTTTTCCATAAAAATAATTTTCTCATAATTATGTTATTTAATTATGAGACTAAATTAAAACTTGTTACATAAAGTTGTACAAGTATATAATGCCACACATAATTCAACCTTATCAATATGTAACCTAGAATATTTAAATCAGATTAACAAGTTAATGTTAAGATATAAATACGGTTAATATTCTTAGATCGTCATTTTACCCTAAGTTCTACATTTTAATAATCCATTTAAGTCATCTACAATGTTTGGGAAACTTTCGTAAATTCTTAGAATTTGATAAGGGCTTGTTTTGCAACAAATCAAAATAAGAGGGTACATTCTGTAATTACCTATAAAGTGATTTAATAAAAAAAAATAAGAAGACGGGAAGTCTGCAAGCAACTAAACGAGTATCAAATCTGGAACAAACAAATTAACTTGTTGAAGTTTATTTCCCCGTATCGCTCTCGTCACTAAACGAACGTGTTTAATTATTAAACTGGGATTATCTCATCCTCCAATTCTTGTTAGCAGCACAACAAACCTATCACTTTGTTGAGATCAGATAGTTGAAAACAAACCGGATATCTCGGGGGATTATATCATTTAGCTATGCTTAGTGTTGGATCGTTAGTTCAATTACTTCTGAGGGAACAAAGTGTATTGTTCCTTCAGAGGTGTAGCAGCGGAATATTAACGCAGGAAGTATAGAAGAACACAAGTATTTAGAGTGGAAAACTCAACCGCTAAGAGTTGAGCAAAACCACTACCTTCAAGCTTCTCACTTGAAGGATTTGAATGAGTATACTTATCTTATTGATTTCTTGTTTGTTACAAAAGAAAGCAAGGATTACGATCACGAATCTCTTCTTTCACTCGAGCCCAAACTCAACGCCTAAGACTAAGTATTGCTCACTCTTTCTCTCTTTTCTTCTTGTTCTTCTTTTAGACGATCACACTTGATTCGCACAAGTAAATCTCTCTCAATCGTCGTTTGCTTCCTAAGCCTAAGACTAGTTTATATAGCAAAGATAAAACTAGGTTTAAACTAGGAAATAAACAAGATTATGGAAAATATATCTTTCGCATAAGAAGATATTATTTCCATCTTTTAATTATATCTTATTCCTTAAGATCTTCATGATATCTTTGCAGCTCAATCATATTTTCCATAAAGAAAACAAGATATCTTCGTCGTTCCCTTCTCAGCCATTTCTTTCCTTATTTAGCTCGCCTCTGTTAAGTAACGTTCCTGCTCAGAGTAGACATCCTGAAACACTCAAGTATACATTAGTAGGAATGTTTGTTACCATCAAAACCAGAAGGAACTTTACTTCAGCTGTAGCTTCAACAAATTCCCCCTTTTTGATGGTGACAAACATACTCATTGAATACTTCTAAAACACATCTAAACAGTTCTCCTAAGGGAACGTTACTTATAAGGTTTAAGTACAGATGTTCCCCCTCAAACCTTGACCGTTCCTTTCTTCCCCCTTTTGGCATCATCAAAAAGTAAGTCTGAACATGTACTTGAAAATAAAAGAACTCCAGAACTCATCAAAACAAGCTAATCATAGATTTAAACAAGCGTCATAAGAACGGACGCTGATACAGATACTGGACAAGGAAAAGAAAACACAAGCATAGAGAAATTTAAAAGAAGACACATAAAACCCTAAGCAAAGGGTACAATAAGCGCAAAAGAAGAAGGATAGATGTGCTAGGAACAGAGAGTGGGGGTCAGATAGAGGAGGAAAGGTGTGGAGAAGAGACTGTTAAGCTGCCAAGGGAACCTCTAGTTGGATGACGTCCAACGACGTATCTCAGCCTTCAAGGCAGCAACTTCATTCACCAGGTTTCCAACCAGTGAGCACAACTCTTCCATCCTCTGATGTTGATAGACCATAGTTGGTTCTTCACTCTGTTCCTGTGGAGGGTCCTCAGTTACATGCTCTGTTTCACAAAATTCAGCAGAGCGGACCCAATCACCATCTTCATTCTTCTCAAATTTCATCTTCCTTAAATTCGCCTCAGCCAACTCCCTAGCAAACACAACCTCAGAGGGACCAGCTTCATACACCCTCAGGTACTCTAGGATTTTCTTTACTACTCCTGGGAAGGGAAGACCATGCCTATCGTTCCTCCGGGCATGGGCCATGTGTAGCATAATAATCTTTGGTAGGTTAATGGATTGCCTGAGGAGGAGCTTGTCCATGAGAAGGCAGTCCTGAATGAGAATGGTTGTGCGCTTCTGCTCTCTGGGGGTAATGTTACTGATAAGATAGCTGTGCAGAATCCGGTTCGCTACCCCCATGGACGAGGTGGTCATCTCCCCAACAACTTCAGTTGAGTAATCCTGAGAAACCCTTTGGATCGCAGCCAGCCCTATGTCTTTTGGCCACTGCCCTTTGACGTATTCTTCAAAACCTTCGTGAGGTACCCCGAGTATGACTCCCAGTTCGGTGCTTGAGACCACGTGGGTGTCCTTCCCAAGGACGAAGGAGGCTTGTATGGCGTGAGGCCTCTCAGTAATTGTGAAGGAGCTGTAAAACTGCTTTATCATTCCCTCATTTACCTTTGGAGCAGTGCAAAATAGGTTTTCCCAACCTTGGTGGCGGATGATGTCCACCAGGGTATCCATCCTGTTGGCGACAAGAAACTCCTCATCAAACAGAAGGTCTCTGATGATGGTTCGTTTCCCCAAGGCCTTTCCTGCAGCCACTTGTTTGGGAACTTTCCTTCCTTTGGGTGGCTTGGCTGCAGCGCTCCTTGTACGTGGACGAGAAGGGGAAGGCTCCACTTTTGCCCTTTTGAGCACTGGTTCCTGAGGCTCGTCGTCTTCCTCACTGAGATCTAGAATCTCAGGGAACTTTCCCTTGAATAGAGGGGAGTTCTCCTCCTCGATTTCGGCAAGGATTAGGTCAGTTTGTGGGAGAGAGGAGTTTGGAGGGCTAGGCGTGGTTTCTTGTGGGGTTTTTTCTTGAGAGATGGGGCTTGGGATTTTTTCAGTGGTAGGGGAGGCTAATTTTTCAGTGGAGGTACTGGACTGGGATAAGGTAGGTGTGGCCGGCGGTGTTGTTTCTTTTGCCGGCGAGGGTTCTTGAAGGGTTTCTTTGGGAGACGATGAAGGTTCTTTGGGGGTTTCTTTTGGTGGGGATGTGGGTTCTTTGGCTGGGGATTGTGGCTTTGGGGATTCTGTGGGGATGCCCAGGGAAGCCAGGATGCGACGTAGAGTCTCTGGGCTTTCATTCCCTGTGAGAGAAACAAATGTGGTGTTCACCATTGTTGCAGGGAGGGTTTCTGAGAGAGTTTGTGTTTGGGAGAGGGTAGAGAAAAGTTGTGGACGATGGAGATCTGGGAGAATACATTTAAATACTTGCCGAATTTTCCATATCTGAACACCAGATCACACTTTTCAAATTCAAAAATCCTTTTTCCAAATCTGAACGGTTTTTCCATAATTGTGCCGCTTTTTCCTCCAATCAAATAAACTCAAAAGCCATCATTACTTTCTCGGTTCCAGAACCTATTCTAGCCCTTTAGGCTTCTGCCGTGTGCATGTATCTGTCACCTCAGAGCTATTAATCCCCTCAGCAATTTCAAATCTCAACCCTTATCCTTTCCTTTCTCAATCTGATATCGAAGGTATTGTGATGCTTGGGGTATGTTTACCAGGTATGGTACAAAAGAACATCACATAAAAGATTTCACATAATATGAGTTTAAAATATTTTATATCATGACGAGGGAGTCCAGTTGTGGATGGAAAAACATGGCTCATAGGACTATCGATCATGAAGGTTTATAGGGTGGCCGTAGATTCCCTCTATCCTTTGGGCTTGTATTGAGGGATCAGTACATCAAGAGGGATCTTTTGGGTTTGAAAATAAGACCTTTGCCTAAGGAATCATGCATTTATCAATTTCAATCTCTAGCACGGTATCTTTCCTAATCACGTATAGATCATGCAAGCAGTTCAAGGACTCAAGTTTATTTTATAGAAGAGCAGGTATTGATATGCTTAAAGGACTAATACTCAAGATGAATAAACTCACTAATCTCACCAATCATTGGGGATTTCAAGGAAGATCAAGATTAGTTGAGAGAAATCATACCTAGACCCATACGTAATTTCTCAAAGGGAGCCTTGTTTAGTGGCTTTGTGAAGATATCCGCGATTTGATCCTCAGAGCGGACATGTTCCATAGAGACAATCCCTTTTTCCACGCAATCACGAAGGAAGTGATGTCTTATGTCAATATGCTTAGTCCTAGAGTGCTGCACAGGATTCTTAGAAATATCAATAGCACTAGTGTTATCACAAAGTATAGGAACGTTACCTGAAATGATGCCAAAGTCACTTAGCTGTTGTTTGAGCCATATGAGTTGAGAACAACAAGCTGCGGCGGCGACATACTCAGCTTCAGCAGTGGAAAGGGCGACAGTGGTTTGTTTCTTTGATCCCCAAGACACAAGACAAGGGCCAAGGAATTGAGCCATCCCGGATGTTGATTTCCTATCTGGCTTGTGTCCATCAAAGTCAGCATCTGTGTACCCCAGTAATTCAAGACTTCCCCCTCTTGGGTACCACAGACATAGATCATCAGTCCCCTTAAGGTAACGCAGGATCCTTTTCACAGCAATGACATGAGTTTCTCTGGGACTGGCTTGAAATCTGGCACAAAAGCATACACTCTGCATGATATCAGGCCTACTGGCGGTTAGATAAAGCAATGAGCCTATCATTCCACGATAGACCTTTTGATCAGCTTCTTTCTTGTCAACATCCATTCCTATTGAATCATTTGGGGACATAGGGGTTGAATAATTCTTTGCATCCATCATACCAAACTTCTTGATGCACTCTCGTAGGTACTTTTGTTGATGTACCTTTGTTCCTTCCTCTGTTTGAACAACATGTAGGCCTAGAAAGAACTTAAGCTCGCCCACCATACTCATCTCAAATTCACTCTCCATCAGTTTTGTGAACTTGGTAACTAAGTGCTCGTTGGTGGAGCCAAAGATTATGTCATCCACATATACTTGTACTACCAAGGTATGCTTTCCCTCTCTTAATAGAAATAAAGTTCTGTCTACTTCCCCTCTTACGTAACCATGAGATAAGAGGAATTGAGAAAGTCTTTCATACCAGGCGCGAGGAGCTTGCTTCAGACCATAGAGTGCCTTATCAAGTATGTAAACGTGGTCAGGATAGGAAGAATCTTCGAATCCAGGCGTTTGTTCCACATAGACTTCTTCCTTTAGTACCCCGTTCAGGAACGCTGTCTTGACGTCCATTTGTTGCAACATGAATCCATAGTGGGCAGAGTAGGCGATCAAGAGGCGTATTGCTTCTAATCTTGCAACTGGCGCAAAGGTTTCATCATAGTCAATTCCCTCTTGTTGATTGTAGCCTTTTACAACCAGTCTTGCTTTGTTCCTTATCACTTGACCTCTCTCATCCATCTTGTTCCTGAACACCCATTTGGTACCTATGACGGAGCGTTCCTTAGGTCTGGGAACTAGTCTCCATACTTTATTCCTCTCAAATTGGTGAAGTTCCTCTTGCATAGCATTGACCCATTCTGGGTCTTCTAGGGCATCTTTCACTGTTCTTGGTTCAGCTGTGGAGACAAAAGCACAGAAAGCATGATATGTAGGATCTAATGTAAGTACGGAACAAACCTTCTCGCTGGGTTCTGGCGATACATCAGAGGAGGGAAGCGAAGCACAGTTGCATACGTAGTCCATGAGTCTTGATGGGGGCCCATGGATACGAGTGCTGCGTCGCGTTTCTTCCTCTTCATGGTGTGTAACTTCTTCAGATTGTTCCTGAGATGGGGATTGGTCCTGAGATGGGGATAATTGTTCCCCCTGAGTTTCAGAATCTCCATTTGGTACACTTGCATCTTGATCTGGGGATGCTTCTTCTTCAATGTTCATGTCCGTAGTGGGGATGAATTCCTCAGCATCAGCGAGAATGAACTGTTCCCTGTCTGCTTCAGTCAATGGAGGAGCATTTGGATCATGGACAACGTTACCTGCCATGATCTTTTCGTCAAAGACCACATGGATGCTTTCCTCCACCTTCCTTGTCCTCTTGTTGTAAACTTTGTAGGCCCTACTATGTGTGGAATAACCCACAAACGTTCCTTCATCACTTCTTGGATCGAACTTGCCCAGATTGTCCTTTCCATTGTTGTGGACGTAGCACTTGCACCCAAAAACCCTTAGATGGGAAATGTTCGGCTTCCTTCCTCTGAACAGCTCATATGGTGTCTTCTCAATCATAGGTCTCAACATGGCACGGTTCAGTACATAGCAAGCAGAGTTGAGTGCTTCAGCCCAGAAGTTTCTTGGCAAACCACTCGCAATTAGCATTGTCCTTGTCATATCCTCCAGAGTCCTATTCTTCCTTTCAACAACTCCATTCTGTTGAGGCGTTCTTGGTGCAGAAAAATTATGATTTATGCCTTTGTTCCTGCACAAGGAAAGAAACCGGGAGTTCTCGAACTCTGTACCATGATCAGTGCGTATAGCCCTTAGATGAAATCCAGATTGATTTTCAATAGCATATAACCAAAATTCAAACTCATCAAACACATCCTCCTTTGAAGCAATGAAAATAGTCCAAGTAAACCTGGAGAAATCATCTACAATGACGAACACGTACTTGTTTCCCCCACGGCTAAGTGTGCGCATAGGCCCACACAAGTCCATGTGAATTAGCTCTAAGGGTTCAGAGGTACTTACCTGGTTTTTGGACTTAAAGGATGATCTTACTTGTTTTCCTCTTGTGCAAGCAATGCACACCTCTTCAGATTGACTCTCTATCTTTGGTAAACCAATAACTAGGTCTTTGTTGTGAAGTTTGTGTAGAAGTCTAAGGCTTGCATGAGAGAACCTTTGATGCCATAGATTGGATTCCTCAGATTGTGCAGAAAGGCACAGTTCCTCTTCAGGGATAAAAGATGGGTCTACTTTGTATAGGTTGTTCTCTATGATTCCCCTGAGGAGAACTTTCCCTGTCTCAACATTCTCAACCAAACACTCATTAGTAGTAAAGATAACCCTATTTTGACCATCCTGGCACATTTGACGTACGCTCAATAGATCAAAGGTTAGGTTATCCACTAAGGTAACGTTATTCACAACAAGATTGTCAGAGATCCTTACCTTTCCCATGCCAATTACTTCCCCTTTACTGTTGTTCCCAAAGGTTATAGAACCTTTGTTTTCAGGATGGAGAGATATAAACCATGCTTTGTTCCCAGTCATGTGTATTGAGCAAGCGCTATCTATATACCAGGAACTCTTCTTCTTTCCATCCTGCAAGTAAGGGATTAGTTTTTGCGCACCCAGGCAAGCCTAGGCTTACCTGGGATGAAGAACAATTTTCTATCCTCATTATCTTTTAAAACAACCTTGATCCTGGGAGTGTTCCTAACAGAAGAATTATTGCAATAATTGTAGGCTATCTCCTCATCTCTTGATTTTTTCCAACACTCTTGTTGATGATGTCCTGACTCACCACAGTACCAGCAAACCCTGTGGTGTTTCAGATTGACATACCTACTTTGTCCAGGCCAGATGGTTTTGTTTTCAATTCTAGACCTAAAATCCACCTCTACTGGCTTGGTGCTATTGGCTTGTTTTTGCCATATCTTATAGGCCTTCTGTCCATCAAACCACACCTTCTCTTCCTGATCAATTTTCTTCCCTTTATCTTCAGAACCATTGTGGGAACAATGTGTTATTGATCCTCCACAGGGTCCTTTATGACAGAGGGAATTTTGTATACCAGGAGACGAGGTGGCAGTTTGTGAACAGGAGGCGCTATCATAGCCTAATCCAGCACGTGGTACAAAGCGTTTAGAGAAATCAGCCTTCTCCTTATCAATTTTGGAGGTGATATATTCATCTAACCAAATTTTCCTTTTGTTTTCTTCCTCTATTAGAAATTCATCAACTTTCTTAGCAAATTTTGAATTCTCCTCAGTCAAAGTTTTAATTTCAGTTTCAAGAATGACAATTTTCTTTTCCAGGGAAGCTATATCAGACACATACTTAGGACAGGATTTGCACAAGTCCGACGAAGGGAACGAAGCCTTTTCAAGTCTAGCAACCTTAGAAGCCCAAAGCTGGTTTTCTTCAATCAGACATGAAATGGTTTCGTCCTTCTCATCGATCAAAGAATTCAGATTACTTTGTTCCTTTCCTAAAGAATGAATGAACCTAATAATCTGAGCTTTTGATTTGTTTTCTAAGAAAGAATCAAATTCAGAAGTGTTTACCTCATCTTCGGATTTTTCTCCTGTAGCCATTAGACATGTGTAGGGAGATTCTTCTTTGGAGTCTGAAGTCCCTCCTGTAGCCACTAGACACGTTTCCTTGGGAGTGTAGAGAAATTCGTCTTCAGAGTCAGATGTTCCCCATGTTGCAATCATTGCTTCCTTCTTTTCCCTTTGAGGGACATTTGCATCTCCTCCCTTCTTTTTGAAGCAATTTCTCGCGAAGTGTCCCTTCTTCTGGCAGTGATAGCAGATGATAGTACTCATGTCTTTGTTCCCATCAGGGAGACGTTGTTTTTCTCTGCTATCCTTCCAAACTCTTCGAAAAGCTCTTGTGAAGAGAGCAACTTCTTCATCCTTATCAATAATTTCGTCCTCTTCCTGAGCAAGATCGAAGGCTTTTTCGATTTTTAGAGCAATGTTCTGGGACTTCTCTGCCTTCTCTCCTTCCCTTCTTAGCATCTTGCTCTGTTGAATCCCCGCATTGCTCTGGAGACGAGCAACTAGTTCCTCCAAGGTGATGTTTTTGATATCATTCTGAGCTTGGAGTGCAAGAGAGAACGCGTCCCATTTAGAGGACAATCCCTGAAGAAATTGATGCGTCAGTTTCCACTCAGGGATCGTTTCCCCTAAGAACTCGAGTTGGCCTACGTATCCCTGGAAACGTGAATGGTAGTCATCCAAAGACTCATTCTTTCCTTGAACAGCACTATCATACTCCTTGATGAGAGTCAAGATCCTATTTTTCTTGATGTCTTCATTCCCCTCATACATCCTTTTGAGGGATTTGAATATGTCGTGAGCAGTCTTGTACTTTAGAACCTTCCTTTGATCGGATGGACCAAGGGCAGCGAGTATGACCTTCTTTGCTCTCATGTTGAGCTCCAAGACTTTGTAATCAGCATCTTGATAATCTTCTCTTTTCTTGAGTGTTCCTCCAGTCTCATCTGAGGGATCAAGAATCTTCACATCTCCAAATTCTACAATCTTCCACATCTGTCCATGCAGGGAACATATATGTGATTCGATCTGTTCCACCCAGTATGAGAACTCTCCTGATTTGAGCATTGGTGGCTTCCAAAAGGAGTCGTTGATGGCTGTTCCTGACATTCTTCCTGCAAGGGTAACAATCTAGAGACCAGGCTCTGATACCAATTGTTGGATCGTTAGTTCAATTACTTCTGAGGGAACAAAGTGTATTGTTCCTTCAGAGGTGTAGCAGCGGAATATTAACGCAGGAAGTATAGAAGAACACAAGTATTTAGAGTGGAAAACTCAACCGCTAAGAGTTGAGCAAAACCACTACCTTCAAGCTTCTCACTTGAAGGATTTGAATGAGTATACTTATCTTATTGATTTCTTGTTTGTTACAAAAGAAAGCAAGGATTACGATCACGAATCTCTTCTTTCACTCGAGCCCAAACTCAACGCCTAAGACTAAGTATTGCTCACTCTTTCTCTCTTTTCTTCTTGTTCTTCTTTTAGACGATCACACTTGATTCGCACAAGTAAATCTCTCTCAATCGTCGTTTGCTTCCTAAGCCTAAGACTAGTTTATATAGCAAAGATAAAACTAGGTTTAAACTAGGAAATAAACAAGATTATGGAAAATATATCTTTCGCATAAGAAGATATTATTTCCATCTTTTAATTATATCTTATTCCTTAAGATCTTCATGATATCTTTGCAGCTCAATCATATTTTCCATAAAGAAAACAAGATATCTTCGTCGTTCCCTTCTCAGCCATTTCTTTCCTTATTTAGCTCGCCTCTGTTAAGTAACGTTCCTGCTCAGAGTAGACATCCTGAAACACTCAAGTATACATTAGTAGGAATGTTTGTTACCATCAAAACCAGAAGGAACTTTACTTCAGCTGTAGCTTCAACACTTAGCCTAATCGTTCCTATTAATCCGAAGATTCCTCTTGTTGGATCGATTAGCGTATAAAAACTCAAGAAACAAAATCTATTGTTCTTTGACAAATAGATAATGCAGAAAGACAAATAATAATGTAAATCAAACTGTTGAAGCTACAGCTGAAGTAAAGTTCCTTCTGGTTTTGATGGTAACAAACATTCCTACTAATGTATACTTGAGTGTTTCAGGATGTCTACTCTGAGCAGGAACGTTACTCAACAGAGGCGAACTAAATAAGGAAAGAATTGGCTGAAAGAGAACAACGAAGATATCAAGTTTTATTTATGGAAAATACGGTTGAGCTGCAAAGATTTCATGAAGATCTTAAGGAAAGAGATATATTTAAAAGATGGAAATAATATCTTCTTATGCGAAAGATATATTTTCCATAATCTTGTTTATTCCCTAGTTTAATCCTAGTTTTATCTTTGCTATATAAACTAGTCTTAGGCTTAGGAATGGTAAGACGATTGAGAGAGATTAACTTGTGCGAATCAAGTGTGATCGTCCAAAAGAAGAACAAGAAGAAAAGAGAGAAAGAGTGAGCAATACTTTGTCTTAGGCGTTGAGTTTGGGCTCGAGTGAAAGAAGAGATTCGTGATCGTAATCCTTGCTTTCTTTTGTAACAAACAAGAAATCAATAAGATAAGTATACTCATTCAAATCCTTCAAGTGAGAAGCTTGAAGGTAGTGGTTTTACTCAACTCTTAGTGGTTGAGGTTTCCACTCTAAATACTTGTGTTCTTCTATACTTCCTGCGTTAATATTCCGCTGCTACACCTCTGAAGGAACAATACACTTTGTTCCCTCAGAAGTAATTGAACTAACGATCCAATAATTGGTATCAGAGCCTGGTCTCTAGATTGTTACCCTTGCAGGAAGAATGTCAGGAACAGCCATCAACGACTCCTTTTGGAAGCCGCCAATGCTCAAATCAGGAGAGTTCTCATACTGGGTGGAACAGATCGAATCACATATCTGTTCCCTGCATGGACAGATGTGGAAGATTGTAGAATTTGGAGATGTGAAGATTCTCGATCCCTCAGATGAGACTGGAGGAACACTCAAGAAAAGAGAAGATTATCAAGATGCTGACTACAAAGTCTTGGAGCTCAACATGAGAGCAAAGAAGGTCATACTCGCTGCCCTTGGTCCATCCGATCAAAGGAAGGTTCTAAAGTACAAGACTGCTCACGACATATTCAAATCCCTCAAAAGGATGTATGAGGGGAATGAAGACATCAAGAAAAATAGGATCTTGACTCTCATCAAGGAGTATGATAGTGCTGTTCAAGGAAAGAATGAGTCTTTGGATGACTACCATTCACGCTTCCAGGGATACGTAGGCCAACTCGAGTTCTTAGGGGAAACGATCCCTGAGTGGAAACTGACACACCAATTCCTTCAGGGATTGTCCTCTAAATGGGACGCGTTCTCTCTTGCACTCCAAGCTCAGAATGATATCAAAAACATCACCTTGGAGGAACTAGTTGCTCGTCTCCAGAGCAACGCAGGGATTCAACAGAGCAAGATGCTACGAAGGGAAGGAGAGAAGGCAGAGAAGTCCCAGAACATTGCTCTAAAAATCGAAAAAGCCTTCGATCTTGCTCAGGAAGAGGACGAAATTGTTGATAAGGATGAAGAAGTTGCTCTCTTCACAAAAGCCTTTCGAAGAGTTTGGAAGGATAGCAGAGAAAAACAACGTCTCCCTGATGGGAACAAAGACATGAGTACTATCATCTGCTATCACTGCCAGAAGAAGGGACACTTCGCGAGAAATTGCTTCAAAAAGAAGGGAGGAGATGCAAATGTCCCTCAAAGGGAAAAGAAGGAAGCAATGATTGCAACATGGGGGACATCTGACTCTGAAGACGAATTTCTCTACACTCCCAAGGAAACGTGTCTAGTGGCTACAGGAGGGACTTCAGACTCCAAAGAAGAATCTCCCTACACATGTCTTATGGCTACAGGAGAAAAATCCGAAGATGAGGTAAACACTTCTGAATTTGATTCTTTCTTAGAAAACAAATCAAAAGCTCAGATTATTAGGTTCATTCATTCTCTAGGAAAGGAACAAAGTAATCTGAATTCTTTGATCGATGAGAAGGACGAAACCATTTCATGTCTGATTGAGGAAAACCAGCTTTGGGCTTCTAAGGTTGCTAGACTTGAAAAGGCTTCGTTCCCTTCGTCGGACTCGTGCAAATCCTGTCCTAAGTATGTGTCTGATATAGCTTCCCTGGAAAGGAAAATTGTCATTCTTGAATCTGAAATTAAAACTTTGACTGAGGAAAATTCAAAATTTGCTAAGAAAGTTGATGAATTTCTAATAGAGGAAGAAAACAAAAGGAAAATTTGGTTAGATGAATATATCACCTCTAAAATTGATAAGGAGAAGGATGATTTCTCTAAACGCTTTGTACCACGTGCTGGATTAGGCTATGATAGCGCCTCTTGTTCACAAACTGCCATCTCGTCTCCTGGTATACAAAATTCCCTCTGTCATAAGGGACCCTGTGGAGGATCAATCACACATTGTTCCCACAATGGTTCTGAAGATAAAGGGAAGAAAATTGCCCAGGAAGAGAAGATGTGGTTTGATGGACAGAAGGCCTATAAGATATGGCAAAAACATGCAAATAGCACCAAGCCAGTAGAGGTGGATTTTAGGTCTAGAATTGAAAACAAAACCATCTGGCCTGGACAAAGTAGGTATGTCAATCTGAAACACCACAGGGTTTGCTGGTACTGTGGTGAGTCAGGACATCATCAACAAGAGTGTTGGAAAAAATCAAGAGATGAGGAGATAGCCTACAATTATTGCAATAATTCTTCTGTTAGGAACACTCCCAGGATCAAGGTTGTTTTAAAAGATAATGAGGATAGAAAATTGTTCTTCATCCCAGGTAAGCCTAGGCTTGCCTGGGTGCGCAAAAACTAATCCCTTACTTGCAGGATGGAAAGAAGAAGAGTTCCTGGTATATAGATAGCGCTTGCTCAATACACATGACTGGGAACAAAGCATGGTTTATATCTCTCCATCCTGAAAACAAAGGTTCTATAACCTTTGGGAACAACAGTAAAGGGGAAGTAATTGGCATGGGAAAGGTAAGGATCTCTGACAATCTTGTTGTGAATAACGTTACCTTAGTGGATAACCTAACCTTTGATCTATTGAGCGTACGTCAAATGTGCCAGGATGGTCAAAATAGGGTTATCTTTACTACTAATGAGTGTTTGGTTGAGAATGTTGAGACAGGGAAAGTTCTCCTCAGGGGAATCATAGAGAACAACCTATACAAAGTAGATCCATCTTTTATCCCTGAAAAGGAACTGTGCCTTTCTGCACAATCTGAGGAATCCAATCTATGGCATCAAAGGTTCTCTCATGCAAGCCTTAGACTTCTACACAAACTTCACAACAAAGACCTAGTTATTGGTTTACCAAAGATAGAGAGTCAATCTGAAGAGGTGTGCATTGCTTGCACAAGAGGAAAACAAGTAAGATCATCCTTTAAGTCCAAAAACCAGGTAAGTACCTCTGAACCCTTAGAGCTTATTCACATGGACTTGTGTGGGCCTATGCGCACACTTAGCCGTGGGGGAAACAAGTACGTGTTCGTGATTGTAGATGATTTCTCTAGGTTTACTTGGACTATTTTCATTGCTTCAAAGGAGGATGTGTTTGATGAGTTTGAATTTTGGTTATATGCTATTGAAAATCAATCTGGATTTCATCTAAGGGCTATACGCACTGACCATGGTACAGAGTTCGAGAACTCCCGGTTTCTTTCCTTGTGCAGGAACAAAGGCATAAATCATAATTTTTCTGCACCAAGAACACCTCAACAGAATGGAGTTGTTGAAAGAAAGAATAGGACTCTGGAGGATATGACAAGGACAATGCTAATTGCGAGTGGTTTGCCAAGAAACTTCTGGGCTGAAGCACTCAACTCTGCTTGCTATGTACTGAACCGTGCTATGTTAAGACCTATGATTGAGAAGACACCATATGAGCTGTTCAGAGGAAGGAAGCCAAACATTTCCCATCTAAGGGTCTTCGGGTGCAAGTGCTTCGTCCACAACAATGGAAAGGACAATCTGGGCAAGTTCGATCCAAGAAGTGATGAAGGAACATTTGTTGGTTACTCCACTCATAGCAGGGCCTACAAAGTTTACAACAAGAGGACAAGGAAGGTGGAGGAAAGCATCCATGTGGTCTTTGATGAAAAGATCATGGCAGGTAACGTTATCCATGATCCAAATGCTCCTCCATTGACTGAAGCAGACAGGGAACAGTTCATTCTCGCTGATACTGAGGAATTCATCCCCACTACGGACATGAACACAGAAGAAGAAGCATCCCCAGATCAAGATGCAAGTGTACCAAATGGAGGTTCTGAAACTCAGGGGGAACAATTATCCCCATCTCAGGACCAATCCCCATCTCAGGAACAATCTGAAGAAGTTACACACCATGAAGAGGAAGAAACGCGACGCAGCACTCGTATCCATGGGCCCCCATCAAGACTCATGGACTACGTATGCAACTGTGCATCGCTCCCCTCCTCTGATGTATCTCCAGAACTTAGCGAGAAGGTTTGTTCCGTACTTACATTAGATCCTACATATCATGCTTTCTGTGCTTTTGTCTCCACAGCTGAACCAAGAACAGTGAAAGATGCCCTAGAAGACCCAGAATGGGTCAATGCTATGCAAGAGGAACTTCACCAGTTTGAGAGGAATAAAGTATGGAGACTTGTTCCCAGACCTAAGGATCGCTCCGTCATAGGTACCAAATGGGTGTTCAGGAACAAGATGGATGAGAGAGGTCAAGTGATAAGGAACAAAGCAAGACTGGTTGTAAAAGGCTACAATCAACAAGAGGGAATTGACTATGATGAAACCTTTGCGCCAGTTGCAAGATTAGAAGCAATACGCCTCTTGATCGCCTACTCTGCCCACTATGGATTCAAGTTGCAACAAATGGACGTCAAGACTGCGTTCCTGAACGGGGTACTAAAGGAAGAAGTCTATGTGGAACAAACGCCTGGATTCGAAGATTCTTCCTATCCTGACCACGTTTACATACTTGATAAGGCACTCTATGGTCTGAAGCAAGCTCCTCGCGCCTGGTATGAAAGACTTTCTCAATTCCTCTTATCTCATGGTTACGTAAGAGGGGAGGTCGACAGAACTTTATTTCTATTAAGAGAGGGAAAGCATACCTTGGTAGTACAGGTATATGTGGATGACATAATCTTTGGTTCCACCAACGAGCACTTAGTTACCAAGTTCACAAAGCTGATGGAGAGTGAATTTGAGATGAGTATGGTGGGCGAACTCAAGTTCTTTCTAGGCCTACATGTTGTTCAAACAGAGGAAGGAACAAAGGTGCATCAACAAAAGTACCTACGAGAGTGCATCAAGAAGTTTGGTATGATGGATGCAAAGAATTATTCAACTCCTATGTCCCCAAATGACTCAATAGGAATGGATGTTGACAAGAAAGAAGCTGATCAAAAGGTCTATCGTGGAATGATAGGCTCATTGCTTTATCTAACCGCAAGTAGGCCTGATATCATGCAAAGTGTATGTTTTTGTGCTAGATTTCAAGCAAGTCCTAGAGAAACTCATGTCATTGCTGTGAAAAGGATCCTGCGTTACCTTAAGGGGACTGATGATCTATGTCTGTGGTACCCAAGAGGGGGAAGTCTTGAATTACTAGGGTACACAGATGCTGACTTTGACGGACACAAGCCAGATAGGAAATCAACATCTGGGATGGCTCAATTCCTTGGCCCTTGTCTTGTGTCTTGGGGATCAAAGAAACAAACCACTGTCGCCCTTTCCACTGCCGAAGCTGAGTATGTCGCCGCCGCAGCTTGTTGTTCTCAACTCATATGGCTTAAACATTAGCTAAGTGACTTTGGCATCAATTCAGGTAACGTTCCTATACTTTGTGATAACACTAGTGCTATTGATATTTCTAAGAATCCTGTGCAGCACTCTAGGACTAAGCATATTGATATAAGACATCACTTCCTTCGTGATTGTGTGGAGAAAGGAATTGTCTCTATGGAACATGTCCGCTCTGAGGATCAAATCGCGGATATCTTCACAAAGCCACTAAACAAGGCTCCCTTTGAGAAATTACGTATGGGTCTAGGTATGATTTCTCTCAACTAATCTTGATCTTCCTTGAAACCCCCAATGATTGGTGAAATTAATGAGTTTATTCATCTTGAGTATTAGTCCTTCAAGCATATTAATACCTGCTCTTCTCTGAAATAAACTTGAGTCCTTTGAACTGCTTGCATGATCTATACGTGATTAGGAAAGATACCTTGCTAAAGATTGAAATTGATAAATGCATGATTCCTTAGGCAAAGGTCTTATTTTCAACCCAAAAGATCCCTCTTGATGTACTGATCCCTCAATACAAGCCCAAAGGATAGAGGGAATCTACGGCCACCCTATAAACCTTCATGATCGATAGTCCTATGAGCCATGTTTTTCCATCCACAACTGGACTCCCTCATCATGATATAAAATGTTTTAATTCACATTATGTGCTATTTTTCTATGTGATGTTCTTTTGTACCATCTCTGGTAAACATACCCCAAGCATCACAATACCTTCGATATCAGATTGAGAAAGGAAAGGATAAGGGTTGAGATTTGAAATTGCTGAGGGGATTAATAGCTCTGAGGTGACAGATACATGCACACGGCAGGAGCCTAAAGGGCTAGAATAGGTTCTGGAACCGAGAAAGTAATGATGGCTTTTGAGTTTATTTGATTGGAGGAAAAAGCGGCACAATTATGGAAAAACCGTTCAGATTTGGAAAAAGGATTTTTGAATTTGAAAAGTGTGATCTGGTGTTCAGATATGGAAAATTCGGCAAGTATTTAAAGGTATTCTCCCAGATCTCCATCGTCCACCACTTTTCTCTACCCTCTCCCAAACACAAACTCTCTCAGAAACCCTCCCTGCAACAATGGTGAACACCACATCTGTTTCTCTCACAGGGAATGAAAGCCCAGAAACTCTACGTCGCATCTTGGCTTCCCTGGGCATCCCCACAGAATCTCCTAAGCCACAATCTCCAGCCAAAGAACCCACGTCCTCTCCAAAAGAAACCCTCAAAGAACCCTCACTGTCTCCCAAAGAAACCCTTCAAGAACCCTCGCCGGCAAAAGAAACAACACCGCCAGCCACACCTACCTTATCCCAGTCCAGTACCTCCACTGAAAAATTAGCCTCCCCTACCACCGAAAAAATCCCAAGCCCCATCTCACAAGAAAAAACCCAACAAGAAACCACGCCTAGCCCTCCAAACTCCTCTCTCCCACAAACTGACCTAATCCTTGCCGAAATCCAGGAGGAGAACTCGCCCTTATTTAAGGGAAAGTTCCCTGAAATTCTAGAGCTCAGTGAGGAAGATGACGAGCCTCAGGAACCAGTGCTCAAAAGAGCAAAAGTGGAGCCTTCCCCTTCTCGTCCACGTACAAGAAGCGCTGCAGCCAAGCCACCCAAAGGAAGGAAAGTTCCCAAACAAGTGGCTGCAGGAAAGGCATTGGGGAAACGAACCATCATCAGAGACCTTCTGTTTGATGAGGAGTTTCTAGTCGCCAACAGGATGGATACCCTGGTGGACATCATCCGCCACCAAGGTTGGGAAAACCTATTCTGCACTGCTTCAAAAGTAAATGAGGGGATGATAAAGCAGTTCTACAGCTCCTTCACCATTACTGAGAGGCCTCATGCCATACAAGCCTCCTTCGTCCTTGGGAAGGACACCCACGTGGTCTCAAGCACCGAACTGGGAGTCATACTCGGGGTTCCTCACGAAGGATTTGAAGAGTACGTCAAAGGGCAGTGGCCAAAAGATATAGGGCTGGCTGCTATCCAAAGGGTTTCACAGGATTACTCAACTGAAGTTGTTGGGGAGATGACCACTTCGTCCATGGGGGTAGCAAACCGGATCTTGCACAGCTACCTTATCAGTAACATTACCCCCAGAGAGCAGAAGCGCACAACCATTCTCATTCAGGACTGCCTTCTCATGGACAAGCTCCTCCTCAGGCAAGCCATTAATCTACCAAAGATTATTATGCTACACATGGCCCATGCCAGGAGGAACGATAGGCATGGTCTTCCCTTCCCAGGAGTAGTAAAGAAGATCCTAGAGTACCTGAGGGTGTATGAAGCTGGTCCTTCTGAGGTTGTGTTTGCTAGGGAGTTGGCTGAAGCAAATTTAAGGAAGATGAAGTTTGAGAAGAATGAAGATGGTGATTGGGTCCGCTCTGCTGAATTTTGTGAAACAGAGCATGTAACTGAGGACCCTCCACAGGAACAGAGTGAAGAACCAACTATGGTCTATCAACATCAGAGGATGGAAGAGTTGTGCTCACTGGTGGGAAACCTGGTGAATGAAGTTGCTGCCTTGAAGGCTGAGATACGTCGTTGGACGTCATCCAACTAGAGGTTCCCTTGGCAGTATAACAGTCTCTTCTCCACATCTTTCCTCCTCTATCTGACCCCCACTCTCTGTTCCTAGCACATCTATCCTTCTTCTTTTGCGCTTATTGTACCCTTTGCTTAGGGTTTTATGTGTCTTCTTTTAAAATTCTCTATGCTTGTGTTTTCTTTTCCTTGTCCAGTATCTGTATCAGCGTCCGTTCTTATGACGCTTGTTTAAATCTATGATTAGTTTGTTTTGATGAGCTCTGGAGTTCTTTTATTTCAAGTACATGTTTAGACTTACTTTTTGATGATGCCAAAAGGGGGAAGAAAGGAACGGTCAAGGTTTGAGGGGGAACATCTGTACTTAAACCTTATAAGTAACGTTCCCTTAGGAGAACTGTTTAGATGTGCTTTAGAAGTATTCAATGAGTATGTTTGTCACCATCAAAAAGGGGGAATTTGTTGAAGCTACAGCTGAAGTAAAGTTCCTTCTGGTTTTGATGGTAACAAACATTCCTACTAATGTATACTTGAGTGTTTCAGGATGTCTACTCTGAGCAGGAACGTTACTCAACAGAGGCGAACTAAATAAGGAAAGAATTGGCTGAAAGAGAACAACGAAGATATCAAGTTTTATTTATGGAAAATACGGTTGAGCTGCAAAGATTTCATGAAGATCTTAAGGAAAGAGATATATTTAAAAGATGGAAATAATATCTTCTTATGCGAAAGATATATTTTCCATAATCTTGTTTATTCCCTAGTTTAATCCTAGTTTTATCTTTGCTATATAAACTAGTCTTAGGCTTAGGAATGGTAAGACGATTGAGAGAGATTAACTTGTGCGAATCAAGTGTGATCGTCCAAAAGAAGAACAAGAAGAAAAGAGAGAAAGAGTGAGCAATACTTTGTCTTAGGCGTTGAGTTTGGGCTCGAGTGAAAGAAGAGATTCGTGATCGTAATCCTTGCTTTCTTTTGTAACAAACAAGAAATCAATAAGATAAGTATACTCATTCAAATCCTTCAAGTGAGAAGCTTGAAGGTAGTGGTTTTACTCAACTCTTAGTGGTTGAGGTTTCCACTCTAAATACTTGTGTTCTTCTATACTTCCTGCGTTAATATTCCGCTGCTACACCTCTGAAGGAACAATACACTTTGTTCCCTCAGAAGTAATTGAACTAACGATCCAATACAAACCTAGACACGATGATATATAGTGGAAACACCCCAAGTACCAAAAAGTCCTCGAGGCGAAAAACCACTCTTCTCTAGCTTTCACTAGAGAGAGTTTGAACGAGTCTACTTGTTGTATTGATATCTTGATTACAATAGAACTTGGATCACTCACCTAGACTTCATAGCTAGATCTCGGATCACTTTTCTCACTTGAATCTCAATCTCACAACACGTAGAACAACTCTAGACCGAGTATTAGGTTTTCGCTCTTCAAAGTCTTACTAAGCTATGCAATTCCCATGCAATATATAGCACACTAAATAGCTCAAACCTAACTACCAATCTAGCCGTTCTAATATTACCATAAATCTCACAATATCTTTCTACAAGGAAATCGCTTCCTAAAATATCTTTCACAAGGAATTCTCTTCCTAAGGAATCTTTCCTTCCGTGTGACATTCCAACTTGTTCTCCAAGTAGTCACCTTGGGCCTTACACTTCGGCGCGCCGCCTAGATCAAATAAGGAAACAAAGCGCATAAGGAAATATTCCTTGCGCATAATATTTCCTTATTCCTTTGGCAACATTCACACGCGCGTCCAATTCCCATCCTTCTTCCGAGTTGCCACTTTTCTTATTTGGCGAGATCTTTTTTTCCTTCTTTGACAAGATGTTCTTTCCTTTTTTGAAATGCAATTCTTCCATAATTCTTCAAGTCCATTCTCCAAGACATCTTCGACCAATGATCTTCTTCGGATGAACTTTATTCTTCACAGCTGTCTTCCATTCGTTGTAACCTTACGTCTCATGGATTCTAGCAAGACTTCCGTCGTACATGCTTGTACTTCCTTTGTTCCTGTCTACACGCAAGTAGACTTCTTTCGTTCCTGTCTACACACAAGTAGACTTCCTTCGTTCCTGCACAAACTAGTAACAATACCTACGCACTCAAGTAAACCATTAGTGGATGTTTGTCATTCAATCAAAACCTCATCATATCTCAACAATTTCCCCCCTTTTGATGATGACAAATGATAAGCGGTATTTTACATAGCGCTACAATAGGTTATTAGCTCATTTTGTATAGGATTATGCTAGATGTTATGATGTATTTTGTAATCATGGAGTTTTGGAGAGTTGAGTTACACATGAGATTACAGAAGATGATGCGGAGCATTGAAGCATAAGAAGAGGAGTCGAAGCTGAAGAAGACCACAGGTAGCATTGGAAGCAGCTGAAGACGAAGCCAAGGAAGCCACAGAAGCCAAATCCGCGACCGCGGGTCACAAACCGCGATCGCGGGAAACCTACTGGACCAGCCAAGATCACAGAAGACATTCCGCGACCGCGGGTCCCAAACCGCAATCGCGGAAATGCCATCTGAAGAAGCCAAGATTACAGAACAACCGCGATCGCGGAAATCCGCCAGAGAAGACTTTCTTCATTTGCCCGATTTAGTATGTTGTGTTAAGTTTTGTAACGTTTTTATAACGTTTTTACCTTCAATTTGTCAGTTGAATTCTGCAGAGATTTATAGGTTTTAGGTGTTGATGATCTTCCATCATCTTACACATTTCTATTTCCAAGTTTTGAGAGTTTTGCTCAAGAACTTCATGAGTTGCTAAGTCCATTTGTTTTGCTTGACATTTGAAGCTTTCGGATTGATTAAGTTGTAAGATTTCTTTCCTTTGTTCTACTCTTATGATTGTCTCTATTCTCTTGTGCGTATTGTTATTGAATTAGATTTGCTCATTTAGATTGGCCATCTAAGTAGTTTCATCTTATTCATATTGCTATTGTTTGGTTATTTCTAGTTGAAATATCATACTTGTTTGTAGCACACACAATTTGCATGAACTAGTTGTGAATGTTAATTGTGAAGAGAATTGAGTACATGTCGAGTATCTGACTAGTTGTCTATGGTATTGCATGTATCTATCCATTCCTGAACTCAAATCTGCTTTATTATTGAATCTTGATAGTTTCAAGGTTATAGTTGAGTAAGGGTTATTAGGACTAGTTGGACTAATAACTACATTAAAACAAGGATTAGAACGATCATATGAGTAATTCGACATAGGATTAAAAGGAGTTTATGATCAACTTGTTAATCTGTTAGTGGATAATTGTCAAGTGAAACACCTTCCTTTGATATATTTACAATCCAAATCAACCTTCGTTACTTTGTTCTTCAAACATACCAAACCCCCCCCCCTTGGTTACTTACACTCGTTAATCATTATTATAACTTTAAGAACCGATAACCTGATTCCCTTGGGATTCGACCCTTGCTTGCCTACTATACTTGTTAGTGAGCTTGTTAGGATTACTTGACTTGGCATACGACAATTCGCCTCGTCAACAAACATCCTTAACAATAAGAGTATAAACCTGAGACATATATACTAGCTAAGGAACAAAGACTAACAAAGCACTAAAAATTCCCCCTCAGAAAAAGAACGAACTACAACTAAGTCATGAATTCCCCCTCAAGTCCTGCTATCCTCTAATTTCCCCCTTTTGGCATCATCAAAAAGAATGAAGTCATAAGTCATAGATAGGAAGTATATAAAAGACAAGAAGGCAATCGAGGTAATAACTTATAAGAACTTCAATGCTCAAGAAATCGCAATATCAAGAAAAAAAATGAGAATCGGCATGCTAGCAACCAAGAATAATAAGTCATGAGAAAGTGTACAAAAAGATCAAAGAGAAGAGGGATAATGGGGCTGGGAAGAAGATTGGGGTTAGAGTAATTGGAAAGTAGTCAGAGATGTTCTGTTCCCCTAGAAGAATGAGGCCAGATGACTCTGAAGTGGCGACTTTTCAAATTTTTCCGAACCAAGAGATCGAATCCCAGCTGTCTTGTTAACTTTTTCAACTGCGTCTTCATGTTGTTTTCTTGGAAACTTCTGTAACAGAAGCCAATGAACCAACCCATCTTTTCACTGTACACGACCATCTTGAGTGTCTCTGTTGCTTGTTTGAGGGTATCAAACCTACCTGATTTTCGTACTCTGAAGACTTCCTTCTTTAGTAACTATTCTTCCAATTTGTAGTCTTCATCCTTGGTCATCACAATCTCGGAAACATCATTGAGTGATCCTTTAGCAATCTTACTTGTTGGATTAGTGTCTGCAGCGGAATTGATTGATGGATGTTGTTGAAGAGAGGGTGATGAGGGCGGTTGTAGGGTTGAAGATGGAGGAGGGCGGTGATGAGTGAATGACACTTACGGAGTTGAGATTGCGTGGGAGAGGGTCAATGACTTTGAGGAGGTGATTTTAAGGAAGGGGTATATATAATGGATGGAAATCGTTTCAAGTTGGAAAGAGAAAGATCCTTTTCCAAATTGAAAAGACCTTGGGGTTTTGGGTACCGCTTCTTCTTTTCAAGACAACACCACTACTTGAGTAACTTACCAAAAACACACAGATACTTCTTTTCATGCCATCTGGAGACCTGTTTGTAGCGAAATTATCTACGAGAAGATACCTAAGCAATTGTAGGGCAAAGATCAAAGAGTACGGTATAAGCTCAACACACAAGAACAATATTGAACTTAGTATTACTCGTAATGGTGGTTGAATGATTACAAAGCATGCGTTAGCCTTTATTTATAAGCTAACCCTAATAATATCTTTAAGGAAACGAGATCTTATCTCTTCCTTTTATCTAAATAACGATATAACAAACAAGGTAAAAGATATTCTTTACCGTATCTTTTACCAATTACAAGAATATAATAAGGAATAACATAAAATATGCTCGGCCGACCTAATCTTCAAGATAAACGAGACCTTTGCCACGTCTCGTTACGTCGACGACATCCTTCACTTCTCTCGTTGCGTCGACACAGTCTTCCTACGCGTTCCACACTCGTCGTATTTTTAGGCACAAACAATACCCCTAAGGCGTCTTATAGGGCTTAACGTCTAGTAGAGCTGGAAGACGTCTTCTTTCTTCATAAAATACGCCTTCGTCAAATTCGGAACGCGTTGAATACTCGTTCACCCCGAGATCCTAACTTCGTAATAACGTCTTCTCTTCAATTCTCATTTAATGCGGCTGACTGACTCACATCCGCTCCAACGGCTACTTCCCCAACGTTCGGATTTGTCCTAACGGTAACAAACAAATTGATTCTTTGGAAGATCTCGGACGAGATCTCCTTTCCTTATTTAAACACGCTCCGACTTCCTTCTTCTCATACGTAATTTTCTTGCAAACCCTAACCTTTACCCTCTCTCTTCTCAATGGCTCCAATTATCTACGATCCCAAGATGATCCTTAACGATGCTAACCGCCGTTCTTCTTCAGCTCGCAACATCGAGTTCTTTCATTCCATAGCAGGGCTCTCTGCTCACGTGGAAATTTCCATTCCTCCCTCTGACGTGTTCGCCGACGCCTTGCGCCCGGGATTGATTTGTGTCTATGAGTACCCCTTCTTGGTCGGACACCGTTTTCCTTTTTGTCCTTTAGTTCGTTCTTTCTTGACTACTTTGGGCATCGTGGTCGGGCAAGTTCTTCCGAGTGCTTGGAGGGGCTTGGCGGTGTTGAACCATATTCTGGCTAATTTCGACATCGCGTTCATGATCGCCGACGTCATGCACTCTTGCATACTCTCCACTCCTTCGGCGGGTAGAGTCAATATTAAATCTCGCGTCGGGGTTCCTTCTTTGATGAACGAGGGAACTTCGTCCGACCGAGGTTGGGCAGATAAGTTCTACTTTATCAAGAAGTCTACCTTGGGGAAAGATTGTGCTTTCTTGCTTGAAGAATGGACTCCTTCTAGTATGTTTCTTTATCCTTTACGATTTTCTTTAGACTTATGCACCTTGACGCTTATTCTTGCGTGTGACTTTATGCGTAGTTGATATCCATGATATTGTGGCGCGAGAGGAATCAAAGGAGATTACTAAGAAGATCATGGTGATGCAAGCTTTGGCTTCTACTTCTTCTTGGAACCATTATCTGTCTATGCAAGCCGTAGGCGTCTTGGGCGATTCTCTCGTAGCACAGTGGTAGGTGTGTACTTTTTCTTATCTTTTCGTTTCTTCTTGTTGTTATGTCGTTTCTTATCTGTTGGGATCCTTTTAGGCCTTCCAAGCTTCGTTGTGTTCCCGGGAACGTCTTCATAAGCGTTCTGAGTCCGAGGAAGCCTTGAAGGGTGAGGTGAGTGATCTTGGTAAGAAGATTAAAGATCTTAATAAGAAGATTGCTCGTCTTACGGCGGCTGAGAAGGATGCTTGTATGGAGACGTTGGAGACAGCAAAACAGAGGGGTGTGTTGGCGCGACGCGTCGAGATGTTGAATGGAAAGGTCGCGTCCCTTGAGGCTGACGCCGAGGAGAAAGAAAAGGTGTACGAGAAGAACTTGCGAGAGACTAGTACTTACTATTCGTGGTCATCTCGTATTGAGGTTATGGAGGAGTTTCGTGCGGGTCGTCACGTAGATTGGGATATAGAACGCGAGCGTGGTGAATTTGCCATTCTTTATCTCGTTCCGCCCGAGGGGGTTTCTCTTCTACGCGTATCTTCAAGTTCGCCAGTCTTGGCGTCTAGTGACGCGGATGTTACTTTAGATGGTGACGTCGTTTCCGCGGATAAGGATGTATCTCCTTCTTCTTAGTTTAGCCAACTTTCATCTTTTTGCTTGTTTGCATTTTTGCTTTTGTGGAACATTTGCTTTTCGCCAAGTTCTTGTGTGGCGAATTCTTTTTGAATACGTATTGGACGTTTGTTGCTTCTTTCTTTGCGTAAGGCTTTCATTTATCTTAAACCTTTGGTGGGACTACTATCCCCTTTTGGCGAATCTGACTTTGAATCTTTTATGGAGTCGCGTTTGCCAAACATTTTTTTACTTGTGACGCGTAGGTCGATCTTTGACTTCGAGGTTTCGTTTTTCCTACCCCTGGTATCATTGTGGTCATCCCGGCTGCTTTAGTTACGTTGCTGGCTTACATGAAGGTTGGGTCCAGCATTTCCTCCGAACCCTGAAGCGAGTGGCGGACATAGGTCAGCGTGTGATTTTATCAGCTTGTGACGTTACCCCTTACTTTTAAGGTGGGTCCGTTGCCTCACGCTAGCGTTAGGTCAACGTCAAACTCTTTTAATCGACGGGCCTATTCATCGTGTGGCGTCCGATTTCTAGATTGTTAGGACTTACGATGCCGGTGGACGCATCCCTGCCGGTTTGGCGTTTTGCCCGTGGATTCATGACTCTCAGAGGGGCCGTGGAAGGCGCAAGTACGCGTTCCTGGATAGTGGTCGTGGGGATAGGTTTCCCTTCTTCGCTCAGAGGACCGTGCCGGTTTCGTGAGGTGTCGGGCTTCATTCCCCATGACCATTGCCACACGTCGCTAACAATCATGGGAAGCGTCGACTCGGAGTCTGCGGTTCGGCTAACGTTGCATACGCGTAGATGGAGCCTTAAACGCGTATGCTAACGAAATTTGCCCCCGGCGCGGATTTTTGCCGCGGCCTTATTAAGCTTGATGTTACGTCATAGACACAGAGCAAGTACTTTGAAATGAAACAACTCGGCAGGCATTGTATATCAGATAAAGAGGTGCATATTTATGTATTAATGAAGACTTCATGAATTCTGATGGACTAAGACGTCTACCCCTAGTCTCGACGACCCCTTTGTTGTTTCGATGCTAAAACATGCTTGAACATAATGAGAAATCTAAAATATGCATAGGAATAAGTAAAAATCAAATCAAATATCACGTTATCTAATGGTAATATTTCTTAAGATGTGTCGCGTTCCACGAACGCATCAATGGCACTCCTTCTGGTGTAACGAGTTCGTAGGCTCCTCGCCCTACGACTTGTGCTATTTGGTATGGACCTTCCCAGGACGCGGCGAGCTTTTCGACGCTCTTATCCTCGGTATTTGGAAATACTTTTCTTAAGACCCAGTCTCCTACTTGGAAAGTTCTTGCTTTTACTCGTCGGTTATAGCGTCGGGCAGCAATTTGTTTCTGTGATGCCATTCTCAATGTTGCGTTGTCTCTTATCTCGTCGACTGTATCTATCATGAACGTCATCATTGGAGTATTTCTTTCTTCAGGGAGAGACCGATATCTTTCTGTTGGTACTTCCACCTCAATTGGCAGGACGGCTTCGCAACCATACACGAGAGAGAATGGTGTTCTTCCCATCGCTCTCTTAGGCGTCGTTCTGTCGGCCCATACTATAGCCTGGAGTTGGTCCGCCCAATTTCCCTTGCATTCTTTTATCCTCTTTTTGAGGTTTCTTACGATGACCTTGTTACTTGATTCTGCTTGACTGGAGTGAACTTCAGATCAACGTTTAGCTTGTGGAGCATCACATCTGGAGATATCCATGTCATGTCTTCGTGGCTCCATGCGAAGCATTTGGATTTTAACTTCAAGAACGCTATTAGCTCTTCTCTAACTTCCGCTGGGACGTCGACTCCTATCTTTACGACTCTTTCTAGTTTGGAATCGTCGATGACCACGTCTTCTAATTCAGAACACTTTGGCTTGACGTACTTAGCAGGCATCTGGACTTGAAATTCTTTTACTTCATCTTTTTTGGTTTCTGGCATCGTGGTCCCTTTCATCCCGATTTTGTAACACTCTTTGGCCGTATAGGGTTCGCCTTTGACTTTGCGTATTCCCCAGGGCGTTGGGAACTTCAGGGATTGGTGATAGGTAGATGGGACTGCTCGCATATCATGGATCCAGGGTCTTCCGAGGATGGCGTTGTAAGGCGACTCCGCTCCCATCACGGCGAATCTGGTCGGGAGATTGACGCCTTGGATCACCGTCTCGAGGGTGATTTCCCCTATCATCTCGGAGATTTCTCCGCTGAAGCCTTTCAAACGGATACGCTCCCCGACGACATCGTCGATTGAGAGTCCGAGTTCGAGAACAACGGAGAGAGTGATGATGTTTGTCGAACTTCCGTTATCTACCAAGATTCTTTTCACGTTGCAATTCCGAATCACCACGGAGATTACCAGGCTATCGTGATGCTTGATTCTTTTGTATGCGCCTTCGAACGTGATAGGCAGATCGCCATTGGCTGCTCTGGAGTGGCAAGTTAGAACGGAATCGTTCTGTCCTTCGATAGTTCTTGCGAGTCTTTTGGCGCCGAAGGTTGTGTAGGATGGCGGACCTCCTAACATGGTAAAGGCTTCGTTTCAGAGATTTTTGATTGATTTAGAACCTTTCATGGCTTCTGCGGGCGAGGTCGTTCCCTTCGTATGTAAAGACGACACCTTTTTTATCTTGACCCACGGTGGGCGCCAATTGTTTGTAGCGAAATTACCTACGAGAAGATAACTAAGCAATTGTAGGGCAAAGATCAAAGAGTACGGTATAATCTCAACACTCAAGAACAATATTGAACGAGAGAGGAATTTAGGGTTGAAGCTTGAACTTAGTATTACTCGTAATGGTGGCTGAATGATTACAAAGCAGGCGTTAGCCTTTATTTATAGGCTAACCCTAATAATATCTTTAAGGAAACGAGATCTTATCTCTTCCTTTTTATCTAAATAACGATATAACAAACAAGGTAAAAAATATTCTTTACCGTATCGTTTACCAATTACAAGAATATAATAAGGAATAAGATAAAATATGCTCGGCCGACCTAATCTTCAAGATAAACGAGACCTTTGCCACGTCTCATCACGTCGACGACATCCTTCACTTCTCTCGTCGCGTCGACACAGTCTTCCTACGCGTAGCTTTTCACGCGTTCCACACTCGTCGTATTTTTAGGCACAAACAAGACCCCGCCTCCTTTCCTTCTTGAGGACCAGAACATTAATTCCACTATCACAATTTTTCCAAAAAAGAGTAGAATAGTATAATGCGGGGGTGAGTTACCAAAGATGGTACAATAGAACATTATACAAAAATCATAGATGAAAGCATGAATTTATTAAGTCATGATGAGAGATTCCAGATGTAGATGAATACAAGGGGCTCATAGGAATGTGCAATCATGACAAGGCTTCAGGGACGGCTGTAGAGATCCTCTATCCTTTGGGCTTATAATGAGGGTTCAAATCATCACGAGGACTCTTTTGGGCAACAAATAAGACCTTCTCATGTAAGGAAATTATGGTGCTAGCATTTCGAATTCAAAGAGATTTCAAGACTATAGAGATTAATCAAGACAGGAAGAAACAAATCACTCACACCAACGAAATACTATCACATGTTCATATAATCCTATAGATAACGACCAATTATCACTCAGACTTCAACCAGTCATGGGAGGTTCTTAGGAAAAGACAGAATTATTCTAGAGAAATCATACCAAGTTCTAGATGAAGCCTTTCAAAAGGTTCCTTGTTTAGTGCCTTGGTGAAGATGTCTGCGATTTGTTCCTCAATGCGAACGAATTCCATTGTTACTAGCCCCTTTTCAACACAGTCTCTTAGAAAGTTGTGTCTAATCTCAATATGTTTGGTTCTAGAATGATGCACAGGATTCTTAGCAATATTTATAGCACTAGTATTATCGCAAAGAATAGGTACTGAATTGAGATTGATACCGAAATCACTTAGCTGTTGTTTGAGCCATAGGAGTTGTGAGCAACAGGCTGTGGCTTCTATGTATTCAGCTTCAGCTGTGGAGAGGGCCACCGTGGTCTGCTTCTTTGATCCCCATGAGACAAGACATGGTCCTAAGAACTGAGCCATGCCAGATGTAGACTTGCGATCTACTATGTTCCCTGCGAAGTCCGCATCTCTATATCCTATGAGGCTCATGCTTCCTCCCCTGGGATACCATAGGCACAGATCATTTGTTCCCCTTAGGTACCTCAAAATCCTCTTGACTGCGAAGGTGTGTGATTCTCTTGGATCAGCTTGAAATCTTGCACATAGACACACACTGTACATTATGTCAGGTCGGATGGCAGTCAGGTAGAGTAAGGATCCAATCATTCCTCTGTAGAGAGATTGATCTTCTTTGGTGCCGTTCTCGTCCTTGCCCAGAGAGTCATTCGGAGAAATTGGGGTTGCATATGGCTTGGAATTTGCTATTCCAAACTTCTTGACTACTTCTCTGAGGTACTTCTGTTGATGGACTCTAGTTCCATCATCTCCTTGTATTACTTGTAGTCCGAGAAAGAATTTGAGTTCACCTACCATGCTCATCTCGAATTCACTTTCCATGAGTTTGACAAATCTCTCAACCAACTTGTTGTTTGTGGACCCAAAGATGATGTCTTCCACATAGACTTGCACGACCAGAGTGTCCTTTCCTTCCCTCAATAGAAACAAAGTTCTGTCTACCTTTCCACGAACATACCCATTGGACAACAGATGGAGAGATAGTCTCTCGTACCATGCTCGAGGGGCTTGTTTGAGACCGTAAAGAGCTTTGTCCAGTACATAGACGTGGTCTGGGTGAGCTGAATCAACGAACCCAAGAGTTTGTTCCACAAAGACTTCTTCCTTGAGTTCCCCGTTGAGGAAGGCAGTCTTTACATCCATCGATTGAAGCTTGAAACCATGATGTGCTGAGTAAGCGATTAGTAATCTTATGGCTTCCAATCTGGCTACTGGAGCAAAAGTTTCATCGTATTCTATCCCCTCCTGTTGGTTGTATCCTTTTACCACCAGTCTTGCTTTGTTTCTTGTTACCTGTCCTTTGTCATCTAGCTTATTTCTGAAGACGCATTTTGTTTCTATTATGGTTCTGTTCCCTGGGTTAGGAACAAGTCTCCATACCTTGTTTCTTTCAAACTGATGAAGCTCGTCTTGCATAGCCTTGACCCATTCTGGATCCTTTAGGGCTTCATCTACTGTTTTTGGTTTTGCAATGGAGACAAAAGAAGTGAAAGCACAAAATTCATTAGAGGGTAAGAGAGATGACATACCTTCGCTAGGATTGTTCGTGATTGTGTTTGAAGGTAATGGATCTTGTACGACTGCATTACATATGTAGTCATCCAACCATCCTGGTGGTCCAGTGCTTCGAGAGGTGCGTCTGATTTCTGTGGCGGGTTCTTCGTTTATTCACTCTTCTGCTGTGTTCCCTGGGGAGGGACTTGCATCCGGACTGTCAGGATTGTTATTGATTTCCTCATCACTTTCTTCCTCTGTTTCCTCTGAGTTGCTTTCTCCTGATTTGTCGGACTCTGAGGCTTGATTTGGGTCACCACTATTCGGGCTTTGTTCCCCGAGATTGGCAACTTTGACTAGATCAAAGTTATCTTCCTGAGTATAGGGTGTGCTATCTCCTTCTTGTATGGCTTCGCCAACCATAGTGGACTCATCGAAGATGACATGAATACTTTCTTCAATTTTTCCTGTTCGCCTATTGAAGACCTTGTAAGCTTTGCTTTGGAGAGAGTATCCCACGAATGTACCTTCATCGCTTCTTGGATCAAATTTTCCGGAGTTTTCCTTCCCATTGTTGTGAACAAAGCATATCCATCCAAATACTTTAAGATGAGATACACTTGGCTTTCTTCCATTTAGGAGCTCATAGGCGGTTTTGTTGATGATAGCTCTGAGAGTGGCTCTGTTTAGCACGTAGCATGAGGCGTTGAGTGCCTCATCCCAGATGTTCTTTGGAAGATTGCTGGAGATTAGGAGAGTTCTTGTCATGTCCTCTAAAGTCCTATTCTTCCTTTCCACGACTCCGTTTTGCCGAGGAGTTCTTGGGGCTGAGAAGTTGTGGTTTATCCCTTTGTTCCTACACAGATCATAGAACTGAGAGTTTTTAAACTCAGTTCTGTGGTCGGAGCGTATAGAGACTAAGGAGACTCCCAATTTGTTCTCCACAGATTTTAGCCATGCTTCAAACTCCTCAAAGACTTCATCTTTTGAGTACAAGAATATGGTCCAGGTGTACCTAGAATAGTCATCCACAATAACAAAAACATATCTATTTCCTCCACGGCTCTGTGTACGCATAGGTCCACATAGATCCATGTGGATCATCTCTAAAGGACGAGAAGTGCTTACCTCCATTTTGGATTTGAAGGAGGACCTTACTTGTTTGCCTCTTATGCATGACGAACACACCATGTCTTGGATGGATTCTACTTTGGGGAGACCGGTTACCAGGTCCTTTTGGTAGAGCTTTTGAAGGTGTGACAAACCTGCATGACAAAATATTTTTTGTCAAAGGAGAGAGTCCTCTTTAACAGAGATAAAGCACAGATCCTCCTCAGGAATAAAGGTTGAGTCTACTTTGTAGATGTTGTTGATACATATTCCTTTTAGGAGAATCTTCCCTGAACTTAAACTCTCAACTTGACAATCATTAGTAGTAAAGACAACCCTATTCTTCCCTTTTTGACACGGTTGAGCCACGCTTAACAAGTCAAAACCAAGATTGTCTACTAGATTCACATTATTGACAGAGAGTTTGTCGGAGATACTTACCTTGCCTGTTCCTTGAACTTCTCCTTTGCTTTTGTTCCCAAAAGTGATGAAGCCTCCGCCTTGGAAATTTAGTGATTGAAACCATTCTTTGTTCCCTGTCATGTGACATGAGCAAGAACTGTCTATATACCAAGAATGAATAGGTACCTGGTTGGCGTCATCTTGATTACTCCCGGTTGCCATGAGACATAGGTTGTCTTTTGTTCCTTCCCAGGTTGCCGTCATTGCGGATTTCTCTGGTGGTTCCTCTACTCTTTTCTTGAAGCAATTCCTGGCGAAGTGACTTGCTTTTTGGCAATTATAGCAAATAATTTCTTTTGGACATTGGTTACCTTCGGTGTGACGTGTCTCTCCTCCTCTCCATGCTTTCCTGAAGGCTCTTGTGATGAGGGCAACTGTGTCATCCTCTTCAATTTCATGGTCTTCCATCTGGGACAGATCAAAAGCTTTTTCCACCTTTAAAGCAATTGATTTTCCTTTGTCTGTATTTTTCCTTGTCAAGAGCTTCCTCTCAAGAATTCCAGAGTGACTCTTGAGACGGCACACAAGGTCTTCCAAGGGGATTTCTTTGATATCGCTCTGAGCTTGAAGAGCATTGATGAACTCATCCCATTGGGCGTTCAGTGCTTGCATGAATTGATAGGCGACTTTCCACTGAGGGAGCTCTTCACCTAGAAATTCAATTTGACTCACATAGCCTTCAAACCTTGCATGAAAGTCTTCCAAGGATTCACCTTTCTCCTGCACAGCTTGCTCATAGTCCTTTTGAGCAGCAAGGAGTCTGTTTCTCTTGACGTCGTTGCTTCCAGAGTATGTCCTCTTTAGTGCATCCCAGATTTCCTTGGCGGTCTTGTACTTCAGAATCTTTCGAAGATCGCCCGGACTTAGAGCCATGTGAAAGATCTTTTTAGCCCTGGCGTTCTTCTCAAGGATTTTGTAGTCTGCGTCACTATAGTCAGATCTCTTTTTCTCTTTGGTTTTGTCATCATCATTCAAATCAAGGATGATGATATCACCAAATTCAATAACTCTCCAGATCTGGGCGTCAAGAGACTGAGTATGTGACTCAAACTGAATAGACCACCAATCATACTCTCCCGGCTTTAGCATTGGGGGTTTCCAGAATGAATCGTTGATTGCATTGTTGGATGACATATTTTCCTGCAAAGCTAATTGAAACAATCTAGAGACCAGACTCTGATACCAATTGTTGGATCGATTAGCGTATAAAAACTCAAGGAACAAAAACTATTGTTCCTTGACAAGTAGATAATGCAGAAAGACAAACAATAATGTAAATCAAACCTGGACACTATGATATATAGTGGAAACACCCCAAGTACCAAAAAGTCCTCGAGGCGAAAAGCCACTCCTCTCTAGCTTTCACTAGAGAGAGTTTGAACGAGTCTACTTGTTGTATTAATATCTTGATTACAATAGAACTTGGACCACTCACCTAGACTTCCTAGCTAGATCTCGGATCACTCTTCTCACTTGAATCTCAATCTCACACACGTAGAACAACTCTAAACCGAGTATTAGGTTTTCGCTCTTCAAAGTCTTACTAAGCTATGCAATTCCCATGCAATATATAGCACACTAAATAGCTCAAACCTAACTACCAATCTAGCCGTTTTAATATTACCATAAATCTCACAATATCTTTTACAAGGAAATCGCTTCCTAAAATATCTTTCACAAGGAATTCTCTTGCTAAGAAATCTTTCCTTCCGTATGACATTCCAACTTGTTCTCCAAGTAGTCACCTTGGGCCTTACACTTCGGCGCGTCGCATAGATCAAATAAGGAAACAAAGCGCATAAGGAAATATTCCTTGCGCATAATATTTCCTTATTCCTTTGTCAACATTCACACGCACGTCCAATGCCAGTCCTTCTTCCGAGTTGCCACTTTCCTTATTTGGCGAGATCTTCTTTTCCTTCTTTGACAAGATCTTCTTTCCTTCTTTGAAATGCAATTCTTCCATAATTCTTCAAGTTCATTCTCCAAGACATCTTCGACCAATGATCTTCTTCGGATGAACTTTATTATTCACAGCTGTCTTCCATTCGTCGTAACCTTACGTCTCATGGATTCCAGCAAGACTTCCTTCGTACCTGCTTGTACTTCCTTTGTTCCTGTCTACACGCAAGTAGACTTCATTCGTTCCTGTCTACACACAAGTAGATTTCGTTCGTTCGTGCACAAACTAGTAACAATACCTACGCACTCAAGTAAACCATTAGTGGATGTTTGTCATTCAATCAAAATCTCATCATATCTCAACACCTCTTTTCATTATGTTCATCCAAACAAAACTCACTATGTTCTCTTCCATAAATCGAGAGCATCAGAAACTCCAATAGTTCGTCTCTTCATCCTTGCTTCTTCCTTGTGCGCAAACAAGCCAGGAATATCCATACTTCGCGTCGCCAGGGAAGCCAAAGTCAAGTTCAAGATCATTCCTTCGTCCCTTAACCCACACGGTTACACTCATCGTATTCAAGCCTAATCTGTTCATCCTTACATCATTATCGTTAAAGCGTCTCTGTTGAAGCTACAGCTGAAGTACAGTTCCTTCTGGTTTTGATGGTAACAAACATTCCTACTAATGTATACTTGAGTGTTTCAGGATGTCTACTTGAGCAGGAACGTTACTCAACAGAGGCGAGCTATTTAAGGAAAGAAAGGGCTGAGAGAGCGCAACGAAGATATCATGTTTTCTTTATGGAAAATACGGTTGAGCTAAAAAGATATCATGAAGATCTTAAGGAAAGAGATATATTTAAAAGATGGAAATAATATCTTCTTAGAATTAAAAGATGGAAATAATATCTTCTTATGCGAAAGATATTATTTCCATATTCTTATTTGTTCCCTAGTTTAAACCTAGTTTTATCTTTGCTATATAAACTAGTCTTAGGCTTAGGAATAGATGACACGATTGAGAGAGTTTATGCTTGTGCGAATCAAGTGTGATCGTCCAAAAGAAGAACAAGAAGAAAAGAGAGAAAGAGTGAGCAATACTTTGTCTTAGGCGTTGAGTTTGGGCTCGAGTGAAAGAAGAGATTCGTGATCGTAATCCTTGCTTTCTTTTGTAACAAACAAGAGATTAATAAGATAAGTATACTCATTCAAATCCTTCAAGTGAGAAGCTTGAAGGTAGTGGTTTTACTCAACTCTTAGTGGTTGAGGTTTCCACTCTAAATACTTGTGTTCTTCTATACTTCCTGCGTTAATATTCCGCTGCTACACCTCTGAAGGAACAATATACTTTGTTCCCTCATAAGTAATTGAACTAACGATCCAACAATTGGTATCAGAGCCTGGTCTCTAGATTGTTACCCTTGCAGGAAGAATGTCAGGAACAGCCATCAACGACTCCTTTTGGAAGCCACCAATGCTCAAATCAGGAGAGTTCTCATACTGGGTGGAACAGATCGAATCACATATCTGTTCCCTGCATGGACAGATGTGGAAGATTGTGGAATTTGGAGATGTGAAGATTCTCGATCCCTCAGATGAGACTGGAGGAACACTCAAGAAAAGAGAAGATTATCAAGATGCTGATTACAAAGTCTTGGAGCTCAACATGAGAGCAAAGAAGGTCATACTCGCTGCCCTTGGTCCATCCGATCAAAGGAAGGTTCTAAAGTACAAGACTGCTCACGACATATTCAAATCCCTCAAAAGGATGTATGAGGGGAATGAAGACATCAAGAAAAATAGGATCTTGACTCTCATCAAGGAGTATGATAGTGCTTTTCAAGGAAAGAATGAGTCTTTGGATGACTACCATTCACGTTTCCAGGGATACGTAGGCCAACTCGAGTTCTTAGGGGAAACGATCCCTGAGTGGAAACTGACGCATCAATTTCTTCAGGGATTGTCCTCTAAATGGGACGCGTTCTCTCTTGCACTCCAAGCTCAGAATGATATCAAAAACATCACCTTGGAGGAACTAGTTGCTCGTCTCCAGAGCAACGCGGGGATTCAACAGAGCAAGATGCTACGAAGGGAAGGAGAGAAGGCAGAGAAGTCCCAGAACATTGCTCTAAAAATCGAAAAAGCCTTCGATCTTGCTCAGGAAGAGGATGAAATTGTTGATAAGGATGAAGAAGTTGCTCTCTTCACAAGAGCCCTTCGAAGAGTTTGGAAGGATAGCAGAGAAAAACAACGTCTCCCTGATGGGAACAGAGACATGAGTACTATCATCTGCTATCACTGCCAGAAGAAGGGACACTTCGCGAGAAATTGCTTTAAAAAGAAGGGAGGAGAAGCAAATGTCCCTCAAAGGGAAAGGAAGGAAGCGATGATTGCAACATGGGGGACATCTGACTCTGAAGACGAATTTCTCTACACTCCCAAGGACACGTGTCTAATGGCTACAGGAGAAAAATCCGAAGAAGAGGTAAACACTTCAGAATTTGACTCTTTCTTAGAAAATAAATCAAAAACTCAGATTATTAGGTTCATTCATTCTCTGGGAAAGGAACAAAGTAATCTGAATTCTTTGATCGACGAGAAGGAAGAAACCATTTCATGTCTAATTGAGGAAAACCAGCTTTGGGCTTCTAAGGTTGCTAGACTTGAAAAGGCTTCGTTCCCTTCGTCAGACTCGTGCAAATCCTGTCCTAAGTATGTGTCTGATATAGCTTCCCTGGAAAGGAAAATTGCCACTCTTGAATCTGAAATTAAAACTTTGACTGAGGATAACTCAAAATTTGCCAAGAAAGTTGATGAATTTCTAATAGAGGAAGAAAACAAAAGGAAAATTTGGTTAGATGAATATATCACCTCTAAGATTGATAAGGAGAAGGCTGATTTCTCTAAACGCTTTGTACCACGTGCTGGATTAGGCTATGATAGCGCCTCTTGTTCACAAACTGCCATCTTGTCTCCTGGTATACAAAATTCCCTCTGTCATAAAGGACCCTGTGGAGGATCAATCACACATTGTTCCCACAATGGTTCTGGAGATAAAGGGAAGAAAATTACTCAGGAAGAGAAGGTGTGGTTTGATGGACAAAAGGCGTATAAGATATGGCAAAAACATGCCAAAAGCACTAAGCCAGTAGAGGTGGATTTTAGGTCTAGAATTGAAAACAAAACCATCTGGCCTGGACAAAGTAGGTATGTCAATCTGAAACACCACAGGGTTTGCTGGTACTGTGGTGAGTCAGGACATCATCAACAAGAGTGTTGGAAAAAAACAAGAGATGAGGAGATAGCCTACAGTTATTGCAATAATTCTTCTGTTAGGAACACTCCCAGGATCAAGGTTGTTTTAAAAGATAATGAGGATAAAAGATTGTTCTTCATCCCAGGTAAGCCTAGGCTTGCCTGGGTGCGCAAAAACTAATCCCTTACTTGCAGGATGGAAAGAAGAAGAGTTCCTGGTATATAGATAGCGCTTGCTCAATACACATGACTGGGAACAAAGCATGGTTTATATCTCTCCATCCTGAAAACAAAGGTTCTATAACCTTTGGGAACAACAGTAAAGGGGAAGTAATTGGCATGGGAAAGGTAAGGATCTCTGACAATCTTGTTGTGAATAACGTTACTTTAGTGGATAACCTAACCTTTGATCTATTGAGCGTACGTCAAATGTGCCAGGATGGTCAAAATAGGGTTATCTTTACTACTAATGAGTGTTTGGTTGAGAATGTTGAGACAGGGAAAGTTCTCCTCAGGGGAATCATAGAGAACAACCTATACAAAGTAGATCCATCTTTTATCCCTGAAGAGGAACTGTGCCTTTCTGCACAATCTGAGGAATCCAATCTATGGCATCAAAGGTTCTCTCATGCAAGCCTCAGACTTCTACACAAACTTCACAACAAAGACCTAGTTATTGGTTTACCAAAGATAGAGAGTCAATCTGAAGAGGTGTGCATTGCTTGCACAAGAGGAAAACAAGTAAGATCATCGTCAAGTCCAAAAACCAGGTAAGTACCTCTGAACCCTTAGAGCTTATTCACATGGACTTGTGTGGGCCTATGCGCACACTTAGCCGTGGGGGAAACAAGTACGTGTTTGTCATTGTAGATGATTTCTCTAGGTTTACTTGGACTATTTTCATTGCTTCAAAGGAGGATGTGTTTGATGAGTTTGAATTTTGGTTATATGCTATTGAAAATCAATCTGGATTTCATCTAAGGGCTATACGCACTGACCATGGTACAGAGTTCGAGAACTCCCGGTTTCTTTCCTTGTGCAGGAACAAAGGCATAAATCATAATTTTTCTGCGCCAAGAACGCCTCAACAGAATGGAGTTGTTGAAAGGAAGAATAGGACTCTGGAGGATATGACAAGGACAATGCTAATTGCGAGTGGATTGCCAAGAAACTTCTGGGCTGAAGCACTCAACTCTGCTTGCTATGTACTGAACCGTGCCATGTTGAGACCTATGATTGAGAAAACACCATATGAGCTGTTCAGAGGAAGGAAGCCGAACATTTCTCATCTAAGGGTCTTTGGGTGCAAGTGCTTCGTCCACAACAATGGAAAGGACAATCTGGGCAAGTTCGATCCAAGAAGTGACGAAGGAACGTTTGTTGGTTATTCCACTCATAGTAGGGCCTACAAAGTTTACAACAAGAGGACAAGGAAGGTGGAGGAAAGCATCCATGTGGTCTTTGATGAAATGATCATGGCAGGTAACGTTGTCCATGATCCAAACGCTCCTCCACTGACTGAAGCTGACAGGGAACAATTCATTCTCGCTGATGCTGAGGAATTCTTCCCTATTACGGACATGAACGCAGAAGAAGAAGCAGCCCCAGATCAAGATTCAAGTGTACCAAATGGAGATTCCGGAACTCAGGGGGAACAATCCCCATCTCAGGAACAATCTGAAGAAGATACTCACCATGAAGAGGAAAGAACGCGTCGCAGCACTCGTATCCATGGGCCCCCATCAAGACTCATGGACTACGTATGCAACTGTGCTTCGCTTCCCTCCTCCGAACCATCTCTAGAACCCAGCGACAAGGACTGTTCCGTGCTCACATTAGATCCTACATTTCACGCCTTATGTGCCTTTGTCTCCACAGCTGAACCAAGAACAGTGAAAGATGCCCTAGAAGACCCAGAATGGGTCAATGCTATGCAAGAGGAACTTCATCAATTTGAGAGGAATAAAGTATGGAGACTGGTTCCCAGACCTAAGGATCGCTCCGTCATAGGTACCAAATAGGTGTTCAGGAACAAGATGGATGAAAGAGGACAAGTGATAAGGAACAAAGCAAGACTGGTAGTAAAAGGCTACAATCAACAAGAGGGAATTGACTATGATGAAACCTTTGCGCCAGTTGCAAGATTAGAAGCAATACGCCTCTTGATCGCCTACTCTGCCCACTATGGATTCAAGTTGCAACAAATGGACGTCAAGACAGCGTTCCTGAACGGGGTTCTAAAGGAAGAAGTTTATGTGGAACAAACACCCGGATTCGAAGATTCTTCCTATCCTGACCACGTTTACATACTTGATAAGGCACTCTATGGTCTGAAGCAAGCTCCTCGCGCCTGGTATGAAAGACTTTCTCAATTCCTCTTATCTCATGGTTACGTAAGAGGGGAAGTAGACATGACTTTATTTCTATTAAGAGAGGGAAAGCATACCTTAGTAGTACAAGTATATGTGGATGACATAATCTTTGGCTCCACCAACGAGCACTTAGTTACCAAGTTCACAAAGCTGATGGAGAGTGAATTTGAGATGAGTATGGTGGGCGAGCTTAAGTTCTTTCTAGGCCTACATGTTGTTCAAACAGAGGAAGGAACAAAGGTACATCAACAAAAGTACCTACGAGAGTGCATCAAGAAGTTTGGTATGATGGATGCAAAGAACTATTCAACCCCCATGTCCCAAAATGACTCAATAGGACTGGATGTCGACAAGAAAGAAGCTGATCAAAAGGTCTATCGTGGAATGATAGGCTCATTGCTTTATCTAACCGCCAGTAGGCCTGATATCATGCAGAGTGTATGTTTTTGTGCTAGATTTCAAGCTAGTCCTAGAGAAACTCATGTCATTGCTGTGAAAAGGATCTTGCGTTATCTTAAGGGGACTGATGATCTATGTCTGTGGTACCCAAGAGGGGGAAGTCTTGAATTACTAGGGTACACAGATGCTGACTTTGATGGACACAAGCCAGATAGGAAATCAACATCTGGGATGGCTCAATTCCTTGGCCCTTGTCTTGTGTCTTGGGGATCAAAGAAACAAACTACTGTCGCCCTGTCCACTGCTGAAGCTGAGTATGTCGCCGCCGCAGCTTGTTGTTCTCAACTCATATGGCTCAAACAACAGCTAAGTGACTTTGGCATCATTTCAGGTAACGTTCCTATACTTTGTGATAACACTAGTGCTATTGATATTTCTAAGAATCCTGTGCAGCACTCTAGGACTAAGCATATTGACATAAGACATCACTTCCTTCGTGATTGTGTGGAGAAAGGGATTGTCTCTATGGAACATGTCCGCTCTGAGGAACAAATCGCGGATATCTTCACAAAGCCACTAAACAAGGCTCCCTTTGAGAAATTACGTATGGGTCTAGGTATGATTTCTCTCAACTAATCTTGATCTTCCTTGAAACCCCCAATGATTGGAGAAATTAGTAAGTCTATTCATCTTGAGTATTAGTCCTTTAAGCATATTCATACCTGCTTTTCTATGAAATAAACTTGAGTCCTTTGAACTGCTTGCATGATCTATACGTGATTAGGAAAGATACCTTGCTAGAGATTGAAATTGAAAAATGCATGATTCCTTAGGCAAAGGTCTTATTTTCTAACCCAAAAGATCCCTCTTGATGTACTGATCCCTCAATACAAGCCCAAAGGATAGAGGGAATCTACGGCCACCCTATAAACCTTCATGATCGATAGTCCTATGAGCCATGTTTTTCCATCCACAACTGGACTCCCTCATCATGATATAAAATGTTTTAAAATTCATATTATGTGAATTTTTTTTTCTATGTGATGTTCTTTTGCACCATCTCTGGTAAACATACCCCAAGCATCACAATACCTTCGATATCAGATTGAGAAACGAAAGGATAAGGGTTGAGATTTGAAAAACTGCTGAGGGGATTAATAGCTCTGAGGTGACAGTTACAGTTATTCGGCAGAAGCCTAAAGACTAGAGTAGGTTCTGAAACCTAGAAAGGTAATGATGGATTTTGAGTATCTTTGATTGGAGGAAAAATCGGCACATTTATGGAAAGTTGTTAAAAAAAAAAAAAAAAAAAAAAAAAAAAAAAAAAAAAAAAAAAACAACAACTTCCCTGCAACAATGGTGAACACCTCCTCTGTATCCCTCACAGGAAATGAAAGATCATCATGCTACACATGGCCCATGCCCGGAGGAACGATAGGCACGGTCTTCCCTTCCCAGGCATAGTCAAGAAGATCCTAGAGTATCTGAGGGTGTATGAAGCTGGTCCCTCTGAGGTTGTCTTTGCTAGGGAGTTAGCTGAAGCAAATTTAAGGAAGATGAAATTTGAAAAGAATGAAGATGGAGATTGGGTCCGCTCTGCAGAGTTTTGTGAAACAGAGCATATATCTGAGGACCCTCCACAGGAACAGAGTGAAGAGCCAACTATGGTCTACCAACAACAGAGGATGGAAGAGTTGTGCTCACTGGTTGCCACCTTGACTGAACAACAAAGGCTTCTGGTGAATGAAGTTGCTGCCTTGAAGGCTGAGATACGTCGTTGGACGTCATCCAACTAGAGGTTCCCTTGGCAATTTAAATGTCTCTTCTCCACGCCCTTCCTCCTCTCTCTGACCCCCACTCTCTATTCCTAGCACATCTATCTGTCTTCTTTTGCGCTTATTGTACCCTTTGCTTAGGGTTTTATGTGTCTTCTTTTAATTTCTCTATGCTTGCGTTTTCTATTCCCCGTCCAGTATATGTATCAGCGTCTGTTCTTATGGCGCTTGTTTTAATCTATGATTTGCTTGCTTTGATGTGTTATGAAGTTCTTTTATTTCAAGTGCATGTTTCGACTTACTTTTTGATGATGCCAAAAGGGGGAAGAAAGGAATGGTCAAGGTTTGAGGGGGAACATCTGTACTTATACCTTATAAGTAACGTTCCCTTAGGAGAACTGTTTAGATGAGTTTTAGAAGTATTCAATGAGTATGTTTGTCACCATCAAAAAGGGGGAATTTGTTGAAGCTACAGCTGAAGTACAGTTCCTTCTGGTTTTGATGGTAACAAACATTCCTACTAATGTATACTTGAGTGTTTCAGGATGTCTACTTGAGCAGGAACGTTACTCAACAGAGGCGAGCTATTTAAGGAAAGAAAGGGCTGAGAGAGCGCAACGAAGATATCATGTTTTCTTTATGGAAAATACGGTTGAGCTAAAAAGATATCATGAAGATCTTAAGGAAAGAGATATATTTAAAAGATGGAAATAATATCTTCTTAGAATTAAAAGATGGAAATAATATCTTCTTATGCGAAAGATATTATTTCCATATTCTTATTTGTTCCCTAGTTTAAACCTAGTTTTATCTTTGTTATATAAACTAGTCTTAGGCTTAGGAATAGATGACACGATTGAGAGAGTTTATGCTTGTGCGAATCAAGTGTGATCGTCCAAAAGAAGAACAAGAAGAAAAGAGAGAAAGAGTGAGCAATACTTTGTCTTAGGCGTTGAGTTTGGGCTCGAGTGAAAGAAGAGATTCGTGATCGTAATCCTTGCTTTCTTTTGTAACAAACAAGAGATTAATAAGATAAGTATACTCATTCAAATCCTTCAAGTGAGAAGCTTGAAGGTAGTGGTTTTACTCAACTCTTAGTGGTTGAGGTTTCCACTCTAAATACTTGTGTTCTTCTATACTTCCTGCGTTAATATTCCGCTGCTACACCTCTGAAGGAACAATATACTTTGTTCCCTCATAAGTAATTGAACTAACGATCCAACAGTCTCAATCCCGAGTCGATCCGTAAAGCTTTTGACAAAGGTTTCGTTCCGTTTTTTGATGGAGTTTCGATATTATTTTCGTTAAAGAACGGTTTAACTCCGTTCCTGTCAAGGAAGTCTCGTCGGAGTCGTCCCCTTTTCCAGCGGGAATTACACCGTCGTTCGTTGCTGGATTCGTCGCCGGAGGTACACGGCCGCCATTGTTGGGTAAGCTCATGTTTCCTCTGTTTTGACGAGGAAGAAGATGACAATCTTGGACTGGGCCTTGCTTATCGTCACTAATTATGATTGAAGATCGGGATGGTACACGTACATGTATACTTTTATACCATACATTACGTATGGTATGTAAGTGATATATGATACACGTACATGTCTTCCTTGGTATATTATTAATATTTAATTAATTAGTGATTATATCAGATCCATATTTAATTGGTATATTTTAATAAGATAATAATATCGGGATAAATTATTAATTATAGTTTATTCTTTTGATTTGGGTATCGCAATTGGATCGCGACCCTTGAAGTTCGAGTTCGTTGACAGGGCTTCCAACTCCGACTTCATTCGTTCATCGCCTTCTATTTCAGGCAAGTGGTTGTTCGCTCTTGCTTTCTCTTCTCTTTGCATATTTAACCGACAATTAATATAGAAATTAATTGTTGAATTATTGGGTAATTTCTAAAACCTAATTAATTTGTTTGGGAACACTTGTGAGCTAAGTGTTTCGTATCTAGGTTGTTAGATATTTTCGATACCTATATTTAGTTATAAATATTAGGTTGATTAACGTCTTACGACGATGTGTGTGACCTATATGTGCTATGTGAGGACTTAATTGTAAGTCATATATTAATTAATAAACACAATAAATAAAAGAAGTTTAATTTGTAGGAGCACTACATGCCCTGCGGGAGGGTAATTGCTTCTTGATAATCGTGTTAGGTTGATAATTCCCTAATACTTCTTTGGTCATGACCGTTCCACTTGTCCGTGTATAAGTGGAGGTGCACTTAGCCAGTGTTGTTATTATGGATCCATTCCCACGAGTATCCCGAGTGGATCATATGTGGTTTAACAACTTATAAGATAAATATTAGTTTAGCACGCGCATGCGTAGGAGCGCTACATGCCCTGCGGGAGGGTAGTTGCTTCTTGAAAATATAAGGGTTATGATCAGAAATGCCATATCGCCTTCTTTGGCCATTACCTATCCTTATGTATATCCCGCGGGGGTGAATAAGTGGTGGTGCACTTAGCCAGTGTCATTATTCTGGTTCTCTTCCATTAGGTATCCTTCGAGGAAGATATGGTTCAAGAGTTACAAACTGAAATCTTTCACTAAGTATCTCGAGAGGAAGATGTGGATTAAAAGCTTATAACATGAATGTATACGTTTTGAAATCAAATAAGATAAGTGCGGAATTTTGCACATAATTAATAAACCTCGAGCGAGGAGTACAACTTGGAAACCGCTCGTTCTCTACATTAAGAGGGTCGTCTTTCCAATCTGAATTCACACAATACTTATGCGGTGAGGTTAATCGGACCCGATTATTCGAAGGAGTTCTAATGTGTGTGATGTTTTCAAAACGTTCCCAAATAAATCATTTTTTCATCCCATAATACCCACCTTCATTTCGGGTATTCTCTTGTTGCATATCTTTTGGTCTATCCTCCCTCTTCAGTGGAATTATTTAGTTATATATCGTCTTTCGGCTTTAACTCGAGAGACTACGATTGTAGCTTATTACAACCACATAGAACCTTACCTAAATTCCACTTGCATAGTCTTTCATTAGACTAACCAACTGATATTTTTCCTTGCATGGTTGGCAGGTGTCATCCATCCCTATACGGCACGTCAGATGATAGCTTCTCAAAAGTGAAGAATCAAGTCCCGACGTTGAAGGCAACTGATAATGTTTTAGAGTTTCTATTTATAAGATTAAGATTTTGAGGTTAGTAATAGGGTTTAAGACCTATTCTGTAATTCCAATATTTTAATTAAGTCTTCCGCTGTAATCTCTATAATAAAGTTAAGAATTTTGTATTCATTATAAAGCTTCTGCATTTGTAATATCGTTAAGTAATATAATATGACTCTTAATGTAATCGCTTTCGCATTTGTAAACTCGACCAAGTATTTTAATAATATAAATGCATTTCAATTACTATTTTGTATTTGTGATGCATATTGTAAAGCCTTGGGTGACTTTGGACAGTTAAGTCAGGGATCACTGGCGGTAATATTCCCAATGTAATTGGGGAGTGTTACACTATTCCCAAATTCAATATGATTGTTGACCACATGAGCTAATCAAAAGAGTCAGAACATATCAATCGACAATCAATTATTTTAACAATTCAACAATACAAGTTAAATACTTCCAATTTAGACTGTTGCCTCACTGTATTTGTTGACTAGTTAACTTGTGTATAATTTTCAAATCCAGATTATTGTCTCAGGTCTATATGCGAAAATTTCTTCTAGCCACTATACCCATTTGCGCTGCCTAGATTATACAAAAATAGAGATCTATAAACATACCCGACGGGCCGACGACGATGAGGTTGAGACTTGATAGTTCATGCGATTGACTGAGAAAACGTTGAGAAATCTGTGGCTACTCTGTCCAGCCTCCAATCAGATCGAACCCACAAGCCAAACTAACCTTGAGTCGCTTCACACCTTCCCACTAACGTGAATCGATTTAGCACTTGGCCTTCAACCCTCTCGTTTGCAAAAACTCTAATGTGTTTACTGATTATTGCCAAACGAGTTTTTTCCGATAAACATTTCTTGTAAATAAATATTTTTTATATCACCAAACATGTTTTTCTACAAAAACCTGTTTATAAACTAATATAAACTGATTGAACAAACATACCATAAATTAATGCATTATAAATTACAGAAAATGCATTATGTTATAAAATGTAATATTTTTATAACATATGTTTTTGTATTTCCGGAAAATAATTTAATTTAATTAATTGGTTTATATAATTAAATATATGATATTTAATAAGAAAAACATATTTAATGAGATATATATTAGTTAGAAAATTATATCAAATAGATATTGACTTTATCTTATTTATGTGTTTGTGTAACGCATTCGGAATCAGGATTCTAGAAGATCGAGCAAAGTAGACGAGTTCTTACGCTCCGTTTCGAATCCAAGCCTTTGTTCGTCAATAAGGCAAGTGGTGGTTCGCTCTTGCTTCTTTATTCCATGCTTTTCTTATTTAAGAATTAATTCGAATTGTTAATAAGTTGGGATAAATATAATCATTTTCTTGGATGAGAACTTATATGTTAATGATGTGAATAAAATGAATCATTGTTATTAGGTTGTATATTCTGCTAGAATGACCTTTATTTTATATTATTACCATAGGGTGATAGATAGACTTTCTGTGTTGTTGTGAATGGCTCATATACTAGTTTAATTAGTACGAGTAACATGCCCTAAGGCCTTCGATTGGGTCATGACCGGTCCCTTATCTGGGCGTAGATAAGTGGAGACAACACCTTGCTAGTGCTAGGATTATTTTTCTGGTTCTCTTCCATTAGGTATCCTTCGAGGAAGATATGGTTCAAGAGTTAAAGAATAGAATGTTTCACTAAGTATCCCGAGATGAAGACGTGAATTAAAAGCTTATAACGTGAATGTATACGTTTTGAAATCGAATAAGATAAGTGTTGGATGAGCACATAATTAATATACCTCGGGCGAAGAGTACAACGTGAAAACCGCCCGACCTCTTGTTTGATGACTTTATTTTCAATCTGGATTCACATATGTGGTGATTCACACAATATATGTGGTGAGGTTGATCGATAGTTCATTATTCGAAGTTGGGTGTTTTAAAAGTATTGTGTGTAATTAACTATAATGTTCTCAAATCATATTCTTCGCATAAGACTCAATCTTTTGGAGTCTTCTCTTGTTGCATAACCTAAACACATAAATTATTCAGTAGGAGTATCGAAAGCTCTTTCGCTTTTTGGTTATTACTCGAGGACAATAGAGACAACTCGATATGAATACAAGAACCTCACATAAAATTCCACTTGCATAGTCTTTCATTAGACTAACCAACCGTTTCTTTCCTTGCATGGTTGGCTGGTGTCACTCGTCCCTATACGGCACATCAGATGGTAGTTTCTCATAAGTGAAGAATCAAGTTCCCGACGTTGAAGGCAATTGATAATGTTTTAGAGTTTCTATTTATAAGATTAAGATTTTGAGGTTAATTAGTAATAGGGTTTAAGACCTATTCTGTAGTTCCAATATTTTAATTAAGTCTTCCGCTGTAATCTTTGTAATAAAGATAAGAATTTTGCATTCATTATAAAGCTTCCGCATTTGTAATATCGTTAAGTAATATAATATGACTTTTAATGTAATCACTTCCGCATTTGTAAACCCGATCAAGTATTTTAATAATATAAATGCATTTCAATTACTATTTTTTATTTGCGATGCATATTATAAAGCCTTGGGTGACTTTTGACAGTTAAGTCTAGGGACACTGTCGGTAATATTCACAATGTAATTTGGGGTGTTACACTATTCCCAAATTCAATATGATTGTAGACCACATGAGCTAATCAAAAGAGTCAGAACATATCAATCGACAATCAATTATTTTAACAATTCAACAATACAAGTTACATACTTCCAATTTAGACTGTTGCCTGGACTCTATTTGCTGACTAGTTAACCTGTGTACAATTTTCAAATCCAAATTATTGTCTCAGGTCTATATGCGAAAATTTCTTTTAGCAACTATACCCATTTGAGCTGCCAAGATTATACAAAAATAGAGATCTATAAACATACCCGACGGGCCACCGCCGCCGAGGTTGAGACTTGATAGTTGATGTGATTGACTGAGAAAACGTTGAGAAATCTGTGGCTTCTCTGTCCAGCCTCCAATCAGATCAAACCGACAAGCCAAACTAACCTTGAGTCGCTTCACACCTTCCAAGTGACGCGAATCGATTTAGCACTTGGCCTCCAACCCTCTTGTTTGCAAAAACCCTAATGTGTTTACTGATTATTGCCAAACGAGTTTTTTCAGATAAACATTTCTTGTAAATAAATATTTTTTATATCACCAAACATGTTTTTCTACAAAAAACCTGTTTATAAACTGCAATTAGTTTATAAACTGATTGAACAAACAAACCTTAAATTAATGCATTATAAATTACAGAAAATGCATTATGTTATAAAATGTAATATTTTTATAACATATGTATTTGTATTTCCGGAAAATAATTTAATTAAATTAATTTGTTTATTTAATTAAATATATGAGATTTAATAAGAAAATCATATTTAATGAGATATAATTTAGTACGAAAATTATATCAAATAGATATTGACATTATCTTATTCATGTGTTTGGGTAACGCATTCGGAATCGGAATTCTAGAAGATCGAGCAAAGTAGACGAGTTCTTACGCTCCGTTTCGAATCCAAGCCTTAATTCGTCAATAAGGCAAGTGGCGGTTCGCTCTTGCTTCTTTATTCTATGCTTTTCTTATTTAACAATTAATTCGAATTGTTAATAAGTTGGGATAAATATAATAATTTTCTTGCATGGGAACTTATATGTTAATGATGTGAATAAAATGAATCATTATTATTAGGTTGTATATTATGCTAGAATGACCTATATTTTATATCATTACCATAGGGTTATAGATGGACTTTGTGTGTTGTTGTGAATGGCTCATATACTAGTTTAATTAGTACGAGTAACATGCCCTAAGGCCTTCGATTGGGTCATGACCGGTCCCTTATCTGGGCGTAGATAAGTGGAGACAACACCTTGCTAGTGCTAGGATTATTTTTCTGGTTCTCTTCCATTAGGTATCCTTCGAGGAAGATATGGTTCAAGAGTTAAAAACTAGAATGTTTCACTAAGTATCCCGACAGGAAGACGTGAATTGAAAGCTTATAACGTGAATGTATACGTTGTGAAATCGAATAAGATAAGTGACGGATGAGCACATAATTAATATACCTCGGGCGAGGAGTACAACGTGGAAACCGCGTGACCTCTTGGTTGATGAGTTTCTTTTCAATCTGTATTCACATGTGTGGTGATTCACACAATATATGTGGTGAAGTTGATCGATAGTTCATTATTCGAAGTTGGTTGTTTTAAAAGTATTGTGTGTAATTAACTATAATGTTCCGAAATCATATTATTCCCATAAGACTCAATCTTTTGGAGTCTTCTCTTGTTGCATTACCTAAACACATAAATTATTCAGTAGGAGTATTGAAAGCTCTTTCGCTTCTCAGTTATTACTCGAGGACGATAGAGACAACTAGATATGAATACAAGAACGTACCTCACATAAAATTCTACTTGCATAGTCTTTCATTAGACTAACCGACCGTTTCTTTCCTTGCATGGTTGGCTGGTATCACCCGTCCCTATACGACACATAAGAATGTAGTTTCTCATAAGTGAAGATTCAAGTTCCCGACGTTGAAGGCAACTGATAATGTTTTAGAGTTTCTATTTATAAGATTAAGATTTTGAGGTTAGTAATAGGGTTTAAGACCTATTATGTAATTCCAATATTTTAATTAAGTCTTTCGCTGTAATCTCTGTATAACGTTAATAATTATGTCTTCATTATAACGCTTCCGCATTTTTAATACTGTTAAGTAATATATTATGACTTTTAATGTAATCGCTTCCACGTTTGTAAAACTGTTTGATTATTTTAATAGTATAATTGCATTTCAATTACTATTATGTATTTGCGATGCATACTGTAAAGCTTTGGGTGACTTTGGACAGTTAAGTCTGGGGTCACTGGCGGTAATATTCCCATGATTATTTGGGGGTGTTACACTTGCTCAGATGGCACTTCACAAGTATCATTGCCATCATCTTGACAAACTATATCATAAACAAAATTACTGGGACAACCTTATGAAATGGGAACAAAAAGATTGAAAATCAGGAATAAATACAAATGAAACAATATATTGAACAATAGCAAATGAAGAAGATGTATTACCAATACTCATGGATACAGACTCCGTAACTTTCTTCTCAGCAACAATAACTTTCTCTACTTCGTCAATCATTTCAAAGATAATCGGATCAGACTAAAAGCGCTCATCGGTGTCTTCCAAATTTCCTGGAAGAATCACCATCATCTTGGGGGACAGTTGTTGGAAGTTTAATCTTCAAGATCCGGGTGAATTCCTCATTCACTTTCTTGAAGAAATTGTTCTGAGCATGTTCTACTAGTGCTATGTCGATGTTGTTGTTGATGCACGAACATTGCCAACAATTTGGCGAACCACGTTGTATTGCTGCAGAATAAAATCTAGTACACAAGAAGCAGAATACTTAGATTATAAACAAGGTAGGAAAGGAATAACAACAAACCAAAAAATTCAACAACACATACAAGAATTGTTCCATCACCAAGGCAGTCTTTAGGAAGAGGAGATTGTGAATTTAAACAAGTAGTCTTTGGTTGCAAAGGAGGCTCTTGACATTTGAATGATTCTTCAAAGGGAGACAGATAAACAATTTCCTTCCCAAACACACCAACAACCATCTCATCAACCTCTATGGATTTCAACATTGAAGTTCCCTTGGAACAAGTTTGTTGAGAACCATAACTCTATCATCATAAGACAGCTACAAAATGCAAATAAAATATAAAATTAATACAGTTTGTATACAAACAACAACCACTATATATGCAATCCAGAAATCACTGCGTGTGCAATTCAAAAAACACTTCATATGCTAACCACAAAACACTTAATATGCCTACCACAATCCAATAAGTATACAATTCAGAAATCACTTTATATGCAACTCATAAATCACTTAATGTCCAAACAACAATACACTAGAATACAATACAAAAGCACTTAGTATGCAATTCGCAATAAACTACTATGCAGTTCACAAGTAAAGTAAGTTGCAATTCTAAAAACACACTTGGTATGCAATAAAAATAGAGAATGCATTTCGGGAAAACACTTATGTGGAATCCCAAGAACAATAATAGAATGCATTTCACAACAAAACCCAAAATCATAAACACGAAAAGAAATGTAAGCACATAAACCATACCAATAAAAATAACACCGGACCTCTGAACCCAGACTTAGAAGAAAGAGACAATTGCATCTTCGACTTAATGGCCAAATCAAAGATCAATTAGCACCAATTATACTCTTTGATCTTTGAAACATCCTCCAACACATCCAAAGCTTTCATACTCATCACCCCACAACCTCGACTTTCAATTACTAAGGTGTAGAAGAGCATAACAAAGTTTCTCTTTAACATATCATCCCCAACATCAGTTTCCACAATATACTTGTATATTTCAAACGACTTCAAAGTTTTTTGTGCTGCTAGGGTCACAAAATTGTCCCCTAAACTCAGCTAATAGATTAAACTTATGCACTCTACTCGGGTGATTTAAAGGGAGACCACAATAAGGAAGACCAAACACTCTTTTAACATCAACAACACATAGAGGAATTTCTTTTCCTAATGAATGCACTTTAAGTGAACAATCCCCTGCTTGAAAGCTCTCCATCACAAAACACAAGTGTATGCAATCCAGATAAGCCTCATGCAATCGAGATAAACCCATACGCAAAAAAGGTAACCCTCATATGCAAACTAGATACACCTCATATGCAAAACCACAAATCAAAAAGTTTGTAAATAACAAATTTCACAAAACAAACGGTATGCAATCCAGATATCATCAAGTATACATGACAAGGCTAAAATCGTTGTGTCTATCAAAGAAAACCTAACTAACCAACTAGTATAGCAGGAAAGCAATGGTCGAATCCCAAGAGAATTAATCAAGTAGTTTATTCTTAAGCAAATAACTATTACCAACTAACACACCAAAAGGGGGGAGTTGTTGTTCTAACCTAAGACAAGTAAAAGTAACAAGTAGCAAGAGTTGTGGTAATATGATTGGGAAAGTGTTCCACCTAACAAATATCCACACAATGACATGCACAATTGATCATAGATATCTCTAACTCATGCAATCCGATTGTTGTTCCTATTCCTGTTCAGACATAGATATCAGCGCAACCTGCCCTGATATAACTTCCTATTAAACAAATCTGAAGACCTTCAAGACTCAATTCAATAGAAGCATTAAGTAAAGGAATATAGGAGGATACATGCAATTCGGATAACGCGACAGATAAGCATGCAATCAATTCTCATTCACAAGTAAAAACTGCGACCCGCTCATGTCAACATGTGTTTGCTACTAGATAAAGAACTCCAACCCAGAATTACCAAATCCTAGCACTATGAACAATATCAATAAACCTAGCTGGCCAAACTAGACAAATCAATAAGATTCAATAAGATAAAAGCATGAGAATCAATACAGTCAATGGAAAGCGAAATAGAGTTTAGAATCTCACAACCATACAGTCAAAGGTTTCAACCGTCAGGCGAAACAAAGGGAAATTAGTTCAACATCGACATGGAGGCAAAACTAGGGTTCTTCAAAGTATTATGAGATAACCTAAAACAAAAGTGTTTTTTATGCTGAAATACTCCTAGGAAATAATAAATCCGAACTATGAAATAAAAGGAAATAGTATAGATAAATAAATAACAAAACAAGATAAAACTCGGAAACAAATCTGGTGTCCATCGCGTAATCCGCGGGCGCGGAAATCAGGTCCACCCGCGGCTCACCCATAGATCTTCAACACTTAGAAAATTCTGTCTGCTGCAAATCCGCGACCGCAAACCACCCGCGGCTTGCCCGCGGATTTCAGCATCAACTCCGTCTTCTCTTCTCTTCAAGTCTCCTCTCGCCTTCTTACATGGTTTCTTCAGTTCCTCGAAAGACGTATTAAATCTTCACTAGTCTTCATAATTCACTACTTCTTCTCTTCAAATCTGGATCATGTAATTACATATAAAATAGCTCCCAAATGATCCTAACCTAAGCTAATAATCACTAGATAATATGTATGAAATACTCTCTATCAAATTCCCCATACTTAGACCTTGCTCGTCTGTGAGTAAGCTAAAGAAAACATACTCCTCAATGTAATACTTAAAGGTCTCAGGAAGTACAAAGAAACTTGTCTAATGATTACAACTCCAAAAACAACATCCAAATCCTCAAAACAACAACTGTAGCAACATCAACAATACAAGTGATATGACAATAAACACATAGCCTTCTCTACTCCTTATGACTCCCAAGTTGTCCTACCCGAAATCCTCCTTATATCGCCCCTTCTTATGTCTTCCAACGCCAAATAAGAAAAAATCTTAAAATCACTCTATTTTTTTATCAACTCATCTTGCTTAGGCGCCCTCTCGGGTTTTCATCCTAACCACTCATTAATTGTTCCAGGCTCACCAAAACTCACATCACTCGAAACCTCTTTTTTACCCCAGCCTAGTGTTGGTCCAGGTTACCTGCTTGTTGCATAGATCTTGCTATCCCAGGATTTTTCTACCTTTTTTCATATTTTTGTGACTTTTCCATTTTTTAATTTTTTTTTGTATTTTTCAATATATGATGATGCAAACTTACAAAGCAATATCTGAAATAAAATGCTAAAATGAACCTAAGATAATCCCTAACAAGTAATAACTCTCCCCATAATTAATTGAAGCATTGTCCTCAATGATAGATAAGGACCTAAATATGTAAGGGGAAGAACAAATAAACTCACTCGGGTAGTGGAGGTGGATATGGCCAACGAACGCCGTCCAATGATGCTTCTCTTCTTGTAAATAAACAGTATTATCAATAACCTTTCATCAGCATAACAAACAATCAAATCAGAAACCCGAACAGAGAAGTTCAAATTTCTTGCTGAGGCAAATCCGCGGGCGTGGATAATGGCGTTGCCCGCGACTCGCCCGCGGATTTTCTCTTGTTGAATATCTCGGGAAGAATCCGCGATCGCGGTTTTCTGGCTTGTCCGCGGGTTACCTGCGGATGGGTGCCTGGGCTGCTTTGATGTCCCGATTTGAGCTCGGCGGTGACATATGATGGCTCGTGGTGACTCGGCGAGGTGGGGTGGATGGTGGGGTGATGGGGAGGACTTACAGCGAGCAAACCGCGATCGCGTTTTGACATGGCGCACGCAGTTTGACTACAGAACGTAGCTGAACCTGTGCTTCGGTGCTTTCCTCCTGTCCATAAACACACTAAAAAGAAAATCAAACTGAACGAACACACAAGGACAAACGAAAACAACACACACCTCGGGTTGCCTCCCGAGCAGTGCCTTATTTAATGTCGTGGCTCGACATGAAACTCAATCAAGTTCTCGCACCAGGTTCCCTAGGAACTCTCTCTTTCAGCACTTCGTTCTTGAACCACTCGTGGAAATGTTTGAACTTAGAACCACGCCCTCTAGATACTTCCTTCTTGGCACAAAATTTTATCTGTTCTCCCCCGCACTTAGTTTGGTCAGGCAGTTGTTTAAGCTCTATCTCAGTAACCTGCACAATACCAGACATAGGCTTTTCGCCCTGCAAAATTAGTCCGGTGGGGCTATTGCCCAAAAGTGGAGAAGGTGACTTATTACTCTCATCTAGGACCTTCTTGACCTCCTGCAAGTTAATAGCTTGAACACCCTCTATGTAGGGATCCAATACGACATTCTCAATAACACAATTTGATTCTTCCAAACAAGTAGGATTAATCACATTTATGCAAGACAAAGACGTATCATGAATGAGACTCATATCATAAATATTGTATTCCACTTTGTCCCCATCAAATTCCATACTAAGGGTTCCACTACTAACATCAATATTTGTTTGAGCAGTTTTCAGAAATGGCCTACCTAACAGAATAGGGGCAGCATGCTTATCATGATCCATGTCCAAAAAAAAAGAAATCCGCAGGAAAAACCATATTATCAACTTTCACAAGAACATCTTCAACTACCCCTTTAGGGTGCACAGTAGAACTGTTAGCCAATTGAACAATTGTTCCTGTTGCATGCAATGGTCCTAGTCCCAACGACTCATACAAAGAATAAGGTAAGACATTAATAGATGCACCTAAGTCTAGCATAGCTTTGTCAAACTTAGTTTCACCTATAACACATGGAATACTAAACATGCCAGGGTCACCACACTTCTTAGGCATACACCTTTGAAACACAACAGACACATGCTCACTCACCTTAATCTTTTGTTTTTCTTTTAATTTTTGATTTCTTTTGATCGTGCATAGTTCTTTCAGAAATTTAGCATAGCGAGGAATGCTCTTAACAAGTTTAAGTAATGGAATATTTACCTTGCATTTGCTGAAGGTTTCGAAGAGATCTTTGTCGTTCTCCAGCCTTCTAGTGTCCTTCAACGCCTCAGGGAAGGGTGCTGGTGGTTTTAAGGAGCTGAGAGGAGGTAAGACGGGTCGAACATAATTATCAGCTAGTTCAGCATCAGATCCGCGAGCGCGGATTGTTCTTTGCAGAAGCTTCAGGGTCAAATCCGCGGGCGCGAATTTCCAAACGCAGGCGCGGATTACTCTCTGCAGAATGTTGGACTCTTTCATCAGTAGCAGATCCGCGGTCGCGGGTCCAAATCTGCGGTCGCGGATTCTGTTCGTCTCGCTCCTCTATCTCGATTTCAGCCCCTATTTCAGCTACGGGCCTAGTTTCTAATTGCTTACCACTCCTAAGAGTCAATGCACTGACGTTTGCTCTCGGGTTTTCTACCGTCTGAGAGGGTAGCTTTCCCGAATCTCTTGCTCTAAACTCATTAACGCCCGAGCCATCTGTCCAACCTGCACTTTAAGATTTTGAATACTCGACTTTGTATCCTTTTGAAATTGCATGCAGTTCTGTTGTAACTCTACTTGCCCTGCAGCGAGTTTCTCATCCATTTGTTGAAGGAATGAGGATGAACCTTGGGTTTGTGTTTGAGGTTGTTGCTGAGGTGGTGGTTGCAAGTGATGAAGGTTTTGCACATTTTGATTGTTCCCCCACCTGAGATTTGGATGATCTCTTGTCCCTTGATTGTACGTATTAGCGTAGGGGTCATATTTAGGTCTCTATTGCCACCCTCCTATAGCATTTACCTCAGCGTTTGGATCTTGAAGTTGTGGGCAAGTATCAGTAGGGTGTCCTGTATCAGTACACAATCCACATGCGTTTACTTTTTGCTGAGCACCACTCTTCACCATTAAGCATTTCACCATCTCTTTCACTCTTTCATCTCATTTTCCAGCTTAGATGTTGATTGAGACTGTATTGCCTTGACACTTTCTCTCCTGTTGAACTGTCTAGAGCCCTCAGATAACTCATGGAAAATCTCTTGAGCTTGGGCTGGGGTTTTATTCAGGATGTTACCCCCACAGGCTGCATTCACCACACAACGCTCATCATCAAGCAAACCATTGAAAATATAGAGGATAAGCGTTTCATCTGCATACCCATGGTATGGACAACTCAAACATAACCTCTTGAACCTCTCATAATACTCATAGAAATTCTCAGTAGCATATTGCTCAATGGTAGCAATATCCTTCTTCATAATGTTGAGCTTAATAGACGGGAAGTACTTTTCTAGAAATACCTTTTTCATTCCAGCCCATGTAGTGATACTTCCTGGAGCTAGATAGTACAGCCAATCATTCACTGCATCTTTCAAAGAGAACCCAAATGTTCTCAGCATGATCTGATCATCAGTTATACCCTTTGGCTTCATACTAGAGCAAACAACATGAAATTGAGCTAGGTGCTTATTCGGATCTTCTCCTGCCAAACCATGGAAGTGTGGCAATTCATGGATCAGGCCAGACTTCAGTTCAAAGTTCACACCTTCTCCCAAGTCGGGAAAGGTGATGGCTAGCGGCTGTTGAGTCAGGTTTGGGGCAGTTAACTGCCTCATAGTCTGTGGTACGACAACCATCTCACGAGTTCCTCTTCGGTTGCGGCTAATGGTTCTTTGAATCTCTGGATCAAGAGCAACAAGAAGCGAATCAGTAGTACGGGTGTGGACCATAAAACAGGTCCACACAAAGGTTGGTAACAATTAATCACACAAAAACCGAAAATTTGGTTCCCCGACAACGACGCCAAAATTGACAAGGCTAAAATCGTTGTGCCTATCAAAGAAAACCTAAGTAACCAACTAGTATAGTAGGAAAGAAATGGTCGAATCCCAAGAGAATCAAGTAGTCTATTCTTAAGCAAATAACTATTATCAACTACCACACCAAAAGAAGGGGAGTTGTTGTTCTAACCCAAGACAAGTAAAAGTAACAAGTAGCAAGAGTTGTGGTAATATGATTGGGAAACCGTTCAACCTAAGAAATATCCACACAATGACATGCACAGTTGATCATATATATCTCTAACTCATGCAATCCTATTGGTGTTCCTATTCCTGTTCAGACATAGATATCAGCGCAACCCGCCCTGATATAACTTCCTATTAAACAAATCTGAAGACCTTCAAGACTCAATTCAATAGAAGCATTAAGCAAAGGAATATAGCAGGATGCATGCAATTCAGACAACCCGTCAGATAAGCATGCAATCAATTCTCATTCACAAGTAAACACTGCGACCCGCTCATGTAAACATGTGTTTGCTACTAGATAAAGAACTCCGACCCGGAATTACCAAATCCTAGAACTATGAACAATATCAATAAACCTAGCTGGCCAAACTAGACAAATCAATAAGATTCAATAAGATAAAAGCATGAGAATCAATACAATCAATGGAAAGCGAAATAGAGTTTAGAATCTCACAACCATACAGTCAAAGGCTTCAACCGTCAGGCGAAATAAAGGGAAATTAGTTCAACATCGACATGGAGGCAAAACTAGGGTTCTTCAAAGTAATATAAGATAACCTAAAACAGAAGTGTTTTTTACGCTTAAATACTCCTAGGAAATAATAATTCCGAACTATGAAATAAAAGGAAATAGTATAAATAAATAAATAAATAACAAAACAAGATAAAACTCGGAAACAAATCCGGTGTCCAGCGCGTAATCCGCGAGCGCGGAAATCAGGTCCACCCGCGGCTCACCCGTAGATCTTCAACACTTAGAAAATTCTGTCTGCTGCAAATCCGCGACCGGGGATTTCAGCATCAGCTTTGTCTTCTCTTCAAGTCTTTTGTCGTCTTCTTACTTGGTTTCTTCAGTTCCTCGAAAGACGTCTTCAATCTTCACTAAACTTCATAGTTCACTATCAATACAATCAGAACAACACTTTGTATGAAAACCAAAAATCAATTCATAATTCAATTAGGATGTTAATAGCATCCTAATCATTAACTATGCATTTGAGTAAGCACTTAGTATTCAAATCACAAACATATTTTATGACAAACAAATAACTTCAAATGCGAAACACAAGTCACTTAGTATAAGATTCACAACTCACTTCGTATACAAACCACATATATAGTAATTAACAAATTTCATAGTGTGCAATACACAAAACACACAATATGCAATCCAAATATCATCAAGTATACAATCCGAACAACACTAAGTATGCAAACTATAAATCACTTCATAAATCACTATCCAAAGCATGAACTATCCATTTCAGGAAGCACTTAGTATGAGATTCACAACTCACTTCGTATGCGAACCACATATCTACTAATTAACAACTGCCAAAATTAAACACTTATCAAACACATAAACACGCAAAGAAATACCAAGTGATTTGACCACAATAATGCTATCTAGAGTATAGAATTACAAGAGAAAATATAGGGTTTATAGAAGGTAAAATTAATCTAAAAAAATGGACGATTCGACATAGTAATTCCAAATGCAGATGTTTAAAATGGAAAGAAACAAGTGAAATAGAGTTACAAGACTAACCAGAAGCAGATTTTGGATGATCAGCGAATTTGGGATCTGAGGACATATTCAATTTGAAGAATAACGAACAACGAATGAAAGATAACCGAGGAGAGAAATGAAGAAGACAAGGATTTGAGCTTGAATTGAGGGACAACAATGGCGATTGTCAGTGAGCGAAAATTGTCGAGAGAGGAGGAAGAGGACAAAGAAGATGAGAGAAGTTGAAGGAACGAAGTATTAAAAGAGGCGCATGAGCGCGTGTTAATGATGTTCAGGATATAACGTGGACCGCAAGATTAAACAGATCGGACGCCTGAGAATGGTTCTCATATTCACACTGGTTCTCGCCTCGGGATTGGCTCTCACATGAACCAATTCCTATATATTTATATAAGAAAGGATCGAATGAGAACCAAGTTTAAGATAAGATATAAACTAAGAATTCTTTAGGATTAAACTAAGAATGGATCAAAAGATCAAATGTCAACGTTTTGCTGCATTATTAGTATGATGAACCTGCATCAAATCTATCATGAGCTTGGCTCCATCAGTAGTAGGATGAACCTGCACCAATATGCCTAATGAACATGCCTCAATCATTAGAAAAGGATAAGCTTGCCTTCATCATTTGTATGATGAACCTGCATCAATATTTCATGAACTTGCCTCCATTATTAAGTACTATGAACCTTCATCAATACTATCATGAACTTTCCTGCTTTGTATCATGAACTTTGGTTTAGAGAACTTAGAATGTTGTCCATTATTGTGATGTACTTGTGTGTACTATCATGAACTTATTAGCATTGTACCTACAACCTGTACTATTTCTGTCATGAACCTTCATCATTACTTGGATGAACCTGCAGGTATACCATCATGAAATTGTCTCCATCATTAGTAAGATGAACCTCCACTAATAGTATCATGAACTTGCTTGCTTTGTAGCATGAACTTGACTTCAGAGCACCTAGATCTTGGTCTATACTTAGATGAACTTGTTTGTGTAATATTATGAGCTTATTAGCATTGTTCCTCAAACCTGCACCATTTCTGTCCTGACCTTCATCAATATTTTGGATAAACTTATTGAATTTGTATGATGAACCTTCATCAATACCTTTGTTCTAACTTGTATTTTCACCTTTTTTTGTTCAACAGTTTTACAGATCCTAGTAGTGTTTCTGGTGGTGGTAGTAGTACCGTTTTAGGTAACCAGAGCAGTCCTAGTTCTTATTCCTCTGATTCATATTCTACATATTTTTCCAAGGTGGCAATGTTTACTATCTTCTCACGTGTGATGATGCTTTGAAACCAGTTATTGGGATGCAGTTTAGGACATTGGATGAAGCTGCTATATTTTATGGAAAATATGCTCTTGCATGTGGTTTTGGTTCCCGTAGAGGTGGCGGGAAATATACTTATGGTGTTGCTACTTATAAGTACTTGTATTGCAGCATGCAGATTTATAAAACATGCCAAAATAGCACTAGATTCGTGTTCTAGAGTGGGTTGTAAGGCAAAAGTCTCCCTTTCTTTCATTGGGAATTTGGGTTACAAAATTGTAGCTTTTGAACCTCGACATACTCATGAACTTGTTACTCGTAATGGAAAACATTTATGGCATGCCAAACGGAAGTTTGATTTTGATCATAAGAAGTTTATTATGGATTGTGAAAGAGCGCATATTGGTCCAGTTAGATCATATCGCATCTACAAGGAACTTGTTGGTGGCTATTCACAAGTTGGAGCATCTACAGTTGACTTTAAGAATTTCCTCCGTGATTTTTTGCCATACATTGGTGGCTCTGATGCCCAAATGACTATCACCAAATTTACCAACAGAAAAAATATATCACCTGTCTTTTGTTTCAGCTATGTTGTTGATGCTACTGGTAGGTTAAAGCGTTTATTTTGGGTTGATCCTGTGTCGCGTAAGAACTTCTCTCTCTTTGGAGATGTTGTGTCGTTTGATGCAACATACCGAACAAACATGTACTTTTTTCCCTATGTTTGCCGTTTAAATCCCTTTTCAATTATTATGAGTCATGAACCTCTGTTATAATTCTTATTAGTACACCTAAAACCCGCTTCTCTATTAACATGAACTTGCACTTTTTGTAGGATGAACTTGTTATCTATTTTCTATGAACCTGCTTCCTACTAGCTTGAAAATGCACCTTTTTACTATCATGAACTGTTTTACCAATATAACTTGAACCTACCTCATTACTATGCATGATCTTTTCATCCATCTTTTTATGAACTTGTAATTCTTTTTATCATAACTATGCATCTGCCATGAACCTAACTCAAAACCACTGATAATGAACCTAACTCAAAACCATTGATCATGAACCTAGCTCCAAGCCACTGATCATGAACCTAACCGGATTCCCCTAAGCATGAACCTAAATAAATAACCTTAATCATGAACCTAAGTTAACTGAATACACCTAAACATTTACCAACCTATTTCCACATGAACATGTGACTATACTACCTTGAACTTCTGGTCATTCCATCATGAACCCTTACCTTATTTGAATTTTTTTCTTTACACTCACTTGTCTTTAAACTATGAATATGTATTTAGTTGTTTATATTTTGTGTTACAATCCTTTGAATTTATATGTACAATCTTATTTTCATCCCTGCTGGCTTGATATTCCTAGAGGATGTCGGATCTTATGTTTGGTTGTTGGAACAATCCAAGGAAGCTATGGTGTTTGAGCCCAAAGTTATTGTCAGAGACCAAGATCAATCAATGAAAATTGTTGTTGCACAAGTGTTCCCCAATTCTCGTCATAGACTTTGTAAGTGGCATGCTATGAAAAACGTTTCGGCAAAGACAAAATATGACACGGCTACTGGTGCTGAATTTAGTGCTCATCTGGATAATATTGTTTGGTCCCATCAACTTGAACTTGCTGAATTCGAGGCTAAGTGGATTGCTCTGTTAGATGCATTCCCATTGGTAAAAGGGCGTTGGTTTGATGAAATGTATGCAATCTGTCAATTCATGATTCTAGCGTACTTCCGAGATGTTATGTTTGGTGGCTTGGTCAGGGCAACTTCTATCTCAGAATCATCGTATAGATATTTTGTTTATTTCAGTGACAGGTACTACCGCTTAGTTGAGCTTGTTATGCAATTTGATATTGCTATGGACAGTTAGAGACATAAGCAGGTCAAGCTTAATTATGACTCAACTACACTACATCCAAAGTTGAAGACACAATTTCTCTTTGAAAAACATGCATTCGAGGTCTACAAGCTGTCGACATTTAAATTTGTCCAAGATCATATGTTTTAGGCCTTTTTATCTTGCTCCATGGCCAACATGCACGATGATAATACTGAAGAACCTATACAAATTCATTCAATCAGGGATTGTTATTCATACTTTTTCTCAGTTCTACGTAGCTGAAGGGGACTTCTTATGCAACTATCGTATGTTTCAATGTGTGGGTCTTCCTTGCTGCCACGTACATCTTCTTTTTTCAGCAATATTCGATATGATAGGATTCCAGAAAAGGTTGTTGAAACTCGTTGGACAAAGGATGCCACCATCAGTCATGTGTTTATGCTTGACATTACTCTTGTAAATCAGTGCAACGCTCTAGAAGAGCGTGCGCCATTTCTGAATGAGCTTAGTTATGACTTCTACAGTTGCGTTGGATTGCTTGATGACAAGCCATATCAAATGAAAGAGTTTAATGCGCAACTAAAGGAGAAACGCACATCATTGTTGGTTGCTTTGGGTTCTTCCTATTCTGCTGGCCCATACACTCTTGCTCGGTTGGAGTCTTTTGCAGGAGTTGAGGCGTGTTCTACCATTGAAATCCATCCACCACCCTAAGCTAAGAACAAAGAAAGTGGCCAACGTATCTGGAGTTCAATAGATATTTCTCAAGCTCGTGGTCCTTCACATCAACGCTGTTGTAGTCGATGTAAGCAGTTTGTCACTCACAATGCTCGCACTTGTATTGAAGAGCTTCACTCTTAGTAGCCTCTATGTCATTTGGGATATTTTTTAAACTCATTTCAGTGTAAATGAAACTACTATATATATATATTTGTTGAACCTATTTTTGAACTCATTTCAGTATTAATGAACCTACTCTTTATTTTGATGAACCTATATTCCAGTTTGATCCTACGTCCTTCAGAGAGGTGACCTTTTTTTTTCAGGGAATGAACCTACTTGAAACTCGTAAGGTTGAAGTTCAACGTTGTACAATTTTTTTTGAAAATTTAATGAACCTGTTTTTGATTCATGAACCTATCATTTTTAAAGTTTGAACCTATTACATAAAACTAATGAACTTAACTCTATTATTTATGTTCTTAACATTTAATCATCTTCGATTCATGTTTTAAATTCGTCAAAACAATTCATCTTTGATTCAGTTGTGTTTATTAATAATGTTTTATATGTTGTATGAACCTCATATTCAGACATATAAACAATTCAAATATTTATGAACTATGAACCTAGCTGGTTACCAGATTATGTCGCTCAGTTAAAACACGTTGTAATCCGTATTAATAAAATGTAATAAAGGGAGCAATACTTTTCGAAATATTAATTTTTGTAATTGATGAAAATGTACTGATTTACTACTACATTACTAACAGTGAAATTTTTAAGTATAATAATGAAACTGAATTATTGGTATAATGAACATGCAAGCAACCAACAATGAACCTCTTTCATAAACAGAATGTACCTCTCTTTCATTCTTTATGAACTTAATAGTCAATCATTAACCTGCAAACAAAAAACTAATGAGCCTACAAGGTATTTATCCATGAACCTAAAATCCCTACCGTTGAACCTGTTTCTAGTATTCTTGAGAATCCAGCTGAGTTTGCACTATTGATTCCTCAACCAAATCCCTCACCCGGTTTGCTTCTGAACTTATAATAGTATGCACATATTTGACCCTCAATCTTTTTATTTCTTGCTCTCTTTAGTCATTTGAGTCTCTCATTTGTTTGTCAGTTCACCCATGAATATCTCCATATGTCTCATGCAAAACACACCTGAATGGTTTGTGTCTTTTTTCTGCTTTCCATGGTAGATCGATCAGGATTGTGTTTTCCAAGAAATCCAATCTGCATAGGTCTGTTGAACTTGTCATAACAAATAAATAAATAAATACTAACCACACTATATAATTTTGGCTTGTATTTTGATATTCCGTTATTGTTTTGAATGTTGTCCAACACATGTATTCTAGGAGTTTGTCAAATTTAGTAAAACCAGAGAGTAATGGTCTTCTCCATCCAGTACATGAATTAGAACCTGAAATATTCAACATTCACTTGTGTTATTAATTTATCAAATCCCATTTATATATCGTATATGTCTTACCATGTCAACATCTGTGATTTTTCTCCCTTCCACTTGTGCTAACCCAAATTCGTGACTGCTTACGAACTTGCTATACTCTGTATTTTTGTCCAATTTGTACTTGTCATGTAAATACATTTTTATGGTAATAATTTCAACTTGTTAACAAAATTACACGCGTACAAGTAAAAATAGTTTTTAAGTTAAGTGAACTGGTTCACGACCTCATTTGTTCACAGGTTCATAGGTTCAGTGGTTTACACATAAAAACTGATAAACCTTCAATTCCGAAGTCATGATATTGCAAGTTAAACCCCATGAACCTCGAAGTTAAAGTCATGATTTTTCTCTTTCAAGTTTACTGATTTTTTTGTAGGTTCACACATATTATATTGTAGGTTCATGTCTTTTCCTTTTGAACCTACATGAGTAAATCAGTGAACCTATAGGGGAATTATCAATGAACTTGTTTTCAATGTATCACCGAACTATTGGAATTCAGTGGCCCTATGAAAACAACATGTTTTCATGTTTCTTACCAGAAACTACACATCAATAAAAGTCTATTTGGCACATCATTCCTCTTCTTCTTTTGATTGAAGTTTAGAAATGAGGTCCAAGCATCAGTTCCTTTGAATTCACCATCCATTCCTAACGCTCCAAGCTCGTTCCTCAAAATTTTGTTCTTTGAATCATCGAATACTATTTCTCAGTCCATGCATTTCATTGATATTTAATACTCTCATTATATTTTGTACAGAAGTAACTTAAACGTTTGAGTACTTACCCTTCATCTCTAGATTTTAAGAATATATAGCGTTCATACATCTTCTCCTCATTGGTTGTCTCTTTTAAAATGTCAATTGAATTTTTGTTTCTTTTTAATATCAATGCTTGGTGTTGTTCACTTCTATCTTAAAGATTTATGAATATGGGACTTTGTTTCCTTTTTCGCTGTTATTAATGAATGAAGGTGGCTAAGATCAGAATTACCAGAAAATATAAATAAAAAGTAAAGAAAATCAAGGTTCATCATAATATATATAATTTTTGGGGGTGGTTGAAAAATATTCACACAAGATATTCTTGAAGATATTCATGAATATATTCATCTTGGATTGGGCTTTTGCTTGGCCCACCGGAAAAAAGTCCATTATTAAAGTTCATATTTTTTAAAATAAAAATCCACCTATATTTTTCAAACAAATCTATTATTATTAAATAAAAGATTATCTTTTAAGGAACTATTCCACATATATTTTAAAACAAATCTATTATTATTAAATAAAAGATTATCTTTTAAGAAACTAAATCAATCTATTTCCTAATAAATATTTTACCTTTTATTAATTTAAAATTGAAACCATTATATAAGGATTATATAATTGAAAGAATATTTGTGTGCTAAGTATTTTATAAATGTATTAATTGTAAAAACGAAATATTCATCATAAAATGGGAAAAATATGTTATTAAAGATATTTGTATATTATATATTTACAAAGATATAATTTTTGGGGGTGGTCGAAAAATATTTACCCATTATTAAAGTTCATATTTTAAAAAAAAAAAATACAACTATATTTTTCAAACAAATCGATTATTATTAAATAAAAGATAATCTTTTAAGAAACTACATCAATCTATTTCCTAATAAAGATTTTATCTTTTATTAATTTAAAAACGAAACTATTTTTATAAGGACTATATAATTAAAAAAATATTTGTGTTCTTAATATTTTATAAATGTATTAATTTTATAAACGAAATATTCATCATAAAATGGGAAATCATAATCATAATATATATAATTTTTGAGGGTGGTTGAAAAATATTATTAAATAAATGTATTAATTTTATAAACGAAATATTCATCATAAAATCGGAAAATATGTTATTAAAGATATTTGTATATTATATTCACAAAGATATAGTTTTTGGGGGTAGTTGAAACATATTTACCCATTATTAAAGTTCATATTTTTTAAAAACAATTCCACCTATATTTTTCAAACAAATCTATTATTATTAAATAAAATATTATCTTTTAAGAAACTACATCAATTTATTTCGTAATAAACATTTTATCTTATATTAATTTAAAAACGAAATTATTTTTATAAGGATTATATAATTGAAAAATATTTGTGTGCTTAGTATTTTAAAAATGTATTAATTTTATAAACGAAATATTCATCATAAAATGGGAAAAATATGTTATTAAAGATATTTGTATATTATATATTCACAAAGATAATCATCAATATATTCACAAAGTTGTTTATCAATATATTCATCTTGGGTTGAGCTTTTGCTTTGCCCAACGAGCAAAAAGCCCAATATTAAAAAGTAAATATTTCTTTTTATAATTGGAAAAATATCAAACTTATAAGATATACTGAATAATATTGTAACACCCCCAAAATCACTTGGGAATATTACCGCCAGTGATCCCGGACTTAACCGTCCGAAACCACCCAAGGCTTATCACGGATACCATAAATACAAAACAATTCGAAATAATATAAAACGTTTATGTCATAACTTAACGTTTACAATGCGGAAGCGTATTTATATAGTCTTAAATAAAATAGCGGAAGACTTAATTCAAAGATTACATAAAATGTCTTAATCCCAAATCCTTAAACAAACCTTATTTAAATAATAAACCGATCCTGTCTTCTGTAACGTCTGACTCCTCTTCACACCGCAGATCCGCCTGATGTGCCGTAATGGGACGGATGACACCAGCCAACCAATCTATTATTAAAGTTCATATTTTTTAAAAAAAAATTACAACTATATTTTTCAAACAATTCGATTATTATTAAATAAAAAATATTATTAAATAAATGTATTAATTTTATAAACGAAATATTCATCATAAAATCGGAAAATATGTTATTAAAGATATTTGTATATTATATTCACAAAGATATAGTTTTTGGGGGTAGTTGAAAAATATTTACCCATTATTAAAGTTCATATTTTTTAAAAACAATTCCACCTATATTTTTCAAACAAATCTATTATTATTAAATAAAAGATTATCTTTTAAGAAACTACATCAATTTATTTCGTAATAAACATTTTATCTTATATTAATTTAAAAACGAAATTATTTTTAGGCAATGGCTATATGCACGCGAATCGATGCATATATGCACGCGATTCTGTGCGCGCAACTTATGCGCACGCATCTGTGCGCAGTTCTTATGCGCATACGTGTTTTACGGGGTATTACGGGTACTTTTCGTAAATTTTCAGAGTCTGTAACACCTTGTGCGCCTAACTACTGCGCACAGGTTGAGAATCTGTGCGCCGTGTTTCTGCGCACTGTTCAAACATAGTAGCCGTTGACATTTTTGAAAAAAGTAGCCGTTAAATGTAAAACTGTGCGCTTAGGTTCTGCGCACAGGTGCTTTAGGTTTGGGTTTGTGCGCGGATGGTTAGAGCACGGGTCTTTACAGTTTCATTTGGACCACAACGGTCATAAATGTGCCTATATAAAGCCATAATCTCTTCGTTTCCAACAAATTCATTCAAAACCTCTTCGTTTTCCAACAAATTCATTCAAAATGTCTCGTCGTAATCAAAACTCTCGTATGTTAGAGTTGATTAATCAAAGTTGTGAAGATAGTGATGAAGCACACGATTGGGATAGCGGATCACAAGAAGAGGAAGACGACCCGAACGACGACGAATGGTTGGATGGTTTCTTAGAAGACGAAGAGTTCGGCGACTGGGATCCGAGTGGTGAATTTGTGGTTAGTATAATATGTTATAATTTGAAACATATGGTAGCGTAATTAGTTTCAAATTAGTTTCATATGCTAGCATAATTAGTTTCATATGCTAGCCTAATTAATTAGTTTCATATGATAGCCTAATTAGTTTCATATGATATCCTAATTAGTTTAAAGTAATGATTCGTATTTTGCCTTGTTATTTTGGTAGTAGTGTAATTGTCGCTCTACAATTACGTATAGGGGAAAGATTATTCGGATTATTTTAGAAGCGCACAATATTGGGATACTCCGCAAGAATTGTATGAGTGGGCGAGAGATAGAGGAAAGGAGTTAGTGATAGCTTTGGTAACGCGTAATTCAAGTCCGTACCAAATAAGTATTGTGTGCGATAGATTTGGAAAACCAAGATCTGGGAGGCCAAAGGTGAACAAAGAGAATCCAGAGTTGGCTGTTCCTAGGCTTAGAAAGTCGAAGTCGAAGAAGTGTGAGTGTAGATTTCAGCTACTGGCAGTGCGAAAGAAAAACATTCCCGGGGTCGCAGGAGAAAAATGGATTTTAGGTGTGATAGAAGGTCGGCATAACCATGTGCTACTTGCTAGTTTTCATGGGAATGCATTCATGGGTCGAATGACGGAGGAGCAAGAGCTTTGTGCTAGGCGGTGGGGAGATGGAACTGGACGCAAGACGCCAAAAGAAATTATCTCTAAATTGAGGGAGAAGTACCCTGGTAATGTTACTTCAAGGAGACAAGTTGCAAACTTTTTGCAGAAGGTGAATTACGAAGATCGCGGAGAGCTAAACGTGACACAGTGGTCGCTTAAGTTTTTGCGAGACCACGACTACGTAGTTCACCCACATAGAGACACGACAAACGGAGAGGTTGCAATATTATTCTTTGCTAACCAAGAGTCGTTGCGTTTGTTGAAGAAGTACCCGTACGTGGTAATTATCGATGCGACGTACAAGACAAACAAGTAAGTCTCTACAATACCTTGGTCGATATTTAGTTCGGATAATGATATATGTTCTGTAGTGATATATGTTAATGTTTCAATAGATATGAAATGCCGCTCGTAGAGATCGTTGGATTCACCAGTACACACAAGACGTTCAACATCGCGTATGCATTCACTAAAGCGGAAAGGATTTATCATTACACATGGATAATGATTCAATTGAAGTCATTATTCATAGATTTGGGAGTGATGCCAACGGCTATAATGACAGATTGCGAAGACGCGCTGATAAAAGGGATAAAGACTGTTTTCGGGAGCGAAGTTCAACATCTGTTGTGTTGGGTGCATATCAAACACAACATTGAGGCACATGCTTCGACCATCCTAAAGAGACAAATTAAAGTGGAAGCCTTTGCAGGACAATGTTGGGGACTATTTTGCTCAGCTACTGAAGAGACCTATGAACTGCGGCTCGAACAGTTGAAGAGATCTTGGAAGAGCGGCCTTGTGGGATACGTCGAGAGAACATGGCTTAATCCTCACAGGACAAGTATAGTGAGGGCTTGGACAGATCATAAGCTTCATTTCCTTACGAGGACTTCAAACAGGTAAATATTGATATTTTTTAGTTAAAGACGATTATATCATAACGGCGTACTTTCTGAACTTACCAACTTAACTGTTTTTTAGAGTTGAAGGGATGCACAAGGTTTTGAAAGATATTATTGGTTCCAACAGAGGGGGCTTTAACAGAGTGATCGTACGGATCCATCATTCAGTACTCCTTCAGATTGATTCAATTAGGGCGAGCATGAACATGTCTCTCTCCAAACGACCAACTGATTTTGATGATCCAAACATGCATCCGCTTGGAAGGGCTATTTTTTCCCGACTATTCTACAAAGTGTCAGACAGGTGTTTTGATCATTTGTTGGCTACTTATGAGATCATGTTGACGGGGAAATTTCCTCAACAATGCACCAACCATTGGGTGAGGAACTGTCTTGGGTTGCCGTGCGTCCATCAAATTGCACACGCTATCATTTCAAACACACCCCTGATTGAGGATGACAGTCACCCGTTCTGGAGGGATTTGCATTGGGATGACACTCCTGAAACAGAAGACGACCCAAATCTGAAGGTCCGAATGAACATTATAGAGTTGCGACTCCATGAAATGTTCACCAAGTTGGAACTTGGAACCTTGAAGAAAAGCACGGCATACCAGCTAGGTGAGTTGTATCAGGACTTGGAGCATCCTGAACTAACTACCTTGAAAGAACCGACAAATGTGAGAAGAAAAGGCAGGCCAAAGGGTGCAAAGAACAAGGATAAGGAGGAGGTTGACAGTGAAAATGACAAGGAGGATGACATAAAACAAGAAGATATGGAGCAGTATGAGATGGAGGAGGCAAAGCAGAAATCAAAAGGAAAGAAGAGTACAGGAGCAAGACGGCCAGGTCGTCCTAAAAAGGAGGAGGATGACAGTGAAAATGACAAGGAGGAATCGAGAGAGAAGAGTTATTTTGAGCACAAACAAGAAGAGCTGGAGAAGTATGAGAAGGAGGAGGCAAAGCAGAAATCAAAAGGAAAGAAGAAGGCAAACAATACAGGAGCAAAACGACCAGGTCGTCCTAGAGAGCAAACAACGACATCACTTCCCGTGGTCATTGAGGCCGAGGAGTTGCATTCTCAACCCATGCCCGACCTATCACAGCCTGAAGGATCAAACTACACTGACTTCGATCAGTGCCCTGAAGAACTTGGTGTTCCTCTCATTCATAGGGGGGTTGACTTCGGCATTGACAATTTGGATGATTTTTGGCTTCCATACATCACAGATGTTAGACAGGTACGTTCTGACGGACATTGTGGTTATAGGTCGATGGCCTTACTTCTGAGAAGAAAAGAACAAGAGTACGGAAACATTCGGCGTGAGCTGGTAACGGAGCTGCTTCAGAACCGAGAATTGTACGAGCCTATTCGTCGTCGTCTTCGTCCGGGTACTTGGGAGGATCTTATTCTCCAAGTTAACCATTGCAGAAGCCCTTGTTCAGAACTGTACTGGTTGCACTTTCCACTGATGGGCTTAGTGTTTGCCACCCTATACCAAGTTGGCCTCGTGTTATTGTGTTGGGATGCTCCGACCTTTTGCTTACCGCTAAGGTGTAGAACAGAAAACGCTGATCCTCCACGACAGATTTTCGGCATGGCACACGTTGGCAACCGTGACCACTTCATACCGGTAAAGTAGACAATTGTACTTGATACTTGTGTAATCATAGTTTTTTGTTTAATATCTTAAGTCGATTGTGTTTATATAGGTGGCGTTGATGGTTGGTTCGCCACTACCGCATACTCCCGGTTCGTGGAAGAAACACGTAGATCCAAACATTCAATGGTGGGAAGAAACATTTGGGGACAATTTGAGGATGTATTGAGAGTACCGCATTTCAAATGGCCGGGCACCAGATCCATTCATGTATAAAGGAGGGACCGAACCCGTTCACATATCTGACTGAGTGAGATTGTCATGTAATAATTAGAAGACGCATTGGAATTTCTTAGTTTGTAATGCCTTGGTTTTTAATGTTTCGTATTTGTCATTTTGGTAGTAGTGTAATTGTGCTTTATATAACAATGAATGGATCAGATTGCATTGGAATTTCTTAACACGTTCGAGAGACAAAGAAGCGACAATGAAAATACATAATGAAAGTACATAATGAAAGTACGTAATGAAAGTACACAATGCTCATAACATTAGATGTCTACGATTTAGGCGTCGTCGGCAGAAGAGGAAGAGCAGTCGGAAGCATAGACGATACTACAAACCATCAACCGCAATTCTTTTTCTTTAATCTTAAACCTTTCCATCAGGACCTTCACTCTATTGTCACTCTTCTTTTTCTTGATGATTAATTTCGTGATAGCACGTAAAGCAGTAGGGGTATGCTCTGGATCAATAAACCTGATTTCGAAGAAACAATTGCATGCATAATGCCTTCGTCCATACTGGTCAGGCATGTCTTCGTCATTGTTAACGTAAACATTACACATTTGGCGACACCTTTTTGTACCAGTACACATTATCTGTGGAGGGTCAGGCTTCACACGTCTTGGTGATGATGATGATGATGCCATATTCGTAGTTATGTTCTTCCAAATAAGTAAATAATAAAACTTTAGTTATAAACATGAAAGCATATACAAAAAACAAAGCATGTACAAAAATGAACAAAAGAAAAATTTACCGGTTAGTAGGGAAACTTCGATTTTTGCTCTAGTTGAGATGGATGAACTAGTTGAGATGGATGAAGAAATCACCACCTTCAAACCGTTGGTTTTATAGGAATTTATGTATATGGTGCGCGTTGCTTCTGCGCACAAGGAGTTACCGATTCAAAATAACGGTAACTAAAAGTGCGCTATGTAGCTGCGCACAAATTTTTAACGGTAATTTTCTGTGCGCGTTACACCTGCGCACCAAAAGTTACAGATTCAAAAAGTTACAGAATAGGTGCGCTTTACCTTAGCGCATGGCTGAAATTTCTGTGCGTTCTACCACTGCGCACTATACTCTTTCATTCTTCGAAATAGTTGCGATATGAAGGGTCTAGCACATCGATGTGGATTATGTTTGAAAAACTTATACAAAATAGTGTTATTAGGCATATAAAGTGTGTATACGGTCTCCCCGTCACAAAAAGTTGATCGAAAATACGCGAAAACGCAAAAAAACCCTTATCGGTCCTGATGGCCTGTTAAGGTCGAGAATAGGCGGTTCGATGCCCAAACGACATCGGAATGCAATGAAACTTGTTTTCAATGCATATTATAGCTATTTAACCTTGTCGGTAAGTTCGAGTCAAAAACTCGAGCTCTTCGAGTAACACCTCCTTTGTAAACCTTCACTAATCTTTCATTCTTCGAAATAGTCGAAGTAGTTGAGATATGAAGGGTCTAGTACATGGGTGTTGATTATGTTTCAAAAACTTATACAATTATGTGTTATTAGGCATATAAAGAGTGTATAAGGTTTCCCCTTCACAAAAAGTTGATCGAAAATACTCAAAAACGCAAAAACGCCTTATCGGTCCTGATGGCCTGTTAAGGTCGAGAATAGGCGGTTCGATGCCCAAACGACGTCGGAATGCAATGAAACTTGTTTTCAATGCATATTATAGCTATTTAACCTTGTCGGTAAGTTCGAGTCAAAAACTCGAGCTCTTCGAGTAACACCTCCTTTGTAAACCTTCACTAGTCTTTCATTCTTCGAAATAGTCGAAATAGTTGAGATATGAAGGGTCTAGTACATGGGTGTTGATTATGTTTCAAAAACTTATACAATTATGTGTTATTAGGCATATAATGAGTGTATAAGGTCTCCCCTTCACAAAAAGTTGATCGAAAATACTCAAAAACGCAAAAACGCCTTATCGGTCCTGATGGCCTGTTAAGGTCGAGAATAGGCGGTTCGATGCCCAAACGACGTCGGAATGCAATGAAACTTGTTTTCAATGCATATTATAGCTATTTAACCTTGTCGGTAAGTTCGAGTCAAAAACTCGAGCTCTTCGAGTAACACCTCCTTTGTAAACCTTCACTAGTCTTTCATTCTTCGAAATAGTCGAAGTAGTTGAGATATGAAGGGTCTAGTACATGGGTGTTGATTATGTTTCAAAAACTTATACAATTATGTGTTATTAGGCATATAAAGAGTGTATAAGGTCTCCCCTTCACAAAAAGTTGATCGAAAATACTCAAAAACGCAAAAACGCCTTATCGGTCCTGATGGCCTGTTAAGGTCGAGAATAGGCGGTTCGATGCCCAAACGACGTCGGAATGCAATGAAACTTGTTTTCAATGCATATTATAGCTATTTAACCTTGTCGGTAAGTTCGAGTCAAAAACTCGAGCTCTTCGAGTAACACCTCCTTTGTAAACTTTCACTAGTCTTTCATTCTTCGAAATAGTCGAAATAGTTGAGATATGAAGGGTCTAGTACATGGGTGTTGATTATGTTTCAAAAACTTATACAATTATGTGTTATTAGGCATATAATGAGTGTATAAGGTCTCCCCTTCACAAAAAGTTGATCGAAAATACTCAAAAACGCAAAAACGCCTTATCGGTCCTGATGGCCTATTAAGGTCGAGAATAGGCGGTTCGATGCCCAAACGACGTCGGAATGCAATGAAACTTGTTTTCAATGCATATTATAGCTATTTAACCTTGTCGGTAAGTTCGAGTCAAAAACTCGAGCTCTTCGAGTAACACCTCCTTTGTAAACCTTCACTAGTCTTTCATTCTTCGAAATAGTCGAAATAGTTGAGATATGAAGGGTCTAGTACATGGGTGTTGATTATGTTTCAAAAACTTATACAATTATGTGTTATTAGGCATATAAAGAGTGTATAAGGTCTCCCCTTCACAAAAAGTTGATCGAAAATACTCAAAAACGCAAAAACGCCTTATCGGTCCTGATGGCCTATTAAGGTCGAGAATAGGCGGTTCGATGCCCAAACGACGTCGGAATGCAATGAAACTTGTTTTCAATGCATATTATAGCTATTTAACCTTGTCGGTAAGTTCGAGTCGAAAACTCGAGCTCTTCGAGTAACACCTCCTTTGTAAACCTTCACTAGTCTTTCATTCTTCGAAATAGTCGAAGTAGTTGAGATATGAAGGGTCTAGTACATGGGTGTTGATTATGTTTCAAAAACTTATACAATTATGTGTTATTAGGCATATAAAGAGTGTATAAGGTCTCCCCTTCACAAAAAGTTGATCGAAAATATTCAAAAACGCAAAAACGCCTTATCGGTCCTGATGGCCTATTAAGGTCGAGAATAGGCGGTTCGATGCCCAAACGACGTCGGAATGCAATGAAACTTGTTTTCAATGCAAACGACGTCCTTGGAGGCCTTATATGCGCATTAGATCTGCGCACATGATTCTTTGCGCATTAGATCTGCGCACGGTTGAAGACCGTTAAAATATGACCGTTGCGTGCGCATAACATCTGCGCACGAAACGGTCATATTTCAACAGCAAAAACCGAAGCTATAAAAGGGGGGTTGCACTCACCTCAATTCACCAATCTCACCATCTCTCTCTTAACCTCACCAATCTCACCATTTGTCTCTTAACACTCGCTATGTCGCACAGTTCATCATCAAGCAACGCTGCCCTTTTTTATTGTAAATGTGATCGACCAGCGGTAATGAGGAGTTCAGAATCTCGAAGAAACCTCGCTCGAAGGTTCTGGACATGCGCTGGTACTGGTGGTTACATTTGTGAATTCCGCGAGTGGATCGATCCACCACACCCTTGTTACTCCTTAGCTGCAATAAGAGATCTATTCTCGAAGATACGTACGTTGGAGGAGGAAAACGCCGATCTTAAGGCGACCCTGGCTTCCAATCGTTAGTTAAGTGGTTGTTTTAATCGTTAGTTCGTTGTTGTAATTGTTAGTTAAGTGGTTGTTGTAATCGTTAGTAAACAAGCATAGCACTGGACAAAGAGAAGTTGAGGAGGGACAACCTATAAAGATCCCCAACCGATATTGGTTTCGATGTTCGGATTTAGCAAAATGTACGAACTAATAAGAGTTTGGAAACTGGTTATTAGTTGGTACATATTGCCGACTCCGAACATCGAAACCAATCATCGGTTTGGGGATCTTGATAGGTTGGTCTTCCTCACCATCTCTTTGTGTAGTGTTGTTGTTGAAATTTGTATTTCGTTTTCAAATCAATATAGTTTTTCACGTCTTGTTGTTCAGATTTGTATTTGCATTATTGTTCGGAGTCGTTTTGAATATTCAAACAAGCAAAACATAAAATTTAAAACCATCACACAAGAAAAAGGCATACATAAAACATCAATCGTACATAAAACATCCATCAAACAAAAACAGACGTCAAGCGTCTAATCCTGAGTCTCCTGAGTATAAGGCGGAGCATCTTCCCGAGGCACATCACCCTGAGTCATATCATCTTGGTGCGCATCCTCCTGAGTGCCGCATCCACTCCCCTGGCCACTCTCATGAACAGAATCTCGGAAAACAGGAGGTGGTGGTGGTGGTGGCATCCGCGATGCACGTGGGGGAGATGGTGCCAAAGGTGCCTGAGGTGCCTCTAAGATTGCAAGCCAACCACGAATCACATCTTCAGTGGCCCAAGGTCGATCCGAGATAGGGGTGTCTAGAAAAGAGTGCATCATGGCTTGAAGGATCTGACAACGCTGCAAACAAAACGTAAATTTAATCGTTAGTTAAGGTCTAAAGCTAAGTTTTGTACAAACTTTATAAAATTTTACATACCGTTAATGCATCGATAGGCACCGGGGTATATCCATAGCGAGGCGGGCGATCATGTCTCTCAGAGGATGGATCGACGACGGGATGTGAGAACTCGTCCAGCCAATCCATATAGTCATCAGACATCTTCCATGCTGGCTCTGCAACCGGCCCATCCAGATCGATCAGAGGCCTCGGCTCTGTGTCCCATGCAAGAAGAAGCTCAGGTGCATAAACGACGTCATACCTCGTGCAACCCATGGGCCGATGAAATGACAACGGCTGAATGGGTGGGTCGGGAACGGGCTGAGCCCGCCCAAACTGCCGCAGGACTCTCCTAGGGTTGTAGGCCTCATGAAATTTCCAGATGCTCAATACGCCCTCAAATCTCGTAGGAGAAACCTCTGGTGAGTTGAAGTCCAAATCTCTCCATGGCTGCCAGTTAACCTGAAACAAATAACAAGCCAAATTAGACACGTATTGCGGTAATGAAATAAAAAATATAAGAAATTAAATCCAAACCTGCTCATATCTCATGTTGTCGAGCATGCGACGGATGGCAACCAAACGCCCAATATCCGAGCTAAGTGGTGTATACAATCCTACAGCAGCATCTCCATGGGCGAATGCAGGGTTCGTGACAAAGTGATCACGAAAATGAGGAAAGTATGCCCAGATCCAGCACTACATATAAACAATTACAGATTATTAGTAAAACTACGTGAATAGTTAAGAGTTATTCACCAAGACGTTAACGACAAGATCTTACCCTCAGAAGAATCCCACATGAACCAATGGTTGTCGTCTCGACTCTAGATGCAGACCCTAAATTGCGATACACTAACGCAAGTATGCTGGCTCCCCATGCAATGTCCCCTGTACGATCATGGTTGAGAACAAGCGCCGCGTACTGGACCTTGACACCCTTTGTCGACCTGTCCACCAAGACAGTCGAGCCCAGAAGCAAAAGGAGATACAGAGTGGCAATGTGACTCTCATTCCTGACTGGCGCATCAAACAAAACTTCCAACCGAGCATTGAGGGCACCGAAATGAATGCCACCTGAGCTATAACATGCCTTCATGTCATCAGCCTCCTGACCCATAGCGTCCGCAAGCGCCGCATAGATCTGGTCATCTGTCATAGGTGAATTGCAGCTACGACCATGTATACGGACTCTGAGGATCTGCATCACGTCATGTAGGCAGATGGTCATCTCAGCAAATGGCATGTGGAAAGTGTTGGTCTCTGGATGCCACCTCTCCACAAAAGCAGAAATCAATGCAGCATCGATCTGAGACGCTATGCCCACTCGGCGCAGCTCTGTCAGCCCAGAATGCTCAGCAAGCCTGAACCATGTACCCTCCTCAGCTGAAATATGATGCTCATAATCATGAACCTGTGCAGATCTGTACATCACCCTCAGGAGCTTCCTAGCCTAAATAAGTACAGAAAAAAAATTGCGTCCGGTTAGTAAATATGAAACGTATAACTTATTATAATCATTCAGATCAATGTTATTGAACATACCGGATCTAACGGAGCCGCCTCAGCCTCGGCCTCATGCCCGTCCCCATCCTCTGGCTCATCCTCTGGCTGAATATCTCCTACTCGTCGTCTCTGCCTGGGACGACGACCACCTCTAACTTGAGCCGCAACCTCCTCACCAACAACCTCCTCAACTGCAGCCCCCTCAGCGACTCCCTCAGCAGCAATACCCTCACCACCAACTCCCTCAGCACCCTCCTGACCTCTCCCTCTCCCTCTCCCACCACCTCGGCCTCTGCCTACAGCACCCTCACCACCACCTCGGCCTCTGCCTCAGCCTACAGCTTCCCCCGCACGGGCACGCTTCCTAACCTACACCGGGGGCACCAATGGTACATCCGGAGCGGGCCCTGGAAGAGGACCACGCGACCATATCCATCTCGCTATATGCGTCTCATAAGAACACAATAGGTGAGGCGCACGTGGACGACAAATGTCCTGCATCGACTCCCCGAGCCAAGGAAAATATGTCTGTGGGGCATGGTCATCGTCGTCTAAATCTCCCGACACTGGCTCTGAAGATGCGACTGGCTCTGCAGATGCGACCGTAGGAGGAGAAGATGTCGACGTTTCTGCATCTGTTACTGCAGGTAAATCCTGCTCTGTATGCTCTGAACTGCGAGTAAAGCATCCTGAAACAGAGGTGCGTCCTGGATATCATAGTCATCCGTGGTCACCTGCGCCTGTACTGGTGTGGGCTCGATAGGGTCGAACGTAGTAACATATCGACCAGGATAATCTACGTCGTCATGGAAATCTCCTCTCTGTCCATCCATCTCCATATGCGAACCATCTATCTCCTGCTGCTGCAGCTGTGCCTCCTCGTACTCATTCCCTGGCTCACGGCGCTCAGGTGATCCGGTGCCGAAAAATCGTTCGAGGGCCTCGAACGATAATCGCACACCGGCTGCCACATCATGTCGACGTGGAAGCCGTTCCGCTACTGGTGCGGGCATCGTGTTGCCCGTCTGATCCATGACGGCTTGTATAGTCTACATGTTTTTACATTTTTAGTATGACTAATTCATACTAAAATATTCGGAAATAATTTGCAACTTCGTAATCAAATTCGAGTCTTTATATCTACGAAAACTAAATTTTTTAATAGAAATTGTTAGAAATTTAACAATTAAGCCATAACTAGTTATGACTGTTAAGTTTCTAATATTTAATTCATAATTACTAAAAAATAAACATCTCAACTAATACGAAATAATAATCACTACTATTACTAAAAAATTACAATTAATACGAATTCATAATAATTCGATTAGGCATTCGATTAATGCATAATTATCTGAAACTTAATCGTAATTATAAAAAAATACGATTAATAAGAATTCTAATATTTAATTCATACAAAACTGAAATTTAATCGTAATTATGAAAAATTACGATTAAATTACAATTAATACGAATTCTAATATTTAATTCATAAAAAACTGAAATTTAAACGTAATTATGAAAAATTACGATTAAATTACAATTAAGATACGAATTCTAATATTTAATTCATAAAAAACTTAAATTTAATCGTAATTATTACAAAAAAAAATTACGAATAAATTTCCACAATTAAATACGATAAATATTTGAAAAAAGCGGGTTTAGAAATTTTATACCGAATAAAGATCGTGCGGTGTCTCCGGAACCCGAGTCGCCGGAGGAGCATTTGCCGCTGCCAACGCGGCTCGAGTCGCATACCGCCGGCCACCTCCATCCACCAACGCTTCATCGTCGGACAAGGTCGCCGGAGGTGGCTCCGTTGGGACGGAAGTCGCCGGAGGTGTTGGGATTGGGACGAAAGTGGTGTGGTCGGGACCGGAAGAATGAGGGGGTTCAGAATCCATTGACGGAATTGTGTTTAGACGAGGGAAACGCTCGGAAATGGAAAAACTATGATCGGCGCCGTCGAGGTTAAACACCAGAAAAGAAAGAAAGAAGGAAGAAGAAGAAGAAGCTGCGGCGCAGGGTTTAATAGACCCTGTGCGCAGTTCTTCTGCGCACTAATATGTGCGCACAAGTTCAGCGCACACATTCGGGAATCCGAAACGTCGTGCGCTGAACTTTTGCGCATTATATCTTCTGTGCGCTTTGTTCCTGCGCACACATTTGACAGACATCGTCAGAATTTTCACATTTATCCCGAAAATACCCTTGTGCGCAAGAAAATTGCGCACCAACCTATGCGCATAACATCTGCGCACCAAATCGCGTGCATATAGAGAAAAAGTCGCGTGCATATAGGCGTTTCATATTTTTATAAGGATTATATAATTGAAAAGTATTTGTGTGCTTAGTATTTTAAAAATGTATTAATTTTATAAACGAAATATTCATCATAAAATGGGAAAAATATGTTATTAAAGATATTTGTATATTATATATTCACAAAGATAATCATCAATATATTCACAAAGTTGTTTATCAATATATTCATCTTGGGTTGAGCTTTTGCTTTGCCCAACGAGCAAAAAGCCCAATATTAAAAAGTAAATATTTCTTTTTATAATTGGAAAAATATCAAACTTATAAGATATACTGAATAATATTGTAACACCCCCAAAATCACTTGGGAATATTACCGCCAGTGATCCCGGACATAACCGCCCGAAACCACCCAAGGCTTATCACGGATACCATAAATACAAAACAATTCGAAATAATATAAAACGTTTATGTCATAACTTAACGTTTACAATGCGGAAGCGTATTTATATAGTCTTAAATAAAATAGCGGAAGACTTAATTCAAAGATTACATAAAATGTCTTAATCCCAAATCCTTAAACAAACCTGATTTAAATAATAAACCGATCCTGTCTTCTGTAACGTCTGACTCCTCTTCACACCGCAGATCCGCCTGATGTGCCGTAATGGGACGGATGACACCAGCCAACCAATCTATTATTAAAGTTCATATTTTTAAAAAAAAAATTACAACTATATTTTTCAAACAATTCGATTATTATTAAATAAAAAATATTATTAAATAAATGTATTAATTTTATAAACGAAATATTCATCATAAAATCGGAAAATATGTTATTAAAGATATTTGTATATTATATTCACAAAGATATAGTTTTTGGGGGTAGTTGAAAAATATTTACCCATTATTAAAGTTCATATTTTTTAAAAACAATTCCACCTATATTTTTCAAACAAATCTATTATTATTAAATAAAAGATTATCTTTTAAGAAACTACATCAATTTATTTCGTAATAAACATTTTATCTTATATTAATTTAAAAACGAAATTATTTTTATAAGGATTATATAATTGAAAAATATTTGTGTGCTTAGTATTTTAAAAATGTATTAATTTTATAAACGAAATATTCATCATAAAATGGGAAAAATATGTTATTAAAGATATTTGTATATTATATATTCACAAAGATAATCATCAATATATTCACAAAGTTGTTTATCAATATATTCATCTTGGGTTGAGCTTTTGCTTTGCCCAATGAGCAAAAAGCCCAATATTAAAAAGTAAATATTTCTTTTTATAATTGGAAAAATATTAAACTTATAAGATATACTGAATAATATTGTAACACCCCCAAAATCACTTGGGAATATTACCGCCAGTGATCCCGGACTTAACCGCCCGAAACCACCCAAGGCTTATCACGGATACCATAAATACAAAACAATTCGAAATAATATAAAACGTTTATGTCATAACTTAACGTTTACAATGCGGAAGCGTATTTATATAGTCTTAAATAAAATAGCGGAAGACTTAATTCAAAGATTACATAAAATGTCTTAATCCCAAATCCTTAAACAAACCTTATTTAAATAATAAACCGATCCTGTCTTCTGTAACGTCTGACTCCTCTTCACACCGCAGATCCGCCTGATGTGCCGTAATAGGACGGATGACACCAGCCAACCAATCTATTATTAAGTTCATATTTAAAAAAAAAAAATTACTACTATATTTTTCAAACAATTCGATTATTATTAAATAAAAAATATTATTAAATAAATGTATTAATTTTATAAACGAAATATTCATCATAAAATCAAAAAATATGTTATTAAAGATATTTGTATATTATATTCACAAAGATATAGTTTTTGGGGGTAGTTGAAAAATATTTACCCATTATTAAAGTTCATATTTTTTAAAAACAATTCCACCTATATTTTTCAAACAAATCTATTATTATTAAATAAAAGATTATCTTTTAAGAAACTACATCAATTTATTTCGTAATAAACATTTTATCTTATATTAATTTAAAAACGAAATTATTTTTATAAGGATTATATAATTGAAAAATATTTGTGTTCTTAGTATTTTAAAAATGTATTAATTTTATAAACGAAATATTCATCATAAAATGAGAAAAATATGTTATTAAAGATATTTGTATATTATATATTCACAAAGATAATCATCAATATATTCACAAAGTTGTTTATCAATATATTCATCTTGGGTTGAGCTTTTGCTTTGCCCAACGAGCAAAAAGCCCAATATTAAAAAGTAAATATTTCTTTTTATAATTGGAAAAATATCAAACTTATAAGATATACTGAATAATATTGTAACACCCCCAAAATCACTTGGGAATATTACCGCCAGTGATCCCGGACTTAACCGCCCGAAACCACCCAAGGCTTATCACGGATACCATAAATACAAAACAATTCGAAATAATATAAAACGTTTATGTCATAACTTAACGTTTACAATGCGGAAGCGTATTTATATAGTCTTAAATAAAATAGCGGAAGACTTAATTCAAAGATTACATAAAATGTCTTAATCCCAAATCCTTAAACAAACCTTATTTAAATAATAAACCGATCCTGTCTTCTGTAACGTCTGACTCCTCTTCACACCGCAGATCCGCCTGATGTGCCGTAATAGGACGGATGACACCAGCCAACCAATCTATTATTAAAGTTCATATTTAAAAAAAAAAAATTACTACTATATTTTTCAAACAATTCGATTATTATTAAATAAAAAATATTATTAAATAAATGTATTAATTTTATAAACGAAATATTCATCATAAAATCAAAAAATATGTTATTAAAGATATTTGTATATTATATTCACAAAGATATAGTTTTTGGGGGTAGTTGAAAAATATTTACCCATTATTAAAGTTCATATTTTTTAAAAACAATTCCACCTATATTTTTCAAACAAATCTATTATTATTAAATAAAAGATTATCTTTTAAGAAACTACATCAATTTATTTCGTAATAAACATTTTATCTTATATTAATTTAAAAACGAAATTATTTTTATAAGGATACAGTCAATGGAAAGCGAAATAGAGTTTAGAATGGAAAGCGAAATTATTCACAAAGATACAGTCAATGGAAAGCGAAATAGAGTTTAGAATCTCACAACCATACAGTCAAAGGTTTCAACCGTCAGGCGAAACAAAGGGAAATTAGTTCAACATCGACATGGAGGCAAAACTAGGGTTCTTCAAAGTATTATGAGATAACCTAAAACAAAAGTGTTTTTTATGCTGAAATACTCCTAGGAAATAATAAATCCGAACTATGAAATAAAAGGAAATAGTATAGATAAATAAATAACAAAACAAGATAAAACTCGGAAACAAATCTGGTGTCCATCGCGTAATCCGCGGGCGCGGAAATCAGGTCCACCCGCGGCTCACCCATAGATCTTCAACACTTAGAAAATTCTGTCTGCTGCAAATCCGCGACCGCAAACCACCCGCGGCTTGCCCGCGGATTTCAGCATCAACTCCGTCTTCTCTTCTCTTCAAGTCTCCTCTCGTCTTCTTACATGGTTTCTTCAGTTCCTCGAAAGACGTATTAAATCTTCACTAGTCTTCATAATTCACTACTTCTTCTCTTCAAATCTGGATCATGTAATTACATATAAAATAGCTCCCAAATGATCCTAACCTAAGCTAATAATCACTAGATAATATGTATGAAATACTCTCTATCAAATTCCCCATACTTAGACCTTGCTCGTCTCTGAGTAAGCTAAAGAAAACATACTCCTCAATGTAATACTTAAAGGTCTCAGGAAGTACAAAGAAACTTGTCTAATGATTACAACTCCAAAAACAACATCCAAATCCTCAAAACAACAACTGTAGCAACATCAACAATACAAGTGATATGACAATAAACACATAGCCTTCTCTACTCCTTATGACTCCCAAGTTGTCCTACCCGAAATCCTCCTTATATCGCCCCTTCTTATGTCTTCCAACGCCAAATAAGAAAAAATCTTAAAATCACTCTATTTTTTTATCAACTCATCTTGCTTAGGCGCCCTCTCGGGTTTTCATCCTAACCACTCATTAATTGTTCCAGGCTCACCAAAACTCACATCACTCGAAACCTCTTTTTTACCCCAGCCTAGTGTTGGTCCAGGTTACCTGCTTGTTGCATAGATCTTGCTATCCCAGGATTTTTCTACCTTTTTTCATATTTTTGTGACTTTTCCATTTTTTAATTTTTTTTTGTATTTTTCAATATATGATGATGCAAACTTACAAAGCAATATCTGAAATAAAATGCTAAAATGAACCTAAGATAATCCCTAACAAGTAATAACTCTCCCCATAATTAATTGAAGCATTGTCCTCAATGATAGATAAGGACCTAAATATGTAAGGGGAAGAACAAATAAACTCACTCGGGTAGTGGAGGTGGATATGGCCAACGAACGCCGTCCAATGATGCTTCTCTTCTTGTAAATAAACAGTATTATCAATAACCTTTCATCAGCATAACAAACAATCAAATCAGAAACCCGAACAGAGAAGTTCAAATTTCTTGCTGAGGCAAATCCGCGGGCGTGGATAATGGCGTTGCCCGCGACTCGCCCGCGGATTTTCTCTTGTTGAATATCTCGGGAAGAATCCGCGATCGCGGTTTTCTGGCTTGTCCGCGGGTTACCTGCGGATGGGTGCCTGGGCTGCTTTGATGTCCCGATTTGAGCTCGGCGGTGACATATGATGGCTCGTGGTGACTCGGCGAGGTGGGGTGGATGGTGGGGTGATGGGGAGGACTTACAGCGAGCAAACCGCGATCGCGTTTTGACATGGCGCACGCAGTTTGACTACAGAACGTAGCTGAACCTGTGCTTCGGTGCTTTCCTCCTGTCCATAAACACACTAAAAAGAAAATCAAACTGAACGAACACACAAGGACAAACGAAAACAACACACACCTCGGGTTGCCTCCCGAGCAGTGCCTTATTTAATGTCGTGGCTCGACATGAAACTCAATCAAGTTCTCGCACCAGGTTCCCTAGGAACTCTCTCTTTCAGCACTTCGTTCTTGAACCACTCGTGGAAATGTTTGAACTTAGAACCACGCCCTCTAGATACTTCCTTCTTGGCACAAAATTTTATCTGTTCTCCCCCGCACTTAGTTTGGTCAGGCAGTTGTTTAAGCTCTATCTCAGTAACCTGCACAATACCAGACATAGGCTTTTCGCCCTGCAAAATTAGTCCGGTGGGGCTATTGCCCAAAAGTGGAGAAGGTGACTTATTACTCTCATCTAGGACCTTCTTGACCTCCTGCAAGTTAATAGCTTGAACACCCTCTATGTAGGGATCCAATACGACATTCTCAATAACACAATTTGATTCTTCCAAACAAGTAGGATTAATCACATTTATGCAAGACAAAGACGTATCATGAATGAGACTCATATCATAAATATTGTATTCCACTTTGTCCCCATCAAATTCCATACTAAGGGTTCCACTACTAACATCAATATTTGTTTGAGCAGTTTTCAGAAATGGCCTACCTAACAGAATAGGGGCAGCATGCTTATCATGATCCATGTCCAAAAAAAAAGAAATCCGCAGGAAAAACCATATTATCAACTTTCACAAGAACATCTTCAACTACCCCTTTAGGGTGCACAGTAGAACTGTTAGCCAATTGAACAATTGTTCCTGTTGCATGCAATGGTCCTAGTCCCAACGACTCATACAAAGAATAAGGTAAGACATTAATAGATGCACCTAAGTCTAGCATAGCTTTGTCAAACTTAGTTTCACCTATAACACATGGAATACTAAACATGCCAGGGTCACCACACTTCTTAGGCATACACCTTTGAAACACAACAGACACATGCTCACTCACCTTAATCTTTTGTTTTTCTTTTAATTTTTGATTTCTTTTGATCGTGCATAGTTCTTTCAGAAATTTAGCATAGCGAGGAATGCTCTTAACAAGTTTAAGTAATGGAATATTTACCTTGCATTTGCTGAAGGTTTCGAAGAGATCTTTGTCGTTCTCCAGCCTTCTAGTGTCCTTCAACGCCTCAGGGAAGGGTGCTGGTGGTTTTAAGGAGCTGAGAGGAGGTAAGACGGGTCGAACATAATTATCAGCTAGTTCAGCATCAGATCCGCGAGCGCGGATTGTTCTTTGCAGAAGCTTCAGGGTCAAATCCGCGGGCGCGAATTTCCAAACGCAGGCGCGGATTACTCTCTGCAGAATGTTGGACTCTTTCATCAGTAGCAGATCCGCGGTCGCGGGTCCAAATCTGCGGTCGCGGATTCTGTTCGTCTCGCTCCTCTATCTCGATTTCAGCCCCTATTTCAGCTACGGGCCTAGTTTCTAATTGCTTACCACTCCTAAGAGTCAATGCACTGACGTTTGCTCTCGGGTTTTCTACCGTCTGAGAGGGTAGCTTTCCCGAATCTCTTGCTCTAAACTCATTAACGCCCGAGCCATCTGTCCAACCTGCACTTTAAGATTTTGAATACTCGACTTTGTATCCTTTTGAAATTGCATGCAGTTCTGTTGTAACTCTACTTGCCCTGCAGCGAGTTTCTCATCCATTTGTTGAAGGAATGAGGATGAACCTTGGGTTTGTGTTTGAGGTTGTTGCTGAGGTGGTGGTTGCAAGTGATGAAGGTTTTGCACATTTTGATTGTTCCCCCACCTGAGATTTGGATGATCTCTTGTCCCTTGATTGTACGTATTAGCGTAGGGGTCATATTTAGGTCTCTATTGCCACCCTCCTATAGCATTTACCTCAGCGTTTGGATCTTGAAGTTGTGGGCAAGTATCAGTAGGGTGTCCTGTATCAGTACACAATCCACATGCGTTTACTTTTTGCTGAGCACCACTCTTCACCATTAAGCATTTCACCATCTCTTTCAACTCTTTCATCTCATTTTCCAGCTTAGATGTTGATTGAGACTGTATTGCCTTGACACTTTCTCTCCTGTTGAACTGTCTAGAGCCCTCAGATAACTCATGGAAAATCTCTTGAGCTTGGGCTGGGGTTTTATTCAGGATGTTACCCCCACAGGCTGCATTCACCACACAACGCTCATCATCAAGCAAACCATTGAAAATATAGAGGATAAGCGTTTCATCTGCATACCCATGGTATGGACAACTCAAACATAACCTCTTGAACCTCTCATAATACTCATAGAAATTCTCAGTAGCATATTGCTCAATGGTAGCAATATCCTTCTTCATAATGTTGAGCTTAATAGACGGGAAGTACTTTTCTAGAAATACCTTTTTCATTCCAGCCCATGTAGTGATACTTCCTGGAGCTAGATAGTACAGCCAATCATTCACTGCATCTTTCAAAGAGAACCCAAATGTTCTCAGCATGATCTGATCATCAGTTATACCCTTTGGCTTCATACTAGAGCAAACAACATGAAATTGAGCTAGGTGCTTATTCGGATCTTCTCCTGCCAAACCATGGAAGTGTGGCAATTCATGGATCAGGCCAGACTTCAGTTCAAAGTTCACACCTTCTCCCAAGTCGGGAAAGGTGATGGCTAGCGGCTGTTGAGTCAGGTTTGGGGCAGTTAACTGCCTCATAGTCTGTGGTACGACAACCATCTCACGAGTTCCTCTTCGGTTGCGGCTAATGGTTCTTTGAATCTCTGGATCAAGAGCAACAAGAAGCGAATCAGTAGTACGGGTGTGGACCATAAAACAGGTCCACACAAAGGTTGGTAACAATTAATCACACAAAAACCGAAAATTTGGTTCCCCGACAACGACGCCAAAATTGACAAGGCTAAAATCGTTGTGCCTATCAAAGAAAACCTAAGTAACCAACTAGTATAGTAGGAAAGAAATGGTCGAATCCCAAGAGAATCAAGTAGTCTATTCTTAAGCAAATAACTATTATCAACTACCACACCAAAAGAAGGGGAGTTGTTGTTCTAACCCAAGACAAGTAAAAGTAACAAGTAGCAAGAGTTGTGGTAATATGATTGGGAAACCGTTCAACCTAAGAAATATCCACACAATGACATGCACAGTTGATCATATATATCTCTAACTCATGCAATCCTATTGGTGTTCCTATTCCTGTTCAGACATAGATATCAGCGCAACCCGCCCTGATATAACTTCCTATTAAACAAATCTGAAGACCTTCAAGACTCAATTCAATAGAAGCATTAAGCAAAGGAATATAGCAGGATGCATGCAATTCAGACAACCCGTCAGATAAGCATGCAATCAATTCTCATTCACAAGTAAACACTGCGACCCGCTCATGTAAACATGTGTTTGCTACTAGATAAAGAACTCCGACCCGGAATTACCAAATCCTAGAACTATGAACAATATCAATAAACCTAGCTGGCCAAACTAGACAAATCAATAAGATTCAATAAGATAAAAGCATGAGAATCAATACAATCAATGGAAAGCGAAATAGAGTTTAGAATCTCACAACCATACAGTCAAAGGCTTCAACCGTCAGGCGAAATAAAGGGAAATTAGTTCAACATCGACATGGAGGCAAAACTAGGGTTCTTCAAAGTAATATAAGATAACCTAAAACAGAAGTGTTTTTTACGCTTAAATACTCCTAGGAAATAATAATTCCGAACTATGAAATAAAAGGAAATAGTATAAATAAATAAATAAATAACAAAACAAGATAAAACTCGGAAACAAATCCGGTGTCCAGCGCGTAATCCGCGAGCGCGGAAATCAGGTCCACCCGCGGCTCACCCGTAGATCTTCAACACTTAGAAAATTCTGTCTGCTGCAAATCCGCGACCGGGGATTTCAGCATCAGCTTTGTCTTCTCTTCAAGTCTTTTGTCGTCTTCTTACTTGGTTTCTTCAGTTCCTCGAAAGACGTCTTCAATCTTCACTAAACTTCATAGTTCACTATCAATACAATCAGAACAACACTTTGTATGAAAACCAAAAATCAATTCATAATTCAATTAGGATGTTAATAGCATCCTAATCATTAACTATGCATTTGAGTAAGCACTTAGTATTCAAATCACAAACATATTTTATGACAAACAAATAACTTCAAATGCGAAACACAAGTCACTTAGTATAAGATTCACAACTCACTTCGTATACAAACCACATATATAGTAATTAACAAATTTCATAGTGTGCAATACACAAAACACACAATATGCAATCCAAATATCATCAAGTATACAATCCGAACAACACTAAGTATGCAAACTATAAATCACTTCATAAATCACTATCCAAAGCATGAACTATCCATTTCAGGAAGCACTTAGTATGAGATTCACAACTCACTTCGTATGCGAACCACATATCTACTAATTAACAACTGCCAAAATTAAACACTTATCAAACACATAAACACGCAAAGAAATACCAAGTGATTTGACCACAATAATGCTATCTAGAGTATAGAATTACAAGAGAAAATATAGGGTTTATAGAAGGTAAAATTAATCTAAAAAAATGGACGATTCGACATAGTAATTCCAAATGCAGATGTTTAAAATGGAAAGAAACAAGTGAAATAGAGTTACAAGACTAACCAGAAGCAGATTTTGGATGATCAGCGAATTTGGGATCTGAGGACATATTCAATTTGAAGAATAACGAACAACGAATGAAAGATAACCGAGGAGAGAAATGAAGAAGACAAGGATTTGAGCTTGAATTGAGGGACAACAATGGCGATTGTCAGTGAGCGAAAATTGTCGAGAGAGGAGGAAGAGGACAAAGAAGATGAGAGAAGTTGAAGGAACGAAGTATTAAAAGAGGCGCATGAGCGCGTGTTAATGATGTTCAGGATATAACGTGGACCGCAAGATTAAACAGATCGGACGCCTGAGAATGGTTCTCATATTCACACTGGTTCTCGCCTCGGGATTGGCTCTCACATGAACCAATTCCTATATATTTATATAAGAAAGGATCGAATGAGAACCAAGTTTAAGATAAGATATAAACTAAGAATTCTTTAGGATTAAACTAAGAATGGATCAAAAGATCAAATGTCAACGTTTTGCTGCATTATTAGTATGATGAACCTGCATCAAATCTATCATGAGCTTGGCTCCATCAGTAGTAGGATGAACCTGCACCAATATGCCTAATGAACATGCCTCAATCATTAGAAAAGGATAAGCTTGCCTTCATCATTTGTATGATGAACCTGCATCAATATTTCATGAACTTGCCTCCATTATTAAGTACTATGAACCTTCATCAATACTATCATGAACTTTCCTGCTTTGTATCATGAACTTTGGTTTAGAGAACTTAGAATGTTGTCCATTATTGTGATGTACTTGTGTGTACTATCATGAACTTATTAGCATTGTACCTACAACCTGTACTATTTCTGTCATGAACCTTCATCATTACTTGGATGAACCTGCAGGTATACCATCATGAAATTGTCTCCATCATTAGTAAGATGAACCTCCACTAATAGTATCATGAACTTGCTTGCTTTGTAGCATGAACTTGACTTCAGAGCACCTAGATCTTGGTCTATACTTAGATGAACTTGTTTGTGTAATATTATGAGCTTATTAGCATTGTTCCTCAAACCTGCACCATTTCTGTCCTGACCTTCATCAATATTTTGGATAAACTTATTGAATTTGTATGATGAACCTTCATCAATACCTTTGTTCTAACTTGTATTTTCACCTTTTTTTGTTCAACAGTTTTACAGATCCTAGTAGTGTTTCTGGTGGTGGTAGTAGTACCGTTTCAGGTAACCAGAGCAGTCCTAGTTCTTATTCCTCTGATTCATATTCTACATATTTTTCCAAGGTGGCAATGTTTACTATCTTCTCACGTGTGATGATGCTTTGAAACCAGTTATTGGGATGCAGTTTAGGACATTGGATGAAGCTGCTATATTTTATGGAAAATATGCTCTTGCATGTGGTTTTGGTTCCCGTAGAGGTGGCGGGAAATATACTTATGGTGTTGCTACTTATAAGTACTTGTATTGCAGCATGCAGATTTATAAAACATGCCAAAATAGCACTAGATTCGTGTTCTAGAGTGGGTTGTAAGGCAAAAGTCTCCCTTTCTTTCATTGGGAATTTGGGTTACAAAATTGTAGCTTTTGAACCTCGACATACTCATGAACTTGTTACTGGTAATGGAAAACATTTATGGCATGCCAAACGGAAGTTTGATTTTGATCATAAGAAGTTTATTATGGATTGTGAAAGAGCGCATATTGGTCCAGTTAGATCATATCGCATCTACAAGGAACTTGTTGGTGGCTATTCACAAGTTGGAGCATCTACAGTTGACTTTAAGAATTTCCTCCGTGATTTTTTGCCTTACATTGGTGGCTCTGATGCCCAAATGACTATCACCAAATTTACCAACAGAAAAAATATATCACCTGTCTTTTGTTTCAGCTATGTTGTTGATGCTACTGGTAGGTTAAAGCGTTTATTTTGGGTTGATCCTGTGTCGCGTAAGAACTTCTCTCTCTTTGGAGATGTTGTGTCGTTTGATGCAACATACCGAACAAACATGTACTTTTTTCCCTATGTTTGCCGTTTAAATCCCTTTTCAATTATTATGAGTCATGAACCTCTGTTATAATTCTTATTAGTACACCTAAAACCCGCTTCTCTATTAACATGAACTTGCACTTTTTGTAGGATGAACTTGTTATCTATTTTCTATGAACCTGCTTCCTACTAGCTTGAAAATGCACCTTTTTACTATCATGAACTGTTTTACCAATATAACTTGAACCTACCTCATTACTATGCATGATCTTTTCATCCATCTTTTTATGAACTTGTAATTCTTTTTATCATAACTATGCATCTGCCATGAACCTAACTCAAAACCACTGATAATGAACCTAACTCAAAACCATTGATCATGAACCTAGCTCCAAGCCACTGATCATGAACCTAACCGGATTCCCCTAAGCATGAACCTAAATAAATAACCTTAATCATGAACCTAAGTTAACTGAATACACCTAAACATTTACCAACCTATTTCCACATGAACATGTGACTATACTACCTTGAACTTCTGGTCATTCCATCATGAACCCTTACCTTATTTGAATTTTTTTCTTTACACTCACTTGTCTTTAAACTATGAATATGTATTTAGTTGTTTATATTTTGTGTTACAATCCTTTGAATTTATATGTACAATCTTATTTTCATCCCTGCTGGCTTGATATTCCTAGAGGATGTCGGATCTTATGTTTGGTTGTTGGAACAATCCAAGGAAGCTATGGTGTTTGAGCCCAAAGTTATTGTCAGAGACCAAGATCAATCAATGAAAATTGTTGTTGCACAAGTGTTCCCCAATTCTCGTCATAGACTTTGTAAGTGGCATGCTATGAAAAACGTTTCGGCAAAGACAAAATATGACACGGCTACTGGTGCTGAATTTAGTGCTCATCTGGATAATATTGTTTGGTCCCATCAACTTGAACTTGCTGAATTCGAGGCTAAGTGGATTGCTCTGTTAGATGCATTCCCATTGGTAAAAGGGCGTTGGTTTGATGAAATGTATGCAATCTGTCAATTCATGATTCTAGCGTACTTCCGAGATGTTATGTTTGGTGGCTTGGTCAGGACAACTTCTATCTCAGAATCATCGTATAGATATTTTGTTTATTTCAGTGACAGGTACTACCGCTTAGTTGAGCTTGTTATGCAATTTGATATTGCTATGGACAGTTAGAGACATAAGCAGGTCAAGCTTAATTATGACTCAACTACACTACATCCAAAGTTGAAGACACAATTTCTCTTTGAAAAACATGCATTCGAGGTCTACAAGCTGTCGACATTTAAATTTGTCCAAGATCATATGTTTTAGGCCTTTTTATCTTGCTCCATGGCCAACATGCACGATGATAATACTGAAGAACCTATACAAATTCATTCAATCAGGGATTGTTATTCATACTTTTTCTCAGTTCTACGTAGCTGAAGGGGACTTCTTATGCAACTATCGTATGTTTCAATGTGTGGGTCTTCCTTGCTGCCACGTACATCTTCTTTTTTCAGCAATATTCGATATGATAGGATTCCAGAAAAGGTTGTTGAAACTCGTTGGACAAAGGATGCCACCATCAGTCATGTGTTTATGCTTGACATTACTCTTGTAAATCAGTGCAACGCTCTAGAAGAGCGTGCGCCATTTCTGAATGAGCTTAGTTATGACTTCTACAGTTGCGTTGGATTGCTTGATGACAAGCCATATCAAATGAAAGAGTTTAATGCGCAACTAAAGGAGAAACGCACATCATTGTTGGTTGCTTTGGGTTCTTCCTATTCTGCTGGCCCATACACTCTTGCTCGGTTGGAGTCTTTTGCAGGAGTTGAGGCGTGTTCTACCATTGAAATCCATCCACCACCCTAAGCTAAGAACAAAGAAAGTGGCCAACGTATCTGGAGTTCAATAGATATTTCTCAAGCTCGTGGTCCTTCACATCAACGCTGTTGTAGTCGATGTAAGCAGTTTGTCACTCACAATGCTCGCACTTGTATTGAAGAGCTTCACTCTTAGTAGCCTCTATGTCATTTGGGATATTTTTTAAACTCATTTCAGTGTAAATGAAACTACTATATATATATATTTGTTGAACCTATTTTTGAACTCATTTCAGTATTAATGAACCTACTCTTTATTTTGATGAACCTATATTCCAGTTTGATCCTACGTCCTTCAGAGAGGTGACCTTTTTTTTTCAGGGAATGAACCTACTTGAAACTCGTAAGGTTGAAGTTCAACGTTGTACAATTTTTTTTGAAAATTTAATGAACCTGTTTTTGATTCATGAACCTATCATTTTTAAAGTTTGAACCTATTACATAAAACTAATGAACTTAACTCTATTATTTATGTTCTTAACATTTAATCATCTTCGATTCATGTTTTAAATTCGTCAAAACAATTCATCTTTGATTCAGTTGTGTTTATTAATAATGTTTTATATGTTGTATGAACCTCATATTCAGACATATAAACAATTCAAATATTTATGAACTATGAACCTAGCTGGTTACCAGATTATGTCGCTCAGTTAAAACACGTTGTAATCCGTATTAATAAAATGTAATAAAGGGAGCAATACTTTTCGAAATATTAATTTTTGTAATTGATGAAAATGTACTGATTTACTACTACATTACTAACAGTGAAATTTTTAAGTATAATAATGAAACTGAATTATTGGTATAATGAACATGCAAGCAACCAACAATGAACCTCTTTCATAAACAGAATGTACCTCTCTTTCATTCTTTATGAACTTAATAGTCAATCATTAACCTGCAAACAAAAAACTAATGAGCCTACAAGGTATTTATCCATGAACCTAAAATCCCTACCGTTGAACCTGTTTCTAGTATTCTTGAGAATCCAGCTGAGTTTGCACTATTGATTCCTCAACCAAATCCCTCACCCGGTTTGCTTCTGAACTTATAATAGTATGCACATATTTGACCCTCAATCTTTTTATTTCTTGCTCTCTTTAGTCATTTGAGTCTCTCATTTGTTTGTCAGTTCACCCATGAATATCTCCATATGTCTCATGCAAAACACACCTGAATGGTTTGTGTCTTTTTTCTGCTTTCCATGGTAGATCGATCAGGATTGTGTTTTCCAAGAAATCCAATCTGCATAGGTCTGTTGAACTTGTCATAACAAATAAATAAATAAATACTAACCACACTATATAATTTTGGCTTGTATTTTGATATTCCGTTATTGTTTTGAATGTTGTCCAACACATGTATTCTAGGAGTTTGTCAAATTTAGTAAAACCAGAGAGTAATGGTCTTCTCCATCCAGTACATGAATTAGAACCTGAAATATTCAACATTCACTTGTGTTATTAATTTATCAAATCCCATTTATATATCGTATATGTCTTACCATGTCAACATCTGTGATTTTTCTCCCTTCCACTTGTGCTAACCCAAATTCGTGACTGCTTACGAACTTGCTATACTCTGTATTTTTGTCCAATTTGTACTTGTCATGTAAATACATTTTTATGGTAATAATTTCAACTTGTTAACAAAATTACACGCGTACAAGTAAAAATAGTTTTTAAGTTAAGTGAACTGGTTCACGACCTCATTTGTTCACAGGTTCATAGGTTCAGTGGTTTACACATAAAAACTGATAAACCTTCAATTCCGAAGTCATGATATTGCAAGTTAAACCCCATGAACCTCGAAGTTAAAGTCATGATTTTTCTCTTTCAAGTTTACTGATTTTTTTGTAGGTTCACACATATTATATTGTAGGTTCATGTCTTTTCCTTTTGAACCTACATGAGTAAATCAGTGAACCTATAGGGGAATTATCAATGAACTTGTTTTCAATGTATCACCGAACTATTGGAATTCAGTGGCCCTATGAAAACAACATGTTTTCATGTTTCTTACCAGAAACTACACATCAATAAAAGTCTATTTGGCACATCATTCCTCTTCTTCTTTTGATTGAAGTTTAGAAATGAGGTCCAAGCATCAGTTCCTTTGAATTCACCATCCATTCCTAACGCTCCAAGCTCGTTCCTCAAAATTTTGTTCTTTGAATCATCGAATACTATTTCTCAGTCCATGCATTTCATTGATATTTAATACTCTCATTATATTTTGTACAGAAGTAACTTAAACGTTTGAGTACTTACCCTTCATCTCTAGATTTTAAGAATATATAGCGTTCATACATCTTCTCCTCATTGGTTGTCTCTTTTAAAATGTCAATTGAATTTTTGTTTCTTTTTAATATCAATGCTTGGTGTTGTTCACTTCTATCTTAAAGATTTATGAATATGGGACTTTGTTTCCTTTTTCGCTGTTATTAATGAATGAAGGTGGCTAAGATCAGAATTACCAGAAAATATAAATAAAACGTAAAGAACATCAAGGTTCATCATAATATATATAATTTTTGGGGGTGGTTGAAAAATATTCACACAAGATATTCTTGAAGATATTCATGAATATATTCATCTTGGATTGGGCTTTTGCTTGGCCCACCGGAAAAAAGTCCATTATTAAAGTTCATATTTTTTAAAATAAAAATCCACCTATATTTTTCAAACAAATCTATTATTATTAAATAAAAGATTATCTTTTAAGGAACTATTCCACATATATTTTAAAACAAATCTATTATTATTAAATAAAAGATTATCTTTTAAGAAACTAAATCAATCTATTTCCTAATAAATATTTTACCTTTTATTAATTTAAAATTGAAACCATTATATAAGGATTATATAATTGAAAGAATATTTGTGTGCTAAGTATTTTATAAATGTATTAATTGTAAAAACGAAATATTCATCATAAAATGGGAAAAATATGTTATTAAAGATATTTGTATATTATATATTTACAAAGATATAATTTTTGGGGGTGGTCGAAAAATATTTACCCATTATTAAAGTTCATATTTTAAAAAAAAAAATTACAACTATATTTTTCAAACAAATCGATTATTATTAAATAAAAGATAATCTTTTAAGAAACTACATCAATCTATTTCCTAATAAAGATTTTATCTTTTATTAATTTAAAAACGAAACTATTTTTATAAGGACTATATAATTAAAAAAATATTTGTGTTCTTAATATTTTATAAATGTATTAATTTTATAAACGAAATATTCATCATAAAATGGGAAATCATAATCATAATATATATAATTTTTGAGGGTGGTTGAAAAATATTATTAAATAAATGTATTAATTTTATAAACGAAATATTCATCATAAAATCGGAAAATATGTTATTAAAGATATTTGTATATTATATTCACAAAGATATAGTTTTTGGGGGTAGTTGAAACATATTTACCCATTATTAAAGTTCATATTTTTTAAAAACAATTCCACCTATATTTTTCAAACAAATCTATTATTATTAAATAAAATATTATCTTTTAAGAAACTACATCAATTTATTTCGTAATAAACATTTTATCTTATATTAATTTAAAAACGAAATTATTTTTATAAGGATTATATAATTGAAAAATATTTGTGTGCTTAGTATTTTAAAAATGTATTAATTTTATAAACGAAATATTCATCATAAAATGGGAAAAATATGTTATTAAAGATATTTGTATATTATATATTCACAAAGATAATCATCAATATATTCACAAAGTTGTTTATCAATATATTCATCTTGGGTTGAGCTTTTGCTTTGCCCAACGAGCAAAAAGCCCAATATTAAAAAGTAAATATTTCTTTTTATAATTGGAAAAATATCAAACTTATAAGATATACTGAATAATATTGTAACACCCCCAAAATCACTTGGGAATATTACCGCCAGTGATCCCGGACTTAACCGTCCGAAACCACCCAAGGCTTATCACGGATACCATAAATACAAAACAATTCGAAATAATATAAAACGTTTATGTCATAACTTAACGTTTACAATGCGGAAGCGTATTTATATAGTCTTAAATAAAATAGCGGAAGACTTAATTCAAAGATTACATAAAATGTCTTAATCCCAAATCCTTAAACAAACCTTATTTAAATAATAAACCGATCCTGTCTTCTGTAACGTCTGACTCCTCTTCACACCGCAGATCCGCCTGATGTGTCGTAATGGGACGGATGACACCAGCCAACCAATCTATTATTAAAGTTCATATTTTTTAAAAAAAAATTACAACTATATTTTTCAAACAATTCGATTATTATTAAATAAAAAATATTATTAAATAAATGTATTAATTTTATAAACGAAATATTCATCATAAAATCGGAAAATATGTTATTAAAGATATTTGTATATTATATTCACAAAGATATAGTTTTTGGGGGTAGTTGAAAAATATTTACCCATTATTAAAGTTCATATTTTTTAAAAACAATTCCACCTATATTTTTCAAACAAATCTATTATTATTAAATAAAAGATTATCTTTTAAGAAACTACATCAATTTATTTCGTAATAAACATTTTATCTTATATTAATTTAAAAACGAAATTATTTTTAGGCAATGGCTATATGCACGCGAATCGATGCATATATGCACGCGATTCTGTGCGCGCAACTTATGCGCACGCATCTGTGCGCACTTCTTATGCGCATACGTGTTTTACGGGGTATTACGGGTACTTTTCGTAAATTTTCAGAGTCTGTAACACCTTGTGCGCCTAACTACTGCGCACAGGTTGAGAATCTGTGCGCCGTGTTTCTGCGCACTGTTCAAACATAGTAGCCGTTGAAATTTTTGAAAAAAGTAGCCGTTAAATGTAAAACTGTGCGCTTAGGTTCTGCGCACAGGTGCTTTAGGTTTGGGTTTGTGCGCGGATGGTTAGAGCACGGGTCTTTACAGTTTCATTTGGACCACAACGGTCATAAATGTGCCTATATAAAGCCATAATCTCTTCGTTTCCAACAAATTCATTCAAAACCTCTTCGTTTTCCAACAAATTCATTCAAAATGTCTCGTCGTAATCAAAACTCTCGTATGTTAGAGTTGATTACTCAAAGTTGTGAAGATAGTGATGAAGCACACGATTGGGATAGCGGATCACAAGAAGAGGAAGACGACCCGAACGACGACGAATGGTTGGATGGTTTCTTAGAAGACGAAGAGTTCGGCGACTGGGATCCGAGTGGTGAATTTGTGGTTAGTATAATATGTTATAATTTGAAACATATGGTAGCGTAATTAGTTTCAAATTAGTTTCATATGCTAGCATAATTAGTTTCATATGCTAGCCTAATTAGTTTCATATGATAGCCTAATTAGTTTCATATGATATCCTAATTAGTTTAAAGTAATGATTCGTATTTTGCCTTGTTATTTTGGTAGTAGTGTAATTGTCGCTCTACAATTACGTATAGGGGAAAGATTATTCGGATTATTTTAGAAGCGCACAATATTGGGATACTCCGCAAGAATTGTATGAGTGGGCGAGAGATAGAGGAAAGGAGTTAGTGATAGCTTTGGTAACGCGTAATTCAAGTCCGTACCAAATAAGTATTGTGTGCGATAGATTTGGAAAACCAAGATCTGGGAGGCCAAAGGTGAACAAAGAGAATCCAGAGTTGGCTGTTCCTAGGCTTAGAAAGTCGAAGTCGAAGAAGTGTGAGTGTAGATTTCAGCTACTGGCAGTGCGAAAGAAAAACATTCCCGGGGTCGCAGGAGAAAAATGGATTTTAGGTGTGATAGAAGGTCGGCATAACCATGTGCTACTTGCTAGTTTTCATGGGAATGCATTCATGGGTCGAATGAAGGAGGAGCAAGAGCTTTGTGCTAGGCGGTGGGGAGATGGAACTGGACGCAAGACGCCAAAAGAAATTATCTCTAAATTGAGGGAGAAGTACCCTGGTAATGTTACTTCAAGGAGACAAGTTGCAAACTTTTTGCAGAAGGTGAATTACGAAGATCGCGGAGAGCTAAACGTGACACAGTGGTCGCTTAAGTTTTTGCGAGACCACGACTACGTAGTTCACCCACATAGAGACACGACAAACGGAGAGGTTGCAATATTATTCTTTGCTAACCAAGAGTCGTTGCGTTTGTTGAAGAAGTACCCGTACGTGGTAATTATCGATGCGACGTACAAGACAAACAAGTAAGTCTCTACAATACCTTGGTCGATATTTAGTTCGGATAATGATATATGTTCTGTAGTGATATATGTTAATGTTTCAATAGATATGAAATGCCGCTCGTAGAGATCGTTGGATTCACCAGTACACACAAGACGTTCAACATCGCGTATGCATTCACTAAAGCGGAAAGGATTTATCATTACACATGGATAATGATTCAATTGAAGTCATTATTCATAGATTTGGGAGTGATGCCAACGGCTATAATGACAGATTGCGAAGACGCGCTGATAAAAGGGATAAAGACTGTTTTCGGGAGCGAAGTTCAACATCTGTTGTGTTGGGTGCATATCAAACACAACATTGAGGCACATGCTTCGACCATCCTAAAGAGACAAATTAAAGTGGAAGCCTTTGCAGGACAATGTTGGGGACTATTTTGCTCAGCTACTGAAGAGACCTATGAACTGCGGCTCGAACAGTTGAAGAGATCTTGGAAGAGCGGCCTTGTGGGATACGTCGAGAGAACATGGCTTAATCCTCACAGGACAAGTATAGTGAGGGCTTGGACAGATCATAAGCTTCATTTCCTTACGAGGACTTCAAACAGGTAAATATTGATATTTTTTAGTTAAAGACGATTATATCATAACGGCGTACTTTCTGAACTTACCAACTTAACTGTTTTTTAGAGTTGAAGGGATGCACAAGGTTTTGAAAGATATTATTGGTTCCAACAGAGGGGGCTTTAACAGAGTGATCGTACGGATCCATCATTCAGTACTCCTTCAGATTGATTCAATTAGGGCGAGCATGAACATGTCTCTCTCCAAACGACCAACTGATTTTGATGATCCAAACATGCATCCGCTTGGAAGGGCTATTTTTTCCCGACTATTCTACAAAGTGTCAGACAGGTGTTTTGATCATTTGTTGGCTACTTATGAGATCATGTTGACGGGGAAATTTCCTCAACAATGCACCAACCATTGGGTGAGGAACTGTCTTGGGTTGCCGTGCGTCCATCAAATTGCACACGCTATCATTTCAAACACACCCCTGATTGAGGATGACAGTCACCCGTTCTGGAGGGATTTGCATTGGGATGACACTCCTGAAACAGAAGACGACCCAAATCTGAAGGTCCGAATGAACATTATAGAGTTGCGACTCCATGAAATGTTCACCAAGTTGGAACTTGGAACCTTGAAGAAAAGCACGGCATACCAGCTAGGTGAGTTGTATCAGGACTTGGAGCATCCTGAACTAACTACCTTGAAAGAACCGACAAATGTGAGAAGAAAAGGCAGGCCAAAGGGTGCAAAGAACAAGGATAAGGAGGAGGTTGACAGTGAAAATGACAAGGAGGATGACATAAAACAAGAAGATATGGAGCAGTATGAGATGGAGGAGGCAAAGCAGAAATCAAAAGGAAAGAAGAGTACAGGAGCAAGACGGCCAGGTCGTCCTAAAAAGGAGGAGGATGACAGTGAAAATGACAAGGAGGAATCGAGAGAGAAGAGTTATTTTGAGCACAAACAAGAAGAGCTGGAGAAGTATGAGAAGGAGGAGGCAAAGCAGAAATCAAAAGGAAAGAAGAAGGCAAACAATACAGGAGCAAAACGACCAGGTCGTCCTAGAGAGCAAACAACGACATCACTTCCCGTGGTCATTGAGGCCGAGGAGTTGCATTCTCAACCCATGCCCGACCTATCACAGCCTGAAGGATCAAACTACACTGACTTCGATCAGTGCCCTGAAGAACTTGGTGTTCCTCTCATTCATAGGGGGGTTGACTTCGGCATTGACAATTTGGATGATTTTTGGCTTCCATACATCACAGATGTTAGACAGGTACGTTCTGACGGACATTGTGGTTATAGGTCGATGGCCTTACTTCTGAGAAGAAAAGAACAAGAGTACGGAAACATTCGGCGTGAGCTGGTAACGGAGCTGCTTCAGAACCGAGAATTGTACGAGCGTATTCGTCGTCGTCTTCGTCCGGGTACTTGGGAGGATCTTATTCTCCAAGTTAACCATTGCAGAAGCCCTTGTTCAGAACTGTACTGGTTGCACTTTCCACTGATGGGCTTAGTGTTTGCCACCCTATACCAAGTTGGCCTCGTGTTATTGTGTTGGGATGCTCCGACCTTTTGCTTACCGCTAAGGTGTAGAACAGAAAACGCTGATCCTCCACGACAGATTTTCGGCATGGCACACGTTGGCAACCGTGACCACTTCATACCGGTAAAGTAGACAATTGTACTTGATACTTGTGTAATCATAGTTTTTTGTTTAATATCTTAAGTCGATTGTGTTTATATAGGTGGCGTTGATGGTTGGTTCGCCACTACCGCATACTCCCGGTTCGTGGAAGAAACACGTAGATCCAAACATTCAATGGTGGGAAGAAACATTTGGGGACAATTTGAGGATGTATTGAGAGTACCGCATTTCAAATGGCCGGGCACCAGATCCATTCATGTATAAAGGAGGGACCGAACCCGTTCACATATCTGACTGAGTGAGATTGTCATGTAATAATTAGAAGACGCATTGGAATTTCTTAGTTTGTAATGCCTTGGTTTTTAATGTTTCGTATTTGTTATTTTGGTAGTAGTGTAATTGTGCTTTATATAACAATGAATGGATCAGATTGCATTGGAATTTCTTAACACGTTCGAGAGACAAAGAAGCGACAATGAAAATACATAATGAAAGTACATAATGAAAGTACGTAATGAAAGTACACAATGCTCATAACATTAGATGTCTACGATTTAGGCGTCGTCGGCAGAAGAGGAAGAGCAGTCGGAAGCATAGACGATACTACAAACCATCAACCGCAATTCTTTTTCTTTAATCTTAAACCTTTCCATCAGGACCTTCACTCTATTGTCACTCTTCTTTTTCTTGATGATTAATTTCGTGATAGCACGTAAAGCAGTAGGGGTATGCTCTGGATCAATAAACCTGATTTCGAAGAAACAATTGCATGCATAATGCCTTCGTCCATACTGGTCAGGCATGTCTTCGTCATTGTTAACGTAAACATTACACATTTGGCGACACCTTTTTGTACCAGTACACATTATCTGTGGAGGGTCAGGCTTCACACGTCTTGGTGATGATGATGATGATGCCATATTCGTAGTTATGTTCTTCCAAATAAGTAAATAATAAAACTTTAGTTATAAACATGAAAGCATATACAAAAAACAAAGCATGTACAAAAATGAACAAAAGAAAAATTTACCGGTTAGTAGGGAAACTTCGATTTTTGCTCTAGTTGAGATGGATGAACTAGTTGAGATGGATGAAGAAATCACCACCTTCAAACCGTTGGTTTTATAGGAATTTATGTATATGGTGCGCGTTGCTTCTGCGCACAAGGAGTTACCGATTCAAAATAACGGTAACTAAAAGTGCGCTATGTAGCTGCGCACAAATTTTTAACGGTAATTTTCTGTGCGCGTTACACCTGCGCACCAAAAGTTACAGATTCAAAAAGTTACAGAATAGGTGCGCTTTACCTTAGCGCATGGCTGAAATTTCTGTGCGTTCTACCACTGCGCACTATACTCTTTCATTCTTCGAAATAGTTGCGATATGAAGGGTCTAGCACATCGATGTGGATTATGTTTGAAAAACTTATACAAAATAGTGTTATTAGGCATATAAAGTGTGTATACGGTCTCCCCGTCACAAAAAGTTGATCGAAAATACGCGAAAACGCAAAAAAACCCTTATCGGTCCTGATGGCCTGTTAAGGTCGAGAATAGGCGGTTCGATGCCCAAACGACATCGGAATGCAATGAAACTTGTTTTCAATGCATATTATAGCTATTTAACCTTGTCGGTAAGTTCGAGTCAAAAACTCGAGCTCTTCGAGTAACACCTCCTTTGTAAACCTTCACTAATCTTTCATTCTTCGAAATAGTCGAAGTAGTTGAGATATGAAGGGTCTAGTACATGGGTGTTGATTATGTTTCAAAAACTTATACAATTATGTGTTATTAGGCATATAAAGAGTGTATAAGGTCTCCCCTTCACAAAAAGTTGATCGAAAATACTCAAAAACGCAAAAACGCCTTATCGGTCCTGATGGCCTGTTAAGGTCGAGAATAGGCGGTTCGATGCCCAAACGACGTCGGAATGCAATGAAACTTGTTTTCAATGCATATTATAGCTATTTAACCTTGTCGGTAAGTTCGAGTCAAAAACTCGAGCTCTTCGAGTAACACCTCCTTTGTAAACCTTCACTAGTCTTTCATTCTTCGAAATAGTCGAAATAGTTGAGATATGAAGGGTCTAGTACATGGGTGTTGATTATGTTTCAAAAACTTATACAATTATGTGTTATTAGGCATATAATGAGTGTATAAGGTCTCCCCTTCACAAAAAGTTGATCGAAAATACTCAAAAACGCAAAAACGCCTTATCGGTCCTGATGGCCTGTTAAGGTCGAGAATAGGCGGTTCGATGCCCAAACGACGTCGGAATGCAATGAAACTTGTTTTCAATGCATATTATAGCTATTTAACCTTGTCGGTAAGTTCGAGTCAAAAACTCAAGCTCTTCGAGTAACACCTCCTTTGTAAACCTTCACTAGTCTTTCATTCTTCGAAATAGTCGAAGTAGTTGAGATATGAAGGGTCTAGTACATGGGTGTTGATTATGTTTCAAAAACTTATACAATTATGTGTTATTAGGCATATAAAGAGTGTATAAGGTCTCCCCTTCACAAAAAGTTGATCGAAAATACTCAAAAACGCAAAAACGCCTTATCGGTCCTGATGGCCTGTTAAGGTCGAGAATAGGCGGTTCGATGCCCAAACGACGTCGGAATGCAATGAAACTTGTTTTCAATGCATATTATAGCTATTTAACCTTGTCGGTAAGTTCGAGTCAAAAACTCGAGCTCTTCGAGTAACACCTCCTTTGTAAACTTTCACTAGTCTTTCATTCTTCGAAATAGTCGAAATAGTTGAGATATGAAGGGTCTAGTACATGGGTGTTGATTATGTTTCAAAAACTTATACAATTATGTGTTATTAGGCATATAATGAGTGTATAAGGTCTCCCCTTCACAAAAAGTTGATCGAAAATACTAAAAAACGCAAAAACGCCTTATCGGTCTTGATGGCCTGTTAAGGTCGAGAATAGGCGGTTCGATGCCCAAACGACGTCGGAATGCAATGAAACTTGTTTTCAATGCATATTATAGCTATTTAACCTTGTCGGTAAGTTCGAGTCAAAAACTCGAGCTCTTCGAGTAACACCTCCTTTGTAAACCTTCACTAGTCTTTCATTCTTCGAAATAGTCGAAGTAGTTGAGATATGAAGGGTCTAGTACATGGGTGTTGATTATGTTTCAAAAACTTATACAATTATGTGTTATTAGGCATATAAAGAGTGTATAAGGTCTCCCCTTCACAAAAAGTTGATCGAAAATACTCAAAAACGCAAAAACGCCTTATCGGTCCTGATGGCCTATTAAGGTCGAGAATAGGCGGTTCGATGCCCAAACGACGTCGGAATGCAATGAAACTTGTTTTCAATGCATATTATAGCTATTTAACCTTGTCGGTAAGTTCGAGTTGAAAACTCGAGCTCTTCGAGTAACACCTCCTTTGTAAACCTTCACTAGTCTTTCATTCTTCGAAATAGTCGAAGTAGTTGAGATATGAAGGGTCTAGTACATGGGTGTTGATTATGTTTCAAAAACTTATACAATTATGTGTTATTAGGCATATAAAGAGTGTATAAGGTCTCCCCTTCACAAAAAGTTGATCGAAAATATTCAAAAACGCAAAAACGCCTTATCGGTCCTGATGGCCTATTAAGGTCGAGAATAGGCGGTTCGATGCCCAAACGACGTCGGAATGCAATGAAACTTGTTTTCAATGCAAACGACGTCCTTGGAGGCCTTATATGCGCATTAGATCTGCGCACATGATTCTTTGCGCATTAGATCTGCGCACGGTTGAAGACCGTTAAAATATGACCGTTGCGTGCGCATAACATCTGCGCACGAAACGGTCATATTTCAACAGCAAAAACCGAAGCTATAAAAGGGGGGTTGCACTCACCTCAATTCACCAATCTCACCATCTCTCTCTTAACCTCACCAATCTCACCATTTGTCTCTTAACACTCGCTATGTCGCACAGTTCATCATCAAGCAACGCTGCCCTTTTTTATTGTAAATGTGATCGACCAGCGGTAATGAGGAGTTCAGAATCTCGAAGAAACCTCGCTCGAAGGTTCTGGACATGCGCTGGTACTGGTGGTTACATTTGTGAATTCCGCGAGTGGATCGATCCACCACACCCTTGTTACTCCTTAGCTGCAATAAGAGATCTATTCTCGAAGATACGTACGTTGGAGGAGGAAAACGCCGATCTTAAGGCGACCCTGGCTTCCAATCGTTAGTTAAGTGGTTGTTTTAATCGTTAGTTCGTTGTTGTAATTGTTAGTTAAGTGGTTGTTGTAATCGTTAGTAAACAAGCATAGCACTGGACAAAGAGAAGTTGAGGAGGGACAACCTATAAAGATCCCCAACCGATATTGGTTTCGATGTTCGGATTTAGCAAAATGTACGAACTAATAAGAGTTTGGAAACTGGTTATTAGTTGGTACATATTGCCGACTCCGAACATCGAAACCAATCATCGGTTTGGGGATCTTGATAGGTTGGTCTTCCTCACCATCTCTTTGTGTAGTGTTGTTGTTGAAATTTGTATTTCGTTTTCAAATCAATATAGTTTTTCACGTCTTGTTGTTCAGATTTGTATTTGCATTATTGTTCGGAGTCGTTTTGAATATTCAAACAAGCAAAACATAAAATTTAAAACCATCACACAAGAAAAAGGCATACATAAAACATCAATCGTACATAAAACATCCATCAAACAAAAACAGACGTCAAGCGTCTAATCCTGAGTCTCCTGAGTATAAGGCGGAGCATCTTCCCGAGGCACATCACCCTGAGTCATATCATCTTGGTGCGCATCCTCCTGAGTGCCGCATCCACTCCCCTGGCCACTCTCATGAACAGAATCTCGGAAAACAGGAGGTGGTGGTGGTGGTGGCATCCGCGATGCACGTGGGGGAGATGGTGCCAAAGGTGCCTGAGGTGCCTCTAAGATTGCAAGCCAACCACGAATCACATCTTCAGTGGCCCAAGGTCGATCCGAGATAGGGGTGTCTAGAAAAGAGTGCATCATGGCTTGAAGGATCTGACAACGCTGCAAACAAAACGTAAATTTAATCGTTAGTTAAGGTCTAAAGCTAAGTTTTGTACAAACTTTATAAAATTTTACATACCGTTAATGCATCGATAGGCACCGGGGTATATCCATAGCGAGGCGGGCGATCATGTCTCTCAGAGGATGGATCGACGACGGGATGTGAGAACTCGTCCAGCCAATCCATATAGTCATCAGACATCTTCCATGCTGGCTCTGCAACCGGCCCATCCAGATCGATCAGAGGCCTCGGCTCTGTGTCCCATGCAAGAAGAAGCTCAGGTGCATAAACGACGTCATACCTCGTGCAACCCATGGGCCGATGAAATGACAACGGCTGAATGGGTGGGTCGGGAACGGGCTGAGCCCGCCCAAACTGCCGCAGGACTCTCCTAGGGTTGTAGGCCTCATGAAATTTCCAGATGCTCAATACGCCCTCAAATCTCGTAGGAGAAACCTCTGGTGAGTTGAAGTCCAAATCTCTCCATGGCTGCCAGTTAACCTGAAACAAATAACAAGCCAAATTAGACACGTATTGCGGTAATGAAATAAAAAATATAAGAAATTAAATCCAAACCTGCTCATATCTCATGTTGTCGAGCATGCGACGGATGGCAACCAAACGCCCAGTATCCGAGCTAAGTGGTGTATACAATCCTACAGCAGCATCTCCATGGGCGAATGCAGGGTTCGTGACAAAGTGATCACGAAAATGAGGAAAGTATGCCCAGATCCAGCACTACATATAAACAATTACAGATTATTAGTAAAACTACGTGAATAGTTAAGAGTTATTCACCAAGACGTTAACGACAAGATCTTACCCTCAGAAGAATCCCACATGAACCAATGGTTGTCGTCTCGACTCTAGATGCAGACCCTAAATTGCGATACACTAACGCAAGTATGCTGGCTCCCCATGCAATGTCCCCTGTACGATCATGGTTGAGAACAAGCGCCGCGTACTGGACCTTGACACCCTTTGTCGACCTGTCCACCAAGACAGTCGAGCCCAGAAGCAAAAGGAGATACAGAGTGGCAATGTGACTCTCATTCCTGACTGGCGCATCAAACAAAACTTCCAACCGAGCATTGAGGGCACCGAAATGAATGCCACCTGAGCTATAACATGCCTTCATGTCATCAGCCTCCTGACCCATAGCGTCCGCAAGCGCCGCATAGATCTGGTCATCTGTCATAGGTGAATTGCAGCTACGACCATGTATACGGACTCTGAGGATCTGCATCACGTCATGTAGGCAGATGGTCATCTCAGCAAATGGCATGTGGAAAGTGTTGGTCTCTGGATGCCACCTCTCCACAAAAGCAGAAATCAATGCAGCATCGATCTGAGACGCTATGCCCACTCGGCGCAGCTCTGTCAGCCCAGAATGCTCAGCAAGCCTGAACCATGTACCCTCCTCAGCTGAAATATGATGCTCATAATCATGAACCTGTGCAGATCTGTACATCACCCTCAGGAGCTTCCTAGCCTAAATAAGTACAGAAAAAAAATTGCGTCCGGTTAGTAAATATGAAACGTATAACTTATTATAAGCATTCAGATCAATGTTATTGAACATACCGGATCTAACGGAGCCGCCTCAGCCTCGGCCTCATGCCCGTCCCCATCCTCTGGCTCATCCTCTGGCTGAATATCTCCTACTCGTCGTCTCTGCCTGGGACGACGACCACCTCTAACTGGAGCCGCAACCTCCTCACCAACAACCTCCTCAACTGCAGCCCCCTCAGCGACTCCCTCAGCAGCAATACCCTCACCACCAACTCCCTCAGCACCCTCCTGACCTCTCCCTCTCCCTCTCCCACCACCTCGGCCTCTGCCTACAGCACCCTCACCACCACCTCGGCCTCTGCCTCAGCCTACAGCTTCCCCCGCACGGGCACGCTTCCTAACCTACACCGGGGGCACCAATGGTACATCGGGAGCGGGCCCTGGAAGAGGACCACGCGACCATATCCATCTCGCTATATGCGTCTCATAAGAACACAATAGGTGAGGCGCACGTGGACGACAAATGTCCTGCATCGACTCCCCGAGCCAAGGAAAATATGTCTGTGGGGCATGGTCATCGTCGTCTAAATCTCCCGACACTGGCTCTGAAGATGCGACTGGCTCTGCAGATGCGACCGTAGGAGGAGAAGATGTCGACGTTTCTGCATCTGTCACTGCAGGTAAATCCTGCTCTGTATGCTCTGAACTGCGAGTAAAGCATCCTGAAACAGAGGTGCGTCCTGGATATCATAGTCATCCGTGGTCACCTGCGCCTGTACTGGTGTGGGCTCGATAGGGTCGAACGTAGTAACATATCGACCAGGATAATCTACGTCGTCATGGAAATCTCCTCTCTGTCCATCCATCTCCATATGCGAACCATCTATCTCCTGCTGCTGCAGCTGTGCCTCCTCGTACTCATTCCCTGGCTCACGGCGCTCAGGTGATCCGGTGCCGAAAAATCGTTCGAGGGCCTCGAACGATAATCGCACACCGGCTGCCACATCATGTCGACGTGGAAGCCGTTCCGCTACTGGTGCGGGCATCGTGTTGCCCGTCTGATCCATGACGGCTTGTATAGTCTACATGTTTTTACATTTTTAGTATGACTAATTCATACTAAAATATTCGGAAATAATTTGCAACTTCGTAATCAAATTCGAGTCTTTATATCTACGAAAACTAAATTTTTTAATAGAAATTGTTAGAAATTTAACAATTAAGCCATAACTAGTTATGACTGTTAAGTTTCTAATATTTAATTCATAATTACTAAAAAATAAACATCTCAACTAATACGAAATAATAATCACTACTATTACTAAAAAATTACAATTAATACGAATTCATAATAATTCGATTAGGCATTCGATTAATGCATAATTATCTGAAACTTAATCGTAATTATAAAAAAATACGATTAATAAGAATTCTAATATTTAATTCATACAAAACTGAAATTTAATCGTAATTATGAAAAATTACGATTAAATTACAATTAATACGAATTCTAATATTTAATTCATAAAAAACTGAAATTTAAACGTAATTATGAAAAATTACGATTAAATTACAATTAAGATACGAATTCTAATATTTAATTCATAAAAAACTTAAATTTAATCGTAATTATTACAAAAAAAAATTACGAATAAATTTCCACAATTAAATACGATAAATATTTGAAAAAAGCGGGTTTAGAAATTTTATACCGAATAAAGATCGTGCGGTGTCTCCGGAACCCGAGTCGCCGGAGGAGCATTTGCCGCTGCCAACGCGGCTCGAGTCGCATACCGCCGGCCACCTCCATCCACCAACGCTTCATCGTCGGACAAGGTCGCCGGAGGTGGCTCCGTTGGGACGGAAGTCGCCGGAGGTGTTGGGATTGGGACGAAAGTGGTGTGGTCGGGACCGGAAGAATGAGGGGGTTCAGAATCCATTGACGGAATTGTGTTTAGACGAGGGAAACGCTCGGAAATGGAAAAACTATGATCGGCGCCGTCGAGGTTAAACACCAGAAAAGAAAGAAAGAAGGAAGAAGAAGAAGAAGCTGCGGCGCAGGGTTTAATAGACCCTGTGCGCAGTTCTTCTGCGCACTAATATGTGCGCACAAGTTCAGCGCACACATTCGGGAATCCGAAACGTCGTGCGCTGAACTTTTGCGCATTATATCTCTTCTGTGCGCTTTGTTCCTGCGCACACATTTGACAGACATCGTCAGAATTTTCACATTTATCCCGAAAATACCCTTGTGCGCAAGAAAACTGCGCACCAACCTATGCGCATAACATCTGCGCACCAAATCGCGTGCATATAGAGAAAAAGTCGCGTGCATATAGGCGTTTCATATTTTTATAAGGATTATATAATTGAAAAGTATTTGTGTGCTTAGTATTTTAAAAATGTATTAATTTTATAAACGAAATATTCATCATAAAATGGGAAAAATATGTTATTAAAGATATTTGTATATTATATATTCACAAAGATAATCATCAATATATTCACAAAGTTGTTTATCAATATATTCATCTTGGGTTGAGCTTTTGCTTTGCCCAACGAGCAAAAAGCCCAATATTAAAAAGTAAATATTTCTTTTTATAATTGGAAAAATATCAAACTTATAAGATATACTGAATAATATTGTAACACCCCCAAAATCACTTGGGAATATTACCGCCAGTGATCCCGGACATAACCGCCCGAAACCACCCAAGGCTTATCACGGATACCATAAATACAAAACAATTCGAAATAATATAAAACGTTTATGTCATAACTTAACGTTTACAATGCGGAAGCGTATTTATATAGTCTTAAATAAAATAGCGGAAGACTTAATTCAAAGATTACATAAAATGTCTTAATCCCAAATCCTTAAACAAACCTGATTTAAATAATAAACCGATCCTGTCTTCTGTAACGTCTGACTCCTCTTCACACCGCAGATCCGCCTGATGTGCCGTAATGGGACGGATGACACCAGCCAACCAATCTATTATTAAAGTTCATATTTTTAAAAAAAAAATTACAACTATATTTTTCAAACAATTCGATTATTATTAAATAAAAAATATTATTAAATAAATGTATTAATTTTATAAACGAAATATTCATCATAAAATCGGAAAATATGTTATTAAAGATATTTGTATATTATATTCACAAAGATATAGTTTTTGGGGGTAGTTGAAAAATATTTACCCATTATTAAAGTTCATATTTTTTAAAAACAATTCCACCTATATTTTTCAAACAAATCTATTATTATTAAATAAAAGATTATCTTTTAAGAAACTACATCAATTTATTTCGTAATAAACATTTTATCTTATATTAATTTAAAAACGAAATTATTTTTATAAGGATTATATAATTGAAAAATATTTGTGTGCTTAGTATTTTAAAAATGTATTAATTTTATAAACGAAATATTCATCATAAAATGGGAAAAATATGTTATTAAAGATATTTGTATATTATATATTCACAAAGATAATCATCAATATATTCACAAAGTTGTTTATCAATATATTCATCTTGGGTTGAGCTTTTGCTTTGCCCAATGAGCAAAAAGCCCAATATTAAAAAGTAAATATTTCTTTTTATAATTGGAAAAATATCAAACTTATAAGATATACTGAATAATATTGTAACACCCCCAAAATCACTTGGGAATATTACCGCCAGTGATCCCGGACTTAACCGCCCGAAACCACCCAAGGCTTATCACGGATACCATAAATACAAAACAATTCGAAATAATATAAAACGTTTATGTCATAACTTAACGTTTACAATGCGGAAGCGTATTTATATAGTCTTAAATAAAATAGCGGAAGACTTAATTCAAAGATTACATAAAATGTCTTAATCCCAAATCCTTAAACAAACCTTATTTAAATAATAAACCGATCCTGTCTTCTGTAACGTCTGACTCCTCTTCACACCGCAGATCCGCCTGATGTGCCGTAATAGGACGGATGACACCAGCCAACCAATCTATTATTAAAGTTCATATTTAAAAAAAAAAATTACTACTATATTTTTCAAACAATTCGATTATTATTAAATAAAAAATATTATTAAATAAATGTATTAATTTTATAAACGAAATATTCATCATAAAATCAAAAAATATGTTATTAAAGATATTTGTATATTATATTCACAAAGATATAGTTTTTGGGGGTAGTTGAAAAATATTTACCCATTATTAAAGTTCATATTTTTTAAAAACAATTCCACCTATATTTTTCAAACAAATCTATTATTATTAAATAAAAGATTATCTTTTAAGAAACTACATCAATTTATTTCGTAATAAACATTTTATCTTATATTAATTTAAAAACGAAATTATTTTTATAAGGATTATATAATTGAAAAATATTTGTGTTCTTAGTATTTTAAAAATGTATTAATTTTATAAACGAAATATTCATCATAAAATGAGAAAAATATGTTATTAAAGATATTTGTATATTATATATTCACAAAGATAATCATCAATATATTCACAAAGTTGTTTATCAATATATTCATCTTGGGTTGAGCTTTTGCTTTGCCCAACGAGCAAAAAGCCCAATATTAAAAAGTAAATATTTCTTTTTATAATTGGAAAAATATCAAACTTATAAGATATACTGAATAATATTGTAACACCCCCAAAATCACTTGGGAATATTACCGCCAGTGATCCCGGACTTAACCGCCCGAAACCACCCAAGGCTTATCACGGATACCATAAATACAAAACAATTCGAAATAATATAAAACGTTTATGTCATAACTTAACGTTTACAATGCGGAAGCGTATTTATATAGTCTTAAATAAAATAGCGGAAGACTTAATTCAAAGATTACATAAAATGTCTTAATCCCAAATCCTTAAACAAACCTTATTTAAATAATAAACCGATCCTGTCTTCTGTAACGTCTGACTCCTCTTCACACCGCAGATCCGCCTGATGTGCCGTAATAGGACGGATGACACCAGCCAACCAATCTATTATTAAAGTTCATATTTAAAAAAAAAAATTACTACTATATTTTTCAAACAATTCGATTATTATTAAATAAAAAATATTATTAAATAAATGTATTAATTTTATAAACGAAATATTCATCATAAAATCAAAAAATATGTTATTAAAGATATTTGTATATTATATTCACAAAGATATAGTTTTTGGGGGTAGTTGAAAAATATTTACCCATTATTAAAGTTCATATTTTTTAAAAACAATTCCACCTATATTTTTCAAACAAATCTATTATTATTAAATAAAAGATTATCTTTTAAGAAACTACATCAATTTATTTCGTAATAAACATTTTATCTTATATTAATTTAAAAACGAAATTATTTTTATAAGGATTATATAATTGAAAAATATTTGTGTTCTTAGTATTTTAAAAATGTATTAATTTTATAAACGAAATATTCATCATAAAATGAGAAAAATATGTTATTAAAGATATTTGTATATTATATATTCACAAAGATAATCATCAATATATTCACAAAGTTGTTTATCAATATATTCATCTTGGGTTGAGCTTTTGCTTTGCCCAACGAGCAAAAAGCCCAATATTAAAAAGTAAATATTTCTTTTTATAATTGGAAAAATATCAAACTTATAAGATATACTGAATAATATTGTAACACCCCCAAAATCACTTGGGAATATTACCGCCAGTGATCCCGGACTTAACCGCCCGAAACCACCCAAGGCTTATCACGGATACCATAAATACAAAACAATTCGAAATAATATAAAACGTTTATGTCATAACTTAACGTTTACAATGCGGAAGCGTATTTATATAGTCTTAAATAAAATAGCGGAAGACTTAATTCAAAGATTACATAAAATGTCTTAATCCCAAATCCTTAAACAAACCTTATTTAAATAATAAACCAATCCTGTCTTCTGTAACGTCTGACTCCTCTTCACACCGCAGATCCGCCTGATGTGCCGTAATGGGACGGATGACACCAGCCAACCAATCAAGGAAAGGAAACGGTTGGTTAGTCTAATGAAAGACTACACAAGTGGAATTTATGTGAGGTTCTTGTAATCGTGTCTAGTAGCCACATACACTCTCGAGTGAAAGCCGAGAAGTGAAGGACGTTCGATACTCATACCGAATGTTTTATGTGTTTAGAATATGCAACAAGAGAAGACTCCAAAAGATTGAGTCTTATGGAAAGAATATGATTTGGGAACATTATAGTTAATTTACACACAATATGTTTAAAACAACCAACTTAGAATAATGAGCTAACGATCAACCTCACCACATATATTGTGTGAATCACCACACATGTGAATCCAGATTGAAGAGATAGTCCCTAAGCAAAAGGCCGGGCGGTTTCCACGTTGTACTCCTCGCCCGAGGTATATTAATTAGGTGCTCAATATGCACTTATCTTATTCACTTATAAAACGTACATTCACGTTATAAGCTTTTAAACCACATCTCATCCCCTCCAGGACATACGTGGACGAATTTATAATGGCACTGGCTAAGTGCACCTCCGCTTATATCCGAATAAGCGGATCGGTCATGACCCAATCAAAGAGGCCATAAGGCATTTCCCATCCTATCCCCTTATATTATCAAGAAGCCGCTAGCCTCCCGCATGACATATAGCGCTCCTAAACTACTTATACATGTCATTCACAACAACACACAAAGTCCATCTATCACCCTACGGTAATAATAATATATAGGTCGTTCTAGCGTCATATACAACCTAATAATAATGATTCATTTTATTCACATCATTAACATATAAGTTTCCATGCAAACAAAAGATTATATTTATCCCAACTTATTAACAATTTAAATTAATTGTTAAGTAAGACGAATATGGAATAAAGAGCAAGAGCGAACCGCCACTTGCCTTATTGACGAACGTAGGCTTGGATTCGGAACGGAGCGTAAGAACCTCGTCTACTTTGTTCGATCTTCTAGAATCCCGATTCCGTATGCGTTACCCAACACATAAATAAGAAACGTCATTATCTATTTGATATAATTTTCTCCCTAAATTATATCTCAGGAATATGATTTTCTTATTAAATCTCATAAATTTAATTAAATAATACAATTAATTAAATTAAATTATTTTCCGGAAAGACAAATACATATGTTATACAAATATTATATTTTATAACATAATTCATTTTCTAAAAATTATAATGCATTAATTTAAATAATGCATTACAAGATCTCATATGGGCTTTAAATAATGGATAAAAGGAAGTTGGGCTTAAAAGCCCATTTGTAGACATCAGCCCACATGGGGCAGCAGCCCAACAGAGGAGACACGACCTAAGTCGTCTTCCTCCTCTTGCCTGCTTCTTTTCTGCAGAAGCAAGGGCCACCCACAACAATGGCGAGAAGGCGACCCACCTCGACACGACTCCGGCGAGGCTTGGCGGCTCTAAGGCGACTCGAAACAGCTTGGAAACTGGACACAAATACGCAAAGAAAGATTAGGGTTTATACCCGAAAGCTCGAACTCGACTTTAATGGGGGAAACCGAAAACTTACCGGAATCTCCTCGGAGTTGAGACGCTGTTAACGAGACCAACCCGACGACGCTCCTGGAAACAAAGGATCGAATAAACTCGTATTAAACGACCTTGAATAAATATCGAAAACCATATCGAAACGGTATCGAAATACGATATCGAAACTTACCGATATCTAACCGATTAGGCTCGGAATCGACACACGAGCGAAGCCCGGTATTCAGGGGTGAACGAGAGACTGAAAAAAATGGAACAACAACACCAGATACTCTTATGAATTTCTCGAGAAAACTTGAAGAAAAACAGAGGAAGACGAGGGAAATTATGGTTATACCTTCTGTTCTTCAGACACGAAACGAAGGCGCCCTTCTTCCTTGAAGGAAGAACACGAACGAAGAAGAGAGGAGGGAACAATGGAGTTCTCTGTTTGAAAATTAAAACGCAGAGGAGAGGAGTACGGAGGCGTTAAAATTATGAACGAGGGAAGGTATAATATATACGCGATGATCTCCAAAGTTCAGCCCTAAAGACTTGCCATACGAGAGAAGATTATGGTTTAAAGGAGCGTGTGAATAATCTCAGGAAGGAAGAAAGATAATTGTAACAGGGAATGAAAATGGGGGAAGGAGTGTAGCCGATCTCGGCGTTCTGGGATTTACCCTCACTAAAATAGATACTACAAGTATAAAATTCATCAATATATTTATCATAATATATTTTAAAAAGGAAAAAAAGAATTCAATCATTTATAAATATGCTATGAATTCATATCTCATGATACACTCAAATGACAATCAAATAATCTTCTACATGCATATAAAAAACATATTATCATGATCATCATATAATAATATATAATTTTTTGATAGGAGAAAAATATTCACCCAATAAAGATATTAGAGACACTATATCATTATGTTTACTAGTCCTTTCTCCAATATATTCACAACGACCTTCATCAATATATTTATCATAATTTTTCAGCATTTGCTTAGCCTACTGAAAAAAGCTCCATATTTTTATATCAGTTTTCTGAAAAATTGTAGAAAATATACAAAATTCGTTTTTGGATTAAAAAAGACTATGCTAATATATCATATTATCCTACATCAATATACAATATACAACATACGTTTTGATATTTTTAAAGTTGAATGAAATATATCATAATCCTAATCCTAATCCTAATATATATAATTTTTTAGGGTAGTTGAAAGATATTCAACAAGATATTCATGAATATATTCATTTTTTGTTTGGATTTTGCTTGGGCCACCGGAAAAAATTCTCAATATTTTTTGCTTGCGCCACCGGAAGAAAAAACATTACTGAAAAAATGTTAAAAGTTACACTTCAAGATATATGATAAAATATAAATCTTATAAATATATATATAAATATATATATATATATATATATATAAAGATATTATTTCCGATATAAATTTTATTATTTTAGTATCCTTTGAATATAATTTACATTCTCTTTGCTCTTAAGGATAAAATATGTTCACTTATTAAAGGATATTGTAAGGATTTTTAATATCCTAATAATAAGATTTATTATTAGGATTACGTAGATATCATGATTATGGGGTTAAATTAACTACAAAAAAGATAATATTTCAACATTACTAGACACTCAGGTGTGGCTTCATGAAAGATAACTTGATAGAATATTCAGATGGTAAAAAGGTAATAAATTCTTTTCCACAAAGATAATTAGCATATTATAATCATCATGTATGAATATAACATTAATATTTACATAATATATTTCATATTGTATTTAATTCTTTATATAAATATAACAGTAATTGAACACAATAATAAATTAAAAAATAATAATATAGATTCAAAATAAAAATATATGTTAAACCTACGGGACAATATTACAACTACTAATTCATATTTATAGAGTACTATGTTTTTTATTAAAATTCAAAGGACTAGTATATTTAAAGATTTGGTACTTTACTTACCCCTATAAATGCAAGGTCTATGTTGATTATCTCAATTGGTTTGTATTTTTGTTTCACCGGATACATACAAATATAACTTCAAATCAAAGTTACTTCATGTCTGTTCATATAATTCATAATCAACTTTAAAGGAAACATGTATTAACTTGAATCATATTTTAATGAATGTATACATGTTCAGGGTTATAAATAATCTAGTTTATCAATGAATGTGAATAAAGAATTATACCCGTAAAATCTATAGTTCTTGGCTGTCTTCTTTTTGTGCTTTGCCTTCTATTTATTTTCTTTTCTTTATGTGTGTCAAGAAATGAACATGTTATGGTATACAAAAGCACCTGTAAGCTCATATTTTATATGTTTATTCTTGCAGTTGTTTTTGTTTTTGTTTATCCTTCTGTTGTCTACTCTCAATGATCAGTGATGCCCTTCTCCCTTCATGTCCATCATAAAGATATCAAATCCCTAGAACTCCGAACCTACACCATAATTAAAAACAATTGTGTTAGATCTTACGTATTCTAAAGATATACCTCTATTTGTGAAACTCCATGAACCTAGTATTCTAAAAATAGTTGTAACTCCATGAACCTAGTAAGGTTTCTAAAGATATACCTCTATTTGTCGATGTTTACTTTCCTCTTGATTCACATCCATTTTTTTGTACTTGTTTTCATTTAGCTTTCAGATATCTCTCCTTCATTTGAGAACCCATAGTATGTTATTTTGATTAAGTAAAAAACAAAGTTCTAAACATTGAACCTGGATATTGACTTTAAAGAATATGAATTGATTCATGAACCTAATCCTATAGGTTCATTATTCTATACAACTAGTTTCATCAAGATAATTATCCTTAAAAATCATGCATCTTATGTAGTAAAACAATGAAGTGCATGATTCTGGTATAGTAGGTTTATCCAATGCAGATAAGATGTAAATAATATACATAGACAATAAGTTCATCACCCTACTACTCTAGGTTCATCAACCTTGTACTGTAATTAAGTTAAAAAAGTTCAAATTTGTTAACCTGGATATTGTCTATTAGGTATATCACTAGGTTCAGGATCCTACTATTGTAGGTTCAATATCCTATACCACTAGGTTCATTAAGATAATTAGCCCATAGACTTCATTTGCATCTTATGTAGTAAAACATTAAAAGTTTATGTTTCTGGTAGTTTCTCTTGAGTTGTTGTTTCTGCTTTTTGTTGCTCATAATCTAATTTTTTATGTCAAAGGTTGATGACTTGAAATTTTCATTTTTTGTTTCATCTCTTCAGCCTTCTCGATTGCTTTTAGACACCTAATCAGTTGTGGATCACTCCAGAATGGATTGTCTTCATCTTACCAAATCTTTCTGAACTCCTTCATTTTCTCCTCCTCTTCTTTTTTCTGTCCTATCAGTCCCTTTGCTGTAATTTCCCATGCTTCTGACAAATGGTTCATTTTTTAATTCCTCTGGAATTTTTTCGACCATTTCCATTAGTTCCAGAATCTCATTTGCCACATGAAATTGTTTTTCAGTAAATAATCTCAACCATTCCTGCATTCATCAATAATTTACTGTTTATATTACTAATATTGTTAAATGAACCTTCTACTTGTTTTGATGAACTTGAAGTAACCAACTTATAAAAAACAATTGAACCTATAGGCTTTTCTTACTTGTAATTTACTAGGAACATAGTGTTTTTTTTCTTTGGCTTCTGTTTCTCCTTCTTTGTTGGCTCAACTATGCCAAGTCCAAATCCACCATGTTTTAATTCTTCAATCTCCCTTTTTCCCAGAGAATTTTTCTCCCATCCCAAGAACACTGGTGTGATTGCTAGAATTTATTTCCCCATAATCTTGACCCTGTCCAGATACAACAACTGTAAAACCACTACACAATATTAGATATAAATAATATGAATAGGTTCATGAACCTAATCTTATAGGTTCATTATTCTATACAACTAGGTTCATCAAGATAATTATCAATCTTGTACTGTAGGTTCATCCAATGCAGATTAGATGTAAATAATATACTTAGACAGTAAGTTCATCATCTTACTACTATAGGTTCATCAACTTTGTACTGTAAGTTAAAAAAAGTCAAATTTTTGAACCTGGATATTGTCTATAAGGTATATAACTAGGTTCAAGAACCTACTATTGTAGGTTCAATATCTTATACCGCTAGGTTCATTAAGATAATGAGCCCAAAAATTCATTGCATCTTATGTAGGTTCATACCTCTAGACAATTTACAGAAGAAGGTTCATTCGTTACAAAAGCAGGTTCATACCACTAGAAATAGAATTGAACCATTGAAGAAAATCTTATTGTTCATCTTCCATTTCCTTGCCTCCTTCAGCAATGTCTTTATAACGCACTAACACCAGTTTATGTTCTTTACTTCTCCCATATCAGTTACCAAATTTTCTTGGTAAACAGTACCCTTTTGGGTACTATACACAAGCACTGATATGAAGAACATGTTGAACAAATTTTCCTTTTCAGTGCACGTCTTCAACTTATCTTGAATTGCGTTTCGTCCAATAATGATTGAATCTGTGTTGAAGAACTCTTCCAATAAGCAATAGAACATTCATTTTCTTTCTTCAATGTACGTGTTCCTCTAGGTATGACATGACCCCGTTGAACTTCTTCTTCATTTACTTCAATTAAGCTTCCATCTTCCATTTTGATGAAACATTTTGAAATATCAAAATGTTAAACCACCCACCAAGTAAGCCTAGAAGGTACAAATTCAATTTTGAGCTGAAGCATGCTACCAAATCCCATCTCTTGCACCCATTCCTTTTTTGTGACGTCTAATTCTATACTCTTTATGAAGGCGCCGAACGATTTTGGAGAATTTCTTGTTTTGAACTTGTCCTTGTCATTCTGGTTAGTGTTGTTGCTTGCCCCTTTAGATGAACTCAAAGTCCCTTGCATAATCGCAGGTTCATGAATTACAAGTGGATTGTTCTGTGAAACTTCTTTGTATGGAAGTGTTAGTCTTTGTTTTTTGCTTTATGGTCCATTTTTCCTTGTCCCTCTGACAACAACAAACTTGTGTTTCCCAACTTTTATGGTGTGAACCATATGTACTTCACTAGAATATTGTTCATCACTAACGAGATTGTTGCTTTCATCTGATTTTCTGCCCTTTGTCAACAACAATCTTGTCATACTTAAGCTTTTTGCAGAAACATAAGAACATATCAATTATGTAAGTTAAGTGATCATACGTGCATATATTACTGAACCTAACTGTATTACTCTATGAACCTATTTGTAATTCTGATGAACCTATTCATTTGTTAAAAAATATTTTACCTCTTAAGGTTGTATGTATATGTAAGCAAATAATATCTATGAATGTGTGATGAACTTATAATCTAATCTCGACAAACTTGGCGTTTTTATGTATAGGAACAATCAGTAATAACATTTGCTTAACCTAATTGTATTAATGTTTGAACCTATTTTGTATTGCTCATGAACTTAATGTTTAACAATCCTATATTACTGGTGAACCTATCCATCTCCTATATAATAAATTACTTATATTAAGCTTTATGTATATTTTTTCACTTGAAACCCATGAACCTATTTGTATATCTAATAACCTATAATCTAATCTAAACAAACTTGGTGTTTTTATGCATAGGAAGAATCGTTAATAACACTTGCCTAATGTATTGGTATTACTATCTGAACCTCTGTGAAATTGCTCATGAACTTACTATTTAACACTTGCCTAATAACACTTGACGACTTTATGCATAGGTTGGCATAAAAACGAAATAAACATTAGTTCACTCATACAGAAAATTTCATCTACATAAACTTTAAGTCGATAAGGATCTATATGTTAGATCTGCCTAATGGTGAACTTGTTTACCATAGAAGTTAGATCTAAGAGTATATTTAAAGAGAAAATTTGTCACCTAAACTGTGGGAGTTTATGTCATCCTCTGCATCGTAGAATGACTCTATAGATGACATTTCAGAGAGAATTTGAGCTTCAATTTGATCTGATCATTCCCGGATCGGTGTTTCCCCCTAGCGCCAATTCTTTCTCCTCTAAATTTTGGTTTTCTCTCTCGCCAGGTTTTGTAACAATGAAAAGGGGTTTTGTTGTGGCTTTTTATACCAAAGTGACATTAGTTTTTTGTTTTCCTTTTTTTTAATAGTTCAAAAAGTAAAATTTTGATTTATTAATGAACCCGTAAGACCAGGTGAACTTTCACCTCTGGGAATTCTCATTTTTAGGGTTTTTCTCTCAAGCATCTCTTCATCTTCTCGTTGCGATTTGAAAATGTTGTTTCCTTCTTCCTCCAGGTACGTTAATCTAAGCTTTTCTGCAGAAATTGTTGCTCTCAAATCCTCTAGCAAAGTTGTAGACATATCTATATTTCTATTGTTACAAGCTTTTCCTTCATCTCACTGTCAAACCTAAATCGCCATTGAAGTTTTAGTATTCCTAATCGTTGATTCTATGTCGATTATGCTTTTTTAATGTTGTGAACCAACTTTATTTGTGTTATGAACCTCTGTTTTTTACTGGTGTGAACCTGCTTTCTCTTTGGACCAATTAGATTCATGAATATCTGTATTATTAGCATCTATGAACCTAATATATTGAAATGCATGAATCTAAAATCGCCATTAAAGCTTTAGTATTCCAAATCGTTGTTATTGTGGTCTTTTTTTTTTTTTAATGATGTGAACCAGGTTTTTTTGTGTTATGAATATGTTTTTACTGTGGTGAACCTGCTTTCTCTTTGGACCATTAGATTTAAGAATATCTGTATTATTAGCACCTATGAACCTAATATATTGATTATGGAAATTTATGAACCTGGTGTTATATTATTGATTCTGATTTGAAACTGTATTTCATGAAGCTTTTCTTACTGTGTTGAACCTGCTTTATTTGAATTAGGAACTTGATTTGTTAATCTCTTGAACTTGTTTTGTCTTTGCGTTCTTAATATTTATTATAACTCTGACTTTTATGTTAATGTGTTAAACTTTGTATTTTATGTTTTGATATTTATAGAATGGTTAACCACATAAGTGTTGTGAGCTCTAGTTCGGACTCAAGCTCCAACTAATCGAATCTTTTCAACCATTCACACAGTTCTATTTTCAACGAGAGTTCAGATGAAGTGTTTTCATATCATAGTCTCCATGTGTCTTTCATTTGAAGATAGCTCAGATAGTAGTGCATCTAATTCATCAGTCAGACTTATAGATCCTATATCACTTACGCCCATATAGAGAGATCGTTTTTTCCTTGTAATCAAGTCCATACCTTTGTTGTCGAAATGACTGAGAACTAAGTGAAAACTGAGTTTCGCATTGTAAGTTTTTCTTCCTCCAAATTTTAATGTTCATACTTTGTTCATATATTTATTGTTTATTTTTTCATTTCAGCCTATTCCTCCACATCATGCTAAAAAATTATGGGATTCACCTGCTACTATTGAAGTGCTTTCTCAGACTTTTGACTCTGAGACTTCTTGGAAGGTTGTTGTCTTAAAATCAGGAAATAGTGTCAGGCTTGGGAAAGGTTGGAGAGCATTTGAAAAGAAAATTAATTGAAAGTCAATGATGCGTGTGTCTTTGAAGAAGTATCTCTCAATCATTTCAGTTTTATGGTTCATCTGTTTAAAGCATATTAATTTTCTATAAGCTCACAGTTATTATCCACAAGAAGATCACTGACTTTGTAGATTGAATCTATTAGGATCTTTTGGGATATTTTGGAGTATCAGGTGTTTATCGTAATGAATTATTGTAATGAACTTATATTATTTAATGTATGAACTTTGGGCATCATTCTTATCTTATTGCAACCTTATCCCTTTTCATGAACCTTCTTATATTAATAATGAACCTACATTATATACTTGTAGAACACACGTTCAATCAGGTATTTATACAGTGACATCATTTGAAAATTTGATATTATGTAATAATTTAAAGGAACTAAATCTGCATGAACCTTGATTACTATATTTGTGAACCTGTATCTTTATTAAGGTGAACCTTTGTTTTAAAAAGATTAGAAAAATTTGTTTTGTTTAGGACATCAATATATTTTCATCTTGTTTATTTTGGTAAAGAAATGAATTTATGATGAGCTATATTTTTCATGAACCTCACTGTGTATTCTTTTGAACCTCATTGTGTATTATGTTGAACCTCACTATTTTATTTGTTGAACCTGAGTACAATTTTATTTAATCTTTGGTTGTTACATAAGAACAATATTTTTCCGTTTATGAATCTCTTGCATAAAAACATTTTTTTTATTCTGTATGAACCCGTCCGAAAATATCATAATATGGAGCCTATAAACAGTCAAAGTGATTACATATAATGTTATGTTCGACTTCAATGTTGATCATCAGAGTATCACATAAAAAGTTAAACTTAAAATCTTACAAACCATTAGATAATGTCATTACATAAATCCTTGCAATTACCAAATCATGTGAACATGAAACAGAAAAAAGTGAACCTACATGGTATTTATCCATGAACCTAATATCACTAACAATGAACCTCAACTGTAGCTAGAATTTTTTCAACGTTTCTACTTTAACCATGTTTGTTGTTGAAGTAATCATAGCATGGGTATATTTTACCCTCAGATTGTCCAAAATCCTCTCTTTCTCTTTCTCCCCCATCTTCTTGAATGCTTATATCCAACTTCTTGTTTTTATCTTTGAAGTACATCTCCATGTGCCTCATAGTATACAATTCAAATAATTCTACATGGCTGGATTCTGTCCATTGAAGCTTCACTTGTTTGGCTTTACTTTGTGCACGATCCAAAGTCACGCACAACTTATGGTTAAGGCCAAGAACCCATCTCTGATTATCCAACTTCACATATATAAAAAACAGAATGTGTTACGTCTTAGATATTGATTTCTTAAACATATTTCATGACAATATAGGGATTTACCAGCCTTTCCATACTGTTATTGTACACATGTTGGGGAGTCATCCTTTTGTTGTTGTCTAATATATGACTTTCACTCTTTTTAATGTGCATAACAACAATGAAATAGTGTTGTACGTCGTTGTGCACAATTGGGGCAACCAACTGTAATACAAATTGTTAGTTTTTAACTAATTTTTATCAACAAAATATGGAGGTATTATATATTTCTTACGATATCAATGTCTAGTATTCTTTTCTTGTTCACTATTCTCAGAGCTTCCGAAACATATGCCTTAAATGCTTCCTTAGCATTTTCTTTCCCATAAGCCTGTTTTCCCAATAATCTAGTTAAAGTTTTATAGCTACAACTATAATCAAATTATACACATAAAATTTAAATATTGGTATACACATAGAGAGGTTACCAACTTCAAACATTCTAACAACATTCTTCTTGGTTGATCCTTTTTCTTCTCCCTTCATTGTGGTTCAGCACAACACTCCATCTGTTATCACTAGGTTCATGAACCTACTATTGTAGGTTCATTAAACTACTACTCTAGGTTCATGAACCTTGTACTATATTGAAAAACTTCAAATTTGTTTCACTTACTAGTCTTTCTCCCGTTCTAATTCATCCTTTCTTTTGTACATACTCGTAGCATCTACATTGTTCTTCTGTTATCTTTTAAGGTTCATGGAATTTTTTTGCACTCTTGCCTTCATCCTGTATTCCTTTTTCTTCCTCTTCAATTTGTAAAGTGTAAAAATATAAAAACCTTGGTTGTAAAAAACATTCATTAAATTAAAGCAACTTAATCTATAGTTTTCATCCAACAATTGAGCACTCATGAACCAAATAGTATTTTGAGATGAACCCACAACCCATGTCTGTTAAAATTCAAATTAACTAGTGTTAAGATTCATAAATCAATCTACATTTCATTATGTGCCTCCTTTTCTTCAGAATCTTCTCCCATGTGTGCATATACACGTGATGGACCCGCCTCAGTAAATATATGTTCATTTCCCTCTTTAAGCTGTTCTACAATGGACTTCATGAGCATTACAGCTGGGTCATCCTCCATCTCTACTGGTGTGCAGCTCAACAAGCTTGCCATCTCATGGATGTCCTTTGCCATTGATTCCCTTTTCTTTGTAAAAGATGTGATCCATGCCTTCAAAATTCAGAAGTAACAATCAAATCAAAAATTCAAAATGTAAAATAATAAAAAATGAAATGTACCCGTATACATATATGTTTTCAAACTTTAAAGAAACTTTCAGAATAGGCCTCATGATTAAATATTTTTTTTGTAGTATAATATTTACTTGAATACTGCTTGGTCCAAATGTCCTCTTTCTCTTGGTTGTTTCTGGTTCTTTGCCTTTCTCCACCTTTCTCTTTTTTTGATTTGTTCTTATAAAATTAAGGCTCAACCTGTCTTTTTCAACTTGCTCTTGAGTGAATATTGCTAGTTTTTTTAGTCCCATCCCAGAAATACAGGATTTGTACCTTCATGCTTCGTCACATTGTCAACATAAAACAACTATATACAAGTAAAAAGAATGAAGTTTGTGTTAGGAAGATCATTTACCATATTATTTAAGTATAAGGAACCCTATTCTAAAAATTGAAAAACCTTTTTACATTATCATTAATAACAAGAAATAACACTAGGCTCATCAACAAGGAGATAAGATTAGTGTCATATATTTAGAGAGTGGGCCCATCATGCTACTACTGTAGGTTCATTAGCCAATAACACTAGGTTCATCAATGATCATTAAAGTAAAAAAATTGTCTATTAAGTAGTAAAACAGTAGGTTCCCTGATCTGATGTAGTAGGTTCATCCATTAGAGAACCTACTGTTGTGGGTTCATGAATCTTCTACTGTAGGTTCATCAACATACATCTTTAAGTTCATGAATCTTCTACCGTAGGTTCATCAACATACTGTCGTAGGTTCATGAATATCCTATTGTAGGTTCATCAACGTACTGTCGTAGGTTCATGAATCTTCTACTGTAGGTTCATTGAACCATACCTGTAGGTTCATTGAACCATACCTGTAGGTTCATTGAACCATACCTGTAGGTTCTTCAAATTTGTAAAACAAAAATAATTTAATCTTACCACAATAAACAAGATTTGTCCTCTGTAATATCTGTTTTTGTTCTCAAGCCAATCTTGCTTTGTGTCAATCAAAGAATCCAACAAGAATTTGCACCAGTTCTGCCTTGGAAAATCTTGAACCCCATCCATCCAAAATTGTTGAATTGTTGTTGCCTTTTGACTTGATTCAATTATCACAGATATAACCAAGGTTGTGAATAACCTTTTGAACCATTTCTCCTCAAAGGATGAGTTTCACCTGTCTGCAACAAGCTTTGTTGTATGGATTCGTAGTCCCAAATAGTTTTTCCACTCTCCTCTAGGTAATCCAAGAACACGCTGAATATTTCCTCTGTGACTTTTAACACTGTTCCATTTTTAGAGTAATGGAACATGTCTTTACATCAAATTTCTCCAACACCCAATTTGCTAGTTGGCTTGGAAAGTTCGTAAATCCAAGAGGCCACTTCTGCCTACGAGGCCAACCTTTTCTGGGGATCGTCTCGTTTGTTTCTTCATCTTTCTTCTGTGACATTGATTTTATTGCTTCAACAAATGTTATTGGAACATTTCTTGTCCTGGATTCGTATGGCCCCTTATCTGCTTTCTCTTTTTTAGGAACTTTCATTTTGGCTTTCTTCTTGGATGTTCTTCTTCCTCTTTTTCATATCCTTTAGACAATGTGTCATTTCTGCTAGCCTCTTCTTCTTCTGGCTCTGGTTCATTGCCGTCTCTTTGAACCTTCTCTTCAATGTTAATTTCCTCGCAAGATTTATTTCCTTCTTCCTTCTGTGGTCTTTCCTTCCCTTCTTTTCTTGGTTCTTGTTCTCTGACCTCCCTTTGAACCTTCTCTTCCTTGTTCATTTCCCCCCTGAGATTGGTTTCCTTTTCCTCTTGTGGTCTTTCTTCTTCTTCTTCTTCCGGTTCTGGTTCATTGGCTTCTGTTTGAGCATCAGTTTCATTGTTCCTTTCCTCGTCAGATTCTATTCCTTCTTCCTTTTGTGGTTCTTCTATTTCTTCATCATCTTCTTCTAATGATAAATCAATCACTTTTTGTTTCTTTTTCTTCTGTATTTGTATAAGCAAATATAAGCATTTATGTCTAACAGGTTCATGAAAAAATAATGATTGGTTGTTTGAATCTTATCAACCATCTATGAACATGGTCATAATGCATATTATCTATATTTGAATGAATACATAATTTGATTCTTGATTTTGAAACAATAATATAGAAACCAGCCATGAAAAAATGATCACAAACATCTCTAATTGTCATGAACCCTTTAAAAAATTATTACGAACCTAATGTTTATGTACATGAATATGAGATACAATACCCAAACCACATCTATATGACCTTTTTGTTAACTAATCTCATAACCTTCATTTTAAAAATACTTGAACTCGTAAATTTTATCCATCTATTCAACCTTTGAACCTCTATTTTCATAAAATGAACCTTGTTTAATAGTGGAATCAGTCTAATTTAAACAATGTATTCAAGCCTTCTGTATGTTATCAACTAATGATTAAATATAAAATTTGAATCACGATTTAATTCCATGATCTTGGGACAGTGATCAAAGTGCAGGTTCATAAAGAATTTATCATATTCACATACAATTATGCTCTCTTCTGGAAAACCTCCCCTGGCCACCGGAAGCACTGCCCCGGCCTCTAACGAGACCACTGAATCGCCACGCCGAACGACCAAGAAGATGAAACGTGGAAATGCGGAGGCATTTAATTTGGAAAATGAGAAGTTCCCCGCCCTGACAGATGGAAAGCAAGATGCAGAGGCTCCACCAACTGCACAGGCCATTGTTTCGTACAAAGATACTGTCACTGGAAAACAAACGATGGAAAATTCGATTGAGTACGACAACCCTTTTTGGGAGGAGGACCCCCTAGACGAGGATCTGTACGATGATGAGGAGGACCCAATGGAAGACCCCACATGTCCACTAATTCTTCTCACGGCTGAGGATAAGAGGAGGTACGAGAACCTTGGCGCCATACACTGATCGTCAAGGTATTTGGCACAAAAATTGGATTTATCTCCCTGGGGAAAACGTTATGTCAGAAGTGGAGAACTAAGGGAGAATTCCACATTGTTGACATTGGATATGACTACTATGTGATCAAATTCAGGAACATGTATGACCTTAACCATGTACTGACAGTTGGTCCATGGCTGGTCGGGGAGAACTATATCGCCATACAACGGTGGAAGCCGAACATCAGTGCGCTTGACGAACCTATTCGGAACATTACTGCATGGATTCGTATTCCCAACCTCTCCATGGAGTATTTTGACACGGGTATTCTGACCAAGATTGGCTCTAAGATTGGTCGAGTAATGAAGATTTACAAAACCACAAGCGCAACGGAAAGGGGGAAATTCACACGGATCAGTGTTGAAATAGATATTATCAGGCCTTTGCTCTCCAAGTTCCGACTCAATGGCATGGTCTGGAAGATATTAGCAGGCCTTTGCTTCAGTTGTGGCAAGATTGGGCACACGACAGAGAAATTTTCTGAACACATGGAGGCAGAGGAATCAAGCAAGACACAAGAACCCCCGAACGCCCCGGAACTTCACGAGGCTTTTGGGGGGTGGATGATTCCAGAATAGGTAGCAAGGAGAAGGCAGTCAGGGTTTCCGAATAGTGGTGGGCAATGAACGTTAGGAACTCCGGCGAGAGAAGCTCCTACACTAGGACAGATGCCAGAGAATGCTGGAAACCAAAGGAACCCGAACCGGGACGAAGCGAACCCGGTTTAAACTGGAAATTAGAATCCCGGGAAAAAGGTTCCTATCAAGGAGAATAAAGGTAAACCGAATTCGTCGGGATCGTGTTTCCACATTTTCTCAAATCTGGGAGAAGATACTGACGTGGAGATGACTAAGGACTCGGAGAAGGAAAGTGAGGAGATACGGACCCACACTACCACAACCGCCTCCAAAGAAATCCCAAAGATCTCGGCAAAAAATCAAAAGAAGGCAGCAGGTCAGAATAAGGATAGTTCAAAGGAAACAGCCAGGACAATAGCACTCGCCAAGACAGCTGGAAAAGATTTGGCGCATGGTTTTGGAAAGAATATCATAACAGAGGATAACCGAACGACAGTAACAGGGCAAGTAAAGATCTTAGAAAAGGCAGTAACAGGGCATCAAAAGATTTCAGAAAAGGCAGCTACTCTAAGTGAAAATCCTGCAACGTCAGCAATATGTAATATTGCGGGAAAATTCTAGAGGAAATCTTTGGAGGAGGATATTACGTCCCAACCATCTGCTTCTTCAACCCTAGAAGTCAAACAAGGGATCGAAAAGTACTCAACCCATAAAGGAGAACACACAAGAGACCGTCAGAGAGATGGAACTGGATCATGGACCCGAAAATACCGAATGTGAGACAGATGCACCCTTGGACTCCACAATGGAAAGTTCAGTTCAAGACATCAATCCTGAGATACAGACAAGAGCAGAGAATAGCGCAACGGATGTTGATGCCACCACGGTATCAGCGAATGTCTGAACGAATCTCTACGTGGGTTGCTATGCACAAACCTCTCAACCATATATTGTCAATGATTAGTCCAAATATCAAAATAATTTCGTGGAACACTCAAGGATCAGGTAGCAAAGAATTTCTTTGCACTCTTCAGGATATTTTCCGCACTCACGACCCATCTATCCTCGCTCTGCTGGAGACTCGGATAAGTGGCTCTCATGCTCATCAAGTTTGTGCTCGTATCGGCTTTGATGGGATCCTAAGGACAGAGGAAGTTTGTTTTTGAGGTGGGATCTGGGTCCTTTGGAGGCGCGACAAGATCTCACTTGAATAGGTTGATATGCACTCTCAAGTAGTCACACTACAAGTATCCCGAGCTGGACAAGCAAAGTGGCTACTTTCTTCCATTTATGCATGCCCGATTCCCGCTAGTCATGAAGAACTCTGGTCAAGGCTCCTTGATTTTTGCTACGCGAATCAAATGCCATGGCTACTAATGAGTGACTTTAATGAAACGAAGACACTTGAGGAAAGAACTGGAACTTCGGAGGTCGTGAGGAGGAGATGTTCGAAGTTCAAACAGTGGATAGAAGACATGTCTCTCTTGGATCTCGACTTCTCTGGGCAGAAATATACATGGAGCAGGGGCATTGATCCGAGAACTAGAACGAGTGCAAGACTCGACCGGGGACTGTGTAATATGGAATGGAGGAGCTTGTTTGAGGAGGGATCTACTCCATTGCTCATGAGTGTTCGGGGGTTCATTAACTACAGACCCTTCAATAAATCTTTCAAGTTTCAAGCTGCTTGGCTCCTCCACCACGAATTTCAATCCTTTCTTTCCAATAAATGGGATCGTGGTAGTCAGTTTCCCCACACACTTGATAACCTGGCTTACGAACTAGAAGAATGGAACAAGAATATCTTCGGGAATCTCTTTCGGCGCCTATGGAGAAGACTAGAGGGAATTCATGTGTAGATTTGTAATGGGATGATTCTAAAATAAGATCTATTTCTAACTTTCTAACAAGAAAAGATTCTTTCTTTCTATACAAGCAAAATCTTTGTATTATCTTCTTTCAAAAATAAATAAAAGAAATTGCAAAATATAGAGATTCTCTACTTCCTATCCAAGCAATATCTTTTAATATCTTCTTTCAAAAATAATTAAAGATAATGCAAGATTTAAGGTACGAGTATCTTCCCTTTTTTTTCTTTTTTTTTTTGAGGAAGGAGGGAAGATCCGCCGGCCCTAAGGCCAACCGACTTCGACGCGAGCGCGTCCCTAGTGTGATTTCTTCTCCTGCAAAAATCGTTAGCCCACTTGAAATAAAAGAGATAATAAAATAAAACGTATAATTTGCGGGCCCCTAGGCTCGAAATTCTCACATTTTCCCCTTTTGGAAAGCTCTCTCGGGTTCTTGGCTCGGGATGAGGTATAGGATACAACATGATCTTCCAAAAGCCAAAGAAAAGACTCAGTTGAACCATTATTCAAGAAAAGAATTTCTACACAAAACTTTTCGTAAAAGAAAAATGAAAAAATGCAAGAAAAACTCGAAAAAACCCAGAGTCGCCCCCAGGCGGGAAACACCGGGGCGGATTTCTAGGCTACTAGCCCGACTCACTTGACTTGACCCGGACTCCACGTAGAAAGACTCGCTTGACTTGAATTAACCCAAGGAATCCACCTAAGGTTCTTTCGAGGTTTGAACGAAAAGGCTATGGACACACCAGACACCAGATCGGTTCGTGTGGGGAAGAGCTATGGACACACCAAACACTCGTTCTCACAAGTCGAATCAAACACAAGAAATCCCCTTGAATTCAATCCAACCAAGCAACAGCTAACAACGTCAAAACTAAAAACGTAAGAATAATTCTCACTTTGTCAAATCTGCCTAAAACCCTCCAAAAACACATAATAAATAGCCTCCTAATGTCTCCCTCTAATTGCTTGATTCCCAAGAAAGGAAACCCAGGAAAAACCCTAAAATCCCGAATCTTGTTGTGATCATGGCGGTCTCGCCCAATTTCTACTGGGCCTCAAATTTGGACAAAATGAAGATAAGCCTAAGTACTGAAACATATCCAAATGAGAGCTTAACCCGACCATTCGTTTGCCCAAACGAACAGAAACATATTCGGATCTTGCAGCAACCATATCTTGTTCATTGGGCCTCTGTTGGGCTTCAACTTTGGACACGGACAAGATAGGCCCAAGAAGTATACTTTAAATAAATATCTTCTCAATTGGACGCCCGAGCCATCCACGCCACTCTGCCCTAACTCGGCCTCGTCGTCGTCGCCGCGGATGTCCTCGTCTTCTGTAAAATCCTTTGTTAGCGGCCTCCAAACATAGTAAGATTTCCCAAATAGTAAGTCTTCGGAATGGGGCTCTTGAGAGCTCACCCATACAGTCATGGGTTCCAAAGACGATCCGAATGACGTCACTCTTCTTGACGTTGCTCTTGTCGCTACATTCCTCCCACTCCTTACGTCGAAGTCTGTGATCTGAGCAGTGGTGGTCCTACGTACATCAAAAGTGGGGATCCTACGTACATCAAGGCCTAAGTGAAGTGGATGGATATGTGTATGACAAGGCTTTTGGCTTGGCCTTGAATAAGGTGTTTTGATGAGAGTTGGATATGCAAGAACACAAGGAGTCCACCGAGTGATCTTGGGAAGGGTTAGGGGTTGTTCTTGGTAGATCTTTATCGCACCAAGGAAGGCATAAGCTAGAAAAGATACGAAGATTCCACTAAATGTGTTTTCTAGAGGTTTTTGACGCCAAGGCAAAGGTTAGGTGATTTTTTCGACTAAATGCTTTGCTTTATAATTCTCAACGTACTTACAAATGAAGCCAAGAGTGGCTTTTATAGGGGTGGACACGTCTTGGGCTGCCAGCACAAGATAACTCTCCAAATCATAACATAAATAAGCTACAATCTAGGAATTAAATGCTAAATCAAAAGGAGAAAACTATGGGATGTGCTAGGCACTTAATAGGCCGATCCAAGGGCTGAAAATGGTGATCATTGTGTCCCTCACATGGATTGGTGACATGGCAATCTGATTGGAATCAGATTGGAGCAATTTGAGCGATCACCTTTAATGCTTGATGGCGAAATTAGGGGGATTGTGTCTCCCCGGGTCAAAAGGCATTTGACACGCGCGCTTGAGCCATGTCTGGACTCCTTGGGTCCATTTAGGATCAATGGAGCAAAAAACGCTCAGCAGAAATGGATGGAAGGCCATGGGCGCAATTTTGGGAGCTAGTCACTCTCATTTTTTGTGGACTTGTCATGGGCGTTCTTGGTGTTGTTCCACTCCTTTTGGGCCTCTGAATCCAATGGTGATAGTTGCGCCTGGGAAAAGTGTCTTCGTTTGACCAGTGTCGCACCATCTTCAATTTGTGGTCGAAATAAAATGAAGTTAACCTCCCAATGGCTCCAACGTGAACAGTAAAAGGCTCCGAGCACTTGATTTGGACAATGAACCTCTACTTGACTTGGGGAGCCTTGGGTTGTGACTTGATGGGCTCGAGCCCTCAAGTGAGAGCTCATCACAAGGGAGATGGAGGAGGAGATGGCCGGTCTGGCGGAGCAAGTACAGCCAGCGACGGTGGTGGGATTTCGCTTCTTGTCTTGTCGACCACCATAAGTGGTGGTCTTGATTATTTTGGCCTCGTCATCGTCTGAGGCATCGCGAAGCCGCTTGAGGAAGGCATTGCCCACGCTTTCTGGATCCTTGGGTTTGACAGGGGCCATGGGGTCACCGCCGAGGGAGTGAGGCGAGCAGTGTTGTTGGGATTTGATAGGAGAGTGAGTGGAGGAGTCGCTTTTTGTAGGGATCATGGGTCTTTTTGAGGAGCTCTCAGGGGGTGGGGGAGAGGGTGATTTGGCGAGTGTAGCGGGAGGTGAGGGTGAGTGATATGGGATAAGGGCTTGAGACAGAGGATTCGGGACGGAGGATGGTTCTTGGGGAGGGGAAGGAGTGGTCAAGGCGAGAGGGAGGGGGAGGATTCTTTTGAGGCGGAGATGATGGCTCTGTGGGGGGAGGGGCGACATCCTCCGACTTCCGGGTGGAGGTTGAAGGTTGAGGAGTCGCCTTCTCTTGTTGCAACATAAAGAGTTTGAATAGCGCCATTTCCTTGTCTGATAAAGCAATGTTGGATTTGTTGTCAGCCATTTGAGAGAGGAGAGGAAGGGAGTTCAGAAGATATGAGCTTTGGGAGAGAAGGAGGCCGAGAGAGAGCAATAGAATAGGTGGAGGAGTCGCCTTCTCTAGGGTTTGGCTTCCGTTAAATATGATCCAAGGCAAATCTCAAAAGATCACAAAGATTTCCTTTCAAAGAAATCTCTTCAAACGGTCACAAATATTCCAAAAATCTCGGGCACCCAATTTGATAAATCACCATAATTACACATCTCCAAAGTTCATATTTACCTTGAATTTTCACAACAAATTTTACATCATTACTCTGCAACATCGGCACAAGGAACTAGAGCAAAAAACAGCGCCACAGACACAACGCGTATTCCCGGGGAGAAAAGTAGACGACACAGAGACTAGTTGTAGAGTTCCCTTTACAGTTCCATTTCAGTAGTTGGCAGTAGGGTTTGGATGCATTTAAGTACTAGGTAAAAAAATAAGAAAAAGTACACATCCAAACATGAAATATGGGAGGGCTAATATGACGCTAACATAGACAAGTTCTAAATGTGGTGCATTCATACAAATAGGTTCAAAGGAACAGTCTATGAAAGCCAAGATAGGGAGGGCCTATAATCAATCTTCCTTTTGGCTTATAATGAGGGTTCAGTAGATCCGATTGATTATTTTGTGTTCAAAGAAGTACAATTTATCCAACTAATCATGAATGGAAGCAAGGTCCGGATATTATGCACGTCACAGAAAAGAAATAAAAATACTTATATTAAGTATGACAATAGATTCAAGTATCATGTAATCAAGAGTAGATCCAGAGAGGACATGCAAGCACAAACTAATCAAGACAGGGAAATATACAAGGGAACTCAGAACCGCTATTCAATGGCAATCATACCCAGAAGTAACCTAAAGTACTCAAAAGGTTCTCTATTTAGGGCATTGGTGAAAATGTCAGCTATTGGATCTTCAGTACGACAATGTTCCATGATAATAATACCCTTTTCCACATTATCTCGTAGAAAGTGGTGTCTAATGTCAATATGCTTAGACTTGGAATAAAACACGGGATTCTTAGAGATACTAATGGCGCTAGTTTTATCACAAAGAATTTTTAGAGGGCCATAGGACATACCAATATCGGTGAGTTGTTGTTTAAGCCAAAGGAGGTTTGCACAACAGGCGGCGGCTGCAATGTATTCAGACTCAGTGGTAGAGAAGGAGATAGAAATTTGCTTTTTCCCAGGAAACCAAGCATGAAACAAAGAACTGAGTCATTCCTGAAGTGCTCTTCCTATTTTTGAGGTATACTGCATAGTCAGCATCAGTATAGGACGTGATTTCAGTCTTCACTTTTAGGATACCAGAGGCACACGTTTTTTGTTCCCTTGAGATAGCGTAGGATACTTTTGACCGTTGTCGTATGTTTTAGTCTTGGATCAACCTGAAAACGGGCACACAAGCACGCATAATACATAACATCTTGTCTACTAGCAGTTAAGCAGAGAAGGAAACCAATCATTTGCCTGCATAGAGATTGATCGGCCTTGAGATCCATTGCCACTAATGACAGTTTTGTTGTAGGGGAAATAAGGAGCAGAGAATGGCTTGCATGAACTCATTTGAAATTTCTCAAGAAGTTCCTTGACGTACTTCTGTTCATGAATTTGAGTACCTCTAGAGAGTTGATTTATTTGAAGACCTAGAAAGAAGGTGAGTTCCTCTATCATGCTCATTTCGAATGCACTTCTCATGAGTTCTTTGAATTTTTCTACAAGAGACAAGTTAGTGGAGCCAAAGATGATATCATCGACATAGACCTGGACAACCAGGATGTCTTCTTTATTTTTAAAGAGAAAAAGAGTTTTGTCAATCAAACCACTTCTGTATCCATTAGATATCAGGAACTAGGCCAACCTATCATACCATGCTCGAGGAGCTTGTTTCAGGCCATAGAGAGCCTTGTCGAGGAAGTAGACCTGATCAGGTCAAATTTTGTCTTCAAAGCAAGGGGGTTGTTTCACGTATACCTCCTCTTGAAGATAACCATTTAGGAAGGCCGTTTTAACATCCATTTGGAATAGTTTGAATCCCTTGTGAGTGGCAAAGGCAATCATAAGACGAATGGCTTCCATACGAGCAACTGGGAAAAGGTCTCATCGTAATCAATTCCTTCCTGTTGACAGTACCCTTGAGCGACAAGCCTGACTTAATTCCGTGTAACAACTCCTGAGTCGTTGAGTTTGTTCCGAAAAATCTATTTTGTACTGATGATCGATCTCTTTGAAGGACAGGGAACCAGCCGCCAGACTTTGCTCCTTTCAAATGGACCCAGTCCGCATCGTTCAATGCTTTTTTGAAGTTCTTGGGTTCAAAGACAGACATGAAGGCATGAAAGGCACATAAATTTTTCAGAGAGGATCTTGTGGATGGACCTGGTTTGTCGAAAGGAGTGATTATCTGATCCACAGGATGAGACCCTTTGTATTTATAGTTGGCTACGGGGATTGATGAAGAGGAGGGTTCTGTCAGGCTGTTGTCGCTGATGATAGCATCTGACGATTCTAAGTTCCCTGTAGGAGAGGAGGGTTGTTGAGGCAAAGACGGATCAGAAAGAATGGGTGACTGATCAGATGGATTGGATTCATCATTAGGGATAGGGGGTACAGACACAAGACTAGTTGGACTAGCATCTTCTTCAGGGTTCCCATCCATGTTCCCAGTATGTTCCAGAGAGAACTCAGGCATTGAGGATGATGAAGTGCACAACGGGGTCAGATCTTCTTCGTCATCGAAATCAATAACTTCAGAAGGGGGTACTTGTGAGGACACATGGAAAGAAGATTCATTGAAAACAATATGAATGGATTCCTCAAGATTCATTGAAAACTTTGACGTATCCCAGGAAGATTCCTTCATCACTTCTCGGATATAATTTTCCTATTGGGGTTTTCCCATTGTTGTGAACAAAGCATTTGTACCCAAACACCTTGAGATGGGAGATGTTGGGAACTCTTCCGTGAAGAAGCTCATAGGAAGTCTTTTGAATTTGTGGACGAAGCATGGCTCGATTGAGAATGTAGCACGCAGTGTTGACTGCCTCAGCCCAAAATCTTTGAGGAAGGCTTGCTGAGATGAACATGGTGCGAGCCATATCTTCCAGGGTCTTGTTCTTCCTTTCAACAACACCGTTTTGTTGAGGGGTTCTAGGGGCCGAAAAGTTGTACATCTTACCTCCGATACTTTGAGTTCGCATGGGACCGCAGAGGTTCATGTGAATGAGTTCCAGAGGTTTGGAGGTACTGATGATAGATTTAGATTTAAATGAGTTGCGTACCTGTTTACCTCGAGGAGAGACATAGTTTTTCTTGAGGAGAAAAACTGTGATCTATATATTATGTACACATTGTTGAATCTCTTACCTTTGAGAAGACTCTTTTGACACTTGGGATGAATCACAAAGCATTCATAGGGGGTGAATAGAACATTGTTCCCTCCTTGATCACACAGCTATGATACACTTATTAGATAAAAACCAAGATTATCGACAAGGTAAACGTCACTTACCTTAATATTTTTTGATAGATCAACACATCCAGTTCCCAATATGGATCCTTTCTTCTTATCACCGAAGGAAATCTTTCCTCCGTTGTATCTCTGAAGTAAGTGAAGTTGCTCTTTATTTCCAGTCATGTGGCAAGATGACCCACTGTCTATGTACCATTTAGCATCATTGATCACTTCAGCTTGCAATGAAGAAGATTAATTTGTACGATACCAGTCCAACCAAGCCTTTTTGGGTAAGTTAGTCTTGAAGTTCGCATGCTAGGAAAATTTCATGTTTCCCCTCGGAGGAGAGCTGGCATTCTCATAGGAGTTGGAAGCATAGTATAAAGGATCATTGATATCATTAAATTGAGTCTTTCCTTTCTTGAGATTCCAATTATAAGTTTTCTCTTCATGTCTCTTGTTTTTCTCACAGTCATAGATAAGGTGTCCTTGGTTGACACAATGCCAGCATATGCGATTTGCGGGAATCCATTGATACCTATCTTTGGTTTTGTAGTGAGATTTACTTTTGCCTAAATCAACCTTTTTCTTGGGAGTTTTTCTAGGTTCACCCTGTACCATTTTCTTGTACATATTGCGAATGTGAGGAGTAAATTACGGGGCACAAGGAGGATCTTTTGAAGAGGAACTTTCAAGCACTTTGATTCTTTGTTCCAGAAATTCATTCTTGCTATTAGAAGTTTGAAGAGCTAAGTCAAGTCTTTCATTTTTGGCCTCAACATTATTAGTGATTTAATCGAAATTAGTGTGAGAATTACATGGGGGATCAAAGGCACTATGAGGTTTAAAGCCTAGACCTCTACTCGGTTTAACAAAGACAGTTTGAGTGACAAACTTCTCATGAATGCATTCAGGAAAATATTCAAGTTTTTCAATGATAGAGTGAAGCATGGAATCAGAGGAACTGTGAAAGAAACTATTGCCTAAGTTTAATTTTTCATGTAAATCACAAGTAGGGCAGATAGTAGGATTCCCATTATCAGAAATAATAGCATTTTCATATTTCTTACACCGAGCAGCACTTTCATCAGTTAAAGTGGATATCTCTTCTTCACTTTCAGCTAGTTTTTCTTGAAGGACATTGTTCTCTTTACTTACAGACTTAATGAGTTTTATCAATTATTTCTTGTCATATATAAGGAGATATTCAGAAAATTCAGAGAAAGAGGATACCTCTGGGTCCAACGTTTCATTATCTGGTTGCGCCATGAGGCACAATTCATTCACGTCATCATCTGAGTAGCTTTCTCCCCATATAGCTTTGGACTGTGTAAGAGTCATGAGACACAATTGTGAGGGATTTAGATCAAGTTCCTTATCAGAGTCGTTGTCTCCCCAGGTGGTGGTAGCGACTAGGGCTTTCTTCTTGGCCGGGACCTCATCCTCCTTAGATTTCTCCTCATTTTTGGGACAATCCTTTGCACGGTCCCGTTTGATCACACTGATAGCATCTAATTCCTTGCGTTCCCTCCTATTTTCATTTCTAGGGAACTTGCCTCTATGGAACTTTCACACTGTGCTGGTCAGTAAGGCGGTCATTTCATCATCATCTTCATCTGAGTCAGCCCCTGTGGAATGTCTTTCCAAGACTTTGGTCAGCGCTAGTGCTATTCCAGCCTCAGTAGAACACTTTTCGTTTGCCTTTATTTTGTTTTCATGGCGTTGAGCTTGACCAACCAGTTGTTCCAAAGGCAGTTCCCTGATCGAGGGAGTTTGGTGCATGATGTCTTGAGTAACAACAAATTTTGAGTTTAATCCATTTATGAATACCATGGATTTTGACCATTCTTCAAGTTTCACACCACAAGCTCTGAGTTTGTTGCAAAGAATCTCGAGCCTACCATGGTAAGCAGACACGTTTTCTGTTTCGAGCATCTTGAACCCGTGATATTCTCCTTGTAGATTAAACTTTCTGGTGTTCTAGAGATCTTCACTTCCCAGATTGAAGGTTTCTAGAGCTTTCCACATATCTCTAGCATTGTCAATGCTCATAACCTTGTCTTGATCAGATTTAGACAGGGCATTCGGAATGTATTGTCTTGCTTTGGCACTCTTCTCCTATTGAGAGAATTGTTCAGTCGTCCACTGTTGGAAATTGAGTTCTTTCTTTGGATCAGCAGGATCTCTTGGAACTACGTAGTTCCCATGCTCAACAATCTTCCAACAGATCATGTCATTTGTTTGAAAGAAACCAATCATTTGTTCTTTCCACCATCGAAATTGACCAGGTTTCAATAGGTATGGTTTGTTGGTTGAAATACCTATTTTTGGTTCGCTTGGACGAGACATTTTGATAACCTGCGAGTAACACACAATCTAGAGCTCTAGCTCTAATACCAATTGTAGGATATCTATGTTAGTATCAAGGGAACGGTGACAAAGAGTTGTCCAGTTCCTAGGCACAACGGAAGTAATAAACGAGTTATCAACACAATTACTTAAGGTGGAAACCCTAGATAACCAACTAGTTATCTTTGGATGAAAACCACCCCTTTTTCGAGGATTGAAAAGTCTACTTGTATATTGAATCAATTAGTTTAGAGACAAACGAGATTACAAACTTATTGCTAAGTACTAACCTACTTCCTATCAAAAACTCTAGATTGAAACACAAATGAACTTATTTGATGTTCTTTCTCAAGAACAACTCTTTCTCTTATTAGCCTGATGCACTTCGAAAACCTCCAAAGCGCATAGAAGCTAAGGACATAAGAATAAAAATATATAGAGAGAGAGAAGTCCGACGTATAAAGATACTCATAGAATATATTATACATAATAGTTATTTCCATATTCATAACTATCCTTACGGGCTGTTAAGTTAAAAAATTCAACTCAAGATAATATTGTTTACTTCAATAACCGATTACAACACACATAGCAATATCCTAACAAGGGAAAAGATCTTCTTCAAGACCTTCTCTTCTTGCCGCCCACGCTAGGTTAAGTTGTAATGTAGAAGTGACGCGGTTCCCCTTCCGCTTCCCTCGGACTTCGTCTGCTTGTAGTCTTCGATCTTTTCATCAGAAATACCAAGATAAACTATGCCATAGTATATAATGAGATTGTCATCTTCAAAACTAGAAGAACAATGGAATGGCCCTTGATGCGAACTAGCGTTCCTTAAGTCCCTATTCCAACAGTTTTGGATGCTCATTTTGAGAAACTTGCGTATTATTTCTAATCATACATGTATTTAAAATATAGGATATTATTCAGGATTCAGAATATTTTGTCTATATTTAAATGTATTAAAACTCGAGGTTATTTGAATGGGTTTGTATTATGATCAACTAATGACCCGAGCAAAAAACATCTAATAACCCGAAGCAAAAGCATCTAATAACCAGGAGCAAAAACATATGATAACCCGGAGCAAAAACATCAAATAACTTGGAGCAAAGCATCAAATAACCATGAGCAAAAACATAGAATATAACCCAGATGGTACAACACCGGGTGTGTGTACCTGTGGATAACGTTTGGGCGGAATATAACCCGGATTTTGGTCCGTGTTATTTGCCCGAAGCAAATGTGGCGGGGGCCTTTAACCCGGACAACATCCGGGTTACTAGTGCCCCTTTAGAGAATTGCTTGGATGCACCCACGTGTTCCCAACATACACGAATGTCGTCTTCTAACTTGATCCACTCTCGACTAGGTCTAATTCAATCATTTGCACACGTTCCTACATGTAATAAAGGAACACCATCCAGCCATTCATGTAGCTTTGCATCAGTTCTGAATTTATCGAAAGTTATTGTGGAATGGCACCTCCAGCGGCAGTGACTTCATCCCAAGACCTACCTCTTTTCTTGGTCTCTTTTTTCCCTCCCCTTCATCACCTCAGGTTAGGGTTAGGCACCAACGATTCTCTTGACTTTTCCTCGGGTTAGCAACATCTTTCTGTAAGAGGACAAAAACTTTTCTCGCATTAACTCTAGTTATAACACTTTCTATAATTAGAAACGAATGATAGACACGAGAAGTTGGTAGAAATTTTTAAATAAGGAACATAATTTATTTGGCTAAATAAATGTATATCTGTGTTATTCACAAATAGAATTATAATAATGCCCTTTATAAAATGAGGGATATTACAATACTACGCCCTTAAGAAAAAAATTCAACTCCGAAACTAGGTCGAAAACCGCTCAAGGAAACGACTGAACATGTCGTCTTATGTCTCCGAAGTTTCCCAAGTCACTTCCTCGGTTCCCGACTTGGACCCAAGAATATGTATAAGCGGTATGACTGCTTCTCTAAGCGCTCCAAAATAGGAACAAGTCTTTCCTACTAAGTCTTGTTCAACTGAACCTCAATGTCGTCATAACTCAAGACATTAGACTTACCAGGTACATACTTCCTTTAAAAGGACACATGAAAGACATTATTATGCATCGGATGTGCAGAAGGTGGTAATGCTAGATGATAAGCCAATGATCTGACTCGATCAAGGATTTCAAAAGGTCCAACATAGCGAGCGCTCAACTTCACGTGCTTCCCAAATCTGAATACACCCTTTGACGGAGACTCTTATAAACAACTTGTCACCCACTTCAAACTCGATGTTTCTTCGTCTCAAATCAGCATAGGACTTCTGTCTACTCTAAGCACTCAGCATTCTCTATCATATCAAAGCAATATCCGAGGTTGTCCTCTCAACCGGTTCATGTCCTAGCAAAATCTTGTAAGCGTTCTCATCCCATCAATTGGAGATCTACATTTCCGACCATAAAGATCTCCATAGGTAGCAATTGTAATGGTCGCATGCCAGCAATTATTGCAGGTGAACCCTCAAGTTGTTCTCCCAACTCGTAGAGCAATCTAGAACGCATGCTCTTATCATATCCTCCAGTGTCTGAATTGTCCTCTCTGACTGACCATCTATGTGAGGATGAAAGGCAGTGATAAATCTGATTTCAGCCCCCATGGTTTTATGCAACTCTTTCCACGATCAGAAATAAAGGTCTTAGGACTACCATACAGTCGGACTATCACATGCAGAAACACTTCAACTAACTTAGTCGTTCGACAGGTCATGTTTCAAGCTCTCCACCAGGTCTTCAGTGCTCAATCTTTAACCTCTGACAGGTCAAGTAATTGGATACAAACTCTTCCACGTCCCATTTCATGTTAGGACACTAGAAGTTCTTCCTTAAATCCTTATACATATTACTTGATCCAGAATGTACAGAATAGGAAGACGAGTGAGTTTCTCTCATGATAAGTTGTCAAACCTCAACAACATCTAGAACCCATATTCGATTCTGAAACCATATTGACCCATCATCTTGATTCTCAAACCTAGGTGCCTTTCCATCATGCACTTGACCACTCAACTTTCCCAAGGCAGCATCGTCAATCTGTCTTTCCTTGTTTTTCACAAGCAAAATAGCCTGAATTTCAAACATATTCAGATGTCTTTCTTGACCTCCAAACTAGACTTCAGTCTCACTCCTCAGTAATTCTCGTTGCAATTCTGGTTCTTCGGTGAGTAAGGCAACAATGCTCTCATGCATCGTCTTTTGACTCAAAGCGTGAGCTACTACATTACAAGAGCTTTAGATCATAATCCTTTAGCAGTTCTAACCAACGACATTGTCTCATGTTTAGCTTCTTCGGATTGAAACACATATTTCAAACTCTTGTGGTCAATGAAGATCCAGCATCTCACTCCGTATAGATAGTGTCGCCAAATCTTCAGTGCAAACACTACAGCAGCAAGCTCCAAATCATGGGTTGGGTAATTTGCCTCATATTTCTTTAGTTGTCGGGATGCATATGCTATAACTTTCCCATTTTGCATAAGCACTCACCTTAAACGTTGTTTCGAACCATCACTATAAACTACGTACCCCTCAGTTCCTTCTTGCAACGTTAATATTGGTGTAGTGGTAAGGCGTTTGGAAGCTAGCCTCGCCATTCTCGTCCCAAATGAACATTTTGTGGACTTTTGCGGAGTAAACTGGTCATAGGCAAGGCAACCTTGAAAAAGCCCGCTACAAACCATCGGTAATACCCAACAAGTCCTAAGAAACTACGCATCTCCTTCACATTCTAAGGTGGCATCCAGTTGGCTACAGCTTCAATCTTTTGGAGATCAACCATCTCCCTCTTGTCATTTATCACATGGCCTAAGAATGTCACTTCTTTCAACCAGAACTCACATTTAGAAAGTTTGACATACAATTTATTCTTTCTATGGATCTCCAAAACAATCCGAAGATGTTCCTCATGGGTTTCCTCGTTCGAGGAATAGATCAAAATGCCATCAAAGAACACTACCACAAACTTGTCCAAATACTTGATGAAAACATTGACGTATCAAGTCCATAGACACAACAGGAGCGTTGAATGACATGACTATAAACTCATAGTGACCTCATATCAATCCTGGAAAAGAATTTAGCGCCCTGTGGTTGAACTAATTGATTGTCCTTCCTCGGAAACAGATACATGAAGAGATGGTGACTTTATTCATCTCTCGATAGTCAATGTAAAGCATGAAAGTTCCATCCTTCTTCTTAACAAACAGGACCAAAGCTTCTCACAGGGATGCACTCGGTCTAATATAATCCTTTTCCAGCAATTGCTCGAGTTGATTCTTCAACTCCCTCATCTCTACTGGATCCATTTAGTAAGGAGCCATAGAGATTGGCGTTGTTCCATGTTCATGTTCCATAGTAAACTCCATGTCCCGATTCGGGGCTAAGCCTGGGATCTCCTCTGGAAAAATATCAGAGAGTTCACCACTAACAGGAACGTGTTAGCCATTGCGTTTATCATCTTGCCATTGTCAGTGTTGTTCCGACCCCTAAACTTGCATACACACTGGCCCCCATATGAAACTTTCATTATATCCTTGAATAGAAGTCAATTACTGTGCCGTGACGTGTTAGCCAGTTGTTGAGGGGTAAAATTTCATCAAATTTTAAGCATTTATGATTTTAAAATTAATCAAAAAAAGTGATGTTTAAAAGAAAAAACATGATTTATATATATTATAAATCTTGTGCGTCTTTTAGATGTTCTTAGTTCATAAATCGTCACATAATACATGTGACATGTCTACTAAGAATTATATACACCTCTTTATAAAATAAATTAGGGTGATTAAAATTATCGTAATCATGCCTTAATTTTTAGCCTTATAATAATGGATAAAAATTAAGAAAAAAAAACGGCAATGTTCGTATGGATCACAATGGTCTGAAAGGTTGACCAAATTTATGTGCATTAAGCACTAATCAAATTAAAAAAGGCGTTGAGCCTCATGAATTTGTAACGGATGACCCATTACTCTCCTATTACTACAAGAAATGGAGATCAGCAAAGAGCACAAAGGGGGCAAGAAAAACACACGGAAGTTCCTATCTTCTAAAAACGGAGAGCTCATAAATCTAAAAAAGAGAGGAGACAAGCTGCAGAGAGATAAAACAAAGAAGAGATCTTCATACTGTATTCTTGAGTGTGTATATTTTCGATCAAGGTCACACGTGGTATAAATTCTTCATGTGTTATATTTCTCTCGTATGCTAATTATAAAGTGTTCGTGTCTTGGATCGAGCAAGAAGATGTCCATCGGAGTTTGTTCGAAACTTTAAGTTTCTTCATAAAAAGAGACTACATAACAACCAAAACGGCTTTGTTTCTCATGACGATTCAAGAAGTTTCGTTGGGATCGTCTCAAAATCGAAACGGATATGTTTCCTATGTAGATTCATGATGTTTTGCTAAGGCGAAACAGATTTTTTCTCATGGCGATTCAAGATGTTTTGTTGGGATCATTCCTCATACCGAAACGGATATGTTTCTCATGTTGATTCATGATGTTTAACTAAATTGAAACGTGTTCGTTTCACAAATCGAAACCGAGATGTTTCTCATTAGATTTATGATGTTTTGCTAACACGAAACAGAGATCTTTCTAATGTGGATTCATGATGTTTCATCATGAAGAAACGTGTTCGTTTCTTCAAATCAAAACAGAGATGTTTCTATATAGATTCATGATGTTTTGCTAACGCGAAACAGAAATGTTTTTATGTATATTCATGATGTTTTCTCATACCGAAACGGGTTCGTTTCTCATACCGAAACGGGTTCGTTTCTCATACCGAAACGGGTTCGTCTCTCATACCGAAACGGGTTCGTCTCTCATACCGAAACGGGTTCGTCTCTCATACCAAAACGGGTTCGTCTCTCATACCGAAACGGGTTCGTTTATACTATCGTTGTATGTATATATGGCCATGAGAGTATAACAAACTCCAAAAGAAAATTGGTTTAATCCATTCTTCATTTTCGTTATATAAGAAATGAGTGGAAAATTAAGAGGCCTAGATCCTCTCCTCTTGAATTTGTGATAAGCTCTCGATATATATGTCAACATGATATGTCAAAATTAGGTTCCATGACCTTTACTAACATAGTTGGGCTTTATCATGATTCAATTTAAGAAAAATCAATAAACAAGATAAAGATTTTGGCAGTCTTGTGCAAAGCTTATAAGAGAGGCACATATTTTCCAAGTTGACCGAGAATGGACAACAAATTCATCCATTTGATGGACATTATTTGTAAATGAGTCATCCAAATGACGATTGAAAACATATGAACTACGGAGATTTGATTCCATTATATATAAATGGATACGTAGGACGTTCGTTACAAAAATATAAAAGAGAAACGAATTCAATCACATATCCAAATTTAAGAACAAAAATCAAAATCGTTCTTTTCCTAGAACTATGTAGACTTGATTCCATGTTAAACGGATACGTAGGAAATTCGATATTAAAACATATATATATCGGGTTCAGTCACACCAAAATTAAAACTAAGTTTCAATAAAACTTGAAACTAAAACTAAATTGTTCGTATAGAACTACGTGTGATTTGATCCCTTTTGAAAGGGTGCGTAGGAAATTCGATATAAAGCTATCGCTCATCGAGTTCAATCCCAAACAAAAATCAAATAAAATTCACCAAAATGTTATAAACATAAATAGTGAAAGGGTTAATCAACCCTTCCTAGAAGGTTGGATCGCGTCTAGGAAACCCTTCCTAGAAGGTGGGCTTAGACTCGCTCCTTTGATGTACGGGAAATAAATCATTCTGAACTACATGAGGCTTGATCCTTCTTAAGAAGGTACGTAGGCAACCCGTCCTAATCCGGGTGCAACCCAAATCATAAAACAAATCTATACGTGTTCAACGTATCTATATTATTAGAATAATAAGGATATACAAATAAGGGTCAAACTCAAATAAACTAAATAAGATGTGTTTGTGCATGGTTGTTTTCTTTTAACAATTTTTGCCTTACATATTTTTGGCACGCCCGGTGGGACCCTTTTCTTTCTTTGTCGTTTTAATGATATGGATACTAACACTTGCTCTATATTTTGTTGCAAGAAAAATGGCACCAAGAGAAATCATCAACTTCAATCAGCTACCTGCGACATTCGTTGTCAAGGACGATCGTTTGGTTGGTCAACGATCCTTCAAGGCGGTGTTCAACATTGCTCGAGACGCAATAGTAGCTGAAATCCCACTTGACAACCACTATGGGCCTCTTCAACTTACTAGAGAGGGGGCAACCGCCAAAGGGATATCAAGGAAGCAAGCCTCAACTTCAAGTCAGAAAGGCATGAAGCCTCAAGTGGGAATGCTCCAACGACAAACCATCCAAGTCACCAAGGCCAATGGTGGGTCCCATCAAGCACAAGTTCAAGCTCCTTCAACAATCAACAAGACTTAGCAGACCCGAAAAAGGAGGGGTCGTAAGAATGGTTCAAAATGTCAAGCAACAAGTCACATGGCTAAGTTAGAACTTTCTACGACTTTGGAGTTAGCTAAGGCTACCTTAAAAAAGCTGGCCCTTGATATTGTAGCACCAACAAAACAAGCTAGTGATCCTTGTGTCAAATTCCCGAGACAAATTTTGATCGGGTCAATTCTTATTAACCTTGATCGAGTAGAACAAGTCAATATGACCTCTTACACGGAAAATGTCACGAAACAAATTCCATTAAAGGGGTCAAAAGATAAGGCGATATTGTGTGCTAAAAATGTTTCTCAACCATCCACTCTTGTGATTCCGAAAAAACATGAGTTGGTTGAAAAACATATGAGTTCTCCACTATACGGAGATCTAAGCTCATCTTTCAAAGAAGAGGACTTTCCACCAATATTTGGCGAGAAGAGTCAAGAAAGTGTCACCTTTCGAGAAGAGGTGTATGATATGCCTGTGATGGTGACAAACACTTCTAGAATTGAAGAACAACTTCAAGAAATGCAAAGAAGGTTAGCGGAAAAAGATGATCAAATTGCCATCCTATCCGCTCAAGTTGCTAGTCATGCCCAAGAAAATAGGCAGAAGCAAGTGAGAGCAAATGGCGAGGATCAAAGTTGTATATCATGCTCGAATGTTTCAATAAGCATATCTCCTCAAGAAATTAGGGAGATGATCGCCCAAGAAATCAAAGCATTTCAAGTTTCTCAAAACCCTCCTATAATTGGGTATATGAAACCATATCTCGCGCACTTTGATGTTATGCCATTTCCGTCAGAATATCAAAGACCCAACTTCGACAAGTTTGACGGAGTTCAAGGGTCACCACATGAGCACTTTGCCCACTTTTACTCTGCATGTGGAGAAACAGCTCTAGACGATGCCTTATTGATTAGGTAATTTGTCCAATCACTAAAAGGATCGGCCTTCACTTGATATACTCAACTTCAACCAAGGTCGATCGAAACGTGGGATGAACTACAAAAGGCATTTCTTGCTCAGTTTGTGAGCACAAAGGCAAAAGTTTCAATCATAGACCTCACAAGCACTCACCAAAGGGATGACGAGTCTTCAAATGACTTCATAACCAGATGGAGAAGTCTAAGGCTCCAATGCCCTGAAATATTATGTGAATTGGCTTGTGTCCAAATGTGCACAAATAATTTGCTTCCTGAGTTGGCCGTACATGTAGGTAGTGCTGAACCACAATCTTTTTGACGCCTTGATGTTAAAAGCATATAATGTCGAACGTCACATTGCTCGACGTGGAACTGGAGTTCGCCAAACTCGTTCGAGTTATGGTAAAAGTTCACAAAATGAAGATGAGTCTATGACGACCTTCATCAAAGAAAATGACGAACTCTCTCATGAGAAAAATTTTGAATCTCAAAATAAGAATAAAGCCAAAGAGCCCTATAAAAAGCTCACTCTTCAAGAGAGAAAGCAAAAGAAGTATTCCTTTGATGATGATGATGTTCAAGGGATTTTTGATGAGCTTATGGTTGCTAAAGCTCTATCACTTCTCGAGCCAAAAAGGCCCAATGAAGTACATATGACGGGTGACCCAAAGTATTGCATGTATCATCGCGTCATTGGTCATTCAATCAAAGATTGTTATGTCTTGAAAGATGTAATGGAAGGAATGATCAATGATGGGGAGATTGAAATTGAGGGGGCCAACTTTGAAAGCCCACATGCTTCCTCAAACACAATTTCGTTGGTGAAAGATGTGGATGTGCTTTCTTTATCCCCACAAACCTCTAGTGCTCCCCACTCGAAAGCCGAGAGGAGCAAGAAACACAAGAAGGAAAGAAAAACGGCTCCATAAAGAAACAAACCGGAAGCCGAGGTTGAGAAAGAATACATTCAACCTGAAAGAGTTCCTTTCACCCTAAGGGAATTTGTGATTAAACAATTTCTCAATGATGAGTTCGTAGATCATGATGATGATTTGATCTATGGGGAAGAAGTCGCTCAATGTGTTATGATTTCTTGTGTTGAGTATGACGAAGATGATAATTCTCATCCTTTATCACATGAAGTGTCCTTCACAAGATCAGGGAAAAAAGATAAAGAACCCTCTCAAAATGAAGTGTTCAGAGACACGCCTAGATACAAGGGCAGGGTTCAAAAAAAGTTTGACCATTCCATCTCAAATGAGACATTGGTCATTCATAAGTACTTTGAAGAAGGGAAAACCAAGAGGGTGGTTCTACAAGGTGAAACCTCCAATCCATCCATTGTGCCTTCATATCCGAGAAAGAAAATGAAGCACAATATGAAAGTGCAAAATGCTAGGCCCTTTTCTAAGGGAACAACTCAAAGAAATTTTCTTAATGAATATGTTCTTTACAACTTGCAATCAAGTGTCGCGAACCTAACCGAACAAGATATGACTCGACAAGGAAAAGCATATGCTCCTCGAGTGTCCGTGTTTGAAAGGCTTGACACAACATCTGCAATGAGATCATCTCGACCATCTGTGTTCGAAAGGCTCGAGATAGTTGATGAGCCTCGCAACAAAAAGGATCAAATCAAGAAAACCAAGAAATGGAGGATCAAGAAGAAGAAGCAATCAAAGTTCCTCATCAAAGAATCAAGCAATGCCCAAGTTGGAGAACCAAATATCTCCGATGAAGCTATGTTTTAAGACCCTCGAGTTTTATGAAAGAGCTCTAAATGGTGAAACCTCGGGAATTGACGCCCAAGGAGATGTCACTGGACCTCACCAAAATGGTCCAAACTGTGCCCTGAAAATGGAAAAACATAGGCTAACGGTTGTACTAGAACTACGTCAAGACTTGATCCCAATAAGGGTACGTAGGAAATTCGATCACAAATCAAATCGGATTCAGTCGCAAATCTCAAATCAAAACCAAAGGCCCATGCGCAAATGATAGGCGATATGACTTGGGAAACTCTTCCTCGAAGGCGGGCCCAAGTTATCTCGGTGATGCACATAACAAGGCTATATACACATGCACATGATAAGTTGGTTTGAATTTTAATCACAACCCTTCCTAGAAGGTGGGTTTAGATTTCATCTTCCACTGCATGTAAAAAAAGATCAAATTGGTTCACAAAGAACTACGACGGCTTGATCTCTCACAAAGGGGGTACGTAGGCAGTCTAGTAATTCATATACTAGGTGCAGCCACAAAAACAAAGAAAAATTTCTTCTTGTCGATTAGAAGGAAAATAAGATAATCTTCTATAACCATCATTATCTTGGTTATATCAAAAGTTAAAAATGGCCCAATCTCATAGAAAATGACGAGGGTCAAAACAGAGGAGAAAGATGTAAAGGAGAAACAAGGGTGATTTAAATCTGACATTCTCATGTAAAATTTTCCTCCAAGGAAACACATGTCCAAATACCAAAAAAATTATCATCATCTCCTCACAAAGTTATCCTTATCCTTCTCAGGGTTATCAATCTCTATCTCAAATCAAGATAGAAAGTCCCTAAGACTTGCGCCAATAACATCTATGCAGTCATAAAAGCCCCTGAAGCTCAAATGTTGTCACACATGGAAATGACTATATGGCCAAAAGTCAATGTCAAATGCGACTCAATGCCTCAATGTCCCAAAGTATATCCAAGGTGCAAAAAAATATATTTTTTTTATACCCATATCTCATATCATTTTGGTTAAGTCACAAACATGTGTCAACTTTACCGCTATGGATGTGTGACCATAAAAGCGAGATAAAATTTCTCATAATCTCATATTATCTTGAACCTTGTACGCGTTTCATCCCGACGGCGCCGATTTTATTTTTCGTCATTCCGATCGTTTCCCTCCTCTAAACACAATTCCGTCAATGGATTCTCAACCACCTCATTCTTCCGCTCCCGACGATATCGTTTCCGTCCCGATCCCTACACCTCCAGCGACCTCCGTCACGACGGAGCCACCTCCGGCGACCTTTCTCGATGATGAAACCTTGGTGGATGGCGGCGGGAGGCAGTATCCGACACGATTGGCGGTTGCAGCGACAAATTTGGCTCCGGCGACTACTCCAGCTCCAGCGACGGCGACTGCTCCGGCGACGCGAGCACGAGCGACTGGTCGGGTTCCGGCGTCGATGACTACGGATCCAGCTTTCGAGACACCGCACGAGCTTCATTCGGTATGTAATTTCTAAACCCGCTTTTTAAAATTTTAATCGTATTTAATTTTGGAAATTGAATAGTTAGGCATCGTTTATTTTTCAGTAATAATTATGATTCCTTAATGTTAGTTAGTAATTATTGTGTTTATTATATAATTTCGTAAATAATGTAATAGATATTCGGGGCCTTTAGGATTCATAATTAATTGTAATTATTAAGACGACGATGACCATTCGGTATGAATTGTTAATAATTTGTAAGAATTCGTATTAGTAGTGATTATTAATTTTTAGTAATTATTAATTAAATATTAGAAACTTAACGGTCATAATTAGTTATGACTTAATTGTTAAGTTTCTAAGCATTCCTATTAAAAAATTTAGTTAGATATAAAGAATCGAATTTGATTATGAAGTTGCAAAATATTTCCGAATATTTTAGTATGAATTAGTCATACTAAAAATGTAAAAACATGTAGATTATACAAGCCGTCATGGATCGGACTAGTAATACGATGCCCGCACCAGTACCCGAATGGCTCCCACGTCGTCATGATGTGGCATCCGGTGTGCGACTATTCCATGATAGCCTCGTTTTAGACATGACAGCCGATAGGATTCCTGATCGTCGTGAGCCAGAGGATGAGTACGACGAGGCACAACAGCAGCAGGAGATAGATGGTGAGCATATGGAGATAGATGGACAGACAGGAGATTTTAATGTCGACGTAGATTATCCTGGTCGATATCTTACTACATTCAACCCCATTGATCCCACTCCATTAGAGACGCAGATGCCTACAGACATGGAGGTGACCACAGATGACTATGATATCAGCGACGCACCTCTGTTTCAGGATGTTGTCCCTCCCACTTCAGATCATACAGAGCAAGATTTACCTCCAGTGTGAGATGCAGCAGCCTCGACATCTTCTCCACCTACGGTCGCATCTGCAGAGCCAGTCGCATCTTCAGAGCCAGTGTTAGGAGATTTAAACGACGATGACCATGCTCGTCCCACATATTTTCCTTGGCTCAGGGAGTCGATGCAGGACATTTGTCGTCCACGTGCGCCTCACCTACTGTATTCTTATGAGATGCATATAGCGAGGTATATGTGGTCGCGTGGTCCTCTTCCAGGGCCCCCTCCCGATGTACCATTGGTGCCTCAAGTGCAGGTTAGGAGGCGTGCCCTGCGGGGGAAGCTGTAGGCCGAGGTGGTGGCAGAGGGAGAGGCAGAGGGGGACGCAGAGGCAGAGGGAGAGGCCAGAAGGGTGTTGATGAGGGAGTTGATGGTGAGGGTGCTGCTGCTGAGGGAGATGTTGAGCAGGCTGCCGCTGAGGAGGCTGTTGTTGAGGAGGTTGCCGCTCCAGTTAGAGGTGGTCGTCGCCCCAGGAAGAGACGACGAGTAGCAGATGCTCAGCCACCTCAGGCTGTTGCTGTTGAGCAGCCAGAGGATGAGCCCGAGGATGATGCGACTCCGTTAGATCCGGTATGTTCAATAACATTGATCTGAATGCTTATATAACTTAATGTTTCATATTTACTAATCTGAGTTATTGTTTTTCTGTACTTATTTAGGCTAGGAAGCTCCTGAGGGTACACTACAGATCTGCACAGGTTCATGAGTATGAGCCTCATATTTCAGCTGAGGAGGGTACATGTTTCAGGCTTGCTGAGCGTTCTGGGCTGACAGAGCTTTGATGAGTGGGCATAGCGTCTCAGATCAATGTTGCATTGATTTTTTCTTTTATATAGAGGTGGCACCCTGAAACCAACACATTCCACATGCAATTTGCTGAGATGACCATCTGCCTACATGACGTGATGCAGATCCTCAGAGTCCGTATACATGGTCGTAACTGCAATTCACCTATGACAGATGACCAGATCTATGCTCTGCTTGGGGTTGCTATGGGTCAGACGGCTGAGGACATGCATAAATGTTATAGTAAAGGTGGCATTCATTTGAAGGCACTCAATGATCGGGTCGAAGTTTTGTTTGATGCACCAGTCAGGAATGAGAGTCACATTGCCACTATCTATCTCCTTTTGCTTCTGGGCTCGACTGTCTTGGTGGACAGGTCGACAAAGCGTGTCAAGGTCCAGTACGCGAAGCTTATTATCAACCATGAGCATACAGGGGACATTGCATGGGGAGCCGGCATACTTGGGTTAGTGTATCGCAATTTAGGGTCTGCATCTAGAGTCGAGGCGTGTGGGATTGCTTCATGTAGGATTCTTCTGAGGGTAAGATCTTGTCTTTAACGTCTTGGTGAATAACTTTTAACTATTCACGTAGTTTTACTAATAATGTGTAATTGTTTATATGTAGTGTTGGATCTGGGCATACTTTCCTCATTTTCGTGATCACTTTGTCACGAACTTTGCATTCGCCCATGGAGAAGCTGCTGCAGGATTTTATACACCACTTAGCTCGGATAGTGGGCGTTTGGTTGCCATCCGTCGCATGCTCTACAACATGAGATATGAGCAGGTTTGGATTTAATTTCTTATATTTTTTATTTCATTATTTTAGTACGTGTCTAATTTGGTTTGTTATTTGTTTCAGGTTAACTGGCAGCCATGGAGAGGTTTGGACTTTAACTCACCAGAGGTTTCTCCTACGAGATTTGAGGGCGTATTGAGTATCTGGAAATTTCATGAGGCCTATAACCCTAGGAGAGTCCTGCTGCAGTTTGGGCGGGCTCAGCCCGTTCCCGACCCTCCCATTCAGCCGTTTATCCAACAGGGGTATCTCTAATTATGAGGTCGTTTATCCAGCTGAGCTTCTAGGAGCATGGGACGCAGAGCCGAGGCCTCTGATCGATCTGGATGGGCCTGTTGCAGAGCCAGCATGGAAGATGGCTGATGACTATCTGGATTGGCTGGGCGAGTTCTCACATGCCATCGTCGATCCATCCTCTGGGAGACATGATCGCCCGCCTCGCTATGGATATACCCCAGTGCCTATCGATGCATTTGCGGTATGTTATAATTTTATAAAGTTTCTACAAAACTTAGCTTTAGACCTTCACTAACGATTAAATTTACGTTTTGTTTACAGCGTTGTCAGATCCTTCAAGCCTTGATGCACTCTTTTCTAGACACCCCTATCTCGGATCGACCTTGGAACACTGAAGAGGTGATTCGTGGTTGGCTTGAAGTCTTAGAGGCTCCTCAGGCACCTTTGGCACCATCTCCCCCACGTGCATCACAGATGGCACCACCACCACCTCGTGTTTTCCGAGATTCTGTTCACGAGAGAGGCCAGGGGAGTGGATGTGGCACTCAGGATGATATGACTCAGGCGGATGCGTCTCAGGATGATATGACTCAGGATGATGTGCCTCGGGGGGATGCTCCGCCTTATACTCAGGAGACTCAGGATTAGACGCTACACTTATGATTTTGTTTCATGGATTGCTTGTTAGATACACCATGTTTTATGTATGATTGATGTTTTATGTATGTCTTTTGCTTGTGTGATGGTCTTAACTTTGATGTTTTTCTTGTTTGAATGTCGAAAATGAAGGTATCGACCACAAAAACGACTACGAACAATGATGCAAATACAAATTATAACAACAAGACTTGAAAAACTATATTGACTTGAAAACGAAATGCAAATTATAACAACAAGACTTGAAATACTATATTGACTTGAAAACGAAATATAAATCTGAAGTAAACAGGCATAGCACTAGATAAAGAGATGGTGAGGAAGACCAACCGATTAAGATCCCTAAACCGATGTTCGGAGTCAGCGAAATGTACCAACTAATAATCAGTTTCCAAACTCCTATTAGTTCGTACATTTCGCTGAAACCAAACATCGGTTTAGGGATATTAACGGTTGGTCTTCCTCACCATCTCTTCGTCTAGTGCTATGCCTGTTTACTTCGGATTTATATTTCATTTTCAAGTCAATAACCTAACTAACGATTACAACAACGACTTAACTAACGATTACAACTACCACTTAACTAACAATTACAACAACGACAAGACTAACGATTAAAACAGCCACTTAACTAACGATTACAACAATGACTTAACTAACGATTGGAAGCTAGGGTCGCCTTAAGATTGGCATTTTCCTCCTCTAACATACGTATCTCGGAGAGTAGGTCTCTTATTGCAGCTAAGGAGTAATAAGGGTGTGGTGGATCGATCCACTCGCGGAAATCACAAATGTAACCACCAGTACTAGCACATGTCCAGAACCTTCGAGCGAGGTTTCTTCGTCCTTCAGAACTCCTCATTACCGCTGGTCGATCACATTGACAATAAAAAAGAGCATTGCTTGCTGATGAACTGAGTGACATTAGCGAGTGTTAAGAGACAAATGGTGAGATTGGTGAGGTTAAGAGAGAAATGGTGAGATTAGTGAGATTGGTGAATTGAGGTAGAGTTGGCCCTCCTTTTATAGCTTGGATTTTGGCTGTTAAAATTTGACCATTGCGTGCGCAGACGTTCAGCGCACCTAACGGTCTGAATATGTGCGCTTAAAACCTGTGCACATAAACATGTGCGCATTTGGCCTGCGCACAAAAAGATGTGCGCAGCTCCAATGCGCACAGATGAATGTTTGCATTTCGCGTATTTTCGAGCCACTTTTTGTGATGGGGAGACCTTATACGATCTTTATATGCCTAATAACACTAATTTGTATAAGTTTTTCAAACATAATCCACATCGATGGCGGAGACAAGGTTAAATATCTATAATATGCATTGAAAACAAGTTTCATTGCATTCCGACGTCGTTTGGGCATCGTTCCGCCTTATTTTACCTTAAAAAGCCTTAATGCCCATTAAGGCCTTTTAGCGTTTTTGCGTATTTTCGAGCCACTTTTTGTGATGGGGAGACCTTAAACGCACTTTATATGCCAAATAACACTAATTTGTATAAGTTTTTCAAACATAATCCACATCGATGTGCTAGACCCTTCATATCGCAACTATTTCGAAGATTGAAAGACTAGTAAGGGTTTACAAAGGAGGTGTTACTTGAAGAGTACGAGATTTCGACTTGAAGTTACCGAAAAGGTTAAATAGCTATAATATGCATTGAAAACATGTTTGATTGCATTCCGACGTCGTTTGGGCATCGTTCCACCTTATTGGACCTTAAAAGGCCTTAAGGCCCATTAAGGCCTATTAGCGTTTTTGCGTATTTTCGAGCCACTTTTTGTGATGGGGAGACCTTTTACGCACTTTATATGCCTAATAACACTAATTTGTATAAGTTTTTCAAATATAATCCACATCGATGTGCTAGACCCTTCATAGCGCAACTAATTCGAAGATTGAAAGACTAGTAAAGGCTTACAAAGGAGGTGTTACTTGAAGAGTACGAGATTTCGACTTGAAGTTACCGACAAGGTTAAATATCTATGATATGCATTGAAAACAAGTTTCATTGCATTCCGACGTCGTTTGGACATCGTTCCGCCTTATTGGACCTTAAAAGGCCTTAAGGCCCATTAAGGCCTTTTAGCATTTTTGCGTATTTTCGAGCCATTTTTTGTGATGGGGAGACCTTATACGCACTTTATATGCCTAATAACACTAATTTGTGTAAGTTTTTCAAACATAATCCACATCGATGTGCTAGACCCTTCATAGCGCAACTAATTCGAAGATTGAAAGACTAGTAAAGGTTTACAAAGGAGGTGTTACTTGAAGAGTATGAGATTTAGACTTGAAGTTACCGACAAAGTTAAATAGCTATAATATGCATTGAAAACAAGTTTCATTGCATTCCGACGTCGTTTGGACATCGTTCCGCCTTATTGGACCTTAAAAGCCCTTAAGGCCCATTAAGGCCTTTTAGCATTTTTGCGTATTTTCGAGCCACTTTTTGTGATGGGGAGACCTTATACGCACTTTATATGCCTAATAACACTAATTTGTATAAGTTTTTCAAACATAATCCACATCGATGGCGTAGACAAGGTCGGCCGAGTGTATTTTACCTCTTTATTGTATATTCCTTATGTAATTGGTAAAAGATACTAGAAAGAATATCTTTTGCCATATTTTATATCGTCATTAGATAAGAAGGAAAAGATATTATCTTATCTCCTTAAAGATAGAACTAGGGTTAGCCTATAAAAAGAGGTTAACACCTCCTTTGAAATCATTCAGCCACCTCGAGGAATAATACAAGTACAAGCCCTTAACCCTAATTTCTCATCGTGTTCTTGAGTGTTGAGATTATTACCGTCAAGTTTGATCTTTTCCCTACAATTGCTTGATTATCATCTCGTTGGTAATTTCGCTACAAACAATTGGCGTCCACCGTGGGGCTAGATAAAAAAAGTATCATCTTTCCACGCAAAGGGAACAATTTTTCCAAAAACCATGAATGATCCCAGAAACAGCCCGTTGTCTGGAGAGAAGAGATCCGAAGAAGAGGTCATCGCGACGACATCTCTCGTTCACGGCGGTGGGAGGGTAGAGATAGCCCGCGAAGGAGATCCCAGAACTCCAAAGACCAAGGTCACAAATGAAGAGCGCGAAGAAGATGGCGAAGTAACCAACGTGGTTGTCGTCAAGGCGCAGCTCGACGCTTGCCGGAAGACCTGGGCTAAAGACAAAAGCGCCAGTGAGAAGACGACGTCGGAACTCGCCAAGGAGAACGAGAGGTTACGTTCCGTGATCAAGGAACTCAAGGCGGGATCTGCAGGGCAACATACCTACGTTCGTGGTCAAAGCGTTGTTCGACGCCTCGACATGGACGTCGTCGCCGAGGAGGATGAAGTTTATGGGTTCCAGGTGTATCAAGACGATCTACCCTCGAAGGAGACGGTATCAAAAGAGAAGCCAGAGAAAGACATGACGCCAAGCTTCGTTGCCGTGTTTGTAGCGCAACAAGTCGGCGCCTTGAGGAAGGAAATGTTGTTGATGCCCGGAGCGCCTAAATCAATAGTTCCCGATCATGAATTAGGATATCAAGAAAGTCCTTTTGTCAACGCCATCGCCGCTCAGAAGATCGCCAAGAAGATCACCATCGCCGATCTCCCCGTCTATGACGGATCCGAAGATCCAGAAGAACATATCTTTCTTTACAAGGCAAAGCTCTCCACGAGTCCCATCGAACCGGAGCTAAGGGAGGCAATAATGTGCAAGTTCTTCAGTTCGACGCTGAAAGGCCGGACCTTGACATGGTTCATCCACCTCCCAAGAGGAAGTATCTCGTCCTATGCTGAACTCTCCAACATGTTTCGCCTACAGTTCGCCAGGAGTAAGATTTTCGCAAGACAGCCTTCGGATCTCCATAACATACGCGTGAATAAAGGTGAGACTATAAGAGCCTTCATGAAGCGTTTCAATGACGAGAAGATCACCATCCTGGATTGCAACGAGTCCACTGCTGCCGACGTGTTCAGACGAGCTCTTCCGCGAGACAGTGACTTGTATAAGGAATTGACGAAGACTCGACCTGATTCCTTCGTCGTAACCAGAGAAAGGGCTATAGAAGCCATGCGCCTCGAAGAAGATCTCCAAAGGAACGTCGAGGACAATTCTCGTTCCCCGTGTAGGCGGACCCCTCCACGTAGAAATTCTCCTCACCGTAGACATCATGAACGCCAGGAACGAGGAGATCGCCATGATAGAAGAAATAAGCCATTCCAAAGGGAACCACCTATTGTGCACAACATGAGCGTAGTCGATAGCGTCTACATGGTCGATAGAGGTATCCATATGAAGACCGACGCGTTGCGAGTGATGAGCGCGATGGAAGGATTACGTGACGTGCAGTGGCCGAAAAAACCAAATCTCGGAAGAAGACCTGGGTTAGGAAAGGGGTATTGCGAGTTTCAAAATGATACCGGTCACACCACGGATGGTTGCTATACTTTGAGAAAAGAAGTGCTAAGACTCCTGAAAAGAGGAGATTTAAAAGACCTGCTCTCCAGAGAAGGAAGAAACGCGTACCAGGGGATAAAGAGAGAGAAGAAATCCCCTACTCCACCTCCACCACCATCAGGACCAGGAAAGTCCATACCATCTTCGGAGGCTCCTCCATGAGTGGCTACACCGCGTCCGCCGCCAGAAGAAACGTCAAAGCTTCACGAAGTGAGGACAACGCGACGACAGTCTATCACGTCAGATCTATCAAGGAATATTATCCAATCACGTTCGAGGAACCGGACGAGACTATGGATCATCACGACGGGTTAGTCGTCTCCCTCACCATTGGTAATTGCAGAGTTAAGAGGATCCTCGTCATCAACGGGAGCTCCGCTAGCATCATCACCTTGTCCTCTATCAAGGAACTCAGACTTTCCAGCGACGACATTGTGAAAAGGCGCGTCCCCCTAGTAGGGTTTAGTGGCGAAGTTGCAGACATGATGGGGGAAATCACGTTGACAACCCTAGCTAAAGGCATCAACGTGCAGACAAAGTTTGTAGTAATTGAAGCGGGATCGCTCTATAACGTCATCCTTGGAAGACCTTGGCTACACGATATGAAGGCCATACCTTCAACATACCACCAGTCCTTGAAGTTTCCGTCTCCATGGGGAGTCCAAGAGATCAAAGGTGAACCCCAAGTAGCGCGAGAATGTTACAGTATCGGAGTGAAGAGCACCACCAATGCGTCCTTGGATAAGAAGACCAAGGCGTAGTAGTCAAAAGACCATTAACAACCAACAAGGTACGTGAAACGGAAACTCTACGAGCTGAAAGATAAAATTTTCCAAGTAGAAGATGAAGAGTACAGGCTAGAAGTCAAAGTCTATGCTCTCCGACGAGTTGAAAAGAGGAAGGCGTCTTCATGGTCTAAAAAACCAGAAAGCAAGGGGTTGAAGCATCACAAAACCCGGAAAGATCAAAGAAAGTCCAAGAAGAAAGCTAGGGGTGGAAAAGCAATCCCCGACGCCTCGAGAAAGATCCAATCCGTAAAGCAAGATAAGAAGGGCCGCAACAAATTACGAGATAAGAGCGTCGATAAAGGCGATGCGTCTCTGCATAAGCATAAGCAAAGTCTCCGAGTTCAAAGATGGCGAGAATTCATGGCAAAGAACGCCAACCTAAGCTACATGTTCCTGAAACACCATCCTCCATAAGCAAACTCCACCGAAATGTTAAGAATTTCTATGCCTTCTAGTTGTCCTTTGTTTCTTGCATGAGTAGGTCTAGATTTCTTTATGTTTCAATAAGATCATGTTTTTATCTTAGAGTCAAAGCGACACGGGGTCGTGGCGACTAGGGGTAGACGTCGGTGTCATAGTTCATTGTTCCATGATGTCGTTATCTTAGAGTCAAAGATATGACGCCAAGCGCCGTCGCCGCGTTGGTATCCCAACAAGTCGGCGCCTTAAGGAAGGAAATGCTATTGATGCCCGGAGCGCCTAAATCCATAGTTTTCGAGCATGAATTAGGATATCAAGAGAGTCCCTTTGTCAACGCCATCGCTGCCTAGGAGATCGCCAAGAAGTTCACTGTAGTTGATCTCCCCGTATATGACGGGTCCGATGATCCAGAAGAACATATCTTGCTTTACAAGACAAAGCTCTCCACAAGCCCCATCGAGCAAGAGCTAAGGGAAGCAATGATGTGCAAGTTCTTCAGCTCGACGCTGATAGGCCCGACCTTGACATGGTTCATCCATCTCCCCAGAGGAAGTATCTCGTCCTATGCTGAACTCTCCAACATGTTTCGCCTACAGTTCGCTAGCAGTAAGATGTTTACAAAGCAACCTTCGGATCTCCATAACATACGCATGAACAAAGGCGAGACTATAATAGCCTTCATGAAGCGTTTCAATGACGAGAAGATCACCATCCCAGATTGCAACGAGTCTACTGCTGCCGACGCGTTCAGGCGAGCTCTCCCGCAAGACAGTGACCTATATAAGGAGTTGACGAAGACTCGACCTGATTCCTTCGTCGCAACCAGGGAAAAAGCTATAGAAGCCATGTGCCTCGAAGAAGATCTCCCAAGGAACGCCAATGATAAGAGGAACAAACCATTCCAAAAGGAGCCACCTATATGAGGCTGAAAAGGTTCACTTGGGGATAATAGAGTTGAAGTCGATGTCGAAGATGGGTTCGTGAGGTCGTTGCGGAAGTCCATCGAACGAACTTGATAGGCAAGTGACGTCTTCCTTGACTCAATCATCAATCTAGAAAGACTCGCTTGACTCGAATTAGCCCAAGGAATCCACCTAAGGTTCTTTCGAGGTTTGAACGATAAGGCTATGCACACCCCAAACACCAAATTGATTCGAATGAGGAAGAGATATGGACCCACCAACACTACTTCTCAAGATTGAATTGGAAACCGACCCACGAAATCCAATTCAATAAGCTACAGCTAAACAACGTCAAAAGTAAGGGGATTAATAATTCTCAATTTTGTCAAAAGTGCCTAAAACCCTCCAAAAACACATAATAAATAGCCTTCCCGAATTGCTTGATTTTCAAGAAAGGAAACCCTAGAAAAACCCTAAAATCTCGAATCTTGTTCTGATCATGGCGGCCTTGTCCAATCTCGAATGGGCTTAAACTTTAGACACAATTTAGATAATCCCATGTACTGAAACATATCCAAAAGAGAGCTTAATCCGATCTTTCGTTTGCTCAAACGAACAGACACAAATTAGGATCTTGCAGCAGCCATATCATGGTCATTGGGCCTCTGTTGGGCTTCTACTTTGGACACGGCCAAGATAGGCCCAATAAGTATATTCTGACCACATATCTTCTCAATTGGACGCCCGAGCTGTCCAAGACACTCTGCCCTAACTCGGCCCCGTCGTCATCGTCGTGGAAGTCCTCGTCTCCCGGGAAACTCTTTGTCAGCGGCCTCCAAACATAGTAAGGTTCCCCAATATAGTAAGTCTTCAGAATGGGGCCCTTGAGAGCTCACCCAAACAGCCATGGGTTCCAAAGACGATCTGAATGACGTCGCTCTTCTTGTCGTTGCTCTTGCCGCTACATTCATCTGACTCCTTATGTCGACGTCTGTGATCTGAGTAGTGGTGGTCCTACGTATATCAGCAGTGGGGATCCTACGTACATCATCCTCCCTCTCTAAAAAAGGATTCGTTCTCGAATCTGCATCAGGAAAGACAACAAACACAAGGTTTCTAATAAAAATAGGATGATTGAGAGTCAGCTTACGTGGCACAAGGTTGATCGGCAGGAGTTCGAACCGCTCTTCAGACCGTTCCATCTCCCACTCCATGCTGTAATTCATGAGTTCCAACTGATCTTCTTTAACGTCCATGACTTCCTGCTTGCCCCTACTTTCAGCGGTACCGTCAAGGGAACCTTCCAAGGGTAGCTCCTTACACAGAAAGGTCTCGTCTTTCACATCCGAGACTGAAGATCGAACTTCCTCCACGTTCTCCTCTTGTTCCTCGTGGATAACCTCCTTGGTAGACCACCTGGTGGTGGTGTCGGGCGTCGCTAGCGCTTGACTTGGCGTATATGACGTCGGCGTCTCGGGCCTGCTTCCACCTGAAGCTTTCTTCTTTGGTAGGAACTCAAGGATTAGAGTAATGTTACGCACAAATTTCTCAATTGTAGCTTCAACGCCCGGTCGGGTTTCCCAACAAGCTTCCAGATCGGACGTACTAGTAAATCTATTGATCGGAACCTTGGCCTGAGGATGAGTTGCGAGTCGTTCCTGTGGTTGGTCGAAGTCCTGATAAGCTTGTACTCCCCGTCTTGGCTGCAGGTTTCCTGGATTCTGTTGCCTGACCTGACCACGGTAGTCATCTCCTAGGGGAACATGATCCACATTCTGAAATGGTCCCCCGGGTTGCAACTAACGGTTTTGATGGTGACCAAACATGCGAGGACGCTGGGATGTGATGGCCTTTGCCTGGGGATGAGTTGCTGGTCGTTCTTGTTGCTGATCGAACTCCTGATATGCCAGAACTCCCCGTCTCGGATGAAGATATCCAGGATTCTGCTGCCTGATCTGACCACGGTAATTGCCACCTAGGGGAACTTGATTGGCATTTTGAAATTGTACCCTGGGTTGCATCGGTCTGAACTCTTGCTGACCGAACGTGCGAGGACGTTGAAGGGGGGGGGGGGTCTGATCACAAACTTGCTCTTCCCAAACTGGATACGGTGTCGACTCACGCTGCTGAAACACTGAACGATCTCTTGCGGTAATGTCGTCAACGTCATTCAGGGGCTCGTGCACCACAGGTCTAGTCGATCCGCTTGCAGGCTGCTTCCCTTGCCTGCGGTATACAGCTTCCTGTAGGAGAGTACTTAGTTCTTATCAGGAAATTACAAGAAAAGAAATTAAATTAAGAAGATCCTAAGATAAAATCTAACTCTAACTTCCTAACAAGATAAGATATGCAAATCTAGAAAATCTTATCAGGAAATTTAAGAAAAGAAAATAAATAAGGAAAATCCTAAAATAAGATCTATTTCTAACTTCCTAACAAGAAAATATTCTTCTTTTCTATGCAAGCAAAATCTTTTTATTATCTTCTTTCAAAAATAAAGAAAAGAAATTGCAAGATATAGAGATTCTCTACTTCTTATCCAAGCAATATCTTTTTAATATCTTCTTTCAAAAATAATTAAAGATAATGCAAGATTTAGGATAAGAGAGGTCTTGAAAAGTAAAACCTGAAACGCTCTCTCCTCTCTCTTCTTTCCCTCTCCTCAAAATTTGAAGCCTTCTATTTTCTTCACCAATGTTCCGGAATATGTTGTTGCACCGCTTGCCACCTTGACTTGGGATCGCATCCGATCATGTCTTTGGCATGATCCAGGTAGTTTCTTTCTTCCCTTCTCTATCTCTGCTCTCAACAACCCAGATCACAACCCTGTTCACAACTACGGTTACACAATAGCTCTCTCTTGTTTTTTATTTTTGTTCTCGTTGCTTGACGAGTATGCTGGTAATCTTGTATGGTTTTACGGATCTATATTCCTTCGATCATGTCTTCGGTATGCTCCAGGTAATTTCTTTTTTCCCTCATCTATTTCTAGTTTCAACAATCCTGATTACAATCCTGTTTACAACTATGGTTACAAAAAATATATCATATGGCTTCTCTGTTTATACCTGTTGTTTAATGATTTTGGTGAAAATTATGGTTGGATCTATACTGTTTTTCTCTATGCTAGAGGATAATGGTGTATTTTGGTTTGTGGAATGATCCCAGAATACTCTCCCATTCTCATGATTAAGGCCTTAACTCGGCTCCTTACTGTTCTGGAATATTCTGCACCGACTACTGTCTTTTATCAAATATTCAGCCGATCATATATTAGGTTTGATTCTGGTAAAATCGTTCTCCTCTTCTTTATCTCTTTTCTTAGCAAGCTTATTTACAATTTGGTGTATAACTATGGATGTATAGTACAACTCTTTTATTTTCTGCCTTTGCTTTCTACACAACATGACTTTCACACAAATCCTTTAAGGCACCAGGTTGGTTTCATTTGGTTTGGGGATAACTGGATGTTTTTGCCTTGTCTTTGGACTTGTGATCATAATTTTCATTTATTTTTTACTACGGTTTTTACAACTCTGTCTGCAATCTAGATTCGGTTAATGGTTACTGTAACTCTCAAGTAATTTGGTTTGAAGAGTTTAAGGTGATTCAAAATTTGACCATTACTTTTCCACAAGATTGTGTCCTTGTTCAGTGTTTAACAAGAAACGTATCCATGACTGTTCTAATCAATTGTTGGTACTCACATATCAAAGGTTGTTGGCTGATGCAGAGTAGACACATTTCCTATAATTTCTATCCTTTGAACTCCAAGATAATGAAGTACATTGAGCCTTTTGCCTTATGCACATCCCAGGATCTGAAATGTATTCTTAATAATTGTTTACTCTTCACTGAATCTTAGAATATAAACTGGAATCCTTGCAAGAGGTATCCCGAACTTGTGATTGATATTGATCTGAATTTCAACATTAATATCATGACGGGTAACATTTATCTTATAATGACTCTTAAATTGGATAATAACCACTCTGTTTCTATTAATACCCAGGAAATCATGCCCCATCTGTACAACAATCTGCAGTACTGGATTGAAATCACTAATCCAAAACGTATCAAAACATGGTTGATCTTCTTTCAAGTTAACTTTTGTACTCCTTATAAAATGGATCAGATCATCTTTTCATTCAATGATAGGATGCACAAACGACTGGCGGCTGTACTTTACAAAAGTTTTATTCAGAATATCTTGACTTTCATAAAAATGGGTGACCCTCACCATTTCTACAACCATTTTGGTTATGATGACATCCTTAAACATATCATAATATACTATAATAACCTTCATGTGCTTATTATGAGATGCAATGAATATGAAATGGATATTTACTTTGCTTTTACTATTATGGAATGTTATTATGATAATTACTTTATTCTTAACTTTTGCTTCATTACTAAATATTTAATAATGTTTAGTATAATCATTGGTTTTTGAGATCCAATCTTGTGGATTGTGGTTAAGAACTGGAACGTCAACATTTTTCTTGCTAATCAATATAAGAATATCGTTAAAGAATATGTGTCTTTTAACGAGAATGTTAAATTTTTAAAATATCAATCCAATATCTGTTATAATAATATTTTCTATTCTCTTTTTAATTATTATTATAAATATGATAAATTAACAGAATGTCTGATTTGGTACAAGGTTTTAGACTACGTTATCTATTTATTATGCTTTCATAACCATAACAATAATAACGTCTCCAGTATTTGCTATGTTTCCATTATATGCCAAATCATTAAAATTTATGACCATAGTTATAGTAACATTAAAGACCGTATGGAATGTTTGAAGTATGGACATTCTTACTCTGTAAATTTGTCCACCAATCAGCTTTCAAAACCCAAAAGCTTCATCTCTCTCTCTTTACAAATCCATTTCCGTAAGCTAGGTATTATAATGATGAGATATACTGCCCAAACCGACCTAGGTGATCACCTACACAGTGGCATGTGGAAAGCCTTCTGTTCTCCACGCATGCTCACAACCCCAAATTACAAATTGTGGCTGCCATTTTGAAAAAAATTCTGAACAATTTGTAATGTACAAATCCAGTACACTGCATGCCCACAAATACAAGATTTTGTATTATTTTCCATTCTCACACGCATGGCCAATTTGTATTCGTGTCACCTTCTCCTATTCTCTCTTCAATTTGGCAAAATTCGATTGGGGTAGACAAATTATTCAGCTCCATTTTAAACTTATTTCTTTGCTTACCCCAAATTTTCTACACTTGACAGATAATACATCCAACAAGAAACTTTATAAATTTGCCTCAGCTTTCCACCTGATTCTACTCACATACCTCATTCAGACACCTTTTCATCTTCTTCTTCTCTGGCTCCTGTTACAGAAACCCTGCTCTTTCCTTTGCAAAATCCTTATGGAGGATGATAGATCATACTCCCAGGCTTTGGATGGTTTTCCGTATGGATCCAACTTGCATGCAATCCATATCAACCGACATTCTCAAAACCCTCAAAACACCAATGAGGATCTATTCGCCATTACAGCTCCATATGTCATGGGTCCTAACACCATTGATCTCCCTACCCAAAACCCATCTACTGAGATAGACCCACAAAATTTCTCTCCCATAAATCCTATGCTTCTTGAGGAGGGTATTGAGGTTCCGACTTCTTCAGTGTTGAATGAGCACATGCATGAGGATCTTATGCATAATCAAGACCTGGACGGACTCCCTGAAGATCAGATTTTACAGCAGGAGGAGCAGTACCTTCTCAACCTTGATGACAATCTCACTCATCTTGTCTTTCTCGGTTTGGTGATCAGGGATGTTGACGGTCTTGAAGATCCTGTGAATGTGGCTAATAGGGCGAAACACAACCGCAAGAATGTTCAAAAAATCAAAGGTGATGTGCAGTTTCACCCTGTTGGTAATAACTGGATTGTTTTTCAATTTGCAACTAGGGAAGATAGAGACTGGGTGTATGGTAGAAGGCCTTACAAAATAGGAGGAAAAGTCATTGTTGTTAGGCCGTTCAGTATGGAGTTTAACACTCACTTTCAAACTCTCACTGACATAGATGTGTGGATGAGAATCCCACTTCATCCATTCTACATGGCTAATGATGCAGGATTTGAGAATATCATTCGGCGTAATAGGCTGGGAGTCCTCTTAAAAGCAAGATGATATCAACAATGCAAGATTCAAGGGCAAATTTGCTATGGCTCTTACCAATGTTCCAGTCGGGCAGACGGTAGACCTGGCGGAGTACATTCAGATTCGCCATCAGGATCGTTCACTCCTTACCCACAGAGTTTTCTATGAAGGATTTTCAACAGGATTGAGCAAACTGGGAAAAAGTTATGGGGAAACTTCTTTGTAAGTTTATTTCGCCCAAACCCTAACCCTAATATTCAGACTGCAACAATTAGGGCTAATGTGGCACCCCAATCTTTACTAGAAATCGAATCTCGATCCCAGTTCTTCCTCCAAGACCAGCAACCCCACATCCGAACATCATTTCTAACATCCAATCAGTTGACAACCAGCCCCACAACATGATGCACACACCATTTTTGAATCCTTATCATGTTCCTCGTCAGCCCAGGCCTGCTATTAGAACTGGTTTTGGGCAACCCACTTTAGCTCTCTTCCGTGATGCTTCTGGAGAGTCTTCTTTCCACTCTGCATTCCATCCGCCATCCAATAACACAATTAACCAGAAGTTTGGCACTATTGTCATTAAGTCTACTGATGATCAAGAGGATAATCTTGCTGCTGATAACACCTCTTCCCCAGATGAACACAGTTCCACGAACATGAGAAAGCGCAAATCCACTGGGAAAGGTAAAGAAGTTGCCTATGAGTAAGTGCTTAAGTATTAGTGGCACTATTAGTAAACTGGTTGTGTGGATAAATAACACCCTTTGGGGTCCAACCGTGTGTTGTTGCACCTGTTTTGCTAAGACACTTCTTGATGATCATGTTGATTTTGCTAGTAGGGAGTGTAGTATGTTTCTTTTTTATGACTATGATGTAAACCTTGTTAACGGTCATGGCTGCTGTAATCTCTATGGTTCTAAGACAATGCATGAATGCAAGTTTCCTTTGTTTTTGGTTTATCTTTTTGGTTTCTTCTTTAAGTTTGATACTAAGTTTACACTAGTAGTTACAAGTATAACAGTTTCAAGTCTTAGCCTAAGTAAATGCATAAAGTATTCACACAATATAAATTTCAACTATTGGTATCTTCCGGAAGCAATAGATATTGGTAATATCTGCTTGAGGAATCAATTGGCACTAGATGATGTTGGTAAGATAATTGTGATCAAACGACATGTGATTACTAATACGAGTAAACGTATTATAGATTCATGTTATAACCCAAATAAATATATAGTGAATTTATGGTCTATGAACCCTAATTATATGCATATTATGGTTAGAATCGATACTTATAGTTTCTGTCTGTTGGTTCTATATGTTGATGGTAAGACTAGTACACACAGAATGTTCATGGTTTGCTTCAATATTACTATGTCTTGGTTTATTTATATAATTAGCAAGATTAGATATAAATTCATTTACCACAGTATTATGTGTTACATTACTCAGATTAGAATAAACCAGTACATGTATGCCTACAATTTTATTTCGAAACGCCTATATACACGCGACTTTTTCACTATATGCACGTCAATCTGTGCGCATTTCTTATGCGCATAAGTATATGCGCAGTTGTTAAGCGCACGGGGGTATTTTGGGAATAAAATAAAATTGTTGGCGTCGTCTGACAAATTAATGAGCTGATAACACGCGTTTCAAAAGAACCTGTGCGCAAAACATATGCGCACAGCGTTTCGAATTCTAAAACCTTATGCGCAGACGTTTTGCGCATAAGATCTGTGCGCAGATACGTTGCGCACAGGTTATTTTTAACCTAACCGACGTCTTCTTCTTTCTCCTTCTTCTTCTCCGTTTTCCACTCCCGACGGCGCCTTCATTTTTTCTCTCTTTCCGATCGATTCTCTCACCTAAACACAATTTCATCAATGGATTCGCAACTCCCACATCCTTTAGCTCCCGGAGAAACCACTTTCGTCCCGATCCCGACACCTCCGGCGACCTCCGTCACAACGGAGCCACCTCCGACGACCTTGTCCGACGATGAAGCCTTGGTGGATGGAGGCGGCCGGCGGTATGCGACTTGAGCGGCGTTGGCAGCGGAAAATGCTCCTCCGGCGACAATTCCGATGAATATTCCGGCGAGGGCTAGGGTTCCGGCGGCTGGTAGGGTTCCGGCGACTCGGGTTCCGGCGACGACGACTACGGATCCGGTGACACCGCACGAGCTTTATTCGGTATATAATTTCTAAACCCTCTTTTTTCAAATTTTAATTGTATTTAATTTTGGAAATTTAATCGTAATTTTTTTAGTAATAATTACGATTAAATTTCAGTTTTTTATGAATTAAATATTAGAATTCGTATTAATCGGAATTTAATCGGAATTTTTCTTAATTACGATTAAATTTCATATTATTATGAATTAAATATTAGAATTCTTATTAATCGTAATTTTTTATAATTACGATTAAGTTTCAGATTATTATGCATTAATCGAATTATTATAAATTCGTATTAATCGTAATTTTTTAGTAATAGTAGTGATTATTATTTCGTATTAGTTGAGATGTTTATTTTTTAGTAATTATGAATTAAATATTAGAAACTTAACAGTCATAACTAGTTATGACTTAATTGTTAAGTTTCTAACAATTCCTATTAAAAAAATTAGTTTTCGTAGATATAAAGACTCGAATTTGATTACGAAGTTGCAAATTATTTCCGAATATTTTAGTATGAATTAGTCATACTAAAAATGTAAAAACATGTAGACTATACAAGCCGTCATGGATCAGACCGGCAACACGATGCCCGCACCAGTAGCGGAACGGCTTCCACGTCGACATGATGTGGCAGCCGGTGTGCGACTAGAGTTTGAGGCCCTCGAACGATTTTTCGGCACCGGATCACCTGAGCGTCGTGAGCCAGAGAATGAGTACGACGAGGCACAGCTGCAGCAACAGGAGATAGATGGTTCGCATATGGAGATAGATGGACAGACACCATGACGACGTAGATTATCCTGGTCGATATCTTACTGCGTTCGACCCTATTGAGCCCACACCAATACAGGCGCAGGTGACCACAGATGACTATGATATCCACGACGCACCTCTGTTTCAGGATGTTGTACCTCCCAGTTCAGAGCATACAGAGCAGGATTTACCTCCAGTGACAGATGCAGCAGCGTCGACATCTTCTCCTCCTACGGTCGCATTTGTAGAGCCAGTCGCATCTTCAGAGCCAGTGTCGGGAGATTTAGACGACGATGACCATGCCGTACCGACCTATTTTCCTTGGCTCGGGGACTCGATGCAGGACATTTGTCGTCCACGTGCGCCTCACCTACTGTGTTCTTATGAGACGCATATAGCGAGATGGATATGGTCGCGTGGTCCTCTTCCAGGGCCCGCTCCCGATGTACCATTGGTGCCCCCGGTGCAGGTTAGGAAGCGTGCCCGTGCGGGGGAAGTTGTAGGCCGAGGTGGTGGGAGAGGGAAAGGGAGAGGGAGAGGGAGAGGGAGAGGTAGAGGGAGAGGGAGAGGGAGAGGGAGAGGTAGAGGGAGAGGGAGAGGGAGAGGCCAGGAGGGTGCTGAGGGAGTTGGTGGTGAGGGTGTTGCCGAGGGGGCTGCAGTTGAGGAGGTTGTTGTTGAGGAGGTTGTTGTTGAGGAGGTTGCGGCTCCAGTTAGAGGTGGTCTTCGTCCCAGGAAGAGACGACGAGTAGCAGATATTCAGCCAGAGGATGAACCAGAGGATGGGGACGAGGATGAGGCCGAGGCTGATGCGGCTCCATTAGATCCGGTATGTTCAATAACATTGATCTGAATGCTTATAATAACTTATACGTTTCATATTTACTAATCGGAGCCAATTTTTTTTCTGTACTTATTTAGGCTAGGAAGCTCCTGAGGGTGATGTACAGATCTCCACAGGTTCATGATTATGAGCATCATATTTCAGCTGAGGAGGGTACATGGTTCAGGCTTGCTGAGCGTTCTGGGCTGACAGAGCTGCGCCGAGTGGGCATAGCGTCTCATATCGATGCTGCACTGATTTCTGCTTTTGTGGAGAGGTGGCATCCAGAGACCAACACTTTCCACATGCCATTTGCTGAGATGACCATCTGCCTAGATGACGTGATGCAGATCCTCGGTGCCCTCAGTGCTCGGTTGGAAGTTTTGTTTGATGCGCCAGTCAGGAATGAGAGTCACATTACAACTTTCTATCTCCTTTTGCTTCTGGGCTCGACTGTCTTGGTGGACAGGTCGACAAAGGGTGTCAAGGTCCAGTACGCGGCGCTTGTTCTCAACCATGATCGTACAGGGGACATTGCATGGGGAGCCGGCATACTTGCGTTAGTGTATCTCAATTTAGGGTCTGCATCTAGAGTCGAGACGGTAACCATTGGTTCATGTGGGATTCTTCTGCATCTAGAGTCGAGACGGTGTGCATATAAGGCTTCCAAGGCTTTTTTGCGTTTTCGCGTATTTTCGATCAACTTTTTGTGAAGGGGAGACCTTATACACACTTTATATGCCTAATAACACATAATTGTATAAGTTTTTGAAACATAATCAACATCGATGTACTAGACCCTTCATATCTCAACTATTTCGAAGAATGAAAGACTAGTGAAGGTTTACAAAGGAGGTGTTACTCGAAGAATTCGAGTTTTTGACTCGAAGTTACCAACAAGGTTAAATAGCTATAATATGCATTGAAAACAAGTTTCATTGCATTCCGACGTCGTTTGCGCATCGAACCGCCTATTCTCGACCTTAACAGGCCATCAGGACCGATAAGGCTTTTTTGCGTTTTCGCGTATTTTCGATCAACTTTTTGTGAAGGGGAGACCTTATACACACTTTATATGCCTAATAACACATAATTGTATAAGTTTTTGAAACATAATCAACATCGATGTACTAGACCCTTCATATCTCAACTATTTCGAAGAAGATTTCATCCATGCGTCAAGGTTATGCGCACCTATTCTGTAACTTTTTCAATCTGTAACTTATTGTGCGATGTTGTAAAGCGTACAATAAGTTACCATTAAATCCGTGTGCGCAGATATAATGCACACACATTTGTTACCGTCAAAAACCTATGCGCCTTAACGTTCCGCACCAAATCTGAAAAATGTGTGCGCAGTGACAGGTTCAAAACGTCTCGAAACGACTTAGAAACGAAAAAACCCGACTCAAAACATTACAAAACAAGCAAAGACGTCTTCTAATTATTACAAGGTAAAAAGCGTCTTCTAATAGATGAGATTGAACATTACAAGGTAAAAAGCGTCTTCTAATTAATGAGATTGAACATTACAAGGTAAAATACGTCTTCTACTTATTACATGACAATCTCACTCAGTCAGATATGTGAACGGGTTCGGTCCCTCCTTTATACATGAATGGATCTGGTGCCCGACCATTTGAAATGCGGTACTCTCGATACATCTTCAAATTGTCCCCAAATGTTTCTTCCCACCATTGAATGTTTGGATCTACGTGTTTCTTCCACGAACCGGGAGTATGCGGTAGTGGCGAACCAACCATCAACGCAATAACCCTATATCAATTACAATTGTCTACTTTACCGGTATGAAGTGGTCACGGTTGCCTACGTGTGCCATGCCGAAAATCTGTCGTGGAGGATCAGCGTTTTCTGTTCTACACCTTAGCGGTAAGCAAAAGGTCGGAGCATCCCAACACAATAACACGAGGCCAACTTGGTATAGGGTGGCAAACGCTAAGCCCATCAGTGGAAAGTGCAGCCAGTACAGTTCTGAACAAGGGCTTCTGCAATGGTTAACTTGGAGAATAAGATCCTCCCAAGTACCCGGACGAAGATGACGACGAATAGGCTCGTACAATTCTCGGTTCTCAAGCAGCTCCGTTACCAGCTCACACCGAATGTTTCCGTACTCTTGTTCTTTTCTTCCCAGAAGTAAGGCCATCGACCTATAACCTCAATGCCCGTCAGAACGTACCTGTCTAACATCTGTGATGTATGGAAGCCAAAAATCATCCAAATTGTCAATGCCGAAGTCAATCACCCTATGAATGAGAGGAACACCAAGTTCTTCAGGGCACTGATCGAAGTCAGTGTAGTTTGATCCATCAGGCTGTGATAGGTCGGGCATGGGTTGAGAATGCAACTCCTCGGCCTCAATGACCACGGGAAGTGATGTCGTTGTTTGCTTTCTAGGACGACCTGGTCGTTTTGCTCCTGTATTGTTTGCCTTCTTCTTCCCCTTTGATTTCTTCTTTGCCTCCTCCTTCTCATACTGCTCGAGCTCTTCTTGTTTGTGCTCAAAATAACTCTTCTCTCTCGATTCCTCCTTGTCATTTTCACTGTCATCCTCCTCCTTTTTAGGACGACCTGGCCGTCTTGCTCCTGTACTCTTCTTTCCTTTTGATTTCTGCTTTGCCTCCTCCATCTCATACTACTCCATATCTTCTTGTTTTATGTCATCCTCCTTGTCATTTTCACTGTCAACCTCCTCCTTATCCTTGTTCTTTGCACCCTTTGGCCTCCCTTTTCTTCTCACATTTGTCGGTTCTTTCAAGGTAGTTAGTTCAGGATGCTCCAAGTCCTTATACAACTCACCTAGCTGGTATGCCGTGCTTTTCTTCAAGGTTCCAAGTTCCAACTTGGTGAACATTTCATGGAGTCGCAACTCTATAATGTTCATTCGGACCTTCAGATTTGGGTCGTCTTCTGTTTCAGGAGTGTCGTCCCAATGCAAATCCCTCCAGAATGGGTGAATGTCATCCTCAATCAGGGGTGTGTTTGAAATGATAGCGTGTGCAATTTAATGGACGCACGGCAACCCAAGACAGTTCCTCACCCAATGGTCGGTGCATTGTTCTGGAAATTTCCCCGTCAACATGATCTCATAAGTAGCCAACAAATGATCAAAACACTTGTCTGACACTTTGTAGAATAGTCGGGAAAAAATAGCCCTTCCAAGCGGATGCATGTTTGGATCATCAAAATCAGTTGGTCGTTTGGAGAGAGACATGTTCATCATGCTCGCCCTAATTGAATCAATCTGAAGGAGTACTGAATGATGGATCCGTACGATCACTCTGTTAAAGCCCCCTCTGCTGGAACCAATAATATCTTTCAAAACATTGTGCATCCCTTCAACTCTAAAAAACAGTTAAGTTGGTAAGTTAAGAAAGTACGCCGTTATGATATAATCGTCTTAACTAAAAAATATCAATATTTACCTGTTTGAAGTCCTCGTAAGAAAATGAAGCTTATGATCTGTCCAAGCCCTCACTATGCTTGTCTTGTGAGGATTAAGCCATGTTCTCTTGACGTATCCCACAAGGCCGCTCTTCCAAGATCTCTTCAACTGTTCGAGCCGCAGTTCATAGGTCTCTTCAGTAGCTGAGCAAAATAGTCTCCAACATTGTCCTGCAAAGGCTTCCACTTTAATTTGTCTCTTTAGGATGGTCGAAGCATGTGCCTCAATGTTGTGTTTGATATGCACCCAACACAACAGATGTTGAACTTCGCTCCCGAAAACAGTCTTTATCCCTTTTATCAGCGCGTCTTCGCAATCTGTCATTATAGCCGTTGGCATCACTCCCAAATCTATGAATAATTACTTCAATTGAATCATTATCCATGTGTAATGATAAATCCTTTCCGCTTTAGTGAATGCATACGCGATGTTGAACGTCTTCTGTGTACTGGTGAATCCAACGATCTCTACGAGCGGCATTTCATATCTATTGAAACATTAACATATATCACTACAGGACATATATCATTATCTGAACTAAATATCGACCAAGGTATTGTAGAGACTTACTTGTTTGTCCTGTACGTCGCATCGATAATTACCACGTACGGGTACTTCTTCAACAAACGCAACGACTCTTGGTTAGCAAAGAATAATATTGCAACCTCGCCGTTTGTCGTGTCTCTATGTGGGTGAACTACGTAGTCGTGGTCTCGCAAAAACTTAAGCGACCACTGTGTCACGTTTAGCTCTCCGCGATCTTCGTAATTCACCTTCTGCAAAAAGTTTGCAACTTGTCTCCTTGAAGTAACATTACCAGGGTACTTCTCCCTCAATTTAGAGATAATTTCTTTTGGCGTCTTGCGTCCAGTTCCATCTCCCCACCGCCTAGCATAAAGCTCTTGCTCCTCCGTCATTCGACCCATGAATGCATTCCCATGAAAACTAGCAAGTAGCACATGGTTATGCCGACCTTCTATCACACCTAAAATCCATTTTTCTCCTGCGACCCCGAGAATGTTTTTCTTTCGCACTGCCAGTAGCTGAAATCTACACTCACACTTCTTCGACTTCGACTTTCTATGCCTAGGAACAGCCAACTCTGGATTCTCTTTATTCACCTTTGGCCTCCCAGATCTTGGTTTTCCAAATCTATCGCACACAATACTTATTTGGTACGGACTTGAATTACGCGTTACCAAAGCTATCACTAACTCCTTTCCTCTATCTCTCGCCCACTCGTACAATTCTTGCGGATTATCCCAATATTGTGCGGTTCTAAAATAACAAGGCAAAATACGAATCATTACTTTAAACTAATTAGGCTATCATATGAAACTAATTAGGCTATCATATGAAACTAATTAGGCTAGCATAACAAACTAATTAGGCTAGCATAAGAAACTAATTAGGCTAGCATATGAAACTAATTATGCTAGCATATGAAACTAATTTGAAACTAATTACGCTACCATATAAAACTAATTATAACTTATTATACTAACCACAAATTCACCACTCGGATCCCAGTCGCCGAACTCTTCGCCTTCTAAGAAACCATCCAACCATTCGTCGTCGTTCGGGTCGTCTCCCTCTTCTTGTGATCCGCTATCCCAATCGTGTTCTTCATCACTATCTTCACAACTTTGATTAATCAACTCTAACATACGAGAGTTTTGATTACGACGAGACATTTTGAATGAATTTGTTGGAAAACGAAGAGGTTTTGAATGAATTTGTTGGAAACGAAGAGATTATGGCTTTATATAGGCACATTTATGACCGTTGTGGTCCAAATGGATGGATCCTAAACTGTAAAGACCCGTGCGCTAACCATCCGCGCACAAACCCAAACCCTAAAGCACCTGTGCGCAGAACTTAAGCGCACAGTTTTACATTTAACGACTACTTTTTTCAAAAATTTCAACGGCTACTATGTTTGAACAGTGCGCAGAAACACGGCGCACAGATTCTCAACCTGTGCGCAGTAGTTAGGCGCACAAGTTGTTACAGACTCTGAAAATTTACGAAAAGTACCCGTAATACCCCGTAAAACACGTATGCGCATAAGAACTACGCACATATGCGTGCGCATAAGTTGCGCGCACAGAATCGCGTGCATATATGCCTCGATTCGCGTGCATATAGCCATTGCCTTTTATTTTAAGGACTCACATATATGATAGTTACATTTTCATTAAGAATCAGATCATACAATATAATATGACATTGGGTATAAAAATTCAAGGTCCTTATACTTTTAAAGATGTTATAAAATGAAAGTTGTATATTGGATTTGTAGGAGGGTGAGACGTCCACACTTCTGGACAGAAGTAGGCTTCATCAAACACACTCATAATATATATCTTTTCTGTTTGGCAGAAACTAAAAACAATGAAATGCCTAGTAGTCAATTTCTTAATAAATAGGGTTTAAATATATTTTCATTTCGCCAGCCGATGGCACAAAAGGAGGCTTATGGCTTCTTTGCTCTCATTTTCAAAAAACTGAGTTATGCAACATTATTTTCACAGGATCAAATACCATAATTTTAAAATATGAGGAGCTAAACATTAAGTTTATTATCATATTCATTTATGCACCTAGTAAAGAACATTTAAAACAAGACTTTTGGGACTTTATCTCCAATCCTATTTGTATGCATGATGAACCACCAATTGTAATAGGTGATTTTAATGATATTCTTCAGGTTGAAGACAAACAAGGTGGTGATATTCCAAATAGTAATAGGTTCTCAAGACTTAATGAGTTTTTATCATCTCATGGACTTCTAAACCAAAGTTATCAAGGAAATCCTTTTACATGGAAATGAAATAATAAATATACCAATTCCACAATATTTGAACGTCTTGACCGGGCATTAATTTGCCCAACCATAATTAATTATTTTAATGATATTATATTAACCCATTTATCCTTCACAACTTCATACCATTGTTGTATCACCCTATAAATTGGGGGAAATGTACATATTAAAAATTATCCTTTTAGATTTGAAAATACATGGTTGAACAATTACTCTTATAAAAGATTAGTTAATAAAATATGGAACTTCCATTTTGTTGGCTCATCTATGTTTAAACTATTTATGAAACAAAAGAAACTGAAAAGCGAAACTAAGAACTGGTCCAAAAGGAATACGAATAATGTTTTCAACAAGGCCATACAGATAAAATTTCAAAGTTTACAGAAGTGCTATACCTTGAGGAGAGAAGGTGCTATACCTTTTTTATTGCTACATAATGATTTCAAAGTCTACAGAAGTGCTATACCTTGTTGATTGCTACATAACGATTTCGGTCACCCCACAGATGAGTGTTATACCTTGAGGAGAGAAGTGGTATGACTCTTGAAAAGAGGAGACCTACTAGATTTGCTCTCCAAATAAGGAAGATATGTCTTTGAAGGAGTAAAGAAGGAAAGGAATCCCCAACACCGCCGCCGCCACCATCAAGTCGTTCAAAGGACGGTCCATACCAACTTCGGGGGTTCTTCCATAAGTGGCTACACCGCGTCCGCCGCCAAGAGGAACGCCAATGCCATACAATAAAACTCCTAATATCTCATGAAATTTTTCATTCATTTCATCAAAAGAAAAAGGTAAACGGGGTTGGATGACACTTAAACTTGATATGGAAAAAGCTTATGACAAGGTCCAATGGCCTTTTATTATTAAAATTCTTTTCTCTTTTGGATTTCATAAGAAATCGATTGATCATGTAATGACGTGTATTACTTCGACATCTTTTTCAGTTTCAGTCAATAATGAACCTGGTCCCACTTTGAAACCAAAATGTGGACTACGTCAAGGTGACCCGATTGCACCTTTCATTTTTTATCATTGTAATGGAATATTTAGCCAGAAAGCTACAAATTGAGGCCGAAAAAACAAACCACAAGATTGGTATACAACTCACCAGAAATGGTATGCGAATCCCATTCCTTTGCTTCGCGGACGATACTATTATCTTTGCTAATACAAACCTAAATAATATGAATTTCTTTAAAAAAAACTATTGCAAAAATTTACTGACCTTTCTGGTCTTGCAATAAATTATCACAAAAGTTCATTTCAGACGACACCAAATATTTCTCCAATACAACGACAAGCACTAGCTTCAGTACTCAATCTCCAACAAACGACATCAATGGATAAATATCTTGGCATACCAATTGTCAGGGGCAGGGTAAAGAATGATTGTTTCCAATATGCAGTACAAAGCATGCAAAAAGAATTATCCAGATGGAAAGCAAACACTGTTTCCCAAGCTGGGAGATCTATTCTTATACAAACAAATATTTTGTCCAAAGCAAATCATCTAATGCAATGTTTCTCACTACCAAAAGGAATTTGTGACCAATTTGATAAAGTAGCAAAAGACTTTTTCTGGAATAATAGTAACCCTAATTATCGTGCAATTACTTCTTGGGATAACATATGTAAACCTAAAGATTGTGGTGGCTTGGGTCTACATAAAGCTGCAGACTTGAATAATGCTCTACAACAAAAACTGTTATGGAAACTCTAACAGAACGAAATAATATTTGGGTAAGATTAATATATCAAAAATACTTATAGAATAATAATATTTTTACATATAAAAAGAAAAACAAACAATCCTAACAATTCTCTAGAGTATTACATCTTAGGGAACAATTTCAAAAAGGAATAGGCTGGGAAGTAGGTAATGGTAATAGTATAAATTTTTGGACGGATAATTGGATACCAAATACTAATCTTACAGAATATTTTGATTCTACCCATCACAATATCAACACAAAAGTTTCGGAATTTGTTACTAATAATAATGAATGGGATGTATCAAAATTGGACGAAATCATACCAAATCATATTGTCTCGCAAATCTTATGCATCTACATTCCTAAAATTAATATAGAAGACAAGATTGTATGGATCCCAGATAAAACGGGAGAATTCACTACATCATCTGCTAGAAAATTCAATGTTTTAAACAAAAATTACACAACAAATGATATATACTCATGGGTATGGAATTTAAAAATACAACCTTGTTATCAAAACTTTTTATGGAAAACAATTTCATATAATCTCCCAACTATGAAAAAACTCAATAAATATTACAATAGAGTTCCATCTCAGTGTTCTCTGTGTAACAACCCCTTAGAATCAAGAGAACACATCTTTTTTGAATGTTACTATACTAATAATCAATTACAAAAATTTGTGAAACTATTAAATTATAAATTTCATATTCCAAATCAAAATAGTAATTCTTTTCAAGATAAATTGTTGCAAACAATCAATAGTCACAAAAAAGATAAAAATAAAATAGAAGCCCTAATCTTTCTTTGGTATTCCCTTTGGATTAATAGAAACACAATAGTATTTCGAAAATTTACAAATACGCCGAAAGATCCATACCGAACTGCTTTTGAACAATTCAAATTTTGGGAAGCTAATCAGAATAATATCAAAGGTCCGAGGATGAAGGATAAGAGGATTAGAGACAAAATAAAAAACAAGAGATGGTATAAACCACCGATGGACTGGATAAAGGTCAATTTTGATGGTTCCTTTCAATCCACAGACAACTCATAAATTGGATGCATTGCAGGAAACCATATGGGTAAGATTATTGATCTTTATAATAAAAAGGTATCCTCCCCTTCACCTCTATATACTGAAGCATTAGGTGCTTTATATGCAGTACAACTCGCGCTGAAAATGAAATGTAAAAATATTATTTTAGAAGGTGACAATCTTAGAGTGATAAATTATTTAAAAGATATTTGGAAAATACCTTGGGAAATTCGGAACATAATTCTAGATATTAAACATATCTTGAGATCATTTGATAATATTCTAATATTTCATTGCTTCACAGAAGCAAACAAGGCAACTGACTTTTTGACAAAGTCAGATATAAACATGCACTTTTTAAAGACTGTTCTGTCCTGTAACTAGGATGGATCATTATCCAGATTCTTATATCAGAACGATGTGTCCTTCATGCAGTCGAGTTTGTTTGGTACTTATTACTCTGACTTCTTTAGGATCGTCCGTGAGGATGGTCAAGGGTTGTTGCTTGTTCGCATGTGAGACTCTTGTTCTAGCCTTTATCAAAAAAAAAAAGATTTAGGGTAAGAGTATCTTCCCTTTTCTCTTTTTCTCTCTTTTTTTTTGTATGTGAGGGGGGGGGCAGTGGAGGTCGGCCGACCCTAAGGCCAACCGACTGGGACGCGATCGCCGGTATGGAACCGCGAGCGCGTTCGTCCGATCTTGTGGGCCCGGTTGCACGTCTTTCACTAGTTGTGATTTCTTCTCCTGCAAAGCTCGTTAGCCCACTTGAAATAAAAGAGATAACAAAATAAAACGTCAAATTTACGGGCCCCTAGACTCGAAATTCTCACGTTTTCCCCTTTTGGAATGCTCTCTCGGGTTCTTGGTTCAGGATGAGGTATAGGCTAAAACAGAATCTTCCAAAAGTCAAAGAAAGACTCAATTAAACGATTATTCAAGGAAGAATTTCTTACAAAAGTTTCGTAACGAAAACGAAAAAATGCAAGAATAACTCGAAAAATCTAGAGCCGCCCCCGGGCGGGAAAACGTCGGGGCGGAGTTCTAGACTTGACCCCTTGGACTTCTCAAGGCTACTAGCCCGGGTCCTGCTCAACCTAATTGAAAACAAGGCTACTAGCCTAAAACGTTCTCGCCCTAGCCGGTTTTCTCTTCAGCTAGTCTGGATATAAAAGCTCATTTTTTATTTATAAACTGGCAAGTTGGCCGTACGGGTATAGGGAGCTAAAATGCCTCCCGCTCTCTTGCCCTTTTCAAATTCAAATTTAAAATGATTTTCTCGATTTCCTTCCAAATATTTTGCACAAATAATCCTAACAGAAAATCTTTCAAGTAGATTCTTCCCTTGATTTTTGGATAGGTTGAGGAAAAAGAGGAAAGGGTTTCAGATACCTGGCTGCTCTCCTCCCCGGGCTGAGCCTCTGCGCGCACACTCCGCTACTCTCTCCTTACCGACACTCGTCACTCGTTCTTTGAGAAGGCTTGGCTGAAAATTTTTCCTTACGTCTCTCGGCCTACGGTAGAACAAACAAGCACCCATGTGAGTAGATTTCAAAGCTTAAGAACACACAAACTAGAACGATTTACCTCGATTAGCTCCGATACCAAATGATGGAAGACGAATCTGCAGGATCGAATATAGGAGGCTGAAAACGTTCACTTGGGGATAATAGGGTTGAAGTCGATGTCGACGATGGGTTCGTGAGGTCGTTGCGAAAGACGATCGGACGAACTTGATAGGCAAGTGACGTCTTCCTTGACCCAGTCGTCAATCTAGAAAGACTCGCTTGACTCGAATTAGCCCAAGGAATCCACCTAGGGTTCTTTCGAGTTTTGAACGTTAAGGATATGGACACCCCAAACACCAGATCGATTCGAATGAGGAAGAGATATGGACCCACCAACACTGCTTCTCAAGATTGAATTGAAAACCGACCCACGAAATCCAATTCAATAAGCTACAGGTAAACAACGTCAAAACTAAAGGGATGAATAATTCTCAATTTTGTCAAAAGTGCCTAAAACCGTCCAAAAACACATATTAAATAGTCTTCCCGAATTGATTGATTCCCAAGAAAGGAAACCCTAGAAAAACCCTAAAATCTCGAATCTTGTTCTGATCATGGAGGCCTCGTACAATCTCGAATGGGCTTAAAATTTATACACAATTAAGATAAGCCCAAGTACTGAAACATATCCAAAGGAGAGCTTAATCCGATTTTTGGTTTGCCCAAACGAATAGAAATAAATTTGGATCTTGCAGCAGCCATATCTTTGTCATTGGGCCTCTGTTGGGCTTCAACTTTGGACACGGCCAAGATAGGTCCAAGAAGTATATTCTGACCACATATCTTCTCAATTGGACACCCGAGCCGTCCATGCCACTCTGCCGTAACTCGGCCCCGTCGTCGTCGTCGTGGAAATCCTCGTCTCCTGGGAAACTCTTTGTCAGCGGCCTCCAAACTTAGTAAGGTTCCCCAATATAGTAAGTCTGCAGAATGGGGCTCTTGAGAGCTCACCCATACAGCCATGGGTTCCAAAGAGGATCTGAATGACGTCACTCTTCTTGTCGTTGCTCTTGCCGCTACATTCATCTAACTCCTTATGTCGACGTCTGTGATCTGAGTAGTGGTGGTCCTACGTATATCAACAGTGGGGATCCTACGTACATCAAGCCATGCACCTCGAAGAAGATCTCAAAAGGCACGCCAATGATAATTCTCGTTCCCCACGTAGGAGGACCCCTCCACGCAGAAACTCTCCTCAGCGTCGACATCACGAACGCCAGGAACGAGGAGAACGCCACGATAGGAGGAACAAGCCATTCCAAAGGGATCCTCCTATGGTACACAATGTGAGCGAGGTCAACAACGTCTACGTAGTTGAGAGAGGTGTCATATGAAGACTGACGCGTTGCGAGTCATGAACGCGATGGAGAAGTTACGCGACGTAAGATGGCCAAGGAAACCAAACTTGGAGAGAAAGTGATGCGGGAGCATCTGAGCTATCATCAAGGACGCCCCGTCCTAAATCTAAAGATGTGTTAACCACTGGAGCTAGGGCTAAAGATCGCTATGCGCCATCATTGAAGTCATTGATAGTATCCCGAGCTCGTATTGTAGCCATTCAAGCTCGTAGAGATCCGGTTCGAGTCAAGATGAAAAGTCAAGTACTGAAGATGAAATAAACTAGACTTCAAGACGAAACTCTAGGCTTTGGAATCGCTCAATTCCGATCTCGGACAAGAGAGAACGAGCCGTTTCAAAAAGAGTTGTCGGTGACATGTCTACAAATCCGCGACCGCGGATCACGGGCTGATTCCATTGATTCGCAGAACTAAATCCGCGACCGCGGCTCCTTTTCCGCGCCCGCGGATTCCCTGCTGAAGACTTCCGAGATTATCTTGTTTTGATTGTTTCCGGGATTATTTCTTTTAATTGGTTTTTAGCTATTTTAGGAAATACTTTTATTGCTTTATTTCTTTTAATTGGCATCCTTATGAACCCTATATAAGGTTTGCCCTAGTTATTGTTTAGCCCCCCCCCCCCCCCACCCAGACTTTGATATTGAATACAGCGTTTATCGTTTTTTCCTCCCAAAAGAGAGCTTTCGTGAGAAGAGTGCCCCGTGTGCATTGTTGTTGAACTCGCCCTAGTTGTACTTTTGTGTGTCAATCTCCTCCATAAGGTTGGTGCTATCGGGACTCCATAGAGAACCCTCCAGGTGCCTTGACCCACCATAGTCATTGTGTTTGGTTGTAATCATCCGTTGGGGTTTCTTCATCATTCGGTAAGGTTCTTGTTCTTAAGTTCAGGGGTTTTATCGTTGTTTGATTTGGTTCCAATTGGCCTATCATTCGAATTATCCTTCTTTCATCTCATTCTAATTCCGCCTTTCTTCTCTGTTCGAGGTTTGGTGTCTAGATCGGACAACAGAGGCTTATCCCCGCATCAAATTGGTATCAGAGCTGTGTTGACACCATCTGTTTTCACGAAAACATCAAGAGACCCCTATCCAGAAAATCACAAAAAAAGGAGTCAGTTTTGTTTGCCTGTTTGTCAGTTTCTGAAAGAAACTGATTTTGAGTCTTCTAGTAGTTTGATCTTTCTTGTTGAGTCTGTTTCAGGTTGTGTACAAGAAGCTTGGATCGATTCTTGTTGGTGGAGATCGAAAGATTGGAGTTTGGAGCACCTTTGTCCCAAAATCCATTCATCCCTTCACCCATCACAAATTCATCCATCCCTACCAAAAACGCAGCCATCAGAAACCCTAAGGAATTGCTGGAATTTCTTGCCTTGGAGCCCAAACAAGATCTTCAAGGAAGGAAATCTTATCTTCTAGAAGAAAAATCATATCTCTTCAACAAGGAAATCAAGTTAGTTGTTATTTTATTTAATTTTAATTTTTGCTGAGATTAACATCTCATATCGAGTTTGTAATTTTCGTTTTTGCTGAGACAAAAAAAAATATTCAAAAAAAAAAAGAGAAATCGAAAAGTCTCAAAGTCAGCATTTTATTTTACATTTTGTTGAGTCAAAGTCTAGTTTGATATTGTTTGAGTCGGAATTCAAGAAATCGGAGGAATCGGGATTGCCACGAGCCCGAACGAAGACAAAGGAGTTTTAGGCCGCAAGACGCGAACCGCGACCGCGGAATCTCACCCGCGACCGCGGAAATCGCACTGTTGCCCCAGAACCTAAATCCGCTACCGCGGCACCCAGAACCGCGACTGCGGATCTTCTACTGCCTCAGCTTGCCCTGTTACTACAGCTACGAGCCATCCCTATTACTACCTAGCCCTCTCGACTCCGTCTTCGATCCTTCATCGACACCAGTCGGGGCAAGTTAAGGTACGTTCCTTTTTTACCCTCTTGAATTCAAACTTGATCCATATTAGTTGTTTGCATTTACATTCACTAGTAGAAAAAACACCTGTTGCAGCCCCCCTGTTGAGGCGGTCACCTTAAAAACCGACGCAAAAAGTCTTATTCTACTATCTGTTGAGGCGGTCAGTCGTTTAGTTCGCTGCAACAGGTACTTTAGAGGCGGGCAAATATCCGTTCGCCTCAAATAATATTTGTGTTTTTGACTTGTTGAGGCGGTCAGTAAGGAGCCCGCCTCAACAGAGCCCAAACATTAGAGGCGGGCAGTAAGACGCCCGCCTCAAATGATGCGACGAAGCGATTAGAGGCGGGCAGTAAGGCGCCCGCCTCAAAATATAACAAAAATTAGAGGCGGGCAGTCATGCGCCCGCCTCAACAGATGCGTAAAAAAAATTAGAGGCGGGCAGTCATGCGCCCGCTTCAATTAAGTTACAGTCTGCCTCTAATATCTCTTTCCTCGAGAAAAACCCATCTCTTTCCACTCCCTCTCCCTCTCTCTCTGTTCAATTTATCAGAACCTCTTCTCCGACCTCTCGTCCTCTCCTCTCATCCTCTCATCCTCTCCTCCACTTGTTCAGCTCCTCCTCCCACCACCAAACCCACAACTTGTTCCATCTCCCCCTTAAAACCCTAGCTTTCATCCTCATCTTCTCCGCTTCATCTCTCCTCTTCCTCCTCTCCGCTTCCGCCTCCCTCACCTACTCCTCATTCCATGCCTTCTATGGCCGCCCCCTCAAGCTCCCAGCCTCCCTCTCCTCTCTATCTCACACCTTCCTCCCTCTCCTCGCCACCTTCGCTACCGCCCTCCTCTACATCTCACTCCCTCTCTCTGCCTTCGCCCTCTACCAGTTTCTCGCCTAGAACGGGATCTCGCTCATCACCTCCTCCTCCGCTACCCATTCCCCCTATTTCCTCGCCATCTCCTTCCTCGGAGCCCTCGTATTAGCCTCCCTCTCCGCCAATTTGGCCGTCAATTGGACCCTCCTCGCCCCCGTCGTCGTCCTCGAGAACAGGTGGGGATTCGACGCCCTTTCTCGGAGCAAGGATTTGGTCAGATCCATGAGAACCACCGCCATGTCATTGGTCATGTTCATCGGACTCTCAATCGCCTCAGGAATTGGTATCTGCCCATGCACATTCTGCTGACTTCCGCTAGCGCTTCATAAGTGTTTTTGCACTGCGATTTGGAATTGTAGCGGATTTGGCGATGAAATGTTTGTGCACCCATGCCGCTCGCCGCCAGATCTGGACAACACCTTCGTCGCCGCCAGATCCAGAAGCTCCTCCTCTGCTCCTTCGCCATTCCCTCCAGATCCATAAGCTCCATGCCGCTCCATCTCCTCCTCCTTCATCCTCTTCTTTATTTGTCGTTTTTTGGTTCGCCGGAAGCTTCAGATCCATAATCAAGTCCGAAGAAGAAGACGACTGAAGAAGAAGAGGCGGCTGAGGCATGTTAGGGTTCGTCAGGTTAGGGTTAGGGTTTAGTTAGGGTTCTGATAAATTTTGTTCATAATCTTCTGATAATCTTGTTCAAATTTGTTCCCAAAAATTAGGTTGTTGAAGATTTGTTTATCAGATCTGGATTTGTTGAAGATTAAGTTTAGTTTTTAGGTTTTGTTATAATCAGATCTGGATTTTTGTACGTTTTTTAGGTTCATCAGATCTGTTCAATTTTTTGTAGTTTTTGTACTGATCATGAGATTGAATAAATTACGATTGAAGTTTTTGCAAATTTGTGGATATTTGTTGAATATATTTGTTGTACTGCAAAGTTTCAATTTGTGGAATATATTTGTTGTACGTACTGCAATGTTTCTGCAAAAAAAAATTTGTTTCATTCAGAGGCTTTTGAGGCGGGCACTTCTTGTTCGCCTCAACAGACCCCCTCTGTTGAGGCGGTCACCCTTCTGCCCGCCTCAACAGACCCCCTCTGTTGAGGCGGTCACCCTTCTGCCCGCCTCAACAGACCCCCTCTGTTGAGGCGGTCACCCTTTTGCCCGCCTCAACAGAGGTAGAAAACGTCTGATCTGTTGAGGCGGTCACCCTCCCGACCGCCTCAACAGCTCATGACCTGTTGCAGCCCCCCCTGTTGCAGCGACCCCTGACCGCCTCAACAGGGGGGTTTTTGACCGCCTCAACAGGTGTTTTTTCCACTAGTGATTCTTGCAAACGTTTTTGAGTCTTTGTTTCTTTCTTTCGTTGAGTCATTTTTGTTTTCAGTCAGAGCCTTGAAGTTGAAACCCCGCCCCTACACTAGTCATCTCCATCTCTACCATCACTCATATTAAGTGCTAGGAGCTTGTTAGTTTCAATCTATTGGGTTATTGATCCATACAAGGCAATTCATCAATAAAAGCTTGTTAAAACAACAATTGAGAGAGAGTGTAGAGGAAAACATACGAGAGTAAACACTTGCGAGTTGTTTTCATTTACACTAACTTAACATTGTTATGTGTTAGTCTTTTCTTTGATAATGGACAAGTTAGTTTATCCCAAAAGGAGACCCCCAAGGGACCCGACAACTAGCCCTGTCACCCTGGAGTTGATGAACTCCTTGGACAAATTTAGTGAAATTTTTGTTAGTGGACTTACTACAACCATCAGACATGAGCTTCATCATAAACGCTACCATGGTACCCCTAGGGGTGCTGAAATTCCAGCTCCAAGGGAGCGATATCACACTCCTAATGCTCCTTTATGTCATTCTAATAGATACAATGCTACTAACCGTTTTGATAGATTTCAGGCTTTAGATGATGATGCATATTTTGAAAAGGAGTATGATGAGAATGAAGGATGGAGATCCTATTGCCAACAAGGAGGGTACCAAGGAAGGAGAAGAGAGCCTGGGCAAAATGGAGTTGGGAAGATCAAGGTGAAGATCCCAAGTTTTGAGGGCAAGTGTGATCCAGTTGTCTACATGGAGTGGGAGACGAAGATTGAGCAAATATGGAATTGTCACAACTTTCCCGAGCATAAGAAGGTGCGACTTGCATCTTTGGAGTTTTATGGCTATGCTCTAGTTTGGTGGGACAAATTAGTGAAAGCTCGAGTTGGAAATGGAGATTATCCCATTGCTACTTGGGACTTAATGAAGAGGAAGACGAGAGCTCGATTTATTCCCCCACACTACACTAGAGAGCTTCTACAGCGACTTGAGAATTTGAAACAGGGATCAATGGGAGTAGAAGAGACCTTTAATGCTATGCAAATAGCCATGGTCAAGGCCAATGTGATTGAGGATGAAGAAGCGACAATGGCAAGGTATCTTCGTATTCTCAATTCATTTTTGGCTAATGAAATTGAAATGTTTCTATATAGTTCTATGGCTGAGTTGCTGCACTTAGCCATCCAAGTGGAAAGGAAGGCTAAGTATAGGAATCAAGGGAATAGGAATGCACATGGTTCTTCCAACACTTGGAAAAATCAGCAAGGACGTAAGGATTCTTATTATGGACGAGATGCCTCTTCCAAGGAGCTATAAGGAGATAGGGATAGACCAAGAAGTGACACCCCTCCGACTGCACCACGAGCCAAACTTGGACCCAAGGGAAGTACTTCTAACCCTTCTACTAGAGCTAGAGATATTGAGTGTTTCAAATGTAGAGGGAAAGGCCATATGATTAATGATTGTCCTGATATGCTTAATCACCTAGAACAAATTGAGATTGAATATGAAATAGGTGATAGTATTGATGATGTTGTTTGTATTGATGATCCTAAAACTGATTTAGATAATGAGGTTGAAATTGATTATGAGCATGTTGATTCATTGATTGAGAGGAAGGATTTGCATGTACAAACTGCTCATTGTGTTGAAATTCTAGGAGAAACTCATTGTCTAGATAAACTTGAGGATTGCAACATGATTATTGATGAAGGTAGTTGTGGTAATATTGCTAGCATGGAATTGAATACTAAATTGTAAATTACTTCATTATGCTACCCTAGTCCTTTAAAACTGCATTGGATGATTGATTGTGTTGATGTGATTTTGAACAAGCATGTTAAGGAAGCCATGACATTAGGACATTGTGATGATACTATTTCATGTGATGTTGTGCCTATGCAAGCTTGTCAACTTTTATTGGAATATCCATGGCAGTATGATAAGAGAGTTGCTCATGATGGTTTTGCTAGTTGTTATTCGTTTACATTTCCTAAAAAAGATGTTGTTCTTCCACCTATGGTTCTTTTGCAGGTACCTGATAAGTATGACAAAAGGAAGGACAAGGACAAAGGAGCTAAAGGGATGAAGGGAAGCAATGCACTCCAACATCAATCCATCGTTTCCTCAAGGTGGAGCTATGCACTCAAGACATTCAAGAGGAAGTTGTGCATCAAAGAGGATGACGCCTATGAAGATCGTTCAATCATTCATGTCAAATATGATTCGAGGTCGAATCCTTTTCAAGAAGGGGAGAATGATGCGGGAGCATCTGAGCTATCATCAAGGACGCCCCGTCCTAAATCTAAAGATGTGCTAACCAATGGAGCTAGGGCTAAAGATCGCTATGCGCCATCACTGAAGTCATTGATAGTAGCCCGAGCTCGTATTGTAGCCATTCAAGCTCGAAGAGATCCGGTTTGAGTCAAGATGAGAATTCAAGTACTGAAGATGAAATAAACTAGACTTTAAGACGAAACTCTAGGCTTTGGAATCGCTCAATTCCGATCTCGGACAAGAGAGAACGAGCCGTTTCAAAACGAGCTGTCGGCGACATGTCTACAAATCCGCCACCGCGGATCGCGGGCTGATTCCATTGATTCGCAGAACTAAATCCGCGACCGCGGCTCCTTTTCCGCTCCCGCGGATTCCCTGCTGAAGACTTCCGAGATTATCTTGTTTTGATTGTTTCTTTTAATTGGTTTTTAGCTATTTTTAGGAAATACTTTTATTGCTTTATTTCTTTTAATTGGCATCCTTATGAACTCTATATAAGGTTTTCCCTAGTTATTGTTTAGCCCCCCCCCCCCCAGACTTTGATATTGAATACAGCGTTTATCGTTTTTTCCTCCCAAAATAGAGCTATTGTGAGAAGAGTGCCCCGTGTGCATTGTTGTTGAACTCGCCCTAGTTGTACTTGTGTGTGTCAATCTCCTCCATAAGGTTGGTGCTATCGGGACTCCATAGAGCATCCTCCAGGTGCCTTGACCCACCATAGTCATTGTGTTTGGTTGTAATCATCCGTTGGGGTTTCGTCATCATTCGGTAAGGTTCTTGTTCTTATGTTCAGGGGTTTTATCGTTGTTTGATTTGGTTCCAATTGGCCTATCATTCGACTTATCCTTCTTTCATCTCATTCTAATTCCGCCTTTCTTCTCTGTTCGAATTTTTGTTCGAGGTTTGGTGTCTAGATCGGAAAACAGCGGCTTATCCCCGCATCAAAAAGCCATGATCGGGAAAAGGGTATTGTGTGTTTCACAACGATACCGGCTGTTTGTGCCTAAAAATACGACGAATGTGGAACGCGTGAAGAGCTAAGCGTAGAAGAATTGTCTCGACGCGACGAGAGGAGTAAAAGATGTCGTCAACGTGACGAGACGTGGCAAAGGTATCGTTTATCTTGAAGATTAGGTCGGTTGAGTATATTTTATCCTATTTTGTATTATATTATTGTAAATGGTAAAAGATACGGTAAAGAATATCTTTTACCTTGTTTGTTATATCGTTATTTAGATAAAAGGAAGAGATAAGATCTCGTTTCCTTAAAGATATTATTAGGGTTAGCCTATAAATAAAGGCTAACGCCTGCTTTGTAAGTATCTATGCCGTCATTCGAGTAATACCAAGCTAAAGTTTCAACCCTAATTTCCTGCCTTGTTCTTGAGTGTTGAGATTATACCGTACTCTTTGATCTTTGCCCTACAATTGCTTAGTTATCTTTTCATAGGTAATTTCGCTACAAACAATTGGCGCCCACCGTGGGGCAAGATAAAAAAGGTATCGTCTTTCCATACGAAAAAAGCTTCTTTTTTACAGGAAATCATGACAAGTCCGACCAACAGCCCGCGCGATGGTGAAAAAAGGTCCGAAGAAGAAGTCCATATAACGGCTCCCCTCATTCCGGTGGAAGAAGACGCAAGAAAAGGTCTTGAAACCACCCCCGACGCTCGGATGAACAACGCTCCCACAGAAGGGCAGGAGACGAGCGACGATATGACTAACGTGACCTCTGTCAGAGTCCAATTCGACACCCTCCAAAATGCGTGGACGGAAGCTAAAAATGCCAGCGAAGAAAACACGTCGAGACTCACCCAAGAGAACGAACGACTACGTTCCATCATAAAAGAGCTTAGGGCAGAGTCAGCGAAACCACTCACCTACGTTCGTAGTCAAAGCGTCGTTCGCCGCATAGATATGGATGTTGTCGCCGAAGAAGGAGAGGATTACGGATCCCAGGAGCAACGAAACACCATCCCGTCGAGAGAAACGAGTCAAAAAGAAAAGTCTAAGGAGAACTTGACTTCGGATGTCGTCGCCGAGCTCGTAGCACAACAAGTCGGAGCCTTAAGGAAGAGAGCCCTTTCATTACCGCTATCGTCGCCCAGAAGATAGCCAAGAAGTTTACTGTCGCCGATCTCCCCGTTTACGATGGATCAGAAGACCCGAAAGAACATGTCTTGCTCTACAAAGTCAAACTCTCCACGAGCCCAATCGAGCCAAAATTGAAAGAAGCAATGATGTGCCAGTTCTTCAGCTCGACGTTAAAAGGTCCAGCCTTGACGTGGTTCATCCACTTACCCAAAGGAAGTATTTCCTCCTACGCCGAGCTCTCCAATCTATTCCGATTACAATTCGCCAGCAGTAAGTTGTTTGCAAAACAACCCTCTGATCTCCATAACATGCGCATGAACAGGGGCGAAACCATAAAAGCCTTCTTGAAACGCTTCAATGACGAGAAGATTACGATCCCAGATTGTAGTGAGGCCACCGTTGCCGATGCATTCAGACGCGCACTCCCCCGAGACAGCGATTTGTACAAGGAGTTAACAAAAACTCGTCCTACTTCATTTGTCTCAACGAGAGAAAGAGCTATGGAAGCCATACGCCTTGAAGAAGACCTCATAAGTCACGATGAAGAAAAGTCTCGATTTCCACATAGGCGTACCCCTCCACGCAGAAATTCTCCCCAACGGAAAGATGGCGAATGTTACGACAGAAGAAACAAGCCTTTCCATAGAGAACCTCCCATTGTGCACAACATAAGCGAGATCAATAGCGTCTATGTGGTCGAAAGAGGCGTATACATGAAAACCGACGCGTTGAGAGTTATGAACGCGATGGAAAAGCTCCATGACGTGAAGTGGCCTAAAAAGCCAAATCAAGAAAAGAAATCAGGATCAGGAAGAGGATACTGCGAGTTCCACAATGACTCGGGACATCCAACAAATGATTGCTATAGTCTGAGGAAAGAAGTCCTACGTCTCCTGAAAAGAGGCGACCTATTAGATTTACTGTCCAAAGAGGGAAGGGACGCGTTCGAAGGAGCAAGGAAAGGAAAAAGATCTGCAACACCAGCACCTCCTTCATCGAGTCATTCAAGAACAATCAACACGATCTTCGGGGGCTCCCCCATAAGTGGCTATACCGCCTCCGCCGCCAAAAGAAACGTCAAAGCATTACGCGGCGAAGGAAGTGCTTTGCCGATCTACCACGTCAGGACCGTTAAAAAAGATTGTCCAATCACGTTCGAGGAACCCAACGGGAGCGTAGATCATCACAACGGGTTAGTTATCCCCTTAACCATTAGGAATTGCAAAGTTAAAAGAATCCTCATCGATAACGGAAGCTCGGCCAACATCATCACATTGTCCGCGATCAAGGAGCTCGGATTATCTAGCGATGACATGGTTAAAAAGTACATCCCTCTAGTAGGTTTCAGTGGCGAAGTCGCCGATATGCTAGGAGAAATCACCCTAACCACTCTGGCGGAAGGGGTCAATATGCAAACCAAATTCGTAGTAATGGAGGCCGAGTCGCCCTATAACATAATCCTGGGAAGGTCGTGGTTGCACGATATGAGAGATGTACCTTCAACGTACCATCAATCCCTAAAGTTTCCATCTCCGTGGGGGATTCAAGAGATCAAGGGCGAGCCCAGATACAAGGGAGTGCTACAACATAGAAATGAAGAATACAACTAACACCTCCCTAGAGAAAAATAGCTAGGCGTAGCAATCAAAAGACCATGAAGAACATGTGAGATATGCTCAACGAAGGCTCTACGAGATAAAAGAAGAAATAGGCAGGGTAGGCGACGAGACATACGTCCTAAAAGTAAAATCCTACGCCATCCAAAGAATAGAGGAGGAAAGCGTCTTCATGGTCTGAATCATCGAGTAACAAAGAATCCAAACGCCTAAAAACGAGGAAAAGTCATGGAAAATCCAAGAAAGAGGCTAGGGGTAGAAGAGTAACCCCCGAAGCGTCAAAGAAAAAGTCGTCCAAGAAGCGAGATAAAGGCGTCGATAAGCACGACGCATCTCTACGAAAAGGTAAGCAAAATCTCCGAGTTCAAAAGTGGAGGAAATTTATGGCGGAAAATCCCGACTTAAGCTACATGTTCTTGAAACGTCATCCACCGTAAAGGCACCATCAGGAAAGAGTTTGAGATACTTTTATGCGTCTTTTGATTCCCTCTTATTTCCCTTTGCATGAGTAGAATTATGTTTTTAATAATAGCATGTCGTTATCTTTAGGTCAAAACGACAAGGGGTGGTGACGACTAGGGGTAGGCGTCGAAGTCTATGTTTGTTAGTGTTAGTGCATGATGCATCTTTTATTAATATACAAGTAGACCCTTTCTTTCCAACGTGTTAAGCATGCTGAGTTGTTTCATTTCCACGACTTGCTCTATGTCTATTAAGAGAACGTGCCTCTTGAGTACGGTGTACCAAATAAGAAGCAAGAAGGCCGCGGTGAAAATCCGCGCCGGGGGCGAATTTCGTTAGTCTACTCGTTCGAGGCTTCATCTACGCGTAGGCAACGTTAGCCGAACCGCCGACCCCGAATCGACGCTTGCCATGATTGTTAGCGACGTGTGGCAATGGTCATGGGGAATGAAACCCGGTACCTCACGAAGCCGGACGGATCCTCTGAGCAAACAAGGTCGAACCTATTGGACACGATCACTCTCCAGGAACGCGTCTTCACGCCTTCCAGCCCCTCTGAGAGTCATGAATCCACGGGCAAAACGCCAAACCGGCAGGGATGCGTCCACCGGCATCGTAAGTCCTAACAATCTAGAAATCGGACGCCACAAGATGAATAGGCCCGTCGATTAAAAGAGTTTGACGTCGACCTAACGCTAGCGTGAGGCAACGGACCCACCTTAAAAGTAAGGGGTAACGTCACAAGCTGATAAAATCACACGCTGACCTATGTCCGCCACTCACTTCAGGGTTCGGAGGAAATGCTGGACCCAACCTTCATGTAAGTCGGCAATGTAACTAAAGTCGCCGCAATGACCATAACACTCTGTCAAGAAAGTGAAAAACCTTCTAAACGCGCTCACTACGAGAAAAGTATCATACTAGGGGTAGAAAACCATACCCTACAAAGATAAAGTAGCAAAAGGGAAAGCCAAGAACTAAACCTATGTACTCGTAAACAAGCTACGCATAAGAGGTTAAGGAAGTTAGAATCAATAAGAAAAAAGTTCTAGAACGCAGAACAAAGTACACTCAACAAAGCAAAGTACGTAAGATATCAAGGCCATATAAAGGGTAAGCTCCCAAGACGTCTCCAACGTGAAGATTAACGCACACGACGCGAAAAACGAATGAAGCGAATATGAGAATCTTTGGTAGCTCTAACCTAGTCTAAAAGGAGTCTAAGTCAAACCTACCAAAAGGGGTAGGATTACGCCAAAAGAAATAAAGAAATACCTAAAGGATAGCAATGACATGAGAACAAGAAAGTTAAATCAAATACTTACTACTCAGTAACCTAAGAGACCTCCTAAGTTAAATCAAATAGCAGCAAAGAGTATAGGAATCACAAGGATACATGCAATAACTTACAATTGTCAAGTATTAAACATGCAATCAATTCTCCTTCATATAAGCAATCAACTATCAGATCATGTAAATATGAGTGCTACTATGACAAGAAATTTCACCGTCTATTCCTAGTCTAGCAATAGAAAACTATCAATCAAACTAGGTGATCAATCTAGCAAAACCAATAGAAATCATATGATGAATACAACTACCCGTAGGTGATAAGAGTTCCAACCCGGAATACTATCCTAGCAAGGCCCGTAGATTCAATCCCATTAATAAAAGAGAATTAACACAATCCAAATAAAAAATAGAACAAGAGTTTAGAATCTCAGAACCAAATACAAACGAAAGCTTCAATTCTCTAGCCAACTCTAAAACAAAGAAAAGAGAAAAGAGGTTGAGAAGAAGAATCCTCTCCAAAACTAGGTCTAAACAATATATAAACATCTAACCCTAAAAATATGGTAAAATATAAATCTAAACAAAATAATATTGAAAAAGAAAATAAAAGGAAAATAAAGAAACGAAACAAATCTAGTAAAAGAGACTCCAACTAATAAATAGCCAGCTACTTGCTTCCATAAAAATAGGCCTAGTCATCACCACAATCTTCTCGATCCAGCCCGCATCATCTCTTCAATATTCTCGGCCCAAGTGCTTGGCCCAGTCCAGCATCACACGGCAAATACGAATCAGTAGAGGCAACCTACTACTATCTTCTCCTTCCGCTCGCATCATCATGACGTCAGGAGCTTGTCATCCTGTTATTGTTTATGAGCCGAACTATTTGTGTCCAATACACCTTTTACTACTAAATATTAAACTAGTAAACCTGTTTATTAAACCCTAAGTAAATACCCTTCATATCAAGCACTGTCGGATCTCAATTTCTCCCTTTACCAAACCTCAAGCTCCTCAGCCTCTCCCTCTCCGATGATACTTCGTTATCCACCGTCTTTGCACAACCGTCTTTGCACTCTCTTCCCACGCTGCAACTTTCTCCTACGACGATATCTCTCTCCCGAATCGGTAACACGCGAGTAGTTAATGGCGACTCCAGAGGTGTTCGACGCCGTGGTCGCGGCCGCTACAGTGAGAGAGCTCCGGAGCGCGTTCGACGGCGGAAAAACAAGGAGCTACGAATGGAGAGTAGAGGAGTTGCAGGCGATGAGAAGAATGATTGAAGAACGCGAATCGGAAATTGGTGAAGCTCTCCGTTTGGACCTCGACAAGCCTGAATTCCAACGCATCCTTTGAGGTTTCTTTCTGTTAAGTTTCAATCAACTCTCGCATTCATATCTAGAAGCTCGGATAATGCTTCTCCCCAATTTTTCCTACCCGAATTTTGCAGATTTTAGCATCTCTGATTAGCTCTAACAGCCACAAGAATTGGCCGATTGGAGGTTTATTTATGTGGAATTGAAGCATTTATTACTGAACTAAGCGTTGATGAGTACTGATTCGGATACAGTGATTGGAGGTAGACACCGGAACATTTATTTTCTTCTTGATTTTTCGAATTTATTTGCTTTGATACTTTGCTTATAATGCTCGTTTTTCACTAAATTCAGAATAATCATTGTCTACGTTCTTTGAATTGGAGATTTATGGATGACTATGAATGAACAAATTAGGCTTGTTCACTGTGAACCTGTGATGGGCATTGAAATAGGATTTCTATGGGGAGAGGAAATTTGGATACTGCAGTATTGATTGCAGTATTTGGATATGTGGTGTCCACTTATCCAACACTACGGAGAGCTGAGTTAATTATGGAGCGTTCATAATATAACCTCACTGGGCACTATGGAGGGACTCCAATATTGCACTGCATAAACCAAGTTTTTCCATTCAAATTAAAATGTATGCTGCTATTTCCCTTCTTGACAAAATAGTTTCTTGCTGGACCCACGGGGACATGCTACAGAACATTGATGACACTAGAAAGCAAGTAAAATCTTGTAGACAAGATGTTGCTATTGATTGCAGTATTTGGATATGTGGTGTTTTGTTGTTTTTTCTTCTTAGCTATGTGCTAAGATTTTACTTGCTTTCTAGATGAAGTGGATTCCTTCCCTATAGCGATAACAACATTTCTCCCAGCAACCTCCAGGATTATGCATGATAATGAGTGAATTTAGGAAATTTGACAGTGTTGACAAGGATTATGCATGGACAATGCAATTTGTTTTAGTGTGTAAAAAAAATTAATGTGTTGACAATTTTTTTTTTGACAATGTAATTTAGTGGTGTTGACAAGTTTTGTAAAGTGTTGACAATTTATTTATTTGGGTTGACAACTTATTTAGTCGTGTTGCCAACTTATTATTCTTGTTGAAAGCTCTGTTAAAATTTTTGTTGACAACTCTGTTAAAAGTTTGTCGACAACCCTGTTAAAAATTTTGTTGACAACTTTGTTATAATTTCCATGTCAGCAAAGGGTTATTATTGGTGTTGACAACTTATTATTCTTGTTGACAACTCTGTTAAAAACTTTGTTGACAGCTCTGTTAAAAAATTTTGTTGACAGCTCTGTTAAAAATTTTGTTGACAAATTTTGTTGACAACTCTGTTATAATTGTCACGTCAACAAAAGGGTATTTTTATATAAGTTAAAAAAGTGATGCAAAAACTTAAAAAAACATTACAGTTAAATACCCCAAAACTGGTTTATGAGCCACCATCAATTCAATTAATTGCCCATCGAAATCTGCTACCAAAGCCCACGTGAATCAACTCTAATCTCCATTTTATTAAACAAGCCACCATCAATTCAATTAATTGCCCATCCAAATCTGCTACCAAAGCCCACGTGAATCAGCTCTAGTCTCCATTTTATATATCCGCCATCAGCTCCCGTAAATCCACGCATGCGGATTCTCGTATGCACCACCTTCTTCCTCGAGGCTTCAAATACAAATCTTAAAGATTTATACAAAGTAGAGTGTATCACTCCTCGTCTTGCTCCTAAAATAGAGATAGATCACCTACATTGAATGTAGCACTCACCTCATAATCACTGGGTAGGTCTAGGACATTTGCATTGTCTCCCACCTTCCTTAGCACTTTGAAAGGTCCATCACCTCTAGGATAATGTTTAGATGTGCGATTGTGAGGGAACCTCTCCTTTCTAAAATGAACTCAAACCAGGTCGTCGGGCTTGAAGATCACACGACGCCTTCCTTTGTTGTTCCTTGCAGCCGTGGCCTCTCCCACTTGCTCAAGTTTGATTCTTGTCCTCTCATGCAGCTTCTTGATAAACTCAAATTGTTTTCCTGCATTGAACTCTACTCGCTCTTTCATAGGCAACGGTATAAGATCTAGAGAGGTCAAAGGATTCATGCCATATACACATTGGAAAGGACTCATGGATATAGATGAATGCATAACCCTATTGTATGCAAATTCTACATGTTGAAAGACTTCTTCCCAAGATTTCAAGTTCTTTTTAAAGACACCCTAAGCAATATTCCCAAAGTTCTATTTGTCACCTCAATTTGGTCATCGGTTTGGGGATGGCTAGAAGTAGAGAACAAGAGTCTCGTACCTAGTCTTCCCCAAAGAGATCTCCAAAAGTGACTCAAGAACGTAGTGCCATCTTTGAGAATCTGTCCACGGCCACAAAGATAGAGTCCCTACCCTTCTTAGTCTTTGGGAGTCCTACAATGAAGTTCATGCTAATGTCTAACCAAGGAGAAGAAGGTATAGGAAGTGTTGTGTACAACCGATGAGGCTTCACTCTAGATTTGGCCTTGAGGCACTTTAAGAACTTCTTTAGCATGCTTTCCACATCCCTTAACATAGGCCAGTAGAAATGAGATTGCAGCATAGCATAGGTCTTGTCCCTCCCAAAATGCCCCATTAGACCTCCCTTGTGGGCTTCCTCCACAAGTAAAAGTCTTAGAAAGCACTTAGGAATACAAACTTTATCAGCCCTAAATAAAAACCCTTCGTACAAGTAAAACTTGTCCAAAGAGCCCTTAGTCACTAGTACAAAAAGTGATATAGATCCCGCTAATTTTACCCCACTTTTATTGAACCGGGGTAAAGTTGATACCCGGTTATGTACAAAAGCGGAGTGAATATCAATTTTGTTACATACCAGACCTCGTTATTGAAATAAACGGGATTGTGATTATTGTACGTACCCCGGTTATTTAAATAAACGAGATTGTGATTATTTTACGTACCCCGTTTATTATACAACCGTGGTTCGGGTTTCAATTTTTTTAACACATAGACCCCCATCTGATAAATATACGGAGTGCATAAGATTATTACTCCTCTTCTTCAATCTCTCCTTCACGAATCCACCAGTTAGAGTCGCACAACAGTATCCGCTTCTTCTTTGTTCTCTCCTTCATCTCTCTACGATGACTGCGCTCAACAACGATTCAGGGCTACTTGACGGCGAAAGATTCAAGGCTCCCCTTCCCCGCCTTTATCACTGTGGTGTACGGCGACCACATACGTCAAACTAGGTCAGTGTTTTAATTTTAATTACAACCCTTCCATGTGAAAATTTCTTAAACATCAACCAACATATGTTCGAAGTTGTTAAGAATCCGTTATTAATTTGTAAAAATTGATTCTAAATTGATTTAAGTCGGTGCTAAGTTGAGTGGTTTCGAAATTGGATTTTTTTTATTATTATTAGCAATCAGTTTCAGTTGGCCTGAGTAAATGGGTTGCTTAACCACCAATCATAGTTAGGTTGTGTAGGTTAACTTTGATTAGATGAACTCATATATAGGAGGTGATATATAAAAGTTCTTGTTGTGGATGCATTTTACGTGTTCGATGAATTGCCTAAGAGACACATGAGGAAATGAAGTTCAAAGGAAATTTGGGGGAAAACTTGGAGAGGTAAATTGGATTTAATCAAGTGATGGTACATGGTTTAGGGTTTGGTAAGCATGTTGTCATATGCTCAGTCTTTTTTGTTTCAGACAATGTGTCCTTTGGTTTTTACTGAATTAATCGAAGCTCATTGGAGTGTTTTGTTTCAGGGCGCCGAATTGAATGAGTCTCTCGTTGAATCAGAACAGCTGTGCATTGCCTGAAGTGAGGGTTGAACAAAAAACTGCGGTGAAGAAGAATAGCCGCGGTCCAAAGTCTTGGAACTCACAGTACCGTGGAGTCAACTGACAAGCTGGTAGATGGGAATCACATATATGGTCTGTTGGCCTCCCTTATTAGCTTTGGTTGTCTAGATTATTGTCTTCCAGGGGTTTTCATGGTTGTCTGATATTTTTTCTTCCTTCTTTTGTGTATTGATTTGAATGCAGGGATTGCGGGAAACAGGTGTATCTAGGTAAGTAGAATTATTATCCACGACTATACTTTGTTATATTTCTTTGTTTTCTTTCTCTGAGTTATTTTGGTGTCCTTCTGCTAAGATTTGGTGGTGTGAGTAGGGCATATGATCGAGTTGCTATTAAGTTTGGTGGTGTTCAGGTTGATCAATATTAACCTCAGTGATTATGAGTTTTTTTCCCTATAACGGTTGTGGCAACCAACCAAGAAGATTCAATATAAGTTTAGTGAAGAAGAGGTAGAGTTTATCAATAGCCTTGTGTTGTATATGGTTTGGAACTCAAGTTTGTGACTTTAACTACTAAGTAGTGCTTCTGAAAAGATTATGACGTCTGGTGATTTTGTGTATCAGGATTCATCACTTATTATGATTTACAAACCTCTTGGACTGCCTTTTCAGGTAATAGGCATTGTTTATCAGATTGTTTATTTTTCTCTTGGTAAATCTATTGCATGTTTTCTGCTGGAAAGTTCCATCATTCTTATCCATGTGATTTTTGCTTAGGGGGAATTGACATCAGAATGAGTCTAGATGAGTTGGCTGCTTCTTGTTATAAATACAAGTATTCATAATCTAAGCTGGTAATTTTTATAATGTTTTTGAATCTGAGTATTTTTAAATACCTTTAATCTAGTATGGAGATTGAGTTTTTGTGTGGTTGTAAGGTGCACAGGCTCGAGTTTTCATGAGAAAAGTGTTGGGGCATCAGATGACGTTAGTCTTTGTTTAGAAGTTTTCATGTGCAATAATGCAATATGCTATGTTTTTTGCTGGTCTTGTTTTCCTTCTAATCTGTCATTATTTATATGCTCAACCTTTGTTTTCATATGAAGGGACATGATAGAAAGGGTTTTCTTCAAAAATAAATTAGCACTTGTTTTTGGATCTCCCAAATATCTGAAACGAACCATTGATGTAGCACTTGTTTTTGTATCTCCCAAATATCTGAAACGAACCATTGATGTGTGCCACTCAGGAAAGTTGGGAATGTTCTTAAGATATAAATCTCTCTTACATCAAAGAATAGTTGATGAATGTTGTTATTTGTTATTTTTTCCTTATTTTTGTGAAATCTCTTACACAGCCATCTTTTTTTTTTTGGATGCTGCACAGGGATCTTTATTTACTTGAAAATGAGCAATGTTGACTCTTCGATCATTTTGAGATGTGTAAGGTATGACAAATCCTCTTGTCATCAACTTATGTATTATTCTTTCTGTGATTTATTACTAAATGTATCTTAATATTATGATTTCTTTTTACTCTTTTCTTATCATATAGGCAAATCTACTCCTCTTAATCATGATGCATGTACGGTGTCGTTGTGCTTCTTCTGTGTGTGTTCTATAATAATGATTTTGATGGGCCATTATGGGAAGAAATGTAACTTGTAAGAGTATTCGGAAACGTACTGCAGTTGCAATGTAGCCTTGAATCTTGTCATGTACTAAGTTTTTATTTTATTTTTTTAATTTGAAAACCTGGATCCCGGTTTCTAATAAAACTGTGGTCCGTCCTCAAATTTGTTTTATAAAAAAGTACAAATCTTTACCGCGGTTGTTAATAAAACCGTGGTGCGAAATCTCCACCCCGGTTACTAAGAAACGTGGTCCGGATGCTTTACCTCGCCAAGAACAATACCGGTATGAGAACTGGGGTCCAGTGAAGTAAATAACCGGGGTCCAAACCATGCTTTTGTACTAGTGAGTCATGCAATGGCTATAGGTATCACCAAAATCAGTGTCATGCCTATATAGTTCTTTAATGTATGTGAATCCTAACACCTAAGAATCAAGTTGAGTGATTAAAATATGCCTCCTAGATAATGCATCAGCTACTACATTGTCCTTGCCCTTTTTATACTTGATAACATAAGGAAAGGTTTCAATGAACTCCATTCATCTACCATGACGCCTATCTAACTTATCTTGACTCATAAAATGCTTCAAGGATTGATGATCAGTATGCAATATGAACTCACTAGGCCATAGATAATGTTGTCATGCCCTATTGCTTTAGCACACCTCCAATGCCTATGCCCGAGGCATCACATTTGACCTCAAATGGCTTGGTGAAGTTAGGAAGCACTAGCAAGGGTGCCGTGGTCAATCTAGCCTTGAGTTCGTTGAAGGCAACTTCTTGGCTCTTTCCCCACTGAGCTCGGCTAATGGAGAAGCTATGGTGCTAAAGTCCTTCACAAACCTTCTATAGAACCTTGCCAATCCTTGGAAGCTACGAACCTGTCCAACACTTGAAGGAGTCGCCCACTCTTGTATAGCCTTGACCTTCTCTTGATCCACTTCTAATCCCTTAGACCTCACCACAAAACCTAGGAAATTGACTTGATTAGTGCAGAAATCACACTTATTTAAATTAGCATATAAACACTCAAGTCTAAGAAAGGATAACACTTCCCTTAGGTGTAGTTCGTGCTCTTGTAGAGACTCTCTATAGATGAGAATGTCATCGAAGTAGACCACCACAAATTTTCCTAGGAAACTTCTTAGCACATGGTTCATCAACCTCATGAATGTAGAAGGAGTATTGGTCAGACCAAATGGCATCACGAGCCATATCTTTTACTTAGTTATTTAAATGTTCCCCTCCATATGGCTCTACCACTCGTCTATAAGCTCCACTTCAAGCAAGTCTGTCTCTCTCTCTCTCCAACTTCTAGTAAGACTCCAAGCAATAGAGGTCAACACCCATATGCAAGGGTGACGTAATTATAAGAGACGCGTTGAAAGTAAGAACACGCCGAGATGTTATAACATACGCGTTGAAAGTGAGAACGCGTAGAATCGCCTAAAAGAAACAAGAGTACGTTATGAAAAAAGTGTGTCAATGTAGACGCGGAAGTTAAGAAGTAGCATCATAAGAAGAGATGCCAGAACTCAGAGTATGTACCAAAGAAGAAAGAAAGTACGGAAACGCGAAGAGATAGAATGCGTCGCCATCGCCCATCGTGACCTCCAAAGAGTACCTCCAGGCTAAGCAAGTGCGTAAGGAGAGAAGTCAAGAAAGCTGAAAAGTTCCACGTCACCCAAGCTAGGGTAATGAGTAGAGTCTTCACAAACTTTAAACAACGAGTGACGAAGTGTCCTCATGAAACCGCTCTAAGTAGAAGCAACGATTAGCCAAGAACTAGCGTAAGAGAAAAAAGAACTGAGTATGCACTAGCAAAGAAAGAAGTTGAAAGAGTCGACTATTTCTCTCGTTCGTGATGAAGTAGTAGTTTCCTCCAAAAGCGACATCCTTAGAAAAAGGAGCAGAAGATGCACGAAGTACCACGTTAAGAAACCAAACATGATATTGGCAAAGGTCCAATAAGGAGTTATGTTACAAAAAGCAGTCAATCACCATCTAAAAATTTGCTTGAAGACAGGATGATCCAAGTAACCCGGCTGAGGATTATGGTGAAGCAACAACTTCACTTACGAAGTCCTCATTAGCCATGATTTCAGATTTGGCTTGCAAATTTTTCAGAGCCAATTAAGCACGAAGTTGATTCTCTCCAAGGAGGCGTAAGAAACCCAAGATCCAGATCGCCTATCGCCAGTAACAAAGAAAAGACATGTTCAAACGTAGAACACGAGTTAGGGAGCTGATTATGAAGCAATAGAGTTTCAAGCATTAAGTTATAGCAGCAACGCGTTGGCGTCAGCAAAACATCTTAGTGGTATTGTTTGTGCCTATAAATACCACTACGGTTGTGACCTATTCGTAGGGTGAACGCGTCGGAATGTACATGAAGACGTGGTAACCAATAGAAGACGTCCTAGCAAGTAACATGATCGTCGACATCACGAAGTTCAGCACAGAGTACTCTATTTACTCTTCTCATGTTTTTTCCTACGAGGTTTTCCTAAGAAGAGGTTTTAACGAGGCTCCTGAGGCCATTCATCACCGTGACACCATCAACATGGTCCCCGACATCATCTACGAGGTATAAAAGGTCATCTACAAGGTAGAAAAGGTCATCTACGACGTAGATAAGGTCATCTACGAGATGGACATGGTCGTCTACGAGATCATCTATTAGATCACCTACGAGTTCCCAAGGTCACCTATGTGAAGACCAAGTACCTCGAAGAGCTACGCGTATATGACAACGAGGACGAGAGAAAATGAGTATGAAGACGTCGTCGATATCAAGATGAAGTCGGCCGAGTATTGTTTGTAGCGAAATTACCAACGAGATGGTAACTAAGCAATTGTAGGGCAAAGATCAAAGAACATAGTACAATCTCAACACTCAAGAACGATGTAGGAAATTAGGGTTGAATCTTGAACTTAGTATTACTTGAATGGTGGCTGAATGAATTACAAAGCAGGGGTTGAGCCTTTTTATAGGTTAACGCTAATGATATCTTTTAGGAAACGAGATCTTATCTCTTCTTTTTATCTAATGACGATATAATAATAAGGTAAAAAGATACTCTTTCTCGTATCTTTTACTAATTACAACAATATACAAGGAAATAAGATAATATATACTCGGCTGACTCCATCTTTAAGGTAGACGAGATCTTTGCCACGTCTCGTCGCGTTGACGACATCTTCATTGCTTCTCGTCACGTCGACGTGATCATCCTACGCGTAGCTTACCACACGTTCCTTACTCGTCGTATTTTTAGGCACCAACAATACCCCTAAGGCGTCTTATAGGGCTTAACATCTAGTAGAGCTGGGAGACGCCTTCTTTCTTCAAGGAATACGTCTTCATCAGATTCGGAACGCGTTGGACATTTACTCGAACCGAAAACTTGATTTCGTAATAATATCTATTCTTCGATTCTCATTTAATGCGGCTAACCAACTCGTATCCGCTCCAACGGCTATTTCCCCAACGTTCGGATTTGTTTCTAACGGTAACAAACCGGTTCTTGGAAAATCTCGAACGAGATCTTTTCTCCTTCCCTATTTGAACCTGTTCCGGCTTTCTTTTTCTTCTTATCCGCGATCCTCTTGCGAACCCTAATTTTTACTTCCTCTTCTCAATGGCTCCAATTGTCTACGATCCTAAGATGATTCTCAACGATGTCAACCGCCGTTCTTCTTTGGCTCGCAATATTGAATACTTTCGTTCCATAGCCGGACATTCTGCCCATGTGGAAATTGCCATTCCTCCTTCCGACGTGTTTGCTGACACCTTACGCCCAAGATGGATTTGCGTCTACGAGTACCCTTTCTTGGTCGGACACCGTTTTCCCTTCTCTCCTTTAGTCAAGTCCTTCTTGACTATTCTGGGCATTGCGGTCGAGCAAGTTCTTCCGAGCGCTTGGAGAGGGTTGGCTGTGTTGGATCATAGTTTGGCCAACTTTGACATCGCGTTCACGATTGCCGACGTTATGCTTGCAGACTTTCCATTCCTTCGGCGGGCAGAATCAACATCAAATCTCGAGTCGGAGTGCCCCTTTGGTGAATGAAGGAACTTTGTCCGACCGGGACTGGGCAGTAAAATTCTATTTCATCAGGAAATCTACCTTAGGAAAAGATTGTGCTTTCTTGCTTGAGAATGGACTCCTTCCAGTATGCTTCTTTGCTCTTATGATTTTCTTTAGACTTGTGTATTTTGACGCTTATCCTTACGTGGGACTTCATGTGTAGTTGATATTCATGCTACTGTGACGCGGGAGGAGTCAGAGGAGATTACCAAGAAAATTATGGCGATTCCATTGGTAGAACGCACCTTCGCTGGCCGTGATGGGAAGGGGTATCGTATCATGACCCCTACTCCTTCTCGAGGTGAGTTTTCTCGCATAAGTTACGTGTTGCCTCTTTTTTTATCTTTCATACTGAGCGTAGCTTTACATCAGGCATCGCGTCTCGTACTCATCAAGAGTCGGCTAACGACTTGATTACGGCTAAGAGGAGGTGTATTTCGGAGGATAAGTTGAAAGTTGTGAAGGAAGAAGTTGCTCCTACTCCAGCATGTGTAGAGGAGACGATTCCGTCAACTACGGGGGTGCATGCACCTTCAGACACGCTTCTAAACGTAGGGATGGAAGAATCTCTCGTAGACCCATCAACGAAGAGCGAGAAGAGCAAAACAAAGCATCCCGGTGCAGCTTCCGTTACATATGTTGAAGTAAGCGATTTTCCCGCTATGGTGTCTCGTTCGGTTGCACCTTCGCGTAACTTCATCCCAACGATGCAAGCTCTGGCTTCTTCTTCTTCTTGGGACCACTATCTATTTATGCCAGTCGTAGACGTTTTGGGCGATTCTCTCGTAGCACAGTGGCAGGTGCGTACCTTTTCTTATGTCGTTTCTTATCTGTTGGGGTCTTTCAGGCTTTCCAGGCTTCGATGTGTATCTGGGAACGTCTCCATAAGTACTCCAAATCCGAGGAGATCTTGAAGGGTCAGGTGAGAGATCTTAGTAAGAAGGTCAAGGAGCTTAATAAGAAAACTGCTCGTCTTACGGCGTCTGAGAAAGACGCTCACATGGAAACTTTGGAAATGGCGAAGCAAAGTGGTGTGCTGGCGCGACGCGTCGAGGTGTTGATCGGGAAGGTTGCGTCCCTTGAAGCCAATGCTGAGGAGAAAGTGAAGGTGTACGAGAAGAACTTGTGAGAGACTACTACTTACTATTCGTGGTCATCTCGTATTGAAGCTATGGAGGAGTTTCGTGCAGGTTGCCACGTAGATTGGGATGTGGAACGTGAGCGCAGCGAGTTTTCTGTTCTTAATCCCGTTCCGCCTGAGGGGGTTTCTCTTATACGCGTTCCCTCGAACTCGCCAGTCTTGGCTTCTAGTGGCGCGAATGTCGCGTAAGATGGCGACGTTGTTCTTGCGGATGAGGATGTCTCTCCTTCTTCTTAGTTTTTATGATTTTTTTCTTTTAGCTTGTTGCACGGCTGCGTTTGTGGATTATGGATTTTTGCTTTTCGTCACGTTCCTGTGTGGCGATTTATTTTTGAATATGCATTGGATACTTATTTTTTCTCTCTTTACGTAAGGCTTTTGCTTATCTTTAACTTTTGATGGGAGTACTATCCCCTTTTGGCGAATTTGGCTTCAGATCTTCTATGGAGTCGGGTTCGCCAAATATTTCTTACTTGCGACGCGTAGGTCGATCTTTTTCTTTTGTTTTTAATGTCTTATCTTTGAGGTTTTGGTTTTTCTACCCCTGGTATAGTCGTGGTCAATGCGGTTGCTTTTGTTATTTTGCCGGCTTATATGATGTTTGGGTCCAGCATTTCCTCCGAACCCGAAGCGAGTGGCGGACGTAGGTCAGCGTGTGATTTTATCAGCTTGTGACGTTACCCCTTACTTTATGGTGGATCCTTTGCCACACGCTAGCGTTAGGTCGACATCGAACTCTTTTAATTGACGGGCCTATTCATTGTGTAGCGTCCGATTTCTCGATTGTTTGGACTTCCGATGCCGGTGGACGCCTCCCAGCCGGTTTGGCGTTTTTCCCGTGGATTCATGATTCTCAGAGGGGCCGTGGAAGGCGCGAGTACGCGTTCTTGGAGAGTGGTCGTGGCAATAGGTTTCCCTTCTTTGCTCAGCGGACCGTGCCGGTTTCGTGAGGTACCGGGCTTCATTCCCCATGACCATTGTCACACATCGCTAACAATCATGGGAAGCGTCGACTCGGAGTCGGCGGTTCGGCTAACGTTGTGTACGCGTAGATGGAGCCTTAAACACGTAGGCTAACGAAATTCGCCCCCGACGCGGATTTTCACCGTGGCCTTCTTGTACTTCGTGTTACGTCATAGACACAGAGCAAGTATTTTGAAATGAAACAACTCGGCATGTATTGCATATCGGACAAGAAAGTTCATACTTATGTATTAACGAAGACTTCATGAATTTCGACGAGCTAAGACATCTACCCCTAGTCTCGACGACCCCTTGTCGTCTTGATGCTAAAACATGCTTGGACAGAATAAGGAATCTAAGATATGCATAAGAACAGATAGAAATCAAATCAATTATCACGTTCCCTAATGGTAATACTTCTTAAGATGTGTCGCGTTCCATGAACGCATCAGTGGTACTCCTTCTAGCGTAACGAGTCCGTAGGCTCCTTGCCCTACGACTTGTGCTACTTGATATGGGCCTTCCCAGGACGCGGCGAGTTTACCGACGCTCTTATCCTCAGTGTTTGGGAAGACTTTTCTTAAGACCCAGTCTCCTACTTGAAAAGTTCTTGCTTTTACTCATCGATTATAGCTTCGGGCGGCGATTTGTTTTTGTGCTGCCATCCTCAACGTTGCGTATTCTCTTAGCTCGTCTATGGTAGCTATCATGAACGTCATCATTGGAGTGTTTCTTTCCTCAGGGAGAGACAGGTATCTTTCTGTTGGTACCTCCACTTCGATTGGCAGTACGGCTTTGCAACGGTATACGAGAGAGAATCGTGTCCTTCCCGTCGCTCTTTTAGGCGTTGTTCTGTCGGCCCATAATATAGCTTGGAGTTGATCCGCCCAATTTCCTCTGCACTCCTCTATCCTCTTCTTGAGATTACTCACGATGACCTTGTTACTTGATTCTGCTTGTCCGTTCGCTTGAGGATATCTTGGCGTCGAGTAGACTAGACGTATACCTTTGTCTTCGCAGAACGATACGATGTTCTTGCTAATGAATTGTGACCCGTTATCGCATACAATGGTATGAGGTATTCCGAATCTCATGATGATGTTCCTCTCGATGAAGGAGATGACATGGGAATCTTTAATACTCTTGAATGCTTCGGCTTCTATCCACTTGGAGAAGTAGTCTGTCACAGCGAGCATTAGCGTCTTCGGTCCTAGGGTTAAGGGCATGGGTCCTACTATGTCCATCCCCCACTGCATGAACGGCCAAGGAGACGTTATGGAGTGGAGCTTTTCCGCCGGCTGATGTGGAATTGGGGCGTGTCTTTGGCATGTGTCGCACCTTTTGACGTGATTCATCGTGTCTTGTCTCATCGTGGGCCAATAATATCCTGCTGAGTGTGCTTTGGTGGCTAGGCTTCTTCCTCCTGAATGATTCCCATATTCTCCGTTGTGTAGCTCGCGTAGAATATCTTGGATCTTTTCCTCTGTTGGGCACGTTAAAAACATGCCGTTTGATGACCATTTTAATAGTTGGCCTTTGTCTACTATGAAGGTAGTTTATTTTTGCTTCAATAGCCTTGCTTCGGACGCGTTACCCGGGAGGTGTCCGTGTTGCAACCACTGGTAGTAAGGCGTTACCAATGAGTCTTGATTTCTTACTATGAGCGTCTGTTCTGGAGTTGCTTCCTTGTTAATGGACGCGTTGCTTAGATGAAGGAAAGGGATCTTTTGATATTCTCTTGGGTCGATGGATGAGCCTAGCTTTGCCAACGCGTCGGCTTGCGCGTTAGCGTCTCTGGAGATCTGTATGATTTGGCAACTTTCAAATTTCTCGAACAAGTCTTTTACTACTTTGAGATACAAGGTCATTTTCGAGTCCTTAGTGGCGTACTCACCTCGAACTTGGATGACTACCAACAATGAATCACAGTAAATATCAAGCTTTTGGACTTGTAGGTCGATGGCGACACGTAGACCGACAATTAAGGCTTCGTATTCGGGTTCGTTATTCGTCGCTTTGAAGTCGCATCTTATGGCTTGAACAACCCTATCCCCTTGTGGCGATTTTAGGACGATGCCTAGTCCTACCCCGTTCTGGTTCATCTCGTCGTCTGTGTGTAAGGTCCACTTTGCGAATTCTACCTTGTTTACTTGTGAGACTGCTTCTTGTTCTAGAGTTGGACTGAAATCCGCCACAAAGTCTGCTAATGCTTGGGATTTGATTGCGTTCCTTCCTTCGTAGATGATGTCATAGCCGCCGAGATGAACTGTCCATTTCGTCATTCTTCCTGACAGTTCTGGCTTCTTCACTATGTTCTTCAAAGGCGACGTGGTTCTTACTACGATGTTGTGGGATTCAAAATAGGGTTTCAACTTCACCGACGCCATCACTAGTGCCAAGGTCAGCTTTTCCATGGTGGAGTATCTTGTTTCTGCTGATGATAACGTCTTGCTCACATAGTAGACGGGTTGTTGTTCTTCCCCTTCTCTTACGAGCACGACGCTAATAGATATCTCAGAGACTGCTACATATATAAACAAAGGCTCTCCTTCCTTAGGCTTTGATAGGAGTAAGGGATTCGTCAAGTAATTCTTTAGCTCTATGTAGGCCTCTTCGTGTCGTTCCGTCCAGGAGAAAGATTCGTTTTTCCTGAGAGTATCGTAGAAGAGACGGTTTCTGTCGGAAGCTTTGGAGATGAACCTGTTTAACGCAGCGACTCTTCCTGTCAGCTTTTGGATGTCTTTCACGCAACGTGGAGATTCGAGATCGAGTATGGCTTTGATCTGTTCAGGACTAGCTTCTATTCCTCTCTGCGTTACCACATATCCAAAGAACTTCCCGGAAGAGACCCCGAAGGAACATTTGGTAGGATTGAGCTTCATGCTATATTCTTCCAGGATCTCGAACGCTTCCTTTAGATGTGTTATGTGATCTTTTCCTTGTTTAGACTTTACAAGCATGTCGTCTATGTAAACTTCCATCGTGTCGCCTATCTGTTCTTCGAACATCTTGTTTACCAGTCTTTGATACGTAGCTCCGGCGTTCATGAGGCCGAAAGACATGACTTTGTAGCAGTATATCCCCTAGTTTGTTATGAACGCGGTCTTTTCTTGATCGGCGGGATTCATCTGTATCTGGTGATATTCGCTAAACGCTTCCATGAATGTTAGCATCTCGTGTCCTGCCGTTGCGTCTACCATGGCATCGATATGAGGGAGTGGGAAGGAGTCTTTGGGGCAGGCTTTGTTAAGATCTGTGAAATCGACGCACACTCTCCACTTCTCGTTCTTCTTCTGGACGACTACGACGTTGGCGAGCCAATCGGGATACTTCGCTTCTCGTATCTTGCTTGTCTCGAGGAGATTTTTGACTTCTTCGTCTACAACTTTGTTGCATTCGGGAGCGAATTTCCTCCTCTTCTGCTTAACTGGGGTGAACTTTGGATCGACGTTTAGCTTGTGGAGCATCACGTCTGGAGATATACCCGTAATGTCCTCGTGGCTCCAAGCGAAGCATTCGGCTTTTGACTTCAAGAATGCTATAAATTCTTCTCTAATTTCTTTGGGGACGTCGATCCCTATCTTTACGACTCGTTCTGGTCTGGAGTCATCGATAATTACGTCTTCTAATTCGGGACACTTTGGCTTAACGTACTTAGTTGGCGTCTTGACCTGAAATTCTTTTACTTCATCTTTTTTTATATTTGGCGCCGCGACCCCTTTCATCACGATTCCGTAGCACTCCTTGGCTGTGTAGGGTTCGCCTTTAACGTCGCGTACCCCCCAGGGTGTTGGGAACTTCAAGGATTGGTGATATGTGGACGAAACCGCTCGCATATCGTGGATCTAGGGTCTTCCTAGGATTGCATTATAAGGTGATTCCACCTCCATCACGGCGAATCTGGTTGGGAGATCTATGCCTTGTGTTGTTGTCTCGAGGGTGATCTCCCCCAACATCTCCGCAATTTCTCCGCTGAAGCCTTTCAAACGGATAAACTTCCGGACGACATCGTCGACTGAAAGTCCGAGTTCAAGAACAACAGAGAGGGTGATGATGTTAGTCGAACTTCCGTTGTCTACCAGGACTCTCTTCACGTTGCAATTCCGAATGACCACGGAGATCACCAGGCTATCGTGATGTCTGGTCTTTGCACCTGGGTCTTCGAACGTGATAGGCAGATCACGACTTGTCACTTTAACGTGGCGAGTTGGAGTGGAATCGTCTTGTCCTTCGACAGTTCTCGCGACCCTTTTAGTGTCGGAGGTTGTATAGGACGGCGGACCTCCTAAAACGGTGAAGGTTCTATTGTGAATACTTTCGATCGATCTGGAATCTTCCATGGCTCCTGTGGGAGAAGTTGTTCTTTTCGTATGCAGAGACGACACTCGTTTGATCACGCCCCACGGTGGGCGCCAATTGTTTGTAGCGAAATTACCAACGAGATGGTAACTAAGCAATTGTAGGGCAAAGATCAAAGAACATAGTATAATCTCAACACTCAAGTGCAATGTAGGAAATTAGGGTTGAAGCTTGAACTTAGTATTACTTGAATGGTGACTGAATGAATTACAAAGCAGGCGTTTAGCCTTTATTTATAGGCTAACCCTAATGATATCTTTTAGGAAACGAGATCTTATCTCTTCCTTTTATCTAATGACGATATAATAATAAGGTAAAAAGATACTCTTTCTCGTATCTTTTACCAATTACAACAATATACAAGGAAATAAGATAATATATACTCGGCCGACTCCTTCTTTAAGGTAGACGAGATCTTTGCCACGTCTCGTCACGTTGACGACATCTTCATTGCTTCTCGTCACGTCGACGTGATCATCCTATGCGTAGCTTACCCAATTAAGCACGAAGTTGATTCTCTCCAAGGAGGCGTAAGAAACCCAAGATCCAGATCGCCTATCGCCAGTAACAAAGAAAAGACATGTTCAAACGTAGAACACGAGTTAGGGAGCTGATTATGAAGCAATAGAGTTTCAAGCATTAAGTTATAGCAGCAACGCGTTGGCGTCAGCAAAACATCTTAGTGGTATTGTTTGTGCCTATAAATACCACTACGGTTGTGACCTATTCGTAGGGTGAACGCGTCGGAATGTACATGAAGACGTGGTAACCAATAGAAGACGTCCTAGCAAGTAACATGATCGTCGACATCACGAAGTTCAGCACAGAGTACTCTATTTACTCTTCTCATGTTTTTTCCTACGAGGTTTTCCTAAGAAGAGGTTTTAACGAGGCTCCTGAGGCCATTCATCACCGTGACACCATCAACATGGTCCCCGACATCATCTACGAGGTATAAAAGGTCATCTACAAGGTAGAAAAGGTCATCTACGACGTAGATAAGGTCATCTACGAGATGGACATGGTCGTCTACGAGATCATCTATTAGATCACCTACGAGTTCCCAAGGTCACCTATGTGAAGACCAAGTACCTCGAAGAGCTACGCGTATATGACAACGAGGACGAGAGAAAATGAGTATGAAGACGTCGTCGATATCAAGATGAAGTCGGCCGAGTATTGTTTGTAGCGAAATTACCAACGAGATGGTAACTAAGCAATTGTAGGGCAAAGATCAAAGAACATAGTACAATCTCAACACTCAAGAACGATGTAGGAAATTAGGGTTGAATCTTGAACTTAGTATTACTTGAATGGTGGCTGAATGAATTACAAAGCAGGGGTTTAGCCTTTTTATAGGTTAACGCTAATGATATCTTTTAGGAAACGAGATCTTATCTCTTCTTTTTATCTAATGACGATATAATAATAAGGTAAAAAGATACTCTTTCTCGTATCTTTTACCAATTACAACAATATACAAGGAAATAAGATAATATATACTCGGCCGACTCCTTCTTTAAGGTAGACGAGATCTTTGCCACGTCTCGTCACGTTGACGACATCTTCATTGCTTCTCGTCACGTCGACGTGATCATCCTATGCGTAGCTTACCACGCGTTCCTTACTCGTCGTATTTTTAGGCACAAACAAGTATATTTAAGACTTTTGTTTAATATTCATTATGTATATACTAAAAGAAGTAGTAATGTTTGTATTAAGTTAAAGATATAAGGAAAAAAAGATAATATTCTTTCCGTATAGATAGAACTAGGGCTTGCCTATATATATAAAGGGCTCCCTTGTCATTGTAAAAGAGGCTTTTTCCCCAAGTAATACACAAGTATCCCAATTCTCTAACTTTTCATCAATGGTGTTTTCTGACGAAGAGTTTGCACCGTCAAGTTTGATTGTTTCCCTATAATCGCTTAAGTTTTAACACGTTGGTACTTTCGCTACAAACACCCCTTCTCCGGGTAGAGTCAACTTTAAGCCTTGTATCGGAGCGTTACTTTGGTGATCGAAGGGACCTCGTCTAATCGAGGTTGGGCTGACAACTTCTACTTTTTCAGGAAGTTGACTTTTGGGAGAGGATTGTGATTTCTTGATCGAAGAATGGACCCCTTAAAGTAAGTTTTCTTTCTTTATCTTGAACCTTATTCTTTTTCCCTTTGTGTACGCAAGAGGAGTCTGAGGACATAACGAAGAGAATCCTTGTGATTCCCTTATTTGAACGTACTTTCACTGGACGCGACGGGAAGGGTTATCGCTTAGCGACCCCTATTCCTTCACGCGGTAAGTCTTCCTTCATGTGCTACGCGTTATTTAAACTCGCTTTTCTTTGGCTTATGTTATTGCTTTGTTCTTTTTCTTTAGGCGTCGCCTCTCGTACTCGTCAAGAGTCTGCTAGTGACCTTAACTTGGAAAAGAGGAGGCATATCTTGGATATTAAGTCGAACGTGGAGACCCCTGTTTCTATGAAGATGGAGATGGCTAATCCTTCAGGAGTAGAAGTGAATGCTTCATCAGACGCGGAGCCGAATGCGATGGCGGGCGTTCCTTTGAACGCAGAGGCGGGCATTCCTTCTTTACCCCTTCGTCGAAAGATGATAAAGGCAAAGGAAAAATTCCAAACGCGGCTTCTGTCTCATATGTTGACGTTAGTGACTTCCTTGTTGTGTTGTCTCGTCCTGTTGCTCCTACGTGTAACGTCATCTCGACAATACAAGCATTAATGACTTCTTCTTCTTGGAGCCATTATACACCTATGTCGGCTACGGACGTAGTGGGCGAGTCTCTCGTCGTGCAATGGCAGGTAGGGTTTTCTTTGTCTTTCTTGTGCCTAGCTTTTACTTGGGTGTTTACTCTATTGTTTATTACTTTTTGCGACCTTTCAAGCTTTTCAAACGTCGTTGTGTGTCTGGGAACCCTTTGCATGTCTTCTAACCATGAGGAGAGGTTGAAGGGCCAAGTCACTGAGCTTAATAAGAAGAATAAGGAGCTTAACAAGAGGGTCGCTTATCTTATGGAGAGCGAGAAAGAATCTCGTGCAAAAACTCTGAGGACGGTGAAGCAACGTGGGGTTCTTGCGCAACGCATCGAGGTGTTGACAGGCGAAATTTCTTTGCTCAAGGCTAACGCGGAGGAGAAGGCGGAGATACATAAGAAGAACTTGTTGGAGGCGAGTACTTACTATTCTTGGATAGCTCGTGTTGAAGCCATGGAAGATGTTCGCGATGGGAAACATCTGAAATGTAATGTTGATGGCGAACGTAGCGATTTTTTGCTTGTCTACCTTCTCCCTCGTGAGGGAGTTACTCTTTTTCGCGTCCCTTCTTCCTCGAAATCGCCTCCTACGGCTCTTGGGGGAGAGGATGTTGCTGAAGGAGGTTCTTCTGTCCCTGGTGGCGAGGACGTGTCTAAGGAGGAGGATGCTTCTCCTGGCGTTTAATGCCTTAGTTTTTTCTTGTTCTTGACTTTTTTGTTCTTGTGCACGTGTGTTGCTCCTTGTTCTTTTAGCTCTCGTATTTGGCTGTTTTGTGGCTTGGGATTCTTTCTTATAGACTTTTTCTTGCACGTCAATCGTTCGTGACGTTTTTCTTTATCGTTAGTGTTCTATTGTAGTCTTCTGACTATCTACGTGTAGATCTTTTCTTGGGAACGCACTCATGGTTCCTTCGTTCTTTATGGAACTACTCTATCTCCTTTTGGTAGATTCGACTTTAGATCCTATTAAAGTCGGATCTGCAAAAGAACTATTTTTGCTTATGAATATTGTACGTAGCTTTCTACCCCTAACGTTGTTCTTGTGTTTAAGAACGTGTAAGGGCGCTTTGCTACGTGATAAGGGTGTTACAGTCATTGCAACGGCTTTTGTTCTGGTGTTGGCTTACATGAGGGTGGGGTCCAACATTTCCTCCGAACCCAAAGCGGGTGGCGGATGTAGATCAGTGTGTGATATTTCATCTTGTGACATCACCTCTTACTCATAGTGAATCCTTTACACACGCTAGCGTCAGGTCCACATCCAACTCTTTTAATCGACAAGCCTGTTTAATCTTGTAGTGTCCAAATCGTGATTTGATGGACTGACGATGCCGGTAGACGCCTCCTAACCGGATGAAAAGATGTTTGTGGTTCATGATACTCAGAGGGACCCATTTGGAAGACGTAGATTGCCTAGGATTTCTTCTGGGGTGATCTATATCTTTCTGTGGGAACTTCTACTTCTATGGGGAGGACGGCTTCGCACCCGTAGACTAGGGAGAATGACGTCATTTACGTTGCTCTTTTGGGCGTTGTTCTGTCAGCCCATAGGATGGCTGGGAGTTGGTCTGCCCAATTTCCTCTGCACTCTTAAATTCTCTTCTTGAGGTTGCTTACTATGACTTTGTTGCTTGACTCTGCCTACCCGTTCGCTTGAGGGTATCTAGGCGTCGAGTACACTAGACGTATACCCTTACTCTCACAGAATGCGATCATGTTCTTGCTTTTGATACAGGGATGAGTCCGTTTTGACGATCTAGACACCAAGCTCGTCTCAAAACATCAATGGAAGAAGATGGAGGAAGAAGGTTGTTTGTGCCTATAAATACCACTACGGTTGCGACGTGTTCGTAGGGTCAACGCGTTGGAATGTACATAAAGACGGGGTGACCAATAGAAGACATCTAAGCAAATAACATGATCGTCGACATCACGAAGTTCAACACGGAGTACTTTTTTTACTCTTCTCATGGTTTTTCCCACGAGGTTTTCCTAAGAAGAGGTTTTAACGAGGCTCCCAAGGTCATTCATCACCGTGACACGATCAACATGGTCCCCGACATCATCTACGAGATAGATGAGCTCCTCTACGAGATCATCTACGAGATCACCTACGAGATCAACTACGAGTTCCCTTGATTATCTACGAGTTCCCAAGGTCACCTACGTGAAGATTAAGTACATCGACGAGAAGAGCTCCGCGTAGACGACGACGAGTACGAGAAAGAACGAATATGAAGGCGTCGTTGAGATCAAGATAAAGTCGGTTGAGTATATTTATGTCTTTTATTTAATATTCATTATGTAAGTAGTAAAAGTTATTAGAAAGAATATATTTTACCATGTTTTATATTAGGTTAAAGATATAAGGAAAAAAATAAGATTCTTTCCTTAAAGATTGAACTAGGGTTTGTCTATAAATAAAGGGCTCCCTCATCATTGTAAAGGAGTCTTTTTCCCCAAGAAATACACAAGTATCTCGAGTTCTCTCTCTCTTTTATCAATGGTGTTTTCTAGATGAAGTGTTTGCACCCCTAAGTTTGATCTTTGCCCTACAATTGCTTAGTTATCATCTCGTTGGTAATTTCGCTACAAACAAAGGCTACGAATTTCAGGTTGTAAACTCATGAAATTGACTCAAAACAACAAGGAAAAGATGACTCGAAATCAGAATTGAATCAACAAAACAAAGGGAAGGATAGGTAGAAAAGAACCCAATCAAACAATGACTCAACCCATCATCTAGATGAAGAACCGAGCCAAATGATGAATGAACCCTCGTCTCTACAACCTTGCACAACGACCATGGAAGTCGAGCACAAGGAGGATACTTGTGACGACTTGGAACACCAATCTCCATATGAAATTCACATAGCCAAGAACAACCAAGCTATCATCTTCTACATTGAGCTCTCTCTCTCAAGAGCTCTCTTTAATGACGCAAAAAGGATTATCATTTTAACCAAATTCAGCCTTGTTACAAATGACAAGAGCAAGCCCTTTTATACTCCTAGGGAGGGGCTGGCCATGACTTAAAAGATTACATAAAATCATACTCCTAAAGTCTTAAAATAACATGAATGAAAAATAACTTAAAAGGGAAATAATCTCATGAGTTACATCAATATCATCCATTCCTCAAACACACTTGAGGTCTTCTTCTTCTTGTCTTCCTCTTGCATTCTGAGCATCAAATTGGTCTTGTCTTCAAGCTTAGAATGGTCTTCACATAAGGGGTGGTGATGGTGATGATGGTCCCGCATCAGCTTTTTTTTTTGATAAAAGTAAGTATATATATGACGCGGCTAATTTGTCGTGTGCCAAGTCAAGTAATCCTAACGTGCAAACTAAGTAATATAGTGCGCAAGCAAGGGTCGAATCCCAAGAGAATCAGTTTATCAAATTCTTAAGTTATCACAATGACTAACCAATAAACGTAACCAAAGGGGGGTTTTTAATGGTTTTGATACGAAGTATCGAATGTCAACTTGGTTATAACAATATTAAGCGAAGTGTTCCACTTAGCGATTATCCACAATTAGATTAACAAGTTGATCTTAGAATCCTTTTCATCCCTATGTCAAGTTCTCAAGTGATCGTTCTAATTCCTGTTCTTGAATAGTTATTAGTCCAACTAGTCCTAATAACCCTTACTCGAATATAACCTTGAAACTATCAAAGTTCAATAACAAAGTAGCAATGCATTCAGGAATAGATAGATACATGCAATATCATGGACACCTAGTAGGATACTCGACATGTACTCAATTCTCTTCTCTAATAACAATCACAACTAGTTCATGCAAATAGATTGTGCTACACAACAAGTATGATAATTCAACTAGAAGTATCAAACTCTAGCAATATGAGTAAGATAAAACTAACTTAGGTGATCAGTCTAAAGTAGTAAATCTAGTTCATGGACAATACAAACAAGAGAGTTGAGACAATCAAAGAGTAGACAAAGGGAAAGGATAAACTCACAACTTGTTGAATCCAAAAGCTTCAAACGCCAAGTGAAACAAAGGAACTTTAGCAACTCATAAGTTTGTGAAAAACTCTCCAAAAACTTAAGTAAACAAAAGGTATGCCCTCAAGGATGATCATCCACAACCTAAATAGGCATCATCTATTGTAACAGCCAAATTAAGGTAATAAAAACGTGTGGAAAGTTACAGAATTGAACACAAATTACTTCAAATGGCAAAGACATTAATTTGATTCTTCTGTCGAGGAACCGCACCCGCGGGTTGAGAGCCGCGGGCGCGGTTTTGGATTCTCCAGAATTTCAGGATGGCAGAGGGCCGCGGGTGCCGTTTGGGACCCGCGGGCGCCGCTTGTGCTTTCTCGGATCCTTGGCTGAGGGTGAAACCCGCGGGTGCGGCTGTGTCGTCTGAGGTAGCAACTACTGATTTCTTCAAGTCTTCGTCTTCGTCTTCAGTAGCTTTTTCCTTATGCTTCAATGCTTCCAATGCTTCGTATCATCTCTTGGAATCTCGTATGTAAATCTTCTCTCGAACAGCTCCATGATACAGATTACATAGAAACAAATAACATAATCCTATACAAAACTAGCTAATAATCCATAGTTGCGGTATGTAAAACACCGCTTATCAATATATCAAAGGGAAAAAATCTTTACAAGAAAGACCAAACCCAACCAACCCTCCACAAAAACATCCTCAAGGAGCCTTACAAGTCAAGGTCTCAAGGGGAAGTACATCAAAAGCCTCTCACTCAAGAACCTTACAAACCAAGGCTTCAAGGTGAGTAACAACCTCCAAGAAACAAAGAACCACCTACCACAACCACACAAGCACACAACCAACAAAAACACCATCAAACTTTCAGCAGTTTTCTATAAGTATCAATCCTATGAGAACCACTCCTACACTTCATGCTAATCCTCATCTTGCAATCATTAATTACATCCTTAGCACATCTATCAACAGAGGCAGTAATACCTCTAAAAATAACCTCATTCCTAGTCTTCCAAGTATAGTAAACAGAAGCACACAAGGCTAGGAGACTCCCTTGCACTCTCCAAGCTTTCTTATCTTGAGCATTAGCAAACCAAGATATCCAGTCATCCAAAGAGCTCTTCCTCACACCATTATGAACCCACATCAGCACTCTATCAAGAACACGGGAAGAGAAGCTACACTCCCACCACAAATGATCTACAGACTCCACCCCAGCTCTACACAAAACACAATGATCATCCACAATCAGTCCCCACTGGTGTAACCTGTCTCTAGTAGGAAATCCCCTTCTCAGAGCAAGCCAAACAGTGAAGGACCATTTCTTACATTGTCTTTTGCCCCAGATCATCATCATCTTGTCATCAGGCTGTCTACACTCCCTAATCTCATCATACATCTTCTTACAGTCCAGCTTCCCATTCTTCTTTTGAACCTTAGTAAAACTAATGGTTCTTTCACTATACACACCAGGATGAGCACCAGCAACCAAAAATTTATCTCTAATCTCATTCTTGATTCTTATCAACACTCTCCAAATCCAGGAATCCCCTTGCTTCTCATCTCTTAACCACAGATCACATCCCTAAAGCAAATTAGCTCTCACCCACTTAGTCCAGATATTACATTTGCCAACCTGAATTTCATAAATCAACTTCAGGAGGTCTTATTACAGGCAAGAATTTCTTTAATATCTAATCCACCTTCTTCAAAAGGCCTAGAAACATCCTTCCAAACAACCAGACACCTCTTACTGTCACTACACCCAGCCTAGAGGAAACTCTTACACAAGGCAACAATCCTCTTCATGACTTTAACAGGAAACAAAATAGCCTGAGACCAGAATCCCAGAATGCCTTCAATAACAGCTTTCAACACCCGTCTTCTCCCAGCATAGGATAAATTCTTGCAAGTCCAACTCTGAATTTTCTCAGTGATCTTCTTAAGCAGCCCAACATATTCATTAACCTGCACTTTCTTAGTGTGAAGAGGGAGACCCAGATACTTAATGGGGAACTCCCCCACCCCGAACTGCAAACTCCTCAGTAACTCAAACTGTATAGCCTCAGAAATCCCACCAAAATGCACTTCACTTTTCTGCATATTCACAATCAACCCAGACTCCTCCCCAAATTTATCAATACAATCTTTAATCACAGTGACAGAATCAATATTAGCTCTACAAAAAATGAGCAAATCATCAGCAAGAGCCAAGTCCACAACCCCCAATCTCTCACACTTAGGGTGAAACTTAAACTTCCTATCTCTACTTGCTCATCATCTCCATAACAATCACAAACAAAAAGGGAGACATAAGATCTCCTTGTCTAAGACCTCTTTCACCAGAGAAGAATCCTTTAGGTTCACCATTGACAAGGATATAGAACATAGGGGTTCTAACACACACCATAATCCAGTGAATCAATCTATCAGGAAACTGTAAAAATCTCAAAGCATACTCAAGAAACTCCCAATTCACACTGTCATAAGCCTTCATAATATCCACCTTTATCATACACCTAGGAGATTTACAAGCCTGAAGATAGCTGCTCACCAGATCTTGTGCAATAATGGAATTATGGACCAAACTTCTCCCAGGAACAAAAGCTCCTTGCCCCAAGGACACTACATTCTCCAACTGTCCTCTAATCCTGGAAGCAAGAACTTTTGTGATAATTTTGAACACCACATTACAACAAGATATGGGCCTAAAGTCCTTAACAAGGAGGGGCTTAGCAATCTTAGGAATAATGGTCACAAAGGTAGCATTAATTTGTCTTAACAGCTCACCAGTCTTGAAGAAATTACTCACAACAGCAGCCACATCCGTACCCACAACATCCCAGCAATCTTTAAAGAAAAAGCTATTAAAACCATCAGGACCAGGTGACTTGTTACTATTGATACTATGCAGAGCAGACTTAATCTCAGCAAAAGTAGGAACTCTACACAAAGCATCATTTCCAGAGGCATTAACAATTTGGCCATCAAGATCACAAAAGTTAGGTACTATTGCATTTCTCTTAGACCCTAACAGATCTCTATAAAAATTCACAATTTCCCCACTAATGTCATCTTGAGACTCAAACACATGCCCAAGCTCATTATGCAAAATATGAATCCCATTAGCATTCTTCCTAGCTTTAATGCTCTTATAGGAAATAGAGGAAGTCTCCTCACCCATAGTAATCCAATCAACTTTAGCTTGTTGAATCACTTTCTCCCTTCTTTATTGTCTTCTCAAACTCATATCTTCTCTAGCTAACTTAGTAGCAATCTGCTTATCATCATTAAAATAGTCCTCTTGAAGCTCTTTGAACAATCTCTCAAATTTCTTCTCACTCTGAGCTACCATCTCATCTAGATTAGTAAACCTTGACTTGCTCCATTGTTTGAGTTTCAACTTGAGATTCTTCAGTTTGCTCACCAATTGAAACTGCAAAGTACCATTCACCTGAATATTCCAAGCCTCTCTAACACATCTCAAAAAATCCTCCTCTTTACTCCAATAGTTCTTAAATCTAAAAGGAATCTTCCTAACAGGGACCCCAGTCTCAATGATCAAGACACCAGGAGAGTGGTCAGATTCATCAGGGTCATCAAACATAGCACTTCTATTCATTTTATCCCTCCAAGTACCATTCACCGTGATTCTACCCAGCTTACAAGCCATTCTCTCTTTCCCTCTTCTCTGATTATCCCAAGTATACACCACACCAGCATACTCTAAGTCACTCAAATCACAGTCAATCACCACATCATTCAACTCATCAAAACAAGCCATAGGGATACTAGTCTCAGAGACCCTCTCAGAGGCATCCATCACACAATTAAAATCACCCAAAATCACCCAGGGCAGTCTACTTCTCAGGGCAATCTCCATAACATTAGTCCACAGATCATCTCTTCCCACCCTACCATTCTCAGCATACATATCAAAGTGTTGTTTCAAACCATGAATCCTAGCATGACAATGAATAAACTGAACATTAATTTCCACCACCTCCATTTTAATAATAGCAGGATTCCAACTTAGCCAAATCCTTCCCCTTCTACTATCAGAAGAATTAGTAACATAAGGCCAGGAAGCCAAAAGTTTCTTAGCAATAGCCTCCTCCTTACTCTTCTCCACTTTAGATTCTGTCACAGAAAACACACCTATACTCATCTTGGTTGCATATTTATTTATTCTACTAATAGCTGCAACTCCATTGCAACCTCTGGAGTTCCAGGCACATACCTTGAATCTATCCATTAACACCCTTTGAAGGGATGATACCACCCTCACCACCATATCTTAACACTCCAAAAGAATTTGGAGAGTAAACTTTATCATGTTCACCAGGAATCACCTTCATAACATTACTTCCTGCTTTCTTACTAACAACATCTTTCCAACTATCCTTGCCAATTCCATTTCCAGGGGAGGAATGGCTTTGTGTCACTTTGCATTTATAAGTCTCACTTGACACATCAAGATCCTTAATAGAATCACCTTCCTTCTCCTTAGCTTCACTTACAACTTTGCCCCCATTCACTTCCTTATGAGTCACTTGCTTCCATATTTGATTCTTCATCTTCTTATTCAACTGCACTCCATCATTCCTCATCTGACATCCTTCAAAGGGGTGACCAAATTCCTTACACTTGAAGCATCTCCAAGGTAACCATTCAAATTCCACTTCCTGCACATAAACTTTCCCATCATAACCTTCAAGCTTAACATTCTTCCTCACTGTATCCATAACTGAGACCTCAATGAGAAGCCTAGCATATGAGAATCTAGACCTTTGGCTAGTGACATGATCCATACAAAGTGGAACTCCAATCATACTCCCAATAACACTCAGCATTCTATGTGAGTGGTAGAGAGGATCAATATCAGGGAGCCTCACCCACACAGGGATTCTGTCAAAACAAGACCAATCCAGTCTCATCCCCGGACTCCATATCTTAAGCACAACAGGTTTAGACCCCATCATCCATGGTCCATGGTCCATTCTCCATCACCCATTCTATCTCATCCTTCTTCCTAAATTTCAAAATCCACACTCCATTATCTTTCAAATGGACCTTAGGAACCTCCACCTTCCAATGTTTCTCAATGAACTGCATCATAGCCGCATAAGAAGGCCTAAGACCAACTACAACACCAACAAGAGTAGAACTCCACTCTACCTCTTGTGCCTGCACTTCCTATTGAGAGAAAACATATTTCTCCTTATCAATACCATCAATGACCTCAAGTTTTTCCAATCCAAACAGTTCATACCCTTTTCTATCTGATTTCATTAGATCAATGCCTTCAGCGTTCTCCTCCGAACAGTCTTCGAGCTTAACACCCTTACTAGCCTTCTTTCCTCCTTCCACAGTGACCCATGCATCTCCAATCACCTCAGAATCTCTAAATCAACTCTCCAATCCTGTCACGGTAGTGTTCTTCGCCATCACCACCACCTTAGCACCTTGATTCTTCTCAATCGGCGCCAGATCTAAGCAATCATCATCTTCCAAGATTGCATCCAGCGATTTCCCCCGACCTCGACCACGAGCTCCCCTTTTTCCATAACCCCTACCTCCTCCATGACCTGCGTTCCTTGTCAACACCCCTTGCCCCCTCAGAACAGCCGGGGAGGCCATTCCGGCGGCAACAACCACTTACGGAAGGGCGGAGACACAACCTTCAACCGTACGGAACTCAACAGAACAACTCCCGGAAATTACAAAACAAACTATAGTATGAGGGATCCCAAATCTTACTAGGATATTTATTTCGATGAAGGAGATGGCATGTGAGTCCTTGATGCATTTGAAGGGTTCGGCTTCTATCCACTTGGAGAAGTGATCTGTTACTGCGAGCATCATCGTCTTTGGCCCTAGCGTAGACGGCATGGGACCTACGATGTCCATTCCCCCATTTCATGAATGGCCAAGGCGAGGTGAGGGAATGGAGTTTCTCTGCAGGTTGATGTGGGATTGGGGCGTGACGTTGACATGCATCGCATCTCTTCACGTATTTCATGGCGTCTTGCATCATTGTTGGCCAATAATATCCAGCCGTATGCGCCTTAGCGGCCAAGCTTCTTCCACTAGAATGGTTTCCATATTCTCCGTTGTGTAACTCGCGTAGGATATCTTGGATCTTTTCTTCCGTTGGACAAGTTAGGAACGTTCCGTTGGAGGACCACTTCAACAATTGGCCTTTATCTACCACGAAGGTGGTTACTTTATGCTTCAGACGCCTTGCTTCGTACGCGTTACTTGGGAGACGACCGTGTTGTAACCGCTCGTAGTATGGTGTCACCATGACTCTTGATCTCTTACGACGATCGTTTGCTCAACTGCTACTTCTTTGTCAATAGACGCGTTGTCTAGATGGAGAAAAGGGATTTTTTTTGTACTCCGTGGGATCGATGGAAGATCGGAGCTTTGCTAACGCGTTGGCTTGCGCGTTGGCGTCTCTGGGGATTTGTTAAATCAGACATCTTTTGAACTTCTGGATTAGGTCTTTGACGATGATCAGGTACAACACCATCTTGGAGTCTTTGGCGATGTATTCCCCTCTGGCTTGGCTGACTACGAGTAAGGAGTCGCAGTATATGTCGATCTTTGAACACGTAGAACAATGGCATCTCGTAGGCCGGCGATTAGAGCTTCATACTCAGCTTCGTTGTTCGTGGTTTTAAACCTACATCTTATAGCTTGGACTACCCTATCCCTTGTGCAAATTTGAGGACAATGCCTAGGCCGACTCTATTCTGATTGTGGGATCCGTCGATGTGCAACGTCCACTTGACGTGTTCGACTTTATTAACTTGTAGCGTCGCTTCTTGTTCTAGGGTTGGACTGAAATCCGCCACAAAATCCGCTAGGGCTTGTGAATTGATCGTCGTTCTTCCTTGGTAAATTATGTCATTGCCGTCGAGGTGAATGGTCCACTTTGTCAATCTCCCTGACAACTCTGGCTTGTTCATCACGTTTTTTAGCGGTGACGTTGTCCTTACCACGATGGTGTGAGACTCAAAGTATGGTTTCAACACTATGGACGCCATCATTAATGCCTAGGTCAGCTTTTCCATGGCGGAGTATCTCGTCTCTGCCGATGACAACGTCTTGCTCACGTAGTAGATGGGAAACTGCTCGTCGCCTTCTTCTCTAACGAGTACGGTGCTTACTGCGGCTTCAGCTACTACCAAGTACACCAGCAAGGGCTCTCCCTCCTTAGGTTTAGATAAAAGTAACGGGTTAGACAGGTACCTTTATAATTCATTGAATGCTTCTTCGTGTTGATCGGTCAAGGAAAAAGACTCGTTGTTTCATAGGGTGTCGTAGAAGAGGTGATTCCTATCTGGCGCTTTAGAGATGAACATGTTCAACGCGACGACTCTACCCATCAACTTTTGAATGTCTTTCACGCAACACGGAGATTCGAGATCTAGGATCGCTTTGACTTGTTTAGGGCTGGCTCTATTCCTTGTTGCGTCACCACGTAAACCAAGAATTTCCCTGACGAGACGTCAAAGGAACACTTGGTCGGGTTAAGCTTCATGTTGTATTCTTCTAGAATCTTGAATGCCTTCTTTAAGTGTGTTACGTGATCCTTTGCTTTCCTTGACTTCACGAGAATGTCATCGATGTAGACTTCATCGTGTCGCCTATTTGTTCCTCGAACATATTGTTAACTAATCATTGGTAGGTGGCTCCGGCGTTCTTTAGGCCAAAGGGCATCACTTTATAGCAATATATCCTCGGGTTGGTGATGAACGCTGTCTTGGTTGGTCCTTCGACTACCGTTGGTATGCCCTCTCTGACCTCGAGATATGCATCCTTGATGGTTGTGCTTGTCGTTAAGTCAGAGGCTCCAGGTGTGTCTCTTTCGGAGTCGGACTCTGAGCGAGCAGACAAAGTGGGTGACGTCCTTTGTCTTGAGCGTAGTCATGTAGCAGGTCCTGCTATCGTCTTGCATGCCCTTGTCTTCTCCTACCACCCATCATTCAGGAACATGACCTTGAGGTGATAGAGACGATGGCTTGGAAGCTATTTAGGGAGACTCTCCCTAGGATAGCGTTGTAGGCGGTCTTAATCTTCATCACCATAAAAGTGACTCATTCGGACCGGTGAGGGTTGTCTTCGTCAAGGATTACATCTAGGTCAATGTTGCAAACCACCTTGACCTTCTCTCCAGAGAAGCCTACTAGGGTCGCACTGGAAGGTCGGGGCTCTTAGGGAGGAATTTCCAGTTGGAGAAAGGCATCCCAGAAGAGGACACAGTGGAGCTTCCAGTGTCGACCAGGATCCTCTTGACCACCTTGAATCGGATTTGAGCATGAACGACCAAGGGGTCGAAATGTGGGGTGTCCAAATCGTCGACGTCATTCTCCGTGAAGGTGATGGCTTGATTCTTGGTGGGGTACTTCCTAACGTTCATCACTTGTAGTTTTTCGCCTCACACTCCTCCTCGGGCATACTTCTTGGCTGCTCGCATGCTTGTTCCGCCTAGGCGTTGTCCTCCATAGACGGTTCCCACGTAACCGCTTGTTAGCGGGAAGGTCTCATTGGTCTTGTTTCCCCTTCCCTGGTTTGCAGTAGTGCCCGCTGCTTGTTGGGTTGGCTTAGGGAACTTACTAGTGTTGTTGTCTTTCCTGACTGGGTTCTCGTACCCCTCGCATTCCCAAGAGTCATGACGTGTAGTTTGATGGTAAGAACAAAACTTACCCCTAAGCCTTTGGGGCTGCTGGCGAGGCGTGTCACGAGGCTCCAGTCGGATGGAAACCCAGCCCGGGTTCCCATTGTTCTTATCCACGCCAACAGTGTTGATTGTCGTCCCCATGGGTGCCTTCCCCTTGTTAGTGTGATTACCTCTTTTCCTGCGTGGTGCTAACGGCAAGTACTTGGCTGTGACGGCTAGTTGGGTACTGAGAGCCAGGCTACTCATGGCCATCATCTCTGTGGCTCGGGTGTAGGTGTTCGTCTTCTCCAAAAGAGCTTGGTAGGTAGGAGGCTCTTTTATGGTCATCTTTACCTTGAACTTGCAAGTGCTCAGTCTTGGATGAGGGCTATCTTGGCCACAGCCGGATTGAAATCTCCCACCTGGATGGTCTTCGAGGTGAACCTCTTCATGTATCACTCTAGTGATTCAATTCGTTGGCCTTCTGCTTGATTACAAAGATTTCTTGCATGTTGTCTCTTCATGAAGCTCCCGAAGTGGGCTAGGAAGGAGCTAGTTAGGTCCTCAAAGTCGTTGATGCTTCTTGGAGGGAGGTTGATCTCCAAGATAAGGCTTCTCCCGCCAGGGAGTTGGGGAAGATTTTGCACATACTGGCTTCGTCAGCCGCGCAGTTAAGCATGGCGTACTTGTACTTCCGCGTCACCTTTTCCAGTGTAGAATTGTCGTAGCCTTGAAGTAACGTCTTGGAATAGACTCAAGGATTTCTTTGTGGAAGGTTGTCGACCCACAGAGACTGGACGGTCTGAGCCGGGAGGTGGGTCTCCACCCTGCCCTCCCTGCGAGCCGGAGAAATCTTCTCACACTGAGGCGATGCTACCTAGAAGGGTATCGGGTGCTTTGCTTCCTCTCTTCGAAAGGGTTGTCCTGGTAGATGCTCTCTGGGTATTACTCTTCATGGACGTCATGCATGTAGTACCCCTAGGAGTAAGTAAAGTGAGAAACCCTTGGCCGCAAATCGTAGCTACTCGACCAGGAGTGATGGGTCTGAAAACCTTTGTTCCCCTCTTCATTTTCGAACTAGTGGATTTGAGGGTGCTCTGTGTCAAGATGAGGATTGTTGACTGCCAGCTCGACTTGTAGAACAGGCGTCGCTCTCGGAGCCTGTCGGCGAATCAATGTCGAACAAGACAAATGTCGTCTTAATCGGGTGAGAGAGTTTCCACATAGAGTAAGTGGTGTTTTCTTTCTTAAGTGTGATTAGATCTAGAGATGATCTTTTTCACTTGCTAACCCTTTTTGTGTTTGACTTTACCGTCAAGGAGGTGACGCCAATGGGAAGAGACTTCGAGAACTTTTAGGCGTTTTTCGGGAGTGGAGGGGTCAAACCAATGGGGTCACGGAAGGGTTCCGGTGAAAACTCATAGGGTTGGAGAATGAGAGTCCGAAAAAAAGGTCTCGGAAAAACAATTCCATGACTTTTTATAGTGAATAGTGACTTGGTGCCCAAGCTGAAGGAAGTTTCCTGGGAGCCCAAGGAAATGAAGCTTCCATGTGATTTATGTTGTTGAAAATGAAGACTAAGAGCCTGAGAAAAGGTGGCTTCCATTTAATTTCCGGCCGCACACTCCCTTTGGAGACCAAGTTCTCTTTCTAGCTCGTTGGTAGGGTGTAGTATGTCTAGAGAAGACAGTCAAAGGGTATGGTCTTTCCTGGCTAGGTGCAGCTAGTCATGGAGAGATGATCGAAGAGCAAGGTTCTTCCTGGCGGGTACAACCCGTCAAGGAGGGCAATCAAAGGGTATGGTTCTTCCTGGCGGGGTGCAACCTGCCAGGGAGAGGCAATCAAAGGGTAGTAGAACTCTTCTTAGCGGGATGAAAGTCGTCTAAGGATGAAGATTTTCCTTGATGGGGAGATTGAGCTTGGGAGCAAGAATTTAGCTTCAAGCTTGGTTATACCGGTCAAAGACAGGTTACTGCCTAGGAAGCAAGACACTAGTACTGAGTTGGTAACTCTTGTTGGCGGTTGGATACTGCCCGAGAAGCAGGAATTTGACATTTTGAGAGTATCTACCTGCCTGGACATGCTCCAGCTGGCTTCTACGTCCGTCTGGCAGTAAAGAGTACCTTTGCTTGTACCCAAGACTCGGTCCAGCGCCGATCCAAATTCTCTTCTAAGCTTTATTGTGAGTCGATGAACCGGTGCTTAGCTCGTTTGGCGAAGGGGTTCACGTTTTTTGTGGGTCAATGCGAGTCCAGCACTCGAGTTGACCGAGACAACTGACATAAAATGATTTTTGTTTTTTTTGCTAAATCCGTTAATCCGGGGGTGCTATTTTTAGGCTTCCTCAATTGCAGCACATATTGCACAAATTGTATTTGACTAATTAGAGCGGCATCTTTGGCTGATTACTTCCTCGAACAGCATCTTTGGTTGTCATGGTACGTTGTACTGACAACATATTCGCAAGTCCAGCAGGTTTTCAGAAATAGAGTTGATATTTTTTCATGCTGACTCACACAAGTTTTAACCAAAAAAGTCATAATCCAAGCAATTCAAGTACTGCACACACAAGTTCATTCATAACTTTTAAAACTTCTGGCTTGAAAAAGAAGAAACTAACAACTCGAGATATTATCTTCTAACTTAAAAAATTAACTTAAAAGTACCATCTACTATTTAATCTATGAAAAACACAACTTGAGAAATCTCAAAACTAACTCTTAAGAAAAAACCGAAACCAACGAACAAATTTTTCCGTGCTAAATATCTACAGGGCTAAACGGATTTCAATCGAACAGGATTTTGATCAAAGGAAAAAGTGAAATAAATTATACATGTTGATTTTGTAAGACTATATCAGGAAGGAAGTTGAGGAAGGTTAAAAAAATTTAAAAAATTATACAGGTAAATTGGATAGAAAGGATGCTAAAAAGTTAAAAGTACACCTAATTTTAAACACAAAATAAGGACTAGAAAGACAAACATTGGCGAACGAAGAGACAAACAATTTACAGTTTATCAATTTTATAGATGAGGCAACCTCTATGTTATAATAAGCATATATAACACTTAGATTTGTAATAAGCTATGTTACCCGGGAATGGAAACGGAAAACGAAAATTTTAAATTTTGCTAAATAGGAAATGGCGGGAGAAACAACAAAATATATTATATATTATTTTAAATAAAATAAAAATTATTAGTTAATATATTATCAACTACAATGTAAGAATAGATAAAGTGAGAATTTTATCGACTAAAATGTTGTAACCACATAAACACTTTATGTTCTTATTATTTTCAATATATAGACTAATTAAAACTGCAATAGATAGAGAATTAAAAGGTGGATTAAATAAGTTCGAAGAGAAAACAATACAAGAAATTGACCTAATAAAGTTTAGACTAAATTATAGTTGGACAATTCTGTTTCTAATATTAGAAAACACGTAAAAACAACTAAGAAACGCATAAAAACAATTAGGAAACGCTGAAGTTTTCAATTTTATGGTCAACGGGAACGTTGGCAATTGAAAACGCCTAGGAAACATTTCCTAAAGGTTCCTGAGGAGTTTCTGAGTTATCTAAGATTTTCGACACGATACTCTATGGAGCTTTCGGTCCTAGGTAATAAAGACTCATTATCACTCACTCAAATAAAGACTTAAATCTACGTCAACTGAGCCGATCAACATACACAAAAAAGTTCAAATGTTATGTACAGAGTAAACCCCTATTGCCAACATGGCATTTACAACAGATAAAAAAAGCAGTGACTCAGAAGAGAACCCAAGAGATAAATAGCTCATACCAAAATGTAAAAAATGATAAAGAATGCAACAGCCCTTTACCGAGTGTCAATGACTTGGAAAAAATTGTCAATCACCTGCATACACAACAACAAAAACAACAACAAGCCATATTCAGATATTATTAATGCAGGTTTAGATTTCATAAGGGGGTTATAGATATTCTCCACAAACCTGTAATTTTTCTGTTGGAAACAAAGTAAGAAGCTCTCAGAGCACAAGTAAAATGTTAAGGCACTTGAATTAAGAAATCTGTAATGCCTGCTTCGTTTGTGCAAAAGCTGATGGATGCATCCTGCTAATTGCAGCACTAAAAGCTTCTCCGTGAAGGGAAGCACATGTCTGAAGGCTCTCTCTAACTGCATTTTCTAGCGACATTTGGTTTATCGGGTCGGAAACTTTGATCTGCAAATTTTAAGTGAAGGATTATCAAATTACTGAGCATTTCTTATTAAAAGTTTGAATGGAGTTCGAAATTTAATTTACCTGTCTTTTCTTCATCTCTTTACTTGGAAGTGTGTCCTCGGTTTGAGGCCTAATGGAAGTCATATTATCACCACTGCAATTTGAAGGGAAAAAAAAACACCCCACCCCAACCAAGACCGATAAAGCGCAACTCACGTTTGAAATCACCACTCGTAGCCTCTAAATGGAAAAAATGGATGAAACTCTTACCTTGATTCTCCCTCTGACAAGTCATCAGTTCCACCAAGGATCACACTCGTGCAGACACTATATAGATGAAATATATGTTCAAAGGTTGAAGATAATTGTTATTGACGCATTCTTTTAGTTGTTTATGTGTCATCCCATACCTCAGGATCTGATCAAGTAGGTCGAGTATCTGAGGCAATCTCAGCGTTAATATAACTGAAAGTGCCAAGCCAATAACTTTCCTTTGTGCTGAAGTGACGCTGTCCGCCTGAAATAAAGAGAATCTAGAATTTCAAAACAAGGACAACCTGATTGCTGAAAATTTGTTTGTTTTTGGTGCACATGATAGCGAGCAAACAAGGCAGAAGAGAACTATCGAAGAAGAATAAATTAATAAGTCCCCACCTATGAGGTTACATAAAGTACATAAGAAAAGGTTTTGTTACATAATTCAAAATTCAAGATTGAGTTTATGCTCACCACTCTATTCAGATAGCACAAAAGGAAAAGAAGGAAAACAGGAATGGATCAATCCCCAAAAGATAGAAAATATGGAAAGGGCAGATCTCCTTCAGAAAAATAAATATGAAAAAATATTCAAATATAATTATGGATTTAGGGCATAGGATAAGCACCTATGTTTAGATTGCCGGGTTCATCATTTCCATTTTAGAGTTTAATGATTTATAGTTACTACTTCCGGACTCTTAACATGTGCCCGTATAGGATAGAACCTACTATAACCATCTTATATCTTAGAAATGTAAATTTGCAAAAAAAAAAAAAAGAGGCAAAATTATAAACAGAATATAAAAAAATAGTCAACTCAATGAGAAGTTTCAGATCAAAAGAGAAGTTTCAGATCTTCAGGCTATGGTTTCAAGCCTGTCGAAATAGCTTTGCAATATATCAAAGCTAAAGCGTTTTAAATTCCAGTGCATCCAACTTTTCTAAAATAAACAATTCCCGTACTGTTTACTAAACCATTTGGTGATTAGACATTTTCAAGCCATTTAAAAATTCAAATGAGATACTATTCCATGCTTGACTGACCTTATCAAGCCACACATCAACTAGACATAGAAGTATGTTTTCTTCAACAGGGAAACCTGCATTCTGAAGCGATGCCACAAGAGAAGGTTCCGAGGTTAACTGTGCCATGTAATTTGTATTCATCACCAAAATCCTTGCTAAAATGGCAGATGAAGCCGCTTTCGCAGCACTTTTAGAAGGATCGTGGTCATCTCCTCGACAAAGGCATATAGCTATCAGTTTCTGCAAACGAGAAGATCAAAAAGATTTAACTAGTGTGTCACTATTATAATGAAACCTTATGTACCAAACTAAGAAGATTTATCACCTGAAGAGTACTGCTAATCAATGGAGGCACATCCACTGGATAACACTGCAGATTATAAAACTTGCAACTATCAAATGTATAACCCCCACTGAGTGAATTGTTAACAACTACAATTATATATATGAAAAAGGTTTTCAAACAACTAGCCATATATGTTGCCATTATATAATTAATTAAGTCTGAGGAGGGTAAAATACTTCAAGGCATGTGAGCAGCATTCACTTATCCCATGATCCTAGCATTTAGAAAGGGTGTGCCATGTAATTGAAGAGGGCAAGTTGCTAATAAGATATACAAATCTTGCCAAGTTCTCTTCTTAAAAAAAATGTAACCTATCCTTAAAAACTCTACTTGAACTTTGTAGATAGAATGGGGAAATAAATACCTGCACAAGGATCTCAATAACAGGAAGAACTGACACAAGCCCTTTGTCATTTACATTTCCAACGATCATATCAAAAAGTTTAGCTACACCTGAAGCATGTCTTCCGAGAAACTCATTTCCTCCAAGAACTATATAGTCCTCAACAATGTCAATAGCAACCTGCAGTTGAGATAATACATTATGCTAGGAAATTACAGCCATCATTTAACAAGTTCTTCAAAGATCTTTTCAACCCATATCGTTCTTAGAAGATAAATAAAGACAAAAGTTATATCCTTGAAATCCGACCGTTAAGTGATCGAAGCTTCTTTCGATGATATCCACGAGACAGGGAAAGTAACTCAGCAACTGGGGCACCAATACAGGGGCATGAGAAAGTGTTGCTTCCCACAACTGCAAGACCACAATATATCAGTTTCAAGTAAGACTGATACTTAAAAGGCTAACCCGTCAACTTTACAGATACACAAATCATACTAAACAATATTCTAACCAGCATGCTGTCTTCCAGAAGATTGATTTCATCTGGTCCATTCACGTCGATACCTCTTTGTAGAATAGGTAAAAGCATGTTATAGCAAATGGGTGACTGATAGCCCAAAGCAATGACAAAGTTCTTCAGTGCAATAAGAAGCTGAATTTGAAGAAGACTTTCACCGAACGAGTCCTCCCAGACCTTATTCAAATTAAAAGCAGATAGAATATTAATGGCATACACCAACAGAAACAATTCAGTAGCCACAGGGAATATCTTGTCATGGAAAAACATCGCCTAGTTCAAATCTCCATTATTTCAGGCAATGCTCACTAGTCTAGGTTCTGCACAACGCATACGACTAGGGTGTTCTCAAGGTTTAAGGAGTAATGTAACACATTTTATTCAAGATTAGAGCAACTAGTAAAACAATTCACAACTTCTGGGAACCATTTTTTTTCATTATAATAACTGTACAGATAGCATGAAAAATATGGTGAAAATGCCAAGTTAAGGGCAGACTGCACAAGGTTTTGTATTTGTTCAATATGTCTATTTCAGTGTGGTTCAAGTCTTCAAGAAACACATAATATTCTATGTGCATTATAGGTTGGGAGAACCTCGCGACAGGTTGACGGAAACATCAGCCATCAATAACCGTACATAAGTAGAGGGGTAAATGGCTATAAGATTTGGTTGATGGAAGAGGATGATATGATGAACACAACTCTTCCCACATCCCACACAAAAATACTTCAGGAAAAATATCCCCTGAACGGAGTTCAAGATCATACCTTTTGAAAGAATGGAACCAATTTGTCTGCATATGGAATGACTTGACCAACTTGCCCAATGAGGACAGTGATCAGATTTAAGACCTGGACCTATGATTTGGAAGCAAAATAGCATTAGGCAACCCTGACATCATCAATAACTAGATCAGAGAAAGACAAGAGTTGTTAATAGACGAACAAGATCCATAACAAAAGACAAGAAAAGTTGCCTCTTTAAGGCTAGGTTATAACCTCAAGGAAACCACTGCTTTGCACCATGAATTGGCGGGAAAATTCCAACTTCTTTTCAGTATATTAATCCAAAGACAAAGAGATACAGACTAACTTCTAGAACCTTAAATCAAAACTAACAATTAGAGTCACTAATCCACTATTGCAGAATGTGGAACTGCTAAATACCTCGTAAATAAATGAATAGTTGATTAATAACCTGAAATTGAAGGAAATAACTAAGTAATGCAGGAAATAACTACTAATATGTGCTACTAGGATCGTATCAATGTATACTCCTCAAAATTTGCCTTGTTCTCAAAGGCAAAATCCAAGGTACTATTCATCCCTTCACATTCTATGTAGTATGTAACCGCAACCGTATAGTAGTTCACTAGCTGAACGGCCTTCAGGAAGAAGGATGGTTCATCAGGCTCCTTGGAAAACTCATAAAATAAAATTATGGAGGACTCAAATGTGGTTTTCATCCTGAATTCAACTCTCCTGACATCATTGAAGGGCCTTGTAGCTGCAGCCTACGGTTCTGTTTTTTTGGGTATGAGATAGTAGTATAGTACTCTGATTTTGTGGGTATTCAAGGCTGACAAAGGGTGAGGATAATTCAGTGAAGAGGGGTTAGGTAGAGTTGGACTGGTTATAAAGGGTGAGGATAATCCAGTGAAGAGGGGTTAGGTAGAGTTTGACTGGTGTTTGGGGAATCAGCCAGTTATGGCCCTTTTTTCTCACTAAACTTAGCTTCAATCTCCACACCATCTGGCAGCAACTTCTCCTAGCCAGAAATCCCCATGGATTTTCTCGGTGGGTTCTTCACAATTGTTCTGGAGCGGACTGTTCACCTTTGTAGTGCACCATCAATGCTTTGACCAGGTTCTTCAAACTGGAAACAATAGATGAGAGTTGTTGGTAGTATTCATCATCTGAAATTGTGTTAAGATGGGTGGTGGCAGGTGCTTTATGTGGTAATGAGTAGGTTGCAGGCGGGAATCATCACCATCAGATCGAATGGCTCTGATACTAAACAACAAGGACCACTTAAGGCTAGATTAACCTCAAGGAAACCACTGGTTTGCACCATTGTAGTGCACCATCAATGCTTTGACCAAGTTCTTTAAACTGGAAACAATAGATGAGAGTTAATGGTAGTATACATCATCTGAAATGGTGTTAAGTTGGGTGGTGGCAGGTGAATTATGTGGTGATGAGTAGGTTGCAGACGGGAATCATCACCATCGGATCGAACGGCTCTGATACCAAACGATAAGGACCACTTAAGAAATTGGCTGGAAAAATCCAACTTCTTTTCAAATTCAAAGACAAAGAGATACAGACTAACTTTCTAGACCTTAAGGGCGATTCCGGAAGGAATCAGGAATGGGAATGAGAATGGTTGATTCCATAATCTTTTTTTGGTAAGGCTCGGATTGGAAAAAGAAATCATTCCAAGGAATGGATGATTCCATATTTTATAAAGCACTTGATTCCTCTAAAAAACTTGAGGAATCCTCCATTCCAACCTTTTGTAATTATAATTAGAATAAAAAAAATTATAATTATAAAAATAAAAATAATAATAGATTATAATAATATAATAAATTATTATTATTATTTTAATTTTTAAATAATATAAGTTAGTATTAAATATAATAATACCTATATAGTAATGATAATTATAAATATTTTATTATTTAATAATTTTTATTTTTATTTTTATAATCAAGAAGTATTATGATTTTTAGTAATTATTATTATGTTATAATAATAAGTATTTTAATTATTAAAGTTAAAATTATTAATACAATAATAATTATTAGATTAACTAATAAAATATACTCCCTCCGTCCCCATTTGTTTGTCCTATGACGGAATTTGACACTATTCACCTATTAACGTAATTTGCTCGATTATTCTCAATCTTTGTGTATTAATATAGTCATATAGGGTCTTGTTTGATTCGTCTCATTTAATACTTTAACAATATCAAGATTTTATAATTTTTAATAATATGTAGTTAGAGATATTAACGACGCAAAACATGCATCGGCAAGTGTGTAAACGCGTAAGAGGACAAACAAATGGGGACGGAGGGAGTAATAATTATTGTTAATAATTGCAGGAATCGTTCATTCCGACAGCATACCAAACACCAAACTTCGGGAATGATATAATCTGATTTCTGATTCCATTCTGATTCCGATCCGATTCTGATTCCGATTCCGAATAGCATACCAAACAGGGCCTAAAAATACTAACCTAACAAATAGAGGCATTAACCCACTAAACCACTAAACCACTAATCCACTATTGTAGAATGTGGAACTGCTAAATAACTCAACCTAAATACCTCCTAAATAAATAAAGAGTTAAGTAATTAGTTGATATTGAAGGAAATAACCAAGTAATGCAGGAAATAACTACTAATCTGCTACTAGGACCGTATCATGCATCATTCCTTCCCGACTTCAATAGTTCAATCGGCACATTCGTAGCAACCTTCTTGATCAGATTGCAAAGTTTAAGCTAATAGATGCATTATTTTTCAGACTTGTAATTCAAAGCTTACTGTTGCTCCAGAAATTACTAAATCATAAGCCAGTTTGTTTATCAACCTCCTATAGAATGATTACCAAACAAATTTTACACTCCTCTCTATGCTTATTTAATAGAAAGCTTATATCCTATTTCCAAAATATGGCTTCTCACGGATTGACATGTAAAATACTTCTCAAGATGAAAGAATTTAAACTCAAGGTTACAACAAACTACACATGTAACAGATCACAGAGTAATCCACAAGCTCGTGCACTTTCTGTTAGCTACCAGGCTACTAGCATGCAAGCATCATATTATTGTAATGAACAATATAAGAATAGGCCAGAAGGTAAATCAGGCACTTCATTCATATGCAGAATACAGTGACGTGCAGAAGTAAGAGATGTACCTTAGAATCAAATTCCTGGACTTCATCAACTAACTTGAAACATAAATCCCAGCACACTGGAAGAAGATCACCAAAATCTTTCTCGGAAAAATTTGAATCTTCTATAAGCAAGCACACGGTACGACATGCTGCCAACTGGAAGCACGAAGAGAGAGAGTTTAGAGATCAGTCAATGTGAGGCAAGGTAGATAAGTAGCAGTCAATACCCTGACAGCCAGATCTTTGTCCTGTAGAAGCCTGATAGCAGCACAATAGACTAGTCTTCTAGTGTCATCTTTAATCTAATAGATGCAGAGAGTATTAGCAGAAAGGTTTAGAAATCTCCATAATAACTGTAACTTCAGACAGTAGAAGATGAGTCAGGAAAAGCAAAACACATTGATCATTACAAAATTCGAATTCTGAGCTAGCATGGGAGTTGCATCAACAGAAAGCCAGACATCAAGACTAAGTAGACAATATGATCAGACAAAGAGATTGACTAGGCAAATAACTTTATACCATCTTCTCGAGCCAAATCCACCAAATGATGCCCAAGTACAGCCATTTCACCATAGTAACTTCTATTTTATCTTACTGATCAAACAATTTTTTCACCAAATTGTGAACTTCAGCACTACTCATGGAAAATCTAACAAAACCCAAAATCAAGGACTGGCGAAAAAACTGCACAGCATGACACTGAACACTGGTCACCAGTGAATAAAAACACCCAAGGCGCATTGAGGGGGGTACCTGGAGCCTTGAGGCGCACCTTGGGGCACAAGGCGCGCGCGCCTCAACACATAGAATGCAGATAGTTTAAGTTTACAGAAGACAAGTACTAAAATCATATAAAGCAAGTATTTTTTTTTTTTTAAAAAGTTTAAAGCGCTTAATGTTATAATGTCCATAGTGGTGGAATGGAAAAATAAGTCAAAAGCATAAAAAAAACAATCTTATACCAGAAAAAGTGTTAAAAATTAAAGCAGATGAAGGAAGGAAGAGAGAAGAAGAGGCGAAACCGTATATTTTTGGACTTAAATTACCATATTATAAACTAAAAGATATTAAAAGATAATCAAAAGATTTTAAAAAGATACTGCACCTTGAAGACCGTTTAATTGCCCATATTAACTCAAGGAAAGATAACATCAGATAAATTAAGAATACTTTCAGAAAGCCTTTAATCAGCAATAATTTCTTCTTTCTTTATACTGTCCTTTGATAACCCAAATCAACATCAAATCATTTCTCTTGACTTTGCAAAAGGTTTTTACAACATTAATGCTGGCATAATTCAGATCCAGCAAAACAATTCTCATAAAACTGAACTACTTACCAGAACAGACATAAGATATCCACGTAAGAGTGTTGCATGAAAGATCCATATACAATTATCTTCAATTGAAATGGTATTATAAATACAAAATGCTTCAGAAAGCAAAAAAGAAAAAACTAGACATCCTCTCAAAAACTAACCCTGCAACTCTTGAAAGCATGAGTGACAGTGATTCCTAAAAGATAGTAACATAACCATTCACCCATTAACAGGCATTCGTCTACTCTACCTAGCATCATTTTTCCCATTCCAGTACTCCTAGATGACATCCCAAGAAATCAATCAAAGCCTTCACCATGTATTTAAAATTACTGCCCCCGCACTCAATCATAAAGGGCTGTAGTATCCAAACTAGGGATTTCACATTAATATGATGAATTAGAGGGATAGAGAAAGAATCGAGGAAAGAAGAGAATTCAAAGAGGAGATAAGGAAAGGGAAGTGAAGATACGCAGGAGAGAAGTAAGGATAAGAAGAGGGAGAGATTAGGAAAAGATAGGATACATGCTTTCCCTATTTATATAAAGACCCTATATTTTTATACATGATAAGGACATGCAAAATTTTCTTACCTAGAAGAGAGAACTATCGAAAAAACTTTGTTTAGAATAGAGGCACCTTAGAAAGGCACATACAACACCTTATTTCCCCATATTACATAAATCACCTGTCTGTACATTTACTGAGCAAACAAAAAATTTATTACCTCTGAAACCCATTGCCCTAGAATCAATGCAACTTTCCGATGGATGATTCGCATATTTGGATGATCATTTGTGAGTTCGTGAGACAGAGCACCATTGAACCTGATATTCATTAGAATATTTAAATCATTAAAAAAGTTCCAAAAGTCATCGACAGATTCATCTAATCCAATAGCTCTAAAAACTGACAAGCTCACAGCCATTTCCCTTTGAGTAATGGTATCATTCTCATGCCAAGTAAAACAAGACTTAAAAAATGGAAGACATACAAGCACTGAATTGGACTTAGATATCAATGATTGCAGGCCCTACTTGTGACTAAAGTATATATGACAGGTTTCTTGGATACAAAAGAACATCACTTTGATGATTATCATGTTTCACGAGTCACATCAATTAAAAATGGCACATCTACATAAATGTCAATCACTTTCAAAGATATAGGAGCATATTTTATTATGGAGAGTACATTATTAGCATCCTCGTATTTAATAAGTTGATAGTTCTTGCCAAAATTCTGTTGAGATTTGCCAAAACAAATAAAGAACACGCCATTGCAATCTAAGATAATCAAATTCAGTTCGTACCACTTAGGAGCTAATGTAAGGACGGAATACAATAAACAAAATATATATACAAGTATTCACTTACCAATCTCTAAAGCTTAAATAGTTAGAGAGTTCATAATATATATATGCAGCAGCACCGTAAGCAGCATCTTTAAGAAGTAACCCTTGAGTGATATCCGTAACCGAAGATGGACAACTATTCATGGCCTCTTGAAGGATAGAAACTACAACGGGACCTAGCAGCTGTCATTAAAAATAACAAGAATTTCACAAATGTGCAGCATTTCTTTGTTTAGAGAAAAATCAAATATACATGTTTAAGTTTCAGAAACAAAAAGATGCACCTACTTGGCTGTGGTTTTCAAATAAAACTATGTATAGAGCTTCAGCACAAGGCCTCAGTTTTTCTATCCATTGGACCATATCCTGTTCGTGGTGAAAACTCTCAGGACTCTGGTTCCACTCTTCCAAGTCAGTTGTTGATAGCACAAAGTATCTGCACACAGGATACAGGTTCAGCATTCTATCCATGGATGTCGAGAGTAGTTTAATTTTAATATAAATTCCATATGAATAACCAGCATAGAAAAAAAACTGTCACATTTTTCTGATGGCCATAGACACACTAACTAATCTACTTCAAAATATGTGAGTCTGAGAATACAAACATGAATGAGGAAAGAATACAATAAGAATACCACATACAAATGTAGGTCTTACATGAAAGAACATCTATGTGAGGCTGAGAATACAAACATGAATGAGGAAAGAATACAATAAGAATACCCACATACAAATGTAGGTCTTACATGAAAGAACATCTATTACCTTCTTATCAATACATTACAAAGAAGTATCACACGGTCATTCGGCAGAAGTGAGGTAAGGAGACTACAAACGGAAGAGGAAACATTCTTCTTCATCCGCTCTAAAGTTATTCCATTTTCACCAACCACTTCACCAGTTACTCTCGGCTTATATTCCTTGCATTCTAAGATAGATTTCACCATAGTCATACACTGAATAAGAAGTTGCTCAAATGATACAACTTCAGACTCTGGGTTGGTGATCTTATTCAAACAAAAGTCCATGGCTGGTGAGAGCACTCCTTTATCACCAAATGAAAAAGGATGTCTTCCCTGGAATGCAATTAGAACCTTCATCATCTTAACGCATGCTCTCTTAATGAAGTCCCATAACTTTGGGTAACGTTCTTGAAAAGAAGAATCTGCGTGTTCAATTATTATGTCAGGCATATGATAAGAGATGTTATAAATCATACATGCTGATAGTTAAAAAAAATCTTTTCACATATTTATTAGCAGACTAGACTATTGAACTTTGCTAAGTTTGAGGGGAAAAACAAAAATCAGTATGATATTGACCAAAAGAAGGAAGAGACTAAAATCTTCCTACGCAGCACAGTAATGGCAAATTTGAAGAGCACACAAAATAAATAAAATTCATCAACAGCAGTCCCCCCACAGTTAAGGCGTAAACAAAATGAATTCTAAGAAAAAGAAGAGACAAGGAAGTGCTACCATTTTGAGAACAGAACTATTACCATTTTTTTTGAGAAATTAACGCCAATCAATCACGAACTCTCAAGCACATACTCATATATGTATGTAGAACAAAGCAGAGACAAAGATGCTGAACAGAGACACCTAGAAATAGGTGATGTCACAATATTACCACAGTTTAATTATTTTTTGGGTAAAAACCAAACAGTTTAATATGAGGCCACTAAAAGGTTTTGATCTGATAATTTCTATTACTTAATCTTCTTGTTATGACCAGACACCTGAAGAAAATAAATTTCAAAACCCTTGTCTTTTCCGTCTTATTTATTAGTATATATAAGTAAGGATTCGTTTGTCAGAATCCCATTGTATTTATTTTGTCCCTGTAATGACATTATACAAAAATAATATCCGTTCCATCCATAAGATGAAACAGTAGTGATTGATAAAGATATGGTGAATCATTCACGATAGACACAAGATCTTACAGAAGGGGAGAAATGATTGGATAGCTTGCAAAAGAAGAGGAGAAACATCCTTGACTTGCCGAACTTCCTGGTAAATAAACAACAAAGCTAACAACAGTTATACTATATACAAACCTAGATGTTCAAAGAGAAGTAACACAATAGAAAATCACCACTACAGAGCTATCACCTGCATGGATTTAGCATCACTTTGAAATCCTGAAATTATAAGCTGACGTATTATTTTCATGCACAACAGCCATCTCTCACATATGAGATGCTGTTCATTTAGATGCTGCTCTGTGGTATTTGAACCAAAGCTCTGAATCAGCACAGGAAAACCTTGCAGAATTTGCTCCATATCACTCTTCCACAGGTGCCAGCAATAATTAAACAAGTGGGATGATATCTGCCAGTAATCATAAATTCATTCTATCAAGACAATACAGATAATATCAAGACCAAAGAGTGCTCGTGTATCACGTCTAGTATTTTTTCTGAGCTTAGAAGCAAAAAAAAACATAGGCATCTCCCTGTTTTCAGGATAAAACATCAGTTATGAGCAGCACAACAATATCCTCATAACCGAGAAAGCACAATCTAATCTTAAACCTACATCAGCCAACCAAAAAATCTTTCAAATACCTATATGATTAAAGCAAAGTTAACACTTTTGTAATGCAGCTAAATGTTGTAATACAGCTAAATGGAAGTATGACCTTAGGAACAGGTTTCATCGTTACACTCTACAAGTACTCTAGTTTTCACAGTATTCCATAGATTCTGGAAACTGAGATAGTAAAATACGTTCAGTTAACACTTTTGGTGTGAGCTTTAGTATAAAAGAGTCAACTACTAGTTTCATAATCAATGCAGTACCAAAATATTCAATTTATTTTAGGAAAGAAAAACAGGGAAAGAGGAAATGATCAAACAGCTTGTTATCAGACAAAATCTATAAGATGTACATAACAAAGCTTGCAGGGTAATAAACCCCATACAAAAGAATCAAGGTGGGAGATTCTCTATGCTTGCAAGGAAATATAACTCCATATAAAAATACCTAGAGGTGGGAGGTATAGATTCTCTATGCTTGCAAGGCAGTATAACTCCATATAAAAAAAAAATAGAGGTGGGAGATATGATCCTCCCAGTATAAATTCTCCCAGTGAAATAGCTTTGCTAGCTAGTGTTACATATTACAAACAAATAAGCAGCATTTCCTGTGCCAATTACAGAGGAGAAAGCTACAGGAAGTAGAGGAGTACCAAAAGACTATAAAATATCTCAAATGATGAAGACCCAAGTACAGAGAAAGCTAATAATTAAAATGAAGCTTCAATTCAATTGATTCAGCCTGCATACATAAAGAAACAAATACATATTTCCCGGAGTCTTTGGAGCTTTACCTAGGAAAAGTGAAAGAAAAAGAAATTGATAAGAAATAAGAAAATCAAGCTGATAACCAGAAGATGAAAAAAATTCATAATTTTGGTATGCTCCCCGTATAGAGAACCACGTAAACCTTGAAAAAAATGCTAAGTAAAATTATGGAAATATGATAATATAAAGTAGTCTTTTTAATAATCACTATTGCAACTCCAAATTGATGCAATCACTGCATAAAGTAGATAAGAGGATAGAAAAAGTCACACCTCTGAATACATTCTTTGGTCGGAAGTTAGACGTTTGGTTGACAATTCCTTCAATGTCCGAAAAAGAATCATAAAGATCCTATGGGAAGAAAGAATATCGTCCGACTGAAGCTGTTGCGCTAAATTTACAAATAACTCTGGCCTGTACAAGAACATTTGGATATACTTCAATCATAAAAAGCTAAAGAATACAAGTATTATCTTCTTAAAACAAAAGAATATCATTCAAATCAGAGATAGTGATAAAAAAATCAAGCTGGAAAGTAATTGAATCAGAAAGCCATAAAACAAAGACCACCATATGCTCCACATGTAGTCTATCCTTAGGCGACCAAACCAAATATTTTGTGTCATTGATCTTTTTGTTAAATAACAACTAGAAAATTGCTTGAAGCTGCTTTGAAACAATTGTATCCAGTTGAGATACTTCCCAATTTGAGTCCATTATATTACATATGGGGTTTAGATAACAGATTAGTCTCAATATAGTAACGGTATAGCTTCTCGTATTTACAACACTATATGATCATATACTGAGAAGACAAAAAGATGAAAGCTGAAAAATTAAAATATTACCATTCTTTGGGATAATCAATGCGAGCGATTTTTGAAATAAGCACAGCAAGCATAAGAGCTATCTGCAATTTTTCAGGGGATAAAAAGAGGATTATCAAATGACCAGTGCAAATGGATAAGCAGTCACAGCAGCATCCAAACTTGTGAATCTCAAAATAGCGAACTCGCAATTATCTACAGTTTTTGTTTTTAGAGATTTAAGGAGCACCTTATCATTTTCTTCTCTCAAATGTGAAAGTAATCTACTTTTTAGATGTATCTTCTCCTCCTTGCTAATTCCCCTGCAAAGCATGCCATCCAGTAAGTTACAGTTTGAAAGATGTAACAATGTATGTATGCTTTGAGAAAGTCAAAGAAAAAACATACAAAACAGAACAGAAGTACATGTGGTTCCTTACCTAGTAAATAAGAGTAGGTCAAGCAATAGCAGTACAAATATAGATGGATCATGATGTGATGTAAGGTCAGCACAGTTAATTTCTATCACAATCATATCCAAAATGTGCAACTATGCGGGAACTGCGAAGGTCAGCACAATTAATCGCTATGATAATCATATCCAAAATGTGCCACTATGTGGGAACTGGGAAGGTCAGCACACTTAATATCTTTCATAATCATATCCAAAATATGCCACTATGAGGGAACTGGGAAGTTGGTGTCTAAAGATACATTGTATGAGAGGTTATGAAAGATGAGCCCTATCACATTTGCAAACAAAGCCACATGCATTTCTATATAGGTTTCCAAACACCTTGTTAATTGGGTTAAAGAAATTGTGAAGGAATAAGTTAAGGAACCAAGCAAACATATATAAATTTTCCACTCCTGACTAACATGTTTCCTTTACAAAAACACACTCATCGGATTTCCACAAGATACAGATAAGATATTCCGGAACTTCACATAAAAGTTATACATTTCTACATGAAATATACTAAACGAAAGAGAAAGTAGAAGGAACAGAGCCCCCTACAATATCCGTCCCTAATTTTTGCATTGGATAACAAGTTATAACTTATAAGCATGGGATTATGTTTGTCCTTCAACTAAACAAGTACTGGAAATTTCCATGTTTAATTAATTTAACTTACATTGAGTCACGCCTTTGTCTCCAATAACGATTGATACTATTCTTCAAATAAACAGTAGCCATTAGCCGTACATCAACCTGTCCAACCAAGTCCTTTGCAGTAATCACTTCCTACGCAGCAAAAAGCAGAAATTAAGCACTCAAACAACAGCAGCAGCAGCAGCAATATCATCTTCATCGGATATCACATTTAATTTTAACAGAAACATACGGAAAAAAAAGCTCAAAATCAAAGTTAAATATACAGCTTTAAGCACCGAAGAGACCAAATATGAGAGAATCTGCAGAGATACGAAAGCGAAAGAAGCATTACCATGAGACAAGAGCAGAAGCCAGGACGACTCTCGGAGTGAGAGAGAGCGAGCTCGGCCGGTTTCCGAACGGTTACATCGGCGCTGAGCGAATTAGCGAGCAGCTGGTACATCGCTGGCAAGTCGGAAGCGGAGAGCGCCATGGGAGGTCTATCGGCGCCTGCAAACAAAGGAAGAATATCTCTATATATATATGACCTCGGATCGTCGGGCGATCCGAACAGGCGGCGATGCCGGTGATTGGGGGAAGCGAGAGAGAGAAGGGATTGTATTTGATAGGAGGGAAGAGAGAGAAAGAGAGGGGTTTGCAGAAGAGCAAATGAATGACCACCTGGCGTGACCTGCTTTCCTGGTTCTACCGTGAGAAAGAGCGTGTGAGACAGAGAAACTTTAGGAATCCAAATCCAAATTTATTAAGTTTCAATGAATACTCGTATTCAATTACATAAAACGGAAGCCGAGAAACAAGTTCCGCTCCCACATCTTTCTGAATACAAAAACTCAATATGTGAAAGATAAAAGTATCATTCCTAACATTGTTAGAATCACTAATAGAAAGGGTCTTGATACGTGAAAATGTGTCCAATGCCTCTTTGTCCAACTCTCAAAGGTGGAGAAAGCAAATGGGATGAACTTGTACCCATTCTCCTCACACTTAGATGCATACTTCTTTTTCTTCTTCTCCACCGCATTGTGCAAAGCCACACCAGGAGCCCAGGAACTCACACACATGCCAGCAAAGGGAGAGATACTAGTCACATCCAAACAGACATCCTTACCCTGAAACCAATTATACAGTAAAAGGTCTGCAGGCCTAAGATCTTTCCCAACATCTGAAAGAAACCCCATGGGGGCCTCCTTGCGTACTGCGATCCCAACTTTGGAGCAAATATCAACAAGGATGTCACGCACCAAGTTATGTCTATACTTCACACCCACTAGAACAATGAACAGCGTGATCTCCCCAACAATCCATCTTGGGGGCATTGCAACTAGGGAAAAGACTACCTTCAGAGAACAAAGGTATAGTGAGTCTGTAGCACAACACAAAACGGAATTGGCGGTGGTTCATCCGCTGCCCCAAGCCATCAATAGGAATAGTAAACAGATAATCTTGAGCATGCGGGGCACGAATAGAACTGAGAACAGCAACCTACCTTGGGGGGCAGCGGTACCAATAGTGAGAGAGAGAGAGAATCAACGTTGCAAAATACATTGAAATCATCAAGAGCATGCTGAAAAGAAGAGCCAGAAGAGACAATACCCGTGATGACCAGAATCTTGGCCTGCAGCGAACTCGTTTGGAGGAGAGAAGCAAGAAAAGCATAGCGCATTACATCCTCTGCAGATAAGATACCAAGACCGCCCAACTTAATTGGGAGAGTGGCAAGCCGCCATTGCCAATCCCCAAAGCCCGGCCCTGAGGCAGTGACAATCTTCTCCAAGGAGATGCGCAAGGCTTGATCAAAATGAGCTTGAGCATCCAAGAAAGATAAGGGAGAACAAGTTTTCAAAGCATAAGACAGTTTAGCAACCCCGACACAATTACAAAGTAGGAGAAGCTCACACTGGGGATCATTAAGTCTGTTGACCGCCTCCATTAGCTCAACAGTTTTGGAGACCCTTTTCAAAGCTAGATCACGACAGAAACCAACGTCCAAACTGATGGAACCACCAAGAAGTTTAACATCATCGTGTGGGCGAGAGATATTTTCTGGAAAAACACCCTCCATCCTGCTTCTAGGGTCCTCAATGGGCCAGAAAAGTTTTGTCTTGTCTGCATTTAGGAACAAACCACGAGCTGGACCATCAACCTTGATGATATCTAACGCCTTGGCGACCATAAGAGTGTCACCCACGATAGTACCATCATCAAGGTACCAAGCTTGAAGGGCAAGCTCACAAACACGATTAATGGTCTGAACCAATGGATGCAAAGTCAGGGCAAACAACAGAGAACCCAAGGGATCACCTTGTTGAACTCCTTGGCAAGACCATAGGATAGCATCATCGTAATAGAGTCTAGCGGGTTGAGAATAGCAAAACTCAACCCACGGAGCAATAGATGGGCACCGCATCCTTGTTTCCTGAAGCATAACAGTCCTGTCGACAAGGTTGAAAGCATTCTTAAAATCCACCAAAAGCATAGAAAGCCCAACTACATCCCCCTTAGATTCAATGAGTCTGTTCACGGAATGCAGAACAACTCCACAGCCCCCAGGAACACCCACACCAAACTGAAAATCTTGCAGGTAATTATTCATTGTATTTCCAACAGAAGAAGAAGCGACTTTGGAGACAAGCCTCCTCCACACCGTGCCAACAACAATAGGGTGTATACCTCCCCCTGGCTTAGCCAAGGGAGTCAAAGGAGCACTAGCAATAAACTCCCCTAACTGGGAGGGGCACTTACCACTGAGGAACAGGTTGACAACCCCAGTGATGGAACCCAACAAATCATCGGCAACAGCAGAAGCAACACCACCCAACATGTCAACAAAATGTTGGGCATGAAGCCCGTCACGGTCGCACGAAGTACCTTTGGGGAAGCTGTGGATCCTACCCAACACCACATCTTTAGGGACAAAAAGAGCATCCTCGCAAGCACAGAAGAAGGAAGGATAGGAGAGGGGGCATGAGGGTGTTTGGCCTCCAAGTCACGAAGCGTATCAGAATTAGACGGAGCAACACCAGATGACGTAAGCACCTTAATAGCCGCGGTAAAATGCCCATCTGCCATCTTACGTTTGCATTGAAAAATGTTAACCTCTTCCGGACTTTTCGGTCTCATCCCACCACTGGATAAAGGGATTGCCTCTGACATACGATCCAACACCAAACGAAGCCGATCCCCAGGGTCTCTCCAACGAAGAATGGCGCGAGAAATACAATCAAACTGGCATCGTCCTCTCTCACCTGAACGCCGTTGAGCACTGTTCTTAGGCACAAACGTAGTCAAAATGCAACTAGGCAAGACAAGGAGTTGCACCCAAGCTGACAGATCACTCGGACACGCCAGAACCTTGTCAAGAGCACTAAGGAAAACTCTAGCAAACCCAAGCCTCAACTTAGGGGGAATGCATTTCACTGTCTGCAGCTTCCTGGAAAAAATACGACTAAGAAGATTGATATCAAAACAAGAGGAATCATTCCCAGGCAAGGACAACTGAGAAAGAACAACATGAGGACTAACAGACTCATCAACCACATCATCAACCACCAACAAATCAGACCTCTGAGGCACGGGGATCCCATGGATTGCAATATCACCAAAATAAGGAGCAAGAATCACAACACCATTAGCATGTTTACAATTCTTACCGAAAGTATGAGTGCAAAAACATTCCCCACAAAGCCAGATGCCAGCCTAATGAAGCGCAGAGTCCAAAGCAGAAAATAAACAATAATCACTCTCAATACGAGCTTTATGAGAAGTCTTCAAATCAACGCTTTTAAAATGGCGAGAACCCAAGTGGGCAATAAAATATTTTGTGGTAAGCCCTCTACCACCGCCACTATTGCATCCATCACAGCCACTCATGATGGACAAATCCAAGGCAGAAAGACAAAATGAGTAGGACCACACACAAAAGACAAAAACCAAGGCTGTTAAAAGCAAGCAAAACAAAGCAATAAAAAATACTGACACTGCCAAGTCAAGCAAAATGCCAAAAAGCCTCCAGAAAACAACTACGCAAAGAGCAGCAAAACCACACAGCAGTCAACCCATGCAACGCTGCACAATTCAACAGCAAAACCACTGCAAAATCAGCATAACTGTATTCGAAGAACAAAATTCCCAAATCCAAAAATTAGGGCAAAATTCCCCAACAAACAAAGAGATCAGCCATGGCTTCTTCGGATCTTCGTCCTCCCAAAAAAAAGACAGTTAGCAAGGATGCTAATCAATTATGTCAAGAATGCCGATCGATCAGAATTCAGAAGGTTTGTGATTTTTTACACATGATAATCAATGGGATTGTAACAAACTATCGGCTATTCTTCGTGACGACATTTTAAATATTATTGTCACGATCCGTATTCGGCTAACGCTACTTTCTTACCATATCATTTGGAGACCTTTTAATGATGGCAATTTTTCTTTTAAAACTTTTTATCACCTCATTAGACCAATTCCCCAACCAGACTTAGACTCGTCTATGTTCTGAAAAACAAAAATCACACCGAAAATTCAAAATTTTCATTGGAAAGTCTTTTCTGATTGTCTTCCTACTACTGAATCCCTTAACAGATTCTTTCACAAAGTCTATCTTGTTTGTAGTCTCTTTCACTCCACTAATGAAGATAAAAATCATTTCTTTTTTTGCTGCCCCTTGACGATTAATGTTTTTAACCATGTCAATACATTAGGCCCTTATAATTTGCTCCTCAATTTTTCTTCAGATTTTGAAACTTCTTTCCAAGTTTTTTGTAAGAACAATAGTAATGCAGAGCTAGGATTTTTTATCTGGTGGACGCTCTGGAATACTCGTAATAACCAGATTTTCAGTGGGGGTTCTTCTTCAAACCCTCTTTCTTTTATGGAAATTGGGAATTCAACCCTCTTTGCTTCAATTTGGGAAAAATGGATGAATTTGGGAAGAATCCGCGTGGGGCTCAGGCGAGGGTATAAAGTTGTAACAGAAAGGAGAGAGAAGGGACAAATCATAATTACCAGCATAAATCCTCTTCTTATTCCTCCCGAGAGCAAAAACACTGAAGCTTCCCTTTGCTTCAATTCACCCAGACGACCTTATTTCCGAGGCGTTTGGACGATCGGTACTTGGATTCTGAATCTAAGTGCTAAGATCAAGCTTTTGTGATAAGAAGGAGTGAATTCTTAGAAATTTGGTGTTTTACAAGACAAACTAGTTTGTAAAGCTTGTTCATGGTGTTTTGAGTGCTTGCATTTTCTCTCTTTTGCCTCATTTTCCCTTCGTTTGTGTCATTTTGCTTCATTCCCTATTGCATTATTGCACATTTGTTGACTTGGGCGTCGGAGAGCCAAATCCGGAGCCTCCCCCCTCCTGGTTTGGTTGCGCAGGTTTCACGAAGCTCAAGAACAAGGAAGCAGTTCATGGAAAAGAGGGCAGAAGGCGGAATTTGATCGAGCAAGACATGGATTTCAAGTTGTCTGTCCAGAAGTGTTGAAGAGGTCCTCATCATTTTACTGAAGACTTACTCTCTCGTATCTCGCGAGGTGTTGTGTCGCGAGGTAGCATTTTCTGGGCTCCAACACTAACGCCGGCCGTGGGGACCTCCTCACGCAAGTAAGGGCATTCAACGAAGTCTTGCGAGATTCGTGACATCATAGAGAAACTGAAAATGGCCTCTCTCTCTCTCTTCTCCCAATTGGCGATTCCTGGCGCGATTCTCAAGTTAACGAACTTGTGATTCTTCTCCGGCATGGTTTCTCCGGTGATTCAGAGGGGGGCGTGATGCGAATTCAGACTAGGAAGCAAGCTCGAGCTGGTGTTACGAACAAAGGCATCAATCTGGGGTCAGTTATGGAGGATCTGGTGGAGGAATTTCCAGATCTTCGAAAGGCGAATCCAAACTCTCAACAGAGGAAGAAATCTCTTTATGTTGAGGATTCAGAACGATCGCGAGGCAATGTTGATGATTCTTGGCTCGAGAGAGACAAAGGAGTCCAAGAACATATTCAGATTGATGATTTGGCCACTGAAGTGGAAGGTGTGATGAACACTAGTAAGAAATCGATTAATCCTATCTCTCCTTTGCAGCAGGGAGTTAGTCTTGATCATTTCCCTAAGATTGATAGAGGAATGTATAAGTTCTCATTAATGAAGTGCAGTCTGAGGTAGTTGAATGGAAAGCTACTTTGATTGGAGGCATTCTTGTTAAGAATCTGTCTATTACTGAGATGAAGAACTTTGTCAAGCAAAATTGGAAGTGCGGTCTATATGAGATAAAGTTAAAAGAGAATGGCATTTGGATCTTTAGATTCTTGGACATTAAGCATCTGCAGTGGGTGATTGAACAGGGACCATGGCTTATTAAGGATGCTAAGCCATTTGTTGTGAAAGAGTGGCATTCTGGCATGCCTATGGCATGGTCTAGCTTTGATAGTGTTCCTGTTTGGGTTCAGCTTAATGATTTAGATCCTATTTTCTATTCAAAGCATATGCTAAGTGTGATTTGTAGCATGATTAGGGTCCCAGTGTGTATGGATAGGTTCACTGCTAGTAAGAAGAAGTTGTCCTATGCTAGACTACTCATTATTGTCACCGTTAAAGATGCACAAAGGAGTGAAGTGATCTTGCAGGGGCCAGATGGTGTAGTCTATAAGCAGAAAGTGTGGTATGAGTGGATTCCTTGGCACTGTACTATTTGCAATGTCTTTGGCCATGGTAATGAGGCATGTAGTAAGCATAAACACTCTGCACATAAGGGTCCTCTGAAAGAACCAATCCAAGGGGGACAGATAAGCAAGAGTGATATGAAGGAGGCTCCAAGGGAAGTCAGGCAACCTTTGCAGCCTATAGTGCTAACTGGTGCTTCTTCTTCTAACAATGTCCAAGGGAGAAAGGATGATACACAAAGAATGCCAACTCAGAAAAGTCCTCCTAAGAAGCCAGTGACTAAGGATGCTGCCAAGGGCAACTCCTTAAAGGCTACCAATGCTCAGAATAATTGTCCTAGCTCATCTCATATTCCCCTCAATAATAGATTCTCTGGACTCAGTAAGGGCTGTAGCAGCTCTCTTGATCCTCCTAATGTCTGAAGTTATCATTGGTTCATGGAATACTAGGGGATGTAGCACTTTCCCTAGAGCTAGGATCATAAGGGATTTCATTAAGAGGAATAAGTTCAGTCTAGTTGCTTTGTTGGAGACTAAGGTACCTTTGGAAAGAGAGAAGGACATTGCATTTTGTCTTCTGCAGAATTGGAAATATGCCACTAATAGTACCCCTACTTGTAAGGGTAGGATATGGATTACTTGGGACCCTGCTCTACTAAATGTGCAAGTTATTGAGACTCACAGTCAATGGATGCATTGCCTAGTTAGAAGTAGAGATAGAAGTTGTGATTTGCAAGCTACTTTTGTCTATGCTTCTAATGCCTTGAGTGGTAGAATGTCCCTTTGGCAAGAGTTAGAGGACTTTGCTTCTAGTATTTCAGGCCCCTGGGTTGTTCAGAGAGATTTCAACTGCCTATTAGACCCCACAGAAAAACTCTCTTTGAGGAGGAGGGTTAGTAGAGACCCTTGTGAATTAGTTGATGTGTTAAGAAAGCTGAATGTGGAGGATCATGTTTTCTCAGGTGCCAAGTATACATGGAATAATCAACAAGAGGGTTGTGATAGAGTGGCTTGTAAGCTGGATAAGGTCTTGATTAACAAGGACTGGGATGGTTCTTTTCCTTCTTCAAGTGTCTTTTTTGGAGATCCTAGCATCTCAGATCACTCTCCTGGCATCCTCCATCTTAATCCTACTCAAGGAATTAAGAGAATCCCTTTTAAGTTCAAGAACTTTTGGACTGAGGAAGGTGATTATTCAGATCTTGTAAGAGGTATCTGGCAAGCTAATGTTCATGGGACTGCTCAGTTTATTGTGGCAGAGAAATTAAAGAAAACCAAAGTTGCTTTGAGGAATTGGCAGAGGGGGAGGTTCAGGAAGCTTGAAACTATGGTTGATGACTGTGTTGAGAAGCTCAAACTTGCTAATGAGTCCCTTCAAGAGGATTTTATGAATCCTTCTAAACAGAGATCAATGGCTAATGCTAAGGATGAGTTGGAATTAAGGATGACCCAGCTTCACAGCTTTATTGCTCAAAGAGCAAAGATAGACTGGATTAAGCTTGGAGAGGAGAATTATGCTATGTTCTATAATGGAATTAGATCTAGAAAATCCAAATGCACTATCTTTGCTTTGAAAGATGACTTGGGAAGAGATTTGAGCTCCCAAGATGAGATCACTAATGAGATTCTCCAATTTTATATCAAGTTGTTTGGTACATCTATCCCTGCACAGTTGATGAGTTTTGAAGGATTTGAAGGTGGCTATATTAATCTTCAGGATCACAGTCTTTTATGTGCTTTACCTAGTCCAGAGGATATTAGAAAGGTTGTCTTTGGGATTGATAATCTTAAGTCACCTGGCCCTGATGGGTTTGGAAGCTGGTTTTTCAAAAATGGATGGAATTGGCTTGGGACTGATGTGTGCAAGGCTGTGCAGGAATTCTTTGAGAAAGACAGACTACTAAGGCAGTCTCATGCTACATTTGTTTCCATTATTCCCAAAGTTGATCAGCCTTTCAATATAAGGGAATTTAGGCCTATCTCTTGCTGCAATACTATATTGAAAATCATCTTCAAAATCCTTGTCATGAAGATCAGCCCTTTCCTGGATAGTCTTGTCAATGTGAATCAAGGTGCCTTCATTCCTGGTAGAGCTATAACCCATAATCTTGCGGTTGCTCAAGAGCTTGTTAGAGGATATGACAGTAATAGAATCTCCCCAAGATGCCTTATCCAAATAGACCTTCAGAAGGCTTATGATTGTGTCTCTTGGGAATTCCTGGCCAACTCTTTATGGCGTCTGTCATTTCCTGATAAAATGATCCAATGGATCATGGAGTGTGTCACTACTCCTTGTTATTCTGTCATCATTAATGGTGAGCCTAAAGGATTTTTTGAGGGCAAAAGGGGATTAAGGCAAGGTGATCCTCTCTCACCATTTCTCTTTGTGATAGTCATGGAAATGCTTTCTAGGAAGCTAAGTGTTATGAGCAAAAAGAGAGGATTTGGTTTCCATCCAAAGTGTAAACAGATTGGCCTTACAAACATTGCCTTTGCAGATGATTTGCTAATCTTCTGTAAGCCAAACAATGCATCACTGAGGCTGATCAAGGACAATCTTGAGGAGTTTGGCTTGGAATCGGGCCTAGTTGCTAACACTGCTAAGACCAAAGTTTATTTTGGAGGAATAAGTGTTGAAAGGAAGATAGAGTGCTTGGGGATCCTTGGTTACTGTCAGGGGTATTTTCCCTTCAAATGACTGGGAATTCCTCTTCATTCCAAGAAGCTGAAATCTGGTGATTATGAACCTCTCCTTAATAGGCTGAGATCTGCTTTGAATGGAAGAAGTGCAAGATTAATATCTTATGCAAGGAGAGCCCAAGTGATTAAAGCTGTGCTTTTGGGAGTTCTAACATTCTGGATGCAAACATTGCTTCTTCCTAAGAGGGTGATCAAAAGAGTGGAAAGCTTATGTAGATCTTACCTATGGGTTGGGGCTCTAGAGAGCAAGAAATCCCTTGTTGCCTGGAAATATGTTTGTAGGCCAATGGAAGAAGGGGGACTGAACTTTAAAGAGCTCCTATCTTGGAATAAATGTCTTCTTAGTAAATTGCTATATGATCTGCATTGTGACCATGGGAATCTGTGGACTACATGGGCAAGACAGAATTTGATTAGAAGACATGGTCTTTGGTTGGTCAAAGCAAATTCAACTAGCTCCTGGCTTTGGAAGAGTCTTCTCAGAACTAGAGAGGAAATTCTTAACCACCCTAGGGTCCTCCAATTCACCTCACTTGATCTAATCAAGACATCAGGTAAGCTTGATTGCTCTGGCCTTTATCATACTACAAGAGTACAACATAATGAAGAATCTTGGTGCTCAGTAATATGGAATGGCAAGCAAGCTAAGTAGTGGAGTTTTTTATGCTGGCTGGCCACATTACAGAGACTTCCTACTGCTTATAAACTCCACAAGTGGGGCATTATCCAAGACTCTATGTGTTCTCTTTGTGGGAATAGTGAAGAAACTGAGTTACACTTGTGGTTTGAGTGTGCTGTAGTGAAGCAAATCACTGATATAGTGCTGAATTGGCAAGGCATTGGTGACAGGAAAACATCTTTGTTAGATTGGTGGAGTTGGTTTGGTTCTTGTGCAAGAAGATCAAACATCATCTATCAAAGTAAGCTACTCACTATGGAATGCATTGTGTATTTCACTTGGAAAATGAGGAATGAAGTGAGATCTTCCAAGGAAAGACTGTCAATACACAGAATTGTGTTGCAGAAATCATTGAAGCTTGCAAAATGAGGATTCTTCATAAGATCAAGATCACAGGAAGAAGAGTTGGTGTTATGAGAAGAAGACTTAGAGTTTAGCCTTCTTACATTCTGGATTGGTTTATTCTGTATAGCCTCTTATAGATTTTGATGTATAGGTGATTGAGGATCATTACTTGTATATTTTGGGATATAATCCTTGAGTTTTCTTGTAAGTTTGGAACTTTTGTTCCCTTCTCAATATAAATTTACCATTTGGCGGGAAAATGGCCACTGGAGGTGAAGGCAGTGGCACAGTCAACAACACACCACTACAAGCGAGAACACAACAAGAAGTGAACAACATGCGAGCTCCTCTCCCTCGCGTAAATGAGGATGAAATCATTCTCACAGGGGAACCGCTTGAGAAGTATCGCGCCTACCTTCAGTCGCAACAGCAGAGTGCCGGTAGGGTGCAGAATCAGGAACAACCAAGGATAGTTTCTCGCGAGGTAGGACCGAATCAGGGAAATCAGGAGCGTGTTGCTGCCGAAGAGAGTGTTGAGTATGTGCCAGACGACAGGGTTTCCATGTCACCGGGTCCTAGGGTCAAAAGACATCCCAAGGCAGGGTTTGTGAAACCAGTGCAGTACCCCACTTGGCTCTCGAATGTTGTCATGGTCGAAAAGAATCCAAAAGGCACCGGGAAATGGCACATGTGTGTGGATTTCACAGGCCTCAACAAGGCTTGCCCTAAGGATAGTTACCCACTCCCCTCAATCGATCAGTTAGTTGATTCAACCTCGGGCCACAAGGCTTTAAGCTTCTTGGACGCATACTCATGGTACAATCAAGTCATCATCAACCCGGCTGACTCAGGACACAACTTTTATAACAGACAAGGGAGTTTTTGCTACAAAGTTGTAGGATCTGTATGTTAGTATCAAGGGAACTGTGACAAAGAGTTGTCCAATTCCTAGGCACATCGGAAGTAATGAAACAAGTTATCAACACAATTACTTAAGCTGGAAACCCTAGATAACCAAATAGTTATCTTTGGATGAAAACCACCACTCTTTCGAGGATTGAAAGGTCTACTTGTATATTCAATCAGTGAGTTTAGAGATGAACGAGATTACAAACTTATTGTTAAGTACTAACCTAGTTCCTATCAGAAACTCTCAAATGATAATACCAGTGAACTTACTTGATGTTCTTCCACAAGAACAACTCTCTTCTTCATGGGAGTCTTGCCGTTGTTGTGGACGAAGCACTTGCACCCAAAGACCTTGAGATGAGATATGTTGGGAACTCGCCCATGAAGAAGTTCATACGAAGTCTTCTCAATTTGGGGACGAAGCATGGCTCTGTTTAGAATGTAGCATGCAGTGTTTACAACCTCAGCCCAAAATCTTTGAGAGAGGCCTGCTGAGATGAGCATTGTACGAGCCATATCTTCAAGTGTCCTGTTCTTTCTTTCGACCACACCATTTTGTTGGGGAGTTCTGAGCGCAAAGAAGTTGTGAGTGATCCCCTTTTCCCTGCAAAAGGTTAGGAACTTTGCATTTTGGAATTCAGTTCCATGATCGGAACGAATAGCCTTAATTTTGTGTCCCAGTGACATTTCGAGAGTGGGAACTAATTCATAAAATCTATCAAACACAACGTCTTTAGATTTTATGAAAATAGTCCACGTATATCTCGAGAAGTCATCCACAATCACAAGAATGAATTTGTTACCTCCAATACTTTAAGTACGCATGAGACCACAGAGATCCATATGAATCAGTTCTAGAGGTTTGGAGGTACTTATGATGGTTTTAGGTTTGAAGGAACTACGTACCTGTTTACCTCGAACACATTCAGAACAAAACTCAGATTCATCTACCTTGATGGAAGGCAGACCATGGACCAGTTCCTTCCGTTGAAGTTTATGAATGAGATTTAGACTTGCATGGCCAAGTCGTTGATGCCACAAGGTGGATTTATTTGTCATTGTGGCGAGGCAGGGTTTTTCTTGAGGAGAGCAGCTATGGTCGACGATGTAGACATTATTGAATCTCTTACCTTTAAGGAGAGTCTTCTGAGACTCAGGGTGAATTACAAAACACTCAGAGGGAGTAAATAGGACATTGTTCCCTCCTTGGTCACATAGGTGTGACACATTGATTAGATCAAAACCAAGATTATCGACAAGATGAACGTCACTTACCTTAATGTTTTCAGAAAGATCAACAGTTCCAGTTCCCAGTATTGCTCCTTTCTTCTTATCACCGAAGGAAATCTTTCCCCCGTTGTATCTCTGAAGTGAATGAAGTTGCTCTTTATTACCTGTCATATGGCATGATGCACCACTGTCTATGTACCACTTAGCAACGTTTTTCACTTCAGCCTGCAAGGAGAAACATTATTTTTTACGAACCCAGTCCAGCCAAGATTTTCCGGGTAAGTTAGTCTTATAGTTCCCTCGTTAGGCAGTTCTGACATTTTTCTGAGTTTTGGAACTATTGTTTTTCACATTTTCATTTGAGTTATAGTATTGAGGGTCATTAATGTCATTAACTTGAGTCTTTCCTTGTCTAAGCTTTCTGGAAGCCTTTTCCTCCTGTTTCCTCTTTTTCTCACAATCATATATAAGATGTCCTTGGTTCTCACAGTGCCAGCAGACACGATTGGCGGGAATCTACTGATACTTGTCTTGAGTTTTGTAGTGAGATTTCTTCTTACCTAAATCAACCTTTTTCGTGGGGGTATTTCTAGGTTTACCCTGTCCCATATTCTTATACATGTCATGAATGTGAGGGCTGAAGTATGGGGCAGAGGGTGGTTCCGTTGAAGAGGAACTTTCAATCACTTTAATCCTTTGTTCCAGATACTCATTCTTGCTATTGGAAGTTTGAAGAGCTAAATCTAGTCTTTCATTTTTGGCTTCAAGACTTTTAGTTATTTCATCAAAATTTGCATGAGAGTCACAAGGGGGATCAGACACGCTATGAGGTTTATAACCTAGGCCTCTACTGGGTTTAACAAAAACAGTCTGAGTAACAGTTTTCTCATGAATGCATTCAGTAAGAGTATCAAGTTTCTCAATGATTGTTTGCAATATAGATTCAGAGGAATGTCGAGAGGAACTGTTTCCTAAGTTCAGTTTTTCATGCAATTCACAAGTGGGACAATTTGTGATCTTATCAGAAGTGATAGCATTTTCATATTTCTTGCACCAAGCATCACTTTCATCAGATAACATAGAGATTTCTTCCTCATTTTCTGCAAGTCTTCCTAGGAGACTACTATTTTCTTTGCTCAAAGATTTGATAAGTTTAATCAGTTGTTTCTTATCATATTTGATAAGAGTTTCAGATAATTCAGAGAAGGAAGATACCTCAATGGTTGGTGACTCATTTTCAGGTTGAGCCATGAGACAAACTTTGGTTGTGTCATCCTCAGAGTCGCTGTCTCCCCATATAGCTTCTGGTTGTGAGATTGTCATGAAGCAGAGTTTTGAAGGATTTAGATCAAGTTCCTTATCAGAGTCACTGTCACCCCAAGTGGTGGTTGCGACTAAGGCCTTTTTCTTAGCAGGAGCTTCTTCCTCTTTAGGCTTTTCTTCATTCTTAGGACAATCTCTAGCACGATGTCCTAGTTGATCACATTGATAACATCTCAGTTCCCTCTTTTCCTTTCGATTTTCATTTCTGGGGAACTTGCCTTTATGAAATTTTCTTACTGTGCTTGTCAGTAAGGCAGTTATTTCGTCGTCGTCATCAGAGTCAGCCCCAGTGGAGAATCTTTCCCAGGACTTTAGTTAAGGCTAGAGCAATGCCTGCTTCAGTAGAGCTCTTCTCATTTCCCTTCATTTTATCCTCATGGTGTTGAGCTTGGCCAACTAGTGCCTCTAGAGGGAGTTCCCTAATGGAAGGAGTCTGAAGCATGATGTCTTGAGTAACAACAAATTTTGAATTTAATCCATTGATGAACACCATGGATTTTGACCATTCTTCAAGCTTTACACCACAAGCACGAATTTTGTTGCAGAGAATCTCTAGACGACCATGATAGGCAAAGACGTTTTCAGTTTCAAGCATCTTAAACTTATGATATTCTCCTTGTAGATCAAACTTTCTACTATTTTGGAGATCTTCACTTCCCAGGTTGAAGGTTTCAAGAGCTTTCCACATATCTTTAGCATTATCAATGCCCATTACCTTATCCTGATCAGATTTTGAAAGAGCATTCAGAATGTATTTTCTTGCTTTAGCATTCTTCTCTTGTTGAGAAAATTGTTCAGTGGTCCATCGCTTGAAGGTTCTGACTTGGGCTCAGCTGGATCCCTTGGAATTTCGTAGTTCCCATGCTCAACTATTTTCCAGGATATCATGTCATTTGTTTGGAAGAAACCAGTCATTTGTTCCTTCCACCATTGAAATTGACCAGGTTTCAACATGTATGGTTTGTTTGTTGAGATACCTAGTTCAGGTTCGCTTGGACGAGACATGTTGATAACCTGCTAGTAACACACAATCTAGAGCTCAAGCTCTGATACCAATTGTAGGATCTGTATGTTAGTATCAAGGGAACTGTGAGAAAGAGTTGTCCAGTTCCTAGGCACAACGGAAGTAATGAAACAAGTTATCAACACAATTACTTAAGGTGGAAACCCTAGATAACCAAATAGTTATCTTTGGATGAAAATCACCCCTCTTTCGAGGATGGAAAGGTCTACCTGTATATTCAATCAGTGAGTTTTGAGATGAACGAGATTACAAACTTATTGCTAAGTACTAACGTAGTTCCTATCAGAAACTCTCAGATGATAATACCAGTGAACTTACTTGATGTTCTTTCACAAGAACAACTCTCTTCTCTTAGTCTGATGCACTTCAAGCTTCGTCAAAATACATAAGTCCTAAGAACATAAAGATCATCGTATATATAGGGAGTAGTCTGTCGTATAAAGATATTCCAATAATATATTATACGTCAAACTACTTTCCTAAATAATGATAATCTCTATGGCTTTCAAGTTAACATAATTAACTCAAGATCTTCTAAATATTACATTAACTGATTACAACTAACTCAGCAATATCCTAACAAAGGAAAAGATCTTCTTGAGGATCTTCTCGGCTTGCCGCCCACGCTAGGGTTAGTAGTAACACAGATGCAACACAGTTCCCTCTCTGCTTCGCTTAACACTTCATCAACTTCAAGTCTTCAGTCTTTTCATCTGAAATATCCAGACAAACTATACCATAGTATATGCTAAAGTTGTCATCTTCAAAACACAGAGTAATAGAGGAAAGGAACATATTGAGGACCCAGAGTTTCTTAGGTCCCTATTCCAACAAAATTCATGTCGTTTGGTCTGAAGAACGCGGGAGCAACTTTTCAGAGATTAGTTGACATGATTTTCAGTGATCAGAAAGGGGACACGGTAGAAGCTTACGTCGACGACATAGTTGTCAAAAGCAAAAAGCAGAAGGATCATACTCGCGACCTAGTGGAAGTTTTCGAAACACTGAGAAAGTTTGGTATGAGTCTCAACCCAGAAAAATGTGTATTCAGAGTCACAGAGGGCAAGTTCTTAGGTTTCCAGATCAGTGCTCGCGGGGTCGAGGTAAACCCGGACAAGGTCAAGGCAGTGCTAGACTTAGAGCCACCTAAATCCACGCATGACGTCCAAAGGTTCGTGGGATGAGTCAATTATCTCGAGAGGTTTTGCGCGAAGCTAGCAGAACGCAATCTCCCCTTCTTTGACATTCTCAGGAAACCCAAGAACTTCGAGTGGTCAGAGGAGTGTGAAAAAGCCTTCGCGGGCCTCAAATACTAGTAGAAAAAACACCTGTTGCAGCCCCCTGTTGAGGCGAACATATTAAAAACCGCCGCAAAAAACCTTTTTCCACTATCTATTGCGGCGAACAGTCGTTTTGTTCGCTTCAACAGATGTTTTAGAGGCGGGCTATTTTTCGTTCGCCTCAAAATGTTATGTGTTTTTGACCTGTTGAGGCGGTCACTGAGCGTTCGCCTCCCAACTCTAGTGTCACCAATCCCTGGTGAGGTTCTGCAGTTGTATCTAGCAGCCGACACGTGTGCTGTCAGCGCGGTGTTAGTCAGAGAGCAACAAATCCCAGTATATTTTGTCAGTAAAGCACTCTTGTCCGCTGAAACCAGATACTCACCCATCGAGAAGGTTGCTCTCGCGTTGGTCACCGCGGCTCGCAAGCTCAGACCATATTTCCATGCTCATCCAATCGAGGTATTAACAGATTTACCCCTCCCCTCTTTCATGAATAAACCAACTTCTTCAGGAAGGCTCGCGAAGTGGGTAATTGAAATGACAGAATTTGATGTGATATACAAGCCTCACCCATCTATCAAGGCACAAGCATTGGCCGACTTCATTGTGGAAACGAGCTTCCGGGAGATAGAAAGAAATGACACAGCTCCAGAAGAGCCCGCGTGGGTCATGCACATTGACGGCGCAACAAACATAGATGGTTGCGGCGCAGGAGTTGTCTTGACTTCTCCGTCAGGGGATGTAGTAGACCATGCCATCGCACTACGGTTCAAGGCCACTAACAACAAGGCAGAGTATGAGGCACTGATCGCAGGGTTGAAGACCGCGATCAATGCGAACATCAATGTGCTAAGGTGTTGTTGCGACTCAGAGATTATAGTGCATTAGATCCAAGGGATTTACGAAGCCCGGACGGGCAATCTCCCCAGATACCACGCGAGAGCCTCTACACTGATCTCTCTGTTCAGACATTTTGAAATAAAGGAAATTCTGAGGGAGGAAAACGTGAGAGTAGACGAGCTCGCGAAGCTGGGCTCGCAAGCCAAGTACGCTGATATGGAACACTTGATGGGAGACTCGGCCATTATCCACAAGTCGGGAAAAAGTCAGTACTTCTGGTTGGTGCGATCAGAGAGCGCCATCAGCAATCAAGTAGAGCTGATGGAAATAGATGAGCCGACAAATGACTGGCGGACCCCAATAATTGAGTACTTGGTAAACGGGGCGGGGCCGTCAGACCCCAAGGAAATGAGGAAATTAGTGGCGCAAGCTGCACACTTCTATATGAACAGAGGAAGATTATACAAAAGGGGGTACGGACCTGGCGAGCTCAGATGCTTAGCGGAGCGAGACAGTTAGGTCCTGATAAAAGAGTTGCACGCAGGGCTGTGCGGAACGCACGCGGGATGGAGACCCATGGTGTTCAAAGCACTCAAGCAGGGGAATTTCTGGCCAACCAAGAAGCAAGACGCGCAACATGAGTCTCAGAATTGCATGCCTTGCCAGTACTTCGCCCCTGCCTCTCATCAACCCGGTGAGGAACTGCAAATATGACTAGTCATTGCCCCTTCCCGATGTGGGGGTCTGATTTGTTTGGCCCTTTCAAGCCGAAAGCCCCTGGAGAGCTCGAGTACGTACATAATCGTCGCGGTGGATTATTTCACTAAGTGAATCGAGGCTGAAGCCCTCGTGACCACTACAGTTCCCGCCGTGAAGAAATTCTTGTGGAGGAATATCATCTGCAGATATGGGCTGCCTCACGAGATCGTCACAGATAGAGGTCCACAGTTCAATTCTCCCCAACTGCTCGCGTGGTGCAATGATATGGGAATTGCGCTCAAGATTGCGTCAGTTGCCCACCCACATTGCAACGACCAGGTAGAACCAGTAAACAAAAGCATAGTCATGGATCTGAAAAGGCGGTTAGAGTGTTCCAAAGGTAAGTGGGCAGAGGTGCTACCTCTCGTTCTTTGGGCCAACAGAACCACGGTCAAGAAAGCCACAGGTGAAACCCCATTCGCTCTCTCCTACGGCGTGGAAGCCACTGTACCAGTCGAATTCATAATCCCTAGCGAGCGGGTTTTTCATTACGACAAAGAGGCCAATGATAAGAGAATGCAACTAGAATTGCAACTGAGGGAAGAAACTTGCGACCTGGCCACAATCAGAGCAGCAAACCATAAGGCCAGTGTCGCGAAGTATTACAACAAGCATGTCAAGGTGAGAGGGTTTGTTAAAGGAGACCTGGTACTCTGCAAGACGGAAGGGGGAAAGCTTGACCCAATTGAGAGGGACCCTACATTGTAGATCGCGAAGTCGCACCCGGGGCCTATCGCCTCAAAGATCACTCCGGGAACAATGTTGCTAATTCCTGGAACGTGATGCGACTTCGTCGCTTCTACGCCTAGTCCTCCCAAACACCCCAGGTATTACTCTGACAAATATACTCCATTGAAGTAACTACTTACTATGCATTACACGAGACTAAAGAAGGTGGTCCCCTTTGAATAATGAGTATAGGCAGTGGAACCGGTAATTCGTTAGCACGCGAGACTGGGTTATCAAGGAATAAATACCACAGCCTGGGAAGCCAAATCACACATACCACAAAGGTAGCGCCTCGAATTAAACAGACAGAAAATCAAAAATCCCGCCTCGCTAGGCTGGGCTATAAGCCCTCCTAGGTCGCGATGTAGCTTCTAAAGATGGGCTCCAAGCCCTCTTTGGTCGCGAAAGCATGGACGAGTTCATGCCATCGAGCTCACCCGCCATGATCCCGCCTCACTAGGTTGGGCTATAAGCCCTCTTAGGTCGCGTTGCAGCTTCTAAAGCTGGGCTCTAATCCCTCTTTGGTTGCGAAAGCATGGACGGGTTCACGCCATCTAGCTCACCCGCCATGATCCCGCCTCACTAGGCTAGGCTATAAGCCCTCCTAGGTCGCGGAGAAGCTTCTAAAGCTGGGCTCTAAACCCTCTTTGGTCGCGAAAGCATGTACGGGTTCACGCCATCGAGCTCACCCGCCATGATACTTAACCTCCTCACCTGGGCCGAGGCCATTGAGCACTCTCCTAGGCAAAGGGGTTGGGTCAATGACGATGGGCTAGTGCACGAATGCCACCCACGTCGCGAGGGAACACGCTCGGCTGGGTGCCAGGGGCTCCCACTTAGCGAGTTCAACTTAGCAGGCACGTAAGAGCTATCATGCTCTTCCGAGCTTGCGACCCTCATGATCTATGACATACAGCTTCCGAAACATAAACTAGACACTGAGTAATCTCTTTGTTATGCAGTGCAAAAAACATCCTCAAAATAAAGGATCCAATCAAAAGCAGAGTCACGAAGGTAGTCTGGGGCCAAAGCACACCTCATGCCCAGGTATAAAACTTTTAAACTTGCCAAAGCACACTACCTATCACGCGTAATTCTTACCACGTGGTTAACACAAAATACCTCGCAAGAGTCAGTAAAAACAAAAACAAGCAAAGAGACATTTCCTCCCCGCGAGACGTCCTGAGGCTTCGTAACCACAAGAGCTCAGGTAAAACCCTCGCGTTTATCCAACATCGTTAGTAGATTCCGAACGACCCGTAAAACGTTCATAATATCTGTAGGGCAATCCTCGCGAGTAAACAAGCGAGAGTCAAAAGTTAAAGCAGAAAAACCCTATAACTGGCTAGCACGCCTGCAGTGACCAGGTAAGCTGATACTTAAAAGAAAAACACCTTACAATTTTACAAGGCTAAGTCCCATGACTAACCACGCTAGTATTGCAACACAATCGTTTTGCAGGGTTTTTCTAAAGCAAGGCAGATCGCAAGGCTCAAAGTTATCTCTTTTCTTATTATCTCGCAAGACTAGGATGTAATGACCGGTAGAACTTGTTTTTTGACTTAAATATATAAGAGGGATCGTAGTTCTGAAAATCATGTGGCAAGCTGTTTGTCGCGACCAAATACCCTATCTATCTGTTACGTTTTTATTTTCGCGAAGTATTATGCCTCCCGAAAACAAAAAGGGGAAGGACGAGATAGATATCCAAGAGACCAAGCAAAACGACACAAAAATAAAGCAAACTGAAGATAACTTAAGATACATAATAAGAACCCAATGTTCGCGACTACCACAGTCGAACAAAATATTGTTCGTCACCACCAATTACACTATTGCTCAAAAACACAAGTGTTCACAAATAAAAGATCATTCCTCAGCAACCTTGCGAGTTGTCCCTTGATCAGCGACTTCCTCGCGAGTCCCCTCCAGGTCGACTACGTCTTCAAGAACAACGGGAGTCTTCGACGCGGACCCCTCCAGCTGATCTAAGCATTGACGCTTGGGAGAGGGCTGAATGGCGTCAAGTCGAGCGTCCGTCGCGAATACCTTCCTCTTGGTAGCGTTGGGAGAAGCAGACGGAGGCAGAGGGCTTTGCGACTCAGGTGGGGGCGGAGGTGCCATCTTCGGGAGGGGAACTTTGGGTATCTGATGCTCCTTACCCTTGACAATTCCTTTCTTCTCCGCGAGGGTCTTCACGCTCCAAGCCTCGACAGGAGTGTCCCCATCATCAATGAAAGTCCCTGGCATCGGAGGCTCGTACTCGGGAAACTCAGTGGAAAAGCCACATATGTCCTTAGGGTAGAAGGGGAAGTTCTGAATATCGTACATATTCATTTGGCTTTAAAAGTCCACCCGCACGCGTCCCCGGTAGCCGCCACAGTACTCCACCACAGCCTGATTCCGCTCATACGCGACCCTCTCAGCCAACACCTCATGAACCTCTCAGCCACCACAGACTTATCTTCAGACTCGAAATCCTTGAGTTTGTCGCCAACTTCGAGAGCCTTCCAACCAGTTCTCGCGAGGATCAACATCGCCTGCGAAATAAAAAGGTTAGAAATCACGAGCCCTAGCAAGAAATAATAGCAATAACTCAAACCTACCATGTAAAGAAGCTTGGACATGGCTCCCGTTTTCTCCAAAATGTCGTCATAAATCCAAGGCGGTTGAGGAAAAGCATCTTTGTCGACTCGAAGAACTCGCGAGTCGCCCTAAGACCATAAAGAAAAGGGGGAGACCTCTCTTCATCATCACCATCATCAAGCTCTGGAGAAGAAACAATCTCTACCTCCCTTATCCTGCCGCGAGCCCTCTCTGTAACCTTTTGCTTCCCTTTGTCGCGAGTAGAGCGGTCGCGACCGGTTGTTTTCTCAGATGGCTTGGCCCTGATTTTCTCCAAGATAAGAGTATGACTCTTCTTGGGCCTAGAAGCACTCTTAGGCACAGGAGCAGGCGCAAGAGTAGGTGGATCCGGGGTAACGACTGGTATAGTGGTAGGTATAGGAGGAGGAAGGCTCGGAAGAGTGAGGGCCCTGTCATCGTCAAAGGTAAGGCCATCTAGATCAGGCAGCTCAGAAAACAAGTCATCATCTGCACAAGACGCAACAAAGTAAGTAAGAAGGAAAGAATGTAGCAAAAACAATAAGAAAAACCTCGCGAGCCAAGACCTTTAGTGTAAGCTTTAAGACTAAGCCCCCTAGATACCAAGAGCGGAGTGCTAATAACACTCTCAAACTTTTGCTGAACGGTTTTGTCTGGATAGTCCTTGTAGTCCCAGACAAATTTTTCGTGAGTCTCCTTTGGGAAATAGCAAGTCGCTTTCTTCCCACTTTTCTTGCGCACTTGCACCGAAATATTAGAACCCGGTGGGGGACGAATAAAAAACCAATCGGTTTTCCACCCCTCAATCTTCCCGGGAAGACTCCAACCGCTAGCGACCTTTGTCTGAGCGGTGTACATCCCGATCTCGCGTGAGTTCTTCTTAAGTGAGTTAATGAGAGCATAATGAGGTGTATTCGGAATCACCCCAATATCCTGGCACCTCATGGTGTAGATGATGAGGGAGCTCCAGAAATTAGGATGCATTTGTTAGGGGCTGTAGCCTAACTCCACCATCATCTCGGTCTGAAAGGAGGTCCAAGGAAGTCGGAACCCGGATTCCAAAGATTGTTTGCACAGAGCAAAGAAAGGGCCGTATTGATCGAGGGAAGTACCCTCGCGATCCGGTAGGGCAAATATGGTACCTTCCGGGAATGGGTACTGTCTGGCTATAAAACGATGGTCGTTAAAACTAAGGCTACTCTACTGGGCTGTAGTTGGGAAAGGTATGGGAGTGTGTTTTATTCTCTTCATCAAGATCTTTATTTGACCGGGCTCCGCGAGGAAGGGCTTCTCTATTATTATGTGAGGCAATGACCCTTTATACGAAAAGAAGTGTGCGAACTTCCTGTATTGTGTCTCCGCTCGCTCTTGGATCACGCGAGCCGGCAGAGTTATTTTAGATTTCCTAGACTTCTTAGTTTTCACCTTCTTGGATTTCCGAGAAGCACGAGCTCTTTTACGCGAGCGAGAGCTGGGCTCACACCCATTGGAATCTTGTTTAGAGCCAGAGGTGGTGCGGCCCGAATACTCATCTTGCGCAGAACGCTCGGAGAAGTCGTCACTACCTGAAATATTTGGAGGAAAAGTCAGTTTTTCAGGGAAGGAAAGGCATAAGAAGAACTAGCCCCACAAGAGCAATGGACGCGAGGAGGCAAAACGAGAAAAACATGAAATTCCTGGAAAACTGAAAGTTTGAAGTTTGAAGAGGGAGATGAAACGTCGAAGGAAGATCTGCCTCAAGAACTTGATGAGTTCTTCAAGAAACGGAAATGGTGGAATGAAAGGAAAAGGTCGAAACATTGCGATAAAGGCGAAAGAAGGAAACGAATCGAAAAGAATCAAAAAGTGTAGAAGAGTAATGTTGTTCAGGCAAAGAAATTTGTCAGAAAACGGACCAAAAGGGAGAAATTTAGAGCTTTTGAGTTGAGAACTCCGACGGTGATAAAAGAGGAATTGAAGAACACACTATTCACACCAATTTTACAAAATTCCAAGTCAAGCGAAACAGAAATTAAAAGAGCAAAGGAGGAGAAGAATGATGAACTAACCTGCCATTGAAATTGCGGGTTGGACGTCGTCGGAATAAACATCGGAGGAGGAAGGAGTCGCCAACGAAGAGTGTTATTCGAAAAATGATACAGAGAGCTTTGAGAAAGAAAACGGGGAAAAGAATGGAGGAAGAAGACGATGGAGTATATATAAGGAAAACGAAGAAGAAAAGGAACACTCAGGATGTGACACGTGCGCAGCATGCACCAGGCGCGGAAAAACGAAAAGGTTCAAATTTGAAACGTCGCCCGCTAAAAGACTAAGCAAAAACTACATGCGAGCAAACCTCGCGAGGTCATGAAGAGAAGGACGAAATGAGAACTCGACTTCAATAGGACAAACCCAAGTCTTAGACCATGCGGTATAAGAGCCTGGGGGGTTGGATGTTGGAGCCGGTTCTCGGGACACTCGCGAGGCCCACGAGAGGTCAGCCCATTAAGGCTCGTGTCCGTAAGAAACTAGAGCCAAGCCCATGCGAGCTGGAGCGGCCCATGAATGAGGGAAATCCCAATGGAAGAAGTCCAATAAGCTCAAGCAGCAAATGGATGAATTAGGGAAGAATCCGCGTGGGGCCCAGGCGAGGGTATAAAGTTGTAACAGAAAGGAGAGAGAAGGGACAAATCATAATTACCAGCATAAATCCTCTTCTTCTTCCTCCCGAGAGCAAAAACACTGAAGCTTCCATTTCCTTCAATTCACCCAAACGACCTTATTTCTGAGGCGTTTGGACGATCGATACTTGGATTCTGATTCTTTGTGGTAGGATCAAGCTTTTGTGATAAGAAGGAGTGAATTCTGAGACATTCGGTGTTTTACGAGATGAACTAGTTTGTAAACCTTGTTCATGGTGATTTGAGTGCTTGCATTTTCTCTCTTTTGCCTCATTTTCCCTTCGTTTGTGTCATTTTGCTTCATTCCCTATTGCATTATTGCACATTTGCTGACTTGGGCGTCAGAGAGCCAAATCCGGAGCCTCCCCCCTCTTGGTTTGGTTGCACAGGTTTCACGAAGCTCACGAACAAGGAAGCAGTTCATGGAAAAGAGGGCAGTAGGCGGAATTTGATCGAGCAAGACATGGATTTCAAGTTGTCTGTCCAGAAGTGTTAAATAGGTCCTCCGCATTTTACTGAAGACTTACTCTCCCGTATCTCACGAGGTGTTGTGTCGCGAGGTAGCATTTTATGGGCTCCAACAAGATGGACCAAACCCCCTGAAGATTATTTTAAGCTGAATTGTGATGGCTCTAAACGAGCCAATAGTTGTTGTTTTTTATAGGTTTTATTATTCGCAATTCTGCATGTAAACCTTCTTATGTGGAACGAGCAGGAATCCCTGCTCGTCAGTGTTAGTGTTTGAAGCAGTTGCTGTCCAAGAAGGGATCAGAGTTGTTATTCGGCTTGACGTGAAACTCATTATCATTGAAAGTGATAATGCTACTGTTATCAAATGTATTAAGTCCAACAACCCGCCGCCATGGGAAATTAGGTCTCTCATATTGGACATCAAAATCTCTTTCTGCTTCTTTTGATGATGTTCGATTATTTCATATTAGCAGGAAGGGCAATAGAGCTGCAGATTATATGGCTTCACAAGATTTCAATATTGACGAACTTAGAGATAAAATCACGTGTTGGAACTACCAACTTTCTGAAGAAGGGCTCATGGCTCTACCCAACTTTTTCTCGGAGTCCACTTCCGGAAGACCCCGTTTGAAAGAGTTTCTCAAGATCATCCCCGAAGATGATTTAGGCTTCAATTGTTGTTAGCAATACAGCATTTTGTTTGCTGGTTAAAATAAATAAAAAATTATATCAAAACTCCCAATACTAGGGAGAAAAGATTTTGTGGTTTTGATATGTCTATTTGTGTTTAATTTAAAACTGTAATATATTTATTTTATTTGATCTTCGACACGTTTTGCATTTTATGTGATTGTCCTTTTTTTTCGGTGTGTGTCTGCTTACATTTGTTTTTCTATGTGTTTCGTGTTGGTTGGACCAATTGTTATATCATGTGTTGTTTATGATATTTATTACTTTCGTTTCTTTTAATACATATGTATGTATAGTTTTATTTATGGGTTTAAACATTCTAAGAACAATTAGTTGATTTTTGGTCTGTTATTGGGTTGGGCCGGTCCATACATGTGTGTTAATGGGTTGTAAGTTACTAATGAGTTGACCAAAGCGATGAAGTAATGTCAACTGATACCAATTTAATGCATGAACTAATTCCTTCTCATCTCATTTATGAATCTTAAACATATAAAATTGACATTTAGTTTAAGCAATTAGTGATTTTAGAGTTGCATTTAATACTTCTAGAGTTGCATTTAATACTTCTAGAGTTGCATTTAGTGCTTTTTATGTTTTGAAATCTCTACCTTGCGTGAGAAGATGGAGCCGCCTAGCATTAAAATTAGATAAATTTTGCTTCTCATTTTTATCCGACCTTTCCCACTTCAATGCCCATTCCCGCCCTCAATAAATGACGTTCCTCTGTTTCCTTTGCTACGCCATAGAGCCGTTTTCAGGGTCGATTGATGTTCGGGGATGAAGTGTGACTCTTGAGTTAGTAATTTAAGGGGTGATTTGTATATATGATGTTCTCCTATTTCTCTTTCCGATTTCATCATTTCTGCAATGGCTCAAGCGAATGGAAACAGGTGGTCGCTCCGCTCGGATGCTGACAGCGGAGGGCACACAAGTTTTGAGTAACCCCACCGGACACCATCGACGGGTAAGTCCAAGCGAGAATTTCTCCAAAGATTGCAGACCCCGGGTTCTCAGGTAACAAAACTATGAATTTCTGTTGAAGGTTTTTCAAGGTTTCTTCATGTGAAATTATTCATAAAAACGTGCAATTTTGAGGTTCATATTGCTAGGTTCATCATTGGTGCTCAATTGGTATGGAGTATTTGAGTTTTACTACACATGACTTTATGTCGGGAAGGTGTTCAATAGAAGGTGAAAAGAGATGTGTAATCGAGCGACGATAAAAGCATAGATTGGTTCTCAATTTAATGCTTGAGTTATTTGAGGAATTGAGGTTGATATTGGTTTTGGATCTGCATTTAAAGTTCTTGAGATCATATGAAATCTTAATGTCAGTTTTTTTCATCTTTCAAGACCAAACTGCTTATTATTTGACCTTAGTAACTCGGGAGCTACCAGCTATCTGGTTTAAGTATATCTTCTATAGATGAGAACTTCTTGTAGAGACTGTTATAAGAAATCATTTAAAAATATAAGAAATTCAAACAAAGATTTTAAGTGACTATTACTTTTGAATATCTACAGGCTACCGGAGATAGACAAACTGGTCTGAAAAATGCTTACTCAGACCCTGGATCAGGTGTTTTTGGTTGTTGGCTCGGTTCTCATTCTTACAATATGAAACGTTGGCTTAGTTTACATAAATTCTAAGTTTGTGCACAAAATATGTGTCTTTTTTTATTTACTTATTCAGTAATAAGAGTACTTGAGAAGTTTAAAAAAATGAATGATTGACAACTAAAATATTTGATTTATTAATAACTTTGCTAATTTTGCAAAAGCATTTTGTAACAAAAATACACAAATATTCTAAACTTGCATATATAAAATAACTTTTAAATGGCCGTGCATCGCACGGGCGCAGCCTGCTACTTTTAATAAAAAAAACCTTCATCTTCTCTTAGTTGCAAACAATACAATTAATATCAAATTTAGTTAATGAATGCACTGAATTAAAAAAAATTAACACTAAAAAATTGTTAGTATTTTTTAATAAATATTAGTGTAACAAAATATATCTATAGCGAATTGGTGAAAATGTGAGATGAGAAGTTGTAATTTAGCCATATACATATTGTTGTTTCGTATATGTGCCATATTTTTATTAAATTAACTGAAAAAAATTCACTTAAAGAAAAAAGATCGCTCATCGTCACCCTCCTCCGTCTGAAGATTTTTGTCTTCTCCTTCATCTCTATTAGCGCGGGGCAATTACGGATTTTTCGTATCTGGTATAATGTTGTAAATAGGCGGTTTATGGTGTAGATAGATGGCCTACGACGGTGGAGATCAAGATAAAACGAAGATCTTCGGACGAGAGGAGGGTGACGATGAACGACCTTTTTTCTTTAAATTAAGTTTTTTTCTTTTCATTTATTTTAATAAAAATATGGCACGTATACGAAACAACAATTATGTATATGGCTAAATTACAACTTATCACCTCACATTCTCACCAATTCGATATAGATATATTTTGTTACACTAATTTTTATTAATACATATTAACAATTATAAAAATTTATTAATTTAGTGCATTCATTAACTAAATTTGATATTATGGAGTTGAAGAATATGAAGAAATGTAGATATTAATTGTATTGGTTGCAACTAAGAGAAGATGATTTGTTTTTTATTAAAATTCATGAATGAGATGAGAAGGAATTGGTGAGAAGGAATTAGTTCATGCATTGAATAGGTATCGGTTGCCATAAATTTCTCAAGGGCTAATAGTTTTATATGAGACTAGACTTTTTAGGCCCGCGCTACGCACAGGTTTTACAACCTATAAAACTTCACAATAAGACGTTGTGGAAATGGAGAGTAGAAGATGATATATGTTTCATAAGAATCTACTATAGACATGTGGTTTGGATCAAAATCTTCATTTGAGTGACATATTCCTAAACGTAAGAAAGAAATGGGAAAAGAAAAAATCAAGAAAATAGATTAATTAAAAACAAAGCATTTAATGTAGTGTGATTAATTTGGGAAAACCCCTAATTTTATAGTATATTATGATATGATAAGATTAAGATATAGATGGGAGATAGAAAGCGAGAGAGAGGAAAATTAGATTTAAACATAAATTAGTCTAATTGACATTACTTTCTCAAATGATCAATTTTATTATATGTAAAATATATAGATAGATGAAAAATATCTAATTAACCCAGATTGATTTTTAACTGGGGAAGAAGGGGGCGTCAGGATGAAACGAAGGGATTGACGAACGGGGTAGAGATCGGAATGAGTTTGGAGATTGTGGTAGATGAAAGAGACGGAGAGGATGCGTTCTTAGTTGGTGATGAAATTAGCATTAAGAGAAGAGATAATTAGGGTAAAGATTTAAAATATTAGCATTCAGATTAATTTTTAACCGGGGAAGGTGGGGCGCCGGCATGAAACGAAGGGATTGACGAACGGGATAGAGACGGGAATGAGTTTGGAGATTGTGGTAGAGGAAGGAGACGCAAAAGATGTGTTCTTAGTTGGTGATGAAATTAACATTTAAGAGAAGAGATAATTAAGATAAAGATTTAATTGTTACAATATATTAGTGGATGTAACATCTTGTTTTTGATCTTCCCACATTTATATCTCATTTGTAACTCTAAGACACTTGCCTATATAAAGGCTTGTATGTTCATAGTAAGGAAGACACACACAAGAGATATATTTCTCTATCTCTACTCTCTTCTCTTCTTAATCTCTATATTCACTTGATTTATAACACGTGTGTTTTGCCATTTTGTGGTCGTAAAGACAGGGAAGGTGTGGGTGGGGCGTTACGTTATAATTGGTGTGATGTTGATGTTTGTCTGGCCATATAGTAAGGCTTGGGCTTGCATTTTATTTACAGCTATTGTTTTTAATGGGTCAGGCCATTTTCCGATGGAAATAATTGTAGAGTAAGTGTGGCCCATTGGCCCCTTAGAAGTTTTTAATTAAAAAAACTAGCCCTTTATAATTTTTATTAGTTTTCTATAGTCCCAATATAAATCCTAGTTTTAATTAGTTTTTTTGTTTTTTTTTACAGTCCAAATTGTTTAGTTCTTCTTTGCCTCCCTCTCCTCTCCTCGCGCTCTACTATACCCCTAACCCTAACCCCCTTCGAGATCCGATTTCAGGCAATCGGAGAACAGATCCGAGATCCGATCGTGAAGGAAGCGGTAATCGGGATCTAGATTGTACCGATTTGGTGCTGCAAAGTCGGCCTCCTGAAGGGGCTGCAAAAAATATAAAAACGACGTTGAAACTCGATCAGATGGATTGGACTTCTGCACAATGGAAATGGATGTGATGTGTTCGATGGTGATTGGGTTTGGGATGAAAGGTACCCTTTGTATGACTCTAGGGATTGTAGGTTCTTGGATGATGGATTTAGGTGCTCTGAGAATGGCAGGCCTGATGATTTCTACACCAAATGGCGATGGCAACCCAGAAATTGTGACTTGCCCAGGTCAATTTCTTCATTCAGTTTTTTATTTGATTCAAGCTTTTAGGTATTTTTCTTAGGGTGATTACAATCCTGTATGAATTGCTTGATTCTGTTGCTGAATGCTTCTTAATTTTCCTGATAATTTAATTGTACAATTGTTATTTTGGACACTCACGTTACTCATCTTGAACCTCTTGTCAAACTGTAGCATTAGCTTTCAAATTGAAATAGTCTACTGTGTATTTTGCCCTTTTCTGGATACAATCCAACGGTAAAGTGATGTTTGTCCTATTCTTTGCTTGCTGCTAGATACTGTTCTTTCCATGTCAACCACTTGTTTCTGTTTTTCGTTCCTTTGTTCTTTCTATTCACTTTAATTTCTCATGAGCCTCTGTAAGTAGAATGAACTTTGCTTAATTAGCACTATTTTTCACTTAACATGATCAGATTCGATGCAAAGCTTATGTTGGCAAAGCTACGGAACAAGGGAGTGGTTTTTGCTGGTGATTCGATAGGGAGGAATCAATGGGAGTCGTTTGTGTGCTTGCTTGTACCTAGTGTGAGTAATGAAAGTAGTATATATGAAGTGAATGGTAATCCAATTACTAAGCACAAAGGATTCCTGGTGTTCAAATTTGAGGAATATAATTGTACTGTGGGTATAATGACACTTTGTAATGTAGTTTTACAAATACAATGACACTTTTTATTTGGTGTTAGTAGTGTTATGATACTTTTTAATTGTGTAAATGACAATTTCTATGAATATAATATAATGAAATATTTTATTAATATAATGACATTTTTCATGTGAGTTTGTGAGTGTAATGACACTTTTTATTCCATACATAAAAGTATCATTTTAGATCAAAAGTGTTATATGAAAACAATATGAAAGTGTCTTCAGTTTGAGAGTGTCATTAAATTAAAAGTGTCATTAGTGTAAAAGTGTCATTAGTATAAAGTGTCATTAAAAAATAAGTGTCATTAGTATAAAAGTGTCATTAAAAATAAGTGTCATTAGTATAAAAGTGTCATTAAAAAATAAGTGTCATTAGTCGGAAAGTGTCACTAAAAAAATATTATTAAAATAATTAGAAACTTGAGAGAAAAACTTGAGAGAAGGGGTTAGTTTTTAGAGGTTTTTGGTTTAAACCACCCGTTATCTTCCAATATTTGCAAGGAACCACCAGTATCTTCGTTAATGATTCTAAACCACCCAAAACTTGCCTTTCGTTAACAAAGTCACACTCGTCCCCTTATTCCGTCAATTTTGCCGTCTAGATTGGTGAAATGTCCATTTTACCCCTTTTAAATTTCAGAAATTACACATCAATATAACCCTAAACCCTAAACACAATCTGAAGAAAAAAAACTCGACAGAAGAGGGAGGAGGCTGGCGATTGAGAACTCGATAGAGGAAGAAGTAGATTTGGGTCCATTTGAGGAGGTCGAGGTGTAATTGTGAGGTAGGCGAAGTGTTCTTCCATCAATTTGAAGCCTAATTCGCAGTGAAGGTATGCTTCTGTGTTGAGCTATACAATTAGGGTTTTTGTAAAAAAATACCTATGATTTTATGGTATAAATCTTGCCTTTGAATATCTTGTATTGTGGTATAGTGAATTATTATTGTTGATTTTGGTTGGCAGTAGGAATGTCTTCACAATCTGGCTCGTACAATTCATACAATGCTGAGCCAATTTGCTGGTGCCAGTTACCTGCAAAAATTAGAACAGCTTACACGCCTACTAATTATGGAAGGAGGTTTTTTGCTTGCCCTCGTTACAGATCATCTGAGGTAAGAGGATGTAATTTTTTCAAGTGGTTGGATGGATCATTTAGTACACAAGCTGAAGCCATTATTGCTGAGTTGTTGAAGCAGAAGGGTGATGTGGAAGTGAAGAATAAAATGCTTGAACAAAAGCTGGTGGAAAAAGATCAAGAAATGAAGGTCTTTGTATGCAGGGTTGAATTAGTAGTTGTTATTGTTGTTTTAGGGTGTGCTTTGATATGGAAAGGAATGATAAGTAAGTAGTTATCAGTTAGGAGAGTTTACTGGTGTTTGATCGATGAAAAGTAGTGTTTGACTGATGTTTTGGATTCATGTAATCTTTATATTGGTAAGAATGCATTTTGCTGGCGTCACTTATCCTTTTGCTGATTAATATATGCATATGTATTAACATTTTGGCTGGTGGAAGCATGCATTGGTTAAGTTGAACAATTTGACTCACCTACCAAACATCAGTCACATAAATGCATTCAAAACAGTGGTAAAATTCGAGTAAATGTAGGGTGTTGACTGGCTTCATTTAAGTGAGGAGGTTGTTACCTCCTAGCATAAATAGGTCCACACAGCATCAATATTGAGCATCAATTTGTGGCTCTCAGTTTTATTGTTGTTTCTCTTCTTTCATTCTTGCCATTCTTGGCATTCAGCAGTGTTACCATGGCCAATCACCACGAGGTCATAGTCTTAGACTCATCCTCATCCGAGTCCGAGGAGACTGTTGATCGTTCAAGTTTTTTTGTTCAAATGAAAAGGTCCTATGTCGAAGGCGATTGTCGTCTTGTAATATCTCTTCTCCTCAGTCTTGTTTTTTAATGAAATTGTTCTGGTGCAATGTTCATGATGTATTATTGTTCTGCAGATTCGCCCGACAAGTCATGGAGATAAGTTTTTGAAGGAGTTTAAGGACAACACAATCTCTCTTAAGGTTGGCGAGAAAAGTTGGTTCGTTAATCTGAAGCATACCAATAATGCTTATCGCTTAGGAAAGGGTTGGAGGGCATTTGTGGAGGACCAAAAGCTGAAGATCGATGATGAATGTCTCTTTGAACTTGAAAAGCACGATTCTAACGGTGTTGTCTATGACATTCAAGTCTACAACTACTGAGAGATATATTTGCTATGTATTTAGGAATGTGTTTTGCTACTGTTTGGTGTGTCTTGTTAGTGTGTAAGGTCTTTTGCTTTGACCTCTGTGTAATGTGTGTTGGTGCTGTTTAGTGGCACATGATCTATCATAAAATGCTCTTATAGAGCTTCCATAAACAACACAGTGTCTACATTGTTAAGAAACACCCAAAAAGACTACTAAGTTTCACAAAATACACCAAAGTCAGAGCAAACTAAACCATAATGAGCTCGAACTCCTTGAGCAAACTAAACCACAAAAGACTACTCAGTTCTTGGATTTTGCTGAGGCAACTTTGTTTCTCTTCCTTGCACTCATCTTCATCCTTGTAGAGTTTGTTGAAGTAGTACATTCAGGTTGGGATGGTCTTGACTGGCTCGATGGTGGTGCCTGAGAGGCTTCAGTTGTGATTTCATCTGGCTGGGACACTGCTTCTTGTCTCATGGCCTCCTCAATCATTGCTTGTTGTGAAAACATGTCATAATATGAGAAAAATTTCATAAAAAGTGATTGAGTTTAGGCTAAATTGCAACATGTCATAAAAAACATAATCCCACCACATCACTATCTTCCTCAATTCCAACAGGATCTCCATTGTAAGCTGCATTGGAAGGTTCTGGGAATGGTGTTCTGGTCTGTTACAAAAACAAATAAAACATCATAAGTATGAGCTTACTAAAATTTAGTGACATAAACAAATGCAAACCTTTCTTTTAGTATATTTCCTTTTCTGAGGCTGGATGGCCATAATATTGTCCTTTGGTGGTCTTCCACCTCTGTTAGGCTGACTAGGTGGCTCTGGTTCCTTTGGAGGATTTTTGCATATCCTCCTAGTGTGACCCTCTTCCCCACAGTTCCCACATTTGTTTTTCCCAAATGTTGACCTTTTTAACTTAGCCTTTTCCTTGTCTTCCCCTGGTTCTTTCCTCCTGGATTTTTTTGGTCTTCCAGCTTGAACCACTAATTTTGGTGGATCCAATGGTGGTTGGTCAGTTTTTATCCACTGGTCCTCTCCAGGCATTGGAACAACAGACAGCTCATATGCCCTCATGTAGGTTGATTTGTGATAGAAAGGGTCAACAAAGTCTTCAATCAATAACCTCCTCTTGAGAATGCAGGAAATGGCATGCTGACAAGGAATTCCAGTGATGTCCCACATATTACAACCATAAGATCTTTGGGCCAGATTTACCACAAATGTTCTCCCACCTGAATCTACCTCATACAAATCTCCATCACCATGACACTGACATCTCCCTATACTCTCAGCCCTCATGTCATTTATTTTCTTCATCACTTCAGGGGTAATGAGACCTTGGTGTGCATTCATTTTATTTCTCTTATTGATGAACATTTTCATCAGTTTCCTCCTTATCCATTCACACATGGATAAAATGGGCATCCCCCTTGCTTCTAATATACAACTGTTGAACTGTTCACATGCATTGTTAAGTTGCATATCAGACTTAGGATAATACCTGAATCCATGGAGAGACCAAGTTCTTGGATCTTGGCGCATCAAATAAGCAGCAACTTTTTCATTCATCTCCCTTATTACTCTCATTTTTTGTTCAAAATCAGGGAGGGTAGACGCTTTTGCAGCAGCCCAAACAACATCCTTGAATGATTGCCCTGGCCACTGTGCCTTGAAGTTGTTGCGCATGTGTCTCACACAAACTCTAGTGTCACACATAGGTGCTACTTCTGTCAAAGCCTCTAACAATCCCTAAGTAACAACAAACAAACACCATGTGTTAGAAAATTAATGTAACTCCAACTAACAAACAAGTATAAGAACTGAAAACTGACCTTGCACCTATCAGACATAAATGTCAATGCCTTGCCTCCAATGTCATCCATTAAATTCTGTATAAACCAACACCATGTGTCTTTGTTCTCTTGCTCAACTACAGCAAATGCCACAGGGAATATGTTCTCATTCCCATCCTTAGCAACTGCAGAGAACACTTGCCCAGTGTAGCAACCTTTCAGATGGCTTCCATCTAGTCCAATAATTGGCCTACACCCATTTAAAAAACCTTCCTTGCAAGCCTTCAGGCAGACATAGAATCTCTCAAACTTCAATGGTCTTTCAATTGTCTGTGAGGGCCTCACATACACAGTGCTACCAGGGTTGTAATGGAGGATTGTAGCAGCATAATCCCAGACCTTTGCATATTGCTCTGGTGCAAATCCTAGGGTCATAAGCACTGCCCTAACTCTAGCTCTCCATGCTTGATGATATGTAACAACATTGTGTTCTCTCCTCACTGTCAGAATAAAAGCTTTATTCTCCACTGTGGGTCATCCCTATAGTGTTCAAGGTATTTGTCAGCAAGCCAGTTGGATGTCATCTTTGAATTTCTGTCTTGCCATCCACAAGTATGCTCAGAACTAAAAGTCTTCAGCTGGAATGAACCATCTGATCCCATTTTCCTTGCAACAGCCTTAAAACCACACAACCTGTCTTTACAAACACACTTCTTCCTGCCTCTTTTCAAGCCACATTGACACTTATTTTCGCAATATGCAGAAACCTTGCTTTTGTCATTGTGGAGATAATAATAGTCAAACCCATTTTCTAAAGCATACTGTTTTAGAGCCTTTCTGAAGATCTCATTAGAGCCAAATCTCAAGCCAGCTTTCAAGCAAATCTTATTCCTAAAATCTACAGAGGGATTGAATTCTGGGTACCTTTCTGTATTGGCATCATCAGACCCACTGAAGCTCCTATAGTCATCACTCTGAACCCTTATGTCAAAGACATCTTCACCATCCTGTTGACCATCTTCTGTGATCAGATTTTCATCAAATACATCTGGATCTACATTGCCATCGAAGTCTGCATCATCAGCAGAGTTTTCTTCTGCAAATACATCCTCCTTATACCCCACATCATCAGAATCATCATCAGATGTCTCTGAACCTAACAACTCTGCATCTTCATCATCAGATGTATGACTCTCCTCCTCAGATCTAGCCTCTTCACTTTGGTTATTTGGAGTGAATTTGGGTGTAGGCCTTGGTGTCACAAATTTAGGGTTGAAAGATGGGGTGAGATTGGGTGATGAAGGGTTAAAAGACTTGAAAGCTGCAGAACTTCTGATTGGGCCTTGGCTACTAGACATCATCTTATCAATTGGGTTTCCTTTGGCAGCCCAAGGCCTTAACTTTCTTCCATTTCCAAAGTCCACGAGATCATTTGGACTGACCTCATTTTGTTGGACCACAAACACCTCTAATGTGTTGTTACAGCTAGAGACATTTTCACACAATTGTATTATATCCCTATCACCAACTATTTGTTGTATCCCTAGATGTAATCTGCTTCCAGACTTGCAAAACCACAGTTCACTAACATTTTAAATCTCTTCCACACCCCCTTTGACATATTCTTCTAACTCTATCTTTGAAAGCCTATCAGGGTCCACATTCTTCAATGCATAATCATTCTTCCTCTCATACTGAATTTCAGAATCCTTACTTAAGACAAATCTACCTCCATACAAGAATCTTAGATAACAAAACATCTGGAAAACAGTAAAAGAATCTCAGATACAAATGCATGTCCATAGAAATGTCCATAAAAGCATCTTATGCAAGTAAAATATTCTCTTCCCATGTGCCATAAACCCTTAAAATATTCTTCCTAAGGGTCCACTACCTTTGTCTTCCTCCTATTCAATACACCAGTCCAAATACAACAAAGCTCACTTTATTGTCACAATCCCATAAAAATCATTAAAAAAGTTCATGCCATACATATTCAAAGAAATGAGCAGTCATCAATTCAATGCCATACATAAACAATTCTGCACACAACAACCCAAAACTTTTCTGATATGTCACATTCAATGCATCCAAGAAAAAAAATCTAAAAAGTTAAGAAACCTTACCTTCCAGCTAGCATCCAATGTCGATTCCAACAACAGTGCACAAAGCTTCCCTTCTTCCTCTATCCGAGTTCTGAAATCGAAAATGTCTCTAGCTTCCCTTCTTCCCTTCTTCCTCTCTCAACCTTGCCCTAATTCTTCGAACCCTAATTCTGCAAATTAGCCCTATTCGCGACCTTCTTGTCTTTGTTCCCGATTTCTTCGGCCCTAAACACATAAACACACATCAATTACAACAAATCGAAACCCTAAACCAAAAACCCCCAATTTGTTATCCCTTCCCAGATCCCCAATTTCTGCGAGCAAACCCTAAACTGAACGACGAAGGGTTAAAAGGGCGAAGAAAACACCAACACACTTTCACCATTGCTTACCCGTAACGAATCGAAGCTGAATCATTCGTCGCGAATGGTGCTCGTCTTCATCGTTTTCGCAATCGCCATGTCCAATTCAAACCTAGAAAGTTCCGGGTTGTGAACAAAGGGCAAATCTGTAACAACAGGTGGTTTGGATGTGTAATTTCTGAAATTAAAAAGGGGTAAAATGGACATTTCACCAATCTGGACGACAAAATTGACGGAATAAGGGGACGGGTGTGACTTTGTTAACGGAAGGCAAGTTTTGGGTGGTTTAGAATCATTAACGAAGATACGGGTGGTTCCTTGCAAATATTGGAAGATAACGGGTGGTTTAAACCAAAAACCTCTAGTTTTTAAGGGGGTTAGTTTCTTAATAAAAAAGTTACACAAAGGTCATTTACTCAACTCACCGATAATTGTACGGGGTAGACCTGTTTCCGATTAATAAATATATATCCGGTGGCATTTGTGTTTTGTTGTGTCCAGTGTTCAAAATACTATGTGTACTGATTTTGAACAATTGTATAGGTCGAGAGACTTTTAGAGTATATGCATTGTGATGGCAGGCGAATATGCCGGATCGAATGTAGGAGGCTGAAAACGTTCTCTTGGATGAAGTTAAAGGTGAAGTCGATGTAGAAGGCGGGTTCGTGAGGTCGTTGCAGAAGATGATCGAACAAACTTGGATAGGCAAGTGACGTCTCTCTTGACTCGATCGTCTACCTAGAAAGACTCGCTTGACTCGAATTAGCCCAAGGAATCCACCTAGGGTTCTTTCGAGGTTTGAACGATAAGGTTATGGGCACACCAAACACCAGATCGGTTCGTGTGGGGCAGAGCTACGGACACACAAAACACTCGTTCTCACAAGTCGAATCAAACACAAGAAATCCACTTGAATTCAATCCAACAAAGCTACAACTAACAACGTCAAAACTAAAAATGTAGAATAATTCTCAATTTGTCAAATCTGCCTAAAACCCTCCAAAAACACATAATAAATAGCCTTCCCGAATTGCTTGATTCCCAAGAATGAAAACCCTAGAAAAACCCTAAAATCTCGAATCTTGTTCTGATCATAGAGGCCTTGTCCAATATCGAATATGCCTCAAATTTTGACACAATGAAGATAAGCCTAAGTACTCAAACATATATAAATTAGACATTAATCCGACCTTTCGTTTGCCCAAACGAACAAAAAGAAATTCGGATCTTGCAGCAGCCATATCTTGTTTATTGGGCCTCTGTTGGGCTTCAACGTTGGACGCAATCAAGATAGGCCCAAGAAGTATACTCTGACCAAATATCTTCTCAATTGGACTCCCAAGCCGTCCAGGCCACTCTGCCCTAACTCGGCCCCGTTGTCGTCGCCATGGAAGTCCTCGTCTCCCGGGAAACTCTTTGTCAGCGACCTCCAAACTTAGTAAGGTTCCCCAATATATTATGTCTTCAGATTGGGGACCTTGAGAGCTCACCCATACAGCCATGGATTCCAAAGACGATCTGAATGACGTCACTCTTCTTGACGTTGCTCTTGCCGCTACATTCCCCGGACTCCTTATGCCGACGTCTGTGATCTGAGCATGGTGATCCTACGTACATCAAAAGTGGTGATCCTACGTACATCATCCTCCCTCTCTAAAAAAGGATTCGTCCTCGAATTCGCATCAGGAAAAACAACAAACACAAGGTTTCTAATAAAAATAGGATGATTGCAAGTCAGCTTACGCTGTACAAAGTTGATTGGCGGGAGATCGAAGTGTTCTTCAATCCGTTCCCACATGCCTTCTTGTTTGTCTCCACTGTCAGCGGTATCACCCAAGGGACCTTCAAATGGCAATGTCATACAAAGAAAGGTCTCGCCTTTCACATCAGCAAAAGAGAAGCGAATCTCCTCAACATGTTCGACTTTTTTCTCTAGATTATCCTCCTCTTCAGTAGACTCGTATCCCCCGTTCGCATTCAAACGGACGACTTTTTGATTCGGGCAGTTATTAGCAATATGATCATGTCCCCTGCACTTGAAGCAAATGATGTCTCGAGTTCTTGAGCCCTCTTTAGGACGGTCTTCAGTTCTGGCCGAGGTCCTGGTGGCCGGTTCTGTACTTGGCGGCAGCCGGATGTTCGCTGAGGTCGACGGCGGCCGATTCATGTCGTTGCCAGATTTGAGTAGCGTAATGCATAACTGTTGAGATATGATGAAGTTTTGATTGAATGACAAACATCCACTAATGGTTTACTTGAGTGCGTAGGTATTGTTACTAGTGTGTGCAGGAACGAAGGAAGTCTACTTGTGCATAGACAGGAACAAAGGAAGTACAAGCAGGTACGAAGGAAGTCTTGCTGGAATCCATGAGGCGTAAGGTTACGACGAATGGAAGACAACTGTGAAGAATAAGTTCATCCGAAGAAGATTATTGGTCGAAGATATCTTGAAGAATGGACTTGAAGAATTATGGAAGAGTTGCATTTCAAAGAAGGAAAAAAGATCTTGTCAAAGAAAGAAAAGAAGATCCCAGTAAATAAGGAAAGTGGCAACTCGGCAAGGATGGGCATTGGACGCGCGTGTGAAGAAGCGCCAAAGGAATAAGGAAATATTACGCGCAAGGAATATTTCCTTATACGCTATTGTTTCCTTATTTGTTCAAGGCGGCGCGCCGAAGTGTAAGGCCCAAGGTGGCTACTTGGAGAACAAGTTGGAATGTCACACGGAAGGAAATATTTCTTAGGAAGAGATTTCCTTGTGAATGAAATATTAGGAAGCGATTTCCTTTTAGAAAGATATTGTGAGATTTATGATAATATTAGAACGGCTAGATTGGTAGTTAGGTTTGAGCTATTTAGTGTGCTATATATTGCATGGGAATTGCATAGCTTAGTAAGACTTTGAAGAGCGAAAACCTAATACTCGGTTTAGAGTTGTTCTACGTGTGTGAGATTGAGATTCAAGTGAGAAAAGTGATCCGAGATCTAGCTAGGACGTCTAGGTGAGTGATCCAAGTTCTATTGTAATCAAGATATCAATACAACAAGTAGGCTCGTACAAACTCTCTCTAGTGAAAGCTAGAGAGGAGTGGTTTTTCGACTTGAGGACTTTTTGGTACTTGGGGTGTTTCCACTATATATTATCGTGTCCAAGTTTGGTTTACATTATTGTTTGTCTTTATGCATTATCTACTTATCAAGGAACAATGGCTTTTGTTCCTTGAGTTTTTATACGCTAATCGATCCAACAATTGGTATCAGAGCCTGGTCCCTAGATTGTTTCAATTAGCTTTGCAGGAAAAGATGTCATCCAACAATGCAATCAATGACTCGTTCTGGAAACCCCCAATGCTGAAGCCGGGAGAGTATGACTGGTGGGCAATCCAGTTTGAATCCCATACTCAATCCCTTGATGCCCAACTATGGAAGGTCATTGAATTCAGAGATATAGTTGTTCTGGACCTTGCCGGGGAAGACAAGACCAAACAGAAGAAAAGAATCGACTACGATGATGCCGATTACAAATCCTTGGAGAAGAATGCTAGGCCAAGAGGATCCTTCACATGGCTCTCAGTTCAAGTGATCTCAGAAAGGTATTAAAATACAAATCTACGAAAGAAATATGGGATGCACTTAGTAGAACCTACTCAGGAAGTAGCGTTGTGAAGAGAAATCGCCTCTTAGCAGCACAAAAGGACTATGAGAAAGCTCTTCAAGAAAATAATGAATCTTTAGAAGATTTTCATGCCAGATTTGAAGGATATGTCAGCCAAATAGAGTTTCTAGGTGAAGACATTCCTCAATGGAAGGTTACGCATCAATTCATGCAAGCACTAAACTCCAAGTGGGATGGATTCATCAATGCTCTACAAGCACAAAGCGACATCAAAGACATATCCCTAGAAGATCTAGTCTGCCGCCTCAAAAGTCATTCAGGGATTCTCGAATGAAAACTCCAAGGAAGAAAGGAGGTTGACAAGAGTCAATCCATTGCCCTGAAAGTTGAAAAAGCATTTGGTCTATCTCAGATGGAAGACGTCGAGGCTGAAGAGGATGAAACTGTAGCCTTGATCACAAGTGCCTTTCGTAAAGCTTGGAGAGGGGGAAGGAGTGACTCCCGTCCCTCTGACGGAACGAAAGACATGAAGGAAGTCATATGCTATCATTGTCAGAAAACTGGTCACTTTGCCAGAAATTGCTACAAAAGAAGGGCGGGAGAACCACCCGTTCCAGAAGGAAAGCGAGCAATGATGGCAACCTGGGAGGATTCAGACTCAGATTAAGAAGACCAGAAGAGTGAGAAGGAAGCGTGCCTCATGGCAGCCGAAGAGAGCACACCTGAAGCCGAGGTAAGTCTTTCTTCCATCATCACTAAATTACAGAGCATGTCTAGTACTCAATTAATTCATATTGTTAGAAGACTTGGAGAAGAGAACGGTGATATACAAGAGAAATTAGATGAGAGAGAGGAGGAACTCTCAAGACTGGTTAACAAAACAAGACTCTTGTCTGAAAAGGTTGCCATGCTAGAAAGCCTCTCCTCTTCTTCATCTAGCTCTTGCGAAAAATGCCCCGAGCTCAAAAACAAGATCATATCCCTTGAGAGTAAGGTTTCTGAGCTCGAAAATACAAAGCTTTCTCTGGTTCATGAGAATGAGAAGCTGTGTAATGGTCTTGTGGTACTCAAGGAAGATGAGGATCACAAGAAAAAGTTGTGGCTAGATGAGCATGCTAGATCCTACATAAATGGCCTAAAAACGATTACTCAAGTCGATTTGTGCCCCGCAGTGGAATTGGATATTGCTCAGATAAAAACCCTAAAACTCATGAGTCACCTAACGTGAATTTGGAATCACCCAAGGAACCATTACTGGAAAACCCTTGCAAAAGGTGTGTCACCAAAGTGGAGTCCTTAGGGGGAAACAGATCCGTCGAAAGGATAAACACATGGTTTGATGGGCAGAAAGCATATAAAATCTGGTTGAGCCAACTTCAAAACACTGAGCCGGCACATATTGACTTCGAGTCCAGGAAAGCTAACATTCCCATCTGGCCAGGACAAAGCAAGTACGTTAAGAAACATCGTGTTTGTTGGCACTGTGGTCTACGAGATCAACTACGAGTTCCCAAGGTCACCTAAGTGAAGACTAAGTACGTTGACGAGAAGAGCTACGCGTAGACGACGACGAGTACGAGAAAGAACGAGTATGAAGGCGTCGTCGAGATAAAGATAAAGTCGACTGAGTATATTTATGTCTTTTATTTAATATTCATTATGTAAATAGTAAAAGATATTAGAAATAATATCTTTTACCATGTTTTATATTAGGTTAAAGATATAAGGAAAAAAATAAGATTCTTTTTTTAAAGATAGAACTAGGGTTTGCCTATAAATAAAGGGCTCCCTTATCATTGTAAGAGAGGCTTTTTTCCCCAATTAATACACAAGTATCTCGAGTTCTCTCTCTTTTATGAATGGTGTTTTCTAGATGAAGTGCTTGCACCGTCAAGTGTAATCTTTGCCCTACAATTGTTTAGTTATCATCTCGTTGGTAATTTCGCTACAAACAATTGGCGCCTACCGTGGGGCATGATAAAAAAATTGCCTTCTTTTCATCAAAAGAAACCATCTTTTCCTCACAAAAAAAGCCAAAACCTAACGAGCCTTCAAAGATCAAAGAAGAAGATCAAAATCCGAAATCATTCCCGGTTCACCTAGCTGTCTGCGACACAATTTTTAAAAGCTCGTATCTCTCCCGTCCGATGTCTAAATTTGATGAAATTTTGAGGGATTAAAGAAGACTTCAATATCGGTCGAATGGCGTTGGAATCATGCAATTCTGAATTTTCTACAGAGCAGGCCGACATAAACAAGATGATTGCAGAATCCAGAAAGTGGCTTGTTCTACAAGGAAGATTTCTGTTTCACCAACTCAGATTAATAGAAATCATGCTAAAGGAAAGTTCTTAAATTCATTATCATGAGATTTTCGTATCTAAATTTGCATATTCGCCATAGAAAAGAATATTACACTTGATCTAAGATTATGTCTTTCCTATTCATATTTAAGATTCAAGATTATAGCATGAGAATCTAAAAAGATCAGATTTCTATTACGATTGAGTAGAAGTTCATAAAGTTTGTACCTTGATTAAGCATGATGTACATCTACTTAAGCATGTCGTGTTGTTTTTGCTTGTATATGATGACAATGACGCCATACCTTGCTCATATATGACGAGTGAACTATTGAGAATCTACAAGAAACCAAGGAAAACAACTAAGGAATAAAAAGATCATGTTGTAAGACCCTTCAAGAAGACGATCACGACGCTAAGACATCATGAACAACACGTTTCGGAGACGCCAAAGACGACATAAGACGAATTCCTCTCCAAAGACAAGAACACCGCGTTCCTCCCATCGCGTCTCCATGACAAGGGGATATCTCCACAAGTTTGGTACGATCATGACGGTGTCCAAGGAACACGACGACCAAGAAGCCAATTACTAAGGGCAAAGATAGATGATGCATCTCGATCTAATCACGAGCAAAAAAAAGCTCACAAGCTAAGTTCTCTACTCCTTTATTCCATATCGTTATTCAAGCACCAAGTTCTCATGATCATATCTCGCCTAGACGTGCATGATTAGAAAAAAAAAAGATATGAAAGGATGCATACTACCTTCATATACGCTCATAAACTGAAAAGTAGAAGAATGGCATGTAAAATATGAAGATTACCTCCTAAGTCTTTCGTTAAGCTCTCTCTTTAGAATCTCTATGATCTATATCACACGTGGTTGGACTAGCTTTTCAGGACTGTTATTGTTAAAGCTAAATAAGAGTACAACAAAGAGAATGAGGACGTCAGGCAAAATGATGACTTTGGATTACTATGTGATAATCTTAGGTTTGTAAGATAAAAGCTCTCAGGTTTGTAAGATAAAGAGCAAAGCATCACGACAAATATGAAAAGTCAATAGAAGTCCATCAGCCACTGTGTAAGCAAGTTATCAACGTCGCCCCTCAACGCGACGCCTTCTCCTGAACGCGTCTGATGGACACAACGTCCTAAAGTTGAAGCTTCTCCAACGTTTCTAGACGTGAAATCAAGAACTCCATCATTATATGATCTCCAGAGCTACCGCTCAAAATACGAACTAAGTGGAATACAAGAACGCGACGGATCAAGAAAGTCTCAAATGAGTAACTTTTTTAAGAGTCACCTAAATAAGTACAAAGTACAACAAAACCAAGTAAGTTCTCTATAGAACCTGAGCCTTTCATATCTTACTTAAATTCGAGGAAAAGAAAGAGATACCTCATCAAGTTGAAAAAAAGAAAGAAAGATCGTGTCTCAAGACGCAAGCTAAAGACCATGCCAAAGAGAGCATAAGATCGAAGTAATCCTCCTCAAGTTCGCAAAGAAAAAGCTATTCACCAAGAAGAACAACACAAAAAGTTGGAATCGAAACACCAGAAGCAAAAGTATTCCAAGTAAGGCGGTTGAGCATTAAGAAAACAATCTCCCAACACCGAAAGAATTCCTGAGGATAAGAGCGTTGAGAAACTCGACGCGTCCTAGAAAGGCCCGTATGAAGTGGTGCCTATAAACTCGTCACCACCGAGGGAATAAGAGTGATGCGTTCATGGAACGTCACTCACCCCAAGCCATTGATTGTTAGCTAGTTGAAGTGCATATTTACCAAGTTACGCATGTCTAAGTAAGTCTACTTTCTGCAAAATCATGTCGTCGTCATAGCGTCGATGCGGCAAGGGGTCGCGTCGACGAGGGGTAGCTTTAGAATGTCGTCATGTCGAGCCATCATGATTATTTAAGTGCATGAGCATATTTTCTCTCCAACGTGTTAAAGCATGCTGAGTTGTTTCATTTTCAATGACTTGCTCTATGTCTATTGAGAGAACGTGTCTCTTGACTACGGTGTACCACCTAAGAAGCAAGATGGCCGCGGAGAAAATCCGCGCCGGGGGCGAATTTCGTTAGCCTATGCGTTCAAGGCTCCATCTACGCGTACGCAACGTTAGCCGAACCGCCGACTCCGAGTCGACGCTTCCCATGATTGTTAGCGACCTGTGGCAATGGTCATGGGGAATGAAGCCCGAAACCTCACGAAACCGGCACGGTCCGCTGAGAAAAGAAGGGAAACCTATTGACACGACCACTCTCCAGGAACGCGTCCTTGCGTCTTTCATGGCCCCTCTGAGAGTCATGAATCTACGGGCATATACGTTTTCTCTATCCGGTTAAGGAGGCGTCCGCCGGAATCGTAAGTCCAGACAGTCACGAGCTGGACGCTACACAATCAACAGGCCCATCGATTAAAAGAGTTCGACGTCGACCTGACGCTAACGTGTGGTAAAGGATTCACCATGAGTAAGACGTGATGTCACAAGCTGATAAAATCACACGCTAACCTACATCCGCCATGCCAGGGGTAGAAAACCACACCCTAAAGATAAAGCAGCAAAAGCGAAAGCCAAGGACCAAACTTACGCACTCACAAACGAGCTACGCGTAAGGGGTCATGGAAGTTAAAGTCAAAAAGAAAAAATTTCTACACGTACGCAGAGCAACATACACGTACCAAAGCATAAGAACATAAAACATCAAAATCAAAGAAAGAGCAAGCTCCCAAGACGCGAAGAATAACGCGCACGACGCAAGAAACAAAGTGCAAGATACAACAAGTAAAGCAAGCCCCAGGGTCTTTGGTAGCTCTAACCTAGTCTACGGGGAGCCTAAGTCAAACCTACCAAAAGAGGTAACACCACTCAAGGAAACACGCAAGAAACGCATAAGATACGCGTTAAGACAAAGCAAGTTTGAGACCACCTACCTGTAAGAAAGGGATAAGGATGCCAAAAAGCACGTTTGGAGCCAGGAAACAATTAAGATAGAAGTACTATCGAGAAGATCCACAGAAAAGAGTAACTCAATCGACGCGTAGATGAATACGCTATACCGCCAAAGAAAGATCAAGTCGAAAACGTCACGCAAGATAAGAGGAATAGTTTGCAACAAGGAACGACGAGGAGTTCAAGTAAAGACCCGAAAAGACGCGACAAAGGAATCTCGATCAAAAGCAAGAGATTAGAAAAAACCCAAGAGCGAGAAGATGAACGAGAACGGCAATCACGAGTTGGCCAAGATCACGCAAATTCTACGCGTAGGAAGATTGCCATCCCCAGAGAACACGATCAAAAGCATCGAAACGAGTATAACAAAATTTCATCTCCGTAAGAAAATAAAAGCATCTCAAAGAACCCTCCTGAAAGAACCAAGAATGATCTAGTCACGAGAAGCATTAGTACGACTGCAAGCACGACGAGTTCGATGTTATCGCCGAACAAGTCTAAGAAAAACATTCAAGAGAAGCAGTACTCCCAAAAGTATTAAGTAAAAGTCAGTGTAGTCGACACAAGGTGTCATAGCCAACGTGTTCCCAGATGTGCAACGTGTTCTCCAAGGACGTCTCCCGACGCGTTCTCCAGAACATTCTCGTTACATCTCCTTAAGACTCGAAGCAATCTAAGGGCATCGCATGAAGATCATGTTTTCCCGCCATGAAAACGCCACCAGGGGTTAGACCTATGACATAATCGCCATCAGAGCAAGAAAGTATGCGTACGACTTCGTCTCCAAACTAAACCTCAAGGGTCTACTCTCTACGCCATATAAGCGATGCGTCCTCTAAGTTATCTCCACAATGTGCTATCTAAGACATCCTCGATCCTTAACGAGACAGTTCACGGCGTCCCTGAGTCATTAGAGCAAGAATGACTGCACTTTCCTAAACTGCTAAGCACAATCTATTCATCCCGGGTACGTTACTCAAGACCTCCTTCAAATTAGTTATTCTTCTTCACGTATCTCCACTGTTCGTCTACAAGCTTCACTTCGAGCAAGTCTATCTCTCTCTCCAACTTCTAGTAAGGCTTCACGCAATAGAGGCCTACATCCATCTGCAAGGGGTGACGGAATTATAAGAGACACGTTGAAAGTATGAACACGTCGAGGTGCTATAACATACGCGTTGAAAGTGAGAACGCGTAGAATCGCCAAAGAGAAAAGAGAGTACGTTATGAAAAAAGTATGTCAAAGTAGACACAAAAGTTAAGAAGTAGCATAATAAGAAGAGACGCCAGAACTCAAAGCATATACCAGAGAAGAAAGAAAGTACGACAAAGTCTAAGAAAGCTGAAAAGTTCCACGTCACCCAAGCTAGGGGTGATGAGTAGAGTCTCCACAAAGTCTAAGAACGAGCGACGAAGTGTCCTCATGAAACTTCCCTGAGTAAAAGCAACGATTGGTCGAGAACAAGCGTAAGAGAAAAAAATCTGAGTATGCAGTAGAAAAGAAAGAAGGAAGTTGAAAGAGTCGATTGTTTCTCTCGTCCGTGACGAAGTAGTAGTTTCCTCCAAAAGTGATATCCTTAGAAAAAGGAACATAAGATGCTCGAAGTACCACATTAAGAAATCCAAACCTGATATTGGCAAAGGTCCAATAAGGAGATATGTTACAAGAAAGAAGTAAATCTCCATCTAAAAATTTGCTTGAAGACAAGATGATCCAAGTAACCCAGCTGAGGATTTTGGTGAAGCAACGACTTCACTTACGAAGTCCTCATTAGCCACGATTTCAGATTCGGCCCGCGAACATTTCAGAGTCGATTAAGCACGAAGTTGTTTCACTCCAAAGAAGGCGTAAGAATCCCAAGATCCAGATTGCCTATTGCCAGTTAGAAAGAAAAGACATGTTCAAACGTAGAACTTGAGTTCAGGGAGCTGATTATGAAGTAATAGAGTTTCGAGCATCAAGTTATAGCAGCAACGCGTTGAGATTAAGAGAAGGCATTGAAGGAGTGAAGGTGTTTCCCTGACTTAAGGATTTCGCCAGCAAAACACCTTAGGGGTATTGTTTGTGCCGACAAATACCACTACGGTTGCGACGTGTTCGTAGGGTCAACGCGTTGGAATGTACATGAAAACGAGGAGATCAATAGAAGACGTCCAAGCAAGTAACATGATCGTCGACATCACTAAGGTCAGCACAGAGTACTCTTTTTACTCTTCTCATGGTTTTTCCCACGAGGTTTTCCTAAGAAGAAGTTTTAACGAGGCTCCCAAGGTCATTCATCACCGTGACGCCATCAACATTGTCCCCGACATCATCTACGAGATAGATGAGGTCATCTACGAGATAGATGAGGTCATCTACGAGATAGATGAGGTCATCTACGAGATAGATGAGGTCATCTACGAGATAGATCAGGTCATCTACGAGATAGATGAGGTCATCTACGAGATCACCTACGAGATCAACTACGAGTTCCCAAGGTCACCCACGTGAAGACTAAGTACGTCGACGAGAAGAGCTACGCGTAGACGACGACGAGTACGAGAAAGAACGAGTATGAAGGCGTCGTCGAGATAAAGATAAAGTCGGCTGAGTATATTTATGTCTTTTATTTAATATTCATTATGTAAATAGTAAAAGATATTAGAAAGAATATATTTTACCATGTTATATATTAGGTTAAAGATATAAGGAATAAGATAAGATTCTTTCTTTAAAGATAGAACTAGGGTTTGCCTATAAATAAAGGGCTCCTTTATCATTGTAAGAGAGGTTTTTTTCCCCAAGTAATACACAAGTATCTCGAGTTCTCTCTCTCTTTTATCAATGGTGTTTTCTAGATGAAGTGTTTGCACCGTCAAGTTTATCTTTGCCCTACAATTTCTTAGTTATCATCTCGTTGGTAATTTCGCTACAAATAGAGGCTTTGGAGGGAAAAGTGGCCGCCGCTGAATCGGAAGTTAATCGACTTAATGGCTTGCTTAAGGAGGCTCGTGACGCGGAGAAATCGGCCAAGGACAAGGCCACTGAGGCTCTCAATCTTCACAGTGCCTGTTTGTGCCTAAAAATACGACGAGTAAGGAACGCGTGGTAAGCTACGCGTAGAAGGGTTACGTCGACGCGACGAGAAGTAGTGAAGACGTCGTTGACGTGACGAGACGTGGAAAAGATCTCGCTCTCCTTTACTTCGAGCGTTGTCAAGCTCCAAGTTCTCTCAGTTGCACCGATGCCACTATTTCTTGCTAGACCTTTGGTGACCATTGATTGAGTAGCCTTGGCTACCGCTCTTGCTCTTGCTCAGGTCACTGGGCCTAGTGAGCGTATGCTCATGAGTTCTTGGCCTCGACACGTCCTCGTGTCGTCAATGTCTAAGTCCGGGGGAATGTATGGGGACAAATCAGCTACATTAAATGTCCCATGAACACCAATACCTGGAGGCAATTCAAGCTCATATGCATTAGGACCAAAAGATCTTAGAATTTTATAGGATCCATCACCTCTGTCATCCAGTTTGTGCTTTCGTGTTGCCGGAAAGCGTTCCTTTCTTAGGTGTAGCCACACCAGATCTCCTGGGGAATAGGTGACTCCCTTCTTCCCTTTGTTGGCCTTTCATTAATATTGTAATGAACGATGTTGCAGCTGCTCCTTTGTTCTTTCATGCAATGCCTTGATCATCTCAGTCCGGTTAGCTCCTGCAGCCTGTTCACCATCTTTCAGAGGCAGTGGAATCATGTCCATCGGGGTCAAATGAATTCGACCGTATACCACCTCGAATGGACTTAGCCCTGTTTCCGAATGGACGGCCCTGTTATAGGAAAACTCAACATACGGAAGTAAGTCCTCCCACCTCTTAGGATTAGCACGAAGCATGGTCCTAAGAAGTGAGCCTAGAGTTCTATTTGTAACCTCAGCTTGTCCATCAGTTTGTGGGTGGTAGCTAGTAGAAAATAGGAGTTTAGTACCTAGCTTTCCCCACAATGTTCTCCAAAAATGACTCACAAATTTCACATCTCTATCACTAACAATAGTTTTAGGAATTCCGTGCAACCTAACCACATGCTGAAAAAAGATATTACTAATGTCGGTAGCATTATTAGTCATTTTGCATGCCATGAAATGAGCCGTTTTGGAGAACCTATCAACCACAACAAAGATGCAGTCACATCCCTTCTTAGTAGTAGGCACCCCCATCACAAAATCCATTGATAAATCTTCCCAAGGTTGATTGGGAATTGGTAAGGGTGTATACAATGAAGAAGATGAGCGACTTTTCACCTTGTGACAAATCACACAACCATTGACAAATCGTGTGACATGTTTGATCATATGTGGCCAATAGAAATGCTCTTGAAGAGCAGCTAAGGTTTTGGCTATTCCAAAGTGTCCTCGCCCTTCATGAGCTTCATGAATCAAAAGTGTTCTTATAGAACTAGAAGGGATACAAAGCTTGCCCCGTCTATAAAGAAACTTTTGATCCACAAAGTAGCCATCCACCTCACCTTTAGCTAAACAACTCTCATAAATAGTCTTAAAGAAATCATCTTGCATATACAAGTCTATTATCAATGAAAATCCGATTAATTTGGCTTGTAGATGAGTTAAGAGAACATACCTACGAGAAAGGGCGTCGGCTACCACATTCTCCTTACCTTTCTTATGCATGACAACATATGGAAAGATCTCCATAAACTCTACCCATCGAGCATGGCGTCTTCCTAAAGTGGATTGTTGCTTCAAATAAGCCAAAGCCTCATGGTCCGTGTGGACAACGAATTGTTTTGGCCAAAGGTAGTGTTGCCAAGCCTTGAATACCCTAATCAAAGCATACAGTTCTTTATCATAAGTAGGGTAGTTAAGTGTTGCACCTGAGAGCTTTTCGCTGAAGTAGGCAATAGGCCTTTTCTCTTGGAGCAAGACACCACCAATTCCGAAATTGGAGGCATCACACTCAACTTCAAACATCTTTTGAAAGTCAGGGAGTTGCAACAATGGAGCATTGCAAAGACTTTCCCTAAGTCGAAGGAATGCAGCCTCATGTTTGTCTTTCCAGTCTACTATGGCTCCTTTCTTTGTGAGCTCATGTAATGGGGCTGCAATTGTGCTAAAATCTCGTACAAATCTCCTGTAAAAGCCTGTCAATCCTAAAAATGATCTTACCATAGTGGGAGTAGTAGGAGTTGGCCATTCTTTAATGGCTCGGACCTTTTCTTGGTCCACCTGTAATCCATCCTTAGAAACAACATAGCCAAGGAAGATAGTAGAAGTAGAGCAAAAGACACACTTTGACAAATTAGCATACAATTGCTGATTCCTAAGACATTCTAAGACTTGTCGAAGATGGTCAACATGATCATGCAATGAACGGCTATACACCAATATATCATCAAAATAAACCACAAAATTTTTTCCTAAGAAATGTCTAAGCACATGGTTCATCAATCTCATAAAAGTACTTGGTGCATTTGTAAGTCCAAAGGGCATTACTAACCATTCATAGAGACCATACTTTGTTTTGAAGGCTATTTTCCATTCATCACCCTCCTTCATACGAATTTGATGGTATCCACTCTTGAGATCGATCTTGGAGAATAGAGTAGCACCATGTAATTCGTCTAGCATGTCGTCCAGGCGGGGAATAGGATGCCTGTATTTCACAGTAATTTGGTTGATAGCTCTGCAGTCTACACACATACGCCATGTGCCATCCTTCTTTGGCACCAAGATAACTGGGACTGCACAAGGTGAAAGGCTTTCACGAACGTAGCCTTTATCCATCAAGTCTTGAACTTGTCGTTGTAGCTCAGCTGTCTCTTCCGGGCTTGCCCTGTATGCAACTCTGTTGGGTAGGGAAGCGTCCAAAACCAAGTCAATTTGGTGCTCAATTTGGTCGGGATAGACATCTGTAAAGTCCTGCAAAAGCGTTTGAATCACAAGAGGTAAATCATCTTGTTTGTTACTAGAAAGACACTCTTTAGGAATTAAAAGAAAGCAAGGTGAACATCCCTGAATGATTGGAGTGATATCCCGAGAGAGTGTTAGTAGTATTCTGTTCTCACAACGTCCCTGTATACCCGACTTTTGCATGTATGGGTCCTTCATTCGAACCGAAGCCTGATCAGAGGAATTGTTGCAAAATTGATGATCTGCGGGAGCGGATGAATCCTCCGCGGGCGCGGAAAAATCCCTGTTGTTGGGATCCGCGGTCGCGGCTCGATCGTCCGTGGTCGCGGATGTTTCTCTGCGGGACTCGGCTTTTCTGGCTGTCGGATCCGCGGGCGCGGCTCCAGGGGTCGCGGTCGCGGATTTTCTGTTGTTGAACTCGGTTTCCCGAGTTTTTGTGCCTTTAATTTCTTGTTTTCCAGCTTCTATAACCTTGTTCCTGCTCCTTTCTTGATGATCCATGAGGATTTCATGTGGGGTCATGGGTAGCAAGGTTACTCGTCTTCCTCCATGGACAAACGCGTAAGTGTTGAGTAAGCCATCATGCACCGTCTTCCTATCAAACTGCCAAGGAAGACCAAGAAGAAGGTGCATAGAATCCATTGCAATAACATCACATAAAACCGAATCTTTGTATGGACCAATAGAGAAAGATATGTGGCATTGCCTATTTACCACATCACCCTTACCTTCGGTTATCAATTCGAGACCGTATGGTTGAGGGTGTGGAGTTGTCTGGAGATTTAGGTGGTGAACCACCTTAGCATTGAGAATATTACAGCAACTCCCACCATCAATAATAACACTCAAAGATGTCGTTTGAACCAAGCATTTAGTTTGAAATAAATTTTCCCTTTGGTCCATTAGCGCGACTTCCTTGATTGTTAATGCTTTCCTCGTGACAAGGCTAAGGGCTATACCTCCCTGATTATCTGATACCCTACAATTTGTATGGCGTAACTAGGGATTATTACATTGATTTAGGAGTATTATTATATGTGTTTCCAGTCATTGTTATGTTCTGAGATATTTATTAAGAAGTGAAGAATTGAAGATCAGAACCAAAGAATATTGAAGATTTGAAGAAATCACAGACGGCGATCGCCATGGATCAGCGGCGATCGCGGTGGAGCAACAGAGAGGAGCCGAGATTATTTAATAGATCCAACTTTTGGGAGAAGCTCACTTGAATAAGAAAGCATTATAGGACCAAAGAATATTGAAGATTTGAAGTATTATTATATGTGTTTCGAGGAGTATTATTATAGGACCAAAGCATTATAGGACCAAAGAATATTGAAGATTTGAAGATTTGAAGTATTATTATATGTGTTTCGTGGAGCAACAGAGAGGAGCCGAGATTATTTAATAGATCCGCGACCGCGGATTAATATCCGCGATCGCGGGTATTGTGCTGAATTCCCCTTCGCTGGAGTGTTGATGGGCCGTGCGCGAGATGGGCCGTGGATTTGAAGCAAGCAACCGGCCCAACTTTTGGGAGAAGCTCACTTGAATCAGAAAGCATTATAGGAGGATGGAGCCCACATGGAAGAAGCAGGCTGGACGTGAATTAATTCACGTGCTCTCACCGAGAGCAAAGCCTGCTCGTTTTGGCTTTTGTTCTATTTCCTTATTTCTTTATTTCTTTTTCCTTATTTTCCTTTTATTATTTCGTTTAGGATATTTATTTTACCATATATTTTTAGGGTGAGTCTCTATTTAAGAACCCTAGTTCTCATCATCTTTATCATCATCTTTTCCATCAGACAATTTAGTTCTGCAACCATGAGCAGGAACTAATCTCCATTGTTTTACTTAGCGGTTGAAACCTTCAGTTATTAAGTTGTGAGATTTATAAACTCTTGTTCTTTTCCTATGGGTTTGTATTAATTCTCTTGTTCTTCATCTATTGATTTCTATTAGTTTTGCTAGCTTGATCACCTAGTTTGATTGATAGTTTTCTATTGCTAGACTAGGAATATACGGTGGAATTCCTTGTCATTGTAGCACTCATATCTGCATGATCTGGTAGTTGATTGTTTATATGAAAGAGAATTGATTGCATGTTAATACTTGACGGTTGTAAGTTATTGCATGCATCCTTATGATTCCTGTGCTCTTTTCTGCTATTTCATCTAATCTTGAGAGGTTTCCCTGATTGTTGAATAGTAAGTATTATCAGGACCGGTTGGCCTGCTAATATATTAAAGATTGGAATAGGAACATTCCCTATGATTGATAAGAACCTGAGATAATCTATGATCAACTTGATTGACTGTTGCGTGGATACTTGTTACTTGTTCGTTAGTTGGTATTTCGCTTGACTGCATAGTGATTGGTGTTTTGATTCCCTTGGGTTCGACCTCTACTTGCTTGCTATACTTTAGTTAGTGTTTAGAGTTTTCTTTGATTTGGCACTACGACTTTAGCCTCATCAAATTTGGCGCCGTTGCCGGGGAATTGAAATTTTTCTGATTTTGTGTTAATTGTGAAATTATCAACTGTTTGGTGTGAACCTTTATGGTTCAGACCCGTGCTACTGATTCATCTCTTGTTGCCTTTGACCCAGAGATTGAAAGGACGTTCCTTCGAAACCAAAGAGCAGCTCTGAACCAAGAGAACGAGATGGGTGATCGACATGGACCGCCATTGCCCACTATGAGGCAACTCACTGCCCCAGACTTAAACCAACAACCTTTGGCAGTGAGGTTTCCTGAGATTGAAGAAGGTGTGAACTTTGAAATAAAAGCTGGTTTAATTCATGAACTACCACACTTCCATGGCTTAGCAGGAGAAGATCCCAACAAACACTTGGCTCAATTCCATGCCATATGTTCTAGTATGAAGCCAAGAGGTGTTACTGAGGAGCAGGTCATGCTGAGAGCTTTCGGATTTACTCTGAAAGACGCTGCGAATGATTGGCTCTATTATCAAGCTCGAGGGAGTATTGATACATGGGCTAAGATGAAAAAGGTCTTTTTAGAGAAATATTTTCCAGCTACAAAACTGAGCAACTTGAAGAAAGAGATCACGAATCTTCAACAACACTCAACTGAGAGTCTCTATGAATATTATGAGAGATTCAAGAAGCTTTGCTCAAGCTGCCCATTCCATAGTTATACTGACCAAGATCTCCTTATGTACTTATTTAGTGGCCTGATTGATGAGGATCGTCGAATAGTGAATGCATCCTGTGGAGGTAACTTTTTAAGATTGACTATACCTCAGGCCACTGAAATGTTTGAAGAGCTAGCTGAGAGTTCAAGGCAGTTTGGCAGTAGACAGGGATCCCACTCAGTCAAAACAATTAATTCAGATCAATTACAGACTGACATGAATGAACTGAAAGATATGATGAAGTCTTTTATGCTGCAAAGTGGTGGTCACCAACTCCAAGAGCCGAATGCTGAGGTAAACGCTATTGGTGGATGGCAACCAAGGCCAAGGTATGATTCTCATAATATTAATTATCAGCAACCTAGACCTCAGAATTCTATGACGGTTGAAGATATGATCAAGTCCTTAGCTCAGACTGTGATGAAACAAAATGCTAAAATGGAATCGAGTATCCAAAATCTTGAAAATCAGTTAGGACAGATTGCTCAAGCTGTGAGTAAATTAGAGGCCAGGGAACCGGTAAGAAACCCGAGAGAGAACGTCAGTGCAGTGTTCTTGAGGAGCGGAAAAACTTTAATTGACTGTTCTGTGCCAAAACCGTGATCGGCAGATCTGAGTGGCGATCGCCATGAGATTACAGAGAGCAAAACAGGGTCTGCATCCCGACCGCGATCGCCATATAGCGATGGCGATCGCCATGCCATTCCAGAAGTTGCATCAGATTTCGACAACAATCCGCGACCGCGGATGATGATCCGCGATCGCCAGTTGGTAATGGCGATCGCCGGGAGACCCCTGAGTACATTGATGATTATGTTCGCCCGAATTTTCCACCTCTATTCTCTCAGAAGCCTGTTGCTCCCTTTCCTGAGGCATTGAAGGATACCCGAAGGCTGGAGGACGACAAAGAAATCTTCGAAATCTTTAGTAGGTGTGAGGTAAACATTCCTTTGCTCAAACTTGTTAAGAGTATTCCTAGATTTTCTAAGTTTTTGAAAGAAGTTTGCACTATCAAGAGAAATCAAAAACTGAAAGGAAAGAAGAAAGTTGAAATAAGTGAACAAGTTTCTGCTGTGTTTCAAAAACTCATGCCTAAGAAATGTGGTGATCCAGACATATTTAGCATTCCATGTGTGATTGGTGAAACTAAATTTGACAAAGCCATGCTAGATTTAGGTGCATCAATCAATGTTTTGCCTTACTCTTTGTATGAATCACTAGGCTTAGGACCTTTGCATAAAACAAGAACTGTTATTCAACTTGCTGATAGGTCTACTTTATACCCAAAAGGGGTTGTTGAGGATGTTCTTGTTATGGTTGGTGATCTGATTTTTCCTACTGATTTCTTTGTGTTGGATATGGAGCATGCTAATTATGTCACACCTATACTGTTAGGTAGACCTTTCATGAAAACTGCACAAACAAAAATTGATGTTAATAGTGGGACTCTCTCTATGGAGTTTGATGGGGATAAGGTGGAGTATAATATTTATGACATGGATCCCATTGATAAGAATTCTCTATGTGCTATTGATGTGATTAAGCCTACTTGTAAGGATGAATTGCAACCTGTTTTAGAGAATCTCTTAGAGCCCCAAAAGTAGATGTTGTTTTATCTAATAACATGAAGGAGTGCCAGGCTAAGCCAGAGTATAAAGGTAAGCTCTCTTCACATCCTTTGGGCAATCGGCCTCCATTACTGACCTCGCCAGGCGAGATAACATTGATGTCTAGTGTGCAGGCACTTGACATTGAGCTTAAACAGCCGCCTGATACGGTCAAGGAGGAGAAAGTGAATGAAACCACCTTCATTGCTAAAGACAAGGTGGTTAAGGTAAGAGGGACGAGATTCAAGGCGTTCCATGAGTGGTTCAAGAGGGAATTCAGACAAGAGACTGTTTTCACAAAGCCAAATGGCGTTAGTTAAATCTCTTGAGTTTCATGTCGAGCCACGACATAAAATAAGGCGCTACTCGGGAGGCAACCCGAGGTTTGAGTTTGTTTTTATTTGTTTTTGTTCGGTTTAATTTTCTTTTTAGTTTTTCTATGGACAGAAGGAAATCTCCGAAGCTTAGGGTCAGCTACAGTTAGTAGCCAATCTCGATGTAAGTCTTCTTTTCCAAAAAAAAAAAAAATCCGAAAATCTTAAAATCATTCCGAGAAAAAAAATAATATATCGGATTAAAAAAACATAAAGTGCAGAAAAAAAATAAAGTGCAGAAAAAAAATATGAGAGAAAAGAAAGTAAAGAGTTGTATTACATCAAGTTTGGTTTCATTAGTACTATCATTCTAGATCTACATTCGCTGAAACTTAGCTTGTTGGTGACCATGTTCTTTGCAAGGAGTTGATTTGTTTGGGTCACCTTCTACATTGGAGGTATTCTTTCTTTTGCTTTAGATGAGCTATGCATTATTGGATTACATTTAGTGCTCATCTAGTTTCTCATTCTACCACACTTTGCGTTTTATTGGAGGAAGGTCATCCGACCTTGTATGTGAGTCTTTTGTCTCCTTCCCTGGGTTCGTTTTTTCTGTCTTCCATTTCATTGAGGACAATGCAATGTTTAAGTATGGGGGAGGAGAATGTATTCACATGTAATTATTTGGGTGTTGGTTGTATCTGCATGAGCTTATTGAATATATATTGTATGAAAAAGCCACAAAAATTGAAAAAAGGCATACAAAATCCTTGGATAGCAAGATCTATGCAATAAGAAGGTGGCTTGATCGGCATTAGGCTGGGGCAAAAATAAGTCTTGAGTGATGTGAGTTTTGTGAGCCTGGAACAATTATTGAGTGGTTGGGATGAAAACCCAAAAGGGCGCCCAAGCAAGATGAGTGTTATTAAAAAAAACAAAAATTGAGTGTTTTAGGATCTTCATCATCTTGGCGTATGGAGACATAAGAAGGAGGCGTATAGGAGGATTCGGGTAGGCCACTTGGAGGAATAAGGAGTACTTCTGGGTATGTACTTATTTTATCACATTGTTCTTGATTATTGATTGTTGTTGTTATGTTTGGAGGATCTTATTGGTTATGTAATCACTAGGAGATATTCTTGTACTTCCTGAGGCTTTGAGTATTTTATTGTATGGGTACCTTTTGTGTAAGTTATTCGGGACGAGTAAAAGTCTAAGTATGGGGGTATTTGATACGTTGCACTTTGTATAGCGTAATTAGGGATTATTACATTGATTTAGGAGTATTATTATATGTGTTTCGAGTCATTGTTATGTTCTGAGATATTTATTAAGCAGTGAAGAATTGAAGATCAGAACCAAAGAATATTGAAGATTTGAAGAAATCACAGACGACGATCGCCATGGATCAGCGGCGATCGCGGTGGAGCAACAGAGAGGAGCCGAGATTATTTAATAGATCCGCGACCGCGGATTAATATCCGCGATCGCGGGTATTGTGCTGAATTCCCCTTCGCTGGAGTGTTGATGGGCCGTGCGCGAGATGGGCCGTGGATTTGAAGCAAGCAACCGGCCCAACTTTTGGGAGAAGCTCACTTGAATCAGAAAGCATTATAGGAGGATGGAGCCCACATGGAAGAAGCAGGCTGGACGTGAATTAATTCACGTGCTCTCACCGAGAGCAAAGCCTGCTCGTTTTGGCTTTTGTTCTATTTCCTTATTTCTTTATTTCTTTTTCCTTATTTTCCTTTTATTATTTCGTTTAGGATATTTATTTTACCATATATTTTTAGGGTGAGTCTCTATTTAAGAACCCTAGTTCTCATCATCTTTATCATCATCTTTTCCATCAGACAATTTAGTTCTGCAACCATGAGCAGGAACTAATCTCCATTGTTTTACTTAGCGGTTGAAACCTTCAGTTATTAAGTTGTGAGATTTCTAAACTCTTGTTCTTTTCCTATGGGTTTGTATTAATTCTCTTGTTTTTCATCTATTGATTTCTATTAGTTTTGCTAGCTTGATCACCTAGTTTGATTGATAGTTTTCTATTGCTAGACTAGGAATATACGGTGGAATTCCTTGTCATTGTAGCACTCATATCTGCATGATCTGGTAGTTGATTGTTTATATGAAAGAGAATTGATTGCATGTTAATACTTGACGGTTGTAAGTTATTGCATGCATCCTTATGATTCCTGTGATCTTTGCTGCTATTTCATCTTATCTTGAGAGGTTTCCCTGATTGTTGAATAGTAAGTATTATCAGGACCGGTTGGCCTGCTAATATATTAAAGATTGGAATAGGAACATTCCCTATGATTGATAAGAACCTGAGATAATCTATGATCAACTTGATTGACTGTTGCGTGGATACTTGCTAGGTGAAACCATTTCTCAATATATTCACAACCCCCCCCCTTGGTTACTTGTTACTTGTTCGTTAGTTGGTATTTCGCTTTGACTGCATAGTGATTGGTTTTTTGATTCCCTTGGGTTCGACCTCTACTTGCTTGCTATACTTTAGTTAGTGTTTAGAGTTTTCTTTGATTTGGCACTACGACTTTAGCCTCATCATTATCCGAAGGTGCACAAACATAAGGATCATTATCTTCTTCATCTTGTGCAGCCTCCTCATATTCATCTTCTTCTTCAACACTCTCATAGCCACCTTGTTGATTGAGAAACACCTTTCTTGGATTTGAGCATTCTCTAGAAATATGCCCATGTCCTCCACACTTGTAGCATTCCTTGTCTGCTGTGCTACTGCGGTTTTGACCTCGTGATGGCTCTGGTGGAGTGTTGGTGGCTTCCTTCTTGTAGGGTGGTCTTGTTTGTCCTTGAACTTTCTGCTGCACATCTAGAGTAGATTTAATAGATTTAGACAAACTTTCACGAGAAGTATACCTTTGATTGGAAGCCCATGGAGAAGATTTCTTGCTCACTAATTGGTTGTGAATTTGCATAGTTGTGTGCACAAGGGAGCTGAGATCCTTGATGGGCAAAATCTCCAATTGGTCTCTAATAGAGACATTCAAACCACTCAAGAATTTGGTTCGAATAGTAGCTTCTGTCACACTCATACCTGCTTTATAGTACATATCTTCTAAAGAAGCATAAAATTCATTGGGAGTTTGTGTACCTTGTTTAGCAAGTGCTATCTTCAAACGCAGCTCATTTTTGTAATCAGTTGGCACATATTTTTGTGTCATGATGTGCATCAGCTGATTCCAAGTTTCGACATGTGGGAATCCTCGTCTCTCTCTCATGGTCACATCTCTATTCCACCATGTCTTAGCAGCCCCGGTGAAGTGTAGGGTTGCAACCTCCACTTTTTCGTGATCCTTATAGTGACAGTGGTTCAAAACATGCTCTGTTGTCTGCTTCCATTCTAGAAATACAGCAGCATCATATTCACCTGCAAAATTTTCAATACGTACCTTGATGTCACGGCGGGCTGGACGTCTGTCTTCATAGTGATCATGTTGTCGAGCACGTCTGTCATTGCCCCTGTAGTCATTGGCACGGCCTCGCCCTCTTTGATGTACTCGGGGATGTCTCACATCATTGTACTCGTTATTGTTGAAACCCCGATCATTATTCCTGAAATTACGATAAGCAGGAGGATTTGTATATTCAGGAGGAGGGAGATGACCTTCGGGATGCTGTTGGTTTACAATTGGGTCCTCAAGTGGTGGATGGAAGTTGTTTGGATTGGCTTGCCCAAAGAGTTCTAGGTCCTCTTCATCATATTCGCCAAAAGCAATTGGCGTCTCTCCCCGGTGTAGGCGCCTTGAATCCCTATCAGAGGACTCATGTCGCCTTCTATTAGACCTGTTTGTCCTTCTGTGGGGTTTTGTCCGGGCAATAGATCGTGATCCCCCATGGGTGGGAGTCTCATCCTCTTTAGAACCATTTTCGTCTGACTCCTGTTCTGATCGTTGTGGTTTGTAGCGGTCATGGATGGTGTCTTTTTCAATGACACTAGCCAGTCGCTGAGCTGCTGGGTATTTGCCTTTGTCTATGATTCTTTGATTGTAAGAATGGGACTCAGCAAGGGCCTGCTGCGTCAACGCCAGTGCCTCCTTCAAGCGAGCCACCTCAGCCGTGAGGTCTGCTGCACCGCTCCTCTCACCCTTGTCAGACATTGACACAGATTATGTATTAACAGTGATCAGAACTTTAAGTTCAAAGAGTAGCAACCAAAACACTATCAATCACGTAATAAGGTGACTAATTTCAGCAATCCGTGAGGGAAGGTTTGGCTAGCTAAGGGGAAAGATCAATATATCCAAGTCAACAACAAATTCAGAAATCAATGATAGATGCAAGCAAGTAATTGATCACAACTTAACTAGCATGCAATCAAGACGCCAAACTTATGATTAGACGATGGAGAGATAGGCACAATGGACACTTGAGATAGTGAATAGACTACTAGTCTAGATCTCCTGAGGATTTCTTTTTGCTTGTATAATCGACTTTTGATCTCAAGTGCTGTTTTTTTTTTTTTTAGAAAGAATAGCATGCAATTTCTTATGATGCTAAAGGTAAAGAAGAGACAATAGTAAAGCAATCAAGAATGAAAGATAATCAAGTAATCACAAAAACTTGAAGCAACAGTCACAGATTTAACAATTTGATGAAGCCTAAGATATCTGCGATCTTCGGGTTATTAGTTATCTTCAATCTCTCTTGGTTTTTCTGTGTTTGTGAGTAAAGCCAAGACGATTTCTTGAATCAAGATTTCGTCACCTAGGGTTAGGGTTTCACTCAAATTTTTCAGTTTTCTTAACAATGCGGAATTTGGTGGAAACGAAAGGGAAATACGTGAAAGAAAGAGTTTTAGAATGACTACACCTTTAAACCGCTGGGCTCTGATACCAATTGATACGAACCTGGTATGACTCGTATGCCCTCGAAAAGGATCGTGGAAGAAAGGGAAGTCGATGGCGCTTCTAGAACTCTTCTAGGATTGGATAAGTATTGAATCTTTCGATTCAACAAGAACTCGATGTCTTGAGAGTCCACTCAAGGGATGAACGAATTCGATAGGTTGAATTGATGACAGTTCGCTAACGAGAAAAACTCCGGATCCAATCAGTAGGATGACGTCGAAGCAAAGGAATGAGATTCAAACTCAACTAAAGCTCTTCTATTCAATTTCAACGTGCCAAACAACAATGGGAAAAGTTCAACTTATATAGGAGGCTGCTACTAACATTAACCTAAAAGTGCAGCCCTAATTCCGAATTAAAAAAGTCTTAATTAAATAAATAAAACGCTAAAAAAGGAAATTTGGAAGTCTTCAGCGCGGGGTCCGCGTGCGCGGAAATCGAGGCCGCCCGCGGAAATCGAGACGGACACTCCATCTTTTCCTAATCCGCGGGCGCGGACACTTCTTCCGCGATCGCGGAAATTGTTCTGCTGGCTTCTTTCGCTTGGCTCGGCTCGTTCGAGATGGCGGACTGACCCGTGTTTCGACCCTTGACTAATAAGGCTGGCTTGAAGGCCAGCGTTGCTTCGCCAAGCGTCCGGTTGTCATCCACCTCTTCGAGCGTTGTCAAGCTCCAAGTTCTCTCAGTTGCACCGATGCCACTATTTCTTGCTAGACCTTTGGTGACCATTGATTGAGTAGCCTTGGCTACCGCTCTTTCTCTTGCTCGGGTCACTGGGCCTAGTGAGCGTATGCTCATGAGTTCTTCTTCTTCAGCCTCTGTCAATGTCTTGTCCTGATTCGTTTCACAATCAATTTCAGAGTCATACCAGACACATCCAAACAAGACGACGCTGAAGTGGTCTTCGTAGAAAATCTCAATAATTTCTTCAATTGAACCATAGTAAGTAACATTTCCCACGATAGGACGTTGATCCTTGGAACTAGCAAAACTAGGAGTTAAGGCTTTTAAAGTCACACCACTATTTTCAGTGACACAATTTCTATCACGTGTTCAGGTGTGAAACTTATAACCATTGACAGCATATCCACTATATCTTTTGATAAAATAAGAAGGATCGATAGATAACCATTTAACACAATCTGATACCGACACACCTTCATCAATCTCACACTATACTCTTTCTTTAAACCACTCAATAAAGTCCTTGCTATGACTTTGTGCACTATCCCACTTTCTTTCTTTTTTGCTACTAACAAGTGATTTGTGATCACTGCATTAAGATAAAAACACATACTTATTTGAGTAGTACGTAGTGTCTAAAATAAATACAAAAAGATAAAGAAATTGTTATACTACCTTATATATATCTCAACCTCTTCATTATCGCAATTAAATAAGATGTATCTATGTGCTTGAGCCCACTGCATATGACTAACTTTGACATGTTTTTGTGGTTTCTTTCTTCTCCTTCCTCTTTCCATAATAGGCTGACCCATCTTTGGGAAAATAGATTCTGACTCATTCTCCTCGACATGATCAACTGTTGATCCTCGATCCAAATATCTCTCACAAAAAGTAATACATTCATCAGCCAAATATGCTTCTGCGATTGATCCCTCTAGACGACCCTTATTTCGAACAAAACCCTTCAACTTTTGGAGGTTTGTTTCAATAGGATACATCCATCTAAATGGAGAAGGTCCTCCAAGTTTAATTTCCTCAACTAAGTGGACAGGTAAATGCATCATAATGTCAAAAAATGCTGGAGGAAATATCATTTCTAATTGACAAATGACCTCTGTAATTTCATATTGGAGATGATCAAGATCTTTAGGATCGATGATTTTACTACATATGGCCTTAAAAAATGCACACAGTCTGATTAAAGGACTTGCTACATCCTTAGGAAGAGTTGTCTTGACAACAACTGGAAGTAAGTATTGCATAACAAAGTGAGCATCATGGCTCTTATAGCCAGCAAATTTCCTCTCCTGGACATTAATACACTGTGACATGTTGGAATCACAAACTTGTGGTAACCTGGCACTTTTTAAGACACTCAAAAACCCGCGTTTCTCATCTACTGTCAACCAAAACCACGACTTTGCAATTGCATACCGTTGCCCATCATCACATAATCTATTAAGAGATTAAAGCAAGCCCCTTAAAGAGGCTCTATCTTGCAGCCATGTGGCAGCTTTTTACAGGCCCAAAGAAAATAATTAAAATCTATTTATTTCAGCCCAAATTTACACCCTTTACTCAATATTTTAACACGTGTAGTAGTTTTGTCTCATAAGTTGTCGTCTTCTTCGCTCCCAACCTCCCTCTCTCAGCAGTTGCGTCTTCTCTCCCTCTCCCCCACTCTCCCCACTACTTCCACCCCTCCATCAACCGCCTTCAACTGCTCAGTATACTCCATATTTAACCTCAATATCCAGCCTTCTTTGAATCTTTTTTCCTCTCATTCATCTTCCTCTCAAAACCCTAATTTTCGCCTCCAAAATTGGCCACCGCATAATTGAAAATCAGTTTTAATCCGGGACGAGACGAAGACAAGAATCAGGAGGAGTTTACATGCCTTCGGCAACCCCACAAAATCAAATACCACAAATCGAGATGAAGAAGAAACCTTCTCTCAGGATTCATTTCAGAATCAAATCAAGCAATGGCCTTCCGGAACGCAACTCATAGAGGAATCCATGCCCGCCCTCGTCCTCCACTCTTCACCCCCCATTTCAACAAACCTCCTCTCCCTCGATCGTTCTTTCCCCATCTGATTCGCCCCCAACCCAGTAATCTCAATGCTAAATCAGGATTCAGATATCCAATTCGAGCTATACAAGGGACATCAATTAATCCAGTAACACCCGTCAAGGAAGAAGGAGACGATTCTCCGAATTGGAAAGTTAAAATGTTGTACGATGGGGAATGCCCTCTCTGTATGCGTGAAGTCAGTACTTTTATCACCTCTTTTCCTGATATATATATTTTGTATGAATCTCGATTTTGGGTTATTTATCAGGTAAATATGTTGAGGGAAAGGAATAAGCAATTTCAGAGCATCAAATTTGTGGATATAAGCTCTAATGACTACTCACCTGCAGACAATCAAGGCCTTGATTACCCAGCTGTACAAACTTCAAAACAAAAACAAAAAATCATTTTTGTGAATCAGAATCACTGCTTGCATTATTGAATAAAACATAACATGTCGGCGTGCCTTTGTTTTCTGCTTCACAGGCCATGGGTAGAAATAGAATCCATGCAATCCTTTCTGATGGAACAGTCGTCATGGATGTGGAGGTACACATGCTTTTGAAACTTCTCTGAGATCCTCATCATGTGTTTTTACATCTTTTCTATTTCATTGATGCAAGTGTAGATTGGAATCTAATGGAAATGGTGTTTATAAGCAAATGGAAAGTTCATGTGTATTATTAAGTAAACATATTGACGACATTTAGTAACTATATAGCCTGTAATATCACAAGTCACTCTAGATTGTCACATGCGATTTCAGCCACTGATTAAGAACCTAAACATTCAAAACAGATGTTCAAAAGTCACTCTAGATTGTCTAATGGAAATGGTATTTAATTATTTATAAGAAAATGGAAAGTTCTTGACTTCATGTGTATTGTAAAGTAAACATATTGACGACATTTAGTAACTATATAGCCTGTAAACATACAAAACGGGTGTTCAAAAGAGTTGAAGATCACCCCTCTCCAGAAGTCCTCTTTGGGTCACCTGATATTTCATCATTATAATCATCCAAATGGTTATATATATAGCATGAAGTTAATCCACTGATATTCACTGTAGTCTTTCAGAAAATTATATGAAGCAGTTGGTCTAGGATGGGTTTATGCAATTACAAAATACGAACCGGTAAGCACTCTTTTTCCAACTTCTTAATTGGGTTTACCTTCTTATCTGTTATTAGTTATGCTAACTCTGTACATGTGGTATAATTCTGTAAATTATCCATACTCAGATAGCAACAATAGCAAATTCAGTATATGGGGTAAGGGCTAAATATCGTCTACAGGTCACAGGTAAAGGATATTGCATTCTGCAAAACACGACGTGTTGATTTTTCTTGTATATTTTGATTATGATTGCCATGACGAAATCAGATTATAATATTTATTGAGGTTATAGGCAGGTCTGCTTTAGAAGAAGTAATCGAAGCAAAGCTCAAGAAAAAGGTAAATAATGATTTAGCACCTGTACTTCCGTCTTCTTTGCAGTATACTCAGATGAAACATACTTGGCATGAGAATATGACTCTAGCTTCTTGCTTGAAAAAACAGAAATAGCATTGAATTTTGGCATCTTTATTACTTTACAATAAGACACGTTGAAGTTTTGAGTTCCTAAATTCTTGACACAGTATGCAGCTCTATTGTGAAGTTATTTACAAGCAATATGTTGTCTCTAAATTATTCAGTTATTTTTTCTGTAGAATGCCCCCGTCTTCTCAGTTATGCCAAGGATATCATTATGGTTGTGGAAACTTTTCCGTCCGAGTTACAGGTGGATATACCTCACCTTCCGATGAGACTACAATCGTAGTCAAGTATTTCTGAGTGTATATACAACGGTGGAGAAGTATCTGACTACATATCACTGGAGGGGAGAACATCTATCAATTCAAGAAATTGAATTATCTTAGATCACGCTTATGTGCCAAGTGTTTTGCAACATTTATGTGCAACTGAAATGGTTCATGATTATATAGATAGTTGGGTTATTGATGACCCTTTCTTCATTCAATGGGGCATGGTACGATTTATAAGCGTAGAGATTGAAGTTGATCCAGGTGATTTGCCTGAGTTCATAAATGCTCGATAAATGCTCCCTCTTCTTCTGATTTAGAGACGGACACTGAACAATATCATGGATCGCCAATTCCTTTAGAACCAGATATTGTAGCTTTGGAGAGTGTCATATATTCTGGTAATGATCTTGATTGCTCAATCTGCCTTGAACCATTCAGACGGGGCACTGTAGTAAAAAAAATTCCATGTACTCACCTATTTCATTGTTTATGCATTGAATCATGGTTGTTACGGAAACAAAGTTGTCCAAATTGCAGGCGGGATCCTTCTTCTTCGATTATGTTAAGTATGGGTTTGTATATACGTCTTTCTTATGTAGTTGAATGAAGATTAGTGCTTATGTAAATGTATACTGTAAATTAATAAAATTAGTGCCTTTGTGATTGTATAATATAGGTGATACATAATATTGCTTTTGTAAGAAATTTTATGTTGTAATTTCAAGTACAAAGATTAATAGAATGGCATGGAAAATCCAGCAAGTTATACGGTCGTATAAAATTTCACAAAGAGGAGAGTATAGCATGGAAAATCCAGCAAGATATACGGTCGTATAAAGTTTCACAAAGAGGAGAGTATGACATGGAAAATCCAGTAAGATATACGGTCGTATAAAATTTCACAAAGAGGTTTCTTCACAATCTTGTGTTTTTGCAACCAATCTTTCAATTGTACACTATGATAGGTTTAATTTGTTGAAAAATGTTTTTTCAAGTGAATTACTTTCTTTTATGAGATTGTTGTCATGCATTGTGTTTTTTAAGAGCATGGCTCTTATAAGATTCTTGTGATGCATTGGGTTCTTTTTTGAGCATTTTTGTTTTCAATATGTCTGAGGTGAATGGTCTGTAGATAAAGTTTTAAAAAGTATTCATACTTACCTTTGTGAAAATCATTGAATTGATCCCCGCAACACTCTAGGGTTCTGCTCTGATTTTGACAATGGCATAACCTATATAGATATGATGGGGACAATGTTCCACCAAAGGATTTAAGATTGATAAAGTGCTAGGGAAAAGCGGTTTTTTGAACGGTTGCAAAGGGTGGATTGGCGATAAGCTTAAGAGTGTGTCTACAATTACTTTTGTGATTATAATGGCAGGTAAAATATTCTTTGTATTATGCATATAAGTATTTTTATATAAACTGTGAGTTTTATCTCTTGGCTTTGAATTTACCATTTTGATGATCATGTTTTGATATTGTTCTTCGATGCCCACTTTGTTGTGTAAATCTAGAGAATTAGGATTCTAGAGATATCATGTGAAATTATAGCATTGTGTTGTTTAGCACACTGCCATTTGGAGGTAAGTTTATGTGTTGAGATTGTTCTTCATTTGATCATGTTTTGAGATAGTTCTTCAATGTCAATTTCTTGTGCAAATCTAGAAAATTTGGATTCCTGATTGCTTCATCTAACTGATGTTCTTGTGGATTTTGAGTTGAGATGCGGGTTTTGACGTTTTCTAACTCTGATTGCTAGGATTTATTTGCCATCTATTAGTTACTTAAGACATGTAACAATGACATGGTATCATTTTTTACTAACCGTTGCTTTTAGGTATAAGATATCATATAAATTAACAAGGCACTTGAATTGCAAAATTATATGCATATTTATGTGTTGAAGCTCAGTTGCACATTTAGCAATTTATTTTGATAATACATTCGGTTAGGTGGATGCTTGTAGTTCTAAATACTACAATAGAACAACATTTAGGAAGTGATGTGTATTTGAACGTCACTATTGATTTGTATAGAACCTTCCCTCGTGAAGTTTCTTCTCAGGTATCAGGAAATTACGATTTTTTTTAGCAATTGTGAATGTTTCGAATGACTCTTCCTTTATTTGTCTAAGGAGGTGGAGATGGATTCAATCGTTACAGAATGTCAGTATCCGGTTCTTGACCTTAAAGTCTCTTCTAAAGCTTTCTCCAGACCGACCCAATGTCAATTTTCACCTGTTTGCTGCAAAGTAAACAAGTGCATAGATTTTTACAATAAAAGGCACGCTGCTTCACTTTTTGTGACGATCGATACGAGTGTATTATTTATGAAGCCAGAAATTTAAATGTGCATTTCATAACTCACCAAGTTTTTTTCTTCTCTCAAGTACAAAGTAGAAAAAGATTCTCTCTTTTCTGTCTCTCCATTTTACTTTTCAACATAATGTTTATTTAACCACTAAATTTATTTTTTCCCTGAGATAGTTTATTACTACTTGTAGGAATAATCTATTATTTTTTTCTCATTTTACTTCGATTTCATTCAGCCTCATATTAGTATGTACTAATTTTAAGCTTTGTACTTGAATTTTTCTACTACGTCTTTTACCTAACTCTCAACACAAGATTTTTATATCTTTCTGATGTTAACCTTCATGAAACCAAGTTGACTGATTTGTAAACATTGTTGCATTCCGCGGAGTTGGAGATGATTGCACTAATTAAATTATCATCCAACTTATGTGTGTTTTTACTTAATTCTGATTCCCTTGTACAGGAAGAGATGGGGGAATAAAAATAGAAAGGCTCAAGTAGCTCAGCTTGCCTTTCTTTTGTTGGAAATTTTACATTGTTATGCATCAAAATTTCAAAATGTTACGTGGTTTGGCCAAGCTAACTTTGTTATATGACTTAACTTGACAATTGCAGGTTGGAACTGTAGATTGGTTTGAAGCTGATTCTGTTTATGGGAGTCACACAATTGTCATTCCGACTCTATTGGTTTTGCCTTGCCTCTTTTTTCCTTATCGGTGTCTTTTGATAATGATTAAATGATTAAATGAGTGTGTTCTTCTTATTAATCTTCCTTTCTTTGCTACAAGTCCTCTTTCTATGATCTTTACTCAGTTTCCAAATCCACATTTTTGTCATTATACATTTTTGTGTTCAATCGTTTTTTAGGATGTATGATTCAGGTTTCTAATCCCAGTGGTCTGAGTACGAATCTTGAGATTCTTAGAGTCTTAGAGACATGTTTATTTTATTTGCTTGCTTGAATGTGCTGCAGTTAAATAAAACCCTATTTCAAAAATCTTGCAAAATAATAGTAATTTGAAAAAATATATGTTCAATTTGCATCTAGGCTTATTGTGGAAAAAAACATGCAAAAGTGCTTTATAGCTCCTTTTTTTTTTTCCCAAATCTGATTCTGCTTCAAAAAGGAACACTATTTTGTGCACAGATTTTTCCTATTGCTTCAACCCGTTGTAGAGCTTGAGCAATTACTAACTCCCGTTCTTTTTCCATCAACGCAGAGTTGGAAGGAGCTTGAGTAGTTGAAGTTAAAGCTCCATCAACACACTTCCATGACATCTGAAGGAGGAAGCGAAGAAAAAATCAGATGTACTCATGTTTTCTCCGCGTCTTGAGGCAATCCTCTTACTGCTTATAAATTTGGTAATTTACACAATGGATAGTAATTGTGTCTAAAGCGTCGTCTGGTTCCCCTCTCCTTAACCTTCTTGCCTAACCACCTAAGTCCAAGCTCTGTCAAGCCGCCACCATCGCGACTCTCCACCGTCATCTCTCAGCCGTTGAGACTTTTTTTATGATTACACTTAAAAAACATTTGGATCACATAGGAAGACGGAATCGAAGGGGGGTCACACTTTACTATGATAATCATAAATATAATTCAATTTTATGTTGTCTTTATAAAATAATATAATTGTTAAAGCCTCTAGCGCCTTTAAGGCGCGCGGGATATACTAGTTTAGGTTGAAGCTCATCCATTATACCAAGTTCCAAAATATCCATTCGGGCCTTCACATGATCTTTCGTCCTCCCAAACATGCCTATTAGAGTTCCAATAAGACTATCAAATATGTTCTTCTCTATATGCATCACATCCAGATTATGGCGACAATCAATATGCATCCAGTAAGGCAAATAAAAAAGGTTAGACTTCTTTTTCCAAGGGCAAATTTCACTTTCATCCTTTTGTTTACTCCCTTTACCCTTTGGTATATTCATTCCAAACTTGTGTTCAAAACCAGACAAACATTCTAGTGTTTCAGCTCCTGTCAAGCGGACTGTTGCAGTTTCAAGTTGAGTCTTCCCATTAAAATGTCTCTTATTACGCCGGTACGGGTGATTCATATCCAAAAATCTGCGGTGCTCCGTGTAACAGAATTTACTACTACAAGGCAACCATAAGGAGTGAGTCTCATAATGACAATTAGGGCATGCCCATCTTCCTTTTGTGCTCCATCCTGATAACATTGCATAAGCTGGAAAATCACTTATGGTAAACATCAAGGCCACATGTAGCATAAACATTTGGTTTGTTGAAGCATCATACGTATCTATACCGAACTCCCATAATTCCTTTAGATCCTTCACTAAAGGCTGCATGTACACATCAATACTTTGTCCTGGGGATGAAGGGCCCGGAATGAGCAATGCTAGCATTAAAAATCCAGACCTCATTGACATCCAAGGTGGTAAGCTGTAGTTGCTGAGTATAACTGGCCATGTACTGTATGATACACTCATTGTGCTAAATGGATTAAATCCATCACTAGCTAACCCCAACCTTAAATTCCTTGGATCTGCAGCACACGATGGATAAACTAAGTCAAAGTTTTTCCAAGATTCCCCATCTGCTGGATGTCTCAAAAGTCCATCCTTTGGGCGCCCATTTTCATGCCATGTCATGTATTTTGCAGTCTCTGCACACGTAAAGAGCCTTTGGAATCTTTTCTTGATGGGAAAGTACCTAAGAACCTTTGCTGAAATCCGTCGAACCTTACCGGTAATCTCATCTTTCTCATTTTTTTTCCACCGAGAAGCCTTACATATATCACAAAATTCTGCTCCAGCACTATCCTCCCAAAACAGCATACAATCATTTCAATAAATCATTGAACGCTCCATTGGTCAGCTTATGATCCCGCTTGTAAACAAATAATCGAATTAAAAAGGAAAGCCTCGATAAATTCTTCCAACCTGGATACAATTCTTCTTGGCCCTCTTCTACTAACTTGTAGAACTTTTTTGTGTCTTCATTCGGACCATATCGAAATGAATCATTCAACAGGTCATGGATGTTATCGTCAAAGTTATGAATCACCCTAGCATCAACTACCCTTTCAGGACTCATTTCCCTTGTTACTTCGTAAGGCAGTCGAATAAAACCCTTTGCAATCATATGATTTCTGACAATGTCCCCACGTAACCACAATCGTAAAGAACAATCTTTACAAGGACAACGAATTTGCTCTCCTTGCCCTTCAGCTGAAAATGCTATCTGTATATACTCATCTACCCCTCTTTCAAATTCCTTAGTCCAACGAGGAAACATATACCACTTGATGTTTCTTTCATCCATGACTTAATTTTATTGATCACCTCTAGTGCAAATAAATGCCAAGATTAGATTTGAAATAAATACAAATAATGAACTTTAAAATTCATGTATAGTTTTAAAAACAGAGTAGTTGCAGACCTGTGACATGTGGGTGATTATAACTGCAGACCTGTGACATGTGTGTGATTATAACATTGAGATTACTAACATGCAGCAAACATATATCCTAGTTGTAGCACTAGCAAGTAAAGAAGATAATGGAGAAGCATCCCATGTGAAATGCTACAAGTAGGGCAGATTTAGGTCTTGCAATCTATCGTGGGAATAAAGCCTACCATAAAGATAAAACATTATTTGGGATATAGCATTATAAAAACTAAACAAACTTATTTCAAGATCAAAATGCACACTAGACCAACCTTAACCCTCCAATTAGCTTATTTTTACATTACAAGATCATGTGTATAATTTGGAAAATTGAGTTTTTTTGGTGGCAGAAAGCAGCAGTGATATAGACAATAAAAGTGATATAGACAGTAAATATGGCCCAAATTTTTGTTTTATATACAAAACGTACAATGTGTTTGTCATTATGAGAAACATAGATTCTCTTCAAGAGAATACGGAATATTCATCACCTAATAGTTTAAACGATAACAAGGTCCTGAAAAATAAAGGTGTATTTGAATATTGTGGTATTATAATATCACTCTTTGACAATATAGGAAGCATCCAAACACACCCTATATGCTACAATTGTGAAAAAACCCATGAGTTGCACCAAATTGTTCATGAACAATCATTTAACCTGTAAGAAATAACACAGCATGTACTGCACCATGTTTGGATAGGAGGCAAGCAACACTAAAATTCACATGGTAATGAGCACACTGTATAAATGATATTAGGTCATAGATACATCAATCACAAATATCTAGCGAATGTAGACAACAGTAATTTATAATGCAGCACCATATTCCTCTACATAATTTTTTTCAAACTAGAAATGAATATGTGATGAAGTTGAAGCACATTAAAGCAGGTTCAACAATATCGCAAGTCTGCAAGAACCCATCATATGAACGAATTTACTTATTCAATACAAACAACTGAATTTACTTAAACAAAACCAGAAATTTAACTAAGTTGACATAAGAGTAATTAAGAAGAACTAATGCCCCAATAAAATGAAGTCAGCAAGAAATAAAAGAACTGAGCTAGCAAATTGAAACAGAAAAATCCAATTCCAAAGTTAGGTAAAATCAATTCAAGCATAGAAGAAGTTACCGATGAAGAGCTTATAAAAAATCACACAGCTCTCGGGTCGAAGAGGCGATCCAGAACGTGTGTGATCCAACCATGTTAGCTTGTAGATAGGGTTTGCCGCTTTAAGCTAAATCCAAGAAAAGATATTGATCATCAAGTGGTGCAGAAAACCCCCAAACTGTTCATGCAGCACATCCATCTAACTGGGAAACGAACAATGGCACAAGTTCTCACCTGAGTTTGGGGGCGTAGATGGTAAATCCGACTGGAGCGAGCGAGTAGGTCCGCCAAGTAGTTCGAGCGCACAAGCTGCAGTCCGAGCGCACAAGCTGAGACAAAGAGAAAAGAACCCTAAAACCTCGAGCGCACAAGCTGAGATGGAGCCACTGTCTTTTTTTTGGTAAAGATGGAGCCACTGTCTTCTTCCGAATGATTTCGAAACCCTACAACCTTCGATTTCCCTAAATTTTTATTTGGTATTTTGGGATAATACGCGGGCTGATTTGGCACTGAATTTTAGCTGTTTAATTTAAAAACCGCTACAATAGTTTTTAGTTCTGCTACCTAAAAGTACCAGAACCGCCGCAAAAACTTATATACATAATTATAACTTATTGGTATATTGAACCGCTACAAAAACCGCCACAAGATAACAAGCCGCTACAAACAACCGCCACAATATCAAAAACCGCTACAAAAGTCATCACAAACTCAAAACCGCTACAAAGATCGCTACTATACATAAACCACAAAAAAAAACGCTGCAATAAATCGGAAATGTAGTAGTGAAGATGGAGGAGTTTCTCAATGATCAGATAGAATTCGGCACCCTCCTCAATGTCAGTGTTAGGGTTTACTGCTTTCTTGCTTCTTGTTATTCGACCTTTTTCTAGTAGGATTTTGAACATAAATTGGCTGATCATCTATACACCTTATACATACCACCACTTGATTAAAGACTGTAATTTGAAATACTTCACTTAGCAGTTAAAGCTTTGATTAAATCTGTAAAAACAGTGCCTTCATGAGATTTTGTCGTAAATATTGATCATTTGCTTTGATGAACTCTTGATATTCTGAGTATGGAACTAGTTACGGATCTATATATCTCCTCCTTTATCGCATTATCTGTTGAAGGTTCCTGAAAATGAACACGTGTGTTCCTATTGCCATTGTTGCATTGTGCTGGCCTTATCTCTGAACCGAGTATGACATTGATATTGATTTTTGAGTTTTTCTTCTTGTTTTTGAAATATGTCTTACATGTTGAGTTTTATTACACTGTTATGAACTAGTTGCATGATCAGTGAATTTTCACTCATGTAACTTCAGCTGCATTTTGTACTCCTGTTAAGTTTTATTATACTTCTATGAATTTTGTACTCTTGTAACTTCAGCTACTGTGAGCAAGCTATTTTCAAGAGAAGAAATAGGAAGGTTATTTCCATTCTTTACTGGTGAATGAGAAAGAATGAAAGAACATGAAAATAGGAAGTTCTTCCTATTTTAATGTTTGGTAAATGACGAGTGAGCTTTTCTATATAAGAAGAGAAAAGAGAAATTATCAAATCATCTTCTAAACACAAAACACAAAGGAGAGATTATTCATCTGTAAGAGAGGAGATTAAACACAAAGAGAGGTTTATATTTCTTTGTGAGAATATATTCTCTTCTACGACAAGCTTGTGGTCTGTACAAGTTGTCGGATATTATCCTTCATATAGTCAAGAGTGTATCACCCCGAGGACGTAGGCAATTTGCCGAACCTCGTTAATTCTCGTGTGTTCATATTTACTTTATCGATCCATATTTGTCGAAGCTTTCCGCAGCTTTTACTCAACAATTGGTATCAGAGCCGTATCAAGATCGAAGACGGTGAAAGTTTGATTGTTGGAATCAATGGCTTCAAGTAGTGGAACCGCTAAAGTTGGGAAATATGAGATTGAGAAGTTCAATGGGAAAAATGATTTTTCCTATTGGAGGATGCAGATGAAAAATTTGCTGATATCTCAAAAGCTACACAAGGCTTTGTTGGGTAAGGATAAGAAACCTGAAGATATGAAGGATAGTGACTGGGAAGAGCTTGATATGGAAGCACGCGCTGCCATAATATTATGTCTTGAAAGAGATGTCGCATTCATGGTGGACGACGAGGGAACCGCGTCAGGTGTGTGGACAAAGTTAGAGGCAAACTTCATGACGAAGACTCTAACAAACAGAATCTATATCAAGTCACAGTTATATACTTGCAAGATGGATGAAGGAATTTCACTTCGTGATCACATCAACAAATTTGATAGGATAATTTCAAATTTGAAGGATATAGATGTGAAGGTTGAAGATGAAGATCAAGCTCTTATGCTTTTGCTTTCTTTGCCAAAATCATATGAGAATCTTGTTCAAACATTGATGCTTGTGGGTGACACATTGACCATGGATGAAACTAGAACTGCGCTTCTAGCGGATGATCTGCGAAAGGTGGCAACTAGTAATATGACAAGTGGGAGCAATGAACAAGCACAAGGTTTGTTTGCAAGAGGACGAGGTAATGATAGAGGAAATAGCAAGAGGGGAAAGTCAAGATCCAAATCTAGATCTCTAGCGGAAACTCGTTGTTACAAATGTGGTGAGCTTGGGCATTGGAAGAAGGATTGCCGCAATAAGAGGGTACAATGGAAGGACAAAAACAACAAAAATAAGGGAGATCAAGATGTGAAGCAAGAAGCTAGTATAGCTTCAGGTGAGTGGGGCGGAGAATGTTATTCCATTACGTCCGAATATTCAAGCAATTGGATTCTGGATACGGGATGCTCTTATCATATGTGCCCAAACAGGAAGTGGTTCACTTCCTATAAGGCCATAGATGGTGGAACCGTTTTGATGGGCAACGACCATGGTTGTGAGACGGTGGGTATCGGTACAATCAGAATCAAGATGCATGATGGAATTGTCAGAACACTGACGGATGTAAGGCATGTCCCTGATTTGAGAAAGAATCTTATTTCTCTTGGTGTCTTAGAATCAAAAGGTTGCAAGCTAATTGGCGAGAACGGGATTCTTAAAGTTGTTAGTGGTTCTTTATTGGTGATGAAGGGGATTCGCCAAAGAAATTTGTACCATCTTGTTGGCAGTATTGCTACAGGCGATGTAGCGGTTGGAACAGGTGGAAGCAAGAGAAACCCAACAGAGTATACTAGGCTTTGGCATATGCGTCTTGGACATATGTCGGAGAAGGGTCTAAATTTGCTTGGTAAGAAGGGTTTGTTGAAGTATATGAAGAAGCCTTGCATGGAATTCTGTGAGCATTGTGTGTATGGAAAAGCACATAGGGTTTCATTTTCAGCGAGCACCCATACAAGCAGAGGGATATTAGACTATGTGCATACAGATGTTTGGGGTCCGGCGAAAGTTGCTTCTAAAGGTGGTTCCAGGTACTTTGTCTCGTTTGTAGATGATTACTCAAGATATGCTTGGGTTTATTTTCTTAAGCATAAGAATGAGGTATTCGAGACATTCAAGCAATGGAAAGCAATGGTCGAGAACAGAACAGATAGAAAGCTGAAAACTTTGAGGTCCGATAATGGCACGGAGTACACAGATGGGGCTTTCAAGAAGTTTTGTGATGAAGAAGGCATTGTTCGACATTGGACGGTTAGAGACACACCACAACAGAATGGAGTCGTAGAAAGGCTGAACCGTACACTACTTGAGAAGGCTAGATGTATGCGCTCCAATTCTGGGTTAGGTCGTGAATGGTGGGCTGAGTCGGTTGCCACGGCTGCTTATATTGTGAACCGATCTCCACATTCGACATTGGATGGAGACACTCCTTTTAAGGCGTGGTCAGGAGAACATGCAGATTACGGAAGACTTAGAGTGTTTGGCTGTATTGCTTATTATCATGTCAAAGATAACAAGCTTGATAATAGGGCCAAGAAGGCAATTTTCTTGGGATATGCAAGAGGAGTCAAGGGCTATCGACTTTGGTCTTTACAAGATTCTAAGTTTGTAATCAGCAGAGATGTTACTTTTGATGAGAATTCCATGGTTGCTTTACCAAAAGCGGATGTATCCAAAGGTGGTGATGTTGTAACATCAAAATCTCAAGTAGTTGAGATAGAGGAATCTGAAGACCAACCAGATTCTATTCATGGTCAAGAGGAATCTCATGATGACACATATAGTCAAGAAAATGATGAGCTTGAGAATGAGGAGGTTCAGCAGGAAAATGCACAAGTGCTACAACAACAGCAGCAGGAGACCTTGGCTTCCACTAGGTCAAGGCGGGTTTATAAACCAGTTCAGAGGTATGGGTTCGATGAGCCTCTGAAACACTATGGGCAGGTAAACTTGTTAGAATATGCTCTCTCGGTGGAGGATGATGAGCCGGTCACCTTCAAACAAGCTATCAAAGATGTTGATAGGGAGAGATGGTTGTTTGCTATGGAGGAAGAGATGGAATCTCTCCATAAGAACAAGACATGGGAGGTAGTCCCGTTGCCTGAGGGAAAGACTGCTATTGGTTGTAAGTGGGTGTATAAAAGAAAAGAAGATTCATCTGAGCTCGGTGGTACAAGATATAAGGCAAGATTAGTGGCAAAGGGTTTTGCACAGAAAGAAGGTGTAGACTACAATGAGATATTTTCTCCGGTCGTAAAGCATACTTCTATTCGGGTGCTTTTGAGCATTGTTTCTCATGGTGATCTTGAGTTGGAACAACTCGATGTCAAAACAGCCTTCTTGCACGGAGATTTAGATGAGGAAATCTACATGTATCAACCAGAAGGATACAAAGTAGAGGGAAAGGAGAGTCAGGTATGTCACTTGAGGAAATCCTTATATGGATTGAAACAGTCGCCTAGACAGTGGTACAAGCGATTTGATTCTTTCATGTTGAAGCATAATTTCTCCAGAAGTGATTATGATTGTTGCGTTTATATTCAAAAGCTTCATGGAGGTGATTTCATTTATCTCTTATTGTATGTGGATGACATGCTTATTGCTTCAAGAAGCATGGTGGAGATAAATAAGTTGAAGGTCAAACTTGGTAAAGAGTTTGATATGAAGGACATGGGTGCTGCTAAAAAGATACTTGGTATGGAGATCAGAAGAGAGAGGAAAACTTGTCAGTTATTCTTGAGTCAGAAAGGTTACCTTGAGAAGGTTATTGATCGGTTTGGAATGAAAGGTGCAAAATCAGTGGTGACCCCATTGGCACCACATTTTGTCCTCTCTGGTAGACAGTGTCCAAGTACAAAGGAAGATAAGGCACACATGGAAAATGTACCTTATGCTAGTGCAGTTGGCAGCTTAATGTACGCCATGGTGTGTACACGTCCAGACATTTCACAAGCGGTTAGTGTTGTCAGTAGATTCATGGCAAATCCGGGGAAGGCACATTGGGAAGCTGTGAAATGGGTTTTAAGGTACTTAAAAGGTACTATTGACATAGGTTTGTACTTTGGTGGAGATACATGTCAGCTGAATGGTTTTGTTGATTCTGATTATGCTGGAGATCTAGATAGACGACGATCCACTACTGGATATGTCTTTGACGTATGCGGTGCTCCAGTAAGTTGGAGATCGATGTTACAAGCTACAGTTGCTTTGTCCACAACAGAGGCTGAGTATATGGCCATTGCTGAAGGAGTAAAAGAGGCATTGTGGTTGAGGGGTCTACTAGATGATTTGGGTATTCAACAAGATTGTGTGAACTTGTATTGTGATAGTCAAAGTGCCATTCATTTGGCTAAGAATCAAGTTCATCATGCTCGTACAAAACATATTGATGTAAGATATCATTTTGTACGAGATGTCATCGAGGATGGAGATATTTTTGTACTAAAGGTACATACAAAAGACAATCCGGCAGACATGTTGACTAAAGTTGTGGCAAGTAGCAAGTTTCAGCATTGCTTGAACTTGCTTAAGATTGGCTCATGTTAGTTTGCCCAAAAAAGGGCATGGCCCTTCGGGGCGGTATTGGGTGAGGTGGAGACTATATGGAGGACAGGTAGAACTACGATTGGCTTGATCCCGATCAACGGGTACGTAGGCAGTCATGCGTATAATGATGCAGCCCAGATGATAATAACTGTTTTGGATGCCACAGAGTGTTCTCGTTATCGTCCAAAATTTGAGGTATTTCAAATTGTGTACGAGGTGGAGAATTGTGAGCAAGCTATTTTCAAGAGAAGAAATAGGAAGGTTATTTCCATTCTTTACTGGTGAATGAGAAAGAATGAAAGAACATGAAAATAGGAAGTTCTTCCTATTTTAATGTTTGGTAAATGACGAGTGAGCTTTTCTATATAAGAAGAGAAAAGAGAAATTATCAAATCATCTTCTAAACACAAAACACAAAGGAGAGATTATTCATCTGTAAGAGAGGAGATTAAACACAAAGAGAGGTTTATATTTCTTTGTGAGAATATATTCTCTTCTACGACAAGCTTGTGGTCTGTACAAGTTGTCGGATATTATCCTTCATATAGTCAAGAGTGTATCACCCCGAGGACGTAGGCAATTTGCCGAACCTCGTTAATTCTCGTGTGTTCATATTTACTTTATCGATCCATATTTGTCGAAGCTTTCCGCAGCTTTTACTCAACAGCTGCATTTTATTATACTGCTATGAACTAGTTACATGCTTTTGGATTGGAATTTTTCTTTTCATATTGCAGCATTTGGTATGCTTCTATAGTCTCTATATAATAGTCGTTCTTGCCATAGTTACTTGTTAAGGGCCAGATCTTGTATACTATGAGTTTCTGAGGTTGCTCATTAATCTCTGCTACTTGTTTTTGACACATGTGTTGTCAATATTATCAAAGTAGTTACATTATGAACTTGTGGCGTGATCTATGCACACCAATTCCTTTGAATGGTATTTGAAAAGAATAGGTGATATTTTTGCAATGACTATGAGATTCTTGTGTATTGACTGCAAGGTTCATGTATAATGACTCTTGGGTTCATGTTCAATATTTTCTTTTGCTCCAGTCCTTAAAGGTGAGATAATGTTGTGTTTTGAGATACTACATCCGTGTTTAGAGGAATGCATATGTCATTGGTTTTGTGATCACAATCCATAATGAGTTGATGTCAGCTAGTTCTGATTTGGCCAAATTCTCACACTTGCATGTACTAATTTCTAGTCTTTAATATTTGAGATTGAAATGTATGTTTCTTTGAGATATTTAAAATAAATTACTGGAATGAGAATTAAAAAAATCACATGAACTCGATGTTGTTAACACATGAACATGATCCTGTAAACTCATGAACTTTCTAATGTAAACACATGAACTTGCTTACATATTAAATCATTTTTCAGACTTGCTTTCAAACACGAGTGTTCAATTTACAAGTACCAATTGGCAATTCTTCAGTAGTGTTTGCTTTGAATCATTTTGTATTCACTTGATTTTTTTATTCTTCCCAAGCTTGTTTGTGTTTATTAAAGTTACAGTCTCTTGTGCATCAACTTTAGAATGCCTCTAAAAGTTATTTACTAACTTGCAAAAATTTCAGGCGGAAGGAGAGCTCACTTTTCTTAAAGTAGTGACAAGTGCGTGGAGGAACACAATCTGGAGCAACAACATCTGTTAGACCTTGTATAACTAGGTTGAGGATGTTGTAGTTACCGGTTCAAGGTAAATATTATGCAGGTTCATGTGTGCTTGTTGTAGTTACAACTTCGTTTGACTTATGCTTCTTTGTCAAAATTGAACACTTAGGGTTTGGAGAAATTGGTCATGAAATTCATTGTAGAATTGTTGATTTAGTTACTGTAGGTTCATGCTAGTATGCTAACAGGTTCAAGTTAAACTAATTTTCATTTCTTTTATGATTAAGAGCAAGAAAAGAAGGACATTGTTGTCATGCGAGAGTAGTTATGCTTGAATGATATTAGGGAAATGTTTATATAGTTTTTGCTTGTTGAACATGACTCTTACCATCTTGTTGAACATGAATCTGTTTCGAGATCTGGATTACCTTGTCAATTTACTCTGGATTGGATTGGATTGTGAAAAGGTGGTGGAAGGAGGTGTAAATATGGCTATATGCACGCTGGTTTTTTGTCTAAATGGACGCGAATCCACACGCATAACTTGGGCGTCCACTATTGTTACGCATACAATGAGCTTATGCACGATGAAGAATAAAAATGGAAAATTTGTGGAATTTTTTGGTATCTGCCAATACCTACATGCATAATTTACGCGTACATATGTTGAATATAACATTTGTAATAACGTAATTAGTGTAAACATTTTTTGCCCTAATCCACACGCATAAGTTGAGCGTACAAAGGTTGTTCAAACTTGATGTGGTCCAAATGTTTGACAATGTGAGGGAATCTCGTGGAAGACGGAGCTATATCACATGTAAGGTACACGCCTATATTATGCGTACACAGGTAGGTTAAAATTAAACAGGGGTCAGTATCTGACATTGTCAGCATCTGTTGAATCTCGAAGGCAATAAATGCCCTAATGAGGACACATAAGTTAGGCGTAGGATGTTTTTTGTACGGGGGGGCTCTGTCAGAGATTTGTCGTGATAATACTATAAAAAGTATACCTGAGGATACGCATAAGTTATGCGTTTGGTAAACGTGTTTTCACGCAATATTCCAACGAGAAGCAAAAAAAAAGGAGGCCATATGGGGGTATGTAGGTTTTAGATCCAAAAAACAGAAAATTTCATTTTCAAAATGTTGAATGGATATGTTACTGGTGAAGGTAATCAAAGTAGTGATGAGCAAAGGGATTGGGTTCCTAGTGAAGAAGAAGATGAAGAAGAAAATGGCTTGGAGGGCGCAGCGCTGGCGGGATTCATAGATGATGAAGAATTTGGCGATTGGGATCCAAGTGGGGAATTTGTGGTTAGTGTGCAATTATACCCAATTACATATTTGTTGTTATATTATGATGCAATTTGTTAGTTAGTTTTAAATTGTTGTTGTTATTAGTTTTTAAACTAATTCCATAGTCACAAGTAAGAACTTAGTTAATTAGTCATGACGAAATTCTTGTTATTACCCATTATATAGGGCAAAGATTACTCGGAACATTTTACTACTGACCGGGTGTGGGATAGTAAGGAAGAAATGTATAATTGGGCGAAAGATAGTGCAAAGCATATGGTTATTGCTTTGATAAAGCGTAACTCCAACCCATACCAAAGATTTGCCGTGATAATACTATAAAAAGTATACCTGAGGATACACATAAGTTATGCGTTTGGTAAACGTGTTTTCACGCAATATTCCAACGAGAAGCAAAAAAAAAGGAGGCCATATGGGGGTATGTAGGTTTTAGATCCAAAAAACAGAAAATTTCATTTCCAAAATGTTGAATGGATATGTTAGTGGTGAAGGTAATCAAAGTAGTGATGAGGAAAGGGATTGGGTTCCTAGTGAAGAAGAAGATGAAGAAGAAAATGGCTTGGAGGGCGCAGCGCTGGCGGGATTCATAGATGATGAAGAATTTGGCGATTGGGATCCAAGTGGGGAATTTGTGGTTAGTGTGCAATTATACCCAATTACATATATGTTGTTATATTATGATGCAATTTGTTAGTTAGTTTTAAATTGTTGTTGTTATTAGTTGTTAAACTAATTCCATAGTCACAAGTAAGAACTTAGTTAATTAGTCATGACGAAATTCTTGTTATTACCCATTATATAGGGCAAAGATTACTCGGAACATTTTACTACTGACCGGGTGTGGGATAGTAAGGAAGAATTGTATAATTGGGCGAAAGATAGAGCAAAGCATATGGTTATTGCTTTGATAAAGCGTAACTCCAGCCCATACCAAATTAGTATGGTATGCGATAGATTTAGGAAACCGAGATCCGGTAGGCCAAAGGTCAACTTGGAAAATCCTGATTTTCCGGTACCCAAGATTAGAAATTCTCATTCGAAGAAGTGTGAGTGTAGGTTTCAGCTAATGGGGATTCAGATGAAGAAAGATCCTTTGATGGATGGTGAGAAATGGCACTTGGGTGTGGTAGAAGGTCGGCATAACCACAAGCTTCTAACTAGCTTACATGGAAATGCATTCTTGGGTGTGATAGAAGGTCGGAGATGAAATCTGCTAGGAAGTGGGGAGATGGGCGCAAGACACCAAAGGAAATCGTTTCCCTTTTGCGAAAGAAATTTCCCGGAAATGTGACTTCAAGGAAACAAGTGGCGAACTATTTGTAGAAGCTGCACTATGAGGATCGTGGAGAGCTGACGGTTACTCAATGGTCCTTGAAATTTCTACTTGACCACCACTACGTAGTTAATCCTCTGAGGCAGAAGGAAACCGATGAGGTTGCAATCTTATTCTTTGCTAACCAAGATTCGTTGCGTCTTCTGAAGAAGTTCCCTTATGTGGTAATCATTGACGCGACGTACAAGACAAACAAGTAAGTTGATTTTATTTAAAACAAGTTTGTGTAGTTATTGATTTGATTGTTTTTTTGAATGTAAGATGTTATCGTAGATATGATATGCCACTCGTGGAGATTGTGGGATTCACCAACATCCATTTTACATTCAACATTGCTTATGCATTCACACGTGTTGAAAAGACTTTTCATTACACGTGGATAATGAGAAAGTTGAAGGCATTGTTTTTAGATTTGGGTGTGATGCCAACGGCAATTATGACTGATTGTGAGCAGACACTCATAAGAGGGATCAACGATGTATTCCGGAGTGAAGTTAAACACCTATTGTGTTGCGTACATATAAAACACAACATAGAGGCACAAGCGTCGTCGATCCTGAAGAAAAAAAAACAAAGTGGAAGCATTTGCAAACCAATGTTGGGGACTATTTTGCTCAACCACTAAAGCAAAATACGAAGAGAGGTTGAATGCATTGAGGACATCATGGAGGAGCGGCCTTGTGGGATACGTGTAAAGAGAATGGCTTACTCCTCACAAGACTAGCATAGTAAGAGCCTGGACAGATCATCATCTTCATTTTTTTACGAGGACGTCTAACCGAGTGGAGGGAATGCACAAGATTTTGAAAAATATAATTTTTTCTAGTAGGGGAGGCTTCAACTGAGTGACTGTGAGGATCCATCATGCCATCATCCTTCAGATTTATTCGATACGGGCGAGCATGAATGTTGCATTAACGAAAAGACCAACAGATTTTGATGACCCAACGCTCCCTCCACTTGTGCGAGCAATATTTTCTAGGCTCTTCTATAGAATTTCAGACAGGTGCTGGGATATGTTGTTGGCTTCGTATGAGCGGCTATTGAGAGATGAATATGAAGTAGAATGTACAGACCATTGGGTGAGGAACTGCCTCGGGTTGCCCTGTGTCCACGCCATTGGGAATGCAATAATTTCTAGCACACCGCTCATTCCAGAAGACATACCAACTAGAGGGACTTGGAGTGGGAAGATGACAATGATACAATAGTTTTTGGGCATTTGGAAAATGTATGGATGGACATTTCGACGCTAAGACTGCGTGAATTGTTTGGGAGCTTGGATTCCGGAACCCTGAAGAAAGGAACTGCATACCAACTAGGAGAGTTGTATTAGGACTTGGAGCACCCAGAAGAGAGTAGTATGTTGGAACCGACGAAGATAAAGGGAAAAGGAAGGCCAAAAGGTGCGAAAAACAAGGACAAGGGGAACGATAAGGAGGACGAGAAGGAGAAGGTTGATGAGAGGGAACCAAGCTATTTTGAACACAAGAAGAAAGAACTGGAACAATACGAGAAAGAAGAGACAAAGAAGAATGCAAAACGGAAACCCCAGAGTAAGGTTAATGTGAATGAGATGTCATCCCAACCTGTTCCACCGAGAAAACGCCAGGGCGTCCTAGGAAGCAACAAGAAAGTTCATCTACTGCAGTGGAGATGGACTTTGATCAGATGTCATCTCAACCTATACCCGAGGAATCACAAGAAGAGGAGTATGCGTGTGGTACAGAACAAAGAGCCCCTCTTATTCATTTAGGGTTTAACTTTGGTTTCGACAATGTTGATGACTTCTAGCTTCCGTACAGTACGAATGTTAGATATGTACGTCCTGATGGACATTGTGGATACAGAACCATGGCCTTGTTGCTCGGAAGGGAAGAGTCCGAATTTGCAACAGTTCGACGCGAGCTGGTTGGGGCGTTACTTCAGAAACGAGAAATGTACGACCCCATAAGGGCCCGTATGCGCCCAGGTACTTGGCAAGAACTTATTCAAAATGTGCACCACTGTAGAAGCCCATTCACATCAAAATATTGGTGTCACATGCCATTCATTGGTTTAGTTTTCGCCACACTATATCAGGTTGCTCTAGTAGTGTTGAGTTGGGATGTCCCGACGTTGTGCTTACCACTAAGGTCCGAGGTCTTTAGGGAATGGCCCTTTGACGCTAATTTATGGAATGACATATGTTGGCAACTGTGACCATTTTATACCTGTAAGTGTTTCGGATATTTGTTACGAGAAATACCGCTTAAGCCACATACTGTTTATTACCATTTGCGCTAATTCACTTTTTTATAGGTTGTTCTCATGTCTGGTTCACCATTACCCCACGCTTCAGGTGTTTGGCGTGGAAATTCTGATCCAAAAATATTGTGGTGGGAAACAGTCTTTGCTCAGAATTTGAAGGAGTATCGAGATGATCGGATTTCCAATGGTCGCCCGCCAGATCCTTTTATGTATTCTGGAAACGGATCTGTATTTGTAATTGACTGATACTTGTAGGGTATTTGTAATAAATAGAGAATGAACATTACGTTAGAAAAAACATATATTATTTCTCTGAAGACAAGATATTAAAATTACAATATAACCCAACGACAGTAAAAAAGGAAAACAAACATTAGGACTCCAATATATCATTAACTAATTTGTCGTTCATATCACGAAGCATTTTTATCTCATTCTTAAGTTCGAAGTTTCTTGTAATACGCTCTTTGATAATGTCTCTTACCCTCTCTGCATATCTTGGATCAATCCACTGAAATGTATGACAAGATCCTGGAAACCTCTTCTTTTCCCAATAAGTCTCACATGCATAGTACCGTCTCTTGTAGCAAGAAAACCCGCGCACGTCACATGTGTACAATTTAACCGGCAAACCGCACTGGCACATTCGAACCATAAAGTCTGGCTCATCGGAAAACAGTGCTGATGAGGAGGACGCCATGTGATAATTATAAAAAGTTATTAAAATACGAGATTATCGAAAGAAATCGTTTAGAGTGAGAATAGCAATACCATTGTAATGTAACGGACGCCGGGTTTTTATAGGGGACCCGACTAATCACACGCACAGATTATGCGTGGGAATTTGATGAGATATTCTACCAACATCGTACGCATAAGTTATGAGTGCGCCTATTTTCTGGGGTTGGATTGAACCAGGATTCGCCAACACCTCTATAGAGTGTTCATGGTCGATGACTACAAACTAACTTATGGAGGTGTTAGCGAGTTCAACCAAACTCCAAAATATGTACGGATTTATTGAGTGGTCCCAAACAACAAGGCTTTATATAGAATTTCATACGAATTTGGGTATTTCCTACGCATATGTTACGAGTGTAAAAAAAGATACAGAATTGGGATTTACCTACGCATATGTTAAGAGTGTAAAAAAGATACAGAATTGGGATTTACCTACGCATATGTTAAGAGTGTAAAAATGATACAAAATTGGGATTTTCCTACGCCAATGTTAAGAGGGTAAAAAAGATACAGAGTTGTGATTTTCCTACGCACACTACCAAGTGTAGAAAAAGATAGTCTTGTGCATTCTCTACACATAAGTTACCCGTGTAAAAAAGATACAAATTTGGGTTTGTTTCAAAAATCCACTCTCACTTACCCCATAATCTACGCGCATAGCTTATGAGCACATCTTAAAATGTAAACATGTGATGCACTATGACATACCACTAACTATCACCCTATAAATACGTAACATGAAATGCCACCATTGTTCATGTTCTCATTCATTAAATTATCACAAAAATGGACCGCGTTATGGATTTGACGAGAGTGTATACTGAAGTTCACTATGGTGGTTCCCTTGTCCCGACCAGCAGAAGAATGGCCACTATCACGAGCCACACATACGAAGGTAGTCTCTGTGAAGATTGGGCTCCAACGGCAGATAGTGTGAGGGACATCAATTGGCTAAGAGGATAGTTATGGACCCTCAATAACCGCCAGAACAACACGGACTATTTTTTTTAGATGGTTCACGGTCTTGGAGGGAGGAACACTATAAGAGCCTTGCAGCACTCACGTGATGCCCATGCCCTTGCCGATCTAGGAAGGACCGTTTCCCTCATCAAGATCTTCATTGTCACTGATCAACACCCTTTGTAGCTGAAAAGGAGGTGGAGGCGTGACTTCAAACCCCCGAGCAGGGACATGGACTTTCGTTTGGACATGCCATGCTATGGAGACGCTAATGTGTAATCTATGTAGTTTGTATGCTTTAAGCTTCTCTAGGAATGTTGAAGTTTTAGTTTGTATGTTTTAAGCTTCTAATATATTGAAAATTATCGTCTTATATGATCAATACTATAGTCAAATGTAACAAGAACATCTTATACGATCAATAGTATAGTCAAATGTTCAAATAAGGTCTTATATGATCAATACTATAGTGAAATGTTCAAATAAGGTCTTATAAGATCAATACTATAGTCAAATGTAACGAGAACATCTTATACGATCAATACTATATTCAAATGTTCAAATAAAGTCTTATATGATCAATACTATAGTCAAATGTAACGATAACATCTTATACGATCAATACTATAGTCAAATGTTCAAATAAGGTCTTATACGATCAATAATATAGTCAAATGTAACGAGAACATCTTATACAATCAATACTATAGTCAAATGTAACGAGAACATCTTATACGATCAATACTATATTCAAATGTTCAAATAAGGTCTTATATGATCAATACTATAGTCAAATGTAACGAGAACATCTTATACGATCAATACTATATTCAAATGTTCAAATAAGGTCTTATACGATCAATACTATAGTCAAATGTAACGATAACAACTTATACGATCAATACTATAGTCAAATGTAACGATAACATCTTATACAATCAATACTATAGTCAAATGTAACGAGAACATCTTATACAATCAATACTATAGTCAAATGTAACGAGAACATCTTATACGATCAATATTATATTCAAATGTTCAAATCAGGTCTTATATGATCAATACTATAGTCAAATGTAACGATAACATCTTATACGATCAATACTATAGTCAAATGTTCAAATAAGGTCTTATACGATCAATACTATAGTCAAATGTAACGAGAACATCTTATACGATCAATACTATAGTCAAATGTAACGATAACATCTTATATGATCAATACTATAGTCAAATGTAACGAGAACATCTTATACGATCAATACTATATTCAAATGTTCAAATAAGGTCTTATACGATCAATACTATAGTCAAATGTAACGAGAACATCTTATACGATGAATACTATAGTCAAATGTATCGAGAACATCTTATACGATCAATACTATATTCAAATGTTCAAATAAGGTCTTATACGATCAATTCAATAGTAAAATTTAACGAGAACAACTTATACAATCAATACTATAGTCAAATGTAACGATAACATCTTATACGATCAATAATATAGTCAAATGTAACGAGAACATCTTATACAATCAATACTATAGTCAAATGTAACGAGAACATCTTATACGATCAATACTATATTCAAATGTTCAAATAAGGTCTTATATGATCAATACTATAGTCAAATGTAACGATAACATCTTATACGATCAATACTATAGTCAAATGTTCAAATAAGGTCTTATACGATCAATACTATAGTCAAATGTAACGAGAACATCTTATACGATCAATAGTATAGTCAAATGTAACGATAACATCTTATACGATCAATACTATAGTCAAATGTAACGAGAACATCTTATACGATCAATACTATATTCAAATGTTCAAATAAGGTCTTATACGATCAATACTATAGTCAAATGTAACGAGAACATCTTATACGATCAATACTATAGTCAAATGTAACGATAACATCTTATACGATCAATAATATAGTCAAATGTAACGAGAACATCTTATATGATCAATACTATAGTCAAATGTAACGAGAACATCTTATACGTTGAATACTATATTCAAATGTTCAAATAAGGTCTTATACGATCAATACTATAGTCAAATGTAACGAGAACATCTTATACGATCAATACTATATTCAAATGTTCAAATAAGGTCTTATATGATCAATAGTATAGTCAAATAGAATGATAACATCTTATACGATCAATACTATAGTCAAATGTTCAAATAAGGTCTTATACGATCAATACTATAGTCGAATGTAACGAGAACATCTTATACGATCAATACTATAGTCAAATGTAACGATAACATCTTATACGATCAATACTATAGTCAAATGTAACAAGAATATCTTATACGATCAATACTATAGTCAAATGTAACGAGAACATATTATACGATCAATACTATAGTCAAATGTAACGAGAACATTTTATACGATCAATACTATAGTCAAATGTAAAGATAGCATCTTATACGATCAATACTATAGTCAAAATGTAACGAGAACATCTTATACGATCAATACTATAGTCAAATGTTCAAATAAGGTCCTATACGATCAATACTATAGTCAAATGTTCAAATAATGTCTTATACGGTCAATACTATAGTCAAATGTAACGAGAACATCTTAAACGATCAATACTATAGTCAAATGTAACGATAACATATTATACAATCAATACTATAGTCAAATGTTCAAATAAGGTATTATACGATCAATACTATAGTCAAATGTTCAAATAAGGTCTTATACGATTAATACACGCATAGGTTAAATGTAGGTAATGGAAGGAGGCATATTGTGCACGCATAAGTTATGCGTAGAGTGCCTTGGATTGGAAGGAAAAGACGGATATAAAACCCCCGGACAGTTTTCAACCATTTTGTCTTCATATGTCTACCAACTCCATAACTTCTTCTGTAACTTCTAAGATACCTCCTCCAAAACAGCATTAAGTATGACTTCAAACGCAAAGGACATTTTTGGATCCACTGCCTCCTCTTCACGACGACGGTGCAGTTGCAATAAATTACCTTCTGTGAAAACGTCTCGGTCTATAGAATCTTATGGAAGACGGTACTATGGATGTTCACTATGCTATGACAGAGGTACTGAAGGGTGTTCGTTCGTCGTCTTGATTGATCCTGAATACAGTGAAGCACCAATTCAGATTATTAGACAACTGCTGAAAAAAATAGATAATCTCCATAATGAGTTTGAATTTCTTGATTTTTGTGTTCAGCGAACGACAAAAAGTATGGGAACAGGAAAATAGATATTGTTCCTCCTGTATTTGTATTTTATGTTTGTTCAATGTACCCCGTTTCAATAATAATACTCCCTCCCTTAAGAATTACTTGTCCCTTTAGTCCAAATCATTTGTTAAAAATTTACGTTACTGTAATTATTCGGCATTTATTCTATCACTATTCTTTCCCTCCGTTAAGAAATAGCTCGTTCGCCAGCAACTCAAACGCATACAATATGAGTATAACACAATTTGACTATGGTAAAATGTTTTACGCATAACACAAGCGTGTTGACATTTACCATACAAAAAGATGGGTATAGTTGCACGCACAAAACACGCGTGTAAGATTTTTACCATACAAAAACACACACGCATAACTTATGCGTGTACGTCTTTTCGTCTGGTAAAACCTTACACGCCTAATTTATGCGTGTGCATGGTGGTGGTGGTGGAAAATTTACTATAAAAGGGTGCATGTGCATGGACGTGGGGACGACAAGGTGATCAACAAGCCAAATCCACAAAAATTACTGCGTTATGGCATCATCAAAGAATTCATGCACTGCATCAAATGCGAACTCGGGTCCTCTCATGTGTTGCTGTGACAAAAGGGCGGAATCCAAACGTCGAAGCAGGACAGACACTATGGGAGGGAATACTAGGCATGTCTAGAACGCAAGGGTGACTATCGTTCAATGGGTTGTTGGTTTACCAAATGGATTGATCCCGAGTACGACGACAACACAAAAGTAGTTTTGGAGGGCCTTTTTACGAGATTATCGGAGCTTGAAAATGATGTCAAGCGTCTTCATGAGACACTCCGAATCCTTGGGGATCTTCAGAAGTAGCGACGGTGCAGTTGTAGTGTGTTATATATATAGTATTGTGTAATCGTAGTTTCTGTGTTTTTTGTTTTTGTTGTTGTGTTGAATTATCAATGTGTATTTATGAATCTTATCTAATGTAATTATCAATGCCTATCTATGAATCTTATCTATGAATCTTATCTATGAATCTTATCAATGCCTACCAACTAAAACCAAATACTTCATAGAGCGAACGTAAATTCAAAAGTACATAACAAAACGTGTCATAAGAACGAAGAGTAAAAACGCTATATCAAGTCCTGAACATTCTCATCACCAACAGCTGCATGATTACCACTCCCTTGGCCGACCTCGTTTACAGAATCCTCAAACACAATAGGAGCTGGGTTCATGGTCTGTGAAGCACGAGGTGGAGGTGGGGCCATAGGCCCTTCTTCAGATGTCAGTGTCTCTAAACACTGTCGAAACACGTACTCGCTCAATGGCCTGTCTAGGGGATCGGACTCTGTTTGTAGCGAAATTACCAACGGGATGTTAACCAAGCAATTGTAGGGCAATGATCAAAGAACACAATATAATCTCAACACTCAAGAACGATGTAGGAAATTAGGGTTGAAGCTTGAACTTAGCATTACTCGAATGGTGGCTGAATGAATTACAAAGCATGTGTTAGCCTTTATTTATAGGCTAACCCTAATGATATCTTTTAGGAAACGAGATCTTATCTATTTGTTTTATCTAATGACGATATAATAATAAGGTAAAAAGATATTCTATCTCGTATCTTTTACCAATTACAACAATATACAAGGATATAAGATAATATATACTCGGCCGACTCCATCTTTAAGGTAGACGAGATCTTGCCACGTCTCGTCGCGTTGAAGACATCTTCATTGCTTCTCGTCACGTCGACATGATCATCCTACGCATAGCTTACCACGCGTTCCTTACTCGTCGTATTTTTAGGCACAAACGATACCCCTAAGGCGTCTTACATGGCTTAACGTCTAGTAGAGCTGGGAGACGCCTTCTTTCTTCAAGGAGTACGTCTTCTTTAAACTTGGAACGCGTTGATGATTACGTCACTTGAGATTTTAATATCGTCGCAGAACTTTGATCATCACTTTTCCTCAATCATTTCCATGTGTCTGATGGAGAACTTCGTTATCCGTTCTGGCTAGTTTTCCCAACGGCTATAATGCCGTTGTAGTCTCCTCCGCGTTTCTCGCGATCTCTTTGGATATATAAGGAGAAGATTTTTACTTTCTTCCTACCTCTTCTACAACTTATCCCCTCTGAATACTCCCTGCTTTCTCATCTACTCACGCTCAACAGATTATTTGCTTCTCCCCTTTTTGCTTAAATTTCTTCTTCACCTATTTCTCGACTCTTGAAATGGCTTCTTTCTACGTACCCAAGAAGATCTTGAACGATTCGGACTGTAAATTTTCAGAGGCGCGTAGGGTCGAAAGGCTAAGATCGTTGGCGAACCTTGGTCCTGAAGTGGAGATCTAGATACCCCCTCAAGGGGTGTCTGCCGACGCATACCGCCCGGGATGGACAGTGGTGTATGAATACCCTTTTCTCACCGGTCATCGATTTCCTTTCTCGCCATTGACGAAGGCGTTTATGCTTACGTTAGGAGTAGCCGTAGGGCAGCTTTTGCCGAGCGTCTGGAGGATTTTTGGTGCTCTAGACGACATGACGGCAAAGCACGGCATTGAGATCGTTGTTGATGATCTTGCCCAGTCCTTAATGATCCAGACTAGAAGGTCGGGAGAGTGGGTCTTAAATCGAGACCCAAAGCGGCTAAAATTGCCATTGAGGGATGTCAGGCTGACCGTCACTGGGCCAACTTCTTCTACTTTGTAAACAAATCGACTCTTGGTGAAGAGTGTTCTTGGCTTATCGAATGCTGGAATCCTGCGAGTGAGTTTGCCTTCTTTCCGAATCTTTATTATATATGTCTTCAGTCGTCGATGCATTACTTATATGGGATCTCGTCTTACACTTTTTTGCAGTTAACACAGACGTTATCGTGGCGAGGCGAGAGACCAAGAAGGTCATTGATATACTCCTCGAGATTCCAGAGAGCTAACGAACTTTTCATGGTCACGACGGGGAGGGTCATCGCATTGCTTCTACGGCTCTGACTGGTAACGCGTTTGTTTGTGCCTAAAAATACGACGAGTAAGGAACGCGTGGTAAGCTACGCGTAGAAGGATTACGTCGACGCGACGGGAAGGAGTGAAGACATCGTCGACGTGACGAGACGAGGCAAAGATCTCGCTCTCCTTGAAGATTAGGTCGGACGAGTGTATTGTCTTATTCCCTTGGATATTATTGTAATTGGTAAAAGATACGATAAGGAATATCTTTTACCTTATTTATTATATCGTTATTAGGTAGAAGGAAGAGATAAGATCTCGTTTCCTAAAAGATATTATTAGGGTTAGCCTATAAAATAAGGCTAACGCCTGCTTTGTAAGTATTCAGCCACCATTCGAGTAATACCAAGTTCAAGCTTCAACCCCAAATTCTTATCTTGTCTTATATTGTTCTTGAGTGTTGAGATTATACCGTATTCTTTGATATTTGCCCTACAATTGCTTAGTTATCATCTCGTTGATAATTTCGCTACAAACAATTGGCGCCCACCGTGGGGCATGATCAAAAGAGTATTGTCTCTGCATACGAAGAGAACAGCATCTCCCGCAGAAGCCTTGGAAGATTCCAGATCGATCAAAAGTCTTCAAAACAGAGCCTTCACCGTGTTAGGAGGTCCGCCATCCTGTACAACCTCCGACACTAAAAGGCTCGCGAGAACTATCGAGGGACAAGATGACTCCATTCCAACTCGCCACGCCAGAGCAACGAGACGTGATCTACCTATCACGTTCGAAGATCCAGACGAAAGAATCAAACATCACGACAGCTTGGTGATCACCGTGGTGATTCGGAATTGCAACGTGAAGAGAATCCTGGTAGATAACGGAAGTCCGACCAACATCATCAGCCTCTCTGCTATTCTTGAACTCGGACTTTCAGGCGACGATGTCGTCGGGAAGCGTATCCGTTTGAAAGGCTTTAGCGGAGAAATTGTCGAGATGTTGGGGGAAATCACCCTCAAGACAACAACCCAAGGCGTCGACCTCCCGACCAGATTCGTCGTGATGGAGGCGGAATCGCCCTTTAACGCCATCCTAGGAAGACCCTGGATCCATGATATGCGAGCGGTTCCGTCTACGTATCACCAGTCCTTGAAGTTCCCAATGCCTTGGGGAGTGCGCGAAGTTAAAGGCGAACCCTACGCGGCCAAAGAGTGTTACTGGATCGGGATGAAAGGGGTCACGACACTAGAAATCAAGAAGGATGAAGTAAAAGAATTTCAAGTCAAGATGCCAACTAACCACGTCAAGCCGAAGTGTCCCGAATTAGAAGATGTGATCATCGATGACCCAAGACCAGAACGAGTCGTTAAGATAGGGATCGACGTCCCCAGTGAAATTAGAGAAGAATTAATAGGGGTCCTGAAGTCAAAAGCCAAGTGCTTCGCCTGGAGCCACGAAGACATGACAGGCATATCTCCAGACGTGATGCTCCACAAGCTAAACGTCGATCCAAAGTTCACCCCACTCAAGCAAAAGAGGAGAAAATTCGCTCCCGGACGTAACAAAGTTGTAGACGAAGAAGTCAGAAATGTCCTCAAAACAGGCAAAATATGAGAAGCAAAGTATCTCAATTGGCTCGCCAACGTCGTAGTCGTCCAGAAGAAGAACGGGAAGTGTAGAGTATGCGTCGATTTCACGGATCTTAACAAACCTTGTCCTAAAGATTCCTTCCCACTCCCTCATATCGACGCCATGATAGACGCGACGGCAGGACACGAGATGCTAACATTCATGGACGCGTTCAGCGAATATCACCAGATACAGATGAACCCCGCCGATCAAGAAAAGACAGCGTTCGTAACGAACACTACTACATTTCCGATTTATTGCAGCGTTTTTTTTGTGGCGGTTTATGTATAGTAGCGATCTTCGTAGCAGTTTTGAGTTTGTGACGACTTTTGTAGCGGTTGTTGATATTATGGCGGTTGTTTGTAGCGACTCGTTATCTTGTGGCGGTTTTTGTAGCGGTGTAATATATCAATAAGTGTTAATTATGTATATAAGTTTTTGTGGCGGTTCACGTACTTTTAGGTAGCGGAATTAAAAACTATTGTAGCAGTTTTTAAATTAGAGCCCTAAAATTCAGCGCCAAAAGCCGCGTATTATCCCAAAATACCAAATAAAAATTTATGGAAATTGAAGGCTTAGTTTCAAAATCATTCGAAGACAGTGGCTCCATCTTTACCAAAAAAAAGACAGCGGCTCCGTCGATCTCAGCTTGTGCGCTCGAAGGTTTTAGGGTTCTCCTCGCTCCATCTCAGCTTGTGCGCTCGGACTGAACTAGCTAGAGAAACCATCTTGTGCGCTCGGACTGAACTAGCTAGAGAAACCATCTTGTGCGCTCGAACTGCTTGGCGGACCTACTCGCTCCATCTCAGCTTGCTCGCCCAGTTGGATTTACCATCTACGCTCCCAAAGTCAGGTGAGTTTAATTAATTAGCAAACCTTTAATTTCAGTCATAGCTTCATCGAACAATTCTGTATAATCTTTTTGAGGAGACGGTAAAATGTGTGAAATAATTGTGTCTGTAGATACATATAGCTGTTAGTATAGTTTCAGAAAGAGTGAGTTCTGGTAAAGACTTTCTTTAGGGCTCGCAGGCTAAAAGATTTCGACTTGTTGAAGCTACGGTTTGTGGGGCCTGTTGTTTCTTCTTCTTATTGAGTGTTGAGTTGTCTTATTTGTTCCAAAACTTGGCTTCTTTTCTCTTGTTCTTGATTGTAGAGAGGACGTCATATTTGTTGCATATTAGCCCTACATTTTTTGTCATTCAGGTTAATCAATATTAAGCATCTTCTTTCTTCTTTATTTTGTTAAGCTTGGTCATTGCTTAGACTGAATTTGCCCTAGAAGCTTCTCCTGCTTTTGCCTATGTATTAGTTGAAATCAACTGACCCAAGATGATAAACTTAGTGTCAATTTTTTCTAACCTATGCTGTTTAAAGCTTAATTTAGAAATAATTTTTAGATCAATATTTTTAAGATGCTATGAAATTTTTTTGAAGGGTTTATGCTTCCTTTAATAGGGTTTTAGTTTCTAAATCCGAATTCTTATCATACGCTCCAAGGGTGTAGGTTAGAAAGACCAATGTAATACCTTCATGACTTTGTTGGTAGTAGTATAGAGTGCTTAACTGCTTATCTAAACTTTTTCTTCCATCTCAATCATCATAATCAAATGGGTGCCTAAATCAAAATTAACCATAGGATAGAAGGATGCATTTTATTTGCATGGTTGATAAATAGTGTTGACAAGACAAATCAGATTATTCATAGACTTGGAAACCAGGTGATGTTCAATTTTATGGAATCATAATGCTCGAGGGACATCATCAGTTTTAGTTACAGATTTCGAGAACAGACGCTGAATTCATTTTCTGGTGCATTGATTAAGTTTCTCGGCTATACTGCAGACAAGATAAACCTAGACTAATAAAATGATATTTGCTCACTTTGTGTTAACAAGTTGTCAATTATATATTGACAGCCCAACTTTTGAATTCACCAGTTCAGCCAATTATCATAATTATGTTTTATGTTGTAACTCTTTTCTTGTGCCATGTGCAGGTTAGCTTACATCTATAAGCCACAAATCAGATTTCATAGACCAATAGACGCGTAGAGATGTATATATTTTCTGCTGAAGTAATTTTTTGCTGAAGTAATTTCAGTTTGCTGCTGAAGTAATTTGCTGCTGAACAATTAAAAAGGATCAGCCGTCAAATTCTATTATGGAAGCTTTTTTGGAATGCAAAGACCGTAAGAAATAACAACTCAAGGTGAGATTTTACAAACAGTTCTTTTGCTAAATGGCATATTTTACTTTTTGTACCCGTCCATAAACATGTGTAGGTTCCACTATCCTTTGCCTAAAGATTTTGAACAATGGCTTGGATAACAAGGCAAAATAAAATTCCTATCCTTATTTTTCAGTTTTTTATTATGTATATAAGTTTCTATTCTTTATGCATATTCAGTTACATAGCTTAATTTTATTTTGCTTGTTATCATTATTGCTTGATTTGACTTTGTTTTGGTAAATTTTAGATATTCTGCCTAATTGGAATTCTAATATATTATTTCTCTTTTTAATTTCAGGCAACTAGTCTTACAGAAATGGGAAAGGGCATACCATCTGGTGGAATAGAGAAGATACCTCCTTATGAAATTGAACGGAGGAAAAGAATAAAAGAAATAGAACTCAGGCTGAAAGCTAAAGGTTTAACAAACATAGTAAATAAAGTATACGGAAAGAATGAAGTCTACCAGTCGCAAGAAAATATCAACAATCTTCAACCAACTTTTAGTGAATCTAATGCAGTATGTATTCCATCTCTTTATCTTTTTGTTTTCAGATATTATTCATTTATTTCAGCTGAGAATGCGTTTGATTGAAGGATTGTATGTCAGTTTTGTTGAGGCTTATCTTTTGTGCTACTTTAGTTGCTGAAATTTAGGGAATTAGCAGCTTGTGGATGAATGTAGAGCTTAAGTAGTTGTGGATGGGTCTAGATCTGCATAAAGTATAATGAGAAGCATGTAAATTAAGCAAGAAAGAGGAATTCACCCTGATTAAACCCCTAGATAGACTGTAGCACGAGTTAGTTAACTAAATAATGAAGAATATTTAGTTGAATTGAGGAAAAGATTTTAAGGATCATTTTGGATGTCAGTGACGGATTCTATTTTGACTGGGGCTGGGAGCCAGGCATCCTCCTGACAGTAGCTTTTACTCTCTTTCACAATACTCCCTCTGTCCCACTATAGCCCCATTTCAACCCCGTACGGATGTCGATGTGCGTTTTATTTTGTCAATATCTCTAGTTACGTATTAGTAAAAAATATAAAAAATTGAAATTGTTATACTACTTGTTAAGACGAATCAAACAAGACCCCACATGACTATGTTGTCGCTTGTAAATTGAAAGAAATCGAGAAGATTCTCTCGAATTGTGAATAGTGTTAGAAAATGAAATGAGACTTATATAATGGGACGGAGGGAGTAGTAAATAGTAGAATATTAATGCCAAGGCTGAGTTGATGTTTCTTATTTTGAAAAAAAATAATTGTTTTTTGAACCAAAAAGGTTGTATTATTGATTTGATGTATTTTACAACTTTCATATTGGGTCAGTTAGGAAATGTTGTCTATTAGGGAAATTTTGTTTCTTGGATTTGTGATGTTTAACACTAAACTAACTTTCTTGCTTGAGAAATTTTGAGAACCAAACTTGTTTACTTATTTTTGGCTTGCCTTCATTATATGAAAAATCTACTAGTGAGTCCAGGTTATGAATGTTCTGCCTTTTCCTTGTGCATTATTGTTATGAAAACAAATTACATAACTTGCAATGCTTGCTTTACTGATTTTATTTAATAGGCAGAGCTCCAAGAAAAGGTGCAGGTATTGCATGAGGATATTACAAAGCATGTAAGTTCAGTTGGATTTCTTTATAATACTATTTTAAAAATGTCTTCGCAAATTCTAGTAATGGATGATATACCAGTTACGTAGGCAATGAGCTTGATTAATCTCTGAAGAAGGAATCAAACATGACAGTTTTAGCCTAATTATATTCTGAGTTTCTGGTTGCTGAATTGTTGATAAAATTTGATCTCATGTGATGTGTGATCCTAGCTTCATGAGTTTCTGGTTCAGATAGAAGTTCAATATTATATTATGATTTATGAGTTGTTATAAATCCTAGCTTCTATCTTTCTCCACAGATTCACCTATCTATCAACAAATGAGTATTCTTTTTGTTAATATGTTATACAACCTTTAGTAGGTGGAAATCATGGAGTTAGAATAGAAAAACAACTCCATAGAGACGTGGAACAAAGAAGGAAGCAACCTCAACGATCTCAGGCACCAGCCTTGGTACATGAAAAAAATCCCAAACAATCTCAACTTCAAAATTTCAGCCAACCACGAGAGATTCAGAAAAAGAAAGAACAAATTCATAAGAGTGCAAATCAAGAACAAAATCAGAAAAGCTATTGTGCTCTTGGGACTAAGTTAAGGCTTGTGCAAATGAGGAAAATGCAAGCTTTAAAAGGACAACAAACTGCTAATGTTAAGGAGTTTGAAAATCTGGAGGATGAAGTAGCATGGTCTGCTGAAATGCATTATGGATTTTCTTACACTATGTATTCATTCTTATATTAAATATATTCTGAAATACATTATGGATTACACTATGTCTTTATTAATCCCGGGGTTTCTTGGTTTTGGGGTTTTGCATAATTAGGAGAAAATGGAAGCACTTAAAGCACTTGAAGATGGAAATTCCAAGACTGATCCATATCTCGATGTAATTACCAAGAAGGAACATGGTGGTCGCTTGCGTTTGTATGGACGATGTGTCACAAATTCTACTTTAAAGATGAAGGATCCAAAGACCCCATATGTATTGGCCCCGATGTTCGTGGAAAACCTAAAAAAACAGTGGGAGTAAGATATGGAGGAAGTGTTGGAGAAGAAAATTTCTTATATTCTATCAAAGATCCAAGACGCCAATCAAGCTAGTGGTTTTAATATGCCAAACTTCGAAATAGACGATCAAAATGTGTCTAATCAAGGTGATGAAGAAGTTGCTGAATCAGCAGGCCCTTCAGAGGTACGATTACTTTTCCTGATGCATTTTTCTGGTTGCTGCATTTTCTGGTTCCTGCGTTTTCCTTATTTATGTATTTTCTGAATTTTTGCTGCTATTTTTTCTGCAATTTTGTTGGTTTCTTGTTTCTGTTGTTTCTGTTTTGGCTTGCTGTTTATGCTGTTTTGGTATTGCTGACTTACTGGTTGCAAAGTGACATTAAGCTATAAGTCAGTTTCTGCAATTTTGTAATTTTTCGGGTTGCTTTTCTGCTGTTTCTGTTTTGGTATTGGCTTCTGTTTTGGTATTGGCTTGCTGACTTGTTGTTTCTGCTATTGGCTTCTGTTTTGGTATTGGCTTGCTGACTTGTTTCTGCTATTTCTGAATTTTTGGTATTGGATTGTTGTTTCTACCGCTAGTCTGCTACTAGATTGGTTGCAAAGTGACATTTTGCTGCACCCATTATAGCTACCTTCACCAGTTATGTCTTTCTGAGAAAGGTCTTCTTGTTACTGTTTGTGCTATTCTTTTTTTTGCTATAAACCAGTTTGCCAGAATCAATAAATTCATCTACTAAAAATTATTTTTATCTATTCGTAGGTTTTCAGACATTTTGGCAGCACTTAGCTTGAAGTTATTAAAAAAAAGGCTAGGAAAGCCATTTTGAGATAAGCAACTTTCTGGATGATCAAACATTCTGGTTGATGTTTATATATTCTATGACTAGTTTTAGATTAATGCAACTATATATGATCAAACATCGACATGTTTAGTTAAATATTGGTTTTATGGTATCTATGTCCCAAATGCTAATCATTTCCCATCAAACATTTTGGTTTTACGTTATAAATATTGGTTTTATGGTATCTCTTTTGAAAATGATGTATTACAGGAATTATTGGTCTATTAAATGAGAAATAAAAACATGATGCCTAAATTTTATGAAAAAACCGCTACAATAGGTGTAGTAGCGCCACAAAATATTTAAATAAAAAACAAACAACCGCTACAATAGATGTAGTAGCGCTACAAAATTTCTAAATAAAAAACATAAAAACCGCTACAAAATGTAGCTTATAAGTGGCGGTTATGTATGTTTTGGCAGCGGTTTTAATTGTTAAAAGGAAACCGCTACAAAAGAACTATAACCGCCACAAAAGACAAAAACTGTCACAATAGACTTTATGTAGCGGGAGTAAATGTAGCGGAGTGAAACCGCTACAAAAGACCTTTTGTAGCGGTTTGACATTCTATTGTGGCGGTTCTAACCGCTACAAAAAGTCAGAAATGTAGTAGTGGAACCAAGGGATATACTGCTACAAGGTCATGCCTTTCGGCCTCAAGAACGCCGGAGCTACGTACAAAAGGCTAGTAAACAAGATGATCGAAGAACAGATAGGGGACACAATGGAAGTTTACATAGACGACATGCTCGTGAAGTCTAAGCAAGCAAAAGATCACGTAACACATATGAAAGAAGCGTTCGAGATCTTGGAAGAATATAACATGAAGCTCAATCCTACCAAGTGTTCCTTCGGAGTCTCTTCTCGGAAATTCCTTGGATATGTGGTGACACAGAGAGGAATAGAAGCTAGTCCCGATCAGATCAAAGTCATACTCGATCTCGAATCTCCACGCTGCGTGAAGGACATCCAGAAGCTGACAGGAAGGGTCGCCGCGTTAAACAAGTTCATCTCCAAGCTTCCGACAGAAACCGACTCTTCTACAATACTCTCAGGAAGAACGAGTCCTTCTCTTGGATGGAACGCCACGAAGAAGCCTTCACGGAGCTCAAGAATTATTTGACGAATCCCTTACTCCTATCGAAGCCTAAGGAAGGAGAGCCTTTGTTCGTATACCTAGCAGTCTCTGAGATAGCTATTAGTGTCGTGCTCGTATGGGAAGAAGGGGAAGAACAACATCCCGTCTACTACGTGAGCAAAACGTTATCATCAGCAGAAACAAGATACTCCGCCATGGAAAAGATAACCTTGGCACTAGTGATGGCGTCGGTGAAGTTGAAACCCTACTTTGAGTCCCACACCATCGTAGTAAGAACCACGACGCCTTTGAAGAACATAGTAAAGAAGCCAGAATTGTCGGGAAGAATGACAAAGTGGACGGTTCATCTCGGCGGCTATGATATCGTCTACGAAGGAAGGAAAGCAATCAAATCCCAAGCACTGGCGGACTTTGTGGCGGATTTCAGTCCAACCCTAGAACAAGAAGCGGTCTCACAAGTAAACAAGGTAGAGTTCGAGAAGTGGACGTTGCACACAGACAGAGCAATGAATCAGAACGGGGTAGGGTTAGGCATCGTCCTAAAGTCTCCATAAGGGGGTAGGGTCGTCCACGCCATAAGATGCGACTTCAAAGCGACAAACAACGAAGTCGAGTACGAAGCCCTAATTGTCGGTCTACGCGTCGCCATCGACTTACAAGTTCAAAAACTTGATATTTACTGTGATTCATTGCTGGTGGTCAACCAAGTTCGAGGTGAATACGCCACTAAAGACTCGAAGATGACCTTATATCTCAAAGTGGTAAAAGACTTGTTCGAGAAATTCGAAAGCTGCCAAATCAGACAGATCCCCAGAGACGCTAACGCGCAAGCCGACGCGTTGGCAAAGCTAGCTTCATCCATCGACCAGAGAGAATGTCAAAAGATCCCCTTCCTTCACCTCAACAACACGTCCATCAACAAGGAAGCACTTCTAGAACAAACGCTCACAGTAAGAAGTCAAGCCTCATGGGTAACACCTTACTACGAGTGGTTGTAGCATGGACGTCTCCCGAGTAAAAGGCTGTTGAAGCAAAAAGCAATGACCTTCATAGTAGACAAAGGCCAACTACTGAAATGGTCATCGAACGATATGTTCTTAACGTGCCCAACAGAGGAAAAAATCCAAGATATTCTACGCGAGCTACACAACAGAGAATATGGGAATCATTCGGGAGGAAGGAGCCTAGCCGCCAAAGCACACTCAGCAGGATATTATTGGCCCACAATGAGACAAGACGCAATGAATCACGTCAAAAGGTGTGACGCTTGCCAAAGACACGCCCCGATCCCACATCAACCGGCGGAAAAACTCCACTCCATAACGTCTCCTTGGCCATTCATGCAATGGGGGATGAATATAGTAGGACCTATGCCCTTAACCCTAGGACCAAAGACGCTAATGCTCGCTGTTACAGACTACTTCACCAAGTGGATAGAGGCCGAAGCATTCAAGAGTATCAAAGATTCCCATGTCATCTCCTTCATCGAGAGAAACATCATCATGAGATTCGGAATCCCTCATACTATTGTATGTGACAACGGATGACAATTCATTAGCAAGAACATCGTATCGTTCTGCGAAGACAAAGGTATACGTCTTGTCTACTCGACGCCAAGATACCCTCAAGCGAACGGACAAGCATAATCAAGTAACAAGGTCATCGTGAGTAATCTCAAGAAGAGGATAGAAGAGTGCAAGGGAAATTGGGCGGATCAACTCCAGGCTATATTATGGGCCGATAGAACGACGCCTAAGAGAGCGACGGGAAGAACACCATTCTCTCTCGTGTACGGTTAAGAAGCCGTTCTGCCAATCGAGGTGGAGGTACCGATAGAAAGATATCGATCTCTCCCCGAGGAAAGAAATACTCCAATGATGGCGTTCGTGATAGATACCGTAGATGAATTAAGAGATAACGCAACAATGAGAATGGCGGCACAGAAGCATTCCCAAACATCGAGGATAAGAGCGTCCGTAAGCTCGCCGCGTCCTGGAAAGGTCCATACCAAGTAGCACAAGTCGTAGGGCGAGGAGCCTACGAACTCATTACACCAGAAGGAGTACCACTGATGCGTTCATGGAACGCAACACATCTTAAGAAGTATTACCATTACAAAACGTGATAGTTGATTTGATTTCTGCCTGTTCTTATGCATATCTGAGATTCCTTATTATGTCCAAGCATGTTTTAGCGTCAAGACGACAAGGGGTCGTCGATACTAGGGGTAGATGTCTTAGCTCGTCAAAATTCATGAAGTCTTCATTAATACATGAGTATGCACTTTCTTGTCCGATATGAAATACATGCCGAGTTGTTTCATTTCAAACTACTTGCTCTGTGTCTATGACGTAACACCAAGCTTAATAAGGCTGTGGCGAAAATCCGCGCCGGGGGCGAATTTCGTTAGCCTACGCGTTTAAGGCTCCATCTACGCGTACGCAACGTTAGCCGAACCGCCGACTCCAAGTCGACGCTGAGCAAAGAAGGGAATGAAGCCCGGTACCTCACGAAACCGGCACGGTCCGCTGAGCAAAGAAGGGAAACCTATTGCCACGACCACTCTCCAGGAACGCATACCCGCGCCTTCCACGACCCCTCTGAGAGTCATTGTTGAGATATGATGAGGTTTTGATTGAATGACAAACATCCACTAATGGTTTACTTGAGTGCGTAGGTATTTTTACTATTGTGTGCAGGAACGAAGGAAGTCTACTTGTGTGTAGACAGGAACGAAGAATGTCTACTTGTGCGCAGACAAGAACAAAGGAAGTACAAGCAGGTACGAAGGAAGTCTTGCTGGAATCCATGAGGCGTAAGGTTACGACGAATGGAAGACAGCTGTGAAGAATAAGTTCATCCGAAGAAGATTATTGGTCGAAGATATCTTGAAGAATGGACTTGAAGAATTATGGAAGAGTTGCATTTCAAAGAAGGAAAGAAGATCTTGTCAAAGAAGGAAAAGAAGAACTCGTCAAATAAGGAAAATGGCAAATCGGCAAGGATGGGCATTGGACGCGCGTGTGAAGAAGCGCCAAAGGAATAAGGAAATATTATGCGCAAGAAATATTTCCTTATGCGCTTTGTTTCCTTATTTGATCTAGGCGGCGCGCCGAAGTGTAAGGCCCAAGGTGACCACTTGGAGAACAAGTTGGAATGTCACACGGAAGGAAATACTTCTTAGGAAGAGATTTCCTTGTGAATGAAGTATTAGGAAGCGATTTCCTTTTAGAAAGATATTGTAAGATTTATGGTAATATTAGAACGGCTAGATTGGTAGTTAGGTTTGAGCTATTTAGTGTGCTATATATTGCATGGGAATTGCATAGCTTAGTAAGACTTTGAACAGCGAAAACCTAATACTCGGTTTAGAGTTGTTCTACGTGTGTGAGATAGAGATTCAAGTGAGAAGAGTGATCCGAGATCTAGCTAGGATGTCTAGGTGAGTGATCCAAGTCCTATTGTAATCAAGATATCAATACAACAAGTAGACTCGTTCAAACTCTCTCTAGTGAAAGCTAAAGAGGAGTGGTTTTTCGCCTTGAGGACTTTTTGGTACTTGGGTGTTTTCACTATATATCATCGTGTCCAGGTTTGGTCTACATTATTGTTTGTCTTTCTGCATTATCTACTTATCAAGGAAAAATAGATTTTGTTCCTTGAGTTTTTATACGCTAATCGATCCAACAGTCATGAATCCACGGGCAAAACGCCAAATCGGCTGGGAGGCGTCCACCGGCATCGTAAGTCCTAACAATTGAGAAACCGGACGCTACACGATGAATAGGCCCGTCGATTAAAAGAGTTCGACGTCGACCTAACGCTAGCGTGAGGCAAAGGATCCACCTTTAAAGTAAGGGTTAACGTCACAAGCTGATAAAATCACACCTTCACCTACGTCCGCCACTCGCTTCAGGGTTCGGAGGAAATGCTGGACCCAACCCTCATGTAAGCCGGCAACATAACGAAAGCAGCCGCCATGACCACAACAATACCAGGGGTAGAGAAATTGAAACCTCGAAGATAAGACATTAAAAGTAGAGTCAAAGATCGACCTACGCGTCGCAAGTAAGAAATGTTTGGCGAACCAGACTCTATAGGAGATCTGAAGCCAAATTCGGAAAAAGGGGATAGTACTCCCACCAAAAGTTAAAGATAAGCAAAAGCCTTACGTAAAGAAAGAAGCAATAAGTATCCGATACGTATTCAAAAAGAAATCGCCACAGAAACGTGACGAAAAGTTATAGCAGCCGTGCAACAAGCAAAAAGAAAAAATCCTAAGAACTAAGAACAAGGAGAAACATCCTTATCCGCAAGAACAACGTCGCCATCTAAAGCTACATCTGCATCACTAAGAGCTAAGATTGGCGAGCTCGAGGGAGCGTGTATAAGAGAGACCCCCTCGGGTGGAACGGGATAAAGAACAAAAAATTCCCCGCACTCACGCTCCACATCCCAATCTACGTGACGACCTGCACGAAACTCCTCCATAGCCTCAATACGAGATGACCACGAATAGGAAGTACTAGTCTCTCGCATGTTCTTCTCATACACCTTTGTTTTCTCCTCGGCGTCGACCTCAAGGGACGCGACCTTCCCAGTCAACACCTCGACGTGTCGCGCCAGCACACCCCTCTGCTTCGCCGTCTCCAAAGTCTCCATACGAGCATCCTTCTTAGACGCCGTAAGACGAGCAATTTTCTTGTTAAGTTCCTTGATCTTCATACTAAGATCGCTCACCTGACCCTTCAAAGCCTCCTCGGACTCGGAGTACTTATGGAGGCGTTCCCAGATACACAGCGAAGCTTGGAGAGCCTGAGAAACCCCAAAAGATAAGAAACAACACAACGCCAAAAAGTAAAACAAAAAGACAAGAAAAGGTACGAACCTGCCACTGTGCCACAAGAGAATCGCACAAAACGTCTACGGCTTGCATAGACAGATAGTGATTCCAAGAAGAAGTAGAAGCCAAAGCTTGCATCGCCGGGATGAAGTTACGCGTAGGTTCTACGGAACGAGACACCATCGCGGGGAAGTCGCTCACTTCAACATATGTAACGGAAGCAGCACCGGGATCCTTTGTTTTGTTCTTCTCGCTCTTCTTCGAAGGGTCTACAAGAGGCTCTTCCGTCCCTACGCTTAAAGGCGCGTCTGAAGACACTTGCACCCCCATGGCTGATAGAATCGTCTCCTCTACGCATGCTGGATCAGTTGGGAACCTGAAATCCGGGAACGATGGTGCACGAATTATATGTTCTGCGGACGCAGTTGGTCCAAAAATGGAAGACAATGCAAGTTGAGAGGAGGGTTGCTAGGATACACTTGATTTTGATAGTCGTTGCGAGGATAATAAGGGGCCCCATAATGGTTGCGAGGAGTGCGAGGCTCATTCATAGGGGCATATATCTGATTCCTCTCGTCATAGCAACCTCCGTTTTGAGAAAAATAGTGGTCTTGATAGCTTGCGGGAGCCTGGTTGAGACTTGGTTCTCGCGATGACTGCGAATCTCACGGGGCTCCACCCTTTGGTTTTCGACATTTTGGTTCCCTGGAGTTTCTTGGAGGCTCAGACACGTATTGAAACTTGCGGCTTGCTTTGCCAGAACGAGAATCCTCTCCCGAGGCTCCTCATCGTCGACGCGAGGGAGTGGAGGGTTAGGAGCATTCTGGACTAGAGGACCCATTTGCAATGGGGTATTGTTCACAACACCACTTCTATCTGTTTCTTCCATATTGTCTAGCATCAAAGCTTGATTCTCAAAGTTTCGAATAGAACTAGCTGCGCGAGGAGGTCCCCACGGTCGGCGCCAGTGTAGGAGCCCACATGTTCGCGACCTCTCGATCAACCTCGCGAGGTCTGGCCAGCTATGGTATCTTCAATTGCTGGGGACTCTCCTGATGGCACCTGGAGCAACAACTTTATACTCATTCTTCTTTTGGATCAAACTTCACATTCTGGCACTGTTCTTCACGTTCTTGAGCTCCTCAGTACCTGCGCAACCAAACCAGAAGGTTGAAACCCCATATTTAGCTCTCTGACGCCCAAGTCAGTACTGATCGCAAGCAGTAAAGCACAACGAACTCAATTATACTAAATAAATGACCAAAGAAGAACGAGTAACGACGGAACTATGTTATCAAGCCCTGCGAAACCTTACGAACCAAGCTTAACCAGACTAGAGCTCACGATCCTACTCCAAACGCGATGACCCTTACATCAAAAGCACGAACTCGGCACCGAGAATCATACTCCAAGTACCGATCATCAAATTCTCTATGAAAAGAGATGAATTGGGTAAGAGAAGAAGATGAACTCGAGAGGAAGTTCCGTCTTTTGTGTTTGTTCTCTCTCTAGCTCTTGAAGGAGAAATGTCTAGAATGCCAAAAGATGTCTTTCTCTCTCCTTTCCGTTAGCATATATACTCATTACGTGTGCCCCACCATATCCACTCTCACTTTCTCCCGACTCGGATTGCTTATTGGGCCCTTCTCCTTCTCGAGTATCTAATTTGGGTTTGGGCCCCGATTCCTTGATTGGCCGTCGCGAGCCTCTTGGCCTCACGACCTGAGGACCGGGTCCAACACCAAGTAACACCTTATCACATCCATGTGGCTACTAAATCTACAAATTATTTTACATGCCATAAAATGAAAATTTATTAGGCATAAAGTAAAGAAGTTTGAAATTAGGATGTGTTATTTGGATCAAGTTCAAATCAAATAACACATCAGATAAGATCTTGCACATTCCTCCATGTAACTGTACAACAACAAAATGTCAAATTAGTTGGACAGACCCTGAACATGCCAATAATCATAAAACAACAAAAAGGTTAAAATTAGGATTGAACTTAACACCAGTAAAGGATCTATCCCATTTCCACCATGTTTAATTAACCAATAACAAAAGATATATCACATGCTTAGACCTTAAAATCCATATCCAAGAAACTAACCTCAAAATCTCTCTTAGAATAAGGAAGTCTGCCATGGGTGTGTGGTGGTGCGGCTAGGTTTCTACAAGCGGTTAGAAGGACGGAGGGCAAAGCGACGACGGTTTGAAGGAGGGAAGAGAATTTGCCCCCTTTGAATTGGTTGTGAACTAGGGCTTCGAGGTGGGGTTTAGTGAGCGTTTCAGTGGCGTTTTGCCTCGAGAAGGTTGCATTAGAGAGAAGGGAGCGCAAAATCAGCGTTTTGAGTTCTTCGCATGGTGAAGTCCCGCCATGAATTATTGAATTAGGGCTAAGATCTGAAATTTGAGAGCGGGGGAATGGAGAGCGGGCTAGGAAATGTAGAGCGAGGTATGTAGAGAGAGTGAGGGAGCTATGACAAGGGTATGTAGAGCGAGCTAAAAAGCTATGGCGAGGGAGCGAGTGAGCGAGCGAAGAAGATGAGATCTGAAATGGAAAGGCTGGAAGGAGGAGCAGATGGAAACGGAGGAAATGAATCGGAAATTAGGGTTTTGTAATGGAAAGAGAAAGAGTCAAAATAAAATAGTACTTCTATTTTTATTTGATACGGGTTATTAAAAATGAAATGCTTGCAAGATGGTGTTATAAAATTACCGGTACTAATTTGAATATTATCAGACAAATTAGCATTATTAAATTGAATATTACCAGACAAATACATGATTCAAGTCCGACTTTGAATTTAGTAGGAGTAACAAAAATAAAAAAAGGTTAGTACATAGTTAATAATATAGGATTTGTTTAAATCCGTAATTTTTATTACAACCCCATACACTAGAAAATACTATTTTTAATTATTTGTATGTTAAAAGTTTTATATGTTGCTCATTGATTAGAGAATAAACGATTTATCACGAAATGAAAAAATGGTGCGAAAAGGTAAATTTCGAGAAAACAGCCAAAAACGACTTCCTCCCTCGACCTCGCTCCTTCCTTCACGACCTCCTCTCTACGCACCCCACCAGCCTCCGCTCGTCGTCTCCGGCATAATCGAAGCGGCCAACCACCTTCCTTCGCTCGTCTAGTGGCCAAGCAGCAGCAGCCAGCAAGCCTATTCTCTTCTGTGCAGCAGTCAACAAGGCATCGGCTAGTGACTATGTCCGTCATCTCTGCACAGCTCATCCGTGCAGGGACCAACCTCTGTCGTTCACCAGCTCGTCGGAATCTCCTTCGAGCCACCAAGCTTTCCAATTACCCAATTGTGAGAATTTTCCCCTAAACCTCTAAACCCTAATCTGATAAATTTGGGGTTTTTATGTTAATTTCATACGGGGTTGGTTCATTGCTATGAATCCGCTGTCCACAGGGAGATGAGCCAGATTGAGAGAGGTGAGCTCGATAGATCTATGATTAGTATACTTGGTAGGTTGGGGAGAGTCAAAATTTAGCTTCCAAGCCGTCCAAAAATGGCAATGGAGTTTGCAGAGGCTGTTGTTAGTATTAAAACAAAAGAACTTGTCCTGAAAATGATTCTTATTGTTCTTCCAAAGCTTGTTGCTTCTAGACAAGATGATGGTGAATCAGTTGGCGTTCTTCAAGAAATGGCCAAGCCTGTGAGCATAATCATGGTTCAGGTGATGAGTTAGAGTATCTAGATATGTTAGTTAGCTTGATTTTGAATTCCTTAGAATCCAATTTAGGTTCATATAAGTCATAATGTCTTTTATTTCACAAGGGCACCTCGTGCAGCAAAAACATCAAATGATGGAGACATTGCTTCAATTCAACCATTGCAGGTCACACGAGGAAACATAAACTTTTGAATTTATGTTTTGTGTGTGGTTGTCTCTTGTAATTTTCGTACTTCTTGTGCCGTTAGTTTTTATATAAGGAAATGATATTTGGGTGCAAATAACTACAATTGGTTTCGTTTTGAGGTGCAAGTATGAATCTGCTATTTGAGATGATACTTCCCTGTAATATACAACATATTTGATGTTCTACTTTCCTCTCAATCACTACTATTACTTCCTTGCTACTTTTCCCTTTTTTTCTTCTTCTAATCACCTTCATCAATTTTGCACTGCTGTTGTGTTAGATTTTCTTCGTTTTTCTTAACCTAGATCACTTGTAGCTCGTAGGTTAGCTAATTATTAATTCAAATGCACCTGAGTTTGTTGTGGAAGTGCTACAGGGGTTATTCAGTTATGTGATGTTTGGGCCGTTTGGCAGAGCAAGAAAAGGATATTAATTATTAGTAATAGATTTGTTAGTATCAAATTTCACAACTTGTAATTGTATATTGTTTTTTTGAAAACAATGCCATGGTAAGATTCAAGGTTAGAAGGAAGTTAGGAGCTTCTAGTTCTGGACTTGGCATGTATTTAAATCAGCAGATGGGAATGCAAGTTGCAAGTAAGCAATTAAGTCCTGAAAGCTTGAGCCCTCCAATCCAATCTGTTTATGTGTTTTTTTAATATTAACAGTTCAAATCTTATGCTGAATCTTGATTCTGCAGCAGTTTAGATGGTTATCCTGGTCAGGTCTGACAAACGTCAAAACGCAATTGGCAAACTGCATCAAGCTATCTTTAGGAAGGCGCTGTTAGTGAAGTGCAAAACAAGAAGAAGACAAAGAACTTGATGAGGCGTCTTCGAGGAAGTTTTTGAGTGCTAAGTTTGAAGAAGAACATGTTGTGTTTGATGGTGAAGTTGAAGTAGTGGATGTATTATTAGTGGAACACATACAAGTGCAAGAGAAGTAATGAGCAAATTTTTAGTTTTGTGAACTACTTATGCTATGCAATACACGATTTTATGTTTCCAGCACATACAAGTGAAAGCAAGACATCTAGCATGTCAGTCAACTTGTATGTGTGGTCTAGATGTCGATTTTGCATGCCATACATCTATAATTAAGGTAGAAAACCTATAATCACTATTCTAATTGAGAAAAGCAGAGAGGCTTGGGATTAATAAGCTTCTACAAGAGTTTCCTATTAATTTGAAAGTTCGAGCATACACAAACCATATATATGAAGGTTCATTGATTTACACATGCGGGTTCATGTCAGAAGACTTGCGGGTTCATGTCAGAAGACTTGCAGGTTCATGCCGATAGTCTTACAGTTTCATGAAATTTCTTACCCCGATTTTTTTTGTTAATGAACACATTGCACTGAAAAGGCCTTAGGTTCATATCGATAGTCACGTAATTTTATGTCGGAAGACTTGAGGGTTCAGGCTCATAGTCTTTCAGGTTCATGGATTTTCTTACCCCGATTTTTTTGTTATAAATACATTGAACTAAAAGTCAAAAGTCCATGTTGATAACCGTGTAGGTTCATGTCGATAAACTTACAGGTTCATGAAAATAGGCCGAGAGGTTCATGAAAATATACCTACAGGTTCATGAAAATATGTCTAGAGGTTCATGAAAATATACAATTAGGTTCATGAAAATATACCTACCTGTTCATGAAAATATGTCTAGAGGTTCATGAAAATATGTCTAGAGGTTCATGAAAATATACACTTACGTTCATAGCAATACACTTAGATCATTAAAATATACACTTACGTTCAGAGCAATACACTTAGATTCATGAAAATATGCCTAAGGATTCGTGAAAATATGCCTAGAGGTTCATGAAAATATGTCTAGAGGTTCATGAAAATATGACTAGACGTTCATTAAAATATACACTTAGGTTCATAGCAATACACTTAGGTCCATGAAAATATGCCTAGGGGTTCACGAAAATATGCCTAGAGATTCATGAAAATATGTAGGTTAATTTTTCACTAAAAGGCATTAGGTTCACGTCGATAATCATGTAGGTTAATTTAATAGTCTTGCAGGTTCATTAATTTTTTGTTATAATAATAAAATGAACTAAACGTAAAAAGTTCATGTTGATAATCGTGTAGGTTCATGTCGATAAACTTACAGGTTCGTGAAAATATGCCTACATGTTCTTGAAAATATGTCTAGAGGTTCATGAAAATATACAATTAGGTTCATGAAAATATGCCTACAGGTTCATGAAAATATGTCTAGAGGTTCATGATAATATACATTTAGGTTCATAAAAATATACACATACCTTCATAGCAATACACTTAGGTTCATTAAAATATACAGTTACGTTCATAGCAATACACTTAGGTTCATGAAAATATGCCTAGGTGTTCATGAAAATATGCTTGAGGTTCGTGAAAATATGACTAGAGGTTCATAAACATATACACTTAGGTTCATACAAATATACATTTAGGTTCATGAAAATATACACTTATCGTTCATAACAATACACTTAGGTTCATGAAAATATGCCTAGGGGTTCAAAAAAATATGTCTAGAGGTTCATGATAATATGCCTAGAGGTTCATGATAATTCATGAAAATATGCTTAAAGGTTCATGAACATATGTAGGTTAATTTTTCACTAAAAGACATTAGGTTCACGTCGATAGTCATGTACAAAAATGACATTCGGCAACGGTAAATTTACCTCGGTTCCTTTGATAACTGAGGTAATTTGTTACCATATGCATAATTACGTCTGGTTAGCGAAGAACCGTGGTAATTTTAATAAATATTTACTCTGTTTTTTAATTCGGCAAAAAATACCTCTGTTCATAAGTATATTACCTCGATTTACTCAGAACCGTGGTAAATAAATACTTTTACTGGCGTAAACATTTGCAGTGACCTTTTTTTTAATTGAACTGTCAAAAAATTATTTGAATTTTTTTCATGTCACTTGAAGTTATCATAAGGTATAGATCAACAATAGTTGCTTCTTTTTATCTGTTGTAGCCTTTTCTTTCTGCATACATCCGTATATGAATGATTTTGTCACGTGATAAATTATGGGCCTGATAAAAAGGATTATATACATGTTAGTATGTTATCGGGGTTATTTTCTCTATTGGGTGTGTGGTTGTTGAGTTGGAAGCATTATTAGGAGCAACATACTTAATTCATCTTAGTGTGTGTCACATTTTCTGACTTTTTGCTCTGCAGAAACACCCTTTTCTTTGAACAAAAAGGCTTCACGTAGAGCTGCAACTGGTCAGGATGGTGGTATGAATAAAGCGGTAAGTGAACGAATCATGCGCTTTTGCTTCCTTGTCAATATTTCTTACTGATAGATGCTTTTGAGTTTTAGAGTATACCTTGATATTCTCTTATAAACCTTTAATTCTACTACACCTTTGATGGAGTATATATAGTGTGAGATGCATCCACAATATAGATAACATGCTGCATTTTTTCTCAATGTTGTGGTTGTTTTTGTAAAACTTTTTTGGTGATTAGTTTCCTTGCACATACATGTAAATTCGAATGTTTGGAAATTACTGTTGCATGAATATTGGTTGCAAATCATAGCTCATCTTCTGATATAAAGCTTTTATATGTACATGAATGTTGAAGATCTTTTTTTTTCTCGTCATGTATTAGGGAGTAGCCAAGAGTTTGCCTAATGATTGTATCACCCAGACGAAACCATCAAAGGTTGGCCATATTTTTCCAACTTATGAAATTGTAAACCTAAAATCAATATATTTAATCTTACAGGCTTCAGAGACTCGTTGTTAAAAAGTATATATCTCTTTACCCCGATTCTATGACAAACCGAAGTAATAAGTAGAGTCAAACTAAAAAAGATATTTACCCCGATTAGTATAGCAGGGGTTAAATGCCAGACTAAAATAGAATTCTGAAAATTTACCCCGGTTCTTCTTTTACCCTGGTTCATAAACCGGGGTAAATGTGTAACCGGGGTAAAAAAGAAAACCGGATTAAACAGTTTTACCGCGGCCATTTTCGCCACGGTTCCTGAATCGGGGTCTTATTTGCCAAATAACCGTGTAGGTTCATGTCGATAAACTTACAGGTTCATGAAAATATGTCTACAGGTTCATGAAAATATGTCTACATGTTCATGAAAATAAGTCTAGAGGTTCATGTAAATATACAATTAGGTTCATGAAAATACACCTACAGGATTATGAAAATATGCCTAGAGGTTCATGAAAATATGTCTAGAGGTTCATGATAATATACACTTAGGTTCATGAAAATATACACTTACGTTCATAGCAATACACTTAGGTTCATTAAAATATACACTTACGTTCATAACAATACACTTTAGATTCATGAAAATATGCCTAGGGGTTCATGAAAATGAGGAAAGTTCCGGTGCAAATAACTCTTAGCGTAGGAAAAACGAACAGATCGCGTTCATAGATTACATGTCAATGTTGATATTCTGGATGGTAATGTTCATAATTTGGGCCTTAAAATTTTTTGAACGTTTTTCGGTAAGAGACGCGGTGGCATACTTGTAATTATTGCAAATTTTAGTTTTTTTAGTTTTTTTCACAAAATGACCTCTAAAATTTTTACCGCTCATATTATGAACATTAGCTTATTATTTGTGAACGCGAAAACTTCGTTTTTCTTACGTTAAGCTTTGTTCTCACCGGAACTTTTCTCCATGAAAATATGCTTAGAGGTGCATGAAAATATGACTAGAGGTTCATAAAAATATACACTTAGGTTCATAAAAATATACACTTAGGTTCATGAAAATATACACTTATCGTTCATAGCAATACACTTAGGTTCATGAAAATATATCTAGGGGTTCATGAAAATATGTCTAGAGGTTCATGATAATATGCCTAGAGGTTCATGATAATTCATGAACATATGTTTAAAGGTTCATGAAAATATGTAGGTTAATTTTTAACTAAAAGGCATTAGGTTCACGTCGATAGTCATGTAGGTTAATTTAATAGTCTTGCAAGTTCGTTAATTTTTGAACATTCTATCGAAAGAATATTTCACTGAAAAAACAAGTTCATGATTTTCACATACAAGTTCATTGTATATCACATATATGTTCATTATTCTACACATACAGGTTCATTGGTCTAACCATAATTATTTATTCATTTTTAACATTTTATCAAAAGAATATTCAATTGAAAAATATTTATAACAAGTTCATGAAAATATGCCTAGAGGTTCATTAAAATATGTCTAGAGGTTCATGAAACTTTCCCTAGAGGTTCATAGCAATAAACTTATGTTAATGAAAATATGCCTAGAAGTTCATATAAATATGTCTAGAGGTTCATGAAAATATGTCTAGAGGTTGATGAAAATATGCCTAGATGTTCATAGCAATAAACTTATGTTGTGCTGCTTTGTACAAATTGGAGGCAGAAGGTTGTCTCAATTTGTCAAATAAAGAGTTAGGGAGGAGAAATTGCACAAATCTTAAGCTTATTTGTTTGAATAGGAATCAAATTAAATTTAGGGTTGAGAAATAGAATTTCACAAAGAACCCTAATCCCCAAATCGAAATTGAGCAGTTAAGGTTACCCGGTAATTTGTGTAATTAGTTTAAAAAGTCAAGGGCAAAATCGTAATTTTAACATTTGGATAGAAAGGTTAACATAAGTTAGTGGAGAGTGTGATTTTGTAATAAAAAGTGAAATAGTGAATGATTTAAAATCAATAGTGATATAAGGGGTGGTTCCATACAAATTGGCCCAAATAAGGGATAGTTCCAAACCTCTATAATAATTCAATAACTGAAGGTCTAAAACAAGAACTAATATCCATTCCAAAAATCTCAACAGAAATATCAAAATACTGCTCTATCAAAAAGATCTGAAACATTCATAAGCTTCAAAAACTCAGATTCAGCCCTTTACGAGCTTGGGACCTTTACCTCCAGCTCCTTAGGTTGGCTTTTAACTTGGGTCTTGTTCTTGGCAAATTATTCAACTTTCTTTGGTCTTCTTGTTCCTTTCCTTGATTTCACTGCAAAACCAAAAATCAAAGAACCAATTGTAAGGCATAATGATAAAAATTCTTTAGTGAGGAAGATGAGTATAATACCAGAGAGCAGCTTCTCTTGCAGCATCACCATCTTCTGCGTTCTCACTTGTCTTCTTTTGGATGACTTCCAAAGTAACACCAACAATGGAGCTTGAGTATGGCTTCTTGGTTGACCTACGCCTCTTATTCACAGCTTCAACAGCAATGTCCTGTAATTATAGACATCTGTCGACTAATTTTGTATTTTTTCTCTACCAAGCTCAACAGAAAGTCTGTGAATATATTCTCATACTTTGGCATTTTCCCATATCCTGTTATAGTATACAGTCACAAATGTGAATCAAACCAATAAACCATCAGTATGTTTATAAAAAGTTCAGCAAGCACATGCCAGGGAAGAAAATTAATTTTTTTTTGAATCACTTGCTATATCAACTGGTTTTTCAAATGCAATTTCAACAACCTTGCAACAAATCAGATTCAACACATGTTGTCACCCTAATATAGCTGCTAGCTCTCCACCTAAACACCAAATTTAATATGAACCCGAACAACATGCAGTATTCACCCATATAGAACATTAAGAGAACAACAATGTAGTTGCTTAAAAGACATTAATTGTCGTTGAAGATTTCTGAAATCCAAAGATGAGCTACAAGTTGACACATTCTGCTCGCCAACACGTTGGAAACAAAAGGACATGATCAACATCAGAAATGTATTTTCAATTGTACAAACCCATTTAATAGGAAATTAAACTAATGAAGATTGAGATCAAGCAATTAGTTTAGACTCTCAAGCAATTAATTTAGACACCAGAAAACTCACAACACATTTCATCAAACACAAAGAGCAAGCAATTTGACTAGACAACGCAAACCTAAAACTGGACAGAATGATCTCACGAGAACAACTTTTTCGACAAGGATGAAGATGTCGGTGACAACGAGGACTACATCGGAAAAAGTATCGACTCGGAGGTCGCGACGAGGACGAAGTAGGCATGTAATGATCATCGAAAGCATCTCAAATTTGTTTGCCGAAGGAGTTCATTCTCCTCAAATTGCAGATCTGAAAACACTGAAGTCAGAGTTAGGGTTTTCCACTTCTCAGTCAAATCAATTGCGACATTGAGACCTAAGCTGAATTCGGATTGGTTCCTAATGAAAAGCTCGTAAGTGCAGAAAGAGGCTGGTCGCTGACTTGGAAGAACAAGGAGAGCAAGGTTTACCCCGTATGACTCTGAACGAAATTGTGCAAGGCTGGTCGCTGACATAGACGCGCTTGACGGGAGAGAGGATGAAGATGGATAGAAGATTTTGAACGCAATTCCGAAAATACCCCGTAGGACTTTAATGAATATAAGTTGCGTGTTTAATGTCATCCATCGGATGAAAGTGATCTAACGGCCCCTGTTTGTCTGCATCGGAAGAGTTGTCCTCATATGATTCTAACTCCATGTAAAATATTATATTAACCCTCTCTTTTGTTTTAAGAAAGTCATGATTTTTTACTTTAATAAAATTGTCACACAGTTGCCTCTCGTTCTACTAACTAGTTTATACCCCGCGTCATGCGCGAGTTTATTTATTTCATGAATCAGTTAATAAGTAATCTCTTACATAAGTTTATACTAAAAAAAGTTATTAGTTTATAAATGTTATTGTTGTATAATTAAATTTAAATTTTAAATATAATCAATAAAAACAAATATTAATAAACTTTTATATCTTTTATAGTTTTATTTTATCAAATTATCACAAGTCAATTTTTAGCAAATTTTATATATTGATTTGAACTCTTTTAATTTAAGCGGAGAAGGTGAAAACAAACCATGATCTAAATTGAAGATTTTAAAGGAGGTAGTTTTATTTTTTATGATTTAATTTAATTAGGGGTATTTATTTTCTCTATTTTTTACAAAAAAAATATGAGAAGGCGATGATGTGGCGGTGAGGTGGCGCAATTTTTTGCAAAGAGATGGTTTCTCCCTTATATTGTAGTTAGGTAGATATATTACTCCGTATGTGTTTAATTATTTCACAAGTTTTTAATAATATAAAAGAATATAAAAAGAATCTGGATTAAAAAGTAAGACATTAACCTATCACTATAACAAAAGTCGGGAAACCAACAAGGATGTGGTCGGGCGGTAAGAGACCCTAACCACCCAACATGAGGTCTCGAGTTCGAGACTTGGTGGAGGTTAAAAATTGTTTGTTGGGAGAGCCACCCACGTAGCTCGAACTCTAGATGTAAGAGTAGTAGGGGAGTCTCCTAACCGCTGAACTAGAGTGGGAAACCAAAAAAAATAACAAAAGTCGGGAAAGTGGTATAAGCCAAGTGTGATCATGTTGTTCTCTCTCCACTCCCATTCAGAAAATGATCTAAATCACCGGTAGAGATCCTCTAGTTCAAAATGATAGTCTATTTCATGGTCCATTTATTTTAATTGGTTTAAATAAGTATTTTTCTTGTACTTTTTTTAAACTAAATAGTTATATAACATTTTTTAATATAATTTAAACCAATCAAAAAGAATAGACCATAAAATAGACTATCATTTTAAAACTATTGGGAACGTATGCTAGTGCACTACTCTATTAAGTTGTAAGTTTATAGCCTACCCCAACAATATCACGCGCTGAATCCACGCATCCGACCATTTTACTGTCGCCCCCGCCTCCACCTCCTCTTCCGGTTGTCCTCATTCCACCCCGCCTCCTTTTTCCGGGCTCCTCAGATTCTGCAGCAGCTCTGCCATCCACCTCCGTCGTCCTACGCGTATCAAAGCACCAGTTCCCAAAGCTCGCCGGCGGTGCACGGAGTGGCTTCGAAACTTGTCGGTGCCTCCTCTCCTCAACTCAAGGATTAGTTGCCGCGTCGGAAACCGGCAACTCTATCCGCGTCTGAATCCGCCCAGTGCTTCTGATTTGTAAGAGGGACAAATTCACAGGGCAAGGCAAATCATTTGTCAGAGGAACAAAGGAAATACGAATGGAAAATCAATGGCAACTCTATCCTTGAGTTGTTCAGCTCGATGGAGAAATAACTTCATCAAATATACAATTTTGATATTAACATGTTTATGCCGTTAATTGTAAAATTCGTAAGTTTGAGTTTACTTGTGTAAATCTTTCACATTAATGCAGGGTACGGTGTTATTATCTTCCATGATGTATTTTATGATAATGAAGAAATGAGGTGCACAGATCCGGGTTGGGTTGTATATATATGGCCATTTAGTTAACAACCATAAGAAACAAAGCATTTCATAGGAGGTGCTTAATCTGGATACTGGACATATGAATTTGATAGGGGGATGTGATGCCAAAGCATTTGCCAGCTCCCTTTTTGTGTCAAAATCCATATCATTCAGAAGGCATTGCCTAAAGTAAGCTATATGCCTACGATTTCTATGATATCTTTTATAGTTGATAGTTTATAAATGTGGTTGATAGATTTATTATTATTGTCGACACTTTAATTAGTATTTGTTGACAACTTAATTATTGTGGTTGACAGTTTATAAGTGTTGTTGACAACTTATTTAGTCATGTTGACAACTTATTTAGTCGTGTTGACAACTTATTTAGTCGTGTTGGCAACTTATTTAGTCGTGTTGATAACTTATTATTCGTGTTGACAACTTATTATTCTTGTTGACAACTCTATTAAAATTCTTGTTGACAACTCTATTAATATTTTTGTTGACAACTCTGTTATAAATTTTGTTGACAACTCTGTTAAAATTTTTGTTGACAACTCTGTTAAAAAATTTGTTAACAGCTGTAAAAATTTTTGTTGACAGTTCTGTTAAAATTTTTGATGACAGCAAATGAGATATTTTCTTATAACTTAAAAAAATGATGTAAAAACTAAAAAAAAATAACAATTTTAGGATATTTATAGCGCCCATAAATCACTCCCCCTCCCATTACACTCTATGTCGGCAGCATCTTGTAATCTTGCACGTGTCCATACATCAAGGCGCGTACGTGGCCACGTCTTATCCTCTAATCAGGTCCGCTCTTCGCTAATCCGCCATTCTTGTCTATCTGCGATCCCTAGACCATTCCTTGATAAATACGCGTCCACAACGCAATTTAATTGAAACCAACTATTCTTCCCTCTCAACTGCCAGTCCAATTCAAGCAAAATCCCTTTCAGTTTTTTGTTTGTTTGTCTGTTCGTTGGATTTTTTTCACCCGTTTTGCCGGAGTGAGATTGTAAATCAATCATTCTTGTACAACTACAGTGACCTCCATATATCACTGATCACTGCTTTTGCGAATTCTGGAGGACAAAGCGAACTGAAAAAAATATCGTGATGGTGTTGAGCGAAGCGGCGTCCGGTTCTGATGAGAAGTTCATCTCTTGCACCTTTGGTTCCAGATATGTTCGCAATGCTCTCCCCTGGTAATTTTATTTTCCATAATTGACTATTTTTCATTCGAGCTTCTTCTGTATCAAGCGATCCGACACGAGTTTTTCTTGAGAAATCTGCCTTCAATGTGGATCTATGTTTCATATGGTTGTCATCTTCTCTCTCCATTTTCTGCTTCTTATAGATGTATGTATGTGTGGATCTATGCATGAGATTTGGAATGAAAATGAATGGGGCAAGTGAGAACTTTAAATTAAATAATCTAGTTGTTATGTACGGCATTGATCTAGCACGTATGCATAAATATAAACTGTCACTCCATTCTATGGGTGAGGCTATATTTGGATGGAGCTATTTCTATCTAGATCCGAATAAGCTATTATAATCAGTAGTGTAGTTAGAGAACTATTCACTTGGCCTGGTTGATTATAAATGTTATAAGAATCTGACACTGTGCTGGGTTGGATACTTTCCAGCTCAAGCTGCTCAATGTATGATGTATGGCTAAAAATTGTCTATATTTATTACCTTGACCGGACTTTCTGTCATGATGTATGGATACATTCATATGATTTTTGATGGATCGGTTATAGATGTGTTAAAATCTGGTAAAAGAGGCAACTATCATGATATATGACGTAAATTGACTTCAGATGTTTGTTATCAGTTTCAAGATGCCAGAGAAATCCATCCCAAAAGATGCAGCATACCAAATAATAAGTGATGAATTGATGCTGGATGGTAACCCGAGGTTGAACCTTGCATCATTCGTGACAACATGGATGGAGCCTGAATGCGATAAGCTCATAATGGATTCCATCAACAAAAACTATGTTGACATGGATGAGTATCCCATCACCACAGAACTTCAGGTTATTTATTTCTCTAAGGATGTATCCTTGTATCCTTGATATGAATGTGCAAATTTTGAACTATTCACTCTTAAATCTTACTACTTTATAAAAAAAATTCAATCAACTTTTACAATTTAGCACGTTTTACCCTTTTTTCAATTTTATTTTGCTTATCCACCTCTAATTTGTTTTGCATAAAAAAAATCATCCATTTTAGGGTTTTCATACAAAACACTCAAATCATTTTAAGTCACCGAAGGCGATGATATTGATCAATCAAACATTTTATTTGCTCAAATGGTAAATTTGTATTGAGAAGGGAACAAAATGTTCCAAACTTACAAGAGTCTCACAGAATAAACCCAAATATACAGGTAATGAAGCTCAAACCCTATACATCAAGAACTAAAAGAGACTATACAAATGACCAATTCAGGAAAGCTATACTATAAGCCTTCTTCTCATAGGATTCCCCCTTCTACCAGTGATCTTCATCTTATAAAGAATCCTCATTTTGCAAGCTTCAATGATCTCTGCAGCACAATTCTGTGCATTGACAGCTTTCCCTTGGAAAATCACTTCATTTCTCATTTTCCAGATGAAATACACAATGCATTCCATAGTTAGGAGCTTACTTTGGTAGATATTGTTTGATCTCTTTGTACAAGATCCAAACCAATTCCACCAGTCTGCCAAGGATGCTTTCCTATCACCAATGCCTTGCCAGTTCAGTACTATATCAGTGGTTTGTTTAACCACATCACATTCAAACCACAAGTGTGTCTCAGTTTCATCTTCATTACCACACAGGGAACATAGGGAATCCGGGATAATGCCCCACTTATGGAGTTTATAAGCAGTGGGGAGTCTCTGCAATGTGGCCAACCAACATAAAAACTTCTGTATGCTGTTGAAAGCATTAAAATTAGTTGAGTTTAATCTTAATTTTTTTGAAAATGGTATAGAGAAAACCCCCTAAAGAGAAGGGTGTTATATGAAATTTATCATGCTACATGAATGATTTGCTTACTTATTCTGCTATTTGGTTCCTATTTGCTGAATTTTATTTTGGATATGGACCTAGATTTACACATTCATTTCTGGGATGATATAGCAACCCCAACACTTTGGCTAACATGCTAGAACCACACTGACATGTTTCCTAAAATGTCAATTCTTGTGCAGAATCGCTGTGTAAACATGATAGCCCACCTTTTCAATGCTCCAATTGGAGAACATGAAACAGCCATTGGAGTGGGTACTGTAGGTTCATCGGAAGCAATCATGCTTGCAGGCTTAGCCTTCAAAAGGAAGTGGCAAGAGCGCCGAAAAGCACAAGGCAAACCATTCGACAAACCAAACATTGTCACTGGTGCTAATGTCCAAGTTAGTTCATATTTCTCCATTGGGTTTTCAACTTTTAGTATCTTCATAAACACTTCTTTAATTTATTTGTGAAAATAATACATAATAACATGTGTTCATTAGGTTTGCTGGGAGAAATTTGCTAGATACTTTGAGGTGGAACTGAAAGAGGTGAAGCTAGAGGAAGGATACTATGTGATGGATCCACAAAAGGCAGTTGATATGGTGGATGAGAACACGATTTGCGTTGCTGGGATCTTGGGATCAACCTTAACAGGAGAATTTGAAAACATACAGCTGTTGAACGACCTTCTGACTGATAAGAACAAGGAAACGGGATGGGAGACACCAATCCATGTTGATGCCGCCAGTGGAGGCTTCATTGCTCCATTCCTTTTCCCTGATCTTGTGTGGGATTTCCGTCTTCCATTGGTGAAAAGCATCAATGTTAGTGGCCACAAGTATGGTCTTGTATATGCTGGTGTTGGTTGGGTTATCTGGAGAAACAAAGATGACTTGCCAGAAGATCTTGTCTTCCACATCAATTATCTTGGCACTGATCAACCCACTTTCACTCTTAACTTCTCTAAAGGTAAATCACATTGTGTTAATTTTCTTTTCCTTTTGTCCGTTCAGAATCTTATATCTTATGGTCATTAAAGTCTTACTTTCATTGTTAAAATGTGATTTCTGTAGAAAAAAATCCTCTTATTTCACCAATAAGATGGGTTGAATAGACATGATATAATCTTAGTACTAAGGATAGGATGATATGACACAAAAAGAGAATGACGACTTTTCTCAACTGCGTCTGCACTTTGCACTCATCAAGACGCTACTCATATATGATATAACGCCTTTAGAAAAGAACTATACAAGACTCAAAGCATTTTCATAGCACCATTTTTTGTGTTTCAAACTTTGAAAGCTTTCACAATTTTTTTTTTTTTTGATGAAAAAAGCTTTCACAATATGAACCCTGCTGCATTCTGGTTTCCTTTTCCTTGAATTTCCTAATTCTCAGTGGTTTCTCAGTTCCCTTTATAATCAACTGTGACCTGCATTTTGTTTTCACCTTTTGTATTCGTGTATAGTATATGTAGTAGATAAGTTTATCATTTTAAAGGCGAACTTGTTCATTAGAAGATCTAGATGTATGCTAAAGCTCCGGTTTTGCCTATTTCTCATTCCTTCATTCCTCCCTGCTCTTGTTTCCTTGTTATGTCCAAGTGGCTCAAGTCAATGTACCTTAAATTCTGTTTTAACGCAGGTTCGAGTCAGATTATTGCACAGTATTACCAGCTCATACGCCTTGGATTTGAGGTAAAATATATATATTCCTTATAATCTCACAAACAAGCTTCATGCATGACTAATAATCCTATAATCGTAATAACCAGGGGTACAAGAACATTATGGAAAACTGCATGGGGAATGCGATCATCCTCCGAGACGCCCTCGAAAAGACTGGTCATTTTGAAATCCTGTCCAAGGACGTTGGAGTCCCGCTCGTAGCTTTCTCTCTCAAGGACACGAGCCGGTACACTGTATTCGACATCTCGGAAAACCTCAGGAAATATGGGTGGATTGTCCCAGCCTACACCATGCCACCAAATGCCAAGCTCGTGGCAGTCTTGAGGGTCGTGGTCCGAGAGGATTTCAGTCGTAGCCTGGCGGATCGTCTGGTCAATGACATCATCCGAGTCATCACCGATCTCGACACCCGCCCCGTGAAAGTCTCCACCAAGATCGCGCACGTCTCAGTCGACAAGGATGCTACGGAAGAAGGAAAGGCGCCTCATAAGAAAATAGACGAGACTCAGCTCAAGGAGATTACCAGTCACTGGAAGAAGTTTGCTAATCGAGAGAAGACAAAGGGAGTTTGCTAGGATGTTTAAAAAATGTCTACCACTTGTTGTGGTATTATTTATGTGTTTAATTGTGTTATTTTCCGTTGTGACTGGTTACGAGATGGTAATTTTTATGCGTGTTTGATGTGCGAGGCTTTTCTGGTTGGTATTGAAAGGCTTCGCCATCCGGGTGGATTGAGCTGCTGGTCATCAGTATTCAGTTGTGTACGTGCATCGGTGCATCTTTGTGTAATAAAGAGAATAGCTTATTTTCGGTGTTATGAGTTATGTTTTGTGTTGCAGATTTATCAGGGCTTAGGTGATTAGGCGGAAAAATTTCCTGACGTAAAATAAAAAAGCGTACGCAAAATATTACAAATAAAAGGTTGAATTTGTTATTTAGTGCATGCTTGCTTAAACTAAACTATCTACAATTGGGGGATATGTAGAATAAAATATTAATTGGTTATGCAGTAAAGAATAAAATTTTAATTGGTTATGTAGTAAAATGTATTTTTGACTATGTAATTCATGCTTGAATTACATTCTATTAATTGGTTACATAGTAAACTCATGCTTGTGTTACATCCTATTTGTATTTATAATTTATTTTTATCACTCATATTCCGTATATATATATCTATATATGTTATTTTTCTCTATTAAAATAAATTGAGTCAATGCAATTTACATAGTATACACTTATATTAAATCTAAATTAATAAAAGAGGAAATTTGGTGAAAAATACACTTTGATAAGTGTATTTAGCCTATTAAACAAGTTTTTTGAGAAATAAACTTTGTGACCCCTATATAATAAGTTTTCTGAGATGAAGTCGGAAGTCGAGGAGGACGAGTTAGGACATCATCGGAGCTGCTCTCTTCGAGCTTTTACGCGGACATCAATGGAGCCGCTCTTTGTCGTCGCCGTTATGTCTTCTCCACTCTCTGTCGTCGTCGATGAATCTGCCACTCTATGTCGTCGTTGATTTTGTCATTCTCTGTCGTCATCGAAGCTTAGTGACTTTCTTAATCTCAAATCTATTTTTCTTAATTTGATTTATGAAATTGTAGAAGAGACGTTTAGGAGATGTTTGAATCTAATGTTTCGCAGTTAATTGGCGAATGTTTTCTTTAATCTGGCTGAATTTGTGTTTGTGTTTTGGAATGCACATGAGTTGTTCGTTGAAATGTCTATGAGAGATGGGGGCAGTTGTAATTCAATGATAGGTTATGTGCCAAATGAACTTCAAGATGTTTACAGTATCAAAATAGCTTGTTCTCATGAGATTCCCATTGATGTTCAGAGGAGCTGGAGTTGTCTGGCACGAGCTTGTGACTAGTTTCTTTATTTTGTGTCTAGTTGTGTTCTGGTGAACAATATTTCATTTTGTGACAGTTTTGACATGTTTCATAAAAAAGGTGACAGTGTTTTGGGGACTGTTTTGTAACAAGTTGTATTAAGGGTGAATCAATTGTCGCAAGCTTTGCTTTTTGTGTCTAGTTTTGTGACAGTCTTTGTCTTATTTGTGACATGTTTGTACTAAGGGTAACATCTTCAAATTTGTGTATAAAGGGTGAACAATAATGGCAAGCTTCTTTGTCGTATGTGGACAGGTTTGTTGTAAGGGTATCATGACCAAACTTGTCGTATATTCATGTTGCCCCTTATTTCAACTTGCCATTGTGTGGCAATATGAGAGATGGGGTCACATAGTTTGTGTTTTGGAATGCACATGAGTTGTTCGATGATATGTCTATGAGAGATGGGGGCAGTTGTAATATAATGATAGGTTATGTGCCCAATGAACTTCAAGATGTTTACAGTATCAAAACAACTTCTTCTCATGAGATTCCCATGGGTGTTCAGAGGAGCTGCAGTTGTATGGCACGATCTTCTGACAAGTTTCTGTATTTTGTGTCTAGTTGTATTCTTGTGAAACAAATTTCATCTTGTGGCAGTTTTCAAATGTTTCATTTTGGTGGCAGTTTTTGTAACAAGTTGTGTAAGGGTTGAATCAATTGTCACAAGCTTTTCTTTTCCTGTCTATAAAATTGAACTAAATTGTCATATATCTATCCAGAACATAAACAATTGAAGTAAATTCAAGTTCTAATTAGAGCTTAGAGTGTTTTGTGACAGCTTTGAAATTGTCCCAGTGTTCCAAGTTCTAATATGGACGGAGAGTGTTTTGTGACAGTTTTGTAACAAGTTGTGTAAAGGTTGAATCAATTTGTCGCAAGCTTTTCTTTTCCTGTCTTTAAACTTGAACTAAATTGTCATATATCTATCCAGAACATAAACAATTGAAGTAAATTCAAGTTCTAATAGGGCTAAGAGTGTTTTTATGACAACTTTAAACTTGTCCTAGTGTTCCAAGTTCTATTAAGGGTCGAGACCTTTTTGTGACAGCTTTGAACTTGGAACACTAGGGCAAGTTCTAATAAAGGCTTAGACTCTTTTGTGACAGCTTTGAACTAGTCCCAGGGTTCCAAGTTCTAATTAGGGCTTAGAGTGTTTTGTGACAGCTTTGAAATTGTCCCAGCGTTCCAAGTTCTAATATGGGCGGAGAGTGTTTTTGTGATAGCTTTGAACTTGGAACACTTGGAGAAATTCTAATAAAGGCTTAGATCCTTCCTTAAGATAATACAAAGAACCGTTACAAAGCCAAACAACGAAACCAAAGATGTTTTGAGTACAAGTTTTTACACAGAAACCAAATATTGTAAAACTGTCCATCAACATTAATTCAAATTTACTTAATTCTGTCTAAATTCCAACATCCTCTATAAATGTCCATTGCAATTTTTTCTCTCTGAGCCCTCATACGAGTGTGATCAAGATCTGCCAGTGTTCTGCCTAGAGCTCGAGCTTCGATGTACCTGATAGTAAAAATTCCACAACAACCTCTGTTCGAAAAAGTAATAAGAATAGATTAGTACAATACACACAATATATATACACATATATGTGAATATAAGATGGCATATAATTACCCATTTTCGTATTGGCAGATTTTCTGTGTCTCGACTAACAGTAAAGTCATAATCCAGAGGTTCAAAGTGTGCAAATTTCCCAGAGGTTTTCATCATAAATGGGATGAGTTTACACATTGGAGCCAAAGTAGTAAACAGTTAGTCATCTTTAGTATAGTTCTTCAAACAGTCAAGAACCGTGACATGATCAATCTCCAATGCCACCCAATGTTCATTTTTAAGGTAGAATGGGGAATATACTTTCTTCACCCCAGTATACCATTGTTTCCCATATTTGAATGGGCGAGATCCATCAAAATAATGAAAATGGATTCTAGGGACATCTGGATGACCCGTCAAATATGATTCAACATTACCAGGTGAAAAGTAGGAATGCCACATGATATCTGTGATTAGAACATCATAACATGCTTCTCCCTTTTCATGCAAAATCTTCCTCAGATTATATAACATCTCATCCATATGCTTCAGAATAATAAGAAGTAAAAGAACAGAAAATTGTCATATATCTATCCAGAACATAAACAATTGAAGTAAATTCAAAACATATATATTTCACTTACAAGATCAGAAAACCATCTCCCTGATTTCAATATTTCATTGAAAAACTCTTTGTTTAAGGAGCCTCCATAACCATTTGCAGTTATGGTTTCACTGTCTGGCCTGTATACACCAATCAAGAATTTAACTTTTGTCACAAAATACTGTTTGGGAAAATTAAATCAAATCTGAAGTCATTCAACTTCTGGAAAAATGGGGTTGGCTTAGCAATTTATAATTAGATGCTAAATAGAAGAAAATACAAACATACCATCCCAGAAGCCAATCATAGAATTCTCTTCGAGCAGTTGTGTCATAATATGCATTTGGAGAGGTCTATTTGGCAATCTATACTTCCTCAAAGTAATTTTGTACTTGCAGATTGTAAACTTTGAACATTCCGTGCTCTTTGTTCCAACAAATAAGTGAGTGGCATGATGGCTAAGTCAGAGGGAGCTTCAACTTGATTTTTTGGAACCAGTTTTTGCTCTTTATTTCCTGGATGATTGAAAATATCTAAGATTGGTTTGGTGTACACAATCAAAGCTGAACTTGGTTCCTTTTCTATGGCACTTTTTCCAGAATAAGGTTCCAAATTTGGGCTGCACGGTACAATCTCAGCTATTTTTTCATCACATGGAACTTTGTTTCCATGAGAATGATCAACCATTGTACCAACATCAGTAAACCCCCCCCCCCTTCATCTTCTGCTTGTGGACTGCCTTCTAAAATCTTTTCCTTTTTTCCAGAATAAGGTTCTAAATTTGGGCAACACGGTACAATCTCAGCTATTTTTTCATTACAGGGAACTTTGTTTCCAGGAGACTGATCAACCATTGTACCAACATCAGTAAATCCCCCTTCATCTTTTGCTTGTGGACTGCCTTCTAAAATCTTTTCCTTTTCAAAAGTTGCAACATCAACAAAGTTTTCTTCATTATCATTTTCGAGAGGTACAACTGGATTGCCTTCTAAAATCTTGTCCTTTTCCAAAGTTGGAACATCAACAAGGTTTTTTTGAATATCATTTTCCAAAGTTGCAACATCTGCGCCTTTTGAATCCTTTTCTACTTCTCCAATGTTGTTGTCTGCATTGTCGCCAAGAAATTGTTGTTGCTCTGGTACCGATTCTGAAGTTGCATTCTGGTGATTGTTTTCATCAATTATGTAATTTTATCTCTCACCATCTACATGGACTTCTTCTGGATGAGCGGTTTCAAATTTGTTTTGTTTCTCCTTTTTATAATCTTCCTCTAGTTTTCCAACTCTCTCACATAGAGTATTTATTATATCTACCAATTGCTTCATCATACCCTTCGTTTCAATTCTATTTTCTTCAATATTAGTTGCTCTTAACAACAAATCCTTTGCCCACTGAGGTTCTAATATATCGGAATCAGAATCACTGATAACAACAATTTGTCGTAAGAATTACTACTATGCAAGTATCCAAACCTACTCAAAACTATAGTCTTTAATAAGCAAGGGTCGAATCCACAGGGAGACAGATTTATGCCTTTTAGTATGAGTTTTATGTCAATCTTAAGTAACAAAGGGGGGTTTGGTTTGTTTTAGATCCTAAGCATGCAATAACTAACAAAGTGAAGTTTGTAAATATGATTTGGGAAATAGCTTAGCCAAACAAGTATCCACTATTCGTTTGATAAGGTGATCCTAGATAATCATTCAAGACTTCATGCCATGGAAATTCCAATTCCTTTTCTAAAGTAACTAATAGCACAACCAGACACTATTAGAACTAACTAATTAAACAACCATGAAACTATCAAGATTCAGTTTAACCGTAGCAATAAGGATAGGAATATGATAGGATACAATTCTAGCATAAAACAACCATATTTTATCCTAGAATGTAAATCGATTCTCTCTACATATGACTAGCACAACCAGATACTAGTTCGATGCAATTGCTACTTTGAAATAGATATGCTCAACCAATAACAATCTAAATCTGCAATAGATTCATAGAGACAATATCTAGTTGCGCAAGCTAGAAACTATCGATATTAACCATAGGCAATTCAAGCAAGAGAATAGATAAAATCCATGCAATAGATATGGAGTGAAAAACTCACAACTTGTTCAATACGAAAGCTTCAATGGTCGGACTAAGCAATGGTGGCTTAGTTCTCCATGGAAATGGTGTAAAAACTAGATGAAAATGAAAGTGAGGTTAGAGAGGAAACAACCTTCTCTCTAACCCTAAATACTGAAACAAAACGTCCATAATCAAGTCTGAAAACTGAAATCAACATAAATGCAAAAATAAAAACGTAATAAGGCAGAAATGGAAAAAAGCTTCGGTTGACTTCGACGCAGGCGGCGGGCGCTGCCTTTGGCGGCGGTCGCTGCCTTCCAGAATCTTCAACATCTTTGTTTCTTCAGCTCCAAGAACTCCTATAATGCGTCTTCAGCCACTCCTCGCCAATGCTCCATAACACCTCAAATGCATCCTAAAACACCACTAAAACAATGCTAAAACCCCGTCTATATACACAACATAACCGTGTATATCAAACTCCCCCACACTTGAATCTCTACTCGTCTCGAGTGGATATAGAACAACCACCCATCATCAATAAACACACTAGATCATCAACCATGGATAAGATCTTACAACAAGAACAATAGCATCCACATGAAAGCTCAAAAATCTGACCTACCATCCAACATACCCAAATAATGGAAGTACACCATCAACACCTTAGCCAACCATCCACATCACACATCCAACAACAAAAACACTAATATATATGATATGCACCGCAACCAAGCACTAACCTAAATGATCAACACCAGCAGACACACCACCACAATCCAACACCACACAAATCATCAAAGATAATGATAATCATCAATATTACTACAACTTATCCCTCCAAGTGAAAACCTACCCAAAACACACCTATACTCCCTTCTTATGTCGCCATCGCCGGTAAATTGATAGTCCTAAAACACTCAATTTTTTCTCTCTCTTTTTACTTAGGCGCCTTTGCAGGTTTTCACCTAACACTCTCTTTTCATTTTTTTAACTCACCACCTCACAACACTCTGAATCTATTTTTGCCAAGGCCTAATACCCGCCAGATTACCTGCTTATTACTTGAACCGCCCTTTCAGGTTTTCAGTCCACCCCAGAATTTTTATATGCCTTTTTATTCATATTTTTGGCTTTTTCAATTTTTCAATTTGTTTTTTTTTTTTTCAGAATAGTAAAGTAATACATAATCAACTCCCCCACACTTGTAATGAACATTGTCCTCAATGAAATAAGACAGAATTAAATAGGGGAAGTAGAAGAAGTACCACTACTGTGGAGGTGGTGGAAAGTCAGGATGTTGGGAACCCATGAATAGGTTCCACTGCCTCATCTGCTCCTGCATGGCCCTCATGTTGGCGGCCTGCTGCTCCATCATGGTAGTCTGGGAGGTCTGGAAGTCTCTGGTGGTATCACGGAAGCTGTAGAAGTCTGTCTCCAAAGTCTGCTGACGAGTGTCCATGCGCTGGACGGTCTCCCAAATCTGCCTCTGATAGTCAAACTGAGGCTCAACAGTAGTCTGAGCTTGAGGCATATCAGTATCCTCATCATCCCCAGAGCCTTCCTCTTCCTCATCATCAGAATCCTCCTCAAAAGCTGTACGAGGAGCGGCATAGGAAGAACTAGCACCTTCAAACCCAACCCGGAACCTACTCAGATCAAAATCAACATACTCGGGTCCGAAGGGCATCTCAATAGCAAGAGGTAAGGGAATCTTGTAGCAACCTCTAGACCCATATACCCAGTAGCTATGATCTCCCTGCTCTGATAATACCCCCACCTGCTTCAGCTGCTTGATGTCATATGTAAAAGTGGAAGAGAGCTGCTGAGACCTATCAGGAAACTCAAGACCTAGGAAACGAGCAATCAGTGACACCATTCCCCCAACCACAATCTTGCACTTGTTATCTTGCAGGAAGAGGGGAAGAGGGTTCTCCACCCCTGTACTAGCTTACACTTGGGCGTCATACTCCAAATGGCCTCTAAGTCAAGATGAGGAATCTTATTAATCTCAGATTGGCCCAACCAGGCCATACGAATGACCTTGTGAGCTAAACGCAGGCAAGGGTGAGACCACTTATAATTATATTCCCCAGCCTTAGGGTCAAAACTCCAGGTACGCGTGGATCGAACCCAGAAATCAAGTTGTTCTGTTGCTTTACTCCAAACAGCAGCAGAAGAGGATTGCTTGGTAATACCAAGTGCAGTATCAAGATCATTGTAACTCATAGTAAACATCGATCCAGCCAGACTAAATCGAATACATTCCTCATCAGGCTTATCATCCAAAGTGATCAAAAATTCCCTAGTCCACCTAGGAAAAGTAGGAGCAGACATTTCATAAAAGTTCCCTAACCCACAATGCTGCAACATCTGTTGAGTACAACTCTCTAAACCCAGCTCCCTCATAGTAGCAGGATCATAAAACAATGTAGAAAGCATTTGCTTTCCATCTACAAATTTCTTCCTGGATTTATGCTCACGGGAGTACTTAGGGCCAGATCCGGATTTAGATTTACGCTTACGGATGATGTTCATAATTGAGATTTGAATCACAAAACAACCGAAAGGAGTATGAGATTTCAGAAATATCACCCGGAATGAAGGCGGCGGACGCTGCCTTGAAGGCGGCGGGCGCTGCCTTGAAGCTTTGCACAAATCTGCAGAACTTCCGGTGGACGAATCGCGAACGGCGGCGGTCGTCGTTGAGGCAGCGGGCAAGGGCACCGAGAAGATGGTGGTCGCCGGTGGTGTAGATGGGCAGGGTTTAGGTCTTGTTCTCTCCCTTTTCCCTTTCCTTCTCCCTTTCTCTTCTCCCTTTCTCTTCTCTCTTTCTCTTTCTCATTTTCTATTTTTTTATTTTGTTTTTTTGTTTTTCGTAAAAGGGAAGAGTCCGAACCTGAAAAGGTGGCGGTCGCTGCCATTTGCCGTAGCGAGGCCTCATTTCTGGAGTGGGCGGCAGGCGCTGCCTTTAGGCCGTAGCCAACTTCATTTTTAGCGATGGGCAGCGGGTGCTGCCTCTCTATTTTGACCACTTCCGAGCGTCCTACGGGTTAGTTCGAGACAGAACTACGAAAACCAAACAAAATAAATGGAAATAAGCTAAACGAAGGGAAAGAAATGTACCTATACCTACATCGGGTTGCCACCCGAGAAGCGCCTTATTTACCGTTGTGGCTCGATGTCATGCCAATTCATCAGTTGTCAGCGTCAGGATATGTTAAGATTACTTCCTCTACAATGTCCTTAGTGAATCCTTCATGGTACTTCTTCACTCTCTGGCCATTTACCTTGAATATTGTGTGTGTTCCCTCATCGTAGAGCTCGATTGCGCCATGAGGGAAAACTTTAGCAACAACATATGGCCCTGCCCAACGCGATCTCATCTTACCAGGAAAGAGCCTAAGGCGTGATTGAAATAGGAGGACTTTGTCACCAATGCGGAAGTCCTTCCTTAAAATGGTTCGGTCATGCCATGCCTTAGTTCTTTCTTTGTAGCGAATGGCATTATCATAAGCTTCAATCCTTGCCTCCTCCAATTCCTATAATTGAAGCTTACGAAGCTCTCCAGCTTCCTCAAGCTTCAAATTGCACTTCTTAATGGCCCAATAGGCCTTGTGCTCTAGCTCAACAGGGAGGTGGCAAGCCTTACCAAACACCAACCTATAGGGTGACATCCCAATAGGTGTTTTATAAGCTATTCTGTACGCCCATAGCGCATCATCAAGTCTTTGGCTCCAGTCTTTCCTATTGGGGGATACCGTCTTCTCCAAGATGGATTTAATCTCCCTGTTTGACACTTCAGCTTGGCCATTCGTTTGGGGATGATAGGCAGTAGAAACTCTCTGCGTGACATGATACTTTTTCAACAGTGCAGTAATTGTCCTATTGCAAAAATGAGTTCCCCTATCACTGATCAGAGCCTTTCGAATCCCAAACCTGACAAATATGTGTGACTTCAAGAAATCTGCCACAAACTTAGAGTCATCAGTTCTGGTGGCCTTCGCTTCCACCCATTTGGAAACGTAGTCCACCGCAAGCAAAATATACATATTACCACAAGAGTTTGGAAAAGGTCCCATGAAGTCAATGCCCCAAACATCAAAGATTTCGCAAAAAATCAAGCCTGTTTGTGGCATCTCATCCCTCCTAGACATATTTCCAACCCGTTGGCAACTATCACAAGATTTACAGTGGTTATGCGCATCCTTAAAGATGGAAGGCCACCAAAATCCTGCTTCAAGTACCTTTCTTGCGGTTCTTTGACCCCTAAAATGCCCACCACATGCTTCTGAATGACAAAAAGTAAGGAGATAATTTACCTCATTTTCTGGAATACAACGGCGGATTACCTGATCAGAGCAATGCTTCCATAGGTAAGGGTCATCCCAGATGAAGAATCTGGCTGAGCTACGTAGTCGATCTCTCTGAGCCTTGTTGAAAGGTGGAGGGAACTCACCTGTGGTGAGGAAGTTCACCAAGTCCGCATACCATGGCTCTATAGTACTTAGCCTCAAAAGAGACTCATCAGGGAAGTTTGTCTGAATCTGACTATGTGGAGTGCGTTCATTAGTAACAATTCTGCTGAGATGATCAGCAACAAGGTTCTCAGCACCCTTCTTATCCTTAATCTCAATGTCAAATTCACTGAGCAAAAGGATCCATTGAATCAATCTTGGTTTTGCTTCTTTCTTTGTCAGCAGATAGATAGCGCAGGGTAGCATGGCCAGTATAGACAATGACCTTTGTACCAAGGAGGTACTGCCGGAACTTTTCAAGAGCAAACACCACAGCAAGCATCCCCTTCTCTGTGGTGGAGTAGTTCCTTTGTGCATCATTCAGGGTCATAGATGCGTATTGAATCACATAAGAAGCTCTTGCTTCCTTTTGGCCTAGCACAACCCCCATAGCATAATCACTTGCATCACACATGATCTCAAAGGGCTTGGACCAATCAGGAGCCTGAATAATAGGGGCACTTGTTAGGCGAGCCTTCAAGTCATTAAAGGCTGCCTGACACTCAGTTGAGAACTCAAAACCCATCTCTTTTTTCAGCAGTTCGCATAGAGGTGCAGAGATCTTGGAGAAGTCTTTAATAAACCTGTGATAGAAACCTGCATGGCCTAGAAAAGAACGAACTTCGCGAACATTAGTAGGATAGGGCAAAGACGAATTACTTCAATCTTCGCCTTATCGACCTTAATACCTCTAGACGACACGATATGTCCTAAAACAATACCCTGTTCTACCATGAAATGACACTTCTCAGAATTAAGCACTAGATTAGTATCAACGCATCTACCAAGCACAAGTGATAAGTGATTTAGACATGCATCAAAATCATCTCCATGCACAGTAAAGTCATCCATAAAAACCTCTATGAAATTCTCAATGTACTAAGAAAAGATGCTTACCATACACCGCTGAAAGGTCCCTGGGGCATTGCACAACCCAAATGGCATCCGACGATAGGCAAAAGTGCCAAATGGACAAGTGAAGGTCATCTTAGCTTGATCCTCAGGAGCAATGGCTATTTGGAAATAACCCGAATACCCATCTAGAAAGCAGTAGAAAGCGCGACCAAAAAGTCTTTCAAGCATTTGATCAATAAATGGCAGAGGGAAGTGATCCTTTCTAGTGACCGCATTCAGCTTACGGTAGTCAATGCAAACTCTGTAACCTGTCTGCAGTCTTGTAGGGACTAGCTCTCCTTGCTGGTTTTCCACTACTGTAATCCCTCCTTTCTTCGGGACAACCTGTGTAGGACTAACCCATTTACTGTCAGAAATAGGAAATATCATACCTGCTTGTAAGAGTTTCAAGACTTCTTTCTTCACAACGTCCATCATAGGTGGGTTTAGACGCCTCTGTGACTGCCTAGATGGCTTCTCCTCTCCTTCCAGCAATATGCGATGCATGCAGGTGGTAGGGTTGATGCCCTTTATATCAGCTATAGTCCAACCTATTGTTGCCTTATGCTCTTTAAGAACCACCACCAACTTCTCTTCCTGATCCTTTGTGAGCTTGTTGGAGATGATAAATGGCAATGTCTTCTTATCTCCAAGAAATACATACTTGAGATGGTCCGAGAGTTGTTTCAATTCAACCACAGGTGCCTGCACAATAGAGGGCAAGAGCTTCTCGCTAGGCAGGGATAGTGGTAAAGGTGAGTTACCTGGTCGCTCAAGAGGAAGCTTATAGTAAGCATCCAACTCATTGACAACTTCCTGCATGTTAGTTGATAAAGTGAAATCCAAACTAGAGTCAACAATAATAGATTGAGTATCATCCAGGTGGTTCTCATAAAAAACGTCTTGCACCACCGGCTCAAGTACATCAATAGCATAAACAGAGAGATCATCACATGAATATTTCATGGCCTCATAGATGTTATAGTTAAGAATTTGGCCATCGAATTCCATGGTTAAAGAGCCAGTGCTCACATTGATCTTAGTATTGGCTGTTTTTAGGAAAGGTCTCCCTAACAAGATAGGGGCAGCATGCTTATTATGTTCCATATTAAGCACATAACAATCAGCGGGAAAAGCAAGCTCACCAACCGTAACCAAAACATCCTCTACGACTCCTATAGGACACACATTAGATATATCAGCTAACTGAATGGAAATATTAGTGGCATGCAAAGGTCCTAGTTTCAAAGAATCACAGAGAGAAGAGGGTATAACATTGATGGAGGAACCGAGATCTAACATAGTTTTAGCAAACCGAGTACCTCCAATAGTGACAGGGATGGTAAACATACCTGGATCTCCACACTTCTTAGGTAAGCGCTTTTGGAAGACTGCAGAAATCTGTTCGCTTACCTTCACCTTCTTCTTACTGTTCATGTCTTGATTTCTCTTCGTAGTGCACATCTGTTTCAAGAACTTGGCATAACGAGGAACATATTTGATCAAATTAAGAAGAGGAATGTTTACCTCAACGTTTCTGAACATCTCGAACATGTCCTTGTCCTATACAAGTGGCTTGGTACGCTGCAATGCAGATGGGAATGGAGCAACAGGCTTGTACTCCGGGAAAACAGGTGTTTCGGACACTTTCGGAGCGTCGTGAGGTTCTTCAGATGGGCGGTGGGCGTTGCGATTTAGGCCCTCTCTAACCTCACTTTCATTTTCATCTAGTTTTTACACCATTTCCATGGAGAACTAAGCCACAGACAAACTTTGGGAGCCTCTTCCACTATATTGTCTAGTCATCCGCTAGTGTGGCAAAGATTTCTAGAGCTTCGTCTTAAGTTCTTTTCATAATGTTACCACCACAAGAAGAATTTACCATCCGACGATCATCCTCACAGAGTCCTCCATGCAAATAAAGAATCAGATCATGGTTAGCGTAACCATGATATGGACAACACTTCACCAGTTTCTTAAAGCGCTCAAAGTAGTCATAGAGAGACTCATTAGCAAGTTGCTCTATGTTGTAGATTTTCTTCTTGAGCTGATTGAATTTAATTGCTGGAAAGTATTTGTCAAGGAACACCTTCTTCAAATTCACCCAAGTGGTAACACTTCCCGGTGGTAAAGAGTGAAACCAGTCCTTAGCTGAGTCTTTCAGAGAAAAAGAAAAGACTCTCAACCTCGTCTGATCTTCAGTAACATCAGATGGACACATACTAGTGCAGACTTCAAGGAACTCGTCCAAGTGTTGGATAGGATCCTCAAGCGGAGTTCCACTAAATTTTGGTAGTAGATGGACTACTCCCGTCTTAAGCTCAAATTTAACTCCATTGCCAAGTGGTGGAAATTATATAGCTCGAGTTGGTTCCTCCAAGTCAGGAGCTGTCAAGGACTCAAGCGTAATACGATCACCCATTGTTGCAATCCCTTGTAGTAGTGCTCGCGCAGCTCTGCGAGTTCTATATAGCGTTCTCTCGATTTCTGGATAAAAAACGAGAGGTGAAGTATTAGTAACACGGGTGTGAACCATAAGATAGGTTCACACAAAGATTGGCACAAAAATCACACAAAAGACAAATTATTGCCTCCCCGGCAACGGCGCCAATTTGATAACAGCAATTTGTCGTAAGAATTACTACTATGCAAGTATTCAAACCTACTCAAAACTATAGTCTTTAGTAAGCAAGGGTCGAATCCACAGGGAGACAGATTTATGCCTTTTAGTATGAGTTTTATGTCAATCTTAAGTAACAAAGGGGGGTTTGGTTTGTTTTAGATCCTAAGCATGCAATAACTAACAAAGTGAAGTTTGTAAATATGATTTGGGAAATAGCTTAGCCAAACAAGTATCCACTATTCGTTTGATAAGGTGATCCTAGATAATCATTCAAGACTTCATGCCATGGAAATTCCAATTCCTTTTCTAAAGTAACTAATAGCACAACCAGACACTATTAGAACTAACTAATTAAACAACCATGAAACTATCAAGATTCAGTTTAACCGTAGCAATAAGGATAGGAATATGATAGGATACAATTCTAGCATAAAACAACCAGCTTTTATCCTAGAATGTAAATCGATTCTCTCTACATATGACTAGCACAACCTGATACTAGTTCGATGCAATTGCTACTTTGAAATAGATATGCTCAACCAATAACAATCTAAATCTGCAATAGATTCATAGAGACAATATCTAGTTGCGTAATAGATAAGGAATGAAAAACTCACAACTTGTTCAATACGAAAGCTTCAACGGTCGGACTAAGAAATGGTGGCTTACTTCTCCATGGAAATGGTGTAAAAACTAGATGAAAATGAAAGTGAGGTTAGAGAGGAAACAACCTTCTCTCTAACTCTAAATACTGAAACAAAACGTCCATAATCAAGTATGAAAACTGAAATCAACATAAATGCAAAAATAAAAACGTAATAAGGAGGAAATGGAAAAAAGCTTCAGTTGACTTCGACGCAAGCGGCGGGCGCTGCCTTCCAGAATCTTCAACATCTTCGTTTCTTCATCTCCAAGAACTCCTATAATGCGTCTTCAGCCATTCCTCGCCAATGCTCCATAACACCTCAAATGCATCCTAAAACACCACTAAAACAATGCTAAAACCCCGTCTATATACACAACATAACCGTGTATATCAAACTCCCCCGCACTTGAATCTCTACGCTTTGAATCTCGTCCCTCTTACCTTAACCACCTTGTCTTTAGCAATGAAGGTGGTTTCATTCACTTTCTCCTCCTTGACCGTATCAGGCGGCTGTTTAAGCTCAATGTCAAGTGCCTGCACACTAGACATCAATGGTATCTCGCCTGGCGAGGTCAGTAATGGAGGGCGATTGCCCAAAGGATATGAAGAGAGCTTACCTTTAGGCTCTGGCTTAGCCTGACACTCCTGCATATTAGTAGACAAAACAATATCTACTTTTGGGGGCTCTAAGATATTCTCTAAAATTGGTTGTAATTCATCCTTACAAGTAGGATTAATCACATCAATAGCACATAGAGAATTCTTATCAATGGGATCCATGTCATAAATATTATACTCCACCTTATCCCCATCAAACTCCATAGAGAGAGTCCCACTATTAACATCAATTTTCGTTTGTGCAGTTTTCATGAAAGGTCTACCTAACAGTATAGGTGTGACATTATTAGCATGCTCCATATCCAACACAAAGAAATCAGCAGGAAAAATCAGATCACCAACCATAACAAGAATATCCTCAACAACCCCTTTTGGGTATACAGTAGACCTATCAGCAAGTTGAATAACAGTTCCTGTTTTATGCAAAGGTCCTAAGCCTTGTGATTCATACAAAGAGTAAGCCAAAACATTGATTGATGCACCTAAATCTAGCATGGCTTTGTCAAATTTAGTTTCACCAATCACACATGGAATGCTAAATATGCCTGGATCACCACATTTCTTAGGCATGCGTTTTTGAAACACAACAGAAACTTGTTCACTTATTTCAACTTTCTTCTTTCCTTTCAGTTTTTGATTTCTTTTAATAGTGCAAACTTCTTTCAAAAACTTAGCAAATCTAGGAATACTCTTAACAAGTTTGAGCAAAGGAATGTTTACCTCACACCTACTAAAGGTTTCGAAGATTTCTTTGTCGTCATCCAGTCTTCGAGTATCCTTCAACGCCTCAGGAAAGGGGGCTACAGGCTTCTGAGAGAACAGAGGCGGGAAATTCGGGCGAACATAATCGTCAATGCATTCAGGGGTCTCCCGGCGATCGCCATCAACAACTGGCAATCGCGGTCGCGGAAAATTTTGCACCTCAGCTTCTGGAATGACATGGAGATCGCGGTCGGGATGCAGACCCTGTTTTGCTCTCTGTAATCTCATGGCGATCGCCACTCAGATCCGGCGATCGCGGTTTTGGCACAAAACAGTCATTATAAGTTTTTCCGCTCCTCAAGAACATTGCACTGACGTTCTCTCTCGGGTTTCTTACCGGTTCCCTGGCCTCTAATTTACTCACAGCTTGAGCAATCTGTCCTAACTGATTTTCAAGATTCTGAATACTCGACTTCGTTTCAGCATTTTGTTGCATCACAGTCTGAGCTAAGGACTTGATCATATCTTCAACAGTCATAGAATTCTGAGGTCTAGGTAGCTGATAATTAATATTATGAGAATCATACCTTGGCCTTGGTTGCCATCCACCAACAACGTTTACCTCAGCATTGGGATCATGGAGAGAATCACTTTTCAGCATAAAAGACTTCATCATATCTTTCAGTTCATTCATATCACTTTGAATTTTAGCGAGATCAAGTGAACTTACTGACTGTGTTCTTTGCCTGCTACCAAACTGCCTTGAGCTCTCAGCTAATTCCTCAAACATTTCAGTAGCCTGAGGTATAGTCAACCTTAAAAAGTTACCTCCACAGGATGCATTCACCATTCGACGATCCTCATCAATCAGGCCACTAAATAAGTACATAAGGAGATCTTGGTCAGTATAACTATGGAATGGGCAGCTTGAGCAAAGCTTCTTGAATCTCTCATAATATTCATAGAGACTCTCAGTTGAGTGTTGTTGAAGATTCGTGATCTCCTTTTTCAAGCTGCTCAGTTTTGTAGCTGGAAAATATTTCTCTAAAAAGACCTTTTTCATCTTAGCCCATGTATCAATACTCCCTGGAGCTTGATAATAGAGCCAATCATTCGCAGCGTCTTTCAGAGTAAATCCGAAAGCTCTCAGGATGACCTGCTCCTCAGTAACACCTCTTGGCTTCATACTAGAACATATGGCATGGAATTGAGCCAAGTGTTTGTTGGGATCTTCTCCTGCTAAGCCATGGAAGTGTGGTAGCTCATGAATTAAACCAACTTTTAATTCAAAACTCACACCTTCTTCAATCTCAGGAAACTTCACTGCCAAAGGTTGTTGGTTTAAGTCTGGGGCAGTGAGTTGCCTCATAGTAGGCAATGGCGGTCCATGTCGATCACCCATCTCGTTCTCTTGGTTCAGAGCTGCTCTTTGGTTCCGAAGGAACGTCCTTTCAATCTCTGGGTCAAAGGCAACAAGAGATGAATCAGTAGCACGGGTCTGAACCATAAAGGTTCACACCAAACAGTTGATAATTTCACAATTAACACAGAATCAGAAAAATTTCAATTCCCCGGCAACGGCGCCAAATTTGATGAAGCTAAAGTCGTAGTGCCAAATCAAAGAAAACCCTAAACACTAACTAGAGTATAGCAAGTAAGTAGAGGTCGAACCCAAGGGAATCAAAACACCAAATCAATGCAGTCAAGTGAAATATCAACTAGTAATAAGTAACCAAAGGTGGGGGGGGGGGGTTTGATTGCAAGAACACACAAGTAACCAGTAACAAGCAGAGGAAGTTTGGGTGAGAATATGATGCGAAGGGGTTTCACCTAGCAAGTATCCACACAACAGTCAATCAAGTTGATCATAGATTCATCTCAAGTTCGATTCAATCCTAGGGAATGTTCCTATTCCAATCTTTAATATATCAGCAGGCCAACCAGTCCTGATAATACTTACTATTCAGCAATCAGGGAAACCTCTCAAGATTAGATGAAATAGCAGCAAAGGGCACAGGAATTATAAGGATGCATGCAATAACTTACAACCGTCAAGTATTAACATGCAATCAATTCTCTTTCATAAAAGCAATCAACTACCAGATCATGCAGATATGAGTGCTACAATGACAAGGAATTCCACCGTATATTCCTAGTCTAGCAATAGAAAACTATCAATCAAACTAGGTGATCAAGCTAGCAAAACTAATAGAAACCAATAGATGAAGAACAAGAGAATTAATACAAACCCATAGGAAAAGAACAAGAGTTTAGAAATCTCACAACTTAATAACTGAAGGTTTCAACCGCTAAGCAAAACAATGGAGATTAGTTCCTGCTCATGGTTGCAAAACTAAATTGTGTGATGGAAAAGATGATGATAAGATGAAAGTTGCTAGGGTTCTTAAATAGAGACTAACCCTAAAAATATATGGTAAAAGATATATCCTAAACGAAATAATAAAATAAGGAAAAATAAATAAAACAAACAAAGGAAAATAAGGAAAGTCCGGAATGTCTTCGGCCTTGTTGTGGCGATCGCCATAGATGCTTGGCGATCGCGGTCTTCATGTAAAGCTCTGTCGTGGTCTCTGTTGATCCACCACGATCGTTGTAGAGTCATGGCGATCGCGGTCGCTGATTTCTTCTCGAATGGCATCTGTTGAATGATGGCGATCGCCTGGATGGTAGTGGCGATCGCTGTTGGCGTCGCAGAAGCTTCTTCATTCTTCAAGTCTTCAATCTTCTTCGGTTCTGATCTTCATTTCTTCACTTCTTAATAAATAACTCAGAACATAACAATAGCTCCAAATACTTTTGATAACACTCCTAAACTAATGTAATAACCCCTAGTTACGCTATACAAAGTGCAGTGTATCACCTCCTCATATACTTGCTTCTCGCATCTTGGTTATTTGTTTCATTCTTCTCTGCATTTTGGGTGACAGACACTGCCCTGTGGGACCTCTCACAGGAATGCTCTTTTCAGGGCAAAGCTGAAATCCACATAACGTGGTAGGTGGTAATTCATCCTCTGAGTTATTGACATCATTTTTTTTGAAGTTATCATTTCTTCATCTTTTTTCTCTGAATAACCTGCATTATTAAAAACACTTAATCAATTAACCTACATTCAGATATAATGCTGGTAAAACCCTTTGGTCTAGGATGGGTACAAAGTTGTTGTTTTCTACCTCTTGCCACCCTCAAACGGATGGACAAACTGAGGTGGTTAATAGAACTCTCAGTGCTTTACTGCGTTCATTGTTAAGTACTAACCTCATTAAGTGGGAAGAATGCTTGCCTTTTGTCGAAATTGCTTATAACAGGGCCATACACTCAGCGACAAAGAAGACACCCTTCGAGGTAGTGTACGGGCGGAATCCTCTTACACCTCTAGATATGATTCCGTACACTATTAGCGAGAGAGTCAAGAAGGACTGGATCAATTAGATCACATCATAGATCTTCACTAGAGCACCCGCGCTCGTTTGGAGGCCAGAACAACTCAATACTAGAAACAAGCGAACAAAGGAGTTGCTTCTAGAGCCAGGGGATCTCGTGTGGGTCGATCAGCAAAACGATCGTTTCCCTAAACAGAGGAACTCCAGACCGAAGCCTAGGGGAGATGGACCTCTGGAAAAGATCAATGACAATGCTTACAAGATAGACCTCTCAGGTACGTCTGAAGTCCATAATGTTTTTAACGTGTCAGACCTTTCTCCTTTTCTTGTAGATGAGCTTGAGGACGATCTACCTATCGATATGAGGTCGAATCCTTTTCAAAAGAGGGAGGATGATGTAAGTACACTTGTACTTACTCAAGGAGCTAGCGCAGACATACCAGGACCACCGATGACACGTGCTAGACGTCGAGCTGAGGAAGATGAGGATTCAGACAGACCGGGAGCCATCACTAGGATTCGAGCCAAGCAGCCATTGATCGCCTTACAGAAAGGGATGCACATCATGGAGAACGCAGGACAAGGAAGAGATGAGTATGTCATGTTGATTCAAGCAGAAGAGGAGCAGCCGAGCTGCATAGGAAGGAGAAGGCCGATCGGCCCATGAAGAGAGAAGACAGATTTGGGCCCAAGGACCTTTTTTAGTTGGACATTTCCCTTTTTAGTTTTTGCTATTTTTAACAGTATAAATAGATAAGTTTTTAGGGTTTAGAATCACTTTTGAAATCAGCCAAAAATTATCACGTTAGTTTGATAATTGTAGAACCCTAGTTGTAGTTTTCGATTGAATTGGATTCCGTGGGTCGTTTTTCAATTCAATCTTGAGAAGGAGTGTTTGGTGGGTCCATATCTCTGCCTCAGCGATCGAACGAGTGGTTGGTGTGTCCATAGCTCATTAGATCAAACCTTGAAGGCGTTCTTCGTGGATTCGAAGGACTAACTCAAGTCAAGCGAGTCTTTCTAGGTTGACGACTGAGTCAAGAGATACGTCACTTGGTTATCGGTTCGAGTGTCCATCTTCGCAGCCATATCCGACACCGCCCCTCTCACTGCCGCCAACGTCATCCGCTGTCGCCGTCCCGAAGTCTCCACCAACAACCGCTTCCGCCGACCACTTCCTGCCGCCGTCACCGCCGGATCCTTCCCTTCGTTCTTTAAATGCTATCAAATTGTCGATCTTCTCCGACCTTGTGTCATCAAAAAGCTTCATATGCCTCCTCATATACCTGCTTCTCGCATCTTGGTTATTTGTTTCATTCTTCTCTGCATTTTGGGTGACAGACGCTGCCCTGTGGGACCTCTCACAGGAATGCTCTTTTCAGGGAAAAGCTGAAATCCACATAACGTGGTCGGTGGTAATTCATCCTCTGAGTTATTGACATCATTTTTTTTGAAGTTATCATTTTCTTCATCTTTTTTCTCTGAATAACCTACATTATTAAAAACAGTTAATCAATGAACCTACATTCATATATAATGCTGGTACTTATAAACTTTAAACTTCTAATGAACCTCTAATTCCATATCCCACATCATTTACCTGCTTCTCGCATCTTGTTTATTTTTTTCATTTGTGGGGAAGGACGCTGCCTTGAGGGACCTCTTAGAGGAATGCTATTTTTAGGGCAAAGTGCGAATGCAGATAACGTGATCGGTGGATTTTCGTCATTTGAGTCATAGACGTAATCTTTTTTGGAGTTCTCACTTTCTTTATCTCTTTTCTCTAAACAACCTACATTATCAATTACAGTTAATCAATGAACCTACATTCAGATAATGTTCATCACATTTTTCTTATTTCTCGTTCTTTTCTATTTCTTCATCAACCCTAAATAATTGATTTGTTCCCATGTTCTAAACAAACCTGTTTTTTGTTTTTGTATTCATGCAGTTTTCGAATTTTATGTAATCGTTTCACACATTTCATGAAACCCTAGAAAAATTGGTTGAAGATTTTGTATTTACCTTTGTCTCCCCTTGTTTTTTCAGATTGACTGGTTTCCTGAGCATATTTCTTCATTTCTCCAGATAGTGTCTTGGAATCCATTGATGTGCTTTTTTAGTTTATCTTATTGCCGTTAACAGTGGTTTCGATTTCTGGTGTGATTCGGTTTTGATTTTTGGAGAGAGAGAAAGAAGTTGAGGGCGTGCGGAATTTCTTGAGAGGAAGTTGAGCGCGAGTGAAAAATGAGAGAAGTGGAACCGTCTCCTCTTTATATACGAAATTAATTATTATTATTTTTTCAAAAATATAATAATAAATAAATCATTCAAAAAAATTATTTTGTTCGTGAACCTGCTACCGAAATTGTTTGAACCTGCTATTTTATTTTATGAACCTAGATGTTAATTATCGGTGATGAACCTACAAACATATTCATGTATTTCAAATTGTGGGTTTTGGATTTAAGCGAGCAGGTTCATATATTTGATCAAGTAAGTTCATCGGTACAAACTAGTTTATTCATGTGTTGCGACAAGCCGGTTCAAAGTTTTTTCATGTGTACCAAGGAGTGGGCTCTTGGGTTTATAGTACAAGTTCATTGGTTTATCAGGTTTCAAATCTTGCTGTAATATTTATTACCCTTCTTGTGTATACTATGTCATTCATTTATGGCATGGCTAGGTTCATGGTTCTAAACAAATTGGTCCATGGTTTTGAACAAGTAGGTTCATGCCTTTGATCAAGTAGGTTCATGATCATTTTTTCAGTAATGGTTTAATTTCAATTTTGGTGAACCTTGTAAAAACTTTTGAAGTTACTGTCTATTTTTGTTTGAACTTTACCGTATATTCTGGTGAACCTCAATTTGTATTTTGATGAACCTCACTGTTTTTTTTTTCCTAATGAACATCATCTTATTTATTGTTTGATTTATTTTGATGAACCTTACTGTGAATTTTGATGATCTTGTGTAATATTATTTTGTACGAGGGGGTACATAGTAATCTTTGTTTAACCTTATCAATACTTTGAACTTAACGTGTATTTGGTTAAACCTTACTGTGTATTGTGGTGAGCCTCTCTTTGTATTTTGCTGAACCTCTGCTTTTTTGTTGAACCTTGTTGTTTTATTTTGATGAACCTCACAGTGAATTTTGAGTGAAGCTTTTAACAAAGAACGGCAAAACAACACCTTTAAATCTTAGTCATTTTACAAACTTTATCGAATCTTAAAAGTCTAAACCAACATCTAAGACACCAAATGAACCTGTATCTGAAATTACTTCAGCTAATACCACATATTCAAAACAGTTTTAATTTTTCCACTACAGTCAATCCAGTCACTGTTTTACTTCTGTTCAGCTGCAATTGTGCTCCTCGTCTTCTCCATAACCTGATCCTTTACTTTGTTCGCATATGAGGTTACAATGGCATGCATATACTTCCTTCTAAGTACTTTCATGCACTTTTTTTTGTTCTTCAAATTGATCTCTTTCTCCCACTGTTCATTATGGTTGCCCATGTACAACTCCATATTCCTCGTGCAAAACAATCCCTATTTGGTCATGTCTCCTGGTTCAATCCATGGCATTTGAACAATTATTGGCTTTTTCTTTGCTTCCTCAATTATTTTACGTCTTGCATGCAGGGCAACAGTCTTTAGTGTTTAAGATAACCAATATGTCTGCAATCCAAATTACCTTACATGAATCCGGTATAATGAAATTTACTTTGTAACTATAGATAGTAAAATGTTTGGTTAAACTTACAGCTTTTTCAATAGATACAGTGTATCTATCGGTCCTTCCATCATGGTTTAGGGTATCGAGTACTTGAACCGATGAGTTCTTGATGTCAAAGCATATGATGTAGAAGTGCAAGGTAGTGTTCTGAACTAGCACTAAAACCTGCAAGTTTATAGTTATCAGAATTCAAGTTATGACTGTTGAAATAATTTAGATAAACAATGTTGTTTCATTATATGTCTTTCAATCCTTACCATGTCAATGTCTCTCATTTCTCGTCCATCCACCATTATCCTTGCATTCAACATGTTGATGTTGAAATTGTACAGATCATCCTGCTTATTTTGCAGTTAAAACAAGGGTTATCAATGATCCAACATTTATAGTCTAAAGAACGTAGTTTTTGATTCATTTTTTGAATTATATAAAGTAAACTCCAACATCTTCTAGTTTCTTAGTTCTTTGCCATGAACCTTCTCTTTAAGTCCAATGAACCTCATTTCAAACCTTATGAACCTACTATTTTGATCAATGAACCTAGTGTTTTTTTTTATATTCTAATTTAGTTCAAAAAACATGAAGTGTCTAGTCCTTTTTTGTATTACATAATGGAAATTCAATCATCAACATTGTACTGTTTAAGTCCAATGAACCCCATTTCAACCCTTATGAACCTACTATTTAGGTCAATGAACCTAGCGTTTCTTTATTTTATATCCTAATTCATTTAAAACAACATGAAGTGTCTAGTTATTTTTTGTATTATAAAAAGGGATTACAATCACAAGGATTCTACTCTTTAAGTCCAATGATTATTAACGATTAGGTTCATCAATGATGTATTAGGTTCATCCATTAGAGAACCTACTTTCGTGGGTTCATGAACCTTCTACTGTAGGTTCATCAACATACAGCCGTAGGTTCATGAACCTTCTATTGTAGGGTCATGAACCTTCTACTGTAGGTTCATGAACATTCTACTATAGGTTCATGAACCTTCTACTGTAGGTTTATGAACCTTCTACTGTAGGTTTATGAACCTTTTACTGTATGTCGAAGATAAATGACATGAACCTACAATTACGATTACAATACTTGTGCATGAACCTATAAGAAGAACTTACTATCTTTTTAGTGAACCTGTTTGTTACTATTATCCATCGAGGAAAACATCATGAACCTCCAATAACATCTAATGTATGAAACTCCAAAATTATTCAAAACTGTGGATTTTGGTATAAGAATGCCTTACCATAGTTATTGTACACATGAAGACTCTTTTAGGGTTGTTGCTGCTTCGAATGTTTTATCTCTGGTTTAATACAGAAGTCCAAGCATCCACAACCCCGCCGTCTATCTTGTTATCGTCTGACCTCAACTCAACTCTTCTTATTTCTTTAAGAGGATCTTTGAAAAACACCTCCCTTTGACAAATCAATAAATAAGATTGTTTCTCATATACTATAAGTATAAACAATGGATAAAAGCCTTCAAGGCAGTATTTTCACTTACTTGTCATTGGATCCAATGTCTTGCACGTAATTTGAAATTTCTTTTTGTTCCTGAGTCTCTTTCGATAAGATTTTGATCTCCATTGTTCTGAATGTACTTTTCAATGTTTGTCCTTCTCGCCTCTTCCTAGGCCCAACATCCTTTGTTGGTTCATCTTTTATCTTCTTTTCCTTACTGTGTTTGCCTTTTCTTTCATAAACTTGTGATTTTATTTTAGCCGTATCATCATGAACGGCTTTGGTGCGATGCTCCCTAATTAAATCCTCTTCCTATATGTCTTCTAATTCCTCCTCTGGTACAAGATCATTGTTTCTCTCTGCTTGTGATTCATGTGGCTTTTGAACTTGTGATTCTTCTTCATCCCTTGAACCTTCAATCTTTGACCCTTCCATCTTAGTTAGTAGATTATTTGGATCAGCATCTTTCATATTTGTTTCTTCTTCTATTTCTTCCCCAGCTTTATTCCCAACTGGTTCAGTGTTTTCTTCTGGTTCATTGCTTCCTTCTTCTGTTTTATCTCCTTCCTTCCTCTCTCTCATTTCATTTCTTGTTTCACATTCACTGAATATTGTCTTCTTCTCTTCCACGGTGTGAGCTTCTAATTTTGATCCTTCAAACAACGACTCGTCATTTCTTTCCTGATTTCTTCTCTTTTGGATGATTCTATTGATTTCTCTGGGTTCACCTCTTCTTCTGCATCCTCTTTCATAGTAGTGTCTTCGACTATTTCATCCTCTCCAGTGCTCTGTGGAAATTTTTTGTTTTGTTCAGGTTCTCTGATTTTTCCGTTGTTGTCAACTTCTTTTTCTTCCACATTCACTTCTGGTTCATTGACAACTTGATTGGCTTCCACCGTTTGATGATCTTCATTTAGATCTTGGTCTTTGCACTTACCTTCAAGTTTGGTAATTTTTTGTTGTGGACCTTCTTCGTTATCCTCTCCAGCAAATTCCTTATTTATGTCCTTAGCCTCCGGTTCTTCTTCACCACCAAGTTCCTTAACCTTCTCTTGTGATGTTTTTTCAACACCATCTTCTGAACCTTCTTCATCTTGTACAAGCTGCTTTGACTCTTTTCCTTCTCTCCTGATTTGATCAAATTGTTTTTTCAAAGGAATATGATCATCAACAGATCCCTCAAACATTTCATTTTATTCAGTATCATCTTCATCAGTTGTCGTCTGCAATACAACTTTCTTCTTCCCATTTGATCCACTGTTCTCACTCGCCACATCTTGAACCTTCTCAGTTGTCTCCATCATTTTGTTCTTGTTATTCTTATTCACAACATTATCTTCACTAAAGTTTTCAATTTCCGGTACAATTTTACTCTGAGCTTCCCAAGTATCACCATCTTTGGGATTTGTTGACCTTGACATCATTTTCCTTGCATCCTCTGCCTTTGGTAGAAGTTTCATGCACTCAATAAATCTTGGATCAGACCAGAAAGGATGATTTGAATCTTTGTAGTTTTTTTCATAATCAAACGGTTGTTCTTCTTCTCCCCCTTTTTCTGCATCGAGGTCTTAGTTGTTTCGATCATGCACCTCACTCTTTTGTCTTTCCTTAATGCATGTGGCAAATCTTTATAGATGGCCCAAATTTCAAGCATTGAGTTTTCAAGCACTATGTTTTTGTTTGTGAACCTTGTCAACCATCCCTGTTAATATAAATTAAATATTAGAAATTGAGTACAATCACATGCACCTTGATTAAGCACATGAACCTGAAACCACATGCACCTTGATTTCAAACTCAATGAACCTACTATTCGAAGCTCCTGAACCTTGATTTCAAACTCCATGAACCTTGTTTATTTGAATGAATCATCAAATAATTAACTTAAAATTATTGTTTTCGTATTGTTGAACCTTGATTACAATGTCCATGAACCTACTAGTCTTAGCTCATGAACCTAAAACCACATGCACCTAATTTGTTTATTTTATGAGTTTGTTCTTCAAGTTATTTTTATTTACGTGTAAGTGCTCTTCTCCAAATGCTTTAGGTGTCTGTGCATTTGTTTCCTTCCTTTCATTTTTCGTCACCTTCTCTTTTCCCAATGTTTCTGCTATGTTCTCATCTATTAAAGCTAAGAAGGCAGGACTTGATTTTGAAGTTTTCTTTCCAGGTTCCTGAAGATTCTCCACATAGGATAGCTGTTTTTTTAAATGCAAAAAAATTAAAACACACATTGTTAGTATAAATAATTTGTATGATCACGATAAGTGTAGCAATTTGAACACACTTACCAAAAGTACAAGTACTGGTGCGTTACAAAATCCAGTCTTTCCTTTGTTCTAAAATTCCCCTATTCTCAGTTTATAATGTGTCTACAATAAACTGACACCAGTTTATGCTCTCAACATCTTCAATTTGTTCAATCATCAATGACTGAAGTACAGTGCCTTTTCGAGATAAGTCCACCAAAGTACTTAAGAACAAAACAAGGAAGGATCGAATGAACCAAGACTCATCTTTTGAAGACAACATTGAATTTGCAACATGAGATGGACGTAGTTCTGCTGATCTCAAGAAAGTTTTCCATTCCTTTACCCTCTTTTTTTCTTTTTCTTCTTCACCTCCTCTAACAAAGGGCACAACTCCATTTGGGATCGATACTCATGATTCTTTGAACTTCATTTGCATCTACATTGATGAAGGTTTCGTCATCCAGTAATATTACACTCTGCTCTACATCAAATCGATCTGCAAGCCACCTTCCAAGTTATTTTGAAATGGTCATCAACTTCAATTCCAGAATGCTCCCAAATCCTATTTTCTTTATCACTTCTTTCTTCTGCTTTTTCAAACTCTTTATAGTTGTAACAAGTAAATGAGGCACTGTCCTTGATTTGAAATATGTTGGTTCATTTACAACTTTCGTCAAGGTCTTGTTGTCTCCTTTTGTGTTTGTAGTTTTTGTAACTCTATATCTTGGTTCAACAACTTGAATTACTGCCTTCCTTTTCCTTATTGAAACTCTTCTAGTCTTTGCAGTACATGTTTTTTGTTCCTTAAGCTATGACTTTGATATGCTTTTCCTTTTCTTAGTTGCATTTGTCGAACCTTCTTCTTTCTGCTTGCTCTCATCTTCTGTGTTGTGTTCTGTGTCTTCTGATATTTGCTTATCAAATATTGTTTTTTCAGATGATTCTTGTACATCATTATCAATTTCTTCAGGGTCCTTTCTCTTGTGTGGGCTTGTTCGAGTTATTACAAATTCTTCAGGAGTTTTTTCACATTCCCTTAATCTTTCCCTGTATTTTCAAAAAACAACAAGTTATATTAGTTGTTTCAAGACATGCACTTTTCAAAATATATGTTTGTACCTCTAGTTAAAATCTAGTGAACCTAATTCTTCCAAGCATGAACTTAAGCACATTCAATTTTATCAAAACTCTTGAGCCTTAATGCAAAAGTTCAGACTCTTAAAAGAAACTACTCTTCCTAAAATAGTCATGAACTTCTCTAACAGTCCTGAACATTCTAATATAATTTTATGAACCTTACGTATAAGATCTTGAACTTCTGAAAATAGTGCAATATCTTTATTATAAAATGAATGAATCTGGTATATTTAGTCTAATACACTAGAAATGGTCACTGAATAAATGAAGAGCTCTAACTATCATGAACCTGCTATTGAAATATTATGAACCTAATACTAATGAACCTGAATCTCATGTAGGTTAAAAATACTCTATGCCTTCAATGTTTTGACATCTTGTCATATGAACCTTATAGTTTAAGCCTATGAACCTAACAGTTCGAACATATGGACCTTCATAAAATTCGTATTCTTCATATCAAGTTTGTAGATTCTATCTAATTCAAGTGTTGAACACTAATCAATTCTAAAAAACTAGATGTTTTATAGTTGACATGTATGAACCCTAAATATTTGTTCAATGAACCCTAAGTTTAATGTAGAAACCGTTTTTTTTTCTTGCTTTGGTGCTTCAAAACATCTGTAAAGTTCAAAATCTTGAAAAAACCTAATGAGACTTCCTAATTCGTAGCGATTATGGTGAACAATTTCTTAGAATCTGGACCTTTTAGCATTTTCCAAATCTCGAACCCTAGAAGTTTGAAAACTGACCTGAATCCATCATGTGAGCTTAAATCGAAGCAAACACCAACTAGAAGCAAGATATCGATCGAAATCTCGAGCTTCCAAGCCTGGATTCAGTAGAAAATAATTTGGATTCGAAGGAAATTGCTGTTGAAATGGGCGAGAAATTCCGAACTCGGTCGAGCGAGAGCGAGAGAGAAGGGGAGGAAGGGAAAGGGTGTTTTCGTCTGCCCCTGCAATTTTTGCCTTATTTACAAAATTGCCACCACATATTTCTTCTCCCTTTTATTTCCATTGTCTACGTGGCTTCATATGGAGCATTGATAAAAAAAATGTTCAATGGCTCAGATTGGTTCTTAGTTCTTATCTAAAGAACTAACTAGTGTAATATCCGTGCCATGCACGAGGATGTATTTATAATTAATTATTTTTATAATAATGACATGTGATTTTATAAAAATTATGATCTATCCTAAAAATTAATGCGAAATATATTACTAAAATACAAAATAAAAATATACAATAAAGATATATTAATGATGTCAATTTGCTTGGATAGGAATGAAATTACATTTTATTTCTTATTTTGCAAAAAGTAGTATTTCAGGGCCTCAAATTTTTTTAACAAATAAAAAAAGTTATGCAGATTAGAGTATATACATATTTGTTGTATTAGTTTTGTGGACCACAACAATATTTGTTGAAATTAAATTTTGATAGTTAGCTTAACAAATTGCTTCTACAATTACTCTTAAGGTTTGAAAAACATTAGCTTTAATAGATAAATAGAGAATGTTTTATTTTAAATCAAATAGAAATATAAAAATAATTAAAAGAAACCAATAAAAAACTGCCACATGGATATGGTAGGGCCAAAATCAAGGAAAAACCTTGAAAATGCTCAGCTTTAATATATTACTAGCGCAAGACTCGTGCCATGCACGGGAATATGTTTATATAATTACTTAATAATAATTTTATAATCGATTTTGACATACGTTTTATATAATTTATAGTATTTTATATTGCTACAACCTCAAAAAATATCTATAATAAATAAAATATATTTATGTGCTTTTTCATTGGGTTAATTATCAGATTTTTAGTGGATAGTTAAAAATATAATTAATATTGAGTTTTATTAAGTTCTTGTTATTCTTTAACATGGTTAGATATTTATAGTTTTATATATGCTTCAAATTTCATTATATATCAAAAGTAAAATAGATGAATAATATATATATTATTTTTGGGGGTGGTTGAAAAATATTCAACAAGATATTCATGAATATATTCATCTTGGGTTGAGATTTTTCTTGGGCCACCAGGAATTTTTTTTTACCTTTTTGCTTGGGCCACCGAAAAAACAAATAATGGAAAAAAATTCATAAAGATATATTATTTTTTATGATTGAAAAATATCAAAACTAAAAAGATATGTGGAAAATGTTAAAATTGAAAAGAAGATAAGAATATATGTTAGATATAAATCACACAGCAAAGGCATATTTTCGTTAAAAGTAGACATTTTGTTTACTAATTTACATTAAATATGTTGTAAAAATATTCATATTACTCATTATATACCAAAGGGTGGTTATATAATATTCAACCAGATATTCATGAATATATTCATATTGGGTTGAGCTTTTGCTTGGACCACCAGGAAAAAAAAAACAATACATTTTTGCTTGGGCCACCGAAAAAACAAATATTGAAAAAACAAATTCTTAAATATATTTTATTTTTTATAATTAAAAAATATCAAAACTAAAAAGATATATGGAATAATAATTTTTGGGTGGTTGAAAAATATTCACACAAGATAATCACAAAGATATTCACTAATTATAGGAAAAAGATCCCATGAGGACCTTAGACTAAGATAGGAATGAGGATGCACTAGGACCGTTGATCTCGTTTTCTAGGTTATAATCTCAGACGTCCACGCACATCGTTTTTGTTCTCGCTCTCCCTCTCGCTTTTGTTTTCCGATCTCCTTCTCGCTCTCGCTCTCGCTTTCACTTCTGTTTTGCGATCTCCTTCTGCTCTCCTTCAGTCCTTCTTGTTCATGTGTGACCTTCTATCTTTCTTCCCCCCTCACGGATCATATGTGTTCTTCGTGCTCGCTTCTTCGCTTCAATCCTCCTCGAAACAGGTAATCTCTTATTTTGATCTTTGATTTGTGTTCTATTTGATTATTTGATCTATTTGGAAGTTCGATCTTCTTCCTTTTTTGTGTTTTTGTTTCACTGTATATGTATTTTGAGCTTTGACCTAAATGTGTTTTTGTTTGACAGATATTCTCACTTTGATTCTAATGGAATTTCTTCCATTGCTTACATTGATTTGGTTGTGTGTTCTAGCTTAAAGTTGGAGGTTGATGCTTGAACATTTCCGTCTGAGTACAATCGTTTAAAAACCAGCTTGTTATGGATCAAGGTAATTGTCGCCATGTGAACACACATGTGTTAAGGCATGAACACATATGATCTGACAAATGAACACATGAGTTCTTTTGATAGTTTTTCATGTGGAATTACTTTTTTGCGATGAACGAAATGATTTCTCGATTTTGTTTTGTTTGGTTAGGTACACTTTGCTACTTTTGTAATTAATTTGAGTTGTCTTGTTCTTCATGGAAATTGTTTTTTCCACTGATTTTGCCATCTAATTGGAAGTTCTTAATGTTTGATTTGTGTTTTTTGTTAATTGTATCTTTTTGTTGGAAGATGTGGCTTGATTTGTTTGTTCACTTCAGAAAATTGTATTTGATCACAATTAGCTTTTTGATCTTTTCAATTTGCGATATAGCTAGTCCGAATTTCTTTTGACCGTGTTCTTGTGTGCCTTGTAGAAATGAACACATGTGTTCTTTGACATGAACACATTTTGACTTACAAATGAACAAATCTTTAATACATCTCTCTTATTTCCTACGAATATGTACCATATGAATACAATGATGTGTAGGAGTGAACACAAGTTCAATTAGCAATGAATACAAGTTGTTTTAGGAATGAACAAAAGGAACTGCTTGTAAGTGAATTTGTCTTCTTGTTAGCTAAGTGAATTTGTCTTCTATTTCTCCTAGCATAAGTGCTCAACATTATACTCTTGTGTGTTGACATTAATACTGAAAGAGTTGTTGCGTGTGATTAAGGAACAAAAGGGACTGCTTGTAAGTTCAAGAGTAGTTGAGCCTCTACTGAAACCTCAACAAGAAAGTCTATGTTTCAGAAATTTGTTGGTTCAAGTTAATGTTCATCCTCCTAAACAAGCAACCAAAGAAGAGACAATTAGGGGTGACCAAGAAGTTGGAATTGCAAACTCAGCAAAGCAAAATCGAACATGTTTCATTTGTAGTCAGCTTCGACACAACTGCATTGCATCCCCGCAATTAGTCGCTATATTTTCATTTTTTTTATTTGGTGTTTTAGGTTTTGATGTAATGAATCAGGGTACCAAACTGTATAAAATAATTTTTATGTTAGTTTTGTACACATTTCTATTATAATTTTCAACCATTGTATGAACACACAAGAACTTATTAAGGAACATAAAGTTTTTGAGCTTCAAACATTTTACTTTTGAGTTTTGATGCTCATGAACAGAGATGTTCTCAATATTCAATATGAACACATATGCCCAGACATATGAACACATTTTTGCTTACGAGATGAACACAAATAGTAACAAAGTTATATTCCACTTTTGATATTCATGAACATATAAGTTCTTCTATCTAACAAACGAAACCATATGGCTAGACATATGAACACATATGGCTAGACATATGAACACATATGTCTAGATATATGAACACATATTGGTTTGAAGATGAACACAACTAGATTTAATAATGAACAACGATATATTCCAGTTTTTATATTCATGAACACATAGAATCTTCTATCTGAAAGATGAACACATATGGCTTGAGAGATGAACACAAGTAGAATTAATGATTAACAAAGTTATAATCCAAGTGGCTAGATAGATGAACACATAAGCCTCACAAAAAGAGTTAAGTAAATATACATTTAAGTACTAATGTATACAAACTACCACAAATTGTTGATTGCAAACTACTAAAGATTCCACACCACAATCCAAGAATTCAAATTTAACCATTGATGTCTCATAAAACAACAAAACTACTTTTTACATAACTTGTCTCCTAACTCAACAATCAAATCTCCTAATTCTTCTTCCTACCACATCCCTTACGAATCTGAATTTCTTCCATAATAATGATCACATTCTTTTTTTTCTTCTAGAGGTTACAAATTTCTTTTGCTCAAAGAGGGAGTTGATGTTTTGCTCTTTCCAACTTTGTCTTGTACATATTTGCTTCTGAGGTCCCATATGATGTTGAACCTGTTTTTCATCAATGGATATTCTCCCATGAGCTAATTTCATCACTTTTGGTTTATCACCTACAATTCATAAACATTAGGGACACAAAAGAGTTAGCATATGAACACAGGGGACAGTTACAGAATAACACATTTTCATTCACTCATGAACACACACAAGAATGTTAATGAACACAAAATACATGACATACACACATACATATTAAGTTCAATATGCACACAAAATCATTATTATATGAACACATTTGCTTTCACCATTGAAAACATGTGGCTTAGATCATGAACACATGTTTCTTAGATGATGAAAACCTATTTTTCATATGAACTGCACATACATGAATTAGTTGATGAACACATACATGATGAACACATATGCCTTACATGATGAACACATGTCTTTCATATTAACAGAGCATACATATATATTTTAATGAACACATACATATTAATGCACACAAAAGCATTAGTACATGAACACATGTGCTTTCACCAATGAACACATGTGCTTTCACCAATGAACACACGTGGTTTAGATGATGAACACAAATTGCCTAGATGTTGAGCACCTGTTTTTCGTATTATTTGAATATACATGAATTTGTTGATGAACACGAACATATTCTTTGTTGAACACATATGACTTACATGATGAACACATGCATTTCATATAAACAGAAAAAACATGGCCTAGTTCATGAACGCATACATATAAATCGATGAACACATACAAATAAATTGATGAACACCTATATAAATCAGTGTTAATTATCACAAGATACCTGAGATTTACACACACATTAAACAAATACCGGATGCGTCCATTTTTTTTTAAAAACCGGATAAGTCTTGGGCACACCCCGGGTTTTTTTTTTTTTTTTGCCGTCAAAATTTAAAAAAATCCAATTTAAATTGAACACATCCTTTGTGCGCCTAAAACTGAAACGGTTTTTTTTCGGCGAAAAACCCCGCACCAGTTTTTTATAACTGGCACCCGCCTTGGGCGCAACCCGGATGCGTCCAAAATGTTTTTATCAAAACCCGGTTCAGTTTTGGGCGCATCCAGGATGCGTCCAACTTAAACCGGATTTTTTAAACTTTTGACGGCAAAAAAAAAAAAATTTTTTTTATTTTCTTGGGCGCATCCAGGATGCGCCCAAAAATGACCCGGTTCAAAAAAAAAAAATTGGACGCACCCGAAATGCGCCCAAGACGGGTGCCAGTTATAAAAAAATGGGTGTGGGGTTAAACGGCCTTATTTTTTTAGAATTTTTTGGACGCAGACCAAGGCGGCTGCACGTATAAAAAAATGGGTGCTGGCTTTTTGTCCGTTCTTCTATGGATAACTCTTGAACTCATCATCTCCCATTCTCACGCATCTCATCTCAGACGAATAAGTATTGACTTATCAGCCATGGCGATTCTAAAAATTTCCAAATCCAGAGGTACTTCTTCATCATCTTATCTCATTATTATCATATCCTATGTTGACAACCGTCTGCGAAACTTTTCTCTTTTTCGGATTCATTGAGTTACAAATTCACCCTGAGCTTACCAAATCAGCGTATTTCATCAACATTTCTTCCGTAACTAGGACTTCAAGAGTTTAAATTTGAACAAAATGGATCAAATTTACCGTGAGCTTACCAAATCATCGTATTTCATCAAGATTGCTTCCGTAACTAGGACTTCAAGAGTTCAATTTTGAACAAAATGGATGCAAGTAGGACGTATTTGGAATGAATTAGTTCCGTGATAGGTCGATTTTGTGCAGTCAAAGAACACAAACCTCTCTGACCACCGTCTGCAGTCAAAGACAATTCATGTGTTGTTGATTCCAATATTTTGTACAGTATATGATTGTATGATGATGGATTAGGAAGTTGACTGCGCTTTATTCCACGTTGCTTGGCTGAATGTGAAAATTGAGTTACTATTTGTAGATAATAATTTGCTAGAAAAATTGAACGTGTTCATGTAAGGAACGGTATTAATCCTTGTTAATTTTTTTTTGTTGATTTAATGGTCTGTCAACGATTATTGAGTTTAACTTATCTTATTATATCATCTAGATAATGAAGAGAAGCTTGCAAAGAGTTCTTATTTTCATCTACCAGCTCTTGATGTGCGTCTGGCATTTCCACAGGCAACACCTGCATCAGTCTTTCCCCCTTCTGGTAAGGTTTTTTGGTACTCTCTCTAGTTATCTTTGAGATGTTATGGAATGTGGAAAATTGTAGTTTAGTCTTTGCGTTCCTGCGTGATGTGAGTTCACTCAATCTACATGTTTCTTTCAACTTCCAGCATCTGATTATTATCAGTTTGATGATCTTCTTACCCCTAGTGAGAAATCCATCCGACTGAAGGTTAGAGAGTGTATGGAAAAAGAAGTTGCTCCAATTATGGCTGAGGTATCTTTATCATTTCATCATTGACTTTTTTTTTCTTGAAGCGTTACAATGATATCTATACACCAGATCCTAAGATTTATTTCTTCCTGAAATGTTTTTTGATAACATTCTTGCAGTACTGGGAGAGAGCTGAATTTCCATTCCATGTTATTCCAAAGCTTGGAGCTCTGCATGTTGCTGGAGGTACAATCAAGGTAATCAATGCAAATTGTTTTTTGTATCGTTTGGATTCTTCATTCCAGAGCTAATTATAGTATTTAAAAATCAGAGTTATGGCTGCCCCGGCCTCTCCATCACTGGAAGTGCCATTGCTACTGCAGAAGTTGCTAGAGTTGATGCTAGCTGTTCAACGTTCATCTTGGTGCACTCTTCTTTAGCAATGCTCACTATTGGTGAGGCCTAGAACCCATAGTTTCAGATCTTCTTTTTTTCCAGTTTCTGATAGTACTTGAACTATATATACTCCTATAGTTCTTATGGAAATATGTAATTTTACTGGTAATAACTTTCTGGATTATTTTTCATGGATGACCAAGGATAGCACTCTGCGGGTCTGAGGACCAGAAGCAGAAATACCTACCATCTTTAGCGGAACTTAATACTGTAGCTTGCTGGGTAAATCACTCTTTTTCTTTCTATGATTCCAGGAACTGCTAGTGCTCTGTGTAATAACTAATAGTCTTGAGTTCATCCTTGGCTTAGGCCTTGACAGAGCCTGATTATGGAAGTGATGCAAGTGCCTTGAAAACAACTGCCACAAAGGTTCTACTCTGCTTTTTATTAATGTAACTATGTCTGGCTTTACTTTTTTAAGCACAGTATATATAATCTTCATAATATTGAATTACTAGGTTTCTGGAGGTTGGATACTTGAAGGCCAGAAGCGCTGGATTGGTAACAGTACGTTCGCTGACTTGCTTATTATCTTTGCCAGGAACACACAAACAAATCAAATAAATGGGTACGGTCCTAAGTTCTGTGAATCATCAAGTTTAGACTGTGAATAATTTTAATTTCCCCAAGTAATATGCAAGTATATAGGAACAGTTGTATACATACAGAACATTCTGTACATGACATATAAGTCCTTGGCTATGGCTGTATGTCATAATTATAAGCAAAACTGTGCTTGTACGGATTGATATGTGGAAGAACATAGCTTATCATCATTGGGTATTTTTTAATGGAACAAAAATGCTTATTTTCCGCTCCATGAAGTAATGTGAATTGTGATATATATTAGGACTCTTCCAAGCTTTCAATTCTAAAAGAACAATGATGTCTGAGGTTGAAAGGAAGTTGAATATAGTAAAATAAATGGCGAGGATTTGTTGGAACTAGTAGAGGTCAATAGGATATAATATGTGTAACAAATCTAAGAGTTGAGAAAGAAATGAGATAATAGAAGTCATTTGCAGGTCTTCCTCAGCATACATAAGTTAAATGTTCTTAGAATGACTGGTATGGCCTTATGACTCTAGGCTTGACTTGTAAGACTCAGTTTAACTATCGCTTGCTGGTTTTAACCGTCCTTTTGTTTGTATGAGTTAATGCTCTACCATATCAATCACACATATTTGTGCCATACTAACTTGATGCTCGTATTCATGATCTTATATCATTTACCTGACTGTCCAGATATATTGTGAAGAAGGACTCCCCAGGGCTTACTGCCACTAAAATTGAAAATAAGATAGGTCTCCGGATGGTTCAAAATGGTGATATCATCCTAAAAAGAGTGTTTGTTCCTGATGAGGATCGGCTACCCGGTGTCAACTCTTTCCAGGATACAAGCAAGGTGTCTTAATCTCGACTGTTAAACATATAGTTTTTACTTAAGACAAGTGTGTATATGTGCTTTTATTACTTTTTTCTTAGTTTCATCCTCCTCAGATCTTTTATTATTTGTTCTTCTTTCATCATACTATGATCCAGAAGTTTACCTATGTATGTCCAAGTGGCCTAGCATTAAATACATACTAGTTCTCTACTACACATCAAACTACAGAATATTTGATTATACTAGCAAAAGACCTCAATTTTGGCGTTGCTTTACTATTTTTGGGGTCAACTCTGCCCTTATAAATTATGAATATCTGTAAGTGATTACTTAAAGAGTCTAAAACTACCACTATTGTTTTTTCATTCCTTCTGAAATGTGCACTGGGAGGCTGTATTTCTGTGGTGGACTGCTATATGAGAATGCAGTCTATTGTGCAACATTACTCACTCTCTCCCACTGAGTTCTCTCATTCTTGTTCAAGTTTGTGACTTCTATTGTGCTGATTTCATCTTCTAATTTTCATGGCATATTCAGTTTCTATTATTCTATGCATCCATTGTTTCTTTAACATGTCAACATGAAAACAGGTCTTGGCTGTCTCTCGTGTGATGGTTGCCTGGCAGCCTATTGGCATATCAATGGGCGTCTATGATATGTGTCACCGGTACCAAAGCAGTGATGTTCATTTCCCTTAAGATGTTGTTGTGATCTTTTCTTGTGATGTAACATTATGCCAATGATGTTCCTGAAGGTATTTGCAAGAAAGGAAACAATTTGGTGCACCATTAGCTGCCTTTCAAATCACTCAGCAGAAACTTGCTGAGATGCTTGGTAATGTGCAAGCAATGGTTTTAATGGGTTGGCGCCTTTGCAAGTTGTATGAGGAAGGAAAAATGACAGCTGGTCAAGCTAGTCTGGGAAAGGTGAGTGAGACAACAATGACATGTCAGGACTGTTTAAATCTAGTTTTTTCGTGTCTTTTCCATGATATATTTTCCATTATATTCTAGGCATGGATAAGTTCAAAGGCTAGAGACACGGTTGCTGTTGGAAGGGAACTCCTCGGAGGAAACGGTATCTTGGCTGATTTCTTGATTGGAAAGGTCTGAGACTCATTTTCAAATCATTTTCTCTTTCCATATATATTCTCTGCTTAGTGAACTAGAAAAGCATTGATCTGAAAACAGTGATTTAGCTTAGACCTTTGCTGGTGTATCTATGTTTAGCATTCTCTGCTTAGACATTTTCTCTTTCCATATATTTTCAGTTAGTATGATGTGTCCTTTTGTCCTTGTTTTTGGAGCCTGAAACTCAAAATCATACACCATTTGTTTGAAATCCGAGAATTTCAAAATCATTCCTATTCAAAAAATTCAAATGGATATTTGGATATTTGATGTCAAGCCTTAAGTATAACATGATATTATAGTCAATATTATAGGACTATCCAAAGCTGATTGATTAAACTGTTCTAGTCTTAGGCTCATGCAAGTATGTAACCCATATGGACCTATTATGGACAAATTACAAGTCTGTGTAGTCCAGTGAAAAGAGATAAACAAATATCTCCATATATTAGTCTAAGTAACTCATATAATCTTTTCAATTCAAGGATATAAAATCAAACGAAAGACCTGCAGGTAAACAATAACTTTTTCTCTTCAAATACACTACAGAATGTCTTTCCTATTCCTTCCCGCCTCTTCTTGCCAAGTGGATAGAAAGGGGAGTAGCTCCTAACTCTTCCTTTTTCTAATATGTCGAACATTAGCCACGGCATTTATCTCATTTAAAGCCTTAGTATATTGTAGCTTAAATTTGTATTCTAGTTTCTTGCCTAAAAGGCTTTTCAGTTAAAAAAATAAATCAAAATGATGTGGCGGTGACTGGCTGGTTTCAGTGGACTGTGATGTTCTTATAGTTATGGAATTCACATTTAACCTCCTAATTGTGTATTTATTCCATGACAAATCTTTTTAAATAGTACAAAATTCACACGTAAACTCGCTTGATATATGACTTATATGTATAGTGTATCTAATTTTTTTCAATGACTTGAGTTCTCAGGCATTCTGTGACCTGGAGCCAATTTACACATATGAAGGAACCTATGACATCAACACATTGGTTACAGCTAGGGAAGTTACTGGCATTGCAAGCTTCAAACCAACTTTATCAGCCAAAAGAAGTCGCTTATGATGTAAGTGACTGAAATGTATATTACATTCCACGGTATATATCATGCCTTAAACTACAAGGAATTGCTCATTTTATACTCCATAAGTTTATGATTTACTAGCTAGTGCAGGATTTTTTTTATAAAGCTATCAGTCTACAACTACAGCAGACAATTCAAATTATGACCGATCATACTTCAAGATTTTTATATTTGCATATCACTTTCTGGGAATTTAGCGGCTTTCTTCTTAACCACTCAACTTTCCGTTCCTGATTACAATTCTTTTATCAGGATATTTTCACCGCATAACCTTTCCGTCATCAAAAACACCTATGTATCAACTTCCTTGCACTGACAAAGTGACATTTATGTAATCTGGCTTCCATATTAACATTATATGTTGATAAATAATGTATTTACACTTTCAGGCTCAGTTTTAGCGTATTTGATTCATTCTTTTTAGCTGTTTTATGCTGTTGAAATTTAGACCCAATGCTTTTCCAAGGACTCTTCCTAGTTCCTATCTTCAACTTAAATATATCCAGAATGTGATACCAGTAAATCCACGAGCATGTTCTTCAAAAATCATCTGGGATGAAAATATCTCTGAATCTACATTATGTTGATGCTTGATTATATTTGACTGCTGACATTTATTTCTTGCTGATTGGTATACCAGGAAACTTCTGGCATCAGGAGACTGCAGTCGCAATTTCGTAAATTCAGATATAGTATTTCCGGTTCAAAATTGCAATGCAGTGTATGAAAATGCCTAGGCAAGAGAACAAATAAATAGAGAAAAACAAAAGAATAATGTAAACTTATCATATTTGAAATCCCTGTTTAGATGTACTTTGGTTAGCCGTGAGATAATAATCTGCTAATGTTGTGTGGTGAATCCAGTTTATATTATGTACTCTTGGGAGTTGGGACCCCTTTATGAGGAATGAGAAGTGCAGATTGTGACTTGTATTGTATGGACAAAGGGGGTAAAGTTAAGTGCCTGATTTGTAATGAAAATTTGGATCATAGATAAGTTGAAATAAGTAGGAAGTAATATAGTCAATCTCAACAAAACCCTTTATGTGAAACGAGAAAACTTTGGATAAAAAAAGAGCTTAACATAGGAAAAGCGAAGCGTTTACGTTTACAAATAACAAACTAATGTCCAATGATAATGTTAATATGATACAGATAAGTTGATGTCAGTAGAATTGGGGGCGCATGTATAGCACACGGGTTTGTTAGACTAATAGAAATTATGTTAGAATGTCGAGCTGAGTAATTGTAAAGCTATAAAAGCTCATCTGTATCCATTTGTTAGATCATTCACAAAACTTACAACTCTCTGTAAACCTCTCTTTGAAATACAAGTTACGATTGATTCATATGCTTGGATTTGTTTTTTCCTCTATAATCCTGCGTATAGAATTGGTGAGTTTGTTGTTTAGTATTGAACATCATATTCCACTATCCCTCCTCACATTCTATTCTATCTCCTAGATACTGATTACTGTATCATTGGTATCAGTGTCGACGAATTCTCGGAATTAGATCGCTTCCATGGCAGACACCAGAGCACAAGGATCACTAAAAGATGCGACACTCAAGGATATCGAGACAAAGTTGTCACAAAGGTTTGCAGTCTTGCTTGATTCCAAGATTGATGAACTTTACAGCGAACGTCGGCAAGATAAGGCTGAAATGGCTGAAGCAAGAAAGACCAAGATGGCTTAAGTAGTAGAAGCAAGGAAATTGGAATTGGCGGAGCTCATTGTGTCAATCCAAGCGATCCATGACAACAAGGACCAAACTCAGTCCCAAGAGGTTCACAATTCACCAATCTTTCCTCGTCCAACAATCTCTTTGCCATCTGATTCGTCGCCAAGCAACAACAATGGATCTCAATCTCACTATTCCGCTCTCACAAGATTGTTCAGGTTAGATTTTCCTCGATTCAGTGGAGATAAGGTTGAGTAATGTCTCTATAAATGTGAGAAAATTCTTTTTAATGGACAAGACCCCTGAGCATATCAAGGTCCAACTAGTGGGAATGCATTTAGAAGATCAGGCTGCAAATTGGCATCAGTCAATAGTCATTCTTGAGTTGGGATTTTTAGGATCTTGGAATGATTATAAGGGTCTCTTGTTGGAAAGACTTGGGGAAGTCATTGATGACCCTATGGCCGAGCTTAAGAATCTGCAAGAAATTTGGGGAATTTTTCCTTATATTGAGAAGTTTGAGGCCATTCGAACCAGGGTCAATCTACCTGAGCATTATCTTTTACGTGTGTATTTGTCAGGTTTAAGTACTGGTAAACAAATGCATATCAGGATGTTCTAGCCTAAGACTATGAGACATTGTTTCATGCTTGCTAAGTTGTATGAAACAACACATCCAAAGAAGTCTGGAGGAGTTGCTATAGGCAGCAAGAATTTTTCATCATCTTTCCCTAGGCCGTGTTTTCGTTCCAAGAAAGAGGAGACAATGATGACAAAACATGCAAGAACTCCGAAAAACAATGGCAGGAGGCTGCTATCACAAGAGGAAATGAGTGAGAGGAGAGCCAAAGGATTATGCTATTTCTGTGATGAGAAGTACACCCCTGGACACTACCTCAAGCACAAGAAAACTCAGATTTTTTTGATGGACGTTGAGGAAGAAGAAACTTATGCTGATTCAGAAGATGTTCAGTTGGAGGATACAACTGAGAAAGTGGAGATATCTGTGAATGCTATGGTTGGTGTCACTGGCTATAGAACAATGAGGGTACGAGGAATGTGTGGAAAGACAAATCTCTTCATCCTCATAGACTCCGGGAGCACTCACAATTTCATTGACAAAAGAATGGAAGCAACTTTGGGATGTAAAATGAGCCCTACTGGTCCCACCAAGGTCATTATTGCAAATGGTAGCTCATTAGATGTTATGGCCAAGGTGGATAACTTTTCTTGGACTTTCCAAGATATTTCATTCAAAACAGATGCTATGATTTTGCCTTTGGGAAGCTATTATATGGTATTTGGCATCCAGTGGTAAGAGACTTCAAGAAACTCACCATGGAGTTTAAGGTGGGTAAGAGGAGAGTAGTCCTACATGGCATATGTTTGTAGCGAAAGTACCAACGTGTTAGAACTTAAGCAATTGTAGGGTTTATGATTAAAAAAACCTAGTAACGATCTTAACTCTCAAGAACACAATAGAAATAATTCTTGAACTTGAACTTTGGTATTACTCTTGTGAAGGCTAACTTGATTACAATGAAGGTGAAAGCCCCTTTAAATAGAGTAACCCTAATTACTATCTCTTCTACTATTTACATAAGGAACATTAAAATAAAAGATCCAGATACACTCTGCCAGCTACTTCTTCACTTGAATGACAACTTCACACTCATTTCTCTCGTACTCGTACCTGTCTACGCGTAGTTCCTCGTCGCGTTCCCTTCTAGTCGTATTTTTAGGCACAAACAATACCCCTAAGGCGTTTTACGGATCTCTTACCTCATAGATCTGGGAAACACCTTCCTCTTCTTCTGAAAACGTCTTCTTGTAGCTGGGAACGCGTTCGTTGTAGTCGTTGAACATTAATTCGTCTCGCAAAAGTGCATTGGTCTTCGTGCGCTTGCATTATTGCACTTTGTCTGATTGATCTTGATTGTTAAGTGTGCTTGCAACGTCTCTTTTCCAACGACGCTTTTTCTCAACGGCTACTAGATCGATCCTTGGGAAATCTTTGGCCGAGATCTTCTCTACTAACTTCTTTCCCTATTAAAGCTTTGCTCATCATTCTTGACCTAATCTTTCTCATCATCTCTTCACCGCCTTGCGTCAATGGCTCCTAGAATTTACAACCCCAAGGTGATTCTTACTGACACAAACAAGCGATCTTCCCTTGCTCGCAACGTCGACCATTTCCGCTCAATCGCTGTTGGGCTCTCGGCCAACGTGGAAATTGCAATTCCTCCCTACGACATCTACGCTGACGCTTTTCGTCCAGGGTGGATCTCTGCTTACGAGTACCCCTTCTTGGCGGGACATCATTTTTCGTTTTTGCCTCTGGTGAGGGCTTTTCTGGCCTGTTTGGGCGTCGCGATTGAGCAAGTTCTCCCCAGCGCTTGGAGGACAATGGCGGTGTTAGATTACGTCGCAGCTAACTTCAACGCCGAGTTCACGATTGCCGACGTGTTGCACTCTTGCATGTTTTCTACCTCTTCTTCAGGTAAAGTCAACTTCAAACCTCGTAGTGGGGCGACTCCTTTGGTGATTGAGGGGACTACACATAGAATTCCACGTCGACGTGACGAAGAGAAGACGAAGACGTCGGCATAGTGTAAAGAGAGTCATTAGATAGAAGGCAAATATATTATTCTATTTTCTTAAAGATTGAACTAGGGTTAACCTATTTAAAGGGCCAACACCTCCTTTGTAACCAAGTTTCATCTCGATAAGCAATACCCAAGTACAAGCCCTTTAACCCTAATTTTCTACCGTGTTCTTGATTGTTAAGATTGTTACCGTCAAGTTTGATCATTGCCCTACATGTGCTTCATTATCACTACGTCGGTAATCTAGCTACAAACAATTGGCGACCACTGTGGGGCAAGATAAAAAAAGTATCATCTTTCCACACAACTGGAACACTTTTCCTCTAGAAAGCCATGACTAGTCCAACAAAAGACCCACAATCTCACGAGAAAGAATCAAAAGAAGTAGCCGTCATCGCGACGCACAAGTTTCCTGGCGGCGGAGAAGTAGAAGAAGTCCAAGAGAAGGATCTGACACTCCAAAGGCTAAGAGCATAAGCCAAGAGCGGAAAGAACCCGAAGACGGCGAATTGACCGACCTTGAAGCCGTAAAAGCCCAACTCTACGCATTCCAGAAAACCTGGGCTGAAGACAAGAGCTCCAGCGAGAAGAGGACGTTAGAACTGGCCAAAGAGAACGAAAGGTTGCATTCTACGATCAAGGAAATCAAAGCGGGAGCTTCGGGACGATACACTTACATTCGAGGCCAGAGCGTCGCTCGACACCTCGACATGGATGTCGTCGCTGACGAGAACGAAGCTTACGGATACGAAGAATACCAAGATGGTCTCCCCTCCAAAGAAACTACGTTGACAGAAAGGCCAGCAAAAGAGATGACGCCAAGCTCCATCGCCGTATAGGTAGAAAAACAAGTCGGCGCTTTAAGGAAAGAGATGTTGCAGATGCTCGGAGCACCAAGGTCCATCGTACTAGAACATGCATTGGGGCACCAAGAGAGTCCATGTATCAATGTCATCACCGGGAAAGAGATCGCCAAGAAGCTCACCGTCACCGATCACCCCACCTACGACGGATATGAAGTCCCCGACGAACACGTCCTACTATACAAGGCAAAGCTATCCACGAGCCCCATCTCGGCCGACCTAAGAAAAATTATGACGTGTAAGTTCTTCAGTTCAACACTAAAAGGTCCGGCCTTGACGTGGTATATCCATCTCCCAAAAAGAAGCATCTCGTCCTTTGCGGAACTCTCCAACGCGTTCTGCATGCAATTCGCTAGCAACAAGACGTTCGCCAGGCAACCTTCGGATCTCCACAATATACGCATGGCGAAAGGTGAAACCATAAGAGCCTTCATGAAACGTTTTCAACAACGAGAGGATCAATATACCAGATTTTAGCGAATGCACTGCTGCCGACGCGTTCAAGCGAGCTCTCCCACGATACAACGATCTGTACAAGGAATTGACAAAGACTCGACCATATTCATTCGCCGTGACCAGAGAAAGATCTATAGAAGCGATGTGCCTCGAAGAAGTTCTCCAGATACATACGAAAGCCAACTCGTCTCCTCCGCATAGACATTCTCCTAAGCGTAAGTACCATGAACGCCAAGAACGAGGAGACCGCCACGACAGAAGAATTAAGCCGTTTCAAAGAGAGCAACCCACAGTGTACAACATGAGCGAGGTCAATAGCGTCTACGTGCTCGAGAGGGGAGTACATATGAAGACCGACGCGTTGCGAGTTATGAGCGCGATGGAGAGGTTACGCGACGTGCAATGGCCAAAGAAACCAAACCCTGGAAGAAGACCCGGAACGGGAAAGGGGTATTGTGAGTTCACAACGACACTGGTCACACCACAGATGATTTCTATACTTTGAGAAGAGAAGTAGTACGACTCCTAAAGAGAGGAGATTTGAAAGATTTCCTCTCCAGAGAACGAAGAGACGCATTCGAAGGAGGAAAGAAGGATAAGAGGTCTCCAACGCCACCACCCCCATCATCAGGTCATACAAGGACCATCCACGCTATCTTCGGAGGCTCCTCCACGAGTGGCTACACCGCGTCCGCCGCCAAGAGAAATGCCAGAGCTTCACGGAATGAAGGCGACGCTTTGCTAGTCTTTCACGTCAGATCCATCAAAGAAGACTATCCGATCACGTTCGAGGAGCCAAACGAGATAGTAGACCACTGTTTGTAGCGAAATTACCAACGAGATGATAAATAAGCACTTGTAGGGCAAAGATCAAAGAATATGGTATAATCTCAACACTCAAGAACGATGCAAGATGAAATAGGAATTTAGGGTTTGAAGCTTGTACTTGGTATTACTCGAATGGTGGCTGAATGCTTACAAAGCAGGCGTTAGCCTCTATTTATAGGCTAACCCTAATAATATCTTTAAGGAAACGAGATCTTATCTATTCCTTCTATCTAATAACGATATAATAAATAAGGTAAAAGATATTCTTTATCGTATCTTTTACCAATTACAATAATATTCAAGGGAATGAGGTAAAATACATTCGTCCGACCTAATCTTCAAGATAAACGAGACCTTTGCCACGTCTCCTTACGTCGACGACATCCTCCTTTCTTCTCGTCACGTCGACGTGATCATCCTACGCGTAGCTCGTCACGCGTTCGTTACTCGTTGTATTTTTAGCCACAAACAATACCCCTAAGGTGTCTTACAGGGATTAACGTCTAATAGAGTTGGGAGACGCCTTCTTTCTTCAAGGAATACGTCTTCATTACACTAGAAACGCGTTGATGATTACGTCACTTGAATTCTTAATATCGTTACAGAGCTTCGATCATCATCTTCCTTCAATCATTTCCGTGTGACAGGCGAGGAGCTTCGTTATCTGTGCCGGCAACGTTCATCTCCAACGGCTAGTTTCTTTAGTGGGGGATGTTGCCGTTGGAGAATATTTCTCCCGAGATCTCCGCGATTTCCTTCCTATAAATGAGCGGGGATCCTTCTTTCTCCATACATTTCTTCTAACTTCATCTCTTCCGAATATTTCTCTGCTCTCCTTATTTCTTTCTCACTCGATCATTCTATTGCGCCGCCCTTCTTCTTACTTTTTCTCTAATGGCAACTCAAGTGCTTTATGAACCAGGGAAAGTACTCCGCGAGTCAGACCGTTACTACTCCGAAGCACACGACGTCAGCCGTCTGAGGACCATCGCTGAACTTGGTCCGGACGTGAAGATTGAAATCCATCCAAGGGGGGTTTGTGCGGATGCTCACCGGCCGGGATGGATAGCGGTCTAAGAGTATCCTTTTCTGGCGGGGCATCGATTCCCGTTCTCGCCTTTGGTCAAGGCTTTCATGCTCACCTTAGGTTTGGCGATGGGTCAACTTCTCCCTGGTGCTTGGCGCATCTTGGGTGCCCTCGACGATGCCATTGAAAACCATGGCTTGGACTTCGTCGCGGCAGATCTTGCCAACTCTTTGACCATCTCGCTCTCTTCTCCGGACAGAGTCTACTTCAAAATTAAGCAGAAGAAAGCTAGGATAGCTTTTGAGAAAAGCACGGCTGATCCGGGTTGGGCCAAAGTATTTTACTCCGTGGAGAAATCTTCCCTCGGAGATGCGTGCTCTTGGCTCATCGAGGAATGGAACCCTAAGAGTGAGCTTCCTTACTTTGTCATATCAATCTTTTCGTTTCACAGGAGCACATTTTTGCTTGTCGACGCTTTGCTTACGTGTAACTTTATGTACTTTTTAGTCGACGCAGAGGCTCTGAAGACGAGGGCTAAGTCGAAGAAGGCAGTGGCCGCGCTTTTGGCGATCCCTGAGGTTGATCGGACCTTCCATGGCCATGAAGGAGAGGGTCATCGTAGTGCTCCCGCGACGCCATCTGGTAAATTGGATTTATCTCGTTAGCTTATTTCGACTTCTCTTTTCGTACTTGTGCTTTAATTGCTTGTAATCCGTTGGTGGTGCAGCTTCAATTTCTCGCGTTCGCGAATGTGACGAATCTGCCACTGACCTTGTGACGTCGAGGAAGAGACAACTTGCCATAAAAGGATGTTCATCTACTTCTCCCCTGGACATCGACCTTATGGCTACCTTGGAATCTACGCCGTATCCTTCTCCGACTAAGGCGACGCGTTCAAAGAAGGGAAAGGAGAAAGTGGTCGAGGCTTCCGAGGAAAAATACCTGTCCGTGGATGATTTCCCTGGCGTGATCTCACCTGTTTTTTCTCCGGGAAGGGAACTTCTAAAGACTTTGATGGGGCTTTGTTCTTCGGCGTCCCTTGACCACTACGCGTCGATGGATCCTGCCGACATCATGGGAGAGGCTTTCGCTGCTCAGTGGCAGGTAAGATTGTAACTTTTTTTTTCTCTTTGATCTTTTCATGAACTTTCTTTCTTATTTTTCTTCTTCCTTCTTTCAGGGGATTCAGGCGTCGTTATGTGCTTGGACGCTTTTGTCTACGTATTCGGAACAGATGGAGGCATTGGAGAAAAAGGCGTGTGACGCGTCGTGGGAGATTACGTGTCTCAATGGCGAATTAGAGAAATCCCGTGATGCGGAGAAGGCGGCGAAGGATAAGGTTGCTGAAGTCCTTACTCTTAACGAGAAGATCATTGAGCAAGTCAAGAACTTGGAGGAGAATCTCGTCACCTTGAGGACGGACGTGGAGAAAAACAAGGCGCATCACGACAAAGATTTACACGAGGCGAAGATCTATTGGTCTTGGTTGTCTAGAGTGGAGGTCTATGAGGAGTATGCTGCTGGCAATTACAAAGATTGGGATCCGATGGGCGAGCGCGCCGAGTTTAGGGAGGCTTTTCCAGAACCTCCTGAAGGTGTCGTAGATGGTCCTTCTTCTTCGCGTCTTGACGCCGATCTCGACGTCACAGATATTGAAGGTGGTGAACGCGTCGACGAGGAGGAGTCGGAGAATGATGACGAGGAGGGTGATGGTCGTGCATCCGGCTCTGGGTCGTCTGAGGGCGAGTCCAAATCTTTGTAATTTTTTCTTTTTCTTTGCGTAGGGTACTTGTACGCGTTGCCTGTAGTTGGGGCGCTTTTTTTTTTAAACGTTGTTATCCACGTTCTTCTTGATGAGACTTTCTTTTTGATGTACTTGTTCTTCTATTCCTTGAATCCTCTACGCTGCTTTGGTGATAGCGTTTTATTGCTGTCAAATTTCTTTTTCTTACGTCGTTGCTATCTTTTAGGTACTTTTCATTCTTGCGGTGTAATCCTATAATCCTACCCCTTTTGGTAGGTTTGACTTAGACTTCCCGAGGTCTAGGTTAGAGCTACCAAAGACGTTTGGACTTTTCTTTATTCGTTATATCTGGTACTTTGTTTCTCGCGTCGTACGTGTTTGTTCTTCGCGTCGGAGACTTCTTGGGAGCTTGCTCTTTTGGTTTTGATGTTTGACGTGCTTTATGCTTTTGGTACGCATAGGACTTTTTCTTTTTGACTCTAACTTTTGTGACCCCTTACGCGTAGCTTATTTATGAATGCGAAGGTTTGGTCCTTGGCTTTTGCTTTTGCTACTTTATCTTTAGGGTGTTGTTTTCTACCCCTGGTATGACACTTTGTTCGTAGTGAACGTGTTACAAAGTTTTGCTTAGTGGATAATGTGGTCAATGCGGCTGCTTTCGTTACGTTGCTGGCTTATATGAAGGTTGGGTCCAACATTTCCTCGAACCCTGAAGCGAGTGGCGGACGTAGGTCAGCGTGTGATTTTATCAGCTTGTGACGTTACCCCTTACTTTTAAGGTGGATCCTTTGTCACACGCTAGTGTTAGGTCGACGTCGAACTCTTTTAATCGACGGGCCTATTCATCGTGTAACGTCCGATTTCTCGATTGTTAGGACTTACGATGCCGGTGGACGCATCCCTGCCGGTTTGGCGTTTTTCCCGTGGATTCATGACTCTCAGAGGGGCTATAAGGCGTGAAGACGCGTTCCTGGAGAATGACCGTGTCAAATAGGTTTAACCTTGTTTGCTCAGAGGATCCGTCCGGCTTCGTGAGGTACCGGGCTTCATTCCCCATGACCATTGCCACAGGTCGCTAACAATCATGGGAAGCGTCGACTCGGAGTCGGCGGTTCGGCTAACGTTGCCTACGCGTAGATGGAGCTCGAACGCGTAAACTAACGAAACTCGCCCCCGGCGCGGATTTTCATCGCGGCCTTCTTGCTTCTAATTTGGTACACCGTACTCAAGAGGCACGTTCTCTTAATAGACATAGAGCAAGTCATGAAAATGAAACAACTCGGCATGCTTAACACGTTGGAGAGAAAAGGTCTACTTGTATATTAATAAAAGATGCATCATGCGACAACAAATACTGACTTCGACGCCTACCCCTGGTCGCCGCGACCCCTCGTCGCTTTGACCTAAAGATAACGTCACGTTCTTATTTAAAGACTTAATCCTACTCATGGAAAAGGGAAACGAAATGGAATCAAAAGACGCATAGAAATTTCTCAAACTCTTTCCTGGTGGTGTGTTTACGGTGGATGGTGTTTCAAGAACATGTAGCTTAGGCCGGGGTTCTCTGCCATAAAATGTCGCCACTTTTGAACTCGGAGATTCAGCTTATGTTTCCGTAGGGACGCGTCGTGCTTACCAACACTCTTATCTTGTTTCTTGGACGACTCTTTCTTTGACGCGTCGAGGGTTACTTTTATACCCTTAGCTTTTTTCTTAGGCTTTCCATGATTCTTCCGCACTTTTAGGCGTTTCGATCCTTCGTTACTCGGTGATTCAGACCATGAAGACGCTTTTCTTTTTTCTAGTTTTCGGATGGCGTAGGACTTGATTTCCAGGATGTATGTCTCGTCGCCTACCTGGCCAATTTCTTCTTTTACCTCGTAGAGCCTTCGTTGAGCATATCTTACTCGTTCTCCATGGTCTTTTAATTGCTACGCCTTACTGTTTTTCTCTAATGACGCGTTGGTTGTACTCTTCATTCCTATGCTGTAGCATTCCCTTGCTATTTGTGGTTCACCTTTGATTTCTTGGATTCCCCATGGAGATGGAAACTTCAGGGATTGGTGGTACATCGAGGGTATAGCTCTCATATCGTGTAACCATGGCCTTCCCAAGATCATATTATAAGGCGATTCTGCTTCCATCACCACTAACTTAGTTTGCATATTGACCCCTTCCGCTAGAGTGGTTAGAGTGAAACCTACTAGGGGGATGTATTTCTTCACCACTTCGTCGCTAGATAGTCCGAGCTATTTGATTGCGGATAGGGTGATGATGTTGGCTGAGCTTCCGTTATCGATGAGGATCCTTTTAACCTTGCAATTACTAATGGTCAGGCAGATAACTAACCCGTTGTGATGATCTACGCTTCCATTGGGTTCCTCGAACGTGATTGGACAATCTCTTCTAACAGTCCTGACATGATAGATAGGCAAAGTACTTCCTTCGCCGCGTAACGCCTTGGCGGTTCTCTTGGCGGCGGAGGCGGTATAGCCGCTTATGGGAGAGCCTCCGAAGATTGTGTTGACTGTCCTTGAATAACTCGACGAGGGAGGCGGTGGCGTCGGAGATCTTTTCCCTTTTCTCGCTCCTTCGAACACGTCTCTTCCCTCTTTGGAAAGTAGATCTAGTAGGTCACCTCTTTTTAGGAGGCGCAGTACTTCTTTTCTCAGGGTATAGCAGTCATCTGTGGGATGTCCCGAGTCGTTGTGGAACTCACAATATCCTCTTCCTGACCCTGACCTCTTCTCGGGATTTGGCTTTTTAGGCCACTTTACGTCGTGGAGTTTTTCCATCGCGTTCATGACTCGCAACGCGTCGGTCTTCATGTATACACCTCTTTCAACTACGTAAACGTTATTGATTTCACTCACATTATGCACCATGGGAGGTTCTCTCTGGAATGGCTTGTTTCTCCTATCGTAACGCTCGCCACTTTTCTGTTGAGGAGAATCTCTGCGAGGAGGGGTTCGTCTACGTGGAGATCGAGACTTCTCTTCAGCATGCCTTAGGAGATCTTCTTCAAGACGCATGGCTTCCATGGCTCTTTCTCTCGTCGAGACGAACGAATCAGGGCGAGTCTTCGTTAACTCCTTCTACAGGTCACTATCTCGGGAGAGAGCACGTCAGAACGCGTCGGCAGCGGTATATTCGCTACAATCTGGGATCGTGATCTTCTCATCGTTGAAACGCTTCATGAAGGCTCTTATGGTCTCGCCCTTGTTCATGCGCATGTTGTGGAGATCTGAGGGTTTCTTTGCGAACATCTTACTGCTGGCGAATTGTAGGTGGAATATGTTGGAGAGCTCGGCGTAGGACGAGATATTTCCTCTGGGCAAATGGATAAACCACGTCAAGGCTGGACCTTTTAACGTCGAGCTAAAGAATTTGCACATCATCGCTTCCCTCAGCTCTGGTTCAATTGGACTCGTGGAGAGATTTGCTTTGTAGAGTAGGATATGCTCTTCTGGGTTGTCTGATCCGTCGTATACGTAGACGGGGAGATCCGCAACGGTGAATTTCTTAGCTATCTTCTGGGCGGCGATGGAGGCGACGAAGGGACTCTTTTGATATCCGAACTCGTGCTCAGGGACGATGGACTTGGGGGCTTCGGGCATCAGCATCATCTCCTTCCTCAAGGCGTCGACTTGCTGTGCTACGAGCGTTGCAATGGCGCTCGACGTCATGGCTTCTTCTGTTCTCTTTCTTGAGATCGTCTCTCTTGACGGGATGATGCTTTGGTGTTCTTGGGACTCATAGATCTCTTCCTCCTCAGCGATGGCGTCCATGTCTAGGCGTCGCACAACGCTTTGACTACGAACATAGGTGTGTGGTTTCGCCGCTTCTGCCTTAAGCTCCTTTAACGAAGTCGCTCGTTCTCTTTGGTAAGTCCTAACGTGTTTTCCTTACTGGCGTTTTTGGTCTCTACCCACGCTTTCTGAAGGGTGTTGAATTGTGCTCTGACGGCGGCCACACCAGTTACCTCGTCGTTCGTTCCTTGTTCTTCTATGGGAGTGTTGCCTTTTGGAGTATTGGGAGTATTCTCGAGGTCTTTCCCCGCGTCTTCGTCCGCCGGAACGAGAGGAATCATCGCATGGTCTTCTTCTTCCGACCTCTTTTCGCCGTCACGTGGGCTGTTGGTCGGATTCGTCATGGTTTCCTGCAAAAAAGAAGTTCTTTTCATATGAAGAGACGACACTCTTTTGATCTTGCCCCACGGTGGGTGCCAATTGTTTGTAGCGAAATTACCAACGAGATGATAACTAAACAATTGTAGGGCAAAGATCAAAGAATATGGTATAATCTCAACACTCAAGAACGATGCAAGATGAAATAGGAATTTAGGGTTTGAAGCTTGTAATTGGTATTACTCGAATGGTGGTTGAATGGTTACAAAGCAGGCGTTAGCCTCTATTTAAGGAAACGAGATCTTATCTCTTCCTTCTATCTAATAACGATATAATAAATAAGGTAAAAGATATTCTTTATCGTATCTTTTACCAATTACAATAATATTCAAGGGAATGAGGTAAAATACATTCGGCCGACCTAATCTTCAAGATAAACGAGACGTTTTCCACGTCTCGTTACGTCGACGACATCCTCCTTTCTTCTCGTCACGTCGACGTGATCATCCTACGCGAAGCACGTCACGCGTTCCTTACTCGTCGTATTTTTAGGCACAAACAACCACCATGACGGGCTAGGTATCTCCCTCACCATTGGAAATTGCAAAGTAAAGAGAATCCTTGTAGACAACGGGAGCTCCGCCAACATCATCACGTTATCTACCGTCCAAGAGCTCGGACTTTCCATTAACGACGTGATAAAGAAGTACATACCCCTAGTAGGGTTCAGTGGTAAAGTCGCAAACATGTTGGGAGAGATCACGCTAACTACCCTAGCTCAAGGCATCAACATGCAAACCAAGTTCGTTGTAATGGAGGCAGAGTCGCCATAAAACATCATCTTGGGAATGCCTCTTTTTATAGGCTAACCCTAGTTTTATCTTTAAGGAAATAGAATAATATATTTCCGTTCTATCTAATGACGACATAAAATACGGTAAAACATATTCTTTTTAATATCTTTTACCAATTACATAAGGAATATACAATAATTGGGTGAAATATACTCGGCCGACCTTGTCTTTGCTATATTGACGCCTTTATTTCTTTCTCGTCACGTCGACGTGATCCTCCTACGCGTAGCTCTTGACGCGTTCCTTGCTCCTCGTATTTTTAGGAACAAACACTTAGCAATTACCTTCTTGGTTTCTCGCCTCGCAACGATGTTGTCCGCGTTAACTGGAAGATAAAGTAATGCAAGGTCACGCGTAAGTAAGGCGTCGACGCACATAAGGAAGACAAGAACTCAGAAGGCAAAGAAACTTACTTGCAGGGTTCCAGCAATCGATGAGCCAAGAACAAATTTTGCCCAATGTAGACTTATTCACAAAGTAGAAGTAGTCGGCCCAACGACGGTACACTTGACTCCCCTCGATGGCGATTCGAGTCGCCTTAAGCCTTGAATTAATGGTGGAAATCATCAAAGAATGGACAAGATCATCAACAACGATCTCAATGCCATATTTCGCCGTCACATCGCCCAGCGCCCCAAATATCCTCTAGACACTCGGTAGGAGCTATCCAAAGGCCACCCCTAGTGCAAGCATAAACGCCTTCGTCAAAGGAGAAAAATAAAACATGTGGCCGGCGAGAAACGGATATTCGTAGACCGCTATCCACCCTGAACGATATGCATCAGCAGACACCGGCTTCGGAGGTATCTCGATCTCGACATCAGGGCCTAAACCCGCCAGTGATCTCAACCGATCAACACTGCGAGCTTCAAAAGATTTTCATTCTGAGTCCTTAAGAATATTCATTGGCACGTAGAAAGAAGGTCTTGCCATTGTAAGTATAAGAAGAAGAGCTGAAGTAGTGATTGAATGAAGAAAAGAAGAACAAACGATTCGGTAAGTATGAGAAGATGAGAAAGAAAGAAGTATTCGAGAAAGACGAAATTGTAAAAAGAGTAAAGAAGAAGATGAAATCCTCTCCTTATATAGGCAAGAGATCGCGTGAGATACGGTGCAAGTCAAGCAATAATGGCATTATAGCCGTTGGAGAAAAGAGACGTTGCCGGCACAAGTTACGAAGCAGTCTGACGGATGTAAAGAAATGATGAGGAAGTATGACGATCAAAGCTCTGCGAGGAAGCAAAAAATCTAGAAGACGTCATCACCAACGCATTCCGGATTTAACGAAGACGTATTCCTTGAAGAAAGAAGACGTTCTCCAGATCTACGAGGCATTAAGCTCTATAAAATGCCTTAGGAGTATTGTTCATGCCTAAAAATACGACGAGGAAGGAACGCGTCAGGAGCTACGCGTAAAACACCACGTTGACGTGACGAGGAGAAGATGAAGGCGTCGGTGTAACGAAGACAAGGTCGGCCGAGTATATTTTGTCCATTTATTGTTTATTCCTTATGTAATTAGTAAAAGATATTAGAAAGAATATCTTTTACCATATTTTATATCGTCATTAGATAGAAGGAAAATATATTATTCCATCTATGCATACGCAACGTTAGCTAAACCGCCGACTCTGAGTCGACGCTGCCCATGATTGTTAGCGACATGTGGCAATGGTAATGGGGAATGAAGCCCAGAACCTCACGAAACTGGCACGGTCCACTGAGCAAAGAGGGGAAACCTATTGACGCGACCACTCTCCAGGAACGCGTCTTCACGTCTTCGACGGCCCCTCTGAAAGTCATGAATCCACGGGCATACTTTTTTCATCCGGGTAGGAGGCGTCTGCCGGCATCGTAAAGATGACGGCATGATCTTATTGAAACTTAAAGAAATCTAATCCTACTCATGCAAAAAGCAAAGAGCAACTAGAAAGTATTGAGCGTTGCTCTATGTTTTCTAGTCGCTCACAATTAGACCTTTCTAGTTTCTCCCATCATGTCTGATTGATGGGAAATTAGGGATTAAGGGATTATACTTGTGTTATTGTTCGAAGTGGCTGAATGAATACAAAGAAGGTGTTAGCCTCTTTAAATAGGCTAACCCTAGTATTTATCTTAAAGGAAATAGAATAATATATTTTCCTTCTATCTAATGACGATATACAATATGGTAAAAGATATTCTTTTTAATATCTTTTACTAATTACATAAGGAATAAACATTAAATGGAATAAATATACTCGACCGACCTTGTCTTTGTTACATCGACGCCTTCATCTTCTCCTCGTCAAGTGGACGTGGTCTTTCTACGCGTACCTCTTGACGCGTTCTTTACTCGTCGTATTTTTAGGCACGAACAATACCCCTTAGGCATTTTATAGAGCTTAATGCCTTGTAGATTTGGAGAACGTCTTCTGTCTTCAAGGAATACCTCTTCATTAAATCCGGAACGCGTTGGTGATGATGTCATCTAGAATTTTTGCTTCGTCGCAGAGATTTGATCGTCATACTTCTTCATCATTTCTTTACATCCGTTAGAATGCTTCGTAACTTGTGCCGGCAACGTCTATTTTCTCCAACGTCTTGATTCTCAACGGCTATAATATTGTTATGGCTTGACTGGCACCGTATCTCACGCGATCTCTTGCCTATATAAGGGGAGGATTTCATCTTCTTCTTTACTCTTTTTACAATTTCGTCTTTCTCGAATACTTCTTTCTTTCTCATCTTCTCATACTTACCGAATCGTCTGTTCTTCTTTTCTTCATTCAATCACTACTTCAGCTCTTCTTCTTATACTTACAATGGGAAGACCTTCTTTCTACGTGCCAATGAATATTCTTAAGGACTCAGAATGAAAATCTTTTGAAGCTCGCAGTGTTGATCGGTTGAGATCACTGCCGGGTTTAGGCCCTGATGTCGAGATCGAGATACCTCCGAAGCCGGTGTCTGCTGATGCATATCGTTCAGGGTGGATAGCGGTCTACGAATATCCGTCTCTCGTCGTCCACAGGTTTCCTTACTCGCCATTGACGAAGGCGTTTATGCTTGCATTAGGGGTGGCCGTTGGACATCTCCTACTGAGTGTCTAGAGGATATTTCGGGTGCTGGACAATGTGATGGTGAAATATGGCATTCAGATAGTTGTTGAGGATCTCGTCCATTCTTTGATGATTTCCACCAAGTCGATTGGGCGAGTGGGACTTAAATCAAGCCCTAAGGCGACTCGAATCACCATCGAGGGGAGTCAAGTGGACCGTCGTTGAGACGACTACTTCTACTTTGTGAATAAGTCTACGTTGGGCGAAAGTTGTTCTTGGTTCATCGATTGCTGGAACCCCGCGAGTAAGTTTCTTTGTCTTCTGAGTTCTTGTCTTCCTTATGTGCGTCGACGCCTTACTTACGCGTGACTTTGCATTACTTTATCTTCCAGTTAACACGGACGACATCGTTGCGAGGCGAGAAACCACGAAGGTAATTGCTAAGCTTCTGTAGATCCCGGAGAATGAACGAACCTTTCATGGTCACGACGGGGAGGGTCATCGTATTGCTCCTTCATTTTCAACTGGTACGTTATCTTTGGCATTCTCGAGTCTCGTTTTATCCCTTTTCTCCTGTCTTAAGTGTTCTGACATTTCTTTGGTATCCTTTAGTATCAGCTATTGCTTCTCGCGTTCGCGGCGGTGGAGAATTTGCTTCTGATCTCATCGTGTCGAAGCGAAGGCATCGCGTTGCTGAGGCGTCGGCTTCCGAGGCTCCCATCTGTGTCGAGCCTATGATCTCTTTGATCACTTCTCCATCTACTTCTCCAGCCAAGGCGACGAGGTCGCGCAAAGGTAAGGAGAAGGTTGTTGAGGGGTTGGAGTTTAAGTACGAGACTGTCGACGAATTTCCTGGGGTTGTCTTTCGCGCTATCGCGCCTGGGAACGAGTTTCTTCACGCCATGAAGAGGCTCTTGTCTCCCCCAACGCTCGACTATTACCTGCCAATGGAGTCAGATGACGTGATAGGAGAGGCTTTTGCTGCGCAATGATATATAGAGTTTCTTTGTATTTTTGTTTCAATTCTTCTTTCCGGCTTGTTTTTAACTCCTTTCTTCCTTTAGGGGCTTCAATATTTTTTTTTTGTGTAATGGTTAATTCTATTGATATGACCCTACTAAGGGGGTAAAAAAGCGATTAAAAACATTCAAAGCACAAATGGACAAGCACACAGGCGTTCCAAACTATGCAAAATCAGGCGCAAATGGACAAGCATGCAAGCTATCCAAACAACGCAGCAAACCACAAAAGTTACAAAGCCCCAACCATGCAAGGAGGGAATCTATCATGAAGAAGCCGAAAAACATGAATGATAATCAAGCGAGCCACAACCTCTTTGGGAACAAGATTAGCATCGAAAACACAAGCATTTCGGGCATGCCAAATATAGTAGACAGTAGCCGAGAGGGCAAACACACGAGCCCGGGCAAGACAGTCACGACCAGAGGCACTCCTCCGGAGACAGCGTAAGGAGCGCCTAATCGAGTAAGCATCAGCGGGGATCATGAAGCGAACACGAACCTCTCTCCAGATATCATTAGTATAAGGGCACTCAAAGAACAAGTGCTTGTGGGTCTCCAACTCATCCCCACACAAGCGACACCCCGGTTCAACATCAAGGAATAAAAGTCTATCATAGGTGGAAAGCTTACCGAGGTTTGCGAGCCAAAGAATGAACATGTGTTTAGGAGTGTTATGTGCCGGCCACACCTCCTTGGTCCATCTCACAATAGGTCTCCTCTCCCGAATAGCCTCATAAGCCAAAGACACCTTGAAACGCCCCAACTTGCAACACTCCTCAAGCGTCTCCTCAATGCTCAACTCCCTACCATCAAGTTCCTCAATCAAGTCCCGGGCATGGAGAATACCCTTAATCAAGGGCTAGTCACGCCTAAGGGGCTCCCACTCAAGAGGTGCAACCACCCCAAGATATCTATGATGAATCCATCTCACCCAAAGGCTATCACGCCGGCTCAAGATATGCCAAAAGTGCTTGAGCATAAAACAATTGTTCCAAGCACCAAGGTCCAACAGCCCAAGGCCCCCTTCCTCTCTTCGCACACATATATCAACCCATTTCACCCTCGGCCTCTTCCAAAGGAATCCCCGGAAGATTCCAATCAAACTAGTAAGGATCCCAGCAGGCATAGGCAAGATGGAAAGCCAAAATCCCTCACAACCTTGGAGCACCGAGGCGATCAAATCCCTTCTCCCGGCAAAGGAGATGCTCTTTTTCGCCAAGGGATTAAGATACCCACTGATTTTGTCAAGAAGAGGCTTGAAGTGTATAATACGGAGGCCATGAGGGCTAATGAGGATGCCCAAGTACCGAAATGGGAACTCACCAACTTTGAACCCGGTGGAATCAATAATAGGCCCTTTCTCAATGTCAGGCACCGAGGCAAGAAATATGGAAGACTTCCCCACATTAACACATAACCCGGACATCATCTCAAATTTCTTCAAGCACCCCATGAGCACACCAACAGAATCCTTATCCCCACGGAAAAACATAACCACATCATCAGCAAAGATCAAATGAGTGAGCCTCAAGCGCTCACAATGTTGGTGGAAATGGAAAGAGCCCCGAGCAGTCTCCCTTTTGATGAGGCGAGAGAGGAGTTCCATACAAACAACAAAGAGGAGAGGAGAAAGGGGGTCACCTTGTCTTAGGCCCCGCTTGCCCGGGAAGAAACCATGAATACCCTTATTGATCTTGATAGAGTAAGAGGCCGAGCACACACATTCCATGATCCAAGCCACAAATTTAGGGGGAAAACCAAGGTGACCAAGCGCAAATCTGAGGAACTCCCAAGAGACCGTGTCATAAGCCTTGGCAAGGTCCACATTCAAGAAACAACGCCGGGTATCTCTCTTCACATTGTATCTTCTTAAGAGCTCTTGGACAAGGAAAATGTTATCCGACATCAACCGTCCCTCCACAAGAGCACTTTGAGCCGGATCAATGAGGGAGCCAAGAGTTTTACCAAGCCGGGTGGTCATAACTTTAGAAATGAGCTTGTAGATCACATTGCAACAAGAGATGGGCCGAAATTGCTCAACACGATCCGGGGAGTCAACTTTGGGGATAAGGGAGACAATGGTATGATTAAATTGCCGGAGAAGCTTACCATTGACAAAGAACTCCTTCACCGCCGCACACACCTCGGGCCCGGAAGTGTCCCAAGAAGCCTTAAAGAACTTGGCGGTGAAGCCATCGGGACCGGGAGACTTGTCATCCCCCATAGACCAAAGAGCCTCCTTGATTTCAGCATTAGACACAACTTCCTCAAGCATAATACCCTCCTCCACACTCAACCGAGGGCCACTAGCAAACACACCCGGATCCGGCAAATCCACCAAGACCTCCGAGCCAAACAAGCCTTTGAAAAAGGTCACAAACTCCCCCACAACCTCCTCCATAGAGCAAGACTGGCTACCATCGGATTTGGTGATAGAAGCAATGTGGTTCCGGCGCCCATTAGTCTTCATCAAAGAGTGGAAATACTTGGTGCAACGGGCACTTTTGAGAACATACTTGGCCTTAGCTTGTTTCCCGAGGAAGCTAGCCTCCGCTTCATTCAACCTCTTAGCCTTGATTTTAGAAGACTCCACCATCCTTCTAGCATCCAGAGAGTCCGGGTTCAATCTAAGATCCTCAAGGGCACGAGAGAAAGCAAGGTTGGCCTCGGACGCCCTAGAGGAGATGTGACTAAACTCTTTCTTGTTGAGCACTTTCAAAGGCCCCTTCAAACCATGAAGAAGCTTAGCAAGCCTAAATTGATATGAGCCCCTATGACGAGTCTCCCACCCCATCCGGATCACCTCCTTGAACTTAGGATGCTCAGCCCACATATTAAAGAACTTGAAGTATCTATTACCATTCCCGGACGCCCTAAGCAAGGAGACAATGCCCGGCTTATGATCGGAGAGATGCCACTTGTCCGGGAAGCTAGCATGACAATAGAAATCAGAGTTGAGCCAAGAGGGGCTCACCAAGACACGATCAATCTTACTCCACACAACTTTGTTGGTCCAAGTGAAAGGGTTGTTGCTTGAACTAGGCGCGTCAACAAGACCATGGTGCCTACAAGCATCCACCATGTCATTGCACTCGTACATGGTGACCAGCTCCCCATTGATCCTCTCCTCCTCGGACATAACACAATTAAAGTCCCCCATCACAAGCCAAGGAAGATCATGCGCCTCAAACAACTCATCAACATGCACCCAAATAGCCCGGCGCGCCACAACACTATGAAGGCCATACACAAAGCAAACTCCAAACTTTCCCCCGGTTGTTTTGCACGTAAGGAGACAACCAACATGCTGAATTGACATGCTCACAATCTCAATCTCCACAAAATCAGCATCCCAAAGAACAAGGATACGCCCACGAGGATCAAGATGGAAATTAGAAGAAAATTCCCAACCCGGGGCAATCCGGCGCGCCAAATTTCCAACATCCATCCGGCCACACTTAGTCTCAAAAATTCCACAAACCTTAGCCTAAAAATCACGGATCACACCAAACAAGCCATTTTGTTTCCGGGCTTGGCCAAGCCCTTGAACATTCCATGCGAGGACTTTCATTGGGACACCTTGGAGTTGCGTCCCCGGACTCTATTGGAGCTACGGGTGAGAGTTGGATTCTTTGACCATTTGGAGGAGGCTTGGAGGGCCATCACCACTGGCCTAGGCTCCACCACCTTAGCCTTAGCCTTCTTCTTTTGAGACCTAGACACCACCTTTTCAAAGGGGTGTTCATCCACCTCCACACGAGAATCACCATCAACCTCCCCGGACTGATTTGAGGGATCAACCTCACCATCCTCCAAGCTATCATTGTTCTCCTCCGAGGACTCATCCGAGTTAGTGACCTCCTCTTCACCACCGGAGCTCACTGGATTGCCACCCTCTTCCTCACTAGATGATTCATACTCTCCCTCGGACTCAGCCTCTTGCTCACTTTCCTCCACCTCCGCGAGAGGTTTTTCCTTGGTTCCATTAGCACCCGAGACATCCACATCCTCAGCAGCCTTGATATCTTTCTTAGCAATGCTCACGGGAGCCTTGACAACTTTCTTGGCTTTGACACCTACGGCTGTCTTCTTCTCTTTGAACGAGCACTCTTCATCAACATGCCCGAAGGAGCAGCACCCCTTACAATACTTAGGCTCGTTTTCAACAAGAAAAGAACACATAACCGAGTCTCCATCATCAAACTCAAGACACACCTCCTTAGTGATAGGCTCAACGAAGTTTATTTCCACCAACACCCGGGCATATGAGCCTCTCTTCCTACTATCGGTGACCGGATCCATAAAGAGGGGCTTACCAATATGGGAAGCAATACGACCAAGGATCTCCGGAGTCCAAAAGGTCTCGGAGAGGCCATGGATACGAACCCAAAGAGGGATAGTAGAAATATCTCGCCGATTGAAAGAAAACTTGTCCGGAATGTGCTTAAGAATCATAGGCCTACCATGGATGAAATAAGGGCCATTTTTGAGAACTTGATCTTGGTCCTCCTTGGACTCAAACTGAAAAATAATCCACCCTTCTTCCTCCCGGTAACGAGCCTTAACACCCCAAGACTTCATCATAGTGTTGATTAGGAAATGACCCGGATGGTAGCCAACATATTGGCCGAGCAAAGACCAACCCCAAATAGATTGTTTAGTGAATCCCTCGGACACCTTAATAACAACACGATCGGAAGTGGGTGGAGTAAAAGAAAGCTTGCCTCCAACACCATTGTTCATGAACACTTTCTTTGATCCCGAAGCCCAAGCGTTTGGTCTAGGAGCATTGGGAACGGCTATGGGAGCCGAAGCACTAGTACCAATGTGGCCGACCACATTCAAAGGATGCCCTGGAGCCAAAGCATTTTTGGTGGGAGCATGAGGCGCGTCGGTCTCGGGAATGCGTGTGCCATTAGTGAGGGAGCCGTTTGATGTAGGTTCAATGGATGTGGCTGCCTTGGAACTCCTCGGATCATTAATCATAGGGCCGTTAGTACCATGCACCAAGACACCTTTACTTGGAACATTGGACCCGGCCTTCTTGGGACTCTCCGAGCCTTTAATGCTCTCTTGACCGTTCACACTAGCCATGGAACCCTTGGCCTGACCACCGCCAACCCTAGCCACCATAGGAGGTTGAGCAAGACCTAAGGCCGCCGGAAATTCCACTCCACCATCGGAATCCCCATCGGACAAGTCATGACCATCATTCACCACCACTTCGTCACCGCCAAGATCATCTAACTCACCATTCACCACCAGATTCTTGTTTGCTTCTTTCACCAAGGCAGCCATGGGAGTAGCCTTTAACTTCTTATTATTACCATCTTTGCCAACATTATAACACCGGCCTTGACAACCTCCTCCGGATTAGCTTTGTATTTGCTCGGAACAAGGTTTGAGGGAGAAGAGGCCTTCTTCTTCTTTGACATGGCTGCGGGAGAAGAGCTCCAACTCTTCAATGGTTCGAAAGGATACCACCAAGAGCATGAAACAAGGGTCTCGTGAGGAGAACCCTTGTCGGAGATAGGAGGAGGGAGGAAGAGAGGCAATCGGAGAGAAAGAGGGAGGGCGCCAGAAATCGCCCTTGGGAGTGTTTCCTTGGGAGCGTTTCGACGGCAGAGACTGAGAGATATTTCTTGATTCTTAGGGGCTTCAATATTCTTTGTGCGTTTGGAGGCGCTTCTCCGAGTATGTTGATCGGATGAAGGTCATGGAGGAGAAACAGTCGAGCGACGAGCCGAAGATTAAGGAGCTCGATGCGTCGGTCGAGGTGTGTCGTAAGGCAGAAAATGAGGCTCAAGAGAAGGTTATGAAGGCGCTCAAACTTCATGACGATCTTGGCAATCAGGTTACGGACTTCAAGGCGAGCGTCGCTACTTTGAAGGATGACTTGGAGAAGAGAGAGGAGAGGCACGTCTCAGAGTTGCGCGAAGCGAAGATCTACTGGTCTTGGCTATCAAGGGTGGAAGTTTTAGAGTAGTATGGTGCCGGGAAGCGTCATCGTTGGGATCCGGAATCTGAGCGGCGGCAGTTTGAAGAGGCGTACTCGGAGATTCCTGGTGGCGTTGTGGCGGATCCTTATTCTTCGCGTCGTCCGGGGGATCTTGACGCTGTGGAGGAAGACGCTGCTTATCCTGACTACATTAACCCCGAGGAAGACACAGAGGGTGCTGGGATGCTTGTGAGGAGATCGATGTAGAGGATTCTGAAGGCGAGGATGAAGACGATGTCGTCGAAGGTTCTTCGTCTAGTTCTTCTAAAGGCGAAGGCGAATCTTCATCGTTTTTCCTTTTTTGTACCTTCTTTTTGCTTATGCGGTTTGTACGCGTCCCTAGTCTATAAGGCGCTTTCCTACGAACACCTGTTGCCTTGCTCCTCTTATTTGGGAGTTTTTATAATGTATTTGTCTCGCTTTTGCGAGTTTTATGCTTAGACTTTTCTTCGCGAGCTATTTTTCTTATCTTGTGCGTAGCTTTCGACTTTATTTGTTTTTCTTTGGAGATAGCGTTTTCTTCGACACGCTCGAGCTTCTTGGCTTTATTCTTCGAGTTGTTGTGACATTACTTCTATCTTTCTGACTTTTTGACTTGGCACGCGATTTTCTTGGCTAGGTGAACTTGTTGGTTCTTATAGCTTTTGCTTCCTTAAGTGGTCCTACCCCTTTTGGTAGATTTGGCTTTGGCTTCCCGTAGGCTAGGTTAGAGCTACCAAAGACCCCCGCACTTTTCATACCTTGTTGTTTCTTGCATTCTTATCTTGGCGTGGAGTACGTTATTCTTTGCGTCGGAGACGTCTTGAGAGCTTGCTTTCCTTTGATCTTGATGTTTCATGAGCTTTGACTTTGATATGCATAACTTGCTTTGACTATGCGTATAGTCTTCTCTTATGGGTTTTTACTTCCACAACCCCTTACGCGTAGCTCGTTTGGGAGTGCGTAGATTTGGTCTCCGACTTTTGCATTTGCCACTTTATCTTTTGGGGTGTGATTTTCTACCCCTTCTGTGATACTTTGTTCGTAGTGAACGCGTTAGGGAACTTTTCTTACTTGATAGGGTGGTACGGTCAATGCGGCGACTTTTGTTCTATTGTCGGCTTACATGAGGGTTGGGTCCAGCATTTCCTCCGAACCGGAAGCGAGTGGCGGATGTAGGTCAGCGTGTGATTATATCAGCTTATGACGTCACCTCTTACTCATGGTGAATCCTTTACCACACGCTAGCGTCAGACCGACGTCGAACTCTTTTATGCGACGGGCCTGTTAATCGTGTAGCGTCCATCTCGTGACTTGATGGACTTACGATGCCGGCAGACGCCTCCTAACCGGATGAAAAAGTATGCCCGTGGATTTATGACTCTCAAAGGGGTCGTGGAAGGCGTGAAGACGCGTTCCTGGAGAGTGGTCGTGTCAATAGGTTTCCCTTCTTTGCTCAGCGGACCGTGCCGGTTTCGTGAGGTTCCGGGCTTCATTCCCCATGACCATTGCCAAACGTCGCTAACTATCATGGGAAGTGTCGACTTGGCATCGACGGTTTTTGCCGCGGCCTTCTTGTACTTTTTGTTACGTCATACCAGAGAGGTACGTTCTTCTCATAGACACGGAGCAAGTAATTGGAGATAAAACAAGTCAGCATGCTTAACACGTTGGAGAAAGAAAAGGTCTATTTGTATATTAGAAAAAACTTCATGAATTTGACAAACTACGACGCCTACCCCTAGTCTCGACACCCCTTGTCGTCTCGACACTAAGATGACGTTAATTTTACTAGACGAAAAGATATCAAGGCATGCAAGGGAGTGAAAAAGCGCAACAATCATCAAGCTTCTCAGTTATAGTATTTCTTGAGGTGGTACTCCTTCAGGTGTGACGAGCTCGTAGGCTCCTCGTCCCACAACTTGTTATACTTGGTATGGACCTTCCCAAGACGTGGAGAGTTTACCGACGCTCTTATCCTCGGTGTTTGGAAAGACTTTTCTTAGTACCCAATCTTCTACCTGGAAAGTTCTTGCTTTTACTCGTCGATTGTAACTGCGGGCGACGATTTGCTTTTGTGCCGCCATTCTCAAGGTGTCGTTATCTCTTAACTCATCTACGGTATCCATCATGTAGGTCAACAAAAGAGTGTTCCTTTATTCCGGGAGTGACCGATATGGTTCTGTTGGTACTTCTACTGCGATGGGGATGATGGTCGGCTTCACACCCGTAGATTACGAAGAATGGCGTTCTTCCCGTCGCTCTCTTTGGCGTAGTTCTATCGGCCCATAGTATAGCTTGGAGCATGATCTGCCCACATCCCTCTGCACTCTTTAATTCTTTTCTTGAGGTTATTTATTATAACCTTGTTGCTTGATTCCGCTTGGACGTTTGCTTGAGGGTACCTTGGCGTCGAGTAGACTAGGCGTATACCTTTTCTTTCGCAGAATGCACCTATGTTCTTGCTTATGAATTATGATCCGTTGTCGCAGACTATGGTATGGGGGATTCCGAATCTTACCATGATATTTCTTTCGATGAACGAGATAACATGGGAATATTTGATGTTCTTGAACACTTCGGCTTCTATCCACTTGGAAAAGTAGTCTGTTACGGCGAGCATTAACGTCTTTGGACCCAAAGTTAATGGCATGGGACCTACAATGTCCATCCCCCATTGCATGAACGACCATGGTGACGTGGTGGAGTGGAGGTTCTCTGCCGGTTGATGCGGGATTGAAGCGTGTCTTTGGCAAGCATCGCATATCTTGACGTGGTTCATGGCGTCTTGTTTCATTGTGGGCCAGTAATATCCCGCCGAGTGTACTTTGGCTGCTAGGCTCCTTCCACCCGAGTGGTTTCCGTATTCTTCGTTGTGTAACTCGCGCAAGATGTCTTGGATCTTTTCTTCCGCGGGCAGGTCAGGAACATGCCGTTGGAGGACCATTTTAGCAATTGGCCTTTATCTACCATGAAGGTGGTTGCTTTCTGCTTCAAAAGCTTCGCCTCGTACGCGTTACTCGGGAGACGTTTGTGTTGTAGCCACTTGTAGTAAGGCGTTACACATGAGTCTTGACTTCTTACGGTGAGTGTTTGCTATGGAGTTACCTCTTTGTTGATGGACGCGTTGCTTAGGTGGAGGAAGGGGATCTTTTGGTATTATCTGGGATCGATAGCTGATCCACGCTTTGCCTACGCGTCGGCCTGTGCGTTAGCGTCTCAAGGGATTTGCCTGATCTGACAACCTTCAAACTTCTCGAATAAATCTTTTACTACCTTAAGGTACAATGCCATCTTGGAATCTTTGGTGGCGTACTCCCCTCTGACTTGGTTGACTATGAGCAAAGAGTCGCAGTAGATGTCGAGCTTTTGAACTTGTAGATCGATGGCTACGCGTAGACCGGCGATCAGGGTTTCGTACTCAGCTACGTTATTCGTTGCCTTGAAGTCACATCTTACAGCTTGGATGACCCTATCCCCTTCTGGCGATTTCAGAACAATGCCTAGCCCTAAATCGTTTTGATTCTGGGCCCCGTCTGTGTGTAACGTCCACTTGGCGTATTCTACTTTGTTTATCTGTGACGTTGCTTCTTGTTCCAAGGTTGGACTGAAGTCTGCCACGAAATCTGCTAAAGCTTGGGACTTGATCGTTTTTCTTCCTTCGTAGACGATGTCGTAGCTGCCGAGGTGAACTATCCACTTTCTCAGTCTCCCTGACAGTTCTAGTTTTCTTACCTTGTTCTTCAAAGGTGACGTAGTTCTCACTACGATGGTATGGGACTCAAAGTATGGCTTTAACTTGACTGGCGCCATCACCAACGCTAGGGTTAGTTTTTCCATGGCGGAGTATCTCCTCTCCGCTGAAGATAGCATTTTTCGCACATAATAGTCGTTCAACTGCTCATCTCCTTCTTCCCTGACAAGAACGACACTGATGGCTATCTCGGAGACCGCCAAGAACACGAATACGGGTTCTCCCTCTTTAGGCTTAGACAAAAGTAGAGGATTTGTTAAGTAATTCTCGAGTCCGTGAACGCTTCTTCATGTCGTTCCGTCCAGGCACTAGTACAAAAATAGACATAGACCCCCCTTATTTTACCCCACTTATAATAAACCGGAGTAAGGTCCATATCGGGATCCCGCTTTTATTTGAAACCGGGGTGAATACTAATATATTGTAAAATATTGAACGTTGGACCCCGGTTATTTATACATACGGGGTCTTAATTATACTTAGGATCCCGTTTAGAAAATATCTGGGGTGAGAGCCACTTATAATTTAACCAATCAAAGTTTAGAACCGTTTCGTAATTTTTCTCTTGTTTCCCCTTGCCTCTCTCTCTCCTCGTATCCTATGCATTTCTGGTTTGGGGCTTTTCTGGTTTCGTGCTCTTACATCTCCAAGATTTTGAAACCGTAGGTTTGAGGTTCAAACAATACAATATTCGGGATTCCAGAGCTTGGCAGGAGCTTGTTTCCCCGGTTATTTCTCCTTTTCTTTCTCTCTCATTTTCTTTCTCTCTTCTGGGTTCAGAAAAGTGAATTTTGTTGTGTGCTGTTGTTTGCTGAAAAGAATGATGAGAAATTAAGGTTTCTGAAATTGTTGAAAAGAAGTGGGGAATCTGATTCTTTTTTGTGGGTGCTGCTGGACGATCTTGTGCTTTGGCAATATTTATGCTGTCTAAGAAATTAGAGTGCGTTGTTGTGTAAGAAGTTAAGTTAGTTTTATCCCTTGAGATTTTGCTGGACAGTTCACCAACTTCCAACTCTTTTTTGTTCAATTATTTTGGTGAGGGGTATTTTGAAAGAGGATGGTCTCCCTTTTAGAATCATAATTGAATACTTGAGATCGGTACTTGTAGATTGACTAGCAATAAGTATCCCAAGTTATCTGCAAGATGCAGATTGTTTATTGCAATACCTGACAGCCCAACACTGTGGTATTTCATTCAAGGAATGTTAGCATTATATTTGGCAAACATCTCCTCTTTCCTATAAGTTTAGATTTACAAATAACGTATTTATGGCTTTCAAAAATCTATGATTGTCTGCCTTGTGGTGATGCTATGTTAAATCTGTTCATGCTTCATTCTTAAGGGTAACTTATTCTTTCTTTACATTATTTTCTAGATTAAAGATATCCTTATTGAGGAGTCAAATGTACAACCAGTTAATAGCCCAGTCACTGTATGTGGAGATATTCATGGTCAATTCCATGATCTTATGAAGCTTTTCCAGACAGAGGGTCATGTGCCAGAAAATAATTACATATTTATGGTATAAAGCTATACGTTGGTTTTATTTAATCAGTGTTGTTGATGTCATTAAATCATTCTCCACACCTTGTGCTTATTAATCTTTCTTAATGATCAAGGAGATTTTTTCAGGTATGCATTCTATTTTACATCTTAATGCAAATATAGCAACTGTGTATTATTTTTATTTATGTCTGCAAGACATAAATGTCTTTATGCTAATCAGCATCTATGCTGACACCTATTTACATTGATGTTTCGACTTTCGAACATGTATTGTTGCGTTCAACTATTAATACACTATGTTGGTTTCTTTGTTCTCGTAGGTACCCTGCTCACATCACATTATTGCGTGGAAATCGTGAGAGTAGGCAACTGACACAGGTATACTTCCTAAATTAAGTGCATTGAAAATTTTATCACCACTTTCGGAAGATTGCAATCGACAACTTTGCTCTAGATTTGTTTCGTGACTAATGGGGATGAGCTGCTGAGGCATCTTTGGAGAAATGGGGTTGTATAGTTATAATGCTATGATATCTTAACTCAAATGATTTATGACCAATATATATATTTGTCACTTCCAGTCATACACAAGGTCTTTCTGAGGGTCATAATCACAATCTTTATGCAAGAAATAAGCAGCATGTTCCAGCATCATATAGTATTGTTGATAGTTAAATTGGGATATTTGTTTGCTAGATAAATGGATATATACACATTAGTAGCGTGTTTCATATTACATCTATTCCCATATACAATTTACTTTTTCATTGAGTGTACTTGAGTTGATTATGTAGCCTCCTGCTGTCAGCAAATAAATGCATTAAATGTGTTTGCATGTGTTAAGTAGCACTAGTTTTATAGACATAGTCGAAAGCATTTCATTAAAAACTCGTTGAGTCAAACTGTATTATTAAAATTTTAACTCATATCTTTCACTTGAATCTCAATCTTTTTCCCTTTTCAATACAAGAAAAAAGATAATCAAGCAGAGAAGATAAATCACATACACCATACACTTGATTCTAATCCCATATACAATTTACTTTTTCATTGAGTGTACTTGAGTTGATTATGTAGCCTTCTGCTGTCAGCAAATAAATGCATTAAATGTGTTTGCATGTGTTAAGTAGCACTAGTTTTATAGACATAGTCGAAAGCATTTCATTAAAAACTCGTTGAGTCAAACTGTATTATTAAAATTTTAACTCATATCTTTCACTTGAATCTCAATCTTTTCCCCTTTTCAATACAAGAAAAAAGATAATCAAGCAAAGAAGACAAATCACATACACCATACACTTGATGATGCAATGCCTTTGTATAACTGAGAAGGAAATGTCATTGTTCCCTCAGTTGGGTGCAGGCAGTTTATTCTCAATCCTTTTGTAGAAATTTCAATTGTTGGTTTCCGTTGCTTGCAGATGATTGAATTACCTTCTAAGTTTCCCAAAATATTTGTAAAATCGCCGCTGAGACTGAGATCAAATGTCCTCCTGTGAGGCCGTCCTGGTTGTGGAAAGACGCACATTATTGGGGCTGCTGCAGCTTCATCACTGAGATTTATATCATTTAAAGGGCCTGAACTTCTTAATAAATATATTGGTGCTTCTGAACAATCGGTAAGTTTTTGTAATTTATCTGGGAATATATTATGTGCTTTTATTCCTAGGTATTTGTTGCACTGAATTTGTAAACCTAAGGAGTAAGATATTGCTCAAGTTTTCACTATTATGATTGATTTAAGTACGGGATGTGCTCACTAAGGCAGCTGCTGCAGCACCTTGTATATTGTTCTTTGATTAATTTGATTCTATTGCACCGAAGGGAGGAAATGATAATACTGGAGTAACTGATCGTGTTGTCGATCAAGTTTGCTTTTTGAATTAGGGATTAATATGTTCTGCCATTTTGTACTATTAGAAATGAATGACATATTTGTTGTTTCTATTGCTTTGCAGTTTTTAACTGAGTTGGATGGTGTGGAGGTCTATGATCTATCTTAAGTTTTTGTTAGTCTTTACGACAATCTGGATAGAACTAAATGTAGCTGCATATGAGTCTTTGATAGGATAGTTTGTGTCTATGTGATAAGTATTGCTCCAGCTGAATCTTTAATTAGATGTTTTATGGATCTTATTTTGAGTAGATTTATATGGGTATTCTGGCTTTGTGAAGGTAAACATTTATATGGAATCCAATACAGGTATTGGACTGTGTAACCGAAATATGTAATTTTTTTTTTTAAAAAAGAACTTTTTACCCCAGTTCTTTATAAATCAATAGTACTAACTTTACTATGTTAACCATACGGATCCCGGTTTCAAATAAACCGTGTTCTACATTTAAATTATTTTAAAAAAAAATGAAACATTCACCCCTGTATTTTAAATAATCGTGGTCCGAGATCCGGAACCCATTTAACAAAATCCGGGGTCCGAGAGGCTTATCTCGCCTAGAACAACAACGCTACCTAAACCGGGGTCTAAAGAACAAAAAAACGGGGTCCATCCCCCCTTCTATACTAGTGAAGTGAAAGACTCACCTTAAGACGTTTGTTAGAATTAAGCCAACATAAAGTATAGGGTTGTACATAAGGAGTAGTTTAAAGAGCAAACCTTTTGACCACTTCTTGGTCTATGATGTTACAACAAGATCCTCCATCAATTATAAGATTACAAATTTTACCTTGGATGAGGCATCTTGTGTGGAAAATTGTTTCTCTTTGATTAGGTGGGGAGGGAGCTTCATTAGTGATAAGTGATCGCTTGACCACAAAACACTCTCCATGGGACTCGGCTTCCACTTGTAGCTCCGCCACCTCTTCTTCTTCTTGTTGGGGCTCCTCGACCTCGGGCTCCTCGTCGGACTCATACTCGCCAATGGTGTTAAGTAAGACTTGGCGCCTAGTGGGACAATCCTTAGCCATGTGACCACGCCCAAGGCATTTAAAGCACTTGATCTCACTTGAGCGTTGCTCCCCTTCTCGCCTGCCTCCTTGTGGAGTCCTTGAAGGCTCACATCTTGTAGGCACGACTGCGGTGTCTTGCTTGTTCTCGGGGCGGGTAGCTAGATGATCCACCACCTTGGTGGTTCCATGACCGAGTGTTGGCCGAGTAGCTCTTCTTTTGAGGTAAGTTTTGGTAGATGTGATTGGTATAGTGCAAAACTTCCTCAATAGTAGTACCTCGAACAAAATGTTGTGTACTCACAATAGCCTTAAGGTCAGGATTTAAACAATTGATGAATTTAGAGATAACATACCCTTCGGGGAACCTTAGACCGGATCTATAGATGAGGATTTTGAGCTCTTTATAGTACTCATCCGGCGTCTTGGTCTCTTGTCTCAATTGCTCTAACCTTGAGTGTAGGCGGGCTGAGAAGTCCTCGGGCACAAACCGGTGCCTTAGCGCAGTCTTGAGTTCGTCCCAAGCGTCAATGGGTGGGTATCCATTATACGCTCTTTCTTCATTGTCTTCCAACCACCAGTGGTATGCAAAGTCTATAAACTTGATCGTGGCAATGGCCACCTTTTGAACATCGGTGTATTGGTAGAAGTCAAAGACTTGCTCGGTCTTATGCTCCCACTCCAAGTAAACCTCGGCGTCGGTGGTGCTTCCAAAGGGCTGCACTTCCAACTTCACATTAGGACCCCTCCCATAGCTGTGGTCCATGTCTTGGCCGTGGAACACCCGTTGCGGTTGGACTGGTGCCCTTCCCATCTGGTTATGGCCGCGCCCAAAACCGCGGCCCGGTGCGGGGCGACGTGGTTGCAAGAGGGGCAGAAGCCGCCTTGGTTGGAGGCCGCCATCTTGGAGCTCGCCCAATGTTTCTCGGCCTAGCAAGTTAGTTGGGCCTGAAGGCATAGGAATAGTAGGATAATTTGAAAAAGGAAGAGAGTTGGCCGAGTTCATACCTGAGTCTTCTCGGAGTGTGGTTGTGAGTGGATGGTGAGAGGTGGAAGGTGCTATGGAGAGGGAAGGGAAGGTCGTGGTTTGTGTCACGTGGCCTGAATACTCGCCTTCCATATAGGATGATTGATGGCCTCCTCCGTTTACTTGAGACCCACTTCCTTGGCCATCAAGTTGGGAAGTTCCCAACTTAGCTTCTACGACCCTCGTGAAAGTAGCCATCTCCTCTTGATGCGCACGCATCCTTTCTTCGCTGTCTGCCTTAAGCCCTTGGATGACTTGAAGCAAATCCGCCATGGTGACGGACGTAGGAGACACATTTCCATCAAGGACAGACTTGTCCTTTTTGTTGCCGGAATCCTCCATGAGATTTCCTAGAACAAAAGGTTAACACAACACAAATAGGAAAAACTTGTCAATGGATCCCACACACGTCAAGGGTCCTTAAACTGATATTTAAGAAGCAAAGCAATCAAAAATTCAGCAAGCTTAATGAAAGGTTACGAGCTCAGGTTTTGTGAGCTAGCGAGACAAAGTGTATCACCAAAAGTCGTTCAAGTTGTTGTCACAAGTGAAATTAAAGGAATGTACTAAGTTCCCTTACAATTCTAGCAACATACACCTGATTTTTCACTACTTGAGTGTTTTTAATTGACTTGTTCCCCTTTTATGTAGACTCACTTTTTTGAAGCTCCACCTCTTTTTCGCTTATGCTTTTCGTGGAGTCCGAGTTTTTCTGAGTTCTACCACTTTTTCTAGGGTGTTTCTTGTACTAATAATGATAAGATATAACCAATTGCTCCCAACCTTTGTACTTAGAGAATTCAGCAACACACTTCAGATTATGATGCTTCAAAAGGTAAGTTTTCGTCCCCTTAACCTTGTTTTTGATCCACTTGATTGATTGCAACAAAATGAACTCAATTTCAGCAACACACCATGGAAATTTAAGCAGCTATGGTATGGAATTAAGGTTGAGCTTCATATAAGGAAATAAGCCATATAAGGTAACAAAGTCAAATCCTTTATTTCAGACTTTAATGTGGCTATTAAAAGAGAGTTGTAACTGGTTTTTGAGCATTCAAAGGTCTTCTTCCTCAACAATTTCGTGCTCAATACAGAAGCAATCAAATTTCTTATGCAAAACACAATTCCAAGGCCAAAACAGCAAGAAAGTAACAAGTATGGCTATGGCTACACTAAGCTTGCATGAAATCTGATTCCTTTGAACTTAAAATTCAGTTTAGAGGCCAAACCTTATGTGGCTCGGATACCACTTGATAGGATCGTCCTAGACTGTGTCACGGTGCAAGGAATGGCTCCAACTTTCAGTCCGGCGGCAACCGGGTGACTTGCGGAAGATCTGGAAAGATGGTGATGGTTTGAGCGGCACAAGTAACCTTTTGTGGGCGTTCTTGTGATAAAAATGAAGAGGATGAAGTGTAGTTTATGGTGGTGAAGACGGATTGGGAATATGATGAAAATCGAGAGAGATATGGACTCTCAAAGTCGGATATCACTCACCGACGAAGAGAGAACTATGGAGCTTGGATGCTTTCATGCTACACACCAAGCGACGATGATGGGATCCTGAAGGGCTGATATGACACACAAAAAATCAAGATTAAGACCTTCAAATCTGCAGATTTTCTCTAGCAAAGAGAGCTTTTGTTTTTATCAAATTCAAAGGTGAAAATTACAAAGCTTAAGGATGGCTTAAATAGGCTAGTGAAGTTGGCCCCTCCTTGCCATCCAAGGTAAGTCTTTAAGCCTCCTAATGAGTCAAAAGGACGCTTAAAAAAAAAGTAAAACCGCCTGCATAAACGTTGGTGTTCAATGGCCATTGAATGTGCCAAATAAGGTAAAAATGCAAAAAAGGAAAAACAAGATAAATGTGCCTAGGATGCTCTATGTGGTTGGCGCCTAGGGTGCTCCTTCCTTGATGTCCAAGATGTGAAATGGACCTCCAGTCTTGGACTCTTCAAGCCCAAAAGTGAGCAAGCCTTGGGAGACGTCTTCTTGGAGTGCCTTTGCCTTGGCGTGGGTAATGCGCATAGGCACCGACATAGTGTCTTCCTTGGACTTGTCTTATTCAAGATGGGATGGAATGACATCATTGATAATGTGAATCAAGGATCGGGTGTGACAAGGTGCAAGGAATGGCTTCAAAGATCTTCAAGGAATCGTCAAGTAAAGCCCAGAAATGGACATATCGAATAAGCTCTCAAAAACGATGTTATTTGATGTGCTTGAAAAAGGGAAAGATATAACTCTCAATGTTGAATCAAGGAGAGTTTGGGATAGGCAGATCAATTCAACATAAGATATAACGCACCTTAGAGAATTGAAAAGAATGGATAAGCACCTAATACTCTTGTGGATATGACTCACCACTCAAGTTTAGGAGAGATCGAGATTCAAGAGATATGACTCACTCTTGAAACAAGACCAACGATTGTTCTTGAGTTCTAACTTTGGATATGACGCACCAAGGGAAGAACTAGAGTTTTGAGTGTTTGATATTACACACAAACTCAAGATAAAAGTTAGCTTTCAACGATTCTCAATAAGAGGTTTTTCATCAAGTCCAAAGCTGAAAATTACAAAGGAAGAGGTGGCCTTTTATATTGTTTTTGGCCTGCCTATTAAGGTAACTTTCTAAGGCTTTCAATGCCTGAATTAACACATAAAAAACGTCAAAAATAAATTCTAAAAACATCTGCCTTAAAGGTGTTCAAGGCTGAATTAAAACAATACCATAAAGGAAAAATGCAAGAAAGGAATGTTGGCATAAGTGTGCCTAGGAATCCTTTCTTGATGGGCTGACTCTTCAAGGCTCTTCCTTGGCTTCCAAGAGTGTATATGGGTCAGGTTGGACGTGGGAAGGAAGCCCATAAGTGTGTAGGCCTTGCTTGAGTTGGGCGCCCAATTCTTTGTCCTTGGCGCGAGTGATCCGCCTAGGCATATCTTGGTCTTGAGGCGCTGACTCTTCTTGGGATTTGCTTATGTCCTTGACTTGGAGATGGGATGGAATCACATCATCCTCACTCCTTTCAAAATGATTCGTCCTCGAATCTAAGTGCCCAGCAAGAATGACAAAAAAATGAAACTCGAGCATGGTCATCGATCGGTAGGTTGGATTGTGATTCATCACTCCTTTTCGAAACCTTCTTGCGTCGCTCTAATACCAGATAATGTGAATCAAGGATCGGGTGTGACACGGTGCAAGGAATGGCTTCAAAGATCTTCAAGGAATCGTCAAGTAAAGCCCAGAAATGGACATATCGAATAAGCTCTCAAAAACGATGTTATTTGATGTGCTTGAAAAAGGGAAAGATATAACTCTCAATGTTTAATCAAGGAGAGTTTGGGATAGGCAGATCAATTCAACATAGGATATAACGCACCTTAGAGAATTGAAAAGAATGGATAAGCACCTAATACTCTTGTGGATATGACTCACCACTCAAGTTTAGGAGAGATCGAGATTCAAGAGATATGACTCACTCTTGAAACAAGACCAACGATTGTTCTTGAGTTCTAACTTTGGATATGACGCACCAAGGGAATAACTAAGAGTTTTGAGAGTTTGATATTACACACAAACTCAAGATAAAAGTGAGCTTTCAACGATTCTCAATAAGATGTTTTTCATCAAGTCCAAAGCTGAAAAATTACAAAGGAAGAGGTGGCCTTTTATATTATTTTTGGCCTGCCTCCTAAGGTAACTTTCTAAGGCTTTCAAAGCCTGAATTAACACATAAAAAAGTCTAAAAAAAAGTCTAAAAACATCTGCCTTAAAGGTGTTCAAGGCTGAATTAAAACAATACCATAAAGGAAAAATGCAAGAAAGGAATGTTGGCATAAGTGTGCCTAGGATTCCTATCTTGATGGGCTGACTCTTCAAGGCTCTTCCTTGGCTTCCAAGAGTGTATATGGGTCAGGTTGGACGTGGGAAGGAAGCCCATAAGTGTGTAGGCCTTGCTTGAGTTAGGCGCCCAATTCTTTGTCCTTGGCGCGAGTGCTCCGCCTAGGCATGTCTTGGTCTTGAGGCGCTGACTCTTCTTGGGATTTGCTTATGTCCTTGACTTGGAGATGGGATGGAATCACGTCATCCTCCCTCCCTTCAAAATGATTCGTTCTCGAATCTAAGTGCCCTGCAAGAATGACAAAAAAAGGAAACTCGAGCATGGTCATCGATCGGTAGGTTGGATTGTGATTCGTCACTCCTTTTCGAAACCTTCTTTTGTCGCTCTAATACCAGATAATGTGAATCAAGGATCGGGTGTGACACGGTGCAAGGAATGGCTTCAAAGATCTTCAAGGAATCGTCAAGTAAAGCCCATTAATGGACATATCGAATAAGCTCTCAAAAACGATGTTATTTGATGTGCTTGAAAAAGGGATAGATATAACTCTCAATGTTTAATCAAGGAGAGTTTGGGATAGGCAGATCAATTCAACATAGGATATAAAGCACCTTAGAGAATTGAAAGTAATGGATAAGCACCTAATACTCTTGTGGATATGACTCACCACTCAAGTTTAGGAGAGATCAAGATTCAAGAGATATGACTCACTCTTGAAACAAGACCAACGATTGTTCTTGAGTTCTAAATTTGGATATGACGCACCAAGGGAAGAACTAAGAGTTTTGAGAGTTTGATATTACACACAAACTCAAGATAAAAGTGAGCTTTGAACGATTCTTAATAAGAGGTTTTTCATCGAGTCCAAAGTTGAAAATTACAAAGGAAGAGGTGGCCTTTTATATTGTTTTTGGCCTGCCTCCTAAGGTAACTTTCTAAGGCTTTCAAAGCCTGAATGAACACATAAAAAACATCAAAAATAAAGTCTAAAAACATCTGCCTTAAATGTGTGCAAGGCTGAATTAAAACAATACCATAAAGGAAAAATGCAAGAAAGGAATGTTGGCATAAGTGTGCCTAGGATTCCTTTCTTGATGGGCTGACTCTTCAAGGCTCTTCCTTGGCTTCCAAGAGTGTATATGGGTCAGGTTGGACGTGGGAAGGAATACCATAAGTGTGTAGGCCTTGCTTGAGTTGGGCACCCTATTCTTTGTCCTTGGCGCTAGTGATCCGCCTAGGCATGTCTTGGTCTTGAGGCGCTGACTCTTCTTGGGATTTGCTTATGTCCTTGACTTAGAGATGGGATGGAATCACATCATAGCCGCTGAAAGCGTCCATGAATGTCAACATCTCGTGCCATGCCGTTGCGTCGACCATTACGTCCATGTGTGGGAGTGGGAAGGAGTCTTTGGGGCAGGCTTTGTTCAGGTCGAAGAAGTCTACACATACTCTCCATTTCTTGTTATTTTTCTGAACTACCACGACGTTGGCGAGCCAGTCAGGGTATTTGACTTCTCGTATCTTACTTGTTTGAGGAGATTTCTAACTTCTTGGTCTACAACTTTGTTGCGTTCCGGGGCGAACTTCCTCCTTTTCTGCTTTACTGGAGTAAACATTGGGTGGACATTCAGCTTATGAAGCATCACGTCTGGTGATATACTTGTCATGTCTTCGTGGCTCCAAGCAAAACACTTAGGTTTCGACTTCAGGAACGTTATCAATTCTTCTCTTACGTCTTTGGGAACGTCAGTTCCTATCTTCACGACGCGTTTCAGCTTGTTTTCGTCGATAACCACATCCTCTAACTCATGACATTTTGGTTTGATGTACTTTGTTGGCGCTTTGATTTGGAATTGTTTTACTTCATCTTTCTTGACCTCGGGCATCGCAGTCCCCTTCATTCCAATCCGGTAGCACTCCTTAGCCGTGTAAGGTTCTCCTTTCACTTCGCGTATCCCCCACGGCGTCGGAAACTTCAGGGATTGATGATAAGTAGACGAAACTGCCTTAATGTCATGAATCCAGGGTCTCCCTAGGATGGCGTTGTAAGCCAATTCGGCTTCCATCACTACGAACCTTGTGGGCATGTCGATGCCTTGGGTCGACGTTAGGAGGGTGAATTCTCCCAGCATCTCGGCTATTTCTCCGCTAAAGCCTTTCAAACGGATATGCTTTCCGACGACATCGTCGACGGAAAGTCTGAGTTCGATGATGGCGGAGAGGGCTATGATGTTGGTCAAACTTTTGTTGTCCACCAGCATCCTCTTGACGTTGCAATCTTTGATGGTCACGGAGATTAACAGTTTGTCGTGGTGTCTGAGTTTTTTGCTTGGGCTTTCGAACGTGATAAGAAGGTCACGGTTCGTCAATCTGGCGTAGTAGACGGGTGCTGCGCCGTCTTGTCCTTCAACGGTTCTGGCGAGCCTTTTTGTGTTGGAGGCGAGGTTGGGAGGTGGACCCTGTTTGTGCCTAAAAATACGACGAGCAAGGAACGCGTCATGAGCTACGCGTAGGATGATCACGTCGACGTTACGAGAAAGAAATGAAGACGTCATTATAGCGAAGACAAGGTCTGTCGAGTATATTTTATCTCTTTGTTGTATATTCCTTATGTAATTGGTAAAAGATATTAGAAAGAATATCTTTTACCATATTTACATATCGTCATTAGATAGAAGAAAAAGATATTATCTTATTCCCTTAAAGATAGAACTAGGGTTAGGCTATAAAAAGAGGCTAACGCCTTCTTTGTAATCATTCAGCCACCTCGAGCAATAATACAAGTACAAGCCCTTAAACCTAATTTCCAATAGTGTTCTTGAGTGTTGAGATTGTTACCGTCAAGTTTGATCTTTGCCCTGCAATTTCTTAGTTATCATCTCGTTGGTAATTAGCTACAAACAGTTATCATCTCGTTTGAAATTTAGCTACAAACAGACCCCGTAGAACGGTGAGGATTCTGTCCCTGTAACTTTCGATCGCACTCGGGCTAACCATGGTTTCTTGGAGGAAAAGTGTTCCATTTGCGTGGAAAGATGATACTTTTTTGATCAAGCCCCACGGTGGGCGCCAATTGTTTTACCTAAATTACCAACGAGATAAAAACTAAGCAATTGTAGGGCAAACATCAAACTTTACGGTAACAATCAGAACACGATGGGAAATTAGGGTTTAAGGGCTTATACTTGTGTTATTGCTCGAAGTGGCTGAATGAATACATAGAACGCGTTAACCTCTTTAAATAGGCTAACCCTAGTTTTATCTTTAAGAAAATAGAATAATATCGTTTCCTTCTATCTAATGACGAAATAAAATATGGTAAAAGATATTCTTTATAATATCTTTTACCAATTACATAAGGAATAAACATTAAATGGACAAAAATATACTCGACCGACCTTGTCTCCTTCACGTCGACGTCATTATCTTCTTCTCGTCACGTCGACGTGATCTTTCTACGCGTAACTCCTAACGCGTTCCTTACTCGTCGTATTTTTAGGCACGAACAATACCCCTAAGGCGTTTTACAGATCTTAATGCCTCGTAGATCTGGAGAACGTCTTCTTTCTTCAAGGAATACTTCTTCATTAAATCCGGAACGTGTTGGTGATGACATCATCTAGAATTTTTGCTTCGTCGCAGAGCTTTGATCGTCATACTTCCTCATCATTTCTTTACATCTGTTAGACTGCTTCGTAACTTGTGGCGAAAGCATCTCTTTTCTCCAACGGCTAGATTCTCAACGGCTATAATCCCGTTATGGCTTGACTTGCATCGTATCTCACGCGATCTCTTGCCTATATAAGGGAAGGATTTCATCTTCTTCTTTACTCTTTTTACAATTTGTCTTTCTCGAATACTTCATGCTTTCTCATCTTCTCATACTTAACAAATCGTTTGTTCATCTTTTCTTCTTTCAATCACTACTTAAGCTCTTCTTCTTATACTTACAATGGCAAGACCTTCTTTCTACGTGCCAAAGAATATTCTTAAGGACTCAGATTGCAAATCTTCTGAAGCTCGCAGTGTTGATCGCTTGAGATCACTGGCGGGTTTAGGCCATGACGTTGAGATTGAGATACCTCCGAAGGGGGTGTCTGCTGATGCATATCGTCCAGGGTGGATAGTGGCCTACGAGTATTTGTTTCTCGCCGGCCACATGTTTCCTTTCTCGCCTTTGAAGAAGGCGTTTATGCTTGCATTAGGGGTGGCCGTTGGACAACTCCTACCGAGTGTCTGGAGGATATTTGGGGCACTGGACGATGTGACGACGAGATATGGAATTGAGATTGTTGTTGAGGATCTCGTCCATTCATTGATGATTTCCACCAAGTCGATTGGGAGAGTGGGCCTTAAATCAAGGCCTAAGGAGACTCTAATCGCCATCGAGGGGAGTCAAGCGGATTGTCGTTGGGCCGTCTACTTCTACTTTGTGAATAAGTCTACGTTGGGTGAAAGTTGTTCTTGGCTCATCGATTGCTGGAACCCTACGAGTAAGTTTCTTTGTCTTCTGAGTTCTTGTCTTCCTTATGTGCGTCGACGCCTTACTTACGCGTGACTTTGCTTTACTTTATCTTCCAGTTAACGTGTACGGCATCGTTAACGTGTACGTCTTCTGAGTTCTTGTCTTCCTTATGTGCGTCGAACCTTTCATGGTCATGACGGGGAGGGTCATCGCATTGCTCCTTCAATTTCAACTGGTACGTTATCTTTGGCATTCTTGAGTCTCGTTTTATCCCTTTTCTTTTGTCTTAAGTGTTCTGACATCTCTTTGGTATCCTTTAGTATCAGCTATTGCTTCTCGTGTTCGCGGCGGTGGAGAATCTGCTTCTGATCTCATCGCATTAAAGCGAAGGTGTCGCGTTGTCGGGACGTCTGCTTCCGAGGCTCCCATCTGTGTCGAGCCTATGATATCTGTTATCTCTTCTCCGTATCCTTCTCCAGCCAAGGCGACGAGGTCGTGCAAAGGTAAGGAAAAGGTTGTTGAGGTGTTGGAGTTTAAGTACGAGACTGTCCACGACTTTCCTAGGGTTGTCTCTCGCACTATCGCTCCTGGGAACGAGTTTCTTCACGCCATGAAGGGGATCTTGTCTCCCCCAACACTCGACTATTACCTACTAATGGAGTCAGATGACGTGATAAGAGAGGCTTTTGCTGCGCAATGGCAAGTAGAGTTTCTTTGTATTTTCGTTTCGTTTCTTCTTTCCGGTTTGTTTTTAACTCTTTTCTTCCTTTAGGGGCTACAATCTTCTTTGTGCATTTGGAGGCGCTTCTCCGAGTATGTTGATCGGATGAAGGTTATGGAGGAGAAACAGTCGAGCGACGAGGTTGAGATTAAGGAGCTCGATGCGTAGGTCGAGGTGTCTCGTAAGGCGGAAAACGAGGCTCGGGAGAAGGTTGTGGAGGCGTTCAAACTTCATGACGATCTTTCCAATCAGGTTACGGACTTGAAGGCGAGCGTCACTACTTTGAAGGATGACCTGGAGAAGAGAGAGGAGAGGCACATCTCGAAGTTGCGCGAAGCGAAGATCTACTGGTCTTGGCTATCAAGGGTGGAAGTTTTGGAGCAGTATGGCGCCGGGAAGCATCATGGTTAAGATCTTCTTGTCTTCACCTTTGGCGGGGCTACTCTAGGCTACTCTATCCCCTTTTGGCGGATTCGACTTTAGATCTCTTATGAAGTCGGCTACTTTTCTGTGCTTTCCTGACACCTTGCGCATAGCTCGTTTGTGAGTACGTAGGTTTGGTCTTTGGCTTTCGCTACTTTTCTTTTAGGGTATGGTTTTCTACCTCTGGCTTGATACTTTTGTTCATAGTGAACGCGTTAGAGAATTTTACTTACTTTATAGGGTGGTCCGTGGAAGGCGTGAAGACGCGTTCCTGGAGAGTGGTCGTGTCAAAAGGTTTCCCATCTTTGCTTAGCGGACCGTGCCAGTTTCGTGAGGTTTCGGGCTTCATTCCCCGTTACCATTGCCACACGTCACTAACAATCATGGGAAGCGTCGACTCGGGGTCGACGGTTTAGCTAACGTTGCGTACGCGTAGATGGAGCCTTGAACGCGTAGGCTAACGAAATTCCTCCTCGGCGCGGATTTTTGCCGCGGCCTTCTTGTACTTTTTGTTACGTCATACCAGAGAGGTGTGTTCTTCTCGTAGACACGGAGAAATTAATTGGAGATAAAACAACTCAGCATGCTTAACACGTTGGAGAAAGAAAAGGTCTAATTGTATATTAATAAAAGATGCATCATGAAACAATGAACTATGACGTCGACGTCTACCCCTAGTCGCCATGACCCCTTTTCGCTTTAACCCAAAGATGACGGCATGATCTTATTGAAACATAAAGAAGTCTAATCCTAATCATGCAAGAAACAAAGAGCAACTTAGAAAGCATAGAGATTCTCAACACTTTTGATGGAGTTTTCTTATGGTGGAGGGTGCTTCAGGAACATGTATCTTAGGTTAGCGTTCTTTTTCATGAATTCTCTCCATCTTTGGACTCGAAGGCTTTGCTTATACTTATGCATAGACGCGTCGCTCTTATCTCGTAGTTTGTTGTGGCTTTTCTTACTTTTTCTCGTGGACGGGATCTTTCTTGACGCGTCAGGTATTGCTTTTCCACCCCTAGCTCTCTTCTTGGACTTTTCTTGATCTTTACGGGTTATGTGGTGCTTCAACCCCTTGCTTTTTGGAACTTTAGACCACAAAGACGCCTTTCTCTTCTCAACTCGTCGAAGGGCATAGACTCCGACTTCTAGCATGTAATCCTCATCTTCTACTTGGAAAATCTTATTCTTTAGCTCATAGAGTTTGCGTTTCACGTACCTTGTCGGCACTTCATGGTCTTTTAGCTGCTACGCCTTGGTCTTCTAATCCAAGGACGCGTTGGTGGTGCTCTTCATTCCAATGCTATAACATTCTCTCGCGACTTGGGGTTCACATTTGATCTATTGGATTCCCCATGGAGACGGGAACTTCAGGGACTGGTAGTATGTTGAAGGTATGGCTCTCATGTCATGCAGCCAAGGCCTTCCCAAGATAATGTTGTACGGCGATTCCGCTTCCATTACTAAGAACTTTGTCTGCATGTTGATGCCTTTGGCTAGAGTTGTCAACGTGATTTCTCCCATCAAGTCTAGAACTTCGCCACTGAACCCTACTAGGGGGGCGTACTTCCTCACAATGTCGTCACAAGAGAGTCCGAGTTTTTGATAGCGGACAGCGTGATGATGTTGGCGGAGCTCCCGTTGTGGACAAGGATCCTCTTAACTTTGCATTTACTAATGGTAAAGAAGATAACTAACCCATCGTGGTGGTTCACAGTCTCGTATGCCTGATGGTGGCGGTGGTGAAGTGGGAGACTTCCTTTCTCTTTTTACTCCCTCAAAGGCGTCTCTTCCTTCTCTGGAGAGCAAGTGATGCGGGACCATCATCGCCCCTTATGTGAAGACCATTCTAAGCTCGAAGACAAGACCAATTTGATGCTCAGAATGCAAGAAGAAGACCTCAAGTGTATTTGAGGAATGAATGATATTGATGTAACTCATGAAATTATTTCCCTTTAAATTTGTTTTTCTTTCATGTTATTTTAAGACTTTAGGAGTCTAATTTTATGTAATCTTTTAAGACATGGACAGCCCCTCCCTAGGAGTATAAAAGAGCTTGCTCTTGTCATTTGTAAAAAGGTTGAATTTGGTTAAAATGATAATCCTTTTTTTGCCTCATTAAATAGAGCTCTTGAGAGAAGAGAGCTCAATGTAGAAGATGATAGCTTGGTTGTTCTTGGCTATGTCAATTTCATATGGAGATTGGTGTTCCAAGTCGTCACAAGCATCCTCCTTGTGCTCGACTTTCATAGTCGTTGTGTAAGGTTCTAGAGACGAGGGTTCATTCATCATTTCGCTCGGTTCTTCTTCATCTAGATGATGGGTTGAGTCATTGTTTTATTGGGTTCTTTTTTACCTATCTTTCCCTTTGTTTTGTTGATTCAATTATGATTTCGAGTCATCTTTTCCTTGTTGTTTTGAGTCAATTTCATGAGTTTATAACCTGAAATTCGTAGCCTTCTTCCTCCATCTTCTTCCATTGATGTTTTGAGTTGAGCTTGGTGTCTAGATCGTCAAAACGGGCTCACCCCCGTATCAAAGTGGTATCAGAGCTAGACGACACCAAGGAGACACTCAAAGCACCACCATCGGTGTTGGTTAGGGATTCAATCTTTGGCCAAATCAAGAGTGAAGCCTCATGGGCTGTACACACCACTTCCTATACCTTCGTCTCCTTGGTTAGACATTAGCATGGACTTCATTGTAGGACTACCAAGGACTAAAAAGGGTAGGGATTCAATCATTGTAGTTGTGGATAGATTCTCAAAGATGGCACACTTCATTGCATGTCACAAGACCGACAATGCTTCTAATGTGTCTACTCTCTTCTTTCGAGAAGTAGTGAGGCTACATGGAGTACCTAGGTCCATTAAGAGTGATAGAGACACCAATTTCTTGAGTCATTTTTGGAGATCTCTTTGGGGAAGACTAGGAACAAAACTATTGTTCTCTACTTCTAGTCATCCTGAAACTGATGGCCAAACCGAGGTGACAAATAGAACTTTGGGCACATTGCTTAGGGCTGTCATTAAAAAGAACTTGAAATCTTTGGAAGAAGTCCTTCCACGTGTAGAATTTGCATACAATAGGGTTGTGCATTCATCTACATCCATGGGTCCTTTCCAATGTGTATATGGCATGAATCCTTTGACCCCTCTAGATCTTATACCGTTGCCTATGAAGGAGTGAGTAGAGTTCAATGCAGGAAAACAGGTTGAATTCATCAAGGAGCTCCATGATAGGAAAAGGATCAAGCTTGAGCAAGTGGGGAAGGCTACGGCTGCAAGGAACAACAAGGGAAGGCGCCGTGTGATCTTCAAGCCCGGTGACATGGTTTGGTTTCATTTTAGAAAGGAAAGGTTCCCTCACAAGCGCACATCAAAACTTTCTCCTAGAGGTGATGGACCTTTCAAAGTGCTAAGGAAGATGGGCGACAATGCATATGTCCTAGACCTCCCCGGTGATTATGGTGTGAGTGCTACATTCAATGTGGGCGATCTATCTCTTTTTTAGGAGCAAGACGAGGAGCCTCATGATTCGTGGTCGAATCCTTTCCAAGAAGGGGAGGATGATGAGGGACCATCAAGGCTAGCTCCGCCACCTCAAGTGCCTTGTATTGATGGACCTATCACAAGGTCTAAAGCTAGGAGAATCAACCAAGAATTGGACAAGGTAGTAGCCTATCTCTTGTTCAATGAAGGAGGCATATTTGTAGGTGATGATCACAAGCCTAAGGAGAGGACCTTACTAGCACTTGAAGCACAAATCGAAGACCCTCAATCTGTTGAGGAAGGAACCATTGAAGGCATGTAATTCCTAGACTTTAGTTGTTTGATTTATAGTTTTAAGCTTGAGTATGCAAGACTTTCTTATGCATAACTCAGCCGTGTGTTCAAGCGTATTTTAGACATATTTTGGGTGTGTTTTAAGACCAAAAGGCCGGCCCCTCCTTGAGGTATAAAAGGCTTGTCTTTGGCACTTGTAAGGACATATTTTGCTTGGTTTTCATTCTCATGTTTTCTTCTTCCCAAAAGAGAGTCTTTTGAGAGAGAAGAGTGTTGATTGTTGGATTCACAGTCTAGTTGTCTTGTGGATGTCAATTCTTGAAGGATTGGTGGCCTAAAGCTTCATATATCTCCTCCTTGTGTTTTCTCCTTCCATGGCAGATTATGTAAGGTTGTATGGTAAGGGTTTCGTCTTCATTTGATTCGGTTCTTAGCCTCAAGCTAAGGGTTTAGTCATTGTTAGACCAGGTTCTTCCCTTCTCTATCTTGTTCTTCTTGTTTCCTTCTTCAAACCATCAAGTACATAACTCGTTTTCCTTTGTTTCTGAGTTTGTGTTGAGATTAGGCGTCTAGATCAGGTTCGACGTGGTTCAGCCCCGTATCAAAGTGGTATCAGAGCTAGACGACACCAAGGAGACACTCAAAGCACCACCATCGGTGTTGGTTAGCCATCAAAAATCCCAGCCAAACACTCCCAAGTGCCTTCGGTTCTTCCATTGAGCAAAGGTGGTCTTGAGGGAAGTTATTTTTCAGATTGATAATTGCTTCCCCACTCCAGCAAGGCCTCCACACGTCCATCCCTTCATTTCCCACAAATCAGGCTTGTGTAACCACCTCTCCCTAAAAATCCGGGCGTTTTGAATTTAAAAATCTCAGCATACCCTCGGTTAAAACGCCATATCTTTTGTTTCGCAACTCAGAAAATTATCAACTTTTGAAGGACAAAACTAGACTCCTTTATCTAAGTCTGGGAGTTGGAATCAGTCAATTCCGAGTCCAGACAAAAGAGAACGAGCCAGTTGAAGTCAGGCTGAAATTCTAGAAAGTTGTTGTGGTTCCTGCGGGGTTGAAGAGCAAATCCTGTTCAACACGCAATTTGATGAGATTCGCGGATGATGCGGCTTGAAGATTTGCGGATGAATCCTCTTCAAGAAAGGGAGAATGATGCGAGACCATCATCGCCCCTTATGTGAAGACCATTCTAAGCTCGAAGACAAGACCAATTTGATGCTCGGAATGCAAGAAGAAGACAAGAAGAAGAAGACCTCAAGTGTATTTGAGGAATGAATGATATTGATGTAACTCATGAAATTATTTCCCTTTTAATTTGTTTTTGTTTCATGTTATTTTAAGACTTTAGGAGTCTGATGTTATGTAATCTTTTAAGACATGGCCAACCCCTCCCTAGGAGTATAAAAGGGCTTGCTCTTGTCATTTGTAAAAAGGTTGAATTTGGTTAAAATGATAATCCTTTTTTTGCCTCATTAAAGAGAGCTCTTGAGAGAAGATAGCTCAATGTAGAAGATGATAGCTTGGTTGTTCTTGGCTATGTCAATTTCATATGGAGATTGGTGTTCCAAGTCGTCATAAGCATCCTCCTTGTGCTCGACTTTCATAGTCGTTGTGTAAGGTTGTAGAGACGAGGGTTCATTCATCATTTGGCTCGGTTCTTCTTCATCTAGATGATGGGTTGAGTCATTGTTTGATTGGGTTCTTTTCTACCTATCTTTCATTTTGTTTTGTTGATTCAATACTGATTTCGAGTCCTCTTTTCCTTGTTGTTTTGAGTCAATTTCATGAGTTTACAACTTGAAATTCATACCCTTCTTCCTCCATCTTCTTCCATTGATGTTTTTAGACGAGCTTGGTGTCTAGATCGTCAAAACGGGCTCTTCCCCGTATCAGCAAGTCTCTTAAATCTCCTCTCTTTAGGAGTCTCAACACTTCTTTTTTCAAGGTATAGCAACCATTTGTGGTGTGACAGGTATCACTATGAAACTCGCAATATCCCTTTCCTGATCCAGGCCTTCTTCCAGGGTTTGTATTTTTTGGCCACTGCATGTCGCGCAACCCTTCAATCGCTCTCATAACTCGTAACGCGCCAGTCTTCATATGGATCCGCCTTTCATCCATGTAAACGCTACCAACCTCGCTCACATTATGCACCATAGGTGGCTCTCTTTGGAATGGATTATTTCTCCTGTCGTGACGGTCTCCTCGTTCTTGACATTCATGGTGCTTACGCAGTGGAGACATTTTACGCAGAGAAGTTCGTCTACGCGGAGAACGAGAGTTGTCCTTGGTGTGTCTCTGGAGATCTTCTTCGAGGCGCATCACTTCTATTTCCCTTTCCCTGGTTACGACAAAGGAATCAGGTCGAGTCTTCGTCAATTTCTTGTACAAGTCACTGTCTCGCGGAAGAGCTCGTCTGAACACTTCAGCAGCGGTAGACTCGTTACAATCTGGGATGGTGATCCTCTCATCATTGAAACGCTTCATGAAGGCTCTTATGGTCTCGCCTTTCTCCATGCGTAAGTTGTTGAGATCTGAAGGTTGTCTCGCAAACATCTTACTGTTGGCGAACTGTAGGCGGAACATGTTGGAGAGTTCGGCAAAGGACGAGATACTTCCTCTAGGCAGGTGGATAAACCCCGTCAAGGCCGGACCTTTCACCGTTGAGCTGAAGAACTTGCACATCATGGCTTCTCTTAGTTCTGGCTCGATGGGACTTGTGGAGAGCTTCGCCTTGTAAAGCAAGGCGAAGCTCTCCACAAGGTCGACGTTTGCTAGGTTTTGTTGCACGAAGTGATGAGCAGGCCGGCGGCAACAGGGATTTGATTGGCGACTGCGGCAAGAATTGGTCGGAGGAAGCGACTGTTGGTGGAAACTCCCGGATGGCGGCGGCGGTTGACGTTGACGTCAGTGAGAGCGGCGGCGGGTAGGGCTGCGAAGACGAACACTCGAACCGATAAGCAAGTGACGTCTCTCTTGACTCGATCGTAAACCTAGAAAGACTCGCTTAACTTGAATTAGTTCATCGAATCCACGAAGAACGCCTTCAAGGTTTGGTCTAATGAGATATGGACACACCAACCACTCGTTCGATCGCTGAGGCAGAGATATGGACACACCAAACACTCCTTCTCAATATTGAATTCAAAACGACCCACGAAATCCAATTCAATCGAAAACTACAACTAGGGTTCTACACGCTATCAAAAGTAAAGTGATATTGTTTGGCTGATTTCAAAAGTGATTCCAAACCCTAAAACTTAACTGTTTATACTCCTAAGAGTAATACTAAACAATGGAATTGTCCAACACACATGCCCCTTGGGACGAAATCCTCTTAATGGCCAAAAGGCTCATATCTCTCACGAACTTGTTCTGATTGTGCCGGTAGCTCCCGACATCAAATGGACCTCATATTTGGACACATGAAAGATAAGCTCATAAACGGACACATATCCAAAAATGGGCCGAAACAGATAAATGGCTCGTCTGAACGAGCTGTTGGAATTTCTGACCTTGTAGAAGCCATAACTTGATCGTCGTTTGTCCGTTGGGTTTCTACTTTGGAGAGCAAGTCATTTGGTCCTGGGTCCCAAACATATCCTGAAAGCATCCCAATTAGGTTAGCCAATTGTGAACGCCACTCTGCCCTTGTTTCATCCCATCTTCGATAGTGCCGCCTCTTGTCGTCTTTTCGGCCTTCAGCTTGGCGACGAGATCGCATCATGGGTTGTTCTGAGAGACGCTCCAGCGTACGTACATCACCCTCCTCCTTTTGAAAAGGATTTGTCCTCGAATCCTCTTGCTCTTCCAAATTCAGCTCGTCTTAAAAATGGGGCCCTTGAGAGCTCACCCATACAGCCATGGGTGCCAAAGATGAATAATGCTCCAGCTCTTGATGAAGCTCTGTTGGATCGATTAGCGTATAAATCTCAAGGAACAAAAGAAATTGTTCCTTGATGCGAAGAATAAGTAAAGAGACATAAAATAATGTAAATCAAACCTGAACACGATGATGTATAGTGGAAACACCTCAAGTACGAATAAGTCTTTGAGCCGAAAAACCACTCCTCTCTAGCTTTCACTAGAGAGAGTTTGAAAGGGTCTACTTGTGTATTGATATATTGATTACAATAGAACTTGGATCACTCTTCTAGACTTCCCACCTAGATCTCGGATCACTCTTTTCACTTGAATCTCAATAACACACACGTAGAAAAACTCTAAACACCGTACTAGATTTTCGCTCTTCAAAGTCTTGCTAAGGTATGTAAATCCCATACAATATATAGAACACTAAATAGCTCTAACCTAACACCAATATCTAGCCGCTCCCAATTTACCATAAATCTCACAATATCTTTCCTAAGGAATTCTCTTCCTGAAATATCTTTCCTTCCGTGTGATCTACCAACTTGTTCTCCAAGTCGTCACCATTGGGACTTACTCTTCAGCGCACCGTCTTGATCATATAACGAAACAATGCATATAAGGAAATATTTCGTGCACACAATATATCCTTATTTCTTTGGTAATTCCAGCACGCGCGTCCAAAGCCCAATCCTTGCCGAGTTGGCACTTTCCTTCTTTGACGAGATCTTCTTTCCATATTTGAAATGCAACTCTTCCATAATTCTTCAAGGCCATCCTCCAAGACATCTTTGATCAATATTCTTCCTCGGATGGACTATTCTTCACAACTGGCTTCCATTCGATGTAACCTTACATCTCATAGATTCCAGCAAGACTCCCTTCAATCCTGCACACACTAGTAACAATAACTACGCACTCAAGTAAATCATTAGTGGATGTTTGTCATTTAATCAAAACCCATCACATCTCAACAAGCTCCGCGGTACGTACATCATCCTCCCTTCCTTTGAAAAGATTCGACCTCGAATCCTCTAAACCTGCAATAAGGGGCGTCACGTAACAACAAACTTGACACACAACAAGACATAAAGAGTTGCTTGAACAAAACAAAGCTTGATGTGTCATACTAGAAGTAATGCTTGCAAACATCACAAAACTTCTCTCCATACGATGCAATTTATCCTCCTACAGTCATAAGCACAATAATAGCATAAGGATGACTAGCTATGATTCTGAGGGAGCAAGATGCACAAACATGACCAATGAATGACAATCCTAAGCCTAAGTGCAATGGATATACCAAGATGGAAGCAGTAACTATGTCACCTTTCTTTCTTTTCCAATTCAGATTCCTTAACATGCTAGGCATAATATAATAAGTATACGGGAATGAGAAAGCATCATTGAGACCGGAATGCAATCTATATGATTTGTCGGGCTTTCCAGGTGTGGTCTCACGTGGACGACTTTCCTGGTGTGGTCTCGCGTGTCGTTGCTCCAAGGAGGGAGCTACTTGAAGCTTTGATCGGGCTTCGTTCTACATCGACCCTTGATCACTACTCGTCAACGACCCGACCGACATTATGAGAGAGGCTTATGCCGCTCAATGGCAGGTAAGGCTTATTTTCTATTCCTTTTCGCTTTTGAAGTTTCTTTTGTGAGCTTTCTTCTTCATTTTTCCTTCTGTTTCTTCCTTCAGGGACTCAAAGGCTTGTTGAAGACTCAAAGGCTTGTTAAAGAAAGCTAGGGGGTGAAAAGCAAAGGCTTGTTGAATCGGAGGTTGAACGACTCAAAGGCTTGTTGAAGAAAGCTCGCGACGCGGAGAAGGAAGCTAAGGATAGAACCACTGAGGTTCTTAATCTTCATGGCGCACTCGTCGATCAAGTCAAGGAATTGGAGAAGGGTCTTAGCACCTTGAAGGACGACATGGAGAGGAAAGAAACGCAACATGATTTGGTGCTTTCTGAGGCGAAGATTTATTGGTCTTGGTTGTCCAGGGTGGAGGTCTTGGAGCAGTATCGTGCTGGAAAATATCACGGCTGGGATCCGGAGGTTGAGCGTAGGGAGTTTGAAGCGGCGTATCCTGACGTACCTGGCTCATCGAGAGTGGAAGTTCCTTCTCAATGTCGGGTCGTTACGTCCGAGCCTATTGATGATAATGGGGATGAGTCTGCTGCTAGTGACTTCGAGGAGGATGTAGATCAAGTGTCTGACTCTGGATCGTTGGAGGGTGAATCCAAATCTTTGTAACTTCTTTTTCTTTCTGTACTCTTCTACGCGTCGCCGGTCTCCTTACGTGTTTCATTATGAACACTTGTTGCCTTGCTCCTCCAACGTCTCTTTTTATAATGTATTGGTCTCGCTTTTGCGAGTTTTGTACTTAGACTTTTCTTTGCAAGCTATTTTTCTTGAACTTGCGCGTAGCTTTCGACTTTACTTGTTTTTCTTTGGAGATAGCGTTTTCTACGACGCGTTCGAGCTTCTTGGCTTTATTCTTCGAGTTGTTGTGACATTACTTCTATCTTTCCGACTTTTTGACTTGGAAACGGCATTATCCTCCACTAAAGAAAACTAGCCGTTGCAAATGAACGTTGCCGGCAGATTACGAGGCACTCCATCAGATGCATGAAAATGATGACAAAGAAATAATGATCGAAGCATTACGACGAAGTTAGAATTCTAGGTGACGTAATCTCCAACGCTTTCCAAGTTTAATGAAGACGTATTCCACGAAGATAGAAGGCGTCTCCAAGTTCTACTAGACGTTAAGCCCTATAAGACGCCTTAGGGGTACTATTTGTGCCTAAAAGTACGACGAGTGAGGAACGCGTTCTAAGCAACGCGTAGGGCGACCACGTCGACGTGACGAGATGGAGCAAAGGTCTCGTTTGTGTTAAGGATAGGGTCGTCCGAGTAAATATAATCTCGTTTCTTTATGTTATTATTGTAATTAGTAAAAGATACTAGATAGAATATCTTTTACCTTATTTTTATGTCGTTATAGGATAAAAGGAAAAGATAAGATCTCGTTTCCTTACAGATAAAACTAGGGTTAGCCTATAAATAAAGGCTAACACCTGCTTTGTAATCATTCATCCACCACTTGAGTAATATACAAGTTCAAGCTTCAACCCTAATTTCCCATATCGTTCTTGAGTGTTTAGATTATACCGTAATATTTGATCTTTGCCCTACAGTTGCTTAGTTATCATCTCGTTGGGAATTTTGCTACAAACAACGGTATAATCTCAACACTCAAGAACAAGATGGAAAATTAGGGTTTGAAGCTTGAACTTATGTATTACTCGAAAGTGGCTGAATGATTACAAAGCGGGCGTTAGCCTCTATTTATAGGCTAACCCTAGTTTAATATTTATGGAAACGAGATCTTATCTTTTTCCTTCTATCCTACGACGATATAAAAAGAAGGTAAAAGATATTCTTTCTAATATCTTTTACTAATTACATTAATAACAGGAAGAAAAGGGATGATATTCACTCGGCCGACTCCATCTTCAAAGTCGACGACATCTTTGTTCCCTCTCGTTACGTTGACGTGATCTCCCTACGCGTAGCTTACAACGCGTCCCTTACTCGTCGTATTTTTAGGCACAAACAATACCCCTAAGGCGTCTTACAGGGCCTAGCGTCTAGTAGAACTGGGAGACGCCTTATTTCTTTATGGAATACGTCTTCATTAAACTTTGAACGCGTTGGATATTACGTCACTTGGGATTTTAACTCCGTCGTAATGCTTTGATCATCATTTCTCTTTCATCATCTTCATGTGTCTGACTGGGCGCTTCGCAATTTCTGCCGATTACGTTCACTTGGAACGACTAGTTTCCTAACGGCTATAATGTCGTTGAAGTGTCGATCTTTTCGTTCTATACGCGATTTCTTTGCCTATATAAGGCGAGGTCTTCTACTTTCTTTGAACTTCTCTGCAACTCGCATACTCTGAATATTTCTTTGCTTTCTCATCTTCTTACGCATATCCGATCACTTGCATTTCCTTTCTTCAATTAAATTCCCTTCTTCACTTTTCCTTTAACTCATACGATGGCCAGACCTTCTTTCTACGTACGCAAGAACATTTTGAAGGGTTCCGACTGCAAGTCTTCTGAGGCACGCAGTGTCGACCGATTAAGGTCACTGGCGAATCTTGGTCCTAAGGTAGAGTCCAGATACCTCCGCAAGGAGTGTCTGCTAATGCGTACCGCCTAGGGTGGATAGCGGTATACGAGTATCCATTCCTTTAGACGTTCATTCTTACGTTCATGCTTGCGTTAGGGGTAGCTGTCGGGCAACTTTTGTCGAGTGTGTGGAGGATATTCGGCGCTTTAGACGACGTAATGGCGAAACATGGCGTCGAGATCGCTGTCGAGGATCTCGTCCATTCTTTGATGATCCAAACCAAGACGGTCGGGAGAGTAGGTCTAAAGTTGAGACCTAAAGCAACCCTGATATGAATCGAGTTGAAACAACAGAGCAAGCATGAAGTATTAATTCAGTTTGATCTTCTCGGATTTTGCAGACAACACCTCAGTATTTTGATCATTTCAGAAGCTACGAATGTCCAGTGGAGGTCCATGAGTACTTGTTGGAAAGAAGACTCCAAGGTCTACGACTTTCATGACTAAAACAGAAGCCTAATCAGACCAGAACTGAGGAGAAACTTCCAGTTTTGTCACATGAAGAGTCTTTTGCATTCATTCAAGCCTCTCCTTATATCTTTAGACTCTTCATTTTACTATCTAGAATAAATTCATTTTCATCCATTAATATGGTATTGCAAGAGTCACATTTTTAGCATTAATCTGGTGACTCTTGCAATACCATATTAATGGATGAAAATGAATTTATTCTAGATAGTAAAATGAAGAGTCTAAAGATATAAGGAGAGGCTTGAATGAATGCAAAATACTCATCATGTGACAAAACTGGAAGTTTCTCCTCAGTTCTGGTCTGATTAGGCTTCTATTTTAGTCATGAAAGTCGTAGACCTTGGAGTCTTCTTTCCAACAAGTACTCATGAACCGCCACTGGACATTCGTAGCTTCTGAAATGATCAAAATACTGAGGTGTTGTCTGCAAAATCCGAGAAGAACAAACTGAATTAATACTTCGTGCTTGCTCTGTTGTTTCAACTCGATTCACATCACTACGCGACGTGCAATGGCCAAAAAAGCCAAACCCTGGAAGAAAGCCTGGATCGGAAAAGGGGTATTGTCATACCACAGATGATTACTACACCTTGAGAAGAGAAGTATTGCGACTCCTAAAGAGAGGAGATTTGGAGGATTTACTCTCCAGAGAAGGAAGAGACATCTTCGAAGGAGTGAAGAGAGAAAAGAGGTCACCAACTCCACCACCGCCACCATCGGGTCATAGAAGGACCGTCCACACTATCTTCGGAGGCTCCTCCATGAGTGGCTACACCGCGTCCGCCGCCAAAAGAAACGCCAAAGCTTCACTGAATGAAGGCGACGCTATGCTAGTCTATCATGTCAGATCCATCAAGGAATATTACCTAATCACGTTCTAGGAGCCAAACGAGACAGTGGACCACCACGACGGGTTAGTTATCTCCCTCACCATTAGTAATTGCGAAGTAAAGAGAGTCCTTGTCGACAACGGGAGCTCCGCCAACATCATCACGTTGTCCACCATCAAAGAGCTCAGACTCTCCACTGACGACGTGGAAAAGAAGTACATACCCTTGGTGGGGTTCAGCGGCGAAGTTGCAGACATGTTGAGAGAGATCACACTAACTACCCTAGCTCAAGGCGTCAACATACAACATCATCTTGGGAAGGCCTTGGCTGCATACATGAGAGCCATACCTTCAACTTACCATCAGTCCCTAAAGTTTCTATCCCCATGGGGGATTCCAGAGATCAAAGGTGAGCCCAAAGTTGCAAGGGAGTGTTACAGCATCGGAATGAAGAACACCACCAACGCGTCATTGGATAAGAAGAACAAGGCGTATCAACCAAAAGACCATGAAGCGCCGACAAGGTACGTGAAATGCAAACTCTGTGAGTTCAAGAATAGAATTTGACGAGTAGGAGATGAGGATTACATGATAGAAGTTGGATTCTATGCGCTTCGACGAGTAAAGAAAAGAAAGGCGTCTTCATGGTCCAAGGTTCCAACGAGCAGGGGGTCTAAGCATCAAAGAACCCGTAAGAATCAAGGTAAGTCCAAGAGAAGAGCTAGGGGTGGAAAATCAATCCCCGACGCGTTGAGAAAAGTCCCATCCACAAGGATAAGCAAGAAAAGCCACAACAAAGTACGAGATAAGATTCATCAAAAAAAAAAGTACGAGATAAGAGCGTCGATGAGAGCGCCGTGGCTCTGAGCAAGTCTAAGCAAAGACTTAGAGTCCAAAGACGGCGATAATTTATGGCTAAGAACGCCAACCTAAGTTACATGTTTCCGAAGCACCATCCACCATAAGCAAACTCCATCAAAAGTGTTGAAAAGTCCCATCCACAAGGATAAGCAAGAAAAGCCGCAACAAAGTACGAGATAAGAGCGTCGATGAGAGCGTCGCGTCTCTGAGCAAGTCTAAGAAAAGACTTAGAGTCCAAAGATGGCGAGAATTTATGGCTAAGAACGCCAACCTAAGTTACATGTTTCTGAAGCACCACCACCATAAGCAAACTCCATCAAAAGTATTGAAAAGTCCCATCCACAAGGATAAGCAAGAAAAGCCGCAACAAAGTACTAGATAAGAGCGTCGATGAGAGCGCCGCGTCGATGAGCAAGTCTAAGCACAGCCTTTGAGTCCAAAGATGGCGAGAGTTTATGGCTAAGAACGCCAACCTATGTTACATGTTTCTGAAGCACCATCCACCATAAGCAAACTCCATCAAAAGTGTTGAGAATTTCTGTATTTTTTATTCGTTCTTTGTTTCTTGCATGAGTAGGATTGCATTTCTTTAAGTTTGAATAAGACCATGCCGTCATCTTAGGGTAAAAGCGACAAGGGGTAGACGTCTACGTCGTAGTTTGTTTTTTCATGATGCATCTTTTATTAATATACAAGTAGACCTTTTCCTTCTCCAACGTGTTAAGCATGCCGAGTTGTTTCATTTACAATGATTTGCTCTATGTATATTCAGAGAACGTGCCTCTTCAGTACGGTGTACCAACTAAGAAGCAAGAAGGTCGCGGTGAAAATCCGCGCCAGGGGCGAATTTCGTTAGCCTACACGTTCAAGGCTCCATCTACGAGTATGCAACGTTAGCCGAACCGCCGACTCCGAGTCGACGCTTCCCATGGTTCTTAGGGACGTGTGGCAACGATCATGGGGAATGCAGCCCAGAACTACACAAAACCGGCACGGATCCTCTGAGCAAACAAGGGTAAACCTATTTGACACGTTCCTTCTCCAGGATCGCGTTTTCACTCCTTCCACGGCCCCTCTGAGTGTCATAAAACCACGAACATACTTTTTCATCTGATTAGGAGGTGTCTGTCGGCACCGTCAGTCCATCAAGTCACGAGTTGGACCCTTCACGATTAACAGGCCCGTCGATTAAAAGAGTTCGACGTCGACTTGACGCTAGCATGTTGGTAAAGGATTCACCATGAGTAAGAGGTGACGTCACAAGCTGAAATAATCATACATTGACCTTCATGCGCCCCCACTTCTACAAAACAAAGCAAATAACCCGGACGTTGAGCACTATATATCACGTATCAGGTCCAGGGTAAAGATCCACACTATATTTGGTATGGACCTAATAACTCGGACCTAAATGGAAAAAACCCAGGTTATTTGATATCAACGTTTTCCCTTTCAATTGTCATATCCGTGTTATTAAGTGGACCGAATAACCTGGATATTAGGACGTCCGGGGTATTAGGTTAGTGAATATATATGTGATATAAAGTTTACTAAATAACCTGGATTTTCCCCTGACCGGTTATTTGATGATTAATTATATCCGTGGTATTTTAATTTATGTAATAACTAGGATTCACTAGGTCCGTGCTATATTGGGTAGTCCATAATTCACTAATATCCCGGATGAAATATGCCTGTGTGTTATATGGTTTAGACCATAATTCACAAATTACCCAATATTTCCGTCCGTGTTATTTGACTAAATTCCAGTCTAAATTATATACGTTTGATCAAAAATAAATTAGACAGGTTATTTTCCTGTAGTCAAATACCTGATCAGATGATAACTAACAATAATATATTTCATTGTCAACTCAATCTCTTAACTACAAATAACTAAAACAAAGTACGTCATTGTCATATCTCAGCTATCCAAGTACAAATAACAAAGAAACAACTCCTAATTATTGCAGAACACATCAACCCTTCATACATGCAACCTCCATTAGTCCATAATCCTCCATAAGTCCACAATCAATAATCTGCACACAAAACACCCTTCATTCATGAAAACTTCACCTATACAGTTCTAGTTTTAAGATTTTCAAGTAATAGATAAGATCCACATTGTCATATGAAGATAATGCAAGATTTTCAAGAAGCAAAGAGATGAGGTGAATTACCTAATAGATATGAAGAAGCATGACTGCCCCCCATTCATTTCTGATTTCATCAATCTCACAATCAGAATAAGTTCGTTTGTTTCCGTACCACTACAAATTCACATGAAGTTAATTATATTAGGAAAACAATATAGTTATTTTTAATTAAAGTACATGGAGAAGCGTGAAACTCTTACAATCTTTTGTATTGTAACAATTTTTCTTGCTATTATCTCTCGCATAAACCGTAAGACTATAGAAAGAAACCTATAAGCCTATAAGACTAAAGAAAGAAACTTACAATGATTATAATGATTATAGCAGTTAGACAACCTATAAGACTATAGCAGTTAGACAACCTATAAGCCTATAAGCCTATAAGATAACCTATAAGGCTATAAGACTATAGAAAGAAACAACAAGCATTCTAGTCATTACATAACTATTGAAATTTTTGTTGATTATAGCACGTTAGACAACCTATAAACCTATAAGCCTATAAAGAAACAACAAAGATGCTAGGAAGAGTTCAGTATGCACATTCATTACTACAAAACAAACAAAGTTGTATATATTGACCCATCAGATGATCAATCAGAAGTATTCAAGCATAGGAACATATTGTGACACATAACACAAACAACAAAGAATGACACCAAATATTTTCTTCTTATACAAATCATATAACTCGCATTAAAGTGTAAATTAAAAATTAATAGATAGCTAAATAAAACCTTAATGACATGCCATGTAAGCTCTCTACGCACTTTTATCTTCTCATGATTCACACATATGATTTTATACTTTAAACATAATTAATATTCAAATAATCAGAATAAAACTTACAAATCAGTTAAGTTCTTAGCATCTGTTTTAAGGTCACCACCTAATGGGTCAATCCAATATGCATAACCCAAGTCAGGATGCAAAGCCAACAACACCCAGTGATCCCAAAGCATAAACAAGTGTTTGAGAACTTTTCAATGAATTTTTTTCTAAAGTAGGCTATTTTTTAGAAAAAATTCCCGATATGGGCTCGTTTTCAAACTAATTCCCAACATATATGAGAGACGCTGGTTTTGCCAGCGTCTCTCATCCGAAGCAAAAAAATAAAAATAAAAAACTTATGTATAAGAGACGTTGTGAAAACCAGCGTCTCTTATACATGTAATTGTTTTTTTAACCCATGTATAAGAGGCGCTGGTGTAAAAAACAATTCAAATGTTTTATTACATGTCCTGCAAAGTCTGCAAAACCAAGGACTTTTTATTGCATGTGGTTTAAGGCTGCAGGGTTGCCTCATATATACTCGTAATATATGAGGTTGTAGTGTATATTCCTTTAGAAAATGTCAGTATAAACAATTCAACTTTGTATAAGGCGCTAAATATTTTCTTTTTTTTTAAGTTTACGTATAAGAGACGCTTTCCCAGCGTCTCGTATACGTGAGTTAAAAAAAAAATACATGTATAAGAGACGCTGGGAAACCAGCGTCTCTTATACATAAGTTTTTTTTTAAAAATAATTCTGCTTCGGATGAGAGACGCTGGCAAAACTAGCGTCTCTCATACGTGAAAAATTTCCTAGCCTCATAAGAGTGCCTATGTTGGGAATTAGTTTCAAAACGAGCCCATATCAGGAATTTTTTCTAAAAAAAAGCCTACTTTAGGAAAAAAATTCTATTTAATAGCATGTGTATATATAAGAAACTACTATTTCACTTTGTAAAGAGAAGGGGAGAAGAAAACAATTACCCAAACTTATATGGTGCAAAAAACAAACGGTTTTTTGAATGTCCGATGGTGCAAAAAACAATTACCCAAACTAAATTGCTACTGATTATTTTACATCAACTGAAACAACATAATTGTATTCAGCTACTGAATTACAGATGAATCAATTTGATGTCAAATGTTACAGTACCAAATAATTGTTGTCAAACTTAATTCAGTTTGACATCAATTACATTGAATTACAGTGATTGTAATTACAGTGAATTCAGTCACTGATTTTTTAGTCAAACTGAATTACAGTGATTGCTGTCAAACTGAATTAAGTCACTGGCTTTTTACAGCTACTGAATTGCAGTGATTGTATTCAGCTACTAAACTGATTCTTTTGCTGTAAAATTTTACAACAGCAAAATTCAGCATGGAATTGAATACTCCCTCTGTCCCCTTTTATAAGCCCCATTTGATTTTTAAACACTATTTACAATTCGAGAGAATCTTCTTGATTTCTTCCAACATATAACGAAAAATATGGTCATATGGGGTCTTGTTTGATTCGTCTCAATGATTACTCTAATAATATCAAATTTTTATATTTTTTACTAATAAACAATTAGAGATATTAACGAAACAAAACGTGCATCGACATCCGCACCGAGGTCAAATGGGGCTTATATAGTGGGACGGAGGGAGTATGTGATTACAGTGACTGAATTCAACATAGTCACTGATTTTTTAGTCAAGCTGAATTACAGTGATTGTTGTCAAACTGAATCCAGTCACTGATTTTTTATAGCTACTGAATTGCAGTGATTGTATTCAGCTACTGAATTACAGGGACTGATTCTTTTGCTGTCAAATTTTACAACAACAAAATTCAGCAAGAAATTGAATATGTGTTCACCAAGGAATCAGTCAAATAGCATGAAATTGAAGCACACAGTAGCACTGAATTCAGTTTTTTAGAGGACCGAGAGCTTTTAGGCATTTGAGAGGGCTCAGATGGTTCCGAGGATTGAGTTCGATTCTTCCGCTTCCTTGCCATCTGCATTAGGATTGAGTTCGATTCAGTGGCATCAAGTTCAGATGTTCAGTTCAGATGTCAAATGTTACAGTTCACCGAGACGTATTTTCTATGAAGAAAGATGCATCAAGTTCAGATGTTCAGTTCAGATGTCAAATGTTACAGTTCACCGAGACGTATTTTCTATGAAGAAAGAACTAGCAAGAGTTTAAATTCGAGCAATCAAAAGCAGTATGTTCAGTATTTGGAGACAATAGAAGACTAAAAACCTAACAAAGAAATAGTTGTTGAAGATTATTCAAGAGGAGAGGAAACATAATTATACTGTCACTTTATTCAACTCTTTAGCATACAGGCTGACAGTACATTCATTTCTTTGAGATAAGAATATTCAAAAATTAGAAACACAAACACATGGTTGTTATATGTTAAAAAGACTTATTTTGATAAGTTGTTCGCAAGTGTAAATTACAAATCAGCATCAGATGATCACAATACAATCGTACCTCAACATTATGAATCAGAAGAAATTGACTTACTTTTCAAATAAATAAATAAAAATATCTTCACAAACTAAATGAGAAAAACGATTAGATATAAGCATCTAGCACTTAGTGTGAGTTATAATGGGAAGAACAAAAGACAAATAAAAGGTCAACTTGTTCTAGTTTTTCCTTATAAAACGTTTGCAACTTGGACAACCTTTTCACAATTTGAGTGCTTATTTGTATTTTGAATAACTAATGGTTATAGACTTAGTAGATGCCCTCTACACAAAGTTTTTAGGCTGATAAACTATAAAAGGATTGATTCTTTTAATATATTCCGTTACAAAGATCAGAGCTTAAACAATATGAATCGGAAGAATTTAGCGCCACTCTACTATTATCATACTATGTTATTTCTATTATAGAGAAAACAAGAATTAGTTTAAAAACCCACGGATTAGACTAAACATGAGCAAGGAGAAGAAAGGAAAATTCATTAAAAATAAACATTGTTATCCCATATTTAAAATTGCTTAGGCGCATATATCTTCAGCATTTGAGTGATGCTCTTGAGCATGCTTTCACATAGATATTGGGGTCCGGACAGATGGGACCCTTAACCTTTCTATTGGTGGTCATTATTAGAGGAGAAGATTGCAGCAAATCAGTACACATGGAGACAATTCAAGAATAATTAATCACCATCAACAAAGATAAGACAATTGAGTTCATAATATTGAAACTTATCCACTCCATAAAAAAAGGACATGTTATGCATAACCCACTAAAAGTGTTATAAATAACCCACTTAAATTACAAAAAAATACCCAAATTTTCAAAATTTTAAATCGATGCAGAAAATTTGTCTGACTTATAGAGAAATGTTATTCATAACTTACTACCTTGTTTTGTGACAATAAGTATATATATTATAAGCTAATCAACGTAATAAATTTTTTGTTAAACAACATTGTGTAATTTTATTAATTCGGTTTCAGATAACTTGCAAGGTGTTATGATGAAATAGAATACAAAAAATATAAATTAATTAAGTATATTTTTTATTTGATACTTATATTGAAACTAGCAAACTTTTTAAAATTAAGTTGTAAATACACCATTTGTTGGGTTATGCATTAACACTTTTAGTGTGTTATGCATAGCAGTTATGTAAAAAAATTAGCCAATTTATGAAGAAGATTTCAAATTACATCGACCATTTTCGTGATTATCAAGTAACAAATTCAATATAACCGAATGAATAAAAAGACTTAAAGAACGTGCATAATAAAACAGATATAAGGCTTGGGTTGACAACAAACAGGCAGAAATATAAATTCAAAAATCACGTCATCAGGCAAGACTATCAAATTCATCAACAGCAAACTGAATAGTACCTTGACCCAGAGCGTGTAGGAAGAAAACATATCAAAAGCAAACCAACGAGCGGACGAGATTGGAGAGGCAGAGGCCAGCCAACAAGCGGACGAGATTGAAGAGGCGGAATTGCAAGGAGTGGAGAATCAGAGTGTGCAGGAATTTGAGAGTTATGTTGTGTGCAAGTCTGAAGAGACGACAAAAACTGTGAATAGATGCTTAAGGTCAACCGACGATAGCCGAGAACAAACGAAAGAGAAGTGATCGAGCGGTATATGGTCTAGGGTTTGATGAGAAAAGGCGGTAGAATTGTTAGGGCTGGTTTTTCAAAAATCTCAGATATTTTGGAGGTAAGGATAAAGGTGGTAGAATTTAGAGCAGGGTTTTTATGAAATTTCAGAATTAATATTTTAGAGTTGTAAAATATCATGTCTATAAAGTGGACCTTATATAGCTTCCATGTATCTAATATCACGGGCTTCCCATTTATCTAATATCACGGGTGTTTGAATGTTTTTATGAACGCCTAGCAAATAACACGGATGATAGAGTCGGTATGTTTTTATATATGCATGTACCCAGGACTTATAAATTTACGTGATATAAAGTCATGTTATTCGTTAGATATACTCCGGATGTACAAGGGTCCGGGTTATTTGATACAGTGATATACTCTGGATGTATAAGGGTCCGGGTTATTTGATACAGTCCCTCAAGGAAACAAAGGTCACAAAACCGACGTGTTCGCCAAGTCAAGAAGATTCACCCCTCACGGATTGCATACTTTTGTACAAGTATTTCACGTCAAGAAACACGCAAGCACGTCCAAAGAACGCACAAGATACGCGTTAAAGCCAAAGTAAGCCCGAGATCGCTTACCCGCAAGAAGAGGGTAAGGAGGGCAAAAAGAGCACGTTCCAAGTGAAAAGGCAAGAACATAGAAGTATTGTCGAGACGACCCAAAGAGAAGAGTTACTCGCTCAAACGCGTAGATGAAAACGCTATCGTCAAAAAAGACCAAGTGAAGTCGGAAACGCCTTGCAAGATAAATAGAATAGTTCACGACAAGAAAAGATGAGATAAATACGCCATAAATCTCCACAAAAGAAAAATTACAAGAATCAGTCAAAAACGCCTTAAAGCCAACGGCGCGATCTCCAAAAAGGAAAAGAAAAGCGACAGAAAGAAATTTCAAAGACTTGGATTCTCCTTCCGACGATCCGGAGTCTAGACACTTTGTCATCGCCCCCTTCGACGTCACTGGCCAAAGATTCGTCCTCATTCTTCTAAGTATGCTCGGACGTAACGGCCTGACGCGGAGGAGAAAGTTCCACTCTTGACGATCCAGGTACATCAAGATATGCCGCTTCAAACTCCCTACGCTCAGTCTCTGGATCCCAATCGTGATGTTTTCCATCACGATATTGCTCCAATATTTCTTCCCTGGATAACCAAGACCAGTAGGTGATATGATCAAGGATCTATGTGCCACTCGGTGCAAGACTTTGCTCGGAATCAATCTGAATTGGCTCGTCAAGGTGGATGAGATGATCGGCGGTTTTTTGATGATGAAGGTAATGGACGAACTAACTGTGGGGATGTGTGTGATGGATATGAGATCTCCTATACTTAGATATAACTCACTAAGTATTGTTGATCCCCGGCTGAGAATTTGAGATGTAACACACTCAAACGCTCGATGAAATCTTGATGCAACTCACAAGATCAAAGGGAGAAGAAGAGAGGTTTCTTGGCTTTAAAAGCTTCTGAATTTCTTGATAAAAAAACGTGCCTGATTACAATTAACTTCTAATCCTAAATAGGCTGCTGAATTTAACAAATGAAAATGAAAGAAAATGCAATAAATTGTCTCCACTACCCCACTAAACAAGTTGCACTACTTAAGTAGGCATGTTAGGGAATTATAAGCAATTCAAGAAATAAATATTCCTTGTTCTCCCAGCATGGGCCGGCCAAATGAGTTGGATGGGTTTTGAGGGTCCGCCAACATTGTTGCGCCGAGCCAAGTTGTCCCATGCCTGGTTCTTCTTGGTTCACTCCTCACAAGCGCCGAGCTTGCCGACGCTGGTTTGAATGCATGTGATGAAATATGAATTTGTATGGTTTGGAACTCCTTGGCATGTCAATCCCTTTAATAGCTCATGGTGAAGTTGATGAGCCTTGGAACGCGTGATGGAACCAAGCTTAGGGACATCGACGCCCTTGTGTATGTCTTTGGCGTCTTGGGTGCTTGTCCTTGCTTCAACTTCACGTGCTTCTTCCTTCCCAAGCTCATCCTTCCTTTGCTCCTGGTCTACGTCTAGCTCATCCTCACTTGAATCACTTGCCTCCTTGTCTTCATATGTGCCTTGATATGGTTTGGTCACATCAGTAGGTATTCGCCTCACGGAGCTCCATGTCATGTTGCGCTTCTCTCCCCTCCAGATCGGTCCTGAGAGTAGTAAGACCCTCCTCCAAGTTCTTGACCTGAACAACGATCTCGCCGTGAAGATTAAGAACCTAAGTAGTCTTGTCCTTAGCCTCCTTCTCCGCGTCATGGGAACTTTTCAACAAGCCTTTGAGCCGCTTGACCTCTAACTCAGCATCGGCCACCCTCTCCTCCATAGCCTCCATTTGCTCAGGATACTTGGAGAAATGCGTCCAAGCGCATAGAGAAGCATGGATCCCCTGAAAAAAGAAAAAAGAAAAGCTAAAGAAGAAGGCACACAAAAGAAATTCTAAAGCATAAGAAAGAGAATGTAGGCCTTACCTGCCATTGAGCGGCATAGGCTTCCCCCATAATGTCAGGTGAGTCCGTCGACATGTAATGGTCAAGCATCAATGGAGAAAGAAGTCCTACCAAAGCCTCGAGAAATTCCCTCCCCGGAGCGACGGCACGCGAGACCGCACCAGGCAAGTCATCCACGGTCAGGTACTTAGATCCGGATGTCTCGACTACTGTTTGTGCCTAAAAATACGACGAGTATGGAACGCGTAGAAGGACGTCATCGACGGGACGAGATGAAAGGAAGATATCGTCGACGTGACGAGACGTGGCAAAGATCTTGTTCTTCTTAAGGATTTGGTCGGCCGAGTATATTTTATCCTATTTTGTATTATATTATTGTAAATGGTAAAAGATGTGGTAAAGAATATCTTTTACCTGATTTGTTATATCGTTATTTAGATAGAAGGAAAATATAAGATCTCGTTTCCTAAAAGATATTATTAGGGTTAGCCTATAAATAAACGCTAACACCTGCTTTGTAATCATCTAAGCCGTCATTCGAGTAATACCAAGCTAAAGTTTCAACCCTAATTTCCTGTCTTGTTCTTGAGTGTTGAGATTATACCGTATTCTTTGATCTTTGCCCTACAATTTCTTAGTTATCTTCTCGTAGGTAATTTCGCTACAAACAATTGGCGCCCACCGTGGGGCATGATAAAAAAGGTATCGTCTTTCCATACGAAGGGAACAACCTCGCCTGCAGGAACCATGAAAGATTCCAGATCGATCGAGAATCTCCAAAACGAAACCTTCACCGTGTTAGGGGGTCCGCCGTCCTACACAATCTCCGACGCTAAGAGGCTCGCAAGAACTATCGAAGGACAAAACGACTCCGCTCCAACTCGCCACTCCAGAGCAATCAATGGTGATCTGCCTATCACGTTCGAAGGTCCAGACGAAGAGATCAAGCACCACGATAGCCTGGTAATCTCCGTGGTGATTAAGAATTGCAAAGTGAAAAGAATCCTGGTGGATAACGGAAGTTCAACCAACATCATCGCTCTCTCCGCTGTTCTTGAACTCGGACTTTCCGCCGACGATGTCGTCGGGAAGCGTATCCGTTTGGAAGGCCTCAGCGGAGAAATCTCCGAGATGTTAGGAGAAATCACCCTCGAGACGACAATCCAAGGCGTCAATCTCCCAACCCGATTCGCCGTGATGGAGGCAGAATCGCCTTATAACGCCATTCTGGGAAGACCCTTGATCCATGATATGCGAGCGGTCCCATCTACGTATCATCAATCCCTGAAGTTCCCAACACCCTGGGGAGTACGCGAAGTCAAAGGCGAGCCCTATACGACCAAGGAATGTTACAGGATCAGAATGAAAGGAACCACGACGTCGGAGATCAAGAAAGACGAAGTAAAAGAGTTTCAAATCAAAACGCCTACTAAGTATGTCAAGCCAAAGTGTCCCGAACTAGAAGACGTGGTCATCGACGACTCCAGACCAGAAAGAGTCGTAAAGATAGGAACCGACGTCCCTATGGAAGTTAGATGGGAATTGGTAGCGTTCTTGAGATCAAAAGCTAAATGCTTCGCGTGGAGCCACGAAGACATGACATGCATATCTCCCGACGTGATGCTTCACAAGCTAAACGTCGATCCGAAGTTCACTCCGGTCAAGCAGAAGAGAAGGAAATTCGCTCCCGAGCGCAATAAGGTCATAGACGAAGAAGTTAAGAACCTCCTCGAGACATGTAAGATACGAGAAGCAAAGTATCCCGATTGGCTCGCCAACGTCGTAGTCGTCCAAAAGAAGAACGGAAAGTGGAGAGTATGCGTCGATTTCACAGATCTTAACAAAGCATGTCCTCAAGATTCCTTTCCACTCCCTCACATCGACGCTATGGTAGACGTGACGTCAGGACATGAGATGTTGACGTTCATGGAAGCGTTCAGCGGATATCACAAAATACAGATGAACCCCGCCGATCAAGAAAAGACCGCGTTCGTGACGAACCAGGGGATATATTGCTACAAGGTCATGTCTTTCGGTCTCAAGAATGCTGGAGCTACGTATCAACGATTGGTGAAAACATGTTCGAGGAGCAAATAGGGGACACAATGGAAGTTTACATAGACGACATGCTCGTGAAATCCAAACAAGCCAAAGATCACGTAGCACACTTGAAAGAGGCGTTCGAGATCCTAGAAGAATATAGCATGAAACTCAACCCTACCAAGTGTTCATTCGGGGTCTCCTCCGGGAAGTTCCTCGGGTATGTAGTAACCCAGAGGGGAATAAAAGCGAGTCCTGAACAAATCAAATCCATACTTGATCTCGAATCTTCGCGTTGTGTGAAAGATATTCAGAAGCTAACGGGGAGAGTCGCTGCGTTAAACAGATTCATCTCCAAAGCCTCCGACAGAAATAGACTCTTCTATGAAACACTTTGGAAGAACGAGTCCTTCTCTTGGACGGAACGCCACGAAGAAGCCTTCGCAGAGCTTAAGAGTTATCTGACAAGCCCCTTACTCCTATCAAAGCTTAGAGAAGGAGAGCCTTTGTTCGTATACCTAGCAGTATCCGAATTTGCTATCAGCGTCGTTCTGGCAAGAGAAGAAGGGGAGGAGCAACAACCCGTCTACTACGTAAGTAAAACGATATCGTCAGCGGAAACGAGGTACTCCGCCATGGAAAAGCTGATGTTGGCGTTAGTGATGGCGTTGGTAAAATTAAAGCCCTACTTCGAATCCCATACCATCATAGTAAGAACCACGTCGCCTCTGAAGAACATAGTGAAGAAACCAGAGCTATCCGGGAGGATGACAAAATGGACAGTTCATCTCGGCGGCTACGACATCATTTACGAAGGAAGAAAGGCGATCAAATCCCAAGCATTAGCAGATTTCATGGCAGATTTCAGTCCAACCCTAGAACAAGAAGCAGTCTCACAGGTAAACAAGGTAGAATTTGCAAAATGGACCTTACACACAGACGGAGCGATGAACAAGAACGGGGTAGGACTCGGCATCGTCCTGAAATCACCACAAGGGGATAGGGTCCTCCAAGCCATAAGATGTGACTTCAAAGCAACGAACAACGAGGCCGAGTATGAAGCCTTGATCGCCGGTCTACGCGTCGCCGTCGACCTACAGGTTCAGAAGCTCGATATCTATTGTGATTCAACCAGGTTCGAGGTGATTACGCCACTAAAGATTCGAAGATGACCTTGTACGTCAAAGTAGTGAAAGAGCTATTCGAGAAGATCGAAACCTGCCAAATCAGACAGATCCCAGAGATGCTAACGCGCAAGAAGACGCGTTGGCAAAGTTAGGATCCTCGATTGACCAGAGAGAATATCAAAAGATCTCGTTCCTCCATCTCAGCAACGCGTCTATCAACAAAGAGGCAATTCCCGAACAAACACTCACAGTAAGAAGTCAAGACTCCTGGGTGACGCCTTATTACGAGTGGGTGCAACACGGACGCCTCCCGGGTAACGCGTACGATGCAAGGCTATTAAGCAAAAAGCAACCACCTTCATAGTAGACAAGGGCCAATTACTAAAATGGTCGTTGAACGGCGTATTCTTAACGTGTCCGACAGAGGAGAAGATCCAAGATATTCTACGCGAGCTACACAGCGGAGAGTATGGAAATCATTCAGGAGGGGGAAGCCTGGCGGCCAAAGCACACTCGGCAGGGTACTACTGGCCCACGATGAGACAAGACGCGATGAGTTACGTCAAGAGGTGTGACGCTTGCCAAAGACACGTCCCATACCCACATCAGCCGGCAGAAAAACTCCATTCCGTAACGTCTCCTTGGCCATTCATGCAATGGGGAATGGATATAGTAGGACCTATGCCCTTAACCCTAGAACCAAAGACGTTAATGCTCGCCGTCGCAGATTACTTCTCCAAGTGGATAGAAGCCGAAGCGTTCAAGAACATCAAAGATTCCCACGTAATCTCCTTCATCGAAAGAAACATCATCATGAGATTCGGAATCCCCCACACCTTTGTGTGCGACAATGGATCGCAATTCATTAGCAAGAACATCGTATCATTCTGCGAGGACAAAGGAATACGTCTAGTCTACTCGACGCCGAGGTACCCTCAAGCGAACGGACAAGCAGAATCAAGTAACAAGGTCATCATAAGCAATTTCAAAAAAAGGATAGAAGAATGCAAGGGAAATTGCGCGGATCAACTCCAATCCATAGTGTGGGCCGACAGAACGACGCCCGAAAGAGCGACAGGAAGAACACCATTTTCTCTCGTGTACGGATGTAAAGCAGTCCTGCCAATTGAGGTAGAAGTACCAACAGAAAGATATCGATCTCTCCCTGAAGAAAGAAATACTCCAATAATGACGTTCATGATAGATATAGTCGACGAGATAAGAGACAATGGAGCATTAAGGATGGCAGTGCAGAAACAAATCGCTGCCCGGAGCTATAATCGACGAGTAAAAGCAAGGACTTTCCAAGTAGGAGACTGGGTCTTAAGAAAAGTATTTCCAAATACCGAGGATAAGAGCGTCGGAAAACTCGCCGCGTCCTGGGAGTGTCCGTACCAAATAGCACAAGTCGTAGGGCAAGGAGCCTACGAACTCGCTACACCAGAAGGAGTACCATTGATGCGTTCATGGAACGCAACACATCTTAAGAAGTATTACCATTAGAAAACGTGATAGTTGATTTGATTTCTACTTGTTCCTATGCATACTTTAGATTTCTTACTATGTCCAAGCATGTTTTAGCGTCGAAGCGACAAGGGGGTCGTCGAGACTAGGGGTAGACGTCTTAGTTTATCAGAATTCATGAAATCTTCATTAATACATGAGTATGCATTTTCTTGTCCGATATGCGATACATGCTGAGTTGTTTCATTTCAAAGTACTTGCTCTATGTCTATGACGCAACATCAAGCTTAATAAGGCCGCGGCAAAAATCCGCGCCGGGGGCGAATTTCGATAGCATACGCGTTTAAGGCTCCATCTACGCGTATGCAACGTTAGCCGAACCGCCGACCCCGAGTCGAAGCTCCCCATGATTGTTAGCGACGTGTGGCAATGGTCATGGGGAATGAAGCCCGACACCTTACGAAACCGGCACGGTCCTCTGAGCAAAGAAGGGAAACCTATCGCCACGACCACTCTCCAGGAACGCGTACTTGCGCCTTCCACGGCCCCTCTGAGAGTCATGAATCCACGGGCAAAACGCCAAACCGGCAGGGATGCGTCCTCCGGCATCGTAAGTCCTAATAATCTGGAAATCGGATGCCACACGATGAATAGGCCGGTCGATTAAAAGAGTTCGACGTCGACCTAACGCTAACGTGAGGTAACGGACCCATCTTAAAAGTAAGGGGTAACGTCACAAGCTGATAAAATCACACGCTGACCTATGTCCGCCACTCGCTTCAGGGTTCGGAGGAAATGCTGGACCCAACCTTCATGTAAGCCGACAACGTAACTAAAGTAGCCGCAATGACCACAATGATACCAGGGGTAGAAAAAACGAAACCTCAAAGTCAGAGATCGACCTATGTGTCATAAGTAAGAAATATTTGACGAACCCGACTCCATAAAAGATTCGAAGTCAGATTCGCCAAAAGGGGATAGTAGTCCCACCAAAGATTAAAGATAAGTAAGAGCCTCACGCAAAGAAAGAAGTAAAAAGCATCCAATACGTATTTTTTTTTAAAAAAAAAAGAATTCGCCACACAAGAACGTGGCCAAAGCTAATGTTCCACAAAAGAAAAAAGATGAAACCCTTTTACTAAGAAGAAGGAGGTACAACATTATCCTCGGAAACAACATCGCCATCTAAAGCTATATCCACATCGCCAGACGCCAAGACTGGCGAACTTGAAGGTACACGTAGAAAAGAAACCCCCTCGGGTGGAACGGGATAAAGGACAACAAATTCACCACGCTCGCATTCCACATCCCAATCTACGTGACGACCCGCACGAAACTCCTCCATAACCTCAATACGAGATGACCACGAGTAGTAAGTACCAATCTCTCGCAAGTTCTTCTCATACACCTTTGCTTTCTCCTCGGCGTCAGCCTCAAGGGACGCGACCTTTCCATTCAACACCTCGACGCGTCGCGCCAGCACAACCCTCTGTTTTGATGGCTCCAACGTCTCCATACAAGCATCCTTCTCAGCCGCCATAAGACGAGCAACCTTCTTGTTGAGGTCTTTAATATTCTTACCAAGGTCATTCACCTCACCCTTCAAGGCTTCCTCGGACTCAGAACGCTTATGAAGACGTTCCCAAGAACACAGCGAAGCTTGGAAGGCCTAAAAGAATCCCAACAGATAAGGAACGACATAACAACAAGAAGAAATGAAAAGATAAGAAAAAGCACACACGTGCCACTATGCTACGAGATAATCACCCAAGACATCTACAACTTGCATAGGCAGGTAATGATTCCAAGAAGAAGTAGAACCTAAAGCTTGCATCGCAGGGATAAAGTTACGCGCATGCGCTACAGGACGAGACACTATCGCAGGAAAATCACTCGCCTCAACGTACGTAACGGAAGGTGCGTCAGGATCTGTTGCTTTGCCTTTCTCGCTTTCCTCCAAAGGATCTGCGAGTAATTCCTCCATTCCTACGCGCGGAGACGCGTCTGAAGACGCTCGCACCCCCGTAACTGGTGGAATTCCCTCCTTTACGCAGTAATCAAGTCATGAGCAAATTCTTGACGAGTACGAGACGCAACGCCTGAAACAAGAGTGCGTTCAGAAGATAAAAAAAAAAAAGAGACAAAGGAGATATAGAAGCAACGTGTGATTCGCCAAGAGAGCTCACCCCGAGAAAGAGTAGGGGTTGCGAGACGATATCCCTTCCCGTCGCGGCCGGTAAAGGTACGTTTTACCAACGGTATCTCCATGATCTTCTTAGTAATCTCCTCTGATTCCTCCCGCGCCACAATAGCATGGATTTCGACTACACACAAAGTCACACGCAAGAATAAGCGTCAAGGTGCATAAGTCTAAATAAAATCATAAAGGATAAAGAAACGTACCCGAAGGAGTCCATTCTTCAAGCAAAAAAGCACAATCTTTCCCCAAGGTAGACTTCCAGATACGCTGCACTTTGTATAGCGTAACTAGGGATTATTACATTGATTTAGGAGTATTATTATATGTGTTTCGAGCCATTGTTTTGTTCTGAGATATTTATTAAGAAGTGAAGAAATTGAGATCAGAACCGAAGAAGATTGAAGACTTGAAGAAATCACCGACGGCGATCGCCATGGATAAGAGGCGATCGCGGTGGAGCAATGGAGAGGAGCCGAGAATATTTAATAAATCCGCGACCGCGGATTAATATCCGCGATCGCGGGTATTATGTTGGATTCCCCTTCGTGCGCGAGACGGGCCGTGGATTTAAAGCAAGCAGCAACACAATTTGGAAGAAAGCAGCTCACTTTAGAAGCAAGCCTTTACGATATATTATTTCTTTCCTTTTCTTTTATTTCTTTTTTCTTTTCCTTTTTCCTTAATTAGTTTTAGGATATATCTTTTACCATATATTTTTAGGGTTAGTTCTCTATTTAAGAACCCTAGTTTCTTTCTTTCGATCATCTTTTCTATCATCTTTTCCATCAGACAATTTAGTTCTGCAACCATGAGCAGGAACTAATCTCCATTGTTTTACTTAGCGGTTGAAACCTTCAGTTATTAAGTTGTGAGATTTCTAAACTCTTGTTCTTTTCCTATGGGTTTGTATTAATTCTCTTGTTCTTCATCTATTGATTTCTATTAGTTTTGCTAGCTTGATCACCTAGTTTGATTGATAGTTTTCTATTGCTAGACTAGGAATATACGGTGGAATTCCTTGTCAATTGTAGCATTCATATCTGCATGATCTGGTAGTTGATTGCTTTTATGAAAGAGAATTGATTGCATGTTAATACTTGACGGTTGTAAGTTATTGCATGCATCCTTATAATTCCTGTGCCCTTTGCTGCTATTTCATCTAATCTTGAGAGGTTTCCCTGATTGTTGAATAGTAAGTATTATCAGGACCGGTTGGCCTGCTGATATATTAAAGATTGGAATAGGAACATTCCCTAGGATTGAATAGAACTTGAGATAAATCTATGATCAACTTGATTGACTGTTGTGTGGATACTTGCTAGGTGAAACCCCTTCGCATAATATTCTCACCCAAACTTCCTCTGCTTGTTACTGGTTACTTGTGTGTTCTTGCAATCAAAACCCCCCCTGGTTACTTGTTACTTGTTCACTAGTTGATATTTCACTTGACTGCATTGATTTGGTGTTTTGATTCCCTTGGGTTCGACCTCTACTTACTTGCTATACTCTAGTTAGTGTTTAGAGTTTATTTCTTTGATTTGGCACTACGACTTTAGCCTCATCAAATTTGGCGCCGTTGCCGGGGAATTAAATTATTCTAATTCTGTGCTAATTGTGACTTATCAACTATTTGGTGTGAACCTTTATGGTTCAGACCCGTTCTACTGATTCATCTCTTGTTTCCTTTGACCCAGAGATTGAAAGGACGTTCCTTCGAAACCGAAGAGCAGCTCTGAACCAAGAGAACGAGATGGGTGATCGACATGGACCACCATTGCCTACTATGAGGCAACTCACTGCCCCAGACTTAAACCAACAACCTTTAGCAGTGAGGTTTCCTGAGATTGAAGAAGGTGTGAATTTTGAATTAAAAGCTGGTTTAATTCATGAGCTACCACACTTCCATGGCTTAGCAGGAGAAGATCCCAACAAACACTTGGCTCAATTCCATGCCATATGTTCTAGTATGAAGCCAAGAGGTGTTACCGAGGAGCAGGTCATGCTGAGAGCTTTCGGATTTACTCTGAAAGACGCTGCGAATGATTGGCTCTATTATCAAGCTCCAGGGAGTATTGATACATGGGCTAAGATGAAAAAGGTCTTTTTATAGAAATATTTTCCAGCTACAAAACTGAGCAGTTTAAAGAAGGAAATCACGAATCTTCAACAACACTCAACTGAGAGTCTCTATGAATATTATGAGAGATTCAAGAAGCTTTGCTCAAGCTGCCCATTCCATAGTTATACTGACCAAGATCTCCTTATGTACTTATTTAGTGGCCTGATTGATGAGGATCGTCGAATGGTGAATGCATCCTGTGGAGGTAACTTTTTAAGATTGACTATACCTCAGGCTACTGAAATATTTGAGGAATTAGCTGAGAGCTCAAGGCAGTTTGGTAGCAGGCAAAGAACACAGTCAGTAAGTTCACTTGATCCCGCTAAAATTCAAAGTGATATGAATGAACTGAAAGATATGATGAAGGCTTTTATGCTGCAAAGTGGTGGTCAACAACTCCAAGAGCCGAATGCTGAGGTAAACGCTGTTGGTGGATGGCAACCAAGGCCAAGGTATGATTCTCATAATATTAATTATCAGCAACCTAGACCTCAAAATTCTATGACTGTTGAAGATATGATCAAGTCCTTAGCTCAAACTGTGATGCAACAAAATGCTAAAACGGAATCGAGCATCCAAAATCTTGAAAATCAGTTAGGACAGATTGCTCAAGCTGTGAGTAAATTAGAGGTCAGGGAACCGGTAAGAAACCCGAGGGAGAACGTCAGTGCAGTGTTCTTGAGGAGCGGAAAAACTTTAAATGACTGTTCTGTGCCAAAACCGCGATCACCAGATCTGAGTGGCGATCGCCATGAGATTACAGAGAGCAAAACAGGTTCTGCATCCCGACCGCGATCGCCATATAGTGATGGCGATCACCATTCCATTCCAGAAGCTGAGGTCCAAAATCATCCGCGACCGCGATCGCCAGTTGTTGATGGCGATCGCCGGGAGCCCCCTGAGTACATCGACGATTATGTTCGCCCGAATTTTCCCCCTCTGTTCTCTCAGAAGCCTGTTGCTCCTTTTCCTGAGGCATTGAAGGATACTCGAAGGCTGGATGACGACAAAGAGATCTTCGAAACCTTTAGTAGGTGTGAGGTAAACATTCCTTTGCTCAAACTTGTTAAAAGTATTCCTAGATTTGCTAAGTTTTTGAAAGAAGTTTGCACTATCAAAAGAAATCAAAAACTGAAAGGAAAGAAGAAAGTTGAAATAAGTGAACAAGTTTCTGCAGTGTTTCAAAAACGCATGCCTAAGAAATGTGGTGATCCAGGCATATTTAGCATTCCATGTGTGATTGGTGAAACTAAATTTGACAAAGCCATGCTAGATTTAGGTGCATCAATCAATGTTTTGCCTTACTCTTTTTATGAATCACTAGGCTTAGGACCTTTGCATAAAATAGGAACTGTTATTCAACTTGTAGATAGGTCTACTGTATACCCGAAAGGGGTTGTTGAGGATGTTCTTGTTATGGTTGGTGATCTGATTTTTCCTGCTGATTTCTTTGTGTTAGATATGGAGCATGGTAATAATGTCACACCTATACTGTTAGGTAGACCTTTCATGAAAACAACACAAACGAAAATTGATGTTAATAGTGGTACTCTCTCTATGGAGTTTGATGGGGATAAGGTAGAATATAATATATATGATATGGATCCCATTGATAAGAATTCTCTATGTGCTATTGATGTGATTAAGCCTACTTGTAAGGATGAATTGCAACCTGTTTTAGAGAATCTCTTAGAACCCCCCAAAGTAGATATTGTTTTGTCTACTAACATGCAGGAGTGTCATGCTAAGTCAGAGCCTAAAGGTAAGCTCTCTCCACATCCTTTGGGCAATCGCCCTCCATTACTGACCTCGCCAGGCGAGATACCATTGATGTCTAGTGTGCAGGCACTTGACATTGAGCTTAAACAGCCGCCTGATACGGTCAAGGAGGAGAAAATGAATGAAACCACCTTCATTGCTAGAGACAAGGTGGTCAAGGTAAGTGGGACGAGATTCAAAGCGTTCCATGAGTGGTTCAAGAGGGAATTCAGACAAGAGACTGTTTTTACAAAGCCAAATGGCGTTAGTTAAATCTCTTGAGTTTCATGTCGAGCCACGACATTAAATAAGACGCTACTCGGGAGGCAACCCGAGGTTTGAATTTGTTTTTGTTCGGTTTAATTTTCTTTTTTAGTTTTTCTATGGACAGGAGGAAATCACCGAAGCTTAGGGTCAGCTACAGTCAGTAGCCAATCTCGCTGTAAGTTTTCTCTCCCGTTTGAAAAAAAAAAAAATCGAAAATTCGAAAATCATTCCGAGAAAAAAATAATATATCGGATTAAAAAAAAAAAATAGAGTGCAGAAAAAAAAAATATGAGAGAAAAGAAAGTAAGGAGTTGTATTACATCAAGTTTGGTTTCATTGGTACTATCATTCTAGATCTACATTCATTGGAGCTTAGCTTGTTGGTGACTATGTTCTTTGCAAGGAGTTGATTTGTTTGGGTCACCTTCTACATTGGAGGTATTCTTTCTTTTGCTTTAGATGAGCTATGCATTATTGGATTACATTTAGTTCTCATCTAGTTTCTCATTCTACCACACTTTGAGTTTCATTGGAGGAAGGTCATCCGACCTTGTATGTGAGTCTTCTGTCTCTTTCCCTGGGTTCGTTTTTATGTCTTCCATTTCATTGAGGACAATGCAATGTTTAAGTATGGGGGAGGAGAATGTATTCACATGTAATTATTTGGGTGTTGGTTGTATCTGCATGAGCTTATTGAATATATTGTATGAAAAAGCCACAAAAATTGAAAAAAGGCATACAAAATCCTTGGATAGCAAGATCTATGCAATAAGAAGGTGGCTTGACCGGCATTAGGCTGGGGCAAAAATAAGTCTTGAGTGATGTGAGTTTTGTGAGCCTGGAACAATTATTGAGTGGTTGGGATGAAAACCCGAAAGGGCGCCCAAGCAAGATGAGTGTTATAAAAAACAAAAAATTGAGTGTTTTAGGATCATTATCATCTTGGCGGTATGGAGACATAAGAAGGAGGCGTATAGGAGGATTCGGGTAGGCCACTTGGAGGAATAAGGTGTAGTTCTGGGTATGTGCTTTTTTATCACATTGTTCTTGATTATTGTTGTTGTGTTTTGTGTGTTTTGAAGGAGCTTATTGGTTATGTAATCACTAGGAGATATTCTTGTACTTCCTGAGGCTTTGAGTATTTTATTGTATGGGTAGTTTTTCTATAAGTTACTCAGGACGAGTAAAAGTCTAAGTATGGGGGTATTTGATACGCTGCACTTTGTATAGCGTAACTAGGGATTATTACATTATTTAGGAGTATTATTATATGTGTTTCGAGCCATTGTTATGTTCTGAGATATTTATTAAGAAGTGAAGAAATTGAGATCAGAACCGAAGAAGATTGAAGACTTGAAGAAATCACTGACGGCGATCGCCATGGATAAGAGGCGATCGCGGTGGAGCAACAGAGAGGAGCCGAGAATATTTAATAAATCCGCGACCGCGGATTAATATCCGCGATCGCGGGTATTATGTTGGATTCCCCTTCGTGCGCGAGACGGGCCGTGGATTTAAAGCAAGCAGCTGCACAATTTGGAAGCAAGCAGCTCACTTTGGAAGCAAGCCTTTACGATATATTATTTCTTTCCTTTTATTTTATTTCTTTTTTCTTTTCCTTTTTCCTTAATTAGTTTTATGATATATCTTTTACCATATATTTTTAGGGTTAGTTCTCTATTTAAGAACCCTAGTTTCTTTCTTTCGATCATCTTTTCTATCATCTTTTCCATCAGACAATTTAGTTCTGCAACCATGAGCAGGAACTAATCTCCATTGTTTTACTTAGCGGTTGAAACCTTCAGTTATTAAGTTGTGAGATTTCTAAACTCTTGTTCTTTTCCTATGGGTTTGTATTAATTCTCCTGTTCTTCATCTATTGATTTCTATTAGTTTTGCTAGCTTGATCACCTAGTTTGATTGATAGTTTTCTATTGCTAGACTAGGAATATACGGTGGAATTCCTTGTCAATTGTAGCATTCATATCTGCATGATCTGGTAGTTGATTGCTTTTATGAAAGAGAATTGATTGCATGTTAATACTTGACGGTTGTAAGTTATTGCATGCATCCTTATAATTCATGTGCCCTTTGCTGCTATTTCATCTAATCTTGAGAGGTTTCCCTGATTGTTGAATAGTAAGTATTATCAGGACCGGTTGGCCTGCTGATATATTAAAGATTGGAATAGGAACATTCCCTAGGATTGAATAGAACTTGAGATAAATCTATGATCAACTTGATTGACTGTTGTGTGGATACTTGCTAGGTGAAACCCCTTCGCATAATATTCTCACCCAAACTTCCTCTGCTTGTTACTGGTTACTTGTGTGTTCTTGCAATCAAAACCCCCCCTGGTTACTTGTTACTTGTTCACTAGTTGATATTTCACTTGACTGCATTGATTTGGTGTTTTGATTCCCTTGGGTTCGACCTCTACTTACTTGCTATACTCTAGTTAGTGTTTAGAGTTTATTTCATTGATTTGGCACTACGACTTTAGCCTCATCACTTCCTGATAAAGTAGAACTTATCTGCCCAACCACGGTCGGACGAAGTTCCCTCGTTCATCAAAGGAGGAACCCCGACGCGAGATTTGATGTTGACTCTACCCGCTGAGGGGGTAGAAAGGATACAAGAATGCATGACGTCGGCGATCGTAAACGCAATATCAAAATTAGCCAGAATATGGTCCAACACCGCCAAGCCTCTCCAAGCACTCGGAAGGACTTTCCCAACCGCGATACCCAAAGAAGTCAAGAAGGAACGAACCAGAGGGAAAAAAGGAAAGCGATGTCCAACCAAGAAAGGATATTCGTAGACGCAAACCCATCCCGGGCGTAAGGCGTCGGCGAATACGTCAGAGGGCGGAATGGCAATATGTACCTGAGAAGAAAGCCCTGCTATGGAACGAAAGAACTCGACATTGCGAGCCGAAGAAGAACGGCGGTTAACATCGATGAGGATGATTTTGGGGTCGTAGGTGATCAGAGCCATTGAGAAGAGAGGAAGTAAAAGTTAGGGTTTTGCAAGAAGATTACGAGTGAAAAGAAGGAAGCTGGAACGTGCTTAAATAGGGGAAGATCTCATTCGAGATTTCCAAGAATCAATTTGTTACCGTTAAGGATAAATCCGAACGTTGGGGAAGTAGCCGTTGGAGCGGACGCGAGTCGGTCAGCTGCATTAAATAAGAATCGAAGAAAAGACGTTATTACGAAGTTAGAATTCTGGATTGAACAAGTATTCAATGCGTTCCTAGTATAATGAAGACGTATTCCTTGAAGAAAGAAGGCGTCTCCCAGCTCTACTAGACGTTAAGCCATGTAAGACGCCTTAGGGGTATTGTTTGTGCCTAAAAATACGACGAGTATGGAACGCGTGGAAGCTACGCGTAGAAGAAAAAAGAAAAGCTAAAGAAGAAGGCACACAGAAGAAATTCTAAAGCATAAGAAAGAGAATGTAGGCCTTACCTGCCATTGAGCGGCATAGGCTTCCCCCATAATGTCAGGCGAGTCCGTCGACGTGTAATGGTCAAGCATCAATGGAGAAAGAAGTCCTACCAAAGCCTCGAGAAATTCCCTCCCCGGAGCGACGGCACGCGAGACCGCACCAGGCATGTCATCCACGGTCAGGTACTTAGAGCCGGAAGTCTCGACTACTGTTTGTGCCTAAAAATACGACGAGTATGGAACGCGTGGAAGCTACGCGTAGAAGGACGTCATCGACGGGACGAGATGAAAGGAAGATATCATCGACGTGACGAGACGTGGCAAAGAACCCGTTCTTCTTAAGGATTAGGTCGGCCGAGTATATTTTATCCTATTTTGTATTATATTATTGTAAATGGTAAAAGATGTGGTAAAGAATATCTTTTACCTAATTTGTTATATCGTTATTTAGATAGAAGGAAAAGATAAGATCTCGTTTTCTAAAAGATATTATTAGGGTTAGCCTATAAATAAAGGCTAACACCTGCTTCGTAATCATCTAAGCCGTCATTCGAGTAATACCAAGCTAAAGTTTCAACCCTAATTTTTTGTCTTGTTCTTGAGTGTTGAGATTATACCGTATTCTTTGATCTTTTCCCTACAATTGCTTAGTTATCTTCTCGTAGGTAATTTTTCTACAAACAACTACCTTCTCCCTACCCTTCTTAGACCTCGTCGCCTTAGCTGGAGAAGGACAAGGTCAGTAGAGGACTCCTCACGAGCATGAACACGAGAGACGAAAGCTAAACTCAAAACAAAAACAAAAGAGTAAGAACATGTAAGCATAAAAAGCCCAAGACGCGAGGACAAGTAAGGAGAAGTAACCTACCAATCGGAGTTGCGGGAACGCTACAATGACCTTCTCCGTCGTGACCATGAAAGGTTCGGTCAATCTCCGAGATCGCCAGAAGCGCTGCTATCGCCTTCTTTGTTTGGGGCCTCGTCTTGATAGCCTCCGTGTTAACTGAAAGCCAAGCAAAGTCACGCGTAAGCAAGGTGTCGACGCATACCGGAAAAGATAAAAGCTCAGTGGATGAAATAAAAAGACATACTTTCGGGATTCCAGTCCCCAATAAGGCAAGAACATTCCTCTCCAAGGGTAGATTTCTCCACAAAGTAAAACACCTCATCCCAACCACGATAAGCCGTACTCTTCTAAAGCGCAATACGAGCCCTCTTCTGCTTAACCTTGAAGAACACCCTACCCGGAGAAGAGGTGGAAACCTTCAAAGAGTGAACAAGATTCACTACGGCCAGATCAACGTTGTGCTTTTTCATGGCGTCGTCCAGATCTCTGAAGATTCGCCAGGCACTGGGAAGAAGCTGATTCATCGCCATGCCTAAAGCGAGCATGAACGCCCTTACCAGAGGCGAGAACGGGAACCGGTGTCCCGCTAGGAAAGGATACTCGTAAACTGAGATCCATCATGGCAGATGGGCGTCGGCACAAACTCCTCTAGGAAGGATCTCGATTTTAACCGCCGGACCCAGCTCTGCAATAGATCTCAAACGACAAATATCATGAGCATCAGAATAATATCGATCCGAATCCTGAAGAATCTCCCTCGGCTCATAGATAACTGGAGTCGCCATAGGAATAGAAGTGTGAAGAAGTGGAAAATTGAAGGAGGAACGAAGAAGAATCGAATAAACGAATCGATGAAGAAAAGGAAGATGAGAAAGCAGAGAAGTATTCGAGAGAAATGAAATTAGAGAAAGTGTACAGAAGAAAATGAAGCCTCACCTTTATATAGGTATGGGATCGCGAAGATTACGGCGTCAATCAATCTCCCAACGGCATTATACTCCACTAAGAAACTACCCGTTGAAGATGAACGTTGCCGGCACAAGTTACGAATAAGTCCATCAAATGAAAAGAAATAATGAGGAAGTGTGGCGATCAATGCCTTACGACGAAGTAAAAATTCTGGACGACGTGATCATCAACGCGTTCCATATTAAATGAAGACGTATTCCACGAAGAAAGAAGGCGTTTCCCAGATCTGCGAGGCATTAAGCTTTGTCAAACGCCTTAGGGGTGTTGTTTGTGCCAAAAAATACGACGAGTAAGGAACGTGTCGAGTGCTACGCATAGAAGGACCACGTCGACGTGATGAAGAGAAGATGAAGACGTTTGCATAACGAAAACAAGGTCGGCCGAGTATATTATGTCTATTTTTTGAATATTCCTTATGTAAATGTTAAACGATATTAGAAAGAATATCTTTTACCATTTTTTATATCGTCATTAAATAGAGGGAAAATATATTATTCTATTCTATTTCCTTAAAGATAAAACTAGGGTTAGCCTATTTAAAGGGCTAACGCCTTCTTTGTAATCAAGTAACCACCTCGAGCTAGCAATAATACACAAGTACAAGCCTTTAACCCTAATTTTCCTACCGTGTTCTTGACTGTTAAGATTGTTACCGTCTAGTTTCATATTTGCCCTACAATTGCTTCATTATCATCTCGTTGATAATCTAGCTACAAACAATACCCTCAAGCCAACGGGCAAGCGGAATCGAGCAACAAAGTTATAGTGAGCAATCTTAAGAAAAGAATTGAAGAGTGTAGAGGACACTGGACTGACCAACTCCCATCCATCCTATGGGCCAACAGAACGACACCAAAGAGAGCAACAGGTAGAACACCATTCTCCCTAGTCTACGGATGCGAAGCCGTCCTCCCCATCGAAGTAGTAGTACCAACCGAAAGATACAAGTTACTCCCCGACGAAAGAAATACTCCATTGATGACCTTCATGATGGATATCGTGGACGAGCTAAGAGACAACGCGGCCATAAGAATGGCAGCGTAGAAGCAAATCGTCGCCCGAAGTTACAATCGACGAGTAAAAGCAAGAACTTTCCAAGTAGGAGATTGGGTACTAAGAAAAGTCTTTCCAAACACCGAGGATAAGAGCATCGGAAACATAGTCGCGTCCTTGGAAGGCCCGTATCAGGTGGGACAAGTTGTAGGACGAGGGGCCTATGAACTCGTCACACCTGAAGGTATACTTTTAATGAGTTCATGGAACACAACTCACCTCAAGAAGTACTACCATTAAGATGTTGAATGATTGATGTGTTTTAAGTTTCTTGCATGTTTTAATTCTATTCTTCCAATAAAGTTGTGTAAAGCATGCTGAGTTGTTTCGATTCAAAAATTACTTGCTCTATGTCTATTCCAAAGCATAACGGAACGTGTTTCCCTCAACATGTCTCGTCTACGTGACCAACGCTGCGGTAAAAATCCACGCCGGGGGCGAATTTCGTTAGTGTACGCGTTCAAGACTCCATCTACACGTACGCGGTGTTAGCCGATCCGCCGACTCCGGGTCGATGCTTTTCAATGGTTGTTAGCAACGTGTAGCAATGACATTGAGAAATGAAGCCCAGAACCACACGACACCGACACGATTCTCTTAGCAAAAAGGGAAAACTATTGACACGATCACTCTCCAGGAACGGGTCTTTACGCCTACCACGACCCCTCTGAGTGTCATGAAACCACGGGCATACTTTTTCATTAAGTTAGGAGGTGTCTGTCGGCATCGCCAGTCCATCAAGTCATGAGTTGGACGCTACACGATTAAACAGGCTTGTCGATTAAAAGACTTTGACGTCGACCTGACGCTAGCGTGTGTGTAAAGGATTCACCATGAGTAAGAGGGGATGTCACAAGCCTAATGATCACACGCTGACCTACATCCGCTACTCGCCTCGGGTTCGGAGGAAATGTTGGACCCAACCCTCATGTAAGCCGGCACCAGAACAAAAGTCGCCGCAATGACCATAACACCCTATCATGTAAGTAAAACCGCCTTACATTGTCTTAAAATACAAGTACCACACTAGGGGTAGGAAAGTTATGCCTAAAGTTCAAAGCAACACAAAACCCTAAGAAATATACAAGGACCAAACCCACGCACACAAAATATGAGCTACGCGTAAGGGGTCAGAAAGTAAAAGAAGTCTCGATGAGCTACGAGAACTCTATGCGTTCGCAAGACAAGATACACGAACCTAAGAATTTTTTTTGGCAGATCCGACTTCATAAAAATCTAAAGTCGAACCTACCAAAAGGGGATAGATTAGTCCCACAAAAAGAAAAGAAAACAAGATATTTACGAGGAAAAAGTCAAGTGAAAAAACGTCAAACGCATACCGAAAAGTCTACCACGTAGTAACGTGGAAAAGATAGTCTACAACGAAAGTATTTCAAGGCCACAAGACACCGATTATAAAAACCAAAGAACAATAAAGCACAACACGTGCAAGAGAAGTCAAGAACAAGAGCACTAAACACCAGGAGAGATGTCCTTCTCCTTAGAGGCGTCCTCACCACCCAAAGTTGCAGACATAACTCCCTCTTTGGCGCCTTCACCCTCAGGAGTTGTAGCAGGCGAGTTCGAAGTGGAAGAGACACGTATAAGAGCAACCCCCTGGGGAACAACGGGGTAGAAGACTGAGAAATCGTTCCATTCGCGTTCCGCGTTCCAATCCAGATGGCGACCGTCACGAACATCCTCCATAGCCTCGATACGAGATATCCAAGAATAGTAAGTACTCGTCCCCCGTATATTCGTTTTATGCCTCTCCGTTTTCTCCTCCGGGTCAGCCTCGAGCGACGCAACCTCCTCTGTCAACACCTCGATGCGTCGCGCTAACACGCCACGTTGCTTCGCCATCTCTAAAGTTTCCAAGCGAGCCTCTTTCTCGGCCTTCGTAAGATAAGTAACCCTCTTGTTAAGCTCCTTGACCTTTTTATTAAGCTCGGTAACTTGGCCCTTCATCACCTCCTCATGATTTGAAGACTTGAGAAGGCGTTCCCAGGCACACAGCGAAGCTTGAAAAGACTGACAGGTCGCAACAAGTAAGAAACAACAAAGTACCAAAGCAGAAGCAAAAGCACGAGTAAAATAAAGAAAATCGTACATGCCACTGCGTGATGAGAGACTCTCCCAACACATCCATGACCGGCAAGGGCGTGTAATGATTCCATTAAGAAGAAGCCGTCAAATCTTGCATCGCCGGGACGAAGCTACGCGTAGGAGCAACGGACGCGACACCACGACATGAAAGTCGTTAACCTTGACGTACGCAATAGAAGCCGCGTTAGCAAATTTTCCCTTACCTTTTTCATCCTTAGAAAGAAAAGCTACAGAAGGAGTCTCTGTCTCCGCGTTCAAAGGAGTGTCTGATTGCGCCTTCGCCTCTACGTTTTAAGGAGTAGCCTCCTCCATTTTCATCGAAATAGGGGTATCCTCCTCCTTCGCAGCCTTCAATTTACTTTCCATGATACATCTCCTCTTCGCAGAGATCAGATCACTAGAATACTCTTGACGAGTACGAGAGGCAATGCCTGAAGAAAAAGAACAAGAAGTAAAGCTATGAGCCGGAAGAAAAGTAGAATCAAGAAAAGGAACGCGTAGCATACGAAAAGAAACCTACAACGTGAAGGAATAGGGGTCGCGATACGATAACCCAACCCGTCGCGTCCAGTAAAGGTATGATAAACTAAAGGAATAGCCATAATCCTCCTTGTAATATCCTCTTATTCCTCTCGCGCTACGATCGCATGGATGTTGACTACACGCAAAGTCGCGAGTAAGGCAAGTCGTCGACGCGTACAAGAAAGAAAGATAAAAACTTCAATAAGTATGAAATGAAGAAACTTACTTGAAGGAGTCTACTCTTCAAGAAAAAAGCCACAGTCCTCGCCCAAAGTCGATTTCCTATTGCAGTAGAACTTATCTACCCCACCACGATCGAACGAAGTCCCTAGTTCACCCAAGGAGTTACACCAATGCGAGATTTGAAGTTGATTCTACCCGAAGAAGGGGTAGAAAGCATACTAGAATGCATAACGCCGGCGATTGTAAACTCAACGTCAATCGCCTGACTACGTCAGAAGCTGATTGAAGAGTTCGATGAAGATGGCGATCGCTTGGCATATATGGCGATCGCGTGTGTGTTCCGGAATGAAGATTTCGGATTTTCCTTTTATGTTTCGTTTTATTGTTTCGCCAAATGGTAAATTTGTATTAAGATAGGATCAACATCCTAGACTTACAAAGAGTTCAAAACAGTAATACAAACTAACAAGGCTAAGGAGCAACTATATAAGTATTCTCCTTCTCATTTCGTTTTATTGTTTCGTTTGGAAGACTTTCCTTATGTTATTTACGGTATTTTCTTAAGGTTAGACTCTATTTAAGAACTCTAATTCTCTTTATTGTTGGATCATCTTTTCCATCTACAACTCTAGTCTTGCGAACCATGAGAAAGAACTAATTCCATTGTTTTGCCTAGCTATTGAAGCCTTTAGTTATTAAGTTGTGAGATTTACCACTCTTGTTCTTTTCCTTTGGGTTTGTATTGGTTCTCTTGCTTTTATCCATATGATTTCTATTAGTTTTGCTAGACTTGCCACCTAGTTTGATTGATAGTCTTCTATTTCTAGACTAGAAATAGACTGTGGAATTCCTTGTCATAGTAGCACTCGTATTTGCATGATCTGGTAGTTGATTTCTTATATAAAGGAGAATTGATTCCATGTTAATACTTGACGGTTGTAAGTTATTGCATGCATCCTTGTGATTCATGTGCTATTTGCTGCTATTTGATTTAACCTAGGAGGTCTCTTGATTAGTAAGTATTATCAGGACCGGTTGGTCTGCTGATATATTAGAGATTGGAACCTCTTCGCATAATATTCTCAACCATCATTGCCTTGCTTGTTACTTGTTACTTATTTGTCCTTATACAATCAACCCCCCCCCCCCCCCCCCCCCTTGTTACGTGTTCTTGAGTTGATATTTCACCTGTGCATTGATTTGGTATTTCGATTCCCTTGGGTTCGACCTCTACTTACTTGCTATACTCTAGTTAGTATTTTAGGGTTTCTTTGATTTAGAAACCACGACATTTTCTCTATCAAATTTGGCGCCGTTGGCGGGGAATTGAATTATTCTATTTCTGTGATAATTGTGAATTATCAACTGTTTGGTGTGAGCCTTTATGGTTCAGACCCGTGCTACTGATTCATCTCTTGTTGCTTTTGACTCGGAGATAAATAGGACGTTTCGGCGGAACCGAAGATCAATTTTGAACCAAGGTAACGAGATGGGTGATAACGTAGAAAATGGACCACTGGCTCCAAATCAGCAACAAGTTCCACCAATACTACCTACTATGATGCAACTCACTGCCTCAAACTTAGACCAACAACCTATGACGTTGAGATTTCCTGAGATTGCTGAAGGTGTGAATTTTGAGTTGAAAGTTGGTTTGATTCATGAGCTACCACACTTCCATGGCTTAGCAGGTGAATATCCAAATAAACATTTGGCTCAGTTCCATGCCATATGTTCTAGTATGAAGCCAAGGGGTGTTACTGAGGAACAAATCATGTTGAGAGCCTTTGGATTTACTTTGAAAGATGCTGCGAATGATTGGCTCTATTATCAAGCCCTAGGGTGTATTGATACATGGGCTAAGATGAACAAGGTTTTTTTGGATAAGTACTTCCCAGCCAACAAACTGAGTAGCCTAAAGAAAGACATTGCTATTGTCCAACAATATTCGACTGAGAGTCTATATGAGTATTATGAGAGATTCAAGAAGTTGTGCTCAAGTTGTCCATTCCATATGTATACTGACCAGGATCTTCTTATTTACTTGTTTAATGGCTTGAAAATGACTATACCTCAGGCTACTGAAATGTTTGAGGAGTTTGCTGAGGGTTCAAGGCAGTTTATTAATAGACATGGCTCCCACCTAGTGAAATCAATTGATTCAGATAGAATGCAGACTGATATGAATGAGTTGAAAGGATGGTAAAGTTTTTTGATGTTGCAAAGTGGTGCTCAACATGAAGTGTAAGTCGTTCAGGAACCGAATGCTAAGGTAAACGTTGTTAGGGGATGGCAACCAAAGCCAAGGTATGATCCTTATGCAAATACTTACAATCATGGTACAAGGTATCATCCTTACTTGAGATGGGATAACCAAAACAATGTTCAAAATCCTCAAGTCCTGCAGCAACAACAACCTAGACCACCACAAAATTCTATGTTTGCTAAAGATATGGTAAGGTCGCTAGCTCAGAGTGTGATGCAACAAAGTGTTGAAACTAAGCCAAGCATTCAGAATCTTGAGAGGCAAGTAGGTCAGATTGCTCAAGCTGTGAGTAAATTAGAGGCAAGGGAATCGGGAACACTACTATCAGAGACGGTAGTAAACCCGAGAGAGAGTGTCAGTGCAGTATTCCTTAGGAGTTGTAAAGTTTTGAATGAAAACTCGAATGCAGAGAATTCCTTGTCAAAAACGTGATCGCCATCTGTTCCAGACGATCGCGGTTTACTCTCAGATAAGATTCCGAGTTCTAAAAGAGAACGCCAACGAGACTTGACGCGATCGCCATCTCTCCCACGCGATCGTTTTTCGCGCTAGTAGCCCTGTTTTTCTCGATTTTCACGCCGTTAGTCATTTTAAGTCGGTTTCTCTCGGTTTTCGTGCCATTACACGTTTAAATCCTACTTTTCTCGGTTTTCGCGCCATTAGTCATTTTAATACTGTTTTTTCTCGATTTTCACGCCATTACAAGTTCTATCTGAACCACAAATTTAAACAAACATTACAACATTAGCACCAAACTCGAAATTAAACAAAAATTACAACATTAGCAATACAAGAAACTTGAAATTAAACAAATACGAACTTAAACAAACACGAGACTACTTAGTCCCACTGGAACTTGCTCCATATTTCTCATCAATCAAGGCTTTGTTTTCTGCAGCAAGTACAACATTTTCTTCCATCAGTTCAGCAATTTTGGCATGAACTTCATTAACTTTGTCGCTTAGGCCTTTTTTCCCTATTCTCAAGAGGTCCATCCCATCCTCAAGAAACTTGAAATTAAACAAATACGAACTTAAACAAACACGAGACTACTTAGTCCCACTGGAACTTGCTCCATATTTCTCATCAATCAAGGCTTTGTTTTCTGCAGCAAGTACAACATATTCCTCCAGTCCACCAGCATAAGCAGAGTGATACAAATTATCTTTCTTTAGTTGTTCTATAACCACCCTTGCACGACTTGTGTATGGAGGATCAGTCCAATATCTGTATTTGCACCCACCATCGAAATCAGGAGAGTCTCACGACCTATCAGGGCATCCCCAATATCTTCTCCCATAGTTCACCTTGTCATGACTGAATTGCTCAGTACACACCTGCTCAGTTGACTCTTTGCTGCACCAACAGATCTTCCCTCCCGGATTCATTATACCTGTTGAATGATGAAGAACACGAAGTCTGAAGTTGAAGTGTGTTGATGCTTATGTTCTGAAACGTCTGTTAAATAGAGTACGTTAAAGGTTAGTGTGTTACAGCTAGCACACAAATGTAAGTCACTTCTGGGCTTGAGTGTTATACAGCTAGTACGCAGCTGTAAGTCACTTATTTGCCTTGAGTGTGTTACAGCTAGCACACAGCTGTAAGTCACTTCTGGACTACGTTTGATGGGCCGAATTAAATTATTGGGCCTTTTCTGTATTGGGCCTTTTGTCTACATCGGCCCAAAGGTATGTAACACAGCTGTAAGTTATTTCTGGGCTTGAGTGTTATACAGCTAGTACACATGTATAAGTCATTTATTTTCCTTGAGTGTGTTACAGCTAGCACACAACTGTAAGCCACTTTTGGACTAAGTTTGATGGGCCGAATTAGGTTATTGGGTTTCTGCTGTTGTTGGCCTTTTGTCTACATCGGCCCAAATGTATGTTACACAGCTGTAAGTCACTTCTGGGCTAGAGTGTTATACAGCTAGTACACAGCTGTAAGTCACTTATTTTCTTTGAGTGTGTTACAGCTAGCACACAGTTGTAAGTCACTTCTGGACTAATTTTGATGGGCCGAATTAGGTTATTAGGCCTTTGATGTTGTGGGCCTTTTGTCTATATCAGCCCAAATCTAAAAAAACTCTAGTAAAACCTCGTCTATAAATTCACTGCCTCAGCAAACCCTATTATCTCATTCAGCTCTCATTTTCACTGCGCCGTAAAAGAAAAAGGTTTGAAGATCTTACTCTGTATTTGAATTCAAGCTACCATTATCACTGATTTGGTTTGCTATCTTAATAGTTTCTTACTTGTTTTCTTACTTTGTATTATAGATTCAAAACAACCATGAAATCATCTTCATCATCCTCAGTACCACCAGCAGGCAGCTTGACCGAGTGTCTGATGAGAAGGTGTTCCAAAGAACTGAAGGTGTTCAATGCTAATGGCAAGGACAAACCTGCCTCGTATGGCCGAAGTGTTGTTACATGCGACTGTAACTTCAGGATCATGTATCTTGATCCAGAATACGACCATCATCATCTCCAAGTCATTGCAAAATTGTTGAAGGAAAACGATGACATGAAACTTAAACTGAAATTTTTTAACAATGGGTTGATTTGGTCACATCGAAATACTTGTTTCAGTGACCTTTCCCAGGAATCTTCTCCTTCTTCGGATTCTGATTACTGTCTTGGTAGTTTCTTCTGTTAAGATGTAATGTTATGTGTCTTGTAAGGTGTTCAGTCTCTGTTAAGTCTGTTTTAGTTTCTATTTCAAGAATGAGTCTATTTTATTTTCTAATTAGTCTGTTTTAACATATCCTGAGTTTGTTGAAGTTTCTTGAGTGTCTGTTTTAACTTATGTTAAGTCTGTTGTTGTTTCCGGATTGTCTGTTTTAATTTATGCTAAGTCTGTTGTAGTTTCTGGATTGTTTGTTTTAATTTATCTGAAATCCCTTGTAGTTTATCAGAATTTGTTTCACTTAACCCATCTAAAACATTAAAAAATAACAGACAAGACAATACCTCTGTGAAAAAGAGACAAGTTTTTTAAAGCAGAACAAACATACAAGACAAGTCATCAACTAAAATCTCAAAAGCATACAAGACAAGTCATTAAAAGTTACAAAACGTAAAAATTCAACACGTATGAATTCACTAGAGATCAACATATATACTACCATAACTAATGCGGTAGTCTTTCCAATGTTGCATCCTCAACGCGAACCCACAATCCAATCCATTCGCACTAGGATCCTTGAACATGCGCCAAACTCCAGGGACGGATGGTACCGAACAATCTTCTCTAAGACACACCTAAATGTTAAAACAGAACTGATATATGTTAAGCATTAAGAAAATTGAGTGAAAACACAAATACTTTAGTGCAAATCATACCGGTATGTAGTGGTTTGCTAAGCCCACACGAGCCATTCCATATATCTTCAAACCCTTATCTGAGCTTTGTTGATACACCCTAATCGGTAAGCACAAATACGACCGGATATTTGATAATTATATCAAACCAACCTGAAACCGAGTGGCAAATGCTAATCCAATCATGGGCATACTCAACCAGTATTTGCCGGGACAAGGTGACCTGATATAGTTGACCTCTTGAACAAGAGCTTCGAAGTTGTTTTGCAAATTCGAGCGTAGTCTGGTCATCACTTGTGATGTACGTACGTCGGAGCTTCATCAAGAGCTGGAGCATTATTCATCTTTTGCACCAATGGTTGTATGGGCGAGCTCTCAAGGGCTCCTTTTTCAAGACGAGCTGAATTTGGAAGAGCAAGAGGATTCGAGGACGAATCCTTTTCAAGGGGAGGAGGATGATGTACGTACGCTGGAGGATCCCTTGGAACAACCTGTGATGCGATCCCGTAGCCGAGATGAAGGCCAGGAAGATGACAAGAGGCGATGCTGTCAAAGATGAGCTAAAACTAGAGCAGAGTGGCGTACACAATTGGCTTACCCAATTGGGCTCATTTCTGGATATGTCTGGGATTCAAGACCAAACGACTTTCTCTCACAAGTAGAAGCCTAACGGACAAACGATGATTAAGTTATGGCTTCTACAAGGTAAGAAATCGCAACAGCTCGGTCAGACAAACCATTTATCCGTTTGAGCCCATTTTTGGATATGTGTCCTTTATTGGACTTATCTTTCAATTGTTCAAAAATGAGGCCCATTGGATGTTGGGAGCTACTGTAACAATCAGATCAATTTCGTGAGGAATATGGGCCAATGGGTCATTAAGAGGATTTCAGCCCAAGGGGGTTGTGTGTTGGACAATTCCATTTTCAGCAGCCCTTTTTAGTAGTATAAATACCTAAGGTTTTCTAGGGCTTTAGTTTGATTGAGTTTGCCAAAGAATTGATACGTTAAGTTGTTATAGCTTTACCTTGTAAAACCCTAGTTGTAGTTTTTTATTGAATTGATTTTGTGTGTCGTTTTCAATTCAATCAAGAGAATGAGTAGTTGGTGTGTCCGATAACTCTAGATCAACCCGAGTTCGAGAAACATCTTGGTGTGTCCAGCGTTTCGAGGATTCAAACCGTGAAAGAACCCTAGGTGGATTCCTATGGACTCGTCAAGTCCGACGAATCATTCTTGGTGGATTCCTAGAAGGGTGTCGTTTGCTTATCTCATTCGTTTGATCGTCTTCCACAACGACCTCACGAATCCATCTTTACCTCGACATCACCTCCACCTTGTTGCCGTCGTCAGCCAGCAGCTGCCGCCGATAGCATATACGCCGCCGACCGAGAGGTCCTTTGCCGATTGCTTCCTTTTCGACGTCTCTTCGATGTCTCGTGCTCAAATCCTAGCCTATTGCGATCCTACTCCAACGCAGGAGTCATCAACTTGTTTGTATATATCACTGTTATGTAACAGCTCTGAAGCCACTACAATGCGAATGCGATGATACTCAAACTGGTCAAACCCCAACAACACAGCTAGTGACCGATATCCACAATGTCCATCTGCACTTACGTCTTTCGCATCTACAATGTATGGAAACATGAAGAGATCAACATTGTCAACCCCAAAGTCTACCCCTCATTTCGTCATTGTTGGTTGAGGGAACTCATCTGTAAGTGTGCAACCTAATAATCCGAATCTCTCTCCAGCAGTGCCACCTGAATAACCGAACGCCTCTCCCGCAGTGCCACCTGAATAACCGAACGCTTCTCCCGCAGTGCAACCAACAACTTCAAAATCCCCAATTATAGTACATTCAGTGGAAGTAGGTTGCGTCGCCTTTTCTTTTCCTTTTCCCTTTCCCCTAACCTCCTTATTCTTCGTCTTCGCCTTCATCGCATCGTTTCTTTCTAATTCTTCCCTTGCGTACTCAAACCCTCTCTTCTCTCTCTCGGTTCCCCACTTCCTTCCTACGGCTCCTATTGGTCTTCCAGGATCCTTTATGATGACTCCTGCAACAAAGTAGGATCGTAATAGGCTAGGCTTTGAGCACGGGACGTCGAAGAAACATCGAAAGGAAGCAATCCGTGAAGGACCTCTCGGTCGTCGGCGGATATGTTGGCGGCGGCGACTTCTGGCTGACGACGGCAACAAGGGTGGTTGTGATGTCGAAGTAGAGATGGGTTTGTGAGGTCGTTGCGAAAGATGATCGAACGATCTTTGATAAGAAAACGACGTCTATCTAGGAATCCACCTAGAAAGGCTCGTTTGACTCGAAATAGCCCAAGGAATCCACCTAGGGTTCTTTCAAGGTTTGAACCCTCAAAACGCTAGACACACCAAGATGTTTCTCGAACTCAGATTGATCGAGAGCTATGGACAATTGAATTGAAAATGACACACGAAATCAATTCAATCAAAAACTACAACTAGGGTTCTACAAGCTAAAGCTAAAACAACAAAATGTATCAATTCTTTGGAAAATTCAATCTAAACTGAAACCCTAGAAAACCTTAAGTTTTTATACTACTAAAAGAGATGTTGAAAATGGAATTGTCCAACACACAAGCCCCTTGAGCTGAAATCCTCTTCATGGCCCATTGGCCCGTATTCTTCACGAAATTGATTTGATAGTTCCAGTAGCTCCAGACAACCAATGGACCTCATTTTTGGACCAATGAGAGATAAGTTCAAAAAAGGACACATATCCAAAAATGGGCCCAAACGGATAAATGGTTAGTCCGAACGAGCTGTTGCAATTTCTGACCTTGTAGAAGCCAAAACTTGATCATCGTTTGTCCGTTGGGCTTCTACTTTGCGGAGCAAGTCACTTTTTCCTGGGTCCCAAAAATATCCTGAAATAATCCCAATTGTGTTAGCCAATTGTGCACGCCACTCTGCCCTTGTTTCATCCCATCTTCGATAGCACCGCCTCTTATCGTCTCTTCGGCCTTCAGCTTGGCAACGGGATCTCATCATGGGTTGACTTGTGGATTCATATGTCTGAAAATCTTGGGTGTCTTGATCCGATTCTCTTCCATGCTTGCCCTCACCTTTAAAATCTCGCCCTTGATGGTTGCGTTGATCCTCACAACCATTCGGTTAAAATCGCCTATGCTTGAACCCACTATCTTCTTCAACACCTTATGCATCCCCTCAACCCTATGGTTTATTCATTCAAGGGCATGTTTATGTAAGACAACAATTAACTAATCAACTAATAAATAAATATGAAATGTCTATGTATAACATACCTGTTTGAGGTCCTCGTGAAGAAGTGAAGATTGTGTTCCGTCCACGCGCAAACAATGTTTGTCTTGTAAAGGATAAGCCTGACCTTATTAATGTATCCAACTATTCCGCTTTTCCAAGATGTTCTCAACCATGCCATCCTCTCCTCGTATACCTCCTCCGTTCTTGATAGAAAAAGTCTCAATACTTGCCCGCACAACCTTTTAACCGATTCTTTGTTTTCAAGATTTTGGTAGCATTTAATTCGATGTTGTGCTTGATATGCACCCAACACAAGAGGTGTTGAACCGGAAGATCTTTGAACATTATCTTGATTGCAATGATGAGAGCTAGTTCTCGATCGGTCTTTATTGCAGTGGACATTATTCCAGCATCATCATTTAACAGTTTAAGCCTCTGAATTATCCACAAGTAATGCAATGTTTCCCCCTTACGCGTGAATGCATACGCAATGTTGAATGTCTTATGCGTGCAAGTGAACACGACAATCTCCACAAGAGGCATCTTATACCTGCATAATATAGTTAAAAAATGGCGCAAGGGGACATTAAACAAAAAGATATATGTACACTATTATATACCTATTCCTCTTGTAGGTGGCGTCGATAACTACGACGTACGGAAACACCTTCAACAAGTGCAACGAGTCTTGATGGGCAAAAAACAAGATGTCCCTCGTGTGATTTCTTCCTGCAAAGAAGATGCACTACATAGCTGCGGTCCTTCAGAAACTTCAAGGTCCACTGTGTAACACTCAAATCCCCACGATCCTCAAAATGCAACTTCTGAACAAAGTTTGCGATTTGTTTTGTGCATGTTACATTCCCAGGAAATTTATTTCTCAACTAAAGACTAATAGCAGTTGGAGCAGTGAATACATTCGCCAACGACATCACCAAGCTCACCTCATCCGGCGTCATTCGACCCATGTACGGATGACAAATGAAGCTAGTGCAAATCTTATGATTGTGTTGTCCGTGTTTTACCTTCAAATATCATCCATCTCTGGCATCTCTCTCCTTGAACTTATAACCTCGGACCTCAAAATTGCAATTCATCCTCTTATCCCTACTCTCCCGCTCTGTCTCAACAACCACCTTTGTTTCCCCATCTTCTAATTCCACTTTCTTTTTCCGTGATCTATACACTCCATAATGCTCGCACATTATATTCATCTGACGTACATTACTATGACTAGTCACTAATACCATCATAAGCTCTCTACCAGTACTCTGAATCCAATGCCTCAAATGTTCCTTAGTAGGAAACGTTTCATTGGTTTCAAACGCATCATAGTAATCCAAACCCTATATTTAATTTTGGCTAACCCCAATTATTCCAAACTACAATAAGAATCGCACCTATATCTTATTAATCCACATGAATCACAACTACAAATTCTACGAATTTATATGCACCTAAATAGAGAGAAAAACAAATAATAGAGAAAAAATAACTAACCGAAAAATCACAGGCGTCAAAGTCTCCTTCTTCTTCGTCGCTATCGTCCCACATCCCGTCCTCAGGTTCACTGAAATACTCTTTCTCGTCCACGATCGCATCGACCTTTCCGTCGTCGCCTTCACCATGATCGTCACTCACATACTCGTTCTCTACACCGCTCGAATATTCAATCTCCGTCACTTATTCAATCTCCTCACCATCACTCAAGTTTTTAACTCTCTTATTTAACATTTTCGGATGACTCAAATGAAAAACACAACTGAGTGGGGTGTATAAATAGGCTTTTTTCCAACGGTCATATTCAAAAAAATAGTCGTTGGGGGAAATTTACCCTACACGTAGGAAACCAACGTACGTGGGTGTCCAACGTACAGTAAAAAATTCTCCCAACGGCTATTACTTAGGGGAAAATTTAGCATGTACGTTGGGAACCCACGTACATTGGTTTCCAACATACATGGTAATTATCCCCCTAACAGCTCTTTTTCCCAACGACTAAATTTTCACCGGTTACTTTTTTTAAATTATATCCGTATATGGAAACCTAACGTATGTGGGAACCGAACTTGTACAATTTACGTATTTTTTAATCCGCTTCATGTATTTCGTATTTTGCTTCACGTAACATTTTTTGGTTTTGCCTATACGTTGGAAACCAACATATGAAACTGTAGTGCGCAAAGTGAACTTTGTAGTGGAAATATATTCAGCCATGAAAAAACGGTCACAACAGAAAATATGTGAACGTGCAAGACTACTATTGGAATGAACCTCCGAAGCTATCACATTAACCTACACGGATTGAACCAAGTGCATGTTAGTTCAATTTATTCATAACAAAAAGAAATTGGCTAATAAAAATCAACAAACCCGCAAGACTAGAGACTTGAACATTTAAGACTATCAACATGAACCTACAAAACTATCGACATAACCTATGGCCTTTTAGTTCAATGCTTTCATTACAAAGAAAACCGGGATAAAAAAAATCATGACCTTGCAAGGGTATCAGTATGAATCTACACGCTATCGACATGAACCTTATGTCTTTTAGTCCAATGTGTTCATAACAAAAAAAAAACAGTCTAAAAGTTTGATGAACCTAAAAGAATATCGACGAGAACCTACATCACTATCAACATGAACCTTCATGAGTATCAACATGAACCTAAGGCCTTTTTAGTGCAATGTGTTTAGACTAGAAAACAAACATAAACTTAGATGACTATATTGTAGAAAGTTTATGAACCTATATGAACCTCTCATATAGAGTTTGTGAACTTGTAGTATATATTTAATCAATCTCTCAAATAGAGTTTGTGAACATGTAATATATGTTTTATAATTATCATAAACATGTAAGACTATCGGCATGAACTCGACATGAACCTACACGACTATCGACATGAACTAATATCTTTTAGTGCAATGTGTTCATAACAAAAAAAATGGGCTAAGAATTTGATGACCCTGCAAGACTTCGACATGAACCCTCAAGGCTATCGACATGAACCTGCAAAGCTATCGGCGTGAACTGGCGAGACTATCAATATGATCCTGTGGCATTTATTGCATTGTGTTCATAAGAAGAAGAAAAAACAGGCTAAACAAAAATCTGTAAACCTCCAAGAACATTGAAATGAACGTTCAAGGCTATCAATATGAACCTACACAACTACCAACATGAACCTAGTGAATTTAAGTTCAATGTTTTTATAATTAAAAAAGCAGGCTAAAAAATCAATGAACATGCAAGACTATCGACATAAATCTGTAAGAATATCGACATGAACCTACACTATTATCGACATGTACTTACGACCTTTTGGTTCAACATTTTGCATAAAAAAAAGAAAATTGAGATAAAAAAAAATTAATGAACCTGCAAGACTATCGAGATGAACCTGCAAAGTTATCAACGTGAACCTACACGACTATGACATGAACCGAAGGCCTTTTATTGCAATGTGTTCATCATAAAAAATCATGAACCTGCAAGGCCATTGATAAGAACCTCCACGAGTATCAACATGAATCCAACGCTTCTTAGGCCGATGTGTAGATAACAAAACAAATCGGCCTAAGACATTTATGAACCTGCAGGGCTATCGATATGAAACTAAGACTATCAACATCAACCTAAGACCTTTTAGTGAAAAGGGTTGTTCATAATAAAGAATTCAGGCTAAAAAATGCCATGAACCTACAAGACTATCGACATGAACATAGGGCGTGTTAGCGGATTGTGTTTATGAACCTCTCGTAAATCATTGGACTTGTAGTCTTATGATTTTTGTATGCGTAATTGTTTTCCGATGGATTATTCTTTCATTAAAATGTTTAAAAATCAATAAAATTGTATGTGTTAATAAATGAACCTATACGAGTAAAATAATGAACATGTATTTGTAGATCAATGAACATGTATGTGGAAATCAATGAACTTGTATTTGGAACTCAGGAACTTGTTATGATTGTTTTTCAATGGAATATTTTTTCGATAAAATGTGTAAATGAATGAACCTTTATGTGTAAATCACTTAACCTCAATGAACCTGTATGTGAAAATCAACAAACCTGTATATGGAAATCATGAACTTTTCATGATCCTTTTCAATAGAATAATCTTTTAATAAAATGTGTAAATAAATTAACATGTATGTGCAAATGAAAGAAGTTGTATGTGTAGATCAATGAACCTGTATGTGAAAATCAATGAACTCGTATATGAACGCATGAACTTGTGATGATTCTTTTCAAAGAAATATTCTTTCGATAAAATTGTGTAAACGAATGAACCAATATTTGTAAAAAAATGAACATGTATGTGTAAATTAATGAACTTGATCTCCCTTGATCGTTGTATACAATCTTTTTTCAATGAAAATTCATTTGGTAAAAACTCAAAAATTGAATGAGTATAAGTTGATTAACTTGTACGTGTGACTAATGAACTTGTATGACTAAATTAATGAATCGGTATTAGTAGACTAATGAACTTGAACTAGACATTTTTATCCTTATTTTATTTTGGTTCTTAATCATCTTACTGCCAAACAAAAGTCATGCAAAGGCTCAGTTGAAGCCCTTGTTTTATATGTGCATAAAATTAAGAGGTTTTTGCGCCAAATCACTCTTTATTTGGTCGAATTTGCGTCGAACCATCCCTTATTACACATTTTGCAATAAACCACCAATTTATCACATTCTGTTAACATGGAACCACCCCTCCCTCTATTTCGTTAACTCATCGGTTAGTTTATGCGAAATTACTCATTTACCACCACTTATTTCTAATTTTAGAGGATAAAACTGTCAGTGTCCAAACTGATGAGATTTTGATTAATGTCACGAGATTTTGACGAGAAATTGAAACCTAACTAGAAATTGAATACAACCCTAACACAGTAGCACCGCCGCTGAAATTTAACCCTCTCAATCTCCGACATTTAGTATGATTGAATTTGAAGGTGGAAGGTGGATCAGTATGTTTGAATTTGTGGTGAGTCTGTAAATACCCATTCCGGCTTTAAAACATTGGAGACAATCCCAGAAACCCGTGATTTTTGCTCTTGTTCATACTATCCACTACTCCTTCACATGCTATTGCAGAGTCATCAAGCACCATTGTCCAACCTCTTCCAATTTAATTGGCAACAAATCATTCTCCTTCACTATCTTATCCCAAATTGACCCTTTATCCTTTATCATCTCTTCCAACAGAATCCTCCCATGGCTCTCATCATATTCCACATACTCCATTCCAAACTGCTCAACTAGAATCCGACATAGCTTCTTCCACCTGAAAACATCTCCATTATTGCATTTGAACGTCTCGTTTTTGGCAAATGGGTCGACTGCCGCCCATATTTTCTGCTTGGGAAATTTGTGAAGAAGATAATGATTCCCTTAATTCATTGAGTGAACAGTCCATTACAATATATAGTAGGAGTAGACCTCTTAGCTAGTGACAGCTATTACTATTCTAGACTATTCTATTTACAAGCCTTGTCATACATTACTATCCTCCCTCGATCCGAACGTGGTGAAGACAAAGTTGGGATCGCATCTTGATGAATCGAGCTGTAGGCAAGGCTTTTGTGAGGATGTCTGCCTTTTGGTCTTCAGAGGATATAAAGGCGACTTGCATGGAGCGATTTCTGACACGTTCCCGAACAAAGTGATAGTCTAGGCTTAGGTGTTTTATTCGGTGATGGAGAACCGGGTTAACAGCAAGATAAGTGGCGCCAATGTTGTCGCACCAAAGAGTTGGCGCCTGAGGTAAGCAGATTTTAAGTTCAACAAGGAGCGACTGTATCCATAAAGTCTCGTAGGTTGTTGTATCCAATGCCCTGTATTCTGCTTCAGTGCTGCTGCGTGAGACTGTGGGCTGCTTCTTGGAGGCCCATGAGATGAGATTGGGGCCGAGATAAATGCAATAGGCTCCCGTAGAGCGCCGATCACGGGGATCCCCTGCCCAGTCTCCATCAGAGAATGATGCAATATCAGCAGCAATGGGCAAAGCATCAGAGAATGCAGCCAGTCCAGATTTTCTTGGTGTGGCAGAAAGATGGAATTTGATGTCAGATGTGCCATTAAGATAACGAAAAACACGTTTTGCTCCTGCCCAATGTTTCTCCAGGGGGTTCTGCATATGTTGGCACAAACGGTTAATTGCAAAAGAAATATCAGGGCGAGTAAACGCCAATTACTGGAGGCCACCGATGATGCTACGATACTTGAGGGGATCAGCAAACGGTGCACAAGTATCTGAGGACGTCACAAAGGAGGTTGACATCGGTGTAAGAACAGGTTTTGAGTCAGCCATTGCAGCACGCTGGACCAAGTCTTTAATATACTTCGTTTGGCTGAGAAAAATTCCTGCATTTGTGCGCTTAACCTCAATTCCAAGGAAATAATGTAGAGCTCCAAGGTCTTTCACAGCAAATTGAGAAGACAGTGTGGCTACAAACTCATCAGCTAAGATAGTAGTTGTGGAGATTACCAAGAGATCATCCACATAGACCAAGATGAAAACTGATTCTGATCCTTGCTGATAAATAAACAGTGATGTGTCGGCTACTGAGGGTATGAATCCCATGGTAACAAGAGAATTGCATAGGCGAGAGAACCATGCCCGAGGGGCTTGTTTAAGGCCATAGAGTGATTTTTGTAGCTTGAAAATATAGGAAGGAAAGTCGGAATTCACAAAACCTGGGGGTTGGCTAGTATAGATGTCCTCCGTCAAGGTACCGTGTAGGAAGGTGTTGTGGATATCGAGTTGCCGTACCGACCACCGATGCACCGCCGCCAATGAGAGGAGAAGCCGGATTGTTGAAGGCTTTGCCACCGGACTAAAAGTCTCTTCATAGTCTAGGCCATGTACTTGATGATAACCTTTGGCAACGAGCCTCGCCTTTCCTCTTTCAATGTCTCCATTAGCGTGTCGTTTAGTTTTAAACACCCATTTCACACCGAGGACATTTGTGGAGGTAGATGGTGGGACAAGGCGCCAAGTTTGAGTGTTGAGAAGGGCTTGAAACTCGGATTTCATGGCATCACGCCATTCGGGATATTTGAGGGCTTCTGTATGAGAGGTTGGCTCATCGGGTATGGTGGTTGTGGCTGAGCATGAAGGGGTGGGTCAAGGGATGGTCCCATCAGTCCGGGTCTTGGGTTTGAAGGTAGAGGTTTTGGAGCGGGTTATTATGTGGGATGTAGGAGGTTGATCTATAATGGTGGTAGTGGAGGGGAGCCCAGGAGAAATTGTTTGTGCAGGGGAAGAGTCATTTTGTGAGCTGGTGTTTGGGGAAGGAGGCCCTTCTGAATTGGGCTCGGGTATAGGCCCGGGAGGAATGGCGACATTTTGAGGAGGTGGATTAGAAAGGTGTGGAAGGGCATGGAGAATGGAAATGGGCTCAGTTGTGCGTTGCGCCAAGAGGGGAGGTTTGGCAAAAGGAAAGGTGTTCTCGTGAAAGAGAACATCTTGGGAAACATAGGTGCGGGAAGTCAGCCAATCATAGCAAAGGTAGCCTTTGTGGTTGCTTGCATACCCAAGAAATAGGGTTGGTGAGGAGCGGAATGAAAGCTTGTGATTGCGGTATGGGCGAAGATTGGGAAAGCATAGGCATCCAAAGACTCGGAGAAAAGAGTAATCGGGTTTGGATTGAAAAAGGAGCTCAAAGGGACTTTTGTGGTTAAGAAATGGTGTGGGAAGGCGATTTTGTAGGTAGGTGGCGGCCTCAAAGGAGTAGTCCCAATAGGTAAGGGGCAAGGAGGCGTGTTTGAGAAGAGTGAGCCCCATATCGACTATGCGGCGATGTCGGGTTTCGACACTACCATTTTGTTGGTGGGAATATAGGCAAGTCAAGCGGTGGTGAATTCCCATGGTTTGGAGAATGTGTTTGAGGGGTTTAAATTCGGTGTCGTTGTCGGTTTGAATGTGAGATATGTTTGTTTGGAAGTGTTTTGTTGCAAAGTTGAGAAACGTAACAACAATTTGAGGAACAAGGGATTTTGTACTAAAAGGAAACAACCATGTGAATTTAGAAAAATCATCTATGATTGAGAGATAGTAACGATTGTTTTTAACAGAGGTAAAGTGTGCAGGACCCCACACGTCTAAAAATAAAAGGGAAAATGGCCTTGTTGATCTGCTAGGTGAAGGGGGGTGGGGCAATTGATGGGCCTTGGCCCAAGAACAATCTGGACATCTATCTGGGCTGGAAGGCAGGCCTTTTGTTGAATTTGGCAGAGAGCAGAAAATGGAAGAGACGATGCAGTGTGAAGGATGAAGTTGCGGTGGTGATGACGAAGGTGCAATAGTGGTGGCCGGAAACTCGTACAAGCCTTCCTTAGCGGGCCCCCGAAGAAGAACCGCCTGGGTTGTCGAATCCTTCACAAGAAAGTAAGATGAGTGGAATTCAAAGTAAACCGAATTATCATTGCATAATTTATTGACAGATAAAAGATTTTTGGTAATGGATGGAGTGTGAAGTAAATGTGAAAGTTTAAATGGACGAGAGTTAGAGAAGAGTGTTGTAGAACCGTGGTGTTGGATTGGGATATTGGATCCATCACTGAGTGCAACTTGATCGGTGCCTGAGTAGGGTAGGCCGCCTATGCGTAGGTTGGACAGGTCCGGCGTAAAATGGTGAGTGGCGGCTGTATCCGGGTACCATGAAGAGTATGCAGTGTGGTTGGCCTGAAAATTTGTTGGTGGAGGTGCTTGAAAAGCTTGGTCAAACCGGTGCCAATACCTCATGGCCGTGTGTCCTGGCTTGTTGCAGAGTTGGCAAGTCGGACGAGAGTCGGGTGCTCCAGAGAAAGTGTGAGGACCTCGGATGCGTCCTCCTCTGTTTCCTCCCCTGTTTTGGGAGTGGGAACGACCTCCATTGTTGTATCCTCTGCTACGCCCTCGGGAAGAAGAGGTGTGATTAACCTCAGGGGCAGGTGTGGTTTCTGTATTGTTGACAGAGATGGAGTTTTGAAGGGCTGTTGTTTGGCGACTGATGCGGGACTCCTGAAGAAGGAGATATGACAAGATCTGGGTTGGGGAGGGCAACTCTACTTGAGTGGAGAGGGACGTCACAACTGAGTCGAACTCATATACGAGGCCAGCTAGAAGGAACGTGGAGAACTCATCATCCGAGAGTGGTTGTCCCGCTGCAGCAAGGAGGGACGCTAGGTTTTTCGCCTGCGTGAAGAACTTTGTCACGGATTCCGGGCCATTCTTCAAGGAGGCCAAGCTGAGCCTCGTCTGCACCACCTGGGCGCTCGAACGAGCTGAGAAAAGCTGCTGGAGTGTGTTCCAGATCTGGGCGGAGGTGTTACAATCAATCACCTGGGCCAAAACTTGTTCAGAAAGGGAGCCATTCAAAATGGCAATGACCAACTTGTCTTTGGAGCACCATTCACTGAACGCAGGGTTTGCTGCTGTGCCAATAATGGTTGGAGGACACGGATTAGTACCATCAACAAAGGGAAAGAGATGGTGAGCTTTGAGATATGGCATCACCTGGGCTCTCCATAAGGGGAAGTTTGTTTGGTTGAGTTTAACGGTTATAAAATGAGAAAAGATAGGGTTGAAAAAAAGGGGAAAAGATAGGGTTGCTTTTGTGGGTTTTTGGGATAGAGAGGACGTTTGTCCTATACGGCAGCTGATACCATTGTGAAGAACATAATGATTCCCTTAATTCATTGAGTGAACAGTCCATTACAATATATAGTAGGAGTAGACCTCTTAGCTAGTGACAGATATTACTATTCTAGACAATTCTATTTACAAGCCTTGTCATACATTACTAGAAATGGGTCGACTGTCGCCCATATTTCCCTTGGCTTTGCAGTTTTTCGTCTCGTATTGGCGTTGAATCCAAGTGGCGTAGAAGAGGTTTGTGACATCGGTGAGAACCGAGAGCTTTGTGTTGGCGGGTTTCTAGTCTGAGATGTCTCGGATTTCTGGGGATCGGCATTCCAGGACGGACAAGGGCCACGTGCGACTCAGTAGACCTTCCATGGGCCTCCGGGAGTGTCGGAAAGCGGGAGGATCTCGGTGAGGTTGTTTTCGACTATTCCGGTGATGCCGATCACTAATCCTACGCTTTGGTGGCCCTGTGGGGCGTCGTCTTCCTCCAATTTCTTCTGCAATTGAAAATAAAGATAGGGGGTTGAGATTTAGTAATAGTTAACAACGAACAAGGATTCATTATTCATATATATCTAAATTGGGATTTGCTTTAGCAGCGTCGATGGCTCCTGCCCACCACCAGCTCATCCTTAAATACTTCGACACCCTCAATTTGAAGCGTTCCAGATCGGATTTTAACAAACTGAGTGAAGAACTATCGAGAGTGGAGCTCAGAGTGAGATGAGTGGAGCTGCGGAAAGTCGGATTCGTAGTTTGATATGAATCACTGAAAGATGAGAATTACGATCCAGTTACATTTGTTGTCGGATCTGGTATTTTCCGAAGATTTTGAAGGTATATCAGTATGTTTCAGCGGCGGTGTTACTATGATATACTCCCTCCGTTCTTTTTTAATTGTCATTGTAGCATGCTTTCCTTCTTCTTATTTTATTGTCGTTTTAGCTATTTTGACAAGATTTTGTCAGATTTTCCCTTATGTTTATTACTAGATTTTGAATCTTAAATATTACTAATCAAGGAAATTAAATAAGGGTAATTTTGAGAAAAAATTGAATTCTTAATTTGTCTTAATTTGTCTTAATTTGTCTTAAAAATTGAATTCTTATTTTGAGTATATCATCGCATCAAACTGGATAATGAAACTTTTACCCTCTAAAATTAGAAATAAGTGAAGGTGACCTACCTTCAACCCGCATAGTAATGACTAAATCCTTTAATTCTATTAACTACATTCATTGACCCACCTTTGGGTGATCTCCTAAAATATAATCAATAATGCAATTGATCAATCAAACTTTCATATCATTTATAGCATCTCTATAATCATGATCAATTCAAATATATGCTATTATTTTCAATGTTTAAACGATATATAACAAGGCCACTTTGGTGACTAAAAGTTATACATAACCTAAACATTGAACTCTAATGAGTAAATTTGGTCTTAATGTGTTAATATTTCATTAACACAAATTACCCAATCTTAATACATTCATTCAGAAAATAAATGTATCTAACAATGCGGAAGACTTCTTTAATTACTAGATACGGGCCTCGCGCTCCGCACGAAAAAATTACCTATTTTCGTATGTAATTTAATATAGTTATGCATTATGAGGAAAATTCCGATGCAAATAACTCTTAACGTAGGAAAAACGAACAAATCGTGTTCAGAGATTACACGCCAATGTTCATATTCTGGACGAAAATGTTCATAATCTAGGCCATATATTTTTTTGAACGTGTGGGACGCGGTGACATACTTGTAATTACTGCAAACTTTGTTTTTTTTCAAAACGACCTCAAAAGAATTAGGGTCTTTTCATAATGCATAACTATATCAACAATAAACATTTCACCTTTTGCAGTACAAAAATATTACGATTGTGTAATGTTCCGACAACATTTCACCCGATTTGTCTTTTTTTTTCTACATCACTGCTGCATCCAAAAAAACAGGACGATAAACAAACTCATGTACGGACTCTAATATTAACAATAAGGGTTCGTTTGGATAGCCGCTTAAAATGTCAGTATAATGTTATAGAGGTATTATCCTATATTATAATGACTTTAAATAAAAATGTGTGTTTGGATATATATTTATTTGAGTTGTATTTTATGAAAATACCGTATCTCCTCATTTGTCTTCCTTATCATATTCGACACTAAACAGTGAAACACCACCATCGTGATCACCTGCATCGCCGCAATGAACCACCACACTCAACATCACCTTCAACACGATCCACCACTTTCATGTTGGGATAAGATAGATTTAAGGTTGAACACAGTACTAATCCTCAATTAGATTCAAAAGTCCACTAATTTTTGAATTTCGAATTGAACAAAAACCCTAATTCCCAAATCTGAAATTATGTGTTTAGGTCCAAAATTCGTATTCAATACACACAACCAAGGCATCTGAAACATAAACCACATCAATACAAGCAAAAACGGCGAGGAACAGACCCTGTGTTGTCGAGGCGGAAGGCGGCGACGAAGGTTGTTGTACTCTGGGATGTGATATGGGGAGGAAGAGGTTGAATCTGGTGACGGAAGGATACGGCTGGGATCGGAGATGGAAGCAACGAAGAAAATGGTGGTTGTTGTAGTTGAAGGTGTAGGCGACGAAGGTGTAGGAGATGACCCCAACTTCTGTGGTGGTGGTGGTGGATGAAAATGAAAAGATATCTAAGACTACCAAACAATATTATGAGTAAATATCTATTCTAATTTACACAAAATTACTTCAATAATACACATTATAATATAATGTAACATAATATATAAGGTTATTATAATTCTGGAATCCAAACGGGGCCTAAACATTTCACAAATTATGCACAACCATTCATAACTAATTACAGTTTCAACCCGTAATATACCTATACACATTGGTTGTTACTGATGTCCAATTTCTAAAATTTGTCTTCCCATACAAAACCTAGCTGGCATAATTCAGTATCAAACATCCATAGCCACAACAAACTGCAATCGGGGGCTCAAATAATGATCATGTGCATTTCAAATAATGAGCAGCCACATTTCAAAGCTTTTCATAACTGAAACTTAATATTAATACCTTAACTCAAGGTTACCTAAAATCGAGAGAGAATAAGTATATAGATAATTTTTTGCAAGTAGCTCATTTACATAACAAAAGTCTATGGCTCCTGATAAGATGCTCAAAAAATGAGAGAACTTTATATTAATACCTTAACTCGATGGCCTTATTGCTTAGTTCATACCAATTCCCAAACGACTTTCTGACCAATGTGACATCCTCAATCTTAGCTTCATAATAATTAGCTATACGGAAGGAAAAAGAAAAACACGTATGAGTTTAAAAAGACCAAACTTGTAGAGATCAATAAGAAATAGAACCTGAAGGCATGGAGGAAGTTGCGGTTGATAGAGATAACGTTTCTTTTGGAGATAGGAAAGTTCTCAGGGAATACAAAATCATAATCCATTAGAGTCGTTCTTGCTTGGAGTCTGAAGTAGAGGCATTGTCGTTGATGCCAGCTTCATCTTCAACTTCATCATCATCAATAGTAATTACTGTGCGTGGTGAAGGCTTTCTCAACTTCTTCTGTACAGACTCTTCGACGTCAACAATGATAACATTGGGGACATCGCTATCAAGATCAATGACAAAAAAATCAGGCATTGAACATTTGTTTAGCACTGGCTTCACCCGAGAACTGGTATGCCGCGAGAAATTATTTCCTCTAGATCCCATTTTTTTACTGAAACACAACAGAGACACGCATTAGAAATTCATAAACATAAATAGCTACATAGTCATGCAATAAGGAGGTATCGATGATGAGTACTCCAATAAAACAAAATGCACTTAGTTTGACAGTATAAAAAAAAATAGTTATCCATTAACCTATGAAATTGTTGGGACAACATCAGCAGTTCCATTATTCTATTTCATCCCTTTGCACAAAATTCAACCTAATCTTCAATATAAAGGATACTATATGTAAGAAAACAAATCTTAAGAACATACATATTGAATCATAATTCCTCTGTTTCGCGCCCACTTATGAAGAAAGGTCCATGACACTAAAATAACCTTAACCCAGTAGCTTAAACCAGCACACGTAGCCCACAATAGACTGAAATTGAGGTTCACTCTTACCCTAGCAAATCAATAAGATAATTAGTATATGGTTCTGTAGCCAAGGCAAGAGCACCTAGAGTATCCAGTATGAGATTAAACCAAAGCGTTGAAGAAAATATAAGAAGATTAACTGTGAGTAGATATCTATCTAAAACAGAAATAATCTTTCACTGTAAATACTTAAAGAATATAAGTAAAATAGAGTATAATCTACTATATAACTACTAAAGCAGAATGCCTTACTCTCACCTTAGCTATGCCACGTGGCTAGAAGGCTTTTCAGCCTATCCACGTGTCTGCCACGTGTCATAACGCAATTCGTTGATTTTGTTCTTTTTTCAAACTACTATGTAAGGAAGATATTTTTTTTCCTTTTTTGGCAAATTTAGTATATACGGCTGAACTTGCATATTTTTGGTAATAGTATCACGCATAATTTCAGAAATATTGGGGAAATCTTCCGGAAGAATACTTTTAACTTTTTTATGAGGTGATTGAATTATGACATTTTTATTTTGGTCATAAATATCAGATGTAATCCAAAATTGTATATAATCCATCTATACTTATTTCCTAATTGTGTGAATGGCATTTTTAACTGTTCATACCCTATACTATTGAACATGTACAACAAACTGTAAAGATAAAATTGAAACCCTAATTTTTAAGTTGAGCTATTTATATGAACCTATAAAGCAATAATGAAACCCTAAAGCAAAAAAAGAAAAAATTATTACAAATTTTCCTGCAATAATTATATGAACCTGAAAACAAAAATAATAACTAATCTGCAAAATTAAAAATTACGATGGAAAAGATATCATAAAAACCCTAATTTCTAGAACGATATAAAATAAATCGAACTATAAAATAAAGGATACTCTTGCCAAGAATCTGCAACCCAATTTCCATAAACCTGTAAAGCAAGAAAAAGGAAATTAATGTATTTATATGCAATATGCAACCTGTTTAAACCAAGGAGAATATATCAAACAATAATCGAATCATGACTTACAACTTTAACCTAAATTATAACTTATTAAATTCCAGAAATAAGACGCAGCAATATTCTGCACAAAATAAAACCCTAAAGTTTCATTATAAAATTGACGTTCTTCCAATCATAACCCACCATATTCTCATATTCCTATCATACACCTAGAGTCATTCTTTTCCTATGAAGGCAGATCCCTCAAAATTCTCCACCACCAACATAATTTTCATGGATGAAACGGTAAATATATATTAGTTCAACCCTTTGTGTTTCTACACTTGTCTATCTAACTAAAACTATTCTTATATCAGTAAGATCGAATCCCTGCAGAAAGCAGGGATTCGATCTTAATCTAGACAACAAGTATAGGAGTATTGTGTATAAATCGTGATTTATAAACTGAAATTTCAGACATATGCAGAAGTTAAACCTCTCTTTCAAATCTTGGCTTTTGCAGAAATAGTTGTGCAGCAGCTGTGCTTTAGTGTAATTAAGATAACTTATATTTTCCTTTACTTAGATCTTCTTGCTTAAATGTTTTATTTGGGTGATAATGTTTTTTTACATGTATTTTCAGGCACAATGAGATCTTCAGCCATATGGGTGATAATCTTAAAAGTTAATGGATACCAGGTATGGTTTTGGATTAATATACTCTAGATCTACAGTTTTAACTTCAATTGCAGAAGCATTCTGCAGTTTATGAATTTTAACTAAATCTGTAAAATGAGGATATAAGGTCATTTACTTAGTGTTTGTTATGGCCAGTGGAAGATACCTGGGATGCAGGAACAGAACACTTCTTGATAAAAGCTTCATCAGATCTCTGGCCTTCACAGCTATAAATGGATCCCCGGTCTTCATAGTTGTTTACACTGACAAAGAACCCTCAATCTAACCAACAAATGAAAGAATGTCATATAACCATCTTAGAACCCGAGTAAAAGAAAGAGCCAACAAAGTGAAACCTATAGGAATTTAAACAATGAAACTCTTATCCTAGAATGACATTTCACAAAAGCAAGAAAGCATAGCTGAAGAAACTAATAAAATGATATAAGATAAACTATTTAGGCTTTGTTAAAGATTTATAAGAACGAACAAACACATGATAAACTCTTTGTCTGGATTGGTTGTCATACAATTTGGGTACATTTGTTATTAGTTACTACTGTACTTCATTGTTGAAATAGCTTATTGGTTGGCTCCAAAATCATAAGAAAGGAAAGTGTATTCTTGAAATAGCATTTCATTGGCCTATTAGTTACTACTTGAAATAGCCTATTAGTTGTGTTCTGACAAATGTACTCAATTAGTTGGCTCCTGAAATTTTCCTAAAGGCCAATGAAAGGAAAATATGGATTTGAAAAACTGCATCATCATATTATTAAAAACACAACAAGGGAACATTTATATTTAGTTATTGCATAGAGTACATATTTCTGTCCAGAATCAGAAGAAAGGAATGTGTATTTTTAAATATATTTTTTAAAGCTAGAATTGCTCATTAGTATAACAAAACCTAGCACAAATTAAGGAAATCAACTTAAACATAATTGATGCAATTAGATTAAGAAAGAAAAAAGGCTCACCAGACCACCCCCATCATCATCATCAAAATCTGATGTAGCTGTTCCAGCTTCTTGACTTCTCACATGTTCGGTAACGGATGAAACCTGAGAACAATGTAATCGTGTCATTCGTTTGAACAAATAAAGATAACTCGACAAGCAATTCTAAAAGAAACCTGAGCAGTCAAACCATTCAAGCACCCACAAATTTTAGATAGCATAATAAGCATTAATTTTGCGAACCTTGATAACTCGACCATCAATTTCCAAGTTTTCGTTTACTGAGCAACCTTTGCATTTCGACTTGAGCAAACTATAAATAATTCGGAATAAGTTAGTCATGCATACAAATTTTATTAACCTATTAAAGTAAATTTAGAAAGAAGTAACTATGAGATTAAGTTAGCTGCATCAAATGGGTCTCTCTTGAGAGAAAAATTTATGGATGCACACAAGGAGTACAAACTAAAATATCAAATAATTCAGCAAGAAATAGTGTCAGCATACGAGCATAATCAAACTGAGACTGAAAGGATAAATTTCAAGAAGATTGTACCTGGTTGCTGTGACCACATTTCTTCTTCCTGCAATTTACAGCTCTGGGATGCAGACGAGCATAGCACCTACAGACACACAGTTCACTTTAAAGGAACTTGAAGTGAGACACCTACAGTTTCTTTAAAGCTAGAATAGAATTTGACAGAATTAGGATTCAAGCTCAGTTGAATAAATATACATTGATTAAAATTGTTTACAAGTGGCAACAATATCACAAAAGTTGAATCAAATTAGATTTTTTTTTTTGTAAAATCCTGTAAATAGCTTGGAAATGATAAAATAAATGCAGAGAAATAACAGTTTAAGAGCTTGCAAGGAAGTTCTATGTTATTTAATCCTAAATAAACTTTTGCTTTCAAGGTATGTTATTCAGATTAAGATTGAGTATCAAAAAATAATTTAAGTCAAATTCCCTACAACCCTATATTGTAAAACAATAACATTATGTAAGAAACGAGATAAAAAACATTTATTTCTTACAAATGAAGGAGCATATACAAGAGAAAACACTTTAATTATGAACTGAAAACAACACATTGCAACTAAGCTTTCAAGAATCAGAAAACACACACAGAAGCAAAAGAGGAAATCCCTACCCAATTCAAAGCAAGCAGTCAAGTTGGCAAGACTCATAGAAAATTGCATATCATATAAATTCATGAAGCACTAACTAGGATTTTCGACAACACCTTTTTAGCACAACCACAATTTGATGTTGAACTACCACAATTACTGTAAAAAATAAATTTTGAATTAAAAAAAACATTAGAAGCAAAATAATCACATGACATGAATTGGAAAATTACTTAGCCAAGGAAAAAATGTACCTCAGAACGTTTTCCTCTTTTGGCTCCCATTGATTGAGGAAAAAAAGAGGTTGTGAGCTCAAATCTAGAATTTGTATGGATAGCTCTCAGATCTGGACGATGAAACCCTAAAAAAAAAGAGCAAAGACTGAGATTGGAGATTGGCGGTGATATTCATGCCAATAATAACATGTTCGCGTTCGGGGAATTACCTGAGAAAAAGAAGAGCGCCGAGGAAGCCGAAGAACGAGCCGTTTATCTCCGATGAAGGTGCTTCGTAGATTCTTCTTCCTGGATTCTGATCGCGAGTAGAAAATCTTGGTGGAGGGCTATCAGGTATGGAATGGATAAATGGGGAAGAAATTAGAGTGACGATCAGGTGGGGAGGAGAGCACAGATCTGGGATGAGATCTCTCAACTTGGAATGGAGAGCTCGGGAGGAAGAGTGATGGTCAGGTGGGTGAGGCTAGGGTTTACAGAAAAGAAGTGAGCGTCTATCTGAAAAGAATAAGGTTTCCTATTTTGGGTTAGACAGTGAAATCATGATTTGGGCCGAGGTGAAAATTTGATTTGGGCCGAACATCAACGATTCAACTAATGAATGAATACGTTAGAATTGTGTAAAGTTTTGCAGATATTAATTACTCTAACATTCAGTGTAAGCAACTATGAATGATTTGGGCCCATAAAAATGTTAGATAATTAATTTGGTTGCTTAGTAAAATTATGCAGATATTTACAAATGAATGAATACAAATTCTAGCCATTTAACATTTACAACAGCTGCAAAATATTATCCTACGTTAGAATTGTGTAAAGATCCACTTAGAAAAAATGGCTTGAAAATTATATAGAGATTTATAAATATTATCATTTATTAAGTGATAATATTATATAGAGATTTATAAATAATTACAAATTACTCCGTATTTTATACAATTACATGAATAAATATTCCAATGATTATAGTATAAACAACTTATCATGAAATAATAAAATTGTGCGAAGGGGTAAATTTCGTGAAATCATACAAGAAAAACAATAAAAAAGACCGGAATTAATTATCTAACATTTGTATAGTCAAATTGATATAAAAGTAATAATTTGCGTAGTAAATTTTATATGAAAAGGATCTACTAACAGAGTTAGTACAAAAAATTACATAACTTGCAAACCCCGATTTCCTACATTTCAAATAGTTAGTAATTTATGTCATTGATTTTATCTTTTTTTAGTCAATTAAAATCTATATTTGGTCTTTATTGAACATTGATTGAATTTTATAGTGTATCAAAATGTTACACTGAGATGTTTGCAAGATCCAATGTTTGCAAGATCCAATCTCTCATTTTCAGTTTTATCAGTGATATCTCACAATAAAAAATCTATAGTACAATTTTGTTTTCATGTTGTCTTTGCTTTAGGTATCAAAATTATTGTCTCTTAAATAAATTATATTGCATATCTTATATTAATTGCTTATATAGGTAATAAAATTACATAAAAGAGATAAAAAGCAAGAAAACCAATCAGGTTAGTAGGATACTATTATTGAAAATTAAAATTATTTTAATAATTTAGAAAGAATATTTATAAAAGTTGTTATTCAAAATAAATCTCGTGCAGGGCACGAGTACTGATCTAGTAAGACTTCTAAACCATAAGGACACTATTGATTAGGATGCTTATATAAAGAAAATGACTAATTTAATTTATTCATCTGAAATAGATTTAATAATAATAAGCTACTGAACAAAGATGAATAGAAAGAGAAAACATAGTGATGAATGGAAGATACCTTGAGATCATCCTCAACCTTTGCCACAAAACCATGGATATTATCAACTATCTCAGGCAGAGGTGACGTGGTAGGATACTTGGCCTCACCCCAAACAAACCTGCAAAATAAACAACAATGCTTCATAAAGGCCTTTCACCTAGGAAGATAAGAATTTATTGGAAACTCCATCAAGACTGTCACCTACAAAGAGATGGTGGTTTTATGTTGTGCTTGACCCTACAAATCGATGTTCAAAATGCCCTATAAAATAAAGACTGTCACCTTCTGCTGCTAGTGAATCTATCTGAAGTACGGCTAATCGAGCACAAACTGTTCGTTCAAATGCCTAACCGACAAACCGGGAAATTAGCCCGCGTTTGAAGCCAAACATCATTACAATATCACAGTGATGACATGCAAACATATTGGAAAAAACATAAAGTTAACTATACCTCTCCACAGTGAAGGGTGATACGTAAGCCTTGCTCCCTAGCATATTTCAAAGCAGGCATGTACGTGGCCCTGTATACAAAAAAAAATCAAATAGTTATAGAACATTCCTTCTTAGACTAAGCACTGTTAAATGCAGAATGTACTCGGAGAAAAATAATAAAGGAAAACAAAAAGAAGAGTAGAACTTAAGGAACTCCATACAATTCTCACTAAATTTGAGATGAGAATGCAAAAGAAGCATGACACATAACATACAGTTTCCATTGCAGAAGTTGTGGTTTCAATGCAAAATTCTCAATGAACTGTGTAGAATTTGTTATGGCAACGCCAAAACCCCAATTAACAAGATCACACAATCTGCAAAAGCCAAGCAAGACCATAAAATCCTTGCAGCAAATACTTAATGCAGATACGACCGACCTAAGGAAAAGTAGAGGAGAAGAAATTCAGACGAACGAAACGGCCACGAATACTTAATGCAGATAAATGATAGCGATAAAGGGCAGTAAATACAGAGGGAGACGATAATAAAGACAGAGGGGGATCGGGATTACCTAAAGAAGGCGTTTCAAAACTAATGACATCGAAGTTTCCTCTAATAAATGTAACCTAAAGAAGGCATAGATCGAATATTCTGAATTGGTTCAGCGGCGGCGGCGGTTGGAGATCCGGTGTCTTGGTCGTCGTTGTCCGCGCGCGCAGGGTCGGCCACTGCAGAATGAGATCTGAGAAATCTAGGGATTGAACGATGTGGTTTCATCGGGTTGCCCGGCGAGAGGAAATTGAGCATGTGAGGGAGGGAGGGAGGGAGGGAGGGGGGGAGAGAAGCGTTGGTTTGGAATGAAGAGGATTTCTCTTCTTCTTTTTTAGCGGAAGAGGATTTCTCATTGAGGGTGATGGAGGAAGCGTTTTTTTAAGCAATAGGATGAATCATTCAAAGAGAGGAAGACATTTATGCAGGAGTACACTTGTCCATTAAGCAGACTAATGAACCGGCCCATAAACAACTATTTCAAAACCATATGAAGCCCATTAATTCTCGGAGCATTAATTGTCGGTATCGATTTCATTCAATTTGGACATTGAACAACCAAGTTTTATATAGATAAGATAACAACATACAGTGGCATACATTACGAAATGAATCAAGCCTTTATATACAAATCAAAATGATGCATATATGTAATGTCATGCTAGTATACAAATGTACTGCGTAACTGCAATATTGATCGAATAGTGTGCATCAAGTCGACAATTTCAAGACCATTGAATTAATAACCGTCATGTAATTAAAATACATTAAGAAAATAAATAAGCCTTAATGAGTTTGCATATACAGATTGACATCACATGTATAATTCGAGCAAATTATGTAATATGTTATACGAGCAAACCATGTAATATGGGCGAACAGTTATCCATATACATGAAATTAATTGTGCTATGAATTAGAATGATACGAAAACCATATCAGCCCTAAACGATGATATAACAAACACGCATACTCATCAATTCGATCATGGCAAACTGATTTATTGGTAAATTACATCAAATTTAAACCGCTCTGATACCAATTGTAAGCCTTTTAACAATTTCTATATATGAAATCAACTCCAAATAGATCTAGACTTGATGTAATTTAACCCTTTGATTATCAAGAGAAAGATAGAAAGAACTAACCTTGATCCATGCCTTAACTAATCTCCTTGTTATCCTTAATGATGATTTGTTTCTCCTCCCTCAGCCTTTCCTTTAGTCGATCTTTTGATGGACAAGATCAATGCATCCTCTCCCTTTTGTTGTTGTCATCTCAAATGTGAATTGCACACACTTATAAAGATCACCAACACCAACACCATAGTAGCCTCCCTCCTTTATGAGGATAGTTACTTATATATTTATGGGGATAGTTACTTATATCCTTATGAGAATAGTTACTTATATATTTATGGGGAAGTTACCAAGTAACTACTCTTATATTTCTTAATAGGAGATTAACATAAAACATAATTAGGCAAGGGATGAGGGATAATAAATACCTCGGATTTTAACGACTTTAACCAAGACCGATCCATCACGATATCGACTATAATGTTAAAATCCCAATATATAATATGAACTTAATCTTTATACTTAAACCAAAAGACACATAGGACACATAAACATATATAAAATATTCTTACACCAGAATCCAAGAACTATTGGAATATCACCCAATTGATAGGGAAGATTGTAGGTTAAGAAAATTTTCAAAATATGTGAACAGTGTAAACACCGAGGCGGTGGAGTGTAAAACTTACCAAAACCTTGCAGGATAGTAGTAAAGGTAATCATGTGTTGCACAATATTAACACGTGGATTGCACCATCTCCATCGAATAGCCTTAGGAATATTATAGTTGCATCTAGAAGAAGTGAGATTGGTCCTGCAATAATTAATAAAGAAACCATACACTGGCTTAAAATTAAACTTATGATTAGGGATTGAATGAACGCTAACTCCTTCTTTCCTTTTGTACTCGATACATGTCTCATCCTCACATCAGGAAGAATTTTACCCTTTTTGGATTATCTCGACTTGGCAGCATCGGGTTTTTCCCTATCATCATATACCCTCTTTACAATACCTTTCACAGTGCTATTACTACATCCAAGCTTCACCTTTTGTTGCATCCCCACGCCTGCATTTTCACCCCCTTCTCTAGAAAGTCTGCTCACCTTCTTGCTCATTCTTCCTCTTTTCCCTGGTTTTTTGCCCTTTTTCTCTGTTGTTGCACTATGGTAGATGAAAGATCATATTCTCATGCTCTTGTTGGGTTCCCTTATGGAACTAATCTTCATGCCCTTTCTGTCCACCCGAACTCCCCCACGAAGGATGTCTTTAATGTCACAGCCCCTTACTATCTTGCTCCAGCTGATCAGACGACCATGGATGATATCCTTCTCAGATCTTCAGAGAACATGCAGAACTTCCCTGAGCTCAACATTCCTTTGTTCCATGAAGATGCTGACTTAGCTAGAGGCCACCTTGCTAATCCTGACAACATGCATGATGATGAAGGCTCTCCTCCGTTCATTCCTCAAGCCCACCTTGCCCAAAATCAGCCTGATCCTGCTCAGCTACTCCAGATTCAGGAAGAAGACTTCATAAGAGGTTTGCAAAGTAATCTTAACCATCTCGTTTTCTTTGGATTGGTGATTAGGACTGTCAATGGTCCTCCAGACCAGATCAATATTGCCAATCGTATCAAGAATGCATGGAAACCGTTTAAGGGTGACACGCAGTTCTACCACATAGGCAACAACTGGACGATCTTTGCGTTCTCCAACCGCGAAGATAGGGACAGGATCTACAACAACATACCCTACCGCCTCGTAGGTCGTTTCATTGTGGTTAGACCCTTTACTCTTGAGTTTAATCTTCATTTCCAACCCCTTACAGATATAGATGTCTGTATCCGGATCCCCCTGTTTCCATTCTACATGGCCAATGTAGAACGTTTCAACCATATCTTGCAGCGGAACCACTTGTGTGTCCTCCTCGGGATTGATGACATCAACAACTCTAGGCCTCAGCAGAAGTATGCCAGAGCGCTTATCAACATTCCGGTGGGTGCTAGAATCGAACTGGAGGAGTATATTCAGTTTCGCCACTACGACCGAACACTTCTGACTCACAGGGTCTGGTACAAAGGATTTTTGGATGGATGTGGGTGTTACACTTCTCTGCTTCATTCCTAAGAAGATTGTCCCATCAGAAACCGCCCTAATGACGATCAACCTCTTGTCCTTAACTCTAGGGTTCCTAATGCCAATCAAGCTTTTGAAGACACGGGTGCTCTTCTTCACCCTGGTTTCCTTACTATCCTTAACACGAGAGTTACTAGACCCGCCTACAACCCTATGCCTCAGATTAGGATGGGTGAAGCCCCGAGTAAGTTTACAAACCCTAGGGTTTCCATCCCTCTGTCCAGAATAGGCCTCCTACTCCTAGGCCTAATTTCTTCACCTCAAATCATCAAACTGTTGACCATGCTAGCCTGCACCAAACCAACCCAATTTTCATGAATACTGTCACTTTCAACCCTACTGGTGTCGGCCCTTCCAAACCAGCCCCTGTTTTCTTCACTGAAACTACTGTTGAATCCTCTTTTCACTCGGCCATGAACCCACCCTCCAACAATACTATCAATAGGCGTATGGGCTCTATCATTATCAAATCTCCAGAGGACCACCAACAGCAGAATCAGGGAAACTCGGACCACTCCTCTTCCCCAGATGACACCTTATCTTCTAGCACCAGGAAGCGCAAGATCGACAATGGTAAGGGGAAGGGAAAAATGTTTGAATGATCAGCAGTCCTTGTAAGCAGGCTCCTTTTAATGTCTTCAGTACTAGATCTAAGTTTGGTTCTTTGTTCAGTAAGGTTAGAAAAGCTCCGTTTTGTAGCATTGTTCAGGTTTCTGACTGCATTATGCTTAGGAACAGTGGGTTAGTTTTCTTATCTTTGCCTTATAGACCCTTTATGTCATATGTTAGTTTGGATGATGTTATGTTTTGCAGTAGTAAGCCTTGGTGTTGTAAGCTTTTTAATGCTTGTAAGAAGGCTTGTCCTTATGTTTATATGAACTTTTGGAATGTTTGTTTATATTTTCTCTCTTCTCTGTTATACACAAGAACAAACCCAAGATCAAAACCAAGTCCACAACTCTATATACATCATGGTATTGCCTCTGTTATGCAGGAACAATTGGTCTCTATCCTAGGACCTAATACAAGTATGGAGCATAGAAATTCAGTTGGAAATATCACGACATTGTGTCCACACTTTGCAAGCACCACTAACCCAGTTGCACTTCAATACTTATTTTTGCATTCAAAAGGTCGTTGTATTACTAGAGACTGCGTCTAAAGCCACACGTTTTTTTTGCTAAATGCACACTTTTCTGTGCGGTAAGCGTTACAGTACAGAACGGTGCGGTACCTGTTAACGCACCCGTTGTTCCAGGGGCAATTTTGGAATTTTTTTTGAAAACGTATATTAATCTTGTGCGTTAACTCTTACCGCACAGATCTGTGCGTTAAGATTTAACGCACGAGATTAAGGAAAGATTAACTAAAAAAAATTAAAATTTTGATTAAAAAAATTTCTGTGCTACCTTTACCGCACAGATTTTTTTTTAATTAATCGTGCGGATTTTTTTTTAAATAAAATATATCTGTGCGATAAATATAACCGCACAGATCTAATAATTATCGCTTCAGTCTCATTGCTCTAGTGGTAAGGCCTTGTGCATCCTTTGTAAGGTCTCAGGTTCGAGTCTCAACTCCAACACTAAATCTTTTATTTTATTTGTGAAAAATAAAAAAAAAAAGAGGGTGAGAATGATTGAACTTGAGACCTTATGCACAAATATTTGGTGTGAAACCACCACACTAATGAGTTCTCATGATATGTTTGTAATTTTATTATTACATGTTACAATAGAACTTGGTTCCATCTTATTTTATTATTAATTTTTTTTTTATCTTGGTCCCATATAATTATTGAATTAATTATAATAATAAATTCAAAAAGAAATTTTATTCAAATAATCAGATATTTTGTATTATTATTATTTAGCCTTTTTAATATACATTATTATTTGAATATTTTTACTATTTTTCATGTTTTGATAAATCTTTTTATATAAAAATACTACAATTATAAAACAATAAAACTTATATTACTTTTTAAGATAAAAAAAGTATGATAACAATATTAATCTCAATTTAATCTTTCAATAAATTCTAGACATGGCAAACGACCCAAACGCTAAAAGGCCTTAAATGGGCTTAAGGCCCAATTTGACAAAACGACGCCCAAACGATGTCGGAATGGAATGAAACTTGATTTAAATGCCTATTAGAGATATTTTACCATGTGGGTAACTTCCAATCACAACTTCTAACTTTTCAAATAGCACCTCCTTTATAAATATCAAACTAGTGATAACTCTCTAACTTGTCGCAATATGTATGGTCTACAACGTCGATGATGATTATTATTGACAAAATTATAAAACTTAGTCTTATTAGGCATATAAAGTACCAATAAGGTCTCGCTCAAACAAAACGAGGGTCGAAACTATACGTAAACGCTAAAAGGCCTTAAATGGGCTTAAGGCCCAATTTGACAAAACGACGCCCAAACGATGTCGGAATGGAATGAAACTTGATTTCAATGCCTATTAGTGATATTTGACCATGTGGGTAACTTCCAATCACAACTTCTAACTTTTCAAATAGCATCTCCTTTATAAATATCAAACTAGTGATAACTCTCTAACTTGTCGCAATATGTATGGTCTACAACATTGATGATGATTATTGTTGACAAAATTATAAAACTTAGTCTTATTAGGCATATTAAGTACCAATAAGGTCTCGCTCAAACAAAACGAGGCTCGAAACTATACGTAAACGCTAAAAGACCTTAAATGGGCTTAAGGCCCAATTTGACAAAACGACGCCCAAACGATGTCGGAATGGAATGAAACTTGATTTCAATGCCTATTAGAGATATTTGACCATGTGGGTAACTTCCAATCACAACTTCTAACTTTTCAAATAGCACCTCCTTTGTAAATACCAAACTAGTGATAACTCTCTAACTTGTCGCAATATGTACGGTCTACAACATTGATGATTATTATTGTTGACAAAATTATACAACTTAGTCTTATTAGGCATATAAAGTACCAATAAGGTCTCGCCCAAACAAAACGAGGCTCGAAACTATACGTAAACGCTAAAAGGCCTTAAATGGCCTTAAATGGGCTTAAGGCCCAATTTGGCAAATCGACGCTCAAACGATGTAGGAATGGAATGAAACTTGGTTTCAATGCATATTAGAGATATTTGACCATACTGGATAACTCTCAATCAAAACTTCTTCATTTTCAACTAACACCTTCTTTATAAATATCAAACTAGTCACCACTCTCTATCTTTTCGCAATAGGTATGATTAATAACATCGATGTATTATTATTTTTGAAAAAATTATACAACTTAGTCTTATTATGCATATAAAGTCACAAGAAGGTCTCTCTCACACAAAACGAGGCTCGAAATTATGCGTAAACGCTAAAAGACCTTAAATGGGATTAAGGCCCAACTTTGCAAAACAACGCCTAAACGATGTCAGAATGGAATGAAACTTGATTCCAATGCCTATTAGAGATATTTGATCATGTAGGTAACTTCCAATCACAACTTCTAACTTTTCGAAAAGCACCTCCTTTGTAAAAACCAACCTAGTGATAACTCTCTAACTTGTCGCAATATGTATATCGACAAGTTAGAGAGGTAAGAGATGTTTGGTATTACAAAGGACGTGTTACTTGAAAAATACGAAGTGGTGGTTGAGAGAAACCCACATGGTCAAATACCTCTAATAGTCATAGAAACCAAGTTTCAAACCATTCTGACATCGTTTGGGTCGTTTGTCAAGTCTAGAATTTATAGAAAGGTTAAATTGAGAACAATATTGATTATCATAATATTTTTATCTTAAAAAGTAATATAGGTTTTATTGTTTTATAATTATAGTATTTTTATATAAAAAGATTTATCAAAACATGAAAAATAGTAAAAATATTCAAATAATAATATATATATTAAAAAGGCTAAATAATAATAATACAAAATATCTGATTATTTGAATAATATTTTTTTTTGAATTTATTATTATAATTAATTCAATAATTATATGGGACCAAGATAAAAAAAAATTAATAATAAAATAAGATGGAACCAAGTTCTATTGTAACATGTAATAATAAAATTACAAACATAACATGAGAACTCATTAGTGTGGTGGTTTCACACCAAATATTTGTGCATAAGGTCTCAAGTTCAATCCTTCTCACCCTCTTCTTTTATTTATTTTTCACAAATAAAATAAAAGATTTAGTGTTGGAGTTGAGACTCGAACCTGAGACTTTACAAAGGATGCACAAGGCCTTACCACTAGAGCAATGAGACTGAAGCGATAATTATTAGATCTGTGCGGTTATATTTACCGCACAGATATATTTTATTTAAAAAAAAATCCGCGCGATTAATTAAAAAAAAATTAAAAAATTAAAAAAAAAATTGTGCGGTAAAGGTAGCACAGGAATTTTTTTAATCAAAATTTTAATTTTTTTTAGTTAATCTTTCCTTAATCTCGTGCGTTAAATCTTAACGCACAAATCTGTGCGGTAAGAGTTAACGCACAAGATTAATATACGTTTTCAAAAAAATTCCAAAATTGCCCCTGGAACAACGGGTGCGTTAACAGGTACCGCACCGTTCTGTACTGTAACGCTTACCGCACAGAAAAGTGTGCATTTAGCAAAAAAACGTGTGGATTTAGACGCAGTCTCTAGTAATACAACGACCTTTTGAATGCAAAAATAAGTATTGAAGTGCAACTGGGTTAGTGGTGCTTGCAAAGTGTGGACACAATGTCGTGATATTTCCAACTGAATTTCTATGCTCCATTCTTGTATTAGGTCCTAGGATAGAGACCAATTGTTCCTGCATAACAGAGGCAATACCATGATGTATATAGAGTTGTGGACTTGGTTTTGATCTTGGGTTTGTTCTTGTGTATAACAGAGAAGAGAGAAAATATAAACAAACATTCCAAAAGGTCATATAAACATAAGGACAAGCCTTCTTACAAGCATTAAAAAGCTTACAGGACCAAGGCTTACTACTGCAAAACATAACACCATCCAAACTAACATATGACATAAAGGGTCTATACGGAAAAGATAAGAAAACTAACCCACTATTCCTAAGCATAATGCAGTCAGAAACCTGAACAATACTACAAAACAGAGCTTTTCTAACCTTACTGAACAAAGAACCAAACTTAGATCTAGTACTGAAGACATTAAAAGGAGCCTGCTTACAAGGACTGCTGATCATTCAAACATTTTTCCCTTCCCCTTACCATTGTCGATCTTGCGCTTCCTGGTGCTAGAAGATAAGGTGTCATCTGGGGAAGAGGAGTGGTCCGAGTTTCCCTGATTCTGCTGTTGGTGGTCCTCTGGAGATTTGATAATGATAGAGCCCATACGCCTATTGATAGTATTGTTGGAGGGTGGGTTCATGGCCGAGTGAAAAGAGGATTCAGCAGTAGTTTCAGTGAAGAAAACAGGGGCTGGTTTGGAAGGGCCGACACCAGTAGGGTTGAAAGTGACAGTATTCATGAAAATTGGGTTGGTTTGGTGGAGGCTAGCATGGTCAACAGTTTGATGATTTGAGGTGAAGAAATTAGGCCTAGGAGTAGGAGGCCTATTCTGGACAGAGGGACGGAAACCCTAGGGTTTGTAAACTGACTCGGGGCTTCACCCATCCTAATCTGAGGCATAGGGTTGTAGGCGGGTCTAGTAACTCTCGTGTTAAGGATAGTAAGGAAACCAGGGTGAAGAAGAGCACCTGTGTCTTCAAAAGCTTGATTGGCATTAGGAACCCTAGAGTTAAGGACAAGAGGCTGATCGTCATTAGGGCGGTTTCTGATGGGACAATCTTCATAGGAATGAAGCAGAGAAGTGTAACACCCACATCCATCCAAAAATCCTTTGTACCAGACCCTGTGAGTCAGAAGTGTTCGGTCGTAGTGGCGAAACTGAATATACTCCTCCAGTTCGATTCTAGCACCCACCGGAATGTTGATAAGCTCTCTGGCATACTTCTGCTGAGGCCTAGAGTTGTTGATGTCATCAATCCCGAGGAGGACACACAAGTGGTTCCGCTGCAAGATATGGTTGAAACGTTACACATTGGCCATGTAGAATGGAAACAGGGGGATCCGGATACAGACATCTATATCTGTAAGGGGTTGGAAATGAAGATTAAACTCAAGAGTAAAGGGTCTAACCACAATGAAACGACCTACGAGGCGGTAGGGTATGTTGTTGTAGATCGTGTCCCTATCTTCGCGGTTGGAGAACGCAAAGACCGCACAGATATATTTTATTTAAAAAATCTGCGCGATTAATTAAAAAAAAAATTAAAAAATTAAAAAAAAAATATATGTGCGGTAATAATATTTTTTTAGTTAATGTTTCATTAATCTCGTGCGTTAAATCTTAACGCACACATCTGTGCGGTAAGAGTTAACGCACAAGATTAATATACGTTTTCAAAAAAATTCCAAAATTGCCCCTGGAACAACGGGTGCGTTAACAGTTACCGCACCGTTCTGTACTGTAATTCTTACCGCACAGAAAAGTGTGCATTTAGCAAAAAAAATGTGTGCATTTAGACGCAGCGTATGTTTTATTATCTGCTGAATTTCCTTATTACCAGTAATGATCAAAATGAAAATATGATTTATTTCAGGGACACTACCTATAGTAGGAATGTAGCTACATCTTTGGTTGGGTCTTTAATTACATACTTTCTATTCACCGCCCACTCAAATTTCTATTTACCTCCCAGTTTTTGTGCCTCACGCATGGATTAAAACCATACGTCACACACGAATTTGTTTTTTCAAAAATATCCATGCGTCACGCATGGATTATAACCATACGTCACGTATGGATTTTTTTATTTTTTTGCTTGTTTTTTTCCATAATCTTGTAGATAATTTCAATACGATCGCGTGCATATAAAATTCGTCCAAAACGGACATCGTTTGCCCCTTCAAAGAGTCAAAAAACAAAGAACAGTGGAGTAATTATGATTAAGTGTAACAAATCTACTACTTCGTACTTATAAATTATAGTTGTGGATTTTCTCCAAACCAAAGAAGGAGTTCAAGCACTTCCGTCAGATACGAGATTGAAAGATATGGCTTTGTCCCGGCCGTTAGAGTGTTAAGTCACTCATTCTCTTAGGCCGTCTCAAAGCGCTTAGTCGAATTTTGGTCTCCGAGCTTAGCCGCTAGGCGAAGGGTAGATGGAAGAAGGTCTCCGAAAGCCCTATTTTCGCGAGACCCTTTTGGTCCACACTGGAAAACTTGTCTCTCGGGCGTTGCTCTATTGGGCGGAGGTTCCTCGATCAACTAACTTACATAAAGAAGAAAACCCTTTTTTTTCGATCTTTAAACACTGAACACCACATCCCGACAAAGAAATTAAGTATTACCATCACTAAATAAAATCTTTGCTAAGTTATCTACCATATATAAAAAAATTGAAAAATGGTGTGTTGAGTTTTAACGGACTTGTTGATACAAGAAATTATGTGTGATAAATTTGTATTTTGGACTTTTGAAGGGGCAAACGATGTCCGTTTTGGACGAATTTTATATGCACGCGATCGTATTGAAATTATCTACAAGATTATGGGAAAAAACAAGCAAAAAATTAAAAAAAATCCATACGTGACGTACGGTTTTAATCCATGCGTGACGCACAAAAACTGGACGGTAAATAACAATTTGAGTGGGCGGTGAATAGTAAGGGCCTTTAATTACGATGGACTGTCTTTGCTATAATAACTACCACACAGAACTTTGCCCTAATTTTTCTCATTTAAGGGCTTACGTCATCATCCTAGGGCTGATGTCATTCTTCTCTATTCTCTTATATCCACCTGATTACTATTATTTGTGGCCTAGAGTCCACACAATGAATCTGCGTGGTGTGATAACATGGTGCAGTATGGTCTAAAAATGTTAAGAGCTTGTATGCTAACCCTCTCTTCACTATAATTTTCAAAATTGCTTCTAAATCCAATTTATACTTTATTTATCATCCAAATATTCATATTCACTATTCTTTTACGAAAAGCCTATATGCACGCGACTTTTTCTCTATATGCACGCGATTTGGTGCGCAAATGTTATGCGCATAGGTTGGTGCGCAGTTTTCTTGCGCACAAGGGTATTTTCGGGATAAATGTGAAAATCCTGACGATGTCTGACAAATGTGTGCGCAGGACAAAAGCGCACAGAAGAAATAATGCGCAAAAGTTCAGCGCACGACGTTTCGGATTCCCGAATGTGTGCGCTGAACGTTTGCGCACAGGATTAGTGCGCAGAAGAACTGCGCACAGGGTCTTTTAAACCCTTGCGCAGCTTCTTCTTCTTCCTTCTTTCTCTTCTTTTCTGCATTTTTTATTTCGACGGCGCCGACACAAATTCTCCATTTCCGAGCGTTTCCCTCGTCTAAACACAATTCCGTCAATGGATTCTGAACCCCCTCATTCTTCCGGTCCCGACCACACCACTTCCGTCCCAATCCCAACACCTCCGGCGACTTCCGTCCCAACGGAGCCACCTCCGGCGACCTTGTCCGACGATGAAGCGTTGGTGGATGGAGGCGGCCGGCGGTATGCGACTCGAGCGGCGTTGGCAGCGGCAAATGCTCCTCCGGCGACTATTCCGGCGACAATTCCGGCGAACATTCAGGCGAGGGCTAGGGTTCCGGCGACTCGGGTTCCAGCGACGACGACTACGGATCCGGAGACACCGCACGAGCTTTATTCGGTATAAAATTTCTAAACCAGCTTTTTTCAAATATTTATCGTATTTAATTTTGGAAATTCATTCGTAATTTTTTTTTGTAATAATTACGATTAAATTTAAGTTTTTTATGAATTAAATATTAGAATTCGTATCTTAATTGTAATTTAATCGTAATTTTTCATAATTACGTTTAAATTTCAGTTTTTTATGAATTAAATATTAGAATTCGTATTAATTGTAATTTAATCGTAATTTTTCATAATTACGATTAAATTTCAGTTTTTTATGAATTAAATATTAGAATTCTTATTAATCGTAATTTTTTATAATTACGATTAAGTTTCAGATTATTATGCATTAATCGAATTATTATGAATTCGTATTAATTGTAATTTTTTAGTAATAGTAGTGATTATTATTTCGTATTAGTTGAGATGTTTATTTTTTAGTAATTATGAATTAAATATTAGAAACTTAACAGTCATAACTAGTTATGACTTAATTGTTAAATTTCTAACAATTCCTATTAAATAATTTAGTTTTCGTAGATATAAAGACTCGAATTTGATTACGAAGTTGCAAATTATTTCCGAATATTTTAGTATGAATTAGTCATACTAAAAATGTAAAAACATGTAGACTATACAAGCCGTCATGGATCAGACGGGCAACACGATGCCCGCACCAGTAGCGGAACGGCTTCCACGTCGACATGATGTGGTAGCCGGTGTGCGATTAGAGTTTGAGGCCCTGGAACGATTTTTCGGCACCGGATCACCTGAGCGTCGTGAGCCAGAGAATGAGTACGACGAGGCACAGCTGCAGCAGCAGGAGATAGATGGTTCGCATATGGAGATAGATGGACAGACAGGAGATTTCCATGACGACGTAGATTATCCTGGTCGATATCTTACTGCGTTCGACCCTATCGAACCCACACCAGTACAGGCGCAGGTGACCACAGATGACTATCATATCCACGACGCACCTCTGTTTCAGGATGTTGTACCTCGCAGTTCAGAGCATACAGAGCAGGATTTACCTGCAGTGACAGATGCAGAAACGTCGACATCTTCTCCTCCTACGGTCGCATCTGCAGAGCCAGTCGCATCTTCAGAGCCAGTGTCGGGAGATTTAGACGACGATGACCATGACGTAGCGACCTATTTTCCTTGGCTCGGGGACTCGATGCAGGACATTTGTCGTCCACGTGCGCCTCACCTACTGTGTTCTTATGAGACGCATATAGCGAGATGCATATGGTCGCGTGGTCCTCTTCCAGGGCCCGCTCCCGATGTACCATTGGTGCCCCCGGTGCAGGTTAGGAAGCGTGCCCGTGCGGGGGAAGCTGTAGGCCGAGGCAGAGGCCGAGGTGGTGGTGAGGGTGCTGTAGGCAGAGGCCGAGGTGGTGGGAGAGGGAGAGGGAGAGGGAGAGGCCAGGAGGGTGCTGAGGGAGTTGGTGGTGAGGGTGTTGCTGCTGAGGGAGTCGATGAGGGGGCTGCAGTTGAGGAGGTTGTTGTTGAGGAGGTTGCGGCTCCAGTTAGAGGTGGTCGTCGTCCCAGGCAGAGACGACGAGTAGGAGATATTCAGCCAGAGGATGAGCCAGAGGATGGGGACGGGGATGAGGCCGAGGCTGATGCGGCTCCGTTAGATCCGGTATGTTCAATAACATTGATCTGAATGCTTATAATAAGTTATACGTTTCATATTTACTAACCGGACGCAATTTTTTTTCTGTACTTATTTAGGCTAGGAAGCTCCTGAGGGTGATGTACAGATCTGCACAGGTTCATGATTATGAGCATCATATTTCAGCTGAGGAGGGTACATGGTTCAGGCTTGCTGAGCGTTCTGGGCTGACAGAGCTGCGCCGAGTGGGCATAGCGTCTCAGATCGATGCTGCATTGATTTCTGCTTTTGTGGAGAGGTGGCATCCAGCGACCAACACTTTCCACATGCCATTTGATGAGATGACCATCTGCCTACATGACGTGATGCAGATCCTCAGAGTCCGTATACATGGTCGTAGCTGCAATTCACCTATGACAGATGACCAGATCTATGCGGCGCTTGCGGACGCTATGGGTCAGGAGGCTGATGACATGAAGGCATGTTATAGCTCAGGTGGCATTCATTTCGGTGCCCTCAATGCTCGGTTGGAAGTTTTGTTTGAAGCGCCAGTCAGGAATGAGAGTCACATTGCCACTCCGTATCTCCTTTTGCTTCTGGGCTCGACTGTCTTGGTGGACAGGTCGACAAAGGGTGTCAAGGTCCAGTACGCGGCGCTTGTTCTCAACCATGATCGTACAGGGGACATTGCATGGGGAGCCGGCATACTTGCGTTAGTGTATCGCAATTTAGGGTCTGCATCTAGAGTCGAGACGGCAACCATTGGTTCATGTGGGATTCTTCTGAGGGTAAGATCTTGTCTTTAACGTCTTGGTGAATAACTCTTAACTATTCACGTAGTTTTACTAATAATCTGTAATTGTTTATATGTAGTGCTGGATCTGGGCATACTTTCCTCATTTTCGTGATCACTTTGTCACGAACCCTGCATTCGCCCATGGAGATGCTGCTGTAGGATTGTATACACCACTTAGCTCGGATACTGGGCGTTTGGTTGTCATCCGTCGCATGCTCGACAACATGAGATATGAGCAGGTTTGGATTTAATTTCTTATATTTTTTATTTCATTACCGCAATACGTGTCTAATTTGGCATGTTATTTGTTTCAGGTTAACTGGCAGCCATGGAGAGATTTGGACTTCAACGCACCAGAGGTTTCTCCTACGAGATTTGAGGGCGTATTGAGCATCTAGAAATTTCATGAGGCCTACAACCCTAGGAGAGTCCTGCGGCAGTTTGGGCGGGCTCAGCCCGTTCCCGACCCACCCATTCAGCCGTTGTGATTTAATCGGCCCATGGGTTGCACGAGGTATGACGTCGTTTATGTACCTGAGCTTCTTCTTGCATGGGACGCAGAGCCGAGGCCTCTGATCGATCTGGATGGGCCGGTTGCAGAGCCAGCATGGAAGATGTCTGATGACTATATGGATTGGCTGGACGAGTTCTCACATCCCGTCGTCAATCCATCCTCTGAGAGACATGATCGCCCGCCTCGCTATGGTATACCCCGGTGCCTATCAATGCATTAGCGGTATGTAAAATTTTATAAAGTTTGTACAAAACATAGCTTTATACCTTAACTAACGATTAAATTTACGTTTTGTTTGCAGCGTTGTCAGATCCTTCAAGCCATGATGCACTCTTTTCTAGACACCCCTATCTCGGATCGACCTTGGGCCACTGAAGATGTGATTCGTGGTTGGCTTGCAATCTTAGAGGCACCTCAGGCACCTTTGGCACCATCTCCCCCACGTGCATCGCGAATGCCACCACCACCACCTCCTGTTTTCCGAGATTTTGTTCATGAGAGGGGCCAGGGGAGTGGATGCGGCACTCAGGATGATACGACTCAGGAGGATGCGCACCAAGATGATATGACTCAGGGTGATGTGCCTCGGCAAGATGCTCCGCCTTATACTCAGGAGACTCCGGATTAGACGCTCGACTTCTGTTTTTGTTTGATGGATGTTTTATGTACGATTGATGTTTTATGTATGCCTTTTTCTTGTGTGATGGTTTTAAATTTTATGTTTTGCTTGTTTGAATATTCAAAACGACTCCGAACAATAATGCAAATACAAATCTGAACAACAAGACGTGAAAAAATATATTGATTTGAAAACGAAATACAAATTTCAACAACAACACTACACAAAGAGATGGTGAGGAAGACCAACCTATCAAGATCCCCAAACCGATGATTGGTTTCGATGTTCGGAGTCGGCAATATGTACCAACTAATAACCAGTTTCCAAACTCTTATTAGTTCGTACATTTTGCTAAATCCGAACATCGAAACCAATATCGGTTGGGGATCTTTATAGGTTGTCCCTCCTCAACTTCTCTTTGTCTAGTGCTATGCTTGTTTACTAACGATTACAACAATGACTTAACTAACGATTACAACAACCACTTAACTAACAATTACAACAACGAACTAACGATTAAAACAACCACTTAACTAACGATTGGAAGCCAGGGTCGCCTTAAGATCGGCGTTTTCCTCCTCCAACGTACGTATCTTCGAGAATAGATCTCTTATTGCAGCTAAGGAGTAACAAGGGTGTGGTGGATCGATCCACTCGCGGAATTCACAAATGTAACCACCAGTACCAGCGCATGTCCAGAACCTTCGAGCGAGGTTTCTTCGAGATTCTGAACTCCTCATTACCGCTGGTCGATCACATTTACAATAAAAAAGGGCAGCGTTGCTTAATGATGAACTGTGCGACATAGCGAGTGTTAAGAGACAAATGGTGAGATTGGTGAGGTTAAGAGAGAAATGGTGAGATTGGTGAATTGAGGTGAATGCAACCCCCCTTTTATAGCTTCGTTTTTTGCTGTTGAAATATGACCGTTTCGTGCGCAGATGTTATGCGCACGCAACGGTCATATTTTAACGGTCTTCAACCGTGCGCTTAACACTTGCGCAAATAATATACGTGCGCATTTGGCATGCGCACAAGAAACTGTGCGCACTCGAAATGCGCAAAGAATCATGTGCGCAGATCTAATGCGCATATAAGGCCTCCAAGGCGTTTTCGCGTATTTTCGATCAACTTTTTGTGACGGGGAGACCGTATACACACTTTATATGCCTAATAACACTAGTTTGTATAAGTTTTTCAAACATAATCCACATCGATGTGCTAGACCCTTCATATCGCAACTATTTCGAAGATTGAAAGACTAGTGAAGGTTTACAAAGGAGGTGTTACTCGAAGAGCTCGAGTTTTGACTCGAAGTTACCGAAAAGGTTAAATAGCTATAATATGCATTGAAAACAAGTTTCATTGCATTCCGACGTCGTTTGGGCATCGAACCGCCTATTCTCGACCTTAACAGGCCATCAGGACCGATAAGGGTTTTTTTGCGTTTTCGCGTATTTTCGATCAACTTTCTGTGACGGGGAGACCGTATACACACTTTATATGCCTAATAACACATAATTGTATAATGTTTTGAAACATAATCAACATCGATGTACTAGACCCTTTATATCTCAACTATTTCGAAGAATGAAAGACTAGTGAAGGTTTACAAAGGAGGTGTTACTCGAAGAGCTCGAGTTTTTGACTCGAAGTTACTGACAAGGTTAAATAGCTATAATATGCATTGAAAACAAGTTTCATTGCATTCCGACGTCGTTTGGGCATCGAACCGCCTATTCTCAACCTTAACAGGCCATCAGGACCGATAAGGGTTTTTTTGCGTTTTCGCGTATTTTCGATCAACTTTTTGTGACGGGGAGACCGTATACACACTTTATATTCCCAAGACAGTTCCTCACCCAATGGTCGGTGCATTGTTCAGGAAATTTCCCCGTCAACATGGTCTCATAAGTAGCCAACAAATGATCAAAACACCTGTATGACACTTTGTAGAATAGTCGGGAAAAAATAGCCCATCCAAGCGGATGCATGTTTGGATCATCAAAATCAGTTGGTCGTTTGGAGAGAGACATGTTCATGCTCGCCCTAATTGAATCAATTTGAAGGAGTACTGAATGATGGATCCGTACGATCACTCTGTTAAAGCCCCCTCTGCTGGAACCAATAATATCTTTCAAAACCTTGTGCATCCCTTCAACTCTAAAAAACAGTTAAGTTGGTAAGTTCAGAAAGTACGCTGTTATGATATAATCGTCTTTAACTAAAAAATATCAATATTTACCTGTTTGAAGTCCTCGTAAGGAAATGAACCTTATGATCTGTCCGAGCCCTCACTATACTTGTCTTGTGAGGATTAAGCCATGTTCTCTCGACGTATCCCACAAGGCCGCTCTTCCAAGATCTCTTCAACTGTTCGAGCCGCAGTTCATAGGTCTCTTCAGTAGCTGAGCAAAATAGTCCCCAACATTGTCCTGCAAAGGCTTCCACTTTAATTTGTCTCTTTAGGATGGTCGAAGTATGTGCCTCAATGTTGTGTTTGATATGCACCCAACACAACAGATGTTGAACTTCGCTCCCGAAAACAGTCTTTATCCCTTTTATCAGCGCGTCTTCGCAATCTGTCATTATAGTCGTTGGCATCACTCCCAAATCTATGAATAATGACTTCAATTGAATCATTATCCATGTGTAATGATAAATCCTTTCCGCTTTAGTGAATGCATACGCGATGTTGAACGTCTTGTGTGTACTGGTGAATCCAACGATCTCTACGAGCGGCATTTCATATCTATTGAAACATTAACATATATCACTACAGAACATATATCATTATCCGAACTAAATATCGACCAAGGTATTGTAGAGACTTACTTGTTTGTCTTGTACGTCGCATCGATAATTACCACGTACGGGTACTTCTTCAACAAACGCAACGACTCTTGGTTAGCAAAGAATAATATTGCAACCTCTCCGTTTGTCGTGTCTCTATGTGGGTGAACTACGTAGTCGTGGTCTCGCAAAAACTTAAGCGACCACTGTGTCACGTTTAGCTCTCCGCGATCTTTGTAATTCACCTTCTGCAAAAAGTTTGCAACTTGTCTCCTTGAAGTAACATTACCAGGGTACTTCTCCCTCAATTTAGAGATAATTTCTTTTGGTGTCTTGCGTCCAGTTCCATCTCCCCACCGCCTAGCACAAAGCTCTTGCTCCTCCGTCATTCGACCCATGAATGCATTCCCATGAAAACTAGCAAGTAGCACATGGTTATGCCGACCTTCTATCACACCTAAAATCCATTTTTCTCCTGCGACCCCGGGAATGTTTTTCTTTCGCACTGCCAGTAGCTGAAATCTACACTTACACTTCTTCGACTTCGACTTTCTAAGCCTAGGAACAGCCAACTCTGGATTCTCTTTGTTCACCTTTGTTCACCTTTGGCCTCCCAGATCTTCGTCGTCGTTCGGGTAGTCTTCCTCTTCTTGTGATCCGCTATCCCAATCGTGTTCTTCATCACTATCTTCACAACTTTGATTAATCAACTCTAACATACGAGAGTTTTGATTACGACGAGACATTTTGAATGAATTTGTTGGAAAACGAAGAGGTTTTGAATGAATTTGTTGGAAACGAAGAGATTGTGGCTTTATATAGGCACATTTATGACCGTTGTGGTCCAAATGGATGGATCCTAAACTGTAAAGACCCGTGCGCTAACCATCCGCGCACAAACCCAAACCCTTAAGCACCTGTGCGCAGAACCTAAGCGCACCCTTTTACATTTAACGGCTACTTTTTTCAAAGATTTCAACGGCTACTATGTTAGAGTAGTGCGCAGAAACAGGGCGCACAGATTCTCAACCTGTACGCAGTAGTTAGGCGCACAAGTTGTTACAGACTCTGAAAATTTACGAAAAGTACCCGTAATACCCCGTAAAACACGTATGCGCATAAGAACTGCGCACAGATGCGTGCGCATAAGTTGCGCGCACAGAATCGCGTTTATATACGCCTCGATTCGCGTGCATATAGCCATTGCCTTCTTCTAAACCCCATCTCGGAAAACAATCTAATACCTACAATAGTATGGATAAGGGTCTTAATATCTTTATTTCTTTTGTTTTGAATACAATTCAGTGGTATTGGATCTCTTGCTTCAAATTTTATGACCACAAACACAATAAGAGATTTTTAAACAAAGTTTTTTATGCAGATGAAATGCCCCGTAAATTATTAAGTCCGTATTATTTAGCGACATCAAACTCGCTAACTATTAGTGACATATCACGATATGATTATGTCGAACTTGATTCTCCATGGAAGCTTTCAGATTAATAGCTACGTATTTGAGTTGAGAATTTCGGACCCTTGTTTATTTAAAATGATTGGGTGATTGTTGGTTGTCGAAATTCGCCTTGTTTTATCGGGATTTATTACGAACCAAATTAATTTATTAAATCCTAAACCCAACTTTAATTTAACCCATACCTATGTAAAATTTTCTACCCTCTTCATAGAAAGGACCCACCACATTTTCTAGATATCTCCTTACGTGTTTTTATTGTACAACCCATGTAACTTCTTCTCTTCTCTTCACACAGCCCCATCTCCACACTCCTTCATGCTACACTTCCTCCTTGCTACAACCACCTAAACCCAGCTCAGCCATCCGTGCCGCTCGACCTTGGGCTCTCCCCGAAGCAAGACAGCTCGCGTCGATTCTCCTCCCCCTGCACAACAGTTCGTTTTGCGTTCTTCCTCGTGCGCAACAGCTGTTCAGCAGCTCGTGTGCAGCAATATCCATCAACGACGTCAACAACGGCCACATCCAGCTCATCGGGACGCAGTGAGCCGCCCCCATCTCCATCCATTTAGCCTCTTGATGTTTGGAGTTGGTATTTGGAGGAACAAGTGAAGGATTTGACCTTTGGGCCATTTGGTAAATTTTCTGAAAAATCTGGGAACATTTCGTAATTATTGAAAAGTCAGGACTGACTTTATGAGGTTCGACTTGGGCGACGTTTCGTGAAGCTTGCAACATCTTTTTACGACAAGCGGATTACTTTAGTTGATCGTCAATTGAGGCAAGTTATTTGTGAGCATTTGCGTGTCATAATTTAAGTTTAGAATAATAGATTATGCTTGTCATCAAACCATCAATTTTGCATGCATATAGCTATATCAAACTATAATGTTAGGAACTCATGTTCTTGTTGCTGATTTGGTTGTCGTTCTTGATCTATTTCACGAATTGATGCCTTGGTTATTGTTGATATATTTGATCTTATCGTCCATGTTGACATCGTTGTTATTGTCGTTGCCTTGTTGTCTTTATTCGTTAGGCACGTTGTCATTGTTGCCCTCGCCAGACTCATTATACCTCGATCACGGATATGTTTGTTAAGTTCGGAAAATTGCCGTTATCAAATATAGGCGTTGTTGTTGCATATGTTTTATCGATTCATTGTGCCTTGTGCCATGTTGTGTCATTCTTGTTCGACTTCTTATGGACATACATAGGTCGTGGAGATTCTTGTTATATCGAAAGATCCGTTGTGTTGAATGGTGAACTGATTTTAATTATGATTATCGATTGATAAAATGTATCGGTTGAGACGTTATACACTGGGTAAGGATTGTTCTGATCCCCGTTTGATGTCATAATGTTTTTATGTCGTGGCACCCTCGATTATGGCTCTACCGGAAGAGTGGGTCGTTGGTGTAGCTTATCAATTGTGGGAGGCCGGGTCGTCTAGCTAACGATGCCGTTACCAACCCTTTGATAAGTGTGATTTTGGCCCAATATACGGGCAAGAAGGTACCTTCAGGTCTGTTTGTGCCTAAAAATACGACGAGTGTGGAACGCGTGAAGAGCTACGCGTAGGAAGATTGTGTCGACGCGACGAGAGAAAAGGAGGATGTCGTCGACGTGACGAGATGTGGTAAAGGTCTCATTTATCTTGAAGATTAGCTCGGCCGAGTATATTTTATCTTATTCCTTATTATATTATTGTAATTGGTAAAAGATACAGTAAAGAATATCTTTTACCTTGTTTGTTATATCGTTATTTAGATAAAAGGAAGAGATAAGATCTCGTTTCCTAAAAGATATTATTAGGGTTAGCCTATAAATAAAGGCTAACGCCTGCTTTGTAAGCATTCAGCTACCATTACGAGTAATACCAAGTTCAAGCTTCACCTTAATTTCCTACTTTGTTCTTGAGTGTTGAGATTATACCGTTCTCTTTGATCTTTGCCCTATAATTGCTTAGTTATCTTCTCGTAGGTAATTTCGCTACAAACAATTTGCTCCCACCGTGGGGCTGGATCAAAAAGGTATCGTCTTTCCATACGAAAAGAACTTCTTTTTTGCAGGAAATCATGACAAGTCCAACCAACAGTCCGCGTAATGACGAAGGAAAATCCAAAGAGGAAGGTCCTGCAACAATTCCTCTTGTCCCTGTGAATGAAGACACAGGAAAAAGTCTCGAAAACACCCCTAGCACTCTAAAGAGAAATACTCCCGTGGAGAAACGAGGGGTAGACGGTGAGATAACCGACGTGGCCGCCGTCAGAGCGCATTTCGAGTCCTTCGAAAAGGCCCAGGTTGAAGCCATGCACGCGAGCGAGAAAACGGCGTCGGAGCTCACTAAGGAAAACGAGAGACTGAACTCCTTAATCAGGGAACTCAAAGCGGGTTCCACGGGGCCACATACCTACGTTCGTGGTCAAAGTGTCGTCCGACGCCTTGATATGGATGCAGCCGTCTAAGAAAACAACGTATACCAGCCTCAAGTACACCATGGTCACGTCCTCCCGAGAGAAACGATTCAGAGGAGCAAACCCGAGGAAAAGATGACGTCGGACGCCGTCGCTGCGCTCGTAGCACAACTAGTCGGAGCCTTAAGGAAAGAGATGATGTTGATGCCCGGAGCTCCCAAATCTATAATCCCTGAGGATGAGTTCGGATTTCAAGAGAGTCCATTTGTTACTACTATCGCCGCCCAGAAGATCGCCAAGAAGTTCACCGTCGCCGATCTTCCCGTCTACGACGGATCAGATGACCCGAAAGAACATGTCTTACTCTACAAGGCCAAGCTCTCCACAAGTCCAATTGAGCCAGAATTAAAGGAAGCAATGATGTGCAAGTTCTTTAGCTCGACGCTGAAAGGTCCAGCCTTGACGTGGTTCATCCACTTATGCAAGGGAAGTATCTCCTCCTACGCTGAACTCTCCAACCTGTTCCGACTACAATTCGCCAGCAGTAAGTTGTTTGTAAAGCAACCCTCAGATCTCCATAACATGCGTATGAACAGAGGCGAAACCATAAGAGCCTTTATGAAGCGTTTCAATGACGAGAAGGTTACAATCCCAGATTGTAGCGAAGCCACCGCTGTCGACGCGTTCAGACCCGCACTTCCCCGAGATAGTGACCTGTACAAGGAACTGACGAAGACTCGCCCTGAATCATTCGTCTCAACTAGGGAAAGAGCCATGGAAGCCATACGCTTAGAGGAGGATCTCCTAAGATACAACGAAGAAAGTTCTCGATCTCCACGTAGGCGAACTCCACCGCATAGGAACTCTCCTCCACGTCGACACAACGATCGACATCAGGAGCGAGGAGAACGACACGACAGGAGAAATAAGTCATTCCAAAGAGAACCACAAACGGTGCACGCTGTGAGCGAAGTTGATAGCGTCTATATGGTTGACAAAGGTATCTCTATGAAGACCGACGTGTTGCGAGTCATGAGCGCGATGGAAGGGTTACGCGACATGCAATGGCCGAGAAAGCCAAATCCTGAAAGGAGGCCCGGAACAGGGAAGGGGTACTGCGAGTTCCATAACGATACGGGTCACACGACAGATGGTTGTTACACCCTGAGAAAAGAAGTGTTAAGGTTGCTGAAAAGAGGAGATTTGAAAGATCTACTCTCCAAAGAAGGAAGGAACGCGTTTGAAGGGGTGAAGAGAGAAAAGAAGTCCCCTACTCCTCCTCCACCTCCGTCAAGTCATAGTCGGACTATACACACCATCTTCGGAGGCTCTTCCGTGAACGGCTACACCGCATCCGCCGCTAGAAGGAACGTTAAGATTCTACGCGACAATAGTGATATGACGCGAGTTTACCAAATCCGTCGTTCCAGAAGAAATTACTCGGTCACGTTCGAGGAGCCAAACGAGATGGTGGAGCATCACGACGGGTTAGTCATCTCCCTCACCGTCAGCATAGACAACGGGAGTTCCGCCAACATCATTACTACATCTGCTATAAAAGAACTCGGACTATCCAACGACGATGTCGTGAAGAAGTACGTTCCTCTAGTAGGATTCAGTGGCGATGTAGCAAGCACGTTGGGAGAGATCACATTGGCAACCTATGCAAGGGGTATCAATATACAAGCGAAGTTTGCAGTAATGGAGATCGAGTCACCCTACAACATTATCCTGGGAAGACCTTGGCTACACGACATTAAAGCTATACCCTCAACATATCATCAATCTTTAAAATTTCCATCTCCATGGGGGATCCAAGAGATCAAAGGAGAGCTTCAAGTCGCGAGAGAATTCTATAGCATTGGAATGAAAAAAGCCACTAAGTCATCATTAGGCAAAAAAAAGAAAGCGTAGCATTCAAGGGATCACAAAGGAAAAGCTAGGGATGGAAAGTCGGTCCCTGACACGATGAGAAGAGCAAAGTCTGACAAGCAAGAGGATACCAATCCACCAAGTAAGTACGAGAAAAAAGTCCAAGCAAAGAGCAATGACTTAAGCCACATGTTCCTGAAGCACCATCCACCATAAGTCTAAAGAAGTGATGAATTTCCAAATTTCCTAGCATTATTTCCTTTGTGTTCTTTCTTGCATGAGTAGGATTATTTTCTTTCAAGAGTTTCAATAAATTTAGCGTCGTTATTTTAGCGTCGAAGCGATAAGGGGTCGTAACGACTAGGGGTAAGCATCGGTGTTGAAGTCTGTCAGTTCATGATGCATTTTCTTTATTAATATATGAGTACGCTCTTTTTTCTCCGACGTGTTAAAGTATGCCGAGTTGTTCCATTTCCAAATTACTTGCTCTCGGTCTATGACGTAACATCAAGCTTAATAAAGCCGCGACGAAAATCCGTGCCGGGGAGGAGTTTCGTTAGCCTACGCGTTCAAGGCTCCATCTACGCGTAGACAACGTTAGCCAAACCGCCGACTCTGAGTCGACGCTTCCCATGATTGTTAGCGACGTGTGGAAATGGTCATGGGGAATGAAGCCTGACACCTCACGAAACCGGCATGGCCCTCTGAGCGAAGAAGGGAAACCTATCGCCACGACCACTCTCCAGGAACGTGTACTTGCGCCTTCCACGGCCCCTCTGAGAGTCATGAATCCACGGGCAAAATGCCAACCCGGCAGGGATGCGTCCACCGGCATCGTAAGTCCTAACAATCTAGAAATCGGGCGCCACACGATGAATAGGCCCGTCGATTAAAAGAGTTCGATGTCGACCTAACGCTAGCGTGACGCAACGGACCCACCTTAAAAGTAAGGGGTAATGTCACAAGCTGATAAAATCACACGCTGACCTATGTCCGCCACTCACTTCAAGGTTCGGAGGAAATGCTGGACCCAACCTTCATGTAAGCCGACAACGTAACTAAACCAGCCGCAATGACCATACCACCCTATCAAGTAAGTAGAAACCATCTAACACGTTCACCACGAACAAAGTATCACACTAGGGGTAGAAAACCACACCCAAAAGATAAAGTAGCAAAAGCAAAAGCCAAAGGACCAAACCTACGTACTCACAAACGAGCTACGCGTAAGGGATCACGGAAGTTAAAAGTCAATAAGAAAAAGGTTCTACACCCACGCGAAGCAAGATACACGCACCAAAGCAAAGTACGCAAGATATCAAGGCCAGATAAAGGGTAAACTCCTAAGACGTCTGCAACGCAAAGAATGACGCGTAAGATGCAAGAAACAAAGTACGAAATACGATAAGTAAAGAAGAGTCCAAGAATCTTTGGTAGCTCTAACCTAGTCTTCAAGGAGCCTAGGTCAAACCTACCAAAAGGGGTAAGGCTACTCGAGGAAACATGAAAACACACCCAAAGCCGAGGAGTGCATAGAATACGCCATCAAAAGCATACCTGGATGCAACGACATACTACAAACATAAAAGATCTCGGAGACATCTTCATCAACAAGTAAGCATTTCCAATTTCTTCGTTATATTATAGAGGCCCGTCATGAAGGGCGAGAACAAAAAGAATTTACAAGAAAACGCCCCGAAGACCGGCGACGCGTAAACAAAAAAGAATAATCACAAAGAATCGCTATCAGACTCAGAAGAGCTCGATGAGCAGCCATCCGCGTCCTCATACTCATGCTCATCCTCTCCCTCGTCTTCATAACCTTCCACGATAGCCTCTTCACCAGCATCTCCATCATCTTCGATGTCGTCGTTAGGATTAACCTCGTTAAGATGAGGGACATCATCCTCCACGACGTGAGGATTCGCCGGAGGATTCATAGGCGTAGGTCCTTCCTCGACGTCTTTAGGCAGCTCCGCAAACGCTTCATGAAACTCCCTCCGCTCCTTCACTGGGTCCCAACCGTGGTATTTACCAGCAGCATAACGTTCAATGACCTCCACACGAGAAAGCCAAGACCAATAAAGCTTCACCTCCTTGAGCTCGGAAACAAGCTTCTTCTCCACCTTAGCCTTCTTGTCCTCCAGGGCAACAATCCTCGCCTTCGAATCTTCAACCTGTTTAGCAAGATCGACGTGAAGTTTAAGCGCCGCCGCAACCTTTTCTTGAGCTTCATTTTCCGCCTTACGCGACGCCTCAACCGTCGCATTAAGCTCCTTAATCTTCGCCTCGTCGGCCGATTGCTTGGCCTCCATAGCTTTCATCCGATCGACAAAATCATAGAAACGCCCATAAACGCACAACGAAGATTGAAAAGCTTAAAAAAGAGAAGATAAAGAGGTCAGAATAGAATCAAAGACAAGAGACTCGGCGTAAAAAGCAAGAAAAACCTACCTGCCATTGCGTAGCAAGAGCCTCTCCTATCACATCTTCCGTCTCCATCGGCAAATAGTAGTCGAGCGACGGAGGATTTTGAAGCCCCTTCATGGCGGGAAAAAACGACCTTCCAGACGCGACGACATGGGAGATAACTCCCGGGAAGTCGTCCACGGTCTCGTAGTCGAAACTCAACCTCTCAACAACCTTCTCCTTGCCCTTACGATACTTCTTCGCCGGAATTGAAGAAGGAGATGGAGACGAAACGACAGAAATCATTGGTGTGATATGGATAGGAACCTCAGAAGCAGTTCCCTCTCCGGTACGACTCCTCTTCCACGACGCGATGAAAGCGGACGCGGATTGTCCTCCACTGCGAACGCGTGAAAGATACGCGGATACTAAAAGATCAACAAAAAAAGACCATCAAAGCAAAAAGAAAACAAGTAAAAGAGCGTGAACACGTTACCAGTCGAGGCAATACGATGACCCTTCCCATCGTTACCATGAAAAGTTCGATCACTCTCAGGAATCTCGAGAAGTCTGTCAATAACCTTCTTAGTCTCTCGCCTTACCACGATAGCATCAGCGTTAACTACAAAGAAGAACGAGACAAAGTAAGACATCAACGATTGATGACGTATACAACAGAGACCCAAAAAGAAAAAGCAAACTCACTCGTAGGGTTCCAGCATTCGGTCAACCAAGAACACTCCTCGCCAAGAGTCGATTTTTTGACAAAATAAAAGGAGTCGGCCCAGTGACGATCAGCCTGACTTCCCTCGATGGCGATCTTAGCCGCCTTAGGTCTCGATCTAAGACCCACTCTTCCAACCGTTTTAGTTTGAATGTTGAAAGAATAAGCGAGGTCAGCGTCGTCCAGATCACCAAAGATTCTCCAGACGCTCGGCAAAAGTTGACCTACAGCGACCCCTAGCGTGAGTATGAACGCCTTCATCAACGGCGAGAAAGGAAACCGATGACCAGTGAGGAAAGGGTACTCGTATACCGCGATCCACCTTGGGCGATGTGCGTCGGCAAATACCCCTTGAGGAAGTATCTCAATCTCCACCTCGGGACCAAGATTCGTCAACGATCTCAGCCTCTCGACGTCATGTGCCTCTGTCGATTTACAATCGGAATCCTTCAAGATGAATTTTGGTACATAGAAAGAAGCCATTCTAGAAGATTAAAAGAGAAAGTGAAGGAGAAATCTGAAGAAAGGAGAAGTAAAGGATCTTTTTGAGCGTAAGCAAGCGGGAAAACAAGAGATAATAGATGAGTTGCAGAAGAAGTAGAAGAAAAATGAAGTTCCTCTCTTTATATAGCCAAAAAGATCGCGAAGAAAACGGAAGAAAGTTCAACGGCATTATAGCCATTGAGAAACTAGCCGTTACGATTGAACGTTATCAGCACGGATAACGAAGTTTCTCGCCTGCCACATGGGAATAATTGAAGAAGAATGATGATTGAAGCTCTGCGACGATATTAAAAATTCAAGTGACATAGTCATCAACGCGTTCCTAATGCAATGAAGACGTATTCCTCGAAGAAAGAAGGCATCTCCCAGTTCTACTAAGGCGTTAAGTCCTATAAGACGCCTTAGGGGTATTGTTTGTGCCTAAAAATACGACGAGTGTGGAACGCGTGAAGAGCTACGCGTAGGAAGACTGTGTCGACACGACGAGAGAAAATGAGGATGTCGTCGACGTGACGAGACGTGGTAAAGGTCTCGTTTATCTTGAAGATTAGGTCGACCGAGTATATTTTATCTTATTCCTTATTATATTATTGTAATTGGTAAAAGATACAGTAAAGAATATCTTTTACCTTGTTTGTTATATCGTTATTTAGATAAAAGGAAGAGATAAGATCTCGTTTCCTAAAAGATATTATTAGGTTAGCCTATAAATAAAGCCAACAACTGCTTTGTAAGCATTCAGCCACCATTACGAGTAATACCAAGTTCAAGCTTCACCCTAATTTCCTACTTTGTTCTTGAGTGTTGAGATTATACCGTTCTCTTTGATCTTTGCCCTACAATTGCTTGGTTATCTTCTCGTAGGTAATTTCGCTACAAACAGGGTCCAAGACAGACTTGGACTTGTTTTCAAAACGTTTTTCGTATTTTGAATTTGGAATGACTTTATTTAAATGGCTTGCTTATAGGTTGCTTGTGAATGTTGTTTCCTTGTTTGGAAATTTGTGACTTGCCTTGAACGACGAATATGTGAAGTGTAGTTGATAACTATAGGATCATGATGGGTGTAAGTATCAAAAAGTGTGTGTCGTGGGTGATGTTGTGCAGTTATCGTTGTCTAAGCTAATGCTATTATATAAAATATTTATCTGTATCATCTCTTGTATATCTGAAATGATGAAATTAGGATTTACCTGCTAACTTCTCTGCATATTTGCATGTTGGGTACATAGACTACTGCATGTTTGCATATCCGCATCTTCGCACTTCTGCACTTCTGCACGTCTACAAGTTATGTGTTGCATGTTTGCATGTCTGCTTAGTCTATGACTTCTATACTTATACTATTACATGTTTATTGCTCATATAACTTGCTAGTCTGGTTGGAGACTAACCTCCATTTCGGTGGGGGACTGGCTGTGTTTGTGCATGGCCATGTATTCGTGCAACTTCACGACATGGAGGAAGTCAGGCGACTCGATGCGTTTTTAGGATGGGCTATTCACTCTCGAGATTAGGATCTTATTATTTTGCCATACTTATGTTGATTTCCTTGTCTTGTTAACTTTGGCCCTTTTGTTTTAAACTTGTTTTCGTTGTCACATTGTTTTATCGTATCAATCGTTGCCCTTAACCGCCTGAGGGGATTCCTATATAGGTTCCTATCCATGGATCCCTGGCACTGTACTACCCTCCATTTTGGGGCGTTACAAAATATTTCACATTGGAATTGTAGGGGGGTTCGTCGCCCCCATTTTTGGACGGAAATTTCCTAGACTCGTAAAAACCATGGCATAGATTTGTTCTGCTTACCTGAAACAAAAAATAATGAAACACAGAGCACTCAGTTTTTGTCCAATATTGCCTTTAAGAAGATTCTAGTCTCTCCGGATGATGGAACTAAAGGGGGTTTGTGGCTTCTCTGTACAAATTTCATTAAATCTTCTTACGTAAGTGTTGTCTATCACAATAATAATACTATTGTTATTCGGTACGAGGAATTTAACACTAAATATATTATTATTTTTGTGTACGCACCGAGTAGAGAGGACCAAAAATGAGATTTCTGGAATTTCATTTCGCAAATCATTACTGCTCATAATGATCCTGTTATGATAATTGGCAACCTTAACGACATCCTACACCCACAGGATAAATTAGGTGGTCTTACGGTTTCACCGGCCAAACTTAGAAGGTTGAATGAGTTTACAACAAAACATGGTTTGTTGGATCAAAACTATATAGGCATCCCGTATACCTGAAAAGATATAATACATCTACAGATGGGGATAATATTTTCGAAAGACTCGATAGAGTGTTAATTCATCCTCAAATTCTTTCCTATTATAATAATATTATTCTTAATCACCTCCCGTTCACAACTTCTGATCATTGTTGCATTACGCTTCTATTAGATAGCCAAACAATATCGAAAAATTATCCGTTTCGTTTTGAAAATGCTTGGACTCAAAATCAAAACTATGAAAATCTTGTTAGGAAGTATTGGAAGTACGATTTCAATGGATCAATGATGTTTAAGCTATTCATGAAACAAAAACAAGTTAAACTAAATACGAAAGAATGGTTAAAACGCAATAATAACAATATTTTTGAGCAATTAAAAAACACAGAGATTAAATTGCAAAAACTACAATCTGAGTGTTTCATGAATAATAACGTCCTCAAAATAGAACATTACAACAGGTTGCTTTTAAAATATAATAAATTACTAGATTTCCAGCATACCTATTGGAAACAAAGATCGAAGTTTAAACACATTAATAATATGGATCGTAATACTACCTATTTCCAAACCACTGTTAAGATAAGAACTTTTAAACAAAAAGTAATATGTTATGAATCCCTTGATAACATTAAATACTTTAATTCAGATGATATTAAGAGGGTTATTACAGAGGATCTTAAAAAACGCTTCCTTCCCTCACATAGTACTACAATTCATACGAGGGACCTTAAGGTTATAGCCAAACTTGTGACTGATGAGGATAATAAGGATCTTCTTACATACCCTTCTGACTCAGAGATAAAAAAAGGTAGTGTTCCAGTTGCCCCATAATAAAACTCCGGGTCCGGATGGCTTCAATGCAGAATTTTACCAAACTTATTGGAATATTGTAGGATCTTCGGTAAAGCAAGTTGTACAATCCTTTTTCCATTCCGGAGTTATGCTATCTGACTGTGCACAATCCTTTATAGCACTTATTCCAAAAATCGACAACCCTCTTACCATCAACCACTTCCGACCTATTAGTTTGTGTACAATGATATATAAAATTATTACCAAAACTATGGCTAATAGATTATAGCTTCTTCTACCAAAATTAATACATCCCTGTCAAGGTGCATTTGTTCAAGATAGATCTATCTTCTATAATATTCTAATAGCACATGAAGTTTTCCACTCTTTTCACATTCAAAAAAACGGAGGTCGAGGTTGGATGACACTTAAACTTGATATGGAAAAGGCCTATGATAAACTGCAAATGGCCATTTATAGTTAAAGTTCTGGAAAGTTTTGGTTTTGATAATAGATGGATTAATCTGATCATGGCTTGTATCACATCTGCATCATTCTCGGTTCTTGTTAACAATGAACCATGTCCTACTTTTAAACCAAAATGTGGACTTCGACAGGGTGACCCAATCGCGCCTTTTATATTCATATTGGCTATGGAATATTTAGCCAGAACCTTACAAGAGGAAGCAAATAAGACTAATCATAGAGTTGGTATCCAACTAACTAGAAATGGAATGCGAATACCGTTTCTTTGTTTTGCAGACGATACTATTATTCTGGAAAATGCTAATATAAAGAACATGATATACATTAAAAACATGTTAGAGAAATTTACAGCTTTATCTGGTCTTGCTATTAATTATCATAAAAGCTCGTTTCATACATCTACAAATATTGAAAGTACAAAAAAAAAGAGAATTGGCAGCAGTATTAAATTTACAACTGACGAATTCAATGGAGAAATATTTAGGTATTCCTATCACTAGTGGAAAAAACACCTGTTGAGACGAGCAAAAAAAAACCTGTTGAGGCGGGCAGGGGTCGCTGCAACAGAGGGGGATGCAATAGGTAAATACTTGTTGAGGCGGTCACAAAGTTGTCCGCCTCAACAAATAGCCAAAAAATATGTCTGCCATCCCCACTGCCCGCCTCAAAAGCTAGATTTATTGAGGCGAACAGCAACTGCCCGCCTCTAATTTACGTCTATTGGCCCGCCTCTAAAACATTTCCATGTAGCTTTTTTTTAGCAGCATTTCCATGTTGCAATCAGTACAGAGATCGAATTGATGAATGATTAAACGGACAAAATGAGATTGGATTTCATCATTAAACAAATCACAGACCGGAGCTACATAATTATTCAATATGGGATCTTCTATACAACAAAAATACAAAAATTGTGATTCACATTCAAGACACAAACAGAGGCTCAAACTGCACTCGACCTTGCATTTATGTTCCATAACTTGAATTTAGGGTTACAAACTTCTAGAACTCACCTTAATCTGCAGATCTGCACTCGACCTTGCACTAACAGAGGCTCAGACTGTATGCTCGGATCTCGATCTGAAGGCCGACTACGGGGCGAGGCGGGGTGCTCGGATCGAAGACCGACTGCGAAGCGAGGCGATTCGAAGGCCGACTGCGGGGTGCTCGGATCTCGATATGAGCTTGTTGTCTTCTTTTTGCGAATGCAAATCTGCAGAAGACAAGGCGAAGACGTGGAGACGAATGCGATGGTGATGGAACCTCGAAGAAGCATCAATGGAGGATTAGGGTTTGGGGGCGAGGCAATTTCGAGTCCGGGTTTGAGGCGGCGTAGAACTAGGTCTGAGGCGGTGTAGAAAGAGAAGAGGAAGAGGAGAATGGGATCTGAGACGATTGCATATCTGAGGCGGCGTAGAACGAGATCTGAGGCGGCGTAGAACGAGGTCTGAGGCGGCATAGAAGAGAAGAGGAAGAGGAGAACGGGATCTTCATCCCTTCGATCTACAGAGAACGAGTTTGATAGGAGAAGAGGGAGAATCTTTGAGAATGAGTTGTATTGTATCTGAGAATGATTAGGGAGAAAGAAAGAAAAGAAGGGTTTGATGGGAGAATGAGAGAGAGAAGCACAAATTTATCTAAGCCGTTAGATTAAATGTTTTAGACCTAATCAACGTTGAAAAATGGTGATCCGTGGATGTGTAGATATGTAAGTAATGCTTGGCAAAATTTTAATAATTAAATCTAACTTGTTGAGGCGTACGTATTTTTGTGAGGCGCACAAAAATGAATGTTTTCAATATGCAGTCCAGAGCATGCAGAAAAAACTATCAAAATGGAAAGCAAATACGATTTCACAAGCAGGTAGGGCAATACTTATCCAATCTAACATTCAGTCTAAAGCAAACCACCTTATGCAGTGTTTTTACTTACCAAAAGGCATTTGTCGGTAAATAGATAAAATTAATTAAGATTTTTTTTGGAATAATTCCAACCCTAGTTACAGAGCTATTACTAGTTGGGATTCAATATGTAAGCCTAAAAAGCATGGAGGCTTAGGGATACATAAGACGGAAACACTTAATAAAGCTCTTTAACAAAAATTGCTTTGGAAGTTAGCAACAGATAAAAACAACATTTGGGTCCAACTTATTACTCAAAAATACCTACAATCAAATACTATTTTAAACTATAAAAAGAAATCGAAAAAAAAACAATCATGGCAATTCTCAAGACTTTTACATCTTCGAAAATATTTTTCCAAAGGTATTGGATGGGAATTGGGAGATGGTACTAATATTTTGTTCTGGACTGACGACTGGATTCCAACCATTAACTTGCAACAATTTTTCTGTCCTGATAAAGCAAGCCTTAGCGACAAAGTTTCTGACTATATCACCCCCTCAAAACAATAAAATAATGACAAGTTACAAGCTGTCCTTCCGGCGCACATTGTCACTCACATATTAAAAATATATATTCCACATACGAACGCTCAAGACCAAATAATTTGGAAACTTAATGCTGATGGATTATTTTCCACGGCATCATCTAGATATCTTATGAATGACAATACCGTTGCTAATTATTCAGATTTATAGGCTTGGCTGTGGAAACTTAATATACCCCCAAAACATATCAATTTCCTATGGAAAATTATTTCCGATAATCTTCCAACAACATCACGACTAAATAGATATTATAATAGAGTCCCCCACTATTGCTCTTTGTGTGATAATCCAACTGAAAACACAGAACACCTACTTTTAGAATGTTCGTATACTTTAAACCAACTACGAATATTTTCGCAGATTTCTGGGAAAACTTTTAACCTTCCAAACTCTGATTCTATTCAAAATGATTTAATCAACCTAATAGCTTCCTTCAGGGATGAACACCACAAAATGGAAGCATTAATCTTCTTATGGTATCAAGTATGGCTATATAGGAATGCGACTGTATTTCGTAATCGTCGGAACTTTAAGGGTGACGCAGCTCATCAAGCTAAATCGTATTTTAAGCAGTGGGAAATGTCATTTAAGGAGAGCCTAGGACCAAAACAAACTCGCATGAGAAACAAAAATAAACCAAAACACAAACGATGGCATGGACCACCAAACGACTGGATAAAAATTAATTTTGATGGATCCCACAAGCTGAATTCAGCTTCACACATAGATTGTGTTGTTCGAGATTGTCGGGGTACAGTTTTAGATGTTTATAATAAAGCAGTTAATGCAGGATCGCTATTAATGGTTGAAGCATTGGCTTTCTTAAATTCTGCTAAAATTGCTCTAATATTTAAGTCCAGAAATATCATCATTAAAGGAGACTGTCTTACAGTAATCCATTCGGCTAATAAAGTTTGGAAAGTACCATGGGAAATCCGAAACATTTTAAAAGATGCCAAAAATATTTTGTAGAATATTGCTAATGTTAGAATATCACACTGCTTCTGAGAGGCTAATAAGGTTGCTGACTTCCTTTCTCAGCCTAATATTAATGCCCATTTTTCTAAGGTTATCCTTAACTGCAACGAGGATCGCATGCCCATTTTGCTAAGGTTATCCTTAACTGCAACGAGGATCGTTTGTTATCTGATGACTATATCAGAACAATTAGACCTACCTTCCTGTCGTCTAGCCTGCTTGACTCTTACAGGCCTTTCTTCCCGATCATCGCTTCTGATAGTCAGGGGTTCTCATTCCATGGTGGATGAAACCCCGTGTCTTGCCTTTGTCAATAAATAAAAAAAGAATATCACCCAATGAGTGTAAAGCCCGCTATCCTCCTTGGAGCAACGGGACAAGAAGGAGATCAAGGAGGAGAGAAAGTGAGATGGTGACGAACACAATTGATATTACACATTCATGAAGCCTTAGTGAGCAACCAGATAAAGAAATTACTTCACTCGTTGTTGAGCATATTACGCATCAACCTAGGTCTAGGTATCTGTTGTGATACTTCAACAGGAGCCGAGACACCCTTAAGAGTTGACACAAGGTTTCACTCATACATATAGGTTGGACATCTAAGATGGGTAGCTGAGCGAAAGGATAGCTTGGAGTACTATAGACTGACCCATTTATAATCAGCCAAAAGGTCTGGTTGGTTGGCCATGATCTGGTTCACAAAAAAGACTTTAAGTGAGAAATTTTGGATTAATAAAGTTGTATATATGAAGAAATGAACAGAAGAACTTACGCCTCGATGACCAAAGAGATTTGCAATCGTTCTGCTAAATATTTCACCAACCATTGTTCCAATTGTCTAGATCCAATACTGAATGCTATACACGACCAAGATTTTTGTATTAAACAGAAATTAATACAACATAATTAGAGTTACCTCTGCCAATGTAAGATGAAGTTGAGCAATGATTCTAGATTCAGTTGAGGATGAATAACCCACCTTGAAACAAAAATGCACAAGAAAATAGTAAACTTAGGAGAATTAGCCTGACCTAATTCACGTGGAATTGTTATTCAGGGAACTTCAAACAGAGAGGGGTGTGAACTTATTGTGACGCCAAATACCTCTACATTTGTGGTGATTCTGAGCACATTGATGGCAATTTATGGGTCATTTGTAGAGGCAATGACAAACAATCTAAAATTCAAAGGAGGATAAAATGAAGCAAATTGTCTACAAAAATGTCAGAATCTACAAATTAAAACGCAACCTTCAATTGCCAAGGTGATGGTTGCAATTACTATCTTTAGATGGCTATGGTAAATTTTTATCCATGATAGTGCTAATACACATACTACACTAAAAAGCTTGTCCAAAATACACTCTGGCTCCTTTTTCAGTTTTGTCAAGAAAACCAATCAATGGACTTACTAACTTGAGCAAGCATCTGAACCGCATTTAAAATGAACGAATCCATGGACTTCAATCAGCTAAGGAATCCACATTGGTATACCCGAGAACATGAAAATTCGATTTTCCAATTGAAAAGAGATTAAGAGAGATGGAGAAAGATAACTTGGTAATGAACCAAACTGCAACAATGGCTATCAACTAAACTGCAAATACCCTCTATAAAACCCTTAGTTGAATATGATGAAGTAAAACATAGTAAGAACTAAGAACAAGAGCAATAGAGAATCTGATGTTCTAACAAACAACAAATCCAAACCTCAAGCGCAGGAATTCTATGAAGAAGAATGAATTCCAAGCAACAAGAAGCAACTTTCAATTAGAGAGAAAAGGGAGGATTACAAGATTGAATTTCTGAATGCCAATTAAGGCCAACTGATTCTGTATTTAACAAGAAACAGAATCGTGCTAGTCACGTGACATAACAAACTTCTAACAACTTTTATGCCACGTGTGCAACTAACTGACACTGTTATCCCTATAACAAATCTCCCATGCTAAAAAAAACCTTGTCCTCAAGGTTTGAATTGAGGAAATTGCTTGGTGAAGTCGTAGAAAAACTCCCATTGCTTCTTCAAGAGGTTGATTTAGCCATTTGACTAAAACCTTGGTAGCTGCCTTGCCTTGTCTGTTCACCATCTTTCTGTCTAAAATGAGCTTAGGTTCCTTTGCAAAAATTTCTGGTAGGAAGGAAGGAAGTTGATTGGCAGTAGTGACAGATATTACATGTTCCTTTAACTGAGAAACATGAAACACAGGATGTATCTTGGAAGTTGCTGGCAGCTCTAACTTGTAAGCAACTTTCCCACATTTGTCTAAGATCTTGTGAGGACCAAAGTACTTAGGACTGAGTTTGTTGCTACTCCTTTGAGCCAAACTTTGTTGTCTGTAAGCCTGTAGCTTCACAAACACCCATTCTCCAATTGCAAAGTTCCTATTTGCCCTGTGTGCACTAGCTACCTGAGTCATCCTGTGTTGAGCCCTTAGGAAATGGAACTTAAGCAATTGAATCAGATTCTCCCTCTCTTGTAAACTTCTGGCTACCACTTCAATCTTGGACTCCCCTGGCAAATAAGGTAGATAGGTAGGAGGGCTTTGACCATACACAATCTCATAGGGTGTCATCTGTGCAGCTGAATGGAAAGTAGTGTTGTACTAGAATTCTGCTAAAGGTAGCCCCTTACTCCACAAATGAGGTCTATCACTGCACATACATCTCAAGTATGTCTCGAAGCATTTGTTGACAACTTCTGTTTGACCATCACTCTGAGGGTGATAAGGAGTGGACAAATTCAGACTTACTCCTTGTAGAGTAAACAATTTTCTCCAAAACTCACTGAGGAAGATGGCATCTCTGTCACTGGTAATCGATTGAGGGAATCCATGTAGCTTGTACACATTATCCAGATAGGATTGAGCTACTGAGGCAGCAGAATAAGGATGAGCTAAAGCCATAAAATGTGTTGCCTTGCTCATTCTGTCTACTACCACAAAAATCACACTTTTCCCATAGGAAATAGGTAGGCCATCAATAAAATCCATAGAGACATCAATCCATACAACTTCAGGGATTGGTAAAGGTTGAAGGATGCCAGGGTAGGCTGCATTGTCATACTTGCTTTGCTTGCAGACAACATAGCTTCTAATGTATTGATGTACATCTTTGAGCATACCTTTCCAGTAAAATAAGGACTTCATCCTTTGTAGTGTGGCATCCCTCCCTGAATGTCCCCCTATTCCTGAACTGTGCAACCACTGTAACAACTTGTCTCTCAATACTGGATCATTTGCAATCACCAACTTACTCTTTTTCCTCAAAGTGTTGTTAGACCAAGAGTAGTGTTTCCTGGCTAGTGGATCCACCTTGAGTTCAGAAATTAATTGCTTAAGTACTGCATCTTCATCATACATAGCTTGTATCTCTTGCAAAAGATCAGATTGGAATGTGGTGATAGCCATTGCCATTGCTTCCAACTCTTCTTTTCTTGATAGTGCATCAGGTACTAGGTTTTCTTTGCCCTTCTTGTACTGGATTTCATAGTCAAACTCTAGCAGTTTAGGCAGCCACTGTTGCTGGATTGGGGTGCTAAGTCTTTGCTCCAAAAGATACTTCAAGCTACTTTGGTCTGTCCTTATAATGAAGTGATCTTGCAACAAATAATGCCTCCACTTCTTAACTGCAAACACCACTGCAAGAAGTTCCTTTTCATAGATAGACAAGTGAAGTTGCTTTCCTTTTAAGTGTCTACTAATGAATGCCAAAGGATGTCCTTCTTGCATTAAAACAGCTCCAATACCATATCCACAAGCATCTGTTTCTATGAAAAATTTCTTTGTAAAATCTGGCAAGGCTAATACTGGAGCTTCACAGAGAGCCTTTTTCAACTTTTCAAATGCTTCTGTTGTTTCTTCATTCCACTCAAACCCATTCTTCTTGAGTAGCTGGCTTAGTGGTTGAGCAATAGAGCCAAACTCTCTCACAAACCTCTTGTAATATCCAGCTAAGCCCAAATATCCCCTCAACTGTCTGAGATTGGTACGTAGGCAGAGGCCACTTTTGTACAACAATGATTTTCTGAGAATTTGTGGCTACCCCTTGTGCAGAAATAAAATGGCCCAAGTACTCCACTCTCTCTACTGCAAAAGCACACTTAGACTTCTGGGAAAACAACTGATTACTTCTCATAGTGTCAAACACTATCCTTAGTGTTGTAAATGCTCCCTCATTGAAGCATTGTACACCAGAATGTCATCAAAGAATATCAACACAAACTTCCTCAGAAATTCTCCAAATACTGAGTTCATCAAATGTTGAAAGGTGGTTGGTGCATTGGTAAGGCCAAAAGGCATGACAACATATTCATAGTGTCCACTGTGTGTCTTGAAAGCTGTTTTCGGAATATCCTCTTTGTTCATCCTCACTTGATGATAACCAGCTCTAAGATCTATCTTTGAATAAACTTGTGACCTACCAAGTTCATCCATCAAGTCTTCTATTAAGGGTATTGGGAACCTATCCTTAATAGTTGATGTATTCAATTTCCTATAGTCTACACACATTCTCCAACTCCCATCCTTCTTTTTGACTAAGACCACTGGAGAAGCATAAGGACTTGAGCTATTCTGTACCACTCCAGATTGCAACAACTCTCTTACCATTTTATCAATCTCATCCTTCTGGTACACAGCATACCTGTAAGGCCTTTGATTGATTGGATTTGATCCCTCTAGCAATGGAATCTTATGGTCATGGTCTGCTCTAAGAGGAGGTAATACAGTGGGTTCCTCAAAGATGTCTCTGTATTCTTCTATCAAAGAAGTTATTTCAGGGGAAGATTGCATTTTAGCTTGAGTATCTGTCTGCAACAAGCTGATACTGAAGTACTCACTGGCATCAGGTAGTTCCTCCACACACAACATAGCTAACTGAACAGTCTGAGCTTCCTTCTTGTTAAGGTCTTTAGCCTTAATCTCTCTTACTGACCCCTGATTAATCCCATTGAGCACTACTCTTCTTTGCCCAATCCTTAATTCCATGGCTAACTTCTTGAAGTCCCACAGAACTGGACCTAAGGTTTCTAACCATTGGATTCCTAAAACCATATCACAATTACCCAATGGCAAGATCATTACATCAATTTTGAATGTAATATCTTGAAAACTCCAACTGAAGTTCTCTACCTTAGCCACAACTTCAAGTGAGCTACCATCTGCAACTGTCACTCTAGTCAAGCCCATAGGAAGATGCTTGCATCCCAATCTCACAGCCATCTTATAATCTATGAAGTTATGTGTACTTCTCGAGTCAATCAAAATTAAGGGACTCTTCTTTCCATACATGCCTCTTACTCTCATTGTCATGTAACCATCAATACCAGCCATAGCATTTATAGATATTTCCATCTTTTCTTCCTCTATTTCATCCTCCATTGTCACTGTTTCATCCAACTCACTCTCCTCTTCTACATCCATGAGGAAAAACTGAGTTTTCTTGTGCTTCTGGTAATGCCTTGGGGTGTATTTCTCATCACAAAAATAGCACAAGCCTTTGGCTCGTCTCTCACTCATCTCCTCATTGGAGAGGAACTTTCTTGGGGCATTTGTGGCTTCCTTATTCTTCCAACCTTCATAAGGCTTGGCTGAATCTCCATTAGCTCCTTTTCTGAAGTTAAGGATTCCTTTTCCTGATGTTGGTGCACTCATTGGATTAGGAATCCCACTATTCCCAGTTATATTTCTCTTAGGATGAGCAGACTCATACAATTTCCCCAACATTAGACCTAGTCTCACAGTTTGTGGTTGAAACATCCTAATGTGCATCTATGTATCAGTTTTTAAGCCTGCAAGATATGCACTTACTAGATAATCCTAAGAAAGATTAACTCGAGTCCTAATTTTCTCAAATCTTTCATGGTATTCTCCAATACCATCTACTTCTTGCAAATTTTTCAACTCAGCAAATGGATCATCCAAGATCTCACCAAATCTTTCTAGCAACAACTCTTTATATGCTAACCAATTTACATTAACCAATCTACCACTGTCAGATTGCATCAAAGACCTATGCCAAGTGGTTGCTTGCTCATCAAAATGGATCGATGCAAGACTTACCTTCAAGTCCTTTGGTGTATGATCAATTAAGAAGAATTGTTCAATCTTGAACATCCATTCTTTGACGCGATCACCACTGAATCTTGGAAAATCAATCCTTGCCAATCTTGTCACATTCCCATAGCCACCATTGAAACTTGATTGACGATTGCGCAGACCTTCCTGTGTTGGCAATGGCGATGAATTGCTTCCACCTGGAACTCCCTCCTGAAATCCTCTCGGACTTCCGCCTGATCCTGTTGTGCCAACATGTCCAGGAATCATCTTCACAGCATCGAACAACTGAGCTTTGATTGATGTGAGTTTGTCGTTCATCTCTGCCATTTTCTCAGAGATGATCGAATTAACCTGCGTAGTCACCACCTCCTTCAGCTCATGAGATGCGACTTCCTTCAAGATTGCTTGCGCACGCGTTTCTGCCATTGATGTAGGTGCCAGTCAGTGGCTCTGATACCTTTGATGAAGTAAAACGTAGTAAGAACTAAGAACAAGAGCAATAGAGAATTTGATGTTCTAACAAACAACAAATCTAAACCTCAAACGCAGGAATTCTATGAAGAAGAAAGAATTCCAAGCAACAGGAAGCAACTTTCCATTAGAGAGAAAAGGGAGGATTACAAGATTGAATTTCTGAATGCCAATTAAGGCCAACTGATTCTGTATTTAACAAGAAACAGAATCGTGCTAGTCACGTGACATAACAAACTTCTAACAACTTTTATGCCACGTGTGCAACTAACTAACATTGTTATCCCTATAACAGAATATTCAGCTACGCTTATCAACCAATAAAGATCAAGAATTAACCACAAGCAAAAAGAACTTTATAGCACAATTGACTATGTTCACTTAGATGAATTTTCCAACAAATGCTTTAAATTTTAAGATGCACATGTTGTAACAATTAAATAGATCAAACGAATTGAGAAATTAACAAGAGAAGTTGACTTGAACCTGAAACACCACAGTGAAGAATGAGACAAATTGGAGAATCGAAGGTGGAGTCTGGTAGAGGGACCCAACGATCAAGTGGTTGTGGTTGTCAACAAGGAGCTTCGGTAATGTAGTGTGGAGGGATTTAGAATGGAGATATCATGGCCACTTCAAACGAAAAAATCAGAAAAGAGGTGAGGCACAAACCTAAACGTCGAAATAAGCAATTGCGAAGTCATAATCTTCATTTGAGCCCCACTTGAACGTCGCTTATGCCTTCTCTGACACCGCCAGAATCTAGACTCACCCCCATCGAACCCTAACCTTCGATTAATCGAGAAAAGCACGTGACAGAAAGAGAATACCTACGAATTTGCTAGATGTAGGCGTGAGTGGCTTCTCCATGGACAATTTGGAAGGAGAAGAACTAATTTTGGTAGTTCCAATCAGGAAAGGAGAGATTTGGGTTGTTCGAATTGGGGGAGGAGAGAAAAATCGCTATTGACGGCTACGCAGGAGAAGACGCATCTTTCTCGGTGTTATGTTTTTCTGCGGAAAGACTCTTTTGCCCTTACAATTTTTATTCAAATTAGAAAAATTTCCACCGCCATCTTGATTGAGCGCCGTCGCTTGCGAACACTGGACTATTTCTTCCTTTCAAACTGGAGCATTGATTTTTTATTTAAGGGCTGAAAAACGTCTGCATGTACTCTCATCCAATCACTTGTCCTTAAGCGATCCAGTTTATGGGTAAATGCCCTAAAACATAATTTTTGTTGGAGTGGAATGGTCCCTCACTCCTCTCCGCGCTGATGTTGCAGTCTCTCTCTCACCCCTCTTCTCTCCACCCATGGCTTCACTCTAGAGACGTCCTCACTCTACCGGCATCCACGCTGATTTCACCACCGTCGTCGTATTCCGACGCCGTAGTCGCCGTAATTTGATCTGCATGTTGGAGCGATTGGAGGTAAACGCTGGTGCCATGAAGAGAAGCGGCGGATCTGGACGAATACATTTTGAGCAAGTTAGCTTTGTAGCAAATATTTGACCGTTCATGATCCTTTGGATAATCAGGTGTACAAAACTCTGTTGTAGCTAGACAAAAAAAAATGCATTAGATTATTCAGCTTTATATCAAGGCATTAGCGCTCCCTAATGGTGATTTAATGAAAAAACTAGATGGTTTATGTTGGTATATTCTATTTACATACTGATAATAATAACTATATTTTACCGCAGAATAATGTCAAAACTATCTCGTGATGTGTGATTTTATCTTATTTTCTTCTTTGACTCACTATCATAATAAATTATTCTGTCAACTGAACATATTAAATTGTGATGATAAATTAAACTATCCACAAGACATTATATATAAACACAATTAATTAAAGTGTAATTATATTATCAATACAATAAATTTAGTGTTAACATGAATAATTAAACTGTCAACGCAAGTAATTAAACTGTCATCACGAGTAATTTAGCTTTCGTGCGAACTTAATCATTAAACTGTCAAAACATTAAATAAAATTGCCCACGCAGTAAAAAAAACTATCAACTCCGCTAAGAACTTGTCAACAATACAGCAAATAAGTTGTTAACAATACTAATAATTTGTCAACAACACAACAATTATTTTCGACACCACTAATAATCTGTCAGCACACTAACGCACTAAATAAATTTTCACCACTTTAAATACATTGTCAACAACCTATATAAAATTGTCAACGCACTAAATAAACCGTCAACACACTATATAAAACTGTCAGCACCGCTATTTAAAACTGTCAACATACAAAATAATCTGTCAACATACTATATAACATTGTCAACACCACTATTACTGTCAACATACAAATAAACTGTCAACATAAAAAATAAACGGTCAACATAAAAAATAAACTGTCGAAGCGGCTATTTAAATTTGTCAACATACATAATAAATTGTCAACGCACTAAATAAGTTTTTCGACGTACAAAATAAATTTTCACCAACTAAATAAAATTGTCGACAAACTATTTAATCTGTCAACTATACTAATAATATTAGAGTTAATTCTGTCGGTGACAATTTATTTTGTACATCGGAAAATTTATTTAGTGTGTGGAAAATTTATTTTGTATGTTGACAATTTTAAATAGCGGTGTTGACAGTTTATTTTTTATGTTGACCGTTTATATTGTATGTTGACAGTTTCAAATAGTGGTGTTGCAACTATACTAATAATTTATCAGTAACATTTCTCCAATATCATCCGGTACAAATAATATATCAGTATTTTTACCCTTAAATATACCATCTTCAATCAAACAAATAGCATTAGGCTTCTCCCCAAGACCGACAGATTTAACTCTAATATCAGTACTTTTAAGAATTGTTTTGTTTAAGAATCAAATGCTTATCCATACATAATCCGAAAATCAAAATTTTCAAATCTTTGACTACACAAGAAAAGAGGCATACAGTAGTGCAGAACTTAAACCGTTGGAATGGAGTGTAGAGCCACACAGGCAGGTGTCTTCCTAGCAGCAAGCAGTTTATAAAAGTTTTTCTTGTCTTTTAAATTCTAATTCAAATGTGTGCGCAGTAGGTTGGCATGAAACCGCAGAAGGCAACAACAACGACGGGCTAGGCCATAGTTGCTTCTTAGACGGTGTTTAAGGTGCGTAACCAATGGTCAGGTCTCCTCCAGGGATCGCGGAGCTACGCGGCGTACCGGCCCATAGACGTTTGCGGATGGCGTATCAGACCCTTTAATGCTCCTAAGGGTATTGGACACAAATAGTTCATGTATAGAGAGATTTGGAGATGCAATCTGAGAACGAAGATAGGGGAGGGGATGGGAGTGGAACTAACGTGTGTATATGTGGTGTGGGCTGTTAAAATCTTATTTATATAAAAGTTGGCTGTCCATTGTCAAAATTGAATAAAATTGATACCAATTTAATGCATTACTCATTTCTTAATCACCTCCTATTGGACTTTTGAGCATGTATTTAAATATCTTTCTTATATCCCTATGTTATATTTATTTATAGTCTACTTGATTAAGTCACAAATTAAATTAATGTGTGAGCTTCTCTTATGACAATGCAAACTTATTCTAATATTATGTTTTAAAACTACTTCAAACATAAATATAAGAAAATAAAAAATACTTATATTTACAAATATTAATAAATTTGATAACAACAACAACATATTAACAAATAATGTATAACTATATTAAATCACATACGAAAATCCGTAATTTTCTCGCGCGGAGCGTGAGGCCCGTATCTAGTAGGATATAATAATAGGGTGAGAATCTCATAATAAACTCTCTCTTAGAGATAAATAAGAATGAATCTAAGCCATTGGATGCCTTAACATCCAATGGCTTAGATTAAACTAGTTACCCCACTACAAGTGGGGGTAGTTGTGGTGGTCCGGCGACCTTCCGGCGACTTCCCGACGACCTCCCGACGACTTCCCAACGACCACCCGATAGTTGTCCGGCGACCGGAAGTCCGATGGGGTCCCGCGGGGGTCCGGCGTTGATCCGGCGAGGGTCCGACGGAGGTCCGGCGGTGGTCCAATAATAAATGAAAAGGTTAAAGTATAAAATGAAAATTTTAAGTCTAATTCAAATTGGTGAACATTTAAATATAATGTGATGAACATTTAGATATAATGTGAGGAACATTTAATTATAATGTGATGAACATTCTGTTGGTAAACATGACATTAAAATGTGATGAACATTTACTAGAGTATATCAAAATGAACGTTTATAAACATTTTGATGAACATTTATGAACAACGTGATGAACATTTAATTATAATGTGATGAACATTCTGTTGGTGAACATTAAAATGTGATGAACATTCAGTAGAGTATATCAAAATGAACGTTACATTTTGATGAACATTTATGAACAGCGTGATGAACATTTAAGCTAATTGTAATGAAATTTTGAGTAATGAACATTTTATTAAATTCTTGTGAACATTTAAGGATGTTTGATGAACATTTAAGTATGAGATGATGAACATTTAGGTAATTTTTTTATAAAGATCAAGTGTTTTTCTACTCGAAATTATATTAAAGTGATGTTTGATGAACATTTAAGTAAGAGAATATGAACATTTATCAACATTTTGATGAACACTTAAGTCGATTGTAATGAACTTTGGCTAATGAACATTTTATTAAATTCTTGTGAACATTGAAGTATGAGATGATGAACATTTAAGTATGAGATGATGAACATTTAGATGAATATTCAATTGGTGAACTTTTATGTATAATGTGATGAACATTCAGTAGAGTATGTACAAATGAACATTGTGATGAACATTTATGAACACTTGATGTTCATCAAAAATTGGTGAACATTTAAGTAGAATGTGATGAACATTCAGTTGGAAAACTTTAAAGTATAATGTGATGAACATTTATGAACACTTGATGTTCATAAAAAATTGGTGAACATTTAAATAGAATGTGATGAACATTCAGTTGGAAAACTTTTAAGTATAATGTGATGAACATTTATGAACACTTGATGTTCATCAAAAATTGGTGAACATTTAAGTAGAATGTGATGAACATTCAGTTGGAAAACTTTTAAGTATAATGTGATGAACATTTATGAACACTTGATGTTCATCAAAATTTGGTGAACTTTTAAGTATAATGTGATGAACATTCAGTAGAGTATATACAAATGAACATTTATGAACATTGTGATGGACATTTATGAACACTTGATGTTCATCAAAGATGGTCCGGCGGTGCTCCGGCGGCGGTCCGGCGGTGCTCCGGCGGCTGTCCGGCGGTGCTCCGGCGGCGGTCCGGCGGTGCTCCGGCGGCGGTCCGGCGGTGCTCCGGCGGCGGTCCGGCGGTGCTCCGGCGGCGGTCCGGCGGTGCTCCGGCGGCGGTCCGGCGGTGCTCCGGCGGCGGTCCGGCGGTGCTCCGGCGGCGGTCCGGCGGTGCTCCGGCGGCGGTCCGGCAGTGCTCCGGCGGTGGGGACAAGGGGTGTCACGTGTCATCATATGGGCTCTTGGATCTCTCTTGATCCAATGCTCCACATTCATTCTCATTTATCATTTTAACAATTATTATTAAATGACTCTTTTCCATAATAACATGTATTGTTATTATGTTGAATAAAGTAATTGTTTTATAAAATTTATTTGTTGAGTTAATTATTTAATACATTTTTAAATAAAGTTAGAAATAAAAATGAAAATAGCTTAACATAGCCTAGAATATCTCTAGAGGCTCTAAAAATCTTAGTTTTAATGTATAAGATAATCCGTAGATCCTTTCCGTCATATATTATACAGAGTAAAATTTTAAATTGTTTGGTGTTTTAGGATATCTTGCTTTTTCAAGGTCTGTCTTCTTTTTTCTTGCAGGAGTTATTACTAAAAATTGGTAAATGATTGATTATGGTGAATTTTATAACATAACTTCACGGCATCCAAGTGAAAAATAATCGGTAGTGTTTGGATCAAACTCAAATTTGATTACTTACTATGAATACAAAAGATTAAAACCTTACATTACAAGTATATTTCTCTCCCCAAAAATATGAATTCTTTTTTCCTGAGAGGTGTTTTGGATTCACCGCATCATCAATCTGGCCTGCAAAACTAGCGTGATCCCAAAGTTAAGATTGAATCTAAAATGTGCTTTCATCTCATCGTCAGTTTAAGAGTCTGTTCCTGCCAATTTTGCAAAATAATGCAGACACACATATATCGCCACACCACCATCAACAAACAACAGTCAAGTCTTTAATCATAACAAAATCATAAGATTTCATGCCCTTGAGCTCCTCCAATTTCACTGCCGTCTGTTCTAGCTACACATTTCGATATTTCCTTGTGAATGATAATCTCGGAAAGGAACTTTGCTAGCTTCCTTCCACCAGATAGATTCAGCTGAAAAAGAGCCTATCTTTAGCCTAGAGTAATTGATATTATACCTTATCACCTTTGGGTTATTCTCCTTGTAACTTCCTTTCCTGGATGACACAATATAGCAACATCATAGCCTGCTAGGAAAAAAAGATCAGGATTCAGAATTGTTTCCAAGAAGAATGAAACTAGAATAGGAGCATTAGAAGAGACCAATATCAGATTTTTGTATCAGAGAGAGTAAAAAATTAGATGGTTCAGTACCAGATTTTGTATGAATAAATCAAAGAATGTATGATCGTTGACCAGAAGAATTTAGCATCCTGAACTCTTGCAATCACAAGATCACTTTGTTGCAGGATACCATTGCTTTTCTGAATGCAAAAGTGCAGCACGTCCTAGTTTCTTCCAGCAAGAGTTTGCTTACATCAGAAAGCATGGTTCTAACTGATTTACTGATGCACATTCCCAGCTCTTTCCAGATTTTCTCTGATTCTCGACTATCTCTATTAGTAAGCAGGTCTAGCTCTGGGCAGATCGTACACATTGGGAATTCTGGCTGGTCTGTCTATTCAAGCCAGCAATTGAGGTAGGAATTCACTGCACAATGTCCAGGGAAAGTAATTCAAAATGTTCCCATACTACTGCTAAATACAAGTTTTAGTGTAACAAAGAAGCCATGGTAATTATAAACCATTGAAAGGTCCATCATTTAAAACATCGTTACAAACTTTACCCTGTAATTTGTAAATGTAACAGACTAGTGCTTGTCTTTTACACAACCATTTCACAGCTCTTCAGATCAACGCTTCCTCAACCATTTTATTGTAAAAACGGGAAGCGTTTACTTTATCACCCTTCTCCAAGTGGCTCGTGATGAGTAATTTATACAAGGATACAGTTGGTCGTAAAGAACGAGCTCTCATGATAGTTAAGTACTTCTCAGCATCATTTACTCTCCCTTGTTCACATAGGACTGATATCAACGACGTAAAAACTGGCAATCCTGGTGACAGTGACCTGAACTCCATTTCATAGTAAAGTTTCAAAATTTCCTGAACATTCCCTTTATCCCTATAACCTTCAATTAGATGAGAATAAGTAGTCTGGTCAGGCGAAAATCCTTTATCTATCGATAGAGTTAAGATTTTATTAGCCTGCTCAGCATCCCCATCTTCACAGAGTCCTCTCACCAACTCATTGAAAACATTAGAGTTGGGAAGCATTCCTCTCTGTATCATTTCTTCACAAATGCTTAATGCATCTGACGTTTTTCCTCTCGTAGCACAGATTTTTACAACGATACTGTACGTCTCATCGTATGGGGTAAGATTCATGCTCTTCATTTCTTGAAACAAGTTAATTGCCTCCTCAACCCTTCCCTGCTCGCAATAGGCTTTAATAAATGCAGTATAAACAAAAGGGTTCTGACTAAACCCTCTTTTAAGCATTCCTTCGTACACTTGTTGTGCAGACTCAAGATTTCCTAGTAAAACTTAATTAAGAAGGTTAGAACCATACCCTTTAATGCTCCCAACTCCTATTGGACAAAATATCATATATTAATTATAAAAATTAACTAATTTTTAGGAGAATGTTTAATCTTCCCTACACAATTCTTAAAAATATAACTATCTGGAGTTTCTAAAAATTAATTAAGGACATTTAGGGGACGCCATGCCACTAGAATAAAACGATATTGGACGAACTGCTTTTGCAAACTTGAAGATAGAGATCAGTATATCAGATACCTTACGAACCTCTGAAAAAGCATATACTATTAGGGTATCCCTATCTGGACGCCATTTTTCTGCTATTTGGACGCGGTTTGCACGGCTAAGTTAGCCGTCCAACTATTGCACGTCTAATTTAAGCGACCAAGGGTAAAACCGTCAAGTTTGGAAAAGATACTATAGAATTGCACGCCTATATTAGCCGTTCTACAAGAAAATGGATTCTGTAACAAAAAGATAAATATTATGGCGAATATATTAAAAAAATGAAGATCCTTGTGCGGCTAACTTAGCCGAGCACAGTATACGGCTAGTGTAGGCGTGCTAATGTGCAGAATTCCGCAAAATCAGATGAATTTTTACTGCACGTCTATCATAGGCGTGCTAATGTGCACAATTTTTCGTTTTTTTTCGCAGGGCTGTTAGTTTAGGCGTGCAATTTTAAAAATATGACCGTTTTTTTTAAAAACGGCTATAAACGGCTATATTGTGGTCTATATAAGCAAGGAAAGAAGTTGTATTCACTATACACATTCATAATGTCTTATCCTAATGATGAAAGTGAGGAAATGAGTTTGTTAGGGCTTTCTTTGTTAGAATGCGATGGAGTAACCGACGACCCAAGGATGTCAAGCATTTGTAATCCGAACGACGAAATCTTCACGGTTAGTATTGGGTTTAATATCGTTTGAGTATTCATTAATTTGTACTAGATTCTTCATTGATCATAGGATTTTAAGTAAGGATTATTAGGAAGTAAGGATTAGGATTTTGTTCTAAAAATTGTTAGAAAGAAGTTAGTATTTTCCCTTACTAAAAACAATTGTGCGGAAGTAAGGATTAGGATTATTGGAAAGAAGTTAGTATTTTACGTTACTAAAAAAAAATGTTCAAAAAATGATATTAGAGATATGGACATAAATCCTATTACATGTAGCCATGTAGGTATGGATTATTTTACCTTGCTAAAAATATATGGAACTTTACATGATTTGCATTTATTACTAGTTCTCGGTAGAATTGTTATAATAGTAGTCGCGTTTCCTTGTAGTAGTATAAATACTTAATGAAATATTACATTATAATAGGAGGGGGAAGACTATGGAGATAGTTTTCGTACATGTCAAGTGTGGGATAGTTTGGCCGAAATGGTTGAATGGGCGAGGAACATAGCAAAAGGATTGATGATTGTTTTGGTGAAAGCTCACACAAGTCCGTACGCCGTCACTTTGACATGTGATAGATTTGGTAAATCAAAATCTAAGTTACTAACTCCAAGGAAACGCGAGCGTAACACAAAGAAGTGTGGTTGTAAATTCGAGTTGCATGGGTGTCGTATGAGAAACGAGTTCAAGAAGCTTACGCACAAATGGGTCTTGGATGTTATGTATGGCTCCCACAACCATAGGCTTACTAGCCTTCATGAGAATGCATTCATTGGGCGAATGACGGAGGAGGAGGAGAAATGGGTTAGGAGTGAGGGTGACGAAGGCAAGACACCGAAAACCATCGTTTCTGGGCTGAAGAAGAAGTTTGAAGGAAATATGACTTCAATGAAACAAGTAGAGAATTTTTTGCAAAAAATTAATTACGAGGATCGCGGAGAGTTGACCGTTACCCAATGGTCACTTGTTTTTCTGAAAGAGAACGGGTACATCTATTATCCTCTTCGGGACGTGGACAAAAAGAATGAAGTCGAAGTACTGTTTTTTGCTCACCATGAATCTCTACGGCTATTGAAGAAGTTTCCGTACGTTGTGATCATTGACGCCACATACAAGACAAATAGGTACGTAATTCATTTTAATAACAACTCATTATAGTTATATGTTCCACATTTTAGTTAGATAAATCCACTATTATTTATACATGTGTGAATAAGTATGGTATGCCTTTGGTGGAGATCGTGGGTTTCACCTGCACTCATAAGACGTTCAACATAGCATATGCATTCACCCGACACGAGAAGTTTTTCAATTACCAATTCATTATGAGGTGCCTTAGGAATTTGTTTGAGGAGCTAGGAGTGATGCCAACTGCTATAATGACCGATTGTGACACTGCTCTAATCAAGGGTATTAAAGATGTTTTTCAAGACGTCTCTGTAAAACATCTATTGTGTTGGGTGCATATTAAAAACAATATCAAGGCACATACTGACAAGGTTATAAAAGACAGTGCGAAAGCGGATAGGTTTGTGAACCAGTGTTGGACATTATTTTGCTCAACCACCGTTGAAACTTACGAGGAGAGGCTCAATGCATTAAGGAGATGTCGGATGAAGGGTCTTGTTAGATACGTTGAGAGGCAATGGCTAACTCCTTACAAAGAAAACATAGTAAGAGCTTGGATTGATCACACTCTTCACTTCTGCACGAGGACTACAAATAGGTATCTTTTGAACATTGTGTAGTTGATTTTTTTATGTATTAGTAAAAAACTAATACAATTTCTCGTTGTGATAGAGTTGAGGGGATGCATCGTGTGTTGAAAGATATTCTTGCATCCACTAGAGGCGGCTTTAACAGAGTGATTGTTAGGATTCACCGTTCGATCGTCTTTCAAGTGGATCAGATAAGGGCCACAATGAACAACTCACTGAACCAATCACGATTGTGCTTCAATGATCCGAGGTTTCCAGAGGTGGCAAAAATGGTGTTTTCAAGGCTCATTTGTAGAGTTTCAGATAGGTGTTTTGTGTTATTGTTGGCCATGTACGATCGGATAATGAAGGAGCAGTATTTGGAGCATTGCGAGGATTATTGGGTGAGAGAATGTCTTGGGCTGCCTTGTGTCCACGATATTGTTAAGGCCATCCTTACGAAGACCGCTCTCACACCAGATTTCATTCATGACTTCTGGAAGGAATTGCATTGGGAACTTGAGCCACTAAAATTTGGGTGTCTTGACGACAATGTTGAGATATCATTTCCAGAGTTGAGACTGCGCGAGATGTGGGCTAAAGTGGAAGATCGGAGTTTGAGCATTGCCACGTTATGGCAAGTGAGTGAACTTTACGTCGCCTTGGAGCATCCGGAACATAGTACGTTTATGGAGCCGACCGAGGATCCAGACATTCGTGGTAAGGGAAGACCACCGGGTTCGAAGAACAAGGGAAATGAGTCTCCGACTAGAGAAAAGAGTCATCATGAACACGTAAGAGCAGAATTATTGCAAACTGAGGCGAAGGCAAAGGAGAAGGAAAAAGAGAAGGTGAAGAAGCCTAGACGTTCTAGAAAGCAAGTATCTTTTGACGAGATTGGCGATGAAGATATGCCTTCCCAACCGGTTGAATCACAATTTGAACAGATGTACGTGAAGACCGACGTTGTGGAAGTAGACGCTTCCTCGAAGTTGCCTGAAGAATCCATGGTTCATTGTGGAGTGGACTTTGGGGTGCAAAATATTGACTACTTCTGGTATGGTTATATTAGACAAGCTCAAGATGTGCGTTCAGACGGACATTGTGGATATCGGTCATTAGCTATACTCAAGGGATTGAGTGAGGGTAGCTACCCGTTGATTCGTAGCGAGATGGCAGCGGAGTTGCGTGTCAACCGATCGTATTGGGAGCCGATACGAGCACAAACCCGAGAAGGGACATGGGATGATCTAATGCTTCAAATTAGCTATGTCAGGTCCCCTTGCGAGCGACGTTATTGGCTTGACATGCCATTTATGGGTTTAGTGTTTGCCACTTTGTACAACGTTGCGGTCGTCATCTTATCTTCGTATCCTTTGATGTGCTTACCTATAAGGCCGCATGGACAAATAGACCTAGCTCCTCCGTCACAAATTGTTACTGTAGCACTCGTAGGGGCTAAGAACCACTGGATCCCGGTAATGAGGCGTCTTTTACGTTATAGCTTAAATGTACCCGTTTATTTTTGCTATTCTAATTACATATATATGCGTTTGTAATTTTATAGGTGTCGCTCACTGATGTCGCTCCATTACCACCCATTACAGATGCTTGGAGAAGACATTGTGATCCAAGAATCCTATGGTGGGAAACACTCTTTGCACAGAGATTGATGGAGTTTAAGGAATGTCGCAGACAGTTTGGGGAGAATCCAGATTACTATATCTAGTTTTATAGTAGAAATATGCCAAGTTCTATAGGAATCTTTTATTATTTTTCTCCAAGTTTTATCATGTATGGATTTCGGTCCTTGATTTCATTCCATGGATTTTTTTGTTATGCGCTTTCAGTGATCTTTATGCATGGCCTCAGTATACATTTGTAATTGTATATCCAATGTTTGTCTACCTCTATGCTACTTGGTTTCATTGTTGTAGATAGAAATTCTGCAAACCATAATTCAGAACAAACATTAAGATAGTCGATTACAACACAAACTTAAAGTCTTCAAACCAGTACATTAAACCACAAACCATAATTCAGAAAAACAGGTGAAACTACAAATTCAGAGAATACCAATAACTTCCAAAGCTAAGGCCTTCAATTTCCTCGACATGTTTTGATAATTTTTATGGAGCCACTTCTCATGTTTTTCCAATTGCCTGTAGTCTTCCTTCAGCTTCTCATGCTGCACGACCAACTTTTTAATAAGCTTACCAGTTTTGATACAATACTGGGGGTCATACCACTGGATGAAAGTACATGCTCCGGGGTCGAGCCTAAAGCGGCGGCAACCATAGAAGCGCCTCCCATAGTTGGCAGGGTCCCTACCGTCCATTGTAAACGTCTGTACTTGTTCATGACAATGGCATTGATGCTCGATCATGGGGATGTCCTCATCGTTGTCGGATGATGAGAGGGAGTCAGGCGACGAGCTATCAAACAACAAAAGAAGCATCATAATCTGCAGAAACTAAAATTTAGTTGCTGCACAAATGCAGCTAAAACATCATAATCTACAGAAATTAGACAACTAAAATTTAGTTGATGCACAAATGCAACTAAAATTTAGTTTATATCTGAATTCCTCTCATCATCCGACAATGATGACAGAAAACTTAATAGGCTGATTAATAAACAATAGCAGAGAAATTCACTAATCTACAATAGAAGCATTCCTTTAAAAACTTATACAATAGAAGCAAATCTACAATGACAGAAAACTAACATCAGAATTTGGACAAGGCATGTACACATAGAAGAAATTCCTTTAAAAAAAATTCCTTTAAAAACTCAATTCCTAAAATAACAGTCCCAAGTTTTTTTTTTTTGTAGTGATACAGCCTCTAGAAGCAATTATAACCATAATAGGCTGATTAATAAACAATAGCAGAGAAATTCAAGACAGTTACCAAGGAGTCGATGTAGTAGCGCTCGGAGTGGTGCGTCGTCGTGGGAAGTTGAGCTGCAGAGGACTGCTCCTCCGTCCGTTTTGAATGAAGTGGTTTCGGCTGAACAGACGTCTGGAAGTGAAACCAGAAGTCTTCATGAGCAAACGTGGGAGGAGATGACGAGATGAGGAGGAGAGGAGGATATGAGGAGAAGAGGAGGAAAGGAGGAGATGACGAGATGAGGAGGAGAGGAGGAGATGAGGAGATGAGGAGGAGACGGAATGAAATTGTGCGAGAGAGGCGAAAGAAAGCAGAAATGGGAAGAGAAGGAAATGAAGTCGAAAGCGGCGCAAACCCTAGTTTTGAAGTCTGGAATACACTATGTAAAGCACGACTAATTTAGCCATAGGGTTTAGGGTATGGAGCGCCTACTATAGACGCACAAATGGAAAGTTTTAATGTTGAAATGTTGAAATGAAATAAATGGAAAGAAATAATGTTTTAATGTTGAAATGAAAGAAATGGAAAGAAATAATGTTTTAATGTTGAAATGAAAGAAATGGAAAGAAATAATGTTGAAATGAACGAAATGGAAAGAAATCGGGATGAATGGGCATGTTACTAACTTTGAATGTTATCTTGAACAAAACATTATAGGTTAGTCGAGGTAGGATAAAAAGAGTTGAAATGAAAGTTACTATCTCGTAACATTAATTAGTTTCAATCAAAACTTATGAAATCAAAATCAATGTTATGTTACTAACTTTGAAATATTACTAACTTTGAATATTACTAACTTTGAAATCAAAACCAATGTTATCTTGAACATTAGTTTTAATATTACTAACTTTGAAATCAAAACCAATGTCATCTTGAACATTAGTTTTAATATTACTAACTTTGAATATTACTAACATTTTGTTTTTAATCTTATTTGGATGTCAATGATATTAAAACACATAGTGAGCCAAGACGAATACAAAGACCAGAACTGATTAGGGATATAAGAATGATTAAGTAAATCAATGGTACAAAACTTACAATTCTGCATGATTAAAACTTAGAAAACAAGTATATACATTGACTGATACATGATATGCATGGATTTAGGGCACTCACAGAATTAAAATTGAAAGGTTTAATACCAAAAGCAAGAACCATTAATTTATTTTTCATTCAGTTTTAGTCATGCTAGATCCATACAGCCCAACAGTAGAGATTATATATGCTTATTGTCATCTTTATCAAAACTAGTCACTGCTCGCATCCAAACACAAAATTCATAGCCCTAAATGCTCTCATGAGAAACAAGAATAAAAAACATAGAAAACCAATGTATATTAATCTTAACCATTAATCTCAACCATCCATCCTCTTTTTAATCTACGACTAAGAATGGAGATCCGTGTATTCAGCTTCTCATTGGCGTGCACTCTTCCTCCTATCTCCTTCCATTCATTCTCAACCCTAAAACCAGACAATAACACTCAACCCTTCAAAATTCCGCCGTCACCTCTTCCTATCTCTCTTCAAGTCGCCTTCAATTCGCCTTCAAGGACTCTTCAATTCGTCGCCATGGATCCACAGCCTGAGCCTGTTCTTTACATCTGTCCTTCTCCTTCCATTCAATCTCAACCCTAAAACAAGACAGCAACTATCAACCCTAAAAATTTCCGCCGTCATCTCTTCATATCTCTCTTCAAGGACGAGTACAATTCGCCTTCAAGGACTCTTCAATTTGTCGCCATGGATCCACAGCCTGAGCCTGTACGTTACATCTGTCAAGGTAAGAAATCGGGATGTATCACTACTTGATTCTGATTTTTTTTATTTTTGTATCTTCATGTTTGGGTGTGCAGAATTGTTTTTGATTCACTACTTCATTCTGATTTTTTTGATTCCCCTCTTCGATTTTTGTATCTTGTTTTTGATTCACTTATTGATTCTGATTTCCGCTGCATTCACTAGTTTGTTCAGATTTTTTTGATTCCCGTTTTGATTCAAGTTTGGGCTGCATTTTTTGTGTGAACATGTTGTGGTAAAGAACAAGAATTTAAGCCTGGTGATGTATTTAAGAGCTGTCACTGTTCAGTTTTTACTAAACAATTCAGTGTCAAATTCAGAAGCATTCCTTTCATGCTTTGTCCTAGTATTAATGGTGAATTCCTGTTGAATGTTGCAAATCCATGTGCCACACTGACTGTATTCTCTACCTCACTGCTGCAAATGTTGAGATTGAGCTTCCTGTACCTTCGGATGCTACTACTAATTTATGATTTCTAACTTTCCTCCTCACATTTTAATAAACTGAAACTACGTAGGAATACATGCCGAGAGCAGAATTTGGACTTCCTAGCATTACATCTGAAGAAGCACTGCCTGAAAGAAAAGCACCAATACGAGTCAAGTTTGAAATACCTTATTTTACTGTTTCAGGAATTCAGGTATTGTATTATGACCCTCACATACAGGATAAATTGCTTATTCAGGATGTGTTTTTTTCTTTGTTTTTGGCTGCATAAAAAACATGATTTTGAATGTCTTTGTTGCAGGTTCGGTATTTGAAGGTGATTGAAAAAAGTGGGTATCAAGCTCTCCCATGGGTTAGATACATAACAATGGCCGGTGAATATGAACTGAGGCTTATATAGACACAACTCTCTGCAAAGATCTCAAAACTCACTCAACTTATGAGTTCAATATGTTAAACTATGCACTTTTGATAGTAGAAGGCCTCCATAGTTTCATGAGTTCTCAAGGCAACTTCATATCTTTCTCTCCCATATAAAATCCTTAATTTCTACTGCACAACTTTTGTTATAGCTACTGCTGGATGTTTTTTCTACAGTATCATTTTTTCTCCCATTCAGTTCTTTTTGTTGAGAATTTTCATTGTGTATTTGTGTGTACTATTCTCCAAGATTGAAGCAATGATTTGAACTTGTGGGTTATCTGGTCTTGCTCTTAAAATATTATATGTACAAAACTCCAAATCAAAAATGAAAATTTTGAATTGTACTTATTATAATAGCTAGCTTCAAGAACGAGTGGCCGATCGAAGCTGGATCATCATCCATCCACCTCGCTAACTCGATCGAATAAAACTTCTCATTCCTTTCATTATTTTTGCTTATTACTTCATGAAATCAATTACACCAATCATGCTGGATTCTATCAAACCTCCAAAGTCATAAAATGATTGGTGTATATCTCACTTGTATGATAGCATAACGATCAGATTTTAGGTGAACTAAGTCATAAAATGAGCAACGATCATGATTCCGATCGAATCAATCTTCTCCATTCCATACTCAACATAACAACTAATCCAAAATGCAAACGATAATACAAAATGCAAACGATAATCCAAAATACGACCAATAATCCAAAATACCACGTGTTAGTACTCCTAACTTAGTCGTGCATCGCTACCCTCACCGTCCCCACCACCCTGACTACCAGAAGCGTCATTGTCCCCACCACCCCGACTACCGCTACCCTGACCTCGCTCAAATACAGAATCTCGAAACAACCTCTGAGATGCACGTGGAGGAGGAGGAGCCATCGGAATATGCTCGTCTACTAACATATTAAGCAGACGCCTCATCATATCATCAATCTGCTCCTGGGTAACAACCACATCCATCAGCCTCTCTAAATAACCTCGAATCTCAGCCGCTACCATCTGGTTCCGCTGCATTCATAATGTTATTATATTAGAGATGATATATATCAACAAAAATAATTATAATCAAGAAATAAACTATTTAAACATACCGCAAGTGTGTCAACAGATGGAGTGGGACGGATAGGGCCAGTTGGTCGATCCTGCCTAATAGATGTTGGATCCACTAACACATGGGAGTAGTCATCCAACCAATCTAAATAGTCCTCGGTAACTGCCCAGAAGTAGGAGGCTCTCGGCTGCTGAATCTGAAACAACGGCCTAGGCACTTCATCCCACACCCCTAACATCGACTCTGCAAATTCCACTTTGTAGTGGCTGAGGTTGTTCAACCGAGTCACCCTGCTAGGATGTAGTGGTAGATCCTCTGGGATCATTTGTACATGGCCGAATTGTCGAAGACAATGGTCCGGGTGGTACGGCTCCTGAATAGGCATGAGACGTAAGATGCCTATGAAAAGAGATGATGCATACTCCGGTCTACGGAAGTCGACCCTAGCAAAAGGGAACCACTGAATCTGTAATAAAAAAAGAAAGAAGTTATGAGATGGATAATGTAATTACAAATGAAAATGAAATAGTGAACAAAACATTTTACCTCCTCGTATCTAATCTTGTCAAGCAAGCGGCGTATGCAGATCAAACGCTCGGCATTCTTGCCTTGTGGGACCTCTTGTCCATCCCTAATAGCTCTAGCATCAGAAAGCTGGGCAGCAGGGTCCATGATGTAGTGTCCACGGAAATGGGGAAAATAAGCCCGTATCCATGACTGTAGAATACGAACAAACAACACAAATTAAAAAATAAACTAATAGCGTTTCTTTTAAATTAAATAATCAAACTACATTGACTTACCCTCAACAATATTCCACAGCTAGCCATGGTCATCGCATTTCGTCGAGACGCCTGTCCTAAGTTCCGATACAGGTGCGTCAAGACGCCAGCTCCCCAAGCGATATTGTCTGTACACGAGTGATCCAAAACAAGACCTAGTATCCAGTGCTTGAGCTTGTTGGTCGACTTGTCCACCAACACTGTCGTGGCGAGAAGATACCACAAATACAATGACGCGACCAACTCCTCGTCCCTCTGCTCTGCTTTCATCATCGCCTCCATCGCATCTGCAACTAACTTCATAGGAATACCGCCTCCCGTAATCCAGTTGTTCACTCTTTTCCTATCCACCTCAAGCACTGTAGCTATCGTATCTCTCACCCTATTTTCAGTCACACTCGGTGGTAAAGTACAACTCCTCCCGTCTATAGGTAGACTTAGAATCTCGAGAACATTGTGAAGGGTAATGGTCATCTCGCCCCATGGAAAATGGAATGAGTTAGTTTCGGGGTACCATCTCTCTACAAAGGCTGAAATCAATACACAATCAACTGCTCCCGTGCCTAGAATTCGAAGATGCGTAAGACCACTACGCTGTGCTATCTCGAACCATGAACCAAGCTCGTGTCTAATATACCGCTCGTACGGACTGGTGTAGCCAGCATGTGTGTAGATCTTAAGAACCTTACGCGTCTGCAAAATCACAACATTTATTTAGTTATGAAAAATAAAAATAAAACTTTATCTTTAGTAAAATCATGGGGCTCATTTACCAAATCTGGAGGTGCAGCAGGAGGAGCCTCAACAGGAGCACCAACAACCTCAGCAGCAAGCTGAGCAACAACTTCAGCAGTAGCCTCATCAGCTTCCATCTGAGCTCGAGTTCTCCTATATCTGCGAACAGGAAGAGGAGGGAGTAGAGGCTGAATATCAAGAGGAGGGACATCTCGAGGGGTGTCGTCCCATATAGCTCTGGCAATGTGTGTCTGATATGAGGTAAGGATGAGACCATAGCGAGGACCTCCGTCTGGGTACCATGTACTAGGTCCCGAAAAAACTGCATCATCTGCTGGAGGTGGAGGAGGGGGGACACCATCGGTCGGATGTCGAAGAGGTGAATGGGGAGGTGTCGCTACTCGATGAGGTGAATGGGGAGGTGTCGAAACAGGTGAGGGGCGCTCATCACAAATATAAGTGGACGGTGATGGCACACTGTCATCCATCGCCAAATCATGTGTCTCTAAAACCGGATCATCCTGTGTCTGTGCGATCTGATCAACACGTACGATCGGAGTATACTTTACAACGAATCGTCCCTGTATAGGAGTTGCATCTTCACGTTGCAACTCCGCCTCCACGTCAACGTCAACGTCCATATCTCATCACCAGACGAGACGTCCGGCATGTTGTCACCCTGGCCCTGATCTTCCCCAAACAAATCTGCTTGTAAAGTAGCTGCAGGTGTACTACCTGCATTAGCTGCAGGTGTACTACGTGCATTAGCTGCAACCCTACTACGTACAGCAGCTGAAACGCCTTTCCGAGGAGGAGCTCTATCCAGCGTATGCCTAGTAGCCGCTGGCTCAGAATTTGACGTTTGTGCAGTGGTCGGCTCAATAACTGGTGTCTGTGCAGCTGCCTCTATTTGTGCTCCTACTGAAGTGGATCTCGTGCGATCGTTATCGCTAATGACCGTTAAAGTCGGAGGATGCCTTTCTGCTACAGGACCTGGAAAAGTAAACCCAGCAGAGTCTCCCACAACGTTTTGTACCGCCTAAATTATTAATTTTATTTCTTGTTATAAAAATATTACTTCTGATTTGTATTATTCATTTTTTTCGATATTCCTTTTATAACATATCATAATATCCAATAATGCAAAACAAAACATATCATAATATCATAATTTAGGGATTTAGAATTTCTAATAAATTCTAATTTTTTAATTTTATAACATATCATAATATCCAATAATGCAAAACAAAACAAATAGAACTTATTATAATCTAATATTCTATAAAGACATTATATGTAATTAAGACGGTTTTTTTTATATCATTAATAAATCTATTCGATTAGAACTTATTATAATCTTTAAAGCGAATTCAGATTACATACCTGGAAGATGCCTAGGGGTGACGAAGAATTTGACGTCTGTGCAGTGGTTGGCTCAATAACTGGTGTATGTGCAGTTGCCTCTATTTGTGCTCCTACTGAAGTGGATCTCATGCGATCGTTATCGCTAATGACCGTTAAAGCCGGAGGACGCCTGTCTGCTACAGGAGCTGGAAAAGTAAACCCAGCAGAGTCTCCCACAACGTTTCGTACCGCCTAAATTATTAATTTTTATATCAATAATCTTATCTATTCGATTAGAACTTATTATAATCTTTAAAGCGAATTCAGATTACATACCTGGAAGATGCCTACGGGTGATGGAGTCACGTCGGCATTCACGTCCTGAGCGATAGTCGATCGGGTTGCCCGTTTTCTAGCGCCACCAACAAATTGCAATTGATCTGTAGCCTCTGTTAACACCATTGTCGAAGAAAGCCCTACACCATCGAAATAACCCGAATCTATTCAATTTACATCCAGACCAAACAATTTACATTCATTCTCTATTAAAACTAGTTAGAGAACATGTTGTCAAATTTGGGATGAAAATAAGAGGGGAAGATTTGTCAAGTTTCCATTCCATATATGACTCTTGATCTAAACCAGAAATAGAGTTCTTGCATAAATCATTCTGCATTTTGTAACTATATACAGTACTACATATATTTTGAATGAAAATAGGAAACAAATAGTGGCCAACAAGCAAAATCAGCACTTGAACATCAGCACTTGTAACACATATCTACATATACTGAACATTTATACATATATGGTACATATTATACATTGAACATCAGCACTTGTAACACATCACTTGTAACCCACAATTTCCATTCATTTCTCAGATACAAGAATATCAAATCAACCATTAACATACTTGCACCTTCACGTTCGCCTGCTGGTTCCGACGATGTCCCGATCGACTCCGAAATCCCATCCGCCTGTCCTGATTCGGCCACCATCCCGACACCAGTAGAATCAGGGGCCACCTCTACCCTAACTTCCCCCACCCTAAAACCATCCTCTGTAATCTCCACCTGCAAACCCAACTCCTCTCCACCGCCATGAGCTCCACCCGACAGAGCAGTCACCAGAATTTCCCCTCCACCGGACTCCATTATTTCATGAATTGTGGACGGAAAACCGGAAGGAAATGAAGCGCCTGAAATGTGGACGGAGATTGGAAGAAAAACGACCGGAAATCGGAAACAACAACTCGAATTGCCCGAAATCGGAAATCGGAAATCGGAAATTGGAAGAAGTTCATTACACGCGACTGGGAATGAGCGGGGAAGAAGACCTAAAACAACAGCTCGAATTGCCCGCTTAACCTAAGCGCTCTAATTGCACGCTTATGTTTTGCGCATTATATGGGCCAGGCCCACATAGAGAGGCCTGCAATTTTCTTCCACAATTGTCTCATTTTACTCGGCTATATTAGCCGTGCTACGATATTTCTATTTTTTTAATATTTTCCCAATAACATTTATCTTTTTGTTTCAAAAATCATTTTCGGATACCACGGCTAATATAGGCGTACAAGATTTGAGAATATTTTCCAAACTTGACGGTTTTACCCTTGATCGCTTAAATTAGACGTGCAATAGTTGGACGGCTAACTTAGCCGTGCAAAACCGCGTCCAAATAGCAGAAAAATAGCGTCCAGATAGGGATACCCTACTATTAAGTAGCAAGGATCACAACTTGATGTCTAATATAAAAAAATAAAAATAAAAATAAAAATAAAAACTCAAAACCAAATGATGAAGCAACAAAGAGGATGGAAATCATACAACGTAGTACAAAAGCAACAACAGGCTGAATAGCTTTTCAAGGCCATCTAACTACACTAAAAATATACGGCAAAGCGTAGAATCGATATAGAAACGTACACCGAGTTTCAATATATATGCAGATTGTAGAGGAGCTCAGTTTTCCCTTGGTTGTTTATAAATGAGATAAAAATGTTACCCTAGCGTGTCACTTGATCCCAAGTTAAGAGATCCATCCTTCATTAATTTGATGCTTAGACTGTTAAATCTGCCTCTCGAGTAATGTCTTGAAGCTTTCCTCCAATCTGTTCCCGTTCTCATCATTGCCACAAACTCCTCATAGCTGATTTTTCCATCCTGCAAAAGAAGATAGAGATAGGATAACAAAATGTCGTTATTGAAGGCATATGCCTAACCAAATTAGATAATTAGGTCATTACCTTGTCTGTATCGACCTCTTGGAAAATGTCGTTTGCTACATTAGTACAATCATCTACTCCATCTTCCATTAAGGCATCACGAAGTTCATCCGGCTCAATAAATCCATTTCCGTCTATGTCGAAGTAGGAGAAGGCCTTACGGAGATGCTCGTCATTGGCCATCCTGTGTAGATGCAGTGAGACGGCGAGAAATTCACCGTAGTCCAAAGTTCCTTTTCCATTAGTGTCAACCTGCAAATTCCGATATTAGCCCGCAACAAAATGATAATATTGACACGAATAAAATAATCAACCTAAACAAGATACAACTATAAACTGGATAGCTCACACCACTCAATATTGACTGTCTACACTGAACTAAATATAGATTTGTTGCTTAACAAGTATTTTATTCAAGACCGGACAAAGAAAGAAACGGCTAAAAAATTCAAGGTTGATTCAAAATCCAAAATAATCAGATGAATTATGTAACAGATCTTATCAGATCCTCTAATAGTCTGCAAACTGTTTGAAAAACTCGATGCCAATGGAAGTGAAAGTAGAGTGGAAGAACATGAACAACAAGTGCAGATAAATGACGGTTTATAAACTATATGTGGTAGAATTAAAGGGAAAGGAAATAGTTTCATAAACTCACAGCTTCAATAAGCATTTGTACTTCAGATTCAGCAAGTTGAGAAGAAAACTTCAAAAGCCCGGCTTTCAATTCCTCAATTAGGACAATACCATCATTATCTGTGTCTATCTTTTTAAATATTTCATTTATGTGCTCGACTTCTTCAACACTCAAGTGTTCTGCAATAACCTGGTAAAATAAGCCATCGTTCAGCATAACTTATAAATCTAGAAGAATAAACTACAGAAAAGAGTAAACATCCACAAACAGACCCTTAAGGCTTTCCTCTTGAATCTGTTCATCATTGAAAACTGCTTAAGCCTTGACTTCACAACATCTCCGAGAGGAACATTTGGAGTTTTTTTGGCATTCTGAAGCCATGAATGCTCTACAATGATTTTGCATTATACATATCAGGCAGATGTCAGTGACAAACTCAAATTATGCTTAACAGAATTTGAATTTGAATTTGATACAAGTTCATCATGTAAATAGGAAGTAACATATCTTTCTGCAATTGTTTAAAATTCCAAATGAGAAATTTCTCAGTTACAAAAGCTAGCACTTCATTCCTCGTCAAAGTTCGGCATAGAATATGATGATCTATATAAGGCTTAATTAAGTAGACATAAAAAAAGCATCCTACGTTATTAGATTAATAACCTATCATGCTAAAATCATTAGTTGTGGCTTTCTATTTATTATTTTATCATATTGAAATTAGTATAGAAGTTGATTTGATAGTTTTGCATCCATTTACTGAAAATACTGAGCAATTAATGAAAGCTAACAAATCCCAGAGAGAAAGTCCCCACTATATGAAAATCAAGTTCGGTAGCAAAATTTACTTTGATTTTCAAGCCTAACGAACAGCATCAAATATGCATTAAAAAAGAAACCAGTTCCATGTTGAACCCAACATCAATCCCAGCATTCAAGCTGCCACCAAAAGCATAGGTAAACGTTTTGCTTGTCATTAGTTCTAGAGTACTGTTAATCAATGAGCCTAGAAAAGATGTTAAATTCAAGAATATGAAACACCATAAGAGAACCAAATCAGCTGTTGGGCTTTCATTTCCTTGCTTGCAGCAGCTACTCTCAGTATCAAAAATGATTTTTTTTAAGCAAGAACAGGGTTAAGCACTTCCTCTTCTAACATACATTTAAAGCATAGCTGCATAGATGAACGTTATGTTTGTCATTAGTTCTAAAATACTGTTAGTCAAAGAGCCTAGAAAAATATTATGTATAAGATCACCAGACACCATGAGAAACAAATCAGGGGTTGAGCTTTCAGTTCCTTGCAGTAGATACTCTCTCAGTATCAGTGATTTTTTTTTATTTTTTTTTGCAAGAAAAAGGTTAAACACTTCCTCTTCTAAAAGACTTATTTTTTTGGTCGAACATTGACAGAAAGACCTTTAAAACTTCAAGGAAATATAAACTTAAATGATTATGTCTTACCAAGGACTTGTTTTGCTGTAAGTCTACGTTTTGGATCAGGCTCCAACATTTGTTTAACCAGACTCTTGGCAGCCTCAGAAACATTGGGCCAGGGGTCCCGCTTAAAATCAATCATCCCACGCAGAATGGCCTGAGCCACACCTTGTTCGGATTCTGTCAAGATAAAATTATGAAGCAATGGAGGAATCAGAGCACAAACTCTGTAGTATGCATTACCAGTGTTCTAAAAAATGTTATACGGGTGCGGTACGGTGAAGGAGAGTCCAGCGTATATACGGCTGTACGGCCTTCTAGACGGATTTTGTACGGTTTAAACAAAAATGACATATTCTCTTGTACTTGAACTCTATACCATGTTGTTAAACTTTATAGACTTTTGTTAAACTTTATAGACTTCTAATAATTGATAATGTCTATCTAAAAACCATATAGTTCATAATATAAGGATATAAATACATATTATACTAATTTATTAGGTAATAATTATACAGTATTGAAATACATTATAATTAGTTTATCAATATTAAAAATCTAAAGATATGGAATAGAGACTATAGCAGAATTGTATCCTAATACACCATTTTATCATGTTATTGAAACTTATAAACATATATTAATTAATAATATCTAGATTCAAACACTAAGGATATGTAATTTAAACCAATACTTTCTTACACTACCAATTTATTTAAATAAAATATAAAATATCATTATAATTAATATCAAGATTCTAACTTTTTAAGATTCAATTATAAGACCCCTATAAATTAATCGATCCTATAATCAATAATAAACTATTACTATTGCTTATATAAATATTGAACATTTCAATGATACGTAGAAGGATTAAAGCTTGCTTGTAGCTAGGCTTGAAATTCATAAACTAGTGATGATTTGCTATTTTATTTAAAATAGGGCATTAAATAAGAAGTTGATATGGACTTTAAACAATCAATGGAACATGATTAGTGGCATTTGAATATTGCAGTATCAGTTCCCACATCGAAACTTTTGAGGTGAACGTAATGAGTGAGAGATATAAATCCCGCTTTTTTCTTAGATTCAGAACCCCGTCCCACATCGACTTCGCTGAAAAAATTTGAAGTGTAGATTTGTATATAATGGTAAAGATTAGACCCTTTCATTTACTTATCAGTTATCACGTTCACTGGGCTAAATTTCCTAATTGGGCTTTCTTTTTTAAAGTCCACTATAGGAACAAGTTACCAACAACTGATTTAAGTGGGATTTTAGTAGGTTTTTTGTTTGAACCCGTTTTTCAACCCGAATAGGGTAAAAACGGTACGGTGGCCGGCCGATCAACGTTGAGACGCCGTATAGTCGGCCGTTTTAACCGTTTTTTAGAACACTGTGCATTACTGTACAAGCAATTGTGAGAGGAGTGAAATACTTGGTAGTGACAAAGCATACACGGAAAGGAGGAAAGAACCACAGTTAGTCCAAAGCCTCATACAGAATTTTATATCATAGGATTCTTACATCTACAGAAAATGAAAATAGGAATAGGAAGAGAATATGTACCTGCCCAAAATGGGGGGACTCCACACAACAATATATACAGAATCACTCCCGCACTCCATATATCTATCTCTGGGCCATAATTTCGTTTCAGAACTTCTGGAGCCATATAATATGGACTACCAACAATTTCAGAAAACCTCTCACCTAAAATTCTCACATCAAAACAAAAGAACAATGGAAAAATTAATGAAGCAAGAAATTAATCTCACAGTATTTACAAACGCATAGAAGTAAATTTCAATTTTCTGAAAATAGCTGCAACAATGAGAAAGTGATTGCCCATCAGATTGATCAGTAAGGAAGCTTCGCTGCTTCATAAGAAATGAATTTAATCCGGTTATAGAAAGTGAAGATTACAAACAAATCAGGCACTTGCTGAAGAAAAATAAACAATGACATCTAATACAAGTACATGCTATTTGAAGAAAAAAACTACCAAAGCAACTAGAGGAAGCAACCCTTAAAAAAAATCCCAAATCATCTCTGACATGATGTATTCAAAATATGAACAACTACATATGAAAGTGTCTATACAGGAAAGAGATGGGAAGCGACATATTCAATTAAACACTTTTTATAAGAGAATCACACAAACGTCCTGGACAAAAGAAACACAGATCATTTATACTATGAGGTCTACTCCCAAGTCACGGGGGTGCATTGGTATGTTTCATCCTTGGTCTTTATGTAGACAAAGAAAAAATGTATACACTCTGCAAGTATCCAATCATGTAAATGCAGACTGGAAGACAGATTTGTTGCAACCATACTTCAATTCGATGCTTGCAAAAAATGTACTATGATTCTACATACATCATGGATTAGATTGAACCTTTTAATGAGAATATACCAATTATAGAATTCCATAAATGCAGGGTTCCTGAATTAATTACTCATTAAGTCATACCAATTATTAAATGCACTATATGGAAGATTCTATCTACAATAAATGAGGGCCTAACAAATGTTTTATGCTCACTTCTTTTATACCAATTAATAATTACAGATATTAAATTGAACCTAAGTTTAGATGACAAATGAGGAAATAAACTTACCATTCCCGTGATAAAGTCTACAATTGATGAAAGCAAAAAGAAAGAAAAAAAAGAAGAAGAAGCAGACTAATACCAATAGCAGCAGATTTCCAAGTATCTAGGCAACACAATTAACATCATTATCCAATGCTTGGGTACATAACTAAGAAATCAGAAACAGATCAATATCAGGGAGAATTGTTCTAATGATTAACTCTTTTCCTCAAACTCTGAACTACCGAAACTATTGTCCTAAACTCGGACAATTCTTGAGATAAAGAAAAAACATTTATGTAATCGCAGCTTCCTGAGGTTATGGAAGATAATCAAAATTCCCATATCTACCTAGAATTCCTTCCACCAAAGTCCATGCATAGAAATAATGCAGAGGGGAAACCACCTCCAGAGAGACAGAAATATCCAATTGCTATGTATGTTCAATGTACACTCAAGACACCTAACACATCCTTTTTACCATACATAACCATAGTAATAGTAATTCAGATTAAGGCAGTTCCTTTTCATCAAATGACTACATAATAAAGACCGGAATACCCCAAACTACAACCCACATTTCACTTTGAGCTACACAAACCAAAACATGGAGCAATCCAACTTAGATCAAATTAGTTAATAGCAGCAAAACGACAGAGAACCAATGACCTAATTTTAAACACAATTGTAAGGTAATAAGCAACATACCTGGCTTAAAGAAAATGGAAAGGCCGAAATCAATAGCCTTAAGTGGGGAATTCTCCTTCTTGTCAGCAAACAAGAAGTTTTCAGGCTTCAAGTCCCTGTGAATGACGCCATGCTTGTGGCAGAGCTGAACCACCTCCACAATGGTTCTAGTAACTGCGGCAGCTGCCCTCTCAGTATAATGCCCCCTGGCAACGATCCGATCGAACAGCTCTCCACCTTCACACAGCTCCATCACAAGGTGCACGGCGCTCTCATCCTCACACGCCTCCCTGAAGCTCACTATGCTAGAGCTCCTCGGTAAGTGCTTCATAATGGAGACCTCCCTCCTGACATCATCAATGTCGACCGCCGTCCTCAGCTTCCGCTTAGAGATGGACTTGCAGGCGAGTAGCTCCTTGGAGGCTCGGTCAATACAAAGGTAGGTAATACCGAACTCACCTCGCCCTAGCTCCCTGTCGACCAAATACTTGTCGTCGATGGACTCGTTAGTAACGTCAGGAAGGACAGTGATTGCCGAGGCCTTCTTGGCGGCACCGGAGCCGCGGCGGTCCTTGTCGCGGCGAGCATCGGAATTTTTGGACTTTACATCCTCCCGGGCGACGGCGGCGGGAGATCTACAGCAATTTCCCATGGGAGGAGGAAGGGGGAGAGAGAAAAACCCTAACCCTAGCCGTAGCTAAGATGGAGCGGGGTCAGACATTATAATGACGAGAGTGGGAGAGAAAGGCTATGAAGCTCGAAAAGGAAAAGGGAGTGAAGATGAAGGGAGTAAAGCAGAAACGGAAGAGGGGAGAGAGAGGATGAAACGGAAGCTTTTGCCTGCGAACAAGTTGTAGTGATTTTGTACTGTAGTGTTTCAGAAAACTTCAAATGCTCGGAGACAGGATTCTCCTGCTCTTCGGTTTTGGTGACGGAAGAATACTCAAACGTATTAGAGTCCGTCTTAGGCTCTGTTCGGGAAGCTTATAATAAGTTAGTTTATTTTTCCAAAAAGCTTGAAATCCTAGCTTATTGTTTTCATAAGCTAGCTTATTTTTCTTTGAAATTAAGGGTAAAAAAGTTATTGCCGAACAGGCCCTTAATTTAAAACGCATTTTGATTGAGTGTGATAACTTAACTTCATCAATTGTATTAGAAACAATACCCCTTCATGGGAGATTAGAACTTTCATCACCTTGAGTGTTTTATTTGATGAGTGTCGTTTTTTTCATATTAACAGGACGAGAAATAGAGCTGCTGACTTCTTAGCTTCTAGAGACCTCAACATTGAAGATCTACGTGTGCAACTACCAAGGTGGAACAACCTGAGCACTGAAGAAGAGACAACGTCGTTTCGCAACTACTTATTCGAGGTTGTTAATGGACGTCGCCGTTTCTCAAGATCATCCGCGAAGATGATTTAGGCATGAGTTGTGTTTAGAAATAGGCCTTTTGTTTTCTTGTTAAAAAAAAATGCTCGGAGACAGGCATGGCTATTTTAAATTTTATTTTTGAGGTTAAATAGCATAGTCCCGCATGCGGGTTCATAATAAGTAGTACTCAGTATTATATAATATATAATTTTATATAAAAATAAGTAGTACTGAGTATTATTTCTGTCTGAAGCTTTGGAGATGAACCTGTTCAAAGCGGCGACTCTACCTGTCAACTTCTGGATATCTTTCACACAACGCGGAGATTCAGGATCGAGGATCGCTTTGATCTGCTCTGGACTGGCTTCTATTCCTTGTTACTACGTATCCAAGGAATTTTCCTATGGAGACACCGAAGGAGCACTTGGTGGGATTGAGTTTCATTCTGTACTCTTCTAGGATTTCTAACGCTTCCTTTAGATGCGCTACGTGGTCTTTCACTCGTTTGGATTTTACGAGCATGTCGTCTATGTAGACCTCCATTGTGTCTCCTATTTGTTCTTCAAACATCTTGTTTACCAGCCTTTGGTAGGTGGCTCCGACGTTCTTGAGGCCGAAAGGCATGACCTTGTAGCAATATATCCCCTGGTTCGTGACGAACGTTGTCTTCTCTTGATCGGTGGGATTCATCTGAATCTGGTTATAACCGCTGAACGCGTCCATGAATGTCAGCATCTCATGCCCCGCCGTCGCATCGACCATGGCGTCGATATGTGGGAGTCGGAAGGAGTCTTTGGGGCAGGCTTTGTTCAAATCGGTGAAGTCTACACATACTCTCCACTTCCCGATCTTTTTCTAGACGACTACAACGTTGGCGAGCCAGTCAGGGTATTTGGCTTCCCGTATCTTACGCGTCTCGAGGAGATTTTTAACTTCTTCGTCCACAACTTTGTTGCATTCCGGGGCGAACTTCCTTCTTTTCTGCTTTACTGGAGTAAACTTTGGGTCAACGTTCACCTTATGAAGCATCACGTCTGGAGATATGCTTGTCATGTCTTTGTGGTTCCAAGCGAAACACTTAGCTTTCGACTTCAGGAACGCTATCAATTCTTCTCTTACGTCTTTGGGGACGTTGGTTCCTATCTTTACGACGCGTTCCGGCTTGCTTTCGTCGATAACCACATCCTCTAACTGAGGACATTTTGGTTTGACGTACTTTGTTGGCACTTTGATTTGGAACTCTTTTACTTCGTCTTTCTTGATCACGGGCAGTGCAGTCCCCTTCATTCCAATACGGTAGCATTCCTTAGCCGTGTAAGGTTCGATTTTTACTTCGCATGTCCCCCACGGCGTCGGAAATTTCATAGATTGGTGATAAGTGGATGGAAGTGCCTTCATGTCGTAGATCCAGGGTCTCCCTAGAATGGCGTTGTAAGGCGATTCGGCTTCCATCACCATGAACCTTGTGGGCATGCTAATGCTCTGGATCGATGTTACGATGGTGATTTCTCCCAGCATCTCGGCTATTTCTCCGCTAAAGCCTTTCAAACGGATACGCTTTCCAACGACGTCGTCGATAGAAAGTCTGAGTTCGATGATGGCAGAGAGGGCTATGATGTTGGTTGAACTTCCTTTATCCACTAGGATCCTCCTGACTTCGCAGTCTTTGATGATCACGGAGATTACCAGGTTGTCGTGGTGTTTGACTCTTTTGCATGGGCTTTCAAACGTGATAGGGAGGTCGTGATTCTTCGATCTGGCGTAGTGGACCGGGGCGACGCTGTCTTGTCCTTCAACGGTTCTAGCGAGCCTTTTTGTGTTGGAGGCGAGATTGGGAGGCGGACCCCCTAGAACGGTGATGATCCCGTCGTTGTATCTCTTGGTCGAGCTTAGGCTAATCATGGCTTCTTGGAGAGAAAGCGTTCTCTTCGTGTGGAAAGATGATACTTTTTTTATATAGCCCCACGGTGGGCGCCAATTGTTTGTAGCTAAATTACCAACGAGATGATAACTAAGCAATTGTAGGGCAAAGAACAAACTTGACGGTAACAATCTTAACACTCAAGAACAAGATGGGAAATTAGGGTTTAAGGGCTTGTACTTGTATTATTGCTCGAGGTGGCTGAATGATTACAAAGGAGGTGTTAGCCTCTTTAAATAGGCTAACCCTAGTTCCATCTTTAAGGAAATAGAATAATATATTTTCCTTCTATCTAATCTAATAACATATAAAATTGACCTTTTAGTTTACCATTAATGAAGTTTATTAATGAATTTTATTATTTTTACCTTCTAATCTAAAATTGACATCTTGATTGAACATTAATGACGTATTTTAGTGCATTTTGGAAAATATTTGTCTAAATGTAATCAACGCGGGTTCAAGTGCCCGGAGAAAAAATCTGTCGAAACAAATACGATTACTGCGATAAGGTACTTTCTTCATTCTTCATCTATATACGTTGTTTAGAGAGTGCAAGTTCTTTTGGGTTATAGACTTATAGTAGAAGTCCAATTCCATCTAGACTTTACAAACGGGTCGGGGTCTGGTCAATTGGGTTCTGGTCGACAAAAGTTTCGAGTCTGGTCGAACTAGTGGGTTTCGAATGTTTGAATTTTTTTTATTGCAATAAAGGAAATAAAATTTTAAAAATATGTTTATAATAAAATTATATGATTATTTAATAAGATATAATGTTATTTTTTAATCAAAATGAAATAAATATGTGAAACGTGGGTCCCCCCACGAGTTTCGAGAATTTTGGGTATGTTCGGATTTGACCCAAACAGGTCTCGGGTCGGCCCGGGGTTGACCCAAACGAGTTCATGGCCTTTTTAGGTTGGGTTGGGTCGAGTTTTTTTCGGTTTGGGTCGACCAAGCGGGTTAGGTAAGCTTTTGTCAAGTCTAATTTCATCAATAATTAATTAATGAGCGTGATATTGCATGGTAGTGTTGGGTATGATGGATCATTGGATTTCATTAGTTTTTCAGACCAGACCTTTATGTTCCAAAATTATGGAAGATGAGCATCATTTTTGCTTGTATATAAGTTGATCATTCTGAACTGTTTCATTAAGACATAGAGTTTCCAGTACTATGAATTTGTATTTGGATCAGTTTGTAGAAGCTAATTATCTGAATAAACTTTCAAATGACCATTGACATATAAGACAAATAAAAGACATACTTAATAATACATGACGAAAGAACACATCTCAATAGAAATACACACAAAGTCTAGAATATTATACAAAATGTAATATACATTCATAAAGGACCCGAGCATCGTACTGGCACATAATACGTAATGATTGAAATCAAGGTTATTATACTCAAAATTCGATAATGACATTTTTAAAATAATCAAAGATAGCTTATATCTTAATGATTGAAACTGTCCCTTTATTTTTAACTTACAATGATATATAAACATGGAAATAATACAATGATTTGGAGGTCACTCAATGTGAAACCTTCTTCACCTTTTAAAGACAAAATAACATTGCTCATTACGAACTCATACACAATGTCTAAACGACATATACTATACACTACTCCGTATATTATTTTTATTGTTTTTGAAATGATATATAATATTCAATTAGAGACATTATGAATTGTACCATATTCTATCATTCTACTTTATCACAAACAAGACAATCATACAGCTGCTATTAAGTTGCGTGAAATTTACAGTCGGTATAAACCTGAAATACCAACATTAAAAACTGAACTCCCCTAAAGCACTACCATACAGGAGTCGTGCATCGCACGGCCTCCGTAGGGCTAGTAAAGATATACAATATGGCAAAAGATATTCTTCCTAATATATTTTACCAATTACATAAGGAATATACAATAAATGGGTAAATATACTCGGCCGACCTTATCTTTGCTTCAGCGACGTCTTCATCCTCTTCTCGTCACGTCGACATGGTCTTCCTACGCGTAGCTCTTAACGCGCTCCTTACTCGTCGTATTTTTGGGCACGAACATCTACTGCTACCGACGCGTTCAGACGAGCTCTCTCGCGAGACAACGACTTGTACAAGGAGTTGACGAAGACTCGACCTGATTCCTTCGCCGTAACCAGGGAAAGGGCCATAGAAGCGATGCGCCTCGAAGAAGATCTCCAAAGACACGCCAAGGACAACTCTCGTTCTCCACGTAGACAGACTTCTCCGCGTAGGAACTCTCCTCAACGTAGGCACCATGAACGAGGAAACCGCCACGACAGGGGAAATAAGTCATTCCAAAGAGAGCCACCCATGGTGCACAACGTGAGCGAGGTCAACAACGTCTACATAGTCGAGAGAGGGGTCCATATGAAGACTAGCGCGCTGCGAGTTATGAGCGCAATGGAGAGGTTACGCGAGTTTCATAGCGATACTGGTTGTTTGTGCCTAAAAATACGACGAGCAGGGAACACGTCATAAGCTACGCGTAGAATGATCACGTCGACGTGACGTGAAAGAGTGAAGACGTCGCTGTGATGAAGATAGAGTCGGTCGATTATATTGTATCTCTTTATTGTATATTCTTAATGTAATTAGTAAAAGATACTAGAAAGAATATCTTTTACCATATTTTTATATCGTCATTAGTTAGAGGGAAAAGATATGATCTCGTTTCCTGAAAGATAGAACTAGGGTTAGCCTATAAAAAGAGATTAACGCCTGCTTTGTAATCATTCAGCCACCTCGAGCAATAATATCAATACAAACCATTAACCCTAATTTCCATCATGTTCTTGAGTGTTGAGATTGTTACCGATAAGTTTGATCTTTTCCCTACAATTGCTTAGTTATCATCTCGTTGATAATTTCGCTACAAATAATTGGCGCCCACCGTGGGGCTGTTTGTAGCGAAATTATCAACGAGATGATAACTAAGCAATTATAGGGCAAAGATCAAACTTGACGGTATCAATCTCAACACTCAAGAACAAGATGGAAATTAGGGTTGAAACTTGGACTTGTATTATTGCTCGAAAGTGGCTGAATGATTAAAAAGCAGGCGTTAGCCTCCTTTTAAAGGCTAACCCTAGTTTTATCTTTAAGGAAACGAGATCTTATCTTTTTCCTTCTATCTTATGACGATATAAAAATAAGGTAAAAGATATTCTTTCTAATATCTTTTACTAAATAAATTAATAACTTAAAGAAAAGAGATAGAATCTCCTCGGCCGACTTCATCTTCAACTCGGACGACATCTTGATTTTCTCTCGTCGCGTCGACGTGATCACCCTACGCGTAGCTTGTAACGCATTCCTTACTCGTCGTTTTTTAGGCACAAACAATACCCCTAAGGCGTCTTACAGGGCTTAACGTCTAGTAGATCTGGGAGACGCCTTCTTTCTCTATGGAATACGTCTTCATTAAACCTGGAACGCGTTGATGATTACATCACCTGGGATTTTAACTTCGTTGTAATGCTTTTCCTGAATTTTTCCTTAATTCACATTTAATACGCCTAACCAACTTGCATCCGTTCTAACGGCTATTTTTCCAACGTTCGGATTTTTCTCTTAGAGTAAGAAGTCAATTCTCGGAAAATCTTGAACGAGATCTTTTTCTTTCCTAATTTAAGCCCCGTTCCTGATCTTTCTTTCTTCTCATCCTTGATCCTCTTGCAAACCTCACTTCTTACTTACTTTCTCCTGCTTCTTCTTTTCGATGGCTCCAATCGTTTATGACCCCAAGATGATTCTTAGCGACGTTAATCATCGTTCTTCTTCCACTCGTAGCGTCGTGCACTTTCGCTTCATAGCTGGGCTCTCTTCTCACGTGGAGATCGCTATTCCTGCCCTTGATGTATTTGCTGGCGCTTTACGCCCGGGATGGATTTGCGTCTACGAATACCCCTTCTTGGTGGGACATCGTTTTCCCTTCTCCCCCCTGGTCAAGTCCTTCTTGACAAATCTGGGCGTTGCGGTCGGGCAAATTCTTCCAAGTGCTTGGAGAGGTTTGGCGGTATTAGATCATATTTTGGCCAACTTCGATATTGAGTTTACGATTGCTGACATCATGCATTCTTGTATACTCTCTACCCCCTCGACGAGTAGAATTAACATCAAATCTCGCGATGGAGTGCCTCCTTTGGTGAACGAAGGAACCTCGTCCGATCGCGGCTGGGCAGACAAGTTTTATTTCATCAGGAAATCTACCTTGGGAAAGGATTGTGCTTTCCTGCTTGAAGAGTGGACTCCCTCTAGTATGTTTTCTTTACTCTCATGGTTTTCTTTCAACTCGTACGCGTCGACGCCTATTCTCACGTGTGACTTTGCGTACAGTTGATATTCATGCGATTGCGACACGGGAGGAGTTGAAGGAGATTACTAAAAGAATTATGGCGATTCCGTTGGTAGAGCGTACCTTTACTGGGCGTGATGGGAAGGGATATCGTATTACGACCCCTACTCCTTCTCGAGGTAAAGTCTCTCATGTAGGCTACGCGTCGCTTCTTCTGCCTTTGTCTCTTATACTTTACACTTTATTTCAGGTGTCGCGTCTCGTACTCGTCAGGAGTCGGCGAGCGACTTGATTTCGGCCAAGAGGAGGTGCATCTCGGAGAGCAAGCTGAAAGCCGTGAAGGAAGAAACTATTCCTACCCCAGCGGGCATAGAGGAGATTATTCCTTCAAACGTGGAAGTGAAGGCGCCGTTGGACATACCTTTAAATGTGGGGGTGGAAGAGCCTTCCGTAGACTTCTCAGCGAAGAGTGACAAGGTCAAAGGCAAGTCTCCCGGCGCAGCTTCCGTCACGTAATTTGAGGTTAACGACTTTCCTGCGATAGTGTCTCGCTCCGTTGCGCCTACTCGTAACTTCAAATAGATCCAATAGGCATTGAAAACAAGTTTCATTTCATTCCGACGTCGTTTGGGCATTGTTCCACCTTATCGGGCTTAAGGCCGCCTAAGGCATTTTCGCGTTTACGCGTAGTTTCAAGCCCCGTTTTGTGTGTGGGAGACATTATTTGCACTTTATATGCCTAATAACACTAATTTGTATAAGTTTTTCAAATATAATAAGCATCGATGTACTAGACCATACATATCACGACAAGTTAGAGAGTTACGACTAGTAAAGAGTTTACAAAGGAGGTGTTACTTGACGAGTAATGGTTTTTCATTTGAAATCACCCAAATGGTTAAATAGATCTAATAGGCATTAATAACAAGTTTCATTTCATTCTGACATCGTTTGGGCATCGTTCCGCCCTATTGAGGCTAAAGGCCGCTTAAGGCCTTTGAGTGCTTACGCATAATTTCGAGCCCCGTTTTGTGTGAGGGTGACTTTATTGGGACTTAAGGCCGCTTAAGGCCCAATAAGTTTTTAAGCGTATACGCGTAGTTTCGAGCCTAGTATTGTGTGAGGGATACCTTGTTTGCACTAAATATGCCTAATAACACTAATTTGAATAAGACTTTCAAACATAATCAACTTCGATGTACTAGACCATAAATATCACGAGAAGTTGGAGAGTTACGACTAGTAAGGGTTTTACAAATGAAGTGTTACTTGAAGAGTAAGGGGTTTTAATTTGAAGCTACCCACATGGTTAAATAGCCCTAAAAGGCATTTAAAACAAGTTTAGCTTCATTCCGACGTCGTTTGGGATCGTTCCGCCTTATTGGGTTTTAAGGCCGCTATAGGGCCAATAAGGCCTTTTAGCATTTACACGTAGTTTCGAGCCCCGTTTTGTGTGAGGGAGACCTTGATTGCACTTACGCCTAATAACACTAATTTGTATAAGTTTGTCAAACATAATCAACATCGATGTACTAGACCATATATATCGCGAGAAGTTAGAGAGTTACGACTAGTAAACATTTTACATAGGAGGTGTTACTTGAAGAGTAATGGTTTTTTATTTGAAATTACTCAAATGGTTAAATAGATCTAATAGGCACTAAAAACAAGTTTCATTTTATTCCGACGTCGTTTGGGCATCGTTCCACCCTATTGAGGCTTACGGCCCAATAAGGCCTTTTAGCGTTTACGCATAATTTCGAGCTTGTTTTGTGTGAGGGAGACTTTATTGAGACTTAAGGCCGCTTAATCAACATCGATGTACTAGACCATACACACTAGTACAAAAGGGGAGGATGAACCCCGATTATTTTGTTCTTTGGACCCCGGTTTGCGTAGCGGGATTGTTCTACGCGAGGTAAGCCTCACGGACCCCGCTTGTGTAACCGGGGTCTAGAACTCTGATCACGGTTGCTTTCAAAACCGTGGTATGCGATGCAATTGTTTTAAAAAAAAAAGAAAACGTGGGACCATAAAGCTTATGATTAACTAATGTGGAGTAGTACGTACTTTGCTAAGATCGAATATATCTCTGTATGGCTCAATTCAGCGTTGATTAAGGTTTCCACATACTAAAGCCTCTTCGTACTTAAGTCATCAATGAGCTCATCTCCATAGGTCTTTGGAGAGCCTTCTAAGTACTGCATCATTAAATATAAGATTAGTATATACAAATTTAATTTTGATCTGTTAAACTAATATCTCAGTGCACATGAACATACCTAATCTCGGATTTTGATGAAACCTTTTTCAATATATAGTACCCACATTGGTAGTTTTTGAATCGTTGAGGACACTTCAAATCTAAGCAAAATTTCAAAATATAAAGCCAGATAAACTACAAATCCATTAGATAATTAAAAACTAACCTTATTCTCCTTCCATTGTATTGATCTCTTAGATCCAAACAATTCTATGCTAAATGTCTTTAAAAGCTCCGCACATTCATACGCCAACAACAACTACATATATCTATAAATTTAACACAAAGTAGAAGTTTCAGAAAAAATGTCTTACTTCTTAGTTAAAGATTCAAAATCCTTTCTAACATCACCATCGATTGGATCTAGCCGATAAACGAGGGATTGTGATGGATCAATCACTCCTAGCATCCAGTGCATCCTAGCCAATAAATTTTCTTGTTTAAGACTAAACTCACAGAAAAAATTTCACTGTAGGGACAAGTTTGGCTCATCTCTGCTCCCATGTCATTCTAACTATAAAAAAATATTAATTTTACCTTATGCATCTTATAACTAGTTCTAAATTACATATCAAAGGAGCCAATAGAAAATGATGTACTAGCACACAAAGAGATAAATTTTCTTGTTTACATCTGAGGTCATTGTTGATGGAATAAATCAAATAAGTATAGTATGTAAGAGAATTATATACTTAAAGAGTTGCTTCCTTGTTTTTAAAATTTTTGATCTACCTGTCATAGATTATAGTACGTATAAGTATAAGTTTGATAATTGTATAAAACTCACTTGATAAGAAGCAGATATGATGGTACTTGCACTAGCTTCGAGGTAATCTGTCTGTACCTGTCATAAATCATTAAGTCATGGTTAGATACTAGAAAAGATAAACAAAGCCTTTATTTAGCACACCTTCAAATTTTATTTAGCACACCCATACATTCGTCACGAATGTATTTTACCATACCTTCGTCACGAATGTCATCCATACCTTCGTCACGAATGTATTTGACGAAACCTTCGTCACGAATGTATTTCACTATACATTCGTCACGAATGTATTGTTAACCTTCGTGACGAAGGTATGGCTGACATTCGTGACGAATAACTATAAAACATTCGTGACGAAGGTAGCTATATCTGCAAAAGTGAAGCTATTATGTCTAATCCACACCAACTGCATTTAATTACCATCTTTACATTCATATATACGAACCACTTCTTCTTCTACCTCTTCATTTCAACTATCAATCTAGTTTTCACCCTAAACACATTCATTCAAACACATTGTTCAATTGAAAATGTCAAATTGGGATGATTACATACACCAAAATGTTGATGAAGATGGTCCATCATGGGGGAACTACAATAAGGTATGTTATAGTTGTTTTTAATAATGTTAATGTTAGGGTTTGTAGATAAAATATATGTTTTTTTATGAAATTGAATAGTTTGAAGTTAGGTGTTTGTGTTGAATGTGTGAAAATCATGTTGTAATATGTTTATTTTAGTTGTTACATAGTAGGAGCATGATTTGTGTTTGTGTGAAAATTTGAATATGATGTTGAAGTTAGGGTTTGTGTGAAAATTTGTGTTTGTGTTGGAATTTAGGGTTTGATTCGAATTTAGGGGTAAAAAAGTGTAAAAAACATTTTGAAATGGGGTAAAATGTACCTTCGTCACGAATAAATTATAAACCTTCGTCACGTAAGTATTACAAACCTTCGTGACGAATGTATTTGCACAAGAAATGTGCAAATACATTCGTCACGAAGGTTTGCAATACTTACGTGACGAAGGTTTATAATTTATTCGTGACGAAGGTATAAAAATCTGGTTTCTGAATGCAGTTTTATTTATTTTGTTGTTTTTACAGAATAATAGTCCAGCGTTCAATCGTTTAAGAAACTTATCGATCAATGCCGATATTCCTTTGGGACCTCATGGAGTGCCTTCGTTTGATCTTGGTTTGGATTTTGATATTCCGCCAATAGTCTCTCAGCTTGAACCTCCTCCATATCATTCTCATCAAACTGATTGGTCTAATGTTCCTGAATACCAATCTTTATCGCAACCATATCAAGACATTGAGTATTTCCCGAAATTGAAGACAGTACCACAGTTTGACAGTGTTGTGCCTTATGAGGACTCACATATATCATTAGATTATTCAGAAGTTTTCGTCACTGATAAGATCTTCAGCTCAAGAGCAGAAGCAGAACAGTGGGCAAGAGATATTGGTAAAACTCATAACTTCATGTTGAAGGTTGGTAGAACTGACTTCAAAGGGAAGTTAGGAAGGTCTTGGCTTAAATGCGAGCGCAGTGGACATTACATTCCTGATTCAGTTGGGAGAACTAGGAAATTCACCCACACAAAGAAATGTGGTTGCAAATTTCAGATTGCATGTAGAGAGACTGAAAATGGGGAATGGATCATAAGGGCTGATCATGGAACTCACAACCATATTATTGGTGAATCCTTACACGGTAACGCATTTGCTGGAAGACTTACACCTGAGGAGGAAAAGGTGTTACTAGACATGAGGAAGGGAAATGCTAGACCAATACAGATGTACACAAGGCTCAATGAATCTCCTGACAACATGACTAAGAAGTCACAAGTGTACAACTTTTGTAACAAGTTCAGAACAGAGAGGATGGAGGGAAGAACTGTGATCCAAGAATTCTTCTATCGTTCGAAGGAGTTGAACTACTTCGTAAGACACAAGAGCGATGAAGTGACAAATAAGATCACAGATGTGTTCTTCGCAAGCCCAGAGTCGATGAAACTGCTTAAGGCGTTTCCATACGTAATGTTGATTGACGCAACATACAGCACAATTCAGTAAGTATAATTAAGTTAAAAAGTCTTATGTTTGTTTTTACTCTATAAATTCTTATAGTAATGTATTATCTTGCAAAGGTACAACATGCCCTTCATAGAGATTGTTGGAATAACATCAACGTGGAAGAACTATGTCGTTGCTGGGGCTTTCGTGTCAGAAGAGAAAGAAGAAAACTACGCGTGGTGCATGTATCAATTGGCTGAGTTGTTTAGGGTTGTTAAGATGACGCCAACTTGCTTAGTCACTGATCGAGAGAAAGCTTTGATGAACGCTTTGGATAGGATCTTTCCAGATTCTACTTTCCTCCTCTGTAGGCGGCACATCCAAAAGAACATTGAGGACCATGCTAAGCTAGCAATGCGGTCACAAGCAAGGGGGACCCATTTTGCAAGTGACTGTCTTAACTTATTCAAACAGTCGACAGATTTGGCATACAACATTCAGCTGGGGCGTATTGAACAAGATTGGGCTGCATATCCATCTGAGATTAGGTACCTGAAGAAGAATTGGCTAAACCCCTACGGCAATAGATTTCTTTCGATCTATGTGGATAAAATCTTTACATTAGGCTCCAACACCACAAACAGGTTAGTAATGTGATTACGTTTGAGATTGTTTTGCAAATTATGTTAGCTTTATATTTGTTGTTATAAAAAATTGTTTTTATTATGCAGGGTTGAAAGTGAACATTCTAGCTTCAAAAATTATTTGTCACTGCCAAGCCAGAAGATAGACACTGTGTTTCAAAGATACAATGCGAAGATGCGCAATCAGTTCAAGGAGATCTTGGGTACTTTCAATGAAAGTCAGCAAAAGACTGTAAGTAACATTACAGACGTTGATCTCTTCAAGCTTCTTAAATATAGAGTGTCTTATACTTGTTTGAGTCGCTTGCTAACTGAATACAAGAAAGGGGAATACGGCATGCATCTTGATCATTGTGAATGCGTAATAAGGAAGAGAGATGGATTGCTATGTGTGCATGACATTTATGAATATGTGAGGCGTCAAGAACCAATTCCAGTTGAAGCGGTTCATGCCTTTTGGAGGACATTGACTTTGAAAGAAGTAGAGACTGAAGACGAATTACAAGTGCGGAGGGTAGTAGCCAGAAACTTGATGGATGAGTTTATGGCTGAGCAATGGGAGGGAATGTCACCTTATGACCAACACGAGTGTGCAATGAAGTGTTTGGCAATAGGTAACCCCCAAATGACCAACCTACAGGAGCCAGCTCGTGTGAAAAGGGGGAAGGGACGACCTCCAGGAGCTCCAAACAAAGAGTACAATCCAATGAAAAGACAACCTTCACATTGGGAGCACACTGATGCAACACTTGAAGAAACGCCTCCAAAGAAGCAAAAACCGACTTCATACGGGAAGGGTAAGAGTGGTCAGTGGGCTTTGCAGAAGCTTACAAAGTATAATGCTCTCGTACCTCCATGCATGCGTCCCTATGTGCAAGGTTGGTATCCCATTGTCGCTGATGGAAATTGTGGATACAGAGCTATAGCACAACAATTAGGGTGGGACCAAGATAATTGGAGGAGAGTTAGATCTGAAATGGCTCAAACGACATTTGCACATTGGAATAATGGGTTGCAAGCTTGTTGGGTATTGCCAGTTGAAACGCCTGATGTTTTGAGAGTAGTTACAAATCTAGCTTGGACTGGACCAGGAGAGATGGCACCCGAAGAGACATGGTTACAAGTCCCGGCGATGGGGTGTGTAGTAGCTACGACTTTCAATTGTGCATTGGTTGTGCTTGCGAAATCAATTTGCCAAACATATTTGCCTATAGTATTGGACGACAACATCGCTCCAGGAGAGAAATTGCCCATATGTTGCATTGCCCTTGTTGAAGATGAAAGACACTTCATTTCGGTAATTTCTAACTCACTCTATCAACCCTTGATGTTTATATTTTCAAATCAATACCTCGTACATTTGTCTTTTAAATCATTTGCCTTATTGTAGATGCCAATTGCCGATGACTCTCCATTACCTGAAGTTTATCATATGTGGCATCGTCACTGTTCACCGGCAGCTCGCTCCTTGATAGACCCTTTTACTGAGCAACTAGCGGCGTACAGAAGGCCTAGAGCCCCAACAAGAAACAAGAAAGGCAACAACGTAATTAATCTTAGCGGTTAAGATTCAGTCGAAATGGATTGTTTAGGAGTTGTAATGACTAAGATTTTTAATGTTTGCATGTATTTGGACTCACTTAGAGAAGTAGTTGGATACAAGAAACTGGAAAGTGATCGAACTTACACAAACAACAACTTAAACAGACAACAACTGAAGCGAACAAGAACGTAAACAAACAGAAACTTAAACAAACATTAAACTACTTAGTCCCACTGCAACTTGCTCCAAACTTCTCATCAACTAAGGCCTGCTTCTCCGCGGCAAGTGCAGCATTTTCATCCATGAGCTCAGCATTTTTCTCCTGAAGTTCAGTTACGTCGTCGTTTAGGCTTTTTGACATTGCCCTCAACATTTCAGTTAGCTCTTGCAGTCCAGCGGCCTCTGTAGAGTGAAACAAATTATCCTCATTCAGCTGTTCTATAACCACCCTTGCTCGACCTGAGTATGGACGGTCGATCCAATGCTTGTATTTGCACCCACCATCTTCATCAATCGAGTTCCACGTCCTATCAGGGCATCCCCAATATCTTCTCCCGTAGTTCACCTTATCATGATTGAATTGCTCAGTACAAGTCTGTTCAGTTGGCACTTTGTTGCACCAACAGAGCTTCCCTCCTGGATCCATAATTTTTTTTCTGTATTAAGTTGAAATGTGTTGCTTATTCCATGCTGAAATGTCCTTTATATAGAGTTGAAGGTAAATGGGTTACAGCTTGCAACAGCTGTAACTCACTTACTCAATTTAAGTGAGTTACAGCTAGCAACAGCTGTAACTCACTTACTCAATTTAAGTGAGTTACAGCTAGCAACAGCTGTAACTCACTTACTCAATTTAAGTGAGTTACAGCTAGCAACAGCTGTAACACACTTACTTGACGTCTTCAACATCTTCTGCTGATCTGCACGGTTTGCAGCAATCCTGAACGGTTTGTAGCTAACCGTGCCGTTTTACTGGACGGCTTAAACATCTTCTGCTGATCTGCACGGTTTGCAGCAATCCTGCACGGTTTGCTACAAACCGTGCAGAACCAACTTTCTCCTTTTCCTCGCTCGCTGCGTCCCTCGTCGAGTCCTTTAGCTCCCCTGTTGCAAGATATCATCCAATACACACCAAACACGTATATGAATTGGATGCTATCAGCTGTAACGCACCATCTTCTGATCTACATTTGATGGGCTGGATATTGATTTGGATAAGTGTGAAATGGCGTTTTGGGCCGGACATTGATTTGGATCAGACAATTGCAAACAAACCAAATAACAAGTAATTCGTTCAAACACTACAAAGCATGTTCTTAAAACTCAAGCACAAACTAAATCCAACACCAACATCAATCCAACCTAGTCAAGGAAAGGATAGAACCCATCCAAAGTGTGACAAACAGCGTCTTTCATACGGGAATACTCCTCCTCGTTATCTGCATCTCGATACGGCTCCAGATTGTACACAGAAGTCCGAATTGCCTACAGTGAAGTGCAAAATAAATTAAGTCAGACATTGATTATGTTATAGATTTATAGAATTTGAAGATTAATTACAAACCTGCATGAGTTGCTCCTTAGTATAAGGAGAGATTATTGGATGAGTATGAGTCAAGTACCACTCCAAGTAATCATCAGTGCAGAGAGATGGAGGATCTGCTTCTACACCCATTTCCCATAAGCTTACAGAGTTGTTCTCCCTTTGCTCCCAACTCCAGTTGGTGGGATCATACTCCACTACGTACTTACGATTGTTTCCACACCTTCTAGCTTTAATTGGTTGAATGGGAGGGATTGGCACACCTTGAACTCGACCAAATTGCCTGCAAACTCGAAGTGGCATGTGAGGCTCGGTCTTCTCCAAAACATGCAGGATCCCATGAAAGAAAGCCGGCCGAAGTTCTTCCCTACGAAAATCTAGGCGTCCATATGGTTGCCACTCAACCTGTTGTACATAAATCATTAAAACAAGTTCGAGTTTGTACATAAATCAATAACAAATTAACAGCTAATGAAAAAATAATCATACCCCTTCTACGCTCATATTGTCTAGCTCCTCTCTGTAGTTGCGACGATTGTCCGGTCTTTCAGACAAATCAAATTTCGCTGCATATGGCATTGTGTCATCCCACTCATAGTTTTGTGGAGGGGCAAAAGCAGGAAAGTACAAATAGATCCAACCCTACATCATCAAACAAAACTAAGGAAAACAAAAGAAACAGTATTCAAATCAAAACATTTAATTAAAGACAAACATACCATCAGCAAGGTGTAACAGAAAGACATCGTTGCACAATCTCTGCGGGAGTATTTACCCAGATGTCCATACAAAGCACATAACGCACCCGAACCCCAAGACACACCATGGATATTTGCCATATCATTAAGCCATTCATGGTGAATCAACTTGATCATGTACGACGTCTTGTCAGGAAACAATGTCATTCCCAACAAGTATGTCAACCAACCCTTAGCGATTGAGACTTGATCCATTTCAAAGTTCCCCTCATTATCCACTGCCATGCATTGTTCCCTCAAAAGCTCCGGTGAAACTTCATTACCAGCTTTGACTCTTCTGTCAAGTAAATCTATACCAAAAGCCTTCTTTGCTCTGTTGACCATTACAGCCTTCGTGTCAGCTTTGCCAACTCCATCAGCAGATGTGCGAAATCCCATGCCCTTTCCGTTTATAGGGATACCCAAAATCTTGTGCACATCTAATAGGGTGATTGTCATTTCACCAAATGGCAAGTGAAAAGAATTTGTTTCTGGCTGCCACCGCTCAACAAATGCATTGATCAACCCTTGGTCGTGGTTGGGATACATGAGGGTCTGCAAATGTGACAAACCAGAAGCCCTAGCCAACGAAACCCAAGGATAGTCGCCCTGTAACTTCCATTTTTTCAAACCCTCTTTTCTGACCGTATTTCTCAATTGCGGTCTCTCCTATTTATCATATTTCACAAAAATTTTAAGTACTTTTAAATCAATTAACAAATCATGTCTAAATTAACGAAGCATGGAAATTACGCAATTAACAATTCAACCAAAGGTGATAGATTTACTTACATGTCCTTGCCAAACCATATAAGCAGTGTGCCCGCTGAAGCTATGCAGCAAGTCTATCTCCTTAGGACCTCCAGGCACAGCCCACTGTAACTTCGGGTAAATTTCGTCTTTCTCATCGCCATGTTCATTAAGATCGACCCCCCCGTAATGGCCCTCAAACTGTCCTTCAGCCCAGGAAGCAGTTGGACCAGATTGCCATTCTGGTGTTTCTGGCTGAAAGGCCTGTTGACGTCCTACTGCTTCATCCCATGCGACTTGTGGAGAAGAGGGGGGAACCCATGTAGGGATCTATTACAAAAAAAATTGGTTATTAGTAAAATGTACAACTTTCACTCATAATCGACTATATATTAAATTTTAAACTAATACTTACAGCACTCTGCGGACTCCAAGTTGGATAATCTGCCTCATAGGTTGGAGTCATCGGGATTTGCTGTTGTAATAAAATAAATTTCATAAACTATTAATTTAATAAAAACAAAAAACAGTAATATAATGTGAATTTCAGATTAACTAACCATGTTCTCGTAAAGGTTCGAATATGCACTAGGGTCAGCTAGCAGTTGTTGTTCATGCCAAGAAGGTTCTGGGACCTCTTCACTTGCACTTGTACCCTCGTCAGCTCTTCCACGCCTCTTCCTCGGCTTGGGCTGATAAGCGGGCCTTCCTCCAGCCACGATCTCTTCACGAGTTTGATTACGCGCATTCTTCCGGGCACTTCTAGAAGACGGATGCATCTACAGTAACATAATATTTTCAAAATTTACGCATACCAAACCAACAAAACATAACAAAAAAACATCACAAATATGCAAAAACATCCGTCACGAAGGTCCAGTATACATTCGTCACGAATGTATACTAAACCTTCGTGACGAATCTGAGTATAACCTTCGTCACGAAGAACCAGTAACCATTCGTCACGAATGTATACTGGACATTCGTGACGAATCTTTATCAAACCTTCGTGACGAAGGTTTTTGCACAATTGCAAAAACGCAGAAGTGCCAATACATCCGGTGACGAATGAATTTGCACAAAATTTCCAGAATTTCAAGCAAAAAAACAGTTTTTCAAGCTATCCAAATACATTAGCCCCTAAATCATTTCATTCCATAAGTTTCTTTAATCAAAATGTCAAACCCTAATTCTCATGAGTTCATCAATTTTGGGGATTATATCTAAAATTTGAAACAACTCTCAATTACACATAAACAAACACCAATTGAACTAAAAAAACATGCTTAATACACATATCAATCTAGTTTAATCACCCCATTTCAATGGTTTTGACATATATTCATCAAACATGGAAAATTAATGCAAAAGAGAGTTAGAAATTACCTTATTGCTTGATTTGTTGATTATTGTAGTGAAAGAGATGAAGAATTGTAGAGAATGGTGTTGTGAATTTGTTGTAGCTGCGCCGAAAACGAGTATAATGGAGAAGAAGAAGTTACATTAGGGTTGGGTAAAAAATCTCTTTTATATCTGCAAAATTGATACATTCGTCACGAATGTCTGACCAACCTTCGTCACGAAGGTTTTGAAAACATTCGTCACGAATGTTTTGCATACCTTCGTGACGAATGTTTTGCATACCTTCGTGACGAATGTTTGCAAAACCTTCGTGACGAATGTAGACAATAGTTACGTGACGAATGTATGGGTGTGCTAAATAAAATTTTAGGGTGTGCCAAATAGTAAGCGCCAAGATAAATTGTGTTCTAAAATAACAAAGTCCTTGTATTATAAAATAATTAAGGAACAAGATCAGAGTTTTTGAATTTGATATTTGTGGTGAATTGAAAGAGGACAAGCTATACTTTATTATAAACCAGAAAAGTTAAATTTTTACATTTCATATTCTGGATTATCCTACATAAATTGTGAATTTATGCCCTCCTTTCAGTCCACCAGAAATCCGGACGAAAATCTGATTTAGATATTTGACACTCATACTTAATGAGAGCAACACTAGTATACAGATTAATTCAATGCGTATGAAGTAACAAAACGGACAGGTGGAATTTTTTTAAGAGTTGTAAGGAAGTTCATTTTCATTTCCTCGTTCATTTGTCTATGGAGGTGTATCTAACAGCTATACACAATTATCCTGTGCAGTAAATGTCATTATTATTGCTAACTTATTACGAAGACAACAATTCTACTACAACCTAATGATTGGGTTTTGTCTTATAATTCTAAAGAATTCAACGCAGGAGGTTACATACCATTCTAGGAGCTTACATAGCAACAAGAAAAAAGGAGAAAGAGAATATAATGCTAGCTTACTTTGAGAAACTGAAGGTAATACAAAAAATTAAGGATAATAAGTATTATACTCATAAATAACTAGTGAAATGAGTGTACATCTGAATCAAGTATATAAAACGAAAGCATAGAACATTTTCAGAAATGATTCTTACCGTAACTACTTCAGCTTTCCTGATAACTCACTAGTGGAAAAAACACTTGTTGCAGCGCCCTTGTTGATGCGGGCAAAACTCTGTCCGCCTAAACAAACATCTGTTGAGGCGGGAAAACTTTTGACCGCCTCAACAAATACAAAAATTGGACTTGTTGAGGCGGGCAAAAATTTTCCCGCCTCAACAGGTCTTGACTTTTTGAGGCGGGCAAAACTTCGCCCGCCTCAACAAGTCCAATATTAAAAAAAAAAATCTAATCATATTTTGGCCTAAAAATCTAATCATATATTTCCCACGGATCACCATTTACAAACGTTGATTAGGTAGTAGATCCAACGAACTAAAATAATTGTGTTTCCTCTCCCTCCCATATCTGACAACGTATATATCAATAATTTTTTCTCTCTCCTCCTCATTTCTTCATCATGTTTTCTCTCCCCTCCTCATTTCTTCCTCTGAAACCGATATTTTTCTCCACAGATCTCTTCTTCCTCTTCGATCTCTTCTTCATTCCTCCACAGATCGACATCTCCTTCACTTCCTCCACAGATCTACATCTCCCTCTGGTTTCCTTCTTCTTTTGTTCCTCTCGATCGCACCTCTTCCTCCACAGATCTACAACTCTCCGAACCCATCCCCGAAATCATCTCCCTCTGGTTTGCTGAAGATCCACGAAGAAGAACTAACCCCAAGATCCCCAGAAATCCAACAACTCGAACCCATCCCCAAAATCATTTCAAATCCCCTTCTTCATCTTCTTGGCTCTGCTCTGGCCTCCGCCGATTCTCCCTCCGAAGAAGGCTAGGGCTTGTGAAGAGCAGGCCGAAGAACAAGGTGAAGGAGCTCAAGAAACCAGACCCGCCGACAAGTTCGGAGGCTGAGTTGCGACGAGTTCGGAGGCTGCACCGCTCCCTGTGACACCGACGCATTCTCCTTCATCGTCTCCGTCCAGATCTGGACTGATTACGTCTTGTTGTTGTGGAAGAAGGATGAGGTATGTGGTGTCAGATCTAGTGATTTTTTAGGCAGATTTCCATGGCGTCTTGCTGCTGGTCATCGATTGAGTTGGAATGAAGGTGGTTGATAGATTTGTTCTCGGTGGCGGCGCAGGAAGAATGAGTTAGGGTTTTTTGTTTTTTTTTTTGTTTATGCAGATTTAGGGTTCTAAGTCATAATAAACATCGATGTACTAGACCATACATATCGCGAGAAGATAGAGAGTTACGACTAATAAACATTTTACATAGGAGGTGTTACTTGAAGAGTAATGGTTTTTCATTTGAAATTACCAAAATGGTTAAATAGATCTAATAGGCATTAAAAACAAGTTTCATTTCATTCCGACGTCGTCTGGGCATCGTTCCGCCCTATTGAGGCTTATAGCCCAATAAGGCCTTTTAGCGTTTACGCGTAATTTGGAGCCTGATTTATGTGAGGGAGACTTTATTGAGACTTAAGGCCGCTTAATCAACATCGATGTACTAGACCATACATATCGCGACAAGTTAGAGAGTTACGACTAGTAAGGATTTTACAAAGGAGGGGTTACTTGAAGTGTAAGGGTTTTTTATTTGAAGTTTTTCTCATGGTCAAATAGATCCAATATGCATTGAAAACAAGTTTCATTTCATTCTGGCGTCGTTTGGGCATCGTTCCGCCTTATTGTGCTTACGACCGCCTAAGGCCTTTTAGCGTTTACGCGTAGTTTTGAGCCTCGTTTTGTGTGTGGGTGACTTTATTTGCACTTTATATGCCTAATAACACTAATTTGTATAAGTTTTTCAAATATAATAAACATCGATGTACTAGACCATACATATCGCGACAAGTTAGAGAGTTACGACTAGTAAGAGTTTTACAAATGAGGATTTACTTGAAGAGTAAGGTTTTTTTATTTGAAGTTACCCACATGGTCAAATAGATCTAATTGGCTTTCAAAACAAGTTCCATTTAATTCCAAAGTCGTTTGGACATCGTTCCGCCTTATTGGGCATTAAGGCCGCTTAAGGCCCAGTAAGGCCATTTAGCGTTAGGCTTAGTTTCGAGCCCCGTTTTGTGTGGGGGTCACCTTATTTTCACTTTATAGACCTAATAATATTAATTTGTTTAAGTTCTCAAACATAGTCAACATCGATGTACTAGACCATACATATCACGACAAGTTAGAAAGTGACGACTAGTAAAGGGTTTACAAAGAATGTGTTACTTGAAGAGTAATGCTTTTTTATTTGAAATTACCCAAATTGTTAAATATCTCTAATTGGCTTTCAAAACAAGTTCCATTTCATTCCAAAGTCATTTGGGCATCCTTCCGCCCTATTGAGGGTTAAGGCCCAATAAGGCCTTTTAGCGTTTACGCGTAGTTTCGAGCCCCGTTTTGTGTGTGGGAGACTTTATTTTCACTTTATATGCCTAATAACACTAATTTCTATATGTTTTTCAAATATAATAAACATCGATGTAATAGACCATACATATCGCGACAAGTTATAGAGTTACGACTAGTAAGAGTTTTACAAAGGAGGATTTACTTGAAGAGTAAGGGTTTTTTATTTGAAGTTACCCACATGGTCAAATATCTCTAATTGGCTTTCAAAACAGGTTCCATTTAATTCCAAAGTCGTTTGGACATCGTTCCGCCTTATTGGGCCTTAAGGCCGCTTAAGGCCCAATAAGGCCATTTAGCGTTAGGCGTAGTTTCGAGTCCCGTTTTGTGTGGGGGTGACCTTATTTTCACTTTATAGGCCTAATAATACTAATTTGTTTAAGTTTTCAAACATAGTCAACATCGATGTACTAGACCATACATATCACGACAAGTTAGAGAGTTACGACTAGTAAAGGGTTTACAAAGAAGGTGTTACTTGAAGAGTAATGGTTTTTTATTTGAAATTTCCCAAATGGTTAAATAGATCTAATAGGCATTGAAAACAAGTTTCATTTCATTCTGACATCGTTTGGGCATCGTTCCGCCCTATTGAGGCTTAAGCCCCAATAAGGCCTTTTAGCGTTTACGCGTTATTTCGAGTCTGTTTGTGTGAGAGGGACTTTATTGGGACTTAAGGCCGCTTAATCAACATCGATGTACTAGACCATACATTTCTCGACAAGTTAGAGAGGTACGACTAGTAAGGATTTCACAAAGGAGGGGTTACTTGAAGAGTAAGGGTTTTTTATTTGAAGTTTTTCACATGGTCAACTAGATCCAATAGGCATTGAAAATAAGTTTCATTTCATTCAGACGTCGTTTGGGCATTGTTCCACCTTATCGGGCTTAAGGCCGCCTAAGGCATTTTCGCGTTTACACGTAGTTTCAAGCCCCGTTTTGTGTGTGGGAGACTTTATTTTCACTTTATATGCCTAATAACACTAATTTCTATATGTTTTTCAAATATAATAAACATCGATGTAATAGACCATACATATCGCGACAAGTTATAGAGTTACGACTAGTAAGAGTTTTACAAAGGAGGATTTACTTGAAGAGTAAGGGTTTTTTATTTGAAGTTACCCACATGGTCAAATATCTCTAATTGGCTTTCAAAACAGGTTCCATTTAATTCCAAAGTCGTTTGGACATCGTTCCGCCTTATTGGGCCTTAAGGCCGCTTAAGGCCCAATAAGGCCATTTAGCGTTAGGCGTAGTTTCGAGTCCCGTTTTGTGTGGGGGTGACCTTATTTTCACTTTATAGGCCTAATAATACTAATTTGTTTAAGTTTTCAAACATAGTCAACATCGATGTACTAGACCATACATATCACGACAAGTTAGAGAGTTACGACTAGTAAAGGGTTTACAAAGAAGGTGTTACTTGAAGAGTAATGGTTTTTTATTTGAAATTTCCCAAATGGTTAAATAGATCTAATAGGCATTGAAAACAAGTTTCATTTCATTCTGACATCGTTTGGGCATCGTTCCGCCCTATTGAGGCTTAAGCCCCAATAAGGCCTTTTAGCGTTTACGCGTTATTTCGAGTCTGTTTGTGTGAGAGGGACTTTATTGGGACTTAAGGCCGCTTAATCAACATCGATGTACTAGACCATACATTTCTCGACAAGTTAGAGAGGTACGACTAGTAAGGATTTCACAAAGGAGGGGTTACTTGAAGAGTAAGGGTTTTTTATTTGAAGTTTTTCACATGGTCAACTAGATCCAATAGGCATTGAAAATAAGTTTCATTTCATTCAGACGTCGTTTGGGCATCGTTCCGCCTTATTGTGCTTATGGCCGCCTAAGGCCTTTTAGCGTTTACGCGTAGTTTCGAGCCCCGTTTTGTGTATAGGAGACTTTATTTGCACTTTATATGCCTAATAACACTAATTTGTATAAGTTTTTCAAATATAATAAACATTGATGTAGTAGATCATACATATCGCGACAAGTTAGAGAGTTACGACTAGTAAGAGTTTTACAAAGGAGGAGTTACTTGAAGAGAAGGGTTTTTTATTTGAATTTACCCACAAATAGCTCTAATTGGCTTCCAAAACAAGTTCAATCTCATTCCAAAGTCATTTGGACACCGTTCCGCCTTATTGGGCCTAAGGCCATTTAGCGTTAGGCGTAGTTTCGAGCCCCGTTTTGTGTGGGGGGTGACCTTATTTTCACTTTGAATGCCTAATAATACTAATTTGTATAATTTTTTCAAACATAGTCAACATCGATGTACTAGACCATACATATCGCGAGAAGTTAAAGAGTTACGACTAGTAAAGGTTTACAAAGGAGGTGTTACTTGAAAAGTAATGGTTTTTCATTTGAAATTACCACAATGGTTAAATAGATCTAATAGGCATTAAAAACAAGTTCCATTTCATCCCGACGTCGTTTGGGCATCGTTTCGCTCTATTGAGGCTTAAGGCCCAATAAGGCCTTTTAGCATTTACGCGTAATTTCGAGCCTGTTATGTGTGAAGGAGACTTTATTGGGACTTAAGGCCTCTTTTACTAGACCATACATATCGCGACAAGTTAGAGAGTTACGACTAGTAAAGATTTTACAAAGGAGGGGTTACTTGAAGAGTAAGGGTTTTTTATTTGAAGTTTTTCACATGGTCAAATAGATCCAATAGGCAATGAAAACAAGTTTCATTTCCTTCCGACGTCGTTTGGGCATCGTTCCGCCTTATTGGCTTAAGGCCGCCTAAGGCCTTTTAGCGTTACGCGTAGTTTCGAGCCCCGTTTTGTGTGTGGGAGACTTTAATTGCACTTTATATGCCTAATAACACTAATTTGTATAAGTTTTCAAATATAATAAACATCGATGTACTAGACCATACATATCGCGACAAGTTAGAGAGTTACGACTAGTAAGAGTTTTACATAGGAGGTGTTACTTGAAGAGTAATGGTTTTTTATTTGAAATTACCCAAATGGTTAAATAGATCTAATAGGCATTAAAAACAAGTTTCATTTCATTCTGACGTCGTTTGGGCATCGTTCTGCCCTATTGAGGCTTAAGGCCCAATAAGGCCTTTTAGCGTTTACGCGTTATTTCGAGCCTGATTTGTGTGAGGGGGACTTTATTTGGACTTAAGGCCGCTTAATCAACATCGATGTACTAGACCATACATTTCGCGACAAGTTAGAGAGGTACGACTAGTAAGGATTTTACAAAGGAGGGGGTACTTGAAGAGTAAGGGTTTTTTATTTGAAGTTTTTCACATGGTCAACTAGATCCAATAGGCATTGAAAATAAGTTTCATTTCATTCCGACGTCGTTTGGGCATCGTTCTGCCTTATTGTGCTTACGACCGCCTAAGGCCTTTTAGCGTTTACGCGTAGTTTCGAGCCTCGTTTTGTGTGTGGGTGACTTTATTTGCAATTTATATGCCTAATAACACTAATTTGTATAAGTTTTTCAAATATAATAAACATCGATGTACTAGACCATACATATCGCGAGAAGTTAGAGAGTTACGACTAGTAAGAGTTTTACAAATGAGGATTTACTTGAAGAGTAAGGGTTTTTTATTTGAAGTGACCCACATGGTCAAATAGCTCTAATTGGCTTTCAAAACAAGTTCCATTTAATTCCAAAGTCGTTTGGACATCGTTCCGCCTTATTGGGCCTTAAGGCCCAATAAGGCCATTTAGCGTTAGGCTTAGTTTCGAGCCCCGTTTTGTGTGGGGGTCACCTTATTTTCACTTTATAGGCCTAATAATACTAATTTGTTTAAGTTTTCAAACATAGTCAACATCGATGTACTACACCATACATATCACGACAAGTTAGAAAGTTACGACTAGTAAAGGGTTTACAAAGAATGTGTTACTTGAAGAGTAATGATTTTTTATTTGAAATTACCCAAATTTTTAAATATCTCTAATTGGCTTTCAAAACAAGTTCCATTTCATTCCAAAGTCATTTGGGCATCGTTCTGCCCTATTGAGGCTTAAGGCCCAATAAGGCCTTTTAGCGTTTACGCGTAGTTTCGAGCCCCGTTTTGTGTGTGGGAGACTTTATTTGCACTTTATATGCCTAATAACACTAATTTCTATAAGTTTTTCAAATATAATAAACATCGATGTACTAGACCATACATATCGCGACAAGTTAGAGAGTTACGACTAGTAAGAGTTTTACAAAGGAGGATTTACTTGAAGAGTAAGGGTTTTTTATTTGAAGTTACCCACATGGTCAAATATCTCTAATTGGCTTTCAAAACAGGTTCCATTTAATTCCAAAGTCGTTTGGACATCGTTCCGCCTTATTGGGCCTTAAGGCCGCTTAAGGCCCAATAAGGCCATTTAGCGTTAGGCGTAGTTTCGAGCCCCGTTTTGTGTGGGGGTGACCTTATTTTCACTTTATAGGCCTAATAATACTAATTTGTTTAAGTTTTCAAACATAGTCAACATCGATGTACTAGACCTTACATATCACGACAAGTTAGAGAATTACGACTAGTAAAGGGTTTACAAAGAAGGTGTTACTTGAAGAGTAATGGTTTTTTATTTGAAATTTCCCAAATGGTTAAATAGATCTAATAGGCATTGAAAACAAGTTTCATTTCATTCTGACATCGTTTGGACATCGTTCCGCCCTATTGAGGCTTAAGGCCCAATAAGGCCTTTTAGCGTTTACGCGTTATTTCGAGTCTGTTTGTGTGAGAGGGACTTTATTGGGACTTAAGGCCGCTTAATCAACATCGATGTACTAGACCATACATTTCTCGACAACTTAGAGAGTTACGACTAGTAAGAGTTTTACAAAGGAGGGGTTACTTGAAGAGTAAGAGTTTTTTATTTTAAGTTTTTCACATGGTCAAATAGATCCAATAGACATTGAAAACAAATTTCATATCATTCCGACGTCGTTTGGGCATCTTTCCGCCTTATTGAGCTTAAGGCCGCCTAAGGCCTTTTAGCGTTTATGCGTAGTTTCGACCCGGTTTTGTGTGTGGGAGACTTTATTTGCACTTTATATGCCTAATAACACAAATTTGTATAACTCTTTCAAACATAATCAAATTCGATGTACTAGACCATAAATATCGCGAGAAATTGGAGAGTTACGACTAGTAAGGGTTTTACAAATGAAGTGTTACTTGAAGAGTAAGGGGTTTTAATTTGAAGCTACCCACATGGTTAAATAGCCCTAAAAGGCATTGAAAACAAGTTCCATTTCATTCCGACGTCGTTTGGGCATCGTTCCGCCTTATTGGGCTTAAGGCCGCCTAAGGCCTTTTAGCTTTTACGCGTAGTTTCGACCCCATTTTATGTGTGGGAGACTTTATTTGCACTTTATATGCCTAATAACACTAATTTGTATAACGCTTTCAAACATAATCAACTTCGATGTACTACACCATAAATATCGCGAGAAGTTGGAGAGTTACGACTAGTAAGGGTTTTACAAATGATGTGTTACTTGAAGAGTAAGGGGTTTTAATTTGAAGCTACTCGCATGGTTAAATATCCCTAAAAGGCATTGAAAACAAGTTTCATTTCATTCCGACGTCGTTTAGGCATCGTTCCGCCTTATTGGGCTTAAGGCCGCCTAAGGCCTTTTAGCGTTTACGCGTAGTTTCGAGCCCCGTTTTGTGTGTGGGAGACTTTATTTGCACTTTATATGTCTAATAACACTAATTTGTATAATTTTATCAAATATAATAAACATCGATGTACTAGACCATACATATCGTGACAAGTTAGAGAGTTACGACTAGTAAGAGTTTTACAAAGGAGGAGTTACTTGAAGAGTAAGGGTTTTTGATTTGAAGTTACCCACATGGTAAAATAGCTCTAATTGGCTTTCAAAACAAGTTTCATTTAATTTCAAAGACGTTTGGACATTGTTCCGACTTATTGGGCCTTAAGGCCCATTAAGGCCCAATAAGGCCATTTAGCGTTAGGCGTAGTTTTGAGCCCCGTTTTGTATGAGGGTGGCCTTATTTTCACTTTATAGGCCTAATAATACTAATTTGTAAAAGTTTTCAAACATAGTCAACATCGATGTACTAGACCATACATATCACGACAAGTTAGAGAGTTACGACTAGTAAAGGGTTTACAAAGGAGGTGTTACTTGAAGAGTAATGGTTTTTTATTTGGAATTACCCAAATGGTTAAATAGATCTAATAGGCATTGAAACAAGTTTCATTTCATTCCGACGTCGTTTGGACATCGTTCCGACTTATTGGGCCTTAAGGCCGATTAAGGCCCAATAAGGCCATTTACCGTTAGGCATAGTTTTGAGCCCCGTTATGTGTGGGGGTGACCTTACTTTCACTTTATACGCCTAATAATACTAATTTGTATAAGTTTTTCAAATATAGTCAACATCGATGTACTAGACCATACATACCGCGAGAAGTTAGAGAGTTACGACTAGTAAAGGGTTTACAAAGGAGGTGTTACTTGAAGAGTAATGGTTTTTTATTTCAAATTACCCAAATGGTTAAATAGATCTAATAGGCATTGAAACAAGTTTCCTTTCATTCCGACGTCGTTTGGGCATCGTTCCGCCCTATTGAGGTTTAAGGCCCAATAAGGCCTTTTAGCGTTTACGTGTAATTTCGAGCTTGTTTTGTGTGAGGGAGACTTTATTGGGATTTAAGGCCGCTGACAAGTTAGAGAGTTACGACTAGTAAGGATTTTACAAAGGAGGGGTTACTTGAAGAGTAAGGGTTTTGTATTTTAAGTTTTTCACATGGTCAAATAGATCCAATAGGCATTGAAAACAATTTTTATTTCATTCCGACATCATTTGGGCATCGTTCCGCGTTATTCAGCTTATGGCCGCGTAAGGCCTTTTAGCTTTTACGCGTAGTTTCAACCCCGTTTTGTGTGTGGGTGACTTTATTTGCACTTTATATGCCTAATAACACTAATTTGTATAACTCTTTCAAACATAATCAACTTCAGTGTACTAGACCATAAATATCGCGAGAAGTTGGAGAGTTATTACTAGTAATGGTTTTACAAATGAAGTGTTACTTGAAGAGTAAGGGGTTTTAATTTGAAGCTAACCACATGGTTAAATAGCCCTAAAAGTCATTGAAAACAAGTTTCATTTCATTCCGACTTCGTTTGGGCATCGTTCCGCCTTATTGGTCTTAAGGCCGCCTAAGGCCTTTTAGCGTTTACGCGTAGTTTGGAGCCATGTTTTGTGTGCGAGAGACTTTATTTGCACTTCATATGCCTAATAACACTAATTTGTATAAGTTTTTAAAATATAATAAACATCGATGTACTAGACCATACATATCGCGACAAGTTAGAGAGTTACGACTAGTAAGAGTTTTACAAAGGAGGAGTTACTTGAAGAGTAAGGGTTTTTTATTTGAAGTTACCCACATGGTCAAATAGCTCTAATTGGATTTCAAAACAAGTTCCATTTCATTCCAAAGTCGTTTGGACATCGTTCCGCCTTATTGGGCCTTAAGGCCGCTTAAGGCCCAATAAGGCCATTTAGCGTTAGGCGTAGTTTCGAGCCCCGCATTGTATGAGGATGGCCTTATTTTCACTTTATAGGCCTAATAATACTAATTTGTAAAAGTTTTCAAACATAGTCAACATCCATGTACTAGACCATACATATCACGACAAGTTAGAGAGTTACGACTAGTAAAGGATTTACAAAGGAGGTGTTACTTGAAGAGTAATGGTTTTTTATTTGAAATGACCCAAATGGTTAAATAGATCTAATAGGCATTGAAACAAGTTTCATTTCATTCCGACGTCGTTTGGGCATCGTTCCGCCCTATTGAGGATTAAGGCCCAATAAGGCCTTTTATCGTTTACGCGTAATTTCGAGCCTGTTTTGTGTGAGGGAGACTTTATTGGGATTTAAGTCCGCTAAATCAACATCGATGCACTAGACCAAATATTTCGCGACAAGTTAGAGAGTTACGACTAGTAAGGATTTCACAAAGGAGGGGTTACTTGAAGAGTAAGGGTTTTTTATTTTAAGTTTTTCACATGGTCAAATAGATCCAATAGGCATTGAAAACAAGTTTCATTTCATTCTGACGTCGTTTGGGCATCGTTCCGCCTTATTGAGCTTTAGGCCGCCTAAGGCCTTTTAGCGTTTACGCGTAGTTTCAACCCCATTTTGTGTGTGGGAGTCTTTATTTGCACTTTATATGCCTAATAACACTAATTTGTATAACGCTTTCAAACATAATCAACTTCGATGTACTAGACCATAAATATCGCGAGAAGTTGGAGAGTTACGACTAGTAAGGGTTTTACAAATGAAGTGTTACTTGAAGAGTAAGGGGTTTTAATTTGAAGCTACGCACAAGGTTAAATAGCCCTAAAAGGCATTGAAAACAAGTTTCATTTCATTCCGACGTCGTTTGGGCATCGTTCCGCCTTATTGGGCTTAAGGTCGCCTAAGGCCTTTTAGCGTTTACGCATAGTTTCGAGCCCCGTTTTGTGTGTGGGAGACTTTATTTGCACTTTATATGCCTAATAACATTGATTTGTATAAGTTTTTCAAATATAATAAACATCGATGTACTAGATCATACATATCACGACAAGTTAGAGGGTTACGACTAATAAGAGTTTTACAAAGGAGGAGTTACTTGAAGAGTAAGGGTTTTTTATTTGAAGTTACCCACATGGTCAAATAGATCTAATTGGCTTTCAAAAAAAGTTCCATTTCATTCCAAAGTCGTTTGGACATTGTTCCCCCTTATTGGGCCTTAAGGCCGCTTAAGGCCCAATAAGGCCATTTAGCGTTAGGCGTAGTTTCGAGCCCCGTTTTGTACCAGGGTGGCCTTATAGATCCAATAGGAATTGAAAACAAGTTTCATTTCATTTCGACGTCGTTTGGGCATCGTTCCGCCTAATTAGGCTTAAGGCCGCCTAAGGCCTTTTAGCGTTTACGCGTAGTTTCGAGCCCCGTTTTGTGTCTGGGAGACTTTATTTTCACTTTATATGTCTAAAAATACTAATTTGTATAAGTTTTTCAAATATAATAAACATCGATGTACTATACCATACATATCGCGACAAGTTAGAGAGTTACGACTAGTAAGAGTTTTACAAATGAGGAGTTACTTCAAGAGTAAGGGTTTTTTATTTGAAGTTACCCACGTGGTCAAATAGATCTAATTGGCTTTAAAAACAAGTTCCATTTCATTCCAAAGGCGTTTGGACATCGTTCCGCCTTATTGGGCCTTAAGGCCGCTTAAGGCCCAATAAGGCCATTTAGCGTTAGGCGTAGTTTCGAGCCCCGTTTTGTATAAGTTTTCAAACATAGTCAACATCGATGTACTAGACCATACATATCACGACAAGTTAGTGAGTTACGACTAGTAAGGATTTTACAAAGGGGGGGTTACTTGAAGAGTAAGGGTTTTTTATTTTATGTTTTTCACATGGTCAAATAGATCCAGTAGGCATTGAAAACAAGTTTCATTTCATTCCGAGGTTGTTTGGGCATCGTTCCGCCTTATTGAGCTTAAGGCCGCCTAAGGCATTGTAGCGTTTACGCGTAGTTTCGAGCCCCTTTTTGTGTGTTGGAGACTTTATTTGCACTTTATATGCCTAATAACACTAATTTGTATAATTTTTTCAAATATAATAAACATCGATGTACTAGACCATACATATAGCGACAAGTTAGAGAGTTACGACTAGTAAGAGTTTTACAAAGGAGGAGTTACTTGAAGAGTAAGCGTTTTTTATTTGAAGTTACCCACATGGTCAAATAGCTCTAATTGGCTTTCAAAACAAGTTCCATTTCATTCCAAATACGTTTGGGCATCGTTCCGCCTTATTGAGCTTAAGGCCGCCTAAGGCCTTTTAGCGTTTACGCGTAGTTTCGAGCCCCTTTTTGTGTGTTGGAGACTTTATTTGCACTTTATATGCCTAATAGCACTAATTTGTATAATTTTTTCAAATATAATAAGCATCGATGTACTAAACCATACATATAGCGACAAGTTAGAGAGTTACGACTAGTAAGAGTTTTACAAAGGAGGAGTTACTTGATGAGTAAGGGTTTTTTATTTGAAGTTACCCACATGGTCAAATAGCTCTAATTGGCTTTCAAAACAAGTTCCATTTCATTGCAAATTTGTTTGGGCATCGTTCCGCCTTATTGGGCTTAAGGCCGCCTAAGGCCTTTTAGCATTTACGCGTAGTTTCGAGCCCCGTTTTGTGTGGGGGTGACCTTATTTTCACTTTATAGGCTTAATAATAATAAATTGTATAAGTTTTTCAAACATAGTCAACATCCATGTACTAGACCATACATATCACGACAAGTTAGAGAGTTACGACTAGTAAAGAGTTTACAAAGGAGGTGTAACTTGAAGAGTAATGTTTTTTTATTTGAAATTACCCAAATGGTTAAATAGATCTAATAGGCATTGAAAACAAGTTTCATTTCATTCCGACGTTGTTTGGGAATCGTTCCGCCCTATTGAGGCTTAAGGCCCAATAAGGCCTTTTAGCATTTACGCGTAATTTCCAGCATGTTATGTGTGAAGGAGACTTTATTGGGACTTAAGGCTGCTTAATCAACATCGTTGTACTAGACCATACATATTGCGACAAGTTAGAGAGTTACGACTAGAAAAGATTTTACAGAGGGCTTACTTGAAGAGTAAGGGTTTTTTATTTGAAGTTTTTCACATGGTCAAATAGATCCAATAGGCATTGAAAACAAGTTTCATTTCATTCCGACGTCGTTTGGACATCGTTCCTCCCTATTGAGGATTAAGGCCCAATAAGGCCTTTTAGCGTTTACAGGTAATTTCGAGCCTGTTTTGTGTGAGGGAAACTTTATTGGGACTTAAGGCCGCTTAATCAAAATCGATGTACTAGACCATACATATCGCGGCAAGTTAGAGAGTTACGACTAGTAAGGATTTTACAAAGGAGGGGTTACTTGAAGTGTAAGCGTTTTTTTATTTGAAGTTTTTCACATGGTCAAATAGATCCAATAGGCATTGAACCGTTTGGGCATCGTTCCGCCTTATTGAGCTTCAGGCCGCCTAAGGCCTTTTAGCGTTTACGCGTAGTTTCGAGCCCCGTTTTGTGTGTGGGAAACTTTATTTACACTTTATATGCCTAATAACCCTAATTTGTATAAGTTTTTCAAATATAATAAACATCGATGTACTAGACCATAAATATCGCAACAAGTTAGAGAGTTACGACTAGTAAGAGTTTTATAAAGGAGGAGTTACTTGAAGAGTAAGGGTTTTTTTATTTGAAGTTACCCACATGGTAAAATAGCTCTAATTGGCTTTCAAAACAAGTTCCATTTCATTCCAAAGTCGTTTGGACATCGTTCCGCCTTATTGGGCCTTAAGGCCGCTTAAGGCCCAATAAGGCCATTTAGCGTTAGGCGTAGTTTCGAGCCCCACTTTGTATGAGGGTGGCATTATTTTCACTTTATAGGCCTAATAATACTAATTTGTAAAAGGTTTCAACCATAGTCAACATCGATGTACTAGACCATACATATCACGACAAGTTAGAGAGTTACGACTAGTAAAAGGTTTACAAAAGAGGTGTTACTTGAAGAGTAATGGTTTTTTATTTGAAATGACCCAAATGGTTAAATAGATCTAATAGGCATTGAAACAAGTTTCATTTTATTCCGACGTCGTTTGGCCATCGTTCCGCCCTATTGAGGATTAAGGCCCAATAAGGCCTTTTAGCATTTACGCGTAATTTCGAGCTTGTTTTGTTTGAGGGAGACTTTATTGGGATTTAAGGCCGCTTAATCAACATCGATGTACTAGACCAAACATTTCGCGACAAGTTAGAGAGTTACGACTAATAAGGATTTTACAAAGGAGGGGTTAATTGAAGAGTAAGGGTTTTTTATTTTAAGTTTTTCACATGGTCAAATAGATCCAATAGGCATTGAAAACAAGTTTCATTTCATTCCGACGTCGTTTGGGCATCGTTCCGCCTTATTGAGCTTAAGGCCGCCTAAGGCCTTTTAGGGTTTACGCGTAGTTTCGACCCCGTTTTGTGTGTGGGAGACTTTATTTGCACTTTATATGCCTAATAGCACTAATTTGTATATGTTTTTCAAATATAATAAACATCGATGCACTAGACCATACATATAGCGACAAGTTAGAGAGTTACGACTAGTAAAAGTTTTACAACGGAGGAGTTACTTGAAGAGTAAGGGTTTTTGATTTGAAGTTACCCACATGGTCAAATAGCTCTAATTGGCTTTCAAAACAAGTTCCATTTCATTCCAAAGTCGTTTGGACATCGTTCCGCCTTATTGGGCCTTAAGGCCGCTTAAGGCCCAATAAGGCCATTTAGCGTTAGGCGTAGTTTCAAGCCCTGTTTTGTGTGGGCCTGATAATACTAATTTATATATGTTTTTCAAGCATAGTCAACATCGATATACTAGACCATACATATCGCGAGAAGTTAGAGAGTTACGACTAGTAAAGGAATTACAAAGGAGTTGTTACTTGAAGAGTAATGGTTTTTTATTTGAAATTACCCAAATGGTTAAATAGATCTAATAGGCATTAAAAACAAGTTTCATTTCATTCGGACATCGTTTGGGCATCGTTCCGCAAATTGAGCCTAAAGGCCGCTTAAGGCCCAATATGGCCTTTTAGTGCTGACGCGTAATTTTGAGCCCCGTTTTTTGTGAGGGAGACTTTATTGGGACTTAAGGCTGCTTTATCAACATCGTTGTACTAGACCATACATATCGCGACAAGTTAGAGACTTACGACTAGTATAGATTTTACAAAGGAGGGGTTACTTGAAGAGTAAGGGTTTTTTATTTGAAGTTTTTCACATGGTCAAATAGATCCAATAGGCATTGAAAACAAGTTTCATTTCATTCCGACGTCGTTTGGACATCGTTCCGCCTTATTAGGCTTAAGGCCGCCTAAGGCCTTTTAGCGTTTACGCGTAGTTTCGAGCCCCGTTTTGTGTGTCAGAGACTTTTTTTGCACTTTATACGCCTAATAACACTAATTTGTATAAGTTTTTCAAATATAATAAACATCGATGTACTAGACCATACATATCGCGACAAGTTAGAGAGTTACGACTAGTAAGAGTTTTACAAAGGATGATTTACTTGAAGAGTAAGGGTTTTTTATTTGAAGTTACCCACATGGTCAAATAGCTCTAATTGGCTTTCAAAACAAGTTCCATTTCATTCCAAAGTCGTTTGGAATTCGTTCCGCCTTATTGGGCCTTAACGCCGCTTAAGTCCCAATAAGGCCATTTGGCGTTAGGCGTAGTTTCGAGATCCGTTTTGTGTGGGGGTGACCTTATTTTCACTTTATAGGCCTAATAATACTAATTTGTATATGATTTCAAACATAATAAACATTGATGTACTAGACCATACATATCACGACAAGTTACAGAGTTACGACTAGTAAAGGGTTTACAAAGGAGGTGTTAATTGAAGAGTAATGGTTTTTTATTTGAAATTACCCAAATGGTTAAATAGATCTAATAGGCATTGAAAACAAGTTTCATTTCATTATGACGTCGTTTGGAAATCGTTCCGCCCTATTGAGGATTAAGGCCCAAAAGGCCTTTTAGCGTTTACGCGTAATTTCGAGCCTGTTTTGTGTGAGGGAGACTTTATTGGGATTTAAGGTCGCTTAATCAACATCGATGTACTAGACCAAACATTTCGCGACAAGTTAGAGAGTTACGACTAGTAAGGATTTTACAAAGGAGGGGTTACTTGAAGAGTAATGGTTTTTTATTTGAAGTTTTTCACATGGTCAAATAGATCCAATAGGCATTGAAAACAAGTTTCATATCATTCCGACGTCGTTTGGGCATTGTTCCGCCTTATTGGGCTTAAGGCTGCCTAAGGCCTTTTAGCGTTTACGCGTAGTTTCGAGCCCCGTTTGTGTGTGGGAAACTTTATTTGCACTTTATAAGCCTAATAACACTAATTTGTATAACTCTTTCAAACATAATCAACTTCGATGTACTAGACCATAAATATCGCGAGAAGTTGGAGAGTTACGACTAGTAAGGGTTTTACAAATGAAGTGTTACTTGAAGAGTAAGGGGTTTTAATTTGAAGCTACCCACATGGTTAAATAGCATTAAAAGGCATTTAAAACAAGTTTAGTTTCATTCCGACGTCGTTTGGGTATCGTTCCGCCTTATTGGGCTTTAAGGCCGCTATAGGGCCCGATAAGGACATTTACCATTAGGCATAGTTTTGAGCCCCGTTATGTGTGGGGGTGACCATATTTTCACTTTATACGCCTAATAATACTAATTTGTATAACTTTTTCAAATATAGTCAACATCGATGTACTAGACCATACATACCGCGAGAAGTTAGAGAGTTACAACTTGTAAAGGGTTTACAAAGGAGGTGTTACTTGAAGAGTAATGGTTTTTTATTTGAAATTACCCAAATGGTTAAATAGATCTAATAGGCATTGAAACAAGTTTCCTTTCATTCCGACGTCGTTTGGGCATCGTTCCGCCCTATTGAGGTTTAAGGCCCAATAAGGCCTTTTAGCGTTTACGTGTAATTTCGAGCTTGTTTTGTGTGAGGGAGACTTTATTGGGATTTAAGGCCGCTGACAAGTTAGAGAGTTACGACTAGTAAGGATTTTACAAAGGAGGGGTTACTTGAAGAGTAAGGGTTTTGTATTTTAAGTTTTTCACATGGTCAAATAGATCCAATAGGCATTGAAAACAATTTTTATTTCATTCCGACATCATTTGGGCATCGTTCCGCGTTATTCAGCTTATGGCCGCGTAAGGCCTTTTAGCGTTTACGCGTAGTTTCAACCCCGTTTTGTGTGTGGGTGACTTTATTTGCACTTTATATGCCTAATAACACTAATTTGTATAACTCTTTCAAACATAATCAACTTCAGTGTACTAGACCATAAATATCGCGAGAAGTTGGAGAGTTATTACTAGTAATGGTTTTACAAATGAAGTGTTACTTGAAGAGTAAGGGGTTTTAATTTGAAGCTAACCACATGGTTAAATAGCCCTAAAAGTCATTGAAAACAAGTTTCATTTCATTCCGACTTCGTTTGGGCATCGTTCCGCCTTATTGGTCTTAAGGCCGCCTAAGGCCTTTTAGCGTTTACGCGTAGTTTGGAGCCATGTTTTGTGTGCGAGAGACTTTATTTGCACTTCATATGCCTAATAACACTAATTTGTATAAGTTTTTAAAATATAATAAACATCGATGTACTAGACCATACATATCGCGACAAGTTAGAGAGTTACGACTAGTAAGAGTTTTACAAAGGAGAAGTTACTTGAAGAGTAAGGGTTTTTTATTTGAAGTTACCCACATGGTCAAATAGCTCTAATTGGATTTCAAAACAAGTTCCATTTCATTCCAAAGTCGTTTGGACATCGTTCCGCCTTATTGGGCCTTAAGGCCGCTTAAGGCCCAATAAGGCCATTTAGGGTTAGGCGTAGTTTCGAGCCCCGCATTGTATGAGGATGGCCTTATTTTCACTTTATAGGCCTAATAATACTAATTTGTAAAAGTTTTCAAACATAGTCAACATCCATGTACTAGACCATACATATCACGACAAGTTAGAGAGTTACGACTAGTAAAGGGTTTACAAAGGAGGTGTTACTTGAAGAGTAATGGTTTTTTATTTGAAATGACCCAAATGGTTAAATAGATCTAATAGGCATTGAAACAAGTTTCATTTCATTCCGACGTCGTTTGGGCATCGTTCCGCCCTATTGAGGATTAAGGCCCAATAAGGCCTTTTATCGTTTACGCGTAATTTCGAGCCTGTTTTGTGTGAGGGAGACTTTATTGGGATTTAAGTCCGCTAAATCAACATCGATGCACTAGACCAAATATTTCGCGACAAGTTAGAGAGTTACGACTAGTAAGGATTTCACAAAGGAGGGGTTACTTGAAGAGTAAGGGTTTTTTATTTTAAGTTTTTCACATGGTCAAATAGATCCAATAGGCATTGAAAACAAGTTTCATTTCATTCTGACGTCGTTTGGGCATCGTTCCGCCTTATTGAGCTTCAGGCCGCCTAAGGCCTTTTAGCGTTTACGCGTAGTTTCAACCCCGTTTTGTGTGTGGGAGTCTTTATTTGCACTTTATATGCCTAATAACACTAATTTGTATAACGCTTTCAAACATAATCAACTTCGATGTACTAGACCATAAATATCGCGAGAAGTTGGAGAGTTACGACTAGTAAGGGTTTTACAAATGAAGTGTTACTTGAAGAGTAAGGGGTTTTAATTTGAAGCTACGCACAAGGTTAAATAGCCCTAAAAGGCATTGAAAACAAGTTTCATTTCATTCCGACGTCGTTTGGGCATCGTTCCGCCTTATTGGGCTTAAGGTCGCCTAAGGCCTTTTAGCGTTTACGCATAGTTTCGAGCCCCGTTTTGTGTGTGGGAGACTTTATTTGCACTTTATATGCCTAATAACATTGATTTGTATAAGTTTTTCAAATATAATAAACATCGATGTACTAGATCATACATATCACGACAAGTTAGAGGGTTACGACTAATAAGAGTTTTACAAAGGAGGAGTTACTTGAAGAGTAAGGGTTTGTTATTTGAAGTTACCCTCATGGTCAAATAGATCTAATTGGCTTTCAAAAAAAGTTCCATTTCATTCCAAAGTCGTTTGGACATTGTTCCCCCTTATTGGGCCTTAAGGCCGCTTAAGGCCCAATAAGGCCATTTAGCGTTAGGCGTAGTTTCGAGCCCCGTTTTGTACGAGGGTGGCCTTATAGATCCAATAGGAATTGAAAACAAGTTTCATTTCATTTCGACGTCGTTTGGGCATCGTTCCGCCTAATTAGGCTTAAGGCCGCCTAAGGCCTTTTAGCGTTTACGCGTAGTTTCGAGCCCCGTTTTGTGTCTGGGAGACTTTATTTTCACTTTATATGTGTAAAAATACTAATTTGTATAAGTTTTTCAAATATAATAAACATCGATGTACTAGACCATACATATCGCGACAAGTTAGAGAGTTACGACTAGTAAGAGTTTTACAAATGAGGAGTTACTTCAAGAGTAAGGGTTTTTTATTTGAAGTTACCCACGTGGTCAAATAGATCTAATTGGCTTTAAAAACAAGTTCCATTTCATTCCAAAGGCGTTTGGACATCGTTCCGCCTTATTGGGCCTTAAGGCCGCTTAAGGCCAAATAAGGCCATTTAGCGTTAGGCGTAGTTTCGAGCCCCGTTTTGTATAAGTTTTCAAACATAGTCAACATCGATGTACTAGACCATACATATCACGACAAGTTAGTGAGTTACGACTAGTAAGGATTTTACAAAGGGGGGGTTACTTGAAGAGTAAGGGTTTTTTATTTTATGTTTTTCACATGGTCAAATAGATCCAGTAGGCATTGAAAACAAGTTTCATTTCATTCCGAGGTTGTTTGGGCATCGTTCCGCCTTATTGAGCTTAAGGCCGCCTAAGGCATTGTAGCGTTTACGCGTAGTTTCGAGCCCCTTTTTGTGTGTTGGAGACTTTATTTGCACTTTATATGCCTAATAACACTAATTTGTATAATTTTTTCAAATATAATAAACATCGATGTACTAGACCATACATATAGCGACAAGTTAGAGAGTTACGACTAGTAAGAGTTTTACAAAGGAGGAGTTACTTGAAGAGTAAGCGTTTTTTATTTGAAGTTACCCACATGGTCAAATAGCTCTAATTGGCTTTCAAAACAAGTTCCATTTCATTCCAAATACGTTTGGGCATCGTTCCGCCTTATTGAGCTTAAGGCCGCCTAAGGCCTTTTAGCGTTTACGCGTAGTTTCGAGCCCCTTTTTGTGTGTTGGAGACTTTATTTGCACTTTATATGCCTAATAGCACTAATTTGTATAATTTTTTCAAATATAATAAGCATCGATGTACTAGACCATACATATAGCGACAAGTTAGAGAGTTACGACTAGTAAGAGTTTTACAAAGGAGGAGTTACTTGATGAGTAAGGGTTTTTTATTTGAAGTTACCCACATGGTCAAATAGCTCTAATTGGCTTTCAAAACAAGTTCCATTTCATTGCAAATTTGTTTGGGCATCGTTCCGCCTTATTGGGCTTAAGGCCGCCTAAGGCCTTTTAGCATTTACGCGTAGTTTCGAGCCCCGTTTTGTGTGGGGGTGACCTTATTTTCACTTTATAGGCTTAATAATAATAAATTGTATAAGTTTTTCAAACATAGTCAACATCCATGTACTAGACCATACATGTCACGACAAGTTAGAGAGTTACGACTAGTAAAGAGTTTACAAAGGAGGTGTAACTTGAAGAGTAATGTTTTTTTATTTGAAATTACCCAAATGGTTAAATAGATCTAATAGGCATTGAAAACAAGTTTCATTTCATTCCGACGTTGTTTGGGAATCGTTCCGCCCTATTGAGGCTTAAGGCCCAATAAGGCCTTTTAGCATTTACGCGTAATTTCCAGCATGTTATGTGTGAAGGAGACTTTATTGGGACTTAAGGCTGCTTAATCAACATCGTTGTACTAGACCATACATATCGCGACAAGTTAGAGAGTTACGACTAGAAAAGATTTTACAGAGGGCTTACTTGAAGAGTAAGGGTTTTTTATTTGAAGTTTTTCACATGGTCAAATAGATCCAATAGGCATTGAAAACAAGTTTCATTTCATTCCGACGTCGTTTGGACATCGTTCCTCCCTATTGAGGATTAAGGCCCAATAAGGCCTTTTAGCGTTTACAGGTAATTTCGAGCCTGTTTTGTGTGAGGGAAACTTTATTGGGACTTAAGGCCGCTTAATCAAAATCGATGTACTAGACCATACATATCGCAACAAGTTAGAGAGTTACGACTAGTAAGGATTTTACAAAGGAGGGGTTACTTGAAGTGTAAGGGTTTTTTTATTTGAAGTTTTTCACATGGTCAAATAGATCCAATAGGCATTGAACCGTTTGGGCATCGTTCCGCCTTATTGAGCTTCAGGCCGCCTAAGGCCTTTTAGCGTTTACGCGTAGTTTCGAGCCCCGTTTTGTGTGTGGGAAACTTTATTTACACTTTATATGCCTAATAACCCTAATTTGTATAAGTTTTTCAAATATAATAAACATCGATGTACTAGACCATAAATATCGCAACAAGTTAGAGAGTTACGACTAGTAAGAGTTTTACAAAGGAGGAGTTACTTGAAGAGTAAGGGTTTTTTATTTGAAGTTACCCACATGGTAAAATAGCTCTAATTGGCTTTCAAAACAAGTTCCATTTCATTCCAAAGTCGTTTGGACATCGTTCCGCCTTATTGGGCCTTAAGGCCGCTTAAGGCCCAATAAGGCCATTTAGCGTTAGGCGTAGTTTCGAGCCCCACTTTGTATGAGGGTGACATTATTTTCACTTTATAGGCCTAATAATACTAATTTGTAAAAGGTTTCAACCATAGTCAACATCGATGTACTAGACCATACATATCACGACAAGTTAGAGAGTTACGACTAGTAAAAGGTTTACAAAAGAGGTGTTACTTGAAGAGTAATGGTTTTTTATTTGAAATGACCCAAATGGTTAAATAGATCTAATAGGCATTGAAACAAGTTTCATTTTATTCCGACGTCGTTTAGCCATCGTTCCGCCCTATTGAGGATTAAGGCCCAATAAGGCCTTTTAGCATTTACGCGTAATTTCGAGCTTGTTTTGTTTGAGGGAGACTTTATTGGGATTTAAGGCCGCTTAATCAACATCGATGTACTAGACCAAACATTTCGCGACAAGTTAGAGAGTTACGACTAATAAGGATTTTACAAAGGAGGGGTTAATTGAAGAGTAAGGGTTTTTTATTTTATGTTTTTCACATGGTCAAATAGATCCCATAGGAATTGAAAACAAGTGTGTGGGAGACTTTATTTGCACTTTATATGCCTAATAACACTAATTTGTATAACGCTTTCAAACATAATCAACTTCGATGTACTACAGGATAAATATCGCGAGGAGTTACGACTAGTAAGGGTTTTACAAATGAAGTGTTACTTGAAGAGTAAGGGGTTTTAATTTGAAGCTACCCACATGGTTAAACAGCCCTAAAAGGCATTTAAAACAAGTTTAGTTTCATTCCGACGTCGTTTGGACATCGTTCCGCCTTATTGGGCTTTAAGGCCGTTATATGTCCAATAAGGCCTTTTAACATTTACGCGTAGTTTCGAGCCCTGTTTTGTGTGAGGGAGACCTTATTGGGATTTAAGTCCGCTTAATCAACATCGATGTACTAGACCAAACATTTCGCGACAAGTTAGAGAGTTACGACTAGTAAGAGTTTTACAAAGGAGGAGTTACTTGAAGAGTAAAGGTTTTTTATTTGAAGTTACCCACATGGTAAAATAGCTATAATTGGCTTTCAAAACAAGTTGCATTTCATTCCAAATTCGTTTGGACATTGTTCCGCCTTATTGGGCCTTAAGGCCGCTTAAGGCCCAATAAGGTCATTTAGCGTTAGGCGTAGTTTCGAGCCCCGTTTTGAACTAGGGTGGCCTTATTTTCACTTTATAGGCCTAATAATACTAATTTGTAAAAGTTTTCAAACATAGTCAACATCGATGTACTAGACCATACATATCACGACAAGTTAGAGAGTTACGACTAGTAAAGGGTTTACAAAGTAGGTGTGACTTGAAGAGTAATGGTTTTTTATTTTAAATGACCCAAATGGTTAAATAGATCTAATAGGCATTGCAACAAGTTTCATTTCATTATGACGTCGTTTGGGCATCATTCCACCCTATTGAGGCTTAAGGCCCAATAAGGCCTTTTAGCGTTTACGCGTAATTTCGAGCTTGTTTTGTGTGAGGGAGACTTTATTGGGATTTAAGGCCGCTTAATCAACATCGATGTACTAGACCAGACATTTCTCGACAAGTTAGAGAGTTACGACTAGTAAAGATTTCACAAAGGAGGGGTTACTTGAAGAGTAAGGGATTTTTATTTTAAGTTTTTCACATGGTCAAATAGATCCAATAGGCATTGAAAACAAGTTTCATTTCATTCCGACGTCGTTTGGGCATCGTTCCGCCTTATTGAGCTTAAGGCCGCCTAAGGCCTTTTAGGGTTTACGCGTAGTTTCGACCCCGTTTTGTGTGTGGGAGACTTTATTTGCACTTTATATGCCTAATAACACTAATTTGTATATGTTTTTCAAATATAATAAACATCGATGCACTAGACCATACATATAGCGACAAGTTAGAGAGTTACGACTAGTAAAAGTTTTACAACGGAGGAGTTACTTGAAGAGTAAGGGTTTTTGATTTGAAGTTACCCACATGGTCAAATAGCTCTAATTGGCTTTCAAAACAAGTTCCATTTCATTCCAAAGTCGTTTGGACATCGTTCCGCCTTATTGGGCCTTAAGGCCCAATAAGGCCATTTAGCGTTAGGCGTAGTTTCAAGCCCTGTTTTGTGTGAGGGTGACCTTATTTTCACTTTGTAGGCCTGATAATACTAATTTATATATGTTTTTCAAGCATAGTCAACATCGATATACTAGACCATACATATCGCGAGAAGTTAGAGAGTTACGACTAGTAAAGGGTTTACAAAGGAGTTGTTACTTGAAGAGTAATGGTTTTTTATTTGAAATTACCCAAATGGTTAAATAGATCTAATAGGCATTAAAAACAAGTTTCATTTCATTCGGACATCGTTTGGGCATCGTTCCGCAAATTGAGCCTAAAGGCCGCTTAAGGCCCAATATGGCCTTTTAGTGCTGACGCGTAATTTTGAGCCCCGTTTTTTGTGAGGGAGACTTTATTGGGACTTAAGGCTGCTTTATCAACATCGTTGTACTAGACCATACATATCGCGACAAGTTAGAGACTTACGACTAGTATAGATTTTACAAAGGAGGGGTTACTTGAAGAGTAAGGGTTTTTTATTTGAAGTTTTTCACATGGTCAAATAGATCCAATAGGCATTGAAAACAAGTTTCATTTCATTCCGACGTCGTTTGGACATCGTTCCGCCTTATTAGGCTTAAGGCCGCCTAAGGCCTTTTAGCGTTTACGCGTAGTTTCGAGCCCCGTTTTGTGTGTCAGAGACTTTATTTGCACTTTATATGTCTAATAACACTAATTTGTATAAGTTTTTCAAATATAATAAACATCGATGTACTAGACCATACATATCGCGACAAGTTAGAGAGTTACGACTAGTAAGAGTTTTACAAAGGATGATTTACTTGAAGAGTAAGGGTTTTTTATTTGAAGTTACCCACATGGTCAAATAGCTCTAATTGGCTTTCAAAACAAGTTCCATTTCATTCCAAAGTCGTTTGGAATTCGTTCCGCCTTATTGGGCCTTAACGCCGCTTAAGTCCCAATAAGGCCATTTGGCGTTAGGCGTAGTTTCGAGATCCGTTTTGTGTGGGGGTGACCTTATTTTCACTTTATAGGCCTAATAATACTAATTTGTATATGATTTCAAACATAATAAACATTGATGTACTAGACCATACATATCACGACAAGTTAGAGAGTTACGACTAGTAAAGGGTTTACAAAGGAGGTGTTAATTGAAGAGTAATGGTTTTTTATTTGAAATTACCCAAATGGTTAAATAGATCTAATAGGCATTGAAAACAAGTTTCATTTCATTATGACGTCGTTTGGAAATCGTTCCGCCATATTGAGGCTTAAGGCCCAATAAGGCCTTTTAGCGTTTACGCGTAATTTTGAGCCTGTTTTGTTTGAGAGAGACTTTATTGGGACTTAAGGTCGCTTATTCAAAATTGATGTACTAGACCATACATATCGCGACAAGTTAGAGAGTTACAACTAGTAAGGATTTTACAAAGGAGGGGTTACTTGAAAAGTAAGGGTTTTTTATTTGACGTTTTTCAAATGGTCAAATTGATCCAATAGGCATTGAAAACAAGTTTCATTTCATTCCGGCTTCGTTTAGGCATCGTTCCGCCTTATTGTACTTAAGGCCGCCTAAGGACTTTTAGCGTTTACGCGTAGTTTCGAGCCCCGTTTTGTGTGTGGAAGACTTTATTTGCATTTTATATGCCTAATAACACTAATTTGTATAAGTATTTCAAATATAATAAACATCGATGTACAAAACCATACATATCGCGACAAGTTATAGAGTTATGACTAGACCATACATATCACGACAAGTTAGAGAGTAGTTTCGAGCCCCGTTTTGTACGAGGGTGGCCTTATTTTCACTTTATAGGCCTAATAATACTAATTTGTTTACGTTTTCAAACATAGTCAACATCGATGTACTAGACCATACATATCACGACAAGTTAGAGAGTTATGACTAGTAAAGGGTTTACAAAGGAGGTGTTACTTGAAGAGTAATGGTTTTTTATTTTAAATTACCCAAATGGTTAAATAGAGCTAATAGGCATTGAAAACAAGTTTCATTTCATTCCGACGTTGTTTGGGCATCGTTCCGCCCTATTGAGGCTTAAGGCCCAATATGGCCTTTTAGCATTTACGCGTAATTTCGAGCATGTTATGTGTGAAGGAGACTTTATTGGGACTTAAGGCCGCTTAATCAATATCGTTGTACTATACCATACATATCGCGACAAGTTAGAGAGTTACGACTAATAAAGATTTTACAAAGGAGGGGTTACTTGAAGAGTAAGGGTTTTTTATTTGAAGTTTTTCACATGGTCAAATAGATTCAATAGGCATTGAAAACAAGTTTCATTTCATTCCGACGTCGTTTGGGCATCGTTCCGCCTTATTAGGCTTAAGGCCGCCTAAGGCCTTTCAGCGTTTACACGTAGTTTCGAGCCCCGTTTTGTGTGTGGGAGACTTTATTTGCACTTTATATGTCTAAAAACACTAATTTGTATAAGTGTTTCAACATAGTCAACATCGATGTAATAGACCATACATATCACGGCAAGTTAGAGAGTTACGACTAGTAAAAAGTTTACAAAGGAGGTGTTACTTGAAGAGTAATGGTTTTTTATTTGAAATTACCCAAATGGTAAAATAGATCTAATAGGCATTGAAAACAAGTTTCATTTCATTCCGACGCCGTTTGGACATCGTTCCGCCTTATTGGGTCTTAAGGCCCAATAAGGCCATTTACCGTTAGGCGTAGCTTCGAGCCCCGTTTTGTGTGGGGGTGACCTTATTTTCACTTTATAGGCTTAATAATACTAATTTGTATAAGTTTTTCAAACATAGTCAACATCCATGTACTAGACCATACATATCACGACAAGTTAGAGAGTTACGACGAGTAAAGGGTTTACAAAGGAGGTGTTATTTGAAGAGTAATGGTTTTTTATTTGAAATTACCCAAATGGTTAAATTGATCTAATAGGCATTGAAAACAAGTTTCATTTCATTCCGACGTCGTTTGGCATCGTTCCACCTATTGAGGCTTAAGGGCCAATAAGGTCTTTTAGCATTTACGCGTAATTTCGAGCTTGTTATGTGTGAAGGAGACTTTATTGGGAGTTAAGGCCACTTAATCAACTCCGTTGTACTTGACCATACATATTGGGACTTAAGGCCGCTTAATCAACTCCGTTGTACTAGACCATACATATCGCGACAAGTTAGAGAGTTACGACTAGTAAATATTTTACAAAGGAGGGGTTACTTGAAGAGTAAGGGTTTTTTATTTGATGTTTTTCACATGGTCAAATAGATCCAATAGGCATTGAAAACAAGTTTCATTTCATTCCGACGTCGTTTGGGCATCGTTCCGCCTTATTAGGCTTAAGGCCGCCTAAGGCCTTTTAGCGTTTACGCGTAGTTTCGAGCCCCGTTTTGTGTGTCAGAGACTTTATTTGCACTTTATATGTCTAATAACACTAATTTGTATAAGTTTTTCAAATATAATAAACATCGATGTACTAGACCATACATATCGCGACAAGTTAGAGAGTTACGACTATTAAGAGTTTTACGAATGAGGAGTTACTTGAAGAGTAAGGGTTTTTAATTTGAAGTTACCCACATGGTCAAATAGCTCTAATTGGCTTTCAAAACAAGTTTCATTTCATTCCAAAGTCGTTTGGAAATCGTTACGCCTTATTGGGCCTTAAGGTCGCTTAAGGCCCAGTAAGGCCATTTAGCGTTAGGCGTAGTTTCGAAATCCGTTTTTTGTGGGGATGACCTTATTTTCACTTTATAGGCGTAATAATACTAATTTTTATAAATTTTCAAACATAGTCAACATCGATGTACTAGACCATACATATTACGACAAGTTAGAGAGTTACGACTAGTAAAGGGTTTACAAACGAGGTGTTACTTGAAGAGCAATGGTTTTTTATTTGAAATTACAAAAATGGTTAAATAGATCTAATAGGCATTGAAAACAAGTTTCATTTCATTCCGACGTCGTTTGGAAATCGTTCTGCCTTATTGGGTCTTAAGGCCACTTAAGGCCGCCTAAGGCCATTTACCGTTAGGCGTAGTTTCGAGCCCAGTTTTGTGTAGGGGTGACCTTATTTTCGCTTTATAGGCTTAATAATACTAATTTGTATAAGTTTTTCAAACATAGTCAACATCCATGTACTAGACCATACATATCACGACAAGTTAGAGAGTTACGACTAGTAAAGATTTTACAAAGGAGGGGTTACTTGAAGAGTAAGGGTTTTTTATTTGAAGTTTTTCACATGGTCAAATAGATCCAATAGGCATTGAAAACAAGTTTCATTTCATTCCGACGTCGTTTGAGCATCATTCCGACGTCGTTTGAGCATCATTCCGCCTTATTAGGCTTAAGGCCGCCTAAGGCCTTTTAGAGTTTACGCGTAGTTTCAAGCCCCGTTTTGTGTGTGGGAGACTGATAGCATCCAATTCATATACCTTAGGACATGCATTTAGGTGTTAGAATGTGTCGTTTTATGGTGTTCTTGCATAGTTTTCTTGTTAGTTTCATTGTTTTGTTGAGTCTTGATGTCTACACAAGTTTATGCGTGTTACAGGTGGATTTGCGGACTTTCGGATGCGGATTGGTGTGTATTGGATGATATCTTGCAACAGGGGAGCTAAAGGACTCGACGAGGGACGAAACGAGCGAGGGAAAAGGAGAAAAAATGGTTCTGCACGGTTTGCAACAAACCGTGCAGGATTGCTGCAAACCGTGCAGGATTGCTGCAAACCGTGCAGATCAACAGAAGTTGATGAAGACGTCCAGTAAAACGGCACGGTTTGCAACAAACCGTGCAGGATTGCTGCAAACCGTGCAGATCAGCAGAAGTTGATGAAGACGTCCAGTAAAACGGCACGGTTTGCTACAAACCGTGCCGATTTGTTACGGACCGTGCGAAAACGCTGTTAATGTGTCTTTTCGTTTCTTCCGACGTTTCTTTATTTGGGGGAGTATATATACGTTTTTAGATCGGATTTGCTGGGGGGAGGCTATCCTAATCGTTTTCTAAGACTAAAAAGAACCCTAGTTGTGTTTTTGGGAGATTCCTATTGAAGATTGTTGAAGATTGAAGGTTGTTTCTTGGATTTGATCAAGTATTTCTCTTCTTCTCATCTAATTGAATGATTCTCCTGATTCTTACAATGTTTATGATTGATTTCCTAAGCATGCTAGGCTAAACCCCCATTATCTAGGGTTGGGGAAATCCCAACAATGAATTGGTGAACTTGATGATTGTGTTTATCTAATTTGATAGCATGAGTTCATGATTGATTCAATTCTAGGGTTCTTATTGCAATTGATAATTTATCAATTAGTGTTCAATTAGGTTGAGTCTGAAAGGAGATATCTAATGAACAATTAGACATGGTATGAGTCCGAAAGGAGATTACTATTGTTGGAATTACTAGAATTGAACTTGAATGAACTCGTTTGTTCTCGCGGAATAGTAAGTTATCATAGAAACCCAAGGTTAGACCGAACTTAGTGGAGCACGAAAGTGGATGTTATCTCGGTCTAATCTTAGTTTCTAAGCGCCTAAAGGATCTAGACTTTGACTAGTGATGTGCGAAAGTGATTGCTAGTTGAAGCCTAGATACTTCTACTATCGTCTGAAAGGAGTTAGTTGATATTTCAGATAACTTACCGTCATATGAGCTTATGCTAGATTCTGATAAACACATACGAGTTACCAAGGCATTGTTGTGGGGATCCTTGATTCTAGATAATACCATCTCATTGAATTTCTTCATATTTGCAATACTTTAATCTTAGTTTAATCAACCAAATCTTTCTACGACTTAGCTTACCGGTTTAGTTACAAAAGATACTACATTGTCCTCGTGGGAACGACACTTGAAAAGCTACAACTGATCCCATACGCTTGTGGGTAGGTTTTTGTCCTATCAAGTTTTTGGCGCCGTTGCCGGGGACTATTGCTAGTATCAGTTGTTATCCTACAACTGGTTCGACTAAGTCTTTTTTGTGTATTGACCCTTTTCTTGTTTTTGCTTTGGTTTCAGGTTTGACTTTTTCCGATGCGAAGAGCCCTGAGCGCTAATAATCTGAACGACTTTGAACCCGAACCTGAGCGTGCTTTTCGTTTCAGAAGAAGGCAACAACGTGAAATCAGAGCGCAAGAGATGGGGGACAATCTGAATGAGGGCAATGGTCTTCTTAATGGCCCCCAACGTATGACTCTTGGTGATTATGTTATGCCCGATCACCGGGGTCAAGTTTCTGGTGTGGTTCGGCCTCCAGTGCAAGCTCGTAACTTCGAGCTCAAACCTTCGTTGCTCAATATGGTTCAACAAAATCAGTTTGGAGGTTTGCCTTCTGAGAACCCACACCTGCATTTGGCCACTTTCACTGAACTGATGGACACTGTGAAGATTCATGACGTGAGCCAAGATGCACTCTTTCTACGAGCCTTCTCGTTCTCCCTACGGGATAGGGCCAAGGGTTGGTTCAAGGCCTTACCTCTAGGCTCTATTACAACTTGGGATGACTTAGCCAAGGCTTTTCTCAACAAATACTTCCCACCTAAGAAGACAGCTGAAATGAGAAATCAGATTCTTGCTTTCAAGATGAGAGATGATGAGTCCCTGTATGAAGGTTGGGAAAGGTTCAAGGAATTGTTGATGTTGTGCCCTCATCACGGGCAAGAGAAATGGACTTTGTTGCATGTTTTCTACAATGCTGTTGATAGTTCAACTCGGTTAATCATAGATGCTTCAGCCGGTGGTAGAATCATGGCAATGGATGTTGATGAAGCTTGGGAGTTGATTGAGAACACTGCTCAACACTCTCACTATTACAGTGATGCTCGCTCAACTTCAAAGAAATCAGCGGGGATGTATGAGGTGAATTCTGAGACACACCAACAAGCTCAGTTGGACGCTATGTCACAAGAGATCAAGAGGTTGAATTTGTTGGTTCAAAAGTCTCAAGGGCCTGGTGAAGGGTCATCCTCTCAAGTTATATCTGGTGTGGCTTGTCAGTTTTGTGGAGGGGGTGACCATACTATTTCATCCTGTCAACTCTTTGTTGCTCAGGGTGAGAAAGAAGGTGAGGCGAACTATATGAGTAACTTCAACCGGGGTCCTAGGAATGATCCATATTCCAATACCTACAACCCCGGATGGAGGAATCATCCTAACTTCTCGTATGCCAACAACCAAGCTGCTCAAAGACCACCTCCTGGTTTCCAACAAAGAGTTCCTCATCCCCAAAATCAAGAGCGTGCTCAACCAACCGAGGACTCTAAGCATGATATGATAATGAAGGAGCTTCAGAATATAAACAAGATACTAAAAAATCATGATAACTTGCATGCTCAATATGCTTTGAATGCTCCTAGGCCTCAAGGTCAACTGCCGGGTAAAACCGAGGAGAATCCTAAAGGTCAAATCAATGCTGTGACCTTGAGGAGTGGGAAACAACTTGAAGATCCTAAGGTAGAGGATCTTAAGAAAAAGGGTAAGGATGTTGAAGAGCCCGAAGCAGTAGTGACCCAAGAGAGGGTCCAAGAGAAAGTGCCTACTTATGTGCCACCACCGCCTTACAAGCCTCCTCTTCCCTTCCCACAAAGGAGGGCTCAAGCTCAGTTGGATCAACAATTTGGTAGGTTTGTGGAGGTGCTGAAAAAGCTCTACATCAACATTCCCTTCACCGATGCTCTAAAGCAAATGCCAACCTATGTGAAGTTCTTGAAGGAGATCCTCTCCAACAAGAGAAATCTTGACGAGTATCAATCCGTTTCTTTGAGTCAAGAGTGCAGCGCTCTCATTCAAAATAAATTGCCTCCTAAGCTTGAAGATCCGGGTAGTTTTAGTGTTCCTATGGTGATTGGGAAATGCACCTACAATGCTTTGTGTGATCTAGGGGCTAGTGTGAGTATCATTCCGCTCTCCATATGCAAGAAGCTTGATTTGGGAGAGCCAAGACCGGTAAGGATGACTCTCTTCATGGCTGATAGATCCACAGCGCGTCCGGTAGGTATTTTGGAGGACATTCCCATCCAAATTGGTAAGTTTTATATTCCCGTTGACTTCATTGTCCTTGATATTGAGGCTGATTTTCCTATTCCAATTATATTGGGAAGACCCTTTTTAGCTACAGCAGGTACTCTTATTGATGTGAAACAAGGTGTTCTTTCTTTTACTATTGGTGAAGAGAAAATTGAGTTTAATTTTTCCAAAGCTGTCAAACAACCTTCTTTTGAGGATGATGTATCCAGGATAGACATTGTTGATAGTGCAACTCAAGAATCCTTGATGGTTGTCACTGCTAAGGATCATTTGGAGTTTTGCTTGACTGAAAGTGTGACTCAAGCTGATAATCTAGAGCTACTTGCTGATGTGCTCTTTGATTTGGAGTCCACTGAAGAGTTACCTGAGGCCGTTGCTGAGGCCCTTACAAGAGATGATCATGCTCCAATGGAGGAGACTAAAGAGGCACCAAAGGTGGAGTTGAAGTCACTTCCATCTAATTTGAGGTATGAGTTCCTTGGACCTGATTCTACATATCCCGTGATTGTCAATGCTAGTTTGAGTGATTGTGAAATTGAGAAATTGTTGCATGAACTTAGATTGCATAGAAAAGCCATTGGATATTCTATTGATGATTTAAAAGGAATTAGTCCCTCAATGTGCATGCATAGGATTTTAATGGAAGATGATCATAAACCCTCCATTGAGCATCAAAGAAGACTTAATCCTATCATGAAAGAAGTAGTGAAAAAAGAAGTGCTGAAATTGTTAGATGCTGGCATTATTTATCCTATTTCTGATAGTGCATGGGTTAGTCCTGTTCATGTTGTGCCTAAGAAGGGAGGAATGACTGTGGTGAAAAATGACAAGAATGAATTGATTCCTACTAGAACTGTCACAGGATGGAGAATGTGCATTGACTATAGGAAATTGAACAAGGCCACTAGAAAAGATCATTTCCCACTTCCATTCATTGATCAAATGCTAGAAAGGTTAGCCAAGCATTCACACTTTTGTTATTTGGATGGTTATAGTGGATTCTTTCAAATCCCTATTCATCCCAATGATCAAGAGAAAACCACTTTCACATGCCCCTATGGCACATTTGCATATAGGAGAATGCCATTTGGTTTATGTAATGCTCCTGGTACCTTTCAAAGATGCATGATGGCCATTTTTTCTGATTTGATTGAGGATATCATGGAGGTTTTCATGGATGATTTCTCCGTGTATGGAACTTCTTTTGATGCTTGCTTGTCTAACTTGTCTCGAGTTTTGCAGCGTTGTGAGGAAGTTAACCTTGTATTGAATTGGGAAAAATGTCACTTCATGGTAAATGAAGGGATTGTGTTAGGGCATTTGGTTTCTAACCGTGGAATTGAAGTTGATAGGGCCAAGATTGAAGTTATAGAGAAGATGCCACCACCGACTTCGGTGAAGGGCATAAGAAGTTTTCTTGGTCATGCTGGGTTTTACAGGCGGTTCATTAAGGATTTTTCAAAAATCTCCAAACCTCTTACTAACTTGCTATTGAAGGATGCTTCCTTTGAATTTTCGAAAGAATGTTTGGATGCTTTTTGCAGGTTGAAAGAAGTTTTGATTTCTGCTCCTATAATGCAACCTCCGGATTGGGACCTTCCTTTTGAACTGATGTGTGATGCCAGTGACTATGCTGTAGGGGCTGTTCTAGGCCAAAGGAAGGACAAGAAGTTACATGCTATCTACTATGCTAGTAGAACTCTTGATGAGGCTCAAGTGAATTATGCTACTATTGAGAAAGAGTTGCTTGCTATAGTATTTGCTTTTGAGAAGTTCAGGTCTTATTTGGTGGGTGCCAAAGTTATTGTCTACACTGATCATGCTGTTATTAGATATCTCTTGAGTAAGAAGGAGGCCAAGCCTAGACTGATTCGTTGGATTCTTCTTCTTCAAGAGTTTGACTTGGAGATTAGAGACAAAAAGGGCACAGAAAACTTGGTTGCTGATCATCTTTCTAGGTTGACTGAAGAGCAGTTGGAGTGCACTAAAGATGAGCCACCTATTGATGATTCTTTTCGTGATGATCATCTTTTCAGGGTTGCTAATGAAATCTTTGCTCTTGCAAATTCAAGGATGCCATGGTATGCTGATTTTGTCAACTATTTAGTTTGCAACGAGTTACCTCCTAAGCTCTCATTCCAACAGAAAAAGAAATTCATGTCGGATGTTCGACACTATTTTTGGGATGAGCCTTTGCTTTTCAGGAGGTGTGCTGATGGTGTGATTAGAAGGTGTATTCCTGAGGATGAGGTAGAAAGTGTAATTACTCATTGTCATTCTCTACCATGTGGAGGGCATGCTAGTTCCTCCAAGACGACCACTAAGATCTTGAATTCAGCTCTCTATTGGCCTTCTATGTTTAAGGATGTGCATCGTTTCATTGCTTCTTGTGATGCTTGTCAGCGTACAGGGAACATTTCTAGGAGGAATGAGATGCCTCTTAATAACATTCAAGAGGTTGAGATATTTGATGTGTGGGGAGTTGATTTCATGGGGCCTTTTCCGCCGTCCTGCTCTAACAAGTACATTCTTGTGGCGGTTGACTATGTCTCTAAGTGGGTTGAAGCTATTGCCTCTCCAACAAATGACTCTAGAGTGGTGTCTAAGTTCTTCAACAAAGTGATTTTTCCAAGATTTGGGACACCGAGAGTTGTGATTAGTGATGGAGGATCACATTTCATTGAGAGAAAGTTTGAGGCTATGCTGAAAAAGTATGGGGTCACTCACAAAATTGCTACCCCGTATCATCCTCAAACTAGTGGTCAAGTGGAGGTTTCGAACCGGGAAATCAAGAATATCTTGGAAAAGACGGTTTCCCGATCCCGGAAAGATTGGTCTTTGAAGCTTGATGATGCTCTTTGGGCTTATAGAACGGCATTCAAGACTCCTATTGGCACTACACCGTTCCGACTTGTGTATGGGAAGTCTTGTCATCTTCCGGTTGAGTTAGAGCATAAGGCATATTGGGCAATTAAGTTGTTTAACTATGACATGAAAGAAGCCGGTGAAAAGAGAATGTTGCAATTGCAAGAGTTGGAAGAGTTGAGGCTAGATGCTTATGAGAATGCTCGGATTTACAAGGAGAGAACTAAGAGATGGCATGACAAGCGTATTGTGCCTAGAGAGTTTCATGAAGGTGATCTTGTCTTGCTATTCAACTCCCGCTTGAGGCTCTTTCCGGGTAAGTTGAGGTCGAGATGGAGTGGTCCGTTCCAAGTGAGAAAAGTGTACCCACATGGTGCAATTGATATATGGAGCGAAGAGACGGGACAATTCAAGGTGAATGGACAACGCTTGAAGATCTATATCACTGGAGGTCCATTTGAGAAGGTTGCTACTCTCTATCTTGACCCGAGCTACTAGAAGGTATGAACGGTCAAGCTAACGACCATAAATAAGCGCTTATTGGGAGGCAACCCAAGGTACGTTTTTATTCTAGATTTTTGTTTAGTTTTATTTTATTTTATTTTTTTTGGTGCACGAGGAGTGTTCGAAAAAATAGCACGAGGAAAAACCATTCTCTCTGCCTTGCAGAGAGACCGCACGGTCTATCACAGACCGTGCGAACGTGTTCTAGACCGTACGTTTTTTTTCAAATACTCTCAGTTGTTTTGCACGGTTTGTTGCAAACCGTGCGAAAATGTTGTCAACCGTGCAAGCTTCATTTCTTGTTAAAAAAAAAAAGAAAATCAAAAATCAGAAAAAAATATTAAAACAAAGAAAAGAAAAGAAGAACGCCTCTGCCAGTCAGCATGACATGTATGTGCAGATGTACACCCATATGCATGGGCATCCACCACCACCATCGCAGTAGACTCGTTTTGTGAGTTCCTTTCTTTTTCTTTCTTTCTACATTGGGACAATGTCGGGATTAAGCTTGGGGGAGGAATTTGCATTTTAGACTTGCATTTTAGTTCATCTTAGATTTAGATTTGTTCTTTTTGTTTTGTTTTTTTTTTTTGTTTTGTTTTTGAATTTGAGTCATTTTCCCTTTTTGTGAACTTTGTTGGTTGATGTTTGATTTGATACCATGCTTGATCCTTGTGGGTTCTTATAATAGTGCTTGTCTTTTGAATCCTCTTAATATGCCTTAACTGTTAATATTACAACTGCATGGTGACTTTAATATGATTGATCAAACTTATGACAATGACTTGAGCATGTGGACATTGATTAAGATGCGTTGAGACTAACACTCTAGACAAAAATGTCCCGGTGAGCTTGTTTGCCTTTCTTGGACTACAATTGCACAAGTCCTCTTATTTTCATGTGTGATCTCTCTTTGTTTGCTATCTCTAGAACTTGCATTAATATCTTCTTTGAGGCTACAGCTGCGACTTTTGCACATGACATTAGGAAGACTGAGGCATCATTTTTTTAGCCCTTCTTATCCTTGGCCACCCTATGCTTATACCCTCTTTTGCAGCCCACTGAGCCATAATTGCTTATTCATTGTAAACTCCACAAAAGCATACCGAGCCTATTATGATCATCCTTCCCATCCGGGGATTAGGATATTAGAATTGTTGTGCTAGAGTGGATCTTAGTCAAGCTTGGGGGAAGTTACTTGTATGGTGGTTAAAGTGTGTTAAAAGTTTGTAATGGGTATCCTATCCTTCATTCTTCTTATGATTCTTCTTATGCTTCTTCTTCTACAAAAAGTGTTGAAAAAAAAAAAAAAAAAAAAAAATCAAAATCGAAAAAAAAAAAAGAAAGAAAGAAAGTAGCATTGAAATAAAAGAAGAAGAAGCAATCATAAAAAGAAAGGAGACCATATTATATATAAGGGTTAAGTTGTATGGGTTTGAAGGTTGTATTTCAATTGGGAGAAAATTTTGGTTCGGTGTTGTCTTGGTAAGATCCTCTTCCCCGGATTCAGCTCCTCATGGCCAAAATATTCCTATGCCTTATGTTTTACCCTGGCCCCATTGCAACCCTAGAAAAGACCTCACGACTCTTGTTATGTGCATAGTCTTTAGTAGTGGAGATTAAGAACATTGTTGCAAGCTTATGGTAGTTAGCATTCAAAGTAGAGAATTGAGCGAAAATTACATAACCTAAACACATGAGTGTGAGTGACTTTATATTTATCTTGAGAGGTCTAGAGTGGAGGAACTAATCTCATCTTGTCATTGATTGAGAAACATGTTAGGACGGAAGTTGTTATTTGTTTGGTCTTTCATGGTTATTGTTCGATGACTTTTGGATAGAGACAGTTGTTGCAAATTTTGAGTACTCATCGTCATGTACTTGCTTGGGACAAGCAAGAGTCAAGCTTGGGGGAATTTGATAGCATCCAATTCATATACCTTAGGACATGCATTTAGGTGTTAGAATGTGTCGTTTTATGGTGTTCTTGCATAGTTTTCTTGTTAGTTTCATTGTTTTGTTGAGTCTTGATGTCTACACAAGTTTATGCGTGTTACAGGTGGATTTGCGGACTTTCGGATGCGGATTGGTGTGTATTGGATGATATCTTGCAACAGGGGAGCTAAAGGACTCGACGAGGGACGAAACGAGCGAGGGAAAAGGAGAAAAAATGGTTCTGCACGGTTTGCAACAAACCGTGCAGGATTGCTGCAAACCGTGCAGATCAGCAGAAGTTGATGAAGACGTCCAGTAAAACGGCACGGTTTGCAACAAACCGTGCAGGATTGCTGCAAACCGTGCAGATCAGCAGAAGTTGATGAAGACGTCCAGTAAAACGGCACGGTTTGCTACAAACCGTGCCGATTTGTTACGGACCGTGCGAAAACGCTGTTAATGTGTCTTTTCGTTTCTTCCGACGTTTCTTTATTTGGGGGAGTATATATACGTTTTTAGATCGGATTTGCTGGGGGGAGGCTATCCTAATCGTTTTCTAAGACTAAAAAGAACCCTAGTTGTGTTTTTGGGAGATTCCTATTGAAGATTGTTGAAGATTGAAGGTTGTTTCTTGGATTTGATCAAGTATTTCTCTTCTTCTCATCTAATTGAATGATTCTCCTGATTCTTACAATGTTTATGATTGATTTCCTAAGCATGCTAGGCTAAACCCCCATTATCTAGGGTTGGGGAAATCCCAACAATGAATTGGTGAACTTGATGATTGTGTTTATCTAATTTGATAGCATGAGTTCATGATTGATTCAATTCTAGGGTTCTTATTGCAATTGATAATTTATCAATTAGTGTTCAATTAGGTTGAGTCTGAAAGGAGATATCTAATGAACAATTAGACATGGTATGAGTCCGAAAGGAGATTACTATTGTTGGAATTACTAGAATTGAACTTGAATGAACTCGTTTGTTCTCGCGGAATAGTAAGTTATCATAGAAACCCAAGGTTAGACCGAACTTAGTGGAGCACGAAAGTGGATGTTATCTCGGTCTAATCTTAGTTTCTAAGCGCCTAAAGGATCTAGACTTTGACTAGTGATGTGCGAAAGTGATTGCTAGTTGAAGCCTAGATACTTCTACTATCGTCTGAAAGGAGTTAGTTGATATTTCAGATAACTTACCGTCATATGAGCTTATGCTAGATTCTGATAAACACATACGAGTTACCAAGGCATTGTTGTGGGGATCCTTGATTCTAGATAATACCATCTCATTGAATTTCTTCATATTTGCAATACTTTAATCTTAGTTTAATCAACCAAATCTTTCTACGACTTAGCTTACCGGTTTAGTTACAAAAGATACTACATTGTCCTCGTGGGAACGACACTTGAAAAGCTACAACTGATCCCATACGCTTGTGGGTAGGTTTTTGTCCTATCAGAGACTTTATTTTCACTTTATATGTCTAATAACACTAATTTGTATAAGTTTTTCAAATATAATAAACATCGATGTACTAGACCATACATATCGCGACAAGTTAGAGAGTTACGACTATTAAGAGTTTTACGAATGAGGAATTACTTGAAGAGTAAGGGTTTTTAATTTGAAGTTACCCACATGGTCAAATATCTCTAATTGGATTTCAAAACAAATTCCATTTCATTCCAAAGTCGTTTGGAAATCGTTCCGCCTTATTGGGCCTTAAGGCCGCTTAAGGCCCAGTAAAGCCATTTAGTGTTAGGCGTAGTTTCGAGATCCGTTTTGTGTGGGGGTGTCCTTAATTTCACTTTATAGGCCTAATAATACTAATTTGTATAAGTTTTCAAACATAGTCAACATCGATGTACTAGACCATACATATCCAACAAGTTAGAGAGTTACGACTAGTAAGAGTTTTACAAAGGAGGAGTTACTTGAAGAGTAAGGGTTTTTAATTTGAAGTTACCCACATGGTCAAATAGCTCTAATTGGATTTCAAAACAAGTTCCATTTCATTCCAAAGTCGTTTGGAAATCGTTCCGCCTTATTGGGCCTTAAGGCCGCTTAAGGCCCAGTAAAGCCATTTAGTGTTAGGCGTAGTTTCAAGATCCGTTTTGCGTGGGGGTGACCTTAATTTCACTTTATAGGCCTAATAATACTAATTTGTATAAGTTTTCAAACATAGTCAACATCGATGTACTAGACCATACATATCACGACAAGTTAGAGAGTTACGACTAGTAAAGGGTTTACAAAGGAGGTGTTACTTGAAGGGTAACGGTTTTTTATTTGAAATTACCCAAATGGTTAAATAGATCTAATACGCATTGAAAACAAGTTTCATTTCATTCCGACGTCGTTTGGACATCGTTCCTCCCTATTGAGGCTTAAGGCCCAATAAGGCCTTTTAGCGTTTACGCATAATTTCGAGGCTGTTTTGTGTGAGGGAGACTTTATTGGGACTTAAGGCCGCTTAATCAAAATCGATGTACTAGACCATACATATCGCGACAAGTTAGAGAGTTACGATTAGTAAGGATTTTACAAAGGAGGGGTTACTTGAAGAGTAAGGGTTTTTGGTTTGAATATTTTCACATGGTCAAATTGATCCAATAGGCATTGAAAACAAGTTTCATTTCATTCCGACGTCGTTTCGGCATCGTTCCGCCTTATTGGGCTTAAGGGCGTCTAAGGTCTTTTGGCGTTTACGCGTAGTTTCGAGCACCTTTTTTGTGTGGGAAACTTTATTTACATTTTATATGCCTAATAACACTATTTGTATAAGTTTTTCAAATATAATAAACATCGATGTACTAGACCATACATATCGCAACAAGTTAGAGCCACTTTTTTGGTAAATACCCCAAAACTGTAATGTTTTTTAAGTTTTTGCATCACTTTTTAAATTTATAAGGAAATACCCCTTTGCTGACGTGGCAATTATAACAGAGCTGTCAACAAATTTTGTAACAGAGCTGTCAACAAAAATTTTAACAGAGTTGTCAATAAAAAATTTAACAGAGTTGTCAACAAGAATAATAAGTTGTCAACACCAATAATAACTTGTCAACAACATAACAAAACTGTCAACACGATTAAACTGACAACAAGAGTAATGAAACGAACAAGAGTTATTAGTATTGTCAACAAAATTAAACTAAGTTGTCAACACGGATAATAATTTTTCAACACGAATAATAATTTGTCAACACCACTAATAACTTGTCAACAACATAAAAAAAATTGTCATCACGAGTAATTAATCTGTCAGCACAAATAATAATAATTTGTCAACACGAGTAAATAAACTGTCAACATGAATTATAATTTGTCAACACAAAAAATAATCTGTTAAACACCACTAATAACTTGTCAGCAACGTAACAAAAATAACAAACAACACTAATAATTATACTTCTTCCAACCAAAATGCAACCTGAAAGCTGCATATCACGTTCTAATTCAGTGTAAAGTTGCACATCACGTTCTAACCAACAACACTCATAACCACAGTCGCACATACTAATTCACTGTAAAGATTATGTATTTTCCTTTCAAATAAATAGAAGAAGATCAACCTATCTCCACGATCTCCATGAAGATTATGTGTGCTCAGAAATGTAGGGGCGGTGAATTTGGGACAAGTTGATTAACAATTTATGCTTGAGTTTATGCGAGCTAGCTTTCTAAGTTTCAACATTGATTTCTCTTTATCATGACTCCTGTGTTTTAGAAATCTGCTTTAGTTAGGTAAGAATAAATTCAGCAGGCCAAGGTGTTGACATGTCGGAAGCACATGATAGATAGAGATAGGAAAGTTAACAACTACACAAACAAATCCAGAATCAGAACTAGTACACAAAAAATTGGCAGCTAATGTAAATCAATTTCCCCTCGCACAATATGAAGATGCAAGCTAATGTAATAATAAAAAAAATTGGCAGTACAAAAACTACAAAGAATTTCATAAAAGCTTTTCATCAGTATATTGACAGCCAATCCCACGAACAATTTTTTTTCAAAGCAACATAACAATATTCTTCTCTTATACAATTGCACTCTAAGCATACCTTCTTGAAGATCTGGACGAACTTAGACTTGATAGATCCATTTCGCTTCAGAAGCTCCGTCTTAATCGTCGGAGATCCGGATTCCGATTCGAATCATAGCCGCCACCGTCGGAGCTTGAGAAGAATGGCGAGGCGATAGATCGATTGCGGAGTCGCATTTAACCTAAGCTTGAAATTGAAGCCCAAGTGGTTTGCTCGAGATCTGATATGAAGATTCCATGGCAACTCAACTATTAGTGTTGTATGTTGCTATCACCGTAATTGATGTCGACCGACGACCTAGCGTTGGTAGCAGCGGCTTTTCCGTTATCGCGAGCTCCTTTGGTTGGCGATTTGAAGAAATCGAAATCGGAAATCTCGTGGTCCTGAAGATAACGAGCACTATTGAGGCTTAAGGCCCAATAAGGCCTTTTAGCGTTTACGCGTAATTTCGAGCCTGTTTTGTGTGAGGGTGACTTTATTGGGATTTAAGGCCGCTTAATCAACATCGATGTACTAGACCAAACATTTCGCGACAAGTTAGAGAGTTACGACTAGTAAGGATTTTACAAAGGAGGGGTTACTTGAAGAGTAAGGGATTTTTATTTTATGTTTTTCACATGGTCAAATAGATCCAATAGGCATTGAAAACAAGTTTCATTTCATTCCGACGTCGTTTGGGCATCGTTCCGCCTTATTGAGCTTAAGGCCGCCTAAGGCCTTTTAGCGTTTACGCGTAGTTTCGACCCCGTTTTGTGTGTGGGAGACTTTATTTGCACTTTATATGCCTAATAACACTAATTTGTATATGTTTTTCAAATAAATAAACATCGATGTACTAGACCATACATATAGCGACAAGTTAGAGAGTTACGACTAGTAAGAGTTTTACAACGGAGGAGTTACTTGAAGAGTAAGGGTTTTTGATTTGAAGTTACCCACATGGTCAAATAGCTCTAATTGGCTTTTAAAACAAGTTCCATTTCATTCCAAAGTCGTTTGGACATCGTTCCACATTATTGGGCCTTAAGGCCGCTTAAGGCCCAATAAGGCCATTTAGCGTTAGGCGTAGTTTCAAGCCCCGTTTTGTGTGGGGGTGACCTTATTTTCACTTTGTAGGCCTAATAATACTAATTTATATAAGTTTTTCAAGCATAGTCAACATCGATATACTAGACCATACATATCGCGAGAAGTTAGAGAGTTACGACTAGTAAAGGGTTTACAAAGGAGGTGTTACTTGAAGAGTAATGGTTTTTTATTTGAAATTACCCAAATGGTTAAATAGATCTAATAGGCATTAAAAACAAGTTTCATTTCATTCGGACATCGTTTGGGCATCGTTCCGCCCTATTGAGCCTAAAGGCTGCTTAAGGCCCAATATGGCCTTTTAGTGCTTACGCGTAATTTTGAGCCCCGTTTTGTGTGAGGGAGACTTTATTGGGACATAAGGCCGCTTAAGGCCCAATAAATTCTTTAAGCGTATAAGCGTAGTTTCGAGCCCCGTTTTGTCTGAGGGATACCTTGTTTGCACTTTATATGCCTAATAACACTAATTTGTATAAGGCTTCCAAACATAATCAACTTCGATGTACTAGATCATAAATATCGCGAGAAGTTGGAGAGTTACGACTAGTAAGGGTTATACAAATGAAGTGTTACCTCAAGAGTAAGGGGTTTTAATTTGAAGCTACCCACATGGTTAAATAGTTGTAAAAGGCATTTACAACAAGTTTAGTTTCATTCTGACGTAGTTTGGGCATCGTTCCGCCTTATTGGGTTTTAAGGCCGCTATAGGGCCAATAAGGCGTTTTAGCATTTACGCGTAGTTTCGAGCCCCGTTTTGTGTGAGGGAGACCTTGATTGCACTTACGCCTAAACTAATTTGTATAAGTTTTTCAAACATAATAAACATCGATGTATTAGACAATACATATCGCGAGAAGTTAGAGAGTTGAGACTAGTAAACATTTTACATAGGAGGTGTTACTTGAAGAGTAATGGTTAAATAGATCTAATAGGCATTAAAAACAAGTTTAATTTCATTGCGACGTCGTTTGGGCATCGTTTCGCCCTATTGAAGCTTAAGGCCCAATAAGGCCTTTTATCGTTTACGCGTAATTTCTAGCCTGTTTTGTATGAGGGAGACTTTATTGGGACTTAAGGCCTCTTAATCAACATCGATGTACTAGAGCATACATATCGCGACAAGTTAGAGATTTACGACTAGTAAGGATTTTACAAAGGAGGGGTTACTTGAAGAGTAAGGGTTTTTTATTAGAAGTTTTTCACATGGTCAAATATATCCAATAAGCATTGAAAACAAGTTTCATTTCATTCCGACGTCGTTTGGGCATCGTTCCGCCTTATTGGGCTTAAGGCCGCCTAAGGCCTTCTAGCGTTTACGCGTAGTTTTGAGCCCCGTTTTGTGTGTGGGAGACTTTATTTGCAATTTATATGCCTAATAACACTAATTTATATAAGTTTTTCAAATATAATAAACATCCATGTACTAGACCATACATATCGTGACAAGTTAGAGAGTTACGACTAGTATAAAAGTTTTACAAAGGAAGAGTTACTTGAAGAGTAAGGGTTTTTTATTTGAAGTTACCCACATGGTCAAATAACTCTAATTGACTTTCAAAACAAGTTCCATTTCATTCCAAAGTCGTTTGGACATCGTTCCGCCTTATTGGGCCTTAAGGCCGCTTAAGGCCCAATAATGCCATTTAGCGTTAGGCGTAGTTTCGAGCCCCGTTTTGTGTGGGGATGACCTTATTTTCATTTAGCGTTAGGCGTATAACTTTATTGGGACTTAAGGCCTCTTAATCAACATCGATGTACTAGACCATACATATCACGACAGGTTAGAGAGTTACGACTAGTACAGGATTTACAAAGGATGTGTTACTTGAAGAGTAACGGTTTTTTATTTGAAATTACCCAAATGGTTAAATAGATCTAATAGGAATTAAAAACAAGTTTCATTTCATTCGGACATCGTTTGGGAATCGTTTCGCCCTATTGAGCCTAAAGGCCGCTTAAGGCCCAATAAGGCCTTTTAGTGCTTACGCGTAATTTCGAGCCCCGTTTTGTGTGAGGGAGACTTTATTGGGACTTAAGGCCTAATAAGTTCTTTAAGCGTATACACATAGTTTCGAGTCCCGTTTTGTGTGAGGGATACATTTTTTGCACTTTATATGCCTAATAACACTAATTTGTATAACGCTTTCAAACATAATCAACTTCGATGCACTAGACCATAAATATCGCGAGAAGTTGGAGAGTTACGACTACTAAGGGTTTTACAAATGAAGTGTTACTTGAAGAGTAAGGGGTTTTAATTTGAAGCTACCCACATGGTTAAATAGCCTTAAAAGGCATTTAAAACAAGTTTAGTTTCATTCCGACGTCGTTTGGGCATCGTTCCGCCTTATTGGGCTTTAAGGCCGCTATAGGGCCAATAAGGCCTTTTAGCATTTACGCGTAGTTTCGAGCCCTGTTTTGTGGGAGGGAGACCTTGATTGCACTTACTCCTAATAACACTAATTTGTATAAGTTTTTCAAACATAATCAACATCGATGTACTAGACCATACATATCGCGAGAAGTTAGAGAGTTACGACTAGTAAACGTTTTACATAGAAGGTGTTACTTGAAGAGTAATGCTTTTTTATTTTAAATTACCGAAATGGTTAAATAGATCTAATAGGCATTAAAAACAAGTTTCATTTCATTCCGCCGTCGTTTGGGCATCGTTCCGCCCTATTGAGGCTTAAGGCCCAATAAGGCCTTTTAGCGTTTACGGGTAATTTCGAGCGAGGATTTTTATTTGAAGTTACCCACATGGTCAAATAGCTCTAATTGGATTTCAAAACAAGTTCCATTTCATTGCAAAGTTGTTTGGAAATCGTTCCGCCTTATTGGGCCTTAAGGCCGCTTAAGGCCCAATAAGGCCATTTAGCGTTACGCGTAATTTCGAGCCCCGTTTTGTGTGAGGGAGACATTATTGGGACTTAAGGCCCAATAAGATCTTTAAGCGTATACGCGTAGTTTCGAGTCCCGTTTTGTGTGAGGGATACATTTTTTGCACTTTATATGCCTAATAACACTAATTTGTATAACGCTTTCAAACATAATCAACTTCGATGTACTACACCATAAATATCGCGAGAAGTTGGAGAGTTACGACTAGTAAGGGTTTTACAAATGAAGTGTTACTTGAAGAGTAAGGGGTTTTAATTTGAAGCTACCCACATGGTTAAACATTCCTAAAAGGCATTTAAAACATGTTTAGTTTCATTCCGACGTCGTTTGGACATCGTTCCGCCTTATTGGGCTTTAAGGCCGCTATATGGCCAATAAGGCCTTTTAGCATTTACGCGTAGTTTTGAGCCCTGTTTTGTGTGCGGGAGACCTTGATTGCACTCCGACGCCCAATTCAGTATTGATCACGACCAAATACGAGTAACGAGTTCAATAACACCAAATAATGACCAAAAGAAGGGAAATAGCGATCAAAACACACATTCAAGTCATGAAACCTTACGAACCAAACCAATGAAACAGTAAACAATTAATGGATCTCGACCAAACGCGATAATTCTCACTTCAATAGCACGAATCTGATACCGAGAGTCATAATCCAAGTACAGATCATCCAATCCTCTATGAACAGAGATGAATTGGGGGAAGAAGAAGACGATTCCGGAAGGGAGTTTCGTCTTCAGTGTTTCTCTCTTGCTCAAGGGAGTAAATGCCTCAGATGCCAAAAATATGCCTTTCTCTCTCCTTTCCGTTACCTTTTATACCTAGGTCGCGGGCTCCACTTTATCCGATATCGCTCTCCTCGCTTATTGGGCTTACTTATTGGGCCTTATTCTCCCGAGCCTCTCAGGGTCCTTTGGGCTTTCGTTACTCTCTGGGCCGTCGCGAGCCTGATGGGCTCACGACCTGAGAACCGGGTCCAACATCCAGCCCCCCAAGTCCTTGTTTTCGCGAGGACAAGGCTTGGGTAATTTTTATGAAGTCGGGGTCTCAGGTTACACTCTGGGGGTTTCCTTTCTGATTTTGCTCGCGACGCTTATTTTCCATCGCGCACCTTCTGAATTTTGAATTTTAAATAAGTGACGCTTCGTCTCCCGCGCTCTGCCATTTTATGACATGTGTCAAGCACCTGGCTCTTATCTCTTTCCTATATAAACCAGTCGAATCGTAGTTTTTCCCTCTTCCCCACTTCATGTTCTCGAAAACCTCTGTAAAAACCTCCGAAATAATCTTACCAAGGTCTCCCTTTTCTTCGTCCGATCAAGCGAATAAACAACAAATGGCAGGTATGCCTTGCTTCTAATCCCTCTTTTGTGATGTTTCATGCTTTCACTTTACTCGTTCTCGATTTCTTACATATTTCCGCCATTGTTGTTCGTATTTGAAACCTTCACTGAGTTTTCACGGTGGTCCGATGGGCCTCTCCGCCTTCTTTTCTGCCTTTCTATGGGTGGCGTCGCCCCCCCTTTTCTCCCTAAATCCTAATTTCCCTTGTCATTTCTTATTAGGGACTATTCGGGCTTTTGATTTTTGCTTCTATTAGTTCTTCATTTCTGATGTTCATTCTCTGAGTGTTCATCTTCTTGCCTTCTCAACTTCTCTTCACATCTTTCTTTTCTTCGTTTTCCAGGGATTTCTTTGTTTTTCACTTTATGGCTCGTGAGGTTTATTTTTTACCCTTGCGTTTTGTCTTCCTACCCTGGAGAACAAACTTCCTTCCTTTTACATCATTCTGCATGCCATTCTTCAAGAAATAAGGACATCACTGGTCCCTCCACATCGCGACCCGACGCGGGGAGCAGTAATAATTCTCCTCCTATTTAGAATCCCGAAGACGAAGACTTCGGCTTTGGAGATGAGAGGGGCTATTATACATGGCAGGGTCCTCTACCCCGTATAGAGATTGACGAATGGCTTACCAAAGCCGCGAGTCGTGTAAAAATCCTAACTCGTCGCGTCCGTTTCTCTAAAGCCAAGAATTTCGGGAATAAATTCACCGCCCTTCCTTCAAAACTTCAATTGCATGATCTTAGGACCATAGCCGGCACCTATCCATTCCCGGAAGGCACCGTTCTCGCGTTGCCATCTTCTGGACGGACTTCTCTTGATCTTTATGGATCCTTCTTCGCGATCAGTCGCTCCTCTTTCGAAGCTGGCTTTCGGCTACCCCTCACTAGTTTTGTCCGGAAGCTTATGAAGCAATTTGGTTACAGCCCGACCCAGATGCACCCAAACTTCTGGCGCATAGTTGTAATCTATACAATCAGATGTCAAGACATCGGTGTGGCTCCCAATCCTTGTCATTTGACGAAGAAGGGATGTTTACAGCCTTTAAACTAGGACCAAGTGAATGGGATGCTCCTCCTCGGATTACTAAATGGAAATCAGATTGGTTTCTTATTCGGCCTCCTCCTGATTCGGGGTTCTCCATTCAAATTGACGAGACTTCTACACAACCTACAGTGGGGGGTTGGACCCAAGCCAAGGTTGACGGTCTCTTTTACAAGTATCATGACTTTCCAGATCCTTCGGTGAAACGTATCTTCGCGAAGTGCATTACTCCCAAAGTATTGGCCCAGCGAGGCTTAAGTCTTGAGCACCATTATGGTATCCTTATTGTCGCGGGTGTTGTTTTTTCAATTGTATTTCTGATATTCTCCTCATGCTTATCGCTTGATATTTGTTCTATTCAGATAACACCTTCTTCTCGAACCTCCCCGATCTCGAGGGTTCTGACGACTCCTTCGACACCGACCCTGAGATCGAGCTCCCGGCTCCCGCTGCCAAAGGCAAGAGCTCGCGAGTCAAGAAGGTCGCGACCAAAAGCAAGGTCTCTGCCCCTAGCAAGGCTCAAGCCTCCAAGTCCACTCGCAAGCAGAAGAACTCTGGCGGTGGGATCCGTATTCAAGAGCCATCTCCCGGGGAGCACGACCCTTTGTCTGAGGACATTCCCATTGGGCAGACCACTCCCCTCATGAGAGCTTCTCCTCATGCAAAGACCATCCTCTTCCCAAGGCCCAGAGGAACAACTACCCCAAGCCTCGGCGTCGCGATAGAACGTGCATCTGCGGCTGCGAAAGGTAAACAACCTATGGGATGCGGAGAAGAAAGTGTCCTTCCCCGAAGCTCGCCTTTGGGGGATTCGATCTTTTTTGATGAGGAATCAGTGAGGAGGTTCTTCGGCAAAGAACGTCCTTGTCTTCCTGACACTCCTCGGTGTATTGAGGGTGTCCTTCGCGGCGGCGTAGGGATTTCTGCAGCTTCCCTTGCGGTGAGTCTTGTGCTTTTTAATTTCTTTATTTTCATCACCGTGTGTTTCTAATTCTTCCATAATATTTTTGGTTGTAGGGGATGCTCCTTTTTTAATCCATTGGGCAATATGCCCTTGCCGTCGAGGATGACAAAAAGGATTTGGAGAAGGACTATGAGGCCATTGTAGCGCAGAGTCGAGAGCATAAGTCTGCATGTGGGAAGGCGACCAAAGCTTTGGAGGCTCAGAAGAAAAGGAATGTGGAGCTGGCCAAGAAGGTGAGCGAGCTAGAGGTTGCGGCTAAGGTGGAGAAGCGTAAGCATGAGGTGGAGATGGGAAACTTCAGGAAAGATATTGCTGATGACACAGCCTGCGCCCCTCACGAAGGTGCAGCCCAGTATGCTTCAAGCTATCGCGAACAAGATCGCATTGATTTTATCAGCACGGCTCGCAGCGTTCTTCTAATCTGCTCTCTCAAGGCTCAGCTCAAGAAGCATGGAGTTTCCAAGTTTCCTTATGACCCTTCAGACTTCTACGGCTACTCGGGGGTTCTTCCCGAGTACGTTCCTCCTCCAATAGGCACTTACGTTGATGACGACGCGTCCCTCCTTGAAGGTTGGACGGTGGGTCCAATGAAGAAGGACAAAGGGATTGTTGAGGGGAAAGAGGCTCAAGCTCCGGTAGTTCCTGCTCCGTGGAAACCTAAAAGGAAGAGGCATGTGGTTTTCACGGAGGAGATGCTTCAATCCGTTGGGTCTTCGCCTAAACGTCTTCAGACCGATGCTTTAGAGGAAGGAGCTCGTGATCAAACTGTCATTGTTGACAGTGAGGAGACTGCTGGGGCTGAAAACATCGCGTCGACGGAGGAAGTCGGAGAAGAAGAGGGTGCTCGCGAAGAGACAGCCGGCGACATTGACAACTACATCAGCGTTCCATCTGAGGATGCAAATTATCAACCCTAATTTTCTTTGTGACGTTTGTGAACTTTTTAAGTTAATCTGTGAATTTGTGAATGCGTACAATGGTTTACTATTTTTGGCGGGTCGTGAGCCGCATGTGGTCGCGAGCCCTTACATTACATTTTGGCCTTGTGGAAGGCAAAACTTTTATCTTATGCTTGACGTTTCTCTTTTACCTATGCATTTACTTTTCGCATTTACTTCTGCACTTACTTTTTACTTTCTTACCTACCTCACTTCCACCTACCTTTCTCATTAATGGCGGATTGGTTGATCCAACCTTCTATATAATGGCCTTTCTCCCTTCTTTTTCTCTGCTGCTACTCTTTGCAAAAGAATTTCCATGGCGCCTAACAATGAAGATTTTACTATTAAGATGGATTCGTCCACCATTCCAGCGGGTGCTTGCCCGTTGGGTGCTCTTTACTTAAGTGTCTTATACTTGTCAATGCCTTTTGTTCCTTAGTTCTTTTCTTCTCTATGTTGTGTGTAGCGTTTTCCTAAGGACCATTGTGATAGGCACCTTAGTCATTTTGGTGGTCGCGCCCTCATCCTTTGTGTTAACTTTGAGCCTTGGGATGTGACGTTGGATAAAGTCGGGAATTCTTATTTCTTGGGTGAAGGTTGATGTGAATTCGTCAGGGATCACAACCTTAGGGAGGGAGACGAGTGCACTTTCACCATGTGGCGTGCTAATCCGCCAGAGGTTCCGATTCGGACCGCTGTCTATCAGGTGAAGATTATCTGCCCTGTCTAGCGTTGTGACTTCGTGCCATTACCTTCGCGACTATGTATGTTGTTTGACAACTCCCTCCCTCCTCCCCCCCCCCCCCATAGCATCCGCGAGGTGTTTGCGTCCTTAGGGATGCTATGTAATAAAAGGAGGGACTGGGTGTAGTAGTCTTTTGTTAAAATCTTTTTATTTTATCTTTTCGTAATGGATGTTTGAATGTGGTAGACAGCATGTAATGAATTCTGAAACTACTTTTAATATATAATGGCGATATGCTCGCGAACAAAAACGAACATGCACGTTTCTTTGGGAACAGAGTGATTACATAACTTCTAAATATCCAGATAAGGCGAGAAAAAACAACGAGATATTAACGAAAGAAAGGTCTTCCAAGTCGTCTACGCTCCTTAGAAAAGCCCTGCGAATGGTAGTCATATAAGCGTTTGTTAGCTTCTCGCGTTATTGTTGTGTTAGAGCCCTAACAATCATGTTCATACCTGATTACTGCGTGCGTACTAGCCAGTAATAGGGCTTATGATATTCGCGACTTCTGTTTGATGTAAGCGAGCCAGAATTTCCTGAGCTAAGGCGTGTTGGGTGCCTCAGTAATTCTGAGCTCGTGAGTTGGAGCTCGTAGGTTGTTCCTGGTGATGTGATGAGTGTTGAGCTATAGGTCGCTCGCAATGTAGAACTGTAATTTGATTGGTAGTTGATGATGCCGGACAACCCTTGACATTGGCTGAGACCCAAGGGGGCGAGATGATGACATGGACAGAGACCCAAGAGGAAGAGATATTGAGTCATATGCAAGAAATGGAGCGTCATCCACTCACACACCATCCTCCGTCATATAAAATGGCTACTTGCAGTGAAGAGACGTCCTAGACCTAGATGTCCTAAGATCCAACATGATATCAAAGACTACTTGCACTGAAGGGACGTCCTAGACTTAGGCGTCCGTCCTAGAACTGTTTTCTATTGTTTTTAAAGTCTTTTACATTACTTACTATCTTTAGCATTAGCAAGTTACTATATTTGGTAACCCTAGTTAGGAGTCCTATATATATGGACTTAGAACCAAGAATTGTTTTCACGTTGAATTTTATAGCAAGCCTAGTTGTTGAGATTTTCTCCACCCCTTGCTTTCAACGCCAACCCTAGTTCGGGCTCGAACCTCCACGAGCCAGTTACCCAATCATTGATACTCAGTTCGGGTCGTCGTCATTATCACAGTCCCAAACCCTAGCCGCCGCCGTCATCTCCATCAAACCCTAGCCGCCGCCGCATCCCTTCCCAAACCCTTATTGTCTCCATGTTCTTCCAGCCCCCATTTCACTGTTCCATCGCCTCATTCCACTTCACAAACTCTCACTCATCATTCCCTCATCAAATCGTTTCTGCCTCCACCCTTCCTAACCCTAACAGTCGATGCAAATCCGTCCTAGGACGACATCGACGTCCTACCCAGATTCTCATCCGTCCATCTTGTGCGTTCAGTCATTGACCTAGTTCAAGCAAGTACTGCGTCCCCAAGAATTCTCCAGCCACGCGTCCTGCCTAGATCCGTCCCCCGTGAGCCTTGCAAGAGGTTTTCACATCAACTGGTATCAAAGCCCAGGGGTACGACGTGTGAGCCAGTCGTCATGTCTGCAGCCATTTACGATGAGTATGATGACGACTATGCATTGGTCACGCCAAACCTCATCACGCCTTTGGTGCCGGTACTGTCTATATTTTTTATTCCACAACCGTTGTTCGTTCTTGTAGGATCATGCTCAATGAATTCACCTTTGATCCAAAGCCAAGAAGGGTGAATGGTACATATATGGGTGGAATCTTATTCGATGAGAAACACAAGCTTTAAGATGTCATGTCCGATGACATACCCGACGGGCTACCTCCTATGCCCGAGATTGAGCACCGGATCAAGTTGCTGCCTGGTGCATCCTTGTCTTGCCGACATCGCATAACTTTCGACCCCGGGGACCTTTTCTTAATGCATTTGAAGAAGGATATGTTTCAAGCTACACAACGGTCCAAGATGAGCCCAAGAGGCGATGGTCCATTCAAGATTTTGGAAGCTTATGACCCTAATGCATACAAACTCAAGCTTCCACGCGACTATGGTGTCCACGAAACATTCAACATCAACGGCATATCGACTTACACCCTGCCAGTCCCACACATAGTCGAATCTGGGATGATTCGAGGACAAGAAGGGGAGGATGATGCGGGACAACCCTTGACATTGGCTGAGACCCAAGGGGACGAGATGATGACATTGGCTGAGACCCAAGGGGACGAGATGAGGACATGGACAGAGACCCAAGAGGAAGAGAGATTGAATCATATGCAAGAAATGGAGCGTCCTCCACTCACACACCATCCTCCGTCATATGAAATGGCTACTTGCAGTGAAGAGACGTCCTAGACCTAGACGTCCTAAGATCCAGCACGATATCAAGGACTACTTGCTGATAGGAGCATGTTATATGGTGATAACTAGCGACTATTAGCATAGGATTAGAGGAGTTTAGGTGCTTGTCGAGTGTTATTTCCGGAATCCGGTTGGAGTTGTTATTATGGATTTGCGGGAAGCTCGAAAGCGATTTTGGTGGTGGAGTTAGGAGATTCCGCTTGTATCCTTCATTGGTACTTGCGGGATGGAGCTTAGGAGGAGTACACACCACACTTGCACCAGAGGAGTGGTCGAGAGGCGAAGCCGAGCTGCCTCGAGACCAGAAGAAGACGGAGAGAAGAAGCTGCAGACAAGAAATCGCGGTCGAGATCCCAAAATCTCGGTCGAGATTTTGCCATTTTCCAGCATCGAGATTCTGTTGATTCCACGTCATTCCACGTCAGCATGTGCAAATCGCGGTCGAGATTTCCAACATCTCGGTCGAGATTTCTACCCGGAGTCAGCATTGAATTGATGGCATTGGATGCTAGACCTTCCTCTCTCCATTTGATTTGTAACTCCAAAAACAAGTTATGTTTATCTTTAATTTGCTGCATAAAGACTTGGTTTTTATTTATTTTTCTTGGTTTTTCTAGGGAGAAATTATATAAACTCTTCTCCTTCTCCCTAGAGTTTTTATCTTGGTTTTTAGTAAGAAAACTCCATTGTTGAGAGCTTCCATGACTATGTGTAACTAAATCTCTATTGTTCACTTTGAGGTTTGAAGCCTTCTTTCATTGGAGGATTGTGAGTTTCCTACATCTTATATTCTATTTCAATTGTGGTTTTATTTTATAATCTCTTGTGCCTCAATTTGCTATTGAGAGATATTGATTTTATCTAGGTGCGCAACTAGGTTTGATTTCTATCTTTCATATTGCTAGACTTGATAATTCTTGTTGAAGAGTCTTGTCTTTTGGTAGCAATCCTTATTTACATGAACTTGTTGTGAGTGTTTATAGGGTAGAGATTATAAACTTGTGTCAAGTATCGGCTTGTCGCCAATGGTATTGCACAAGCCTACATATCTTTGCGCTCAATGCTATTTGGTTATTGAATCTTAGTTGTTCTAGGGTTATAATCAAATAAGGGTTTCTAGGACTTGTTGGACTAGTTACTTTATATGAACAAAGAGTAGGATAAACCAATTGAATGTGTATGAATATATGGTGTTAGGTTTCCATGATCAATTCTCCTTGCATGATTGATGTGCTAATAACCGAGAAGTGAACTTCTTTCCATCAAACTACTTAATCTCAACAATTGCGTGTTTGTTTACTTCCTTGATCTCAATTACTACAAACCCCCCCCAATTTGGTTACTTGTTAGGAACAAAATTGTGATTTAAACTGTATTTCGACTCTCTTGGGATTCGACCCTTGCTTCCCACTATACTAGTGGATTTGAGTTAGGTATTCTTTGATAGGCATCACGACAATCGCCTCATCAAATTTGGCGCCGTTGCCGGGGAGTCTAATTTACAGTCTTTATCTCATTTTTGTTTCTAACCTTGGTGTGGATCATTCGTATGGTCCACACCCGTTCTACTAATCAAGTTTTATTTGCTTTTGATCTAGAGATCGAGAGAACTTTTCGGCGGAATCTCCGAGAAGCTATTCACGAGATTGTGATCGAAAACATGGCTGAAAATCAAACCTTGCGGCAGCTGACCGATCCGGATTTGAATGCCCAACATCTTGGGATCACTTATCCTGCCCTTAATGAAGGAGTTCACTTCGAGCTCAAAACAGGATTCATCAACTTGCTCCCGAAGTTTCATGGCTTGAGTGGTGAGGACCCAATCATGCATTTGAGCGAGTTCCACGACATTTGCAGTTGTAGCAAGCCGAGTAATGTCACGGAGGAGCAATTGAAGATGAGAGCCTTCGGATTGACTTTGAAAGATGGGGCTCGAAGGTGGTACTATTTGCTTCCGGTGGGGACTATTGACACTTGGGCCAAGCTGCATAAGGCCTTTCTTGAGAAGTACTTCCCATCGAAGAAGGCGGTTGCTTTGAAAAGAGCGATTGCTAATGTTGAGCAGGCTGATGATGAAACGCTCTATGACTATTGTGAGCGTTTCGCCCGGTTGTGTGCTAGCTGCCCATTCCACGGGTTTGAGGAGAAGGATTTGGTGACCCACCTCTATAATGGGTTACTAGATCATGAGAGGAGGCTCATAGACGCCGCTTGCAATGGAAGCGTCTTGAATTTGACTCCTGCTGCTGCCCGAAACCGGATCCATGAGATTGCGGAGGGAACAAGAAGTTTCGGGCGAACTTATACAAAGAAAGGAGCAAGTGCAGTGAGCTCCGAGACTACCGAGCTGAAAGAGGAAATTGCTGAGTTGAAGAGCATGATCAAAGGTTTCACTCTTGGCAATCAAAAGCCGGGGGTCGTTTGTGGGATATGTACTCAAGAAGGGCATCATACTGATCAATGCCCCCAGCTAGAAGATCCCGCTATTGCTGAAGTTCATGCTTTGGGAGGTTACGGACCTCCTAGACCTCGTTATGATCAGAACAATGCCAACTACAATCAACGAGGGAATGATCATCCGGGCTTCCGATGGAGTGATCCGGCAGGTGCTCAGAATTTCAATCAAAACCGAGCTCCTTATGCACCCAAGCCTCAAGGCCCTTCCACCGAGGATATGCTGAAGTCCTTGACCCAACACTTCACCACTCATGTCCAAACCTCGGAGTCCGGCATGAGGGATCTTAGGAACCAAGTCGGGCAATTGGCGGAATCGGTAACTAGGCTTGAACAGCGTATCTCGTCATCCTTGCCTTCTCAAACGGTGGTGAATCCAAGAGCGAATGTAAGTGCTATTCATTTGCGTAGTGGAAAGGTTCTTGAGGGCAATTTGGAAGATGAGGAGAGGGTGGAAGGCCGAGCGAGTCCCGAAGTCCAAGCTGAGTTGGACAGGAATGCCGCAGAACAGAAATCGCGGTCGAGAATTGAGAATCGCGGGCGCGATTTGCGTTCTGGAGGAGATGCTGAAAATCTCGGTCGAGATGTTGAAAATCGCGGTCGAGATTTCTGTTCTGAAAATCTTGGTCGAGATGTTGAAAATCGCGGTCGAGATTTCTGTTCTGGAAGTCAATCTCGACCTGTTGGTGACATTCTCGACCGAGATCTGCATGGAGGGGGTCCTAAGCCTAAAACCACACATCCAAGGCCCGAGGAGGAGTACGAGGATAGAGGAGACTTTGCTTTGAGACAAGAGAACTATGTGCGCCCCAATTTCCCTCCCTTATACTCCGAGAAGCCTCCCGCTCCCTTCCCGGAAGCTCTCAAGGACACAAGAAGGCCCGCCAACGATCAAGAGATCTTTGAGACGTTTAGCAAGTGCGAGGTAAACATCCCTTTACTAAAACTTGTTCAAAGTATTCCTAGGTACGCCAAGTTCTTGAAGGAGCTTTGCACCATGAAGAGGAACCAAAAGTTGAAGGGCAAGAAGAAGGTGCAAGTGAGCGAGAGAGTCTCCTCGATCCTTCAACACCGGATACCGGTGAAGTGTGAGGATCCAGGTATATTTACTATCCCTATAGTGATTGGAGACACTAGATATGATAAGGCTATGCTTGATTTGGGTGCTTCCATCAATGTTTTGCCTACATCAATTTATGAATCACTAGGACTAGGACCTTTGCTTAAAACTGACATTGATATAAGACTTGCCGATGGTTCTTGTGTGTATCCTAGGGGAGTAGTAGAGGATGTCTTGGTGAAAGTGGATAAGTTGATATTCCCCGCTGATTTCTTTGTCTTAGATATAAGTGATAATGTTGCGGCCTCTATTATGTTAGGTAGGCCATTCATGAAAACTTCTAGGACTAAGATTGATGTTTTTGGTGGAACATTAACTATGGAGTTTGACGGTGATCTAATAGAACATAATATCCATGACGTCGACTCTTTTCACTTGCCTTCTGTTTGTTTGATTGATATTGCTTCACCTCCTATGAAGGAGACTCTTGATGTCAACGTTGTTGATAAGGTGGTTGAACCTCCCGATTTGTGCTCGGATTCCACGACCACTCTCTCCACTACTGTTTTGGGCAATCGCCCCACTCTTCTTACGTCTCAGGTCGAGATACCTGCTAGTTCTTTTGTGCAGGTTGTACCGAAAGAGCCCAAACGCTCCCCACCTGACTCTAAGTATGGGGGAGGTAAAAAGAAGAAGAAGACGTGCAAGAAGGTGTGGAGAGTGACGAAGGCAAATGGTCTAAGGTTCAAACCTTTCCATGAGTGGTTCAAGAATGAGATCATGAAGGCCGAGGTTCCGAGGGGACCTATAGAGTACGGGTGAGATGATAGACGTCGTGCCACGACGGTAACTAAGGCGCTGACCGGGAGGCAACCCGAGGTAGTTTTCTAGTCTTTTGTTTTTCTTTCAAAAAAAAAAAAAAAAAAAAAAAAAAAAAAAAAAAAAGAGAAAAAAAAAGAAAAAAAAAAAGAAAAGAAATTGTGCTTTTGATATTCTATCACCTCCATTTCACCTTCACTCCACCATTCCGCTTCTTTCATCCATACCTAAACGTCGTCGCCTCCCCGAGTAACATCGATCTAGCGCCGACGACGTCACCTCATCCTCTACCTCCATGTCACTCGGATCGTTGCTCATTGCAATCCCGGGTGTCACACATTCGATTCACCATTCCGTTTCATGGTTACTTTTCCCGGTCTACCACATTGCCGGTTCACTACCATTCCACCTATCACGAGATGACCCGGTTCGTCCCCACCATTAGAGGTCCTCCGCTACACATTGAGGACAATGTTTTGTAGTATAGTGTGGGGGAGGTTGTCGGTTCTTCTAGTGGTTGTGAGTCTTTTCTTCCTTTCCTCTATCATGATTGTTCTCTTTTGGAAGGGAGTTTAGACTATCTATCTTGTTTTTCAATTCATAGATTAGTTTGTTTATCTCATTGTAAAAAAAAAAAAAAAAAAAAAAAAAAAAAAAAAAAAGAGAAAAACCCGGGCGAGCAAAAATTGATTGTCTTGAAAAGGGGGGCGCCCAATAAAAAAAAAAAAAAAATGAAAAAAAATTTGATGTCTTGAGAAGGGAGGTGAAAACCCGAAAGGGCGCCGAACTTAATGTGTTGTGATTTGTTTGACTTCATTGTTGAATGATTTGCACTTTTATGGCGTTGGAGACATAAGAAGGGAGTAGAAGGATTGTCTCGGGTTTTAGGATTCACCATGGAGGGATAAGGAGTTAGATATCTTGCTTCTTTTTCTCTCATTGATCTTTATTGCATACCCATGATCATTTTACTATCTCTTTCTTTGATTTGAGATTTGTTTTGGTACATCTTTGGCGGTTGTGATAGCTCTAGGGTTAGGTTCTTTTCTTGGAGTTTGATGCATATTGTTGGGGTTGTACTATGCAGATTTCTTGTTTTAGGATTGGTGGTTGATGTGTGGATTGGATATTATGTAGTGGTTTAGGACATCAAAAGAAGAGGAGGAATAAGAAGTGTGTTAAGCGAGTGGGTGACTCGGTTTTATTTTTTTTATTATTGCCCATTATTTGTTCCCTTAGCCTTAGAGGAGATTAGGAGTCCACTTGTGCTTATTGCACGTCACTTGGTTCGATATTGGTTACTATTTTGGAGTGGCGTCATATGAAGTGGTGATATAAGGAGGGAATTGGGTAGGTCACCTCGGAGTGATAAGAAGCTAGTCAGGAGCTAGGATTAGAGTTACTTGCTTACACACGGAGTTTGGAGTATAGTCGCTAGCAAGCTTTCCCATGCTTTTGTGACCTTTGTGCTCATTGGAGGAGTTAGCATCACTTTGCTTTCTCGGGGACGAGCAAGGTTTAAGTATGGGGGAGTTTGATAGGAGCATGTTATATGGTGATAACTAGCGACTATTAGCATAGGATTAGAGGAGTTTAGGTGCTTGTCGAGTGTTATTTCCGGAATCCGGTTGGAGTTGTTATTATGGATTTGCGGGAAGCTCGAAAGCGATTTTGGTGGTGGAGTTAGGAGATTCCGCTTGTATCCTTCATTGGTACTTGCGGGATGGAGCTTAGGAGGAGTACACACCACACTTGCACCAGAGGAGTGGTCGAGAGGCGAAGCCGAGCTGCCTCGAGACCAGAAGAAGACGGAGAGAAGAAGCTGCAGACAAGAAATCGCGGTCGAGATCCCAAAATCTCGGTCGAGATTTTGCCATTTTCCAGCATCGAGATTCTGTTGATTCCACGTCATTCCACGTCAGCATGTGCAAATCGCGGTCGAGATTTCCAACATCTCGGTCGAGATTTCTACCCGGAGTCAGCATTGAATTGATGGCATTGGATGCTAGACCTTCCTCTCTCCATTTGATTTGTAACTCCAAAAACAAGTTATGTTTATCTTTAATTTGCTGCATTAAGACTTGGTTTTTATTTATTTTTCTTGGTTTTTCTAGGGAGAAATTATATAAACTCTTCTCCTTCTCCCTAGAGTTTTTATCTTGGTTTTTAGTAAGAAAACTCCATTGTTGAGAGCTTCCATGACTATGTGTAACTAAATCTCTATTGTTCACTTTGAGGTTTGAAGCCTTCTTTCATTGGAGGATTGTGAGTTTCCTACATCTTATATTCTATTTCAATTGTGGTTTTATTTTATAATCTCTTGTGCCTCAATTTGCTATTGAGAGATATTGATTTTATCTAGGTGCGCAACTAGGTTTGATTTCTATCTTTCATATTGCTAGACTTGATAATTCTTGTTGAAGAGTCTTGTCTTTTGGTAGCAATCCTTATTTACATGAACTTGTTGTGAGTGTTTATAGGGTAGAGATTATAAACTTGTGTCAAGTATCGGCTTGTCGCCAATGGTATTGCACAAGCCTACATATCTTTGCGCTCAATGCTATTTGGTTATTGAATCTTAGTTGTTCTAGGGTTATAATCAAATAAGGGTTTCTAGGACTTGTTGGACTAGTTACTTTATATGAACAAAGAGTAGGATAAACCAATTGAATGTGTATGAATATATGGTGTTAGGTTTCCATGATCAATTCTCCTTGCATGATTGATGTGCTAATAACCGAGAAGTGAACTTCTTTCCATCAAACTACTTAATCTCAACAATTGCGTGTTTGTTTACTTCCTTGATCTCAATTACTACAAACCCCCCCCCAATTTGGTTACTTGTTAGGAACAAAATTGTGATTTAAACTGTATTTCGACTCTCTTGGGATTCGACCCTTGCTTCCCACTATACTAGTGGATTTGAGTTAGGTATTCTTTGATAGGCATCACGACAATCGCCTCATCACTTGCACTGAAGGGACGTCCTAGACTTAGGCGTCCGTCCTAGAACTGTTTTCTATTGTTTTTAAAGACTTTTGCATTACTTACTATCTTTAGCATTAGCAAGTTACTATATTTGGTAACCCTAGTTAGGAGTCCTATATATATGGACTTAGAACCAAGAATTGTTTTCACGTTGAATTTTATAGCAAGCCTAGTTGTTGAGATTTTCTCCACCCCTTACTTTCAACGCCAACCCTAGTTCGGGCTCGAACCTCCATGAGCCAGTTACCCAATCATTGATACTCAGTTCAGGTCATCGTCATTATCACAGTCCCAAACCCTAGCCACCGCCGTCATCTTCAGCAAACCCTAGCCGCCGCCGCATCCCTTCCCAAACCCTAATTGCCTCCATCTTCTTCCAGCCACCATTTCATCGCTCCAGTGCCTCATTCCATTTCACAAACCCTCACTCATCATTCCCTCATCAAATCGTTTCCGCCGCCACCCTTCCTAACCCTAACCGTCGACGCAGATCCGACCTAGGACGACATCGACGTCCTACCCAGATTCTCATCCGTCCATCTTGTGTGTTCAGTCATTGACCTAGTTCAAGCAAGTACTGCGTCCCCAAGAATTCTCCAGCCACGCGTCCTGCCTAGATCCGTCCCCCGCGAGCCTTGCAAGAGGTTTTCACATCAGTTGAGTTTTTAGTGACTCAAAGAATACTGGTCCTTATAAAAAGTGTCAACTGCATATGGGAACTGAGAGTACCTGGATAGTAGCGGCTTTGAGGCCCCAGTTAAACTTCGCGAGCGTTTTCAAGACTATTTGTCACTTGGGTGAGAACCCTCTGTACCATGCAAAGAAACGGATTTGTCTTTAGATCATTGCGTAACTTATGGATCATGACATAAACAGACAATTTTGTTGGTCACGCGACTGAAGTGAAACCGTTATGTGAAGGAATCAATTAGTCGTCGTGCCTCATGCCTTGGCGGGTTGATGGCCCGTCAAGGTCACGACTTCATGATCAAAGCGAGGAGGATTCAATTCGTTACTCGTCTTCGATTTTCACGGCTTTGCGAGATATGGGGATTCGTTTGATCTTCGGCATAGCATCATGGCTTCACGATCTGGGTGGGTGCTCTTGGCCTCCAGCCCAGCGTCATGGCTTCACGATCTGGGTGGGTGCTCTTGGCCCCCAGCCAAGCGTCATGGCTTCACGATCTGGGTGGGTGCTCTTGGCATACAGCCCAGCGTCATGGCTTCACGATTCGGTGAGTGCGCACTCATCCGAGATCATGGCTTCGCGACCTGGGTGGGTGCTTCCTGCCCCCCAGCCCAGCGTCACGGCTTCGCGACCTGGGTGGGTGCTTCTTGACCCCCAGTCCAACGTCACGGCTTCGCGACCTGAGTGGGTGCTTCTTGGCCCCCAGCCCAGCGTTACGGCTTCGCGACCTGGGTTGGTGCTTCTTGGCCCCCAGCCCAGCGTCACGGCTTCGCGACCTGGGTGGGTGCTTCTTGACCCCCACCCAAATACTTAACGAATTTTAAATGGGATATTAAAATGGGTGGCGTTTGGCTAACGGAGAGTGTTATATGGGTGGTTTCCGGTAATATTTAATTAATGGGGTGATTTTGGGCATTATATGATATTGTACGGGTGGTTTATCGGTAAAAACCTCTAAAATTTATCATATATACTTTCGTAAGTGATAAATTATTAATGACAAATTATTCTTGTGATTTGGGTATCGGAATTGGATCAATTCTTGAGATCGAGTTCGTTGACAAGGCTCCCAACTCCGACTTCATCCGTTCGTCGCCTTCTATTTCAGGCAAGTGGTTGTTCGCTCTTGCTTTCTCTTCTCTTTGCATATTTAACCGACAATTAATATTTAAATTAATTGTTGAATAATTGGGTAATTTCTAAAACTTAATTAATTGTTTGGGAACACTTATGTGCTAAATGTTTTTCGTATCTAGTTTGTTAGATATTTACGATACCTATATTTAGTTATAAATACTAGGTTGATTAACGTCTTAAAGACGTATGTGTGTGGCCTTTTTGTGCTATGTGTGGACTTAAGTATAGTCGTTAATGTTAACTTAATAAGCACGTGTGTGTAGGGATATTATAGCCTTGCGAGGTATAATAGTCTCTTAATAATGTTTTAAGATCATGATCATTGCTTCTTATCCACCCGTTAAGGATAAGAGGTGTTTAAGCACCTTGCTAGTGCAATTGGGTTGGACGGTAATGTCGCCCTATGTTAATCTCGTTGAGTCGAGAATGTGTTAAAACCTTTAAGATAATAATGTGTGGTGTGAAAAGTAAATAAGATAAGTGTTGCAAGCACATAATTAATAAACCTCGAGCGAGGAGTACAACTTGGAAACCATTCATTCTCTAGATTAAGAGGGTCGTCTTTTCAATCTGAATTCGCAGAATACGTATTGATCGGACCCGATTATTCGAATGAGTTCTACTATGTGTGATGTTTCGAAAACGTTCCCAAATAAATCTTATTTTCTTCCCATAATACCCACCTTCATTTCGGGTATTCTCTTGGTGCATATCTCTTGGGCTATCCTCCCTCTTCAGTGGAAGTATTTCGTTATATATCGTCTTTCAGCTTTAACTCGAGAGACTACGATAGTAGCTTAATATGACCACAAAGAACCTCACATAAATATCACTTGCATAGTCTTTCATTAGACAAACCAACTGTTATTTTTCCTTGCATGGCGGACTGGTGTCATCCGTCCCTATACGGCACATCAGATGATAGTTTCTCATAAGTGAAGAATCAAGTCCCCGACGTTGAAGGCAGCTGATAATGTTTTAGAGTTTTATTTATAAGATTAAGATTTCGAGATTAGTAATAGGGTTTAAGATCTATTCTGTAATTCCAATATTTTAATTAAGTCTTCCGTTGTAATCTCTGTAATAACGTTAAGAATTATGTCTTCATTATAACTCTTCTGCATTTGTAATACTGTTAAGTAATATAATATGACTTTTAATGTAATCGCTTCCACATTTGTAAACTCGCTTAAGTATTTTAATAATATAATTGCATTTCAATTACTATTTTGTATTTGCGATGCATACTGTAAAGACTTGGGTGGCTTTGGACAGTTAAGTCTGGGGTCACTGGCGGTAATATTCCCAATGTAATTTGAGGGTGTTACAATTATAGGATCAGAGCTAAAAGTTCCTTAAAAAGGTTTTAAAACTTTTTAAAATTATTAGTTTTGAATATAGTTTTAAAACGAACTTTTAAACTTAATTGTAAAATATTCTCTAACTATTTTATGCTGAATAAAATTTATAAACATAACATATAAGAGTTTGTAACAGTTAGTTTTAAAACGTTATATGAAACTTAACAATTTGGTTGAGTTTATTCTAAGAGTATAACTATATATAGATTCATAAAGGGTTTTGAAATGGAAGACAAGTTAAATTATACTTTATTAAGAATTTTAAAACCTTTGTCATCGTCTTGTGTCTTCTTTTAATTCCTAGTTATAGAAAGTCTTATAACTGGATGTAACCTCCTTGTCTCTTTCTACAATAGTTCTCGTCCTTCTTTTCCTCGTTTGCGTAATGGCGACCTATCCTTGGCATAGAGCCAGGACGAGTGCATCTATATCTTTTGTAGTTGGAACGTTATCCTTTCATATAAGATTTCCTTCTCGAATAGTTATACACGTTTTGTCATCCACCAGTAGCGGATAGTTGTTCTTCTAAAAGACCAAGCGACCATTCAGAAGCGAAGAAGTGATGACTATTAGTGTATAGTTATCCTTATTATTTTCTTCCATAACTAATTATTCTTTTTCTTTAACGAGAGAGTTCTTTTGATGAATTCAGGTTATCATGTTTAAGATTTAATCTTATATTCTAGATCTTATTTCATATCGTGAATCATGAATGTCGTGGTTTATTGTCGGTTTTCATTAAAGAATTGATATCCTAATCTGGAGCTTATCTTTTGATTCTCCTCAAACGTCGTTTCCATTTGGTATTAGTATAGGTCAATTTAAAAGTTATGTATTATTATGAATTGACTTTATCCTTCTATGGTATGAAGCAATACCTTTGATGTGTGATAATTTCTTTCCCGTCTTAGTGCATGTTTCGGGGTCGAAAATGTTCTTAAGGGTGTAGTATTGTAATAACTCTCATTTTTATTTTAATAAAGGTATTTTGTTAATTTTTCCAAGTAAAGAATTTTTCTTATAATTATATTAATTAATTATGAGATTAAAATAAAACTTGTACAAAAAGTTGTACAAGTATATGTTGTCACACATAAAGTATCCAAGAGCTAGTAAATTTGAAAATTGGTGTCTACCCCCAGGACTTTGTCTTGGTACGTATGTTTTTTTCTATTATATCCATAGATTTTACTATGTTTCATTGTCATTTGCAAAATGTTAACTTTTCTTTATTTCGTCTCAAAACAGTTTGTATTCCCATTCACACGGGGGAGCATTATTTTGTGGTTACATTTAATATGAAGAATCAGAAGTGTGAAATACTTAATCCATGTACAAATCCAGATTACAATCACTCGTGCTATGCTGAACAACTGGTAAGTTTTTTTTATTGTATTTTTTATTTTTTCAAGAGTTACATATTAACTTCTATTTGTTATTCTTTTCATAAAACAGTTTTTGCAATATATCTTGAATGTTTAGGTTTGCATTTGGAATATGAACTTGTTTCCAAGATGCAAGTTTCACAACCTCGTCTTCCCATTGTTGGTGCGATAGAAAACAGAGATCTGGGTTTTTTGCCATGTATAACATGGATACTTATATGGGATTTGGATGAAAGGAATAGAAATACAGGATGTGTAACAACAACCCACCTCATATTTCCAACTTGAAGCATAAGTACTTGTTCAAGATTGTGGCAACTTGTCCTCCAAATGAGAAGTAGTTGTCACTCAGGATTACCCGAAGTGTGTGACTTCTACCCAATTAGATATGGAATGAATATTGTAGGAGTGCATATATGCAGCAACTGTCTATAAAACTCTAGCTACTGCATTTGAATCCTCTAAGTAAAGCAATGACACTTGTGTTCACTGTTTGTTTTGGATATGATGTTGTTTCTGGATTGCAAATTAAGTCATATTTGAACTGCATACCAAGTGTTTTCTATATTGCTTATGAATTTTTTGTTGTTTGCACATATAGTGTTTTCTACATTGCATATTAAATCAAATATGAATTGCGTACGTAGTGTTTCCAGATTTCCCTTAGTTCTTTTTCCTTCTTTTTTTTGCATTCATCGATTTTATTATGAAGCACACATTGATCTTCTCTTGATTTCCAACGTGTGTTGTGTCAGGATTTTGTTCTGGCTTGTATTTGTAGTAATTTCTGAATTGCATACCATGTGTTTGTTGATTGCATGTCTTATGATTTGTGTTTTGTGTATGAAGCATAGAGAGTGTTTTTTGGATTGCATATTAATTCATTTCCGAGTTGCATATCTATTGATTTTTGTTTTAGATACCAAGAGTTTTTTGGATTGCATACTAGGTGGTTTCCTGATTTCATAGTTAGTGATTTCAGGAATTGCATATAAAGTGTGCTTTGAATTGCATATGAAGTTGTTTTGTAATTTCATACTCAGTTATTCCCATATTTCATATCAAGTATTTTCTTGATTGCATACCTAGTGATTTCTTAATATTCATATTAAGTAATTAATGAATCGCATATCTATTGTTTTGAATTTGCATACTAATTGTTTTCCTGATTGTATTTGCTTGTTTACATACTAGGTGTTGATGAGTAAAACAACTTGTTGATCATTAAAAGAAAACAAATTAGCAATTAATTTGCACAGTAAATAATTATATAGATACAATATATTATATTATCATTAATCCATAACCGACTTGTCCACGATAATCATAAAACCCTAAATCCACGAGTACTATATATATAAGACAATACATAGTTATACTAATTTCAAAGCCATTAAATCTCTGGTTTCTCTATGTAATGCTTGATCTTGTTGGTGTTGTAACTCTTTACAGTTTTTTCTAGGGAGTTTGCAAAGTTGTAGTGCCTATCCATGTTGATCTCATTGACCTTCAATGAAGAGTTAAACTTGACAATAAACATACATAAAACAGAAAACAATTTCAGTTTACTTGAACAATTTCTATAAAAAAGTGAAACTTTGTATTATATATAAAAAGTCTTATGTTCTTACCATACTAATTTGTATGTTTCTCCATCCTATTTGATTTTCAGTTTCGATGGTAAGTTTATTTGCTTCTTCAATTTTCTGAAGCACTATATGCTTCTCTAGCATTTCGACAAGGCCAACATCTCCACTTATTATGGCCTTCCTCATTGTGTGTCTCAGGGAACCCTGTGTTTCTCTATTGTGTGCCCAGATGAAAGTTTTTTCCATTAAACATAAAGGCATAACTCAAATTCTTGGCACGAAAACTTAAATCATATACATACAATCGCTTAGTTTGTCATTGGCTTTGGCCCATTGGAAATCAGGCCACATCCTCTCATATGTTTCAGTCATTGGAGAGAATTCGGAGTCGTAGATGTCAATTTCCTGCTATACCATTACATCAAAAAACTATGTTAGAATAATATTTATCAATGCAAAGTTGTATAATCTTTTTGATGTATTTCTGCACTGCCTTATATTCATTTTGCATATCCCGAATATTCAATTTTTCTATTGTTTCTTTTCAATTTCAAGTTCACATTCCATACGTTCTAGATATGCATTTGTAGATTTGTCTTATATGCAACTCCAAATTTTATTAGTTCTGCCTATATGCAATTCTAAAGTTCTAGAAATACAATCCTAAATCTTCTCATATGCAGTCGTAGATCTCTACACAAGCAGTTTTCAAAATTTATTTACAACCATTGACAAGTTTTATAGGAAGTTGTTGGTGATAGAAAGATGGAGAAGAAGATCCTTGTAACACCCTAAATCCCGGACGTTACCGCCGCGGATTTACTCTCGAAACCCACCAGGCTAAAGACAAGAATAAATATGTAACTACAGTGGAAGCGACTATAATACAGAAACATTCTAAAACCCAATACAGAAATTATAATAATAAAATATGCAACTCTAGACACTAAACTAGCACCACCGTCGAGCACGTCCAACTCCTCCATGCAGCTATAAGGTCGTACAAGCTAATATCTTGTAACCAACAGAACCAAAAGAAAACCCCAGAGTAACCTGGGTTAAAAGTTGGGATCTCAAGGGATAAACCCGCAATCAAACTACATTTCAAGAAACTAAACTGCAATTTACATACAACACATAAGCCAAAGCATAAACGCAATCAACATATCAAACTCACAACGATACTTAACAAGCACAACGGAATCAACACTTAGTTCAAACACATAAGATACCAATCACAACGCACCTCACACGCTCACCCACATACAATCAATCATACAATGCAGCATATCATTAGATAACACCACTTTAACACAAGCACAAACAACTTCAATTCACTAACAACAGTATAACACAACCAATGCTCCTCCAACGCGCAACAAAAAACCACACACCAGGGAATAAGGCCACAAAATACAAACGCGCGCACCCAACATCGACTTATTAACCACAACAACACCCATCATAAAAGCAAACTATAATCTACAATACAACGCTCAACAACAACTTAACACATTAGGTATCACAACAAGTCACATATAATTTTAATCACATAAAACATTCATGCCCTTAATCGAAATTACAATACAAGGAAACACGTCAACGCAATCATTAAGTGGCCCAGTGTGAGGCAAGCAACTAAGTAAGTCGGGGGATGACTCACCTCGAATCCAAGCAACTCATATCCAACTAAGATCCATCTTCATCAATAACTCGGCCTAAACAAGTCATATATATATATATATATATAAATCATAAATCAACACAAGACACTCTTACAAACGAAGGATCATAAATTCCAGGATCTAAGAGTCAACTTGTAAAATATAAAGCGAATATAAAGAAAAATCTTTAAATCATCAAACTTTCCAGATCAATAGAATCAAAGGTTACAAACTTAATGCCTTAAGAATTACCTTAACCCGATTCCAAACGAAACCTATATAATTAATATACTCCATGACTGTTCAGTACATTTCAGATTCGTACAATACTCGATTTTACATATAAACTAGCCCTCTGGGGGGTCGTGCGATGCACGGCCCGTCTTCGCAATAGCTGGCAACGATAGTTTGTATGTGATTTATTGTATTGGTAATTGTTTTGTGTTTGTTTATGGTTTACCCACTGTTAATGGTGTATGTTTGTTTTGTCCTTGTGTTGGTTTGTTTTTTAATGTCATTTTCCCCGTTTCCGAGTTTTGTGAATATATTCTTTTGCAGTTTGTGCAGTTGTATCTCATGTTATTCTGCACGTCCGACATTTATTTGATGAATCGATTTGTTACGTGTTATTTTGCATGTTTTTTGTATGTTATATTTGTTTGAATTAAATAAAATCACGCTTAATACAACGTTTTTTGTTCCTTGGTTGTGTTATTTTTTTGGAATTGTGTTATTCAGGTTTTTGATTTTGGGTCGTTTGGGCTTTTTCGGTGAGTTGGGCCATTTCTGTAATTCCTTTCAGCCTGTGGGTTATATGTGTTGCTGTCCATATTTGGTAGTATCCCTCTTCTTCTTTGTTGTGTGTTTGGTTAGATTTATGAGCTGCAGGTTCCCTTTTCCCTATTTTGTAGCTTGAAGTTGTGTTAGGCTCCTTGCTTTCTGACAGACTTTCTGTGAGGTATGCTGGTTTCTTGTATCCCTCGTAAATGCTCTCGGAAGACCCTACTTTGCATTGATTGAAACCGTTTTCCTCATGGCTTTGATTGTATTCGTAACCGATGACACCTCTTTTGCTGGTTTTTAGGGTGGTCATGATGTTCATTGTTGATGTGCGTTTGTAGGTAGATTTGTAGCGGTCAGTCGCCATGCACTGCAACCTCCGCCGTGTAGGTCAGATGGCTAATCGACTGATCTGGTGGTCTTAGGGTGGTCTGGATTTCTGTTCAATTTTGCATGTGGTGTTCCGGGTTTATTTTTTAATTCCCTCTCTTCCACTCTATCCGGAGGTGTGTAGCTCACCCTTAATTCAATCCATATAGATGAGGCCTTTTCCCTTCTGTTCTGCACCCTGCTGCTTTTGTCGGGTTCCTCATTGAAATTGAAGTGTTTCTGTCTCAGACCTGAGAAGGTAAGGTAGACTGATTTCATTTTTTGAAGGAAGTCATTCTATTCTTGGCTTATACGTACGGTTGTTTGATTTGTTCAGTGGATTGTTAAGTTATTGTAATTTTAGTTAGCATTGTTCACAATTATGTTTTGGCACTTGTCATTTCAGTGTTGTACTTTGCTCCTCCCGAAATTTTTATACCAACGATTGTTGAAACTGTTTCTGTGTAACACTACTAAACTAACAATGTGACATTACGATTTTGAATGATTTGTTTATAGTATCTCAATTAATGTTAGCATCAGTTAACTTTACTCTATGAGGATGATAAGCTTTGGTTTTTGTATACGCAGAATGGATGTCATTGAGATATCTGAATGTTCATATTCATTGTCAAATATGGACGGCTCCGATGTATCTAAAGGTCGTTCTTTCCCTTAAGTACGTTTGGTGGCTTTTATCCGCCTCTTGATTTCCGGGCCAGTTGTTTCTGATGTGGTATGGCTATTGTGTGTTTGTGGTTGAGTTGCGTTATTTGTTTTGTATGGTGATTTTTTACACTTTTGTTTTTGTAGCGCCTCCCTGGAAAATTCACAAACGATATGGCCAAGAGCATTGGTTGGGTTATGCATTTGGCTGTTCCTGATGGAGTGTTTTAGATTGTTACGGTTGTGAAGGGTGAGGACGGTGATTATTGGCTTACTGATGGATGGGCGTTATCCGGAGCAGATCACGGGCTGCGGAGTTGCGATATTCTCTTGTTTACACCCAAAGGGGGGTGTTGGTTTAAGGTCAGGGTTTTGTCTTCGGCGTTGGTCGAAGCATATTATGGGGAAAGGTTTAGACAGGTGGCTAGGATGAAATGTTGTGACAGAGATGGATTGAGGACTGCAGTTGGTGAGGGATCTGTTTCATGGCCCTTTTGGCCGGTGTCCTTGTTTTTCTCTGTGTTTCACCCGACAGCTGTAGGTTTGGTATTTTTTTTACCGTGATTTCCGTTTTAAATTTGTTGGATGTTTCCTTAATGTTTCTCTGGTGTCTTCCCATCATGTTCCCACGAAAGTCTCCACTGCAATGCTGGACTCTATTTGTTGGCGGATGCGGTTGTCTATTCCCGGAGGGAAGAATTACGATGTTGAAGTTATCGCTGGGGACGATGGTGATTGTGGGATTAGGGATGGGTGGGCTAGTTTTGCTTCAGATTATGGGGTTGAGCTTGGTGACTGTATTGTGTTTATCCCGAAAGCAGGACGCGCATTTGAAGTGAGAGTTTTGACCCGTCAGGCTATTGAATCTGATTATGGAGTAGTTGCAAATGGTGTAGTGGGAGAAGGAGGGTGTGGTGTTGGGGAATCTAACTGTTCTAATCTGAAGTCTTTTTCCAAGGTCATGAAACGGTCATTTCTGAGGCCCTCGTTTCGTTTGGTATGTTTTCATTGGTTTATTTTTATTATGGTTCCACGTATTGGGGTAATTTGTTGATCGTGATATTTTTTGCCTGTAATCACTGAATAGATTGTAGATGTGACAGGCTTTGTAGTAGTGGATAATCTGTAGTTCGTCCCCTTTGTATTAGAGTTCCTGCACAATGTTTGATTTTTTCCCCAATCTATTTTTTTATTTATGTGTATGTGATTCATAATGTGTGTGTATGTTGAGGGTTGAGTTGGTTGTAGGAATTCATATGTTGCTCCCGCGTTTTGTAAATTCACTGCCCTAGAACTGTTTTCTTTGGCTCTTTTACCATACATATGTACGGTTTTTCCCCATTTAGTTGTTGAGGATGCCATTTGTTGTAGGTTTTGCTTTACAATTTCATGTGTTTCCCGTCATGTGTATTGTGTGGATGATTATGGGGTGGGTTTTGTAGTTACATGTGAAGTGGTAAATTCTGTAAATTGTGTTGTTCATTATTGTTCGTGTGTCATTGCAGTGGATTCTGAGAGTGCACTACTCCATGTTCATTGCAAGGTCTTCTCTTACAGAAGTGGTGCTTTTAGTTGGTGATGGTAGATGGCAGGTGGAGCTTGGGATGGGTGTAAAACTGTTTGTTTTTCCACGCGGTTGGGGAGCTTTCGTTGTAGCAAATGGCTTGTGCGCTGGTGAGAAATGCACATTTGAGTTGGTTGACTGCACAACTTTGGCATTTACTGTTGAAATTGAACGTGCAACGTAGGGAGATGTGATCCGTGATGGATTCTGCGCGCTTGTATGTATGTTGTCGGTATTTTTATTGTCGGGTTGGTTGTTCTTGTTATGCTTATTTTGGATTGTGGACTGGTCCCGTTTTGGTGAATTTCGATGCACGACCCTTTTTCCCTTCATTTTACAATAATTTTGAGTTTGTTGTCCATGAACCATGCGATGCACGGTTCCTATTTTTTTCGTAAATCCTAAAATTTAGCAATCTTGTCTAATTACAACTGTGTAGTTTCATTGGTGTTGCTCATGCATATTGGATGTATATTGTAAATATGTTGATTACATTGAGTTGTAGGTATGAATATGGGAAAATATTAGGAGGCAAACCTGTGCATGTGTGACTCTGGTTAATATATTGAATGGCACTGGTAATACAGGGGCTGCGAATGATTACCATAACACAACATGGGCGAGTTCTGTAGTAAACTCGCTTTAAGGGTCCTAGAGTTCTCCCATCTTCTTTCTCGATCGATCCCTTAATCCTCTGCTTGGTTTTGCACACCTCATTAACTCGTCTATGGTTGTCTCTTATACTCAGGGGTTCCATAAATCGGCTTAATCATACTCTGTTTCTCTCATTTATTGACATGATTGATCGTGATCATTGATTCTGTATTTATTCAATGCATATTAATTTCATGAGTCAATATCTTTTTTCATTAAAGTTCTAATGATGAGCTTTTGATGAAGATTGCAGAAAAAGATGTCTTAATGCCAAATAACATATACAAAGATGTGTCTAAGGAGTTTTCAACAAAAAATGTATGAGGGAAACCTCTTATGAAAATAAATAATACGAAAAAGATCTCTCTATATTTGATTCTGGCATTCATTCTTCTGTGATTCTCTTCGCACATTCTGTTATCACAACGGAATTGTCAGAGATGAATTAGCTTCTATGAAAATTGGCATGAAGACTGAATAATCTTATCATTTCTCAACTAAGTCGATTCTGTGTTGCTTCTTTTGAAATGACTGTCATTATCCAACTGAGAAACACTCTTACCCGTTCCCCTTTTCTTTGGTCTCATCGGTTGTTGTGATGGGTTTGATTCAATTTCCCCTGATTTATTATTTCATTGATCATCCTCTGATTCACTACTACTATCTTCATTCGAACCTGATTTATTGTCTAAATACCTTCTTCCACTATATCTTGAACTTATACTTGGAACTCTAAACGCAACCACAGTTTGATGCGAAGTCACTTGCTTGCTCCCATAAACTCTCTTTGAATTTCTTTATTACGGTGTTTTTTCAATTAGGATTTAAGGTTGATCTCATATGCATTTATATATGAGAAGAGGACCCTCTTCCCAGACTCAACTTCATCAAGAACTTTGAAAAAGATGAGCATAAATAAGCGAAAAGAAGCACTTTTTATTCAGACCTCGACTATAAAATATTTGTCCAACTTCATTGTTGATTTAGGTAAGAGTACCTTCGAACTCGGAAACCACCGGCATTGATTGTTGCTCAGATGATGCTTCATCACCAAAATCAATGAGTTTATTGTGCTTGTGGCGTTTGTTTAGGGTTTGATTTTTCAGGATATGATTCGTTGAATAGGGAGGGGGCAAGTTCAGGTGCTGCTTTGTATGTATAACAACAAGACAATTCCCCAGTTTTGAGGTATTTTTGTGCCGATGTTTCATTTCACGGGTTTCTTTCTTTGTTCGAGGCTTGTTGTATGAAATCATGAATTTTTGCATCAAAGTCAATTGCATATCTCAGTAATATCAATATGTCAAATTGAAAGTTTGGAAGAGCACGTGATACCAAACTTTGATGATTTCTTTATATAAGTTTTGTCAAATATATTTTTTCGTTTCGCATCGTCATATTGCCAACTTCATTTATGGGACACGATTTCACGTCCCGAGTTAGTATGACATAATAATACTCTATAAATAGAGATTGGGAGCGATGCAACAACATGATTGCAAAACCCCTGCTGCAGTTCTTAGATTTTTAATCCCGGTACTAAAATCAAAAGATTCATTTCATGTGCTTGAATTCCCTTGCGATACTCTCAATATTACTTCTGTTATACAGAGATTCGGCATTTTCCTAGATTCCATACGTATCAAAACTGCTAATTGTGTGAGAAAGGGAAATTGAATCTTGTATGGTCGATATGAAATGCATCTTCTGCGCTTTTGGTCAGTCTCGTGTTGTACTACTTGTAGAAGCATTTGAAACTGGTTCCCTGTACCATTCCCCCGCTTCTCGGGTGATGAAGCTAGCTTCTGCACTTTTACAAAAAAAGGAGATCAACACTTTATTATTGTATTGTGAATGTGAATGTGAATGTGTTGCATCAGATCAAATAAACCTACAGATAATGTCTTGTGAATTCCATAAAGCATACCGGATAAAAACATGTCTTTGTGTACTTCTTCATCATAAACAAATTGCGGGGGATCTGGGGAACCAATGCCAACAATGGTGCTTCCGCTGCAAATCACACACAGAAATTATATTAAATTACATAGCAGTAGATGGAAATGAATAACATCAACTATGGATATCTGCACAAACATAAGAATTCTTAATTTACAGGAAAGAGCTAAATAAAAGAAAACTCTTAGGTTGGTCTAATCATCATCTATCTTACAACTCAGGAACTACCTGCTTTTCAAACTTCAACAACATTGAGTCTCTTTTAAACATCTCAACCCGTCTCAAGGTTGTTAAGTCAGCAATATATCACAAATATAAGCGTCTTGAGTAGAAAAAACAAGTAAAAATTCAAGAACATACCTTCCAGACATGAAAACTGCATCATATTGTCCGCGGCTAGCTGCTATGATGCGCTTTGTCAATCTTTTCAGAGAGGGTAGAACTTCAAAGGTGCTTGTGAAGTGACATAAAAATCAAGAATCTTAGGTCAGTTCAGCATAAAAGAGTCAAGATTACGCACCATTTATTATAAATGAGACACCGAATACTGCAGTTGATAGTTAAATGCCATATGCAAGTTACCTGTTGGACGTAAGCCAATTGCACAGCTATTGGAGCCAATTCCACATCTATATCATCATCAGCAAAGTTGTCTTCCATAAGTGTTTCCTGGCCCACTCTATCATAAAAAGAAGATGCAGATTAATGAAAAAAATTAAATGATCCACGCTTCCTAGATTAAGACAATCTTATGTTAAAATGATTATTAGAATAAGATGTCAGCCTTGTGTCCCTGATAAAACAATTTCTTGTTCAAGTCTTTTAAATCTTGCCAATAGCTAATTGCAGATAAAACATACTCATATTTCGTAAATCTTAATAGATATCAATCAAAGAGAAAGAGAACTTGTATACCACCTTCGAGCATAGAGTAACATCTGTTCATCTTTGTAGTTATTTCCCTCAATTAGAGTTTAGAGAGCAAGCGCTGTTGTACGCCAACTCAAAACTGCTATTTGCTTTAATCCTATATGCATCTACAGTTTTTTGTACTTCTGTAGACCTCCCGGAAGACACCAAACCAGCAATTAAGTTTGTCTCTAAGGATTCAATCCTTGATTTTTGAAGTATTTGATAAATTTCCACACTGTCATCCATTCTTCCCAGACGAAATAAGTTGTAGAGATGATTCTATGCATCAATTATTACAGTTTTTTCTAGAAAAGGCGGGCAACTAATGGTCGAGAGGGTTCTACAAATAATAGACTTAAAGGCTCCTATATACAGTATCATCTGTGCTCAAGTTTGCAAATCTCGATACCTGTAAATCTGTAATCACCCTATTACAGAAATTAATTATAGTGTTCAATTCTGAGCACATTAGAGTTATATTGTGGCTTACTTCTATTTCATGTAAATTTGTTTTTGATTTTTTTAGTAAAAGAAATAAGAAGAGAACGCCTGATAAGAAAAGGAGGTTGAGGGTACATACGGAGCGACTCTGCGATGATAAGCCTAATGTACCTACACAAAATAAAGCAACAGAATGGAAACTCAATAGATAGAGTTGAAAGTTGATGCATTGATACAATCTGGTACATACTGTATTTGTTTTAAGGATTCCATGGTTAATTTTCCATCGCCAAGCACTGCATCAATCTCCGCCCGAGCCTTTCTCATTTTAGACTGGTTCCGTTGAAAAAATGTAATGAAGAAAAATTATCATGAAACCTTGCTAGGAATATAAATAAAAATGATGAAACAGCATTTATAGAACATACTTGAGCAAGGAGGAAAACTGCCCATGTAAGCGCTAGTGCGATTAAAGGCCTACAGAAATGGTAAATTTGGCGACAAGGACAAACCTGTGATTATTCTTGCAGAATAGATTCATCAGAGCAGCAAGCAGAAGACCCAGGTTATCGAAACACACAGTTTGTATCTACAACATAGAGAATGAGTTCACATTTTGGGAAATCATTATGCGCGACAATCTAGGAAGTCAGGGGTCCTACCAAGTTAAAGAACTTACTTGGGCCTTTGCTGAAACTTCACCAAGATTGCCCACTATTGCAAAGCTGTGATGAACAACAGGCTGAAATTTGACTGACATTGTAAAATCTCCATGAGAAATCAGTCATGGGGTGAAAGAATAGATAATTAATATATCATACAGAAGCTACTTTACTGTAAACTCATACAAATAATGCTCCTCCGGTAGCATATCAAGGAAGAAATGTAAAAAACATGATCTCAGGGTACAACAACTTACAGAAATCACAAGGTGGGAGGCCACACTTATTTGCTTTGCAATGTTGGCCACTGATGCAAGTAGCAAGAAGCAACGCATAAATACAGGGGTTAATAGCTCAACCCCAATGCCCAAGCTAAACAGAACAGTTGTTCCCAACCTAACTCTCTAAAAAGAAATCAGTGAAAGGAAGAACATTTAGGTATACTTATATAACAGTTTATTATTTATATAGAACTATTGTGATTTTGCAAATCCTTTGATGCATGCATTATATACTTAGTCTGGCAGTCAGTTATGAAAGTTTACTGTATAATGGTAATATTGTCAAACTTCAAATGTGAAATGGCCATGTTAAAAAAGTCATCAAGGCCAGGAAATTTGGACTCACTGGATTAGGATTGTGTAGAATCCGCGAAATCAAAAAAAAAACACAGAGTAGTACCAAATGTAATATAATATAACTGGTTTCGCATTATCTTTCCTCATTCATAATGCATGATGAGTTTGTGTCAAACAGATACCAAGTTATACCTTCAAGTTAGTATCAAAAGCAGAACCCCTGCTCAACCTTCCAAGTCCATCCTTCAACACCCAGTTCAGAGCAGCAGCTGTCGGAAATGATCTCGCATACCCAACTCCAATTGCCCGAAACATTGCCTACAATCCAAAACAAAAGAAAGCCGACAACTATAAAGCCCCAAAATGGAGAAGCCTACTACATCTCAGAGCACCTAAAAAACAAAAATATGTACCTAGTGGCGAGAACCTGATGGGCGGAGCCGAAAACCCTGTGGAAGAACTTCCACTTGACATAGTCGACGTAATTTCCATGGACATCATCAAATCATCTCTTAGCTATAAAACACATTGCTGAAAAATAATGCTAGAGATGCTTCAGAGTACAGATGAATGTAGAAACTTCCAAAATGACAAATAAAAGCATGTCTGGTGAAGAAAATCACAGAAAGCTTAACGGAAACCGATCTAGTGAAAATAGAAGAGAGACAAATTAAAATGTATATTGCTCAACAATCTTCATTTCCTATCTTAAATAAAGATAAAGAATTCCATTTTAGTTGAATGATACCTGGAGATCATCTACATCATCTCCCCGCATATCAACAAAAAGCGCAATAGGCTGGCATCCTGCAAGCTTAAAATCTCAGTCAAAAAAAGAAATTCTTAAAGAACACATATTATCCAGGAATGATTATCAACTTTATGAATTTGCATCAAACCTAATACGATCAATGATCATCCAAACTCTATAAAATTTGAACATGTTACTCAAACAACACTACATAACTATATATTAACACATGAATCCCAGACCCCAACACTTTCTGAAATCTCCCAAAACGTTCTATGACACAGGCTTCTTGTTCTGGAACAATCCAGATACCCCAATCAAATCATGTTCTCCTCTCATATCTAGATAATCAAAGTCAGTCAGAATTATTAGCAACAAATTGAAACCTAGACAACAATCACACACAAAGCCAGCACACGGAGGACATTAAGAAACTGTCAGTAGTTCGAAGCACAGGTTCAATTCATCATCATCAGTACTCTCCATGAAATAGATATAAATATGACCAAGAAACCTAGGCTACAATTTGTGTGAATCACACACAAAGCCAGCACAAAGAGGACATTAAAAAACAATCAGTATATGGGAGTAAATGTTCAATTCATCATCAATGCTCTTCCATAAGATATATATAATATGAGCAAGAAACCTAGACAATAAAGTTGTGTGTATCACACACAAAGCCAGCACAAAAAGCACATAGAACTCAATAGATGGATGTATATTTACTCTAACAGGACTACATAACTACGGGCAACCAAAACCACAAATCACATATAGGTAAGGAAGATAGCAAGAAACATGGTCGTTGGGAAATCACAAAACAGTAGGACTTCAATACAACCGTCAGAGAATGCAAACCCTAATCCACAATACAACGACCGAAAGAGATCGGTATATGAAAGGGAAGCTCAGGAGGGTTGGAACTTACCAAACCAGAATCCCGATGGTGCTATATGATAGGATCCTGATCCTATCAGGATCCTATCTAGTAGAATATAATTTATTTCCTATTTATTAATTAGAAGAAGTCTATCTTTAGTTTAATTAATATTTTATATTTAGTAGAATCTATAATATCTAGGATATATTATTATTTTAGGAAGATATCTTTTAATTCTATGATTTACTTTATTTTAGGAGATAGGCAGATTATAAATAGATTCATTGTTCTAGGCTTTTACGGCAATCAATTATCAATCAATAAAGGTTCTTCCTTGGTAGTTTAATCTCTAATCAAAAGATTATCGGTTGTTAGATCTCAAATCAAAAGATCAATCCCTATCTATCGAGCCCTGAGGAATCAGGTCTCATCATCTGATATCAGAGCAAGGTTTTTTCCCACCCAAATCCCACAAATTTTTTTCTTTCCTTTACGATGACGCTGAAGGAATTGGAAGAACGCATGAACGCCTCCGACAGGACCCAAGCCGACCACACCCGGATGCTGACGGATCTCCAGACCGGAATCCAACGCATCCTTGATCGATTGGCCGCGGTCGAACAACCACCGCCGCCCGCGCCAGACAACCGCCAACAACTCATTCAGCCACCAATCCAGGGTAGACCAATTCGCCTCGATTTTCCCAGATTTGAAGGTGTCGAACCAGAAAGCTGGCTCTTTCAAGCCGAGCAATTTTTCTCCCTGAACCCGCTTCCCCCAGAACAGAGAGTCACCATGGCGTCAATCCACCTCCGAGGCGACGCCGTTGCCTGGTACCGTTGGCTGCGACACTCCTTGGGCGACGACCTCACATGGCGACAGTTCTCTACCGCCTTGTGCAAACGCTTTGGGTCCCGCAACAACAGAGACCCCATGAGCGCCCTCTCCAAGCTTCAACAGCCAGGTCCGGTATCCGCATATATCACCGAGTTTGAAACAATGATCAACTTGGTCCACGGGCTCGACGAGTCACACCAAGTTAGCTTATTCTTATCCGGTCTACGAGCAGACATCCAAGCAGGGGTTCGCCTTCATTCTCCAACCAGCCTCTCTCATGCATTCGAGTTGGCATTGTGTCAGGAGGATGCGATTACTGCAACAAAGGAATTTCAGGCTTCTTCCGGCAACACATGTTCCCCCAAACAGTCTTCTACCCAGCTTAGCCCTTTGTCTGAGACTCCCAAGCCAATTCCTACAGCAGTTCCAGGCAATTCTGCACTGCCCACAGGTGTCAAGCGTCTCACCTGGGAAGAACAACAACACCGCAGGTCAAAGGGCCTTTGCTTTAATTGTGAGGAAACATACAAACCAGGGCATCGTTGCGCAGCTCCGCAGTTACTGTTGATGGATGCCTCTGCTGCAATCGACAACGACATTGAGATCACATGCATCGATCACGGTTGAAGGCTTGAGGACAAGCCTTATCTCCAGGGCGTGGGAATGATAGGATCCTGATCCTATCAGGATCCTATCTAGTAGAATATAATTTATTTCCTATTTATTAATTAGAAGAAGTCTATCTTTAGTTTAATTAATATTTTATATTTAGTAGAATCTATAATATCTAGGATATATTATTATTTTAGGAAGATATCTTTTAATTCTATGATTTACTTTATTTTAGGAGATAGGCAGATTATAAATAGATTCATTGTTCTAGGCTTTTACGGCAATCAATTATCAATCAATAAAGGTTCTTCCTTGGTAGTTTAATCTCTAATCAAAAGATTATCGGTTGTTAGATCTCAAATCAAAAGATCAATCCCTATCTATCGAGCCCTGAGGAATCAGGTCTCATCACTATAATTCTAGGAGAATTGTCAATTCTTCTTTCTTTCTCGAGACAACATTACAATCCACGCCTCTAGCCATGCTCGCTGCCATCAACTATGAACGGAGAGGGAGCTTATAAAATTGCCTCATGTCGTATCTTCATCTCCTTTCCCCTCTATCTATCCATGTATATAGATCACTAAATCTCAGTAAAAAAATCAGTAAAGTTCAGTACAAAAAACCAGCAGTAAAAAGAACACAAGAAAACAACAAAAATCCGCCATCCCAAATACCCATGTACGGCTGTACCTGCTGATTCCAAATTAGCCATGGATTTTCAGTTTTATTACGCTTGGAACACCTCCAACCAGAAGGAGGTATGATAACTCGCCAATCTGAGGTAAATTCGTAGCATAAGTACTGACTTGCTTCTTGCTAGCTACCCACCGCTGAGTCGCAATTGAAATTCCGAACACCATGAGATGGCTTGATCAATGTTAGAGGACTAACCAGATGAGGACTTTTCCCACAAGCCCCCTTAGCCACCGTCGAATCGCTTGCCCATACGAATCGCTTCAGCTGGATCGGGTCGGCTTCGCCCCTCAGAGCGACCGATGGTTGTTCACTATAAACCTGAATAAATGTCATTACCATATCTCAGCCTTATATAGTACAATCTATAAAATTTCAGAGGTGGCGAAGAATCGGAGAGAGCTTAAGAATGGCAGCGGGCAGCGGTAACTGATTAATCATAGAAAACCCTAATTGAAGAGGAAATAGGAAGAGTCTGCAAATCAAGGAGGAGAAAATAGAATAGGCTAACAATCAGAGAATGGAGTTTTCCTGAAAGGACCAAAAACCATTAGGAACCAATCATGAACAATATCTAGATGAAGTGGGCACGCTGAAACAATTTAACACTATCAAGCAAGCAACTGAATCTTTACTCCAAAAAAAACAAAATGCAAACATTACGAACCAAACATGAACAATATCCAGTTGAAGTGGGTAAACTGAAACCATTTAACACTCTCAAGCAAGCAATTGAATCTTTACCCAAAAAAAAAAAAAAAAAATGTAGTGCTGGAAGAGCCAATTCAGGTTTTATAAATGGTAACGGCGACCAAAAGCCTCCAAATCGCCACAATCTTGACGTTGCATCCTATACAAGTGGGAAAAAATTGTTTGGTTCGCTGTTCTATTTGCCTTCTAAGCAACTAAGTGGAAACTCTGTACATTTGTATAAATAACGAAATAGAAAGCGAATCAGAATGCGGGAATTTGGGATGTAAAGCAAACACGTGAATAGGGAGTTCATTGCAAGAACAACATATAACGAAAGGGCATACAAAATCGGACAGCTGGCCCATACAACGGAAGAGATGCTGATGTTAGGGCTTCAAAAGACACAAAAACAGTAGGCTAGAGGAAGGGAACACATTTAAGGAGGCCTCGATGGGAATTGAAACAGGGTGGGAAAGGGGGGAAACCACACCTGCGAATCAGAGACAATGAAGGCAGCCCTACATACTTCCCGGTAAGGTACGTCGCATCCCACTATCTGCAAATCAGGACGCGGATCTCAGCATCGACCCCAACCACCAGTTGGGATAAATAAACATCGTCGGAACCTGGCTTTCCATCACGGGATCCACCAGAACTACCATCGTAGGTTAATTAAATTGGACACGCCGCTGCCGGATTTGCTGCTTACGCCACGGCTGGTCCGGGCTCCTCAGGAACCGGCGCGCCTTTCTTATTGCCACCGACCATCATGAATTGTATAAAGAATCCAAATTCAAAGACGGATTAAGAATAGAGGTTTTTTCATCGAACCACGCCCCTTATATTTATATAGGCGAATTTGCATGGAACCGCCCCTTATATGCCTATTGATTTAAAACCACTCATTATATATGTTCTATTAACAAAAGACCACCCTTATGATTATTCCGTTAACTAATCTGTCAAGTGTGTTAAAAGGACGATTTCACCCCTCAGTTTGTAATGAAATTACAACCCATTACCAGGTTTGTTACCTCCTAATACCGGTTTCAGAAAATTATGATTTTTTATCTTCTTTTTTTTTAATTTGTGAAATTGGGGAAATTTTTTGATCAATGCCCAAATTTGAGAATTAGGGTTTGAAGTGGGACAAATGGTGAAAGCCATTTCTGGAGGCTGGGTTGCAGAGGGAGACTGGTTAGGGTTTACGAGGAAGGGCAGGACCAGTCTGAGAGGAGAAGGAGGAAATGGAGATCGAGAGGTTGGCGTAGGTCGACGGAGGGGGAATATCGGCGTCAGATGAGGGAAGGCGGAGATCTGGAGAGGCTTACGAAGCTTCCTTGGAGGAGGAGTGCGATTTTATGGCGGAAAGCGTCTTCGGCGAGGGTGGAGTTGAGGAGGACGAGATCGAGGTTAATGGGTTGTAATTTCATTACAAACTGAGGGGTGAAATCGTCCTTTAACACACTTGACGGATTAGTTAACGGAATAATCCCAAGGGTTGTCTTTTGTTAACAGAACATATATAATGGGTGGTTTTAAATCAATAGGCATATAAGGGGTGGTTCCATGCAAATTTGCCTATATAAGGGGTGATTCGATGCAAAAACCTCTTAAGAATAAATAGAAAAGAGGCGGCCGACGACATTCCCCAAAATCCATAACGCCCAATCTTTTTTTTTTTTTGGTAAAAGAGAGGCAGCACTCTCGATAATTTTATAAAAACATCCTACTTGGCCACCAGGCGGGGTGTAGAGAAACCCCTAACATCGTCTGAAAGACAAAGAGACACCCAATCGGGCGGAATAACAACAAAATGAAAACCATGCGGAAAATGAAAAGCAAAAGAAGCAAGACGGTCAGCCACCATATTTGCTTCTCTGAAGATGTGACGAAACTGGGTATCCTAGTCTCTACGAATGAAGCCTAGCGCCAGAGAGACGAGGCTGAAAAGGGGATGGCAACGATCCATAGGTTTATTGAGAAGCTGAACCGCTAACTGCGAATCAGTTTCTAAAACAACCCTCCTGTAACCCCTCTCCCAGGCAAGCCTGATTACGACTGCTGGCAAGCTCGAAATCCTCGGAAAGCTTCAAAATATGGGTCGCTCTATCACCAACAAAAACATTATTGTTGAACACCCAGTCATTACGCCACTTCCAAATACTCCAAAGGGCATTAGCAAAGATACACGCCCACTTCAAACCACCAGACAGCACAGTCCTATCAGCCAGATTATGACGCACCCATTGCGCCCAGTTCCACCCAAATAACTCGTCCCAAGCAAACGGGGGAAGAAGGGCCGACCAAACAACCTGGATAGCAGAGCAGTCCCTAAAAAGGTGCAGAAGGGATTCCGGAGCCGCACGACACAGGGGGCAAACATCACAGGAGCTAATATGACGCCTAACCCTTTCCAAATTGGTCATGATCCCACCCCTGAAGGCCAACCAAGCAAAATACCGCACTCTTTCCTGAACCCTCAAACTCCAAATGGCTTTGAAGATCGAAGCATCCAGATCGATCAAAGAACATCTAGCATGAATAAGAGAATAAGCAGAAGAAACGTTGTAGTTCCCGTCACTCGAGAGACCCCAAGATCTAACATCCTCCTGATCAATATCATTCGAGACCACGACATCAACAAGCTTAAGAAGCACCCCAGCCGGTAACAACCTATCCAACCGACTCCAGCACCAACCCTCATCATGGTTCCAAAAATACTCCACCGACACCTCCGCAAGCACTCCCGAGATGGGCCGCAAAGCAAGCTGAAGAAGCTCGACCTCAAGTAACCATTTGTCTTTCCAAAACTTGGTTTTCTTACCATTACCAATAAGCCATTTATAACCCGACACAATAACAGACGACTTCGCTTTCAGAATACTTCTCCACGCAGGCGAGGAATGCCCATGGATAGCCCGAGACGGACGGACATACTTGGCCCTCAACACACTTCCCCAAAGACTAGAATCGTCCTTGAGAAAGCGCCAAGCACGTTTCCCGGTGAGAGCCAAGTTCATATCCTCCATACTCTTCAAGCCCAAACCACCACAATCCTTAGGCTTAGATATTTCGTCCCAATGAAGATGATGGATCTTCTTCTGCTCACCCCCAACTCCCCCAAACAAAAGAGCGAGTGATTTGGTCAATTTTTTCGCAAGTAGAGACCGGAAGATTGATCGACGCCATCGTATAAACCGGAAGGGAATGCAAAACAGACTTCGCAAGGGTCACACGACCCGCAAAACTAAGACGACTACTCTTCCAACCCATGAGACGACTACAGATCTTCTCAAGAAGGGGATCAAAAGTATTCTTGTTGATCGGCTTATGAAGAAGAGGCATACCAAGATAAGTACCAAGATCGGTGGTGAGAGTAAAGCCGCACGCACTCTGAATATCATTAATCAATCCCTGCTGAACATTAGGAGAGATGAAGAGTTTAGATTTGTCCCGGTTCACCTTCTGACCCGAAGAGCAGCAAAACCTATCCAAAATGCTCTGCATGACCACAATTTGCTGAACTGAAGCTTCCGCCACCAACAGAATATCATCCGCAAAGAGCAAATGGGATAACCTTGGTCCTCCGCGCGAAAGCTGGATCGGAGTCCAACTGCGATCATCAACAGCATTCAGAATCATATGACTTAATCTTTCAATACACAACACAAAAAGATAAGGGGAAATAGAGTCTCCCTGGCGGATACCCCGAGTGGGCATAATATCTTTTGTGTGTTCCCCATTCCAAAGAACATTCAAGGAAGTCGAAGAAATACACTCGGAAATCCAGCCGATCCAAGTATCATCGAAGCCCGCATCATGGAGAGTATCCACAATGAAGTCCCATCTCAATCTATCATAAGCTTTCTCAAGGTCGATTTTCAGCATCATCCACCCTTTAGTCCCACCTTTGAACCTCATAGAATGAACAATCTCTTGAGCAAGCACAATATTATCCATGATAAGCCGTCCTGGGAGGAAGCTTCCCTGCGTAGGGCCGATCAAGTCCGGGAGAAGACGCTGCAATCTACTCACAAGCACTTTCGTGATAGTTTTGTAAATAACATTACAGAGACTAATGGGACGGAAAAGACAGACCTTATCAGGATTAGCCACCTTAGGGATGAGGGAGATGAGAGTGTCGTTCAAGCCAGCCGGGAGCTTACAACTCCTGAAAAACTCCAAAACCAACTTGATGATGGAATCGCCCACCGTCGGCCAACACTTTTGGAAAAACAGCGGTTGGAAACCATCCGGCCCTGGCGATTTCAGACTACCCATACTCTTGACGGCCAAGAGAATCTCCGCCTCCGAGAAATCTCTACCAAGTTCCGCCCATCTCACACGATCCAGAATAGGAAAACCGCCATAAGGGGTCGAGATAGGAAAAAGCTCCTGAGGAGGGATGGAATACAAAGACTTAAAGAAGTCAACAACCAAGCCTTCTAACACAACCTTCTCCTCGACCCAAACACCATTCGAGTCCAGAAGCATTTTCACACGGTTTCTCTTACGTCTGACAATAGTAGAGGCGTGAAAGAAAGCCGTGTTGCGATCACCCTCCAAGAGCCAAGTCTCCCTAGACTTTTGACGCCACAAGATTTCCTCCTGACTTAAGACCACCTCAAGATCCTTAGCAATACAATTCTCTACTCTAAGCAGCTCATCCGACGGTCTAGCGGCTAACTCAATTTGAGTTTTATCAAGCAACTCAAGAAGACTCCTCTTCTTCTCAAAGATATTACCAAAACAGGTTCTATTCCACTCCATAAGAGCCGACTTGAGGTTAGCGAGAGCAATGTTGGCCGGGCAATCACGAGTTACCTCTAGACCAAGTGAATTTCTGCCCCGAGAAACCCATATCAATAAGACCACAATCATCAATGATACTCTTGAAAACATCTGAGTCAGGGTGCAACCCCCCAGAGCCACCATAACGATCCTCCGAAGAAATGATGCAGTTAAAGTCTCCACCTAAGAAGAGGGGACCCTTCACTTTAGATATCTCAGCCTCAAGAGCAACTCAAAACCTTGATCTACGGTGAACAGTAGGAGGAGCATAGACAAAAATAAATTGTCCCCGTAACTCCCCCTTAGAGATCTTAGCACTGATAAAATGATCGTTCTTAAGAGTAATAGAAACTTTCGACTCATCGGGATCCCAGAACATCCACAAACCACCTTTAAAACCCTGAGCTTCAACTCTTTCAGACTCCTTCAGGCGGAACTTGCTCCAAACATCTTGAGCCCGAGTACCTGAAATATGAGTTTTCGAAAGAACACGTAAGTCGACATGATGACATTTCAACATATAGTTAATAGTCGACATGATAACGCCCAATCTTTCACTCACTAATGAGGCTGCAATGAAGAGAAGACTAATAATACACGTAATAATAATAGGGATATGAGTAATGAAGCTGAGAAGTCGTGTAGAAAGAAAGATGGGAAAAAAGTCTTAGGGCAAATACTGAAGCAACGCGTTAGGGCCCGCCACTTAAACAAATTTAAGCATCAAAGTTCACCACTAAACACACTTAATACTTAAACAAAGGGTCAACAATGAGGAGAAAATAGAATACGACTAGATACGGGCCTCGCGCTCCGCGTGAGAAAATTACGGATTTTCGTATGTGATTTAATATAGTTATACATTATTTGTTAATATGTTGTTGTTGTTATCAAATTTATTAATATTTGTAAATATAAGTATTTTTTATTTCCTTATATTTATGTTTGAAGTAGTTTTAAAACATAATATTAGAATAAGTTTGCATTGTCATAAGAGAAGCTCACACATTAATTTAATTTGTGACTTAATCAAGTAGCCTATAAATAAATATAACATATGGATATAAGAAAGATATTTAAATACATGTCCAAAAGTCCAATAGGAGGTGATTAAGAAATGAGTAATGCATTAAATTGGTACCAATTTCATTCAATTTTGGCAATGGACAACCAACTTTTATATAGATAAGATAAGATTGTTTAGCCCCACTTCAATGCACCACTTCAATTCACCCCTAAAAACACCCCTAAAAGCATTGAATGCTTATTCCAAAGATTAATTTTATATGTTTATAGATAGATAGATAGATACATGATCGTACATTCGTCAAAAAACATGAAATTATATTCATATAAACTAGACTTCTAAACGATTCCAATCATCTATCATAAACTCAATTCCGATCTAAACTTGATTTATAGTGATTTTACTAAACCATTAGTACAATCCTGAAACATTCAAACATTTCGAAATCTTGCACCAAATATATCATAATCGATGCTAATCAATCAACCACAGAACTTGTACCGTAACTAATTCATCTAGCTGCTCATTCACCCAAATATTTTAAGAGTTAATTATGTGCTAATACAGCTACAACAAGATTAAGTTCACCTACACTTCAAATTTTACGAATATAAATAACCATTGACCAAGTTCAAAATCCAAAGTTTATATGATTATCATGCACAAGGAATCTGATCTAAACAAGTACAATATTACATACTTTTATTAATAAATCGAAGGAATAAGCATAGGTTTCAATAAAATCATGATCATTCTTTCTTTAATCACGCACAGAGTAACAACGTCAAGTGGTTGACGACAATACCTCATTTTTTGCATTCGATAGAAATAGAGCTTTATATTTGTTGTATTAATGGGCTAGGTTAGGAATTTAATTTGCTAAAAGCCCAAAATAAATTATAGATATGAAGAATAACAATAATAATTATATACAAATTATTATACGTAATACTTTCTTAATCAACCAAACACTCCAATTTCAACAAATGTAATCCAACAAGCAATATAAAATATAGCTTAAAAATCGTCTATCCCCTTTGATCTCATTAATAGTTTCATGAGAATTAGGGATATTACAATCCTTACAGAGCCTATGAGTGTCAGTAGTTTTTTTTTTTTCTAAAGTTGATTGCAGGGGGTGGAGAATGATCGGATGAGGCGTGTATTTATACACCTTATTGGGCATATCAAACGTCAAAGAGTAGGCAAACCTCCAAATAGTAGAAAACTGTCTATTTTTATGGTTTCCTTTTCCCATTTTGAATTAATCACGTGTCTTCCTCGTGTTTTTTGTAAAATATATTAACAAAAAAAATTATAACTACTGATCTCGAACCCTCAGCTGCTTGTTATATGGGTTAACTACTATACCCACTGCTCTAGTTTGTATTTCTTGTTCTTTAAGAACACTAAAAATATTACTCTCCATTTGGATCGAACACTCAAACCATTCCTTTGTTTCTTATATTTCTTATCCATTACGCTATTTTGTATTTCTTGTTGTTCAGTCGAATTTCAAAGTATAATGTTATCTTAAAATTTGAGATTGTTTCAAAAAACATGTGGTTCTTTTAATCTATGTGTCCAATCTTCCTATGTTTTTGTACTGGATTTGCATATTTGGCAACTACCAAATTTGCATCTCTGATTTTGTCTTGAAGAACTTATCATGCATCTCTGGATGCACCTGGTGTGCATCACCCAGAGCACTTGGTGTGCATCTCTTGAAGCACGTTGTGTGCTTCTCTCGAAGAAGCCTGAAGCAACTAGCTTGCTTCAAGAGTCGTCCCTGTTTTAACTTCATATGAAGAAGATATGTCAAATACACATATAAGGAAGATCCAGAGCACTGATGTTGTTGTTGTTGTTGTTGTTGTTGTTGTTGTTCTGGATCCTCCTTATATGAATCTTCTCCTCCCTCTTCACTATCTGAATCTCCTCCATTATCTTCACTTTCTTGCATCCCATCCCTGTCTTCATTGTCTTCAATTTCTATTGGATTCATCTAAGTTCCAGAACTGATGTCAAAGCTTGAATCATCAGACATGTTATCATCAGAGGATTCATCAGAGATCAAATTGATATAATTCTCTCTAGCCATCTGTGCATTAGACATAAATATCATTTTCCACAGTAGAGTTTTTTACTTCAATTTTTTACCGAAAATTTCTTCAAACATTTACCCCATATTTTTTTACTAGCATCTTATCTGGCATTCAATTATATTTTTGTTACCCAAAATTATCTTCTATAATAGCATATGTTACTTGAATGTTTCCCAAATCTAACATGCAAGCTTAACATACAGTCTAATCACCTGTTCTTTAGCCAAAATAACTTGTATGTAATTTTTTTTAAGTTTAATTCACTACTTGTGTATACACAATCAAAGCTATGTTCATGAATAATCTGGAAACAAGTGTTATACACCCAATCTTACCTTCAAACTAGTTAGTCTTTTATAATTATGAATTAGTATTTTGATCCGAACTCGTTTCCGACTCAAACCTGACCCGTCCAACCCGATTGCCAAGTCAAATTATAAATGAGGCTTGATATTTTCTAAACTTTAATTAATAGGTATAACATTATCATTTTATTGAATTAATAAGTATAATAATATCACCTACTAGTCGGCCACGTTATTTGACCTTTCAAAACATAATTTTTATTTTATTTTATTATTTCTTTCTTTCCAATACAAAATTAGCTATTTTCCTTTTAGAAATTTATAATTTTTTTCTTTCCATATTGTTTTTCCTTCTATCACTTTGTGATATCATTGCCCGTACTATAATTTTTTTAAAGATTAGTTGTATTCAACTAATTTATTATCTATTTTCTTAGGGTCACATCGTTATTGATAATACTTACTCCTTGATAATAGGAAATAACAATTTTTATAGTCATATACTCATATACCTATATTTTATCTATCCATAAACATATACTGATGAATATCTTTAGTGAATATTTTTCTCATACCTCCCAAAATTATGGGTTAAGTTTCGGTGAGGATGAATCTTAAGGTGAGGAATAAGGACGATGAACACAAACATTAGTACGCATGAACACACATGTTATAATGTATGAACACATTTTCGTCAATGAACACACAATGTGACATATGAACACACTATGACATGTACATGCTCTAGCGTATGAACACATATGTTATGACTGATAAACACACACATTATAACACACAAGAACACAAAAGTGTCCTCAGTCTTAACCTAATAACTTATTCTCACCGGATCTTTTTCCCAAAATTATATATATTAGGATTAGGATAGGATAGGATTTTTGTTTTGTTTTTTTTCGTTGAAAATACATAATGTGATGAACTTTTATATGATTTACATTATAAATACCACAAAATATATTTTTTCTATCAAAATTATAATAATTAGATTATATATGTGAAATATTTTGGACTACAAAATAAAAAAGGATAATTAATTCAAACTAAATTAATCATGCATGATTAATTTCCTTTTTGTGTACCATCTCTTCTTCTCGTTTTTTATTTGTTTTTTATTATCATGTTGTTTAGATAAGTTTTTTGCGATATGATAGTTTTTCTTTTGCAAAAATATAATTTGTTTATTTATTATAGTAAAAAGATCTATGCACACTTCAACATTGGGTTTTTTTTTTGTGAATATCTTTTCTCATACTCCCAAAAATTATATATACTAGTCCTTTCTGCCCGTGCTACACACGGGCCAAATGAATTTAAAAGAAATAAATTAGTACTTTATAAATATGAATTAGTATTTTGACCCGAACCCGTTTCGGACCCAAAACTAACCCGTCCAACCCGTTTGCCAAGTTTAATTATGAATGATGCTTGACATCTAAACTTTAATTAATAGGTACAACATTATCATTTTATTAAATAAATAGGTATAATAATATCACCTGTCATGTTATTCAAAAACATAATTAATATTTTATTTTGTTATTTCTTTCTTTCAATAAAAAATTAGCTATTTTCTTTTAGAAATTTATAATTTATTTGTTTCCAAATTGTTTTCCTTCTATTACTTTGTAATATCATTTATTTGTAATTAACCTTATTTATCTTATAATTAAAATATTCTGCTAGGTAATATTTATCTGAGAAAGAATCATTTTCTAAGATTTAATTTGAGTTTAGATATTAATCTTGGTAGATTTAGTGTAATATTTATTTGAATCACTTTGTCATAATTTTTCTATAATTTATTTTTGTAACGTTCAATTGACTTATGTGTCATTCTTTGAGTTATGTCACTCATCAACCATGTTATCTGACACGTCGTCATGACTTAAAAAAAACGAAACAAATGCCACATGTTCAAGAATATTGAAAAAAATCTTAATTTAATTAATTGATTAGCTATTACCTAAAATTTTTAGCTACCCAGAGTATCCAAATATAATTTAATACATTTGATATTTCTCATCTATACATCTTAAATTAATTGGTTGATTATCTTTAACCTAAAAAATTATCTACTTTGTATACACTATCCCATTATAATTTAATACACTTGAAAAATTCTATATATACGTATTTTTTATCTATATTTTTATGTGATTTAATGTATTTATGGATTATATAAGTTATTTAATGTATTTATGGATTATATAAGTTATTTAATAAGTTTTAAATATATAAACTATTTAATTCTAAATACCATAGTTATATCATTAAAATATTTAATACATGTGACCAAATGTATGACACGAGAACACATGCTAATATGCATATGTAAAATGAAGTCGTTTACTATTCTTGAGTTCATGCCTAATTTTTCCTAAATGTTGATATGTAAAATTCTTAAAAGCTCTAAAGCCTAAAGTCCTCTATAATGACTATCCTAGCATAATAAGATTGTTACGAAGCCTTAATCGATTTTTTAAATATTTTATTTATTTTTCAGTTTTGGATTGATTTTGAAATCAAATGTATAGATTTATTAGATATATTTATCTAGTTCTGTTGTTCCTCATAAAAAAGGGAACATAAATTATGTGTTACTGGCACACCTTTTAATATTAGAGTTTTTTCAATTATAAAAGAAATATTTTTTTTACAATATTAGATTTTTTCCGGTTGGACAAGCAAAATCTCAAGCCAAAGTGAATATATTGATGAATATCTTTGTGAATATTATAGGTGAATATTTTTCAACGAACCATCGACAAAAGTTGGCTAATAAAGATAATTTTTAAAACCAAAATGTAAATTTAGGTGAATGTTCGTTATGTAAAATTATTTTTTACCTGATTTGCATAGTTATATTTCATGGTTTAATCCTTGGATTTGTTTCTTATCTTTTTATCATTAAAACTATTTATTATCGATTAATATTTTTATGATGATAGTGTTTATGAATATTATTTGTAAACTATTTTTTCCTACCTTAAAAGATATTGTTTTATTTATTTATCATAATAAAAAATTACACACACTATAATATTGGGCTTTTTTCCGGTGGACTAAGCAAAAAGCCCAAAAGTTAAGATGAATATCTTTGTGATAATCTTTTGTGTAAATAAATTAGTACTTTATAAATACGAATTAGTATTTTCACCTGAATCTGTTTCGAACCTGACCTGTCCAGCCCGTTTGTTAAGTCTAATCATGAATGATGCTTGATATTTTCTAACTCTAATTAATATGTATAACATTATCATTTTGTTGAAGTAATACGTATGCCTGCCACGTTATTTGACCTTTTAAAAACATAATTTATATTTTATTTTGTTATTTCTTTCTTTTCCAATAAAAGATTAGCTATTTTCTTCTTAGAAATTTATAAATTTTTTCTTTCTAATTTGTTTTTCCATCTACCACTTTGTGATATAAGTTATTTAGTTATTTGTAATTAACCTTATTTATCTTATAATTAAAAAATTCTGTTATGTTATATTTGTGTAAGGAAGAATTGTTTTCTATATATATTTATATATATACGGCCTTTAACATTGGGCTTTTTTTTCCGGTGGTCCAAGTACAAGCCCAACTAAAGATAAATATATTGATGAATATCTTGTTAAAAATTTGAGTGGATATTTTTCAACCACCCCAAAAATTATATATTTAAAAATTTCTTCTATTTAAAGTGAATATTTTTCAACCACCCACAAAAATTATATATTTAAAAAAAATTCTGTTATGTAATATTTGTTTAAGGAAGAATTGTTTTCTATATATATATGCGGCCTTTAACATTGGGCTTTTTTTTCCGGTAGTCCAAGTAAAAGCCCAACTAAAGATGAATATATTGATGAATATCTTGTTGAATATTTTTTATGAGTATTTTTCAACCACCCCCAAAAATTATGTATATTATGATTATAATATGATGATTATGATAAGATATGATATGATATCTTGTATCCATGTTATTTCTACAGAAAAAAAACAATAATCTTGTACCAATGTTGTATATAAATCTATTTTTTAACGGGCTTGGACTGTTAAAATTCACGAATCAATGCATAAAGCGCAAATCAAAATATGCTAGACAAAACTCTATTGAAGAGGAGCTTGAGTTGTCCAATTGAAGAAAATTTTGTACCTTGATAAAGTCGTATACAACTCAATTGTCCATACATCTTTGTTCCTCATATGCATCTTTTAATGTTCAATTGACAATTTATAATCATGTTTACTTTGACATGAAATTATATTAGGGTTGTCACGAATATCTTTTTACTATATTTTCTTTTTTGTTTAGTTTTTATAATTATAATAGTGTTTATAACTATCTTTTATCTTTTTACCATATCTTCTTTTTTGTTTGGTTTTTTTAATTATAATAGTGTTTATAACTACCTTTAATAATAACTTTTTTCCAATTATAAATTATAAAGATATAGTTTTGTTTATTTAATATAATAAAAATATCTATGTATTATAGACTATTCGGAATTGGACTTTTTTTTCCCGATGGGCCGAGTAAAAGCCCAAAATTATAATTGAATATAATTATAACACCCCCAAATTATGTTGGGAATATTACCGCCAGTGACCCCAGACTTAACTGTCCAAAGTCACCTAAGGCTTTACAATATGCATCGCAAAACAAAATAGTGATTGAAATGCAATACATTTATTAAATAATCTAATGAGTTTACAAATGCGGAAGCGATTACATTAAAAGTCATCATTCTTAACGTTATTACAGAGATTACAACAGAAGACTTAATTAAAATATTATAGGTCTTAAACCTTATTACTAACCTCAAAATCTTAATCTTATAAATAGAAACTCTAAAATATTATCAACTACCTTCAACGTCGGGAACTCGATTCTTCACTTATGAGAAACTACCATCTGATGTGCCGTATAGGGACGGATGACACCAGCCAACCATGCAAGGAAAGAAAACAATTGGTTAGTCTAATGAAAGACTATGCAAGTGGAATTTTATGTGAGGTTCTTGTATTCGTATCTAATTGTCTCTATCATTCTCGAGTCATAACCGAGAAATGAAATAGCTTTCGATACTCCTACTGAATAGTTTATGTCTTTAGGATATGCAACAAGAGAAGACTCCAAAAGAAAATGAGTCTTATGGGAAGAGTATGATTTGGGAACATTATAGTTAATTTTCACAGAATAACTTTAAAACAACCAACTTAGAATAATGAACTAACAATCAACCTCACCACATATAGTGTGTGAATCACCATACATGTGAATCCAGATTGAAAAGAAAGTCATCAAACAAGAGGCCGAGCGGTTTCCACGTTGTACTCCTCGCCCGAGGTATATTAATTATGTGCTCAACCGACACTTATCTTATTTCAATTTCAAAACGTATACATTCACGTTATAAGCTTTTAGTTCACGTCTTCCTCTCGGGATACTTAGTGAAAGATTCCAGTTTGCAACTCTTGAACCATATCTTCCTCGAAGGATACCTAATGGAAGAGAACTAGAATAATAATCCTAGCACTAGCAAGGTGCTCTCTCCACTTATCTACGCCAAGACAAGGGACTGGTCATGACCCAATCGAAGGCATTAGAGCATGTTACATCCTAACCCTTATATTATCAAGAAACAACTACCCACATTATCGGGATAGTGCTCCTACAAATACTCGCACTAACTACCCACATTATCGGGATAGTGCTCCTACGAATAATCGCACTAAACTAGTATATAATTCATTCACAACAACACACAAAGTCCATCTTATCACCCTATGATAATAATATAAAATATAGGTCATTCTAGCAGAATATACAACCTAATAATAATGATTCATCTTATTCACATCATTAACATATAAGTTCTCATGCAAAAAATGATTATATTTATCCCAACTTATTAACAATTCGAATTAATTGTTAAATAAGAAAAACATGGAATAAAGAAGCAAGAGCGAACCACCACTTGCCTTATTGACGAACGAAGGCGTGGATTCGAAACGGAGCGTAAGAACTCGTCTACTTTGCTCGATCTTCTAGAATCTTGATTCCGAATGCGTTACCCAAACACACAAATAAGATAAAGTCAATATCTATTTGATATAATTTTCTCACTAAATTATATCTCATTAAGTATGATTTTCTTATTATATCTCATATATTTAATTAAATAAACCAATTAATTTAATTTAATTATTTTCCGGAAAATACGAATACATATTACATATAAAATATTACATTTTATAACATATGCATCTTCTTGAATTTATAATGCATTAATTTAATTAATGCATTATAAGTCTCGAAATGGCTTTTAAATAAATCAGATTATCTGAAATAAATATTGGCCTATTTTGGATGGACTGGTCCAACAAAAGACAATTGGGCCAAGCCCAAATTGGTTTTGTGGACCAAGTCCACACCAAGATAAAGAAGAAGTTCTTCCTTGCAATCACGTATGCAGCAACAACAATGGCAACAATGGAGGCTTCTCACCTTAGCACACTACTCCGGAGAAGCTTGGCGACTCAGCGGCTCGGAACGGCGACGAACTATCCGGAAACGCTCAACACGGAAGCAAAACAAGAAAACATTAAGGTTTAAATAAACCTTGAGCTTGGTCGTTAATGGTGAATTGACGAGCACTTACCGAAATCGATCGGAGACGAAGGATTTGGACTCGGAACTCGTCGGCGACTCGAAGGAAAGTGAAATGATTTTGATGAGGGATGAGAGAGATCGAGAGGAATGGAATGAAGGACGAATTCCCGATCGAGGGTTTATATAAGCCTCTCCCTCGGATTCTCATTAACTCGGTCAAGGCACAATCAAAGGAAACAATCCGGGAATGAATTCGACATTGACGGCATTGAATGGAGGAATGAATTCAAACGCGTAAGAATCTGCAAGAATCTCAAGGTTGAAGACGAGATGACTTTGGTTCTCAACCTCCAACTTGTATTACTTAAACTTTACCAAAGATTCATCTTTGCTACGTAGCAAATACACATAGCAATATCGTGTGCAATCGTCTATTAAGGTCACAAAATACTTTTTACCGTCTCTAGTTGGCACAAACTTTAAATCTCATAAATCAGTGTGAATTAATCCTATCGATTGTCCTCTCTACCTGGGGTGATGACATTTTTGTTAGTTTCACTTGTACGCATGCTTCACATTTGTCTTTACTTGTTTTGGATTTTGAAATCATGTTCATACTTATTAGTCTAATTATAAATTTATAATTAACATGTCCCAATCTTTCATGTCAAATATTAAAAGACTCAACGACATAGGCAATAAGATTATTCTTATTCATTGAAACATCAACTACAATAGCTTTTGGGATGACTGTCAATACATTCGTTTTGATCATCCCATCGCTAACATAACCCTTTCCCACATAAACCCCATTCTTGAAGAGAGCCAACTTGTCGGACACGAACTTGATCATGAACCCGTTCTTTGAGAAAAGTGTTCCCAAAATTAGATTCTTATGAATGTCCAACACATGGAGGACATTGTTGAGTGCCAACTCCTTCTCGAAAGTCATCTTCAGCAGGATCTTCCCATGACCTTCAATCTTTGACGTTGCGGAGTTTTCCATAAAGAGTTGCTCCTCTTTCTTGCTCTTATGATAAGTTGTAAACATACCCTTATTTGAGCAGATGTGTCTAGTGGCACCCGTATCATACCACTACTCATTTGGATTGCTTCCAACCATGTTCACTTCAGTCATCACCGCACACAAATCATCCTCTGTGAGCGTGCATTCAGTTAGGTTGGCTTGGGACTTGCCTTTGTCCTTCCTTGTGTCGACCTTGCTCCGACACTCATCCGCCTTGTGCCCCATCTTGTGACATTTGTGGCATTTCCCACTGAACTTCTTAGTTGGATGCTTCTTGAAGTTATTGGAATTCTGAGGTTGGAATTTTCTTTTTCTCACCCTGCTCTGCCAAATTAGCCTTGTAAGAAGGTCCCTCTCTATTGGCCTTAATGTTGCTTTCCTCAACCAGAAGTCTCACAACCAAGTCCCCAACTCTCATTTCTTTTTGTTTGAGCAACAAGCAGACCTTGAATTGCTCCCACGATGGAGGAATATTCTAATTGAATGCATTACTTGGAACGTCTCGCAAATGTTCATGCCTTCAGAGATGATCTCATGAATGATCAGTTGCAACTCTTCAACTTCATCCATGACGAGCCTTGAATCTACCATCTTATAGTTCAAGAACTTTGCTACTGCCCCTTTCTTTGTGCAAGCATCTTAAGTCTAGTACTTCTTGGTCAGAGGGTCCCATAATTCCTGGAGGTTGTGTGGTTGCAATACACTTTGTACAACGAGTCAATCATCCGGGCCTTCACATAGCCTCTACCCTTTGACCCAGTCAACATGTGCATCAGTGTTATCAGGGGAGAATTCAGGCTTCTCATCCGTCAGATATCTGCCCAGATTCATCGTGCTCAGGAAGAAATGCATCTTCTGAGACCATATCTTGAATCCCTTCCCATCAAACTTGTCAGGCAGAACCCCAACATGATATGCATTAGGCAGATTCATCATATAGGACCTGTTCGGCGCCCTCACCAGGGGCATCTGAACCTCGGACAAGTCCATAAGATGACTCGCTTGAGTCTAAACAACCGGGGCCAAATCATTGACTGGAGTCTTATCAGTAATCTGAGTCTGATCTAGAGGCAGATCCACAGGTGGCAGACCACTCCCGAACTGAATTCGGGGCGTCGACTCACTAGGCTTGGGTTGAGCGTCGGTAGCGTTTTTCTAAATTTCGTTAGTCATTGATCAAATTTGAGACAAAAAACCGAAACAATTTAGAACCTTCGAAAAATGAATTAAATCAGATAAGATTTCTGAATTTTCAAAAAATTCGATTCGCAATTTTAATTGAATTGCCGAATGTATACAATTTAAGAATTTTTTTTTTCCGGACTCGCTCTGTCAAAAATAACTGATTTTTTCATTTTTTCGAGCACCCGTTCTTCGCAAAATTAAAGCTTCAAAATAGACAGATCGATTTGTGCGTAGAGATAATGGAAAAAAATTCAGGATTAAGATTGCAGGAAAAATATTTACACGAACTTGTTTCCGTGTTTAAACTCTCATACTCGGCCTTGATCTGACCCACGCGCGTGTGGTTTTGGAGGACCCCTTCCCAGGGTTGTCCAATGGGATTTAGGTGCCTGGTGCAAAAAAAAAAATCATGTTGTACATATATTATTTTAATGTCCAGTGCAAAATTTATACATATTCTATATAATACATATGATAGCTAAAAAATTGAGAAAATTAATATTAAAGTGTATTTAGTATTTACTTATAAAAGAGCATAAATAAATTGTCTAATGTTGTTTTATTTTAAAAGTTTATTAAATAGAAAAGTATTCTACTAATATATATATATATTAAGTTTAATTAGTCTTCAATACATTACTTCATATTAGTGAATTAATGTTAGTCTTTTTCATAACTCAACTAGCCCTCTGAAGGTCGTGCGATGCACTGCCCGTCTTCGTTGTAGCTGGCAACAATAATTTGTGTGTGCTTTATTGTATTGGTAATTGTTTTTTTGTTTGTTTATGGTCTACCCACTGGTAATGGTGTATCTATGTTTTGTCGGTGTGTTGGTTTGTTTTTTAATGTCATTTTTCTTGTTCATGAGTTTTGTGAATATATACTTTTGCAGTTTTTGTAGTTGTATCTCATATTATTCTGTGTGTCCGACATTTATATGATGGCTCCATTTGTTACGGGTTATCGTGCAGTTGTTTTGGTACTGTGTTATTCATGGTTTTGTTTTTGGTAGAAGAACCAGAACTCTGAATGGGAAAGAGGAGGAAGAAGATACATCAACCAACCGCTACAACGAACTTGCATGTAATATCTATATTATGAAATATATGTGCTCAATTCTTTTAAAAAACTACCATGCAATTGCAGATTGGTGTTATTTTCAAATCATGGAAGCCAGAAATAACTTTCATTTTACAACTAAGAAAATAAAGGCGGCATACCTGATAATACTTTCGCTCATCAAGCCATTGCTTTACAGGCATAACTTTTTCACTGGCATCTTTCCACTCATTTGCAACCACAGAAGAAACTCGATTTGCATTAACTTTTGAACGACCAAGCCCTCTGTCAAGAGTTTTTTTCTCCTCCTTAAACAATTAGTGTATAATAAGTTTGCAATATAGCATGCTGATAATATCAGCTCTATTATAAAATGAATGAAATTCAAACATAGTGACATTACATTCATCTCTAGCACTTTCCGTTGGTAGTCACGCACGACATTAGCAGCAGCTCCACCCGCTAAAACTGATTCCTCGAGCTCCCGGACAGTTTGGGTTAGCTTTTCAACTTCTGCAACCTTTTTCCTATGCATTTTGTCAAGGATTCTGTTTTCCTCCTGATGGAATTAACGGGCTCTCCTAAATAACAAATAATATGAAGATTGTTTTAACACAGAGAAGGCAGACCTGCCATATTTCTATCTGCTTCATTAACATCGACTAAGGAAGCTTTGGCAAGAGCCGTCTGAATTGTCTTCTCGGTCTTTAACAGAGCAGATTACTTGGATTTAGTAAGACGGTCCAATGCTCTGTTATCATCTTGCAACTTGGCAACCTGAAAGCCAAGTGTGACATCTGAATATGCAGTGCCCAACATAATAACATCAGGAGAAAGATAACAGATAAATAACTGATAACTGTTTTGTCTTATCTTATTAGAGAATAAACATAATATCTATAACATCAGAAACTTTAAAAAGTACCTCCTGTTTTAAAAGCTTCATCTCTGCCTCAGGTGGAGCAACGATAGCCTCGATAGCAGGCATATCATCATCTTTTTTAGCAGCATGCACTCTTCAGAGTGTGGCTTCAACAACAAATTGTGCAGCAAGAGCAACTTTCTTCTTTTCATTTATCTTTTTAATTTCAAGATTCTACAAAAGTATCATGACAATCATCAACTGTGCAGGATTGTCCTTTTTAAGAAGGAAAATGCACTGAGAATTTCATAAGAGTGAAAGCATTATTTACAAGTGAGTACCTTTCTTTCTAGAACAACTTCACTGGCTTTTAGCTTCCCATCCACTTTGTTCAGCTCATCACTAAGCTATACAGAAAGTAAAACAGAATCTGTCTTCAGCTAAGCATATATGTTTCACTTAAGTCTTGATTTTTGTGAGTTTATTTAGACAATCTATTCACCGCCAATAGCCATATTAAAATACCATTAAAATTATTGATCATTGAGATGGGAAAGAACATCAAACTGCACACAAGCAGCTGATCCAGGTTGTAGAAAACATACATCCTGCTTGATACATACCTCACATATTTAGCAAGAGCATATAAACATGATGGTAACCAGTTTCTGAAGAGGAAATCTGGTTCTTACAAGCATTACAGACGTACCTCTTCAACTGCCTTCTCCTTAAGGCGTTTTCAATACTTCAATGCTTTTATTTCTGCATGAGCTTCTCCTAACTCTCTTTCTTTGTCTGCATAAGTTATACAAAAACATAATGAAGTTCTTGGTCGATCCTCTGCAAGGACTTGAGCTCCACTTAGTTGATTTAACAATGTACTATTCCCTCCATTATTATAGTCTACCTAGTACAAAACATCAGAAATCCATTGTCAAAATGCATGTGGTTGTGCTTTGTAATCCATTTCTCCCCACCTTGCTTGGCACACTGTAAAGTAAAGATGTTAGTATAACAAACACACAAAAATCAAGGGGGAAACTTCAACATAATAGACAATCACCTCAGATACTTTCTTGGAGTCAGGATTTTCCTCCTTGAAAGTTACTCTAAAATCTGCCCTGTAAAGACCAAATACCAAAACAAATTTTTAGAGCAATTTCCAATAGTTCTTAACTCAATATATTTGGGAAGGTGTTATAAGATGATTACATGAAGAGGGAAAAGGCGGTATGTGGGCGTTTGAGCTTGTTGGGATCACCAACTTTCTTCAACTTCTTCTTTGGTTTTGGTTCAGATTCAGAATCAGAGGTTACTGGCTTCTTCCTATAAGGTTGAGCAAGAAAAATGTTAACTGAAGTTTCAGGTTTAAAAATAGTTCAAAAATAGATAATCATTCTACCTTGGTCCTGAGTTTTTCTTGGGGCTAACTTCAGCTTCCTTTTCAACAACTTGAGCTTCTAAAAATCAAACAGTCAGAAAATTAAACTTCAAATCCGATAAAGAGAAGTTTAAAGTTTAGGAAATCAGTAAGAGTGAAACTTAATACATACCGAGATTCATCTTGATTTTGGCCTCAAGATTGCAGCTATGCATATCAATTAGGGCTACTGGAACACTACTTTTGCACTGGATAATCATTGCACTATATACAATCCATGAAATCAGTTTGCTAACAAGCGTTCATATAATATATATTATACCCTCTCAACTTGATTTCATGGATTTACAACTAAACTAAGCTTGTAAAACACGTTTTTGTGAGCAAAAATTTAAGACCTAGCTCTAGTATGCAAAACTAGTGATAGGAATTTATGAAGCCAACGTTGCAAATAATGGTAAAGGCATATTAGGGAAAAACCTATTGATATGTAAACTTTTTGTTGAATTTCTCATGTAATTTTACAAGTTCAGATCCCTTGATAGTGGTATAGATAAAGTACTGTGTACCTCTCACAAATAGATTGGCAAATCAAATCCAGTAAGCAAACTCAAAGAAGTTCAGCAATTTCACCAAGCAAAACCAATTTCACAAAGCAAAACTATAACAATTCTGAGACTGATATAAATACATACACCCAAAATCTAATCCAAATTGATATATTTACTGATATATTTGCAACGCTGCAAATAATATACCTAGCTCTAGTACTGCATGATGGCAACAACAACCTGGAAGCCAAGGGACTATCTGCCTAGTGGGTAGACTTGAGTATTTGGACAAACGCACCCAAACAAAATGCGCACTAACGGAAGGAGAAACATATGGCTGTCACGGTATTGCGAACGAAAGGAGAAACATATGCCTGTCACGATATTGCGAACAAAGGAGGTTACGCAAAATTGCAAGACAGTGGAGAACAACAAACATTTGGGAAGGAGGAAAACAGACCTGTGAATCAGATGCAACGAAGGCAGCCCCAATATACCTCCTTGTGAGATACGTAGCGTCCCACTGCCGGTAGATCAAGACCCGGACCTCAGCATCAACGCCAACAACCAATTGGGATAAAGGGACGAAATCAGAATCCCCCTTGCTGGCCAAGTTCGCCCGAGAATTCCCCCCAACAATGAACAGAGAGGCGGAGATGCCGAATTGAGATTTGACAGCGCGACATGGACGGGTCTCCTCAGGAACCACCACTGCCTTTTTCTTGCCGCCATCCATTGTGAAATCATCAAACGCTCGAAACAGAACCACGGCTGAATGCTTAATACGCAAAAGGAGACGGATGAAAACTGTAACGCAAAACTAAGCAATAAATAGCCGCTCTTCATTCATGATCGAAACTAAAATTGCAGGAGAATGAGGAGACGGGGAGAAGGTTAATAGGGTTCACTACTACATTTCCGATCTACTGTAGTGGTTTTTTGTGGCGGTTCATGTATAGTAGCGGACATTGTAGCGGTTTTGATATTGTGACGACGTTTTGTAGCGGTTGGTGTTATTGTGGCGGTTTTATGTAGCGGTTGGTGATGTTGTGGCGGATTTTGTAGCGGTTTATTATATCCGTAAGTGTTAATTATGTATATAAGTTTATGCGGCGGTTCTCGTACTTTTATGTAGCGGATTTTAAAACTGTTGTAGCGGTTTTTAAATTAGACCATTAAAATTCAGAGCCAAATTAAATATCAGCCCGCGTATCCCAAATACCCAATAGAATTTTAGGGTTTCAAATTCAATCGACAATCTTTTCACTGGACTGAGCCCTTTTCCAAGCTTGTGCGCTCGAAGGTCCTACTCGCCGTCCCTACTCTCAATCTCAACTGTTGTTCACCGTCCCTACTCTCTCAATCTCATCCCATCTCCGCCCTAAACAGTCGACGCTCAATCTCATCCCATCTCCGCCCTAAACAGTCACTCAAACTCATCCCATCTCCGCCCTAAACACCCGCTCAATCTCATCCCAACTCCGCCCATCTCCGTCCCTACTCGACCTCTTCACTTCTTCAGTCGGATTCACCATCTCCGTCCCCAATATCAGGTGAAAACTTGTGCCTTGCTTGTGTGTTTCTCTTCTTTAGTATATATATAACATTTTCTTGTCAAGTTGTATAAAAATTAACAAATGGGGTTGTGGGAAAAAATGAGTGATGTTATGTATGTGGGGTAAGATTCATTGCATTAGAATTTCCTTCCACCTTAACCTTACTTGCTGGTAGTGGTGCCTGCTAACCAATTCAGAGAAAGAGTAGGTACAAATGGCTTATCTTATTCTAACATTAGATATTTAAATGCCACCAGAGGAAACAGTTAAAATTTTGCATGTACTACAATGTGAAACTAGTATGTCATTCTCATACAATATAAATACAATCTGTTTTAATGTGTAATGCAGCTGTTTTAATGTCATGATTCTTTGAAATGAGTTGGCTACAAAAACTATTGCTAAAGATGCAACCCTTGCTCCACTGCACCTCCACTAGGTGTGCTCTGATTAATATTTCAAAAATCACCTTTGATAAATTGTAGGGGGCATGATTTGATGGTTTGGTAGCATGTACATGTTTATCATTCACAATGTTAAATTGGCCACATATTGTGTACTGTACAAGGACCCAAGCCTTAAGTTGTAGGATTGTGACAGGGTGCAGAGCATTCATGCTGGGACATGTTCTACAAGATAGTTTGCATGTAGTTTATAAATGTTCATAGGTTCTCAGTAAGTAGTTATTTTCTTAAAGAAAATAGCGAACTGAGAGAAACAGACATCAGATTATGTATGTAAACCTATTGCCACTTTACGTACTTTTTACTTTAAACATTTTGATACTGCCAGATTTCTTTCTATTAAGTTCTATTTGGAATCATTTCATAGTCTTTCTGGATTTTTTTGATGGTGCTTTGTAATTTACAGATGGACTACATAAATACATCACATCCAACTGTTGGTTGCTGCATTTTATTTAGCATCAAGAAGTTGTGTGTTGCTGCATTTTTCTGCTGTTTGCTGGTTGGTACGTGGTTGCTGCATTTTTCAGCATCAAGATATTGTTGAATGCTGTATTTTTCTGTGTTGCTAGCTAATTGCTGTTTGCTGAATTTTTTAACAACAAGAAACTGTTGGTTGCTGTATATTTATGGTTCCTCATTTTCTATTGGTACACATACTAGATAAGTAGATAAATTTTTTTAATTCAGGTGCTGCAGAAATTCTGGAATTGTAGAAAGTTCGCTGCATTTTCAGCACCTAAAAATTCTTGGTTGATGTCAATTTCAGGTTGCTATTAATTTTTTATTTGCATTATCATTAGCAGGTTACAAATCTTTTGCTGAATTTTTTATTAACTTGATGTGCTCTTTTGCTGAATTTTTTATTAACTTGATGTGCTCTTTTGCTGAATTTTGCTGGATTTAGTAGCATATATAAAATAGTTGATTTGGTTATGGCTTGCTGTTGTTTTCTTGAATTTGGTTTGCTGCTGTTTTGCTGAATCTGGCTTGCTGCTGGCTTGTTGCGTTGGTATAACTTTGCTGAATTGCTTTTTTTTTATGTGTAGGTATAACTTTGCTGAATTGCTTTTTTTATGTGTAGGTATAACTACATGCAACTAGACATCTATCATACATTTTGGGATTGCAACAGGGTATGTAGGAAAGCCATTTTGACGTACCTAAGTTAGAGATACCTAAACTTGCATAAAACTTAATGTCACTTTTGTTGGGACGACGTCGAAGATACGATTGATATGTATATGGTATTTCTTATATATGTTATCAATATAAAACATATTCTAGATTACTTGTTTGTGTATTTATATTGCTTTTATTATTATGAATACGTTTTGAAAGTAATTTAATATATAGTATTGCATAGTATAACCGATTAATAATGGCCAAAAAGAAATATTTATACCATTTTTTCAAAAATGAACTGCTATAGTTTTGCGCTACAAATTATCACGGAAAAACCCCCACAAAACCGCTACAAAAACATTAAAAGCGGCGGTTTTTATATATTAGTAGCGGTTGATGATTCATTTACAAACCGCTACAACTATAGAAAACCTCCACAAAAGTCTTTATGTAGCGGGAGTAAATGTAGCGGACCAAAACCGCTACATAAAGGCTTTTGTAGCGGTTTTCCCTTTTTAAGTAGCGTTTTTATCCGCTACAAAAAACTAGAAATGTAGTAGTGGTTGAGGCGTCGCCGACACACAAGGGAGAGAAAGACAATGGAGCAAAGCGGGAATCCAAATCAGCACTTCTGAATATTGCAGGGCTATCAGTTAATTGAAGTTATATAGAGAAGGAGGAATGCAAGGAGAAGGATGGATGGAGATAATTGAAGCTCGTCTGATTCGTCTCCATTGATGAGAGCAACTTGGCGGTGTCTAACGGGGTTCTCAAACCTTGTGCTCTCTTCATCGTCCGCATCCAAGCGGAGGACCACCTGCTGCAATTTCGTTTGAGCCATTGCAAAATGAAAGAAACCGGAAATGAGATACATTAGAACCCTAAAATCAGGTAGAAAGAACCGTACGGCTACCAGAGCAAATTGATGAAGAGGAAGGAGCGAGAAATTAATGAAAGGAAAGGAGTTTGAATTGAACGGGGAAGAGGAAGAGAATGCTAAGCAGCAGGATGACTTCCATTCACCCCAATAAAAAACCATAAATGCATCTCTAATTACACCCTTAAAAGGTAGTGAATGTTTATTCTAAAGGTCCATTTTATATGTTTATAGATTATTATTAGTGTTACAAAAAAATAATGTTTAAGATTTATTTATCAAATACAATATTTCGAAGTTTTGAGATTTTAATGTAATAGATATATATATATATATGCATAAAAGCATACTACATATCCGCAGTATAACGCATCTACACTTATACTAATGTATGGATTAAAAAAAAATGTAAATAGTAAATATGTTGGTTTAGATGGTGAATGGGCCCGACATACTCATCTTGGTGTAATGTTAGTAAAAGCAAAAAAAAATCAGTTGGTTTTGATTGAAGTTCGATCTCGGAGAGTTTGCGAGCTTATGCTATATGCATATTCAAAACCACTTGCACTGAACAAGGTAAGAATATACATTATCCATTGGAGATGCCCTTAGATATATATTGGGCCTTACTATTTGGCACACCGTTTTTGTTTATTTAGCACAAGATGATTTTCGTTACGGAACTATTGCAAACTTCCGTCACGTAACTCCAACATAGATCAGTCACGAAGGTACACAAGACATTCGTGACGAAAGTCCAGAAAAGATCCGTGACGAAGAGAGCCCATACATCTGTGACAAAGGTCTGTTTTTCATCTTATAAAAGCAATTTCTTACCCAATCCTAAATTTACTTCGTCTCCATATCATACCACTCCATTTCGGCGCATCAACCGCCTACAACAACACCATTCAACACATGTTTCATCTCCTTCACCACAATAATCAACTCATAAGGTAATTTCTAACTCTCTTTTACATTAATGTCCTATGTTTAGATGAAGATATGTCAAAACCATTGATATGTTGTGATTACATTAGATTGATATGTGTATTAAGCATGTTTTTAGTTCAATTGTTCTTTGTTTATGTTTAATTGAGTGTTGTTTCAAAATTTTGATATAATCCCCAAATTTGTTGTATATATTATAATTTAGGGTTTGAGATTTTGGTTAAGAATATGGAATGAAGTGATTTAGGGCTAATGTAATAGATAGTTGGAAAAACTGTTTTTTTTGCTTGAAATTGTGCAAAGTTTGTGCAATTTGATTCGTCACCGAATGCCTGCTGCTGCTGAGTTTGTGCTATTGTGCATTTTTCTTCGTCACGAAGATGATTAAGGGTTTCGTGACGAACGGTTGGTGAACCTTCGTGACGAAAGTTGGCGAATGATCCGTGACGAAGGTGTAAGATTGATCCGTGACAGATCTCTGAGGGACCTTCGCGACGAAGGTTACTGTAAAATCCGTGACGGATCTTTGTGCATATTCATTTTTTGATTTTTGTTGATTTGTTTTGTTATGCGATTGTAAATTGACAAAAAATTGTGTTTCTATAGAATGCATCCGTCTTCAAGAAGCGCGCGAAAGAACGTCCGCAATCAAACTCGAGAAGACATCGAGGCGAGAGAGAGGCCAACTTATCAGTCGAAGACGAGGAAGAGGCGCAAAAGAGATGAAGAGGGTACAAGTGCAAGTCAAGAGGTCCCTTCTTGGCATGCACAACAACAGATAGGCGGGTCTGACCCTAATGCATATTCGAACCATTATGAGAACATGGTTAGTAATTTGATAATTCACTATATAAGTGTATTTTTATTATTAAATTATAAATTAATGTATTTTATTTGATTATAAAATAATATTCCCATGACTCTAACCTATGAGGCATATGATCCAACTTGGAGTCCGTATAGTGCTGTAAGTATTAGTTTGGAATTTAATATATAGATGATTATGATTGAAAATTGTACATTTTACTAATATTTTTTTTATAGATACCTATGTGGGTTCCCCCCCCCTCTCCGCAACTAGAATGGGATGAAGCAGTAGGCCATCAACAAACCTTTCATCAAGAAGGACCGTAATGGCAATCCAATCCAAATGCTAGCTGGGCTGAAGGACAGTTTGATGACCATTTCGGGGGGGGGGGGTCAATCTTGAGGAACAAGGCGATGAAAACGACAACATTTACTTGAAATTACAGTTTCTTGTACTCGGAGGTCCTAAGGAGATAGACTTGTTGTATAGATTCATCGGGCACACTGCTTATTTGGTTTGGCAAGGACATGTAAGTAAAGTGATAACCTTCGTTTCAATTGTTAATTGCGTAATTTCCATGCTTTTTTAAAAGAATTATTACATGCATGAATTAGATGAATTGTTATTTGCGTAATTTGCGAGGCCATGTACATTAATTGCTTGAATTCAGTCATGATTTGTTAATTGATTGAAATGTACTTAAAACTTCAAATATGATAAATAGGAGAGACCCCAATTGAGAAATACAGTCAGAAAAGAAGGTTTTAAAAAATGGCCGTTAGAGGGCGACTATCCTTAGGTTGCGTTGTGTAGAGCTTCTGGTTTGTCACATTTGCAAACCCTCATGTATCTGAACCACGACCAAGGGTTGATCAATGCCTTTGTTGAGCGCTGACAGCCAGAAACTAATTCATTTCACTTGCCATTTGGTGAAATGACAATCACCCTACTAGATGTGCGCAAGATTCTGGATATCCCTATAAACGGAAGGGGCATGGACTTTCGCACATCGTCCGAATCGGCAAAGCTGACATGAAGACTGTAATGGTTAACAGAGCAAAGACGGCTTTTGGTTTCAATTTAGTCGATGCAAGAGTCAAAGCTGGTAATGAAATTTCACCGGACCTTTTGAGGGATCAATGCACGAGACTAGATGATGAGGGGAATTTCGTTATGGATCAGGTCTCAATCGCTAAGGGTTGGTTGACATACTTGTTGGGAATGATATTGTTTCCTGACAAGTCGTTGTACATGATCAAGTTGGTTCATCATGAATGGGTTAATGATATGGCAAATGTCCATGGTGTGTGTAAACTCAGCCTCCTCGTGGATGCTAAGGCGCGTTCGGATCTAGACTCAAGATGGCTAAGTCGTCTTGAAAGTGATGGATTGTTGCCTTAGACGAGACTAAGTGTTGGCGGAATTGTGGATGAATGTGCAAGCGGAAGACTTTGGATAAGCAAAACACAAGTAGATCTTTATCACACGAGTGTTTTGAGAAGGGTTTGAGGTTTTTGTACTTGGTAGATCTTTATCACACCAAGAACGAGGGAAAGATAGTGTTTTTGACGCCAAAATTACAAAGGAAGGACATGCTCTCAACTTAAGCTTTGTATTCAAATTCAAAGTGTCCTACAATGAGCCTTGAGAGGCCTATTTATCCTAATAGAGGCGTCCTCAGGCTGCAAGCAAAGGATCACTCTCCAATCAACATTAAAGAGGCGAGATTTAAGGAAATAAATGCTTAATCAAAAGGAGAAAACTAAGGGATTGTGTTGGCACTTATAAGAACAATCTAATGGCTGCAAATGGTGATCCTTGTGACCCTCACATGGATTGGTGACATGGCAATCTGGTTTGAATCAGATTAGAGGATTTGAAGTAATCACCTTTAATGCTTGATGGCGAAATTAGGGGGATTGTGTCTTCCTCGGTCAAAAGGCATTTGACACGCACGCTTGGACCTTGACTGGACTCCTTGGGTCCATTTAGGACTAATGGAACCAAAAACGCTCAGCCAAAGTGGCTGCAAAGCCATGGACGCCCGTAACTTAATTCTGGCGCGTAGGAGCGCCTGAGCGCAGCTAGAGGCGCTTGTCACTCTCACTCTTGGTGGACTTTTCATGGGCGTTCTTGGACTTGTTCCACTCCTTTTGGGCCTTTAAATCCAATGGTGAAGGTTGCGCCTGGTAAAAGTGTTTTCGTTTGAGAGATGGCTAAGACTTGACACCTTGATCGGGCGCTGACATGTCATCTTGAGGTTGTTTGCTCCAGAACCTCTTTTTCTTGGACTAACCTCAGAATATACCATGTGGGGAGATGGTTGGTGTGATGGGATGCAGACCCATGGCGTAATCACATCAGTGCCCCCTCCTTGGATGTGAAACATCCCTGTTTCACGCGTGAATTCCGAAAAATCAATGGAGAAAAGCACAAGCATAGTTCCTCGGCTTTGGGCTTGAAGAATGCCTTGAAAAGGTTCTTGTGAATTGTATGAAGCCTCAACATCTTGAAGAAATGAGCAAGTCCATAAGGGCGCCAATGTTTTGATGAGAGGGCCGATAAGATAATGGGTACTCGCTTGACCACTATCTTTAGCGCCTTTTGTTTTGCACAAGTCAGATTTTAGTGCCAAAGGGAGAGGCGGTAGCAATGTTGAGTAACCGAGCACCTTTTCTTGGGCATGACCTGAGCAAAATGGTAGCCTTTCTAGCAAGGTGGTTGTAGGAACCTTGGATTGATGGAACCAACGGGGCTCCACCTTGGGTGTCGTTGACAAGGACAAGTTCCAAGGCGGCCCGGATTTAGGATGGACTACTCCATGATCTAAGGGAATAGGGTAGCTTAAAGTCGAGCTCAGGAACATCCCGGGAAAACAAGCTAAGGCTGAAGAATGTTGCAAGACGCAATAATGGTTGGTCACTTGGCCATGCTTGTCCTCGATGTGATCCTGGGAGACAAAGGAAACATCATAAGGGAGATCAACTTGTTCTTGATTTATAATATGACAATTCGGAATATCAAATAAGAGACAAGTAATACTTCCTTGAAAATATGGAGTGTTTTCTCTTGTGTACTCCAAAATGAGCCGGACGTCGATGTTGCTTGCCATAGGAAGGCGTGGAATACTTATCCGAGGACTTTTTACTTTTGCTCGATTACCAAAGCTTGATTCCTCATTATTTGGTGATTTAGGAGGAATGCTCGAATCAGAATTGAATTTGGAGCATGTGTGCCTGGTGAGCATCGTAGAGATGTCATGGTCCCCGGCGCTGGCGTCGAGTATCCTAGGCACACTTTCAATTGGTCGAGCGCTTGACAACTTTGCTCAAGTCAAACTTCCCCGAGGCATTAAACAAGGAAAAATAGGAATATTCTCCGAAGTACAAAGTGGAAAATTCGTACCTGGAATCAAATGGCTAGAAAAAGGTGACTTTAGCTTGTCATGAGCACCAACCCTTGGAGATTTTTGTGCAAATTTTTTATTTTTTACGTTATTCCAATTGCATTCATCTTGTATTGTTTCTTTGGACCTTGTGTCAAAATTTGAGTCCATTTGGGCTAGGTCAAATTTTTGACCTTTTGTCATGGCACCATTGTCGCTTGAAGTAGGCTGCGGAGCTTCCTTAGCATCTTTTCAAATTTTTGAGCCATTCTTTTTGCAGTTCTCTTCTACTCCAGAATCTGACCTTGTGGCAAATTTTGAGCTTGAGGTGGGAAATTTGGATTTTTGGGCTCCTTTAGTGCCATAGGCCTCGGTTGGAGGTTCTAAACTCTTTTTTGGCTCCTTGGAGGTTTGTGGGTGCTGCTTTTGGTTTTGTGGTGTAGTAGGGTTTTTTATTTGAATGCACAAATCCGAAGGAGCAGCTAGGCTAGAATTGATTTTTGAGACCATGATGTGGCATTGGCCTTGGCTTCGATGGCTTCGGCCATTGCTTCTTTGGCTTCAATGGCTTTTCTCTTTATGTTGTCGAAGTCCTGAAATATTTCTTGTGGAGAAAGAGGTTTGAGCGTGACGCGTCTTCCATGGTGGGTAACCATAAACGTGTTAAGATACCCATCATAGAGGACTCGTCGATCAAATTGACATGGACGGCCTAATATCAAGTGTGTTGCGTCCATGGTCACCACATCACAAAATACAGAATCTTCATAATGACCAATGGAAAAAGGTATGAGACATTGTTTACTAACCATTTGGTTGTGACTTGACGAAAGTCCTTTGAGGCTGTATGGTTCAAGATGTGGAGTTGTAGGCAAGCCAAAGTGTTTGATCACCCTTTCATTTACAAGGTTGTTGCAACTCCCATCACTTATAATAACGCTCAGAATTTCCGTCATACATTTGCATCTTGTGTAGAAAAGGTTCTCTTTTTGACCCAGCGTAAGAGCTGCCTTCTTAGTGAGAACTCGCCTTGATATAAGGTCAAGATTTTGGACCAATGCATCCTTTTTACTCTCCATGGGCCTCATCATTGCCCTATGAACTTGCCCGTTGGATGGCTCCTCTGGGGCGTTTGTTACGGGCACTTGACGAATTGAGTTGGTTGGTGGTGTCGTTGTCACCCTCTGATTATCAGCCCTTAGTCTTGCATTCTGAGCCTTAAGACAATTAAATTTTGCCATCAATTCTTCAAATTGAGCTTGGGTGGCAAATGGTGGAGTTGCATTTTGTTTTGGCTCCTTTCTTTCTTCCTCCTATTGTGACATGGTACCTATTTCAATGTGGGACATGCATGAGGATCAAAGCGCACAAGCAACATACAAGAGTATGGCAAGAAAACAAGATAAGACACACTTGAGAATCAAACAAGCACTTAGGATATAAGGCTGATGTTTAGTGATTTTGGTCTAGTGTTCATCAAATCCAAGTTCAATTGCCGTCAAAGATTTCTTTAGCAAAACTAACTCAAAGTTGCATGCAATATTGAACTTCTAAGATTGAAAAGCTTCAATTATCATGCAATTAAATGAAAAGAATAACTTTGCAAGTGAGAACTAGACGATGGAAGATAGGGGAAATTGAAGAATGCTCAAGTGAATGTCAAGTCCGTTACCTTATTTTGGCTATGGTCTTGACTAGAAAGAAGGCTTGCCTTATTTTGACTTTTCCCCTCTCAAATAATTTTCAGATTTTTTTTTGATTTTGTGCTCAAAGTCGAGAGCTTTACTTGATATACTAAAGATGAGCAAAGATAAGCATGCAATACTATTGATGCGAGAAGAATTAGTGAAGACAAAGGGATCTCGTCTTACTAGTTAATCCTAATCAATTTCATGCAATAATTCAATCCACTATAATCTCACAAAGAAATTCAAGATTAAAATGCACTTTAAATCGATCTTACAAAGAAAAAATTTCAGCAATTTAATCAAGAATAAGATGGCGAAATTTTTGGGATTGAAGGAGTGATTGGTGGATCGGTCAAGATGTGTTTAATGGACGGGAAGGGTGGGATTAAATGGGGCGTGATTTGTGGGATCTTGACTGATTTGATGATGGATGATGGTGATGGTCGAGTCCTTAAGGCTTCAACAATGGTGTTTTGGCCAAAAACGAGATGGAAAGGTGATAAGTGCTTGAATGAAAAACAAGATGACTTACTTGAATCCCTGATGCTCTGATACCAAATGTAAACCCAGCCTCCTCGTGGATGCTAAGGCGCGCTCGGATCTAGACTCAAGATGGCTAAGTCATCTTGAAAGTGATGGATTGTTGCCTTGGACGAGACTAAGTGTTGGCGGAATTGTGGATGAATGTGCATGCGGAAGACTTTGGATAAGAAAAACACAAGTAGATATTTATCACACGAGTGTTTTGAGAAGGGTTTGAGGTTTTTGTACTTGGTAGATCTTTATCACACCAAAAACGAGGAAAAGATAGTGTTTTTAACGCCAAAATTATAAAGGAAGGAGAGACTCTCAACTTAAGCTTTGTATTCACATTCAATGTGTCTTACAATGGTCCTTGAGAGGCCTATTTATACTAATGGAAACGTCCTTAGGCTGCAAGCAAAGGATCACTCTCCAATCAACATTAAAGAGGCGAGATTTAAGGAAATAAATGCTTAATCAAAAGGAGAAAACTAAGGGATTGTGTTGGCATTTATTAGAACGATCTAATGGCTGCAAATGGTGATCTTTGTGACCCTCACATGGATTGGTGACATGGAAATTTGATTTGAATTAGATTGGAGGATTTGAAGTAATCACCTTTAATGCTTGATGGCGAAATTAGGGGGATTGTGTCTTCCTCGGTCAAAAGGCTTTTGACACGCGTGCTTGGACCTTGACTGGACTCCTTGGGTCCATTTACGGCCAATGGAACCAAAAACGCTCAGCCAAAGTGGTTGCAAAGCCATGGACGCCCGTAACTTAATTCTGGCGTGTAGGAGCGCCCGGGCGCAACTAGAGGCGCTAGTCACTCTCACTCTTGGTGGACTTTTCATGGGTATTCTTGGACTTGTTCTACTCCTTTTGGGCCTTTGAATCCAATGGTGAAGGTTGCGCGTGGTAAAAATATCTTCGTTTGAGAGATGGCTAAGACTTGACACCTTGATCGGGTGCTGGCATGTCATCTTGAGGTTCTTTGCTCTAGGACCTCTTTTGCTTGGACTAACCTCAGAATATACCATGTGGGGAGATGGTAGGCTTGATGGGATGCAGACCCATGGCGTAATCACATCAGCGTGTCTTGGGGTTCAGGTGCTTTGTGTGCTTTGTATGGACAGCTGGGTAAATACTCCCGCAGAGATTGGTCACGATGTTTTATGTTACACCTTGTTGATGGCACGTGTGTCTTCAATTATATGTTTTGATATGAATGTTTTTCCTTGTATTTTCCTCAATTGTGTTTGATGATGCAGGGTTGGATCTATTTGTACTTTCCTGTCTTTGCCCCTCCACAAAACTATGAGTGGGATGAGACAATGCCATGTGCAGTGAAATTTGATTTGTCTGGAAGACCGGACAATCGTCGCAACTACATAGAGAAGCTAGACATGATGAGCGTAGAAGGGGTATGATTATATTTTCATTATCTGTTCATTTTTTGTTTTCACTGTAATTTAAACTTGTTTTTTTGATTCATGTACAATAGGTTGAGTGACAACCGTAAGGACTCCTTGATCTGTGTAGCGAAGAACTTCGCCCGACTTTGTTTCATGGGGTCTTGCATGTTCTGGATAAGACCGACCCTCACATGCCACTAAGAGTTTGCAGACAATTTGGTCGAGTTCAAGGTGTGCCAATCCCTCCCATTTAGCCAATTAAACCTAGAAGCTGTGGAAACAATCGTAAATACTTAGTGGAGTATGATCCCACCAACTGGAGTTGGGACCAAAGGGATAAGAACTGCGTAAGCTTATGGGGCATGGGTGTAGAAGCAGATCCTCCATCTCTCTGCACTGACTATTACTTGGAGTGGTACTTGGCTCATACTCATCCCATTATCTCTCCCTATACTAAGGAGCATCTCATGCAAGTATATCAGTGTTTGACTTCATTTTTAGAACTTCTTTAAATCTATAACATAATCATTGTTTGACTTCATTTTTATCGTACTTGACTCCAGGCAATTCGGACTTCAGTGTATAATTTGGAGCCGTATCGGGATGTAGATAGTGAGGAGAAATACCAGAGAATGAAAAATGTTGTCTGTCACACTTTGGATGGCTTCGATCCTTTCCTTCAGTAGTTTGGATTCATGTTGTTTTTAGTTTCAATTATTGTTTGGATTTGGTTTGTGCTTGTTTTAAGAACATGTTTTGTTGTGTTTGGACGAATAGATTGTTATTGTGTTTTGAATGCTCACTTTAATGTTTGAAAGTTTAAACACATTTTCACTCAAACTTACACAGAAAAACATACGCGTCACAAAAACAGTGCAAAAACAGAGAGTTCAGAACCTTTCAGTTTTTTGGCACGGTTTGCACCAAACCGTGCGAAAAAACAGAGAGCAATCTCAGTTTTTGTGGCATATTTTTCTATCCGTCACGGATGTCTTCCATACATTCGTGACAGAGGTATGCCAAATAAGCTTCGTCATGAATGTCCTGTGTACCTTCTTGATAGATGTATAGGTTGTAGACCTTCGTGACGCAGAATCTTTGGATTTCCGTGACGAAACTAAGTTAAAATTTCCTTCGTCACGTATATCACCTGGTGTTCCGTGACGGAAGTCGTAATTTTTTCGAACCGAGGCAAAGAATCTGTGACATTACAAATACCGAGTCACTAAAACTGAAAACTTAGTCCAAATACATGCAAACATTAAAAATCTGAAACAAGCCTCAATCCAAGACCTTCGAATTCTTGGCGAATTGAAATATTCGTTACTTATCAAACCCTAGATGAGTTGAAGAACGACTGCTTCCCTTTCTAGCACGATCCCCTCGAGGCATACGAGTCATCCAAATTCGTATCAATTGGTATCAGAACCCAGCGGTTCAAAGGTGTAGTCATTCTTAATCTCTTACTTTCCATTCCCTTCCATATCCTCTCCACCAAATTCCGCACAAAAAACCATAAACCCTAAAAATCCCGTCGACTCCTACCCAGATTTCGGCCGCAATTTTTTTTTTCATTTGACACAAAAACCTCCGACATCATCTAGAGCTTTTCAAGACAAGTCCATACATATAAGATTTGTCAAAATCAGAGTTCGTTTGCCCCTCCAAAACCCTAAAATACGAACTTGCCGCTGTCTGCCTAAAAGCCCCGCGACCCCGTCTCAGAAGTGGCGATCGCCTCGCCGCCGCTGACAGAACCCTAATTTTAGGTTTTTACCCATCCAACCCTAGTTTTCCCTATGTCATATCGTCGGACCACTGGACGGTTCGCTGCTTACTGGTCTGATGACGATGATGACGAGTGGGACGACTATGAAAGATTCGGTGTTGTGAGCCCTTACGCCAACATGCCTCCCGGTTGGCTCCCACCTCCGTATCCTCTTAACCCACAACGCTACAGTTCACCTCGGCAACGTCATCCTCCAGCACAGGCTCCCAAATCACGTACAAAGGAGCGTCGTCCATCAGACCTCGAGGCTGAAATTACTTGGCTAAAGGAAGAAATCGCCACGACACGACATGCTCTTGATCAACGAGCCAAGGAGATGATCGATACGCCTTAACTTCTCATAGAAGCAACCCGAACGCTCAATCAGGCATCGGTTCTCAACTTGAAATCAATAATTGAAGTGTCAGTAATTGAGGAGTCAGTCACAGATCATATTCCTTCCCAAGTTGTGGGTTCCGTTGAAGACAATGAGGAGGAAGAGTCCTCAAGTAGTGGCAATTGTGAGCCGGAGCCCCCATTGATGGTGGATACATCCTTTACACCAAAGCTCTCTTGGACGCCTTCTGGTGTTAAAACACTTTCAGATATGACACCATTCACCACAACCCCTTTGGTTTCAGTCCCCATTAATTGTGCTTTTGGAGTGCTCCCAACAGATGAGTTTGTTCTTAAGAAGGGGAGATGCACCATATTACTTTATCTCTTTCTCTCCCGTGCACCTACACGATCGAAGCGAGGACGCTTCGAGGCTAAGAAGGGGAGAATGAAGCGATATCAGGAGGACGAGCTAGCAAAGACATCGCCATTGAGTCCTAGACCTTGGCGTCCCCCATGGATAATGAGATTACAGAAATCCAGCAGCAACAACCGCGACCAAACCACAACCAAACTTCGACTAAGCCGCGACCGCGGGTGGTCAGCTGCGATCCCGATCGCCTATCCTACAGTTTTCCGTATTTTCCATTTTAGACGTTTTCTTTAATTGTTTTGCGTTTAATTCGGTTTAGGGCTGCGAAATTAGGTTTAGTGTTAGTAGCAGCCTCTCTTATAAGTTGAACATTTCCCATTGTTTGTTTCTCACGTTGAAAATGAATAGCAAAGCTTTAGTTGGGTTTTATCTCCTTCCTTTGCTTCGACGTCATTCTACTGATTGGGTCCGGAGTTGTTCTCGTTAGCGAAATGTCACAAAGCTTACCTATTGAATTCTGTCATCCCTTGAGTGGACTCTCAAGACATTCGAATTCTTGGCGAATCGAAACATTCGTTACTTATCCACCCTAGAAGAGTTCTAGAAGCGCCATCGACTTCCCTTTCTACCACGATCCTTCCCGAGGGCATACGAGTCATCCAGATTCGTATCACAGTGCCTATCTTCTGGCTTGGCAGTGACAAATAGTTTTTGAAGCTAGAATGTTCACTTTCAACCATGAATAATCAAAACAATAATTTATAACGACAAAGAAAAGCTAACATATATTGTATAACACAAATTTGAAATGTAGTAACATCACTAACCTGTTTGTGGTGTTGGAACCTAATGTAAAGATGTTATCCACATAGATCGAAAGAAATCTATCGCCGTACGGGTTTAGCCAATTCTTCTTCACGTAGCTAATCTCAGATGGATATTCTGCCCAATTTCTTTCAATACGCCTCAACCTTATGTTGTATGCCAAATCCATCGACTTCTTGAATAAGTTAAGACAGTCACTTGCAAAATTGGTCCCCCTTGCTTTTGACCGCATTGCTAGATTAGCATAGTCCTCAATGTTCTTTTGGAGGCAGCCTAAAGAGTAAGAAAGTAGAATCTAAAAGATCATATCCAAAGCGTTCATCAAAGCTTTCTCCCGATTGGTGACTAAGCAAGTTGGCGGCATCTTAACAACCCTAAACAACTCAGTCAGTTGATAAATGCACCACACATAGTTTTCTTCTTTCTCTTCTGACACAAAAGCCCCAGCAATATCATAGTTCTTCCACGTTGATGTTATTCCAACAATCTCTATGAAGGGGATGACGTACCTTTGCAAGATAATACATTATTATAAGAATATATGTAGTAAACACGAAGAACATAATTTATAAGTTAATTATACTTACTTATTTGTGTTGTAAGTTGCGTCGATCAACATTATATATGGAAACGTCTTAAGTAGTTTCATTGACTCTGGGCTTGCGAAGAACACATCTGTAATCTTATTTGTGACTTCGTCGCTCTTGTGTCTTACGAAGTAGTTTAGCTCCTTCGAACGATAGAAGAATTCTTGGACCACAGTTTTTCCCTCCATCCTCTCTGTTCTCAACTTGTTACAAAAGTTGTAGACTTGTGACTTCTTAGTCATGTTGTCAGGGGATTCATTGAGCCTTGTGAACATCTGTATTGTTCGATTATTTCCCTTCCTCATGTCTAGTAACACATTTTCCTCCTCTGGTGTAGGTCTTCCAGCAAATGCATTACCGTGTAAGGATTGTCCAATGATGTGGTTGTGAGTTCCATGATCAACCCTTAAGATCCATTCCTCCTTTTCAGTCTCTCTACATGCAATCTGAAGTTTACAACCGCATTTCTTTGTTGTTGTGTTTTTTCTAGTTCTCCCCACAGAATCAGGAATATAATGTCCATCGCGCTCGCATTTAAGCCAAGACCTTCCAAACATCCCTTTGAAGTCGGTTCTATTAACATTCAACACGAAGTTATGAGTTTTTCAAATATCTCTTGCCCACTTTTCTGCGTCTGCTCTTTAGCTGAAGATCTTATCAGTGATGAAAACTTCTGAATAATCTGATGATATATGTGACTCCTCATAATGCAAAACACTGTCAAACTGTGGTATTATCTTCAAAGTCGGGAAATACTTCATGTCTTGATATGGTTGTGATACGGATTGATATTCAGGAACATCGGACCAATCATTTTGATGGGAATGATATGGAGGAGGATTAAGCTGAGAGACTATTGGCGGATTATCAAAATCCAAACCAAGATCAAATGAAGGCACTCCTTCAGGTCCCAAACGAACATTGACATTGATCGATAGGTTGTTCAAACCATTTAACAGTGGACTATTATACTGTAAAACAAAAAATACACTCAGAACCTTATTTCAACACCTTCGTCACAAACTAGTGTTCGTTCTCGTGCCTTTAAAAGGCACGGAGACTTAAATTGTATGTTTTATGAAAAACATCTGTCTAAAAAGTTCACAAAACATTTAAAATATAGTTTGTTTGAGAATTCAGCAAAAATACATAGTTTCAAAGGCACGTGGAGAATATGAGTATCTCTAGTTGTGCAAGCAAGATTCTTGAAAAAATCTGGGACAATTTTGAAGTAGGTTAAAGTTCGGATGAGTACACGATAGATCACGAGACAATGGAATCAGATTCAACAAAACCCTTGCAGAAACATCAAGACCAAAACAACTGTTTAGTATAAATTATTATACGCCTGTGTATATGTGAAATTTGGAACAATGTTGTTATTTTGTAGTTATACCGCTGTATGCATTGTTGTTCAATATAATAAAAAAAATTCATAACTTATATGTAATTAATTATACATTTGTATACATTGCTGCAACAAAATATAATCACATTAAAGAAATTCATATACTAAACGTTACATTTAAACAACACTTTGTACACAATACTCAAATCTAGATAATTTTAAACGCCTCCTGCGTATTCTCTTCGGCACGTGGGACATGTAGTGCCATAATATAACCAGGTCTGAATACAATCGGAATGAAATATATGTCTACAAGGCAATATCGAAAGTTCCATGCCTAAACCTAACCCAAATGGAATTAAACATATTACACAGTGACCCCCCCCACTTTGTTGGAGGGTTGCAACCTCCAACAAAGCGTGTAAAGGATTCGTTGAAGAATCATATGACTCTGATATGTTGTCAGGTGATGGAACAAGAGCTTCAACCAGCTCATCTTGCTCCAAGTCAATGATTTGTTGAAGTGATCGAACTTTGACAATAATATTTGGGCATCTGTGGGGATACAAGGTTGGGGCTTGTAAAGCCAGATAATTACTGACGATGTCCTGTACAAGGCCAACAGCGCACATGTGCGCACATGTTCTGTATAAAAAAAGGTATGTCTGCTCCATCCAAAACAAATCTTGCGTGCGTCTCACTTATGGGAATACCACCCCATTCAAAAGAGAAAGTGAAAGTATTCACTGTTGTACCGACTTGTTGATGGTAGCGTATTACGAAACATCCCTCCATATCTCTCACGTTTACATCAACTGAGTCGTTTAGAGACATAGTTAACCTAATTGTACATATACAATTAGAGATTTTATCTAAAATTTTTATCTAATAGTGATCATATAATCCCTGAGTCCGTGGCAACAATAGTGATCATATAATCCCCAAAGTGGGGATGGTACATCCCCTCGGTTATTTGTGGAGGCAACACGTTTACATCAACTGAGTCGTTTAGAGACATAGTTAACCTAATTGTACATATACAATTAGAGATTTTTTGAAAAAAAAAATATGATTTAAAAAAACATTAAAGGAATAGAATGTAATTTCAACCATAAAACTAATTAAGAATTCACTTCAAAATGCAAAAACCACGCATTACAAATCTACCCATCACAACCAAGTCACGATTCATCTAAGATAATGTAATCGAATTATAATATATAGAGTATTGCAAAGTTGATGGTAATTGCAAAGTTGCTAAGATAAACTGAAGCTTATAATATAATACTAAGGTTCATAATATCAAGGATAACTATTGTTTCATGTACTCACTTTTTAATGTACAACAACATTGTTGTTTTGATGATGTTAGGCAGTGATGCTAAAACAAAAGACACCCTAAACCAAAGTTTAGGAAGATACGTATGCGCCATTTATCCAATTTCATAAGTTAAACAATTTCAGTTACCTAACAAATCGAAGCAGGAGGTTGGTCTCAGAATTGGATTTGTAATAATTTGTATAGTGTTCGTAGAGAATATCGAACTCCATGATACACAATTTAATAGCCACAGGGCCTGATTGATTATGGAAGGAGGAGGTGGAGAAGATGGAGGAGGTGGTCTAGAAGATAGAGGAGGTGGAGATCGAGTTTTACAGAAAGAAAGAGATCGGTGTTTAGGGTTTAGGAAAATGGACTTAATTTAAGTATTATATTATAAGTCAAAATTTTATCTAAAAACAAAAAAAATTAAAACCTTCTAAGTTGGATTTTCCAGAATATTGGTCCCAAAGAAAAAAAACGTAAAAAATAAAATAAAATAATAAGATACATAACAGACTTATAAAGCGGAATACGAAAATGACTGTAGAATATCATACAGCCGTATATACATTACTGTTTCAAATTGCCGAATACCAACATGACTGTAACATTTTAAACGGTCGTAATTATATCTGTTTTGACGAATACGAAGCAAGCTGTAAAACACTTTACACCTATATTAAATGTGAAACCTGCATATTTTTTATGGAAAAAACTTCTTACTAAACATTGCAACTATTTACAAAATTGTAAGAAGCATTAGTGCATCAAACATCAAAGAACAAATTGTTTTATTTACCTTTTGAAGCAATACATCACACTCTCTGCAACACTTCTTTGTACACAACATTAACCGTATGATTTACAGCTTCATTGTTCGTGTCAATAATCAAGAATTTTAAGCCTTTTCGATCTGTCACATTATTGTGGTCAATATTGTGACACATGTCAGTTTAGTTAAAGATCCTCTCCTCGGATCCGTTTGCATCGTCCTCGGCAACTTTCTCCTCGCGACAGACTCCCTTCCACTGCTCTGTAGGCTTCGTAAACGAAAATCCGACCTCCTGCATTCGATGTGTTTCAGATCAGGCGTCCTTCGAGCAGATTCAAAGGGATTGTTAATGTTGCAACTGTGGTGGTTGGCGTTTTTTATTCGGATACCTCAGACACATAACAACTATTGGATACCAGATCTACTGGGAAGAAATCGAGCAATCGGGGGAAGCAGATCCAAAAGTGTGTCAATCAGGGAAGAAATCTAGCGTTGGGAAATTGGAGGTTGGAGAGGACTATGACTCTTGCGGCAGTGATTTAACAGAGACTTCCGACAACGGAGAGTCGACGACTCCGACCTCATCGACCGCGTCAAAGAAATTTTGGCTAGGTTTACCAAGGAAGATACACGTTCCGTGATGTATGTTCATCAAAGCAAATCGTACCAAATTTTGTATGTTCATGAGATCATAATACTCATCACGAAAAGAATCACAACATCTATGAAAGTTTAAAATCAAACATGTCTTCTTTCTTCGAGATGACAGTTTAGATTTGCTAATGGTTCCATGAACTTACCAAGTAGGCCATCTATTTCCATCAAAACTGTATCAACACATGTTTTATTGTCATCAAAACTTATTGTATTATCAACAACCCTTTGTAATAAACTCAAACTTTATTGTGATTAACACAAGTTTTATTGTCATTGATACTGATTTTATTATCATCAACACAAGTTTTATTTTCACCAATATTGATGATGTGTTGATGACAATTTATGTTGGATGACGTATGACGAAAGTATTAATAGTCGTGATGACAAAAACTATAATCAAATATGATGAAAAGGTCATTAGTGTAAGTTGTCATAATTGTCGAACTGTCATCAACTAAAACTGTCATCAACACAAATTATTGTCATCAACACAAATTACTGTCATTAACACAAATTAATGTCATCAGCACAAACTGTCATCAAGGAAAATTATTGTCATCAACGAAAATTATTGTCACCAACACAAAAGATTAGTTACCACACCCGAAATTTGTAGGGTTAGAAAATATCATTTAAAGTAAAACCTGCCTTAAAAAATATAAGCATTGTATCTAGATAAGCCCTAAAAATTTAAGACAAAAATCATTCCCATCCCCATTATTTACACCCCGATGCCATTCCTTTTCATTCGTTGTCAAATCCAAGTTCTTCATTTTACTTCTCTGATTCTCCTCCTTGTTCTTCATCTTCTTCTCTTCTTGTTCTTCAAAGATAATCTGTAAATCCGGCGAGATATGACCTCCTCCCTCCGCGTCCTCGAGCAATCATCCTTGCGCTTATTCCCTCTCCTCGAGCAAGAGAGATCTGGTCTTCTTCCTCCTCGAGCAGCTCTTACAGGTACTCGTCCTCCTCCTTTCCATCTTCTTCCACCATCTATCGTTCTGCTTACAATTGTTGATGCAAATAGCTAGGGTTTGTTTGCACTTGTTTGCACCTCCGCGTATATCTCAAATGTTCTTTCCTAATTTTCCTGATTGAGGTTTTCTAATTTGTTTTGTTTCAGATCTTGATTTCAAATTTAGGTTTTTTTGCTCATATTCTGCCAACGTATTAGGGATAAAAGTTTTGATTTAAGCTTTTTTATGTGGGTGTGTTTGTGAATTCTGAATTGATTCATCAAGTAGGGTCATTCATTAAATTGGCTTAAGGTATGTGCTTTTAATGGGATCTAAGAAATGATTTCAGTGGACTGGGATGCTAATTTTAACATAGCATCATCACATTTGAATGTAGAATTGTTTCCATTCTTCAATAGGTTCCTTCTCCTCTCCTTCCAACTTAGTTTGATTTTCGTCAAATCTTGATTATTCATTTTTTTGAAATGGCCTTGATGATATAGGAAGAAGATATGGAATATTTTTAAATTGATAGCAAATGTGATGAATGGTTGCTGATGTTTTTCTTTATCATAGCTTTTACCTTGCTGATGTTTTTTTTTTATCAACTTGTTTTTGGTTATCCTTAAAAAGTTTTTATGTGGCATGATGCAATAGTTATTCTAGTATTGGGCTCCATTCTTGTGAAGCTTTGAGTATGTTGCTAGCTTGCAACGATTCATTTGGCTCATAGATTTGGGAAAACTATAACTGCATGTTATCCAGCTATGAATGACTGCTTTCTACCTGTTTTGTTTTGAAGATGGCTTCTTGTTATTATGAACCTCTACTATAGTTTTTATAAAGCCTATTAGCTCAATGGTAAAGCAACGTGCTATATGTACGTGGATGTGGGTTCGAATCCCACGTAGGCTAGTTATCTCGTATGCTATTATGATCATATTGGATTGAATTCGTGAAACTTTATGCATGTGGACATGGCATATAAAACCCTTAAATATTGGCCTTATATTAGCTTTATCGAAGAAACAACCAAAATTTTAGAATAAATGTCTTAATACACATGATTCATACATAAAGTGAAAATAATCTTCTCTTGTATCTCTCTCAATTAGAAAATATCAACCTATATTAACAGCTATAGAAAAAAATCTTCCCAACAGACACAAAAGATTAACCTAAAGCAGCTATAATTGACAAATTTACTGTCTAAACTGGATGAAAAGCCCCAAAGTCTACGATGGGGAAGACGGGGAACTTAAGTTCACAACTTCCTGTCATACATCATACTCCAAATTTCATGAGTTTATTGTGTAACAATTCTGAATCTGGTAGAAGAAGCAAGATCCTTACAAGAAACTTAACTCATATCTTTAGGTAACTGACATCTGAAATGCAATTAACCGAGCAGAGAAGACTTAAAATAAAAAGCAAACTAAGAAATACTAACAAACATAAACCGAAGAAAAATATCAAATTCCAAATTGGATCAAATCTAAACTTAGGGAAGAAATCATGAAACCAATCCTTAAAGGATGATTCGATGAATGCAAGGGAAATTAAACTTACCATGGATTTAAAAACTCAAGTTGTTTGTGTACAACATCCTCTAACTGTTTGTTTACAATGCCTTGAGTTTTTAATGTTTATAGCAACATATAGATGCTTAATAAAGTGCCACAGTTCTCATTAACTAAACTGCACAAAAAAGATTTTTTTTCACAAAAAAAAAAAATTGTACAATTTGACCCACTCAATGATCAATCAAGTTCCACATGATATTCAATTCAATCACAGTTCTACGAAAATCCAACTTAAATATGAGATTTAAACAAAGATAATCAAGATTACAATACAGGCAGTGGTCTCCTACAAATAAAACTCTTAATTGCATTTCTTTTGCATGATAAAAAAATGAACACAGTTACAATTTAGACCTTTACTTTTCTGAACTAGATCTAGTATAAGACTGAGAAAGAAATGGAGAAAAATCATGCAAGCCAAAATTGAATGTTAGTAAAGGAGCTGCATCGCGACTCCACACACCCCACAAGCTTGTCTAATACAGATGGATCAACCAATAAGGTACGCGTCAGTTTACCTTGTGGTACATAGGGTTTTTTAAAATGCAATGACGCAGAGCTGCATCCCCCTAAAATAGTTGTAGGCTTCTAGCGCATCTTGGAATTGTGGAGATGATTAGTAACTAACCTTTTAACAAAGAATGCTTTTCTGGAATGGGGGGTATCATATTCCTTTGAAGGCACTATACACAACATCAGTTTTGCCAAATTTGTGTCTTATGGCCCAAGTCCAAACTTTCTGCAGAATTAAAATTCTTATTTGAGGCTTTTCTTTAAAAAAAAGGATTCCTTTTAGTATCCCTTTCTTTGTTTCGGTGATCTAGTATATCGTAAAGCTCAAAAATATGCAGACATGCAAACAATAATACTTGCTCAAAAATTAGCTTGTTCTGGTCATTTGTACCTAGAAGAGAGAAGAATAAATGAACCTCAAGCAACATTAGAAGATATAAGTGTTATATCTATTTCTACTTCCTAGACGATATAAGTTAAACCTCACGGATACATGACAAACCTAATAGTCTGCAAGGCTCTTTAACTAATACTACAATCCTACAAAAAGAAAACTGTATAGAATTGGCTACTGACAGTTGTTGAGGATTATTATAAACCGCGACACCAAAATGACCAAATAATAGTAGCACGTAGCTGATAAACAATAAACAGATACGAAAACATAAATCCAGATCAATCATCAACACATCATTTACAAATCTAATTGTACTCAAATCTATGTAACACAATAATAAAAAACCAAACTGAACCAAAAAATCTGTTGAATAAAATATTTTAATCTGCAATCTTACTGCAACAATTTCACACGGGTCCTAACTAAGCTTTAATATTTGAGACTATATACAAAGTTTAATTAGTCTTTACAGTAAGATTGCAGATTAGGATCAGTTTAACATTTGGTGATTAGTCTCTACAGCTTAGAAAGATCATACCTCTCCCGGAGAAGGTTTAACTGTAGTGATGGTTGTGTTGTGGTTTGAGGAAGGATCCGGCATAGAGGCAATTCGTCGAACACGCTGCAAGCAACATGAGTTTAGGGCCGAGAAGGTTGTAGATCCCGCTGCAAGTTGTAGAGAATGGTCCCAAAGAAGCATGAGATAAACTAATTTGAAATAAATCCCAACAATAAAGTAAGATGGATCACATAAAAGGACTATATTTTAACCAATATCTTTCTCTTCCTTCTAGCTTCAGATTGGTCGCACAAACCGTCGTCGTATATATTGAAAACTACACACCCTCGGAAGTGTTCATAACTGATCAATCAGATGAGATTCATCAAATTCATGCCCCACAAATAAAAATTTCACTTGTTTTACAACAATCACATAAGCAAAGCGCACATACTAAAACTGTGACAGACCAATCAGAAATGGTTATAAAAATCAAACAATAAGAATAACAGTTCTATTCGATGCAAAATTTAGGGAAAAGACAATACAATGCAAGTCGAATTGAACATCTACACTCAAATTAATACAACCATAAGCCGACAAAGTGAGAGAGTAGAAACGATTCACCTACCAATCATATTTCAATAGCGAAGCCATCGCATGAGGTGGCAGCGGAGGAGAAGTGTGGTCTTCATAAAATCAAGACTATTACATAAGTCATAGAGAAAGTTCCAGTGCAGTAAATATGTAAGTAGAAATTAAAAAAATAAACATTTATGAATTGTAAAATATGTCCAGAGAATGATGCAAATTGAATCAAGGTAAAAAAAATCAAAAGTAAACAGGAACTGGTGTTGTCTTACATTTTGTTGGAGAAGTGAACACCAACAACTGAATGTAGTGGAGGCTTCCAAGAGATTAGGGGAGGTGGCAATGCAGAAGGAAACTATGGTTGCGCAACAACTTGTAGTGCAGTAGCTGGTTGTGCAGAGGAGTGAACACAAGCAAAGTCGGAAGAAGCGACAATGGACAAAACTTCCGCAACCAAAGTCGAAAGCTCCGAAGCACCAGAAAAACAATTGTCAGAGTATATATACTGCAATTCACAAATTCAGACATAAGAGTTTATAAACACATCCTTATCCAACATCATTAAATAAATGCACCATATCATCAACCAAATCCAACAAAAAGAATACAAAACTATCAAATTAATGCCAGAAAACCGCTGAAACATCTTGATTGAAACATAATTAAAAAAATTGGGGAAACAGATAATCAAAATACAAAGGAAATAGGGGAGTCAATGAGATGACCGGAACAGGAAGAGAACTCGAAAAAGGTACATACCTAAAGTACCAATTCTGGAGAAGCATGACGAAGAGCAAGATCGCCGCAAATTCGAACCCCTTGTGTGTTTTCAGATCTGATAGCAAGTAGAACCAAGTTAATGAGAGACGAAAATATTAAACGAAAGAATAACATGGAATATGGAAAAACCAGATCTAGATGTGTGGCGCTTGAAGGACAAGGTGGTCCTTGAAGGACAAGGTGCTTGCGGATCGGAAGGCGGTATCAGCGGGTACAGGATTGGAAGACGATGAAGGTATCGGTATTCGTGTGACAGAGGAGATTAGGGTTGGTGAAGATCGCAAGGTAGGAGACGAAGGCGGGGGAAGGAAGCGGATTTGGCGAGGAGCCAGACGCCGAGTATGGAGGTTTGGTATTGTAGAGCTGTGAGGAGAGCGGGGAAGAGGAATTTGATAATCTTGTTGATGATGGAAAGAAGGGAGGAGAAGAGGTCGTATCCGACAACCCAGAAGGAAGGAGAGATTGAACTAATCTGAAAAAAAATCAGAGCAGGCGAAACAAATCGAGAAAGATTGGAACAAAGGGCATATGTGTAGTTATCGGGACAAACTCCAGAGTGAGCGGTTATGTGAGCAACGTGGTGGAGCGGTTATTAGAGGAGGGAGAAGAGTTGAGAAAGGCTGAGCGAAGAAGACGAGAGAGAAGTTGAGAAAGGCTGAGAAAAAAAGCACGTTTAAAATACGAGGAGAGAGACAGTGAAGTTGAGCTGAAAAAAACTGATTTTAAATATTTTTTGGGCCTGTAAAAAGATGACACATAGCTGCAAGATAGAGCTGCTTGAAGAGGTTTGCTTTAATCTTTTAGTAGATAGTATCCATTCCTTCGTCACGGACCAAAGGCCAATTTGCGTGACGAACAAATTTGCACATTTTTTGTGCAAATACATTCGTCACGAATGTCCTGAGTACTTCCGTCACGAAGGTCCAGGGTACTTCCGTCACGAATCCCTTATTTACCCCATTTCAGAATGCATAAATCACTTTTTTACCCCTAAATTCGAATCGAACCCTAAATTCCAACACAAACACAAAATTTCACACAAACCCTAACTTCAACATTATTTTAACATATTCTTATCATGCTCATTGTATGCAACACCTAAAAATCACATCTTTTCTATATTACAACATGATTTTCACACAATAAACACAAAACCTAACTTCAAAACTATTCCATTTCATAAAAAAACATAAATTTTACTACAAACCGTAACTTGCACATGATTTAAAATAACTATAACATACCTCATTGTAGTTCCCTCATGATGGACCACCTTCATCAACATTTTGGTGTATGTAGTCATCCCAATTTGACATTTTCAATTTAAGCTTGTGATTGAATGAGAGTGTTTAGGGTGAAATGTGGGTAAAATGAAGTGAAAAAGGTTGAAGATGAAGTTGGTTAGGATATTTTGATGGTAATTAAATGTAGTTGGTGTGGATTAGACACAATAACTTCACTTTTGGAGACATAGCTACATTCGTCACGGAAGTCCAACATATCTTCGTCACAAAAGTCATCTACACCTTCGTCACGGATGTCTGTCATACCGTCGTGACGGAAGTCTCTCCATTAACATTCGTGACGAAGATCACGTCTTATACATACGTGACGAATGTGAAAGTGTGTTAAATAAAATTTTAGGGTGTGCTAAATAAAGACTTTGTATATATTATGCCTTTAAACTTTAGGGCCCTAGCCCCTATTCCATAGGACACTTTGAACATGCTTATGGACTGGCAATATCCCACTTAAGAGAGTCTCCACTCTATTTATCTCATCAATTTCGATGTGGGACAAAATTTCCCACATGAAAAAGCCAAAGTGTTGCTTGTAAGCACCCACTTTTGGACTCTCATTTCGCATTCACTCGAAACCTGATTTTGGCATATGAGAACACTAGAAAATAGTGCTCGCGGAGACAAAGCCAACGCTCCCATCATCCGACGCAACCGGTGGCCGGAGCCCACCGCGGGCAAGTTTCCCATAATATCAGTTCCAACAGTAATTTCTTGCTTACATGCATCTGTTAGCTTACGGAACAAAACCTAAAATAATTTAGGGGAAATATGAAGTGGAGAAACGGCAGGTACCATTTTCACGTAACCAACTGAACCAACCATTCAAAATTTAATAAAAGCTACAGAGGAGATAGGAGATGCAGCGACGCTACGCACAACAACGGTAAGGAAGGAATCTCATCATTCCCCTTCCCCACTAAGTTTCAGAGATCGTCACTCCAACCCTCGCATAAACCCTAAACTTTCATTTTCGTTTTGCTTCTTACTCAGTCATCGGCGATTCTATCTCACTACTCTTGCTCTGGTAAAAGCTTATTTCCTTCCATGGGAATGTATGAATTTGTGCTCTTGCTTTGCTATTGTTCATCTCCTGAGTTTGTTTTGGCAAAGTAGATATTTGTCTTGTGTTCTCCTCTTTCATCCATTTTCAACAAAGCTAAGTGTTACAGCCTCGACTCTTCTTTTAATTTTTTTTTGTCAAAATTTGCTTTTGATCAAGCTTAATCGGTTTTCCAACGACTTTTTTGGTGTTTGTCTTGAGTTAGTGGAGACGGTGGTGTTGTCGGTATGTGGTAGTGTTAGGGTTTTTTTGTTTCTTCTTCCGCCGAGGGAAAAAAGCAGTGAGGATTTCCACTTCTTTCGTCACACAATTGTTTTTTTAACCTTGCTGCTGAAGAGCTCGTCTTAGCAGTTATCCCCTGGCCATAGTCATCTAGATCCAGGTCTTTTCTTGAGATTTTTAATTAAATTTTTCTTTACTTTTCTATACTAGTTATTTTTCAAGATGAAAACAAGAAATTTAACGATAATAGAATTACAAAAGAAACTTAACCTAAATCTCTCATTGCTATATATCCTGTTTTGATATGTTGATATTACTGATGGTGGTGGCTAACACCGCTATTCCGCTAACATATGTCCTTCTCATCGCAATTTTACTGATATTCGTTTGTTTGGAGACAAGAGAATGAAAACGGCCTGTGTTAAGTAGCTTCTTCTAGCCTTTGGATTTCTCGACTTTGGTAATAAGCATACAGTGATTATGTGCTAGTTGGTTGTGGAATGGGAGTTACAAAATGCAAAGCAGTTTTCTAAATGTTGTACTGTATTACACTTATCCAGCCACTGTTAAAGGGATCTGTATTTTCTTTACTATTGTTGTTGTTGTTGCTGAAAGCTAATTCCTTGTTTCAGCAGCTGAATGTTATAGTTCTTCAATCTAAATTTTCTGATAGATAGTGGATTTCTGAATTGTCATCATTGGTGCAGCTACACACTTTGAAATGGGAAGTAATGCAGAAGAATCTGAGTTAGACAGGTATGAAGACAGAGCTTATAGACAACTGAAGGAGAAAATTTACAAAACCTATTACGGTGGGGGGACTTTCAGATGCCCATTTTGTACAGAAAATAGAAAGCACGCAAAGCAGGTGTATTTGTATGATGACTTGGTGGAACATGCTAGGAACAGAGGGAGCGGTTTGATAAACATGGATTTGAAGAAACAAGGTCAACATCTAGCATTGACCTCTTATTTGACCAAATATCATGGTCCAAGGCTTCCAGAGTCACCTTCCAACAAAGGTGATTTGCATGGTCAATGTGGTAGAGATGATGCAACTTCAACCAGAGTTTTGCATGCTTCTGTGAAAAAGATTAAAAATTCAAGTGATACTCAGAAGTCTAGTGGAGTACAGGATATGGATATAGAGCAGAACAAGAGCAAGACTTCAAGTAGAGTTTCACAATCTTATGAAATAGAGATGCATGTAACATCTGACAATTCAAGCAAAACTCTGAGATCTATTGGAGAACAAGATAGACATGTTACAAAGAACAATAGCAAGAAATTTGTCCATCCATGGAAGGGTCTCCTTGTAAATGTCCCCGTTGAGTTCAAGGATGGAAGATATGTGGGTGAGAGTGGAACAAAGTTGAAAGAAAAATTGGCCAAGCAAGGATTAAACCCTGAGAAAGTTACTCCCCTATGGAATTACAATGGTTTTTCTGGCTGGTGTATGGTTGATTTTATTGGTGACTTAACTACAGCATATGAAAATGCAATGAGGTTTGAAAAGGCTTTTGAAGTCGACCACCATGGAAAAACGGATTGGTACAAGGCAAATGAAAAGTCTCGTGGGGATAAATTATATGGGTGGGTGGCTACGGAGGAGGATTACCAGTCAAATAGTCTTCTCAGAAAATATCTCAAGAAATGCAATTTGAAATCAATTGAGGACATTGAAGCTGAAGAAAAGACGAAAGATAGCAAGCTTGTTTTACAGCTTACCAGTTCTATCCAAAATAAGGATTTGGAGTCTAAAAAGATGAAGAACCAACTTCAGGCAACTTGTGTTGCAATAAACCTTGTGATGGATGAGACTGAGGCAATGACAGAGGCTCATATCAAAGGTTTGATATTCTACAGTTTTAGTATCGTGTTATTCCTGTTTTATCTATATGTTTTCTGTGCTTTCTATTGAATTGAAAACAGCTTTCATATATTGGCTTTAATTTTCTTTTTTAATTGTGCTTTCATTTGACGGAATTTAGAATAGGATCGAGTTGAATTTCTAATGAGCTTTTAGGCAACTTTCATTGCCTCTGTGTTGAAAGCATGTCTGGAAATTGCAAGGAATTAGACATGACAATCATAATTTACTAAATTATTGTTGTTCCCTTAGTTAAGGTTTTTTGCTATGGTAAATTCATTTAGTATATAATCTCCCAGATAAAGGTGTTCATAAAAGTAAATTTCGTTTCCTAAAAGAAGGAGTTCCTTCATGGGCTTTGTATTGCAACTGATTTATGTCTTCAATAACTAGCATTGAATGACATGCATCGAAGTGAACAAAAACGTACGGGGAAGATGCTCGCAGAGCATGAGGGGATCAAGAGGAAGATAGAATCACAAAAGAACCAACTTCTGCTTCGGGAAAAGGAGTTGGATAGGCGAGAAGTTCGGAATGAGAATGAAAAAAGGGAGCTCTTAAACCAACAAAGATCGGTATAATTCATTTCCTCTTACTCTTTACTTCTGATGGAGCTGTTCTTTTTTCTGATCGGGATTGAAAATTCGAAGTCTGCTGAAGGGTATTGGAGGTGTTACCTAACAATTGTTTTCAGTATTCAGCTATGATGCCCTGACTTTGTAGTTTTAGCTGACTTAAGCTGTTAGAAAGTATATTTGAAGGCCTCAGCAGATGCGTTTATAATGTTAACATGATGGATGCATTATATGATATTCCTACTGTTTAATTAAACTGTTGGATACTCTCTCCAACTCATTTTCCTTAATTTGATAAGTTAACATCCCATGACCATCTAAATAAAATACTAATACGAGATTCAGAAATATGAAAATGTGTTCTGTTCAAAGTGAAGTTGAGAACCAAATGACAAGTAGGTATGTTTGGGTGTGTATGTATTGACTTTATGTTTTTAGTCTAAGTTGATTCATGCACTTTTATTAAGTAGCTTGAAATTTTGCTGACTGCTGAGATTCCTTTATGGTTCTCTGCAGAATGAGCTAGCTGAAGAAGTACAGAAACAAGCTCATGAAAATTTGATGAGATTGGCTGAAGAACAAAGGGTTGGTCGAATATTCCCAATTAAACTTCTTATAATGAAAATCCATATATTATATGCCTAATCTGATCCCTATTTTGTTGCCGATTACCAGAAAAAAAAAGAAGCATTACACAAAAAAAGCATCGAACTCGGAAAGGAGCTTGCTCATAAACAAGCTCTTGAATTAGAGGTAGAACGCATGAGAGGTGCTGTGAAAATCATGGGACACATGGGAGATGATGAAAATGTGGCAGTGAAGAAGGAGAAGCAGGCCTTAGCAGAAGAACTTGAAGAGAAAATAGAAGAACTTGATTTACTGGAGGACCTAAACCAAGCTCTGATAATCAAGGAGAAAAAAGCAAGTGAGGAGCTGCAAGAAGCACGCAAGGCGCTTATCAATGTAAGTTAGATTAGTCAATTAGATACCTAGCTCCTTGTTCGAATTTTGTTGAACTTTCTATTTATCCATCTATCTATGATTTTGACAGGGATTGCAGAGTGGGTCGAGTAAAGGGGCTAGACCTACTATTGGTGTAAAATATGTAGGAGAGCTTCAAGGTAAGCCATTTCAGATTGCTGCTAAGAAGAGATATCCTGCTGACATGGTTGATGAGAAAGCAAGAAAATTGTTCTCTAAGTGGGATACTTGCATGAAGGATGCGAGTTGGCGCCCGTTCAAACTCATTTCAGAGAAAGGAGGAGCCACTAAGGTATGGATAATCAAACTCCTTTCATGGTCATCATGAGGAACATGCTTATTCCAGGAATTATATGTCAAGTTTGTTTGGTCATCATCAGGAAGTAATTAATGAAGAGGATGAGTCACTAAATGAGTTGAGGAATGAGGTTGGTGAGGAAGGCTATAATGCAGTTGTAACTGCCCTGATAGAGCTGAAAGACTACTGCTGCCCAGAGGACCAAACTCCACGCCTAGACCTCTGGAACTTCAAAGAACACCGACCATCAACCTTATACGAGGGTGTTGTGTTCCTTATCAACAAGTGGAAACAAGCACGGAAGAAAAAATGATATTCCCTATTGATTCACTTTTATGTGTCTGGAGTTATGGCTAGAATGATATGAGACTAGTTCAACGGCTGTTTTTCAGAGGAATTATGGATTTACCAAGTAAATAAGTGGAGTAGTTATTATGCACTCTTCAATCATATTATATTACTAGCACCGGACCCCCGCGCTCTGAAAATTTTACATACCGTTTAACGTAGTTAAATAAACGTTCGAAAATTGAATCGAGACAAATTATGTTCATAATCTCCCAATGCAACAATATAAACTCAACAAAGTTAAATTTATAAACAAAATCAATCAAGAAATTGATAAATGATAAATGATTTTTTCGACAAAAAAGAGTCATTCTAGCTCCTCTAAATAGGGGATACGAAGGCATCAATGTTCATGCATAATTTATTTCTTTAATATAAATAGTTGAACAAAACGCATCTTAAATGAAAGCAATAAACTTGTTGAGTTCAAGGTTTGATTATTCTTTTCATTGATTTCTTATGATTCATGTCAAACCCTTATTAAATATCAACTTTTTCAAATTCATTAACTCAAAGCATTAACTCGGTACCGATTACCATTACTTTCTCAAAGCCATCGATTTTTATATATATATATAGATAGATAGTAGGTATGACAGGGTGGGCTTGTCTTGGTTTGTCATTCAACTCAAATGGTCGGATACTAGTATCATTTAATTAAAATGATACTACTACTCCAGTATTCAACATGATGTTGTACTCTGCCTGCGGGCCACAAGATTCTATGCGGCGAAAAGCCAAGTGTTGGAACCGAATTTTCCGGGCACCGTTGGTGTCGGATAATGGGAGCGTTGACTTCGTCTCCGCGAGCACTATTCAGTAGTATGCTCATACGTATAATTCGGGTTCCGTTTGAATGAGAAATGGAGGTCCAAAGTGGCTTACTTGAAGTGCACTAAGTGGATAAATGTAGAGGTTTAAATTGGTCAAATATTACCATATCAAACTTTTGATTTGGTTTTGAATAGGTTGATCTTCCAATAAGGTTGGTAAAAGATTCGGTTTTAATGGGCTGCATTAAACCGGGATCCTCCTTGAAAGGCTATAAAAGGGAGTCTTCTCCTCCTCATTTCAATACACAATACGAACAACTGTTGAGCATTCCTATTCTCATTCCCCCACAGTTTTCAGTCTCTATTCATCTCTTCCTCTTCTCTTGTTCGAGTCTGAGAGTACACACAGGTCTAGAGTTCGTTGGCTTCTTCTTTTGGGTTGTGCAAAGCAGAAGCGTTAGCGGTTTTATCCTGGGATTCAGAACGCCGGTAACTGTCACACTACGGGGCGTTTTCAGAATTAAGGAAAGAGATTATAATCTCGACTCCGTTCAAGTTCGACCATTTGCATTCGGTAGTGGTTCGATCGGTTTCTTCTTACCTTAATTCTGTTTTACTTATTGTATTTTATACAAATTATATGTTGTAGAAATATAGGTTCCTACAATCTTAATTCTGAAATTTTTTTACCTACTTTTTTACAACTAATAAATTTGTTTCTTTGAGTAAACAGGTTAAGGCGAAGTCGGTGGAAAAAATTGATCTCGTTTATACGAGTAAACTCCGGAAAAAAATACTTGTTTTTATCATTTTGTAGAATCGAGGTTCTACGTGTTTCTTTTAGCATCATGTTCAACATTTTGATCAAATCATACGAACATGTATTATTTTTGATGAGATTATCAAATCATACGAGCATCATGTTCTACATGTTTCTTTCATTTCCTTGATTTTTAACATGTTCGTGTACTCTTGCTACATGTATATGATGAATGTTTGTAGACATTACTTGTATTTCCATATATATTAATGATGGAATTTTGTGTACTAATTTACATGATCGATGTCGTCATAGAATATGATATTAAGTGTGCATTTCAGTTAGTTTTGTCATTTGTATGCTGAAATCTTGTATATGTGAGTCTTTGTTATACACGATATCATCGTATATGATAGTCTATTTACGAAGCTTGAACGATTATATATATATATATATTTGATGATGATACAAGGTACCTACTAGCTTTTGCATGTATATACTTGATTGTTTTGTAATTTGATACCATGTATTCATAATAGTACGTTTATAATGCATGATGATTTGGTAAAAAATTACTAATACATGTGTCATATATATTTGTCAAGGTGAATGCATATTCCAAATCATATGAGTTGATTTGGTGATTTGGTCTTAAGCGTTTTGTGCTATTAATTTTGATATTTTAATTGGTATTAATATTAGTAATTAAAGGGTGATTAATGGTGGATCTTTAAGGATTTTATGTTGACCATGCATCATATATTGGTATGAGTCGTTGTTCAATTTTGTGGTATTGATTCGGTATTAGATTCATCTTCCATTACCAATTAAATCAATTAATTAAAATTCATGTTTTATGTCCGTTATGGCAATTCATTAAGTTCGAGTGAACTGAGTAATCTTTCGTGTTGATATAGTCAAAATCAGGCCTTATGTTGGCGGTTTATGTGTTGCATGCAATTTTATTCATTACTATATTATCCAAATTGGAATTTGAAAAGTCAAATTTTAGATAATTGCATGTTGTGTGTACCTTATTAATTAAGTGCAACAATTTACTTAATTTATTTAATACGCATATGATCATGTGTTATGATTAATCTTTTAGCATGTTCATAATCTATTAGTAGATTGATAGGCATGAACACGTTTTCAAAATATAAGTTTTGAAACATGATCAACGACAATGTTGTGGATGCTATCGCTACAACTAAAAGTGGTGAGTCGACACTCCAAATTCAGTTTGGAGATGGTCTGCCACCTGTGACTCTGGATCAGAATCAAGTTCAGAAACCCTGAAACGACTCCGGTCAATGACCAACTTTTGGTCGAGAATCAGTCTCGGGTCATACCGAAACCGGGTGGACAGTCTCAAGCAAGCCATCCATTGGACTTGTCGGATGTTCACATGCCCCATGTGAGGGTACCAGAAAGGTCGTATATGGCTAGCATGCCAAGTGCATTTCATGTTGGAGTTCTGCCCGATAAGTTCGACGGGAAGGGATTCAAGATATGGTCTCAGAAGATGCATTTCTTCCTGAGCACGTTGAATCTGGACAAATATCTGAAAAAGGATAAGCCGATCATATCTCTGGATGATGCAGATGTAGAGAGGACAATCGAACCTCTAAGATAAAGTCACACCAATTTATGTGATTTAAAGTTTGTGCAATCTAGAGGCGGTCAAAAGTAATTTGTGACCTTCATAGATGATTGCACAAGATATTGTTATGTATACTTATTACGTAGCAAATATGAAGCTTTAGAAAAGTTCAAAGAGTACAAGTTGGAAGTTGAGAACCAACTTAGTAAAACGATTAAAATCGTTAGACGTGATAGAGGAGGTGAGTACAGTGAACCTTTAAATGCGTTCTGTAGAGAACATAGCATTGTTCACCAAACTACCACCAAAATCCAACGGAGTAGCGGAACGAAAGAATCGAACTCTAAAGGAAATGATGAATGCAATGTTGCAAGAATCTGGGTTAGCCCATAACATGTGGGGGGGAAGCATTGCTTACCTCAAATTACATTCTCAACAAAATACCACATAAGGTGATTGGAAAGACGCCTTATGAGTTGTGGAAAGGTAACGTACCTTCGTATAAATACCTCAAAGTGTGGGGGTGCCTAGCAAAAGTAGCAGTACCACCTCCTAAAAAGGTCTCAATTGGACAAAAAACCGTTGATTGTATATTCACCGGGTATGCACATAATAGTAGTGCATATCGTTTCTTGGTATACAAGTCAGATATATCGGATATACATGCTAATACAATAATGGAGTCATGAAACGCATCTTTCTTTGAAAATGTGTTCCCTTGCAATGATAAAGAATATCCTAAAAGGACTCGTGAACAACGAGATGCAAATGAATGTTCTCAAGAAGCAAGCACATCTATGCAAGAAGCAAACACTTCTATGGAAATAGTGAGTACTTCTGTCCAAGAAACAGAAGAAGAAAATGATGAACCTAGACGGAGCAAGAGAGCTCGAAAGGAAAAATCATTTGGCTCAGATTTCACAATGGCGTTTCTTCTAGAAAACGAACCTTGAACGTTTAAAGCCTATGAAATAAGATGACATTTGATGGTAACCCTACTTATGTGATTGGAGATCCCAAGATGTAGGTTCAAAGGGACAACGAAATCAAGCTAAATCTAAAGAGCACTTGGAGATTAACATCTTCTCCCAGTTCCTAGGATGATAAAAGTGCGTTGGTAAACTATAGGTTAAGTAATAAAGAGTTGACTTTTAATGATTCCATAAGCTTTGAACAACAAAGTGAAGTATAATGGTATACTAATTATGGTAAAATCACCTTATGAGTGTGAAATAGGGCCGTTTCTAGGAGAATTAACCGAGGCTGAATTCTCTAAGCTCACTCATGAATAACCAGGGATGTTCAAGGCAAAAATGAACACAATCAGAGACCCTAGTTCTGTGAGAAGATGAAACTGTGTGATAGTCGTTGTCTAGGTTTACATCAAAGTCGGGGTGGTTCAAGACATCACGTTCACTACCTGGTCGAGTAAATCCGATGGCTACTCACTATGGGTGGTTCAAGGCTGAAAAAAATGCTACTAGCCCAAATGCAGTGATTCTTCGACCGTACTCTCAAAAGTCTCTCTGTCGAGTCGTTTTTCACGTGTTTAGAGTCATTTCTATTCATGTGGGGGATTGTTTGAACCGAATTTTCCGGGCACCGTTGGTGTCGGATAATGGGAGCGTTGGCTTCGTCTCTGCGAGCACTATTCAGTAGTATGCTCATATGTATAATTCGGGTTCCGTTTGAATGAGAAATGGAGGTCCAAAGTGGCTTACTTGAAGTGCACTAAGTGGACAAATGTGGAGGTTTAAATTGGTCAAATATTACCATATCAAACTTTTTATTTGGTTTTGAATAGGTTGATCTTCCAATAAGGTTGGTCAAAGATTCGGTTTTAATGGGCTGCATTAAGTCAGGATCCTCCTTGAAAGGCTATAAAAGGGAGCCTTCTCCTCCTCATTTCAATACACAATACGAACAACTGTTGAGCATTCCTATTCTCATTCCCCCACAGTTTTCAGTCTCTATTCGTCTCTTCCTCTTCTCTTGTTCGAGTCTGAGAGTACACACAGTTCTAGAGTTCGTTGGCTTCTTCTTTTGGGTTGTGCAAAGCAGAAGCGTTAGCGGTTTTATCATTGGATTCAGAACGCCGGTAACCGTCACACTACGGGGCGTTTTCAGAATTAAGGAAAGAGATTATAATCTCGACTCCGTTCAAGTTCGACCATTTGCATTCGGTAGTGGTTCGATCGGTTTCTTCTTACCTTAATTCTGTTTTAGTTATTGTATTTTATACAAATTATATGTTGTAGAAATATAGGTTCCTACACTAAATTTACTAGAGCATCTTTATCCATGTTACTCAATATGAGTAAAATAGTCTATTTTTATAATATTAAATGTGTTTTCATCGACAATCATGTTATTCATATCAAATAACATATATTTTACTTTTACTTTTTTAATAAATTTAGATAATATTACCTAGTTAATATGGATGTCAATATGTAGATAAAAATAAATTAAAAACATTCGAAATAAAATTATATTAAAATTTTATGTATTGTGAAAGTTATGTAATATTTAACAAATAGAAAATTAATGCATTTTGTTATTGAGCCACATGTAAACATTCAATTGGAAAAGTTGGGTGATTTGTGTCAGGATGAGTAACATTTCACTCATGTCTTGGTTCAAACAAAAGGGCTGACATTTTAATTTCTTTTACTTTAAAAAAAAAATCTGTGTTACTCCCAAGTACATGAATGCAAATGCTCTTAGAGTCTGAAGTTGTTTCCTGTAAAAGTTTGACCAAACTGCCAATGAGCTGGAACGACGTTCCATGAGGTGGACTTGCAGTGATCGCTAGCGGAGAGCCTAAAGGAGACAGACCGAGCCACCAAAAGTGCATTAGATTGCCAGTTTTGACCCCAATTCCTGGTCATGGGCATCCAATCAGTCCTAGACCCTTTAATGCTCACCCTGACGATATCCCCTGCACCACCACATTGGTAATCAAAACCAGGTTGAAGTAACGGAATCTGTTGATGGTAAACCTAACTCCTCGTTTCCTGCGCGGTACTCAGCAATCTTGAGGAACATGGGCATGGCGAGATCGAAGTGAGGGCGAGGAGGGTTACACCATCCGCCATTGTTGCTTGGAAGAGCGTAGTTAGGAGGGTAGAAGTTAGTGGTTGTGATGAGAATGGAAGGGCTCCCCGGGTGACACCATAGTGGGGATTTCGAAGCACGCGCCGCAGTGTTGGAATATAAGATTAAGATAAAGTCTCTAATTATCCTAGTTACTCTTAGTATATGTTTAGTATTTGTTAATTGGGTTTAACGATTTAATAGGTAGAGCAGTTGAGATTCTAGTGGGGTAATTAGTGGGTTTAAGCATAATTAGGGAGCAATTACGTTGTTTCTGGGAGTAGCATTTGTAGTTGTATCTATTTAAGCTTTATTCGATCAATGAAACATAGCGGTCAGTTTGCACGATTCTCGTTCGTTTCTAACACGCAGCTCATCCCGTTGTTGAATAGAGCCGTGCTTAGTGCCGTTGTGTTCACCCCGTTTCCGTACCCGCAAGCTCCACCTGATCCAACAAATATAAATCAAAATTTATTTCCCTCTTTTTAGTTTTCATGGACCTAGCTAGGGAATGTACCCATGGTGCCAGAGGCGTCAATTCCACCGTAGAAGATAGCATGGGCGGTCTCCCATGGTGCCAGAGGGCGCTAATTTATGCACAACATACTGCTTTGATGGCGGATGGGTTATACTTCAATTTTCTTGCATTTTCCGGAATGCCTCTTCTAAATCTTGGCATCTCGTTTGGGAAAGAATCCCATGTGAGGGGATATTTGTCCTTTGAAGTTTAGAGACTAAGAGCATACACAATTAGTTATGGTCATTCAATTGTTTATTAATATCTCTCTTAGAATTTCTCATACCCATTTTCAATATTTATCTATCAATGGTTACCCATTAATCTGTGGTCATCAATCTTCTCTTTCATATTTTTTATTAATATTATGGCATGTGAGGTAAAAAAAAGTTGTGTTTTTGAGACACTTGTCATGCATATATTGAATGCCCATTTGATCACCATGGTCATCACAATACTGTGGGTATTGAGTCTCTCTCTTCTAAAATCCACTTTTTCATTAGATTAATAATATTTTTAGTTTCTCTCTTCCAATACCCACCCAAAATGGTGAACCATTGGGTATGCTCTAACTAGCCTAATTTTCGCATCATGTGCGGGTTTAGATAACTCGATATAATTAATAAGTAGTATGGAGTATTATGTAATATATAATTTTATATGAAAAAAAGTTGATATCTTAAAATGTTATTGATATATAATTAAGTTTTAAAATTGTAAATATAATAAACAACGAATATAAATAATTTTTTATACCAAAAATCTTATTTGATTAAAGTATCTATTAAATGATTGAATGTAATAGTGAGGGTAGTTTGGTAATTATCTCTATACATATAAATACCCTCATCTGTAACAGATTACTCACTTCATTTCTATTCAATCACAAAGCCTTTGAGCTCGTACATGACTTCTTTAATGGAAGTCATTCTTTCCGAGCATATTTGATATGGTATCAGAGCTGAATGCTCAATTCTTTCTTTGTCTTCCGCATACGCTATCATTCTTCCTGTTGATTTGAAGAATTCGATCGAAGTAGTTCATCCGAATGGAGGAAAGAAACGATCAGAGGAGACCTGCTGATCAACACGGAATTGCTTCGAGTGATCCTTTGAATCTCTCGAATTCGGATCATCCTGGATCGAATCTTGGAGCGATTCAACTTAATGACACAAATTTCCACAACTGGAGCAAGAATGTAAAGCTTACACTTGGAGCTAAGTCCAAGTTAGGGTTCGTCGATGGCACCATTCGCAGACCAACTCTTGGATCTCAGAATGCTGAGAAATGGATGAAAGCAGATTACATGGTGCGCTGTTGGCTGGTAAATTCCATGGAGCCTGGAATTGCAGAAACATTCATGAATGTCAACTCTGCTCGTCAATTTTGGGAAGAGTTGATCGAACGTTTTGGCCAAGCGAATGGTCCACTGATTTATCAGTTGAAGAGAACTTTATCTTCAACAGATCAAGGTAATTCCACCATTGGTGAACATTATTGTAAGCTCAAGAAGCTTTGGGATGATATTCAGGATCTTGATGTGTTTCCTGAATGTAATTGTGGATATCTGTCTAGGTGTGCTTGTGATTTCTTGAAAAAATTGCAAGAAAAGGATTCTAGGGATAAATTGCTTGAGTTCTTGAATCAAGAATATGACAATATTCGTACTAGTATTCTGTGTATGGATCCATTTCCCACAGTGAACAAAGCTTTCTACTTAGTTCAACAAGTAGAGTGCCAGGAGATGGTGAATGGAACTCTTCTGCCAAGCATGGATGTTGGAGGCATTGCTTTTAATGTTAATAGACAATCTCCTAGAGACAAAGATAAGAGAGGAAAAGAAGAAAGAAAGTGTGATTTCTGCCACATGAAAGGACACTTAAAGGATAAGTGTTATAACCTACATGGATATCCTGCTAATTGGAAATCCAAGCACGAGAAAAGAGCCAACTCAACAGAACTTGATACTCCTTTCACTGAACAAGAAGAGTCAATAGAGCCTTGGATGAGTGCAATGTGCAGAGAAATGGCCAAGATGTTCAGAGAAAGGGATGTCATGAATGCTTCCAGTAGTGCTAATTGTGCCAGTTCATCAAGTGGGGGTAATTTTGGAGGTACATTACCTATCTCCACTGTTGCTAATGTAATTACTATCGCAGATTTTAATGTTTGGATAGTAGACACTGGAGCTATAGACCATATGATATTTGATCCTAGGTTATTTGTTTCCTCTAAGAGGTTCCAAAATCCTATCAAAGTAGTACTTCCAGATGGAGGAGTCAGAACTGTTGAGATAGTTGGGTCAGTACAGATTAATCAGTATCTTCTCATTCAAAATGTGTTGCTAGTAGAAGGATTCAAGCAAAATCTATTATCTGTGACTAAACTGTTAGATGAGAATGGTGTCTGGGGTAAGCTAGAGCCTAACAAAGTTTATTTTTTGGAACATTCCACTAAGAAGATTGTGGATATTGGGCACAGAGCAGGAGGGCTGTATTTGCTGAGGTCTGAACACAAGATGGAGCATCATACAAAATTTGCAGTTTCTAGTTCTGGGAATAAATCTTCTAGTCTTGCTTGTACAGTGGATGTGAACAAAATACATGCTAGACTAGGTCATTGCTCACACAGTAAACTGAAACATCTGTCATTATACCAGTCAGAAGGTGTACCTGAATTAGATATTTGTGAAAGTTGCATTTTAGCAAAGCACTGTAAAGAATCTTTTCCTAAGAGTAATGAAATTGCTTTGCAGTCTTTTGCTCTAATTCATATGGATTTATGGGGTCCATATAAGGTACCAAGTACCTCAGGTGCTTCTTATTTTCTCACTATTGTAGATGATTGTACTAGATTCACGTGGGTTTATTTGCTACAACATAAACACCAAGTGTTTGCTGCCATTGAGTCTTTCCTGGCATATGTCAAAACTCAGCTCAATACAAGTGTCAAAGTGATAAGAAGTGATAATGGGACATAGTTTACTCAGGGAAAGTGCCAAGATTTGTTTCAGAAATTGGGTATCATACATCAAAGGAGCATTCCAGGGAACCCTCAACAAAATGGAAGAGTTGAGAGGAAGGATAGACACATAATGGAGACAGCCAGATCAATAAGAATCCATGCAAACTTGGCAGTTAAGTTTTGGGCTGAATGTGTGCTTGTTGCTGTCCATGTGATCAATCTCATGCCCAGTTCAGTGCTAGATTGGAAGGTGCCTTTTTAGCTTATGTTTGAGAGAAGTGCAGATTACGAGAGTTTGAGAATTCTTGGTTGCTTGTGTTATGGGAAAGTGAGTACAGAGAAGAAAGACGTACAAGTTTGGTTGTCAATCTCATAAGTCAGTATTCATGGGATACCTTTCTAGTAAAAAACGCTACAAGCTCTATGACTTAGAACGCAAGAATCAGGAATCAACTCCACCAAATTACAAGATTATTTCTATAGTTCTACACAGTGTCAATCATTATCCAGGGATAAAAGTCAATTGTTTGATTTAACAAACATGTCTACTGACTATATTGCTTCCTTGTATAATGTATGCGTTGTAAATGAGCCAAGCACCTATGCTCAAGCTAAGGGGAATCCAAAATGGGAGGAGGCCATGCAGAAGGAAATTGTGGCTCTAGAAAGCAATGATACCTGGAGTTTGACAGATTTACCTCCAGATAAGAGAGCAATAGGGTCAATGTGGGTATACAAGGTGAAATTTAACTCAGATTAAAGCATTGAGAGGTATAAGGCAAGATTAGTGGCAAAAGTGATACGAATCTGGTATGACTCGTATGCCCTCGGAAAGGATCGTGGAAGAAAGGGAAGTCGATGGCTCTTCTAGAACTCTTCTAGGGTTGGATAAGTATTGAATCTTTCGATTCAACAAGAACTCGATGTCTTGAGAGTCCACTCAAGGGATGAACGAATTCGATAGGTTGGCTTGATGACAGTTCGCTAACGAGAACAACTCCGGATCCAATCAGTAGAATGACATCGAAGAAAAGGAAGGAGATTCAAACTCAACTAAAGCTCTGCTATTCAATTTCAACGTGCCAAACAACAATGAAAAAAGTTCAACTTATAAAAGAGGCTGCTACTAACATTAAGCTAAAAGTGCAGCCCTAATTTGGAATTAAAAAAAGTCTTAATTAAATAAATAAAACGCTAAAAAAAAGGAAATTCAGAAGTCTTCAGCGCGGGGTCCGCGGGCGCGGAAATTGAGGCCGCCCGCGGCGCACCCGCGGAAATCGAGACGGACACTCCGTCTTTTCCTAATCCGCGGGCGCAGGCACTTCTTCCGCGATCGCGGAAATTGTTCTGCTGGCTTCTTTCGCTTGGCTCGGCTCGTTCGAGATGGCGGACTGACTCGTGTTTCGACCCTTGACTAATAAGGCTGGCTTGAAGGCCAGCGTTGCTTCGTCAAGCGTCCGGTTGTCATCCACCTCTTCGAGCGTTGTCAAGCTCCAAGTTCTCTCAGTTGCACCGATGCCACTATTTCTTGCTAGACCTTTGGTGACCATTGATTGAGTAGCCTTGGCTGGGCCTAGTGAGCGTATGCTCATGAGTTCTTCTTCTTCAGCCTCTGTCAATGTCTTGTCCTGATTCGTTTCAAAAAGGGTACACCCAAGTTAAAGGAAAAGACTATAAGTACACATTCTCACCTGTTGCAAAGATGGCCACAGTGAGAGTGCTTTTAGCTTATGCCACAACTCAGAAATGGGATGTATTTCAACTAGATATCAACAATGCTTTTCTGCATGGATTTCTAGAGGAAGAGGTTTACATGGAACCTCCAGAAGGATACTCCAAAGCTAAGCCAGGACAATTTTGCAAACTCCAAAGGTCCTTTGTATGGTCTGAAGCAAGCCTCAAGACAATGGAATATTGAGTTGACAGGATATTTGATCAAACTTGGATACACTCAATCCAAACAAAATTATTCTTTGTTTGTAAGAGAACCAGGTGGTTTGATTGCTATTGCTCTTATGTATGTAGATGATCTACTTCTAACTGGGGCTGATGCTTCTATGATAAAAGTTACAAAGGATGGATTACATGAGACTTTCACCATTAAGGATTTGGGAATGGTCAGATTTGTTCTGGGAATAGAAGTGGCCAAGTCAGATTATGGAATGGTGATCAATCAAAGAAAGTATATCTTGGATATACTTGATGGCACTGGGATGCTAGAAAACAAAGCTGCCATTTTTCCATTACCTAGAGGACTAGATTTGTCTATTAAAAAAGGAGAGCTACTCAAGAAGCCAGAAGAGTACAAAAGGCTTGTTGGCAGGTTGCTGTATCTGAATATCACAAGGCCAGACTTATCTTTTGTTGTACAACACTTAAGTCAATTCCTTAGCACTCCTAGAATGCCATATCTTCAAGCAGCTCTTCATGTGGTAAGATATCTCAAAGGAACTTTAAATTGGGGATTATTCTATCCTACAGATTCATGCTTAAAATTGACAAGTTACAGTGATGAAACTTGGGGAGATGGAAACTGTGAGGTCAGTGCTAAATCCATAACTGGTTACTGTGCTTTTCTGGGTAAATCTTTGGTTTCATGGAGAACAAAAAAACAAAAATCAGTCTCTGAATCCTCGGCAGGATCAGAGTACAGGGCTATGTCTAGCACTACAAGTGAGGTAGTTTGGCTGAATGCATTGTAAAAGGACTTAATTGTACATCTTCCTCTACCAATTGCCTGGTAATGTGACAATAAGGCAACTCAACATATAGCAGCTAATCCAGTCTTTCATGAAAGGACAAAGCACCTGAATATTGACTGCCACTGCATCAGAGAAAGAGTTACAGAAGGCTTCATAAAAACTGCTGACATAAGGTCTCAAGTGCAGATTGTAGATGTTCTAACAAAACCATTGGGAGAAGCACAACATAAGTTCATGTCTTTTAGAATGGGGCTTATAGATTCACCTCCTATCCAAGCTTAGCTTGAGGGGGGGATGTTAAATGATTGATTGTAATAGTGAGGGTAGTTTGGTAATTAGCTCTATACATATAAATACCCTCATCTATAACAGATTACTTACTTCATTTCTATTCAATCACATAGCCTTTGAGCTCGTCCATGACTTCTTCAATGGAAGTCATTCTTTCCGAGTATATTTGATAGTATCATAGATCATATTTTAGCAAATTTAAATAAATTAATTTCAACATATATAAAACTATATAATTTAAAACATTACCATAACCAAAAAATAAATATTTTCTCTCATTTTGTCCATAGCGTATGTGATGCTCCTTTAACCATTGAGTGATGCACCGGTTACCATTAATTGATGCACCTCTTACCATTGAGTGATGCACCCTTTATGATTGAGTGATGCACCTTTTACCATTGAGTGATGCACCACTTGAGAATTTTAATGATTCGTGTTCATAATGCATTAATGTTCATTGGCTGATGCACCTTTTACCTTTGATTGATGCATCTTTTACCTTTGACTGATGCACCTTATAATAGTCTATGATGCACCAGTTGAGAAACATTGATGATTTGTGTGCATAGTGCATTAATGTTCACTGGCTGATGCACCTTTTTGCTTTGACTGATGCACCTTATTTCATGTTTGTCAGGAAGTGGTAGTCAGAGTATCCCTAGTATTATATCGATTTCTCAAAGTATTAATGCTGACTATATCATTCCTAAGTGCAATGATTCATTGAAGCCCTATCTTGGTCAGCTTTTCCCAACTCTTCATGATGCCATGACCTTTTATGAAGCTTATGAACTGGCATGTGGTTTCACTGTTCGTTGTTGTTCGACCAAGAGAGATAAGAAAAGTGTACCACCAGTTGTTCTCTGGAAGTACCTTTGTTGTAACAGAGAAGGATATAAATTTGTATTCCCATATTCTGAGTTCAACCATGATGTCCCGACAGATGGAGATGTTGTGAAGAGGAGGAGAATCTCTAATAGATGTGGATGTGAAGCCAAGCTTTGGCTCAAGTATGAAGGTATGGATGGTTACCGCGTTACGAAACTTGAGTATGGTCACATGCATTTTATGTTCGAGTTGTCCCATATGGTATTTTAAAAAGGGAAGAGGCAAGTTACTCCATTCCATCAAGAACTCATGATGCAGTGTATTAAATCCAATATTGGTGTGAGTAAGATTTTCAAAGTGTATAAGAATCTAGTTGATTCGTATGCTAATGTAGGCGCCACTGTTGTTGACTTTAAGAACTTTATGAGGGGGTTGAAGTCATACATGGAAGGAAGTGATGCTCAAATGGTCATCAATGACTTTGTTAAGAAGAAATAATGTTGCAGTGCATATTACTTTGATTATCATATCAACAAGGAGGGCCAACTTTGTCGGTTGTTTTGGTGTGATCCTATAAATCGTAAAAGTTTCTCTTATTTTGGTGATGTCGTGTCGGCTGATGCTACATATCAATTGATCAGGTAAATCATATGTACTCTTACTAATTCATGCACTTATGTTTTCTTATTCAGGCACTTATCCTCTACAACTGATGCACCTTTTAGTTACAGATGATGCACCTTTTGGTTTTACTACTCATTCACATATCCTATACCTCTGATGCACCTATCTTCCATTAGTGATGCACTTGTGTTCTACCAGTGATGCACCAATCCTCTTCCAGTGATTCACCTAATGCTAAACTATTGTACTCCTTTATTGCAGATATAATATGGTCTTTGTGCCATTTACTGGAGTGGATAATCATAAATGGTCTATAACATTTGCTGCTGCTCTGCTTTTGCATGAGGATATTGAGACTTATGTGTGGTTATTTGAGAATTTCAAGAAGGCGATGAGGCATGAACTGCATGTCATTATCACCGATCAAGCTGCGTCTGTCAAGACTGCTGTGTAACGAGTGTTTTCTCATTCTGTCCACCGGTTGTGCATGTGGCATATAATGATGAAGGTTTCTAGCAAGGTTAAATTCCCTCCAGATTCAAATCCTTCCTTCTTTGATGCGTTCAAAAAGAAGTTCAAGAATATTGTTTGGGATGATGAACTTACTCCTATTGAATTTGAAAATGAGTGGTTTACCGTTCTTGGAGAATATGGTTTGGAAGGGAACGAATGGCTAGGAGTAATGTTTGAACTACGACGTTATTGTATCCCAGCTTTTTTCCAAGATGTGTGAATGTCATCCTTATTGAGGACGACATCAAGGTCTGAGAGTCAAAACAGTTTTTATGGAAAATTTCTAGGTTCTCAATCTAGCCTTGTGCTTTTCATGATGCAGTATAGTAGTGCCATTGATTCTCAGCGGCACAGTCAGAAGAAGTGTGATATTGATTATCAATGCCTTTTATGATGCCCAAGAGGCGTTTGTAAGTGGTACGTATCACTACACCCTTGATGAACTGCGAAACAAGTCTGATATTCATCACTTTAGGGTTCAAGATGAACTGGGGTTTCCTTGCCGACGCATTTTCTTTGCCTTAAAGAATTCCCATGTAGCTAATTTGCCTCCTAGCCTCATTAACACTCGCTGGACCAAGCAAGCTATTCTACAACCAATTTTTGAAGTAGACGATGCAGTGTATGATGCTAGTGTTGAGATTGATGAGAGAAAGCGTTTGTTGGCCGAAGTGATGACATAAATGTATTCTTGTGTTGACATTGTTGGTGATGACATGGATAGATTGAAAGAGTTTTTAGCTATTTTAAAGGATCAAAAGGCTGCATTTACAAGATCGGAAGTAGTTGATCATTCTTCCTTAACACCAGTTAGAAACTACAAGCTTTAGAAATTTGTACGCCTGTTACCTGATCAAGTAAATATCCATCCTCCTGAAATGGCAAAGAACAAGTTCAAGAAGAGGCGTATTAAAGGTGGTCAAGAAGTTGGAATTGAAAATTCCAAGAAGAAGAAAAGGGTTTGTAAAATTTGTAAGAGGTCGAGACACAACATCACTACTTGTCCTCAATATTTTCATAAGTTTCTCTGAGCTTTCATTGTAATGAGTTATTAACCAGATATTTTAGTAATGCACCTTTTAGTAATGACTGATGCACCAATTGCATCTCATTGATGCAGCAATTGCATCTCAGTGATGCACCAACTTTAATTAACAATGCATAGCACCATGTTTGCTTGAATGAATTAGTCTTGATTTTATTTTCTTAATTTTTTTGTTGATTTCTTTTCTATAGCTTATTCATGCACTGATTATCATTGAGTGATGCACCAAATATGACTATGTGATGCACCAATTATCACTAAGTGATGCACCATTTCAATTAAGCTTATTCATGCACTGATTATCATTAAGTGATGCATCAATTTTGATTCTGTGATGCACCATTTTTCATCATGTGATGCACCAAAAACAACTACTCATGCATTTTCATGTGCAAACCACAAATACGTTATAACCAAACTTGTCTTACAACCTAAAAAACTAAACTTGTTTTCTAAAACCAAATACGTTTTACTACAAACCAAACTGTTTACAAACATCCAATTTGTTCACAACAAAAAATGTCTTACTGCTTTCTACTCTTTACTTTCCATGTCCACGTGCCCACCCACACCCACGTCCAGATGGTGCTGCCTTCTCAGCTGCTTCTTGAGCTTTCATAACTTCTAGTTCTTCTAATAACTCTTCAATTCTATTGTTTGATAAATTGAAGCTGCTTGTTAGAAGTAAATGGCAATATCTTACTCTAAGATTAGCCAACTGTTTCAAGTCTTTCTTCTTCAAGTTTGAATTCCAAGTAGCCAGCCAATTGCCTTTGTATGTCTCCATGTGCCGTAGTAGAAAGACTCCACTGTCTTTTTTGTTCTCCTTGTCCCTCCAACTCATTTCGAGTCTTTCAAACGACACGTCTTTAATCAAGACAGATTTGGATTCCATTCCATTATCCCTGAAGAAGTGGGTCATCATTGTCCTCTACATGAATAAACAATCACATAAGTGATATGCAACCCTTATAATTCAGTGGTGCACCAATGACATTCCAGTGATGCACCAATTATATTTTAAAAGTGGAGTTACGATTGTAGTTGGTACATGAGCATATTTATCCATCTCCCCGTCTAATGAGTTATCAAGGATGTCCATACTTGGCTTGTTGACATTAATGGTTAGCAAATAATAGTGATGCTCTCTGAGAATTGGCAAAAAAAAAAACCGTGCAAGAGAGAAAAATCAGTTTATAAGTTAACAATAACACATGTCAATGGTTAATGCACCTATTCTATCTATGTGATGCACCAACGAACATTGGGTGATGCACTAACCAACACTGGATGATGCACCAAATCTAACTGGGTGATGCACCAAATCTAACTGGGTGATGCACCAACCAACACCGAATGATGCACCAAAACACAGTAGAAATCAGTACGTATGTAGCTATCTCAGTGTCTTACCACATCAACGTCCAAACTTGAATCCTCTCCTCTTAAAAGCTTTGACATTGTTAAAGGTTTCCTGGACATGTTCGGAGAATAAACTATATCTTTCTTCCAAACTGTAAGCAGTCATCTCAGTGTCTATAAGAAAGCCCTGTCAAAATAATATATTTGAGATAAATACTTTGCAAAAATAATAATCTGAATATGTTGTTCTAATATATTGACTTACCATTGTCATGCAAGGTATAAAGAATCTCAATGGTGATTGTGGGGCTCTGAATTCTTCATTTTCATTAAACAATAAAATGAAAGCATCCACCATGTCATTGTCTAGCTCCAGACTTTTCTTCATGCACTGGAAGTTGCTTTTCTTTATACTTGCACAGTGTATAACAAAGAGATACTCTTAGTTGTATAACAAAAAAATCAAATTGTTAACTTTCCTCATATTATAGAAATTTAGTAATACTAAGGTAAATATATTGTTACCTGCCATTGTTTTCTTCACTGGTCAACCAATTGTAAAGATTTTTTTCATTATTTGTCAGTGGAGCTGAAATGTTTCACTGTCTTTCCTCAAACGGCGAGACTGTGCATGCAGAAGGAAGTCTCTCCCTCTTAGTGTCAGCCTCTGCATCGGTTTTGCATGTAAATCTCACCTGACAAATAGAAGTATTAGATGATTCACTAACACTCACTAGGTGATGCACCAACACCCACTGGGTGATGCACCAAATCCCACTGGGTGATGCACCAGCACCCACTGGGTGATGCACCAGCACCCACTGGGTGATGCACCAACCAACACTGGATGATGCACCAACCCACACTGGGTGATGCACCACCACCCATTGGGTGTTGCACCAACATAAACTTGTTCATTGAAATTTATAAATTATTATTTGAATTTTTATACCTTTTTTGGTAGGGCAAATTTGTCCTTCTGAGCTGTATCCACCTCCATCTGATCTTCAGCCTCCATTTCTGTAGCTACCCCCTTTCCTCTATCTGTAGCAACATCTATTTGCATATGTTCGACAACCTCTTCTTCCGTCCCAACCACAGTTTCCTTTTGTTCTACAGTCTTTCCCGTTTCTTTTTCAACCTCCTCTTTTTCAGTTGTGTTTTTTTCCTTCCTCTACTCCATCGGAAACCTCCTTTTCAACAACCTCCTTCTCTTTTTTTTCTCACATCTTCCCCTTTGTATGTCACTGCTTCCGTCTCAGTTAGATCTTTCTCTTCAATTTCCTTGTTATCTCTTTCATTCTCACCTTCTTCTTCCACTCCCTTCTCTTGTTGTTGTTGTACTTTATGCTTATTGTTGGTTGCTTCAGTTTCAAGAACATCCTCGGTTGCTTTCCGCTCCTTCTCACCTGTGTCGTCTTCCAATTGTTCTTGAACATGTTCTACAACAGTTTCATCTTGCATGCCCTTCGGATCCTTTTCAACATTCACCTTGTCAGACCCATCTTCAGGCGCCACTTCCTTCTATAGTACATTGTCTTGAGTGCTAGCAGCATCCCACACCTCCGTAGAAGATCCCTCAACGGTTGTTGTAGGTTCCGATCTCACGGGAGAAAAGCCTAGGTCAAAACTAGGAATTTATGGACCAATCTGTAATTATAAAAAAAACCCAGTTATTAGCTGATGACCAAATCAACAACCTAAGATAAATCACCTGGGTGATGCACCAAATCCCATTGGGTGATGCACCAAAACCAACTGGGTGACGCACCAGCACACACTGGGTGATGCACCAGCACACACTGGGTGATGCACCAGCACACACTGGGTGATGCACCAACACCAACTGGGTGATGCACCAAAACCAACTGGGTGATGCACTAAAACCCACTGGGTGATGAACGAAGATAAACTTGCAACATTAACTTGTAAAATTACTTACATTTCTTTTCCTTTTATAATAAGTAGTGGTTGTTTGACTTGACTTTGCAGCTTTTTTTGCAGGGTTTTTTGCAGCTTCTTTTTTAGGCAAGCTGGAACTAGCCCCCACATGCTCAACGTCTTTTGAGATTTTATGGAGCAAATTTGAAAATCCTAGCATGTCCATGTTGCCGTTGTGTTCTTATTGTTGAGCAATTGTCTTCTCAACTTACTCCATACACTTCATAGCTAAATCCCAAAACTCCGTGTTATGGGATGGTTGTTGCTCAACGTCCTCCTCAGCCATCCCTTCTTGCTCCAGTTCCACGTTTATTATTTTCTGAGCCTCCTGATTCATAGATTTCAATGCTGCACTTTTGGCATTTGTTCCTTCTGCAACAACAGTTCCCTCACATTCTGAGCGATGTTCTCAATCCTTGTCATGTAGCGAGCCATGTATGAACTCAACTCTTCATCTATTTCCCCTGCAGGCTCTGGCTGAGATTGTATGTCAGCTTCTTTTTCCTCATGTTCCTCTTCCCTCACAGTGACAAACGCGCTGAAGCTAGGTCGGCCCAGAAGTATTCCATTACCAAACCCACCATGCATTATTTCCTCATCCTCCTTATCTATAAGCATGTTGGTGGTCCAGTTGTTGACAATGGGAAACTTCCTAGGTATTGTACGACCTTTCCATCTCAATTTGTCTACATAAATTAACTGTGTATAACAAAAATAAAGTGAATTAGCTTAATTAGATGATGTAGCAAACTGAACTACCAGAAGGACCAACACCCACTGGGTGATGCACCAACACACAGTGGGTGATGCACCAACACAGTGGGTGATGCACCAACACAGTGGGTGATGCACCAAAACCCACTGGGTTATGCACCAAAACCAACTGGGTGATGCACCAAAACCCACTGGGTGATGCACCAACACCCACTGGGTGATGCACCAAAACCCACTGGGTGATGCACCAACACCCACTGGGTGATGCACCAACACCCACTGGGTGATGCACCAACACCCACTGGGTGATGCACCAACACCCACTGGGTGATGCACCAACACCCACTGGGTGATGCACCAACACCCACTGGGTGATGCACCAATTCTATTAAAATGGCAGAAGAAAGAATATATATTTTACCTCAAGTAAGAGCATGCTCCCGTTGAAACTTGAAGTTTGTTTGTTCCCCCACACAAGTGCATAGTCAATAAGTGACTTGTAGAGGTACCCACTCCCATAGGATGTTACCATTGTGTTCACAAACAGAAGAATGAAATAACTTTTGAACCATGGGCCTCCATCAAGAGATTTCATCTTTTCAAAGATATGAGTTGCTTGGATTTTTTTTAAATCTTTCCCTAGGAAATCTTCCTGTAGTTTATGCCTCATCCTCGGATTTGTGAGTTTTTTAGGCTCAACAATTTCAACTACTCCTTTTGGAATACCGAAGTATTCATGCCAGTCATTCTCCGTAACTACAATCTTCCTTCCGTCCTCTAGTTTAAATGTAGAATTCAGTGGGTGGAAATTGCTGCACACATAATGTCCTAGCCGTCCAGGCGTTTCCTTGATATCTCAGCAAGTGATACTATCAAATCCCATTTCATTCATAGCGATCCTATGGCTTCCAATGAATTCGCTTGACCACATGTAGTTTCTGAATAGGCAGGGCGATGTTCTGCACTTCAATTTTGGAAAATCACTTCTTAACTTCTTAGTGCCCCTTATATTCTAGGGCTTTTGCAGTTTTGACTTCATTACAAAGACCTTCTCGCCCTTCTTAGGATTAGGCGTTTCCATCTTCCCATTTCCCTTTTGGTCTACATCCTTATCTCCGTTTCCCTTTTCTAATGCTTCCCTTTCAATCTTGACCAGCCTCTCAGCCTCCACTAGTAGAAAAAACACCTGTTGCAGCCCCCCTGTTGAGGCGGTCACCTTAAAAACCGACGCAAAAAGTCTTATTCTACTATCTGTTGAGGCGGTCAGTCGTTTAGTTCGCTGCAACAGGTACTTTAGAGGCGGGCAAATATCCGTTCGCCTCAAATAATATTTGTGTTTTTGACTTGTTGAGGCGGTCAGTAAGGCGCCCGCCTCAACAGAACCCAAAATTAGAGGCGGGCAAAACTCTGCCCGCCTCAACAAATATCGTCTCAAAACATTTAGAGGCGGGCGTTTTGTGCCCGCCTCAACAGAACCCAAAATTAGAGGCGGGCAAAACTCTGCCCGCCTCAACAGATATCGTCTCAAAACATTTAGAGGCGGGCAAAACTCTGCCCGCCTCAACAGATATAGTCTCAAAACATTTAGAGGCGGGCGTTTTGTGCCCGCCTCAACAGGTCATCGTCTCAAGTATTTATCCTACCCATATATATTCACGGATCATCATTTTGAGGCGTCGATTAGGTCTAAATTTTTTAATCTAACGGCTTAAAATGATTTGTGCTTTCTCTCGTTCTCCTGTTAACTCCTCTAATCAGATACACTCATCTCCTTCCTCCTCCCATCGTCTCCTTCCTCCTCCCCTCTCTTCCGACCCCGTCCTTGAACATCTCCTCCATCAACCACCTCACTCGCCTCCAACCTCCTCCTTCATCATCTTCCTCCTCCAACTCGCCTCCTCAGATCTCCTCCTCCTCAGATCTCCTCCTCAGATCTCCTCCTCAGATCTCCTCCTCCTCAGATCTCCTCCAACCGCCACCATCAACCACCCCATCAGATCTCCTCCTCTTCTCCAACTTCGCACCAATCGCCTCCTCCTGCCATGACTTCGCACCTCACTCGCCTCCAACCTCCCTTCTCCCTCTGCCCTCCCGTCTCGCTGAATCCCTCCTCCTCCATGGCTGCCACCCCCTCCCTCGCAGCCGCTGCTTCTCTCGCATGCCTCCTAACCCTAGATTAACCCTAGGTTCCTATCTCACAAATCGGATCCCGATCTCACCGTTTCTCCAACTCCACGAAATCCCCGATCCGGCTCGAAATCGACGTCGGCGACAGATCTGGAACGTTTGCGGCTCAGATGAAGGACCGTAACGTCACGATTCTCACCACAACGATGGACTTAGGATCGCCGTACAGCGAGGCGGTAGCACTCAGGGGACTGGTGCCGCTACACGCGCCGCTTCAGCAGCGGCTTCCGGTTTTCAACTTCCTCCTCACCAGATCTGCATAGATCTGCCGCCGTCTTCTCCCTCTCGCCTGTTCATCATTTCAATTTCAATTTGTTCATCATTTCAATGTAATGGTTTTAATCTTTGTTGTGTCAAACAATCCTAAGCTCGAACTGTGTTCTTCTGTTGTTCATCATTTCAATTTGTTCATGTAATGGTTTTAATCTCTTTTTATTGATTAATGAAGTCAGATCTGCAGAATTGTTTTTACATGATTTTTATTGATTTAATGGAAACAATGTTCTTCTCTTGGTTAATGGATTCATTCACCATAGAAGTCAGATTTTGTTGAGCTTCGTTAGAGGCGGGCGAAAGAAATATTTGTTTAGAGGCGCACAAACCCCCAATTTTCATAGATTAGAGGCGGGCAACAACAAGTCCGCCTCAACAAGTTAGTTTTTTGAGGCGGGCAGTTGAGAGGCTAGGCATAATTTTTGCATACCTGTTGAGGCGGGCACTATTTTGACCGCCTCAACAAGTCACTTGTTGAGGCGAACATTTGCCCGCCTCAACAAGTATTTACTTGTTGCAGCCCCCCCCTGTTGCAGCGACCCCTGCCCGCCTCAACAGGGGGGTTTTTGCCCGCCTCAACAGGTGTTTTTTCCACTAGTGCTCCAAACCTTCTTCATCGTCAGAGTCTTCTTCCGGCATTAGCTTTTTCTTTTTTGAACTTTTCTTCCCAATAGCTACTGACTTCTTTCTTTTCCCTTGTTGGGATGTGTCATGTTCTTCTCCACTTTCTGTTATCATTAAAAAGAAAACATAGATAATTAATAAAATGACAGACAATTATTGTATCATTGATTCACCAACTCTTACTAGGTGATGCACCAACACACAGTGGGTGATGCACCAAAATCAACTGGGTGATGCACCAACACCCACTGGGTGATGCACCACATCCACTGAGGGATGCACCAACACCCAGTGGGTGATGCACCAACTCGAACACATTATTAAAAAAATGGAAAATGATTAGGGTTTACCATCAATTGGAGTTGTTTCTCCATGGTATTCTGATGATGTGGTTGAGATTTCCTCTTCTACTTCCTCTGTTAAACCAAAGACATATATCATGAATAACTAGCAACCAATACATATGCATCAATGAATCAATAAACAAACTCATGCCTTTTTCAATAATTATACATGCGTTTATACAAACGTACTAGTGCTTATATGTGGTTGATCACTAATGATTAGTGTTCCATATCTTAGCTCCTTGATTATTGCATTATCATTCTGTTTCTTTCCTATATTTTATACATAAAAAAACTTTGGATGATGCATCAAAACACATTGGATGATGCACCTAAACACCGTGGATGATGCACCAAGACCTACTAGATGATGCACCAAAACACATTGGATGATGCACCTAAACACTGTGGATGATGCACCAAAACATAGTGGATGATGCACCAAAACACATTGGATGATGCACCTAAACATTGTGGATGATGCACCAAAACCTACTGGATGGTGCACCAAAACACAATGGATGATGCACCTAAACACTGTGGATGATGCACCAAAACACAGTGGATGATGCACCTAAACACTGTGGATGATGCACCAAAACACTGTGGATGATGCCCCTAAACACTGTGGATGATGCACCAAAACACAGTGGATGATGCACCAAAACCTACTGGATGATGCACCAAAACACAATGGATGATGCACCAAAACACAGTGGATGATGCACCAAAACCTACTAGATGATGCACCTAAACACCGTGCATGATGCACCAAAACACAGTGGATGATGCACCAAAACCTACTGGATGATGCACCTAAACACTGTATATATTTCAAAAACATATTCGATGCACTAACACCTCATATCTGTTAAAGAAAATGCATAAACACTATATCAAATGACAACAAATGCACCAAAACACATTGGAGGAAGTGATTCTAGATCTATTCTCGCATACTGTATAAAATCCATAAACATACGGCGTAGTGATTAACAAATGGATTTTACAACCAAAATTCTTAAGTTGAATTTATACCTGGGGTTCCAGATGCTATTTTTGACCTCATTGTTACTGTTTTGTTTTTTTGTTGTTCTTGATTTGTGATGTCGACGCCGAAATGACCTTCCAATCGCCCTTCGACTCCTCGAAGTTGCTCTGAAATGGCTTCGTCTTTGTTCTAGGGTTTTTGAGCGGAATTGGCTCGAGAACTCGAAAGAGAAAGCGAGATTGTAGTAGAGGTGAATAGATGTGATTGAGCGAGAGAGAAAGAACAAGATTTTGCCGCCGATCGAGAGAGAAATCGAGTGCGAGAGTTGCGAGCGAGAGAGAAATCCAGAGAGTTTTTTGGAGAAGACGAACGGTTTTTTTGGGTGAGAATGTGAGAATGACGGTTGTTTCAAGGCTTATATAGCGCGTGATAATTGCGTCCTGGGATATTGGGAGGTCCAAATCTAAAAAATTAACGCATGAAAATTTTTTTGTATCCAAAAAATCTTAAGCAATCTTTTTGTGATATGTTTGCACATGAATTTTCAAACTAAATCAAGTTTTTAAGAAAAATTAGAATAAATAGCAAAAAATCGTGACCAATAGAATGGCGACAAGTGGATGACCTATATGAAGAGTATGCCACGTGGCATAGCTAGAATTGGAGAAAGGTGTTTTGCTTTAGTAGTTATATAGAGATTAGATTGGTAACATTATAATAAATAGGTAATACTCTCTCCGTCCCCTTTTGATCTTCCCGTTTCAAATGGAGACATTTGCCGATGCACATTATGTTTGGTCAATATCTCTCGTTACAAGTTAGTTAAAATTGTGAAATTTTGATATTGTTAAACTATGAATCAAACAAGACCACTCATGACTATAATTTACCTTATACAATAGTCAGAAATCGAAAGATTCTCTTCGACCGTAAATAGTGTTAAAAAAGCAAACGGGTCTTATATTTAGGGACGGAGGGAGTATAAAAGATAAAAAGATATACTGTAATATAGTAAGAGATAAAAAGATAATTAATTAATTAAATTAATTTATATGGATAGAAAATATCAAGTGTATTACATCATTTTTTGAAGTGTGTACAAAAGTGGATGAAAAATTTAGGTAAAAGATAATGAACTAATTAAATGAAAATTAGTATTTAAGTTTTATAAACGTGTGATGACGTAGCTAATGAGATGACATAGTCGATAAAATAATAAATCAATCAAGAGACATTCAATATTGATTCAATTTTAGGTAAAAGACGAAATTTATTTTTGGATAGTGTAGATAAAATTTTAGGTTTGTAGATAAAATTTTATTGATAAAATTTATTTTTAGATAGTGTGTAGATTAAATTGAATCAATTATTATTTTTTTCCTTATTTAATCAACTGTATTAAATTATATTCGGATAGTGTGTAGATAAAAGTTTAGGTAAAAGATATTCAACTGATTCAATTTATTAATTTTTTTCTCAAATTTCGTAAATATGTGGCATTTTTATTGGAGTTTTTCTAAGTCATGATAATGTGTCATATCAATTTCTTTTTTTTTCCTCAAATTTCGTAAATACGTGGCCTTTTTTTTTTCTTTCTGAGTCATGATATTGTGTCATATGACGTGGATAATGAGTTGCTTTAATTTAAAAGTCGACACACATGGCACAACGATTAGGTTTATTAAAACACCTTGTTTTTGTATATGTTTAGATTAGGTTTATTCTTGCGCCGTGTCTAAAATTCGCACAACGATTTTTATATAAATATATTTAATTTATAAATAAATAGAAATAACATTAATATAAATAAAAGTATGTATTATACAATTATATCTATTTTAATTGATTTTTAAATCAATATAATATAAATAAAAGGAATTTCAATTGATTTATAATCTTTTATACTAATATGTATTTTAATAAGAAAATAATACCAATATATTTAAAATAGTGAATTTTGTATATACATTCTAATTGATTTCTGTTTACATAAGGACATGATATCATTAGGATTAGGTTAATTATCTTTAAACATATATATTAAATTTTTCATTTTTGAAAAAAATGACATGTGTCAAATGATGACGTGTCATAGCTTATTAATGTATAAATAATGTTACATAGCTTATTGATGAGTATAGTGTTTTTCTTTAGTAATTATATAGAGATTAAATTCGGGTTCGATTCCGGTGAGGACCTCCCTTAGTGTTAAGACTAAGGATCAATTCCTTCCGTAGGATGAAATTGATCCAACACCTCACATCATCCCATCAACTCAAACAGGCACGCGCTTCTCACGCTCAAACAAATTTCACTCTACACGCGCCTATATAAGCCATGAAGAAGCCTCTTTCCTCCACTTTTCCCAGATTCTGAAAAAGCGTGATCACATAACGCTCTCTTTTCAAAACCGTTTAGGACGGTTTCCACAGATTTCTCCCAAATTCAAACAACATCTTGCACATTCGAGCGTAATCGAAGTGGTGATTCAACTCAGATTCGACTTAAATTCTTTCAGATTCGAGCGTAAGCGAAGTGTGTTGAACGATCTAAGCCATAACCAAAACCTAGAAGCAACGATGACAAAGAAGGTGAACAAGAAGGCAGACATTGCAGGTACACACTCAATTTCGAGTTCAGAATACACAAATTACAAGCCCTAACTGTTCAATTGTTGTTCAACTTTATCTCTCGTGTTCATTTGGTTCAAAACAAGACATAATGCTTGAAAATTAGTAAACGATGAAAGCTAATGCATACATGCACTTCAATGTAAGCATTTGAGAACTTCAAAAATGTTTAATCATTGTTTGATATCTTGCATGATGAACACATCTTCAAACTCTACTGATTTGGCGGTTATTGTGTCCATGTGTTCATCAATAAAGGCATATGTGTTCATCGACTAACGAGAATATGCAAATAACTAAATCTGTATGTGTTCATGAGTAAAATGTGTATGTGTTCATGAGTAAATATATGTGTATGTGTTCATCTGACAAGTCATACGTGTTCATGAGTAAATGTGTATGTGTTTATCTGACATGTCGTATGTGTTCATCCATAACTGAATATGTGTTCATGAGAAAAAACTTATGTGTTCATGAGTGAAATACAAATGTGTTCATCTATATCTAATTTGTGTTCATGAGTGATTTACACATGTGTTCATCCAATACTGAATATGTGTTCATGAGAAAAAACTTATGTGTTCATGAGTAAATACAAATGTGTTCATATGAAACTAATATGTGTTCATGAGTGAAATACATATGTTTTCAACCAATTATTATTTGTTTTCATGAGTTAAAAATTATGTGTGAAGAAATGTTCAATATATGTTCATCCCATAGCAGAATATGTGTTCATGAGTTAAAACTTTTGTGTTCATGTGATGTTCAATATGTGTTCATCTGTAAGTAATAAGACTCTAATAACTTATGTGTTCATCTTAATCTTAATGGGTGTTCATCTGTATTATGATAATATTAGTTGACCCAAAAGTGATGGAACTACCTTATGAAACACTAATAGTTGGAGATAAAACAGACACATCATCCAAGAGAGAGACCAGAAGTAAAGCAAGGCATGACAAAGATGGAAGCAGTAGGAAAACTACCCCCTCTCCCACGCAGACAATCCTCTTCAGGTGGTAGTGACACACAAAGCCAAACAGATTCAGACCGAAGACAAAACAAGAGTAAGATAGAGATCAACATTTGAATTGATTTTGTGTTCATATTTCATTATGAAATGATTTTGTGTTCATCTTGAAATGATTTTGTGTTCATTAAGAATATAGTTGTGTATTTTTGTGTAACCACATTTGAATTCATGTTTATTGACAAATATAGGAGATAAAGATAGAGATCAACAAACCCTATCACCAAGGAAGATGAGATACATAGCTAGAGAACAAGAAATGCAGAAAAAATCTCAATCACCAATTAAAACATAAATATAATTTAAAGCAAATGTGTCTATGTGACCTTTAGTTTTGTGTTCATTGATTCCTTGATATGTGTTCATTGATTCCTTGATATGTGTTCACAACATAAATCTTCATGTGTGTTCATTCTTTTCTATGTGTTTACAACATCATTTGATTATGTTCATATGGTCATTTACACAGGTAGTCCACTTGCTATGGTCATATCAGGCAGTACATCTCAAATACCAACACGATACGTCCTGACAAGAACAAAAGATGGACAACCTACACAAGGGGATATTGTTGCAGAAACTAGGCAAGCAAAAAGAAAGAGAGAGGAGATGCAGCTACTGCTCTGAATGTTGAAAAGACTAAGAAGAGCAAAAAGGAAGCAGTGGCAAAGGAGAAGGCTGTTGTAGTACTGAAAAAGAGGCAAGAGAGGACGAAAGAGAAAGCTGAAGTATTAGAGAAGAAGAAACAAGTGTCCAAGGTGGTAGAGGACAAAAGCAAAAGGGAAGGTTTTAGATCTAACTGAAAAGAAAGGAATTTCAGAGTTGTGCAAGCTGAACACAAGGCTTCTTTGCAGGACATCGCCAAATATGCTTGTGACTTACTTTAATGATATAGATTATGCTTTTTCTTATGAACAAAGGCAAGCAGTCATTGACATGGGGTTTGGACATATGCTAGAGTGGGAAGTCACTGATCTACCAGGAAGCCTTGGTTATTATGTGTTAAGCAAGTTTGACCCGCTCAAGTGTGTAATTCAACACAAGGATTCCAGAGAGATTGTCATTACAGAAACTGATCCACATGAGTATCTTGGAATACCAATGGGAAACAACAGAATAGAGCTTCAAACCAAAGAAAAAAAAGTGAATATCTCAAAACCAAAGAAAAAAAAGTGAATATCTCAAAACCAAAGAAAAAAAAGTGAATATCTCAAAACCAAACTAGCAGAAGATTTCCCAAGAAGGACTATGAGGAATATATCTTGTACTCTGATTAGGAACAAGATGATGACGCTTCAGGATGGCGGTGATTGGTTCAAGAGGTATTTCATCTTGCTTTTTGTCAACACAGTGGTGGAAAGTTATCCAAATGGGGAATGCAAGTGGGAGATATTGGATTTGCTCGATAATGTGGAAACAATCAAGGACTACAATTGGAGTGCATTTTTATTTGATAAGTTGATTGAAACTACAATTGTATGGGCTAAAACAGAAGATGGAACATACAAATGACCTGTTTTGCTGCTCTTGGTAAGTAAATCTTTTAGATTAAATATTAATTTAATTTGTGTTCACGTGCTTATACACATGTGTTCGTATGCTTATGCGTTCATGTTCGTCTATGTTAAAACTTATGTGTTCACCTCAAAATATTGTTGTGTTCATCTATTATATATAGTTTATGTAAATATGAGGGATCACTTTAAATGATATATGCTATTTAGTTTATGTTCATTTAATCTTATTATTGTGTTCATCCTTGAAAACTGTGTGTTCAACTGTAACACTTCCGTGTTCATCTGATTATAATGTTGTGTTCATCTAATCTTACTATTGTACGTGTTCATCCTTGAAAACTGTGTGTTTAAGTGTTTACACTTATGGTACCTCGTTTTACATGCTTGCTTCTGACGTGATCATCGCGCCCCCTAAAAGAGAGTAAGACCGCAATGTTACAAGACTTTAACAAACCTACAAAGATCAGCGCGATGGGAAACTTCACCAGCGGAGAATGGAGTGGTTCAGATGGTGGTTCCAAAACTAAAGCTAAGAGAGGATCAGCGCGCTGGGGACCTTCAGCAGCGGAGAATGGCGTAGTTCAGATGGTGGTTCCAAAACTGAAGTCGGAAAGAAATCACCGCGTTGAGTGCTTCTTTCGTCTTCAAGGGAGCCTAGAGACCAACTACGGGTTAGACCAAATCATTGAGGCATGAAACCAAATGCTGATAGAGTAACCTTGAAAAGAAAAGGTGTTGAAAGAGGATTTCCTGTAATCTCTAAATGGAATACTAAGATGCTAAAAGGCAAGGAGGATGAAGAATTAAAGTATGGTGGGTTTGGCAGAGGATATACAAGAGAAAAACATATATATGCCGCATGCACAAACGGTGAGCAGACCCGGGTAAAACTCGTTCCACGACAACTTAACAGAAGCATCTTGATCAGTTATAATAACATGAGGTTCATGGCCCATTGCCTCTTGAAATTCTCAAATAACCAAACATATGATTCTATGTCTTCATGCAAAAGCAAACCAACACCAAATGTAATGGACCTCTTATGATTGTCAACACCAGTGAAGGGAATAAACACCATATTGTACCTATAGTATAAATAGAAAATGAAAATGTTAATAGAGAAACAAGTGTATGCTTCATCATAGTGAGAATGTATAATGTGCTTCAGCATATCATAGGCAAGATTCAATGGATCGAAGCTACATCAAAAAATTTGATGATTATTAGAAGTATTAACATGCAATAAATAAAAGAGACATAAATTGATTGGAATACTTACGTGTTACCATACACTTCAATGTATGGTCGGATGTTAGTAGTGGTACTAGAGATGGGATGATTTGGGACACACACCTGATTAATCTCAGTAGCATGATTATTGATGGGAGATAAAAGGTGTTGATAACTCTTCAGGTAAGGTCGAGTCATTTGGGGTGAACCCATTAACATTAGGTATGGGTGGTTCGGGAATGGATGATTCATTATGAATGGGAGAAAGGACTGGTGAAGGTTCATCATGAATTAGGGCTGGTAGTGAGGAATCAAGAGCTCCAGATGAGTGGGTACTTTTCCGCCCATGTCCCACCTAACGAAGTGCCAATTCATTTCTCACTTCAAGAGTCCATCGATGCTGTCTCATTTTGTTACAATGCCATTAATCCAGAATTTGGAACCCCAAAGGATATCAAAGAACATACCTTTGCTTGTCAAAGGAGTCTCTCCAGTCAAAGGAGTCTCTCCTGTAAATGACCTTCATCCGGTGCGTATCAAAAGGTGCGTTATAATGTCCGGGTGCGATGCGCGAGTTGTGGAGGGAATGTGTTGTTGTGGATGGAAGCTGCAAGTTGTGGACCCCTCATAATGTCTTCTCCTTTTAACATTCAACTTGGGTTTAAGAGTTGTTATTAGTTAATTTTTAAAAATTAGTAATAAGATTAATTAGATACTACTCCCTCCGTCCCCATTTGTTTGTCCTATGACGGAATTTGACACTATTCACCTATTAACGTAATTTGCTCGATTATTCTCAATCTTTGTGTATTAATATAGTCATATAGGGTCTTGTTTGATTCGTCTCATTTAATACTTTAACAATATCAAGATTTTATAATTTTTAATAATATGTAGTTAGAGATATTAACGACGCAAAACATGCATCGGCAAGTGTGTAAACGCGTAAGAGGACAAACAAATGGGGACGGAGGGAGTAGCTAGTATAATTATGGGTACAGTTTCAGATTTAAATTAAGAGTTTATCCTAACGTCAATAATATTAGTAATAAATAACAAAATTTGCAACGAAAATATAGAGACACATTAGCCTTTGTTGAAAAAAACAAAAAGTCTACAATCAAAATCAATTTAGGAAAAAATTTGGACACCAATTAACGATTGTCATAATCACCAACTCACGTTGTAACAAACGCGGCCACAAATAATTTTCATTGCCATTTTGGTAACAAGTCTAGTAACAAAAACTTTTATGTTATAACTAGATACGAAAGCCCGTGTGAAATACCGATATTAATTATAATATTTTGGATAAATGTATGTAATTATATAAAAAAAATACAATAAATCCTCACAATTATATCTCTCAATCTCTCCTTCATATAAAAAAACGTTACCGCCATCCCGCATTAAATTCAGCTCTCCGCCTTAGCATCCATTTTTTATCGATTTTTTCATTGACTTCCTTTTCTTATCAGCGGTGGTGTTTCTCTTCTTCTTGTCAGAGGTGACGTTTCTCTTCACCGAATGGATCTATTCAATTGAAATTGTGTTATCATTTTAATAATTTTGTTGTTGTTATGTATGTATATATGCAACATAAAGTATTTATATGAGGTTCACGTTTTACTGAGTCTAATTTTGTTTGGCGTGTTACATGTTTTACTGAGGCCATGCATATGAATCAATCTTAGGTGTTGTCAAAATATAGATTACCAATATCTAATTAAACCAGATTAATTTTTATCCGGGAAGGAGGGGGCGTCGGGATGAAACAAGGGGATTGATGAACGAGATAGAGATGAGAATGAGTTTGGAGATTGTGGTAGAGGAAGGTGTTCTTAGTTGGTGATGAGATTAACATTTAAGAGAATAATTAATTAAGGTAAAAAATTAAAATACTAACATTTATTAGGTACACAATGCTTTTAATTCATCAAAGCCATGAATTTTTATATATAGATAGACTCAGCAACTAATATCGTAATAATTCAGTTTATTATAGCTAAACTGGAAACAAATATCACGTTTGTGTCTAAACTGGTACAAATTCCCGACAACGCCAGATATAAATTTTTGTTGTTGCTGCATGATGTTGCTATATACAATCTTTTTTGTAGTGGAAGAAGCATTCAAAAAACTCAAGAGGTACCTAACGTGGGAAAGCTCTTGTTGGTGTACTTGGCAGTTTCCGAAGTAGCAGTGAGCGCCGTACTCGTCAGAGAGGAAAGCAACGAGCAGTTTCCCATTTACTACGTGAGCAAGACGTTGTCATCGGCAGAAACGAGATACTCCGCCATGGAAAAGCTAACCTTGGCATTTATAATGGTGTCCATCAAGTTAAAACCGTACTTCGAATCTGACACCATCGTGGTAAGGACGACGTCGCCACTAAAGAACGTGATGAACAAGCAAGAGTTGTTAGGGAGATTGACAAAGTGGACCATTCACCTTGGCGGTTACGACATAATTTACCAAGGAATACGACGATCAAGTCACAAGCCCTAGCAGATTTTGTGGCAAATATTAGTCCAACCCTAGAACAAGAAGCAGTGTCGCAAGTAAACAATGTTGAACACGTCAAGTGGACGTTACACACAGATAAAGCGTAGAACCAGAATGGGGTCAGACTAGGAATTGTCGTTAAATCGCCACAAGGGGATAGGGTAGTCCAAGCCATAAGATGCGAGTACAAAGCCATAAACAACAAGGCTGAGTATGAAGCTCTAATAGTCGGCCTACGCGTCGCCATCGATCCACTTGTTCAGAAGCTCGACATATAATACGACTCCCTACTTGTAGTCAACCAAGTCAGAGGCGAGTACATCACCAAAGACTTCAAGATGGTGTTATATCTGGACATCGTCAAAGACCTATTCTAGAAGTTCGAAGGCTGTAAAATTAGACGAATCCCCAGACGCCAACGTGCAAGCTGATGCGTTAGCAAAATGCGTCTATCAACAATGAAATAGCGGTCGAGAAAACACTCGCCATAAAAAAACCATGACTCATGGGTGACGCCATACTACGAGTGGCTACAACACGGCCGTCTCCCAAGTAACGCGTCTGAGGCAGAAAGCGACAACCTTCGTAGTAGATAAAGGCAAACTATTGAAATGGTCCTTCAACGAACTGTTCCTAACTTGCCCAACGGAAGAAATGATCAGAAATATCCTACGCGAGTTACACAACGGGGAATACGAAAACCATTCTGGCGGAAGAAGCCTGGCAACAAAAGCACATACGACTGGATACTATTGGCCAACAATGAAGCAAGCCACCATGAATTACGTGAAGAGGTGGGACACTTGTCAACGCCACACTCCAATTCTGCATCAACCATGCCGTCGACGCTGGGACCAATGACGATGATGCTCGCCGCAACATATTACTTCTCCAAGTGGATAGAAGTCTAAGCCTTCAAAAGTATCAAGGCCTCGCACGTCATCTCCTTAAACAAAATAACTATCCTGGTAAGATGCGGGATCCCTCATACTATAGTTTGTGATAATGCTTCTCAATTCATAAGCAAGAACATGATCGCGTTTTGTGAGAGTAAGGGTATAAGTCTAGTGTACTCGACGCCTAGATACCCTCAATCAAACGGGCGGGTAGAATCAAGGAACAAAGTCATAGTAAACAATCTCAAGAAAAGAATTAAAGAATGCAGAGGAAATTTGGCAGACCAACTCCCAACAATCCTATGGGCTTATAGAACAACGCCCAAAAGAGCAACGGGTAGGACACCATTCTCCCTAGTCTACGGGTGCGAAGCCGTCCTTCCCATAGAAGTAGAAGTTCCCACAGAAAGATAAAGATCACTCCCAGAAGAAAGAAACTCACCACTCATGACCTTCATGATGGACACCGTCGACGAGTTAAGAGACGAGGTGTCCATGATAATGGCGACACAACAACAAATCGCCGCTCGAAGCTACAATCGACGAGTAAAAGCAAGAACTTTCCAAGTAGGAGACTGGGTACTAAGAAAAGTCTTTCCAAACACAGAGAATAAGAGTGTTGAGAAACTCGGCGCGTCCTGGGAAGGCCCATATCGGGCGGGACAAGTTGTGGGACGAGGGTCCTATGAACTTTTCACACCCGAGGGTACACCTTTAATGCGTTCATGGAATGTGACTCACCTCAAGAAGTACAACTATTGAGATGCTGAGTAATTGATGTATTTTATAAGTTTTCTTGCATGTTTAAGCTCTACTTTTCAATAAAGTTATGCTGTCGTCTTAGCGTCGAAATGACAAGGGGTCATCGAGACTAGGGGTAGTTGTCAGAGTCTGTCAAATCCATGCAAGTTTTATTAATATATAAGTATATCTTTTCTCTCCAACGTGTAAAGCATGTTGAGTTTTGTCAAATTCCAAAGTATTTTCTTTATGTCTATTTCAAAAGCGTAGTGAAACGTGTGTCCCTCAGCACGTCTCGTCTACGTGACCAATGCCACGGTGAAATAGCGTGTCGGGGGCGAATTTCGTTAGTATACGCGTTCAAGGCTCCATCTACGCGTATGCAGCGCTAGCTGAACCACTGTTTGTGCCTAAAAATATGACGAGTAAGGAACGCGTCCAAGAGCTACGCGTAGAAGACCAGGTCGACGAGACGAAGAGAACGTGAAGCCGTCGACGTAGCGAAGGCAGGGTCGGCTGAATGTATTTAAGTCCTTTATTGTATATCCTTATGTAAATAGTAAAAGATATTAGAAAGAATATTTTTTACCATGTTTTATATCGTGATTAGATAGAACGGAAAGATATTATTCTATTTCCTTACAGATAGAACTAGGGTTTGCCTATTTTTAGGGCTAGCGCCTGCTTTGTAATCATGTTTCGTGTACTTAAGCAATACACAAGTACAAGCCTTTAACCGTAATTTCCCATCGTGTTCTTGAGTGTTAAGATTGTTACAGTCAAGTTTGATCATCACCCTACAATTGCTTGATCATCACTACGTCAGTAATCTAGCTACAAACAATTGCTTCCCACCGTGGGGCTTGATAAAAAAAGTACCATCTTTCCACGCAAAGGGAACACTTTTCTCACCAAGAAGCCATGACTAGTCCTAACAAAAGACCCAAAATCTCAAGAGAAGCAGTCGGAAGAAGTAGCCGTCATCGTGACGCATGTGGATTCCGGCGATGTGGAAGCAGATAAGGGCCAAGAGAAAGCCCTCAGTACTCCAAAGACTAAGAGCTCGAGCCACGAGCAAAAAGAACTTGTAAACGGCGAACTCTCTAGTCTCGACGGCGTGAAAGCCCAACTCCAAGCATTCCAACAGACCAGGGTTGAAGACAAGGTCACTAGCGAGAAGAAGAAGACATAGTTAGCAAGAGAGAACAAAAATATACGTTCGACCATCAAGGAGCCCCGAGTAGGGCCATCGGCACGGTATACCTACGTCCGAGATCAAAGCGTCGCTCGACGCCTCAACATGGACGCTGTCGCCGATGAAGATGAAGCCTTTAGGAACGAAGAATATCAAGATGAACTCCCCTCCAAAGATACTATGTCCTCAGAGAACCCGACGGGAGAGATGACGACAAGTCAGTGTATTGAGGAAGAAGATGTTAAAGATGCCCGGAGTGCCAAAGTCCATCATACCAGAGCATGCGTTGGAGTATCAAGCAAGTCCCTTTGTCGACGCCATCGTAGAGAAAGAAAACGCCAAGAAATACACCGTCACCGATCTCCCCATCTAAGACGGAACTGCGGACTGTTTATAGCTAGATTACCGACGTAGTGGTAACGAAGCAATTCTAGGGAAATGATCAAACTTGACTGTAACAATCTTAACACTCAAGAACACGGTGGAAAATTAGGGTTAAATGCTTGTACTTGTGTATTATTTCTCGAGATGATAACTTGATTGAAAAGAAGGCGTTAGCCCTTTAAATAGGCTAACCCTAGTTTTATCTTTAAGGAAATAGAATAATATCTTTTCCTTCTATCTAATGACATTATAAAATAAATGAACTTAATATACTTGTCCGACCTTGTCTTTACTATGCCAACGCCATTATCTTCTCTTCGTCACGTCGACGCGGTCTTCTATGCGTAGCACATGGATGCGTTCCTTACTCGTCGTTTTTCAAGGCACAAACAATACCCCTAAGGAGTTTTACTGAGCTTAATGCATGCCTCACAAATCTAGGAAACGCCTTCTTTCTTCATGGAATACGTCTTCATTTAATCTGGAACGCGTTGATGATGACGTCGTTCAGAATTTTCACTTCGTCATAAGGCATTGATCGTCACGCCTTCTCATTATTTCTTCACATCTGACGGGCTTCTTCGTAACTTGTGCCGACAACGTCTATTTTCTTCAACGGCTAGATGCTCAACGACTATAATGCTGTTAGGGCTTAATTTTTGTCGTACCTTATGCAATCTCTTGCCTATATAAGGGCGAGATCTCATCTTCTTTTGTACCTTTTCTCTAATCTCATCTCTTCCGAATACTTCCTTGCTTTCTCATCTTCCCATTCTTCACTGATTCGTTCGTTCTTCTCTTCGTCGTTCAAACATTTCCTCAACTTTTCCTCCTCAATTGCAATGGCAAGACCTTTTTTCTACGTGCCGAAGGACATTCTCAAGGATTTGGATCGCAAGTCCTCAAAAGCTCGCAGCGTCGACCGGTTGAGGGCCTTGGTACCGATGTAGAGATCAAGATACCTCCGAGGGGGGTATTGCTGATGCATACCATTTGGGATGGGTAGCAGTCTATGAGTAACCGTTTCTTGTCGTTCATAGGTTTCCTTTGTCGCCGCTAATGAAGGCGTTTATGCTTATGTTGGGGGTTACAGTTGGACAACTCCTACCAAGTGTTTGGCGTATCTTCGGGGCGCTAGACGATGTGGTGGTGAAGCACGACATTGAGATCGCCGTAGAGGATCTTGTTCATTCCTTGATTATTTTCACCAAGACAATTGGGTGAGTGGGCCTTAAATCCAGGCCTAAGGCAACTCGAATCGCCATCGAGGGGAGTCAAGCCGATTGTCGCTGGGCCGATTACTTACGCGTGACTTTGCATGCTTTGTGTTTTAGTTGTTGCGGACGTCATCGTTGTGAGGCCGGAGACTAAGAAGCTCTTGGCAATTCCGGAGAATGAGCGTTCCTTTCACGACCATGATGGGGAGGGTCACCGTATTGCCCCTTCACTTTCGACTGGTACGTTACATCTAACTTCATCTTGTTGCGTTTCGTATTTTTACCCTACGCGTTATAACTTTTCTTTGGCGTTCTTTTGTATCAGCCGTTGCTTCTCGTGTTTGCGGCTGTGGGGAGTCCGCTTCCGACCTTGTTGCGTCGAAACGGAGATGTCGGGTTGTTCCGGCGATTGCTTCCTAGGTTCCTATCCGTGTTGAGCCTATGATATCATTGTATTCCTCCCCGTCTCCTTCTCCAGTCAAGACGCCTAAGTCGAAGAAAGGGAAAGAGAAGGTCGTCGAGGCGTCGGAGACAAAGTACGAGACCGTCGATGATTTTCCTAGGGCTATCACCCGCGCTATTGTCCCTGGGAAGGAGTTTCTTGATGCTTTGTTGGAGCTTCTATCCCCTCCGATGCTCGATCATTACGCGTCAATGGACTCTGACGACGTGATGCGAGAATCCTTCGCTGCGCAATGGCAGGTAAAGTTTTTGGGTTCTTGTCTTTCTTTCGTTTTCTCTTTAGGTTTTCCTTTTCAACTTTTCTTTTTCTTTTCTTCGGGGACTCCAAGCTTCTTTGTGCGCTTGGAAACGTTTCTCCAAGTATGCCGAGCGGACTCCAAGCTTCATTATTGTTTTCCTTACTTCGAACGTACTCTTTTGGCTTCCTTACCCTCTTCTCACGGGTAGGTGATCTTAGGTTTGCTTTGGCTTAACGCGTATCTTGTGCATTCCTTGGCCATGGACGTGCTTGTGTGTTTCCTAAGATGAAATACATGTAGAAAAGTGCCAAATTCGTAAAGGATGAATATTTTTGACCAGGCGAACGCGCCGGTTCTGTGATATTTATTTCGTTGAGTGGTCCTACCCTGATGCGCCCCTGCCTAGCTCCAAGACTACCCTAGTGGCTCCTCCAAGACTCACTCAACACACACGGAGTGTCCTAGCTGAAATGGACAAGGTGTGGAGTCAAAGCGCCAAGACTCAACCCATGTTGAGGTTAGGCCCCCGGAAGGGAGTCAAGCGCAAGAAGGCCCCGTGTCATGCCATGACACTCAGGCCCCGTCTAGGCTCCCCGAGTCAAGTGTCCAGCCTCCCTAGAGTAAAAAGCCACAACGCCCGGACAACGGCTTCATGCACCCAGACAACGACCCCTTGCGCCCGGCCAGCGGTGCCCGTCCAAGTGAAGGTCGAAGACTTCTCCAAGCGCCCTTCAACTTTTGTCGAGCCACCTCTTGGACTTGAACATGGTCCTCCTCCAGGGTTCGAGCGCACCACTGAGCGCCCGTGGAAACTGCCTGCGAACCAGCCATCTCCGAGGAGCCTTCGCCCGCGCCGGCGCCGAAACCACATTGCCTTGATGAAGGCACATCTGCAATTCCAGCTCGGGCGCACCAAGGCTCATCTTGAGCGCAACCCCATGGTTGTCGGCGAATCTGGACTCAGCGCCTTGGTGAACCTCCTAAGCACTAGCACTAGCCCAGCCCTAGCCGCCACCTCCTTTGCTTGCAAACCCTAGGTCGTCTAGTTTCCTTTGTGTTTTTCCCTTTGTAAGGCGTCTGCCTCCATCTTTATAATTCACGTTCAGAATATTGAATCAAGAACCTTGTTGAGACGAAGCATTCCTCCTCTTCTTGATCTAGGCGTCACCAATCCTTCGGGCTCTGTCTTCTCATCTCCTTCACCATATCTTCTAGCCTCTTTCGTCTACATCTCTAACCTCAGAATTTCCCATATGTTCTAACCCCTTTCTTCTACATCCCTAGCCAAAACATCACTGTTTGAGCAGTCCTCAATCACCATATTCGACTCCTCACAAAACCAGTTTGTTGAAGCGTTCAACACTCATATCCCAATTCGACAAGGAGACTTGTCGTCTATATCAAATCCTTCCGCTGCGTACTCCATATCGACCCTCATCCCCACAAAAGACATCCACAAACACACTTTCAAGGTTTTAATCGAAGATCCTTGAGCGCTTTTGGCTTCCCCGGAAACCAAGCGCGCATCAACTGGTATCAGAGCAAGGTCATCTTGTAAGTGTTAATTGTCTTTTACAAGTTATCTTTCAATTCACTCATTAATTCATGCATCTTTCCATTCATCCATTGCAGAATTTGTTTTTCTCACCTCCATTGTTGTTCACGGCTTTTTGCCTTAAAATCGTCAAAAAATACAAAAAAAAATTATTCACTTGCCTTAGGTGACTTTCCTTGTGAAATACTTGGAAGTTATTGAAAGATTTGGTCGATTATTGCTAGCCTTTGACCAAAGAGATTGCCGAAAATATTTGCTTGATTTTCTTGTTAGAATCTTTGCATATCTTTTCATATCCTTTTGTTAAGATTAGTATATTGTTTAGATCTTGATTTACTTTCTTGTTTGGCCGAAAACTCTCTCCTATCTTGAGCATATCTTTTGCTTTCTTGCTGAATATATCTCGAACCATTCAATCTATAAAGATCAAATCAAACCGAGATCTATATTAAAAAAAAAAAGATAAATCAAAAGACATCTAGTTCGGCCAACGCAGAGCCCAAATAAGGTAACCCTTGAGTCTACACTGTGTTTGGTTCGTCCATCTTCATATCTATCCATCATCTAGAGTCACTTGATTGTTCATGTTCTCTTTGCATGCTACTTTCTTGCATTTTTGATTGATTAGTTTGCATAAGTGACTTGCTTGAAATTCTCGCAACTTTTTTTTCGGTTATTTCTAGAGACCTAAGCCAGGCAACACCACCAAACGTCCAGCCAAACTAGTCACCTTCGAGTGCTTTGATTGGTTACTTGTTTAGACGGTTACTCTTGCTTGGTTCCTTTGCTTTTGTTCTTGCTTTTGTGCATTTGATCTCTCGCCATGGCTATCTCTATAGGTACCTTCACTGACCCCGAGGATCAAACCAACTCAGGCAACAACAATAACCAACAACCTCTTCTTCCCAACCCCCAACCACTAGAGACAACCCTAGTAGAAGAAGCAAACACAAGTGTTGTGCAAGACTTGGCTGAGGCTCTTGATGAGATTAGAGCCTTGAGGCAGAGGATGGCCTATTTAGAGCAGGAACATCGATCTCTTTCAGTCACCCTTGCACCGCCTCAAACAAACAACCAAGGTGTCCATGCAACACAACAACTCCCGGGGCTTGCAACTCAAAGCTCCCATGAAGTGCATGCACCTCGGCACGGCACCAACAGCCCCTAAGGCGACTCAATTCTATCATTGAGAGTCGCCAAGAAGGAGAAGATAATGATCGCTTCACACCCTTGCGCTCACCCCTTCAAACTGAGAGTGAAGGGCATACTAGTGAAAGCGGTCATCATGACCAAGAAGAGCGATCTGCAGAGCGCCACCAAGCACAACAAAGGGAGCCTGCATATGTTCAAGAAAGGGAGCGAGAGCGCACTGCACAAGTGCTCAGAAGTGCTCAACGCCGAGTCACCGAGCGCTCAACCATGCGCAAGCGAGACGGCTCCGGGCCTTCCCGACGCCATAAATCAAGGCGTGATTCTGCCTTAGATGTTGAGCAATACGCTCATTTTCAGAGTCCAAGGAGTCCATGGGAACCACCAAGTGACGAAGACTCCGAAGGTGATCATACCCGGGATGGATTCAAAGAGTTCGACTCCGACGACTTTGAAGACGCAGGTAAGTAAAATCCTCGTCAATTTCATCCTCCATTACGAGATCCTATTGAAAATTTTGCAGGTGAGTAGTGATTACATTCTCCCTGAGCACAACTCGAGAGCGCGCGCGGGAATGGACGCAAGACGCCTAGGGAAAGACGATCGACGCCCGGGAATAGGCTATAGGTGCCCGGCTGAGGAGCGCCAAGGCGCCAGGGATGGCGCACAGCCTAGACAGCGCGCGCGGGGCAATGGCCTCGTGACCTTAGGCGCCAACCCCATGGAGATACCTCACCCCCTACTAACTATGAGGATGGAGACCCTAGAGACCACCGTCGCCGAGGAGAACACCCTAGACGTGACCGTCACCATGCTGCGAGTGACGATGATATTCCTAGACTCCGAGAAGGCCGACGAGACATAAATGATGATCGATGCCCTAATGTCTAAGGACGTCGAGATATAAAGGTAAAGATCCAACCCTTTCCTGGTGATTACGACCCCTCTTTCTTTCTTGAATGGACGCAGGCAACAAAGTACGTCCTAGATCATTCTCATTACGATGAGTTTGAGAAGGTCGAAGTGGCAACACTTCATTTCACCGGGGCTACGAGAAGATTGCGTCGTTGTCCAAGATAGGCAACGACGCAATCTCCGCCCTATTCGTCAATGGCATCAACTCGTCTTTGCTATGACAAGGAAGTATGTTCCGGATGACTACAAGAAAAAGATGAAGATGGAGATTGCTATGTGTAGACAAGGAACCATGACACCATTGGAGTTCTTTGCAAAGGTGGAAGATATGCACTTCAAAGCTGGAGTAAGTGCGTCGCCTTCAACTTTGAGGACACAATTTTTGAGTGGTCTCAACACTACTCCGAGAGACCAACGCGATGTCTTACCTATCAACATCAACAGCCTGACAAGCGCAGCCATGCAATTGCACAACCAATTGGAAAGAAAGAGAGCATGGCCGACGTCACAGTCTAAAAGGTATGACTCTACTCCCTTGAATTCGGTTTCTACTAATCCCTCTTCTTCTAGTTTTTTGAAACCAGGATCGAGCTCCAAAGAGAAGGACAAGGCGGCCATGCCTCCACCAAAAATCAGCGACATCGAGTTCTACAAGTGTGGTGGACGAGGCCATATTGGACGCAATTTCCCTAATCCCAAGAAGGTCCTCATGACTCATAATATTGAGTACGAGTCTTCTGAAGAGGAAGAAAACCGAGAGAATGAAGAAGTGGCTAGGACCTTGACTTTGATGGCATGGCTCTTGCCCTAGTGACAAGACGCACGCTACATGTCAAGGACGCCCCACACCGTGAGCAAAGATCAAATTTGGTCCAATCTACTTGCGTGGTGAAAGCCAATGGTAAGGAAGCCAACTTATGTTTGATAATTTATGGTGGTAGTTGGTCGAACCTCTTGAGTGCAAAGGTAGTCGATCACTTTGCTCTTCCCACTACTCCTAACCCAACTCCCTACGGCTTACAATGGATTTCTTCTAAGGGGGTGATGTTGTTAATAAGCAGTGTTTGATTGCTTTTTTCTATTGAGAACTATCATGATGAAGTACTTTGTGATGTGGTAACTATGGATGCTACACATATCTTGTTAGGTAAGCCGTGGCAATTTGATAGGAAAGTATTTCATAATGGCTTTGAGAATGAGTATTTCTTTACTCATAATGATATGCGTGTGAGGCTTTTGCCTACGTCTCCTAACCAAATTTTGCAGGACATTGTTTGTGCCTAAAAATACGACGAGTAAGGAACGCGTTATATGCTACGCGTAGGGCGACCACGTAAACGTGACGAGATGGAGTGAAGGTCTCGTTCGCGTTAAGGATAGGGTCGGCCGAGTGAATGTTTTCCCGTTTCTTTATGTTATTATTGTAATTAGTAAAAGATATTAGAAATACAATATTTTACCTTATTTTTTATGTCGTCATAGGATAGAGGGAAAAAAAAAGATCTCGTTTCCTTAAAGATAAAACTAGGGTTAGCCTATAAATAGAGGCTAACGCCTTCTTTGTAATCATTCAGCCACTTTTCGAGTAATACACAAGTTCAAGCTTCAACCCTAATTTTCCATCTTGTTCTTGAGTGTTGAGATTATACCGTAATATTTGATCTTTGCCCTACAATTGCTTGATTATCATCTCGTTGGTAATTTCGCTACAAACAATTGGCGCCCACCATGGGGCTAGATAAAAAAAGCATCGTCTCTCCAAACAAAAGAACTTCTTTTTTCCAGGAAAGTCATGACAAGCCCGACGAACAGCCCACGTGAAAACGAGAAAAGATCTGAGGAAGAAGATCTCGCGACGACATCTCTCGTTCCCGGTGGTGAAGAAGTGGAAAAAGCTCTCGAAAAGACTCCTAGCACTCCAAAGACCAAGGTTCCTAGTGAAAAACGAGGAGTAGACAGAGAAGTGATGCGGGACCATCATCATCATCACCACCCCATATGTGAAGACCATTCTAAGCTTGAAGACAAGACCAATTTGATGCTCGGAATGCAAGAAGAAGACAAGAAGAAGAAGACCTCAAGTGTGTTTGAAGAATGAATGATATTGATGTAACTCATGAAATTATTTCCCTTTTATGTTGTTTTTCTTTCATGTTATTTTAAGACTTTAAAAGTCTGATTTTATGTAATCTTTTAAGACATGGCCAGTGTTTGTGCCTAAAAATACGACGAGTGTGGAAGCTACGCGTAGAAGGACGTCCTCGACGCGACGAGTTGAAAGGAAGATATCGTCGACGTGACGAGACGTGGCAAAGATCTCGTTCTTCTTAAGGATTAGGTCGGCCGAGTATATTCTATCCTATTTTGAGTTATATTATTGTAAATGGTAAAAGATACGGTAAAGAATATCTTTTACCTTGTTTGTTATATCGTTATTTAGATAGAAGAAATAGATAAGATCTCGTTTCCTAAAATATATTATTTGGGTTAGCCTATAAATAAAGGCTAACACCTGCTTTGTAATCATCTAAGCCGTCATTCGAGTAATATCAAGATAAAGTTTCAACCCTAATTTCTTGTCTTGTTCTTCAGTGTTGAGATTATACCGTATTCTTTGATCTTTGCCCTACAATTGCTTAGTTATCTTCTTGTAGGTAATTTTGCTACAAACAATTGGCGCCCACCGTGGGGCAAGATCAAAAGGTATCGTCTTTCCATACGAAAAGAGCTTCTTTTTTGCAGGAAATCATGACAAGTCCGACCAACAACCCGCGCAATGGTGAAGAATGGTCCGGACGAGAAGAGCATGTAACGATTCCTCTCATCCCGGTGGAAGAAGACGCAAGAAAAGGTCTCGAAATCACCCCCAGCACCCCAAAAGAAAGCGCCCCCACAGAGAAACGAGGGGTAGATGGTGAAGTAACCAATGTGGCCACCGTCCGAGCGCAAATCGAGTCCTTCGAAAAAACTCAAGCCGAAGCCCAGCAGGCGAGCGAGAAGACGGCGTCGGAACTCACCAAGGAGAATGAGAGGTTGAATTCCATAATCAAGGAACTCAAGGCAGGTTCCACGGGGCAACATACCTACGTCAGCGGTCAGAGCATCGTTCGACGCCTCGATATGGACGCAGCCATCGAAGACGACGACGTATACCATCCCCAAGAACACCATGATTATGTCTTCCCTAAAGAACAAACCCAGAAAAAGAAATCTGAAGAGACCATAACCTCAGACACCGTCGCTGCGCTCGTAGCACAACAAGTCGGAGCCTTGAGGAAAGAGATGATGTTGATGCTTGGGGCTCCCTAATCCATAATCCCTGAAGACGAGTTCAGATTCGAGGAAAGCCCGTTTGTTGCAGCTATCACCATCAAGAAGATCGCCAAGAATTTCACCGTCGCGGACCTCCCCATCTATGCCAGATCAGACGACCCGGAAGAACATGTCTTGCTCTACAAAGCTAAGCTCTCCACAAGTCCGATCGAACCAGAATTAAAGGAAGCAATGATGTGCAAGTTCTTCAGCTTGGCGTTTTGCCCGTGGATTCATGACTCTCAGAGGGGCCGTGGAAGGCGCGAGTACGCGTTCTTGGAGAGTGGTCGTGGTGATAGGTTTCCCTTCTTCGCTCAGAGGGCCGTGCCGGTTTCGTGAGGTGCCGGGCTTCATTCCCCATGATCATTTCCACACGTCACTAACAATCATGGGGAGCTTCGACTCGGGGTCGGCGGTTCGGCTAACGTTGTCTACGCGTAAATGCAGCCTCGAACGCGTAGGCTAACGAAATTCCTCCCCGGCGCGGATTTTCGCCGCGGCCTTATTAAGCATGGTGTTACGTCATAGGCACAGAGCAAGTACTTTGAAATGAAACAACTCGGCATTTATTGCATATCGGACAAGAAAGTGCATACTCATGTATTCCCGAAGACTTCATGAATTTTGACGAGCTAGGACATCTACCCCTAGTCTCGACGACCCCTAATGTTGACGACCCCTTGTCGTCTTGACGCTAAAACATGCTTGGACATAATAAGGAATCTAAAATATGCATAAGAACGGGCAGAAATCAAATCAACTATCACGTTCTCTAGTGGTATTACTTCTTAAGATGTGTTGCGTTCCATGAACGCATCAGTGGTACTCCTTCGGGCGTAACGAGTTTGTAGGCTCCTCGCCCTACGACTTGTGCTACTTGGTATGGACCTTCCCAGGACGCGGTGAGCTTACCGACGTTCTTATCCTCGTTGTTTGGGAATACTTTTCTTAAAACCTAGTCTCCTACTTGGAAAGTCCTTCCTTTTACTCGTCGATTATAGCTTCGGGCGGCGATTTGTTTTTGTGCCGCCTTTCTGATTGCTGCGCTATCTCTTAATTCGTCTACGGTATCTATCATGAACGCCATCATTGGAGTATTTCTTTCCTCGGGGAGAGATCGATATCTTTCTGTTGGTACCTCTACCTCGATTGGCAGAAAGGCTTCGTAACCATACACGAGGGAAAATGGTGTTCTTCCCGTTGCTCTCTTAGGCGTCGTTCTGTCGGCCCATAATATAGCCTGGAGTTGATCCGCCCAATTCCCCTTACATTCTTCTATCCTTTTCTTGAGATTACTCACGATGACCTTGTTACTTGATTCTGCTTGTCCGTTCGCTTGAGGGTATCTTGGCGTCGAGTAGAAAAGGCGTATACCTTTCTCTTCGCAGAACGATACGATGTTCTTGCTAATAAATTGTGATCCGTTGTCGCATACAATGGTATGACGGATTCCGAATCTCATGATGATGTTTCTCTCGATGAAGGAGATGACATGGGATTCTTTGATACTCTTGAATGCCTCGGCCTCTATCCACTTGGAGAAGTAGTCTGTAACAATGAGCATTAGCGTCTTTGGTCCTAGGGTTAAGGGCATAGGTCCTACTTTATCCATCCTCCATTGCATGAATGGCCAAGAAAGTGCATACTCATGTATTAACGAAGACTTCATGAATTTTAACGAGCTAGGACATCTACCCTTAGTATCGACGACCCCTTGTCGTCTTGACGCTAAAACATGCTTGGACATAATAAGGAATCTAAAATATGCATAAGAACAAGGAGAAATCAAATCAACTATCATGTTCTCTAGTGGTATTACTTCTTAAGATGTGTTGCGTTCCATGAACGCATCAGTGGTACTCCTTCGGGCGTAACGAGTTCGTAGGCTCCTCGCCCTACGACTTTTGCTACATGGTATGGACCTTCCCAGGACGTGGCGAGCTTACCGACGCTCTTATCCTCGGTGTTTGGGAATACTTTTATTAAGACCTAGTCTCCTACTTGGAATGTCCTTGCTTTTACTCGTCGATTATAGCTTCGGGCGGCGATTTGTTTCTGTGCCACCATTCTCATTGCTGCGTTATCTCTTAATTCGTCTACGGTATCTATCATGAACGCCATCATTGGAGTATTTCTTTCCTCGGGGAGAGATCAATATCTTTTTGTTGGTACCTCTACCTCGATTGGCAGAACGGCTTCGCAACCATACACGAGGGAAAATGGTGTTCTTCCCGTTGCTCTCTTAGGCGTCGTTCTGTCGGCCCATAATATAGTCTGGAGTTGTTCCGCCCAATTCCCCTTGCATTCTTCTATCCTTTTCTTGAGATTACTCACGATGACCTTGTTACTTGATTATGCTTGCCCGTTCGCTTGAGGGTATCTTGGCGTCGAGTAGACAAGGCGTATACCTTTGTCTTCGCAGAACGATACGATGTTCTTGCTAATAAATTGTGATCCGTTGTCGCATACAATGGTATGAGGGATTCCAAATCTCATGATGATGTTTCTCTCGATGAAGGAGATGACATGGGAATCTTTGATACTCTTGAATGCCTCGGCCTCTATCCACTTGGAGAAGTAGTCTGTAACAGCGAGCATTAGCGTCTTTGGTCCTAGGGTTAAGGGCATAGGTCCTACTATATCCATCCCCCATTGCATGAATGGCCAAGGAGACGTTATGGAGTGGAGCTTTTCCGCCGTCTGATGTGGGATTGGAGCGTGTCTTTGGCAAGCGTCACACCTCTTGACGTGATTCATCGCGTCTTGTCTCATTGTGGGCCAATAATATCCAGCTGAGTGTGCTTTGGCGGCTAGGCTTCTCCCTCCTGAATGATTCATATATTCTTCGATGTGTAGCTCGCGTAGAATATCTTGGATTTTTTCTTCTGTTGGGCATGTTAAGAACATATTGTTCGATGACCATTTCAGTAGTTGGCCTTTGTCTACTATGAAGGCAGTTGCCTTTTGTTTCAACAACCTTGCTTCGTACGTGTTACTCGGGAGGCGTCCGTGCTGCAACCACTCGTAGTAAGGCGTTACCCATGAGTCTTGACTTCTTACTGTGAGCGTTTGTTGTGGAATTGGTTCCTTGTTGATGGACGCGTTGCTGAGGTGAAGGAACGAGATCTTTTGATATTCTCTCGGGTCGATGGATGAACCTAGCTTTGCTAACGCGTCGGCTTGCACATTAGCGTCTCTGGGGATCTGTCTGATTTGGCAGCTTTTGAATTTCTCGAACAAGTCTTTTACCACTTTGAGATACAAGGTCATCTTCGAGTCTTTAGTGGCGTATTCACCTCGAACTTGGTTGACCACCAGCAATGAATCACAGTAAATATCAAGTTTCTAAACCTGTAAGTTGATGGAGACGCGTAGACCGGCGATTAGGGCTACGTACTCGGCTTCGTTGTTCGTCGCTTTGAAGTCGCATCTTATGGCTTGGACGACCCTATCCTCTTGTGGCGATTTTAGGACGATACCTAATCCTACCCCGTTCTGGTTCATTGCTCCGTCCGTGTGCAAGATCCAGTTTACGAATTCTACTTTGTTTACTTGTGAGATTGCTTCTTGCTCTAGAGTTGGACTGAAATCCGCCACAAAGTCTGCCAATGCTTGGGATTTGATTTCTTTCCTTCTTTCGTAGACGATATCGTAGGCTGTTGTTCTTCCCCTTCTTCTCTTACGAGCACGACGCTAATAGCTATCTCAGAGACCGCTAGATACATAAACAAAGGCTCTCCCTCCTTAGGCTTCGATAGGAGTAAGGGATTCATCAAATAATTCTTGAGCTCCGTGAAGGCTTCTTCGTGGCGTTCCGTCCAAGAGAAAGACTCGTTCTTCCTGAGAGTATCGTAGAAGAGTAGGTTTCTGTCATAGGCTTTGGAGATGAACCTGTTTAACACAGCGACTCTTCCTGTCAGCTTTTGGATGTCTTTCACGCAACGCGAAGATTCGAGGTCAAGTATGGCTTTGATCTGCTCGGGACTAGCTTCTATTCCTCTCTGTGTTACCACATATCCGAGGAATTTCTCGGAAGAGACCCCGAAGGAACACTTGGTAGGATTGAGTTTCATGCTATATTCTTCCAAGATCTCGAACGCTTCCCTCAGATGTGTTACGTGATCTTTTGCTTGCTTAGACTTCACGAGCATGTCGTCTATGTAAACTTCCATCGTGTCCCCTATCTGTTCTTCGAACATCTTGTATACTAGCCTTTGATACGTAGCTCTGGCGTTCTTGAGGCCGAAAGGCATGACCTTGTAGCAGTATATCCCCTGGTTCGTTACGAACGTTGTCTTTTCTTGATCGGCGGGGTTCATCTGTATCTGGTGATATCCACTGAAATATGAGGGAGTAGGAAGGAATCTTTAGGACAAGTTTTATTAAGATCCGTGAAATCGACGCATACTCTCCACTTCCCGTTCTTCTTCTGGACGACTACGACGTTGGCGAGCCAATCAGGATACTTTGCTTCTCGTATTTTGCCTGTTTCGAGGAGATTTCTGACTTCTTCGTCTACAACTTTGTTACGTTCGGGAGCGAATTTCCTCCTCTTCTGCTTGACTGGGGTGAACTTTGGATCGACGTTTAGCTTGTGGAGCATCACGTCTGGAGATATGCCTGTCATGTCTTTGTGGCTCGAGGTGAAGCACTTGGCTTTTGACTTCAAGAACGCTATCAATTCTTCTCCCTTTTCGCTGGGGACGTCGATCCCTATCTTAACGATTCGTTCTGGTCTGGAGTCGTCGATGATCACGTCTTCTAATTCGGGACACTTTGGCTTGACGTACTTAGTTGGCATCTTGACTTGAAATTCTTTTACTTCATCTTTTTTGATTTCTACAGCGTGACCCCTTTCATCCCGATCCTGTAACACTCTTTGGCTGTCTAGGGTTCGCCTTTAACTTTACGCACTCCCCAGGGCGTAGGGAACTTCAAGGATTGGTGATACGTAGATGGAACCGCTCGCATATCATGGATCCAAGGTCTTCGTAAGATGGCGTTATAGGGCGATTCTGCCTCCATCACGGAGAATCTGGTTGGGATATGGACGCCTTGGGTTGTTGTCTCGAGGGTGATTTCCCCCAACATCTCGGCAATTTCTCCTCTAAAACCTTTCAAACGGATACACTTCCCGACGACATTGTCGACTGAAAGTCTGAGTTCAAGAATAGAAGAGAGGGTGATGATGTTGGTCGAACTTCCGTTATCTACCAGGATTCTCTTTACGTTGCAATTCTGAATCACCACGGAGATCACCTAGCTATCGTGATGTTTGATTCTTTTGTCTGGATCTTCGAACGTGATAGGTGGATCACGGCTCGTTATTCTGGCGTGGCGAGTTGGAATGGAGTCATCTTGTCCTTCGATAGTTCTCGCAAGCCTTTTAGTGTCGGAGGTTGTATAGGATGGCGGACCTCCTAACACGTGAAGGCTTTGTTTTGAAGATTTTTGATCGATCTGGAATCTTCCATGGCTTCGCCGGGAGAGGTTATTCTCTTTGTATGCAGAGACGATACTCTTTTTGATCTTGCCCCACGGTGGGCGCCAATTGTTTGTAGCGAAATTATCAACGAGATGATAACTAAGCAATTGTAGGGCAAAGATCAAAGAATATGGTATAATCTCAACACTCAAGAACAATATAATACGAGATAAGAATTTAGGGTTTGAAGCTTGAACTTGGTATTACTCGTACGGTGGCTGAATACTTACAAAGCAGGCGTTAGCCTCTTTTTATAGGCTAACCCTAAAAATATCTTTAAGGAAACGAGATCTTATCTCTTCCTTCTATCTAATAACGATATAATAAATAAGGTAAAAGATATTCATTATCGTATCTTTTACCAATTACAATAATATACAAGGGAATAAGATAGAATACATTCGGCCGACCTATTCTTCGAGGAGAACGAGATCCTTGCCACGTCTCGTCACGTCGACGATATCTTCTTTACACCTCGTCGCGTGGACGTAATCCTTCTTTGCGTAGCTTATCACGCGTTCCTTACTCGTTGTATTTTTAGGCACAAACACCCCTCCCTAGGTGTATAAAAGGCTTGATTTTGTCATTTGTAAAAAGGCTGAATTTGGTTAAAATGATAATCCTTTTTTTGCCTCATTAAAGAGAGCTCAATGTAGAAGATGATAGCTTGGTTGTTCTTGGCTATGTCAATTTCCTATGGAGATTGGTGTTCCAAGTCGTCACAATCATCCTCCTTGTGCTCGACTTCCATGGTCGTTGTGTAAGGTTGTAGAGACGAGGGTTCATTCATCATTTGGCTCGGTTCTTCTTCATCTAGATGATGGGTTGAGTCATTGTTTGATTGGGTTCTTTTCTACCTATCTTTCCATTTGTTTTGCTGATTCAATTCTGATTTTGAGTCATCATTTCCTTGTTGTTTTGAGTCAATTTCATGAGTTTATAACCTGAAATTCGTAGCCTTCTTCCTCCATCTTCTTCCATTGATGTTATCAGTTGAGCTTGGTGTCTAGATCGTCAAAACGGGCTCATCCCCGTATCAAAGTGGTATCAGAGCTAGACGACACCAAGGAGACACTCAAAGCACCACCATCGGTGTTGGTTAGCCATCAAAAATCCCAGCCAAACACTCCCAAGTGCCTTTGGTTCTTCCATTGAGCAAAGGAGGTCTTGAGGGAAGTTATTTTTCAGATTGGAAACTGCTTCCCCACTCCAGCAAGGCCTCCACACGTTCATCCCTTCATTTCCTACAAATCAGGCTTGTGTAACCACCAAAATACCAAGTCAACACACTCAACCACCTCTCCCTAAAAATCTGGGCGTTTTAAATTCAAAAATCTCAGCATACCCTCAGTTAAAACGCTATATCTTTTGTTTCACAACTCAGAAAATTATCAACGTTTGAGGGACAAAACTAGACTCCTTTATCTAACTATGGGAGTTGGAATCAGTCAATTTCGAGTCCAGTCGAAAGAGAACGAGCCAGTTGAAATCAGACTGGAATTCTAGAAAGTTGTTGTGGTTCCTACGGGGTCGAAGAGCAAATCCTATTCAACGCAGCTTCTTCAACAACAAGCAGCCTGCCCACATGATGCGGCTTGAAGATTCGCGGACGAATCCTCTTCAAGAAAGGGAGAATGATGCGGGACCATCATCACCATCACCACCCCTTATGTGAAGACCATTCTAAGCTTGAAGACAAGACCAATTTGATGCTCGGAATGCAAGAAGAAGACAAGAAGAAGAAGACCTCAAGTGTGTTTGAGGAATGAATGATATTGATGTAACTCATGAAATTATTTCCCTTCTAAGTTGTTTTTCTTTCATGTTATTTTAAGACTTTAAAATTCTGATTTTATGTAATCTTTTAAGACATGGCCAACCCCTCCCTAGGAGTATAAATGGCTTGCTCTTGTCATTTGTAAAAAGGCTGAATTTGGTTAAAATGATAATCCTTTTTTTGCCTCATTAAAGAGAGCTCTTGAGAGAAGAGAGCTGAATGTAGAAGATGATAGCTTGGTTGTTCTTGGCTATGTCAATTTCATATGGAGATTGGTGTTCAGAGTCGTCACAAGCATCCTCCTTGTGCTCGACTTCCATGGTCGTTGTGTAAGGTTGTAGAGACGAGGGTTCATTCATCATTTGGCTCGGTTCTTCTTCATCTAGATGATGGGTTGAGTCATTGTTTGATTGGGTTCTTTTCTACCTATCTTTCCATTTGTTTTGCTGATTCAATTCTGATTTTGAGTCATCTTTTCCTTGTTGTTTTAAGTCAATTTCATGAGTTTACAACCTGAAATTCATAGGCTTATTCCTCCATCTTCTTCCATTGATACGGGGCTGAGCCTGTTTTGACGATCTAGACACCAAGCTCAACTCAAAACACCAAGCTCGGCTCCAAAGAGGAAGCTCGAGGATGATATGACCCCATGTGCCGTCGCCGCGTTCGTAGCGCAACAAGTCGGTGCCTTAAGGAGGGAGATGATGTTGATGCCCGGAGCACCTAAATCCATTATCCCTGAGCACGAGTTCGGATATCAAGAGAGTCCCTTTGTCAACGCCATCGCCGCCCCGAAGATAGCTAAAAAGTTCACCGTCGCTTATCTCCCCGTCTACGATGGATCCGATGACTCGGAAGAGCATATCTTACTCTACAAAGACAAACTCTCCACGAGTCCAATCGAGCCGGAACTGAGAGAGGCGATGATGTGCAAGTTCTTTAGTTCAACGCTCAAAGGTCCAGCCTTGACGTGGTTCATCCATCTCCCTAAAGGAAGAATCTCATCTTATGCTGAACTCTCCAACAAGTTTCGCCTACAATTCGCAAGCAGTAAGATGTTTGCAAAGCAGCCTTCAGATCTCCATAACATGTGCATGAATAAAGGCGAAACTATAAGGGCCTTTATGAAACGTTTCAATGATGAGAAGATCACCATCCCGGATTGTAGCGAGTCTACTGCTGCCGACGCGTTCAGGCGCACTCTCCCTCGAGATAGCGACTTATACAAAGAACTGACGAAGACTCGTCCCGATTCCTTTGTCGCGACCAGAGAAAGAGCCATGGAAGCTATGCACCTCGAAGAAGATCTCCTAAGGCACGCTGAGGAAAACTCTCGATCTCCGCGTACACGATCTCCTCAACGTCGACATAATGATCACCATCAAGAGCGAGGAGAACGTCACAATAGGAGAAATAAACCATTCCAAAGGGAGCCACCCATGGTGCATAATGTGAGCGAGGTCGACACCGTTTACATGGTCGATAGAGACATCCCCATGAAGACCGATGCGTTGCGAGTTATGAGTGCAATGGAAGGATTACGTGACGTACAATGGCCTAACAAGCCAAATTCAGGGAGAAGACGCGGAACAGGGAACGAATATTGTGAATTCCATAACGACACAGGCCACACCACGGATGGTTGCTACACTCTGAGGAAAGAGGTATTGAGACTGTTAAAGAGGGGAGATTAGAGAGATTTGCTCTCCAGAGAAGGAAAAAACGCGTTCGAAGGGGTAAAGAAAGGAAGGAAGTCTCCTACTCCTCCTCCACCGCCATCAGGTCATACCAGAACAATACATACCATCTTCGGAGGCTCCGCCGCGAGCGGCTACACTGTGTCCGCCGCTATAAGAAATGTCAAAATCCTACGTGATGAGAGAGGCGCGACGCAAGTCTATCACGTCCGTCCTACTAGAAGAAACTATCCGATCACGTTTGAGGAACCAAGCGAGATCGTGGAACATCACGACGCATTAGTCATCTCCCTCACCGTCAGCAATTGCACAGTTAAGAGGATCCTCGTCGATAACGGAAGCTCCGCCAATATAATCACTTCATCCGCTATTAAATAACTTGGACTTTCACTACAAGAAAAACCATTTATCGCAACGACCTTTTGCAACGACTTAAAAATGTCGTTGCTAATAATATAATTGGCAACGACATTTTTAAGTCGTTGCAAAAGGTCGTTGCGATAAATGAAATTTTCATTTCCCGCACAAAAAAAATGGCGCGCCTAATGAAAAATATGTATCGCAACCATTTTGTCGTTGCAATAAAAAATAAAAGTGTTCAGCAACGACAAATTGTCGTTGCAATAAAAAATACAAGTGTTCAGCAACGACAAATTGTCGTAGCGAATATATCTGATAGTAATGGCAACGATTTTGTCGTTGCAATAGTTGATAGAAAAATTAAAAAATGAGATGAAAGGGGTAGGTGTAGGTCTGATGCTTTACTCGTCCAAAGAACCCTTTCCTCTCTACGATTCCACTGTCTTCCCCACGCCCTAACCTTTTCTCTCTACAACTCGATCGTCTTCCTCGGCCACCTAAATTTCACCGGCTCCACCGTCCTCCCCACCTGAAATTCACCGGCTCCACAACCTCTGCACATCGTCTTCTTCTCACCTCCTACAACTTTCCTCCACTTCAGAACCTGGTTGCTGCTTCCGACAAATGACGAGGCTCAGAGTGTTTCGAGGTTAGATCTGAGTGCGTTCGTCCTCTCTAGCAAGCCCAATTTAGCTTCCCGATTTCCCCTCCGACATTTTCCCTCAGCGGCTCCTCCGTCCTCTCTAGCAAGCTCAAGAAATTGTGTTGGGTAGGTTTCCCAATCCCTTTGATTTCTTTTCTTTTAATTTATCTGGTGTACTTTGCCTAATAAGAAGGCTGAATTTGGGAGGGTTTACTTTGATACTTCAGAATTCTAGAAGCTCTTGCCAGGCAGTTTACTCAAATTTGTTTCTATGATTCTTCCGAATCAGGAAACTTGTAGAAACTGACAGTCAATTGATGAGAGTCATTGAGTTTGTAACGATTCTTTTAATTATTTTATCGCTATGGTCTCTACAGTGTCTTGGATGAATGTTGATTTCTCGTTGTACCACTAGGTTTGTGATTGACAAATGACCTTAAGTCTTGTTGAAACAATTCTCATGCTACCGACAGTGATCTATTTTAGTATTTGTACTCGTGCAGTTGTGATTGGTATGTACAGGAAGGTGATTGTTTGTGCTCTCTTTACTTCAAAACATTTTGTAATAAAATCAGGTGCTTGATTAATCAGATGGAGACATTTTGCTTCTTTTGGGATAAAGACATGCTGACTTAAGTTGATATTCCTTACATTTTTTAATTTTTTAATTTTTTGCGCATTAGAATGTGGATTCTACTACTTATACTTAATCTTGAGATACCTTTCTTCTTCTTAAAGTTCTGCTGCTGATACTTTTTCTGTTTTTCCTTATTTTCCTTATTTTCCTTTCTACTGTTGACTGAACAGGAATTAGACATCATTGAGGGAAATTTGAGGGCTGAATTGGAAAATGCTCTAGATATATCTAGCTCAGGCAAGGGGGATCCATGTTCTTTGGAACCAGGAAGTATCCTGTATAAAGAAGCAGGTGAAGATGCTTCAGAATCTACCCTATTACTGGAGTTGGATAGCAAGCAGAAAGAATTGGTTTGTTGCTTCTCTTTCTTTTCTTTGTATGCATAGTTTCTTTCCGTTCACCTCATTCTTATTAAGGTGGGTGGAGGCTGAGGGATAACTGGCAGGATAAATTAATTAGCCTTCTCTATGACAAATTAATGGGCCACTTATTAAGGTGGGTGGAGGCTGAAGTAATCCGAGAGTAATTAGGTTCCTTAGACCAAAAATGACCATTGTTATTATGTTTTGTATTGTTTTTTTGGCTGGACTATTCAATATCTGTGTAGCATTGTTGTAAAATTGTTATCTTGTGCGTCTCTCTGGATTTTGGATCCTTGTATTATCAATATAATTTGCCACAATCATCAGTATTTCTGCATCTCTATCATTCGTGGTGGTTAGCAGTAAATTGATGGATTGAGTATTATTCCTGAACTGAATATTATTGGTCAAAGAAATTTTGATGTTGTTATCTTGTGATTGTAATTTAGCTGAAAGAATATTATTGTAGTAAATTAACTCAGCTGAACTTATTTTTATCTTATTGGATTACTGCAACTGATTTATACATTATGGTGTTGTGCTTGTTGAACTGAATATTATTGCCACTTGAGTGCTTTGTTTTTATTTATGGATGAACTGAATTTGTTTCCGTTTCTTTGTAAACACTAATTCTGAACTGAACTGAACTTCTGTTTCTGAATTATTTCTGTAATTTGAGCTGTCTGTAAATGGGTTTTTTCCGAACTGAACTGGTTCAGTTTAGAAATTTGCTGAACTGGTTCTATTCAGAAATTTGTTGAACTGGTTTTGTTCAGACATTTTGCTGAACTGGTTCTGTTCAGAAACTTAGTTGAACTGATTTCGAACTGAACTGAACTGAATTGTTTTCGTTTCTTTCTAAATACTAATATAGCTTGTTGTTTTTTTGAATTTCTGTTTCTGGATTGATAAGCTGAACTGATCTGGTTCTGTTTTTGGATGTTTCTGAATTAATAATCTGATGTTTTTTTTTTGAACTGATGTTTCTGGATTGATAAGCTGAACTGAACTGGTTCATGTAATGTATGCTCAGTTTGTGTTACTTTCCTCACAATTATTAGCAAGCTGATAAGTTCAGCTGAATGCATATACTGTTTAATGGCTTAGATCATAATTGAGTTTTAGATTAAGTATAAGACTTGCGAACCTCCAGTTAAGAATGATTTTATTTAGTTATCAAAACAAATGCTTTTAGTTTTTAGGTTCTTGGGATTTTTCTTACTAGTTCATTAAATATGTCTTGCACTTGTGGATTCCTGAGGATTAAGCTAAATCCTAATCTGTTTAAATCTCAGATGCATAACAGTTCTTGGGATTTTTCCATTCATGCGGCCAATTTGCTCTCTTTCTTGATAATTTTGTTTCCTTGAATCCTATTTCTCTTTGTTTTTTGAAGAGTGAATTAAATCCTAGAAAGTAAGTATTCCATTTTAATCCGTTGTTTTGCTCTGGTTGGAGAACTGCCCTTTTTGCTTATGGCACCAAAGGAGGAATCTGCTTTGTTGAAACTATTTGTTGAAGTTGTACATAGCATGTGAAAAAGAGAGCATTCAGTGTATCATAAAAAAGAGTCTTTTTTAATTGTCACAATTTACAAAGAAAGCACAGCACAGAATTCTTTTGTTCATAGTGGAGGAACCCATCCCTCTCTTTTTCCTGGGACCTCATATCGTATCAACCACTATTTTGCAGATTTAGCACCTTTACCATGTTATATTACTATGATTTATGAATCCTTTTTATGTTTGAATTTGGTAATGATTCAAAATTTGTAACCTTAAATTTGTGATGGGAAAACCAAAATTCTGTTCTGAGCTGCTTCTCCTTCATTACTAAGTCTTCAGAATCATTGAAAAGAAAAGCATGTAAAGTTAGTTGGGGGACATGGAGATAAAGAATGTAGGATTGAAAGTAGTTCTTCCCAAGCTTCTCCATTGAACATGCCATTGTGCTTATTTCATTTAAAAGCAGCTTGTTACATTTCTATAAAAGATAAAGTTGGTGCTCCATTATTTACTACTGTAGGTAGTATTAGGTATGCAAAAAGAGTTTCTACAAACGAATCATACGATTCCACCATCGACCCGAATAACCTATAACAAAACGTATGTGTTTATATGAACACACAGGTAGAAAGCTTATGTTCACCTATCATACGATTTTGGTAGGAGCTTTTTCACAAGGAAGAATTTGCTAAGGACACCTGGTATACTCACCTATCTCACTCTCTTTCACTTTAAATTTACCATTTTTGAGCTTAACTTAGACTGTTGTGAACAAATTGTTATTACTTATGTAATTATGCACTAATTTGATGTGGGAGACTGATGAGTTTTATTATTATTTGATTGTGGTGTCAATTTTAGTTACTTAGGTGAGTAGGTATTGGTTGTTGAATAGAAAGTTAAAATATTTTTAATATAATTGTTTCTGTTTTTTTAAATTAGGAGATGGACTTGAATAAGGCATGGGTCAAAATAAGAAATCGTTCATCCCCTGATTATGTAAATGGTGTTGATAGCTTCCTTGATTTTGCTCTTTCAAGTGTCAAGGAAGAGGAAAGACAAACAACAACTATTAGATGTCCTTGTAATAGTTGTCGAAATATATTTTTGAAAAGAAAATCTGATGTGCGATTTGACTTGCTTAAGCGGGGAATGTATGATAAGTACACTTTATGGGAATTTCATGGAGAAAAATCAGATCATATAAGTGTAGAGGGACACGACAACAACTCAGATAATGATGATGCTGGGTTTATTATGCTACAAGATGCATGTGGCATGGCTGGTATGAATATAGGTGGAGATGAGCAGACAATCAATGGCAGCGAGATGGCTCAAGAACCTAATGAAGATGCACAAAAATTTTACCGGCTCTTAAAAGAGTATGAAGAGCCATTGACAGTAGAAGGCAAAGCCATGTCTAAGCTGTCATATATTGTAAGATTACTGCATTTGAAGGTCCTCAATAAGTGGAGTGACAGTTCGTTTACCAGTTTACTGAAGCTACAACGTGAGGCTTATGGAACCTCACTTCCAGATTCTTATTATGAGGCAAAAAAGCTCATTAAGGACTTGGGTCTTGATTATATAAAGATTCATGCTTGTGAAAATGATTGTGTTCTTTATTGGAAGGAGTATGAGAATTTGAATGAGTGTCCCACTTGTGGTTTATCAAGATGGAAAAGTGTTAACAAAGGGTCTGGTAAGGGTGTGAAGGTGCCTCACAAGGTTTTACGATATTTTCCGTTGAAGCATAGGTTGCAAAGGTTATACATGTCAAGAAAGACGGCGGAAGATATGCAATGGCACAAAAAGCATGAGTTCGGAGATAACGTAATGAGGCATCCTCGTGACTCATTAGCTTGGAAGTCATTTGATGTGGAGTACAGTGCATTTGCCGAAGAATCACGTAATGTAAGGCTTGGACTAGCTTGTGATGGATTTCAACCTTTTGACAATTCACAACATAGTGTCTGGCCTGTTGTTCTTATCCCGTACAATTTGCCTCCATGGATATGCATGAAACCTCAGTCATTCATGTTAACCTTACTTATACCTGGACCTAGCAGCCCTGGGAGAAACATAGATGTATACCTCCAGCCCCTAATTGAAGAACTGAAAGACCTATGGGAGGTAGGGGCTGAAACATATGATGCTTATTCCAAGGAAAATTTTAAAATGCATGCAGCAGTTTTGTGGACTATCAACGATTTTCCCGCTTATGGAGACTTGGCTGGATGGTCAACTAAAGGTAATTTTGCATGCCCAAGCTGCCATAAGGAGACAAAACGTACATCTTTGATGAGTAAGGGTGGCTATTTACATCATCGTTGCTGGCTTCCACTTAGCCATAAGTGGAGAAAAGAGGCCCGTTCCTTTAACAATAAAAAGGAGAAAGGGCGTGCACCAATCCCTTTGAGTGGGGATCAAGTGCTAGAACACTTGTCTCGTTTAGTACCTGATAAGTTTGGAAAGGCTTCTAAGAAAAGAAAAAGGAATGAAAGGGATGTCTTAAACAAGTTATATGGGTGGAATAAAAAAAGCATTTTCTTTGAGCTGCCTTATTGGAGTAAGTTGAAGATCCGCCACAACTTAGATGTGATGCACATCGAGAAAAATGTCTCTGAGAATATTTTGGGCACCTTGATGAGAATTAAAGGCAAGAACAAAGATACCATAAAGGCTCGGATAGATTTGATGAGGATGAAAGTTAGGGATGAGTTGCACCCTGTATTAGATGGTGATAAATTGCGTGTGCCTGTTGCATGCTACTCTCTAAGTTCAGATGCCAAAGCTGCCATATGTGAAATGTTTTCTAAAATTAAATCCCCAGATGGATATTTATCGAACATTTCTCGTTGTGTCAAAGATAACGGAAAGAAGATTTCATCAATGAAGAGTCATGATCATCATGTTTTCTTGAGCAGCTGCTTCCCCTTGCAATTCGTGGTTTCTTGCCGAAACAAGTGTACGAGCGTCTAGTTGAGCTAAGTTCATTCTTTAGGAACTTGTGCGCAAAGAGCATAACTATTGAAGAACTAGAAGCCCTCGAGAAAAAAATTCCATACACACTGTGCAAGTTAGAGATGGTCTTTCCACCGGCTTTTTTTGATGTAATGGTGCATTTAGTTGTACACTTGGCAAGTGAGGCGAAAATTGGTGGACCAGTTTGTTACCGTTGGATGTATCCAGTTGAGAGGTATATCATTTGATTATCATATCTACTTTTATAAAAAAAATTGTGATATCACTTAAAAATATCTCATTCTCATCAGATACCTCGGAACATTAAAAAAATATGTTTGTAACAGAGCATATCCAGAAGGTTCCATTGCTGAAGGATACCTAGCAGATGAATGTTTAACATTCTGCTCTAGATACATGAGCGATATTGACACTAAGTTCAATCGTAAAGCGAGAAACGATGACTATGAGGTCGATGATGATACTTCACGTTCAAATCTCGAGGTATTTAAACCATTAGGACGTTGTATTGGAAAGAGTACTCCTGTACATCTATCGTTTGAGGAGAGTCATCAGTTGCATTCTTACATTCTCCATAATTGCGATGAACTTGTCAAGTTTATTGAGTAAGTTCTCTTATGGAACTTTATTTTCTACTACTCCATTAATTATGAATTCTAACTTAAGTATTTAAATATTTTCCAAACTCGTTTTTACAGAGAGCACAAATTGGAATTATTGCGAGAATGTCCAAGAAATGTAGAAAAAAGGCATAAAGCTGAATTTTCCAAATGGATACATGATCGAGTATGTTTATTTTTGTTATAATAATTTTTTTGATGATTTGAGTTTTAATATTAGATTAATAATAGTTTTTTCAAAACGTTATTCTCATAGGTACGCAGAATGCATGAAAATGGATGCGTTGATAATGATTTGTATAATCTAGTTTGTGGTCCCTCAAGAGTTGTGAGGCGTTATACTGGATACATTGTAAACGGTTATAGGTTTCACACCAGTGATCGCTCGGAAAATAGAAAAACTCAAAATTGTGGAGTGATGGTCAAAGGCGACGACTCTTCTGATAAGGAATACTATGGTGTTTTAAGTGATATATATGAGGTTCATTATCCTGGAGGAAATCGTGTTTTTTCTTTCAAATGTAGATGGTTTGATGTAGGGCACCATGGTAGAGGGTATAAAGTAGATGAATATGGCTTCACTAGTGTGAATAAGACAAGATCTTTAAAGACAGATGAAGTTTATGTTCTGGAATCACAAGTGGAGCAAGCATTTTATATACAAGATCCAAGAAACGAGGATTGGGAGTTTATGATAAAGGCTCAACCAAGGGATTTCTATGATATGCCAAGTGATGATGGTGATATACATGCTTTAGATATGGATGCATATCAACAGGTTGAGGTGGAGTCTGCTGTTGAAGAGCAAAATAGTGATTCTCTTGATATTAACTTCTCCCTTGAATCGTTAGCTACAAATAATTTTGTGGTCGAGCGCGAAGCTAAAATTGTTGAATTGGTCAAAAAGTTGATTGAGGAAATGAAGACAGATGATGACTTCATCAATGATGGTGAGATTGAAGAGTTTGATACTTCAACTGAAGAAGAAGAAGAGTTTGATGATGAAGAAGAAGAAGAGGAAGAAGAACCATTAGACTGAAAAGAATGACATTCATATTGTTTTGTGTAATGTTTTTATTGCATTCTATAATTAATGAGATAACTTTGTTTTTATGAACATTATTTTTTTGGTGTTGCAAGTATAACTTATCTGTATTTTCATAGCTTTCTGTTTTTTATTCATAATCATCTCTTATTTATGCAAGTCTTGGAGAAAATATTAACCAAATGCTATGTTTTATAGTCCTTTTACTCAGTTTGTCAATAAGGAAGAGGAAGAGAAAGCAGCTAAGATGACTGGAAGAGGAGGAGGAAAGAAACCCGACAGTCGTAGTGTTATTGCTCCTGGACGACTTCATAATATGATCCGGTCTACTCGAATCAATGGGTGTAATGTAGAAGATGGTGGTACATTGTATGGAAAAGGTAAATTTTAAATTTAATCTAGCTATATTTCCATCAAAACACGTCTATTGTTTCTGCATACTGATTCTGCATACATGGATGTTGAAATTACAGATTCTGATTCTGCATACAATGATTCTGCATACAGAAAAACTCATTATATGTTTCACTTCTGTTATTTTTATTATGCTTTATTTTGATTCTGCATACAGAAAATACAGATTCTGCATACATGTATTCTGCATACAGAAAATACAGATTCTGCCTACTGATTCTGCATACATGATTTTGCTCTTTCAACTTTTTCAGGAACAACAATGACAAAGTCTGCCCTTACTAAAAGGGTGCAAAATGTTCCATCTGACATGGATGTTGAAATTGTTACAAAAAGTAATGATATTATATGTTTCACTTCTGTTATTTTTATTAAGCTTTATTTTGATTCTTGTCGTTGATATGGTTGGATTATCACTCAATGCTCGTGTAGATTTGGAAAGACAACGAGCAACATTAAGAGAAACACAAAGAGAGCAACAAATGTTGAGTCATACCAATCTTGAGCAAGTTCAAGAACTTGATGTTCAAGAAGAGCAAGTTCAAGAACTTGATGTTCAAGAAGAGCAAGTTCAAGAACTTGATGTTCAAGAAGAGCAAGTTCAAGAACTTGATGTTCAAGAAGAGCAAGTTCAAGAACTTGATGTTCAAGAAGAGCCAAACATGGATTGTCAATCTGAAGGTTTTCTGAAGGAGAGGACTGAAGGTATAGTATTACCATTGAATATATGTTGCTCATTTTGCCACATTGCCTCCTATGCTTTAATATAACAGAATATCGTTGTTTCCAAATTCATTTTTTTGGCTACTAATGTGTGCATATATATATGGTTGTAGATATAGTTGGCAAAAGAAAAAGGATGACTAACCTAGCTAGCAGAGTTCCTATGTCATTGCAAGGGAATGAAGCTGTAGTTCCTCGTCCTAGGAAAGTAAACATTAATCGTGTTGTGGACAAGCAAAGAGAAACCACAAATCTGGACGCAAGTGTAAATGAAGGTAAAATCAATGTTTTTGATACTAAGTTTAAAAATTTGGATTGGGGTTATAGAAACAACTAACATTGCATTTCACTCATTGCATGTTATTAGCTACAAGTAACACAACCCCAAGAGGTAATAGAGGCAAGTATAAAAGTTTTGTGATTGATTCGAAAATCAAAGGAAAAGGCAAACTAACTGTCCAGATTCCTGATGAAATCGATCGAGCAATTGGAGAAAATGCACGACATTTGGTGAATGAGTGTGGTCGTGTGGTAAGAACCAAAGCGCCATTAAATGTTAAGAATTGGAAAGAAGTTTTATCTATTGCAGGTGACAGCATGTGGAAGGAGATTCAGGTACTTTTTATTTACTTTTCTTTTTATTTGCTGAAGTGTGGTATATATTTACAGGTTTTCTTCGCTGATTTTCTATTTTCATATATGGGGAAAGAAGTAGACTACTAGAATGGATGAAAATCAATTTCGTATGAAAAATGAGGAGTATGAAGTGAGATATAAATATGAGTTATGACATTACAGTGGACTAGTTTCTTCCAATTTGTGGTTCATTTTTATGATTTTGAACCAAATAAGGCATGAATGTGTATGTTGCTGAATGCTGATGGTAATTGTTTTTGATTGGCTGGATTGAAGTCGAATATAGTGTGCATGCAGTAGCTTGAAGAATGTGTATTTACGAAATTGCAGATGAATTGCGTTATGGAATATTTTTGTCCTAATCATTATTTTGGAAAAACATTATTTTGGCCTTGCAGGAAAAGTTTCAAGTTAGTGATTCTAGTTGCGATTTGAAGATGTATAATTTCGTTTTAGATACAATGCAACGTTTGTATAGGCTATGGAAAAGTCGATTGCACTATTACTACAAGAGTCCTGAATGTGGAAAAACTGATATTGAACGCTTACAAAATCCCCCACCTGATTTGCCTCAAGAGCAATGGGAATGGTGTGTGAATTATTATGGTTCAAATGAATTCAAGGTATTCACTCTTTTAACATTCATTTATCTAGCTTCATAGTTGTTCCTTTATAAAAATATGTTTTAATTTATCTTACAGATTGTAAGCGAAAGGAACTCCCGAAACAAATTGTCTGAGAACAGATGTGCTCATACTACTGGAAATTTAGCCTTTGCTGAAGTTGAGGAAATGATGGTAAGACTTAATATAGTAGTTAATTAAGTATTAATTTGCACATGTTATTCATTGTAATTAAGGTTAATTTACTAATAAATATTTAATGATGTGCTAGATAAAAGAGAATGGCGGGGTGAAGCCTTCTGCTGATGTGATATGGCTTATGGAGCACACTCGTACAAATAAAGAAGACAAACTTGAATGGGCTGATGGAACTCGTTCTAAAATAATTCATGTATGTATCATAGATTCTAATAGAGCAACTTTTACATTATTTTCTCTGATTCTAATCTTCTTTTGAATTTTGTTGAAGGAAAAACTGAAAAATGTAGTTGCTACAGCTGGTGAATCAATGACACAAGAAGAAATATTGACACAAGTTCTGAAGCCAAGGTCTGGATATGTTCGTGGAAAAGGGACAGCTTTACGTGGTTATACCAAAGGAAAAAACCAGTTGGAACAACAAAGACTTATGGAACAACAACAAGGGAAACTACAAGAACAAGACGAAAGGATAAAGGAACAAGACCAAAGGATAAAGGAATTAGAAGAGAACCAGAAAAAACAACAACAAGCAATGGAAGATTTCAAGCGTGAAATGTTGCAGCAGCTTGCAAACACGGGTGTTCGGTAATTATGTCAAAAGGTACGTTTTTAAACAAACTTTCTAATCAACCCTTTTCCACTAGAGATGCATGACCCTAAACCAACCTTCTAATTAACAAAAGAGTTATTATCTGGAATCATTAGTTGCTGGGAATTTAAGGATCTGAAAACTGAATTAATTTTGTTCTGCAAACTGCATTTTCTGGAATCTTAAACTGAATTCTCTGGAATCATTAAAACATAAATCATTTTATTCTTCTAGTTTGATAATAGACAGAGGATCTGCAAACTGTTTACTTCGTTTACAGAAGTGATCTGCAAACTGTTTACTCCGTTTACAGAAGTGATCTGCAAACTCTAGGAATCTTCTATAAAGTCAACTCAAGATGATGACTATCTCCTTTGTTTATAGAAGTGATTTGCAAACTGAATTTTGCTCTTGTATGATAATAGATAAATTGTAAGTTTTTAGCCTTGTTTATATGAAATTTTTTATTCAATGGTGCAGGGAAACAAGTAGATGTCGAAGGATGATTTTGGGATATTGTGGATGACACAAATATTATGAAATGATTTTGGTTTTATGATTCGGGATGTAGCTAAGTTGGCAAATTAAATACTTGAATGTTAGACATGTTTTTGGTACAGGTTGTAATTTGAACAAGTTTTTGAAGGTTATATAGTCGAAGTTATTGTGTTTATGATTTTGGATACAGGTTGGTTGAATGTGAAGGGTAGAAACAGGTATTGACAAGAGGATACTGTAATGTCGTTGCAAAACATCAGATATGTATTGCAACGACAAAATGTCGTTGCAATACATATCAACGTATTGCAACGTCATTTGTCGTTGCAATATATATCAACGTATTGCAACGACAAATGTCGTTGCAATACTTTAATACGTATTGCAACGACAAATGTCGTTGCAATACTTTAATAGGTATTGCAACGACAAATGTCGTTGCAATACGTTGATATGTATTGCAACGACAAATGACGTTGCAATACGTTGATATGTATTGCAACGACATTTGCCGTTACAATACCTTGACATGTATTGCAACGACATTAGCGTTGCAAAAGATGTGACGAGTTCGGACTGTTATAGCAACGACAATTAATTAACAACGACCAAAGTCGTTGCGAAAAATGTTTGTTTTGGCAACGGAAAAAGTCGTTGCAATAGCCTTTCACTACGGCGTTACCGGCAACGACCTAGCAACGACAATTGTCGTTGCCAAAACCTGTTTTTGCAACGACTTGATATGTATCGCAACGACAAAAGTCGTTGCTAAAAACGGTTTTTCTTGTAGTGTTTCTAGTGACGACGTGGTAAAGAAATACGTCCCCTGGTGGGATTCAGTGGAGAAGTGGCGAACATGCTGGGAGAAATCACGTTAGCGACCCTGGCCAAAGGTATCAACATACAAGCGAATTTGCGGTTATGGAGATCGAATCACCTTATATTATCATCCTAGGAAGGCCGTGGCTGCATGACATGAAGGCCATACCTTCGACGTACCACCAATCCCTAAAGTTCCCGTCCCCATGGGGGATCCAAGAGATCAAAGGCGAGCTCCAAGTCGCAAGAGAATGTTACAACATTGGGATAAAGAACGCCACCAAGGCGGCATTGAGCAAGGAAGAAGAGGAATAGCTATCAGAGGACCACGAAGGGCCAGCAAGGTACGTAAAGTGTCAAATCTACGCGTCAGAAGAGAAGATTGGTCATGTAGGAGACGAAGAATATGTGTTAGAGATCAAGGTTTGTGCTCTCCGACGAGTCGAAGAAAGAAAGGCGTCTTCGTGGTCTAAAGTTCCAAAATTTAAGGGGTTGAGTCATCAAAAAACCCGTAAAAGTAAAATGAAGTTCAAAGAGAAAGCTAGGGGTAGAAGATCAGTCCCCAACGCGACAAGAAAAGTCAAGTCCGTCAAACAAAGTAAAAAGAATAGTATCAATCTACAGAGTAAGTACAAGCAAAGCCTCCAAGTAAAGAGACGACTGAAGTTCACGGCGAAACGTGACAACTTGAGTTACATGTTCCTGAAACACCATCCACCGTAAATCAAGATCCACCAAAACGATAAGAACTTCCACGCCCTCTAGTGTGGTTTTCTTTTGCCTTTTCTTGCATGAATAGAATTAGGTTCCTTTAAAAGTTTCAATAAGATAGCGTCATCATCTTAGGTTCGAGACGACAAGGGGTCGTAACGACTAGGGGTAGGCGTTAATGTCGTAGTTTGTTATTCCATGATGCGTCTTTCTATTAATATATGAGTATACGTTTTCTCTCCAATGTGTTTAAGTATGCTGAGTCGTTTCGTTTCCAAATTATTTGCTCTATGTCTATGACGTACACAAAGCTCAAAAAGGCCACGGCGAAAATCCGCGCCGGGGAGGAATTTCGTTAGCCTACGCGTTCAAGGCTCCATCTACGCGTACACAACGTTAGCCGAACCGCCGACTCTGAGTCGACGCTTCCCATGATTCTTAGCAACGTGTGGCAATGGTCATGGGGAATGAAGCCCGGAACCTCACAAAACCGGCACGGTCTGCTGAGCAAAGAAGAGAAACCTATTGACACGACGACTCTCCAGGAACGCGTACATGTGCCTTTCACAACCCCTCTGAGAGTCATGAATCCACGGGCATATCGTCAAACCGGCTGGGAGGCGTCCACCGGCATCGTAAGTCCAAACAGTCACGAGTTGGACGCTACACGATGAACATGCCCGTCGATTAAAAGAGTTCAACGTCGACCTGACGCTAGCGTGCGGTAAAGGATTCACCATAAGTAAGAGGTGATGTCACGAGCTGATGAAATCACACGCTGACCTACATCCGCCACTCACTCTAGGTTCGGAAGAAATGCTGGACCCAACCTTCATGTAAGACGACAAAATAACAAAAGTAGCCGCAATGACCATAACATCCTATCAAGCAAGCAAAGAACTCTTCTAATACGTTTGCGAAACAAACAAAGCACCATACCACGGGTAGAAAATCACACCCTAAAGGTAAAGAAACAAAAATCAAAGAACAAACATACACAAGGTACGCATAAGAAGTCGCAAAGATCCTACGCGTACATAAAGCATAAGCACAACAAAACGCCAAGCAAAAGTAGCAAAAAAATCTTTAGTAGCTCTAGCCCAGTCGACAAGAAGCCCGAGCTAAACCTACCAAAAGGGGTAGGACTACGCTCAAAAAAGTAAAATATAATAATCAGTCATGACGACGACTTGAAGATGAACGCTGAAAATAAGCCGTCTTGCAGGTAAGATCGAAAATAAGAAAGTCAAACGAGAAGAGATGCTATCGCCAAAGAGAATGAGTTTGGGCAAAGCAACACATTTAGTCTTAGAAGATTCAAGAGCTAAAAAAATGAATATTACAACCCCCCCCCCCAGTCAAGGAGAGCAAAAGTAAATATGTTCACAAACGGCGCCCTAAAGATCAACGACGCATAAAGAAGTATTACATAAAAGGGAAAATCCCAAAAATCAACGAAGATTCATCCTCGTCCTCAGAAGAACTAGACAAAGATTCATCTGCACCCTCATCTTCGCCCTCAGAGTCCTCGACAACGACTTCCTCGTCGACGCCGTCATCACCTCCGACGTCGTCAAGCCCAAGAGCATCTTATTCCATAACGTCGAGATCTGTTGGAGGATGGGAAGAACAAGGACCCGCCTCGACGCCTTCAGGAATCTCCGGATACGCCGCCTCAAACTCCCGTCGTTCAGACTTTGGATCCCAACCAAGATGCTTCCCGGCGCCATATTGCTCAAGAACTTCTACTCGCGACAGCCATGACCAATAGATCTTCACTTCACGAAGCTCCGAGGCATGTTTTTCTTCTCTCTTCGTCATCTCATCCTCCAAAGCAGTGACACTCGCCTTTCAGTCCTCGACCTGCTTAGCAAGATCGTCGTGAAGTTTAAGCGCCACCGTGACCTTCTCCCGAGCCTCACTTTCCACCTTACGCAACGTTTCAATCGTCGCGTTGAGCTCCTGAATCTTCGTCTCGTCGTCTGAATTTTTCTTCTCCATGACCTTCATCCGGTCAACGAAATCAGAGAAACGCCCCCAGACACAACGAAACCTACTTGCCACTGTGCGGCGAGAGCTTCTCCCATTACGTATTCCGTCTCCATCGGCAAGTAATGATCAAGCGTCGGAGGAGACAAAAGCCTTTTCATGGCGGGCAGAAATTTGCTCCTGGGCGCAACAACACGAGAAATGACCCCAGGGAAGTCGTCGACAGTCTCGTACTCGAACTCCAATTTCTCGACGACCTTCTCTTTGCCTTTGCGTGATCTCGTCTCCTTAATCGGAAAAGGAGACGGAGAAGAAATGAGAGAAATCATGGCGGCGATGTGGATAGGGGCCTCAGAAGCAGATTCTTCATCGATGCGACGCCTCTTCTTTGACGCAATAAGATCAGAGGAAGATTCTCCCCCGCTACGAATGCGAGAAGCAACAGCAGATGCTGAAGAATCCCAAAGAGGAAATTAGAACCCTCCAAGATAAAGAATAATAGTAAGGCAAGGTAAGAAGCAAGAACGCCATACCAGCAAGAGCCGTAGGAGAAATACGATGACCTTCCCCGTCATGACCATGAAAAGTCCGCTCGTTCTCCGGGATCGCCAGAAGCTTAGCAATGACCTTCTTGGTCTCTCGCCTCACCACAATAACATCCGTGTTAACTACAAGGGAGTATAAAACAATATCCAACATAAGTAAGGCGTCAACGTCTAAAGATACACATGATGAAAGTTGAAAGAAAAAAAGCTTACTCGCAGGATTCCAGCATTCGATAAGCCAGGAGCATTCCTCGCCGAGTGTGGACTTATTCACAAAGTAGAAAAAGTCGGCCCAATGACGATCCGCCTGACTCCCCTCGATGTGAATTCGAGTCGCCTTAGGCCTCGACTTGAGGCCCACTCTCCCGATCGACTTGGTTGAAATCATCAGAGAATGCACGAGATCCTCGACCGCGATCTCAACGCCATGTTTCGCCACCACATCGTCCAGTGCGCCGAAAATCCTCCACACGCTTGGCAGGAGTTGCCCGATGGCTACCCCTAACGCGAGCATAAATGCCTTCGTCAAAGGCGAGAAAGGAAACCGATGACCAGTGAGGAATGAGTACTCGTACACCGCAACCCACCCTGGGCGATACGCGTCCGCAGACACCCCTTGCGGGGGTATCTCGATCTCTACCTCGGGACCAAGATTCGCCAATGACCTTAATCGGTCGATACTGCGTGCCTCAGAAGACTTGCAGTCGGAACCCTTCAAGATGTTCTTGGGTACGTAGAAAGAAGTTCTCGCCATCGTATGAATTGAATGAAAAATGAAGAAGGAAGCTTAATTGAAGGAAGGGAAGGCAAAGTGATCTGATGAATGTGAAACAATGAGAAAATAAGAAGTATTGGAACTTCAATGAGATATACAGAAGGATTGGAACTTCAACGACATTATAGCTGTTGAGAAAACTAGCCGTAACATTGCCGGCACGAGTTGCGAGGCGCTCTATAAGATACATGAAGATGATGAAAGATAATTTATGATCGAAGCGTTACGACGGAGTTAAAATCCCAGATGACGTAATCTACAACGCGTTCCAAGTTTAATGAAGACGTATTCAATAAAGAAAGAAGGCGTCTCCCAGTTCTACTAGACGTTAAGCCCTGTAAGACGTATTCAATCAAATATTACGGCTACGCGTAGGGCGACCACGTTGACGTGACGAGATGGAGTGAAGGTCTCATCCACGTTAAGGATAGGGTTGGCCGAGTGAATGTTTTCCCATTTCTTTATGTTATTATTGTAATTAGTAAAATATATTAGAAAGAATATCTTTTACATTATTTTTTATGTCGTCATAGGATAGAGGGAAGAGATAAGATCTCGTTTCCTTAAAGATAAAACTAGGGTTAGCCGTAATATTTGATTTTTGCCCTACAGATGCTTGATTATCATCTCGTTGGTAATTTCGCTACAAACAGACATTAAGACTAGGAGAACAGAGACGGAGCCTCGACCTAAGGTACAAGCAATGGTGCGCATGCACAAAATTGCAGAAAAATTCCAGCGCCTGGCTAAGAAACACAATTGGTCTTTTGACCCTCTTAAGATGGTTAATGGAATTAGGCCTGAGCACGCTGAACAGAGAAGGTTAGAAGCTGCGGAATTTGGCAAGACAACACCTGTGTCGGCGCCTAACCTAGAGATAACAGAGACTACAGGCGTTCTCCCAAACCACTCGAGCGTTCTCCAATCTGTCTCGAACATTACTCCAGAAATCCATGACACATGCTACGTGTCAAATCTTGCTCGAGAGGTTGTCAAAAGCGCCCGCCCAACCTGGCCACCCTATTGCTTGTCGCGCGCACCTCTGGATCCTCAAGGCGTTCTCACAATCCACTCGGGCGAATCGAATTCTGTTTCGAGCGCTCTTCATGAATTCATGGACACATGCCGCGTGCCCAATATTGTCCGAGAAGTTGCTCAAGGAACCCGGCCATTCTGGGCCCCATTCTCCTCACAGCGCGCACCACCGTAACCTCCACTATAATTCTTTGGTTTGGGTAAGCATTCTCTCCCTACTTTAACACTTCATATTGCTTTGGGGAACGGTGTATTCTTGTAGCTTGGGACGGACAGGGACTTAGTTGGAGCAAGCCTCAATTTGCGTAAAACGGGGACGTTTCACAACCAAGTGGGGGAGGGTGATGCGCCCCTGCCTAGCTCCAAGACTAGCCTAGTGGCTCCTCCAAGACTCACTCAATACACCCGGAGAATCCTAGCTAAAATAGACAAGGTGTGGAGTCAAAGTGCCAAGACTCAACCCATGTTGAGGTTACGCGCCTGGAAGCGAGCCAAGCGCAAGAAGGCCCTGTGTCATGCCCTGACACTCAGGCCCCGTCTAGGCTCCCTGAGTCAAGTGTCCGGCCTCCGTAGAGTCAAAAGCCACAACGCCTGGACAACGGCTGCATGCGCCCGGACAACGGCCCCTTGCGCCCGGGCAACGGTGCTTGTCCAAGTGAAGGTCAAAGACTTCTCTGAGTGCCCTTCAACTTTTGTCGAGCCACCTCCTGCCCTTGACCATGGTTCTCCTCCAGGGTTTGAGCGCACCACTGAGCGCCCGTGGAAACCGCCTGCGAACCAGCCATCTCCGAGGAGCCTTCGCCCGCGCCCGCGCCCAAACCACATCGCCTTGATGAAGGCGCATCTGCAATTCCAGCTCGGGCGCACCAAAGCTCATCCTGAGCGCAACCCCATGGTTGCCGGAGAATCTGGACTCAGCGCCTTGGTGAACCTCCTCCGCGCGGAGATTGTTCGTAGGTGAAGATTGGCGCACCTATCTCCTTTTGTTGCTTTCTATTTGGTTTTTGTTGTCTCAAACAATAGTTGTTTCTATTTGGGAATTGTTGTCCCTATTTGCATTTGTTGTCTCTATTTGGGATTTGTTGTCTCGGTCCCATGTTCGGAGACGTTCCATTTTTAGTAAGTCGGTTAGCTCGGATTTTGCTAGCTTTTTAGATCTTTCTATTTTTAGAAAGTTTCTAAATATGGAGTGGTCCATTGCGTGGTTGGGCCGTCCTATTGGGCTCTTAGCACTCAAGCTCAAGCGCGCCCAAGCACTAGCCCAGCGGTATCCGCCGCCTCCTTTGCTTGCAAACCCTAGGTCGTCTAGTTTCCTTTGTGCTTATCGCTTTATAAGGCGTCTGCCTTCATCTTTGTAATTCACGTTCATAATATTGAATCAAGAACCTTGTTGAGATGAAGCATTCCTCATCTTCTTGATCTAGGCGTCACCAATCCTTCGGGCTCTGCCTTCTCATCTCCTTCACCATATCTTCTAGCCTCTTTCGTCTACATCCTATCCTAAGAATTTCCCATATATTCTAGCCTCTTTCTTCTACATCCCTAGCCAAAATTTCACTGTTTGAGCAGCCCTCAATCACCATATTCGACTCTTCACAAAACCAGTTTATATCCCAATTCGACAAGGAGACTTGTCGTCTATATCAAATCCTTCCGCTGCATATTCCATATCGACCCTCATCCCCACAAAATAAATCCACAAACACACTTTCAAGGTTTCAGTCGAAGATCCTCGAGCGCTTTTGGCATCCCGAAGACCAAGCGCGCATCATACCCCTTTTGGTAGATTTGGCTTAGGCTCCCCGTAGACTAGGTTAAAGCTACCAAAGACCCTTGCACTTGCCTTTTTTACTTAATGTATCTTGCACTTTGTTTCTTGCGTCGTGCGCGTTATTCTTCGCGTCAGAGGCGTTTTGGGAGCTTACTCCTTCTTTGGTTTCGATGTTTCATGTGCTTATGCTTTGGTATGCATATCGCGCTCTACGTACGTGTAGAACTTTTCTCTTTTTGACTTAATCTTTCTCGACCCCTTATATGTAGCTCGTTTGTGAGTTCGTAGGTTTGGTCCTTGGCTTTCGGTTTTGCTACTTTATCCTTTGCGTGTGGTTTTCTACCCCTGGTATGATGCTTTGTTCTTAATGAACGCATTAGAGAGTTATACTTACGTGATAGGGTGTTAAGGTCATTGCGGCGACTTTTGTTCTGTTCCGGCTTACATGAGGGTTGGGTCCAGCATTTCCTCCGAACCCGGAGTGAGTGGCGGATATAAGTCAACGTGTGATTAATTTAGCTTTTGACATCACCTCTTATATTTTGATAAAAGTATGTATATATATCAAAGGGAAACGATCTTTACAAAAGAAAGACCAAACCCAACCACCCCACCACAAAAACTTCGTCAAGGAACCTTACAAGTCAAGGTCTCAAGGGGAAGTACATCAAAATCCTCTCACTCAAGAACCTTAACAACCAAGGCTTCAAGGTGAACAACAACCTCCAAAAAAAAACAAAGAACCAACCTATCAAAAAACACACACTCAAACAATCAAAACACCATTAATCACCTCTTCAGCACACCTATCAACAGAGGCATTACCACCTCTAATAATAACCTCATTCTGAGCCTTCCAGGTATAGTAAACAGAAGCACACAAGGCGAGGAGACTCCCCTTCACACTCCAAGCTTTCTTGTCCTGAGCATTAGCAAACCAAGTCAACCAGTCATCCAAGGAATTCTTCCTCACACCATTATGAATCCACACCAGCACTTTGTCAAGAACACTAGATGAGAATCTGCACTCCCACCACAGATGATCAACTGATTCCACCCCAGAACTACAAAGAACACACTGATTATCCACAACTAGCCCCCATTGGTGTAATCTGTCTCTAGTAGGCAATCTCCTCCTCAGAGCAAGCCACACAGTAAAAGACCAGTTCTTGCATTGTCTTTTCCCCCAGATCACCATCATTTTATCATCAAGGTGTCTGCAATCCCTAACCTCATTATACATCTTCTTACAGTCCAGCTTCCCGTTCTTCTTTTGAACACAAACAAAACTCATAGTTCTTTCCCTATACACACCAGGATTATCCCCAGAAATCACAAATTTATCTTCAATCTCATTCTTGATTCTTATCAACACTCTCCAAATCCAAGAATCCCCTTTCTTCTCATCTCTAGTCCACATATCACACCCCTTAAGCATGTTGGCCCTCACCCACTTAGTCCAGATATTACATCTACCAATCTGAATTTCATAAATCAACTTCAGGAGTATAGTTTTGTTCCAAGAAAGAATCACTTTAATATCTAGACCACCTTCTTCAAAAGGTCTAGCAACATCCTTCCAAGCAACCAAGCACCTTTTACTGTCATTGGACCCTGCCTAGAGGAAACTTCTACACAAGGCAACAATCCTCTCCAAAACTTTAACAGGGAAAAGAGTAGCCTGAGACCAGAACCCCGGAATGCCTTCAATAACTGCTTTTAACACCTGTCTCCTGCCAGCATATGAAAGGTTCTTACAAATACTCATTAACCTGCACTTTCTTAGTGTGAAGAGGGAGACCCAAATACTTAATAGGAAACTCCCCCACCCCAAACTGCAAAATCCTAAGTAACTCAAACTGAATAGACTCAGAGATCCCTCCAAAGAACACTTCGCTTTTATGCATATTCACCATCAAACCAGACTCCTCACCAAATCTATCAATGCAATCTTTAATCACAGTAACAGAATCAAGGCCAGCTCTACAAAAAATGAACAAATCATCAGCAAAAGCCAAGTCCACCACACCCAATCTCGCACATTTAGGGTGGAACTTAAACTTCTTATCTCTACTAGCTCTCTTCAGCTCCCTGCTCAACATCTCCATAACAATCACAAACAAAAAAAGAGACATAGGATCTCGTTGCCTTAGACCTCTTTCACCCGACAAGAACCCTTTAGGTTCACCATTGACAAGAATAGAGAACATACGAGTCCTAACACACACCATAATCCATTGAATCAATCTATCAGGAAACTGCAAAAATCTCAAAGCATACTCAAGAAACTCCCAATTAACACAGTCATAAGCCTTCATAATATCAACCTTAATCATGCACCTAGGAAACTTGCAAGCCTGAAGATAAGTACTCACCAGATCTTGAGCAATAATGGAATTATGGACTAAGCTTCTTCCAGGAACAAAAGCTCCTTTCCCCAAGGACACAACATTCTCCAGTTGTCCTCTAATCCTAGAAGCTAACACTTTAGTGATAATTTTGAACACCACATTACAAAAAGATATGGGTCTAAAGTCCTTAACAAGGAGAGGCTTAGCAATCTTAGGAATAATGGTAACAAAGGTAGCATTAATTTGTCTTAACAACTCTCCAGTCTTCAAGAAATCACTCACAGCAGCAACCAAATCCTTCCCAACAACATCCCAACAATTTTTAAAGAAAAAGGATATTAAACCCATCAGGACCAAGTGACTTGTTACTATTGATACTATGCAGAGCAAACTTAATCTAAGCAAAAGTAGGAACTCGACCCAAAGCACCACTTCCAGAGGCATTAACAATTTGGCCATCAAGATCACAGAAGTTAGGTATTATTGCATTTTAGACCCTAACAGATCTCTATAGAAACTCACATTTTCCCCACTAATGTGATCTTGAGACTCAAACACATGCCCAAGCTCATTGTGCAAAATATTAATCCCATTAGCATTCTTCCTTGCTTTAATGCTTTTATAGAAAATAGAGGATGTCTCATCACCCATAGTAATCCAATCAACATTAGCTTGTTGAATCACTTTCTCCATTCTTTCCTATCTTCTCAAAATCATATCATCTTTAGCCAATTTAGTAGCAATTTGCTTGTCTTCATTAAAATAGTCCTCCTGAAGTTCTTTGAATAATCTCTCAAAATTCCTCTCACTTTGAGCCACCATCTCATCAAGATTAGTAAAACTTTACTTGCTCCATTGCTTATGTTTCAACTTAAGATTCTTCAGCTTGCTTACCAGTTGGAATTGCAAACTACCATTCACCGGAATATTACAAGCCTCTTTAACACATCTCAAAAAATCCTCCTCCTTACATCAGTAGTTCTTAAATCTAAAAGGAATCTTCATAACAGAGACCCCAGTCTCAATGATCAGGACACCAGGAGAGTGGTCAGATTCATCAGGATCATCAAACATAGCACTACTATTCATCTTATCCCTCCAAACACCATTCACCATGATTCTATCCAGTTTAAAAGCCACTCTCTCTTTCCCTTTCCTCTGATTATCCCAAGTATACACCACACCAGCATACTCTAAGTCACTCAAATCACAGTCAATCACTACCTCATTCAGCTCATCAAAACAGGACATAGGGATACTAATCTCAGAGATCCTTTCAGAGGCATCCATCACACAATTAAAATCTCCAAAAATCACCCAACGCAATCTACTTCTTAGGGCTATCTCCCTAACATTAGGCCACAAATCATCTCTATCCACCCTACCATTCTCAGCATACACAAAAGTCATATCAAAGTCTTGATTCAACCCATGAATCCTAGCATGACAGTGAATAAACTGAACATTTATTTCCACCACCTCAAATTTAATGATAGATGGATTCCAACTGAGCCAAATCCTTCCCCTTCTACTATAAGAAGAATTAGTAACATAAGGCCAGGAAGACAAAAGTTTCTTAGCAATGACACTCTCCTTGCTCTTCTCAACTTTACACTCTAACACATCAAACACACCAATGTTCATCTTGGTTGCATATTAATTTATTCTACTGATAGCTGCAACTCCATTGCAACCTCTGGAGTTCCAAGCACACACCTTAAATCTATCCATTAACACCTCTTGAAGTGCTGCTACCGCCCTCACCACCATCTATTAACACTCCAAATGAATTAGGAGAGTACACTTTATCATGTCCACCAGTAACCACCTTCATAATACTACTTCCAGCTTTCTTTCTTTTTTTAGCCAAATGGTAAGTATGTGTATTAAGGTAGGACAAAGTCCTAAACTTACAAAGAAATGACCACAAGAGGTAAGCTAAGAGGAGGAGTAACTATACATGTAATCTTCTCCTCATTGCACTACCTCTTCTCCCAGAAATTCTAAGCTTACAAACATCAATGATCTCAGAAGCACAATGATCAACATTAATGGTTCTATCTTGAAAGATAACTTCATTCCTCATCTTCCAAGTATAGTAAACAATACATTCTAGAGCCATAAGCTTGCTCAAGTAGATATTGTTAGCTCTCTTAGGACAATCAGAGAACCACTTCCACCAATCATCCAAGGAATTCCTCCTTTCCCCAACTCCTTGCCATCTCAGAACAATGTCACAGACTTGCTGGACAACACTGCAGCCAAACCACAGATGCACTTCAGTTTCCTGAGCAACACCACAAAGAGCACAAAGAGGACTAGGAATGATACCCCAAGTGTGAAGCTTAGCAGCAGTAGGTAGTCTATTAAGAGTGGCCAGCCAACAAGTGAAGCTCCATTTCTTAGACTGTACTCCTTTCCAGATAACACTACACCAGGAATCTGAGGAAACTGAGGCTTGATCATTTGATAAAGGGCATTGCAATTGAGCTTCCCATTGGCTCTACTCAAGCTAAGATCTGAGAGATGATTAGTTTGGGCTTGCAACAGAATATCATCTCTCACTCTAAGAATACTCTTCCATATCCATGAACTGGTGCTAATAGAATCAACTTGCCATATCCCCTGCCTTCTCAACAGATTCTGCCTTACCCAAATAGTCCATAAGTTGTTTCTGTCTATATGAATATCATATATAAGCCTACACAACAATGACTTATTCCAGGAAAGAAGTTCTTTGAAGTTCAGACCTCCCTCCTCTAAATTCCTGCAAATAATCTTCCAAGCAACCAAAACTTTTTTACTGTCAACATTCCCAGCCCACAGATAAGCTCTACAAATAGCTTCAATCTTTTTTATCACCTTCTTAGGAATGAGTAAGGTTTGCATCCAGAATGTAAGGACCCTTCAAGCACAGCTCTAACAATTTGAGCCCTCCCTGCATATGAAGTTGCCTGGAATTTCTACAATTAAGCACAAATCTTAGTTTATTCAAAAGAGACTCATAATCACCTCCTCTAAGCCTCTTAGAATGGAGGGGAATACCAAGGTACCTAATAGGGAAGAAACCTTGTCTAAAGCCAAGAAAATCCAAGCATTCATGCTTTCTTTCAACACTGAGACCACCAAAAAAGACCTTAGTCTTCTCACGATTAGCCACCAGTCCAGATTCCAAACCAAACTCAGTAAGGCAATCCTTGATCAGTCTAAGTGAGGAGTTATTAGGCTTACAAAAAATGAGTAAGTCATCAGCAAAAGCAATATTAGTCAATCCTAGCTGCTTGCACTTAGGATGGAAACTAACCTCTTCTCTTACTCATAACTCTCAGCTTTCTTGTCAACATTTCCATGACAATCACAAAAAGAAAAGGAGATAGAGGATCACCTTGTCTGAGCCCTCTCTTCCCTTCATAGAAACCCCTAGTTTCACCATTAATGATGATGGAGTAGCAAGGAGTAGTGACACACTCCATAATCCAACCAATCACTTGTGCAGGAAACTTCAGATAATCTAGAGCATGAGCAAGGTACTCCCAAGACACACAGTCATAGGCCTTTTGAAGATCAATCTGGATAAGGCATCTAGGAGAGGTTCTGTTACTATCATAACCTTTAACTAGATCCTGAGCAACAACAATGTTGTGAGAGATAGACCTTTTGAAGATCAATCTTATTCACCAGAATTTTAGAAATAATCTTGAGCATTGTGTTGCAACAAGATATAGGTCTAAACTCTCTAATGTTGAAAGGAGTATCCACTTTGGGAATGATACAAACAAATGTGGCATTGGTTTGTCTGAGTAGTCCCCCTATAGTGAAAAAATCAATCACAACATTCTCAATATCAATGTTGAGCCAACACCGGCCTTGCTTAAAAAACCAGCTACCAAAACCATCAGGACCAGGAGTTTTGAGGTTTCCAATATCAAACACAACCCTTCTAATGCTATCTCTACTAGGCAAAGCACAAAGCAGCTCCAACCACTCAAACTGCACAAGGTTACCCTCAAAATCATCAAACTCAGCATTCACAACATCATGATGAGACCCAAAAAGCTTCTGGTAGAATTGAATAATCTCAGCCTCAATCTCAGATTGGGATTCCAACTCCCTCCCTTGATCATCATTTAAGGCAAAGATGGTGCAAGCAGCCTTTCTGGCTTTAATACCATTATAAAACATAGAAGAGTTCTCTTCTCCAAGTTTGATCCAGTCAATCTTAGCCCTTTAAGCAGTAAAGCTATGGAGTTGAGTCATTCTAAGTTCAAGTTCATCTTTAGCATCTGAGACCATCTTTTGCTTACTAAAATTCCTAAAATCAACTTGCAGTTCTTGATTGGCCCCTTTAAGCTTCTCCACACAGTCCTCCACCATGATCTCCAGCCTCTTAAACCTCCCCTTCTGCCAGTTCTTAAGAGCAACTTTAACCCTCTTAAGCTTCTCAGCAACAATATACTGAGCATTCCCCTTACAATTCTCTTGCCAAATTCCCCTCACAAGATTGGAATAATCACCTTCTTCAGTCCAGTAGTTTCTAAACTTAAAGGGAATCCTTTTCCTGCCCTGAGTAGGATTAAGATTGATAATACCAGGTGAATGATCTGATATACTAGGGTCACTGAAAAACACAGTAGAAGAGGGAAAGATCACTTCCCAATCCTTATTAATCAACACCCTATCTAGCTTACAAGCAATCCTATCAGTCCCTTCTTGTTGATTGCTCCAAGTATATTTGTCCCCAGAGAAGACATGATCAGTCACTTCCAATCTGTTAATGAGATTAGGCAATTCTTCACTAACTCTAATTGTCCTCCTATTGAGAGAGACCTTCTCAGAAGGGTTAAGCAGACAATTAAAATCACCAAGAATCACCCAAGGACCCATAGATCCACCAACAATGGCCTCCATGTCATTCCAAAGATCATCCCTTCCAGCTGTGGCATTAGAGGCATACACAAAACTAGCAAGAAATTTACACTGTCCATTTCTACTCTCAATAGCACAATGTATCCATTGTCTATGAATATGAATGACATTCACATTACGAAGAAAAGGATTCCAAGTGAGCCAAATTCTACCTTTCTGAGAGGCAGAGCTATTAGTAACAAACTTCCAATTATGCATCAAACAGTGTGAAATATCCCCCTCCCTATCCAGAGGAATCTTAGATTCAAGCAAAGCAGCCAGACATAACTTGTTTCTTTTGATGAAATCTCTCACCATCCTAGCTCTAGGGAAAGTGCTACATCCCCTAGTATTCCAAGCACTAAGAATAAACTCAGTCAGTGGAGGTATCACAGGAGTTGGTACCCCCCTTTCCAAGCCCATTAAATCTGTTCTTTAATGGAATATGAGCCACCTTTTGCCCAATCCTCTTAGCTCCCCTTTATCAACCACAGTAAACTCACTTCCAGGATTAGTCTTAGCCCCAGATTCAGTATGCTGTGATTGATCTTTCATGACAGTTGAACTACCAGCATTGGCCTTAGATTTCATAGGACTTTTACTCAATCCAGTAGAAGGGCTACTAGCAATCACTTGGTCTTGTTGCAAAGCACCCTTCTCCTCAATCTTATTACTAACTGGTTTCTTCTTCCCATGCTTAGCACACATATCATTTCCATGACCAAAAACTTTGCATTTCATGCAATGCCATGGTATCCACTCATACCAAACTTTCTGTTCATAGATCTTTCCATCTGGTCCTTTTAGCACAACAATGCTCCTTTGAGCCTCTTCAACAGATACACTAATCAACAACCTAGCATAAGACATTTTCTTCCTACTAGTTGTCATGCTATCCATACAGATAGGTCTACCAATTATACTGCCAATGACACTTAGCATATGATGGGAATAGAAAATGGGATCCAAATCTTGCAATTGCACCCTTACATGAACAGTGTCAAAACTAGACCAAGCCATGGCCATCCCCGGACTCCAAATTTTAAGTGCCAAAGGTCTCGAGCCACCAATAAGCCAAGGTCCATGATCCTTGACTCTATCCAAATCCAGAAGCTTCTTGAACTTAAAGATCCAGATGCCATTGTTTCTCAATTGAATCTCAGCCATCTCAGAATCCCAATTGTCACTCACAAACTTACTCATCTCAGACTTAGACAAATTTCTTCCAAGAACTCCTCGAATCAACACAAATTTCCAATTATTAGCCTCAGATCGGACTTCCTCCTCAGTGAAACTATAGATTTCCCTATCAATTTCAATTAGGTGATCTAGGTTAACAAAGCTATTGTTCTTGTGAACCAGATCCCCCTTTTCTTTCACTAAATCCATCACAGATTCGACCACACACTCAATCTTTTCTCCAATGGATTCTTGGTCTGTACGCACCTTATTCGCCCAAGAATTCACCATCGGAGCTCTAGATTGAGTTTCCTTTCCCTTCAAACAAGTGGAGTGAAAATTCGAAGAGCTAGGGTTCGCTTCAGTCAAATCCGGGAACTCTCCGTCCCCCAAATCCTCCTCAACAGCTCCCATAATCTCCTTCTGAGATTGCGCACACGATCGCGCTTGTTTCCTGGTCAGAATCCTCATCGGAGGAGCACGTTTCACCACCGGCGTCACCATCAAGCCACAATTCTGTTGAAAAAACAGTCACGCCTTTTCCCCCCAATCAGGAAGAGAGAGAAGAAAAAACGGAATAGGAATCCGATTTTAGGTGTTTTTTACTTCCAGCTTTCTTGCTAACTACATATTTCCAGCTATCCATGTCAGTTCCATTTCCAAAGGAGGAACTGACCTGTGCCACTTTGCATTTATAAGTCTCGCTTGACACATCATTATCCTTACCATAATCACGTTCCTTCTCCTTTATAGCACTCTCACCTTTTTCCCCAATCTCCTTCCCTTTAGTCACTGGCTTCCATATCTGATTATTCATCATCTTGTTCACCTTAGCTCCATCATTTCTCAACTGACATCCATCAAAGGAGTGACCAAATTCTTTACATTTGAAGCATCCCCAAGGTAACCACTCAAACTCCACCTCCTGCACATACACTTTCCAATCATATCCTTCAAGCCTCACACTCTCCCCCCACAGTATCCATGACAGAAACCTCAAGTCTAGCATATGAGATTCTAGACCTTTGACTAGTGACATGTTCCATAAAAAGGGGAACTCCAATCATAGTCCCAATAACACTCAGCATTCTGTGTGAGTGGAATAGAGGATCAATGTCAGGAAGCCTCACCCACACTGGGATTCTGTCAAAGCAAGACCAATCAAGTCTCATCCCTGGACTCCAAATCTTAAGAACAACAGGTTTAGACCCCATCAACCACGGTCCATTCTCCAACACCCATTCCATCTTATCCTTCTTCCCAAACTTCAAAATCCACACTCCATTGTCTTTCAAATGGACCTTAGGAACCTCAACTTGCCAATGTTTCTCAATGAATTGCATCATAGCATCATAAGAAGGCCTGAGACCAAACACAACTCCAACAAGAGTAGAGCTCCACTCTACCTCTTGTGCATACACTTCTTCACGAGAAAAAACATATTTCTCCTTATCAATACCATCAATAACCTCAAGTTTTTCCAATCCAAGCAACTCTTAGCCTTTACGAGCTGACTTCTTTAGATCTATACCTTCAAAGCTCTTTCCTGCGCTATTCTTCAGATCCACACCATTGCACTCCTTCTTCCCTCCTTTCACACTAACCCCTTCATCCACAATCACCTCAGAGTCTCTAGATCTGCACTCCAATCCCTTCGCTATTGTCCTTCACCATCGCAACCTTCAACCGTACGAAACTCAACAGAAAATCTTTCCAGAAATTACAAAACAAGCCCAAATCAGCAAATATTTAATTTCCTAACCGAGAGAGGCAATGTTCCATTGACATCGCATCTTACTCATGGTAAATCCTTTACCAACACGCTAGCGTTAGATCGAAATCAAACTCTTTTAATCGACGGGCCTATTAATCATGTAGTGTACAACTCGTGACTTGATGGACTAACAATGCCGGCAGACGCATCCTAACCAGATGAAATAGTATGCCCACGGTTTCATGACACTCAGAGGGGCCGTGGAAGGCGTGAAAACGCGTTCCTGGAGAAGGAACGTGTCAAATAGGTTTACCCTTGTTTGCTCAGAGGATCCGTGTTGGTTTCATGTGGTTCCGGGCTTCATTCCCCATGATCGTTGCCACACGTCGCAAAAAACCATGGGAAGCGACCACTCGGAGTCTCCGGTTCGGCTAACGAGCGTACGCGTAGATGGAGCCTTGAACGCGTAGGCTAACGAAATTTGCTCTGGCGCAGATTTTCGCCACGGCCTTCTTGCTTCTTTTTTGTTACACCGTACTCAAGAGGCACTTCTTAACACGTTGGAGAAAGAAAATGTCTACTTGTATATTAATAAAATCTGCATCATGAAACAACAAACTATGACGTCGACGTCTACCCCTAGTCGCCACGACCCCTTGTCGCTTTGACTCTAAGATGACGACATGGTCTTATCAAAACATAAAGAATGAAATCCTACACATGCAAGAAACAAAGAATAAATGAAAACATAGAACTTCTCAACACTTTTGATGGTGTTTCCTTATGGTGGATGATGCTTCAAGAACATGTAACTTATTTCGCCATTCTTTTCCATAAACTCTCGCCATCTTTGGACTCGATGACTTTGTTTTGCTTGCTTAGACTTGTTCTGAGACAACTCGCTCTCATTGATGCTCTTATCTCGTGCTTTGTGGCGGCTTTTCTTGTTTTTCCTTGTAGAAGGGACTTTTCTTAACGTGTCAAGGATTTATGTTCCACCCCTAGCTCTTCTCTTGGACTTATCTTGAGTTTTACGGGTTCTTTAGAGTTTGGACCCCTGGCTTGTTGGAACTTTTGACCATGAAGACGCCTTTCTTCTCTTTTTTCGTCAGAGCGCGTAGACTCCAGCTTCTATCATGTAGTATTCGTCTTCTACTCGACAAATTGTATTTTTTAATTCATAAAGTTTGCGTTTCACGTACCTTATCGGCGCTTCATGGTCTTTTAGTTGCTACGCCTTGTTCTTCTTATCCAAGGACGCGTTGGTGGTGTTTTTCATTCCATTGTTGTAACACTTCCTTGCAACTTTGGGCTCTCCTTTGATCTCTTGAATTCGCCAAGGGGATGGAAACTTCAGGGACTAGTGGTAAGTCGAAGGTATGACTCTCACATCGTGCAGCAAAGGCCTTCCCAAGATGATGTTGTATGGCGACTCCGCCTCCATTACTACGGCTTTAGTTTGCATGTTGATGCCTTGAACTAGGGTCGTTAGCGTGATCTCTCCCAACATGTCTGCGACTTCGCCACCGAACCCTACTAGGGGTATGTACTTCTTTATCACGTCATCAATGGAGAGTCTGAGTTCTTAAACAGTAGATAACGTGCTGATGTTGGCAGAGCTCCCGTTGTCTACAAGGATTCTCTTTACTTTGCAATTTCCGATGGAGAGAGAGATAACTAACCCGTCATGGTAGTCCACTGTCTCGTTTGGCTCCTCGAACGTGATCGGATAGTCATCTTTGATGGATCTGACATGAAAGACTGCCATGGCGTCGCCTTCATTCCGTGAAGCTCTGGCGTTTCTCATGGCGGCATACGCAGTGTAGCCACTAGTGGAGGAGCCTCCGAAGATAGTGTGGATGGTGCTTGTATGACCTGATGGTGGCGGTGGTGGAGTTGGAGACCTCTTATCCTTCTTTACTCCTTCGAAGGCGTCTCTTCCTTCTCTGGAGAACAAATCTTTTAAATCTCCTCTGTTTAGGAGTCACACTATTTCTCTTCTCAAGGTATAGCAATCGTCTGTGTTATGACCGGTGTCGATGTGGAACTCACAATATCCTTTTCTTCTTCCGAGCTTTCTTCCAGGGTTTGGCTTCTTCGGCCACTGCACGTCGCGTAGCCTCTCCATTTCTCTCATGACTCGCAACGCATCAGTCTTCATATGTACTGGCCTCTCGACCACGTAGATGCTATTGACCTCGATCATGTACACTGTGGGTGGCTCTCTTTGGAACGGCTTATTTCTTCTATCGTGGCAGTCTGCTCGTTCTTGGCGTTCATGGTGCTTACGTTGAGGAGTTTGTCTACGTGGAGAATGAGAGTTTTCTTTTGTATGTACCTGGAGGTCTTCATCGAGGTGCATCGCTTCTATGGCTCTTTCTCTGGTCACGACGAAGGAATCTGGTCAATTCTTTGTCAATTCCTTGTATAGATTGTTGTCTCGCGGGAGAGCTCCCCTGAACGCATCGACAGTCGTGGATTCGCTACAATGAGGTATATTGATCCTCTTGTTGTTAAAACGTTTCATGAAGGCTCTTATGGTTTCGCCTTTCTCCAAGCCTATATTTTGGAGGTCCGAAGGCTGCCTGGCGAACGCCTTGCTGCTAGCGAATTGTAGGCGGAACACGTTGGAGAGTTTGACGAAGGACGAGATGCTTCCTTTTGGGAGATGGATAAACCACGTCAAGGCGGGGCCTTTTAGTGTTGAACTGAAGAACTTACTCGGGCGAGATGGGACTCGTGGATAGCTTCGCCTTATATAGTACGACGTGTTCATCGGGATCTTCAGATCCGTCGTAGACGGGGAGATCGTTGACGGTGAACTTCTTGGCGATCTCTTTCACGTCGATGGCGTTAACAAAGGGACTCTCTTGGTACCCCAGCTCATGCTCTGGTACTATGGACCGTGGTGCTCCGGGCATATGTAACATCTCTTTCCTTAGGACACCGACTAGTTTCTCTACCAACGCGGCGATGGCGCTTGGCGTCATCTCTATCGTTGGCCTTTCTCTCAATGTCGTTTCTCTGGAGGGGAGATCATCTTGGTGTTCCTCGTATCCGTAAACTTCGTTCTCGTTGGCGAAGACATCCATATCAAGGCGTCAAGCGACGCTTTGGCCTCTAATGTAGGGATATCGTCCTGAAGGTCCCGCTTTGAGCTCCTTGATCGTGAAATGCAACTGCTCGTTCTCTTTTGCTAGTTATAACGTCGTCTTCTCGTTGGCGCTCTTGTCTTCATCCCAGGCCTTTCGGAATGCATAGAGCTATGCTTTTACGGTTTCGAGGTCCGTTAACTCGCCGTCTTCGAGTTCTTTTTGCTCTTTTCTTACGCTCTTAGTCTTTGGAGTGTCGGGATCCTTCTCTGTGAACTCTTCTACATCTCCGCCGCCGGGAACTTTGTGGGTCGCGATGACGCTACTTCTTCTGATTCTTTCTCGCGAGATTGTGGGTCTTTTGTGGGACTAATCATCGCTTTCTAGAGGAAAGGGTTCCCTTTGTGTGGAAAGATGATACTTTTTTTATCTTGTCTGACGGTGGGCGCCAATTGTTTGTAGCTAGATTACCGACGTAGTGGTAACGAAGCAATTGTAGGGCAATGATCAAACTTGATGGTAACAATCTTAACACTCAAGAACACGGTGGAAATTAGGGTTAAAGGCTTGTACTTGTGTATTACTTCTCGAGATGATAACTTGATTACAAAGCAGGCGTTATCCCTTTAAATAGGCTAACCCTAGTTTTATCATTAAGGGAATAGAATAATATATTTTCCTTCTATCTAATGACGATATAAAATAAGGTAAAAGATATTCTTCCTAATATCTTTTACTATTTACATAAGGAATATACAATAAATGAACTTAATATACTGGGCCGACGTTGTCTTTACTATGTCGACGCCATTATTTTATCTTCGTCACGTCGACTCGGTCTTCTACGCGTAGCACTTGGACGCCTTCCTTAATCGTCGTATTTTTAGGCACAAGCAATGACCATGTCTTGTTGTATCAACCCTAAAACGCCCTTGTTTGTGCCTATAAATACGACGAGCAGGGAACGCGTCATGAGCTACGCGTAGGATGATCGCGTCGACGTGACGTGAAAGAGATGAAGACGTCACTGTAGCGAAGACAAGGTCGGTCGAGTGTATTTTGTCTCTTTATTGTATATTTCTTATGTAATTGGTAAAAGATATTAGAAAGAATATATTTTGCCATATTTTATATCGTCATTAGATAGAAGGAAAAGATATTATCTTATTTCCTTAAAGATAGAACTAGGGTTAGCCTATATAAAGAGGCTAACGCCTTCTTTGTATTCATTCATCCACCTCGAGCAATATTACAAGTACAAACCCTTAACCCTAATTTCCCATCGTGTTCTTGAGTGTTGAGATTGGTACCGTCAATTTTGATCTTTTCCCTACAATTGCTTAGTTATCATCTCGTTGGTAATTTAGCTACAGACAATTGGCGCCCACTGTGGGGATAGATAAAAAAAGTTTCATCTTTCCACGCAAAGGGAACACTTGCTCTAGAGCCGCCGCCGGGCGAGAGAAACGTCGGGGCGAAGTTCGAGGCTACAAGCCCGACTCACTTGTCTTGACCCCTGGGACTTTTCAAGGCTACTCGACCGGGTCCTGCTCAACCTAAGTGAAACAAGGCTACTAGCCTAAAACGTTCTCACCCTAACCGGGTTTCTCTTCGGTTAGCCAGGGTAATGAAAGATTTTTTTTTAAATGGACGAACGGTCATGGGGTAGGGAGCTGAAAAAACGCTTCCCGCTCGTTTGTCCTTTCAAAATTTGAATAAAAATAATGATTTGCTTCCTAAAATAATTGGATAAAATCCTAACAAAAAAATCTTTAAGTTGATTCTTCCCTTGATTTTTGGTTGGTTAGGGGAAGAAGGAATTAGGGTTTTGGGCTGCCTGGCCGCCAGCCGTCCCTGGCTGAGCTGCCGCTCGCACCCTCGGTTACGCTCTCCTCTTTGGCGCTCATCAAACGTTCTCGAGGAGGCTTTGGCTAAATTTTATCCTAACCCTCTCGGCCTAAAGGTAGAGTTTGAACAAGAACCCAAGTGAGTATATTTCAAGCTTAAGAATTACAAACTAGAATGTTTTACCTCGTTTAGATCTGCTACCAAATGATGCAGACGAATTTGTAGGATCGAATGAAGGAGGCTGAATACGTTCTCTTGGGAGCAGATTGTAATGAAGTGGATGTAGAGAGGGGTTCGTGAGGTTGTTGCGAAAGACGATCGAACGAACTTGGATAAGCAAACAACGACTATCTAGGAATCCACCTAAAAAGGCTCGTTTGACTTGAAATATCCCAAAGAATCCACCTAGGGTTCCCTCAAGGTTTGAGTCCTCGAAACGCTAGACACACCAAGATGTTCCTCGAACTCGGATTAATCGAAAAATCTATGGACACACCAACCCTCGTTCGATCGTTGAGACAGATCTATGGACACACCAACCACTCTTTCTCACAATTGAATTAAAAACAAAAAATCCTCTTGAATTCAACTCAATAGAAACTACAGCTAAACAACGTCGAAACTAGACGTCAAAACTAAAACTTAGAAATATTCTCAATTTGTCAAATCTGAGCAACATGCTCTAAAACCAACTTAAATATGAAATTGTCTCAAGAGTAAAGGTTTAAAGTCTAAAACTCTTCATCTTCATGGGCCTCCTTCCTGCTTGGCCCAAATGTGCTGATTTCTTCACTAAGGCCGATCGGCCCTCTTCCCTGGATGTCCTATATTTTGCTCCTTCATCTTATGTGATATCCGTGATCCAGACCGACGTAGTCTTGCGTACATCATCCTCCCTACAAACCACGTAACACACTTGAAGAAAGCATTCGAGATCCTAGAGGAGTACAACATGAAGCTTAACCAACCAAGTGTTTCTTCGGCGTTTCGTCTGGAAAACTCTTGGGATACGTGGTGACGGAATGAGGCATAGAGGCTAGCCCTGAACAAGTCAAAGCAATTCTAGAACTTGAATCACCGCATTTCGTGAAAGATATTCAAAAGTTGACAGGCAGAGTCGCCGCATTGAATAGGTTTATCTCTAAAGCGTCAAATAGGAATCGCCTCTTCTACAACACATTAAGAAAGAACGAGTGTTTCTAATGGACCGATAAACACGAAGAAGCATTCCAAGAGCTAAAAGTGTACCTTTCCAACCCCCTACATTTATCTAAACCTAAGAAAGGAGAACCCTTGTTGGTGTATTTAGCAGTAACTGAGGCGGCAGTAAGCGTTGTACTCGTTAGAGAAGACAACAACGAGCAATAGCCCGTCTACTACGTAAGCAAGGCCTTGTCGTCGGCAGAGACAAGGTACTTCTACATGGAAAAATTAACCTTGGCATTGGTGATGGCATCGGTCAAGTTAAAGCCGTACTTCGAATCTCACACCATCATAGTGCGGACGACGTCACCATTAAAGAATGTGATGACCAAGCCAGAGCTGTCAGGAAGATTCACAAAGTCGACGGTACACCTTGGAGGCTACGACATAATCTACCAACGGAGGATGACGATTAAATCACAAGCTTTGGCTGATTTTGTGGCGGATTTAAGTCCAACGCCCTCATCTTCGCCCTTCGAGTCCTCCACAATTGTCTCCTCGTCGACGCCTATGTCACCTTCGGTGTCACCACCAGGGTCGGCACCATCAAGCTCATGAGCATCTCCCTCCGTAGTGTCGAGATTCGCTGGAGGACGTGAAGAAGAAGGACTTGTCTCGACGCCATCAGGAAGCAAAGGATATGTCGCTTTGAACTCCCGTCGTTCGGATTCCAGATCCCAACTAAGATGCTTCCCAGCGCCATATTGCTCGAGAACTTCCACTCTCGACAGCCAAGACCAGTACATTTTCACTTCATGTAGTTCTGAAGCATGCTTCTCTTGCCTCTTCGCCATCTCGTCCTCCAGAGCGACGACACTCGCCTTCAAGTCCTCAAGCTGCCCTTCTCCCGAGCTTCACTCTCTGCCTTACGCAACGTATCAATCCTCGCGTTAAGCTCCTGAATCTTTATCTCGTCGGTTGATTGTTTCTTCTCCATAACCTTCATCTGCTCAACAAAATCGGAAAAGCGCCTCCAAACGCATAGAGAGGATTTAAGTGCCTAAAAGAAGAAAAAGGTTAGAACTAAATCAAAAGTAAAAAAGCAAAACGAAAACGCGAAGAAACCCTACATGCCACTGCGCAGCGAAAGCTTCTCCCACCGCATCTTCCGTCCCCATAGGTAAGTAGTAGTCAAGCGTCGGAGGAGACAAAATCCCCTTCATGGCAGGTAGAAACTTCCTCCCAGGTGCCACGACGCAAGAGATAACTCCAGGAAAGTCGTCGACGGTTTCGTACTCAAACTCTAACTTTCCGACAACTTTCTCTTTGCCCTTGCGTGACCTCGTCTCCTTAGCTGGGGAAGGAGACGGAGAAGAAATCAAAGAAATCATAGGCGAGATATGGATGGGATCCTCAGAAGCAGACGTCTCATCTACGCGACGCCTCTTTTTCAACGCAATAAGGTCAGACGCAAACTCTCCCCCACTACATACGCGAGAGGCGACTGCAGGTACTGGAGAATGTCAGAGAAAAAGTTAGAACCATCCAAAACGAGAGAAAGGGAAAAGCAAGATAAGAAGCATAGATGCCATACTACTCAGAGCCGAAGGAGCAATACGATGACCCTCTCCGTCATGACCATAAAACGTCCGCTCATTCTCCGGGTTCGCCAAGAGCTTAGCAATGACATTCTTGGTCTCTCGCCTCGCCACTATAAGATCCGTGTTAACTACAAGGGAACAGAAAGCAAGAACCAACGTGAACAAGACGTCAACATTTAGAAAACCATATGGTGAAAATTTGAAAGAAGAAAGAACTTACTTGCAGGATTCCAGCATTCGACAAGCCAAGAGCACTCCTCGCCAAGGGTGGATTTGTTCACAAAATAGAAGAAATAGGCCCAGTGACGATCGGCTTCACTCCCCTCGATGGCGATTCTGGTTGCTTTGGGTCTCGACTTAAGACCTACTCTCCCGATCGTCTTGGTTTGGATCATCAGAGAATGGATGAGATCCTCGACCGCGATCTCGACGCCATGTTTTGCCATTACATCGTCTAGAGTGCCGAATATCCTCCACACACTCGGCAAAAGTTGCCCGACGGCTACCCCTAACGCAAGCATGAATGCCTTCATCAGAGGCGAGAAAGGAAACCGGTGACCGGTAAGGAATGGGTATTCGTATACCGCTATCCACCCTGGGCGATACGCGTTGGCAGACACTCCTATCGGAGGTATCTCAATCTCTACCTCAGGACCTAGATTCCCCAACGACCTCAATCGGTCGACGCTACGTGCTTCAGAATACTTGCAGTCGGAACCCTTCAAGATGTTCTTTGGTACGTAGAAAGAAGGCCTGGTCATCGTAAGAGTTGAAGGATAAATGAAGAAGAGTATCTAATTGAAGGAAGGAAAGGCAAGTGGTCTGATGAGCGTAAGAAAATGAGAAAGCAAAGAAGTATTCAGAATAAACGAGTTGCGGAAAGGTTGAAAGAAAGTAGAAGCCTTCTCCTTATATAGGAAAAGAAATCGCGTAAAGAAAGGAAGAATTAAGACTTCAAAGGCATTATAGCCGTTAGAAAAACTAGTCGTTGCAAGAGAACGTTGTCTGCACAGATTGCGAAGCGCTCCATCAGATGCGTAAAGAACGTTGTCTGCATTATGACGGAGTTAAAATCCGAGGTGACGTAATCATCAACGCGTTCCAAGTTCAATGAAGATGTATTCCATGAAGAAAGAAGGTGTCTCCCAGTTCTACTAGACGTTAAGCCTTGTAAGACGTCTTAGGGGTATTGTTTGTGCCTAAAAATACAAAAAGTAAGGAACGCGTTACAAGATATGCGTAGGGCGATCACGTCGACGTGACGAGAAAGAACGAAGATGTCGTCATCACTAAAGATAGAGTCGGGCGAGTGGATATTATCTCTTTTCTCTATGTTATTAATGTAATTAGTAAAAGATATTAGAAAGAATATCTTTTACCTTATTTATATATCGTCATAAGATAGAAGGAAAAAGATAAGATCTCGTTTCCTTAAAATATAAAACTAGGGTTAACCTATAAATAGCACTACAAGAAAAATCATTTATAGCAACGACAAAAGTCGTTGCAAAACAGGCTAAGTCGTTGCGAAAATGAGTTTTGGCAACGACTTTGTCGTTTCTCGTAAGCCGGTAGTGAAAGGCTATTGCAACGACTTTTTTCGTTGCAATAAATAGATAGCTTCAGCAACGACTAAAGCCGTTGCAAAAAACTTTTTTACATATTTAAGTCGTTGCAAAACATATATTTTTGGCAACGACCTAAGTCGTTGCAATACCCATACCTTTTGCAACGACTAAAGTCGTTGCAATACATGTATATATGGCAACGACCTAAGTCCTTGCATTCTATACCGACTCCTTTGATGTGGTATAAATGACAATTTTTCATGTAACCTAAAAAACTTTGCTGCTTTTTCACCATGGGTCCATCAATAGTAAATGACCCATCATCTACTCTACTGAAAAAATGTGAAACAAGAAGATGGTGATTTAACATTAATATAATACATAGCCAACATGAAGAGGGGACTATAAACTGAGCGTAATCCAAAGCATAAATATGAAGGGGATCAACAATCTAAACCCATCTATTTCTATTCTGTTCGATAAGATACAGAAGACCAATGATCACATAAATTTAAATCCTCAGCTAAATCCGCCAACTAAGCAATACCATTTGAGCATGACATAACAACCATATGATTTGCAAGAGTGAGTTGGAACTTCTATATAATTTAGCACAGACACACAAAGAACAAAATAATGCAAGGAAATATATGTGGGTTTTAAAGATAATCGATAGCATGTGGTACCCTCTGTGTGCATTGGTAGAAAGTGAGTGGTTCCACCATATACAATATGACATGGAGAAGATGGAAAAGAAATATGCAGCAACGTCAACATGCAGAATAAACATATTTTACAAAGAAGTATATTATATGATTCATCATACTAAAAAACCTTTACTTAACCAATCAGCTTGCAATTGTGTGTTGCTATAATCAGCAGGATAGGCTTTGGCAAAAAGGGAGAAAACTACACAAGGAGAATTTGTGAGACCAATAAACTTACCAAGTATTAAACCTGCAATTGGAATGCTCACATTTGTCAACCTCAAACAATCCTCCCGTTGTAGCTGACATGAGCCAGAGGTGCCACCCAATATCACAGTCTGCACAACAACAACCTAGGTGCGGAAAAAGTCACAAATGAGAACTGATAAAAAGATAAACATTCACATTCAGGAAAAGATCCAGATAGCAGGTGAATTCTTGAGACTAAAATGTAGAATTACCTTACAACAAAACCTTTTAAAGTGTTCTCAGAGCGCCGAAATCTATCATAGATAGACTTGAGTGTAGGAGAAATAGAATCACATGAACTTAGAACATGAGATGAATCTACAAGCTGATCTACTAAGCCCCTTTTGGATTCAGTGACTTATTTAACGACGATGAATGATACAGGCCTCAACATCAAATGATTTTTGCCACTGAAAAAAAAACTTTTGAAGTAATCTAGAAAGAAGATTTAGCTTAGTAAACAAGTGCAAGAAACTCATATAAATACAAACAAATCGATAGAAGGGTAGTTCTGGGTAATATTGGCAGCATAAGTGAACAACAGTAGCATTTGACAAGCATACATACACTGTAAGGGTTATAGGTTTATATGTATTCAGAGTGAACAGCAAAAACATGCACATACATACACTCTATTAATCACGAAAGTTGATACTTCTCTCCAACATAAATTAGTACACGGCAGAGAGTTGTCACTATAAAATAGATTAGTAAGAGAAGTTACTCTATAGGTTTTTACAGAAAAAGGGAAAGAAAACCATAGGAATGACAGATACAAACCTTAGCAGGAGATGGGAAGCAAGCCATGAACAACGAGCGACGAAGATCCAAGCAGATCTGGAACCGTGTAGAAGGTGATGGAGCCGATGGAGATTGGAAAAACAAAGATCACTAAAACGCCTGAAGAGTATTTAGCAGCATAGATTACTCATGAGAAGTATATAAAAAGGATAAAAACTGAAAATGCACTTTTAAATTGTACAAATGTATTTTACCCAAATAAAAATAAGTTCTAGTACTTACTTCCCAAAATAATTGCACCTGTGAGTTGCCAACTTGTTTTACTGAAGAACTTGAATATATGACATCACTATCAATATTATTTTCAAAAACTACGTGAACACGAGCCAACGACAAGACATACACCATCCGTCTTCCTACCACCTCTTATCTGTAATATAATACCAAATGAAGGTTTGAAGAGCTAAGAAGAATAACACCAATTTAGCAAAGGAGAATATGGTCAACAATGACAAGGACCTGCTTGACAATAGGAGAAAAATTGCCCATAGCATCAATGATGAGATTCGATGAGAAAATCTCCCCATCTACAAGTTGCAATGTCTGAACAGGAAATTGAATATAAGTAAGGTCTAGATACCAAGAAAGGAAACTACAAGAAGAAAGTCTCGATCAAGAAGGAAAAAAAACTCATATATTTAGCGATGACAAAATCTCCCCATCTGCAAGTTGATGGCTTCGTAAATCCCTTGTTTCATAGGCAAGATAAAATGAGGTACACTTGAATTGGATATATCAGATAAACGTTTTAGGCATTGCCTCAGCTTGTGGTGCAAAACCCTGAGAGATTCCTTAAAAAAAGGCTCAACAACAAAACTCTTTCTCAGCAGAGTTTGACGGTAACCAAAGCAAAGAAAAGAACTGCCTTTTGCAACGGCGCACTTCAGGCCCATGAACGGAAACACCAAGAAGCTCTTTCTCCAACACCAAAACATGGTTCTGCTTCATTATAATTCACATCATTCAATTTCAAATTACACTATTACAAACTAGCATGAATTGGATATCACTCGTACATACCTGATGCGCACTGGATTAGGGTTCCGCCGAAACGGTCGAGACGAGGCGAAGAGGAGCGGCGACTCTGGATTAGGGCAAACCGCGCAGACGAAGATGGGGTCCGGATTAGGGCTGCTTTGTACTCCACCTTGTGCGACACAATAGTTAGGGCAAAAACACACCGCGCAGACGAAGATGGGCTCTGGGGCGGCTCGCGACAATGAATGGAGAAGGACAAGGACGAAGATTGGATGTGTAAAGTGGAGAAGTTGAGGAACGAGAAGAGGATTGAGAACGAGAAGAGGAATGAGAAGAGGAACGAGAATAGGAGTGTGAGAAGATGAGAGAACAGTAATCTGGAAAGAAAGGAAGAATTTGAGACTGAAATTTTATTCTTTTTATTTATTTTTATATTTTTTATCTATTTTTTATCTATTTTTTGCAACGATAAATTCGTTGTTAACGCTATAACATATTTATTGCAACGACATATGTCGTTGCTATACATATATAAGATCTATTGCAACGAGAAAGTCGTTGCCATATATAACTTCTAATTTTTATCCCCATTTCCCGCTAAAATTGTGTGCAGGGAAATGAAAATTTTATATATAGCAACAATATTAGCAACGCTTGTTTTTTGTCGTTGCAAAAACTATTTTTCGCAACGACATAATATAGTCGTTGCAAAAGCTCGTTGCTATAAATGGTTTTTCTTGTAGTGTAGATGCTAACGCCTGCTTTATAATCATTCAACAACTTTCGATCAATAATACAAGTCCAAGTTTCAACCCGAATTTCCATCTTGTTCTTGAGTGTCGAGATTGATACCGTCACATTTGATCTTTTCCCTACAATTGCTTAATTATCATCTCGTTGATAATTTCGCTACAAACAGCGGGCGTCTCCAAGTTCTCGGACGTCGTCGTCCCTGAGGATGTCGAAATGTTGAGTCTCCAGGACAACATGTCCTATGCTGGTGAGAGTCTATGAGCGGTAAGTCACGTTACTACGACTTTACCTTTTTCTATTATGTGCATCTTGTCTTACCTATGCTTCCTCCTTGTAGGCGATCCAGCATATCCGCGTGTGTGAGGGCAAGGCGACAAAGACAATTGACTGTCTTACCTATCGGGCCGACTCTGCTGAAAAACGAGTTAAGGATATGCGGGAGATGTTAAAGAAGTCTGAGGACACTGTAGCTCTGTTGTCTAATGAGGCTAAGATGCAGGGAGAGCGCCTTAATGAGGTTGAGAAGCTGTTGGAGGAAGAGAGGAATTCGTGTGGGTCGAAGGCAGTGGCCATTAGTTTGTATTTCGGGGCTAAGTCTCGGATAGAGATCATGGAGGAGTTTGTCAAAGGTCAGCATCTGTCTTGGAATTTAGAGGAGGATAAGGCTCAATTTGAAGCGTCGTTTCCATATGGTTGTCCTCACCCGGAGTATCTGAAAGACGTTCAGTCGCAAGAGGACGGTGACGATGAAGCGGAATCAAGCTCTGGCCGGACACAGGTCGTCGCCGCCGCTTCGCAGAAGGAAGGTGACGACAAAGATGCCGATAATGACGTTGCTGGCGGCAACTGATCTTTGTTTCTCCTCGTTTTTATGTATTTAATTCTTTTGACTTATTGTGTGATGTTGTTGAGCAATTGACTTGTTTTGGTGACCTGTCTACCATCGCGGGTCGCATGGTTGTGTTTTCAAACAATGTTTTGGCGGTCCGTCTACCATCGCGGGGCACATTCCTATGTAAAACATTTGGCCGGGTTGGCCTTTCATTGCACGTTGGTGTGTTTGATCATCTTCTTTCTTGAGGGTAAGACGACCTACAATATGGTTCATCCGTGAAGAGTTTAGAAACCCCACGATTATAGGACGATAGTGTAGTTGGCATAAGGTATGTAAATGTATCGATACCTTACGACGTATGTACGGCCGCAGGGTACGTGGACCCGGGCGTCGTGCATTTATTTGTCTTAAGGTCTAGCTGGGTGCGTCGAACCTTCATGTGTTGGCTCCACCCAAGGTGAAAAAGGGGAGCCGGTAATGTAGGTATGCACGTGTTAGAGTCCTAACGTAAGTCCGAAGGATAAAGCTAACAGTTGTGTTTGCATTGTGTAAGTCGGTCGTACCTTATTATTGTCATAAGGCAAACGGGGTACGATGTGCCAATGTGATGTGTGATCCCTCGTGTTCCGATCGATCGTGTTTGTGTGTGTGTGTGAGCTCATGAGTGTGCGTGTGTTGATCCACTTATTCTTTGTTGGCCTTTATTAGTGCATCTGCAGTATGCCAAGGAAAATATAGACAACAAACATGTCCTATGATAATAGTCGGTCGTAAGACACAACTATTCCCGGACGCTTATGTTAGAATTTATTCGTAAAGTTAAGTTGATGAAAAATATGGAGAATGAAAAGTTTATTATATGGTATAAATAAATAAACAAGAGAGTTTTCATAAATGATACAGCTTGAGGTGAGTCGCGTTCCTTGCTCGACGACCTCGACTATCGGGTATGGTCCTTCCCATTGGGGGGCAAGCTTACCGTCTCTGGGATTTTGGTATTCCGAAACGTCTTCCTTAGGACCCAATCTCCATGCTTAAATACTTTGATCCGGACATTCTTGTTGTAACTCCTAGTGACATGTTGTTAATATTTGAACATCCTGATTCGTGCTTTCTCCCTGAGTTCGTCGACGGTGTCTATGTTGTGTGATAGAGACTCGTCGTTGGTTTCGAAGTTTTGGAATATGTAGCGTGTGGTCGGGAGAATGACTTCGGCGTTCTTCGGTGTTGTTCGATCCGACGAGAGGACGTAGGGCAGCTCGTCGGCTCACCTCCATTTGGCGCCTTCCAATCTCTTTTTTAGGTTATTGATGATGATTTTATTGCTAGAATCTGCCTGCCCGTTGGCTAGAGGATATCTTGGTGTGGATGTAACGAAGTTAGTGTTCCACCAGGCGCAAAAGTCTCTGGTCTTACTCTCGATAAACTGGGAACCATTGTCGCAGACAATCTCTGAGGGTATGCTGAATCTGCACAGAATATTACGCTTAATGAATGATATCACTTGATGTTCTTTTATTTTCCGGTAAGCTTTTGCTTCGATCCATTTAGAAAAGCAATCCGTTATAGCTAGAAAGACGACTCTTTGCCCCGGTGGTGGGGGGGGGGGGTTTACCGACTATGTCCATCCCCCACCTCATGAAAGGCCAGGGAGCTATCGTAGGGTGTAATAACTTCGATGGTTGATGTGGGACGGGCGCGTGTCGTTGACATGTGTCGCATTTTTTAGCATGGTTCATTGCGTCAGTGTTCATGGTTGGCCAGAAAAATCCCTGGCGTCGAGCTTTGCATGCCAAGCTTTGTCCTCCTACGTGGTTTCCACATTCTCCATTATGGAGTGATTGGAGTAGCTTTTGCGCCTCGGACGGTGTCAAGCATTTCAGCTTTGCCCCTGTGACGGATCGTTTAAAGAGTAAGGATTCAATTATATCGTAAGAGAGTGCTTGTACCTTGAGCCTTTTAGCTCCTGCTTTGTTTGCCGATAGGATACCACGGACCATGTAATCCAACAACAGCTTCGTCTTCGGCTTGGTCTTGCTCAGGACTTTCTTCGTTAACTAGGACTACCTGGGGTGGATCTCTTATCTTGGATATAGCAGGGGTTGTTACATGAATGATAGGGATGATGGGGAATTCTTTCGGATCTAGAGCAGATCCTAGATTAGCTAGTGCGTCTGCTTGTGTGTTTTGTTCTTTGGGGACTTGATGTCTCTCGAATGTGTTAAATTTTGCTATCAGCACTCGGACCATTATCACATATGCCGCCATCCTATCATCATTTGTAGCGTATGATCCTTGTGTCTGATTGACTATGAGGAGTGAATCACCGGTAACCTTGATATCTTCTATTCCCATGTCGACTGCTAAATGTAAACCAAATATGAGTGCTTCATACTCGGCCTCATTGTTTGTTGCGTCCCACTCACATCTCACAGCTTGGGCCATATTGTCCCCTTGTGGCGATTTAGTACGACACCTAGGCCTGTGCCCCTGACATTTGATGCCCCATCCGTGTGGAGTTCCCATGTGCATTTTTGATCCGTTGCCAACATTTCTGATGTTTCTTTAATCTCCTCTTGTTCTAGTGTCGGACTGAAATCAGCCACGAAGTTAGCTAAAGCTTGAGATTTGATGGCTGTTCTAGGCTCATACTCTATTTCATACCCACTTAGATGTATCGCCCACTTTGTTATACGCCCTGTGAATTATGTTTTTCTTAGGACAACCTTCATAGGATAGTTTGTTCTGACGACGATTGTATGTGATTTGAAGTATGGCGTAACTTGTTGGATGCCATGGCTAGATCAAGTACCAATTTCTCTAATGATGAGTATCGTATTTCTGCTAGGAGCAATGATCGGCTGACGTAATAGACTAGCAATTGTTGACCATCTTCCTCCCTTACTAGGACTGCACTTACCGATGACTCTGAAACTGATAAGTATAGAGGTAATGCTTCTTCGGTCTTAGGTTTTGCTAATAAAGGGGATTGTATAAGAATCTTTTGAGATCTTGGAAAGCCAGCTCGTGCTCTCCACTCCATTGAAAGGATTTGCTCTTCATCAGGGCGTCGTAGAAGTGTTTGCACTTGTCAGATGATTTGGATATGAACCTATTCAGAGCGGAAATCCGTCCTGTCAGCTTTTGGATGTCTTTGATAAATCTGGGGGATTTTACGTTCATGATCGCCTTGATTTGCTCAAGACTGGCCTCGATCCCCCTCTGATTCCCCAAGTATCCTAGGAACTTTCCAGACGACACATTGAAAGAACACTCAGTCGGATTTAATTTCATATTGTATCTTTTAAGTACCTCGAATGCCTCTTGTAAGTGTTCGATATGATCTTTCTTTTATTTGGACTTGACCATATCGTCGATGTATACTTCCATTGTGTCCCCGATCTGCTCTTTAAACATTTTGTTGACTAGACGTTGATAAATTGCCCCTGCGTTTTTGAGACCGAAGGGCATGACTTTGTAACAGTATGTCTCCTGGCTGGTCACGAAGGCCGTCTTTTCTTGATCGTCCGGATCCAACTGGATTTGATGATACCCGCTAAAGGCATCCATGAATGTGAGCATTTCATACCTGTTGTCGCATCTATCATAGCGTCAATGTGAGGTAGTGGAAACGAGTCTTTCAGACAAGCTTCGTTGAGATCTTTGAAGTCGACGTGGACTCGCCACTTGCCGTTCTTCTTTTCTACGACCACAACATTTGCTAACATGTCAGGATACTTGACCTCCCTGATTTTTCCCGTCTCGAGGAGTTATGTGACCTCCTCGTCGATCACTTTGTTGCGTTCAACGGCAAATTTCTTGTGTTTCTATTTAACAAGGGGAAAACTAAAATCGACATTAAGCTTGTGAGTCATAATATTGGGGGGTATACCTACCATGTCCTCATGAGACCATGCGAAGCAGTCGGAATTCGATCGCAAAAATCGTAGCAAGGTCGTACGTGTCTCGTCATCTAGGTCTGACCCGATACGGACAGTTTGCTCGGGTGAAGAGGGATCGAGTGCGACTTCGTCCAACTTCTCTGTCTGTGGCTCGACATACCGCCTCGACCTCTATTCATCCTTTAATTGCTCTGCCGATCTCTCCTCGACTGCCTGTTTCATGGACACCATGTAACATTCTTTTGCCAGTTTTTGTTCCCCTTTGATTTCCTGGATCCCCCACTTAGTAGGGGATTTTATTGTTTGATGGTAGGTCGACGGAACTGCTTTCATTGCGTGGATCCAGGGTCTCCCAATAATACAATTATAGAAAAACTTGTAATCCACGACATTAAATCCTACTTGCAGGTTTACGCCTCCTGCGTAGACGGCGAGGATAATGTCCCCGACCATGAACGTTACCTCGCCATTGAATCCGACCAGGGGAATACGATTAGGAATCACGTCGTTCTCCCCTAATCCCATTTCTTTTAGTGTGGCAAGGTTTATCAAGTTGTTAGAGCTACATGTGTCAATCAAAATTCTGTGAATAAGACAATTACCAATAGATAAAGATATGACCAGACTATCATGGTGTTCGACCTCACACGCATCAGCGGCCTCAAAGGTGATCGAGGGCAAGTCGCTCACCCTCTTAACATTAGGCTCCGACGGTGGTGGCATGTCAAGGATACTGCTCTTAGGTTGTCTTTTTGACGCGGAATATGATATTCCGCACAGCTCCGACCCACCTGAAATACAATTAATAACCTTGGCCGGAACTGGGGACGGTGGACGATTATTTGGTCCCTTGTCGCGACAGTCAAGAGTGGCTTTCGCCTTCTCGGATATGACATCCTTGAGGAAGCCTTGGGCCAACAATCGAGCGACCTCCTTTCGGAGAGCTACGCACTCGTCCGTGTAATGACCATGGTCGGCGTGAAAATCACACCATCTAGTCGTGTCTTTTTTGGACTCGGGCTTGTCGCTCTTGCGCGGCCATTTGACGTCTTTTCCGAATTCGTCAAAAGTCTTGACCAATTCTGCAACAGAAACGTTAAAATTGAAAGATTGAACCTTTGGAGGCAGGGAGGGATGGTCTTTCCAATCTCTTCCTTTGTCTTTGCTTGGTTTGGCTCTGTCCCTGTCTTGTCTGTCTCGAGAGTAAGGCTAACTCTGATGCTCCCTACGGTGATCGTCTCGAGATCTACGATCGACCCGGTCGGGGCTTCCGTAAGGCGCCTCATCTTCCTCCAGCCGGACTTGGGCCATTGTCGTTGCTTGACATCTTTGATGGTCTGACAGGGGTACTTGGTCAGTTCGCGGTAAAGCTCACTACCCTTGACCAACCCCCGTCGCAACGTGTTGGATCGATTAGCGTATAAAAAATCAAGGAACAAAAGCAATTGTTCGTTGATATGTAGCTTAAGCAGAAGGACAAACAACAATGTAAATCAAACCTGAACACGATGATGTATAGTGGAAACACCCCAAGTACAAATAAGTCCTTGAGGCGAAAAACCACTCCTCTCTAGCTTTCACTAGAGAGAGTTTGAATGGGTCTACTTGTTGTATTGTTATCTTGATGACAATAGAACTTGATTCACTCACCTAGACTTCTCACCTACATCTCAGATCACTCTTCTCACATGATACCCTCCCGGTAATCATTTCGAGCAAGTTGACAGGTGAACAAGAGAGAAGGTTGGTGATGGTGTTGAAAGAACACATTACCACTCCTGGGATGACCATTGCTGACATCAAGGGAATTAGCCCTTCCACCTGTATGCACAGGATCCTTCTTGAGGAAGGTACTAAACCCTCTAGGCAACCCCAAAGAACATTAAACCCACCTATGATGGAGGTGGTCAAGAAGGAGGTGCTGAAACTTCTTCAAGCTGACATGATCTACCCCATTTCGGATAGCCAATGGGTGAGTCCAACTCAATGTGTCCCTAAGAAGGGGGGCATAACATTGGTAGAGAATCAACAAGGTGAGATGGTTCCTACCCGAGCTCAAACGGGTTGGAGAGTATGCATTGACTACCACAAGCTGAACGCGGTAACCCGAAAAGATCATTTCCCTATCCCTTTTATTGATCAAATGCTTGAACGACTTGTCGGTCGTCCATATTATTGCTTTCTATATGGGTATTCAGGGTATTTTCAGGTGGCTATTGCACCCGATGATCAAGAGAAGATTAATCTAGGATGCCTTTTGGATTATGTAACGTGCCCGGGACCTTTCAACGATGTATGGTAAGTATCTTCTCGGAATAAATTGAACATTTCATAGAAGCTTTTATGGATGATTTTACGGTACATGGGGATAGCTTTGATGCATGTTTAAATCATTTGTCACTTGTGCTTAAAAGATGTGTAGATACTAATCTAGTATTGAATTCTGAAAAGTGTCATTTTATGGTTGAACAAGGGATAGTATTGGGGCACATAATTTCAGCTAGGGGTATTGAGGTCGATAAGGCAAAGATTGACGTCATTCAATCGTTGCCTTATCCTACTAATGTGCGTGAAGTGCGTTCTTTCCTAGGCCATGCAGGTTTTTATCGCATGTTTATCAAGGACTTCTCTAAGATCTCCACGCCCCTATGTGAGCTTTTGAAGAAGGAAGCTACCTTTGACATGTCGAATGTGTGCAAGAAGGCATTCCACACTCTGAAATCCCACCTCACCGAAGCACCAATCATCCAAGTACCCGATTGGTCTCTACCCTTTGAGATCATGTGTGATGCTAGTGATTACGCAGTGGGAGCCGTTCTTGGTCAAAAAGTCGGAAGAGCAATGCACGTCATCTACTATGCTTCCACGACATTGAACGGAGCTCAGAGGAATTACTCCACCACGGAAAAGGAGTTGCTAGCCGTGGTGTTTGCCCTTGAAAAGTTTCGACAATATCTTTTGGGCACGAAGGTGATTATCCACATGGACCACGCTGCTCTTCGTTATCTCATGACGAAGAAGGAATCAAAGCCAAGACTCATTCGATGGGTTTTGCTCTTAAGCGAGTTCAATGTGGAAATCCGGGACAAGAAGGGAGTCGAAAACTCCGTAGCTGATCATTTGAGCCGGATTGTGCAAGAGGACGGTAAATTATAGGTTCAAATTCAAGGTACGTTCCCGGACGAAAACTTGTATCAAATTTATTCTGTAAATTCTGCTTCTGATGAGAACAAGCCGCACCCGCGGCCTGAAAACCGCGCCCGCGGTTTGTGCTCTCAAATATTCTCGGAAAAAGGCGAACCGCGCCCGCGGTTTGTGTTTGCCAGAATTCTCAGTACAAGGAGAACCGCGACCGCTTCTCGATAACCGCGATCGCGGTTTTCTGACAGCTGAGTATGCAGATTATACAAAATTTGCAGAAATTGACCTCGAATACAAGCTTTTCGTCCTCCGGTCTTTCAAACCATGGTTTGCCAACATCGTGAACTACCTGGTTCTCGAAGAATTCCCGCCGAACTACACCAAAGCTCAAAAAGATAGGATCAAGCGGAAATCACGTTTCTACGTTTGGGATGACCCCTACCTTTGGAGACATTGTGTTGACAAGGTAATCCGACGATGCCTCCCGGATAACGAGGTACAGTCTGTCTTTACTTTTTGTCATTCTCATGCATGTGGGGGGCATTTTGGGGCTAACAAAACGGCTAGGAAGGTATTGGACGCCGGCTTCTATTGGCCACACATCTTTCGGGATGCGTTTGCCTTTTGCAAAGCTTGCGACCGATGCCAAAGGGTCGGGAAAATTTCTAAACGAAATGAGATGCCACAAACACCATTATTCTTTTGTGAGATTTTTGATGTTTGGGGTATTGATTTCATGGGACCCTTTCCTAGTTCGTTTGGGAATTTATACATTTTACTTGCGGTGGACTACGTTTCCAAATGGGTGGAAGCGAAGGCCACCAGAATTGATGATTCCCGAGTGGTAGCAGGTTTCTTGAAGGAGAATATCTTTTCTTGTTTTGGGATTCCAAAGGCTCTTATAAGTGACCAAGGTACTCACTTTTTCAACAAGACGGTGAGTGAACTTTTAAAGAAGTACCATGTCACTCAACGAGTCTCAACTGCTTATCACCCCCAATCCAATGGACAAGCTGAGGTGTCCAATAGGAAAATCAAGGGGATTCTGGAAAAGACGGTGGCTCCTAATCGGAAGGATTGGAGTCTAAGGTTGGATGATGCACTTTGGGCGTATAGGACCGCCTACAAAACTCCAATAGGAATGTCCCCATATCGACTTGTGTTTCGGAAGGCTTGTCACCTTCCGGTGGAGTTAGAGCACAAGTCATGGTGGGCGGTGCAAAAATGTAACATGGAGTTGGATGAGGTAGGCGACTTTAGGAAGTTGCAAATCCAAGAACTTGAAGAGATACGCCGGGATGCGTATGAGAATGCGGTGATCTACAAGGAAAAGACGAAGGCTTGGCACGACAAGAACATCTTGGGGAAAGATTTCAAGGTGGGAGATAAGGTCTTGCTCTACCAATCTCGTCTTCAACATTTTCCGGGTAAGTTGCGATCCCGGTGGAATGGCCCGTATGTTGTTGCTCGCGTCTTTCCTCATGGCGCCGTGGAGTTGTTTGACAAGGACAACCACAACGTCTTCAAGGTGAATGGTCAAAGGTTAAAACCTTACCATGAGGGATTCACCAAAGTGTCTTTAGATGAAATGGCTCTAGAAGAGCCAACTTTTGAAAATTGAAGACGGGAAACCAAGTCGAGCCACGACTCTAACCAAGGTGCTGCTTGGGAGGCAACCCAAGGTATTTTTCTTTTCCCTTGAATTTCATTTTCTTTTTAATTGTTTTGTTTTCTATTTTCTAGGAATTCAAGACGAGAAGACGATGGTCGTTTTCTACTAAAGGAATTGACGGTTCTTCTTTTCGTTTATCTAAAATAAAAATAAAAAAAAGGAATTGACGGTTCATCTTCTACCCTTCTCCATCTCAGATTTCATCTTCTACCCTTCTCCATCTCAGATTTCATCTTCTACCCTTCTCCATCTCAGATTTCATTTTCTACCCCATCTACAATAAAACCCTCCCACCTCCACCATTTTCTACCTCCCACCACATAAAAACCTCCAACCACATAAAATTCTCTACCTCCCACTTCTCTTTCCCAACACCAAAACCACCACACCTAACCTCTCCTCCGCACCACACCTCCGTCCACCGTGACCACCGCCGGGATCTGACCTCCCGCGACTCCAAACACCGCGCCCGCGGCGTAGCCCTGCCAAGAAGCTCTCCGCCTCTCAGAAACCGCACCCGCGGCTCCAAACCCGCGCCCGCGGCTTCGCCGTGCCCTGCAGCTCTCCTCCTCGCAGAAACCGCACCCGCGGCTCCAAACCCGCGCCCGCGGCTCCCTTCTCGCCAGAAGTCAGAAAACGCGAAAAACCGCGCCCGCATCTTTCGCCTCTGTCGTCAGTTTTTACTGATTTCGGTAAGCTTTTCCGACACCCACACTCATCGTTGCTGATTTTCTTATGCCTCGGGGAGGGCTATTGCTATTGTGTTGTTGTTGCTTGGTATCTTTGTTGTGTTGTCGATTTGTGGTAGAATTCGGTTTGTGTCGACATTTTGATGGCTGCAGCAGGGACGTCTCGAGGCCACAAAAAAGATTTGTGGCAACAGCAAGTTCTGGCTAACTTAGCCTTTTTAAGGGCTAAGCAGTGTATCGCCACAAGATTTTTCCATCGACGTACGCTCGATGATTTGGGTATGACTGCATGCACTGAGGCCATGCTTGAGCACGCAGGGTTGCATGGTTTCTTGTTCAGGTCAGCTCCCACTCATGCCGGGGCCACATATCAGTTTCTGGAGAGCCTCAAGTCCAAGACGATCTCTGAGACAACATTCATCTCAGCCATCCAGTTCATTTACAATGGACGATCCTATACGGTTCAGGCTGAACAACTGCGCACCATCTTGAGAATCTCTCAGGTTCCCTCTGAAGATTATGACACTGCAGTTGGTGACAGCCCTACACAGGTCTGGTATACGTGGACGGCACAGGCTCGGGACTCCCATGGTAATGATTATAATGCTAAGATGATGAAGGATCATCTGGACAGCAACCGACACCTCCGGTCCCTGAGTTTGAAGGTGCATTGACGCGCTCGAGAGCTAAGGAAGTCCAACAAGAGCTAGACAAGTTAGTAGCGTTCTTCAGTTCCAAGGAGTTGAATACAGACGAAGAACCACCATTGAAGACTGTTCTAATGATCGAGGTTCGAGAACGAGCAGAGGACAACAGCGAAGAACCGCGACCGCGGCTGGAAACCGTGCCCGCGGCTCACCCGCAAACCGCGCCCGCGGCTCCATAACCGCGCCCGCGGCCAGGAGGCAAAAACCGCGCCCGCGGCTCCATAACCGCGACCGCGGCCAGTAAACTCGGCGAAGATCATCTGAAACATTAATTTTCGGATATTTATTTGTTTTCGGATTATTATTTTAGGATTTACTTTTATTGTTTATTTCTTTAGTTGGCACCCTTATGAACCCTATATAAGGATGCCTTAGTTGTTGTTTTACCCCCCCAGACTTTGATATTGAATACAACGTTTATCGTTTTTCCTTCCAAAAGAGAGCTTTTGTGAGAAGAGTGCCCCGTGTGCATTGTCGTTCAGTTGGCCCTAGTTGTGCTTGTGTGTGTCAATCTCCTCCATAAGGTTGGTGCTATCGGGACTCCATAGAGCAACCTCCAGGTGCCTTGACCCACCAAAGTCATTGTGTTTGGTTGTAATCATCCATTGGGGTTTCTTCATCATTCGGTAAGGTTCTTGTTCTTAAGTTCAAGGGTTTTATCGTTGTTTGATTTGGTTCCAATTGGCCTATCATTCGACTTATCCTTCTTTCATCTCATTCTAATTCCGCCTTTCTTCTCTGTTCGAGTTCCTATTCGAGTTTGGTGTCTAGGTCGGCAACTGCGGCTTATCCCCGCATCAAATTGGTATCAGAGCTGTGTTGACACCATTCGTCTTCACAAGAACATCAAGAGACCCCCTATCCAGAAAAGCACAAAAAGAGTCAGCTTTTATTTTTCTTGTTTGTCAGTTTCTTTCAGAAATTGATTTTGAGTCTTCCATTGCTTTGATATTTCTTGTTGAGTCATTACAGGTTGTGTGCAAGAAGCTTGGATCGATTAGTGTTGGTGGAGATCGAAAGATTGGAGTTTGGAGCACCCTTATTCCCAAAATCCATTCAGCCCTTCATCCATCACAAAATCTATCCATCCCTACCAAAACGCAGCCATCAGAAACCCTAAAGAATTGCTGGAATTTCTTTCCTTGAAGCCCAAACAAGATCTTCAAAGAAGGAAATCTTATCTTTCTACAAGGGAAATCAAGTTAGTTGTTATTTTTATTTATTTTCAATTTTGCTGAGATTAATATCTCACATCAAGTCTGTAATTTCGTTTTGTTTAGCTGAGACAAAAAAAAAAATCAAAAAAAAAAGAATACAAAAAAAAATACAAAAAAAAAAAAGAATCGAAAAGTCTCAAAGTTAGTAGTTTATTTTACGTTCTGTCGAGTCAAGTCTAGTTTGATTGGTATTGTGTAAATCGGATCTCAAGAACTCAAAGGAAATCGGGTTGAACGAGCCCGAACGGAAGTGAGAAACCACAGGCCGCGCCAGAAACCGCGCCCGCGGCCCCTTAGTCGCACCCGCGGTTCAAGCCGCACCTGCGGGATTCAAGCCGCGCCCGCGGCTTCGCCTCAAAAGCCATAGTTCGAAAATCCGCGCCCGCGGACTTCAGACCGCGCCCGCGGAACCGTCACTGTTTGCCTTTTCCATTCCTTTCAGATACGAGCCTCAACTACTACCTAACCCTCCCGACTCCGTCTTCGATCCTTCAATCAACATCAGTCGGAACGAGTTAAGGTACGCTTCCTTTTGGCTCTTCTTGAAATTCGAAGCATAATCATATCTCTGTTTTTGCATTCTCATTCTTGCAAAACACCTTCGAGTCTTATTTTCTTTCTTTCATTGAGTCAGTCTCTTGTTTGAGTCAGAACCTTACAGTCGACACCCCGCACTACGCTAGCCATCTCCATTTCTACCATCATTCATATATTGCTAGGAGCTCGGTAGTTTCAACTTAGTGGGTTATTGATCCATACAAGTCAATTCATCAAACAAAAGCTGATTGCAACGACAATTGAGAGAGAGTGCAGAGGAAAACATACGAGAGTAAACACTAGCGAGTTGTTTTTCATTTACACTTACCTTAATATTGTTCTGTGTTAGTCTTTTCTTTAGTGATGAGCAGATCAGTTTCTCCCCATGGGAGGCAAGAAGCCCCGGAGACCCGCGCCATCACCCCGGAATTTATGACCAACATGTTTCGGGAAATGACGTCGGCCATTACCACCGCCATAGAGCGGCAGCAGCGATCCACCCCGTCCCCAAGGGTCCTAGAGCACATCGGCACCTCATATGATGCTCCAGTCGACAATCGGAGGCCCCTGCCTCCTCAGCAAGAAGCCTATGAGGCTGCCCGCATGGGTCGGGAACCCAGACGCAGGCCTACACCCCGGGACGATGTTCCACAAGGCCGGAGAGGACGCTTTCGTAACTCTCCTATACCTCACTTTAATAGATACAATGCTGCTAACCGTTTTGATGATGCATTTTAGGACCTAGGTGATAATGATGACGAAGAGGAGCCTGAAGAAAAAGATGAGGCGGGATGGCGACCACATCGTCCCCAAGGAGGTTACCAAGGAAGGCGAAGAGAGCCTGAGCAAGATGGAGTGGGAAAGATAAAGGTTAAGATCCCGAGTTTTGAGGGAAAGTGTGATCCAGACGTATATATGGAGTGGGAGACCAAGATTGAACAAGTCTGGAATTGTCACAACTTTCCTGAAGCCAAAAAGGTGCAGCTGGCATCTTTGGAGTTTAGTGGCTACGCGTTAGTTTGGTGGGATAGCTTGATCAGAGGAAGAGTTGCCAATGGAGATTATCCTGTCACTACTTGGGAACTTATGAAGAGGATGATGAGAGCTCGATTTATTCCCCGACATTACACTAGGGAACTTATTCAGCGGCTCGAGAATTTGAAGCAAGGATCAATGGGAGTCGAAGAGACTTACAATGCTATGCAAATAGCGATGGTTCGAGCTAATTTGGTGGAGGATGAGGAGACAACCATGGCTAGATATCTTCGTATCCTTCACCCCTATGTGTCTAGTGAGATTGAGATGTTCCCTTACAACTCAATGACTGAGTTGCTACATTTGGCTATCAAGGTGGAAAGAAAGACCAAAATTAGGAGCCAAGGGAGCAAAAACGCAGGTGGCTGGAAAAATCAGCAAGGAAGGAACTCCTATCCTTCAACCCGAGATGTCCCTAACAAGGAAGACAGTGGCTCTCGAAGGAATCCACCATCCACTACTCAAGTGCCCTCCAAGACAACACTTGGCCCTTCTAATCCACCCCGAGGGAGTACTTCTAACCCTACTTCTAGAGCTAGGGATATTGAATGTTTTAAATGTAGAGGAAAGGGTCATATGATGAAAGATTGTCCTAATTCTAGAGTATTAATTGTTAATCAACTAGGAGAACTTGAAAGTGAAAGTGAAAAGGAAGAGAACCTAGGTGATATGCATGAAGAGGATGATCTTAGTGATGAAATTGGTTATGAACATGGTGATTCTTTGATTTGTAAAAGGAATTTACATGTACAACCCGCTCCTTGTGAAGATAATCAAAGAGAAAATTTGTTTCACACTAGGTGTTTAGTTCAAGGAAAGGTCTGCAATATGATTATTGATGGTGGAAGTTGTTGCAATATTGTTAGCACTGAATTGATCACTAAATTGCAGTTTACTACTATTTTCCACCCTAGACCTTATAAATTGCATTGGATGAATGACTGTGGAGAATTAAAAGTTCTAAAACAAGCTGAGATAACATTCACCTTAGGAAAATATACGGATACGGTTTTATGTGATGTAGTTCGTATGCAAGCTTGTCATATATTGTTAGGAAGACCATGGCAATACGATCGAAGGGTTACTCATGATGGTCATACTAACCGTCATACATTCATCTTTAATGGTAAGCCTATTACTCTTAAACCTATGACTCCAGCGCAGATAGCAGAAGCTTACGAAAAGAGCAAAGGCAAGGAAAAGGCTCCTGACAGAACCGAAGCAACCACAGCAGCGACCAAAAACCGCACCCGCGGTTCAGATGCCGCACCCGCGGTTCAGATGCCGCACCCGCGGCTCACGATAGATCGCAACAGAAGGGCCAGCACGAGAACCGCGCCCGCGCCCCGAGGCCGCACCCGCGGCTCACTCGCCAAACCGCGCCCGCGGGTCATCCTTCTGGCGCACTGGTTCCTGCAGTGACGAATCGAGCCCTATTGTCGTCCAAAGCCGAGCTGGAAGGTGAGTATTTACCCTTCGATACTACTTTAATGATGCTTTGCAAGAGATTTGTGTTGACAGGTACCGATTCTCGACTTGATCTACCCCTTAGCATTCAAGCTATTCTTGATGAGTTTGCTGAGGTGTTTCCGGATGAGATTCCACCGGGCTTACCGCCCTTTAGGGGCATTGAGCATCAAATTGATCTTATTCCAGGAGCTTCTTTACCTAACCGGCCAGCTTACAGAATGAACCCTCAGGAGTGTCAAGAGATTCAGAAGCAGGTGCAGGAGCTTGTGGATAAAGGGTATGTTCGAGAAAGTCTTAGTCCTTGTGCAGTTCCAGTCATACTTGTGCCTAAGAAAGACAGTTCTTGGCGGATGTGTGTTGATTGCCGAGCTATCAACAACATAACTGTCAAGTATCGTCATCCTATACCAAGGCTGGATGACATGTTGGATGAGCTTCACGGTGCCACAAACTTCACCAAGATTGATCTGAGGAGTGGCTACCATCAAATCCGAATGAGGGAAGGCGATGAGTGGAAGACCGCCTTCAAGACCAAATTTGGTCTATATGAGTGGCTTGTTATGCCATTTGGACTTACTAATGCCCCCTCTACCTTTATGAGGCTTATGAACCATGTCTTGAGGAAGTTTATAGGGAAGTTTGTTGTAGTTTATTTCGATGATATTCTGATTTACAGCAGGTCCCTAGGAGAGCATGAGCAACATCTCAGGGAATTACTCGTTACTCTTAGTATACAACGACTATATGCTAATTTGAAGAAGTGTGATTTTTGCACTGATAGAGTTATATTTCTTGGTTTTGTAGTGAGCTCCCAGGGATTACAGGTGGACGAGGAGAAGATTAAAGCCATTCAGGAATGGCCGACACCCACGACCAGCAGCCAGGTACGCAGTTTCCACGGGTTAGCAAGCTTCTATCGGCGTTTTGTGAAGGATTTCAGCACCATTGCTGCACCGCTGACTGAGGTAACTAAGAAGCACTCAGCATTTGTTTGGAAGGAGGCTCAAGAAAGGGCGTTTGAGGAGCTAAAACGCAGATTGACCGAGGCACCTTTGCTTGTGCTTCCCGACTTCACTAGGCCGTTCGAAGTGGAATGTGATGCTTCCGGAGTTGGCATTGGAGGAGTCCTCATGCAAGAAGGTAAGCCTATTGCCTTCTTTTCTGAAAAGTTGAAAGGAGCAAGTCTAAATTACTCTACTTATGATAAGGAATTATATGCGTTATATAGAGTACTTAAGACTTGGCAACACTACCTATGGCCTAGAGAGTTTGTTTTGCATACCGATCATGAATCTTTGAAACATTTTAGGAGCCAAGACAAACTTGATAGGAGGCATGGTAGATGGATGGAATTTATTGAGACTTTCCCTTATATCATCAAATACAAGAAGGGAAAGGACAATGTTGTTGCTGATGCACTATCTAGGAGGCATGCTTTAATTGTTAAACTTGACTCTAAGGTGTTAGGCTTTGTTTACATCAAGGAGTTATATCGTAATGATGCTGATTTTGGTGCTATTTATAAGCAATGTTTAGATAAAGGAACTTTGGATAAGTTTTACTTGTTTGATGGTTTCTTGTTTAGGGCTAGTAAAGTGTGCATACCTAAGTGTTCTTTGAGATTATTGCTTGTTGAAGAAGCCCATAAGGGTGGATTAATGGGACACTTTGGTAGAGACAAGACATATCATATGTTGCATACTCATTTTTATTGGCCCCATATGCTTAGGGATGTTGAGCATTGTTTGAAAAGATGTTTGGAGTGTCTTAAGGCTAAGTCTAGAGTTAAACCACATGGATTGTATACTCCTTTGCCTATTCCTACGACCCCCTGGGTAGACATTAGTATGGATTTTATTGTAGGGTTGCCTAGGACTAAGAAGGGGAGAGATTCTATTTTTGTGGTTGTTGATAGATTTTCTAAAATGGCTCATTTTATTGCTTGCAACAAGACTGATGGTGCTCATCATGTGGCTGACTTGTTCTTTACCGGAGTTGTTAGGTTACATGGAGTACCAAAGACTATTGTGAGTGATAGGGATGTGAAGTTTCTAAGTTACTTTTGGAAAACTCTTTGGGGAAAACTAGGGACTAAACTACTATTCTCTACATCTAGTCATCCTCAAACTGATGGTCAAACTGAAGTAACCAATAGGACCTTAGGAACCCTTTTGAGAGCCATTCTTAAGAAGAATTTGAAAGCTTGGGAAGAAGCCTTACCCCATGTTGAGTTTGCCTACAATAGGGCCATCCATTCCTCAACCTCACTGAGCCCCTTTGAATGTGTGTATGGTTTGAATCCACTAACCCCTTTTGATCTTATGCCGTTACCTACGAAGGAGCGAGTGGATTTCAATGCAGGAAAACAGGTTGATCACATCAAGGAAATTCATAAGAGGACAAGAGCTAAATTGCTAGAAGTAGCTGCTACAAATGCTACCAAGGCAAATAGGAAGAGGAAGAAGGTCATCTTCAAGGAGGGAGACCTCGTGTGGGTCCACTTTAGGAGAGAGCGTTTCCCCAGCAAACGCCACTCAAAGCTGTCCCCAAGAGGCGATGGACCATTCAAGGTGCTTAAGAGGATTGGAGATAATGCTTATGTCTTGGAACTTCCCGGCGACTGTCAAGTGAGTGCTACCTTCAATGTTCAAGATTTGACTTTATTCGAGGGTGAAGAAGAAGAGGAGCTGGATGATTCGAGGTCGAATCCTTTTCAAAAAGGGGAGGATGATGAAGGATCATCTGGACAGCAACCGACACCTCCGGTCCCTGAGTTTGAAGGTGCATTGATGCGCTCGAGAGCTAAGGAAGTCCAACAAGAGCTAGACAAGTTAGTAGCGTTCTTCAGTTCCAAGGAGTTGAATACAGACGAAGAACCACCATTGAAGACTGTTCTAATGATCGAGGTTCGAGAACGAGCAGAGGACGACAGCGAAGAACCGCGACCGCGGATGGAAACCGCGCCCGCGGCTCACCCGCAAACCGCGCCCGCGGCTCCATAACCGCGCCCGCGGCCAGGAGGCAAAAACCGCGCCCGCGGCTCCATAACCGCGACCGCGGCCAGTAAACTCGGCGAAGATCATCTGAAACATTAATTTTCGGATATTTATTTGTTTTCGGATTATTATTTTAGGATTTACTTTTATTGTTTATTTCTTTAGTTGGCACCCTTATGAACCCTACATAAGGATGCCTTAGTTGTTGTTTTACCCCCCCAGACTTTGATATTGAATACAACGTTTATCGTTTTTCCTTCCAAAAGAGAGCTTTTGTGAGAAGAGTGCCCCGTGTGCATTGTCGTTCAGTTGGCCCTAGTTGTGCTTGTGTGTGTCAATCTCCTCCATAAGGTTGGTGCTATCGGGACTCCATAGAGCAACCTCCAGGTGCCTTGACCCACCAAAGTCATTGTGTTTGGTTGTAATCATCCGTTGGGGTTTCTTCATCATTCGGTAAGGTTCTTGTTCTTAAGTTCAAGGGTTTTATCGTTGTTTGATTTGGTTCCAATTGGCCTATCATTCGACTTATCCTTCTTTCATCTCATTCTAATTCCGCCTTTCTTCTCTGTTCGAGTTCCTATTCGAGTTTGGTGTCTAGGTCGGCAACTGCGGCTTATCCCCGCATCATAAGATGTCCCATCCATGTCTCCGCCTGACACAGCGGGCTCTATCTATGGCCTTCTTTGGGCTTTCTGAGGTGAACAAGGTGTCTGGTCTCTAAATTGTCTCAATTAGCTTTGTAGGAAAAGATGACTTCCAACAATGCAATCAACGATTCGTTCTGGAAACCCCCAATGCTGAAGCCAGGAGAGTATGATTGGCGGTCTATTCAATTTGAGTCACATACTCAATCTCTTGACGCCCAGATCTGAAAGTTATTGAATTAGGCGACGTCATCATCCTTGACTTGAATGATGATGACAAAACCAAAGAGAAAAAGAGAGCTGGCTATTGTGACGCAGACTACAAAATCCTTGAGAAGAACGCCAGGGCTAAAAAGATCCTTCACATGGATCTAAGCCCGGGCGATCTTCAAAAGATTCTGAAGTACAAGACTGCCAAGGAAATCTTGGATGCACTAAAGAGGACATACTCAGGAAGTTATGATGTCAAGAGGATCAAACTCCTTGCTGCTCAAAAGGACTACGAACAGGCTGTACAGGAGAAAAGTGAATCCCTGGAAGACTTCCATGCAAGGTTTGAAGGTTATGTTAGTCAAATTGAATTTCTAGGTGAAGAGGCCCCTCAGTGGAAAGTAACCTATCAATTCATGCAAGCACTAAACGCCCAATGGGACAAGTTCATCAATGCCCTTCAAGCTCAGAGCGATATCAAAGAAATCTCCTTGGAAGACCTAGTGTGCCGTCTCAAGAGTCACTCGAGAATTCTTGAGAGGAACCTCTTGGCAAGGAAAGATACGGACAAAGGAAAATCAATTGCTCTAAAGGTGGAAAAAGCTTTTGATCTATCTCAGATGAAAGACCCTAGACTCGAAGAGGATAACTGATAAGCGGTGTTTTACATACCGCAACTATGGATTATTAGCTAGTTTTGTATAGGATTATGTTATTTGTTTCTATGTAATCTGTATCATGGAGCTGTTCGAGAGAAGATTTACATACGAGATTCCAAGAGATGATACGAAGCATTGGAAGCATTGAAGCATAAGGAAGAAGCTGCTTAAGACGAAGATGAAGACGAAGACGAAGACTTGAAGAAATCAGTAGCTGCTACCTCAGACGACACAGCCGCACCCGCGGGTCTCAAGCCGCACCCGCGGGTTTCACCCTCGGCCAAGGATCCGAGAAAGCACAAGCCGCGCCCGCGGGTCCCAAACCGCGCCCGCGGCCCTCTGCCATCCTGAAATTCTGGAGAATCCAAAACCGCGCCCGCGGCTCTCAACCCGCGGGTGCGGTTCCTCGACAGAAGAATCAAATTGATGTCTTTGCCAATTGAAGTATTTTGTGTTTAATTCTGCAACTGTCCACACGTTTTTATTACCTTAATGTGGCTGTTACAATAGCTGATGACTATTTAGGTTGTGGATGATCATCCTTGATCATATACCTTTTGTTTACTTACGTTTTTGGAGAGTTTTTCACAAAACATATGAGTTGCTAAAGCTCCTTTGTTTCACTAGGCGTTTGAAGCTTTTGGATTCAACAAGTTGTGAGTTTATCCTTTCCCTTTGTCTGCTCTTTGATTGTCTCAACTCTTTTGTTTGTAGTGTCCATGAACTAGATTTACTACTTTAGACTGATCACCTAAGTTAGTTTTATCTTATTCATATTGCTAGAGTTTGATACTTCTAGTTGAATTATCATACTTGTTGTGTAGCACAATCTATTTGCATGAACTAGTTGTGATTGTTATTAGAGAAGAGAATTGAGTACATGTCGAGTATCCGACTAGTTGTCCATGATATTGCATGTATCTATCTATTCCTGAATGCATTGCTACTTTGTTATTGAACTTTGATAGTTTCAAGGTTATAATCGAGTAAGGGTTATTAGGACTAGTTGGACTAATAACTATTCAAGAACAGGAATTAGAACGATCACTTGAGAACTTGACATAGGGATGAAAAGGATTATAAGATCAACTTGTTAATCTAGTTGTGGATAATCGCTAAGTGGAACACTTCGCTTAATATTGTTATAACCAAGTTGACATTCGATACTTCGTATCAAAACCATTAAACCCCCCCCCTTTGGTTACGTTTATTGGTTAGTCATTGTGATAACTTAAGAATTTGATAAACTGATTCTCTTGGGATTCGACCCTTGCTTGCGCACTACAAATGTGCCAAGTCAAGTAATCCTAACGTGCAAACTAAGTAATATAGTGTGCAAGCAAGGGTCGATTCCCAAGAGAATCAGTTTATCAAATTCTTAAGTTATCACAATGACTAACCAATAAACATAACCAAAGGGGGGGGGGGTTTAATGGTTTTGATACGAAGTATCGAATGTCAACTTGGTTATAACAATATTAAGCGAAGTGTTCCACTTAGCGATTATCCACAATTAGATTAACAAGTTGATCTTATAATCCTTTTCATCCCTATGTCAAGTTCTCAAGTGATCGTTCTAATTCCTGTTCTTGAATAGTTATTAGTCCAACTAGTCCTAATAACCCTTACTCGATTATAACCTTGAAACTATCAAAGTTCAATAACAAAGTAGCAATGCATTCAGGAATAGATAGATACATGCAATATCATGGACAACTAGTCGGATACTCGACATGTACTCAATTCTCTTCTCTAATAACAATCACAACTAGTTCATGCAAATAGATTGTGCTACACAACAAGTATGATAATTCAACTAGAAGTATCAAACTCTAGCAATATGAATAAGATAAAACTAACTTAGGTGATCAGTCTAAAGTAGTAAATCTAGTTCATGGACAGTACAAACAAGAGAGTTGAGACAATCAAAGAGTAGACAAAGGGAAAGGATAAACTCACAACTTGTTGAATCCAAAAGCTTCAAACGCCAAGTGAAACAAAGGAACTTTAGCAACTCATATGTTTTGTGAAAAACTCTCCAAAAACTTAAGTAAACAAAAGGTATATGATCAAGGATGATCATCCACAACCTAAATAGTCATCAGCTATTGTAACAGCCACATTAAGGTAATAAAAACGTGTGGACAGTTGCAGAATTAAACACAAAATACTTCAATTGGCAAAGACATCAATTTGATTCTTCTGTCTAGGAACCGCACCCGCGGGTTGAGAGCCGCGGGCGCGGTTTTGGATTCTCCAGAATTTCAGGATGGCAGAGGGCCGCGGGCGCGGTTTGGGACCCGCGGGCGCGGTTTGGGACCCGCGGGCGCGGCTTGTGCTTTCACGGATCCTTGGCTGAGGGTGAAACCCGCGGGTGCGGCTTGAGACCCGCGGGTGCGGCTGTGTCGTCTGAGGTAGCAGCTACTGAGATCTTCAAGTCTTCGTCTTCGTCTTCATCTTCGTCTTCAGCAGCTTCTTCCTTATGCTTCAATGCTTCCAATGCTTCGTATCATCTCTTGGAATCTCGTATGTAAATCTTCTCTCGAACAGCTCCATGATACAGATTACATAGAAACAAATAACATAATCATATACAAAACTAGCTAATAATCCATAGTTGCGGTATGTAAAACACCGCTTATCAGTCATCCTCTTCGAGTCTAGGGTCTTCCATCTGACATAGATCAAAAGCTTTTTCCACCTTTAGAGCAATTGATTTTCCTTTGTCCGTATCTTTCCTTCCCAAGAGGTTCCTCTCAAGAATTCTCGAGTGACTCTTGAGACGGCACACTAGGTCTTCCAAGGAGATTTCTTTGATATCGCTCTGAGCTTGAAGGGCATTGATGAACTCGTCCCATTGGGCGTTTAGTGCTTGCATGAATTGATAGGTTACTTTCCACTGAGGGGCCTTGATAAGCGGTGTTTTACATACCGCAACTATGGATTATTAGCTAGTTTTGTATAGGATTATGTTATTTGTTTCTATGTAATCTGTATCATGGAGCTGTTCGAGAGAAGATTTACATACGAGATTCCAAGAGATGATACAAGCATTGGAAGCATTGAAGCATAAGGAAGAAGCTGCTGAAGACGAAGACGAAGACTTGAAGAAATCAGCAGGTTCTGCCTCAGACAACAAAGCCGCACCCGCGGGTCTCAAGCCGCACCCGCGGGTTTCATCCTCAGACAAAGATTCGAGAAAGCTCAAGCCGCACCCGCGGGTATCAAGCCGCACCCGTGGGTCTCACCTTCAGCCAAAGCTTTCGAGAAAGCTCAAGCCGCGCCCGCGGGTATCAAGCCGCACCCGCGGGTCTCACCTTCATCCAAAGCTTTCGAGAAAGCTCAAGCCGCGCCCGCGGCCCTCTGCCATCATGAGAATCTGAAGAAACCCAAAACCGCGCCCGCGGCTCTCAACCCGCGGGTGCGGTTCCTCGATAGAAGAATCAAATTGATGTCTTTGCCATTTGAAGTAATTTGTGTTTAATTCTGTAACTTTCCACACGTTTTTTAGTACCTTAATTCGGCTGTTACATCAGTTGATACTATATAGGTAGTGGATGATCATCCTTGATCATCTAGTCTTTGTTTTGCTTAAGTTTTTGGAGAGTATTTTCACAAACTTATGAGTTGCTAAGGTTCTTTGTTTTCACTTGGCGTTTGAAGCTTTTGGATTCAACAAGTTGTGAGTTTATCCTTTCCTTTTGTCTACTCTTTGATTGTCTCAACTCTCTTGTATGTATTGTTGATGAACTAGATTTACTACTTTAGATTGATCACCTAAGTTAGTTGTGTCTTGTTCATATTGCTAGAGTTTGATACTTCTAGTTGAATTATCATACTTGTTGTGTAGCACAATCTATTTGCATGAACTAGTTGTGATTGTTATTAGAGAAGAGAGTTGAGTACATGTCAAGTATCCGACTAGTTGTCCATGATATTGCATGTATCTATCTATTCCTGAATGCATTGCTACTTTGTTATTGAACTTTGATAGTTTCGAGGTTATAATCGAGTAAGGGTTATTAGGACTAGTTGGACTAATAACTATCCAAGAACAGGAATTAGAACGATCACTTGAGAACTTGACATAGGGATAAAAAGGATTTTCAGATCAACTTGTTAATCTAATTGTGGATAATCGCTAAGTGGAACACTTCGCTTAATCTTTTTATAACCAAGTTGACATTCGATACTTCGTATCAAAACCACAAAAACCCCCCTTTGGTGACGTTTATTGGTTAGTCATTGTGATAACTTAAGAATTTGATAAACTGATTCTCTTGGGATTCGACCCTTACTTGCGCACTATATTACTTAGTTTGCATGTTAGGATTACTTGACTTGGCACACGACAAATTCGCCTCGTCAAATTTGGCGCCGTTGCCGAGGAATCAAATTTTCTTATTTTTAAGTTCTTATTTTGACTAACTTTAGTGTTGACTAGTGAATGGTCAACACCCGTTCTACTAATCAGCCTCTTTCTATTCTTGATTCAGAGATCGAGAGAACTTTTCATCGGAATCGAAGAGAGAGTAGAGTCGGGACTGAGACAGTAGAAATGGCCGATCGAGAAGCTCTTGCTGAAGTGCAACGTCAATTGGCTGACATGCAGTTGGTCGTTAATGCTCAACGAGAGCTAATTGAGACAAGGTTACCAGGAGGTGGTGTTACTCGCACTTTGAGAGAGCGGCAAACACCGAACCTGACACAGCAACCTCAAGCTGTGGTTATTCCACCCCTTGCTCATGGGGTGACTTTCGAGCTCAAGTCGGGGGTGATCAATTTGCTCCCAAGTTTCCATGGTTTGGCTGGTGAGGATCCAATCATGCATTTGAACCAATTTCATGACATTTGCATGACAACCAAACCGCCAAACGTCACGGAAGAGCAGATTAAGATGAGAGCCTTCGGGTTCACTTTGAAGGATGGTGCTCGTTCTTGGTATTATCATTTTCCAACCGGTTCGGTTGATAATTGGGAAAAGTTGCACAAGGTGTTCTTGAGCAAGTATTTTCCGGTGAAGAAGGAAAATGCTCTCAAGAAGGAGATAGCCCATGTCGAGCAAAGTGAAGACGAAACGCTCTATGACTACCTTGAACGCTTCAAGGGGTTGTGTGCTTCGTGCCCTTTTCATGGGTATGATACCGAGGATCTTGTGCTTTACATTTGCAATGGTCTCCTTAACCAAGAAAGGAGGATGGTTGATGCTGCGTGTGGTGGGAATATTCTCAACATGACGCCGGAGGATGCCATGGAGAAATTGCAAGATATGGCTGAGAGCACAAGGAGTTTTGGTAGGATATACACCAAAAAGGGAGTGCACGCAGCAAGTTCAGGGGATCCCGCTCTTGTAGCTGAGCTTGTAGAGTTGAAGAAGATGGTCTCTCAGTTGCAAAAAGGACAACAACAACAAGTAAAGGTATGTGGTATTTGTTCTGACCCTTCTCATTTTACAGATAAATGCCCTGAGCTTGAAGGTGAAGACGTTGCTGAAGTCAATGCTGCTGCTGGTGGGTATGGACCACCACGACCTCGTGGTGATCAACAAAATAACTACAACCCGAGGTATAGAGATCATCCCAATTTTCGATGGCGTGATCCAAATGAGCCCCAACAACAAGCTCAAGGCCCTCGACCCAATGCTGGACCATCTACTGCGGAGCTGCTGAGATCCTTGACTCAACACTTCACAACTCATGTTCAAACGACTGAGTCGAGCATCAAGAACATGGAGAAGCAAATTGGGCAGTTGGCTGAAGTTGTTACCACCATTGCACAACAAAATTCCAATTCTCTACCGTCCCAAACGGTGGTGAATCCAACCAGAAATGTAAGTGCAGTGACAACAAGAAGTGGTAAGATTTTGGGGGAAACCAAAAACCTTGTCGAGGCTTCGGCAGAAAAATTGGATTCTGAGGACAGCCAAGAACCGCGCCCGCGGGTTGAAAACCGCGCCCGCGGCTCCTCCACTGCGCCAGAAGACAATTGCACTGACGAGCCGCGCCCGCGGGTTGAAAACCGCACCCGCGGCTCATCCACCGAGGTAAATATTCCAGATTTTCCTTCGCAAAATGCTGAACTCGAAGTGGAGGATCGGGGGGATTTCCAGCTGAGACAGGACAACTACGTTCGCCCCAACTTTCCACCTCTCAACTCCACCAAGCCTCCCGCCCCGTTTCCCGATGCCCTTAGGAACACCAAAAGGCCGGAAAACGACAAGGAGCTGTTTGAGACGTTTAGCAAATGTGAGGTAAACATCCCCTTGCTCAAGTTAATTAAAAGCATTCCTCGATATGCAAAGTTTTTGAAAGAACTTTGCACAATCAAGAGGAATCAAAAGTTGAAAGGGCAACAAAAGGTGACGGTAAGCGAGCGTGTCTCCGCTGTATTTCAAAGGCGAATGCCTAAGAAGTGCAGTGATCCGGGCATGGTCAGCATACCTTGCCGTATAGGCGACAAACATTTTGAACGAGCCATGCTCGATTTGGGTGCATCGATAAATGTGTTGCCTTACTCTCTCTATAAGATTCTCGGGTTAGGTCCACTTCATGAAACCGTAATTGTTATTCAACTAGCCGATAGGTCCACCGTGTATCCTAAAGGTTTAGTTGAAAACGTTCTGGTTATGGTGGATAATTTGTTCTTTCCCGCTGATTTCTTTGTGTTAGACATGGAACATGATGGGCAAGCTGCTCCTATTTTGCTTGGGAGACCCTTCATGCGCACCGCTAACACAAAGATTGATTTGGCTAGTGGATCTCTCACTTTAGAGTTCGATGGGGAAATAGTTCAATTTAACATTTTTTATGCTATGAAACACCCCGTCGAAGATGCTGCGTCTATTTGTTCAATTGATGTAATTGATCCTATAGTCCAAGATGTTTTCAATATCTTTGGCTTAGATGAATTACAAAGTGTATTAGAACACAGTATCGTTCACTCACCAACACTTGATTTGTCTCTTCCACCTGAGATTCAAAGTGTTCTAGCTCGTCTAGACGCTTCGGGTAGAATTTTGGCCGGTCGGCCCATGCTACTAACTTTGGAGAGCGAAAAGCTTCTTCCTTCTATTGTGCAGGCACCGGTTGTAGAGCTCAAGCAATTACCCGAGCACTTGAAGTATGCTTTTCTTGGGGAGAATGATACCCTCCCGGTAATCATTTCAAGCAAGTTGACAGGTGAACAAGAAAGAAGGTTGGTGATGGTGTTGAAAGAACACATTACCGCTCTTGGGTGGACCATTGCTGACATCAAGGGAATTAGCCCTTCCACCTGTATGCACAGGATCCTTCTTGAGGAAGGTGCTAAACCCTCTAGGCAACCCCAAAGAAGGTTAAACCCACCTATGATTGAGGTGGTCAAGAAGGAGGTGCTGAAACTTCTTCAAGCTGACATGATCTACCCCATTTCGGATAGTCAATGGGTAAGTCCAACTCAATGTGTCCCTAAGAAAGGGGGCATAACATTGGTAGAGAATCAACAAGGTGAGATGGTTCCTACCCGAACTCAAACGGGTTGGAGAGTATGCATTGATTACCGCAAGCTGAACGCGGTAACCCGAAAAGATCATTTCCCCCTCCCTTTTATTGATCAAATGCTTGAACGACTTGCCGGTCGTCCATATTATTGCTTTCTAGATGGGTATTCAGGGTATTTTCAGGTTGCTATTGCACCCGAAGATCAAGAGAAGACGACGTTTACATGTCCCTTTGGCACTTTTGCATATCGTAGGATGCCTTTTGGATTATGTAACGCGTCCGGGACCTTTCAACGATGTATGGTAAGTATCTTCTCGGAATACATTGAACATTTCATAGAAGTTTTTATGGATGATTTTACGGTACATGGGGATAGCTTTGATGCATGTTTAAATCATTTGTCACTCGTGCTTAAAAGATGTGTAGATACTAATCTAGTATTGAATTCTGAAAAGTGTCATTTTATGGTTGAACAAGGGATAGTATTGGGGCATATAATTTCAGCTTGGGGTATTGAGGTCGATAAGGCAAAGATTGACGTCATTCAATCGTTGCCTTATCCTACTAATGTGCGTGAAGTGCGTTCTTTCCTAGGCCATGCAGGTTTTTATCGCAGGTTTATCAAGGACTTCTCTAAGATCTCCACGCCCCTATGTGAGCTTTTGAAAAAGGAGGCTACTTTTGACATGTCGAATGTGTGCAAGAAGGCATTCGACACTCTGAAAGCCCACCTCACCGAAGCACCAATCATCCAAGTACCCGATTGGTCTCTACCCTTTGAGATCATGTGTGATGCTAGTGATCATGCGGTGGGAGCCGTTCTTGGTCAAAAAGTCGGAAGAGCAATGCACGTCATCTACTATGCTTCCACGACTTTGAACGGAGCTCAGAGGAATTACTCCACCACGGAAAAGGAGTTGCTAGCCGTGGTGTTTGCCCTTGAAAAATTTCGGCAATATCTTTTGGGCACGAAGGTGATTATCCACACGGACCACGCTGCTCTTCGTTATCTCATGACGAAGAAGGAATCAAAGCCAAGACTCATTCGATGGGTTTTGCTCTTAAGCGAGTTCAATGTGGAAATCCGGGACAAGAAGGGAGTCGAAAACTCCGTAGCTGATCATTTGAGCCTGATTGTAGCAGAGGACGGTAAATTACAGGTTCAAATTCAAGGTACGTTCCCGGATGAAAACTTGTATCAAATTAATTCTGCAATTTCTGTTTCTGCTGAGTACAAGCCGCACCCGCGGCTAGGGAACCGCACCCGCGGTTTATGCTCTCAAGAATTTCCGGAAAAGAGAGAGCCGCGCCCGCGGCTAGTAAACCGCACCCGCGGTTTGTGTTTGCCAGAAATCTCACTACAAGGAGAGCCGCGACCGCGTCTTAATAACCGCGATCGCGGTTTTCTGACAGCCGAGTATGCAGAAATTGACCCCGAATACAAGCTTTTCGCCCTCCGGTCTTTCAAACCATGGTTTGCCGATATCGTGAACTACCTGGTTCGCGAAGAATTCCCGCCAAACTACACCAAAGCTCAAAAAGATAGGATCAAGCGGGAATCACGTTTCTACGTTTGGGATGACCCCTACCTTTGGAGACATTGTGTTGACAAGGTAATCCGACGATGCCTCCCGGATAACGAGGTACAGTCTGTCCTTAGTTTTTGTCATTCTCATGCATGTGGGGGGCATTTTGGGGCTAATAAAACGGATAGGAAGGTATTGGACGCCGGCTTCTATTGGCCACACATCTTTCGGGATGCGTTTGCCTTTTGCAAAGCTTGCGACCGATGCCAAAGGGTCGGGAAAATTTCTAAACGAAATGAGATGCCACAAACACCATTAGTCTTTTGTGAGATCTTTTATGTTTGGGATATTGATTTCATGGGACCCTTTCCTAGTTCGTTTGGGAATTTATACATTTTACTTGCGGTGGACTACGTTTCCAAATGGGTGGAAGCGAAGGCCACCAGAACTGATGATTCCCGAGTGGTAGCAGGTTTCTTGAAGGAGAATATCTTTTCTCGTTTTGGGATTCCAAAGGCTCTTATAAGTGACCAAGGTACTCACTTTTGCAACAAGACGGTGAGTGCACTTTTAAAGAAGTACCATGTCACTCAACGAGTCTCAACTGCTTATCACCCCCAATCCAATGGACAAGCTGAGGTGTCCAATAGGCAAATCAAGGGGATTCTGGAAAAGACGGTGGCTCCTAATCGAAAGGATTGGAGTTTAAGGTTGGATGATGCACTTTGGGCATATAGGACCGCCTACAAAACTCCAATAGGAATGTCCCCATATCGACTTGTGTTTGGGAAGGCTTGTCACCTTCCGGTGGAGTTAGAACACAAGGCGTGGTGGGCGGTGCAAAAATGCAACATGGAGTTGGATGAGGTAGGCGACTTTAGGAAGTTGCAAATCCAAGAGCTTGAAGAGATACGCCGGGATGCGTATGAGAATGCGGTGATCTACAAGGAAAAGACGAAGGCTTGGCATGACAAGAACATCTTGAGGAAAGATTTCAAGGTGGGAGACAAGGTCTTGCTCTACCAATCTCGTCTTCAACTTTTTCCGGGTAAGTTGCGATCCCGGTGGAATGGCCCGTATGTTGTCGCTCGCGTCTTTCCTCATGGCGCCGTGGAGTTGTTTGACAAAGACAACCACAACGTCTTCAAGGTGAATGGTCAAAGGTTAAAACCTTACCATGAGGGATTCACCAAAGTATCTTTCGATGAAATGGCTCTAGAAGAGCCAACTTTTGAAAATTGAAGACGGGAAACTAAGTCGAGCCACGACTCTAACCAAGGCGCTGCTTGGGAGGCAACCTAGGGTATTCTTCTTTTTCCCTTGAATTTCATTTTCTTTTTAATTGTTTTGTTTTCTATTTTCTAGGAAGTCAAGACGAGAAGACGATGGTCGTTTGCTACTAAAGGAATTGACGGTTCTTCTTTTCGTTTATGAAAAAGAAAAAAAAAATAAAAAATAAAAAGAAAAAAAAGAAAAAGGAATTGACGGTTCATCTTCTACCCTTCTCCATCTCGAATTTCATTTTCTACCCTTCTCCATATCAAATTTCATTCTCTACCCCCACCCCCACCCCCACATAAAACTCTCTCACTTCCCACTTCCCTCATACCCTACCTCTCAAACATCAAAAACCTCCCACCAAACTCTTCTTTCTCCCAACACCAACACACTCACACCACATCCTCCTCCGCACACGCACCCGCACCCGCGCCGGAATCCAACCGCAACCGCGGCTCAAAAGCTACCACCCGCACCCTCACCCTGCCCAGAAGTTCTGTCTCGACGAAACCGCACCCGCGGCTACAAACCCGCACCCGCGGCCTCGCCCTGCCAAGAATTCTCTAGCTCGCACAAACCGCACCCGTGGCTCCACAACCGCGCCCGCGGCTCCCTCCTCGCCAGAAATCAGACGAAAGCAAAAACCGCACCCGCGGCTCCCAACCCGCTCCCGCGGCTTTCGCCTCTGTCGTCCATTGTTTGCTGATTTCAGTAAGTTTTTTTGACAACCACCCTCGTCATTGTTGATTTTCTTACGCCTCGGGGAGGGCTTTTTGCTATTGTGCTGCTGCTGCTGCTTGGTATCTTTGTTGTGTGCGGATTTGTGGTAGTATTTGCGTTGTGTATATACTGTGATGGCTCCAGCAGGAACATCTCGAGGCCACAAAAATGATTTGTGGCAACAACAGGTTCAGACCAACTTAGCTTATTTAAGGGCTAAGCAGTGTGTAGCCACGAGATTTTTTCATCCACGTACCCTCGACGATTTGGGTATGACTGCATGCACTGAGGCCATGCTTGAGCACGCAGGGCTGCAGGGTTTCTTGTACAGGTCAGCTCCCACTCATGCCGAGGCTACCTATCAGTTTCTGGCAAGCCTCAAGTCCAAGACCGTCTCGGAGACCACCTTCATCTCGGCCATCCAGTTCATTTACAATGGACGGTCCTTTACGGTTCAGGCTGAACAGTTGCGCCACATCTTGGGAATCTCTCAGGTTCCCTCTACAGATTATGACACTACAGTTGGTGACAGCCCTACACAGGTCTGGTACACATGGACGGGACAAGTTCGGGACACTCATGGTAATGACTATAATGCTAAAATGTCCCATCCATGTCTCTGCCTGACACAGCGGGCCCTCTCTATGGCCTTCTTTGGGCTTTCTGAGGTGAATAAGGTGCCTGCCTACCAGCTGAAGTATTTATATGCTCTTATGCCGGAATGTCAGGTAATTCCGGATTGGCTCTCACTTTTTGTTCACTCCTGTAAGACAGCCCGCTCAAAACCAAGGGGGCAGATTGCTTTGGGTGGCATGATCACCCTCATCTTAGAGGCTGTCGTCCCCGACTGGGAGACGCTTGACTGCATAGGTAGTCTGGACCCCTCAATGGGTCCCTATTTGCTGGACGCCACATTTCTGCAAACTCGACTTAGGTGGCTCAAGTCAGTTCCAGTAAATGAAGACGAGCGGATGTGGGTTTGGCTCGGTCCTCCCGAGATTGCTCTCACCGAGGATTTTGCTTATGGGTCAGCCCATACTTTTAGGATCCACCCAACACCCGCTCCCCCTCGTGCAGCTGCTCGACGACGAGCTCGCGGTGGGATCAGCATCCAGGAGCCGGTTCCGCAGCTGGATCAGCAGCCAGCTGACCTTGAGGATGATGATGATGATGACTTCCAGGAGCCTGCCCCTCGTTTTCAGCCTCAGAGGCAATGGGGCGAAGGCTCATCATCTGCAGCTCCTGCTGACATACCTTGGGAGCAGCGTCTTTTCGAGCGGATTGAGTATGTCTACCAGTCGGTTCAGACGGTGAACCAAAATGTTGAGAGGCTGCAGCAGTCGGTGGATGACTTACGGCTCGACATGCATGCTCGTTGGCCCGAATATCCAAACCGGGATGACCCGGATCAATGAGCTTCTTTCTCTCTTCCTCATTATTTTTCTATGTCTTACACACTGAGGGCATTGTGCACTACAAGTATGGGGGAGGGAAATTAGTTCATTGCTTATCCTAGAGTAGTTTCATTTCCTTGTTATTTCCCTTCGGTTTTTATTTTGTTGTACTTTGCATGGAATTAAAAACAGAAAAAGCCACAAAAATACGAAAAAAGGCAAATGAAAATCCTGGGATGGAAAAATCCATGCAATAAGCGGGTAGTTCGGCTTGCATTAGGCTTGGCAAAAAAGGACTTGAGGGCGGTAAGGAATGGTGAGATTGAAAATAAAATGAGTGGCTAGGTGAAAACCTTTCGAGGCGCCTAGGCAAAATGAGTGAAATGAGTGTCTTAGGACAAAATTTTTTGCATGTTAACCACTATGGAAGACCAAAATTGATAGATTTCTTTCTCATCATATTGTTTGTAGACTAAATGTGTTAGTGATTTGTAGTTTCTTTCTTTTTCATACTTCCTGAGATCTTTGAGTGATTATTGTAAAAGAGTAAGTTTCTTTTAGCTTACTCGGGGACGAGCAAGGTCTAAGTATGGGGGAGTTTGATAAGCGGTGTTTTACATACCGCAACTATGGATTATTAGCTAGTTTTGTATAGGATTATGTTATTTGTTTCTATGTAATCTGTATCATGGAGCTGTTCGAGAGAAGATTTACATACGAGATTCCAAGAGATGATACAAGCATTGGAAGCATTGAAGCATAAGGAAGAAGCTGCTGAAGACGAAGACGAAGACTTGAAGAAATCAGCAGGTTTTGCCTCAGACAACAAAGCCGCACCCGCGGGTCTCAAGCCGCACCCGCGGGTTTCATCCTCAGACAAAGATTCGAGAAAGCTCAAGCCGCACCCGCGGGTATCAAGCCGCACCCGCGGGTCTCACCTTCAGCCAAAGCTTTCGAGAAAGCTCAAGCCGCGCCCGCGGGTATCAAGCCGCACCCGCGGGTATCACCTTCAGCCAAAGCTTTCGAGAAAGCTCAAGCCGCGCCCGCGGGTATCAAGCCGCGCCCGCGGCCCTCTCCCATCATGAGAATCTGAAGAAACCCAAAACCGCGCCCGCGGCTCTCAACCCGCGGGTGCGGTTCCTCGACAGAAGAATCAAATTGATGTCTTTGCCATTTGAAGTAATTTGTGTTTAATTCTGTAACTTTCCACACGTTTTTTAGTACCTTAATTCGGCTGTTACATCAGTTGATACTATATAGGTAGTGGATGATCATCCTTGATCATCTAGTCTTTGTTTTGCTTAAGTTTTTGGAGAGTATTTTCACAAACTTATTGCTAAGGTTCTTTGTTTTCACTTGGCGTTTGAAGCTTTTGGATTCAACAAGTTGTGAGTTTATCCTTTCCTTTTGTCTACTCTTTGATTGTCTCAACTCTCTTGTTTGTATTGTCGATGAACTAGATTTACTACTTTAGATTGATCACCTAAGTTAGTTGTGTCTTGTTCATATTGCTAGAGTTTGATACTTCTAGTTGAATTATCATACTTGTTGTGTAGCACAATCTATTTGCATGAACTAGTTGTGATTGTTATTAGAGAAGAGAGTTGAGTACATGTCAAGTATCCGACTAGTTGTCCATGATATTGCATGTATCTATCTATTCCTGAATGCATTGCTACTTTGTTATTGAACTTTGATAGTTTCGAGGTTATATCGAGTAAGGGTTATTAGGACTAGTTGGACTAATAACTATCCAAGAACAGGAATTAGAACGATCACTTGAGAACTTGACATAGGGATAAAAAGGATTTTCAGATCAACTTGTTAATCTAATTGTGGATAATCGCTAAGTGGAATACTTCGCTTAATCTTTTTATAACCAAGTTGACATTCGATACTTCGTATCAAAACCACAAAAACCCCCCTTTGGTGACGTTTATTGGTTAGTCATTGTGATAACTTAAGAATTTGATAAACTGATTCTCTTGGGATTCGACCCTTACTTGCGCACTATATTACTTAGTTTGCATGTTAGGATTACTTGACTTGGCACACGACAAATTCGCCTCGTCAGGCCTCTTCACCTAGAAATTCAATTTGACTAACATAACCTTCAAACCTTGCATGGAAGTCTTCCAGGGATTCACCTTTCTCCTATATAGCCTATTCTTAGTCCTTTTGAGCAGCAAGGAGTTTGATCCTCTTGACATCATAACTTCCTGAGTATGTCCTCTTTAGTGCATCCAAGATTTCCTTGGCAGTCTTGTACTTCAGAATCTTTTGAAGATCGCCCGGGCTTAGAGCCATGTGAAGGATCTTTTTAGCCCTGGCGTTCTTCTCAAGGATTTTGTAGTCTGCGTCACAATAGCCAGCTGTCTTTTTCTCTTTGGTTTTGTCATCATCATTCAAGTCAAGGATGATGACGTCGCCAAATTCAATAACTTTCAGATCTGGGCGTCAACAGATTGAGTATGTGACTCAAATTGAATAGACCGCCAATCATACTCTCATGGCTTCAGCATTGGGGGTTTCCATAACGAATCGTTGATTGCATTGTTGGAAGTCATCTTTTCCTGCAAAGCTAATTGAGACAATTTAGAGACCAGGCTCTGATACCAATTGTTGGATCGATTAGCGTAAATAAACTCAAGGAACAAAAGCAATTGTTCCTTGATACGTAGATTAAGCAGAAGGACAAACAATAATGTAAATCAAACCTGAACACGATGATGTATAGTGGAAACACCCCAAGTACCAATAAGTCCTTGAGGCGAAAAAACACTCCTCTCTAGCTTTCACTAGAGAGAGTTTGAACGGGTCTACTTGTTGTATTGATATCTTGATTACAATAGAACTTGGATTACTCACCTAGGCTTCCCACCTAGATCTCGGATCACTCTTCTCACTTGAATCTCAATCTCACACTCGTAGAACAACTCTAAACCAAGCCCTAGGTTTTCTCTCTTTAAAGTCTTGCTAAGCTATGTAAATCCCATACAATATATAGCACACTAAATAGCTCAAACCTAACACCAATCTCTCCGTTCTTATATTACCATAAATCTCACAATATCTTTTCTAAGGAATTCTCTTCCTAAAATATATTTCCTAAAGAATTCTCTTACTAAGATATCTTTCCTTCCGTGTGATCTTCCAACTTGTTCTCCAAGTCTCATCATTGGGGCTTACTCTTCAGCGCGCCGTCTTGATCATATAAGGAAACAATGCGTATAAGGAAATATTCCTTGCACACAATATTTCCTTATTTCTTTGGTAATTCCAACATGCGCGTCCAATGCTCAATCCTAGCCGAGTTGCCACTTTCCTTCTTTGACGAGATCTTTTTTCCTTCTTTGACAAGATCTTCTTTCCTTCTTTGCGAGGCAGCTCTTCTATAATTATTCAAGGCCATCCTCCAAGATATCTTTGACCAATAATCTTCCTCGGATGGACTATTCTTCACAGCTGGCTTTCATTCGACGTAACCATACGTCTCACGGATTCCAGCAAGACTTCCTTTGTTTCTGCACACACACTAGTAACAATACCTACGCACTCGAGTAAATCATTACTGGATGTTTTTCATTTAATCAAAACACATCACAACTCAACAGAACTCCTCGATCGAGGATGGGATGTCGCAATGTGGGATCGACACTTTTACCTTGTTGTACCTGTTTGGATAATCAAGCAATGTTTCATTATCTTTCTGAATGACATGATACATGTCGCTGGACTGCTTCTCCGGCTTGCGACTACTGGCAAATTGATTTTTAAAGGAGTCAACTAAATCGGCAAAAGAGGTGACAAATCCACGTGGCAGATGCATGAGCCACGTGAGGGCGGGCCCAGACAACGACGTCCCAAAACTAATGCACATAACTGCCTCTCGGCTCCCACGGGGAATTGAGATAGCCATGAGCTTATGTTTGTAAAGGGAAACGTGGTCGTCTGGGTTGCTAGTACCATCATAACTCGCCATATTTGGCAAGTGAAACTTCTTTGGGATCTTCGCCCGAGCGATATCATTGACGAACGACGAATCTTCGAATCCGTCCTGGGCCTCTTTCTCAATGGGACGAGGTACCCCTGGGATTCGAGCGATACGTTCATCCAAAGCTCTGAGGCGCTCGTTGAGGGCTTGATCGATGAGCATCTGGATGTTGTTTCCTGGCGTGATCTGCATTTCAGTCACTCGGTCTACGATCGGACCGGTGGGAGCAGCGAAAGTAACTGCATTAGTTGAAATAGGTATTCCGACATTAAGTTCAGGGTTACTGATAGACGTTCTACGATTGGTCGCAGGGGTCATGTCCACGTCCTCCATATTGAGCCTGGTTTGGACGTCGGTGACATTGGTGGCCCTTCTGGTCCTAACCACGTTGGATCCCGATGATTGCACCTGCGCTTTAAGAGATAAGTTTTCATTCATTAGTTGATTGTTAGATGGAGATAGTGCCTCGTAGCGTTGGCGCTGATCGAGCATTTCTTGACAGAGGGCCTCCATGGACTGAGACATTTGTCGCATCTCTTCTCTGGTTGACTGGGAGATTTCTTTAGAAGTGAGACTATCACCGACATTCGTCGCAAGGTCATCCTGTTTGGCCTAATGTCTCCAAAGTCTCATTTTCATTGAGATTAGGGACCACTGTGACGAAACCTTGGTTGAGAACCTCGGGGATCTCGTTCACCATCTTGATTGATTGTTGGATGACTTAGTTTAGACCTGAAATCGACTGATTGTCCACGGTGGGGGCCAAATTGTTTTGGGAAAATAATCTTAGGCTAAATACTATGACATCCTAAACAATTTAATCATATAGATAAGGCATGATTAAAGAAAGACGAGCTTAGCTAGACCGAAATTAGGCCCAACAAGAGCTTTGGGTGATTTTCCATGGTATCTGCCTTGCTACTAATCTGGACATCACTCACCTTGTTGTTTAGATCGACTCTGCTCAGAGTCATGCTTTGCTTTCGGGTACTCTTCCACGATCTCATTCTGACCTTTATGTGGTCAAACGATGCAAGTTGGATGTCTCCTCTTTCTCTGGCCCCGTCAAGCTTCTTGACGCTCTTCGAATAGTGTTGTTGATTACATAGCAAATTTTTCTATTAATTTGCCGAATAATTATTATGAGTTTTCTACTCCCCCTAGTGGTTTGTTTCAATTTCTTGCTGCTAATTCTCAACTAAAAAGTATAATTTATTAAGTCCTGGGTATTATTTTGTATTGGCATTAATAGTTCATTTTATTATTTATCCATCTTGCATTGACAATCCAGATTCAACTTTCTGCGTTCTCTCCACTATTGTACCTGCGGTAATACGTTATGTTCTTGGCTGATATCTATAGTTTCATTTTATCATTTGCAGAGTAGGATGACCCAAAGCTCTATGTTTATCTCCAAATTGAAGTATGTAGGCGTTGAGCTTTCACTAATGATGATGAGTATGCTAACCAATTGGTTGAAGAGACATGGGGCAAATTGAAAGATGTAAACAATCTGTTATTGCTCTTTCTAATAATTAATTTCTAATACCATTTTACTACGGCTAAATATCAAATTTTAACTCTCATGCTGAGAATGTTGCTTTTGAGGAGCTCGAAAAGAAGAAGGAAGAGGAGGAAGCAGCTCTGTGAGGGAGGTGAAAAGAGAACCAAAAGCCCGTGTATGTTGTTGGGCCTAATTTCGGCCCACTAGTTCAAACGGCCCAAACCCAAGTTCGGGTGTCAGAAAAAGAATAGAGTCGTTGAAGATCTTACCTGATGACATGGACGGCGTGGACGAGGTGACGGTTAACACCCCCCGAGATTTCCGAAAGCACTCTAACAGATGGATAACGGTCGATCTAGGGTTTAACGAGATAGATATATATAGGAATGTGTATTTACTTAGGAGGAGACGCCATATTAAGCTCTCAATCTCCCTGTAATCTTCTCCTAAGTATAATCTACTAAGTTGTATCGAAGATCTGGGTTATTAGTCAAGTGTTCACCATATTTTTCTTACGATCGCTCTCTTTCAAATCATTCTCGGCTAGCTAAGTTTGTCTTTAATTAATCTTATTGTTTCTATCTGATTAATTGTCTAGGACGTCGTAGTATTGAGTCTTGTTTCGATTGACTAACCTAATCTTAAGGCAATTTGATCTATTAAGATTATTTGCCCAAAACAATTTGGAGCCCACTGTGGGGCAATCAGTCGATTTCAGGTCTAAACTAAGTCATCCAACAATCAATCAAGATGGTGAACGAGATGCCCGAGGTGCACGGTCAAGGTTTGGTCACAGTGGTTCCCAATCTCGATGACAAAGAGACTGAGGAGACATTAGGCCAAACTGAGGACGACCTTGCTACGAAAGCCGGTGGCAGTCTCACTCCTGAAGAAATCTCCCAATCAACCAGGGAAGAGTTGCGACAAATGTCTCAGTCCATGGAGGCACTCCGTCAGGAGATGCTCGATCAGCGTCAACGCTATAAGACCCTATCTGCATCTAACAACCAATTAATGACTAAAAATCTATCTCTTAAAGCGCAGGTACAATCATCAGGCTCTAATGTGGTCAGAACCAGAAGAACCACAAATGTCATTGACGTCCAAACCAGGCTCAATATGGAGGACGTGGATATGACTCCTGCGACTAATCGTAGAGCATCTATCGGTAACCCTTAACTTAACACTTGAATTCCTATTTCTACTAACATGGTTACTTTTGTTGTTCCCACCGGTCCGACTGTAGGTCGAGTGACTGAAATGTAGGTCACCCCAAGTAACAACATTCAAATGATCATCGATCAAGCCCTCAACAAGCGCCTCAGAGCTTTGGATGAACGTATCGCTCGAATCCCATGGGTACCTTGTCCTATCGATAAAGAGGCCTTGGACGGATTCGAAGATTCACCGTTCGTTTAAGATATCGCTCAGGCCAAGATCCCAAAGAAATTTCACTTGTCAAATATGGCGAGCTATGACGGTACTAGCGACCTAGACGACCATGTCGCCCTTTACAAAGATAAGCTTATGGCTATCTCGGTTCCCCGTGGAAGCCGAGAGGCGGTTATGTGCAAAAGATTTGGGACGTCGTTGTCTGGGCCTGCCCTCACGTGGCTCATACATTTTCCGCGTGGATCTGTCACTTCTTTTCCTGACTTATTCGATTCGTTTAAAAATCAATTTGCAAACTAGAGAAACAATCCAGCGACTTATATCATATCATTCAGAAAGCTTATGAAACACTGCGTGATTATCTCAACAGGTAAAGTAAGGTGAAGGTGTCAATCCTACATTGCGACATCCCAACCTCGATCGAAGAGTTCCGACGGGGGTTGGTCAAGGGCAATGAGCTTTATCGCGAGCTGACCAAATACCCTTGTCAGACCTTCGAAGATGTTCAGGCGAAGGCTATGGCCCAAGTCAGGTTAGAGGAGGATGACGCATCTTACGGAAGTCCGGACCGGGACGATCGTATATCCCGGGACGACCATCGTAGGGATCATCGGAGTCAGCCTTTCTCGGGACAGACGAGACAAGGACAGAGTCGGACCAAGTTGAGACAGAGGAAGCGAGTGGAAAGACAATCCCTCCTTACCTCCAAAGGTTCAATCTTACAATTTTAACATTTCTATTGTAGAGTGGGTGAAGACCTTTGACAACTTCGGAAAAGACTTCAGATGGCCACGTAAGAGAGACAAGCCCGAGTCCAAAAAAGACACGACTAGATGGTGTGATTTTCACTCCGACCATGGTCATTACATGGACGAATGCATAGCTCTCCGAAAGGAGGTCGCTCGATTGTTGGCCCAAGGTTTCCTCAAGGACGTCATATCCGAGAGGGCGAAAGCCACCTTCCCCAGTTTCGGCCAATGTTATTAATTGCATTTCAGGTGGGTCGGAGATGTGTGGGATATCATATTACGCGGCAAAAAGGCAAGCTAAGAGTAGTATCCTTGACATACCTCCACCGTTTAAGAGGGCGGGAAACTTGCCCTCGATCACCTTCGATGACGCCGATGCGTGTGAGGTCAAACACCATGATGGGCTGGTCATATCTTTATCTATTGGTAACTGTCTCATTCGTAGAATTTTGGTTGACACAGGTAGTTCAAGAAACATGATTACTCTTGCCACGCTAAAACAAATGGGATTATGGGAGAACGATGTAATTCCTAATTGTATTCCCCTTATCGGATTCAGTGGCAAGGTAAAGTACACGGTCGGGGATATTATCCTAGCCGTCTACGCGGGAGGCGTGAACCTGCACGTAAGATTCAACGTCGTGGATTGCATGTCGCCCTATAATTGTATTATTGGGAGACCCTGGATCCACGCTATGAAAGCGGTTCCGTCGACCTACCATCAGACAATCATATTCCCTACTAAATGGGGGATCCAAGAAATTTAAGGTGAACAAAAACTGGCAAAAGAATTTTACATGGTGTCCATAAAACAGGCAATCGAGGAGAGATCGGCATAGCTATTATAGGATGAAAGAGAGGTCAAGGCGGTACGTCGAGCCACAAACAGAAAAGCTGGACAAAATCGCACTCTACACCTCTTCACCCGGTCGAACTGTCCGTATCGGGTCCGACCTAGACGACGAGGCACGTGCGGCCTTGCTACGATTTTTGTGATCGAATTCCGACTTCTTTGCATGGTCTCATGAGGAAATGGTAGGCATACCCCCAATATTATGACTTACAAGGTTTATGTCTATTATAGTTTTCCCCCTGTTAAACAGAAACGCAGGAAATTCGTCGTACAATGCAACAAAGTGATCGACGAGGAGGTTATAAAGCTCCTCGAGACGGGAAAAATCAGGGAAGTCAAATATCCCGACTGGTTGGAAAATGTCGTAGTCGTAGAGAAGAAGATTGGCAACTGGCACGTCTGCGTCGACTTCAAAGACCTCAACAAGGCTTGTCTAAAGGATTCGTTTCCGCTGTCCCACATTGATGCTATGATCGACGCGACAACGTGGCATTAAATTATCACATTCATGGATGCCTGTAGAGGGTATCATCAAATCTAGATGGATCCAGACGATAAGGAAAAAATAGCGTTCTTGACTAGCCAGGGGACGTACTGTTACAAATTTATGCCCTTCAGTCTCAAAAATGCAGGGGCAACCTATCAGCGTCTGGTCAACAAGATGTTCAAAGACAAAATTAGGGACACAATGGAACTATATATCGACGATATGTTGGTCAAGTCCAAGAAAAAGAAAGACCACATCGAACAGTTACAAGAGGCATTCGAGGTACTTAAAAGATACAATATGATATTAAATCCTACTAAGTACTCTTTCGGTGTGTCGTCAAGAAAGTTCCTAGGATACTTGGTGAATCAGAGAGGGATCGAGGCCAGCCCTGAACAAATCAAGGCGATCATGAACTTAAGGTTTCCAGGTGCATCAAAGACGTTCAGAAGCTGACAGGACATATCGCTGCCCTCAAAAGATTCAAATCAAAATCATCAAACAAGTGCAAACACTTCTACGACGCCCTGAAGAAGAGTAAATCCTTTCAATGGAGCGGAGAGCATGAGTTGGCTTTTCAAGAGCTCAAAACCTACTTGTCAAATCCACTGCTACTAGCAATGCCAAAGACCAAAGAAGCATTACCCCTATATTTATCAGTGTAAGAGTCATCGGTAAGTGCAGTCCTAGTAAGGAAAGAAGACGGCCAACAACTGCTAGTCTAATACGTCAGTCGATCCCTGCTCCCAACAGAGACGCGATACTCCTCACTACAGAAACTGGTACTTGCTTTGGTCATGGCTTCCAACAAATTACACCCATAATCACATACAATCATCGTGAGAACAAATCATCCAATAAACGTCGTCCTAAGGAAAACAGAATTCAGAGGACGTATAACAAAGTGGACGATATACCTGAGTGGATATGAAATAGAGTATGAGCCTAGGACAACCATCAAGTCTCAAGCTTTTGCCGACTTTGTGATTGATTTCAGTCCGACACTAGAACAAGAAGCGATAAATGAAACATCAGAATTGTTAGGAATGGGTCAAAAAGGCACATGGGAATTGGGACACATGGATGGGGCATCAAATGTCAGGGGCATTGGCCTAGGTGTCGTATTAAAATCGCCACAAGGGGACAATATAGCCCAAGCTGTGAAATGTGAGTGGGACGCAACAAACAATGAGGCCGAGTATGAAGCACTCATTTTCGGTCTACACCTATCACTTGACATGGGAATAGAAGAGATCAAGGTTACATGCGACTCACTCCTCATAGTCAATCAGACACAAGGGTAATACGCTACAAAAGATGATAGGATGGCGGCATATGTAAGTGTGGTCCGAGGATTAAAAGCGAAATTTAACACATTCGAGATACATCAAGTCCCTAGAGAATAAAACACGCAAGCGGACGCACTAGCCAACCTAGGATCTGCCCTGGATCCGAAGGAATTCCCCATCATCCCTATCATTCACGTACCAACTCCCGCAATATCCTGAACTAGAGATCCACCCCAGGAAGTCCTAGTCAACGAAGCAAATCCTGAACAAGAGCAAGTAGAAGACACCAAAGACTTGACTAAGCCATTGTTGGATTACCTGGTCCGTGGTGTCCTACCGGCAGTCAAAGAAGCAGCTAAAAGGCTTAAGGTACAAGTACTTTCTTATGATATAATTGACTCGTTACTCTTTCAAAGATCTGTCACAGGGGCAAAGCTGAAATGTCTTGCACCGTCCGAGGTTCAAAAGCTACTCGAGTCCCTCCGCAAGAGGACGGAGCTTAGCATGCAATGCCCGACGCTAGGGATTTTTCTGGCCAACCATGAACACCGACGCAATGAACCACGATAAGAAATGCGACGCATGTCAACGACACGCGCCTGTCCCACATCAACCATCAGAGTTATTTCACCCTACGATAGCTCCCTGGCCTTTCATGAGGTGGGGGATGGACATAGTCGGTAAACTCCCCCCAGCACCGGGGCAACGAGTCTTCTTTCTAGCTATGACGGACTACTTTTCTAAATGGATCGAAGCAGAAGCTTATCGGGAAATAAAAGAGCATCAGGTGATATCATTCATTAAGCGTAACATTATGTGTAGATTTGGCATACCCTCATAGATTGTCTGCGACAATGGTTCCAGCTCATCGGGAGTAAGACCAGAGACTTCTGCGCCCGGTGGAACATCAAGTTGGTCACATCCACACCAAGATATCCTCAAGCCAATGGGCAAGCAGAATCTAGCGATAAAATCATCATCAATAACCTAAAAAAGAGACTGGAAGGCGCCAAGGGGAGATGGGCCGACGAGATGCCCTACGTCCTCTGGTCGGTATGAACAACCCCGAAGAACGCTACGGGACAATCACCTTTCTCACTTGTATATGGATGTGAAGCCGTGATCACCGTTGAAGTCCTCCTTCCAACTACACGCTACGGACTACAGAACTTCGATACCAACGACGAGTCTCTGTCCCACAACATTGATACAGTCGACGAACTCAGAGAGAAAGCCCGAATCAGGATGTTCAAATATCAACAACAGGTCGCTAGGAGCTACAACAAGAACGTTCGAATCAAGGTATTTAAGCAAGGAGACTGGGTCCTAAGGAACACATTCCAAAACACTAAGGATCCCAAAGACAGTAAATTGGCCCCCCAATGGGAAGGGCCATACCTGATAGTCGAGGTCGTAGGCCAAGGAGCGTATCGTCTAGAAGATATCGGAGGATGACCCGTCCACCGAAGCTGGAACGCGACTCACCTCAAGCTGTATCATTCCTGAAAACCCTCTCATTTATTTATTTATATTACATAATAAACTTGTCATTCGTCATATTTACCATCAACTTTACTTTACGAATAAATACGAACATAAGCGTCTGAGGATAATTGCGTCTTACAACCAACTATTGTCTTAGGACATTTTTGTTGTCTATCTTTTTTTATTGGCATACTGCAGACACACTAATAAAGGCCTACAAAGAATAAGTGGATCCACACATATACTCATGAGCTCACACACACAAACACGATCGATCGAAACACGAAGGATCACACATCACCTTGGCACGCCGTACCCCGTTTGCCTTACGACAATAATAAGGTAAGACCGACCCATACTACGCATAAACAATTGCTAAATCTATCCTTACGTCATGACTCTAACACGTGCACACAAACATTACAAGCCCCCCTTTTTATCCTAGGAGGAGCCGACAAACGAAGGATCGCCGCATCCGGCTAAACCTTAGGACGAATAAACACATGACGCATGGGTCCACGTAACCTGCGACCTTACATACGTCGTAAGGTACCAACACTTTCGTGAATCCTATACTATGTCCAACACATTACAATCCTTTCGTTATGAAATACTCAGACTCATTACGGATATGTCCTACTATAGGCCGTCTCGCCTCAGATAAACAAGGGAAAGACACCCAAACCATAGACGAATATATTAAAGGCCAACCCGGCCAGAAGTCCTACAAAGGGGTGTGACCCGCAATGGTGGACGGGTCGCCAAAACAGTGTCTAAAAACGTATCCATGCAACCCGCGATGGTAGACGGGTGACCAAAACCAAGCCAATATATTGTTAACAAACAGCATATGGGACGATCTCTGTTCGACCACAACTCGACTCTGCTTCATCTTCACCTTCATTTGGCGACTGGACATCTTTCTAGTACTCAGGGTAGGGACAGCCGTCTGGGAACGACGCTTCGAAGAGAGCCTTAGCGTCCTCTAGATCCCAGGCTGAGTGTTGGCCCTTGCTATACTCTTCCATAATCTCTACCCGGGACTTGGCACCAAAGTACAACCCTATGGCCACAACTTTTGACGCACAAGACTCTTTCTCGTCGTCCAACAACTTCTCCAACTCATTGAGGCGATCACCTTGAGTCTTGGTCTCATTACGCAACACGGATACAGTTTCCTCCGCCTTCTTCAACATGTCCCGCATGTCCTTAACTTTCTTCTCAGCAATGTCCGCCCGATAGGTAAGACTGTCGATCGTCTTCGTCACCTTGCCTTGGCATACACGGAAATGCTGGATCGCCTGCATGAAATAGACACTGATCAGACAATACATCCACGATAGAAAGGAGTAAGGTCGAACATAACTCACCGCCCACAAGCTCTCGCCAGCATAAGACATGTTGTCCTGAAGACTTAGCAGCTCGACATCTTCAGGAACGACGGCGTATGAGACCTTCGAGACACCCGTCTCGACTTTGCCGGGTACGACGTCCTTCGACAGGTCGATGATTTCGTCCGCTTTTCTCTTGTCGCCGACCTTAGGCTTGGGAGGCAGGACATTGGACGTCGAAGCTTTCCCTTTCCCCTTGACTGCCAGCAGGTTTTTGAAGAGCAATTGAGCACTGGAGCACCACGCCCTGGTGCTGGTCGTTGCACAAACAATGGCCTCACGGTGAGCAATTTAACATATTATACGACAAGAACATCAGATCTGGAGACACTTACATTTGGAAGGCAATGGAGTCAGTTCCATATCGTCAGAAGGGATTGGTAGCGAGATCATCACATTCTTAAAAGTGCGGTGAAGATCTGGGACAGCGAGAACTTCTCTCAGCTATGCTTCGAGGACAAGATTTGTTGGTCGATCATCTTCTTCAGAAACTGCAAAAGAGGAAAAGTAAGACAGAATTAGGACACAACGAAGAAGAACAAACATTAGAAAGATACCAACCTTGGCGCAGCCATCTTGTCTTCAAGAAACCACAATCCTCCCTCGTTCCGAGCGACGCGACTTGAGCATAAAAGTACCGTTTTTTCCAACCTCTGTCGTTGGGACTCTGACCCACAGCAATAGCACTGTATCCAGGCCTTGCCTTGAAGCAGTACATGTTGGATTTGATGGTCGTTGGATGGTGGATATATTCAAAAGCCGCAAGATCGAAGTTTAGACTTTGATACCTCTCATTCAAACGGTCCAAGATTCTTAGCAACCTCCATCCATGAGGCATAATCTGACAGCATGCAAGATTATATTTTTCTAGAACATCTCGGACCAACTGAGAAAAAGGAAAAACGTGCCCAATCTTGAATGGGTATCCGAAGAAGCATACCCATCCTTCCTCTTTGTCATCGGCCCTATCATCAACCCCCAACGCTCGGAGTGTCAAACTAGAGGGGAATCCATACCATTGGTGAAACTGCTTTGGCCCTGCCTTCATCACGTCGCTAGGCACCACATCTTGGTCGGTAAGGAGGAAGAGATGAGGATCGATGGCTTCATCCTCGGAACCGTACGACATTTATGAGGAAAGATGGAAAGAAAAAGAAGAAAATTGAGGGAAGAAGAGGAGACTACCATGGGACTCAAAGACGGCAGAAAAGTGATGATGTTTTCCTTCTCAAGCATCCCATCAATTTAAAGACCCAAAGAGAGTAACTACAAATTCAAACGAGCAAGTGATCGCAACACACGTGTAGGGTTGGATGAGATCGGGAAAAGAAACTGTCGACTCTTGGCCTCATCAACAATTTCTTTTGGGGCAAATTGTTGGGCCTAATTTTGGCCCACTAGTTCAAACGGCCCAAACCCAAGTCCGGGTCTCAGAAAAAGAATATAGTTGTTGAAGATCTTACCTGATGACAAGGACGACGTGGACGAGGTGACGGTTAACACCTCCGAGATTTCTGGAAGCACTCTAACAGATATATAACGGCAGATCTATGGTTTAACGAGATAGAGATATATAGGATTGTGTATTTACTTAGGAGGAGACTCCATATTAAGCTCTCAATCTCCCTGTAATCTTCGTCTAAGTATAATCTACTAAGTTGTATCGAAGATCTCAGTTATTAATCAAGTGTTCGCCATATTGTTCTTATGATCGCTCTCTTTCACATCATTCCCGGCTAGCAAAGTTTGTCTTTCATTAATCTTATTGTTTCTATCTGATTTAATTGTCTAGGACGTCGTAGTATTTAGTCTTGTTTCGATTGATTAACCTCATCTTAAGGCAATTTGATCTATTAAGATTATTTGCCCAAAACATATGTCACATTTCTTTTTTTTCATACTTTCCATTTGATATTTGCTCTCTTATATATATTTTTGTGTTTAGATCATGACATTTGGTGATGATCCTGTGATGAAGACATCAAAGAAGATCATGAGCCATAATTTGCTCATTTATCAGGAAATGATAACTTCAAGGAGGAAATCGCCCCTAGCTCTGCAGACAAGCCATTGAGCCATGCCAAGATGAGAGAGATAAGCGGGAACCACTTCCTTGTGTCCTTTAATCAAATGTGCAATTACTAATTATGAAATAGGACTATTTATGGAGATTAATAATTCAGATATTTTAGGAGTCGCATGTTATTGCTAGTGGTCAATACGACTTATGGGATTAATCAGGTTAAGCCCATGAATAGAATAATTGGGTCCTATGAGGTCACACACTTAGAGTTTATGGACTGGATCAAATGAACTTGCATGCCCGATAAGCCTGTAAGATTTGGGCTATGTGGAATAGTTAACGAAGTGGATTGCTCTCCAAGTATTAGATAACAGTTATTTATTACATGGAAATAAAGGCTAAGATAATATTTAAATGATATATATTTACCTATTATTATTGATATAAGATATTAATAAAATAGATAAAACATAATAAATATATACAGTGTAATTAAGGTAATCACGTGTATATATATGGTTAGGTAACATATAACATGACTTGATTTTGTACCGTAAAACCTAGCCGCAATTCACAATTGAAGAGAGAGCAGGAGTGCTCGGTCACATTCCTCAATTGAGAACAAAAGTTGTTCTACGTTCGTTATTCTCCCTCGTGTAAGATTATATCTTTGAGTTGCTCGGTCTAGCAGAAGAGACTGAAAGGTGATCCAGTTTATTGCTCGTGTGGACTAATTAGAGGAGTCACACTTGGGGCTCTAATCTCTCCATTTCAGCGAGATTCAAACACGCATCAAGAGGTATTTATTCTTTCCTATATACGATCTATTTAGTTTATGCATGAGATCCTTGGTTAGATGTTAAGAAAACGTTTCCTGAAATTTCGCTTTAAGCATCTAAAATTCCTACAGTGGTATCAGTTGGCTCTTGCATAAATTGATTAGATCAAATTTAAAGGTTTAAATTTCGATGCATGTTCATGCTTTTATGTTGATTCAATTATGTAGATATTGTTTGTATGGATTATTTTGCATGATTGAAACGAAAAATTTGATTTTTCTAGCCATAGAATTCATGAATTACATGTAGGGTAAGTTGCTGATTTTTTGAAAATTATGCATGATTTTGCCCTAAAGTTCATTCTTTTGATTAGTTTATGCAATCTTTTGTATATGTTTTGAACATACATGTTAAAATCTGATTTTTCATGTTTAAATCATGAATCAAGAAGTATGAATTTTATGAAAAATCCATTACCATAAGTTTTGCTATCAAGAATTGTAAAAGTTACAAACTTTAAGTGAAAAAAAAACAATGTTAACAACGAAAAAGTTAAAAGATGGTTCGGGATCAATGAGTCAGCCCGATAGCCATTCTGATGGCGATGCAGGCTGGACATGCGCGGCAGCAGCACTACCCCGGTGGTTGTGCTGTGGTGGCCCACTAACGATCCCAAGGATATTATTCACCAAGATAAGATATGATATGTGATAATATGATTAAACAAAAAAAAACCTCCCTCCTCTCTCTTCCTTTCTCTCTCCAACCTGTCCACATCATTCGATAATGTTCTGGAGCTTTACCCACCGACAACCGCCTTGATGGTGGCTCTCCTCCGATCATGCTTTAGGCATGATCCAGGTAGGTTCTCTCTTCCCTTCTCTTCTAACAACCCTGAATCCAACTCCGATTACAACTTTGATTACATCTTTGGTTACAATTTTGGCTACTTCAATGAATATAAACACGCCTTGAAGAGGGCTTTCGTCCGATCATGGTTCTGGCATGATCCAGGTAGTTTTTACTCTTACTTTTTTTCTACAAACCCTGATTACAACTTCGATTACAATCTTGGTTACAATACTGGTTACAATCTTGATGAGAATCCTAGTTACAATATTGGTTACAATCTTTATTATAACAAGGATGCGAATTCCGATCTTTTGCTTAAGTACTGGGTAATGTTGGAGCCGGTTCTCGATGGGCTCGCAAAACCCAAAGAGAATCGAATCAGGTCCAGAAGACGCGACCAAGGACGGCCCATGAAGTCAGCCCAGAAGAACGAAAGCGGCCCATAAGCATACGGAGCCCAAAAAGGGAATCCGACGAAATCAGGTATCAGAGGGACAAAATGGTAATTGACTCGCGTGGGCCCCTGGTGAGAGTATAAGAGCGTAACCGAATAGAGAGAGAGGGACAGGGCATCATTTTACCAGAAAGATTCTCCTTTCTTCTTCCTCTCGAGGGCTAAAAACACAGAAGCGATCTTGAGCTTCAATCTTCCTAAACGACCTTCTCCTTGAGGCGTTTGGACGATCAGCACTTGGATTATGACTCTCGTTGTTGCAATCGAGCTTTTGATGTTGAAATGAGTGATTTCTGAGATTATTTGAGTGCTTGTAGCAAAGAGCTTGATAAGCTTCCAGTGGTGTTTTGAGTTCTCCTTTTCATTGGCTTACTTCTTCCTATTCTCTCTTGCTTGTGTCAAATTGCATTGTCTTTGATTGCTTATTTGCACATTTGCGAACTTGAGCGTCAGAGAGCCAAATCCGGAGCCACCCCCTCCTGGTTTGGTTGCGCAGGTACCTCAGGGCTCAAGAACAAGGTTGGTTCTTAGGGAGAAGTTGACGAAGAGCCAAGTTTGATCGAGTGAAGTACAGCATACAATTTGTTTGTCCAGAATTGCGGAAGAGGTCCTCAGAATTCCTTCGAATATTTGACTCCCTGTGTCTCGCGAAGTGTTGTGTCGCGAGACTACAATTTCTGCGCTCCAACACTGGCGCCGACCGTGGGGACCTCCTCGCGCAAGTAAGGCTTACTACAAAGTTCCGCGTGTTTTTGGTATTTAGCCGACAGGCTGAGGATAAATACTGGTGGTGAGGGAAGTGGTGCAGTTAATAACACCCCTCTCCAGACAAGAACGCAGCAATAGGTAAACAACTTGCGGGCACCCCTTCCACGCGTAGACGAGGAAGAGATTGTTCTGGTAGGACCCGCGCTAGTTCAGTATCGCGCATTCCTTCTGGCGTTTGGTCAAAGCACGGGCGGTGGTCAAAAGCAAGAGCAACCAAGGGCTGAGGCCCGCGAGCAAGAGCAGAATCAGGGTAATCGGGAGCCACCTATCGCAGAGGAGAGTGCTGAGAACATACCCGACGTCAGGATCTCAGTATCGCGTAGACCCGAGGTCGAGAGACACGAGAGGGCTAGTCACCCTAGTAGGTTTGATTTGAATCAAGCTCCCGCGAGCTACATAGAGAACCAATCTTACAGGGGAAGAACTGAGACGAGGGGGTATGGGATTCGAGCCGAGCGGGGACCTTCTCGCTACCAGTATGAGGGGGAACCTTATTACAATCAGGCAGCCTATCCACGACAGGCTTACGAGGCCTATCCATCCGTTAATCCGTCAGCCTTGTTCGGCCCGACTGCTTTCGCAGACCACATAGTCAGGTCAGTTCCTCTACCTGATTTTAGATTCCCTGATATCAAGGAATACAACAGCAAAGAAGATCCCAGCGAGCACCTGGCACGCTACAAATATGCTATGCTCGCGAGGTGCCCTGATGAGGCCACGATGTGCAAAGGCTTCCCAGGCACCCTCACGGGTCCCGCCATGACCTGGATGCTTAACCAAACGTTAGGGAGTATCCATTCTTTCGCTGATCTAGAAAAGAGTTTCTTGTTGCACTTTGGGTCCTCAAAGAAAAGAAAAGTGACTATGCAAGAAGTAGTGGGTGTCAAACAAGGACCAAACGAATCACTAGAGGGTTATGTCAAGAGGTTCTCAAAAAAGATCTTGGAGGTCGAAGATTTTCATGACAAAACTGCTCGGGTCGCATTCCTGGACAGCCTATCCACGACAGCATACAAGTTGTTTGTCCAGAATTGCGGAAGAGGTCCTCAGAATTCCTTCGAAGATTTGACTCCCTGTGTCTCGCGAGGTGTTGTGTCGCGAGACTACAATTTCTGGGCTCCAACAGGGTAAGATATGATGAGGGCTATTTTACTCCATGTTCCTCTGTTGTTGATTGTAATTTCATTACAGATTATCTTGATCTTTACTTTGATTACTACCAACGACTTATGAAACTGAAGCGATTTGATAACAACAAGGAAAATTTCAAGTTTAGTGAAAAACGCTGCTCTGATTTATCGAAATATTGTAAGGGTCTCTTCAATTATCCTAATACTATTAAGAATTTGGTGTTTTACCCTACTTATTATAATTATAACACAGCAGATAAGAGTTGTTGGAGTTTGGATTCTAGATTAGAGAATTTTGATATGAAGTTTATCAATTCCAGAGGGAACATAGTCTTTAATTTTCATCACAAGAGTGATAATCCTAACAATAACATTGATTTGAAATCTTGTAATTTCACTTTCCCTGTATCCTTTGATGCTGCTATTTCCTATGACAAAGTGATTATTACTCGCTCCTCCTTTTTAGGATTTATGGCCTCTTCTAATATCATTCTTTGCAGTAACCGGTTGATTGTTTTACTTGCCTTTGTTAGGAGGTGTGTTCATACTCAGTTCATCTCTTATATTTTAGTAATTGAAGGCAATAGTAGTAGATACTGGAAGGATGACAAGAATAATCCTGAGAATTTGTGCTTTCCTATTGTTTATATCAATCGAAATTTTGAGGTTGACTTTAGGGACACTTTCTCTTCCTATGTGCCCTGCTTAAAAATTACTTTTGTTAATGCTGGATATATGTTTGATGTCCACATTAATTTCATTCTCTTTACTATGGGTCAACATTTTAATGTTCACATATTAGATTCCATCTTACTATTTGATATCATACAGAATATTGAGTATGTGGATACTTATGTCAACAGGCCTGATAAAATTTGTATCTTTTGTATTATCTTCAAGGTCTATACCACTAATGTATATAGTTATGTCAATCATATCAGCACTATTTTCATCATAATTTGCATTTCCCGATCTGTTCTTTGGTGGTATGTTCTTATATATGTTCCTTTTAAAAGCAGCATATGGAATTATTTCATTAGCTTATCTAACGGTAATATACTATGGTTTTGTTCAGATAACAATGTGTTTTTCTGTATCCAAGATAACAATAAATTGAAGCGTTTTAGTATAGAAGCTACGGATCAATATTCTTATAATAATCTCACCATCTACTGTCAAATAAGGAATAATGGGAATATTCAAAACTATTATACCGATGTTAAGAATGACCTTGATCTTTGTTATTGCAGTCATACTCACTGTATTCACATCAAGACTATTAAGTGTTTTCACATAATTATCTGGATCATTTATCATCTCTCTGTTTACAATAAATTTTATGTTGGTATGAACATCAGAAATAATAAATACACTAGTACTAGTGGAATGTTTATTCTTAATCATTGCTGCACTAAATGCATTCATAAGAAGCTCAGTAATTTTATCCCATGTATTGTTAGCTCCTCGGATCAGTTACTTTTTTATTACAAATCTATCACTTATCTTTATAATATTAATAGTATAATTATTGGTGTGTTTGTCAATTTAATGATTATCAAGTTTGAACAAATTATACAATCATTTACGATCATGTGTGCTTATAGACCCAGATACAATGCTAACTTGGGATTGTTTCTACGAGGGTTCCATAGAACTCACAATGGAATTTGCTCTACTATTAATTTTCATAATATAACTACTAATCTTAATTATATGTGGCCTTGTATGTACCATCCCAATTATGTTCATATAATGGAATATATTGACAATACTAGCTATGACAGTAGTACACCTGATTACTTTGATGTGTCCTTCAAAGATATTATCAAATGAAAGTAGCCTATTGGTATTGCAAGGGAGTGCGTCGTCCCCATTTTTGGACTGAAATCTCTCACATCAAACGTACTCATAACATTGATCTTCTTTGTCTGGCTGAAACTAAAAATAATGACACTCCAAGTTCTCAATTTTTGTATAAAATAGGATTTCATAATGTATTCGTTTCACCTGCTGACGGTACTAAGGGGGGTGTATGGCTTCTATGTTCTAAATTTGTTAAAGAAGAATTTTGTAGCATAATTTTAAATGACTATAACACTATTGTTCTTAAATATGAAGAACAAGATATTAAGTTCATAATAATCTTTATATACGCTCCTAGCAAGAAGAACTTAAAAAATGAATTTTGGAAATTCATTTCAGATCTTATCAACAAGATTAGTATTCCAACAATTGTCATTGGAGATTTCAATGACATTCTGCAAGCAACTGATAAGAAAGGAGGCCTAGAACCTGCTAATAGTAGATTTACAAGATTAATTAATTTTAGTACTAATCATGGCTTGTTAGATATTAATCCTGAAGGCTTACCGTTCACATGGAAACGCTCAAATAAATTCACTAATACTACTATTTTGGAAAGATTAGACCGTGTATTATTACATCCAGACATTCTTAATTTTTATAATAAGATTAGGTTAGAACATTTACCTTTCACTACGTCAGATCACTGTTGTATTACGCTGCAGATTTGCGATGAAGATATCCGTAAACATTACCCCTTTCGTTTTGAAAATACGTGGTTACAAAAAGAAAGTTATATGAATCTAGTCAAAAGAATTTGGGGCTATAGGTATAATGGATCTTCTATGTTTAAACTCTTCATGAATCAAAAATATCTTAAGAATAGAACTATAGATTGGCCCAAAAAGAATATTAATAACATCAAAGAATAACTCACTAAAACGGAGACTAAATTACACCAATTACAAACAGAATTTTGTCAAAATCAAAACTGTACTAAACTTCCTCTGTATCATAGAATAGTTCTGAAGTATAATAAACTGTTAGAATTTCAACATACATATTGGAAACAAAGAGCTAAACTAAAGAATATAAACGAGATGGATAAAAATACAAAGTACTTTCAGACAGCAGTTAAAATAAGACTATATAAACAAAAGATTAACTATTATGAAGCACTTAATAAACAGAAGTACTTTAATACAGAAGAGATTAAATCAGCTATTTCGGCAGACTTGCAATCAAGATTTCAGCCATCACATTTCATTCCTTTTTCAGATAGAGATTTTCAAATTATTCCTAATTTGGTTAATGAGAATGATAATAATTATCTGACTGCTCAACCTACTCCCGTAGAGATTAAGAATGTGGTTAAACAATTATCTCACAACAAAACACCTTGTCCGGATGGATTTAATGCGGAATTTTACCAACATTATTGGCATATTGTTGGAGACTCAGTAATCCAAGTTGTACAAGCCTTTTATCATTCCGGAGTACTTTTAAATGAATGTGCACAATCTTTTGTTGCGTTAATACAAAAAGTTGATTCACCAATATCCATCAATCATTATCGTCCTATAAGTCTATGTTCTACTATTTATAAGATCATTACAAAGCTTATGGCAAACCGTTTACAAACTCTTCTACCAAAATTAATTCACCCATGTCAAGCGGCTTTTGTAGAAGATCGTTCAATTTTTGATAACATGTTAATATCACACGAAGTATTTCATTCTTTTCATCAGAAAAAAGAAAGGCAAAAGAGGATGGATGGCATTAAAACTTGATATGGAAAAAGCATATGACAAAGTCCAATGGCCTTTTATTATTAAGATTCTACAATCTTTTGGATTTCATCAACAATGGATTGACAAATTGATGGCATGTATTACTTCGGCTAGTTATTCAGTTTTAGTTAATAATGAGTCGGGGCCGGTGTTCAAACAAAAATGTGGTCTAAGACAAGGAGATCCAATAGCTCCGTTTATTTTTATATTAGTTATGGAGTATCTTTCCAGAACTCTCCAACACGAATCAGAAAAAACAAACCACAAGGTAGGGATTCAACTCACCAGAAATGGAATGCGTATTCCTTTTCTATGCTTTGCATAGGACACTATAATTTTTGCAAATGCTAATATGAATTATATTAAAAAGTTCTTACAGAAATTTACTAGTCTTTCAGGGCTGGTCATAAACTACTACAAAAGTTCATTTCAAACTACACCTAATATTAGCCAAACCCAAAGGCAAGCCTTGGCTTCTGTGTTAAATTTACAAATGACCAACTCAATGGAAAAATATTTAGGAATCCCAATTATAAGAGGAAGGGTTAAAAATGATGTCTTTCAATTTGCGGTTCATAAAATGCAAAAACAACTATCAAAATGGAAGGCAAATACAATTTCACAAGCAGGAAGGGCGATTCTTATACAATCAAATATTATTTCCTCAGCTAATCACTTGATGCAGTGCTTTTCATTACCGAAAGGAATATGTGATCAATTTGAAAAAATTAATAAAGATTTTTTCTGGAATAACAACAACCCAAATTACCGTGCAATCACATCGTGGAATTCTATATGTAAACCAAAAGATGACAGGGGGTTTGGGACTACATAAGGCAATGGATTTAAACATTGCATTACAGCAGAAGTTATTTTGGAAGTTAATAACAGATCGTGATAATATATGGGTTAGATTAATTAATCAAAAATATTTACAAAATTCCAGTCTTTTTGAATTTACAAAAAAAACAGAAACAATCATGGCAATTTTCAAGATTATTACATCTTCGAAAACAATTTCATAAAGGAATTGGATGGGAATTAGGAAATGGTAATAATATTAATTTCTGGACAGACAACTGGGTTAAAGAAGGACCATTAATCTCGTTTTTTGACCCAACTTCATCGGATATTAATATCAAAGTAGCCTTCTTTATCACAGATTCAAGGGAATGGAACTTAGATAAACTACATGCAGTTTTACCAAGTAATAAGGTTACCGAAATACAAAGCATTTATATTCCAAACACAAATACAGAGGATAGAGTCATTTGGTTACCAGATAGTTCTGGTCAGTTTAGAACAGCTTCTGCAAGAAAATTCAACATGAATAACATACCTCAGCGTAAAAATGAATTATATAATTGGGTATGGAATCTCAAAATCCCTCCTAGATACCAAAATTTCCTATGGAAAGTCATCTCTGATAATCTCCCTACAACTCAAAGACTAAATAAGTATTATAATAGGGTCCCCCATCAGTGCTCTATGTGTAACGAACCGTATGAAACAAGAGAGCACTTTTTCTTCGAATGCCATTATACTACATCTCAACTAAAGAAATATGAGAACTTATTGGACACTCTGTTTGATATACCTAAAGATGTAACCTTTAATCAGGCTATACGGAAGATTATTCATGCGTGTCAAAGTAAAAAGTACAAAATCGAAGCTCTTATTTTTCTTTGGTATTCATTGTGGCTACACAGAAACGTAATAGTTTTTAAAAACCATAGCCATATACAAAAAGAAAGAGCTTATTCCGCCTTCGAACAATTTAAGTTTTGGGAATCGACGCAGAATAACCTGAAGGGACCAAAATTAAAAAGTAAAAGAAAAAAAATAACTCGAGATGGGTTAAACCCCCAGTTAACTGGGTAAAAATTAACTTTGATGCATCCTTCTCAACTACGCAACAGACAAGTATTGGATGTGTAGCTAGAAATTGTAATGGAAAAGTGTTAGATTTATATATGAAGGACATTTTATAATCTTCCCCGTTAATTTCAGAAGCTTTAGGTGCACTCCATGCGGTTAAACTAGCGGTAAAAATTAAAGAAAAAAATATTATCATTGAAGGCGATAATCTTACGGTTATTAATTCCATCAAGAATATCTGGAAAATCCCATGGGAAATTAGAAATATTATTATTGATATTCAGATTATTCTAAAATTATTTGATAATTATAAAGTCTTTCACTGCTTTAGGGAAGTGAATCGAGCAGCTGACTTTTTGTCTAAAACAAAAATTCACTCACATATGATTAAATTGGTCCTTAATTGTGACCAAAATGACATTGTATCTGATGATTATATCAGAACAATAAGACCAGCTCTTATTCAGTCAGGCTTGGTTCTGTCCTGCTCTGACTTTTTACGGATCATTCGTCGGGATGATCAGGAGTTGTCACCAGACGTCTTGTGAAACTCCGGTTCTTACCTAAAAAAAAAAAAAGATATGATATGTGATATTCTATCTTAATAAATTTGATTTAATTTAATCAATAAGATATTTGATATTTTATTTGGTAAATAAAGATTTAGTTAAAAATGTTACAAGATATTTTGATATCTTATTTGGTAAATTTTGAGTTACCATATTAGATGTTATCTTTGAATATTAGATTCACAAATTTTAGCAAATTAACGATTAATATATGATATTAATTTCATACACAATTTAATTGAATTAATATAATTAGAAATCAGTTTCTATATTAAATAATTAATATGATTAATTGTTTATGCTAGCTTTTTAAATTCGGATTAATAGCATGTTTTATTTAGATGCAATTTTATATGTTATTATTGCATGTGGATTTAATATTATGATATTATTGCATGCGGTGACTAGTATGGCCCACATTAGGATAGATAAATACGATATGCGTATCGTTATGTTTTTCTTGTACACGATATGCGTATCGTTATGTATTTTTGTAATTTAAATTTTTGCAAGAGAGTTTATTTCAATTATATGTAAAACAAGAAGAAGGATATCCTAAGGAGACTAAGGATGGAGATCCAAGAAGAGGTGATTCAAGGATAAAGATCCATGAAGGACCACGATCTTGAAGATTAGATATTTATTTGGTTTTTTAGGGGCCATACTAGGATCACAATTTTTTTTTATTGCATTACTTGAATGCTTTAATGTTTTCCCACTTTGCATGCTTTCTTGTCTATTTATGCTATTTAGTTCCCTTATAGATAGACAACATTGCATGCTTAGGTCCCTTAAAAGAATATTGAGATATTGTCTTTCCATATCATAACCCATGAGGCCCTTAGAATTTGTTGGATAGTTTTCGCCTAAGCGAGGTGTCCTTCTTTGACTTTGGGATAGTGCAGGCATGTCTAATAGGGGCATGTAAACCTTGATACGGTTATACTCAACAAGAGACCAAAAGACTTAGTTTTGGATCTTGAGGCATAAGGATGAGTTTAACATAAGATGTGACCATCAACCAAGAGTTATAATGGGTTATAATTAGTAAAGAGTTTACTTACCTTGATTACATGAGATTTGGGGAAGTGCGTAAGTACGCTCAAGTTTCATTTAAGATAGGATCTTGGAATCATTTTACTCAGGAAGGGACAATTTTAATTGAGTAGAATGCGCAATACCTTAATTTTTATATCTTCTCTAAATTTTAAGTTATTGCATGTCAAGCATAATTTATCTGCATTTTTTTATTCGGTTTCTGTAGTTACTACGTCTTCTTAACACCTCAAAATCACTCTCCACTCAATTGTTGAGAAAAATAAGTTGAAAGACACAAATTTCTTTGATTGAGAAATAAAATGAGAATTGTTCTCAGAACTGAGAGTCAATAGGATCAAGAAAGGACTTACGTTATTGAAATCTCAACAGCCAAGTCTCATTCTTAGGTATTAGATATCGGATGTGGTTCTCACATTTTTTCGAATGTGCAAGGACTAAGAAGTAGGAGACAGTTGCAAAAGGGTGAGATAGATCTTCGCGTTGGAAATGCAGCAAGAGTTGTTGCACTTGCCATTGGAGATTATTATGCTCAAGCGCATAGGTGTAGTACTGGACTATACATATTGGATCTCAAAGCTGAAGTTTATAACCTTAAAACAAAAAGGCAAACGTCGGATGACATAAGTGAAGTCAATCTATGGCATTGTTGCTTAGGCCACATTAGCATTAAACGCATGAAGAAACTCCAATTAGTTGGTAGCCTAAAATCATTTGATTTAGAATCATTTGAAACATGTGTATCATGTTTAATGGGTAATATGACAAGGTCACCTTTCAAAGGTACAAGTGAAAGGACTAATGAGCTTTAAGCTCTCATACATACTGATGTGTGTGAACCTATCAGCACAGAAGTCGGGACATTGTTGGACATGGTCCACTCAATCATAAGTTTTGTTAATCTTTCTACATCTTGTTGGGGTTATGCCCTCACTACCGCTACGTTCACACTAAACAGGACTCTGTCACGATTTGACAAGACACCACATGAGATATGCTTTGGGAAGCCTCCCAACTTGTCATTTCTGAAGGTCTGGGGATGTGAGGCTTATGTAAAGCGTTTACTATGTGATAAGCTCGCACCCAAATCAGACAAATGTTTTTTATAGGTTAACCCAAGGAAACAAGGGGTTATTATTTCAACAATCTCGTTGAGAACAAAGTGTTTGTTGCTCGGGATAGTGTCTTTTTGGAAAAGGGGTTCTTTTCCAAGAAGTCAAGTGGGAGAAATGTTCAGCTTGATGAGATTCAAGCAGAGCAACAAACAGGCCAAGGCAGCAACCTAGATGATATGAGGATTTTGTCTTGACTGATGACGTTCTACCATTAGATAATGATGAGCCTGCTACCTATAAACAAGCAATGACGGACCCCGACTCCGAAAAATGGCTTGGAGCCATGAGATCCGAAATGGACTCCATGTCTGAAAATCAAGTTTGGGACTTGATAGATTTGCCTGATGGGGTAAAACCTATTGGACGCAAATGGGTCTTCAAGATCAAGACAGACAAGGATGAAAATGTTTATGTTTATAAGGCAAGGTTAGTTGCCAAAGGATTTAGACAAGTTCATGGTATTGACTATGATGAAACGTTCTCACCGGTCGTAATGATCATGTCCATTAGGATAATCCTAGCAAGTACCGCTTATTATGATTATGAGATATGGAAAATGGATGTCAAGACCGTTTTCTAAATGGTAATTTAGAAGAGAATGTATACATGATGCAACCAGAAGGTTTTGAGGATCCCAAGAATTCTAGGAGAGTATGCAAGCTTAAGAAGTCTATCTATGGACTTAAGCAAGCATTCAGGAGTTGGAATCTTTGTTTTGATGAAGTGGTCAAAAATTTTGATTTCATTAGATGCGAAGAAGAGCCCTGTGTTTACAAGAAATTTAGTGGGAGCAAAGTGGCCTTCCTGGTTCTATATTTGGATGACATATTACTCATTGGAAATGATATTCCTATGTTGAAGGCAGTAAAGGAATGACTTAAGGAGTACTTTTCAATGAAAGATCTAGGAGAGGCAGAGTACATACTATGCATTAAGATCTATAGAGTTAGGTCTAAGAGGCTTATTGGTCTAAGTCAAGAAACTTATATAGATAAGGTACTTGCTAGATTTAATATGGTGAATTCTAAGAATGGATTCCTTCCTATGCAACATGGCTTACGTCTCAGTAAAACTCAATGTCCTAAGACATCTGGTGAAATGAGAAAATGAGTAGGATTCCTTATCCCTCAGCCATAGGATCCATCATGTATGCTATGACTTGTACTTGCGCAGATGTTGCGCACGCTTTGAGTGTGTGCAGTAGATACCAATCAAACCTTGAAAGGCACATTGGTGTGAAGCCAAGAACATTCTAAAGTACTTGAGAAGGACTAAGGATGATGTCTTGGTGAATGGAGGTGATGACAAATTGGTCGTCAAGGGCTATATTGATGCAAGTTTCCAGACAGACAAGGATGATTTTGAGTCTCAGTCTGGATACGTCTTCATTCTGAATGGAGGAGTTATCATCTAGAAGAGCTCGAAGTAAAAGAGATTTTCCTAGTTTTATATGTTGAGTACATACTAGGCATTAAAGTCTATGGAGATAGACATACGAGACCTACTGGTCTGAGAAAGAGTTAGTATCAATGGTGTATAAGAAAGAACATCCTATGGTACTTAAGAAGGACTAAGGACGAATTCTTGGTTTATGGAGATAATGACGAGTTAGTCGTCCAGCCAAGTACTACGAAAGTGCCACATGATTCAATACTATGTTGATAGAGGAGACATGAGGTTGTGCACATTGCACAGATGATAACATTGCAAATATTTTAACCAAACCTATGTCTAGACCCAAGTGTGACAGTCACATTCGAGTCAAGGGGCTCAAACACATTGGAGACCTCTTTTAAGACATTATTTGTTTTATGATAAATATTGTTTATCGTTATCACATACATTTATGCTTGACTTATATATGAGTTTCATATTATTATTATTTAATCAATGCTTGGGATTAGATAAAGTATCCAAACAATTTAATAGTTAACAAATGGGTTCATCAAAACTGTTTTGGTATATGGAACCCCATTAAGTGAACTGAAATTATAAAATTGTTAGAAGTCCATGGTCTGAGTCATTAACTTTGATACAAATGACTTTATTAAAGACAATATTGTGAGATTGATTGATAACACCGGGTTTCATGTGTTATAGGGACATAGTGATGTCTAATCAATTACATAGGTATGTATAGCGATACATATCGAACAGACCGGTCTTAGGATTCTTCAGGACATTGCTGCAGAATTCTAAGAATATTCATGATTAGTGAGTTCCGTAGACATGAGTATGATATAGTTATCATTTGGCTGCTGGTATGTCTTTGACACTGTTAAACGCTGACCATAACAGGCAGTTATAAAGGCAGTGATTGGGATTGCCAAAAGATGAGTGCGAGTTATAGTCGTACAAGATTGGATTTGTCCTCCTATTCCATGTATACCATGATACATTTGGAAAGGGTTGGTGTCTCGGCCACTTGAAGAGTGAGAACTGTGAAAAAGCATGTCCATGCTCAGATGGATTATAAGTAATCATCTGTACTGACAGTTCGATCTCATGAGTTCAAGAAACATATTTGGCGGTAAAGATGAGTTTCATCATATAGTCAAATAAGACATTAAGCGACAAAGGAATTTTAACATTGCACACTTGTTTTAAGGACAAGTGGGAGATTGAAGGAATTGTGTCCTTTAATCAAAGGTGCAATTACTAATTATGAAATAGGACTATTTATGGAGATTAATAATCCAGATATTTTAGGAGTCGCATGCTATTGCTAGTGGCCAATACGACTTATAGGATTAATCAGGTTAAGCCCATGACTAGAATAACTGGGTCCTATGAGGTCACACACTTAGAGTTTATGGACTGGATCAAATGAACTTGCAGGCCCGATAAGCCTGTAAGATTTGGGCTATGTGGAATAGTTAACGAAGTGGATTGCTCCCCAAGTATTAGATAACAGTTATTTATTACTTGGAAATAAAGGCTAAGATAATATATAAATGATATATATTTACCTATTATTATTGATATAATAGGTAAATATTCAAACTTTGTGTAATTCTGGGAAATATTCAAACTTTGTTCGCTTAAGTTAGGCGAGAAGCATATTTTAATGAAAAATAAACATTTTTTCGCGACAAATTTGAAATTGTGGGGTCTGGGAAACAGTATTTTACAAAAAAAAACAAATTTCACAGAAAAATAGGGAAATTCTGAGTTTTGTAATTTTATATAAGCGAACAACTTAGGCTTTGTTCTCTTGAGGTAAGCGAACAGCTTTGGCTTTGTTCTCTTAAATTAAGAGAACAACTTAGGCTTCGTTCTCTTAAAGTAAGCGAACAGACTGTTCGCTTATATTAGGTCGTCTTTTTCTTTTCCCCTGTTCAGCTTCTTCTTCGCCTCTTTTTCAAAATTTCAGCGGCGATCGTTCTTCTTCTTTCATCTAATCTTCTTCTTCTTCAATTTCTTAATTCCATGGCTTCGGATGGTGAAAAAAAAGGGGCAGTTGCAGAGGAGGGAGCAGTCGGGATTCAAGCGGGGGAGGGAGTTGGTGGGGAGGTCGTTGAGAGGTGGGCGGTAGTGGGGAGTTTGGGATTCAGGCGGGGGAGATGCGGGAATCTACGGGGGAGGGCGCTGGTGGAGAGAGGCTTGCTGAGGAGATTCGGGTGGAGGGCACTGGTGGGGAGGGGATGTTGAGGTGGGCGGGGGACTGCGGGAATCGACGGAGGAGATTCGGGCGGAGCGCGCTGGTGGGGAGGGGGATGCTGAGGTGGGCGGGGGACTGCGGGAATCGACGAAGGAGATTCGGGCGGAGGGAGGGACTGATGTTGGCGCGGGGAAATTTCAGATTGTCGGTGGGGCTAGAAAACGGCAAACCCGACAAGACTACAAGACTCCGGCACCCAAAAATCTGGCACCCAGAAATCGTCGTGAGGTACGTAATCTTAATTCTTCTAACGTAATTTGATTATCGTAATTAAATCGAAAGTGTGTTTGCATGACCATTAAAAATTGTTTATGTATGATTGTTCGAATTATCGTAGGTTAATGGAAATTTTGGTAATTTAATATAAATTGTTTATGCATGATTGTCGTAGTTGAATTTAAATTGTGTATGCATGATTGTCGTAGTTGTCAAAATTGAATTTATCCAATTTAAATTGTTTCCGTATGATTGTTTAATTATCGTACTTGGACCAAGTCCTTTGAATTTATATGTTTTTCTCGGAGGATCTTTTAGTTGTCCTTTGAATTGATCGTAAATTTATTAGTGAATAATAGCGTTAAGAAATTAATAATTTAGGGTGTACGTTCTGCATTGGGAGTCCCGGTTTGTCCGACACCTATAGTTGATACACATTTAGATCCTCCGAGGGTGATCACAGATAGTGATCGTAGGAGGGGTGTAGCTGCAAGGTTAGATATAGAGTCTGAGCCATCTAGTGCACAGACACCAGTTCCCGAGCCATCTATAGCACATACATCGGCGGGAGCCTCAAAAACGGCCAGGCAACCGCCTCGATTGGGCATTTCCGAAGCTACACGTACTCGTGCTGTAGAAGTTAAGGCATCATTGGAGAGGCCAGAGGATGTCAGCATGGAGGATGTCGATATTGATGAGCAGATTGTAGATGAGACTCCTTTAGAGGGGCGATTTCTAGTTACAGATGATGCGGTTATAGCGACAGAGGATGATCCAGTCATATCGCCACAGGATTTTTCGATGGATTACAGTATGGCCACACATGATTCATCCCCACCTATTGGAGACCGAGTACAGACACCGCCCCGTTCATCCTTCCACACCCGCTCCAACAGATGCAGATGTTTTAGGACCTAGTTTATTTTTTCCCGATGGAGGTCCTCGATATGGTCTTCTCCTCACTGGTTTTGAGACGCATATTGCCTCAGCTATATGGAGGCTCACCGATCGTGATGTACCGGAGGTAGTAGTCCCAGAGGTGCTGCCACAACTTCTTGTATGCAGAAAAAGAAGGACTTGGGCTGAGATAGAAGCGGGTGAAGCCGCCGCCGCCGCTGCTGCTGCGGAGGCTGCCGCTGTTGCTACTGCTGCTGAGGGTGATCAGGCCCTACAAGATGCTCCTGAGCCTCACGCGGTGCCTTTGGATTTGGTACGTTTAGAATATATATTTTTTAGGTTTCTTTTTAACATTTGTTATTTTTTAGTAATTAAATTAATTATATTTTGTGATTGTGCAAACGCGTAAGGTTTTGAAGATTTACACGCATACGGGATTCACCAACGAATTTGAGAAATATGTGAGACACGAGCAAGGCTCATGGTTCGAGATAGCGAGCCGTAGTGGTCTTACACATCTCAAGAGGCTAGGCACCAGAGCAATTGATAGTGTTTTGATATCTGCGTTCGTGGAGAGATGGCACCCCGAGACCAACTCCTTTCATTTTCCATGGGGCGAGATGACTATTACATTGCCCGATGTCTTTGAGATTCTTGGTGTGCCCATAGACGGGCGGAGTTGTACCTATCTCCCTGATGTGCCAGAGGAGAAGGTCATGGAGCTGATAGCTACTGTCCTTGGGGTGGACATGAAACAGGTGAAGCAGTGGAAAAAGACATCAGGTGTTCCTTTGGCTATAGTTAAGAAGGTCTTAGAGGACATTCGCAGCATTAGCGTCCTGCTTGATCTTTGCTTGACCAAGCTCGTCATAAACTTGAGCCATGGCCTCACTGAGTTCCTGGATCAGCCAATCTAACACTCCAACTAATGCGCGTTCTTCGTTAAGTTCTTTCGTCAAACTTTCAATGCGGCTAACCCAATCCTCCCACATGTTCTTCATGTCTGATCTAAGGTTCCTAGCAATTATTTGAAAAACCTGACCTCTTGGTTCAATTTCATCGCACCCGTAGATTAACTCATCGTATCGTGACATGTCAAAAGCCTCAATATCAGGATCGGTGAATTTTTGCCTAAATTCACCTTCAGTATCACTTGAGCTATAATCGGACAACCCGTGGATGTGGTTGGTTGGGGAATCAACAAACATGGCTTCATCATTGTACATCCAAGCCAAGCCAAGCCAACAAAAAACCAAAATAAATTCAAATAGTTAGGATCCTGAACAATGGCAAGAAACTTAAATAATACTAAGCTAAAACAAGGTAAGTAACACCCAAAAGCCACAACCAAACCAAAACAAGTCTGTACTTGTAAAAACACAAAATGCAGTAGCACCAAACAAAAAGCAGTGGTAAGTATCAGTCACCCTCAATATTTGCATCATCTATTCTACTTCAATAGCCTATTCTGTAAGTAAAACCTCATTCAGAATAAATAATCCACTAGACGTGTGAAAAAGAAGAATATCAAAACTCATCACCTTCTTTCCTCATTTTCTAATATGAAGAAAAATCATAGACTATCAATAAGAATGAACCTTGAAAAATGGAAGCAGCGTAGAAAGAAAAAGCTTATGAATTCATCAGAATAAGAGAGAATTGCATCAAATAACTACGGACAAACAGAATGACATATAGTTGAATAGACTTGCATCAATCATGTCTGAGATCCCAGGAATAGCTGTTAAGCTTCCACCAACAGATTCACAGTGACCTCACATAGCTCCTTTAACTACACTTTGACAAAGCTAACTCATACAGGTGCATCATCATCCTCATACAGGTTCTTCATTCTATTCATACAAGTGCATCATGCCCCTAAAACAGGTTCATAGCTAATGAAACATCAGGAGAAGTACATGAAGCAAAGCTAAATCAATTGCAGATAAAACAACATCAAAAGGGAGTCTAAACATGAAGAATTTTAAATTCAAGCCAAACACTGCATAACTCCAGAGGTGACACCAAAATTAAAGCAACACCTGAAGTTTTATCACATAATAATAAGATCAAAACAAGGCAACCTACATCAGATTCTCCTACTGTAGGTTACAGAAGCTAAAACCCACAACATAACCAAATTATCAATTCAAAGAACAAAATTACTAATTCTGAAAGCTAACTACAAAAACATGGACTGCCAGCTTATCAAATAACTATTGCAATCGTAAAAGAATCAACTAATTCAGTTTCGACGCCCTCTCCTCATAAATCTGATTAATTTCTCTCTTATGGTCAAAACTGGGGCAAAAGCAATGATTCATTTCAAAACTTGAAATAATAAATATACTAATTTACCTTCGCAGGCTCAGTTTTACGAGCATAAAGCAACTGCTCGTAAGAAATTAGGGCACCATTAGATTAGGGCATAAGAAATTAGGGCATAAATACCTCAGCTAGCAGTTCAATGGAGAAATTGATGAGGAGAGGGCGTCGGTCCGGCTGCGAGGGCGAGAGCTTGGAGGAGGCGACGAGGAGGCGAGAGAGTGGAGGAGGCGACGGCGAGAGCAGAGAAAGAGAGAGATATTCGGTTGCGAGGGCGAGAGCTTGGAGGAGGCGAGAGCTGGGAGGAGGAGGTGACTAGAGCTGGGAGAAAGAGAGGGAGGAAGAGGATGAGCTGGGAGGAGGAGGAGAGCTAAGAAAGGGGGCGGAGAAAGAGAGAAAATGAATTTTGGGGTAGGAAGAGGCTGCTCGACCTAATCCTTAAAGCCCCAAGTTTTCTCGGATAAAGTAAGTGATCAGTAGTTTGCCTACTGTATCCGAGCAATTGTAACCCAACTTTGTTCGGTTAACGTAGGGGAACTATAGTTAACCTAGCAAAACTAATAAGTTTTTAGACATCAATGTCTAGCTCCTCTAAATACAGGATATGAAGACATCAATGTCTATACAATAATCCGATAACTTTATTCAGAGATTCATTTGGGTGCGTTAAGAATACTTCCGAAAGTGATGCAAGATATAAAAAAGTGGATATGAGATTGAACACTCGTATATTATCATCAACGTGTTTTGGTCACCCATCTCAGTTCCCTCGCTAATACGACGCATACAAGTTTTGTACATATACACATAATCTTACAAGTTTTGGATATAAAATTTTATATTTCATAATGAATATTGTTAATGTTGTATCCAATCATATTACATAGACAATCATTGAACAACAGTTGTAGTCAAATTCAGATTTCTGATGAAAGCATAGATTTAAATGACAGATAGATTAAGTATCTAATGACACATAGATTAAGTATCTATTGTGTTTATAAACTAAAGTAATTCATCTATGGTTTCAAGTTGACATCAAGATATTGGACTCATAAGATTCATAAATATGAATATCTCAATTGGTTCTAGGTAAATAAGGTTGTATATTTTGTATATCAAAAGTTTCGTGGGAACAAAATTATTTTTCAAAATTACATGTCGATGATAGACCATTGTCTTGTGAAGATATTACATGAGACCAAGATATTTCTTATTAGATATTTGAAATGAAATACTTGGTTATGTGTCTATTGTTTTGGGATAAAGATATTAAGAAAAATATTCTCATGATATCATTAGTTTCCATGAAAGGGTTCTGTCAATAAAGTGTATTGAAAGTAAAGATTGTTGGTAGTTTCAATTTTGTTTGACTTAGTGCCCTAATGAAAGTTAAGTATTTACTGAGATAGAAGATTCTATCTATACTATTTAGGGAGTCTAATATTTCCTTTAGTATGTGCACATTTTGCTATGTTGTAATTTTATGTTGATACTTAAGCGACCTCTTTGAAAAGTCATCAAAGGGTTTCATTCCAACTATAAGAAATAACACATTTTGGAGATCATTAGTTCAGTGACGATTTCATTGGATATTACAATTATAGAAGATTCATTTAAGATTATAGTTTATGTTGGCTTGAATAACTATATTAAGAAAAGTGTTATTCAAACACTTGTAGCTATACTTCTACTATGGTTTCTAAAATCTTGAGACTTGATTGTATATATTGCATCATGAGCCCAATAAAGTTATTTTATGACAATAATTTACTAGTCTTGGATAGCCATAAGAGTTAGGTTATGGAGATATACATTAACATAAGGATTTTGTTAATGAAATAAAAGTTCACGATAGTCAAGTTTTTATACATAGAACACATAAGGACATGCTCAATGTTGTCAATGTATCAACTACTAGAGTCTCTTCAAAAGTTATTAATGAGCGTTGTGCTTATAATTGTGTTGGGAAATGATACATTGGTTTAGTGGGAGTTTGTGTGTGTGTTCTATGTTTGGTTATGCATAATAAAGTTTTATGATTTAGTGTCATGATAAAAATTCCTGAATTTAGACTTTTGGATTAATCTACAAATAAAGTAGGACCAGTTGGAAATAGGCGTGTTTAGAGATGCACGTTCCATGTAATTTCCATGTCACTCATCCATATTTGATCTATGTCATTTGATATATGAGTATGGTGACCACCGAAGGCTTAGTTACGATGTTTTGTTACGACAACCGCTGTGATCCCATAAAAATATAGAAGATGGACCAAATTGAAATAAAGAGAAAGTCTAATAAAATTTAGCCAAGATGTGTACACATAAAGTTTTGATAATATAATTGTTTATGTCATATGTGGCCCAAGTAGGAGATTGTTGGATTATATTATCCAACATATTTATATGGGCTCACATATTTTAATTTAATTATATATGGCTAAGTATAAGTTGGCTCATTTAAAGTGACTCGGTTAAGTTATAAGCCAAAAAACTTCGTAAATTGGTATGGGCCGAATGAGTGGATACCGGGTGTGGACCAAGGAAACATGAGTTATGGTCCCCAACATACTAAATCGATAAAGCGTGTTTGAGTTCTTTTCCCATCAGAGAGAAGGCTAAACACTTGAGAGTGTTTTTGAGAGATTTAGTGGAGGAAGGTTATACAACTACGACGCTCGTTTGTAGTTTTGCATGAACACTCGATTTTCGTTATAGATCAAAATATGTCTTCTAATGATTTCTTGATAATCTTAACATGATTGAGCTTGGCATATTATAGTTTAGATGGATTGTTATTCAACATGGCATATTATAGTGTGTCTCGAAATCACTCCCCCACCAATCCCAAACATGCCATCATCAAAATTTCACATCTGATAAACACACATAAATAAAGGAATTACCTACTAAGGAATAAGGGTGTGTTTGGTAACCGAGGTTGGGGAATGAAGGATGAGGTCCGCTTGTTTACGGTTTGTTTTTTCAACGCTATACCTCATACCCTCAGGTATCAAGTTCTCATACCCTCAGGTATCAAGTTCTCATACCTCTCTTCAATTTCGAATTTCAATTTCATTACCGACCCTCTACCGTTCATCATCTTCTACCTAGATTTCTTTCAAATTCTTCTCATCCAGGTGTAATATCCCTCATTTTCAATAAGGGTATTTTGGTCATTTTCCCATATAAATAATTTTTCTTATAATTATGTATATTAATTATGAGATGATATAAAACTTGTTACATAAAGTTGTACGAGTATGTAATGTCACACATAATTTAAACTTATCAATATGCAATCTAGAATATTTAAATCAGATTAACAAATTAATGTTAAGATTTAAATACGGTTACCATTATTAAATCTTCATTTCAACCCTAAGTTCCGCATTTCTACAAAGTTTGGGAAATTTTGGTGATTATGAAATTCGGATAAGGGCATAATTGCCACAAATCCAAAACTAAAGGGTCCTTTGTAATTTTCGGAAAAGTAATCAAAATGCTGAGATCTTCATTTCTTCCTTAAAATCCACAAGAACCCTTAACCTGAAATCAAACCCCGAAAATCCGGAAATGAAATCTTTTCAGAATAAAAACGTTTCTAATTAAATCTGATCGTTTCCTTAATCTTCTACCATATCCTTGACTCAGATTTGATATTCCGAAACCCTAACCTATTCATATATAAACAAATCGTTTCCGTTGATTGATTTCTCTCCCCGTCAAACATTCACCGCCTCCTGATAAACCCTTTGTTCATATCTCATTTTGTTAGAATAGGATATTTACGTTTCTTTTATTGTAATTATCTTTTATTCATTCTCTCAATATTGTAATCCTATATATACCTATCAATAACACATAAGGCAACCCTAATTGGGGATTCTCTATTCTCACATGGTATCAGGCTTTTCTTAAAACTCTCAAACAAATTACACGATCCTCTCCTTCCTCTCTTCATCTGTAACCGCCTCCCACCACTCTTCCGCCTTCTCCAGCCATGTCGGTTCACTCCTCCGACAACGAGTCTGAGCGTACTACTCCCTCCTCTCCCAAACACACATCGCTTGTCCTAAACCCAACAACCTTCGCCTCCTCCTCCTCCCTCTCCCCGGGTGCCATAGCCGTTCAACAAGCTCTTCATGTTGGATCTATTGGTAACCATATCAAAATCGTCCTCCAACAATCCCCTCCCAACTACACCATGTGGCGCCATATCTTCCTCGTCACTTTGGGAAAATTCAATCTTCTCTCCCATGTCAATGGCACAACACCATCTGACGATGAAAGCTGGCCTATCCTTGATTTTACTGTGAAATCTTGGATCTATGCCACCATTACTCAAGACATATTTGCCCTAATCATGAAGGACGATGCCTCTGCTTTTCATGTGTGGAAGGCCATTGAAAACGTCTTCTGAGATAACAAAAAGGCCCGCGCCATCCAACTCGAATCTGAGTTTCGTGGTCTTCGTCAAGGCTCCTTGTCCATCAACGACTACTGTAAGCAATTGAAGGCTCTCGCTGATGGTCTCGCGGATGTCGACAACCCGGTTTCAGACGAGAACCTCGCCTTGCAGACAATCAGTGGCCTCAATGAATCATTCTCAAACATCCGGAGTCTGATTCAGTTTCAAAAGCCTTTCCCGACTTTTCAGGAAGTCCGAAGTTCTCTCATCCTTGAAGAGACATGTCGTGCCAACATGGCACCACCGGCGAGTGCTCTAACCGCAACCACTGGCGCCTCATCCTCCCAGCCGCCCTTCCCTAGTGGAAACATCACAACGCCTCCCTCAAACCCACAGCAGAACCCGCCGCCGCAGCAACACCACAACTACAATAATCGTAGTCGTGACCGACGCAGGAACGTGCCACGGGGAAGCGGGCGTGGTTCCGGGCGCGGATCCGGGCGTGGAAGCCTGCAGCAGCAGCTTTGGAACTTGCTCAATGCAAACTCTCATTGGAACCAGCCTTGGAACAACCAAGGCATTCTTGGCCCTCGTCCAACTTCTCCTCAACAAGCAATGTTCTCTCAACAATCTGCACCCTCTTGGGATCAACAAAGTCTCATCAATGCCATGAATTCAATGACGGTTCAGCAGCCCCGTCCGTTTGATTCCTCATGGTACATGGATACTGGAGTATCCTCTCATATGAGCCCTAATGCAGGTAATCTCTCTCCTATTTTTAATCCAGGCATTCATTCTTCCTCAAAAATTATTGTGGGTAATGGTCAACTTCTCCCAATCACAAAAATAGGTCACAAAACTTTACACGGTAATCCCTCTCTTCATCTAAATAATGTTCTTGTCACTCCTCATCTCATTAAAAATCTGATATCTGTGCGAAAGTTTACTAAGGATAATAATTGCTCTATTGAATTTGACCCGTTTGGTTTTTCTATTAAGGATCTTATCAGCAGGACCGTGATTCATCGGTGCAATAGTCGAGGAGACCTCTATCCCTTTGTCCCCACTACATCGTCGGCCATCTCCACAAATCATCATGCCCTCACGGCAGCACACACCAACTTCATCAACTTGGCATTGTAGATTGGCACATCCAGGATATAAGGCTCTCCACCATCTATCTCAAAATAAATTCATTTCTTTTCATAATAAAAGCATGCCTAGTTGCAATGCTTGCCAGCTTGGTAAACAGCCCAAATTACCTTTTGTTTCATCTAATTCTATTTCCATGCACCCATTTGATTTAATACATTGTGATTTGTGGACATCTCCAATTCTAAGTGTTAGTGGTTTCAAGTACTATCTGGTTATTATTGATGATTACTCTCAATTCATTTGGACTTTTCCTCTCAAATATAAATCAGAAACATCAACCACACTCAAACACTTTCACACATATGTGCAAACACAATTCACCACCACCATTAAACAGGTTCAATGTGATCATGGAAAAGAATTCGACAACAATGAACTTAATTCATTCTTCACACAAAAAAGGTACTCAATTTCGTTTCTCATGCCCACACACATCTCAACAAAATGGCAAGGCTGAACGAATGATTCGAACCATCACAAATGCCATACGATCTCTTCTATTCCATAGCCACCTCCCTTCAAAGTTTTGGGTTGAAGCTCTACAAACTGGAATTCACCTCCTCAACTTAACTCCCACATCCACGCAACTCATGCACACCCCATTCGAATCCTTTCACAAAACACAACCCACGTATGGTCATCTTCGAATTTTCGAGTGCCTCTGCTATCCAAACCTTACCGCCACTACAAAACACAAGCTCGAACCTCGTACAAAACCGTGTGTCTTCCTCGGCTATGCAACGCGCCATAAAGGGTATCGCTGTCTTGATCTGAAAACTGATAAGGTAATAATTTGCCTCCCTCTCCATCACTTTTCCGCGAGGGCCCCACCACATCAACCAATTCCCATGAAAAATACCAATCAAATCTGACAAACCCACTATCCTCTCCAAACTCGGGCCCCACCAATTCAAAATCTTCCGCACTCTCCTCCGCTCAATCCCGTAGTGGCGGACCCCACCCCTCCCTTATCTCCATTACCTGCCACACCCAAATCTATTCCTCAACAATCCGTGCCCACCAATCCATCTCCTCAAGATATTCCCAATGACTCTTTCACATCCGACTCTCCAACGTCTATCTCCAAAACCCCAAATTCCTCTAACTCCCCACAAAATCCTCACCCATCTCTACAAAATTCCAACTTCTCACTCCATGCAAACTCCAGCAAAATCAGGCATTTCAAAACCCAAAATTATCAGCAACCTCCATGATTTGTGCATCCTCAGTTTCCAAACCATGTTGGCAAGCTCAAGAAGGCCTTATACGGGCTTAAACAGGCCCCACGAGTGTGGTATCAACGATTTGCTACTCACATCAACGGCCTCCGCTTCAAAAGTTGTAGATCTGACACATCGTTGTTCGTGTACAATTCTGGCGGCAATCAGGCACACTTGCTCGTTAATGTTGACGACATTATCTTGACTGCCTCCTCCACCCCCATTCCTTCAGAGAATCATTGCAGCCCTCAGTTGTGAGTTTGCCATGACCGATCTTGGTCAACTCCATTATTTTCTCGGCATCGCAGTGACACAACATGCCTCCGGCATCCATCTTAGTCAAGAAAAGTATGCTCTCGACATCCTCCGACGCTCAGGTATGCTTTCTTGCAACCCCTGCAAAACACCGGTGGACACAAACAGCAAGCTGAGTTCAACTGCAGGCCCTCCCGTAGCTGACTCCACTGAATACAGATCTATAGCGGGTGCCCTTCAGTATCTCACCTTCACTCGCCCCGACATCAGCTATGCAGTCCAACAATGTTGTCTCCACATGCATGACCCTCGTGAAGAGCACCTATTAGCCATAAAACGGATTCTACGTTACATCAAAGGTACATCTTCTCTCGGCCTCAGCATCTCGGCTGATCATTCAGACCAACTCACAGTGTACTCAGACGCAGATTGGGCGGGTTGCCCGGACTCCCGACGCTCCACATCAGGATTCTGTATGTTTCTTGGACCCAACTTGATCTCATGGTCTTCAAAGCGTCAACCCACGGTATCTCGCTCAAGTGCCGAAGCAGAATACAGGGTTGTTGCTAATGCTATTGTTGAATCATGTTGGATCAGAAGCTTGTTGCATGAACTAAATTCTCCAACCACACTGTTGGACCCGGTTCTCGCGAGTCGCGACACGAACCCGGTTCTCGCGATTACAGTGATACGAACCCGGTCCGCGACTGAGAAACAGACCGCGAGCCCATAAGCTTGAGTAACTAAATCAAGTACGAGAGGCCCATTAAGAGGCCCAATAGGTAAAGGCAGCAACACCAGATTGTGTGGGACCCGACGTCCAATTATAAATCCTAACGGCAAGGAGAGAGAAAGGGAGGCAATTAAGAGCATCTTCCTTCCCCTTGAGACAGGCAGAGAGAGAGAAAAACACATAAGGCGATTACTCATTTCCGAGCTCGTCTCTTCGATCCCGATTCACCTCTTTTAGTAGGAAATCGGATGATCGGTACCTGGATTCTGGCTCTCGGTATCGTCATCGTGCTTTTGAGGTGTGATTCGTCACGATTGGTTGAGTTTCATCATTTACTGTTTCATTGAGTTGGCTCACGAGGTTTCACTGTTTTGGTCATTACTTTGATCGTTATCTTCTCTTTGTGTTACTTCATTCTGTTGTTGTTTGAGGCATTGTGTTCATTTATCTATAGCTGTTACTGACTTGGGCGTCGGAGAGCCAAATCAGGGGGTCCAACCTTCCGGTTTAGTTGTGCAGGTACCTTTGGGACTGAAGAACATAAAGAACAGAGGAGAATAGCACATTTTGATCCAGATAATGATGTGTCACAAGTTGTTGCTCCAGTTTGTGTAAGGAAGGTCTCCAGTATTTGAAGATTCATTGAAGGCCAGATCTCGCGAGGTGTTGATTGCGAGATCGCGAATATCTGAGCTCCAACACTGGCGCCGACCGTGGGGACCTCCTCGCGCAGCTAGCTCCCTTTGAAATCTCGAGAGTCAGTTCGCGACGGACAGCATTATGGTCGAAACCGGCAGAAGCGGAACAGTAAACGCCACCACGTCACACATCAATCAAAACACTCTCAATCCCCCACCACTCCCTCGTGTCGAGGAGGAAGTCCCCGAGCTTATCACTATCCCTCGGGAGCAGAATGAGCTTTTTGCCGCCTGGATAGCGCAAGGCGCCCCGATTGCCCCAAATACAGCTAACCAAAGGGTCGAACCTCTCAACGACCAGACCAATCGCGACGCGAGAGAAATTAATCGAGAAGAAGTAGCTGAAATTGTCCCGGATGACAGAGCCTCGGTTTCTAGAAGGCCGAGGGAGAGAAATGATACTCACGACGTGGGTCGGGGAAGGTTCGACTTGAACCAGGCCCCAATGAGTCATCAGGAGCACTACAACTCTCAACACGATGTTCGATATGATGAGAGGGGCCGAGCATACTATCCTATGCAAGACCAGCGCGAACGTCAGGGAGCACCCCACTATTATCGCGAGACATCCCAGAACACTCCTCTCAATTTCTGAACAATGTTTGGCCCCACAGCTTTTGCAGAGCACATCATCGGGGCCCCTCCACTACCAGATTTTAGATTCCCAACTATCAAGGAATACACTGGTAAGGGAGACCCTAAGGAACATCTTACCCGATATAAATACGCCATGATCGCGAGGGGTCCGGATGAGGCCACCCTGTGTAAGGGATTCCCAGGGACGCTCGCGGACACTGCCATGACATGGATGTTAAATCAACCACCCGGGAGCATCTCTTGTTTTGCAGATATTGAAAGGGGATTTTTGTTGCATTTTGGCTCTTCGAAGAAGAGGAAGATAACCATGCAAGAGGTGGTCGGGATTAAACAAAAAACAGGTGAAAGTCTGGAAGAGTACGTAAAAGGATTCTCACTGATGGTTTTAGAAGCTGATGACTTCGATGATAAAACCGCCAGGGTCGCATTCTTAAATGGGCTGGCCGACGGGAGTGAGTTCAAAAAGCATCTATACAGAAAACAGGAAGGGTCCTATCAGGCCATGTTGGAAAGAGCTTATGTCGAAATACAAGTTGAGACTCACTCGAGCGCACCCGCGGGGGGTGGAGGTCAGAACAAGCAGAACCAAAACCAAAACCAGAGCTCTAGAAAGGGTAATCAGAATTGGGGGAACAAAAGACAACAGTTTGACCAGGGACAGAGTGATTCACGGGCCCCAGGTTTAGTAACTCAGCGTCAGAATCAAGATCAATATCAGGATTACAGACAGAATACGGACCAGAACCAATTCCAGGAACAGAATTTGATGAACCAGAGGGATGACAACTCCGGCTACAGAGGTCACGGCCGAGGCAATGGAGGCCGAGGTCGCGGTCACGATGGAATGTGGTGCGCCAACCACAACTCCACTACTCACAACACGGATGAGTGCCGGAGTGGCCCAAGAATGAACAATGAACCCGAACAGAGAGCCGTCCTCATGAATCAGAGAGGCGGGGGAAACAATCAAGGCAGGGGTGGTAGAAACCCTGGCCGGGGGCCATTCAGAGGGGGAACCAACAACGGTGGGCGAGGAAGGGGGCGCAATCAGCAGAACGCGAACGATCCTCATCCACTTCAACGCAACCAAGATTTCCCGCGACCAGACGGTCATGTAGGGACCATAGCCGGGAAGCATATCCCTATAACCCCGAACAGGCGTGAGCAACGAAAGATGATCAACGCACCACTCCCTCGCAGGCTCCCAGTTATGAGTATCGCGAAGCCCCTTCCCAGAGAGCCATATCAACTGGTTTTTTCTAACGAAGAGATCAATGAGTGGGCAGTCTCTTCTGGTGACCCATTAGTTATACATCTACAAATTGGCACGAAACTAGTCAGCCGTATTCTGGTAGACACGGGCAGCTCTGCCCACATAATATATCTGGATGCCTTCGAAAAGCTAGGGGTTGATCCACGAAGGAAGAGACCGACGCGAACAACCTTAGTAGGCTTCACGGGAGAGAGAGTCACTGCTCTAGGAGTGGTGAGTTTAGATGTAGTGATGGGAGATGAGACAGGGCCACGAAGATCAGAAAAGATTGATTTCGTAATCATCCCGACAAGCTCTTCGTATAACGCAATCATCGGCAGAGGCACATTGTGCAAGTTTGATGCAGTAGTATCCATGAGCCATTTCTGCATAAAGTTTCCCACACCATCCGGAACTGGAATCGCGACGGGTGTGGAGAAGGAGAGCATCTCTTGTTATATCAAGTCTGAAAAGGGAGAAGAAACGCCTCTGCTCGCGAATCAACTTTTTGTCCCGGGCATGCCTAATGTTGAAGAGGAAGCTGAATTAGATGTTCGCGAGCCCCCTAGATATCAGGATTCTGAGGGAGATGTGGACACTGCAAAGTTTTCCGGATTTAAAATGCAGGAAGTCACTCCCTTTGTAAACAAAGAAGAGAAGTTATCGGTGGGGGGTAACCTTGACCCTATGGTGATGGTGGAGATTGAAAACTTGCTATCGGAATCGCGAGATGTCTTCGCTTGGTCCCCCAAAGACTTGAAAGGAATTCCCCCATCGGTGATCACTCACTCTCTAAATATTAGCAACGATATCCTTCCCAAAAGACAGAGAAAGAGAAAGCAAGCGGGTCCGAAGAATGAGGCCGCGGCCGCGGCCGCGGAGCTCGCGAAACTCCTAAAAGCTGGGTTTGTTAGACCAGTACAGTACCCGTCTTGGTTGGCTAATATCGTCATGGTCGCGAAGAAAGGAACGGGAAAATGGAGGATGTGTGTAGACTTCACAGACTTAAACAAAGCTTGCCCGAAAGACAGCTACCCACTACCTTCTATTGATCAGCTTGTAGACTCCACTGCAGGACATGAGGCACTCAGCTTTTTAGATGCATACTCGGGATACAACCAAGTAATGATGAACCCCCTTGACTCAGAGCATACCTCTTTCATAACAGATAAGGGAACTTTCTGCTACAAAGTGATGCCTTTCGGCCTTAAGAACGCGGGGGCCACTTTCCAGAGGTTGGTAGACCGCATTTTCAGTGATCAGATAGGGGATACAGTTGAGGCCTACGTTGACGACATTGTGGTGAAAAGCAAGGAACAGAGTGATCATGCTCGTGACCTGGCAGAAGTCTTCGCAACGCTCAGAAAGTACGGGATGAGTCTAAACCCGGACAAGTGCGTGTTCGGGGTCACAGAAGGAAAATTTTTGGGCTTCATGATTAGTTCTCGCGGTGTCGAGGTAAATCCCGATAAATTCAAAGCCGTTCTCGATCTTGAACCACCACGGTCTACCCATGAGGTCCAACGGTTTGTAGGCCGAGTAAATTATTTGGGGAGATTCTGTGCCAGGTTGGCCGAACGAAACCTCCCCTTCTTCGAGATTTTGAGAAAGCCAAAGAACTTTGAGTGGACTGAAGAATGTGGTCAAGCTTTCGCGAGCCTCAAAGAGCATCTGACAAGGCTCCCGATCTTATCTTCCCCGGTTCCGGGAGAAACTCTTCAGTTGTATCTCACGGCCAGCTCAAGGGCGGTAAGCGCAGTCCTTGTTCGCGAGTCAGAAAAGCCGGTATATTTTGTCAGCCGAGCTTTATTGCCAGCGGAGACACGGTATTCTCCGGTTGAGAAGTCTGTACTTGCGCTGATAACGGCTGCTCGCAAACTAAGACCCTATTTCCATGCACACCCGATTGAAACCCTAACGGACCTGCCACTGAATAGCTTCATGACAAAACCAACCGTAGCAGGGAGGCTCACAAAATGGGTCATCGAAATGTCAGAATTCGATGTAGTATATCGGCCCAGGCCAGCTATCAAAGCACAAGCGCTTGCCGACTTCATTGTCGAAACGAGTTTCAGAGAAGGGGAAGTGGTGAATCCGTATGGCGAACAGATGATGTGGATAATGCACACAGACGGAGCCGTGAATGACGAGGGATGTGGCGCGGGTGTGATTCTCACATCGCCTACGGGAGATGAAATAAGTCACGCCATCGCACTAAAATTCAAACCCACGAACAATGAAGCAGAATATGAGGCCTTGATCGCAGGGCTAGAGTTAGCCATTGGTCTTTCAATCTCTGTGCTATCATGTTGTTGCGATTCACAAGTTGTAGTAAAACAGGTGCAGGGGCTTTATGAAGCGCGAACAGGGAACCTCCCGCAATACCATGCACGGGTCGCGACATTGACCTCGCTTTTCATGCATTTCGAAATAAAGGCAATCCCGAGAGAACTGAATAAGAAAGCAGACGAACTCGCGAAGATGGGAGCCGGATGGGAAGGTCCCAAAGAAGAACGCGAGCGAAGATCAGTGTTCATGGTATCAAAGGGGGGGGCCCGAAATATCTGTTTTTTGTGAAAGAAGAAAGCGCCATCAGTCGCGAAATTGAGATGATGGCAATCAACACTTCGTCTAAAGATTGGCGTCGCCCATTCATTGACTACCTCAGATATGGTCGCGGTCCAACTGACCCGAAGGAGCTCATGCAATTAAAAAGAAAGGCTGGAAGTTTCTATATCAGCAGAGGTGAGCTTTACAAAAGAGGAGGTGACCCTTGCGAGCTGAAGTGTATGGGTCACTACGAGACAAAGGCCTACCTCGAAGAGCTGCATGTTGGGCTGTGTGGGACACACGCAGGGTGGAGACCCCTGGTGTACAAGGCTTTGCGCCAAGGGCATTTTTGGCCCACAATGAAACAAGATGCTCAAGCGATGACGCGAGCTTGTCAGGCATGACAGTATTTCGCCCCTGCCTCCCACCAACCAGGGGTCCAGCTTCAGATCATGGGAAGCCCCATCCCCTTCGCGATTTGGGGGTTGGATCTTCTTGGCCCTTTTAAACCAAAGGCCCCGGGTCAGCTCGAGTATATCATTGTCGCAATCGACTATTTCACAAAATGGATTGAAGCGGAAGCACTCGCATCGACAACAGTACCTGTAGTGAAAAAATTCCTTTGGAAGAACATTATCTGCCGCTATGGGTTGCCACGCGAGATTGTTACCGATCGTGGCCCTCAATTTAACTCGCCCCAGCTGATGGCATGGTGCACCGATCTGGGAGTTAATTTGAAAATTGCTTCAGTTGCACATCCACACTGCAATGGGCAGGTAGAAGCTGTCAATAAAAGCATTGTCACGGACCTGAAGAAAAGACTAGATAGCGCCAAGGGCAGATGGGCGGAGGTCCTACCACTTACTCTCTGGGCCAATCGAACCACAGTGAAAAAAGCAACAGGGGAGAGTCCTTTCGCCCTTGCGTATGGAGTGGAGGCCGTGGTTCCAGTAGAAATTTTGTTCCCAAACGAAAGACTCCTTCACTATGACTCGGATACCAATGACGAAAAGATGAGGATGGAACTCCAACTTCGCGAAGAAACTCAAGAAATGGCGGTTATCCGGGCGGCCGCTTACAAAGCGGGTGTCGCGAAGTATTACAACAAGCATGTCAAGGAAAGAGGTTTCGTGAAAGGAGATCTGGTCCTCAGAAAGACAGAGGGGGGAAAACTCGATCCCAACTGGGAGGGGCCGTATATAGTGGATCGCGAGGTCGCCCCAGGGGCCTATCGACTGAAGGATAGCTCTGGCAATCACGTTGCAAATTCCTGGAACGTGATGCGACTACACCGCTATTACGCCTAGCCTACTCCCCCACACAGGTATGAATTCCCACGTTTTCGTAACATGTCTGCATACCTTAGATGAATATTTCATAGAAAGCGATAAAATCGCGATATAAGACGTTCTAACGAGTTGTATGCAGGCAAAAGAACCGATTGAAACTAAACATTAGCAAGAATCTATCATCGGGTTACCAGATGAATAAATACTTTCGCCGCAAAGGGGGACGTGATCTCAGAATAAAAGGTACGTGCACATCTCGAGAATTCAGGATGTCGCATAAATCTCGTGACGCTGGGCTGGGGCCAAGAGCACCCACCCAGGTCGCGAAGCCGTGACGCTGGGCTGGGGCCAAGAGCACCCACCCAGGTCGCGAAGCCGTGACGCTGGGCTGGGGCCAAGAGCACCCACCCAGGTCGCGAAGCCGTGACGCTGGGCTGGGGCCAAGAGCACCCACCCAGGTCGCGAAGCCGTGACGCTGGGCTGGGGCCAAGAGCACCCACCCAGGTCGCGAAGCCGTGACGCTGGGCTGGGGCCAAGAGCACCCACCCAGGTCGCGAAGCCGTGACGCTGGGCTGGGGCCAAGAGCACCCACCCAGGTCGCGAAGCCGTGACCGTCCGAGAGTGAGTAACGACATTCGTCATCCTCACCTCGACCACGAAGTCCTGACCTCGATGGGATAGCAACCCATCAAGGCACGGAGCTCAGCGAGTGACACTCCTGAAAAAAGTCAATCATGAAACTATATGCTTAGCATGAAAATATGCAATACAAAACGCTAATGAATCCCCATCTGTTTTGACAGACACTCCTGCACTAAAGAAACGAACGATCATAGGCATGATCGCGAGCAAAACAAAAAAACGGCAGTTTGCGGGGAAACTGGCGCTAAAGCTCCAATTATCCGCGAGCATGGATTTCCCAAGGCATCAAGAATATCGTAGCTAAGGTATGACGAGATAAACATGCGAGCTACTTTGTTTTGTCACAAGGACAAAAGATCTTATTCCAATTCATTATAGGAAATCACATTCACAAGCACAAAGACACTCATAGGTGCACGAAAAACCCTACTACTGGCCCATACGCATGCAGTAGTCAGGGTTTTTCGTAAGACCAACAGCAGAATCTTTCCTGACGAAAGATGTTGAAGAGTGCCCTATTTACGATATTAAGTATTTTCGTTTCAGAAACATTTTTAAGCTCTAAAGTCTATTGGAGAGACACATACCTTTAAATCGCGGTGGCACAAAAGTGCATATTACATTTTGAGTTCCAAAGTTTTTCCGATAAACCCAGTCTAATTTATTCATAAACCCTCGTTCATTCTCCCTCCTCTTTTTTACACATAAGGCTCGCGAGACTGTAAACATCCTCACGAGCACTATGGGGGGGGAAGAGGAGGAGAAATCACCATACAAACACAGAATAAAGTGACGTTAAAAAGCACTAAGCCTAGAGAGGAACGACGACCTTCACTTGATACACCACAGTCCGAACGGGAACTTCAGGTGGATTAGCACGCCACATAGTGAAAGTCACCTCATCTCCCTCACAAAGATCATTCTCATACGCAAACTCACTCCAACCTTCGCCCAGAAAGTAAGAACTCCCAGCCTTGTCCAGAGTCACGTTCCAAGGTTCGAAATTGACGCAAAGGACAAGACTCTTACCACCGAAATGGCTAAGGTGTTGATCACAATGTTCCTTCGGGAAACGCTATACGTAGAGAAGAGGAGTCTAAGAAACGAACAAGCAGAAAAAGGCAAAGTAAAAAGGGTATTTACCAAGCATCTGCCAGTAATGGCAGAGGAATCCATAGTAATAGTGAAAGACTCATCCAGAGACCCATCTCGAGTTCGTCGTGTCCTGGCCATGTCGGTGTTCTTTGAAAAAAAAAAAAGGCAGACGAGAAAGGAGAAAGCAGGAAACACCATTTATAAAAGAAATACACCTAACCCGCAGTTAATGCATTAAATGATTAAAGCAGAAAAGTAGTTGAGGAAACAAAAGTAATAAACACAAAAGACATGCAGGAAAATAATTGTACGGTCTCCTCATAAGACCACAAAGATCCGTAGGATCATAAGGGAAGTTAGCCACTTTGTGTTTTTTGAGCTGACGCTTGAGTGCGGTAATCACCAGGGTGTCACGAGCCAAGCTGATAAAATCAAAATCAATACGACATTTCTCGCGATAGCTAGAAGCATACTGCTTGGCACCTTCGCGACGACCCTTGTCAAAAGCTTGGTCTTTCTCTTGTTGAAGCAAAGATAACTCTGTATGGTGATTGCGCTCCATAGTCCTGGCCGAAAGCTCCAAATCACTTATCTTCGCCATCAGCTCATTTACCCGGTCCTCCAAAACAACATTCCTCTCTTTCTCCTCTTTCAGCTTTTTCTTCGCGGCCTCCTTGACATCTCGGGCTTTATTGGCAAAATCGACCATCTGGTTATAGTCCCCCTCCATCTGGACGTAGCCATCTTCAAGGGCGATGGCATATTGCCCCGATGCCTCGTTAAGAAGAATCGACTACAATAAGCAAAATATGCTAGTTAAAGTTAGTTACCGACAAGAAGGAAGAAAACCACTCAGAAAGAATAGGAAGGAAACCCACCACCAGATTGAGTCTCGAGAGCCCTACTCTACCTCGAGCAATGCCCTCTAAGAATTCAGGCATCTCTGGGAAACCTGGTCGATCGCGATGAAAGAACGTCCTCACCGCCTCTTCCTCGGGAAAGAGCTCAGCCAGGCCCTGAGAAGGGGTATCTTGACCACCTTCAAGGGTCATAGGCTGCTTACCCTTGGCAGTCTCCGAGGCCCTCCCTGCAGGGGTTGCTCGGTGCGAGGTAGGAGACCCGCCGACCCCTAAGGGGATTGTCGAACCAATCGGGGATTGGTCGTTTAGAGGCTCTGGCGCGCGAGTCTCGGTCTCCACAGATTGAGGCACGGACTCGCAGATGTTAATACCGCAAGCAGAGGTTTTCTTCTTTTTAGAAGGAGTCTTGTTCTTGTTCGCCAGCTGCTTTCGGCGCTTGCTCTTCTGTGGGGCGGGAGCCTGTTCATCAATATTTTCTTCGTCAAAAGAGTCATCAGAACCCTCAATGGTCTAGAGACGAGAAAAGTATCCTGTCTCTGAAAATAAAAATATATATATAATAAAAAATCCATAAGCATATGACATCGCGAATCCGTAACAATAAAAAAAAGAAGAAAGGATAAGTAACAACAAACAAGAAAACCATTAGACGAGAGACATAAGAAATACCATAATGGTGCTTAAGACTAAGTCCACGCTGGGCTAGCACCTCGTGGGTAATACACTTCAGGAATATGCGCGTCGAAACGAGATCAGGGAAATTATGGAATTTGCGGGAAAGACAATCTTTCTTAGGCTGAGACCAGTTACCTGATTTAGGTTGGGTCACGAGCATCGATATCTTAGTCGAGATCCCAGAACCCGGAGGTGGTCGTACCAAAAACCAGTCAACCTTCCACTTCGGTATGCGGGGAGGACCATCCCACTCCGACTTGCCATTCTTTACGGCTGTAAACATCCCCATTTCCTCAGGAGCCCTTCGCGTGGAGAACATAAGGAGAAAATGACAAGGATTGGGTTTTACCCCGATATCTTGACACCTCATCACATAAATAACCAAGGCCCTCCAGAAGTTAGGATGCATCTGAGCCGGGCTGTAAGTCAGCTCTCTCAGGAGCATTTTAGTAAAATTGGAGAAAGGGAGCCTAAAGCCTAGCTTGAGAGACGATATACTCAAAGGAAAGAAAGTGTCATACTCATCAAGGGAAGTTCCACCCGAAGATGGAAGAGCAAAAATTGTACCTTCTGGGAAGGGATAGGCATCCGCGACGGTGAAAAGATCGCGAAGGTTAAGATCAGAAGGAAGGGCCGTAAACGGGTTCCCGAGGTTCTTAACCTTTTTATAACGAACGCGGCGAGTCAAAATCTGTACGCGACCCGCCGGATTATTGAAAATATCTTCGATCTCCAAGCGAGGAAGATCGCCTCGCCAGGAGTAAAACTTCTCATAGTCCTCACGACCGATTATTACTGCCTCAGATTCCTGAGGAAGATCTTTATTGCCGTAACCCGCATCTGGTCGCGAGGTAGAAGGAACTTCATCGCCATTATATCTAGGGAGAAGCTTCGCGAGAGTTAGTTTTCCAGGGCGAGAGTACGAAACGCGAAGACTAGAGAGAAGCTTCGCGAGCCATGGGGATGAAAAACAAAGAAAACCCTGGAAAACGAGAAATATAAGATCTAAATGGAAATCAAGCAGACTCCAGGCGGGCACTCTAAGGAAGGGCGAGATGAGTAGGTTAGAAGCCATGAGAGAAAAACTGGCTTTAAAGAACGATGAGAATCCTGACAGCCTAAAATGGCTTCTTAAGGAAAGAAGAGCGCCCATCACACAGGAGAAGGAAAAAGGGGCACCGCCCAGTGAAAAACCAGAAAAGGTGCGGAGAAAACCCGCCTGACCACCATGAAAACCAGTGAAAGCTTCGAAAGAACACAAAGCAGCGGAGATATAAAAATACCGAAATCATGTATAACAGAAATGGAAAAGAACAACAAGTAAAAAGCGAATTCGAAATAGAACTTACCAGCCATTTGTAAATCTGAAGATTGTCTGAACGAGTGAAGGCTTCTCGAAATTTTATTAGAAATAGGATTTTACAGAGGAACACGAACAGTTGAAGTAAAGAGGAAGGAGAGAATATGACTTGACAGCCTTATATAGGAAGATGGAAAAAATCCCCAAAAGACTACCACGTGTTGAAAGGTGTCAGAGCGCGGGAAGACGAAGCGTCTCGAATTTAATTCAAAATTCAAAACAAGCGCGATGGAATGAGAAGGAGTCGCGACCACATAACCTTCAAGGGACTCCCCGAGAACCCGACTTCAATTATTCACCAAGCCTTACCTTCGCGAAGGCAAGGACTTGGGGGGCTGGCTGTTGGACCCGGTTCTCGCGAGTCGCGACACGAACCCGGTTCTCGCGATTACAGTGATACGAACCCGGTCCGCGACTGAGAAACAGACCGCGAGCCCATAAGCTTGAGTAACTAAATCAAGTACGAGAGGCCCATTAAGAGGCCCAATAGGTAAAGGGAGCAACACCAGATTGTGTGGGACCCGACGTCCAATTATAAATCCTAACGGCAAGGAGAGAGAAAGGGAGGCAAATAAGAGCATCTTCCTTCCCCTTGAGACAGGCAGAGAGAGAGAAAAACACATAAGGCGATTACTCATTTCCGAGCTCGTCTCTTCGATCCCGATTCACCTCTTTTAGTAGGAAATCGGATGATCGGTACCTGGATTCTGGCTCTCGGTATCGTCATCGTGCTTTTGAGGTGTGATTCGTCACGATTGGTTGAGTTTCATCATTTACTGTTTCATTGAGTTGGCTCACGAGGTTTCACTGTTTTGGTCATTACTTTGATCGTTATCTTCTCTTTGTGTTACTTCATTCTGTTGTTGTTTGAGGCATTGTGTTCATTTATCTATAGCTGTTACTGACTTGGGCGTCGGAGAGCCAAATCAGGGGGTCCAACCTTCCGGTTTGGTTGTGCAGGTACCTTTGGGACTGAAGAACATAAAGAACAGAGGAGAATAGCACATTTTGATCCAGATAATGATGTGTCACAAGTTGTTGCTCCAGTTTGTGTAAGGAAGGTCTCCAGTATTTGAAGATTCATTAAAAGGTCAGATCTCGCGAGGTGTTGATTGCGAGATCGCGAATATCTGGGCTCCAACACACACGAGCCACTATTGTGTTCTGTGACAATGTTAGTTCAGTCTACATGTCATCCAACCCCGTACAACATCAACGTACAAAGCACATTGAGATTGACATTCATTTTGTACGTGAAAAGGTTGCGTTGGGTCAAGCTCGTGTGTTTCATGTTCCCAACACAAGTCAGTTTGCTGATATTATGACAAAAGGGTTGCCTTCACCTCTCTTTCTAGATTTCAGATACAGTCTCTGCCTTCGTCCATCTCCGGCTTCGACTGCGGGGCTGTTAGAATAGGATATTTACGTTTCTTTTATTGTAATTATCTTTTATTCATTCTCTGGATATTGTAATCCTATATATATCTATCAACAACACATAAGTCGGGATTCTCTATTCTCACACATTTGTTATAAACCGAGAGCAATCAGATACTCCCATTCATCCCTACTTGTCCTTCGTTCGTTTATTTACTCAACACAAGAAAACTCATCCTCCTTCGTTCATCAACATCTCTCTGTTTTGTCTTAACCATTTTCCCTCCAAGGTTCAAACTGCCGATTTGGTAACCATTCGGTAAGCTTTCGTTCCGTTTTTCGATACCGTTATATTTCTTCGAGGTCGTTTAATACAAGTTTATACGATCCTTTGTTTACAGAGGCGTAGTGGTCCCTTTAACCGCGTCTCAATCCGGCGCCGATTCGTGAAAGTTTCGGTTTCGTTTTGATATGGATTTGGATATTATGTCGAGATCATTAAATCACGTTTTAACCCGTTCCTTGTGTAGGAAGTCTCGTCGGAGTGCTTTCATTTCCTCCTGAAGTCGCGCCGCCTCGTTTGTTGCCGTAATAGGTGTCGGGGAATTTCAGTCCGCCATTGTTGGACCTCGGTAGAAGCTCTCAGGTGAGCGAGGTAGAAGGCAGGTTTAATACCCTGTTTTTCTAATTTAATGGCTGAACCAGTTTAGTGAAATTGATTAATGAATCAGCCCGTTTCTTGCATTTGAATTGAGCTCGTTTTCAAATGTGGGCCCAAGGCCGAAGTGCCCTCAGATTGGGCTAAGACTTGCACATGCGTACTATTACACATATACTATTATACATGTGCATATAATACATATTATGCCTAATGTGTTACTAATTTAATAAGGAGTTATTAAATTAATAACATTTCATCTATAATTTAATTGGTATAATTTAATGAGATAATTATTCTTGTGATTTGGGTATCGCATTTGGATCAGGATTCTTGAAGATCGAATTCGTTGACAAGGCTCAAAACTCCGTCTTCACTCCGTCTGTCGCCTTTCATATCAGGCAAGTGGCGGTTCGCTCTTGCTTTCTCTTCTCTTTGCATATTTAACCTTCAATTAATATTCAAATTAATTGTTGAATAATTGGGTAATTTCTAAAACCTAATTAATTGTTTGGGAACACTTGTGTGCTAGACGGTGTGTGTGTGGCCTTTATTTGCTATGTGTGGACTTAAGTGTAGTCGTTATTGTTAATTTAATAAGCACGTGTGTGCAAGGATATTACAACCTTGCGAGGTATAATAGTCTCTTAATAATGTTTTAAGATCATGATCATTGCTTCTTATCCATCCGTTAAAGATAAGAGGTGTTTAAGCACCTTGCTAGTGCAATTGGGTTGGACGGTAATGTCACCCTGTGTTAATCTCGTTGAGTCGAGAATGTGTTAAAAGCTTTAAGATAAAAATGTGTGGTGTGAAAAGTAAAATAAGATAAGTGATGAGAGCACATAATTAATAAACCTCGAGCGAGGAGTACAACTTGGAAACCGCTCGTTCTCTAGATTAAGAGGGTCGTCTTTTCAATCTGAATTCGCACAATACGTATGCGGTGAGGTTGATCAGACCCGATTATTCAAAGGAGTTTTAATATGTGTGATGTTTTTAAAACATTCCCCAAATAAATCATATTTTCTTCCCATAATACCCACCTCGATTCAGGTATTCTCTTGTTGCATATCTTTTGGTCTATCCCCCCTCTTCAGTGGAAGTATTTAGTTATATATCGTCTTTCGGCTTTAACTTGAGAGACTACGATAGTAGCTTAATAGAACCACATAGAACCTCACATAAATTCCACTTGAATAGTCTTTCATTAGACTAACCAACTGTTTTCTTTCCTTGCATGGTTGGCTGGTGTCACCCGTCCCATTACGGCACATCAGATGGTAGTTTCTCATTAGTGAAGAATCAAGTTCCTGACGTTGAAGGCAACTGATAATATTTTAGAGTTTATACTTATAAGATTAATATTTTGAGGTTAGTAATAGGGTTTAAGACCTATATTGTAATTCCAATATTTTAATTAAGTCTTCCACTGTAATCTCTGTAATAAAGTTAAGAATTTTGTATTCATTATAAAGCTTCCGCATTTGTAATATCGTTAAGTAATATAATATGATTTTTAATGTAATCGCTTCCGCATTTGTAAACTCGATCAAATATTTTAATAATATAATTGCATTTCAATTACTATTTTGTATTTGTGATGCTACTGTAAAGCCTTGGGTGACTTTGGACAGTTAAATCTGGGGTCACTAACGGTAATATTCCCAATGTAATTTCTGGGTGTTACAATTATGATATCAGATCGAGGTTCCTTAAAAAGGTTATAAAACATTTTCAAATTATTAGTTTTGAATATAGTTTTAAAAATAAACTTTTAAACTTGTAAAATATTCTATAATTATTTTATTCTGAATAAATTTATAAACATAACATATAAGACTTTTTAATAATTAGTATTAAAACGTTATATAAAACTTAACTATTTGGTTATATTTATTTCTAAGGTTATAACTATATATAGATTTATAAAAAGGTTTTGAAATAGAAGACAAGTTATATGCACTTTAATAAGAATTTCAAAACCTCTGTCAACGTCTTATGCATTCTATTAAATCCTAGTTATTGAAAGAGTTATAACTGGATGTAACCTGAACTTCCTTGTCTCTTTCGACAATAGTTCTAAGCCTTCTTTCCCTTATTTGCGAAATGGCGACCTATCCTTGACATAGAGTCGGAATAGGTGCGCCTATGTCGGAACCTTTTCCTTTCGTAATGGATTTTCTTCGTGAATACCAAACGAGTTTTGTCATCCTCCATTAGTGGAGTTCTTCATTTGGAGGACCAACCGATCGTTAAGAAGATAAGAAGTGATGACTATTAAAGTATAGTTATCATCTTAGTTCCTTTTAGATTTAAAAACATTAAAGCAATAGTTTTTCTTAATTGTTCTCTTTGTATCATTTCGGTTTCTACCGTCACGATGATCCTTATTGTATTCTGCCATATCTAAATTACATTCTTTTATTTCACGTGAGAGTTCCTCTGATGGATTCTAGTTATCGTTTCTAAGAGTAATCTCATATTCTATAGCCTTTATCATTTTATCTGTTCCGAATGTCGTGTCCATCCGGTGTTAATGAACGTCGATTCAATACAAGATAAGTATGATTATGAATTGACTATATTTTTATGTTATGAAGCATTACCTTCGCATGTGTGACAATTTCTTACCCGTCTACGTGCAAGTTTCGGGGTCGAAACTTTTCTTAAGGGGGTAGTATTGTAATATCCCTCATTTTCAATAAGGGTATTTCTTAAGGGGGTAGTATTGCAATCCTCAATTTTCGTCACATGTCACATTTTCAATAAAACCGCCACATGTCATTTTAATATTCATTTTGTCACATGTCATTTTTCAATCATTTTCCTTTTTGATAAAAATCATATAATAGGAAAATTATAAATATGAGTAAATGTTTATTTTAGGATAATTAAGATATGCAAGATACTATTCTTGTTTATTTATATTTTTAAAATTCTCCAAGAAAAATTGGAGGAAATATACCTTTAGGAGAGTAAGTAAACAAAACATATATGCTTAAAAACTTCCAACTAAATATACCTAGGCAAATTAAAGAGACAAATTTACCCTTCTCTTAATCTTTTAAGCTTTAACCTAATTAATAACTGCCTACCCTAAAGCTTCATCGTTAAACTTACAAGACTCAATATATAACAATCCTGTTCTCCATCGCCGACACTGTCTACTACCGATCATCCACCTAACTGCTGCCAAGTAAGTTTCTCGTAAACTGATTTCAATGGATGATCAATCATTAAGAAAGAGTATATTGCATGGAGATATACTACTGGATTGTTTTGTCGGATATTTGCTCATTCCTTTTGCTAGACTATTGGTTTCCTGTAATAAAAAAAAAGTATTGGGTTATAAAATCTTATAGTTGGTATTGGTATTGGTTCAGCAAGAGTTTTGATAATTAATTTTGAGCAACTCAAGAATGGTGTACCTGGTGAACCTAAATTTTGCCCAAATATTTGGCAGGCAATGAAAATCAGCCTACTACAAATCTTAGTTTACAGTTTTGATAATTAATTTTCCATGAAAACCATTGATTGGATAGGTCTAAGCATCTTGATAAGCAGCTTGATAAGATAAATAAGCAACTTGCCAAGATAAATAAGCTTGCTGCAAGAGGAGATGATAATTTACTAGCAAGCTTTGCTACAAGCTTTCAAGAAATACTATTGGATAGGTCTAAGCATTGTGTAAATAAATCAGCCTATTACAAATCTTAGTTTACGATTGCAACAAGGCTTACTGTCAAAATAAAATTAAAATAATTCTTGTAGGAATTCAGATATATAGTTCTTGTAGGATGTGCAATCTTGTACGTGTCGTGTAGATTAATCTTGTAGTTGTCTTTTAAGGCATCTATAAGATAAATACAAGAAACAATATATGATGTAATATTGTATCGTAGTTAAGCCGATATTTAACGGTATTAGGATCGAGTTGAAGGACATGATCTCTACATTAACGACTTGTAGGTGTCTTGTAGGCTAATATCGTACTGAATTTGAACAACAAGAAGATGACAGAGAAACAACCTCCTAATACTGACGAAGTCAATAAAGATGTCTCAAAGGTCGTGGCCCCATTGGAGGTATAACTATGTATAGTTTTATCATCAACTTTATTTAGTTTATTTTTGGTTTTTCCACTCTAGTTCAGCGGTCAGGAGACTCTCATATTACCCTTACATCTAGAGTTCGAGCTGCGTGGGTGGCTATACTAATGAAATATAATGTCATGTGTGTTATATATCAGTTTACATATAGATTTGATAAAATTTAGAGGAAAGAGCATGATAGAGGAAGGAGCAATAATCATTCACGCATGCGGTTGATCAAAGATACCCCAAGATATTATGAAAGGTTTAGAAAAGGAAGATAAAAAAGCTCTGCTTGATGGTTGTTTCGGACCTATCGCTAAGTTAGGCGAAAGAGTATTATTTTCATCTCAATTGATTCACTACATGTTGCTTCGAGAGATGATCACAAATAGGAGATATTCAATGTGGTTTGTAGTAAATGGTCATTTGTTGAGGTTTGGTCTAAGAGAATTTGCTGTTGTAACTGGATTAAGGATCACCCATTTGTATCAAGATAACATTGCTGATGTGGACATGATGGATGTAGTGGGTAAAAAGAAATGCAGTATAAGAGAATTGGAAGATCTTTACATAAAGGAGCCTTCTACTTCCAAGTAAAATTTCAAGATGGCATTACTATTGATTTTGGAAGGAATATTGCTAGGAAGAGACAGGAAAAACATTTTAGATGATCTAGAAACATTTAACACATAGTTGGCTCACAAGATGGCATTACTTGTATGCTTTTCCATTAGCATTTCAGGTATGTCCAACTAGTACATGCTTTTCCATTACTTGTATGCTTTTCCATTAGCATTTCAGATATGTCCAACTAGTACATGCTTTAATTTTTTATATAATTGCATAGTTGGCTCACAAGATTATCTTAATGTGAAATATGCAGATTTAGATTTATGAGGCACTCCCAAGAATAAGTAGGATTTTTGCTAGGATTGATGATGATTATATAACCCCACTTTGCTTAAAATGGATGTCCATAGTTGGCTAAAAAATGCCTTGCTACATAGATGTACAGGATGTTGCACGTCAAAAAATGGCAAGTCATATCCTAGCAAAGTGTTCTTATATAACTGTGTGTAATTTTTTATAAACACCTAATTGATATGAATATCTTAAACCTGACGTGATTTTGTTTACTTGTAGAATGTTGCGAAGTCAGTTTTAGGTGATTCTGGCGATGATAAGTCTTCTTGGCCACGTGATGAGCAAGAGGATGACAAGATCGCAGAGTTTTTCGCGAGAGGTTGTCCAACTGTGTCTATGACTAAAGATGATCAGATCAAAGAATCACATAATAGAGAAGGCGCTGATGTTATCAAAATTAAGAGGAAAAAAGAGGAAACAAGATCATGTGATACAGACGCAGAATTAGATGATTTTGTTACCGACAAGAAAACAGATATGGAAACGCAACATCAATTGAAGACAAAAGTCAATCATTTGAAATTAAAAAAGAGGAAGTCTTCTGACAATGAAAAGCAACCTATTAATAAGCCATCTGATGTTGTGGAGGATACAAGAAAGAAAGACAAAAGAACAGAGACGATTCTTGATGATGTAACACATGAGAAAAGACCAAAACATTGTCACCATTTGAATGATGAGCAAAGGTATATTTCCTTTCTTGTACAATGTACCATTCAGAAGATTGATGTTGCCTTAGTTGTATTTTATTTACAGGGTGGACCATACTGAGCCACCATGGGCAAAACAGCTACGAGAACACATTAACACTTTATTAGGCGATGTTAAAGTTCTTTGTCAAGATATAGAGTCTTTGAAGTCAGACTTGACTGAACAAGGTGAAAAGATTGATCAGATCATCATTGAGCAAATAAACACAAAGGTCAATTGTCAAAAGCTAGAGCAACAAATACTTATTGTCAAAACCCGTCTCAAAAGGATTTCCCATTCCGGTGTATTACCACCTCACACCAGTAATCTTGTTGATATTGATTTAGAAGACGCCGATAATTCGCCTACTCGTAAACAAACACCAGAAACCCTTTCTCAACTTAGAAGAAGGTATGATGCTGATCTTGAAGTTGAAATCAACTCGATTAAGCAGGATGAAGAGGTTGAAAAGCTCTTGATAAAATTGTGCAATGGCTTTATTGATTCTCAGTTGCCTACCCAATTACCACAAGTCACTCTTGAAAAAAACTCCACTCTTGTAAGTAATCAAATGCTTAGAATGTAAATACATTTTTACAAGATATATGATATAACTAAGGCAGCAGGATTGATGTTTTTATGCAAGTAAATTTACAATATTTACCTCACATTGTAGATTTTAACAAGACAGAGAAAGGGGTCAAGGCAGAAGAAGCCCGGTGCATCAACAAAGGAACCATTCACCGCTGAGAAGAATAGGGGAAAATCAAAAATTCCAAGGGTTCCAAAGAACAGTTTTCTTGCAAAAAAAAGAAAGACAAGAATTCTACAATTGGTATATAAGGTGTTTTACTTTTATTTACAAATATAATTATATAACAATGTGACTAGTGGATTACATAAACAATTTTTGACGTGTGTTTTATTTGGTAGCAATGATGGTGGAAATAAGGAAATACAAGGGTTCACGCTCAATTTTGAAAGAATGTTTTTTGACTTGATACTCCAACATGATGGATGGATATGGAGCTATGTGAGTAGTTGCTATAATTGAGTTTTCATATCTTGTATCATTTAAGTGTGTTTAATAACGTTTTTCTCTCTTTATATTGTGATTGTGTAGCAACTCAATGAGATTCTTTGCCATATACGGAAGGAAATCAAGGATTTTCCCGACCAATTTCATAAGGTTGTTGTTTTGCATGATTGGTGGACACAAAACTTCAATGAGTCTGTTTATAATAATTTTTTAGAGGTAGGGCCGAGTCGTTATGAATTTGATCCCACCATGTATGCAGTTTATCGTGGAGAGCAACCAATAGAGTTTCCCATTCCCTTGACTGATGTTGATAGGATTTATGCTCCATTAAGATCGATTTGGTTTCTTGGAACATAAACATATATGATTCAGATTTGAGTGTCACATAAGAGATTGTGCTTGAAGGTCTCATTCGACCAATCTGCGTAATGTTTCCTCATTTCCCTGAAGATGGCGGGAGGGTCTTCAAGATTTGGTGACAATTTACTACTCAAACATTTTCCTTATAAACGAATACTTGGACTACCTACAAATAAGAAGAGGTAGTTGTGCATTTATACTTACATTTATACAATATTGTTGCATTCTCACTCCCTTGTTTTAAATTTATATTGCTGTGGAAGTTGTGGAATTTATACTCTGAAGTACATTGAGTTGTTGTCTAGTGGCTGTAAAGACCTATCTTATATTAGCGATGAATATGTCCAGGCTTATAGAGAGCAAATAGCATATAACATTTTCCGTAGAGAATGGCGTTGGTCATTCAAGGAGAATGCTGATTTGTGAATATTGTTGAATTTCTTGGAGGAATTTCATTTTTATACTCTATTAGCCAGAGAAAGACCAAGTCGAATGATAGTTTGTTTCTAGTTGACAAGAAATTTGGCAACTTTCTTGTGCTTCAGTGGTACTGCTTATACTAGTGTGTTGCAAGTTTCTTTTGCCTATAAATTTGACAATGGTTTTAATGGCAGCAAACAATGTGATTGAGCTGTTTTCTTGTTTCTTACTTTTGTTGTGATTGAGATGTTTTCTTGTGGTTCTATATCTTATTCAGATCAATCCTCATTTGTATTTGAATTGAGAAGCATTTTGCAATTGTTATACAAGACACCGTCCTTCACGACACCTACACGACACTACATGACGGTTTGACGGTGTCTTGATGACTAGAAACTGTCATGTTACAGGCTTCAAACAAGTTTTTTTTGTTTTGTTATTTGGAAAATATAAAGAAGTGTGAAGATGTTGGACGTTTTATTAGTCATTGTCACTTGACTACGTGAGCTTGCTGAGTTCTTTAGATTTTTTAGCGGACGTTTTATTAGTCATTGTCTCATGTTGGACGTTTTATTAGTCAAGTAGGGATTCCAAGAAACCAAATCGATCTCAATCGATCCCATTCCCTTGACTCATGTTGGACATTTTATTAGTCAAGTATATCAGATTTTTTAGCGGTGCCCGCTGCCAAACCTACGACGCCCGCTGCCAAACGAGAAAAATTGTAATAGACAATGCAGCTTCTGTGAAGAGCCGTTCTCAACAAGAATCACTACAAGACTCCAACAAGATTCTTGGCTATAAAATCTTAGTTCTTTCTTTGGTTTCCTGTAATCAAAAAAAAGTATTGGGTTATAAAATCTTATAGTTGGTATTGGTATTGGTTCAGCAAGAGTTTTGATAATTAATTTTGAGCAACTCAAGAATGGTGTACCTGGTGAACCTAAATTTTGCCCAAATATTTGACAGGCAATGAAAATCAGCCTACTACAAATCTTAGTTTACGGTTTTGATAATTAATTTGCCATTGTTGGACCCGGTTCTCGCGAGTCGTGACGCGAACCCGGTTCTCGCGATTAAAGTGATACGAACCTGGTCCGCGACTGAGAAATAGACCGCGAGCCCATAAGGTTGAGTAACCAAATCAAGTATGAGATGCCCATCAAGAGGCCCAATAGGTAAAGAGAGCAACACCAGATTGTGTGGGACCCAACGTCCAATTATAAATCCTAACGGCAAAGAGAGAGAAAGGGGGCGACTGAGAGCATCTTCTTCCCCCTTGAGAGAGAGAAAACACATAAGGCGATTACTCATTTCCGAGCTCGTCTCTTCGATCCCGATTCACCTCTTTTAGTAGGAAATCGGATGATCGGTACCTGGATTCTGACTCTCGGTATCGTCATCGTGCTTTTGAGGTGTGATTCGTCACGATTGGTTGAGTTTCATCATTAACTGTTACATTGAGTTGGCTCACGAGGTTTCACTGTTTTGGTCATTACTTTGATCGCTATCTTCTCTTTGTGTTACTTCATTCTGTTATTGTTATTGAGGCATTGTGTTCATTTACCTATAGCTATTACTGACTTGAGCGTCGGAGAGCCAAATCAGGGGGTCCAACCTTCCGGTTTGGTTGTGCAGGTACCTTAGGGACTGAAGAACATAAAGAATAGCGGAGAATAGCACATTTTGATCCAGATGACGATGTGTCACAAGTTGTTGCTCCAGTTTGCGTACGGAAGGTCTCCAGTATTTGAAGATTCATAGAAGGCCAAATCTCGCGAGGTGTTGATTGCGAGATCGCGAATATCTGAGCTCCAACAGCCATGAAAATCATTGATTGGGTAGGTCTAAGCATCTTGATATGCAGCTTGATAAGATAAATAAGAAACTTGACAAGATAAATAAGCTTGCTGCAAGAGGAGATGACAATTTGGATAGGTCTAAGCATTGTGTAAGAAGGCTTACTGTCAAAATAAGGCTTACTGTCAAAATAAAATTAAAATAATTCTTGTAGGAATTCAACAAATTACAACCAAACAAATAAACTCGGAAATTACTACTTGAAGGCCCCAATTCATCCGTCTTCAATCATTGTGATCCATTTTTTGAGACTCATTGGTACATGTTTTCTTATTATGACCAACCTTACCACACTTTCCACACTTCCTTTTGCTGAATTCTCTAGTTGAGGGAATTCTTACCTTTTTTGGCATTCCAATTTTCCTAGACTTCTTTGGGGGCTTGCAAGTAAAATCCCGATATTGTTGTGGAACATTCCACTCTGACCTGTCTGGAACGGGATATACAGTCATCTCGTAACCTCTTCTCCAACACTCAGTTGTATAGTATTGGCCAACAAGTGAATCAACATCTATCCCAATATGATTAGCAGTTGCTGCAGCATGGACACACGGTATTTCTTCTATATCAAACTCCATGCAAGTGCAAGATTTTTATATCAAACGTACAACCACATCAAAATCACCACCTCTTACTTCAAACTCCATTCTTGCAGCATTTAGAGTACTACAAGTATACCTCTAGGCTTGATCAAAATTTTGTTGTATGATTTTTTGAATGTTGGGTGAAGCTTTTTTTTCTTGACAGCTCGTTGCTAGTTGACGTCTATCATTGAACCATTCACTCAAGCACATTCTAAAATCATCAAACAATGCCAACAATGGATACTCTCTAGCTTCTCTAAATCTAGAGTTCACCGACTCGGCATTATTACTTGTCATCATATTGTACCTTTTTCCTGGAAAGAATGATCTAGTCCTTGCCTCAATGCCAACTTCTCGTAGATAATCTCCTATTTTGGGGTTCACCTAATGGATGTAAAAAATACAAGTTACAAGAATAAAAATTTACTAAGAAAATCATATATTGATATATACCTGACATATATCATTAAAGATACGTATGAAATCTGTCTGCCTATAGCTTTTAGCTGCCATTGAAACCATTTACAAAATCTTCTTCACCTTGCACCTTGTTATGACATTTTGTTCAACATGAAACAAGCAGATTCCATGCTTTGCTTGAGAGTAATTTGTTGAAATTGCATTCTTGATAGACTTGTGACGATCAGACACAAACACTAATTCATTGCTATTATCAACAAACTTTCTCAAATTTTTGAACCATGACGCATCATTTTCATTGTCAACGACGGCAATAGCAAGTGGGAATATTTGTTGATTTGCACATTGAGCAGTTGCAACTAGCATTACACCCCCATACTTCCCATTTAGAGATGCTCCATCCACGGCTATGACCTATAGTATAAATTAATACAAGATTAATACCAGAAAAAGAAATTGAATGCAGCCACCATATGGGGAATTTTGCACCAACGAATATGATATTATGGCAAGTCTAAAACATAATAGCAAGTCTAAAACATAATAGCAAGTATAACCATTATTAAAGCGTCAAAATCATTATATAATGTACCTTTTTCATTGCTTCATAGCCTTTTATAGATGCTCCAAAAGCGACAAAAACATATTTAAAGCGATTTTGAGCATCAACCTCAAGGCTTGCAATTGTCCCGGGATTTACTAATTGAAGCATGTAGATATATGAAGCCAAGCTTGTATAATTTTCTTCTTCTTTTTTCTCCCATAATATCGTGTACAAATTCTTGTGCTTTCCAACATTTCCAATAGCTAGCCTTCATCTTGAAAGCATTCTGCATCACAACATTGATTTGCTTTGGTGTGGGACCTTTGCTAAGACCACGATACCTGAAGTATACAAAGAAATAATGAGATATATCAAATTCAGTACAGTAAAATAAAGAAAAAATGATAGATAAAGATATATTATAACTCACATTGATCTTATTTCTTGAGCAACAACTTTATATGAAGCTTTTCTATGATGAGCACGCCTTGTTTGAAGAGAACAAGTGTGTTTATCAATGTACTTGCTAACAAAAAAGAACTCTAATTTGGCAATTTTGTTGCACGTACTCTCCAGTTGCAATGCTTATCAAAACAAACTGCCAGGACAATTGCTAAGCTAGATTTCTTGATCTTGTATTGAAAACACTGTGAAATAGCAAGAAGACACAATGCAATTTTCAACTCTTCCTTTGTTCTGAATGACTGTCTCTTCTTGATGTATTTATTAGCAATCAATGTTTCTGTATCACATACTATATCCAGTCTTGGAGATTCATCCATCGTACATTTAGAAACATGATCACAAGTAACATCAAAAATTTGCGAGTTGTCAATAACATTCATATGCTCAACATCAGGAATTTGTGAGCTCTCTGGAGTCTTTCTTGAGGAAAACAATACACTATCATTGAATGCAGCCACATTTTCAACAACTTTCTCCACTAGTGAAACACACAAGGGCAGTTTACCAACCATATGAGGAATTTTGCTTATGGCAAGAAATGCTTCAATATCCTCAGTACAATCAATGTCACAGGGCTTTAGAGTTGGATGCATAGCATTCAGATGTGTTAACATTAGATCATACACACATGTATTGCCTTTAAATCTTTCAACTATCATTCCCCAAAGCTCTACGTAACTCGTATTCTCCTTAATCAAAATAGCTTTACATGCTTTTTCCCTGTGAAATTTCCACTGATCATCAACACTTTTCCATTGTCCATCAAAATATACCGTAATGAGATTCATATCTGAATATAAAAAACACATAGTATTATGCAGATTTAAGTAGATATATAGTACATTGTTTCCTTTCAAAAAAGAGTAGATAGACATTGTTAATACTAGTACTCCTATTGTAGACATGTTGTCATCCATATCAATTACTTTCTTTATTCCTTACATTGACTCTATCTTTCTTACATAGTTTACGTTATTACTTGTTTGCTCCATAGCTTGCTTTTGATCAGTTGTTGATCTACAGTTGAATCTGGTGTGCATGTTGGTCTTGGTGCAATAGAGTTTCTTGACTTAAACCTACAAGACACCTACACGACAACTAAAAGAAAAGCAACAAGAAATCTGTGTTCCTGCATTTTTGATTCCCGTTGGTGGCAGAGTTTATCATGAATGGTAGAGTTTATCATGAACGACACGTCAAGACACTACACGACACTGTAAAAAACGACATATATGCAAAGAATACGTGTTTATCACCTTCAACCATGCGTAACCGCTGTCTACGTCTTGTCGGTTGTTTGACGGTGGCCCGATGATGTTTTCACGGTGGCGACGGTGGCTCGACGATGGCTTGATAATGGCTCGTTAATGTCTTGACAGTGGATCGACAACGGATTAACAGTGTCTTGACGATGGCTTGGTGGTGGCTTGATGGTGGCTTGATGCAGGAGACGATAAAATTGATATAGACGATGTCGGTTACTTTGGAGATGAGAGCATAAAATTGATATGGAGAACTCGTAGAATAGAAAAGCCTTGGAGGAGGAGGAGGGTTGTTATCAGATATGGCTACAATTAAGGAAGGGTAATTTTGGACTAAGTTTGTTAGGTTGCGTCTAAATGCACTTTTTTTTTTTTTTTTTTTTTTCTAAATGCACATTTTTCTGTGCGGTAAGAGTTACAGTACAGAACGGTGCGGTAACTGTTAACGCACCCGTTGTTACAGGGGCAATTTTGGAATTTTTTTAAAAACGTATATTAATCTTGTGCGTTAACTCTTACCGCACAGATCTGTGCGTTAAGATTTAACGCACGAGATTAAGGGAAGATTAACTTAAAAAAATTAAAATTTTGATTAAAAAAATTCCTGTGCGGTAACCTTTACCGCACAGATTTTTTTTTTAATTAATCGCTCTGATTTTTTTTTAAATAAAATATATATGTGCGGTAAATATAACCGCACAGATATAATAATTATCGCTTCAGTCTCATTGCTCTAGTGGTAAGGCATTGTGCATCCTTTGTAAGATCTCAGTGAGTCTCAACTCCAACACATCTTTTATTTTATTTGTGAAAAAAATAAATAAAAGAAGAGGGTGAGAAGGATTGAACTTGAGACCTTATGCACAAATATTTGGTGTGAAACCACCACACTAATGAGTTCTCATGATATGTTTGTAATTTTATTATTACATGTTACAATAGAACTTGATTCCATCTTATTTTATTATTAATTTTTTTTTTATCTTGGTCCCATATAATTATTGAATTAATTATTATAATAAATTCAAATAATCAGATATTTTGTATTATTATTATTTAGCCTTTTTAATATATATTATTATTTGAATATTTTTATTATTTTTCATGTTTTGATAAATCTTTTTATATAAAAATACTACAATTATAAAACAATAAAACTTATATTACTTTTTAAGATAAAAAAAAAGTATGATAATCAATATTAATCTCAATTTAATCTTTCAATAAATTCTAGACATGGCAAACGACTCAAACGCTAAAAGGCCTTAAAGCCCAATTTGACAAAACGACGCCCAAACGATGTCGGAATAGAATAAAACTTGATTTCAATACCTAGTAGAGATATTTGACCATGTGGGTAACTTCCAATCACAACTTCTAACTTTTCAAATAGCACCTCCTTTATAAATATCAAACTAGTGATAACTCTCTAACTTGTCGCAATATGTATGGTCTACAACATCGATGATGATTATTGTTGACAAAATTATAAAACTTAGTCTTATTAGGCATATAAAGTATCAATAAGGTCTCGCTCAAACAAAACGAGGCTCGAAACTATACGTAAACGCTAAAAGGCCTTAAAAGGCCTTAAATGGGCTTAAGGCCCAATTTGACAAAACGACGCCCAAACGATGTCGGAATGGAATGAAACTTGATTTCAATGCCTATTAGTGATATTTGACCATGTGGGTAACTTCCAATCACAACTTCTAACTTTTCAAATAGCATCTCCTTTATAAATATCAAACTAGTGATAACTCTCTAACTTGTCGCAATATGTATGGTCTACAACATTGATGATGATTATTGTTGACAAAATTATAAAACTTAGTCTTATTAGGCATATAAAGTACCAATAAGGTCTCGTTCAAACAAAACGGGGCTCGAAACTATACGTAAACACTAAAAGACCTTAAAAGGCCTTAAATGGGCTTAAGGCCCAATTTGACAAAACGACGCCCAAACGATGTCGGAATGGAATGAAACTAGATTCCAATGCCTATTAGAGATATTTGACCATGTGGGTAACTTCCAATCAAAACTTCTAACTTTTCAAATAGCATCTCCTTTATAAATATCAAACTAGTGATAACTCTCTAACTTGTCGCAATATGTATGGTCTACAACATTGATGATGATTATTGTTGACAAAATTATAAAACTTAGTCTTATTAGGCATATAAAGTACCAATAAGGTCTCGCTCAAACAAAACGAGGCTCAAAATTATGCGTAAACGCTAAAAGACCTTAAATGGGATTAAGGCCCAACTTTGCAAAACAACGCCTAAACGATGTCGGAATGGAATGAAACTTGGTTTCAATGCCTATTAGAGATATTTGATCATGTAGGTAACTTCCAATCACAACTTCTAACTTTTCGAAGAGCACCTCCTTTGTAAAAACCAAACTAGTGATAACTCTCTAACTTGTCGCAATATGTATATCGACAAGTTAGAGAGGTAAGAGATGTTTGGTATTACAAAGGACGTGTTACTTGAAAAATACGAAGTGGTGGTTGAGAGTAACCCACATGGTCAAATACCTCTAAAAGTCATAGAAACCAAGTTTCAAACCATTCTGACATCGTTTGGGTCGTTTGCCAAGTCTAGAATTTATAGAATTAAATTGAAAACAATATTGATTATCATAATATTTTTATCTTAAAAAGTAATATAGGTTTTATTGTTTTATAATTATAGTATTTTTATATAAAAAGATTTATCAAAACATGAAAAATAGTAAAAATATTCAAATAATAATAAATATATTAAAACAAGGCCTAAAATAATAATAATAAAATATTAAACATCTGATTATTTGAATAATATTTTTTTTTGAATTTATTATTATAATTAATTCAATAATTATATGGGACCAAGATAAAAAAAATAATAATAAAATAAGATGGGACCAAGATAAAAAAAAAATAATAATAAAATAAGATGGAACCAAGTTCTATTGTAACATGTAATAATAAAATTACAAACATATTATGAGAACTCATTAGTGTGGTGGTTTCACACCAAATATTTGTGCATAAGGTCTCAAGTTCAATCATTCTCACCCTCTTCTTTTATTTATTTTTCACAAATAAAATAAAAGATTTAGTGTTGGAGTTGAGACTCGAACCTGAGACCTTACAAATGTAACGCCCCAAAAATGAAGGGTATTACAGTGCCAGGGATCCCTGGATAGGAATCCCCTCAGGCGGTTAAGGGAAAAGATTGATATGAGAAAACAATGTGTTAGCGCAAGCAAGTTTAAAAAAAAAAAGGGGTTAACTTTAGCGGAAAAATAAGATTTAAAACTCGAGAGTGAATTAGAAATTAAGAAAACAATGATGGAGATGACAATGTAGTGTGATTCTGCTAGAACTAACGTTTCCACATTATAATGAACACAACTAATAGCCCATCCTAGCAACGCATCAGTCGTCTGACCTCCTCCATGCTCTGAAGCTGCACGAATACCTGGCCATGCACAAACACAGCCAGTCCCCCACCGAAATGGGGTTAGTCTCCAACCAGACTAGCAAGTTATATGAGCAGTAAACATGCAATAGTATAAGTATAGAAATCATAGACTAAGCATAATGCAATACACAACTTGCAGATATATAGACATACTGTAAAGTCAAATACAAACATATAACGATGCGGTAAAGACATGCAACATACAGACATGCAATTAAGTTATATGCAGACGTGCAGAAGTGCGAAGATGTAGATATGCAAACACACAGTAAGTCTAGGTACCCAACATGTTGATTTACAGAGAAGTTAACCTCTAGCATGTTAATCCTAATTTCATCATTTCAGATACACAAGAGATCATACTAATAAACATTTTATATAATAGTAGTAGCTTAGACAACGAAAACTACACAACATCACCAACGATATGCACATTTTGATATATACACTCATCATGATCATATAGTAATCAATTACACTTCACTTATTCGTCAGTCAAATTCCAGACAAGTCACAAATTCCCAAACAAGGAAACAACAATTCACAAGAAACCTATAAACAAGCCATTTAAATAAAACCATTCCAAATTCAAAATACGAAAAACGTTTTGAAAACAAGTCCAAGTCTGTCTTGGACCCAAAGGTACCTTCTTGCCCGTACATTGGGCCAAAATCACACTTATCAAAGGGTCGGTAACGGCATCGTTAGCTAGACGACCCGGCCTCCCACAATTGATAAGCAACACCAACGACCCACTCTTCCGGTAGAGCCATAATCGAGGGTGCCACGACATAAAAACATTTTGACATCAAATGGGGATCGGAACAATCCTTACCATGTGTATAACGTCTCAACCGATACATTTAATTCAATCGATAATCACCATTCAACGCAACAAATCTTTTAGTACAATAAGAATTTCCACGACCAATGTATGTCCATAAGAAGCCGAACAAGTACGACACAAGATGGCACAAGGCACAATGAACCAATACCACAAATCAACAACATATACAACGACAACGTCTATATTCTCGATAACAACAATTTTCCAAACTTAACAAACATATCCAATGACAACATGGCATAACGAATAAAGACAACAAGGCAACGAAAATAACAACGATGTCAACATGAACGATAAGATTTAACACATCAACAATAACCAATGCATCAATTCATGAAATAGATCAACAACGACAACCAAATCAACAACAAGAACATGAGTTCCTAACATTATAATTTGATATAGTTATATGCATGTAGAATTGATGGTTTGATGACATGCCTAATCTATTGTTCTAAACTTAAACTATGACACGCAAACGCTCACAAATAACTTGCCTCAATCGACGATTCAACACAAGTAATCCGTTTGTCGTATAAAGATGTCGCAAAGTTCACGAAACGGTCGCCTAAGTCGAACCTTCACGAAAAACGTCATATCTCATCACATATACATCCAAATCGAAAACCGTAAAATTCCTCATACTCGTAGGGAGATTTCTCACCTTAAAAAGTCAGCCACAACTTCTCAGAAATTACGAATTTTTCCCAGAAATTTCAGATTCACACAAAATATCCCAAATCTCTTACTTCTACCTCCAATCTCCAAACTCAATCAACCTACACATACCAATGCATCAACTAATTGCTATTATTCCCCAATTGGTTAGGAGGACCTCTATTCCTAATAAAATCGAAAATTGAAAAGCTAGGGTTCATAAATTTGGGGAAAAACTCACACAAGGCAAGAGCTGCTACGCAGAGCAAGAAAACGCGAGCTGCTGCACATGAGCTGCTGTTGGGATGTGGGTTGTTGTCACACGAGCTGCTGCACAAACTGCTGCACAGCTGCTGCGCAGAGAAGGAGAGTGCGAGAGTGCGAGCTGCTGCGCAGAGGAAGAAGACGCGAGCATGGTCGGGCTGAGGTGCTGGTCGAGCGCGCGGCTGAACAAGGGCTGCTGGCTGAGCTGTTGGCTGAAGTCCAGAGAAAGGAGGAAGAATGTGGAGGTGCAGCGTGAAGGGAAGAGAGGAGGTGTAGCAGCTTGAAACAAAACGTGAAAGAGAAAGAGGTGGGGCCCAATGGTAGTAATTTGTAGAAAATTCTAGATAAAGAGGGTGTTAATTTAATTTTAGGTATATATCCTTTATGTAGGGATAAAATAGAGCACGTCGGGTTTTTAATAAATCCCGATGAAACAAGGCAAATTCCGACAATTGATAATTACCCAATTATTTGAAATATACAAGAATCAGAAGTTCCCGACTGAAATACGTAGCTATTAATATGAAAGCTTTCAGGAGAATCAAGTTCAGCATAATTATACTGGAATATGTTACTACTAGTAAGTGAGTTCGATATCGCCATATATTACAGACCCAATAATTTACGGGGCATTTCAACAAAGGATGCACAATGCCTTACCACTAGAGCAATGAGACTGAAGCGATAATTATTAGATCTGTGCGGTATATATAACCGCACAGATATATTTTATTTAAAAAAAAATCTGCGCGATTCGGATCATTCGGTTCGGATTCGGTTCGGATAATTCGGTTCGGATTCGTTCGGACCAGTTTTCAATTCGGATTGTAGTCGGTCCGGATCGGATTCGGATCGGACCGGATATTGTTCGGGCTCATCTAGTTCGGATTCGGATTCGGTTCGGATAAAGGTAGTTCGGATAAATTCATATTCGGATATTATTCGGATTGAGACCATTCGGATTGAATAATTCCGGATTCGGGTTCGGTTCGGATAAAACTAGTTCGGATATTATTCGGATCGATACCATTCGGATGGATTTGTTTCGGTTTTTGTTCGGATTTGAGTTTAGTTTAGAAGAATGGACTATTATACTTAGGCAGTTTCTAATCGTATATATAAATATCTAATATTCTTTTTGGTAAAGCGTTTTTAAAAAAAATACATTAGTGCCGAAAAAGAAGACTCAAATTCAATTTTTTTGGTAGAGAGTTGCCTCATTTGTGGCAAGGAAAGAAGAAGACCCAAATTTAATTTTTTTAAAGGAGCTGTCACGTGGCAGCCCCTGATTGGTGAAGTAGGTATATTTATTTGATTATGTTTTATAATTGTTATTCACTTAAACGTTTATAACTTAAAATTTAATAATGATAAAAATAAATAAAAAATACCAATGATTTTATTATTTCGAGATCTATAAATAGAGACCAATATTGGTTAAAAAAAATATTTGGAGCCTCCTACTTAAAAAATACCAACTTAAAATTTAATAATGTTAAATTGTGAATTTAATCGTTTTCATCATTTTATCGAGATCCGAGTGTCGGATTGAGTCAATCTCTTCACATATTATCAACATAGTTCCAATACGAATCAAAACATATAAAAACAAATTAACAAAAAACGAGTCTCGGTTATAGGAATAGCTTATTTTCAACTATTTTAATCGAACTCCATTGATTATCGTTAGAACTATTCAATGATATCGTCGCATCTCGAGATCAGAGTGTCTGATCGAATCGATCTCTTCACATATTATCAATATAATTCTAATACGAATCAAAATCATTTGGGCTATTTGGGCTAATTGGGCCTCATTGGCCCATTTTGTCTCGTTTTCATCGTTTTATCGAGATTCGAGTGTCGGATCGAGTCGATCTCTTCACATATTATTAATATAATTCCAATACGAACCAAAATATATAAAAAGTTTCAACGAAAAGAGAGTCTCGGTTATCGGACTAGCTCATTTCCAACTATTTTCATCGAGCTTCATTGATTATCGCTACAACTATTCAATGATATCGTCGGATCTCGAGATCTGATTGTCGGATCGAGTCGATCTCTTCACATATTATCTATATAATTCCAATACGAATCAAAATCATTTGGGTCACTTGGGCCAATTGGGCCGTTTGGGGTAATTGGGCCTATTGGGCCTCATTGGCCCATTTTGCCTCGTTTTCATCGTTTTATCGAGATACGACCGTCAGATCGAGTCGATATCTTCACATATTATCAATATAATTCCAATAAGAGTCAAAAAATATAAAAAGTTTCAACGAAAAACGAGTGTCGGTTATCGGACTAGCTCATTTCCAACTATTTTCATCGAGCTTCGTTGATTATCGCTACAACTATTCAATAATATCGTCGGATCGAGTCGGTCTCTTCATATATTATTAATATAATTCCAATACGAACCAAAATATATAAAATGTTTCAACAAAAAGAGAGTCTCGGACATCGGACTAGCTCATTTCCAACTATTTTCATCAAGCTTCATTGATTATCGCTACAACTATTCAATGATATCGTCGGATCTCGAGATCCGAGTGTCGGATCGAGTCGATCTCTTCACATATTATCTATATAATTCCAATACGAATCAAAATCATTTGGGTCACTTGGGCCAATTGGGCCGTTTGGGGTAATTGGGCCTATTGGGCCTCATTGGCCCATTTTGCCTCGTTTTCATCGTTTTATCGAGATACGACCGTCAGATCGAGTCGATATCTTCACATATTATCAATATAATTCCAATAAGAGTCAAAAAATATAAAAAGTTTCAACGAAAAACGAGTGTCGGTTATCGGACTAGCTCATTTCCAACTATTTTCATCGAGCTTCGTTGATTATCGCTCATTTCCAACTATTTCCATCGAGCTTCATTGGTCAGCTTATCCTGATCCCCCATACCCCGATTCCGCGGGACATATGGGTAGATGTTGTTGTTGTTGTAATTAGCAATTAAATTGTTTTATACTCATATTAGACTCTCACTTCATTTTTAATTATCTAAGAAAAACATGGTCGTGTTTGATCTTGTTTTATTCGTCTCGTTAAGTACTTTAACATTATATATTTTTTATAATTTTCAACAAAATGTAATTAAAAATATTTATGATAAAAAACGTGCATCGGTATTCGTGTTCAGTTAAAACAGGACAAATAAAATGGAACGGGAGTAATAAGTCTAGTACGTACAGAACTTAAAGAAATGAAAAATATGTACAACCAAATTCATTTGGCTCCAATTCTAATTTTTCTGCCGCCACTTCCCAAAATTTTACCACCACTTTCCCAATTATGTAAACCCAATTCTCAAATCAACAATTCCAAACCTAACTTTTTCCCGTAGCTTGCCCTTTCGACTCTCTTGTCTCGACCACACGGCCAGCGTACTCGACCACACGGCCACACCACGTCGCCGGTAGCTCACCTGATGTAGTGTTGCCCTCCCCAGCCCGGATTTGATGTAGCTCGCCCTCCCCAACGTTCGGCTCCCCAGCTGGTTCGACCTGCCAACAGTGGTACGGCTGGCCCGTCTCATCTCTGTTTCGAGATTTCCTTCCTTGCTCCTGATTCGTCTCACACTCTCGATTCACGCAGGCCTTGTTCCTCCTTCAGTCCTTGTTCCTCCTTCAGTCCTTCTCCCGTCCACTGTCGAGTCTTCGTTTGCGGCGATTCAGATCGACCAGTAGCTTCCGACCTCCGCTTAACCTCTCCATCTCAATTAATCTTCATTGGTTTGACACTTAGATCCATTCTTCTTTGACGTTTTAAGTAGGCTGGAAATTTTTTAATAGCAGTGATAATTTTTGCAAGCTATGTCCAGTATTTTAAATAGTTTAGATAGGTGCTTAATTTCTCTTAGATGGATGCTTGGTTCCTTCGTTACAGATTTGATGAAGTAATGTTCTTGTGTCCTGCTGTGTGTGCTATTGTCATTTTCATCTATCTAAAACTATGCCATTCTTAACAGGCAGTCAGGCACCATGACAGATACACACATAAATGCTGAAGAAGTTCTTGAGGACACAGTCAGCAATGATATTGACAGCCCCACAGAATCAATCTCAACAGACATTCGTGTTAAAAAGAAGATAGCTTCGCGAAGTCCTGCGTGGCTGCATTTCACATTAGTTGAGTCAAAAGAAGAGAATATGCCAGCAAGAGCTTTTTGCAACCACTGTAACGTTTCTTATAGTTATGCAAGTTCAGTCCAAGGTACTTCAACTTTGAACACTCATCTTAAGAAATGTGCTGGATATAAGAAGTTTATGGAGTCTAAGGAGTCAAATAGTTTGACACAATCGTTTAATCAGATGCATTACAGAGAATTGATTGCTAAAGCAATTATTAGGCATGGTTATGCGTTTTCCTGGGTCGAACATGAGGGAAATAGGGAAATTCATACATATTTGAATAGTCAGATTCGAACTATTTGTAGAAATACTGCTAAGGCTGATTGTTTAAAACTGCACCGGAGTTTGAAAGCTGACTTGAAAGAGATCCTTGCTAATGTTCCTGGCCGAATTTGCTTGACGTCTGATATGTGGACCTCGTGTCAAACATTAGGTTACATGTGTCTAACGGCTCATTATGTAGACTCTGATTGGAAACTGAATAGCAAAGTGTTGAATTTTGTTCATCTGGAAACAGGGCATAGCGGGTATGAGATGTACAGTGTATTATTTGAGCTACTTCGTAACTGGGGAATTGAAAAGAAAATTTTTGCATTAACATTGGATAATGCTTCTAGTAATGATAAGATGCAGGACCATTTGAAGAAAAGCCTTAATATTGGTAACAATTTAGTACAAGGTGGTGCATATTTTCATATCCGTTGTGCTGCTCATGTGTTGAACCTCATTGTTAAGGATGGTCTTAAGTTGATTGAGAAGTCTATCACCAAGATAAGGGAAAGTGTGAAGTATGTTAACTGGTCTGAGGTAAGAAAGAGAGCCTTCAATACTAGTGTGAATAATACAAGCATCAATGAGAAAAAGGGATTGTGGTTGGATGTTGATACTAGGTGGAATTCGACGTACTACATGTTAGACAGAGCTCTCTTGTATCGGGAGGCATTTGTTGACTTGAGCTCTTCTATTGCTGGGTACAAGTATCTTCCTAGTGAATCAGAATGGGAGAAGGTTGAACAGCTGCGAGATGTTTTGGAACCCTTGTCTGACATAACTGATTTGTTTTCTGGCAGTGATTATCCAACAGCGAATCTGTATTTTGAGAATGTTTGGAGGATTGCAATGCTTTTGAAAGAGCTAGAGAAGAGTGATGACTTTGAATTAAGAACTATGGCCAAAGCAATGAAGGAAAAATTTGATAAATATTGGTTTAGTTCTGAGGGTCAGGAGTACAATTCCCTATTTGCTTTTGCTTTAGTTCTTGATCCTCGTCATAAGAGACAAGCTTTGAAACATTGTTTTCGAAGGTTGTATGATAATGAGAAAGAAGCTATCAGTAAGTTTAATGAGGTGCTATATAAGCTAGACAAGTTGTATGAAGAGTACGATTCAGTAGAGATCAATAGTTTGCATGAGGCACCAACTTCCACAGCCACATGGCCCACATCCAACAAGTCAGCATGTTCAAAGACCGGCAATCGAAAAAGGAAGTTTGACTTCGCTGTAAGTTTCTGTTTTTATTTGCTTTTGCAGTTCTCTTCTTTATTCAGGCATTAAGTTGACAACTACTACTCACTTTGCTACTTTCAGGATATTACTATTGAAAAGCCAATCATTTTGGAAAGCACAAAAAACAAACTGGATTTGTACTTGGAAGAACCTCAACTTCATCATGATCAAGATACACCATTCGATGTCCTCGCCTTTTGGAAAGAAAATGAGATCAAACATGGGAAGCTTTCTCATTTAGCTAGGGACATCTTGACTGTGCCTCTCACAACTGTTGCTTCTGAATCAACCTTTAGTATTGGAGGTAAGGTGTATTTTTTTTGTATATTATTCTTTTGTATTCTTATTTACTTGAGGCATTCTCTATTTTTTTCCCTCTTTCTCCTAATATCTAGTATTCTTGGTTAATGGTTTGCTGTCAGGTAGGGTTTTGAACAAGTGGCGATCATCTTTACTTCCAGAACATGTGGAGGCTCTGATTACTTCTCGAAGTTGGTTGTTTGGTTATGCTGGTATGTCATTACTTGTGTGCATTAAATCTTGTATATTGTTTTAATTTAAATTTCATAACGTATTCAATTGTTTTACAAACCAATGAAACCTATGTAATAGTGGATGAGCCAGAAAATGTGGGTTCGGAGGTGGATTGGACGACCGAATGATCTTAAGCTTTCTTGGAGAATTGTTACGGTGAGATCATTTTTTTTTGTTTTTAAATTTGTCTGTAATTTTAGTTGTTTATTCTGTAATGTGTTTGAATTGTTTAAACATTCAGATTGATCATGTGTTATCAGTGTCAACTTTTTATTTTCTAGTCATCATAATCTATACATGTACTTATTACAATTAATGTTGTTTTACAGATCTTGGATCGGCTGTTGGATTTGCTATCTTTGCTTCGACTCAGTCATCTTAGGTTATCTTTGTCATTGGAGGGGAGCGTTTATTTTGCCAGGCTTGGTATGAACTGCATAACTGATTATGTAGGTCGTTGTTGAAAAATATGGGTTGACACAAGATTAATGTGGATCAGTGTTTTTTTTCTATTTTATTATGACAGCAGAACGAAGTGTATGTATTAATGTATTGTGAATGATATTTGATGGCGTTGCTCATTTTATTATTTTAGGATTGTTTTGAACAATTGCTTGTGAACTTCACCATTTTATTTAGATTAATTTTGGATCAAATTTACTTCGGATTATTTCGGATCAAGTGATTTATGGATCGGATAATTTCGGATCAAATTCACTTCGGATCGGATTCGGATCGGATAATTTATATTTCGGATTATTTCGGATCGGACTATTTTCGGTATAATGCATTTCGGATAATGTTCGGATCGGATTTGTCCGGATTAGTTCGGATTCGGGTCTTTTTCGGACTGTACATACTTCGGTTCGGTTTCGGTTCGGTTCGGATTTCGGTTCATGTTCGGATTATTCCGCCGCCATTTTTCGGATCAAAATTCGGACTCGGTTCGGATTTTATCGGTTCGGATTTCGGATTCGGATCAGTTTTGCCAGGTCTACCAACGACCCACTCTTCCGGTAGAGCCATAATCGAGGGTGCCACGACATAAAAACATTTTGACATCAAATGGGGATCGGAACAATCCTTACCATGTGTATAACGTCTCAACCGATACATTTAATTCAATCGATAATCACCATTCAACGCAACAAATCTTTTAGTACAATAAGAATTTCCACGACCAATGTATGTCCATAAGAAGCCGAACAAGTACGACACAAGATGGCACAAGGCACAATGAACCAATACCACAAATCAACAACATATACAACGACAACGTCTATATTCTCGATAACAACAATTTTCCAAACTTAACAAACATATCCAATGACAACATGGCATAACGAATAAAGACAACAAGGCAACGAAAATAACAACGATGTCAACATGAACGATAAGATTTAACACATCAACAATAACCAATGCATCAATTCATGAAATAGATCAACAACGACAACCAAATCAACAACAAGAACATGAGTTCCTAACATTATAATTTGATATAGTTATATGCATGTAGAATTGATGGTTTGATGACATGCCTAATCTATTGTTCTAAACTTAAACTATGACACGCAAACGCTCACAAATAACTTGCCTCAATCGACGATTCAACACAAGTAATCCGTTTGTCGTATAAAGATGTCGCAAAGTTCACGAAACGGTCGCCTAAGTCGAACCTTCACGAAAAACGTCATATCTCATCACATATACATCCAAATCGAAAACCGTAAAATTCCTCATACTCGTAGGGAGATTTCTCACCTTAAAAAGTCAGCCACAACTTCTCAGAAATTACGAATTTTTCCCAGAAATTTCAGATTCACACAAAATATCCCAAATCTCTTACTTCTACCTCCAATCTCCAAACTCAATCAACCTACACATACCAATGCATCAACTAATTGCTATTATTCCCCAATTGGTTAGGAGGACCTCTATTCCTAATAAAATCGAAAATTGAAAAGCTAGGGTTCATAAATTTGGGGAAAAACTCACACAAGGCAAGAGCTGCTACGCAGAGCAAGAAAACGCGAGCTGCTGCACATGAGCTGCTGTTGGGATGTGGGTTGTTGTCACACGAGCTGCTGCACAAACTGCTGCACAGCTGCTGCGCAGAGAAGGAGAGTGCGAGAGTGCGAGCTGCTGCGCAGAGGAAGAAGACGCGAGCATGGTCGGGCTGAGGTGCTGGTCGAGCGCGCGGCTGAACAAGGGCTGCTGGCTGAGCTGTTGGCTGAAGTCCAGAGAAAGGAGGAAGAATGTGGAGGTGCAGCGTGAAGGGAAGAGAGGAGGTGTAGCAGCTTGAAACAAAACGTGAAAGAGAAAGAGGTGGGGCCCAATGGTAGTAATTTGTAGAAAATTCTAGATAAAGAGGGTGTTAATTTAATTTTAGGTATATATCCTTTATGTAGGGATAAAATAGAGCACGTCGGGTTTTTAATAAATCCCGATGAAACAAGGCAAATTCCGACAATTGATAATTACCCAATTATTTGAAATATACAAGAATCAGAAGTTCCCGACTGAAATACGTAGCTATTAATATGAAAGCTTTCAGGAGAATCAAGTTCAGCATAATTATACTGGAATATGTTACTACTAGTAAGTGAGTTCGATATCGCCATATATTACAGACCCAATAATTTACGGGGCATTTCAACAAAGGATGCACAATGCCTTACCACTAGAGCAATGAGACTGAAGCGATAATTATTAGATCTGTGCGGTATATATAACCGCACAGATATATTTTATTTAAAAAAAAATCTGCGCGATTAATTAAAAAAAAAAAAAAATTAAAAAAAATCTGTGCGGTAACCTTTACCGCACAGGAATTTTTTTAATCAAAATTTTAATTTTTTTTAGTTAATCTTCCCTTTATCTCGTGCGTTAAATCTTAACGCACAGATCTGTGCGGTAAGAGTTAACGCACAAGATTAATATACGTTTTCAAAAAAATTCCAAAATTGCCCCTGGAACAACGGGTGCGTTAGTTACCGCACCGTTCTGTACTGTAACTCTTACCGCACAGAAAAGTGTGCATTTAGCAAAAAAAACGTGTGCATTTAGACGCAGCCTTTTGTTAATAGGGTATATTTAGTTGAACAAAATAGGATGGGGATTATTCTATAGTAGTCTATTACCAAATTGGGATAGAAACCCAATTCCCTCATTTTCCAAACCATATTTTATGTACTTTAATATACAAAAAGTTATTTAGTAATTATATAAAAAGATTTCATCTTATAATTTATAAATTTTAAATACTTTAAATTAAATATATTTAAATATTTAAACAATGCTTGATTGACACTCTCTATATTAAGAATGTTTATCATACTAATTAAAAAACTTTATATTAAAGAATTGATCATCTTTTTACTTTATTTAGGTGATAATTCAAATTAACAATTATTTAAAAAATTAAGCTAAATTTATACGTGGTAAATGAACTAAATCTATAAAATAATTTAACCTAAATTATTTATATATTAAAATTAAAATTTATTATTTTATAAAACTCATGCGAGACAAGGAAAACTGAACTAGTTTAGTTTAAAAAGGAGTAGTAGATATAGGAATGGAGGTGTAGATTTGGGTAAACAACTGAAATGGAGGAGAGGAAGAGGCTGCTAGTGCTGAACCAACAATATTCAAAACCCTTATTCGTATCCGTGATATTGCCGAACACACAAGCAATAGGTATGAAATTCCAACCCCATTCCCCACCAACCCAAAATTTATACCAAACAGCCTCTAACAGGTTTGACGACTGAAAAGAGGGACAAATGGGGACACAACCGATTTGGTCGATGCCATGCAATCTTCAAATGCATGCCTGATTCATGTTGTTTCCGAATTAGGCAATGATCACATATTATTACTAAACAGTAGTTCATGTCTGTGTATGTAGAGTAAACCAAATCCCAAAGTTACGATAAATAAACTGAGAAGAAACCTTCTCCTGCAAATGAAAAGAGTTAAATGCAGGAGGCTTGGCTTGTCTTGTCTGATAACACAAACGGTCAACTAAGCAAGCAAGTCACAACCAATGCAAAAGGCAGGAACCAAACAACAATAAAGCATCAGAGCAGACGAGTTTCTTTTAATAGCGACGATGAGGCGAAAGCCCATACCTGGACATCCTGCTTGGGGACCCAAGGTACTCGTCTCGAGATGCTATGGAGGGGTAGTAACTTCGGCTACTGCTTACATCATACCCAGGATGATCACGGTGGTATATAATAGGCTGCTGCTCTCCCCTACTAGATGGCATTGGCATGTATGGAGTTGTTTCATAGTCATAAAGATGACGTGGCCTTGAGTAGGGTGCAACACCTCTATCCTCATTCCCAATGCTCATGCCCATGTCTACCCTATAATCACCAAGTGATGATGTGCCCCCAGTCCCACTGTAAGATGCAGTATAAGCATCCATATGCAGCAAAGGAAGAGCTGTTGATGGAAGATAAGCTTCCCTTCTATACACATCAGCAGCAGAATGGCGCAGGTACGTGATGCTGTCATTCAAGGGCAAGCCAAGAGGAGAATGCCTTCTATGAGCAGCAGCTCGTACATGTCTTGCATCCTCCTCCATGCGTAAACGTAGTCTTTCCTCAGTTTCAAGCCGTAAACGCAGTCTTGCGTCATCCTCGTATAGTACACGTCTTGCAGCATCGTCATCAGCCCACACACGTCTTCTTTGCTCATCTTCCATACGTAGTCGTCGTCTTGCATCATCCTCTAGTAGTGAACTTCGTCTTGCGTCAGCATCCTCGACCCGTGAACGTCGTCTTGCCCCATCCTCAGCCCCCCTTGGACGTACCACAGCCCCGCTTGAACGCGCCCCACCTGAACCTCTCACATTGCCTGCTGCTGCATCCCGCCCCCTTGACTGATTAACATTATCTACAACAATCCTTCTTCTCTTGTTGTCTCTCCCAGCATCACCATCAGCATGAGCATCAGCTACAACTCTTCTCTCTCTACCCCGCTCATCATTATCCATCCTCACCCTCCTTTTCTTCTCTCTTACTACTGCAGGATGGACTCTTGCTCTTGCTCTTTCACTCACTGCCTTGGCCTTAGACTTCGATGAGCCCTTGTTCCCTAATTGGAAAAGCTTGCACAAACTCTTCACCTGAACAGAGCTTTCATGAGCATGAAAGATTTATAGTAGGGTATGTAGATTGCAAGTGCAGTGACAACTAAAGGGACAATATTCGTATGCCACAGTCCAAAGAAGCGGTATCAAACCTGTTCAGCAGTTAGCTCAGTGTTGAACTTGTTTTTGGTGTAATAATTATCCTTGATAACATTTTTGAACTTCTCCTCCGGCAACGGAGAGCAATCACGGACAGCAGTAAAGCGCACCTATCATTATAAATTCTCAAGATAAGATCCTGAACAAATTCCACTTGGTATGGGGTGTGGATCCGGATTAAGATGAAGCTCAACCCTTTGATATAAGTTTGGACTATTTCATTGTCCCACTAAGTAGAGATCAAGCAGCTTACAAGTTGTTTTTATCAACTGCAGCAACTTTGATCAAATAGCATAAGGTATAATATTATGAAACAACCACTTAGATGGTTCTGGCGAAGAAATTTTAGCAGATTGAAATGAAAGACCGCGTATACTAACCTGAGAAGGGAAATTTGACTTGAAAGCATTGGGTTCTATATTATAACCCCCAGGTCCAGCAGCTTTATAGATCCCATAGAGAAGCTTCAATTCAAAATCAAACAGAAAGAGCCTCATGCCTTTGTACACCTTTAATACTGCATCTTTCTTGCTTGCTGGGAGCCCCATGATCTTGTAACGGTAGCAGTCCTCCTTAGTTTTTGAGCTGCACATGAATATCATCCCCATCGTCTCCACTTTGTTTGAAGAATTGGGTTTATTTGATGGTTCAGCGCCATCTTTATCTTCAGCAGTCACCCCTTGTAATTTTGCTTCCTCATTCATACCATCCATCTTTTCACTTTCTAATGTCGTCTTTTCTTTCCCATCTTGCTTATTCTTCTCAGTTTGCTTGGACTCAACAGACACCTTAGCAATCTTTTGCTGGGCTTTCTTCTGCTTTGTTTTCACTGTACTTGAATTATTTACATTATTTATACCATCAAGACTCTCTTCATTCTGCGGATGCTGATTTGGTCTAACTTCAACAGAGCGATCAGGCATATCTAACGACTGTGGTTTCTCTTCATCCTTGGTTACAACGGCTTTCCCCTTAACCAGTATCCTCTTCTTAACAACTTTATTTCGCCTAAGAACCTTCTTTTGGGGAAGCATCATGTCATTCGTAGTGTTTGTATCATCGTTTATGATCTTCTCTTTCTTGTTCTTCTTCATAGTAAATGCAGACTCCAAATCCTTTGCATTTTCACTTCTCAGAACATTTTCCTCCGAAATATCATCTTCAGGGACTATAAAAATATCATCATCACCTACTTCACAGGCAAACCCTTCCTCATCTTTCTGCAGATCTACTGACGCAGCGACTTCTTGTTTATCAATCAGTGAATCATTCAAAAAAAATCCAGCAAGACTCTCATCAGTCTTTGCATCCAAATTTGGTCTTACTTCAACGGAGGGACCGGACGTATCTGATGGTTGTGACTTCTCTTCATCCTTGGCTAAAATCCCTTTCCCCTTAACCAGTTTCCTCTTCTTAACAACTTTCTTTCCCTTTAAGACCTTCTTTTTGGGAAATGAGAACATTTCTTTCGTAGTGTCTGTATCATCTTCAGAGCCTATAAGCATTTCTTCATCACCTACTTTACTGGCTAACCCTGCCTCATTATTCTTCCTGTCAAACGCAGCAGTGAATTCCTGTTTATCAAGCACAACATTTAATGCGTCTTTCTCTTGATTTCCAGCCTCCTCTTCACTCTCCTTGGGGTCCACATCCCTATTATTACAAAGATGAAATCTGTTTCTTAATTCATCATTGTTCTCTTTTCCTTCAAAAGCAGAAGCATCTGTTGTTCCATCATTATTCAACTCAATTATAGTCTCCTCTTCTGATATACATGGCTCTCTTGTTTCTTGCTCGTCTTCTGTGTACTGAGCAACACCCCCTGCAACTTCAACAACCATCTTGCAAGTTTCTTCAGTCTCCAGGTCCATTACCTGACCACCTAATAAATAGGGTGCGTAAAAACTCTCTACCTCAAATGGAAAACATTATGAATAAAAAAATGCAGCTGAAAAGATATAATTTGTCATTTCAGAGAACAAGTGCTATGAAACACCTACTAAAAATAAACCCATTTAATCGCAAAATTACGCTTTTACTATCTAATTTTGGACAAAGTTGTTACAAGACAATCGCTATTGCCCACCAACACCGATGCTCCATACTCAGTTATAAGGCCATCAAGAAACAATTGAAATTGCATAAATCATCAAGTCCGCCAAGTCACCCATTTAATAAGGCCTATCATGCTTAAAAGAAAATAGAAAACCTAAAATAACACCTAATAGAATCAACCCATTTAAATAGCGCAATTACGCTTTTACTATCCCCTTTTGGACAAAGTCATTACAAACCACTCGCTATTCCTCATTAAAACAGATATTCCATATTCAATTATAAGGCCATGAAGAAACAATTGAAATTGCATAAATCATCAAGTCCGCCAAAACACCCATTTAATAAGGCCTATCAGGCTTAAAAGAAAATAAAAAGATCTACCACCCTCATCAAAACCCAAGTTTATCGATCTAGTTACCAAACTCATCAATCTCTCATGCCTGAGTGGAAGCGTCATTCAAGACAGTGGGACTCCTCATCCCGACAAAAAAATATTAAATATACATTTTCTTTTCAGTCTCATTATTGTTTATAACCTAACATAGGCAATCCTTTTTCCACTAAAGGAAGATCAGCCTTATGAAGTTAATTAATCTCCATCGGTTAATTTGTTGTGTTTGGGTAGCAAGAAAAATCTATGGTTTCTGTTAGTATTTCACAAGATTTTTAATTTGGTTTGTCAGACAGATAACTGAGAATCGAGAATGCAAAGAATATGCAAACAAAACCAAACAGTGCGACCCTCCCCCTCTCCCTTTCCTCCTCCATTCCAGGTATTCTAAATCTCCCATGGTAAATCATTTGTCTCCTTCATTGCAACCGTCAAGGATTCTGGCATCAAGGGAGAATTCTAAATGGTTATTTGGTACTGTTAAGTGCCAAACCTTTTTAGTGATGGATGAAATAGATTGAACGTGAACTTTAATCAGAAGCATATATTTTCGCAATACTCTAGTTTATGCAACATTGAATACAATGAAAATAGTGCAATATCCAGCAATTTAACTAATAAAAGGAACGTAATTATAACTTTGATTCACTGAGACAGATAGCTAGAATCAGCAAAACTCCATCCAAGTAATAGAGACGAGTGTGGAGGTTGTTCTAATCGACTTCTTTTAGGATATCAATTTAAGCAATTACAAGGTTATATTCTTCTTGTGATAGATGAACAAAAAGAAGAGAGAGATAGGGAGAAACCTCGAATAGATTGCAAACCGAACGATTAATCAGACAAATATCACAGCAGCGGAATCTGGAACAAGTCGAATTAGAACAAAATCTTAGAAATCAGATACAACAATGCCGAACAACCACTAGTATCTCAAAATTAGGTTATGCACCAACGAACGTACAATCACAAGTCAAGAAAAAGAATTTAGTAAGTTACCCAGATAGGGATAAATGGGTTGAATTTCATGCATAGATCGATGATCCTTATGATCTGTATGTCCTATGCCTATGGCACGCCACCGGTTGAGACGTAGGAATCAGCCAACGAAATAAGGGACTCTAGACTCCAGAGATAGTTGACAGTAAGCTTCCCAAAGCTGATCTCCTCGTCATAAATCATTATACTGAATAGAACAACTTGGGCCACCTTAGCTGGGCCTAGTTGAATTGGACTTGCCTGCTTATGGCCTCTTTAGCCTTTTATTTCCTTTCTTTTTTTAATTGTAAATCTCACGTGACGATCTCAAATCATCCAAAAATATGAACCTAAGTTTTACCCTTACTATTTGGCACACCTTTTTTGTCTATTTAGCACAGGCATACATTCATCACGGAAGTCCAGCGTTTCTCCGTCACGAAGGTTTATAAAAGTTCCGTCACGAAGGTCAAGCAAAGTTCCGTGACGAAGGTTTGCAATACTTCCGTGACGAAGGTCCAACATACATCCGTGACGAATGTCCTTTTTTCACTATAAAAGCCAATTTTTTTACCTAACCCTAATCTTTACCTCATATCCTCTCCATACATTCGTGACGGCGCACAACAACCTCTCCAACAACCACATTCAATACATTTTCATCTCATTCACCACAAAATCATCAAATCAAGTGTATAAGGTAATTTCTATTCTAGTTTGCATTAGTTTAGATTAATGTTCTTTGATTAGATGAAATAATGTCAAAATGATTGATATGTTGTGATTTCTATACTCTTTAAGCAACTTTGATTAGTTCAATTGTGGTTTGTTTGATTGTTTTGTTTCAATTTTGAAGATATAATCACCTATTTGAATATATAATCCCCAATTTTTAGGGTTGTGATTAAATATGATTGATTGATACATATTAAGCTTAGGGTTTGAGAATTTGGTTAAGAAAACATGTTATTTAGGGCTAGTTTGGAAAACTGTTTTTTTGATTCAAATTCACCAAAAACAGCTTGCTTAACCGGAATGCAAAACTGTTTTGGAGCTTCTAATATGCAGAAAGTTTCGTCACGAAGGTCGGATGGTCTTTCGTCACGAAGGTCGAATGATCCTTCGTGACGAAGGTTTGTTGAACATTCGTGACGGAGGTTGGGCATACCTTCGTGACAGGTGTAACAGAGACCTTCGTGACGAAGGTTACTGAAAGATCCATCACAGATCTTTTTGTATATTAATTCAGTTTTTGGTATTTGTTGTGTTGTTTTATTTTGCGATTGTAATTTGACAAAAACATGTGTTTCTTATATAGAATGCATCCGTCTTCTAGAAGCACGCGGAAGATCGCCCGCAATCAGACTCAAGAAGATATCGAGGCCGGAGAAAGGCCCGCTTATCAGCCGAAGCCGAGGAAGAGGCGCGGAAGAGCTAACGAGGGTACAAGTGCAAGTCAAGACGTCCCTCAACCTTCTTGGCATGAACAACAACAACTGGCTGACCCTAGTGCATATTCGAACCTTTACGAGAACATGGTTAGTTATTTCGTAATTCACTTATGTTAGTGTATTTTTGTTATTATTAAATTATTAATAATTTTGTAATTTATTTGATTACAACAGAATATCCCGATGACTCCAACCTATGAGGCACAAGATCCAACTTGAAGTCCGCATATTGCTGTAAGTATTAGTTTGAAATTTAATTTATAGACGATTATGAGTGAAAGTTGTACATTTTACTAATTTGTTTTTCTACTAATCTGTTTTTTTGTAATAGATCCCTACATGGGTTCCCCCCCGCTTCTCCGCAACTAGCATGGGATGAAGCAGTAGGCCATCAACAGGCCTTTCAGCAACAAGCACCGAAATGGCATTCCGGTCCACATGCTACCTGGGCTGAAGGACAGTTTGAGGGCCATTACGGGGGGATCAATGATGAGGAACAAGGCGATGACAATGACGACATTTACCCGAAGTTACAGTTTTCTGTGCCTGGAGGTCCTAAGGAGATAGACTTGCTGTATAGCTTCAGCGGGCACACTGCTTATATGGTTTGGCAAGGCAATGTAAGTAAAGCTATCACCTTTGTTTGAATTGTTAATAGAATTATTACATATATAGAAATGATTAATTGATTTAATTCAGTCATGATTTGTTAATTGATTTAAATGTACTTAAAAAACTTGAAATATGATAAATAGGAGAGACCGCAATTGAGAAATACGGTCAGAAAAGAAGGTTTAAAAAAATGGCGGTTAGAGGGCGACTATCCTTGGGTTGCGTTGGCTAGGGCTTCTGGTTTGTCACATTTGCAAACCCTGATGTATCCCAACCACGACCAAGCGTTGATCAATGCATTTGTTGAGCGTTGGCAGCCCGAAACAAATTCATTTCACTTGCCATTTGCAGAAATGATAATCACCCTACTAGATGTGCACAAGATTCTGGGTATCCCTATAAACGGAAAGGGCATGGGCTTTCGCACATCGGCTGATGGAGTTGGCAAAGCTGACACGAAGACTGTAATGGTCAACAGAGCGAAGGCGGCTTTCGGTTTAGATTTAGTTGATGCAAGAGTGAAAGCTGGTAATCAAGTTTCACCGGATCTTTTGAGGGAGCAATGCATGAGAGTAGATGATGAGGGGAACTTTGTTATGGATCAGGTCTCAATCGCTAAGGGTTGGTTGACATACTTGTTGGGAATGACATTGTTTCCAGACAAGTCGTCGTACATGATCAAGTTGATTCATCATGAATGGGTTAATGATATGGCAGGATGTCCATGGTGTGTCTTGGGGTTCAGGTGCCTAGTGTGCTTTGTATGGACAGTTGGGTAAATACTCCCGAAGAGATTGTGCAACAATGTCTTTCTGTTAGACCTTGTTGATGGTAAGGTTGTCTTTAATTATATGTTTTGATTACAAGCGTTTTCCTTTTATTTTCTTTAGTTTTGTTTGATGATGTAGGGTTGGATCTATTTGTACTTTCCTGCTTTTGCCCCTCCACAAAACTATGAGTTGGATGAGGCAATGCCATATGCAGCCAAATTTGATTTGTCTGAAAGACCGGACAATCATCGCAACTACAGAGAGGAGCTAGACATGATGAGCGTAGAAGGGGTATGATTATATTTTCATTATCTGTTCATTTTTTGTTTTGACTGTAATTTAAACTTGTTTTTATTGATTCATGTACAATAGGTTGAGTGGCAACCGTATGGACGCCTTGATCTGCGTAGCGAAGAACTGCGCCCGACTTTCTTTCATGGGGTCTTGCATGTTTTGGAGAAGACCGAGCCTCACATGCCACTTAGAGTTTGTAGACAATTTGGTCGAGTTCAAGGTGTGCCAATCCCTCCCATTCAACCAATTAAAGCTAGAAGGTGTGGAAACAATCGTAAATACTTCGTGGAGTATGATCCCACCAACTGGGGTTGGGACCAAAGGGACAACAACTCTGTAAGTTTATGGGACATGGCTGTAGAAGAGGATCCTCCGTCTCTCTGCACTGATGATTACTTGGAGTGGTACTTGCCTCATACTCATCCAATAATCTCTCCTTATACTAAGGAGCATCTCATATATGCAGGTATGTCATTAATCTTCAAATTCTGTAAATCTATAACTTAATCAATGTTTGACTTCATTTATATCGTACTTCACTTTAGGCAATTCGGAATTCTGTGTACAATTTGGAGCCGTATCGGGATGCTGAAAATGAGGAGAAGTATCGGAGAATGAAAGACGTTGTCTGTCACACTTTGGATGGTTTCTATCCTTTCCTTGGGTAGTTTGGATTAATGTTGTTTTTAGATTCAATTGTTGTGATTTGGATTTGGTTTGTGCTTGAGTTTTAAAGACGATGTTTTTAGTTTGGATTTGGTTTGTGCTTGAGTTTTAAGAACATGTTTTGTAGTGTTTGAACGAATATATTGTTATTGTGATTTGGTTTGTTTGGAAATGTTAGATTGTTATTGCATATAACCAAATCGACTAAATAGAAAGAATCCCAATACGCCATTGTTTGATCCAAATCAATATCCGGCCCATCAAATTTAGTTCAGAAGATAGTGGGTTACAGCTGTATCACAATGTTGACAAGTAAGTGAGTTACAGTTGTTGCTAGCTGTTACACACTGAAGGCAATAAGTGAGTTACAACTGTTGCTAGCTGTAACACACAGAAGACAATAAGTGAGTTACAACTGTTGCTAGCTGTAACACACTTACCTTCAACTCTATATAACTTACGTTTTAGATTGGAATAAGCAACACATTTTAACTTCATACACAGAAGAAAATTATGGATCAAGGAGGGAAGCTCTGCTGGTACAGCAAAGTGCCAACTGAACAGACTTGTACTGAGCAATTCAGTCATGATAAGGTGAACTACGGGAGAAGATATTGGGGATGCCCTGATAGGACGTGGGACTCGCTTGATGATGATGGTGGGTGCAAATACAGGCATTGGATCGATCGTACATACTCAGGTTGAGCAAAGGCTGTTATAGAACAGCTAAATGAGGATAATTTGTATCACTCTACAGAGGCTGGTGATCTGGAGGAGCTAACTGAACTGCTGAGGGCAATGTCAAAAAGCCTAGGCGATGAGGTACTTGAACTTAAGGCGAAAAATGCTGAGCTCATGGATGAAAATGCTACACTTGCTGCAGAGAAGCAGACCTTGGTTGATGATAAATATGGAGCAAGTTCCAGTGGGACTAAGTAGTTTAATGTTTGTTTAACTTAGTGTTTGTTTAAGTTCTTGTTTTTACTGCTACTGTTGTTTTAATTTCCAGTTTCTTGTACTGCTACTACTGTAATGTTTGTTTCATTTAGAAATGGAAAAGTTTATGTTTTATTTTATGAAACAATTTAATAAAGTTTATAAGTTTAACAAATTTTCACTAAAAAATACACAGAAAATGGAGAAGTTAGTGTTTCTGTAGTTTTGCACAGTTAGGCGCAAACCGTGCAAAACAACAGAGAGCAAACTTAGTTCTGTCTCCTGTAAATAATACATTCGTCACGAAGGTATCCCAGACCTTCGTGACGAATGTTTTCCATTACACATTCGTCACGGATATAACTACGACCTTCGTGACGGATGTCTCCCTTAAGACATTCGTCACAAATGTCGTAGTTATATCCGTGACGAAGGTCTTCCATATTGACATTCGCCACGAAGGTATCCCAGACCTTCGTGACGAATGTTTTCCATTACACATTCGTCACGGATATAACTACGACCTTCGTGACAGATGTCTCCCTTAAGACATTCGTCACGAATGTCGTAGTTATATCCGTGAAGAAGGTCTTCCATATTGACATTCGTCACGGAATCCAATTGCACCTTCGTGAAGAATGTGTACATTCCAGAAAATCGTCGCGTAGATATGCTGAAGTTCAATGACGAATGTGTTGGTTTCTGCAAACTGAGACACTAAAACTTATAACTGAGTCGAAATACAAACTGAGACACTATACTTTAACCTTCTGAGTCATTACAAATCCTAAACAATCCATTTCAACTCAATCTTAAACGGTACAAACACACATCTAATTAAGATTAACGACGTTGTTGCCTTTCTTGTTTCTTGCCGGAGCTCTAGGCCTTTTGTACGCCGCTAGTTGCTCAGCAAAAGGGTCAATCAAGGAGCGAGCAACCAGTGAACAGTAATGATGCCACATATCATAAACTTCAGGGAATGGAGAGTCATCGACAATTGGCATCTACAACAAGGCAAATGATAGAGTGTGTAAGAGGTATTGATTTCAAAATATAAGCACAAAATTGATAGAGTGAGTTACAAATTACCTATTGCCAAACACTTTCAACCCTGCATAATCAAAACAATTATTTATAACAACAATGAAAAGCTAACATATATTGTATAACCCAAATTTGAAACGTAGTAACATGACTAACCTAATGTAAAGATTTTATCCACATAGATCGAAAGAAATCTATCGCCGTAGGGGTTTAGCCAATTCTTCTTCAGGTACCTAATCTCAGATGGATATTTTGCCCAAACTTGTTCAATACGCCCCAACTGAATGTTGTATGCCAAATTCTTCGACTGTTTGAATAAGTTAAGAAAATCACTTGCAAAATGGGTACCCCTTGCTTGTGACCTCATTGTTAGCTTACCATGGTCCTCAATGTTCTTTTGGATGTGCCGCCTACAGAGGAGGAAAGTAGAATTTGGAAAGATCATATTTAAAGTGTTCATCAAAGCTTTCTCTCGATCTGTGACTAAGCAAGTTGGCATCATCTTAACAACCCTAAACAACTCAGCCAATTGATACATGCACCACGCATAGTTTTCTTCTTTCTCTTCTGACACAAAAGCCCCAGCAACAACATAGTTCTTCCACGTTGATGTTATTCCAACAATCTCTATGAAGGGCATGCTGTACCTTTGCAAGATAATACATTACTATAAGAATTTATGCAGTAAAAACAAACATCATAATTTATAACTTAATTATACTTACTGAATTGTGCTGTAGGTCGCGTCGATCAACATTACATATGGAAACGCCTTAAGCAGCTTCATGGACTCTAGGCTTGCGAAGAACATCTTATTTGTGACTTCGCCGCTCTTGTGTCTTACGAAGTAGTTCAACTCCTTCGAACGATAGAAGAACTCTTGGACCACAGTTCTTCCCTCCATCCTCTCCTTTCTGAACTTGTTACAAAAGTTGTAGACTTGTGACTTCTTGGTCATGTTGTCAGGAGATTCATTGAGCCTTGTGTACATATGTATTGGTCTAGCATTTCCCTTCCTCATGTCTAGTAACATCTTTTCCTCCTCTGGTGTAAGTCTTCCAGCAAAGGCATTACCGTGTAAGGATTGACCAATAATGTGGTTGTGAGTTCCATGATCAACCCTTAAGATCCATTCCCCCTTTTCAGTCTCTCTACATGCAATCTGAAATTTGCAACCACATTTCTTTGTGTGGGTGTATTTCCTAGTTCTCCCCACTGAATCAGGAATATAATATCCACTGCGCTCGCATTTAAGCAAAGACCTTCCTAACTTCCCTTTGAAGTTGGTTCTACTAACCTTCAACATGAAGTTAGTTCTACTAACCTTCAACATGAAGTTATGAGTTTTTCCAATATCTCTTGCCCACAGTTCTGCGTCTGCTCTTGAGCTGAAAATCTTATCACTGACGAAAACTTCTGAATTATCCGATGATACATGTGGCTTCACATAAGGCACAACACTGTCAAACTGTGGTACTGTCTTCAATTTCGGGAAATACTTCATGTCTTGATATGGTTGCGATAAAGATTGATATTCAGGAACATTGGACCAATCATTTTGATGGGAATGATATGGAGGAGGATTAAGCTGAGAGACTATTGACGGAATATCAAAATCCAAACCAAGATCAAAAGAAGGCACTCCTTCAGGTCCCAAACGAATGTCGGCATTGATCGATAAGTTCTTTAAACCATTGAACATTGGACTATTATTCTGTAAAACAACAAAATACACAAAAACTACACTCAGAAACCATTTTTTCCTACCTTCGTCACGAATAATTGATACACCTTCGTCACAGATAAGAGCTCTACCTGCGTGACGAAAATATTTGCACATTTTTTGTGCAAATACATTCGTCACGAATGTCCTCAATACTTCCGTCACGAAGGTCCATGCAACTTCCGTGACGAATGTCATTTTTACCCCATTTCAGAATGTTTTTCAAACTTTTTTACCCCTAAATTCGAATCAAACCCTAAATTTCAACACAAACACAAATTTTCACACAAACCCTAACTTCAACATTATTTTAACATCTTCTTGTCATGCTCATTGTATGTAACACCTGGAAATCACATATTTTCTATCCAACTCTATATTACAACATGATTTTCACATAATCAACACAAAAACCTAACTTCAAACTATTCAATTTCATACAAAAACATAAATTTTACTACAAACCCTAACATGAACATTATTTAAAATAACTATAACATACCTTATTGTAGTTCCCCCATGATGGACCACCTTCATCAACATTTTGGTGTATGTAATCATCCCAATTTGACATTTTCAATTCAAGCTTGTGTTTGAATGAGAGTGTTTAGGGTTAAATGGGGTAAAATGAAGTTAAAAATGTAGAAGATGAAGTTGGTTGCAGATATTTGATGGTAATTAAATGTATTTGGTGTGGATTAGACATAATAGCTCCACTTTTGCAACATTCGTCACATAACTATTTGATTTCTTCGCCACGTATGTTGGCTACACCTTCGTCACGAAACTCTTCCATACATACGTGACAGATGTCCAAGTGTATACATTCGTGACGGATCTTTGATTCTATACATTCGTGACGAAGATAATGTGGAATACATCCGCGACGAAAGTTATGGTGTGTTAAATAAATTTTGAGGGTGTGCTAAATAAAGGCTTTGTATAAATATTTAATGTATTAGGGATATGAAACTACGGTAATTTCACAAAATTTGATAGACATTTTTGCCACAAATAAAAAAAAAGAGGTTTTATTTCGTAATTACTTGAAAAGTAATCAAAACACCATAAAATCATATCTCCCAACCGATTTGCCCAACCGATTTGCCCTTCAGCAATATAAGTTTTTAAGAAATCTATCAAACCTCCAAATCTATCTTAATTAAAGATATTTAACAAGAGAATAAAAAGAATATTGACAAAAGATAAAGATATTAACACGTACTACTATATAAATGGAAACCATCGAACATCTCACCCCCATAATTCTTCTTCCCTTTTCATTGGTCACAATAAATAGTAGTCCGGCAAACAAATCACTATAGCAAAAGGGTGTTGTTTCTCTCCCTCCTATCACTGTCTTATTTGTTCTACTCAACAATGTCTTCAATATCTAAGAAGGTGTTGCAAACAAGGCAAGACGGGGTCTTCTTCTTCATTCTCTGTTTTAGGGGATGTTGCTTCATCCTTGATGTGATTATCATCATTTGAGGGCAAAATTTTGCTCCTCCTTGACCGGAATGTCGAAAAAAGAGCCGGGAACAGAGCAACAATCTTTAGAAAGAGAGATAGCACACTACTTAGTGTAGAACAAAATTTCGTCAGCTGGAGTTTCCCCAAAAGTGTGCATTGCTGATAGGCAATAGTAGTACTACCTAAAGAAAAGAACTGATCAGTACATGCAAGAGATATTGAATCAAATAGATTTAGTCAATGAAGACTGAAGAGTTAAATTTAGTTGTACCTTCATTACTCATGGTTCTTTCAGACGGATAAAATGAATCATGTGAGTCACGAGATGCAGGGAAAGAGTCGTTGCAGCTGTGTTGTACGCATTTGCATCACATAATCGAACCTAATTAATTAAGATGAGAATTTCAGCACAATGATGATAGAGAATCTTTTAAAAATAAACTGAAAAAGGGAACTATTCATCTAATTCAGAAAGGTTATTGTACAAGAATTACACAGAATCAACGACGTACATCTTCACATACGGGATCTAGACAGGCAAATCTAGAGTTTGCTGGTTCAGCCAAGGAACAAGGATCATCGAGATCTGAACCCAATTCCATTGTTGAGGTACAGCTACATCTTCCCTAAAAGACATAAAAAAAAGTGGATTAGCAAAACTGCTGTAAAGTAAAGAAAGTTTTTCATTTTTCAAAATATCAAATCCAAAACCTGCCTTGAATGGGAGTATCTGTACACAAGACTCTAATTTCTGATCACTTGACATTTGACACTCTTGTGATTTTGCTTCACTATAGTTGCCTCTTCATTATGGACGACCTGAAGTCAATGAGAAACAAGTTCAGCACTCCACGAAAACTAATTCTAACTATTCAAACAAATTTACTAATTAACATAGTGTCATTTTTTATAGGTCCCTACTTTCAATATCTATGGATCATTCCATGGACCTTTGTTAGAGTGAAAGCATCCTCCATCAACATCACCACATGAACATGAGCCACCCAGAAAGTCAGGCAGTTGGCTGAAAATTTGAGGTAGAAAATATATCAATAAAGAAACTTCTATGATTCAAATGAAGTAACAAGAACGGATGTAACAGACCTTAAAGAGTTTCCACTTAGTCTACAAATCAGAGGTGATGATGAATAATTTATTTCAGAAAGTAATTTAGTAATCTGATAGAAAAGGGATCTAAGAAAAACCAAGAAGAAGAAGAGCATGATGGAACATGTATCATAGCCTTCAGAATCTTTGGCCATATGCTTTATCATTGCATCATTTGACAACAAACTCAAATCACTGAAAAGATACTCCACCTGTCACAGAGGCAGATTCATACTTCTGATACAGGATATCGAGCCACATAAAAACTTGGTGCATTTACAGTAATTGGTTATGATTAGGGATTACATCACAACTACCTTGATGTCAGTTACTTCATCATTAATGACAGACTCGAATCCACGAAGCACGTGCAGAGACGTCTCAAACTCTACATTCATACCCGTTTTTGCCTAAACACCAAAAACGATTGTAACTAAAACTATATCTAAATTCATAATAAACTAAAACAAAATTACAAATAAACAACGAGACGTTTCACGTATGAAGAATAATCCAGGTATGAGAATAGTACATGGAAAGATTCCTATAACTGCAAGAACACTCCATTCGACGAAAAGTCCCAGCAAATAAGCCAACATTATATATTAATAGTATTTTGAAAGCCACAAATATGTTATATGTAAATCTAAACTGATAAAAGCTCAACCCCGCCAATAAGCCATCAATTTTAACCCAATATCAGCTTAACATAAAACCCCCAAATTCAACAAATTAGGGTTTAGGGAAAAATACACAACATTGGGCAATTGGAAGTGGTTTAGTTGTGGCTCGGAGGAGGTGCCGATGAGTTGTGGTTGGCCGCTGCGATACCGCCGGAGACGACGCACCAGACTTTTGTTGCACGCGTTGGTGCACAGAGCTTCTTGATGCATGTCTGAACTGGGAGGAGCTGCAGTGGAGACTGAAGAGTGACGATGGTCTGAAAACAACAGAATGGTAGAAGAAAAGATTGGGTTTAAATATACTTATTTCTTAGAAAAAAGTAAATAGGTGATTATAAGCATGAAAAAAACAGTATCCGAACATACCCTAAATGGAATTTCAAGCAAAACCCGTGACAAAACCAGAAGTCCTTCCCAGTACTGGCCAAGGAGTTAAAAAAAATTCATCAACACATTCACATGAGCCTTAGTTGCTTAAACTTAGCTCCTTAAACAATCATCGGTAAAAAAGCGTTTGACAGATCTAGCCCTTGGGATTAATTAGCAATCCTTTTTATGATACTTCATGGCCTTCTCAAAAGAGTTTGACAGATCAAATATCTGACCAGGCCACCAAGGGTGACACTTCACCTTGCACCACACCAAATCATTGGCGAAAAACTCATCTGCAACTTCAGGTGGAAGCTCATAAGTTCCGCCAAATGGTAAATATTGTATTAAGAAGAGTAACCACCAACTACAACACAAGTTCTCAACCAAACAACAAACACCAACAAAGGAAACAAAGACAGAAATAAAGCAAGTAGATCCTTAATCTCCTTCCCATAGCTCTCCCACGCCTACTATTCTTCTTGATCTTGCACTGAAGTCTCAGCTTGCATGCATCAATGATGGAAGAAGCACAATTCCCCTCATGGATAGTAATTCCATTGAAGATCACCTCATTCCTAAGCCTCCAAGTGAAGTAGATGATCCCCTCAACTGTCAAGATCCTACTCAGGTAGATGTTATTCTGCCTTTGTGTGCAATCATCAAACCAGCACCACCAATCATTCAAGGAGGGTAAGATAGTGGTGATACCTTACCAACTGAGCACCAAGTTGGCAATATTCTTGACCACATTACACCTAAACCATAAATGATTCTCATCTTCTTCCTCCAAATGACACAAAGAACATAAGGGACTAGGAATAATCCCCCACCTGTGGAGTTTCTGAGCAGTAGGCAGCCTCCCAAGTGTAGCAAGCCAGCATATGAAGCTCCACTTACTAGCTTGATGCCTATGCCAAATAACTGAACACCAAGGGAAAGTTTGATGAGGAGATCTGGTCAAATTATAGAGAGCAACTCTATCCAACTTGCCAGAGGTTTTGATCAAGCTAGGATTGTCAAACAGGTGAATTTGGCCATAAGATTTCACCTCATCTCTGACTTTAATCAAGCTCTTCCAAATCCAAGATCCAGTGGATAGGCATCTGGCATTCCATATAGACTGTCTCTTAATAAGGTTGTTCCTGACCCATATAGTCCAAAGATTATCATACCCTCTGTGCATCTCAAAAATTAATCTGGATAACAAAGTTTTATTCCATGAAAGATGCTCCTAAAAGCCTAGTCCACCCTCCTCTTTTGGCCTACACACAGCTTTCCAAGCAACCAGACTCTTTTTGCCATCAATCTTACCAGACCAGAGATATGATCTACAAATGGCTTCTATCCCTTTAATCACTTTCTTAGGAAGTAGAAAGATTTGCATCCAAATTGACAGCACACCCTCAAGAACAGCCTTAGTCACTTGGGCCCTCCCTGCATAGGAAATTTGTCTGGCATTCCTGCAATTAAGAACACTTTTAAGTCTACTCAGTAGGCCCTCAAAATCCCCAGTCTTAGGTCTCTTAGAATGCAGAGGAAGGGAAAGACCCTTGACTATAGCCAAGGATATCAAGACATTCCCTTTTCCTTTCTACACTGAGCCCTCCAAAGAACACTTTGGTTTTAGCAGGATTAGAAACCAATCCAAATTCAAGGCCAAAGTTGTCAAGACACTCTTTAATCAGCCTGAGAGAAGTGTTATTAGGCTTACAACAGACCAAAAGGTCATCAGCAAAAGCAATATTGGTAATACCCATCTGTTTGCATCTAGGATGAAAGCCAAAACCTTTCTTTTAGCTCATAGCTCTCAACTTTCTGGTGAGAACCTCCATCACAATCACAAACAGAAATAGAGAAAGGGGATCACCCTGCCTGAGACCTCTCTTCCCCTCAAAAAAACCCTTAGCTTCCCCATTGATGATGATGGAAAAATAGGGGGTGGTGACACATTCCTTAATCCACTTGATCAACTTATCAGGGAATTGAAAGTATCTCAAAGAATCAACCAAGAATTTCCAAGAGACACAGTCATATGCCTTTTGAATATCAATTTGAATGAGGCATCTAGGGGAGATCTTATTTCTATCATACCCTTTAATGATATACTGAGCAGTAGTAATATTATGGGCAATTGATCTTCCAGGAACAAAGGCTCCTTGATTCATAGAGATGATATCATCCAGAATAGGCCTAATCTTCATCACCAGAATCTTAGAGAAGGTTTTGAGCATAGTGTTGCAACAAGAAATTGGCCTGAATTCCTTAATATGAAATGGTTGATCAACCTTTGGAATAATACTCACAAAAGTGGCATTAGTCTGCCTGAGCATTCTCCCACTATGAAAGAACTCCTTGACAGCATTCTCAACATCACTACTCAGCCATATCCACCCTTGTTTGAAGAACCAACTACCAAACCCATCTGGTCCAGGAGACTTGATACGGGGATGAGCCCGTTTTGACGATCTAGACACCAAGCTCGTCTCAAAACATCAATGGAAGAAGATGGAGGAAGAAGGCTACGAATTTCAGGTTGTAAACTCATGAAATTGACTCAAAACAACAAGCAAAAGATGACTCAAAATCAGAATTGAATCAACAAAAAAAATGGAAAGATAGATAGAAAAGAACCCAATCAAACAATGACTCAACCCATCATCTAGATGAAGAAGAACCGAGCCAAATGATGAATGAACCCTCGTCTCTACAACCTTACACAACGACCATGGAAGTCAAGCACAATGAGGATGCTTGTGACGACTTGGAACACCAATCTCCATATGAAATTGACATAGCCAAGAACAACCAAGCTATCATCTTCTACATTGAGCTCTCTTCTCTCAAGAGCTCTCTTTAATGAGGCAAAAAAAGGATTATCATTTTAACCAAATTCAGCCTTTTTACAAATGACAAGAGCAAGCCCTTTTATACTCCTAGGGAGGGTTGGCCATGTCTTAAAAGATTACATAAAATCAGACTCCTAAAGTCTTAAAATAACATGACAGAAAAACAAATTAAAAGGGAAATAATTTCATGAGTTACATCAATATCATTCATTCCTCAAATACACTTGAGGTATTCTTCTTCTTGTCTTCTTCTTGCATTCCGAACATCAAATTGGTCTTATCTTCGAGCTTAGAATGGTCTTCATATAAGGTGCGATGATGGTCCCGCATCATTCTCCCTTTCTTGAAGAGGATTCGTCCACGAATCTTCAAGCCGCATCGTCCGCGAATTTCATCAAATTGCGTTGAATAGGATTTGCTCTTCAACCCCGCGGGAACCACAACAACTTTCTAGAATTTCAGCCTGACTTCAACTGGCTCGTTCTCTTTCCTCTGGACTCGGAATTGACTGATTCTAACTCCCTGAGTTAGATAAAGGAGTCTAGTTTTGTCCTTCAAAAGTGGATAATTTTCTGAGTTGTGAAACAAAAGATATGGCGTTTTAACCGAGGGTATGCTGAGATTTTTAAATTCAAAACGCCCTGATTTTTAGGGAGATGTGGTTACACAAGCCTGATTTGTAGGAAATGAAGGGATGGGCGTGTGGAGGCCTTGCTGGAGTCGGGAAGCAGTTATCAATATGAAAAATAACTTCCCTCAAGACCTCCTTTGCTCAATGGAAGAACCGAAGGCACTTGGGAGTGTTTGGATGGGATTTTTGATGGCTAACCAACACCGATGGTGGTGTTTTGAGTGTCTCCTTGATGTCGTCTAGCTCTGATACCACTTTGATACGGGGATGAGCCCATTTTGACGATCTAGACACCAAGCTCGTCTCAAAACATCAATGGAAGAAGATGGAGGAAGAAGGCTACGAATTTCAAGTTGTAAACTCATGAAATTGACTCAAAACAACAAGGAAAAGATGACTCGAAATCAGAATTGAATCAACAAAACAAACGGAAAGATAGGTAGAAAAGAACCCAATCAAACAATGACTCAACCCATCATCTAGATGAAGAAGAAACGAGCCAAATGATGAATGAACTCTCGTCTCTACAACCTTACACAACGACTATGAAAGTCGAGCACAAGGAGGATGCTTGTGACGACTTGGAACACCAATCTCCATATGAAATTGACATAGCCAAGAACAACCAAGTTATCATCTTCTACATTAAGCTCTCTTCTCTTAAGAGCTCTCTTTAATGAGGAAAAAAAAGGATTATCATTTTAACCAAATTCAGCCTTTTTACAAACCCTTTTATACTCCTAGGGAGGGGCTGGCCATGTCTTAAAAAATTACATAAAATCAGACTCCTAAAGTCTTAAAATAACATGAAAGAAAAACAAATTAAAAGGGAAATAATTTCATGAGTTACATCAATATCATTCATTCCTCAAATACACTTGAGGTCTTCTTCTTCTTGTCTTCTTCTTGCATTCCGAGGATCAAATTGGTCTTGTCTTCGAGCTTAGAATGGTCTTCACATAAGGGGCGATGATGGTCCCGCATCAAGACTTAAGATTCCCAATATCAAAAATAGCAGATGTGATATCACTTCTAGTAGGCATGGAGCACAGATTCTCATAATTCTCAGGATTAACCAACTCAGCCTCATACTTGCTAAAATCAGTCTCACTAACTGGTTTCTCAATGCCAAAGAGCTGAGAATAAAACTGAATGATCTCATGTTCAATCTCACACTGAGAACCAATATCATTACCAAGATCATCCTTCAGAGAGAAGATAGAGCAAGCAGCCTTCCTAGATTTGATACCATTATAAAACATTGGAGAAGTCTCTTCTCCCAATTTGATCCAATCAATCTTAGCTCTTTGAGCTATGAAACTGTGCAGCTGATTCATCCTAAGATCAAATTCATCTCTAGCACAATCAGCCTCCTCTTGCTTACTGGGGTTCATGAAGTCATTCTGGAGTTGAAGATTAGCAATTCTGAGTTTTTCAACACTCTCCTCAACCATGATTTCAAGCTTCCTAAATCTCCCTTTTTGCCACAGCTTAAGAGCATTCTTAACTCTCCTAAGTTTTTCAAAAACAATGAATTGAGCAGTACCCTGAGCATCCTTAATCCAGATATCTCTAACCAGACTAGAATAGTCTCCTTCTTCAATCCAAAAATTCCTGAATTTAAAAGGGATTTTTTTCTTGCCCAAGATGGAATTGATAGCGAGGATACCAGGGAAGTGATCAGATAGGTTGGGGTCACCAAAGAAAACTTGGGAATTAGGGAACTCTCTTTCCCAATCATCATTAATGATCACCCTGTCCAGCTTACAAGCAATTCTAACAGTCCCTTCTTGTTGGTTGTTCCAAGTGTACTTAGCCCAGAGTACACATGATCATTCATCCTCAAAGTATTCAAAACAGAAGATACTTCATCACTATCCCTAACACTCCTTCTCCTCAGAGAGAGCTTTTCAGAGGAGTTAATGACACAATTAAAGTCTCCCATAATGACCCAAGGACCAGATATCCCTCCAGCAACATTGATATGTTCTTGCCAAAGCACATTCCTACCAATAGAAGCATTAGAGGCATACACAAAACTAACATAAAATTTAGTAGTTTTATCTTTGCTCTCCACCAAACAGTGAATCCATTGATATTGAATGGAGATAACATTGACATTCAATACAGAGGGATTCCAAGTAATCCAAATTCTCCCTTTCCGAGAAGGAGAACTGTTAGTCACATACTTCCAATTCATCAAGCAAAAGGCAATATCTCTTCCTATCCAAGGGAATTTTAGTCTCCATAACGCCAACAATACACATTTTATTCCTTTTCATGAACTCTCTCACAACTCTAGCTCTAGGAAGTGAACTACACCCCCTAGTATTCCAAGCTCCTACAATGATTTCAAACATGAGAGCTACTTCATGAGTTGCTACCACTCGATCTTAAGCCATTCTGAGTATGTTTGGAAGTGATGTTAGGCCCCTGATTACCACTTCCTTCTTTCTGTGCATTTTCCTCGTTATGCTGAATCTCAGATTGTTTCCTAGTGACTCTCTGTGGTGATTGAATCTTCTGAGAAGCACCAATTCCCTCAGAAATTTTATGTACACTTTCAATATTCTCACCAGTAGGCTCTTTGCTCAGCTTAGCCCCTGAGTCATTACCAATCTTAGCTGAAACTGTCACCTTAGCAAGGCCATGCTTACATGAAACACCACCATGGCCAAAAGAATCACATGAAACACAATGCCATGGTATCCATTCATACCAGATACTTTGATTGTAGATCTTCCCATCAGGCCCCTTAAGCACAACACAACTCCTTTGAGCTTCCTGGACACTGACTAAGATGAGAAGTCTAGCATAGGTCATTTTCCCTCCCCTAGCAGTGTAGCTATCCATACAAATTGGTACACCAATCATGCTATCTATGAGACTGAGCATATGATGAGAATAAAAGATGGGATCTAACCCCTTCAATTGCACCCAAACAGGCACCCTGTCAAAACATGACCAATCTAATGCCATTCCAGTCTCTCATTTCCTTAAGACAAAAGGTATGACTCCATTGATAAGCCAAACTTTCTGTTCTAGCACCCTATCCAAGTGCTCAAGTTTCTTGAACCTAAAGATCCATATCCCATTGTCTCTAGGTTGGATGTCAGGCATGTCAATTTCCCATTCAGTCTTAACAAACTCCTCCATCTCAGATCTATTCAATTTCTTGCCTAGGACACCACCTATAACAGTCAATTTCCATTTATCAAGTTCAGATTCCACCTCCTCAGAAGAGAAATTATAGACGTCTTTACTGGTAAGGGAAATATGTTCAAGATTCAGTCCAAAATTCCATCCTTTAACAGCTTGAGAACATCCATTTCCTAAATCCATGACAGATCCACTAGATTTAGGCATTTCTTTATCAATCACCACCACCGGAGAATCACCAGTCAATTTCTTCTTAGTCACTGCTATATGACCATCAGAGCGGTACTTACAATGAATCGGAGCTTGACTGGTGGAGATCGGGCCATCCTTACTCGCGCTAGGGTTCGCAGAGGGCAATTCAGGGAATTCATCATCAATTCCCTCCATAACCACTGTGAGCTTGTCTTTCTTGTTGTTATTGTTCGATTTCGCCTGCTTACGAGCCATTAACTTGATCACGCCTCCCTTCTGAATCACCGGAGAGATCATACAAGATCAGGCCGAAACGAAGAAGAGGATCAAGTTTGTTCAAAAACTTGACCACCACGAATCGCCAGCCAATCCTCAGGAGAGAGAAGAGAAACAGAATTATTTTAGAAAGCTCATAAGTTGCACCGTATTCCAAAGATCCCAATTTTGGAAGCTACACGTTTTGCATTCCTACCCTCCTGGTGGTGAGACTTTTCAGCATCAGTGACTGATTCCTCTTCAGAATCACTAGCCTTTCCCTGTAGATATGAAACAGGTTCAATCTGATCATATTTTCATGACTTCATGATAATTATGTAATGAAGAATGTATTACAGAACATATGAACATATATATTATAGTTAGTTGCTTATATCATATGGATGAAGAAGCTACCCCTTGTTGGAAGCCATCTTTAAGGGAAGAGTTTCCATATTACTAAGTGGGGATTCATAAGCTTTTTCTTAAGAGGACCTAAATTACTGAAATTCGTCCTTCAAATTAAACATATGCAATATGGTTTTGAGTTTTTCCTAAAGTAAATCGAGAGGAATATAGTTGACAAGGCCATTACAGATAGTCATGGGCTCAGCTTCAAGTAGCAGTGAAATACATAAATTCTAATGCTTCCTGAGATACCATTTTATGGCTCTAGAATCTCAGACAAATAGGTATCAAGTGCATTTCATTCACTTCCAGTGCCTTTCATTATCATCTCAATAATAAAATGGAGATGGTGCATGATAGGTTTTTAAGTGCTACTAAATCTCTACAGGCACACTGTAGCATAAACCATGATATATTAAGGGTCTGTTCGACATTAACATGAATAAGCTAGCTTATTTGTTCAAAAAGCTTGAAATCGTAGCTTATTGTTTCAATAAGCTAGCTTAAATTCTATAAAAACAAAGGCAAATTATAAACTGCCGAACAGAGCCTTAAGATAAACATAGATTAAAGGTTATGGGGAGAGTCATTTTACCACATGCTTACGAACTGAAAGGTTGAAAGAAATCATGACAGATAGAAGAACATCTTGTCCTGCATATTGTATTTTGAAAGGTTGGGTCGAGAAACTATTATTTGAGTCATCAATTCTCCAACCTCCATAAGTACCTTCAAAATCTATATTGGGACTTGCAGAATTGAGCAAGTTAAGAGATTATACTACCTGTCTCAAATTATTTGTCTCAAGGCTTAACCTGGAAAGTTGAATGATTAGAAAACCCCAAATTCAAAAGATTAGGGTTTAGATGTTTAGGGGAAAATTCTCACAATTGGGTAATTGGAAAACATTGTGGCTCGAAGGAGGTTCCAACGAGCTGCTGAACGATGGAGGTTGGTCCCTGCATGGACGAGCTGCGCAGAGATGACGAACAGGCTCACTGGCTGATGCGTTGTTGCCGCTACGCAGAAGAGGGATAGGCTCGATGACTGCTGCTGCTTGGCCATTAGACGAGCGAAGGAAGGTGGTTGGCCGTTCTGACTACGCCAGAGACGACGAGCGGAGGATGGTTGGATTGGTGCGTAGAGAGGGAGTCGTGAAGGAAAGAGTGAGGCCGAATGGGGAAGACGGAGCGAGGTCGAGGGACAAAGTCGATTTTTGGCTGCTGTTGTGATTTTCCTGTACAAATACGACTTTACCCTTCAAAATATTTGAGTATTGCAAAATTTCCACCGCTTGTAGATGCCAAGCTCACGCGCGTGCGAAGCACCGAATCATTTTTCCCTTTTATTCTCAACCGTAGGTTGATTGATCTAAGGGATAAGATGTGTCCTTATGTCCTCACCATATACTTCGTCATCACCTGAACCACCCTCTATATACCAAATGATAGAACAAATTAAAAGAGACAAACTATTAAATATAATGATAAAGAGTGTAATGATTAAAAGATACATATATTATGAGAGCAGTTTTCTTATCTTCATGTGATTTAAAACTATTTTTATGAAATAACTTTTTTAGCATTTGGTGACATATCTTAAACAATATATATATATATATGAATTGTTATCATAACATATGTTCCATACTTCTATACTCAATCATACGGATAAGTAGATAAACTTCAATTTTCCATAGCAACGTTGAATATTTTATATTAATAGAGAAAAATATTCATTTAATATATTCACAAAGATATCTATTAATTTATTCATTTTGAGTTGGATTTGACCCTACTTAAAGTCCAATACTAAAAGAAGCCAATATAAAATCGTATCAAAGTTATTTTATTTTTGAAAATCATATAACTTACCAAAAATTAGACAATATAAAATATCTTCTTCTTTTCTTAAAAATATCTATAATTTCTAAAATTTGTATGAATAAGTAATAGCTCAAAAAATTGAATCAAAAAATAATGTATGAATAACAATTTGTAAAATGATCATGTAGGTAACATTAATTTTTTCAAAACATTTGTATGAATACGTTTTTGAAAGTGATATGATTTATCATAATCTCATAATCATCATATCATAATAGTATAATTTTTTGGGTGGTTGAAAAATATTCACACAAGATAATCACAAAGATATTCAATTACTATATTCACAGAGATATTCAGGAATATATTCATCTTTGATTGGGCTTACCCTTGACCCATAAAAAAAGTCCAATACAAAAAAAATTGTCTTTTATAATTGGAACCACTAGAACACAGTACAGAAGAAACTAAATAAGCAACAAACACTAGAACACAAACCATAAAGGAACAACACCTCCTGCAAAAACAAAACAACACAGAAACAAAGAATGTAACACCACACAAAAAGCCAACTTAAGAAGAAAATGATACACAGGCTAAACCGAGACCCGCTCCATGTCGAGGCAAAGCACAACAACTCAGCAAGCAAAACAACAGTTCAGTAGAGCAGTAGAGCAAAGAAGACAAACCTCAGAGACAACACAGAGCAGATGAAGACAAACAAATAACACCAAGCAGAAAACAAAAGGAAAGCAATTACACAATCAATTTGTTCCTCATGGCTCTCCCTCTTCTCCCTTTGATACTAAGTTTGTGCAGAATCCTCATCTTACAAGCCTCAATAATAGTCCTAGCACACCCCACAACATCAACATTTTTCCCTTGAAACACCACTTCATTCCTGTGCCTCCGAGAGAAATAGACAGTACACGTAATAGCCATGAGTTTAGCTTGGTAAATGTTATTCTCTCTTCTGCTGCAAGAACTGAACCAATCCCACCAAGCCATAAGACAACTCTTTCTAAGACTGATACCCTGCCAATCCAACACTACATCCATAATACTATTGATAACACTGCAATCGAACCACAGATGGTCTTCGTTTTCCTCAGCAGCCCCACAAAGAGAACACAAGGAATTGGAAATGATGCCCCACTTTCCCAGTTTGTGAGCAGTAGGGAGTCTTTTGAGAGTAGCAAGCAAACAAATAAAACTCCATCTCTTGGACTGACTGCCTCTCTAGATCACAGCACACCAACGAGCCACAATCTGCTGAGTCTTGATTTTCTGATACAGAGCAGAGCAATTCAGTTTCCCTTAAGTATTTCTAAAATCAAGTCCATCAAAGTGAACCCTCTGAATCTTCTCATGGATGTCATCTTTAACCTTGATCACACTCTTCCAAATCCAAGAACATTTGGAATTAGTTCTAGCCATCCAAATACTCTACCTTCTAGTAAGATTCTTATTGGCCCAAAGAGTCCACAAATTCTCAGCTCTCACATGCAAATCAAAAACAAGCTTGAACAACAAGGATATATTCCATTAAAGTAATTCTTTGAAATTAAGGCCTCCTTCATCAAGACCCCGACACAGAGATTTCCAGGTAACTGGACTCTTTTTGCTATTCACATCACCAGTCCAGAGATAAGATCTACAAAAAGATTCTACTTTTTTAAGCACTTTCTTAGGAAATAACATAGACTGCATCCAGAAAGTAAGGACACCTTCAAGCACGACCTTCACAATCTCTGCTCTCCCAGCATAAGAGGTATGTCTGGCAGATCTACAGTGCAGGACAGCTCTCAATCTATTGAAAAGAGGATCATAATCACTAAGCTTAAGCTTTTTAGAATGAAGAGGAACACCTAGGTATCTGATAGGGAAAGAGCCCTGACTGAAGCCCAGGATCCTCAAGCACTCTTGCTTCCTCCCCACACTTAAGCCTCCAATAAAGACTTTGGTTTTATCAGTATTGGCAATCAAGCCTGCCTCTTCACCAAATTCAGAAAGGCAGGTTTTAATCATCCTTAAGGAAGCATTAGTTGGTTTACAGAAAATCAAAAGATCATCTGCAAAAGCAATATTGGTCAAGCCAAGTTGCATGCACTTTGGATGGAAGCTAAAACTTCTACTAGAGCTCATCTTCTTCTACTTCCTAGCCAACATTGACAATCACAAAAAGGAAAGGAGAAAGGGGGCCTCCTTGCCTCAAGCCCCTTTTACCCTCAAAAAACCCTCTGGCTTCACCATTGATGATCACAGAAAATCAGGGTGTGGTAACACACTCCATAATCCAGTTGACCATCTGAGAAGGAAAATGCAAAAATCTCAGAGCTTCAGCCAAATAATTCCAAGAAACACAATCATAAGCTTTTTGAAGGTCTATCTGAATCAAGCATCTGGGAGAAACTCTCTCCTTATCATAACCCTTAGCCAACTCTTGAGCCACAACAATATTATGAGTGATGGATCTACCGGGCACAAGGATTTTAGACATAACTTTCAGCATAGTGTTGCAGCAAGAGATAGGCATGAACTCCCTTATACTGAAAGGCTTATCCACTTTAGGAATGATACTTATAAAAGTAGCATTAGTCTGTCTAAGCAATCTGCCTCTTTTGAAAAAATCCAACACAACCTCCTCAACCTCCTTCTTGATCACATCCCAACCATTCTTAAAAAACTATCTCCCAAAACCATCCGGACCCGGAAACTTAAGATTACCAATATCAAACACGACATTCATGACATCCAATCTGCTAGGCAACTCACAAAGCCCCTCGTAGCTATCTTTGCTCACAATATTACCATCATAATCACCAAAATCCACCATATCATGATGTTGATCAGTATCAACAATGATTTTAATTCCTTTAAAGATATAACAAAATAGTTGAACGTAATAATAAATTAAAAAATTATAATCAGTATTCAAAGTAAAATATAAGTTAAACATGGAAAAATATTACAAGTACTAATTCATATTTATAGAGTACTACATTTTAAAGGATGGACCATCTCACAGCAGCAACAAGCAATATTGTCACTTAAAAGATAAATAAATTCAAAGATCTCTTTAGTTACATACCGAAGCATCTTTTCCAAAAAATTTGCTAGACTTAAGTGTACTAAAACCGAGAATATACCTAATTTTTTTGCTAGACTTTAGCATACTAAACCGAGCACATACCCAGTAGACCTGAGCACATATAAAACCGAGCACATACCCAGTAGAAGAGCCAAAATTCAACAATTTGCTAGACTTCACTAAAATTCAACAATTTTATGTAAAACGAGCACATATATGAATTTTTGGTTAAAATAATAAACCTTAGATCTAAAATTGAGAGATTTTTATCTTGAAGAAAAAGAGAATGCTTGGATTGGAGTGAAGAGTGTGAAGAGCCGAAGATCTGAGTGTGAAGAGCTTGAGAGAAGACTTGCTGAAGAGCCGAGATATGAGGGAAAAGCTTGAGAGAAGACTTGCTATGTCATTTTGGGAGATGTGGAAGAAGATGAGCGTTTTTTTTAAAACGAGAGTGATATCAATTTCATAACCCTTGAAAAATGGGATATCAACTCTTTTAAAAAGACAAATATCAAGAAATGAAGACCGAGGGAGTACTATAACATTTTATTTTTGCTTTTATGATTTTTAAGTGAGGTATTGAGGAGGCAAGTGAAATGTCATTTCCATGAAAAGATTAATGAAAAATTGAAACAGGTAAGAGTAGAGAAGAAAAAATTATAGCACACTACAAATTCACTGCATTTAGCCACATCATTAGTAAGCATGAAAACATAGCATCACACCATATATTGAAATAACACAAGTCTGCAGGGAGAACATACAATTCAAAGCCACAAACATAGAACATAACAATGTTCAGGGACACAAAACAAAACAAAACAATAACAGTTAAGAAGTGAAGAAACAGAGTACTAAGCAAGCATCATATGAATCCAATACAGCAGTACAAATCAAACTCTCCCTTCCTTGAGCATCAACATCATGATCAGTACTCCTCACCATCATCATCATCATCATCCTCAACACCCTCAGCACCAACCTCTTCATAGTCCTTCTCGAGTGCAGCAAGATCCTCACGGGCTTCAGAGAACTCACCTTCCTCCATACCCTCACCGACATACCAGTGAACAAAGGCACGCTTAGCATACATAAGATCAAACTTGTGGTCAATTCTAGAGAAGACCTCCGCAACACTGGTAGAGTTGGAGATCATGCAAACAGCTCTCTGAACCTTGGCAAGGTCACCACCAGGTACCACAGTTGGAGGCTGATAGTTAATTCCACACTTGAATCCAGTAGGGCACCAGTCCACAAACTGAATAGTTCGCTTGGTCTTGATGGTAGCAACAGCTGCATTAACATCCTTGGGCACAACATCCCCACGGTACATGAGACAGCAAGCCATGTACTTTCCATGACGCGGGTCACACTTAGCCATCATGGATGAGGGCTCAAAGGCGCTGTTGGTGATCTCCGCCACTGACAGCTGCTCATGGTACGCCTTCTCAGCAGAAATAACCGGAGCATATGACGACAACATGAAGTGGATCCTAGGGTACGGGACAAGGTTGGTCTGAAACTCTGTTACGTCCACATTCAGGGCTCCATCAAACCTCAAAGAAGCAGTCAATGAGGAGATTACTTGGGACACCAGGCGGTTCAGATTTGTGTAAGTCGGGCGCTCAATATCAAGAGAGCGCCTGCAAATGTCATAGATGGCCTCATTGTCAAGAAGCACAGATACATCTGTGTGCTCAAGGAGAGCATGAGTTGAGAGTACACTGTTGTAGGGCTCAACAACAGAGGTGGAGACCTGGGGAGAAGGATAAACAGTGAATCCCAGCTTTGACTTCTTCCCATAATCTACTGAGAGCCTCTCCAAGAGAAGGGACCCAAGCCCAGATCCAGTGCCTCCACCAACAGCATTGAATACAAGAAAACCTTGAAGACCCGTACAATTGTCAGCCAGCTTGCGGATCCGGTCCAAGCACAGATCAACAATCTCCTTCCCAACTGAAAAAGCAACAAAAATAGTAAACTTAGATAATTAACCACAATTCAGAGTGCAAAAGTCTTGGATGAGTCAGTTTACTTGTGTAATGGCCACGAGCAAAGTTGTTGGCTGCATCTTCTTTCCCGCTGATAAGTTGCTCAGGGTGGAAGAGTTGTTTGTAAGTTCCAGTTCGTACTTCATCAATAACAGTGGGTTCAAGATCTACAAAGATGGCACGAGGAACATGCTTTCCAGCGCCAGTCTCACTGAAGAAAGTGTTGAAGGCATCATCTCCACCTCCAACAGTTTTGTCACTTGGCATCTGGCCATCAGGCTGAATGACAAAAGCAATGGCAGTTCGATTAAGAATACACAACGCACAACAATTATACAAGAAGAGAAACAACTTCACATTACTCAAGGCCATAGCTAACACAATTGGCAAAATAACACCTATCAAAGACAGTTCAACTCCACCTATAGAAAAAGTTACTGATTTTTGAAGTAGAATAGAATACTAACAAGTATTCCAGATCTGGAGTGTGGTTATCACAAATCTAATTAATAGATCCTAAATAAGGCGAAAAATATCTCTAGAGAAACATAGATCTGAAGATATTACAAATTACGGTAACAAATTCTTCAAGTAAAAACCTAGATCCAAACTAATTGAACAAATATATCAAATTTCAAGGTTGTTTAGTCATTTGAGATGAATATATTCAACAAGTTCGCAAGACAAATGGAAGAGAGTGAGGATTACCTGGATACCATGCTCGAGACAGTAAAGCTCCCAGCAGGAATTGCCAACCTGGATACCGGCCTGACCAATGTGGATTGAGATGCACTCTCTCATTTTGTCGGTAGAAATTCGCGACGGAGATTAGAGAGAGCTTCGATTCGGAAGACAAGCGGATTTGAAAGGCTAAATTAAGAAGGAAAGCGTTTATGAAGACGCTTTCACAATTGCAAGTTTGATTTTTTTTAGATCTGTCGCTCTAGAGATTTTATAGAAGGAAGACGATGAAAAATGGCGTAACCCTAAATGATCTAACCCGGGTTACTAGCTCCGGTGCCAGCTGCGTACCAGCTGTCAAAATGGTCAATTGGTGGCGGTAATGCACTCCGTATTATGCGAACGGTCAGATCATTTATCAACCATGGTTACTATACTATGACTGCATAAATTTGAATTTTAAATATGTACTCCCGGTGTACTCACCAATGGGGCTGAGCAATCGGATTATCCGATCCGGTAAGTCGGATATGCGCTAATTTTTTTCCACAAAACCCCGATCCGTATCCGGTCCGTTTTGGAGCAGATATCCGGTAAATATTGTCCGGATCGGATATTTGACTCGGATATCCGAATTATCCGATTTCTAGAAGGTATATGAAAATTAAATTAAACTTTTTATTTTTATTAAAATTAAAATTCACAAAATATAAAATAAATGTTAAATATATAATTATATATATTATATAGAGGAATTAAGATGTGAAATTAATATATTTGATTCATTTAGCAAATCAACAATTTAAATAAGCAATTAAAAATTAAATTTTGAGAACAACAATAAAAGTTATGTTATATACAAGAGAATTTTTGTGTTGAGAGAATATATCCTATTGTTTAAAAATGTATAAAAATAATTATTGAATCATCTACACTTATAAAAGTATATTATAGTTCTATAAAAATATATTTATATATTAAAATAATAGTACCGGATATTTTCGGATATCCGTAAGCTAAATATCCCGATCCGTATCCGGTCCAAATATCCGGAAAATTCGCCCGGATCGGACCGAATTTGGATAAAACTCAATCGGATATTTTCGGATGCGGATTTTTAAGGATCGGATCGGATCGGCCGGATCGGATATTTTTGCTCACCCCTACTCCGTAGTATCAAAATTACCCTCATATTCATTTCTCGATCTTTATATAATTACTAAAATAATTTCTCTTTTTTTATCTTAGCTATGCCACGTGACATTCTACATTTTCAGCTACCCATATGTTAGCCGATCATTGATTTTGATATTTCATATATTTGTTTTTGTTATTTTCTAATAAAAAAAAGGGTGATGTTATATATACTCGTTTTTTTTGCTATATAGACTCATATACTCACGCGTACGCAATGTGTGAGGGAGAAAAATAGATCGCGTTTTAGCATGATCGAGATTGGAATGGTTATCCGATTTTTAAAAAACAAATAAACGAGACGCTCACGCGAAACGTACGCGTACCAGTGATGTTTTTGTAAATTTTATTTAGGCCCACGTGAATAGAAGCCCATACCAGCAAGTATGAAGGCAGGCCCATGTATACGGGTAAATATTTTTATGCAGGTGTTGCTCATCCCTCTCCTGCAACCTAATTAACTACTCGTTGGATACAAGTCATACAACTAGACCTGGGAAACGGGTCGGGCGAGTCGGGTTCGGGTCAGAGTACATCGGGTTTAGTATATTTCGGGTCGGGTCATTTCAGGTTTAAAATTTACCGGGTCAAAACAGGTCGGGTTACGACGGGTTTATCTCCGGTTCGGATCAACCCATCGGGTCTGATTGCGCAATTTTTTTATTCCTTTTTATACTTATTTATAAATAAGTTTGCAATGGATAAACAAATCGTTGAACGTTTATCTCTTCTTTATACTTTTTCAAGGAATATTTTGCCAAATTGGGCTTTTAAGTCTATTTAAGGTCTTTTAGCGTTTACGCATAGTTCCGAGTCTCGTTTTGTGTGAGCGAGACCTTATTATGACTTTATATGCCTAATAAGACTAAGTTGTATAATGTTTTCAACAATAATCAACATCGATGTTTTAGACCATACATATTGTGACAAGTTAAAGAGTTATCACTAGTTTGGTTTTTACAGAGGAGATGCAATTTGAAAAGTTAGAAGTTGTGATTAGAAGTTACCCTCATGGCCTTTTAGCGTTTATGCATAGTTTTAGTATAAAATAAAATGACTTATTTTCTTATATTTGAACTTTGTGTCATGTTGTTCAAACTAATAGACATATAACAAAGTATAATGTTCAATTAATAACCATAATTTCTTATGTAAGTATATAAAAGTATATTATATTTTATTAAATAATCATCCATAAATTATAGTCTCCAACATAAACTCTAGTTTATATATGTTCTTAATTATTAAAGAGTATTCCGTATAATAAAAGTTATGTAAACACTAAACAATTATTAAACAATCCATACAAGCTAGAATTATAGCTCACAATATCATTTAATATTGGGCTAGAATATTGTAAACTAGTGAATAGTGATGATGATTATACAAAATTTAAATATTTAAAAAATAACTAGAAGAAGTAATAAATCTCATTGTAATAAATATCATTAAAAATTAAGTGGTTGGTGGCTCTATTTAAATTTGTATGTATAAAACTTGTCTACCCTCATTTCCCACACATCAGTAAAACAATATATTATTTAAGCCTAATCAACCTAATTTTTATTTTTAAGCTTGTTTTTATAAACAGAATTTATAACATAGCAGCAAAATATCATTTTTTTTTCCCTATCATTTTTTCAGTTTTTTCATATTTCTTTTCTATTGTTATTTTCTAGTTGTTTTTTAATAAGAGTGTAAGATCCAACGGGTTGACCCGACCCAACCCGTTTTTGACCCAGCAAAATGTCGGGTCATCAGGTCGGGTCAAAATCGGGTTTCGGGTTTAATTTAACGGGTTAAGAGCACAAAAAATCGGGCGGGTTCGGGTCGGGTTTGCGGGTCCCTTAATGTTTGCAACATTAAGGAAATAGAATAATATTTAAGAAAAGTGAGATGAGTGGAGAGAAGAAGAAAAAAGAAGCTGAGTAGATGGTTGATTTGATTGATAAATTGTTAAAAGAAGAATAAAATATTGAGTAAATGTATTAATGGTGGAAATTAGATAGAAAAGATGGTATAGATGGTTGATTTGATTGATAAAGTATTGTTAGGATATGAATAAAATAAATAAAGTAAGGGTATTATGGGAAAAATTAATGGATAGAAAAGGAATGTTGCAAACATTTTGGGACGCCCGAAAAGGAATGTTGCAAACATTTTAGGACGCCCGAAAATGAAATGTTGCAAACATTTAGGACGCCCGAAAATGAAATGTTGCAAACATTAAGGGACGGAGGGAGTATGTAAGATTGAAACTTTCTACTGTACATAAAAAATGAGAGGATGATGAAGATTTTGCTTCTGGGTATAGTTACCACTTACCAAGGTTTTGCTCCTGGGTATTGTGGTAGATCTATCACTAGCGGTGGTTGTTGACGGCTAGAGATGACCAAATTTAGGGGAATTTTATTTATTAATTTCTTTTTTGACAATAATTTAATTTTAATAATTAATTACAATATGTGAAACCAATTATACTAAAGCTTGTATTAATCGGTTTCCTTTCCAGTACTAAATTAAATTAATTAATTATAAACGTATAGAGATTACTAATTACTCCATAGTAGGTGAATATATGTATATTAAATTGCTTATGTGCCCCACTGTATATTAAGGGGCACGCTCACTCCTAGGCGTGTCTTCTTTTAGGTTGCGTTTGGATAAACATGTATTATATGTATAATGCATTATCTTGCTTTAAAATTTAATTTGCATTATATTTCATATAATGAGCATATACTATATATGACTTGCGATTGATTGATATCCGATACAAGTTTATTTTTAGATTCTCCTATTAAAGTTTATCATCCTTTACTATTTGTATGTCTTCCGTCTTGATGTTTATTATATATGTAATACGTTAAATTTTTGACCAGCCAAACACAATTTAAAATTTTAATGCATTATATCAAACATAATGCATTTTAATGCATTATAAATGAGAATCCAAACAGACCCTTATTCTTAAGTGTTTTCGGATATTCATTTATAGGTCATATATACGCTTTGCGCATGCGTGGCCTTGTTCCACACCCACGCTTTTCGTGAGCGTGACCATATGAGTCTAAATAGCAAAATAAACGAGTGTATTTAGCCGTTACGTAAAAAAATCTGAAAAGTCAATACAAAATATCACAAAAGATTGGAGATCTTTTAGAAAGGTGGATTCTAGATAGATTAGTTCTTAAGATAAGAACTCAGAACTAAGAACCAACTAGAACCGTTGGATCTTAAAGATCAACGATCCAGATTGAATCTGGAAATGTGAATAGAGAAAATCAGTTTAATGAAGCCGGTGGCACGCTCGTAAATAAGAAATATAGGTGGAGGGGCAAAATGGTAAAACGTATAGAAGCGAAATTTCTCCTCCCATTGCGACCTATTCGTAACTCTTTCATCTTCGAAGTTGCCATGTCTGCTTCGCCTCAAACACGGTCTTCACCCTCGCGATCTCGATGACTGTTTCCGGTGTTGCCGGGCTATATGGATGCGACGGAATCAGCTAGGGCGAAATCGAGCACGGGAAGCCCTAATTCGACGGATATGGCGAAATCGAGTAAGGGAGGAGGAGAGTTTCTATCCTACTTCTCCGAAAAGGTCGACGTGGTCTAGTTCTTCAAACACAGATGCAGATTCTGTTGGAAATGGAAAGAAGGAGAAGGTTGAGATTGATTCAAAGAAGAGGGAAACAGGTAAGATTTCATCACAAACTACCTCTTGAGTTTCAGCTATAGTGTCTCAATTTGGTTTAATTCAGAGTTATATACTGTAATCTACCTCGATTTGGATGATTACAGAGACCGTCAACAATGTGAATCAGAATTTTGAGCATCCTAAGATAGTTGATGTTTAGTTTATAGGTTCATGAATTTACTGTAATCTACCTCTATTTGAGCATCCTAAGATAGTTGATGATTGAGAGAGAAAAATTCACATGAACTTCCTAGTGTTAACAAATGAACTTGATCGTTTGAATGCATGAACTTGGTACTGCAGAGTAAAAAAAAATGCACATGAACTGAATTCCACTGCTTTTTGGTCCTACAAGCCATAACTACTTAATGATTTTATTCATTGATTCATTGTCGTAGCTACTTAATGATTTCATGCATTGATTCATTTATCTCCTCAGATAAGAATTTGGTTTGTTACATCCATCTGTTTTCTTGCATTGATTTGTTACATACAAGTATCTACTGATTGGTAATCTTCCAGTATAAAACTAAAACTGAAAGACAAGATTATGTCTGGGATCGAGACAACAAATCCCAAATAGAGACAACAAATGCAAATAGGGACAACAATTCCCAAATAGAAACAAATATTGTTTGAGACAACAAAAACCAAATAGAAGACAACAAATACCAAAATAGCATGGTTTGGCTAGAATGAGGGCTGCGGCGTCGGAGGTCTTGGAAGGGGCTTTGCCCGACGGTGATGGGTCCGACTCCAGCAACCAAGGGGTTGCTCTCATGGTGAGCCAATGAACGCCGGTGGAAGTGTCGCCGACGACTCTGTTCACGATCGGGTGGTTTCGGCTCCGGACGCTCGGGGAGACTTGTCTTAGGATGGGTTCTGGTCGGCACACAGGTGTCCAAGGCTTGTAATATGTGGGTTGCGCTTAGGACGAGCCAATGTGCGCCGCTGGAACCGAGATGGATGGTGGGAGACGGCCATGGTGGAGGGCGCAGGTGAGGACAAGGTAACCTCCATTCAGAAATGTAGAGTGGGACACGAGGCAAGGCGCTAGAAATGAGGCGCCAACGGTGTTTTACCTTGAAGTGGCCATAGTGGCAAGTAGATGCAGGAGGCGCTCGTTGAGGTGAGCCATGCCTTGTCTCTAGGCAAGGCAGGGGTGCATCACCCTCCCCCCCTTGGCTGTGAAACGTCCCCGTTTCACCAAGTTTGAAGCAAGGTGGTGTGTGGTCTTTAGAGCCTCTATGTCTGTCTCGAGCATCCTTTTGTTCATAGATATCACTGAGGAAATAGGGAAGGATGCTTGAAACGGAACCTGATTCACACATGTAGAACTCCAGGGGCATGAAGACGTCTTTTTGTTGCGCGGGCGCCGCCGGAGAAGAAAGGCATTTTGTTGGCCTCTTTTGAACCTCGGAGATCTGAGCTATGTCTTCATGAGCACTTGGATAATAGAATGACAACTTAGCAATCCATGTCGAGGTGTCAACTTTGTACTTTGGAGGCCATTGGGGCTCCACTTTGGGCACCTTTGGACAAGGCGATGACCAAAGTGGCCCGGTTTTGGCATCTGCCTTCTGTTCCTTGGAATGTTCCTCCTTTGCAGCAGTGGAGTCCATGATCATTGATGTGGCCGGCTTCGTTTCCTTGGAATTGTCCTCCTTCACATCGTCTAAGTCCTCCAAGATAGAAGAAACACAAGAGGGGAGCTCAACTAGTTCTTTATCACTAAGATGACACATAATAGGTTCCATTAGGGTACAAGTAGAACTTCCCTGACTTAGTGGAGTGAGTGTTGCTTGTTGTTGGCGCTCCAACACTTCCATTCTTCATCGTATTGCTTTAAGTTCAGCCAAGGCTTGTTCTAAAGGCGATTGTGTCTTTGTGGCATTGAGGACGAGGCTATTAGAGCTAGGTGGAGGTCTTGCTACCTGAGTTGAGGCCCTGGGATCATCAAGATGTCGAGCACGTTTGGATTGGTGCTTGGTGGAATTCTTGATGCTCGTGGTGGGGTGCATTAATGGCTCAGCCTTAACAACTTTCTTCACACAACTCTCCTTGTCTTCTCTTCTGTAGTTCCTTGAGGACGAGTGATGTTGAGGTTGCTTGACATGTATGTGTCGCTGCCTCTGGTGATGAACTTCCTCATATCTAGATCGATATGATTGCTTGTCCGGGGGAATCCAGTCAAGCCTTCTATTATGCTCGTTTTTGTAGTCACTCCAAGCTTCCTCTTCTTCATCTTCAGAGTCCCATAGAGGGTGCCAATGTGATCGAGTTCTTGCCATAGATGGTACCTATTGTAATAACACAGGGCGAGAGATCAAGTGCACAAACACAAGTAACAGGAACAAAGAAACCAAGCAAGTGTAACCACTTAAACAAGATCCAAACAAAGCACTCGAAGGGTGACTACTTTGGCTGGCCGTGTGGCGGTTTAGGCTGGCTAAGGTCTCTACGAATGAGCCGAAAAAATATGCAAGATAGTCAAGCAAGTCACAAGCAAACTATTCAATCACAGTTGCAAATAAAGTAGCATGCAAAGACAAGATAAACAATCAAGCGACTCTAGACGGTGGAGGGGTACGAAGATGGTCGAACCAATACAAGTGTAGACTCAAGGGTTACCTTATTTTGGCTATGCCTTGGTCAAACTATTGTCTTTAGGGTTACCTTATTTGGGCTATACCTAAGACGATTGCAGCTTTCTTTTGCTGATCTTTTGTTTTGAACGAATAGATCTCGATATGATATGATCTTATGATATGATATGGTTCGAGATATGCAAGCAAGAAAGCAAAGATATGCTCAAGATAGAGAGAGAGAGATAATATCGGCCAAACAAGAAAGAAATCAATATCCTAACAAGATACTATCTTCAACAAAAGGATATGAAAAGATATGAAAGATATTCTAACAAGAAAATCCTACAACAATTTCGGCAATTCCTAAGGTCAAAGGCTAGCAAATTTTCGGATTTAGGGTTCAATCCCGGCGGCTAAGGTTTTTCAGAATGCACAGTTTTCGTAAAAATGGCTTTTGAGGGGTCAAAGGAGTCCGTTTTTTATGTTCTTTATATGTGTGGACTCGTATTGAAAAGCTCTATCTGATTCTGGAAAAATTGTGCAGAAAAACAAATTTTTTGGTCGTAGAAATCTGGGCAGAAGCCGACTCATTTTTAGGGTTTATGATGGAATGGATGGAGAAAAAAAAAATCTGCAATGAATCGAAGGGAAAGATGGTAAAAACGAGTGAATTGTAAAGATAACTTGTAAAAGACAATTAACACTTACAAGATGACCTTGCTCTGATGCCAGTTGATGCACGCCTGGTCTCCGGAAAGCCAATTGCGCTCTAAGATCTTCGACAAAAACCTTGGAAGTGTTTTGGTGGATGTCTTTTGTGGGAAAGGAGGGTCGATATGGGAGTATGCAGCAGAATTGTTTTGATATAGACGACAAGTTGCCTTGTCGAATTGGGATATGAATGTTGAAAGCTTCAACAAGCTAGTTTTGTGAGGGGATCGACTATGGTGATTGAGGGTTACTCAAACGGTGAAGTTTTGGCTAGGGATGTAGAAGAAAGGGATTAGAAACTATGGGAACTTATGAGGCTAGGGATGTAGACGAAAGAGACTAGAAGATATGGTGTAGGAGATGAGAAGACAAATCCCGGAGGAAGGTGACGCCCAGACCTTGAAGATGGAGGAATTCCTTCGTCTCAACAATGGTTCTAGGTTCATTAATCTAAGCGTACGTTACAATGATGGAGGCGAAAGCCTTATAAAGGAAAAGCTAAACGACTAGGGTTTGCAAAAGGGGGTTGGCGGCTAGGGTTGGTGCTAGGGTTTGGGCGAGCTTGGGCTTGAGTGCCAAGAGCCCAATAGGACGGCCCAAACCATGCAAGGCTGGACCACTCCATATTTAGAAATTTCTAACAATAGAAAGTTTTAAAACGCTAGCAAAATTCGAGTTTAACAACTTCCTCAAAATGGAAAGTCTCCGAACATGGGATCGAGATAACAAATCCCAAATAGAGACAACAAATGCAAATAGGGACAACAATTCCCAAATAGAAACAAATACTGTTTGAGACAACACAAACCAAATAGAAGACAACAAATACCAAATAGGCATGGTTTGGCCAGGATGAGGGTTGCGGCGTCAGAGGTCTTGGAAGGGGCTTTGCCCGGCGGTGATGGGTCCGACTCCAACAACCAAGGGGTTGCGCTCATGGTGAGCCAATTAACGCCGGTGGAAGTGTCGCCGGCGACTCTGTTCACGATCGGGTGGTTTTAGCTCCGGACGCTCGGGGAGACTTGTCTTGGGATGGGTTCTGGTCGGCGCACAGGTGTCCAAGGCTTGTAATATGTGGGTTGCGCTTAGGATGAGCCAATGTGCGCTGCTGGAACCGAGATTGATGGTGGGACGCGGCCATGGTGGAGGGCGCAGGTGAGGACAAGGTAACCTCCATTCAGAAATGTAGAGCGGGACACGAGACAAGGCGCTAGAAATGAGGCGCCAACGGTGTTTTTTCTTGAAGTGGCCATATTGGCAAGTAGATGCAGGAGGCGCTCGTTGAGGCAAGACATGCCTTGTCTCTAGGCAAGACAGGGGCGCATCACTTACCCAAATATGGACTCAAAACCGTGCGTAAACGCAAAAAGACGCTAAATAAGCCTTAAGATCATTGAGGCCCAAATTGGCAAAACGAGGACAAAACGATGTCAGATGGGATTAAAACATGGTTTCAATGACTATTAGAAGTATTTGACCATGTGTGTTACTCTTAACCTGATACCACTTCATCAGTTTTAAGTTACACCTCCTTTGTAATACCAACAACTCTTAACTCTCTAACTTGTCGGTATACGTATGGCCCTCATCAACGAACGTTGATTCCGATTGAAAACATTATACAAATTAGTCATTTTTGGCATATTAAGTCCGAAAAAGATCTCCCTCACCGAAAATTAGGCTACAAACCGTACGTAAATGCCAAATGACACTAAATGGGCCTTAAGATCATATAGGCCCAAATTGGCAAAACGACGACCAAATGATGTCGGAATGGATTAAAACTTGGTTTAAATGACTATTAGAGGTATTTGAACATGTGGGTTACTCTCAACCTGGTACCACTTCAACATTTTTGAGTTACACCTCCTTTGTAATACCAACAACTCTTAACTCTCTAACTTGTCGGTATACGTATGGCCAACAGTAACGACGGTTGATTCTGATTGAAAACATTATACAAATTAGTCTTATTTGGCATATTAAGTCCCAAATAGATCTCCCTCACCCAAAATTAGGCTCAAAACCGTACGTAAATGCCAAAAGACGCTAAATGGGCCTTAAGATCATAGAGGCCCAAATTGGCAAAACGACGACCAAATGATGTCGGACTGGATTAAAACTTGATTTAAATGAATATTAGAGGTATTTTATCATGTGGGTTACTCTCAACCTGATACCACTTAAACATGTTTAAGTTACACCTCCTTTGTAATACCAACATTTCTTAACTCTCTAACTTGTCGGTATATGTATGGCCAGCATCAACGACTGTTGATTCTGATTGAAAACATTATACAAATTACTCTTATTTGGCATATTAAGTCACAAATAGGTCTTTCTCACCGAAAATTAGGCTCAAAACCGTGCGTACATGCCAAAAGACGCTCAACGGGCCTTAATATCATTGAGGCCCAAATAGGAAAAACGACAACCAAATGATGTCGGAATGGATTAAAACTTGGTTTAAATGTATATTAGAGGTATTTGACCATGTGGGTTACTTTCAACCTGGTACCACTTCCATTATTTTTAAGTCACACCTCCTTTGTAATACCAACAACTCTTAACTCTCTAACTTGTCGGTATACGTATGGCATACAACAACGACGGTTGATTCTGATTGAAAACATTATACAAATTAGTCTTATTTGGCATATTAAGTCCCAAATAGATCTCTCTCATCCAAAATTAGGCTCAAAACCGTACGTAAATGCCAAAACACGCTAAATGCGCCTTAAGATCATAGAGGCCCAAATTGGCAAAACGAGGACAAAACGATGTCAGAATGGATTAAAACTTGGTTTCAATGACTAATAGAGGTATGTGACCATGTGGGTTACTCGTAACCTGATACCACTTCATCAGTTTTAAGGTACACCTCCTTTGTAATACCAACAAAACTCTTAACTCTCTAACTTGTCGGTATACGTATGGCCCTCATCAACGAACGTTGATTCCGATTGAAAACATTATACAAATTAGTCATTTTTGGCATATTAAGTCGCAAATAGATGTCCCTCACCGAAAATTAGGCTAAAAACCGTACGTAAATGCCAAATGACACTAAATGGGCCTTAAGATCATATAGGCCCAAATTGGCAAAACGACGACCAAATGATGTCGGAATGGATTAAAACTTGGTTTAAATGACTATTAGAGGTATTTGAACATGTGGGTTACTCTCTACCTGGTACCACTTCAACATTTTTGAGTTACACCTCCTTTGTAATACCAGCAACTCTTAACTCTCTAACTTGTCGGTATACGTATGGCCAACAGTAACGACGATTGATTCTGATTGAAAACATTATACAAATTAGTCTTATTTGGCATATTAAGTCCCAAATAGATCTCCCTCACCCAAAATTAGGCTCAAAACCGTACGTAAATGCCAAAAGACGCTAAATGGGCCTTAAGATCATAGAGGCCCAAATTGGCAAAACGACGACCAAATGATGTCGGAATGGATTAAAACATGGTTTAAATATATATTAGAGATATTTGACCATGTGGGTTACTCTCAACCTGGTACCACTTCAACATTTTTGAGTTACACCTCCTTTGTAATACCAACAACTCTTAACTCTCTAACTTGTCGGTATACGTATGGCCAACAGTAACGACGGTTGATTCTGATTGAAAACATTATACAAATTAGTCTTATTTGGCATATTAAGTCCCAAATAGATCTCCCTCACCCAAAATTAGGCTCAAAACCGTACGTAAATGCCAAAAGACGCTAAATGGGCCTTAAGATCATAGAGGCCCAAATTGGCAAAACGACGACCAAATGATGTCGGACTGGATTAAAACTTGATTTTAATGAATATTAGAGGTATTTTATCATGTGGGTTACTCTCAACCTGATACCACTTAAACATGTTTAAGTTACACCTCCTTTGTAATACCAACATTTCTTAACTCTCTAACTTGTCGGTATATGTATGGCCAGCATCAACGACTGTTGATTCTGATTGAAAACATTATACAAATTACTCTTATTTGGCATATTAAGTCACAAATAGGTCTTTCTCACCGAAAATTAGGCTCAAAACCGTGCGTACATGCCAAAAGACGCTCAACGGGCCTTAATATCATTGAGGCCCAAATAGGAAAAACGACAACCAAATGATGTCGGAATGGATTAAAACTTGGTTTAAATGTATATTAGAGGTATTTGACCATGTGGGTTACTTTCAACCTGGTACCACTTCCATCATTTTTAAGTCACACCTCCTTTGTAATACCAACAACTCTTAACTCTCTAACTTGTCGGTATACGTATGGCATAAAACAACGACGGTTGATTCTGATTGAAAACATTATACAAATTAGTCTTATTTGGCATATTAAGTCCCAAATAGATCTCTCTCATCCAAAATTAGGCTCAAAACCGTACGTAAATGCCAAAACACGCTAAATGCGCCTTAAGATCATAGAGGCCCAAATTGGCAAAACGAGGACAAAACGATGTCAGAATGGATTAAAACTTGGTTTCAATGACTATTAGAGGTATTTGACCATGTGGGTTACTCGTAACCTGATACCACTTCATCAGTTTTAAGGTACACCTCCTTTGTAATACCAACAAAACTCTTAACTCTCTAACTTGTCGGTATACGTATGGCCCTCATCAACGAACGTTGATTCCGATTGAAAACATTATACAAATTAGTCATTTTTGGCATATTAAGTCGCAAATAGATGTCCCTCACCGAAAATTAGGCTAAAAACCGTACGTAAATGCCAAATGACACTAAATGGGCCTTAAGATCATATAAGCCCAAATTGGCAAAACGACGACCAAATGATGTCGGAATGGATTAAAACTTGGTTTAAATGACTATTAGTGGTATTTGAACATGTGGGTTACTCTCAGCCTGGTACCACTTCAACATTTTTGAGTTACACCTCCTTTGTAATACCAACAACTCTTAACTCTCTAACTTGTCGGTATACGTATGGCCAACAGTAACGACGATTGATTCTGATTGAAAACATTATACAAATTAGTCTTATTTGGCATATTAAGTCCCAAATAGATCTCCCTCACCCAAAATTAGGCTCAAAACCGTACGTAAATGCCAAAAGACGCTAAATGGGCCTTAAGATCATAGAGGCCCAAATTGGCAAAACGACGACCAAATGATGTCGGAAAGGATTAAAACATGGTTTAAATGTATATTAGAGATATTTGACCATGTGGGTTACTTTCAACCTGGTACCACTTCCATCATTTTTAAGTCACACCTTCTTTGTAATACCAACAACACTTAACTCTCTAACTTGTCGGTATACGTATGGCCAACAGCAACGACAGTTGATTCTGATTGAAAACATTATACAAATTAGTCTTATTTGGCATATTAAGTCCCAAATAGATCTCTCTCATCCAAAATTAGGCTCAAAACCGTACGTAAATGCCAAAAGACGCTAAATGCACCTTAAGATCATAGAGGCCCAAATTGGCAAAACGAGGACAAAACGATGTCAGAATGGATTAAAACTTGGTTTCAATGACTATTAGAGGTATTTGACCATGTGGGTTACTCTTATTCTGATACCACTTCATCCGTTTTAATTTACATCTCCTTTGTAATACCAACAACTCTTAACTCTCTAACTTGTCGGTATACGTATGGCCAACATCAACGACGGTTGATTCTGATTGAAAACATTATACAAATTAGTCTTATTTGGCATATTAAGTCACAAATACGTCTCCCTCACCCAAATTTAGGCTCAAAACCGTGCGTAAACGCCAAAAGACGCTAATGGGCCTTAACATCAATGAGGCCCAAATTGGAAAACGACGACCAAAGAATGTCAGAATGGATTGAAACTTGGTATCAATGACTATTAGAGGTATTAGACCACATGGGTTACTCTAAACCACCACTTTCTCATTTTTAAGTTACACGTCCTTTTTAATACCAGACAATTTTTACCTATCTAACTTGACAGTTTACGTATGGTTAACATCAACGATGGTTGATTCTGATTGAAAACATTATACAAATTAGTCTTATTTGGCTTATTAAGTCACAAATAGGTCTCCCTTACCCAAAAATAGACTCAAAATCGTGCGTAAACGCAAAAAGACTCTAAATGGGCCTTAAGGCCATTGTGGCCCAAATTGGCAAAACGAGAAGAAAACGATGTCAGAATGGAATAAAACTTGTTTTCAATGACTATTAGAGGTATTTGATCATGTGGGTTACTCTTAAGTTGATACCACTTCATCAGTTTTAAGTTACACTTCCTTTGTAAATCCAACAACTCTTAACTCTCTAACTTGTTGGTATACGTATGGCCAACATCAACGACGGTTGATTCTGATTGAAAACGTTATACAAATTAGTCTTATTTAGCATATTAAGTCCCAAATAGGTCTCTCTCACCCAAAATTAGGCTCAAAACCGTGCGTCAATGCCAAAAGATGCTAAATGGGCCTTAAGAGCATTGAGGCCCAAATTGGCAAAACGACGACCAAATGATGTCAGAATGGATTAAAACTTGGTTTAAATGACTATTAGAGGTATTTGAACATGTGGGTTACTCTTAACATGGTACCACTTCAACATGTTTAAGTTACACCTCCTTTATAATACCAACAACTCTTAACTCTCTAACTTGTCGGTATACGTATGGCCAACATCTACGACTGTTGATTCTGATTGAAAACATTATACAAATTAGTCTTATTTGGAAAATTAAGTCACAAGTAGGTCTTCCTCACCAAAAATTAGGCTCAAAACCGTTCGTAAAATCCAAAAAAGGCTAAATGGGCCTTAAGATCATTGAGGCCCAAATTGACAAATACAATACAAAACGCCAAAAGACAGTTGATTCTGAATCAAAACAGCGACCAAAAGATATCGAAATGGATTGAAACTTGGTATCAATGGCTATTAGAGATATTTCACCACTTGGGTTACTCTCAACCACCACTTCGTCATTTTTAAGTTACGCGTCCTTCCTAATACCAAACAACTCTTAACTAACTAACTTGGCGGTATACGTATGGCCAACATCAATGACAGTTGATTATGAATTAAAATATCATAAAAATTAGTCTTATTTGGCATAATAAGTCACAAATAAGTCTACATCACACAAAAATAGGCTCAAAACCGTGCGTAAACGCCAAAAGATGCTAAATAAGCCTTAAGATCATTGAGGCCCAAATTGGCAAAACGAGGACAAAACGATGTCAGAATGGATTAAAACTTGGTTTCAATAACTATTAGAGGTATTTGACCATGTGGGTTAGTCTTAACCTGATACCACTTCATCAGTTTTAAGTTACACCTCCTTTGTAACACCAACAACTTTCAACTCTCTAACTTGTCGGTATACGTAAGGCCAACATCAACGACTGTTGATTCTGATTGAAAACATTATACACATTAGTCTTATTTGGCATATTAAGTCACAAATAGGTCTCCCTCACCCAAATTTAGGTTAAAAACCGTGCGTAAACGCCAAAAGAGGCTAATGGGCCTTAACATCACTGAGGCCCAAATTGGAAAACGACGAACAAAGAATGTCAGAATTGATTGAAACTTGGTATCAACGACTATAGAGGTATTAGACCACATGAGTTACTCTCAATCACCACTTTCTCATTTTTAAGTTACACGTCCTTTTTAATACCAAATAATTCTTACCTATCTAACTTGTCGGTTTACGTATGGTCAACATCAACGACGGTTGATTCTGATTGAAAACATTATACAAATTAGTCTTATTTGGCATTTTAAGTCCCAAATAGATCTCTCTCATCCAAAATTAGGTTCAAAACAGTACGTAAATGCCAAAACACGCTAAATGCGCCTTAAGATCATAGAGGCCCAAATTGGCAAAACGAGGACAAAACGATGTCAGAATGGATTAAAACTTGGTTTCAATGACTATTAGAGGTATTTGACCATGTGGGTTACTCGTAACCTGATACCACTTCATCAGTTTTAAGTTACACCTTCTTTGTAATACCAACAAAACTCTTAACTCTCTAACTTGTCGGTATACGTATGGCCCTCATCAACGAACGTTGATTCCGATTGAAAACATTATACAAATTAGTCATTTTTGGCATATTAAGTCGCAAATAGATGTCCCTCACCGAAAATTAGGCTAAAAACCGTACGTAAATGCCAAATGACACTAAATGGGCCTTAAGATCATATAGGCCCAAATTGGCAAAACGACGACCAAATGATGTCGGAATGGATTAAAACTTGGTTTAAATGACTATTAGAGGTATTTGAACATGTGGGTTACTCTCTACCTGGTACCACTTCAACATTTTTGAGTTACACCTCCTTTGTAATACCAACAACTCTTAACTCTCTAACTTGTCGGTATACGTATGGCCAACAGTAACGACGATTGATTCTGATTGAAAACATTATACAAATTAGTCTTATTTGGCATATTAAGTCCCAAATAGATCTCCCTCACCCAAAATTAGGCTCAAAACCGTACGTAAATGCCAAAAGACGCTAAATGGGCCTTAAGATCATAGAGGCCCAAATTGGCAAAACGACGACCAAATGATGTCGGAATGGATTAAAACATGGTTTAAATGTATATTAGAGATATTTGACCATGTGGGTTACTCTCAACCTGGTACCACTTCAACATTTTTGAGTTACACCTCCTTTGTAATACCAACAACTCTTAACTCTCTAACTTGTCGGTATACGTATGGCCAACAGTAACGACGGTTGATTCTGATTGAAAACATTATACAAATTAGTCTTATTTGGCATATTAAGTCCCAAATAGATCTCCCTCACCCAAAATTAGGCTCAAAACCGTACGTAAATGCCAAAAGACGCTAAATGGGCCTTAAGATCATAGAGGCCCAAATTGGCAAAACGACGACCAAATGATGTCGGACTGGATTAAAACTTGATTTAAATGAATATTAGAGGTATTTTATCATGTGGGTTACTCTCAACCTGATACCACTTAAACATGTTGTAATACCAACATTTCTTAACTCTCTAACTTGTCGGTATATGTATGGCCAGCATCAACGACTGTTGATTCTGATTGAAAACATTATACAAATTACTCTTATTTGGCATATTAAGTCACAAATAGGTCTTTCTCACCGAAAATTAGGCTCAAAACCGTGCGTACATGCCAAAAGACGCTCAACGGGCCTTAATATCATTGAGGCCCAAATAGGAAAAACGACAACCAAATGATGTCGGAATGGATTAAAACTTGGTTTAAATGTATATTAGAGGTATTTGACCATGTGGGTTACTTTCAACCTGGTACCACTTCCATCATTTTTAAGTCACACCTCCTTTGTAATACCAACAACTCTTAACTCTCTAACTTGTCGGTATACGTATGGCATACAACAACGACGGTTGATTCTGATTGAAAACATTATACAAATTAGTCTTATTTGGCATATTAAGTCCCAAATAGATCTCTCTCATCCAAAATTAGGCTCAAAACCGTACGTAAATGCCAAAACACGCTAAATGCGCCTTAAGATCATAGAGGCCCAAATTGGCAAAACGAGGACAAAACGATGTCAGAATGGATTAAAACTTGGTTTCAATGACTATTAGAGGTATTTGACCATGTGGGTTACTCGTAACCTGATACCACTTCATCAGTTTTAAGGTACACCTCCTTTGTAATACCAACAAAACTCTTAACTCTCTAACTTGTCGGTATACGTATGGCCCTCATCAACGAACGTTGATTCCGATTGAAAACATTATACAAATTAGTCATTTTTGGCATATTAAGTCGCAAATAGATGTCCCTCACCGAAAATTAGGCTAAAAACCGTACGTAAATGCCAAATGACACTAAATGGGCCTTAAGATCATATAGGCCCAAATTGGCAAAACGACGACCAAATGATGTCGGAATGGATTAAAACTTGGTTTAAATGACTATTAGAGGTATTTGAACATGTGGGTTACTCTCTACCTGGTACCACTTCAACATTTTTGAGTTACACCTCCTTTGTAATACCAACAACTCTTAACTCTCTAACTTGTCGGTATACGTATGGACAACAGTAACGACGGTTGATTCTGATTGAAAACATTATACAAATTAGTCTTATTTGGCATATTAAGTCCCAAATAGATCTCCCTCACCCAAAATTAGGCTCAAAACCGTACGTAAATGCCAAAAGACGCTAAATGGGCCTTAAGATCATAGAGGCCCAAATTGGCAAAACGACGACCAAATGATGTCGGACTGGATTAAAACTTGATTTAAATGAATATTAGAGGTATTTTATCATGTGGGTTACTCTCAACCTGATACCACTTAAACATGTTGTAATACCAACATTTCTTAACTCTCTAACTTGTCGGTATATGTATGGCCAGCATCAACGACTGTTGATTCTGATTGAAAACATTATACAAATTACTCTTATTTGGCATATTAAGTCACAAATAGGTCTTTCTCACCGAAAATTAGGCTCAAAACCGTGCGTACATGCCAAAAGACGCTCAACGGGCCTTAATATCATTGAGGCCCAAATAGGAAAAACGACAACCAAATGATGTCGGAATGGATTAAAACTTGGTTTAAATGTATATTAGAGGTATTTGACCATGTGGGTTACTTTCAACCTGGTACCACTTCCATCATTTTTAAGTCACACCTCCTTTGTAATACCAACAACTCTTAACTCTCTAACTTGTCGGTATACGTATGGCATACAACAACGACGGTTGATTCTGATTGAAAACATTATACAAATTAGTCTTATTTGGCATATTAAGTCCCAAATAGATCTCTCTCATCCAAAATTAGGCTCAAAACCGTACGTAAATGCCAAAACACGCTAAATGCGCCTTAAGATCATAGAGGCCCAAATTGGCAAAACGAGGACAAAACGATGTCAGAATGGATTAAAACTTGGTTTCAATGACTATTAGAGGTATTTGACCATGTGGGTTACTCGTAACCTGATACCACTTCATCAGTTTTAAGGTACACCTCCTTTGTAATACCAACAAAACTCTTAACTCTCTAACTTGTCGGTATACGTATGGCCCTCATCAACGAACGTTGATTCCGATTGAAAACATTATACAAATTAGTCATTTTTGGCATATTAAGTCGCAAATAGATGTCCCTCACCGAAAATTAGGCTAAAAACCGTACGTAAATGCCAAATGACACTAAATGGGCCTTAAGATCATATAGGCCCAAATTGGCAAAACGACGACCAAATGATGTCGGAATGGATTAAAACTTGGTTTAAATGACTATTAGAGGTATTTGAACATGTGGGTTACTCTCTACCTGGTACCACTTCAACATTTTTGAGTTACACCTCCTTTGTAATACCAACAACTCTTAACTCTCTAACTTGTCGGTATACGTATGGCCAACAGTAACGACGATTGATTCTGATTGAAAACATTATACAAATTAGTCTTATTTGGCATATTAAGTCCCAAATAGATCTCCCTCACCCAAAATTAGGCTCAAAACCGTACGTAAATGCCAAAAGACGCTAAATGGGCCTTAAGATCATAGAGGCCCAAATTGGCAAAACGACGACCAAATGATGTCGGAATGGATTAAAACATGGTTTAAATGTATATTAGAGATATTTGACCATGTGGGTTACTCTCAACCTGGTACCACTTCAACATTTTTGAGTTACACCTCCTTTGTAATACCAACAACTCTTAACTCTCTAACTTGTCGGTATACGTATGGCCAACAGTAACGACGGTTGATTCTGATTGAAAACATTATACAAATTAGTCTTATTTGGCATATTAAGTCCCAAATAGATCTCCCTCACCCAAAATTAGGCTCAAAACCGTACGTAAATGCCAAAAGACGCTAAATGGGCCTTAAGATCATAGAGGCCCAAATTGGCAAAACGACGACCAAGTGATGTCGGACTGGATTAAAACTTGATTTAAATGAATATTAGAGGTATTTTATCATGTGGGTTACTCTCAACCTGATACCACTTAAACATGTTTAAGTTACACCTCCTTTGTAATACCAACATTTCTTAACTCTCTAACTTGTCGGTATATGTATGGCCAGCATCAACGACTGTTGATTCTGATTGAAAACATTATACAAATTACTCTTATTTGGCATATTAAGTCACAAATAGGTCTTTCTCACCGAAAATTAGGCTCAAAACCGTGCGTACATGCCAAAAGACGCTCAACGGGCCTTAATATCATTGAGGCCCAAATAGGAAAAACGACAACCAAATGATGTCGGAATGGATTAAAACTTGGTTTAAATGTATATTAGAGGTATTTGACCATGTGGGTTACTTTCAACCTGGTACCACTTCCATCATTTTTAAGTCACACCTCCTTTGTAATACCAACAACTCTTAACTCTCTAACTTGTCGGTATACGTATGGCATACAACAACGACGGTTGATTCTGATTGAAAACATTATACAAATTAGTCTTATTTGGCATATTAAGTCCCAAATAGATCTCTCTCATCCAAAATTAGGCTCAAAACCGTACGTAAATGCCAAAACACGCTAAATGCGCCTTAAGATCATAGAGGCCCAAATTGGCAAAACGAGGACAAAACGATGTCAGAATGGATTAAAACTTGGTTTCAATGACTATTAGAGGTATTTGACCATGTGGGTTACTCGTAACCTGATACCACTTCATCAGTTTTAAGGTACACCTCCTTTGTAATACCAACAAAACTCTTAACTCTCTAACTTGTCGGTATACGTATGGCCCTCATCAACGAACGTTGATTCCGATTGAAAACATTATACAAATTAGTCATTTTTGGCATATTAAGTCGCAAATAGATGTCCCTCACCGAAAATTAGGCTAAAAACCGTACGTAAATGCCAAATGACACTAAATGGGCCTTAAGATCATATAAGCCCAAATTGGCAAAACGACGACCAAATGATGTCGGAATGGATTAAAACTTGGTTTAAATGACTATTAGTGGTATTTGAACATGTGGGTTACTCTCAACCTGGTACCACTTCAACATTTTTGAGTTACACCTCCTTTGTAATACCAACAACTCTTAACTCTCTAACTTGTCGGTATACGTATGGCCAACAGTAACGACGATTGATTCTGATTGAAAACATTATACAAATTAGTCTTATTTGGCATATTAAGTCCCAAATAGATCTCCCTCACCCAAAATTAGGCTCAAAACCGTACGTAAATGCCAAAAGACGCTAAATGGGCCTTAAGATCATAGAGGCCCAAATTGGCAAAACGACGACCAAATGATGTCGGAAAGGATTAAAACATGGTTTAAATGTATATTAGAGATATTTGACCATGTGGGTTACTTTCAACCTGGTACCACTTCCATCATTTTTAAGTCACACCTTCTTTGTAATACCAACAACACTTAACTCTCTAACTTGTCGGTATACGTATGGCCAACAGCAACGACAGTTGATTCTGATTGAAAACATTATACAAATTAGTCTTATTTGGCATATTAAGTCCCAAATAGATCTCTCTCATCCAAAATTAGGCTCAAAACCGTACGTAAATGCCAAAAGACGCTAAATGCACCTTAAGATCATAGAGGCCCAAATTGGCAAAACGAGGACAAAACGATGTCAGAATGGATTAAAACTTGGTTTCAATGACTATTAGAGGTATTTGACCATGTGGGTTACTCTTATTCTGATACCACTTCATCCGTTTTAAGTTACATCTCCTTTGTAATATCAACAACTCTTAACTCTCTAACTTGTCGGTATACGTATGGCCAACATCAACGACGGTTGATTCTGATTGAAAACATTATACAAATTAGTCTTATTTGGCATATTAAGTCACAAATACGTCTCCCTCACCCAAATTTAGGCTCAAAACCGTGCGTAAACGCCAAAAGACGCTAATGGGCCTTAACATCAATGAGGCCCAAATTGGAAAACGACGACCAAAGAATGTCAGAATGGATTGAAACTTGGTATCAATGACTATTAGAGGTATCAGACCACATGGGTTACTCTAAACCACCACTTTCTCATTTTTAAGTTACACGTCCTTTTTAATACCAGACAATTTTTACCTATCTAACTTGACAGTTTACGTATGGTTAACATCAACGATGGTTGATTCTGATTGAAAACATTATACAAATTAGTCTTATTTGGCTTATTAAGTCACAAATAGGTCTCCCTTACCCAAAAATAGACTCAAAATCGTGCGTAAACGCAAAAAGACTCTAAATGGGCCTTAAGGCCATTGTGGCCCAAATTGGCAAAACGAGAACAAAACGATGTCAGAATGGAATAAAACTTGTTTTCAATGACTATTAGAGGTATTTTATCATGTGGGTTACTCTTAAGTTGATACCACTTCATCAGTTTTAAGTTACACTTCCTTTGTAAATCCAACAACTCTTAACTCTCTAACTTGTTGGTATACGTATGGCCAACATCAACGACGGTTGATTCTGATTGAAAACGTTATACAAATTAGTCTTATTTAGCATATTAAGTCCCAAATAGGTCTCTCTCACCCAAAATTAGGCTCAAAACCGTGCGTCAATGCCAAAAGATGCTAAATGGGCCTTAAGAGCATTGAGGCCCAAATTGGCAAAACGACGACCAAATGATGTCGGAATGGATTAAAACTTGGTTTAAATGACTATTAGAGGTATTTGAAAATGTGGGTTACTCTTAACATGGTACCACTTCAACATTTTTAAGTTACACCTCCTTTATAATACCAACAACTCTTAACTCTCTAACTTGTCGGTATACGTATGGCCAACATCTACGACTGTTGATTCTGATTGAAAACATTATACAAATTAGTCTTATTTGGAAAATTAAGTCACAAGTAGGTCTTCCTCACCAAAAATTAGGCTCAAAACCGTTCGTAAAATCCAAAAAAGGCTAAATGGGCCTTAAGATCATTGAGGCCCAAATTGACAAATACAATACAAAACGCCAAAAGACAGTTGATTCTGAATCAAAACAGCGACCAAAAGATATCGAAATGGATTGAAACTTGGTATCAATGGCTATTAGAGATATTTCACCACTTGGGTTACTCTCAACCACCACTTCGTCATTTTTAAGTTACGCGTCCTTCGTAATACCAAACAACTCTTAACTAACTAACTTGGCGGTATACGTATGGCCAACATCAATGACAGTTGATTATGAATTAAAATATCATAAAAATTAGTCTTATTTGGCATAATAAGTCACAAATAAGTCTACATCACACAAAAATAGGCTCAAAACCGTGCGTAAACGCCAAAAGATGCTAAATAAGCCTTAAGATCATTGAGGCCCAAATTGGCAAAACGAGGACAAAACGATGTCAGAATGGATTAAAACTTGGTTTCAATAACTATTAGAGGTATTTGACCATGTGGGTTAGTCTTAACCTGATACCACTTCATCAGTTTTAAGTTACACCTCCTTTGTAACACCAACAACTTTCAACTCTCTAACTTGTCGGTATACGTAAGGCCAACATCAACGACTGTTGATTCTGATTGAAAACATTATACACATTAGTCTTATTTGGCATATTAAGTCACAAATAGGTCTCCCTCACCCAAATTTAGGTTAAAAACCGTGCGTAAACGCCAAAAGAGGCTAATGGGCCTTAACATCACTGAGGCCCAAATTGGAAAACGACGAACAAAGAATGTCAGAATTGATTGAAACTTGGTATCAACGACTATAGAGGTATTAGACCACATGAGTTACTCTCAATCACCACTTTCTCATTTTTAAGTTACACGTCCTTTTTAATACCAAATAATTCTTACCTATCTAACTTGTCGGTTTACGTATGGTCAACATCAACGACGGTTGATTCTGATTGAAAACATTATACAAATTAGTCTTATTTGGCATTTTAAGTCCCAAATAGATCTCTCTCATCCAAAATTAGGTTCAAAACAGTACGTAAATGCCAAAACACGCTAAATGCGCCTTAAGATCATAGAGGCCCAAATTGGCAAAACGAGGACAAAACGATGTCAGAATGGATTAAAACTTGGTTTCAATGACTATTAGAGGTATTTGACCATGTGGGTTACTCGTAACCTGATACCACTTCATCAGTTTTAAGTTACACCTTCTTTGTAATACCAACAAAACTCTTAACTCTCTAACTTGTCGGTATACGTATGGCCCTCATCAACGAACGTTGATTCCGATTGAAAACATTATACAAATTAGTCATTTTTGGCATATTAAGTCGCAAATAGATGTCCCTCACCGAAAATTAGGCTAAAAACCGTACGTAAATGCCAAATGACACTAAATGGGCCTTAAGATCATATAGGCCCAAATTGGCAAAACGACGACCAAATGATGTCGGAATGGATTAAAACTTGGTTTAAATGACTATTAGAGGTATTTGAACATGTGGGTTACTCTCTACCTGGTACCACTTCAACATTTTTGAGTTACACCTCCTTTGTAATACCAACAACTCTTAACTCTCTAACTTGTCGGTATACGTATGGCCAACAGTAACGACGATTGATTCTGATTGAAAACATTATACAAATTAGTCTTATTTGGCATATTAAGTCCCAAATAGATCTCCCTCACCCAAAATTAGGCTCAAAACCGTACGTAAATGCCAAAAGACGCTAAATGGGCCTTAAGATCATAGAGGCCCAAATTGGCAAAACGACGACCAAATGATGTCGGAATGGATTAAAACATGGTTTAAATGTATATTAGAGATATTTGACCATGTGGGTTACTCTCAACCTGGTACCACTTCAACATTTTTGAGTTACACCTCCTTTGTAATACCAACAACTCTTAACTCTCTAACTTGTCGGTATACGTATGGCCAACAGTAACGACGGTTGATTCTGATTGAAAACATTATACAAATTAGTCTTATTTGGCATATTAAGTCCCAAATAGATCTCCCTCACCCAAAATTAGGCTCAAAACCGTACGTAAATGCCAAAAGACGCTAAATGGGCCTTAAGATCATAGAGGCCCAAATTGGCAAAACGACGACCAAATGATGTCGGACTGGATTAAAACTTGATTTAAATGAATATTAGAGGTATTTTATCATGTCGGTTACTCTCAACCTGATACCACTTAAACATGTTTAAGTTACACCTCCTTTGTAATACCAACATTTCTTAACTCTCTAACTTGTCGGTATATGTATGGCCAGCATCAACGACTGTTGATTCTGATTGAAAACATTATACAAATTACTCTTATTTGGCATATTAAGTCACAAATAGGTCTTTCTCACTGAAAATTAGGCTCAAAACCGTGCGTACATGCCAAAAGTCGCTCGACGGGCCTTAATATCATTGAGGCCCAAATAGGAAAAACGACAACCAAATGATGTCGGAATGGATTAAAACTTGGTTTAAATGTATATTAGAGGTATTTGACCATGTGGGTTACTTTCAACCTGGTACCACTTCCATCATTTTTAAGTCACACCTCCTTTGTAATACCAACAACTCTTAACTCTCTAACTTGTCGGTATACGTATGGCATACAACAACGACGGTTGATTCTGATTGAAAACATTATACAAATTAGTCTTATTTGGCATATTAAGTCCCAAATAGATCTCTCTCATCCAAAATTAGGCTCAAAACCGTACGTAAATGCCAAAACACGCTAAATGCGCCTTAAGATCATAGAGGCCCAAATTGGCAAAACGAGGACAAAACGATGTCAGAATGGATTAAAACTTGGTTTCAATGACTATTAGAGGTATTTGACCATGTGGGTTACTCGTAACCTGATACCACTTCATCAGTTTTAAGGTACACCTCCTTTGTAATACCAACAAAACTCTTAACTCTCTAACTTGTCGGTATACGTATGGCCCTCATCAACGAACGTTGATTCCGATTGAAAACATTATACAAATTAGTCATTTTTGGCATATTAAGTCGCAAATAGATGTCCCTCACCGAAAATTAGGCTAAAAACCGTACGTAAATGCCAAATGACACTAAATGGGCCTTAAGATCATATAAGCCCAAATTGGCAAAACGACGACCAAATGATGTCGGAATGGATTAAAACTTGGTTTAAATGACTATTAGTGGTATTTGAACATGTGGGTTACTCTCAGCCTGGTACCACTTCAACATTTTTGAGTTACACCTCCTTTGTAATACCAACAACTCTTAACTCTCTAACTTGTCGGTATACGTATGGCCAACAGTAACGACGATTGATTCTGATTGAAAACATTATACAAATTAGTCTTATTTGGCATATTAAGTCCCAAATAGATCTCCCTCACCCAAAATTAGGCTCAAAACCGTACGTAAATGCCAAAAGACGCTAAATGGGCCTTAAGATCATAGAGGCCCAAATTGGCAAAACGACGACCAAATGATGTCGGAAAGGATTAAAACATGGTTTAAATGTATATTAGAGATATTTGACCATGTGGGTTACTTTCAACCTGGTACCACTTCCATCATTTTTAAGTCACACCTTCTTTGTAATACCAACAACACTTAACTCTCTAACTTGTCGGTATACGTATGGCCAACAGCAACGACAGTTGATTCTGATTGAAAACATTATACAAATTAGTCTTATTTGGCATATTAAGTCCCAAATAGATCTCTCTCATCCAAAATTAGGCTCAAAACCGTACGTAAATGCCAAAAGACGCTAAATGCACCTTAAGATCATAGAGGCCCAAATTGGCAAAACGAGGACAAAACGATGTCAGAATGGATTAAAACTTGGTTTCAATGACTATTAGAGGTATTTGACCATGTGGGTTACTCTTATTCTGATACCACTTCATCCGTTTTAATTTACATCTCCTTTGTAATACCAACAACTCTTAACTCTCTAACTTGTCGGTATACGTATGGCCAACATCAACGACGGTTGATTCTGATTGAAAACATTATACAAATTAGTCTTATTTGGCATATTAAGTCACAAATACGTCTCCCTCACCCAAATTTAGGCTCAAAACCGTGCGTAAACGCCAAAAGACGCTAATGGGCCTTAACATCAATGAGGCCCAAATTGGAAAACGACGACCAAAGAATGTCAGAATGGATTGAAACTTGGTATCAATGACTATTAGAGGTATTAGACCACATGGGTTACTCTAAACCACCACTTTCTCATTTTTAAGTTACACGTCCTTTTTAATACCAGACAATTTTTACCTATCTAACTTGACAGTTTACGTATGGTTAACATCAACGATGGTTGATTCTGATTGAAAACATTATACAAATTAGTCTTATTTGGCTTATTAAGTCACAAATAGGTCTCCCTTACCCAAAAATAGACTCAAAATCGTGCGTAAACGCAAAAAGACTCTAAATGGGCCTTAAGGCCATTGTGGCCCAAATTGGCAAAACGAGAACAAAACGATGTCAGAATGGAATAAAACTTGTTTTCAATGACTATTAGAGGTATTTGATCATGTGGGTTACTCTTAAGTTGATACCACTTCATCAGTTTTAAGTTACACTTCCTTTGTAAATCCAACAACTCTTAACTCTCTAACTTGTTGGTATACGTATGGCCAACATCAACGACGGTTGATTCTGATTGAAAACGTTATACAAATTAGTCTTATTTAGCATATTAAGTCCCAAATAGGTCTCTCTCACCCAAAATTAGGCTCAAAACCGTGCGTCAATGCCAAAAGATGCTAAATGGGCCTTAAGAGCATTGAGGCCCAAATTGGCAAAACGACGACCAAATGATGTCGGAATGGATTAAAACTTGGTTTAAATGACTATTAGAGGTATTTGAACATGTGGGTTACTCTTAACATGGTACCACTTCAACATTTTTAAGTTACACCTCCTTTATAATACCAACAACTCTTAACTCTCTAACTTGTCGGTATACGTATGGCCAACATCTACGACTGTTGATTCTGATTGAAAACATTATACAAATTAGTCTTATTTGGAAAATTAAGTCACAAGTAGGTCTTCCTCACCAAAAATTAGGCTCAAAACCGTTCGTAAAATCCAAAAAAGGCTAAATGGGCCTTAGGATCATTGAGGCCCAAATTGACAAATACAATACAAAACGCCAAAAGACAGTTGATTCTGAATCAAAACAGCGACCAAAAGATATCGAAATGGATTGAAACTTGGTATCAATGGCTATTAGAGATATTTCACCACTTGGGTTACTCTCAACCACCACTTCGTCATTTTTAAGTTACGCGTCCTTCGTAATACCAAACAACTCTTAACTAACTAACTTGGCGGTATACGTATGGCCAACATCAATGACAGTTGATTATGAATTAAAATATCATAAAAATTAGTCTTATTTGGCATAATAAGTCACAAATAAGTCTACATCACACAAAAATAGGCTCAAAACCGTGCGTAAACGCCAAAAGATGCTAAATAAGCCTTAAGATCATTGAGGCCCAAATTGGCAAAACGAGGACAAAACGATGTCAGAATGGATTAAAACTTGGTTTCAATAACTATTAGAGGTATTTGACCATGTGGGTTAGTCTTAACCTGATACCACTTCATCAGTTTTAAGTTACACCTCCTTTGTAATATCAACAACTCTTAACTCTGTAACTTGTCGGTATACGTATGGCCAACATCAACGAAGGTTGATTCTGATTGAAAACATTATACAAATTAGTCTTATTTGGCATATTAAGTCACAAATAGGTCTCCCTCACCCAAATTTAGGTTAAAAACCGTGCGTAAACGCCAAAAGAGGCTAATGGGCCTTAACATCACTGAGGCCCAAATTGGAAAACGACGAACAAAGAATGTCAGAATTGATTGAAACTTGGTATCAACGACTATAGAGGTATTAGACCACATGAGTTACTCTCAATCACCACTTTCTCATTTTTAAGTTACACGTCCTTTTTAATACCAAATAATTCTTACCTATCTAACTTGTCGGTTTACGTATGGTCAACATCAACGACGGTTGATTCTGATTGAAAACATTATACAAATTAGTCTTATTTGGCATTTTAAGTCCCAAATAGATCTCTCTCATCCAAAATTAGGTTCAAAACCGTACGTAAATGCCAAAACACGCTAAATGCGCCTTAAGATCATAGAGGCCCAAATTGGCAAAACGAGGACAAAACGATGTCAGAATGGATTAAAACTTGGTTTCAATGACTATTAGAGGTATTTGACCATGTGGGTTACTCGTAACCTGATACCACTTCATCAGTTTTAAGTTACACCTTCTTTGTAATACCAACAAAACTCTTAACTCTCTAACTTGTCGGTATACGTATGGCCCTCATAAACGAACGTTGATTCCGATTGAAAACATTATACAAATTAGTCATTTTTGGCATATTAAGTCGCAAATAGATGTCCCTCACCGAAAATTAGGCTAAAAACCGTACGTAAATGCCAAATGACACTAAATGGGCCTTAAGATCATATAGGCCCAAATTGGCAAAACGACGACCAAATGATGTCGGAATGGATCAAAACTTGGTTTAAATGACTATTAGAGGTATTTGAACATGTGGGTTACTCTCTACCTGGTACCACTTCAACATTTTTGAGTTACACCTCCTTTGTAATACCAACAACTCTTAACTCTCTAACTTGTCGGTATACGTATGGCCAACAGTAACGACGATTGATTCTGATTGAAAACATTATACAAATTAGTCTTATTTGGCATATTAAGTCCCAAATAGATCTCCCTCACCCAAAATTAGGCTCAAAACCGTACGTAAATGCCAAAAGACGCTAAATGGGCCTTAAGATCATAGAGGCCCAAATTGGCAAAACGACGACCAAATGATGTCGGAATGGATTAAAACATGGTTTAAATGTATATTAGAGATATTTGACCATGTGGGTTACTCTCAACCTGGTACCACTTCAACATTTTTGAGTTACACCTCCTTTGTAATACCAACAACTCTTAACTCTCTAACTTGTCGGTATACGTATGGCCAACAGTAACGACGGTTGATTCTGATTGAAAACATTATACAAATTAGTCTTATTTGGCATATTAAGTCCCAAATAGATCTCCCTCACCCAAAATTAGGCTCAAAACCGTACGTAAATGCCAAAAGACGCTAAATGGGCCTTAAGATCATAGAGGCCCAAATTGGCAAAACGACGACCAAATGATGTCGGACTGGATTAAAACTTGATTTAAATGAATATTAGAGGTATTTTATCATGTGGGTTACTCTCAACCTGATACCACTTAAACATGTTTAAGTTACACCTCCTTTGTAATACCAACATTTCTTAACTCTCTAACTTGTCGGTATATGTATGGCCAGCATCAACGACTGTTGATTCTGATTGAAAACATTATACAAATTACTCTTATTTGGCATATTAAGTCACAAATAGGTCTTTCTCACCGAAAATTAGGCTCAAAACCGTGCGTACATGCCAAAAGACGCTCAACGGGCCTTAATATCATTGAGGCCCAAATAGGAAAAACGACAACCAAATGATGTCGGAATGGATTAAAACTTGGTTTAAATGTATATTAGAGGTATTTGACCATGTGGGTTACTTTCAACCTGGTACCACTTCCATCATTTTTAAGTCACACCTCCTTTGTAATACCAACAACTCTTAACTCTCTAACTTGTCGGTATACGTATGGCATACAACAACGACGGTTGATTCTGATTGAAAACATTATACAAATTAGTCTTATTTGGCATATTAAGTCCCAAATAGATCTCTCTCATCCAAAATTAGGCTCAAAACCGTACGTAAATGCCAAAACACGCTAAATGCGCCTTAAGATCATAGAGGCCCAAATTGGCAAAACGAGGACAAAACGATGTCAGAATGGATTAAAACTTGGTTTCAATGAATATTAGAGGTATTTGACCATGTGGGTTACTCGTAACCTGATACCACTTCATCAGTTTTAAGGTACACCTCCTTTGTAATACCAACAAAACTCTTAACTCTCTAACTTGTCGGTATACGTATGGCCCTCATCAACGAACGTTGATTCCGATTGAAAACATTATACAAATTAGTCATTTTTGGCATATTAAGTCGCAAATAGATGTCCCTCACCGAAAATTAGGCTAAAAACCGTACGTAAATGCCAAATGACACTAAATGGGCCTTAAGATCATATAAGCCCAAATTGGCAAAACGACGACCAAATGATGTCGGAATGGATTAAAACTTGGTTTAAATGACTATTAGTGGTATTTGAACATGTGGGTTACTCTCAACCTGGTACCACTTCAACATTTTTGAGTTACACCTCCTTTGTAATACCAACAACTCTTAACTCTCTAACTTGTCGGTATACGTATGGCCAACAGTAACGACGATTGATTCTGATTGAAAACATTATACAAATTAGTCTTATTTGGCATATTAAGTCCCAAATAGATCTCCCTCACCCAAAATTAGGCTCAAAACCGTACGTAAATGCCAAAAGACGCTAAATGGGCCTTAAGATCATAGAGGCCCAAATTGGCAAAACGACGACCAAATGATGTCGGAAAGGATTAAAACATGGTTTAAATGTATATTAGAGATATTTGACCATGTGGGTTACTTTCAACCTGGTACCACTTCCATCATTTTTAAGTCACACCTTCTTTGTAATACCAACAACACTTAACTCTCTAACTTGTCGGTATACGTATGGCCAACAGCAACGACAGTTGATTCTGATTGAAAACATTATACAAATTAGTCTTATTTGGCATATTAAGTCCCAAATAGATCTCTCTCATCCAAAATTAGGCTCAAAACCGTACGTAAATGCCAAAAGACGCTAAATGCACCTTAAGATCATAGAGGCCCAAATTGGCAAAACGAGGACAAAACGATGTCAGAATGGATTAAAACTTGGTTTCAATGACTATTAGAGGTATTTGACCATGTGGGTAACTCTTATTCTGATACCACTTCATCCGTTTTAAGTTACATCTCCTTTGTAATACCAACAACTCTTAACTTTCTAACTTGTCGGTATACGTATGGCCAACATCAACGACGGTTGATTCTGATTGAAAACATTATACAAATTAGTCTTATTTGGCATATTAAGTCACAAATACGTCTCCCTCACCCAAATTTAGGCTCAAAACCGTGCGTAAACGTCAAAAGACGCTAATGGGCCTTAACATCAATGAGGCCCAAATTGGAAAACGACGACCAAAGAATGTCAGAATGGATTGAAACTTGGTATCAATGACTATTAGAGGTATTAGACCACATGGGTTACTCTAAACCACCACTTTCTCATTTTTAAGTTACACGTCCTTTTTAATACCAGACAATTTTTACCTATCTAACTTGACAGTTTACGTATGGTTAACATCAACGATGGTTGATTCTGATTGAAAACATTATACAAATTAGTCTTATTTGGCTTATTAAGTCACAAATAGGTCTCCCTTACCCAAAAATAGACTCAAAATCGTGCGTAAACGCAAAAAGACTCTAAATGGGCCTTAAGGCCATTGTGGCCCAAATTGGCAAAACGAGAACAAAACGATGTCAGAATGGAATAAAACTTGTTTTCAATGACTATTAGAGGTATTTGATCATGTGGGTTACTCTTAAGTTGATACCACTTCATCAGTTTTAAGTTACACTTCCTTTGTAAATCCAACAACTCTTAACTCTCTAACTTGTTGGTATACGTATGGCCAACATCAACGACGGTTGATTCTGATTGAAAACGTTATACAAATTAGTCTTATTTAGCATATTAAGTCCCAAATAGGTCTCTCTCACCCAAAATTAGGCTCAAAACCGTGCGTCAATGCCAAAAGATGCTAAATGGGCCTTAAGAGCATTGAGGCCCAAATTGGCAAAACGACGACCAAATGATGTCGGAATGGATTAAAACTTGGTTTAAATGACTATTAGAGGTATTTGAACATGTGGGTTACTCCTAACATGGTACCACTTCAACATTTTTAAGTTACACCTCCTTTATAATACCAACAACTCTTAACTCTCTAACTTGTCGGTATACGTATGGCCAACATCTACGACTGTTGATTCTGATTGAAAACATTATACAAATTAGTCTTATTTGGAAAATTAAGTCACAAGTAGGTCTTCCTCACCAAAAATTAGGCTCAAAACCGTTCGTAAAATCCAAAAAAGGCTAAATGGGCCTTAAGATCATTGAGGCCCAAATTGACAAATACAATACAAAACGCCAAAAGACAGTTGATTCTGAATCAAAACAGCGACCAAAAGATATCGAAATGGATTGAAACTTGGTATCAATGGCTATTAGAGATATTTCACCACTTGGGTTACTCTCAACCACCACTTCGTCATTTTTAAGTTACGCGTCCTTCGTAATACCAAACAACTCTTAACTAACTAACTTGGCGGTATACGTATGGCCAACATCAATGACAGTTGATTATGAATTAAAATATCATAAAAATTAGTCTTATTTGGCATAATAAGTCACAAATAAGTCTACATCACACAAAAATAGGCTCAAAACCGTGCGTAAACGCCAAAAGATGCTAAATAAGCCTTAAGATCATTGAGGCCCAAATTGGCAAAACGAGGACAAAACGATGTCAGAATGGATTAAAACTTGGTTTCAATAACTATTAGAGGTATTTGACCATGTGGGTTAGTCTTAACCTGATACCACTTCATCAGTTTTAAGTTACACCTCCTTTGTAATATCAACAACTCTTAACTCTGTAACTTGTCGGTATACGTATGGCCAACATCAACGAAGGTTGATTCTGATTGAAAAAATTATACAAATTAGTCTTATTTGGCATATTAAGTCACAAATAGGTCTCCCTCACCCAAATTTAGGTTAAAAACCGTGCGTAAACGCCAAAAGAGGCTAATGGGCCTTAACATCACTGAGGCCCAAATTGGAAAACGACGAACAAAGAATGTCAGAATTGATTGAAACTTGGTATCAACGACTATAGAGGTATTAGACCACATGAGTTACTCTCAATCACCACTTTCTCATTTTTAAGTTACACGTCCTTTTTAATACCAAATAATTCTTACCTATCTAACTTGTCGGTTTACGTATGGTCAACATCAACGACGGTTGATTCTGATTGAAAACATTATACAAATTAGTCTTATATGGCATTTTAAGTCCCAAATAGATCTCTCTCATCCAAAATTAGGTTCAAAACAGTACGTAAATGCCAAAACACGCTAAATGCGCCTTAAGATCATAGAGGCCCAAATTGGCAAAACGAGGACAAAACGATGTCAGAATGGATTAAAACTTGGTTTCAATGACTATTAGAGGTATTTGACCATGTGGGTTACTCGTAACCTGATACCACTTCATCAGTTTTAAGTTACACCTTCTTTGTAATACCAACAAAACTCTTAACTCTCTAACTTGTCGGTATACGTATGGCCCTCATCAACGAACGTTGATTCCGATTGAAAACATTATACAAATTAGTCATTTTTGGCATATTAAGTCGCAAATAGATATCCCTCACCGAAAATTAGGCTAAAAACCGTACGTAAATGCCAAATGACACTAAATGGGCCTTAAGATCATATAGGCGCAAATTGGCAAAACGACGACCAAATGATGTCGGAATGGATTAAAACTTGGTTTAAATGACTATTAGAGGTATTTGAACATGTGGGTTACTCTCAACCTGGTACCACTTCAACATTTTTGAGTTACACCTCCTTTGTAATACCAACAACTCTTAACTCTCTAACTTGTCGGTATACGTATGGCCAACAGTAACGACGATTGATTCTGATTGAAAACATTATACAAATTAGTCTTATTTGGCATATTAAGTCCCAAATAGATCTCCCTCACCCAAAATTAGGCTCAAAACCGTACGTAAATGCCAAAAGACGCTAAATGGGCCTTAAGATCATAGAGGCCCAAATTGGCAAAACGACGACCAAATGATGTCGGAATGGATTAAAACATGGTTTAAATGTATATTAGAGATATTTGACCATGTGGGTTACTCTCAACCTGGTACCACTTCCATCATTTTTAAGTTACACCTTCTTTGTAATACCAACAACTCTTAACTCTCTAACTTGTCGGTATACGTATGGCCAACAGTAACGACGGTTGATTCTGATTGAAAACATTATACAAATTAGTCTTATTTGGCATATTAAGTCCCAAATAGATCTCTCTCACCCAAAATTAGGCTCAAAACCGTACGTAAATGCCAAAAGACGCTAAATGGGCCTTAAGATCATAGAGGCCCAAATTGGCAAAACGACGACCAAATGATGTCGGACTGGATTAAAACTTGATTTAAATGAATATTAGAGGTATTTGACCATGTGGGTTACTTTTATTCTGATACCACTTCATCCGTTTTAAGTTACATCTCCTTTGTAATACCAACAACTCTTAACTCTCTAACTTGTCGGTATGCGTATGGCCAACATCAACGACGGTTGATTCTGATTGTAAACATTATACAAATTAGTCTTATTTGGCATATTAAGTCACAAATACATCTCCATCACCCAAATTTAGGCTCAAAACCGTGCGTAAACGCCAAAAGACGCTAATAGGCCTTAACATCAATGAGGCCCAAATTGGAAAACGACGACCAAAGAATGTCAGAATGGATTGAAACTTGGTATCAATGACTATTAGAGGTATTAGACCACATGGGTTACTCTAAACCACCACTTTCTCATTTTTAAGTTACACGTCCTTTTTAATACCAGACAATTTTTACCTATCTAACTTGACAGTTTACGTATGGTTAACATCAACGATGGTTGATTCTGATTGAAAACATTATACAAATTAGTCTTATTTGGCTTATTAAGTCACAAATAGGACTCCCTTATCAAAAAATAGACTCAAAATCGTGCGTAAACGCAAAAAGACGCTAAATGGGCCTTAAGGCCATTGAGGCCCAAATTGGCAAAACGAGGACAAAATGATGTCAGAATGGAATAAAACTTGTTTTCAATGACTATTAGAGGTATTTTACCATGTGGGTTACTCTTAAGTTGATACCACTTCATCAGTTTTAAGTTACACTTCCTTTGTAAATCCAACAACTCTTAACTCTCTAACTTGTTGGTATACGTATGGCCAACATCAACGACGGTTGATTTAGATTGAAAACCTTATACAAATTAGTCTTATTTAGCATATTAAGTCCAAAATAAGTCTCTCTCACCCAAAATTAGGCTCAAAACCGTGCGTAAATGCCAAAACACGCTAAATGGGCCTTAAGATCATTGGGACCCAAATTGGCAAAACGACGACCAAATGATGTCGGAATAGAATAAAACTTGGTTTAAATGACTATTAGAGGTATTTGAACATGTGGGTTACTCTCAATCAGATAACACTTCATCAGTTTTAAGTTACACCTCCTTTGTAATACCAACAACTCTTAACTCTCTAGCTTGTCGTTATACGTATGGCCAACATTAACGAAGGTTGATTCCGATTGAAAACATTATACAAATTAGTCTTATTTGACATATTAAGTCACAAATAGGTCTCCCTCACCAAAATTTAGGTTAAAAACCACGCGTAAACGCCAGAAGAGGTTAATGGGCCTTAACATTACTAAGGCCCAAATGGGAAAACGACGACCAAAGAAAGTCAGAATGGATTGAAACTTGTTATCAATGACTATAGAGGTATTAGACCACGTGAGTTACTCTCAATCACCACTTTCTCATTTTTAAGTCACACGTCCTTTTTAATACCAAATAATTCTTACCTATCTAACTTGTCGATTTACGTATGATCAACATCAACGACGGTTGATTCTGATTGAAAACATTATACAAATTAGTCTTATTTGGCTTATTAAGTCACAAATAGGTCTCCCTTACCCAAAAAATAGACTCAAAACCGTGCGTAAACGCAAAAAGACGCTAAATGGGGCCCAAATTGGCAAAACGCGGACAAGACGAGGACAAAACGATATCAGAATGGATTAAAACTTGGATTCATTGATTATTAGAGGTATTTGACCATGTGGGTTACTCTTAAACTGATACCACTTCATCAGTTTTAAGATACACCTCCTTTGTAACACCAACAACTTTCAACTCTCTAACTTGTCGGTATACGTAAGGCCAACAACAACGACTGTTGATTCTGATTGAAAACATTATACACATTAGTCTTATTTGGCATATTAAGTCACAAATTGGTCTCCCTCACCCAAAAATAGGCTCAAAACCGTGCGTAAACGCCAAAAGACGCTAAATGGGCCTTAAGATCATGGAGGCCCAAATTCGCAAAACGACAACCAAAAGATGTCGGAATGGATTGGAACTTGGTATCAATGAATATTAAAGGTATTTGACCACGTGTGTTATTCTCAACCACCACTTTCTCATTTTTAAGTTAGACGTCCTTTTTAATACCAAACATTTCTTATCTAACTTGACGGTTTACGTATGGTCAACATCAACGACGGTTGATTCTAATCGAAAACATTATACAAATTAGTCTTATTTGGCTTATTAAGTCACAAATAGGTCCCCCTTACCCAAAAATAGACTCAAAACCGTGCGTAAACGCAAAAAGACACTAAATGGGCCTTAAGGCCATTGAGGCCCAAATTGGCAAAACGAGGACAAAACGATGTCAGAATGGATTAAAACTTGGATTCATTACTTACCAGAGGTATTTGACCATGTGGGTTACTCTTAAACTGATAACACATCATCAGTTTTAAGTTACACCTCCTTTGTAACACCAACAACTCCCAATTCTCTAACTTGTCGGTATACGTAAGGCCAACATCAACAACTGTTGATTCGCATTGAAAACGTTATACAAATTAGTCTTATTTGGCATATTAAGTCACAAATAGGTCTCCCTCACCCAAAAATAGGTTATAAACCGTGCGTAAACACCAAAAGACGCTAAACGAGCCTTAAGATCATTGAGGCCCAAATTCGCAAAACGACGACCAAAAGGTGTCGGAATGGATTGAAACTTGGTATCAATGAATATTAAAGGTATTTGACCACATGTGTTATTATCAACCACCACTTTCTCATTTTTAAGTTACACGTCCTTTTTAATACAAAACATTTCTTACTTATCTAACTTGACGGTTTACGTATGGTCAACATCAACGACGGTTTATTCTAATTGAAAACATTATACAAATTAGTCTTATTTGGCTTATTAAGTCACAAATAGGTCTCCCTTACCCAAAAATAGACTCAAAACCGTGCGTAAACACAAAAAGACGCTAAATGGGCCTTAAGGCCATTGAGGCCCAAATTGGCAAAACGAGGACAAAAAGATGTGAGAATGGATTAAAACTTGGATTCATTAACTATTAGAGGTATTTGACCATGTGGGTTACTCTAAAACTGATACCACTTCATCAGTTTTAAGTTACACCTCCTTTGTAACACCAACAACTCTCAACTCTCTAACTTGTCGGTATACGTAAGGCCAAACTCAACGACTGTTGATTCTGATTTAAAACATTATACAAATTAGTCTTATTTGGCAGATTAAGTCACAAATAGGTCTCCCTCACCCAAAAATAGGCTCAAAACCGTGCGTAAACGCCTAAAGACGCTAAACGGGCCTTAAGATCATTGAGGCCCAAATTTGCAAAACGACGACCAAAAGGTGTCGGAATGGATTGAAACTTGGTATCAATGACTATTAGAGATATTTGACCACGTGTGTTATTCTCAACCACCACTTTCTCATTTTTAAGTTAGACGTCCTTTTTAATACCAAACATTTCTTATCTAACTTGACTGTTTACGTATGGTCAACATCAATGACGGTTGATTCTAATTGAAAAAATTATACAAATTAGTCTTATTTGGCTTATTAAGTCACAAATAGGTCTCCCTTACCCAAAAATAGACTCAAAACCGTGCGTAAACGCAAAAAGACACTAAATGGGGCCCAAATTGGCAAAACGCGGACAAGACGAGGACAAAACGATATCAGAATGGATTAAAACTTGGATTCATTGATTATTAGAGGTATTTGACCATGTGGGTTACTCTTAAACTGATACCACTTCATCAGTTTTAAGATACACCTCCTTTGTAACACCAACAACTTTCAACTCTCTAACTTGTCGGTATACGTAAGGCCAACAACAACGACTGTTGATTCTGATTGAAAACATTATACACATTAGTCTTATTTGGCATATTAAGTCACAAATTGGTCTCCCTCACCCAAAAATAGGCTCAAAACCGTGCGTAAACGCCAAAAGACGCTAAATGGGCCATAAGATCATTGAGGCCCAAATTCGCAAAACGACAACCAAAACATGTCGGAATGGATTGGAACTTGGTATCAATGAATATTAAAGGTATTTGACCACGTGTGTTATTCTCAACCACCACTTTCTCATTTTTAAGTTAGACGTCCTTTTTAATACCAAACATTTCTTATCTAACTTGACGGTTTACGTATGGTCAACATCAACGACGGTTGATTCTAATCGAAAACATTATACAAATTAGTCTTATTTGGCTTATTAAGTCACAAATAGGTCCCCCTTACCCAAAAATAGACTCAAAACCGTGCGTAAACGGAAAAAGACACTAAATGGGCCTTAAGGCCATTGAGGCCCAAATTGGCAAAACGAGGACAAAACGATGTCAGAATGGATTAAAACTTGGATTCATTAACTACTAGAGGAATTTGACCATGTGGGTTACTCTTAAACTGATAACACATCATCAGTTTTAAGTTACACCTCCTTTGTAACACCAACAACTCCCAATTCTCTAACTTGTCGGTATACGTAAGGCCAACATCAACAACTGTTGATTCGCATTGAAAACGTTATACAAATTAGTCTTATTTGGCATATTAAGTCACAAATAGGTCTCCCTCACCCAAAAATAGGTTATAAACCGTGCGTAAACACCAAAAGACGCTAAACGAGCCTTAAGATCATTGAGGCCCAAATTCGCAAAACGACGACCAAAAGGTGTCGGAATGGATTGAAACTTGGTATCAATGAATATTAAAGGTATTTGACCACGTGTGTTATTATCAACCACCCCTTTCTCATTTTTAAGTTACACGTCCTTTTTAATACCAAACATTTCTTATCTAACTTGACGGTTTACGTATGGTCAACATCAACGACGGTTGATTCTAATTGAAAACATTATACAAATTAGTCTTATTTGGCATATTAAGTCACAAATAGGTCTCCCTCACCCAAATTTAGGTTAAAAACCGTGCGTAAACGCCAAAAGAGGCTAATGGGCCTTAACATCACTCAGGCCCAAATTGGAAAACGACGACCAAAGAATGTTAGAATTGATTGAAACTTGGTATCAACGACTATAGAGGTATTAGACCACCTGAGTTACTCTCAATCATCACTTCTCATGGTCAACATCTAACTTGTCGGTTTACCTATGGTCAACATCAACGACGGTTGATTCTGATTGAAAACATTATACAAATTAGTCTTATTTGGCTTATTAAGTCACAAATAGGTCTCCCTTACCCAAAAATAGACTCAAAACCGTGCGTAAACGCAAAAAGACGCTAAATGGGCCTTAAGGCCATTGAGGCCCAAATTGGCAAAACGAGGACAAAACGATGTCAGAATGGATTAAAACTTGGATTCATTAACTATTAGAGGTATTTGACCATGTGGGTTACTCTAAAACTGATACCACTTCATCAGTTTTAAGTTACACCTCCTTTGTAACACCAACAACTCTCAACTCTCTAACTTGTCGGTATACGTAAGGCCAACATCAACGACTGTTGATTCTGATTTTAAACATTATACAAATTAGTCTTATTTGGCAGATTAAGTCACAAATAGGTCTCCCTCACCCAAAAATAGGCTCAAAACCGTGCGTAAACGCCAAAAGACGCTAAACGGGCCTTAAGATCATTGAGGCCCAAATTTGCAAAACGACGACCAAAAGGTGTCGAAATGGATTGAAACTTGGTATCAACGACTATAGAGGTATTAGACCAGGTGAGTTACTCTCAATCATCACTTTCTCATTTTTAAGTTACACGTCCTTTTTAATACCAACAACTTTCAACTCTCTAACTTGTCGGTATACGTAAGGCTAACAACAACGACTGTTGATTCTGATTGAAAACATTATACAAATTAGTCTTATTTGGCATATTAAGTCACAAATAGGTCTCCCTCACCCAAAAATAGGTTAAAAACCGTGCGTAAACGCCAAAAGACGCTAAACGGGCCTTAAGATCATTGAGGCCCAAATTCGCAAAACGACGACCAAAAGGTGTCGGAATGGATTGAAACTTGGTATCAATGACTATTAAAGGTATTTGGCCACATGTGTCATCCTCAACCACCACTTTCTCATTTTTAAGTTACACGTCCTTTTTAATACAAAACATTTCTTACTTATCTAACTTGACGATTTACGTCTGGTCAACATCAACGACGGTTGATTCTAATTGAAAACATTATACAAATTAGTCTTATTTGGCATATTAAGTCACAAATAGGTCTCCCTCACCCAAATTTAGGTTAAAAACCGTGCGTAAATGCCAAAAGAAGCTAATGGGCCTTAACATCACTGAGGCCCAAATTGGAAAACGACGACCAAAGAATGTCAGAATTGATTGAAACTTGGCCTCAACGACTATAGAGGTATTAGAACACGTGAGTTACTCTCAATCATCACTTTCTCATTTTTAAGTTACACGTCCTTTTTAATACCAAATAATTCTTACCCAAAAATAGGTTAAAAACCGTGCGTAATCGCCAAAAGACGCTAAACGGGCCTTAAGATCATTGAGGCCCAAATTCGCAAAACGACGACCAAAAGGTGTCAGAATGGATTGAATCTTGGTATCAATGACTATTAGAGATATTTGACCACGTGTGTTATTCTACACCACCACTTTCTCATTTTTAAGTTAGACGTCCTTTTTAATACCAAACATTTCTTATCTAACTTGACGGTTTACGTATGGTCAACATCAACGACGGTTGATTCTAATTGAAAACATTATACAAATTAGTCTTATTTGGCATATTAAGTCACAAATACTTAAACTGATACCACTTCATCAGTTTTAAGATACTGCTCCTTTGTAACACCAACAACTTTCAACTCTCTAACTTGTCGGTATACGTAAGGCCAACAACAACGACTGTTGATTCTGATTGAAAACATTATACAAATTAGTCTTATTTGGCATATTAAGTCACAAATAGGTCTCCCTCACCCAAAAATAGGTTAAAAACCGTGCGTAAACGCCAAAAGACGCTAAACGGGCCTTAAGATCATTGAGGCCCAAATTCGCAAAACGACGACCAAAAGGTGTCGGAATGGATTGAAACATGGTATCAATGACTATTAGAGATATTTGACCACGTGTGTTATTCTACACCACCACTTTCTCATTTTTATGTTAGACGTCCTTTTTAATACCAAACATTTCTTATCTAACTTGACGGTTTACGTATGGTCAACATCAACGACGGTTGATTCTAATTAAAACATTATACAAATTAGTCTTATTTGGCTTATTAAGTCACAAATAGGTCTCCCTTACCCAAAAATAGACTCAAAACCGTGCGTAAACGCAAAAAGACGCTAAATGGGCCTTAAGGCCATTGAGGCCCAAATTGGCAAAACGAGGACAAAACGATGTCAGAATGGATTAAAACTTGGATTCATTAACTATTAGAGGTATTTGACCATGTGGGATACTCTTAAACTGATACCACTTCATCAGTTTTAAGTTACACCTCCGTTGTAAAACCAACAACTCTCAATTCTCTAACTTGTCGGTATACGTAAACAACGACTGTTGATTCTGATTGAAAACATTATACAAATTAGTCTTATTTGGCATATTAAGTCACAAATAGGTCTCCCTCACCCAAAAATTGGTTAAAAACCGTGCGTAAACGCCAAAAGACGCTAAACGGGCCTTAAGATCATTGAGGCCCAAATTTGCAAAACGACGACCAAAAGGTGTCGGAATGGATTGAAACTTGGTATCAATGACTATTAGAGATATTTGACCACGTGTGTTATTCTCAACCACCACTTTCTCATTTTTAAGTTAGACGTCCTTTTTAATACCAAACATTTCTTATCTAACTTGACGGTTTACGTATGGTCAACATCAACGACGGTTGATTCTAATTGAAAACATTATACAAATTAGTCTTATTTGGCTTATTAAGTCACAAATAGGTCTCCCTTACCCAAAAATAGACTCAAAACCGTGCGTAAACGCAAAAAGACACTAAATGGGCCTTAAGGCCATTGAGGCCCAAATTGGCAAAACAAGGACAAAACGATGTCAGAATGGATTAAAACTTGGATTCATTAACTACTAGAGGTATTTGACCATGTGGGTTACTCTTAAACTGATAACACATCATCAGTTTTAAGTTACACCTCCTTTGTAACACCAACAACTCCCAATTCTCTAACTTGTCGGTATACGTAAGGCCAACATCAACAACTGTTGATTCGCATTGAAAACGTTATACAAATTAGTCTTATTTGGCATATTAAGTCACAAATAGGTCTCCCTCACCCAAAAATAGGTTATAAACCGTGCGTAAACGCCAAAAGACGCTAAACGAGCCTTAAGATCATTGAGGCCCAAATTCGCAAAACGACGACCAAAAGGTGTCGGAATGGATTGAAACTTGGTATCAATGAATATTAAAGGTATTTGACCACGTGTGTTATTATCAACCACCACTTTCTCATTTTTAAGTTAGACGTCCTTTTTAATACCAAACATTTCTTATCTAACTTGACTGTTTACGTATGGTCAACATCAATGACGGTTGATTCTAATTGAAAACATTATACAAATTAGTCTTATTTGGCTTATTAAGTCACAAATAGGTCTCCCTTACCCAAAAATAGACTCAAAACCGTGCGTAAACGCAAAAAGACACTAAATGGGCCTTAAGGCCATTGAGGCCCAAATTGGCAAAACGAGGACAAAACGATGTCAGAATGGATTAAAACTTGGATTCATTGATGTATTTGACCATGTGGGTTACTCTTAAACTGATAACACATCATCAGTTTTAAGTTACACCTCCTTTGTAACACCAACAACTCCCAATTCTCTAACTTGTCGGTATACGTAAGGCCAACATCAACAACTGTTGATTCGCATTGAAAACGTTATACAAATTAGTCTTATTTGGCATATTAAGTCACAAATAGGTCTCCCTCACCCAAAAATAGGTTATAAACCGTGCGTAAACACCAAAAGACGCTAAACGAGCCTTAAGATCATTGAGGCCCAAATTCGCAAAACGACGACCAAAAGGTGTCGGAATGGATTGAAACTTGGTATCAATGAATATTAAAGGTATTTGACCACGTGTGTTATTATCAACCACCACTTTCTCATTTTTAAGTTACACGTCCTTTTTAATACAAAACATTTCTTACTTATCTAACTTGACGGTTTACGTATGGTCAACATCAACGACGGTTGATTCTAATTGAAAACATTATACAAATTAGTCTTATTTGGCATATTAAGTCACAAATAGGTCTCCCTCACCCAAATTTAGGTTAAAAACCGTGCGTAAACGCCAAAAGAGGCTAATGGGCCTTAACATCACTCAGGCCCAAATTGGAAAACGACGACCAAAGAATGTTAGAATTGATTGAAACTTGGTATCAACGACTATAGAGGTATTAGACCACCTGAGTTACTCTCAATCATCACTTCTCATGGTCAACATCTAACTTGTCGGTTTGCCTATGGTCAACATCAACGACGGTTGATTCTGATTGAAAACATTATACAAATTAGTCTTATTTGGCTTATTAAGTCACAAATAGGTCTCCCTTACCCAAAAATAGACTCAAAACCGTGCGTAAACACAAAAAGACGCTAAATGGGCCTTAAGGCCATTGAGGCCCAAATTGGCAAAACGAGGACAAAAAGATGTGAGAATGGATTAAAACTTGGATTCATTAACTATTAGAGGTATTTGACCATGTGGGTTACTCTAAAACTGATACCACTTCATCAGTTTTAAGTTACACCTCCTTTGTAACACCAACAACTCTCAACTCTCTAACTTGTCGGTATACGTAAGGCCAAACTCAACGACTGTTGATTCTGATTTAAAACATTATACAAATTAGTCTTATTTGGCAGATTAAGTCACAAATAGGTCTCCCTCACCCAAAAATAGGCTCAAAACCGTGCGTAAACGCCAAAAGACGCTAAACGGGCCTTAAGATCATTGAGGCCCAAATTTGCAAAACGACGACCAAAAGGTGTCGGAATGGATTGAAACTTGGTATCAATGACTATTAGAGATATTTGACCACGTGTGTTATTCTCAACCACCACTTTCTCATTTTTAAGTTAGACGTCCTTTTTAATACCAAACATTTCTTATCTAACTTGACTGTTTACGTATGGTCAACATCAATGACGGTTGATTCTAATTGAAAAAATTATACAAATTAGTCTTATTTGGCTTATTAAGTCACAAATAGGTCTCCCTTACCCAAAAATAGACTCAAAACCGTGCGTAAACGCAAAAAGACACTAAATGGGGCCCAAATTGGCAAAACGCGGACAAGACGAGGACAAAACGATATCAGAATGGATTAAAACTTGGATTCATTGATTATTAGAGGTATTTGACCATGTGGGTTACTCTTAAACTGATACCACTTCATCAGTTTTAAGATACACCTCCTTTGTAACACCAACAACTTTCAACTCTCTAACTTGTCGGTATACGTAAGGCCAACAACAACGACTGTTGATTCTGATTGAAAACATTATACACATTAGTCTTATTTGGCATATTAAGTCACAAATTGGTCTCCCTCACCCAAAAATAGGCTCAAAACCGTGCGTAAACGCCAAAAGACGCTAAATGGGCCATAAGATCATTGAGGCCCAAATTCGCAAAACGACAACCAAAAGATGTCGGAATGGATTGGAACTTGGTATCAATGAATATTAAAGGTATTTGACCACGTGTGTTATTCTCAACCACCACTTTCTCATTTTTAAGTTAGACGTCCTTTTTAATACCAAACATTTCTTATCTAACTTGACGGTTTACGTATGGTCAACATCAACGACGGTTGATTCTAATCGAAAACATTATACAAATTAGTCTTATTTGGCTTATTAAGTCACAAATAGGTCCCCCTTACCCAAAAATAGACTCAAAACCGTGCGTAAACGCAAAAAGACACTAAATGGGCCTTAAGGCCATTGAGGCCCAAATTGGCAAAACGAGGACAAAACGATGTCAGAATGGATTAAAACTTGGATTCATTAACTACTAGAGGAATTTGACCATGTGGGTTACTCTTAAACTGATAACACATCATCAGTTTTAAGTTACACCTCCTTTGTAACACCAACAACTCCCAATTCTCTAACTTGTCGGTATACGTAAGGCCAACATCAACAACTGTTGATTCGCATTGAAAACGTTATACAAATTAGTCTTATTTGGCATATTAAGTCACAAATAGGTCTCCCTCACCCAAAAATAGGTTATAAACCGTGCGTAAACACCAAAAGACGCTAAACGAGCCTTAAGATCATTGAGGCCCAAATTCGCAAAACGACGACCAAAAGGTGTCGGAATGGATTGAAACTTGGTATCAATGAATATTAAAGGTATTTGACCACGTGTGTTATTATCAACCACCCCTTTCTCATTTTTAAGTTACACGTCCTTTTTAATACCAAACATTTCTTATCTAACTTGACGGTTTACGTATGGTCAACATCAACGACGGTTGATTCTAATTGAAAACATTATACAAATTAGTCTTATTTGGCATATTAAGTCACAAATAGGTCTCCCTCACCCAAATTTAGGTTAAAAACCGTGCGTAAACGCCAAAAGAGGCTAATGGGCCTTAACATCACTCAGGCCCAAATTGGAAAACGACGACCAAAGAATGTTAGAATTGATTGAAACTTGGTATCAACGACTATAGAGGTATTAGACCACCTGAGTTACTCTCAATCATCACTTCTCATGGTAACATCTAACTTGTCGGTTTACCTATGGTCAACATCAACGACGGTTGATTCTGATTGAAAACATTATACAAATTAGTCTTATTTGGCTTATTAAGTCACAAATAGGTCTCCCTTACCCAAAAATAGACTCAAAACCGTGCGTAAACGCAAAAAGACGCTAAATGGGCCTTAAGGCCATTGAGGCCCAAATTGGCAAAACGAGGACAAAACGATGTCAGAATGGATTAAAACTTGGATTCATTAACTATTAGAGGTATTTGACCATGTGGGTTACTCTAAAACTGATACCACTTCATCAGTTTTAAGTTACACCTCCTTTGTAACACCAACAACTCTCAACTCTCTAACTTGTCGGTATACGTAAGGCCAACATCAACGACTGTTGATTCTGATTTTAAACATTATACAAATTAGTCTTATTTGGCAGATTAAGTCACAAATAGGTCTCCCTCACCCAAAAATAGGCTCAAAACCGTGCGTAAACGCCAAAAGACGCTAAACGGGCCTTAAGATCATTGAGGCCCAAATTTGCAAAACGACGACCAAAAGGTGTCGGAATGGATTGAAACTTGGTATCAACGACTATAGAGGTATTAGACCAGGTGAGTTACTCTCAATCATCACTTTCTCATTTTTAAGTTACACGTCCTTTTTAATACCAACAACTTTCAACTCTCTAACTTGTCGGTATACGTAAGGCTAACAACAACGACTGTTGATTCTGATTGAAAACATTATACAAATTAGTCTTATTTGGCATATTAAGTCACAAATAGGTCTCCCTCACCCAAAAATAGGTTAAAAAACGTGCGTAAACGCCAAAAGACGCTAAACGGGCCTTAAGATCATTGAGGCCCAAATTCGCAAAACGACGACCAAAAGGTGTCGGAATGGATTGAAACTTGGTATCAATGACTATTAAAGGTATTTGGCCACATGTGTCATCCTCAACCACCACTTTCTCATTTTTAAGTTACACGTCCTTTTTAATACAAAACATTTCTTACTTATCTAACTTGACGATTTACGTCTGGTCAACATCAACGACGGTTGATTCTAATTGAAAACATTATACAAATTAGTCTTATTTGGCATATTAAGTCACAAATAGGTCTCCCTCACCCAAATTTAGGTTAAAAACCGTGCGTAAATGCCAAAAGAAGCTAATGGGCCTTAACATCACTGAGGCCCAAATTGGAAAACGACGACCAAAGAATGTCAGAATTGATTGAAACTTGGCCTCAACGACTATAGAGGTATTAGAACACATGAGTTACTCTCAATCATCACTTTCTCATTTTTAAGTTACACGTCCTTTTTAATACCAAATAATTCTTACCCAAAAATAGGTTAAAAACCGTGCGTAATCGCCAAAAGACGCTAAACGGGCCTTAAGATCATTGAGGCCCAAATTCGCAAAACGACGACCAAAAGGTGTCAGAATGGATTGAATCTTGGTATCAATGACTATTAGAGATATTTGACCACGTGTGTTATTCTACACCACCACTTTCTCATTTTTAAGTTAGACGTCCTTTTTAATACCAAACATTTCTTATCTAACTTGACGGTTTACGTATGGTCAACATCAACGACGGTTGATTCTAATTGAAAACATTATACAAATTAGTCTTATTTGGCATATTAAGTCACAAATACTTAAACTGATACCACTTCATCAGTTTTAAGATACTGCTCCTTTGTAACACCAACAACTTTCAACTCTCTAACTTGTCGGTATACGTAAGGCCAACAACAACGACTGTTGATTCTGATTGAAAACATTATACAAATTAGTCTTATTTGGCATATTAAGTCACAAATAGGTCTCCCTCACCCAAAAATAGGTTAAAAACCGTGCGTAAACGCCAAAAGACGCTAAACGGGCCTTAAGATCATTGAGGCCCAAATTCGCAAAACGACGACCAAAAGGTGTCGGAATGGATTGAAACATGGTATCAATGACTATTAGAGATATTTGACCACGTGTGTTATTCTACACCACCACTTTCTCATTTTTATGTTAGACGTCCTTTTTAATACCAAACATTTCTTATCTAACTTGACGGTTTACGTATGGTCAACATCAACGACGGTTGATTCTAATTAAAACATTATACAAATTAGTCTTATTTGGCTTATTAAGTCACAAATAGGTCTCCCTTACCCAAAAATAGACTCAAAACCGTGCGTAAACGCAAAAAGACGCTAAATGGGCCTTAAGGCCATTGAGGCCCAAATTGGCAAAACGAGGACAAAACGATGTCAGAATGGATTAAAACTTGGATTCATTAACTATTAGAGGTATTTGACCATGTGGGTTACTCTTAAACTGATACCACTTCATCAGTTTTAAGTTACACCTCCGTTGTAAAACCAACAACTCTCAATTCTCTAACTTGTCGGTATACGTAAACAACGACTGTTGATTCTGATTGAAAACATTATACAAATTAGTCTTATTTGGCATATTAAGTCACAAATAGGTCTCCCTCACCCAAAAATTGGTTAAAAACCGTGCGTAAACGCCAAAAGACGCTAAACGGGCCTTAAGATCATTGAGGCCCAAATTTGCAAAACGACGACCAAAAGGTGTCGGAATGGATTGAAACTTGGTATCAATGACTATTAGAGATATTTGACCACGTGTGTTATTCTCAACCACCACTTTCTCATTTTTAAGTTAGACGTCCTTTTTAATACCAAACATTTCTTATCTAACTTGACGGTTTACGTATGGTCAACATCAACGACGGTTGATTCTAATTGAAAACATTATACAAATTAGTCTTATTTGGCTTATTAAGTCACAAATAGGTCTCCCTTACCCAAAAATAGACTCAAAACCGTGCGTAAACGCAAAAAGACACTAAATGGGCCTTAAGGCCATTGAGGCCCAAATTGGCAAAACAAGGACAAAACGATGTCAGAATGGATTAAAACTTGGATTCATTAACTACTAGAGGTATTTGACCATGTGGGTTACTCTTAAACTGATAACACATCATCAGTTTTAAGTTACACCTCCTTTGTAACACCAACAACTCCCAATTCTCTAACTTGTCGGTATACGTAAGGCCAACATCAACAACTGTTGATTCGCATTGAAAACGTTATACAAATTAGTCTTATTTGGCATATTAAGTCACAAATAGGTCTCCCTCACCCAAAAATAGGTTATAAACCGTGCGTAAACGCCAAAAGACGCTAAACGAGCCTTAAGATCATTGAGGCCCAAATTCGCAAAACGACGACCAAAAGGTGTCGGAATGGATTGAAACTTGGTATCAATGAATATTAAAGGTATTTGACCACGTGTGTTATTATCAACCACCACTTTCTCATTTTTAAGTTACACGTCCTTTTTAATACAAAACATTTCTTACTTATCTAACTTGACGGTTTACGTATGGTAAACATCAACGACGGTTGATTCTAATTGAAAACATTATACAAATTAGTCTTATTTGGCATATTAAGTCACAAATAGGTCTCCCTCACCCAAATTTAGGTTAAAAACCGTGCGTAAACGCCAAAAGAGGCTAATGGGCCTTAACATCACTCAGGCCCAAATTGGAAAACGACGACCAAAGAATGTTAGAATTGATTGAAACTTGGTATCAACGACTATAGAGGTATTAGACCACCTGAGTTACTCTCAATCATCACTTCTCATTTTTAAGTTACACGTCCTTTTTAATACCAAATAATTCTTACCTATCTAACTTGTCGGTTTACGTATGGTCAACATCAACGACGGTTGATTCTAATTGAAAACATTGTACAAATTAGTCTTATTTGGCTTATTAAGTCACAAATAGGTCTCCCTTATTCAAAAATAGACTCAAAACCGTGCGTAAACGCAAAAAGACGCTAAATGGGCCTTGAGGGCATTGAGGCCCAAATTGGCAAAACGAGGACAAAACGATGTCAGAATGGATTAAAACTTGGATTAATTAACTATTAGAGGTATTTGACCATGTGGGTTACTCTTAAACTGATAGCACTTCATCAGTTTTAAGTTACACCTTTGTAACACCAACAACTCTCAACTCTCTAACTTGTCGGTATACGTAGGGCCAACATCAACGACTGTTGATTCTGATTGAAAACTTTATACAAATTAGTCTTATTTGGCAGATTAACTCACAAATAGGTCTCCCTCACCCAAAAATAGGCTCAAAACTATGCGTAATCGCCAAAAGACGCTAAACGGGCCTTAAGATCATTGAGGCCCAAATTCGCAAAACGACGACCAAAAGGTGTCGAAATGGATTGAAACTTGGTATCAATGACTATTAGAGATATTTGACCACGTGTGTTATTCTACACCACCACTTTCTCATTTTTAAGTTAGACTTCCTTTTTAATACCAAACATTTCTTATCTAACTTGACGGTTTACGTATGGTTAACATCAACGACGGTTCATTCTAATTGAAAACATTATACAAATTTGTCGTATTTGGCTTATTAAGTCACAAATAGGTCTCCCTTACCGAAAAATAGACTCAAAACCGTGCGTAAACGCAAAAAGACGCTATATGGGCCTTAAGGCCATTGAGGCCCAAATTGGCAAAACGAGGACAAAACGATGTCAGAATGGATTAAAACTTGGATTCATTAACTATTAGAGGTATTTGACCATGTGTGTTTCTCTTAAACTGATACCACTTCATCAGTTTTAAGTTACACCTCCTTTGTAACACCAACAACTCTCAACTCTCTAACTTGTCGGTATACGTAAGGCCAACATCAACGACTGTTGATTCTGATTTAAAACATTATACAAATTAGTCTTATTTGGCAGATTAAGTCAAAAATAGGTCTCCCTCACCCAAAAATAGGCTCAAAACCGTGCGTAAACGCCAAAAGACGCTAAACGGGCCTTAAGATCATTGAGGCCCAAATTTGCAAAACGAAGATCAAAAGGTGTCGGAATGGATTGAAACTTGGTATCAATGACTATTAGAGATATTTGACCACATGTGTTATTCTCAACCACCACTTTCTCATTTTTAAGTTAGACGTCCTTTTTAATACCAAACATTTCTTATCTAACTTGAAGGTTTACGTATGGTCAACATCAACGACGGTTGATTCTAATTGAAAAAATTATACAAATTAGTCTTATTTGGCTTATTAAGTCACAAATAGGTCTCCCTTACCCAAAAATAGACTCAAAACCGTGCGTAAACGCAAAAAGACGCTAAATGGGCCTTAAGGCCATTGAGGCCCAAATTGGCAAAACGAGGACAAAACGATGTCAGAATGGATTAAAACTTGGATTCATTAACTATTAGAGGTATTTGACCATGTGGGTTACTCTAAAACTGATACCACTTCATCAGTTTTAAGTTACACCTCCTTTGTAACACCAACAACTCTCAACTCTCTAACTTGTCGGTATACGTAAGGCCAACATCAACGACTGTTGATTCTGATTTAAAACATTATACAAATTAGTCTTATTTGGCAGATTAAGTCACAAATAGGTCTCCCTCACCCAAAAATAGGCTCAAAACCGTGTGTAAACGCCAAAAGACGCTAAACGGGCCTTAAGATCATTGAGGCCGAAATTTGCAAAACGAAGATCAAAAGGTGTCGGAATGGATTGAAACTTGGTATCAATGACTATTAGAGATATTTGACCACGTGTGTTATTCTCAACCACCACTTTCTCATTTTTAAGTTAGACGTCCTTTTTAATACCAAACATTTCTTATCTAACTTGACGGTTTACGTATGGTCAACATCAACGACGGTTGATTCTAATTGAAAACATTATACAAATTAGTCTTATTTGGCTTACTAAGTCACAAATAGGTCTCCCTTACCCAAAAATAGACTCAAAACCGTGCGTAAACGCAAAAAGACGTTAAATGGGCCTTAAGGCCATTGAGGCCCAAATTGGCAAAACGAGGACAAAACGATGTCAGAATGGATTAAAACTTGAATTCATTAACTATTAGAGGTATTTGACCATGTGGGTTACTCTTAAACTGATACCACTTCATCAGTTTTAAGTTACACCTCCTTTGTAACACCAACAACTCTCAACTCTCTAACTTGTCGGTATACGTAAGGCCAACATCAACGACTGTTGATTCTCATTGAAAACATTATATAAATTAGTCTTATTTGGCATATTAAGTCACAAATAGGTCTCCCTCACCCAAAAATAGGTTATAAACCGTGCGAAAACGCCAAAAGACGCTAAACGAGCCTTAAGATCATTGAGGCCCAAATTCGCAAAACGACGACCAAAAGGTGTCGGAATGGATTGAAACTTGGTATCAATGAATATTAAAGGTATTTGACCACGTGTGTTATTCTCAACCACCCCTTTCTCATTTTTAAGTTACACGTCCTTTTTAATACAAAACATTTCTTACTTATCTAACTTGACGGTTTACGTATGGTCAACATCAACGACGGTTGATTCTAATTGAAAACATTATACAAATTAGTCTTATTTGGCATATTAGGTCACAAATAGGTCTCCCTCACCCAAATTTAGGTTAAAAACCGTGCGTAAACGCCGAAAGAGGCTAATGGGCCTTAACATCACTGAGGCCCAAATTGGAAAACGACGACCAAAGAATGTCAGAATTGATTGAAACTTGGTATCAACGACTATAGAGGTATTAGACCACCTGAGTTACTCTCAATCATCACTTTCTCATTTTTAAGTTACACGTCCTTTTTAATACCAAATAATTCTTACCTATCTAACTTGTCGGTTTACGTATGGTCAACATCAACGACGGTTGATTCTAATTGAAAACATTGTACAAATTAGTCTTATTTGGCTTATTAAGTCACAAATAGGTCTCCCTTATTCAAAAGTAGACTCAAAACCGTGCGTAAACGCAAAAAGACGCTAAATGGGCCTTTAGGCCATTGAGGCCCAAATTGGCAAAACGAGGACAAAACGATGTCAGAATGGATTAAAACATGGATTCATTAACTATTAGAGGTATTTGACCATGTGGGTTACTCTTAAACTGATACCACATCATCAGTTTTAAGTTACACCTCCTTTGTAACACCAACAACTCTCAACACTCTAACTTGTCGGTATACGTAAGGCCAACATCAACGACTGTTGATTCTCATTGAAAACATTATATAAATTAGTCTTATTTGGCATATTAAGTCACAAATAGGTCTCCCTCACCCAAAAATAGGTTATAAACCGTGCGTAAACGCCAAAAGACGCTAAACGAGCCTTAAGATCATTGAGGCCCAAATTCGCAAAACGACGACCAAAAGGTGTCGGAATGGATTGAAACTTGGTATCAATGAATATTAAAGGTATTTGACCACCTGTGTTATTCTCAACCACCCCTTTCTCATTTTTAAGTTACCCGTCCTTTTTAATACAAAACATTTCTTACTTATCTAACTTGACGGTTTACGTATGGTCAACATCAACGACGGTTGATTCTAATTGAAAACATTATACAAATTAGTCTTATTTGGCATATTAAGTCACAAATAGGTCTCCCTCACCCAAATTTAGGTTAAAAACCGTGCGTAAACGCCGAAAGAGGTTAATGGGCCTTAACATCACTGAGGCCCAAATTGGAAAACGACGACCAAAGAATGTCAGAATTGATTGAAACTTGGTATCAACGACTATAGAGGTATTAGACCACCTGAGTTACTCTCAATCATCACTTTCTCATTTTTAAGTTACACGTCCTTTTTAATACCAAATAATTCTTACCTATCTAACTTGTCGGTTTACGTATGGTCAACATCAACGACGGTTGATTCTAATTGAAAACATTGTACAAATTAGTCTTATTTGGTTTATTAAGTCACAAATAGGTCTCCCTTATTCAAAAGTAGACTCAAAACCGTGCGTAAACGCAAAAAGACGCTAAATGGGCCTTTAGGCCATTGAGGCCCAAATTGGCAAAACGAGGACAAAACGATGTCAGAATGGATTAAAACATGGATTCATTAACTATTAGAGGTATTTGACCATGTGGGTTACTCTTAAACTGATACCACATCATCAGTTTTAAGTTACACCTCCTTTGCAACACCAACAACTCTCAACTCTCTAACTTGTCGGTATACGTAAGGCCAACATCAACGACTGTTGATTCTCATTGAAAACATTATATAAATTAGTCTTATTTGGCATATTAAGTCACAAATAGGTCTCCCTCACCCAAAAATAGGTTATAAACCGTGCGTAAACGCCAAAAGACGCTAAACGAGCCTTAAGATCATTGAGGCCCAAATTCGCAAAACGACGACCAAAAGGTGTCGGAATGGATTGAAACTTGGTATCAATGAATATTAAAGGTATTTGACCACCTGTGTTATTCTCAACCACCCCTTTCTCATTTTTAAGTTACCCGTCCTTTTTAATACAAAACATTTCTTACTTATCTAACTTGACGGTTTACGTATGGTCAACATCAACGACGGTTGATTCTAATTGAAAACATTATACAAATTAGTCTTATTTGGCATATTAAGTCACAAATAGGTCTCCCTCACCCAAATTTAGGTTAAAAACCGTGCGTAAACGCCGGAAGAGGCTAATGGGCCTTAACATCACTCAGGCCCAATTTGGAAAACGACGACCAAAGAATGTCAGAATTGATTGAAACTTGGTATCAACGAATATAGAGGTATTAGACCACCTGAGTTACTCTCAATCATCACTTTCTCATTTTTAAGTTACACGTCCTTTTTAATACCAAACATTTCTTATCTAATTTGACGGTTTACGTATGGTCAACATCAACGACGGTTGATTCTAATTGAAAACATTGTACAAATTAGTCTTATTTGGCTTATTAAGTCACAAATAGGTCTCCCTTATTCAAAACTAGACTCAAAACCGTGCGTAAACGCAAAAAGACGCTAAATGGGCCTTTAGGCCATTGAGGCCCAAATTGGCAAAACGAGGACAAAACGATGTCAGAATGGATTAAAACTTGGATTAATTAACTATTAGAGGTATTTGACCATGTGGGTTACTCTTAAACTGATAGCACTTCATCAGTTTTAAGTTACACCTTTGTAACACCAACAACTCTCAACTCTCTAACTTGTCGGTATACGTAGGGCCAACATCAACGAGTGTTGATTCTGATTGAAAACTTTATACAAATTAGCCTTATTTGGCCGATTAACTCACAAATAGGTCTCCCTCACCCAAAAATAGGCTCAAAACCAAGCGTAAACGCCAAAAGACGCTAAACGGGCTTTAAGATCTTTGAGGCCCAAATTTGCAAAACGAAGATCAAAAGGTGTCGGAATGGATTGAAACTTGGTATCAATGACTATTAGAGATATTTGACCACGTGTGTTATTCTCAACCACCACTTTCTCATTTTTAAGTTAGACGTCCTTTTTAATACCAAACATTTCTTATCTAACTTGACGGTTTACGTATGGTCAACATCAACGACGGTTGATTCTAATTGAAAACATTATACAAATTAGTCTTATTTGGCTTATTAAGTCACAAATAGGTCTCCCTTACCCAAAAATAGACTCAAAACCGTGCTTAAACGCAAAAAGACGCTAAATTGGCCTTAAGGCCATTGAGGCCCAAATTGGCAAAACGAGGACAAAACGATGTCAGAATGGATTAAAACTTGGATTCATTAACTATTAGAGGTATTTAACCATGTGGGTTACTCTTAAACTGATACCACTTCATCAGTTTTAAGTTACACCTCCTTTGTAACACCAACAACTCTCAACTCTCTAACTTGTCGGTATACGTAAGGCCAACATCAACGACTGTTGATTCTGATTTAAAACATTATACAAATTAGTCTTATTTGGCAGATTAAGTCACAAATAGGTCTCCCTCACCCAAAAATAGGCTCAAAACCGTGCGTAAACGCCAAAAGACGCTAAACGAGCCTTAAGATCATTGAGGCCCAAATTCGCAAAACGACGACCAAAAGGTGTCGGAATGGATTGAAACATGGTATCAATGACTATTAGAGATATTTGACCACGTGTGTTATTCTCAACCACCACTTTCTCATTTTTAAGTTAGACGTCCTTTTTAATACCAAACATTTCTTATCTAACTTGACGGTTTACGTATGGTCAACATCAACGACGGTTGATTCTAATTGAAAACATTATACAAATTAGTCGTATTTGGCTTATTAAGTCACAAATAGGTCTCCCTTACCCAAAAATAGACTCAAAACCGTGCGTAAACGCAAAAAGACGCTAAATGAGCCTTAAGGCCATTGAGGCCCAAATTGGCAAAACGAGGACAAAACGATGTCAGAATGGATTAAAACTTGGATTCATTAACTATTAGAGGTATTTGACCATGTGGGTTACTCTTAAACTGATACCACATCATCAGTTTTAAGTTACACCTCCTTTGTAACACCAACAACTCCCAATTCTCTAACTTGTCGGTATACGTATGTCCAACATCAACGACTGTTGATTCTCATTGAAAACATTATACAAATTAGTCTTATTTGGCATATTAAGTCACAAATAGGTCTCCCTCACCCAAATTTAGGTTAAAAACCGTGCGTAAACGCCAAAAGAGGCTAATGGGCCTTAACATCACTGAGGCCCAAATTGGAAAACGACGACCAAAGAATGTCAGAATTGATTGAAACTTGGTATCAACGACTATAGAGGTATTAGACCACGTGAGTTACTCTCAATCATCACTTTCTCATTTTTAAGTTACACGTCCTTTTTAATACCAAATAATTCTTACCTATCTAACTTGTCGGTTTACCTATGGTCAACATCAACGACGGTTGATTCTGATTGAAAACATTATACAAATTAGTCTTATTTGGCTTATTAAGTCACAAATAGGACTTTCTTACCCAAAAATAGACTCAAAACCATGCATAAACGCAAAAAGACGCTAAATGGGCCTTAAGTCCATTGAGGCCCAAATTTGCAAAATGAGGACAAGACGAGGACAAAACGATGTCAGAATTGATTAAAGCTTGGATTCATTAACTATTAGAGGTATTTGACCATGTGGGTTACTCTTAAACTGATACCACTTCATCAGTTTTAAGTTACACCTCCTTTGTAACACCAACAACTCTCAATTCTCTAACTTGTCGGTATACGTAAGGCCAACATCAACGACTGTTGATTCTGATTGAAAACATTATACAAATTAGTCTTATTTGGCATATTAAGTCACAAATAGGTCTCCCTCACCCAAAAATAGGCTCAAAACCGTGCGTAAACGCCAAAAGACGCTAAACGGGCCTTAAGATCATTGAGGCCCAAATTCGCAAAACGACGACCAAAAGGTGTCGGAATTTGACCAAGTGTGTTATTCTCAATGACTATTAGAGGTATTTGACCACGTGTGTTATTCTCAACCACCACTTTCTTATTTTTAAGTTAGACGTCCTTTTTAATACCAAACATTTCTTATCTAACTTGACGGTTTACGTATGGTCAACATCAACGACGGTTGATTCTAATTGAAAACATTATACAAATTAGTCTTATTTGGCTTATTAAGTCACAAATAGGTCTTCCTTACCAAAAATAGAGTCAAAACCATGCGTAAACGCAAAAAGACGCTAAATGGGCCTTAAGGCCAAACGAGGACAAAACGATGTCAGAAGGGAATAAAACTTGTTTTCAATGACTATTAGAGGTATTTGACCATGTGGGTTACTCTTAAGTTGATACCACTTCATCAGTTTTAAGTTACACTTCCTTTGTAAATCCAACAACTCTTAACTCTCTAACTTGTTGGTATACGTATGGCCAACATCAACGACGGTTGATTCTGATTCAAAACATTATACAAATTAGTCTTACTTGGCTTATTAAGTCACAAATAGGTCTCCCTTACCCAAAAATAGACTCAAAACCGTGCGTAAACGCAAAGAGACGCTAAATGGGCCTTAAGTCCATTGAGGCCCAAATTGGCAAAACGAGGACAAGACGAGGACAAAATGATGTCAGAATGGATTAAAACTTGGATTCATTAACTATTAGAGGTATTTGACCATGTGGGTTACTCTTAAACTGGTACCACTTCATCAGTTTTAAGTTACACCTACTTTGTAACACCAACAACTCTCAACTCTCTAACTTGCCGGTATACGTAAGGCCAACATCAACGATTGTTGATTCTGATTGAAAAAATTATACAAATTAGTCTTATTTGGCATATTAAGTCACAAATAGGTCTCCCTCACCCAAACATAGGCTCAAAACCGTGCGTAAACGCCAAAAGATGCTAAACAAGCCTTATTATCATTGAGGCCCAAATTCGCAAAACGACGACCAAAAGGTGTCAGAATGGAATAAATCTTGTTTTCAATTACTATTAGAGGTATTTGACCATGTCGGTTACTCTTAAGTTGATACCACTTCATCAGTTTTAAGTTACACTTCCTATGTTAATCCAACAACTCTTAACTCTCTAACTTGTTGGTATACGTATGGCCAACATCAACGACGGTTGATTCTTATTGAAAATGTTATACAAATTAGTCTTATTTAGCAAATTAAGTCCCAAATAGGTCTCTCTCACCCAAAATTAGGCTCAAAACCGTGCGTAAATGCCAAAACACGCTAAATGGGCCTTAAGATCATTGAGGCCCAAATTGGCAAAACCACGACCATATGATGTCGGAATGGATTAAAACATGGTTTAAATGACTATTAAAGGTATTTGAATATGTAGGTTACTCTCAACCTGATACCACTTCATCAGTTTTAAGTTACACCTCCTTTGTAATACCAACAACTCTTAACTCTCTAACTTGTCGGTATACGTATGGCCAACATCAACGAAGGTTGATTCCGATTGAAAAAATTATACAAATTATTCTTGTTTGGCATATTAAGTCACAAATAGGTCTCCCTCACCAAAATTTAGGCTAAAAACCGTGCTTAAACGCCAAAAGACGCTAAACGGGCTTTAAGATCATTGAGCCCCAAATTCACAAAACGACGACCAAAAGGTGTCGGAATGGATTGAAACTTGGTATCAATGACTATTAGAGGTATTTGACCACTTGTGTTATTCTCAACCAGCACTTTCACATTTTTAGGTTACACGTCCGTTTTAATACCAAACATTTCTTATCTAACTTGATGGTTTACATATGGTCAACATCAACGACGGTTGAATCTAATTGAAAACATTATACGAATTAGTATAATTTGGCTTATTAAGTCACAAATAGGGCTCCCTTCCTTAAAAATGGACTCAAAACCGTGCGTAAACGCAAAAAGACGCTAAATGGGCCTTAAGGCCATTGAGGCCCAAATTGGCAAAACGAGGACAAAACGATGTCAGAATGGAATAAAACTTGTTTTGAATGACTATTAGAGGTATTTTACCATGTGGGTTACTCTTAAGTTGATACCACTTCATTAGTTTTAAGTTACACTTCCTTTGTAAATCCAACAACTCTCAACTCTCTAACTTGTCGGTATACGTATGGCTAACATCAACGACGGTTGATTCAGATTGAAAACGTTATACAAATTAGTCTTATTTAGCATATTAAGTCCCAAATAGGTCTCTCTCACCCAAAATTAGGCTCAAAACCGTGCGTAAACGCCAAAAGACGCTAAATGGGCCTTAAGATCATTGAGGCCCAAATTCGCAAAATGACGACCAAAAGATGTCGGAATGGATTGAAACTTGGTATCAATGGCTATTAAAGGTATTTGACCATGTGTGTTATTCTCAACCACCACTTTCTCATTTTTAAGTTACACGTCCTTTTTAATACCAAACATTTCTTACTTATCTAACTTGACGGTTTACGTATGGTCAACATCAACGACGGTTGATTCTAATTGAAAACATTATACAAATTAGTCTTATTTGGATTATTAAGTCACAAATAGGTCTCCCTCACCCAAAAATAGGCTCAAAACCATGCGTAAACGCCAAAAGACGCAAAATGGGCCTTAAGTTCATTGAGACCAAAATTGGCAAAACAACGACCAAAAGATGTCCGAATGGATTGAAACTTGGTATCAATGACTATTAGAGGTATTTGACCACGTGGGTTACTCTCAACCAGCACTTCCTAATTTTTAAGTTACACGTCCTTCGTAATACCAAAGAACTCTTATTTGTCTAACTTGGCAGTATACGTCTGGCCAACATCAATGACGGATGATTCTGATTGAAAACAATATAAAAATTAGTCTTATTTGGCATATTAAGTCCCAAATAGGTCTCCCTCACCCAAAATTAGGCTCAAAACCGCGCGTAAATGCCGAAAGACGCTAAATGGGCCTTAATATCTTTGATGGCCAAATTGGCAAAACGACGACCAAATGATGTCGGAATGGATTAAAACATGGTTTAAATGACTATTAGAGGTATTTGACCGTGTGGGTTACTCACAGCCTGGTACAACTTCATTATTTTTAAGTTACACCTCCTTTGTAATACCAACAACTCTTAACTATCAAACTTGGCGGTATACGTATGGCGAACATCAATGACGGTTTATTTTGATTGAAAATATTATAAAAATTAGTCTTATTTGGCATAATAAGTCAGAAATAGGTCTCTATCACCCAAAATTAGGCTCAAAATCGTGCGTAAACGCAAAAAGACGCTAAATGGGGCTTAAGGCCATTGAGGCCCAAATTGGCAAAACGAGGACAAAACGATGTTAGATTGGATTAAAACATGGTTGCAATGACTATTAGAGGTATTTTACCATGTGGGTTACTCTTAACCTGATACCACTTCATCAGTTTTAAGTTACACCTCCTTTGCAATACCAACAACTTCTAACTCTCTAACTTGTCGGTATACGTATGGTCAACATCAACGACGGTTGATTCTGGTTGAAAAAATTATACAACTTAGTCTTATTTGGCATATTAAGTCACAAATAGGTCTCCTTCACCAAAAATTACGCTCAAAACCGTGCGTAAACGCCAAAAGACGCCAATGGGCCGTAAGATCACTGAGGCCCAAATTGGAAAACGACAACCAAAGAATGTTAGAATGGATTGAAACTTGGTATCAATGACAATTAGAGGTATTAAACCACATGGTTTACTCTCAACCACCACTTTCACATTTTTAAGTTACACGTCCTTTTTAATACCAAACATTTTTTACCTATCTAACTTGACGGTTTACGTATGGTCAACATCAACGACGGTTGATTCTGATTGAAAACATTATACAAATTAGTCTTATTTGGCTTATTAAGTCACAAATAGGTCTCCCTCACCCAAAAATAGGCTCAAAACCGTGCGTAAACGGCAAAAGACGCTAAATGGGCCTTAATATCATTGAGGGACAAATTGGAAAAATGACGACCAAATGATGTCGGAATGTATTTGACCATGTGGGTTACTCTCAACCTGGTACAACTTCATCATTTTTAAGTCACACCTCCTTTGTAATACCAACAACTCTTAACTCTTTAACTTGTCGGTATACGTATGGCCAACATACACGATGGTTGATTTTGATTGAAAACATTATACAAATTAGTCTTATTTGGCATATTAAATCAAAAATAGGTCTCGCTCACCAAAAATTACGCTCAAAACCGTGCATAAACGCCAAAAGACGATAAATGGGCCTTATGATCATTGAGGCCCAAATTCGCAAAACGACGACCAAAAGATGTCGAAATGGATTTAAACATGGTATCAATGAATATTAGAGGTATTAGACCACGTGGATTACTCTCAACCACCGCTTTCTCATTTTTATGTTACACGTCCTTTTTAATACCAAACATTTCTTACCTATCTAACTTGACGGTTTACGTATGGTCAACATCAATGACGGTTGATTCTGATTGAAAACATTATACAAACTACTCTTATTTGGCTTATTAAGTCACAAATAGGTCTCCCTCACCCAAAAAGAGGCTCAAAACCGTGCGTAAACGCGAAAAGACGCTAAATGGGCCTTAAGATCATTGAGACCCGAATTGGCAAAACAACAACCAAAAGATGTCGGAATGGATTGAAACTTGGTATCAATGACTATTAGAGGTATTTGACCACGTGGGTTACTCTCAACCACCACTTCCTCATTTTTAAGTTACACGTCCTTCGTAATACCAAACAACTCTTAACTATCTAACTTGGCGGTATACGTACGACCAACATCAATGACGGTTGATTCTGATTGACAAAATTATACAAATTAGTCTTATTTGGCATATTAAGTCAGAAATAGGTTTCCCTCACCCAAAAAAGGCTCAAAATCGTTCGTAAACGCCAAAAGACGATAAATTGGCCTTAAGATCATTGAGGCCCAAATTGGCATAACAAGGACAAAATGATGTCAGAATGGATTAAAACATGGATTCAATGACTATTAGAGGTATTTGAAATCGTGGGTTACTCTCAACCCGATACCACTTCATCAGTTTTAAGTTACACCTCCTTTGTAATACCAACAACTCTTAACTCTTTAGCTTGTTGATATACGTATGGCCAAAAACAACGACAGTTGATTCTGATTGAAAACATTATACAAATTAGTCTTATTTGGCATATTAAGTCCCAAATAGGTCTCCCTCACCCAAAAATAGGCTCAAAACCGTGCGTAAACGCCAAAAGACGCTAAATGGGCCTTAAGATCATTGAGGCCCAAATTGGCAAAACGATGACCAAATGATGTCAGAATGGATTGAAACTCCATTTGATCACGTAGGTTACTCTCAACCACCACTTCCTCATTTTTAAGTCACACATCCTTCGTAATACCAAACAACTCTTAACTATCTAACTTAGCGGTATACGTATGGCCAACATCAATGACGGTTATTCTGATTGAAAACATTATACAAATTAGTCTTATTTGACATATTAAGTCACAAATAGGTCACCCTCACCCAAAAATAGGCTCAAAATCGTGCGTAAACGCCAAAAACGGAGTATCTACCGAAGAGTATCGTCTGGCGGGTTTGGGACCCGACATCGAGATTGAAATACCTACGAACGGAGTATCTACCGAAGAGTATCGTCTGGGGTGGATAGCATTGTATGAATACCCGTTCCTTTCCGGCCATTGATTTGCTTTCTCGCCTCTGACGAAGGCGTTTATGTTGGCATTAGGGATTGTTGTTGGGCAACTTTTACCAAGCGTTAGGAGGGTGTTTGGTGCCTTGGACGACATGGTGGCGAGTGGGTCTCAAGTGAAGGCCTAAAGCGACTCGAATCGCCATTGAGGGGAGTCAAGCGGATCATCGTTGGGACGAGTTCTTCCATTTCGTGTACAAATCCACGCTTGGCCAGGAATGCTCCTGGCTGATTGAATGCCGGAATCCTGCGACTAAGTTCCTTTTTCTTCCGAACTTTCACCATGTTTTTTTTTAAACGTCGATGCCTTGCTTACGTTTGATCTTGCTACATATTCTTCCGTAGTTAACACGGACGTAATCGTGGCGAGGCGAGAGACCAAGAAGGTCATTGCTCAACTTCTGGAGATTCCGGAGAATGAACAAACTTTTCATGATCACGACTGGGAGGGTCACCACATCGCCCCTATGGTCCCGACTGGTATGTTGTTTCTCATTGTGGTGTATCTTTTTCCCGTCTCCGAGGATTCTAACTTTCCTTTGGAATTCTTCAGTATCTGCCGTTGCTTCTCGCGTTCGCAGCGGAGGAGAATCCGCGTCTGACCTCGCTGCGTCGAAGCGGAGGCTTCGCGTTGCTGAAGCGTCTGCTTCTGAGGCTCCCATTCGTGTTGAGCCTATGATTTCTTTAATTTCTTCTCCGTCTCCTTCTCCAGCTAAGACGACGAGATCACGCAAAGGCAAGGAGAAGGTTGTCGAAAAATTGTTGTTTAAGTATGAGACCGTCAATGATTTCCCTGGGGTTATTTCTCGCGTCATCGCTCTTGGGAGCGAGTTTCTCTATGCCATGAAAGGGGTTTTGTCCCCTCCGACGCTTGATCATTACTTGCCGATGGAGACGGAAGACGTGGTGGGAGACGCCTTCACTGCGTAGTGGCAGGTAAGGTTTCCTCATACTTCTGCCTTGTTCCTTACTTTCGAATTAATTCTAACTCTTTCTTTCCTTTAGGCGCTTCAATCCTCTTTATGCGTCTGGAGGCGTTTCTCTGATTATGTTGACCGGATGAAGGTCATGGAGAACGAACAATCGACTGATGAGGCGAAAATTCAGGAGCCTAATGCGTCGGTCGGGACGTTGCGTAAGGCGGAGAATGAAGCTCGGGAGAAGGTCACGGAGACGTTTAACCTCCATGACAACCTCGCTAAGTAGGTTGAGGATTCATAGGCGAGTGTTGCTGCTCTGGAGGACGAGATGGTGAAGAGAGAAGAGAAGCATGCTTCAGAGCTACGTGAAGTGAAGATCTATTGGTCTCTGCTGTCGAGAGTAGTAGTTCTTGAGCAATATGGCGCTGGGAGGCATCTTAGTTGGGATCCGGAATCTGAACGGTGGGAGCTCGAGGCGGCATACCCGGAGATTCCCGAAGGTGTCATGGCGGGTCCATCTTCTTCGCATCCTCCAGTGGATCTTGATGCTATGGAGGAGGATGCTCCTGTGCCTGACGACGTTGGCCTTAAGGGTGATGCTGAAGGGGACGAAGGTGCCGACGAGGAGGTCGTCGTTGAGGACTTTGAAGGTGAAGATGAGGGTGAGGATGAATACGAGGATGCGGATGGCTCTTCGTCTAGTTATTCTAAGGCCAAGGGCGACTCTTCATAGTCTTTTGGAGCCCCTTATCTTTTGTAACTTTTTTTTTGCTTACGCGTCGCTAATCTTTAGGGCGCCTTCATTAACATTTGGATCTCGTAGCCCTTTATGTAACGGTTCAAAATGCATTGGTCTGACTTTTTTGCTTATATATTTCTTACGGGCCTCTCTTCTTGAATTGACGTGTAACTTTCTGTTTTGCTTCTTCTTTAGGAACTCCTTGATCAAACGGTATGCGTTCAAACTTTTTTTTATCCATGTCTTTGTGATGGTTCTTCTATCATGTGGCTTGGAGCGCGACTTTCTTGGCGTGGTGAGCGTGCTAGTTTTTCTTTTTTCTCTGTTTCTCAGATGGTCTTACCCCTTTTGGTAGGTTTAGCTTAGACTCCTTGTGGGCTAGGTTAGAGCTACCAAAGACCTCTGAACTTTCTTTGCCTTCCATGTCTGGTGCTTCGTTTCTTGCCTCGTACGCATTCATGCTTCGCGTCAGAGATGTCTTAAGAGTTTCTTTTGATGCTTGTATGTGCCTAAAAATACGACGAGTAAGGAACGCGTGGTAAGCTACACGTAGAAGGGTTACGTCGACGCGACGACCGAGTGTTTTTTATCTTATTTCCTTGTATATTATTGTAAATGATAAAAGATACGATAAAGAATATCTTTTACCTTATTTATTATATCGTTATTAGATAGAAGGAAGAGATAAGATCTCGTTTTCCTTAAAGATATCGTTAGGGTTAGCCTATAAAAAGAGGCTAACGCCTGCTTTGTAAGTATTCAGCCACCATTCGAATAATACCAAGTTCAAGCTTCAACCCTAATTTCTTATATTGTTCTTGAGTGTTGAGATTATACCATATTCTTTGATCTTCGCCCTACAATTGCTTAGTTATCATCTCGCTGATAATTTCGCTACAAACAATTGGCGCCCACCGTGGGGCTGGATAAAAAAGGTATCGTCTCTCCATACGAAAATTACTCCTTTTTTGCAGGAAAAACCATGACGAGCCCGACCAACAGCCAGCGTGACGGCGAAAAGAGGTTCGAGGAAGAAGACCCTGCGACGTTTCCTCTCGTTCCAGTGGACGAAGACGCGGGGAAAGATCTCGAGAATACTCCCAATACTCCAAAGAGAAGCGCTCCCGTAGAAAAGCAAGGGGTAGACGGCGAAGTAAATGACGTAGCCGCCGTCAAAGCACAGTTCAACTCCTTCGAGAAGGTCCAGGCAGAAGCTATGCACGCAGGCGAGAAGACGGCGCTAGAGCTTACTAAAGAGAACGAGAGGTTGAATTCAATAATCAAGGAACTCAAGGCGAGATTAGAAGGACCACGCACCTATGTCCATGGTCAGAACGTCGTTCGACGCCTTGACCTAGATGCCGCCGTCGAAGAGGACGATGTATACAGACCCCAAGAGCACCACGATTACGTTCCTCGTAGATCGTAGCACAACAGGTCGGAGCTCTGAGAAGAGAGATGATGTTAATGCCCGGAGCCCCTATGTCCATAGTTCCTGAGCATGAGTTCGGATATGAAGAGAGTCCCTTCGTCGCCGCTATCGCCGCTCAGAAGATAGCCAAGAGATTCACCGTCGCCGATCTCCCCGTCTATGACGGATCTGACGATCCAGAGGAGCACATCCTACTCTACAAAGCCACGCTCTCCACAAGCCCAATCGAGCCAGAGCTAAGGGAAGCAATGATGTGCAAATTCTTTAGCTCAACGTTGAAAGGCCCAGCCTTGACGTGGTTTATCCACTTACCCAAGGGGAGTATCTCTTCCTACGCCGAGCTCTCCAACATATTCCGATTACAATTTGCCTGCAGCAAGATGTTCGCAAAACAGCCTTCAGATCTCCACAACATGCGCATGAACAAGGGCGAAACCATAAGAGCCTTCATGAAGCGTTTCAATGACGAGAAGATCACCATCCCGGATTGCAGCGAGTCTACCGCTACCGACGCATTCAGACGTGCCCTCCCCCGAGATAGTGACCTATACAAGGAGTTGACAAAGACTTGCCCTGATTCATTTGTCGCGACGAGGGAAAGGGCCATGGAAGCTATGCGCTTAGAGGAAGATCTCCAGAGGCACGCCAATGAAAATTCTCGATCTCCGCGTAGACAAACTCCTCCGCGTAAGACCTTTCCTCAACGTCGACATAACGATCGCCATCAAGAACGAGGAGAACGCCATGATAGGAGAAACAAGTTGTTCCAAAGAGAACCGCTAATGGTGCATAATGTGAGCGAAGTTGATAGCGTCTATATGGTCGACAGAAATATCCCCATGAAGACTGATGCATTGCGAGTTATGAGGGCGATGGAAGGGCGGCGTGACGTGCAATGGCCTAAGAAGCCGAACCCATGAAGAAGACCCGGAATAGGGAAGGGGTATTGCGAATTCCATAATGACACAGGTCATGCTACAGATGGTTGTTACACTCTGAGGAAAGAGGTATTAAGGCTGTTAAAGAGGGGAGATTTGAGGGATCTACTCTCCAGAGAAGGAAGAAACGCGTTCGAAGGAGTGAAGAAAGAAAGGAAATCTCCTACCCCTCCTCCACCTCCATCAAGTCATACCCGAACCATACACACCATCCTCGGAGGTTCCTCCGCGAGCGGTTGCACCACGTCCGCTGCTAGAAGGAACATCAAGATCTTATGCGACGATAGTGATATGACGCGAGTCTGTCAAGTCCGTCCTACCAGAAGAAATTACCCGATTACGTTCGAAGAACCAAACGAGATGGTGGAGCATCACGACGGGTTAGTCATCTCCCTCACCGTCAGCAATTGCCTGGTCAAGAGAATCCTCATAGACAACGGGAATTCCGCCAATATAATTACCACATCTTTTATAAAAGAGCTCGGATTATCTAACGACGACGTCGTGAAGAAGTACGTTCCCTTGGTAGGTTTTAGTGGAGAAGTGGCAAGCATGTTAGGAGAGATTACGTTGGCAACCTATGCCAGAGGTATCAATATACAAGAAAAATTTGCAGTAATGCAGATCGAATCGCCTTACAACATCATCCTAGAAAGACCTTGGCTGCACGACATGAAATTTGTACCCTCGACGTACCACCAGTCCCTAAAATTCCGGTCTCTATGGAGAATCCAAGAGATCAAAGGCGAGCTCCAAGTCGCGATAGAATGCTATAATTTCGGAGTGAGGAAAGCCACTAAGGCATCGTCGGATAAGGAAAAGAAAGCGTAGCAATCAAGGAATCACGAAGAAAAGGCTAGAGGTGGAAAGTCAATCCCCGACACGACGAGAAAAGCAAAATTCGACATGCAAAAGGACACCAATATTCCAAGTAGGTACGAGCAAAAAATCCAAGCAAAGAGCGACAACTTAAACTGCATGTTCCTAAAGCACCATCCGCCATAAGTCAAGTCTAACAAAAGTGATAAGAATTTCCGAATTTCCTAGCATTATTTTCTTTGTGTTCTTTCTCGCATGAGTAGGATTAGTTTCTTTTAAGAATTCCAATAAGTTAGCGTCGTCATCTTAGCGTCGGAACGGAAAGGGGTCGTGACGACTAGGGGTAGGCGTCAGCGTCAAAGTTTGTTAGTCTATGAAGCATCTTTCTATTAATATATGAGTACACTCTTTTTTCTCCGATGTGTTAAAGTATGCCGAGTTGTTCTATTTCCAAATTACTTTCTCTGTGTCTATGACGTAACACTAAGCTTAATAAGGCCGCGGCGAAAATCCGTGCCAGGGAGGAATTTCGTTAGCCTACGCGTTCAAGTCTCCATCTACGCGTATGCAACGTTAGCCAAACCGCCGACTCCGAGTCGACGCTTCCCATGATTGTTAGCGACATGTGGCAATGGTCATGGGGAATGAAGACCGGTACCTCACGAAACCGGCACGGTCCGCTGAGCAAAGAAAGGAAAACTATTGCCACGACCACTCTCCCGGAACGCGTACTCGCACCTTCCACGGCCCCTCTGAGGGTCATGAATCTAAGGGAAAAACGCCAAACCGGTCAGGAGGCGTCCACCGGCATCGTAAGTCCAAACAATCAAGAAATCGGACGCTACACGATGAATGGGCCCGTCGATTAAAAGAGTTCGAAGTCGACCTAACGCTAGCGTGAGGCAAAGGACACACCTTAAAAGTAAGGGGTAACGTCACAAGCTGATAAAATCACACGCTGACCTATGTCCGCCACTCGCTTCGGGTTCGGAGGAAATGCCGGACCAAACCTTCATGTAAGCCGACAACATAACAAAAGCAGCCGCAATGACCATATCATCTTATCAAGTAAGTAAAACCCTCTAACGCGTTCATTACGAACAAAGTATCATACCAGGGGTAGAAAACCACACCCTAAAGATAAAGTAGCAAAAGCGTAAAAGACCCAAGAATCAAAACGTTATATTATAGAGGCCCATCAAGAAGGGCAAGAACAAAATTACTTACAAGGAAACGCCCCGAAATACGGCGACGCGTAAACAAAAGAAAAAGAAATTTACAAAGAGCCCAAGGGAAGAATGACCCCGGGAAATCACAAAGATTCACTTTCAGACTTAGAAGAGCTCGACGAAGAACCATCCGCGTCCTCGTATTCGTGTTTGTCATCGTCCTCGTCTTCAGAGTCCTTTACAACGACCTCTTCATCAACATCCTCGTCGTCTTCGACGCCTTCGTTAGGATCGACCTCATTAAGATGAGGAACATCCTCCTCCATGACGTGAGGATTCGCTGGAGGATTCAAGGGTGAAGGCCCTTCCTCGACGCCTTCAGGAAGCTCCGCGAACGCCTCCTGGAACTCCCTCTGCTCCTTTACCGGGTCCCAGCCATGATGTTGACCAACACCATATTGCTCAATGACTTCCACGCGAGAAAGCCAAGACCAATAAAGTTTCACCTCCTTGAGCTCCGAGGCATGCTTCTTCTCCGCCTTAGCCATCTCGTCCTCCAAAGCAGCAATTCTTGCCTTCGAGTCCTCGACTTGTTTTGCAAGTTCGTCGTGAAGTTTGAGCGTCGCCATGACCTTTCTCGAGCTTCACTCTCCTCTTTACGTGACGTCTCGACCGTCGCATTAAGCTCTTGGATCTTCACCTCGTCGGGCGACTGCTTGGCATCCATAGCCTTCATCCGATCAACGAAATCGGAGAAGCGTCCCCAGATGCATAACGAAGACTGAAAAGCCTAAGAAATAAAATGTAAAGGAGTCAGAATCAAATCAAAGATAAAGAACTCGGCATAAAAAGCGAGAAAAACCTACCTGCCATTGCGTAGCAAGAGCCTCTCCCATCACATCCTCTGTTTCCATCGGCAAGTAATAGTCAAGCAATGGAGGATTTTGAAGCACCTTCATGGCAGGAAAAAACGTCCTCCCGGACGCGACGACACGAGAGATAACTCCCGGAAAGTCGTCAACAGTCTTGAAGTCAAAGTTCAATTTCTCGACAATCTTCTCCTTGCCCTTGCGTGACTTCTTCGCCGGGATTGAAGAAGGAGATGGGGGATGAAACGAGTGAAATCATAGGCGTGATGTGGATAGGAGCCTCAGAAGCAGCTCCCTCTCCGATACAACTCCTCTTCCGCGATGCGATAAGAGCAGATGCAGATTTCCCTCCGCTACGAACGCGAGAAATATCCGCAGATACTAAAGAACGACACAAAAAGAAGAGGTTAAGACCCTGAAAGCAAAAGAAAAAAGGGAACAAGATAGAGGAACGTGAACGCGTTACCTGTTAGAGCTGTAGAAGCGATGCGATGACCCTCCCCGTCGTGTCCATGAAAAGTTCGATCACTCTCAGGAATCTCGAGGACCCTATCAATGACCTTCTTGGTCTCTCGCCTCACCACGATAACGTCAGAGTTGACTGCAATATAGCGCAAAACAAGATCCAATATAAGCAAAGCGTCGATGACTAAGAACATACATAGTAAAGATTCGGAAAGAAAGCAAACTCACTCGCAGGATTCCAGCATTCGATGAGCCAAGAGCACTCTTCGCCTAGAGTCGATTTCTTCACAAAGTAGTAGAAGTTGGCCCAGAAACGGTCAGCCTGACTTCCTTCAATGGAAATTTTAGCCGCTTTAGGTCTTGATTTAAGACCTACTCTCCCGACCGTCCTAGTCTGGACGTTCAAGGAATAGGCGAGATCATCAACGGCGATCTCGACGCCATGCTTCGCCGCCACATCATCCAGAGCGCCAAAAATCCTCCAGACGCTCCGCAAAAGCTGTCCTACAGCCACTCCTAGCGTGAGCATGAACGCCTTCGTGAACGGCGAGAAAGGAAACCGATGACCAGTGAGAAACGAATATTCATATACCACTATCCATCTCGGGCGGTACGCGTCGGCAGACACCCTTTGAGGAGGGATCTCAATCTCCACTTCAGGGCCAAGATTCGCCAACGATCTTAGCCTCTCGACGCTACGCGCCTCCGAAGACTTACAGTCGAAACCCTTCAAGATGAGCTTTGGCACGTAGAAAGAAGCCATTTCAAGAATCAAAGGATAAAGTGAAGAAGAAATTTTGAAAAGAGAGGAGGAGCAAATAATCTGTTGAGCGTGAATAGATGAAAGAGCAAAGGGTATTCTGAATAAGCAAGTTGCAGAAGAGGTAGGAAAAAAGTAAATCCTCTCCTTATATAGCCGAAGAGATCGCGAGAAACATGGAAGGAATTCCAACGGCATTATAGCCGTTGGGAAAACTAGCCGTTACGGGTAAGCGTTTCCGGCACGAATAACGAAGCTCCTCATCGGTTGCATGGAAATGATTGAAGAAAAATGATGATCGAAGTTCTACAATGATATTAAAAATTCAAGTGACGTAATTGTCAACGCGTTCCCAATGTAACGAAGACGTATTCCTTGAAGAAAGAAGGCGTCTCCCAACTCTACTAGAAATTAAGCCTTGTAAGACGCCTTAGGGGTAATGTTTGTGCCTAAAAATACAACGAGTAAGGAACGCGTGGTAAGCTACGTGTAGAAGGGTTACGTCGACGCGACGGGAAGTAGTGAAGACGTCGTTGACGTGACGAGACGTGGTAAAGATCTCGCTCTCCTTGAAGATTAGGTCGGCCGAGTGTTTTTTATCTTATTTCCTTGTATATTATTGGAAATGATAAAATATACGATAAAAAATATCTTTTACCTTATTTATTATATCTTTATTATATAGATGGAAGAGAGAAGATCTCGTTTTCCTTAAAGATATCGTTAGGTTTTGCCTATAAAAAGAGGCTAACGCCTGTTTTGTAAGTATTCAGCCACCATTCGAATAATACCAAGTTCAAGCTTCAACCCTAATTTCTTATATTGTTCTTGAGTGTTGAGATTATACCATATTATTTGATCTTCGCCCTACAATTGCTTAGTTATCATCTCGTAGATAATTTCGCTACAAACAATGCTTCGTGTATTTATGCTTTTAGTATGCTTATTTTATTCTGCTTACATCTTTGACCTTTCTTTCTTTTGATTTCAACTTCCGTGACCCCTTACTCGTAGCTCGTTTGTTAGTGCGTAGGTTTGATCTTTGACTTTTGCTTTCACTACTTTATCTTTATGGTGTGGTTTTTAACCCCTGGTACGATGCTTCGTTCATGGGAACGTGCAGTTTTATTTACTTGATAGGGTGGTACGGTCATGGCGGCGACTTTTGTTTTATTACCGGCTTATATGAAGGTTGGGTCCAACATTTCCTCCGAACCCGAAGCGAGTGGCGGATGTAGGTCAACGTGTGATTTTATCAGCTTGTGACGTCACCTCTTACTTATGGTGAACCCTGTACCACACGCTAGCGTCAGGTCGACGTCGAACTAGCGTCCAACTCGTGACTGTATGGACTTACGATTCCGGCGGATGTCTCCTTAACCGGATGGAGAAAAACGTATATGCTCGTGGATTCATGACTCTCAGAGGGGTCGTGGAAGGGACGTGTTCCTGGAGAGGGGTCATGTCAATAGGTTTCCCTTCTTTGCTCAGCGGACCGTGCCGGTTTCGTGAGGTTTCGGGCTTCATTCCCCATGACCATTGCCACACCTCGCTAACAATCATGGGAAGCGTCGACTAGGAGTTGGCGGTTCGGCTAACGTTGCGTACGCGTAGATGGAGCCTTGAACGCGTAGGCTAACGAAATTCCTCCCCGGCGCAGATTTCTGCCGCGGCCTTCTTGTACTTTGTGTTACATCATAGACACGGAGCAGTAATTGGAATTGAAACAACTCAGCATGCTTTAACACGTTGGAGAAAAAGAGTCTACTCGTATGTTAATAAAAAGCACATTATGGAACAATAAACTATGACGTTCACGTCTACCCCTGATCGTTACGACCCCTTGTCGTTTCAACCCTAAGACGACGACACTATCTTATTTGAAACTTTTAAAAGAATCTAATTCTACTCATGCAAGAAACAAAAGACAACTCTAGAAAACATGGAAGAAAAACAAATTAAAAGGGAAATAATTTCATGAGTTACATCAATATCATTCATTCCTCAAATACACTTGAGTCTTCTTCTTCTTGTCTTCTTCTTGTCTTCTTCTTGCATTTCGAGCATCAAATTGGTCTTGTCTTCAAGCTTAGAATGGTCTTCACATAAGGGGCGGTGATGGTGATGATGGTCCCGCATCATTCTCCCTTTCTTGAAGAGGATTTGTCCGCGAATCTTCAAGCCGCATCGTCCGCGAATCTCATCAAATTGCGTTGAATTAGATTTGCTCTTCAACCCTGCAGGAACCACAACAACTTTCTAGAATTTCAGCCTGACTGCAACTGGCTCGTTCTCTTTTGTCTGGACTCGGAATTGACTGATTCCAACTCCCAGAGTTAGATAAAGGAGTCTAGTTTTGTCCCTCAAAAGTTGATAATTTTCTGAGTTGTGAAACAAAATATATGGCGTTTTAACCGAGGGTATACTGAGATTTTTTAATTCAAAACGCTCAGATTTTTAGGGAGAGGTGGTTGAGTTTGTTGACTTGGTATTTTGGTGGTTACACAAGCCTGATTTGTAGGAAATGGAGGGCTGGACGTGTGGAGGAAGTTGTAGTGATTGCTGGAGTGGGGAAGCAGTTACTGTTTGTAGCGAAATTACCTACGAGAAGATAACTAAGCAATTGTAGGGCAAAGATCAAAGAATACGGTATAATCTCAACACTCAAGAACAAGACAGGAAATTAGGGTTGAAACTTTAGCTTGGTATTACTCGAATGATGGCTTAGATCATTACAAAGAAGGCGTTAGCCTTTATTTATAGGCTAACGCAAATAATATCTTTTAGGAAACGAGATCTTATCTTTTCCTTCTATCTAAATAACGATATAACAAACAAGGTAAAAGATATTCTTTACCGTATCTTTTACCATTTACAATAATATAACACAAAATAGGATAGAATATACTAGGCCGACCTAATCCTTAAGAAGAACGAGATCTTTGCCACGTCTACGATATCTTCCTTTCAACTCGTCACGTCGAGGACGTCCTTCTACGCGTAGCTTCCACGCGTTCCACACTCGTCGTATTTTTAGGCACAAACAGTTACCAATCTGAAAAATAATTTCCCTCAAGACCTCCTTTGCTCAATGGCAGAACCGAAGGCACTTGGGAGTGTTTGGCGGGGATTTTTGATGGCTTACCAGTACCGATGGTGGTGCTTTAAGCGTCTCCTTGGTGTCATCTAGCTCTGATACCAGTTTGATACTGGGATGAGCCTGTTTTGACGATCTAGACACCAAACTCAACTCAAAATATCAATGGAAGAAGATGGAGGAAGAAGGCTACGAATTTCATGTTGTAAACTCATGAAATTGACTCAAAACAACAAGGGAAAGATGACTCGAAATCGGAACTGAATCAACAAAACAAAGGGAAAGATAGGTAGAAAAGAACCCAATCAAACAATGAATCAACCCATCATCTAGATGAAGAAGAACCGAGCCAAATGATGAATGAACCCTCGTCTCTACAACCTTACACAACGACCATGGAAGTCGAGCACAAGGAGGATGCTTGTGACAACTTGGAACACCAATCTCCATATGAAATTGACATAGCCAAGAACAACCAAGCTATCATCTTTTACATTGAGCTCGCTCTCTCTCAAGAGCTCTCTTTACTGAGGCAAAAAGGATTATCATCTTAACCAAATTTCGCCTTCCTTACTAATGATAAGAGCAAGCCCTTTTATACTCCTAGGGAGGGACTAGCCATGTCTTAAAAGATTACATAAAATCAGACTCCTAAAGTCATAAAATAACATGAAAGAAAAACAACTTAAAAGGAAAATAATTTCATGAGTTACATCAATATCATTCATTCCTCAAACACACTTGAGTCTTCTTCTTCTTGTCTTCTTCTTGCATTCCGAGCATCAAATTGGTCTTGTCTTCAAGCTTAGAATGGTCTTCACATAAGGGGTGGTGATGGTGATGATGGTCCCGCATCAATGGAGATGGAAATTTCAGGGACTGGTGGTATGTCGAAGGTATGGCTTTCATGTCATGCAACCACGGCCTCCATAAGATGACGTTGTAGGGTGATTCGGCTTCCATTACTGCAAACATCACTTGTACGTTGATGCCTTTGGCTAGGGTCGCTAACGTGATCTATACTAGCATGCTTGCCCGAGCTCTTTGATGACGGATACAGTGATGATGTTGGCGGAGCTCCCGTTGTCGATGAGAATTCTTTTAACCGTACAGTTGCTAACGGTGAGGGAGATGACTAACCTGTCATGATGTATCACACCTTCATTTGGTTCTTCGAACGTGATTGGATAGCTTTCCCTGATAGGGCTGACATGACAAACTCGCGTCGTGTCGCTTTCACCACGAAAAGCTTTGGCGTTTCTTCTAGCGGCGGATACGGTATAGCCACTCTCGGAGGAGCCTCCGAAGATGGTGTGTATGGTCCTGGTGTGACATGATAGTGGTGGGGTACGGGTAGGAGATTTCTTTTCTTTCATCACCCCTTCGAATGCATTTCCCCCCTCTCTGGAAAGTAAATCCTTCAAACCACGCTTTTCAGTAGTCTTAACACTTTCTTCCTCAAGGTGTAGCAACCATCTGTGGTGTGACCGGTGTCATTGTGGAATTCGCAGTACCCCTTCACTGACCCAGGTCTTCTTACGGGATTTGGTTTCTTCGGCCACTGTACATCGTGTAGCCCTTCCATTGCGTTCATATCTCGCAACGCGTCGGTCTTCATATGGATGTTTCTATCGACCATATAAACGCTATCAACTTCGCTCACATTATGCACCATAGGCGGTTCCGTTTGGAATGGCTTATTCCTCTTGTCGTGCGTTCTCCTCGTTCCTGATGGCGTTCATTATGTCGACGCTGAGGCGAATTCCTACGCGGAGGGATTCGTCTACGTGGGGAGTGAGAACTTTCCTCGGCGTGCCTTTGGAGACCTTCTTCGAGGCGCATAGCTTCTATGGCTCTTTCTCTGGTTGTGACGAAGGAATAGGGCCGAGTCTTCTTTGGCTCCTTGTATAAATCATTGTCTCGTGGGAGAGCGCGCCTGAACGCGTCGACAGCAGTAGATTCGTTGCAATCTGGGATGGTGATCTTCTCGTCTTTGAAACACTTCATTAAGGCTCTTACAGTCTCGCCTTTGTTCATGCGTATGTTATGGAGATCTGAATGTTGTTTTGCAAACATCTTGCTGTTGGCGAATTGTAGGCGAAACATGTTGGAGAGTTCAGTGTAGGACGAGATACTTCCTTTCGGGAGATGAATGAACCACGTCAAGGTCGGGCCTTTCAGCGTCGAACTAAAGAATTTGCATATTATTTCCTCCCATAATTCCAGTTCGATTGGACTTGTGGAGAGTTTTTCTTTGTAAAGTAAGATATGCTCTTCTGGATCGTCGGATCCATCATGAACGGGGAGGTCGGCGATGGTGAACTTCTTGGCTATCTTCTGGGCAACGATGGCGTTGAAAAAAGGGCTCTCTTGATACCCTAACTCATGCTCGGGAATTATAGATTTAGGCGCTCCGGGCAACAACATCATATCCTTCCTCAAGGCGTCGACTTGTTGCGCTACGAACGCGACGACAACACTCGGCTTCATGTCTTCTTTGGACTTCCCCTTTGGCGTCGTCTCTTTGGAGGGGATACCGTCTCGATACCCCTGAACCCATACACTTCATCTTCCTCTGTGACGTCGTCCATGTCGAGGCGTCGAACGACGTTTTGGCCACGAACGTAGGAATGTGGTCCTGCAGATCCCGCCTTGAGTTCCTTGATCACGGAGCGCAACCTTTCATTTTCTTTGGCGAGTTCCGACGTCGTCTTCTCGCTGGCGTTCTTGGTTTCAGCCCAGGTTTTCTGGAAGGCGTCGAGTTGCGCTCTGACGGCGCCCACGTTGGTCACTTCGCCATCTGTTCCGCGCTCTTCGTTCGTGACCTTGGCCTTCGGAGTGCCGGGAGCTTCTTCGCGAGCCTTCTCTATCTCTTCGCTGCCAGGAACAAGAGACGTCGTCGCGAGGTCCTCTTCTTCAGACCTCTTCTCGCTGGGTGGTGGGCTGTTCGTCGGTCTTGTCATGGTTTTCCTGAAAAAAGAAGTTCCCTTTGTGTGGAAAGATGATACTTTTTTATCTAGCCCCACGGTGGGCACCAATTGTTTGTAGCGAAATTATCAAGGAGATGATAACTAAGCAATTAAGGGCTTTTACTCGTAGTATTGCTCAAAGGTGGCTGAATGATTACAAAGCAGGCGTTAGCCTCTTTTTATAGGCTAGCCCTAGTTTAATCTTTAAGGAAACGAGATCTTATATTTTCCTTCTATCTAATGACGATATAAAAATATGGTAAAAGACAATTACATTAATAATATACAATAAAGGGATAATATTCACTTAGCCGAATCTATCTTCATCTCAGCGACGTCTTCATTTTCTTTCATCACGTCGACGTGATCATCCTACGCGTAGCTTGTGACGCGTTCCTTACTCGTCGTATCTTTAGGCACAAACAACAACAATCTTCTTCTCTACCATGGCGGCGATCGCGTTCGCAGAGATTTCTTCACGTGTTTTCTCTACACGTTGCTTTTCTCTGAAGGGTTGATGTGCTTGGTATCCTCCAGTCATCAAAGTATCAGCCTCATCCGCAGCCGCGTCCATGTCGAGGCGTCGTACGACGTTTTGGTCCCACTTGTACGTGAATCACTGATTTGGTGGTGCTTGGAGAGGGGCTTGGGAGGACCGGAGCATCTCGTTGTCCTTGACCAACTCCGCCATCCTCTTCTCGGTATCAACCTTATCCTTGTCCCAAGATTCTTGGAACGATGTCAATCGAGCGTTTAACACTTCTCCGTTAGCACTTCTCCGTCTTCGATTTCTTCTAGGTTCCCTTCCACGCTGACACCTTTTGGAGTGCTTGGGAACTTGTCTTCGGTTCCGCTTCCCTCCACGTTGTCAGTATGTTTCGGGGACGTTGTAATGACGACTTCTTCTTTGATAGGCTTTTCCTTCAGGAAATTGAGTGTTGTCTTCGGGATTGGTCATGGTCTTGTGGTAAAAAGGTCCTCTCTTTGTGTGAAAAGATGACACTTTTATTATCTAGCCTCAGGGTGGGTGCCAATTGTTTGTAGCGAAAGTAACTACACGTAGAAACTTAAGCAAGATGTAGGTTATAGATCAAAAGGGACGGTAACAATCTCAACTCTCAAGAACACTAGGCCAACAATGGTAGAATACTCGACTTATGCGATTGATCTCGGTGGTGAGCTTGTTTACAACGATAGGAGAGCCCTCTTTAAATAGGCAAACCCTAATTCAATCTATAAGGAAATAATAATAGCTTTTTCCTTATATCTTTAACTTAATATAAACATGGTAAAGGCATATTCTTTTTATGATGTTTACTTATCTCTGTTACCATTTACAAGAATAATAATATGAAATAACTTAATAATGTTCGTCCGACTTCTTCCATACTCGTCCAACATCTTCGTACTCGTTTCTCTCGTACTCGTCTAGCCAACGCGTAGCTCATCGAATGTGTTGCCTCCTAGTAGTATTTTTAGGCACGTACAACATCCATTGTTTGTCTCTCTACAGTTTGTATATAGACTAGTTATATTGATTTCTAACTTTTATTTATCATTATTTTTAGTTTATTATATTTTCCATAGACTTATTATATTTCCTTACATTTACAACTATTTTATATTATTGCATTGTATTTTGGTTGGACTCTCTTCTTTGCATAGGGAGGGACGGCCCTAGCTTTCTATTTCTAGTATGAGAGATTTTCCTAAAGCTCTCATATATAAACAACCTTATGTACTCATTTTAGGGTAATATTAGTTATTATTCAGAATTAGTTGAGGTAAAACTCTTTCTCTCAGAAACAGACGTCATCTTCAATCCTATAGAGCTTGCTCCTTGATTAAACATCAATTTCATTCGGGTGATCTTTTGTCGAGCTTGCTCCTTAAGATTGCATTCTGCTTCGCCTTCATCAATCCTACAATCAAACTCACCACCAAATTCCGCATCTTTAGTTCTTCAATTGCAAGGAAGAACGCCCCACTACAGGTTCAATTTGATCCTACATCAAGACTTTGTGACTCTTCACAGACAAGGTCACATCAACTGGCATCAGAGCCTACGAATATGTAAGTCCTTTCGCTTCCTTGATAATCACGACTACATTGTTTTCGCATCCAATTTAATCCATAAAACCCTAACTTGGAACTTGTTCTTCGTTGGGAGCCAAAAACAATTCCTTGCATTATTTCATAAAAACTTAGCCCTAGGTTTCTTGTTCTTCAACCACCTTCGATCTACAACAAAAAAATTGTTTTCTTGTTCAATCTGTGTCCCTTCACACTCTAATTGCAAAATTTATGATAATTGGTTTATTTGTTGTTGATTGTAGACTAGCTTGCATATTTAAGTTTGCATAAACTTTAACTAAATTGTTCCAAGAAGTCTACGTCTTCTTGAATCTCCATTCTATTCACTCTTGAATCAATCTAGAGAGGAAATTACATGCTTTGATTGTGTGTTGGAAGCAAGAAAAATATTGTTGCTGTTGAGGTGAAGCGTACATCAGCCACGCACAAGACGAAATTTCAGCAAGAAAAAAAATTGGTGGCGGTGCGTCAGAACCTTAGCGCTCCAGATTTTGAATATAAACAAATATAAGCAATTACTGCGGTTCTACTCAGACCCGGTATAAAAAGCTCCGCAAGCACGAAGAACTATTCCAGTCAGCTTCAAGTCTGGGGTATAAAGTCCGCGTTATAAAGTTTGGGTTTAAAGTTCGGCAAAACACATAATTACTTCGTTCTGCCTCAGCTTCGGGTTATAAGGTTCAAAATCTACTCTATGTGTAAATTTTCTTCGTACGCTTTAATTTTGCACATCTGTCTATTTGTTTTGCTGTGAGTTAGCCGCTCACCAACAGTTGATAGTTGATTAGTTGGGACGTCTAGGACAAAGCCGAATTAAATTTTTCCAATCAGTTTTTTCTAACAAACGCAGTTGCAAGTGTTCTTTATTAAGGTATTAGTGCGTTGAAATTTGAGTGAAAAAAGCCTGTGAAAATTGTCAGTGAAAGACGTAGGGTGGGCACATCCAAAATAAGGTAATTAATTGCATCCCTACTGTTGATTGATTCATTTACGATCTCCTTAGTCTCTTCATTTCTAGGTTGCATTTGGTCGTTGTAGTGCATACTTTGGCTTATATTCTTGCATTCTATTTTTGACAATTGGTTGACGAAATTCCTTGTTGCATATTGTTTATTAATGTGTGACTTGCCTATCAACCATTTCCTAGATTTTTGTTGTGATTATCTTGGAGTCGGTTCGACTGCTGCTCGTACTCTTGTTGTTTTTGTTGTTTCTCTTGTCATGCTTGGGTTTGTTTTTGTCTATATAGGGTCAAGAACAAGCTAAGACGAACGCATCGATGGTCGAGACAAAAGCATTCATTTCTTCCATACAAGATATGCTGGCACAATTGGCTCAACAACAATTGACTGCAAGGGGATCCGGTCCCCTGAAGCTAAGTCTAGACGAGCAGAGTGCCTTAGACAAGGTGCAAGCCAAGGTTAAGACCCTCATCATTTGTTCACCGTTCGCAACCATCATCAACTGATAAAGGACGTGTTGATGATAGTAGTGATCTAGGTTGCTACATATGTGGTGGTAGGGGACACTACTAAAGAGACAGTCCGAATTCAAAACGTGTCCTCAACTCCGCCCAGACGGTAGGTTACGAGAGCTTCTCCGACGATCCGGATGGTGATGACATTCAGGAGGGTCCTACAAAGCTAGAAGATGGAGTGATAAAAGCCAGTTAATCATGAGTTCGAGGAGAACAAGTATGCCTTATTCACCCGGCATGTTCTTAGCGTCAAGGATGGAGGTCCCCTTGAGCAAAGGGAAAATCTTGCCTCATGAAAATCGCGTCTTTGAGAGTATAGATTGTGGATCATCTTCCAATATCATCAATGAGCTGGTGGTTTGGTATTTCAACCTCCCTACGTAGCCGCATCACCAGCCCTACGGTCTACAATGAATATCTGATTGTTCAGGTAACTCTGTGTCATAGAAGTGTCTTGTATCTTTTTCTATTGGTCCTTATTTAGATATTGTGTTGTGTGTTTTTACCCCCATGGACGCCACCAATATACTGTTGGGACGTCCTTGGCTCTTTGATCGCCGTGTCTTCCATGACGGGTATTTGAACCCCCATGGACGCCACCTATTGCTGGGATTTTACAGGATCACGCAGAGAGAGAAAGGAACAAGGCAAGTGAGGCTGCAAAGGATGCCAGAGAAGGGGTACGTTTGCGAATCCATGAGTCCATGCGCGGTGCATGTCATTCTTGTGCGGGAGAAAGATGATACCTGATGGATGTGTATGGCTTGTCGCGCCATCAACCAGATAACCATCAAGTCCAGACATCCCATTCCTCGCCTTGACGACATGCTTGCCGAGCTTCATGATGCGTAGTTCTTCAGGAAAGTTGATATGAAGAGAGGCTACCATCAGATCCGCATGAAGGGAGGGGACGAGTGGAAGACAGCTTTCAAGACCAAGTATGGTTTGTACGATTGGTTAGTGATGCCCTTCGGACTGTCCAATGCTCCATCAACGTTCATGAGGTTGATGAACCATGTCTTGAGATCGTATCTAAGTATGTTCGTAGTTGTATATTTTGATGTTATTCTCAAATATTTTAGGGCTTTAGATGATCATGTTGAGCATATTAGAACTATTTTCGAAAGTTTGAGAGTAGAGAGCTTATACGCCAACTATGGAAAGTGTGTGTTTTGCTCTTCTTCTACGAAATTTTTAGGTTACATCGTGTCCAAAGACGGTCTACATGTGGACACAGAGAAGATCCGCGCCATTTAGGAGTGTCCTAAGACCAACCACTCCTACTTAGGTACGTTCGTTCTTAGGTGAGGTTTTAGTGAGATATTCACCATTTACTTAACTTCTAGTTTGTGTTTTTTTAAATAATTATTATCATCAAAAAATCTATTTACACAACTAAAACACTTATTACAAAAATCAATTATTATTACGAATAAATTTATTTATAAAACTAAGAGATTGTTTTGCAATTGTCTTTAAAAAATTAAATATAGTTTTTGAAGGTTGTGTGCTATGATGAATCTACCTAAACACAATAAAAGGGAGAAATCATCTCTTCACAAAAATTTGCCTCACCTGAGCGCCACTTCAGCACCACCTAGTTTTATTTGACAAAAAAAAAAAGAAAAAGAAAATAACTTTTCCTAATTTGATTATTAAAAAATTGGTAAAAACATATCCTACGTCTTCTCCAATTCAGCAGAACGTTCCTTTTTACCTCCTCCACTATCTCCGTTAAATTCTCCAATTTTTTTCATCCTTGGTTTAAAATGAATTTTTAGATACTACTTCTCCTACGATCTGGAGCGATTGGTTTTATTTCCCTCTTAATTTCGCTAGAACGTACTACTTCTTCTACGAAGCAATTCACGTTGTGTCTCCTCTCTCGATCACGCAAGAAGGTACAGATTCATCTCTTTTTTCATCTCAATTACTTGTTTATATTTCCCCTTTCTCTGAATTTTCTGCAACAACCTTTGGCTTTGTTGTGTGAATCTTCTAGCAGACAAACAGGTTGCAGTGGATGCTTGCAATTGTTCCTCTAATCAAACAAGTCAAGAGATTAAGCTAAAAAATGTCATGAACCTGTACGACTATCGACATTAACCTACACGGCTATCGACATGAACATAAAGCCTTTTAGTTCCATGTTTTCGTAACAAATACAATCGAGCTAAAAATCAATGAACCTGCAAAGCTATCGACGTGAACTTGTAAGGTTATCGACATGAACTTGTAAGGCTATCGACATAAACCTAAAGCCAGTCCAATGTATTCTTAATAAAAAAAATTGGGCTAACAAAATTCATGAACATGCAAGACTACTAGTATAAACCTGTAAGGCTATCGACATGAACCTATATATGGTTCGGTTTTTCATTAACTTGGGGGTATGTGAGTGCATTGTGTTCCTAACAAAAAAATAAATTTATGAACCTGCAAGATTATCACCATGAACCTATAGTACATTTCATGAATATGGTATGTTAGTGAAATGTGTTCGTCCGAAGAATAATAACCAAACTCCCAAAAAATGAAACTCATGCACTTTTAGAGTGCGGCAAGAACCTGAAAGACTATAATCAACTTGAAAGATTTTCTGAGTTCATATCAAGAACATGATGATTATTTGGGAAGTTCTAGGGACAAAATTGTCAAGGGGATCAAAGATGAGTTTGTTGATCACTAGTTATGCAAAAAAAACTTATAAATTCTGTTGTTTAACTTGTTTATAACAGAAGTATCAAATAATAATTAAACATTTATTGTCATTGTTCTCTTAGTATCTATAGGTGTGTTCCATCACTAGGCAACTAATATAAACTTTGACATAAGCTCAAAACATCATTAAGTGGCACAAGATACAAAATCAGAAATTAAGAACTTTATGTTGCATTCACAACTCCAGGTGTAGATTTTTTCTTGCAACAAAAACTCAGCAGAATTAGGCTCTGTTCGTGAAGCTTATAATAAGCTAGCTTATTTTTCCAAAAAGCTTGAAATCCTAGCTTATTGTTTTCATAAGCTAGCTTATTTTTCTTTGAAATTAAGGGTAAAAAAATATTTGCCGAACAGGCCCTTAATCTACACAGTGAACTTACATTGTTTTTTATACAGAAATTATCAACCACATTAGGAGTAAAAGCTTCTTGGCCTCTTTCAGATAAAATTCTTTGCAAAAGCCATAGATCATGTTCTTATAAGGCAAGCCTCTTCATCCTCCTAGATATGTAGGCTAAGCTAGATGAACTCATAAGATTTCCAATGGCCATGCTTGACGTGTCCAAATTCAAAGCTCATATTATATGCCTAATTGCGTATCAATGTGCACCATTTGCAAACTGAAAAATGATTACACTAAGTCAAGATAAAATATAATCCAGAACAAAACTATGGAAAATTTACAAAGATTAAGTAATAAGGACATGATATAAAGAAAAAAATACAGATGAGAGCAGCAGTGGGAGAACCTCTTCACCTTCATGTCATCTTCTATTATAAAAACGAGACACGCCGATATGTATAAAAGATATTACAAACGCAACTAGTAGAGTGTTTTATATGAACCGACAATAAATAATAATTAATAGGAAAAGTCTCATGTAATAATAGTTGTTAAAATAATAAATGAGAATGAATGTGGAGCTTTGGATCAAGAGATCCAAGAGCCCATATGATGACACGTGGCACCCCTTGTCACCATCGCCGGAGCACCGCCAAAACTCCGTCGGACCACCTCCGACCACCGCCGGACCATCTTTGGGCCTCGCCGGAATAAAATTGTCACAAAGATGTATAAAATTGTTCACAAATATTACAAAATTATTTATTACTAAATGTTCATCACGTTGTTCATAAATGTTCATAAATGTTCATTTGTTCATACTCTACTGAATGTTCATCACATTATACTTAAAAGTTCACCAACTGAATGTTCATCACATTCTACTTAAATGTTCACCAATTTTTGATGAAGATCAAGTGTTCATAAATGTTCATCACAATGTTCATTTGTACATACTCTACTTAATGTTCATCACATTATACTTAAAAGTTCACCAACTGAATGTTCACCTAAATGTTCATCATCTAATACTTAAATGTTCATCATCTCATACTTCAATGTTCACAAGAATTTAATAAAATTTTCATTAGCCAAAGTTCATTACAATCGACTTAAATGCTCATCACGTTGTTCATAAATGTTCATCAAAATGTTGATAAATGTTCATCATCTCTTACTTAAATGTTCATCAAACATCACTTTAATATAATTTCGAGTATAAAAACACTTGATCTTCATCAAAAATTACCTAAATGTTCATCATCTCATACTTAAATGTTCATCAAACATCCATAAATGTTCACAAGCATTTAATAAAATGTTCATTACTCAAAAGTTCATTACAATTAGCTTAAATGTTCATCACGTTGTTCATAAATGTTCATGAAATTTTTTATAAACGTTCATTTTGATATACTCTACTGAATGTTCATCACATTTTAATTACATGTTCACCAACAGAATGTTCATCACATTATAATTAAATGTTCATCACATTATATTTAAATGTTCACCAATTTGAATTAGACTTAAATTTTCATTTATTATTGGACCACCGCCGGACCTCCGCCGGACCGTCGCCGGACCTCCGCCGGACCGTCGCCGGACCTCCGCCGGACCGTCGCCGGACCGTCGACGGACCTCCGCCGGACCGTCGACGGACCTCCGCCGGACCTCCGCCGGACCGTCGACGGACCTCCGCCGGACCGTCGACGGACCTCCGCCGGACCGTCGACGGACCTCCGCCGGACCTCCGCCGGACCGTCGCCGGGCCTCCGCCGGACCGTCGCCGGGCCTCCGCCGGACCTCCGCCGGACCGTCGCCGGGCCTCCGCCGGACCGTCGCCGGGCCTCCGCCGGACCGTCGCCGGGCCTCCGCCGGACCGTCGCCGGGCCTCCGCCGGACCGTCGACGGGCCTCCGCCGGACCGTCGCCGGGCCTCCGCCGGACCGTCGCCGGGCCTCTGCCGGACCTCTACCCGACAACCACCGGGTGGTCGTCGGGAAGTCGTCGGGCGGTCTCCGGAAGACAGCCAGACCACCACAACTACCCCCACTACAAGTGGAGGTAGCTAGTTTAATCTAAGCCATTGAATATCAAGGCATCCAATTACTTAGATTCATTCTTATTTATCTCTATAAGAGGGTTTATTATGGGATTCACACCCTATATACCGTTTTTATATGTTCTACATTACTCTTCTCTTACTACTAGAATTTAAACGTTGCGCTACGCGCGACACTTTGGCATTATAAGATACAATCTTGTATATTCAATTTTTATAATGATTTTTATTTTTAGTTTAATATATGAATGAAGTTTTATTGTTTGTATAATATATTTGATTGTATCAAAGATATTTGGATATAAGAGGTGGTCTAAATTCTATTACCCTACAAAATTGTCAATTATATTATTATTTAATTGGTCATTACTTTTAGTCAACAAAATTAAAAATGAGGAGAGCAGAAAGATAAATGAAGAAAAGAGAAATTCAATAAATGTGATTAATGAGAAATATTCTACTTTTTTGTACCAACCTAACTTTATATTAGACTAGATCCGGGATCCCGCGCTCCACGCGTTTTATGCGGTTTAGCATTGTTAAATATACGTTTCATAATTGGAATGAGACTACATATATTTATACCTAGGTTTTATTTGACATACTCAAAATTGCTATTTAACACAGGGTAGATTCGTCACGGGTCAAAATTTAAACACTTTTTGAATCTAAACACTCATTTCCCCATAGCTGTGTCTAGACCTGGGAAAAAATGACCCGACCCGCAAACCCGACCCGAACCCGCCCGATTTTTTGTGCTCTTAACCCATTAAAATAAACCCGAAACCCGATTTTGACCCAACCTGATGGCCCGGCATTTTGCTGGGTCAAAAACGGGTTGGGTCGGGTCAACCCATTGGGTCTTACACTCTTACCAAAAAACAACTAGAAAATAACAATAGAAAAGAAATATGAAAAAACTGAAAAAATGATAGGGAAAAAAATGATATTTTGCTGCTATGTTATAAATTTTGTTTATAAAAACAAGCTTAAAAATATAAATTAGGTTGATTAGGCTTAAATAATATATTGTTTTACTTATTATGGGATTTAATTTTAAAAGTCCAATCAGGAAAACATATCAAATTGAATTATAAGGAGTCAACAACTTGTACCAACCTTATACACACATTTAGAGCTTCATGTTTTTCCATTTGGTCGATGTGGGAGGGATTCGATTTATGTAGCAAAAAATGCAAGATTATATAGAAGATTGTGACAATGATTCATTTGCAAGTCCTCGATGTGTGGGAAATGAGGGTAGACAAGTTTTATACATACAAATTTAAATAGAGCCATCAACCACTTAGTTTTTAATGAGATTTATTACAATGAGATTTATTACTTCTTCTAGTTATTTTTTAAATATTTAAATTTTGTATAATCATCATCACTATTCACTAGTTTACAATATTCTAGCCCAGTATTAAATGATATTGTGAGCTATTATCCTAGCTTGTATGGATTGTTTAATAATTGTTTAGTGTTTACATAAATTTTATTATACGGAATACTCTTTAATAATTAAGAACATATATAAACTAGAGTTTATGTTGGAGACTATAATTTATGGATGATTATTTAATAAAATATAATATACTTTTATATACTTACATAAGAAATTATATGGTTATTGATTGAACATTATACTTTGTTATATGTCTATTAGTTTGAACAACATGACACAAAGTTTAAATATAAGAAAATAAGTCATTTTATTTTATACTGAAACTATGCATAAACGCTAAAAGGCCATGTGGGTAACTTCTAATCACAACTTCTAACTTTTCAAATTGCACCTCCTTTTTAAAAACCAAACAAGTGATAACTCTTTAACTTGTCACAATATGTATGGTCTAAAACATCGATGTTGATTATTGTTGAAAACATTATACAACTTAGTCTTATTAGGCATATAAAGTCACAATAAGGTCTCGCTCACACAAAACGAGACTCGAAACTATGCGTAAACGCTAAAAGACCTTAAATAGGCTTAAAAGCCCAATTTGGCAAAATATTCCTTGAAAAAGTATAAAGAAGAGATAAATGTTCAACGATTTGTTTATCCATTGCAAACTTATTTATAAATAAGTATAAAAAGGAATAAAAAAATTGCGCAATCAGACCTGATGGGTTGATCCGAACCGGAGATAAACCCGTCGTAACCCGACCTGTTTTGACCCGGTAAATTTTAACCTGAAATGACCCGACCCGAAATATACTAAACCCGATGTACTCTGACCCGAACCCGACTCGTCCGACCCGTTTCCGAGGTCTAGCTGTGTCCCTTACTCTACATTCTAAGGGTCGTTTGGCGATTATTCCTTTATGTTTCAATCCAAACCATATCGATGCAACTTCGTTAGTTATTTCCTCACGAAGTATAATGGCGCCTAATAAGAGGAGAACAAAAAGCAGTGATACTTGCCCACAATCATGAAAATCTCTATATTTGATTTCTTGGCTGAGCTTGAAACACAACCAGGTTGTTCATTGTTATCACATATAAGGTGATTCCCTGTGAAGCTGAAAAGATTGATACATAAGGCGCGCATAGATTAAAAAGGAGAGCTTAAAAGATGTTGGATCAGATAGAGAAGTACTTGAATACTGAAACATCAAATAGTTGTGAAGGTATTCTGCCATTTAAACTGTCGGATGAGAGATTCCTGCAGAAACAAGACGGCTATAACACACAAATTTCTGATAACTCTTATTGTAAGTTATATCATTAGGGTAAACGGGGCCCTTTGCCCCTAATTGTTCATGAGGAGTGGAAACTAACATGAGTTAGTTGGATGAGTGGTAAGTAACCCTTTTAATTAAATTAATGTTTATAAAGGTAGTATATATTCTGAAAAATTAGAAGTCGCTTATATTGTTCATTCGCAAAATCACGTTCCCGGTATTCTCTCTCTCTCATTTTCTTCACTCCAACTCGTTCTCAAGCAATTTTCAGCGATTTCCGGCCTCATTCTTGCGTTTTATCCTCGGAATCGGCTTCTCCTCCTCTCGGCGATCTCCCGGTTAGTTTCCTTCTTTGTTTTGGTTGAGATTTCGAGAAATTAGGGGTTTTGATCGATTTTCGGTGTTCTTCGCGGAATTCAGGGATTTCTCTAGCATTGTAGTTTGTTTTCGATCTCATTGCGTCTCTAATCAGGTACAGGTATGTATTCGTTCAGTTTTCGGATGTTGTTTTGTGTTTTTAGGTTTTACGCTTGAGTTTTTATCTGTTTGTGCTTTTCTGATGTTGATTACAGTGTAGGTTTTGTGGTTTTTGCTTGCGAATTGCTTTTTTCTTATAGTATGTCTTTGAATTTCACATGTTTGTGCTCTTGGATGTGTTGATTACAGTTTTAGTTTGTTTTCTTTTTGTATTGTCATCAGATCTGTATTATTTAGTTGTTTATGTTTGTTTCTCATTGTTGCTTGCGTGTGATTCTTTGAATTTTTTGTAATTAATGTTAGTTTTATACTTTCGATGACAGTTTATTTGCTTAATCATTTGTTTTTGACAATGTATTAGTTTCTGTTTTTCCTTGATGACAGTTTATTTAGTAAGATCATTTGTTACTTTGATACAATATGTTAAAACTTGACTATAATCCATTCCTTTTCATTGTTTTCTGTTTTTTGCTTGCGAAATGCTTTTTTTTGACAATATCTCTTTGAATTTCACTTTGTTTGTGCTTTTTGCATGTGTTGATTACAGTTTTAGTTTGTTTCTTATTTGCATTGTCATCAAATCTGTAGTATCTATTTTATTTTTGTGTCTTTCTTAGTATTGCTTGTTTGATTCTGTGTGTTTTTGTGTAGTTAAAGTTAGTTTTGTATTGTTGATGACAGTTTAATGCTCTAATCATTTTCTTTTTTATTCAATGACAGTGTATGAGTTTGTGTTTTTGTTTTGATATCAGTTTATTTATTATGATCTCTTGTGACTTTTGATACAATGTGTTAAAATTATGATTATAATCCATTGCTTTTTCATTATTTTCAATGTTCTTTTCAATATTATTTGTTGATGACAATAGTGTATATAATTATTCTTATTAATAGTGTCATTGAGACGTTTTGTCTTTGAACATCATATCATTAGATGACTATACTGTTTTCTTATTGATGTTAATCTTTTGTTTGTTCTATATTTGCTTTTGATGACAATATTTGTTCTATGCTTGTGATGAAAATCATTTATGTCTATGATTATATTGTTGATGAAATATCTCTCATTCTTGTGTAATTAAAGTTTGTTTTGTACTGTTGATGACATTTTATTGATCTAATTCTCTGTTTTTTATACGATGACAGTATATGATTTTGTGTTTTTGTTTTGATGACAGCTTGCTTATTATGATCTCTTTGTGACTTGATACAATGTGTTAAAATTATGATGATAATTCATTGCTTTTCATTATATTCAATGTTTTTTCAATGTTATTTATTTGATGACAGTAGTGTATACACTTATTCTAATTTAATAGTGTCGTCATGATTTTGTTTTTTGTGAATATCATATTATTAGATGACAATGTTGTTTTCTTTGTGATGACAATCCTTTATGACTTTTTTTTTTGTGACAAATATTGATTTATTTGTGTTTGTCAATAGTGTCTGATTAAAAAAAATAGTGTTTGATGACAATAAATAGTGTTTGGTGACAATAATTATTCCAACTTATATTTGGTTTTCATATGTGGTTGATGACAGTAACTTTTGTTTATTATGTTTGGTTTGACGACAATATGTTTGATGACAATAGTTATTCCAATAGTTATTCCAACTTATATGTGGTTGATGACAATAACTTTTTGTTCCCTGTTTTTCTCTAAGTCTTCAACTTTTGTTTTTCATTGAGCATTTTCTTTTTCTTTTAGTAGTTTTATCATATACTCATGTATATAGTATGATAATGAAAGGCATAAAATTGAAGCATAATACTCATGCTTTAATTCGGTTCAACGGTGGAACGTGCAGATGTAATGATGAATTGATGACAGTTGTTGGTTGTGCAACAGTGAAATGTGTAGTTGCTGGCTGGCTGTGCAGCAGTGGAAGGTACAGCTGCTGGTTGTGCAGCAGTGATATGTGCAGCAAAATTTTGTGCAGCAACATCTTGTTCAGTAGCTGGTTGCGTAGAGGAATGGAAATCGACATCTAAATGTGCACACACACCAAAACGTTGCAACAACAGACATAACCTTCACCAACAAAGACAGAAGCATCATTCTATATTCACCTTAATATTGTTATTAAATTTCCAATTTTAGGTCATCATTGTGTCTGTGCATCTTTTTGTCATCAAAAACCAATCACATAGTGCATTACATAATAATCCATATCTTTAATATCCAATTTATCAAATTATCTTTTGTCATCCATCTCATAAATTATTCAATCAAATTCTTAATTCCAGAAACTATAAACAGTTTGACCACTGTCATCTAACACACAACAAAAATGAAATGCTCAATCAAAATTAATATTTAGCAATATTTCTAATCATCAAATTTCAATTATCATAAACATTTTCTCTTAAAAAACATACTGTCATCAAAATTACATTGTGTCTAATCATTATTCTGTCATCAAATCCTTAGTTTATCAACATTCTGTCATCACTGTTCAATTCATGAATTGAAATGAAACTAAGAAACAATCTGTCATCACACTTTCAATTCTAAAACTAAGTTTAAAATTTTGTCATCAACTTTCCAATCTTAATCCAATATTCTATCCTCAAAATTATAATTATGTAAAACATTTTTCTTTATTCAAAATTCTGTCATTCAATTTTTCATATCTAATCAGTATTCCATCTTAGCATCATTTTGTCATCAACATCAACATTCAAAGTATCATTTTATATCCATATAAACTTTGTCATCAAATTTCCAATATTAATCCAACATTGTGTCTAATCATTTTTCTGTCATCAAAATCCTTTTTTAAACAACATCATGTCATCACTGTTCAATTCCTGATTTGAAAATGAATCTAAGCAGCAATCTGCCACCATATTTTCAATTCTAAAACTAAATTAATGATTTTTAAATTCTCTGTACTATAAATTACTATTTCTATGGAGCATATGATATCAAATTCCTCATTTTCAACAATATGTTGTCATCAAAAATTCAGAAAGTCATATAAATATCTGTTTTTCTTTATCTTTTCTTATGTTTGAGCATTCACAATAATGTAACTATATGGTGACAAAATAATTCTTACCTCGAATTCGAATTGTAGTTGTGACGCAGTATTTGTTTTCTTGTTAGTTGCGATTGTTTGTCCGTTCATTTCTTCTCTCACGAGTTCTCTCTCGATGACAGATGGATGCTTTTTTAGTTTGCTGATGTCAATCCGTGATTCTCATCCAAGAAGCTATTCCGAGAGAGTTTCTATGAAGCGCGTGAAGCGTGCTTCATTAATCTTACCAGAAGCGAGTCGTGGCGAGCCGACCAGTCGAGGCGAGGCGATGCCTCGTAATGTTCAGTCGAGGCGAGTCGATGCGTGGATGCAAGGAATAGGAAGGAGGAGGAAGACGGCGTGTTCTGTAGGGAAGAAGGAGGAAAAAAACGAGATGATGTGAAGAAGGAGGAGGAAGGAGTTATGAAAGGAGGAGGAAGAAGGAGAAGAAGATGACGGCACGTATATTTCACAAGGGTTAGTTACCCTTCGTTTGAAAACCCGGGTTACTTACCTTTGGTAAGTTGCCAAACCGGGTTACTTAACCCGTTTTTGGAGGGGGCTTACAGATAGTTTGAACGGCTGTCGAGCTGATCCCAAGTGTTCAGTATAAAACCGGTGAAAGCATATCTTGCAAGATCGAGATTTTTCAAGATAAACAGGCAGTTGACCAATCAAACTATTATCCTGCAATTCCCTGAAATAGGAATTTATTTTTTTAGTATCAAATACATTTATGAATGACTTAGTAATAACTGGTAATAAAGAATCATACTCAAAGACTAACAAATTCTCTAGAAACTTGAGATTAATGATGGAAGGATTGGAAGGTGAAAGAGTTCATGTAAAACCACATGAGGAGAGTAAGAGAAATTAAGATTTAAGAACCAACACCATTCATTTTCAGCTACAACTAATAGAGTAGCCTAATCAAATTAGAACATCCAACTCAACATCCTAGCGAGCAATTGAGAAGGACAACCAGAAGACTTGTGAAACCAAAAATTTGCTCTTGTACCTTCATACTATTCTTTAGAGCACTAAACATGAGTGACATTGTTGGTAAACACATAAAGCTTGAACCAAGTCGTTCTAGTGGTACTCGGAGAAGGTATGTATTTTGCAATGCATGGTGTATACAACCATACATTATACATTGCACTTTTTTGTACTCATTCCAGTGGTATGTCGTTGTATTCTATAGAAACGCCACACCACAAATATAATAAATGTTGATCTTACAAATTTGAATAAATTTGTGATGAATTGAAAAACAACCTGAGGTTTTGCAAGAAGCAGTAGTGCAACACATCACAATGGATGCCAGACAGCCACCAATGATCTTGGTCTTCAAGGTAAGTTTCGTCACTCCATTTGAAAACTTAAACGGAAAAAATATTCTGCTTTTCTGAACCGAAGGGAGGACAACGTGATCTCAAACTGAACAGGTAGTCAACTGTCCTGACTGGTCGAACGCAATAACATAACTTATTGCTCAAACCATTTTTCACACACATGCTTACGAATTTTTAAACACTGAATCTTGGATGGATAAAAATAAATCCAAAGAAACTTTCAAATAAGAATTAAATGTTTACCTGTAACCAACATAAATTCCATTAATCCAGATTTGGTAGGCTGAATCAGCAGCTTCGAAGTGTAGCAATATCCTTCGACCTATAAAATCCCACCAATCTATATATTAATATGGAAGCAAACTAAACCGCATACTTTGTCCAAAAAAGAAAACACAATTGAGCCACATTTAATTCTGTTTGTAGATGTTGCAACTTTTTTTACCTTCCCGCTCTTTAGAGTTGTGAAAATGCGTTCGGTAGCAGCCGGTGAGATTCTCATCTGGAACCCGGGAGGGTTGAATTTAAATGGATATTGTGTATTGGTATGGATAGGATGACCATAATTGTGCACCTCCGGACGGAACTGCTCCATGAAAAGACAGGAAATAATGTTCAAAAGGAGTCAAGAGTGCATGAACATAAGCTGAGTATTTTATGTTTTCAATTCTATCTCTATTTTTCTGCAAAAGAGGAACTAAATAACAGAAGCTCTAAAAAAACAGAAGCAATTGCAAAGAACAGAAGCTTGTTGTTGTACTGGCTAAAACAGAAGCTAAAAACATAAGAAAATGAACTAAAATGTATAAATTGTTTTTAATATATAGAAGTATTGGTCATATTAAAGTATAAGAGGGAATATTATTTTGTATATGTGCTATTTTTTAGTAATGACACATCATTCTTCTTGGAATGTATCATTTTCTCACTTCAATAGTCATCACTAAAAACATGACTAGGCAACGCGCCAAAGCCATCGTTGAGGCGGTTCAATCTTTTGTGACTAAAGCCATGGCAAGCAACTACACAAGCCAAGAGGCGCCTAAGTCCCTCCTACTCTCAACTCTTGAAGATCACCCCGGGACCATGACCATCGGCGCCTCAAGCCTTCTATGCCTACGCTTACTTGTCACACACAAGCCTAGCACCCAGCTCCTGCGCAAGTTGAGGCTCACTCCCCGAGCCCTCAAGATCAAGGTGATTCCTCCCAAGCGCAAGCGGCAAAAGCCACCCATCGGCGTCCACCCCCACCGGCGACTCTTCCCCCGACGCTTCTGGTGCCAGAGTAAGCGCCACCCATGGTTTGCCGGAGATGGACCCACCAGCGCCGGCACAAACCTCCTCCAAGGGCTCGGACGCCACAAGCCCCCAGAATAGCTCGGACTTTCCCCTTTGGAATAGTCCACCCTATTTGGTTTTGTTGTCTTTATTTGTTTTTGTTGTCTCAAACATTAGGTTGTCTTTATTTGGGATTTGTTGTCCCTATTTGCATTTGTTGTCTCTATTTGGGATTTGATGTCTCGTTCCCATGTTCCGAGACTTTCCATTTATAGGAAGTTGTTCGTCTTGGGTTTTGCTAGAGTTTTAGAACTTTCTATTTTTAGAAAGTTTCTAAATATGGAGTGGTCCAACCTTGCATGGTTTGGGCCGTCCTATTGGGCTCTTGGCACTCAAGCCCAAGCACTAGCCCAACCCTAGCCGCCGCCTCCTTGTTTGCACTAGGTTTAGTCGTCTTCTTTGCATTGTTTTCCCTTTATAAGGCTGCCGCCTCCTTCATTGTTAGGCACGTTTAGCTTTGAATTCAAGAACCTTTGTTGAGACAAGATTTCCTCCATCTTCTTGAACTAGGCGTCACCAATCATTCGGGCTCTGTCTTCTCATCTCCTTCACCATAGCTTCTAACCTCTTTCGTCTACATCCCTAGCTAAAAGTTCCCATATCTTCTAATCCCTTTCTTCTACATCCCTAGCCAAAACTTCCTTTCGTTTGAGTGTTCCTCAATCACCATAGCCGAAACATTCACCAAACAACTTGTCGAGTTAGCTCGTCATTCATATCCTAATTCGTCAAGGAAACTTGACGTCTATATCCAAATCTTCCGCTGCATACTCCCATATCGACCCTCCTTCCCCACAAAAGACATCCACCATAACACTTCCAAGGTTTTTGTCGAAGATCTTCGAGCGCAATTGGCTTTCCGGAGACCAGGCGCGCATCAACTGGCATCAGAGCAAGGTCATCTTGTAAGTGTTAATTGTCTTTTACACTATCTTTTCATTTCACTCGTCTTTCATCATCCACATCGATCCATTTGTGCAGAATTTTTTTTTTTCCTCACACCCATTTGCTCACGGCTTTGAGCCAAATAAAACCTGAAAAATTCACAAAAAAAATTTTATTCAAACCCTAGGCTGATTCTTAAGCTTTCGTTGCAAGGAATCATACAAAAGTATCCATAAAATCGTGCTAACCATTGACCTTAGGACTGCCGAAAATTTGCTTGATTTTCTAGTTAGGATCTTGCATATCTTATCTTTCCTATTGTTGAGATTTAGTATCTTGTTAGGATATTTGGTTTCTTTTAAGGTGGCCGAAATTCTCAGTCATATCTTGCATATCTTGACTTTTCACAAATATCTCGAACCAAATCAAATCGTATCATATCTTTGAGATATTATAAATCAAAAAACAAGGCTTATAGTTCGGCCAAGGCACAACCCAAATAAGGTAACCCTTGAGCCTACACCGATTTGGTTCGATCCATCTTCGTTTCTTATCACCGTCTAGAGTCGCTTGATTGTTTTCCTTTGTCTTGCATGCTACTTATCTCGCAACTGTGTTTGATTTGAAAGCTTGTTGACTTGCTATTTTATCTTGCATCTCTTTCGGTAAATCCTAGAAACACAAGCTTGCCTTGACCGCCATACGGCCAGCCAAAGTAGTCACCTTACGAGTGCTTTGTCTAGATCTTGTATAAGCGATTATACTTGCTTGATTTCTTTGTTTTGAGATAGTTTTTGTACACTGTTACTCGTCGGAATGTCTACACTTGCAGGAGAGGATCTCGGCTTACCTGACTTCCAAATTCAGCCACCATCTCAATCCTTAGTTGCCCGGCGCATTTTGTCAAATAAAGAAGCACCAACCCAGGATCAGCGTGATACTCTATTTCACACAAGATGTTTATTCAAGCAATCAACATTGAGTGTGATAATCGACGGAGGAAGTTGCTGCAATCTCATTAATGAGAAAGTGGTAAAACATTACAACTAGCCTACAACTCCACATTCCGAACCATATGGGCTACAATGGCTCAAATCAAGTCGAGGTGAACAAGTAACAAGGCAATGTTTAATTTCTTTCTCTATTGGTTTATATTCTGATTCAGTGCTATGTGACATAGTACCCATGGACGCCACTCATCTTCTACTTGGACGTCTATGGCAATTTGATAGACCTGTTATCCATGATGGGTATTTAAATACCTATTTATTTACCTATAATGGAAAGCGCGTCACACTCTTACCTATTTCGCCACAAGAGATTTTACAGGACATGGCTGAACGTGAAAGAAACAAGGTTGTTCAAAATGAACAACACAAGTCGAAGCCAAGTCTAGGAATCATGGAAAGTGATCAAGGCACCACTTTGAGAGCCAAAGAACATCAACAACACGCAGCGCCAAGCATGCCCAAACTGTCACTTGGCGACCCTCAAAGGATAGCCAAGCAACCAAGCACATCCCCGCGCGCGCCCACAACAGAAACAAGCGCACAACCAGGTCACCTGACCCCAGAAGTGCAGCGGGCGCAAGGTCAAAGCGACAAGGCGCAGAAGGGACACGAGCCACTGGCCACCGAGCGCAAGCCACCAGATCCAAATTCTGGTCCGAGCGCTGCATCAAATAGCCATATAGAGGAGGAATGTGACCCAGAACGCCGAGAGAAGTTAAAAAACGCTCGGCCAACCAAAGATTTCGGAGCCATCCAAGGCAAATGCGAGCAACGAGTATTCATGACTCGTCCAACTGAGTTGGAGGACATTATTCAGGGAAGGCTTCCGTGTTTCCTTTTATTTCCTAAACTGTGCATTTCAACTGAAAAGGAACACATTAATCTCCCTAGTTGCATACAATCTGTTTTGTAGGATTACAAAGATGTGTTCCCAGAAGAATTACCAGATGGTCTTCCACCAATTAGAGGCATTGAGCATCAAATAGATTTTGTGCCAGGAGCCTCTTTGCCAAACAGAGCAGCATATAGAGCAAGCCAAGAGGAGACTCATGAGCTACAACGGCAGGTGCAAGAACTCATTGAACGGGGCTATGTCCGAGAGAGCTTGAGCCCTTGTGCGGTTCCAGTGATTTTGGTACCTAAGAAGGATGGAACCTGGAGAATGTGTGTGGACTGCAGAGCAATCAACCAGATTATAGTCAAATACAGACAGCCCATTCCACGTCTGGATGACATGCTCGATGAACTGCATGGTGCTACAATATTTTCAAAGATTGACTTGAAGAGTGGATACCATCATATTCGAAAGTTTCTAAATATGGAGTGGTCCAGCCTTGCATGGTTTGGGCCGTCCTATTGGGCTCTTGGCACTCAAGCCCAAGCTCGCCCAAGCACTAGCCCAACCCTAGCCGTCGCCTCCTTGTTTGCACTAGGTTTAGTCGTCTTCTTTGCATTGTTTTCCCTTTATAAGGTTGCCGCCTCCTTCATTGTTAGGCACGTTTAGCTTTGAATTCAAGAACCTTTGTTGAGACGAGATTTCCTCCATCTTCTTGAACTAGGCGTCACCAATCCTTCGGGCTCTGTCTTCTCATCTCCTTCACCATAGCTTCTAACCTCTTTCGTCTACATCCCTAGCCAAAAGTTCCCATATCTTCTAATCCCTTTTTTCTACATCCCTAGCCAAAATTTCCTTTCATTTGAGTGTTCCTCAATCACCATAGCCGAAACCTTCACCAAACAGCTTGTCGAGTTAGCTCGTCATTCATATCCTAATTCGTCAAGAAAACTTGACGTCTATATCCAAATCTTTCGCTGCATACTCCCATATCGACCCTCCTTCCCCACAAAAGACATCCACCATAACACTTCCAAGGTTTTTGTTGAAGATCTTCGAGCGCAATTGGCTTTCCGGAGACCAAGTGCACATCAATACCTCTACGATATCCAAGAAAATAAAACACGGGAACCCTGCACGAACTTCTATATATGATATTGAAGTTGTTACTGCACTTCACAATTACAGTGCTCGGGAGAGTTAGTCTGAATAAGAAAACAGGAAGAAAGTATTTCTCACCATTGTTGACCTGCAAAAAGTAATTGATCACGAATCAACACTATGAAAATTGATAACGACAGCTACTGCAAGTCTATGCAACAAATCACTTTTGACTAAATCTTACAAAATGAGTCTGATAAATCATCTAATATGATTACATAAGGGATGCCAAATACATTAAACAATAGCAAATAATTCAATCATTTTCAAATTTAATTATGCTTACAACATACATAGTAATGGAAATTCTTTGTTGTGTTAAACTAATTCATGTGCCAAACTCATTTCATTAACCTACTCTTAAAACCCTAGAAAGCTCATTATGATTGCATAAAGGTCTAGAAGATGTCAAATACATTAAACAATAGCAAATAATTCAATCATTATCAAATTTAATTATGCTTGCAGCATACATAGTAATGGAATACTTTTGTTGTGTTAAAATAATTCATGGGTGTTCATGGGTGTTCAAATTTAATTATGCTTGCAACATTCTTTTATACTGATTTCAAGCATACATCTGTATCACTATTTCAACTTGATCCTTTTTTATCTTCTTTCTGCCCTGGTTCTTTGTAGCATTTAAATTATTGGTCCCAGTTTCCTACATGTCAAGCAGATTGGGATCAGGCTACTCACAGAGTACAACTCATTAATAGGTGTATAATCGAAAGCAAGATCACTATGTAAAACTCTATTCAGACTGAACGACAATCAATGCTTGTTTGGTTAGAGTCTAAAATCCCAGAAATTGAAAATCTGCATGAAATGGAAATGAATATTTGTGTTTGGTTTGAAAAAAATTCTGTCAAAATCACGGGATTTTGATTTCCTCGGATTTTCAATTCCTCCATTATGTGGGAATTGATCTTACCTAGTGCCCCCTAGGTAATTCACTTTCCCCCATTTTTACACATGAAATCTTAAATTCCCCTATTTTGATCTATCTACTACAAATTTTAACCAAACACATTTTCTCAAAATCCCCTATATTACAAATCACCTTAATTCAATTCCCATGAATTCAATTCCTATGAATTACAATTCCCACATTCAACCAAACGAGCACTCAAATTCGAGCAGCATTATAATTCTCTCAGAGAGGCTAAGGCATTTAATCTAATGAATGTTTACCAAAAACAACTTCAAAAAAGTGGTGCTTACAAAGCTTGGCACATGCATCATGAAGCTTGGAGAAGTGATCTAAGCATAACTAATTCATTTTTACACAATAAACAAGAGTACCTTTTACCTAAAAACTATTCTACAAGTCATCAGTGGGATATGGCTCAGCCAAACTTACAAATTTGTTTCCTTGTTTGTCTCATGGGTTACACTTTTCATAAACCCAATGGACATTACTTTGTTTCCCAGATCGAAAAACAGGCCGCAACATCAGAATTGGTTTATAGTAGGATCTATTTGTTCACATGATACACTAACCTAAAATTAACAGCAAGCCAGATAGTATAAGACGAAAAATAAGCAATATGAATTGTATACAGAGGAGGATAAGAACCTTGATTATAGTTATCCTGAATGAAGAATATGCCCTTGAGCGCCGTTCATCCACCACACCGGAGAACAAAAACCGGGTGTCCATATTCGTTTTGTTGCCCATTATGAAAACAACATGATATAGTAAAGGATGAGGATATGAGGATAGGAATCTGATGTTCAAGTAAACAACAAACTCACAGTTTCATTGCGGGAACCTAAAGGATAGAAAGAGATCCGAGCAAGATGAAACAAGGAACCATTGATTGAGAGTATAAGGAGATACATAAGTTGGGAATAAATTTGTATATCCTGTTTACAATGGGGAGCTTCTATTTATATCTAACAAGTTGTTAGCTGTAAGAGCTCCTGTAACCAATTGGCCACGTGGCATAGCAACTCTAACTTCCTATATCAAATCTCCGCTGCTCAAGAACCTTGACCTCAAGGTTCGTCTACAAAAGATGGGTACTTCTTCAATAGGTCGTAGTAGAACTCCCAGCTTGCTTCGTCAATAGCTTGGTTGATCCACTTGACTAAAACTTGTGTGCCAGCTCTTCCCTGACGCTGCACAGTGCGTCTTTCCAAAATGCGTTCGGGTTCTTTGCTGAAAACATCTGGAAGAACAGTAGGTAATTGATTAGCCGTGACTGCAGACCCAATAAGCTCTTTAAGTTGCAAAACATGGAACACATTGTGGATCCGAGAGGAAGAAGGTAGCTCCAGTTTATATGCAACTTGTCCGCACTTATCAATCACCTTAAATGGACCAGAGTATTTAGGGGCGAGCTTATTTGATGTGCGCTGAGCTACACTTTGCTGACGATATGGTTGGAGTTTGACAAAAACCATGTAACCGATGTCAAATTGTCGATCGCTGCGATGCTGATTTGCAACTTGTGTCATCCTGTGCTGGGCACGAAGCAGGTGAAACTTCAGCAGCTCAACTATTTGATCTCTCTCCTGCATACTTCTAGCCACAGTTTCAACAGAGCACTCCCCTGGAAGGTAAGGTAGATGAGTTGGTGGTGGGCGTCCATAGACGATCTCAAATGGAGTCAATCTAACTGAGGTGTGGTACGTAGTATAGTACCAATACTCTGCCAAACACAGCCACTTCATTTTTGTGGTTGATCACTACACATACACCGGAGGTAAGTCTCAAGACATCGGTTAACCACTTCGGTCTGGCCATCTGTTTGAGGATGGTAAGTCGTAGAGAGGTTAAGTTGCACACCTTGCAAAGTGAACACCTCCTTCCAGAATTCACTCAAGAAAATTGCATCGCGGTCACTTGTAATTGATTGAGGAAACCCATGTAACCGAAATACTGAATCCATGAAAGCTTGTGCAATAGATGCTGCTGTATATGGATGTGATAGAGCCATAAAGTGGGTTGCCTTTCTCATCCTATCCACCACTACGAAGATGATTGTTTTCCCATGGGACGGAGGGAGGCCGTCTATGAAATCCATGGTAATATCAGACCAAACTGACTCAGGTACCGGCAATGGTTGTAATAATCCCGGATAGGGTTGATTGTCATACTTGCTCTGCTGACACACGAAACAACTGCGTATAAATTGCTGAATATCCATATGCATACCTTTCCAATAAAACAAGGATTTTACTCTATGAAGTGTTGCGTCTCTGCCTGAATGCCCTGCTATGCCTGAGTTGTGCATCCACCTCAATATCTTGTCACGTAATGCAGTGTCATTAGCAATGACAAGCTTCCCTCTCCTGCGTAAAACATCATTGGCCAGCGTATAATGCTTCTTTGAACCGGGGTCAAACTTCAAGGCCGCAATAATTTCCTGAATATTCTGATCAGCTGCATAGGAGGCTTGAATATCTTATAACAATTCAGATTGCATGACTGAAAGTGACATGTTGAAGGCCTCTGAATTCTCTACCCGAGATAGAGCATCATCTACAAGATTTTCTTTCCTTGCTTTATATTGAATCTTGTAATCGAATTCAAGTAGCTTCGGCAACCATTGTTGTTGAATAGGGGTGTTAAGGCGTTGCTCTAAGAGATACTTCAGGCTGCGCTGATCAGTGCAAATAGTGAAGTGGCGATGAAGAAGGTAGTGGCGCCATTTCTGTACAGCGAAGACAACAACAAGGAGTTCCTTTTCGTAGATGGAAAGCTGCAACTCTCGACCTATCGGATGGCGGCTAATGTAAGCCAAAGGGTGTCCCTCCTGAATCAATACCGCTCTGATGCCATAGCCGCAAGCGTCGGTTTCAACAACAAAATCCTTACTGAAATTTGGGAGTGCCAAAACTGGTGAGTCACACAATGCCTGCTTCAAAGAATCGAATGCAGCTTGGGCTTCTGTATTCCACTGGAATTCGCCTTTTAACCAGGAGTTGATTCAAAGGTCTTGCCAGCACTCCAAATCCTTTAACAAATCGACCGTAATACCCAACCAGACCTAGAAATCCTCGCAACTTCTTTGCATTTTTGGGGACCGACCACTGCTCAACAGCCCTAATCTTGCTTGGGTCTGTCGCCACACCTTCACCAGAGATAAAATGACCCAAGTACTCAACTCGCTGCACTGTAAAGTCACACTTGGATTCCTTAGAAAACAAACAGTTATCTCTCATTAATTGAAACACAGTCCTCAAGTGCTCAACATGTGTTTCCAAGAAACAACTATAAATCAAAATATCGTCGAAGAAGATAAGGACATACTTTCGTAGCAGAGTTTTGAATACCGAGTTCATCAGGTACTGAAATGTTGCCGGGGCATTTGTGAGGCCGAAGGGCATGACGACATACTCATAGTGACCGCTATGAGTTTTGAATGTTGTCTTATGAATATCCTCGGTATGCATACGAACTTGGTGATAACCAGCGCGGAGGTCTATTTTGGAGAAGACCCTTGATCCACCCAGCTCATCCATTAGGTCTTCGATCAAAGGGATGGGGAAACGGTCTTTAACAGTAGCATCGTTAAGGTGCCTGTAATCGATACACATACGCCAACTACCGTCCTTTTTCTTCACCAATGCCACTGGAGATGCGAAGGCACTAGAGCTGTCTTGAATTACCCCAGTGTTCAGCATATCTTTGACCATTTGGTCAATTTCGTCTTTCTGCTGAACTGAGTATCTATATGGCCGCTGATTAATAGGATTGGTTCCCTCGAGTAATGTGACTCGATGGTTATGACCTTCACGCCATGGTGGTAAGCCCACGGGTTCCTGGAATATGTCGGAGAATTCCCTGAGCAAGGTTGTGATCTCCTCCGGTATTGTGTTGTGTTCAGATGCCATTGCTGCACAAGTCACACCAATCCCATCATCAACTTGGTTGACCTAAATCATAGTTAATTTAATTCCCTGTTGATCCATCTTATTGATAGATTTCGCCTTGGATGCGCGGACTGATCCAGACTGAATACCATGGAGAACCATTCTGCGGCCATTCACCTTGAACTCCATTGCTAATTTCTTGAAATCCTAGATAATTGGACCAAGAGTTTCAAGCCATTGAATACCAAGTACCATATCGCAGCAACCAAGAGGCAGAACTAAGGCATCTGTGCTGAACTTAACATCTTGAAAGGACCAATTGAATGACCTAACGTGAGTTTTTGCTTCAATGTTGTTACCATCTGCTACCATAACCTTAGTAAGGTTCAATGGAGTCTCAATGCAGCCCAACTTCCTGACAATCCTTTGATCAATGAAGTTATGAGTGCTCCCGAAATCAATTAGGATGAAGATGCTCTGCTGATTATACATCCCCCTAACTCGCATCGTACGGTAACCAGTCACTCCAGCCATTGCATTCACTGAGATTTCAACTTTCTCCTCTTCCTCGGTGTGTGAAACTGAACTGTCATCATCCTCATCATCCTCTCCTTTTGTCTCCATCAAGAAAATTTGTGTCTTCTTGTGTTTCAAGTGATGGCCTGGTGTGTATTTTTCATCGCAGAAGTAGCATAATCCCTTTGCTCTACGATCGCTCATCTCTTCTTGAGTGAGAAATTTTCTGCCATTAGTTTCAGGAATCTTTTGCAATGGAGGGAGTTTGGTGTCACTCAAGATTGCTGACTTTGACTCCGTTTGCCATTCTTTGCGAGGATACTGCTGGTGTCGGTTTGTGGCAAAAGAATTCTTCCCTTGCTGAAAGTTCTTGCGGGGATGAGCTGCCTCATAAAGCTTGGCCAGCATATAACAATGGCGGATCGTTGTTGGTTGGAACATCCGAACATGCATCTGCGTGTAGTTACGGAGGCCTGCTAAGTATGAACTCACTAGGTATTGTGTCGTTACGGAGGCCTGCTAAGTATGAACTCACCAGGTATTGCTCCGGTATGGTCACGCGAGTGCGAATAAGCTCGAATTGAGTGTGGTACTCCATTATCGTCTCAGTCTCGTGGAGGTTCTTGAGATCTTCCATTGGGTCATCTAAAATCTCGCCGAAGCGCTCAATTAGCAACACACTGTAAGCCTTCCAATCCAGTAGAGCACCTGGTTCTGAAAGAATTAGGGATTGATGCCAGCTAGCCGCCGTATCTTCAAAGTGCATCGATGCCAGTTGAATCTTGAGATTCTCTAGAGTTCGATCGATGGCGAAGAACTGCTCGCACTTGAATAGGAATTCTTTGACCTTCTCTCCCTTGAAACGAGGGAAATCCAGACGGGATAATCTTGTCAAACCAGAATATGCTCCACCTACTCGTCTGTTAGGATCTGGATCGAGAGGTTCCAAATCGGAGAACACCGGTGGTCGATCTCGCGAGGTCGTGGATGTTGTTTCCGGAGAGAGACTTTCTTGAATTAGGCGAATTGCTTCAAACATCTCGCCGATCTTGGAATCCAGACGATGATCGGAATCTGCCAAACGAGTGTTGATTACCGACTCAACTTTAGACATGAGAGCATCCCCTACTTCACGCAGGGTTTCTTCCTTCAATTGGGATTGTGATCTTGTTTCTGCCATTGAAATTCCAAGGAAAGTGTTGGCTACTGATACCTGTGATACAGTAAAGGATGAGGATAGGAGGATAGGAATCTGATGTTCAAGTAAACAACAAACTCACTGTTTCATTGCGGGAACCTAAAGGATAGAAAGAGATCCGAGCAAGATGAAACAAGGAACCATTGATTGAGAGTATAAGGAGATACATAAGTTGGGAATGAATTTGTATATCCTGTTTACAATGGGGAGCTTCTATTTATATCTAACAAGTTGTTAGCTGTAAGAGCTCATGTAACCAATTGGCCACGTGGCATAGCAACTCTAACTTCCTATATCACAACACCACAAATTCTACGGTCTAATATTTTCAATGATAAGCCTCCTGTTTACAACAATAAGTACTACAATACAGAGGTTGAAGAAGCCTACATGACTCTGAATTTCAATTATCAAAAGAATACATCAGATAAGATACTGAAAAAAATGTTAAAGGAGAATATGGCACTGTGCTAAACGAAATAGCAATAAAGATTGCAGACTCATATGCATGAAACATCTCAATTACTTCAGCTTATTGTCTTGAAAAATTGGTTTTGTTACATGAAACCATACTCAGAAACTATAATCTACATTCTCAGATCAGAAAGTTGAAACCATACTTTTGATCACACTGAATCAAGTTCTTATGATATGAAATGCTGACATATCCAAGAAACAACTGGAACGCGCCGCAATCAGGACTATCAAAGTGGTGGAAACTACGATTCTCTATGCAATCCAATGAATTCAGATAAAACTTCTAAAGATCAACATCAAAAGCAACCAAACCTAGATGAAAATTCAAGTACAAAAACCCTAGGAAATTGAATAATGAGGAATTACCTTATCTAGTGTTTTCGTCCTTGAAGAAATCCTCTTTGAAACGCTTATTCCTCCCGTAATTCTCATGCGCATCGTCTGCACTTCTGGATGCCAAATTGGCGAGGAATTGGGACTTGTTATGTTGCTGGTGGAACCGGAACATGGCGAGTGGTGCGCGAATCCGGCGGCGGCGGCTCCTTGTCGTCGTAATGGTGTGCGACATCAAGAGGGTGAAAGAAGTGGCTGGTGGCGGCAACACACTTAAGAGGAGGAGCGCAAACCATGATTTGCCGAAATTGTTCAGTTCCAGTAGCAGCGATGATGGGAGACTCATTTCGAATCCAAACGATCGTCTACGGAAGAAACGGCGGAGGCGTGGATGTCGTCAAATTGGTCGTCGAATTCATCAGAAGAAATACAATAGAGGAGAAAGGTGAAGGACGGGTGAACAGAACCCTAAATACAGGTATGAATTGAATGCAATACCAATTTCATTTACTTTTGGCAACAAACAACCAGTCTTTATATAGATAAGATTTAGATATGAACAAAAATGTACCCTCTATCTAGCTTCATCACAACATCTTGTTGTATCAAAATAATGTACAAAATCTGTAGCTGCTTCGAGAATAGGCAGCAAATGTAAAGAATAAAGAATGCTAGTATCGAAAATAAGAAATCTGCAAAAGTATGAGAAAAACTAATAGGAAGTTGACAATATGACACTAGGAAAACCAGCACGTCAACCCATCCACAAATTCAGTACATGTAGATTGCTCGAAACCCAAATGTGGATAAAATTCGCCTCCAAAAAACATTGAAGTTGATCCTAAAGCTGCAAACTCACTTAGTTGCTGAAATTTCTTAATCTAAACCTAGAAACTAGCCAAAAGTAAATGTGAATGTACAATAATCATAGCCGCTACCTCTTCGTAAGAGATTGTCCTCAATAGAGTAATTGTGCTTTGCAAACTTGTACGCTTCTGATAGTGGATTTGCCTAAGATAACATTGATTGTCCTCAACTGCTCTGTTTGCAAATCATATAATTTATTTCTCACAATCAAGGATGTTCGTGTTCCTCATTCGATAGAATACTCAACATGATAATACTATAAAATGCAAATACGAACTCATTGCATAACACAAATCTTCAATTCATGTCATCAAAGCACAAACTAAAAAAAATTAACATAGTCAATGAGAAGAGGAGAATACGGTGGGGAAAAATGTTGTTATAATAAGGACAAAACTGAGAGATAACTGACCAAGCAATTGGTAGTATATTTAAGGATCTTCATCGAGGGGGAGATGCAAGAGACGATCTGTAGGCAAAAGCTCTTCGGTCGCGGAGGGAGGAAGAAGGCAATGTTGCTCTCATCGTCTTCTTTGGATCCTTGCACTTCGTTCATGAAACAGAGAGGTAGAATACGAGGGTAAGAGAGTCTTTTCGAAACATATTTTTTTAAATTTGTTGAAATATCACCGCTTCCCTGCCTGAGCGCGTGCGTAAAAATGAAATATTTCTCTCTTTTAATCTGGAGCGTTATCTTCTTGATATAAGGACTGAGAAATGCCTGCATATCCTCACTCAATTCCTTGTCCTCACCCAAGCCCCCTCTCAAAATATAACCCCATACAAAATACGAGTTAAACTAGTTGATGAGGGTTTTACAGAAGTGACAAATGAAATGAGTATCGCTGCATTATTTTTAAATTGTTTAGCAAGTAAGAAAGGAGGACAACTACTCCACCTAAGGATGACAATTTTACCCGCATCCAATGGACACCAGATTTACCTGACTCGAAAAGACGGGTGAAAACCCGACACCCGATCTAATGCACCCGAAATATGTATAAATTTATATACTCTTAACATAGAAATCACAAATATTTAAACTTAATATATTTTCTAATTTGCATTCTTATGTTGCTTATGTATTAAAAACATTCTTTACATCTTTAATTGAATTTTTTCTAAAGTAGGCTTTTATTTAGAAAAAATTCCCGATATGGACTCGTTTTCAAACTAATTCCCAACATAGGCACTCTTATGAGGCTCGAAATATTTTCACGTATGAGAGACGCTGGTTTTCCCAGCGTCTCTCATCTGAAGAACCAGCGTCTCTCATCTGAAGCTGAATTTCTTTTTTTTTTTAAATATGTATAAGAGACGCTGGGAAAACCAACGTCTCTTATACATGTACTTTTTTTCTAACCCATGTATAAGAGACGCTGATTTTCCCAGCGTCTCTTATTACATATTTAAAAAAACATATTTCAGTGTAACAGACGCTTATAAAACCAGCGTCTCTTACACTAACCATAAAAAAATTCAACTGAAGGGGATTGTGGGGTTAGTGGGGGGCACAGGTTTCTATACACTAACATGGAGTACTCCCTCCGTCCCTTATTGATCTTCCCATTTGCTTTTGACACATTTGTCGAGACACATTTTGTAACGTTAATATCTTTAAATATATGATGATAAAAATTTTATTTTTTTTATATTGTCAAAGTACTCATTGAGACGAAGCAAACGATATCTCGTATGCCTATATTTATTTCTATATATCGGAAGAAAATGAGAAGATTCTCTCGGTTTGTGAATAGTGTTGAAAAAGCAAACGGACCTTATATTAAGGCCCTTGCTAAATACAGCCCGTGCGTTTTCTAAATAACGCTCGGGCCCTCGCGTTACGCGAGGGAGCGTAACCTCGCAGAACGCGAGGGAGCGTCCCCTCGCAGAACGCGAGGGGGTTTTTCCCCTATAAAAGGGGAAAAACCCTACTCGGCCCATTTTTACAGCCACCGTAAAAAAATTCCGCCGCTCTCTTCTCATTTTACCATCTCTCTCAATTTCAACCTACTTCTTCTTCCTCTTTTCAATTCAAATCTCCATATAAGGTATGTTTCTAATACTCTTATGCTTTCTAATGTTTTGTTTAGATGAATATATGTTGTTAGTATAGAAAATTGCATATTATATGATGTTTTGATATTGAATGTTGATTTAGAAATGGTTGTATAATGGATGAAAGATGATGATTTTGAATTATGGTTGATGAGTGGATGTTGTTTTATGTTGAATAGGTTGAAATTCATTAGGGTTAGGGTTTTTGATTAGGGTTGTTGATTTTATTTAGGGTTTTGATGTTTATTTGGTAATTTACTTAAATTGATAGGTATTTTAGCTAAAATATTGAATTTTCGCCAGAAATTGTCGCCGGAAACTGTCGTCGGAAACTGAAGAAAGTGAAAATTCACGCAGAACGCTACATCCCTCGCGTTCTGCAAGAGTCATGTCCCTCGCGTTCTGCGAGAGTCATGTCCCTCGCAGAACGCGAGGAGTTGCCATAACTGGCAATTCTGTTTTCTGCAGAACATATGTTTGTGTTTTTTTGGTTGTTTGTTCTGTTTTCTGTTTTCTGTTTTTATTTTCTGCGTTCCTTTATTTATTGATTTTACTTTGTATTGTTTTAGGCAATGTATCGTCCCGGTCGTTCGACTCGTCGGAGAAACAGAGATGCGGTTAGGGAAGAACCCCCGGTTGAAAAACCCAAGGGGAAGGGGAAAGCAAAGAAGACTCACCCCGTAGAGCTCTTCCCAAAGGGACTCCCCGACGTTGAAGAACGTCCCAATCCCAATTGGTCCCAAGGTAGTTATTCACTTGGACAACCGCGTACTAGTTGGGAGTCATACCCAGTTGGCTGGGACCTTGTTTCCCAAGATAGTTATTCTACTGGACAACCGGGTTGTTGGGACCAGTTTTTTGAACATAATGCACTTATGGAAGTCGGACAGGGGTGGGCGGGAGGTAGTTGGGGCGGTGGAGAAGGGATGGTTGGACAAAGTTGGGGCGGTGGATATGCCGAGGGAAGTGGACAAGCTGGTTCTTCTTCTCACAATAAAGCCCCAGAACCGTTGGAAGCAGAAAACGAGGATGAAGTTTTTGGGGATGAAGAAGAGGAACAACATGAACAAGAACAAGAAGGTGATGATGTTGAAGAAGAAGAAGAAGAAGAAGAAGTGGTCGAGAAACGCAAAAGAAGAGGAAGTCCAAGAAGAATGAGCCAAAGTATGATCCTGAGCTCACTCATGACACACCTGGAGGTCCAAAATATCCCGAGTTGCTTAAGGGATTTGAAGCACATGTTGCGTTCCACATCCAGAAATGGGAGGTAATTTAATTATTTATTTATTTTCTGTATTTTCAATCCATTGCACATATTCTGCAGAATTATCAGAAAATGCATAATATGTGCATTTTCTCGCAGAACACGAGGAGTGACAACTCGCAGAACGCGAGGGTGTCACTCCTCGCAGAACGCGAGAAAATGCACAATTCTGCAGAAACTGATAATTCTGCAGAAACTGTATTTTTTGAAAATTTGTTCTGCAGAGTCTAATTTTTGTATTTTTCTGCAGTTCAAAGGTCCGATGAAGCCACAACAACGGACAAAGCAGAGCAGTGATTGGCCATTGGACAACAATGACTGGTCAGAGATTCCCGGTGCAGTTGGACTATCAGATCTACCTGACATGATGTACGAAGAAATCGACTTTCCTTTGATTGAAGCGTTCATCGAACGATGGCAACCGGAGACAAATTCATTCCACCTCCCTTGTGGTGAGATCACTATTGGCCTTCTTGATGTATATATGAATTTAGGCCTACCTATAGAAGGGAAAGCAATGACGACATGTAAGAAACTGGGTGCAAAGTTTAGTCATGATGAGATTCTAAAATACTATGGTAGGAAGGGGGCGGAAATTTTTGGAATAGATCCTCACACTTTAGATTCTGGGAGGGTGAAAGGTGAATGGTTTAAAAGGCATTGTGAAAACCTAGGTCCAGAGCGAAAGGGTTTAGGTTGGGTGTTGTATACTGCTTCCTCGATCTTATTTCCCGACAAGTCACAGAACTTGATTCGGCTTAGATATGGGCCTTTTGTGGAAACCTATGCCCATGCTACGGGCATATCGTGGGGTTCAGCTGCTTTGGCCCATCTGTATAGGCAGCTGGGGATATGCACACGACAGGGCTGTGCCCAGATGTCTTTTTGTTACACCTTGTTGCAGGTATTATACTTTTTATGCGTTTAATTTACGTACTTATATATATTTTCATATTTAACGTACTTTGTATTTCTTAGGCATGGATCTACAACTACTTCCCACACTTTCGACCTACTGAACGTCCTCGCGTTCTGCGAGGAGTGTACACCTCGCACTCTGCGAGTTGTGCATTACAGAAGCTCTTTTTATCATATGTAGAAGGTAGACATTAATTACAGAACATACCTGTTTGTCGTGTTATTCCCGAGAGTGAAGACATTATCCGTCCATGCTGAAACAAGTCTTTCTTTGTAACCGTTTAGCCAATTCGTTTTCACGTAGTTCAATACGGTTGGATAAGCTCGCCATTCGTCCTCAAGTTTCTTCAAAGTACTCTTGTAATCTTCTTCAGTGGTTTGTTCGAACACGTTATAATAATCATTTGAAATATGAACCCCCAATGCTTGTGTGCCCATAGCTATCTTGGCTCTCGCCTCTATGTTCTTCCTTACATGTCGTCTACATAAGAGAAACTTTGCATTTGGCCATAACTTGTTTGTTGCATTCATAAGAGCCATCTCACGGTCAGTGACGAAGCAAGTAGGCGATGCTCCTATTCTCAAATACATCGTCTGCAGCTTCTGCAACGCCCAGAAATAACTATCCTCGCTCTCAGCCTCTAACCATACACCGCACACAACAAAATTCTTCCATGTAGAAGTCAAACCGACTATCTCCAGGAAGGGAACATTGTACCTTAAACCAAAATACAGTAAGATAAATACAACATAAAAACAGAATGATAAATACTTACCTGTTCGTGCTAAAAAGTCGAGTCCATCAAAAGGACATATAGAAACGCCTTTAAGAGTTCATTGATTCGGGGCTAGCAAAGAACAAGTCGCCTATTATCGAAGGATTCGTTGCACTTGGCCTATACTCCATGAAGTAGTTGCTCTCTTTGCATTGGTGAAAGAATTCTTGAACCACGGTTCTACCTTCCATTTCCTCTTCCCTGATATGTCTTACCAAATTGTACACTTGGTTCTTCTTTGTGGAACTTCCGGGATCCTTGTTTATCTCAGTGTAAATCTGATTTGGAGAACAATGTGAAAGTACCATCTCACAAACCTTTTTCTTTTGATCCGGGGTTGGCCTCCCGGCAAATGCATTCCCGACCAAACTATCTCCAATAGGATGGTTGTGCAAACCACAAACAACCGTTAATCTCCAATTCTCTTCAACCCGGTTCTCCATGAGCTTCAACTGAAATTTACACCCCGTTTTCTTGCTCTTTGTGTTTGATCTAACACCGACACCTTTAGGCCTATGGCTTCCCTCTTTCTCACAAATGATTTGAATCTTACCACTTTGCCCCGGTTTAGATGGTACACTCCTTCCAATAGAGATCATAAACTTGTGTTGCTTTGCAACATTCAAAGCCCACAAATGACCAATCTCCTTAGAGGCAAACACTTGCTCCGTAGTGAAATATTCCGAATAATCCCTAGAAACAACCTCTTCCTCACATACGGGACTATCAAACTTTGGTGCATTGCGTAAAGAGGGAAGAAAACACATCTCCTCTCCTACGTTTGTAGGTGGGTTAGCAAATTGTGAATCAAACGCATCATAGCTTGATGGCACCTCATATGTACATGGCAATTCATAAGTAGATGGCACAGGCAACTCATAAGTAGATGGCACGGGCAATTCATATGTAGATGGCATAGGAAATTGATAAGTAGATGGCACATGTTGTTCATATGTAGATGGTTGATGATAATCACCAAAGTCGTCAATCCCTAAATCAAATGACGGTGGCGAACATGGCCTTGTATTCCGGGAGGGGTAGTTGTAGTCATTCAACTGGATTGCATTCAATCCAGTGAACAAAGAAAAATTAACCTATACACAATGCTTCTGTTAATACTCTGTAATGTGCAACTTCTCGCGTTCTGCGAGGGAGACACTTCTCGCGTTCTGCGAGGAGTGTACACCTCGCACTCTGCGAGTTGTGCATTACAGAAGCTCTTTTTATCATATGTAGAAAGTAGACATAAATTATAGAACATACCTGTTTGTCGTGTTATTCCCGAGAGTGAAGACATTATCCGTCCATGCTGAAACAAGTCTTTCTTTGTAACCGTTTAGCCAATTCGTTTTCACGTAGTTCAATACGGTTGGATAAGCTCGCCATTCGTCCTCAAGTTTTTTCAAAGTACTCTTGTAATCTTCTTCAGTGGTTTGTTCGAACACGTTATAATAATCATTTGAAATATGAACCCCCAATGCTTGTGCCCATAGCTATCTTGGGTCTCGCCTCTATGTTCTTCCTTACATGTCGTCTACATAAGAGAAACTTTGCATTTGGCCATAACTTGTCTGTTGCATTCATAAGAGCCATCTCACGGTCAGTGACGAAGCAAGTAGGCGATGCTCCTATTCTCAAATACATCGTCTGCAGCTTCTGCAACGCCCAGAAATAACTATCCTCGCTCTCAGCCTCTAACCATACCCCGCACACAACAAAATTCTTCCATGTAGAAGTCAAACCGACTATCTCCAGGAAGGGAACATTGTACCTTAAACCAAAATACAGTAAGATAAATACAACATAAAAACAGAATGATAAATACTTACCTGTTCGTGCTATAAGTCGAGTCCATCAAAAGGACATATGGAAACGCCTTTAAGAGTTTCATTGATTCGGGGCTAGCAAAGAACAAGTCGCCTATTATCGAAGGATTCGTTTCACTTGGCCTATACTCCATGAAGTAGTTGCTCTCTTTGCATTGGTGAAAGAATTATTGAACCACGGTTCTACCTTCCATTTCCTCCTCCCTTATATGTCTTACCAAATTGTACACTTGGTTCTTCTTTGTGCAACTTCCGGGATCCTTGTTTATCTCAGTGTAAATCTGATTTGGAGAACAATGTGAAAGTACCATCTCACAAACCTTTTTCTTTTGATCCGGGGTTGGCCTCCCGGCAAATGCATTCCCGACCAAACTATCTCCAATAGGATGGTTGTGCAAACCACAAACAACCACTAATCTCCAATTCTCTTCAACCCGGTTCTCCATGAGCTTCAACTGAAATTTACACCCCGTTTTCTTGCTCTTTGTGTTTGATCTAACACCGACACCTTTAGGCCTATGGCTTCCCCCTTTCTCACAAATGATTTGAATCTTACCACATTGCCCCGGTTTAGATGGTACACTCCTTCCAATAGAGATCATAAACTTGTGTTGCTTTGCAACATTCAAAGCCCACAAATGACCAATCTCCTTAGAGGCAAACACTTGCTCCGTAGTGAAATATTCCGAATAATCCCTAGAAACAACCTCTTCCTCACATACGGGACTATCAAACTTTGGTGCATTGCGTAAAGAGGGAAGAAAACACATCTCCTCTCCTACGTTTGTAGGTGGGTTAGCAAATTGTGAATCAAACGCATCATAGCTTGATGGCCATATGTACATGGCAATTCATAAGTAGATGGCACGGGCAATTCATATGTAGATGGCATAGGAAATTGATAAGTAGATGACACATGTTGTTCATATGTAGATGGTTGATGATAATCACCAAAGTCGTCAATCCCTAAATCAAATGACGGTGGCGAACATGGCCTTGTATTCCGGGAGGGGTAGTTGTAGTCATTCAACTAGATTGCATTCAATCCAGTGAACAAAGAAAAATTCACCTATACACAATGCTTCTGTTAATACTCTGTAATGTGCAACTTCTCGCGTTCTGCGAGGGAGACACTTCTCGCATTCTGCGAGGAGTGTACACCTCGCACTCTGCGAGTTGTGCATTACAGAAGCTCTTTTTATCATATGTAGAAGGTAGACATAAATTACAGAACATACCTGTTTGTCGTGTTATTCCCGAGAGTGAAGACATTATCCGTCCATGCTGAAACAAGTCTTTCTTTGTAACCGTTTAGCCAATTCGTTTTCACGTAGTTCAATATGGTTGGATAAGCTCCCCATTCGTCCTCAAGTTTCTTCAAAGTACTCTTGTAATCTTCTTCAGTGGTTTGTTCGAACACGTTATAATAATCATTTGAAATATGAACCCCCAATGCTTGTGTGCCCAGAGCTATCTTGGCTCTCGCCTCTATGTTCTTCCTTACATGTCGTCTACATAAGAGAAACTTTGCATTTGGCCATAACTTGTTTGTTGCATTCATAAGAGCCATCTCACGGTCAGTGACGAAGCAAGTAGGCGATGCTCCTATTCTCAAATACATCGTCTACAGCTTCTGCAACGCCCAGAAATAACTATCCTCGCTCTCAGCCTCTAACCATACCCCGCACACAACAAAATTCTTCCATGTAGAAGTCAAACCGACTATCTCCAGGAAGGGAACATTGTACCTTAAACCAAAATACAGTAAGATAAATAAAACATAAAAACAGAATGATAAATACTTACCTGTTCGTGCTATAAGTCGAGTCCATCAAAAGGACATATGGAAACGCCTTTAAGAGTTTCATTGATTCGGGGCTAGCAAAGAACAAGTCGCCTATTATCGAAGGATTCGTTGCACTTGGCCTATACTCCATGAAGTAGTTGCTCTCTTTGCATTGGTGAAAGAATTATTGAACCACGGTTCTACCTTCCATTTCCTCCTCCCTTATATGTCTTACCAAATTGTACACTTGGTTCTTCTTTGTGCAACTTCCGGGATCCTTGTTTATCTCAGTGTAAATCTGATTTGGAGAACAATGTGAAAGTACCATCTCACAAACCTTTTTCTTTTGATCCGGGGTTGGCCTCCCGGCAAATGCATTCCCGACCAAACTATCTCCAATAGGATGGTTGTGCAAACCACAAACAACCACTAATCTCCAATTCTCTTCAACCCGGTTCTCCATGAGCTTCAACTGAAATTTACACCCCGTTTTCTTGCTCTTTGTGTTTGATCTAACACCGACACCTTTAGGCCTATGGCTTCCCCCTTTCTCACAAATGATTTGAATCTTACCACATTGCCCCGGTTTAGATGGTACACTCCTTCCAATAGAGATCATAAACTTGTGTTGCTTTGCAACATTCAAAGCCCACAAATGACCAATCTCCTTAGAGGCAAACACTTGCTCCGTAGTGAAATATTCCGAATAATCCCTAGAAACAACCTCTTCCTCACATACGGGACTATCAAACTTTGGTGCATTGCGTAAAGAGGGAAGAAAACACATCTCCTCTCCTACGTTTGTAGGTGGGTTAGCAAATTGTGAATCAAACGCATCATAGCTTGATGGCACCTCATATGTACATGGCAATTCATAAGTAGATGGCACGGGCAACTCATAAGTAGATGGCACGGGCAATTCATATGTAGATGGCATAGGAAATTGATAAGTAGATGGCACATGTTGTTCATATGTAGATGGCACGGGCAATTCATATGTAGATGGCATAGGAAATTGATAAGTAGATGGCACATGTTGTTCATATGTAGATGGTTGATGATAATCACCAAAGTCGTCAATCCCTAAATTAAATGACGGTGGCGAACATGGCCTTGTATTCCGGGAGGGGTAGTTGTAGTCATTCAACTGGATTGCATTCAATCCAGTGAACAAAGAAAAATTCACCTATACACAATGCTTCTGTTAATACTCTGTAATGTGCAACTTCTCGCGTTCTGCGAGGGAGACACTTCTCGCGTGACGCGAGGGGCTTCCTCTCGCAGAACGCGGGAAGTTGCTATTTCCTGAAACTAGTCATTCAACGGGATAATTTAACATAACATGAGAAATTGTTGAGTTTCTACATTAAAAACCCTAAAAACGCTAAAAACATGAACAAATCTTAGTTTTGGATATTATATGCAAAAGTCATAACTTCATTTTAGCTCTTAATGGTGCAAAACAAATTAAAATTCAAAAATTAAGTAAGAACATTACCTCATTTGCATGATAACTTGATGAACCACCATCTTCATTCCCTCCTTTGTTGAATTCCTCTTCATCTTCCATTATTTTAGGTGTTTTTAGAGTGTTTTGAAGGTTTTGAAAATGAGTTTTAATGGAGGGTGAAAGAGGTGAAAGATGATAAAAAGAGGTGTTAGGGTAGGGTTAATAGGTGTTACGGATTACTTAAAATAAGGGGGTAGTTATTATAGTTAGGTGGGGACAAGACATGTAGTAATGGCGCACAACAACGTCCATCTGACATCCTAATCTCGCGTTCTGCGAGGGACGTGTCACTCGCGTTCTGCGAGGACACGTACACTCGCGGAACGCAAGATTAGCATGCATGAAATTAACCTAATTTTTTGCTAATCTCGCGTAACGCGAGTGTCACGTACCTCGCATAACGCGAGTGACCCGACGTTGTTTGAATAAAGCACCGGGCTGTATATAAGAACCGTGTATATTAAGGGACGGATGAAGTAGGAGAAAACCAGGTTTCAAAAGAAGTCAATTGAACGGCTTCCAATTAATCCTGGAGGGCATTGTGGGGTTGGTGGGGGCCACAGGTTTCTACTGTGAAGATGAAGTTGAATTTTTTTTATGGTTAGTGTAAGAGACGCTAAGAAAATCAGTGTCTCTTACACTGATTTTTTTTTTATACCTCACGTATAAGAGACGCTAGGAAAACCAGCGTCTCTTATACGTGGGTTAAAAAAAATTACATGTCTCTTATACATATTATTATAAAAAAAAGAAATTCAGCTTCAGATGACTCTCATACGTGAAAAATTTCCGAGCCTCATAAGAGTGCCTATGTTGGAAATTAGTTTAAAAAACGAGCACATATCGGGAATTTTTTCTAAAAAAAAAGCCTACTTTAGAAAAAAATTCTCTTCTATTCTTCTCATATACTCCCTCTGTCCCATAATATAAGGGACATTTGCTTTTGACACATTTGTCGAGACGCGTTTTGTAACGTTAATATCTCTAAATATACGATGACAAAAATTATAATTTTTATATATTGTCAAAGTACTCTTTGAGACGAATCAAACAAGATCTCACATGCCTATATTTGCTCCTACACATTGGAAGAAAACGAGAAGATTCTCTTAACTAGTGAATAGTGTCACAAAACCAAATGTCCCTTATATTTTGGGACGGAGGGAGTAGTTTATAACAATAACATATTTTGTAATAGATGTATAAAATTATATAAAAAGAATAATACAATGTATATCAAATTATATTTTTTCAATTACCCATGGGTGCACCCGATCCACCCGGTCATCCAATTAATGGCGGATGGATGCCGATAAGGATCCTCTAGTCCATTTCATGGTTCATTTTTTTTTAATAGGCAAGAATCGGAGTTTCACCAGACGTCTGGCGACAACTCTTGGTGATCCTGACGAATTATCCGTAGGAAGTCAAAGCAGGATTGCACCAAGCTTGACTGAATAAGAGTTGGTCTTATTGTTCTGATATATTCATCAGATACAATGTCATTTTGGTCGCAATTAAGGACCAATTAATCATATGTGAGCTGATTTTTGTTTTAGACAAAAAGTCAGCTACTCGATTCGCTTCTCTAAAGCAGGGAAAAACCTTATAGTTATCAAATAGCTTTAGAATGTTTTGAATATCAGTAATAATATTTCTAATTTCCCATGGGATTTTCCAAATATTTTTGATGAAATTAATAACTGTAAGATTATCGCCTTCAATGATAATATTTTTTGCTTTCATTTTAACTGCAAATAGTGCACGATATTAACGGAGAAGATGATAAAATATCCTTCATATATAAGTCTAACGCCTTTCCATTACTATTTCTAGCTACACATCCATTTCATGGTTCATTCATGTCGATTGATTCAAATAAGTATTTTCTTTTTATTTTATCAAAATTAAATTGTTATATAGTATTTTTTATATCAATTAATCCAATCACAATAATTAGACTTATGGAATAGAGGTTCCTTACCCGATAGATGCACCTCCTTATCACCCGATCCAGTGTCATCTCTCTAGCAAACACCTAACACCAAAGAGAAACGGCGTCGTCTAGTGAGTCTGTGAAATGGGTCGTGGCAGTGACGTCAGCTGCAGACGATGGTCCCCGCTTCAACCACCGTCAAGTTGGCCTTTAAACCTTCTTTCCGATCTACCCTTCTCTCTCTCCTGCAATTTCAAGCCCATCCTATCAAATCTCTTTTCATTCTTTTTTCCAGATTTCAGCTCAATATTTGTATTTGTATACATCTTGCAATAAATAATAAAATTCCAAACACAAATCTAACCTCTGAAAATACCAGCACAAATGACAGGCCCCTCATTGAATCCGCGAACTGTCGAAGAGATCTTCAAGGATTTCAGCGCCCGCCGCGTCGGAATTGTTCGTGCCCTCACTCTCGGTCAGCTCTTCTCTATTTCACCTCTTTAATTTCATCTCCATATACTATATTTTCCCATGTCTCAATCTGCTCTCCTTGTTCGCAGATGTGGATGATTTTTATGGCCTTTGTGATCCGGGTAAAGCCTCGACTCGCGCCTACTTCTTTTCTACTCTTGACATTTGAGATCTCGCTTGATTTCAAAGTTCCGGAGTCGGCAGGGCTCATGCCAGAAAATTTTGATCTCATTCTGACCTATTCCAGCTAACGTCTTTGTTAATTTAAGTGAGAAAATTATCTGTCGATTTTTCTTAGCAGGCGATTTGCTAAATCGTTTCTTGTTCATGCGGTTTGCATTATGCAATTCGTTTCCTTTTCTCTTCGTTTTTAATGCACGTTTTTTCACTGTGTTATTTGCCAATTTCATTGGAATCTGTATAATGTGGTTCTTTAATTGAAGTCCTAGCAGTGCAATTTACACTTGGTTGTTGTGTTTTGTGATGTTAGAGAAGGAGAATTTGTGTCTATATGGACATCCGAATGAATCATGGGAAGTCAACCTCCCAGCTGAGGAAGTTCCTCCAGAGCTACCAGAGCCAGCTCTTGGGATCAATTTTGCAAGAGATGGAATGAATAGAAGAGATTGGCTTTCACTTGTTGCTGTACATAGCGACTGCTGGTTGCTTTCTGTGTCTTTTTATTTTGGTGCACGTCTTCATCGTAATGATAGGTAATTGCCTCTCGTCTCCTTGTAACCATCACTTGATTATCCATCAAAAAAGTTCAAAACAACTTTGTTTCATCTTAAGCAACCAACACTGTGGCTTGAGAGAATACAACAAAATTCGTTTATGAAAGTCATTCATCTCTTTGCTTACTTGCTAACGACTTCAGGTCTTTGACCTCTTGCTAATCTACTCCATTTGATTAGCAAGTAGCACTCTATTAAATAGCTTGGTCTCCATTTGATTAGCAAGTAGCACTCTATTTAATAGAGTGCTGCTTGCTACCTTCATGTCATTGGTGGCTTGGAATTTTATTTCCGGTTAAGACAGTGCTTGACTGCTTGCTTATTTTGACCCATGGAGTGTTGTGAATTGTGATTCGTGTCTGCTGTAGCATTACTTGTATGGATGTCAGTTCTTTGATGTGTGATGGCTGCTTCAGTCACCCTTGTTTGATTTGAAATTGTATGACTTGTGATTGATTACTTTCCCTACTTCATTATTCATTGATACATTTATTGATGTATACATTCTTTAGAGCGTCATACTTGGTATTTTCTCTACATGTTTCTATTTACATAAAAATCCTTGTAGGACATGATTATATTTGTAATCATCAGAAATAGGTGTGATACTAGATGAATCTTATTTTTAATCATATTCTCAGCAGAAAGTAACAAATTTGTGTTCCCTCAATTGGTTTGTTGAAGGATTGTGCTGAGAGTTAATGTTTGTTTACTTGTATTTTAGGAAGCGCCTATTCAGTATGATCAACGACATCCCAACAGTTTTTGAAGTTGTATCAGAGAGGAAGCCTATGAAAGACAAGCCTAGTGTTGATAGTGGAAGCAAACCCAGAGGCAGCACAAAGGTGGTATTTTAGTTGCAACATTCAATGTTTATGCTCACCATCATTCAACCTTACAGCATAACTTATCTGCACAAGTAGCACTCTATTAAATAGCTTGGTCTCTTTCATGTCAGTTTTGGAAGTTCATGACCCTAAATAGTCGTATGATTTGTTTAATTGCATAGAAGGCTTTTCCTTAGCATAGTGAATCTTGGTTATAAACGATACTCCCTTCGTTAAAAATTACTTGTCCCTGGAGCAATTTTAGGCAGAATTTATTGATCAAAATTTTAGATAAGTATACCCTTCATAGTTTAAGTAATGACATAGAGAATAAAGGAAAGAATAGTGAGAGAATAATCGAAAAAATCAATAACAGTAGGGTAAATTTGGAAAAAAAAGGTGTAAAATTTTGTTAAAAGACAAGTAATTTTTAACAAATGATTTGGACTCCAGAGACAAGTAATTTTTAACGGAGGGAGTACTACTTTGTTTCATCTTTTATCTTTAAGCAATGAAACTGTTAGCAGTATTTTACTCAAATAAAACATTTGTCATTTTCGATCTTCACAGAGAACAAGTGACGGTCTGATAAAGAGCAACCCTAACTTGGCTCATGAGAATTTTGAGGATGAAGAAGACGAGCAAGGCGACACCATATGCGGCACTTGCGGCGGAAATTACAGTCTCGAAGAATTCTGGATAGGCTGTGACATTTGTGAAAGATGGTACCACGGAAAATGTGTGAAGATAACCCCTGCAAAAGCAGAGAGCATCAAGCAATACAAATGCCCATCGTGCATGAAGAAAGGGAGGCAGTAGTAGTATAGGGCCAAAAGCGCACAAACCTGAAAATTTGGTCTGGAAAAAAAAACCGCTACTTAGCTGGAGGGTTGACATAGTATAGCATTTCACTGTCCTTAATTTTTATGAAAAATTTGGAGTTAAAGAACTCCTCTTTCTGTGGTTGTTTGTTTATAACAAGACTATGGATCAAGGTTATTGGAGTTTGTAGCTTCGTGTAGAAAAAAGTCTTTGCTTCTTATGCTCCTGTGTGATCAGATTTATGATAACAAAGGTGAGTATAACCTCATCTGCTGCTCTCGTTCTTAGATTGAGTTTGAATTAGCGTATTGACTCGCAGATGTTGGTAGCCGTGTGAGTAAGCAGAAAAATCAGATGTACTTGTCATCTGCAGCCGAGAGAAAGGGTTGGAATATGTCTATCTTATAGAGGTGAGAACTAACCTTAAGATAAGAACTAAAAACACAATCTCGATCATTGAGGATCGTTAAATCTGATAAATCAACGGCTCAGATTAGAATTGAAAGTTAAAAAAGGAGAAGAACAGAATAAATGAAACGGTGACATTTTTGCAATTTTGAAAAAAAATTAGTAAAAGGACGAAGTTGCCCTTTCATTCTAAAACACTGAACTTCCTTTAGGGATTCAATGGCGATTTCTAGCTCCCGATTCGTTTCCAATCAATTCAACTAGGGTTTCGTACACCACTTTCAGTTTCACCGGGAATTCGAAATTGAACACAAATTCGTCTTTTTCTGAGCTGCGAATTGAACACTTTCAGCTAGGGTTTCGTTTCCAATCGATTCAATGGCGATTTCTGAGCTGCGAATTGAACACAAATTCCTCTTTTTCACCGGGAATTCGAACTGATCGCGCAGATGTGGGGAATTGGTGGGAAGTACTATTGGGGGAGCAAGGAAAGAAGAAGACAAGGCATATAGATGAAAGGAATTGTGGTGGTATTCGCTTGGATGCATATATGTTCAGCGAAGAGAAGCATTTGAAACACTATGTTGATCTCTATGCATCTCTCGGCTGGGATTCCCTTTGCCACTCTCAATTTCTCAATTCGTAAGTCGCCTCAGGTTCTCTACGCCTTTTTTTTTCTTTAAGCGATTTTGATTCGGCATAGATCTTTCATGTCTGTTAATGCTTGTCACTCAAGGTGTCTAATTGCTAGTTTCGATAGTAAAGAATAGGTGACTGAGTTCTCTCTAAATTGGTCTAGATGCTGCTTCAAAAAGATTCTTGTATCGTCCCAGAGCTGGTCTACGAATTCCTTGTTCAACAGGCGAAAAGCTCACAACAGGATTTGGGCAGAGATTTTACCTTCAAAGTTGAAGCTGCTCGGGAGAATTAATTCAAGTAATTGCTATATACCATGATGAATAAATATTTCAGAAGTCATGTTCTAAGAAAAAAAGTTCATGTTCATTGTAAAGGAATTAACTTGTTGATATCATTGGCTGCAGAGACAAGCGAACATCTCCAGCTCCTGATCTGGTCCCTTATAAACCAATTGGTGTTGATTTGTTTGTGATGGAGCAAATGTCGTGGTTGCTAAATCAAAGTAAACCCTAAACACTAACTATAATATAACAAGTAAGTAGAGGTCGAACCCAAGGGAATCAAAACACCAATAACTATGCAGTCAAGCGAAATATCAACTAAGAACACGTAACAAGTAACCAAAGGGGGGGGGGGGTTTGATTATATAAGACACAAAAGTAACAAGTAACAAGCAGAGAATGTTTGGGTGAGAATAATATGTGAAGGGGTTTCACCTAGCAAGTGTCCACACAACAGTCAATCAAGTTGATCATAGATTATCTCAAGTTCTTATCAATCCTAGGGAATGTTCCTATTCTAATATTTAGTATATCAGCAGGCCAACCGGTCCTGATAATACTTACTTATTCACCAATAAGGGAAACCTCTCAAGATTAGATGAAATAGCAGCAAAGGGCACAAGAATCACAATGATGCATGCAATAACTTACAACCGTCAAGTATTAACATGCAATCAATTCTCTTTCATATAAACAACCAACTACCAGATCATGCAGATATGGATGCTACAATGACAAGGAATTCCACCGTCTATTCCTAGTCTAGCAATAGAAATCTACTAATCAAACTAGGTGATCAATCTAGTAAAACCAATAGAAATCATATAGATGAATAACAAGAGAATTAATACAAACCCAAAGGAAAAGAACAAGAGTTTAGAAATCTCACAACTTAATAACTGAAGGTTTTAACTGCTAAGTAAAACAATGGAGTTTAGTTCCTGCTCATGGTTGCAAAACTAAAACTGTCGATGAAAAAGATGATGAAAAACAAAAGAAAGCTGCTACGGTATATAAAAGTCTAACCCTAGAATAATATCCTAAAACATAAATCCTAAACGAAATAATAAAAGAAAAGGAAAAGAAATAAAATACTCTGTAAAACAAAGGAAATAAAACAAAACCATGTCGGTGGCTTCAATTCCACGAAGTGATCTCCAGCTTCTTGCTTCCCTCAATTGGGCCAACACACCAGCTCCATTGCAAAGAATCACGAACGGCCCAAATGCTCCAGGCCCAACTCTTGCACGGCCCATTCTTCAATGCGGCAAAGGCATATGCGTCAGCGTGATGCCATGATGACATCAGCACATCACTACCTTCACGCGTGGGCTCCTCCTGCTCAATATGTGGGCCGACCTTCTTCTTCAATAATGGGCTCAACATCCAGCCCAGTCCACGCATCAGCTCTCCCTTGTGATTCAACGCGGGCTAACACATCTTGTGTAAGGTAGCCATCGCCAGATTTACCGTGGCGATCGCAGTCGACATTACTCTTCTCTTCCGTTGTGACATGGCGATCGCGAGATTTAGATGGCGATCGCGTTCTGCCCTAGTAGCTTCCTCAACTGCGTCTTCAACTCTTTTTGACTTCACTTCTTCACTTTATATCTCCTAAGTCTTCATAATTAACTCCAATGATCCATATAATAGAAATGTCCCTAAACTCAAAAGAATATACTCCTAATACAATGTAATAATCCCTAGTTACGCTATACAAAGTGCAGCGTATCAAATACCCCCATACTTAGACCTTTATTCGTCCAGAGTAACTTTAAAGAAAAGCTACCCTTACAACAATATGGTCAAGGCCTCAGGAAATACAAGGATATCTACTAGTGATTACATACTCAATAAGCTCCTCCAAACATACAAAACACAACATCAAGAACAATGTGATCAAATAAGACAAACCCAGAACTACACCTTATTCCTCCAAGTGGCCTACCCGAATCCTCCTATGCACCTTCTTCTTATGTCTCCATACGCCAAGATGATAAAAATCCTAAAACACTCAATTCTTTTAACACTCATCTTGCTTAGGCGCCCTTTCGGGTTTTCATCCTAACCACTCATTAATTGTTTCACGCTCACAAACTCACATTACTCAAGACTTATTGTTGCCTCAGCCTAGTGTCGGCCAAGCCACCTTCTTATTGCATAGAACTTGCTATCCAAGGATTTTGTATGCCTTTTTTTCAATTTTTTTGGCTTTTTCAAACAATATATTCAATAAATTCATGCAGATACAACCAACACCAAATAAAGACATGTGAATACATTCTCCTCCCCCATACTTAAACATTGCATTGTCCTCAATGAAATGGAAGACATAATAACGAACCCAGGGAAGGAGACAAAAGACTCACATACAAGGTCAGATGACCTTCCTCCAACGAAACACAAGGTGTGGTAGAATGAGAAACTAGATGAGCACCAAATGTAATACAACAAAGCACAACTCATCTAAAACAAAAGAAAGAATACCTCCAATATAGATGGTGACCCAAAATCAACTCCTTGCAAAGAACATGGTCACCAACAAGCTAAGCTCCAACAAATGTAGATCCATAGATGGTAGAAATGATGAAACGATGAAACCAAACTTGATGAAATACAACTCCTTACATTCTTTTCTCTCATATATTTTTTTTTCTACACTTTTTTTTTTTAAATCCGATTTATTATTATTTTTTCTCGGAATGATTTTCGGATTTTTTTTTTAGACGGGAGAGAAGACTTACAGCGGAATTGGCTACGGACTGTAGCTGACCCTAAGCTTCGGTGCTTTCCTCCTGTCCATAGAAAAGCTAAAAAGAAAATTAAACCGAACAAAACACACAAAAACAAATAAAAACAATCTCAAACCTCGGGTTGCCTCCCGAGGAGCGCCTTATTTTATGTCGTGGCTCGACATGAAACTCAAGAGATTTTAACTAACGCCATTCGGCTTTATGAAAACCGTCTCTTTTCTGAATTCTCTTCTGAACCACTCATGGAACGCCTTAAACCTTGTCCCTTTTACCTTGACCACCTTGTCTTTAGAAATGAAGGTGGTTTCATTCACTTTCTCCTCCTTGATCGTATCAGGTGGCTGTTTCAGCTCAATGTCAAGTGCCTGCACACTAGACATCAATGGTATCTCGCTTGGCGAGGTCAGTAATGTGGGGCGATTGCCCAAAGGATGTGGAGAAAGCTTACCTTCAGGCTCTAGCTTAGCCTGAAACTCCTGCATGTTAGTAGACAAAACAATATCTACTTGTGGGTCTCCTAAGACATTCTCTAAAACAGGTTGCAATTCATCCACACAAGAAGGAGTAATCACATCAATAGCACATAGAGAATTCTTATCAATGAGATCCATGTCATATATATTATATTCTACCTTATCCTCATCAAACTCCATAGAAAGAGTCCCACTATTCACATCAATTTTCGTTTGTGCAGTTTTCATGAAAGGTCTACCTAACAGTATAGGTGTGACATTATTAGCATGCTCCATATCTAACACAAAGAAATCAGCAGGAAAAATCAGATCACCAACCATAACAAGCACATCCTCAACATCCCCTTTCGGGTACACAGTAGATCTATCTGCAAGTTGAATAACAGTTCCTGTTTCATGCAAAGGTCCTAATCCTAGTGATTTATACAAGGAATAGGGCAAAACATTAATCAAAGCACCTAAATCAACCATGGCTTTCTTAAATTTCGTGTCACCGATAACACATGGAATACTAAACATGCCAGGATCACCACACTTTTTAGGAATACGCCTTTGAAACACAACAAGAAACTTGTTCACTCACTTTCACCTTTTGCTTTCCCTTCAGTTTTTGATTTCTTTTGATAGTGCAAACTTCTTTCAAAAACTTAGGAAATCTAGGAATACTCTTAACAAGTTTAAGCAAAGAAATCCTAAAACATAAATCCTAAACGAAATAATAAAAGAAAAGGAAAAGAAATAAAATACTCTGTAAAACAAAGGAAATAAAACAAAACCATGTCGGTGGCTGCAATTCCACGAAGTGATCTCTAGCTTCTTGCTTCCCTCAATTGGGCCAACACACCAGCTCCATTGCAAAGAATCACGAACGACCCAAATGCTCCATGCCCAACTCTTGCACGGCCCATTCTTCAATGCGGCAAAGGCATATGCGTCAGCGTGATGCCATGATGACATCAGCACATCACTACCTTCACGCGTGGGCTCCTCCTGCTCAATATGTGGGCCGACCTTCTTCTTCAATAATGGGCTCAACATCCAGCCCAGTCCACGCATCAGCTCTCCCTTGTGATTCAACGCGGGCTAACACATCTTGTGTAAGGTAGCCATCGCCAGATTTACCGTGGCGATCGCAGTCGACATTACTCTTCTCTTCCGTTGTGACATGGCGATCGCGAGATTTAGATGGCGATCGCGTTCTGCCCTAGTAGCTTCCTCAACTGCGTCTTCAACTCTTTTTGACTTCACTTCTTCACTTTATATATCCTAAGTCTTCATAATTAACTCCAATGATCCATATAATAGAAATGTCCCTAAACTCAAAAGAATATACTCCTAATACAATGTAATAATCCCTAGTTACGCTATACAAAGTGCAGCGTATCAAATACCCCCATACTTAGACCTTTATTCGTCCAGAGTAACTTTAAAGAAAAGCTACCCTTACAACAATATGGTCAAGGCCTCAGGAAATACAAGGATATCTACTAGTGATTACATACTCAATAAGCTCCTCCAAACATACAAAACACAACATCAAGAACAATGTGATCAAATAAGACAAACCCAGAACTACACCTTATTCCTCCAAGTGGCCTACCCGAATCCTCCTATGCACCTTCTTCTTATGTCTCCATACGCCAAGATGATAAAAATCCTAAAACACTCAATTCTTTTAACACTCATCTTGCTTAGGCGCCCTTTCAGGTTTTCATCCTAACCACTCATTAATTGTTTCACGCTCACAAACTCACATTACTCAAGACTTATTGTTGCCTCAGCCTAGTGTCGGCCAAACCACCTTCTTATTGCATAGAACTTGCTATCCAAGGATTTTGTATGCCTTTTTTTCAATTTTTGTGGCTTTTTCAAACAATATATTCAATAAATTCATGCAGATACAACCAACACCAAATAAAGACATGTGAATACAATCTCCTCCCCCATACTTAAACATTGCATTGTCCTCAATGAAATGGAAGACATAATAACGAACCCAGGGAAGGAGACAAAAGACTCACATACAAGTTCAGATGACCTTCCTCCAACGAAACACAAGGTGTGGTAGAATGAGAAACTAGATGAGCACCAAATGTAATACAACAAAGCACAGCTCATCTAAAACAAAAGAAAGAATACCTCCAATATAGATGGTGACCCAAAATCAACTCCTTGCAAAGAACATGGTCACCAACAAGCTAAGCTCCAACAAATGTAGATCCATAAATGGTAGAAATGATGAAACGATGAAACCAAACTTGATGAAATACAACTCCTTACATTCTTTTCTCTCATATATTTTTTTTTCTACACTTTTTTTTTTTAAATCCGATTTATTATTATTTTTTCTCGGAATGATTTTCGGATTTTTTTTTAGACGGGAGAGAAGACTTACAGCGGAATTGGCTACGGACAGTAGCTGACCTTAAGCTTCGGTGCTTTCCTCCTGTCCATAGAAAAGCTAAAAAGAAAATTAAACCGAACAAAACACACAAAAACAAATAAAAACAATCTCAAACCTCGGGTTGCCTCCCGAGGAGCGCCTTATTTTATGTCGTGGCTCGACATGAAACTCAAGAGATTTTAACTAACGCCATTCGGCTTTATGAAAACCGTCTCTTTTCTGAATTCTCTTCTGAACCACTCATGGAACGCCTTAAACCTTGTCCCTTTTACCTTGACCACCTTGTCTTTAGAAATGAAGGTGGTTTCATTCACTTTCTCCTCCTTGATCGTATCAGGTGGCTGTTTCAGCTCAATGTCAAGTGCCTGCACACTAGACATCAATGGTATCTCGTCTGGCGAGGTCAGTAATGTGGGGCGATTGCCCAAAGGATGTGGAGAAAGCTTACCTTCAGGCTCTAGCTTACCCTGGAACTCTTGCATGTTAGTAGACAAAACAATATCTACTTGTGGGTCTCCTAAGACATTCTCTAAAACAGGTTGCAATTCATCCACACAAGAAGGAGTAATCACATCAATAGCACATACAGAATTCTTATCAATGAGATCCATGTCATATATATTATATTCTACCTTATCCTCATCAAACTCCATAGAAAGAGTCCCACTATTCACATCAATTTTCGTTTGTGCAGTTTTCATGAAAGGTCTACCTAACAGTATAGGTGTGACATTATTAGCATGCTCCATATCTAACACAAAGAAATCAGCAGGAAAAATCAGATCACCAACCATAACAAGCACATCCTCAACATCCCCTTTCGGGTACACAGTAGATCTATCTGCAAGTCGAATAACAGTTCCTGTTTCATGCAAAGGTCCTAATCCTAGTGATTTATACAAGGAATAGGGCAAAACATTAATCGAAGCACCTAAATCAACCATGGCTTTCTTAAATTTCGTGTCACCGATAACACATGGAATACTAAACATGCCAGGATCACCACACTTTTTAGGAATACGCCTTTGAAACACAACAGAAACTTGTTCACTCACTTTCACCTTTTGCTTTCCCTTCAGTTTTTGATTTCTTTTGATAGTGCAAACTTCTTTCAAAAACTTAGGAAATCTAGGAATACTCTTAACAAGTTTAAGCAAAGAAAATTTTACCTCACACCTACTAAAGGTTTCGAAGATCTCTTTGTCATTCTCCGGTCTCCGAGTATCCTTCAGTGCTTCAGGGAAAGGGGCTACAGGCTTCTGTGAGAACAAAGAAGGGAAATTTGGACGAACATAATCGTCTTTGAATTCTGGAGCCTTCCCGCGATCGCCAGAGGGGGGTGGCGATCGCGTCCTTGCTTCGGGAGAAGAGTTTCTCTCTGCAGTGACATGGCGATCGCCATCTATGGGTGGCGATCGCGGTCGTCCTTCAGACACACTTGTTGAATCTGTCAATATATGGCGATTGCCATGGCCATACGGCGATCGCGGTCGCGATGCAGAACCTCCGGAGTGTTCAGAAACAATATGGCGATCGCCATATACAGACGACGATCCCGGTTTTGGCACGAAATTGTCATTCAACACTTTGCCGCTTCTTAAGAATACTGCACTGACATTTTCTCTCGGGTTTCTTACCGAGTCCCTGGCCTCTAATTTACTCACAGCTTGAGCAATCTGTCCTGTCTGATTTTCGAGATTTTGGATCCTTGATTTTGTCTCAGCGCTTTGTTGCATCACAGTCTGAGCTAGGGACTTGATCATATTTTCAGCAGTCATAAAATTCAGAGGTCTAGGTTGCTGGTAATTAATTTGATGAGGATCATACCTTGGCCTTGGTTGCCATCCACCAGCAGCGTTTACTTCATCATTAGGATCATGAATGGCTTTCACTTCCTGTTGGGCGTCACTTTTCAGCTTTTATATCGTTATTAGATAAAAGGAAAAGATATTATTTTATTTCCTTAAAGATAAAACAAGGGTTAGCCTATTTAAAGGAGCTAACGCCTTCTTTGTTATCATCTAGCCACTTCGAGCAATAACACAAGTACAAGCCCTTAAACCCTAATTTTGTAGCCGTGTTCTTGAGTGTTAAGATTGTTACCATCAAGTTTCATCTTTGCCCTACAATTGCTTCATTGTTATCTCGTTGACAACTTAGCTACAAACAACCGCCTACACGTAAAAAAGGGTAAAGAAGCCAACAAAGCACATCTGAAGTCAGGAGTACTACTCATAGCGAAAGTACCAATGTGTTAGAACTAAAGCAATCGTAGGGCATAGATCAAACTTGACGGTGCAAACTCATCGTCTAGAAAAACACCATTGATGAAAGAGAGAGAGAGAACTCGAGATACTTGTGTATTACATGGGGAAAAAGCCTCTTTTACAATGAGAAGGGAGCCCTTTATATATAGGAAAACCTTAGTTCTATTTGTAAGGAAAGAATCTTATCTTTTTTCTTATATCTTTAACCTAATATAAAACATGGTAAAAGATATTCTTTTAATATCTTTTACTAGTTCTATTACTATTTACATAATGTATATTAAAAAAAACCATAAATATACTCGACCGACTTCATCTTGATATCGATGATGCCTTCGTACTCGTTCTTTCTCGTACCCGTCGTCGTCTATGCGTAGGTGACCTTGGGAACTCGTAGATGAACTCATAACTGAACTCGTAGGTGATCTCATAGATGATCTCGTAGACGACCTCATAGACGATCATGTCAATGTCATAGATGGCCTTATCTCTCTCGTCGGTGATGTCAGGGACCATGTTGATGATGTCAAGATGAGGAATGACCCTGGGAGCCTCGTTAAAACCTCCTCTTAGGAAAACCTCTTGGGAAAAACCATGAGAAGAGTAAAAAGAGTACTCCGTGTTGAACTTCGTAATGGCGACGGTAATGTTACTTGCTAGGACGTCTTCTATTGGTCACCCTGTCTTCATGTACATTCCAACGCGTTGACCCTACGAACACGTTGCAACTGTAGTGGTATTTATCGGCACAAACACAACCCCTAAGGTGTTTTGCTGACGACATCCTTAAGTCAGGGAAACGCCTTCACTCCTTCAATTCCTTCTTTTAATATCAACGCGTTGCTGCTATAACTTGATGCTTGAAACTCTATTGCTTCATAATCAGCTCCCTAAACTTGTGTTCTACGTTTGAACATGTGTTTTCTTTCTAACCGGCGATAGGCGATCTGGGTCTTGGGGTTCTTACGCCTTCTTTGGAGAGAATCAACTTCGTGCTTAATCGACTCTGAAATATTTGCAGGCCAAATCTGAAATCATGGCTAATGAGGACTTTGTAAGTGAAGTCGTTGCTTCACAATAATCCCCAGTTGGGTTACTTGGATCATCCTATCTTCAAGCAAATTTTAGATGGAAATTTACTTATTTCTTGTAACATATCTCCTAACTGGACCTTTGCCAATATCATGTTTGGATTCTTAACGTGGTACTTCGAGCATCTTCTGCTCATTTTTCTAAGGATATCGCTTTTGGAGGAAACTACTACTTCATCACGGATGAGAGAAATAGTCGACTATTTCAACTTCTTTCTTTGCTAGTGCATACTCGGATTTTTTTCTCTTACGCTTGTTCTCGGCTAATTGTTTCTTTTACTTAGAGCGGTTTCATGAGGATACTTCGTCGCTCGTTGTTTAGACTTTGTGAAGACTCTAACTCATCACCCCTAGCTTGGGTGATGTGGAACTTTTCAGCTTTCTTGACTTCTTTCCTTACGCACATGCTTCGCTCAGAGGTACTCTTTGGAGTTCTTGATGGGAGATGGCGACATGTTCTATCTCTTCGCGTTTTCGTACTTTCTTTCTTCTTTGGTAAATACTTTTGAGTTCTGGCATATCTCCTTATGATGCTACTTCTTAACTTCCGCGTCGACTCTGACACACTTTTTTCATGACGTACTGTTTTTTCTCTTTGGCAATTCTACGCGTTCTCACTTTCAACGCATATCTTATAATTACTTCACCCCTTGCAGATAAGTGTTGCAATTTATGTGCCTCGAGTCTTACTAGAAGTTGGAGAGAGAGATAGACTTGCTCGAGGTGAAGCTTGTAGACGAGCAGTGGAGATACATGGAGGAGAATAACTAAGTAAAAGAAGGTCTTAGGGAACGTACCCAGAATGAATAGATTGTGCTTAGAAGTTTAGGAAAGTGTAGTCATTCTTGCTCTAATGACGCAAGGACGTCGTGAATTGTCTTTTTAAGGACCGAGGACGTCGTAGATAACACATTGTGGAGATAACTTTAGAGGACGCATCGCTTAGATGGCGTAGAGAGTAGACCCTTGAGGTCTAAATTGGAGACGAAGTTGTATGCATACTTTTTTTCTTTGATGACGATCATGTCATAGGTCCGACCCCTAGTGGAATTATCATGGCGACACATCTTGATCTTCATGCAATGCTCTTAGATTGCTTTGAGTCTTAAGGAGATGTAACGAGAATATCTTGGATAAAGCTACGTCGAGAGACGTCTTTGGAGAACACGTTGCACATCTGGGAACGTGTTGGCGATGACACCTTGTGTCGACTATACTGACTTTTACTTAACACTTTTTGGAGCACTTCTACTCTTGAATATCTCTCTGTAGACTTGTTTGGCAATAACTTCGACCTCGTCGTGCTTGCAGTCGTACTAATGCTTCTCCTGGAGCATGCTTGGTTCTCTCAGGAGGGTTCTTTAGGATGCTTTAATCTTCTTTCGGAGGTAAAATTTTGTTATACTCGTCGCGATGCTTTGGATCGTGTTCTCTGGAGATGGCGATCTTCCTACGCGTAGAATCCGCGTAATCTTTGGCTTGACTCATAAAACTTTTTCTTGGTCGTTCTCTTGACCTCAATGTTTCTCTTATCTCTCGCTTTCGGTAGAGATTCTTTTTATCTCGTCTTTCTTGATATAGGCGATGTAAGGCAGTCCTGATCTTTTTTGTGTGTTCTAATGCTTTCGTCTTATGAACGCGTTGGTTCCGTGCTCTTTGTTTTCTTGAGTGGTCCTACCCCTTTTGGTAGGTTTGACTTAGGCTTCTCGTGGGCTAGGTTAGAGCTACCAAAGACTCATGTACTTGGCTTATCTTTACGTGTCAATACGACGTGTACACCTCCTTTAGATTTACGTGTACATCTTTTTGCGTTGAGATGTGTTGGACTTTTCTTTAGGTTTTCTGTCTTTGCTTGAAAGTACTTGTTCCTTACTCGTTGCTTTTACTCCTTATGTGTAGCTTATGTTGTAAATACGTAGGGTCTTTGTCTTGTGGTCTAAGGAGCTCTTTGTCTTTTCTGGTTCTCGTTCTTGGCCGTTTGTGGCGAGAAACCTTTTCTTATAGACTTTGCTTTTTCTTACACGTCAATCGTTCGTGACGTTCTCTTTGTCTTTTAGCGTTTGTAGTAGTCTCTTAGCTATCTACGCGTAGATTTCCAGTTTTTTTTTGCTCTTTATGGGACTGCTCTATCCCCTTTTAGTAGGTTCGGCTTTAGATCTTTATGAAGTCAGATCTGCCAAAAACTTTGCTTATGTTCATGTATCTTATCTTACGAACGCGTAGGATCTTTACCTCGTATATTAGAGAGACTTCTTTGACTTTCGTATTTTCTGACCCCTTACGTGTAGCTCGGATTTTGAGTGCGTAGGTTTGGTCCTTGGCTTTTCCTTTTGCTATTTTATCCTTTGGGTGTGGTTTTCTACCCCTGGTATGATTCTTTGTTCTTAGTGAACAGGTTAGAGAGTTTTTACTTACTTGATGGGGTGGTACGATCATTGCGGCGACTTTTGTTCTATTGTCGGCTTACATGAGGGTTGGGTCAAGCATTTCCTCCGAATCCGAAGCGAGTGGCGGATGTAGGTACGCGTGTGATTATTTCAGCTTGTGACATCACCTCTTACTTATGGTGAATCCTTTGCCAACACACTAGCTAAGGTCGACGTCGAACTCTTTTAATCGACGGGCCTGCTAATCGTGTAGCGTCCAACTCGTGACTTGATGGAATGACAATGCCGGAAAACGCCTCCTAACCGGATGAAAAATTATGCTCGTGGTTTCATGACACTCAGAGGGGCCATGGAAGGTGTGAAGACGCGTTCTTGGAGAGTGGTTGTGTGAATAGGTTTCCCTTCTTTGCTTAGAGGACCGTGCCGGTTTCGTGCGGTTCCAGGCTTCATTCCCCATGATCGTTGCCACACGTCGCTAACAACCATAGGGAATAGGTGATCGACAAGAATGACGACTTCTACTCCGTATGCCAAGGCGACTGGAGTTTCCTTCGTTGCTTTCTTAGGTGAAGTCCAGTTAGCCCATAGTACCAAAGGTAGGATTTCTGCCCACCTCCCTTGAGCATGATCTAGTCGTTTCTTCAACCCGTTGAGGATCTACCCGTTAGCATTTTCTACTTGGCCATTGGTTTGGGGATGGGCTACCGAGGCGAATCGAATCTCAACCCCAAGGTCGCCGCAAAAAATCCTTAGCTTGTCTGTGTTGAACTGGGGTCCTCGATCCGTCACTATGCATTGAAGTAATCGAAATCGGCATATTATGTTCTGCCAAATGAATTTTTTTTACTCTTTCCATGGTAGTAGTGGCTACTGCTTCGGCTTCTATCCAATTGGTGTAGTAATCAATTACTACTAGCATGTTGGTGACCTTTCCAAGGGAAGGTACGAAAGGACCTAGAATGTCCATTCCCCACATTGCAAATGGACAAGGGGCACTCATGATTCTCATCTCCTGTCCAGGTCTATGTTGGGCGGGACCGTGTAGTTGACAAGCATGACAAGTTTTAGCCGTTCTGATCACATCGTCCTTCATAGTTGGCCAAAAATACCCTGCCCTTTGGGTCCAATACACCAATGTCCTCCATCCTACATGGTTGCCGCACAACCCCCCATGTATGTCTACCATTATGTCCTTGCCTTCGCTGATTGGAATACACTTTAGACCTGTTGTTTCATAGCCTTTCTTGTAGAGGAGTCCCCCTGATAGATAGAATCGTGTTGCACGGACTTGAAGCCTTCTTCTCTCTGCTTTGTCAGATGGTGATGCTCCTCTTCTTAAGTACTCCAGGAGGGGCGTTCTCCAGTCTTCCCCATCCTCGATGGTCATGACACTTACGTGAATAGAAGGGTGACTTCGTCTTTCTAGGATGACTCTTTTTTGGATTGCCTCCAGCGCTTTCGAACCTATCTTTGCCAAAGCATCTTCCGTTGAGTTCTCTGCTCGTGGAACTGAATGTATAACGACAAGTTAGAGAGTTAAAAGTTGTTTGGTATTATAAACGAGGTGTTACTTGAAAAGTACGAAGTGGAGGTTGAGAGCAACCCACATGGTAAAATACCTCTAATAGTCATAGAAACCAAGTTTCAATCCATTCTAACATCGTTAGGTCGTCGTATTGTCAATTTTCGCCTTAATGGACCTTAATGCCCATTTAGTGATGTAAGTACACCTATACTTACTAAAGGAACTAGTTCAGACATACCAGGACCACCAATGACACATGCTAGACGTCGGGCTGAGGAAGATGAGGATTCAGACAGACCGGGAGCCATTACTCAGAGTCGAGCCAAGCATCTATTGATCGCCTTACAAAATGGAATGCACATCATGGAGAATTCGGGGCAAGGAAGAGAAGAGTACGTCATGTTAATTAAAGAAGAAGAGGAGCAGTCAAGCTGCATGGAAAGGAAGAGTCCGACCGGCCCATGAAGAGAGGAGAAGGAATTGGGCCCAAGGGCCATTTTGAGTTGGACTTTTCCCTTCAGAGTATTTACAATTTTTAAGAATATAAATAGATAAGTTTTTATGTTCACCATCTTTTGATTTTGTTTGTTGTCTTTTCTTTCATTATAATTTCAGTTTCTTTCATTGATTGATTGTCCCCTTTTTCGTGACTTGCTTTACCATTCTCCCTGTGCCTAGCCTTTCTTGTATTCAACTGTGTAACGTAGGAAGAGATGATAGATTACGTTTTTCCTTCGTGTGCTGTTGTTGCCTGTGATTTGCGCAAGTTCAGGTGAAGGCAACACCATGGGAATTTTTTGTCAAGAGGTCGTTGATCTCGAATGAACAGATTGTCCTACCGTCCCAACCAGAGACAATCTTTCATTCTCGGTGTCTAATCAAAGGCTCCGTCTGCAATTTGATCATTGGTGGGGGATCTTGCTGCAAGATCATTGATCGCACAGTGGTGGAGCGTCTAGGGTTACCAACAACGCCCCATCGTCAACCCTACAGCCTGAATTGGCTTAATGTTGACTCGCCGCTACGAGTCACTAAGCAAGCCAAGTTGGTCTTTGCTATTGGCGGGTACACCGATGAGTCTTTGTGTGATGTGCTTCCTATGACTGCCTGTCACCTGTTGCTCGGGAGGCCTTGGCAGCATTATCGGGGTGTTATACACAACGGTGTTACAAACGAATACTCATTCTTTATGGAGGGGAAGCATTATACACTACTTCCAATGACACCAACCGAAATCATGATGGCGCATATGGAGGACGAGCAGCGAAGAGCAACTAAAGAGAAGGAAAAGAACTTTACCAAGGCAAAGAAGATGACCTTAGGTCAAAACTCGGGAGCTGGAAACCACATCCTCTTAGCTACTGCTAAGGAGGTTGACACTGCAATCCAGGGAAGTCTTCCTTGTTTCTTACTTGTTCCTACTTATTCTCTGCATACTACTCCAGATACACTTGATTTGCCTTTTTCTATTTCTTCTTTGTTGCAGGAATACAAGGATATGTTTCAGGAAGAATCCCCAGGACTGCCACTTGTTAGGGGAATTGAGCATCAGATTGATTTCATTCCGGGAGTGACTCTTCCCAATCGAGCCGCCTACCGTACGAACCCAGAAGAAACCAAGGACCCAGAGAGACAGGTGCAAGAGCTCGTAGAGAAGGGACATGTACGGGAGAGTTTGAGTCCATGCGCAGTTCCAGTGATTTTAGTCCCCAAGAAGGACGGGAGTTGGCGTATGTGTATGGACTATAGAGCCATAAACAACATTACTATCAAGTACCGTCATCCCATTCCCAGGCTGGACAATATGTTAGACGAACTGCATGGAGCTCAAGTGTTTTCTAAGATCGATCTGAAGAGTGGGTATCACCAGATAAGGATGAAGGAGGGCGATGAATGGAAGACTGTCTTCAAGACGAAGTACGGACTCTACGAATGGATGGTAATGCCCTTCGGTCTAACCAACGCTCCTAGTAATTTCATGCGTCTAATGAATCATGCTTTACGTACATTTCTAGGAAAGTTTGTAGTAGTCTACTTTGATGACATTCTTGTCTATAGTCCATCTGTTAGTGAGCATGCAAAACATCTTCGACATGTACTAGAGGTTCTCCGAAAAGAGAAACTTTATGCTAACCTAAAGAAATGTGAGTTTTGTTCGGACCATGTTTTGTTTCTTGGATTTTTAGTATGCAGCACATGTCTAAAGAAGGATGAGGAGAAAGTTAAGGCCATCCAGGACTGGCCAACACCGACAACTCAGACTCAAGTCCGGAGCTTTCTGGGTCTGGCCAGTTTCTACCAAAGGTTTGTGAAGGATTTCAGCTCCATTGCCATGCCACTGACGGAGATGACCAAGACAAAGACAATATTTCACTCGGAAGAGCCACATGAGACTGCCTTCCGGAAACTCAAGGACAAGCTGACTCACTCACCATTGCTCATACTTCCAGATTTCAGCAAAACCTTTGAGATTGAGTGTGACGCTTCAGGAATAGGGTTGGGGGAGTATTGATGCAAGAAGGCAAGCCCATAGCCTACTTTAGTGAAAAGTTGAGTGGTGCTGAACTCAACTACCCGACCTATGACAAGGAACTGTATCCTCTGGTCCGGTGCCTTCATACTTGGCAACATTACCTTCTTCCAAAGGAGTTTGTCATACATTCTGACCACGAATCACTGAAGTATCTCAAGGGTCAGAGCAAACTGAACAAGCGACATGCCAAGTTGGTAGAGTTTATCGAGACATTCCCTTATGTCATCCGACACAAGAAGGGGAAGGACAACGTCATAGCTGATGCACTGTCTCGCAGGTATTATCTGTTATCTTCCCTTGATGCTAGAATGTTAGGATTCTCTTTCATGCGTAACTTGTATGTTTTGGACGATGATTTTAAGGACAAGTTTAATGCATGCCAAGTTAGGGGTCGGGTAGACAAGTTCTATTTGTATGATGGGTATTTGTTCAAGGGATCCAAGCTGTGTATTCCAAAACGGTCATCACGTAGGCTCTTTATACAGGAAGCACACAGAGGGGGGCTTATGGGGCATTTTGGCATTGACAAGACTCTAGGAACTCTTAAGGAACATTTTTACTGGCCAAACATGCAAAGAGATGTTACTCGTTTTTGTGCTTCTTGTGTTGTCTGCCTAAGGGCTAAATCTAAGCTGAACCCTAACGGTCTCTACACACCTCTACCTATACCGAGTAATCCCTGGGAAGATGTCCCCATGGATTTTGTCTTGGGATTACCTCGTTATAAGAGAGGGAGGGATTCCATTTTTGTAGTGGTTGACAGGTTTTCTAAAATGGCTCATTTTATTGCTTGCTGCAAAACTGATGATGCTACACATGTAGCCGATCTCTTCTTCGAAGGAGTAGTTCGACTACATGGGGTTCCTAAAACCATAGTGTCTGATAGGGATGCCAAATTTCTGAGCTACTTCTGGAAAACTCTTTGGTCTAGTATGAGTACAAAGTTGTTGTTTTCTACCTCTTGCCACCTGATAAGCGGTATTTTACATAGCGCTACTATAGGTTATTAGCTCATTTTGTATAGGATTATGCTAGATGTTATGATGTATTCTGTAATCATGGAGTTTTGGAGAGTTGAGTTACACATGAGATTACAGAAGATGATGCGGAGCATTGAAGCATAAGAAGAGGAGTCGAAGCTGAAGAAGACCACATGTAGCATTGGAAGCAGCTGAAGACGAAGCCAAGGAAGCCACAGAAGCCAAATCCGCGATCGCGGAAATGCCACCTGAAGAAGCCAGATCACAAAAGAAAATCCGCGATCGCGGGTCCCAAACCGCGATCGCGGAAATCCTCCAGAGAAGACTTTCTTCATTTGCCCGATTTAGTATGTTGTGTTAAGTTTTGTAACGTTTTTAGCTTCAATTTGTCTGTTTAATTCCGCGGAGACTTATAGGTTTTAGGTGTTGATGATCTTCCATCATCTTCCACATTCCATTTCCAAGTTTTGAGAGTTTTTCCTCAAGAACTTCACGAGTTGCTAAGTTTCCATTGTTTTGCTTGACATTTGAAGCTTTCGGATTGATTAAGTTGTAAGATTTCTTTCCTTTGTTCTACTCTTATGATTGTGTCTATTCTCTTGTGTGTATTGTTATTGAAGTAGATTTGCTCATTTAGATTGGCCATCTAAGTAGTTTCATCTCATTCATATTGCTATTGTCTGGTTATTTCTAGTTGAAATATCATACTTGTTTGTAGCGCACACAATTTGCATGAACTAGTTGTGAATGTCAATTGTGAAGAGAATTGAGTACATGTCGAGTATCTGACTAGTTGTCTATGGTATTGCATGTATCTATCCATTCCTGAACTTAAAGCTGCTTTATTATTGAATCTTGATAGTTTCAAGGTTATAGTTGAGTAAGGGTTATTAGTACTAGTTGGACTAATAACTACATTAGAACAGGGATTAGAACGATCATATGAGTAATTCGACATAGGATTAAAAGGAGTTTATGTTCAACTTGTTAATCTGTTAGTGGATAATTGTCAAGTGAAACACCTTCCATTGATATATTTACAATCCAAATCAACCTTCGTTACTTTGTTCTTAAAACATACAAAAAAAAAACCCTTTGGTTACTTACACTCGTTAATCATTATTATAACTTTAAGAATCGATAACCTGATTCCCTTGGGATTCAACCCTTGCTTGCCTACTATACATGTTAGTGAGCTTGTTAGGATTACTTGACTTGGCATACGACAATTCGCCTCGTCACCACCCTCAAACAGATGGGCAAACTGAGGTGGTTAATAGAACTCTCGGTGCTTTACTACGTTCATTGTTATGTACTAACCTCAGTAAATGGGAAGAATGCTTGCCTTTTGTCGAATTTGCTTATAACAGGGACATACACTCAACAAAAAAGAAGACACCCTTCGAGGTAGTGTACGGACGGAATCCTCTTACACCTTTAGATATGATTCCGTACACTATCAAGGAGCGAGAGAGCCAAGAAGGATTGGATCAGGCGGGTCACATAAGGGATCTTCACCAGAGCACCCGCAATCGTTTGGAGACCAGATCAACTCAGTACCAGAAACAAGCGAACAAAGGGCGCAAGGAGCTGCTTCTAGAGCCAGGGGATCTCGTGTGGGTTCATCTGCGAAAGGATCGTTTCCCTAAACAAAGGATCTCCAAACTGAAGCCTAGGGGAGATGCACCTTTTGAAGTTCTCGAAAATATCAATGACAATGCTTACAAGATAGACCTCCCAGGTACGTATGAAGTCCATAATGTTTTTAATGTGCATACCTTTCTCCTTTTCTTGTAGATGAACTTGAGGACGACTTACCCATGGATTCGAGGTCGAATCCTTTTCAAGAGAGGGAGGATGATGTAAGTACACCTATACATACTCAAGGAACTAGCTGAGACATACCAGGACCACCAATGACACGTGCTAGACGTCGGGCTGAGGAAGATGAGGATTCAGACAGACCGGGAGCCATTACTCGGAGTCAAGCCAAGAAGCTATTGATCGCCATACAAAATGGAATGCACATCATGGAGACTACGGGGCAAGGAAGAGAAGACTACGTAATGTTGATTCAAGAAGAAGAGGAGCAACTGAGCTGCATGGAAAGGAAGAGGCCCGCCGGCCCATGAAGAGAGGAGAAGGAATTGGGCCCAAGGGCCATTTTGAGTTGGACTTTTCCCTTTGGAGTATTTGCTATTTTTAAGAGTATAAATAGATAAGTTTTTAGGGTTTAGGGAGATTAGAAAAATTGCGAATTGATATCACGTTTTTAGTTTTGACGTTGTTTTAGCTGTAGTTTTGGTTGGATATTGAATTGCATGCGGAAACCCTTGGTTTGATTTGAACTTGTGATAAAGATCTGTTGGTTGCCCATATTTTCGATCTCCAAACCTCGAAAAAACCCTAGGTGGATTCCTTAGGTTAGTTCGAGTCAAGTGAGTCTTTCTAGATCGACGACTTAGTCAAGAAAGACGTCACTTGCTTATCGAGTCCGAGTCAAGCGAGTCCTTCTAGATCAACGGTTGAGTCAAGGAAGACAAAACTTGTCAACGACCAAGGTTCGTTCGATCGTCTGTTACAACGATCTCACGAAGTTGCCTCCGACATCGACTTCATCCTCCTTTCACCAAAGAGAGCGTTTTCATCCTCAATATTCGATCCTGCAAATTCGCTTGCCACCATTTAGCGTCTGCTTCGAGCCTAATTTTAGGTGAGAACTTGTTGGGACTCCATATGCCTAAAAAGACTAAGTTTTATATTGTTTTCGAACAAATCAACCGTCATTGGTGTTGGCCATACGTATAACGACAAGTTAGACAGTTAAGTGTTGTTTGATATTATAAAGGAGGTGTTATTTGAAAAGTACGAAGTGGAGGTTGAGAGTAACCCACATGGTGAAATACCTCTAATAGTAAATGAAACCAAGTTTCAATCCACTCCGTCATCGTTAGAACGTCGTATTGTCAATTTGAGCCTTAATGGACCTTAACGCCCATTTAGCGTCCGCTTCGAGCCTAATTTTAGGTGAGAAAGAACTTCTTGGGATTACATATGCCTAAAAAGACTAAGTTGTATATTGTTTTCGAACAAATCAACCGTCATTGGTGTTGGCCATACGTATAACGACAAGTTAGACACTTAAGAGTTGTTTGGTATTACAAAGGATGTTTTACTTGAAAAGTACGAAGTGGAGGTTGAGAGTATCCCACGTGGTGAATTATCTCTAATAGTCAATGAAACCAAGATTCAATCCATTCCGACATTGTTAGGTCGTCGTATTGTAAATTTGAGCCTTAATGGACCTTAAGGCCCATTTAGCGTCCACTTCGAGCCTAATTTTAGGTGAGAAAGAACTTTTTGGGATTACATATGCCTAAAAATACTAAGTTGTATATTGTTTTTGAACAAATCAACCGTCATTGGTGTTGGCCATACGTATAACGACAAGTTAGACACTTAAGAGTTGTTTGGAATTGTAAAGGAGGTGTTACTTGAAAAGTACGAAGTTGAGGTTGAGAGTAACCCATATGGTGAAATACCTCTATATTCAATGAAACAAAGTTTCAATCCATTCCGACATCGTTAGAACGTCGTATTGTCAACTTGAGCCTTAATGGACCTTAAGGCCCATTTAGCGTCCTTTTTCGTTTACGCACCCCTCCGAGCCTAATTTTGAGTGAGACAGACCTTTTTGGGACTCTATATGCCTAAAAAGACTAAGTTGTATATTGTTTTTGAACAAATCAACCGTCGTTGGTGTTGGCCATACGTATAACGACAAGTTAGACAGTTGAGAGTTGTTTGGTATTACAAAGGAGGTTTTACATGAAAAGTACGAAGTGAAGGTTGAGAGTAACCCACATGGTGAAATACCTCTAATATTCAATGAAACCAAGTTTGAATCCATTCTGACATCGTTAGGTCATTGTATTGTCAATTTGAGCTTTAATGGACCTTAAGGCCCATTTAGCGTCCTTTTCCGTTTATGCACCCCTCCGAGCCTAATTTTGAGTGAGACAGACGTTTTTGGGGCTCCATATGCCTAGTAAGACTTAATGAGTTAAGAGTTGTTTGATATTACAAAGGAGGTGTTACTTGAAAAGTATGAATTCGAGGTTGAGAGTAACCCACATGGTGAAATACCTCTAATAGTCAATGGAACCAAGTTTCAATCCATTCCGATATCGTTAGGTCGTCGTATTGTCAATTTGAGCCTTAATGGACCTTAAGGCCCATTTAGCGTCCGCTTCGAGCCTAATTTTAGGTGAGAAAGAACTTGTTGGGGCTCCATATGCCTAAAAAGACTAAGTTGTATGTTGTTTTCGAGTAAATCAACCGTCGTCTCTGTGGCCATACGTATAACGACAAGTTAGAGAGTTAAGAGTTGTTCGGTATTATAAAGGAGGTGTTACTTGAAAAGTACGAAGTGGAGGTTGAGAGTTACCCACATGGTGAAATACCTCTTATAGTCATTGAAACCAAGTTTCAATCCATTCTCACATTGTTAGGTCGTCGTATTGTCAATTTGAGCCTTAATGGACATTATGGCCCATTTAGCGTCCGCTTCGAGCCTAATTTTAGGTGAGAACTTGTTGGGACTCCATATGCCTAAAAAGACTATGTTTTATATTGTTTTCGAACAAATCAACCATCATTGGTGTTGGCCATACGTATAACAACAAGTTGGACACTTAAGAGTTATTTGGAATTGTAAAGGAGGTATTACTTGAAAAGTACGAAGTGGAGGTTGGGAGTAACCCACATGGTGAAATACCTCTAATAGTCAATGAAACAAAGTTTCAATCCATTCCGACATCGTTAGAACGTCGTATTGTCAACTTGAGCCTTAATGGACCTTAAGGCACATTTAGCGTCCTTTTCCGTTTACGCACCCCTCCGAGCCTAATTTTGAATAAGACAGACCTTTTTGGGACTCCATATGCCTAAAAAGATTAAGTTATATATTGTTTTCGAACAAATCAACCGTCGTTGGTGTTGGCCATACGTATAACGACAAGTTAATGAGTTAAGAGTTGTTTGGTATTACAAAGGAGGTGTTACTTGAAAAGTATGAATTGGAGGTTGAGTGTAACCCACATGGTGAAATACCTCTAATAGTCAATGGAACCAAGTTTCAATCCATTCCGACATCGTTAGGTCGTCTTATTGTCAATTTGAGCCTTAATGGACCTTAAGGCCCATTTAGCGTCCTTTTCCGTTTATGCACCACTCCGAGCCTAATTTTGAGTGAGACAGACCTTTTTGGGACTCCATATCCCTAGTAAGACTTAGTTGTCTAATTTTTTCAACCAAATAAACTGTCGTTGGTGTTTCCCATACGTATAACGACAAGTTAATGAGTTAAGAGTTGTTTGATATTTGAAGAAGGTGTTACTTTAAAAGTACGAACTGGAGGTTGAGAGTAACCCACATGGTGAAATACCTCTAATAGTCAATGGAACCAAGTTTCAATCCATTCCGATATCGTTAGGTCGTCGTATTGTCAATTTGTTCCTTAATGGACCTTAAGGCCCATTTAGCGTCCGCTTCGAGCCTAATTTTAGGTGAGAAAGAACTTGTTGGGGCTCCATATGCCTAAAAAGACTAAGTTGTATGTTGTTTTCGAACCAATCAACCGTCGTCTCTTTGGCCATACGTATAACGACAAGTTAGAGAGTTAAGAGTTGTTTGGTATTATAAAGGAGGTGTTACTTGAAAATTACGAAGTGGAGGTTGAGAGTAACCCACATGGTGAAATACCTCTTATAGTCATTGAAACCATGTTTCAATCCATTCTGACATTGTTAGGTCGTCGTATTGTCAATTTGAGCCTTAATGGACCTTATGGCCCATTTAGCGTCCGCTTCGAGCCTAAATTTAGGTGAGAAAGACCTTGTTGGAACTCCATTTGCCTAAAAAGACTAAGTTTTATGTTGTTTTCAACCAAATCTATTGTCGTTGGTGTTGGCCACACGTATAACGACAAGTTAGAGAGTTAAGAGTTGTTTGGTATATTATAAAGGAGGTTGAGAGTATGAAGTGGAGGTTGAGAGTAACCCACATGGTGAAATACCTCTAATAGTCAATGAAACAAAGTTTCATTCCCCGACATTGTTTGAACGTCGTATTGTCAATTTGAGCCTTAATGGACCTTAAGGCCCATTTAGCGTCCTTTTCCGTTTATTCACTCCTCGGAGCCTAATTTTGAGTGAGACAGACCTTTTTGGGACTCCATATGCCTAGTAAGACTAAGTTGTATAATTTTTTCGACAAAATCAACTGTCGTTGGTGTTGGCCATACGTATAACGGCAAGTTAATGAGTTAAGAGTTGTTTGGTATTACAAAGGAAGTTTTACTTGAAAAGTACGAAGTGGAGATTGAGAGTAACCCACATGGTGAAATAACTCTAATAGTCAATGAAACCAAGTTTCAATCCATTCTGACATTGTTAGGTCGTCATATTGTCAATTTGAGCCTTAATGGACCTTAAGGCCCATTTAGCATCCGCTTCGAGCCTAATTTTAGGTGAGAACTTGATGGGACTACATATGCCGACAAAGACTAAGTTTTATATTGTTTTCGAACCAATCAACTGTTATTGGTGTTGGCCATACGTATAACGACAAGTTAGACACTTAAGAGTTGTTTGGAATTTTAAAGGAGGTGTGACTTGAAAAGTACGAAGTGGAGGTTGAGAGTAACCCACATGGTGAAATACCTCTAATAGTCAATAAAACAAAGTTTCAATCCATTCCGACATCGTTAGGTCGTCATATTGTCAATTTGAGCCTTAATGGACCTTAAGGCCCATTTAGCATCCGCTTCGAGCCTAATTTTAGGTGAGAACTTGTTGGGACTACATATGCCTAAAAAGACTAAGTTTTATATTGTTTTCGAATAAATCAACCGTCATTGGTGTTAACCATACGTATAACGACAAGTTAGACACTTAAGAGTTGTTTGGAATTGTAAAGGAGGTGTTACTTGAAAAGTAGGAAGTGGAGGTTGAGAGTAACCGACATGGTGAAATACCTCTAATAGTCAATGAAACAAAGTTTCAATCCATTCCGACATCGTTAGAACGTCGTATTGTCAACTTGAGCCTTAATGGACCTTAAGGCCCATTTAGCGTCCTTTTCCGTTTACGCACCCCTCCAAGCCTAATTTTGAGTGAGACAAACCTTTTTGGGACTCCATATTCCTAAAAAGACTAAGTTGTAGATTGTTTTCGAGCAAATCAATTGTCGTTGGTGTTGGGCATACGTATAACGACAAGTTAGACAGTTAAGAGTTGTTTGGTATTACAAAGGAGGTTTTACTTGAAAAGTACGAAGTGGAGGTTGAGAGTAACCCACATGGTGAAATACCTCCAATAGTCAATGAAACCAAGTTTGAATCCATTTTGACATCGTTAGGTCGTCGTATTGTGAATTTGAGCCTTAATGGACCTTAAGGCCCATTTAGCGTCCTTTTCCGTTTATGCACTCCTCGGAGCCTAATTTTGAGTGAGACAGACCTTTTTGGGACTCCATATGCCTAGTATGTCTAATGTTTTCAACCAAATCAACTGTCGTTGGTGTTGGGCAAACGTATAACGACAAGTTAATGAGTTAAGAGTTCTTTGGTATTACAAAGGAGATTTTACTTGAAAAGTACGAAGTGGAGGTTGAGAGTAACCCACATGGTGACATACCTGATACGCTGCACTTTGTATAGCGTAACTAGGGATTATTACATTAGTTTAGGAGTATTATCATATGTGTTTCGAGTCATTATTATGTTCTGAGATATTTATTAAGAAGTGAAGAAATGAAGATCAGAACCGAACAAGAAGAGGATCAAAGATTGAAGACATGAAGACTTGATGACATTCTGCGGAGCAGCGGCGATCACCACCATCACTATGGCGATCGCCATTCTAGAACAGAAGCATTACACGAGTTCGAGATATCATGGCGATCGCCATAGAGTGATGACTCTATGGCGATCTCCATAGGGCGACAGAGACAAGGCAAAAGCTTTACATGAAGACCGCGATCGCCAGACATCTATGGCGATCACCACAACAAGGCCGAAGACATTCCGGACTTTCCTTATTTTCCTTCTTTTATTTTATTTCTTTTACCTTATTTTATTATTTCGTTTAGGATCTTTCTTTTACCATATATTTTGGGGTTAGTTCTCTATTTAAGGACCTTAGATCATCTTTTCTATCATCTTTTCCATCAGACAATTTAGTTCTGCAACCATGAGCAGGAACTGATCTCCATTGTTTTACTTAGCGGTTGAAACCTTCAGTTATTAAGTTGTGAGATTTCTAAACTCTTGTTCTTTTCCTATGGGTTTGTATTAATTCTCTTGTTCTTCATCTATTGATTTCTATTAGTTTTGCTAGCTTGATCACCTAGTTTGATTGATAGTTTTCTATTGCTAGACTAGGAATATACGGTGGAATTCCTTGTCATTGTAGCATTCATATCTGCATGATCTGGTAGTTGATTGCTTTTATGAAAGAGAATTGATTGCATGTTAATACTTGACGGTTGTAAGTTATTGCATGCATCCTTATGATTCATGTGTCCTTTGCTGCTATTTCATCTAATCTTGAGAGCTTTCCCTGATTGGTGAATAGTAAGTGTTATCAGGACCGGTTGGCCTGCTGATATATAAAGATTGGAATAGGAACATTCCCTAGGATTGAATAGAACTTGAGATAAATCTATGATCAACTTGATTGACTGTTGTGTGGATACTTGCTAGGTGAAACCCCTTCGCATAATATTCTCACCCAAACTTCTTTGCTTGATACTTGTTACTTTTGTGTTCCATACAATCAAAACCCCCCCTTGGTTACTTGTTACTTGTTCGTTAGTTGGTATTTCGCTTGACTGCATAGTGATTGGTGTTTTGATTCCCTTGGGTTCGACCTTTACTTACTTGCTTGCTATACTTTAGTTAGTGTTTAGAGTTTTCTTTGATTTGGCACTACGACTTTAGCCTCATCAATACCTCTAATAGTCAATGAAACCAAGTTTCAATTCATTCCGACATTGTTAGGTCGTCGTATTCTCAATTTCAGCCTTAATTTAAGGTCCATTTAGCGTCCGCTTCGAGCCTAATTTTAGGTGAGAACTTGTTGGGACTCTATATGCCTAAAAAGACTATGTTTTATATTGTTTTTGAACAAATCAACCGTCTTTGGTGTTGGCCATACGTATAACGATAAATTAGTGAGTTAAGAGTTGTTTGATGTTACAAGGGAGGTGTTACTTGAAAAGTACGAAGTGGAGGTTGAGAGTAACCCACATGGTGAAATACCTCTAATAGTCAATGAAACCAAGTTTCAATCCATTCCGACATTGTTAGGTCGTCGTATTGTCAATTTGAGCCTAATGGACCTTAAGGCCCATTTAGCGTCCGCTTCCAGCCTAATTTTAGGTGAGAAAGAACTTGTTGAGACTCCATATGCCAAAAAAGACTAAGTTGTATATTTTTTTCGAACAAATCAACCGTCGTTGGTATTGGCCATACGTATAACGACAAGTTAGAGAGTTAAGAGTTGTTTGGTACTATAAACAAGGTGTTACTTGAAAAGTACGAAGTAGAGGTTGAGAGTAACCCACATGGTGAAATACCTCTTATAGTCATTGAAACCAAGTTTCAATCCATTCTGGCATTGTTAGGTCATCGTATTGTCAATTTGAGCCTTAATGGACCTTATGGCCCATTTAGCTTCCGCATGGAGCCTAATTTTAAGTGAGAAAGAACTTGTTGGGACTCCATATGCCTAAAAAGACTAAGTTTTATGTTGTTTTCAACCAGATCAACTGTCGTTGGAGTTGGCCATACGTATAACGACAAGTTAATGAGTTAAGAGTTTTTTGGTATTATATAGGAGGTGTTACTTGAAAAGTACGAAGTGGAGGTGGAGGGTAACCCACATGGTGAAATACCCACACTAGTGGAAAAAACATCTATTGAGGCGGGCAAAAACCCCCCTGTTGAGGCGGGCAAGGGTCGCTGCAACAGGGGGGGCTGCAACAAGTAAAAACTTGTTGAGGCGGGCGAATGTTCGCCTCAACAAGTGACTTGTTGAGGCGGTCAAAATAATGCCCGCCTCAACAAGTAGGCCAAAATATGCCTAAAAGCGGTACTGCCCGCCTCAAAAGAGTGCACTGTTGAGGCGAATTTTGTGTGCCCGACTCTAAATTCACACGACTTAAAATTTGTGCGCCCGCCTCTAAAATTTTAGAAACCTGAGAATCAAAATCGACCTGGAAATTCAACACTGAAATTCAGCAGGAAACAAATTTCTTCGAATTCAACACTGAAATTTCTTAGAATTCAACAATTACAATAACACTCATCTTCAATCGAATTTATAAAAATTCAACACTGATATTTACAACAGGAAACAACAGAACATCAAATTTACAACAGGAAAAATGAAAGAACCAGATCTGGAAATTCAACAATGAAATTACAGATCTGGAAACGAAAGAACCAGATCGAATGAAAGAACCAGATCAGGAAAAATGAAAGAACCAGATCGAATTTTCTTCGGTCTTCTCCTTGTTCGGTCTTCTCCTTGGGATTCTGAAAACAATGGCGATGGTGACTGCAGAAACGAGGGAGGCGACGAAGGAGGCAAGATCTGAGGCGATGGCGACGAAGGAGGCAAGATCTGAGGCGATGGCGACGAAGGAGGCGAGATCTGAGGCGACGGCGTTGAAGGTGACGAGATCTGAGGCGACGACGACGGCGACGAGATCTGAGGCAACGACAACGAAAGAGGCGAGATCTGAGGCGACGGCGAAGAATGAGGCGAGATCTTAGGCGACGAAGAACCAACACCGGTTGTGCAGCGGGAACCCGACGAAGAACCCGAGATCTGAGGCGATGAAGAACCAACACCGGAGACGAAAGCTTCAAAGTGGAAATCGAAGTTTAATCGAGAGAGAGGGTAGAAGTTTAAGGGAGAGAACGGACGGCGAGACCATGGACGGCGGTGAGGGTTATGAAAGGGAGCTGCAAAATTTTGAGAAATGAAAGGGAGATAGAACGTGGGAGGAGGTGGGAAGAAATGGGTTTGGAAAGAAATGAAAGGGAGCAGCAGTGGGAAGAAATGGGTTTGGGAAATAACAAAAAATTTTGGGTCGTTGGATTAAGTTTCATCTAACGGTTAATTTTTGTGAGCAGAAATGGGTTTGGGAGCAGCAGTGGGAAGAAATGGGTTTGAGAACCAGTAAAAAGGACAAGTTTTGAGGCGGGCAAAACTCTGCCCGCCTCTAATTTTTGTGTTATTTTGAGGCGGGCGCCTTACTGCCCGCCTCTAATATCTTCGTCGCATCATTTGAGGCGGGCGCCTTACTGCCCGCCTCTAATTTTTGGGCTCTGTTGAGGCGGGCGCCTTACTGACCGCCTCAACAAGTCAAAAACACAAATATTATTTGAGGCGAACGGATATTTGCCCGCCTCTAAAGTACCTGTTGCAGCGAACTAAACGACTGACCGCCTCAACAGATAGTAGAATAAGACTTTTTGCGTCGGTTTTTAAGGTGACCGCCTCAACAGGGGGGCTGCAACAAGTGTTTTTTCTACTAGTGCCATAATAGTCAATGAAACCAAGTTTCCATTCTGACATCGTTAGGTCGTCGTATTGTCAATTTGAGCCTTTATGAACCTTAAGGCCCATTTAGCGTACTTTTCCGTTTATGCACCCCTCCGAGCCTAATTTTGAGTGACACAGACCTTTTTGGGACTCTATATGCCTAGTAAGACTTAGTTGTCTAATTTTTTCAACCAAATCAACTGTCGTTGGTGTTGGACATACGTATAACGACAAGTTAATGAGTTAAGAGTTGTTTGATATTACAAAGGAGGTGTTACTTTAAAAGTACGAATTGGAGGTTGAGAGTAACCCACACGGTGAAATACCTCTAATAGTCAATAGAACCAAGTTTCAATCCATTCTGATATCGTTAGGTCGTCGTATTGTCAATTTGTTCCTTAATGGACCTTAAGGCCCATTTAGCGTCCGCTTCGAGCCTAATTTTAGGTGAGAAAGAACTTGTTGGGGCTCCATATGCCTAAAAAGACTAAGTTTTATGTTGTTTTCAACCAGATCAACTGTCGGTGGTGTTGGCCATACGTATAACGACAAGTTAATGAGGTAAGAATTTTTTGGTATTATAAAGGAGGTGTTACTTGAAAAGTACGAAGTGGAGTTTGAGGGTAACCCACATGGTGAAATACCCATAATAGTCAATGAAACCAAGTTTCAATCCATTTCGACATCGTTATGTCGTCGTATTGTCAATTTGAGCCTTAATGGACCTTAAGGCCCATTTAGCGTCCGCTTCGAGCCTAATTTTAGGTGAGAACTTGTTGGGACTCGATATGCCTAAAAAGAAAAGTTTTATATTGTTTTCGAACAATTCAACCGTCATTGGTGTTGGCCATACGTATAACGACAAGTTAGACAGTTAAGTGTTGTTTGATATTATAAAGGAGGTGTTACTTGAAAAGTACGAAGTGGAGGTTGAGAGTAACCCACATTGTGAAATACCTCTAATAGTAAATGAAACCAAGTTTCAATCCACTCCGTCATCGTTAGAACGTCGTATTGTCAATTTGAGCCTTAATGGACCTTAAGGCCCATTTAGCGTCCGCTTCGAGCCTAATTGTAGGTGAGAAAGAACTTGTTGGAACTCCATATGCCTAAAAAGACTAAGTTTTATGTTGTTTTCAACCAAAACAACAGTCGTTGGTGTTGGCCATACGTATAACGTCAAGTTAATCAGTTAAGAATTGTTTGATATTACAAAGGAGTTGTTACTTGAAAAGTACGAATTGGAGGTTGAGAGTAACCCACATGGTGAAATAACTCTAATAGTCAATGGAACCAAGTTTCAATCCATTCTGACATCGTTAGGTCGTCGTATTGTCAATTTGAGCCTTAATGGACCTTATGGCCCATTTAGCGTCTTCTTCGAGCCTAATCTTAGGTGAGAAAGAACTTGTTGGAACTCCATATACCTAAAAAGACTAAGTTTTATGTTGTTTTCAACCAAAACAAATGTCGTTGGTGTTGGCCATACGTATAACGACAAGTTAAAGAGTTAAGAGTTGTTTGATATTACGAAGGAGGTGTTACTTGAAATGTACGAAGTGGAGGTTGAGGGTAACCCACATGGTGAAATACCCATAATAGTCATTGAAACCAAGTTTCAATCCATTCCGACATCGTTAGGTCGTCGTATTGTCAATTTGAGCCTTAATGGACCTTAAGGCCCATTTAGCGTCCGCTTCGAGCCTAATTTTAGGTGAGAACTTGTTGGGACTCCATATGCCTAAAAAGACTAAGTTTTATATTGTTTTCGAACAAATCAATCGTCATTTGTGTTAACCATACATATAACGACAAGTTAGACACTTAAGAGTTGTTTGGAGTTGTAAAGGAGGTGTTACTTGAAAAGTACGAAGTGGAGGTTGAGAGTAACCCACATGGTGAAATACCTCTAATAGTCAATGAAACAAAGTTTCAATCCATTCCGACATTGTTAGAATGTCGTATTGTCAACTTGAGCCTTAATGGACCTTAAGGCCCATTCAGCGTCCTTTCCGTTTACGCACCCCTCCGAGCCTAATTTTGAGTGAGACAGACCTTTTTGGGACTCCATATGCCTAAAAAGACTAAGTTGTATATTGTTTTCGAACAAATCAACCGTCGTTGGTGTTGGCCATACGTATAACGATAAATTAGTGAGTTAAGTGTTGTTTGATATAACAAAGGAGGTGTTACCTCTAATAGTCAATGAAACCAAGTTTCAAACCATTCCGACATTGTTTGGTCGTCGTATTGTCAATTTGAGCCTTAATGGACCTTAAGGCCCATTTAGCATCCGCTTCGAGCCTAATTTTAGGTGAGAACTTGATGGGACTACATATGCCGACAAAGACTAAGTTTTATATTGTTTTCGAACCAATCAACTGTTATTGGTGTTGGCCATACGTATAACGACAAGTTAGACACTTAAGAGTTGTTTGGAATTATAAAGGCGGTGTTAGTTGAAAAGTACGAAATGGAGGTTGAGACTAACCCACATGGTGAAATACCTCTAATAGTCAATGAAACAAAGTTTCAATCCATTCCGACATCGTTAGAACGTCGTACTGTCAACTTGAGCCTTAATGGACCTTAAGGCCCATTTAGCGTCTGCTTCGAGCCTAATTTTAGGTGAGAAAGAACTTGTTGGAACTCCATATGCCTAAATAGACTAAGGTTTAAGTTGTTTTTGAACTAATCAACCGTCATTGGTGTTGGCCATACGTTTAACGACAAGTTGGACACTTTAGAGTTGTTTGGAATTGTAAAGGAGGTGTTACTTGAAAAGTACGAAGTGGAGGTTCAGAGTAACCCACATGGTGAAATACCTCTAATAGTCAATGAAACAAAGTTTCAATCCATTCTGACTTCGTTAGAACGTCGTATTGTCAACTTGAGCCTTAATGGACCTTAAGGCCCATTTAGCATCCTTTTCCGTTTACGCACCCCTCCGAGCCTAATTTTAAGTTAGACAAACCTTTTTGGGACTCCATATGCCTAAAAAGATTAAGTGGTATATTGTTTTCGAACAAATCAACCGTCGTTGGTGTTGGCCATACGTATAACGACAAGTTAGACAGTTAAGAGTTGTTTGGTATTACAAAGGAGGTTTTATATGAAAAGTACGAAGTGGAGGTTGAGAGTAACCCACATGCTGAAATACCTCTAATAGTCAATGAAACCAAGTTTCCATTCTGACATCGTTAGGTCGTCGTATTGTCAATTTGAGCCTTTATGAACCTTAAGGCCCATTTAGCGTACTTTTCCGTTTATGCACCCCTCCGAGCCTAATTTTGAGTGACACAGACCTTTTTGGGACTCTATATGCCTAGTAAGACTTAGTTGTCTAATTTTTTCAACCAAATCAACTGTCGTTGGTGTTGGACATACGTATAACGACAAGTTAATGAGTTAAGAGTTGTTTGATATTACAAAGGAGGTGTTACTTTAAAAGTACGAATTGGAGGTTGAGAGTAACCCACACGGTGAAATACCTCTAATAGTCAATAGAACCAAGTTTCAATCCATTCTGATATCGTTAGGTCGTCGTATTGTCAATTTGTTCCTTAATGGACCTTAAGGCCCATTTAGCGTCCGCTTCGAGCCTAATTTTAGGTGAGAAAGAACTTGTTGGGGCTCCATATGCCTAAAAAGACTAAGTTTTATGTTGTTTTCAACCAGATCAACTGTCGGTGGTGTTGGCCATACGTATAACGACAAGTTAATGAGGTAAGAATTTTTTGGTATTATAAAGGAGGTGTTACTTGAAAAGTACGAAGTGGAGTTTGAGGGTAACCCACATGGTGAAATACCCATAATAGTCAATGAAACCAAGTTTCAATCCATTTCGACATCGTTATGTCGTCGTATTGTCAATTTGAGCCTTAATGGACCTTAAGGCCCATTTAGCGTCCGCTTCAAGCCTAATTTTAGGTGAGAACTTGTTGGGACTCCATATGCCTAAAAAGACTAAGTTTTATATTGTTTTCGAACAAATCAACCGTCATTGGTGTTGGCCATACGTATAACGACAAGTTAGACAGTTAAGTGTTGTTTGATATTATAAAGGAGGTGTTACTTGAAAAGTACGAAGTGGAGGTTGAGAGTAACCCACATTGTGAAATACCTCTAATAGTAAATGAAACCAAGTTTCAATCCACTCCGTCATCGTTAGAACGTCGTATTGTCAATTTGAGCCTTAATGGACCTTAAGGCCCATTTAGCGTCCGCTTCGAGCCTAATTGTAGGTGAGAAAGAACTTGTTGGAACTCCATATGCCTAAAAAGACTAAGTTTTATGTTGTTTTCAACCAAAACAACAGTCGTTGGTGTTGGCCATACGTATAACGTCAAGTTAATCAGTTAAGAATTGTTTGATATTACAAAGGAGTTGTTACTTGAAAAGTACGAATTGGAGGTTGAGAGTAACCCACATGGTGAAATAACTCTAATAGTCAATGGAACCAAGTTTCAATCCATTCTGACATCGTTAGGTCGTCGTATTGTCAATTTGAGCCTTAATGGACCTTATGGCCCATTTAGCGTCTTCTTCGAGCCTAATCTTAGGTGAGAAAGAACTTGTTGGAACTCCATATACCTAAAAAGACTAAGTTTTATGTTGTTTTCAACCAAAACAAATGTCGTTGGTGTTGGCCATACGTATAACGACAAGTTAAAGAGTTAAGAGTTGTTTGATATTACGAAGGAGGTGTTACTTGAAAAGTACGAAGTGGAGGTTGAGGGTAACCCACATGGTGAAATACCCATAATAGTCATTGAAACCAAGTTTCAATCCATTCCGACATCGTTAGGTCGTCGTATTGTCAATTTGAGCCTTAATGGACCTTAAGGCCCATTTAGCGTCCGCTTTCAGCCTAATTTTAGGTGAGAACTTGTTGGGACTCCATATGCCTAAAAAGACTAAGTTTTATATTGTTTTCGAACAAATCAATCGTCATTTGTGCTAACCATACATATAACGACAAGTTAGACACTTAAGAGTTGTTTGGAGTTGTAAAGGAGGTGTTACTTGAAAAGTACGAAGTGGAGGTTGAGAGTAACCCACATGGTGAAATACCTCTAATAGTCAATGAAACAAAGTTTCAATCCATTCCGACATTGTTAGAATGTCGTATTGTCAACTTGAGCCTTAATGGACCTTAAGGCCCATTCAGCGTCCTTTCCGTTTACGCACCCCTCCGAGCCTAATTTTGAGTGAGACAGACCTTTTTGGGACTCCATATGCCTAAAAAGACTAAGTTGTATATTGTTTTCGAACAAATCAACCGTCGTTGGTGTTGGCCATACGTATAACGATAAATTAGTGAGTTAAGTGTTGTTTGATATAACAAAGGAGGTGTTACCTCTAATAGTCAATGAAACCAAGTTTCAAACCATTCCGACATTGTTTGGTCGTCGTATTGTCAATTTGAGCCTAATGGACCTTAAGGCCCATTTAGCGTCCGCTTCCAACCTAATTTTAGGTGAGAAAGAACTTGTTGAGACTCCATATGCCAAAAAAGACTAAGTTGTATATTTTTTTCGAACAAATCAACCGTCGTTAGTATTGGCCACACGTATAACGACAAGTTAGAGAGTTAAGAGTTGTTTGGTAATATAAACAAGGTGTTACTTGAAAAGTACGAAGTAGAGGTTGAGAGTAACCCACATTGTGAAATACCTCTTAGAGTCATTGAAACCAAGTTTCAATCCATTCTTACATTGTTAGGTCGTCGTACTGTAAATTTTAGCCTTAATGGACCTTATGGCCCATTTAGCGTCTGCTTCGAGCCTAATTGTAGGTGAGAAAGAACTTGTTGGAACTCCATATGCCTAAAAAGACTAAGTTTTATGTTGTTTTCAACCAAAACAACAGTCGTTGGTGTTGGCCATACGTATAAAGTCAAGTTAATCAGTTAAGAATTGTTTGATATTACAAAGGAGGTGTTACTTGAAAAGTACGAATTGGAGGTTGAGAGTAACCCACATGGTGAAATAACTCTAATAGTCAATGGAACCAAGTTTCAATCCATTCTGACATCGTTAGGTCGTCGTATTGTCAATTTGAGCCTTAATGGACCTTATGGCCCATTTAGCGTCTTCTTCGAGCCTAATCTTAGGTGAGAAAGAACTTTTTGGAACTCCATATACCTAAAAAGACTAAGTTTTATGTTGTTTTCAACCAAAACAACTGTCGTTGGTGTTGGCCATACGTATAACGACAAGTTAAAGAGTTAAGAGTTGTTTGATATTACGAAGGAGGTGTTACTTGAAAAGTACGAAGTGGAGGTTGAGGGTAACCCACATGGTGAAATACCCATAATTGTCAATGAAACCAAGTTTCAATCCATTCCGACATCGTTAGGTCGTCGTATTGTCAATTTGAGCCTTAATGGACCTTAAGGCCCATTTAGCGTCCGCTTCCAGCCTAATTTTAGGTGAGAACTTGTTGGGACTCCATATGCCTAAAAAGACTAAGTTTTATATTGTTTTCGAACAAATCAATCGTCATTTGTGTTAACCATACGTATAACGACAAGTTAGACACTTAAGAGTTGTTTGGAGTTGTAAAGGAGGTGTTACTTGAAAAGTACGAAGTGGAGGTTGAGAGTAACCCACATGGTGAAATACCTCTAATAGTCAATGAAACAAAGTTTCAATCCATTCCGACATCGTTAGAATGTCGTATTGTCAACTTGAGCCTTAATGGACCTTAAGGCCCATTCAGCGTCCTTTTCCGTTTACGCACCCCTCCGAGCCTAATTTTGAGTGAGACAGACCTTTTTTGTACTCCATATGCCTAAAAAGACTAAGTTGTATATGGTTTTCGAACAAATCAACCGTCGTTGGTGTTGGCCATACGTATAACGATAAATTAGTGAGTTAAGTGTTGTTTGATATTACGAAGGAGGTGTTACCTCTAATAGTCAATGAAACCAAGTTTCAAACCATTCCGACATTGTTTGGTCGTCGTATTGTCAATTTGAGCCTAATGGACCTTAAGGCCCATTTAGCATCCGCTTCCAGCCTAATTTTAGGTGAGAAAGAACTTGTTGAGACTCCATATGCCAAAAAAGACTAAGTTGTATATTTTTTTCGAACAAATCAACCGTCGTTAGTATTGGCCACACGTATAACGACAAGTTAGAGAGTTAAGAGTTGTTTGGTACTATAAAAAAGGTGTTACTTGAAAAGTACGAAGTAGAGGTTGAGAGTAACCCACACGGTGAAATACCTCTTAAAGTCATTGAAACCAAGTTTCAATCCATTCTTACATTGTTAGGTCGTCGTATTGTAAATTTTAGCCTTAATGGACCTTATGGCCCATTTAGCGTCTGCTTCGAGCCTAATTGTAGGTGAGAAAGAACTTGTTGGAACTCCATATGCCTAAAAAGACTAAGTTTTATGTTGTTTTCAACCAAAACAACAGTCGTTGGTGTTGGCCATACGTATAACGTCAAGTTAATCAGTTAAGAATTGTTTGATATTACAAAGGAGGTGTTACTTGAAAAGTACGAATTGGAGGTTGAGAGTAACCCACATGGTGAAATAACTCTAATAGTCAATGGAACCAAGTTCAATCCATTCTGACATCGTTAGGTCATCGTATTGTCAATTTGAGCCTTAATGGACCTTATGGCCCATTTAGCGTCTTCTTCGAGCCTAATCTTAGGTGAGAAAGAACTTGTTGGAACTCCATATACCTAAAAAGACGAAGTTTTATGTTGTTTTCAACCAAAACAACTGTCGTTGGTGTTGGCCATACGTCTAACGACAAGTTAAAGAGTTAAGAGTTGTTTGATATTACGAAGGAGGTGTTACTTGAAAAGTACGAAGTGGAGGTTGAGGGTAACCCACATGGTGAAATACCCATAATAGTCAATGAAACCAAGTTTCAATCCATTCCGACATCGTTAGGTCGTCGTATTGTCAATTTGAGCCTTAATGGACCTTAAGGCCCATTTAGCGTCCGCTTCGACCCTAATTTTTGGTGAGAACTTGTTGGGACTCCATATGCCTAAAAAGACTATGTTTTATATTTTTTGGAACAAATCAACTGTCATTGGTGTTGGCCATACGTATAACGACAAGTTAGACAGTTAAGAGTTGTTTGGAATTATAAAGGCGGTGTTACTTGAAAAGTACGAAATGGAGGTTGAGAGTAACCCACATGGTGAAATACCTCTAATAGTCAATGACACCAAGTTTCAATCCATTTGGACATTGTTAGGTCGTCGTATTGTCAATTTGAGCCTTAATGGACCTTATGGCCCATTTAGCGTCGGCTTCGAGCCTAATTTTAGGTGAGAAATAACTTGTTGGAACTCCATATGCCTAAAAAGACTAAGGTTTATGTTGTTTTCAACCAAAACAACTATCGTTGGTGTTGGCCATACGTATAACGACAAGTTAATGAGTTAAGAGTTGTTTGATTTTACAAAGGAGGTGTTACTCGAAAAGTAAGAATTGGAGGTTGAGAGTAACCCACATGGAAAAATACCTCTAATAATCAATGGAACCAAGTGTCAACCCATTTAGCGTCCTCTTCAAGCCTAATTTTAGGTGAGAAAGAACTTGTTGGGGCTCCATATGTTTAAAAAGACTAAGTTGTATGTTGTTCTCGAACAAATCAACCGTCGTCTTTGTTGGCCATTCGTATAACGACAAATTAGACAGTTAAGAGGTGTTTGGTATTACAAAGGAGGTTTTACTTGAAAAGTACGAAGTGGAGGTTGAGAGTAACCCTCATGGTGAAATAACTCTAATAGTCAATGAAACCAAGTTTGAATCCATTCTCACATCGTTAGGTCGTCGTATTGTCAATTTGAGTCTTAATGGACCTTATGGCCCATTTAGCGTCCGCTTTGAGCCTAATTTTAGGTGAGAAAGAACTTGTTGGGACACCATATGCCTAAAAAGACTAAGTTTTATGCTTTTTTTCAACCAAATCTATTGTCGTTGGTGTTGGCCACACGTATAACGACAAGTTAGAGAGTTAAGAGTTGTTTGGTATATTATAAAGGAGGTGTTATTTGAAAAGCACGAAATGGAGGTTAAGAGTAACCCACATGGTGAAATACCTCTCATAGTCAATGAAACAAAATTTCATTCCATTCTGATATGGTTAGAACGCCGTATTGTCAATTTGAGCCTTAATGGACCTTAAGGCCCCTTTAGCGTCCTTTTCCGTTTATGCACTCCTCAGAGCCTAATTTTGAGTGAGACAGACCTTTTTGGGACTCCATATGCCTAGTAATACCAAGTTGTCTAATTTTTTCGACAAAATCAATTGTCGTTGGTGTTGGCCAAACGTATAACGACAAGTTAATGAGTTAAGAGTTGTTTGGTATTACAAAGCAGGTGTTACTTGAAAAGTACGAAGTGGAGGTTGAGAGTAACCCACATGGTGAAATACCTCTTATAGTCATTGAAACCAAGTTTCAATGCATTCTGGCATTGTTAGGTCGTCGTATTGTCAATTTGAGCATTAATGGACCATATGGCCCATTTAGCGTCCGCATCGAACCTAATTTTAGGTGAGAAGGAACTTGTTCGGACTCCATATGCCTAAAAAGACTAAGTTTTATATTTTTTGGAACAAATCAACTGTCATTGGTGTTGGTCATACGTATAACGACAAGTTGGACAGTTAAGAGTTGTTTGGAATTATAAAGGAGGTGTTACTTGAAAAGTACGAAATGGAGGTTGAGAGTTACCCACATGGTGAAATACCTCTAATAGTCAATGAGACCAAGTTTCAATCCATTCTGACATTGTTAGGTCGTCGTATTGTCAATTTGAGCCTTAATGGACCTTATGGCCCATTTAGCGCCCGCTTGAAGCCTAATTTTAGGTGAGAAAGAACTTGTTGGGGCTCCATATGCCTAAAAAGACTAAGTTGTATGGTGTTTTCGAACAAATCAACCGTCGTCTGTGTTTGCCATACGTATAACGACAAGTTAGACAGTTAAGAGTTGTTAGGTATTACAAAGGAGGTTTTACTTGAAAAGTACGAAGTGGAGGTTGAGATTAACCCACATGGTGAAATACCTCTAATAGTTAATGAAACCAAGTTTGAATCCATTCTCACATCGTTAGGTCGTCGTATTGTCAATTTGAGCCTTAATGGACCTTAAGGCCCATTTAGGGTCCTCTTCAAGCCTAATTTTAGGTGAGAAAGAACTTGTTGGGGCTCCATATGCCCAAAATGACTAAGTTGTATGTGGTTTTCGAACAAATCAACCGTCGTCGGTGTTGGCCATACTTATAATGACAGTTTAGAGAGTTAAGAGTTGTTTGGTATATTATAAAGGAGGTGTTACTTGAAAAGTACGAAGTGGAGGTTGAGAGTAACCCACATGGTGAAATACCTCTTATAGTCAATGAGACCAAGTTTCAATACATTATGACATTGTTAGGTCGTCGTATTGTGAATTTGAGCCTTAATGGACCTTATGGCCCATTTAGCGCCCGCTTGAAGCCTAATTTTAGGTGAGAAAGAACTTGTTGGGGCTCCATATGCCTAAAAAGACTAAGTTGTATGGTGTTTTCGAACAAATCAACCGTCGTCTGTGTTTGCCATACGTATAACGACAAGTTAGACAGTTAAGAGTTGTTAGGTATTACAAAGGAGGTTTTACTTGAAAAGTACGAAGTGGAGGTTGAGATTAACCCACATGGTGAAATACCTCTAATAGTTAATGAAACCAAGTTTGAATCCATTCTCACATCGTTAGGTCGTCGTATTGTCAATTTGAGCCTTAATGGACCTTAAGGCCCATTTAGGGTCCTCTTCAAGCCTAATTTTAGGTGAGAAAGAACTTGTTGGGGATCCATATGCCCAAAATGACTAAGTTGTATGTGGTTTTCGAACAAATCAACCGTCGTCTGTGTTGGCCATACTTATAATGACAGTTTAGAGAGTTAAGAGTTGTTTGGTATATTATAAAGGAGGTGTTACTTGAAAAGTACGAAGTGGAGGTTGAGAGTAACCCACATGGTGAAATACCTCTTATAGTCATTGAAACCAAGTTTCAATCCATTCTGACATTGTTAGGTGGTCGTATTGTCAATTTGAGCCTTAACGGAGCTTATGGCCCATTTAGCGTCCGCTTCGAGCCTAATTTTAGGTGTTTAAGAACTTGTTGGGACTCCATATGCCTAGTAAGACTAAGTTGTCTAATTTTTTCAACCAAATCAACTGTCGTTGGTGTTGGCCATACGTATAACGACTAGTTAATGAGTTAAGAGTTTTTTGATATTACAAAGGAGGTGTTACTTGAAAAGTACGAAGTGGAGGTTAAGGGTGACCCACATGGTGAAATACCTCTAAGAGTCAATGAAACCAAGTTTAAATCCATTCCTACATCGTTAGAACGTCGTATTGTCAATTTGAGCCTTAATGGAAGTCCCATTTAGCGTCCTTTTCCTTTTATCCAACCCTCCGAGCCTAATTTTGAGTTAGACAGACCTTTTTGGGACTCCATATGCCTAGTAAAACTAAGTTGTCAAATTTTTACAACCAAGTTCCAATCCATTCCGACATCGTTAGGTCGTCGTATTGTCAATTACAGCCTTAAGGACCTTAAATCCCATTTAGTGTCCGCTTCGAGCCAAATTTTAGGTGAGAAAGAACTTGTTGGGACTCCATATTCCTAAAAAGACTAAGTTGTATATTATTTTCAAACAAATCAACCGTTATTGGTGTTGGCCATACGTATAACGACAAGTTAAAGAGTTAAGAGTTGTTTGATATTACAAAGGAGGTGTTACTTGAAAAGTACGAATTGGAGGTTGAGAGTAACCCACATGGTGAAATACCTCTAATAGTCAATGAGACCAAGTTTCAATCCATTATGACATTGTTAGGTCGTCGTATTGTGAATTTGAGCCTTAATGGACCTTATGGCCCATTTAGCGCCCGCTTGAAGCCTAATTTTAGGTGAGAAAGAACTTGTTGGGGCTCCATATGCCTAAAAAGACTAAGTTGTATGGTGTTTTCGAACAAATCAACCGTCGTCTGTGTTTGCCATACGTATAACGACAAGTTAGACAGTTAAGAGTTGTTAGGTATTACAAAGGAGGTTTTACTTGAAAAGTACGAAGTGGAGGTTGAGATTAACCCACATGGTGAAATACCTCTAATAGTTAATGAAACCAAGTTTGAATCCATTCTCACATCGTTAGGTCGTCGTATTGTCAATTTGAGCCTTAATGGACCTTAAGGCCCATTTAGGGTCCTCTTCAAGCCTAATTTTAGGTGAGAAAGAACTTGTTGGGGCTCCATATGCCCAAAATGACTAAGTTGTATGTGGTTTTCGAACAAATCAACCGTCGTCGGTGTTGGCCATACTTATAATGACAGTTTAGAGAGTTAAGAGTTGTTTGGTATATTATAAAGGAGGTGTTACTTGAAAAGTACGAAATGGAGGTTGAGAGTTACTCACATGGTGAAATACCTCTAATAGTCAATGAGACCAAGTTTCAATACATTATGACATTGTTAGGTCGTCGTATTGTGAATTTGAGCCTTAATGGACCTTATGGCCCATTTAGCGCCCGCTTGAAGCCTAATTTTAGGTGAGAAAGAACTTGTTGGGGCTCCATATGCCTAAAAAGACTAAGTGGTATGGTGTTTTCGAACAAATCAACCGTCGTCTGTGTTTGCCATACGTATAACGACAAGTTAGACAGTTAAGAGTTGTTAGGTATTACAAAGGAGGTTTTACTTGAAAAGTACGAAGTGGAGGTTGAGATTAACCCACATGGTGAAATACCTCTAATAGTTAATGAAACCAAGTTTGAATCCATTCTCACATCGTTAGGTCGTCGTATTGTCAATTTGAGCCTTAATGGACCTTAAGGCCCATTTAGGGTCCTCTTCAAGCCTAATTTTAGGTGAGAAAGAACTTGTTGGGGATCCATATGCCCAAAATGACTAAGTTGTATGTGGTTTTCGAACAAATCAACCGTCGTCTGTGTTGGCCATACTTATAATGACAGTTTAGAGAGTTAAGAGTTGTTTGGTATATTATAAAGGAGGTGTTACTTGAAAAGTACGAAGTGGAGGTTGAGAGTAACCCACATGGTGAAATACCTCTTATAGTCAATGAGACCAAGTTTCAATACATTATGACATTGTTAGGTCGTCGTATTGTGAATTTGAGCCTTAATGGACCTTATGGCCCATTTAGCGCCCGCTTGAAGCCTAATTTTAGGTGAGAAAGAACTTGTTGGGGCTCCATATGCCTAAAAAGACTAAGTTGTATGGTGTTTTCGAACAAATCAACCGTCGTCTGTGTTTGCCATACGTATAACGACAAGTTAGACAGTTAAGAGTTGTTAGGTATTACAAAGGAGGTTTTACTTGAAAAGTACGAAGTGGAGGTTGAGATTAACCCACATGGTGAAATACCTCTAATAGTTAATGAAACCAAGTTTGAATCCATTCTCACATCGTTAGGTCGTCGTATTGTCAATTTGAGCCTTAATGGACCTTAAGGCCCATTTAGGGTCCTCTTCAAGCCTAATTTTAGGTGAGAAAGAACTTGTTGGGGATCCATATGCCCAAAATGACTAAGTTGTATGTGGTTTTCGAACAAATCAACCGTCGTCTGTGTTGGCCATACTTATAATGACAGTTTAGAGAGTTAAGAGTTGTTTGGTATATTATAAAGGAGGTGTTACTTGAAAAGTACGAAGTGGAGGTTGAGAGTAACCCACATGGTGAAATACCTCTTATAGTCATTGAAACCAAGTTTCAATCCATTCTGACATTGTTAGGTGGTCGTATTGTCAATTTGAGCCTTAACGGAGCTTATGGCCCATTTAGCGTCCGCTTCGAGCCTAATTTTAGGTGTTTAAGAACTTGTTGGGACTCCATATGCCTAGTAAGACTAAGTTGTCTAATTTTTTCAACCAAATCAACTGTCGTTGGTGTTGGCCATACGTATAACGACTAGTTAATGAGTTAAGAGTTTTTTGATATTACAAAGGAGGTGTTACTTGAAAAGTACGAAGTGGAGGTTAAGGGTGACCCACATGGTGAAATACCTCTAAGAGTCAATGAAACCAAGTTTAAATCCATTCCTACATCGTTAGAACGTCGTATTGTCAATTTGAGCCTTAATGGAAGTCCCATTTAGCGTCCTTTTCCTTTTATCCAACCCTCCGAGCCTAATTTTGAGTTAGACAGACCTTTTTGGGACTCCATATGCCTAGTAAAACTAAGTTGTCAAATTTTTACAACCAAGTTCCAATCCATTCCGACATCGTTAGGTCGTCGTATTGTCAATTACAGCCTTAAGGACCTTAAATCCCATTTAGTGTCCGCTTCGAGCCAAATTTTAGGTGAGAAAGAACTTGTTGGGACTCCATATTCCTAAAAAGACCAAGTTGTATATTATTTTCAAACAAATCAACCGTTATTGGTGTTGGCCATACGTATAACGACAAGTTAATGAGTTAAGAGTTGTTTGGTATTACAAAGGAGGTGTTACTTGAAAAGTATGAATTGGAGGTTGAGTGTAACCCACATGGTGAAATATCTCTAATAGTTAATGGAACCAAGTTTCAATCCATTCTGACATTGTTAGGTCGTCGTATTGTAAATTTTAGCCTTAATGGACCTTATGGCCCATTTAGCGTCTTCTTCGAGCCTAATTGTAGGTGAGAAAGAACTTGTTGGAACTCCATATGCCTAAAAAGACTAAGTTTTATGTTGTTTTCAACCAAAACAACTGTCGTTGGTGTTGGCCATACGTATAACGACAAGTTAAAGAGTTAAGAGTTGTTTGATATTACGAAGGAGGTGTTACTTGAAAAGTACGAAGTGGAGGTTGAGGGTAACCCACATGGTGAAATACCCATAATAGTCAATGAAACCAAGTTTCAATTCATTCCGACATCGTTAGGTCGTCGTATTGTCAATTTGAGCCTTGATGGACCTTAAGGCCCATTTAGCGTCCTCTTCAAGCCTAATTTTAGGTGAGAAAGAACTTGTTGGGGCTCCATATGCCCAAAAAGACTAAGTTGTATGTGGTTTTCGAACAAATCAACCGTCGTCTGTGTTGGCCATACGTATAATGACAGTTTAGAGAGTTAACAGTTGTTTGGTATATTATAAAGGAGGTGTTACTTGAAAAGTACGAAGTGGAGGTTGAGAGTAACCCACATGGTGAAATACCTCTTATAGTCATTGAAACCAAGTTTCAATCCATTCTGACATTGTTAGGTCGTCGTATTGTCAATTTGAGCCTTAATGGAGTTTATGGCTCATTTAGCGTCCGCTTCGAGCCTAATTTTATGTGTTTAAGAACTTGTTGGGACTCCATATGCCTAGTAAGACTAAGTTGTCTAATGTTTTCAACCAAATCAACTGTCATTGGTGTTGGCCATACGTATAACGACTAGTTAATGAGTTAAGAGTTGTTTGAAATTACAAAGGAGGTGTTACTTGAAAAGTACGAAGTGGAGGTTAAGAGTAACCCACATGGTGAAATACCTCTAAGAGTCAATGAAACCAAGTTTAAATCCATTCCGACATCGTTAGAACGTTGTATTGTCAATTTGAGCCTTAATGCAAGGCCCATTTAGCGTCCTTTTCGTTTTATGCAACCCTCCGAGCCTAATTTTGAGTGAGACAAACCTTTTTGGGACTCCATATGCCTAGTAAAACTAAGTTGTCAAATTTTTACAACCCAGTTCCAATCTATTCCGACATCGTTAGGTCGTCGTATTGTCAATTACAGCCTTAAGGACCTTAAGTCCCATTTAGTGTCCGCTTCGAGCCAAATTTTAGGTGAGAAAGAACTTGTTGGGACTCCATATGACTAAAAAGACTAAGTTGTATATTATTTTCAAACAAATCAACCGTTGTTGGTGTTGGCCATACGTATAACGACATGTTAATGAGTTAAGAGTTGTTTGGTATTACAAAGGAGGTGTTACTTGAAAAGTATGAATTGGAGGTTGAGTGTAACCCACATGGTGAAATACCTCTAATAGTCAATGGAACCAAGTTTCAATCCATTCTAACATTGTTAGGTCGTCGTATTGTAAATTTTAGCCTTAATGGACCTTATGGCCCATTTAGCGTCTTCTTCGAGCCTAATTGTAGGTGAGAAAGAACTTGTTGGAACTCCATATGCCTAAAAAGACTAAGTTTTATGTTGTTTTCAACCAAAACAACTGTCGTTGGTGTTGGCCATACGTATAACGACAAGTTAAAGAGTTAAGAGTTGTTTGATATTACGAAGGAGGTGTTACTTGAAAAGTACGAAGTGGAGGTTGAGGGTAACCCACATGGTGAAATACCCATAATAGTCAATGAAACCAAGTTTCAATTCATTCCGACATCGTTAGGTCGTCGTATTGTCAATTTGATCCTTGATGGACCTTAAGGCCCATTTAGCGTCCTCTTCAAGCCTAATTTTAGGTGAGAAAGAACTTGTTGGGGCTCCATATGCCCAAAAAGACTAAGTTGTATGTGGTTTTCGAACAAATCAACCGTCGTCTGTGTTGGCCATACGTATAATGACAGTTTAGAGAGTTAACAGTTGTTTGGTATATTATAAAGGAGGTGTTACTTGAAAAGTACGAAGTGGAGGTTGAGAGTACCCCACATGGTGAAATACCTGTAATAGTCATTGAAACCAAGTTTCAATCCATTCTGACATTGTTAGGTCGTCGTATTGTAAATTTTATCCTTAATGGACCTTATGGCCCATTTAGCGTCTTCTTCGAGCCTAATTGTAGGTGAGAAAGAACTTGTTGGAACTCCATATGCCTAAAAAGACTAAGTTTTATGTTGTTTTTAACCAAAACAACAGTCGTTGGTGTTGGCCATACGTATAACGTCAAGTTAATCAGTTAAGAATTGTTTGATATTACAAAGGAGGTGTTACTTGAAAAGTACGAATTGGAGGTTGAGAGTAACCCACATGGTGAAATAACTCTAATAGTCAATGGAACCAAGTTTCAATCCATTCTGACATCGTTAGGTCGTCGTATTGTCAATTTGAGCCTTAATGGACCTTATGGCCCATTTAGCGTCTTCTTCGAGCCTAATCTTAGGTGAGAAAGAACTTGTTGGAACTCCATATACCTAAAAAGACTAAGTTTTATGTTGTTTTCAACCAAAACAACTGTCGTTGGTGTTGGCCATACGTATAACGACAAGTTAAAGAGTTAAGAGTTGTTTGATATTACGAAGGAGGTGTTACTTGAAAAGTACGAAGTGGAGGTTGAGGGTAACCCACATGGTGAAATACCCATAATAGTCAATGAAACCAAGTTTCAATTCATTCCGACATCGTTAGGTCGTCGTATTGTCAATTTGAGCCTTGATGGACCTTAAGGCCCATTTAGCGTCCTCTTCAAGCCTAATTTTAGGTGAGAAAGAACTTGTTGGGGCTCCATATGCCCAAAAAGACTAAGTTGTATGTGGTTTTCGAACAAATCAACCGTCGTCTGTGTTGGCCATACGTATAATGACAGTTTAGAGAGTAAAAAGTTGTTTGGTATATTATAAAGGAGGTGTTACTTGAAAAGTACGAAGTGGAGGTTGAGAGTACCCCACATGGTGAAATACCTGTAATAGTCATTGAAACCAAGTTTCAATCCATTCTGACATTGTTAGGTCGTCGTATTGTAAATTTTAGTCTTAATGGACCTTATGGCCCATTTAGCGTCTTCTTCGAGCCTAATTGTAGGTGAGAAAGAACTTGTTGGAACTCCATATGCCTAAAAAGACTAAGTTTTATGTTGTTTTTAACCAAAACAACAGTCGTTGGTGTTGGCCATACGTATAACGTCAAGTTAATCAGTTAAGAATTGTTTGATATTACAAAGGAGGTGTTACTTGAAAAGTACGAATTGGAGGTTGAGAGTAACCCACATGGTGAAATAACTCTAATAGTCAATGGAACCAAGTTTCAATCCATTCTGACATCGTTAGGTCGTCGTATTGTCAATTTGAGCCTTAATGGACCTTATGGCCCATTTAGCGTCTTCTTCGAGCCTAATCTTAGGTGAGAAAGAACTTGTTGGAACTCCATATACCTAAAAAGACTAAGTTTTATGTTGTTTTCAACCAAAACAACTGTCGTTGGTGTTGGCCATACGTATAACGACAAGTTAAAGAGTTAAGAGTTGTTTGATATTACGAAGGAGGTGTTACTTGAAAAGTACGAAGTGGAGGTTGAGGGTAACCCACATGGTGAAATACCCATAATAGTCAATGAAACCAAGTTTCAATTCATTCCGACATCGTTAGGTCGTCGTATTGTCAATTTGAGCCTTGATGGACCTTAAGGCCCATTTAGCGTCCTCTTCAAGCCTAATTTTAGGTGAGAAAGAACTTGTTGGGGCTCCATATGCCCAAAAAGACTAAGTTGTATGTGGTTTTCGAACAAATCAACCGTCGTCTGTGTTGGCCATACGTATAATGACAGTTTAGAGAGTTAACAGTTGTTTGGTATATTATAAAGGAGGTGTTACTTGAAAAGTACGAAGTGGAGGTTGAGAGTAACCCACATGGTGAAATACCTCTTATAGTCATTGAAACCAAGTTTCAATCCATTCTGACATTGTTAGGTCGTCGTATTGTCAATTTGAGCCTTAATGGAGTTTATGGCTCATTTAGCGTCCGCTTCGAGCCTAATTTTATGTGTTTAAGAACTTGTTGGGACTCCATATGCCTAGTAAGACTAAGTTGTCTAATGTTTTCAACCAAATCAACTGTCATTGGTGTTGGCCATACGTATAACGACTAGTTAATGAGTTAAGAGTTGTTTGAAATTACAAAGGAGGTGTTACTTGAAAAGTACGAAGTGGAGGTTAAGAGTAACCCACATGGTGAAATACCTCTAAGAGTCAATGAAACCAAGTTTAAATCCATTCCGACATCGTTAGAACGTTGTATTGTCAATTTGAGCCTTAATGCAAGGCCCATTTAGCGTCCTTTTCGTTTTATGCAACCCTCCGAGCCTAATTTTGAGTGAGACAAACCTTTTTGGGACTCCATATGCCTAGTAAAACTAAGTTGTCAAATTTTTACAACCCAGTTCCAATCTATTCCGACATCGTTAGGTCGTCGTATTGTCAATTACAGCCTTAAGGACCTTAAGTCCCATTTAGTGTCCGCTTCGAGCCAAATTTTAGGTGAGAAAGAACTTGTTGGGACTCCATATGACTAAAAAGACTAAGTTGTATATTATTTTCAAACAAATCAACCGTTGTTGGTGTTGGCCATACGTATAACGACATGTTAATGAGTTAAGAGTTGTTTGGTATTACAAAGGAGGTGTTACTTGAAAAGTACGAATTGGAGGTTGAGTGTAACCCACATGGTGAAATACCTCTAATAGTCAATGGAACCAAGTTTCAATCCATTCTAACATCGTTAGGTCGTCGTATTGTAAATTTTAGCCTTAATGGACCTTATGGCCCATTTAGCGTCTTCTTCGAGCCTAATTGTAGGTGAGAAAGAACTTGTTGGAACTCCATATGCCTAAAAAGACTAAGTTTTATGTTGTTTTCAACCAAAACAACTGTCGTTGGTGTTGGCCATACGTATAACGACAAGTTAAAGAGTTAAGAGTTGTTTGATATTACGAAGGAGGTGTTACTTGAAAAGTACGAAGTGGAGGTTGAGGGTAACCCACATGGTGAAATACCCATAATAGTCAATGAAACCAAGTTTCAATTCATTCCGACATCGTTAGGTCGTCGTATTGTCAATTTGATCCTTGATGGACCTTAAGGCCCATTTAGCGTCCTCTTCAAGCCTAATTTTAGGTGAGAAAGAACTTGTTGGGGCTCCATATGCCCAAAAAGACTAAGTTGTATGTGGTTTTCGAACAAATCAACCGTCGTCTGTGTTGGCCATACGTATAATGACAGTTTAGAGAGTTAACAGTTGTTTGGTATATTATAAAGGAGGTGTTACTTGAAAAGTACGAAGTGGAGGTTGAGAGTACCCCACATGGTGAAATACCTGTAATAGTCATTGAAACCAAGTTTCAATCCATTCTGACATTGTTAGGTCGTCGTATTGTAAATTTTAGCCTTAATGGACCTTATGGCCCATTTAGCGTCTTCTTCGAGCCTAATTGTAGGTGAGAAAGAACTTGTTGGAACTCCATATGCCTAAAAAGACTAAGTTTTATGTTGTTTTTAACCAAAACAACAGTCGTTGGTGTTGGCCATACGTATAACGTCAAGTTAATCAGTTAAGAATTGTTTGATATTACAAAGGAGGTGTTACTTGAAAAGTACGAATTGGAGGTTGAGAGTAACCCACATGGTGAAATAACTCTAATAGTCAATGGAACCAAGTTTCAATCCATTCTGACATCGTTAGGTCGTCGTATTGTCAATTTGAGCCTTAATGGACCTTATGGCCCATTTAGCGTCTTCTTCGAGCCTAATCTTAGGTGAGAAAGAACTTGTTGGAACTCCATATACCTAAAAAGACTAAGTTTTATGTTGTTTTCAACCAAAACAACTGTCGTTGGTGTTGGCCATACGTATAACGACAAGTTAAAGAGTTAAGAGTTGTTTGATATTACGAAGGAGGTGTTACTTGAAAAGTACGAAGTGGAGGTTGAGGGTAACCCACATGGTGAAATACCCATAATAGTCAATGAAACCAAGTTTCAATTCATTCCGACATCGTTAGGTCGTCGTATTGTCAATTTGAGCCTTGATGGACCTTAAGGCCCATTTAGCGTCCTCTTCAAGCCTAATTTTAGGTGAGAAAGAACTTGTTGGGGCTCCATATGCCCAAAAAGACTAAGTTGTATGTGGTTTTCGAACAAATCAACCGTCGTCTGTGTTGGCCATACGTATAATGACAGTTTAGAGAGTTAACAGTTGTTTGGTATATTATAAAGGAGGTGTTACTTGAAAAGTACGAAGTGGAGGTTGAGAGTAACCCACATGGTGAAATACCTCTTATAGTCATTGAAACCAAGTTTCAATCCATTCTGACATTGTTAGGTCGTCGTATTGTCAATTTGAGCCTTAATGGAGTTTATGGCTCATTTAGCGTCCGCTTCGAGCCTAACTTTATGTGTTTAAGAACTTGTTGGGACTCCATATGCCTAGTAAGACTAAGTTGTCTAATGTTTTCAACCAAATCAACTGTCATTGGTGTTGGCCATACGTATAACGACTAGTTAATGAGTTAAGAGTTGTTTGAAATTACAAAGGAGGTGTTACTTGAAAAGTACGAAGTGGAGGTTAAGAGTAACCCACATGGTGAAATACCTCTAAGAGTCAATGAAACCAAGTTTAAATCCATTCCGACATCGTTAGAACGTTGTATTGTCAATTTGAGCCTTAATGCAAGGCCCATTTAGCGTCCTTTTCGTTTTATGCAACCTTCCGAGCCTAATTTTGAGTGAGACAAACCTTTTTGGGACTCCATATGCCTAGTAAAACTAAGTTGTCAAATTTTTACAACCCAGTTCCAATCTATTCTGACATCGTTAGGTCGTCGTATTGTCAATTACAGCCTTAAGGACCTTAAGTCCCATTTAGTGTCCGCTTCGAGCCAAATTTTAGGTGAGAAAGAACTTGTTGGGACTCCATATGACTAAAAAGACTAAGTTGTATATTATTTTCAAACAAATCAACCGTTGTTGGTGTTGGCCATACGTATAACGACATGTTAATGAGTTAAGAGTTGTTTGGTATTACAAAGGAGGTGTTACTTGAAAAGTATGAATTGGAGGTTGAGTGTAACCCACATGGTGAAATACCTCTAATAGTCAATGGAACCAAGTTTCAATCCATTCAGACATCGTTAGGTCGTCTTATTGTCAATTTGAGCCTTAATGGACCTTAAGGCCCATTTAGCGTCCGCTTCAAGCCTAATTTTTGGAAAGAAAGAACTTGTTGGGGCTCCATATGCCTAAAAAGACTAAGTTTTATGTTGTTTTCAACCAAATCAATTGTCGTTGGTGTTGGCCATACGTATAACGACAAGTTAGAGAGTTAAGAGTTGTTTGGTATTATGAAGCAGGTGTTACTTGAAAAGTACGAAGTGGAGGTTGAGAGTAACCCACATGGTGAAATACTTCTTATAGTCATTGAAACCAAGTTTCAATCCATTCTGGCATTGTTAGGTCGTCGTATTGTCAATTTGAGCCTTAACGGACCTTATGGCCCATTTAGCGTCTGCTTCGAGCCTAATTGTAGGTGAGAAAGAACTTGTTGGAACTCCATATGCCTAAAAAGACTAAGTTTTATGTTTTTTTCAACCAAAACAACTGTCGTTGGTGTTGTCCATACGTATAACGACAAGTTAATGAGTTAAGAATTGTTTGATATTACAAAGGAGGTGTTACTTGAAAAGTACGAAGTGGAGGTTGAGAGTAACCCACAAGGTGAAATACCTCTAATAGTCAATGAAACCAAGTTTGAATCCATTCTCACATCGTTAGGTCCTCGTATTGTCAATTTGAACCTTAATGGACCTTATGGCCCATTTAGCGTCCGCTTCGAGCCTAATTTTAGGTGAGAAAGAACTTGTTGGGACACCATATGCCTAAATAGACTAAGTTTTATGTTGATTTCAACCAAATCAATTGTCGTTGGTGTTGGCCATACGTATAACGACAAGTTAGAGAGTTAAGAGTTGTTTGGTATTATGAAGGAGGTTTTACTTGAAAAGTACGAATTGGAGGTTGAGAGTAACCCACATGGTGAAATAACTCTAATGGTCAATGGAACCAAGTTTCAATCCATTCTGACATCGTTAGGTGGTCGTAATGTCAATTTGAGCCTTAATGGACCTTAAGGCCCATTTAGCGTCCGCTTCAAGCCTTATTTTAGGTGAGAAAGTACTTGTTGGGGCTCCATATGCCTAGTAAGACTAAGTTGTCTAATGTTTTCAACCAAATCAACTGTCGTTGGAGTTGGCCATACGTATAACGACAAGTTAATGAGCTAAGAGTTGTTTGATATTACAAAGGAGGTGTTACTTGAAAAGTACGAATTGGAGGTTGAGAGTAACCCACATGGTGAAATACCTCTAATAGTCAATGGAACCAAGTTTCAATCCATTCCGACATCGTTAGGTCGTCGTATTGTCAATTTGAGCCTTAGTGGACCTTAAGGCCCATTTAGCATCCGCTTCAAGCCTAATGTTAGGAAAGAAATAACTTGTTGGGGCTCCATATGCCTAAAAAAGACGAAGTTGTATGTTGTTTTCGAACAAATCAACCTTCGTCTCTGTTGGCCATACGTATAACGACAAGTTAGAGAGTTAAGAGTTGTTTGGTATTATAAAGCAGGTGTTACTTGAAAAGTATGAAGTGGAGGTTGAGAGTAACCCACATGGTGAAATACTTCTTATAGTCATTGAAACCAAGTTTCAATCCATTCTGGCATTGTTAGGTCGTCGTATTGTCAATTTGAGCCTTAACGGACCTTATGGCCCATTTAGCGTCTGCTTCGAGCCTAATTGTAGGTGAGAAAGAACTTGTTGGAACTCCATATGCCTAAAAAGACTAAGTTTTATGTTTTTTTCAACCAAAACAACTGTCGTTGGTGTTGTCCATACGTATAACGACAAGTTAATGAGTTAAGAATTGTTTGATATTACAAAGGAGGTGTTACTTGAAAAGTACGAAGTGGAGGTTGAGAGTAACCCACATGGTGAAATACCTCTAATAGTCAATGAAACCAAGTTTGAATCCATTCTCACATCGTTAGGTCCTCGTATTGTCAATTTGAACCTTAATGGACCTTATGGCCCATTTAGCGTCCGCTTCGAGCCTAATTTTAGGTGAGAAAGAACTTGTTGGGACACCATATGCCTAAAAAGACTAAGTTTTATGTTGTTTTCAACCAAATCAATTGTCGTTGGTGTTGGCCATACGTATAATGACAAGTTAGAGAGTTAAGAGTTGTTTGGTATTATGAAGGAGGTGTTACTTGAAAAGTACGAATTGGAGGTTGAGAGTAACCCACATGGTGAAATAACTCTAATGGTCAATGGAACCAAGTTTCAATCCATTCTGACATCGTTAGGTGGTCGTATTGTCAATTTGAGCCTTAATGGACCTTAAGGCCCATTTAGCGTCCGCTTCAAGCCTTATTTTAGGTGAGAAAGTACTTGTTGGGGCTCCATATGCCTAGTAAGACTAAGTTGTCTAATTTTTTCAACCAAATCAACTGTGGTTGGAGTTGGCCATACGTATAACGACAAGTTAATGAGTTAAGAGTTGTTTGATATTACAAAGGAGGTGTTACTTGAAAAGTACAAATTGGAGGTTGAGAGTAACCCACGTGGTGAAATAACTCTAATGGTCAATGGAACCAAGTTTCAATCCATTCTGACATCGTTAGGTGGTCGTATTGTCAATTTGAGCCTTAATGGACCTTAAGGCCCATTTAGCGTCCGCTTCAAGCCTAATTGTAGGTGAGAAAGAACTTGTTGGGGCTCCATATGCCCAAAATGACTAAGTTGTATGTGGTTTTCGAACAAATCAACCGTCGTCTGTGTTGGCCATACGTATAATGACAGTTTAGAGAGTTAACAGTTGTTTGGTATATTATAAAGGAGGTGTTACTTGAAAAGTACGAAGTGGAGGTTGAGAGTAACCCACATGGTGAAATACCTCTTATAGTCATTGAAACCAAGTTTCAATCCATTCTGACATTGTTAGGTCGTCGTATTGTCAATTTGAGCCTTAATGGAGTTTATGGCTCATTTAGCGTCCGCTTCGAGCCTAACTTTATGTGTTTAAGAACTTGTTGGGACTCCATATGCCTAGTAAGACTAAGTTGTCTAATGTTTTCAACCAAATCAACTGTCATTGGTGTTGGCCATACGTATAACGACTAGTTAATGAGTTAAGAGTTGTTTGAAATTACAAAGGAGGTGTTACTTGAAAAGTACGAAGTGGAGGTTAAGAGTAACCCACATGGTGAAATACCTCTAAGAGTCAATGAAACCAAGTTTAAATCCATTCCGACATCGTTAGAACGTTGTATTGTCAATTTGAGCCTTAATGCAAGGCCCATTTAGCGTCCTTTTCGTTTTATGCAACCTTCCGAGCCTAATTTTGAGTGAGACAAACCTTTTTGGGACTCCATATGCCTAGTAAAACTAAGTTGTCAAATTTTTACAACCCAGTTCCAATCTATTCTGACATCGTTAGGTCGTCGTATTGTCAATTACAGCCTTAAGGACCTTAAGTCCCATTTAGTGTCCGCTTCGAGCCAAATTTTAGGTGAGAAAGAACTTGTTGGGACTCCATATGACTAAAAAGACTAAGTTGTATATTATTTTCAAACAAATCAACCGTTGTTGGTGTTGGCCATACGTATAACGACATGTTAATGAGTTAAGAGTTGTTTGGTATTACAAAGGAGGTGTTACTTGAAAAGTATGAATTGGAGGTTGAGTGTAACCCACATGGTGAAATACCTCTAATAGTCAATGGAACCAAGTTTCAATCCATTCAGACATCGTTAGGTCGTCTTATTGTCAATTTGAGCCTTAATGGACCTTAAGGCCCATTTAGCGTCCGCTTCAAGCCTAATTTTTGGAAAGAAAGAACTTGTTGGGGCTCCATATGCCTAAAAAGACTAAGTTTTATGTTGTTTTCAACCAAATCAATTGTCGTTGGTGTTGGCCATACGTATAACGACAAGTTAGAGAGTTAAGAGTTGTTTGGTATTATGAAGCAGGTGTTACTTGAAAAGTACGAAGTGGAGGTTGAGAGTAACCCACATGGTGAAATACTTCTTATAGTCATTGAAACCAAGTTTCAATCCATTCTGGCATTGTTAGGTCGTCGTATTGTCAATTTGAGCCTTAACGGACCTTATGGCCCATTTAGCGTCTGCTTCGAGCCTAATTGTAGGTGAGAAAGAACTTGTTGGAACTCCATATGCCTAAAAAGACTAAGTTTTATGTTTTTTTCAACCAAAACAACTGTCGTTGGTGTTGTCCATACGTATAACGACAAGTTAATGAGTTAAGAATTGTTTGATATTACAAAGGAGGTGTTACTTGAAAAGTACGAAGTGGAGGTTGAGAGTAACCCACAAGGTGAAATACCTCTAATAGTCAATGAAACCAAGTTTGAATCCATTCTCACATCGTTAGGTCCTCGTATTGTCAATTTGAACCTTAATGGACCTTATGGCCCATTTAGCGTCCGCTTCGAGCCTAATTTTAGGTGAGAAAGAACTTGTTGGGACACCATATGCCTAAATAGACTAAGTTTTATGTTGATTTCAACCAAATCAATTGTCGTTGGTGTTGGCCATACGTATAACGACAAGTTAGAGAGTTAAGAGTTGTTTGGTATTATGAAGGAGGTTTTACTTGAAAAGTACGAATTGGAGGTTGAGAGTAACCCACATGGTGAAATAACTCTAATGGTCAATGGAACCAAGTTTCAATCCATTCTGACATCGTTAGGTGGTCGTAATGTCAATTTGAGCCTTAATGGACCTTAAGGCCCATTTAGCGTCCGCTTCAAGCCTTATTTTAGGTGAGAAAGTACTTGTTGGGGCTCCATATGCCTAGTAAGACTAAGTTGTCTAATGTTTTCAACCAAATCAACTGTCGTTGGAGTTGGCCATACGTATAACGACAAGTTAATGAGCTAAGAGTTGTTTGATATTACAAAGGAGGTGTTACTTGAAAAGTACGAATTGGAGGTTGAGAGTAACCCACATGGTGAAATACCTCTAATAGTCAATGGAACCAAGTTTCAATCCATTCCGACATCGTTAGGTCGTCGTATTGTCAATTTGAGCCTTAGTGGACCTTAAGGCCCATTTAGCATCCGCTTCAAGCCTAATGTTAGGAAAGAAATAACTTGTTGGGGCTCCATATGCCTAAAAAAGACGAAGTTGTATGTTGTTTTCGAACAAATCAACCTTCGTCTCTGTTGGCCATACGTATAACGACAAGTTAGAGAGTTAAGAGTTGTTTGGTATTATAAAGCAGGTGTTACTTGAAAAGTATGAAGTGGAGGTTGAGAGTAACCCACATGGTGAAATACTTCTTATAGTCATTGAAACCAAGTTTCAATCCATTCTGGCATTGTTAGGTCGTCGTATTGTCAATTTGAGCCTTAACGGACCTTATGGCCCATTTAGCGTCTGCTTCGAGCCTAATTGTAGGTGAGAAAGAACTTGTTGGAACTCCATATGCCTAAAAAGACTAAGTTTTATGTTTTTTTCAACCAAAACAACTGTCGTTGGTGTTGTCCATACGTATAACGACAAGTTAATGAGTTAAGAATTGTTTGATATTACAAAGGAGGTGTTACTTGAAAAGTACGAAGTGGAGGTTGAGAGTAACCCACATGGTGAAATACCTCTAATAGTCAATGAAACCAAGTTTGAATCCATTCTCACATCGTTAGGTCCTCGTATTGTCAATTTGAACCTTAATGGACCTTATGGCCCATTTAGCGTCCGCTTCGAGCCTAATTTTAGGTGAGAAAGAACTTGTTGGGACACCATATGCCTAAAAAGACTAAGTTTTATGTTGTTTTCAACCAAATCAATTGTCGTTGGTGTTGGCCATACGTATAATGACAAGTTAGAGAGTTAAGAGTTGTTTGGTATTATGAAGGAGGTGTTACTTGAAAAGTACGAATTGGAGGTTGAGAGTAACCCACATGGTGAAATAACTCTAATGGTCAATGGAACCAAGTTTCAATCCATTCTGACATCGTTAGGTGGTCGTATTGTCAATTTGAGCCTTAATGGACCTTAAGGCCCATTTAGCGTCCGCTTCAAGCCTTATTTTAGGTGAGAAAGTACTTGTTGGGGCTCCATATGCCTAGTAAGACTAAGTTGTCTAATTTTTTCAACCAAATCAACTGTGGTTGGAGTTGGCCATACGTATAACGACAAGTTAATGAGTTAAGAGTTGTTTGATATTACAAAGGAGGTGTTACTTGAAAAGTACAAATTGGAGGTTGAGAGTAACCCACGTGGTGAAATAACTCTAATGGTCAATGGAACCAAGTTTCAATCCATTCTGACATCGTTAGGTGGTCGTATTGTCAATTTGAGCCTTAATGGACCTTAAGGCCCATTTAGCGTCCGCTTCAAGCCTTATTTTAGGTGAGAAAGTACTTGTTGGGGCTCCATATGCCTAGTAAGACTAAGTTGTCTAATTTTTTCACCCAAATCAACTGTCGTTGGAGTTGGCCATACGTATAACGACAAGTTAATGAGTTAAGAGTTGTTTGATATTACAAAGGAGGTGTTACTTGAAAAGTACGAATTGGAGGTTGAGAGTAACCCACATGGTGAAATACCTCTAATAGTCAATGGAACCAAGTTTCAATCCATTCCGACATCGTTAGGTCGTTGTATTGTCAATTTGAGCCTTAATGGAGCTTATGGCCCATTTAGCGTCCGCTTCGAGCCTAATTTTAGGTGAGAAAGAACTTGTTGGGACTCCATATGCCTAAAAAGACTAAGTTTTATGTTGTTTTCAACCAAATCAATTGTCGTTGGTGTTGGCCATACGTATAACGACAAGTTAATGAGTTAAGAGTTCATTTGGTATTATAAAAGAGGTGTTACTTGAAAAGTACGAAGTGGAGGTTGAGAGTAACTCACATGGTGAAATACCCATAATAGTTAATTAAACCAAGTTTCAATCCATTCCGACATCGTTAGGTCGTCGTATTGTCAATTTGAGCCTTAATGGACCTTAAGGCCCATTTAGCGTCCGCTTAGAGCCTAATTTTAGGTGAGAACTTGTTAGGACTCAATATGCCTAAAAAGACTAAGTTTTATATTTTTTGGAACAAATCAACTGTCATTGGTGTTGGCCATACGTATAACGACAAGTTAGACAGTTAAGAGTTGTTTGGAATTATAAAGGAGTTGTTACTTGAAAAGTACAAAATGGAGGTTGAGAGTAACCCACATGGTGAAATACCTCTAATAGTCAATGAAACCAAGTTTCAATCCATTCTGACATTGTTAGGTCGTCGTATTGTCAATTTGAGCAATAATGGACCTTATGGCCCATTTAGCGCCTGCTTCGAACCTAATTTTAGGTGAAAAAGAACTTTGTCGAACTCCATATGCCTAAAAAGACTAAGTTTTATGTTTTTTTCAACCAAAACAACTGTCGTTGGTGTTGGCCATTCGTATAACGACAATTTAATGAGTTAAGAGTTGTTTGATTATACAAAGGAGGTGTTACTTGAAAAGTACGAAGTGGAGGATGAGAGTAACCCACATGGTGAAAAACCTCTAATAGTCAATGAAACCAAGTTTCAATCCATTCCGACATCGTTAGAACGTCATGTTGTCAATTTGAGCCTTAATGGACCTTAAGGCCCATTTAGTGTCCTTTTCCGTTTACGCACCCCTCCGAGCCTAATTTTGAGTGATACAGACCTTTTTGGGACTCCATATTGCCTAAAAAGACTAAGTTGTATATTTTTTTCGAACAAATCAACCGTCGTTGGTGTTGGCCATGCGTATAACTACAAGTTAGAGAGTTAAGAGTTGTTTGGTTAATTATAAAGGAGGTGTTACTTGAAAAGTATGAAGTGGAGATTGAGAGTAACCCACATGGTGAAATACCTCTAAGAGTCAATGAAACCAAGTTTAAATCCATTCCGACATCGTTAGAACGTCGTATTGTCAATTTCAGCCTTAATGAAAGGCCCATTTAGCGTCCTTTTTTCCGTTTATGCAACCCTCCGAACCTAATTTTGAGTGAGACAGACCTTTTTGGGACTCCATATGCCTAGTAAAACTAAGTTATCAAATTTTTACAACCAAATCAAATATCGTTGGTGTTGGCCATACGTATAACGACAAGTTAGTAAGTTAAGAGTTATTTTGTATTACAAAGGAGGTTTTACTTGAGAAGTACGAAGTGGAGGTTGAGAGTAACCCACATGGTGAAATACCTCTAATAGTCAATGAAACCAAGTTTGAATCCATTCTGACATCGTTAAGTCGTCGTATTGTCAATTTGAGCCTTAATGGACCTTATGGCCCATTTAGCGTCTGCTTCGAGCCTAATTGTAGGTGACAAAGAACTTGTTGGAACTCCATATGCCTAAAAAGACTAAGTTTTATGTTGTTTTCAACCAAAACAACTGTTGTTGGTGTTGGCCATACGTATAACGGCAAGTTAATGAGTTAAGAGTTGTTTGATATTACAAAGGAGGTGTTACTTGAAAAGTACGAAGTGGAGGTTGAGAGTAACCCACATGGTGAAATACCTCTAATAGTCAATGAAACCAAGTTTGAATCCATTCTGGCATCGTTAAGTCGTCGTATTGTCAATTTGAGCCATAATGGACCTTATGGCCCATTTAGCGTCTGCTTCGAGCCTAATTGTAGGTGATAAAGAACTTGTTGGAACTCCATATGCCTAAAAAGACTAAGTTTTATGTTGTTTTCAACCAAAACAACTGTCGTTGGTGTTGGCCATACGTATAACGGCAAGTTAATGAGTTAAGAGTTGTTTGATATTACAAAGGATGTGTTACTTGAAAAGTACGAAGTGGAGGTTGAGAGTAACCCACATGGTGAAATACCTCTAATAGTCAATGAAACAAAGTTTCAATCCATTCCGACATCGTTAGAACGTCGTACTGTCAACTTGAGCCTTAATGGACCTTAAGGCCCATTTAGCGTCTGCTTCGAGCCTAATTGTAGGTGACAAAGAACTTGTTGGAACTCCATATGCCTAAAAAGACTAAGTTTTATGTTGTTTTCAACCAAAACAACTGTCGTTGGTGTTGGCCATACGTATAACGACAAGTTAATGAGTTAAGAGTTGTTTGATATTACAAAAGAGGTGTTACTTGAAAAGTACGAAGTGGAGGATGATTGTAACCCGCATGGTGAAATACCTCTAATAGTCAATGAAACCAAGATTCAATCCATTCCGACATCCTTAGAACGTCGTGTTGTCAATTTGAGCCTTAATGGACCTTAAGGCCCATTTAGTGTCCTTTTCCATTTACGCACCCCTCCGAGCCTAATTTTGAGTGAGACGGACCTTTTTGGGACTCCATATTGCCTAAAAAGACTAAGTCGTATATTGTTTTCGAACAAATCAACCGTCGTTGGTGTTGGCCATGCGTATAACTACAAGTTAGAGAGTTAAGAGTTGTTTGGTGTATTATAAAGGAGGTGTTACTTGAAAAGTATGAAGTGGAGATTGAGAGTAACCCACATGGTGAAATACCTCTAAGAGTCAATGAAACCAAGTTTAAATCCATTCCGACATCGTTAGAACGTCGTATTGTCAATTTCAGCCTTAATGAAAGGCCCATTTAGCGTCCTTTTTTCCGTTTATGCAACCCTCCGAACCTAATTTTGAGTGAGACAGACCTTTTTGGGACTCCATATGCCTAGTAAAACTAAGTTGTCAAATTTTTACAACCAAGTCAAATATCGTTGGTGTTGGCCATACGTATAACGGCAAGTTAATGAGTTAAGAGTTGTTTGATATTACAAAAGAGGTTTTACTTGAAAATTACGATGTGGAGGTTGAGAGTAACCCACATGGTGAAATACCTCTAATAGTCAATGAAACCAAGTTTGAATCCATTTTGACATCGTTAGGTCGTCGTATTGTCAATTTGAGCCTTAATGGACCTTAAGGCCCATTTAGCGTCCTTTTCTGTTTATGCACCCCTCTGAGCCTAATTTTGAGTGAGACGGACCTTTTTGGGACTCCATATGCCTAGTAAGACTAAGTTGTCTAATTTTTTCAACCAAATCAACTGTCGTTGGTGTTGGTCATACGTATAACGACAAGTTAATGAGTTAAGAGTTGTTTGATATTACAAAGGAGGTGTTACTTGAAAAGTACGAAATGGAGGTTGAGAGTAACCCACATGGTGAAATACCTCTAATAGTCAATGGAACCAAGTTTCAATCCATTCCGACATCGTTAGGTCGTTATATTGTGAATTTGAGCCTTAATGGACCTTAAGGCCCATTTAGCGTCCGCTTCGAGCCTAATTTTAGGTTAGAAAGTACTTGTTGGGGCTCCATATGCCTAAAAGGACTAAGTTGTATGATGTTTTCGAACAAATTAACCGTCGTCTCTGTTGGCCATACGTATAACGAAACGTTAGACAATTAAGAGTTGGTTGGTATTACAAAGGAGGTTTTACTTGAAAAGTACGAAGTGGAGGTTGAGAGTAACCCACATGGTGAAATACCTCTAATAGTCAATGTGATGTGAAAACCTCTTGCAAGGATCGCGGGGGACGGATCTAGGCAGGACGCGTGGCTGGAGAATCCTGGGAGACGCAGTACTTGCTTGAACTAGGTCAAAGACTGAACTCACAAGATAGGAGGATGTGAATCTGGTTAGGACGGCGTCTTAGGACGGTTCGGCTTCGACGGACAGGGATAGAAAGTGTGACGGCGGAAATGATTTGATGAAGGGATGATGTTTGAGGGTTTGTGAAGTGGAATGAGGTGCTGAAACGATGATACGAAGGCTGGAAGAAGATGACGACAATTTGGGTTTGGGAAGGGTGGCGGCGGCGGCTAGCGTTTGATGGAGATGACGGCAGCGGCTAGGGTTTGGTACTGTGACAATGGCGATGGCCTAGACTGAGTAACAATGACTGGATAAATGGCTCATGGAGGTTCGAGCCCGAACTAGGGTTTGGCGTTGAAAGCAACGGGATGAGAAAATCTCAACAACTAGGCTTGCTATAAAATTCAACGTGAAAACAACTCTTGTTCCAAGTCCATATATATAGGACTCCTAACTAGGGTTACCAAATATAGTAACTTGCTAAATGCTAAAGATAGGAAGTAATGCAAAAGACTTTAAAAACAATAGAAACAGTTCTAGGACGGACGCCTAAGTCTAGGACGTCCCTTCAGTGCAAGTCGTTCTTGGTATCATGCTGGATCTTAGGACGTGTAGGTCTAATACGTCTCTTCACTATAATTAGCCATTGATAACATGACGGAGGATGGTGTGTGATTGGAAGACGCTCCATTTCTTGCAAATGCCTTAGCGACAATGCTCGTAGTTGCTTGGGCAATGGATTTGGCATGTGCTCTCGTAATTGGTCCGTTTGAACGAATACTCAACATCTCTTCCTCTTGTACCTCTGTCAATATCAAGGGGTGTCCCACATCATTCTCCCCTTCTTGGCCTCGAATCGTCCCAGATTTGTCAATGTCAAGGTCTGGAGGCGTGTAAGGTGATAGGTCGCCGATGTTGAATGTCGCATGGACGCCATAGTCTTCTGGGAGCTCCAGCTTGTATGCATTTGGACCATATGCTTCCAGTACTTTGAATGGACCATCACCTCTTGGGTTCATCTTGGATCGTCTTCTAGCGGGAAATCGGTCCTTCCTCAAATGCAGCCAGACCAGGTCCCCTGGTGTGAATGTGATGCGACGTTTGTCCTTGTTGGCTCTCTGCTCCAGCTGTCGGGCCCTTCTTTCCAACTGTTCCTTGGTCCTATGATGCAGCTCCTGAATCATCTCCGCTCGAGCAGCTCCACAGACGTGATCACCGTCCTTCAAGGGATGCGGTACAAGGTCTAGGGGCGACAATGGGTTCCTCCCATAGACCACCTCAAACGGGGACATCTTTGTCGCTGAATGGACGGACCTGTTATAAGAGAAATCGACAGAAGAAAGTAAGTCTTCCCAACGGCGCGGGTTGGTCCTAAGCATGGTCCTGAGCAAGGTCCCTAAGGTTCGGTTGGTCACCTCGGTCTGACCATCTGTCTGTGGATGATAGCTAGTAGAGAATAGGAGGTTTGTACCTAACTTACCCCATAAAGTTCTCCAAAAGTGACTAACAAATTTCATGTCTCTATCGCTAACAATAGAACGCGGTATACCATGTAAACGAACCACATGCTCAAAGAAAAGTGAAGCACATTCTGCAGCATTGTTAGTTCCCTTACATGGTATAAAATGCGCCATCTTGTAGAACCGATCGACCACTACAAAAATAGAGTCCCTCCCCTTCTTAGACCTAGGCAACCCCATCACAAAATCCATGGATATATCCTCCCAAGGGCCATTAGGTATAGGTAAGGGAGTGTACAGTGAGGGACTCGATCTAGATTTGGTTTATGGCATGGGACACAGGCATTGCAAAATTTTGTTACCTGCTTAGTCATGTGTGGCCAATAAAAGTGTTCCTTAAGGGCTGCTACAGTTTTGGCTATGCCGAAATGTGCCGTACTCTCATGTGCTTCCTTAATTAAGAGCCCTCGAATGGATGAGGATGGGATGCATAGTTTTCCACCCTTATAGAGGTACCCTTGGTCAAGGAAATAGGTATCTAAGGTCCCTTGAGATGTGCAAGTCTCATAAATAGATTTAAAGAAAGTATCATGCAAATACAATTCCTTAATCAAAGAGAAACCGAAGACTTTAGCATCAATGGAAGTTAAGAGAACATACCTGCGAGAAAGGGCGTAGTCTACCACATTCTCCTTACCTTTTTTATGCATCACCACATATGGAAATGTCTCCATAAATTCTACCCATCGAGCATGCCGACGACCTAGAGTAGACTGGTGCTTGAGATATGTCAAGGCCTCATGGTCCGTATGGATGACAAACTCTTTTGGCCATAAGTAATGTTGCCAAGTCTTCAACACCCTGATAAGAGCATACAGTTCTTTATCGAATGTTGAGTAGTTGAGTGTCGCACCTGATAATTTCTCACTGAAGTACGCCAGTGGTTGACGATTATGAGTCAAAACCCCACCAACACCGATGTTGGATGCGTCGCACACAACCTCAAAGGTTTTGTTGAAGTCTGGCAGTTGTAGCAATGGTGCGTGACATAGACTGTCTTTAAGACTCTCGAAGGCTACCTCATGCTTTGGCTCCCAAGTAATGGTGTTGCCCTTCTTAGTCAATTCATGAAGTGGCGCAACTATGGTACTGAAGTCACGCACAAAGCGCCTGTAAAATCCGGCCAACCCCAAGAAGGACTGGACCATAGTCGGTGTGTCGGGGTAGGCCATTCCTTGATAGCCCGAACTTTTTCTTCATCTACCCGCAACCCATCCTTAGAAACTACAAATCCTAGAAAAATCGTAGAGTCCGAGCAAAACACGCACTTTGCCAAGTTGGCATACAACCGCTCGGTCCTCAGACAATCTAGAACTTGTCTAAGATGTGAAACATGGTCATCCAACGTCCTACTATAAACTAGAATATCATCAAAGTATACAACCACAAATTTCCCCAGAAAGTGACGAAGGATGTGGTTCATTAACCTCAAAAAAGTACTCGGAGCGTTGGTGAGTCCAAACGGCATGACTAGCCATTCGTAGAGACCATACTTCGTCTTGAATGTCGTCTTCCATTCATCGCCTTCCTTCATGCGAATCTGGTGGTAGCCGCTCTTTAAATCAATCTTGGAAGAGAGCACGGCACCATGTAACTCGTCTAGCATATCGTCGAGGCGAGGAATTCAATGACGGTACTTCCATGTTATTTGATTGATAGCCCGACAGTCCATGCACATTCTCCACGATCCCTCCTTCTTTGGCACTAATATCACTGGAACACCACACGGACTTAGGCTCTCTCGAACATAGCCCTTGTCCAAGAGTTCGGTGACTTGTCTTTGCAGCTCTTTAGTTTCCTCCGGACTTGCCTTGTATGCCGCTCGATAGGCAAAGAGGCACCCGGTACCAAGTTGATCTGGTGCTCAATTCCTCGCAAAGGAGGTAGTCCGTCAGGTATCTCATATGGCATGACATCCGCGAATTCCTGCAAAAGAGATGTCACAGACGATGGTAGTTTATCGACATTCTCGGTAACAGTAAGACACGCAGATGGAATCAATAAAAAGCAAGGAGAACGTCCCTGAATAATTGGAGTGATATCCCGTGAATGAGCAATGAGCAAACGACGCTCACAACGACCTTGGATCGTGTTAGTTGGATCCTTGGACGCAGGATCTTTGTGTCCTGCGTCACCCACTTCTGTCGGGCGACTCAGATTTGTTTCTGTGCGACCTGATCGTTGTTGTTTTGGTTGCGTCTTAGAAACATTTTCTCCGGGTCTAGTATGAGCCATGGGCTCAATGGTCTTTGGAACCAGCTGTAAGGAGTTTGTGTCGGATGACGTATCCTCCTTGTTGGATGCCTTGGTCCTTGGCGGGTTCGTCTAGTCGATAGGCCAAAGTTTTTGTGCTGCTGCATTTGCCCTCTCTATTGCCTTGATTCGGTCTCTTTCCATCTTATCATGTATGATTTCTTGTGGAGTCATAGGCAACAGTGTCACCCGACGTCCATTACTTTGGAATGTATAAGTGTTCAAGAAGCCGTCATGGACCGCTTTCTTGTCGAATTGCCATGGTCGTCCTAAAACGAGGTGAGTGGCATCCATAACAACAACATCACAAGTAATTGTGTCAATGTAATTACCAATAGAGAAGGTAATGTGGCATTGCCTTGTTACCACATCACCGTTACCTTCTGAAATCCATTGTAGACTATATGGTTGTGGATGTAGAGAAGTAGGTAAACTTAGGACCTGAACCACCTTCTTATTTAAGATGTTGCAACATGAACCACTGTCTACAATTACACTCAAGGAGGAAGTGCCCACAATACAGCGGGTGTGGAACAAGTTCTCCCGTTGATCCCCTATCGATGCGTCTTTCACTGTCAAAGAACGACGAGCAACTAGGGTTAGAGGTGTGCCGTCATTCAAGTCTGGTGGACCACATTCATATGGCTCATCGTTTTCATAGTCGTCATACGCGGCTTGTTGTGCGTCCTCGGAGTCCTCATTATCCTCATAGGACTCGTATCCCGTTGCTTGGGAGAATAAGACTCGTCTGGGATTGGAGCAGTCACGAATGAAATGACCACGACCACCACACTTGAAACAAACGTGGTCGCTGGTCTTTTCATGTCGACCGTCCGTCTTTGGATGAGGTGGAGCCGTGGGCAAATTTGGAGCTTCTGAACGAAGAGGAGGTCGGCTCGAAGTAGGTTGTTGGGACCTAGGCTGCGCACTCACAGTTTGGTTAGTGAAAAGAGTAGGTTTTGGTTAGGATCATACCTTCGCGACGCTGGTGTCGAGAGCCATGGGTAGACCTTCTTGCGCACAAGTCTTTGATGTACTTTTTGAGCAGCATGTGCAAGAGTGGTCAAGTCATTGATAGGCAACACATCGACCTCTTCCCGTAGATCGACATGCAACCCATGGAGGAACTTTGTCCGAATCGTCGCTGGAGTGACGCTAATGCCCGTCTTGAAGTACAAAACCTCAAGGTGAGCAAGGAACTCAAGAGGTGTTCTCGTACCTTGGCATGCAAGAGCAATCTTCAAGCGCATCTCATTTTTATATTCCGGAGGGACGTATTTATGCGTCATGACGAAGACAAGTTGGTGCCATTGCTCAATAGGGTCTTGTCCCAGACGTGCCCTGTTCGTCATGTCTCTATGCCACCATGAACGTGCGGCTCCTTGGAAATGTAAGGTTGCAATTTCTACCTTCTCCTCCTCGGTATAGTGGCAATGTTGAAGTGCATGTTCCGTACCTTGCAACCAATCCAAAAAGACAGCCGCATCGTATTCACCGAGAAAAGGTTCGATCTTTACCTTAATGTCTCGTCTAGAGTTGTGGTTTGGTTGGACTTGGCATCTTTCTTCTCGTTCTCGTTGTCCATGGAAACCATGAGCATTGCCACGACCTCCATTATGTCCCCTACGATGTCTAGGGCGTCCCTGATCATACTCATCATAGTCATTGGGGTTAGTGTCATAGGACATAGGAGTAGGAAGCTTACGCGGTATCCATCCAGCCGGATGAGTCTGATTTTCGATAGGCTCGGCTAGTGGTGGGTGAAAGTTCCCTGGATTTACTTGACCAGCGAAATCCATCTCCTCCTCGTCATATTCACCGAAGGCTTGAATGGAATATGGTCTAGATGGGGCTCTCTGACCCTGCTGCAGTCGACCATGTCGTTGTCTAGAAGGGAGTCCTGCAACAGCCGTATGACGATTATCATAATAAGGATCATGGTTCGAGTTGTCATACCTAGGTCTGTCAGAAGAGTGAATGTGTTGACATTGTGTGTCGACCTGGTCCGAATAGTGGTCATTGTCATCATGGTCCCGTGAGTGGGATCGTGGCTCCCATCTATCCTCAAATGGGTAATTCGCCGGTTTTTCAATGATGGACCTTAACCTTCCATTTTCTCGTTGAGACTCAGTATTATGTTGGGATGAGGACGCAATGCCTTTGCCTTTGTCAAAGCGAGAAGGTCGAGAAGTGATTTGGCCATTGTTAGCACGCAACGCTGTATCTACCACTACGGTCGTAGGACCATGTTGAGCGTCCATCAACCGCGTCAAATGAGAAAAGCGATCGGTTGCCTCAAGGCGCTCTGCCTCTGATCTTGCAAGCTCTGCCTCTTTCCTATGAAGGAGTTCCTTTGTCTCCAACAATTCAGCGGCTGTCACCTCATAGTCCTCCCCATGCACAGACATAGCAAATGGGTTATACAACAAAAGGAAGCAACAACAAGAGCTACAATATGCAGAGAACTCAACTCAAGAATCAAAGTCTCCCGGTATCTAGTTTAGGCAATCCGTGAGGGAGGTCAAGGCAAGGAAGTGAACTCGTATGCAATAACCTTCTCAAGCCAAATCAAGCAAGCAATATCGTCCTAAGATGATTAAATCAAAGCAAGTATCGATGCAAGATAAGGTCTTTTATAGATTGTGCTAGACTAGAAGAGAGATTTTTTTGTTTTTGTTTTGTTTTGTTGAAGCTTTTGTGTAGGACGAACTGTTTTTTTTTTGTCTTAAGTCGTGACTTTTCTTTTTGATTTGGAGTCAAACAACACAATGAGATTTAAGAAGAAGAAAACAGGTAAGCAGCACAAATTTCAGCGTATTCGTGGAATGCAACCCTGTTTAAGAGAGGAATTATAGACTTGATGCAACAATCACGAACTTATCATTCATGCAAGATATATGATGCAGTGAAATAATCACAAGAACAATAGCAAGATAGACAAAGCAAGATAAATTATTGCAACCAAGGAGGTGAGGCTACTCGCAAACAAAAACAAACGCTCGGTTTGATTCAAATTTGCAGTGCAAGTCAAATCTCCTAGGGTTTCAGTCACTCTTTTTTTTTGTATTTTTGTTTAGACAAACTGATGGAAGATAATGAAATGATGAAAAAGCTATACGGAATAACAATAAATTAGGGAGAAATTGAAAACAAGAGAAGAATCTACCACACGTCGTACCCCTGGAAGCTGATACCAATTGATGTGAAAACCTCTTGCAAGGCTCGCGGGGGACGGATCTAGGAAGGACGTGTGGCTGGAGAATCCTGGGAGACGCAGTACTTGCTTGAACTAGGTCAAAGACTGAACTCACAAGATAGGAGGATGTGAATCTGGTTAGGACAGCGTCCTAGAACGGTTCGGCTTTGACGGACAGGGATAGAAAGTGTGACGGCGGAAACGATTTGATGAAGGGATGATGTTTGAGGGTTTGTGAAGTGGAATGAGGTGCTGAAACGATGATACGGAGGCTGGAAGAAGATGACGGAAATTAGGGTTTGGGAAGGGTGGCGGCGGCGGCTAGGGTTTGATGGAGATGACGGCGGCGGCTAGGGTTTGGGACTGTGACAATGGCGACGACCTGGACTGAGTAACAACGACTGGATAAATGGCTCGTGGAGGTTCGAGCCCGAACTAGGGTTTGGCGTTGAAAGAAAGGGGTGGAGAAAATCTCAACAACTAGGCTTGCTATAAAATTCAACGTGAAAACAACTCTTGTTCCAAGTCCATATATATAGGACTCCTAACTAGGGTTACCAAATATAGTAACTTGCTAAATGCTAAAGATAGTAAGTAATGCAAAAGACTTTAAAAACAATAGAAAATAGTTCTAGGACGGGCACCTAAGTCTAGGACGTCCCTTCAGTGCAAGTCATCCTTGGTATCATGCTGGATCTTAGGACGTGTAGGTCTAAGACGTCTCTTCCCTATATGTAGCCATTGATAACATGACGGAGGATGGTGTGTGATTGGAAGACGCTCCATTTCTTGCAAATGCCTTAGCGACAATGCTCGTAGTTGCTTGGGCAATGGATTTGGCACGTGCTCTCGTAATTGGTCCGTTTGAACGAACACTCAACATCTCTTCCTCTTGTGCCCCTGTCAATGTCAAGGGGTGTCCCACATCACAATGAAACCAAGTTTGAATCCATTCTCACATCTGTAGGTCGTCGTATTGTCAATTTGAGCCTTAATGGACCTTAAGGCCTATTTAGCGTCCTTTTCCGTTTACGCACCCCTCCGAGCCTAATTTTAAGTGAGACAGACCTTTTTGGGATTCCATATTGCCTAAAAAGACTAAGTTGTATATTGTTTTCGAACAAATCAACCGTCGTTGGTGTTGGCCATACGTATAACTACAAGTTAGAGAGTTAAGAGTTGTTTGGTATATTATAAAGGAGGTGTTACTTGAAAAGTACGAATTGGAGGTTGAGAGTAACCCACATGGTGAAATACCTCTAATAGTCAATGAAACCAAGTATTAATCCATTCTGACATCGTTAGGTCGTCGTATTGTCAATTTGAGCCTTAATGGACCTTAAAGCCCATTTAGCGTCCTTTTCCGTTTATGCACCCCTCCGAGCCTAATTTTGACTGAGACAGACCTTTTTGGGACTCCATATGCCTAGTAAGACTATGTTGTCTAATTTTTTCAACCAAATCAACTGTCATTGGTGTTGGCCATACGTATAACGACAAGTTAGACAGTTAAGAGTTGTTTGGAATTATAAAGAAGGTGTTACTTGAAAAGTACGAAGTGGAGGTTGAGAGTAACCCACATGGTGAAATACCTCTAATAGTCAATGAAACAAAGTTTCAATCCATTCCGACATCATTAGAACGTCGTATTGTCAATTTGAGTCTTAATGGACCTTCAGTCCCATTTAGCGTCCTTTTCCGTTTACGCACCCCTCCGAGCCTAATTTTGAGTGAGACAAACCTTATTGGGACTCCATATTGCCTAAAAAGACTAAGTTGTATATTGTTTTCGAACAAATCAACCATCGTTGGTGTTAGCCATACGTATAACTATAAGTTAGAGAGTTGAGAGTTGTTTGGTATATTATAAAGGAGGTGTTACTTGAAAAGTAAGAAGTGGAGATTGAGAGTAACCCACGTGGTGAAATACCTCTAAGAGTCAATGAAACCAAGTTTAAATCCATTCCAACATCGTTAGAACGTCGTATTGTCAATTTGAGCCTTAATGGAAGTCTCCATATCCCTAGTAAGACTATGTTGTCAAAAAATTTCAACCAAATCAAATATCGTTGGTGTTGGCCATACGTATAACGACAAGTTAGTAAGTTAGGAGTTATTTGGTATTACAATGGAGGTTTTACTTAAAAATTACAAAGTGGAGGTTGTGAGTAACCCACATGGTGGATTACCTCTAATAGTCAATGAAACGAAGTTTGAATCCATTCTGACATCGTTAGGTCGTCGTATTGTCAATTTGAGCCTTAATGGACCTTAAGGCCCATTTAGCATCCGCTTCGAGCCTAATTTTAGGTGAGAACTTGTTGGGACTCCATATGCCTAAAAAGACTATGTTTTATATTTTTTGGAACAAATCAACTGTCATTGGTGTTGGCCATACGTATAACGACAAGTTAATGAGTTAAAAGTTGTTTGATTTTACAAAGGAGGTGTTACTTGAAAAGTACGAATTGGAGGTTCAGAGTAACCCACATGGTGATATACCTCTAATAGTCAATGGAACCAAGTTTCAATCCATTCCGACATCGTTAGGTCGTCGTATTGTCAATTTGAGCCTTAATGGACCTTAAGGGCCATTTAGCGTCCGCTTCGAGCCTAATTTTAGGTGAGAACCTTTTGGGACTCCATATGCCTAAAAAGATTAAGTTTTATATTGTTTTCGAACAAATCAACCGTCATTGGTGTTGGCCGTACGTATATCGACAAAATAGACAGTTAAGAGTTGTTTGGTATAATACAAAGGAGGTGTTACTTGAAAAGTATGAAGTGAAGATTGAGAGTAACCCACGTGGTGAAATACCTCGAAGAGTCAAAGAAAGAAAGTTTAAATCCATTCCGACATCATTAGAACGTCGTATTGTCAATTTGATCCTTAATGGAAGGATCCATATGCCTAGTAAGAATATGTTGTCAAAGTATTTCAACCAAATCAAATATCGTTGGTGTTGGCCATACGTATAACGACAAGTTAGTAAGTTAAGAGTTGTTTGGTATTTCAAAGGAGCTTTTACTTGAAAAGTACGAAGTGGAGGTTGAGAGTAACCCACGTGGTGGATTACCTCTAATAGTCAATGAAACAAAGTTTGAATCCATTCTGACATCGTTAGGTCGTTGTATTGTCAATTTGAGCCTTAATGGACCTTAAAGCCCATTTAGCGTCCTTTTCCGTTTATGCACCCCTCCGAGCCTAATTTTGAGTGAGACAGACCTTTTTGGGACTCGACATGCCTAGTAAGACTAAGTTGTCTAATTTTTTCAACCAAATCAACTATCGTTAGTGTTGGCTATACGTATAACGGCAAGTTAATGAGTTAAGAGTTGTTTGATTTTACAAAGGAGGTGTTACTTGAAAAGTACGAATTGGAGGTTGAGAGTAACCCACATGGTGAAATACCTCTAATAGTCAATGGAACCAAGTTTCAATCTATTTCGGCATCGTTAGGTCGTCGTATTGTCAATTTGAGCCTTAATGGACCTTAAGGACCATTTAGTGTCCGCTTCGAGCCTATTTTTAGGTGAGAAACAACTTGTTGGGACTCCATATGCCTAAAAAGACTAAGTTTTATGTTGTTTTCAACCAAATCAACTGCCGTTGGTGTTGGCCTAACGTATAACGACAAGTTAATGAGTTAAGTGTTTTTTGGTATTATAAAGAAGGTGTTACCTGAAAAGTACAAAGTGGAGGTTGAGAATAACCCACATGGTGAAATACCCATAACAGTCAATGAAACCAAGTTTCAATCAATTGCGACATCGTTAGGTCTTCGTATTGTCAATTTGAGCCTTAATGGACCTTAAGGTCCATTTAGCGTCCGCTTCGAGCCAAATTTTAGGTGAGAACCTTTTGGGACTCCATATGCCTAAAAAGATTAAGTTTTATATTGTTTTCGAACAAATCAACCATCATTGGTGTTGGCCATACGTATATCGACAAGTTACACAGTTAACAGTTGTTTGGTATATTACAAAGGAGGTGTTACTTGAAAAGTACGAAGTGAAGGTTGATAGTAACCCACATGGTGAAATACCTCTAATAGTCAATGAAACCAAGTTTCAATCCTTTCTGACATCGTTAGAACGTTGTATTGTCAATTTTAGCCTTAATGGACCTTAAGGCCAATTTAGCGTCCTTTTCCGTTTATGCACCCCTCCGAGCCTAATTTTGAGTGAGACAGACCTTTTAGGGACTCCATATGCCTAGTAAGACTAAGTTGTCTAATTTTTTCAACCAAATCAACAGTCGTTGGTGTTGGCCATACGTATAACGGCAAGTTAATGAGTTAAGAGTTGTTTGATATTACAAAGGAGGTGTTACTTGAAAAGTACGAAGTGGAATTTGAGAGTAACCCACATGGTGAAATACCACTAATATTCAATGAAACCAAGTTTCAGTCCATTCTGACATCGTTACGTCGTCGTATTGTCAATTTGAGACTTAATGGACATTAAGGCCCATTTAGGGTCCGCTTCGAGCCTCATTTTAGGTGCGAAAGAACTTGTTGGGACTCCATATGCCTAAAAAGACTAAGTTTTAGGTTGTTTTCAACCAAATCAACTGTCATTGGTGTTGCCATACGTTTAACGACAAGTTACAGAGTTCAGAGTTGTTTGGTATTATAAATGAGGTGTTACTTGAAAAGTTCGAAGTGGATGTTGAGAGTAACCCACATGGTGAAATACCTCTAATAGTCATTGAAACCAAGTTTCAATCCATTCTGACATCGTTAAGTCGTCGTATTGTCAATTTGAGCCCTAATGGACCTTAAGGCCCATTTAGTGTCCTTTTCCGTTTATGCACCCCTCCGAGCCTAATTTTGAGTGAGACAGACCTTTTAGGGACTCCATATGCCTAGTAAGACTAAGTTGTCTAATTTTTTCAACCAAATCAACAGTCGTTGGTGTTGGCCATACGTATAACGGCAAGTTAATGAGTTAAGAGTTGTTTGATATTACAAAGGAGGTGTTACTTGAAAAGTACGAAGTGGAGTTTGAGAGTAACCCACATGGTGAAATACCACTAATAGTCAATGAAACAAAGTTTCAATCCATTCCGACATCGTTACGTCGTCGTATTGTCAATTTGAGCCTTAATGGACATTAAGCCCCATTTAGGGTCCGCTTCGAGCCTCGTTTTAGGTGAGAAAGAACTTGTTGGGACTCCATATGCCTAAAAAGACTAAGTTTTAGGTTGTTTTCAACCACATCAACTGTCATTGGTGTTGCCATACGTTTAACGACAAGTTACAGAGTTAAGAGTTGTTTGGTATTATAAACGAGGTGTTACTTGAAAAGTTCGAAGTGGATGTTGAAAGTAACCCACATGGTGAAATACCTCTAATAGTCATTGAAACCAAGTTTCAATCCATTCTGACGTCGTTAGGTCGTCGCATTGTCAATTTGAGCCTTACTGGAAATTAAGGCCCATTTAGGGTCAGCTACGAGCCTAATTTCAGGTGAGAAAGAACTTGTTGGGACTCCAGATGCCTAAAAAGACTAAGTTGTATGTTGTTTTTGACCAAATCAACTATCGTTGGTGGTGGCCATACGTATAACGACAAGTTAGAGAGTTCAGAGTTGTTTGGTATTATAAAGGAGGTGTTACTTGAAAAGTACGAAGTAGAGGTTGAGAGTAACCCACATGGTGAAATACCTCTAATAGTTAATGAAACCAAGTTTCAATCCATTCCGACATCGTTACGTCGTCGTATTGTCAATTTGAGCCTTAATGGAGATTAAGGCCCATTTAGGGTCCTCTTCGAGCCTAATTTTAGGTGAGAAAGAACTTGGTGGGACTCCATATGCCTAAAAAGACTAAGTTTTATGTTGTTTTCAACCAAATAAACTGTCGTTGGTGTTGGCCATACGTATAACCACAAGTTAATGAGTTAAGAGTTGTTTGGTATAATAAAGGAGGTGTTACTTGAAAACTACGAAGTGGAGGTTGAGAGTAACCCACATGGTGAAATACCTCTAATAGTCAATGAAACCAAGTTTCAATCCATTACGACATCGTTACGTCGTCGTATTGTCAATTTGAGCCTTAATGGACATTAAGGCCCATTTAGGGTCCGCTTCGAACCTAATTCTAGGTGAGAAAGAACTTGGTGGGACTCCATATGCCTAAAATGACTAAGTTGTATGTTGTTTTCGACCAAATCAACTGTCGTTGGTGGTGGCCATACGTATAGCGACAGGTTAAAGAGTTAAGAGTTATTTGGTATTATAAATAAGGTGTTACTATAAAAGTTCGAAGTGGATGTTGAGAGTAACCCACATGGTGAAATACCTCTAATAGTCATTGAAACCAAGTTTCAATCCGTTCTGACATCGTTAGGTCGTCGCATTGTCAATTTGATCCTTAATGGACATTAAGGCCCATTTAAGGTCCGCTTCGAGCCTAATTTCAGGTGAGAAAGAACTTGTTGGGACTCCATATGCCTAAAAAGACTAAGTTGTATGTTGTTTTCAACCAAATCAACTGTCGTTGGTGTTGGCCATAAGTATAAACACAAGTTAATGAGTTAAGAGTTGTTTGGTATAATAAAGGAGGTGTTACTTGAAAAGTACGAAGTGCAGGTTGAGAGTTACCCACATGGTGAAATACCTCTAATAGTGAATGAAACCAAGTTTCAATCCATTCAGGCATCGTTACGTCGTCGTATTGTCAATTTGAGCCTTAATGGACATTAAGGCCCATCTAGGGTCCGCTTCGAGCCTAATTTTAGGTGAGAAAGAACTTGTTGGGACTCCATATGCGTGAAAAGACTATCTTTTATGCATACGTATAACCACAAGCTAATGAGTTAAGAGTTGTTTGGTATAATAAAGAAGGTGTTACTTGAAAAGTACGAAGTGGAGGTTGAGAGTAACCCACATGGTGAAATACCACTAATAGTCAATGAAACCAAGTTTCAATCCATTCCGACATCGTTATTGCGTCGTATTGTCAATTTGAACCTGAATGGACATTAAGGCCCATTTAGGGTCCGCTCCAAGCCTAATTTTAGGTGAGAAAGAACTTGTTGGAACTACATATGCCTAAAAAGACTATAAAAGTTCGAAGTGGATGTTGAGAGTAACCCACATGGTGAAATACCTCTAATAGTCATTGAAACCAAGTATCAATCCATTCTGGCATCGTTAGGTCGTCGCATTGTCAATTTGAGCCTTAATGGACATTAAGGCCCATTTAGGGTCCGCTTCGAGCCTAATTTCAGGTGAGAAAGAACTTGTTGGAACTACATATGCCTAAAAAGACTAAGTTGTATGTTGTTTTCAACCAAATCAACTGTCGTTGGTGTTGGCCATACGTATAACCACAAGTTAATGAGTTAAGAGTTGTTTGGTATAATAAAGGAGGAGGTGTTACTTGAAAAGTACGAAGTGGAGGTTGAGAGTAACCCACATGGTGAAATGCCTCTAATAGTGAATTAAACCAAGTTTGAATTCATTCTGACATCGTTAGGTCGTCGTATTGTCAATTTGAGCCATAATGGACCTTAAGGCCCATTTAGTGTGTCCTTTTCCGTTTATGCCCCCTCCGAGCCTAAGTTTGAGTGAGACAGACCTTTTAGGGACTCCATATGCCTAGTAAAACTAAGTTGTCTAATTTTTTCAACCAAATCAACTGTCGTTGGTGTTGGCCATACGTATAACGGCAAGTTAATGAGTTAAGAGTTGTTTGATATTACAAAGGAGGTGTTACTTGAAAAGTACGAAGTGGAGGTTGAGAGTAACCCACATGGTGAAATACCTCTAATAGTCAATGAAACCAAGATTCAATCCATTCTGATATCGTTACGTCGTCGTATTGTCAATTTGAGCCTTAATGGACATTAAGGCCCATTTAGGGTCCGCTTCGAGCCTAATTTTAGGTGAGAAAGAACTTGTTGGGACTCCATATGCCTATTCTGTTGTTTTCAACCAAATCAATTGTCGTTGGTGTTGGCCATACGTATAACAACAAGTTAATGAGTTAAGAGTTGTTTGGTGTAATAAAGGAGGTCTTACTTGAAAAGTACGAAGTGGAGGTTGAGAGTAACCCACATGGTGAAATACCTCTAATAGTCAATGAAACAAAGATTCAATCCATTCCGACATCGTTACGTCGTCGTATTGTCAACTTGAGCCTTAATGGACATTAAGGCCCATTTAGGGTCCGCTTCGAGCCTAATTTTAGGTGAGAAAGAACTTGTTGGGACTCCATATGCCTATTATGTTGTTTTCAACCAAATAAATTGTCGTTGGTGTTGGCCATATGTATAACAACAAGTTAATGAGTTAAGAGTTGTTTGATATTACAAAGGAGGTGTTACTTGCAAAGTACGAAGTGCATGTTGAGAGTAACCCACATGGTGAAATACCTCTAATAGTCAATGAAACCAAGTTTCAATCCTTTCCGACATCGTTAGGTCGTCGTGCTGTCAATTTGAGCCTAAATGGACCTTAATGCCCATTTAGCGTCCGCTACGAGCCTAATTTTAGGTGAGAAAGAACTTGTTGCACTAGTGGAAAAAACACTTGTTGCAGCGCCCTTGTTGAGGCGGTCAGAGCTTTGCCCGCCTCAACAAATATCTGTTGAAGCGGGCAAAACTTTGGCCGCCTCAAAAAATACAAAATATTGGACCTGTTGAGGCGGGCAAAATTCCGCCCGCCTCAAGAAATATCTGTTGAGGCGGGCAAAACTTTGGCCGCCTCAAAAAATACAAAATATTGGACCTGTTGAGGCGGGCAAAATTCCGCCCGCCTCAACAGGGGTCTGTTGAGGCGGGCGGAATTTTGCCCGCCTCAAAATGTTGCGCTGATTGTTTTTGCCCAATTCACTTACTCCTATTCTATTGGTTTCATTTAAGTGACACGGATTGCCATATCAGCCATTAGATCTTTCATCATCCAACGGCTCATATAATAACCAACTTTATCAAATTTATTTTATCAAAATTCTGAGTAAACCCATTCAAACTTTATCAAATTCATTACGTGCAGGAGGTTTTACACTGTCATCCTCTCCTCTCCTCTCATCCTCTCATCTCTCCTCTTCAACCCTCCTCTTCGCCGCCTCTCATCCTCTCCTCTCACCCTCTCGTCTCATCCTCTTCCTCCTCTTCGCCGCCTCTCATCCTCTCCTCTCACCCTCTCGTCTCATCCTCTTCCTCCTCTTCAACACTCTTATTCCTCCTCTTCAATGAGTGGGTCAGAGAGAGATGTAGCCGAGTGGGTTGCGACAGAGAGAGGCTCGAGAGGAGATGTGTGCGCCGAGTGTGCGCCGAGTTTGGAGGAGATGTAGCCGGTCAGAGAGAGGCTCGAGAGGGAGACGAAGATGAGATGCTGGTCCAGTGACAATGAGTGGGTCGAGTCCAGTGACAACGAGTGGTTCGAGGCGGCGACGTCTTTTTCAGATCTGGCTAGGGTTTGCGACATCAGATCTGGGTCGAGGAGGTGGCGAGTGAGTCGAGTGGGTTGCGACATCAGACTGAGATCGAGGCTTCAGATCTGGGTAGTCAATTTTTGTAGCAAACCCTAGCCAGAGGCTTCAGATCTGGGTTGCGGCGAGTGATTATGGTGAGAGTAAAGCAACATTTCCCTAGCTAGAGGCTTCAGATCTGTAGCAAATACAGTGATTTATGGTGACAGTAAAGAAATTGGGTGTTTTATTATTGTAGAGATTGATAAAGCAATTGTTGCCTGAGATTGAAGGCCAAAAAAATTTGCGTCCCAGAGAGTATTTAGAGGCTTCATCGTTATGTAAATCTGATTGTAAATCGAGATTTTGGGTTTCATCGTTATGTAAAACGAGATTAGTTTATGTTCATGGTTGTAAATTATTGTTTATTAATAAAGGTGCGTGGGTCTTACAGAAATTTCAGGCAACAATTGAGGCGGGCACTTGAATTGTTTATTAATAAGTTAGAGGTGGGCAGGACAAATTAATAAGTTATTATTGTTTATTAATAAGTTAGAGGTGGGCAGGACAAATTAGAGGCGGGCAAATTAGAGGCAAATTAGAGGCGGGCAGGACAAAGTCCGCCTCAACAAGCCTGCCTTTTGAGGCGGGCACTTGAATTGTTAGGCATAATTTTGCCTGTTTGTTGAGGCGGGCAGTAGAGTGACCGCCTCAACAAGTCACTTGTTGAGGCGGACATTTGCCCGCCTCAACAAGTATTTATCTGTTGCAGCCCCCCCTGTTGCAGCGACCTCTGACCGCCTCAACAGGGGGGTTTTTGCCCGCCTCAACAGGTGTTTTTTCCACTAGTGTTGGGACTCCATATGCCTAAAAAGACTAAGTTGTATGTAGTTTTCGACCAAATCAACTGTCGTTGGTGTTGGCCATACGTATAACGACAAGTTAGAGAGTTAAGAGATGTTTGATATTACAAAGGAGGTGTTACTTGAAAAGTACGAAGTGGAGGTTGAGAGTAACCCACATGGTGAAATACCTCTAATAGTAAATGAAACCAAGTTTCAATCCATTCCGACATCGTTACATCGTCGTATTGTCAATTTGCTCCTTAATGGACCTTAAGGCCCATTTAGGGTCCTCTTCGATCCAAATTTCAGGTGAGAAAGAACTTGTTGGGACTCCATATGCCTAAAAAGACATAGTTGTATGTTGTTTTCGACCAAATCAACTGTCGTTGGTGTTGGCCATACATATAATGACAAGTTAGTGAGTTAAGAGTTGTTTGATATGACAAAGGAAGTGTTACTTGAAAAGTACGAGGTGGAGGTTGAGAGTAACCCACATGGTGAAATTCCTCTAAGGGTCAATGAAACCAAGTTTCAATCCATTCTGACATCGTTAGGTCGTCGTATTGTCAATTTGAGCCTAATGGACCTTAAGGCCCATTTAGCGTCCGCTTCCAACCTAATTTTAGTTGAGAAAGAACTTGTTGTGACTCCATATGAGAAAAAAGACTAAGTTGTATATTGTTTTCGAACAAATCAATTGTCGTTGGTGTTGGCCATACGTATACCGACAAGTTAGTGAGTTAAAAGTTGTTTTATATTACAAAGGAGGTGTTACTTAAAAAGTTTGAAGTGGAAGTTGAGAGTAACCCACATGGTGAAATAACTCTAATAGTCAATGAAACCAAGTTTCAATCCATTCTGACTTTGTTAGGTCGTCTTATTGTCAATTTCAGCCTAATGGACCTTAAGGACCATTTAGCGTCCGCTTCCAGCCTAATTTTAGGTGAGCAAGAACTGGTTGGGACTCCATATGCGAAAAAAGACATATTGTTTTCGAACAAATCAATTGTCGTTGATGTTGGCCATACCTATACCGACAAGTTAGTGAGTTAAAAGTTTTTTGATATTACAAAGGAGGTGTTACTTGAAAAGTTTGAAGTGGAAGTTGAGAGTAACCCACATGGTGAAATAACTCTAATAGTCAATGAAACCAAGTTTCAATCCATTCTGACTTCGTTAGGTCGTCTTATTGTCAATTTGCTCCTTAATGGACCTTAAGGCCCATTTAGGGTCCTCTTCGATCCTAATTTCAGGTGAGAAAGAACTTGTTGGGACTCCATATGCCTAAAAAGACATAGTTGTATGTTGTTTTCGACCAAATCAACTGTCGTTGGTGTTGGCCATACATATAACGACAAGTTAGTGAGTTAAGAGTTGTTTGATATGACAAAGGAAGTGTTACTTGAAAAGTACGAGGTGGAGGTTTAGAGTAACCCACATGGTGAAATTCCTCTAAGGGTCAATGAAACCAAGTTTCAATTCATTCTGACATCGTTAGGTCGTCGTATTGTCAATTTGAGCCTAATGGACCTTAAGGCCCACTTAGCGTCCGCTTCCAGCCTAATTTTAGTTGAGAAAGAACTTGTTGTGACTCCATGTGCGAAAAAAGACTAAGTTGTATATTGTTTTCGAACAAATCAATTGTCGTTGGTGTTGGCCATACGTATACCGACAAGTTAGTGAGTTAAAAGTTGTTTGATATTACAAAGGAGGTGTTACTTGAAAAGTTTGAAGTGGAAGTTGAGAGTAACCCACATGGTGAAATAACTCTAATAGTCAATGAAACCAAGTTTCAATCCATTCTGACTTTGTTAGGTCGTCTTATTGTCAATTTCAGCCTAATGGACCTTAAGGACCATTTAGCGTCCTCTTCCAGCCTAATTTTAGGTGAGAAACAACTTGTTGGGACTCCATATGCGAAAAAAGAATAAGTTGTATATTATTTTCAACCCAATCAACTGTCGTTGGTGTTGGCCATACGTATAACCACAAGTTAATGAGTTAAGAGTTGTTTGGTATAATAAAGGAGGTGTTACTTGAAAAGTACGAAGTGGAGGTTGAGAGTAACCCAAATAGTGAAATACCTCTAATAGTCAATGAAACAAAGTTTCAATCCATTCTGACATCGTTAGAATGTCGTATTGTCAATTTGAGTCGTAATGGACCTTAAGGCCCATTCAGCGTCCTTTTCCGTTTACGAACCCCTCTGAGCCTGATTTTGAGTGAGATAGACCTTTTTGGGACTCCATATGACTAGTAAGACTAAGTTGTCTAATTTTTTCAACCAAATAACTTGCCGTGGTGTTGGCCACACGTATAACGACCAGTTAGTAAGTTAAGTGTTGTTTGATATTATAAAGGAGGTGTTATTGAAAAGTAGGAAGTGGAGGTTGAGAGTAACCCACATGGTGAAATACCTCTAATAGTCAATGAAACCAAGTTTCAATCCATACCGACTTCGTTACGTCGTCGTATTGTCAATTTGAGCATTAATTGACATTAAGGCCCATTTAAGGTCCGCTTCGAGCCTAAATTTAGGTGAGAAAGAACTTGTTGGGACTCCATATGCCTAAAAAGACTAAGTTGTATGTAGTTTTCGACCAAATCAACTGTCGTTGGTGTTGGCCATACGTATAACGACAAGTTAGAGTGTTAAGAGTTGTTTGTTATTATAAAGGAGGTGTTACTTGAAAAGTACGAAGTGGAGGTTGAGAGTAACCCACATGGTGAAATACCTCTAATAGTAAATGAAACCAAGTTTCAATCCATTCCGACATCGTTACGTCGTCGTATTGTCAATTTGCTCCTTAATGGACCTTAATGGACCTTAAGGCCCATTTAGGGTCCTCTTCGATCCTAATTTCAGGTGAGAAAGAACTTGTTGGGACTCCATATGCCTAAAAAGACATAGTTGTATGTTGTTTTCGACCAAATCAATTGTCGTTGGTGTTGGCCATACATATAACGACAACTTAGTGAGTTAAGAGTTGTTTGATATGACAAAGGAAGTGTTACTTGAAAAGTACGAGGTGGAGGTTGAGAGTAACCCACATGGTGAAATTCCTCTAAGGGTCAATGAAACCAAGTTTCAATCCATTCTGACATCGTTAGGTCGTCGTATTGTCAATTTGAGCCTAATGGACCTTAAGGCCCATTTAGCGTCCGCTTCCCGCCTAATTTTAGTTGAGAAAGAACTTGTTGTGACTCCATATGCGAAAAAAGACTCAGTTGTATATTGTTTTCGAACAAATCAATTGTCGTTGGTGTTGGCCATACGTATACCGACAAGTTAGTGAGTTAAAAGTTGTTTGATATTACAAAGGAGGTGTTACTTGAAAAGTTTGAAGTGGAAGTTGAGAGTAACCCACATGGTGAAATAACTCTAATAGTCAATGAAACCATGTTTCAATCCATTCTGACTTTGTTAGGTCGTCTTATTGTCAATTTCAGCCTAATGGACCTTAAGGACCATTTAGCGTCCGCTTCCAGCCTAATTTTAGGTGAGAAAGAACTTGTTGGGACTCCATATGCGAAAAAAGACTAAGTTGTATATTATTTTCAACCCAATCAACTGTCGTTGGTGTTGGCCATACGTATAACCACAAGTTAATGAGTTAAGAGTTGTTTGGTATAATAAAGGAGGTGTTACTTGAAAAGTACGAAGTGGAGGTTGAGAGTAACCCACATAGTGAAATACCTCTAATAGTCAATGAAACAAAGTTTCAATCCATTCTGACATCGTTAGAATGTCGTATTGTCAATTTGAGCCGTAATGGACCTTAAGGCCCATTCAGCGTCCTTTTCCGTTTACGAACCCCTCTGAGCCTCATTTTGAGTGAGACAGACCTTTTTGGGACTCCATATGACTAGTAAGACTAAGTTGTCTAATTTTTTCAACCAAATAACTTGTCGTGGTGTTGGCCACACGTATAACGACCAGTCAGTAAGTTAAGTGTTGTTTGATATTATAAAGGAGGTGTTATTGAAAAGTTGGAAGTGGAGGTTGAGAGTAACCCACATGCTGAAATACCTCTAATAGTCAATGAAACCAAGTTTCAATCCATTCCGACTTCGTTACGTCGTCGTATTGTCAATTTGAGCATTAATTGACATTAAGGCCCATTTAAGGTCCGCTTCGAGCCTAAATTTAGGTGAGAAAGAACTTGTTGGGACTCCATATGCCTAAAAAGACTAAGTTGTATGTAGTTTTCGACCAAATCAACTGTCGTTGGTGTTGGTCATACGTATAACGACAAGTTAGAGTGTTAAGAGTTGTTTGTTATTATAAAGGAGGTGTTACTTGAAAAGTACGAAGTGGAGGTTGAGAGTAACCCACATGGTGAAATACCTCTAATAGTAAATGAAACCAAGTTTCAATCCATTCCGACATCGTTACGTCGTCATATTGTCAATTTGCTCCTTAATGGACCTTAAGGCCCATTTAGGGTCCTCTTTGATCCTAATTTCAGGTGAGAAAGAACTTGTTGGGACTCCATATGCCTAAAAAGACATAGTTGTATGTTGTTTTCGACCAAATCAACTGCCGTTGGTGTTGGCCATACATATAACGACAAGTTAGTGAGTTAAGAGTTGTTTGATATGACAAAGGAAGTGTTACTTGAAAAGTACGAGGTGGAGGTTGAGAGTAACCCACATGGTGAAATTCCTCTAAGGGTCAATGAAACCAAGTTTCAATCCATTCTGACATCGTTAGGTCGTCGTATTGTCAATTTGAGCCTAATGGACCTTAAGGCCCATTTAGCGTCCGCTTCCAGCCTAATTTTAGTTGAGAAAGAACTTGTTGTGACTCCATATGCGAAAAAAGACTCAGTTGTATATTGTTTTCGAACAAATCAATTGTCGTTGGTGTTGGCCATACGTATACCGACAAGTTAGTGAGTTAAAAGTTGTTTGATATTACAAAGGAGGTGTTACTTGAAAAGTTTGAAGTGGAAGTTGAGAGTAACCCACATGGTGAAATAACTCTAATAGTCAATGAAACCAAGTTTCAATCCATTCTGACTTTGTTAGGTCGTCTTATTGTCAATTTCAGCCTAATGGACCTTAAGGACCATTTAGCGTCCGCTTCCAGCCTAATTTTAGGTGAGAAAGAACTTGTTGGGATGCGAAAAAAGACTAAGTTGTATATTATTTTCAACCCAATCAACTGTCGTTGGTGTTGGCCATACGTATAACCACAAGTTAATGAGTTAAGAGTTGTTTGGTATAATAAAGGAGGTGTTACTTGAAAAGTACGAAGTGGAGATTGAGAGTAACCCAAATAGTGAAATACCTCTAATAGTCAATGAAACAAAGTTTCAATCCATTCTGACATCGTTAGAATGTCGTATTGTCAATTTGAGCCGTAATGGACCTTAAGGCCCATTCAGCGTCCTTTTCCGTTTACGAACCCCTCTGAGCCTGATTTTGAGTGAGACAGACCTTTTTGGGACTCCATATGACTAGTAAGACTAAGTTGTCTAATTTTTTCAACCAAATAACTTGTCGTGGTGTTGGCCACACGTATAACGACCAGTTAGTAAGTTAATAGTTGTTTGATATTATAAAGGAGGTGTTATTGAAAAGTAGGAAGTGGAGGTTGAGAGTAACCCACATGGTGAAATACCTCTAATAGTCAATGAAACCAAGTTTCAATCCATTCCGACTTCGTTACGTCGGCGTATTGTCAATTTGAGCCTTAATTGACATTAAGGCCCATTTAAGGTTCACTTCGAGCCTAATTTTAGGTGAGAATGAACTTGTTGGGACTCCATATGCCTAAAAAGACTAAGTTGTATGTTGTTTTCGACCAAATCAACTGTCGTTGGTGTTGACCATACGTATAACGACAAGTCAGAGAGTTAAGAGTTGTTTGGTATTATAAACGAGGTGTTACTTGAATAGTTTGAAGTGGATATGAGAGTAACCCACATGGTGAAATAACTCTAATAGTCATTAAAACCAAGTTTCAATCCATTCCGACATCGTTACGTCGTCGTATTGTCAATTTGCGCCTTAATGGACCTTAAGGCCCATTTAGGGTCCGCTTCGATCCTAATTTCAGGTGAGAAAGAACTTGTTGGTACTCCATATGCCTAAAAAGACATAGTTGTATGTTGTTTTCGACCAAATCAACTGTCGTTGGTGTTGGCCATACATATAACGACAAGTTAGTGAGTTAAGAGTTGTTTGATATGACAAAGTAAGTGTTACTTGAAAAGTACGAGGTGGAGGTTGAGAGTAACCCACATGGTGAAATTCCTCTAAGGGTTAATGAAACAAAGTCTCAATCCATTCTGACATCGTTAGGTCGTCGTATTGTCAATTTGAGCCTAATGGACCTTAAGGCCCATTTAGCGTCCGCTTCCAGCCTAATTTTAGGTGAGAAAGAACTGGTTGGGACTCCATATGCCTAAAAAGTCTAAGTTGTATATTGTTTTCGAACAAATCAACCGTCGTTGGTGTTGGCCATAAGTATAACGACAAGTTAGTGTGTTAAGAATTGTTTGATATTACAAAGGAGGTGTTACTTGAAAAGTACGAAGTGAATGTTGAGAGTAACCCACATGGTGAAATACCTCTAATAGTCAATGAAACCAAGTTTCAATCCATTCTGACATCGTTAGAACGTCGTATTGTCAATTTGAGCCTTAATGTACCTTAAGGCCCATTTAGCGTCCTTTTCTGTTTACGCACCCCTACGAGCCTGGTTTTGAGTGAGACAGACCTTTTTAGGACTCCATATGCCTAGTAAGACTAAGTTGTCTAATTTTTTAAACCAAATCAACTGTCGTTGGTGTTGGCCGCACTTATAACGACAAGTTAGTGAGTTAAGAGTTGTTAGATATTACAAAGGAGGTGTTACTTGAAAAGTACGAGGTGGAGGTTGAGAGTAACCCACATGGTGAAATTCCTCTAATAGTCAATGAAACCAAGTTTCAATCCATTCTGACATCGTTAGGTCGTCGTATTGTCAATTTGAGCCTAATGGACCTTAAGGCCCATTTAGCGTCCGCTTCCAGCCTAATTTTAGGTGAGAAAGAATTGGTTGGGACTCCATATGCGAAAAAAGACTAAGTTGTATATTGTTTTCGAACAAATCAATTGTCGTTGGTGTTGGCCATACGTATAACGAGAAGTTAGTGAGTTAAGAGTTGTTTGATATTATAAAGGATGTGTTACTTGAAAAGTACGAAGTGGAGGTTGAGAGTAACCCACATGGTGAAATACCTCTAATAGTCAATGAAACCAAGTTTCAATCCATTCCGACATCGTTACGTCGTCGTATTGTCTATTTGAGCATTAATTGACATTAAGGCCCATTTAAGGTCCGCTTCGAGCCTAAATTTAGGTGAGAAAGAACTTGTTGGGACTCCATATGCCTAAAAAGACTAAGTTGTATGTAGTTTTCGACCAAATCAATTGTCGTTAGTGTTGGCCATACGTATAACGACAAGTTAGAGAGTTAAGAGTTGTTTGTTATTATAAAGGAGGTGTTACTTGAAAAGTACGAAATGGAGGTTGAGAGTAACCCACATGGTTAAATACCTCTAATAGTCAATGCAACCAAGTTTCAATCCATTCCGACATCGTTCCGTCGTCGTATTGTCAATTTGCGCCTTAATGGACCTTAACGCCCATTTAGGGTCCTCTTCGATCCTAATTTCAGGTGAGAAAGAACTTGTTGGGACTCCATATGCCTAAAAATACATAGTTGTATGTTATTTTCGACCAAATCAACTGTCGTTGGTGTTGGCCATACAAATAACGACAAGTTAGTGAGTTAAGAGTTGTTTGATATGACAAAGGAGGTGTTACTTGAAAAGTACGAATTGGAGGTTCAGAGTAACCCACATGGTGAAATTCCTCTAAGGGTCAATGAAACCAAGTTTCAATCCATTCTGACATCGTTAGGTCGTCGTATTGTCAATTTGAGCCTAATGGACCTTAAGGCCCATTTAGCGTCCGCTTCCAGCCTAATTTTAGGTGAGAAAGAACTGGTTGGGACTCCATATGCGAAAAAAGACTAAGTTGTATATTGTTTTCGAACAAATCAATTGTCGTTGGTGTTGGCCATACGTATAACGAGAAGTTAGTGAGTTAAGAGTTGTTTGATATTATAAAGGATGTGTTACTTGAAAAGTACGAAGTGGAGGTTGAGAGTAACCCACATGGTGAAATACCTCTAATAGTCAATGAAACCAAGTTTCAATCCATTCCGACATCGTTACGTCGTCGTATTGTCAATTTGCTCCTTAATGGACCTTAAGGCCGATTTAGGGTCCGCTTCGATCCTAATTTCAGGTGAGAAAGAACTTATTGGGACTCCATATGCCTAAAACGACATAGTTGTATGTTGTTTTCGACCAAATCAACTGTCGTTGGTGTTGGCCATACATATAACGACAAGTTAGTGAGTTAAGAGTTGTTTGATATGACAAAGGAAGTGTTACTTGAAAAGTACGAGGTGGAGGTTGAGAGTAACCCACATGGTGAAATTCCTCTAATGGTCAATGAAACCAAGTTTCAATCCATTCTGACCTCGTTAGGTCGTCGTATTGTCAATTTGAGCCTAATGGACCTTAAGGCCCATTTAGCATCCGCTTCCAGCCTAATTTTATGTGAGAAAGAACTTGTTGGGACTCCATATGCGAAAAAAGACAAAGTTGTATATTGTTTTCGAACAAATCAATTGTCTTTGGTGTTGGCCATACATAAAACGAGAAGTTAGTGAGTTAAGAGTTGTTTGATATTATAAAGGATGTGTTACTTGAAAAGTACGAAGTGGAGGTTGAGAGTAACCCACATGGTGAACTACCTCTAATAGTCAATGAAACCAACTTTCAATCCATTCTGACATCGTTACGTCGTCATATTGTCAATTTGCTCCTTAATGGACCTTAAGGCCGATTTAGGGTCCGCTTCGATCCTAATTTGAGGTGAGAAAGAACTTATTGGGACTCCATATGCCTAGAAAGACATAGTTGTATGTTGTTTTCGACCAAATCAACTGTCGTTGGTGTTGGCCATACATATAACGACAAGTTAGTGAGTTAAGAGTTGTTTGATATGACAAAGGAAGTGTTACTTGAAAAGTACGAGGTGGAGGTTGAGAGTAACCCACATGGTGAAATTCCTCTAAGGGTCAATGAAACCAAGTTTCAATCCATTCTGACATCGTTAGGTCGTCGTATTGTCAATTTGAGCCTAATGGACCTTAAGGCCCATTTAGCGTCCGCTTCCAGCCTAATTTTAGGTGAGAAAGAACTGGTTGGGACTCCATATGCGAAAAAGACTAAGTTGTATATTGTTTTTGAACAAATCAATTGTCGTTGGTGTTGGCCATACGTATAACGAGAAGTTAGTGAGTTAAGAGTTGTTTGATATTATAAAGGATGTGTTACTTGAAAAGTACGAAGTGGAGGTTGAGAGTAACCCACATGGTGAAATACCTCTAATAGTCAATGAAACCAAGTTTCAATCCATTCCGACATCGTTACGTCGTCGTATTGTCAATTTGCTCCTTAATGGACCTTAAGGCCGATTTAGGGTCCGCTTCGATCCTAATTTCAGGTGAGAAAGAACTTATTGGGACTCCATATGCCTAAAAAGACATAGTTGTATGTTGTTTTCGACTAAATCAACTATCGTTGGTGTTGGCCATACATATAACGACAAGTTAGTGAGTTAAGAGTTGTTTGATATGACAAAGGAAGTGTTACTTGAAAAGTACGAGGTGGAGGTTGAGAGTAACCCACATGGTGAAATTCCTCTAATGGTCAATGAAACCAAGTTTCAATCCATTCTGACATCGTTACGTCGTCGTATTGTCAATTTGAGCCTAATGGACCTTAAGGCCCATTTAGCGTCCGCTTCCAGCCTAATTTTATGTGAGAAAGAACTTTTTGGGACTCCATATGCGAAAAATGACTAAGTTGTATATTGTTTTCGAACAAATCAATTGTCGTTGGTGTTGGCCATACGTATAACGACAAGTTAGTGAGTTAAGAGTTGTTTGATATTACAAAAGAGGTGTTACTTGAAAAGTACGAAGTGGAGGTTGAGAGTAACCCACATGGTGAAATACCTCTAATAGTCAATGAAACCAAGTTTCAATCCGTTCCGACATCGTTAGGTCATCGTGCTGTCAATTTGAGCCGTAATGGACCTTAAGACCCATTTAGGGTCCGCTTCGAGCCTAATTTTTGGTGAGAAAGAACTTGGTAGGACTCTATATGCCTAAAAAGATTAAGTTGTATATTTTTATCGAATAAATCAACCGTCGTTGGTATTGGCCATACGTATAACGACAAGTTAGAGAGTTAAGAGTTGTTTGGTAATATACACAAGGTGCTACTTGAAAAGTATGAAGTGGAGGTTGAGAGTAACCCACATGATGAAATACCTCTAATAGTCAATGAAACCAAGTTTCAATCCGTTCCGACATCATTAGGTCGTCGTGCTATCAATTTGAGCCTTAATGGACCTTAAGGCCAATTTAGCGTCCTCTTCAAGCCTAATTTTAGGTGAGAAAGAACTTGTTGGGACTCCATATGCCTAAAAAGACTAAGTTGTATGTTGTTTTCGACCAAACCAATTGTCGTTGGTGTTGGCTATACGTATAACGACAACTTAGAGAGTTAAGAGTTGTTTGGTATTACAAAGGAGGTGTTACTTGAAAAGTTCGAAGTGGATGTTGAGAGTAACCCACATGGTGAAATAACTCTAATAGTCATTGAAAACAAGTTTCAATCCATTCTGACATCGTTAAGTCGTCGTATTGTCAATTTCAGCCTTAATAGACCTTAAGGCCCATTTAGCGTCCGTTTTGCGCCTTATTTTAGGTGAGAAATAACTTATTGGGACTCCATAAGCCTAAAAAGACTAAGTTGTATGTTGTTTTTCAACCAAATCAACTGTCGTTGGTGTTGGCCATACATATAACGACAAGTTAGTGAGTTAAGAGTTGTTTGATATGACAAAGGAAGTGTTACTTGAAAAGTACGAGGTGGAGGTTGAGAGTAACCCACATGGTGAAATTCCTCTAATGGTCAATGAAACCAAGTTTCAATCCATTCTGACATCGTTACGTCGTCGTATTGTCAATTTGAGCCTAATGGACCTTAAGGCCCATTTAGCGTCCGCTTCCAGCCTAATTTTATGTGAGAAAGAACTTTTTGGGACTCCATATGCGAAAAATGACTAAGTTGTATATTGTTTTCGAACAAATCAATTGTCGTTGGTGTTGGCCATACGTATAACGACAAGTTAGTGAGTTAAGAGTTGTTTGATATTACAAAAGAGGTGTTACTTGAAAAGTACGAAGTGGAGGTTGAGAGTAACCCACATGGTGAAATACCTCTAATAGTCAATGAAACCAAGTTTCAATCCGTTCCGACATCGTTAGGTCATCGTGCTGTCAATTTGAGCCGTAATGGACCTTAAGACCCATTTAGGGTCCGCTTCGAGCCTAATTTTTGGTGAGAAAGAACTTGGTAGGACTCTATATGCCTAAAAAGATTAAGTTGTATATTTTTATCGAATAAATCAACCGTCGTTGGTATTGGCCATACGTATAACGACAAGTTAGAGAGTTAAGAGTTGTTTGGTAATATACACAAGGTGCTACTTGAAAAGTATGAAGTGGAGGTTGAGAGTAACCCACATGATGAAATACCTCTAATAGTCAATGAAACCAAGTTTCAATCCGTTCCGACATCATTAGGTCGTCGTGCTATCAATTTGAGCCTTAATGGACCTTAAGGCCAATTTAGCGTCCTCTTCAAGCCTAATTTTAGGTGAGAAAGAACTTGTTGGGACTCCATATGCCTAAAAAGACTAAGTTGTATGTTGTTTTCGACCAAACCAATTGTCGTTGGTGTTGGCTATACGTATAACGACAACTTAGAGAGTTAAGAGTTGTTTGGTATTACAAAGGAGGTGTTACTTGAAAAGTTCGAAGTGGATGTTGAGAGTAACCCACATGGTGAAATAACTCTAATAGTCATTGAAAACAAGTTTCAATCCATTCTGACATCGTTAAGTCGTCGTATTGTCAATTTCAGCCTTAATAGACCTTAAGGCCCATTTAGCGTCCGTTTTGCGCCTTATTTTAGGTGAGAAATAACTTATTGGGACTCCATAAGCCTAAAAAGACTAAGTTGTATGTTGTTTTTCAACCAAATCAACTGTCGTTGGTGTTGGCCATACATATAACGACAAGTTAGTGAGTTAAGAGTTGTTTGATATGACAAAGGAAGTGTTACTTGAAAAGAACGAGGTGGAGGTTGAGTGTAACCCACATGGTGAAATTCCTCTAATGGTCAATGAAACCAAGTTTCAATCTATTCTGACATCGTTAGGTCGTCGTATTGTCAATTTGAGCCTAATGGACCTTAAGGCCCATTTAACGTCCGCTTCGAGCCTAATTTTAGGTGAGAAAGAACTTGTTGGGACTCCATATGCGAAAAAAGACTAAGTTGTATATTGTTTTCGAACAAATCAATTGTCGTTGGTGTTGGCCATACGTATAACGAGAAGTTAGTGAGATAAGAGATGTTTGATATTACAAAGGAGGTGTTACTTGAAAAGTACGAAGTGGAGGTTGAGAGTAACCCACATGGTGAAATACCTCTAATAGTCAATGAAACCAAGTTTCAATCCATTCCGACATCGTTAGGTCATCGTGCTGTCAATTTGAGCCTTAATGGACCTTAAGACCCATTTAGGGTCCGCTTCGAGCCTAATTTTAGGTGAGAAAGAACTTGTTAGGACTCTATATGCCTAAAAAGAATAAGTTGTATATTTTTATCGAATAAATCAACCGTCATTGGTATTGGCCATACGTATAACGACAAGTTAGAGAGTTAAGAGTTGTTTGGTAATTTACACAAGGTGTTACTTGAAAAGTATGAAGTGGAGGTTGAGAGTAACGCACATGGTGAAATACCTCTAATAGTCAATGAAACCAAGTTTCAATCCGTTCCGACATCGGTACGTCGTCGTATTGTTAATTTGAGCCTTAATGGACCTTAAGGCCCATATAGCGTGCTCTTCAAGCCTAATTTTAGGTGAGAAAGAACTTGTTGGAACTCCATATGCCTAAAAAGACTAAGTTGTATGTTGTTTTCGACCAAACCAATTGTCGTTGGTGTTGGCTATACGTATAACGACAAGTTAGAAAGTTAAGAGTTGTTTGGAATTACAAAGGAGGTGTTACTTGAAAAGTACGAAGTGGAGGTTGAGAGTAACCCACATGGTGAAATACCTCTAATATTCCATGAAACCAAGTTTCAATCCATTCCGACATCGTTACGTCGTCGTATTGTCAATTTGAGCCTTAATGGACCTTAAGGCCCATTTAGGGTCCGCTTCGATCCTAATTTCAGGTGAGAAAGAACTTGTTGGGACTCCATATGCCTAAAAAGACTAAGTTGTATGTGGTTTTCGACCAAATCAATTGTCGTTGGTGTTGGCTATACGTATAACAACAAGTTAGAGAGTTAAGAGTTGTTTGGTATTATAAAGGAGGTGTTACTTGAAAAGTACGAAGTGGAGGTTGAGAGTAACCCACATGGTGAAATACCTTTTATAGTCAATGAAACCAAGTTTCAATCCGTTCCGACATCGTTAGGTCATCGTGTTGTCAATTTGAGCCTTAATTTAAGACCCATTTAGGGTCCGCTTCGAGCCTAATTTTAGGTGATAAAGAACTTGTTAGGACTCTATATGCCTAAAAAGAATAAGTTGTATATTTTTATCGAATAAATCAACCGCCGTTGGTATTGGCCATACGTATAACGACAAGTTACAGAGTTAAGAGTTGTTGGGTAATATACACAGGGTGTTACTTCAAAAGTATGAAGTGGAGGTTGAGAGTAACCCACATGGTAAAATACCTCTAATAGTCAATGAAACCAAGTTTCAATCCGTTCCGACATCGTTAGGTTGTCGTGCTATCAATTTGAGCTTTAATGGACCTTAAGGCCCATTTAGCGTCCTCTTCAAGCCTAAATTAAGGTGAGAAAGAACTTGTTGGGACTCCATATGCCTAAAAATACTAAGTTGTATGTTGTTTTCGACCAAACCAATTGTCGTTGGTGTTTTCTATACGTATAACGACAAGTTAGAGAGTTAAGAGTTGTTTGGTATTATAAAGGAGGTGTTACTTGAAAAGTACGAAGTGGAGGTTGAGAGTAACCCACATGGTGAAATACCTCTAATAGTCAATGAAACCAAGTTTCAATCCGTTCCGACATCGTTAGGTCGTCGTGCTGTCAATATGAGCCTTAATGGACCTTAAGACCCATTTAGCGTCCGCTTCGAGCCTAATTTTAGGTGAGAAAGAACTTGTTAGGACTCTATATGGGTAAGTTGTATATTTTTATCGAACAAATCAACCGTCGTTGGTATTGGCCATACGTATAACGGCAAGTTAGAGAGTTAAGAGTTGTTTGGTAATATAGACAAGGTGTAACTTGAAAAGTACGAAGTGGAGGTTGAGAGTAACCCACATGGTGAAATACCACTAATAGTCAATGAAACCAAGTTTCAATCCGTTCCGACATCGTAGGTCGTCGTGCTATCAATTTGAGCCTTAATGGACCTTAAGGCCCATTTAGCGTCCGCTTCAAGCCTAATTTTAGGTGAGAAAGAACTTGTTGGGACTCCATATGCCAAAAAATACTAAGTTGTATATTTTTTTCGAGCAAATCAACCGTCGTTGGTGTTGGCCATACGTATAACGACAAGTTAGTGAGTTAAGAGTTGTTTGATATTACAAAGGAGGTGTTACTTCAAAAGTACGAAGTGGAGGTTGAGAGTAACTCACATGGTGAAATACCTCTCATAGTCATTGAAACCAAGTTTCAATCCGTTCCTACATCGTTAGGTCGTCGGGCTGTCAATCTGAGCCTTAATGGACCTTAAGACCCATTTAGCGTCCGCTTCGACCGTAATTTTAGGTGAGAAAGAACTTGTTAGGACTCTATATGCCTAAAAAGACTAAGTTGTATATTTTTTTCGAACAAATCAACCCTCATTGGTGTTGGCCATACGTATAACGACAAGTTAGTGAGTTAAAAGTTGTTTGATATTACAAAGGAGGTGTTACTTGAAAAGTACGAAGTGGAGGTTGAGAGTAACCCACATGGTGAAATACCTCTAATAGTCAATAGAACCAAGTTTCAATCCATTCTGATATCGTTAGGTCGTCGTATTGTCAATTTGTTCCTTAATGGACCTTAAGGCCCATTTAGCGTCCGCTTCCAGCCTAATTTTAGGTGAGAAAGAATTGGTTGGGACTCCATATGCGAAAAAAGACTAAGTTGTATATTGTTTTCGAACAAATCAACTGTCGTTGGTGTTGGCCATACGTATAACGACAAGTTAGAGTGTTAAGAGTTGTTTGTTATTATAAAGGAGGTGTTACTTGAAAAGTACGAAGTGGAGGTTGAGAGTAACCCACATGGTGAAATACCTTTAATAGTCAATGAAACCAAGTTTCAATCCATTCCGACATCGTTACGTCGTTGTATTGTCAATTTGAGCCTTAATGGACCTTAAGGCCCATTTAGGGTCCGCTTCGAGAGTAATTTTAGGTGAGAAAGAACTTGATGGGACCCCATATTCCTAAAAAGACTAAGTTGTATGTTATTTTCGACCAAATCAATCGTCATTGGTTTTGGCCATACGTATAAAGACAAGTTAGACATTTAAGAGTTGTTTTGTATTATAAAGGAGGTGTTACTTGAGAAGTACGAAGTGGAGGTTGAGAGTAACCAACATGGTGAAATACGTCTAATAGTCATTGAAACCAAGTTTCAATCCATTTTGACATCGTTAGGTCGTCGCATTGTCAATTTGAGCCTTAATGGACATTAAGGCCCATTTAGGGTCCGCTTTGAGCCTAATTTCAGTTGGGAAACAACTTGTTGGGACTCCATATGCCTATAAAAACTAAGTTGTATGTTGTTTTCAACCAAATCAACTGTCGTATTGTCAATTTGAGCCTCAATGTACCTTAAGGCCCATTTAGCGTCCTTTTCTCTTTACGCACCCCTCCGAGCCTGGTTTTGACTGAGACAGACCTTTTTAGGACTCCATATGCCTAGTAAGACTAAGTTGTCTAATTTTTTAAACCAAATCAACTGTCGTTGGTGTTGGCCACATTTATAACGACCAGTTAGTAAGTTAAGAGTTGTTTGATATTATAAAGGAGGTGTTATTTGAAAAGTAGGAAGTGGAGGTTGAGAATAACCCACATGGTGAAATACCTGTAATAGTCATTGAACCCAAGTTTCAATCAATTTGGACATCGTTAGGTCGTCGTATTGTCAGTTTGAGCCTTCATGGACGTTAAGACCCATTTACCGTCCCCTTCGAACGTAATTTTGGGTGAGAAAGAACTTGTTAGGACTCTATATGCCTGAAAAGACTAAGTTTTATATTTTTTTCGAACAAATCAACCGTCGTTGGTGTTGGCCATACGTATAACGACAAGTTAGTGAGTTTAAAGTTGTTTGATTTTACAAACGAGATGTTACTTGAAAAGTACGAAGTGGAGGTTGAGAGTAACCCACATGGTGAAATAGCTCTAATAGTCAATGAAACCAAGTTTCAATCCATTCCGACATCGTTACGTCGTCGTATTGTCAATTTGAGCCTTAATGGACCTTAAGGCCCATTTAGCGTGCTCTTCAAGCCTAATTTTAGGTGAGAAAGAACTTGTTGGGACTCCATATGCCTAAAAAGACTAAGTTGTATGTTGTTTTCGACCAAACCAATTGTCGTTGGTGTTGGCTATACGTATAAGGACAAGTTAGACAGTTAAGAGTTGTTTTGTATTATAAAGGAGGTGTTACTTGAAAAGTACGAAGTGGAGTTTGAGAGTAACCTACATGGTGAAATACCTCTAATAGTCAATAAAACCAAGTTTCAATCCGTTCCGACATCGCTAGGTCGTCGTGATGTCAATTTGAGCCTTAATGGACCTTAAGGCCCATTTAGCGTCCTTTTCCGTGCCTAATTTTAGATGAGAACTTGTTGGGACTCCATATGCCTAAAAATACTAACTTGTATATTGTTTTTGAACAAATGAACCGTCATTGGTGTTGGCCATACCTATAACGACAAGTTAGACAGCTAATAGTTGTTAGGTATTATAAAGGAGGTGTTACTTGAAAAGTACGAAGTGGAGGTTCAGAGTAACCCACATGGTGAAATACCTCTAATAGTAAATGAAACCAAGTTTCGATCCATTCTGACATCGTTAGAATGTCGTATTGTCAATTTGAGCCTTAATGGACCTTAAGGCCCATTTAGCGTCCTTTTCCGTTTACGCACCCCTCCGAGCGTAATTTTGAGTGAGACAGTCCTTTTTGGGACTCCATATGCCTAAAAAGACTATGTTGTATATTGTTTTAGAACAAATCAACCGTTGTTGGTGTTGGCCATACGTATAACGACAAGTTAGAGAGTTAAGAGTTGTTTGGCGTTATAAAGGAGGTGTTACTTGAAAAGTACGAAGTGGAGGTTGAGAGTAACCCACATGGTGAAATACCTCTAATAGTAAATGAAATCAAGTTTCAATCCATTTTGACATCGTTAGAACGTCGTATTGTCAATTTGAGCCTTAATGGACCTTAAGGCCCATTTAGCGTCCTTTTCCGTTTATGCACCCCTCCGAGCCTAATTTTGAGTGAGACAGACCTTTTTGGGACTCAATATGCCTAGTAAGACTAAGTTGTATAATTATTTCAACCAAATCAACTGTCGTTGGTGTTGGCCGTACGTATAACGACAAGTTAGAGAGTTAAGAGTTGTTTGGTATTATAAAGGAAGTGTTACTAGAAAAGTACGAAGTGGTGGTTGAGAGTAACCCACATGGTGAAATACCCCTAATAGGTAATGAAACGAAGTTTGAATCCATTCCGACATCGTTAGGTCGTCGTATTGTCAATCTGAGCCAGTGACCCTTTTTGTCCCCGATCAGCTAAAGAAGTGGTTTTAGGTCCTGAAGTACCTTATCTTAGCGTAATTGGCGCACTAATGTACCTCGCCAGATATCTTTTGTAGTTAATTTGCTTGCAAGATATAGTTCAAGACCTACTAAGAGGCATTGGAGTGGTGTTAAGCATATTCTACGTTATTTAGGTGGAACAAGTGATATGGGATTATTTTACAAAAGAACACATGGTGTACAAAACAACTATTGGTTTTATGCAGATGAGGGTTTTTTGTCTGGCACACATAAGGCCATTTCGTAAACGGGTTACTTATTCATGTATGGAGGAGCAACAATTTCATGGCGATAAAAAAAACAGACCTTGGTAGCTACATCGTCAAATCATGCAGAGTTGATTGCTCTATACGAAGCCGGAAGAGAATGTGTGTGGTTGAGATCTTCTATCCACTACGCCGAGACATCTTGTGGGGTTGGAATCAAGAAAACAAATTCCAACAGTGATATACGAAGACAATGCAGCTCGTATCGCTCAAATCAAAGATGGGTACATCAAAGGAGATATGATGAAATACATAGCTCCAAAGTTTTTCTCTACTCACGAGCTTCAAGTCGAAGGAAAGGTTGATGTTCGTCAAATTCAATATAGCATTAACTTAGAAGACTTGTTTACAAAGGCATTACCAACAAAAGTTATCAAGGAATTCGTTTGTGGCATCGGGATGTGTCGTTAAAAAGATGTATGATAATTCAGGGGAGAACGACTCCACTATTTTTCCCTTAGTCTTGGTTTTTATCCCAATGGGTTTTTCCAAGATAAGGTTTTTAACGAGGAAGTCAGTTATGTACATCCAAGGGGGAGTGTTATATTATCTTATTTTATGGATGTACATGTAACACATGACTTTTGGTTTTCCCATATATTGGCCTATAAATAGGCTTGAGTTTCCTTAGACAAATGAGAATAAGACATACTCTTTCTCTCTACTCTCTTACTCTCTACTCTCTTTATTTATAGTTCAAGCACATTAGATTTGTAATAGACATTTTATTTTGTTTTGTTTTTCTTTCTTTTCTTTCTTTTTCTTATTGTCTGAATTCTTTTCTTTCTCTTTTTCTGTCTCAGCAAAATTGAAAAATAATAAAATAAAAACTAACTTGGATTAGTCTTTTTTCCTTTTTGTCAAAAATAGAAGATTGACCTTCCGAAAGGATCTTTTGCTTTGCAATTGAAATGGCTGCTGAGTCCTTTGACTGTGGAAGTATTCGATTATGCGTTGTCCGTACTTGAATAGGAAAAGGAAAGCAGAATGACGACAAAGTTTGGTTTCGTCTTTATTAAGAAGGAGGAGTTAACTCTGGATCCAATGCTAATCCAGGATTTGAATCTTCCATAAATCCTAAAAGAGGGAATATTTATTATCGAACCAGTTCCTATACCTGTAAAACATAATGTAGAATTTATTATATCAGACCTCTATGATATCCCTATCTATGCTCATAGAATAAGAGCTTTTATTTTACTAATTCAGTCGAGGCTTAGACAATCTATTGTATTACCTTCATTGATATTAGCTAAATATATTGTCCGATTCTTATTACGCCAAGAGTCCGAGTGGGAGCAGGATATAAGGGAGATGAATAGAGAAGTGTATGTTATAACCACAACAAAGATGCAATCACTCCAATTCTTAGTTGTAGGCACCCCCATAACAACATTCATGGATAGATTTTCCCAAAATTGATTGGGAATTGGTAGGGGTGTATACAAAGAAGAAGAAGAACGGGAATTTTCCCTATGACAAGTCAAACAACCACTAGTACAGAGTCGGGCTTTTACCACGGCGTTTTTACCACGGTTACAAAACAATCGTGGTGTTTCGGCAACATTAGAATTTTTACACTAGTAAATTTACCAACCGTGGTAAAAATGTTGACAAATTACCCCGGTTGTTTAATTCGTTTATCATTGTACCCCGGTTTTATATATTTTGGTGCTATTACCCGGGTTATTTCACAACCGGGGTAGTTTTGTATGATAATTTACTCCGGTTTTTGAAAATACCTCCGTTATTTTAGGAACTGGGGTAATCGTGTACACCGGGTAATTGTTTTAACCGAAATTATCCCGGTTGATTTCCATATACCATTAAATTTACCTCGGTTGAGAAATAACCGGGGTAAATATGTAAATCGGGTAAAAAATCGAACGAAGTATCATATTGAAGTCCTCATTGTTACGCTCTGTCTATCTCTCGTACATTACAAAAACACCCATTTACAGTTGAGCCGCGAAATGGAAAAGACAGATCCAGATCCATAAAATCTCACTTTAATCGCTACGATTCTTAGCTTCGAATCTTAGAGTCCTACCGGAGCCCTTAAAATCTCACTTTAACAGGCTATTCTTTTGAAGGATCCGATGGTTTGGTAGAAAGGGAGAGAGAAGGCTAGGGTTTTGGGCGATTCTTTTGTCGTTCTTGACAAAGGAAGGGGCTTGACTTGACCTAGATGACGCCAATCTTGCTGGCGGTGGTAGTCTACTTTGAGAGGATGGCGGATGAGATCCAAGGAATGTTGCTTCGCTTCTGCTGAGGTGCTTCTATAATGGGATTAGGGTTGCACAAGAAGGGTTCAAGGAGGTACTTTTACAAACCAACGTGAAGATGGGATCCATTTTTGTGTGTGTGTGTCTGATGCCTTCCCGTACCAATTTTAGCTAATGGTCTTCTAAGCATCCTAAATCATGACCCATAACCTTTGACATTATATAGGTATTTTTTATACTTTGGTACCTTTTTAATAGTGTTTTTGTCTATATACAGTGTACATGATTGTGGTAGAGACTTTATGTGTGGTTTATGCTGTTGGTAAATGTGGTGTGGAATTACACATACAAATTTAGAAAGAACACAGAAAAGCAACCAAATACCGACTAAAAACATGTGCAGGAACTTCAGTGGTTAGTTTCTTATTAGATTTCTTCTTGTAAAAGAACTATGATTCCATGTTCATATTTCAGAAACTTCAGTGCTTGTGCAAAACATCTAGAAAATGATTCAATGTTCATATTTCTGCTGTTAAGCTCTATGTGATTCTGTTTTTCTTCTTCTTTACTCTATGAGTTCATGACTTGATGATGAGAAATTAGGATTAAGCTTAGTCAAGTGTGACACTGATAGTCTAGTGCTCATCATGACTTATGTTAGTTTTATGGATGTGTGAATATAATCACTATGTTCATAATTAGATGTTGTCAACTGTTTTAGTAGTGGTATAATTTTGTCCTTAAAATGTGAGAACTTTAAAATGGTAGTGCTTTTCTTTATTTATGTTGAAGAAATTTATAGAGCTTTATTATATAAGTTTTTTTTCTTTATAGCCATTTTATTATCTAAATTTTTTTCTTTGTAGCCATTTTATTATGGCTTTGTTTTTCTATATTTTATGGCATTCAAAGTATTTTTATGTATATTCCTTGATTTCTTTTGGCTTCCTTAACTAAGATAATGGTGCAAGAGTTTTCTGATACACCAAAAATTTGAGTGCCTTGTACATTGGATAATATAGTTCTTTTGATACAGTGGCCAATATTTGGAGCAAGCATTTAATTTATTCTTTAGATTAGGGAGATTAACATGGTTGCACGAGGTTAACTTTTCAAATCTACTATATATACTTGCATGTCCTTTGTGCTTTTTGTTTTGAGGTCAACAGTGCAGTCCTTTGTGCTTCTTATTAGAATGAAAAGAGAGGGACTTGCAGTCCTTTTCATATTTTAACACCGACTCATGAATCAGATTTTTCGTTGTTGTATTCAGGAAATTGGTGAATTATATCAGCAAGATCAATCAAAATTATGATTAGGCTACTATGGATCTTGAAACGTTGTTGACTTTTTACAAGGTGAAGAAGTAACATACATAAAGAAGTTTTTACAGTTTGTTTGCTCAGCAACAATACTAAGGATTATCCCTTAAGAATGATGTTTGCAATTCGCACTCTAAGAGGAGCATGCTACCACCAAAAATTCATGATTACCAAGTGCATTTTCTGAACATACTAGTTGTCATTCTCAAGTTTTATCTTCAATTATCCTACTCTATATATTCAGGGAACTTGCAATAGCTGAGTAGGACTCAACTATGTTTTTTTGTGTGCGAAGACTTGTATATGGTTGCATGATGAGGGAATGATTCAACTCCTTTTCACTATTTATGGATTTTTTGGACATTATATATGAAGTTTTACCTATCACCTCTAATTAATTGAGTTCATTTTTTTATTTGTTTTTACTAGTCAACAGATTAAATGTGGTCATCTAAGTTCTGCTTGCATCTGGAAATAGACACCGCTTCATCAGGTCAGTTATTTGATACTATAATGAGCCATTGTGTTCATGTAATCACAAGTGACAAAAGACGCATTGTTTGCATCAAGTCAGTTACTGGACTATTCACATTTCAAAATCTTCTTCTTTGATACAGAGGCACTCAAACAAGGTAACATTGTAGACGGAATCGGGCAAACAACAAAAGAGGAGTTGCTTCAGGTGTGGAAACAGTCTCATACTAGCTACTATAAATTCCAATATCCCCAAAGAATGAAGATATGGAAGCATACAAAGAAGCCTGATAATGATTGACGAGGTATTAGGAAATAGTGTATATTGCCCCAACATGTTGCTTTGATATCACTCTTCTTTACTACACGATTTTTCTAGTAGCGGGTGCTGTTTTAAAACGGGTTTTAATAATTCATTCGGTTACATTTTACCACGGTTCTGAAAAATTACATACCACGTACTAATTACCCCGGTTGTATATTTTTACGTCGTCAACATTTACCCCAGTTGTAATAATTACCACGTCCATATTTACCCCGGTTGTGCTTTTTACTTCGTCCACATTTACCCCTGTTGTGCTATTTACTTCGTCCACATTTACCCCGGTTGTTCGGTTTACCACGGTTTATCTTGACTACGAATTAATTTGTTTTTACCACGGTTGTTTGGTTTACCACGGTTCTGCCAGGCACTTTAACCATGGTTCAGAACCGGGGTGTTCTTTGCCAAATAACCGTGGTAAAAGGCTATTTCTGTACTAGTGAACCATTCACAAAATTATCGAGTCACATGTGCTGTCATATGTGGCCAATAAAAGTTCTTTTTTAGGGTAGATAAGTTATTGGTTATTCCAAATTGTACTCTCCCTTCATGAGCTTCATGGATCAAGGGTCCCCTTATAGAACTACAAGGGATGCACAGCTTGCCCCGTCTATAAAGATACCTCTGATCAACAAAATAACCATCATTCTCACCATATGCAAAACAATGTTCATAAATTGACTTACAAGTATCATTTTGAGAGTATAAGTCAATCATCAATGAAAATCATAATAATTTAGCATGAAGGTGAGTTAAGAGAATGTACCTGCGAGAATGGGCATCGACTACGACATTCTCCTTACTTGTTTTGTGCATCACAACATAAGGGAAAGTCTCCATGAACTCGACCCACCTTGCATGAGGCAGGTCAAGTATAGATTGTTGTTTTAAATAAGCCAAAGCTTCATGATCCGAGTGGACAACAAACTTTTTTTTGTCAAAGGTAATGTTGATATGTTTTGAAAACTCTAATCAAGGCATCGAGTTTCTTTTCATAAGTAGGATAGCTTAGTGTTGCTCCCGAGAGATTTTCAATGAAATAAGCTATTGGTCTCTTCTCTTGAAGTGAGACACCACCAGTGCTGAAATTAGAGGCATCACACGTACTCAACCTCAAACACCTTTGAAAATTCGGGATTTTGCAACAATGGAGAGTTGCAGAGGCTCTCTTTAAGCTTAGTAAATGCAGCCTTATGCTTATCCTTCCAATCAACAATTTCTCCTTTCTTTGTGAGCTCAAGTAATGGGGATGCAATGGTGCTAAAATATCACACAAATATCCTATAAAACCTGCCAATCCTAAGAATGAACGAACCATAGTATGATTTGGCCATTCGTATAAGGCTCAAACCTTTTCTTAGTCCACCTTCAAACCTTCTTTAGAAACAACAAATCCAAGAAAGACATTAGAATCCGAGCAAAAGACACATTTAGCATACAATTGCTCTTTCCTAGAGCATTCTAAAACTTGTCTAAGATGGTCAGTGTGACCATGTAATGAATGGACGCCAAAATATCATCAAAATAAACCGCAACAAATTTTTGTAGGAAATGTCTAAGCACATGGTTCATTAATCACATGAAAGTACTAGGTGCATATATAACACCAAAAGGCATTAGTAATCATTCTTAGAGTCCATACTTAGTCTTGAAGGACGTCTTCCATTCACCCCCTTCCTTCATTCAAATTTGTAACCACTCTTATGATCAATCTAGGAAAAGAGGGTAACACCATGCAATTCGTCAAGCATGTCATCTAACCAGGGAATGTAATGGCGGTACTTCATTGAACCTGATTTATGGCCCTAGAGTCCATTCAAATTTTCCATGTGTCATCCTTCTTTGGCACCAAAATCACTAGGACTACAAAAGGTGAAAGGATTTCTCAAACATACCCTTTTTCCATCAATTCTCGGACATGGCGTTGAAACTCGCATGTCTCCTCTAGACTAGCTCTGTTTGGAAGTGAAGCACCAAGAACCAAGTTGGTGCTCAATGCCACGCAAAGGAGGCAAGTCACTTGGAAGTTCATACGAGTACGCGTCTGAAAAATCCTGCAAAAGAGAAACAATAGGCAAAGGGGATATCATCTATTTTCAAACTTGAAAACACATTTTAGGAATCAAAAGAAAGGAAGGAGAACGTCGCTGAATTATTGGAGTGATGTCGCAAGACCATGCTAGAAGTAGTCGGTGGTTGAAGCGAGCCTGAATTCCACTTGCAGGTTCTCCAGGCGTTCCATAGGCATTTTTCGTACCATGTTTTAGCTCTTAGGACTTTATTCAAGCCTACAAATATTCAGCTTTAGAAGCCTTGTGGTGCTCAGAAACGCATGGCCCTATTTTCGGTCACAGGTCCATTTTTTAAGTAAGTTCTTCCTTTGGTCCATTAGTGCGGCTTTTTTTATGGTTTATACTAGCCGTGTCACAAGGATAAGTTTGGTGCCTTCATGTGAGTCCAAAGGGGGCACAAACATAAGGATCATTGTACTCACTGTCCTCGACTCATTGGCATCCTCGTGGTGAAATTGGAGAGCATCTTCCACACTTTCGTAACCGATTTGTTGATTAAATAACACTTTCCTTGGATTAGGTCAATCTCTCATAATGTGACCATGTCCTCCTTGCTTAAAACACTCTTGATCTGCAGTTCGTCCTCGTTAGGGTGCACCTTGCACTGGGGCAGAAGCATAGGTTTTGTTGGCGCCTCGGTTTTGGTCTCGGGGAGTCTTGTGGCGCTTCCTGCCTATTTTGTAGGCATGAAAGAGGTCCTTTCTTTCTTAGTCGCACATCTCGAGTAGAGTTAGTAGATTTAGACAAACTTTCGCGAATTGGTTATGAATTTTCATTGTCATGTGCACAAGGGAGTTGAGATCTTTGATAAGAAGAATTGCAAGTTGATCTTGAATATTACCGATTAAAACACTCAAGAACTTTGTTCAAATTTTTGAACCCCAAACACTAATGTATGCCTTATAGTACATATCTTCTAATTGAGGATAAAGTTCTTGTGTAGTTTTTGGCGGGCGAGTGAAATCTTCAAACGCACCTCATCCTTGTAATCATTTGGCACATATTTCTTGGCAATGGCTATATGCACACGAATCGAGGCATATATGCACGTGATTCTGTGCGCGCAACTTATGCGCACGCATTTGTGCGCAGGTCTTATGTGCATACGTGTTTTACGGGGTATTACAGGTACTTTTCGTAAATTTTCAGAGTCTGTAACAACTTGTGCGCCTAACTACTGCGCACAAGTTGAAAATTTGTGTGCCGTGTTTCTGCGCACTGTTCAAACATAGTAGCCGTTGAAATTTTTGAAAAAAGTAGCCTTTAAATGTAAAACTGTGCGCTTAGGTTCTGCGCACAGGTGCTTTAGGGTTTGGGTTTGTGCGCGGATGGTTAGCGCACGGGTCTTTACAGTTTAGGATCAATGCATTTGGACCACAACGGTCATAAATGTGCCTATATAAAGCCATAATCTCTTCGTTTCCAACAAATTCATTCAAAACCTCTTCGTTTTCCAACAAATTCATTCAAAATGTCTCGTCGTAATCAAAACTCTCGTATGTTAGAGTTGATTAATCAAAGTTGTGAAGATAGTGATGAAGAACACGATTGGGATAGCGGATCACAAGAAGAGGAAGACGACCCGAACGACGACGAATGGTTGGATGGTTTCTTAGAAGACGAAAAGTTCGGCGACTGAGATCCGAGTGGTGAATTTGTGGTTAGTATAATATGTTATAATTAGTTTTATATGTTAGCGTAATTAGTTTCATATGCTAGCGTAATTAGTTTCATATGCTAGCCTAATTAGTTTCGTATGCTAGCCTAATTAGTTTCTTATGCTAGCCTAATTAGTTTCATATGATGGCCTAATTAGTTTCATATGCTAGCCTAATTAGTTTCATATGATAGCCTAATTAGTTTCATATGATAGCCTAATTATTTTAAAGTAATGATTCGTATTTTGCCTTGTTATTTTGGTAGTAGTGTAATTGTCGCTCTACAATTACGTATAGGGGAAAGATTATTCGGATTATTTTAGAACCGCACAATATTGGGATACTCCACAAGAATTGTACGAGTGGGCGAGAGATAGAGGAAAGGAGTTAGTGATAGCTTTGGTAACGCGTAATTGAAGTCCGTACCAAATAAGTATTGTGTGCGATAGATTTGGAAAACCAAGATCTGGGAGGCCAAAGGTGAACAAAGAGAATCCAGAGTTTCCTGTTCCTAGGCTTAGAAAGTCGAAGTCAAAGAAGTGTGAGTGTAGATTTCAGCTACTGGCAGTGCGAAAGAAAAACATTCCCGGGGTTGTAGGAGAAAAATGGATTTTAGGTGTGATAGAAGGTCGGCATAACCATGTGCTACTTGCTAGTTTTCATGGGAATGCATTCATGGGCCGAATGACGGAGGAGCAAGAGCTTTGTGTTAGGTGGTGGGGAGATGGAACTGGACGCAAGACGCCAAAAGAAATGATCTCTAAATTGAGGGAGAAGTACCCCGGTAATGTTACTTCAAGGAGACAAGTTGCAAACTTTTTGCAGAAGGTGAATTACGAAGATCGCGGAGAGCTAAACGTGACACAGTAGTCGCTTAAGTTTTTGCGAGACCACGACTACGTAGTTCACCCACATAGAGACACGACAAACGGCGAGGTTGTAATATTATTCTTTGCTAACCAAGAGTCGTTGCGTTTGTTGAAGAAGTACCCGTACGTGGTAATTATCGATGCGACGTACAAGACAAACAAGTAAGTCTCTACAATACCTTGGTCGATATTTAGTTCGGATAATGATATATGTTCTGTAGTGATATATGTTAATGTTAATGTTTCAATAGATATGAAATGCCGCTCAATAGATATGATAATGACATAATGAAAGTACATAATGAAAGTACACAATGAAAGTACACAATGAAAGTACACAATGCGGATAACATTAGATGTCTACGATTTATTCCCCGTCGGAAGAAGAGGAAGAAGAGTTGTCGGTACCATAGAGGATACGACGGATGGCCATGTTCATTTCTTGTTCTGGGATGCAAAACCTTTCCATCAGGAGCTTCAGATTTTTCAGATTCCGTGCGCAACGTTAAGGCGCACAGGTTTTTAACGGTAACAAATGGTGCGCAGATATACTGCGCACAGTTTGTTACCGTTCAAAATGTGTGCGCATTATATTTGCGCACACGGATTTAACGGTAACTTATTGTGCTCTTTACAAAAGCTCACAATAAGTTACAGATTGAAAAAGTTACAGAATAGGTGTGCATAACCTTGACGCATGGATGAAATCCGGTTTGAAGTAGTTGAGATATGAAGTGTCTAGTACATCGATATTGATTATGTTTCAAAAACTTATACAATTATGTGTTATTAGGCATATAAAGTGTGTATAAGGTCTCCCCTTCACAAAAAGTTGATCGAAAATACGCGAAAACGCAAAAACGCCTTATCGGTCCTAATGGCCTGTTAAGGTCGAGAATAGGCGGTTCGATGCCCAAACGACGTCGGAATGCAATGAAACTTTTTTTCAATGCATATTATATCTATTTAACCTTGTCGGTAACTTCGAGTAAAAAACTCAAACTCTTCGAGTAACACCTCCTTTGTAAACCTTCACTAGTCTTTCATTCTTCGAAATAGTTGAAGAAGTTGAGATATGAAGGGTCTAGTACATCGATGTTGATTATGTTTCAAAAACTTATACAATTATGTGTTATTAGGCATATAAAGTGTGTATAAGGTCTCCCCTTCACAAAAAGTTGATCGAAAATACTCGAAAACACAAAAACGCCTTATCGGTCCTGATGGCCTGTTAAGGTCGAGAATAGGCGGTTCGATGCCCAAACGACGTCGGAATGCAATGAAACCTGTTTTGAATGCATATTATAGCTATTTAACCTTGTCGGTAACTTCGAGTCGAAAACTCGAACTCTTCGAGTAACACCTCCTTTGTAAACCTTCACTAGTCTTTCATTCTTCGAAATAGTTGAAGTAGTTGAGATATGAAGGGTCTAGTACATCGATGTTGATTATGTTTCAAAAACTTATACAATTATGTGTTATTAGGCATATAAAGTGTGTATAAGGTCTCCCCTTCACAAAAAGTTGATCGAAAATACGCGAAAACACAAAAACGCCTTAGAGGCCTTATATGCGCATTGGGTCTGCGCACACATTTCTATGCGCATTTCGAGTATGCACAGCTTCTTGTGCGCATGTGTTAAGCGCACGGTTGAAGACCGTTAAAATATGATCGTTGGAATATGATCGTTAAAATATTAATCGTTAGTCTTGTCGTTGTTGTAATCGTTAGTTAAGTGGTTGTTGTAATCGTTAGTTAAGTCGTTGTTGTAATCGTTAGTAAACAAGCATAGCACTAGACAAAGAGAAGGTGAGGAGAGACAACCTATAAAGATCCCCAACCAATATTGGTTTCGATGTTCGGATTTAGCAAAATGTACGAACTAGTAAGAGTTTGGAAACTGGTTATTAGTTGGTACATATTGCTGACTCCGAACATCGAAACCAATAATCGGTTTGGGGATCTTGATAGGTTGGTCTTCCTCACCAACTCTTTGTGTAGTGTTGTTGTTGAAATTTGTATTTCGTTTTCAAGTCAATATAGTTTTTCACATCTTGTTGTTCCGATTTGTATTTGCATTATTGTTCAGAGTTGTTTTGAATATTCAAACAAGCAAAACATAAAAGTTTAAACCATCACACAAAAAAAGGCATACATAAAACATCAATCGTACATAAAACATCCATCAAACAAAAATAGAAGTCGAGCGTCTAATCCTGAGTCTCCTGAGTCGCATACCACCGGCCGCCTCCATCCACCAAGGTCGCCGGAGGTGGCTCCGTTGTGACGGAGGTCGCCGGAGGTGGCTCCGTTGTGACGGAGGTCGCCGGAGGTGTCAGGATCGGGACGAAAGTGTTTTCTTCGGGAGCAAAAGGATGTGGGGGTTGCGAATCCATTGATGAAATTGTGTTTAGGTGAGAGAATTGATCGGAAAGAGAGAGAAAACGAAGGCCGCCGTCGGGAGTGGAAAACGGAGAAGAAGAAGGAGAAAGAAGAAGAAGAAGATGCCGGGTTAGGTTAAAAAGAACCTGTTCGAACCCTCTTCTAGTTTAGGTTAAAAACAACTGCGCATAGACTTATGCGCATAAGAACTGCGCACATATTGGCGTGCATATAGTGAAAAAGTCGCGTGTATATAGGCGTTTCGTATTTCTTAGTCATGAGAAATACCAATTGATTCCAAGTTTTCACTTGTTCGAACCCTCTTCTAGTTTCTCACTGTATCATCTCTATTTTGCCATGTTTTTGCATCTCCTGTGAAGTAAAATGTAGCAACTTCGACTTTTTCATTCTCTTCATAGTGGCAATGGGCGCCTATCCCGGTTCTCAATAGTTTCCTCGAGGAGAGGATGAAAGATTGACGGGCTCACTTGGCCAATTAATTCATAGTCATCTGAGTCATATTCCCCAAAGTAAATCTCTTGAATTTCTTCTTGGGCTCCTTGGACTTGTAGTACTTGAAGTTGGCCCCTCAAATATGTTGGACAGTCCCTGAAGTTGGGATCCCAACGTCGGGCGCTTGCTCTTGTCTTTTGCTCACTGAGATTGGGATATGCCGGTTCTCTTGCGCCTAAATATGGCACGCCAATTGCTCTCGAATGCGAGCAATTTAATCATCTTTCTCGCCGATAACTTCAGCAAAACGCTCCTCTACTTATTCCTTGGCTAATGTAGCTGATTCGAGCTTTCAATATTTCCCAATGAAAGCTTCATCTAATTTCGTACTTATGCTTGGCATTGTAAAATAGATTAGGCACCAAAAGTTAGTAAAATCACCAAGTTCAAAGATTGCAAACAAAACACTATCAATCACCCAAACAAGGTGACTAAGTTGGCAATCCGAGAGGGAATGAGAGGCAAGTCAAGGTGAAAGATCAATATATCCTAACAAAAAAAAAAAAGAGAAATCAATGAAAGATACAAATAGTAGTTCAATCAACTCAATTAGCATGCAATCAAGACACGGAATTTTACATGTTGTAGAGAATGGAGAGATAGGCACAAAAGATACTTTTTTAGTGAATAGACTTGATGTGATTCTATCCCATCAATCAAGACCAATTCATGCATAGTAATTAGTAAGAAATCCAAGGAGAAGGAGTAAGAGAACCGGCCTTGAAAGCCTTGAACAAAATAGTGAAGGGAATCCAAGGCCTCTTTAATATGTTACCTTCTATGCATTATGCCTTATATGCTATGTTTTTAATTCAGCCTCTAAACCCCATTATGAAGGTGTTTTTAGACTTTATTTTGGACGTTTTTTTTATGTGTTAATTCAGGCTTTGAAAGCCTTAGAAAGTTACCTTAGGAGGTAGGCCAAAAACATTATAAAAGGTCTCCTCTTCCTATGTAATTTTCATCTTTTGACTTGATGAAAAACCTTTTATTGAGAATCATTGAAAACTCACTTTTATCTTGAGTTTGTGTGTAATATCAAGCTCTCAAAACTCTTAGTTCTTCCCTTGATGCGTCATATCCAAAGTTAAAACTCAGCTGTTTTTTTAAAGAAAGATAAGCTTACACTTTCGAATGATGCTTCAGGTAAAGAAGAGGAAAAAAATACGGTAAACAAGATTCATAGATAGTTAAGCAAGTCACAAAATACTATAAGCAAACAATCAAAGATGCAACAAATTGATGAATCCTTTAAGAATTGTGTGATCTTGCGATATTAGTTATCTTCAATCTTGCTAGGGATTTTCTGAATTTTTTTGTTTGAACGAAGTTGTGGCTCTTCCTTGATGAACAATAATTAGCCTACTACACTTGGATTCACTAGATTTTTTGATAATAAATTTCGGGAATTTTGTGGTAAGAAAGAGAAAATATGGTAGATCTACATGAAAGAAAGACTTTTAGAATGACTACATCTTTAAACCTCGGGGATTTTGTGGTGGTCTCACCGCAGGTGCGATGGCACTCTTCTACTTATCTACAATCCACATCGCCCACCGCGGTGGGAGTGTGCCAAGTTGCAGTGGCCTTCTGAGGATCTAGCTCTTCTAACATCCACACCACGGGTGCGGTGGTTATGTGTTGTGGGTGCGGTGCTGCCATCTGTGATCCAGGGGGCGATGCATGGGCTCACCGGAGTTGGTTTCCACGACCATGTCACTAAGCACCACATCTTATATCCGAGATCGCTGACCTCTATTCTACGTCAACCCTTTGTCACCATGGATTGGGTTGCTTGCGCCACAACTTGTGCCCTTGATCTAGTAATAGGCCAAGTGATCGAACACTTTCATTTCTTCCTCCCCGCCTTCTGTCAATGACTTGTCCGGAATTATAACACTTTGACTTATTACAAGATTTTCACTAAAACTAATTAACTAACTAACTAACTACTCAACATTCACTAAAACTAATTACTGACAGTACTAGCTAACTAATGAATATTGATATGCATTGTTTTTTCTAGTCAAATTGTGAATGAATCTTAAACTATTTTCAGGATACACTGAATTGTATATATTTTTGCCTCATATATTCTATTCTCTATATAACTACTAAAGCAAAACACCTATCTTCCATTCTAGCCGTGCCACGTGGCATACTCTTCATTCAGTCCATCCATTTGTCGCAATTTCATTTAAGTCTCGTGCGTAAGTCTCGTGCATACCCGCGTAAGATTTACGCGTGTTCGGGTTGTCCGTTTGGGCTCGTTCAAAATCAGAATCAAGCGAGAGACATATCTAGTGAAAGTTGAGATCGATACGGATCCAAAGAAACTGATCTCGCTCGATTCCGATTTACGAGTCATTCAAAGCCGCATAACTCTAGTGTATATATATATTAAGGTTTGGAAAAAAGAAAAAAGAGAAGGTGATGATCCGTTGGTTTTGCCAGCGGCTCATGCCTAAAATTTTGGTTTTTTCTTAATTTTTAATATATTGAAAAATATAATAAAAAAAATTATGGTTCTGTTGAGAGACGCTGTCAAAAACAGTGTCTCTCTAACATGTATTTTTTCCGAACCACAAAAGAGCGCTTATGTTGGGAATAAGTTTTAAAACGAGCCTATATTGAGAATTTTATTTAAAAAAAGCCCATTTCAGAAAAAACAAATTCACTTATTAACTATATCGAGTTATATAAACCTGCGCGTGGCGCGGAAACTAGGCTAGTTCAATGTAACAAGAGTCCTAACTTTATTTTATTAAAAAATGACTATAATATTTAAATGATCAAACTAGCAATTCAATTCCTTTCTATCTCAAAAATATAGCTCCAAATTTGCATTGCAAATGTTCAATATCATATACAAAGTAATTTAAATAATCATATAAAATACATAAGATACTATTAAAAAAAGGGTGTTTAACCTCGTACCAATTTTAACCGAGTTTTTTGAAATAAAATCTAGACGAATCATTACTGCGTCCAAAAATGGATGCAATTATAATTTTTGGGATGTGGGGTTTCCCGTTAAAAATGTACTATGTCGGCTCAATCTCAATATAATCTAGCCAGAAAACTTCATAACTTATACTCTTCGTAACAATAAAAAAAAGAAGGTAAGTTGAATAAAATAAAATGAGTTCAATGAAAAGAATAAATAAAGGAGAATGTGAGTATTAAATGGAAAGTTCAAATAAAAGCATAGAGGAGGTGATTCCAAGTATCAGGGACACCCGGTAAGCACCAATGCGAGCAATCAGCAGAGCTAATTGGGTATTCTACTTGGGTTTTATTATTTAGAGCCCCCCAGGGCCTCCTGTGAACTGATAAATGGGCCTCCTTTCTGTACTGAGAGAGTTGTGTAATATTAAGGATCTGGACTTTGAGGCCCAATAGGCCCAATCTATGAATGGCTCTCTGGACAGTCCTCATCATTTCAGGGCTGGAGTCACGTCCCCAGTAGCCTTGTTCGGTTATGGGCTCGGTTTCGTTGTAGCAATTTGATCCTCCGCCCCATTCTCCACCCCTGCAGATATAGATTAATATGTGTGTGTAGTAAGTTCCTTTGACATGGGCTCCAAGTTAACTGTAGTATCGGAACATACATACCAGTGATGAGTAGGAGACATGGAAACCCAGAAGAGTTGGGTCTTGGATCGGTTGACATGGCCTTCCAACCAGTCCGACCATGTCTTTAACATCATCTCGTAACTTGTTAGCATTTCCATCTCCTTCGTTACTCCTTTTGCATGCTCGAATGATCCCCACCTGATAATCAAATTCATAGTAAACAACAAGTATAGTTACAGCCTAAATCCGGTTGGTATACTTACACAACTTTGAGTGTGGGCAATCTCCACCAGGAATAAGAATCAAAGACGAGAACGTCAGCATCGGTCCAATGGCTTGCGTGCTTTTCGATGGCTTCAACTCTCACCAGTTGTTCGTCTGACCCATGGTGCACGAATGGGTCATCGGCGTTGGACTCCACCAGGTATGGGGACCAGTAAAACTCTATTGTTGCATTGTACTCCTACGTTACATACACTTGACGCGTTACATTTCATCATCCACTTTCGACTCAAAAACTTAATAGACCAATCTCAACTCAATCCAGTTATCCCAAAAAAGAACTATATTAATTAATTTAAATCTCCGCTAAGCCGTATAGACCCAACCCATTTTGACCAATAATTCAAATTGAATTGACTCTTAACGCAAACTCACCTTAACGGATCCGAGTACCAACACTAAATAGAAATTCTAATTATTGTCTGCTTCTTCGAGTTCTTGAATGAATATGATTAGTTCGAGCCTTACATGAAAATTTATTTGACAAATGCCTATTTAGGAAAAAAATTTAAATCTAAATTTTTTTTTTTGTTACATCATAGCCTCGTTTCGACAATGTATATATATATATTTTTTGTACTAGAATAAGATTTTAAAAGTAGCTAGCAAGATTTATTACAATATTAATCTTCAATCTTTATAAAAAGTATTATTAAAAGATTGACATAAAGTGGAAAGACATCGATATGACAAAGGTGGGGTTCTCACTTCTCACCATTAAAAATACTCCGTAGAAAGAAAAAGAAAAAGTATATATACATTGTCGGTGAGATTTGTTTCTCGCTTGCAGGGAATGCCACATTTCCTTATTTTAGTGAATAACTAGCCTAGTTCCTACGCCATGCGCGGATTTATATAACTTGATATAGTTAATAAATAGTATTATGTAATATATAATTTTATATGAAAATTAGTTGATATCTTAAAATGATATTGATATATATTTAAGTTTTAAAATTTTAAATAGAATAAACAACGAATATAAATGAGTTTTTAGACCAAAAATTTTATTTGATCAAATTATCATAGGTCAATTTTTAACAAATTTAAATAAATTGATTTCAACATATATAAAACTATATATTTAAAACACTGTCATAACACAAAAATATAATATTTTTTATTATTTATTAAGAAATCGATCCTTTTGTAATATGTCATATCATAACTTGAATTGATGAAAAGTGTTTTACTTTAACAGTTTAACAGTTATATAGAGATGATTATGCTTCTTATGAAATTTATGTATACAACATTATGTAGAATATAAAAAAGAAGTATTGTAATGTTCTTTGAGATATACTAATATATCATAACAAAAAAAGGGGGGTCAATGGAAGGAGTAAATTAAACAGGATAAGGTTCTGAAAAATCATATTGAATGGTGAGGAAACATTAAGTCCAACCCCTTGATCGACTTGTGTTTTCTTTCATTTGAGCAAAAATAAAAATAAGGAAGGTTCCGAAATAGTGAGACTTACAATGGCTTTGAAGACGGAGAAGGTATAGTTAAGAGTATAGCTCATAGACTTTAGTGATGAAGACGAGATGGCAGTTTCGACTAAGCAAACCATTGATTCCCATTGGCCTCTATTTATCGAGTCCCCGACATATACGAGCCTCTTGTTCCTCAACTTCTCTAGCAATGCCTTGGCATTAAACCTTGGCAGGTCACATTGCTGAGGCTGCCATCTCCAACTCTGATACCTCAAATCCGTACGTCCATTTTTCTTGCAAGCCAAGTAATCTGACATGAAAGAGCATTGACTTTGCTTATACAAGGGGTGTGATTGATTGTCATAAACCCACTTTCCCAAGAAGTAATCACAGCTTGGAGACGAAAACGAAGAAGACGATAAAGGTGAGTAGAAGTTTTTGTGAGTATAACTAATACTGTTGTTGTTGTTGTTGTTGTTGCTGCTGCTGCTGCAGCATTTGGCGACTTTGAGTTGATCAATATTTGACCAACTCGAGATCTTAGAGCCACTAATAATGTAAGTTGTAACTATGAGAAGGGTCACTAGGAAACCCGCAAAGAATCGGGAGCTAGCTCTGACCACCCAGCTCCCGCCACCTGTCGGTGTAAAAAACTCGAAGAGTTGGTGTTGTTGTGCCTTGCTCGTTTCAAGTTGAGGACTACTCTTTAGTGATTTCTCCTTGTGATTCTTCTTCATGATAAAGATTTTGGAGAAAGGTTGTTAAATTGGTATGAAAAATGAAGGGCCAGTCTTTGAGTATGTTGAAGTGGATAATGGGGAGAAATAAGCCGAAAAATTTATGAGCCAAGCTGCTTAATGAATGTGGTTGGGAAAGATGAGCTACTTTATTATTTTGCTTTGCGTTCTAGTGTAATATTCTCTCCCTCTTATTATGTTATTCCATTTCATTTTGTTACACTATTTACAAATCGAGAAAATCTTGTAGATTTCTCGTAATATATAAGAAAAGATATAATCATGTGGAGTCTTGTCTGATTCGTCTCATTGATCACTTTAATAAAGATATTAAAAATAGGCTGCGTCTATATGCACACGTTTTTTTTGCTAAATGCACACTATTCTGTGCGGTAACAATTGCAGTACACATCTGTGCGTTAACGCTTACCGCACCAAAGGACTCAGGGGCATTGTTGGAATTTTTTCTGAAACCTATACGACGCTGGTGCGGTAAGAATTACCGCACAGATCTGTGCGTTAACATTTAACGCACACAGTTAATACGAGATTAACAAAAAAAAACAGATTTTCATTAACTTAAACCCTGTGCGGTAACAATTACCGCACAGGAATTTTATTTTTTTTAATTAATAAATTTTTATAAAAAGTATTAAAATGCTAATAAATTGGTGCGGTAAGAGTTACCGCACCAGTTTTATTTTAAAAAAAACAACAAAGTGGTGCGGTAACCTTACCGCACCAAGTTACATCTTTAAAAAAAAAAATTCCCCTCTCCCCCGACCTCCTTCCTCTGTTAATTTCCGCCGCCGCCAACCCTAAAAATCGCCGCCGTGTTCTCTCCCTTTTCCCACCGATTAACCCATCAAAAGCTTCAATCGAGGATGGATTCGAGTTGCCCCGACCATGGCGGTTCTTCTGGCCCCCAAAATCCGCCTGAAGTCCCCCCCGCAGAGGTCCCGCCGTCTTCTCTTCCGTCGACGACGACGACGACGCCATGGCTGGCTGTGGAGGAAGAAGAAGAGGAGGAAGTGGAGGTGCCACTGAGGTACAGTGGTGGTGCCCGGATCCGGCCAAAATCCCGAGCCCGAGCCCGACCCGATACCCGTTGCCCGACCCGACCCGATACCCGTTGCCCGACCCGATACCAGCAGCCCAACCCGCCCCGATACCCGCACCCGAACCCGCTCCGAGGCGAAGAAACCGAAAGCGACGCGTCCAAAACGTCGGTCCCGGGTACGCTACTCGAGCAAATAGAAGGTTGAATCCACAAACCGAGGGTCAAACCGAGGCGCAACCGGAAGTTTTTTCGACTCCCGTAGATCTACATCAAGTATGTATTTTTATTAAATATTCTATAACTTTTGTAATCACTACAAGAGAATTCTAGTATACCCACAATTAAAATTGCAAATATTATCTATACTTATTTATTTAGTGTGGATACAAACAACACTTATTAATGTGTGAGAGAAGTGTGAGTATAGGGGCTGTGGATAATCAATCAACATTCAAAACTGTGGAAAACACCCATAGTTATAACTATCATGAAAACCTTACAATATTTAGTGTACAAAATTTCAACACTTCAATAAAAGATTAGATTGTTATATTTAATAAATATATATAAAATTTGTTATCAATACACAAATAAAAGGATATGTGACTCTTTTATACTTATTATAATTTATTTTCTTTTATATTTTTTCAAATATGTGGCCTTTTTATTTTTTATTTTCTGAATGATACTTATAAATTAATTCTACTAATATTGCAATTTCATAACATACTCAACAAAAACATAATTTAAATATTGAGTAACACTATACAATAAACATATACACTAGTAGACTCATAGACATATTTGATCAAAATACAACATGATTAAATTCTCCAACCCAATTAATAAGTGCGTACGTATTGATTTTTTTTTTTTGATCTTGACTAAAGATCAAGCTCTTAGTTCTCTGGAACTCACGAGATGAACCTAAGATATGGACTATAGCAGCAGACATCAGGAGCTTTAAATTCTTGTTGTGGAGAGCCAGCAACCGCCTCGCCTCCGCTCCATTCCGCGGCCAGAGCAACCACTGAACTGAAGACACCTTCTCCTTGCCTTCAATTATTCGATTCAGTCACCGTCGGACCTTCCTCACCAAATGCTACCTCCCGGGCTCCTCCGATCCTCTTGTTAGATCACCGAATCAATTGTCGACAAAAACAAACTCTTAGCTTTTGAGCCGTCTTCCGTCGACGTCTCTTTGATCTCTTCAAGCTTATCGATAGAGGAGGAGCTTCACGTGCTCCACTGCTCTAGATCGGAGGTGAAATTCTTGGCATTTTTGCAGATGTTGAAGAGCGGGAAAGAATGCAAGTTATTTTTTTTGGTTAAAGGAAAGAATGCAAGTTATACTGGGAATTGTAGAAATATATATGGAGTACTCCGTAGATGGCAGTTGGAGAACGTGGGAGGGTACGTGCTAGGGTAGTTCTTATCGTAGCCTCAAATGACGGGAAAGGATCGGAGTGGAGAAGAAACCGCTATTCATTTGTCTTCATAATTAGTTTTTAAAAATATTTATTAATTATTTATTTTGTTATAGTTTACCTAAATTTAAGCCCAAGTTAATTCATATTAGTATTATCACATGTATAATATTTAATAACTTGATTTATATAATATGATACTTACATAATTTCACTTTTATAAGTTGTAAATATAATTAATCTTTAATTTTTAATGAATAATATATTAGATTCTGTTAATCTAAATAAAAACATTGACGTATGTTAGTTGAGCATATATATTATGTTTTTTTAATAAATAAATTAAAAAATTATTCACACTAATATCAACTAGTAACCACTAGTTGTGACATTTAATTTAATTTTAATGAATCTCATATAGTAAATTTTATCTAGATGATTTTATAAATCATTATATATAATTAAAGAAAGTGTGACAAAATTTTCATCAATTAAAAGTGTGGACAAGTAGTGTGGTTAATTTTACATACCACTATTTAAAGTGTTGGAATTGCATATATGAATTTTGCCACACTTAACCAACCCTTTTAAGTATGAGATATAAAATCTAACATAATAAATTGTGGAAAATCTATCGAATGCTTTTAAGAGTGGAAAATTCTAGTGTGGAGAAACCAAACTTTTCTTGTAGTGAATGTTTTTAAATAGTTTAATTATTTTATTTCGTAACGTTATGAAATTAGTTATTCAATTTCATAACTTTATGAATTTAATAATATTTGATAACGTTATGACATTTTTAAATAAATTTCGTAACGTTATCAATTTATTTAATTTAATTAATTTATTAAATTTATAACGTTGTGAAATTAGTTATTTAATTTCATAACGTTATGAATTTAATAATATTTGATAACGTTATGAAATTTTTAAATAAATTTCGTAACGTTATCAATTTATTTAATTTAATTAATTTATTAAATTTATAACGTTGTGAAATTAGTTATTTAATTTCATAACGTTATGAATTTAATAATATTTGATAACGTTATGAAATTTTTAAATAAATTTCGTAACGTTATCAATTTATTTAATTTAATTAATTTATTAAAGTTATTTAATTTCATAACGTTATGAATTTAATAATATTTGATAACGTTATGAAATTTTTAAATAAATTTCGTAACGTTATCAATTTATTTAATTTAATTAATTTATTAAATTTATAACGTTATGAAATTAGTTATTTAATTTCATAACGTTATCAATTTATTTAATTTGATTAGGCGAATTATAACGTTATCAATTTATCTTCTCTTATTTTGTAACGTTATGAACTATTAGTATATAAAGTATTGAAATTAGGCGAATTATAACGTTAATTTCGTAACGTTATGAACAAAATGTTTAGAAATTAGAGATGATTTTGATTAGGATTGACGTTACAACAACTGTTTGTAACGTTACGACGTCATGGAAAAGACGTTTTTGAATTTGACGTTATTTTTGTAACGCTATGAAAATAACGTTACGCTATAACAACAACATTAGGGGGTGCGAGATACGATGGCCTCTAGTGGTTTAGTTCCGGGGGCTCCTGTTGCTGCAGAGCGTGTTAGGAGGACGCAGATTACAGCGTCCATACGTCAGAGTTTTGCTACTGCTCGAGACCAGCTGAATGCTTCTAGTTCGACACCCACTGACGAGGCTCGTGCACTTACAGATACTGGGGCAGTTAGGGATTGTGGTCTGGATGTTGATCCGTGTGCTGATGATGAGGGTTACAGTGAGAGTGAGGAGGAGGGTATGGACGTCGATGATACAGCTGTTGATTTGGATGATGATATGCTGGGAGACGGTGAGGGTTTAGGTACAGATTATATTGTATCTCATCTCGAGATACCGACAGATCAGCTTAGGAGAGACGACCCTCCTATTATTTCAGAGGATCATACTGGTATGGGCCCTTCATCGCCAGCTCCTACAGATTTAGGTCCTTCGTCTCCTACGCCAGATGTACCACCTCCCCCGACTGATGATGTACCGCATCCGGCTGCTGCACCTCATGTACCACCTCCTGCTGTACCTTGGATGCCCGGAGGTCCTTTTACAAATGAGTTGCTGAAGAGTTATGAGACGCACATCGCCAGGGCTATTTATGAGCTTACAGTTGTTGATCCTCCCGCACCTGTGATTCCAGCTGGCCCCCGTCCTCTTCCTCCATTTATACAGAGACAACGAGGAGGCCGAGGAGCTCAGGCAGATGATGATGTTGCTGATGCAGACGCTGCTGATCCTCCAGCACGAGGTGGACGCGCTCCACGCGGAGGACGAGGACGTGGACGTGGACGTGGACGTGCTGCAGATCATGCTGATTTTCCACAGCCTGCTGATCTTCCAGAAGGCGAGGCTCCTCTTGATTTGGTATGTATTTGAACTATAATGTTCATATGTGAAATATGAACCTCATTCTGTAGAAGTAACTGTGTTATTTTTTTACTTTTTTCCAGACACGGAAGGTCGTCAAGGTTCACTTCCACACCGCCTACTGCACTCCACTAGAGGCGTTTAGGAGACCTGGTCCAGATTCGTGGTTTCAGCTTGCAGAGCGATCTGGATTGACTGATCTACGCTACATCGGGTCCGGTCCTGTCGATCATGTGTTGGTTTCTGCTTTCGTCGAGAGATGGCAGCCAGAAACCAACACATTTCATTTGCCATTTGGAGAGATTGGTCCTACACTTCACGATGTGGTTGAGATCCTGTCGCTGCCTATACATGGCAGGAGTTGTAGCTCAGTTTTGAGCAAGGAGGAGATCTTCACTTTTGTTGCCGAGATGCTTCACGTAGAGGAGACACTGGTGAAGACTTGGTATAGGGATGGAGGCATTCCTTTGGGTTATCTTCAGCAGAGATTGAAGGATATGATGCGGATGGAGGATGGACAGAGAGATGAGAGCCTCATTGCGTTTATGTACTTACTGTTGCTTCTCGGCACTACAGTTCTAGTGGACAAGTCGACTACAGCAGTCAAGCACTAGTGGTTAGTTCTTTTGGCCGACCACGACAGCATTGGCCGATATGCTTGGGGAGCTGGAGTGTTAGCTCATCTGTATCGCCACCTTGGACAGGCGTCGAGGCGATTGGCTATGGGGATGGGGAGTTCTGGCATTCTTTTGCGGGTTAGTACGCAAACAACTATACGATTGGCTATGTTTAGGAAGTCGAGTTCTAATTATCCTTTTTTTGCAGTCGTGGATCTGGGCATATTTTCCACATTTTCGTGGACATTTTGTGACAGATCCACTTTCTATGGACCACGCCGCAGCTGCTATGAGGGAGGGCAGAGAGGTGCCACAGGGGAAGAGCACGGATCGTTTGGTTGCCATTCGTGGCATGCTTGACCGTGTTCGTTATGAGGAGGTCAGATTTTAAGAATGTATGCTTTCGTTATATTGTGTGAATGTAAACTATACTAACTGTTTTGTAATGTTTTGTTGCAGGTTAATTGGTTTCCCTTTTCAAATGTGGATTTCAGACTTCCGCAGTACGCCCCGTCTTTGTTTGAGGACATTCTCCGTTGTCTGGACATCGAGGAGCTCTATCAGCCAGGTCGCCTGCTGCGACAGTTTGGACATGTGCAGGGTATCCCAGATCCTCCCCCAGAGCCCATCCAGGTGACACGTAACAACAGGATGACGCATTATTCAGTTCACTTTGCCGAGGATCTGCTTGGTGTGTGGGATCAGGACCCCAGGCCTTTGTTACAGATTCGGGAGCCACGAGCGACGTACTATTGGGCAGTCACAGATGATTATCTCGATTGGTATGATCGAGTTTCTCATCCTCTGGTGGATCCCAGATCACGTAGACTCGATCGTCCAGTTGGTCCGCTGCGTATTCCACCTTCGGTTGACAGTTTTGCGGTACGATTATAAATTTTATTAGTCATATTCATTCAATTAGTATATTTGATAGTAATGTTTTGATATGTTGTTAATATAGCGGACCCAGCTAGTGACTTGTGAGATTCGAGCTTTCTTGGAGACACCACCAGAGAGGAGGCCTGCAGATATCGATGAGTTCATGAGGCGTCTCCTTGGAGTTTTGACTGACGAGGCTCCACCGATGGCTCCAGCTCCGGTTCGTCAATCTCAGCTTTTTCGGCATTTAATCCACGAGGAAGGGCAAGGTAGTGGGCAACGTAGTGGGAATGAGGGTCGTGACTTGGAGTGATGTATAGTTTGTTTGGATACTATGTTTTGGTAATGTTTGGTTCACTTTTGCTTATTTATTTTGGGCTTTTCTTAAAAACGCGAGAAAATGGTCACAATCGCAAAAAATAATTAAAAACTACTAAACGTCAAATATTGATAAATGGTTCAAAACGTCTCGAAACGACTCAAAAACGATATAAAACAAGCCAAAATGTAATTTGAAGGAATTCCGAACAAGTTGTAAAAAAGTGTAAAAATGTGGCCAAAATGATGGCATAATATGGCCAAAATGAGCAAAGCTTAGCAAAACTTGACTTTTTTGAAAAAGGCGAAAAACGACCAAGTACGTCAAATATTAATAAAAATGGTTCAAAACGTGTCGAAACGACTAAGAAACGAAAAAAATCGACTCAAAACGATATAAAACAAGCCAAATCGAAATATGGATAATGGATAATGGATAGTGGATAGTGGATAGTGGATAATGGATAATGGATAGTGGGTAATGGATAATGGATGTCATATGTGTATAGTTTGGGCCCATATCGTTTTAACGCCTTGAAACGATGAAAATCGAAATTTTGAAATTGAAACATGACAACAAATACGGCGAATAGTTATTTTCATTTTTCGGAATCGAAAAATTATTATCGAAAACGTCAACGGGCCTAATAAGGCCTAATGAAATTTGAATGAGGCCCAAACACAAAAAACGACAAAAAATGACATAAAACGGCTTAATAAGCACTTAAAACGTAAAAGTCAAGAAATGTAACATTAATATTTGAGCATTACCAATCAAACGCTATCGTTTTTATAAGAAATTAACAACTTTAACACTTAGAAGTATGTAAACGAAGACTTTCACCTGTATGCTACTACTCTCAAGTATATAAGTTGTATAGTTATACTCATATGTATGTGATACCACTTCGTTACTAAAATGAACTTCATATAATGTGTTTATTTCATCATATAACATTAGTTTAACACTTAATTGTTATCGTTTGACTCAACTGACCTCGTATTTCATTAGTATAATATGAATTTTTATCATATAACTCTTCGTAATCTCATATTACATTAGTAAAACTTGATAAAATTATTCACAAAACTCTCAATAACGACATATTTCAGTAGTATAACATTACTTTGGGTCATAAAACATTTTATAATATCAAATAGTATAAGAAAACAACATAAAAAATGAATTTTTATGTAATTAGGGTTGGTACTACAACAGTTACCGCACCAACCCTAATACCCTAAACCCTACAAACACCAGAAACATTTGATTCTGGGTAAAAGGGTTGGTGCGTTAACAATTAACGCACCAGAGTCTGGGCTGGGCTTGAATGTTGGGCTGGTCGTCTTTGTTGGGCTGGGATTTTTCTGTTGGATCTTGACGAAGTTCTGTTATCAGTTGTGCGTTTATTGCTAACGCACCACCATATTTTGCTTGAGTGTGTTACAGCTACCACACAGCTGTAAGTCACCTTTGGATGACCGAATTACGTTATTGGGCCTTTGTTGTTGTGGACCTTTTGTCTACATCGGCCCAAATCTAAGTTACCCTAGTAAAACCTCGGCTATAAATTCACTGCCTCAGTGAACGCTATTATCTCATTCTCACTGCGCCGTAAAATAATTAGGTTTCAAGTTCTTACTCTGTATTTCAATTAAAAGTCTCATTTTTTACTGATTTCGTTAGATATCTTCATTGTTTCTAACATGTTTTCTTACTTTGTATTACAGATTCAAACAACCATGGCATCATCTTCATCCTCCCCAGTTCCAGCAGAAGGCAGTGAGATCCAGTGCCCGAGTAGAAGGTGCTCAAGAACAATCAAGGTGTTCACTGGTAATGACAAGAACAATCCCCATACGTATGGACGAAGGTATACCACATGTCAGTGTAACTACATGATCGTGTATCTTGAGCCAGAATACGACAGTCATCATCTTCGAGTCATTGCAAAACTGTTGAAGGAAATAGCTGACCAGCAGTTGAAGCTGGTATATTTTCACCAGGGTAAGAGTATTGAAGCAGCCAAACACTGGATACAACAGAGGTTTCCCAATGACCCTGTTCCTAGTTTTTATGACAGTGACTCCGATTAGGGATCTGGGTATCAAATCAGTGAATCTCCGTTAAGTCTGTGTTTAGTTTAAATTTCAAGAATGAGTATGTTGTCTTTCCTTAATGAGTTGTTGTCTTTCCTTAATGAGTCTGTTGTCTTTTTAATTTATGCTGAGTGTGTTGTAGTTTATGGATTCACTGATTTCACTTCATTGTTTCACCTACCTCATCTAACTCTACTGAAAACACTATTTAAAGCAAACAAGACAAGTCATTACATATTTCAAAGCAGACAAGACAAGTCATTACATATTATAAATCAATTCCAATCGAAGTCTAAAGATCAAGGCTACTAAACTATTACAAATCAAGTCATGTAGTCCATACGCTTTCCAGCAGTGAAGCGGTATTGTCGAAACAAGTCCACTTGGCCAGCATATATCCCTTCCCACCACTTGATGTTGTCATCTGCAAATCTTCTCCACGAACCGGAACAACGTGGCAATGGTGCCCCACCACGGAGCCAAACCTAGATATACAAAGAAAATTAATCAATAAGTATAAATGATTTCGACGTTTCATGACGTTTGTTTAGATTACCACAGATTCTTACCGGTATCCAGTGATTACTGCATCCGACAAGAGCTATCCCAAAAATCTTATGTGGAGGACCAGGGATCACTGTAGACTGCCTTATTGGCAAGCATAAACACGGCGCATCCCAGGATAGTTGCACTAAACCAACATTATACACTGTGGCAAACACCAAACCCATAAATGGCATGTCCATCCAAAATGGTCTCTCACAAGGACATCTCATGTAGTTAACTTGAGCAATAAGATCATCCCATGTTCCTACCCGTAGTCCACGTCGTATGGGCTCCCATGTCTCTTTGTTTCCAAGAAGCTCCGCTGCCAACGCAGCACGGATCATACGATATTGACTCTGTTGCATACCCGTAAGTAGAGCCATTGACCGATACCCACAATGTCCGTCTGAACGCACATCTTTCACATAAGTCATGTAGGAAAGCCAAAAGTAGTCAATATTTTTCACCCCCAAGTTCACCCCCATATAACTTATGGCTTCTTCAATCTCTTCTTCATCTTCTCCTTCCTCTGTTTCGTTTTGATCTGGATAGCAAGCTCTTAGGGGCACGGCATTCATGTCTTCGTCTTCTAAATCGATGGTCTCTGAAAACAATGGTTCAGGTTGGGACTGTGATCCGAAGTCGAACGACACTTGACTTGCTTGCTTTTTAGGACAAGTTGGTCGTTCACTTTGCCTATTTGCCTTCTCCTTTGCGACTTTTTGCGCATTCTCAGTATTTGTTAAGTCTTCTCTAACGTACTCGTGGTAAAAATTTTCCCTCTTTTCTCTCGGAGGAGAATTCCCATTTCGCTGCTTCTCCTTGTTCTTTGATCCCGGCGGCCTTCCTTTTCCTTTCCTAAACAAGTTTGTTGGCTCTACCAAAGAACTTTGTTCCGGATGCTCCAAGTCAATGTACAACTCACTTAATCTGAATAGAGTTCCATCCCTCAAATCTCCACTTTCCCATTTCGCCCACATTTCACGCATTCTGATCTCCGGAATAGACATTGAACGATTGTCGTCGGGTAAGGACAAATTTATTGCATCATCTTCCCATCTCAGTTCCTTCCAGAAGTCATGAAAATCATCCGGAACAAGAGGTGTCTTTGAAATGATTGCCCTAGCAAGATCGTGTACGCATGGCATCCCAAGACAATCTCGAACCCAATGATCATCACAAACATTTGAATACTCCTCCTTCAATATTTGCTGGTACATTTCCAACAACAACAGAAAACACCTATCTGACACTCGGTAAAATAGCCTTGAAAACAACATTCGAATGCCAGGAGGAAAGGTTGGGTCATCAAAGACCATTTGCCGAGTGGTAAGTGCTTGGTTCATCGTCGCCCTAATCAGGTCCATCTGAACTATGACCGCATGGTGGATGCTCACGATCATTCTGTTGAAGCCTCCTCTACTAGAACCCACAATTTCTTTCGACACCTTATGCATCCCCTCCACCCTAAATAAACACAATTTCTAATCATTAGCATTAATAATATGGTGGTCCAAATTAACAACTAAACAAACAAAGATACCTGTTTGTAGTCCTTGTGTGAAAGTGAAGAGTGTAGTCCGTCCACGCTCTAACTATGAACTTCTTGTACGGAGTAAACCAGTACTTTTCAACGTAACCAACAATGCCCTTCTTCCATGAATCTCTCAGCTTTCTCAACCTCTCTTCCTAGATTTCTTCGGTGCTCGAGCAAAATATCCACCAACATTGCGTAACAAAGTTCTCCGCCCTTTTAGTATTTTTAATCACTTTTTCTGCGTGTGACTGGATGTTGTGCTTAATGTGCACCCAACACAATAGTTGCTTCACATCAGTGTCTTTGAACACAAGTTTGATTGCTCTCAACAAAGCCTTCTCACAGTCGGTCATTATAGCCTTCGGCATCACTCCCAAATTTCTACACAACTCATGAACGCACATCATCACAAACTTGTAATGCATTACTGTCTCCTGAGCCATGAAACTTCCTGAACAAACGAATCGACTCCGGGTGAGCGAAAAAAAGGACTTCAACCTCATTCGTCCTCGTGTTCCTCAAAGGTTGACAAAAATACTTGTTCTCTTTCTGAAAATTTAGAGACCACTGAGTAACCGACAATTCACCACGATCTTCAAAATTGATCTTCTGCAAAAAATTGGCAATCTGCTTCATGGATGTCACATTTTGCGGGTCTCTTATCCTAAGCTGAATAAGTATGTTTTTTGGCGTCTTGCGATCATCCCCCGCTTCCCTTGCTATTTTCTCCTCCTCTTTGCTCATTCTACCCACGAATGAATTCCCATGAAAACTAGTAGGAAGGGTGTGGTTGTGACGACCTTCTACAACATTCACGATCCATTTATAACTATAAGGCCCTTCTTTTATACGAACCCCATATAACTCAAATGTACAACCACATTTCTTCGATTTTCGGTGACGAAGCCTCGGAACCGGCAATTCTGGATTTTTTAAATTCACTTTCAGCCTACCCGATCTAGGTTTTCCAAACCTATCGCATACAAAATCAACGCAATATTTGCTAGATGTACGATGTACCAAAACTATCATTAAATCCCTTGCTCTCTGTTTTGTCCATTCCATCATCTCTTCTTTACTATCCCACATTTGCGCAGTACTAAAATGTGGTCTAAAGTCTTCTTCCTATATTGATTAAACTACATTACTTAGATACGCAATTTTAACTAATTAACCTAAATCTCATGCAATTAAATACAAAATTTAAATTGATAATATACTAACCAAAACTAATATGGTGCGGTAACTCTTACCGCACCAATTTATTAGTATTTTAATACTAATATGGTGCGGTAACTCTTACCGCACTAATTTATTAGTATTTTAATACTTTTTAAAAAAAATTTATTAATTAAAAAAAATAAAATTCCTGTGCGGTAATTGTTACCGCACAGGGTTTAAGTTAATGAAAATCTGTTTTTTTTTTGTTAATCTCGTATTAACTGTGTGCGTTAAATGTTAACGCACAGATCTGTGCCGTAATTCTTACCGCACCAGCGTCGTATAGGTTTCAGAAAAAATTCCAACAATGCCCCTGAGTCCTTTTGTGCGGTAAGCGTTAACGCACAGATGTGTACTGCAATTGTTACCGCACAGAATAGTGTACATTTAGCAAAACAAACGTGTGCATATAGACGCAGCCTAAAAATATTAAGAATACAAAAAGTGTCTCAACATATGTGCCGGGTTGAAATGGGACACATATTTACACATGATTATTATTTACCGTATATAGTATGCTGAAAAGACATATATATATATATAGAGAAACAAAATGTAGTTGATTGCTTCGTTGTCCAAGTATTAACTAAGCTTAAACACACAAGGACTCGGACAACTAAGCTTGAAAGACACATGGAGACCACTACTATTATTATGTTAAAGATAGACGATGGATAGACGAGGGTTTTATCTTTCAAATCTCGTGAAATAATAGTTTGAATGTTACAGGCTTACAGTTATTTTAGCTGGCGAATTCACAAATTCATATAAGTGATCTTTGTTTGGTTAAAAGAAATTTGATTGCATAAGAATTTAAAATAATTCGAATTAAACATATATATACAATCAAAACTAATAATTATATTAAGACTATGCATCAGGGAAGCATACACAAATAAAATATATACATCAGTTCAGCATTGTACAAAAAATACTGTCACAAGTTCAACACAATTTTTTCAAGTAAAATCTTTACAAAGATCAATTTAAGAAAAATATTCTTCTATTTTGTGACTCTTCAAAATTAAACAGCACATAATAAACGTAGCTTGTGACGCTTTAAAATGAAACAACACATTAAAAACGTGCAAAGAATTAAAAAGAAGGCCTCATATTATGTCCCTGACCTCAAATAATTAGAAACACGTTTTTTGTGATTGTCTAGTCTTATATTACGACGGCGTAGATATAAAAACGTGGAAGGAATTAAAAAGAAGGTCCGGTGTTGATTACAGGTATATTCATTGCCGACACCAAGTTTTGATATGCACTTGTAAGTTGTAACGAATGTGCAGAGCTATTATTTGTTATTGTCTTCGTGTATCTTTCAAGTCCAACAGTATGGAATAAGCTTTCCAGCTGGATACATGTTCTTCCCTTCACAAAACAAATAGGCGGGTCCAAAAGGGCAAAAGAAAAAAACACGCATTGGAGTTATATTTGTGAAAAATAAAAATAAGTAACACAAACTAGCGTTGTCTCCACGCCTTGCGCGGGTAATCGTTTAACGTTTATATATTATATATATTATAATTATAAATTTCATTGTATCAATTTTCTTAAATTAAAAAATTGATTTTTGTATTAATAAAGTTGGACATAAATTCCATAAAATGAAAACATGTACTCCGAACATTTATGAGCATTAAATCAAAAAATTAATGTGTTAATCATCGCTTGACAAAAGAAGATGTTAATTGTATCATATATGAATTGAAAAGTTTGAATTGGTGTAAGTTGAGTCCATGATTAAATTTGTTACGATCTTAATAGGCTTGGTCTATATGCACACGTTTTTTTTGCTAAATGCACACTATTCTGTGCGGTAAGAGTTGCAGTACACTTCTGTGCGTTAAGGATTACCGCACCAAAGGACTCCGGGGCATTGTTGGAAAATTTTCTGAAACCTATACGACGGTGGTGCGGTAACAATTACCGCACATTAACAATTACCGCACCAGATTAATACGAGATTAAGCAAACGAAAATTTAACTTCTGATGTACTTAAAACATGTGCGGTAATTGTTACCGCACATGATTTTTTTTTTTAAAAACAAATAAATTTAAAAAATAATAATTAAAATATGAATAAACATGTGCGGTAATTGTTACCGCACAGGTTTTATATATTAAAAAAACAATAAAGTGGTGCGGTAACTCTTACCGCACCATATTTTACGTAGTAAAAAAATATAAAATGGTGCGGTAACTCTTACCGCACCAAGTTACATATTTAAAAAAAAAACTTTCCCTCTCCCCCGACCTTCTTCCTCCTTCCTCTGTCAAAAATCGCCGCCGCCAAACCCTAAAAGTCGCCGGCCGTCTTCTCTTCCTTTTCCCGCCGATTAACCCATCAAAACCTTCAATAGAGGATGGATTCGAGTTGCCCCGACCATGGCGGTTCTTCTGGCCCCCAAAATCCGCCCGAAGTCCCCCCCCCCGCAGCAGCTCCGGCAATGGAGGTTCCGTTGACGACGACGCCATGGCTGGCTGTGGAGGAAAAAGAAGAGGAGGAAGTGGAGGTGCCACTGAGGTACAGTGGTGGTGCCCGGAGCCGGCCAAAATCCCGAGCCCGACCCGATACCCGTTGCCCGACCCGACCCGATACCCGTTGCCCGACCCGACCCGATACCAGCAGCCCAACCCGCCTCGATACCCGCACCCGAACCCGCTCCGAGGCCAAGAAACCGAAAGCGACCCGTCCAAAACGTCGGTCCCGGGTACGCTACTCGAGCAAATAGAAGGTTGAATCCACAAACCGAGGCTCAAACCGAGGCGCAACCGGAAGTTTTTTCGACTCCCGTAGATCTACATCAAGTATGTATTTTTATTAAATATTCTATAACTTTTGTATGTTTTTAAATAGTTTAATTATTTTATTTCGTAACGTTATGAAATTAGTTATTCAATTTCATAACGTTATGAATTTAATAATATTTGATAACGTTATGAAATTTTTAAATAAATTTCGTAACGTTATCAATTTATTTAATTTAATTAATTTATTAAATTTATAACGTTGTGAAATTAGTTATTTAATTTCATAACGTTATGAATTTAATAATATTTGATAACGTTATGAAATTTTTAAATAAATTTCGTAACGTTATCAATTTATTTAATTTAATTAATTTATTAAATTTATAACGTTATGAAATTAGTTATTTAATTTCATAACGTTATGAATTTAATAATATTTGATAACGTTATGAAATTTTTAAATACATTTCATAACGTTATCAATTTATTTAATTTGATTAATTTATTAAATTGATAACGTTATGAAATTAGTTATTTAATTTCATAACGTTATGAATTTAATAATATTTGATAACGTTATGAAATATTTAAATAAATTTCGTAACGTTATCAATTTATTTAATTTAATTAATTGATTAAATTTATAACGTTATGAAATTAGTTATTTAATTTCGTAACGTTATAAATTTATTTAATTTATTTTATAACATTATGAAATTAATTTATATGGTAACGTTATGAAATTAAGTAATTTATTGCGTAACGTTATGAAATTAAGTAATTTATTGCGTAACGTTATAAAATTATATTATTTGGTAACATTATGAAATTAATTAATTTATTCGTAGCGTTATGAAATTAATGAAATTTTATAACGTTATGAAATTAATGAAATTTTATAACGTTATGAAATATAATAATTTCATAATGTTATGAAATATGACATTCTATATTGTAAAATTAATGAATTAATTATTTTATGAAATATGACATTGTTCTTCTCTTATTTTGTAACGTTATGAATTATTAGTATATAAAGTATTGAAATTAGGCGAATTATAACGTTAATTTCGTAACGTTATGAACAAAATGTTTAGAAATTAGAGATGATTTTGATTAGGATTGACGTTACAACAACTGTTTGTAACGTTACGACGTCATGGAAAAGACGTTTTTGAATTTGACGTTATTTTTGTAACGCTATGAAAATAACGTTACGCTATAACAACAACATTAGGGGGTGCGAGATACGATGACTTCTAGTGGTTTTGTTCCGGGGGCTCCTGTTGCTGCAGAGCGTGTTAGGAGGACGGAGATTACAGCGTCCATACGTCAGAGTTTTGCTACTGCTCGAGACCAGCTGAATGCTTCTAGTTCGACACCCACTGATGTTACTGGTGCACTTACAGATACTGGGGCACTTAGGGATTGTGGTCTAGATGTTGATTCGCCTGCTGATGATGAGGGTTACAGTGAGAGTGAGGAGGAGGATATGGACGTCGATGATACAGCTGTTGATTTGGATGATGATATGCTGGGAGACGGTGAGGGTTTAGGTACAGATTATATTGTATCTCATCCCGAGATACCGACAGATCAGCTTAGGAGAGACGACCCTCCTATTATTTCAGAGGATCATGTTGGTATGGGGCCTTCATCGCCAGCTCCTACAGATTTAGGTCCTTCGTCTCCTACGCCAGATGTACCACCTCCCCCGACTGTACCACCTCCCGATGCAGATCCTGTACCACCTCCTGCTGTACCTTGGATGCCCGGAGGTCCTTTTACAAATGAGTTGCTGAAGAGTTATGAGACGCACATCGCCTGGGCTATTTATGAGCTTATAGTTGTTGATCCTCCCGCACCTGTGATTCCAGCTGGCCCCCGTCCTCTTCCTCCATTTATACAGAGACAGTGAGGAGGCCGAGGAGCTCAGGCAGATGATGATGTTGCTGATGCAGACGTTGCTGATCCTCCAGCACGAGGTGGACGCGCTCCACGCGGAGGACGAGGACGTGGACGTGGACGTGCTGCAGATCATGCTGATTTTCCACAGCCTGTTGATCTTCCAAAAGGCGAGGCTCCTCTTGATTTGGTATGTATTTGAACTAAAATGTTCATATGTGAAATATTTTGGCATTTTGTAGAAGTAACTGTGTTATTTTTTTACTTTTTTTTCAGACACAGAAGGTCATCAAGGTTCACTTCCACACCGCCTACTGCACTCCACTAGAGGCGTTTAGGAGACCTGGTCCATATTCGTGGTTTCAGCTTGCAGAGCGATCTGGATTGACTGATCTACGCTATATCGGGTCCGGTCCTGTCGATCATGTGTTGGTTTCTGCTTTCGTCGAGAGATGGCACCCAGAAACCAACACATTTCATTTGCCATTTGGAGAGATTGGTCCTACACTTCACGATGTGGTTGAGATCCTGTCGCTGCCTATACATGGCAGGAGTTGTAGCTCAGTTTTGAGCAAGGAGGAGATCTTCACTTTTGTTGCTGAGATGCTTCAAGTAGAGGAGGCACTGGTGAAGACTTGGTATAGGATGGAGGCATTCCTTTGGGTTATCTTCAAAAGAGATTGAAGGATATGATGCGGATGGAGGATGGACAGAGAGATGAGAGCCTCATTGCGTCTATGTACTTACTGTTGCTTCTCGGCACTACAGTTCTAGTGGACAAGTCGACTACAGCAGTCAAGCACTGGTGGTTAGTTCTTTTGGCCGACCACGACAGCACTGGCCGATATGCTTGGGGAGCTGGAGTGTTAGCTCATCTGTATCGCAACCTTGGACAGGCGTCGAGGCGATTGGCTATGGGGATGGGGAGTTCTGGCATTCTTTTGCGGGTTAGTACGCAAACAACAAAACTTGAGTTTTTTGAAAAAGGCGAAAAACGACCAAGTACGTCAAATATTGATAAAAATGGTTCAAAACGTCTCGAAACGACTAAGAAACGAAAAAAACGACTCAAAACGATATAAAATAAGCCAAATCGAAATTTGAAGGAATTCCGAACAAGTTGTAAAAAAGTGTAAAAATGTGGCCAAAATGATGGCATAATATGGCCAAATTGAGCAAATCTTAGCAAAACTTGAGTTTTTTGAAAAAGGCGAAAAACGACCAAGTACGTCAAATATTAATCAATAAGAAACGAAAAAAATCGACTCAAAACGATATAAAACAAGCCAAATCGAAATATGGATAATGGATAATGGATAGTGGGTAATGGATAATGGATGTCATATGTGTATAGTTTGGGCCTATATCGTTTTAACGCCTTGCACCGGAACAACGTGGCAATGGTGCCCCATCACGGAGCCAAACCTAGATATACAAAGAAAATTAATCAATAAATATAAATGATTTCGACGTTTCATGACGTTTGTTTAGATTACCACAGATTCTTACCGGTATCCAGTGATTACTGCATCCGACAAGAGCTATCCCAACAATCTTCTGTGGAGGACCAGGGCTCACTGTAGACTGCCTTATTGGCAAGCATAAACACGGCGCATCCCAGGATAGTTGCACTAAACCAACATTATACACTGTGGCAAACACCAAACCCATAAATGGCATGTCCATCCAAAATGGTCTCTCACAAGGACTTCTCATGTAGTTAACTTGAGCAATAAGATCATCCCATGTTCCTACTCGTAGTCCACGTCGTATGGGCTCCCATGTCTCTTTGTTTCCAAGAAGCTCCGCTTCCAACGCAGCACGGATCATACGATATTGACTCTGTTGCATACCCGTAAGTAGAGCCATTGACCGATACCCACAATGTCCGTCTGAACGCACATCTTTCACAGAAGTCATGTAGGAAAGCCAAAAGTAGTCAATATTTTTCACCCCCAAGTTCACCCCCATATAACTTATGGCTTCTTCAATCTCTTCTTCATCTTCTCCTTCCTCTGTTTCGTTTCGATCTGGATAGCAAGCTCTTAGGGGCACGACATTCATGTCTTCGTCTTCTAAATCGATGGTCTCTGAAAACAATGGTTCAGGTTGGGACTGTGATCCGAAGTCGAACGACACTTGACTTGCTTGCTTTTTAGGACAAGTTGGTCGTTCACTTTGCCTATTTGCCTTCTCCTTTGCGACTTTTTGCGCATTCTCAGTATTTGTTAAGTCTTCTCTAACGTACTCGTGGTAACTCTTTTCCCTCTTTTCTCTCGGAGGAGAATTCCAATTTCGCTGCTTCTCCTTGTTCTTTGATCCCGACGGCCTTCCTTTTCCTTTCCTAAACAAGTTTGTTGGCTCTACCAAAGAACTTTGTTCCGGATGCTCCAAGTCAATGTACAACTCACTTAATCTGAATAGAGTTCCATCCCTCAAATCTCCACTTTCCCATTTCGCCCACATTTCACGCATTCTGATCTCCGGAATAGACATTGAACGATTGTCGTCGAGTAAGGACAAATTTATTGCATCATCTTCCCATCTCAGTTCCTTCCAGAAGTCATGAAAATCATCCGGAACAAGAGGTGTCTTTGAAATGATTGCCCTAGCAAGATCGTGTACGCATGGCATCCCAAGACAATCTCGAACCCAATGATCATCACAAACATTTGAATACTCCTCCTTCAATATTTGCTGGTACATTTCCAACAACAACAGAAAACACCTATCTGACACTCGGTAAAATAGCCTTGAAAAAAACATTCGAATGCCAGGAGGAAAGGTTGGGTCATCAAAGACCATTTGCCGAGTGGTAAGTGCTTGGTTCATCGTCGCCCTAATCAGGTCCATCTGAACTATGACCGCATGGTGGATCCTCACGATCACTCTGTTGAAGCCTCCTCTACTAGAACCCACAATTTCTTTCAACACCTTATGCATCCCCTCCACCCTAAATAAACACAATTTCTAATCATTAGCATAAATAATATGGTGGTCCAAATTAACAACTAAACAAACAAAGATACCTGTTTGTAGTCCTTGTGTGAAAGTGAAGAGTGTAGTCTGTCCACGCTCTAACTATGAACTTCTTGTACGGAGTAAACCAGTACTTTTCAACGTAACCAACAATGCCCTTCTTCCATGAATCTCTCAGCTTTCTCAACCTCTCTTCGTAGATTTCTTCGGTGCTCGAGCAAAATATCCCCCAACATTGCGTAACAAAGTTCTCCGCCCTTTTAGTATTTTTAATCACTTTTTCTGTGTGTGACTGGATGTTGTGCTTAATGTGCACCCAACACAATAGTTGCTTCACATCAGTGTCTTTGAACACAAGTTTGATTGCTCTCAACAAAGCCTTCTCACAGTCGGTCATTATAGCCTTCGGCATCACTCCCAAATTTCTACACAACTCATGAACGCACATCATCACAAACTTGTAATGCATTACTGTCTCCTGAGCCATGAATGCATATGCGATGTTGAACGTCTTGTGCGTGCAAGTGAAACCAACCATCTCCACTAAAGTCATATCATACCTATTTGTCTTGTATGTGGCGTCCATGATAATCACGTGAGGAAACTTCCTGAACAAACGAATCGACTCCGGGTGAGCGAAAAAAAGGACTTCAACCTCATTTGTCCTCGTGTTCCTCAAAGGTTGACAAAAATACTTGTTCTCTTTCTGAAAATTTAGAGACCACTGAGTAACTGACAATTCACCACGATCTTCAAAATTGATCTTCTGCAAAAAATTGGCAATCTGCTTCATGGATGTCACATTTTGCGGGTCTCTTTTCCTAAGCTAAATAAGTATGTTTTTTGGCGTCTTGCGATCATCCCCCGCTTCCCTTGCTATTTTCTCCTCCTCTTTGCTCATTCTACCCACGAATGAATTCCCATGAAAACTAGTAGGAAGGGTGTGGTTGTGACGACCTTCTACAACATTCACGATCCATTTATAACTATAAGACCCTTCTTTTATACGAACCCCATATAACTCAAATGTACAACCACATTTCTTCGATTTTCGGTGACGAAGCCTTGGAACCGGCAATTCTGGATTTTTTAAATTCACTTTCAGCCTACCCGATCTAGGTTTTCCAAACCTATCGCATACAAAATCAACGCAATATTTGCTAGATGTACGATGTACCAAAACTATCATTAAATCCCTTGCTCTCTGTTTTGTCCATTCCATCATCTCTTCTTTACTATCCCACATTTGCGCAGTACTAAAATGTGGTCTAAAGTCTTCTTCCTATATTGATTAAACTACATTACTTAGATACGCAATTTTAACTAATTAACCTAAATCTCATTCAATTAAATACAAAATTTAAATTCATAATATACTAACCAAAATCGGTAACGGAGTCCAATCGTCTAATGCAAGTGATACATTTGCTTCGCCTTCTTCCTCTTCTTCGTCCACTTCCTCATCGACTTCTTCGTCTTCTTCGTCCACTTCCTCTTCTTCATCGACTTCGTATTCTTCTTCCACGACCCCTGATATCCAATTGTCGTTACCATCATCCTCACTACTCTAATAATTATAAGACATTGTGGTGTGCATTGCAAAACTTCAACAAGAGAGCTCAACCTATATATACAACCAAAAAATGCCCGTTGGAATTTTATGCCCGTTGGTGCGGTAATAGTTAAAATTCCAACGGGCATTTTTTCAAAAAAAACATGTGCGGTAACAGTTACCGCACAGATTATATTTATTATTTTCTTACAAATTTAATTTAATTATTTTCAAGGGCAGTTTTGGAATTTTTTTTGAAAGTATACTAAGCTTGTGCGTGAACTCTTACCGCACAGAGTGGTGCGTTAAGATTTAACGCACAAGCATAATCCGAGATTAACAAAAAAAGATTTTGATTAAAAAAAATCTTGTGCGGTAAATATTACCGCACATGTTTTATTTATAATTTTTTTTTAAATTTTTGTAACTTTTTTAAATTTTTTCTAATTAAAAAAATCTTTTTAAAGAATTAAATTTATATGTGTGGTAATAATACATTTTTTTATCATTACTACCTCATTGCTTTAGTGGTGAGATCTCAGGTTCGATTTTCAACCCCAACACTAACTCTTTTATTTTATTGGTGAAAAATAAATTAAAAATAGGGTGAGAAGAGTCGAACTTGAGACCTCATGCACAAGTAATGAGAGTGAAATCACTTCTTCATTTGCAAGTAACACCTCCTTTGTAAACATCAAACTAGTCATCACTCCCATTACATGTGCATGAGGCCTCAAGTTCGACTTTTCTCACCCTATTTTTTATTTATTTTTCACCAATAAATTAAAAGAGTGAGTGTTGGGGTATAGAATCGAACCTGAGACCTCACAGAGGTTGCACAGTGCCTTACCACTAGAGCAATGAGGTAATAATGATAAAAAATGTATATGTGCGGTAATATTTACCGCACTGATAAATTTATATCTTTAAAAAAATTTGTAATAAAAAAAAAATATGAGCGGTAAATAAAAAAAGTTAAAAAATTAAAAAAAACTTATAAATAAAACTTGTGCGGTAAAATTTAGCGCACAAGATTTTTTTTAATCAAAATCTTAACTTTTTTTTTGTTAATCTCGGATTAAGCTTGTGCGTTAAATCTTAACGCACCACTCTGTGCGGTAAGAGTTAACGCACACGCTTAGTATACATTTCAAAAAAATTCCAAAACTGCCCCTGAAACTATGTGTGCGGTAATTGTTAACGCATAGATCTGAACTATAAGAATTACCGCACAGAACAATGTGCATTTAACCAAAAAAAACGTGTGCATTTAGACCATGCCTATATACATATATAGAGGGAAGCTCCTGTAAGACCACTTTTATAGTAAAACTGAGTTAACGAATAGAGTCATATGATGAGATTAGATGAAGGGCTAGATTAGAAGTCTTGAAATTAAAAGAAAATAAGGAAAAACATCATAACCCCTTCCTTAATTTACGGCAATTCCAAATCAACGACTTCTCTCTCTCTCTTCCATCAATTCAACGTCTTGTCTCTTCCATCGTTCTTCTCTTCCAGTTGGTAACAATAGTTGATTGATACAACATCACACAAATCTTCATGGAAGAAGGTTAGTATCGAGATATGCATCAAATTTGTTTACTAAAATCGACTTTGGTATATTAGATTCAATGGATTTGATTAGTGTTTTATTTGGGTTTGATCAGGGTTTGAGTATATTCGACTTTTTTTGTAAAAGTAAGTATATTACCAAAAAAGGGACAAATCTTTATACAATACTAACCCTAACCTCACCAAAACTTCCTCACGGAACCTCACAAGCCGAGGTCTCATGAAAAGCACACCAAGCCCACACTCCTCCAAGGAACCTCACAAAACGAGGCCTCAAGGGGAGAAACAATAACCCCACCCCCTCTAGGACCATAGACGTCAAGCCAACACTCTAGGGGGGTAACAGAACCAACACTCCCCCACAACCACAACAACCCCAAGCCCCAAACAAGCGAACAATTACAGCCTAAGCATTCTCCTATACGAGTCATTCCTCCTATTTCCTTCCTTACACTTCAAAGCAATCTGAGCCCTGCAATCACTCAAAGCCATATTATAGCAATCCATCATACTCTCATGCTTACCCCTGAAGATAGTATTATTTCTGACTCTCCAAGTATGATAAGTAGCAGCGCTTATCACCATAACCAAGCCCTACACTATCCAACACTTCTTATCTCTGCTTCTGGCAATCCAATAAAACCAATCCTCAAGAGTGTCCTTCCAAGCACCAACTCTGAGCCACTGCAACAATCTAGTCAACACCTCCTTAGTATAGCTACACTTCCACCACAAGTGAACTTCAGTTTCAGGTTCACAATTGCACAAGACACACATATCCGGAATATTAATCCCCACCCATGAAGTCTAGCTCTCGTAGGTAATCTCGTCTTCAAAGTTAGCCACATATGGAAGGACCATTTCCTAGTCTGCCTCTTCCCCCAAATCAAATACCATTTCCCCTCACTAACGTTCCTCTCCCTAACATTGTCATACAAAGCCTTATAATTCATTTTACCATTTCTCTTCTTGATGTCTTCAAGACTAATAAGTCTTTCACTATATCCCCCAACCAAGGAATTACTAGGCATAAACTTAGATCTCCACTCATTCTTGATTTTGATAAGCACTCTCCAAATCCAAGAGTCACCACTCTTCTCCTCTCTTCTCCACAAATCTTCCCCCTTCACTAACTTATTTCTGACCCATCTAGTCCAAATATTAGGCTTCTTCTCATGCACTTCATAAATCAATTTCATGAGAAGAACTTTATTCCACGTGAGGACCTCCTTAATATCAATGCCCCCCTCATCAAAGGGTTTAGTTACCAAATCCAGGCCACTAAACATCTCCTTCTATCACACTTCCCAGCCCACAAGAAACTTCTACAAATAGCCACAATCCTATCCACCACCTGCTCAGGGAACAACATATCTTGACACCAAAAACCCAAGATACCCTCAATAACAGCCTTAATAACTTGTCTTCTCCCGGCATAAGAAAGGTTTCTACAGGTCCAGCTATGCACTTTATCAGTAATCTTTCGGAGCAAACCAGCATACTCACACACCTTCACCTTCTTAGTATGCAAAGGAAGCCCAAGATAACGAATAGGGAACTCCCCTAGAGCATAGTGCAAAACCCTAAGCAGCTCATACTGAACAGCCTCTGAAACACCTCCAAAGAAGACCTCACTCTTATGAACATTCACAAACAGGCCTGACTCATCGCCAAAACTGTCAATACACTCTTTCACCACAGAAACCGAACCAAGGTCAGCTCTACAGAAAATCAACAAATCGTCAGCAAAAGCAGGGTCTGCAATCCTCATCCCCCCCGCACTTAGGATGAAATTTAAACTCTCTGCTCTTACTGGCTTTCTGTAGTTTCCTGCTCAACATTTCCATAACCACCACAAAGAGGAACGGGGACATACCTTGTCTCAATACTCTCTCCTCTTTAAAAAAACCCCTTAGGTTCACCATTCACCAACACAGAGTACATAGGGGTGCGAACACAAATCATAATCCACTTGATTCGGCTAGGAGGGAAGTTCAAGAAAGTAAGAGCATATTCCAAGAATTACCAACTAACACAATCATAGGCCTTCATAATATCAACTTTGACCACACATCTAGGAGACTTACACTGCTGAAGATAACTACTTACTAGATCTTGAGCAATCACAGAATTATGCACCAAACTTCTTCCTGGCACAAAAGCATCCTGCCCAACAGAAACCACTTTCTCAAGATGATCTCTTACTCTTAAATCAAGCAACTTAGTAATCATCTTAAAGACCCCGTTACAACACGAAATAGGTCTAAAATCCTTCACCAAAAGAGGTTTAGAAATTTTAGGAATAATAGTGACAAAAGTAGTATTCAACTGTCTCAGCAACTTCCCAGAGCAAAAGAAATCCCTAACCGCTTCTACCACATCATTAGCCACAATATCCCAACACTCTTTAAAGAAGAAGCTATTGAACCCATCCGGCCCTGGAGACTTATTACTATCAATACTATGTAAGGCAGTTTTAATCTCACCTGGGGTAGGAATACGGCTAAGATTACTGTGATCATCATCATCCACCTTCTTGCCCTCAATATCCACAAAGTTGGGGATACAAGTATCCTTCCTAGTCCCAAACAAACCAGTGTAGAACTATATAATCTCATGACCAATCTTCTCTTAAGATTCAAGAATATCACCATTATCATTATGGAGGATATGGATCCCATTGATCCCCCTCCCAGTTTTAATACTCTTATAAAAGATGGAAGACGTCTCTTCCCCAAAAGCAAGCCAATCAATTTTGGCTTTTGCACAATTTTCTCTCTAGCTTGTTGCCTCCTAAGAATCATGATATCCCTAGCCTCCTTAGCCTCCTTCTGCTTATTCTCATTAAAGTAATCCATTTGAAGCTCACTAAACTTCCTTTCAAACTCTCTCTCACTTTGTTGAACCATGCCATCCATGTTTTCGAACCTAGTCTTGCTCCATTCTCTAAGACTATTCTTGAGCACATTAAGTTTCTTCACCAACTGAAACTGTTTGGTACCATGAGCCCTCCTATTCCACACAAAACGCACCCTTCTTTTAAACTAGTGATCCAAATGCCAATAATTTGTGAATCTGAAAGGAATCTTTCTCATTTCCCTTGCTGTTTCAATAAACATAACCCTAGGGGAATGATCAGACTCGTCAAGTTCATCAAAAACGACACTACTCACCATCTTATCTCTCCAATTCCCATTCACCAAAATTCTATCCAACTTGCAAGCAACCCTATCCCAAGTTAAAACCACACCAGCATACTCCAAATCAGATAAATCACAATCTTCCATCATGTCATTAAGTTCCTCATAACTAGACATAGGAATAACAGAATCATACAATCTCTCTGAAGCATCTAACACACAATTGAAATCTCCCATAACGGCCCAAGGATAAGTAATACTCAGGGCATAGCTTCTCATACTATTCCACAGGTCCTCCCTACCGTCTCTACAGTTCTCAACGTACACAAAAGAAACCTCAAAACTCTGCCTCAACCAGAGACACTTCACCTTACAATGAATAAACTGAGCATCTATCTCAATCACATTCAAATTCACTTCAGCAGAGTTCCAACTAAACCAAATTCTACCTTTCCGGGTATTAGTAGCATTAGTAACAAAGGGCCAGTCCTTCAACAACTTCTTAGAGATCGCTCCCTCTTTATTCTTCTCAATCGTAGTTTCCAAAATAGCAAAAATAACCAACTCCATTCTAGTTGCATACTTATTAAGCCTACTGATAGCTCCCACTCGATTGCAGCCTCTAGAGTTCCAAGCACACACTCCAACTTATCCATTAACTTCGCCCCCATGATTGCTACAACCCTCAGAACCCGCACCTAACACATTAAACTTATTAGGAGTAACCACACCTTTCTCTACTCCACTCACATTCATCCTTCCCATCTCGCAACCCTTTCCTCCATTACCTCTTTTCTTAACCACTTCCTTCCAACTCCCCACCGCTTCTTTCCTAACTTCATCTTTACCTTGCATCTGTGAGCATTTAATCGTCAACTCATATGCTCCTTGATCCTTAGAAAGATCATCATTTCCCTTCTCCACATTCCCCTTCCCCTCCTTCTGGTCTATCACATTTCCAGCATATTTCCTAACAATAGGTTTCCATACATTCTTTCCATTTCCATTAACCATCCTCTCACCTCCCTTCAGAACCCCACTTTTACTACATAAATCGAAATTATGGCCATACTCTTTGCACTTAAAACATCTCCACGACAACCATTCAAACTCTACCTTTTGCTCATACATCTTCTCATCATACCCCTCCAATTTCACATTCTTCCTGACAATTTCCATCACAGTGACTTCCACCAAGAGTCTAGAATAAGAAAACCTTGATCTCTGACTAGTAACATGATCCATAAACAAAGGTTTCCCTATCATACTTCCTATCACACTAAGCATCCTATTCGAGTGAAAAATAGGATCCAAGTTATCCAAACTGGAAGCCTCTCAAAGCTCGCCCACTCCATTCTCCTAAGCACCAATGGTCTAGCCCCTCCCATCATCCATAGCTATTTCTCACAATTTTTTTCCATCTCCTCCCTCTTCCTGAATTTCATAATCCACACACCGTTATCCTTAAAATGAATCTTAGGCTCCTCTATCATCGATTTAGACTTAATAAACTGAAGCATCAACGCCATAGAAGGCCTTGTTCCAACCACAACACCAATCGCCGTAGCACTCCAATCTTCCTCTTGCATACGATCTTCTTTTGTAGAGAATTTGTACACGACCTTATTAATCCCTGGAATATTCTCCAAAAGCTCCATCCCTTCCAAAAAATCAGCGCCTAACTTCCCATCCTTCATCTCCTTACTATCAATCTCATCATAAACATTCCCGTCATTACACTGACCATCGATACCCTCAGCCCCATTCAAAGCAAACCTCTTAACACTAGCCTGTTTTACTGACTGAATTCCCGTCCCTAAACTTTGGCTAACACTTCGTTCAGCATCAACAACATCAACAAATCCTGCACTATTTCCCTTGTTCATCTCAACAACTAATTCATTGCTTTCTCTACCTTCTGCACCAGCAACCTCAGCACATTTTCCATACTTCAGACCAACAGCTGTACCACCACGTTCAGCAACAGCAACCTCAGCAAATCCTGCACTGTTTCCCTTGTTCAGCCCTGCAACTAATCCTTTACTTCCTCTACATTAAGAAACAACAACATCAACACTTTTTCCATGTTTCAGTCCAGCAGTTGTACCACCACGTTCAGCAACAACAACCTCAACAAATCCTTTTCCATTTTTCAGTCCAGCAGGTGCCTCAACCTCACCCCAAACCCCAACAACAATCTCAGTCAAAACAGCATCCCTGCCTCCCCTCTGTACTGAAAAACAACCCCTTCGTTACCACCACTACCCGCAGCTGCTTCGTGCCCACTGTTCTCACCCATCTTCAACCCAGATCTGGTCCCCGTTTTGTTCACACATGACACATTTCGATCAAGCCTCTAACTTACGGGACTCCCTTCAATCCCACAATTCCTTCCCAACGTTCCATCATCATCCTCTCTGGAATACTCGTCCTCCAGTCCTTCCTCTATCACCTCCATCTCACGGCCTCCCTTACCTTTCCCAGCTCTTCTCCCGCCGGAATTCTTCCCACCACCACGCGTTGGAGTCCTCGTCGACGCCCCACGCCCCCTCTGACCGGCCATAGCGACCTCCCAGAAGGCAGCGACACCTTACGGCGGGGCGGGGCCTCCAAACCCAGCCTAGAAAACCTAGTCACACACCAAGGTAAGGAGAACCAAATAACCCCTAATTACAAAACTGGCCCAAAAAAGAGAATAATGAGAAAATAGTATATTCGACTCTATTATATGCATCAAACTAGGGTTAAATAGGGTTTCGTTCTGATATGCGACGACAATAAAACGATATGCATCAGATGATTCGGTGTTATGCAGTAGCAATTTAGGGTTTCACATGAATTATGTTATGCAGTAAAAAGGTTGTCGAATGTGTTTCGCAATAGCTGTTATGCAACCGGATATACTTGATATGCAGTAGATACGTTTTTATTTTAACAATGGCATTCGCCTCTCAAATCGAATTCTTAGCCAAGTGGATGTGACATTTGACTTTCATATTAGATTCACAAGATTCTTTCATGTAAATCGCCCCTAAGTTATTTTTTTAGGTTATGCAATCAAATTTATTTGGTATGCAATTGTTCTAAATGAATATGCATTTACGGTTCATTGATATGCACAGAACTGTATCAGTTATGCAGGAGAATCGACCTGATGATATGATCTATTGCCCTCTCAAATCGTATGATCAACAAAGGGAGACCTTATGTGACTAGGGTTGTATTTAATTTGACTTTGATGTATTAGAATCATTAAAATTCACTAGGGTTTGATGTAATTGAACAACCTATTCGTCATTATGCGAACTCTCTAGGGTTTGATAGGGTTCGCTAGGGTTTAATTATGATGTGCGAACTCGCATAAAAGTTATGCATATTCTATTTGCCGATATGCAATTTTGCATCCTCGTTACGCAATAGCTATTTAGTGTTTCGAATTTTGAGGCGTTATGCATTAATTAAGTTTTCGTATGTGTTTCTTTTTCGACGTTATGCAATCAGATTTACTAGATATGCACTATATTTGTTGAACGACTTTCAATTCTCCCCCCCTCCTCTAAAATCGTAGGATCAACAAAGGGGGACCTTATATGACTAGGGTTTGATTTAATTTGACTTTGATGTATTGGATTCATAGGAATTTGATTAGGGTTTGATATAATTGAACAACCTATTCGTCGTTATGCGAACTCGCTTGGGTTGGCTAGGGTTTAATTCTCATATGCGAACTCGCTAAAACAATATCCATATTCCATTCGCCGTTACGCAATCGCATTTAAGGTTTCAAATTTTGAGGCGTTATGCAGTAATTAAGTTGTCATATGCGTTTTTGTCACTGCTATGCAATAATATTTACATGATATGCACTATATGTGTTAAATTGCTATCATTGTTTGTCGCCTCTCAAATAATATGCCCTAGTGAATTTTAATATGGGTCTTTAGGGTTTCATTTTGCGGTTATTCGATCTATTAGGGTACCAATATGCACAATGCTATAAACGATATGCAGAAATCATTAAAGCATATTCAAGACACAGTAATGATACTTTGTTACGCTTTTTTAAGTTATTATAATAATATTTGGGAACGATAAGCATAAAGCTATTAGTGATATGCACTTCATTGGTATAGATATTCGATATAATCTTTGTTCGTGAATGATATGCAGAAAGTTATTGGTGTTATGCACTTCGTTTGTATTGATATTCATTGCACTCTGATTCACTTGATATTCACTCGTTGTGCATTGATGTGCACTAACTGTTCATTGATATGCACAACATGTCCATGTATGCAGAGAAACCCAAAGGATGACGTCATGTATTCTTCATCAGACGATGATGTCGATCTATTAGGGTACTGATATGCACGATGTCATAAACGATATGCAAAAATCGATAAGGCATATTCAAGACACTGTAATGATACTATGTTACCCATTTTTAAGTCATTGTAATCATATTTACAAACGATATGCATAAAGCTATTAGTGATATGCACCAAAATTGTAGCGATATGCACTAAATTTGTATAGATATGCACCAAATCTGCAGCAATATCCACCAAATCTTTAGCGATATGCACTAAATCTGTATAGATATGAACCAAATTCATAGTGATATGCATTAAATCCGCAACGATATGCACTAAATCTGTAGTGATATGCAAACTCATCAAATTAAGAATGAACTTCAAAAACACTACATATAATTTGCAGAATGTAAAAAGTAGTGTACATATCACCCACAAACAAGTGAAGATCAATGCATTATTAGTGATATGGTAGGTTTGCATCTCAATTCAAGAAAGCACAATTCAAAAAACCTTATATAATGTCAAATTACAACGTCGAAAACACAATATGCAAGCAAGTAAGCAAAAAGCAAACTTATTTAATCAAATGTCCTCTCCACATAATACATTTTAATTCTAACGATACAATTGCATAAAGTACATGAAGATAGCATATTAATTAAAACAAAATAAATATCAATAAAACATAAAATGATTCCAATAGCTTGTATACGACAAATTATCCACTAATTTCTAGTGTACTAGTGTAAGACCCGTGCCATGCACGGGATATATTATTCATTAAAAATAATTAATATTATTATAAAACAATGCAACAAACATAGAAAATTAATGAAATTAATAATTCAAAAATGTAAAAAATTATCCAAATCATATATAGTCTAATGTCGAAAATATCCAAATAGCTAAGTTTACATCACATTATTGAACACCTCTTTGTAAACCACATTAATTGTTTCACTATATGTACAATTGTTCTTATCACATATCACTACATTCAATACACCTCTGCTTGTAACCCTTGAAAACGCAACATACAGTTGGCCATGGGTAAATACAGGTCTTGAAAGAAATAAACCAACTCGAGATAGAGGTTGCCCTTGACTTTTGTTCCTAATCCAGTGATAGAACTATCATTGCATTCATCAAGTAAAGTCTTGAAAGAGAAGACAATCTTGTGTATGCATGTGCAGGAACTTTTTTATTTGTCCTGATTTTTCTCAACCACAAAATTCAAAATTTTGTATATGTATATGTTATACTCCTTGAACAGCTTGGAGAATTTGTTTACGGACCAAAATGGGATTTGAGCACCGATCCTTGAATTCTGCATAAATAAATTAGAATTTAGCAACGTAATGATATGATAGTGTTTGACATCTTATTGATAAGTGTTGCTCAAGGTTCAAGATTAACATATACTTCGTAGTGTAATGATATGGTCTTTTCCAAGCTAAACTCAGAATTTAGCAACGTTAGATAAGAATCACATGTATAGTTTGCATTTTAAAGATCTTAACTTCTAGAATAAGCAAAATTGTTAAAAACAAAACTGAAACCTATAGAAACATATGCAACTTGGATATGAAAGACCTTTGAGCAACAGCTTTCCAAGAAGAAGATGAGAACATTGGTATGACTAATTACTTGAACCCTCCCATGAAGAGTTAGAAAGCATGTCTACCTATCTTGGTTCAGAAACAAATTACTCCCATTAGGACTATCCCCACTTGGACCAAGGCATTTCAATTGTTCAAGTAACTAATTTACAATAAAGGTGACACACAGTCAGAGACATCAAACCCAGTTCATTATTATGGATAATTACTGCATAGACATCTGATAACACTTGGATCTAGAGAACAACTCAGCAGATATCAATCATTCACAAAGTCACATTGATACTTTTAAGTCTTGTTTTGGTGTATACAAATTTCCGAGCCTATGCAATGAATTTTCACAACGCTGACTCATTAACAAAAGCCCAAATATCATCTGTTGACATGCACTGAGAGAAGGAAATGGAGAAAGGCAAATAAGTTGCAGCCAACTTACCTCCAGACACAAACAGTGGCTGAGAATTATGGAAATGAACACCACGGACTGGGCCCTCGTGTTCATCGAGCCGATCTATGAGCGTGCACATCCTGTAATCCCACAGCTGGATCACTCCACTGTCAAGACTCGTAAGGATCCATGGTCGCTTCGGGTGGAAACTCAAACCTTTAACCCTATTGCTCTTGGTCTCGAATTTAGTCAACATTTCACACCTTTAAGACCATATCATTACATTATATGTTAATTTTGAACCTTGAGCAACACTTGTCAATCAGATGTCATATAATTGCATTTTGTATATGTTATAGAATGTTCAGCACTGAAACAAAAATGATAGTGTTTGAAAACAGAACTTAAAATTATAAAAATTCAGCAGCTCAAAAACATATAAAAATTCATCAAGATGTTTCTTAGGAAGATTAATGAAATACAAAAGAATATTAGAAAGACTACCTTCTCATCTAGGAGTACCATGCGAATTTCATCTCGATTTTACTCTTTTCAACCCACATTCGAATGATGCGAACTTTGAGTGTGGATACTCCTTTGGCTCCAGTAATATCTCCAATAAATTTTGCCATTGAGAGAGAGTAACCGGATTATCTAAACAATGAACAGGAAGAAGAATGAAGTTATGCTTGGGAGGAGTCTGTACGTATGATGAATAGGTGGTAGAGGGCTTAAAAAATTTAGTTACAAAGAAGATTTATTAAGCTGTTAAAATCCCCAACAACAAAATCTTAGTAGGTATTATATTGTTTTCTGATTTTTATCTCGTATCAGTTTAGATTTTTATCTGATATCAGTTTAGATTTGTGGGGCCAGTTTAAATTGAGCTCAAATTATCTTAACAAACTAACAACTATTTTTGGGATATAAAATTAAAAAAGATAGAATTTTAAAAAGATAAAATTTAAAAAATATCATTAACAATATGCTTCTCGTTAATGAACCCACCAGATATCTTAACAATATGCATCTCCTCTACGCAATCTATTTGTTTAAATTTTAACCTAATGAAGTTGCTTTAGCTAATCCAAATTTTTTATAAGAAAGCTAGCCGTCATTAATCAGACTGATCAAGTTTTTGGTTCAGATCAAGAGCACCTAATTCTGCAGGCCACTATGGGATTTCTAATTTTGCAGGGCAATGTGCCAAACATGATCACAATAATATGAAAATGGATCGGGTTGGTTACAATTAAGAATCGGGTGCACCCATGATAGCCCGATCCATTTTTCTCTCTCAATTATATAGCTAATCCATTATGTTTAGCCTGGAAGGCTAGAAAAGTTAGAGGTATTGCAATGAGATTTAGGCAGCTGACAACTATCTACTTATCAGAAACAGGTTTTTCTGAGGGCCGTGTTTTATTCCAAGAATCCCGTGTTTTATTCCATAAAAAAAGAGTACTTTAGCAATGAAGCAAATGCTCACCTCCAACGCTTTTTCTTCATCATAAATGAATTTGGGTAACTTCCTCATCAAATCTTTTCTATCACTTCCAGCTATAGCCTTGCTTATCTATACAAGGCAAAAATGACAAACAAAAAAAGTATCAAAACAAACAAACTGAATGCAGTTAAAAACAATGGGCGCAGCTAAGGCAAAATGCTATGAAATTGTAACCTATATAAGGGATGTAACATCAGTACCTGCGGAGCATATACACACCGTAGGGTGCCAACAATTAATCCTCCTAGAATAAACCCCCCTATGAAGGCACTGGAGTTGCTCCTATTATCACTGTCACAGTCATAGGTAAATAAAAATTTCAGAGGTTATGAAGCTCACTAAGAAGACTATGAAGCTCACTCTAATTTTCGATTATCCATAAAGAATTTCACAAACAGAGGGGCAACTTATGTATGGTAATCTTAGGGTTATATAAATGAGGGCAACATACCAGACCTTAAAGCTTGGATTTAAATTGAGCAGTGACTACTAAATTGAGCTGAACCAAACCCAAAAATAGGTAATCTGAAATCTCAGCTACATAATCCAACTATAGAAGAATATTCAACATTTATGTGGTATGAAAACATGGATCAATCACCAGCAAGAGGCAGGTCAATCAACAACTCTGAAAACCACAGTATTATGATGAATCAAAGAAAGAATAGATGTGAGGGAAAAGGGCGTTTACTTTCTAAAAGCCGGAGCTTTCCTCCTCTTATCATCAGGGATAGTAGTGTCGAAACCGGCGTCACTGCTGCTAGCACAAAGATCATTTTGTTGCCTCTTCTGAGACATTTTGTCGAACACCTAGAAGGCAAGATTGGCCTGAATTACGAATTCGGAGAGATGAACAACAAAAGGAGGAAGATGAAAGGAGGATAAATAGAGTACCAAGAATATTGGAAGGTTGAGAAAACAAAGGACCGAGAATTCTCAAATCCATAGGTGGAATAGAGACCCGCTTGATAATAGCACTCTTATCGCACTCGATGGTTTCAGATTGGGCGTCCCGATCAAACCTAAGCCACAACCTTGCTCCTCCAGGCTTTTTCTTTGGCTTACTCGTTCCGGCGGTAGGACTCCCCTCAGCAGAAGCAGTGATCTCGTTGGTATTGGACAGAAGAACCACCTCGACCGCACCAGTAGAATTCTGTAGGGAGACGTTGACATTTTGAGGATTAGGCATACTCAATCACACAAAATTGAGATGGAGGACGGTCAAATAAAACAAAATTATATCAAAATTATATGAAGAACTATAGAACAGAGGAAAAGAGTGATTAAAATAAAAATTTACCAGAAGAGAAGAGTGTAACCAGTTGCCCATAGAGGGGAAGTAAACAGTTGGACGAAGAAGTAAAGCTGATTTTAGGATAACAAATCAGCCTAAAATCTAGTCTAAGATGTTTTGAGGTTGAAAGAGATATGGATAAATTTTACAACGTCTAATGACGAAGAAGAAGGATCCAAAATTCTAGGCTGATTTTATTTGTAGAAATTTTTAATAATTAATAAAAAAAGTAGATGTGAGGTTTATTGTGAGAATGCCATCTCAGCTTTATGGGGCCAGATTTAACCAGAGAGCTCTAAATAGCTCTGTTTTAATATATATATATATAGATTTGAAAGTTAAACCCTAATCGTAGAAAAATGATTGAAACAAAAAAGTCAAGTGTTAGATATGATAATTAGACCAAAATTAATCAAAAAATTGATGAATTAAATCCAAGATTGAAACAAATAACTAAGATCTGTTTTTTTTTCTCCTCAAAAACTTTAGAAGCATTATACTAACCTAAAACCAAAATCGTGACCAACCTTGTTTGAACAAAGTCGAGAAGATTCAAAGCAGAGCACTGACTATCTGTTCGCCTGGTTCATCCTCGTTCTCCTCTTCAAATTGGACCGCAAATCAGAGATCTACAAGGAGGTTTCACTCTCCTACCTCTTCCTTGCCAGCAATCTCCGCTATATCGTCCAAAAAGTCCAATCATCAGATCTCCGACGAATCCTCGACGACGGTTGGATTTCCGTCCATCAAGAGAAAGTGAATCAATATTTCGCAAGCTACGAGTGAATAGCATGGGGAAGATTGATCAATCCGTTACAAGATCAATCATTCAATGATCAGACGACTGATGATGGTTTAGAGCGAGTTAAAGAGAGCAGTTTGAAATCGAAGTCGAGCGAGATCAGTTTCATTGGGTACAGATCGATCTCAGCTTTCACCAGATATGTCTCTCGCTTGATTCCGATTCCAAACGAGCCTAAACGGGCAACCCGAACACGCGTAAATCTTACGCGGGTATGCACAAGACTTACGCGGGTATGCACAAGACTTACGCGCGTTTGGGTTGCCTGTTTGGCCTCGTTCGAAAGCGGAATCGAGCGAGATCAGTTTCTTTGGGTCCGTATCGATCTCATCTTTTACCAGATATGCCTCTCGTTCGATTCCGATTCTGAACGAGCCTAAACGGGCAACTCAAACGCGCATAAATCTTATGCGGGTATGCACGAGACTTACGCGCGTTTAGGTTGCCTGTTTGGCCTCGTTCAGAATCAGAATCGAGCGATATCAATTTGTTTGGGTCCGTATCGATCCCATCCTTTACCCGATATGTCTCTCGCTCGATTCCAATTTCGAACGAGGCCAAACAGGCAACCCAAACGCGTGTAAGTCTCGTGCATACCCGCGTAATATTTACGCCCGTTTATTCTCATTCGGAATCGGAATCAAGAGAGAGACATTAGCCGTTGGTTTTGCAAGCGGCTCATGCATATTTTTTTAAAAATTTGTAGCATATTAAAACACGTATAAGAGACGCTGGTTTTGCCAGTGTGTCTTATACGAGGAATTATTTTTTAAAACGCTTATGTGTAAGAGACGCTAGCAAAGCCAGCGTCTCTTCAACATAAAAAATTTCCGAACCACATTATGTTGAGAATAAGTTTCAAAACAAGCCCAAATCGAGATTTATTTTTGAAAAAAAGCCTACTTTAGAAAAAAAATTCATATATTGGTATGTAAAAAATATATATATGTAAGAAGAGAGTAAAAACACTGAGTGATCAATCATCAATGTAAAATATGTGTATCATATACTTAATCAAACAAGAATTATATCATTTTAGATCAATATAAGATATTTTTTACACACTTTACACCTAAATTTAATATTTTGTACGGAAACATAAATAATTTTTTAGCTGTAACAAAAATTATATTAGCATATAGCATGTAAATACATATGGATGGACTTAATTACATGAAATTCTTCTTAAGTCTTTTTTTTCTTCCTCGACATTTCGCATAACTATATAAATTTTGTACATTCACATGCGAAGTGCCCAAAAAAACCAAATATAAATTTAGTGTATACATGATCACCATTCAATAGTAAAATATAAGGATAAGGAAGAAACAACTCAATACATTGAGAAGATTCAGCTTGTCAGATTGGATCGGATTAACATAATCGTAAAATCATACAAATTTGAAAAATTAAGCCATGAAATTAATAAAATATGACTAACACATAAGATCCTCCTACAATTATCGAACAACGATGAATTGATGAAAAGGTTATAATAAATCAACAATAAGTAGAAATAACCTTTAATAATACATATAAAAGTGAAAAAAAATTTAATGGATTTTTCATTCAATTTATAGGATTGATGAAACTAAACTACAACTTTAATAACATCTTAAGATCGATGAAAAATCTCTCCTTCAACATATTGTAAATTTGGATTTTTTAAAAATTGACCAACTAAATACGAAAGTTGACACATTATTGTGATCTTTTAGATTTAGTTGAGGAAATTTTTATATTTTATAATTAAATTTGATTAATTTATTTTTACTTTTCTATTGCTAAAATAGTGAGGTGACACTGAGGTGACACAATTTTTGTGAAGACTTGACTTCCCCCTTATATTCTAGTTAGGTAGATAATTTTTCGTTTATAGTCTAGTGTATCAGGCCTCTTAGATGGTTGGGTTATTGCTTGTTGCCCGATACCTGATTTGGGCCTAGGCCTAACAAATTGTGCTATTTTCTAAAGAACTTGGGTGCGTTGCTATCTTCTCCTGTTAAGTTCTAAGTTTGTACCCTATCCCACCCCAACACTCTCTCACGCGCTCACACCTTTCTCGCCTCTTCAGACACAAATTCGTGTCGCTTCCCATCCTTCCTTTCCACTCTTCCCCTTCATCGAATTCAAGCGATTCTCCCTCTCAACATCGCGATTTCTCTCTTATTGTTGCTTCTTTGTTTTCGTTGTCCTTCTTCTCGCTCGATCGCTTCGTCTTAGGTCTTCTCAATCGCTCCATCCTTTCTTCTAATTTGTTCTTGCTCCTCGATGCTTTGATCATGTTTTCGAATTTTTCTTTCGTTTTTTTTTAGCAAATCGGGTATCAATCTGCTTTGTTCACTTATTTCTTCCTAAATTTTCTTAGTTTGGATGACTTTTTCTATTCTCTATTCGTTTTTGTGTTTCATGTCTCAATGTATGTTCGTTTGCTGAAAACCTAGAATTTTAGGGCTTCGTTTTGTTGCATGCGTCTTAATCTCTCTTTTATTTGTGTTTTCTTATTTTTAAGTACTGATCTTTGTATATTTTTTTGTTAAGAACTGGATTTTTTTGTTTTTTGACAAGTCATTTGTGTTGGAATGTTCAAATTCTGTTTTATTGTTGCTTGTTTACAATTTTTAAGTTTATTGTTGTTCAATATGGTATGTTGACAATTTGTTGTTGTCTGAATCTTCTTATTTGTTGAAATATTGTACATGTTGACCTTTGTAGATGTTTAATTTTATGATTGACAGTTTCTTGTTGTCTGAATCTTCTTATTTGTTGACAAATTGTACATGTTGACGTTTGTAAAAGTTTACTTGTATTGTTGAGAGTTTGTTGTTGTCTGAATCTTGTTAATTGTTGGAAGATTTTACATGTTGACCTTTGTAGATTTTACTTACTTTTTGTTTACAGTTTTCTATCCGGTGTTGATAGTGTTGTTGTGAAACCTTATTTTTCTATTCTCTTGTGTGTAGAAAGTTTTAAACTGTGTTTACAACAACTTTTCTATTTGTCTACAAGTTCTTGTTTTGCTTTTCACGATGATAGTTTGTTGTTGTTTGATTGTTTCTTGATAGTGTGTTGACAGTTTGTTTAGGTTATTTGTGATATAATTTTTGTTTTTTCGCACTCTGTATGTTTTATTTGTTGACAAGTTTGTCATGGAAGCGTCAAAGCTAGAATCCTTAGCTTTTGATGATGTATTTTTGGCGCCTAAAGTTACAACGTATCACAGATTTCTTGTGATTGAAATGATTGAGGGGGCAATTCGATGATATTGGGAATCTGAAGTTTTCTACTGGCGTCTTTTCAACTATCCTGATTTTGACATCCCAGCTTAAGTATTCTCACATTTGTGTTCACTATGCCTTAATGTGTGTTGTGAAGACGAAGAAGAAGTACCAGATGTGGTTAAATCTGAAAGGAAATGTTCTTCCTTTTTCTCTTCAAAATTTTGCTGCTATCACGTTTTATAAATTTGAGGACCACCTTATACCCGATGCCCCCATTGTTTGTGGCTTTGGTTCTGGCAATCCAACTCTAGATGATATATCATTGTGGAGTTTGCAACTTCTACTAGTGAGAGAAAAATGGTTCTTGCTCACATTATTCTGGTTGAGTGCGTTTTGATGCCTCAAGAAGAAAGGTTCACCAATTAGAAAGATAGCAACTTTGAAGTTTTTGTGAACTACTCTTGGGGTAGGGAAGTCTACCTTTAAAATATACATGCGCTTCAAAATGCTCCACTTACGGACAGACGTACGAGTGGCAATGTTGCAAATCATAGAGCTTGGTATACTTTGTTTGGTTATCCTCTAGCCTTCCAGGTATATATTCAATCATCTTTTTCTTCAATTCATTTGTTGTTTTCTTTTCGTTTAAATTCTTTTCTTTTATTTTAACGTTTCTTTTTGTTTTGTGTAGCTTTGGATTCATGAACATTTTCATTAGTTTCACAAATTTGTGGGAGCTACTACTGCCAAGCTACTAAAATTGAGATTCTTGGATCGGATCGTATCGTTGCCCCCCTCTAGAATTGGATTGTAGATCCGAATCGTAAAATCGTAGAATCGTAAGATTTTATGTTATACTACAAATTGTATATATTTACAACTTATATGCACGCGAAACGAGGACTATATGCACGCGAAATTGTGCGCGTTAGTTTTGCGTAAAAAGTTGTGCGCACAGGTTACGTGCATGCGGGTATTCTAGGTACTATTTGGGACTTTTTGGTTAATTTGCATAATATGTTACATGCATATGCGCACAGATTCAACATTAATATGCATTACATCAACGTAGAGATTAATGAAGTAGCCGTTGATTTTTTGAAATTTGCCTAATTTGTGCGCATTAGATAAGCGTACAGAGGTTGTGTGATTCGAAAAAAGTAGACGTTATATGTAAACTTGTGCGCAGTGTTTACGCGTACATGGCTTTAGGGTTTTAGGGTGTTCGCTTTACTTAAGCGTATAGAATTTTGAATCCATCCACTGGACCACAATGGTAAAAAAATATGCCTATATAAAGCCATAATCTTTTCCTTTCCAACAAATTCATTCAAAACCAAAAAAATATTGTAATCATACACACTCTTTACAATAGTAGAAGAACAATCGAACATTTGAAAAATATACAAGAATGACCCAATTCCCAACCCATTTCACAGGGTTCTTCAACAAATTAGACGCTGCAAAAAGGCATACTTAATTTAAGGCAATTCATGTTGGAGAAAAAACCAATCCAGAAGACCACAGAAATATAGGCCAAGTTTTGAAGAAACTAACCCATGGTATCATCACCCTTCATCATTTTCTTGATCTAAATAATTTTATCTAAATGTTTTCCTCGCTGATCCGCAGGAAGTGATGAAAAGAAGGAACAAGAAATAGCTCAAATGGCGGAGAAATACTTTGATTTACATTTTGATGAATCCAAGGATTGGACCTTAGCCGAGTTCTATCAAGCAGTATGTGAGGTAGTAGAGTATAAACGCGCATCACCCTCTTGATCTCTTACGTGTAATCTTGGTCCTAATTTATTCATATTGCTTAAAAAATATGGATTTTTGTGTGCAGAGAATTGAACAAGAAAGTGGGCAGCACCCAGATTAAGGTTCCTAAGGCTGAACAACTCGACGAAGCATATAAAGTAAGTGTAATAGTTGATGGTGCAATTTAAATCACAATTGCTGATATTAAGAACTAAAATTCTGTTTTTTTTAATATAAAAATTGTGCAAAGAAACATCATATGGGGAAAGGGAAGCCGGTTTCAAAAGAGGAATTTGAGAATATAATGAAAGATGTGATGATGGACAGTGGAGTTACATGGATAGGAGGAAAAGACATGCTTATGTACCGATTTGGAGTCCCATTTACAAATCTAATGATCAAACGATTCCTTATTACTAAGGCTATTCCAGATGAGTTTTCATCCCGCATGTCACCTCTGCTACTGTCTTGGCTCTTGCTGTTCTAAATAAGCTTTAAAAAGACTGGATTTATGCTCTCACAAAACACATTGCCCTATTCCAATAAATCTCAATCATTTTCTACAAATGGCTTTTCAACAACTCAAGCTTTGTATCATTAAAACCAGAGAATAGCAGTCAACAACTCTGCTTATATTTTCCTAAACTTGAAATTCTCACTAATTAATCATTTAGACGTTAACAAAAAAACCTTCAACAACAAACAGGAGAATTAGTCAACACAAAAACCTTCAATAGAAAACAGGAGAATAGCAGTCAACACAAAAACCTTCGATAGCAAACTGAAGGGAATCTGGTACGTAATCAGGAGTAAGAGAAGAAATAACAATAGGAAGGAATAACAGGAGGAGGAAAGAAGAGGATACCAGATGAGAAGGCGAGCTTGGACGAGACGCACCACCACAATTCCACGAGTAGAGCTCGGACGGACGAGACGCACCACCACAGTTCCAGAACCCTAATCCACCATTTCGAATTCTCTCTTCCTATCTCAAAAATCTAAACCCTAAACCCCCAAGAGCTTACAAGGACGGATTCGTTCAAAAATTTCAGGAATCTAAACCCTAAGCCCTAAAGCAATTTTTGGACGCCTTTTCCCTTTACATAGAACGCGGGAAAGTAGAGCGGGCAATTCTTATCTTTCCGTACAACTTAACCGCTGCAAAAGGCATCCCAAAACCTCTTCATTAGGCTATTAAGAAAACAACCACTGCAAAATCCGCTACAAAATCATATAAAATTTAAAAACCACTGTAATATCCGCTGCAAAATTCTATAAATTTCAAAAACCGCTGCATCAGGAAGCCGCTGCATCAGACAAAACCGCTGCATTTTGCCGTTGTAGTTGTTCGTAATTGTAGTAGTGCTTTGATTTGAGCCCTAATTCTCATATGCATAGAATGGATTTATCTGATGTGATGTTTTTGTTGATTTATAGCCATCTATGCCTTACTCTAATTTCATTTTCTTACCTTTCCGTTACTCCATCATGGCATTACTCGGTTTTGAGGTTGAATTATGCTTTGATGTCGTTCTCACTTTATTTCAGTTGCATTAAAGACTTAAAGAACATGTATATTTTCTTACTATTCTGGTGTTTCTGGGGCCTTTGTACAAAAGCCAGTGAATCTTTATAAAGTGTTGCAGCTAATGGATGCCTATCAGGAAATGTGTTTGATTTCATGTGGATGAAGCTTTGATTCGAATCATTTCCTATACCTAAAGGCTCCACGTCGATGTTTCTTCTGTTAATTACACTATTTTTTTGTGAATTATTGGTACTACATAGCATGCATGAATATGATTATCTTCAAAATTATAGGCTTTAGGTGTACGGATACTAATTTATAAGTTCAACCTCATTCTTTCGAATTGCTTCTCTCTTAGCAATTTTCTGTAGTTATTTCTTTTAGCAGAAATTGGTGAATCTTGAACAATGCTTTTCTTTTGTATAACTATTATTGCAAGAAAGCTGGATTATTCTAATAGAAAGTGAAACAATTTGCAGGGTTTTCTGGGCTTGCTTTTACGTTTTCAAAGAGGAACTTATGATGAATCATGTATGTCTCTTTCTCAGTTTTACTCCTATTCATTTTAACAAGGCATTGACTTTTTTTTGCAGATGAGTGTTTTATGGTAAAATTTACAGTAAACAAAAGCATTATGAATACCTCAACCATTTTCGAGGACACCATAAGCCACATTCATGTGGTGCAACATATACCATTGGGCAGTTTGCCAAGGAGATAATAGGTTGTTTTGCTTAGGAATTTTGCAGGAATTTCACCTGTTCAGTCTAGAGGAATATTGAATAGGATTTACATGTTATTGATCTCTGTTGTTTGAGGAGAAAAGTTTGTTGAACACACAATTACTAAATAGTATTACTGATTTATGTGTTCTTTTACAATATCTCTTATGTGGCCATAATTGAAATGTTTCATTGGTATTATAGTTGCAAAATGTCTGGAAGAGTTGTTGTGATTAATTATTCACTAGAGAAATTTTTGAGCTGTAGCTTTTGGAATGTTGTTTCTGGTGATTAATCTGCTGACTGAAGTTGTTGTAGGTTTTGGAATGTTGGTATCAGCAGGTGAACCAATTGCTGAAATAGTTTCACGACTTGCAGGTAGCTCTCCAAATGGGCTTAGCTCTCCAAATGGGGAATTCTTGCTGAAATAGTTTCACAGCTTGCAGGTAGCTCTCCAAATGGGCTATGACAACTTGATTGGTCAGTCCGATTCAGCCCAAGCATGTGCACTGCTCTCTAATGCTACTCCTCAAGTGCACCCCAGATCTCTATCTAATCAAGCAATGCCAAGGGCTGCTGCAACCTTTCAATGGGAAATCTTGCATAATCCATGTCCACCGTTCTGCCAACAAGCCAGCTGACTGCTTAGCAAACCACATCTTATCTTTGTCTTTGAATTTTTTAGACTTTGCTGCTCCTACCAGTTGTCTCACTGAGTTGTTGTATGAGGATTGTGTTTTCTGTTGTCTTAAACCTTTCCAATTCCAAATAATAATACTATAATGTTTGCAGGGGCTTTGCCCAAATCTCAACCAAAAAAAAAAACAATTGCTGAAGTAGTTTGTCAAGGATGCAAATTTCATTGGACTTACACTCAGGATTCCATTTTACCCTCATCAATTTACGGTAAAACCAGAAAACCACCTCAAGTCACTCTTACATTAGGAGAAGTATTGGTTAAGTGTACTACCCGACACTGAAAAAACAAGTCAATGGGTGTTGCCGTGCTGAACATAAATGTATGATTATTCAAATTAAACATTGACATTTGCTGTAGTTATCACAAAAAGACTTGGATCTGATTTAGAAGAATGAACCGTGGCCAATTTCTCAATGTGATAGTCATCATGCTTATAACTAATTGGCAAAAGTTGGTGTGAGAAATAATTAGCTGAGACTATAGAAACAAGAAAAGGAGGTGATACAACGTACTTAACTTGTGTTGATGTTCATTTATACCATTTCGTCATATTATAATACTTAAATGATAAACACTAGACCTGACAAACGGGTTGAAAGGGTCAGGTTTGGTTCAATCTGGTTTGGGTCGAAAACAGATACGGGCCAAACATGTCGAATTTTTTGGGTTGGTCGTGTTGACTCAGTGGGTTTCAAATGTTGATAAAGAAAATATAATTCAACATATTTTGATAATAGAATAATGATATTAAATATTATTTAATAAAATACATTGTTATTTATTTAATTTAAATGAAATAAGATATGTTAAAAGTGGGTCCCTCGATGAGTTTCTAGAAGTTCGGGTCGGTTCGTTTTTTACCCAAACGGGTTTCATGAATTTTCAGATCGGCTTGGGTCGAGTTTTTTCCGGTCGGGTTGGATCATGCTTTTGACACGTCTAATTAACACCCAATTTGAGTTTTAAAATTGTTGGATTGCAGGTTTTACATCTCACCATGTCGCGCAATTAAAATATTGGTTATCAAAAGAATAGTAAGCAATGAAATAATGTATAACATCTATATATATCTTATCTATATAAAGATTGGCTGTCCAATGCCAAACTTGAATGAAATTGGTACCGGTCCGATATAGGGCCATTCATTTAATGTACGGGTTTTTGGGCCTGGTGCAGTAGGTTTTGCAAGATTCTTATTCTTATTTCTCATCGTTATCACCGACTTATTAGTTATCTCTTCCTCATCAATTCTGGACGAATCTCCCGCCCTACCGACGTCACTCGATTCCGTTGGGTATGTCGTTCATGGCGATTCTCCACTTCTCCGCCAAACAAACTTTCCCCCTTATTCCCTCACACACTCTTCTCTTCCAAGCATCTCACCATCAATACCAGCTCCGTCTATCTTCTTCGTACTCGCTTCGATCCTTCAAAATCTTGGCCCGTCTCTCTGCAAGAGCCGGTTGCTTGAAACCTAATCATTCGCCATGCTCTCACGTACAGAGAAATTTCAAATCAGCTCGATTTGTCGGAGAAATTCTGGAGTACTGTGACTGAAATTGGTAAGTCGTACGCCATCAACAGCTTCTGTGAGTATTGTAATAGGTTTTCGAGCATGAATAAAATCTGGAATTGGTGCAGAATGTTGCTGGATTTTGCAGTAGTAAATTTCCAGGGTTTGGGAAAATAGGCGATTCCTTATCTCCTCGTATCCACAATGAAGGTGAAGAAGCATAATAGTTATTTTCCTCCAATTCATGGTGATTCCATGGAATTAATCACGGTCTTCCTCTGTCCTTACTGTCGGTATTATTTATCAGCATTTAGATTTGGTGGCCGTTTCGTTCATCTTAATTTCGTCTCCTTTAATTTCCTTAGGTCGGTCGTTTTGGTCTGCACTATATATATTGGCTTCTCCGTTTGTTTCTTACTCATTCCCTCCTTCTATCTATCTGTAGTTTCTATTTATTCAGATGAGGTTGTTGGTGATGTCGAATCCTTCTCTTCAAGTTTGTAATGCTGGTGTTGTTGAGTAATGGTCACCTTCGAGTAATGGTCAAGACAAGATCAAGCAGGAGATCAAATCAGCAGGTGAAGGTATGGTTATATGTTCCCTATTGTAAATGTGAAAGCAGGAGAACAAATTTCTAACCAATTGCTGTGTCGAAGCTCAATTTGCTAGTTGTTATGTTGTTGTTGACTTTCTTATGATGTTTCTCTTTTGCATTATTTAGTCACTAAAATCAAGGATAGACTGTAAGAATCTATACATTGCTTAGAAGCTTATACTGCTCCAAGAAGCTGGATGTGTAATATTTATGCTCTGAAAAGTGTTAGTAGCAGGTTTCAGATTTCCTGGTTCCATTTTGTTTATTTTTTTGAACTTTAGGCATTGTAAAAAGGAGGCATAATTTGGAATGGCAAGAATGCTCAAACGAGTATTCAATGGCGAATTCAGCCGTCTCCATCGTCAGATATTTGATGCTCTATTCGACATCAATAGTGATATTTCATGATTCCTAAGTTTGTGAAGAGAGTTGTGTTGCCTTTTAAGGAGAAGTTGCCTTAACTTTATCAAGATTATTATATGTTGTCCTGAAATAAATATTGAGTTTATGAAATGTTAATATGTGTTTAAACTTTTGGTCTTGGTCAGAGTTCTGATGCAGCTTGCTCTTGCATTGTGTTCCATTTCTACCTTGATGAACAACATAAGCTGTTATTTGCATATTGGTCATAGCTTTATCTGTAGTCTGGAAGTTTACTTGATTTTCTCTGCTTCAAATTGCAGGTTATTCATCAAAAATACCAAATTTATTATGATGAAATTACCAAAGATCTATGCCCTGTAAGTCTCTTTCTGGATCTATCTACCCCTTGACCTCTGTCTTGAAAAAAGGGAGGAAGTATCTTAGTGCATGCTCAGTGTTTTGGGTCATATTTCTAAGAAAGAAAGCAACTGGTTGCTGTACATTTAGTTTTTTCTATAATCTAAAAATTCTTATATCATATAAGTTGTATACAAGAGTAAGATCAATATTGTAAGGAATTACAATCAGGATGGCCTAAATGACTAAATCTGATCCAGCTTCACTATTTCAATGTCTGAAACTGAATAATAATGGAATTAGGGCGCTTACCCCTTTTCATTCATTAATTTGTTGAGATTAACAATACATTTTTTAGAAGCCTGAATAATAATGGATCAACTTCACTAGCAAGGAGGAGGGAGATGTATGGAATCTGGGATGTCACTTACAGATATATCTGTTGTTTGCTACAGTTTCAATTTTCCTCCAGCTTCAAGTAGTAACACCTTTCTTAGGAAATTTGCTTGATGGAAAGAGCCATGAGATTGGATTTAGTTGTTTTCTTTTTTTTTCACCGATACAGTTTTTGATTTCGTCCTTCCATGTCCACTCAGGGGGATATTCTGCACTGTGTGGCTCGCAGTGATATTGCTCATTGTTTCAATGGAAGTCTGTTAGAAGGTGAGATCTACTGTATATGAGAGTTTCTGTAATTTCACATAATCTTATGAAACAGTGAATTGTGTATATCCTGATAGAGAGATGTTGTGATTAACTAATAGAAAAACAGACAAATTTTTAAATTCAAACAAGATTGATGATATGTATATATAGGTTCATTATGCTCATATTTCATTTTGTAGTTACCTTGCGTTTGAGGATGTCATAATATTTGTTTATTTTTCTTCTGCAGCAAAAACATCGAGATCTCAAGCAAAAGAATATTTTGGACTTGCAAGAGCAGCACTTAATGACACCCCTACAACAATTTTTTGGACTGTAAGTTAGTTTTCCATGCATAGACAGCAAGTGCATTTGACATCCTTGCTAAATTTTTGGGGTTGCAGTCAAATCTAGTTCTTGAAGCCTTTGGAAATGCTAAAACTGTCAGAAATAATAATTCTAGGTGAAGCCTTTGAATTTTGAAGGTTTCAATAGTCTCAAGATTGAGTATCTTCAACATGGGAACGTGCAATTGCAGAGAGGTACGCCCATTGTTTGTTTACCTTTTCCCCTCTAACTTGAACTATTTTATAAGCCAAGAAGAGAAGGGGGGGGGGGGGGGGGGGGTGTTCTCTTCTATGATGGTTACATGCCTACTTTTGGATCTTTAAAGGTGAATTCCGTTTTGCTTTTCTGCGTTTAGCTTGCCTAAATGGTAGGGCTAGCCTTATTTTTTGGCATTCTGTATAGTGCTGGAGTATCTTTTAAGTTCCTGTGTTTATTTGATGATATATTGGATTTTCTCATGTAGGTTTTGGTGGAGTCTTCTGGTTGGAGTTGACTGGTGGGATGCTGTTGGCTGTACACAGAGTGCTGCTGAAGACGGCATTGGTAAAAGGAGATCAATTATTTGCCACTAATGTTTACTATCAAATAAAAATACAGCCCCTATAAATATTTTTTACTGAAGTCTGGGGGACAACAATCGGATCATTTTAAGAACAGTTTGTGTTATCCCTTAACCTTCTTTGTGCAGCACCACAGAAGTTGCTGCTGTCCCACAGACAGTAAACTTGCTGCTGCCACCACCCCTGAAGTTGTTGAAAAGCGAAAAGAGTTTAACCCTCATGGAGTTTTAAATGGTGAGCTCATAGTTCCCGTCCCTGAGTACTCCTTATATTGTCACTACGTTATCTCTCTTTTAATTGGTATGATGTTCAACCAAAAAATGAGCTTTTCATCTGTCGTATCTATGGCTCCCTTGGTTACTAACATATTATAGATAGTAATATATTTTAAGTAGAATTAAGTCATTTTAAGAGTTCTTTTACTATAAAATTTGAAGACTATATGCTATTCTCCTTCTTCATTCTGGAATTGAATTTGTGGGATGCATTTCATCTTCTCAAGCCTCCAACCCTCTATCTTTCGCCTGCTAAACAGTTGGGATATGTACAAACAACTCAATTTTAAGGGTTCTCATTTAGGTTTTACAATTTTCTATAAATAGAGTAGTGAATGTTTGTATTAGGTTAAATGTTAGTGAAGATTATTTCCTTAATGGAAAGTAACTATATGCTTAGAAATTTGACAATTTCTAGGAATCGCTGGCTAAACTAACATTTATTGCATCTGAATTGAAGCTTTCTTTATCTGCATTTTTTTTCTAGCTTAAGAATTCAAGTTTGTTGGTGATATCTTTGTGCATTTTAAGATGCATAAACTTGGTTATCAACGAGTTTGATTTCATCAATATCTATGATTAGAACACTCAATTATCTTAATTTTCCTCTCTTTTTCGTAGAAATTAGTTCATAAAATCTCTTCTTACTTGATCCATGCTTCTAAGAAATGTGATCTATGGGAAAGTCGTTATTCTTCCTCTGTTTACTACTCAGGTCTTTAATCATCTCTTAAGGGTATTATATTAAAAGTTGAGAGTAATGGCGAGTGAGTTGGAGCAACCACTCTCAAAATCCTGAAAAATTCAACCAAGATGATCGATTTGTGAAAGAGGGCCAACCAAATAGTTAACTATATATTACATTATTTAGGATCTGAAACAGTTAACCGAATAAATCTTCAATGTCATTCAACAGGAGAACCTTCTTCTAAATGAAATCTTGTTTCAACTCAAAGCTACAAGAAGTGTATTTTCATCTCAAGATGCTTAAGCTTTTCAATCCTAGAATCCTGTACCGACTTCAAAATTTCTTGCTTTGAAAAATGATTGCAAGATTTTCTACACAACACATAAAATATCTCTTTCTAGAGTGAGATAAACATTCCTAGACATATTAGCAAAACAATTTATTTCTAGGTGGATAAGAGTTTCACAATAGTTTTGTGGAATGTTTGAGCTCCTCCCTCATATCTCTTGGTGTTCCACAAAAAGCTATAGAACCCCAACGCTTATCCTCAATATTCAAATTAGTAGTATATGAAATTTTATGTATGATTAATGCACAATTTTATGATTGTACTTTGACATCATTTTATAATCTAGATTTTTATTGTGTGATAAAGAAAATATATTTATCCTACTATCATATATATTGTTTCTATATTGTGATTGATCGAGAATTCATTCAAGTGACAAACTCCACAAGGTGAAAATCAAGTTATTATGTACTAACTTAAAGTTGATTTATGTACTATTCACATGTATTATGGTCTGATCGAGCTTACCAAATAAATCAGTTTTTGACACTTTCTCCGGCGCTATGCTGGGGGCACAACTTCTAGAATTGAGAAAAGGTAGATGATAGTTGGGCTTTAATTCTAAATCTTTTTTTTTGAATAATCAATTATCATTAATTCTAAATCCATTTAAGTCTCTTTATTTTTGATTAATTAATAAATAATTATCTTTGATAGCTAATTAATTTTAAATAAAGAGACTTAAATGGATTTATGATACTCCTAATACTTCTCATAACAATTATCATATATATATATATATATATATATTAAAAACTTAGTTGTTCTTTGTCAAAAATTAATGAAATTGATACTTATTTTCACCACTATCAATACTCCTAATACTTCTCATAACAATTTATCTTGACATATTTTTTTGCTTTTTATGTTGGGTTTTATGTTTAAAAAGAATTCGTATTAAGTTAGAAATAAAACTTCACGAATGTAATTTTGAACTTTGTATCTCATTTTTAATGTTGTCAAATTTCATAGTTTGCACGACAAATTATTGAAGGTTGTGACTCTTAAATCATTTCAATAAAATTGTATATATGAACCAATGTTATGTTTCAAAACAACTTCAAACAGTAATATGAGGCAATCGAAAATACTTATATTTACAAATATTAACAAATTTAATAATAATAAGAAAAATATTATCAAATAATGTGAAACTATATTAAACCATTTACGAAATAACAAAAATATTATCAAATAATGTGAAACTATATTAAACCATTTACGAAAATCAATAATTTGGCCGCGCGGAGCGCGGAAGCCCGTATCTAGTCTAGTATATATAAAAGTTGATTGGTCTTGGCCGAAAGTAAATGAAACAAGTACCGGGCCCGGTTCATTTACCTCTTATTGTCAAGAATATTTCAGAAATTTGATATTATTATGCGTATTGTAATGGTCTTTATTTCGGTAGAGTAATTAACATATTATTAGTTAGGTGATTATGAAAAATTTCTATTGAAAATGTTCATTGAGGAATCGAATGTACCAGTTTCCATATCGAACTTATATCGTACGGTACCGATTATTAATGGAGCGAAGATTAACGGGCCTTAAATCACTGAGCTTGATATTGGGCATGTTATTTTCTATTGTACGGCTTAACCACAATGTTTCAGTTGGATACGTCTACCCCAATTCCTACGTTGATTTTACAGTCTCTCATCAAGAACCAAGGTTAGGTTCGCAAGATTTTCTATGAGGAGACATACAACACTTAGAGGAGGAAGATGATTCGGAGGAGGAGGAAGATGATTCGGAAAAGAAGGAAGATGATTCATGGTATTACTATTATGGACTGCGTTCCCCTCTTTATTTAGCGACAACGAGCCTCCGCTGTCCTCTTCTCTTCCATTGACAGTCCCGTAATTTTCCTCCAATTTATGGTGATTCCATGGAATTAATCATGGTCTTCCTCTGTCCTTACTGTCGGTATCATTTATCAGCATTTAGATTTGGTGGCTGTTTCGTTCATCTTAATTTCGTCTCATTTAATTTCCTTAGGTCGGTCTTTTGCTCTCCACTATATATACTAGCTTCTCCGTTTGTTTCTTACTCATTCCCTCCTTCTATCTATCGGTAGTTTCTATTTATTCAAATGAGGTTGTTGGTGATGTCGGTAGTTGGAAATTGTTTATTCATCGGACGAGGCTTTTGACATAATTGTAGGGTTTTCTCCCAAGGTTTTCGTTGGCTACTCTATATACAAAGGGAAAGCAGCTCTAACAATCGAACCAAAATCTCCTTTTGTACCATTGGAGGTATGCTAAAGTTTAGTTGGATTTTTAAAACAATTTTATTCAACATTCCATCTCTTACTGCTACGGAATTATAGTCAGGTGCATTCAAGGTATCAAGGGAGGGCTTTGTTTTTCTTCAATTTGCCTCGCTGATGGTGTTCCTCTATACGATTGGAACAAGAAATAGGTGAGCTCTGTGCTATGTAATATGTATAGGTTATAGACTACTTTGTTGGATAAGGAGGGATTCCCACCGATCATTTTCTAGGGTTCACACCAGAATTTCAATGAACATGACAACAACCCTATTATGTCAAACCCTAGCTCAGATTGTTGGAAGGTAGGCTCTTGAGTGATTCTTAAGTGTGGAATTGTGGAAGGTGAATTGCATGTTTTTGTGCATCCCTCTAACAAGTACTCAGAATTGGTTTTAGGTCTTGATATAGGCAATGGCTATATGCACGCGAATCGAGGCATATATGCACGCGATTCTGTGCGCGCAACTTATGCGCACGCATCTGTGCGCAGATCTTATGCGCATACGTGTTTTACGGGGTATTACGGGTACTTTTCGTAAATTTTCAGAGTCTGTAACAACTTGTGCGCCTAACTACTGCGCACAGGTTGAAAATCTATGCGCCGTGCATATAGCCATTGCCTATATCAACAAATTCATTCAAAAACCTCTTCGTTTCCAACAAATTCATTCAAAACCTCTTCGTTTTCCAACAAATTCATTCAAAATGTCTCGTCGTAATCAAAACTCTCGTATGTTAGAGTTGATTAATCAAAGTTGTGAAGATAGTGATGAAGAACACGATTGGGATAGCGGATCACAAGAAGAGGAAGACGACCCGAACGACGACGAATGGTTGGATGGTTTCTTAGAAGACGAAGAGTTCGGCGACTGGGATCCGAGTGGTGAATTTGTGGTTAGTATAATATGTTATAATTAGTTTTATATGGTAGCGTAATTAGTTTCAAATTAGTTTCATATGCTAGCGTAATTAGTTTCATATGCTAGCCTAATTAGTTTCTTATGCTAGCCTAATTAGTTTCATATGATGGCCTAATTAGTTTCATATGCTAGCCTAATTAGTTTCATATGATAGCCTAATTAGTTTCATATGATAGCCTAATTAGTTTAAAGTAATGATTCGTATTTTGCCTTGTTATTTTGGTAGTAGTGTAATTGTCGCTCTACAATTACGTATAGGGGAAAGATTATTCAGATTATTTTAGAACCGCACAATATTGGGATACTCCGCAAGAATTGTACGAATGAGCGAGAGATAGAGGAAAGGAGTTAGTGATAGCTTTGGTAACGCGTAATTCAAGTCCGTACCAAATAAGTATTGTGTGCGATAGATTTGGAAAACCAAGATCTGGGAGGCCAAAGGTGAACAAAGAGAATCCAGAGTTGCCTGTTCCTAGGCTTAGAAAGTCGAAGTCGAAGAAGTGTGATTGTAGATTTCAGCTACTGGCAGTGCGAAAGAAAAACATTCCCGGGGTCGCAGGAGAAAAATGGATTTTAGGTGTGATAGAAGGTCGGCATAACCATGTGCTACTTGCTAGTTTTCATGGGAATGCATTCATGGGTCGAATGACGGAGGAGCAAGAGCTTTGTGCTAGGCGGTGGGGAGATGGAACTGGACGCAAGACGCAAGACGCCAAAAGAAATTATCTCTAAATTGAGGGAGAAGTACCCTGGTAATGTTACTTTAAGGAGACAAGTCTCTACAATACCTTGGTCGATATTTAGTTCGGATAATGATATATGTTCTGTAGTGATATATGTTAATGTTGCAATAGATATGAAATGCCGCTCTTAGAGATCGTTGGATTCACCAGTACACACAAGACGTTCAACATCGCGTATGCATTCACTAAAGCGGAAAGGATTTATCATTACACATGGATAATGATTCAATTGAAGTCATTATTCATAGATTTGGGAGTGATGCCAACGGCTATAATGACAGATTACGAAGACGCGCTGATAAAAGGGATAAAGACTGTTTTCGGGAGCGAAGTTCAACATCTGTTGTGTTGGGTGCATATCAAACACAACATTGAGGCACATGCTTCGACCATCCTAAAGAGACAAATTAAAGTGGAAGCCTTTGCAGGACAATGTTGTGGACTATTTTGCTCAGCTACTGAAGAGACCTATGAACTGCGGCTCGAACAGTTGAAGAGATCTTGGAAGAGCGGCCTTGTGGGATACGTCGAGAGAACATGGCTTAATCCTCACAAGACAAGCATAGTGAGGGCTTGGACAGATCATAAGCTTCATTTCCTTACGAGGACTTCAAACAGGTAAATATTGATATTTTTAGTTAAGACGATTATATCATAACGGCGTACTTTCTTAACTTACCAACTTAACTGTTTTTTAGAGTTGAAGGGATGCACTAGGTTTTGAAAGATATTATTGGTTCCAGCAGAGGGGGCTTTAACAGAGTGATCGTACGGATCCATCATTCAGTACTCCTTCAGATTGATTCAATTAGGGTGAGCATGAACATGTCTCTCTCCAAACGACCAACTGATTTTGATGATCCAAACCTGCATCCGCTTGGAAGGGCTATTTTTTCCCGACTATTCTACAAAGTGTCAGACAGGTGTTTTGATCATTTGTTGGCTACTTATGAGATCATGTTGACGGGGAAATTTCCTGAACAATGCACCGACCATTGGGTGAGGAACTGTGTTGGGTTGCCGTGCGTCCATCAAATTGCACACGCTATCATTTCAAACACACCCCTGATTGAGGATGACATTCACCCGTTCTGGAGGGATTTGCATTGGGACGACACTCCTGAAACAGAAGACGACCCAAATCTGAAGGTCCGAATGAACATTATAGAGTTGCGACTCCATGAAATGTTCACCAAGTTGGAACTTGGAACCTTGAAGAAAAGCACGACATACCAGCTAGGTGAGTTGTATCAGGACTTGGAGCATCCTGAACTAACTACCTTGAAAGAACCGACAAATGTGAAAAGAAAAGGCAGGCCAAAGGGTGCAAAGAACAAGGATAAGGAGGAGGTTGACAGTGAAAATGACAAGGAGGATGACATAAAACAAGAAGATATGGAGCAGTATGAGAAGGAGGAGGCAAAGCAGAAATCAAAAGGAAAGAAGAGTACAGGAGCAAGACGGCCAGGTCGTCCTGAAAAGGAGGAGGATGACAGTGAAAATGACAAGGAGGAATCGAGAGAGAAGAGTTATTTTGAGCACAAACAAGAAGAGCTGGAGCAGTATGAGAAGGAGGAGGCAAAGAAGAAATCAAAGGGGAAGAAGAAGGCAAACAATATAGGAGCAAAACGACCAGGTCATCCTAGAAAGCAAACAACGACATCACTTCCCGTGGTCATTGAGGCCGAGGAGTTGCATTCTCAACCCATGCCCGACCTATCACAGCCTGAAGGATCAAACTACACTGACTTCGATCAGTGCCCTGAAGAACTTGGTGTTCCTCTCATTCATAGGGGGATTGACTTCGGCATTGACAATTTGGATGATTTTTGGCTTCCATACATCACAGATGTTAGACAGGTACGTTTTGACGGGGATTGTGGTTATAGGTCGATGGCCTTACTTCTGGGAAGAAAAGAACAAGAGTACGGAAACATTTGGCGTGAGCTGGTAACGGAGCTCCTTGAGAACCGAGAATTGTACGAGCCTATTTGTCGTCGTCTTCGTCCGGGTACTTGGGAGGATCTTATTCTCCAAGTTAACCATTGCAGAAGCCCTTGTTCAGAACTGTACTGGCTGCACTTTCCACTGATGGGCTTAGCGTTTGCCACCCTATACCAAGTTGGCCTCGTGTTATTGTGTTGGGATGCTCCGACCTTTTGCTTACCGCTAAGGTGTAGAACAGAAAACGCTGATCCTCCACGACAAATTTTTGGCATGGCACACGTAGGCAACCGTGACCACTTCATACCGGTAAAGTAGATAATTGTACTTGATACTTGTGTAATCATATTTTTTTGTTTAATATCTTAAGTCGATTGTGTTTATATAGGTGGCGTTGATGGTTGGTTCGCCACTACCGCATACTCCCGGTTCGTGGAAGAAACACGTAGATCCAAACATTCAATGGTGGGAAGAAACATTTGGGAACAATTTGACGATGTATCGAGAGTACCGCATTTCAAATGGTCGGGCACCAGATCCATTCATGTATAAAGGAGGGACCGAACCCGTTCACATATCTGACTGAGTGAGATTGTCATGTAATAAGTAGAAGACGTATTTTACCTTGTAATGTTCAATCTCATTTATTAGAAGACGCTTTTTACCTTGTAATGTTCAATCTCATCTATTAGAAGATGCTTTTTACCTTGTAATAATTAGAAGACGCCTTTGCTTGTTTTGTAATGTTTTGAGTCGGTTTTTTTCGTTTCTAAGTCGTTTCGAGACGTTTCGAACCTTTTTTCCAAATAAGCTTCAATGAAAGTTCATAATGAAAGTACATAATGAAAGTACATAATGAAAGTACACAATGAAAGTACATAATGAAAGTACACAATGCGGATAACATTAGATGTCTACGATTTATTCCCCGTCGGAAGAAGAGGAAGAAGAGTTGTCGGTACCATAGAGAATACGACGGATGGCCATGTTCATTTCTTGTTCTGGGATGCGAAACCTTTCCATCAGGAGCTTCAGATTTTTCAGATTCCGTGCGCAACGTTAAGGCGCACAGGTTTTTAACGGTAACAAATGGTGCGCAGATATACTGCGCACATTTTGTTACCGTTCAAAATGTGTGCGCATTATATCTGCGCACACGGATTTAACGGTAACTTATTGTGCGCTTTACAACAGCGCACAATAAGTTATAGATTGAAAATTTTACAGAATAGGTGCGCATAACCTTGACGCATGGATGAAATCCGGTTTGAAGTAGTTGAGATATGAAGGGTCTAGTACATCGATGTTGATTATGTTTCAAAAACTTATACAATTATGTGTTATTAGGCATATAAAGTGTGTATAAGGTCTCCCCTTCACAAAAAGTTGATCGAAAATACGCGAAAACGTAAAAACGCCTTATCGGTCCTGATGGCCTATTAAGGTCGAGAATAGGCGGTTCGATGCCCAAACGACGTCGGAATGCAATGAAACTTGTTTTCAATGCATATTATAGCTATTTAACCTTGTCGGTAACTTTGAGTCGAAAACTCGAACTCTTCGAGTAACACCTCCTTTGTAAACCTTCACTAGTCTTTCATTCTTCGAAATAGTTGAAGTAGTTGAGATATGAAGGGTCTAGTACATCAATGTTGATTATGTTTCAAAAACTTATACAATTATGTGTTATTAGGCATATAAAGTGTGTATAAGGTCTCCCCTTCACAAAAAGTTGATCGAAAATACGCGAAAACACAAAGGTGCCAAAGGTGGTGGTGCCATCCGCGATGCACGTGAAGGAGATGGTGCCAAAGGTGCCTGAGGTGCCTCTAAGATTGCAAGCCAGCCACGAATCACATCTTCAGTGCCCCAAGGTCGATCCGAGATAGGGGTGTCTAGAAAAGAGTGCATCATGGCTTGAAGGATCTGACGACGCTGCAAACAAAACGTAAATTTAATCGTTAGTTAAGGTCTAAAGCTATGTTTTGTACAAACTTTATAAAATTTTACATACCTCTAATGCATCGATAGGCACCGGGGTATATCCATAGCGAGGCGGGCGATCATGTCTCTCAGAGGATGGATCGGCGACGGGATGTGAGAACTCGTCCAGCCAATCCATATAGTCATCAGACATCTTCCATGCTGGCTCTGCAACCGGCCCATCCAGATCGATCAGAGGCCTCGGCTCTGCGTCCCATGCAAGAAGAAGCTCAGGTGCATAAACGACGTCATACCTCGAGCAACCCATGGGCCGATTAAATGACAACGGCTGAATGGGAGGGTCGAGAAAGGGCTGAGCCCGCCCAAACTGCCGCAGGACTCTCCTAGGGTTGTAGGCCTCATGAAATTTCCAGATGCTCAATACGCCCTCAAATCTCGTAGGAGAAACCTCTGGTGAGTTGAAGTCCAAATCTCTCCATGGCTGCCAGTTAACCTGAAACAAATAACAAGCCAAATTAGACACGTATTGCGGTAATGAAATAAAAAATATAAGAAATTAAATCCAAACTTGCTCATATCTCATGTTGTCGAGCATGCGACGAATGGCAAACAAACGCCCAGTATCCGAGCTAAGTGGTGTATACAATCCTACAGCAGCATCTCCATGGGCGAATGCAGGGTTCGTGACAAAGTGATCACGAAAATGAGGAAAGTATGCCCAGATCCAACACTACATATAAACAATTACACATTATTAGTAAAACTACGTGAATAGTTAAGAGTTATTCACCAAGACGTTAAAGACAAGATCTTACCCTCAGAAGAATCCCACATGAACCAATGGTTACCGTCTCGACTCTAGATGCAGACCCTAAATTGCGATACACTAACGCAAGTATGCCGGCTCCCCATGCAATGTCCCCTGTACGATCATGGTTGAGAACAAGCGCCGCGTACTGGACCTTGACACCCTTTGTCGACCTGTCCACCAAGACAGTCGAGCCCAGAAGCAAAAGGAGATACAGAGTGGCAATGTGACTCTCATTCCTGACTGGCGCATCAAACAAAACTTCCAACCGAGCATTGAGGGCACCGAAATGAAAGCCACCTGAGCTATAACATGTCTTCATGTCATCAGCCTCCTGACCCATAGCGTCCGCAAGCGCCGCATAGATCTGGTCATCTGTCATAGGTGAATTGCAGCTACGACCATGTATACGGACTCTGAGGATCTGCATCACGTCATGTAGGCAGATGGTCATCTCAGCAAATGGCATGTGGAAAGTGTTGGTCTCTGGATGCCACCTCTCCACAAAAGCAGAAATCAGTGCAGCATCGATCTGAGACGCTATGCCCACTCGGCGCAGCTCTGTCAGCCCAGAACGCTCAGCAAGCCTGAACCATGTACCTTCCTCAGCTGAAATATGATGCTCATAATCATGAACCTGTGGAGATCTGTACATCACTCTCAGGAGCTTCCTAGCCTAAATAAGTACAGAAAAAAAATTGCCTCCGATTAGTAAATATGAAACGTATAAGTTATTATAAGAATTCAGATCAATGTTATTGAACATACCGGATCTAACGGAGCCGCATCAGCCTCAACCTCATCCCCGTCCCCATCCTCTGGCTCATCCTCTGGCTGCACAACAGCAACAGCCTGAGGTGGCTGAATATCTGTTACTCGTCGTCTCTGCCTGGGACGACGACCACCTCTAACTGGAGCCGCAACCTCCTCAACAACAACCTCCTCAACTGCAGCCCCCTCAGCGACTCCCTCAGCAGCAGCACCCTCACCACCAACTCCCTCAGCACCCTCCTGGCCTCTCCCTCTCCCTCTCCCTCTACCTCTCCCTCTTCCTCTGTCACCACCTCGGCTTCTGCCTACAACACCCTCACCACCACCTCGGCCTCTGCCTCGGCCTACAGCGTCCCCCGCACGGGCACACTTCTTAACCTGCACCGGGGGCACCAATGGTACATCGGGAGTGGGCCCTGGAAGAGGACCACGCGACCATATCCATCTCGCTATATGCGTCTCATAAGAACACAGTAGGTGAGGCGCACGTGGACGACAAATATCCTGCATCGAGTCCCCGAGCCAAGGAAAATAGGTCGGTACGGCATGGTCATCGTCGTCTAAATCTCCCGACACTGGCTCTGAAGATGCGACTGGCTCTGCAGATGCGACCGTAGGAGGAGAAGATGTCGACGCTGCTGCATCTGTCACTGGAGGTAAATCCTGCTCTGTATGCTCTGAACTGGGAGGTATAGCATCCTGAAACAGAGGTGCGTCGTGGATATCATAGACATCTATGGTCACCTGCGCCTGTATTGGTGTGGGCTCAATAGGGTCGAACGCAGTAAGATATCGACCAGGATAATCTACGTCGTCATGGAAATCTCTTGTCTGTCCATCTATCTCCATATGCGAACCATCTATCTCCTGCTGCTGCAGCTGTGCCTCGTCGTACTCATTCTCTGGCTCACGACGCTCAGGTGATCCGGTGCGGAAAAATCGTTCGAGGGCCTCAAACTCTAGTCGCACACCGGCTGCCACATCATGTCGACGTGGAAGCCGTTCCGCTACTGGTGCGGGCATCGTGTTGCCAGTCTGATCCATGACGGCTTGTATAGTCTACATGTTTTTACATTTTTAGTATGACTAATTCATACTAAAATATTCGGAAGTAATTTGCAACTTCGTAATCAAATTCGAGTCTTTATATCTACGAAAACTAAATTTTTTAATAGGAATTGTTAGAAACTTAACAATTAAGTCATAACTAGTTATGACTGTTAAGTTTCTAATATTTAATTCATAATTACTAAAAAATAAACATCTCAACTAATACGAAATAATAATCACTACTATTACTAAAAAATTACGATTAATACGAATTCATAATAATTCTCTTTAATGCATAATAATCTGAAACTTAATCGTAATTATAAAAAATTACGATTAAATTACGATTAATAAGAATTCTAATATTTAATTCATAATAATCTGAAATTTAATCGTAATTAAGAAAAATTACGATTAATACGAATTCTAATATTTAATTCATAAAAAACTGAAATTTAATCGTAATTATGAAAAATTACGATTAATACGAATTCTAATATTTAATTCATAAAAAACTGAAATTTAATCGTAATTATCACTAAAAAAATTACGATTAAATTTCCAAAATTAAATACGATTAAAATTTGAAAAAAGCGGGTTTAGAAATTATATACCGAATAAAGCTCGTGCGGTGTCACCGGATCCGTAGTCGTCGTCGCCGGAACCCGAGTCGCCGGAACCCTACCAGCCGCCGGAGCACCCGCCGGAACCCTAGCCCTCGCCGGAATTGTCGCCGGAGGAGCATTTGCCGCTGCCAACGCCGCTCGAGTCGCATACCGCCGGCCGCCTCCATCCACCAAGGCTTCATCGTCGGACAAGGTCGCCGGAGGTGGCTCCGTTGTGCGGAGGTCGCCGGAGGTGGCTCCGTTGTGACGGAGGTCGCCGGAGGTGTCGGGATCGGGACGAAAGTGGTTTCTTCGGGAGCGAAAGGATGTGGGGGTTGCGAATCCATTGATGAAATTGTGTTTAGGTGAGAGAATCGATCGAAAAGAGAGAAAAAACGAAGGCCACCGTCGGAAGTGGAAAACGGAGAAGAAGAAGGAGAAAGAAGAAGAAGACGCCGGGTTAGGTTAAAAAGAACCTGTGCGCAGATACGTTGCGCACAGATCTTATGCGCAAAACGTCTGCGCATAAGGTTTTAGAATTCGAAATGTTGTGCGCAGATGTTTTGCGCACAGGTTCTTTTTAAACGCGTGTCATCAGCGCATTAATTTGTCAGACGACGCCAGCAATTTCATTTTATTCTCAAAATACCCCCGTGCGTTTAACAACTGCGCATAGACTTATGCGCATAAGAACTGCGCACATATTGGCGTGCATATAGTGAAAAAGTCGCGTGTATATAGGCGTTTCGTTGATATATCATTCCTATTTATGATTGGTGTTAAGATTGTTTGACCGCAGGCTGAATGGATCGTTTAATCCATTAGGAGGATGTAGTTGACTTTCTTTTGTGTAAAATTGCAAATCTTATATTTTGTACGGCTGTTGTTTTAAAAAAAATAGGGCGTTTAACCCCGCACCCATTTTTTTATAACTGGCACCCGTCTTGGGCGCATTTCGGGTGCGTCCAATTTTTTTTTTTTTGAACCGGGTTATTCTTGGGCGCATCCTGGCTGCGCCCAAGAAAAAAAAAATTTTTTTTTTTTTTTTTTGCCCTCAAAAGTTTAAAAAACCCGGTTTAAGTTGGACGCATCCTGGATGCGCCCAAAACTGAACCGGGTTTTTTTAAAAACATTTTGGACGCATCCGGGTTGCGCCCAAGGCGGGTGCCAGTTATAAAAAAGTGGGTGCGGGGTTTTTCGCCGTTATTTTATGGTGGTAAACAATTGTCCAGTTGTGAACCATTTCAGGTGGAAAATAATTCTGGGTAGGGAATTGTAGCTTTTTCATGGGATCATATCCTATTCCATGTTTTTTGCATTTATTTATTTGTTAAGGTTTTCTACCATTTTCATTTGCAAGCCAATGTAGTTAGCTGATGGATTGTTTAGATCGATTCTACACAACTTAAGTATACACTATTTTAGTTTATAGCCTACTTATATAAAAATTTAAGGGTTAACATACTTATAATTGATATATAATGAGTTAATGATTCCTGTATTTTATAGAAATTAGTCACAAGATTTAACCTACTCTATTCTGTATAGTATTTGAATTTCACATTAGAGAAGATCTGTCCCTATTATTATATTTTCTATGGAGGTTCTTCTCACTATAATATAATGGCTTTGTTAGTGCGAATCAGAAAATGCCTGAGGAGTTTTTGTACATTAGATTGTGCATCATTGTCATGAGTATAAATATATTTCATCCAAATTAAACAACTGGTGGAAATTTTATATATAATGCAGCTTATACATTGTGCACCAGATACAATTGGTTTGAATTAATTTTGACATGGTACCTAATCAGAATGAGATCAAATGCAATTGCCCGATGAATCTTTTCCTATATTTATTAAAATAAAATCTCTTTTTTTATCACATCATATCAATATTAATTTCGTCATATATTGTTATTATAAACAAAATAAGAATACAAAGTATATCCATATAAGCTATGATTATTCTAAATATATGCACAAAGAATAGGAATTTTTTTCTGAAATGAGCTTTTTTCAGAAAAAATTCTGGTAATTTTTTTTTTGAATTTTTTATGTATAAGAGACGCTGGCTAGACCAGCGTCTCTTATACGTTAAAACATTAAAAAAAAAAAATTATATAAGACGCTGGTCGAACAAGCGTCTCATATAAATGGTGTTTTTTTTTATTTGAACATGTATAAGAGACGCTGGTCGAACCAGCGTCTCTTATACAGATTTTTATTTTTTAAGTCCCCCGTGTAAGAGACGCTGGCCAGACCAGCGTCTCTTATACGTTAAAACATAAAAAAAAAAAATTATACGAGACGCTGGTTCGACCAGCGTCTCATATAAATGGTCTTTTATTTATTTGAACATGTATAAGAGACGCTGGTAAAAACCAGCGTCTCTTACACATAAAATGTTTTTAAATTTTTCTTTTTTGTATAACAAGGCATTTGTTTTAAAAGAAAAAAACCCAAATAATCCATCTTCGCTGTTGTATATCAAGGACAACGGAAGTTTTTACCTACTTCAATCGAGTAAGCTTTTCCCTCTATTCATTTTATATCATTACTGAATCAAGTCATTCTGGGGCTTTTGATCTTATTTGGGTTTTTTTCTTTTTCAAATCAGTTTCATGAGCAAGGATGGATTGTCTGGGGTAGAAGGAGATGTAAAGAAGCGGGCAGCAGCGAAGATGGCTGAAGCGGTTGATGGATTATTTGGGTTTTTTTTTTAAAAACAAATGCCTTATACAAAAAAAAAATTTTAAAAAACATTTTATGTGTAAGAGACGCTGGTCGACCAACGTCTCTTATACATGTTCAAATAAAAAAAAAGACCATTTATATGAGACGCTGGTTCGACCATCGTCTCATATAAAAATTTTTTTATGTTTTAACGTATAAGAGAGACCAGCGTCTCTTATACGCAGCCTTTAAAAAAACAAATTAAAACAATAAAATTTTTGGAAAATAAATAAAAAAAGTAACATGTATAAGAGACGCTGGGCGAGCCAGCGTCTCTTATACATAAAAAATTTACCAGCGTCTCTCATACATAAAAAAAATCCGAAGCTGGCATAAGTGACTATATTGGGAATTTCTTTTGAAAAGAGCCTACGTCGGGAATTTTTTCTGAAAAAAGGTCATTACAGAAAAAAAAAAATTCCAAAGAATAGATCTAATCTTCCAAGATACTGACCATTGTATCTTTTTATATATATGACCGTTTCATTTTCATGAGTGATTCTTTAACGACCTCTTCCTACCAACCTATTGGTATGTAAGTTCATCCCCTAATTTTTGAAGTAAATTTAATATTATATTTCCAAAATTATGATTAATGATAATTTGTTATCAACAATGCTTGAACCCTTCTCAAAGAGGAGTCCACGCATCCAATTAAGTATAATATTAAATTTACCCGTAGTAATAGCCATGTATCTGTATAGTTAAGTAATATTCTCATAAACGGAAATTAGGCTGGAATTATAAATCAGGAGCCAACATTATTAATCTCCCTCTTGAAGGTCTTTTTTTCAATATCCTGATTCATGAGATTGATTAAGGAAATCAATTAGGTTTCGAGTAACAATGTAGAAGACTCACTCTATGTTGCTACCCTACTTTACAAACCCAAGTGTGTGTTCGCAAAAGGGTATATATTCACCAATTTATATTTTGTAACTTAATTTATAGACCTTATACAGTACATTAGTATTTATGTAATGACACCAGTGGATTGGGCTATTTATGATGTCTCTTTTTATCTGACAATTCCTTTCTTGGGCATTTCGCGTCTATCACTCAAATTGTGTATATTGAGTTATCTTCAGAATGAGGTTGATCATATAGTGTCAGATAGTATACGCGTCTTTTACTTTAGAAAAGTAACGATTAAGCAATTTCATTTATCAACCATTCCCGTTTCTAGAAGAGGCCAGGTTCTCAGTTATAAATGTTGAAGTTGTGTTCAAGAAACCAGTCCCTTGGGCTATTGGTTAAATTTTTTGATATCTACAACTTGCTTGAAAATGACTTTCTATGTGTTTTACTAATCATTGGGTTTTCTTTTTATTTGTATCTTTTTAATTATAAGGTATCTCAAATTACCTACACAAAACAAAAGGACCACTGTGATATAATGACAACGAAGAAATGTTAAATTTTTAGAGTGCAATAAATATCACCATACTATCATAACCTGGTTTGTGTAAAATTCTAATTGCAATAGTTTATGTTTATAGTTAGGGTTCGTCACTTCGTATGTATTCTAGGTGTCTACGAGCTCGGCTCAATTCTATTCATTCTATTAGAAATCTTTGATCATTCAGTATGTTATCTTTCATTTTTCTTTCATTTTTTCTTTTTACATGTTTGCTAGAAAGATTGATTTGTCCTACCTTCTGTTTCGGAGATTGAGTCGTGGACAAGCAGAAATAAGGGATATTTTAAGACAAGGTTTCACATTTTTAAAGGGAAAAGGGTCTCAAGCTGTAGCAGGTATGAGTATGACTGATTATAAAGTGACAAAATTTTGTCATATTTTAAAAGCCCTAACATCTTTCGCTTAAGCTTGATGATAGAAGTCACAAGACTAGGTGTTGGTGGCTTTCGTGTTGCTTTCATGGAATCGAATAACAACGCAGTGAAACGCTAATCCTTCTCTTTCTCTCTCGAACTCCTCCTCTTAACACCGAGCCTCTCAAAACAAAGGTTGTTGTCGTGCCTGAAGCATTGGTATCTCAGAAAACGATCACTTCTGCGGATTCTCTCGATGTTCGACTTCAATCTCTCTTCTCCCTTGATTTTTGCCTGTGATTGATTTGATTGCACGAAAGGTAATTGCTTTGAAATTTTTCTTGCAGGTTGAACCTACTTCGCTCGACTTTGGCCTAGAATCTGAAAAGGTATGAATTTTCGTTCAATGCAGCTTCTTAGGAGTTCTTATGAAGAAAATTGATTGATGCAAATGGATTAGGTATTCTGGATAATCAACTTTGCTAAGAGTATTTTGAAACTACTTAGAACTAAGAATTTGTACCTAACCTAGATAGAAACTTTACTCTTCAGACAGTTTCGTTTGATCTCGCATTACCAAAAGATTCCTAATTTTGGTACCCATCAATTTCTGCAGAACTACTACTACCCTGCAAAAGTGGATTCTAATAAATTCTTATCAGAAAAAGCTTTTGTTTGCAACTTCTATTTGTGCTTCTGCTTTGTACCTTCTTTTTTGTAGCTTCTGTATTTTAGTTTCTGTTTTGCAACAGCCAGCAATGGCTTCTGTTAGCCAATACAACAACCACCAACAACTTCTGTTTTGCAACAACTTTGATTTTTGTTTCTGTTTTGCATCAGATTGTAATTATTAACTTCAATTTTTTTTGTAGCTTCTATTTTGCAGCAACTTCTATTTTTGTTTTGTTTTTCAACTTCTATTTTTTCTTTTGTATTGCAGGATCTCCTATTTTTTTTATCTTCTGTTCATTCATCTTCCCGTCTTCCTTGGAATTCCACTGGCCATATTCTATTCTATTTCTCTACTGTGGCTCATGCATATACATGTTGACTTGTAGTGGTGAGAGTGCAAGCGATGGATCATGTGAGGGAAGTGATGCGAATTCCCAGAGTGTAAGATTTCATGCTAATTTATTTTGTTGACTGTTTATGGGTTATTTGGTGCTATAGCTACCTTATGTAAAAAATACAGGAAAATCTTATTCTTATGATATTTGATCCAAGATTGTATGACTGTTTTTTTCCCTTAAAAGCATATACAAAAACATAGAACTTATACAATTGTCATGTAGACATCCATTTTGCAGCTTCTTTGGCAGGTAATGTGCTCTCATTTCACTCAGTAGTTTTATAAGCAATATATATCCGGAAAAGACTTTTTTCCAGAATGTGAAATTAGTTAAAAAGATTTGTTGTATAATCGTTTTTCAGGTTCACTCTAATAAAAATTTGTTTATGGATTTATGTTTCTTAGACCAAAATTCAATCAGTTAAGATGACCTGGTGCTTGGTTGGCTTCAAATATGTGACACATTTCCTCATTTAGTGTCTGATGTTGTCACAATATGTTTTGTATTGAATTTTAGTTGTCTCTGCCAATTTCGTATATAAATTGAATCCTTAGGAGGTCTTGACTCGAAGCTTTCTGCATTTGAATCAGGTAATTGTAAAAGAATGCCAAAGTGAGGATTTTCAATGTGCTTTTGTCATAGAAAAAATTCTAAAATAAACTTCTGATAATTAATGACCAAGAGTTCCTTCAACAACATTCCTATCCTCTACAGGAGACATGTTAGATTTATTGTCTTAATAAAGCCTATGTTAAAGTATTTTCTGTTTTATTATTTTCTAAGCGCAATGCAATATCGTCTTCTCGCTGTATTGCTTATGTTGATCTGCAGTAATTAGTAGTGCAACTTTTTATTGTGACAACTTCTTCACATCATCAAAGAATATAAATAAAGAGGTTATCATATACATTAGACTACTGAAGACTTCATCTACTAACAAGTGTTCATGGGTCTTCAATTCAGGTATGAGTTCTATGTAAACTGCTAAGAATTTCATCTCGAGTCTTTAATAGTTCATATGTGATTATAGTATGCTGCTGAAGTTTATTTGGATTACTCTGGATTTGAGTTTATTGTTTTGTGCTTTGTTGCATTGTCAAATTGGGGGTTCTGATTGATATTTAGACGGGTTTTTCTCTTTCCAGCTTGCTATGGTTTAAGATGAAACTTTAAATTCATACATCAAGGTAATCTTAACTCAAGTCTCATCTATTTTAGATGTGCTTTCAGGATTAGTCTTTGTTGTTGTTTGGTTTTTTTAATTTGATACTATTAGATAATGTCATTTTTAAGCTTTTATTCACTGAGATTTAAGTTCATAGAAACAATTCTTATGTGTTGGTCTATGATTCATTATATTGATCCATGTCATGTATCACTTCTTCCAACCAATACTAATTTGGATTTACATTCAAAAGATTAGGAGTTCAAAGAGGGATAAGGCCTTAGAAGCAATTATTGGAGCATACATGAAAAGTCTACAATAAGAGTTTGGGGAGACCAAGTATTTCTCTCTTCTGCTGTGCTTTTTTGGTTGATATAATTTGTTTTTCTGCTGTAATTTAGTGATTATTCTAAATTTATGATTTGCTCACAAATGCTCCAACAATGGATTTGTTTGAAGTTTTACTGTATTTGGCTGATTAATCTTGGTCCATACTTGATCTTTGAAAAATGAGAGATGCCTTTTTTATGTACTTCAAAAATCTATCTATTTAATTACCACAAAACTAGAAGTAACTTCAGATAAGAAGTAGTTAAATGCACTCTTTTTGATTTGAGTGGGTTTCAGACATATGGTACCTCTTTTTTTACTTAGTTTTGTTGGCTAAGAAAACTTATTTATCCAGTTTCATTTATGAATTATGACTGCAGAAAATTTTAATGGTTTTGTAAACATGCAGATGAAGGATGAAGTGAACTCTATCGACAAGGAGATACGGGACAAAAAGTCAAGGTGTAGGCCAGAACATGCTTTAAGTGTTTGAGCCTAAGGCCCGGCATCTGGATAGCTCAGAGAAGCAAAAGAAACTTTAAAAGTATTAATAATTTACATTCTAATGGGGAAGAACCGAAGAATTGCAATATGATGGTTTTTTGAGATCTTGGCATTGTAAAGTGATGAAATTCCCTGTAAGTATGCATATATTTTCTATGGGGGTTGTTGACCGCGGTTGTAGAAGGCAAAGATACAAATTCTATAAATTCTACACATGCAATTTTCAGTTGAAATGCTAAAGTATGCCCTCTCTTTTCCAATTCAATTTTTTTTCTTCTTTCTTTTTTCTTTTTCAATTCAAGTTGCGTACGGAGTGTTTGCACTAATACTAAAATATTTGATGAAACTATCCAAGTTGAAATAAAATACCCACTTTTTTCTAAAATTGATAAGTAAACATCAACGATCGAAGATAACCATGACTTTGAGACGCAACGAAATTTGAAGAGATTTGACAGGGACTCTGGAGAGTATTTGAGGCCATATGTCTGTTGGAAGATCAGACCATAATTTGCTAAGTCTCTTATTCATCATAACGACATGCCCTTCATTTAATACAATAAACAAAGTTAAAATAACAAAAAGTGTAATTATGCAAACATATTCTCAAATTCTAACCAGTGTACATGTCGGGTTTCATTTAGGAAAAATTGATTGTCGGAAGTTAGGGAATTGGGAAGGAGACGCCAAGGCAAAAGATTGGGCAAGGCAGTTGATCAGAGACAAAGTTGTAGTTGAAGGCACACCCACAAATCTTATATCGTTGGGGTCGTCAAAAGTGGAGTTGAAGAAGATATATCACGTTATTTGGATAGTTATATCTAAAATATAATTAAGATAAGATATATTTTTAACGAAAGGGTTTTGTTCCTAAAGGGAGACGGTCCTATTGTTGTCATAAATGTTACAGTTGTTTGTTAGAAAATTTACCTCTCTCATTTTTTTTCATCATTTTTTTTAATTGACAAGTCTAATTTAATGTAACCTTTTTGGTACATTTTTTAAAGCATTATACCTCTTCTTGCCTTTTGTTGAATGTTATTGGAGGATTTGGAAATGAATCATACCGTCATTGGAAATATGAAGAATTATTATAACACTTATACCTTTGGTGAGATGAAGAATATTGTTCTTTCTACTTTAACATGTTTGGGAAGAAAAAATTACTTTCTTCGGATAGCGTACTAAGTACTTGGCTGTGCATGTATTTCCACCTTCATGATCTATATCTTTTTGTATGTACAACTTAGACTTTTCCATACCAAAAGTAAAGTCGGATATAGTATAATTTTTGTTGGCTTCATTTTTCTTGCTGTTTTACAAGTTCTTGATGCTTTTATATTATTAATTTCATATTCCTTTTCTTATGCGGAATTTTTTAGCTCATTGTTTTGTTCAAAGAGAAGGTGTATTGATTCGGAGGTTGAAGAAGGTGGGATAGTTGATTGATCAGTTTTAAGATGAGATTTCACTGGATATGAATTTGAAGATTTTCAAGTTCATCAGCGTGGCTCAGAGCTTGCATGATTTGGCGAGGGATTCGTCCGACAAAGTATACAAAGCAATTGGCATCTATCTTGACTCTTGAGGTATGCCACTTTTAAATTAATGAATTAATTTGTTCCTTCAGGTTTAAATTTTCAGTGGTACCTTCATAGTGTTAAATTAAAATCTAATTTCACTTTGTCCAGAAATTAAGCTCTCTGATTGGAAATCCCTTTCACGATTAACCATCAATATTTACCCTTCTGTTTTCTTTGTTCCACTAATGAATAAGGTGATCTCGAGCTGTTCCCGATAAATCAACGGAAATGGCGATTGAAACCAATGACAACTCTCCGGCGTCAACAAGATCTTAAACATATTACATGACAGGACTGCGACATTATAATTTAGAGTAAGCCTGACATATCTCCTTAATGATTCGTGTTTGGTATATATGTTTGCTACCTACCATGGTAGCATGTCCCACTTCTATATGTCCTTTTGAAATGCTTTAATCTAATATAACTTTCTCTTACATCAAACAAGTCAAAAGAATCGGCTGAAAGATTTGATCGAGGTGGAAGAACCATATGGTATTTCTACTCTTTGCTTATCAGCTGGATGATTTGATCAAGTTGGATGAACCAAATGGTATTTCTACTCTTTGCTTAATAGTTGAATCCTCATTTTTACGAGGATAGACTATCGATTCTCAGTTGCTAATTAGAATTTTGAATGTAGAAAGGACAAGTTTTTCTTCACCATTGTTACATCAACAATACTTTGTTTCAGCTATGTTAGACTTGCAAGTAGTACAATAGAACTTATATTGCCTTTCTTCTCTCAAAAGTAGTATGTCATTGCTAAATACAACCACAAGTATTATCTATGCCTTTGGTTTTAATTACAAAAACATTTATATAAATGAGAATGACACTGGAAGAGAAGCTGATGACCATATTGATCGGGAGTTTTCCAATGATGACACATATTGATCGGGAGTTTTCCAGATGACCCATATTAGACCTATACTTGGTAACCAATTACACTACAGTGTAATTGGTTACCAAGTAGTGTTGTCGATTGGTAAAGGGTGGAGGTCTCAGGTTCGAGTCCCACCAACAACCTCTTGAGAAATAGTTGTCTTTAATTGGCGGGGCTACCAATGATGGGTTGGAGTGTATGGGCTGCAGCTCTTGTAATTGGGTCGGCCCAAAGCGACGGGTGTTACAATAAAAGTACTTTTATTGTAACACCCCTAAATTACATTGGGAATATTACCGCCGGTGACCCCAGACTTAACCGTCCAAAGTCACCCAAGGCTTTACAGTATGCATCGTAAATACAAAATAGTAATTCAAATGCAATTATATTATTAGAATACTTGATCAAGTTTACAAATGTGGAAGCGATTACATTAAAAGTCATATTAGATTACTTAAAGATATTACATATGCGGAAGCTTTATAATGAATACAAAATTATTAACTTTATTACAAAGATTACGCGGAAGACTTAATTAAAATATTGAAATTACAGAATATGTATTAAACCCTACTACTCTCAAAATCTTAATCTTATAAATAATAAATCTAAAACATTATTAGCTGCCTTCAACGTCGGGAACTTGATTCTTCACTTAAGAGAAACTACCATCTGATGTGTCGTATAGGGACGGGTGACACCAACCAACCATGCAAGGAAAAATAACAGTTGGTTAGTCTAATGAAAGACTATGCAAGTGGAATTTATGTGGGGTTCTATGTGGTTGTACTAAACTACTATCGTAGTCCTTCGAGTTAAAGCCGAACGACGATATATAACAAAATACTTCCACTGAAGAGGGAGACCAAGAGATATGCACCAAGAGAATACCCGAAACGAAGGTGGGTATTATGGGATGAAAATATGATTTATTTGGGAACGTTTTAAAAACATCACACACATTAGAACTCGTATTGTGCGAAATCAGATTGAAAAAATGATCCTCTTAATCTAGAGGACGGGCGGTTTCCAAATTGTACTCCTAGCTCGAGGTCTATTAATTATGTGTTCGCAGCACTTATCTTATTTACTTTTCACACCACACATTATTATCTTAAAGCTTTTAACACATCATCGACTCAACGAGATTAACACAAGGCGACATTACTGTTCAACCCAAAACATAACACATCATCGACTCAACTCTCAAAATCTTAAGTCCACACATAACATAGAAAGGCCACACACACCGTCTTTAAGACGTTAATCAACCTAGTATTTATAACTAAATATAGGTATCGAAAATATCTAAAAACGTAGATACGGAAAACATTTAGCACACAAGTGTTCCCAAACAATTAATTAGGTTTTAGAAAATTACCCAATTATTCAACAACTAATTTCAATATTAATTGTCGGTTAAATATGCAAAGCGAAGAAAAAGCAAGAGTGAACCGCCACTTGCCTGAAATAGAAGGTGACAAACGGATAAGGCCGGAGTTGGGAGCCTTTTCAACGAACTCGATATTCAAGAATCCCGATCCAATCAAGATACCCAAAACAAAGTAAACTCAAGTCAAATATTTATTTGATATAATAAATCTATTAATTATATCAAATTAAATAAGATTAGATATGGTTAGATAATTAATTAAATCAATTAATTAGTGCCAAGCACGTGGGCTAAGGTTTCCTATTTGTAACATACTAGGACTTCGCGGCCCGCGCTACGCGCGGGTTTTACATCGACTCTATCTCCAAATGAAAGCTATACTATACTCCAAACGAAACTGTCAAGAAAAATGGGGATTAAGATGTCTGTTTAGCCTCCAGTACTAACATATATAAAGTCTTGTCATAGTATTCTGATTCCTCTTTTGTTGGAAACAACTTGCTTCACATGTTTGGAATTGTCCACCCAGATTCTCTCTTAAACTGAATTTGGGATTAAAAATAAACTTTATATCGCTACATATATGTTAATAAGTGATTTATCTGCATGCTATAAATCACGGTTTTGCTCACATCGCAAGCGGCCTCTGCCCTCCAGCAAACAACTGAATCACTCGTATCTGATGGTCAGTGTAGTGATAGACTTCGAAAGAAAAATAAAGAGATCAGAAGGCTATATATTTTAACTTTATTTTAATTTTGAAACTAAATTGTTGGAGCTGAATTTTAACTTCGCGACAGTGTTAGTGACGAAGAAGGCACATATATGGATTGGGAAAACCTTAGGTTCAGCCTTTTCCTAACCGATTTCATGTACACTATGAAATCCTTTAAAGATCTGAATTTTGGTGAGGGCCATCTTCGTCGTTATGGCAACATTGAGATAAATCATGCAACTGGTGTTTTAAAATATGGACATGTCTACAATTTTACTTGATCACTATATATTTTCAATCAATAATGAAAGTTAAGGGAAAATGTAGCTAAAAATCTCCTTTTCAACTTCCTCAATACGGTTTGATTTATAGTAGGCATCCATTAAGGTGTTATAGATAATGACATTTGAACAGATTCTCTTCTTCTCCATATCTGCTTGCAAGATTATGGCTTGTTTCCGAAGACCCTCTTCCCAAACAACTTGATCAAAGAACCCAAGACTTCGACGCTCCATTGTATATCTTTCTTGTTCATTCTCTTAAAGAATTCCCAGGCTTCCTTTGCAGTTTTCCCTTGCATTTTCATCATAGTCACTTGATCGGGTAGCACGTTACTTCCAAAGTAAACAAACCTATCATATACAGCTAAACCAGTTTCAGAAAGAAGAACAACCGGTATAATCATACATTCATACTCATCACCTGTTTGTCCATCAATATTCCTTTGTAGTTTATAATTGTAAATAGTCAATCCTTAAAATCACCAATATATCAGCATAAACGTGTACACACCCTTTCTTTTCTGGCTGCTATATGTAGAGAGGAGAGATTTTCATGGCTAAGGTCCCAAACTGCTCAGCTGGTCAGAGCTCTAAACAAAGAACAAAGATGATCCAAATTTAGGAGATCTCAGTAGGAAAATGATCTTGTGTGGATGAGAGAAAGAAAAACTAAGACAATCATATTTGCTCATGGAAAACTAAGGCGAGATCTTACCAGCATGAAACCGGGATACTATAGGGTTTTGAGGAACGAAATAACAAAGATCAGCTCTGCAGAACATGGATGCGCCCTTTTTGGTACTGAATAGACGCAAAAGAACGAAAAATAATAAGATAAGAACCAATTGTCTTAGGTTCAATGACATAAACTTTCCAGGTGAAAAAATAGACTCACATATCAAATTGATCAATGACTAATTTCATTAGTAGCATAACAAACACAATTAAGTTGATGTAGGTTGAGGATCAAATAGTTACTTACTCGATTTGTTGAGCTCAAGAACCAGATGGACAAATGTGAACATGTCAGAATCTTGAACTAAAGTCAGTAAAAGAAAATAATTCAATCAGAATAAGATTCACAAATATGTTGATCGGTGATAAAAATAAGACTGGATTTGCCAACCTTCAATGCAGATTCAATCTGAAATGGCAAAAAAAGACAATGAAATTATAAGACCTTAGTACTTGTAGAATGATCTTGGAGAGATCAAGATTTAGAGTCAAAGTACGTGATCTAATAATTGGTATATACATAAATTTTACCTTCTTAAAGGAGCAACCCATTCTTAGGTAGTAATGTTCTTCATCTCTTCAAGCCATTCATCGTGATACTCTACCTGTAAAATTTTGGTAAAAAAATCATGAAACATTATGGATACTAAACTAAGGAACATAGCTAATGAGGTTTCAGAGGAGCAAACTCACCTTTGAGGGATACACCAGTCGTTCCCAAATTGTTAGGGTTTTGGAGCAACACCAAAGTTTAGAGGTTTGAGCAGTTTATTCATATCAAAACCTTGATTGTTCGAATTACCAGAAGAAGCCATTAAAACAATATAATCACACCCTTTTCCATGTATCGCGCAGACATCAGTAAGCCTAATGCAAAGAATCATGGCTATGGGATCCAACATACATAAATTAGAAGTCAACTACAGAATGACTAATGATCAACATATTTAAGTATATGATTGGCACTTTAACAGAAGCATCTCCATAACAATTGAAAGTTAAATGGCTACACTATCAAGCTGAAGAAAAATGCAATGAACCCAAATAATTTTGGCACTTTAACACTATCAAGCATCTCCATATGTATATGATCTGAAGAACATACCCAAATAATTTTTTTATCTTAGAGAATGCAATGATCCCACGAATCCAAGCTGAAGAAAAAACAATGACCAATATATAATAACCGAGACTAAAACTTTCTCCATATCACCATCATTTTATATTTTGACACACTGAAGTTACCTTTTTGCACCAGTAGATAAGGATGAATATCATGATCGCGTCATCAAGATGATAAAATATAATATAGTAAATGATTGCGTCATTTCACACATATTTCAGGTGCTCAACATGGAGCAATTCATCTAAACTACTCTGATTGTATGAATTCAGTCCTAGAAAGGACCAATTAAGAATGTGAGAAAGACACATACGCTCAATGATTGCGTCATCAATCTAATAAAAAAATATTTTGTACATGGCCCTGCTAATACTGCTTTTATCTTTCAGAAGCATTTCAGAAACATTTCATGACAACATATTGGAAAGACAACACCTAAAAATGCAAATTATACAGTCTTGTGTTTCAGTAAAATTTCATACATAAAGTTACATATAATAAAAGGTTTGCACATGCTCATGCATCATACATTGCCTTCATCTTTTTAGAAGAAATACTCAAGGATGCAAATTTTGGGACAGTTTTATGGCAGCATAACAGAAAGAAAACACTTGAAGGAGCAAACTATATATCTTTCTATCCATGAAAGCATTCAATACAAATAGAAAGACATATGTAGCAAAGCCTAAAAATAGTATAATAAATAAGACCCTTGAAGAAGAAAAGGAAGAACTTCACAAATATTTCCAGACTGACCTTTCTAACGCATATTCAGTCGTACCGGCATGGTCCTGCTGATTTGTTTTCGATCCCCTTCCTTGACGTGCAACATTCATAGCACATCTTCCAACCGATCCCCTTTCTTAACTAACTTCCACCATTTAACCCTTCAGGGGCTGAATTCCTACAGTTTTATATCAATCAGATATTCAGATGTGTTTCATTGTGAGACAGTACACGTATAGAAAACAATATTTGTGTGCAAACACTTTGAACGCTTCTTTCAGCTCCCCTTCCGTGTCTGTCTCCTAAATATAATTTTATTGAACGCATGGTGTATATAGTTTGGTATACTAATCAAACCAAGACTTTTCAAAATGAAACAAAAATGGCGATAAGATAGGAATATAGTGAGGTACTATACCTGAATCTTTCTGGCTATGCTATTCAACAACTTCTGAAACACAATGGCGCCATTTTCATCTACATTGAGTTCCTTAATCATCGTTGCCAACACCTTAGCTGATATAGAACCTGCAAAAACCACACATAAATTAGCCTTATGATCTATTTCCATATATGCATAAACTGAAAAGAATATCGAAGAAATGTGCGTAGTGATTTTTACGTTCCATTCCATTGTCAAAAAAGCCAAGAACTTAAGTTTTGGCTCTGACCACATCAAGAGTAATCACACCAAATAATCTCTTTGGAATAATGAGAAAAAGGAAACCAAAATATTTTCAAAATAATAATTAAATAAAAATAAAACACTACCAAGAGATAGAGGAATAACAAAGATAGTGCCATATTCAAATGATGATAATGGATCCTCAGTTGTACCTATCGCTCCTGATATTTGTGCACGTCTTCTAGTTTTGCTATTTGTTGAGATTAATTGTCATCCAAGCATTATAATTTCAGTATGTAATTCAAGCTTCCTAAAAATAATTGCTTCAAGATCTCCCATCCTTGCTTTGTTGCTTCAAGAGTTTCTTAAATTGTTAAAGCTTTGAACCTAAAGTATACACTGAATGTTGAATCTATATGCACCGACTATGGCAAATTGTGATGCAACATGCTTGAACAGCTTGCCATAAATTATGAGTGCGCATTCCTTTGATTTTGTAAATCCTTTCTAAGCCAAAAAACACACAATTTATAATATTTTGGTGAAAGTTTTTATCATTTGTACAATGGTGGAAAGAATTAGTTAAAATATATAAACTAATGCAAAAATTTAACGTATTAAAACTGAAAATTTCTAGATAAATTTAAAAAGAGAACCACATCTACACATATATCAACATAAAGCACAACCTCTCTCGTATAAAACATAAATATAAACCAAGTACCAACACACACTGAAATTACAACTCTAGACATCAAGATCAAGGACTCCATGTACACCAAACTAATAGAACATTCAAGCAGATATATAATGGGTTGGGTAAACATATGTACACTAAAATATGGATACTGAAACTTATTAGATCATACCAACACTTTCTCCAAGGTGCATCGATATTGAATTTGTATGGGCTTTGATCAAACATCTATCGAACAACCAACAAACAACAAAGAATTAGGTGGTATATATAGAACTAATGCAAAAAATTTAGTGTATAAAATTGAGAGTGAAGGTTACCTTTGTTGCAAACTTGATTATTATAGAAGATAAAAAATTTCAATGCGTCATGTTATCAAACACCTATGGAGATGCCGGCAAATGCCAGTGACAACGACGTTGGCGTTACGAACACGATTAGTGCCGATGCTAGAAATAGAAGATTATATACCCAGTCATTCTAAGTTTTGAACTAAAATTCCCAAGCAAAGGCATAGTAACAACAAAAAGTTGAGGAACCTTAGGTCTGTTATAACATATACAACAAACAAAATTTTTTCGTGGAAAACATACCTTTTAAAACCCTGCTTTAACGAACTCGAAATAATACCGAAAAGATATCGAAAAACGGAACGAAAGCTTACCGAAATCACCCGGAGGCGATAGACTTTGACTCGTAACTCGCCAGCGACTCGAATGGAAGAAAAGAGGAGAATTTTTAGATAAAAAATGGAAGAGATCGAGAGGAGTGTCGAGCTTGTGAATGACGCCCATGGCGAGCTTCGGCCTCGTGTTTATAAGCCTCCTCCATCGGAATCACATTCAACCTGGTCAAGGAAATCAACAGGGGGAGAATATGGTATTGAAGGCATTGAAGGGAAAGCATTGAAAGTATTGAAATTTCAACGCGTGAGAAAGATGTAGAATTTGGAGGAAGTCCTTGTAAATTTCTCAGAAATTACAATATTGTACCCAAATAAATTACATTTATTTATTTAGTACTCATTGATCAAATAAATATCATGTCTCTTATTATTACCGTAAATAAAATTACAATAATAACCTTGAAATAAAAGAGGGTTATTACAATACTTCTCCCTTAAGAAAAGTTTCGAATCCCGAAACTTGGCCAACAAGAAAATAAAATAGAAAAGAAAGACATGGAAAATGGAGGGTTATCACATTACCACCCACTTAAGAATAAGTTTCGACCTCGAAACTAGGCCGAGAACAACTCAGTGAAACGACTACACATATTAAATGGATAAGGTATTCAAAATTACGGAAAGAGAAAGATTCTGAAACAAGATATTCATTCTCTACTAAAACAAACTATCGAAGAGTATCACCAAGGAAATCTTAAAATGAAGGAAAAGGTATTCAAGTGCGAAGGTTATGGACATCACGTCCTAAGTCTTATTAGAGGGAAAAGTACCTAAGAAATTATTAGTTAATGGGGAAATTATCCTCATCAGCTTGCCGCATTGCATAGAGGCGTTGTCCTTGGCTTGAGGTTCCGACATGTGGCTTGCCCTTATTCTGACCGGTAGGCTGTACAGAAGCAGACACACTTTGCCTTGGGTCTTTCTTATTACCCACATTAGACGCTTGATGCGATTGCGTCGGTCCTTGCCCCTTCTGGAGACAGTAAGATTGCATGTGTCCTTCCTTCCCACAAGCAAAGCAAACTCGCTTTTCTTTCTGGCAACTTTAACTTTTATGCCCAGCTTCACCACAATTGTGGCACTGAATGCTACCACAACTCCATCCCGAATTACAAGGGCCGACCCAATTACAAGTGCTGCAGCCCATACACTCCAACCCATCCTTGGTAGCTCCGCCAATTAAAGGCAGCTATTTCTCAAGAGGTTGTTGGTGGGACTCGAACCTGAGACCTCCATCCTTTACCAAGCGTCAACGCTACTTGGTAACCAACTACACTGCAATAAAAGTGCACTTTTATTGTAACACCCGCCGCTTTGGGCCGGCCCAATTACAAGGGCTGCAGCTCAGACACTCCAACCCATCCTTGGTAGCTCCGCTTATTAATAAAGCAACTATTTCTCAAGAGGTTGTTGGTGAGACTAGAACCTGAGACCTCCACCCTTTACCAAGTGGCAACGCTATTTGGTAACCAACTACACTGGAGTGTAACTGTTATTGTAACACCCTCCGCTTTGGGCTGACCCAATTACAAGGGCTGCAACCCATGCACTCCAACCCATCTTTGGTAGCTCCGCCAATTAAAGGCAGCTATTTCTCAAGAGGTTGTTGGTGGGACTCGAACTTGAGACCTCCACCCTTTACCAAGCGGCAGCGCTACTTGGTAACCAACTACATTGCACCAAGGATGTGGTAGAGTGTATGGGTTGCAACCCTTGTAATTGGGTCGGCCCAAAGAGGCGGGTGTTACATAGTTTACTCGACGCCAAGATACCCCCAAGAAAACGGGCAAGCAGAGTCAAACAACAAAGTTATAGTAAGCAACCTCAAGAAAAGGATTGAGAAATGCAGAGGAAATTGGGCGGACCAACTCCCAACTATCCTATGGGCCGATAGGACGACGCCAAAGAGAGCAACGGGTAGAACGTCATTCTCCCTAGTCTACAGATGCGAAGCCGTCCTCCCCATCAAAGTTGATGTACCAATCGAAAGATACCGGTCACTCCCTGAGGAAAGAAATACTCCATTAATGACTTTCATGAAGGATATCGTAGACGAGTTAAGAGATAACGCCGCCATAAGAATGGCGGCACAAAAGCAAATCGTCGCCCGAAGTTACAATCAACGAGTAAAAGCAAGAACTTTCCAAGTAGGAGATTGGATATTAAGAAAAGTCTTTCCAAACACCGAGGATAAAAACGTCAAAAAGCTCGCCGTGTCCTGGGAAGGTCAATACACAGTAGCACAAGTTGTGGGACGAGGAGCCTACAAACTCGTCACACCCGAAGGAATACCCTTAATGAGTTCATGGAATGAAGCCCGGAACCACACTAGAAGTATTGTTTGTGCCTAAAAATATGACGAGTAAGGAACGTGTCGAGTGTTACGCGTAAACAGATCACGTCGACATGATGAAGAAAAGACGAAGACTGAAGAAGGTCGGCCGAGTATATCAAGATCATTTATTGTATATTCCTTATGTAAATAGTAAAAGATATTTTCTAATATCTTTTACCATATTTTTTATCGTTATTATATAGAAGGAAAAGATATTATTCTGTTTCCTTAAAGATAAAACTAGGGTTAGCCTATTTAAAGGAGCTAACGCCTTCTTTGTAATCATCTAGCCACATCGAGCAATAACACATGTACAAGCCTTTAAACCCTAATTTCATAGTCGTGTTCTTGAGTGTTAAGATGGTTACCGCCTAGTTTTATCTTTTCCCTACAATTGCTTCATTGTTATCTCGTTGAAAATTTAGCTACGAACAATTGGAGCCCACCGTGGGGCTTGATAAAAAAAGTATCATCTTTCCACAGAAAAGGAACACTTTTCCTCTAAGAAACCATGACCAGTCCCACAAAAGATCCACAGAATCAAGAGAAAGTGTCCGAAGAAGTAGTCGTAAGGACGACACACCAAGTCCCCGGTGGCGAGGAAGTCAAAGAAGTCCGTGAGAAAGATACATGCACTCCAAAGACCAAGAGCGTAAGCAAAGAGCAAAAGGAATTCTAAGACGGCGAAACAACCGACCTCACAACCATTAGAGTGCAACTCGACGCGTTCCGTAAGACCTGGTCCGAAGACAAGAGCGCCAGTGAAAAGACAACGTTAGAACTCGCCAAAGAAAACGAGAGGCTGCACTCTACGATCAAGGAACTCAGAGCGGGATCTACAGGACGATACACCTACGTTCGAGGCCAAAGTGTCGCTCCACGCCTTGATAGGATGTCGTTGCCGAGGAAGACGAAGCTTACGGATTCGAGGAGTATCAAGATGGTCTCCCTTCTAAAGGAACGATACCATAAGAAAAGCCGGTGAAAGTGATGACGCCAAGCACCATCGCCGCGTTGGTAGAGAAACAAGTCGCCGCCCTAAGGTAGGAGATGTTACAGATGCCCGGAGCAACAATTCCATAGTCCCTGAGCAAGAGTTGGGATATTAAGAGAGTCCCTTTATCAACACCATCGCCATCCAGAAGATCGCCAAGAAGTTCACCGTCGCCGATCTCCCCGTCTACGACGGATCCAAAGATCTCGAAGAACACATCCTACTCTACATGGCAAAGCACTCCACAAGTCCCATCGAGCCCAAACTAAGAGAAGCTATCACATGCAAGTTCTCCAGTTCTACACTGAAAGGACCTGCCTTGACGTGGTTTATACATCTCCCGGGAGAAAGCATATCATCCTTCGCTGAACTCTCCAACGCGTTCTGCCTACAATTCGTCAGTAGCAAGATGTTCGCAAGGCAGCCTTCGGACCTCCACAACATACACATGGAGAAAGGAGAAACCATAAGAACCTTTATGAAATGTGTTAATGACGAGAGGATCAACATCCCGAACTGTATCGAGTCAACTGCTGATGACACGTTCAGACAAGCTCGCTCGCGAGACAACGACTTGTACAAGGAGTTGACGAATACTCGACATGATCCCTTCACCGTAACCAAGGAAAGGGCCATAGAAGCGATGCGCCTCGAAGATCTCCTAAGACACGCCAAGGACAACTCTCGTTCTCAACGTAGACGGACTTTTCCGCGTAGAAGTTCTCCTCAGCGTAGGAACCATAAACACCAGGAACGAGTAGACCGCCATGATAGGAGGAATAAGCCATTCCAAAGTGAGCCACCCACAGTGCACAACGTGAGCGAGGTCAACAACGTCTACGTGGTCGAGAGGGGAGTTCACATGAAGATTGACGTGTTGCGAGTTTTGAGCGCGATGGAAAGGCTACACGACGTGTAGTGGCCAATGAAGCCAAACCTTGGAAGATGGCCTAGATCAGGAAAGGGGTATTTTGAGTTTCATAGCGATACCGGCCATACCACAGATGACTGTTACACCTTGAGAAGAGAAGTATTGCGACTCTTGAAGAGAGGAGACTTGAAAGATTTACGCTCCAGAAAAGAAAGAGACGCCTTTGAAGGAATAAAGAGACAGAAGAAGTCTCCAACTCCACCACCGCCACCATCAGGTCACACAAGGACCGTCCACACTATCTTTAGAGGCTCCTCCATGAGTGGTTACACTGCGTCCGCCGCCAAGAGAAACGCCGAAGCTTCACGGAGTGAAGGCGACGCTACGCCAATCTATCACGTCAGATCTATCCAGGAAAATTATCCGATCACGTTCGAGGAGCCAAACGAGACTGTGGACCACCACGAAGGGTTAGTTATATGCCTTACCATTAGTAATTGCAAAGTAAAGAGGATCTTTGTCGACAACGGGAGCTCCGCCAACATCATCATGTTGTCCACCGTCAAAGAACTCAGACTCTCTAGTGACGACGTGATAAAGAAGTACATCCCCCTAGTAGGGTTTACTGGCGAAGTTGCAGACATGTTGGGAGGAATCATCTTAACCACTCTAGATCAAGGCATCAACACGCAAACAAAGTTTGTAGAAGAAGAAGATTACATGCTGGAAGTCAGAGTCTACGCGCTCAGACGAGTCGAGAAAAGGAAGGCGTCTTCATGGTCTAAAGTTCCAATAAGCAAGGGGTCAAAGCATCATAGAACCCGTAAAAATCAAAGCCTTCGAGTCCAAAGATGGCGAGAATTTATGGCAAAGAACACAAACCTAAGTTACATGTTCCTAAAGCACCACCAACCATAAGCAAACTCCATCAAACGTGTTGAGAATTTCTGTGTTTTCTATTCGTTCTCTATTTCTTGCATGAGTAGGATTAGATTTATTAAAGTTTCAATAAGACCATGCCGTCATCTTAGAGTCAAGGCGACATGGGGTTGCGGCGACTAGGGGTAGACGTCGACGTCATAGTTCATTGTTTCATGATGCATCTTTTATTAATATACAAGTAGACATTTTCTTTCTCCAACGTGTTAAGCATGCCGAGTTGTTTCATTTTCAATGACTTGCTCTGTGTCTATTAAGAGAACGTGCCTCTTGAGTACGGTTTACCAACTAAAAAGCAAGAAGGCCGCAGCGAAAATTCGCGCTGGGGAGGAATTTCGTTAGCCTACGCGTTCAAGGCTCCATCTACGCGTACACAACGTTAGCCGAACCGCCCACTCTGAGTCGATGCTTCCCATGGCTGTTAGTGACGTGTGACAACGATCATGGGGAATGAAGCCTAGAACCTCACGAAACCGGCACATAGCCTCTGAGCAAACAAGGGTAAACCTATTTGACACGTTCCTTTCTCCAGGAACGCGTTTTCACGGCTTCCACGACCCCTCTGAGTGTCATGAAACCACGGGCATACTTTTTCATCTGGTTAGGAGGCGTTTTCCGGCATCGTCAGTTTATCAAGTCACGAGATGGACGCTACACGATTAACATGCCCGTCGATTAAAAGAGTTCGACGTCGACCTGACGCTAGCGTGTTGGTAAAGGATTCACCATGAGTAAGAGGTGACATAACAAGCTGATATAATCACACGCTGACTTACATCCACCACTTGCTTCGTGCTCAGAGGAAATGCTGGACCCAACCCTCATGTAAGCTGGCAATATAACAAAAGTCGCTGCATTGACCGTACTACCCTATCAAGTAAGTAAAACTTTCTAACGCGTTCACTACGAACAAAGTGTCACGCCAGGGGTAGAAAACCACACCCCAAAAGATAATGTAGTAAAAGCCAAAACCTAACACCAAACCTATGCACTCGTAAACGAGCTACGCGTAAGGGGTCACAGAGGTTAAAGTCGAAAAGAAAAATCCCATACATACGCGGAGCAAGATACGCATACCAAAGTCAAAGCACATAAGACATTGAAGACAAAGAAAGAACAAGCTCTCAAGATGTCTCCGACGAGAAGAATGACGCGCGTGACTCAACGAAAAAAGCGCAAGAAACAACAAGTTAAGCAAGGACATAGGTCTTTGGTAGCTCTAACCTAGTCTACGGGGAGCCTAAGACAAACCTACCAAAAGGGGTAGGACCACTCAAGGAAGCAAAAGTTATAAGAACCAACGCGTTCGCCAAGCCAAGAAGATCACGTTCCAAGTAAAAAAGGTCAGAAAGATAGAAGTACTGTCGTAGCAACTCAAAAAACAAAGTTAAGAGGTTCTAACGCGTAGAAGAAAACGCTGTCGCCAAAGAAAACTAAGTAAAAGTCCAATGCTACGTACAAGATAAAAACAATAGCTCGCGATGTAAAGCTTAAGCAAAAAAGTCGCAAAAGCAGGACAATTATATTATAAAACTCCCACAAAAGGGGAGTAAGACGACAAGTGTTCATAATAAAGCGCCCTAGAGACTAGCGACGCGTAGAAGAACACCCACCAAAAGAAAGAAGAAAGAAAAAAACGAAGATTCGCCTTCGCCTTTAGAAGAACTAGAGCCCTCGGCGCCATCATCTCCATCCTCGCCTTCGGAATCATCCACGGCGATCTCCTCGTCGGCATCGTTGGCGTCCTTGGTATTCTCCTCGAGGTTGATGCCGTTAAGATCGACAACATCTTCCTCCATAGCATCAAGATCTCCCAGATGACGTGAAGAAGAAGGATCCGCCACAACACCACCAGGAACCTCCGAATAAACTTCTTCAAACTCTCGCCGTTCAGATTCCGGATTCCAATCACGGTGCTTCCCGTCGCGATACTGCTCCAAAACTTTCAGCCTTGATCAGCCAGGACCAATAGATCTTCGTTTCATGAAAATCCGAGCATGCTGCTCCTCCTTCTTCTTCACGAGGCCCTCCAAAGCAGCAAAGCTCGCTTAAGCCCGTAACTTGATCGACAAGATTGACGTGAAGTCTAAGCGCCTCCGCAGGCTTCTCCTGAGCCTCCTTCTCCGCCGTGCCAGATGCTATGACCGACGCAAAAGCCTACTTTCCATTGCGCAGCAAAAGCCTCCCCCATCACGTCGTCCGATTCCATCGTCGTATAGTAGTCGAGCGTCGGAGGAGATAAGAGACCCTTCATAGCAAGAAGAAACTCATTTCCAGGAGCAATAGCACGGGTGATAGCGCCAGGGAAATCATCGACGGTCTCGAACTTAAAATCCAACACCTCGACGACCTTCTCCTTACCCATCATCAACTTAGACGTCTTGGCGGGAGAAGGAGACGAAGAAGAAATCAGCGAAATCTTAGGCTCAACGCAGACAGGAGCCTCGGAAGCCGATGCTTGAGAAACGCGACGCCTCTGTTTTGACGCAATGAGGTCAGAAGCAAACTCCCCACCGCTACAAACGCGAGAGGCAACGACTGATGCAAAGGAGTGCCAAAGCAAAATTAGAGCGTGTAAAGCAGAAGATACAAAACGCAATGGTATGAGATTAGAAACAACCTACCAGTCGAAAGCGAAGGAGCGATACGACGGCCTTCCCCATCGTGACCGTGAAAGGTTCATTCATTCTCTGGGATCGCCAGAAGTTTAGCAATCACCTTCTTGGCTTCTCGCCTCACAACGATGTCGTCCGCGTCAACTAAAAGATGAAGCAACGCAAAGTCACGCGTAAGTAAGGCGTTGACCCATAAAAAAGAATATATATTCAGAAAGCAAATCGAAGAAACGTACTCTCATAGTTCCAGCATTCAATAAGCCAAGAACAACCTTCACCCAACGTAGACTTGTTCACGAAGTAGAAGTGGTCGGCCCAGCCACGATCCGCTTGACTTCCCTCGATGGCAATTTGAGTGGCCTTCAACCTTGATTTAAGGCACACTCGCCCAACCATCCAGCGCGCCGAATATGTTCCAAACGCTCGGCAAGAGTTGTCCGACGGCGACCCCTAACGCAAGCAGAAACGCCTTCATTAAAGACGAGAAATGGAACCTGTGGCCGGCGAGAAACGGATATTCGTAGACAGCTATCTACCCCGGACGATATGCATCAGCAAATACCCCCTTCGGAGGTATCTCGATCTCAGCATCACGACCTAAGCTCACCAGTGATCTCAGCCGATCAACGCTACGAGCTTCGGAAGACTTGCAATCTGAGTCCTTAAGAATATTTTTTGTACGTAGAAAGAAGGTCTCGCCATTATAAATAGAGGAAGAGGAGTTGAAGAAATGTTTGAGGAAAGAAGAGAAAGACGAGTAAATCGTTAAGGACGGGAAGATGAGAAAGCATAGAATTTGCAGAAGGTATGAGATAGTAGGTGCCAAAGAGTGCAAGATCTCGCCCTTATATAGCCAAAAGATCGCGTAAGGTACGGCGCAAATCAAGCTCTAACGGCATTATAGCCGTTGAGAATCTAGCCGTTGGAAAAAAGAGACGTTGCCGGCACAGAATACCAAGGAGTCCATCAGGTGCAAAGGGATAATGAGGAAGCGTGACGATCAAATCCTTACGACGAAGTAAGAATTCTAAGTGACATCATCATCAATGCGTTCCATATCTAATGAAGATGTATTTCATGAAGAAGGAAGGCATTTTCCAGAACTGTGAGACATTAAGCTCTGTAAAACGCCTTAGGGGTATTGTTTGTTCCTAAAAATACGACGAGTAAGGAAAAGATATTATTCTATTTGCGTAAAGATAAAAATAGGGTTAGCTTATTTAAAGGAGCTAACAGCTTCTTTGTAATCATCTAGCCACTTCGAGCAATAACAGAAGTACAAGCCCTTAAATCCTCATTTCATAGTCGTGTTCTTGAGTATTAAGATTGTTACCACCTAGTTTGATCTTTTCCCTATAATTGCTTCATTGTTATCTCGTTGAAAATTTAGCTACAAACAAGTATTATCATTGAGAAGTTGGATGATTGATGTGTTTTTAATTTCCTTGCATGCTTTAAGTTCTATTCTTCCAATAAAGTTGCGTCGTCTTAGCGTCGAGATGACAAGGGGTCATCAAGACTAGGGGTATGCGTCATAGTTTGTCGAATTCATGAAATAATCATTAATATACAAGTATATCCCTTCTTTCCAACGTGTTAAGAATGCCGACTTGTTTCATTTCAATTTACTTGCTCTATGTTTATTAAGAGAGTGTGCCTTTTGAATACGGTGTAACAAAGAGAAGCAAGAAGGCCGCGGCGAAAATCCGCGTCGGGGGCGAATTTCGTTAGCCTAGGCGTTCAAGGCTCCATCTACGCGTACGCAACGTTACCCGAACCGCGGACTCTGAGTCGATGCTTTCCATTGTTGTTAGCGACGTGTGGCAACGATCATGGGGAAAGAAGCCCAGAACCACACGAAACTGGCATGGATCTCTGAGCAAATAAGGGAAACCTATTGACACGGCCACTCTCCAAGAACGTGTTTTCACGCCTTCCACGGGCACTATGAGTGTCAAGAAACCACGGGCATACTTTTTCATCCCTGTTCGGAGGTGTCTGTCGGCATCGTCAGTCCATCAAGTCACGAGTTGGACACTACACGATTAACAGGCTCGTCGATTAAAAGAGTTCGACGTCGACCTGACACTAGCGTGTGTGTAAAGGATTCATCATAAGTAAGAGGTAATGTCAGAAGTTGAAATAATCACACGTTGACCTACATCCGCCACTCGCTTCGGGTTCGCAGGAAATGCTGAACCCAACCCTCATGTAAGCCGACAACGCAACAAAAGTCACCGCAATGACCGTAATACCCTATCACGTAAGTAAAATTCTTTTACGGGTTCATTAATACTAAGTACCATACTAGGGGTAGAAAACCACGCCCAAAGAACAGAGTAGCATAAGCAAATGCCAAGGACCAAACCCGCGCACTCACGAACGAACTATGCCTAAGGGGTCAGAAGAGTACAGAAAACCTCGATGAGCTACTAGAAGTCTACGCGGTCGCATTATGCAGACATATGCAAAGTGTTTGGCCGGTCTGACTTCATAGAGATCTAAAGCCAAACCTACCAAAAGGGGATAGAGTAGTCCCATTAAAACCAAAGAAAAGCAATATTTTTTCGTAATAAAAAAAGATAGATAACAAAACACCAAACGCGTAAAAAAGAGATTATCACGTAGCAACGTGAGAAAAGCAGTCTACAAGCAAAAAAGATCCATACGCCACAAGGCGGACGATTATATAAATCTTAAACGAAAAAGCACAACAAGTGCAAGAAAAGTCAAAGAGCGAAGGCGCTAAACAACGGGAGAAACACCCTTCTCCTTGGAGACGTCGTCACCATCCAAAGTAGCAGACGTAGCTCCCTCGTCGACTCCTTCACCCTTAGGGGCCATAGCAGGCGAGTTCGAAGTAGAAGAGACACGTATAAGAGCAACCCCCTCGGGAGCTACAGGATAAAGGAGTGAGAATTCATTACATTCGCATTCCACGTCCCAATCCAGATGAAGACCGGCGCGAACATCCTCCATAGCCTCATATCGAGATGTCGAAGAATAGTAAGTACTCGTTTCTCGTAAATTCTTCTCATACCTATCCACTTTCTCCTCCGTGTGAGCCCTTAGCGACGCGACCTCCTCCGACAACACCTCAGCGTGCCGCACTAACACGCCACGTTGCTTCGCCGACTCCAATATTTCCATACGAGCCTTCTTCTCGGCTTCCGTAAGATAAGTAACCCTCTTGTTAAGCTCCTTGACTTTCTTATTATGCTCGGTAATTTGGCCCTTCAACACCTCTTCATGATTCGAAGAGCTACGAAGGCGTTCCCAGGCACACAACGAAGCTTGGAAAGCCTGAAAGGTCGCAGCAAAACAACAAAGTACTAAAATAGAAGCCAAAGCAAGAAGAAAATAAAGAAAATCGCAACTGCCACTGCGCGACGAGAGATTCGCCTGCAAGTCCATGACCGGCATGGGTAGATAGTGATTCCACGAAGAAGAAGACGCCAGAGCTTGCATCGTGAGACGAAATTACGCGTAGGCGCAATAGGACGTGATACCACGGCGGGAAAATCGTTAACCTCGACGTACACAATAGAAGCTGCGTTGGGAACTTTACCCTTGCATTTATCGCCCTTAGCCGAAAGGTACACAGAAGGTGCTTCCGCCTCCGTGTTCAACGGAGCTTCTGCCGACGCCTTCGCCTCCACGTTCGAAGGAATAACTTCCTCCACTTTCACCAGAATAGGGGTATCCTCTTCCCTCACAATCTTCATTTTATTCTCCGAGATGCACCTCCTTTTCGCCGAGATCAAGTCACTGGCAGACTCTTGACGAGTACGAGACTCAACGCCTAAAGAAAAGAAAAAAGGAAATCTATAAGACGAAGGTAACGCAGGATCAAGGAAAGTAACGCGTAACATACGCAGAAAAGCCTACCTCGTGAAGGAGTACGGGTCGCGATACGATAACCCTTCCCGTCGCGTCCGGTAAAGTTGTGTTCAACTACAGGAATCACCATAATCTTCCTCGTAATCTCCTCCGATTCCTCTTGCGCTACAATCACATGGATATTGACTACACGCAAAGTCACGCGTTAGGCAAGGCGTCGACGTGTACAAAAAGAAAAAGAGGAAGATAAAGGCTTCAAAAAGTATGCAGTGGGAAAACATACTCGAGGGAGTCCATTCTTCAAGTAAAAAAGTGCAATCTTCTCCTAGAGTTGACTTCCTAATGAATTAGAATTTGTCTTCCTAGCCGCGATCGGACGAAGTCCCCTTATTCACCATAGGAGTCGCTTTAACGTGAGATTTGATGTTGATTATGCCCGTAGAAGGGGTAGAGAGCATACAAGAATCCATAACGTCGGTGATTGTAAACTCGACGTCAAAATTGGCGGAAATATGATCCAACACTGCCAAACCCCTCCAAGAAACACCCAGACATGCCAAGAAAGATTTCACCAAGGGAGAGAAAGGACATTTGGTGTCCCACAAGAAACAGGTACTCGTAAGCACGAATCCATCCAGGACGGAGCGCGTCGGCGTAGACGTCCGAGGGAGGAATGGCGATCTCAACGTTGGCCAAAAGTCCAGCGATAGAACGAAAGTGTTCAACGCTACGAGCAGAGGAGGAAAGCCGAGTAGCATCAGCAAGGATCATCTAGGGGTCGTAGACCGTAAGAGCCATCGAGTAAGTATGACGGCGGAATGAGCAAGATGAGAAATTAGGTTAACAAGATGAGAAAACAGAGAGTAAGATTTACAAGAAAATATGGGAATGGAATGAGAAAAAAGAGATTGAAAGCGGGGCTTAAACAAGAAAGGGAAAAGATCTCGGCCAAGATTCTTCAAGAAAACCACTTTGTGACCGTTGGAGAAAATCCGAACGTTGTAAATCGACCGTTGAAGCTAAAGAAAACCTGTTAAGTACATTAAATAAAAGCAATGCGAAGCCCGAGAGAATTAATACAAGTCGAAGAAGTACGGTGTTCAGTATCCTCAGCGAACGCGTTCCAGATTAGATGAAGACGTATTTCATGAAGAAAGAAGGCGTTTCCCAGATCTGCGAGGCAGTAAGCTCTGTAAAACGCCTTAGGGGTATTGTTTTTGCCTAAAAATACGACAAGTAAGGAATGCGTCCAGGTGCTACGCGTAGAAAATCACGTCGACGTGACAAGGAGAAGACAAATACTTCGGCATAACGTAAGGAGAGTCGGCCGAGTATATTAAGTTCATTTATTGTATATTCCTTTTGTAAATAGTAAAAAATATTAGAAACAATATCTTTTACCTTATTTTATATCTTTATTACATAGAAGGAAAAGATATTATTCTATTTCCTTAAAGATAGAACTAGGGTTAGCCTATTTAAAGGGCTAACGCCTCCTTTCTAACCAAGTTTCGTCTCCTTAAGCAAAACACAAGTACAAGCCTTTAACCCTAATTTTCTACAATTGCTTCATTATCACTGTTTGTAGTGAAATTATCAACGAGATGATAACTAAGCAATTGTAGGGCAAAGATCAAATAATACGGTATAATCTCAACACTCATGAACAATATGGAAAATTAGGGTTGAAGCTTGAACTTGTGTATTACTCGAATGGTGGCTCCATTGTTACAAATCAGGCATTAGCCCTTATTTATAGGCTAACCCTAATTTTATCATTAAGGAAACGAGATCTTATCTTTTCCTTCTATCCTATGACAATATAAAAATTAAGGTAAAAGATATTCTTTCTAATATCTTTTGCCAATTACAACAATATCATAAAGAAATAGGATAATATTTACTCGGCCGACTTCATCATCAACGCAAACGGGATCTTCGCCACATCTCGTCACGTCGACGTGATCACCCTATGCGTAGCTCAGGACGCGTTCCTTACTCGTCGTATTTTTAGGCACAAACAATACCCCTAAGGCGTCTTACAGGGCTTAACGTCTAGTAGAGCTGGGAGACGCCTTCTTTCTCCATGGAATACGTCTTCATCAGATCTAGAACGCGTTGGAAATTACGTGTCCCAGGACTTTAACCTTGTAAGAATATTTTTCCTTAATTCGCATTTAATACGGCTAACTGACTCGCATTTGCTCCAACGGCTATTTCTCCAACGTTCAGATTTATCTCCAACGGTAATAAAGCGGTTCCTGAAAAATCTTGAACGAGATCTTTTTCTTCCCCTATTTAAACCCCGTTCCAGCTCTCTGTTCTTTCATTCGTGACTTTCTCGCTAACCCTAATTCTTACTTTCTTTTCCTTACTTTATCTTCTCAATGGCTCCAATCGTCTACGATCCTAAGATGATTCTTAGCGATGTCAGCCGTCGTTCTTCTTCGGCTCGTAGCATTGAACATTTTTCGCTCCATAGTCGGGCTTTCCGCCCATGTGGAGATCGCAATCCCTCCTCCCGACGTGTTTGCTGATGCCTTACGCCCGAGATTGATTTGCGTCTATGAGTACCCCTTCTTGGTTAGACATCGTTTTCCTTTCTCTCCTTTAGTCAAGTCCTTCTTGACTAGTCTAAGCGTCGCAGTCGGGCAAGTCCTTCCAAGTGCTTGGAGAGGTTTGGCGGTGTTGGATCACATCTTGGCCAACTTTGATATTGATTTCACGATCGCTGACGTCATGCATTTTTGTATCCTTTCTACCCATTCGACGGGTAGAATTAACATCAAATCTCGTGTTGGAGTGCCTCCTTTGGTGAACGAGGGAACTTCATCTGATCGCGGTTGGGCAGACAAATTTTATTTCATCAGGAAGTCTACCTTGGGAAAGGACTGTGCTTTCTTGCTTGAGGAATGGATTCCTTCGAGTATGTTTTCTTTGCTTTTATGATTTTCTTTTGACTTATGTCCATCGATGCTTATCCTTACGTGTGACTTTGCGTATAGTTGACATTCATGTGATTGCAACGCGGGAGGAGTCAGAGGAGATCACTAAGAGAATTATAGTGATTCCATTGGTGGAGCGTACCTTTACTGGTCGTGATGGGAAGGGGTATCGTATCACGACCCCTACTCCTTCTCAAGGTAAAATTTCTCGTATAGGTTACGCATCACTTCTTTTGTTTCTATCCTTCATATTTTACGCTTTATTTCAGGCGTCATGTCTCGCACTCGTCAAGAGTATGCAAATGACTTGATTTCGGCTAAGAGGAGGTGTATCTCGGAGAGCAAGTTGAAAGTTGTGAAGGAAGAAGCTGCTCATACTCCAGCGCGTGGAGAGGAGATGATTCCTTCAGATATGGAGGTACAGGCGTCGTAAGAGCGAAAAGAGTAAAACTAAGTCTCCTGGCGCAACCTCCGTCACGTATGTTGAGGTAAATGACTTTCCCGTGGTAGTGTCTCGTTCCGTCGCACCAACGCGCAATTTCATCCCAGCTATGCAAGCTTTGGCTTCTTCTTTTTCGTGGAACCATTATCTCTCTATGCCAGCCGCAGACGTTTTGGGCGATTCTCTAATAGCGCAGTGGCAGGTGTGTACCTTTTCTCGCTTTTTTGCTCTTCCTTTTGGTGTCATGTCGTTCCTTATTTGTTAGGATCTTTCAGGCTTTCCAGGCTTCGCTGTGTATCTGGGATCATATTTCCGAGGAAACGTTGAAGGGTCAAGTGAGCGATCTTAGCAAGAAAGTCAAGGAGCTTAACAAGAAAACTGCCCGTCTTACGGTGTCTGAAAAAGATGCTCGCATGGAAACATTGGAGACGGCAAAACAGACGGCGTGCTGGCGCGACGTGTCGAGGTGTTGACTGGGAAGGTCGCGTCTCTTGAAGCCGACGCTGAAGAGAAGGTGAAGGTGTACGAGAGAAACTTACGAGAGACAAGTACTTACTATTCTTGGTCGTCTCGTATCGAAGATATGGAAGAGTTTCGCGCAGGTCGTCACGTAGATTGGGATGTGGAACGTGAACGTAATGAGTTGTCTGTTCTTTATCCCGTTCCACCTGAGGGAGTCTCCCTTATACGCGTTCCTGCAACTTCTAATTCACCAGCCTTGGCTTTGGGAGCCGCATTGGATGGCGACGTTGTCCTTGCGGATGAGGACGTTTCTCCATCTTCTTAATTTCTAGGATTCTTTTTCTTTTTTGCTTGTTGCACTTCTTGTGGATTATGGATCTTTGTTTTGCTTTTTCGTCACATTCTTGTGTGGCGATTTCCTCTTGGATATGCATTGAATACTTATTGCTTCTTTCTTTATGTAAGGTTCTTGTTTATCTTGGCTTTTAGTGGGGCTACTATCCCCCTTTTGGCGAATTCGGCTTCAAATATTTTATGGAGTCGGGTTCGCCAAATACTCTTAGTCGCAACGCGTAGGTTGATCTTTGGCCTTTCCTTTCCATGCTTTATCTTTGAGGTGTAGTTTCTTACCCCTAGCATAGTTATGGTCATTGCGGCTACTTTTGTTATTTTGCCGGCTTATATGAGGGTTGGGTCCGGCATTTCCTCCGAACCCGGAGCGAGTGGCAGATGTAGGTCAGTGTGCGATTTCATCAGCATGTGACGTCACCTCTTACTTATGGTGAATCTTTTGCCACACGCTAGCGTTAGGTCGACGTCGAACTCTTTTAATCGACGGGCCTATTCATCGTGTAGCGTCCGATTCGTGATCGTTTGGACTTACGATGCCGGTGGACGCCTCCCATCCGGTTTGGCGATTTGCCCGTGGATTCATGACTCTCAGAGGGGTCGTGGAAGGCGCAAGTACGCGTTCTTGGAGAGTGGTCGTGTCAATAGGTTTCCCTTCTTTGCTCAGCGATCGTGCCAGTTTCGTGAGGTTTCGGGCTTCATTCCCCATGACCATTGCCACACGTCGCTAACAATCATGGGAAGCGTCGACTCGGAGTTGGCGGTTTGGCTAACGTTGCGTACGCGTAGATGGAGCCTTAAACGCGTAGGCTAACGAAATTCGCGCCCGGCGCCGATTTTCGTCGCGGCCTTCTTGTATATTGTGTTACGTCATAGACACGGAGCAAGTATTTTGAAATGAAACAGCTCAGCATGTATTGCATATTGGACAAGAAATTGCATATTGGACAAGAAAGTGCATACTTATATATTAACGAGGACTTTCACGAATTTAGACGAGCTAAGACACCTACCCCTAGTCTTGACGACCCCTCGTCGTCTCAACGCTAAGACATGCCTGGACAGGATAAAAAATCTAAGACATGCATAAGAACAGATAAAAATCATATCAACCATCACGTTTCTTAAAGATAATATTTTTTAAAATGGGTTGCGTTCCACGAACGCATTAATGGTACTCCTTCTGGCGTGACAAGTTCGTAGGCTCCTCATCCTACGACTTGTGCTACTTGATATGGGCCTTCCCAGGATGCGGCGAGCTTACCGACGCTCTTATCCTCGGTGTTTGGAAAGACTTTTCTTAAGACCCAATCTTCTACTTGAAAAGTTCTCGCTTTTACTCGTCGATTATAACTTCGGGCGGCAATTTGTTTTTGTGCCGCCATCCTCAGCGCGGCGTTATCTCTTACCTCGTCTACGGTATCTATCATGAACGTGACATTGCAGTATTTCTTTCCTCGGGGAGAGACCGGTATCTTTCCGTTGGTACTTCTACATCGATCGGTAGGACGGCTTCACAACCATAGACGAGAGAGAATGGTGTTCCTCCCGTCTGATAGGATCGTCCTAGGTTGCGTCACGGTGCAAGGAATGGCTCCAACATTAAGTCCGGCGGCAACTGGGTGACTTGCGGAAGATCTGGAAAGATGGCGATGGTTTGAGCGGCACAAGTAACCGTTTGTGGGAGTTCTTGTGATGGAAATGAAGAGGATGAAGTTTAGTTTATGGTGGTGAAGACGGATTTGGAATTGGATGAAAATCGAGAGAGATATGGACTCTCAAAGTCGGATATGACTCACCGACGAAGAGAGAACTATGGAGCTTGGATGCTACACACCAAGCGACGATGATGGGATCTTGAAGGGTTGATATGACACACAAACAATAAAGATTAAGACCTTCAAAGCTGCAGGTTTTCTCTAGCAAAGAGAGCTTTTGTTTTTAGCAAATTCAAAGGTGAACATTACAAAGCTTAAGGATGGCTTAAATAGGCTAGTGAAGCTGACCTCTCCTTACCATCCAAGGTAAGTCTTTAAGCCTCCTAATGAGTCATAAAGACGTTGAAAAACAAAGCAAAACCGCCTGCATAAATGCTGGTGTTCAATGGCCATGGAATGTGACAAATAAGGTAAAAATGCAAGAAAGGAAAAAACAAGATAAATGTGCCTAGGATGCTCTATGTGGCTGGCGCCTAGGCTGCTCCTTCCTTGATGTCCAAGATGTAAAATGGACCTCCAATCTTGGACTCTTCAAGACCCAAAGTGAGCAAGCCTTGGGAGACATCTTCTTGGAGTGCCTTTGCCTTGGCACGGGTAATGCGCATAGGCACCGGCATAGTGTCTTCTTTGGACTTGTCTTCTTCAAGATGGGATGGAATCACATCATCCTCCCCCCCTTCAAGAGGATTTGACCTCGAATCAAGACCTTATAGCTCTGTGTCTTCATTCACTATGTAGTGCTTGAGGTCTGCCACATTGAAGACATCATGAACTCCCATGATTGGCGGTATCTCTAGCCGATAGGCGTTGTTTTTTACCCTTTCTAGCACTTGAAATGGTCCAGGAGCTTGTGGCTTCAACTTGGAGTTTCGTTGTGAGGGAAACCTTTCCTTGCGGAGGTGCACCCACACCAAGTCGTCGGGCTTGAAAATGAGTTCTTTGCGCCCTTTGTTGTGCTGCTTCTCATACTGCGCCGTGCGCTTCTCTAGTTGCTTCCTTGCGTCCTCATGTAGTGTCTTGACATGCTCAGCGTAGACATGTCCTTCCTTGCTAAGATTTGCAACAATTGGGTTAGCTATAAGGTCTAATGGGGTCATAGGATTCTTACCATAGGCCACCGCAAATGGGGATTTTTTGGTGGCCGAGTGTGTGGCCAGATTGTAAGCAAACTCTATGAAAGGAAGACATTCTTCCCACCTGCGCAAGTTAGATTTCAACACAACACCTAACAAGGCACCTAGTGTTCTATTCACCACCTCAGTTTGGCCGTCGGTTTGTGGATAACAAGTGGTAGAATAGAGCAACTTAGTTCCTAACTTAGCCCATAAGGTCCTCCAAAAGTGACTTAGGAACTTAACGTCCCGATCCGACACTATGGACTTAGGAAGACCATGTAGGCACACAACATTATCAAAGAATAAATTTGCCACATTGGTTGCATCATCGGTCTTGTGGCATGCAATAAAATGTGCCATCTTGCTAAACCGATCCACAACCACAAATATGGAATCCCTACCTCTTTTGGTCCTAGGAAGACCTAGCACAAAGTCCATATATAGGTCCTCCCAAGGCTGGTTGGGAATTGGAAAAGGGGTGTATATCCCATGAGGGTTGGTTCTAGACTTTACTCGAGCACAAGTAGCACAAGAAGCACAAAGTTTTTCAACATCCCTAAGCATATGCGGCCAATAAAAGTGTTCCTTCAAGGCTTGCAATGTCTTACTGATGCCAAAGTGGCCCATTAAACCACCTCCATGTGCCTCTTGCACCAAAAGCCGCCTAGTTGATCCATTAGGAATACATAGTCTAGTACCTCTCATGAGATACCCATCTTGCAGGAAGTATTGGTCTTTACTTCCCATAGTGCTACATGCTTCATAGACCTCCTTAAAGTCAAGATCCGAGGCATATAGTTCTTTGAGAAATGCAAAACCCATCATTCTTGCATCAAGTGTGGAGAGGAGAGCATATCTCCTAGACAAAGCGTCAGCCACAATATTATCTTTTCCCGTCTTGTGTTTGATCACGTAGGGAAAAGCTTCAATGAATTCAACCCATTTGGCATGACATTTGTTCAATTTACTTTGACCCTTAAGGAACCTAAGTGCCTCATGGTCAGAGTGAATTACAAACCCTCTAGGAAGGAGATAGTGTTGCCATACCTTGAGAACCCTTACCAAAGCTAGAAGCTCTTTGTCATATGTTGGATACTTAAGATCGGCTTCTTTGAGCTTCTCACTAAAGTATGCAATGGGCCTCCCTCCTTGCATAAGAACACCTCCAAGTCCCACTCCAGAAGCATCACACTCTATCTCAAAAATCTTTGAGAAGTCCGGCAACACCAAGAGAGGGGCATGGGTGAGCTTGTATTTGATGGTGGTGAAAGCTTGCTCTTGACTTGAGCCCCAATGAAATGCCACCTTCTTCTTAGTGAGCTCGGAGAGAGGAGTAGCAAGAGAGCTAAAGTCCTTGACAAAGCGGCGGTAGAATCCGGCTAGGCCAAGAAAGCTCCTAACTTGTGTCATGGTTGTGGGCACCGGCCACTCTTCTATAGCTTTCACCTTCTCTGGGTCTACTTGAAGTCCTTCTTTGCTCACTATAAATCCAAGAAACACCACATTATCCGAACAAAAGTGACATTTCTTAAAATTAGCATAGAGCTTCTCTTTTCTCAACACTTCTAGGACCATTCTTACATGTCTAACATGCTCTTGCAAGGTGTGGCTATTTATTAATATGTCATCAAAATAAACTACCACAAACTTGCCTAAAAATACCCTTAACACATGGTTCATGATCCTCATAAATGTGCTAGGTGCGTTAGTGAGCCCAAATGGCATAACTAACCATTCATAGAGACCATATTTGGTCTTGAAGGCAGTTTTCCATTCATCACCTTCTTTCATTCAAATTTGGTGATAGCCACTTTTAAGGTCCACCTTTGAGAATATGCATGAACCATAGAGCTCGTCCAACATATCATCAAGTCTAGGAATAGGATGCCTATACTTAATGGTAATATTGTTTATAGCCCTACAATCTACACACATTCTCCAAGTTCCATCTTTCTTAGGAACTAAGATGACGGGGATCGAGCATGGACTTAAACTTTCACGCACATAGCCTTTAGAGAGAAGTTTAACAACATGTTTTTGACGCTCCTCGGCCTCCATGGGGTTGGCTCTTTAGGCGGGCTTGTTAGGGATCGGGACGCCGGGAACAAAGTCTATTTGATGCTCTATCCCACGTAGAGGGGGCAGGCCTTCCGGCATCTCCTCGGGAAAAAGGTCATCAAACTCCTTCAACAAAGAAGCAATAGAAGGAGGTAAGTCTTGCACATCTTTTTCATTAAGTAACACATCTTTAAATAGAAAAAGAAAGCAAGTGTTACTCCCCTCCATGGCTTTTCTAGCCTCTCTTGACTTGGCGAGTAGTAGGTGGCTAGGTGGCACCTTCTTCTCTTTACTCCTCCCTTGGGCCGTAGCATTGCGCCTTTGTTCATTGGCTATGTGGTCAGCCATGATTTCATGTGACGTCAAGGGTAGCAAGGTGATCCTCCTACCTTTGAGGTGGAAAGAGTACTAATTTGTGACTCCTTGATGAATGACGCCGCGGTCATATTGCCAAGGCCTTCCAAGCAAGATATGGCACGCCGTCATAGGAAGGACATCACATACTACTTCATCATCATAACCCCCTATAGAAAACTTAACACATCCTTGTTCATTCACCTTAAGAGGTGTGTTAGCACTACTACATTTCTAGTTTTTTGTAGCGGATAAAAACGCTACTTAAAAAGGGAAAACCGCTACAAAAGCCTTTATGTAGCGGTTTTGGGCCGCTACATTTACTCCCGCTACATAAAGTCTTTTGTGGCGGTTTTCTATAGTTGTAGCGGTTTTGTGTTCTGTTGTAGCGGTTTTAAAATAAATTTCTAAACCGCTACAAAATGTACAGAACCGCTACTATAATGTATTTTTTTGTAGCGGTTTGTAAATGAATCATCAACCGCTACTAATATATAAAAACCGCCGCTTTTAATGTTTTTGTAGCGGTTTTGTGGGTTTTTTCCGTGATAATTTGCAGCGCAAAACTGTAGCGGTTCATTTTTGAAAAAATGGTATAAATATTTCTTTTTGGCCATTATTAATCGGTTATACTATGCAATACTATATATTAAATTACTTTCAAAACGTATTCATAATAATAAAAGCAATATAAATACACAAACAAGTAATCTAGAATATGTTTTATATTGATAACATATATAAGAAATACCATATACATATCAATCGTATCTTCGACGTCGTCCCAACAAAAGTGACATTAAGTTGTATGAAAGTTTAGGTATCTCTAACTTAAGTACGTCAAAATGGCTTTCCTACATACCCTGTTGCAATCCCAAAATGTATGATAGATGTCCAGTTGCATGTAGTTATACCTACACAAAAAAAAAGCAATTCAGCAAAGTTATACCTACACATAAAAAAAGTAATTCAGCAAAGTTCAGCAAGCCAAATTCAGTAAGCCATAACCAACGCACAAGAGTGAATAATGTTGATCTTGAAATCAATTGTAGCAAGCCAGCAACAAGCCAGCAACAAGCCAGCAGCAAGCCAGATTCAGCAAAATAGCAGCAAACCAAATTCAAGAAAACAGCAGCAAGCCATAACCAAATCAACTATTTTATATATGCTACTAAATCCAGCAAAATTCAGCAAAAGAGCACATCAAGTTAATAAATATTCAGCAAAAGATTTGTAACCTGCTAATGATAATGCAAATAAAAAATTAATAGCAACCTGAAATTGACATCAACCAATAATTTTTAGGTGCTGAAAAATGCAGCAAACTTTCTACAATTCCAGAATTTTTGCAGCACTTGAATTAAAAAAATTTATCTACTTATCTAGTATGTGTACCAACAGAAAATGAGGAACCATAAATATACAGCAACCAGCAGTTTCTTGTTGTTAAAAAATTCAGCAAACAACAATTAGCTAGCAACACAGAAAAATACAGCATTCAACAATATCTTGATGCTGAAAAATGCAGCAACCACGTAACAACCAGCAAACAGCAGAAAAATGCAGCAACACACAACTTCTTGATGCTAAATAAAATGCAACAACCAACAACCAACAACACCAGACTAAATACCAACTAGAAAAGTTCATCAACCAACCATTCTTGTTGCTAATAGTGCAGTAACCAGCAACTACAGAAAAATAGCAAGTAGAAAAATGCATAAGTGAAAAATTCATACCTCTGACGGGCCCGCTGATTCAGCAACTTCTTCATCACCATGATTTGACACATTTTCTTCGTCTTCGAAGTTTGGCATATTAAAACCACTTCCTTGATTGGCTTCCTTGATCTTTGATAGAATATAAGAAATTTTGTTCTCCAACACTTCCTCCATATCTTTCTCCCACTGTTTTTTTATGCTTTCCAAGAACATCGGGGCCAATACAAATGGGGCATTCGGATCCTTCTTCTTTAAAGCAGACTTTGTGACACATCGTCCTAATAAACGCAGGCGCCCACCATGTTTTCCTTCTTGGTAATAACATCATGATAGGGATCAATCTTGGCATTTCCATTTTCATGGAATGAATAATGTACGGTTTTTCTAGTCTCTGAAATAGCAGAAAAAAGTTGTTTGAAAATATCAAGTGGGAGAGGAAGCCTTTATTTTAATAGTAAATATCAAGATACGAGAACCAGAAACCAACCCGTAAAGCCTGGCTTAAGATACAATGTTTTTCCCGTATGTGCTTTCTCCTCATTGCCACATCACCTGGTTCTTGTAGCATCTCCTCGAAAAGGTTTTCTCTGTATATTTTCAGATTATACTTCAACATATAAGACTAGAGAAAGAGATGCAAGATTTTTCAGATTTAGCAAACACAGACTTGGAGGTAGAGAAAATCATTCTGCAAAAGACTGTAAGTTTAAAAGATCAGATCTTGTGTCTACGATATCACCTGTAAAGTTTCTTGATGAAGACATTGTGCAACTCCCGTTTTGTATGGTTTACCTGAAAAAATGCACAAAACAACATAGAAAATGCATATTCTAAAAAAAAATGTTACTCAAGCTATACACATCTCAAGTTACAATAAGTGTGAGTAAAAAAATACATATCGTTACAATAAGTGTGAGTAATAAAAACCACATAGGACTTAGAAAATACTCACACTTGCAAGTTACAATAAGTGTGAGTAAAAAAATACATATCGTTTATTCTTATAATGTCACTTATTTTTTCAAACCAGGAATAACTACGAAACACACTAGACAATTTTTTGTTATGCTTCTTGGCATTCTCTGTAAGAAGTTTCTGTGTATATTTCATGATCTTCTTCAATCAAACAGTAATGTGCATCTTGAGATTACAAGTCAATGTAACACTAAAAGCTACTACTATGTTTTCAGAAGTGACTTCTAAATATTATATATAAAAAGATAGTGCGCCTGTCAGTATGACAGGCAAAATAGAGATGTATATATAACATGGCATTTGTTTGCTACCAAAGAATTTTCTATGAAACCTTGCACCAAATATATTTAAAATTAAAGTCTCAAATTATTTGGATCTTAACAAAAGTATAACCTAACTAAAACAGGTGCAAAATCAATGGCACTCTTTTCTAGAGATAAAAGTTGCAACACAAGCAGGACATCTAGAATTGACAACGTTTCGCCCAAAAAATGATGTCGTCATTATGTGGAAATAGAAGCAATAAAAGTCAACATAAGACATGGTGGGACCATTACAAAATCAATATATATGCACAGCCCAAACATGCCCCGATCCATGAGGCTTTAGTTTTTTAAGGGTTGTTACCAGAAAATGCATAATCGCTTTAGGCACGAAGTCTTCCACATTCTTCCTGATGATATCATAATATGACTCGAGGAGCAACTTTGTTATAGTGATTTCAATAGTCTCGGTGTCTGAATGGCTATCAGAGGGTCTCAGTATTGTTGGAGGCTTTATAAAGAAATGACACACATGTTAGAGCCTCAACACATAAAAGGGGAACTGTAGCATTTTCAGAGAAGTGCAAAAAATAGATATACAAAGTCCATTTACCTCTTTCAAATGGATCATTGAAAAAGAATGCTCCATGTTATGAGCTGGTTCGCCCAATGAAACATGTGGGGCAGATTCTCTAGAAGAACTGCGATTCTCAGCAACACTAGAGATGGATGAAATTCCCCATGTAGAATTTCCTACTCCAACTATTAAGTCATAAACCAGAAATTAGGAATCATATATATAATCTGCTGCTCTACATTATCTAGGTCATAACCTAAAGAAATATTGCACCAAGCATAGCCTGAAGAAATTCTATAACTTCTATTAAATCAGTGTGAACCAAGATGAAGAAGTTCACATATAACAAATCAAGATGTAATAAGAAAAGGCTTGGTTATAGCACACGTTTTTTTTGCTAAATGCACACTATTCGGTGCGGTAACAGTTGCAGTACACATCTGTGCGTTAAGGCTTACCGCACCAAAGGACTCCGGGGCATTGTTGGAATTTTTTTCTGAAACCTATACGACGCTGGTGCGGTAAGAATTACCGCACAGATCTGTGCGTTAACATTTAACGCACACAGTTAATACGAGATTAACCCCAAAAAAAACAGATTTTGATTAACTTAAACACCTGTGCGGTAACTCTTACCGCACAGGAATTTTATTTTTTTTAATTAATAAATTTTTTTTAAAAAGTATTCAAATACTAATATCCTGTGCGGTAACACTTACCGCACAGGTTTAATATATTAAAAAAATATATAATATGGTGCGGTAAGTGTTACCGCACCAGTTTTAAGTAATTAAAAAATATATCCCCGACCTTTCTTCCTCCTTCCCTCTTTCTGCGTTTTTTCCTCCGCCGCCACATTTCTTCTTCCTCCGTCCAATTTCCCGTCGATTAAGCCACCAAATCCACAAATTGATGATGGATTCGAGCTCCCCCGAGCAATCCGCATCTTCTGGGCCCAAAAATCCGGCCGGAGACGAGGGTCCAAGCTTCCCGCCGACGGCAGCTCTTCCTGCGGCGACGACGGCGACTCCGTGGCTGGCTGTGGAGGATGAAGACGAGGAGGAAGCCGAGGTGCCACTGATTTACAGTGGTGGTGCCCGGAACCGGCCAAAATCCCGAGCCCGACGAGATCCCGTACCCACGGCCCGACCCGACCCGATACTTGACCCGATACCCGAAGCCCGACCCGACCCGATTCCCGAAGCCCGATCCGACCCGGTACCAGCAGCCCAACCCGCTCCGAGGCCAAGAAACCGAAAGCGACCCGTCCAAAACGTCGGTCCCGGGTACGCTACTCGAGCAAATAGAAGGTTGAATTCTCAAACCGAGGCGCAACCGGAAGCTTTTTCGACTCCCGTAGATCTACATCAAGTATGTATTTTTATTAAATATTCTATAACTTTTGTAATGTTTTTAAATAGTTTAATTATTTTATTTCGTAACGTTATGAAATTATTTAATAAGTAATTTCATAACGTTATGAATTTAATAATATTTGATAACGTTATGAAATTTTTAAATAAATTTCGTAACGTTATCAATTTATTTAATTTAATTAATTAATTTAATTTATTAAATTTATAACGTTGTGAAATTAGTTATTTAATTTCATAACGTTATGAAATTTTTAAATAAATTTCGTAACGTTATCAATTTATTTAATTTAATTAATTTATTAAATTTATAACGTTATGAAATTAGTTATTTAATTTCATAACGTTATCAATTTATTTAATTTGATTAATTTATTAAATTGATAATGTTATGAAATTAGTTATTTAATTTCATAACGTTATGAATTTAATAATATTTGATAACGTTATGAAATATTTAAATAAATTTCGTAACGTTATCAATTTATTTAATTTATTTTATAACATTATGAAATTAATTTATATGGTAACGTTATGAAATTAAGTAATTTATTGCTTAACGTTATGAAATTAAGTAATTTATTGCGTAACGTTATAAAATTAAGTAATTTATTGCGTCACGTTATAAAATTATATTATTTGGTAACATTATGAAATTAATTAATTTATTCGTAACGTTATGAAATTAATGAAATTTTATAACGTTATGAAATATAATAATTTCATAATGTTAAATATAATAATTTCATAATGTTATGAAATATGACATTCTATATTGTAAAAGTAATGAATTAATTATTTTATGAAATATGACATTGTTCTTCTCTTATTTTGTAACGTTATGAATTATTAGTATATAAAGTATTGAAATTAGGCGAATTATAACGTTAATTTCGTAACGTTATGAACAAAATGTTTAGAAATTAGAGATGATTTTGATTAGGGTTGACGTTACAACAACTGTTTGTAACGTTACGACGTCATGGAAAAGACGTTTTTGAATTTGACGTTATTTTTGTAACGCTATGAAAATAACGTTACGCTATAACAACAACATTAGGGGGTGCGAGATACGATGGCTTCTAGTGGTTTTGTTTCGGGGGCTCCTGTTGCTGCAGAGCGTGTTAGGAGGACGCAGATTATAGCGTCCATACGTCAGAGTTTTGCTACTGCTCGAGACCAGATGAATGCTTCTAGTTCGACACCCACTGATGTTACTGGTGCACTTACAGATACTGGGGCAGTTAGGGATTGTGGTCTAGATGTTGATCCGTCTGCTGATGATGAGGGTTACAGTGAGAGTGAGGAGGAGGATATGGACGTCGATGATACAGCTGTTGATTTGGATGATGATATGAAGGGAGACAGTGAGGGTTTAGGTACAGATTATATTGTATCTCATCCCTTGATACCGACAGATCAGCTTAGGAGAGACGACCCTCCTATTATTTTAGAGGATCATGCTGGTATGGGGCCTTCATCGCCAGCTCCTACAGATTTAGGTCCTTCGTCTCCTACGCCAGATGTACCACCTCCCCCGACTGTACCACCTCCCGATGCAGATCCTGTACCACCTCCTGCTGTACCTTGGATGCCCGGAGGTCCTTTTACAAATGAGTTGCTGAAGAGTTATGAGACGCACATCGCCAGGGCTATTTATGAGCTTACAGTTGTTGATCCTCCCGCACCTGTGATTCCAGCTGGCCCCCGTCCTCTTCCTCCATTTATACAGAGACAGCGAGGAGGCCGAGGAGCTCAGGCAGATGATGATGTTGCTGATGCAGACGCTGCTGATCCTCCAGCACGAGGTGGACGCGCTCCACGCGGAGGACGAGGACGAGGACGTGGACGTGGACGTGCTGCAGATCATGCTGATTTTCCACAACCTGCTTATCTTCCAGAAGGCGAGGCTCCTCTTGATTTGGTATGTATTTGAACTATAATGTTCATATGTGAAATATGAACGGCATTCTGTAGAAGTAACTGTGTTAATTTTTTACTTTTTTTCCAGACATGGAAGGTCGTCAAGGTTCACTTCCACACCGCCTACTGCACTCCACTAGAGGCGTTTAGGAGACCTGGTCCAGATTCGTGGTTTCAGCTTGCATAGCGATCTGGATTGACTGATCTACGCTATATCGGGTCCGGTCCTGTCGATCATGTGTTGGTTTCTGCTTTCGTCGAGAGATGGCACCCAGAAACCAACACATTTCATTTGCCATTTGGAGAGATTGGTCCTACACTTCACGATGTGGTTGAGATCCTGTCGCTGCCTATACATGGCAGGAGTTGTAGCTCAGTTTTGAGCAGGGAGGAGATCTTCACTTTTGTTGCTGAGATGCTTCACGTAGAGGAGGCACTGGTGAAGACTTGGTATAGGGATGGAGGCATTCCTTTGGGTTATCTTCAGCAGAGATTGAAGGATATGATGCGGATGGAGGATGGACAGAGAGATGAGAGCCTCATTGCGTCTATGTACTTACTGTTGCTTCTCGGCACTACAGTTCTAGTGGACAAGTCGACTACAGCAGTCAAGCACTGGTGGTTAGTTCTTTTGGCCGACCACGACAGCACTGGCCGATATGCTTGGGGAGCTGGAGTGTTAGCTCATCTGTATCGCAACCTTGGACAGGCGTCGAGGCGATTGGCTATGGGGATTGGGAGTTCTGGCATTCTTTTGCGGGTTAGTACGCAAACAACTATACGATTGGCTATGTTTAGGAAGTCGAGTTCTAATTATCCTTTTTTTGCAGTCGTGGATCTGGGCATATTTTCCACATTTTCGTGGACATTTTGTGACAGATCCACTTTCAATGGACCACGCCGCAGCTCCTATGAGGGAGGGCAGAGAGGTGCCACAGGGGAAGAGCATGGATCGTTTGGTTGCCATTCGTGGCATGCTTGACCGTGTTCGTTATGAGGAGGTCAGATTTTAAGAATGTATGCTTTCGTTATATTGTGTGAATGTAAACTATACTAACTGCTTTGTAATGTTTTGTTGCAGGTTAACTGGTTTCCCTTTTCAAATGTGGATTTCAGACTTTCGCAGTACGCCCTGTCTTTGTTTGAGGGCATTCTCCGTTGTCTGGACATCGAGGAGCTCTATCAGCCAGGTCGCCTGCTGTGACAGTTTGGACATGTGCAGGGTATCCCATATCCTCCCCCAGAGCCCATCCAGGTGACACGTAACAACAGGCTGACGCATTATTCAGTTGGCTTTGAGAAGGATCTGCTTGGTGTGTGGGATCAGGACCCCAGGCCTTTGATACAGATTCGGAAGCCACGAGCGACGTACTATTGGGCAGTCACAGATGATTATCTCGATTGGTATGATCGAGTTTCTCATCCTCTGGTGGATCCCAGATCACGTAGACTCGATCGTCCAGTTGGTCCGCTGCGTATTCCACCTTCGGTTGATAGTTTTGCGGTACGATTATAAATTTTATTAGTCATATTCATTCAATTAGTATATTTGATTGTAATGTTTTGATATGTTGTTAATATAGCGGACCCAACTAGTGACTTGTGAGATTCGAGCTTTCTTGGAGACACCACCAGAGAGGAGGCCTGCAGATATCGATGAGTTGATGACGCGTCTCCTTGGAGTTTTGACTGGCGGGGCTCCACCGATGGCTCCAGCTCCGGTTCGTCAATCTCAGCTTTTTCGGCATTCAATCCACGAGGAAGGCCAAGGTAGTGGGCAAGGTAGTGGGAATGAGGGTCGTGACTTGGAGTGATGTCAAATATTGATAGCAAAATCTTAGCAAAACTTTAGTTTTTTGAAAAAGGCGAAAAACGACAAAGTACGTCAAATATTGATAAAAATGGTTAAAAACGTCTCGAAACGAAAAAAATCGACTCAAAACGATATAAAACAAGCCAAAACGAAATTTGAAGGAATTCCGAACAAGTTGTAAAAAAGTGTAAAAATGTGGCCAAAATGATGGCATAATATGGCCAAATTGAGCAAATCTTAGCAAAACTTGAGTTTTTTGAAAAAGGCGAAAAACGACCAAGTACGTCAAATATTGATAAAAATGGTTAAAAACGTCTCGAAACGAAAAAAATCGACTCAAAACGATATAAAACAAGCCAAAACGAAATTTGAAGGAATTCCGAACAAGTTGTAAAAAAGTGTAAAAATGTGGCCAAAATGATGGCATAATATGGCCAAATTGAGCAAATCTTAGCAAAACTTGAGTTTTTTGAAAAAGGCGAAAAACGACCAAGTACGTCAAATATTGATAAAAATGGTTAAAAACGTCTCGAAACGAAAAAAAATCGACTCAAAACGATATAAAACAAGCCAAAACGAAATTTGAAGGAATTCCGAACAAGTTGTAAAAAAGTGTAAAAATGTGGCCAAAATGATGGCATAATATGGCCAAATTGAGCAAATCTTAGCAAAACTTGAGTTTTTTGAAAAAGGCGAAAAACGACCAAGTACGTCAAATATTGATAAAAATGGTTAAAAACGTCTCGAAACGAAAAAAATCGACTCAAAACAATATAAAACAAGCCAAAACGAAATTTGAAGGAATTCCGAACAAGTTGTAAAAAAGTGTAAAAATGTGGCCAAAATGATGGCATAATATGGCCAAATTGAGCAAATCTTAGCAAAACTTGAGTTTTTTGAAAAAGGCGAAAAACGACCAAGTACGTCAAATATTGATAAAAATGGTTAAAAACGTCTCGAAACGAAAAAAATCGACTCAAAACAATATAAAACAAGCCAAAACGAAATTTGAAGGAATTACGAACAAGTTATAAAAAGGTGTAAAAATATGGCCAAAATGATGGCATAATATGGCCAAATTGAGCAAATCTTAGCAAAACTTGAGTTTTTTGAAAAAGGCCAAAAACGACCAAGTACGTCAAATATTGATAAAAATGGATAATGGATAGTGGATAATGGATAATGGATGTCATATGTGTATAGTTTGGGCCCATATCGTTTTAACGCCTTGAAACGATGAAAATCGAAATTTTGAAATTGTAACATGACAACAAATACGGCGAATAGTTATTTTCATTTTTCGGAATCGAAAAATTATTATTGAAAACGTCAACGGGCCTAATAAGGCCTAATGAATTTTGAATGAGGCCCAAACACAAAAAACGACAAAAAATGACATAAAACGGCTTAATAAGCACTTAAAACGTAAAAGTCAAGAAATGTAACATTAATATTTGAGCATTACCAATCAAACGCTATCGTTTTTATAAGAAATTAACAACTTTAACACTTAGAAGTATGTAAACGAAGACTTTCACCTGTATGCTACTACTCTCAAGTATATAAGTTGTATAGTTATACTCATATGTATGTGATACCACTTCGTTACTAAAATGAACTTCATATAATGTGTTTATTTCATCATATAACATTAGTTTAACACTTAATTGTTATCGTTTGACTCAACTAACCTCGTATTTCATTAGTATAATATGATTTTTTATCATATAACTCTTCGTAATCTCATATTACATTAGTAAAACTTGATAAAATTATTCACAAAACTCTCCATAACGACATATTTCAGTAGTATAACATTACTTTGGGTCATAAAACTTTTTATAATATCAAATAGTATAAGAAAACAACATAAAAAATGAATTTTTATGTAATTAGGGTTGGTACTACAACAGTTACCGCACCAACCCTAATACCCTAAACCCTACAAACACCAGAAACATTTGATTCTGGGTAAAAGGGTTGGTGCGTTAACAATTAATGCACAGAATATGTGCGGTAAGTGTTAACGCACCAGTATCTGTGCGTTAACAATTAACGCACAGATTCTGTGCGTTAACAGAATTTGGGCTGGTCGTCTTTGTTGGGCTATCAGTTGTGCATTTATTGCTAACGCACCACCATATTTTGCTCGAGTGTGTTACAGCTACTACACAGCTGTAAGTCACTTTTGGATGACCGAATTACGTTATGGGGCCTTTGTTGTTGTGGACCTTTTGTCTACATCGGCCCAAATCTAAGTTACCCTAGTAAAACCTCGGCTATAAATTCACTGCCTCAGTGAACCCTATTATCTCATTTTCACCGCGCCGTAAAATAATTAGGTTTCAAGTTCTTACTCTGTATTTCAATTAAAAGTCTCATTTTTTTCTGATTTCGTTAGATATCTTCATTGTTTCTAACATGTTTTCTTACTTTGTATTACAGATTCAAACAACCATGGCATCATCTTCATCCTCCCCAGTTCCAGCAGAAGGCAGTGAGATCCAGTGCCCGAGTAGAAGGTGCTCAAGAACAATCAAGGTGCTCACTGGTAATGACAAGAACAATCCCCATACGTATGGACGAAGGTATACCACATGTCAATGTAACTACATGATCGTGTATCTTGAGCCAGAATACGACAGTCATCATCTCCGAGTCATTGCAAAACTGTTGAAGGAAATAGCTGACCAGCAGTTGAAGCTGGTATATTTTCACCAGGCTAAGAGTATTGAAGTAGCCAAACACTGGATACAACAGAGGTTTCCCAATGACCCGGTTCCTAGTTTTTATGACAGTGACTCCGATTAGGGATCTTGGTATCAAATCAGTGAATCTCTGTTAAGTCTGTGTTTAGTTTAAATTTCAAGAATGAGTCTGTTGTCTTTCCTTAATGAGTTTGTTGTCTTTTTAATTTATGCTGAGTGTGTTGTAGTTTATAGATTCACTGATTTCACTTCACTGTTTCACCTACCTCATCTAACTCTACTGAAAACACTATTTAAAGCAAACAAGACAAGTCATTACATATTTCAAAGCAAACAAGACAAGTCATTACATATTATAAATCAATTCCAATCGAAGTCTAAAGATCAAGGCTACTAAACTATTACAAATCAAGTCATGTAGTCCATACGCTTTCCAGCAGTAAAGCGGTATTGTCGAAACAAGTCCACTTGGCCAGCATATATCCCTTCCCACCACTTGATGTTGTCATCTGCAAATCTTCTCCACGAACCGGAACAACGTGGCAATGGTTCCCCATCACGGAGCCAAACCTAGATATACAAAGAAAATTAATCAATAAATATAAATGATTTCGACGTTTCATGACGTTTGTTTAGATTACCACAGATTCTTACCGGTATCCAGTGATTACTGCATCCAACAAGAGTTATCCCAAAAATCTTCTGTGGAGGACCAGGGCTCACTGTAGACTGCCTTATTGGCAAGCATAAACACGGCGCATCCCAGGATAGTTGCACTAAACCAACATTATACACTGTGGCAAACACCAAACCCATAAATGCCATGTCCATCCAAAATGGTCTCTCACAAGGACTTCTCATGTAGTTAACTTGAGCAATAAGATCATCCCATGTTCCTACCCGTAGTCCACGTCGTATGGGCTCCCATGTCTCTTTGTTTCCAAGAAGCTCCGCTGCCAACGCAGCACGGATCATACGATATTGACTCTGTTGCATACCCGTAAGTAGAGCCATTGACCGATACCCACAATGTCCGTCTGAACGCACATCTTTCACAGAAGTCATGTAGGAAAGCCAAAAGTAGTCAATATTTTTCACCCCCAAGTTCACCCCCATATAACTTATGGCTTCTTCAATCTCTTCTTCATCTTCTCCTTCCTCTGTTTCGTTTCGATCTGGATACCAAGCTCTTAGGGGCACGGCATTCATGTCTTCGTCTTCTAAATCGATGGTCTCTGAAAACAATGGTTCAGGTTGGGACTGTGATCCGAAGTCGAACGACACTTGACTTGCTTGCTTTTTAGGACAAGTTGGTCGTTCAGTTTGCCTATTTGCCTTCTCCTTTGCGACTTTTTGCGCATTCTCAGTATTTGTTAAGTCTTCTCTAACGTACTCGTGGTAACTCTTTTCCCTCTTTTCTCTCGGAGGAGAATTCCCATTTCGCTGCTTCTCCTTGTTCTTTGATCCCGGCGGCCTTCCTTTTCCTTTCCTAAACAAGTTTGTTGGCTCTACCAAAGAACTTTGTTCCGGATGCTCCAAGTCAATGTACAACTCACTTAATCTGAATAGAGTTCCATCCCTCAAATCTCTACTTTCCCATTTCGCCCACATTTCACGCATTCTGATCTCCGGAATAGACATTGAACGATTGTCGTCGGGTAAGGACAAATTTATTGCATCATCTTCCCATCTCAGTTCCTTCCAAAAGTCATGAAAATCATCCGGAACAAGAGGTGTCTTTGAAATGATTGCCCTAGCAAGATCGTGTACGCATGGCATCCCAAGACAATCTCGAACCCAATGATCATCACAAACATTTGAATACTCCTCCTTCAATATTTGCTGGTACATTTCCAACAACAACAGAAAACACCTATCTGACACTCGGTAAAATAGCCTTGAAAACAACATTCGAATGCCAGGAGGAAAGGTTGGGTCATCAAAGACCATTTGCCGAGTGGTAAGTGCTTGGTTCATCGTCGCCCTAATCAGGTCCATCTGAACTATGACCGCATGGTGGATCCTCACGATCACTCTGTTGAAGCCTCCTCTACTAGAACCCACAATTTCTTTCAACACCTTATGCATCCCCTCCACCCTAAATAAACACAATTTCTAATCATTAGCATTAATAATACGGTGGTCCAAATTAACAACTAAACAAACAAAGATACCTGTTTGTAGTCCTTGTGTGAAAGTGAAGAGTGTAGTCCGTCCACGCTCTAACTATGAACTTCTTGTACGGAGTAAACCAGTACTTTTCAACGTAACCAACAATGCCCTTCTTCCATGAATCTCTCAGCTTTCTCAACCTCTCTTCGTAGATTTCTTCGGTGCTCGAGCAAAATATCCCCCAACATTGCGTAACAAAGTTTTCCGCCCTTTTAGTATTTTTAATCACTTTTTCTGCGTGTGACTGGATGTTGTGCTTAATGTGCACCGAACACAATAGTTGCTTCACATCAGTGTCTTTGAACACAAGTTTGATTGCTCTCAACAAAGCCTTTTCACAGTCAGTCATTATAGCCTTCGGCATCACTCCCAAATTTCTACACAACTCATGAACGCACATCATCATAAACTTGTAATGCATTACTGTCTCCTGAGCCATGAATGCATATGCGATGTTGAACGTCTTGTGCGTGCAAGTGAAACCAACCATCTCCACTAAAGTCATATCATACCTATTTGTCTTGTATGTGGCGTCCATGATAATCACGTGAGGAAACTTCCTGAACAAACGAATCGACTCCGGGTGAGCGAAAAAAAGGACTTCAACCTCATTCGTCCTCGTGTTCCTCAAAGGTTGACAAAAATACTTGTTCTCTTTCTGAAAATTTAGAGACCACTGAGTAACTGACAATTCACCACGATCTTCAAAATTGATCTTCTGCAAAAAATTGGCAATCTGCTTCATGGATGTCACATTTTGCGGGTCTCTTTCCCTAAGCTGAATAAGTATGTTTTTTGGCGTCTTGCGATCATCCCCCGCTTCCCTTGCTATTTTCTCCTCCTCTTTGCTCATTCTACCCACGAATGAATTCCCATGAAAACTAGTAGGAAGGGTGTGGTTGTGACGACCTTCTACAACATTCACGATCCATTTATAACTATAAGACCCTTCTTTTATACGAACCCCATATAACTCAAATGTACAACCACATTTCTTCGATTTTCGGTCACGAAGCCTCGGAACCGGCAATTCTGGATTTTTTAAATTCACTTTCGGCCTACCCGATCTAGGTTTTCCAAACTTATTTCATACAAAATCAACGCAATATTTGCTAGATGTACGATGTACCAAAACTATCATTAAATCCCTTGCTCTCTGTTTTGTCTATTCCATCATCTCTTCTTTACTATCCCACATTTGCGCAGTACTAAAATGTGGTCTAAAGTCTTCTTCCTATATTGATTAAACTACATTACTTAGATACGCAATTTTAACTAATTAACCTAAATCTCATGCAATTAAATACAAAATTTAAATTCATAATATACTAACCAAAATCGGTAACGGAGTCCAATCGTCTAATGCAATTGATACATTTGCTTCGCCTTCTTCCTCTTCTTCGTCCACTTCCTCATCGACTTCTTCGTCTTCTTCGTCTTCTTCGTCCACTTCCTCTTCTTCATCGACTTCGTATTCTTCTTCCACGACCCCTGATATCCAATTGTCGTTACCATCATCCTCACTACTCTCATAATTATAAGACATTGTGGTGTGCATTGCAAAACTTCAACAAGAGAGCTCAACCTATATATACAACCAAAAAATGCCCGTTGGAATTTTATGCCCGTTGGTGCGGTAATAGTTAACGCACCAACGGGCATAAAATTCCAACGGGCATTTTTTCAAAAAAAACCTGTGCGGTAACAGTTACCGCACAGATTATATTTATTATTTTCTTACAAATTTAATTTAATTATTTTCAAATAATTATTAAAAAAAACCGGTGCGGTAACAAATACCGCACCAGGTTTATTCATTATTTAAAGTGGTGCGGTAAGGGTTACCGCACCACTTTATTGTTTTTTTAATATATAAAACCTGTGCGGTAACAATTACCGCACAGGTTGTACTCATATTTTAATTATTATTTTTTAAATTTATTTGTTTTTAAAAAAACAAATCCTGTGCGGTAAGAGTTACCGCACAGGTTTTTCAGAAGTTAAATTTTTTTTGGGGTTAATCTCGTATTAACTGTGTGCGTTAAATGTTAACGCACAGATCTGTGCGGTAATTCTTACCGCACCAGCGTCGTATAGGTTTCAGAAAAAATTCTAACAATGCCCCGGAGTCCTTTGGTGCGGTAAGCCTTAACGCACAGATGTGTACTGCAACTGTTACCGCACATAATAGTGTGCATTTAGCAAAAAAAAACGTGTGCATATAGACGCAGCCTAAGAAAAAAGAGATGAGTAGGTTGTGCCACTTCTGCCCCAGTTGTAACCAAGAGTAGATGCAAGCTCAAATCATTGCCCCTCATAATGTACATACATAATCTGATGTCTGTTTCTCTCAGTTCGCTATTTTCTTTAAGAAAATAACTACTTACTGAGAACCTATGAACATTTATAAACTACATGCAAACTATCTTGTAGAACATGTCCTAGCATGAATGCTCTGCACCCTGTCACAGTCCTACAACTTAAGGCTTGGGTCCTTGTACAGTACACAATGTGTGGCCAATTTAACATTGTGAATGATAAACATATACATGCTACCAAACCATCAAATCATGCCCCCTACAATTTATCAAAGGTGTTTTTTGAAATATTAATTAGAGCACACCTAGTGGAGGTGCAGTGGAGCAAGGGTTGCATCTTTAGCAATCTTTTTTGTAGCCAACTCATTTCAAAGAATCATGACATTAAAACAGTTGCATTACACATTAAAACAGATTGTATTTATATTGTATGAGAATGACATACTAGTTTCACATTGTAGTACATGCAAAATTTTAACTGTTTCCTCTGGTGGCATTTAAATATCTAATGTTAGAATAAGATAAGCCATTTGTACCTACTCTTTCTCTGAATTGGTTAGCAGGCACCACTACCAGCAAGTAAGGTTAAGGTGGAAGGAAATTCTAATGCAATGAATCTTACCCCACGTACATAACATCACTCATTTTTTTCCCACAACCCCATTTGTTAATTTTTATACAACTTGACAAGAAAATGTTATATATATACTAAAGAAGAGAAACACACAAGCAAGGCACAAGTTTTCACCTGATATTGTGGACGGAGATGGTGAATCTGACTGAAGAAGTGAAGAGGTCGAGTAGGGACGGAGATGGGCGGAGTTGGGCTGAGATTGAGCGGGTGTTTAGGGCGGAGATGGGATGAGTTTGAGCGACTGTTTAGGGCGGAGATGGGATGAGATTGAGCGTCGACTTGTTAGGGCGGAGATGGGATGAGATTGAGCGTCGACTGTTTAGGGCGGAGATGGGCTGAGATTGAGAGAGTAGGGACGGTGAGCAACAGCTGAGATTGAGAGTAGGGACGACGAGTAGGACCTTCGAGCGCACAAGCTTGGAAAAGGGCTTAGTCCAGTGAAAAGATTGTCGATTGAATTTGAAACCCTAAAATTCTATTGGGTATTTGGGATACGCGGGCTGATAAATAATTTGGGTCTGAATCCCCTACATAAAAGTATGAGAACCGCCGCATAAACTTATATACATAATTAACACTTACGGATATAATAAACCGCTACAAAATCCGCCACAACATCACCAACCGCTACATAAAACCGCCACAATAACACCAACCGCTACAAAACGTCGTCACAATATCACAACCGCTACAATGTCCGCTACTATACATGAACCGCCACAAAAAACCGCTACAGTAGATCGGAAATGTAGTAGTGTAGAATTAAGCCAACATAAAGTATAGGGTTGTACATGAGGAGTAGTTTCAAGAGCAAACCTTTTGACCACTTCTTGGTCTATGATGTTACAACAAGATCCTCCATCAATTATAAGACTATAAATTTTACCTTGGATGAGGCATCTTGTGTGGAAAATTGTTTCTCTTTGATTAGGTGGGGAGGGAGCTTCATTAGTGATAAGTGATCGCTTGACCACAAAACACTCTCCATGGAACTCGGCTTCCACTTGTAGCTCCGCCACCTCTTCTTCTTCTTGATGGGGCTCCTCGACCTCGGGCTCCTCGTCGGACTCATACTCGCCAATGGTGTTAAGTAAGACTTGGAGCCTAGTGGGACAATCCTTAGCCATGTGACCACACCCAAGGCATTTAAAGAACTTGATCTCACTTGAGCGTTGATCCCCTTCTCGCCTACCACCTTGTAGAGTCCTTGAAGGCTCACGTCTTGTAGGCACGGCTGCGGTGTCTTGCTTGTTCTCGGGGCGCCGAGGCGGGTAGCTAGATGATCCACCACCTTGGTGGTTCCATGACCGAGTGTTGGCCGAGTAGCTCTTCTTTAGAGGTAAGTTTTGGTAGATGTGATTGGTATAGTGCAAAACTTCCTCAATAGTAGTACCTCGAACAAAATGTTGCGTACTCACAATAGCCTTAAGGTCAGGATTTAAACAATTGATGAATTTAGAGATAACATACCCTTCGGGGAACCTTAGACCGGATCTATAGATGAGGATTTTGAGCTCTTTGTAGTACTCATCCGGCGTCTTGGTCCCTTGTCTCAATTGCTCTAACCTTGAGTGTAGGCGGGCTGAGAAGTCCTCGGGCACAAACCAGTGCCTAAGCGCAGTCTTGAGTTCGTCCCAAGTGTCAATGGGTGGGTAGCTATTATACTCTCTTTCTTCCTTGTCTTCCAACCACCAGTGGTATGCAAAGTCTATAAACATGATCATGGCAACGGCCACCTTTTGAACATCGGTGTATTGGTAGAAGTCAAAGACTTGCTCGGTATTATGCTCCCACTCCAAGTAAGCCTCAGCGTCGGTGGTGCTTCCAAAGGGTTGCACTTCCAACTTCAAATTAGGACCCCTCCCATAGCCGTGGTCCATGTCTTGGCCGTGGAACCCCCGTTGTGGTTGGACTGGTGCCCTTCCCATCTGGTTATGGCCGCGCCCAAAACCGCGGCCCGGTGCGGGGCGACGTGGTTGCAAGAGGGGCAGAAGCCTCCTTGGTTGGTGGCCGCCATCTTGGAGCACGCCCAAAGTTTCTCGGCCTAGCAAATTAGTTGGACCCGAAGGCATAGGCATAGTAGGATAATTTGAAAAAGGAAGAGAGTTGGCCGAGTTCATACCTGAGTCTTCTCGGAGTGTGGCCATAAGTGGATGGTGAGAGGAGGAAGGTGCTATGGAGAGGGAAGGCAAGGTCGTGGTTTGTGTCACGTGGCCTACATACTCGCCTTCCATATAGGATGATTGATGGCCTCCTCCGTTTACTTGAGACCCACTTCCTTGGCCATCAAGTTGGGAAGTTCCCAACTTAGCTTCTACGGCCCTCATGAAAGTAGCCATCACCTCTTGATGCGCACGCATCCTTTCTTCGCTTTCTGCCTTAAGCCCTTGGATGACTTGAAGCAAATCTGCCAAGGTGACGGACGTAGGAGACACATTTCCATCAAGGACAGACTTGTCCTTCTTGTTGCCGGAATCCTCCATGAGATTTCCTAGAACACAAGCTTAACACAACTAGGACAAACTTGTCAATGGATCCCACACACGTCAAGGGTCCTTAAAACTGATATTTAAGAAGCAAATCAATCAAAAATTCAGCAAGCTTAATGGAAGGTTACGAGCTCAGGTTTTGTGAGCTAGTGAGACAAAGTGTATCACCAAAAGTCATTCAAGTTGTTGTCACAAAGTGAAATTCAAGGAAGGTACTAAGTTCCCTTACAATTCTAGCAACATACACCTGATTTTTCACTACTTGTGTGTTTTTAATTGACTTGTTCCCCTTTTATGTAGACTCACTTCTCCTAAGCTCCACCTCTTTTTCGCTTATGCTTTTCGTGGAGTCCGAGTTTTTCTGAGTTCTACCACTTTTTCTGGGGTGTTTCTTGTACTAATACTTATAAGATATAACCAATTGCTCATAACCTTTGTACTTAGAGAATTCAGCAACACACTTCAGATTATGATGCTTCAAAATGTAAGTTTTCGTCCCCTTAACCTTGTTTTTGATACACTTGATTGATTGCAACAAAATGAACTCAATTTCAGCAACACACAATGGAAATTTAGGCAGCTACGGTATGGAATTAAGGTTGAGCTTCATATAAGGAAATAAGCCATATAAGATAACAAAGTCAAATCCTTTATTTCAGATCAATGTGGCTATTAAAAGAGAGTTGTAACTGGTTTTTGGGCATTCAAAGGTCTTCTTCCTCAACAATTTCGTGCTCAATACAGAAGCAATCAGATTTCTTATGCAAAACACAATTCCAAGGCCAAAACAGCAAGAAAGTAACAAGTATGGCTATGGCTACACTAAGCTTGCATGAAATCTGATTCCTTTGAACTTAAAACTCAGTTTAGATTCCAAACCTTACGTGGCTATGATACCACTTGATAGGATCGTCCTAGGCTGCGTCACGGTGCAAGGAATGGCTCCAACTTTCAGTCCGTCGGCAACCGGGTGACTTGCGGCAGATCTGGAAAGATGGCGATGGTTTGAGAGGCACAAGTAACCTTTTGTGGGAGTTCTTGTGATGGAAATGAAGAGGATGAAGTGTAGTTTATGGTGGTGAAGACGGATTTGGAATTGGATGAAAATCGAGAGAGATATGGACTCTCAAAGTCGGATATGACTCACCGATGAAGAGAGAACTATGGAGCTTGGATGCTACACACCAAGCGACGATGATGAGATCTTGAAGGGTTGATATGACACACAAACAATCAAGATTAAGACCTTCAAAGCTACAGATTTTCTCTAGCAAAGAGAGCTTTTGGTTTTAGCAAATTCAAAGATGAAAATTACAAAGCTTAAGAATGGCTTAAATAGGCTAGTGAAGCTGACCTCTCCTTGACATCCAAGGTAAGTGACGAGGCGAATTTGTCGTGTGCCAAGTCAAGTAATCCTAACATGCAAACTAAGTAATATAGTGCGCAAGTAAGGGTCGAATCCCAAGAGAATCAGTTTATCAAATTCTTAAGTTATCACAATGACTAACCAATAAACGTAACCAAAGGGGGGGTTTTTGTGGTTTTGATACGAAGTATCGAATGTCAACTTGGTTATAACAAGTTTAAGTGAAGTGTTCCACTTAGCGATTATCCACAATTAGATTAACAAGTCGATCTTAGAATCCTTTTTATCCCTATGTCAAGTTCTCAAGTGATCGTTCTAATTCCTGTTCTTGAATAGTTATTAGTCCAACTAGTCCTAATAACCCTTACTCGATTATAACCTTGAAACTATCAAAGTTCAATAACAAAGTAGCAATACATTCAGGAATAGATAGATACATGCAATATCATGGACAACTAGTCCGATACTCGACATGTACTCAACTCTCTTCTCTAATAACAATCACAACTAGTTCATGCAATTAGATTGTGCTACACAACAAGTATGATAATTCAACTAGAAGTATCAAACTCTAGCAATATGAACAAGACACAACTAACTTAGGTGATCAATCTAAAGTAGTAAATCTAGTTCATCGACAATACAAACAAGAGAGTTGAGACAATCAAAGAGTTAGACAAAGGGAAAGGATAAACTCACAACTTGTTGAATCCAAAAGCTTCAAACGCCAAGTGAAACAAAGAACCTTAGCAACTCATAAGTTTGTGAAATACTCTCCAAAAACTTAAGCAAAACAAAGACTAGATGATCAAGGATGATCATCCACTACTTATATAGTATCCACTAATGTAACAGCCGAATTAAGGTACTAAAAACGTATAGAAAGTTACAGAATTAAACACAAATTACTTCAAATGGCAAAGACATCAATTTGATTCTTCTGTCGAGGAACCGCACCCGCGGGTTGAGAGCCGCGGGCGCGGTTTTGCGTTTCTTCAGATTCTCAGGGTGGCAGAGGGCCGCGGGCGCGGCTTGAGCTTTCTCGAAAGCCTTGGCTGAAGGTGAAACCCGCGGGTGCGGCTTGAGACCCGCGGGTGCGGCTTGAGCTTTCTCGAATCCTTGTCTGAGGATGAAACCCGCGGGTGCGGCTTGAGACCCGCGGGTGCGGCTTTGTTGTCTGAGGCAAAACCTGCTGATTTCTTCAAGTCTTCGTCTTCGTCTTCGTCTTCAGCAGCTTCTTCCTTATGCTTCAATGCTTGCAATGCTTGTATCATCTCTTGGAATCTCGTATGTAAATCTTCTCTCGAACAGCTCCATGATACAGATTACATAGAAACAAATAACATAATCCTATACAAAACTAGCTAATAATCCATAGTTGCGGTATGTAAAACACCGCTTATCAAACTCCCCCATACTTAGACCTTGCTCGTCCCCGAGTAAGCTAAAAGAAACTTACTCTTTTACAATAATCAGTCAAAGATCTCAGGAAGTATGAAAAAGAAAGAAACTACAAATCACTAACACATTTAGTCTACAAACAATATGATGAGAAAGAAATCTATCAATTTTGGTCTTCCATAGTGGTTAACATGCAAAAAATTTTTGTCCTAAGACACTCATTTCACTCATTTTGCCTAGGTGCCTCGAAAGGTTTTCACCTAGCCACTCATTTCATTTTCAATCTCACCATTCCTTACCGCCCTCAAGTCCTTTTTTGCCAAGCCTAATGCAAGCCGAACTACCCGCTTATTGCATGGATTTTTCCATCCCATGATTTTCATTTGCCTTTTTTCGTATTTTTGTGGCTTTTTCTGTTTTTAATTCCATGCAAAGTACAACAAAATAAAAACCGAAGGGAAATAACAAGGAAATGAAACTACTCTAGGATAAGCAATGAACTAATTTCCCTCCCCCATACTTGTAGTGCACAATGCCCTCAGTGTGTAAGACATAGAAAAATAACGAGGAAGAGAGAAAGAAGCTCACTGATCCGGGTCATCCCGGTTTAGATATTCGGGCCAACGAGCATGCATGTCGAGCCGTAAGTCATCCACCGACTGCTGCAGCCTCTCAACATTTTGGTTCACCGTCTGAACCGACTGGTAGACATACTCAATCCGCTCGAAAAGACGCTGCTCCCAAGGTATGTCAGCAGGAGCTGCAGATGATGAGCCTTCGCCCCATTGCCTCTGAGGCTGAAAACGAGGGGCAGGCTCCTGGAAGTCATCATCATCCTCATCCTCAAGGTCAGCTGGCTGCTGATCCAGCTGCTGAACCGGCTCCTGGATGCTGATTCCACCGCGAGCTCGTCGTCGAGCAGCTGCACGAGGGGGAGCGGGTGTTGGGTTGATCCTAAAAGTATGGGCTGGCCCATAAGCAAAATCCTCGGTGAGAGCAATCTCGAGAGGACCGAGCCAAACCCACATCCGCTCGTCTTCATTTACTGTAACCGACTTGAGCCACCTAAGTCGAGTTTGCAGAAATGTGGCATCCAGCAAATAGGGACCCATTGAGGGGTACGGACTACCTATGCAGTCAAGCGTCTCCCAGTCGGGGACGACAGCCTCTAAGATGAGGGTGATCATGCCACCCAAAGCAATCTGTCCCCTTGGTTTTGAGCGGGCTGTCTTACAGGAGTGAACAAAAAGTGAGAGTCAATCCGGAATTACCTGACATTCCGGCATAAGAGCATATAGATACTTCAGCTGGTAGGCAGGCACCTTGTTCACCTCAGAAAGCCCAAAGAAGGCCATAGATAGGGCCCGCTGTGTCAGGCGGAGACATGGATGGGACATTTTAGCATTATAGTCATTACCATGGGTGTCCCGAACTTGTCCCGTCCATGTGTACCAGACCTGTGTAGGGTTGTCACCAACTGTAGTGTCATAATCTGCAGAGGGAACCTGAGAGATTCCCAAGATGTGGCGCAGCTGTTCAGCCTGAACCGTAAAGCACCGTCCATTGTAAATGAACTGGATGGCCGAGATGAAGGTGGTCTCCGAGACGATCTTGGACTTGAGGCTTGCCAGAAACTGATAGGTAGCCTCGGCATGAGTGGGAGCTGACCTGAACAAGAAACCCTGCAGCCCTGCGTGCTCAAGCATGGCCTCAGTGCATGCAGTTATACCCAAATCATCGAGCGTACGCAGATGAAAAAATCTCGTGGCTACACACTGCTTAGCCCTTAAATAAGCTAAGTTGGCCTGAACCTGTTGTTGCCACAAATCATTTTTGTGGCCTCGAGATGTTCCTACTGCAGCCATCACAGTATATACACAACGCAAATACTACCACAAATCCGCACACAACAAAGATACCAAGCAGCAGCAGCAGCACAATAGCAAAAAGCCCTCCCCGAGGCGTAAGAAAATCAACAATGATGAGGGTGGTTGTCAAAAAACTTACTGAAATCAGCAAACAATGGACGACAGAGGCGAAAGCCGCGGGCGCGGGTTGGGAGCCGCGGGTGCGGTTTTTGCTTTTGTCTTATTTCTGGCGAGGAGGGAGCCGCGGGCGCGGTTTTGGAGCCGCGGGTGCGGTTTCTGCGCGCTGGAGAATTTCTTGGCAGGGCGAGGCCGCGGGTGCGGGTTTGTAGCCGCGGGTGCGGTTTCGTCGAGACAGAACTTTCTGGGCAGGGCGAGGTAGCGGGCGCGGGTTTTTGAGCCGCGATTGCGGTTGGATTCCGGCGCGGGTGCGGGTGCGGGTGTGGAGGAGGACTTGGTGGGAGGTTGTTGGTGTTGGGAAAGAGAAGGGTTTGGTGGGAGGTTTTGAGAAAGAAAATTGGGAGGTAGGGTATGAGGGAAGTGGGAGATGAGAGAGTTTTATGTGGTGGGAGAATTTTATGTGGTGGGGGGTAGAAGATGAAATTTGATATGGAGAAGGGTAGAAGATGAACCGTCAATTCCTTTTCTTCTTTTTTTCTTTTTCTTTTTTTTTTTCTTTTTTTTTTTCTTTCATAAACGAAAAGAAGAACCGTCAATTCCTTTAGTAGCAAACGACCATCGTCTTCTCGTCTTGACTTCCTAGAAAATAGAAAACAAAACAATTAAAAAGAAAATGAAATTCAAGGGAAAAAGAAGAATACCCTGGGTTGCCTCCCAAGCAGCGCCTTGGTTAGAGTCATGGCTCGACTTGGTTTCTCGTCTTCAATTTTCAAAAGTTGGCTCTTCTAGAGCAATTTCATCGAAAGACACTTTGGTGAATCCCTCATAGTAAGGTTTTAACCTTTGACCATTCACCTTGAAGACGTTGTGGTTGTCTTTGTCAAACAACTCCACGGCGCCATGAGGAAAGACGCGAGCAACAGCATACGGGCCATTCCACCGGGATCGCAACTTACCCGGAAAAAGTTGAAGACGAGATTGGTAGAGCAAGACCTTGTCTCCCACCTTGAAATCTTTCCTCAAGATGTTCTTGTCATGCCAAGCCTTCATCTTTTCCTTGTAGATCACCGCATTCTCATACGCATCCCGGCGTATCTCTTCAAGCTCTTGGATTTGCAACTTCCTAAAGTCGCCTACCTCATCCAACTCCATGTTGCATTTTTGCACCGCCCACCACGCCTTGTGTTCTAACTCCACCGGAAGGTGACAAGCCTTCCCAAACACAAGTCGATATGGGGACATTCCTATTGGAGTTTTGTAGGCGGTCCTATATGCCCAAAGTGCATCATCCAACCTTAAACTCCAATCCTTTCGATTAGGAGCCACCGTCTTTTCCAGAATCCCCTTGATTTGCCTATTGGACACCTCAGGTTGTCCATTGGATTGGGGGTGATAAGCAGTTGAGACTCGTTGAGTGACATGGTACTTCTTTAAAAGTGCACTCACCGTCTTGTTGCAAAAGTGAGTACCTTGGTCACTTATAAGAGCCTTTGGAATCCCAAAACGAGAAAAGATATTATCCTTCAAGAAACCTGCTACCACTCGGAAATCATCAGTTCTGGTGGCCTTCGCTTCCACCCATTTGGAAACGTAGTCCACCGCAAGTAAAATGTATAAATTCCCAAACGAACTAGGAAAGGGTCCCATGAAATCAATACCCCAAACATCAAAAATCTCACAAAAGACTAATGGTGTTTGTGGCATCTCATTTCGTTTAGAAATTTTCCCGACCCTTTGGCATCGGTCGCAAGCCTTGCAAAAGGCAAACGCATCCCGAAAGATGTGTGGCCAATAGAAGTCGGCGTCCAATACCTTCCTAGCCGTTTTATTAGCCCCAAAATGCCCCCCACATGCATGAGAATGACAAAAAGTAAGGACAGACTGTACCTCGTTATCCGGGAGGCATCGTCGGATTACCTTGTCAACACAATGTCTCCAAAGGGAGGGGTCATCCCAAACGTAGAAACGTGATTCCCGCTTGATCCTATCTTTTTGAGCTTTGGTGTAGTTCGGCGGGAATTCTTCGCAAACCAGGTAATTCACGATATCGGCAAACCATGGTTTGAAAGACCGGAGGGCGAAAAGCTTGTATTCGGGGTCAATTTCTGCATACTCGGCCGTCAGAAAACCGCGCTCGCGGTTATTGAGACGCGGTCGCGGCTCTCCTTGCAGTGAGATTTCTGGCAAACACAAACCGCGGGTGCGGTTTACTAGCCGCGGGCGCGGCTCTCTCTTTACCGAAAATTCTTGAGAACATAAACCGCGGGTGCGGTTTTCTGGCCGCGGGTGCGGTTTGTACTCAGCAGAAGCAGAAATTGCAGAATGAATTTGATACAAGTTTTCGTCCGGGAATGTACCTTGAATTTGAACCTGTAATTTACCGTCCTCTGGCACAATCCGGCTCAAATGATCAGCTACGGAGTTTTCGACTCCCTTCTTGTCCCGGATTTCCACATTGAACTCGCTTAAGAGCAAAACCCATCGAATGAGTCTTGGCTTTGATTCCTTCTTCGTCATGAGATAACGAAGAGCAGCGTGGTCCGTGTGGATAATCACCTTCGTGCCCAAAAGATATTGCCGAAATTTTTCAAGGGCAAACACCACGGCTAGCAACTCCTTTTCCGTGGTGGAGTAATTCCTCTGAGCTCCGTTCAAAGTCGTGGAAGCATAGTAGATGACGTGCATTGCTCTTCCGACTTTTTGACCAAGAACGGCTCCCACCGCATGATCACTAGCATCACACATGATCTCAAAGGGTAGAGACCAATCGGGTACTTGGATGATTGGTGCTTCGGTGAGGTGGGCTTTCAGAGTGTCGAATGCCTTCTTGCACACATTCGACATGTCAAAAGTAGCTTCCTTTTTCAAAAGCTCAGATAGGGGCGTGGAGATCTTAGAGAAGTCCTTGATAAACCTGCGATAAAAACCTGCATGGCCTAGGAAAGAACGCACTTCACGCACATTAGTAGGATAAGGCAACGATTGAATGACGTCAATCTTTGCCTTATCGACCTCAATACCCCTAGCTGAAATTATGTGCCCCAATACTATCCCTTGTTCAACCATAAAATGACACTTTTCAGAATTCAATACTAGATTAGTATCTACACATCTTTTAAGCACGAGTGACAAATGATTTAAACATGCATCAAAGCTATCCCCATGTACCGTAAAATCATCCATAAAAACTTCTATGAAATGTTCAATGTATTCCGAGAAGATACTTACCATACATCGTTGAAAGGTCCCGGGCGCGTTACATAATCCAAAAGGCATCCTACGATATGCAAAAGTGCCAAAGGGACATGTAAACGTCGTCTTCTCTTGATCTTCGGGTGCAATAGCCACCTGAAAATACCCTGAATACCCATCTAGGAAGCAATAATATGGACGACCGGCAAGTCGTTCAAGCATTTGATCAATAAAAGGGAGGGGGAAATGATCTTTTCGGGTTACCGCGTTCAGCTTGCGGTAATCAATGCATACTCTCCAACCCGTTTGAGTTCGGGTAGGAACCATCTCACCTTGTTGATTCTCTACCAATGTTATGCCCCCTTTCTTAGGGACACATTGAGTTGGACTTACCCATTGACTATCCGAAATGGGGTAGATCATGTCAGCTTGAAGAAGTTTCAGCACCTCCTTCTTGACCACCTCCATCATAGGTGGGTTTAACCTTCTTTGGGGTTGCCTAGAGGGTTTAGCACCTTCCTCAAGAAGGATCCTGTGCATACAGGTGGAAGGGCTAATTCCCTTGATGTCAGCAATGGTCCACCCAAGAGCGGTAATGTGTTCTTTCAGCACCATCACCAACCTTCTCTCTTGTTCACCTGTCAACTTGCTTGAAATGATTACCGGGAGGGTATTATTTTCCCCAAGAAAAGCATACTTCAAGTGCTCGGGTAATTGCTTGAGCTCTACAACCGGTGCCTGCACAATAGAAGGAAGAAGCTTTTCGCTCTCCAAAGTTAGTAGCATGGGCCGACCGGCCAAAATTCTACCCGAAGCATCTAGACGAGCTACAACATTTTGAATCTCAGGTGGAAAAGACAAATCAAGTGTTGGTGAGTGAACGATGCTGTGTTCCAATACACTTTGTAATTCATCTAAGCCAAAGATATTGAAAACATCTTGGACTATAGGATCAATTACATCAATTGAACAAATAAACGCAGCATCTTCGACGGGGTGTTTCATAGCATCAAAAATGTTAAATTGAACTATTTCCCCATCGAACTCTAAAGTGAGAGATCCACTAGCCAAATCAATATTTGTGTTAGCGGTGCGCATGAAGGGTCTCCCAAGCAAAATAGGAGCAGCTTGCCCATCATGTTCCATGTCTAACACAAAGAAATCAGCGGGAAAGAACAAATTATCCACCATAACTAGAACGTTTTCAACTACACTTTTAGGATACACGGTGGACCTATCGGCTAGTTGAATAACAATTTCGGTTTCATGAAGTGGACCTAACCCGAGAATCTTATAGAGAGAGTAAGGCAACACATTTATCGATTCACCCAAATCGAGCATGGCTCGTTCAAAATGTGTGTCGCCTATACGGCAAGGTATGCTGACCATGCCCGGATCGCTGCACTTCTTAGGCATTCGCCTTTGAAATACAGCGGAGACACGCTCGCTTACCGTCACCTTTTGTGGCCCTTTCAACTTTTGATTCCTCTTGATTGTGCAAAGTTCTTTTAAAAACTTTGCATATCGACGAATGCTTTTAATTAACTTGAGCAAGGGGATGTTTACCTCACATTTGCTAAACGTCTCAAACAGCTCCTTGTCGTTTTCCGGCCTTTTGGTGTTCCTAAGGGCATCGGGAAACGGGGCGGGAGGCTTGGTGGAGTCGAGAGGTGGAAAGTTGGGGCGAACGTAGTTGTCCTGTCTCAACTGGAAATCCCCCCGATCCTCCACTTCGAGTTCAGCATTTTGTGAAGGAAAGTCTGGAATATTTACCTCGGTGGATGAGCCGCGGGTGCGGCTTTCAACCCGCGGGCGCGGCTCGTCAGTGCAATTGCTTTCTGGCGCAGTGGAGGAGCCGCGGGCGCGGCTCTCGGCTGTCCTCAGAATCCAATTTTTCTGCAGAAGCCTCGACAAGGTTTTTGGTTTCCCCCAAAATCTTACCACTTCTTGTTGTCACTGCACTTACATTTCTGGTTGGATTCACCACCGTTTGGGACGGTAGAGAATTGGAATTTTGTTGTGCAATGGTGGTAACAGCTTCAGCCAACTGCCCAATTTGCTTCTCCATGTTCTTGATGCTCGACTCAGTCGTTTGAACATGAGTTGTGAAGTGTTGAGTCAAGGATCTCAGCAGCTCCGCAGTAGATGGTCCAGCATTGGGTCGAGGGCCTTCAACTTGTTGTTGGGGCTCATTTGGATCACGCCATCGAAAATTGGGATGATCTCTATACCTCGGGTTGTAGTTATTTTGTTGATCACCACGAGGTCGTGGGGGTCCATACCCACCAGCAGCAGCATTGACTTCAGCAACGTCTTCACCTTCAAGATCAGGGCATTTATCTGTAAAATGAGAAGGGTCAGAACAAATACCACATACCTTTACTTGTTGTTGTTGTCCTTTTTGCAACTGAGAGACCATCTTCTTCAACTCTACAAGCTCAGCTACAAGAGCGGGATCCCCTGAACTTGCTGCGTGCACTCCCTTTTTGGTGTATATCCTACCAAAACTCCTTGTGCTCTCAGCCATATCTTGCAATTTCTCCATGGCATCCTCCGGCGTCATGTTGAGAATATTCCCACCACACGCAGCATCAACCATCCTCCTTTCTTGGTTAAGGAGACCATTGCAAATGTAAAGCACAAGATCCTCGGTATCATACCCATGAAAAGGGCACGAAGCACACAACCCCTTGAAGCGTTCAAGGTAGTCATAGAGCGTTTCGTCTTCACTTTGCTCGACATGGGCTATCTCCTTCTTGAGAGCATTTGCCTCCTTCACCGGAAAATACTTGCTCAAGAACACCTTGTGCAACTTTTCCCAATTATCAACCGAACCGGTTGGCAAATGGTAATACCAAGAACGAGCACCATCCTTCAAAGTGAACCCGAAGGCTCTCATCTTAATCTGCTCTTCCGTGACGTTTGGCGGTTTGGTTGTCATGCAAATGTCATGAAATTGGTTCAAATGCATGATTGGATCCTCACCAGCCAAACCATGGAAACTTGGGAGCAAATTGATCACCCCCGACTTGAGCTCAAAAGTCACCCCATGAGCAAGGGGTGGAATAACCACAACTTGAGGTTGTTGTGTCAGGTTCGGTGTTTGCCGCTCTTTCAAAGTGCGAGTAACACCACCTCCTGGTAACCTTGTCTCAATTAGCTCTCGTTGAGCATTAACGACCAACTGCATGTCAGCCAATTGACGTTGCACTTCAGCAAGAGCTTCTCGATCGGCCATTTCTACTGTCTCAGTCCCGACTCTGTTCTCTCTTCGATTCCGATGAAAAGTTCTCTCGATCTCTGAATCAAGAATAGAAAGAGGCTGATTAGTAGAACGGGTGTTGACCATTCACTAGTCAACACTAAAGTTAGTCAAAATAAGAACTTAAAAATAAGAAAATTTGATTCCCCGGCAACGGCGCCAAATTTGACGAGGCGAATTTGTCGTGTGCCAAGTCAAGTAATCCTAACATGCAAACTAAGTAATATAGTGCGCAAGTAAGGGTCGAATCCCAAGAGAATCAGTTTATCAAATTCTTAAGTTATCACAATGACTAACCAATAAACGTAACCAAAGGGGGGGTTTTTGTGGTTTTGATACGAAGTATCGAATGTCAACTTGGTTATAACAAGATTAAGTGAAGTGTTCCACTTAGCGATTATCCACAATTAGATTAACAAGTCGATCTTAGAATCCTTTTTATCCCTATGTCAAGTTCTCAAGTGATCGTTCTAATTCTTGTTCTTGAATAGTTATTAGTCAAACTAGTCCTAATAACCCTTACTCGATTATAACCTTGAAACTATCAAAGTTCAATAACAAAGTAGCAATACATTCAGGAATAGATAGATACATGCAATATCATGGACAACTAGTCGGATACTCGACATGTACTCAACTCTCTTCTCTAATAACAATCACAACTAGTTCATGCAATTAGATTGTGCTACACAACAAGTATGATAATTCAACTAGAAGTATCAAACTCTAGCAATATGAACAAGACACAACTAACTTAGGTGATCAATCTAAAGTAGTAAATCTAGTTCATCGACAATACAAACAAGAGAGTTGAGACAATCAAAGAGTTAGACAATGGGAAACGATAAACTCACAACTTGTTGAATCCAAAAGCTTCAAACGCCAAGTGAAACAAAGAACCTTAGCAACTCATAAGTTTGTGAAATACTCTCCAAAAACTTAAGCAAAACAAAGACTAGATGATCAAGGATGATCATCCACTATTTATATAGTATCCACTAATGTAACAGCCGAATTAAGGTACTAAAACGTATAGAAAGTTACAGAATTAAACACAAATTACTTCAAATGGCAAAGACATCAATTTGATTCTTCTGTCGAGGAACCGCACCCGCGGGTTGAGAGCCGCGGGCGCGGTTTTGGGTTTCTTCAGATTCTCAGGGTGGCAGAGGGCCGCGGGCGCGGTTTGAGACCCGCGGGCGCGGCTTGAGCTTTCTCGGAAGCCTTGGCTGAAGGTGAAACCCGCGGGTGCGGCTTGAGCTTTCTCGAATCCTTGTCTGAGGATGAAATCCGCGGGTGCGGCTTTGTTGTCTGAGGCAGAACCTGCTGATTTCTTCAAGTCTTCGTCTTCGTCTTCGTCTTCAGCAGCTTCTTCCTTATGCTTCAATGCTTCCAATGCTTGTATCATCTCTTGGAATCTCGTATGTAAATCTTCTCTCGAACAGCTCCATGATACAGATTACATAGAAACAAATAACATAATCCTATACAAAACTAGCTAATAATCCATAGTTGCGGTATGTAAAACACCGCTTATCAGTAAGTCTTTAAGCCTCCTAATGAGTCATAAAGACGTTGAAAAACAAAGCAAAACCGCCTGCATAAAGGCTGGTGTTAAATGGCCATTGAATGTGCCAAATAAGGTAAAAATGTAAGAAAGAAAAAAACAAGATAAATGTGCCTAGGATGCTCTATGTGGCTGGGGCCTAGGCTACTCCTTCCTTGATGTCCAAGATGTAAAATGGACCTCCAGTCTTGGACTCTTCAAGCCCCAAAGTTAGCAAGCCTTGGGAGACGTCTTCTTGGAGTGCCTTTGCCTTGGCGCGGGTAATGCGCATAGGCACCGGCATAGTGTCTTCCTTGGACTTGTCTTCTTCAAGATGGGATGGAATCACATCGCTGTCTCTCCCTTAGGCGTAGTTCTGTCGGCCCATAATATGGCTTGGAGTTGATCTGCCCAGTTTCCTCTGCACTCCTCTATCCTCTTTTTGAGGTTATTCACGATAACCTTATTACTTGACTCTGCTTGTCAGTTTGCTTGAGGATACCTTGGCGTCGAGTAGACTAGACGTATTCCTTTGCCTTCGCAGAATGATACGATGTTCTTACTAATGAATTGTGATCCGTTGTCGAATACGATGGTATGAGGTATTCCGAATCTCATAATGATGTTTCTTTCGATGAAGGAGATAACATGGGAATCTTTGATATTTTTGAATGCTTTAGCCTCTATCCACTTGGAGAAGTAATCCGTGACAGCGAGCATCAACGTCTTTCGTCCCAGGGTTAGGGGCATGGGACCTACTATATCCATCCCCCATTGCATGAATGGCCAAGGAGATGTCACGGAGTGGAGCTTTTCCGCCGGCTGATGTGGAATTGGAGTGTGTCTCTGGAAGGCGTCACATCTCTTGACGTGATTCATAGCGTCTTGTCTCATTGTGGGCCAGTAATACCCTGTTGAGTGTGCTTTGGCGGCCTGATGTGGAATTGGAGCGTGTCTCTGGCAGGCGTCACATCTCTTGACGTGATTCATCGCGTCTTGTCTCATTTTGGGCCAGTAATATCTTGCTGAGTGTGCTTTGGCCGCTAGGCTTCTTCCTCCTGAATGATTCCCGTATTCTCTGTTATGTAACTCGCGTAGGATATCTTGGATCTTTTCCTCCGTCGGGCATGTCAAGAACATGTCGTTGGATGACCATTTTAATAGTTGGCCTTTGTCTACTACAAAGGTGGTCGCTTTCTGCTTCAAAAGTCTCGCTTCGTACGCGTTACTTGGGAGACGTTTATGTTGCAACCATTCGTAGTAAGGCGTCACCCACGAGTTTGGCTTCTTACTGTGAGTGTTTGTTCTGGAGTCACTTCTTTGTTGATGGACGCGTTGCTAAAATGAAGGAAGGGGATCTTTTGATACTCTCTTGGATCGATGGAGGATCCTAGCTTTGCCAACGCGTCAGCTTGCGCGTTAGCATCTTTGGGGATCTGTCTGATTTGTCAGCCTTCGAACTTCTCGAACAAGTCTTTTACTACTTTGAGGTATAACGTCATCTTTGAACCTTTGGTGGCGTATTCTCCTCGAACTTGGTTAACTATTAGCAGCGAGTCGCGGTAAATGTCGAGCTTTTGAACCTGTAGGTCGATGGCGACGCGTAGACCGACAATTAAGGCTTCATACCCGGCTTCATTATTTGTTGCTTTGAAGTCGCACCTTATGGCCTGGACAACCCTATCCCCTTGTGGCGATTTTAGGACGATGCCTAGCCCTACTACGTTTTGCTTCAACGCTCCGTCTGTATGTAACGTCCACTTGGCGTACTCTACCATATTTACCTGCGAGATTGCTTCTTGTTCCAGAGTTGGGCTGAAATCCGCCACAAATTCTGCTAGCGCTTGAGATTTGATTGCTTTCCTTCCTTCGTAGATGATATCGTAGCGGTCGAGATGTACTATCCACTTTTTCATTCTCCCTGACATCACCAGTGCTAAGATTAGTTTTTCCATGGCGGAATATCTCGTTTCTGCTGACGACAACGTTTTGCTCACGTAGTAGACAGGTTGTTGTTCCTCTCCTTCTTCTCTCACGAGCACAGCGCTGATAGCTATCTCGGAAACCGCTAGGTATACGAACAAGGGCTCCCCGTCTTAAGGTTTAGACAGGAGTAAAGGACTCGTTAGGTAGCTTTTGAGCTCCGTGAAGGCCTCTTTATGTCGTTCCGTCCAGGAGAAAGATTCATTTTTTCTGAGTGTATCGTTGAAAAGTCGATTTCTGTCTGCTTTGGAGATGAACCTGTTTAGCGCAACAACTCTACCTGTCAGCTTTTGGATATCTTTCACGCAACGCGGATATTCAAGATCGAGTATTGCTTTGATCTGCTAAGGGCTAGCCTCTATTCCTCGTTGCGTCACCACGTACCCGAGGAATTTTCCCGAGGAGATTCCAAAGGAACACTTGGTAGGATTGTGCTTCATGCTATATTCTTCCAAAATCTCGAACACTTCCATTAGATGTGTTACGTGATCCTTTGCTTGTTTGGACTTCACGAGCATGTCATCTATATAAACTTCCATTGTGTCGCCTATCTGCTCCTCGAACATCTTGTTCTCCAGTCTTTGATACGTAGCTCCGACGTTTTTGAGGCCGAAAGGCATGACCTTGTAGCAGTATATCCCCTGGTTTGTTACGAACGCGGTTTTTTCTTGGTCGGCGGGATTCATCTGGATTTGGTGGTATCCGCTGAATGCGTCCATGAACGTCAACATCTTGTGCCCTGTCGTCGCGTCTACCATGGCGTCAATATGTGGGAGTGGGAAGGAGTCTCTAGGGCAGGCTTTGTTCAGATTGGTGAAATCTACACATACTCTCCACTTCCCATTCTTCTTTTGGACGACCACGACGTTGGCGAGCCAGTCAGGATACCTTGCTTCTCGTATCTTGCCTGTTTCAAGGAGATTTCTGACTTCTTCGTCTACAACTTTGTTGCGCTCGGGGGCGAATTTGCTCCTCTTTTGCTTGATTGGGGTGAACTTTGGATCGACGTTCAGCTTATGAAGCATCACGTCTGGAGATATACCTGTCATATCTTCGTGACTCCAAGCGAAGCACTTGGCTTTTGACTTCAGGAACGCCACCAACTCTTCTCTTATTTCTTTGGGGATGTCGATTCCTATCTTCACGACTCGTTTGGCTTGGAATCGTCAATAATCACGTCTTCTAATTCGGGACACTTTGGCTTAACGTATTTGGTTGGCGCTTTTACCTGGAATCCTCTTACTTCATCTTTCTTGGTTTCTGGCGTCGCGATTCCTTTCATCCCGATTAGATAACATTACTTAGCCATGTAGGGCTCGCCTTTGACTTCGCGTACCCCTCATGGCGTTGGAAACTTCAAGGATTGGTGATACGTGGACGGAACCGCTCGCATGTCATGGATCCAAGGCCTTCCTAGGATGGCGTTATATGGCGACTCTGCCTCCATCACGGCGAATCTTGTAGGGATGTCGACGCCTTGGGTCGTTGTTACGAGGGTAATTTCTCCTAACATCTCTGCTATCTCTCCGCTGAAACCTTTCAAACGGATATTCTTTCCGACGACATCGTCGACAGAAAGTCTGAGTTCGAGAATGGCGGAGAGGGTTATGATGTTGGTTGAACTCCCGTTATCTACCAGAATCCTTTTGATGTTACAATTTCGGATGATTACGGAGATTACCAGGCTATCGTGATGTTTGATTCTTTCACATGGGTCTTCGAACGTGATAGGTTGATCGTGATTCGTCGACCGGGCATGGTGAACTGGCATGGAGTCATTCTGTCCTTCGATAGTCCTGGCGAGCCTTTTCGCGTCGGAGGCGGTATAGGTTGGCGGGCCTCCTAAAACGGTGAAGATTTCGCTGCTGAATCTTTTGATCGATCTTGGGTCTTCCATGGCTTCATGCGGGAGAAACAATTCTCTTTGTATGTGAAGACGATACTCTTTTGATCTTGCCCCACGGTGGGCTCCAATTGTTTGTAGCGAAATTATCAACGAGATGATAACTAAGCAATTGTAGGGCAAAGATCAAATAATACGGTATAATCTCAACACTCAAGAACGATATGGAAAATTAGGGTTGAAGCTTGAACTTGTGTATTACTCGAATGGTGGCTCCATTGTTACAAATTTGGCGTTAGCCCTTATTTATAGGCTAACCCTTGTTTTATCTTTAAGGAAACGAGATATTATCTTTTCCTTCTATCCTAAGACGATATAATAATTAAGGTAAAAGATATTCATTCTAATATCTTTCGCCAATTACAACAATATCATAAAGAAATAGGATAATATTTACTCGGCCGACTTCATCGTCAACGCAAACGGGATCTTCGCCACATCTCGTCACGTCGACGTGATCACCCTACGCGTAGCTCAGGACGTGTTCCTTACTCGTCGTATTTTTAGGCACAAACAATCACTACGTCTATAAACAGACGCGCTTAAGAGTCTAGATCCCAACTGCATTTGGATGACTAAGGAGTTGAGTGTGGCATGTGTAGACCGTCGGCATCACCCTTGGTGAAGCATAGTTGCGAGTGTTGTTTAGAGGTTTGGGCCATGTTGTACATCGAGGGGACACTACGACCATTGCGAGCATACCGCTTTCTCTCTTGCGGGCTGGTTTCGGCGATGGTTGGTCGCCTTCTATGGTGTTGATGTCCCTTCCGGTCTGGGAGTGGGGTCCTTCAGGTTCGTTTTGTTGCCAAATTTGAGCCTCCACCATGAGGTTTTCTCCCTAGACTCGCTTTGGTAGTTCCCAGATATTTCACCGCGCCGATCTGATGTAGCCTCCTCCCTTCAGGTTTCCGACCTCCGGGAGGTTTCAGCTCTACTTCTCTGTCTATGCAGTGCAAGAAAGTCACTACCCTTCTTCTTTTCATCAACAGTGTATGCGTCTCTAACCTTTTCTTTTTCTATAGGAGCTAGTTTATCATAAAGTTTATCTTTAAAGCCAAATAATCGATCTCCTTTCACTGTTTCTTATTCGAACGCCCCTTGAACTCGTCATATGTGTGATGTTTCTTAGGATAAGTACTCGGAGGGCCATCTCGGGTTGTAAGTTTATGATATGGGACGCCACGTAGGTAAACCTAGTGAAGAAGTCTCCCAAAGGCTCCTCTTTCTCTTGTTTAACTGAGAAGAGGTCTTCAAAAGTTTCCTTCCTCCTCTTCGCGTTACTAAAATGAGACTTAACCGAATCAGATAGAACTTTGAAGGATGAGATCTGTTTGTAGCGAAAGTATCAACGAGATAGAACTTAAGTGATTGTAGGGCAACGATGAGGGAGCCCTTTATATATAGACAAACCGTTACTATGATAAGGGAGCCCTTTATATATAGGCAAACTTTGTCGAGATACTTGTGTATTACTTGGGGAAAAAGACTTTTTTTACAATGATAAGGGAGCCCTTTATATATAAGCAAACCATAGTTCTACCTTTAAGGAAAGAATCTTATCTTTTTCCTTATATCTTTAACTTAATATAAAACATGGTAAAAGATATTATTTTTAATATCTTTTACTACTTCTTTTACTTTTTACATAATGAATATTAAATAAAAGACATAAATATACTCGGCCGACTTTTCTTGATCTCGACGACGCCTTCATACACGTTCTTTATCGTACCCGTCGTCGTCTACGCGTAGTTCTTCTCGTTGACGTACTCCGTTTTCACTTAGGTGACCTTGGGAACTCGTAGATGATCAAGGGAGCTCGTAGATGAACTCGTAGGTGAACTCGTAGGTGATCTCGTATATGATCTCGTAGACGAGCATGTCTATGTCGTAGGTGACCTTATCTATCTCGTAGATGACCTTATCTATCTCGTCGATGATGTCGGGGACCATGTTGATCGTGTCACGGTGATGAATGAGGACTTCGTAAGTGATGTCGTTGCTTCACCATAATCCCCAGCTGGGTTACTTGGATCATCTTGTCTTCAAGCAAATTTTTAGATGGCGATTGACTGCTTTTTTGTAACATATCTCCTTATTGGACCTTTGCCAATATCATGTTTGGATTTTTAACGCGGTTCTTCAAGAATCTTCTGCTCCTTTTTCTAAGGATATCGCTTTGGGAGGAAACTACTGCTCCATAACGGACGAAAGAGATAGTCGAATCTTTCAACTTCTTTCTCTGCTAGTGCATACTCATGTCTTTTTCTCTTACGCTTGTTCTTGGCTAATCGTTCTTCTACTTAGAGCGGTTTCATGAGGACACTTCGTCGCTCTTTGTTAGATGAAATAGCAGCAAAGGGCACATGAATCATAAGGATGCATGCAATAACTTACAACCGTCAAGTATTAACATGCAATCAATTCTCTTCTATATAAACAATCAACTACCAGATCATGCAGATATGGATGCTACAATGACAAGGAATTCCACCGTCTATTCCTAGTCTAGCAATAGAAAACTATTAATCAAACTAGGTGATCAATCTAGCAAAACCAATAGAAATCATATAGATGAAGAACAAGAGAATTAATACAAACCCAAAGGAAAAGAACAAGAGTTTAGAAATCTCACAACTTAATAACTGATGGTTTCAACTGCTAAGTAAAACAATGGAGTTTAGTTCCTGCTCATGGTTGCAAAACTAAAACTGTCGATGGAAAAGATGATGATGAACAAAAGAAAGTTGCAAGGGTATAAAAGAGTTTAACCCTAGTATCCTAAAACGAAAATAATAAAATAAATGGAAAAGAAATAAATAAAACAAATCCGGAAACAAATGTCTTCAGCGCAAAATGGCGATCGCCATATTCATAACTTCTTTGGCCGTAGCCTCTGTTGCTCTCTGGCGATCGCCATCTGGTTCCTGGCGATCGCCATCTGGTTCCTGGAGATCGTCGTCTTCTCTCGAACTCAAGTATGGCTTCTGCTGTAGGATGGTGATCGCCGGGATAGTGGTGGCGATCGCGGTCGGTACCGCAGAAGCTCTGTTCGCATTTTTCTTCAAGTCTTCAGTAATCAACTCGTCGAGTCTTCAATAATCTTCACTTCTAACCTTCATTTCTTCACTTCTTAACAGATGTCTCATAACATAATAATATCTCTAAACACCTATGTTAATACTCCTAATATCAATGTAATAATCCCTAGTTACGCTATACAAAGTGCAGCGAATCAAATACCTCCATACTTAGACTTTTACTCGTCCCGAGTAACTTAAAGAAAAGCTACACTTATAATAAAATGCTCAAAGCCTCAGGAAGTACAAGAATATCTCCTAGTGATTACATACTCAATAAGCCCAAGACATACAAAACGCAACAACAACAATCAAGAACAATTGTGATACAATAAGCACAAACCCAGAACTACACCTTATTCCTCCAAGTGGCCTACCCGAATCCTCCTATACACCTCCTTCTTATGTCTCCATACGCCAAGATGATAAAAATCCTAAAACACTCAAATTTTTTTTTTCATACCCTCATCTTGCTTAGGCGCCTTTTCAAGTTTTCATCCTAACCACTCAATAATTGTTCCAGGCTCACAAACTCACATCTCTCAAGACTTATTGTTGTCTCGGCCTAGTGCCGGCCAAGCCACCTTCTTATTGCATAGAACTTGCTATCCAAGGATTTTGTATGCCTTTTTCACAATATTTTTGGCTTTTTCTATTTTTGAATTTTTGGTTTATAACATGCAGAATATGCAAGGAAAATAACTATGTACAACAACTCATATCATCCCCTCCCCCATACTTGAATGAAACATTGTCCTCAATGAAAATAAAGGACATACAAATGTAAATAGGGAAGCAAAGATAATACTCACTGTGGTGATGGTGGTGGAAAATATGGATAGTAGGGGTTTGCACCCCTGAAGAAATCCTCTTGCCTCTGCAGCATCGTCTGCATTGTCTGCTCAATGTTGGTGAGCCGACTATCATAGCCGCTCACGGTCCTGCTAACGTCGCCAGCTGTGACACGAAAGCTTGCTGCTGGACTGACATACTCTCCATCATCCTATACATCCTGTCATACTCAAAACCCGGGGCAACATCCTAAGCACCACCCGGATCAGCCTCCTGAGCACCAGGATCACCGCCCTGGTCAACTTCCATCTCCCGCTCCTCATCAGAATCCTGAACTGCAGCACCATTAGGTTGCAATCGAAAATCGACTGCAAGTGAACCAAAAGGCATAAACCTGGGCAGACGCATCCTGTGTGTATCCCCCTTCTTAGATAACCAAGTGAAAACATTATTATTCACCTCCAGAACCCGTGCTTGTTGCAGCCCTGAAATGTCATAAACATAAGTGCAATTGCTGCTGCTACTAGGGATAGCCTCATCTCCCAAACAAGCTCGAGCAATAAGAGTAATCATCCCTCCCATCCTGATCTTGCCGACCTTCTTATTCTGCTTTCTGTATTTGGCCACGCTGTGACAGAAAAGTAAATCCAATCCGGGACAACCTCACAATCAGGTGTAAGGCTCCATAAAAACTGTAAGTCTTGAGAAGATATCTTATTGACCTTCCCATGCCCCAAAAAGCACATAGCTATCACCTTGTGGGCTAGCCGGAGACATGGGTGGGTAAGGTCGTAATTGTACTCTGTAGTAGCAGGCTGCAACACCTTTCCTGTTGCATGAAACCAAAAGTCGATTGCTGCCTGTCTAGTCTCACTCCAACCCGCAGTATGGTCCTTAGTCACCCCAAATAAAGTACTCAGGTCAGCAAAACCAAGGACATACTCCTTACCTTGCAGAATAAAAGTAATCTTCTGCTCCTCCATACAAAATGAAAATGTAGCTATAAAATCCTTTGTCAAAACTTCATCAGTAGGAGCATTCTTATGCATAAACCTACCTTTACCACAGTGACTCAACAATGCTAAAGTACATTCCTCCATACCCAACATACGTAAAGTAGGCACGCAGTAAAATTTTGTAGTCACTACAGCTTTCGAGTCCAAGAAATCTCGAACCTCTTTCTGTTTCTTATTCAGCGATTTCTTTAAACCTTTCATCATTGTAATGAAGTAATGAAGAGCAAGGGAGAAGGAATGAAATCAACAACTCACAAAATACCGACGACGAAATCTCTGCAGGAAAGGATGGCGATCGCTATCGCTACTGTGGCGATCGCGGTCGCTGATATTTCTTGCGACTTGGTGACAGAGATGGATGGCGATCGCGGGAATCGTTATGGCGATCGCGTTCGCCTTCTTCTCCGATCCTCTGTGTTGTTTTGAAGATTTCGGCGAGTGTTGAGGGTAGGTTTAGGGGTCGATTTTCCGAGAATATAGTGGACGGACGAGGAGGTTTTTTGGGGGTGGGATGATTTTGTGGAGGTTTGGGTGGAAATGAGAGCTTGAGAGGTGGTGGGTATGGAGTTTGTTGAGCTTGGTAATGGTGGTGGCTAGGGTTTAAGTTTGGTAATGGTGGCTGGAATATTTTTTTTTGATGGAAAGGGGAGAAGATGGGAGTGTAAAAATATGATATGGGTCGGTTGTGAGTAGTGTGGGTATGCAAATTTTCAGCTGAAAAAAAAATAAGGCCCATCTTTCATGAGGCCCACTCCGGCCGGCCCAATTAAAACACAACCCACTTCATTATCATCAGCCCACTTCATCAATCCAGTCATCAGTACAATCAGATCCAGTCATCATCCAGTTACCGCCTCGTCGGCGACACGGTCAACATGCCACGTCACCACGAATTTCCACCTCACGTTTTTTTTTAGACGGAAGAGAAGACTTACAGCGAGATTGGCTACGGACTGTAGCTGACCCTAAGCTTCGGTGATTTCCTCCTGTCCATAGAAAAGCTAAAAAGAAAATTAAACCGAACAAAACACACAAAAACAAATAAAAACAATCTCAAACCTCGGGTTGCCTCCCGAGCAGCGCCTTATTTTATGTCGTGGCTCGACATGAAACTCAAGAGATTTTAACTAACGTCATTCGGCTTTGTGAAAACCGTCTCTTGTCTGAATTCTCTTCTGAACCACTCATGGAACGCCTTGAACCTCGTCCCTTTGACCTTGACCACCTTGTCTTTGGCAATGAAAGTGGTTTCATTCACTTTCTCATCCTTGATCTTTTCAGGTGGCTGTTTCAGCTCAATGTCAAGTGCCTGCACACTAGACATCAATGGTATCTCGCCTGGCGAGGTCAGTAATGTGGGGCGACTGCCCAAAGGATGTGAAGAAAGCTTACCTTTTGGCTCTAGCTTAGCCTGGCACTCCTGCATGTTAGTAGACAAAACGATATCTACTTGTGGGTCTCCTAAGACATTCTCTAAAACAGGTTGCAATTCATCCATACAAGTAGGATTAATCACATCAATAGCACATAAAGAATTCTTATAAATAGGATCCATGTCATATATATTATATTCCACCTTATCCCCCATCAAACTCCATAGAGAGAGTCCCACTATTCACATCGATTTTCGTTTGTGCAGTTTTCATGAAAGGTCTACCTAACAGTATAGGTGTGACATTATTAGCATGCTCCATATCTAACACAAAGAAATCAACAGGAAAAATTAGATCACCAACCATAACAAGCACATCCTCAACAACCCCTTTCGGATGGACAGTAGATCTATCAGCAAGTTGAATGACAGTTCCTGTTTTATGCAAAGGTCCTAAGCCTAGTTATTCATACAAAGAGTAAGGCAAAACATTGATTGATGCACCTAAATCTAGTATGGCTTTTTCAAATTTAGTTTCACCAATCACACATGGAATGCTAAACATGCCTCAGGAAAGGGAGCAACAGGCTTTGAAACACAGTAGAAACTTGTTCACTAACTTTAACCTTTTGTTTTCCCTTAAGTTTTTTATTCCTTTTAATCGTGCAAATTTCTTTCAAAAACTTAGCAAATCTAGGAATACTCTTGACAAGTTTTAACAAAGGAAAGTTTACCTCACACCTACTAAAGGTTTCGAAGATCTCTTTGTCATTCTCCGGTCTTCGAGTCTCCTTCAATGCCTCAGGAAAGGGAGCAACAGGCTTCTGTGAGAATAGAGGCGGGAAATTCGGGCGAACATAATCGTCTTTATACTCAGTTGCCTTCCCGCGATCTCTACCAGAATCTGGCGATCGCGGTTTCAATGCAGGGGCCTCTGTTTCGTCGGGCAGAGTATGGCGATCGCAGTCACGAGGCAGAAATTCCCGAATCCTCGGAAACTAGATGGCGATCGCCATCTGGGGATAGCGATCGCGGTTCTGGCACGGGATCTTCATTCAGCACTTTTTCGCTTCTCAGGAACACTGCACTGACGTTTTCTCTCGGGTTTCTTACCGAGCCCTTGGCCTCTAATTTACTCACAGCTTGAGCAATCCATCCTTTCTGATTTTCAAGATTCTAGATGCTCGATTTCGTCTCAGCGCTTTGTTTCATCACAGTCTGAGCTAAGGACTTGATCATCTCTTCAGCAGTCATAGAATTCTGAGGTTTAGGTTGGTGGTAATTATTCACATGAGAATCATACCTTGGCCTTGGTTTCCATCCACAAGCAGCGTTTACCTCAGCATTAGGATCATGAATGGCTTTCACTTCCTGTTGGGCATCACTTTTCAGCATCAAAAGCTTTACCATCTCTTTCAACTCATTCATGTCAGTCTGCATTCGATCTGAATCAATTGATTTCACTGAGTGGGATCCCTGTCTACTACCAAACTGCCTTGAACTCTCAGCTAACTCTTCAAACATTTCAGTAGCATGAGGTATAGTCAATCTCAGGAAATTACCTCCACAGGATGTGTTTACCATTCTACGGTCCTCATCAATCAGGCCACTAAATAAGTACATAAGAAGATCCTGGTCAGTGTATCTGTGGAATGGACAGCTTGAGCACAACTTCTTGAATCTCTCATAATACTCATATAGATCGATTCTCAGTTGAGTGTTGTTGAATGGTAGTGATGTCCTTCTTCAAGCTGCTCAGTTTTGTGGCTGGGAAGTATTTCTCTAAGAAGAGCTTCTTCATCTTAGCCCATGTATCAATACTCCCTGGAGCTTGATAGTAGAGCCAATCATTTGCAGCGTCTTTTAGAGTAAATCTGAAAGCTCTCAACATGACTTGCTCCTCAGTAACACCTCTAGGCTTCATACTAGAACATATGGCATGGAACTGAGCCAAATGTTTGTTTGGATCCTCAACTGCTAAGCCATGGAAGTGTGGAAGCTCGTGAATTAAACCAGCTTTCAGCTCAAAATTCACACCTTCTGCTATCTCAGGAAACCTCACTGTCAAAGGTTGTTGGTTTAAGTCTGGGAAAAGAACAAGAGTTTAGAAATCTCACAACTTAATAACTGATGGTTTCAACTGCTAAGTAAAACAATGGAGTTTAGTTCCTGCTCATGGTTGCAAAACTAAAACTGTCAATGGAAAAGATGATGATGAACAAAAGAAAGCTGCTAGGGTATAAAAGAGTTTAACCCTAGAATCCTAAAACAAAAATAATAAAATAAAAGGAAAAGAAATAAATAAAACAAATTCGGAAACAAATGTCTTCAGCGCAATATGGCGATCGCCACCAGAATATGGCGATCGCCATCTTCATAACTTCTTTGGCCGTAGCCTCTGTTGCTCCCTAGCGATCGCCATCTGGTTCCTAGCGATCGTCGTCTTCTCTTGAACTCAAGTATGGCTTCTGCTATAGGATGGTGATCGCCGGGATAGTGGTGGCGATCGCGATCGGTGCCGCAGAAGCTTTCTTCGAATGTTTCTTCAAGTCTTCAGTAATCAACTCGTCAAGTCTTCAATAATCTTCACTTCTAACCTTCATTTCTTCACTTCTTAACATATGTCTCATAACATAATAATATCTCCAAACACCTATGATAATACTCCTAATATCAATGTAATAATCCCTAGTTACGCTATACAAAGTGCAGCGTATCAATTTACTATATAAAGGGCAAGATGTGCCTTGTTTTAGGGAAAAGAATTTGAGAGCAAAAAGCTTGTTTTATGTTTTGTTATTTTGTTTCAAGTTATTTAAGATTTTGTTTCCTTCTTCTCCATGTTCTTTTGAGTGCTCGTGGGTCATATCGAGTGTGTTCATGAGTGATATCGATCAAACCAATCTCGGTTCAAGAGTGAGTCCTATCTCTTGAATCTTGATCTCTCCTAATCTTGAGTGGTGAGTCATATCCACGAGAGGGTTAGGTGCTTATCCTTCACCTTCCGTAGCCACCGTTCATTCACTACATCAAACAAGTCTTCTCCAATGCACTGTTAGCAAGATCCAGGGTTCATATTACATCACTTAGCGTGGAGGGACTCTTTGGAGGTCACAATGGGCGATGGAGACGCATTCTATCTCTTCGCGTTTCATACTTTCGTTCTTCTTTGGTACATACTTTGAGTTCTGGCATCTCTTCTTATGATGCTACTTCTTCACTTCCTCGTCTACTTTGACACACTTTTTTCATAACGTACTCTATTTTCTCTTTGGCGATTCTACGTGTTCTCACATTCAATGCGTATGTTATAGCATCTCGGCGTGTTCTTACTTTCAACAAGTCTCTTATAATTATGTCACCCCTTGCAGATGGGTGTTGGCCTCTATTGCCTAGAGTCTTACTAGAAGTTGGAGAGAGAGAGAGAGAGACAGACAGACAGACTTGCTCGAGGTTGAGCTTATAGACGAGCAGTAGAGCCATATGGAGGAGAATGTTTAAATAACTAAGTAAAGGTCTTAGAAACGTACCTGGGACGAGTAGATTGCACTCAAAAATTAGGAAAGTGTAGTCGTTCTTGCTCTAATGATTGAAGGACGTCATGAGTTTTTTCTTTAAGGACTGAGGAGATCGTAGATAGCACGTCTTGGAGATAGTTTAGAGGACGTATCGCTTAGATGGCGTAGATAATAGACCCTTGAGATCTAGCTCGTAGATGAAGTCGTATGCACACTTTCTTGCTCTGGCGGCGATTATGTCATAGGTCCGACCCCTGGTGGCGTTTCCACGGTGACACAACTTGATCTTCAGGCAATCCTCGTAGATTGCTTTCGAGTCTTCAGGAGACGTCTTTGGGGAACGTGTTGCACATCTGGGAACGCGTTGGCGATGACACCTTGTGTCAACTATACCGACTTTTACTTAATACTTTTGGGAGCACTGCTTCTCTTAATTGTCTCTCTTAGACTTTTTTGGCGATTACTTCGACCTCGTCGTGCTTGCAGTCGTACTAATGCTTCTCTTGACTAGAGCATGCTTGGTTTTCTCAGGAGGGTTCTTTGAGATGCTTTTATCTCCTATCTTGATGAAATTTTGTTATACTCGTCGCGATGCTTTTGATTGTGTTCTGTGGGGATGGCGATCTTCTTACGCGTAGAATCTACGTAACCTTTGGCTTAACTCGTAATAGTCTTTTTGTGTGTTCTAACGCTTTCCTCCGCGTTCAAGAAATTTGTATGCACTTGTTTCTTCTTTGAGATTGAGGTAGAGAGTATTTATAATGAGTGTTTCTGACCTTGTGAACGCATTGTTCTGTGATACTTGTTTCCTTAAGTGGTCCTACCCCATTTGGTAGGTTTGACTTAGGCTTCTCGTAGACTAGGTTAAAGCTACCAAAGAACAATGTACTTGACTACGCTTTGCGCGTCGTGTTTGACGTCTACGCCTTCTTCTAGCGTCGTGCGCATATTCTTCGCGTCTGAGACGTATTGGAGTTTTTCTTAATCTGACTTCAGTGTTCTTGGCTTTTCTTTCACGTGCTTATGCTTCTCTTCTACGTGTATCTTATCTTGCGAACGTGTAGAGTCTTTACCTTTTAGTTTAGAGGAGCTTCTTTGGATCTTGCTTAGAGATTTTGTGTTACCTTTGACTTTAAAACGTAGCTTTCTACCCCTAGCGTTGTTCTAGTATTTTAAGAAAGTGTAAGAGCGTTTTAATTACATGATGGGGGTGTTACGTTCATTTGTGCGGCTTTTGTTCTGGTGTCGGCTTACATGAGGGTTGGGTCCAGCATTTCCTCCCAATCCGAAGCGAGTAGATGATGTAGGTCAGCATGTGATTATTCAGCTTGTGACATCACCTCTAACTCATGGTGAATCCTTTACACACACGCTAGCGTCAGGTCGACATCGAACTCTTTTAATCGACGAGCCAGTTTAATCGTGTAGCGTCCAACTCTTGATTTGATAGACTGACGATGTCGGCAGACGCCTCCGAACTGGATGAAAAGATATGCCACTGGTTTCATGACACGCAGAGGGGCCGTGGAAGGCGTAAAGACGCGTTCCTGGAGAGTGATCATTTCAATAGGTTTCCCTTCTTTGCTCAGAGGATCGTGCCAGTGTCGTGTGGCTCTGCGCTTCAATCCCCAAGGTCGCTGCCACACGTCGCTAACAACCGTTGAGAAGCTTCGGCTCGGAGCCGGCGGTTCGGCTAACGTTGCATACGCGTAGATGGAGCCTTGAACACGTACACTAACGAAATTCGCCCCCGGCACGGATTTTCGCCGCGACGTTGGTCACAAAGACGAGACGTGAAGAGGGACACATTACGCTATGAATAGACATAGAGAAAGTAGTTTGGAATTGAAACAACTCATCATGCTTTACACGTTGGAGAGAAGAGATATATTATGCACATAAATATTCATGATGACTCAACATGATGACGTTCTAAAGCTACCCCTAGTCGACGTGACCCCTTTTCGTCTCGACGCTACGACGACGACATGATTTTGCTAAAAGTAAACTTACTTAGATATGTGTAACTTTGTAAATATGCACTTCAACTAGCTAACAATCAATGGCTTGAGGTGAGTGACGTTCCATGAGCACACCACTCTTATTCCCTCGGTGGTGACAGGTTCATAGGCCCCTCGTCCCATTACTCGTAACACTTCATACGGGCCTTCCAAGGACGCGTCGAGTTTCCTGACGCTCTTAACGTTGGGAGTTCTTTATTTCGGTGATTGGAGAATTACTTTGATCTTAAGCTCTCTTTGTCGTGGTCTTTGGCTAGCTTCGAGAGAGGTGATCTTTCTTTTTCTCTCAACTTTATGAGATATCTCTTTCTTTTCGTCAAATTAAGGTAAGATATGAAAAGTTCAGGTTCTATAGAGAACTTATTTGGTTTTGTGCACTTTGTACATCTTTAGGCGACTCATAGTGTCGTGTCTGAGTTTGAGACTTTCTTCATCCGTCGCGTTTTTGTATTCCACTTAGTTCGTACTTTGAACGATAGCTCGGAGATCATATAATGAGGGAGTTCTTTATGTCATGTCTACAAACGCTAGAGAGGATGTCATTTAGGACGTCGTGTCCATCAGACGCGTTTGGGAGAAGGCGTCTATTGACTTTTCAACTTTGGCGTGATGCTTTGCTCATTATCTTGTAAACTGAGATCTTTTATAACCTCGTTTCTTAATGATGACTTGGTTATCCTATCCCCCCTTGTGATGATTTTACGATGGTGTTCAGAGTGAGATTATTACATAGTAATCCAAAGTCGTCATCTTGCCTGACGTCGTCATTCTCTTCGCTGAACTTCTATTTAGCTTTAATGATAACAATCCTGAAAAGATTATTTAACGAAGTGTGGTCTAGATCATAGAGATTCTAAGGAGAGAGCTTAACGAAAGACTTAGGAGTTAATCTTCATATTTGACACGCAATTCTTCTAATTTTCAGCCTATGAGTGTACCAATGAAGGAACCGCGTTATTTGAGCTACTTAAAATAAATATCCGAACGCCGAAGCTTTATATGAGCGCGATGAATCGAATTTATTATATGGATTATATAAGAAATCAAAATTACAATGGCAGTTCCTCAAGTGTTTTTCTTTCTATCATTTTCTCTCAAAAAAGTCAAATGTCCCTCTCTAAGATAGGGTGAAGGGGTATTTATAGGTTCCATGGTGCTTGATAACTTGGGGTTTCCTGGAGTATACGTGTCATCATGTAGGTGATCATGTCATCATGTGGTGGCCTTCTCGAATAGTAGCAGGAAATCATGTCAATATTCAACTCTTGGCGCTCGTCAGGAGATCATGTCATCATGTAGGTTTGTTAACACCTTGGTTTGTCTCGTCACCGATTTCTTGGTTTCTTCGATGAGGGCGCGGTCGGGGTCTAGAAGCAAGCATCTCAAATGAGGTCCCATCAGTCACCACTTGTTGAACCACTGTTGGAAACCGCCAAACCAAAATTGTTCACAAGGATGTACAAAATTGGTAATTACTCAAAAGTTCATTAAAACAGACTTAAATGTTCATTAAGATGTTAATAAATATTCATCAAGATGTTAAAAAATGTTCAATTGGATTTACTCAATGTTCATCAAACAATACTTAATTGTTCATCAAGTTTTTATTACACTTAAATGTTCATGTCATTTTGAGAAACATTCCAGCACCACCGGACCTCCACCAAACCACCACTGGCCCACCATCAAGTCACCAAAGGACCACCGGTACACCACTTATGTAGAACCCCACTTTATATGAAAAAAAGTCAATGAACAAATTAATAACAAAAGTATAATTTTTCAGATAAAAGACTTAAGTACAAATCTATCCGAGAATCAAATACCTGAGCTAAGAACTTGAGATATAGAATTCTCCTAACCAAGCAAGCATGAGTTTTCTAACATCGGTGTGATCTACCTCCATGTCTGAACATAGTTTCTCTATTCCTTCTAGGTTGTGTTTTTCATAATGTCACTTACATATCATCTTTTTCCAAATAATAGCCCCATATGCTGGACAACAAAGCAGAAAGTCAGTATATTCTCTTGGCCTGAAATTGAAAATGAAAAATGTTATTTGCAGCACAAAGATGTGAAGCACGAAAAGAACACCTTGCTTAATAAACAGATGATGCTTTCACATGAAAGCCCAATTGTCTACTAGAAGTGAGAAAATTTCAAGTTCTTCCAAATAATAGCCCCATAAGTTTTACGAATAATAAGAAGTCGTTGAGCATCATTAATGAACAAGAAAGGTGGTTCTTCAAACAAGTTCCGCAATTACAAGGATAAAATTCGTCTAGAAGCATATTTAGCCAAATTACTTGAAAAACAAATTGCAAGAGGGTATTCAGATATGAAAGCTTGCCTGGTAGCTGCAAATATTCGCTGCCAGTCTACCCAAGACGAACCAAGTAAACAAGCAGCAGGAGTAATCTGTCAGGGAGTACATGCCATAGTCAACAGGAGTAAACTAGAGAACACTAATCTAAGGTTAAGCACTAGTTAGAAGGGAATATGGACAAAAAGATACTCACGGTTAGCAATGACATGAGAAGGGACCAATGCACTGTAGCCAATAAGTACCTGATTCAGAGAAAAGGAGTTAGTCGATTCATCACTAACACTATGTAGATCAGCAGAGGGTAATATAAGGAAAGATATGCCATGAGATGTCTTTGCCATTTTTCTATACAGATTTTAGCAGTCAAGGCAGAAAACTTGTAGGTCAGAAGCATTCCTGAAACTTCATCTGATTTTTCTAGATTAGAAATTTCCTCTCCTTTTGCAATTGGCATAGAAAAGGATATGTTTGAAGGGAAGCTACCAGACCTCATCAGCAAGATCGAGAAGTTCTTTACTCTCCTGACTAGAAAACCAATGGGCCTTGCAAGCATTCTACCACATAGATGACCATAAATATGTTAGATGGCATATGAAGTTAACTGAGCAGTTTTAGAACTGAAAAGAAACAAGATATGAAGCTAGAATCTGGCAATGAATGCTTGATGAGCATCACTCAGTGAATAAAAAGGCGTTGGGCGACCCTAGGCGGTGACCCCCCCTAGTCGCGCCTAGGCGCGCCTAGGGTCGCCTAGGGTCGCCCAGAACATAAAAGTGTCAATACTTAGTAAGCTAGTATCTAGATTGCAGAGGAGGAAGTGATGAGATGAGGGTGTGGTGCAGTCTGTAGAGGGGAAGGAGGAAGACACCATACGTTTACATAAGGAAGGAATCAAAGAAATAATTGAAAAAATACAAAATATAATAGAAGATCATTGAAAAGATACAAAACATAAATAAAATCTGTAATTATCCAATTTAGGAAGTTGTAGCAACCATAATCACCCTAATTAGATATCAGTGTAGCTGTATTGGTAACTCCATAATCATTTATTATAGATATTTTAATTTAAAACACATTAAAATTAGGACAGAAACCCTAGGCGGCTCGCCCAACCATACTGCCTAGGCTCGCCTAGTCCCGCCCAGGCCGCCTAGGGCTCGCCCAACCTTAAGGAGCTCGCCTAGGGCTACCTGGGCGTTGGCCTGGCTGAGGCGCGCCTAGTCGCGCCTGGGCGCGCCTAGGCGTCGCCTTTTCATTCACTGGCATCACTTAACAAAAGAAAGGATGAGATAAAGCAACCACCCGCACAAAAAAAAAACCGAAGTGGAAAAGTCCTAAATTTCAAATCAAATTCTTAGCTGCATTTAAAATTAGTAAAACTTATAGAAATTACAGGGTGGTGGTTGGGGGAACAGATATATAACTGATATAAGGTATACATGGAATTGCAGACCTTCCTATAGCTACTTCGAGAAAAACAGAACTATCTTAGGAGAAAAAAATTGACAGTCAAGCATTAGACTGAATGTATGCACTTCAAAGAAACAAGATAGTAAATTGCAACTTGCAAGCTATTGACACCATTTCAAATGGAGTTATTCAGTGGACACGACTTATCATATAAAGAAAGAAACAAGATTGCAATTTGCAAGGTACAACGCCGTTTCAAAACAGAGGTATTCAGCAGACAAGACTTATCATATAAAGAAAGAAAAAAATAAGATGGAAGGCTATAAATATAAAAAAAATACAATTATCTTATATGATTCTTTGGCTTGTTACCTTAAAAATAAGAGAGAGAAAAATGGCGTAAGAAAAAAGAAAGAAGAAATAAGGTTATGAGTAGTAAACATAAAGGCACATATCAATATGCCAAAGTTTCACTTGATAGTTGTCTTCACGATTTATAGAACTTTATCTGCTCCAACACCATATAATACATGAATCAAGTTATCTCTTATACACCTATACTCCAGGATTCCATACTTGTCTTAAAACTCCTACTTAGCGCAAGAACAAGAATATCAGAAGCATTACCTTTACAGTGACCATTACAACCATGATAGGTGCTTGCAGGGAGAATTCATTTCTTCTTTGACAGACCTGCACACGAAATCATGATAATGCTAATAGGCACTCTCATGGCATATCTTGTACAGGATGACAACATGGCCCTGATCTATATACTACTAATACTTGTACAGGATGACATCTTCACAACAGGCAGCAAAACAAAGAAATACAGTACTAGAAGCATGACTCTCAATTTAAGGATTAGACGCATATCTAGTTTATCAGAAGAAAAAGGTAACACGGATGAATAAAACCTAACCACACAGCAACTGAATATGTGACAGCAAACTCAAATTATCAAAGAAGAAGATAGCTAAACCTAACCGCAAATCCCGAAAAACAGAAGCCCAATACATGAGAAGAGATCCAGTCACTAACCGCCGAATAGCAATCTCTTTCCTTGTTCTCCAAATCGCAATCTCGTTCCGGTCTTGTTCTGCGAATCGAAATCTCGTTCCGGTCTTGTTCTCCGAATCGCAATCTCGTTCTGGTCTTGTTCTCCGAATCGCAATCTCGTTCTGGTCTTGTTCTCCGAATCGAATGGCAATCAGGTTGAGGCCACTTGTCGATCGATATTGGAGGAACAAAAAGCGAGAATAGCGATCTTCAATTCGATCGGAGGAACTTCAATTAGAGAATACCGAGCTAGCCAGAATGGCAATTAGGGTTTTGTTAATATCTTTCTAAAAATTACATTAATTAATTAAAATAGCCAACATCGACACTTAAATACACCGGTCTCGACGCTTTACACCGTCGACCTATTCTACGCTTTAAAGCGTTGAGAACAAGCGTCGATATATGCAGCGCGCCCGGTGATTTTTTACGCTTTGTAAAAGTGTCGAGGAAAAAGCGTCGACAATGGGTTCTTTTTTACGCTTTTAACAATTTCGACGCTTGAAAGAGTCGAGAACAAAGCGTCGATTTATGCAGCGCTTCTGGTGGTATTTTCTACGCTTTATAAAAACGTCGAACAAAACGCGTCGATAATGGCCTGTGTTTCTAGTAGTGATACCAAAATGCATATTTTATGAGCGTTCAAATTATTAGAAGTTTATGTACATAATAACACATTAGACCGGTTATAGAAAAAAAGTCATATGAGAAATTTAATCTACATTATTCCTTAAATCTAAAATTCCATCATGCACTCAAATTAGAATTTTCAGGTAACTGGCATACATCTGCAAAGCTACATTATTGCATGCCCAATATATATTATGTGGATCATCAAAAGATCCAATCTAATCAGACCATCTCCTCCAAACAACAAGACCAAGAAAAATAACAAGCAGGTGTCAACCAAATGGAAATAGAGATATTAACAAAAACATCTAGTAGTTACATATTGTGAAAGATATAAAATATATTCTCTATTATCAATTAAAAAAGACAATTGTTTTGGGTAAATAATCTCAACAGACTAAATTGCCTTTATATGAGGTTAATCAATCGAAACAAATCTAAAAACCACGACGTCCTAAGAAATTAAACTAGATAATTCGAATGAGATAAGAATAAAATAAGCTTAGCTAAAGAACCAGAGGTCGCAAGTGAAAGATCGCAAGATGAACACAATCGTCGAACGAAAGCCAATTCGGATCCTTGATATTGTTTGAACGATTACACACTCTTTAGAGTTTTACAGATGAATAATTGAGTTGTTGGAGTGTGTCCTTACAAATGGTAACTTTATCATATATATATCCCCAGAAACAACCCTAATTACGCCGTTGAACCACAGTTAATGTGATCCCTGAAATCTCGCCCCTCTCTCAGTCGTTACGTCGTCTGTGGCGCGTGCGTCATCTGTTGGGATCTTCAACGGTAATTTCTCCTTCTTGAATCTAGTATCTGGTTTGGGCTGCTCCAAATCAGTCAATCTGATGGGCCGAAATTAGGCCCAACAATTTGCCCCAAAAGAAAGTGTGGATTGGGCGTAGCGATCCGACGATTTCTTTTCCATTCTTCATCTAACCCTACACGCGTCATGTGGTCACTCGCCCGTTTGAATTCTGCATGCATTGAACTTCTTTAAATTGATGGGATGGCTCAGTAAAAACCATCACTCCACTTCTGCCGTCTACGAGTCCCAAGGTTGGTCTCTTCTCTCTTCTTCAATTTTATTCCTTTCTTCTTCTACAACTATGGCATTCGAGTCCAATGTTGAAGCCTTCGATCCTCTTCCGTTCTTGCTTTTTGACCAAGACATTGTCCCTAGCGAGTTAACTGAGGAAGACTTGAAGCAATTCCGCCATTGGTATAGATTCCCTGCCAATTCGACGCTTCGAGTGCCGGAGGCAAATGATCGGGCCGACGTCGAGGAGGATGATTGGGTATGTCTCTTTGAGTACCCTTTTAAAATCGGTCATACCTTTCCATTCTCCCAACTGGTCCGTGATGTCCTAGAAAAGTATAATCTTGCATGTTGTCAAATCATGCCTCATGGGTGGAGGTTGCTCCGGATCCTCGATCGCTTGAATGAAAGGTACCCTAAACTGAACTTCGACCTTGCTGCCTTCGAGTACTTTCATCACCCCATGACCATAAAGTCTCATATGTACTGCTTTACGACGCGTTCGGGCTACAAGTCCCTTGCTTTGGGCCAAAGCCCTAATGATAGAGGTTGGAAGAAACGATATTTGTTTGCACAAGTGTCGTCGTTGGGAACGGAGGAGGATCATCGCTTCCTGAGGACCAGATGGTTACGCCAAGGTGTGTATCCTTCCGGCGTTTGGCCTTCTTTGTTGCGTTTTAACTTTGTCTTACTTTTTCCTTTTTGCAGTTCCCGGGGAGATAGACCGTCCATCGAATCCTGTCCTTGAGGCTAAACTGAAACAGATCTTGGCTGTTCCGACCCTTCATCGCACGTTCCAAAATTCTTCAATCGCACCTATTTCATCAGGCGACATGGGTCCTACCCCTTCTCCTTCCAAATGTAAGCGTCTCAAGTTCTTTTTTCTCTTTTTTTTGTACGATGTGTTGACTCACCGTGGGGCCATGTTGTGATGGCAGCGACTAGTACCCGGGCAGGGCGTTCTAGTGCGCGACTGTCCTTCAAGGTCTTGATGGTTGTGAAAGGGAAAGGTAAGACGTCCACGTCTCACGCACTTCCTCCCAAACCCAAATCAGGGGACAAGAGGAAAGCGTCTGAGGTTATTGACTTGTCGAAGGAGATTGTTCTCGTTGAAGTTGAGACGGGCGTCTCGAAGCTTTCGGATGTTGTCGTCCCTGATGACGTTAAGCTTATGAGCCTTCATGACAACGTGACTTATGCTGGGGAGAGCCTTTGGGCGGTAAGTCATACCTTGTCGGCAATTTTTTTTGTCATGGCATTCTGATCTTACGTGTGTCTCTTTCCTTGCAGGCCGTTCAGCACATCCGGCTCTGTCACGACAAGGCCTCGAAGACGATTGAAGGTCTTACTTATCGGGCTGACACTACTGAGGGTCGAGTCAAGGACATGAAAGGAATGCTGAAGAAGGCGGGGGAAACCGAAATTGAGTTGACCAGACGTCTCAACGAGGTCGAGAAGTCACTGGAGGACGAGAGGAACTTATGTGCGACCAAGGCTGTGGCTATCGGTTTGTACTTCAGGGCCAAATCTCGTGTGGAGATTATGGAGGAGTATGTCAAAGGTCAGCATTCGTCTTGGGATCTAGATGATGCAAAGGCTCAGTTAGCAGCGTCGTTTCCAGACGGTTGTCCTTACCCGGAGTATTTGGACGACGTTCCTCTGCAGGACGAGGGTGCCGACGAGGCCGAGTCAAGCTCGGGTCGCACGGAGGTCGCTGCTGGGTCCATGTCAAAGGAAAGTGACGCCAAGGCTGTCGATGGTGCTCCTGTTAACAACAATTGACTCTTCCTCTTTCTTCATTTCTTAAATATTTGTTTTGTGGGTGTGGTGTGTGTTGACACTTGAACTGTTTTAGCGACCCGTCCACCTTCGCGGGTCGCGTGGTTGTATTCATAAGACAATGTTTTGGCAATCCGTCTTCCATCGCGGGTTGCATCTCTATGTAAGACACTCGGCCGAGTAGGCCTTTTAATGCACCGTCGCTGTTTTTTCTTTCATTTCGAATCCGAGACGACCTATAACATGTTTCATTTGTGATGAGTCCTAAGACCTTGATGATAACATAGTGATTATGTATTCGATTGTATAAATGTAAGTGATCTGGTACCTTATAACTTAGATAAGGTCACAGGGTACGTGGACCCAGGCGTCGTATCTTTATTCGGCTTAGGACCTAACGGACCCTTATGTGTTGGATCCTCCTAAGGCAAGGAAGGGGGGCATGTGATGTAAGTGTGCACGTGTTAGAGTCATCACGTATGTCCGAAAGATAAAGTTTTAGCAATGGAGGGCAAGTCACTCACCCTCTTTCCCTTTGATTCTGACGGTGGAGGTGCGTCAAGGATACTACTCTTAACCTGTCTCTTTGCCGCTGAATAGGATATTCCACACAGTTCCAACCCACCTGAAATACAATTAATTATTTTGGCCGGAACTGGTGACGGCGGACAGTTGTCCGGTCCCTTGTCGCGTCGATCAAGCGTAGCCTTAGCTCGTTCGGATATGACATCCTTGAGAAAGCCTTGAGCCAGTAGTCTTGCGACTTCCTTTCGAAGAGCTACACACTCGTCTGTATAATGGCCATGGTCGGCGTGAAACTCACACCACCTGCTCATATCTTTCTTAGACTCGGGCTTGTCGCTCTTACGTGGCCATCTGACGTCTTTTCCGAATCGGTCGAAAGTTTTAACCAGCACTAGTACAGAAGGGGGGGATGGACCCCGGTTTTTTTGTTCTTCAGACCCCGGTTTAGGTAGCGTGGTTGTTCTAGGCGAGATAAGCCTCTCGGACACCACATTTTGTTAACCGGGTTCCGGATCTCGGATCACGGTTATTTTGAAAATCGGGGTGAATGTTTCATTTTTTATTTATGATGTCAACAATACAGAGCTAGCAAGTGACATGCCAACTATTAACCAGATGGAGAAGTCACCTCTTAAGTGTTTGAGTTCAGCTATATTCTTTATATTGATGTCTTGGTGATACCGCATCTCCCTGGCCAATGATTTATGCTTCAAATGAAGATCCGTAAGAACCAATCTAATGTTTTTTACTTTTGAGCCCAAGTCATTTGACGTTCTCTGCCTGCATGAATCTACATGAGAAAAAAACGAATCAAAGCTAAATACAATAACAATGAACTATCTAAAATGCTATCACATGAAAAACAGAAAGATATAACTAACCACTGCTCTGAACAGCAATAGACGATGCAGAACATAGTTTATCCTTCAAGACCCACACGTCATCAGCTCCTACAACTGAATTCCCTAAAATCGATATAACTAACCACTGCTCTGAACAGCAATAGACGATGCAGAACATAGTTTATCCTTCAAGACCCACACGTCATCAGCTCCTACAACTGAATTCCCTAAAATGCTTTTTTATCTTTTCAAAAGCATTAGAATTTATATATAAAGGTGAACGTATTTAAGATTTTAAAAGACTAATGCAAAACATATCACCTATTCGTTGCAGGACATTGTAAAAGACTAAAAAGTACATAAGATAAGCCATCATAATCTAAAATAAAAGATATCCTTGCTACTCATGTACAGAGGAGCATCCTAACAGTTCAAAAGCAATTTCCAAAATCCATATACTCTCAGATCTCATAGCATGAGCTAAAGCATACAAATTTAAGGACCTTCAAAGACCTAATCAGAAATCTGAGTCTGTACACCATGCCCCATTGTAGGTTATGGAAACAAGCTATCACGTACTCCAGTTATAGTGTCTATCACCATGAGGAATCTATGGGAAAACTTAAAGGACCTAAAGTATTTTACTCATAACATATGTTAGTAGTAGAAAAAGGAACACAAGATCGAGGCACTTTGAGAAGAAACCATTTGTTTTTTGGATAACCATAACCCTTGCTATCTAACCAGATCCAATTTCTGTCATAGCCAACGAGATACAACCACTCTTTGATGGATTAAAATTTATTAGCAAAATTTATTAGTTTAGAGTTAGACAAAGTTAAAAAGTCAGCTTGTGAGGGATTAAAATCTGTAAGATCAAAACATTCTAAACTTGCATCCTGTGTGGAATTACATGAGTGATGGCATCTTGTGTGGGATTACATGAGTTTATTATTCTTCAAATACCAAGTTAAAATAAGCATCAGCACAACCAAGCCCCAAACCTTCCAGGGTACAGACCTAGTTGACAGGATGTAATTAACTTAACATCTTCTATTTCATTCAACATTCTCCCGTTCAAAATCAACTCCTAGAGTTAACTTTACTGAAGGAAAGATCGCAATTGACAAGGGAATCTACTTCTCTAATCCAATTGAAACCTAATCCACAAATTTACCAAATTATGCACTTGAATTCACAATTTCAATCATCTGATTTAGCTTCAATACAGAAAGGAAAAAAATCAATCTAAACCCATATCAGATGTTTCAAAAGTTTGTTGTTTCCTTAATCAATCATGAACAAAATTAGAAACCGAAAGGGTGCAAGCATCATACATATACACAAAAAGAAACCCTAATTAAAACATACCGAATTAAGCAAGCGATCGAAGGAAGGAGGCAAAGGGTTTGATTGGGAAGAGAGGATATTTGTACCTGTTGAAAGCCCCAAACGAAAGTTGAAGAAGACGCCTGAGGGAGACTGAGGGTTGAAGAAGACACCTGAGGGAAGGGTTGAAGAGAACGAAAGCGAGCGAAGGGAGACGGAGGGAGACTGGTGTAATTTTTTTTATTAATTAGGGAAAATATTTAGTGTTTCACCCCGGTTATATTTCAAAACGGGGTCGTAAGGTTATTGGGACTCCGTATCTATACCTAACCGGGGTTAGCCATTTAATATTTTTTTTAAAAGTAATACTCACCCGGTTTCTAAAATAATCGGGATCCGAGTACACCTATTTGCCAGCTTCACCCCGGTTTATTAAAAGTGGGATAAACCAAAGGGGGTCTATATCAACTTTTGTACTAGTGCAATTCTGCCACAGAGACACTAAAATTTTAAGATTCAACCTTTGGAGGAAGGGATGGGTGATCTTTCCATTCACTCCCACGCTCTTTGCTTGGTCCTACCCTGTCCCTGTCTCGCCTATCTTGAGGATAAGGTTGATTCCGATGATCCCATTGGTTGTCGTCTCGAGATCTGCGGTCAACTCGATCCGGACATTCGTAGGGTGCCTCGTCTTCTTCCAATCGGACCTGAGCCATATCCTTTGCCATATCTCGTTCGTAATTTCTCTACAAACAATTGGCGCCCACCGTGGGGCTTGATCAAAAAGGTATCGTCTCTCCATACGAAAAGAACTTCTTTTTTGCAGGAAAACCATGACGAATCCGACGAACAGCCCGCGTAACAGCGAAAAGAGATCCGAGGAAGAAGACCCTGCGACGATTCCTCTCGTTCCAGCGGGCGAAGACACAGAGAAAGATCTCGAGAATACTCCCAGTACTCCAAAAAGCAACGCTCCCGTAGAAGACCAGGGGACGAACGATGAGATAATTGGTGTGGCCGCCGTCAGAGTTCAATTCGACACCCTCCAGAAAACATGAGCAGAGACCAAAAACGCCAGAGAGGAAAACACGTTAGGGCTCACCAAAGAGAACGAGCGACTGTGTTCCATAATAAAGGAACTTAAGGCAGAATCGACGAGACCGCACACCTATGTTCGTAATCAGAGTGTCGTTCGACGCCTAGACATGGACGCCGTCGCTGAGGAAGGAGAGATTTATGGGTCCCGGGAACATCAAAGCATCGTCCCGTCGAGAGAGACGATTCCAAAAAGGAAAGCTGAAGAAGCCATGACGCCGAGCGCTATCGCAACGCTCGTAGCACAACAAGTCGGCGCCTTGAGGAAGCAGATGATGCTAATGCCCGGAGCACCTAAGTCCATAGTCCTTGAACATGAATTAGGATATCAAGAGAGTCCCTTCGTCAACGCCATTGTCGTCCAGAAAATAGCCAAGAAGTTCACCGTCGCTGATCTCCCCGTCTACGATGGTTCCGATGACCCAGAAGAGCATATCCTACTCTACAAGGCCAAGATCTCCACGAGTCCTATCGAGCCAGAACTGAGGGAGGCAATGATGTGCAAATTCTTTAGCTCGACGTTGAAAGGTCCAGCCTTGACGTGGTTCATCCATTTGCCCGGGGGAAGTATCTCGTCTTATGCCGAACTCTCCAACATATTCCGCCTACAATTCGCCAACAGTAAGATGTTCGCAAAGCAACCTTCAGACCTCCATAACATGCGCATGAACAAAGGCGAAACCATAAGAGCCTTCATGAAGCGTTTCAACGACGAGAGGATTACGATCCCAAACTGTAGCGAGTCTACTGCTGCCGACGCATTTAGGTGCGCTCTCCCCCGAGATAGTGACCTGTACAAGGAATTGACAAAGACTCATCCTGATTCATTCGTCGCGACGAGAGAAAGGGCCATGGAAGCTATGCGTCTTGAAGAAGATCTCCTAATGCATGCTGAAGAGATGTCTCGATCTCCGGGTAGACGAACGACTCCGCGCAGAGATTCTCCTCAACGAAAAAGTAGCGAATGTCACGATAGGAGAAACAAGCCGTTCCAGAGGGAGCCTCCCATGGTGCATAACGTGAGTGAAACCAATAACGTTTACGCAGTCGAAAGAGGTGTACACATGAAAACTGACGCGCTACGAGTCATGAACGCGATGGAGAAACTCCACGATGTGAAGTGGCCCAAAAAGCCAAATCCAGAAAAGAGATCAAGATCAGGAAGAGGATATTGTGAGTTCCACAACGATTCAAGACATTCCACAGATGATTGTTATACCCTAAGAAAAGAAGTGATACGCCTCCTGAAAAGAGGCGACCTACTAGATCTACTCTCCAAAGAGGGAAGAGACGTGTCCGAAGGAGCGAGGAAAGGGAAAAGATCTCCAACGCCGCCACTGCCCCCGTCAAATCGTTCAAGGACAGTCAATACTATCTTTGGAGGCTCCCCCATAAGCGGCTACACCGCTTCCGCCGCCAAGAGAAGCATCAGGGCATTGCGCGGTGAAGGAAGTACTTTGCCTATCTATCAGGTTAGGACTGTTAAAAGGGATTGTCCAATCACGTTCGAGGAACCAAACGGAAGCGTAGATCATCATGACATGTTAGTTATTTCCCTCACCATTAGTAATTGCAAAGTTAAAAGGATCCTCATCGATAACTGAAGCTCAGCCAACATCATCACCTTATCCGCAATCAAAGAGCTCGGACTATCTAGCGACGACGTAGTGAAGAAATACATCCCCTTAGTAGGTTTCAACGGCAAAGTTGCCGACATGCTGGGAGAGATCACCCTGACCACTCTAGCAGAACGGGTCAATATGCAGACTAAGTTCGTGGTAATGGAAGCAGAGTCGCCCTATAACGTAATCTTGGGAAGGCCATAGTTGCATGATATGAAAGCCATACCCTTGACATACCATCAATCCTTGAAGTTTCCATCTCCATGGGGGATCCAAGAAATCAAAGGTGATCCACAGATAGCGAGGGAATGCTACAGCATAGGAATGAAGAATACAACCAACGCGTCCCTAGAGAAGAAAAGTAAGGCGTAGCAATTAAAAGACCATGGAGAACAAGTAAGATATGCTCAACGAAAACTCTACGAGGTAAAACAAGAAATTGGCCAGGTAGGCGACGAGACATACATTATGGAAGTCAAATCTTACGTCGTCCGAAAAGTAGAGAAGAGAAAAGCGTCTTCATGGTCTGAATCACTGGGTAACAAGGGGTCGAAACACCTAGGAATACGGAAGAATCATGGAAAGCCTAAGAAAAAAGCTAGAGGTAGAAAAGTGACCCTCGACGCGTCGAAGAAAGAATCATCCAAGAAACGAGATAAGAGCATCGATAAGCACGACGCGTCCCTACGGAAACGTAAACAAAATCTTCGAGTTCAAAAGTGGCGAAAATTCATGGCGGAGAACCTTGACCTAAGCTACATGTTCTTGAAACACCATCCACCGTTAAAACACCACCAGAGAAAGTTTGAAAGATTTTTTATGCATTTTTTGACTTCCTTCTATTTCCCTTTGCATGAGTAGGATTAAGTTTTTTAATAAGAACGTGTCGTTATTGTTTGTAGCGAAATTATCAACGAGATGATAACTAAGCAATTGTAGGGCAAAGATAAAAGAGTACGGTATAATCTCAACACTCAAGAACAATATAAGACGAAAGAAGAATTTAGGGTTGAAGCTTGAACTTAGTATTACTCGTATGGTGGCTGAATGATTACAAAGCAGGTGTTAGCCTTCTTTTATAGGCTAACCCTAACGATATCTTTAAGGAAAACCAGATCTTATCTTTTCCTTCTATATAATAACGATATAATAAATAAGGTAAAAGATATTATTTACTGTATCTTTTACCAATTACAAGAATATAATAAGGAATAAGATAAAATACACTCGGCCGACCTAATCTTCAAGAAGAACGAGATCTTTGCCACGCACTAGTGGAAAAACACCTGTTGAGGCGGGCAAAAAAACCCCTGTTGAGGCGGGCAAGGGTCGCTGCAACAGGGGGAGCTGCAACAAGTAAATACTTGTTGAGGCGGGCAAATGTCCGCCTCAACAAGTCACTTGTTGAGGCGGTCAGAATAGTGCCTGCCTCAACAAGTAGGCAAAAATTATGCCTCAGATGGTCTATCGCCCGCCTCAAAAGATTGATAATGTTGAGGCGAACAGGCAATGGCCGCCTCAAAATGCTCTGAATGAAACAAAAAAAATTGCAGCGTTTTTTATATAAAAAATTGCACAAATAATCTTTTACCCAATTTATTCAATCTCAGTAAAGAAAATTAAACAAAAACATCAATCATAAATTTGATCTCAGAAACAAAATCTACAAACAAATTGAACAATGCCCATTTAATAATCGATCTGTCTACAAAAAACCTACACCCAATCAAGATCTGGTGGAGATGGAGTTCGAACCTAAATATGATCTCAAACCTAAAATAAATTCAGATGTGATGAACGAAACCCAAAAAAGCCTAATCTTAACAAATAGTCTGAACGAAACCCAAAAATTCAGATGAGATGGAGTTCAACAAATAATCTGATATAATGAAAAAAAATCTTCAACTATCTAAAAAAAGCCTAATCTCAAACTAAACTCGAATCTTCTTTGATGAACAAATCAAGATCTCTGGTGGAGATGGAGAGGGCGAAGCTGGAGCCGACAAAGATGGAGACGCCGAAGCCGAAGCCAAGAGACATAGGGCGGTGAAGCGCGCTGAAGACAAGAGATATGGAGATGGAGAAGACAAACGCTCTAGATCTGGTTTTGTTGACTTGAAGACAGGCGACGGGGACGATGAACACAGGCGACGGAGACGATCTGGGTTCCAGAGAAGATGGAGACGATGAACACAGGTGAACGCCCTAGATCTGCGATGGAGACGATCAGGGTTCGACGGCTAGGGTTCGATCTGAGGAGTTGAGCAGGGAACACAGTTGAGGAGTTGATTTTGGAAGGGGGGATTGGAAGAGATATTGCGGGAGATTGTGTTTGAGATCTGAGTGTGGTGTGAAATAAAACACTTGTGTTTGAGTCGTTGGATTTGAGGGTTTTTTTTAGTAATCAACGATGGATATTAGTGATCCGTGGGACATGCTTATTTAATTTGCAATTTTTTTTATAGGTAAAAAGACTTGTTGAGGTGGGCGAAACTTTGCCCGCCTCAACAGATATTAGTTGAGGCGGGCAGAGTTTTGCCCGCCTCAACAAGGGCGCTGCAACAAGTGTTTTTTCCACTGGTGACGTCTCGTCACGTAGACGATGTCTTCCTTTCCTCTCGTCGCGTCGACGTCATCCTTCTACGCGTAGCTTACCACGCGTTCCTTGCTCGTCGTATTTTTAGGCACAAACAATACCCCTAAGGCGTCTTACAGGGCTCGACGTCCAGTGGAGCTGGGAGACGCCTTCTTTCTTCAAGGAATATGTCTTCATTACACGGGGAACGCGTTGATGATTACGTCACTTGAATTTTTAATATCGTCGTAGAGCTTCGATCATCATTCTTCTTCAATCATTTCCACATGACATGCGAGGAGCTTCGCTATCTGTGCCGGTAACGTTCAATCGTAACGGCTAGTTTCTCAACGGCTATAATGTCGTTGGGATTTCATCCATATTGCTCGCGATCTTTTCGGCTATATAAGGAGAGAATTTCCGCTTTCCTCCTACTCTTTCTACGACTCATATACTCTGAACGTTCTTTGCTTTCTCATTTACTTACGTTCAGAAGACCATTTGCCTCTTCTTTCTTCAGATTTCTCCTTCACCCATTCTTTTAGTCTCTTTTGAAATGGCTTCTTTCTACGTGCCGAAGTTTATCTTGAAGGGTTCCGATTGCAAATATTCAGAGGTGCGTAGCGTCGAGAGGCTAAGATCGTTGGCGAATCTTGGTCCCGAGGTGGAGATTGAGATACCCCCTCAAGGGGTGTCTGCCGACGCACACCGCCCGGGATGGATTGCGGTATACGAGTACCCTTTCCTTACTGGTCATCGATTTCCCTTCTCGCCATTGACGAATGCGTTCATGCTCGCGCTAGGAGTGGCTGTAGGACAGCTTCTGCCGAGCGTCTGGAGGATCTTAGGCACTCTAGACGTCGTGAAGGAGAAACATTGCGTCGAGCTTGCCGTCGACGATCTTGCCTATTCTTTGAACGTTCAAACTAGAACGGTTGGGAGAGTAGGTCTTAAATCAAGACCTAAAGCGGCCAAAATCGCCATTGAGGGAAGTCAGGCTGATCTTCACTGAGCCGGCTTCTTTTATTACGTAAATAAATCGACTCTTGGTGAGGAGTGCGCTTGGTTGATCGAGTGCTGGAATCCTACGAGTGAGTTCACTTTTTCTCTCTTTCGAATCTTTGCTATACATGTCATTAATCGTCGATGTCTTACTTTATCTTGTTCTTCCTTGCAGTTAATGCATACATTATCGTGGCGAGGCGAGAGACCAAGAAAGTCATCGCTAAACTCCTCGAGATTCCGGAGAGCGAACGAACCTTTCACGGTCACGACGGGGAGGGTCATCGCATTGCCTCCACGACCTTGACATGTAATGTGTTCATGTTCCTTTACCTTGTTTTCTTTTCTCTTTTGATTTAAGGTTCTTAACCCTTTTTCTTGTTGTTCTTTAGTATCCGTGGATATCTCTCGCGTTCGCAGCGGAGGGCAATCTGCGTCTACTCTCATCGCGTCGCGGAAGAGGAGTCGTATCGGAGAGGGAACTACTTCTGAGGCTCCTATCCACATCACTCCTATGATTTCTCTCGTCTCATCTCCATCTCCTTCTTCAATTCCGGCGAAGAAGTCGCGTAAGGTAAGGAGAAGGTCGTCGAGAAGTTGAACATCGACTTTGAGACCGTTGACGACTTTCCGGGAGTTATCTCTCGTGTCGTCGCGTCTGGAAGGTCGTTTTTGCCCGCCATGAAGGGGCTTCAAAATCCTCCATCGCTTGATTACTACTTGCCGATGGAAACGGAGGATGTGATGGGGGAGTCTCTTGCTACGCAATGGCAGGTAGGTTTTCTTGCTTTTTACGCCGAGTTTCTTGTCTTTGATTTGATTCTTACCTTTTTATCTTTTCTTTCTTAGGCTTTCCAGTCTTCGTTGTGCATATATGGGCGCTTCTCCGATTTTGTCGACCGGATGAAGGCTATGGAGGCCAAGCAATCGGCCGACGAGGTGAAGATGAGCGAGCTTAATGCGACGGTCGAGGCGTCCCGTAAGGCGGAGAATGAGGCTCAAGAAAAGGTTGCGGCGACGCTCAAGCTTCACGTCGATCTTGCTAAATAGGTCGAGGATTCGAAGGCGAGGGTTACTGCCTTGGAGGACGAGTTGGCTAAGGCGGAAAAGAAGCATGCCTCAGAGCCCAATGAGGTGAAGCTTTATTGGTCTTGGCTTTCTCGCGTGGAGGTCATTGAACATTATGCTGCTGGTCAATACCATGGTTGAAACCCAGTGAAGGAGCGGAGGGAGTTTCGGGAGGCGTTTGCGGAGCTTCCTAAAGGCGTCGAGGAGGGACCTTCGCCCATGAACCCTCCAGTGAATCCTCGTGTCATGGAGGAGGATGCCCCTCACCTTAACGAGGTTGACCCTAATGAAGGCGTCGAAGATGGCGAGGATGTTGATGAAGAACCCGTCGTAGAAGACTTCGAAGACAAGGACGAGGATGAACATGAATATGAGGATGCAGATGGCTCCTCGTCGAGCTCTTCTGAGTCTGATAGAGACTCTTTGTGATTTTCCGGGGTCATTCTTCCCTTGGGCTTTTTGTACATTTCTTTTTCTTTTGTTTACACGTCGCCGATCTTCGGGGCATTTTCTTGTAAGTACTTTTTAGTTCTTGCCCTTTTTGATGGGCCTTTATAATATAACGCTTTGATTCTTGGATAAGAAACGCGTTGAGTATGTCGTTGCGTCTAGACATATTTTTCTTGGAGATGGCGTATTTTTCTATGGGTTGAGCGAATAACTTTTCCCTTTGGATTGTCTTGACAATATTTCTATTGTAACCTTTTCTTTACTTCGGAGGCGCTTTCTGGCTTTTCCTTATCCTTCCTTTTCAGGTAGGTGATCTCAGTCTTGCTTGACATATACGTTCCTCGGATTTGGGGTGTATTTGCATGTTTCCTCGAATGGTCCTACCCCTTTTGGTAGATTTGCCTTAGGCTCCCCGTAGACTAGGTCAGAGCTACCAAAGACCCTTGGATTTTTCTTTACTTGTTGTATCTCGTACTTCATTTCTTGCGTTGTGCGTGTCGTTCTTCGCGTCAGAGGTATCTTAGGAGCTTGTTCTTTACTTGGCTTAGATGGCTTATGTGCTCTACTTTGGTACGCGCATCTTGCTTTGCGTAGGTGTAAAACTTACTTCTTTTTTACTTGAACTTCCGTGATTCTTTACGCGTGTCTCGTTTGCGAGTGCGTAGATTCTATCCTTGGTTTCTTACTTTTGTCATTTTATCTTTAGGGTATAACTTTCTACCCCTGGTATGATACTTCGTTTGTAGTGAATGCGTTAGAGAGTTTCACTTACTTGATAGGGTGGTATGGTCATTGTGGCTGCTTTAGTTACGTTGTCGGCTTACATGAAGGTTGGGTCCAGCATTTTCTCCGAACCCCGAAGCGAGTGGCGGACATAGGTCAGCGTGTGATTTTATCAGCTTGTGACGTTACCCCTTACTTTTAAGGTGGGTCTGTTGCCTCACGCTAGCGTTAGGTCGACGTCGAACTCTTTTAATCGACGGGCCTATTCATCGTGTAGCGTCCGATTTCTAGATTGTTAGGACTTACGATGCCCGTGGACGCATCCCTGCCGGTTTGGCGTTTTGTCCGTTGATTCATGACTCTCAGAGGGGCCGTGGAAGGCGCGAGTACGCGTTCCTGGAGAGTGGTCATGGCAATAGGTTTGCCTTCTTTGCTCAGAGGACCCTGCCGGTTTCGTGAGGTACCGGGCTTCATTCCCCATGACCATTTCCACACGTCGCTAACAATCATGGGAAGCGTCGACTCGGAGTCGGCGGTTTGGCTAACGTTGCGTATGTATAGATGAAGCCTTGAACGCGTAGGCTAACAAAATTCCTCCCCGGCGCGGATTTTCGCCGCGGCCTTATTAAGCTTGATGTTACGTCACAGACACAGAGCAAGTAATTTGAAAATAGAACAACTCGGCATGCTTTAACACGTCGGAGAAAAAGAGTGTACTCATATATTAATAGAAAGATGCATCATGAACTAACAAACTTCGACGCTGATGCTTAACCCTAGTCGTCACGACCCCTTGTCGCTTCGACGCTAAGATAACAACGCTAACTTTATTGAAACTTTTGAAAGAAAACTAATCCTAATCATGCGAGAAAGAACACAAAGAAAATAATGCAAGGAAATTTGGAAATTCTTATCACTTATGTCTGATTCGACTTATGGCGGGGGGAGCTTTAGGAACATGTAGCTTAGGTTGTTGCTCTTTGCTTGGACTTTTTGCTCGTACTTACTTGGTAGATTGGCGTCCTTTTGCATGTGGACTTTTGCTTTTCCCGTCGCGTCGGGGATTGACTTTCCACCCCTAGCCTTTTGATACGCTACACTTTGTATGGCGTAACTAGGGGTTATTACATTAGTTTAGGAGTGTTATCACAAGTATTTGGAGCTATTGTTATATTCTGAGTTGTTTATGAAGAAGTGAAGAAATGAAGACCAGAAACGAAGAAGAAGAGGATCAAAGATTGAAGACATGATGACGAAGACATTCTGCGGAGCAGCGGAGATCGCCACCATCACTATGGCGATCGCCATTCTACAACAGGAGCATTTCAGGAGTTCGAGAGAGCATGGCGATCGCCATGACTCTATGGCGATCGCCATGGGGCGACAGAGACGAGGCAAAGTTTTACATGAAGACCGCGATCGCCAGGCATCCATGGCGATCGCCACAACAAGGCAGAAGATATTCCGGACTTTCCTTATTTTCCTTATTTTATTTTATTTCTTTTACCTTATTTTATTATTTCGTTTAGGATCTTTCTTTTACCATATATTTTGGGGTTAGTTCTCTATTTAAGGACCCTAGTTTTTTTCTTTCTATCATCATCTTTTCCATCATACAATTTAGTTCTGCAACCATGAGCAGGATCTAATCTCCATTGTTTTACTTAGCGGTTGAAACCTTCAGTTATTAAGTTGTGAGATTTCTAAACTCTTGTTCTTTTCCTATGGGTTTGTATTAATTCTCTTGTTCTTCATCTATTGATTTCTATTAGTTTTGCTAGCTTGATCACCTAGTTTGATTGATAGTTTTTTATTGCTAGACTAGGAATATACGGTGGAATTCCTTGTCATTGTAGCATTCATATCTGCATGATCTGGTAGTTGATTGCTTTTATGAAAGAGAATCGATTGCATGTTAATACTTGACGGTTGTAAGTTATTGCATGCATCCTTATGATTCATGTGCCCTTTGCTGCTATTTCATCTAATCTTGAGAGGTTTCCCTGATTGTTGAATAGTAAGTATTATCAGGACCGGTTGGCCTGCTGATATATTAAAGATTGGAATAGGAACATTCCCTAGGATTGAATAGAACTTGAGATAAATCTATGATCAACTTGATTGACTGTTGTGTGGATACTTGCTAGGTGAAACCCCTTCTCATCATATTCTCACCCAAACTCCCTTTGCTTGATACTTGTTACTTTTGTGTTTCATACAATCAAAACCCCCCCTGGTTACTTGTTACTTGTTCGTTAGTTGGTATTTCGCTTGACTGCATAGCGATTGGTGTTTTGATTCCCTTGGGTTCGACCTCTACTTGTTCGCTATACTTTAGTTAGTGTTTAGAGTTTTCTTTGATTTGGCACTACGACTTTAGCCTCATCAAATTTGGCGCCGTTGCCGGGGAATTGAATTATTCAAATTCTGTGCTAATTGTGACTTATCAACTGTTTGGTGTGAACCTTTATGGTTCAGACCCGTGCTACTAACTCATCTCTTGTTACTTTTGATTCAGAGATTGAGAGGACGTTCCACAGGAACCGAAGAGCAGCTTTGAACCAAAGTAGCGAAATGGGTGATCGAAATTGACCGCCACTGCCTACTATGAGGCAGCTCACTGCCCTGAACTTAGATCAACAACCTCTGGCAGTGAGGTTTCCTGAGATAGCTGAGGGTGTGAATTTTGAGCTAAAAGCTGGATTGATTCATGAGCTTCCACACTTTCATGGCTTAACATGTGAGGATCCAAACAAACATTTGGCTCAGTTTCATGCCATATGTTCTAGCATGAAGCCGAGGGGTGTCACTGAGGAACAGGTAATGTTAAGAGCTTTTGGATTCACTCTGAAAGACGCTGCTAATGATTGGCTTTACTATCAAGCCCCTGGGAGTATTGATACTTGGGCCAAGATGAAAAAGGTTTTCTTGGAGAAATACTTTCCAGCAACTAAATTGAGCAGCCTGAAAAAGGACATTACAAATCACCAACAACACGCAACTTAAAGTCTCTATGAATATTATGAGAGATTCAAGAAGTTGTGCTCAAGTTGTCCTTTCCACAGCTACACTGATGAGGATCTTCTCATGTATTTGTTTAGTGGCCTGATTGATGAGGATCGTCGTATGGTGAATGCATCCTGTGGAGGTAACTTTTTAAGATTAACTATACCTCAGGCTACTGAAATGTTTGAGGAATTAGCTGAGAGCTCAAGGCAGTTTGGTAGCAGGCAAAGAACACAGTCAGTAAGTTCACTTGATCCCGCTAAAATTCAAAGTGATATAAATGAACTGAAAGATATGATGAAGTCTTTTATGCTGCAAAGTGGTGGTCGACAACACGTGAGAGCTTGTGGGGTATGCACACTCACAAGGCATCTTACTGACGAGTGCCCACAACTCCAAGAACCGAGTGCTGAGGTAAATGTTGCAGGAGGATGGCAACCTAGGCCTAGATTTGATCCTTATGCTAATCATTATAATCCAGGTACAAGGAATCATCCTAACTTGAGGTGGGATAATCAGAATAATGTTCAAAACCCTCAAGTATTGCAAAATCAGCCTAGACCTCAAAACTCTCTGACTGCTGAAGAGATGATTAAGTCCTTAGCTCAATCTGTGATGCAACAAAATGCTAAAACGGAGTCGAGTATTTAGAATCTTGAGAAATAGATAGGACAGATTGCTCAAGCTGTGAGCAACTTAGAAGCTAGAGATTCAGGAAAGCTACCATCTCAAACGGTAGTAAACCCGATAGAAAGTGTCAGTGCTCTGACATTGAGAAGTGGAAAATTATTGGTTGAGGAATCTAATGCTGAAAAGGGCAAACAGAAGCAAAATCTTGAGACAGCTACTCCAGAAGACCGACCGCGATCGCCATCTGTTGGTGGCGATCGCGGGAACATTACAGAGAGCAAGCAAAATCTGGCCGAGAAGGAACCGCGATCGCCACATATCATTGGCGATCGCCATACTTCAACAGAAGCTGAAGGGTCGCGACCGCGATCGCCGTACATTGATGGCGATCGCCATGAGTCATCTGAGCCGATTGACAATTATGTTCGCCCCAACTTTCCTCCTCTGTTCTCACAGAAGCCTGTGGCTCCCTTTCCCGAGGCATTGAAGGACACTCGAAGGCCAGAGAACGATAAAGAAATTTTTGAAACCTTCAGTAGGTGCGAGGTAAACATCCCTTTACTTAAACTTGTCAAGAGTATTCCTAGATTTGCAAAATTTTTGAAAGAAGCTTGCACAATTAAAAGGAATCAAAAACTCAAGGGAAGACAAAAGGTTAAAGTTAGTGAACAAGTTTCTGCTGTGTTCCAAAGACGTATGCCTAAGAAATGTGGTGACCCAGGCATGTTTAGCATTCCATGTGTGATTGGTGAAACTAAATTCGAAAAAGCTATGCTAGATTTAGGAGCATCAATCAATGTTTTGCCTTTTTCTCTGTATGAATCACTAGGTTTAGGACCATTGCATGAAACAGGAATTGCTGTTCAACTTGCTGATAGATCTAATGTGTACCCGAAAGGGGTGGTTGAAGATGTTCTTGTTATGGTTGGTGACTTGATTTTTCCTGCTGATTTCTTTGTTTTGGATATGGAGCATGACAAGCATGCAACACCTATTTTGCTAGGTAGACCTTTTATGAAAACTGCTCAAACTAAGATTGATGTGAACAGTGGGACACTGACAATCGAATTTGATGGGGAGAAGGTTGAATACAACATTTATGATGCTATGATACACCCCATTGATGACCATTCTTTATGTTCTATTGATGTGATTGAGCCTATTGTGCAAGATGTGTTTGATGTTACCTGTTGTGATGAGCTGAAATCGATCATTGAGAATGATGTGGAGGATCCACATGCATATATGTCTCTATCCACTAACATGCAGGTAGTCTTGGCACAATTGAATGCTGAAGGTAAGCCTCCCTACACTTATGTGGGCAATGGCCCCTTAGAACTAATAGTGCCGAGCGAGAAGCTCCTACCATCTATTGTGCAAGCACCAGAAGTTGAATTGAAGGAGGTGCCCAACCATTTGAAGTATGCTTTTCTTGGAAAAGGTAAAACATTACCGGTTATTATTTCAAGCCATCTTTCCAAGGAGCAAGAGGAGAAATTAGTGGCAGTGCTTGAAGAGCATAAGGTAGCTTTGGGATGGACCATTGCAGACATCAAAGGGATTAGTCCCTCGACATGTATGCATAGGATTTTGCTAGAAGGGGATCCCAAACCATCCAGACAACCCCAGAGGCGGCTCAATCCACCAATGACTGAAGTGGTGAAGAAGGAGGTGCTGAAACTCCTGCAGGCAGGTATGATTTTTCCTATCTCTGACAGTCAATGGGTTAGTCCTACACAGTGTGTTCCCAAGAAGGGTGGTATTCAGGATGTAGAGAATCAACAAGGAGAGTTAGTTCCTACCAGGTTACAAACAGGTTGGCGAGTTTGAATTGATTACCATAAGCTGAATGCGGTAACTAGAAAAGATCACTTTCCTTTACCATTTATTGATCAAATGCTTGAGCGACTTGCGGGTCGCCCTTTCTATTGCTTTTTGGATGGATACTCAGGGTATTTTCAGATTGCCATAGCTCCAGAGGATCAAGAGAAAACGACATTTACATGCCCTTTTGGTACTTTTGCATACCGCAGGATGCCATTTGGGTTGTGTAACGCACCCGGTACGTTCCAAAGGTGTATGGTGAGTATTTTTTCTGAGTATGTGGAAAATTTCATTGAGGTTTTTATGGATGATTTCACAGTTCATGGTGATAGTTTTGATGCATGCTTAAACCATTTGACATTAGTGCTTAAAAGATGTGTAGAAACTAACTTGGTTCTTAATTCTGAAAAGTGTCATTTCATGGTTGAGCAAGGTATTGTGTTAGGGCATATTGTGTCAGCTAGGGGTATGGAGGTCGATAAGGCGAAGATTGATGTAATTCAGTCTTTGCCTTATCCTACTAATGTGCGGGAAGTTCGTTCTTTTCTAGGCCATGCAGGTTTCTATCGCAGGTTTATTAAGGACTTTTCAAAGACCTCATCACCACTATGTGAGCTGCTGAAAAAAGAGGTTGATTTTGAGCTTAATGACGAGTGTAAGAAGGCGTTTGATGAGTTGAAAACTCGTTTGACAAGTGCACCAATTATTCAGGCGCCAGATTGGTCTCGACCTTTTGAGATCATGTGTGATGCCAGTGACTATGCAGTGGAAGCAGTTCTTGGACAAAAAGAAGCAAGAGCTTCTCATGTAATTCATTAAGCTTCTATGACTTTGAACGGAGCGCAAAGGAACTATTCCACCACTGAGAAGGAGATGCTAGCAATTGTGTTTGCCTTGGAGAAATTCAGACAATATCTACTTGGTACCAAGGTAATTGTTTATACTGACCATGCAGCACTCCGTTATCTTATGACGAAGAAGGATGCCAAGCGAAGATTGATTTGATGGATCTTATTGCTGAGTGAGTTTGATGTGGAAATTCGAGACAAGAAAGGTGCTGAAAATTTGGTGGCTGATCACTTGAGTAGATTAGTCAGTGCAGATGACAAGCCAGATATGCAGGAGCAAATTCAGGGAAATTTCCCTGATGACAATCTGTTCGGAGTAGCTACTGTGGCCATGACGCGATCGCTACCATCTAGTGGCGATCGCCATTATTATTCTAATGTTTACAGGAGTACTGATTCACGACCGCGATCGCCATTAGACTATGGCGATCGCCATACATCCACAGAGAGTTCTCCCTCTCTCGAATCACCACCGCGATCGCCACATGTTGGTGGCGATCGCCATACTTCCACAGAAGCTTTCCTCAATTCTGGACCCCGACCGCGATCGCCATGCATTAGTGGCGATCGCCGTTGGCTCACAGACACTTACATTGACTCTGAACTTGAAGCTACGCTCCTCGCTCTAAAAACCTTCAAACCCTGGTACGCAAATTTAGTGAACCTTCTTGTCATAGGCGAGTTCCCCCCTAATTTTTCCAAGGCTCAAAAGGATAAGATGAAAAGCGAAGCTAGATTCTATGTGTGGGATGATCCCTATCTTTCGAGATACTGTAATGATCAGGTGATTCGTCGATGCCTTCCTGATAATGAGGTACAATCTGTCTTGTCTTTTTGTCATTCTTATGCATGTGGGGGTCACTTTGGGGCAAATAGAACAGCTAGGAAAGTGTTGGATGCAGGTTTATATTGGCCACACATCTTTCGGGATGCTTATGCCTATTGCAAAACCTGTGATCAATGCCAACGAGTTGGGAACATGTCTCAAAAGAATGAGATGCCTCAAGCACCAATCATCTTTTGTGAGATTTTTGATGTTTAGGGGATTGACTTTATGGGACCTTTTCCTAGCTCATTCGGGAACTTATATATTTTTCTTGCGGTGGACTACGTTTCCAAATGGGTGGAAGCGAAGGCCACCAAGACTGATGATTCTCAAAGTTGTAGCAGGGTTCTTGAAAGAGAACATATTTGCTTGTTTTGGTATTCCCAAGGCTCTCATAAGTGACAAGGGAACTCATTTTTGTAACAAGACGGTGAGTGCATTGCTGAAGAAGTATCATGTCACTCAGAGGGTCTCCACTGCCTATCATACACAGACCAATGGACAAGCTGAGTTGTCAAACAGGGAGATCAAGACCATCTTACAGAAGACAGTAGCTCCCAACAGGAAGGATTGGAGCCTAAGACTTAATGATGCATTATGGGCCTACCGCACAGCCTACAAAACTCTTATAGGTATGTCACCCTATCGATTAATTTTTGGTAAAGGTTGTCACCTTCCAGTGGAGCTTGAGCATAAGGCATTATGGGCTGTCAAGAAATGCAACATGTAAATTAGTGAAGTTGGAGAATTCAGGAAACTACAATTGAGTGAGCTAGAGGAAGCAAGACTCGACTCCTATGACAATGCTGTCATATATAAAGAGAAGACGAAAGCTTGGCATGACAAGAACATTTTGAGAAAGAACTTCAAAACAGGTGATAAAGTTCTACTATTTCAGGCACGCCTGAAACTTTTCCCAGGTAAGCTTAAGTCTAGATGGGTAGGACCATATGTTGTTGCCCAAGTCTTTCCCCATGGAGCAGTGGATTTATATGATGGGGAGACTCATAAGGTATTTAAGGTAAATGGGCAACGATTGAAAGCCTATCATGAAGGTTTCACCAACGACGCCATCGATGAACAATATTTTACTGAGCCTATTGATGAAACCTGATTGAAAGGCATGAGGTCGAGCCACGACGTTAAATAAGGCGCTACTCGGGAGGCAACCCGAGGTTTGAGTTTGTTTTTATTTTTGTTCGGGGTAATTTTCTTGTTAGTTTTTCTATGGACAGGAGGAAAGCACCGAAGCTTAGGGTCCGCTACAGTCAGTAGCCAATCCCGCTGTAAGTCTTCTCTCTTTCTAAAAAAAATATTGAGTGTTTTAGGATCATTATCATCTTGGCGTTATGGTGACATAAGAAGGAGGCGTATAGGAGGATTCGGGTAGGCCACTTGGAGGAATAAGGTGTAGTTCTGAGTTTGTGCTTATTGTATCACATTTGTTCTTGATTGTTGTTGTTGCGTTTTGTATGCTTTGGGCTTATTGAGTATGTAATCACTAGGAGATATTCTTGTACTTCCTGAGGCTTTGAGAATTTCATTGTAAGGGTAGCTTTTCCGTAAGTTACTCGGGACGAGTAAAAGTCTAAGTATGGGGGTATTTGATACGCTACACTTTGTATGGCGTAACTAGGGGTTATTACATTAGTTTAGGAGTGTTATCACAATTATTTGGAGCTATTGTTATATTCTGAGTTGTTTATGAAGAAGTGAAGAAATGAAGACCAGAACCGAAGAAGAAGAAGAGGATGAAAGATTGAAGACATGAAGACGAAGACATTCTGCGGAGCAGCGGCGATCGCCACCATCACTATGGCGATCGCCATTCTACAACAGGAGCATTTCAGGAGTTCGACAGAGCATGGCGATCGCCATGACCCTATGGCGATCGCCATGACTCTATGGCGATCGCCATGGGGCGACAGAGACGAGGCAAAGTTTTACATGAAGACCGCGATCTCCAGGCATCCATGGCGATCGCCACAACAAGGCCGAAGATATTCCGGACTTTCCTTATTTTCCTTATTTTATTTTATTTCTTTTACCTTATTTTATTATTTCGTTTAGGATCTTTCTTTTACCATATATTTTGGGGTTAGTTCTCTATTTAAGGACCCTAGTTTTTTTCTTTCTATCATCATCTTTTCCATCATACAATTTAGTTCTGCAACCATGAGCAGGAACTAATCTCCATTGTTTTACTTAGCGGTTGAAACCTTCAGTTATTAAGTTGTGAGATTTCTAAACTCTTGTTCTTTTCCTATGGGTTTGTATTAATTCTCTTGTTCTTCATCTATTGATTTCTATTAGTTTTGCTAGCTTGATCACCTAGTTTGATTGATAGTTTTTTATTGCTAGACTAGGAATATACGGTGGAATTCCTTGTCATTGTAGCATTCATATCTGCATGATCTGGTAGTTGATTGCTTTTATGAAAGAGAATCGATTGCATGTTAATACTTGACGGTTGTAAGTTATTGCATGCATCCTTATGATTCATGTGCCCTTTGCTGCTATTTCATCTAATCTTGAGAGGTTTCCCTGATTGTTGAATAGTAAGTATTATCAGGACCGGTTGGCCTGCTGATATATTAAAGATTGGAATAGGAACATTCCCTAGGATTGAATAGAACTTGAGATAAATCTATGATCAACTTGATTGACTGTTGTGTGGATACTTGCTAGGTGAAACCCCTTCTCATCATATTCTCACCCAAACTCCCTTTGCTTGATACTTGTTACTTTTGTGTTTCATACAATCAAAACCCCCCCCTGGTTACTTGTTACTTGTTCGTTAGTTGGTATTTCGCTTGACTGCATAGCGATTGGTGTTTTGATTCCCTTGGGTTCGACCTCTACTTGCTTGCTATACTTTAGTTAGTGTTTAGAGTTTTCTTTGATTTGGCACTACGACTTTAGCCTCATCAAATTTGGCGTCGTTGTCGGGGAATTGAATTATTCCAATTCTGTGCTAATTGTGACTTATCAACTGTTTGGTGTGAACCTTTATGGTTCAGACCCGTGCTACTAACTCATCTCTTGTTACTTTTGATTCAGAGATTGAGAGGACGTTCCACAGGAACCGAAGAGCAGCTTTGAACCAAAGTAGCGAAATGGGTGATCGAAATGGACCGCCACTGCCTACTATGAGGCAGCTCACTGCCCCGAACTTAGATCAACAACCTCTGGCAGTGAGGTTTCCTGAGATAGCTGAGGGTGTGAATTTTGAGCTAAAAGCTGGATTGATTCATGAGCTTCCACACTTTCATGGCTTAACAGGTGAGGATCCAAACAAACATTTGGCTCAGTTTCATGCCATATGTTCTAGCATGAAGCCGAGGGGTGTCACTGAGGAACATGTAATGTTAAGAGCTTTCGGATTCACTCTGAAAGACGCTGCTAATGATTGGCTTTACTATCAAGCCCCTGGGAGTATTGATACTTGGGCCAAGATGAAAAAGGTTTTCTTGGAGAAATACTTTCCACCAACTAAACTGAGCAGCCTCAAAAAGGACATTACAAATCTCCAACAACACGCAACTGAAAGTCTCTATGAATATTATGAGAGATTCAAGAAGTTGTGCTCAAGTTGTCCTTTCCACAGCTACACTGATCAGGATCTTCTCATGTATTTGTTTAGTGGCCTGATTGATGAGGACCGTCGTATGGTGAATGCATCCTGTGGAGGTAACTTTTTGAGATTAACTATACCTCAGGCTACTGAAATGTTTGAGGAATTAGCTGAGAGCTCAAGGCAGTTTGGTAGCAGGCAAAGAACACAGTCAGTAAGTTCACTTGATCCCGCTAAAATTCAAAGTGATATGAATGAATTGAAAGATATGATGAAGTCTTTTATGCTGCAAAGTGGTGGTCGACAACACGTGAGAGCTTGTGGGGTATGCACACTCACAGGGCATCTTACTGACGAGTGCCCACAACTCCAAGAACTGAGTGCTGAGGTAAATGTTGTAGGAGGATGGCAACCTAGGCCTAGATTTGATCCTTATGCTAATCATTATAATCCAGGTACAAGGAATCATCCTAACTTGAGGTGGGATAATCAGAATAATGTTCAAAACCCTCAAGTATTGCAAAATCACCAAAATCAGCCTAGACCTCAAAACTCTCTGACTGCTGAAGAGATGATTAAGTCCTTAGCTCAATCTGTGATGCAACAAAATGCTAAAACGGAGTCGAGTATTCAGAATCTTGAGAAACAGATAGGGCAGATTGCTCAAGTTGTGAGCAACTTAGAAGCTAGAGATTCAGGAAAGCTACCATCTCAAACGGTAGTAAACCCGAGAGAAAGTGTCAGTGCTGTGACATTGAGAAGTGGAAAATTATTGGTTAAGGAATCTAATGCTGAAAAGGGCAAACAGAAGCAACATCCTGAGACAGAAACTCCAGAAGACCGACCGCGATCGCCAAACATTGGTGGCGATCGCGGGAACATTACAGAGAGCAAGCAGAATCTGGCCGAGAAGGAGCCGCGATCGCCACATATAATTGGCGATCGCCATATTTCAACAGAAGCTGAAGGGTCGCGACCGCGATCGCTGTCCATTGATGGCGATCGCCATGAGTCATCTGACCCGGTTGACAATTATGTTCGCCCAAACTTTCCTCCTCTATTCTCACAGAAGCCTGTGGCTCCCTTTCCCGAGGCATTGCTATACTTTAGTTAGTCTTTAGAGTTTTCTTTGATTTGGCACTACGACTTTAGCCTCATCACCTTTTCTTCGTGATCCTTTGATTGCTACGCCTTCTTTTCTTTATCCAGCGATGCCTTAGTGGCGTTTCTCACTCCGATGTTATAGCATTCTCTCGCGACTTGAAGCTCGCCTTTAATTTCTTGAATTCCCCATGGGGACGGGAATTTCAGGGACTGGTGATACGTTGAGGGTACAACTTTCATGTCGTGTAGCCAAGGCCTTCCTAGAATGATGTTGTAAGTCGATTCGATCTCCATTACTGCAAACTTTGCTTGTATATTGATACCTCTGGCGTAGGTTGCCAACCTGATTTCTCCCAACATGCTTGCTACTTCGCCACTGATCCCTACCAAGGGAACATACTTCTTCACGACGTCGTCGTTGGATAGCCCGAGCTCTTTTATAGCAGATGTAGTAATTATATTGGCGGGACTCTCGTTGTCTATGAGGATTCTCTTGACTAGGCAATTGCTGACGGTGAGGGAGATAACTAACCCGTCGTGATGCTCCACCATCTCGTTTGGTTCCTCGAACGTGATCGGGTGGTTTCTTATGGTAGGACGGATTTGATAAACTCGCGTCATATCACTATCGTCGCGTAGGATCTGGATATTCCTTCTAGCAGCAGATGCAGTGTAGCCTCTCGCGGAAGAACCTCCGAGGATGGTGTGTATGGTTCGGGTATGACTTGATGGAGGTGGAGGAGGGGTAGGTGACTTCCTTTCTTTCTTCACTCCTTCGAACGCGTTCCTTCCTTCTCTGGAGAGAAGACCTTTCAAATCTCCCCTCTTCAGCAACCTTAGTACTTATTTTCTCAGAGTGTAACACCCATCCGTCGTGTGACATGTGTCATTGTGAAACTCGCAATACCCCTTCCCCGTTCCGGGTCGTCTTCCTGGATTCGGCTTTTTAGGCCATTGCACGTCGCGTAGCCCTTCCATTGCACTCATGACTCGCAACGCGTCGGTCTTCATGGAGATACCTCTGTCCACCATATAGACGCTATCAACTTCACTCACAACAACTTGCACATCATCGCCTCCTTTAGTTCTGGCTCGATCGGACTCGTGGAGAGCTTAGCTTTGTAGAGTAAGACGTGTTCTTCCGGGTCGTCGGATCCGTCATAGATGGGGAGATCGGCGACGGTGAACTTCTTGGCTATCTTCTGGGCGGCGATAGCGGCGACAAAAGGGCTCTCTTGAAATCCGAACTTGTGTTCAGGGACTATGGATTTCGGGGCTCCGGGCATTACCATCATCTATTTCCTTAGAGCTCCGACTTGTTGTGCTATGAGCGCAGCGACGGCGTTCGAAGTCATGTTTTCCTCGGACTTCTTCTTCTGAGTCGTTTCTCCAGGGGGCGTAATCATGGTGTTCTTGGGGTTGATATACGTCATCCTCTTCAACGGCTGCGTCCATATCGAGGCGTCGCACGACGTTCTGGCCACGGACGTAGGTACGTGGTCCTGTTAGCCCCGCTTTGAGTTCCTTTATTATCGAATTCAACCTCTCGTTCTCTTTAGTAAGCTCTAGCCCCGTCTTCTCGCCTGCGTGTAGAGCTTCTGCCTGGACCTTCTCGAAGGAGTTGAATTGTGCTTTGACGGCGGCTACGTCAGTTACTTCGCCGTCTACCCCCTGCTTTTCTAATATCAATGACTATTAGTGTTATTTAACCACGTGGGTTACTCTCAACCACCTCTTACTCATTTTTAAGTTACACGTCCTTCGTAATACCAAACAACTCTTAACTATCTAACTTGGCGGTATACGTATGGCCAACAACAACGACGGTTGATTCTGATTGAAAATATAATACAAATTAGTCTTTTTGACATATTAAATCACAAATAGTTCTCCCTCACCCAAAAATAAGCTCAAAACCGTGCGTAACGCCAAAAGACGCTAAATGGGCCTTAAGATCATTGAGGCCCAAATTGGCAAAACCACGACCAAAACATGTCGGAATGGATTGAAACATGGTATCGATGACCATTAGAAGTATTTGACTACGTGGGCTACTCTCAACCACCACTTCCTCAGTTTTAAGTTACACCTCCTTTGTAATACCAACAATTCTTAACTCTCTAACTTGTCGGTATACGTATGGCCAACATCAAAGACGGTTGATTCTGATTGAAAACATTATACAAATTAGTCTTTTTTGGCATATTAAGTCACAAATAGGGCTCCCTCACCCAAAAATATGCTCAAAACCGTGCGTAAACGCCAAAAGACGCTAAATGGGCCTTAAGATCATTGAGGCCCAAATTGGAAAAACAACGACCAAAACATTTCGAAATGGATTGAAACTTGGTATCAATGACTATTAGTGGTATTTAACCACGTGGGTTACTCTCAACCACCTCTTACTCATTTTTAAGTTACACGTCCTTCGTAATACCAAACAACTCTTAACTATCTAACTTGGCGGTATACGTATGGCCAACATCAAAGACGGTTGATTCTGATTGAAAACATTATACAAATTAGTCTTTTTTGGCATATTAAGTCACAAATAGGGCTCCCTCACCCAAAAATATGCTCAAAACCGTGCGTAAACGCCAAAAGACGCTAAATGGGCCTTAAGATCATTGAGGCCCAAATTGGCAAAACAACGACCAAAACATGTCGGAATGGATTGAAAAATGGTATCAATGACCATTAGAAGTATTTGACCACGTGGGATACTCTCAACCACCACTTCCTCATTTTTAAGTTACACGTCCTTCGTAATACCAAACAACTCTTAACTATCTAACTTGGCGGTAAGTATGGCCAACATCAATGACGGTTGATTCTGATTGAGAATATAATACAGATTAGTCTTATTTGGCATAATAAGTCACAAATAGGTCTCCATCACCCAAAATTAGGCTTCAAATCGTGCGTAAATGCCAAAAGATGCTAAATGGGCCTTAAGATCATTGAGGCCCAAATTGGCAAAACGACGACCAAATGATGTCGGAATTGATTAAAACTTGGTTTAAATGACTATTATAGGTATTTGACCTTGTGAGTTACTCTCAACCCGGTACCACTTCATCATTTTTATGTTACACCTCCTTTGTAATACTAACAACTTTTAACTCTAACTTGTCGGTATACGTATGGCCAACATCAAAGACAGTTGATTCTGATTGAAAACATTATACAAAATAGTCTTTTTTGACATATTAAGTCACAAAACCGTGCTTAAACGCCAAAAGACGCTAAATGGGCCTTAAGATCATTGGGGCCCAAATTGGCAAAACAACGACCAAAACATGTCGGAATGGATTGAAACATGATATCAATGACCATTAGAAGTATTTTACCACGTGGGATACTCTCAACCACCACTTCCTCAGTTTTAAGTTACACCTCCTTTGTAATACCAACAACTTTGAACTCTCTAACTTGTCGGTATACGTATGGCCAACATCAAAGACGGTTGATTCTGATTGAAAACATTATACAAATTAGTCTTATTTGGCATATTAAGTCCCAAATAGGTCTACCTCACCAAAAATTAGGCTCAAAACAGTGCGTAAATGCCAAAAGACGCTAAATGGGCCTTAAGATCATTGAGGCCCAAATTGGCAAAACGACGACCAAATGATGTCAGAATGGATTAAAACTTGGTTTAAACGACTATTAGAGGTATTTGACCATGTGAGTTACTCTCAACCTGGTACCACTTCATCATTTTTATGTTACATCTCCTTTGTAATACCAACAACTCTTAACTTTCAACTTGTCGGCTATATGACTACCATTCGCAGGGATTTTCTAAGGAGCGCAGACGACTTGGAAGACCTTTCTTTCGTTAATATCTCGTTGTTTTTTCTCGCCTTATCTGGATATTTAGAAGTTATGCAATCACTTTGTTCCCAAAGAAACGTGCATGTTCGTTTTTGTTCGCGAGCATATCGCCATTATATATTAAAAGTAGTTTCAGAATTCATTACATGTTGTCTACCACATTCAAACATCCATTACGAAAAGATAAAACAATTAAGATTTTAACAAAAGACTACTACACCCACTCCCTCCTTTTATTACATAGCATCCCCAAGGACGCAAACACCTCGCGAATGCTATGGGGGGGGAGAAGGGAGGGAGTTGTCAAACAACATAAATAGTCGCGAAGGTAATGGAACGAAGACAAAACGCTAGACAGGGCAGATAATCTTCACCTGATAGACCGCGGTCCGAATCGGAACCTCGGGCGGATTAGCACGCCACATGGTGAAAGTGCACTCGCCTCCCTCCCTAAGGTTGTGATCCCTGACGAAATCACACCAACCTTCACCCAAGAAATAAGAATTCCCGACTTTATCCAACGTCACATCCCAAGGCTCAAAGTTAACACAAAGGATGAGGGCGCGACCACCAAAATGACTAAGGTGCCTATCACAATGGTCCTTAGGAAAACACTAAACACAACATAATGAAGAAAAGAACTAAGGCACAAAAGGCATTGAGAAGTATAAGACACTTAAGTAAAGAGCACCCACCGGGCAAGCACCCGCTGAAATGGTGGACGAATCCATCTTAATAGTAAAAGCTTCATTGTTAGGCGCCATGGCAATTCTTTTGCAAAGAGAAGCAGCAGAGAAAAAGAAGGGAGAAAGGCCATTATATAGAAGGTTGGATCAACCAATCCGCCATTAATGAGAAAGGTAGGTGGAAGTGAGGTAGGTAAGAAAGTAAAAAGTAAGTGCAGAAGTAAATGCGAAAAGTAAATGCAGAGGTAAAAGAGAAACGTCAAGCATAAGATAAAAGTTTTTCCTTCCACAAAGCCAGAATGTAATGTAAGGGCTCGCGACCACATGCGGCTCGCGACCCGCCAAAAATAGTAAACCATTGTACGCATTCACAAATTCACAGATTAACTTAAAAAGTTCACAAACGTCACAAAGAAAATTAGGGTTGATCATTTGCATGCTCCGAAGGAACGCTGATGTTGTTGTCAACGTTGTCGGCTGTCTCTTCGCGAGCACCCTCTTCTTCTCTGACTTCCTCCGTCGACGCGATGTTTTCAGCCCCCAGCAGTCTCCTCACTGTCAACAATGACAGTTTGATCACGAGCTCCCTCCTCTAAAGCATCGGTCTGAAGACGTTTAGGCGAAGACCCAACAGATTGAAGCATCTCCTCCGTGAAAACCACATGCCTCTTCCTTTTAGGTTTCCACGGAGCAGGAACTACCGGAGCTTGAGCCACTTTCCCCTCAACAATCCCTTTGTCCTTCTTCATTGGACCCACCGTCCAACCTTCAAGGAGGGCCGCGTCGTCATCAACGTAAGTGCCTATTGGAGGAGGATCGTACTCGGGAAGAACCCCCGAGTAGCCGCAGAAATCTGAAGGGTCATAACGAAACTTGGAAACTCCATGCTTCTTGAGATGAGCCTTGAGAGAGAAGATTAGAAGAACGCTACGAGTCGTGCTGATAAAATCAATGCGATCTTGTTCGCGATAGCTTGATGAGAAACTAGATGAGCACTAAATGTAATCCAATAATGCATAGCTCATCTAAAGCAAAAGAAAGAATACCTCCAATGTAGAAGATGACCCAAACAAATCAACTCCTTGCAAAGAACATGGTCATCAACAAGCTAAGCTCCAACAAATGTCGATCTAGAATGATAGTACTAATCGAAACCAAAGTTGATGAAATACAACTCCTTACTTTTTTTTCTCTCATATTTTTTTTTCTGCACTCTATTATTTTTTTTATTTTTTTATTTTTTTACGAACGGGAGAGAAGACTTACAGCGAGATTGGCTACTGACTGTAGCGGACCCTAAGCTTCGGTGATTTCCTTCTGTCCATAGAAAAACTAAAAAGAAAATTAAACCGAACAAAAACAAATAAAAACAAACTCAAACCTCGGGTTGCCTCCCGAGTAGCGCCTTATTTTATGTCGTGGCTCGACAAGAAACTCAAGAGATTTAACTAACGCCATTTGGCTTTGTGAAAACAGTCTCTTGTCTGAATTCTTTCTTGAACCACTCATGGAACGTTTTGAATCTCGTCCCTCTTACCTTGACCACCTTGTCTTTAGCCATGAAGGTGGTTTCATTCACTTTCTCCTCCTTGACCGTATCAGGCGGCTGTTTAAGCTCAATGTCAAGTGTCTGTACACTAGACATCAATGGTATCTCGCCTGGCGAGGTGAGTAATGGAGGGCGATTGCCCAAAGGATGTGAAGAGAGCTTACCTTTAGGCTCTGGCTTAGCATGACACTTCTGCATGTTAGTAGACAAAACAATATCTACTTTTGGGGGCTCTAAGGGATTCTCTAAAACAGGTTGCAATTTATCCTTACAAGTAGGCTTAATCACATCAATAGCACATAGAGAATTCTTATCAATGGGATCCATGTCATAAATATTATACTCCACCTTATCCCCATCAAACTCCATAGAGAGAGTCCCACTATTAACATCAATTTTCGTTTGTGCAGTTTTCATGAAAGGTCTACCTAACAGTATAGGTGTGACATTATTAGCATGCTCCATATCTAACACAAAGAAATCAGCAGGAAAAATCAGATCACCAACCATAACAAGAACATCTTCAACAACCCCTTTCGGGTACACAGTAGACCTATCAGCAAGTTGAATAACAGTTCCTGTTTTATGCAAAGGTCCTAAGCCTAGTGATTCATACAAAGAGTAAGGCAAAACATTGATTGATGCACCTAAATCTAGCATGGCTTTGTCAAATTTAGTTTCACCAATCACACATGGAATGCTAAATATGCCTGGATCACCACATTTCTTAGGCATGCGTTTTTGAAACACTGCAGAAACTTGTTCACTTACTTCAACTTTTTTCTTTCCTTTCAGTTTTTGATTTCTTTTAATAGTGCAAACTTCTTTCAAAAACTTAGCAAATCTAGGAATACTCTTAACAAGTTTGAGCAAAGGAATGTTTACCTCACACCTACTAAAGGTTTCGAAGATCTCTTTGTCGTCCTCCAGCCTTCGAGTATCCTTCAATGCCTCAGGAAAGGGGGCTACAGGCTTCTGAGAGAACAGAGGGGGAAAATTCGGGCGAACATAATCGTCAATGTACTCTGGGGACTCTTGGCGATCGCCATCAACAACTGGCGATCGCGGTCGCGAATAATCTTTCACCTCAGCTTCTGGAATGGAATGGCGATCGCCATCGTCATATGGCGATCGCCATCGTCATATGGCGATCGCGGTCGCGATGCAGACCATGTGTTGCTCTCTGTAATCTCATGGCGATCGCCACTCAGATCTGGCGATCGCGGTTTTGGCACAGAACAGTCATTTAAAGTTTTTCCGCTCCTCAAGAACACTGCACTGACGTTCTCCCTCGGGTTTCTTACTGGTTCCCTGGCCTCTAATTTACTCACAGCTTGAGCAATCTGTCCTAACTGATTTTCAAGATTTTGGATGCTTGATTCCGTCTTAGCGTTTTGTTGCATCACAGTTTGAGCTAAGGACTTGATCATATCTTCAACAGTCATGGAATTCTGAGGTCTAGGTTGCTGATAATTAAAATTATGAGAATCATACCTTGGCCTTGGTTGCCATCCACCAACAGCGTTTACCTCAGCATTCGGCTCTTGGAGTTGTTGACCACCACTTTGCAGCATAAAAGACTTCATCATATCTTTCAGTTCATTCATGTCAGTCTGTAATTGATCTGAATTAATTGCTTTGACTGAGTGGGAGCCCTGTCTACTGCCAAACTGCCTTGAACTCTCAGCTAGCTCTTCAAACATTTCAGTAGCCTGAGGTATAGTCAATCTTAAAAAGTTACCTCCACAGGATGCATTCACCATTCGACGATCCTCATCAATCAGGCCACTAAATAAGTACATAAGGAGATCTTGGTCAGTATAACTATGGAATGGGCAGCTTGAGCAAAGCTTCTTGAATCTCTCATAATATTCATAGAGACTCTCGGTTGAGTGTTGTTGAAGATTCGTGATCTCCTTCTTCAAGCTGCTCTGTTTTGTAGCTGGAAAATATTTCTCTAAAAAGACCTTTTTCATTTTAGCTCATGTATCAATACTCCCTGGAGCTTGATAATAGAGCCAATCATTCGCAGCGTCTTTCAGAGTAAATCCAAAAGCTCTCAGCATGACCTGCTCCTCAGTAACACTTCTTGGCTTCATACTAGAACAAATGGCATGGAATTGTACCAAGTGTTTGTTGGGATCTTCTCCTGCTAAGCCATGGAAATGTGGTAGCTCATGAATTAAACCAGCTTTTAATTCAAAATTCACACCTTCTTAAATCTCAGGAAACCTCACTGCCAAAGGTTGTTGGTTTAAGTCTGGGGCAGTGAGTTGCCTCATAGTAGGCAATGGCGGTCCATGTCGATCACCCATCTCGTTTTCTTGGTTCAGAGCTGCTCTTTGGTTCCGAAGGAACGTCCTTTCAATCTCTGGGTCAAAGGAAACAAGAGATGAATCAGTAGCACGGGTCTGAACCATAAATGTTCACACCAAACAGTTGATAATTTCACAATTAGCACAAAATTGGAATAATTCAATTCCCCGGCAACGACGCCAAATTTGATGAGGCTAAAGTCGTAGTGCCAAATCAAAGAAATAAACTCTAAACACTAACTAGAGTATAGCAAGTAAGTAGAGGTCGAACCCAAGGGAATCAAAACACCAAATCAATGCAGTCAAGTGAAATATCAACTAACGAACAAGTAACAAGTAACCAGGGGGGGTTTTGATTGTATGGAACACAAAAGTAACAAGTATCAAGCAAAGAAGGTTTGGTTGTGAATATGATGAGAAGGGGTTTTACCTAGCAAGTATCCACACAACAGTCAATCAAGTTGATCATAGATTTATCTCAAGTTCTTATCAATCCTAGGGAATGTTCCTATTCCAATCTTTAATATACCAGCAGGCCAACCGGTCCTGATAATACTTACTATTCAACAATCAGGGAAACCTCTCAAGATTAGATGAAATAGCAGCAAAGGGCACAGGAATTATAAGGATGCATGCAATAACTTACAACCGTCAAGTATTAACATGCAATCAATTCTCTTTCATAAAAGCAATCAACTACCAGATCATGCAGATATGAGCGCTACAATGACAAGGAATTCCACCGTATATTCCTAGTCTAGCAATAGAAAACTATCAATCAAACTAGGTGATCAAGCTAGCAAAACTAATAGAAATCAATAGATGAAGAACAAGAGAATTAATACAAACCCATAGGAAAAGAACAAGAGTTTAGAAATTTCACAACTTAATAACTGAAGGTTTCAACCGCTAGGTAAAACAATGGAGATTAGTTCCTGCTCATGGTTGCAGAACTAAATTGTCTGATGGAAAAGATTATGATAGAAAAGATGATTCGGATGATAGAAACTAGGGTCTTTAAATAGAGAACTAACCCCAAAATATATGGTAAAAAGAAAGATCCTAAACGAAATATAAGGAAAATAGGAAAATAATAAAAGAAATAAAAGAAAAGCAAAATAAGGAAAGTCCGGAATATCTTCGGCCTTGTTGTGGCGATCGCCATAGATGCCTGGCGATCGCGGTCTTCATTTAAATCTTCGCCGTCTCTGTCGCACCATGGCGATCGCCATAGAGTCATGGCGATCGCCATGCTCTCTCGAACTCCTGGATGCTCCTGTTGTAGAATGGCGATCGCCATAGTGATGGTGGCGATCGCCGCTGCTCCGCAAAATGCCTTCGTCTTCATGTCTTCAATCTTTTATCATCTTCTTCTTCGGTTCTGGTCTTCATTTCTTCACTTCTTCATAAACAACTCAGAATATAACAATAGCTCCAAATACTTGTGATAACACTCCTAAACTAATGTAATAACCCCTAGTTACGCCATACAAAGTGTAGCGTATCAGGGCGCGACCACCAAAATGACTAAGGTGCCTATCACAATGGTCCTTAGGAAAACGCTAAACACAACATAATGAAGAAAAGAACTAAGGCACAAAAGGCATTGACAAGTATAAGACACTTAAGTAAAGAGCACCCACCGGGCAAGCACCCGCTGAAATGGTGGACGAATCCATCTTAATAGTAAAAGCTTCATTGTTAGGCGCCATGGCAATTCTTTTGCAAAGAGAAGCAGCAGAGAAAAAGAAGGGAGAAAGGCCATTATATAGAAGGTTGGATCAACCAATCCGCCATTAATGAGAAAGGTAGGTGGAAGTGAGGTAGGTAAGAAAGTAAAAAGTAAGTGCAGAAGTAAATGCGAAAAGTAAATGCAGAGGTAAAAGAGAAACGTCAAGCATAAGATAAAAGTTTTTCCTTCCACAAAGCCAAAATGTAATGTAAGGGCTCGCGACCACATGCGGCTCGCGACCCGCCAAAAATAGTAAACCATTGTACGCATTCACAAATTCACAGATTAACTTAAAAAGTTCACAAACGTCACAAAGAAAATTAGGGTTGATCATTTGCATGCTCCGAAGGAACGCTGATGTTGTTGTCAACGTTGTCGGCTGTCTCTTCGCGAGCACCCTCTTCTTCTCTGACTTCCTCCGTCGACACGATGTTTTCAGCCCCCAGCAGTCTCCTCACTGTCAACAATGACAGTTTGATCACGAGCTCCCTCCTCTAAAGCATCGGTCTGAAGACGTTTAGGCGAAGACCCAATAGATTGAAGCATCTCCTCCGTGAAAACCGCATGCCTCTTCCTTTTAGGTTTCCACAGAGCAGGAACTACCGGAGCTTGAGCCTCTTTCCCCTCAACAATCCCTTTGTCCTTCTTCATTGGACCCACCGTCCAACCTTCAAGGAGGGCCGCGTCGTCATCAACGTAAGTGCCTATTGGAGGAGGAACGTACTCGGGAAGAACCCCCGAGTAGCCGCAGAAATCTGAAGGGTCATAACGAAACTTGGAAACTCCATGCTTCTTGAGATGAGCCTTGAGAGAGAAGATTAGAAGAACGCTAAGAGTCGTGCTGATAAAATCAATGCGATCTTGTTCGCGATAGCTTGAAGCATACTGGGCTGCACCTTCGCGAGGGGCGCGGGCTGTGGCGTCAGCAATATCTTTCCTCAAGTTTCCCATCTCCACCTCATGCTTACGCTTCTCCACCTTAGCCGAAACCTCTAGCTGACTCACCTTCTTGGCCAGCTCCACATTCCTTTTCTTCTGAGCCTCCAAAGCTTTGGTCGCCTTCCCACATGCAGACTTATGCTCTCGACTCTGCGCTACAATGGCCTCATAGTCCTTCTCCAAATCCTTTTTTTCATCCTCGACGGCAAGGGCATATTGCCCAATGGATTCAAAAAGGAGCATCCCCTACAACCAAAAATATTATGGAAGAATTAGAAACACACGGTGATGAAAATAAAGAAATTAAAAAGCACAAGACTCACCGCGAGGGAAGCTGCAGAAATCCCTGCGCCGCCGCGAAGGACACCCTCAATACACTGAGGAGTGTCAGGAAGACAAGGACGTTCTTTGCCGAAGAACCTCCTCACTGATTCCTCATCAAAAAAGATCGAATCCCCCAAAGGCGAGCTTCGGGGAAGGACACTTTCTTCTCCGCGTCCCATAGGTTGTTTACCTTTCTCGGCCGCAGATGCACGTTCTATCGCGACGCCGAGGCTTGGGGTAGTTGTTCCTCTGGGCCTTGGGAAGAGGATGGTCTTTGCATGAGGAGAAGCTCTCGTGAGGGGAGTGGTCTGCCCAATGGGAATGTCCTCAGACAAAGGGTCGTACTCCCCGGGAAATGGCTCTTGAATACGGATCCCACCGCCAGAGTTCTTCTACTTGCGAGTGGACTTGGAGGCTTGAGCGCTGCTAGGGGCAGAGACCTTGCTTTTGGTCGCGGCCTTCTTGACTCGCGAGCTCTTGCCTTTGGCAGCGGGAGTCGGGAGCTCGATCTCAGGGTCGGTGTCAAAGGAGTCGTCAGAACCATCGAGATCGGGGAGATTTGAGAAGAAGGTGTTATCTGAATAGAACAAATATCAAGCGATAAGCATGAGGAGAATATCAGAAATACAATTGAAAAAATAACACTCGCGACAATAAGGATACCATAATGGTGCTCAAGACTTAAGCCTCGCTGGGCCAATACTTCGGGAGTAATGCACTTCGCGAAGATACGTTTCACTGAAGGATCTGGAAAGTCATGATACTTGTAAAAGAGACCGTCAGCCTTGGCTTGGGTCCAACCCCCGGCTTTAGGTTGTGTAGAAGTCTCGGCAATTTGAATGGAGAACCCCGAATCAGGAGGAGGCCGAATAAGAAACCAATCAGATTTCCATTTAGTAATCCGAGGAGGAGCATCCCATTCACTTGGTCCTAGTTTAAAGGTTGTAAACATCCCTTCTTCGTCGGGAGCATTACGCGATTTAAACATGAGAAAGAAATGACAAGGATTGGGAGCCACACCGATGTCTTGACATCTGATTGTATAGATTACAACTCTGTGCCAGAAGTTTGGGTGCATCTGGGCCGGGCTGTAACCCAATTGCTTCATAAGCTTCCGGGCAAAACTAGTGAGGGGTAGCCGAAAGCCAGCTTCGAAAGAGAAGTGACTGATCGCGAAGAAGGATCCATAAAGATCAAGAGAAGTCCCTCCAGAAGATGGCAACGCGAGAACGGTGCCTTCCGGGAATGGATAGGTGTCGTCTATGGTCCTAAGATCATGCAATTGAAGTTTTGAAGAAGGGCAATTTATTCCCAAAATTCTTGGGTTTAGAGAAACGGACACGATGAGTTAGGATTTTTACACAACTCGCGGGTTTGGTAAGCCATTCGTCAATCTCTATACGGGGTAGAGGACCCTGCCATGTATAATAGCCCCTCTCATCTCCAAAGCCGATGTCTTCGTCTTCGGGATTCTGAATAGGAGGAGAATTATTACCGCTCCCCCCGTCGGGTCGCGATGTGGAGGGACCAGTGATGTCCTTATTTCTTGAAGAATGGATGGCCTGCGGAATGATGAAAAAGGAAGGAAGTTAGTTCTCCAGGGTAGGAAGACGAAACACAAGGGTAAAAAATAAACCTCGCGAGCCATAAAGTGAAAAACAAAGAAATCCCTGGAAAACTGAGAAAAGAAAGATTTGAAGAGAAGTTGAGTAGGCAAGAAGATGAACGCTGAGAGAATGAACATCAGAAATGAAGAACTAATAGAAGCAAAAATTGAAAGCCTGGATAGTCCCTAATAAGAAATGACAAGGGAAATTAGGATTTAGGGAGAAAAGGGGGCGGCGCCACCCATAGAAAGGCTGAAAAGGAGGCGGAGAGGCCCATCGGACCACCGTGAAAACTCATTCAAGGTTTCAAATACAAACAACAATGGCGGAAATATGTAAGAAATTGAGAACGGGTAAAGTGAAAGCATGAAACATCACAAAAGAGGGATTAGAAGCAAGACATACCTGCCATTTGTTGTTTATTCGCTTGATCGGACAAAGAAAAGGGAGACCTTGGTAAGATTATTTCGGAGGTTTTTACAGAGGTTTTCGAGAAGATGAAGTGAGGAAGAGGGAAAAAATGTGATTCGACTGGTTTATATAGGAAAGAGAGAAGAGCCAGGTGCTTGACACGTGTCATAAAATGTCAAAGCGCGGGAGACAAAGCGTCACTTATTTAAAATTCAAAATTCAAAATTCAAAAGGTGCGCGATGGAAAATAAGTGTCGCGAGCAAAATCAGAAAGGAAACTCCCAGAGTGTAACCTGAGCTTCATAAAAATTACCCAAGCCTTGTCCTCGCGAGAACAAGGACTTGGGGGGCTTGATGTTGGACCCGGTTCTCAGGTCGTGAGCCCATCAGGCTCGCGACGGCCCAGAGAGTAACGAAAGCCCAAAGGACCCTGAGAGGCTCGGGAGAATAAGGCCCAATAAGTAAGCCCAATAAGCGAGGAGAGCGAGATCGGATAAAGTGGGGCCCGCGACCTATGTATAAAAGGTAACGGAAATGAGAGAGAAAGGCATCTTTTTGGCATCTGAGGCATTTACTCCCTTGAGCAAGAGAGAAACACTGAAGGCGAAACTCCCTTCCGGAATCGTCTTCTTCTTCCCCCAATGCATCTTTGTTCATAGAGGATTGGATGATCAGTACTTGGATTATGACTCTCGGTATCAGATTCGTGATATTGAAGTGAGAATTATCGCGTTTGGTCGAGATCCATTGTTTACTGTTTTATTGGTTTGGTTCGTAAGGTTTCATGGCTTGAATGTGTGTTTTGATCGATATTTCCCTTCTTTTGGTCATTATTTGGTGTTATTGAGCTCGTTACTCTTATTTGGTCATGATCAATACTGACTTGGGCGTTGGAGAGCCAAATCTGGGGGTTCGACCTTCTGGTTAGGTTGCGCAGGTACTCAGGAGCTCAAGAACACGAAGAACAGCGCAAGAAGGCGAGTTTTGATCCAAAAGAAGATGGGATTCATGTTGTTTGTCCAGCTGGCATAAGGAAGGTCTCCAGCAATTGAAGACATTTAGTTGGCCAGACCTCGCGAGGTGTTGATCGAGATGTCGCGAACATCTGGGCTCCAACAATATGCAACTCGGAAATGAATTAATATGCAATCCAAAAAACACTTTCTATGCTTCATACACAAAACACAAATCATAAGACATGCAATCAACAAACACATGGTATGCAATTCAGAAATTACTAGAAATACAGGTCAGAACAAAATCCTGACACAACACACGTTGGAAATCAAGAGAAGATCAATGTGTGCTTCATAATAAAATCGTTGAATGCAAAAAAAAAGGAAAAAGAACTGAGGGCAATCCGGAAACACTACGTACGCAATTCATATTTGATTTAATATGCAATGTAGAAAACACTATATGTGCAAACAACAACAAATTCATAAGCAATATAGAAAACACTTGGGATGCAGTTCAAATATGACTTAATTTGCAATCCAGAAACAACATCATATCCAAAACAAACAGTGAACACAAGTGTCATTGCTTTACTTAGAGGATTCAAATGCAGTAGCTAGAGTTTTATAGACAGTTGTTGCATATATGCACTCCAACAATATTCATTCCATATCTAATTGGGAAGAAGTCACACACTTCGGGTAATCCTGAGTGACAACTGCTTCTCATTTGGAGGACAAGTTGCCACAATCTTGAACAAGTACTTATGCTTCAAGTTGGAAATATGAGTTGGGTTGTTGTTACACATCCTGTATTTCTATTCCTTTCATCCAAATCCCATATAAGTATCCATGTTATACATGGCAAAAAACTTAGATCTATGTTTTCTATCGCACCAACAATGGGAAGACGAGTTTGTGAAACTTGCATCTTGGAAACAAGTTCATATTCCAAATGCAAACCTAAACATTCAAGATATATTGCAAAAACTGTTTTATGAAAAGAATAACAAATAGAAGTTAATAGGTAACTCTTGAAAAAATAAAAAATACAATAAAAAAACTTACCAGTTGTTCAGCATAGCACGAGTGATTGTAATCTGGATTTGTACATGGATTAAGTATTTCACACTTCTGATTCTTCATATTAAATGTAACCACAAAATAATGCTCCCCCGTGTGAATGGGAATACAAACTGTTTTGAGACGAAATAAAGAAAAGTTAACATTTTGTAAATGACAATGAAACATAGTAATATGGATATAATAGAAAAAAACATACGTACCAAGCCAAAGTCCTGGGGGTAGACACCAATTTTCAAATTTACTAGCTCTTGGATACTTTATGTGTGACAACATATACTTGTACAAATTTTTGTACAAGTTTTATTTTAATCTCATAATTAATTAATATAATTATAAGAAAAATTCTTTACTTGGAAAAAGTAACAAAATACCTTTATTAAAATAAAAATGAGAGTTATTACAATACTACCCCCTTAAGAACATTTTTTACCCCGAAACATGCACTAAGACGGGTAATAAATTATCACACATCAAAGGTATTGCTTCATACCATAGAAGGATAAAGTCAATTCATAATAATACTTAACTTGTATTAAATTGAACTATACTAATACCAAATGGAAACGACGTTTGAGGAGAATCAAAAGATAAGCTCCAGATTAGGATATCAATTCTTTAATTAAATTGACCTATACTAATACCAAATAGTCATCACTTCTTCCCTTCTGAATGATCGCTTGGTCTTTCAGAAGAACAACTCTCCGCTACTGGCGGATGACAAAACGTGTATAACTATTCAAGAAGGAAATCTTATATGAAATGATAACGTTCCAACTACGAAAGATAAAGACGCACTTGTCCTGGCTCTATGTCAAGGATAGGTCGCCATTACGCAAACGAGAAAAAGAAGGACTAGAACTATTGTCGAAAGAGACAAGGAAGTTACATCCAGTTATAAGACTTTCTATAACTAGGCATTAAAAGAAGGCACAAGACGATGACAGAGGTTTTAAAATTCTTAATAAAGTATAATTTAACTTGTCTTCCATTTCAAAACCCTTTATGAATCTATATATAGTTATACTCTTAGAATAAACTCAACCAAATTGTTAAGTTTCATATAACGTTTTAAAACTAACTATTACAAACTCTTATATGTTATGTTTATAAATTTTATTCAGCATAAAATAGTTAGAGAATATTTTACAATTAAGTTTAAAAGTTCGTTTTAAAACTATATTCAAAACTAATAATTTAAAAAAGTTTTAAAACCTTTTTAAGGAACTTTTAGCTCTGATCCCATAATTGTAACACCCCCAAATTACATTGGGAATATTACCGCCAGTGACCCCAGACTTAACTGTCCAAAGTCACCCAAGGATTTACAGTATGCATCGCAAATACAAAATAGTAATTGAAATGCAATTATATTATTAAAATACTTAAGCTAGTTTACAAATGTGGAAGCGATTACATTAAAAGTCATATTATATTACTTAACAGTATTACAAATGCGGAAGAGTTATAATGAAGTCATAATTCTTAACGTTATTACAGAGATTACAGCGGAAGACTTAATTAAAATATTGGAATTACAGAATAGATCTTAAACCCTATTACTAATCTCGAAATCTTAATCTTATAAATAAAACTCTAAAACATTATTGGTTGCCTTCAACGTCGGGGACTTGATTCTTCACTTATGAGAAACTATCATCTGATGTGCCGTATAGGGACGGATGACACCAGCCAACCATTCAAAGAAAAATAACGGTTGGTTTGTCTAATGAAAGACTACGCAAGTGGTATTTATGTGAGGTTCTTTGTGGTCATATTAAGCTACTATCGTAGTCTCTCGAGTTAAAGTTGAAAGACGATATATAACGAATTACTTCCACTGAAGAGGGAGGATAGACCAAGAGATATGCACCAAGAGAATACCCGAAACGAAGGTGGGTATTATGGGAAGAAAATAAGATTTATTTGGGAACGTTTTAGAAACATCACACATAGTAGAACTCATTCGAATAATCGGGTCCGATCAATACGTATTGTGCGAATTCAGATTGAAAAGACGAACCTCTTAATCTAGAGAACGAGCGGTTTCCAAGTTGTACTCCTCGCTCGAGGTTTATTAATTATGTGCTCGCAACACTTATCTTATTTACTTTTCACACCACACATTATTATCTTAAAGGTTTTAACACATTCTCGACTCAAGGAGATTAACACAGGGTGACATTACCGTCCAACCCAATTGCACTAGCAAGGTGCTTAAACACCTCTTATCCTTAACGGGTGGAAAAGAAGCAATGATCATGATCTTAAAACATTATTAAGAGACTATTATACCTCACAAGGCTATAATATCCCTACACACACGTGCTTATTAAGTTAACATTAACGACTATACTTAAGTCCACACATAGCAGAAAAAGGCCACACACATACGTCTTTAAGACGTCAATCAACCTAGTACTTATAACTAAATATAGGTATCGTAAATATCTAACAACCTAGATACGAAAAACATTTAGCACACAAGTGTTCCCAAACAATTAATTAGGTTTTAAAAATTATCCAATTATTCAACAATTAATTTAAATATTAATATGCAAAGAGAAGAGAAAGCAAGAGCGAACAGCCACTTGCCTGAAATAGAAGGCGACGAACGGATGAAGTTGGAGTTGGGAGTCTTGTCAACGAACTCGATCTTCAAGAATTGATCCAATCCCGATACCCAAATCACAAGAATAATTTGTCATTAATAATTTATCACTTACGAAAGTATATATGATAAATTTTAGAGGTTTTTACCGAAAACCACCCGTAAAATACCGTATAATGCCCAAAATCACCCCATTAACTAAATATTACCGGAAACCACCCATATAACACTCTCCGTTAGCCAAACGCCACCCATTTTAATATCCCATTTAAAATTCGTTAAGTATTTAGATATGACCCAAAATTATTATGTTTATTCATTTTTTCACAACTTGAAAAGTTGAGATATAGTTGTAATTAGGTAAAAACGTTGGGCCAGCAAAATCATCTTCTTCAACGCAAAACCATAACCGAGAATTGAGCAAACATTGCCGCTGCTCACCACCTCAGGCGACCTCGTCCCCCTTTTAATCAATGATATGCAATTTAAACCACCGAATCGGAATCAAATCCAAAAGCGAATTAGAAAACCTAATTACAAAATCAAAACGATACGTTGCTAAAATCCAGATCTGTAAACCCTTCGTCTACCATTAAGAATTCGCTCAGCGACACAGGAACACCGTCTTCGTCGACGGAAACAGCGACATCCAGAGTAAGCGAGAAATTAAAAGCAGGGGAGACAAGGCTTGGCTGAAGAAAATCTGTAAAAAACAAGTCAGTTTCGAGGTTGAAGAAGATATGATGATTTGAGGGTGAAGAAAACCAAGCATCGTCAAATTAAGAAATCTCGTATTCATATTTGAGGATGGGGAAGGGATTTGAGGTGGAAGAAATCCCAGATTCGGAATTGACGGTTCAGAATCAATGAAGTTGGAGAAATTAGGGTTAGAAATTAACTCTAAATCATTCTTGAGTTCGTTGCTTCTCACTACTTGGATCTACACTCAAGAAACAATGTTGTTAAAATCTGAATCTGCATTCCTTTCCAACGTTGGCAGCTACTTTCTAAGATTTGATTGTGTAGCGGGGGCGGAGGCTGACAGAGGTTGCTCATATCTATTTATCAGATCTGATTCTTTTGTTAAAAAACAGATGTAGCTAACCCTTTTTATAACTTAATTACACTTGTTTCCCCAACTTTTCAAGTTGTTAAGAAAAGTGAATAAACAGAAAATTTTTGGGCAGGTTGTGGATAGGATTGTTGCTATTTGTAGAAGTTTCTTGTGGGCAGGGAAGTGTGATAGCAGAAGATGTTTAGTGGCCTGGGAAGAGGTGACTAAACCCTTTGATGAGGGGGGCATTGATATTAAGGAGGTCCTCACGTGGAATAAAGTTCTCCTCATGAAATTGATTTATGAAATGCATGAGAAGAAGCCTAATATTTGGACTAGTTGGGTCAGAAATAAGTTACTAAAGGGGGAGGATTTATGGAGAAGAGAGGAGAAGAGTGGTGATTCTTGGATTTGGAGAGTTCTTATCCGTATCAAGAATGAGTGGGGATCTAAGTTTATGCCTAGTAATTCCTTGGTTGGGGTATATAGTAAAAGACTGATTAGTCTTGATGATATCAAGAAGAGAAATGGTAAGATGAATTGTAAGGCTTTGTATGACAATGTTAGGGAGAGGAACGTCGGTGAGGGTATATGGTATTTGATTTGGGGTAAGAGGCAAAATAGGAGATGGTCCTTCCATCTGTGGTTGGCTTTGAAGGAGAGATTACCTACGAGAGCTAGACTTCATGGGTGGGGGATTAATATTCCGGATATGTGTGTCTTGTGCAACTGTGAACCTGAGACTGAAGTTCATCTGTGGTGGAAGTGTAGCTATACTAAGGAGGTGTTGATTAGATTGTTGAATTGGCTCAGAGTTGGTACTTGGAAGGAGACTCTTGAGGACTGGTTTAATTGGATTGATAGAACCAAAGATAAGAAGTGTTGGAGAGTGCAAGGCTTGGTTATGGTTATAAGCGCCGCTACCTATCATACTTGGAGAGTCAGAAACAATACTATCTTCAGGGGTAAGCATGAGAGTGTCATGGATTGTTATAATATGGCTATGAATGATTGCAGGGCTCGGATTGCTTTGAAGTGTAGGGATGGTAATAGGAGGAATGACTCTTACATGAGAATGCTTAGGCTTTAATTGTTTGCTTGTTTCTGGGTTGTTTGTTGTTGTTGTTGTGGTTGTGGGAGAGTTGGTTCTTGTTACCCCCCCTAGAGTCCCTGGAGTGTAGGGTCCTAGATGGGGTGGGCGTTATTGTCTCTCCCCTTGAGGCCTCGTATGTGTGAGGTTCCTTGGAGGAGTGGGGCTTGTTGTGCTTTCCATGAGACATTGGCTTGTGAGGTTCCGTGAGAAAGTGGAGGTGAGGTTAGGGTTAGTCTTGTACAAAGATTTGTCCCTTTTTTGGTAATATATTTACTTTTATCAAAAAAAAAATATTGGGCTAAATCTGTAATTACTTAACAGATTTTAAACGGGATATGAAAATGGGTAGCGTTTGGCTAACATAGAGTGTTATATGGGTGGTTTTCGGTAATATTTGATTAATGAGGTGATTTTCGGCAATGTACGGTATTTTACGGGTGGTTTTCGGTAAAAACCTTAAAATTTTATTATAAAAGTTCATATATGTATTTAGAGTCGAAAAGTCAAACCAAAATCAATACATTCACCTTATTCATTTGGATAGACAAACAGAAACGAATAAACCGAAGCTTGTCCCATCATTAGTACAGCACCACCCTCTCAGAAATGGAAAGCAACAACACAGACAGGAGACGAACGAAATGTAACACGGATTAACAACAACGCAGCAAACGGAGGACAACGACTAAAGTTTCATATAGCTCATTTGGGCTCATACAGAGTCGGAATTGAGCTCCGTCCGCTGCTACAGCTTCGTATCGTCGAGGGATTAATATTGGAATCAGGAACTACAGGAAATGATCATTTAAATCTTTGGGAAAAGACCAGAACAGAAACAGGTCGGGAAAAACAGAGCACAAAACTCTGCTGAGTTCAAAAGGCTCGTACGGGCACAATCAGAAACCAAATCGAGTGAGGCCGGTGGCTACGGATTCTTATTGATACTGGATACATAATAAACTCACGAATTTTGGAAAACGATGGAGTAATGAAGTGGGGAAAAGCCATAACAGACAGCATCGGAAAATAGAGCTAATGAAGGGTTTGGGGTTTGTTTGGATGAATTGGATGCCAAAAACATGAAGGATATGCTTATATTTATAGGAATTTTAGTAGCCTTGATCACCACGCACAAGATCCATATTTTGTTTTTGCTGAAATTCATTGAAATCGAATCGAATTTTAAAGATTTCAAATCAAAACCCTAAAACGCGTCTAACAAGATTACGGATGAATCTGGGCCCTTTTGCAACCAAATTCAATCAGATAAAAGATGAATTACATAGGTGAGATTGAATAGAGTATCCCGAATTTTACGGAATCGAATTCCGATCAAAAACGAGTTCGAATTTCGGATTTGAAGATTGAAATCGAAATGGGGAGAATAAATACTTATATTTCTGTAAATTCCAATCGACCACTCTATTATTTGGTCGACTTACAAATAAATCCCAACCTTTATAATTTGTGGCATAAATGTCCTTAGCGGTTCTAGGAAATTATAGAATTTACCTAAACTTTAAAGATGACTCATAATAATTATTTAAGCTAAATTGAATAATACTTAGCTTAAAATAATTTAATCAATATTGATTTTATCATATTTAAACCTTAACGTTAAATTGTTAAATTGACTAAAATATTCTAGGTTACATATTGATAAGATTAATTTATGTGTGACAACATATACTTGTACAACTTTATGTACAAGTTTTATTTTAATCTCATAATTAATTAATATAATTATAAGAAAAATTCTTTACTTGGAAAAATTAACAAAATACCTTTATTAAAAATGAGGATTATTACATACTAATTCTAGGAGCTCTAACTGTTGCAAGCTTAGATTATCAAAACACCTATCGTTTAAGCTTTGAGGAGGACGCACTTTGCGCTACTAAGGAACATTCCCTCAAATTGACTGGAAAAAAAAACTTAAATGTTAGACAAACTAAAAAAATGAATCTGTAATTGGTTATGAGTGTAACTTGAAAAATTAAAATACCCTAGTAACTTGATGATATGGTTTTAGGGCAACTAGAACTTGTTGCAGCTGGAGACAGCTATACAAAATAAACATTTTAAAAACAAACATACACTGGAAATTTTATCTGAACTTGTTGCAGCTTGAGAAACCTATACAAAATAAATTTAGTACTTACCGTAAGGAAATGATCCTGACCACGTTCGTTTTCATTTCGACCTTGAGGGATAGACTACAAACACAATAAAAAAAACTGCATTATATCAAAACAAACAGAAAAACTACTAAAGGACTGAAATGCACTAAGGCTTCATCCCATATTGAATGATGGAAGATCATATTTTTCAGAATCATAGACAAATTTTGTAGGCACAAATGATGAAGGAACTGTGGAAGCCGGTGGAGAAACTTCTGTAGAAGGGTTGTCCAGCAAAACTTACACTTTTTTTCCTTCTTCTTACTGTCGAAGGCGCTTTTGGGCTTGTAGGATTTGCCTTTGCCTTATTTTGGAGATATGTAAGTCAATTATGTTGATCATTCTTCATATTAATTCTTGTGCTCATAAATAAAGATAGCATCTCCTAGCTTCTATTTAGAGGTGATAAGATCTTACATTTAAAGGAAACAAAGAAGTAAGAATAATATACTACCTTCTCTAGACTTGATACATAAGCCTGTGAATTGACACTTGTTATATCCTCCAAAGTAGTTGCCTTGAAATTTTTTAATTTCAATTGTATCAGTTTTAAAGTGCTGAAATAAGTATAAAACTATCTGCAGCAAAGTATGCCTAAAACAAAGAGGACTTTACCATTTTGCTACAAAAAAGGCAATACAGAAGATGGGTACGAGGTAATTGTTAAACTTGGCAAACAAGACATAGTAGCAAAGCTGAGATAGTAGGCAAACCAAAAATAGTAGGCTAGGGATTTGACACTATACGGCGGTATTTAGGTCTTGGTGAATAGAATTTGTAGTCTTGGGCAAATATTAAACCTTTGGTTCTACCTGTTAATCTCTTGAACCTACATGAAGAAGATATTGGTCAAAGAAATTCTATTTCATGTCTCTAAAATATACACTTAGCATTCTATAAAATCTTTTAAAACAAATTATTTTAGTTTTGTTATGAAGATACACAGTAAATGGGATAAGAAAACCTTACAACTAACCCTTCTCCATCATCAACTGACATTGTATCCGGTTTCTCAGCAATTTCCAGACAGTTGACAACCACGAAACGAAAACTTTTCTCTTCTTGGACAACCAATTTAGGAAACCTCGCGCTTGTTTTAAATGAAGTAGCCAATTCTCTTCTTTTGAATGTTAAGGGACCTGTGAAATATCCATTAAGTGTACAACACAAATAAGAGAAAATGGAACAATCCCGAGAAAATATTTAAGCATTGATCCGGCATGGTGATATAAGGTATGTCCATGACATACAAAGAGAAATCTATAGCTTATATTATACAAACGTGACATCAAGCATTTCATACAAGCAAATTAGTATAACAACCTTTTTTTTGGAAACTTATTTGCTAGCTTCCTGTACAATCCTCCTGCGGCCTCAAGAACCACTCCAAGCGTCTTCTCCGGACAACCATCCAAAGAAGTGAGTCTAGTATTCGCTTCATCTACAAGTGTCTAGTATTCGCTTCATTTTTTTATTTCAAATGCTAAAATCCTTTTTTATTTCTACTTGAGTATACTTATAGGGTCTTTGAAGTTGTAAATTCATATCCTAACATTGTAGTAACAATAAATACATCCTTCAAGGTCCCCTATATGTATCTGAACAATTATGGTACCTAGATAACTCAACTTGCTAAAACCAACCAACGATTATTGACCCATCATTACAAAATCTCTTTCAAATGTTTTAATCCATTTAGGGGAGGTTACATAGATCTCTATAGAGTAAGAGATGTTAGACAGGCAAGGTTGAATTCTTTGTTTTCCTAACTCAATACCCATGTTTCCTAACAAGTTTAATCCATTATTCTCTAATCTCAATCTAGACTTAGTAGTTGTTTGTCCTAATTACCCGTTACAATCTTGAACACTAAAACCCTAGAACAACAGCTTTGGATAACTACAAGCTCTACCACGAAAACTGAAGAGAACAAATAGGCATACAAAGGGCGTTAGGAAGAGTTGCATACCAAGGAAAGATTCGGTAAGAGTGTGGGCGAAGAGAAACCGACGAACAAAGGAGTGAGCGGAGTCGTGGAGTCACGTGAATCAATGATGATAATTTGGATAAAGGAAGCACAGATACTCTCAACCGAAGTGAAGACCTCGAAGATAAGGTGAAGACGCCGGTGTTTGGGGGACGAAATCGATGGTGGTATCGTAAGACTATGTACACCCTCTTCTGTTTAGGGCTTGCGGCTCAGAATGAATCGAGGGATTAATTTTGATTGAAGATACTTTCCATATCAAATATTGCGTGCGTTTTTTAATAAATATATCAAATAACCCAGTTTTTAAAACAAACGTGTATTTGTACAACCATATAACCCCGAATTTTGAGGATCCGTTTTATATATTATGTTATAGATATGATTAACCCGGGTAAAAACAGGTTTGGGTTATATTTTCCTTTTTTTTTTGCACAGACTTTATACTTCGTAAGTTAAACGCCCGAGTTATATTCTATGAAGTATTAGACGTTTTATGGTGGTTACTTTCGCTTTGCCTTTTCCCTTAGGTGAAATCTTAGCAACCTTTAGTTTTGGAACATTTAACCTAAGACTACTCGTGATAACAATTGCAGTTTCCTTTCCCTTAGAAGGCTTTGCTTTAACAATTTCTTCTTGGACATTGGGAGAATCTGAAACAGCAACTTGAGGAGAAGAAGGCAAAACCATGAGTTTGTTGTCATCATCATTTAAAAGAGACTTGGACAATTTAGAGTTCATAATATTCCCAGTGTGTGACAACTCTTCCTTTTACCTAAAACATATGTTTTTTCTGCAATGGATAAAACATAACAATTTCAAACAGAATATCACAAAAACAAGTGGTAAAGGAAGATTACAATTCAAATAACACAGAATAATCAAATGACAAACATTTAGTATGTAAAATAACAAATTTCATAATGTGAAATCCACAGAACACACGATATGCAATCCAGATATCATCAAGTATGCAATCCGAACAACACTCTGTATGCAAACCACAAATCGCTTCATAAGTCACTTTGGATGTTAATAGCATCACAAACACTTGGAATGAAAATCACAAATAACTTCAAATGTGAACCACAAGTCACTTGGTATGAGATTCACAACTCACTTCATATGCAAACCACAAATCTAGTAATTTACAAATTTCATAGTATGCAATCCACAAAGCATATGGTATGCAATTCAGATATCATCAAGTATGCAATTCGAACAACACTAAGTATGCAAACCACAAATCACTTCATAAATCACTATCCAAATCATTAACTATGTATTTGAGGAAGCACTTAGTATTCAAATCACAAACACTTGAAATGAAAATCACAAATAACTTTAAATGTGAACCACAATTCACTTAGTATGAGATTCACAACTCACTTCGTTCGCAAACCACAAATCTAGTAATTTACAACTGTCAATATTTAACACTTACCAAAAACATAAGTATGCGGAAAACAATTCCATATATGTGATTTGACCACACTAATGCCTATTTTAGAGTGTAGAATCACAAGAGAAAAAATTGGGTTACTAGAATGTAAAATTAATCTAACAAGATGAACAATTCGACATAATAATTCCAAATGAAGAAGAAAAAGTAACAAGTCAACTAGTGTTACTAAACTAACCAGAAGAAGATTTTGGATCATCGGCGGATTTGGGATATGAGGACATATTCGATAGAGTTTTATGGAGATAAAAAAAAAGAAAATATCGATTTGAAGAATAACGATCAACGAATGTAGGAAAACGGAGGAGAGAAATGAAGAAGCCAAGGATTTGAGCTTGAATTGAGGGATAACAATGGCGAACAACAAGCGAAAACTGTCGAGAGACGAGGAAGAGGGGGGAGAAGATGAGAGAAGTTGAAACACCGAAGAAATCAAACGGGCGCATGCACGCGTGTTAATGAAATCACGATATAACCTAGAGCACATGATTAAAACGATCGGGCGGCTGAGAATCGTTCTCACGGGAATGCGCGTTCTTGCCTAGAGAGTGGTTCGCACCTGAACCAATATATATAGATAGATAGATAGATTTAGGCTCCTGAGAAACCATCTCTTAGAGTACAACGGAGTTAACGACTTATAGGAATTGGATCAAATATAGAGGAATGGCCAGGATTCACTCATAATTTTTAATAATTAAAAAAAAGTTTTAATATTCCCCTAATTTCCCTAAATCTCGTATCAATCTCAACCCTATCTCTCTCCTTCCTGATTCATTCTCTCTCTCGTTCTCTGCAAATCCCTCGCTCGCTGCCTCCTTACCCTAGCAGGAAGCTCCATCGCCGCCGCCGTAAGATCTTTGTCGGAGCCGGCGGTGACACTCTTCCACCCAGAATCTTCCTAACCGGTAATCTAGCCCTCCTCCTCCTTCCTCTCTCGGTATCTCTTTTTTGTTCTCTACCTCCTCTAATTCTCTTCCGGTAATCTATGCATCACTGCGCCGCCGTTCCTCCTCTCTTTGCTCGCATCATCGTCGGGTAAGCCTCAATTTTGTTTTTTCATTTGCTTAGTAGACAGATTTATATCTTAGGGTTTACAAATCTGGACGGAGGGTTATTTCTTTTGATTGTTACAGTATTCTCACCCTCCCCATTATCATCTGCACTTAGTACAATGAACGGATACTTGATCAGAGGAATTCAAGGTCAATGTCCAAAAGATTAAAGAAAATAAACCATATACCGTTTCCTCATTTTGGTGATTGTGCAGGTTCCCAGTGTTGTAAGTGTATAGACATAGAGTGGCCCATGTCTCCGTACACAATACCTAGACTTTGATATGCTAATACTAGGTTGCATGATAGATTCACCCATGAAAAATATGGACATTGTTCCCATACTCTTCTTGTTAGACAGAAGGATGAACTAACAAACGTAATGCTGATATTCATAACTTAAACGTAGGTAACAACTCAAACTCTCAATGAAGACACACCTTCAATGAGCCAAGGCACTCTGTCGTTCCTCTCTAATTTCAAGATACCTTCTAACCAACCCTAATCCCTTATTATATAGTGCTAATAAAAATAATAAACCAACTAATAATAATATCAATAATAATAATAATCTCATAAGCAACCATTAAGCTGCTCCTGGACTCTTCCCCATCTTGGGCTTACGACTATAAACGATGTATGGGCCAACCCTGTTGCCATGAGTGCTAACAATACCACCCCTGATTGAACAAACCTTGTCCACAAGGTTGGAAGACGAAAACTGATTCTTATAATCAGCACAAGACATCCAAGTTGCCTCCTCCAATGGCTTGCCCTCCCAAGCCACCAATATCTTATGGCACACCCCTGCCTGACCCGTGAGACACTACACCTTGAGAATATCAGCTGGCACAAATTCCTCCTCATCCATGACTAGCTCAGGAGGCAATGCAGTAATGGCCTGATGATCTCCCACCACCTTCTTGAGCAAAGATACATGGAAAACTGGGTGAACCTTCGACGAAGGGGGAAGATCCAGCTTGTAAGCCACTGCTCCAATTCGTTTAAGCACTCAAAAAGGCCCGAAATACCTGGTTGCTAGCTTCTGATTCACCCGCTTGATGAGGCTGGATTGTCAATGTGGCCTTAATTTGAGGAACACCAGAGCATTGAGGGGTAGCTCTAGCCACTGCATATCCGACTCTGATCTCCTCTCATCCTGCGGTACAGCTTCGTCGCCGCCGACATGTATCAGTTCTACATCGTCGTCGGTATCATTAAGCTCCTCCTCCCGGAACTCGATTAGCTTAAAAATCTTCTCTCCGCATTTGTGAAGCGGGCTATAAAGCCGAAGACACTTGAAACACAGTCCCTTTGCTCTCAAATCATTCAGTTCTCTTGGTGATAATGACCTTGTGAATCTAGGTTTGCTTGCCGAGGAGAAAGTAGAACCATTTGACAGAGAAGGCGATGATGATGCACCCCAACTTGATTTAGGTTTCTGATATGAAGAGCTTTCCTTGGGCTCTTGTGAATTGGGTGAGCTAAAGCCAGCTGGGCTCTTATTGGGCCAAGGTTTAAAACTTTGTCTTGAGCTTTCCTTCTTCCAGGGCCCACGACCCAAACCTTTATCAAAATTCAGTTTCCTCTCCACCCTCCTTGCCCCATCCATGGCGGCAAATAACTCTGATTCCTCATATCTCTGTAAGTCGACCCTAATTTCCGGCTTAATCCCAGCCAAGAAGTAGCCGAGCAGTTGGTCGTTGCCTAAACCGGTGGTGTGGGCGGCACACGCCACCATGTCATCAATAAATTCATCCACGGATCCAACCTGCTTCAAGAGACTCAAGTGCTCGAAGCGATTTGTAGCTTGGGTTCCCATGAACCGTTTCACCAATTCTGCCTTTAATTCCTCCCACGAAAAGTCAGTCCGTTGTTGCCCGATCCATCTTACCCAGTTCAGCGCTGCTCCGTCCATGCTCACCATAGCAATAGTAACACGATCTGCGGGTTTCGTTGACTGTATGGTAAAGTATTGTTCAGCCTTGGATATCCAAATCAAAGGGTCCTCCCCTTCGAACATCGGGAGTTCCACTTTCCGAGCAACCAGAGCATTTGAAGAGACTTCCCCTTCCGTTTTGGACGACAGCCTGCCATCCATTCCTGATGGTATCTCTATTGCTGGACCTTTCTGCTTATCCAGCGTGGGCCCCCCTGCCCGGGACTCTCCGTTGCCACCCTGCATAGTGGCAAACCCTTTCTGAATCTGCTCTGAGATGGTTGTCTGCATCGCTTGAATCATGGTAGTTATGCTTGTTTCAATGCTCTCCATCCGTCGATTGGATTCTCTTCCAATCAATCGAACTTCTTCCTGAAGTTTCTCCAACTCTCCCTCCACCACAGTCATCCTCGAATCTAACTCATCCGTCTTAGTCATGACTAAGAATCTCTCTCAATGAAAGCACCAATTTGTTAGACAGAAGGATGAACTAACAAACGTACTGCTGATATTCATAACTTAAACGTAGGTAACAACTCAAACTCTCAATGAAGACACACCTTCAATGAGCCAAGGCACTCTTTCGTGCCTCTCTAATTTCTGGATACCTTCTAACAAACCCTAATCCCTTATTATATAGTGCTAATAAAAATAATAAACCAGCTAATAATAATATCAATAATAATAATAATCTCATAAGAAACCCTTAAGCTGCTCCTGGACTCTCCCCCATCTTGGGCTTACGACTATAAGCGATGTATGGGCCAACCCTGTTGCCATGAGTGCTAACACTTCTAGATAGAAAGAAGGGTTATTTACCGAAAACCACCCGTATGATGACCTACTTTGCGATTAACCACCCCTATGTTGCAATATTACCGGAAACCACCCTTATCATACCCTTCGTCACTCAACAACCACCCCTGACTAACTTCCGTTAAATACTTATGCCACGTGACATATTATATTAATTTTTATTTTTTGAAATTACAAATCACACCCTTAAACTTTTGTAATGGCATTTATTTTCATTCCTTCAAATATTGGACAATTTATGCAATTTATAAAAAAGTAATCAAACCCCCTAACCATCATCATCCCCAAAATAACATTTCATCCTCTTCCTCCCTTGAACACAAGTCAACAAAATTGTTGTCATCCTCCGGATCGAATCAAGCTCAACGTCGGCGGGCGTCTCTTCGAAACCACCACAACCATCGCTCTCTCCGGCGGAACCGACTCCCTCCTCGCCTCCCTCTCCCTCAACGACCCCATATTCATCGACCGCAACCCCGACACCTTCTCCTTTCTCCGTTAATCCTCCACCTTCTCCCTCTAACATCTCCTCTAAGAAGCCTCTCTCGCCTCGCACCTCGCACGCACCTCCTCAAATCCGCCCTCGCACCTCCTCTCTCCGGAATCGACGCCTCTCTCGCCTCCACCCTCCTCCCCGCCTCCCACGCCTTCCTTTCCGCCTTCGACGAACAAGACTCCCTCTGGATGGCACACGGCGGCCAGATCTCCAACTACTACTCCAGATCTCTCACCGGATCTACTTTCCAGATCTCCACCTACGACTCCGGATCTCTCACCGGATGGAAACGAGATCTGGAATTTTGGGGCAAACGAGATCTAGATCTGGAAGTTGAAACGAGATATAATCCTGCTCAGATTTGGGGTTGAGTTTCAGATTTGGGGTTAGAGTTGAGTTTCAGATTTGGGGTTGAGTTTCAGATCTGGAATTTCGGGTTGAGTTTCAGATCTGGAATTTCGGGTTGAGTTTCAGATTTGGGGTTAGAGTTTTTGGATTGAGTTTTAGATTTGGGGAAGATGAAGATTTAGAGTGTTTGATTACTTTTTTATAAATTACATAAATTGTCCAATATTTGAAGGAATGAAAACAAATGTCATTACAAAAGTTTAAGGGTGTGATTTGTAATTTCAAAAAATAAATAATAATATAATATGCCACGTGACATAAGTATTTAACGGAAGTTAGTGAGGGGTGGTTGTTGAGTGACGGAGGGTATGATAAGGGTGGTTTCCGATAATATTACAACATATGGGTGGTTAATCGCAAAGTAGGTCGTCATACTGGTGGTTTTCGGTAAATAATCCTAGAAAGAAAGCCTGAATTTCATACAAGTCCAAACTCCCCAACTCATTTTTTATAGTAGATTTTTGTAGTCTCTTTGTGTATAGTTCTGGTAGAGTATCCTAGTTTCCAATATCTGAATGACATCTTTGCTTATGCATACTATTTTGCTAGTATCTCTCCTACCCTACGGAGTTCTGCAACTTGGCTCATTTTACTAAATGTGTCATTTTTTAGTGATGCTCTATATTCACATCTAAACTCCCTAGGTGGAATGAGAAACATGAATTTCTTCAACTGCCAATCTTACTATGCACTCTACCTTTAATTGTTGAATCTTATCTACTATTTGTACTGATTGAGATTTGAGTTTTTACCATCTCATTATTATCACCTGTTTATTAAATCATTCATCACCCACCACATAAAATCTCCACATGTAGTTTTTCATATATATATCATAATTCATATGCAATCTTCGCATGTACGGAGTAGTTGTTAAATTGGTCAGTCTCGTTTCCTTACCACCAATTATGTCTATAAAAATAGGCCCTTGCTAAATACAGCCCGGGCGTTTTCTGAATAACGCACGGGCCCTCGCGTTACGCGAGGGTGTTTTTCCCTATAAAAGGGGAAAAACCTTACTCGGCCCATTTTTTACATCACACAATATTTTCTACCGCCGCTCTCGCGTTTTCTCCATTTTCAAACTTCTTCTTCTTCCTCTTTTCACTTCAAATCTCCATATAAGGTATGTTTCTTATACTCTTATGCTTTCTAATGTTGTTTCTAGATGAATATATGTTGTTAGTATAGGAAATTGCATATTATATGATGTTTTGATATTGAATGTTGATTTAGAAATGGTTGTATAATGGATGAAAGATGATGATTTTGAATTATGGTTGATGAGTGGATGTTGTTTTATGTTGAAATTCATAAAAAAAAAAATAGGGTTGCCTGGTTGATGCGTGCAAATTGACGCAGAACGCTACATCCCTCGCGTTCTGCGAGAATCATGCCCCTCGCGTTCTGCGAGAGTCATGTCCTTCGCAGAACGCGAGGAGTTGCCATAACTGGCAATTTTGTTTGTTCTGCAGAATATATGTTTGTGTTTTTTGGTTGTTTGTTCTGTTTTCTGATTTTATTTTCTGCGTTCGTTTATTTATTGATTTTACTTTGTATTGTTTTAGGCAATGTATCGTCCTGGTCGTTCGACTCGTCGGAAAAACAGAGATGTTGTTAGGGAAGAACCCCCGGTTGAAAAACCAAAGGGGAAGGGGAAAGCAAAGAAGAGTCACCCCGTACAGCTCTTCCCAGAGGGACTCCCCGACGTTGAAGAACGTCCCAATCCCAATTGGTCCCAAGGTAGTTATTCAACTGGACAACCGCGTAGTAGTTGGGAGTCATACCCAGTTGGTTGGGACCTTGTTTCCCAAGATAGTTATTCTACTGGACAACCGGGTTGCTGGGACCAGTTTTTTGAACATAATGCAGTTATGGAAGTCGGACAGGGGTGGGCGGGAGGCATTTGGGGCGGTGGAGAAGGGATGGTTGGACAAAGTTGGGGCGGTGGATATGCCGAGGGAAGTGGACAAGCTGGTTCTTCTTCACACAATCAAGCCCCAGAACCGATGGAAGCAGAAATGGAGGATGAATTTTTTGGGGATGAAGAAGAGGAACAAGAAAAAGAAGGTGATGATGTTGAAGAAGAAGAAGAAGTGGTCGAGAAACGCAAAAGAAAGAGGAAGTCCAAGAAGAATGAGTCAAAGTATGATCATGAGCTCACTCATGACACACCTGGAGGTCCAGAAGATCCCGAGTTGCTTAAGGGATTTGAAGCACATGTTGCGTTCCACATCCAGAAAGGGGAGGTAATTTAATTATTTATTTATTTTCTGCATTTTCAATACATTGCACATATTCTGCAGACTTATCAGAAAATGCCAGATATATGCATCTTCTCGCAGAACGCGAGAAGTGGCACACTCGCAGAACGCGAGAAGTGTCACACTCACAGAACGCGAGGAAATGCACATATTATGCATTTCCTGATAAATCTGCAGAAACAGAATTTTTTGAAAATTTGGTCTGCAGTGTGTAATTTTTGTATTTTTCTGCAGTTGAAAGGTCCGATGAAGGCACAACAACGGACAAAGCAAAGCAGTGATTGGCCATTGGACAACAATGATTGGTCAGAGATTCCCGGTGCAGTTGGACTGTCAGATCTACCTGACATGATGTACGAAGAAATCGACTTTCCGTTGATTGAAGCGTTCATCGAACGATGGCAACCGGAGACAAATTCATTCCACCTCCCTTGTGGTGAGATCACTATTGGCCTTCTTGATGTACATATGATTTTAGGCCTACCTATACAAGGGAAAGCAATGACGACATGTAAGAAACTGGGTGCCAAGTTTAGTCATGATGAGATTGTAAAATACTATGGTAGGAAGGGGGCGGAAATTTTTGGAATAGATCCTCATACTTTAGATTCTGGGAGGGTGAAAGCTGAATGGTTTAGAAGGCATTGTGAAAACCTAGGTCCAGAGCGAAAGGGTTTAGGTTGGGTGTTGTATACTGCTTCCTCGCTCTTATTTCCGGACAAGTCACAGAACTTGATTCGGCTTAGATATGGGCCTTTTTTGGAAACCTATGCCCATGCTACGGGCATATCGTGGGGTTCAGCTGCTTTGGCCCATCTGTATAGGCAGCTGGGGATATGCACACGACAGGGTTGTGCCCAGATGTCTTTCTGTTACACCTTGTTGCAGGTATTATACTTTCTAAGCGTTTAATTTACATACTTATATATATTTTCATATTTAACGTACTTTGTATTTCTTAGGCATGGATCTACAACTACTTCCCACACTTTCGACCTACTGAACGTCCTCGGTGGAGAGCGGAGCAGCCATGGGCATACCGGTGGATGCCTAAGAATGTAAAGCTGAAGAAGGGGCAAGTCGGAAGGGACTACAGGGGAGCGCTCGATATTCTTATGTCGGAGATGGTAAGTTTCTGCATTTTCTGGGCTTTCTGCATTTTTGAGTACGCAGCAGTCATTTGTTTGATTATGCAACATTTTCTCGCAGAACGCGAGTTTGGGGCTCCTCGCAGAACGCGAGGATGCACACACTCGCAGAACGCGAGGAAATACAAGTTTCTGCATTTTGTCCTAGTTTCTGCATTTTGTCCTAGTTTCTGCATTTTCTGCTGTTTTACAGACTTGACCTGTCATTTTTTTAGGTATGTTGGAACCCGTATGGAGCACAAGACTTCACCGATCCTGAGCTTGCTCCCGCTCTATTTCACGGGGTGCTATCCTGCTGTGACATCACCGAACCACACATGCCTGATAGGTGTCCGAGACAATTTGGGAGAGTGCAGCGTATTCCTAGGCCAGTCATCGAACCGCTCAAAGCTCATAGGTTGAAAAACATTAGGTGTTATAGTGTTTTTTATGACGCCAACCAATGGCTTTGGGAGTCAAGAGATGTTCACTCTTTGTCTCTCGATGATATGGGGCCAGTTGCCTATGCACCACATGAATGCTCCCATGATTACATGGATTGGTACATCAAGAGGACCCATAGGTATATCCGTCCTGCAATCCATGGGATGATTACTGAGAGACAGGTAATATTAATTGTTTTAGTTTATCTTGCGTTTGTAGTCTTTGTTTGTCTCTAATATTAACATAGAATGAATGTTTACTTGCGTATAGGTGATTGGCCGGGTGTACAATGACATGGACCGGTATCGGTTTGCCACTCCAGAGGATTTTTCTTCAATTCACGCCAATTTGCTACTATGTATGTCAAATCTCGCTCCCTTCCGACCACGAGAAGACGAATAGCCTTTTGTTTTGTGTTTTGGATAATTTTGTTGCTTGGATAATTTTGATGCTTGGATAATTTTGTTGCTTGGATAATTTTGTTGCTTGTGTTTTCAATTCTGTTCGGTTTTTGCATAACCTCGCAGAACGCGAGGTGTACACCACTCGCAGAACGCGAGACGAACCTATAGGAAACAGGGTGCTCCCAGTTGAGATGCACGGTCTGTGGCACGGTTGGTGTCACTCGCGTTCCGCGAGTGACACCTACCTCGCAGAACGCGAGGAATGACATTTTCTGGAAAATGTCATTCTTCCTGTTTAAGAATTTAGAAAAAAATCTCCAGTTCAACATTACATTACAAATTCAGCGAATAAAACATAACTTCAACATTACATTTCAAAGGCGGCACATCGATGTGACACAAGATCGTGCAAAGAAAAAGCATCTCTTTCAGCGTTTCGCCACCAAGGAGTAAACACATGAGGTAATGGGCAGTTTTCTTCAAGACGCAACTACAAGAAAACAACAACGTTAGGAAGTTGCATATTAGATAGTAATTCATAAGTAGATCCAAAAACTTACCGGAACAAAATGTCTCTCACTCTGAATATAGAATAAGTAGAACGTCGGAAGTGTGTCACCATCTTCTAACCAAGTAGGACGTTGTAGAGGAAGGTAAGTGTAGTTAGCATTTTTTTCCACCGTTACGAACACTATGTTGAATGTGGATGCCACAAGGCATCCCATTTCCGGGGTAGCTAGCCAGTGATCTTCTGGAGCCCTTCCTATTCCTTCCCATGTAAGTTGGTGTAAAGCGCTCTCCAAAGTTGCTTGTTGTGGAGGTCCAATCCAAGTTCCTTGAACTAGGTGTCAAATCTCTTTGACCTTAGCTATCATCAAATCTCTTACTTCCCTCCATAAGTGTTGGTTGTCATGCAATTCATGAGCTATTGCTCTAAATCCACAATTTCCATCTCCATTTACCTCAAACCAACCATTCACATGGGTGCGCATTGACGCGGGTATGTGAGACTTGTACTTGCCAATCACCTTAATCTTTGGTTTCTTGAATGTTTCAGAATTAGAAGCATTTCTTTGCTTCTTTGGGGGTGTTTCTTCCAAATCTCTAGCATCCATCTCAACATTAGTGTGCTCCCATGCAGACGGTCTTCGTGCTATAAGTCGAGTCCATCAAAAGGACATATGGAAACGCCTTTAAGAGTTTCATTGATTCGGGGCTAGCAAAAAACAAGTCGCCTATTATCGAAGGATTCGTTGCACTTGGCCTATACTCCATGAAGTAGTTGCTCTCTTTGCATTGGTGAAAGAATTCTTGAACCACGGTTCTACCTTCCATTTCCTCTTCCCTTATATGTCTTAGCAAATTGTACACTTGGTTCTTCTTTGTGCAACTTCCGGGATCCTTGTTTATCTCAGTGTAAATCTGATTTGGAGAACAATGTGAAAGTACCATCTCACGAACCTTTTTCTTTTGATCCGGGGTTGGCCTCCCGGCAAATGCATTCCCGACCAAAATATCTCCAATAGGATGGTTGTGCAAACCACAAACAACCACTAATCTCCAATTCTCTTCAACCCGGTTCTCCATGAGCTTCAACTGAAATTTACACCCCGTTTTCTTGCTCTTTGTGTTTGATCTAACACCGACACCTTTAGGCCTATGGCTTCCCCCTTTCTCACAAATGATTTGAATCTTACCACTTTGCCCCGGTTTAGATGGTACACTCCTTCCAATAGAGATCATAAACTTGTGTTGCTTTGCAACATTCAAAGCCCACAAATGACCAATCTCCTTAGAGGCAAACACTTGCTCCGTAGTGAAATATTCCGAATAATCCCTAGAAACAACCTCTTCCTCACATACGGGACTATCAAACTTTGGTGCAGTGCGTAAAAAGGGAAGAAAACACATCTCCTCTCCTACGTTTGTTGGTGGGTTAGCAAATTGTGAATCAAACGCATCATAGCTTGATGGCACCTCATATGTACATGGCAATTCATAAGTAGATGGCACGGGCAACTCATAAGTAGATGGCACGGACAACTCATAAGTAGATGGCACAGGCAATTCATATGTAGATGGCACATGTTGTTCATATAAAGATGGTTGATGATAATATCAAAAGTGGTCAATCCCTAAATCAAATGACGGTGGCGAACATGGCCTTGTATTCCGGGAGGGGTAGTTGTAGTCATTCAACTGGATTGCATTCAATCCAGTGAACAAAGAAACATTCACCTATACACAATGCTTCTGTTAATACTCTGTAATGTGCAACTTCTCGCGTTCTGCGAGGGGGCACATCTCGCGTGACGCGAGTGGCTTCCTCTCGCAGAACGCGAGAAGTTGCTATTTCCTGAAACTAGTCATTGAACGGGATAATTTAACATAACATGAGTTCCTACATTAAAAACCCTTAAAACCCTAAAAACATGAACACGTCTAAGTTTTTGACATTATATGCAAAAGTCATCTCTTCAACACTTACTACTACTACATTTACCATGAAATACAACATAATAAGTTCATTTTAGCTCTTAATGGTGCAAAACAAATTAAAATTCAAAAATTAAGTAAGAACATTACCTCATTTGCATGGTAACTTGATGAACCATCATCTCCATTCTCTCCTTTGTTGAATTCCTCTTCATCTTCCATTATTTTAGGTGTTTTTAGAGTGTTTTGAAGTTTGAAGGTTTTGAAAATGGGTTTTAATGGAGGGTGAAAGAGGTGAAAGATGATAAAAAATGTGTTAGGGTAGGGTTAATAGGTGTTACGGATTACTTAAAATAAGGGGGTAGTTATTACAGTTAGGTGGGGACAAGACATGTAGTAATGGCGCACAACAACGTCCATCTGACATGCTAATCTCGCGTTCTGCGAGTACCCATACACTCGCGTTCTGCGAGGACACGTACACTCGCGTTACGCGAGATTAGCATGCATATAATTAACCTAATTTTTTGCTAATCTCGCGTAACGCGAGTGTACGTGTCCTCGCAGAACGCGAGTGACCGGGCGTTGTTTGAATAAAGCACCGGGCTGTATATAAGAACCGTGTAAAAATATTGATTAATTGAAATTTTGATGATTATTCCAAGGAAGACAAAAATAGCCCACAAATTTAAGAATTGAACGACAAACTGGTTTAAGGACCTATATGCTGTTCTAAGTTGAGTTCATCCATCTAACATATTGAAAAATATTTGTGGATAGTGGGACGTGGAGCAACATTGAGCAAAAGTCGGTCTATGTGGAAGAGAGTTGTGGATGATGTAAGGTTGCGTGGTTGTATTACGCTTGTATTGATATCTAATATAGTATTGTTAATATACAAAACAACTTACCGATTTTTATTGTATTTGTATGCGTTGATATGAGCATTCATTTATTTTATTTTATTTAATGGGATTAGTATTCTCATTGACATGTGTAGATGTCAAAAAAAAAACATTATATATGTTATGCAGCTGCATAAGTATAATATTCACATATAGTGTGATGATATTCACTTGTTTGTGTGTGATATGCACATTATTTTTTACATTATGCAAATCGAATGTAGTGTTTTTGAAGTGCATTCTTAATATGATGAATTTGATGAACAACGATTTGGTGCATATCGCTACGGATTTGGTGCATATCACTCTAGATTTGGTGCATATCTATACAGATTTAGTGCATATCGCTACGAATTTGGTTCACATATATAGAGATTTGGTGTACATCGCTAAATATTTGGTGTATATCGCTGCAGTTTTGGTGCATACTTATACAAATGTAGTGCATATCGCTACAGATTTGGTGCGTACTATAGATATGTGTTACATTTCAACTAGAAAGTTTTAAACCTTGGAAAATACATTAACACTTATCTCTTAATTAAATTGCATATAAAATTCAATATCTCTAAACCCCAAATTTACGTAATACCAAAAATTAACTCTAATTCCAATATCTCTACAAATTAAATTGCATATTAACATCAAGTAAAGGATTCTATGCAATTTCAACTGTCATGAGAAACTCAATAGATATAGTGCATATCTAATAAATCTGATATAGTGCATATCTAATAAATCTGATTGCATAACGTCGAAACAGAAACGCATACGACAACTTAATTAATGCATAACGCCTCAAAATTCGAAACCCTAAATAACTAATGCATAACAAGGATGCGGAATTGCATATCGATTTTACGAATTCGCATATCAGAATGAAACATCTTGAAACTAACCTTCTTCCAATGAGATCTGTGTGTTGTTGTATCAATCAAACAAAATATGGAATTGTCATGGAGAAGAACGCAATTTTCAAGCCCTCTGTAAAGGAGAAGGTCGTGAGAGAGAGAAGAGAGAGAATATCGTGAAATATGGAAAAAAGAAGAAAGAGAGAGAGAGAGAGAGAGAGAGAGAGAGAGAAACGTATAATCAGGAGCTTTATTTGGTAATTTTTTTCCTAAATTTCTTTTATTCTAATGCTTTTAATCTTAGTCCTCCGTCTACTTCTCATCCAACGTCTATAGATCGTTAACATCGTTTTACCATAAGAGTGGTCTTACCGGAACCTCCCTCTTATGGTAAAACAGTGTTAACGACTTCTATGCAGAACTCGCTAAGACATATGCACAATACTATAGACGATATGCAGAACTCGCGAAGGCATATGCACTATATTATATACAATATGCAGAACTTGTTAAGGCATACTATAGACGATATGCAGAACTCGCTAAGGCTTATGCACTACACTATAGACGATATGCAGAACTCGATAAGGTATATGCAGTATATTGTAGACGATATGAAAAACTCGCTAAGACATATGCACTATATTATACACGATATGCATAACTCGTTAAGGCATATGCATTATATTTAGACGATATGTAGAACTGGCTAAGGCATATGCCCTATACAATAGATAATGCAGAACTCGCTAAGGCATATGCACTATACTATACACGATATGCAAAACTCACTAAAGGGTATGCACTATACTATAGATGATGTGTAGAACTCACTAAGACACTAAGAAGTTATAAATTTGAGGCCACAAATTTAGTGCATGTCGTCTATAGTGCATATGCAGAACTCGCGAAGGCATATGCACTATATTATGGACAATATGCAGAACTCGTTAAGGCATACTATAGACGATATGCAAAACTCGTTAAGGCTTATGCACTATACTATAGACGGTACGCAGAACTCGATAAGGTATATGCACTCAGGGCCGGGCTTAGGCATGTTAAATGTGGGTGCCCGAACAGGGCCCCCGAAATTTTGGGGCCCCATATTTTAATCTTAGGTCCATTATATGTTTTTTTTATTTATAATTCCAAAATTAATATGCCCAAATTCCTAAAGTAAGTGTAAATAAGTGTTTATTTTTACCTCTCTTTGTCCAAATTCAAACCTTTTTCTATAAATAAGTCTCAATTCTTCCAATTATTGTTGATTTTCAATTCAAAAATATACATTTAATATCTTACAAGCACAATTAGTTTACAATGAATACTCCTCTCCAATTTTTGTTATATATAAAAAAAAATTGTTATAAAAATTTGGGTTTTCATATGTTCCTCCGTCAGAATTCAAAGACACGTATTCTCAGTCATATGTTCCTCCGTCAACATTCAAAGACACATATTTTAAGCAATTAAACATGCTTTAATAATATGTAATAAAATACTTGTTATTTTTAAAATTTATATTTCTTCTATTTATTAGGTACGAGTTGTAGCAGGGCCCCAAAATTGTCAGGAACGGCCCTGTATGCACTATATTGTAGACGATATGCAGAACTCGCTAAGGCATATGCACTATATTATACACGATATGCAGAACTCGCTAAGGCATATGCATTATATTTAAACGATATGCAGAACTGGCTAAGGCATATGCCCTATACAATAGATAATGCAGAACTTGCTAAGGCATATGCACTATACTATAGACGATATGCAGAACTCACTAAAGCGTATGCAGTATACTATAGATGATGTGTAGAACCCACTAAGACACTAAGAAGTTATAAATCGAGGCCACAAATTTAGTGCATATCGTCTATAGTATAGTGCATATGCAATAGGAAGTTCTGCATATCGTGTAGTATATAGTGCATATGCCTTTTCGAGTTCTGCATATCCTCTATAGTACTGTGCATATGCCTTAGCAGTTCTACATATTGTGTATAGTGCAGTGCGTATGCCTTAGGGAGTTCTGCATATTGTCTATAATATAGTGCATATTCCTCAACGAGTTCTGTATATCATCTATAGGTATAATGCATATCCCTTAGGGAGTTCTGCATAGAATTCGTTTTACCGTTTTACCTTAAGGGGTGGTTTTACAGGAGCCTAAATCTATATATATATATATATATATATATATATAGAGAGAGAGAGAGAGAGAGAGAGAGGTGAGTTCCGGTGTAACGAGTATTGTGGTGTAACGGTGTAACGAGTATTCATCCTCAATGGTATTCAAGTTTATTAAGGTTGATATTCAACTTTATATAAATTTAGGTTATATATGCACTAATCACATTCTCATATGTTTGTGCCTCTATTCAATCTTTTACGATATTTGTTCATGTTTATTTAGTTGAATATCAACCTTAACAAACCTAAATATCATTAAAGGTTAATACTCGTTACACCGTTATACCGTAAGAGACTATTGCACCGGAACTTAAATATATATATATATATATATTGGCTTGTACGTCGGGTTTAGGTGAGCTTGGATTTTTGGTTTATCATGCTTCTCCGTGTTTTAATTAACTTTAAGTAGTTGGAACTGTGCTCGTTTGCATATTCTTTATTATAAGAGCCCTACGCACTAAATTCAATGTTAATAAAATACAGAATATAACCTTCGTGCTAGGAACTTGCTAATCGTTAGACATACGAGAAGATTAGTACATCCACGACGGAGAAATTCTGAGTTATTCTCCTTTGAAAAGGATAAATTAAAATTGATATAAATTAGTGTCTGAAATTTCAGTAGAAACTCTTCTAGATTTTTATGCTCATCTCTTCTTCGAGAACCCATTTCCTAATTCATGTAGTTATGACCAAAAAAATCCTCATGTTTTTAAGTATTTTTTATTTATTTCAATATTGTGGATAGCCTTCAGCACGAAATTCATAACCCATTTATCTATCTTACAGTAAATCTAAACTTTTTAGTGCCTTTAAATTGATTTCAGGATAACTTGTTAAACTATTACTTTTTTTATCTTTAATATTAATTATTAATATTTTACATAATTACATCTCAACAACAAAAATACAATCTATTCTATTAAAAATAAAAAGTAGTTTGTGAGTTAATATATCATTTTTAGGATAAAATTAAAAAAAATTAAAATTCTCTCAAATATATCATTTGTAGGATAAAACTAAAAATTTTGAAAATAAAAATTAAGTTAAAATCTTTATGATACAATTTTTTTATTAGAACAAAAAGTAAAATTTAATTGGCATATTTGATTGAAGTTAAATTTAAGTTTTTAGAACGACTTTGGAATAAAAGATATAAATTCCAGACTAATAACGTCACTAGTCACTACCCTCAAACACGCCCGCTTACGCCGTCCATTTGCCCCTTTGTTGTCCACTTCAATGAATTGCTTTCCAGCTACACTACAATCCAACACATGTCTTGATTTTTGCAATTACTCTTTATTTACCAAACTACCCCTCCTTTCTGTTTAATACCTCACCGCCGCTTATCTCCCCGTCTGCCGCCGTCTGGAACTCCCTATAAAGATTGTTGCCAATTCACTGAATTCAGTATTATGCACATCTCATCAGTTCTCATATGCAGTTGCTGCATTTTGTAACGATAATGCGAGAATGGGGAATTCAGCAACAAAGGCTTCATTTTGCGTTTGCATCAATCAAGATGGCGAAAAACAACACTAGTGAAAGAGAACATGATTAACACATTTGACACATGCACACAATTCGAGAGCTTCATTTGAGTTGAGAGGATCAGCAATGGAGAACTTTTATTTCCCATCCTATACAAAAATCCCCTTCTAAAATTGAAGGAAAATAAACTAACTGTGAAATTGATCTCATCCAATTTACAGTACACCACAAGGAAAAAACAAGGACAAAACCCTGCTACTTTCAGCAGCCACACCTCCACCAAATTATAGACGAATAAAGAAAATTTGAACAATTCATAACAAAATATATTTAAGCATTGAAAGAATCCCAATTCTCATACCGCTAATAGAAACAGCAACAGCACTGTAAGCACCAAAGCTACATTTCCCTGCCTGAGGGCAGCACCAGCTTGCGAAGTGATCTCATTCCTGAGCCCAGTGGAGGGACTATTGGGCGGATTCTCGGGTCCCTGGACGGCCTCAGGCGCATAAGCAACCGGATCGGCAGCATCCAAATTAACAGCCTTTCCCTTCAAATCCCCAAAAATCTCCTTGGGCAAGAGCACATGAGAGATCCCGAAAATGGCAACCGGGTTCTGATCGAAAACCGTCTGCGTGACGACCGCCTGCACCATCCCTGAGTTGAGCGCGACAGATCCGTTGAGCTTGGAAATGTTAAGCGTGAAGGTCCCGGCGACGTTATCCTCGGTGGCAAGTGTGGGCTGGACGGGGTTGACTATGGAATCGAGGGAGCCAAGGGGGTAGTAAGAATGGAGGACATGGAATTTGAGGACAAGCGCCTTCCGATCGGCGGGTAAAGCCTGCAATTGAACTTGGGGAGGGAGGTTGGCGAAAGCGGAGTCGGTGGGGACGAAGAGGGTGATACCAGCTCCGGACTCATCGGCCTGGAACTCGTCGATAACCCCGGAGGCGGAGAGCATGGAGGCGGCGACGTTGAATCCATGTCCATCGATCAAGGCGTTGGTAATGTTAAGCCCCGGGGAAGGGGGGCGAAGCTGGGAGGCGAGGAGATTGGATCCGTAAGGGGAGAGGAGGGAGGTGACGGAGAAGATAGAGAGATTGTAAGGGATGGATTTGACGAGGGAGAGGATGGTAGCGGAGTTAGGGTTGGGGTTGGGGTTGGGGTTAGGGTTAGGGTTTGGGGTTAGGGTTGGGGGTTGGAAGGAAACTCGGCCGTTGTCGGGGTTGAATGTGAGGTTGAGGGAGCCGAGGTTGGAGGGAGCGCGGCCTGTTGTCTGGAAGAGAGTGGGGATGAGGGTTCCAGAGGGAGGGATCTGGCGGAGGTCAGACCAGGTAAGGTAGCGGAGGAGGATGTGGTAGCGGAGGACGTCGGCGTCGGCGTCGGATGTGGATGTGGTACGGAGGCGGGAGTTGGGGACGGCTAGGAGAGTGAGGGAGGTGCGGGAGGCGAGGTCGGAAGTGACGTCGGTGGAGGAGAGGAGGGATGAGAAATGGGAGAGGTCTGGATACGCCTCAAGGATCGAGGTGATGTTCAGACTGCCGCTGCACCTTTCGCCCAGGAACAACACCAGGATAAGGCACCACCACCTTCTACTGCCGCCACCCATTCCAGGACAAACAAGGAGGGAGAGGGAAAGGGAAAGGGAAAGGGAACGATAAAATAAAGGGAACGGGAACGGAACAAGAGAGGAATAATTATTTTAGAGTGAGAGTGAGTGCCACTCTGCCACTGCGAGTTGGATTACGACGTGACGTCCATGGGATGGGAATATCTACATCTCCCTATTGCGTTTCCACCTTTGCTATATACTCCTTCCCTCCCAAAATCTCCCAGCCTTAAGAAAATCTTTTAAATATCTTTTAATATATAAGAAAAAATATTGTGATTCTTTCAACTAACACTATAATAATATTAACGATACGTGCATCGGCAAATGTGTCGGAGTGAAATGGGACTATCATTTAGGGACAGAGAGAGTATATATATATATATATATTTAAAATAAGTTTTTAAACAAAATCAATATTATTTTGAATCGACGCTTTAAATCTGTGAAATAAAAAATAAAACAAGGACTATATTGAATTCGGTTGCAATTTTGTAAATCAAATAAAATTTAAAAGAATGACGCACGTACCCCCTCATAAGTCAAACCAAACACGCTCCCTTTGACCAAACACCTCCTTCCTCTCTCTCTCTCGACTCCTATGGCGACGGATTTCTCTCTATGTTCCTTCCTCAACAAAGCACATCTGAATGATTTGAGCGACTGGAAGATGAGGAGTCGAGGAGGAGGTCAACAGAAGCACAATTAACCTGATGCGGACTGATCGGAGGGTTATCGGCGCAATTTACTGTTTCTAGGGCGCCATTGAAGAACCGTGACTTTGCTCCGACAAACAATGATGAGCGCTCCGATGGTTAGTGATAATTTGCGCATTTTTATTGTAGATTACTTCTACTTTTGAGATTTGATGATTACATGGTGATTATGTGGTTTTGAATTCCAATTTGGATGTCGAAGTACACTATTAGAGTTCAAGTATTTAAGAGTATTTGAATGGTTTGCTTAGTTCTATTATTTGTGTGGAAATCCTTGAATCAATAAGAATAGGAATAATGTTTGTGTGATGTTTGCATTGTTGGATGAGGGAAGTGTTGATTGCCTAAAGGTGCATTTTTTGTTATAGAATCTGAAACAGATAATGCAGACTCAGATGCATTGGCCTTAATGAGTTCATTGAGGAACATAATGAGTTGATTTGAGCAATTAATCAATCACGTGAACCTACGCACTATAACAGATGAACTTGCATGTTCATACACATGAACCTTGGTTGATTGTGTGGAAATTAGACGTGTAGCAGATCTTTGCAAATTTTGTTTTCAACTTTGAGGTTATAGTTAGTGACATTGATGTATTTGACAGTTAGTTTTCCATTCTTTTTCTATTGGCATACACTAGGTAATGTTGGATGTGAAATTTCAGAGTTTTTTGTTTGTATCAAGAAACTAAATTAGTTTTGCATTTCGGTTTAGACAACATATCATGCAACTGCCATTTTTTCCTCAAGCTTGGATATTATATTCCATAATAGTGGTACAGTGGGAAAAAGGGATGCATTAGTTATGTAATCGGAGTATGTTGCTTGTACTGAGACTTTGATTACATGCTAAAAAGGAAGAGGTCTATTGGTTGATGGTTAAGGTTATCCGTTGAGTTGGCAAGACATACTTAATACGGATTAATCTGAATTGACCAATTATCCAAGTTCTTGCTTTTTTCCTTGGAATGTGCCTTTAAGTTTCTCTTCTCACATATTCGGTTGAATTTTAATGTATAACTGCGCAAATCATCCCCAATAGTAGCAATTCTAAGTTATTTTATTAAGGCATCTGTGCTTTTTGAGTACTAGTGGTTGGTTGTAACTAGTAACTGGTCTAAATGTGTTGATGAATAGTTGGCTCATACAAGTGTTCTTCATCCTGAATATCATACGGCAATTTGTCGAAGTGCTTCATGCGGTTAATTGTCTAGAAATTGTAGCGTATATTTCTATACTTCATTCATTTTTGCCTTCATATGCTTTCCATCAGACCTGGCTGTCTTCAAGTTTTGCGTCTCACAGTCTAGAATTGTAGGATGACAGATGTGTTGATTGCAGGATGGAAACTCTGAAACTAATCAAGTTCCAACTCCCAAATGTTTATATAGGTCACTTCTTTTGATCTGTTAACAATTTTGAGCATAACTTGCAGAAAATGGTTCAAGAACTTCAAGACTGCTACAAGGAGAAAAAAATCTGCTTCTGACAGCTTGTTAGAGAGATCAAGTGAAATTAGCAGAAGCAAGGATGAATTGCAATATAGTTTCTCTAAGGTATGCTGAAATTCTGAAACTATGAGTTTTTCATTACAACTTAATAAACATTAAGTACTTTGGAATCCACTTCTGAAGTTGAAATTCTAAAGCCATGGTAAAGCAATGTCCTTAGATGTGGATTTATGTCCCATTCAATCTCACCGAACTTCTTTATCGGCTCAGAAATTTTAGATTCTTGTACATAATTTTGGGCTTTAGGTACGTGGTCTATAGTTTAATTCCTTTCATCCGAGTATGCTTGCTTCTGGGGCTGATGATGGTGAAATCTGCATTTGGGATTTGGCTAAACCAGCTGAGCCTACACACTTTCCTCCTCTAAAGGTATGTATTCATGCATTTTGCATTAGACTATTCGAGCTGAGCCTACACACTATTTCAGCTGATCCATCTATAAATTTGTAGACTTGTAGGCTCAAGCTTCTGAAAGTTTACTACTTGCCTCACATTTCTTTCACAGCTCAAAAATGCGTTCTTTCGTTCTCTTAGACTGGTGTCCAACAGTTGTAGCCTTAGTTTGTTGGTGTACAGCAGTTGTAGCAGTTTGCTGGTGTATAGATGGATCTAGGTCAGTCTTAAACTTCACTTGAGTAAAAACCTTTTCATTTGCATGCAATTTTTGTCAAGTTCAGTGAAAACTTCACTTGAGCAGTTATGATAAATCTTTGTAAAAGTTATTCTCTTGTGTGCCATGTCAAATAATTTGGTGAAGTTAGATTAGATTGCATTTGAGTATTTTGAGTAATTTGATGTCTTATTTCTGACCTGTAAATTTCCATCTTTATATGTACCAGTTAAGTTCAAGTATATGCACCTCTTCTACTCCATTTTATCGATTAAACATGAGGCCTACAAAATAATGTTAAGTTATTCGTTACATATGTGTTCCAATGACCCCTTCTAAGTTTTTAATAAGGAAAATTATCCTCAGGTAGTTTTTATTAGTTTTTGTTAAAGAAAACTAATTCATTGGGTTTCTCCTTTCCCCTTGGGGTTGGGGGTTAATTTCTAAAGGAGGCATTTTTCTAATAAAAATGTACAAAAGAGTTATTTACCCAACTCACCGGTTATTTACACATAAGGCTCAAGTGCGTATCTCGTTCACTCATGAATAGATAGAAAAATTGTGAACCTTAAAGATAAAAGTCATGAACTTACTAGAAAAAATTGCAAACCTAAAAGAGAAATCATGAATCTACCTTAGAAACCGCAAAACATGAAAGAAAAAAATTATGAGCCTTTATCGTGAACCTGATCGAAGAGATAAGTCATGAACCTATAAAAGAAAAACCATGAACCTGAAAGGGAAAAATCGTGAACCTGAAAGGAAAAATCGTGAACTTGAAAGAGAAAGATTGTGAACGTATAGGAGTAAATTTGCGAACCTTCAAGAAAAAATTGCGAACCCAGGAAAAAGTCGTAAACCTATAAAAAAATATCGTTGATATACGCATACAAATTCAATGATTTTCTTACCCTTTTATTAAAACAGCATGAACGTAAATAATACAAAAATCAATGAATTCAACACATGCAGTCCAAAATAATAAAAAGAAATACATGTTCATTGTTGTACACAGAGATTCAACCATTTACACATACAGGTTCAATCATGGCCGCTCCTGACGATTTTGAGGCCCTGCTCCAACTCTTACCTAAGAAATAGAAGAAACACAAATTCTAAAAAATAACTAGTATTTTATTACATATTATTAAAGCATGTTTAATTACTTATCACTTTAATAGTCTCATTTAATATTATTAATGTTAGTCAAGAAAAGGAAGAAAGATAGTACCTCACCTGAAAATTAAAACGATTCAAAGAGATTCGAAAAAACAATAATAACCAAAACAAATTGAGAATCAACAGCCAATATATGTCTTTGAATGTTGACGGAGGAACGTATAAAAACCCAAATTTTTATAACAATTTTTTTATATAATAAAAAATTGGAGAGTATTCATTGTAAACTAGTTGTGCTTGTAAGATATTAAATGTATATCTTTGAATTGAGAATCAACAATAATTGAAAGAATTGAGACTTATTTATAGAAAAAGGGTTCGAATTTGGACAAAGAGAGGTAGAAATAAACACTTATTTACACTTAGGTTAGGAATTTGGGCATAATAATTTTGGAGTTATAAATAAAAAAACATATAATGGACCTAAAATTAAAATATGAGGCCCCAAAATTTCGGGGGCCCTGTTCGGTCACCCACATTTAACGCCCCTAAGCCCGGCCCTGGGTTCAATTATGTACACATACAAGTTCGTTGATATAAGCATACAAGTTCAATGATTTCTTTACACTTCTAATAAAAAAAAGTATGAGTCTTTCAAGTTCACGAGTTCTAACTTACGGGTTCATGAGTTCTAACTTGTGGGTTCATGAGTTCTAACTTGTGTGTTCATGAGTTTTGTCATACATATTAGTGGATTTTTTTCTAGCAGGTTCATGAGTTTTTTTGTGTGGGTTCAACGGATTATTTTTGCACATTTATTAGATTTTTTCCGGATTTATCACTTTTGACTTGTGGGTTCTTCAATTTGAATTTACAAGTTCATCAATTTTGTCTAATGTGTTCATGATATTTTGACTTGAGTTCACCAATTTATCTTGCATGTTCATCATTTTTGTATAATGGGTTCATGAGATTGTCCTTGCCGGTTCATTAGTGTTAATTTGCTAGTTGATTAGTTTTTTTTCCCTGTGAATACATCTTATAGTACATTAGCTCAAATTACAAGAAAATTGTGTTAATAAACTTTATTAACTCAAATGGAAGAGAAATGTTCTTTATAACATATGATATGAGTTCAAATCTCACATAGACTACGGAATAGAAAAACAAGTAATGAACCTATGAGGGAAAACTCTAGATAAATTAAATGAATTGAGTCTGTAAAAAAAACTAATGAACCTATAAGAGTAAACTTTTAAGCCTGCAACTGTAAAATCATGAACCTTCACTATGAAATTAATGAACATAATAAAGTCATGAACCTAAGTTTAATAATATATACTCTAGATTAAGGTTAAAAAAGAACTTAATGAACCTAAAAGTATTGACATTAACCTGTTAAATTATCGATATAAACCTACAAAATTATCATGTATACTCTAGAGTTATAAGGTTTATGAACCTCCATTTTCATAGATTCAATGATTTACACAAGGAATGAATTTTTTATGCGGGTTCATCAGCTTTAATTTGTAGGTTCATTAGATTTTTCATGAAGGTGTATTGAACTTACGAGATAATAAATATGTACATGTAAGATTATTGACATGAACTTGTCTAATTATCGATATTAATCTACAAGACTATCAATTTTGTCTTATGGCCGTTATGGGTTCATGCGATTTTTCATGCGAGTTCATCAGTTTTGCAGGTTCATCACCTTTTTCTTATGAGTTCATGAGATTTTCCTTGTATATTCTTCAAGTTTAGCTTTGCAATTTCATGAGTTTTATCTTCATGTACGTTCGTGAGTATTTTCTTACGGGTTCATGGAATTTTCTTACGGTTTCATGGATTTTGTACTTTAAGTTCATAGGTTTACAGGTGTACATGCTTACAAAGTCAAATGATATTTTTTTTACTGTAAGTTCATACATGCGGAGGTTCATAAACATTACAATGAAGTTCATAACACTATAGATAAGGTTCATTAGCTTTACATTTATGATTCACCTAATTTACACTAGAGGTATATTAATTGTAAATCAAAAGGCGTAAAATACAAGAGGTTCAATGATTTGAACTTCATGTTCATTAAAAAAATATAATAGATTCATACAAAAACACCATGAACCTGCACATTGATACACATGAACCTGCATGTTAATTTACATGAACCTCTTTTTAAAACATTTGAACCAGTAATTAAGTTCGTATTTTTCTCTTTCGTAAGCTATTTAAGATTTGAACTTCGAGTTCATTATTTTCTTATAGATTTTTCAAAAGTAACATGAACTTGACGTTAATACAAATGAACCTACCCGTTAATTCACATGTACCTCTCGTAAAAGCATATGGATATTTAACGAGGTTCATATTTTAACTCGGTAGTCTATGTATGGTTCGAACTCCGGGTTCGGTAAAAATTACAATAGATTCATATAAAAACGACATGAACCCACACGATGATACAAATGAACCTACTCATTAATTCACATGAACCATCCCGTTAAAAGATATGAATCTTCAATGAAGTTTATATTTTCACTTTTCTAGCCTATGTAAGATTCAAACTTTAGGTTCGTAAAAAGTTTGTAATTTATTCATAAAAAACAGAATGAACTTGCACATTGATACACATGAACCTACCCGTTAATTCCATGAACCTCTCATTTAAACATATGAATCTGTATTTAGGTTCATATTTTTATCTTTCGTGACCTTCGTAAGATTCAAAGCTTCAAACCCCGGGTTCATAAAAAAATACAACGGGTTCATAAAAAAAGCGGCATGAACCGACAATTTAATACGCATGAACCTACCCGTTGATACACACGAACTTGTACTTATGTTCATATTTTTCTCTTTTGTTGAAACTAAGTTTAAATAACCATGAACCTAAGGCAACCAATATAAAATCATCACTTGCGTGTTCATGAGTTTCAATATCAGGTCATTGATTTTTAATAAATCATTCTTTTGTTTTCCGTCAAAAATATTCTAATATTACTTAGGTTCATGAAAACAAAAATGTATCTTTAAGTTCATGATTTTTTAGACTACCGGGCCACAATGGAGGTTATATAGAATAAAATAATAATTGGTTACATAGCAAAATATACTTTTTGCTATGTAACTCATGTTTGGGTTATACTACTCACAATGGGGGTTACATAGAATAAAATAATAATTGGTTACATAGCAAAATGTACTTTTTGCTATGTAACTCATGCTTGGGTTACATCCTATGTAACCTATATTTGAATTACATAGGAATGGAGGACCACTTTTCAACTATTTTCAACTATTGATGAAAAATGATTCAATGGTTCTCATAAATTTGTGTTTAAGTAATATAATATAGTCTTTTAACTAAATATTAGGCTATATAGATTATAAAAATAATAAAAAAATATTTTAATATTTATAATTTATTTTTATCTACACACAGACACTCATATTCCATATATACATGTTACTTTTTTCTATTAAATTAAACTGAGTCAATCAAATATAGATGACGTTCAAAAATACTATTTGATTTAACATTCAAGCTCAATACAAAATAAAAACATAATTGTTTACTTAGGAAAACTAGAAACATAATTGCTAATTTCGAATCATAATTATGAAGTTATTCTTCACTTATGAAAACTAGAAACATAGATTAATTTCGGAAATCATAAACATGAAACTATTCTTCACTTAGGAAATAACTCGCTCATTAACATCGTCTTTATCTTCTCTTGTTCTGGGGTCAACACTCCCGATGCTAAAAGTTGAGTTAACATCTCAGGCTTCTTTGTGTGAATATAGTTATTGGTAGTATGAATGTAGTCATTACTGATTTTTTCGTTTAAATGAAGTTTAAGCATGTTGATTTGTATTAATTTCATTTGAAAGTATAAAAAAAAATTACACTTATATTAATCTAAATTAATAAAATTATAATACAATATTTATTAAAAACTTGAATTTAAGATATATGCATTATTATATTGTGTAAATATATGATTGCTAAATAAATATGTATACATGTAACCCTCCTCATGTAACCCCCGTTGTGAGGAAAAAGTGAGGTGAGTTGCATAGGTGATGTAAAAAAGAGATAAAATAATAAAATATGCTATAGGACTGCCATTGCGGATAACCTTACAATTTTGTTTGTAAATGAAGATGACAAGAAACAAAAAAAATTATATACTAAATTCATTAGAATATACATTCACTTTATACTAGAAGTTTACTAATTTTGTATATGAAATTTACTAATTTTGTAATACAGATTCAATATTTTATCAAATTCAAGTTTACAAATTTACACATACAAGTTCAATGATTTAATATTCCTGATTAAACAATGTACTCATACAGGTTCACTCATCTACTGTTACATGTTCAACAATAGGTTCAACAATATAATCATACAAGTTCAAATATTTACTCTTACAAGTTTAACATTTTACTAATACATGTTTAATACAGTGAAGAGCTATGGTCCTTACTTTCTTCGGATTGACAAGGAAGATTGACCACCTTCCAAATCCTTTGCTTTCTTCCAAATCCTTCGCATTGTGATGTATATTGCACCTGCAGACACAAATGGAAGCATTTTATCCAATTTCTTAATGGAACTCGAAAAGATGAACCTGGAATTATTTTTCCATGAACCTGCTGTCAAACTTCTCAGAACCTCTTTATAGATCATTGTGAACCTAACTAAATTGTAGAGTGAACCTAGCTCAACCACTTGTCTACTGACATCCTATCATTTATATGTGAACCTTTTTAGTTATAATTTATGAACTTCCAAATACACTATCATGAACCCAGCCTAATTTGTTCCTCAGTATCAATCTGTTATGAACGTTGACGAGGAGATTGAATGTCGACGAGGTAGAGAAGGTGCAAGTAATAATACTTCCATCTAGTTCAACCATCAACAAGGGAAGTAAGATATAAACATTTAAAGAATTAAGGGAGAGATATAAAGACTAAACAAGCAAAACATTCAAAGCATACTACTACAGCAACACAAAAAAAAAGCCATCCTAGAGGAAAATTCAAGAATATAAATAAAAGTTGTTTCTATTGGGAAAAGGGAGCTCACTGGATACCACGACTAATACTTAATTTCCACCCTACTTAAAGATACCAAAAGATTATTTTGGCAGCCATCTACTGGGACTAGACATACTATGCATACGAATGTAGAAAAATTACACATGTTAAGAGATGTTATAAACAAATGCAACTAAATGGATTGTTAGGTTGAGAAAACTTACCAACATGGCCAATGAACACATCATTGAGATGGCGTTTCTCAACCTTAACTTCTTTCGCATTATCGACAACTTCATGATCTTAATGTGCAGGAACCTCCCTCTCCTTAACTATAAAATAGTGGTACAACATAAGAGTTAGAAACCTACAAGGGAGTGAAAGGCTACAACTTCAGATCACAATTAAGCGACCCACGAATTATTCTGAAAATAGAATCTACAAGAAAGATAGGAAAGTATGATTTTAATAAATGTACCACCTATTGGTTCTGCTTCAACTGACTCGGTATTCCCATGAGATTCTTCTATTTATGAGAAACACAAGTAAAATGAACAATTAATGGCAAGAAAAAACAAGTTACACTTAAACAAGTACACAGAATGCCAGAAATGAGAGGTGGTGGATAACAACTGTCAAGATCATTGCAAATGAAATCTTACAAGAAACTGAACTAGCACCAACTAGCATCATTACCAGCCTATCCAAACCATAAGCTATCCCTCCTGAACCCGAATAAAAAAGACGAAGGAAATTCAGTTTGTGAGATTGATTTGGCAGAAAATGACAGATATAACTTGAGAGTTGAGACTATAAAACTAAAGCATTTGATTTTGGTCAAAACACCCTTATAATTCAGTCAACCATTGTTAGTACTTTGGACACTACAGTCCATTTAGCCTTATAAAATTGCTAAATAAAAGGCAATAAGGTGTCCAAAATATCTTTTATTTAGACTATTGGTTTCTTTTTTCGAACAATTTTATGGCATAAGGTGTTCATCTGATGATTGAATGCATTATTATTTATGAAAGGTAGTCTGATGTAAACTGGACTAACAAAAGAGTCATTTCGTGTAATATACCCTATAAACCATCCCGATAAACAATAAGATTGATTCTAACTACAAGGATAAGAAAACGCACCATGCGGAGGAGTGTCGAAGTCAAAGGCCTCCAAAAGATAGCCAAACTTCTCTTCTGCCTACCAACAACAAAGATGAAGCATAAGTTAACATGAATTTTGTCATTCTAGCTAGAGCATATTAACTTCAGCAATGAGGGAAACGAATGCACTGGAAAATTACTAAGAGTCCAAATTATATAGTACCCACCTGTTCACGAGAAATTCCCAGAATATCAAAGACCTTTTCTTGAATTTCACGCTTGTATATTCTTAAACTTCCACCACCAATCTGAAAGAACCTTTCAAATTTATAATTGCAGAATCTTCAACTATCATTTAGAAGATCAAATAAAAACCTTACCTCAACACCATTGTAAACAATGTCATAGGCCAAGGCCGTGCGGATGGCAAGTCATTCATGTCATCTGGGTTTGGTGCTGTAAATGGGTTATGCAAAGCCTGCAAAGAAATCCAAGGTTTAAGAAATAAATTTCAAGTATAAACAATTTTACATGAAGAGAAAGTGACAGACATCGTAACGAAAGCAAATGAATCAAAATTATTACCCTACCTCAAGACGTTGCTCAGAGTCGTTCCATTCAAACATTGGGAAATCAGTGACCCATAGAGTTGCATGCTTACCCTAATAAATTAAAGAAAGGAAAAAAAAAGGTTAAGGCGTGTACACCAGCAGAAATTCAAAATGAACTGGATGGGTCATACTCCATCCGTCCCTAAATTTCAGTCACATTTCTTTTTCGGTGTCCCCTAATTTGAGTCACATTTCTATTTCTATCCATTAATTTATTCTCATAATACCCTTATTCAATTTACTTTATTCACAACCAACAATACTTTTTAGGGGTAAAGTTGTCTTTACATTGTAGTAAGTTTTTTATTGGTTGAATTTTATGGTTTTTTGTGCCATTATTTACACTTTTACCTTGATTAGACTTGTCTTAATATTTGTGCAAAGTACCAAATGTGACTCAAATTTAGGGACGGAGGGAGTACATTTTATGCAACAAATAAAATGCAGATACTTACATGGTCCACCGAACCTAATTCATTGGCAGGTTCGGTGGTACTTACATGAAAATATTTTTTATCTTGGATTGGGCTTTTGCTTGGCCCACCGGAAAAAAGTCCATTATTAAAGTTCATATTTTTTAAAATAAAAATTCACCTATATTTTTCAAACAAATCTATTATTATTAAATAAAATATTATCTTTTAAGGAACTATTCCACATATATTTTAAAACAAATCTATTATTATTAAATAAAAGATTATCTTTTAATAAACTACACCAATCTATTTCCTAATAAAGATTTTACCTTTTATTAATTTAAAATTGAAACTATTATATAAGGATTATATAATTGAAAAAATATTTGTGTGCTAAGTATTTTATAAATGTATTAATTGTATAAACGAAATATTCATCATAAAATGGGAAAAATATGTTATTAAAGATATTTGTATATTATATATTCACAAAGATATAATTTTTGAGGTTGGTTGAAAAATATTTACCCATTATTAAAGTTCATATTTTTTAAAAAAAATTACACCTATATTTTTCAAACAAATCGATTATTATTAAATAAAAGATTATCTTTTAAGAAAGTACATCACTCTATTTCCTAATAAAGATTTTATCTTTTATTAATTTAAAAATGAAACTATTTTTATAAGGATTATATAATTGAAAAAATATTTGTGTTCTTAGTATTTTATAAATGCATTAATTTTATAAACGAAATATTCATCATAAAATGGGAAAATATGTTATTAAAGATATTTGTATATTATATTCACAAAGATATAGTTTTTGGGGTAGTTGAAAAATATTTACCCATTATTAAAGTTCATATTTTTAAAAACAATTTCACCTATATTTTTCAAACAAATCTATTATTATTAAATAAAAGATTATCTTTTAAGAAACTACATAAATTTATTTCGTAATAAACATTTTATCTTATATTAATTTAAAAACGAAATTATTTTTATAAGGATTATATAATTGAAAAATATTTGTGTGCTTAGTATTTTAAAAATGTATTAATTTTATAAACGAAATATTCATCATAAAATGGGAAAAATATGTTATTAAAGATATTTGTATATTATATATTCACAAAGATATAATTTTTGGGGGTGGTTAAAAAATATTTACAGAAGATATTCATGAATATATTCATCTTGAGTTGGGCTTTTGCTTGGCCCACTGGAAAAAAGTCCATTATTGAATTTCATATTTTAAAAAAAAATTGCACCTATATTTTTCAAACAAATCTATTATTATTAAATCAAAAATTATCTTTTAAGAAACTATTTCACATATATTTTTCAAACAAATCTATTATTATTAAATAAAAGATTATCTTTTTAGAAACTACATCAATCTATTTCCTAATAAAGATATTTTTATCTTTTATTAATTTAAAAACGAAATTATTTTTATAAGGATTATATAATTGAAAAAATATTTTTTTATTTAGTATTTTATATATGTATTAATTTTATAAACGAAATATTCATCATAAAATGGTAAAAATATGTTATTAAAGATATTTGTATATTATATATTCACAAAGATAATCATCAATATATTCACAAAGTTGTTTATCAATATATTCATCTTGGGTTGAGCTTTCGCTTGGCCCAACGAGAAAAAAGCCCAATATTAAAAAGTAAATATTTTTTTTTATAATTGAAAAAATATCAAACTTATAAGATATACTGAAAAATATTTTAGTTGAAAAAAATTATAAAATATATTAGGTATAATATTTTTTACGCTACATAGATTGTCAGTTTGTAGTTGGAGATTATACTACATCTTTGCAATAACATACTTAAGTTATAATAAATTTGATAAAATAATATTTTTTATACCGTTATATTGTATAGTATTTTACTATATCCTTTGTTCATGAATTTTATATTCTCTAGAGATATTATCAAATAAAAATCTTATCAAAAAGGAAAAAAGTTTATTCTTTATTAGCCTACTAAAAAATCCAATATTAAATACATACACATTTTTTAGTTAGATAGATTAAATGTTAAATAAACAATCTAATTCTATCATCTTGGGTTGAGCTTTCGCTTGGTCCAACAAGAAAAAAGTCTAATATTAAAAAACAAATATTTCTTTTTATAATTGGAAAAATATCAAACCTAGATATACTGAAAAATATTTTAGTTGAAAAAAGATAATAAAATATATTAGGTATAATATGTTTTACAATACATAGAGTGTTAGTTTGTAGTTGGAGATTACACTACATCTTTGCTGTTATTACATATGTTATATTAAATTTGCTAAAATAATTTTTTTTTACACCGTTATATTGTACAGTATGTTACTATATCCTTTGTTCATGAATTTTATATTCTCTAGAGATATTATCAAATAAAAATCTTATCAAAAAGGAAAAAAGTTTATTCTTTATTAGCCTACTAAAAAAATTCAATATCAAATACATACAATTTTTTTAGTTAGACATATTTAAAGTTAAATAAACAATCTTATCCTATAAAATAATATATTTTAAAAAGGAAAAAAATAATTCCATCATTTATAAATATGTTATGAATTCATATCTCATGATACACTCAAATGACAATCAAATAATCTTCTACATGGATATAAAAAACATATTATCATGATCATTATATAATAATATATAATTTTTGGATAGGAGAAAAATATTCACCCAATAAAGATATTAGAGACACTATATCATTATGGTTACTAGGCCTTTCTCCAATATATTCACAACGACCTTCATCAATATATTTATCATAATTTTTGAGCATTTGCTTAGCCTACTGAAAAAAAGCTCCATATTTTTATATCAGTTTTCTGAAAAATTGTAGAAAATATAAAAAATTCATTTTTGGATTTACAAAGACTATGCTAATATATCATATTACCATACATCAATATACAATATACAACATACGTTTTAATATTTTTAAAGTTGAATGAAATATATCATAATCCTAATCTTAATCCTAATATATATAATTTTTTAGGGTAGTTGAAAGATATTCAACAAGATTTTCATGAATATATTCATTTTTTGTTTGGCTTTTGCTTGGGCCACCGGAAAAAATTCTCAATATTTTTTGCTTGCGCCACCGGAAGAAAAAACATTACTGAAAAAATGTTAAAAGTTACACTTCAAGATATATGATAAAATATAAATCTTATATTAAAGGATATTGACACCACGATATATCTAAAGAAAATATGCTCACCTATTAAAGATATATATATATATATATATATATTTATATATATATATAAAGATATTATTTACGATATAAATTTTATTATTTTAGTATCCTTTGAATATAATTTACATTCTCTTTGCTCTTAAGGATAAAATATGTTCACTTATTAAAGGATATTGTAAGGATTTTAATATCCTAATAATAAGATTTATTATTAGGATTACGTAGATATCATGATTATGGGGTTAAATTAACTACAAAAAAGATAATATTTCAACATTACTAGACACTCAGGTGTGGCTTCATTAAAAAGATAACTTGATAGAATATTCAGATGGTAAAAAGGTAATAAATTCTTTTCCACAAAGATAATCAACATATTATAATCATCATGTATGAATATAACATTAATATTTACATCATATATTTCATATTGTATTTAATTCTTTTATAAATATAACAGTAATTGAACACAATAATAAATTAAAAAATAATAATATAGATTCAAAATAAAAATATATGTTAAACCTACGGGACAATATTACAACTACTAATTCATATTTATAGAGTACTATGTTTTTTATTAAAATTCATTTGGCCCGTGGTGCGTAGCACGGGCAGAAAAGGACTAGTCGTATCATATCATATCATAATCATAATATATATAATTTTTGGGGGTGGTTGAAAAATATTCACACAAGATATTCATGAATATATTCATTTTGGGTTGGGCTTTTGATTGAGCCACCGAAAAAAATGTCTTATTATTAAAGTTCACATTTTTTTAAACAAATCCACCTATTTTTTAAACAAATGTATTATTATTAAATAATAGATTATCTTTTAAAAACGAAATTATTTTAATAATATGTTTCTAATAATATAAATAAAATGATAAGAATGAACGGACCTTGTATATTATTATAATATATAATAAATTTGAATAATAAGATGTTATAAAGAAAACGGTGATATAGAAATTCATGTAGCTTCTTACATGTATATCATTGTCAGATAAATTTTATTGAGTCGGTTGTAGTGTAATACTAACGTGTTTTCGCGTCATGCAGAAGTCGTATGTATTAAATATTTTTAATAATTTAATTATATCATATCATCATGATATATATAATTTTTGGGGGTGGTTGAAAAATATTCACATAAGATAATCACAAAGATATTCATGAATATATTCACTTTGGATTGGGCTTTTGCTTGAACCACCGGAATAACAGTCTAATATTAAATGTTTACATATTTTAAAAATAAATTTCTACATATATGTTTCAAACAAATCTATTACTATCAAATTAAAGATTATATTTTAAGAAACTACATCAATCTATTTCCTAATAAAGATTTTATCTTTTACTAAGTTAAAAACGAAATTAAATTTTATAAGGATTATACAATTGAAAAAATATTTTTTAGAGGTGGTTGAAAAATATTCACACAAGATATTTTAAAAAGAAATTTCCACATATATTTTTCAAACAAATATATTACTATTAAATTAAAGATTATCTTTTAAGAAACTACATAAATCTATTTCTTAATAAAGGTCTCAAGTTCAATCCTTCTCACCCTCTTCTTTTATTTATTTTTCACAAATAAAATAAAAGATTTAATGTTGGAGTTGAGACTCGAACCTGAGACCTTACAAATGATGCACAAGGCCTTACCACTAGAGCAATGAGACTGAAGCCATAATTATTAGATCTGTGCGGTTATATTTACCGCACAGATATATTTTATTTTAAAACAAATCTGCGCGATTAATTAAAAAAAAATTAAAGTTAATCTTTCCTTAATCTCGTGCGTTAAATCTTAACGCACAGATCTGTGCGGTAAGAGTTAACGCACAAGATTAATATACGTTTTTAAAAAAAATCCAAAATTGCCCCTGGAACAACGGGTGCGTTAGCCGTTACCGCACCGTTCTGTACTGTAACTCTTATCGCACAGAAAAGTGTGCATTTAGCAAAAATAACGTGTGCATTTAGACGCAGCCTATGTTAATACTCCGTAATATTTTTTACAAAATATATCTCGGGAGTTATTTAATAAAATTTATGTCTGTATCATTCTGTTACAAGGAAACCCTTGAGAAACAATTCCCGAGAAATGTCTTCTTTGACCCGGCAGAAATTAACCCGACCCGACCCAACCCGATTTTTTTGGGTCATAACCCGTGACCCGTTTTTCGTCAAACCCGATTGACCTGAATTTTTTGGATAAAAAATGGATTGACCCGTCCCAACCCGTTTTTGACCTGAAAAATTTGACCAAATAGAAAAGAAAAATAAAGAAGCGGGAAATTGTAAATTTTACCAAAACAATTGGCTCTATTTTGATAATTTCCCAAAATTTAAGGTCTTGAAAGCTTACGGTCAGTGTTCTAAAAATCGGTTAAAACAACCCTATTGATTCCGCCGGTTTTTTGGTAAATACCCTAAAACTGTTATGTTTTTGAAGTTTTTGCATCACTTTTTTAAGTTATAAGAAAATACCCCATTTGCTGTCAACACAATTTTTAAAAGAGTTGTCAACAAAAAATTTTACAGAGCTGTCAACAAATTTTTAACAAAGTTGTCAACAAATTATTTAATAGAGTTGTCAACAAAAGTTTTAATAGAGCTGTCAACAAGAATAATAAGTTGTCAACAAGAATAATAAAATGTCAACACGACTAAATAAGTTGTCAACAAAATTTCCACATATATTTTTCAAAAAAATATATTACTATTAAATTAAAGATTTATATTTTAAGAAACTAAATAAATCTATTTCCTAATAAAGATTTTATCTTTTATTAAATTAAAAACGAAATTATTTTTATAAGGATTATATAATTAAAAAAATATTTTTAGGGCGGTTGGAAATATTCACACGAGATATTTTAAAAAGAAATTTCCATATATATTTTTCAAATAAGAAACTACATCAATCTATTTCCTAATAAAGATTTTATCTTTTACTTAGTTAAAAACGAAATTATAATTTATAAGGATTATATAATTGAAAAAATATTTTTGGGGGTGATTGAAAAATATTCACACAGATATTTTAAAAAGAAATTTCCACATATATTTTTCAAACAAATATATTACTATTAAATTAAAGATTATCTTTTAAGAAACTACATAAATCTATTTCTTAATAAAGATATTATCTTTTACTAAGTTAAAAAAGAAATTATATTTTATAAGGATTATATAATTGAAAAAATATTTTTGGGGGTGGTTGCAAAATATTCACACATGATATTTACAAAGATATTCATGAATATATTCATCTTGGATTGAGTTTTTGCTTGATCCATAAAAAAAAGTTCAATAAAAAATAAAATATTGCCTTTTATAATGGAAAATATTAAAACTAAAGAATATAATAAAAAAAATAACGATAAATTAAATTAAGAAAAATAATATTTTGTGAACATGATAAATCATATTTTAATAGAAATAATTTTTTTTAAGGCTCATATAATTGAAATAAACAATTTTTCACAAATTATTTTACTAAATACAAAAATTTAATTTTTTAAGGGTCATATAATTGGAAATAATATCAAATATATGCATAAATAAAATTTTCTTTAGATAAAATGTATTATAAATAAAATAAGCCAACATAAATCATATCAACTTATTAAAATTACGGGTTAAGATAGAAAAAATGATTTATAAAATGTATAAGTAACATGTTTTCTGAATAAATAAAAAAGAAGAAGATATATTTAGCAAATACTTTTTAAATCTTAACCTCTTTATTTTCCGGTCACATTTTTTCACCTATTATTTGATAAAGGGAAATTAGATCTGGCGAACGGGTCAAACGAGTCGGGTTTGAGTTCAGATGGAAAACAGGTTTGGGTTAAGCAGGTCGACCATTGGCCGAGTTTGGATCGGGTCAACCCAGTGGGTTTCAAAGGTTCAATATTTTTATTGTAATAAAGAAAATAAAATTTAAACAATATTTTTATAATAAAATATTATTATGTTATTATTATTTAATAGAATTCATTTAAATGAAAGGAAATATGTGAAAAGTGGGTCACTCGACGAGTTTCGAGAAGTACGGATCAATTCAGCTTTGACCCAAACCGCTTCATTGTTTGGTAAGCTTTTGACAAGTCTACTTAGGATATAATAACATATAAATTCAATATTTTAATATAACTATTTGATCTGTTTCCCCATTCTAGAAATATCTATAATGACAAAGAACTTCATTAGTAAATATTTGACGCTAAAAAAGATTAATTTTTATAAATTTTAATATTTCTCCTTTGGTAAAATAAAATTATATGATTATTATTTCGTTACACAATCAAAAACAAAATATCCTACAAAGGTATTCTTTAGTAGTAACCTAAATTTAGGCCATTACTAAATACAGCCCGGTGCTTTATTCAAGCGCAGCCTGGTTTCTCGCGTTACGCGAGGGACGTGTTTCTCGCGTTACGCGAGAATAGCAAAAATATTAACTTTTAATCTCGCGTTATGCGAGAAGCACGTCCCTCGCGTAACGCGAGAATAAAATTTTAAATTTTTAATATTTTTGCTATTCTCGCGTAACGCGAGAAACCAGGCTGCGTTTGAATAAAGTACCGGGCTGTATATAAGAACCGTGTAAATTTACATAATACAATACGAAAACAAAAAAATCTCAAATTTTACTTTAGATAAAATTAATCTCAACTTTTAAATCAGTAAAAAAATAAGAACCCCAACTTAAAATTTATAAACAAATAACAACCAAATTACCATTTCAATTAAATATTTTCTAAATTCGAAGAGAAATGTTCTGTAACGTACATAAAACTATTATTATGTGCAATATTGTTATTGAATTTTCTTATTTTTTTTAATGTCGTTTGATCTACATTTTGGTCTTCTGGTAAAAGTTGAAAATATTTTAATTAGTTTTTCCTAAACAATTAATGTTTAAGCTTATATTTTTCCCGTGTCGTGTATGCATTTAGTATGTTTATGTACTTTATTATTTAATTTTTTAAATTATATTTAATTTATTTAAAGATATAACAAAATAATTGAACACAATAATAGATTAAAAAATTATTATCAAGATTCAAAGTAAAATATAAGTGAAACATACGGGACAATATTACACATTCTAATTCATATTTATAGAGTACTAAATTTTTATTTATTAAAATTCATTTGGCCCGTGCGTAGCACGGGCAGGAGAGACTAGTATATATAATTTTTGGGGGTGGTTGAAAAATATTCACACAAGATAATCACAAAGATATTCATGAATATATTCATCTTGGGTTGGACTTTTGCTTGAGCAACCGGAATAAAAGTCTAATATTAAAGTTTACATTTTTTAAAAAGAAATTTCCACATATATTTTACAAACAAATCTATTACTATAAAATTAAAGATTATCTTTTAAGAAACTACATCAATCTATATCCTAATAAAGATTTTATCTTTTACTAAGTTAAAAACGAAATTATAGTCTATAAGGATTATATAATTGAAAAAATATTTTTGGGGGTTGTTGAAAAATATTCACACAATATATTTTAAAAATAAATTTCCACATATATTTTTCAAACAAATCTATTACTATTGAATTAAAGATTATCTTTTAACAAATTACATCAATCTATTTTCTAATAAAGATTTTATCTTTTAATAAGTTAAAAACGAAATTATATTTTATAAGGATTATATAATTGAAAAATATTTTTGGGGGTGATTGAAAAATATTTACACAAGATATTTTTAAAAAAAAATTCCACATATATTTTTCAAACAAATCTATTACTATTAAATTAAAGATTATCTTTTAAGAAACTACATCAATCTATTTTCTAATAAAGATTTTATCTTTTACTAAGTTTAAAACGAAATTATATTTTATAAGGATTATATAACTGAAAAAATACTTTTGGGGGTGGTTGAAAAATATTCACACAAGATATTTTAAAAAGAAACTTCCACATATATTTTTCAAACAAATCTATTACTATTGAATTAAAGATTATCTTTTAAGAAACTACATCAATCTATTTTCTAATAAAGATTTTATCTTTTAATAAGTTAAAAACGAAATTATATTTTATAAGGATTATATAACTGAAAAAATACTTTTGGGGGTGGTTGAAAAATATTTACACAAGATATTTTAAAAAGAAACTTCCACATATATTTTTCAAACAAATCTATTACTATTGAATTAAAGATTATCTTTTAAGAAACTACATCAATCTATTTTCTAATCAAGATTTTATCTTTTAATAAGTTAAAAACGAAATTATATTTTATAAGGATTTTATAATTGAAAAATATTTTTGGGGGTGGTTGCAAAATATTTACACAAGATATTTTTAAAAAACATTTCCACATATATTTTTCAAACAAATCTATTACTATTAAATTAAAGATTATCTTTTAAGAAACTACATCAATCTATTTCCTAATAAAGATTATATCTTTTACTAAGTTTAAAACGAAATTATATTTTATAAGGATTATATAACTGAAAAAATATTTTTTAGGGGGGTTGAAAAATATTCACACAAGATATTTTAAAAATAAATTTCTACATATATTTCTCAAACTAATCTATTACTATTAAATTAATGATTATCTTTTAATAAACTACATCAATTTATTTCCTAATAAAGATTTTATCTTTTAATAAGTAAAAAACAAAATTATATTTTATAAGGATTATATAATTGATAAATAATTTTTGGGAGTGGTTAGAAAATATTCACACAAGATAATCACAAAGATATTCATGAATATATAATCTTGGAATGGGTTTTGCTTGACCCATAAAAAAAAGGTTCATCAAAATAAAAAAATTGTCTTTTATAATCGAAAATATTAAAACTAAAGGATATTTTGTGAACATGATAAATCATATTTTAATAGAAATAATTTTTTTAAGGCTCATATAATTGAAATAAACAATTGTTTTAACCTCTTCATTTTTCGGTCATATTTTTTCACTTCTTATTTGATAAAGAGATATTAGATCTGGCAAACGGGTCAAACGGGTCGGGTTTGAGTTCAGATGGAAAACGGGTTTGGGTTAAGCGGGTCGGGTCAACCCATTCAAATGTTCGATATTTTTATTGTAATAGAGAAAATAAAATTTAAACAATATTTTATAATAAAATATTATTTTATTATTATTATTTAAGAAAATTCATTATTATTTTTAATTTAAATGAAAGAAAATATGTGAAAAGTGGGTCCCTCGACGAGTTTCAAGAAGTACAGATCGGTTCAGGTTTGACAAAAACGGCTTTATTGTTTGGTAAGCTTTTGACAAATAGGACATAATAACATATAAATTCAATATTTTAATATAACTATTTTATGTGTTTCCCTGTGGTAGAAATATCTATAATGACAAAGAAATTCATCAGTAAATATTTGACGCTAAAAAAATTAATTTTTATAAATTTCAATATTTCTCCTTTGGTAAAATAAAATTATATGATTATTATATAATTAGGCAATAAATAACAAAATATTCTACAAAGGTATTCTTTAGTAGTAACCTAAATTTACATAATACAATACGAAAATAAAAAAATCTCAATTTTTATTTTAGATAAAATTCATCTCAACTATTAAATCAATAAAAAATTAAGAACCCCAACTTAAAATTTATAAACCAAAAAAAAAACAAATTACCATTTCAGTTAAATATTTTCTAAATTCTAAGATGAATGTTTTGCAACGTACATAAAACTATTATTATGTGCCATGTTGTTATTGAATTTTCTTAATCTTTAGTGAAAAAAGTCGTTTGATTTACATTTTGGTCTTCTGGTAAAAGTTGAAAATATTTTAATTAGTTATTCCTAAACAATTAAAGTTTAAGCTTATATTTTTCCCGTGTTGTATATGCATTTAGTATGTTTATGTACTTTATTATTTAATTTTTCAAATTATATTTAATTCTTTTAAAGATATAACAAAATAGTTGACACAATAATAGATTTAAAAATTATTATTCGGATTCAAAGTAAAATATAAGTGAAACATACGGGACAATAATACACATTTTAATTCATATTTATAGTTTAATTCATTTTTTTATTTTTTTATTTTGTTAAAAATTACTTGTCTTTTAACATAATTTTACACCATTTTTTCCAAATTTACCCTGCTGTTATTGATTCTTTCCTTTATTCTCTCACTATTCTTTCATTTATTCTCTATGTGATTACTTAAACTATGAAAGGTATACTTGTCTAAAATTTTGATCAATAAATTCTCCCTAAAATTGCTCCATGGACAACTAATTATTAACGGAGGGAGTATTTATTTTTTTCCTTTTCTTTTGAGCCCAAGTGAGTTATTTCAAAAATCCCCGAGTGTAGTCATTTCTTAAGTGGGTTTCTAAAAAACTCCCGTGTATATGTTAAGGCTGCGTCTAAATGCACACGTTTATTTTGCTAAATGCACACTTTTCTGTGCGATAAGAGTTACAGTACAGAACGGTGCGGTAACGGTTAACGCACCCGTTGTTCTAGGGGCAATTTTGGAATTTTTTTGAAAACGTATATTAATCTTGTGCGTTAACTCTTACCGCACAGATCTATGCGTTAAGATTTAACGCACGAGATTAAGGAAAGATTAACTAAAAAAAAATTAAAATTTTGATTAAAAAAATTTCTTTGCGATAACCTTTACCGCACAGATTTTTTTTTTAAATTTTAAATTTTTTTTTTTAATTAATCGTGCAGATTTTTTTTTAAAATAAAATATATTTGTGCGGTAAATATAACCGCACAGATCTAATAATTATCGCTTCAGTCTCATTGCTCTAGTGGTAAGGCATTGTGCATCCTTTGTAAGATCTCAGGGAGTCTCAACTCCAACACTAAATCTTTTATTTTATTTGTGAAAAATAAATAAAAGAAGAGGGTGAGAATGATTGAACTTGAGACCTTATGCACAAATATTTGGTGTGAAACCACCACACTAATGAGTTCTCATGATATGTTTGTAATTTTATTATTACATGTTACAATAGAACTTGGTTCCATCTTATTTTATTATTAATTTTTTTTTATCTTGGTCACATATAATTATTGAATTAATTATAATAATAAATTCAAAAAAAAATAATATTCAAATAATCAGATGTTTAATATTTTATTATTATTATTTTAGGCCTTGTTTTAATATATTTATTATTATTTGAATATTTTTACTATTTTTCATGTTTTGATAAATCTTTTTATATAAAAATACTATAATTATAAAACAATAAAACCTATATTACTTTTTAAGATAAAAATATTATGATAATCAATATTGTTCTCAATTTAACCTTTCTATAAATTCTAGACTTGGCAAACGACCCAAACGATGTCATAATGGTTTGAAACTTGGTTTCTATGACTGTTAGAGGTATTTGACCATGTGGGTTACTCTCAACCACCACTTCGTATTTTTCAAGTAACACGTCCTTTGTAATACCAAACATCTCTTACCTCTCTAACTTGTCGATATACATATTGCGACAAGTTAGAGAGTTATTACTAGTTTGGTTTTTACAAAGGAGGTGCTCTTCGAAAAGTTAGAAGTTGTGATTGGAAGTTACCTACATGATCAAATATCTCTAATAGGCATTGAAACCAAGTTTCATTCCATTCCGACATCGTTTAGGCGTTGTTTTGCAAAGTTGGGCCTTAATCCCATTTAAGGTCTTTTAGCGTTAACGCATAATTTCGAGCCTCGTTTTGTGTGAGAGAGACCTTATTGTGACTTTATATGCATAATAAGACTAAGTTGTATAATTTTTTCAAACATAATAATACATCGATGTTATTAATCATACCTATTGCGAAAAGATAGAGAGTGGTGACTAGTTTGATGTTTATAAAGAAGATGTCAGTTGAAAATGAAGAAGTTTTGATTGAGAGTTATCCAGTATGGTCAAATATCTCTAATATGCATTGAAACCAAGTTTCATTCCATTCCTACATCGTTTGAGCGTCGTTTTGCCAAATTGGGCATTAAGCCCATTTAAGGCCTTTTAGCGTTTACGTATAGTTTCGAGCCTCGTTTTGTTTGGGCGAGACCTTATTGGTACTTTATATGCCTAATAAGACTAAGTTGTATAATTTTGTCAACAATAATAATCATCAATGTTGTAGACCGTACATATTGCGACAAGTTAGAGAGTTATCACTAGTTTGATATTTACAAAGGAGGTGCTATTTGAAAAGTTAGAAGTTGTGATTGAAAGTTACCCACATGGTCAAATATCTCTAATGGGCATTGAAATCAAGTTTCATTCCATTCCGACATCGTTTGGGCATCGTTTTGTCAAATTGGGCCTTAAGCCCATTTAAGGCCTTTTAGCGTTTGGGTCGTTTGCCATGTCTAGAATTTATTGAAAGATTAAATTGAGATTAATATTGATTATCATACTTTTTTTATCTTAAAAAGTAATATTAGTTTTATTGTTTTATAATTGTAGTATTTTTATATAAAAAGATTTATCAAAACATGAAAAATAGTAAAAATATTCAAATAATAATATATATTAAAAAGGCTAAATAATAATAATACAAAATATCTGATTATTTTGAATAATATTTTTTTTTGAATTTATTATTATAATTAATTCAATAATTATATGGGACCAAGATAAAAAAAATAATAATAATAAAATAAGATGAAACCAAGTTCTATTGTAACATGTAATAATAAAATTACAAATATATCATGAGAACTCATTAGTGTGGTGGTTTCACACCAAATATTTGTGCATAAGGTCTCAAGTTCAATCCTTCTCACCCTCTTCTTTTATTTATTTTTCACAAATAAAATAAAAGATTTAATGTTGGAGTTGAGACTCGAACCTGAGACCTTACAAATGATGCACAAGGCCTTACCACTAGAGCAATGAGACTGAAGCGATAATTATTAGATCTGTGCGGTTATATTTACCGCACAGATATATTTTATTTTAAAACAAATCTGCGCGATTAATTAAAAAAAAATTAAAGTTAATCTTTCCTTAATCTCGTGCGTTAAATCTTAACGCACAGATCTGTGCGGTAAGAGTTAACGCACAAGATTAATATACGTTTTTAAAAAAAATCCAAAATTGCCCCTGGAACAACGGGTGCGTTAACCGTTACCGCACCGTTCTGTACTGTAACTCTTATCGCACAGAAAAGTGTGCATTTAGCAAAAATAACGTGTGCATTTAGACGCAGCCTATGTTAATACTCCGTAATATTTTTTACAAAATATATCTCGGGAGTTATTTAATAAAATTTATGTCTGTATCATTCTGTTACAAGGAAACCCTTGAGAAACAATTCCCGAGAAATGTCTTCTTTGACCCGGCAGAAATTAACCCGACCCGACCCAACCCGATTTTTTTGGGTCATAACCCGTGACCCGTTTTTCGTCAAACCCGATTGACCTGAATTTTTTGGATAAAAAATGGATTGACCCGTCCCAACCCGTTTTTGACCTGAAAAATTTGACCAAATAGAAAAGAAAAATAAAGAAGCGGGAAATTGTAAATTTTACCAAAACAATTGGCTCTATTTTGATAATTTCCCAAAATTTAAGGTCTTGAAAGCTTACGGTCAGTGTTCTAAAAAACGGTTAAAACAACCCTATTGATTCCGCCGGTTTTTGGGTAAATACCCTAAAACTGTTATGTTTTTGAAGTTTTTGCATCACTTTTTTAAGTTATAAGAAAATACCCCATTTGCTGTCAACACAATTTTTAAAAGAGTTGTCAACAAATTTTTTTACAGAGCTGTCAACAAATTTTTAACAAAGTTGTCAACAAATTATTTAATAGAGTTGTCAACAAATTATTTAATAGAGTTGTCAACAAAAGTTTTAATAGAGCTGTCAACAAGAATAATAAGTTGTCAACAAGAATAATAAAATGTCAACACGACTAAATAAGTTGTCAACACGACTAAATAAGTTGTCAACAAGAATAATAAGTTGCCAACAAGAATAATAAGTTGTCAACACGACTAAATAAGTTGTCAACACGTCTAAATAAGTTGTCAACACGACAAAATATGTTGTCAACGCGACAAAATATGTTGTCAACGCGACAAAATAAGTTGTCAACGCGACTAAATAAGTTGTCAACACGGCTAATTTACGGTCAAGAACATACAACACGAGTAATATTACAAAATTGTCAACACTTTACAAAACTTGTCAAAATACTAAATAAAATCGTCAACACATTTTAAAAACTATAAACAGACTAAAAACTTGTCAACACATACTAATGTTGAGCATGTCCAGAACAGCACAAGCAGCTTTCTGGAAGCGATCCTTCTCATCCTCTACAACTTTCCTCCTCTGATAGGCACTCTCTTTGCACTTCTCCATCTCTTCCTCAACTTCAGCAGATTGCATATCAACTTCACTGAAAAACAGATGACAACTATACCTGGACACTTTTGCAGAAGTTTGCTTATACAGAAACTGGAAAGAACTTGCTATGAACATTTTCTTGCATTAAATAGTTGTATTCCAGTTTTTTGTGAATTGTCTTACGTGATCATTTTCAGCAGCTCCTCCAATCCGGCTTGTACCTGCTGTGAAGCACCTGCATAGTGAAGATAGCATTATATTAAACTTTCCAATTACTGTTCCAGTTTTAGACCAAATATGATTCACTTACAATACAGGTTACAAATTTAGCTAGAAAGTAAGCAGAGACCAGATGAAAAGGAGATGTAGTTCTGACACGATTACACTCACAAAATGTACAAACTACAATTGAACTTACAAAATTGAATTGAACGAGAAAAAGAGAGTCCGTAATCAAACAGCCAATATGAAGAATCGGACACTATCCGCTAATGCATCAGCGGTAGGTTACTGCACAATCCGAAATGGAAGCCTCAATTTGAATTATAAACAGTTAAAAATTTACAATCTATCAATCGATGGAGCGCAGTTTCCTTTTTCCGCAGAGATCAGACGAAACGAAGATGTAAATCTAACAAACTGAACTCCAGATGAATTCCCTAATTAAATCTAACAAACGAAGATGTAAATCTCTAATTCATAATAGAGACTACAACGAACTTGACGAGCAATTACTCGCAATTTCTGAAATAAGAATCAAAGCTGAACACAGTTTCAAGTACTGAACACAGTTTCTGAACAGAACTATAGAGATTCAAAGCTAACAATAACCTGAAATTAGGACGAACAGGGAGGAAGAACGCTCCCGATCTCGTCGTCCGGCTAAGTTGTTGAAATTAGGACGAACAGGGAGGAAGAACGCTCCCGATCTCGTCGTCGAGCTAAGTTGTTGAAATTAGGACGAACAGGGAGGAAGAACGCTCCCGGAGACTACAGCGAACTATGGAGAGTTTGAGCGAGAGAGGAACAGGGAGGAAGAAAAGCGAGAATTGCAGATCTAGGTCTGGAGGGTGTATATTTATATTGGGGTGTTTTATTAATGTTTAGTTAGGGGGTGTAGTTGTTAAAATTACAGTGTTCAATAGGGCATTGGGCACAAATCCTTCATTGATTCCGTATAAACCTTTGACGTAAGCCTAGCGAACTGTTTTTCATATAAACGGGATAAAAAACGGACCAAAATGGTCAAAATTAACTATTGTTGGAGTATTTGTTTCACTTGTAATGGGCTTAAAATTAAAGCCCATATCATGACCACCCAGCCTGATTTGAACATGAATTGACAAAAATTTAAGAGGAACTAGCCCTTCTTGCACGTGCTACGCACGAGCCAAATCAATTTAAATAAAAACATTTATATATTTTCTAAATTTATATTGTTATTATATATTACTAAGTTAGTATTTTTTAAAATATTTTGAAGTATGGAAAATATATCTTCATACAACATGTAGGATAGAGATGGGCACAGAAAATCGAAACCGAAAAAACTAAACTGAAAAACGAAAAACCGACCGCTTTTTAGGTTAATCGTTAATACAACATGTAGGATACTATTTACAGTTAATCGGTTAGGAAACAGTTAATTAAATTGTATTTGTAGTTAATCGTTAATACAAAATATATCTTCATACAACATGTAGGATACTATTTACAGTTAATCAGTTAGGAAACAGTTAATTAAATTGTATTTGTAGATAATCGAATATACAACATATATATTTTTGAACAAAGAACAATATATATGACTATGATAGTAAAAAAATTGCAATATAAATGTAATGTCAAACTTAGTTAAACATTTTTTATAATATAATTTGCAATATGATGGAAGTTAAATTTTCAATTCTCATCAACTTAATTTCTATCGAATTCAAAATTTGTTATGAATTTAATTGAGTGATAGTTTTTATATTTGTATCGCCTTTCGGTCAAATTTGTTCATGTGTTGGCCTATGCGATATTCTAACTCATCCGCCATATCATTCAAATTACTAAAAAGATAAACAAAATATTTATACTTTAGTTTATTGATTATTTCTTTCTAAATATATTATCTTATTGTTTATATCTTACCAAGTTTTTATTTTGTAAAACTTTTTGATATTATAAATAATATGAAAAAGTTTTTTCAAATAAAAATCATCTTATATAAAAGTATTTTATAGAAAATTATTAATTTGCTTATCATCTTTTATTTCATAAATATATTTAATGTAATCTAATTTTGTGCAACACGATTATAATCTCAACTTAATATACTATCAACCTTATAGCTACATGTTTAAAAATTGGAAGAGTGATAAATAACTGTCGATTAGACCTGTCAAACGGATGATCTATGATTTTTTTTATAATTATAATAGTGTATTTGAATATATTTAATAACAATAATTTTCAATGATTAATATTGAAAAATATTATTTTGACTATTTATTATATTAACAAAAGACTTTATAATCATGTTTATATAGTAATTGATATAACTTTTTCAATGATTATTGTATTTCAATATAATTTTGTTCAAACAAAGTAAAAGATTTTGAACTTAATTGTTTATGTAAAGAAATCAATATTTACCAAATTTTGTACCCTTGATAAAGTCGTATACAACTCAATTGTCCGTATATCTTTGTTTCTCATATGCATCTTTCAATGTTAAATTGACAATTTATAATCATGTTTATGTAGTAATTAATATTTTTATAAAATAATACGTTGACATGAAATTATATTAGGGTTGTCACGAATATCTTTTTACCATATCTTTTTACTATATCTTTTTTTTTTAATTTTATGATTATAATAGTGTTTATAACTATCTTTAATAATAATTTTTTCCAATTATAAATCTTAATGATATAGATTTGTTTATTTAAGATAATAAAATTATCTATGTAGACTATCTAACATTGGACTTTTTTCTGATGAGTCGAGTAAAGGTCTAAAATTATAATGAATATCTTGATGAATATAATGAGTGAATATTTTTCAACCACCCAAAAATTATACTCCCTCTGTCCCATAATAATGTTCTTGTTTCTTTTTGCACATTTGTCGATGCACGTTTTGTATCGTCAATATCTCTAACTATATGTTAATAAAAAATTATCAAATTTTGATATATTAAAGTACTCATCGAGACGAATCAAATAAGGCCTCACATGACTATATTTGTTCTTATATCTTAAAAGTTATGTCATAAAATGTGTTAAAGCGTAAATAGTGCGAAAATATAAAACAGAAACTATATAAGGGGGCGGAGGGAGCATGTATTATGACTGTCGATGTGGGACAATTACGAAACGGCCACACACAAGATCTCTTCTCAGATCCTCTTTCATGGCTTTTCATTAGAGGATTTCTTCAATAACAAACGATTTGGGTCAAGATGAACCCCATTCAGAGTAGGATCCAAGAGATTGCGCTCAGATCGAGGATCCGAAGTCGAAGCTGAACCAACGGCTGATGACGACGACGATCAAAACGGATCTAGAAGAAAGAAGGAATTTAGTGGGACTGTCCAGAAGCAAAATACAGTAAAAGGAAAGAGATGTACAATTGATGATGATAAGATTAAAAATAATTATATTGATATATTTAGTTATATTATGATGACTACAGAGTTCGGTGGAATGAGTTAATGATTCTTGATGGCTTTGCAATCAGTATACAATATTATATGTTAATATATTTATTTATATTATGAATTGCAATGATTTTTGTATAAGAAATATGAATAAATAAATGTTTATAATTTTAAATAACAATATATTGATAGAAAATAAGAAAATAAGTCATTTTAATTTAAACCGTATAAATTCTGTATAAACGGCCGTCCAACCATATATACATTGAACTCTCCTTCACCGTACCATTTTCGTATTGCGTTTTTTAGAACATTGCTTAAGACCCATTTGGCGAAACGATGTCGGAATGAAATGAAACTTGATTTCAATGTCTATTAGAGATATTTGACCATGTGGGTAACTCCAATCAAAACTTCTTCATTTTCATGTAACACTTCTTTTCTAAACATCAAACTAGTCATCACTTTCTAACTTGTCGCGATATGTATGGTCTATAACATCGATAATGTTTATTGTTGAAAAAATTATACTCTTTTAGTCTTATTAGGCATATAAAGTCGCAATAAGGTCTCACTCACACTAAACGAGGCTCAAAACTATGCGTAAACGCTAAAAGACCTTAAATGGGTTTAAGGTTCAATTTGGAAAAATGACGTCAAACTATGTCGGAATGAAATGAAACTTGGTTTCTATGCCTATTAGAGATATTTGACTATGTGTGTAACTTCCAATCACAACTTCTAACTTTTCAAATAGCACCTCCTTTGTAAAAACCAAACTAGTGATAACTCTCTAACTTGTCGCAATATGTATGGTCTACAACATCGATGTTGATTATTGTTGAAAATATTATACAACTTAGTCTTATTAGACATATTAAGTACCAATAAGGTCTTGCTCATACAAAACGAGGCTCAAAACTATGTGTAAACGTTAAAAGGCCTTAAATGGGCTTAAAGTCCAATTTGGCAAAACGACGCCCAAACAATTTCTAAATTGAATGAAACTTGATTTCAATGCCTATTAGAGATATTTGACCATGTGAGTAACTCTCAATCAAAACTTCTTCATTTTCAACTAAAACCACCTTTTTAAACATCAAACTAGTCATCACTTTCTAAGTTGTCGCAATATGTATGGTCAACAACATCGATGTATTATTATGTTTGAAAGAATTATACAACTTAGTCTTATTAGGCATATAAAGTCGCAATAAGGTCTCGCTCACACTAAACGAGGCTCGAAACTATGCGTAAACGCTAAAAGGTCTTAAATGGGCTTAAGGCCCAATTTGGAAAAATGACGTCAAACAATGTCGAAATGGAATGAAACTTGGTTTCCATGCCTATTAGAGATATTTGACCATGTGGGTAACTTCCAATCACAACTTCTAACTCTTCAAATACACCTATTTTGTAAAAACCAAACAAGTGATAACTCTATAACTTGTCGCAAGGTGAAGATCTTCTCTTAGTAAGGACCGAAGCTCTTTTGGCGACTCGTTCTTGGCTTTATAGATTAGATATTGAAGAAGTTAAGTAGTTAGTTTGTTTCACAAACCGACCTAATTGACTCGGTAATTTTAGACCCAACTTGATTGACCCGGTAATTTTAGCCCCGAACCTGACCCAACCCGCATATAAACACGTAACAACCCGACCTGTTTTGACCCGGTAATTTTAGACCCAAACCCGACCCGAACCGCCTATAAACTCGTAAAAACCCGACCTGTTTTGACCCGGTAATTTTAGACCCGAACCGACCCGCCAATAAACCAGTAACGACCCAACCTGTTTTGACCCGATAATTTTAGACCCGAAATGATCTGACCCGAAAAATACCAGACCCGGAACATTCTAACCCGAACCCGACCGACCCGACCGGATTGCCTGGTCTGCTTCACCTATCTTTGTTGTTTATGCTTTTCTGTTAATCACTTGTCTACGGATGCTTGATAGTCTACTAATTTTACTTTTTTTATTTACTTGTTGTATAGTAGATGGTATATTCATCAATTAGTCTCATAAGTTGTAGTTTGAAAATCTTTTTTCGACATTAAAAATTGATCACAGAGATCTAGCTGTCCTTTGATGTTGACATTGTTGTAGTGGAATTGTATTCTGCTTAAGGAATTATCGGGTCCAACTTCTTAGTAAACTTTAACGATTTATTTTTTACCCTTGTGAATTTTTACTGTTTATTTTCTTTACCCCCGAGAACATTTTCTCAGGGGTGTTTTTCAACCCCCGTGAAATATTTCTCGGGAGTTCTATAAAACCCCCGAGAAACATTTCTCGAGGAAGCGTCTCACGAGAGTCAATAAACCCTCTTCCGGTTGTTAAAAAAACCTTGAAAAGAGACATTCAATACTAGTGAATTATCATGGAAGGAGGCCAACCGACCATCAAACACAAAAAATGATTTAGATTTTTGTTGCCTAATGACACTCAAAATGACGGCACATAAAGGAGGACAGACTAGACGAAAGGAGAAGCAATAACAGAAGATATCTAATCACGCTCAAACAAATACCTTATTCGGGCCGTTGAAACTGAAGCTCATCTAAAGAAGGGAAGAGAAGGAATTGAAGACATTTAATAAAAGAAATCAATGAGAGACATTCACTATTTTTTTGTACAAAGCTAAATTTATAATAGATTTAGAAGATTATACGAGGTTACCTTCTTACAATTAGTAAACTACATGTATCTTATTATAGCAGCAACTAAAATAAAATATGAAAATTAATAAATTATATATGAATATTTGATTATAACAAAAAGCAAAACACAATTTTAATGTTCTTCATCATGTTGTTGCTTGCAAGCACTTCCTCAAATAGTCGGATGTTAAATCGTTGTTTGCAATAATATTCTTAGATGTTGAATCGTTATTGACAAGCACACCCCCTTCCATTTTCTCCATTTAAGCTTCCAACTTCCAAGTTAGGATCTAGCCACGAGTCAAAAGACTTGAAAACTTTTCTTAGAAGCTATAGTTGATAGGTTGAAGATGGATTCATAGAACGTGTAGAAGTTCGTCCTTGACAGAACTCTTCTGCGTTTACTTTGAAACGTCTTAGTTAATATTTTATTTAACCTTATTGAATGATAAAATCTCCTTATATAAACTAGAGATAAGACTGTATTGATAGATTTGGTGAGGAGTCTGGTTTGATTGTGAATATGCAGAAAAGTGAAGTGTTTTTTTGGTGGGATTTCTGAGGCTATTCAGTTTGAGTTACTTAGGAAGCTGCAGTTTGGGATGGGGGAGTTTCCTATTAAGTATTTGGGCCTCCCTTTTCACACTAAGAAAGTGCAGGTTAATGAGTATGCTGGGTTACTTAAGAAAATTACAGATATAAGATTCAAAGTTGGACTTATAAGAACTTATCTTATGTTGGGAGGAGACAGGTGTTAAAAGTTGTTATTGAAGGTATTCTTGAGTTCTGGTCTCAGGCTATTCTTTTCCCTGTTAAAGTCATGGAGAGGATTGTTGCCTTGTGTAGAAGTTTCCTCTGGGCTGGGTGTAGTGACAGTAAGAGGTGCTTGGTTGCTTGGAAGGATGTTGCTAGACCTTTTGAAGAAGGTGATTTAGATATTAAAGAGATTCTTGCTTGGAACAAAGCTATACTTCTGAATTTGATTTATGAAATTCAGATTGGTAAATGTAATATCTGGACTAAGTGGGTAGGGCCAACTTGCTTAAGGGGTGTGATCTGTGGACCAGAGATGAGAAGCAAGGGGATTCTTGGATTTGGAGAGTTTTGATAAGAATCAAGAATGAAATTAGAGATAAATTTGGATTGCTGGTGCTAGTCTTGGTGTGTATAGTGAAAGAACCATTAGTTTTACTAATGTTCAAAAGAAGAATGGTAAGCTGGACTGCAAAAAGATGTATAATGAGGTAAGGGATTGCAGACATCCTGATGACAAAATGATTTTGATTTGGGGCAAGAACCAATGCAAGAAGTGGCCTTTTACTGTGTGGCTTGCTCTGAGAAGGAGATTGCCTACTAGAGACAGGTTACACCTGTGGGGGCTGGTTGTGGATACTCATTGTGTTCTTTGTAGCTTTGGGGTTGAATCTGTTGATCACCTGTGGTGGGAGTGCAGATTCTCTTCCATTGTTCTTGATAAAGTGTTGGGGTGGATTCATAATGGTGTGAGGAAGAATTCCTTGGATTACTGGATGACTTGGTTTGCTAATGCTCAGGACAAGAAAGCTTGGAGTGTGCAGGGTAGTCTCCTGGCCTTATGTGCTTCTGTTTACTATATCTGGAGGGCTCAGAATGAGGTCATATTTAGAGGTGGTAATGCCTCTGTTGATAGATGTGCTGAAGAGGTGATTAATGATTGCATGATGAGAATTAACATAAAGTGTAAAAGTGGCTATCATAGGAATGATGTTCATCAGCATAAAGTGTAAAAGTGACTATCATAGGAATGATGCTTATAGAAAACTGCTGAAAGTTTGATTGTTGTTTTGGCTGTGTTTGTGTGCTTTTGTGTTTTTCGTAGGTTGGTTCTTTGTTTCTTGGAGGTTGTTGCTCACCTTGAAGCCTTGGATTGTAAGATTATTGAGTGAGAGGGTTTTGATGTACTTACCCATGAGACCTTGACTTGTAAGGTTCCATAAGAGAGTTTTTGTGGATGGTTGGTTGGGTTTTGTCTTTCTTTTGTAAAGATTTTTTCCATTTGATATATATACTTACTTTTATAAAAAAAAAATAGAGATAAGAAGCATAATTCTCAATAACAATAAATTGTATTGAACATATTTTTCTACGTCCACATATAATTTAATTTGTACCATTTATATTACCAATTAATTAATTAATAGATGAAATTATAATATGCATGAAAATAGGAAGGGGTAATAGATTGAGCTTGTCTTAAGTCTCGACACCATTCAAGGCATGTAAAAAGCAAAAAAGTGGCGGCTTTTGCACCCAAGAACAGTATTACGTGGTCACTCATTACAATGATTATGACGATAAAAAAGCAATAAATTAAGGGACCTTCCTACTTATACAAGTTTACACAAATTCCGACACATCCACTTAAATAGTGACAACTAGGGGTCCGTTCGGATCGGCACGAGTTGAAGTAGGTGTTGAAGTGGAAGTAAGCTGAAGTTGAAGGTAGCTGAAATTAGCTGAAGCTGAAGGTAGCTGAAGTTGGTGCTGAAGTTGAGATTTTAGGAGCTGAAGTTCGATATGGCGTGTTCGGTAAAACGAGTTGAACCGAGTTGAAGTAATTGATATTGGTATGTAAAATGACGAAAAAGGGTATGCATATAATTAGTATTTGAATTGTATGTTAGAGTAATATTATGAGTTATTATTTAGTTTTGCTCACGTTTAATTGATATATTTAAATTTTATAAATCAATTTTTTTACATAAAATATACTCTTTAAGTTGAAGGTAGCTGACTTCTCATTATGCAAGACACCAAATTCAAAATCTACTGCAAAAATGATTTACAAATTCTTTGTTAATTCCTACATCCAAATAGAAATCGTCAACATGACTAATTACATTGCTTCTCCAGTATTCTTGTTCCTATAACATTAAAACCAGATACAAGTTTACAAAATGTATCAAGTTGTATACATTACCACATTGGCCCATCTCTTAGCGGGCTTCATTTATGCAAAAAAACACTGGCTTCTTGCTTCTCTTTTTTTCGCTAGATATCAATCGTAGTGTTTAAACTTTGAACTTCTAAGGGAAGTTGATAATCAACCAACCTGAAATGTACAGGAGAGTAAGTGCGAGAAGACCCTTGTCTTAATCATGTCTGTTGGACCCGGGTAGAAACAAGCCCAAAACCCATTACAATAAAAGGGCTCAATAGGTTAGAAAAGGAAAGTATATATAATGATGAATAGTGAAACCAAAAGGAAGAAGGCTGAGCTAGGCAACAAAGGCACAAAAAGGGGGGCAGGCTGAGAGAAAGCCCAACGGGAGAACAAAAATGGAGAAAGGGAAAGTGAAGTTGGGGTTGAACTGAGACCATCGGGAAGGAGGAATCAAAGGGAGAGGCTGAAATCGAGTACAACACTTCATCGTCAAGCTCGGAATGCTGCTCTTCCCCGGAATCCTTCAAGGACGATCTCGCCCCGACGGAAATGTGTTCCCGTTCGGCCTCCCGGTGAGCTTTTGTTTGGACGAGCTCGGCGTTTCCACTTGCTTAGCTTGGAACCTAGCTGAAACGAGCTCTCTCCCTTCCGTCATCGACCTGGTATCATCTTGGCTTGAATAGCCTTACTATATGATCTCTCGCTCACATTCTCTATACACAAACGTCACTTGATATAGTCTCATGCTTCCTCTTATATTAATTGTGTTGGTGTGAATTATGCCTTGAAAGATCTATGCGCTGCATATATGTTCATTCGTAGAATGATAATGGCTGTTTTGTGGTGCTTCACTTGTCTTGTATGATAGCTTGGATTAATGGTGGGCAAGTGGAATTCAACCACAAATTCTATGTTTGAATGTTCAGTTTTAGTTGATAAATTGACTAAGAGCCTACTTGGCATCTCTACAATTAATTTGACCTTGCTCATGTGTTTGATTGCAGTGAAACTAACTAGTCGAGAGAATTGATTAATTGGGTCATCCTAAGTCATTAGGCTCAATCCAAAGTGGATGGCCATGTCGTTATATAGCATATTAGCTTACAGTCAGTATTCTCAAACATGCAAATCTATTAATCAATGATGATATACTGTGCAATGACTTATTTATGCTTGATTCCTCTATGGTCTTTGGCTAATGAATTGATGGTCTAATTAATAGGATCAATGATGAAATATCAAGCATCTCCGGGAATATAATGCCTCATTTGATATTGTTCATGTATGATTTATATTAGCTTGATTGCGTGATCGATATGGGAGGGTACTATATCACTTCTAAGGTAGGTCGTTTAGACACAAACATCTAGATTTTTGCAGCTCTTTATACTTGCTCATTCGCTTAACTCATCATTTATATGATTACTGACTTGAGCGTCGGAGTGCTCTTTCCGGAGAGCCCCCTCTCCGGGTTTGGCTTTTGCAGGAACTTGGAGAGGTGTTCCGCTTGAAAACAAGAAGTCTAGAAATGCACGAGAGGGGACACTCGAAAGCAAGTCGCGAGGCCCGCTTTCATCGAAGGAGAAAGAAAATGCATCTAAACTTGAGGATCCGGAGTGTTGCCGGTTTCTCTTCCGTTAGAACGAGGTTCCAACAAATCCGAGTTCCAACAATGTCGACCTCTCTATCCAACCACTCGATCACAATATCCAATGCCTTGCGGTATGCACGTCCTAATTTCATCAAACACACTGTCAAAATATTTAGGAGATTTTTCATACCTTTCCACGGTACTAAGGGAGTTTATCATCATGTATTCATGACCATGGTGATGCAAGTAAGTTACCAAGTCCAACCACATAATAAACATTTGCAAATTATCAGTATCACTAGACACACAAAATCCAGCTAAATAGCTATGAAACACATAAAGATCGAGCAAAGGAATCAAACAAAGTAAGGTACAGTATAAAGCTTGAGCACTGGAGTTGGATCCTAGTGAATGACAAACCGACAAGCAAGGCAGCCATTGCAAACCATCAAGATGTAGAGATGATGATATCATTTCTCTATGGAGTAAACAAATCACTGTTTGGATCAAAGGAATCATTGTTTGATGATGAGTTATGTGACTTATCCTCCTAAGTAATTCATCCAAAATAAATATTTATCTTTTAAATTGTCAGTAATAAGCCTTTGCCTATGCAATTATGATTATAGTTCAAAAGTTTACCATCCATGGTAAGGAACAAGGACTGAAGAATGAAGCAAGTGGTCAAAAACATTGTTCAGCTATGGATTGTTTGAAAAGCTTTCATGCCCACTGAATAAGAACATGCAACAATTAATACAATGAACTAAATGAAAAAAGAAGTTTATTTTTTGAAGGAAAAGATGAAGAACAAACCAGTTCTCACTTGCAGACATGATTTACGTAAACAAGCCATGGAGTCAAATTAAAATCTTACTGCACACAATTTTTGAAGGAAAATTCTTAATGTTCATGCAATTTGCAGCAAAAGAAAAGTAGAAACAATACAATCCAACTTGTCAAAGTGATCTAGTCTCAGCTGGATCTAGCTATGCTTTAAACAAACACAGTAATCTAGTTCTGCTAGAAAATTCAGCTTGTCAAAAGTAGCTAATCTATATGAACCGTTAATTAACAACCAATTTAGAAATGCAAAGTGATCTAGTCTCAGTAGGATAAGATTCATCAGAAAAAGTGATCAAGTCGGCCGTTAGAACTACAGGTTTTCGAACAAAAAAACAATAGGTTTACTTTTTTTTATTCATTCAAGTGATGTTTTGCTCTAAAAAATCTTAAAATCCGGATTTTTTGTTCTCGGAATAAAAATATTTTTTTTATTGATATTGAATGCCTTTGTGCATTTTGACTATTTATTATAAATTCTAATTTTTTATATTGTATTTTTTTATTTTTTCGGACTACTTTATATTCATATTCTATTTTCCCTTCCCGGAGTTCCTTCTCCGGGGAACTTTGTTTAAAAAAATTCTGGTGCTTTTTTCCAATCTTCTTTTTTTATGATCTCGTTGGAAATACTATTAAAACAATTCCTCTATATCAGTAGGATAAAATTCATAAAAAAACAAGTATATCTCATCAAGCTAGTAAACACACACATATGCAGTAATGTATTTTTGCTCATTAGGCAATGAATGATATCCATAGATCTAGTGATAGTATGGTTAGCTTTCTCTAGGCTCTTGATATCAGTAGCTTGTAAAAAACAAGGGGCATTTCTTTATCAACTATATCAACACTGACACTCGAACAAAGATATATATATATATATCAGCAATATATCACCATCAGACCTACAAAAGCAGTATAGAACCATTCACTAAAATGAAACCATGAGTATCAGTAACTAGAATATTGAGCACCTTGATCAACAATAAGATCTCTTCTTTGCCTGTGGCAATGAAAAACATCAATATGTTCTCATTCAGCTTTCCAACTTTGAGAGTTATATGTCAATCAACACCATAACTCAAATATCATTTCCCAATTTCATACATAGAAAAAACTTATGCATTTTATCAAACACCTTGAGTGCACAATCAATAAAACCTAAATATATACACAAATTATTCAATACAAAAATCAGACTATTATTCAAAATAAAAAAATAATGAAGGAATTGTTGCAAAATCTGCATAAAAATTCAATTGAAACATGAGACTAGGGTTCTTAATTCAGAAATTTAGAAATTCTAGTAGCCCTAAATGAGACTAGCAAAATAGAGAGATATGAGTTTGAATTTTAACAGGATCTCAAAAAGTAAGAATGCAAATAAATCAAGGGGTATCTGGAGTAATCTTGGATCAACTTCAACTCCAAATGTTGCTTACCCTATACCCCCAAGGGTAAGTAAAAGTCGTCAACTTCAACTTGTGAGGACTTCATCTCCCTCCCTTCAACTCTGCCAAAACAATTGCCGAACAGGCCTAATTTGACTTCAACTCTCATTTTCTTCCACTTCCACAACTTCCACATCTTCCAATCCGAACGGAGCCTAGATAAAACTTTCAACACAAAAAATAATGATAAAAATATTATTTTGTCCTTTTTAATCATTTTGTATCCGCAACATTTTATATTTATTGAACCTTTATTTTCTCTTTCTTTCTTGTACCTTTCTCTTACCATCTTCGACTGTCCATCTTCGACTGTCCATCATCACCGACCGGCCGTCTCCGACCATCCATCTCCTCCGCCGCCACCTCCAGCCTTTTCGATTATTAAATTTGTGGTCAGTTGTTATTATATCTAGCAAATTTAAGATTTTATTAAAAAGGGCAAACTAGATCTTTACATATCTGGGAAAGAAAGAAGTTTACATCCAAATTTAATTATAATATCCCATATTGAATCACCATGGCCCTTTTCGATTTCTCCCACCACTAGATCCAACCACCACCGCCCATTTTCGTTGTTCCGCCACCTTCTTCGGCGTCAACGCGTCCACGCCTTCTGTCGCCCACGCCTTTCTCTTTTGTGGAAGAAGGAAGAAATATAATGGAACAAAGAAAGAAAGAGAAAGAACAAAACTTCAGATCTGAAAAAGGCTGAAGGAAGAAGACGAGTAAGAAGAAAGAGAAAACGAAACGTACATAATTATCAGTATTTAGAGTCTACTATTGGTTTACATAAATGTTGTCTTATACACAATGTCTCCCCACCTCGCCTATAATTTTTCATGTGATCAAACTATCAAAGCCATAAATTAACGTAGTTTCTATTCACCCCCACTCAAATTGTTATTTACCGTCTAGTTTTTGTGCGTCACGCATGGATTAAAACCATACGCCAAGCACGATTTTTTTTATTTTTTTCTTGTTTTTTTCCATAATCTTGTAGATAATTTCACTACAATCGCGTGCATATAAAATTCGTCCAAAACGGACATCGTTTGCCCCTTCAAAGAGTCAAAAAACAAAGAACAATGAAGTAATTATGATTAAGTGTAACAAATCTACTACTTCGTACTTATAAATTGCAGTTGTGGATTTTCTCCAAACCAAAGAAGGAGTTCAGGCACTTCCGTCAGATACGAGATTGAAAGATATGGCTTTGTCCCGGCCGTTAGAGCGTTAAGCCACTCATTCTCTCAGGCCGTCTCAAAGCGCTTAGTCGAATTTTGGTATCCGAGCTTAGCCGCTAGGCAAAGGGTAGACGGAAGAAGGTCTCCGAAAGCCCTATTTTCGCGAGACTCTTTCGGTCCACACTAGAGAACTCGTCTCTCGGGCATTGCTCTATTGGGCGGAGGTTCCTCGATCAACTAACTTAATTAAAGAAGAAATCACTTTTTTTTCGATCTTTAAACACTGAACACCACATCTCGACAAAGAAATTAAGTATTACCATCAGTAAATAAAATCTTTGCTAACTTATCTACCATATTATAAAAAAATTGAAAAATGGTGTGTTGAGTTTTAACGGACTTGTTGATACAAGAAATTATGTGTGATAAATTTGTATTTTGGCCTTTTGAAAGGGCAAACGATGTCCGTTTTGGACGAATTTTATATGCACGCGATCGTATTGAAATAATCTACAAGATTATGGAAAAAAACAGAAAAAAACAAGCAAAAAATAAAAAAAATCCATACATGACGTACGGTTTTAATCCATGCGTCACGCATTGTGCGCCACGTATGGTTGAGTGGACCGTGAATAGTAAGGGCCTAAATTAACTTGTTGGTTTTGTTTTCAGGTCTCAACTGTTTGTAAAATATGGGCACTTTCATTTATATACGGGCACTTTCATTTATATAGTGGCCCCACATTAGTTCTACTTTCCTACTGGTTTCTTATGCAACAACAAGGCTTACTAGTACGGAGTATTGTTAAATTGAATCTCTCGTAGGAAATCTGACTATTAACAATAAGGGGTTTGATAAGATGGTTACATTGATTGTAATTCATTTCACCTTTTCACTATAAGATGAGAGTTACATATATTCATATTTATTTATCAATCATATATTTACACAATATAATAACACATATATCTTAAATTTTTTTTTTTGAATATATATTGTATTATAATTTTGTTATGTTATATTAATATAAGTGAATTTTTTTTTTAGATTTCAAACGAAATTAATACAAATTATTGTCATTATGCTTAAACATCATTAAAACGAAAAAAAAAAAATACAACAAGTACATAAAATGTTAGCATTAATAATCAAAACACAACGTTGACTAAACATGAAACCATACATAACTATGTCTAAACTTCTCCCAAGTGAAGAATAATTTCATGTTTATATTCGAAATTAACAATATTGTTTCTAGTTTTCCTATGTGAAGAATTGTTAATATAACAATTATGTTTTTAGTTTGTATTGAACTTGAATGTTAAATCAAATAGTTTTTTTGAACGTAATCTATATGTAAGTTGCATTGACTCAATTTATTTTATTAGAAAAAAGTAACATATATATGTGGAATATAGGTGTCTATGTGTAAATAAAAAAAATTATAAATATTAAAATAATATTTATTATTTTTATAATTTATATAAGCCTAATATTTGGTTGAGAAAAAATATTATATTAATTAAATACAAATTTATGAGAACTATTAGATCATTTTTAATCTAAAGCTAAAACTTAGTCTTCAATGTAACCCCCGTTATGGGTAGTCTATATACCTTAAGATTATAACTCATTTCAAAAATACAAGGTATTATCAATCTAGTTCAAATCATTGATATTAGTACGAGTATCTATTTATTTGTCAATATCAGCTGCTACAAAACTACTACCAATAAGGGCATCTCCGATGGTTTGATAAATTTAGCAAGTCAACTAAGATTATAACAAATTGAAATGACACATTATAGCAAATGCTATTTTAGCAAATAAGTGTGACACCAATAACTTCTTGCTATAATTTTGTCATTTTCAAATATATACTAATGGGCCTAACTCGAAATCATCAACAAAATACCATTTTTAAAATCCCACAACTGCGACTCCTCTCTACACTGCTACAACACACACTTGACTTGCTATTAGTATTGTTAAATTTAGCAATCAAGATGGAGAAATAAGGCATCTCTAAAAGAATATTCTTATTATTTGTCATTTTAGCTTATTGTTGGTGTTTGATTTTTGCTATAAATTTGTTATCTCTATTTATTGCAAATCATTGGAGATGCTCTGACAACCATCCTGTATAGATGCCTAGTTGCCTACTATAAGGTCATCTTCATCCATGAAATCATGGGTTTTATGGGCCTTTTTAAAAAAAGAAATCAAAATAAAATGTCAGAATTTTTCATTGTCCCAATATGAGTTTCACTCTAGAGTTTCAACTGCTTGAAACTCATTTTATGGAGACACAGAAAAATTCTAACTTTTAATTTATTTTTAGGCGGCTATATGCACGCGAATCGATGCATATATGCACACGATTTTGTGCGAGCTTGTTATGCACACAACTCTGTGCGCAGATGTTCCGCGCACAGGGGTATTACGGGTACTATTCTGAACTTTTTGGCAAATTTTCAGAATATGTTACAATTGGTGCGCTGAACAACTGCGCACAGATTCAACATATTTACGCTGAGCTTCTGCGCACAGATTAAAGAAGTAGCCGTTGATTTTTTGAAATTTGCCTATTATGTGCGCAGTAGGTCAGCGCACAGGGTTGTGTTATTCGAAAAAAGTAGCCGTTACATGTAAACCTGTGCGTTGTGGTTCTGCGCACAAAGGCTTTAGGGTTTGAGTGTGTGCACACTTTTTCTGCGTACAAGTCTTTACAGTTTCGGATCTATCCATTTGGACCACAACGGTCATAAATGTGCCTATATAAAGCCATAATCTCTTCGATTTCAACAAATTCATTCTAAACCTCTTCGTTTCCAACAAATTCATTCAAAATGTCTCGTCGTAATAAAAAATCTCGTATGTTAGCATTGATTAATCAAAGTTGTGAAGATAGTGATGAAGAACACGATTGGGATAGTGGATCACAAGAAGAGGAAGACGACCCGAACGAAGACGAATGGTTGACTGGTTTCTTAGAAGACGAAGAGTTCGGCGACTGAGATCGGAGTGGTGAATTTGTGGTTAGTGTTAAATATGTTATAATTAGTTTCATATGGTAGCGTAATTAATTTCAAATTAGTTTCATATGCTAGCGTAATTAGTTTCAAATTAGTTTCATATGCTAGCCTAATTAGTTTCAAATTAGTTTCATATGATAGCCTAATTAGTTAAAATTAGTTTCATATGCTAGCGTAATTAGTTTCAAGTAATGTTTCGTATTTGTTATTTTGGTAGTAGTGTAATTGTTGCTTTTTTCGCTCTACAATTACGTATAGAGGAAAGATTATTCGGATTATTTTAAAACCGCACAAACGTGGGATACTAGGGAAGAATTGTACGAATGGGCGAGAGATAGAGCAAAGGAGTTAGTGATAGCTTTGGTAACGCGTAATTCAAGTCCGTACCAAATGAGTATTGAGTGCGATAGGTTTGGAAAACCAAGATCTGGGAGGCCAAAGGTGAACAAAGAGAATCCAGAGGTGCCTGTTCCTAGGCTTAGAAAGTCGAACTCGAAGAAGTGTGAGTGTAGATTTGAGCTACTGGCAGTGCGAAAGAAAAACATTCCCGGGGTTGCAGGAGAAAAATGGATTTTAGGTGTGATAGAAGGTAGGCATAACAATGTGCTACTTGCTAGTTTTCATGGGAATGCATTCATGGGACGAATGACGGAGGAGCAAGAGCTTTGTGCTAGGCGGTGGGGAGATGGAACTGGGCGCAAGACGCCAAAAGAAATTATCTCCAAATTGAGGGAAAAGTACCCAGGTAATGTTACTTCAAGGAGACAAGTTGCAAACTTTTTGCAGAAGGTGAATTACGAAGATCGCGGAGAGGTAAACGTGACACAGTGGTCCCTTAAGTTTTTGCGTGAACACGACTACGTAGTTCATCCACATAGAGATACGACAACCGGCGAGGTTGCAATCTTATTCTTTGCTAACCAAGATTTGTTGCGTTTGTTGAAGAAGTACCCGTACGTGGTAATTATCGATGCGACGTACAAGACAAAAAAGTAAGTCTCTACAAAATAGGTCGATATATAGTTCGGATAAACTATACTATATTCTGTAGTGATATATGTTAATGTTTCAATAGATATGAAATGCCGCTCGTAGAGATTGTTGGATTCAGCAGCACACACAAGACGTTTAACATAGCGTATGCATTCACTAAAGCGGAAAGGATTTATCATTACACATGGATAATGATTCAATTGAAGTCATTATTCATAAATTTGGGAGTGATGCCAACGGCTATAATGACAGATTGTGAAGAGGCGCTGATAAAAGGGATCAAGACTGTTTTCGGGTGCGAAGTATAACATCTGTTGTGTTGGGTGCATATCAAACACAACATTGAGGCACATGCTTCGACCATCCTAAAGAGACAAATAAAAGTGGAAGCCTTTGCAGGACAATGTTGGGGACTATTTTGCTCAACTACTGAAGAGAGGTATGAACAGACGCTCGAACAGTTGAGGACATCTTGGAAGAGCGACCTTGTGGGATACGTCGAGAAAACATGGCTTAATCCTCACTAGACAAGCATAGTGAGGGCTTGGACAGATCATAAGCTTCATTTCTTTACGATGACTTCAAAAAGGTAAATATTGATATTTTTTAGTTAAGACGATTATAACATAACGACTTACTTTCTCAACTTACCAACTTAACTGTTTGTTTAGAGTTTAAGTGATGCACAAGGTTTTGAAAGATATTATTGGTTCTAGCAGAGGGGGCTTTAACAAAGTGATCTTACGGATCCATCATTCAGTCCTCCTTCAGATTGATTCAATTAGGGCGAGCATGAACATGTCCCTCTCCAAACGACCAACTGATTTTGATGATCCAACGATGCATCCGCTTAGAAGGGCTATTTTTTCGCGACTATTCTACAAAGTGTCAGACAAGTGTTTTGATCATTTGTTGGCAACTTATGAGATCTTACTGTCGGGAGATTACCTGAACAATGCACCGACCATTGGGTGAGGAACTGTCTTGGGTTGTCGTGCGTCCATGAAATTGCACACGCCATCATTGCAAACACACCCCTGATTGAGGATGACATTCACCCTTTCTAGAGGGATTTATATTGGGACGACACTCCTGAAACAGAAGACGACCCAAATCTGAAGGGCCGAATGAACATTATAGAGTTGCGACTCCATGAAATGTTCACCAATTTGGAACTTGGAACCCTGAAGAACAGCACAACATACCAGCTAGGTGAGTTGTATCAGGACTTGGAGCATCCTGAACTAACTACCTTGAAAGAACCAACAAATGTGAAAAGAAAAGGCAGGCCAAAGGGTGCAAAGAACAAGGATAAGGAGGAGGATGGCAGTGAAAATGACAAGGAGTATGACATAGAACAGGAAGAGATGGAGCAGTATGAGAAGGAGGAGGCAAAGCAGAAATCAAAAGGAAAGAAGAAATCAAGCGGTACAGGAGCAAAACGGCCAGGTCGTCCTAAAAAGGAGGAGGATGACAATGAAAATGACAAGGAGGAATCGAGAGAGAAGAGTTATTTTGAGCACAAAGAGGAAGAGTTGGATGCATTCTCCTTGTCAGAGAAGGAGTATGAGAAGGAGGAGGCAAAGAAGAAATCAAAGGGGGAGAAGAAGGCAAACAATACAGGAGCAAAACGGCCAAGTCGTCCTAGAAAGCAAACAATGACATCAATTCCTGTGGTCATTGAGGCCGAGGAGATGCATTCTCATACCCTACCCCACCTATCACATCCTGAAGGATCCAACTATACTGACTTCGATCAGTGCCCTGAAGAACCTGGTTTTCCTCTCATTCATAGGGGGATTGACTATGGCATTGACAATTTGGATGATTTTTGGCTTCCGTACATCATAGATGTTAGACATGTACGTTCTGACGGGCATTGTGGTTATAGGTCGATGGTCTTACTTCTGGGAAGAAAAGAACAAGAGTACAGAAACATTCGGCGTGAGTTGGTAACAGAGCTGCTTGAGAACCGAGATTTGTACGAGCCTATTCGTCGTCGTCTTTGTCCAGTTACTTGGGAGGATCTTATTCTTCAAGTTAACCATTGCAGAAGCCCTTGTTCACAACTATACTAGCTGCACTTACCACTGATGGGCTTAGTGTTTGCCACCCTATACCAAGTTGGCCTCATGTTATTGTGTTGGGATGCTCCGACCTTTTTCTTACCACTAAGGTGTAGAACAGAAAACGCTGATCCTCCAAGACAGATTTTCGGCATGGCACACGTAGGCAACCGTGACCACTTCATACCGGTAAAGTAGACAATTTTACTTGATAGTTATGTAATCATAGTTTTTTTTTTTAATATCTAAAGTCGCTTGTGTTTATATAGGTGGCGTTGATAGTTGGTTCGCCACTATCACATACTCCCGGTTCGTGGAAGAAACATGCAGATCCCAACATTCAATGGTGGGAAGAAACATTTGCGGACAATTGAGGATGTATCGAGAGTACCGCATTTCAAATGGTCGGGCACCAGATCCATTCATGTATAAAGGAGGGGCCGAACTCGTTGACATATCTGACTGAGTGAGATTGACATGTAATAATCAGAAGACGTTTTTTACCTTGTAATGTTCAAAGCATTTCAATCTCGGTAGTAATATTAGAAGACATTGTGCTTTATATAACAATGAATGGATCAAATTGCATTGGAATTTCCTAACACGTTTGAGAGACAAACAAGCGACAATGAAAATACATAATGAAAGTACATAATAAAAGTACATAATGAAAGTACACAATGAAAGTACACAATGCGCATAACATTAGATGTCTACAATTTAGGCGTCGTCGGAAGAAGAGTCGGAAGCAAAGGGGTAAGGCCAAACCATCAACTGTAATTCTTTTTCTTTAATCTTGAACCTTTCCATCAGGACCTTCACTCTTTTGTCACTCTTCTTTTTCTTGATGATTAATTTCCTGATAGCACGTAACCAATAGGGGTATGCTCTGGATCAATAAACCTGATTCCGAAGAAACAATCGCATGCATAATGCCTTCGTCCATACTGGTCACACATGTCTTTGTCATTGCTAACGTACACATTACGCATTTGGCGACAACTTCTTGTACCAGTACACACTATCGTTGGAGGGTCAGGCTTCACAAGTCTTGGTGATGATGATGATGATGATGATGATGCCATATTCGTAGTTATGTTCTGCCAAATAAATAATAAAACTTTAGTTATAAACATGAAAGCATATACAAAAATGAACAAAATAAAAATTTACCGATTAAGTAGGAAAACTTCGATTTTTGCTCTAGTTGAGATGGATGAAGAAATCACCACCTTCACACTGTTGGTTTTATAGGCAGTTTTGTATAGTGTGCGCGTTGCTTTTGCGCACAAGGAGTTACCGATTCAAAATAACGGTAACTTCCTATGTGCCATGGATCGGCGCACAAATGTTTAACGATAACTTTCTTTGTGCGTTACAACTGCACACAGAAAGATACAAATTCAAAAAGTTACTTTTATGTGCGCGTTACAACTGTACACAGAAAGTTACAGATTCAAAAAGTTACTTTTTTGTGCGCGTGACACCGGTGCACGGATGAAATCCGGTAACTTTCTGTGCGCTCTACAACTGCGCACCAATGTTTACAGATTATATTGGGCTCGAAACGATAAAGGCCTTATTGGACCTTAAGAAGGCTTAAGGCCCAATAAGGCGGAACAATGCCCAAACGACGTCAGAATGAAATGAAACTTGTTTTCAATGCATATTATAACTATTAAAACCATGTAGGTAACGTCAATTTAAAATCTCATACTCTTCAAGTAACACCTCATTTGTAAACCCTTAAGGCCTTTTAAGGTCCAATAAGGTGGAACGATGCCCAAACGACGTCAGAATGAAATGAAACTTGTTTTCAATGCATATTATAGCTATTAAACCATGTAGGTAACTTCAAGTCAAAATCTCGTACTCTTCAAGTAACACGTCCTTTATAAACCCTTACTAGTCTTTAAATCTTCTAACTTGTTGCGATATGAATGGTCTAGCACATCGATGTTGATTATGTTTGAAAAAAATATACAAATTAGTGTTATTAGGAATATAAAGTGCATATAAGGTCTCCACATCACAAAAAGTGGCTCGAAAAACGCGTAAACGCTAAAAGGCCTTAATGGACCTTAAGGCCTTTTAAGGTCCAATAAGGCGGAACGATGCCCAAACGACGTCAGGATGAAATGAAACTTGTTTTGAATGCATATTATATCTATTAAACCATGTAGGTAACTTCAATCGAAATCTCGTACTATTCAAGTAACACCTCCTTTGTATACCCTTACTAGTCTTTAAATCTTCTAACTTGATGCGATATGAATGGTCTAGCACATCGATGTTGATTATGTTTGAAAAACTTATACAAATTAGTGTTATTAGGCATATAAAGTGCATATAAGCTCTCCCCGTCACAAAAAGTGGCTCTAAAATAGGCGTAAACACTAAAAGGCCTGAAGGTACCTTAAGGCCTTTTAAGGTCCAATAAGGCGGAACGATGCCCAAACGACATCAGAATGCAATGAAACTTGTTTTCAATGCATATTATAGCTAATTAACCTTGTCGGTAACTTCAAGTCGAAATCTCGTACTATTCAAGTGACACCTCCTTTGTATACCCTTACTAGTCTTTAAGTCTTCTAACTTGTTGCGATATGAATGATCTAGCACATCGATGTTGATTATGTTTGAAAATTTTATACAAAGTAATGTTATTAGGCATATAAAGTGCATATACTCCCCGTCACAAAAAGTGGCTCGAAAATACGCGTAAACGCTAAAAGGCCTTAATGGACCTTAAGGCCTTTTAAGGTCCAATAAGGCAGAACGATGCCCAAACGACGTCAGAATGTAATGAAACTTGTTTTCAATGCATATTATAGCTATTTAACCTTGTCGGTAAATTCAAGTCAAAATCTCGTACTCTTCAAGTGACACCTCCTTTGTAAACCCTTACTAGTCTTTAAATCTTCTAACTTGTTGCGATATGAATGGTCTAGCACATCGATGTTGATTATGTTTGAAAAATCTATACAAATTAGTGTTATTAGGCATATAAAGTGCATATAAGGTCTCCCCAGTCACAAAAAGTGCCTCGAAATGAGTGTAATGCAAACATTCATCTGTGCGCAGCTCAAATGTGCACATCTTTCTGTGCGCAGCTCAAATGCGCACATCTTTCTGTGCGCAGACCAAATGCGCACATCTTCTTCTGCGCAGACCAAATGCGCACATCTTCTTCTGCGCAGGTAGTAAGCGCACAGATTTTGACCGTTGAAAATATATTGTTGTGTGCGCAGAACATCTGCGCACGTGATGAGGCTAAAGTCGTAGTGCCAAATCAAAGAAATAAACTCTAAACACTAACTAGAGTATAGCAAGTAAGTAGAGGTCGAACCCAAGGGAATCAAAACACCAATCGATATGCAGTCAAGCGAAATACCAACTAACGAACAAGTAACAAGTAACCAGGGGGGGTTTTGATTGTATGGAACACAAAAGTAACAAGTATCAAGCAAAGAAGGTTTGGTTGTGAATATGATGAGAATGGGTTTTACCTATCAAGTATCCACACAACAGTCAATCAAGTTGATCATAGATTTATCTCAAGTTCTTATCAATCCTAGGGAATGTTCCTATTCCAATCTTTAATATATCAGCAGGCCAACCGGTCCTGATAATACTTACTATTCAACAATCAGGGAAACCTCTCAAGATTAGATGAAATAGCAGCAAAGAGCACAAGAATTATAAGGATGCATGCAATAACTTACAACCGTCAAGTATTAACATGCAATCAATTCTCTTTCATAAAAGCAATCAACTACCAGATCATGCAGATATGAATGCTACAATGACAAGGAATTCCACCGTATATTCCTAGTCTAGCAATAGAAAACTATCAATCAAACTAGGTGATCAAGCTAGCAAAACTAATAGAAATCAATAGATGAAGAACAAGAGAATTAATACAAACCCATAGGAAAAGAACAAGAGTTTAGAAATCTCACAACTTAATAACTGAAGGTTTCAACCGCTAGGTAAAACAATGGAGATTAGTTCCTGCTCATGGTTGCAGAACTAAATTGTCTGATGGAAAAGATGATAGAAAAGATGACAATGAACTAGGGTATATAAAGAGACTAACCCTAAAAATATATGGTAAAAGATAAATCCTAAAACTAATTAAGGAAAAATAAGAAAAAGGAAATAAAATAAAGCAAAATGTAACGTAGCCGAAATCGGCTCCGTTCTCGCCTACGTGAATTAATTCACGTAAGTAAGTGGGCCCCTTTAGCCCATCTTGCCCCCATCTTGCATCAGCAGCTTCTTCAACGTGGGCTCCATCCTCAAGATGTGGGCTGGCCTTTGCTTCTTCAATAATGGGCCCAACAACATAAGCTTTCTTCTCCCTATATCTACGTGGCTGTCTTCATGGGCTTCCTCCAAGCGGGCCGACTTTCTCCCTATCTTCGTGGGCTTCGTCTCAAATAATCATGGCCCAACTCTTCAATATATATTAACATTGCTTCTGCTGCCATCGCCATATAGCGATCGCCATGAAACCATGGCGATCGCGGTCGCTCCTGATTCTAAACTCGTCTTTTCGTCTTCGACTCTTCTTCTTCGGTTCTGATCTTCATTTCTTCATTTCTTCACTTCTTAATAAATATCTCAGAACATAATAATGACTCGAAACACATATGATAATACTCCTAAACTAATGTAATAATCCCTAGTTACGCTATACAAAGTGCAGCGTATCAGCACGCAACGGTCAAATTCCATCAGCCAAAATCCAAGCTACAAAAGGAGGGCCAACTCTACCTCAATTCACCAATCTCACCATTTCCCTCTTAACACTCGATAATGTCGCACAGTTCATCAGCAAGCAATGTAATTCTTTATTGTCAATGTGATCGACCAGCGGTAATGAGGAGTTCAGATGGACGAAGAAACCTCACTCGAAGGTTCTGGACATGCGCTGCTACTGGTGGTTACATTTGTGACTTCCGCGAGTGGATCGATCCAGCACACCCTCATTACTCCTTAGCTGCAATAAGAGACCTACTCTCCAAGATACGTATGTTAGAGGAGGAAAATGCCAATCTTAAGGCGACCCTGGCTGCCAATCGTTAGTTAAGTCGTTGTTGTAATCGTTAGTTAAGTCGTTGTTGTAATCATTAGTTAAGTCGTTGTTGTAATCGTTAGCTAAGTCATTGTTGTAGAGACAGTTGTGTGGTAGTATGCGCTAACAAGAGACAAAAATCGATTAAGATCCCTAAACTGATGATTGGTTTCGGTGTTCCGAGTCAGCCAAATGTACGAACTAATAGGAGTTTTGGAAACCGATTATTAGTTGGTATATTTGGCTGACTCGAAACATCGAAACCAATCATCTGTTTAGGGATCTTAATCGGTTGGTGTTCCTCACCATCTCTTTGTCTCTTGTTAGCTCACATACTACCACACATCTTTCTCTACAACAACGAATAATTATTAGTGCTATGCCTGTTTACTTCGGATTTATACTTCGTTTTCAAGTCAATATAGTTTTTTCAAGTCTCGTTGTTGTAATTTGTAGTTGCATCATTGTTCCAATCGTTCGTAGCCGTTTTCTTGGTCGATACCTTATTTGTTTTCGATATTCAAACAAGCAAAACATCAAAATTAAGACCATCACACAAGCAAACAACATACATAAAACATGGTGTATTTAACAAGCAATCCATCAAACAAAAACATAAGTGCAACGTCTAATCCTGAGTCTCCTGAGTATAAGGCGGACCATCTCCCCGAGGCACATCATCTTGAGTCATATCATCCCGAGATGCATCCTCTTGAGTCGTATCATCCCTAGACGCATCCTTTTGAGTCATATCATCCTGAGTGCCACATCTACTCACCTGGCCTCTCTCGTGAACAAAATCTTGGACAACACGAGGTGGTGGTGCCATTTGCGATGCACATGGGGGAGATGGTGCCAAAGGTGCCTCTAAGACTTCAAGCCATGATTGAATCATTTCTTCAAAGCTCCAAGATCGATCCGAGATAGGGGTGTCTAGAAAAGAGCGCATCATGGCTTGAAGGATCTGACAACGCTGTAAACAAAACGTAAATTTAATAAGATTATGGTCTAAAGCTAGGTTTTGTAGAAACTTTATAAAATTATAACATACCGCAAATGCATCGTGATAGAGCAAATGCCGTGGTTGCTAAATCAAAGCAAACCCTAAACACTAACTAGAGTATAACAAGTAAGTAGAGGTCGAACCCAAGGGAATCAAAACACCAATAACTATGCAGTCAAGCGAAATACCAACTAACGAACAAGTAACAAGTAACCAGGGGGGTTTGATTATATAAGACACGAAAGTAACAAGTATCAAGTAGAGAAAGTTTGGGTGAGAATAATATGTGAAGGGGTTTCACCTAGCAAGTTTCCACACAACAGTCAATCAAGTTGATCATAGATTATCTCAAGTTCTTATCAATCCTAGGGAATGTTCCTATTCCAATCTTTAATATATCAGCAGGCCAACCGGTCCTGATAATACTTACTTATTCAACAATCAGGGAAACCTCTCAAGATTAGATGAAATAGCAGCAAAGGGCACATGAATCATAAGGATGCATGCAATAACTTACAACCGTCAAGTATTAACATGCAATCAATTCTCTTTCATATAAACAATCAACTACCAGATCATGCAGATATGGATGCTACAATGACAAGGAATTCCACCGTCTATTCCTAGTCTAGCAATAGAAGACTACTAATCAAACTAGGTGATCAATCTAGCAAAACCAATAGAAATCATATGGATGAAGAACAAGAGAATTAATACAAATCCAAAGGAAAAGAACAAGAGTTTAGAAATCTCACAACTTAATAACTGATGGTTTCAACTGCTAAGTAAAACAATGGAGTTTAGTTCCTGCTCATGGTTGCAAAACTAAAACTGTCGATGGAAAAGATGATGATGAACAAAAGAAAGCTGCTAGGGTATAAAAGGAGTCCAACCCTAGAATAAAACGGAAATAATAAAATAAAAGGAAAAGAAATCAATAAAAGAAATCCGGAAATAAATGTCTTCAGCGCAATATGGCGATCGCCACCAGAATATGGCGATCACCATCTTCATAACTTCTTTGGCCGTAGCCTCTGTTGCTCCCTGGCGATCGCCATCTGGTTCCTGCCGATCGCCGTCTTCTCTCGAACTCAAGTATGGCTTCTGCTGTAGGATGGCGATCACCGGGATAGTGGTGGCGATCGCGGGCGGTGCCGCAAAAGCTCTCTTCGAATGTTTCTTCAAGTCTTCAGTAATATTCACTTCTAACCTTCATTTCTTCACTTCTTAACAGATGTCTCATACCATAATAATATCTCCAAACACCTATGATAATACTCCTAATATCAATGTAATAATCCCTAGTTACGCTATATACAGAGTGGAGCGTATCAAATACCCCCATACTTAGACTTTTACTCATCCCGAGTAACTTAAAGAAAAGCTACCCTTACAATAAAATGCTCAAAGCCTCAGAAAGTACAAGAATATCTCCTAGTGATTACATACTCAATAAGCCCAAGACATACAAAACGCAACAACAACAATCAAGAACAAATGTGATACAATAAGCACAAACCCAGAATTACACCTTATTCCTCCAAGTGGCTTACCCGAATCATCCTATACACCTCCTTCTTATGTCTCCATACGCCAAGATGATAAAAATCCTAAAACACTCAATTTTTTTATGCACTCATCTTGCTTAAAGCGCCCTTTCAGGTTTTCATCCTAACCACTCAATAATTGTTCTAGGCTCACAAGCTCACATCTCTCAAGACTTATTGTTGCCTCAGCCTAGTGTCGGCCAAGCCACCTTCTTATTGCATAGAACTTGCTATCCAAGGATTTTGTATGCCTTTTTCACAATATTTTTGGCTTTTTCTATTTTTTAATTTTTTGGAATTTTTTTTGGCTTATAACATGCAGAATGAAATGCAAGGAAAAGAACTATGTACAACAACTCATATCATCCCCTCCCCCATACTTGAATGAAACATTGCCCTCAATGGAATAAAGGACATACAAATGTAAATGGGGAAGCAAAGACAATACTCAATGTGGTGATGGTGGTGCAAAATATGGATAGTAGGGGTTGGCACCCCTGAAGAAATCCTCTTGCCTCTGTAGCATCGTCTGCTCAATGTTGGTGAGCCGACCATCATAGCCGCTCACGGTCCTGCTCACCTCAGCCAGCTGTGACCCGAAAGCTTGCTACTGGACTGACATACTCTCCATCATCCTGTACATCCTGTCATACTCAAAACCCGGGGCAACAGGATTACCGCCCTGGTCAACTTCCATCTCCTGCTCCTCCTCAGAATCCTGAACAGCAGCACCATCAGGTTGCAATAGAAAATCGACTGCAAGTGGACCAAAAGGCATAAACCTGGGCAGACGCATCCTGTGAGTATCCCCCTTCTTAGATAACCAAGTAAAAACATCACCATTCACCTCCAGAACCCGTGCTCGCTGCATCCCTGAAATGTCATAAACATAAGTGGAATTGCTGCTGCTACTAGGGATAGCCTCATCTCCCAAACAAGCTCGAGCAATAAGAGTAATCATCCCTCCCATGCTGATCTTGACCACCTTCTTATTTTGCTTTCTGTATTTGGCCACGCTGTGACAGAAAAGTAAAATCCAATCCGGGATAACCCCACAATCAGGTGTAAGGCTCCATAAAAACTGTAAGTCCTGAGCAGAGATCTTATTGACCTCCCCACGCCCCAAAAAGCACATAGCTATCACCTTATGGGCTAGCCGGATACATGGGTGGGTAAGGTCGTAATTGTACTCTGTAGTAGCAGGTTGCAGCACCTTTCCTGTTGCATGAAACCAAAAGTCGACTGCTGCCTGTCTAGTCTCACTCCAACCCTCAGTAGGGTCCTTAGTCACTCCAAATAAAGTACTCAGATCAGCAAAACCAAGGACATACTCCTTACCCTGTAGAATAAAAGTAATCTTCTGCTCCTCCGTACAAAATGAAAATGTAGCTATAAAATCCTTTGTCAAAACTTCATCAGTAGGAGCATTCTTATGCATAAACCTACCCAAACCACAGTGACTCAACAATGCTAAAGTACATTCCTCCATACCCAACAGACGTAAAGTAGGCACGCAGTAAAATTTTGTAGTCACTACAACTTTCGAGTCTAAGAAATCCCGAACCTCTTTCTGTTTCTTATTCAGTGATTTCTTTAAACCTCTCACCATTGTAATGAAGTAATGAAGAGCAAGGGAGGAAAAATGAAATCGAAACTCACAAAGTTCAAATTTGTCTCTGCAGAAGAGGATGGGGATCGCTATCGCTAAAACGGCGATCGCGGTCGCTGAAATTCCTCGCGGCTTGGTTACTGAGACAGATGGCGATCGCGGCTCGGACCTGGCGATCGCGATTGATTCTCGGAGGTCGAGTACTGAGGCGAGATGGCGATCGCTACTGGGTGGTGGCGATCGCGGTGTTCTTCTTCTTCGATTCTCCAAGGATTTTCTGCGGGTTCCGGCAAGAAAGTTTCTGTGGGGGTTTGTGGTGGACGGATTTTTGAGGAGGTGAGTTCGTTTTGTGGAGGTTTGAGGGAAAATGAGAGCTTGGAGGGTGGTGGGTATGGAGTTTTTTTTAGGGAAATGGAGGCTAGGGTTTCTGAAATTTTCGTGGGGGTGATGGCTAGGAGAGGGTGGATAGCTGATGGTTTCGAAAGTGATGCAACATACTCGGCCCAACAAATTCGGCCCAATAGAAAATCAGATGCTGATATCATCATGACGGCATGCCTACATAATAATTCTTTAAATCCAATCAGCTGCCACATCATCAGTCCAGTCAACGCCACGTCAGCACACAGTCAACATGCCACGTCATCACGAATTTCCACCTCACTTTTTTTTTACGGGAGAGAAGACTTACAGCGGGATTGGCTACGGACTGTAGCTGACCCTAAGCTTCGGTGATTTCCTCCTGTCCATAGAAAAGCTAAAAAGAAAATTAAACCGAACAAAACACACAAAAACAAATAAAAACAATCTCAAACCTTGGGTTGCCTCCCGAGCAGCGCCTTATTTTATGTCGTGGCTCGACATGAAACTCAAGAGATTTTAACTAACGCCATTCGGCTTTGTGAAAACCGTCTCTTGTCTGAATTCTCTTATGAACCACTCATGGAACGCCTTGAACCTCGTCCCTTTGACCTTGACCACCTTGTCTTTGGCAATGAAAGTGGTTTCATTCACTTTCTCATCCTTGATCCTTTCTGGCGGCTGTTTCAGCTCAATGTCAAGTGCCTGCACACTAGACATCAATGGTATCTCGCCTGGCGAGGTCAGTAATGTGGGGCGACTTCCCAAAGGATGTGAAGAAAGCTTACCTTCTGGCTCTAGCTTAGCCTGACACTCCTGCATGTTAGTAGACAAAACGATATGTACTTGTGGGTCTCCTAAGACATTCTCTAAAACAGGTTGCAATTCATCCATACAAGTAGGGTTAATCACATCAATAGCACATAGAGAATTTTTATCAATGGGATCCATGTCATATATATTATATTCCACCTTATCCCCATCAAACTCCATAGAGAGAGTCCCACTATTCACATCGATTTTCGTTTGTGCAGTTTTCATGAAAGGTCTACCTAACAGTATAGGTGTGACATTATTAGCATGCTCCATCTCCAACACAAAGAAATCAGCAGGAAAAATCAGATCACCAACCATAACAAGCACATCCTCAACAACCCCTTTCGGGTAGACAGTAGATCTATCAGCAAGTTGAATGACAGTTCCTGTTTCATGCAAAGGTCCTAAACCAAGTGATTCATACAAAGAGTAAGGCAAAATATTGATTGATGCACCTAAATCTAGCATGGCTTTTTCAAATTTAGTTTCACCAATCACACATGGAATGCTAAACATGCCTGGATCACCACATTTCTTAGGCATACGTCTTTGAAACACAACAGAAACTTGTTCACTAACTTTAACCTTTTGTTTTCCCTTAAGTGTTTGATTCCTTTTAATCGTGCAAATTTCTTTCAAAAACTTAGCAAATCTAGGAATACTCTTGACAAGTTTTAACAAAGGAATGTTTACCTCACACCTACTAAAGGTTTCGAAGATCTCTTTGTCATTCTCCGGTCTTCGAGTTTCCTTCAATGCCTCGGGAAAGGGAGCAACATGCTTCTGCGAGAATAGAGGCGGGAAATTCGGGCGAACATAATCGTCTTTATACTCAGTCGCCTTCCCGCGATCGCTACCAGAATCTGGCGATTGCGGGGTCAATGCAGGGGCCTCAGTTTTGTCGGGCAGAATATGGTGATCGCCATTTGTATGTGGCGATCGCGGTCGCGAGGCAGAAATTCTCGAATCCTCAAAAACAAGATGGCGATCGCCATCTATGGATAGCGATCGCGGTTCTGGCACGGGATCTTCATTCAACAATTTTCCGCTTCTCAGGAACACTGCACTGACGTTTTCTCTCCGGTTTCTTACTGAGTCCTTGGCCTCTAATTTACTCACAGCTTGAGCAATCTGTCCTATCTGATTTTCAAGATTCTGGATGCTTGATTTCGTCTCAGCGCTTTGTTGCATCACAGTCTGAGCTAAGGACTTGATCATCTCTTCAACAGTCATAGAATCATACCTTGGCCTTGGTTGCCATCCACCAACAACGTTTACCTCAGCATTAGGATCATGAATGGCTTTCACTACCTCTTGGGCATCACTTTTCAGCATCAAAAGCTATACCATCTCTTTCAGCTCATTCATGTTAGTCTGCATTCGATCTGAATTAATTGATTTTACTGAGTGGGATCCATGTCTACTACCAAACTGCCTTGAACTCTCAGCTAACTCTTCAAACATTTCAATAGCCTGAGGTATAGTCAATCTCAGGAAATTACCTCCACATGATGCGTTTACCATTCTACGATCCTCATCAATCAGGCCACTAAATAAGTACATAAGAAGATCCTGGTAAGTGTAACTGTGGAATGGACAGCTTGAGCACAACTTCTTGAATCTCTCATAATACTCATATAGATTCTCAGTTGAGTGTTGTTGAATGGTAGTAATGTCCTTCTTCAAGCTGCTCAGTTTTGTGGCTGGGAAGTATTTCTCTAAGAAGACCTTCTTCATCTTAGCCCATGTATCAATACTCCCTGGAGCTTGATAGTAGAGCCAATCATTTGCAGCGTCTTTCAGAGTAAATCTGAAAGCTCTCAACATGACTTGTTCCTCAGTAACTCCTTTAGGCTTCATACTAGAACATATGGCATGGAACTGAGCCAAATGTTTGTTTGGATCCTCACCTGCTAAGCCATGGAAGTGTGGAAGCTCGTGAATTAATCCAGCTTTCAGCTCAAAATTCACACCCTCAGCTATCTCAGGAAACCTCACTGCCAAAGGTTGTTGGTTTAAGTCTGGGGCAGTGAGTTGCCTCATAGTAGGCAATGGCGGTCCATGTTCACCCATCTCGTCGTCTTGGTTCAGAGCTGTTCTTCGGCTCCGACGGAACGTCCTTTCAATCTTTGGATCAAAGGCAACAAGAGATGAATCAATACCAACTAACGAACAAGTAACAAGTAACCAGGGGGGTTTTGATTATATAAGACACGAAAGTAACAAGTATCAAGCAGAGAAAGTTTGGGTAAGAATAATATGTGAAGGGGTTTCACCTAGCAAGTTTCCACACAACAATCAATCAAGTTGATCATAGATTATCTCAAGTTCTTATCAATCCTAGGGAATGTTCCTATTCCAATCTTTAATATATCAGCAGGCCAACCGGTCCTGATTATACTTACTTATTCAACAATCAGGGAAACATCTCAAGATTAGATGAAATAGCAGCAAATGGCACATGAATCATAAGGATGCATGCAACAACTTACAACCGTCAAGTATTAACATGCAATCAATTCTCTTTCATATAAACAATCAACTACCAGATAATGCAGATATGGATGCTACAATGACAAGGAATTCCACCGTCTATTCCTAGTCTAGCAATAGAAGACTACTAATCAAACTAGGTGATCAATCTAGCAAAACCAATAGAAATCATATGGATGAAGAACAAGAGAATTAATACAAACCCAAAGGAAAAGAACATGAGTTTAGAAATCTCACAACTTAATAACTGATGGTTTCAACTTCTAAGTAAAACAATGGAGTTTAGTTCCTGCTCATGGTTGCAAAACTAAAACCGTCGATGAAAAAGATAATGATGAACAAAAGAAAGCTGCTAGGGTATAAAAGGAGTCCAACCCTAGAATAAAACGGAAATAATAAAATAAAAGGAAAAGAAATAAATAAAACAAATCTGGAAACAAATGTCTTCAGCGCAATATGGCGATCGCCACCAGAATATGGCGATCGCCACCAGAATATGGCTTCTGTTGTAGGATGGCGATCGCCCGGATAGTGGTGGCGTACGCGGTCGGTGCCGCAGAAGCTCTCTTCAAATGTTTCTTCAAGTCTTCAGTAATCTTCACTTCTAAGCTTCATTTCTTCACTTCTTAACAGATGTCTCATACCATAATAATATCTCCAAACACCTATGATAATACTCCTAATATCAATGTAATAATCCCAAGTTACGCTATACACAGTGCAACGTATCACATCGACAGGAACTGGGGTATATCCATAGCGAGGCGGGCGATCATGCCTCCCAGAGGATGGATCGACGATGGGAGTGAGAACTCGTCCATCCAATCCAGATAGTCATCAGCCATCTTCCATGCTGGTACAACTTTCGGCCCATCTAGATCGATCAGAGCCCTCGGGTCTGCGTCCCATGCTCCTAGAAGCTCAGCTGGATAAACGACCTCATACTTCGTGATGTCCCTGTTGCGTAACCATGACATCGGCTGAATGGGAGGGTCGGGAATGGGCTGACACAATCCAAATTGCCGCAGGACTCTCCTAGGGTTATACGCCTCATGAAATTTCCAGATACCCAATACGCCCTCAAATCTAGTAGGAGAAACCTCTGGTGAGTTAAAGTCCAAACCTCTCCATGGCTGCCAGTTAACCTGAAACAAATAACAAGCCAAATTAGACACGTACTAAAATATTGAAATGAAATATATAAGAAATTAAATCCAAACCTGCTCATATCTCATGTTGTCGAGCATGCGACGGATGGCAACCAAACGCCCACTATCCGAGCTAAGTGGTGTATAAAATCCTGCAGCAGCTTCTCCTAGGGCGAATGCAGGGTTCATGACAAAGTGATTACGAAAATGGGGAAAGTATGCCCAAATCCAACATTACATATCAACAATTACACATTATTAGTAAAACTACGAAAATAACTAAAAGTTATGCACCAAAACGTTAAAGATGCGGGGATAAGCCGCAGTTGCCGACCTAGACACCAAACTCGAATAGGAACTCGAACAGAGAAGAAAAGCGGAATTAGATATGAGATGAAAGAAAGGGAAGTTGAAGGATAGGCCAATTGGAACCAAATCAATCAACGATAAAACCCTTGAACTTTAGAACAAGAACCTTACCGAATGTTGAAGAAACCCCAACGGATGATTACAACCAAACACAATGACTTTGGTGGGTCAAGGCACCTGGAGGTTGCTCTATGGAGTCTCGATAGCACCAACCTTATGGAAGAGATTGACACACACAAGCACAACTAGGGCCGACTCAACGACAATGCACACGGGGCACTCTTCTCACAAAAGCTCTCTCTTTTGGGAGGAAAAACGATAAATGCTGTATTCAATATCAAAGTCTGCGGGGGGTAAAACAATAACTAAGGAAGCCTTATATAGGGTTCATAAGGGTGTCAACTAAAGAAATAAACAATAAAAAGTATATCATAAAATAATAATCCCGAAAAACAATTAAACATCCGAAAATAATGTTTCAAAAGGAAGCCTCGGCGAAGTTGAAGAACTCATCGAGTCTCCTGGCCGCGGGCGCGGTTATGGAGCCGCGGGCGCGGTTGTAGACATGTCGCCGACAACTCTTTTTGAAACGGCTCGTTCTCTCTCGTCCGAGATCGGAATTGAGCGATTCCAAAGCCTAGAGTTTCGTCTTGAAGTCTAGTTTGTTTCATCTTCAGTACTTGACTTCTCATCTTGACTAGAACCGGATATCTACGAGCTTGAATGGCTACAATACGAGCTCGGGGTACTATCAATGACTTGAATGATGGCTCATAACGATCTTTAGCCCTAGCTCCAGTGGTTAGCACATCTTTAGATTTAGGACGGGGCGTCCTTGATGATAGCTCAGATGCTCTTGATGGTAGCTCAGATGCTCCCGCATCACGAGATCTTACCGTCAGAAGAATCCCACATGAAGCAATCCCCTGTGCCTCGACTCTAGATGCAGACCCTAAATTGCGATACACTAACGCAAGTATGCCGGCTCCCCATGCAATGTCCCATGTACGCTCATGGTTGATAACAAGCTTCACGTACTGGACCTTGACACCCTTTGTCGACCTGTCCACCAAGACAATCGAGCCAAGAAGCAAGAGGAGATAGAGAGTGGCAATGTGACTCTCAATCCTGACTGGTTTAGCAAACAAAACTCCCAACCGAGCATTGAGGGCATTGAAATGAATGCCACCGGCACTATAACATTTCTTCATGTCCTCAGCCGTCTGACCCATAGCCTCCCCAAGCAGAGCATAGATCTGGTCATCTTTCATATCTGAATTGTAGCTACGGCCATGTATACGGACTCTGAGGATCTGCATCACGTCATGTAGGCAGATATTCATCTCAGCAAATGGCATGTGGAAAGTGTTGGTCTTCGGGTGCCACCTCTCCACAAAAGCAGATATCAAAGCAGCATCGATCTGAGACGCTATGTCCACTCGGCGAAGGTCTATCAGCCAAAAACGCTCAGCAAGCCTGAACCATCTACCCTCCTCCGCTGAAATATAACCCTCATACTGATGACACTGTGCAGCTCTGTAGTGTACCCTCAGAATCTTCCTAGCCTAAATAAGTACTGAAAAACCACTCAGATTGGTAAATATGAAACGCTAAGTTATATAAGCATACATAAATGTTATTGAACATACCAGATCCAACGGAGCCGCATCAGCCTCGGGCTCATCCTCTGGCTGCTCATCCTCTGGTTGCTCATCAGCAATAGCCTGAGGTGGTTGAGCATCTCCTACTCGTCGTCTTTGTCTGGGACGACGGCCACCTCTAACTGGAGCGGCAACCTCCCCAGCAGCAGCATCCTCATCAGCAGCTCCCTCAGCAACAGCTCCCTCACCATCAACTCCCTCATCAGCACCCTCCTGGCCTCTGCCTCTCCCTCTGCCTCTGCCTCCGCCTCGGCCTCGGCCTACAGCTTCCCCCGCGGGGGCACGCCTCCTACTCTGCACGGGAGGCACCAATGGTACATCGGGAGGGGCCCTGGAAGAGGACCACACGACCATATAAACCTCGCTATATGCGTCTCATAAGAATAAAGTAGGTGAGGCGCACGTGGACGGCAAATGTCCTTCATCGACTCCCCGAGCCAAGGAAAATATGTCGGTGGGGCATGGTCATCGTCGTCTAAATCTCCCGACACTGGCTGTGAAGATGCGACCGTAGGTGGAGAAGATGTCGAGGTTGCTGCATCTGACAGTGGAGGTAAATCCTGCTCTGTATGATCTGAAGTAGGAGGGACAACATCCTGAAACAGAGGTACGTCGCTGATATCTTGGTCATATGTGGTCACCTCCATGTCTGTAGGCATGTGCGTCTCTAATAGAGTGGGATCAATGGGGTCGCAATGTGTAAGATATCGACCAGGAAAATCTACGTCAATATTAAAATCATGTGTCTGTCCATCTATCTCCATATGCTCACCATCTATCTCTTGTTGTTGATGTGCCTCGTCGTACTCATCCTCTGGCTCACATCATCTAATCCTATCGGTTGTCATGTCCTCAACGTGCAGATCATTGAATAGTCGCACACCGGATGTCATATCATGACGACGTGGGAACCGTTCGGGTACTGGTGCGGGCATCGTAAAGCCAGTCGTATCCATGACGGCTTCTATAGTCTACATGTTTTTACATTTTTAGTATGACTAATTCATACTAAAATATTTGTAAAAATATTCGAAAATATTTTACAACTTCATAATCAAATTCTTTATATCTATCTAAAGATTAATTATAATGAGAATAATAGGAATGCTTAGAAACTTAACAATTAAGTCATAACTAATTATGAATTAATTGTTAAGTTTCTAATATTTAATTCATAATTACTAAAAATTCATAATCACTACTAATAGGAATTCTTATAAATTATTAACAACATAAATATTAATAATTACAATTAATTATGAATCCTAAATGCCCCGAATCTCTATTACATTATTTACGAAATTATATAATAAGCACAACAATTACTAACTAACATTTAACAAATCATAATTATTACTAATGAATGATGCCTAATCAAAGGTCTATTCAATTTTTAAAATTAAATACGATTAAAATTTAAAAAAAGCGGGTTTAGAAATTACATATCGAATGAAGCTCGTGCGGTGTCACGAAACCCGTTTCCGTAGTCGTCGTCGCCGGAACCTGAGTCGCCGGAACCTGAGTCGTCGCCCGTGCCCGCGTTGTCGCCGGAGCCGTCGCCGAGGGGTCATTAGCCGCTACCAACGTCGCTCGAGTCACATACCTCCTGCCGCCGCTATCCACCAAGGTTTCAGCATCGGGAAAGGTAGCTGGAGGTGGCTCCGTCGTGACGGAGGTCGCCGGAGGTGTCGGGATCGGGACGGAAAGGGTATCATCGGGAGCGGAAGAATGAGGTGGTTGAGAATCCATTGCCAGAATTGTGTTTAGAGGAGAGAAACGATCGGAAATTTGAAAAAAGCTTGCGGCGCCGTCGGGAGTGAAACGAAGAAGAAGAAGAAGGAAGAAGAAGAAGGAAGCGCGGGTTAGGGTTTAAAAGACCATGTGCGCATATCTTTTACGCACAGATGTTGTGCGCTGAACATATGCGCACAACTTCTGAGAATCCGAAGCGTTGTGCGCTTACCGTCTGCTCACATCTTCTTTTGTACGCGTGTCATCTGCGCATTAAATTGTCAGACCACGTCAGAAATTTCCTTTTTATCCCCAAAATACTCTTGTGCGTCGAACAACTGCGCACAGATCTATGTGCATAACATTTTCGCACAGATTGCGTGCATATAGTTAAAAAGTTGCGTGTATATAGACGCTTCGTATATTTACTATTTTGAAATTTAAATAATTTACTCATGAAATCATGGTTGAAGATAAACGTATCTTTGTCTCTATGCAGCTCAATTTTGTTTTTGGTTTGACCTATCAGCAAAAGTTACAACTTACCAACAATTTCATTTCCAAGCAAAGTAAGGTAAAATTTGGTATACTTCCAGTACATCCCAACCACCAAGTCACCAACACATAAAATATGAAACAAAAGTAGCCTTCTTTTCTTTTTCTTTTTATTGCAGACTTTATCAGATACTCCGTAGTACTCGTAAGTAGCAAGGCAGCACACACCCAAGGCAAGGCACACACTTTGACAGCTTTTATGTACCCTAGCATCTGCATTTGTATTTGCCATTGCATTTGCTTGCCTTCACATCTTGTCTGGATGCTGAATTATTCTGCTACCTATTACCATGATAAGACCAATTGTTCATTGGTTTAGCCCACTTTTGACCCTTCTTCCTCTTTTTAAAGCCCTCTCTCCGTTTCTACTTTTAAAGGAGCTTCCTTTTACATAGTTCGTCTTCTGTAGGTTTGTTAATGACAGTGAGAGTGAGGGAAACAAGCAGCAGCAGTAACAACATAAAGGAAATTGACAGCTCTTGCAACCTGAGGTGACCTCCTTAAATGGAATTCATTTGGGTGCTAGTACTTTTATATTTACACATTTTGCTGGTTTGATCCACACTCACACCACCACCCACAAAAAATACAAGAACTTGTGGAGCTATAATGGCTCGGCAGGTATTTGCTAATTTGTCACTATCCTAACACGGGGATTTTGTTTCTTCTCCTCATTTTATATGTCAGTGAATTTAATTGTTAAGACAAGTATCATGCTCTTTATGTGGGCATTCAAGTAGGAGCTATCGTTGATGATAAATATACACATGCGTCTTGTTTAGTGAGTGAGTGATTCGAATTTTGAATGTTGCAGGAAGAGGGTTGGCCTTTGGGTTTGCAATTGCATCCCCTGAATTTGAGAGTTTGGTTGGGAGGAAGAGCAAGAGATTATTTTGGGTCTATTTCGTTCAACGCCATGCTTACTGCTTCTTCAACCCCCTCCTCGGATTATTCTTCAGATTTAGACACTGAGGTAAGTATAAGAAACACAAAAAAACAATGTACAAAGAAGAATACTTTGATTTTGACAGTGCTAGATTCTCAATTAATGGGAATGCTGGAGTGCATAGCCTCTGTTTGATGATATTTTTGGGGCATTTTATGAAATTTTTCAGTTCAAACCTGTAAATGGCTGCTAATTCTGGGAAATCTTGTTTTACTAAGCATTTTGGTCCTAGATTCATATATTCTTAAGAAAAATTTGATCCTTTGTGGGTTTGTATTTTTCAGTCGACAGGATCATTTTTCCATGACAGAAGCATCACACTAGGGAGCCTGATAGGAGTTTCAAGCATCCTTGAGCTGTCAAGAAGATCAATTAGAGGAAGAAGGACAGAGCCCTTAAAACCCAAGAAGCCTTGCAAGTTCAGGCCTTGGCTCTTCTCATTGTGTTCAAGACACAGCAGTACTGATGTAAAGAACCCCAACAACAGCCCTCCATCTCTTGGCCAATTTCTGGCTGTAGAGAGAAGAGCTGCCACCACTGCCACAACAAGAAATCTAATTACAACAGGTGACATCTCAATGATGCAACACAATTCATTGTTTGTGAATGGACAAATTGCACCTCCTCCCCAACTACAGTCAGATTCTAGATCAGCTCAACAGGCTGAATCCAGTTGCAGTGGACGCTTAGATCATGGCCTTCCTGTGTTGCTTTCATGCATGTGTGGCCAAGCCCAAGCTGCTCCTCACTGAGGTGACCAATGAATGGCTCGGATCTTCTTTTTTTGAATTGTTCAGATCATGTTCTTGCATATTGATTTTATTGCATCATCATCCCCGAAGTGGGTTCGTTTCTTTGACTGAAATCTTCACTTCTGGTTGTATCATGTCTTTGAACGTTTTAGTATAAAACCCTAACTGGAATTCTCTGTGTTCGCAAATAGCTTTTTGTTAGCCTATGATTTTACTGACAATCTAAAGCTCGGCCCTAGCATAGAAGAGTGCAATAATTGACTGAAGCACACATGATAATTTTTGTCCTTCCTATAAGTACAAGTGTGCAACTACAACTACACATCTGCTCCGCTCATTGGTGATTGGACTCTGGCGATGTGGAATGATCTCATCAATATATACTCTGCTGACTTCTCCACCAGAATTGGCTATTTACCTTCTTTACTTGTTTACCATAATTCTGCAATTTTATACATGAATGCCAATAACTATCAAGAACAATCTAAAAAACCCCACACAGAATACAAAGAATTTATCCAACCCAGCCTTCTAAGTAAGTGGGAGGCTCTCCACCTGCCTACTATAACAATTCATTCTCAATCAAAGAAAAATTACAACAACAACCCAACCAGAAGTTGAGTAAAAGGGAGAAAGACACTCTGCCAACCCATTATTCACCCTATATCTCTAATATGCAAATCCAGCTGATTATGTATACCACTCATTCCTTGGTCTTCTTTCTTTGGATGGCTCAGGGCAAAAGCTTCAATCGCCTCATCAAGCCCCATGTAGGCCAAAATCCAACCTTATTCAAGAAACAAGCTTATCAATCAACTCATCTCCAGCGTGGACCCTCCCCGAGCCACGACCACCAATCTTGCTGAATGATCCTATCCCAGAGAGGGCCTTAAAGCTGCTGCTGCCTCCAGATTCAGTGAATCTCCTCGACTTCCTTAACTTGGAGAAGCTGATGTCAGCATCACTAACATCATTGCACACAAGGGTTTTGGCAACCGCTAAGCGGGCGATGCAGCTTCTGCAAAAGGGGCAGACAGGAGCATTCAGTTTTGCGGTTGTAGGGTTGGGCTTGTTGTGGCAGCATAGGGCTAGGGTGCAATGTGCACACATTCTGTGACCACAGTCCTGAACTTCAATTGTGCATATTTGATCAAAGCATATGCAGCATACTTCATTTTCTCCAATCTGTACCCAAAGATGCAAATTCTCAATTATAAAAAAACATGATGCAAATCATCCATAACAAGCTATACTTATTCTCCTGATCAAGAAATATTTAAATGTTTTAGCTTTTTCTTTCTTTTACACTAGATGCTTACTTGTTCAGGGAAACTACATCAAGCCCAAGCTTGTTGTCAAAAAAGTGAAGTTCACACATAGCACCATATACAAAAACTTTAATCAATGATAATTCATAAATCCTTGTACTTGTGATAAATTGGAGTTCATAAAATGGGAAATGGTTCAGCTAAAAATTACCTCAGATGTAGCATCATCAGATCCTGATTCAGAGTGTGATGGAGATGCCACGGAGTCTACTGCCCTACCTTTCAAAATGTGTTTCTCCCTCTCCATGTTGGCCTCCATCAGAGCCTGCTCCAATAGAAGTTTTGCCTCAGGATTAAGGTCACTGATGAACTTCAAAGGTGACGGCCAGACAAGAGGCTCGGCTGATGATGGGTTTAACAGGGCCGCAGATTCACCGTGCTTGTGCTTCATAGCAACCATGTAAGGGATGCGCCTGCAAAAATCCCAAACTATATTACTAAATCAACAAGTTCTTTATAAAACAAATACAATTCTTACACGGATTCATTTCATGGACATTAATATTTTGATGATACTATTATCAATATTATAATGAAATTACGTATAATCCCATTCGGATGTTAAGCAAAAGTAGAAGTACACAGATTCAATCGAATAGAATGGAACAGATTTGTAAATATCAATCCCTAATTTCTTGCATCTTTGATCTTAACTCTATGTAAGGAAGATGGGGAACTTAACGTACCCAGATGCATCCCTCTGCAGGCGATCTGCGCCCCATGCAAGCAATTTGCGGACACAATCCAGAGACCCGCCTCTTGCTGCCAAATGAAGTGGAGTGCTTCCTGGATAGCTGCTTATACAAGGAATAGAATTCAATTCATGTCACCAATTTACGATCAAAACTTAAAGATAAGTGTAAGGACAGATTCATTATCATATTACCAATAGCTTCCAGTTGAAGCTGAAACTAGAGCTCCATTATCTAACAAAATTTGAACACAAACGGGCCGCCTCCTACGAGCAGCCAAGTGCAGCGGAGTTGCCCCCTTACCATCTCTAACATTCACAAACCGAGCAAACCCCCTGAACACTCAGAGTAGCTTGATTTGAACACATTCAATATAAAAGAACAGACTTCCATTCAAAGAGCTTTATGTACGGCAAGAAAAGCCTACCAAGAAGTAGCCACATGAGAAGATTTGGCTGTGGAGAGAATGGTTTCAAGGCAGTCTGAATGGCCATAATGAGCAGCATAGTGCAAGCATGTCCGTCCTTTTTTGGAATCAAACATCAAAATCTGTTCAAATAAAATAAGTAGCTAAAATTAGTCCCTCAATCCCAAATTCCTCTTTCTATTATTTGATTATCCAGCAATTGACAGAGTAAAATAAAGTGAAAAGCTTCAAGATTTCACATTTGCTCTGTCACTTTAGCATTTGCTCTGACATTTCCCAGAATTAGATATATACGAATGGATAAAGAAACACGTATCAAGTATACATAAGGGGAAGTTATCTTACATTAGCCCGCGAATCTATGAGCTTTTGCACGCATGATAATTTACCATGCATTGCTGCCAGCATAAGAGGCGTCTGAACCACTCAAACAATCAAATCCAAGTAACAATAAAGATGAGATACACAAACACCATTGAAATTGATAAAAACAAGTTCACCTGTTTAAAGCGATTGAACACATCGGGATTAATAGATCGATCCAAAAGCCAAGAAAGCAGCTACAGTTTCCAAAAAAGCGTGAATCAAAATCCGATAAAAACATCCGAAATAGAGAAGTGAGTAGAAGACACGTACGTGGATCTGGCCAGTGGCAGCGGCTACATGAAGCAAAGATTGTCGATCGTAAAGAGAGGTTAGGTTGATTAGAGATGAATCTTGTTGAAACAAAATCTTCAAGGTTTCCAAATCCCCCAATTTGACAAGTCTGAGAACATCGGTCCGATCCTGGCCCCCCACGCAACTCAGCCCCTGACCCATTCTGGTTGAATCGGTTATCTGGTGCAGCTGGATCGGCGCGCAACCCGATCGGGAGGAGGGGCTGAGGGGTTGCGGATGATGAAATACGAAGCTGGAGAGGTCTGGTTTTAAGTAGTAGAGTAATGGCAGCCTGAAGAGAAGAATCAGAGTTTGGAGCTGCCCAGAGAGAGCGGGCAGCTGACCGAGTCGTGGATGGACATTCGACAAGGACGGAACGGGAATTACTACTATTGCCTATTGCCTATTGTTTCAGAATCACATTTATTTTGAAGACAGGATACTTTCACTTAATTACATTCATACCGTTTACTCTGCCCAGAGAGAGCGGGCACGTAGCTGTTTTTAATTGAATTTATTTTAATATTTATCTGTACGTAATAAGCTAAGCATCAAATAAAAATATTTAAGGTATGTAGTATACATTTACTAGTCTAAACAAATTAAACATGAGGTAGGCGTCATCGTGTTTAAAGCTCGATAAAAATATACTTGCGACTAGATCTGGAACCCCGCACTTCGCGCGGATAAATCACGGTTTTTCGTTTCGGGTTAGTCATTAAATAGACCCTAAATTTAAAATTAGTGAACAATGACAGAATACAATTCTACAAACTAGTAAAATGAAAATACAACTATTGAAACAGTGGTTACAACTGAAATCAAGAATGAAGGACTCGAGAAGGCGTTTGGATACTGCAATAGGCAAAACATATTTATACCCAAAAAAAACTTTAAGTAAAATCATCTTTCAATTCAACAATCAAGTGAGAAGATGAAAGGCTAAAGGGGTGACCCAGTACGGATTGACATTACTTTGTCAAATCCATCAATTTTTATATAGATATATAATATATAGATAGATTAAAATATCTAATTAACTCATATTAATTTTTAACTGAAGAAGGAGGGGGCGTCAGGATAAAACGAATGGATTGACGAACGAGATTAGATAGGAATGAGTTTGGAAGTTGTGATAGAGGAAAGAGACGAAGACGATGTGTTCTTAGTTAGAAATGAAATTAGCATTTAAAAAAATAGAAAATTAGGATAAAGATTTAAAATATTAACATTTATTAGGTACAAAATGTCATTATTTCATCAAACTCAACAATTTTTATATATATATATATAGATAAACGAGGAAACAAGTTTTAAATATTCCTATTGAATAAATGATAAAAGCGTAGCTTAACAAGAACCTGGAGCTAAAGCAGAATATATTAGTTTAATTTTTTATACAAGCTCCTTAAGTGTTTGGTATTCTAAGCGGAACTTGTATATAGCAATGATAAAATTACGAAAAAAAGACATTGAAAAAATAGAAACACCCCATATATTTTTACGAACTTTAAGTCCATATACAATATAGGTTAATTTTACTTAGTAACTACTTGCACCTATAAATATATATTAGATTCGGTATATTTTTACGAATTTTTGTATACGGTATAATGGTGTAAATAGGCGATTTAGGGTGTAGATAGGCGGCGGACGACAGTGGAGATGAAGATAAACTGGAGATCTTCAGGCGAAGAAGGGTGACGATGAGTGACATTTTTCCTTTTCATTTATTTATTTTAATAAAAATATAGTGCGTATACGAAACAACAATTATATATATGACTAAATTACAACTTGTCACCTCACATTCTCACCAATTCGATATAGATAAATTTTGTTAAACTAATTTTTATTAATAACTAACAATTTTTTATTGTTAAAAATTTATTAATTTAGTGTATTCATTAACTAAATTTGATATTATGGAGTTGAAAAATATGAAGATTGTAGATTTTAATTATATTGGTTGCAACTAAGAAAAGATAAAGGTTTTTTTATTAAAATTTGTGAATGAGATGCAAATGAATTGATGAGAAGGAATTAGTTCCTACATTGAATATATACATCAATCTTTTTTGGAAAATCAATCATATGTTTTATTTTATTTTATCTTTTTTTGTTCATTTTTTCCTTTGCAATTTTTAAGATATATTATGCGTTACAAATATATAGTATTATCGATTTCTTTGAAAATATTATTTACTTATGGTACTATTGAATCCTTTGATTTCGCCAAATAGTATTGGTGATTGAAGTTATATATCTAGTAATTTATATACGAAAATATTAATTCATTGTCTTTCCATATATTAATCAATGGGGTCTAAAATGCAACCACTTTGCTATCTCAAAGTGAAATGTTTCTTTCCAAAGAAATTTTTAGTTTAGATTATAATTTTATTTCCGACCAATATATCGCCTCCAAAGAAAATCATAGAAGCTATCATAAGCTCAATGTTCCTTTCTCCTAATACTTACTCGCAACAGACAAATCTAATTGTTCATAATGTATAAGAAATTAATATTTTAAAACTCATAAGTCGTCAAGGAATAGAAAACATGACGCTTGCTCATTTAGGTTCCATGATGACATCAGTGGTGTCGAGATCCTTGTCAGATTCTCCAGCCTTCGGTGATTGATCAAATCTGAAACAAAAGAAAAAACTAAAGCAAAATCTAATTCAAAGAGTATGTTTAAGCAATTCAATTGATTGACAACCAAGAAGAGAGGTGAGGTACACAACTAATGTGGTCAGTAGCCATGGAAACCATATAGAATTGTGGTTAAACTCTAAAAATTAAACGTCTGAAAGGAATCATACCAGATAGTTGTACTAAGAGAGTATAATCAATCTAGGAACTTCAGAAGGTATAATGAGATTATCGATTCACCTTCTGTCCTGGAACGAAGAGATCGTCACTGACGATCCTAATTTGAAATGTAACAACTCAAAGAGCACGTCAGACTACAGTAAAACAGACAAAACCAACCACACATAGCTGACCCCGTATAACCAAACATTTTGAGCACCCTAGAATTATCAACAATAGCAGAGGTAGATTACAAATGAGTCTTTCAATTCCATATAAAAGTACACAAAAATAGGGTCATGTCATGTTCATGTGCAATAGTAACAGAGAGATGAAAGTGAAATATATATGACATAACCTCAGTTAAGAATTTATCATATGTGGATGCAGTCAGCACTTCTCTAACTTGCTCAGCTAATTGAGACCATCTCTTCCAATGAAAAACACACTACATAACACTATTAAACCATCCACATGTAGAGCATATGTTAATTCTAATTACAATAGTTCTTATGTTGCTAGTTTTTACCTTCTCGTCAGTTCGGCGAAAATGCACAGAAACACAAAAACTTGTTGATCTCAACTGGGACTCCTCAGGTGGATTTAGTCTTCTCCACCAAAACCTTGTATATCTTATCAATCATAGGTAAGTAGTCTCTTGCAGTTGGGAATATAACTGATTGTTTACTCTAAATCATATAAAATTTGGTTAATTGAATTTTCTTGCTAAACAAAATTGAGCAGTAACATGTTAATCCTAATTGGTTCATACTTGGTTAAATTTGCCCTTTGACTAGTCACTTGATATCCATGACATGGATACATGCTTACTGAAGCTATCCTAGTCTTACAAAATCATACACCTGCCCAAACAGATTCTTGCTTCATCATTTTTTTGTAGACACCTGCTAAAACAAAAACTTACTTCATCGTTTTCTTGTACGTGAAGAATTGATAATAGTGTACCATTGTAAAACTGAAGAAAGAATATGGATGCATTTTTCGTTCAAGAAAGATGGGTTATATACATGTTAACTGAAGCACCAATTTCACTTTACATCATATATGTCTTTCATGGAAAAGTAGTCATGTTTTCCATCTAGGGCATGCATGAAGAGAAACACCAAGATATCCAGGGAAGATATGGCAAAGAATTTGAACAGTAGATGGTTGATATCCTAGCTCTTGTAATCGCTTGATAGTAGTTCACACACGTGAATCCCATTTCATGTCATCATAGAAATAACCAGAGATTACCTAATCACATTCAGGTTTTAAACTTCTAAAATTCAAGTCAAATTAGGGTTTCTAATTTTACACCAGAAGAACATTAAATCAGAATGGAGTTAACACTTTTTAGGTACCCCCAACATGAGAGACACATAAGATGAATTGTCATTATTTATTCAGATGTAATGTACATAAGCACACCAATAAACATAAATGTTAATAGGTGCCTCAAATAGGATAGACATAAATGTTAATAGGTGCCTCAAAAAATAGGATAGACGGGGTACCACTGTTGCCTTTGATGGAAGAACATTAAGCATGGTTCAGATAGGGTCAAACCAGCATATGCACCCTCGGTAGTCCACAATCTTCACATACATACAATATTTTTTCTATATAAATAGATAACCAGTCTACTTAAATAGATAACCAGAGCTGCTTGTTTCTCTTCAATCACCTATAAATCCAAATTTATAAAAAAAAACATGGTTAAACTTCATCTAAGGTATGAAAGACCTGCACATATTTTCTAGAAGATGTGCAACAACAAATATTTTACTACCCACATTGAAGTTAAAGATATTATCTTGAGCATTAGTTTAAAGGTATAATAAGGAGTCTTTAGAGTAAATGTAAGAATGATTCAAGCCTAGAAAAAATTTCTACCTTTATTATTAATAATAGTAACTTAATCTAATGTTAAGAGAAAAAAACTAACAAAGAAATACTCGATCAAATAAAACCCTATAAGCATTAAGATCATGATACAATGCTCGCCCTTAACTACTACACTATTCCAGAACTGCATTAAAATGCAGATTAATGTATCTAGAACAGTAGCAGTTTTATGCATTCAAATATACCTGGATTGGAGTTGTCACCATCCCTAGACCTCCCTCTAGCAATCTTTCATTCACATGGTAGTGTTAAAAAGATCTTAAATTGTTGAAGTTGTTAACTTCATGACAAAAACTGCAATTCCACATTGAAACTAATCTTATTCAATCAAATCCTCAACAAAACCACATTCAGTAATACAAACTACATAGAAATTGTACATGACAGATTATGCGGATTATCATCTTCCATGTCGTTGATCTTTCTGTATCTCCTGCATTTGTTTCTCAGCATGTTTATCAAGCGTCTACTGCACAACGTCTTGGCCGCCGATAAGCAACCGAATAATGACCTCATAGAATAATGGTTTTGTCAGTAATATCAAGAAATTTTAACGCAAATCGTTACTGCACTTAGATTACAGGTATGGAAGCTGCTAAAGTTTGCACTAAACTGGACATTCAACATGATTTAAATTGGACTTTAATATAATAAATTATGAGAGTGGTGCCAATAGTTGTGTAAGAAATTTCTACAATTTCATGATACTAATAGCACTCAAAGGGATGAATCAATTACCTGGCCGCTTATCTGTTCATGACGAATTTCAAAGATTTTCCATCAACTACAACTTGAACTATCTCTGCAACCATTTGTTGTTCATGTCTTCCTAATTAATGAAAACAAAGCTATAAGGAATGCAATCAGAAAAGTTCGTTTGGTATAGAACTTTTCATAGGAATTTCGTGTTAAGGAGGCATATAATCAGTACCAGAAAATAAAGCAAAACATCAACTACTATTTTTACCGTAAATTTAAGGAATTCAGTACAAAAATATAAATCACTTAATCAAGCTACTTAGAATTGTATTCATCATTCGATTTGTTATTAAATTGACCATAATCGATCCAAGGTCTATGTCTAATGGACTACCCTATCGTTCTAGCATCATCATGATCAACCTAGACTACTGAGAAAGCCATGGAGGAACTGAACTGTTGGCCTCTATCTCAGTCTTTTCTACCTTGATCAATTTGAAAAATGTAAATGACTCGAAACCAGGTGGATACACCTGAGAGTTAGGATAGCTGTATTAAACATACAATGCAACTGTAAGTTTGGAAGGTTTGGAACAATGAGTGAAAAATCTCACCCTGAATAAATTGACATGCGTCTTTGGAGACCAAAACAACAAGGCTAAGCTACTACTGTAATTGAACAATTCATATACATCATCTTCAACTAATGTACAAATCAATATTGAGATACAACTCCATAGTTTCAATCTAAATTCCTGTCCCATAAGAGATATTTTTATACTCATCAAACAACAAAAGTTAATCAAAGAGAGCAAACAGTAAGGTAAATTGTATAACTGAACATTGAACTATATGGAAGACATGAATAAAATGGCAGAAGAGAGTAAAATTAATAAGATGCACCCACCGACATAATTGTTTTACTTCTTTCTATAAACATTTAGAGGAGTTTTTCAGAGATCTTCACATTACCCATTAAATGGAGCTCCGTTGCTAAGATTTCTTCATTCACTTGAACAACAAGATGCACAACCTATTTCACCCCCTACAGGCACGACACAATTAGAAACCAAATTGACAAACACCAAAATGAAAGTAATCAGTAATTATGACCTACGACATGCACTGAAACTTCACATGAGACCATGTTAAAAGCGGGAGTTGTAATCCTCCTCTTGGATTCAGTGGAGCTCTCGCCTAAGGATTGCAATTACAACAAATAAGATGAAGACCATGCAAAAATCATCTTAAGAAAGTTTAACCATTGGCCCTTCGTAATCAACTGAAGAGCATTCAAAGACTAAACTGCACTTGACACATACAAAAACCCGATATATCCAAAAAGCTGAAACTCATCATAAATTACCCAATTACCTAAATACAATAAAATTAGGTGGAATTTTGACAACAAAATAAAGGAATCCAAGTAACAATTCAAATTGAAATGTTAAACCACCAACAAATTAACAAACCAAAATCAATGTAACATACACATTTTGAGATGTTATAAGAACTTAATGCATACGCTTTTTCTTACCGTTTTGAGGAATTGGTCTTTTGGGTCTTAACCAATCATGTATGCAATCCCGGGCAAAGAAACACGACCTATTGAACAAATGCATACATATTTACTTAATAAAAAAATCAAAAATAGAAAAAAAAAACAGCAAGAGAAGCCAACATAACCTACCAAGTTTTGTGCATAACCACTTGCTCAGCATGTGCAGTAACTCGTCTCCGTTCTCTCTGTCTTCAAGGTATCGCACTCTCTCTGTTTCTCTGTGCATCGAAATTAATTTTTTTCAGTTTGAAAAACTACTAAGATTTAGGCAATTGAGAAAGATGAAATTCCTACCTAGCAGCAACATGTGCAGTATCAAAACAACCTGTAAACAATCACCAGAAACCCAAAGTGATCAGCAAAGAAATAGTTTATTAAAATCAAGACTCACCGATCCAAATCCTGGCAATTTATATTCAATCACTCACCAAGATACACTTGCTTCCCACAAACCCTAGAAAACACAAAGAAGAAATTTCATCAAATCGAGAGTCCATTCCAACGCAAACAACAATTAATTACAGTTCCCTAAGAAATCAATATTGCATACCAATTATGAGACTCCCAACGGTCAGTTCTCCGGTAGAAAGTGACGCCTCTGTACTATGAGCTTCTAGACCTCGGTCCTCTTCTACTCCTCCTTACTTGCTGCTTCTGCATCACCTGCTGCTGCAACAGATTCTTTCCATAACATTGAGCAAGACATATGTTAACTTAAGTTTAAGGTTTAAGAAGAGTTCTAAAGTAGATAATCATTCTACCTTGGTTCTGAGTTTTTCTTGGGTTTAACTTCAGCTTCCTTCTCAACAACTTGAGCTTCTGAAAATCAAACAGTCAGAATATTAAACTTCAAATCCGATAAAGAGAAGTTTAAAGTTTAGGAAATCAGTAAGAGTGAAACTTAATACATACCGAGATTCATCTTGATTTTGGCCTCAAGACTGCAACTATGCATATCAATTAGGGATACTGGAACACTACTTTTGCACTCCTCACTGTAGACAATTCCCAAAACCACAATCAGCATACGTAAAACTCAATCAATTACATATCGTGAATCTAGATAGAAGTAAAGGACTGTGAGAGAGAAGATTGATACCAGCGAGCAAAAGCGTTGCCATCTCGAGCACGCTTGAGAGAAGCAGAAGAAGTATCGGCCTCGATTAAGCCACTGAGTGCTCGACGATTCGACTCGGAAATTAGAATCGAAGCTTCTTTTCACCTCGCCTCGCTCCACGCTACTCGAAAACAACTGCCATGTCACAAAATCAGGTCGACGCGGATCTTCCACGACTTCGTTACCTTCATCCCTCGATCATCTCATTAATACTTATATTTAAGCGTTTAATTTCAATCCAAAGTTTGAGGCTAAATACAACTTTTCGAGATCAATCACCTAAACCTTTTGATAGGATCCTGATCCTATCTAGTAGAATATAATTTATTTCCTATTTATTAATTAGAAGAAGTCTATCTTTAGTTTAATTAATATTTTATATTTAGTAGAATCTATAATATCTAGGATATATTATTATTTTAGGAAGATATCTTTTAATTCTATGATTTACTTTATTTTAGGAGATAGGCAGATTATAAATAGATTCATTGTTCTAGGCTTTTACGGCAATCAATTATCAATCAATAAAGGTTCTTCCTTGGTAGTTTAATCTCTAATCAAAAGATTATCGGTTGTTAGATCTCAAATCAAAAGATCAATCCCTATCTATCGAGCCCTGAGGAATCAGGTCTCATCATCTGATATCAGAGCCAGGTTTTTTCCCACCCAAATCCCACAAATTTTTTTTCTTTCCTTTACGATGACGCTGAAGGAATTGGAAGAACGCATGAACGCCTCCGACAGGACCCAAGCCGACCACACCCGGATGCTGACGGATCTCCAGACCGGAATCCAACGCATCCTTGATCGATTGGCCGCGGTCGAACAACCACCGCCGCCCGCGCCAGACAACCGCCAACAACTCATTCAGCCACCAATCCAGGGTAGACCAATTCGCCTCGATTTTCCCAGATTTGAAGGTGTCGAACCAGAAAGCTGGCTCTTTCAAGCCGAGCAATTTTTCTCCCTGAACCCGCTTCCCCCAGAACAGAGAGTCACCATGGCGTCAGTCCACCTCCGAGGCGACGCCGTTGCCTGGTACCGTTGGCTGCGACACTCCTTGGGCGACGACCTCACATGGCGACAGTTCTCTACCGCCTTGTGCAAACGCTTTGGGTCCCGCAAAAACAGAGACCCCATGAGCGCCCTCTCCAAGCTTCAACAACCAGGTCCGGTATCCGCATATATCACCGAGTTTGAAACAATGATCAACTTGGTCCATGGGCTCGACGAGTCACACCAAGTTAGCTTATTCTTATCCGGTCTACGAGCAGACATCCAAGCAGGGGTTCGCCTTCATTCTCCAACCAGCCTCTCTCATGCATTCGAGTTGGCATTGTGTCAGGAGGATGCGATTACTGCAACAAAGGAATTTCAGGCTTCTTCCGGCAACACATGTTCCCCCAAACAGTCTTCTACCCAGCTTAGCCCTTTGTCTGAGACTCCCAAGCCAATTCCTACAACAGTTCCAGGCAATTCTGCACTGCCCACAGGTGTCAAGCGTCTCACCTGGGAAGAACAACAACACCGCAGGTCAAAGGGCCGTTGCTTTAATTGTGAGGAAACATACAAACCAGGGCATCGTTGCGCAGCTCCGCAGTTACTGTTGATGGATGCCTCTGCTGCAATCGACAACGACATTGAGATCACATGCATCGATCACGGTTAAAGGCTTGAGGACAAGCCTTATCTCCAGGGCGTGGGAATGATAGGATCCTAATCCTATCTAGTAGAATATAATTTATTTCCTATTTATTAATTAGAAGAAGTCTATCTTTAGTTTAATTAATATTTTATATTTAGTAGAATCTATAATATCTAGGATATATTATTATTTTAGGAAGATATCTTTTAATTCTATGATTTACTTTATTTTAGGAGATAGGCAGATTATAAATAGATTCATTGTTCTAGGCTTTTACGGCAATCAATTATCAATCAATAAAGGTTCTTCCTTGGTAGTTTAATCTCTAATCAAAAGATTATCGGTTGTTAGATCTCAAATCAAAAGATCAATCCCTATCTATCGAGCCTTGAGGAATCAGGTCTCATCACCTTTCCACTATAAAAGCACATGCACCATCATGCATAAACTGGAGATGGAGAAAATTAAAATGATAGTAAATAACAGAAAGCATACTACGTCATCATAAATCTAAAATGTCATATAACAAACAATCAGAAGTAGGTAAGAGGATTGAATCCAAAAATATTAAAATCAACTTCACCTTCCCTAATGATAGTAAAAGCAACTGCACCTTAAGCGTCTCCTTGATAAGAGAATAGGGAATTAGATGATATTCATGAGCAAAATCTCCATGCACCAGATCTGAAATCACAAAGGACTAAAGCACAACCTGCAAGAATAAGTACTCAAATTAAACCAATGTATTAAATACTAAAATTAAACCCACATTCATAGAAAAGAACACAACAAAACATCAAAAAACCTTAGAAAATCAGAGGCAATATCATACAGTAAAGAGATAATGTAAGAAAATAAAACTCCAAAATGACGAAATAGAGAGATCTGGAATGACAAATCTAGAAAATCATAGGCAATATTATACAGTAAAAGAGACGTACTCACATAAGGGTCGGAAGTCGGTGAAATGGTGGCGAAATATGTGTTTCACGGTGTTGGCAGTAGATGGAGCTTCTCACATCCTCTCTGGATCTCACAACGTCGATTGTTTGGTTTGATCTCATTCATTTCCAAATATGGTTTGATCTCCTTCGTTTTCACATCTTTAAATGCCTATGGTGACAAGAGGGAGTTTCTGATTTGGGATGGAGTAGAAGAGAGAGTGATGGTGGGACTTTCAGATCTTTAATGGAGAGATCTGGGATGAAGAAGTGGGACGAAGCTAAAGTGGGTCTAGGAAGAAGAACCGAAATGGAGAGAGAGTGATGGTGGTGTGGGTGTGTGGCTAGGGTTTCTACAAATGTGGATGCAATAAAACCAAGTTTCTGATATTGAACCTACACGACTATCAACATGAACCTAATGCGATTTTGTTTTGAAATGTGTTCATAACAAAAAAATCACGAACCTACAAGACTTTCAAAATGAGCATGCAAGGCTATCGATATGAAGCTACACGACTATCGACATGAATCTATGGTCTTTTAGTACACGCGTCCATAACAAAAAACTTGGGTTCATAAGAACCATGAACCTACACAACTATTGACATGAACCTAATTCTTTTATCGATCAAGTTCATGCTATTTTTCTATGAACTATTGTAGGGGTTTAGTTGAAGTTGAAAATGGGTATGAGAAAATGTTTCTCATACCCATTTTCAATATCCATCTATGTTTATCATTATCCCAATGGTTATCCATTAATTTGTGGTCATCAATCTTCCCTTTCATATTTTTTTTATTAATATTATAGCATAGCATGTGGGGTCAAAAAAGTTGGTGTTTTTGGGACACATGGTGAATGCCCATTCTTTCACCATGGTGATGAGAATGTCAATGCTCACCATAAATTAGCAACCAATGGGTATGCTCTAAGAAAGTTACTTTCTATTATTTTATCATTATTTTTTATTTCTTTCTCTCAATGCTCACCATAAACATTGGTGATGAAAAATAAAATTAGCAACCAACGGCCGTTCCTGCGGCGACTCCGTGGCTGGCTGTGGAGGATGAAGACGAGGAGGAAGCCGAGGTGCCACTGATTTACAGTGGTGGTGCCCGGAACCGGCCAAAATCCCGAGCCCGACCCGATCCCATACCCATAGCCCGAGCCCGACCCGATCCCATACCCATAGCCCGACCCGACCCGACCCGATACCCGTTGCCCGACCCGATACCCGTTGCCCGACCCGACCCGATACCAGCAGCCCAACCCGCCCCGATACCCACACCTGAACCCGCTCCGAGGCCAAGAAACCGAAAGCGACCCGTCCAAAATGTCGGTCCCGGGTACGCTACTCGAGCAAATAGAAGGTTGAATCCACAAACCGAGGCTCAAACCGAGGCGCAACCGGAAGTTTTTTCGACTCCCGTAGATCTACATCAAGTATGTATTTTTATTAAATATTCTATAACTTTTGTAATGTTTTTAAATAGTTTAATTATTTTATTTCGTAACGTTATGAAATTAGTTATTCAATTTCATAACGTTATGAATTTAATAATATTTGATAACGTTATGAAATTTTTAAATAAATTTCGTAACGTTATCAATTTATTTAATTTATTTAATTGATTAAATTTATAACGTTATGAAATTAGTTATTTAATTTCGTAACGTTATGAATTTAATAATATTTGATAACGTTATGGAATATTTAAATAAATTTCATAACGTTATCAATTTATTTAATTTGATTAATTTATTAAATTTATAACGTTATGAAATTAGTTATTTAATTTCATAACGTTATGAATTTAATAATATTTGATAACGTTATGAAATATTTAAATAAATTTCGTAACGTTATCAATTAATTTAATTTAATTAATTGATTAAATTTATAACGTTATGAAATTAGTTATTTAATTTCGTAACGTTATCAATTTATTTAATTTATTTTATAACATTATGAAATTAATTTATATGGTAACGTTATGAAATTAAGTAATTTATTGCGTAACGTTATGAAATTAAGTAATTTATTGCGTAACGTTATAAAATTATATTATTTGGTAACATTATGAAATTAATTAATTTATTCGTAACGTTATGAAATTAATGAAATTTTATAACGTTATGAAATATAATAATTTCATAATGTTATGAAATATGACATTCTATATTGTAAAATTAATGAATTAATTATTTTGATTAGGATTAGAGATGATTAGAAATTATAACGTTAATTTCGTAACGTTATGAACAAAATGTTTAGAAATTAGAGATGATTTTGATTAGGATTGACGTTACAACAACTGTTTGTAACGTTACGACGTCATGGAAAAGACGTTTTTGAATTTGACGTTATTTTTGTAACGCTATGAAAATAACGTTACGCTATAACAACAACATTAGGGGGTGCGAGATACGATGGCTTCTAGTGGTTTTGTTCCGGGGGCTCCTGTTGCTGCAGAGCGTGTTAGGAGGACGAAGATTACAGCGTCCATACGTCAGAGTTTTGCTACTGCTCGAGACCAGCTGAATGCTTCTAGTTCGACACCCACTGATGTTACTGGGGCACTTACAGATACTGGGGCGGTTAGGGATTGTGGTCTAGATGTTGATCCGTCTGCTGATGATGAGGGTTACAGTGAGAGTGAGAAGGAGGATATGGACGTCGATGATACAGCTGTTGATTTGGATGATGATATGCTGGGAGACGGTGAGGGTTTACGTACAGATTATATTGTATCTCATCCCGAGATACCGACATATCAGCTTAGGAGAGACGACCCTCCTATTATTTCAGAGGATCATGCTGGTATGGGGCCTTCATCGCCAGCTCCTACAGATTTATGTCCTTCGTCTCCTAAGCCAGATGTACCACCTCCCCCGACTGTACCACCTCCCGATGCAGATCCTGTACCACCTCCCGATGCAGATCCTGTACCACCTCCTGCTGTACCTTGGATGCCCGGAGGTCCTTTTACAACTGAGTTGCTGAAGAGTTATGAGACGCACATCGCCAGGGCTATTTATGAGCTTACAGTTGTTGATCCTCCCGCACCTGTGATTCCAGCTGGCCCCCGTCCTCTTCCTCCATTTATACAGAGAGAGCGAGGAGGCCGAGGAGCTCAGGCTGATGATGATGTTGCTGATGCAGACGTTGCTGATCCTCCAGCACGAGGTGGGCGTGCTCCACGCGGAGGACGAGGACATGGACGTGGACGTGCTGCAGATCATGCTGATCTTCCACAGCCTGCTGATCTTCCAGAAGGCGAGGCTCCTCTTGATTTGGTATGTATTTGAACTATAATGCTCATATGTGAAATATTTTGGCATTCTGTAGAAGTAACTGTGTTATTTTTTTACTTTTTTTTCAGACACGGAAGGTCGTCAAGGTTCACTTCCACACCGCCTACTGCACTCCACTAGAGGCGTTTAGGAGACCTGGTCCAGATTCGTGGTTTCAGCTTGCAGAGCGATCTGGATTGACTGATCTACGCTATATCGGGTCCGGTCTTGTCGATCATGTGTTGGTTTCTGCTTTCGTCGAGAGATGGCACCCAGAAACCAACACATTTCATATGCCATTTGGAGAGATTGGTCCTACACTTCACGATGTGGTCGAGATCCTGTCGCTGCCTATACTTCACGATGTAGCTCAGTTTTGATTAAGGAGGAGATCTTCACTTTTGTTGCTGAGATGCTTCACGTAGAGGAGGCATTGGTGAAGACTTGGTATAGGGATGGAGGCATTCCTTTGGGTTATCTTCAGCAGAGATTGAAGGATATGATGCGGATGGAGGATGGACAGAGAGATGAGAGCCTCATTGCGTCTATGTACTTATTGTTGCTTCTCGGCACTACAGTTCTAGTGGACAAGTCAACTACAGCAGTCAAGCACTGGTGGTTAGTTCTTTTGGCCGACCACGACAACACTGGCCGATATGCTTGGGGAGCTGGAGTGTTAGCTCATCTGTATCGCAACCTTGGACAGGCGTCGAGGCGATTGGCTATGGGGATGGGGAGTTCTGACATTCTTTTGCGGGTTAGTACACAAACAACTATACGATTGGCTATGTTTAGGAAGTCGAGTTCTAATTGTCCTTTTTTTGCAGTCGTGGATCTGGGCATATTTTCCACATTTTCGTGGACATTTTGTGACAGATCCACTTTCTATGGACCACGCCGCAACTGCTATGAGGGAGGGCAGAGAGGTGCCACAGGGGAAGAGCACGGATCGTTTGGTTGCCATTCGTGGCATGCTTGACCGTGTTCGTTATGAGGAGGTCAGATTTTAAGAATGTATGCTTTCGTTATATTGTGTGAATGTGAACTATACTAACTGTTTTGTAATGTTTTGTTGCAGGTTAACTGGTTTCCCTTTTCAAATGTGGATTTCAGACTTCCGCAGTACGCCTCGTCTTTGTTTGAGGGCATTCTCCGTTGTCTGGACATCGAGGAGGTCTATCAGCCAGGTCGCCTGCTGCGACAGTTTGGACATGTGCAGGGTATCCCAGATCCTCCCCCAGAGCCCATCCAGGTGACACGTAACAACAGGCTGACGCATTATTCAGTTCACTTTGAGAAGGATCTGCTTGGTGTGTGGGATCAAGACCCCAGGCCTTTGATACAGATTCGGGAGCCACGAGCGACGTACTATTGGGCAGTCACATATGATTATCTCGATTGGTATGATCGAGTTTCTCATCCTCTGGTGGATCCCAGATCACGTAGACTCGATCGTCCAGTTGGTCCGCTGCGTATTCCACCTTCGGTTGACAGTTTTGCGGTACGATTATAAATTTTATTAGTCATATTCATTCAATTAGTATATTTGATTGTAATGTTTTGATATGTTGTTAATATAGCGGAGCCAGCTAGTGACTTGTGAGATTCGAGCTTTCTTGGAGACACCACCAGAGAGGAGGCCTGCAGATATCGATGAGTTCATGAGGCGTCTCCTTGGAGTTTAGATTGACGGGGCTCCACCGATGGCTCCAGCTCCGGTTCGTCAATCTCAGCTTTTTCGGCATTCAATCCACGAGGAAGGCCAAGGTAGTGGGCAAGGTAGTGGGAATGAGGGTCGTGACTTGGAGTGATGTCAAATATTGATAGCAAAACAAGCCAAATCGAAATTTGAAGGAATTCCGAACAAGTTGTAAAAAAGTGTAAAAATGTGGCCAAAATGATGGCATAATATGGCCAAATTGAGCAAATCTTAGCAAAACTTGAGTTTTTTGAAAAAGGCGAAAAACGACCAAGTACGTCAAATATTGATAAAAATGGTTCAAAACGTCTCGAAACGACTAAGAAACGAAAAAAATCGACTCAAAACGATATAAAACAAGCCAAATCGAAATATGGATAATGGATAATGGATAGTGGATAATGGATAATGGATAATGGATAGTGGGTAATGGATAATGGATGTCATATGTGTATAGTTTGGGCCCATATCGTTTTAACGCCTTGAAACGATGCAAATCGAAATTTTGAAATTGTAACATGACAACAAATACGGCGAATAGTTATTTTCATTTTTCGGAATCGAAAAATTATTATCGAAAACGTCAACGGGCCTAATAAGGCCTAATGAATTTTGAATGAGGCCCAAACACAAAAAACAACAAAAAATGACATAAAACGGCTTAATAAGCACTTAAAACGTAAAAGTCAAGAAATGTAACATTAATATTTGAGCATTACCAATCAAACGCTATCGTTTTTATAAGAAATTAACAACTTTAACACTTAGAAGTATGTAAACGAAGACTTTCACCTGTATGCTACTACTCTCAAGTATATAAGTTGTATAGTTATACTCATATGTATGTGATACCACTTCGTTACTAAAATGAACTTCATATAATGTGTTTATTTCATCATATAACATTAGTTTAACACTTAATTGTTATCGTTTGACTCAACTGACCTCGTATTTCATTAGTATAATATGATTTTTTATCATATAACTCTTCGTAATCTCATATTACATTAGTAAAACTTGATAAAATTATTCACAAAACTCTCAATAACGACATATTTCAGTAGTATAACATTACTTTGGGTCATAAAACTTTTTATAATATCAAATAGTATAAGAAAACAACATAAAAATGAATTTTTATGTAATTAGGGTTGGTACTACAACAGTTACCGCACCAACCCTAATACCCTAAACCCTACAAACACCAGAAACATTTGATTCTGGGTAAAAGGGTTGGTGCGTTAACAATTAACGCACAGATTCTGTGCGTTAATTGTTAACGCACCAGAATCTGGGTTGGGCTTGAATGTTGGGCTGGTCGTCTTTGTTAGGCTGGGATTTTTCTGTTGGATCTTGATGAAGTTGTGTTATCAGTTGTGCGTTTATTCCTAACGCACCACCATATTTTGCTTGAGTGTGTTACAGCTACCACACAGCTGTAAGTCACTTTTGGATGACCGAATTACGTTATTGGGCCTTTGTTGTTGTGGACCTTTTGTCTACATCGGCCCAAATCTAAGTTACCCTAGTAAAACCTCGACTATAAATTCACTGCCTCAGTGAACCCTATTATCTCATTCTCACTGCGCCGTAAAATAATTAGGTTTCAAGTTCTTACTCTGTATTTCAATTAAAAGTCTCATTTTTTACTGATTTCGTTAGATATCTTCATTGTTTCTAACATGTTTTCTTACTTTGTATTACAGATTCAAACAACCATGGCATCATCTTCATCCTCCCCAGTTCCAGCAGAAGGCAATGAGATCCAGTGCCCGAGTAGAAGGTGCTCAAGAACAATCAAGGTGTTCACTGGTAATGACAAGAACAATCCCCATACGTATGGACGAAGGTATACCACATGTCAGTGTAACTACATGATCGTGTATCTTGAGCCAGAATACGACAGTCATCATCTCCGAGTCATTGCAAAACTGTTAAAGGAAATAGCTGACCAGCAGTTGAAGCTGGTATATTTTCACCAGGCTAAGAGTATTGAAGTAGCCAAACACTGGATACAACAGAGGTTTCCCAATGACCCTGTTCCTAGTTTTTATGACAGTGACTCCGATTAGGGATCTTGGTATCAAATCAGTGAATCTCTGTTAAGTCTGTGTTTAGTTTAAATTTCAAGAATGAGTCTGTTGTCTTTCCTTAATGAGTCTGTTGTCTTTTTAATTTATGCTGAGTGTGTTGTAGTTTATGGATTCACTGATTTCACTTCACTGTTTCACCTACCTCATCTAACTCTACTGAAAACACTATTTAAAGCAAACAAGACAAGTCATTACATATTTCAAAGCAGACAAGACAAGTCATTACATATTATAAATCAATTCCAATCGAAGTCTAAAGATCAAGGCTACTAAACTATTACAAATCAAGTCATGTAGTCCATACGCTTTCCAGCAGTAAAGCGGTATTGTCGAAACAAGTCCACTTGGCCAGCATATATCCCTTCCCACCACTTGATGTTGTCATCTGCAAATCTTCTCCACGAACCGGAACAACGTGGCAATGGTGCCCCATCACGGAGCCAAACCTAGATATACAAAGAAAATTAATCAATAAGTATAAATGATTTCGACGTTTCATGACGTTTGTTTAGATTACCACAGATTCTTACCGGTATCCAGTGATTACTGCATCTGACAAGAGCTATCCCAAAAATGTTCTGTGGAGGACCAGGGCTCACTGTAGACTGCCTTATTGGCAAGCATAAACACGGCGCATCCCTGGATAGTTGCACTAAACCAACATTATACACTGTGGCAAACACCAAACCCATAAATGGCATGTCCATCCAAAATGGTCTCTCACAAGGACTTCTCATGTAGTTAACTTGAGCAATAAGATCATCCCATGTTCCTACCCGTAGTCCACGTCGTATGGGCTCCCATGTCTCTTTGTTTCCAAGAAGCTCCGCTGCCAACGCAGCACGGATCATACGATATTGACTCTGTTGCATACCCGTAAGTAGAGCCATTGACCGATACCCACAATGTCCGTCTGAACGCACATCTTTCACAGAAGTCATGTAGGAAAGCCAAAAGTAGTCAATATTTTTCACCCCCAAGTTCACCCCCATATAACTTATGGCTTCTTCAATCTCTTCTTCATCTTCTCCTTCCTCTGTTTCGTTTCGATCTGGATAGCAAGCTCTTAGGGGCACGACATTCATGTCTTCGTCTTCTAAATCGATGGTCTTTGAAAACAATGGTTCAGGTTGGAACTGTGATCCGAAGTCGAACGACACTTGACTTGCTTGCTTTTTAGGACAAGTTGGTCATTCACTTTGCCTATTTGCCTTCTCCTTTGCGACTTTTTGCGCATTCTCAGTATTTGTTAAGTCTTCTCTAACGTACTCGTGGTAACTCTTTTCCCTCTTTTCTCTCGGAGGAGAATTCCCATTTCGCTGCTTCTCCTTGTTCTTTGATCCCGGCGGCCTTCCTTTTCCTTTCCTAAACAAGTTTGTTGGCTCTACCAAAGAACTTTGTTCCAGATGCTCCAAGTCAATGTACAACTCACTTAATCTGAATAGAGTTCCATCCCTCAAATCTCCACTTTCCCATTTTGCCCACATTTCACGCATTCTGATCTCCGGAATAGACATTGAACGATTGTCGTCGGGTAAGGACAAATTTATTGCATCATCTTCCCATCTCAGTTCCTTCCAGAAGTCATGAAAATCATCCGGAACAAGAGGTGTCTTTGAAATGATTGCCCTAGCAAGATCGTGTACGCATGGCATCCTAAGACAATCTCGAACCCAATGATCATCACAAACATTTGAATACTCCTCCTTCAATATTTGCTGGTACATTTCCAACAATAACAGAAAACACCTATCTGACACTCGGTAAAATAGCCTTGAAAACAACATTCGAATGCCAGGAGGAAAGGTTGGGTCATCAAAGACCATTTTCCGAGTAGTAAGTGCTTGGTTCATTGTCGCCCTAATCAGGTCCATCTGAACTATGACCGCATGGTGGATCCTCACGATCACTCTGTTGAAGCCTCCTCTACTAGAACCCACAATTTATTTCAACACCTTATGCATCCCCTCCACCCTAAATAAACACAATTTCTAATCATTAGCATAAATAATATGGTGGTCCAAATTAACAACTAAACAAACAAAGATACCTGTTTGTAGTCCTTGTGTGAAAGTGAAGAGTGTAGTTCGTCCACGCTCTAACTATGAACTTCTTGTACGGAGTAAACCAATACTTTTCAACGTAACCAACAATGCCCTTCTTCCATGAATCTCTCAGCTTTCTCAACCTCTCTTCGTAGATTTCTTCGGTGCTCGAGCAAAATATCCCCCAACATTGCGTAACAAAGTTCTCCGCCCTTTTAGTATTTTTAATCACTTTTTCTGCGTGTGACTGGATGTTGTGCTTAATGTGCACCCAACACAATAGTTGCTTCACATCAGTGTCTTTGAACACAAGTTTGATTGCTCTCAACTAAGCCTTTTCACAGTCGGTCATTATAGCCTTCGGCATCACTCCCAAATTTCTACACAACTCATGAACGCACATCATCACAAACTTGTAATGCATTACTGTCTCCTGAGCCATGAATGCATATGCGATGTTGAACGTCTTGTGCGTGCAAGTGAAACCAACCATCTCCACTAAAGTCATATCATACCTATTTGTCTTGTATGTGGCGTCCATGATAATCACGTGAGGAAACTTCCTGAACAAACGAATCGACTCCGGGTGAGCGAAAAAAAGGACTTCAACCTCATTCGTCTTCGTGTTCCTCAAAGGTTGACAAAAATACTTGTTCTCTTTCTGAAAATTTAGAGACCACTGAGTAACTGACAATTCACCACGATCTTCAAAATTGATCTTCTGCAAAAAATTGGCAATCTGCTTCATGGATGTCACATTTTGCGGGTCTCTTTTCCTAAGCTGAATAAGTATGTTTTTTGGCGTCTTGCGATCATCCCCCGCTTCCCTTGCTATTTTCTCCTCCTCTTTGCTCATTCTACCCACGAATGAATTCCTATGAAAACTAGTAGGAAGGGTGTGGTTGTGACAACCTTCTACAACATTCACGATCCATTTATAACTATAAGGCCCTTCTTTTATACGAACACCATATAACTCAAATGTACAACCACATTTCTTCGATTTTCGGTCACGAAGCCTCGGAACCGACAATTCTGGATTTTTTAAATTCACTTTCAGCCTACCCGATCTAGGTTTTCCAAACCTATCGCATACAAAATCGACGCAATATTTGCTAGATGTACGATGTACCAAGACTATCATTAAATCCCTTGCTCTCTGTTTTGTCCATTCCATCATCTCTTCTTTACTATCCCACATTTGCGCAGTACTAAAATGTGGTCTAAAGTCTTCTTCCTATATTGATTAAACTATATTACTTAGATACGCAATTTTAACTAATTAACCTAAATCTCATGCAATTAAATACAAAATTTAAATTCATAATATACTAACCAAAATCGGTAACGGAGTCCAATCGTCTAATGCAATTGATACATTTGCTTCGCCTTCTTCCTCTTCTTCGTCCACTTCCTCATCGACTTCTTCGTCTTCTTCGTCCACTTCCTCTTCTTCATCGACTTCGTATTCTTCTTCCACGACCCCTGATATCCAATTGTCGTTACCTCATCCTCACTACTCTCATAATTATAAGACATTGTGGTGTGCATTGCAAAACTTCAACAAGAGAGCTCAACCTCTATATACAACCAAAAAATGCTCGTTGGTGCGGTAATAGTTAACGCACCAACGGGCATAAAATTCCAACGGACATTTTTTCAAAAAAAACCTGTGCGGTAACAGTTACCGCACAGATTATATTTATTATTTTCTTAAAAATTTAATTTAATTATTTTCAAATAATTATTAAAAAAAACCGGTGCGGTAACAAATACCGCACCAGGTTTATTCATTATTTAATTCCTGGTTTTAATTTTGTTTTTTTTTTAAATTTTATATATCCTGTGCGGTAAGAGTTACCGCACAGGTGTTTAAGTTAATCAAAATCTGTTTTTGATGCGGGGATTAAGCCGCAGTTGCCGACCTAGACACCAAACTCGAATAGGAACTCGAACAGAGAAGAAAGGCGGAATTAGAATGAGATGAAAGAAGGATAATTCGAATGATAGGCCAATTGGAACCAAATCAAACAACGATAAAACCCTTGAACTTAAGAACAAGAACCATACCGAATGATGAAGAAACCCCAACGGATGATTACAACCAAACACAATGACTTTGGTGGGTCAAGGCACCTGGAGGTTGCTCTATGGAGTCCCGATAGCACCAACCTTATGGAGGAGATTGACACACACAAGCACAACTAGGGCCAACTGAACGACAATGCACACGGGGCACTCTTCTCACAAAAGCTCTCTCTTTTGGAAGGAAAAACGATAAACGTTGTATTCAATATCAAAGTCTGGGGGGGGTCTAAACAATAACTAGGGCAAACCTTATATAGGGTCAATAAGGTGGCCAATTAAAAGAAATAAGTAAATAAAAGTATATCCTAAAATAATAAAACCAATTAAAAGAAATAATCCCGGAAACAATCAAAACAAGCCAAACTCGCAAGTCTTCAGCAGGGAATCCGCGGGCGCGGAATTGGAACCGCGGTCGCGGATTTAGTTCTGCGAATAAGTTCATCAGCCCGTGATCCGCGGTCGCGGATTGTAAGCCGCGGGCGCGGTTATTGAGCCGCGGGCGCGGTTATGGAGCCGCGGGCGCGGGTTTGACTTGAATGAGCCGCGGGTGCGGTTATGGAGCCGCGGGCGCGGGTTTGACTTGAATGAGCCGCGGGTGCGGTTATGGAGCCGCGGGCGCGGTTGTAGACATGTCGCCGACAGCTCTTTTTGAAACGGCTCGTTCTCTCTCGTACGAGATCGGAATTGAGCGATTCCAAAGCCTAGAGTTTCGTCTTGAAGTCTAGTTTGTTTCATCTTCAGTACTTGACTTCTCATCTTGACTCGAACCGGATCTCTACGAGCTTGAATGACTACAATACGAGCTCGGGCTACTATCAATGACTTGAATGATGGCTCATAGCGATCTTTAGCCCTAGCTCCAGTGGTTAGCACATCTTTAGATTTAGGACGGGGCGTCCTTGATGATAGCTCAGATGCTCCCGCATCATTCTCCCCTTCTTGAAAAAGATTCGACCTCGAATCATATTTGACATGAATGATTGAACGATCTTCATAGGCGTCATCCTCTTTGATGCACAACTTCCTCTTGAATGTCTTGAGTGCATAGCTCCACCTTGAGGAAACGATGGATTGCTGCTGGAGTGCATTGCTTCCCTTCATTCCTTTAGCTCCTTTGTCCTTGTCCTTCCTTTTGTCATACTTATCAGTGACCTGCAAAAGAACCATAGGTGGAAGAACAACATCTTTTCTAGGAAATGGAAACGAATAACAACTAGCAAAACCATCATGAGCAACTCTCTTATCATACTGCCATGGATATTCCAATAAAAGTTGGCAAGCTTGCATAGGCACAACATCACATGAAATAGTATCATCACAATGTCCTAATGTCATGGCTTCCTTAACATGCTTGTTCAAAATCACATCAACACAATCAATCATCCAATGCAGTTTTAAAGGACTAAGGTAGCATAATGAAGTAATTTGCAATTTGGTATTCAATTCCATGCTAGCAATATTACCACAACTACCTTCATCAATAATCATGTTGTAATCCTCAACTTTATCTAGACAATGAGTTTCTCCTAGAATTTCAACGCAATGAGCAGTTTGTACATGCAAATCCTTCCTATCAATCAATGAATCAACATGCTCATAATCAATTTCAACCTCATTATCTAAATCAGTTTTAGGATCATCAATACAAACAACATCATCAATACTATCACCTATTTCATATTCAATCTCAATTTGTTCTAGGTGATTAAGCATATCAGGACAATCATTAATCATATGATTTCTACTTTGACAGTTTAAGCACAAAACATCTTCAATTTTAGTAGAAAGATTAGAAGTGCTCCCTTGGTTAACTTCTTGTGATGGAGAGGCAAGCCTTAGATTCCTTTCTGGCTTCTTATCCTTTTCCTTCTTCTTGGCAGCCTCTTTGACTTGACAACTCCAACGCTCAAGCTCGGCTTCTACGTTAGCAAAGCTGTTTTTCACTACCTCTTGCACTCGCGCTTGCCATTCTTCTGTAGCCTTCTCTATTTCTTTTTGCTTCTTGGCCTTTGTTCTCCTCTCAATCTTGATGGCCAAGTGCAACAATTCTTCCATGGAGGAGTAGCTATACAAATATACTTTGTTAGCTAAATAAGAGTTTAGTATATGAAGATACCTATTCATAGTAGTTTCCTCATTTTCATGCACATTAGCTCGAACCATAGCAGCCTTCATTGCATTGTATGTCTCCTCTGCTGACATGGTTCCTTGCCTCAAATTATCCAACCTTTGCCTGAGCTTACGCGCGAAATATGGAGGCACAAAACGAGCTCTCATTAAGGTCTTCATTTGCCTCCAAGTGTTCACATATGGATCAAGTGCTCTTCTCCTTTCTTCCTCAAGATTATTCCACCATTTCAGTGCATTGCCGGTAAATTCACGAACAACAAATCTTACCTTTTGGAATTCCATGAAGTTATGACAACTCCAAATCTGCTCAACCTTGGCTTCCCATTCCATATACTCATCCATGTCCCAACCTTCAAATCTTGGAATGTTCAGCTTGATCTTGGCAAGACCAATTTGCTCTACCTCACGTCCTCTTCTCCTTTGGACATCTTTGTATGGTTGCCAATCTTCACTCTCCATGTACTCCTGCTGATGTCCTCTTGGAGGTCTCCTTTTGGGAGAAACTAACCTGTCCATTATCAAAGAAAAGACTAACACAGAACAATGTTAAGTGAGTGTAAATGAAAACAACTCGCAAGTGTTTACTCTCGTATGTTTTCCTCTGCACTCTCTCTCAATTGTCGTTGCAACCAGCTTTTCTTTGATGGATTGACTTGTATGGATCAATAACCCACTAAGTTGAAACTACCTAACTCCTAGCAATATATGAATGATGGTAGAGATGGAGATGGCTAGCGTAGTGCGGGGTTTCGACTGTAAGGTTCTGACTCAAACAAGGGACTGACTCAATGAAAGAATGAAAATAAGACTCGAAGGTGTTTTGCAAGAATGAGAATGCAAAACAGAGATATGAATTAAGCTTCGAATTTCAAGAAGAGCCAAAAGGAAGCGTACCTTAACTTGTTCCGACTGATGTTGATTGAAGGATCGAAGACGGAGTCGGGAGGGTTAGGTAATAATTGAGGCTCGTATCTGAAAGGAATGGAAAGGCAAACAGTGACGGTTCCGCGGGCGCGGATTTTCGAACAATGGCTTCTGAGGCGGAGCCGCGGGCGCGGCCTGAATTCTGCGGGCGCGGTTTGAACCGCGGGTGCGGCTGCTGGGCCGCGGGCGCGGCTTGAACCGCGGGTGCGGCTGCTGGGCCGCGGGCGCGGTTTCTGTCGCGGCCTGGTGGTTTCTCGCTTCCGTTTGGGCTCGTTCAACCCGATTTCCTTTGAGTTCTTGAGATCCGACTTAAACAATATCAAACTAGACTTTGACTCAACAAAACGTAAAATAAACTACTAACTTTGAGACTTTTCGATTTCTTTTTTTTTTTTGAATTTGTTTTCTCTTTTCTTTTCTGAATATTTTTTTTTTTTCTCACCAAAAGGAATTACAGACTCGATACGAGATATTAATCTCAACAAAATTGAAAATAAATAAAAATAACAACTAACTTGATTTCCCTTGTAGAAAGATAAGATTCCCTTAAAGAAAGATAAGATTTCCTTTTTTGAAGATCTTGTTTGGGCTTCAAGGAAAGAAATTCCAGCAATTCTTTAGGGTTTCTGATGGCTGCGTTTTGGTAGGGATAGATAGATTTTGTGATGGATGAAGGGCTGAATGGATTTTGGGAACAAGGGGGCTCCAAACTCCAATCTTTCGATCTCCACCAACACTAATCGATCCAAGCTTCTTGCACACAACCTGTAATGACTCAACAAGAAATATCAAAGCAATGGAAGACTCAAAATCAATTTCTGAAAGAAACTGACAAACAAGAAAATAAAAGCTGACTCTTTTTGTGATTTTCTGGATAGGGGGTCTCTTGATGTTCTTGTGAAGACGAATGGTGTCAACACAGCTCTGATACCAATTTGATGCGGGGATTAAGCCGCAGTTGCCGACCTAGACACCAAACTCGAATAGGAACTCGAACAGAGAAGAAAGGCGGAATTAGAATGAGATGAAAGAAGGATAATTCGAATGATAGGCCAATTGGAACCAAATCAAACAACGATAAAACCCTTGAACTTAAGAACAAGAACCATACCGAATGATGAAGAAACCCCAACGGATGATTACAACCAAACACAATGACTTTGGTGGGTCAAGGCACCTGGAGGTTGCTCTATGGAGTCCCGATAGCACCAACCTTATGGAGGAGATTGACACACACAAGCACAACTAGGGCCAACTGAACGACAATGCACACGGGGCACTCTTCTCACAAAAGCTCTCACTTTTGGAAGGAAAAACGATAAACGTTGTATTCAATATCAAAGTCTGGGGGGGGTCTAAACAATAACTAGGGCAAACCTTATATAGGGTCAATAAGGTGGCCAATTAAAAGAAATAAGTAAATAAAAGTATATCCTAAAATAATAAAACCAATTAAAAGAAATAATCCCGGAAACAATCAAAACAAGCCAAACTCGCAAGTCTTCAGCAGGGAATCCGCGGGCGCGGAATTGGAGCCGCGGTCGCGGATTTAGTTCTGCGAATAAGTTCATCAGCCCGTGATCCGCGGTCGCGGATTGTAAGCCGCGGGCGCGGTTATTGAGCCGCGGGCGCGGTTATGGAGCCGCGGGCGCGGGTTTGACTTGAATGAGCCGCGGGTGCGGTTATGGAGCCGCGGGCGCGGGTTTGACTTGAATGAGCCGCGGGTGCGGTTATGGAGCCGCGGGCGCGGTTGTAGACATGTCGCCGACAGCTCTTTTTGAAACGGCTCGTTCTCTCTCGTACGAGATCGGAATTGAGCGATTCCAAAGCCTAGAGTTTCGTCTTGAAGTCTAGTTTGTTTCATCTTCAGTACTTGACTTCTCATCTTGACTCGAACCGGATCTCTACGAGCTTGAATGACTACAATACGAGCTCGGGCTACTATCAATGACTTGAATGATGGCTCATAGCGATCTTTAGCCCTAGCTCCAGTGGTTAGCACATCTTTAGATTTAGGACGGGGCGTCCTTGATGATAGCTCAGATGCTCCCGCATCAGTTTTTTTTTCTGTTAATCTCGTATTAACGTGGTGCGTTAATTGTTAACGCACATATCTATGCGGTAAGAATTACCGCACCAGATTCATATACATTTCAGAAAACATTCCAACAATGCCCCGAAGCCCTTTTGTGCGGTAATCCTTAACGCACAGAAGTGTACTGCAACTCTTACCGCACAGATTAGTGTGCATTTAGCAAAAAAAACGTGTGCATATAGACCAAGCCCAAATCAATGAATACAAGAGTAAACTTATGAATCTATAAGCGTAAACTCGTGAGCTTACACCATAAAATGTGTGAACCTAGAGTCTAAATTTAACATAGACTAGAATTAAAAGTGAAAATATAAACCCCACTGAACCTCCAATTATAAGGATGTGAACCTCTAATGTACAGTTTGTGAACCTCTAGTGTACAATTTGTGAACCTCGGGTAATAAATTGATTTGTGAACCTATATTAATAGTTAATGAACCTTCAGTTTTAGCTTCTTACTTCAATTAGTTTGGTGAGTGCTATAATGGTAGGATGGATGATTTCTTTCGAACCTTGTAAGCTAATAACAATAAATCCTGATATATTAAAAACTTGGATGTTTGTGGTAATAAAGTCACAGGCCTCCATTAATGCCGCTTAAACAACAATCTTTTAATCTAAACTAGTTTCCGGGCCCCGTGCTTCGCACGGGCTACACAATTATTTTTATATACAAGAAAGAATTTGTATTAGAAAAAGATGGCGAGGTTGTATTAAGATTTAGCCAATCTGATCAAATATGTTAAAAGAAGTGAAAATGAAGATGAGAGAAATCATAGATGCAAGAAGAAACTTTACATATCATTGCTCAGATCCATCAGCAACCTTATTTGAGCTACCATTGAAGTTTATGAAAAACACAAGGTGATTGACCTTCACTTGCGTAACAAACAGAATATAGTGATGGCTTCCTTTTTTAGAATTTCCAGCAAGGAATCATGAAAATTTCTCAGTTAAATAAATATGACTTTAAATTTATTTGGTTTTGGGGCTAAAATCAACCCAAATCATGCTTGAGGTGCCTTTACCTGTCAAAGAAATGAAGCTATTTTCTCTGGAGAGTTCTGGCTTAAACTTACAGATGCAACTCTGCATTGTATAAAGATGAAACTACATAAAAAAAGATGCAAAAAGGATAAAAAGAAAGGTTTTCTTGGTGGCTTCCCGATGTCGTCTTCACCTCGTGCATTAACGAACTCTGCTACCTCCTCCCAGTGCTTCTGTTTGAGGATTCCTCTGGCTTGCTTCGAATACCGCTCGCCCCACGCCTCGATTAAAGCAGCGGTTCCTTCTTCGCTCCAACAATCCTCTCTCCCGCCACCGCCTCCGGCTTCGCTTACGACTATAGCGCTGCTCGTGGCGGCAACGGAGGAGGAGGGAGGAGTGGAACGGTGGTTTTGAATTGGGAGTGCGAGCGTGACAGTGATCCGGTCCGTGTTTGGGTCGGGAGACGCGGAGCGGGGAGACCCAAAATCCTGTTCATCTTTGTCGTTATCATTATCGTCTGAGAGAACGTCGATGGTGGGAGGAGAGCCGTTGGAGGTCGGGAATTCCTCATCGTCTTCCATGGTGGAGTTTGAAGATCTGCCGCTACCAGAAATAGTTCTCCTTCTGCTTGTTCTCACATGCAATGAATATCCATGGTGGGGTCCCCTTTGAGTTCAGAGATCTGATACACAATAGATAAACTTTATAGAAGATGACAAACTGAGAATGTATAGGATAGTACAAAGAAACAGGTGATGTATACAAATGATGCATCATAAATAATAATGCTACTTCTTACCAAAAACTTTTTTAAGCAGACTTACCTACAGAACTGATGCACACACTCTATGAACAATTTCTATATTTAAAATTTTCTTTCTCTTTCCACACCTTTTATTTACTATCAGGGATGATAAAAGTTTTTTTTTTAAATGTGGTAGTGAATTAATGACATCTCTTTCTACCAAATTGTATAACATTTCAAGGCGTAAATCAGTTTGTACACATGATATGATGCAAATTATCTTAACACCTAGAACGTATAGAACTTTCATTTGACAGTATCTAACAGAGCAACAAACAGAAAATCTTGAAACCGATAACAAATCACGCCATTGTACAAGAAAACCTACCTTAGGCTATGAGCAACAATTAGATATGCATAGAGATGAAGCTCCAAGATTGAACCAGAACTATTACAAGGCAAATTACGATAGCTCGAAGAAGCTCCTTGCTGCAGTAGTGATGAATACAGGAATGCATTCAAGTTATGCACCAGCTGTGTGATATCAATACCAATAATAAATCATTTAAAATTGCTTAAAAACAATTCAATTCTTTTATTAAGAAGAATGTTTTAGCACAAAGCCGAGCAAAAACATTTTCTAAATACAAATCCCCAAAGCTCAAACCAGTTCCAAAAGACAATCAAATTAAAAGAACAGATAAGATCTAAGCTAGAAGAAGCAGAGAATAAGACCAATATGGAGCTAATTATGAATTGATCAATACCTAGGAGGACGAATCACGAAATTGATGAATTGATCAATCATAATCATGGCAGCTGTAACTCCAAATACAACTACGCCAATGGACAACCACAATGATAACGCCTGATCAGTCTGAATAAGACACAGGTATACAAGAAGCACAGACTTCTTGACTCCTCAAGTAGCTATTACTCATTGCAACAACAGCATTTAGAAAATGGATGAAGTCCTGTAGACGAGTAGAAAATCCGTCAGCACTATTCAATAGGTCATATATTTTCTCTCAACTTCAATAGAGATTTGAGACATAACACCAACGAGGAAAGTCATACTATCCTACCAAAAGAGCTTAGCCAACAAGATCTAAGAATCTATTTGCTGCTAACTTATGTAAATAATACAGCATTTGCTTCCAAGAGATTTCACACAACAACACATGTACAACAATGAACGCATTATTTATGCCATTTCACTGAAACTTTTGAGTAAGATTCCAAAAGAAGAGATGTCATAGAAGCAAACAATGTGAAAAATGTTTGGCCACGAAAATCTCAGATCTGGTCAACGAAATCCAGATACAGGCTTAATTTCGTTTCACAAAACTACATCACTAAAACTCAGACTGCGCAAACCAAACTATCACAATCAAATCCAACTTAGGTTCCTAAAAACATTATCAAAAGCTATTTCAACAACTTTCAAATCCAATTAATCAAATTTGATGTGTGAGAGAGAGGAAGAATATACACAGACGAGACATTATATGAATCTGCCTCAACAATAGGCTATCATGAAAAAGAAACTTTAAAAAAGAAAATGGAGATTTCCCAAAAGAAAATTGCAATAAAAACCTGATTTTCTATACGACGTGACTCGTGGCGTTCTGTTCCAATAACATGAAGCCCACCAGCAGACACAACTTGTAGTTACTAAACATATAAGAATCACTTGGACAAAGTTAAATACACAAAAGTCCATCCATTTCTTACCTGTTTTCTTTCTTCCACAGTGTAGGTCTTGTACTCCTTATCAATCTCTAAAAAGGGAGAACGGAGCTTTGCAGTCACTTCATCTTCAACAGCACCCTACACAATATACAGCCATTTAGTTACAGGTTACAGCTATGGAGTTCTTCATTCAAGAAATTTAATTAGCCTGAATGGCAAGCCATACAATGATTATAAAGTAAAGTGTTCATCGTTAGCTGAAACAAACTCATTTTACCTTTTCACAGGAATAAGACAGCCTTTCTTCAGCTTCAAGCTCAGATAATGATCTTTGTCCCCAAGACTTGATAGTTAATTGCACTGCCTCCTCAGCCAATTTCGAACTTTTTTTCGGATAACTTACAAGGAAATAAACCTTCTTTTACCTGAAAAAAATTGTCGCATAGGATTATATGTTGAAGACAAAATAAGCAAGAAAGAATACAAGTCAGTGGTAGAAAGACTAAAATCAGACCTTCCAGTTCTTTGTAGGTATTGCTTTTTTCCCAGAGGCAAACTTCCATCACCTGGACTAACTATTCTGCATTAGACCAGTAAATTTAGTTCATGAGATCTGCTTACATATACCAATAAACAAAACAATTCAGAAAGAGAGAAAATTGCAAACGTATATCCCTCTATTATCCTGTATCATCTACAACAATAAAATCCAGCAATTTAACCTAATTAAAACCTAACTGAACACTAAAAATCAACCTTAACACAATAGAGATGGTCCATCATAATAACCAAAACCTAACATTTCTAAAGATGTCCATACTACAATAATATTGACCACTAAATTGGGTCATGAAATGCAAACCGAGTTCTTATACTCGAAACATAATGCACCGGCAGAAACATAATGGTAATATAATAAGTTCACCTGTAACAGAGTCAGCTGAGCAGTCAATGAGGTAGATTCAGTTTGCAGAGTTTGAAGTCTGCGCTCCAGCTCTCCTATATATCTCATTTTCCTTTCCGTTCACCTTGCAGCTGATTTCCTATTAGCCCAGATCATATTATAACAAACAAAGGGCCTGTTAGGTTGGAACTTGGAAGGACGGGAAAGAAACAGAATCATTGCTTCATCGGGAGAGAAAGGAGAAGGAAAGGATTAAATTCTAAATTGGTTGATGTCATGAATGAAATTATTGAGCATAAAAAGTAAATTTTTAACCCAAAAAAAAAAAGAAACTATGCTCATCATCACTTCTTCATGCTGCTGAACTTTCATAAAAAATTCATAGCATCTCCAAATTGACAAAAAAGAAGAAGAAGAAGCTATGCTCTTTTCCGTTCATTCATTATCACTTATTCATGCTGCTAAGCATATTTCATTAGCAAATTCATAGCATGCACGCAAACCATAAGCAATCTCCAAATTGACATAGTTGGCAATACACATTTACAAAAGAACTGCAAAATTCTCCCAATCAAAGCTTCTTGTTTAACCAGATATATAGCATCACAAATTGACGAATTCAGAGCATATTACAGATCTTTTATAGATTAAACTCATATGGGACATAAAAGTTCAGAAACTTAGAAAATCCATAACTCCACTCAAATATTAAATCAATAAAAACAATCACAGCCCATGGATAGGAAGTTAGGAACTTAAAGTAGATCTGAATCGTGCACTTCAACCTTAGAAAATCCATAACTCAACTCAAATATTACAATCAATAAAAACAATCACTGCAACCCATGAATAGGAAGTTAGGAACTTAAAGTAGATCTGAATCGTGCACTTCACAACCTTAGGAACAAGGAAAAATATTATCCAAACAAAAACAAGAGTTAATAATCAGGACTTGTACCCTATAAATTAACCATAATTATGAGAAATCAATGGGAAAAAATAACACTAAAGCAATTCTAGCAGTCAATCCACAACAGACATCCAAGAAAAGAATTCTAGTTAATGTAAGATCAGTGTCCTCAGGGAGAGATATGAGAGAACTACCAAGAGGGAGTTAGGAGAGCAAATGAAAAAAGAGAGGAGAAGTACTCACACAGACATGGGATATGAAACGGCCATAGCGAGAAGAGACGCAACACAGAAAGGGTTTACTACCATTACCAGCCATTTTATAGGAGGGCGGGTGAGAAAGAAAGGCAATGCCAAATCAACAAATCAACTACATTTCCATTTAAACGCATCAATAATTCCATTATAGAATTGGCTTCTATAGTAAAGTTCGTCATTTTTGAGTGATTGGCACGTGTTCTTCATTTCATCATTCACCACGCCAGCTATACAACTTGGTGTCTTTCATTGTCTCCAATTCAACAATAAAGAACAGAAAACTTGATGTGTGCTAACAATATAGAAAAAACTAAAATAGGAAGAAGAATAAAAACTGATGCATTTACCTGTTTGCGACTTCTCTTTCCCTTTCCCAAAGAACTGAATTCCTCAGTTTTGTGCACCTTATACTTGTCCCTTCGCAATTCCTCCCAATAAGATAATCTCTCGGAATTATCTACTGTAGTTTTGCTTTCCACGGCTGCCTTTTGGTCCTCCTCTTCTGCTCAAGCTTCAACTTCATCTATAAATTCGAAATTGGCCACCTACGAATGGAGTAATTTGGTATATACATCAAAATGAGTTTAGTGTATGCAATAAAGAGATAGACATCAGTTAGGTTTATGATACAACATTAAACCAACACCAATCCAAAGCTAAGCAACCGTAAGTGAAGAGATAGAAGTTTTTAAGCTTTCATTCTGCAACAGCTCTATCATACTGTCAGCTGAAGTATATGCTTTATGCACACATGACAAGTTTATAGTCAACTTGAGTCACATAAAATCTCACAATTACGAATGTCAAATACAGACACTGATTAATATTCATCTTGAGCTGATCCATACACAGAACAATATAGTGAAAGTGAACAACAGGGAAAAGGAAGAAGAAACCCTAAAGCAATAAAAACTTATGCAGCTAGGAATAAATAAGCAAATACTGCGCTTTCTGCACATTTAGGGAGCAGTAAATAGGATGGAAAAAATTAATTGATGGCATGGTAGTGTGATTAGTATGTGAAAGAAGCTATATTTGAAGAGTGTGGAAATTAAGACAGCAATATGTACATACACGATAAGTTGTCCAAAAAGTACTGCACATTTAGGGAGCAGTAAATAGGATGGAAAAAATTAATTGATGGCATGGTAGTGTGATTAGTATGTTAAAGAAGCTATATTTGAAGAGTGTGGAAATTAAGACAGCAATATGTACATACACGATAAGTTGTCCAGTTTCCCTCAATAACAATTTGAATTTCAGCTCCATGCCATTGTTCCTTGTTCGCACGTTTTTCATGTAGATGAATGTGAGGGGTGTTTCTGAAAACAAATTAGAATAACATCTCAACCAAACAGGAAAAAAAAAAGAACATGTAGACACCTCAAATGAGAAGATAGAAATATTATGGAATAAAACACATGAGCTAAAACCAAACATGGATACAATAAGTGGCAAGATTGCAAGTACAAAAAAGATAATTTATATGAATACAAATACTCTTATATCCCTGCATATGATAAAACATACCAGTGAATGTCAATGTCAAACCGGCAGAATGTCTGAAAAATTTGGCTCTTCATTGCTGAAGCGATCTCAATCGGGAGTCCCGTACTCATCTTGGTCCAAATTAAAGCCTACTGGGGTTCAAATTGGAACATGAATTTAAGCAAGTTAAGAAGCTGAGACTGCTTAACTTCACTTTTACATTTAAGCTTTTTCTTCACAAACCAGACATGGGTTAATAATAGCAAAAATTCTCACCAAATTTCTTAAGAATCAATCATATTTATGACCATTAAGTGCAATAGAAGTAATATATACACAAACCTTACCATCTTTGCACCTAGACCAAACTTTCCATGTGTTTGCTTCAAGCCATATTTTGTGCCAGACAAAACTGCAAACAAAGCATTCAACAGAGCATAAGAATCTTAGCAGCAAATCCATTTTTGGATTCATCAGCACAAATAATTAGGAACTCACAAATAATTAACTCTTTCAGCAACATTAGGAAAAAAAAAGGAACAATCAGGAACTCACAAATAATTAACTGTATAAGTACATCATTTGCAGCAACAAAAGGAACAATCTTACAACTTTAGAGTTGCATCATATAGCAGAGTGCAAAACTTTTGGGGAAAAGAACACATTTTTTTAGATGTGGCAAATTTGATGAAGAGGTAAAAAACCAGAGGTAGATCTTCCAACGTGCATCTAGGTATACCGAAATCCACTACCAATAAAATTTACACTCAAAATCAGTTTTTTTATTAATGAAAGAACGAAATTACAGTGGTTAGCTTCTTACATGGATCAAATGAAAAGTTTTCAATCTTTTCTGGAGTGACATGGAGGATAAACCCTGGTCCTAACGGACTCATTTCATCTAAACCTTCTGAATGAACAACGAGCGCCCTTTTCATGCCAAAAAGTTGCAGTGCTTTGGCCATTTTAGAAACCTAAGATGCAAAATTCATAAGAACCATGCAACAGAATACACATCTAAGGAAAAACAACACAGGCACTTACTAATTCTTCTGTGTACACTCCAACAACAGCAAAAGGTACTCCGGCAGGATTCAACATAGGTCCTAAGATATTGAACACGGTTTTTACTTTTAGCTTCTTCCTAATTGGTCTCACAATCTTCATAGCAGGATGATACACTGGAGCCATCATAAATCCAATTCCAACCTCATTCACACAAGTTCTCACTCCCTAACATCAAATATATGATCAATACGCTTTCAAATAAACCAAATAAAGTAAGTCTGCCACTTTATACCTCTGGATCCAAATCAATGGCGACACCCAATGCCTCTAAAACATCGGCACTCCCACACGCTGACGAGCTTGACCTATTTCCTTGCTGCAAAAATACTCTAATCGTAGTTACACACCATATAAAAAACAAATCAACATCATTATATTTCGTCAAGGGTTATCACCTTTGCAACTTTTGCACCAGATGCAGCTGCAAGAATGGAAGCACCAGTCGAGATATTCACTGTGTTTGCTCCATCTCCACCAGTACCAACAATATCTACTACATTGCCTAAACCTTCCAAAGGCTTACAATGTTTCATCATTGCTTTAGCCAATCCTACAATCTGTCCAAGATTACATCAATACATATCTAAATTTTAGTTCTTAGAATGAAAGTATAATAGATACAACACCTCTTCATAGGTCTCTCCTTTGGCTCTTAATAACACAAGGAAGGCACTAATCAGAGCTTCATCGGCCTCATTCAACAAAAAATCCAACGAAGCTTCAGCCTCCTCCTCAGACAAGTCATTCCGATCAATTAAATGCTCAATCAACTGCAATTTGTTTTGGGAAGTAAATCAAAATCAACTTCTACAATCCCTTACAACCCTAGTTGAGTCATATATTAGGTACATAGCACAAATTTCTGATGGTAAAATTCTCTTTGTAGAACATAAGAATATTCATCATGCTACAATATTGATATAGATCAACATTCAACAGTGAGAAAGAGAGCATGATTCTTTAATAACCAAAATCAATTTAGGGATTTGCACGCCCGTTTACCCTACTAACCTAACCATTTCTACGAAAATCTACAGAATCAGAGAAATCTGGGTTTCGATTATATCGAAACAAAGCTGAAATCAAACTCTATCTACCCTTATTGCAGGATCATAATGTGGAAGGGGAAGCGAATCACAGAGGAGACATTATTGCACCAAATCTCATTAGATAATAATCAAAATCATATAGAGATTAGCAGTAGGATTGTAAACGAGAGACATCCAGGTTTGAAGGAGATTTTACCTGTCGGGCGTGTGATCGGCAGATGAAACCGTCATGATAAATTGGATTCGGAATAAAGCTTGACTTTTACCCGATCGTTTTCAGATCTGTAGGCCATTACAACAAGTTACTGTGAGACGAACAAACTAATTTAAACAACAAAGGAAGATGGATTGAAATACCTAGATCTGGATCGAAACGCATAAATTAAGACGAAGAAGCTCGAACCTTCCTCTCGCCTTATGTGAAGGTCTCACCTGGGTTTGAATGAGTGAAGACGAAGAACTCGGACAAAATCCTCTCCCACCATTGAGAACCTTCCTCTCGCCTCATGCTCTCTTTCGGATTAGCTTTACAAAACTGAAGACGATTCGATTGAAATTGATTCGTGGCTCCATAGACTCCTGGCGAAGGACAAGGAGGAGGGAAGGGGTGAGAAGGCACCATCGGGATGACTGAAGCGAGAAGGGAGAAGAGGTAAAAGTCACATTTGCCCTTTTTTAATTTTCAATAAGCTAAAGAAGAGCAGTGGCATTTTTCGTAATTACTACGAAAACTTGATATGTAATCTCAGCCCTTCATTGCCTTTTTTAACTTATGTGGCAAATTTTCAGCCATTGATAAAAGTATTTATTACTCAATTGCATTCTCTCATTTATTGTAGTTTGGATATTCTGCAATCAAAACTAATGGACCGAGATTGGGCCTTATTTGATTGTTGTGGTGGGCTTAATTTGGACCAAGCTAAGCATCAGAAGTCGATCTTCTTCCTCCTTCCATTCCCGCTTTACCTCCATCTAGGGTTTCATATTCTTCTCCATGTGGAATCTCGATTCGTAGTGGAGAAGAATAGCTTGAGAGTTACTTCGCCTGATAAGATCAAAGGAACCTACGATAGTGCTATAGGACTTCGGGATTCCTCAATACGGAGAAAGCATGGCGGGAATCGTTGTTTATCCGAAGGATAATCGCCATCTTGGGTTTGAGTATCCCACTCTCTCGATCGCCATCGCGGCTCATCGTCTCCGGGTTGCTGAAGATTCTACCGACTCCACACTCCTCCCGCGGCTCATCTTCTAATTCGTTCACGAAGTAGGAGCTTTTATATGTGGATTAATTCTCACAGATTGGCGAACGAGTTTGTGTGAAGCGTTCAGTTCCAAAGCCTAGATATGCTTGGGGTGGTGAGACACATCATAGAGTTCGAAAAATATGTGGAATAGAAAATGACGGTCTCTTGATCATGGAAATAACCAATCGGCCAATTCCATGGCAAGCCGATCCTTCTCACATGGGAAAAGTGGAGGATTTCAAGGTAATATATATAAATAAGCTTGCTCCTTGATGCACGGGTAAAAGATATTAACTCGCGACTTTTCTCCCCTTTTCTTCTAGGTTGGAGAATGGGTAAAAGTGAAAGCTTCAGTTCCTTCTCCGAAATATGGATGGGTGGACATTGTTCGAAATAGCATTGGAGTTATCCATAGCTTAAAGGAGGACGGTGATATGGAGGTTGCCTATTGCTTCAGAACTAAACTCTACCGATGCTCTGTGACAGATATGGAAAAGGTTCCTTCATTTGAAGTTGGGCAGGAAGTTCATATGTTGTCGTCAGTTACTCAACCTCGCCTTGGGTGGTCAAATGAAACGCCTGCTACTGTCGGAAAAATTGTGAGAATAGATATGGATGGTGCTATGAACTGCAATACTATTGTTTACTTTTTGTTTAGCAAAGCCCTTATTCTACTATGGAATAACTTACGCCTCTAATTTGTGTTCTCAGTTTACTGTGCCTGCTCTGGACGCAACCAAAGGGAAGAAGAAGAAAGACAAATGCATTAATTTCTACAAAGATGTTCTCGCGTTCGATCCCATTAGGATTTCAGCGGCGCTTAATGGAAGGTACAAATTTTCTTCGCTTTTCTAATTCATATTGGAGTTGAATAATAAGGCTCAACAAATCTACTCACTATAGATGAACGATCAAACGGTTACAGTCGTTGCCGATACATTGAGTCACGCGACCCCGTCATGCCTCTATAAAAAATAGTTTATTTCTAATATAAATATATTTTATGTAAACAAAATCATTATGCAATATCTGTAAATAATGTGATTATACATGTTGAAAGCCTTACATTATACGGGAAAAGTTCCGGTGAGAACAAAGCTTAACGTAGGAAAAACGAAGTTTTCGCGTTCACAAATAACCAGTTAACGTTCATAGTTTGAGCGGTAATGTTCATAATCTGCCGATAAAAAATTTTGAGTCCATTTTCAGAAAAAACGAAAAAAAAATCAAAGTTCGCAATAATTACAAGTATGCCACCATGTCCTCATTGAAAACGTTCATAAAAATTTATGGCTCAGATTATGAACAATATTATCCAGAATATGAACATTGACATGTAATCTGTGAACGCGATCTGTTCGTTTTTCCTACGTTAAGAGTTATTTGCACCAGAACTTTCCTCTACATTATACTGGATAATATTTTTTAGTGTTTCTATGAAGCTTGACAGTTGATTGGTTTTTGATTTCCCAACTGGGATTAGTGTTTGTTGTAAAAATAGTTTGTGTTCGTATTAGTTTCATGTTATCATAGTAATTAACAAACTAATCAATCTAACCTTTTCTATTATTAATAACGATTTTTCTAACCTTATTCCTTTTATGTAGGGAAACAATTTCCATTACAAATAAACTTAACATGTGCCTTTAGGGCATAGGTTAGAAAAACCGTATTCACCGCCCACTCAAATTGTTATTTACCGCCCAGTTTTTGTGCGTCACGCATGGATTAAAACCATGCGTCACGCATGGATTAAAACCGTACGTCACGTATGGATTTTTTTATTTTTTGCTTGTTTTTTTTCTTTAATCTTGTAGATAATTTCAATACGATCGCGTGCATATAAAATTCGTCCAAAACGGACATCGTTTGCCCCTTCAAAAGGCCAAAATACAAATTTATCACACATAATTTCTTGTATCAACAAGTCTGTTAAAACTCAACACACCATTTTTCAATTTTTTTATAATATGGTAGATAACTTAGCAAAGATTTTATTTAGTGATGGTAATACTTAATTTCTTTGTCGAGATGTGGTGTTCAGTGTTTAAAGATCGAAAAAAAGTGCTTTCTTCTTTAAGTAAGTTAGTTGATCGAGGAACCTCCGCCCAATAGAGCAACGCCCGAGAGACGAGTTCTCCAGTGTGGACTGAAAGGGTCTCGCGAAAATAGGGCTTTCGGAGACCTTCTTCCGTCTACCCTTCGCCTAGCGGCTAAGCTCGGAAACCAAAATTCGACTAAGCGCTTTGAGACGGCCTAAGAGAATGAGTGACTTAACGCTCTAACGGCCGGGACAAAGCCATTTCTTTCAATCTAGTATCTGACGGAAGTGCTTGAACTCCTTCTTTGGTTTGGAGAAAATCCACAACTACAATTTATAAGTACGAAGTAGTAGATTTGTTACACTTAATCATAATTACTCCATTGTTCTTTGTTTTTTGACTCTTTGAAGGGGCAAACGATGTCCGTTTTGGACAAATTTTATATGCACGCGATCGTATTGAAATTATCTACACGATTATGGAAAAAAACAAGCAAAAAAATAAAAAAATCCATACGTGACGTATGGTTATAATCCATGCGTGACGCATGGATTTTTTTGAAGAAAAATAATTCGTGCGTGACGTATGGTTTTAATCCATGCGTGACGCACAAAAACTGGGCGGTAAATAACAATTTGAGTGAGCGGTGAATAAAAACTATGTAAATAAATCAAACAAAATAGAAAATCTGAGAAGCTCCAACTCTACAACTATCCTAATTTTTATGGATCAGCTTTTGATAGGATGTTATATATAAAGAGGAGAAGAGAAGTAAATACCTTGACATCAGCATATTTTCCAGGAAAAGAGAAGCTACCCTCATTGAAAAGTGTAAACTTTTGAGAATATTTGCTCACTCTTTGATTTACATGAACAATTTCTTCTCCTTCTCCACGTTCACCAGCAGGATTAAAGACCATCAACTGAACATTTATTCCTACTTGGGGTATAGAGAGTCCAATTCCATCAGTTCTATGAAGAAAAACAAACCAATATAAGTTCCTCACAACCCATATAAACGACTAGCATAACAGCATAAGCCAAATTATCATCTTATAACCGTCACTTGTCACATAGTTCAGTATGCAAAAATATTTAAAGAGATGCAACATTTTTGTTCCTATTTTGCAGTTATTGTACAACCACTTCTCAACTCTCCTGCAAAATTCCAAGTTTAAACTGCTTTACTGAAGCCACATGACAGATCTATGTTCTACATCTTTCTCATGGTGGACATTTTTCACACTTTTCACAAAGCGAATGGTGTTTGTAGAAGGCTATCTATGTCTAAGCCGCAAGAATCATCATCATCGAACTGATAAAACAAAAACCCTAATTTGTAAACCCTAATCTACTAAACAAAAACACACCAAATTGAGGCTTACCGGCGACTACAAACGACTGCAAGATTGGCGAGCAAGTCGGTGATACAGAAGGCGGCGCAACTGTAGGGCGAGAAGGGTTCACTGCAACGAATTTGGGGATACGGGCTTGCGTCGAGAGGGGCTTGGGCGAGAACGAAGGGTTAGCGGTGAGACGGGCTTGCGGCGACGACCATCATCTTCAACATGTGGTGGCGACGGCGGCGGTGAATTGAAATCGGTAGGAGAGCACCGAGCGGCGAATCATCGTTATCGAGAGAGAGAGGGAATGAGGGAGGAGAGAGAGAGAGAGAGAGGTGTGAAATCAATAAGCGGGATTTAGGGATCTAGTTTGGAATGTATCTTTTATTTTTACTAGCTTAACTCCCGTGCCTTGCACGGGATTACATAATAATATTATATTTAAATTATTATATAATATATAATTAAATTTATTTGATTAATATTTAAATTAATAAAAAGTTCTATAATTTAGATTAATGTATGTAGTATATGATCAAATTTATTTGATGAATATGTAAATTAATAAAAAGGCAATTATAGAACTTATGATTAGTTTCAAGTCTTGTTAATTGATTTTTTTTCAAATAAATAAAGAACTCATATAGCTTTAGGATAGTCTTCTATATATAATTTATTTTAGAAAATAAAGAAATGAGAGATAAAAAATAATGTAAGAAAACGTCATATGAAAAATTCAATACAAAAATGTCATGTGGCAAAAGCTAGTTTTAGTTTAATATATATATAGGGGCTTACTATTTGACACACCCTAAAAGTTTATTTAACACACCCATACATTCGTCACGAAGGTATTTGGTCAGACATTCGTCACGAAGGTATATTGTCAGACATTCGTCACGAAGGTTCGAAGGACATTCGTCACGAAGGTTCGAAGGACATTCGTCACGAAGGTTCGAAGGACATTCGTCACGAAGGTTCGAAGGACATTCGTCACGAAGGTATTGGGGAGATCCGTCACGAAGGTATTGGAGAGATCCGTGACGAATCTTTTTTTTTAAAAAAATAAAAAATTCAGAATCTTGTATATAATTTCAATACGAGTCCGTGCATATAAAATACGTCCAAAACGGACATCGTTTGCCCTTCCAAAAGCCTCCAAAACAAAATAGTCGCATGCGTTAAGTTCGTAAAAGCAAAAACTTATATAAATTTAGTATTTGTATAATATAATTATTAATTATAGTTAAAAATCATGCAATTAAATTTATATACTATAATTGTATATTATCATTTAATATCACTAGTTTATTACTTATAAAGTATAATTATGCATTATGTTTAAATATTACGAACTTAACAAAAACGACTGTTTTGTTTTTAGGGCTTTTGGAAGGGCAAACGATGTCCGTTTTGGACGTATTTTATATGCACGGACTCGTATTGAAATTCTCTACAAGATTCTGAATTTTTTATTTTTTTAAAAAAAAAGATTCGTCACGGATCTCCCCAATACCTTCGTGACGGATGTCCTTCGAACCTTCGTGACGAATGTCTGGCCATATACCTTCGTGACGAATGTCTGACCAAATACCTTCGTGACGAATTTATTGGTGTGTTAAATAAACTTTTAGGGTGTGCCAAATAAAGACTTTGTATATATATAGTAGATTTTGATGAAAATGACTTTAGTACACAACTGCGATAAAAAATAAGCTTGTATTTATAACAATTGATATTATATTGTTTTTCATAAAGTGCATCTCTCAAAGTTAAAAAGAATTTAAACATCTTATTTTAATTTTCAAAAATAAATGTAATAAAATAATTAATATTATATAAAATTTTAATAAAAGTACATATTTGGATATTATCTTTGTAGGCAATTCTTTTTAATTATAAATTGTTTAAAATTTAGATATATCTAAATTAGGAACGTTTTAGATATTGTATCATCAAATCTTTCTATATAATTGTGTAATCAAATCTTTGTAAATAATTTTGAAAATTCTTAATTAGATGACTTGTGGCAAGAAGGTCAATTTGGATGACATGTGACAATTTAAATGGAGAGATGTCATGTGGCAAAATTAGTGCTTTACTTTAATAGTTATATAGTAGATTATTGAAAATTATAGGTAAATTTTCTCCATTCATCCGAATTTGATCCAACGACTCTCGGTCGTTAACTCCGTTTCACTCTAAGAGGTGGTTTCTCAGGAGCTTAAATCTATATATATATATATATATATATATTATTATTATAAGTATAGCATAACTACTAGAAGAATCATATAAAAAATTAGTAAAACAATAACAATACTTATTAGTCTTGTATTGCCATCAATAATAACAACGTAAGGGAATAGCTTCAGCAGATGCAATGTCTTTAGGTTCGCAAAGAATAAGATATTCACTTGATTAGTAGGGCGCTCATTCTTGTGATACACTTTGTATCCCTCTCGTTTTAGGTAACTAAGTGCCCATTGCGTTATGGTTAATTCTCCCTGATCCTCAAATTGCATCTTCTGGCGAAAGTTGTTGATTTGTTTGGAGGATGTAACATTCCTGGAAACCGATCTCTAAGCTCAACAATAATCCAACTTGCCTTGTTTCCCATCTCGGTCCACCTCCTAACCAGTCTCTCTTGTTTTGAGGTCATTCTGCCAACATATGCATGCCCAAGGAAACTTGTAGGAATGTAACACCCCCAAATTATCTTGGGAATATTACCGCCAGTGAGCCCAGACTTAACAGTCCAAAGTCAACCAAGGATTTACAGTATGCATCGCAAAACAAAATATTGATTGAAATGCAATACATCTATTAATAATCAAGTGAGTTTACAAATGCGGAAGCGATTACAACAGAAAACATAATATAAATATCTTTACAGAATGTACAGCGGAAGACTCGAATAAAAATAGAGATTTATAGAATTGGCCTTAAACCTTGTTACTAACCTTAAAATTTTAATCTTATATATAGAAACTCTAAAACATTATCAGCTCCCTTCAACGTCGGTAACTTGATTCTTCACTTATGAGAAATTACCATCTGATGTGTCGTATAGGGACGGGTGACACCAGCCAACCATGAAAGGAAAGAAAACAGTTGGTTAGTCTAATGAAAGACTATGCAAGTGGAATTTTATGTGAGGTTCTTGTATTTGTATCTAATTGTCTCGATCATTCTTGAGTGATAACCGATAAATGAAAGAGCTTTCGATACTCCTACTAAATAGTTTATGTGTTTAGGATATGCAACAAGAAGAGACTCAAAAAAATTGAGTCTTATGGAAAGAGTATGATTTGGAAACATTATAGTTAATTTACATACAATATGTTTAAATCAACCAACTTAGAATAATGAGCTACCAATCAACCTCACCACATATAATGTGTGAATCACCACACATGTGAATCCAGATTGAAAGGAAAATCATCAAACAAGAGGTCGGACGGTTTCACGTTGTACTCCTCGCCCGAGGTATATTAATTATGTGCTCATTCAACACTTATCTTATTTCATTTCAAAACGTATACATTCACGTTATAAGCTTTTAATTCACGTCTTCCTCTCACGATACTTAGTGAAAGATTCCAGTTTGTAACTCTTGAACCATATCTTCCTCGAAGGATACCCAATGGAAGAGAACCAGAATAATAATCCAGCACTAGCAAGGTGCTGTCTTCACTTATCTACGCCCAGATAAGGGACCGGTCATGACTCAATCGAAGGCATTAGGGCATGTTACATCCTAACCCTTATATTATCAAGAAACAACACCCACATTATCGGGATAGTTCTCCTACAAATACTCGTACTAAAGTAGTTTATGAGTCATTCACAACAACACACAAAGTCCATCTATCACCTTATGGTAATAATAAAAAATACAAGTCATTCTAGCAGAATATACAACCTAATAATAATGATTCATTTTATTCACATCATTAACATATAAGTTCCTATGCAAGAAAAAGATGATTTATCCCAACTTATTAACAATTCGAATTAATTGTTAAATAAGGAAAACATGAAATAAAGAAGCAAGAGCGAACCGCCACTTGCCTTATTGACGGATGAAGTCTTGGATTCTGAACGAAGCGTAAGAACTCGTCTACTTTGCTCGATCTTCTAAAATCCTGATTCCGAATGCGTTATCCAAACACATAAATAAGATACGGTCAATATTTATTTGATATAATTTTCTCACTAAATTATATCTCATTAAATATGATTTTCTTATTAAATCTCATATATTTAATTAAATAAACCAATTAATTCAATTACATTATTTTCCGAAAACACAAATACATATGTTATAAAAATATTACATTTTATAACGTAATGCATTTTCTATAATTTATACATTATAAATTCTGGGATGGCTTTAAATTAATCAAATAACTGATCTGATTTAAGAAATGGCCTATAGGCCCGATATAATAGAATGGTCTAATGGAAACAAATTGGGCCTTGCACAATTTGAGTCCATGGACCCATTTCCACGGACAGCCCAATGGTTGTCTTCTTCTTCCTCTCTTACGAGAGTTGCAGAGGCAACAACGCAACAATGGAGTTGCAGCTTCGGCCTCACCTTGGTACTACCGGCGACAGGCGGAAGGTCCGGACTGAGCAGGAACCTCGGCGAAACTACTGGACACCTCCGGCGACGACGACTAGCAACACGCAGAGAAAGGAAATTAGGGTTTATACCCGGAAGCTTGAATCGATATTAATTGGTAAAATCACAAATCCTTACCGAAAGCGAAGGGAAACGAAGGATTTGAGGATGCCGGAGACAGAGAAACTCAATTGCAAGATTTTTGTGATCGATTTATGAAAATTCGAAGGGAAATGGTGAAAAGAATTCCCGATCGGGAATGGTATTTATAGGGAGGAACCTCGGATTCGAATTCCCTCGGTCAAGGCGACATCAATGGGTAAAGATCCGGGAATAAATTAGCATTTAAAGCAAGATTTGAGCATTGAAGGGAAAGGAAATCACGCAGCGAGAAATCACCGGAATTCTGCAAATCTCAACAAAGAAGACGATGACGTCATGCTGACATCATCAGTTCCAGAAATCACATTTTAACCCTCAATTCTTTAAACATTATAAAATTGCCCCTTGCCCCAATATAATTTAGTGAAAAAACCCTAACTTTATCAAGTTGTACAAAATGCCCTTAAAACTTCTCAGAAATTACGAATTGTGCCCAATTAAATTATTCTTATTTATTTAGTGCACATTCATCAAATAAATAAGATTTCCTTTATTATTATCGTAAATAAAAAATTACAATAATAACATTGAATAAAAAGAGAGTTATAAGGGCATGGTTGTTGTCTACGGTCTATCTATATCCAATCACCATGAATCGACAATTGCACTTTTTTGTTTGAGTTCTCCTACTTTCCGCATTATTCTTGCATTTTTTTTTGTCTATATACACTCATTACCCCCACGCTTTCCACTTGCGTGGGGGTAATGAGTGTATATGGACAAAAAAATGAGTGTATATAGTCGTTACGCAAACAAAAGGCACACGCATCATTAATATACACCACATTGTTTTAGGAGATTCGAAATGTATTTCCTGCATCGTGTCGTCCACCTGACAATTAAAAACAATGTAATTGGTATTTATCAATGTTAATCCTATTTTTTAAAATCTAATAAATTCTAGATCTATTTAAATATTATTATTTTTATTAATTAATTATCTTTCTTTTCTCCCTAATCCTATCCTTATCCTAATTTAATAAAAGATTAAATGTGGTGCCAATAGATTAATATAACTTTTAACTACTTTTGCTAATTTTAATCTTCCTAAATGATGATGTTTGTAGTCAAAATCTAACCGTCTGAATAAAAACAACATTATCGCGTCAAATTGAAACCCAATTCGAACACAATAAATCAAAATATGATATTATTAAAAAAAATATACTATTTTATATATTTAATTAATAAATTGACTCAACTGCACACTAATACGTATAGTCCCAACCCGTCTTGACCAATTATCTGTATTAATCTAATTCCATTCTTAATCTAAACCTACAATAATTTGAATTGATCTTAATCCATTCTCAATCTAAACTCAACTTAAATGACCTGATTAACAACTCTAATTACAAAAGAAACAAATACAAATAACAACTTCAATACCACTATTTAATTACCTACTTGACAAACTATAATCATTACATTTTCTTACATTTTTAAATATACATGGTCGGATCGGCACTCGCTCAACGAAAATAAAGCCAAACATAAATATTGTATATAGATATTATAATAATATGACTCTAAAAAAGACAAAACATATTACATTTATTTTTTAATACACTACAGTCACGCGTGAAGCGCGATGATCAAAGTAAATGTAATTGGTACTAATTCAATGCATGAACAAAACCCTTCTCATCTCATCATGAATCTTTAATCCAAAACTCTCATATTCTCTTAGTTACAAGCTATACAATTAATATGTGCAACTCTTTATATTCTTCAACTCCACGATTTCAAATTTAGCTATTGAATTCACTAAATTAATAAATTATTAATACTAAAAAATTGTTAATTCAATGCATGAACAAAACCTTTCTCATCTCATCGTGAATCTTTAATCCAAAACTCTCATATTCTCTTAGTTACAAGCTATACAATTAATATATGCAACTCTTTATATTCTTCAACTCCACGATTTCAAATTTAGCTATTGAATTCACTAAATTAATAAATTATTAATACTAAAAAATTGTTAATATTCAGTAATAAGTAAATACAATTATTTATTTTTACATCTGTCTATATATCTCTCTATCTATATCTACATAAAAATTCACGGACTTGACAAAGTAATGTCAATTCGTACCAGGCCCCTCAATTAACTATTGGGCCTGAATGTGTCAATGAGCCGTTTTAGGTTCATGCATCTTCCTTTCTTTCGTATGTTGGTTTTCCGCTCTTCTTCTTCTTCCATATTGATTTTGCTGGGGATACTAATTGTTGCTATATTCATGTCGCCTGTTTCAATTTCCCTCATTCATTCTCTTCTGATACACTGCGTCGTCGAATGCCTTTTTGGGTTGATTTTTGTTGCGTTTATCCTTTCATCTCCCCGTTATTTTTAACCATTGATTTCCCTCTTTTTTAGGGTTTGTTTCTGTCAATGATGATCATCCTTCTGGTGTAGATTCTCACCTTCCTAATCTGACATTTTGAAGGGGAAAAAAAAGAGTGGGAGGACATTTATCAGTCCCTCAACCCACTCCGCACCATATCACCCGATTTGGTGTGCCAATTTGTCTATCCTTTACACCCCACCATTTGTTCGATAATATTCCTCAAAGAGATTTTAGAGGGTAGTTGTTATGGGGTCGAGAGGTGAGTCAAGTGGTGGTAGCAGTTCTGGTAAGACGAGGATAGGAAGATACGAGCTTGGAAGCACTTGGTGAAGGCAACTTCGGAAAGGTCAAGTATGCAAGAAATGTTGACTCTGGTGAGCATGTGGCCATCAAAATTCTTGACAAGGATAAGCTTCTAAAGCACAAGATGATCAACCCGGTTAACTAATTCATTTTGTTTCCTGTTTTTAAGGATTTTTTCTATGCGGGTTCATTGTTTGATAGGATGTGTTTTCCCTTTAATCTGATTCGCTCATGATCATGTTATGTAGATCTGTTTTTTTTTTCACGCTCTAGCATTAGTTGGGAAGCATAATTTGGCTTAGCTATGAGAAATATATAGTTGGATGTTGATTCTGCAAATTCATGGCTTAGTACTTTAATATATTGAATGTCAATGTCATAAACGAAGTATATTGTAATGATTTTATGTCACATATGATTGAGTCATAGCTTCACTTGGTTGCTGTTAGTATGCCTTGAATCTGAATCACACACTCGCTGACCGGGTCTCGCTGCCCGGTCAGCGAGTCGGGGGGTCCAGGAGGGCGATGCGCCCCCTGGCCTGGGGGTCCGGGGGGGCGGAGTCGCCCCCGGGCCAAACGGTATACAATATCTGTTGTATGGGCTTATTTGGGCCCATCAGTTTTGTTGTTGGGCTTAGGGTTATTTAGCGCTATATATAGCGGCTTATGTGTAAACCTAATTGTACCGAAAACTGTAATACCGCCTCCGTATAATCTGATCTCCCTCTCCTGTGGACGTAGCCAATCTTTGGTGAACCACGTATATCTGTGTGTCTTTCTTGCGTTTACTTTGTTCTCGTTTCGATTCTGTTACAACAGTTGCAAATTAAACGTGAAATTTCGACCATGAAACTCATTCGGCACCCTAATGTTATCCATTTGCATGAGGTGAGAATCTTTATCTATATAAAATTTCACGAACTTGACAATGGGCCGTTTTAGGTTCATGCATCTTGGTTTCTTTCGTGTGTTAGTTTTCCGCTCTTCTTCTTCCATATTCATTTTGCTAGGGATACTAATTGCTTTTATATTCACGTCGCTCGTTTTCAATTTCCCTCATTCACTCTCTTCTGATACATCACGTAGTCGAATTCCTTTTGGGTTGATTTTCGTTGCGTTTATCCTTTCATCTCCTCGTTTACCATTGATTTCCCTCTTTCTTAGGGTTTGTTTCTGTATAAATATGTTTCTTCGGCTGCAATATATCCCAACTTATTCCATTGTATTTCCACGATTTCTTTCGGATGCGTCCATTTTCCTTCTTCACTAGGCCTTCCCATGGTTTCCAATTCTTCCCTTCAGATCTCTTCCGCCGGCAATGCGCACCGTAGTTGCAAAGGAAAACGTGAAAGGTCCACTTCGTCTTCTAGTTTGCGCCGTACCGATGATGTTTGTGCTGATGTTTCTTTTTCTGGTTTGTCTGAGAATTGCAGTCAGACAGTGATTTTTATACTACAACATTGTTATGAAAACCATTTGTAGAACATGATACATTAGTGAATGTCATAGTTATATTCAGTTCCTTTATGCTGTAACACTGTGAAATGGTCAAGAACGAATATGTATGAAGCCTAAGGAACAACATATAGATGAGCAACAAAGATGGTCAACAATGTTCGAATTTTAATATTAATATTCTACTTCTTCAGTCTCTGTTGTTTATTTTCACCTCTTTAAAAATGTCATAGGAATAATATCTTTGTTGAAGCTACAGCTGAAGTAAAGTTCCTTCTGGTTTTGATGGTAACAAACATTCCTACTAATGTTTACTTGAGTGTTTCAGGATGTCTACAGGAACGTTACTCAAAAGAGGCGAGCTAATTAAGGAAAGAAAGGGCTGAGAGAGCGCAACGAAGATATCAATGTTTTCCTTATGGAAAATACGGTTGAGCTGCAAAGATATCATGAAGATCTTAAGGAAAAAGATATAATTAAAAGATGGAAATAATATCTTCTTATGCGAAAGATATATTTTCCATATTCTTGTTTTTCCTTAGTTTAAACCTAGTTTTATCTTTGCTATATAAACTAGTCTTAGGCTTAGGAATTCAAGTGACGATTGAGAGAGTCTATACTTGTGCGAATCAAGTGTGATCGTCCAAAAGAAGAACAAGAAGAAAAGAGAGAAAGAGTGAGCAATACTTTGTCTTAGGCGTTGAGTTTGGGCTCGAGTGAAAGAAGAGATTCGTGATCGTAATCCTTGCTTTCTTTTGTAACAAACAAGAAATTAATAAGATAAGTATACTCATTCAAATCCTTCAAGTGAGAAGCTTGAAGGTAGTGGTTTTACTCAACTCTTAGTGGTTGAGGTTTCCACTCTAAATACTTGTGTTCTTCTATACTTCCTGCGTTAATATTCCGCTGCTACACCTCTAAAGGAACAATACACTTTGTTCCCTCAGAAGTAATTGAACTAACGATCCAACAATTGGTATCAGAGCCTGGTCTCTACATTGTTACCCTTGCAGGAAGAATGTCAGGAACAACCATCAACGACTCCTTTTGGAAGCCACCAATGCTCAAATCAGGAGAGTTCTCATACTGGGTGGAACAGATCGAATCACATATCTGTTCCCTGCATGGACAGATGTGGAAGATTGTGGAATTTGGAGATGTGAAGATTCTCGATCCCTCAGATGAGACTGGAGGAACACTCAAGAAAAGAGAAGATTATCAAGATGCTGATTACAAAGTCTTGGAGCTCAACATGAGAGAAAAGAAGGTCATACTCGCTGCCCTTGGTCCATCTGATCAAAGGAAGGTTCTAAAGTACAAGACTGCTCACGACATATTCAAATCCCTCAAAAGGATGTATGAGGGGAATGAAGACATCAAGAAACATAGGATCTTGACTCTCATCAAGGAGTATGATAGTGCTGTTCAAGGAAAGAATGAGTCTTTAATTTGGATGACTACCATTCACGTTTCCAGGGATACGTAGGCCAACTCGAGTTCTTAGGGGAAACGATCCCTGAGTGGAAACTGACACATCAATTTCTTCAGGGATTGTCCTCTAAATGGGACGCGTTCTCTCTTGCACTCCAAGCTCAGAATGATATCAAAAACATCACCTTGGAGGAACTAGTTGCTCGTCTCCAGAGCAACGCGGGGATTCAACAGAGCAAGATGCTACGAAGGGAAGGAGAGAAGGCAGAGAAGTCCCAGAACATTGCTCTAAAAATCGAAAAAGCCTTCGATCTTGCTCAGGAAGAGGACGAAATTATTGATAAGGATGAAGAAGTTGCTCTCTTCACAAGAGCCTTTCGAAGAGTTTGGAAGGATAGCAGAGAAAAACAACATCTCCCTGATGGGAACAAAGACATGAGTACTATCATCTGCTATCACTGCCAGAAGAAGGGACACTTCGCGAGAAATTGCTTCAAAAAGAAGGGAGGAGATGCAAATGTCCTTCAAAGGGAAAAGAAGGAAGCAATGATTGCAACATGGGGGGCATCTGACTCTGAAGACGAATTTCTTTACACTCCCAAGGAAACGTGTCTAGTGGCTACAGGAGGGACTTCCGACTCCAAAGAAGAATCTCCCTACACATGTCTAATGGCTACAGGAGAAAAATCCGAAGATGAGGTAAACACTTCTGAATTTGACTCTTTCTTAGAAAACAAATCAAAAGCTCAGATTATTAGGTTCATTCATTCTCTAGGAAAGGAACAAAGTAATCTGAATTCTTTGATCGATGAGAAGGACGAAACCATTTCATGTCTAATTGAGGAAAACCAGCTTTGGGCTTCTAAAGTTGCTAGACTTGAAAAGGCTTCGTTCCCTTCGTCGGACTTGTGCAAATCCTGTCCTAAGTATGTGTCTGATATAGCTTCCCTGGAAAAGAAAATTGTCATTCTTGAATCTGAAATTAAAACTTTGACTGAGGAAAATTCAAAATTTGCTAAGAAAGTTGATGAATTTCTAATAGAGGAAGAAAACAAAAGGAAAATTTGGTTAGATGAATATATCACCTCTAAAATTGATAAGGAGAAGGCTGATTTCTCTAAACGCTTTGTACCACGTGCTGGATTAGGCTATGATAGCGCCTCTTGTTCACAAACTGCCATCTCGTCTCCTGGTATACAAAATTCCCTCTGTCATAAAGGACCCTGTGGAGGATCAATCACATATTGTTCCCACAATGGTTCTGAAGATAAAGGGAAGAAATTTGCTCAGGAAGAGAAGGTGTGGTTTGATGGACAGAAGGCCTATAAGATATGGCAAAAACATGCCAAAAGCACCAAGCCAGTAGAGGTGGTTTTTAGATCTAGAATTGAAAACAAAACCATCTGGCCTGGACAAAGTAGGTATGTCAATCTGAAACACCACAGGGTTTGCTGGTACTGTGGTGAGTCAGGACATCATCAACAAGAGTGTTGGAAAAAATCAAGAGATGAGGAGATAGCCTACAATTATTGCAATAATTCTTCTGTTAGGAACACTCCCAGGATCAAGGTTGTTTTAAAAGATAATGAGGATAGAAGATTGTTCTTCATCCCAGGTAAGCCTAGGCTTGCCTGGGTGCGCAAAAACTAATCCCTTACTTGCAGGATGGAAAGAAGAAGAGTTCCTGGTATATAGATAGCGCTTGCTCAATACACATGACTGGGAACAAAGCATGGTTTATATCTCTCCATCCTGAAAACAAAGGTTCTATAACCTTTGGGAACAACAGTAAAGGGGAAGTAATTGGCATGGGAAAGGTAAGGATCTCTGACAATCTTGTTGTGAATAACGTTACTTTAGTGGATAACCTAACCTTTGATCTATTGAGCGTACGTCAAATGTGCCAGGATGGTCAAAATAGGGTTATCTTTACTACTAATGAGTGTTTGGTTGAAAATGTTGAGACAGGGAAAGTTCTCCTCAGGGGAATCATAGAGAACAACCTATACAAAGTAGATCCATCCTTTATCCCTGAAGAGGAACTGTGCCTTTCTGCACAATCTGAGGAATCCAATCTATGGCATCAAAGGTTCTCTCATGCAAGCCTTAGACTTCTACACAAACTTCACAACAAAGACCTAGTTATTGGTTTACCAAAGATAGAGAGTCAATCTGAAGAGGTGTGCATTGCTTGCACAAGAGGAAAACAAGTAAGATCATCCTTCAAGTCCAAAAACCAGGTAAGTACCTCTGAACCCTTAGAGCTTATTCACATGGACTTGTGTGGGCCTATGCGCACACTTAGCCGTGGGGGAAACAAGTACGTGTTTGTCATTGTAGATGATTTCTCTAGGTTTACTTGGACTATTTTCATTGCTTCAAAGGAGGATGTGTTTGATGAGTTTGAATTTTGGTTACATGCTATTGAAAATCAATCTGGATTTCATCTAAGGGCTATACGCACTGACCATGGTACAGAGTTCGAGAACTCCCAGTTTCTTTCCTTGTGCAGGAACAAAGACATAAATCATAATTTTTCTGCGCCAAGAACGCCTCAACAGAATGGAGTTGTTGAAAGAAAGAATAGGACTCTGGAGGATATGACAAGGACAATGCTAATTGCAAGTGGATTGCCAAGAAACTTCTGGGCTGAAGCACTCAACTCTGCTTGCTATGTACTGAACCGTGCCATGTTGAGACCTATGATTGAGAAGACACCATATGAGTTGTTCAGAGGAAGGAAGCCGAACATTTCTCATCTAAGGGTCTTTGGGTGCAAGTGCTTCGTCCACAACAATGGAAAGGACAATCTGGGCAAGTTCGATCCAAGAAGTGATGAAGGAACGTTTGTAGGTTATTCCACACATAGTAGGGCCTACAAAGTTTACAACAAGAGGACAAGGAAGGTGGAGGAAAGCATCCATGTGGTCTTTGATGAAAAGATCATGGCAGGTAACGTTGTCCATGATCCAAACGTTCCTCCACTGACTGAAGCCGATAGGGAACAATTCATTCTCGCTGATGCTGAGGAATGCATCCCCACTACGGACATGAACGCAGAAGAAGAAGCAGTCCCTGATCAAGATGCAAGTGTACCTAATGAAGATTCTGGAACTCAGGGGGAACAATTATCCCCATCTCAGGAACAATCTGAAGAAGATACTCACCATGAAGAGGAAGAAACGCGACGCAACACTCGTATCCATGGGCTCCCATCAAGACTCATGGACTACGTATGCAACTGTGCTTCGCTTCCCTCCTCCGATGTAGCCCAAAGGATAGAGGGAATCTACGGCCACCCTCACTTAATTTTAAAAATTGAGGGCAAATATGAAATTCTATCTAATCCTAATGTTAACCACGAAATATTGCAAAATCTCGTCTCATCTCGTCAGAAATTAGATCCCCAATTTCTTCAACCCTAAAATCTACTGTGGCGATTGCGAGACGAGCGATGTCGAAGTTGCTGTTGAAGAGCGATTGCGATTAGGTCTTCAAACTCAAAATGATTACGAAGGGAGATGTAGTCCAAGTCAAACTCAATTACGAAGGCAAAGCAAGGAGGAAGAAGACTTTCAAGGGAGACAAAGACATTCGATTACGCAGTCGATTAGGAGGGAGACGAAGACTTTCGAGGCTGTTTGAGGAGGAAGACGAAGCTCTCTGGACTGCCAAACAAAGAGGTAGAAGAAGTTGTGGGGTGCGAACAAAAGAAAGGTATGCTTTTCTCGATTTAGGGTTAGGTTTTCTTAGTGGAGTTGTTGGGTTTAGGTTTTCTGATGAATGATTTCGTGATATGGAATGGATGACACTCTAATCGAAGCCAATGAGTGGGTCAAGTAGTTCTAAATTGAGTAGGCCAGTAAATGTGTTGAAGCCCATAGTTGTAGGCCCATCTAAGAGTAAATCAAGTACCCACAGCTATTCCAAAGAACTTGTATCTACCACCACCTCTATTAAAAGCTTCCAAAACCCTAAGAGCCTCAGTATTTCTGCACAAGGGTCTCTACCTACCACAAAATATGCACAAGGGTTTCTAGGTCACATAAATGATGGAGTGGTTGAAGGTGTCTCAGATAGTGGAATAGGTGAGTCAGATGAAGGAGATTTACTTGGTTCAGAGACAGTTTCATCAAGTGAAGAAGAGGTAGTTCCTCCTGCAGTGGTTTTTTGTGAATCATCAGAAGGTGAAGGCTCAGAAGATGATGATACTTGTTTTCAGAAGAATGTTTACAATGATGTGATCGATAAGAATCTGTACCCGGAAGATGGTAATCAAGTTCACGAGGATGTTTTTGATGTCAGAGTTGATGATGATGATTTTAGGAGTCTAAGTGATTCAGATAAAGATCATAAGAATGTCAGGTACCATGTCTTCAATCCTCTTGTTGATTTCAAGAATAAGATTAGTCTGAAGAATGGAATGAAATTTGCCTCCAATGAAATATTTAGGAAAGCTTTGAGACAGTTTGCAGTTGAATCTGGTTTTGATTACTACTATTTGCACAATGATAACAAGAAGGTTTCAGCTTACTGCATGAATAAATGCAATTGTGAGGTTCAACACGGCAACAAAAAGTGTGTGTGCAAGGAAAATGTGTGTGGGTTCAAAGCTTGTGCTAGAAGAATGGGGTCAGATGGCAGCTTTCAGTTGAAGTCTTTTAATCCAGAACATCAATGTGGATGGCAAGACCAAAACACAAAGATGAGTTCTATATGGCTGGCTGAGAGGTATTTGGAGCACTATAGAGATGATCCACATTTGAGAATAAAAAACTTCATCCAAACTGTGAAGAGCTAGGCTGAGGGTCGTATTCTTGACTCAGGGGTATGCACCCGAACAATATGCAAGGGTTAGAGATTATGTTGCCACTATATTGGAGAGGAATCCGAGTAGCTCAGTTTATGTGAGGCAAGAGAGTATAGGAATGCCTTTATTCCAGAGGATGTATGTGTGTTTAAATGCTTGTAAGAAAGGGTTCCTTGCTGGATGTAGGCCTATTGTGGATCTTGATGGTTGTCATTTCAAAGGGGCATATACTGGACAAGTTGTGACTGCGGTAGCACAAGATGGTAATGACAACATTTTTCCAATAGCATTTGCAGTTGCAGAGTTAGAAAAAAAGGAGACTTGGGTTTGGTTTTCAGAGTGCTTGCTTAATGATATTGGAGGAGGACCAATAACCTTCATTTCAGACAGATAGAAGGTCACACCACTTCTTACTGTGTCCTTATTTTATAATTTCTCATTTGACTAGATGGCTAATTTTTAATGTGTTTCATGTAGGGTTTGATTGAAGCATTGGAATTGGTTGCTCCCGAGGCTGATGTAAGGCATTGTGTTAGGCATATGCATAACAACTTCAAGATAAAGTGGTCTGGACAATCATTTAAGGATGTTGTATGGGCAGTAGCAAGAGCTGCAAGTACACCTGATTTTGAGACTGCTATGGGGTGATCAAGGAGATGAATGGTGAAGCTCATGATTACCTAATTGGCAAAGACCCCAGAAAATGGTCTCTACATGTATTCAAGTACTACAACAAATTAGATATGCTTCTGAATAATGGTTGTGAGTCCTTCAACAGTTGTATCCTGGAGGCCAGAGAGATGCCAATTTTATCTATGTTTGAGTGGATAAGAAGGAAGCTATTGAAAATGTTTATTAGCAAGAGAAATAAGATGAAAGCTCACCAGGGGGACCTTAACTCCTAAAGTTACAAAGAAGTTGAACACTAGAAGGGCATATAGTGCATGTAGGAGCAAGTGTTTTGGGGATGGAGACTTGTATGAGGCTGATGAAGCTGGAAAGACATATGTAGTGGACTTGCAGCCGAGAATTTGTGGTTGTAACCTATGGGATTTAACTGGATTGCCATGCACACATGCTATATGTTGCATTCTGAAGAGAAGACTACAAGTTGAAGATTCTGTGGATAACTACTACACCAAAGCAACATACTTGAAAGTGTATGAATGCTCAATTATGTCAGTTCCTGGAGAGGATCAGTGGATAAAAACTAGCCAACAACCACTTCTACCTCCTATGCTTTTTGTGCAACCTGGAAGGCCTAAGAAAAACGCAAGAAGACAAGAACCTGATGAGGTGCAATCTACCAAGCAAACTAGGCTAAGGGTTGGGAAAAATAAGTGTGGCAATTGTGGGGTAGAAGTTCACACCAGGAAATCTTGTAAAAATCCCACCAAAACAACTGAACCAACAAGGAACCCTAAGAGAGGTGGAAGACCTCCAAGTAAAACAACAATGCTTGTGCAACCTAGGAAGAGGAAGTAAATCAGAAAACAGGTGAGTGACATTCTTTCCTTTAAACCACAATGTCGGCTAATCTTTACATACGTTGATGCAGTTTTCTTATTTTGTAATGATCAGGTGAGGAATTTTGGAACAGCTGAAATTGGAGATGGAAGTATGCAGAGGGCAACTCGGGAAGATTATGATGTGGTAAAAATTTATTGTTATAGAATGGTCTTTATTATTTGGTCCAATTTTCCTCATTTTATTTTGTCTGCACAGGATGCTATGATTGCCCATTCCTTGAACCAAGCTAATGAGAATGTGGTTATAACTCAAGCTTCATAAACACAAAGTTCAATTGTGGTAAGCCAACATATATTGTTATAGAATGGATCCAACATATATTGTTACACAAAGTTCAATTGTGGTTATAACTCAAGCTGTCAGTTTTCCTCATTTTAATGTCAATGATCTCTATATGTCTGAACAGGATAATGGATCCAGTCAACAGAAGGGTAATAACCTCCATCTGAGAGCCGTCTCATTGAAGAAGTACAATATCAGGAAATCTGCAAGGAAATCAGGAGGAACATCTAAGAAGTAATGGTGACTGTATGATGTGCTCAGGAATTCTGATTTTGGGTTTAATTTTGCTGCCACTATTGCTTCTTTATTTTGCCAAGAGTGCTAAGGAATGCTCAGGAATTCTGTTCAGACAAGTTATAATTTTTGAAATATGGATCTTCTTTAACAGCCGGCCAAAACTTGTTTAACAACATTTGGTTTGTAATTTTTGAAGCAACTTTTGGTTGTGATTTAATAGGTTTTTGCAACATCTGGTTTGTTTATTGCAAACGTTCCAAAACTGGTCAAAAGGTGTAAATGGTCACCTACCAAGTCAGGTGTCTCATTTAATTATTTTTTGCTTATTTGGTCAAGCAAGCTCTTATCAATTCAAGTTCATTAAATTGGTCAAGATGGTCAAGCACATGCATTGGTGCATCATTTATAGTTTTGGTCAACAACATAGAATTGTTGTTGAACCCGAACACGTTAAGCACGAACACGTTAAACCCGAACACGTTGAACCGAAACACGATTTTGTTGAACCCGGGCAGATACATCGGTGTATCATTTATAGTTTTGGTCAGCAGCACATGGACAACAAAATTGTTTCATACTTAACCTTACGTTACGTAGTAAACTAAAGAAATAGCTAAGGTAAGAAAATAAGGTAGGCAATATGCACGAAAAGGAGCAATCAATCAATTAAAAAGATCTGTAATTATAATAAAAAAAATGATAAAGATCAAAAATACAAATGGTGAACAGAAAGAACCAACAAACAAACAAGACATCCTCTAAAGAAATTGTCGAACGGGGTCCTATTGTGCTACTAGCCCAGGACCACTTGACTTGCGCCCTAGAACTTCTTGCGGTTACTAACCGGGGTCCGCTTGAATCTTGGTTCTAAGCTACTAGCCTAGAAAAAGGTTTTGCCCTAGCCGGGTTTCTCTTCAGCTAGTCTTTTCTTATGCCCAAATTGTTTTTTGATTTTTTTTAATTAATTTCGAAAATAATAATCTGAAAAATCAGAATTTTAAAATTAATAAAATTAATTTTTTTTAACCTAAGATAAGCAAAACAAAATCTAAAGATTTTATCCTAATTTGGTTGATAGGAAAATCTTCTCAACCACTCATATATCCTACAAGATATCAAATCTTAACAAATATAACAATAGAATCTTATCAAATAATTAATTGCAATTTTTGAAAGGTTTTATCTCGTTGGACAAGGCAAGGCGGTTAGGGTTAGGGTTTTCTCTCCCCCTTCCCGAGCCACGTCGGCGGCGGCCTAGGCGGCTCGCGTCCAGCCACGTGACGGTTCTCACTCGCTCACACACGTATGGAAAATGAAGGCCCTAAAAAATTCTAGCGTCTCTCACGCTCGGCTTTGATATATCCCTTGAACACCCGGTTTAATTCCTTGAATCTACAAACGTAAAAACGTAAGAATTAAATAGAAGAGCGTTTTACCTAGGCTATGGCTCTGATACCAAATGATGACTTCTGCGTCGGAGTAGGATCGCAATAGGCTAGGATTTTAACACAAGCCGTCGAAGGGAAGTCAAAAGGGATAAATCGGTGAAGGACCTCTCGGTCGGCGGCGAAGATGCTGGCGGTGGCGGCGGCGACAACAGAGGATGGTGACCGGGGAAGGCGCGACGGAGGAGGTTAGGGTGGTGATGTGGGATTGACTCGAACTGATAAGCAAGCAACGACGTTGAGGAATCCACCTCCCGATCTCGATCACTTGAAGGAGTTCTTCGAATCCACGAAGAACTCTAACACGGTTTGAACCCTCCAAACGCTAGACACACCAAAAGCTTCTCGAACTCGGTCTGATCTAGAGCTATCGGACACACCAACTACTCCTTCTCACAGTTGAATTGATAATGACACACACAATCAATCCAATCAAAACTACAACTAGTGTTCTACAAACTAATCTCTCAAACTAACGTGAATTTATTTTTGGCTGATTTCAAAATGTCTCAAAACCCTAAAAACATAACTATTTATACTCCTAAAAGTAATACTAAAAACGAAATTTTTCAACACACATGCCCCTTGGGACGAAATCCTCTTTATGGCCAAAAGGCTCATATCTCTCATGAACTTGATCTTATTGTACCAGTAGCTCCCGACGTCCAATGGACATCATTTTCGAACACATGAAAGATAAGTCCAAAAATTGAGACATATCTAAAAATGGGCCCAAACGGATAATTAAATGGTTCGTCTGAACGAGTTGTTGTAGTTTCTGGCCTGTAGAAGCCATAACATGGTCATCGTTTGTCCGTTGGGCTTGTACTTTGGAGAGCAAGTCATTTGGTCATGGGTCCCAAACATATCCTGAAATGAGCTCAATTGGTTTAGCCAACTGTGAACGTCACTTTGCCCTTGTTTCATCCCATCTTCGATAGCACAACCTCTTGTCGTCTCTTCGGCCTTCAGCTTGGCGACGGGATTGCATCATGAGTTGTTCTGGAAGACGCTCCAGCGTACGTACATCAATATCTTTATTCAGTCATAATTGAGCTTACATATTAACTTACATTACATATGAACTTAGATTTAAGTTCCGCCCTTGCAAATTTTGCATTTCCACCACATAAAATATGATTAATGAAAATATAATACTATACTTCGAAAAGATTGTAACTTGAAAGCAAAAGAAAATTTATTTATTTCATAAAAGTAACAATTTTAAAGTAGAATACTTGTTCTTAGTCATAAGAGTATAAGACCACTATCACCACACCACATAATAAAACTCACAACATATGTGACCTTAATTTATTGAAACCTCAATGTGAACGCTTTTAAGTTTTAGTCTTCTAGACATTCACTTTAGGAATGGTGACAGTAAGCACACCATTCTCTATAGTAGCCTTGACATGTTCAGTCTTGGCATTTTGAGGCAGCCTGAAACTGTGCAGGAACTTGCCATTGGTCCTCTCAATGCAGTGTCACTTTTTTCGTTCTTCTCCTCTTGCTCCTTGCTCCGCTCTCCACTGATCTTGTGGATCTTGCCTTCTTCCGCATCCACCTTCACATCTTCTTTCTTCAGCCCTAGAAGCAGATGTGGGCTTCTGGGTCTCTTTCCAGTCGATCTTCATGTTAGAGAATTCAGAGGCTGAGTTTGATAGGAGGCCGTTGAAGGGATTCCATAAGTCTATATAGAAGGGGTCCAACACATTGCTTCTCCGGGCACCCAACATGCTTGGAATGATAGACATTTCTGTCTATATTGGGATGATTGATTTCAGGAGTGTTCATTGTTTGTTTGTTCCAGTGTTCTATCAGCTTGTTGGACAAACACATTGCTTCTCTTTTAGGGTTTTTGGTTAATTATGTAGTCAAACCTCCACTAAGCCGAACCATTTGCTTAGGATCAAGGAAACTATATGCACCTTTCCATCATCTTAAGATCTTTCTGTCATAGGCAAATATAAGCAGATAAGTTAAAAAGGAAACACAGAATTAACTAACTTTGGGGCAAGTCATTGAAGATTAAACATGCATAATTGAAAAATTCATCATAATCTAAGACCCCCTGCAACAAGCATAATTGAAATAAACTAGGCACTACCAAAGAAAATCAAAGGATGGCAAAATGGATACCAAGTTCAAATTACAAAAACATGCATAAATATCTCAACAAGGCCTTGGATTGGCTTCTATTCCTCTTGAGCATCTTTACTCTTCTTTTTCTTCTTCTTGTCCTTCTTCTCACTGTGGTTTGCATCATCAGCAGCAGCTGGGGTACTGCCATCCTCAACACCCTTGCTCTTCTTCTTTTTCTTCTCGGATTTCTCGTCAACTGATGTCTTGGCTTCATCCTTTTCTTTATCCTTCTTATTCTTCTCCTTCTTAGGTTTCTCTTCAGCAGGAGACGCAGCTGCAGCTTCAACCTCTTCCGCCTTATCCTTCTTTTTCTTCTTCTTCTCAGATTTCTTGTCAACTTCCACAGTTTCAGCATCCTCAAATTTAACCTTCTTAGCCGCATCAGCAACAGCGCTACTATCCACTTCCTCCAACTTACGCTTCTTCTTCTTTTCTTCCTTGACAACCACCTCAGTCTCCACCACCTTGAGTGGATCAGCAGCTGCTGCAAGCTTTGCAATCATGGAGTCTCCACCAGTTGGAAGAACAACATTCCTAGCCCACTCTGCTGGAGTTCCCTCATTTGGCTTTCCATGCTTATCCAACTTACCCTCTGCAATCAACTTCTTCTTCATGGAAGCCCTTGGTCCCAATCCCCACTTTCTTGGGTAAGTATCCCGGTCCATAATCACTCTCTTGATCTTGGCAACAACCCCATGATCACAAGTAGCCATCACTGCAGTAGTCATCTCAGCAATACCCAAAGCAACTGCCTCCCCCTTAGTAGTCATAAGCACAATCTCCTCACCAACATCAATGTCATTCTCAAACCTAAGCAGCCCCGGAATCATGAGCTTGGCACCATAGCAGATAGCATTCACGGTAGAATCCTTGACAACCAGCCTCTTGTAGCTAGTCAGAAGCATCTCCAGAGGCATTATGGCCCTCCTCAAGTAACTCTCATCCCTGTAATTGTCATACATCCATTGGGCATCTAGAACATCGTGCATTGTGACCATGTTATCCTTCTCCCCCATAATCCCAGACCTAACTCTTCTAAGCTCCTGCATATGAGCTCCCACACCCAATAAAAGACCCAAATGCACACACATGGTCCTAACATAAGTACCAGCCTCACAACTAATCCAGAAAACAACCAAATGTTTATCAGCATCATACTCAAGCAGCTTGCTTTCATAGATGGTTCTAATCCTAAGTTGCCTCTTGACAGCAGAGATCAATGGAGGGCGTTGGAAAACGGCACCAGTCAAAGTCTCAAGTGCCCTGGCTACTTTAGCGACATCAGGAACAGCAGAATGTAATCTAGCAACACATACATACTCTTTTCCAGCTCCTTGCTGGGATTTAACAAGCCTAGTTGCTCTATCTATGCAAACGATAAGATTACCCGTGACCTTAGGATCTAGAGTACCACTATGACCAGTCTTTTCTACTCTTAGAATACGTTTAATCCAAGCAACAACTTCATGGGATGAGGGATTAGAAGGCTTATCCAAGTTAAGAACACCATACTTGAGATACTCGACAAGTGGGCGCTTGAGAGGAGAGAAACCTGAGGGGATTGGCGTGTAGTGACCAGTGCGAACGTTGAGCTTGTCGTAGTTCTTGAGAAGGATCGGCCATTGGGAGGTATCGATGGCCGGAGTGAAGCTCTGGGGTTTAATGAGGTAATCTCCGTTAAAGTTGTTGTCTGCATTTGTGTCGGCGACGTCGTCGCTTTTGGACTTGCTCTTCTTCTTCTTCTCTGATCGAGAAATCTCAACGTCCGTCATGGCAGATATTTTTGTGGTCGAAAATTAGGGTTTTGCAGGAAGGAAAGGGGGCGAAAGTTGCGGTTTTAGTGCGGGAAATAGGAAAATGGAGTTCAGCTAAAGAAGAGCTTATAAAGGATCGGAGCCTCGGAGGCTATGTGCGGCTGAGGGTTTAGGGTTTTACACTCTCTCACTCAATCAAGGGCGGTTTTTACTCTCCCCCCTATTTTGGGCCATTGTGCTGATTAATTGGGCCAATATAGGCCCACTTAAAGATTGCACCCACGTCTACTTATCAATCAAATGACTATGCGTAAACAGGCCTCAACTTCTCTAAAATGACTAGTTTTTACTAGTCCGTGCGTAATAATAATTTATAAATTTATAAAAATAACTTAATATGTTATTGTATTAATAATTAGTGATAGTGTTGGTATATTTAATTCCTATCTTAACTTATACCTACCATCATATGTTTAATTAGTATTAGTTATGTTCAACTGATTTTCCGTATTCTTTGGTAATACATAACTTTATGTTAATAGCATTAATTTAATAATTTTTTTTATTCAAATGAGAATATCCGAATAGGTAATTTGATGACTTCGATCTCCTATTACGATGATTAAATTTTTTTCACAACAAAATTTATATATATTGTGATGATATTATATGATGTTATGATATATACAATTTATAAAATTAAAATGGTAAATTTAGTACTTGTTATATAATTAATTTTTCTTTTTACTTGGACTTGTAATTATATTCTTAATCTGCAGTTAAGTTTTTGAAATTTATTATTGTCCTCGCTGAAAACATGTAATGTTATATAAACTACTGAATTTTTTATTATAAGTGCTTTTTCTTCTAGAATTCAACTGAAATTTTATTTAGGGATTATAAATTTTCATGATTAACATTATATATTAAAATGAAGTAAAATTTAGTTTTCAAAATTATAATAATTGTATTTGTGATTTGTATGATTAATTTTTTTAGTGCTTCACCCCTTCTTGTTTTTTTATTATTTGTTGTATTTTTACCATTTCTGATTAATTTTTTATTTTCGTTTTTTAAGATATAAAACGTTAAATAGTCTTAATTTGGGTCATAACCGTGATAAGTTATTTTTCTATTGAATTATTAGTTAAATAAAATGTATAATATTTTCTAAATTAAAATAATATGTGTAATATTTTTGGTATATTTATATATGGAAATACTTTAGAGATCAATAGAATATATATCATTGTGCAATTATTATATCTTACCCAAAAATTATATATACTATAATTACTTTATTTGTTACATTATCTATCACAATATCCTACATTTGAAAGAAGTATGTATTCTATATTCATATACTTAAATCTTATGAACCAACTATGTAATGGACGCAATTCTGGTGAGGACGCCTCTTTAGAGAAGGAATAAAGATCTACTTCATCCGAAGGATGGAGTAAGATCCAAGGGCCAACAATTAAAGGAGAATTGTGGTGGGGCTCATTGATACATTCACTATATAAAGCTTGAAAGAGTTGTCATTCTCTCTTTCTCGCTATAAAAATTGTTCGTCTTCTCCAAAAACCTCCCCAGTTTTCTCTCTCGCTCGCAACTCTCGCACTCGAATTTCTCTCGATCGACGGCGATCTCTTGTTCTTTCACTCTCGCTCGATTACCTCCACTAAAATCTCGCTTCCTCTTTCGAGTTCTCGAGCCGATTTCGCTCCCAAACCCTAGAAGGAAGAAGAAGCCATTTCAGCGCGATTTCAATCAATTTGACTGAGATTTCAGCGACGACAACACAAATCAACAACAACAACAAACAAAACAACAACAAACAAAACAACAACAATGAGGTCAAAAATAGCATCTGGAACCCCAGGTATAAACTCGACTTAAGAATTTTGGTTGTAAACTCCATTTGTTAATGACTTCATCATATGTTTATGGATTTTATACAGTATGCATGAATAGATCTAGAATAACTGTGTATAGATCCTTGAAATTGCATGTGTTGTCACTTGATAAAATATTTATGCATTTTCTTTAACAGATATGAGGTGTTGGTGCATCGAATGTGTTGTTGAAACATATAATTGGTTTTGGTGCATCATCCACCGTGTTTTGGTGCATCTTCCAGTAGGTTTTGGTGCATCATCCACTGTGTTTTGGTGCATCATCCACTGTATTTTGGTGCATCATCCACTGTGTTTTGATGCATCATCAACTGTGTTTTGGTGCATCATTCACATTGTTTTGGTGCATCATCCACTTTCTTTTCGTGCATCATCCACTTTCTTTTCGTGCATCATCCACTGTGTTTTGGTGCATCGAATGTATTTTGTGCATGGTATGTGATGTATTGAATCAAATAGTTGTGCTGGTGCATTATTTAGTGTGTGTTGGAGCATCACACAAGAATATTTTTTATGTATAAAATGTAGGAAAGAAACAGGAGCTAAGATATGGAACACTAATCATTAGTTATCCACAACATATAAACACTGGTACGTTTGTAGAAACGCATGTATAATTATTGTAAAATGCATGAGTGGTTGTTTATTGGTGCATGGGCTGATGTCTATTGTTACATTGATGCATACGTATTGGCTGCTATATATTAATGATATATGTCTATGGTTTAACAGTGGCAGAAGAAGAGGAAATACCATCAACTTCATCAGAATATCATGGAGAAATAACTCCACTTGATGGTAAACACTAATCATTTTGCCATTTTTTAATAATCTGTGTGAGTTGGTGCATCACCCATTTGGTTTTGGTGCATCACCCAGTGGTGTTGGTGCATCACCCAGTGGGTGTTGGTGCATCACCCAGTGGGTGTTGGTGCATCACCGAGTGAGTTTTGGTGCATCACTCATTTGGTTTTGGTGCATCACCTAGTGTTTGTTGGTGCATCACCTAGTGTTTGTTGGTGCATCACCTAGTAACAGTTGGTGCTTCAATGATATATCTATTGTCTGCCATTTTATTAATTATCTATGTGTTCTTTTTAATGATAACAGAAAGTGGAGAAGAAGTTGACACATCCCAACAAGGGACGGGGACGTGCAAAGTAAAGAGTAGAAAGATGTAGGGATGAAATAGAAAAATGTGAACAATTTGGATGTTTGTAAACAATTTGGTTTGTAGTAAGACATATTTGGTTTTAGAAAACGAGTTTGGTTTTTGGGTTGTAAGACAAGTTTGGTTTTTAGGTATTTGTGGTTTGCACATGAAAATGGTTTGTGGTTGCTGATGAATCACAATGGCCGAAAATGCATGAGTACTTGTTTGTTGGTGCATCACATGATGAAAATGGTGCATCACAGAATCGAAATTTATTCATCACCGGATATATAGTTTGTGCATCACTTAATGAAATGTGGTGCATCACTTAATTGAAAATGGTGCATCACTTAGTGATATTTGGTGCATCACTCAATGATAATCGGTGGATGAATAAGCTACAGAAAATGAATGGACAAAAAATTGAAAAATAAAGTCAAGACTAATTCAGTCAAGCAAACAAGGTGTTATGCATTGTTAATAAAAGTCGGTGCATCACTGAGATGCAATTGGTGCATCACTGAGATGCAATTGGTGCATCACTGAGATGCAATTGGTGCATCACCGAGATACAATTGGTGCACCGGTCTTAACTAATAGGTGCATTACCAAAATATCTGGTTAATAACTAATTACAATGAAAGCTCAGAGAACTAATTGACATATTGAGGACAAGTAGTGATGTTGTGTCCCGACCTCTTACAAATTTTACAAACCCTTTTCTTTTTCTTGGAATTTTCAATTCCAACTTCTTGGTCACCTTTAATACACCTCTTCTTGAACTCGTTCTTTGCCATTTCAGGAGGCTGGATATTTACTTAATCAGGTAACGGGACAACAAATTTCTCAAACTTGTAGTTTCTAGTTGGTGTTAAGGAAGAAGGATCAACTACTTCAGATCTTGTGAATGCAGCCTTTTGATCCTTTAAAATAGCTAAAAACTCTTTCAATCTATCTATGTCATCACCAATAATGTCAACACAAGAATACATTTTTGTCATCACTTCGGCCAACAAACGCTTTCTTTCATCAATCTCAACACTAGAATCATACACTGCACCGTCTACTTCAAAAATTGGTTGTAGAATAGCTTGCTTGGTCAATCTTATAATTAGGTGCATCACATCCTGAAATAAGGTGCATCAGTCAAAGCTAAAAGATGCATCAACAAGTGAACATTAATGCACTATGCACAGAAATCATCAACGTTTTCAACTGGTGCATCATAGCATATTATATGGTGCATTAGTCAAAGGTAAAAGGTGCATCAGCCAATGAACATTAATGCATTATGCACATGAATCATTAGAATTCTCAACTGGTGCATCGTAGTCTTTTAAAAAGTGCATCACTCAATGGTAAAAGGTGCATCACTCAATGGTAAAAGGTGCATCACTCAATGGTTAAAAGGTGCATAAACCAGAAACATAGTTCATGACCAACTGGTTTTACGAGATCTTTCAAACAAATCTAATAGCAACATATATTTAAAGTGCAAAAGGATGCACATACGTAATTCAAACTAGCACATACCTAAATCAACCAAATCACATACAAAAATCCAGAAATCTGAGACATTATATTGATATTGTAATGAAATGCAATATATATGCAGAAACAACAATCAAATCAAACACACAGTACAGATCTAAACCTAAATTAGGAGAAACATTATCCATATCATGAAGGACACTGGATTTGGTCGGCGACAAACGCAAACAGAGAAAACACATTAGCGCGAGCACTGTCGAACACACTCTCGCCTAAGGAACACCTGGAACAGCTGAAGAACAACAATGTCGGCGAGTAAACGAGCAGAAGAAGGATTCGATGAGAAGAATACGATGGCGGAGATGGAGGATGATTCTCCTCTACCGAATTTTCGCCGCTTTCCTTCTTCTATAGAGAACGAATTCGTCGAATTCGAGCGATGTGATGGAGAGATCTACGGAGGAGCAGGTCGGCGACGAGAAAAGGTCGGGAGAGAGCGGCTGAATTTTATCGTTGAAAGAGGGAAAGGGAAAGGGAAAGAGGAAAAACAGATGGACGAGATTAAAACGTGACAGACGGTGGAGATTGATCCTCACTCCTTCTTTGTAAAGGCATCCTCACCGGATCTTTTCCCCTATGTAATAACATATTTATCCCCATAGTCAATACCAATATACCTGTCATATGAAAAAATTATGATTTTGACGTGGATAAAAAATTATATAAATATGGAAGGTTGAGAAGTGGATCCAATAGATCAAATGACATTTTTATTTTTACATTAAAAAAAATCAAGTCTTGTATGGAAAGATGAGAATATTGTGGATCCAACATCTAATAAGAGTATAATTTATCGGATTAGTAATAAAAATGTACTAATACTTGATAGATATAATTTCATGGTATGTATTCTTATACGTCCAAATAATGTTGACATTTATACAAAATATATATATTCTTATATAAGACATTATCTTATATATTCTCTTAGTATATATACGTTCGTTAAGATGTGCTTTTATTGTTCTAGTCAACAATACATATGTATAAAATATTTCAATATCATTATCTTTTGGTTTTGATTTTTTCCAATTTTTTCATTATATCTTTTAATTTTGATTTCATTATATCTTGAAGTGTAACTTTTATCATTTTTATCATTCAATATTATTTTTTTGGGTGGCCCAAGCAAAAATAATGATATTCTAAATATAATATTTCTAAAAAAATAATATATTTTATTAATACAATATAAAAAATATAAAAAATATTGGGTAGCAATATTGTTTTTTTTTCAGTGGCCCATACAGAAAAAATATTGGTTTTTTTTTTCCGTTGGCCCAAGCAAAAGCCCAACCCAGGATGAATATATTCATGAATATCTTGTTGAATATTTTTCAACAACCCCCAAAAATTATATATATTATGATATGATGCTAACGGACCCTTATCCAACTTTGTGTAAATAATCAATCAAATACTAATCGATCTGATTAATTAGATAATTTGAATTACCTAACATAAGGAAATTTGCACTTATACTTTATCAGTAATGAACTTATACATAACCACTTATGCACATTTACCTTACGGTCCTTACCAGTGATGCATTTTACCTTACCAGCGATGCACCTATACTTTTACCACTCATGCACATTTACTTAATCATTGTTGCACCTTTACTTAATCACTGATGCACCTTTACTTAATCACTGATGCATCTTTACTTTACCACTAATGCAAATATACTTTACCACGATTGATGCATCTTTACTTTACCACTAATGCACCTATCATTTACCACGATTTACCTATCATTTATTCCATTAATCAAGCTTGCACATAAAAAAATAATGGAGATTTAATAATAACTTTAAGGAAACATAAAGCGAGAAGAAAACCAGTAATCAATTGCTTGTTGCATTTCAGATCTAATTAGATATACAATGATCATTGCAAGTTATATCTTAACTTTGATACAATAAATGAGTCTAGAGTATATAGGAGAACATTTATGTGTGAATTATCCCTTATTCTCCGACGATTAATAGTTTCTAGTCGATGCGCTCCGGCGTAAACCAGACGGCGACGAGTAGTTTCTAGTCGATGCGCTACGGCGTATACCAGACGGCGGCGAGGCGTGGTGGTTGATTCAGACGGAGGAGCTTTTGCAGAGGGAGGCGACGACGGCGGAGGTTTGGATCGTTTTTCTGAGGAATTGCGGAGGAAGGAAGAAGATTTAATTAAGCGTGGGGATCGCTCTCTACACTCCTAGTTGCTAGCCGTTGGATCTACTTCATCCAATATGGAGTGGGTCTATATTCATACTATAAAAGAGGGCGTCCTCACCCGAATTTCACCAGGCAATACCCACTAATCTTATCTTATCTTATCTTATCTTATCTTATATATATATAAAAACTAGTTGATGGTTGAACGAAATGAATGTAATTGGTACCTATATAATTCTAAATACATTTAATTTTTAATTAATTAATTATCATTAATGCTAAATTCATTTAAGTTCTTTTTGTTTCTATTAATTAGTGATCTCTGAAATCTAATTAATTCTAAATCTATTTATGTTTTTTATTTTTTCTTAATTAATTATCTTACTCTAATTTAATATATCTTAGAATTATTGTAAAATAAATAAATTATAGTATTAGCTCTTTTAGAAGGCCTCTATATTAGAAACTTGATTAAGGCACAAATTAAATTGATGCGTGTAATATTAGAAAACAGGTTGCAAATTAAATAAAGTATTGAGTAAACTTCTTTCATAACAACCTTATTCCATTATTATGTTTTAAAACTAATTCAAATATAAATATATGAAAATCGAAAATACTTATAATTATAAATATTAACAAATTTGATAACAAAAAAAAAAATATTAACAAATAATTAGTTTCCCCTACTTGATCGAATAACCCCAAATCTAGTTTTTATACAGAGAGAGATTATTTTACATGACTAGCATCATATTTATGACCCATTAACTTGACTTATTTGTCTAATTTAGTAGGTACACTCACAAATGAAAGTATGTACGTTTTCGTTTCGTATTAAGTACTTGACAGTTGCCACCTAAAGCATTTTACTGCGTGTGAAAGTAAAAACCTGCAAGCTATAGGATTTGGGTAAGAATAACTTGCGCCTATGACCTTAGCATGATTCTATGAACTTTTCAAGTGTGCTGTACACTTGTTAGACTATCCGCATTGGTGACGGACGATGCCGCGGCATCGTGGGTGTTTTTGGCTCCATGCCACGGCATCGTCCATGTTTTTCACATTGGTGACATACGATGCCGCGGCATCGGACTATTTTTTATTTTTTATTTTGTTTTATGTTTAATAAATTGGTATATTTGTATTTGATATATGTGTTAAAATTATAAAATAATTTTTTTAAAATAAAGTGTTATAATTCTTAAAATATACTCCCTCTGTCCCGTTTTAAATGTCCCAAATGAGCATTTGCACAAGAATTAAGGGTAAAAAAAAGTACAGCAGAGGTATAAAAGCAGGAGAGAGAAAAAATTAATTTTTTATTAAGAACCAATCAGAACAAAGCTGGAATTTTTTACAACCAATCAGAATGCTCCATTTTGAGCACACAGATCACCATTTTTCAGTACCCATAATACCCTTACAGTGAAATGCTTTTATTCCTGTACAGTCTCCATCTACCCAGTTTACATTTTCACCATTACAAGTACTCCGTAAAAAGCACAGTGCTTAAGTAAAAACAGAGCATTCAATTTACAGTAATTTCTGCATCATTGCCTGGTGGAAATGTCCTCAGCTTTTGATTTAAATGAAGCTCCAGATGATGATGACGTCAGAGAAGAAATGGAGGGAGAATGGTCACAAGACAGAGAAACAAGTGGAGACAATGATCTACCATTTGACCTTAACTTCTCACCTGAGCATCACCATCCAGAACCAGAGGCAACAGCAGAGGCATCAGGACATCATCAGACATCCACACGCAGGCTCAGCAAGGATCAGAAATGGGTAATACTGAGTTATCTTCTGGAGAGGACATCAGAGGGGAAGCTACCAAAAGGTGCCATCAATGAAGCTGCACAATATTTCAACACAACACGTAAGACAATAAGCAGATTATGGAATAAAGCTAAGCAGACAGAGGAACATGAAGTCCCTAACCTGAGTACAAGATTTCACCAATGTGGCAGAAAAAGAGTTCAAGTAGAACCAGAGGTAGTCAAGGCAATAAGCATGGGGAATATGACTTGTGTTAGAGACTTAGCAAGTTCTCTATCCATATCCAAATCAGCATGTCATAGAATGATTAAAAAAGGGGACATGAAGCCACATTCAAATGCCCTGCATCCAGGACTGTCAGAAATACACAAGATCACAAGGCTGAAATGGGTTCTAAGCCTACTTCAAGGGGACACAGCAGACAGCAAGAAGGAGTATTTTCCTATGTATGATTTCGTCCACATAGATGAGAAGTGGTTCTATCAAACAAGGAAAACACAGAAGTACTACATAGCCAGAAATGAGAAAGGTCAATACAGATCAGCTAGTTCATCAAAATTCATTCCAAAGGTAATGTTTACAGCAGCAGTTGCAAGACCAAGGTGGAACTCAGAGGGACATTGCACATTTGATGGGAAAATAGGAATATTTCCATTCACATATGAAGAGTCAGCAAAGAGAAAATCAAAAAACAGAGCAAAGGGGACAATGATCACCAAACTGGTGGAAAGAATCACCAAAAAGGAGACAAGAAATATGCTCATCAATCAAATTATTCCAGCAATCAAGGAAAAGTGGCCAGATGATGGAAATCATAAAACCATATTTATTCAGCAAGATAATGCAAGGCCTCATATAACTCAAGATGATCCTGAGTGGCAAGAGGTATATGAACAAGAAGATTTCACATTTATACTCATACAGCAGCCAGCAAACAGTCCAGATGTTAATATTCTAGATCTTGGTTTCTTTAGGAGTATTCAGTCATTAATGCACAAGAAAATGCCAAAAACTGTAGATGACATGCTCATTGCAGTTATGGAAGCTTTCTATGAGTTGGATCCTATTACACTCAGTGATGTATGGCATACAATGCAGTTTGTCATGAATGAAATTCTGAAATCAAAAGGAGGCAATGGCTATGACCTACCACATGCTAACAAGAGAAGGATGAGATCACAAGGTATGCTACCATCAGTAATTAAAGCACCAGAGTGGGCTGTGCAAGAAGCATGGAATATTGTCTATGAAAGGGGACAAAGTAGCTTGCCAACAGAAACTCAAGAAGATCCAACAGAGAATCAAGATACTCAAGGAGCCTCAGAGAATGACCAAGAACCAACAGAAACTCAAGACCCACAAGAATCAGAAGAAGCAAACTGAAGGGGACACAACAGTTAAGATAAGTTTCTAAACTTCACATCACTAGGCAGTCTTGTGAACTTAAGAAACTCTTTTGTATGCTAGTATTTGAAAATGAATGCTATGGAGGAATATAAGTTTTTGGATCTCAGTTGTCTCCAATCATCATAGAATCAAACCCAATTTATGCCAACTCATAATACCAGATAAGCCTAGCAATTCAGTTACAAGTAACTGGTGGCTTATAGCACATTTAAGTTGGAAAAATCAGAGGATTATCATCTCAGATATAAGGATTCATCATCGATCAAATACCAAAAAAATAACTGATCAAAACATACCAGATAGGCATCTACTTAATTGCAAATTAATGATCCAATGGCAAATTAAGTTTGTGATCTTAGAAATGCATCTCACATTACAATTTCATCACAGATATTGAACAATATCTCAGTTACCATCAAACCCTCACAGATACACTGCTAATCACAACTTAAAATATCACACTGAAATCAGAAATATGCAAAAGAGTTCCTATAGCACATTAAGACAGTTTTTCATGGTATATGTTTTTTATCCAACATAGCAAACACCCCAAAAAACAGAGCATCAAAAGAGTGCCTCAAAGAGCACAGAGACCATCACCAAAAGAGTGCCTCACAGAGCATGTGAAGACCATAACAACCTGCATGCACTACATTCTGCAAAAAATAGACCTCCCAAAACAGAGCAGATAATCTGCAAAAAATAGAGCAGATAATCCACAAACCAATACCAAAACTACATAATCCACAAAAACCAACAGAATCCAACAATATCCACAAACAAACATCCAAAACAGAGTCCAACAATATCCGGGAACAACAGAAAGAGGGAAGGAGGAAGAAAGGTCCAGAAATACCAAAATAGAGTCCAAATTACAGAACATAGGGGATATGAACAAGAGGGGACTTAGCTAGATCGAGAGGGGCTGTCAGAGATGACAATAAGCTCAGGAGACAGAGGCTCGTCAAGATCCGGCGGCAGCAGCAACTCCGCATCAGCGTCCATGGGCTCAGGTGTGGCGACGTCGGGAACCCTCAACTCAGGCGTAGGTGTGTCGGGGATCACGATCACCTCCCGAGGCCGAGAGGTGGCTTCATTCTCTGAGAGTTCTGGCGACCATTGCATCTCCACCGACTGCCTCTCCGGGTAAGAGCCTAAGACATCAGTAGGTGTCATCTTTGGGAGACTAAGGCTGAAAGAATGATTCCCATCGCATCGGGGACCCTTTTTGCAAGGAGGAGACAGATTGCAACCACCAGGGAGAGGGACGGAGAAGGATTGGTCGCCAGAATCCTCTTTCACAGCCGACGACTCCTCCTCCTCCGTCGGCGAGGACTCCCGCATGAACGACGGGGTGCTGGAAGGCTCAGGTTCAGATGGTGGTTCGACTCCCCGCTCATAGGAGGGAGGAGAATCGCTTCTGGTGAAGCTCTGGGAGGGGCGACTGAGTGAGGATTCAGACATGGCGAGAGTGAGCGAGAGGCGAGAGGCGAGAGGCGAGAGTGAGGGAGAGGCTGTGAGAATGAGAATGAGGGAGAGAGGCGGGGGGGGGGGGGGGGAAGAGGGTATTTACAGAGGGAAGATTAGGGTTTGGGTTTTGGGCTGGGTATTGTTGGGCTGGGTATTGTTGGGCTGGGTATTTTTGGGCTAGATTAGGGTAATCGGGATTAGATTAGGGTAATTGGGTTTAGGGTGTGTGGGTGTTAATTTGGGTTAAGGGTTTAATTTGGGTTTAGGTGTTAATTTGATTAATTATAAAATGGGTTAGGTAGATATTGAAGAAATTTAATGGAGTTGAGGTTAGTTGGATGAATTAATGGAGTAGAAATGTAATGAAGAAGATGATGTAGATGGTTGATTTGATTGATAAAGTGTTATTGGGAGTATAAATGAATAAGATTATAAGGGAGTAAAATAATATGAGTAAGGGTATTAGGGGAAGAAATCTATGTCCAAAAAAGGAAACGGGACAATCAAAAGGGGACGCCCGAAAAGGAAACGGGACAAACAAAATGGGACAGAGGGAGTAGTATTTACTAAATAAATATATTTAATTTATAAAATGTTCCGAACATAGTCAAAAGTGGTCTCTATTTATAGATCTCGAAAAAATAAAGCCATTGATAATTTTTATTTATTTTATTCGTTTTTATTTTTTAAATTAAAACAATTACAAATAATCAATTAAAATTGATTTTATAAAAATATGAAGCTAACCAATTGGGGGATGCCATGTGGCATCCCCCAAAACCCCAAATCTGCAACATTTGCAGAAGGAAGGGGACGCCATCCGGCATGGGACGCCGGGGCATCCGATGCCGTGAGGCATGCCGCGGCATGCTTCCCCCGTTGGGGATGTTGCCGCCGTTGTCCACCTTGCCGGCTCCTTGCCGAGCTTCCTTGCCGCACCATTGGAGCCAGTCTTACTTACGTGTTTAATACTTGCACTTCATCTATATATGTGATTATCTATACATATATTAAAACCGAACGTTGTTTTGCCACATGTCGCTCTTATATTCAATTCGTCTATATGTGGACCTTTAAGCTATGCTACATCATCCACACTGTCATCCTCCACGTCATCTGACTTTATATTTTAATATATATCTTTGAATTAAATAAAATAAAAGATATCTAATAAGTTATATAACAAAAAGAAATATAGATTTTTATCTTTTATCATATTATATCTATATCTTATATATATATACATAAATATATATATATATATATCTTTATCTATTATTATGTTATCAATCTAATTAAGTTGGGGTATTAATGAACTTAAACTATAAAACATAAATCATAAAATATAAACTATAATCTATAAATCATAAAATATAAGCTATAATCTATAAATCATAAAATATAAAGTATAATTTATAAATTAATTAATATTATAAAATATAAATATATTATTAAAATATTTATTACATGCGGACAAAGCGTATCAGACTAATTGATGCAGGCATACAAAAAAATGCAAATAGTTGGCCACATGGGCCATATGCCCATATGCAATGAAGCCTGCCTGACGCATATGACAGGGACGGTGCCACCGTTGGAAAAAATCAGAGAGTTTCTAGCTATATTAAATTCAAATTTTAATTAAATAACTGTATGTCATTATAACTTACAGATATTTATTCTCTTTTTTACTTTTAATTTAAGAGAAAGTTAGTTATTTTTTTAAAAGAAATTAATTTTAATTGTCTAGTTTGAATGAGTACAGTGTTAGAGCATCTACGTTGGTGTTACTACAAATGAGTAACACTAATTATTTTATAATTTATATTTCATGTAATTCATTTTGTGTTACTCAACCTACACAATGGTGTTACTATCAATTTGGATTTAATAAGAAAAAGATATGAGTGGTGGGGCCATTTATTATTTAAATAGTTTTATTTTATATGAAAATATATTTTTGAGCAATTGTTGGGGAGCACTTGACACAAATTTGCAGTGTTATTGTCAGGGAGAGTAACAATAATTTGTTACTTCTCTCCACTCATCACCTCAATTCCATAAAAAATTCTGACATTCTTTTTTCATTTTCATTTTTTAAAATGGTGTTTGTTACTTGGGATTACATGGATGCATATGCTCTTAGGCATCTCTAATAAAAAGGAAAAAATAGAGATAGTGTTACAAATCAATATATGTGGACAAGAAGAAGAGAGTAAGAGAGAAATAGTATGTGTTCTTCTCCTTTGCATAAGTAAATCTCAAGCCTATTTATAGGCTAATACATGAGAAGACCATAAGTCATGTAGTTACATGTACATCCATAACATAAGGTAATATAACACTCCTCCTTGGATGTACATAACTGACTACCTCGTTAAAAACCTTATCTTGGAAAAACCCATTGGGATAAAAACCAAGATTAGGGGAAAAAAAGTGCAGTCGTACTCATCCTTTAAACGACACATCTCGATGCCACAAACTAGATCCTTGAAAGCTTTTGTCGGTAATGCCTTTTTAAACAAGTATACTAAGTTTTTGCTTGATTGAATTTGACGAACATCAACCTTTCTTTCGACTTGAAGCTCGTGAGTAGAGAAAAACTTTGGAGCTATGTGTTTCGTCCTATCTTCTTTGATGTAGCCTTCTTTGATTTGGGCGATACAAGCGACATTGTCTTCAAATGTCATTGTTGAAATTTTTTTGCTTGATTCCAACCCACAAGATGTCTCAACTTGGTGGATAAATGATCTCAACAACACACATTCTCTTCCGACTTCGTATAGAGCAATCAACTCTGGATGATTTGATGATGTAGCTACCAAGGTCTGTTTTGTTGATCACCGTGAAATTGTTGCTCCTTCATACATGAATAAGTAACCCGTTTGTGAAATGGCTTTGTGTCGGTCATACAAATAACCCGCATCAACATAAAACCGACCAATTCTTGAACTATCGGTCGAGTTGATATATTAAGTCGTGTATTACATACACATTATCAAGTTCATTGTATAATGGATCTCTTATGGAGATCTGAATCAGACGTTACACAAACTGCCGCATTAAAAACCTTGCTTGGAAAAACCCAATGGGATGAAAAACCAAAGTTAAGGGAAAAATAGTGCAGTGAGAGCAACAAACTCCCCCTCAAATGAACATATACTCTTCATATGGTCAATACATAACATTCTGTAGCATAGGATATGGTACTTCTGGACCATTCATAACATTATCTCACATCAAAAGACATTTTACCTTAATTTTTCTGATTGTCAAATACTTTTAATGAACTAACAAGTCGATTTATTAGTTTTCTATGGTCTTTGCTAGAGCACCAATTTTTACCACTTGACTTGTTTCACTTTTCATAAATTTGTGACAATCACAATATTCACAACTTTATGAGTAATAACTTTCACTACACGTGAATATGTCGTCTTTAGCTAAAGATATATTAACAAAATTCACTACAGGTGAATAGAGTTTTATATCTAGTTTAGACTCTTAAACCCTTAAGAGATCGCTCTATCTTCAGATCACAATATCATTGCACTCATAAAAATAATGCATGTGTGTCTAATTTCATATTTTCTGGTGTTCACCCAAAACATACCATGTCATTTACGAAAATTGACTTCCTTATTTTTCCTCGTATTAATAAGGAGTCTACAAAGAACTTTCTTATTGATACTATTCGTAATTGGCTCTCAACACAATATGTGACTTGTCACACAATAACAATAATAGATTTGATAACATGTAAGTTATACATACATTGAACATCTTGTTCATTCATTTGAACTTCTAGTTCATTTCATCACTTGAACTTCAGGTTCGTTCACTTGAACTTCTGGTTTGTTCACATGAACTTCTGGTTCATTCACTTGAACTTCTGGTTCGTTCACTTGAACTTCTGGTTTGTTTAACATGAACTTCTAGTTCATTTAACTTGAATTCTTGACATATTAAGATTGTATACCATACAAGTTCTTAGATAGTAGTCTTGCTTCCTTCTCCCATTAAAGTTGGAGTTTTCACCTTGTCAAATTTGTAATCTAATACCGAGCATTACATTGATCACCCATTCACAAGCTCTAGGTATTAATAAACGATAAGGAACAAAGCCTCTCGTATATTTCCAACTTTTCATGTGGCATTACTTTAATATATCGAGGGAGGTAAGAGGGTGTATACCGCATATTTGAATAATCTTTTGCTCTCTTCTCGAGACAAGTTTCAAATAGGAGAATTGTAAACAGTCGATCTTAGTCGAATTTATTTCTCGACATCCCAAGTTTATGATTTGATATGATCAACGACTCTACCAGGTCGTGTACGTCATATATTAGCATTCGTCAATGCAAGCATATACCTAATGACATTACCTTGCCATTTGTTTCCATTTTGACTGTATAATAAGCGACACTACTAGATCGTTTTCTAAATGTATAGGAGCTACAAGATGCTCAACTAATACACTAATTAAATAATCACATTCTCGCCCTTAATTTGTGTAGCCAATGTGTTGAGGCATCTATCAACATCATACAATATATGATTATTCTCATCGGTCTACATGCTAGTATACTCAATCCTCATTTATCTTTTGAACTTAGTCAAGGATCATAGGAAACTTTACATACGTGGTCACCCTTATCCCTTAGGAGATGAAACTTCAGGTTTCAGGAGCTTCAGGTCCTTTACTTATTAGTGTAATGACCATGCGTATTGTTCACATGAGTAATCAAGTTTATCATGCCACATAATATTCAACTTAATTTCTGGTTAGTTTATCATGTATATTGTAGGCATCTTCTATTTAGACTTTCTTCAGGCTAGTCTATGAGATGAATACTTGAATATTTGACTCAAATGCAAACTTGCAGTTAATATCATCATATGACAACCATTTTGTCAAAATATATCTTTATAAATATATATCTTCATAAATTCTTGTATCTTCAGGTAACAAGATAGATACTCTTCCAGAGTCTTTTATGAGATCGTTCCCTTAGAACATAATATCCACACCAAAGTTTCAATTTGCATGGTAATGGAAAACTTCCGGTTTCCAATTAAAATAATTAAACTGAATGACATCATCGACAAACATAATTGTCTACCATTGAAAATCCGCATCTGGGTGATCCATTAATAATTTGGAAGATCATCAACTCAAAATCAAATAAGCCTTATATTAGATTTCTTGAAAAAAAAATGATGATGCCACGAGATGGGTGCATTCAGAACTAAATTGTGTCTTCAAGACATTCGAATGGAACCATACATATATAGGTTCGATTTAGTAATCATTATCATGACTTATGGTTGCGCGCTTAACCGTAACCTCTTTCACACCCTCTTCCGGAGGAGACATGCTTCTGGCATGCGAGAGGCTGTCGTATGTATACTAGACCATTCTTGGTGGTCATTGATAAATTGTTCTGAATATGATATAACCCCATTGTTATTGTACTACTACTAGAATACATGATTTGTTAGGAGATCAGGTAACTCTTCCGGAGCTTATAATGATCCCTTATTGCCAATATCGAGTCTGCAAGATCTCGTATAGTTGATGATAATAAGGTTCATGCATAACACAGTTCTACCCGAATTTTAGTGGTGCATGTTTCTCCCAAAATTTTACGAGCCATAAATTTGGCATTAGAAACTCATATCAAAGTTGTTTCTTCTAGAAACAATTTGCGAATTTTAATGCAACAATGATAACACATATTAGACATTTTTCAATATTCATCAAGAATAGAAATTTCGTGAAATCTAAATTGTCAACTTCGAGTGACAAAAGGAAAGCTTTTATCATCTACCACCACGACTTCCACCACGGCCGTTTCCACATGTATATGACATATATATAATGATGTATAAACATAAACAATAAACAATTATATATATATATATATATATATATATATATATATATATATCTTGTTAGATTTAGGCTCCTGAGAAACCAGTTCTTAGGGTGAAACGGAGTTAACGACTTATAGGCGTTGGATCAAATATAGATGAATGGTCAGGATTCACTTATAATTTTGAATAATAAAAAAAACGTTTTAATATCCCTAAATCACGCTACCAATCTCAGCCCTCTCTCTCCTCCCTAATTCCTTCTATCTCTCTCTGCAAATTGATCGCCGCCTCTCTCGTTACCCTAGCAGGAACCTCCATCTCCGCCTCCGTAAGGTCTTCGTCGGAGTAGTATATACTGCACTCTTCCGTCCGGCTACACCCTTCTGGTAATCTAGCCATTGCTCCTCCTTCCTCTCTCGGTCTCTCTTGTTTATTCTCTTCCTCCTCTAATTTCTAAACCGTTTCACTTCGCCTCCTCTAATCTAGTCATCGCTGCGCCGCCGTTCCTCCTCTTGCTGCTCGCATCATCGCCGGGTAAGCCTCAATTTTGTTTTTTCGTTTGCTTTGTAGACAGATTTGTAAATTAGGGTTTACAAATCTGGACGGAGGGTTATTTCTTTTGATTGTTACAGTATGGTTCTTCCTGTGATTTACAAGTCTAGATTTTCTTCAATTCCACATACAAGTCTAGATTTTCTTCAATTCTCCATTATGTAATCACTGCACGAGTAAATTAGTTTTGATACTTGAATGAGCCTTTTTTTAACAAATTGAAGAATGCAAGCCTCGATGACGAATTGCCCGATCTTGGCTGCAAGATCTCTCTTGATGGATCCTCAGAAGAGGAGATGTGGGATCGGTTTCATAACACAGGATTTGGGAGGAGTCTTTCTCAGCGATAATTTTGATTATCAACAAATGATTTTGTCCGGATGATTTAGGGGGAAAATCATGCGATTGCTTATGAACCCTAAATTCAAGTTTTGGATGAACAGAAAACAGAGATATGATCATGGAGTGCAATGCGGTTGATTTTGGGGGCTGTGAGTTTTGTGTGATAAATTTTTTGATTTCTCCTGTTCTATTGTGTGTGATTTTTTTTTTTTATGATGAATAGCCCTTTTATAGCCAGTCTCATTTTTTTTTGGCAGTAATAAAGTGACTTGTACTCATTTTTATTCATAGAGAATACAGAAAGCAATGCATTAGGGAATCGAACAAGATTAGTACCCTACGGAATCAGCACCAAACAGCGGGCAAACGAACCATTGTCAAAATCATTCAACTGCTTATACAGAAAATGAAAGCTTAAAAACAAGGGTTTGGATCTGATTAACGTATGCTTTAGGTGTCCTAGCGAATTTATCTCATGGGTATATGCATTGATTTAAAGAATGGTGAAATGACAATGACGTACTGAAAGCTTTCAAAACAATTTTTCTTGTAGTTTTTTTTTCTTGACTATTCTTAGGATCATTAAAATTATGCCAGTTCAACCTCGGATAATAAATCTAGAAGTTTTGGATAGTACAAAGAAGAAGATAGTAGCAGGTGGGACTCATGGCTGGGAGTCAGTCTTGAATTAAAGAATGCACACTACTTTTTACATTATTCAAATCGTATGTAGTGTTTTTGAAGTGCATTCTTAATATGAAGAAATTAATGAACAACGATTTGGTGCATATCTATACGGATTTGGTGCATATCTATACATATTTAGTGCATATTGCCACGAATTTGGTTCATATCTATATAGATTTGGTGCATATCGCTAAAGATCGATTTGGTTCATAACACTGCAACTTTCGTGCATATCTATACAGATTTAGTGCATATCACTACGGATTTGGTGCATATCTATAGATATGTGTTGCATATCAACTAGAAAGTTGTAAACATCGGAAAATACATCAGCACTTATCTCTTAAATTAAACTGCATATAAATATCAATATCTCTAAAACCCAAGTTTACATAATACCAAAAACTAACTCTAAATCCAATATCTCTAGAAATTAAATTACATATTAACATCAACTAAAGGGTTCTTTGCAATTTCAATTGTCATGAGAAACTCAATGCTCTTGTGTATATCTTCAGCCTCAATAAAACATTGAGTATCGAATAATAATAATTCTCCGTCTGTCAATAAAACATCGCATATCATAATGAAACTCTAGCGATCCATAGTAAAATTTAATAGTGCATTCGATTTGAGAGGAGATAAACATTAATCGCAAATCAACACATCTAGTGCATATCATGTAAATCTGATTGCATAACGGTGCAAAAAGAACGCATATAACAACTTAATTATCGCATAACATAAATCATTTGAAACCCTAAATAGATATTGCATAACAACGATTAGAAACCGCATATCGAACTAACTTTTTTGCATATCAGAATAAAACCCTGGCGAACAAGGAATTAAAGGATTTTCCAATTATTGGTTTAATGTCATCGGGACAATGAGGAACCCAATACTTTTTGTTTCTGTCTTTCACGTCAATAACACATTCGGTACCATATAATGCTTCTTCATCATCATCTGACATTACCATATAATGCTTCTTCATCATCATCTGACATGCAATCAACATAATCGTCCGAGGAAGAATAGATCACATCATCAGGTCGGTTCTTCTGCATACCTGATACAGTTTTGTGCATATCAATAAACCGTAAATGCACATTCATTAAGAACAAGTGCATACCAAATAAATCAGATTGCATAACCGCGAAAAAATAACTTAGGGCGAAAGCCAACATACCTATTGCATAACGGAGATTACGAACTGAATATTGATTTACTTTATCGCATATCAATATCTCACCCTAGCAACCGATAGTAAAATTTAAATAGGTATACAAAATTCAATAGGTAAATCAAATTTCTCACCCTCATGACCGTCAATTTACATGAAAGAATCTTGTGAATCTAATATGAAAGTCGAATGTCACATCCACTTGGCTAAGAATTCGATTCGAGAGGAAAAAACCATTGTTAGAATCAAAACATATCTACTGCATATCAAGTATATCCGGGTGCATAACAATGATTACGAAACGCATACGACAACCATTTTACTGCATAACAGAATTCATGTGAAACCCTAAATTGCTACTGCATACCACCGAATCATCTGATGCATATCGTTTTATTGTTGTCGCATATCAGAACGAAACCCTATTTAACCCTAGTTTGATGCATATATCAAAGTCGAGTATAATCAAACCCTAATCAAATCCTAATAAAACCCTAATCAAATTCCTATGAATCTAATATATCAAAGTCGATTTTAGTAAACAAATTTGATGCATATCTCGATACTAACCTTCCTCCATGAAGATTTGTGTGATGTTGTATCAATCAACTATTGTTACCGTCGGGAAGAAAAAACCAGAAGAGAAGAACGATAGAAGAGAGAAGACGTTAAATTGATGGAAGAGAGAGAGAATTTGGAATTGCCATAAATTAAGGAAGGGGTTATGATTTTTTTTTTCCTTATTTTCTTTTAATTCCAAGACATCTAATCTAGCCCTTCATCTAATCTCATCTTATGACTCCTATTCGTTAACTCAGTTTTACTATAAAAGTGGTCTTACCGGAGCCTCCCTCTATCTTGTTATACGGTAAGCATAAGAAATGTGATGAAACGTGATCAAACTATTGACTGTAACCTATCACCAAATGCATAATTAATCTAAACATAAACATGATCAAATTTATAAGGAAAAAAAAAACGCATGGAGGCACTTAATGGCGTGAATATGAGGGGGAAAAACGCATGAGAAGGTAATCAAACGCATTAGAAACGAATGTACTACTAATTTGGATCAATTCATAAGCAATATTAATAATAATAATGAAGCAAAATAACATTTGAACGATTCGTATACGAAAACAAAATATTCTCTTTTTGATTAGTAGCATCCAGTTCAAATGGTACGAATGATCATCTAAATTAGTTTGCGATTAATTCAGATTCTCTACACGAGAATAATAATCAAAAATTCATGTAAACTTATCCTCTTTTGAGAGACTAGAACCGGGCCCCGCGCTACGCGCGGGGAAATTGTGGTTTCAAAATGGTATTTTGCTCGTGGTTTTTCCCTTTTTGCTTGGTTTCTTTGATTTGTTTTGTTTGTTGAAATAGTTTTAAGATAATGATTTTATTATTTTATCTTGACGGTCAATGTGTAACAAAATACAAATCTGACGTGAAGCTTAGGTAGTTTTCGACATTTATTTTATATATATACACAATGTTGTTTATACTCTCGGTTAGAGTTCATCATAAATTCAAAAGATTGTTGTGTTATATAAGATCTCACTTTTTGATGGGTAGTTTACTCTTGGGTGGAGCCCCAGTCTTTTACATTGTTTAAAAATTAGTTTTAATAAGCACTTTGAAAATGACCAGAGAATATCCATGACAAAAACAAAATGTTGGAAACAACTTAGACCTAACAACGTAATAATGATAATCAGACGATGGTTGCATAAAGAAACTTACTGTAAACTGAAATAATCGAGTTATAGGTCTAAATATTAAAGTACTATTAAAAACGTCTTCATTATATCAACATTGGAAAACTCCCGATCAATATGGGTCATCTTGTCAAGCTCCTCTTCCAATGTCATTCTCATTTATATAAACGTTTTTGTGTTTAAAACCTAAGACATCGATAATATTTGTGGTTCTATTTAACAATGACATACTAATTTTGAGAGAAGAAAGGCAAGATAAGATCTAATGTGTTACTTGCATGTCTCACAGAGCTGAAATAAAGTATTCTTAATGTAACATTGGTGAAGAAAAACTTGTCCTTTCTACATTCCAAATTTTAATTAATCGATACTCTATCCACATAGATGAGGATTCAACTATTAATCAAAGAGTAGAAATACCATCTGGTTCATCCACCTCGATCAAATCATCCAGCTAATAAGAAAAGAGTAGAAATACCATCTGGTTCATCCACCTCGCTCAAATCATCCAGCTGATAAGCAAAGAGTAGAAATACCATCTGGTTCATCCACCTCGATCAAATCTTCTAGCTGACTCTTTTGCTTTGCTTGACGTAAGAGGAAGTTATATTAGATTATAGCATTTCAAAGGGACATATAGAAGTGGGACATGCAACCATGGTAGGTAGCAAATATATATACCAAATACGGATCATTGAGGAGATTACTCTAAATTATAATGTCTCATTCTTTCATGCAATATGTTTAAGATCTTGTTGATGCCGGACAACTGTCATTGGTTTCAATCCTCATTTCCGTTGATTTACCGGGAACAGGTCGAGATCGCCTTATTCATTAGCGGAACATAGAAAACAGAGGGGAAATATTGACAGTTAATCGTGAAGGGGATTTGCAATCAGAGAGCTGAATTTCTAAACAGATTGAAATTAGATTTTAATTTAACACTATCAAGGTACCACTAAAAATTAAAATAAGGAGGAACATATTAATTCATTAATTTTAGAAGTGACATATCTCAACATAGATGTCAATTGGTCTATATACTACTATACTCCGTCAGACAAATCTCTCGCCAAATCAGGCAAGTTTTGAGCCACGCTGATTAACTTGGAAACCTTTAAATTCATATCCAGTGAAATCTCAGCTTTAAACTGATCAATCAACCACCCCCACCTTCTTCAACCTCCAAATCAAAACACCTTCTCTCTGAACAAAACAAAGACCTCAAAAATTCTGCATAAAAAAGGAATATGATATTAATAATATGGAGTAAGTAATAAAAGCATCAAAAAGTCAAGAACTTGTAAAACAACAAGAAAAATGCAGCCAATAACAATTACACTATATCCGACTTTACTTTTAGTATGAAGAAGTCTAAGTTGTATATACAAAAAGATATAGATCATCGAGGTGAAAATACATGCACAACCAACTGCAAAGTACCCTATCCCAAGGAAGTAATTTTTTCTTCCCAAACATCTTAAAGTAGAAACTAACTCAATGCAAGATATCCACACAGTCGAATTTAGAAAGTACAATTTCAAATAAGTAATCAATTTACATTGAAAATATCCTAATTATATCAATTCCTTCAACGCTTTTCTCAAATCGGGTCTTCGTCCAGATCACTATACCATTTCTCCAGTTCATGAACTCAATGTTTTAGTCTTCGAAGAAATATTCACAACTGGGGTCTGAAAAATGAATTTGAAGGGTATGTCATAACCTAGTTTAACTGAGTAAAGATCAGACATTCAAAAAATAAACCCTAAGTTGAGCGATTGTACCTGGCTTAGCCAGTCGGTAAGTCATGAAATGAAATGTTGACTCAAATTTAAAATTGGGTGTCCAAATCCCAATAACACGACATCATAGAGCTTGTAGCAGTAAATGTCTCTCAAGACCAAGCAGACGATCAAAGTCGCTCGAGCCAATTCCTGTAAACCCGACGACCTTGGTTCTCCAAATCTTAGCATCAATTGCTACATTCTTCATCCTCGTTTTCTCAATTCTTCGCTCCGAGCAACAAATCAATTGAATCATCGGTCACATAATCGTAGGTCACGCAACAACCACTCTCATAAATCACGAAGCAAAACAATAGTTGGTTGTTATCAAATTTACATGTTTATTTAGTAAATCGTTTAAGTTCAGTCCTCACTCCTCACCCAAATTTTGTATCAAAGAATCTGGACATATACCTTCTCAAATCACCGAAACTGGTAGTTTGCCAATGTGTCAGCCTCCTTCCACTTGGGTAAACGGTCACCTAAAACCAAACACTAATTTCTCATAAACAGTCAACGGTAACTCCCACTTCGTGAAACCTCATAAATCAGACACAACTCAACTATGTAACCATTTTCTACTGTTTTTTATTCTTTGAATGCGCAACAAACACCATCATGAAACTCATTAATTCAGTAACACAGTAGTGTTGTATAGTTTAAAACCCATTAATGTGAAAAGTCAATCATCATTACGATACTCTATTTTTCTGCATTTATATAAACAACTATGTTATTATTTAAAATCCAAGATTCCAATGGAAGAAACTCATTAAAATGTTTTCAACTCAGTCTAGGCTGACAAGAAAAAATGCCAACAAACACTTCAGGATTTTGCCAGATTAAGCATTTTGCCAGAAAGTTCCACTCTCTTCGGTGTTAATCAGCAAATCAATAATCTCCTCATTAGGATTCTCACCTTTTATAGTGAAATATCTTCTCTGAGCTGTCTCCTTCTATTTAGCATTTATCTTCTCCCTCCGTTCCTGAAATTCGTCCATCTTCTCTTTGAGCTTCTTCCTCATTCCGTTCACCACTAACGTCCTTGTCCGGTCAACTAATGTTCCTGGGTCAAAACCTGGAACGTTTCTGTTGGAAGCACTTTCCCTGTCCAACATGTTGACATTATTGGTTTAGCATAAGTTTTAAAATTCAAAAAATATACCTAAGCCTTTTCAATTGTTCCATATCCAAGAGATTCCTGAACATATAATAGGAGATTCATCAAGAAGGTTAATCCTCTAAAATTATAACTTATTATGACAGTCTCCAGTCTCAACTCAACTCAATGAACAATTAATATAAACATGGCTAATTTACCAAAAAATTGAGCTTAATTTTGACAGTCAACCTAATTAAGTAATCCACCAAATTAGAGTTAACTCCAACAGTCGCAACTCAAATGAATATCTGGAAACTCTCTAAAGTATGCAATCGAACATTCAACTTGTTAGATGTGCATAAATAAGCCGAGGAAGGAGAAGAAAGTACTACCTTGATGAGCTTTGCCTTCTTGAGTGTGAGAGAAACATCACGATCCATCTTAGAACGGAGATCCTCCAAAGCCTTGGTGTTGTGAAGCGTCCTGCTCTCCTCATGAGCATCCCTAAGCTAACAAGGCACCAACTACCAACTGTTTTAATTTATCTTTCACTCTTTAGCCTATAACTTAGTCAAATGAGACTCCAACCTAAATTCCTAATACATATTCTAACCTTTATAATGACCCGGTCACGAAAAACGGAAATTGAACACCTCTCGTAAAAAAGATAATCAGCAAGTTAGGCAATACGCTTGAGTCATAAATTTGCAAACATTTATTCAGCAGGAAAACTATGCACCTGACATAACAGATTAATTATGTTTTGCGAAATAAATAAACATTGAAAACATAAGTAACAGTAACACTGTAACACACCCTATGCTCAAGTAATTCAGGTGCTAGTCAAATTATGTCCCAAAACATTATCATCGGTGTCCTATCTGATATGTGAGTATCTATAATGTTGACTCAACAATTAAGAAAAATTATCTGTTTATCAGCTAGAAAAGAGTACAACATCTAATTTTTCATCTATCTTTGCACAAGGATCAGAGCATACAAGACAATGCGTATGAAACTTACCTATATTAGTTGTTGAGAAATAATCTTAGGGGACAGCGGTGTGACACATCCAGCTTGCTGAGGTCTTGCTCTTCTTTTCGAGACGTCTTGAATTCAGAAAGTTTGGCAGGAATACTTGTATCTAGCATGGTAGAAGGTGAAAATCAGAATTCTCAAATTAAACGTTCCACACTTGCACTGTCTTGTATGCTCTCCCTCATTTAAAACTTCTAACCCTTGTAGTTTTAGTGTTCCATCTCCTAACCCACATATAAATATACAAGCTCATTCAAAATAATCACAACAATACTCATCCCAGCCTGCTCAAAATACTGAAATTACAAACAGAAAATCAATATTTTATCCCTTTAATTGTTCTAAATTTCACACTGTTTAAAGCAATCCATAGCCTGTGTCGGAAACAATTGACATAAAGTATAATTGCGAAAGGGAAATTGAGGAACCTTGGTTGAGATGCGACTGAGGGAAGAGCTCATTCACTTGAAATCTGCAGCTGAAACCGATCTACCAAACACCCACATCCGGATCAAGCAAACATCAGACGCGCCGATCGGGAGACGATTTCCATATCTTGTGCGCCAATTAATTCAGTGCGAATCTGAGGGAAGAAGATAGAGTTAGCGCTCTAAAATAAAAGTGAATTAAGGGTAAACTACATAATTCCAGGCACGACATTTGTATAACGTTTTGTTTATGGGCTTATCGCTCTGTTTAAAATGTAAGTAATCAAATAAGACCGAATAGGAGAAAAGATGTTATTCGAGTGGAGATATTTGGAAAAACTTTTGATGATTAATAAGTGAGGGAATTTTTCTGACATGAACCCTGGAAATTAGGGAAAACAACAATTTGCTACGAGTATAATAGAAGGTCATTTTGCCAAAAAATCATTTTGCCCCTGTCAAATTCCATACCAAACATTGATCTTGAACTCAATCATCATGTCATACCAAAGTTCCTGAAACTGTAATGAAATCATCATTCATACATCTCATTGAATTTGTTGTAGTGGACGATGAGGCTTCAAAGCATTTGGATTTCCTTGATCATAAAAAACTCAACAGCGATACCGCTTTATCTGCCAGTATTCCTCCTTCGCATTTGAAGCTGCTAGAATCTATTGAAAGAACTGAGCCACACCCACCAAACTTCTCATTTGAACAACCATAATATACTTCCTTCGAACCGAGAAATGACAATGCTCCAGCACACATTATACACGGCTCACACGTAACGTAGAGCACACAACTGGAAAATTTATGGGCAACTTCAGATTATGATAGCCCTTCTTTTTGCCATTGCAGTAAAAGAGCGTCTATGGCCTCCATTTCTGCGAGTCTTGTATCATTTCTAGTCTCAGTAGTACGATTGCTTCTGGAAGCAATCACTTTGCCATCTTCAATAAGCACACAGCCAACCGGTACTTCCAATCTTTGCAAAGCGTTTTTTGCTTCTTCTATCGCGGGTTTCATATATCTAAGATCATCAGAGAGCTATTCTAATCCAACTAAAGCCATTTCAGGTAGCTTTTGTATGAACAATTCTGAAGAAGTGGCGATTTCTCACCAGCTGCGCAGCAGAAACAAATTACAAGCTCATCACTCGAAATGTACAAATTAAAATTAAAAAATGATTTCATATACCAAAACCAGGCTCACATATTAGCCATTTATAAAATAAAACTGACAAAAGGCATACAAAATGGATTCTATGCTCTTGCTCATGATTCTTGTTTATATAAGCCCCAACTCTGCTTAAATTATGGAGATCATAAAATGCCTTTAAAAATTATCTATATTGCTAATGTTAGGTCAGTTGAAGTCATAAAAGTGAGATTAAATACATGTTTTTTCCAATCAATGCTTCATGTCTCTTAAATTCAGATTTAACACTATTCACCAAAACCAGTGATGTCAAATGTTCAATAACAACATGTCTTTGACAAATTTGGCAAATTAACCAAAAGACAAACAGCAGAGAAAAGAATTAAGAGCTAGGTTTGAAGGGGAGCTTACATCACCCTCTGAGAGAGACTTCGCAACAGAGAGAGCGATGCGTTTCAAAACCTAACCAATAACTGCAAAAACAAAAAACATGAAGCACACAATATATCAAACTCAGTAAAAGAAAATGATGTTTAGTCCAGCAGAGCAAACTTGAATAAAAAAAGAAAGAATGGTGATATAACTAACCATGAACGATTGAAACAGACTTGTTGATTGTTCAGACCAACCCCTCCCTGCACATTATGAAGAAATCAGAAGCTCAAGCTTCTTTTTTGTTTTGTTTTATCACTTCATGCCATAATAAACATAAATCATAAGTGAGGATTAACAAAGAAGTGCAATGGAATCAACTCTTTATATTATTGTATCCATCTAAGTCGAATTCGCCTTGGACCGAATAAATTCCTCCTCCTTGCAAATTATGAAACAACAATGAATTTAACTTGATTTCTAGGAAACTTTTAGTAACTAATGAAATATTTATGTGCTAATTGCAAACCTGTTTTAGAGTTAGATCATCCTGAGCATTGTGACCCATTGAATTTAAAGGTTGATTTAGTAACTAATGAGGGTGATTTGTTTCAGGTATGAACAATCAAGGACTACTAACAACTTTATAGCCCCCAGATGATGCCAAGAGTTTAGATCCTTCAATTTTCTTTGTGGTTTGACAAAGCATTGAAAGCAAGAAACCGACAGAAAAAGGGCTGTCATGGCCAAATTTTAGGGATAAGTGACAATCAAAGGTATAATTAGAGGACATAATAGAATTTTTAAAATATGAATACATTTTGGATAAAAAACCTTGGTTCTTCATCCCCTTCAATTAAAAGCATATCTCCCAGCAGTTCGTTGACTTTGTCTTGGCATGCAAAAGGTGATTCGCAAGATAACTAAGCAAAAGCACATATCACACATGAACATTAGATGCCAAAGAGAAGGGTGACAATCAAAGGTATAATTAGAGGACATAATAGAATTTTTAAAATATGAATACATTTTGGATAAAAAACCTTGGTTCTTCATCCCCTTAAATTAAAAGCATATCTCCCAGCAGTTCGTTGACTTTGTCTTGGCATACAAAAGGTGATTCGCAAGATAACTAAGCAAAAGCACATATCACACATGAACATTAGATGCCAAAGAGAAGGGTGCAATCTAAGTTAAGTTTAAGCTCATTAAAATTTCTGGTACAATGGAACTGCAAACAGAGAGGATCGATGGAATAGATGTGAAAAAGTACCTTCCAACAACTCGAACACATGCAAGAAGATCATGTCCTTTACGTATTCCATGTTCCTAGGAAAAACTCAGTTAGGATAAGTAATGCAGAGTCATTTAAACCCATGGAATCGAGAGTTTGAGAGGCAAAAACCCCTTTGCGAATTTGCCTATGCTTGATATCATCTACAACGAGGGGAATACAACTACTCTCCAAATGACAGGAGATTTCTGTATATGTAATGCAGCAAAAGAACCGACCTGCAGAAATTGAAGGCGAAAAATTAAATACAAGAAAGAGACAGCAACCAATACTGAATTGATAAATGAATGAATCCATTTGTGGGAAAAAAATGAAGGAAAGAAACGGCCACCAATATTTAATGCAGATAAATGATAGCTATAAATGACACTAAATAAATACAGAGGAAGACCGGGATTAAAACATTGAAATCATAATAAATTGGAGGAAAACCTAAAAATTGTATGAGCACCAAAAATAATCCTAAATTTGACTGGAAAATTACCTTTTCTATGAGTATAATGTATCTTGCATCTGTCTCAATGACCATGTTCTCCAGCAAATTCAGGTCACCAGAAATTGCATGCCCAGAAGATCCACATGTGGTGCAGTCCACTATCTCTTGATTTGGCTCCTACCATAATTTTTTTTTTTGGCAAAAACAGTCCTCATATTAGGTAAAGGAAGAGGATAAATGGAGAAAAGAAAAGGCTAGCTTTATTTAGTTTCTTTAGTGCACCAATAGTTTTACCAATAAACAGCATACTAAACAGATAAACTTGAACAATGGTACCAATCACCATAAAAAGTTCATAGACTGTTCCAGCAAATTGAATTACCGCTTTTTGGAATAAAAATGAAAAGTACATGTAACAGAAGACGACCAACAATAAGACCTCTGTAAGAAGCCATGATTCCAAGACTGTACCGGCTGCACCGAAGCAACGCAACTGAAATACTCTGAGGAGCTGGACAACAACTTATAGTATAGCTCCCTTTGAGTGACTCTCTTCTCATGAACTAATATCCCGTAACACATCTCCATTACCTTCCAAACTGTCCAGATTTTTTCAAAAGTGCTAGGTTCAAATGACCAGCTGTCCATAATTCTATTTACGGACATCAAAATTCCCTTACCTTCTTCTCTCATCCCGGTTCCCTCGATCTTCAAGGTATCGCACTCTCTCTGTTTCTCTATGCATGAAATTTATTTATTTTTTCAATTTGAAATACTACTGAAACTTAAGCATTCGACACAGATGAATAAGCAAGTAATCAATAAATTATCCAATTACAGGATCAAACGGACCTTGTTATTACCTAACGCAAGGTCAGTTTAAGGGATAGGAGGAGCCTTGGTTTGCGAATCATCATCGTTCACCATTTCATCGATCAAATCCTTGATTTCTGCCATCTGTTGTCGGATCTTCCTAGCACTGTCCACTCTCTTCAGCCTCTGGATTGAACGGAACAAAAATTCAGTAATTAGGCTTTAGAAATCTCAAGAAGGAATTGACAGAATTGGAATTTGATTACCTTGACGGACGTGGTTTATTGAGTAGTTTCGGAGTCAAATGATGCTTGAGCATACCTTCCTGCTACGGAGACTGCATCGTGGACCCTCAACGACAATTTGACTGCCTTCAGCTTGGAAAGAATATTAGAAGCAAAACAAAGTTAGATGTCCTTTTAGTATTAAAACTTAAAAGGGTAAATAATAATACAGCTTCAACTAACAAAGAGATAAGATTAATGGAGTCAGCATATAAACCTTAAGTTTCAGCTTCAAGGCACCATATTCCACATCATTCATTATCGGGTTTCCAGCTGCATAAGCCATTGACGCTTCCAGAAATCTTTGTTCATCAGAACATACCATTTACCGATCAAGCAAAATCCACCAGATCAAGACATAGTTTCATGCAGTAAAAAAGGGTAATATGAATATTTTGATTTGGTACATACTCAACATCACAACACTACTTCCTTCCCAAATTAGTTCTTCCTTCAGATTGTCAAATTCCTCATTCGACATGATAGCTTTTCCCTCATAGTAAAACGTCTGTATAAACAATCAAAAAATAGTCTGTATTAGTTCTTCATCTACATGAGCAGTTGGAAGAATACAACAGACATGATAGACTCTTTCATACTTGTAGTGCTTGTAAATATTGTGCTTCAAACTCTCCAAATGATTTTTTATCCTTCAATATTGCAAAATCTTGCTATCAACAACTTCATCTTGTTCAGCCTCACCTGGAAAAGCAACAACATGTTTAGCAGAGCACAATACTCATCCTCAAATTAGAAACAAAAACTGTACCAGTAGCCGTAGGTTTAAGAATCGAGCATCTTCGGCCGAGACCGAAGCGACAAGCCTACAGAATCTTCCCTTGAAGAGAAAGAAGGGCATGACGATGATGAAATCGGGATAGAAATTAAGGTTCTGTGAAGAGGTGTTGGCGATGATACCTCTGTAGAAGACGTATAGTAAAAGGAAGAGGGGTTGGCGATGATCCCGCTCAGCTTCGCTTCCAGGAACTCTACATGGAGAATTCAGATTCTTCTCCCGGGTAGGCAAGATCGGATTCTCACGGCCAGCGACCCGCGTCGGATCAGCCGATCAGAGACTGTTCGAGCAAGCGACGAAAGAGAATGAGCAGCTTTGGCGGTAGATCCGTTCATCGAAGGTGGAAACAAAGCTCTCCGCGTCTGATTCTCAGCGACATGATGAATTGGCATGCTTCTGGGGAATCGAGCGAGAAGCAGCGATGAAGAAGAGAAGATGCAGATGGTGCAGCCACGATAAATACCATAGAAAAGAAACTGCCACAGATGAAGTTCAACAGACTACATAAGAGACCGACCAAAGACGGGGTGAAAGACCAGGAACATTAATTCACAGGCCCATTAACGACCCAAATATCGAGCCCAAAAATTAATTCGGTACCGATTTCATTCAAATTTGGCATTGGACAACCAATCTTTATATAGATAAGATAATATAAGATCAATCACACAAATTCATCTTCGAGAGAGATAATAATATATATTCACTTCAGGAGATAATATAAGATCAATCGCAAAAATTCATCTTTTTCGAGAGATGATTATATATATCCACTTCAGGAGATAATACAAGATCAAATTACGTAAATTCATCTTCTTCGGGAGATGATTATGTATATATCCACTTCAGGGGATAAAACAATATCAATCACGCAAATTCATCTTCTTCCGGAGATGATTATATATATCCACTTCAAGGGATAAAACTATATCAAATGTGCAAATTCATTCTCTTCGAGGGATGAAAATTACCACTTCAAGAATGATATATGCACACAAATTTGTCTTCTCCCACTGATGATTTTAACACTTGTATATAACCACATCAAGGGTTTAAAAATGACCGCTTTAGGGATTGAGAGACTAATACTTCAGGATTGAAAATTGAACGCTTCAGGGATCGTTTAAAACTTAGATCGCTTCAGGGATCGATTAAAAAAAGATCGCTTCAGGGATCGATTAAAAATAAGATCGCTTCAGGGATCGTTTAAAACTTAGATCGCTTCAGGGACGGTGTTCTTGTACATAAGATCAATTAGAATAAAATAAAATCTCTTTTTACCGTCTCCTTGTGCATACATGATTATGCGAAGTGCATATATAATGATACGAGATGCATCAACATAGTTTCCTATGTGAGCGATTCGTGCTGATAACGTGTTACAACAATATACGTGGACTAGAAGAAGAGAATAAGAGAGTAAGAGAGAAAAATAATAGAGAGAAAGAGTATGTGTTCTTCTCCTTTTGCATAAGTAAATCTCAAGCCTATTTATAGGCTAATACATGAGAAGACCATAAGTCATGTAGTTACATGTACATCCATAATATAAGGTAATATAACAGATAGTAACTTTTTTTAAGCAAAAGCAAACACCAATAGTAAGCTAAAAATAATAAAATGGAGAATATTCATTTATAGATGTTTTACTTTTTCCGGTCAAATGTTAAATTTAGCGGTCAAAATAGCATTTTCTAAATGGTGAGTAGTCCAAAAAGCATAATAGATAAACAAAACAATTCATATTTATAACAATTTAAAGAAAAGAACATGCAAATAGTGTAAATAGAGCTCAATCTATTCGACCAACCGACCCAAAGAGTCCAACTCAACCCCATTCATTTGAACGATGTTTTGACTCAATTTGAAACTATTTAGAAAATAGAGTCATAGTTTAATCTTGCTATCTCCGGAAGATTTTTTCTTATCCTCAATTTGTTTAGTCAAGCTTCATTATTTACTCCATTTCAATAGATAGTAGAAAATAGATTCGTTGTTTAATTTTTGAACTTGTATTACAAATTTAGAGCTAAACTTATAATATATACTTAAAATAGCAAAATTATAGCAACTACTATTGGGGTTGGTTGATTTGTTAAAAATAGAAAACGCTAAAAAGTACAAGTTTGACATGCTAAAATCCTAGTTGACATGTTATATTTAACTCTTTATTGGAGATGTTCTTAGACAGAGTCTCATATTGAAAGTTGAGAGATAGATTGCCTATTATATAAAGTTATGAATTACGCATTTCATTTGCTAATTGGTTTTAGGATGAACCTCATAGGCTTATCTATTGGACTCAATATGCACGTTGTGTTTATTTATATTCTGGATCCAACTTAACTTGGCTTTAGTCCCGGACAGTATGTGATTGTCCCATAATCCACCTGACCCACATAACTTCACATGATATCAGAGCTACCCATGATCCAACAATGCCCATAATTGTTTTTGCATAGAGTCGCTTTTAGGGAAGATTGTTGTATTATTAGCTTTACAAAGTCTCTTACTATATATCGTCCGGGTAAAATTTTAAATATCGTCTGGGTCCGTGCATAACGCATGGAGGCATTTCATGCGTAATGCATGAAAACATACCAAGCATAACTCTTAAAAACATTTCATGAGTTACACACCAAAAGTTGTGTTATAAATATAACAAAAACCCTATTCGACTTCCATTTTACCCATATACCGCCATGAAAAACCGAGAGATCTCCAAATTTTCCATTCTCCACCCTAATCTATCATTCAAGGTTCGTTTTTTTAGAAGCATTCTAATGTGGATTCTATATGAAATTGCATATTATATGATGATTTTTATAATGAATTTATATATATAAATCTATTTATATGGAATTTTGTTGTTTAGAATGGATGAAAGGTGATCAATTTTGATTATGCATGATTGGTGAATGCTTTTGTTTAGTTAAATTTGATATTGAATAGATAATATCGTAGATTAGAGTTTTGATTTTGTTTTGGGAATTTTTGAAGTAGTTTTGTTAAATTGATAAGTTTTGAGTTGAAAGTATAGAATTTATGTTGAAGTAATAAGAAAATCGGTCCATATTTGGTCGAAATGTGGTCTGAATGTGGTCGGAAAACAGAAGTTTGGGGGAGAAGAAAGTGTGATGTCATGTGTAAGTTCCATGCATTACGCATGAAATTGCGTAAATGTTGTGTTTGTTTATGCAAAATGTTGATCTGGATGCAATTAGTTGATGTTTGTGACTTTATGATTATTCTACTTTAGGTTTTTTATCATGATTTTGTATTGTTCTAGGCTATGGACCGGCCATGACGCTCGACACGGGTTAGAAACCGAGACAAAAGAAGAAAAGAGAAACAACCGTACAAGGGTAAAGGCAAGAAATCGAAGAAAGCTACCCCACGTCAATTGTTCCCGGATGAGGGAGAGCCCAATGTTTGTGATGCACATTACTTTGGTGCGGCGAGATACAGGGGTGTAGACTACAATCAGAGTGCGTTAGTGCCAGGTTACACCTCTTATCAAGGGCAGTATACTGCATGGTATTATATGGAAGTTACAACGTCGACTAACACTCTTTTTGTTGGACAAGATGGGGTAGTGGACATGCAGGGGTAGTAGACACGCTGGGGGAAGTGAGCAAGTTGGTGGAAGTGGACAAGTTGCCTCTTCATCGCATCATCAGCAAGAGCAGGAGGAAGAGCAAGTGCATGATCAACTGCAAGAGGGAGATGGAGATGGAGATGTAGATGGAGATGAACATGGACATGGAGAAGGAGATGGAAATGGAGACGGAGATGGAGAAGGAGAAGGAGAAGGAGAAGGAGAAGAAGAGGAAAAAGAGCAGCCAGCTCCAAGGCGCATAAGAGAAAGGAGGGAGTCGAGATATATTTCTGAGCTGACTGAAAGCATACCTGGAGGTCTTGAAAATCCAGAGTTGTTGAAGAGATTTCCTGCACATGTGGCTTACCACATCCACCGAGGCTTTTGTGGGTAATTTATTATAAATTTTACAATTTTATTTCTTTAAATAAAATTTATATGAATCTGGCTTGTATGTATTTGTTTACTTTCTATTTTACAGAACAAACGACCAATTAAGGGACAACCAAGACTTGCACAAGCACAAGCTTGACAATTATAAAAAGGTGAAGAGTGGGCTCATGTGCCCTATGCAACTGGATTGGCACATCTCCAAAGTACACAAATTGACTTTTCGCCGATTTTTGCGTTCATTGAGAGGTGACAACCATAGACAAACACTTTCCACCTCCCTTGTGGTGAAATGACGCTCACTTTGTTGGATGCTTAACGCATTTTAGGAATTTCTATAGAAGGGGAAAGCATGGGACCATCGAAAGAAACGGGTGAGATTGGAGCAATGTGAACTGGTGGATAATTACAGTGCTTTACTACAGCAAGCTTTAGGCATACGTGATGCCATAGTTAAGTCTGGAAGGGTGGTTGCAGCTCATCTGAGGACCCGGTGCAACAATTTGGACTTTGAACCACAAGGCTTAGGTTGGTTGTTGTATGTGGTTGCGTCTACCCTATATCCGAACAAGTCCCAACACATGATCTCTGTCAGATATGGGAAATTTGTAGGAACCATAGAAGATGCTATGAAGTACTCGTGGGGATCGGGTGTGTTGGCACACCTGTATCGGAATTTGGAAAGTACACACCAAAAATGTGCCCAGATGTCTTTCTGTTACACATTGTTGCATGCATATGTTTCAATATTTTGAATATATTGTATTGTTTTATTTTTACTTAACCTTATTTTGTTTGTACTAGATATGAATACACAATTATTTCCTCCAATTTCAACCTCAAATGACTCCACATTGGACGCTTGCATTTTCATATGCATATCGTTGGCTGCCTCGTAATATAAAGGTTAGGAAAGGAGAAAGACCAAGAGACTAAAGAGGTGAATTGGATATTATGTTTTCATAACATGTACTTATCTTTTATATATTATCATTATAATTTTTTCATTTGAAATTTGAAATTATTGATTACATGACATATTTGCTGAAATGATTGAGCTGGATGAAATTGGTTGAACTGAAACATATTATGCAGAAATAGGTCCACACACGGATCCTTTCTGTGCGTAACACATGAAAATGCAAGTTTTAGCAGAAAGTTTCTGCACAATCAGTGTTATATCAGACATTTCAAACACGTATAATTTTTTTGTACTCCCTCCGTCCCATATTATAGATCACGTTTGTTGTTATCGAGGTAAATTAAGGAAGGGAGAAAGAAAAGTGGAGAGGAGAGAGATTGTGAGTGGGTGTGAATTTTTATGTAAGAAAGAGAAGATAAAAAAGTAAATTGGTGTGAGTTTTGATGTAAAAAGGAGGAAAGAGAGTGTAGATTGATGTGATATTGATAATAAGACAAAAGATAAAAAAGGAAAGTATGATCTATATTTTGGAACGTCCAAAATGGAAAACGTGATCTATAATATGGGACGGAGGGAGTATGTATTTAGATTTGTTGGAACCCATATGGGGTGATCGACTTCAACGATCCATTACGAGTCCATTATAAGTCGAGTCCATTATAAGTACATATGAAAATGCCTTTAAGAGCTTCATGGATTCCGGCTCGCAAAGAACAAATCCCCTATCTTGGAAAGATTTTTTTGACTTGGCCTATATTTCATAAAGTAATTGTTCTCTTTGCATTTGTGGAAGAATTCTTGAACCACGGTTCTTCCTTCCATTTTTTATTTCCTTATCTTGTCTAACTAATTGTAGTTCAAGAGATCCTTGTTCAACTCAATATATATTTGATTAGGAGAACAATGAGAAAGTGTCATATCCATATATGTTTTCTTCTGATCGGGGGTCAATCTCCCAACAAATGCATTCCCGACTAAGCTTGAGCCAATAGCATGGTTGTGGGTACCCCGAACATCACTTAGTCTCCATGAATCTCTAAGCTTCTACATAAGCTTCAACTCAAATGAACACTCAACTTTCTTTTTCTTGGTGTTTTTCCTCCCTTCCAGACCTTTAGGGACATACTTCCCCCCTTTCTCACAAAGGATTTGTACCTTTCCACTTTGTCCTTGTATTGATGGTGTACTCCTTCCCTAATGACCATAAGGTTAAGGAGCTTTGCAACTTTTAACGCCCAATCAAGTCCTTCTTCCTGGGAGGCAAACACTTGATTTGTCGTAAAACATCTGAATAATCCCTAGAAACCACATCAGCCTCATCTGCGGGATCATCAAACTTCGGTGCAGTGCGCAAAAAAGGAATAAATAATAGGGGTTCTACTACGTTTATAACCAATCTCACCATATGTGAAGGCCATTGTGGGTTTTCATAACTGGTTCCAAAAGATTCCGTGCTGATGCTAGCTAACTGTGAACCAAATCTGTATAGCTTGATGGCACTTTCAAGATGGTTGATGATAATCTCCAAGCCCAAACCCTAAATCCAATGACAGTTGCACCATCCCCGGTGGCACAATGTAGTTATTCAACGATATATTATTCAATCCAGTGAACAAGGAAAAGTGACTTATACACAAAAAAATAAACACAAACACATTAAGTTTCTGTAATGCAATTCAATGTGTTACGCATGACACACTTCCTTGCGTAATGCATCAAATGTCACATAATTTCACAACAGCTTTTTACGTGGTATTTTAAACCCTAAGCCAAAATTTTACTAAAATAAACTCACATTTCAATCAACACATTATTTTTCATCACAGCAGTGCCAAATTTAACAAATCTAACCCTAAATCAACAACATTGTTCACAAATTTTCATAAGAAAACAATATCCAACCCTAAACATGTATAGAACAAAACTTTACAGTAAAACCATGAAATAAACCAAACAACATTAAAGAACAAATCTTTTGGACATTCTATACACAAGTCATCCTCTTAGCACTAAGTACTATTATATTTAACATGAAATACAACATAATACTTTCATTTTAGCTCTTAAGGGTGCAAATCAAATTAAAATTCAAGATTTTACTAAGAGCATTAGCTCATTGCATTATAACTTGGAAAAAATAATAGAAATGAGTATTAAGGTATGGTTAATATGTGTTACGGAATAGTTAAACTAAGGGGTAGTTAATATTGTTTGGTGGAGACAAGACGTTCATTAAATGAAGTTAAACAACTACTTTCATTTCATGTGTTACGCACCCACATATTTCATGTGTTACGCATGGGAGCGTTTTGTGCGTAACACATGGATGCATCTCATGCGTTACACATGGATGCATTTCATGCGTTACACATATATGCATCTCATGCGTTACACATGGATGTATTTTTAAAATTTTGCATCTGATTTAGTAACCTGCCCGGACGATATATGGTATTTGTGTTTAAAAACCATAAATTTCATTCAACTTCAATACCTAACAATTATTTAGAGGAAGGATCAAATGAGAGCCATTGTTAAGATAAGAAGTAAGAACCTATATGGACCGTCCGATCATCACCATCCAACGCTCCATATTAAATTAACATTTTAATGAAATTTTAACAAGGAGGGGTAGTTTTGTCATTTTGTCCTTTCCTATCCTTCCCTTTCCTTCTTCTCGTTTCTTTTCTGTGCGACCTAGCTAGAAGCTAGGGCGATGGCCATGGCGCCAACTAATCTCCATCTTCCTTCTACCCCCATCAAAGCTTTTTCCTCGCTCTCCCAGCGACGATAAAGACCTCATCCACCTCCAGGAGTGTCTTCGTCGCCTCGCTCTCGTAGAAGGTCTAGCCAGAAGCCTTAATTCCCAGAAGAAAGAGGTTCTGATCTTCATTTCTTTTCTGAAGCCATTATCAGCAACATGCGTTCTCAGAAGCTCTCAGACAGTTACATGTTAAATGCATTCGATTGAGCATTGAAGTAGTCCCGTTTGACTCGATGAGAACATGGAGAAGCTTGTGCTTGGGGACAAGAGTAGAGTTGATGTCTATCATTTGGTAAAATTCTGGCTTCCTTCTATTGATTTGTGTTGAGAACAATCTCTATCATTTGATAAATTCTGGCAGAGTTTGATGAGATTGTGTCCTTAGTTTTTGAGTTAGGTTATATTTGATGAGATGTCGACGTAAATAGGTTCATCCCTGGATATTACTGATTGATCAAATGTACAGTTGAACCTATCACATGTTCTTTTAGTTCATACATTTTTGTCTTACAAGTTCATTAGATTTGTCTTAAAGGTTCATATCAATTTTTGTTGTTGCATATCATCCCAACAGAATATGAAGCCTTATCATCTAAAAAAACTATGATTAATTATGTCTCAAATCCAAGTTCATAAAGTGAAGATTGGTAATTGGTACTAGTTGATTGAATCCAAGTTCATAAAAAACGAAAGTCAATTGAATCCAGAATTTTATTCACCCTATCAGAAATTGTTGTAGCACTAAACTTTTTGACTTCCTATCTTAATTGTTGTAGCACTTAATAGTGTCAAGATCAGACTTGTTGTCAATCCTCTTTCTCCTGTCAAATAGAGGCTTTAATCAAGAAGGATCTGCTATGAACGGGCATGGGATTTCGTTTCAGTCAGGGCAGGGTAGTTGTTTGTGCCTAAAAATACGACGAGTAAGGAACGCGTTCTAAGCTACGCGTAGGGCGATCAAGTCGACGTGACGAGATGAAATGAAGATCTCGTTTGCGTTAAGGATGGAGTCGGCCAAGTGAATATCGTCTCTTTTCTGTATGTTATTGTTGTAATTAGTGAAAGATATTAGAAGAAATATCTTTTACCTTATTTTTATATCGTCATAGGATAGAAGGAAAAAGATAAGATCTCGTTTCCTTAAAGATAAAACTAGGGTTAGCCTATAAATAGAGGCTAACGCCTACTTTGTAATTCATTCAGCCACCTTTCGAGTAATACACAAGTTCAAGCTTCAACCCTAATTTTCCATCTCGTTCTTGAGTGTTGAGATTATACCGTTATATTTGATCTTTGCCCTACAATTGCTAATTATCATCTCGTTTGTAATTTTGCTACGAACAATTGGCGCCCACCGTGGGGCTAGATCAAAAAAGTATCGTCTCTCCACACAAAGGGAACTTCTTTTTTGCAGGAAAATCATGACAAGCCCAACGAACAACCCACGTAACAACGAGAAGAGGTCCGAGGAAGAAGATCTCGCGATGACATCTCTCGTTCCCGGTGGCGAAGAGGTGGAAAGGGCTCTCGAAGAGACTCCCGGCACTCCAAAGACCAAGGTTCCAAATGAAGAACGAAGAGTCGACGGCGAAGTAACCAATGTGGCCGCCCTCCGAGTTGAATTCGACGCCTTCCAAAAAGCTTGGGCAGAAACTAAAAGCGCCAGCGAGAAGACCACGTCGGAACTCGCCAAAGGGAAAGAAAGGCCGCGCTCTGTAATCAAGGAACTCAAGGCGGGATCCGCGGGACCACATACCTACGTTCGTGGCCAGAGCGTTGTTTGACGCCTCGACATGAACGCCGTCGCCGAGGAGGATGAAATCTATGGATTCCAGGGTCGTCAGGACGTTATTCCCTCCAGAGAGACGGCTCCGAGAAAGAAGGCCGAGGAAGATATGACGCCAAGTGCCGTCGCCACACTCGAAGCGCAACAGGTCGGCGCTTTGAGGAAGGAGATGATGTTAATGCCCGGAGCACCTAAGTCCATTGTTCCCGAGCACGAATTCAGATATCAAGAGAGTCCCTTTGTCAGCGCCATCGCCGCCCAGAAGATAGCTAAGAAATTCACCATCGTCGATCTCCCCGTCTACGACGGATCCGACGACCAAGAAGAGCATACTCTACAAAGAAAAGCTCTCCACGAGTCCAATCGTGCCGGAATTGAGAGAAGCGATGATGTGCAAGTTCTTTAGCTCAACACTGAAAGGTCCAGCCTTGATGTGGTTCATCCATCTACCCAAAGGAAGAATCTCGTTCTATGCTGAACTCTCCAACATATTTCGGCTACAATTCTCCAGCAGTAAGATGTTCCCAAAGCAGCCCTCAGATCTCCATAACATGCGCATGAACAAAGGCGAAACCATAAGGGCCTTTATAAAGCGTTTCAATGACGAGAAGATCACCATCCCAGATTGTAGCGAGTCTACTGCTGCCGACGTGTTCAGGCGTGCTCTCCCTCGAGATAGCGACCTCTACAAAGAACTGACGAAGACTCGTCCCGGTTCATTCGCCGCGACCAGGGAAAGAGCCATGGAAGTGATGCGCCTCGAAGAAGATCTCCTAAGGCACGCCGAAGAAAAGTCTCGATCTCCGTGCAGATGAACTCCTCCACGCAGAGACTCTCCCTAGCGAAGAAGCCACGAACGTCGTGATAGGAGGAACAAACCATTCCAAAGGGAGCCTCTCATGGTGCACAATGTAAGCGAGATCAATAGCGTCTACGCGGTCGAAAGAGGCGTTTACATGAAGACTGACGCGTTGCGAGTCATGAGCGCAATGGAGAAGCTATGCGATGTGAAGTGGCCAAAAAAGCCGAATCCGTAGAGAAAGCCAGGGTCAGGGAGAGGATATTGCGAGTTCCACAACGATTCCGGCCACCCCACGGATGATTGCTATACCTTAAGAAGAGAAGTGCTACACCTATTGAAAAAGGTGACCTATTAGACCTGCTCTCCAAAGAAGGAAGGGATCTATTCGAAGGGGGGAAGAAAGAAAAGAGATCTCCAACACCACCGCCACCACCATCAAACCGTTCAAGGACGGTCAATACCATCTTCGGAGGCTCTTCCATAAGTGGTTACACCGCGTCCTCTGCCAAGAGGAACGCCAAGGCGTCGCGTAGAGAAGGAGGCGTTCTACCCATCTATCATGTCAGATCTGTCAGAAAAGACTGCCCGATCACATTCAAAGAACCCAACGGGAACGTAGATCACCACGACGGGTTGGTTATTTCCCTCACCATCAGTAATTGCAAAATCAATAGGATCCTTATTGATAATGGAAGTTCCGTGAACATCATCACCTTGTCCGCCATCAAAGAACTTGGACTCTCCAGCGACGACGTAGTGAAGAAGCACATCCCCTGGTAGGTTTCAGTGGCGAGGTCGCAGACATGCTGGGAGAAATTACTCTAACCACTCTGGCTGAAAGGGTCAATATGCAGACTATATTTGTGGTAATGGAAGCAGAATCGCCCTATAACATAATCTTAGGAAGACCGTGGTTGCATGATATGAGGGCCATACCCTCAACATACCATCAATCCCTGAAGTTTCCATCTCCACGGGGAATTCAAGAAATCAAGGGTGAACCGCAGATAGCGAGAGAATGCTACAACATAGGAATGAGGAGTACAACCATCGCGTCTCAAGATAAAAGGCTAAGGCGTAGCAATTAAAAGACCATGAAGAGCCGATATGGTACGTAAAGCGAAAACTCTACGAAACGAAGGAGGAGATTCGCCGGATAGACGACGAGACATATATATTGGAAGTAAAATCCTACGCTATTCGGAAAATTAAGAAAAGAAAAGCATCTTCATGGTCTGAAGTGTCAAGTAGCAAGGGATCGAAGCGCCACAAAATCCAAGAAAATCATAGGAAGCCCAAGAAAAAAGCTAGGGGTGGAAAAGTGACTCCCGACGCGTCAAAGAAAGAACCATCCAAGAAACGAGATAAGAGCGTCGACAAGAATGACGCGTCTCTACGCAAGCATATGCAAAGTCTCTGAGTTCAAAGACGGAGAGAGTTTATGGCAAAGAACGCTAACCTAAGCTACATGTTCTTCAAACACCATCCACTATAAGCGAATTCCACCAGAAAACATTTGAGAATTTCCACGTATTTTCAATTTCCTTCCGCTTTTCTTTGCATGAGTAGGATTAGATTTTTCGAGTTTCAATAAGAACATGTCGTTGTCTTAGGGTCAAAACAACGAGGGGTCGTGGCGACTAGGGGTAGACGTCAATGTCATAGGTTGTCGTTCCGTGATGCATCTTTTATTAATATACCAGTAGACCTTTTCTCTCTTCAATATGTCAAGCATGCCGAGTTGTTTCATTTTCAATGACTTACTCTATGTCTATTAAGAGAACGTGGTGAAAATCCGCGTCGGGGGCGAATTTCGTTAGCCTACGCGTTCAAGGCTCCATCTACGCGTACGCAACGTTAGCCGAACCGCCGACTCCGAGTCGACGCTTCCCATGATTGTTAGCGACGTGTGGCAATGGTCATGGGGAATGAAGCCCGGAACCTCATGAAACCGGCCGGATCCTCTGAGCAAACAAGGTTAAGCCTATTTTACACGGTCATTCTCCAGGAACGCGTCTTCACGCCTTCCAGCCCCTCTGAGAGTCATGAATCCACGGGCATCTCTCCAACCGACTGGAAGGCGTCCACCGACATCGTAAGTCCAAAAAGTCACGAGTTGGACGCCACACGATGAACAAGCCCGTCGATTAAAAGAGTTCGACGTCGACCTGAAGCTAGCGTGTGGTAAAGGATTCACCATGAATAAAAGGTGATGTCACAAGCTGATAAAATCACACGCTGACCTACATATGCCACTCGCTCCGGGTTCGGAGGAAATGCTAGACCCAAACTTCATGTAAGCCGACAATATAACTAAAGTCGCCGCAATGACCGTACCACCCTGTCAAGTAAGTAAAATCCCTAACACGTTCATCATGAACAAAGCACTACACCAGGGGTAGAAAACCACACCCTGAGGATAAAGTAACAAAGATCAAAGACCTAACCTACACAAATTACGCGTAAGAAATCGCAAAGATCCTACGCGTAAGAAGTCGCAAAGATACCCATACTCAAAGTATAAGCACCACAAAACGCCAAAGCAAGAGTAGTACAAGAAGTCTTTGGTAGCTCTAGCCCAGCCAACAAAATGCCTGAACTAAACCTACCAATAGGGGTAGGACTATGCCCCAAAAGTCAGAAGAAGTAATCTATCATGACAACAACTCAAAGATAGACGCCAAAAACAAGTCGTCGCACAGGGGTAAGTCAAACAAGAGACCCAAACGCGGAGGAACGCTATCACCAAAGAAAACATGTCCATGTAAAGTAACACACTTAATCTCAGAAGATTCAAGGGGTAGAAAAAGGTGAAGCAAGTACATTCCGAATAACTCCCATCAAGGAGAGTGAATGTCACAATGTTCAAAAAGAAGTGCCCTAAAATATCGGCAACGCGTACAAGAAATATGAGAAACGAAGAAAAAGAACTAAAGAAAGTTACATAGACTTAGATTCGCCCTCCGACGACATGGAACCAGACGCCTCATCATCACCCTCCTCAACGTCCTCAGTCGCAGATTTCTCCTCGTCTTCGCCGACGTGCTCATAAGAAACGTCCCTACGCGAAGAAGAAGCATCCACCCTCGTTGAACCCGACACATCAGGATAAGCCACTTCAAACTCCCTGCGCTCGGCCTCTGGATCCCAATCAACATGCTCGCCGGCGCCGTATTGCTCCAAGACCTCCACTCGAGACAGCCAAGACCAGTAAATCTTTGCCTCGTGTAACTCTGAGTCATGTTGCGCCGCCTTCTTCTCCATATCCGTCCTTAAAGTGGCAAGACCTTTCTCCAAATCCCCAGCTTTCTGAACAAGAGCACCGTGAAGATCGAGAACTTCAACAACTTTATCCTTGGCCGTCTTCTCCGCGTCGCAAGCTTTCTTGAGCAATCCATTAAGACGTTTGACCTCCGATTCTGCGTCAGCCGCCTTTTTCTCCAAAGCCTCCATCCATTCCAGATACGTAGACAAAAGCGTCCAGGCGCATAGCGAGGCCTGAATTCCCTGGACAAGAAGAAGAGAAGAAGAATAAAGAAAACTTGCGAAAGTAACGAATAAAACTCAGAAAAATATAATCTTACCTCCCATTGAGCAGCGTAGGCTTCCCCCATGACGTCAGCCGGGTCCATTGACGAGTAATGGTCGAGCGACGACGAAGAATGCAGCCCAGTCAAAGCCTTGAGAAGCTCCCTGATACGAATCTGGGTGACTCGTATGCCCCGGGGGGATTGTGGTAGAAAGGGAAGCAGTCGTTCATCAACTCGTCTAGGGTTTTGATAAGTATTGAGTCTTTCAACTCAATAAGTATTCGAAGGTCTTGAGAGTCCACTCAAGGGATGAACGAATTCGATAGGTAAGCTTGGTGATAGTTCGCTAACGAGAACAACTCCGGATCCAATCAGTAGAATGACGTCGAAGCAAAGGAAGGAGATAAAAACTCAACTAAAGCTCTGCTATTCAATTTCAACGTCAAGAACAACAATGGAAAATGTTCAAACTTATAAGAGGGTTGTTGCTAACATTAACCCTAAATGTGCAGCCCTAATCCGGAAATAAAAACAATTAATTAAATAAAACGTCTCAAAAAGGAAAGTTCGGAATGCTGAAAATAAGGCGATGGCGATCGCCATATGAGGGTGGCGATCGCCACCGGGTTCAAAGGGCACTGGCACGGTTTAGAGCAGTTTGGCATGGTTTGTCACAAACCGTGCCATTTTGCAGAGGCTCTTACTTGCTCTAGATCGGGTCACTGGGCCTAGTGAGCGTATGCTCATGAGTTCCTCTTCTTCAGCCTCTGTCAATGTCTTGTCCGATATCGTTTCACTCTCCCCTTCTTGGCCTCGACACGTCCTCATGTCGTCAATGTCTAAGTCCGGGGGAATGTATGGGGACAAATCAACAACATTAAATGTCCCATGAACACCAATACCTGGAGGCAAATCAAGCTCATATGCATTAGGACCAAAAGATCTAAGAATTTTGAAGGGTCCATCACCTCTATCATCCAATTTGTGCTTTCGTCTAGATGAAAAGCGTTCCTTTCTCATGTGCAGCCACACGAGATCTCCTGGGGCATAGGTGACCCTCTTCTTCCCTTTGTTCGCCTTGGACTAATATTGTAATGAACGACGTTGCAGCTTCTCCTTGGTTCTCTCATGCAATTCCTTGATCATCTCAGCCCGGTTAGCTCCTGCAGCCCGTTCACCATCTTGCAAGGGAAGTGGAATCATGTCCATCGGGGTCAAAGGATTTCGACCATACACCACCTCGAATGGACTCAGCCCTGTTGCCGAATGGACGACCCTGTTATATGAAAACTCAACATAGGGAAGTAAGTCCTCCCACCTCTTTGGATTAGCACGAAGCATGGTCCTCAGAAGTGAGCCTAGTGTCCTATTCATAACCTCAGTCTGTCCATCAGTTTGTGGGTGATAGCTAGTAGAAAATAGGAGTTTAGTACCTAGCTTTCCCCCACAATGTTCTCCAAAAATGACTCACAAATTTCACATCCATATCACTAACAATAGTTTTAGGAATTCCATGTAACCTAACAACATGCTGAAAAAAGATATTACTAATGTCGGTAGCATTATTAGTCATTTTGCATGCCATGAAATGAGCCATTTTGGAGAACCTATCAACCACAACAAAGATGCAGTCACTCCCCTTCTTAGTTGTAGGCACCCCCATAACAAAATCCATAGATAAGTCTTCCACTAGTAGAAAAAACACCTGTTGAGGCGGGCAAAAACCCCCCTGTTGAGGCGGGCAAGGGTCGCTGCAACTGAGGGGGCTGCAACAGGTAAATACTTGTTGAGGCGGGCATTTGTTTGCCTCAACAAGTACTTGTTGAGGCGGGAATTTGTTTGCCTCAACAAGTACTTGTTGAGGCGGGCAAAAAGTACCCGCCTCAACAAATAGGCAAAAAAAATGCCCGCCTCAAAACTGGTTATTTAAGGCGTCCATAACTGTGCCCGCCTCAAATATTTGAGGCAAATAAAATAGGCTTAAATTATTTTCAGTTATTCAACTTTCTTGATCAAAATCGAATTGCATACCTGAACACTAATCGATAAACAGATCTAAATGTACAAGCTGACTCAAAGGATCTACAATTTTTATTCTCAGATAAAGAACAACATTTATTCAACGGAGAACTTGATATAAGAATATGACAAAAAACATGATTTATACAGACTATGAAAAGAAAACAAATCTAAGAATTAAAACCTAGATCTGCAGATTGGAACCTTGCGACTGGATTTTTTAGGGTGACAACAAATTGGAACCTTGCGACTCAAACATTTACTGGAAGACGACGACGGAGGACGAGGCGTGGCGACTACAGATCTGGCCTGGCGAAGATGGAGATGGTGAAGGCGAACGGAGACGTTCTGCAGATTTGTAACTGAATTTTTTGGCGTGGCGACTGCAGAACGGGGACGAAGATGGAGACGGTGAAGCCGAAACTGAAGACAAGAGAGATGGGACGGTGAAGCCAAAGCCAGGAGAGATGGAGACGGTGCAGACGAATGCTCTAGATCTGGGTTTTGCTGACTCGAACAGAGGCGATGGGGAAGATGAACACGAGCGCTGCAATCTGGGTTCCAGAGAAGATGAAAACCAGATTTACAGAACGAGATCTGTTTGCATAACGACATCTTGGATTGAAGTTGGAGAAGAAGAGATTGGAGAACACCAGATTTGCAGAACGACTTCTTGGATTGAGGTTGGAGAAGAAGAGATTGTAGAACGAGATCTGTTTTTTTAGAAGAATGAGAGTGGAGATCGAGATGGGGAGGGGAAGGAAGGAGAATGGAATGGGTATGAACGAAGGAGAAGCGGAGGCGCGCCGCTTATGTTGAAGTTAGGAGATTTTTAGGGTTGGGAATGGGTAGGGGTGTATACAACGAAGAAGATGAGCGACTCTTCGCCTTATGACAAGTCACACAACCATTGACAAATCGTGTGACATGTTTGATCATATGTGGCCAATAGAAATGCTCTTGAAGAGCGGCTAAGGTTTTGGCTATTCCAAAGTGTCCTCGCCCTTCACGAGCTTCATGAATCAATAGTGTCCTTATAGAACTACAAGGGATACAAAGCTTGCCCCGTCTATAAAGATACTTTTGATCCACAAAGTATCCATCTACCTCATCTTTGGCTAGGCAACTCTCATAGATAGACTTGAAGAAATCATCTTGCATGTACAAGTCTATTATCAATGAAAATCCGAGTAGTTTAGCTTGGAGGTGAGTTAAGAGAACATACCTTCGAGAAAGGGCGTCGGCTACCACATTCTCCTTACCTTTCTTATGCATGACAACATATGGAAAGGTCTCCATAAACTCTACCCAACGGGCATGGCGTCTTCCTAGAGTGGATTGTTGCTTCAAATACGCCAATGCCTCATGATCCGTGTGTACAGCGAATTGTTTTGGCCAGAGGTAGTGTTGCCAAGTCTTGAATACCCTAATCAAAGCATATAGTTCTTTATCATAAGTAGGGTAGTTAAGTGTTGCACCTGAGAGTTTTTCGCTGAAGTAGGCAATAGGCCTTTTCTCTTGGAGCAAGACACCACCAATGCTGAAATTGGAGGCATCACACTCAACCTCAAACATCTTTTCAAAGTCGGGGAGTTGCAATAGTGGAGAATTGCAAAGACTTTCCTTAAGCCGAAGGAATGCAGCCTCATGTTTGTCCTTCCATTCTACAGTGGCTCCTTTCTTTGTGAGCTCATGTAATGGAGCTGCAATTGTGCTGAAGTCCCGCACAAATCTCCTGTAAAAGCTTGCCAATCCTAAAAATGATCTTACCATAGTGGGAGTAGTAGGAGTTGCCCACTCTTTTATGGCTCGGACCTTTTCTTGGTCCACCTGCAATCCATCTTTAGAAACAACATAGCCAAGAAAGATAGTAGAAGTAGAGCAAAATACACATTTTGACAAATTAGCATACAATTGCTCATTCCTAAGACATTCTAAGACTTGTCGAAGATGGTCAACATGATCATGCAATGAACGGCTATACACCAATATATCATCAAAATAAACCACAACAAATTTTCCTAAGAAATGTCTAAGAACATGGTTCATCAATCTCATGAAAGTACTTGGTGCATTTGTAAGTCCAAAAGGCATTACTAACCATTCATAGAGACCATACTTTGTTTTGAAGGTTGTCTTCCATTCATCACCCTCCTTCATACGAATTTGATGGTAGCCACTCTTGAGATCAATTTTGGAGAATAGAGTAGCACCATGCAATTCGTCAAGCATGTCGTCCAGGTGGGGAATAGGATGCCTGTATTTCACTGTAATTTGATTGATAGCTCTGCAGTCCACACACATACGCCATGTGCCATCCTTCTTTGGCACCAAGATAACTGGGACTGCACAAGGCGAAAGGCTTTCTCGAACATAGCCTTTATCCATCAAGTCTTGAACTTGTCGTTGTAGCTCAGCTGTCTCTTCCGGGCTTGCCCTGTATGCAACTCGGTTGGGTAGGGAAGCGCCCGGAACCAAATCAATTTGGTGCTCGATGCCTCTGACTGGAGGCAATCCACCTGGTAAGTCGTCAGGGTAGACGTCTGTAAAGTCCTGCAAAAGCGATTGAATGACAAGAGGTAAATCATCTTGTTTGTTACTAGAAAGACACGCTTTAGGAATTAAAAGAAAGCAAGGGGAACGTCCCTGAATGATTGGAGTGATATCCCAAGAGCGTGTTAGTAGTATTCTGTTCTCACAGCGTCCCTGTATACCCGACTTTTGTTTGTATGGGTCTTTCATTCAAACTGTAGTCGGAGTATTGGAGTCGCCGCTGGAATTTGGTGTCGCGATCGCGTCCTTCCGGGCCGCGATCGCGGTATTTTGGTCGTCATAAAACTGTTTCCTCTGTTGTGCTCCCGCGATCGTGGGATCCTGGTCCACGATCGCGGTTTTGCTTCTGCTGAACTCGGAGCCTCTCTATTGTGATCCCGCGATCTCCGTATTAGGGGCCGCGATCGCGGGTTTCTGTGCAGGTGTTTCTCGAGCTTTTTGGCTTCGAATTTCTTGATTAGGTGCTTCCACGGCCTTGTTCCTGCTCCTTTCTTGATGATCCATGAGGATTTCGTGTGGTGTCATGGGCAGCAAGGTTACACGTCTTCCTCCATGGATAAACGCGTAAGTGTTGAGGAGGCCATCATGCACCGTCTTCCTATCAAACTGGCAAGGACGACCAAGAAGAAGGTGCGTAGCATCCATTGCAATAACATCACATAAAACCGAATCTTTGTATGGACCAATAGAGAAAGAGATGTGGCATTGCCTGTTTACCACATCACCCTTACCTTCAGTTATCCATTCAAGGCCATATGGTTGAGGGTGTGGAGTTGTCTTGAGAGTTAGGTGGTGAACCACCTTAGCATTCAGAATATTGCAGCAGCTCCCACCATCAATAATAGCACTCAAAGACGCCGTTTGAACCAAGCATTTTGTTTGAAATAAATCCTCCCTTTGGTCCATTAGCGCGGCTTCTTTGATAGTTAAGGCTTTTCTTGTGACAAGGCTAAGTGTTGTACCTCCTTGCATATCCGAGGGTGCACAAACATAAGGGTCATTATCTTCTTCATCTTGTGCAGCCTCTTCATATTCAACTTCCTCTTCAACACTCTCATAGCCACCTTGTTGATTGAAAAACACCTTTCTTGGATTTGAGCATTCTCTAGAAATATGCCCATGTCCTCCACACTTGTAGCACTCCTTGTCTGCTGTGCTACTTCGGTTTGTACCTCTTGATGGCTCTGGGGGAGTATTGGTGGCTTCCTTCTTGTATGGTGGTCTAGCTTGTCCTTGACCTTTCTGCTGCACATCTAGAGCAGAATTAATAGATTTTGACAAACTTTCACGAGAGTTATACCTTTGATTGGAAGCCCATGGGGATGATTTCTTGCGCACTAATTGGTTGTGGATTTGCATCGTTGTGTGCACGAGGGAGTTGAGATCTTTGATGGGCAAAATCTCCAATTGGTCTCTAATGGTGACATTCAAACCACTCAAGAATTTGGTTCGAATTGTAGTTGTTGATACGCTCATACCTGCTTTATAGTACATACTTCCAAAGAAGCATAGAATTCATTGGGAGTTTGTGTACCTTGTTTAGCAAGTGCTATCTTCCAACGCAGCTCATTCTTATAGTCAGTTGGCACATATTTTTGTGTCATGATGAACATCAGCTGATTCCAAGTGTCAACTTGTGGGAACCCTCGTCTTTTCCTCATGGTTACATCTCTATTCCACCATGTCTTTGCAGCCCCGGTGAAATGTAGAGTTGCAACCTCCACTTTTTCGTGATCCTCATAGTGACAGTGGTTCAAAACATGCTCTGTTGTCTGCTACCATTCCAGAAATACAGCAGCATCATATTCACCTGCAAAATTTTCAATACGTACCTTGATGTCACGACGGGTTGGACGTCTATCTTCATAGAAATCTTCTTGTTGAACACGTCTGTCATTGCCTCTATTGTCGTTGCCACGTCCTCGTCCTCTCTGAGGTACTCGAGGATGTCTCACATCATGGTACTTATTATTGTTGAAACCCCGATCATTATTCCTGAAATTACGAAAAGCAGGAGAATTTGTATATTCAGGAGGAGGAAGATAACCTTCGGGATACCTTTGGTTCTCAATGGGGTCGTGAAGTGGTGGGTGGAAGTTGTTTGGATTATCTTGTCCATAGAGTTCTAGGTCCTCTTCATCATACTCGCCAAAAGCAATTGGCGTTCCACTTTGGTGTGGGCGTCTTGAATTCCTATCAGCGGACTCCTGTCGCCGTCTATTAGCCCTGTTTGACCTTCTAGTCCGGGGTTTCGTCCGGGCTATAGATCTCGACGCCCCATGGGTAGGAGTCTCGTCCTCCTCAGAACCACTCTCGTCTGACTCCTGTCCGGACCGTTGTGGTTTGTAGCGATCATTAATGGCGTCTTTTTCAATGACACTAGAAAGACGCTGAACTGCAGGACCATTGCCTTTGTCTCCGATTCGTTGATTGTAAGATGTGGATTCAGCAAAAGCCTGTTGTGTCAACTCCAACTCCTCCTTTAAGCGAGCCACCTCAGCCGTGAGGTCTGCTGGACCGCCCCCGGTGTTACCTTTGTCAGACATAGGCACCGATTAGGTATCAACAGTAATCAGAATTTTGAGCTCAAAGAGTAGCAAACAAAACACTATCAATCACGTAATAAGGTGACTAATTTCAGCAATCCATGAGGGAAGGGTCGGCTAGCTCAGGGCAAAGATCAATATATCCAAGTCAACAACAAATTCAGAAATCAAAGAAAGATGCGAACAAGTAATTGATCAAAACTTAACTAGCATGCAATCAAGACGCCAAACTTATGAGTATACAATGAAGAGATAGGCACAATGGACACTTGAGATAGTGAATAGACTACTAGTCTAGATCTCCTGAGGATTTCTTTTTGCTCGAATTTATGATCGACTTTTGAACTCAAGTGTTGTTGTTTTTTTGTTATAGAAAGAATAGCATGCAATTTTGTATGATGCTGAAGGTAAAGAAGAGACAATAGTAAAGCAGTCAAGAATGTAAGATAATCAAGTAAATCACAAAAAACTTGAAGCAATAGTCAAAGATTTAACAATTTGATGAAGCCTAAGATATCTGCGATCTTCGGGTTATTAGTTATCTTCAATCTCTCTGGGTTTTTCTGTTTTTTATGAGTAAAGCCACGACGTTTTCTTGAGTACAAGAATTCGTCACCTAGGGTTAGGGTTTCACTCGAATTTTTCAGTTTTCTTAACAATGCGGAATTTGGTGGAAACGAAAGGGAATACGTGAAAGAAAGAGTTTTAGAATGACTACACCTTTAAACCGCTGGAAACTAATACCAATTGATACGAATCTGGGTGACTCGTATGCCTCGGGGGGATCGTGGTAGAAAGGGAAGTCGTCGTTCTTCAACTCGTCTAGGGTTTTGATAAGTATTGAGTCTTTCAACTCAATAAGAATTTGAAGGTCTTGAGAGTCCACCCAAGGGATGAACGAATTCGATAGGTAAGCTTGGTGATAGTTCGCTAACGAGAACAACTCCGGATCCAATAAGTAGAATGACGTCGAAGCAAAGGAAGGAGATAAAAACTCAACTAAAGCTCTGCTATTCAATTTCAACGTCAAGAACAACAATGGAAAATGTTCAAACTTATAAGAGGGGTGCTGCTAACATTAACCCTAAATGTGCAGTCCTAATCTGGAAATAAAAACAATTAATTAAATAAAACGTCTCAAAAAGGAAAGTTCGGAATGCTGAAAATAAGGCGATGTGGCGATCGCCACCGGGTTCAAAGGGCAATGGCACGGTTTAGAGCAGTTTGGCACGGTTTGTCACAAACCGTGCCATCCTGCAAAGGCTCTTACTTTCGCCTCGATGGGAATCCCGCGATCGCGGATTCGTTCCCGCGATCGCGGATTCGTTCCCGCGATCGCAGATTCGTTCCCGCGATCGCGGATTCGTTCCCGCGATCGCGGATTCGTTCCCGCGATCGCGGATTCGTTCCCGCGATCGCGGATTCGTTCCCGCGATCGCGATTGCTGTTGACTGAAGAGATGGCTTCTGTTGGATGCCCATGATCGCCACCATCAGCATGGCGATCGTCGTCGGTGCTCTACAACACTTGTTTTGGCTCGTTCGAGATGGAGGACTGACTCGTGTCTCGACCCTTGACTAATGAGGCTGGCTTGAAGGCCAGCGTTGCTTCGCCAAGTGTCCGGTAGTCATCCACCTCTTCGAGCGTTGTCAAGCTCCACGTTCTCTCGGTTGCACCGATGTGGCTATTTCTGGCTAAGCCTTTGGTGACCATTGATTGAGTAGCCTTGGCTACCGCTCTTGCTCTAGCTCGGGTCACTGGGCCTAGTGAGCGTATGCTCATGAGTTCCTCCTCTTCAGCCTCTGTCAATGTCTTGTCTGGTATCATTTCACTCCCTTCCCGGAGCAAAAGCGCGCGAAATTGCGCCAGGGAAGTCATCTACAGACAGGTACTTGTCCTCGGAAGCTTCGACCACCTTCTCCTTACCTTTCCTTGACCGCGTCACCTTGGCCGGAGAAAGAGATGGTGAAGAATCTAGTGTGGCCATGAGGTCGATTTCTATAGGAGTAGAAGACGAACACCCCTTTATGGCGATTTGCCTCTTTTTCGACGTCACAAGATCTGTGGCAGATTCGTCGCGAGCACGAACGTGAGAAACTGAAGCTGCAACCACCGACAAAGCACAATGAATAAGGAACGCGTAAGACAAAGAAGATCAGATAAGCGAACGAGAGAAAAACAGTTTACCAGATGGAGTCGCAGAGACGCTACGATGCCCTTCTCCATCATGCCCATGGAAGGTTCGATCAACCTCGGGGATCGCCAGAAGCGCAGCTATCGCCTTCTTCGACTGGGCCCTCGTCTTAAGAGCCTCCACGTTGACTGAAAGATATGCAGAACAACGCATGATTGAAATGTCAACGCGAAAGAAGTGAACAATAAAGACTCAACAAGCAAAGGAAGAAGAATTACTCTTAGGATTCCAATCCTCAATAAGCCAGGAGTATTCATCTCCAAGGGAAGATTTCTCCACGAAGTAGAAGACTTCGGGCCAACCCCAATCGGCCGTACTCTTCTCGAAAGTTATCCGAGCTTTCTTCTGCTTGAGTTTGAAGTAAACCCTACCTGGGGAGGAAAGAGAGACCGACAAGGAATGAACGATATCCGCCACGACGAAGTCCAAACCATATTTGTCTATGGCATCATCGAGAGCACCAAGGATTCGCCAAGCGTCGGGAAGAAGCTGACCCATCGCCAAGCCAAGGGCGAGCATAAAGGCCTTAACCAGAGGCGAGAACGGGAACCGATGCCCCGCCAAGAAAGGATAGTCATAGACCGAGATCCACCCCGGTCGATGAGCATCGGCGCATACTCCCCTAGGAGGGATCTGGATCTTCACATCCGGGCCCAGCTCGGCGATAGATCGCAGACGACCAATATCATGCGCCTCAGAATAGTACCGATCCGAGTCGCGAAGCACCTTCCTGGGCTAATAGAGTACCGATGTCTCCATGGGTGAGAGAGAAATGAAGGGTTAAGAGCAAAGTAAGGGAGGAATCGAGTGAAAGGAACAAAGAGAGTAAAGGAATGTTCGGAGGAGATGAAAAGAGAGAAAGTGCATAAAGAAAAGGAAGATCTCACCCTTATATAGGCAGAGAATCGTGAGGATTACGGGAGAAGATACTCTCTCAACGACACTATCTCCCACTAAAGAAAACTAGCCGTTACAAGTGAACGTTACCGGCGCAGATTACGAAGCGCTCCATCAGATGCACGAAGATGATGAAAGAGAAATGATGATCGAAGCATTAGGACGAAGTTGAAATCCCAGGCGACGTAATCTCCAGCGCATTCCAAGTTTAATGAAGACGTATTCCTTGAAGAAAGAAGGCGTCTCCCAGTTCTACTAGATGTTAAGCCCTGAAAGACACCTTAGGGGTATTGTTTGTGCCTAAAAATAGGACGAGTAAGGAACGCGTTCTAAGCTACGCGTAGGGCGATCACGTCGACGTGACGAGATGGAATGAAGATCTCGTTTGCGTTAAGGATGGAGTCGACCAAGTGAATATCGTCTCTTTTCTTTATGTTATTGTTGTAATTAGTGAAAGATATTAGAAAGAATATTTTTTACCTTATTTTTATATCGTCATAGGATAGAAGGAAAAAGATAAGATCTCGTTTCCTTAAAAATAAAACTAGGGTTAGCCTATAAATAGAGGCTAACGCCTACTTTGTAATTCATTCAGTCACCTTTCGAGTAATACATAAGTTCAAGCTTCAACCCTAATTTTCCATCTCGTTCTTGAGTGTTGAGATTATACCGTCATATTTGATCTTTGCCCTACAATTTCTTAATTATCATCTCGTTGGTAATTTCGCTACAAACAACAGTCAGCAGTTCATCCGCGATGATTGGGATGGGAAATTATTATCCTATGAATAACAGTACAGGAAACTTGGTTTTTTCTGAGAATTCAGGCATGATTGACAACAATAGTCCAACAACAGTAATGCAAGCAAGAAATTCTTCTTCTCCTCCTCTTCTCAATTCAGCAAGTGGTCTCAAGCATGACACTGGGCTCGCAGTCGATTGGTCTTCTGAGGAGCAGTATAAGCTGGAGGAAGGCCTTATAAAGTACATACTTCTCTCTTATTTTTTGTCCTTTTGAATGCTGGCTATCTAGTTTTCCAAGATTGTGTGTTTAAAATATTTCCTTAGTACCTGTGAATTTTTGATATAGTATAGTCCTTTTGTTCTGGTAGGAAAACATTTTGTGGGACAAGGGATAGCCTGTGGGTAGAGAAGAGGAAGGGTATTTACCCTTTTGATGGTTTTTATGCTTTTTTTATATATATTTGTTTCCTAAGCAGAAGTTTTTAGTAGACTTCTCTGGAACCTGTAGTTACTTATTTACTGCATCTAGCTTATTATGGAATATAGGACTGCCATGCTAATCAAGTAGAACATTCTTTGCATATCTTTACTAGCTCTCTAATCAAGAAAACATCAAAGGAAAATTTGCTTCTGGTTCATTCTTGGGAGAAGACTTTATTATGTTGATGAGAATATTTTATAATCCAGTTTGTATTTGGCCATTGCATTTTGTCTACATGGTTATGGAAAGATTAGTTGTGCTTTGGTTGTGCTTTTGGTTATGGAAAGATCCAGTTTGTACCAATCTAAGATGCATTTGATTTAATCTGGAAATTGTTATGTTCATGTGCAATTGAACTTGGCTACATGCTGTGCATTGGAACTTGGCTACATGTACAAGACTTATGAGCCACCACTGAACCATGTAGCATCTTTTGTTGAACCTTGCTGCTGCTTTTTCTGAACCTTGATGCAACTATTACTGAACCTTGTTGAAGGAGAGTTCACTCCAATACTAATACTTTTCTTGCCTGGACGGTTACTTTTCCTGCATTTGATTTAATCTGAAAATTGTTATGTTCCTGTGCATTTGAACTTGGCTACAGGCTGGGCATTTGAACTTGGCTACGGGTACAAGACTTATGAGCCACCACTGAACCTTGCAGCATCTTTTGCTGAACCTTGATGCAACTATTACCGAACCTTGTTGAAGGAGAGTTCACTCCAATACTAATGCTTTTCTTGCCTGTACGGTTACTTTTCCTGCATAAATATATAAGGTCCTTGAACTTTATACTACTCTGTATATATTTTCATAGCTTTTGTTAATATTTCTTAACTGAAAATTACTAAACAGAGTTTCCTTAGACATTATTTGTTTTCTAGAATTCTGCTTCTGATTATGATTTCCAAGGTGGTGTTGGTTCCACATTTGTGGAGAAACAAAATAATAATAAAGCCGTTAAGAAGTCTGCTGAAGAAGGACATGTTGACGCTCATATGGAAGCATTGTCACCTGCTAGGGAAGACAATACGAAGAGCCCTTTAGATATGACCTCAATTCGGCATTCAGAGAGAACTGCATGAAAAAGATTCAAGTATATTTTTCTATATGATATGCTGATATGTTTTTTTTTCTGGATTTACCTCACTTGTTTTTGGTAATTATCTGTTTCAAATTAAGAAGCTTAGGTTACTTGAATTCTGTTCGGGTTCGCTGATGCTTCTTCTGCAGAGGGTCCTCCTGTAAGGGGGGAGGCTAAATGCACTGGAATTGACGGATGGACGGGGCGAATGACTAGTATTTTCAGGCGGAGCTGACCACCGCGCGGAGCTTAGCTCCGCGCGGTTCCGTAACATCGCCCCGTACCTCACGAATTCTGAATTCGTGAGGTTTGCTTGAACTTTTCTTCCGACCGGTTTAAATAAATAAAATATATATGAGGCGACCGGTTTAGTAATTAATTTTTTGGAAAACCGGTTTTGAAATGATAATCCGGTCTAGCATGTACAGACGTCACGAATTATGAATTCGTGAGCTGTGTTGTAACACCTCACGAATTCATAATTCGGGAGTTTGTACATAATGAATTCCCAGTTTCGTCAGGAATCTAGGGCAGGGATATGATCGGTTTCCCGAGGAAAAAGGCTCGAATACCTCGCGAATTTATAATTCGGCTACTTTACATGCCGTAATTGATTTAGTCGGGTATATATATAGTGTACGTGATGATGAGGTTGGGAGAAGAAGAAGGAAGAGAGTAGGAGAAGAAGAGGAAGGAAAATCGACATTATTTCAAATAAGAGATTCGAAGAAAGAAAATAAGACAATTATGGTAAGTTACATAATGTACTTGTAATTTAATTGTTTCAGTCAATTTTAGTTTTTTGAATGTATATATATATAAATACATTGTATGTTAGAATACGTATCCAAGATTACAATTTTTTAAGAGTGTAAAACGTCATGATGTGTACGTACATATTGTACTGTAATTTAGAGGTGGTGAAGCTAATATTTGCGTACTATATTTTTAGAAATGGAGTTAGAAAGTATTTGAAGTAATATATGAATCCCGAATTGAGGATTCGGGAGTATGAATTGTGCCGTGCGAATGTAGGATTCGCGAGGTAGTTAAGAATACACATTGTTCTGTTTTAGCATTATTTATGTTATTTTAACTGAATTATTTAATAAAGCGGAGTACATAGTTCATGAGTTATATTGCACATCGTTATTTGTAGGAAGACTACACATGGTTATTTGAAAACGATTATGTATGGAATAACAAAGAAGATGTGTTATGTTGGGCACGTGGAATCGGTACAGAGAACAACATGGTCTTAATAATTGACCGTTCAGGAGAGAACTATGTGAAGCTTACATGTGAGAAATATGGGGCTTATCGTGGGGTAAAAAATTTGTTGATTCGCAACCCGAGGTCCAAAAAAAGTATGTGTCCGTTTCGGCTCCATTGTCACTGTGAGGATAACGAATGGACATTGAGAGTGGTGTGCGGGTGTCACAATCACCCCCTCCCAGAAAGACTGGTGGGTCATGCATATGCCGGAAGAATGAACGAGGAACAGAAAAGGGATATCATTTCTTTGATAAAAGCGCATGTGAAGCCGGCGAAGATTTTTTTATTTTTGGCAGCGAAGGATGGTGGACGGATGATTACGTCGAAGACTCAAATTAAAAATATGTGTTACACTCTACGTCTTAAGGAGATGGATGGAAAAGATGTAACAGAGTTTACACGAAGTTGGTTGTTGGAGAGGGGTTATATGGTACGATCCCGTGCTATGTCACACGACAACGACATAATTCAAGATTTTTTTTGGGCAAACCCGAAGTCGTTGTTTTTGTTGCGGTTATTCCCATATGTCATCATGATGGACGCTACGTACAAGACGAACAAGTATGATAAGTGTATATGTTTTTGTTTAATTTGAATAATTTGTTAGAAAGTGTGTAGTAATAAATATTATGTGAAAATGCAGGTACAATATGGCGTTGTTGGAGATTGTAGGGTTTACTTGCACCGGGCAGACGTTCAACGTTGCGTACTCGTTCATGGCACGAGAGAACTTTGACCACTACAGGTGGACTCTCTTGAAGGTGAAGGAAATGTACGATCACATTGGACAAAGTCCTGGAGCGATTGTGACGGATCGTGATATGGCGGAGATTAAGGCAATTGCTGAGGTATTTCCTAATGCAAAACACCTATTGTGTTGGTTTCATATATTGTGTAACTGCAAGGCACAAGTAAAAACAGCAACGGGAAATAATAATTTTGCTGAAGCGTTTGGGAATAGTTGTAGAGGTGTATTCAACTCTAAATCAGTAGAGACGTATAATAGCCGTGTCGCTGAGATAAGGAAGAAGTATCCAGGCTTTTATGCTTATTTAAACGAGACGTGGTTGTCTCCTTACAAAGAGCGCATTGTACGGGCATGGACGGACAATATATTCCATTTGCTTACGAGGACAACGAATAGGTATTACTGTTGTTATTGATGTATGTGTTGAATTTGTATATATAATCACGTCTTACAATCATTGATAGTAATTATTAATCTGTATTGTAGAGTTGAAGGTGCTCACTCGAGGTTGAAAAATTTCATAGACAACAGTGTTGGTTCGTTTAACACCATAGCACAAGAGATCCACTCAACTATCTTAATTCAGATTCTGGGTATTCAGCGGAAAATGGAAATGGATGTCAATACCATACTCTCCAAAGTAATTCGCATGGAAGGAACTGGGCGGTATACATATTATGTGGAGCTCGTAAATAAGGTTTCAACTGACTGTATGAATATACTTATGGAGACCATGGATAGGATCGAGAATCCTTCCAAGGGTTTCCACCCTCATTCGTGCAGCGATAGATGGTGGAGAAATGTAAGAGGCCTTCCTTGTGCACATGATTTGTACAGCTACATGAGTATGGGTGTGCCAATTCCTTTAGGGGAAATTCACGACTTCTGGAAACAAATTGTCTGGCATAAACCACCAGAAGGATATACAGTCCCCCTAGATGAGGAAAATGAGGTGAACAATGGTTGCAGACGTCCTTTGCAAGAGCCGCCACCGGGATATAATAAAAAAAAAGGCAGGCCACGTAAGACTAAACCTGAGAAGAGGGAGCAGACTTGGTATGAGCATGTATCAGGCAATGATAATATAGGTCGGAGGAGGTACAGAAGGCCAAAAGGGGAGATATTTGTGGAATCCGACGAAGAATTTGAGGACGAGGACGAGGACGACTTGGAAGACGATGCTGATGATGAGCAGTCAGGTGTAAGTCAGGGTATTGATTATAAGAAAGTGTTTGGCCAAAACCAGATAGATCATTTCATGTTTGGTTACATTACGAACTACAAAACCGTAAGGGGAGATGGTCATTGTGGGTACCGATCTCTTGCATGGCTTCTTGGTTTAGGAGATGAGGATTCATGGAAACATGTGCGCACAACAATGGTGAACGAGGTTCAAGAGAACTACAACTTTTACAACAACATTGGTTACACATTCACAAGATTACATGTATTGGTCCAGCGTATAGGTTGGTTAGGGCAATGTACAAACCGAGAGTTTTGGATGGAGATGCCTGCTTGTGGATTTATAGCTGCTACAGCATTCCAAAAAGTTATTGTGTTGTTATCATGGGGCGGTTCACATACTACGCTCCCATTCTACTCCAAGGGTAGCCCCGTAGAGCCGAAAGACGTAATTGTCATTGCTTTGGTGGGAAATCAAGATCATTACATACCGGTTAGTAAAATGTGATGTACTTTAATTATTTTTCGAAATCGTATGACTTGGAATATTTTTGACATTATATTTATGTTTTATGCAGGTCAAGTTATCAGATAACGCTCCTATTCCACCGGTTGCTTATAATTGGACCCACCACCATCATTGGAGCGTAAGCGGTTGGGAACATCAATTTCAGGATCGTATAAACCATTTCCAATATTTACGACAGCTACACAGCAGACCTTTAGCGTAGTCGATGCGTATGTTCATTATTCAATCCGTTTGTTGGTATGTTTATGTAGTATTTATTTTGACTGTTGTAGTGAATATGGTAAGAATTTTTGAATCGATACGAACCTATATAATTTCGTAAAATAAGACATATTCCGTTAACGAGATTCATCATAACTTCTTACTGAAAATAACAACTGCCTTGCATAAACAAACAAAGTACGACCCCCCCCCCTCTAATGCCTCGAAAAGCCGTAGCTGCAGCGCCCGGTTCGCTCGGTCGGCCTAGAATACTCACGGGACATCAAAATCATCATTACAACAAGAAGGATAACCGTAAGAGTTTTAGCATATCTATTGCTTTGAACTGAATTTGCGTATGGCATGGCAGGAGCTTGAAGAACCTCTTTCGGGTATACCTCCCCCGAACTCAACATTTTCTTATGGTCCTCGTACTTCTCCTTATACCAAGACAATTCGAATTCCAAATCATCGATTGTCATTAGAAGTTGACTATTTTTTTCGTTACCCGCATCTAAACGCTTCTTCAATATGTTTACTTGGTCCGGGTAGTCGCAATCCTGTATTTACAAACACAATCAGTTACGCACATTCAAAATTTCGACCACATATACGTAAGAAATACAAGTTGGAAGCAGTATACCCCTAAATATTCGTAAAATCTATCAACTTCGGGAACCGAGCGAGAGGAATTGCTAGAACCTTGACTGACCATATTTCTTTTGGTGTTTGGTTTAGATGAAAATTTATTCGTTGCACATCGCCATATATATAGGGAAACAAAACCTCACGAATCCATGCTTCGTCAGGTGATGCATTGGTGAGGTTTACGGTGTTTTGAGGATAGAGCAATATGTCAGGAATCTAAGGTTTTTGGGAAATTGTAAATTCCACCCTCCCGAATTCTGAATTCGGGACCTATTCCGGATAGGATTCCCTTAATTTTTCAGCAGATATGGCAGAGGTCTGTACTGCGCAGGGAAACGTATATTCCAGACCTTGCGAATTCACGATTCGGGAACTATTCCAGAAAAGAGTTGATTACTTTTCAGAACCTAGGGCAGAGCAGAGTAGTCTGGGTTTTTGAAAAAGTAGATTCCACACCTCGCGAATTCACAATTCGGGAACTGTAAGATAAGACTTCACAACTTTTCAGAATCTAGCGCAGAGTAGTCATCATTTCTGGTAAAAGTAAATTACAAATGTTATGGACGACTCCAAATGTGCCAATGCACTACGTCTATAAATGGACGACTCCAAATCAAGGTGGGACAACAGATAGTTTTGACTCTGTGTAACTGTAAGCTATTGAAATCATGTCCGAACTCAGCTCATCTGGAAGCAGCAGAGTACAAATGTGCCAATGCAATAAGGCAGCCGTAATGGCGGAGTCGGAATCGAGGAGAAACTTAGGCAGAAAGTTCTGGTCGTGCCCTGGCACCGGTTATACCATGTGCTACTTCACTAAGTGGATCGATCCTCCTCATCCCGAGTACTCGCAAAACGCCATAAGAAAACTACTGCAGCGTATTTGTTCGTTGGAAGATGAAGTGTCTACTCTAAGGGAGACCATGGCTCCTAACGACCGTGCGGACTAGGCTTTACTATTTGAAACTGTAAGTGTGAACTTCTGTGTTCGTCTCAGAACTACGTACCCCTTTGTTTTCCAATGTTTTCAGATTCACCATGGTTGTAATGTTTTAATTGCGTGATTGTTGTTATATTGTTGTTTCACCAATGTTGTGATGTTTGAGTTGTATTAATGTTGTAACGTACGTGTGAAATCCAACTTTCAAAATGCGATTGTCGATTTGGACGTACGGATCTGAGTCCCTCAAATTCTTCCATATCTAAAAATCACACTCCATCTCCATGTATTTGATGCGGAATGAGTCATAAAACACGGTTATTACGTTGAAACGCATGAATTCATCGTAAGCCGTACTTAAGTTCTTTCGTAGAACTGAACGACGCATATCTGGAGGTAGTTCTGCACTTACAATGAATTTGACTTTGTTACAATTCAACCCTGACGAATTCACAATTCGTGCCCTTTTCCAGATATGATTCCATTACTTTTTCAGAAGATGTGGTACAGGTTTGTAATGAGAAGGGGTGGATTAGCCGCCAAATCCTCACGAATCCACAATTCGGTTGCCTCACAACAAAATAATCGAAAACTATGAAAAGCTTTCATAACAGGACGGAATGCAGAATTGAAAACAAACGTTCGGAATAGAGCATGCATGATGTCTGTCATGCGTCATTCAATACCCAGATGTATGGCCTGTATCATAACCGTCGAAATAGTTCGTAGTTGGCTCTCTGGACGGGGGAGAACCATAACTTCGGCTACTGCCTAAACCAGTTGCACTTGGTGTTCTGAAATCTGCAAAACCATAACCTTGACTTCGATGTTGTTCGGTCAAATTGAAGGGTTGAAAGGATGATTCAGGTTGGCTGTATGAACCGGGCATGTACGAGCTAGGTCCGGGATTCCCGAGATTGTACGTTCCAAAGGTTTGCCCGCCGCTATATCTTCGGGGTGATCCGTCCTGTAACGTTTCGGCATCTGAGTCCAACCGCTCTGCCCTTGTTCTTTGGGAAGAACCAACACCTGTATTACGGAATACCTCTGGAAGACCTGGAGTCATGACCGACCCTATTACTTGCATTATAATTTTTTTCAGTGGATCGTCATCTGCATAACCTCGAAGTACTTCCACATTCTCCAGAATAATTGATTCAATGTGGTTAAGGCGCTGTTCAAGTAACCAGATGGTTGGAGTTAGTATTTGTCACACTGCTACAAGTAGTTTTAAAAAAATGACAGGTTATATGAATTTTACTTACACGGACAGCTTGCAGTGCTAATGGCATGGGTTGTTCGTCAAGTTCAGCGACTAGTTTCGCTGACTCTGCATCGTTGTAAGGATGAGAGTGTTGTCTATACCAGTCCATATAATCGCTTGAAGTTTCCCAAACTTGATTGCTGATGGGCAAATCATCTTCTTCCAGGCAGTGTTCGAACCAAGTTCCAAAATTATTGTCTGCCCAGTGATATTTCACCTTATAACCGCCTACATTCCTTGATGGTCTGTTACTCTGCACTGGCTGGATAGGTGGATTTCTCGGTATTATCTGTTTTCTTCCAAATTGTCTTACAAACCTATCTGGGTTATAACCTTCTTCCATACCCAGGTATTGCAGCGTCCCTTTGTAGTGAGACACTTTGAATGCGCGTTTATTAACCACTTCCTTCCACGGCATCCAACATACCTACAAACAATTTGTATTTATGAATACATGGTATACGAACAATATTAGGTACAAAACGGGAACTAGCTCGAACCTCGTCCACTCGCATTAAATCTAGTTGTTTTCGTATTCCTTGAATCCTCTCTTGTGGTGACTTTCTAGCACGACGTCGCTCGTTACAGTAAGCGTACGGCCCGGGAGTTGTACAAGATGGATCTGCTGTTTCATGACCTTTGAACATTGGGAAGTACGCCCATATCCAACTCTGAAACGAATTACAGTTAATTACTCCGTCATTTCAATAGTACAAACAAATCAACTTTAGTTAGGAAATCAATACCTGTAGAAGTAAAGGGGATCCACTAAATTGTGCAACATATCGTCGACTAGCCATTCCCAATTCGCGATAAAGGTATGCTAACGTTGCAGCTCCCCAAGCGTACCTTTGCGTGTTGGTGTGGTCTAGCAACGGATGAAAATTCCGAATATTCATTTTTGTTCCACTCTTGTCTTGGAACAAAAGGGAAGACGTAATGGTTGCGAGGTACACAGAGGCAATGGTGTGTTGCTGATCTTCATGTACGACTCTTTCTGTCATCATTTCACGTAAGGTTGCAAGGGTAAAACCTTTGTTTTTTTTGTACACATACACTTCCTCAACGTCCATGCCAAACATTTTGGCTACTTCGTTGAACAACTCTTTGTCCGTCATTGAAGGGGCTACCGGCAGTCCAACAACTTTAAGTCCAAGCAGTTGATACACATCATGCAATGAGGGCGCCATTTCTCCCCACGGAAAATGAAACGTATTTGTTTCGGGGTGCCACCTCTCTATGAACGCCGAAATGAGGGCCGAATCAAATGTAGTGTGAGGAATCTGCAGTAATTTAGTTAAACCGCTTGTTTCAGCTATTCCCCTCCAAGCCCCATTGGGCATTGAATCCCACTCCGACAGTCCTTTACTACGAGCATGCACTCTCACGACCTTTTTCATCTATATGACATCAATCATTTAGCATCAACGGTAAATCTATGTAGTAGTAAGAGGAATGAAGTGACCTTGTAAAAATATTTTCATTGACATACCACTGCGTCGTTTGTATTGTTCCATAAGAAACGTGCAAAATGCGTGTTGAAATCGCGCAATAACGAACTGTCTGCAGGGCCTCCAGGGTACTCAGTTTGCCGCATTTCATCAGCGTCTAACTGAACGTGACTTGCACTAGTAGATCTTTGCATTGTAGGTCCACGACTTTGGGGAGTGTCTGCAACAGCAGAACAACTCCTCCTTGCTCTTACAGTAACTGGGGTACTGCTTCCCATCATAACAGTGTCTTCGTGAGGTAACGGACCTTCATTTACGGTGCTACGTGATGGAGGGTTGTTCATGTTCCGACGGGAATCTGTAGACAACCCCGCTCTGCTAAATAGGTTACGCGTTGAATCCTGAAACGTCATATGAATACATACACGAAATTTACATCCACACAGATTTCTTATATTTAAATTAATTGAACTACATAGGGACTCCATATTACTTACCCATAACCGAGTTCGAACACTAGATCGTTCATTTCTACGAGGAGGGGGACCAGGGCCATCATGCATTCTTGCCATCTTCGAATATGTTCAGAATATTTTTCTACACTTCGGGACTACATTTATAACCATGCAGTTACACAATTCTATATATACGATTTTCTTTACCTCAGAATGTTATCCCGAATCCTGAATTCGTGTAAAAAAGGAGAATATCCGACACCGTCTGTTCAGTGATTTCAGATGTTGCCATGCCTCGATAACGGATAAAGCACAAAGTTGCCGAATCCTGGATTCGGCGACGTTGGCCATCGAAGCAGAATGTTGCCGAATCCAGGATTCGGCAACATTCTGCTTGTTCCGCAACATGGTGCTTTTTCTGCAAGTCAGGAAAAGTCAGGCATCTCTGCAGGTCAAGAATAGCTGCATGCTCTCTCACGAGTTCAGAATTCGTTGGCTCCAATGAATCTTATAAAGAACCCTACGAGTTGTTAATTCGGGAGATTTCACATTCATTGGAGCCTATTAATACGCCTTAGATTGTAGATACTCACAATCACCCCAACATTAGTTTTTCCAAAACACTTTCTCAAACGCATTGATAATGACTTTGAGGTACGGAAGCAGCAACGGTCATGCAACGGTAATTACCTTCGTTCGTTTTACTTATCTAATTTTTTTTCTAAACTTCGTTTTCCGCCAAGTTTTTTTTTAAAAAAATTACTTCACACATTCAATTCGCAGGACGACATTCCTTTTAGTTGCCCTTACACCGAATGCTCGTTTTTCGGCCCACATAATGACTTGTACAACCACTTACACTTCGTGCATGGAGACGCTAAGTATGATCTTACCCGACACTTCCAGTTTGTGATGAGAAGAACCGATGCTTTTGTGGTGTTCCTTGACGAGGACGAATATTCCAATATCTTCGTACTTGACACCAAAACTATGGAAATTAGTTCAATTGCTGACATGAACAACGTAGCTGACCCTCCCACATGGCTTGGTACCTTAGTTATTAAACGAACCTTTGGTGCGTTTTGGTATTGTCCACTTACGAACTACATTCGGTGTAATTCTGAGCTTTTCTGGGTAGGTGGTTCAATCCATACAGGTGACAGTGTAGCTAGGTCACAGATCCTAGCCCTATTATATGATGAGTATGAATGTTTGTTTGTGGAACATGTCCCCGGGGAAAACTAAAGCACTTTTAGATCTTGCTTAAGAAGTTTGTAACGCACTTTCCTTTTATTTCAGTTACTAATCTTATGTAGCACTTTCAGAAACACTTTCTTTTTTTACGTAGTGTATTTAAGTAATTTAAGTTGAATAATAAGAACTCATCTACCAACAACTACTGTTTCAAACACCGTTAACAGTAATGAAGAAATTTTATTTAAGTACTTCAATTTGTAACAGACAATGTTTGTAACGAACATAACGTTTTACCGAGAAACGCAAATACCGTGTTCAACACCAAAATGTGACGTACTAATACATCAAATGCAATACGTATCATCAAATAAACCATGTCTTATCAAACACAAAAGTTAAATGTCTAAAACCAGGAACATACAAAAAACAAGTAGCCATAAACATCAGACAATAAAAACATGAAAACCGTCAGACATCATCATCAAGGCCTGCATCATTAAGATCTTCCTCGGGGTCTGCCCCACCTGCTGGCTCGGCTGCAGCGCGCTCCTCCGCCATACGAGACGACTCCCCTCGCTGAAATATAGATGGAATGCCGGGTCCGGCTGTCGAAGAAGTCCCGGGATCCATCTGTGTCGCCCTAACAAGAGGAACATCATCGGTGGCAAGTTGCAAAATATTTCTCAACTGTTCCTTGCAACAAGGAGAGACTATCTGCAGCTGTCTCTCGACGTAGGACGTAATAAGAGCAAGACGCTGTAATTAAAGAACAATAAGTACGTAAGTAGATGTAAACTGTATAATAAAATATTGCAACGCATGATACTAAAACAAACTTACCCGATGAGTGTCAATAAACGGCGAAGGAACAACATCGGGAGGGGCCTGCCTCTGTGAGAACCGACTGACATATGGATGTGATATCTGGAGGAACCAGTCTAAGTATGCAGGATCCACCGACCAAGGAGGAGAAGCTACGGGGCTCTCCAAAATGTACGGACAGAGATGGTCTTGCATCCTCTCCCAACGATCCCACTCCTCAGCAAACTCCAGAATATACTTGTTCTTCCCGCGTTTATTAATTGGTCGACAGACCCGTGATGGTGGAATAGGATCTAGTGGTCTGCTCTGCTGTCGTCCGAACTGACGTACCACCCTATCCGGCATATAGGGCTCCTGAATATCGAGGAACCTCAACGTTCCTCGATATGTAGAGGCCCTAAACCGGTCAATAAAATCTAGTTGCCCGTAAGGCATCCAACATATCTACAAGATTACAATGCAAATGTAAAAAGTTAACAATTTGCCAAGTTCAAATAATGTACGTATACAACTAGTCGTTAAACAGTACTTACATCCTCTGGTCGATACTCATCCAGAATCCGCCTGTAAACATGGGGGCTCAACTCGTGCTGCGTAGCAGTCCTGTCAGTGTGGTAAAGGGATGCGCGTCTCTCATCATCACCTGCCATATCACGCTGGAAGTTCGGGTTCCCCGGGAAGTAAATGAAGTACATCCATATCCAAATCTGATACAATTAATGCAAATCGTTAACGTCAGACAACTTTACAAGTGTATATCACTTGTACTATTACTACGAACCTGTAAAAGATAAGGACAACCGCCGAAACCAATCACTCCACTCCTAGATGCCTCGCCTAATTCCCGATACAGATTTGCGAGGACAGCAGCGCCCCAAGCCGTATCGACTACTCTCGTCGGATCGTCAAATAATGGCAACAAGCGGGTCTGCAGAAGGGTGGTGCTCTTGTCCACAAACACACTACTGGACATAAGATACCACAAATATCCAGCGGCAATGCAATCAGGATCATCCTCGTCCTCAATCATCCGCAACACGTGGGGCCAAAAACTACAAGCCCTTACCCGACCCTGCCTCAGAGGTCCTGTCATGTTCCACTTATCTAGTGGGGACACATAACTGGGATCAACTCCGAACATGTACCCAAACAGATCATTACAATACCTCCTCTCTTGCATGGCATTAGCAAATGGACCTGTAGTCGCAGGTAATCCCTCAATAGAAAGGCCCAAAATCATTGCTACATCATGCAGCGTAATCGTGATCTCTCCCCAAGGAAAATGGAAGCTGTTCGTCTCCGGGTGCCAATGCTCAATGAACGCTCCAATAAGGTTGTGATTCACAAACCCATACTGCAAATCCCTGTTACGTGTTAACCTCGTCTGCTCAGCGATCCGGAACCAAGAACCAGGAGGAGGATCATGTGGTAAGTACGGCCTAAAACGTCCGAAATCAGTGGGCCGGGTGTAGCATCGGGTTCTCCGTGTGAACTCCCGTGGGGGATCGCCTGCTACTTCCTCATTTGCAATCTTATGAGCAATGTGCGCCTCGAAACTATGCAAAACAGGATCGGCCACAACGGGAGGAGGAGGTGGTGTATCAACTGGTGCAGAAGGTTGGGGGTCAGCTCTAGGAGGAGACTGAAGAACAGGACCTTCATCATCAAACCCAATCGGTGATCCATCCACAATACGCGGGGACTGTGACTGCAACTCAACAGGTGCAGTGGAAGTAGAGGGCTCAACTGAAGCAGGAGGCACGCTCATACAGGGTACTACTGGAGGCTGTGAAAAAGACGGGTCGACATTACAAATATCATCTGAGTCAAGGCCTACTGATGACTGCACCTGATCAGAAGCGACAGGCCTACCCCTACCGCGACCTGTACACCCCCGGGATGAACCAACACCCCCTCTAGACCCACCTCTCTTGCGGCCCGAAGCCGTGACTATACGCTGGGAAACTCTTCTTCCACCCGCAGTCATTCTCCTAATTTTACCAGCTATGGCCTAACATTTTCACATTTCTTATACTAATTAGTTATTTAAACACACACATGTCTATTAATATAACATTCTGTACTAACGTCTTCAATTCAACTTAACGTTTTAATCTCTTTTCAAATGCAACTTATGTTGTTACTAGTTTTCCTTCTTACAACACTATAAATTAAATGCTGAATAATTACATTTAACGATTTTGCTTCATACCTACATAATTACACTATTTTTACAATTGTTTCAATATTTACAATTTTTACCGTTTTAAAAACTTCATAATTAAATACTACATAATTTTTACAACTTTTCATTACACTATTTACACTATTTATAATGTTACTTACACTATTTATACTTTAATTACTATTTTATATCATGCCAAATATATACATTTACTATTTTATATCATGCTAAATAATTACAACTTTTATGCCATGCCAAATATTTACATTTACAATTTTTAATAACATTTCAATTACTACTTTAATTATTACGATAAAACATTTAAAACTTTTTAATTTTACATACCTCGTCGGAAATCCGTCGGGCTCTTTTCGGAGGAGGGGGATCAGCAATTAATTCTTCCGCCATCTTCACCGCCTCTGCTCCGACCCTTGCTGCAATGCTTATTGGGTCATTTTCAGATTCGCTTTCCTCAGACCTCCCGAATTCTGGATTCGGGTTCCTCTGCCCATACTCATCTTCTACCGCAGCCTTCCCCTTCGTCCTTTCTTCCTCACCCACGCCGCTCGGCTTCCTCCTTTCTTCCCCTTCCTCACCCACGCCGCTCCCCTTCCTCCTTTCTTCCCCTTCCTCACCCACGTCTTCAACCTCCATATTTCCACCTCCATCCTCTTCCTCCGCCACCGCCGCACCCACAGATCTCGCAAAAACATTCCCGGATTCCGCCTCTCCTTCACGCCGCTCCTCTTGCCTCAGACAAACTCCTCCGGCCAAACCCGCCACCCATTCCATCGAAACCGCCGGATCTACTCCTCCCACCAAACCCGCCTCCAACGCCTGACTAACTTCTCCCACCGACCCGGGCTCCATCGCCTCCTCCCGATTCGGGCCAACTGTCGGATCTACATCCGACCCTCCTCCTCTACTCGGATCTGCAACTCCTTCTCTAGCCACCGTATCACCGCCTCCGTTCATCTCTCTCGATTGCCTCATCACCTCTTCAACAGAAATTTCCGAAGGCGATACATCGAAAAAATTGCCGGCCATTATTTCAGACCACCAGTTGTTCTCCATTTTTTTTGTTGGGAAGATGAAAACACGGCGACTTCACAATTCGCATGGTTATTTATAGGAATTTCACCGTTTTTTTTTAACCTAATCCAAACTCTCCCGAATTCACATTTCGGGAGTTTCAAATACAAATTTCAGCCTCTCCCGAATTCACAATTCGGGAGGTTAAAATACAAATTTCAAATTCCAAGGTCAAACTTGCATTTACGAGGCAAATCCAATTTCCGAGATTTTTTACCGTTGTTACCATCGCACGAATGCAAGATTCGTGAGGTTAAAATACAAATTTTAAATTCTAAGTTCCAAGGTCAAACTTGCATTTACGAGGCAGATCCAATTTCCGAGATTTTTTACCGTTGTTACCATCGCACGAATGCAAGATTCGTGAGGTTAAAATACAAATTTTAAATTCTAAGTTCCAAGGTCAAACTTGCATTTACGAGGCAGATCCAATTTCCGAGATTTTTTACCGTTGTTACCATCGCACGAATGCAAGATTCGTGAGGTTAAAATACAAATTTTAAATTCTAAGTTCCAAGGTCAAACTTGCATTTACGAGGCAGATCCAATTTCCGAGATTTTTTACTGTTGTTACCATATCACGAATGCAAGATTCGGGAGTTTTCCTTTCACAAATCCGAAGATTTTTGCGGTGGTTTGTCTGCTATTTGAATTGATATAGGAAATGATTTTGCACTATCTGCCTTTGAAAATTCGGATATACGATAATACGAAATGATTTTGCACTGCTTTGTCTGCCATTTGAATTGATTGCATGTATGGTCAGTCTCAAATTTAATACAGTACTAGTATCCAAAAACTGATTTTCAATTGAAAGAGCATCAATACTAATTATTTTCTTAATATATATGAAAAACTCTCAATGAAAAATAAATAGAAACAAAGGGAGTATGTGGGCTTGTAGCATTACGGTTACAGAAAAAAACGCTCTCAAGAAAGAGCGAACTGCCTCTCTTCCTTGTTGGCTATCGACTACTACAAATTTCTTTATTGATGTCCTTTGTTGTAACAAGACAACACAACTGAGCATTACAAAGTATATAAACGTGACCATTTCTAATCATCATCATCATCTTCTTCCCCACCATCTTCTTCAACGTCATCATAATCATCTTCATGTTCTTCTTCCGATTCGTCTTCACCTTCGTCTTCACTTTCGTCTTCACCTTCGTCTTCATCTTCGTCTTCACCTTCGTCTTCACCTTCGACTTCACCTTCGCCTTGACCTTCGACTTCACCTCCGTCTTCACCTTCGCTGTCTTCATCATCTTCACCACCATCTTCAACTACATGATCGTCATCATCGTCATCTTGGGGTATCGGGTTAATATTTAGAGGCGGCATTGGTTTGCACGGTTATGACGTTAAAGAAATCCGGGACTCACCGCATGGCTGCCATTCAAATTTTAAGGACAAACTTGTTCTGACGTGGCAGTTACAATTTCCGAGATTTTCTCGATTGTTACTGCCTCACGAATGCTCAAATCGTGATGTGTGGTTTCAAATTTTTATCTTCCAAACCCGGTTCAATACCCGATTTCTCAATTGCCCAAACAGGTTTACTAGATCGGGTTCACTATTTACGGTTCACTATATCCGGTGGACCGGTTCCCTAATTCTGAACCGGTTTGTTTATTTTTCTATTTCCCACGCTCACGAATGCTGAATTCGGGAACGTCTATGAATACTTTATGCTCCCGAATTCAGAATTCGGGAACGTCTATTACTATTTCAGCTCCGCGCGGAGCTGGGCGCCGCGCGGCGCCCAGCTCCGCGCGGAATTTAAACCCTGACACACTGAGTGTGTCAGGAGTGCAAAAAGCCTTTTCGCCTGTAAGCGGTGAAGAAATATCTGGAAGTGAAAAGACAGATGAAAATATTTATGCAAATTACGCTGAAGCAGTAAGATGGTTGGAAGATGTTGATGTTTTACAGATGATTGTGGATAACTTTGTGTCATATGTAAGTAATTATTTCTTTGTATTTTCTGCTTATTTGTTATGCTTTCTATCTCTCTACCTTTCAAAAACAATTGCTTGTAGTTCTAGGCAATATTAATACTAGGTTAATCCTTAAATTTTTTTTTTTTTCTTAAATAAGCCTTTTTTAAAAAAAAATTCTCAATCTAAACTCGTTTTGAAACTATTTCCCGATATAGGCACTCTTGAGAGAGTCGGATTTTTTTCACATACGTCTCTCGTCCGAAGCTGATTACTTTCAAAAAAAAAAAACTTATGTATAAGAGACGTTGGGAAAACCAGCGTCTCTTATACATATATTTTTTTTTATCCCCACGTATAAGAAACGTTGGCTTTTCCAGCGTCTCTTACACGTAGGGTTTATAAAAAAATGTATTTTAGTATAAAGCGTCTCTTACACTAATTAAAGGGGGGTGACTTGTTTTAAATTATATGTGTGTTGATGAATGAGGGGGGTGACCAGTGACTTCCTGTAGCTTTTTGGTGCTCAATATTTTATGTGTATCAGAGAGTTGATGAACGAGGGTGACTTCTAAGATGAAGCTGGTTTAATTATTTTTAAGGGCAGTGTCTCTTACACTAATTTTTTTTTTTTTAAATTCCTTTTTTAAGAGACGCTGTTTTTCCGTCGTCTCTTATACATAATTTTTTTTTTTTTAAGTATTCAGCTTCGGATGAGAGTACGTGAAAAAAATCCGACAATCTCAAAAGTACCTATATCGGGAAATAATTTCAAAACGAGCCTAGATTGATAATTTTTTTAAAAAAAAGGCTTATTTCTGGGAAAAAAAAAATTCCAATTTTTGTCCTTATTCCAATGTATGCATTTGTTCTATTTTTCTGTGTAGTGTACTATTTGATGATCCTGTTGTGATATTGATTATAGTATTTGCTTATCTTTTTAGTGTCATATACTTCGTACGTCCCATAATATAAGCAACATTTCTATTTCAAGTGTCTCAAAATATAAGCAACATTTTCCATTTTTAGTATAACTTTTACACCCCTTTATCTTCTCTCAATACACTTTTCACTCTTTTCTCTCCTCTAATCATTCAATTTTCTGTTTCCTCTTTCATTATTCTCTCTCTCTCCTCTAACTATTACATTTTTCACTTTTCACTCTTCTTTAATCATTAAACTCACATTTTTCTTAATTCCCGTAAAAAGTCTCAAATATGGCTTATATTATGGGACGGAGGGAGTATAACAGATCTTTGTTGTCCTGCGGTGGTTTTCAGCTACTGTTCTGCATGAAATAGTTTATGTGCTGGACGAGTTTGTAGATAATGGTTTATCAATGCAAGTACACAAGCTTTGTGGATGCATAATAACTGCTCCATGCCCACTTATATTTGCACACCTAAAATATGCATGCCCCAGTCACTCAAAAATTTCTACTCACAAGTTCATTAGTTTTCATTTCTAGGTTTACTATTTTTTTACTTTCAAGTTCATTAGTTTTTACTTGTAGGTTCGTTAGCTTGAGTTGGAGTTGTTGGCAGGGACGATCAGCGCGGAGAAGAGTGTTGGTGGCTGTTTGGTATGCAACGATGGTGGTGGTGCTTAAGTTGCAGTAGATTTAGATCGGGGGAGGTGGCGGATGTCAGTGGAGGAGGCATGTATTATAAGTGTGAGGAAGAGAATAAGAAAGAGAGGCCTGGTTTGAAACATGACTAGCTACTGTGTTCAATTGAATAATTAATTTTGATGTGTGGTTAGATGTATAAGTTGTCTGTCTGTATGGTTAATTTTTCTTTAGTGTTTTGTTTTGACTTTGATTTTCCAATGTCTTCTTGGTCGATCAATGTTGTTCCACGTCTCAATTTCTAAGCGTGGATGTATTTGTTATGTATGTGTATTAAGTTCTCTTAAGTTTTCAAATTTCTAATCTACTAGGTTTTAATACCCGCGCGTAGCACGGGTTTTTATCTTATGTAAAACTTAAGAGTAAAATATTTTTTAGTATAATTACAATATTTATACATAGTTTCTATTCACCGCCCACTCAAATTGCTATTTACCGTCCACTGTTCTTTGTTTTTTGACTCTTTGAAGGGGAAAACGATGTCCGTTTTGGATGAATTTTATATGCACGCGATCGTATTGAAATTATCTACAAGATTATGAAAAAAAAACAAGCAAAAAATAAAAAACATTCATACGTGACGTACGGTTTTAATCCATGCGTGACGCATGATTTGTGCGCGACGTATGGTTTTAATCCATGCGTGACGCACAAAAACTAGAAGGTAAATAGCAATTTGATTTGAGTGGACGGTGAATAGTAAGGCCCTATTAATAATATAGAGATGTCGACATGATTATATTGCTGAAATAAGAAATGCTCTTTCTATAAGGTATATAGACATATAGTAATAGAGTGCTGACAAAGATGATGAATAATAATACTATAAGAGTGGTGCTCAAACGTCTCCTCAAATTTTCATCACCATTTTTTTAAGTACAAAAATACCCCTGAAAAAGAATTATCTTTAAAAATACATGTTTCTCAAATTAGGCTATCTTCCATCAGCGTTTCTGCTCACCGGAGTTTCTTCTCCTTCACGATTCCTTCTCCTCCACACTCTATTGCGTCCTCGCCAGAGGTCTAATTTAGTTCGGCTACATGTAATCCCTAAAAAAATTCAACTCTCTATCTCATCAATTTCATCAAATGAAGTCGGGGTTTTGTTCGTATGATTGTCTGCAACTGTGTAGATGGATTTGTGTATTTTGAATCTGATATCTCGTTTAGCACTATTCATGGTTTTAGAGATTCACAAGCTTAAATTATTAAGCTCTTTGGATAAGTTTCTTGCTAATGGTATTAATTAACAATTTTTTGGGTTCTAGGCACATGTTTTTGCAGCATCTGCAGAGAGCACCAAAAATTTGACTTTAATGGCCACTCCAAGTCTAGTGTGTGGTAAAAAATTGACTAAGTTGTAAAAAAATCAAACATAATAATACATCGATGTTGTTAACCATACATATTGCGACAAATTAAAAGAGTGGTGACTGGTTTGATGTTTACAAAGGAGGTGTTACTTAAAAATGAATAAGTTTTGATTGAGAATTACCCACATGGTCAAATATCTCTAATAGGCATTGAAACCAAGTTATTGGGTGTCGTTTTGCCAAATTGGGCCTTAAGCCCATTTAAGGCCTTATACCGTTTACGCATAGTTTCGAGCCTCGTTTTGTGTTAGAAAGACCTTATTGGTACTTTATATGTCTAATAAGCCTAAGTTGAATAATGTTTTCAACTTAATCAACATCGATGATGTAGACTATACATATAGCGACAAGTTAGAGAGTTATCACTAGTTTGGTTTTACAAAGGAAGTGTTATTTGAAAAGTTAGAAGTTGTGATTGGAAGTTACCTACATAGTCAAATATCTCTAATAGGCATTGAAACCAAGTTTCATTACATTCCGACACCGTTTGGGTGTCATTTTGCCAAATTGAGCCTTAAGCCCATTTAAGGCCTTTTAAGGCTTTTAACATTTACAAATAGTTTTGAGTCTCGTTTTATGCGATCAAGACCATATTGTGACTTTAAATACATAATAAGATTAAGTTGTAAAAAAAATTCAAATAGATGTTGTTAAGCATACATATTGCGACATGTTACAAAAGTGATGACTAATTTAATGTTTACAAATGAGGTGTTACTTGAAAATAAAGAAGTTTTGATTGAGAATTACCCACATGGTCAAATATCTCTAATAAGCATTGAAACCAAGTTTCATTCTATTCCGACATCGTTTGGGTGTCGTTTTGCCAAATTGGGCCTTAAGCCCATTTAAGGCCTTTTAAGGCTTTTAACGTTTATAAATAGTTTCGAGCCTCGTTTTATGCGATCAAAACCATATTGTGACTTTATTACATAATAAGACTAAGTTGTAAAAAAAATTCAAATATAATAATACATCGATGTTATAACCATACATATTGCGACAAGTTAAAAGAGTGATGACTAGTTTGATGTTTACAAAGGAGGTGTTACTTGAAAATGAATAAGTTTTGATTGAGAATTACCCCCATGGTCAAATATCTTTAATAAGCATTGAAACCAAGTTTCATTCTATTCCAACATCGTTTGGGTGTCGTTTTGCCAAATTAGGTCTAAGCCCATTTAAGGCCTTTTAAGGCTTTTAACGTTTACAAATAGTTTCGAGTCTCGTTTTATCTGATCAAGACCATATTGTGACTTTATATACATAATAAGACTAAGTTGTAAAAAAAATTCAAACATAATAATACATCGATGTTGTTAACCATATATATTGCGATAAGTTAAAAGAGTGATGACTAGTTTGATGTTTATAAATGAGGTGTTACTTGAAAATGAAGAAGTTTTGATTGAGAATTACCCACATGGTTAAATATCTCTAATAAGCATTGAAACCAAGTTTCATTCTATTCCGACATCGTTTGGGTGTCGTTTTGCCAAATTGGGCCTTAGGCCCATTTAAGGCCTTTTAGCGTTTACGTATAGTTTCGAGCCTCGTTTTTGTGAGAAAGACCTTATTGGTACTTTATATGCCTAATAAGACTAAGTTGTATAATGTTTTCAACAATAATCAACATCGATGCCTAATAAGACTAAGTTGTATAATGTTATCACTAGTTTGATTTGTACAAAGGAGGTGCTATTTGAAAAGTTAGAAGTTGTGATTAAAAGTTACCTACATGGTCAAATATCCCTAATAGGCATTGAAACCAAGACACATTCCATTCCGACACCGTTTGGGCGTCGTTTTGCCAAATTGGGCCTTAAGCCCATTTAAGGCCTTTTAGCGTTTACGAATAGTTTCGAACCTCTTTTTATGTGAGCGAGACCTTATTGTGACTTTATATGCCTAATAAGACTAAGTTGGATCCATTCCAACACCGTTTTGTGTGAGCGAGACTTAATTATGTAACCTGAGACCTCAAAGAGTTTGCACAGTGCCTTACGACTAGAGCAATGAGGTAGTAATAATAAAAAATGTATCTGTGCGGTAATATTTACCGCACAGATAAATTTATTTTAAAAAAAAAATCTGTAATAAAAAAATAATAAAATATGTGCGGTTTAATTAAAAAAATTAAAAAATTAAAAAAAAACCTATACGGTAGGACTCCTATATTAGGCGTGCAAATAACACTCCTATATTAGGCGTGCAAATCTTTGAATTTTTTAATATTTTCGCCATTATATTTATCTTTTTGTTTCAAAACCGTTTTCTATTAGCGCGACTAATATAGGCTTGCAAGTTTTTGGTATATTTCCAAACTTGACGATTTTGCCCCTGGTCGCTTAAGTTAGGCGCGCTATAATTGCTCGACTATGTTAGGCGCGCTAATTCGCGTCCAAATAGGAGAAATATGGTGTCCAGATATGGTAGCCTATTAGATGGATGGAAATTGGAAAGAGTTCTAATTTTCTTATTTTAAATTAAGGGTAATAATGTCACATTCATCCAAAATGGAGACAAGTTAGTAAAAAAAAGATGATCTTTAGCATCCATTTACTATAATGAAATATATTATTCTTTCTCCCGATTCAGCAAATGGAATTAATACAAGCAAACATCTGATAGAAAATATTACGTAGATATACGGGAATTAATTGAACAAGTTATCGAGCAAAGACTCTACAGATTATACTCTCACCACATGTGCTAATTAATCTTAATGTTCCATGACAACCATGAACATGAAAATGTTGCTATCGATAAAAATTTCATTTCACTCTTCTCCCTTGTTTCTTATACATATATATGGATCAACTTGTTTGCTGTATTGTAATGTGATACGTGCATGAAGTGAAGGTGAGACAAAATTTCAGCCTTAGCTTGAGTTTTGACAACTCAAATTTTTTTAGCCTTAGCTTGAAGATACTATAAACCTCTGAACTAACCCACCAACTGTTTCATAGATATGACATATGGGCAGTATGACATAGTAAGGGAGCATCTATGCATGGACACCAATCTTCTCATCAAGCTCACCTCTCTCCGGCGAATACAGCACCTCGAAAGCGTGTGGGAAAACGAGCATTTTGAGGTGGCCAAGTGCAGGGCATTTGTAGCCAAGAATCTTCTGTTGGAATGTGAGAGTGAAGCAGGAGATGGAAGAGAGATCAGGGCTGGATATGGCTGGATATGGTTGATGGCTCCTCTACACTGCAGCCTCAGCTGGGGAGTTAGGTCTTGTCCAAGATTTGCTGGAGAGAGATAAGTTTCATGTGACTGAAATCTGCATATCTATACAAAGTTTTTTGCATATTTTAGATGTTATCCTTATTTTTTTCTTGGTTCTTAATACTCGAAACTAAGATTATGTGCATATCTATACATATTGTTTTTGCATACCTCCTCAGATTTCGTGCATATTCGTATATATGAGTTGCATATGAATTGGAATGTCTTAAACCTTTAAAAATACATCAGAACTTACCCCTAAAATGAAACTTCATATAAAATTCAATATTGAGCATCATTCAACCCAAATATGGAGTCCTCGTATTTCTAAGCCAAATATGTGGCTTATACATAATAATTCCTTATACCCGATAGTCGTTAAATAGATATTGTGCATATATAGAGAGATTATTTGCATATCTCCATGAACTGCATGCATATTTGTAGATTGAGTTCCATATCATATTTATACAGATTATCCGCATATCTCCATGAGTTTTGTGCATATCTGTAGATATGAATTGCATATCAACCGAAATGTTGTAAACCTTGGGAAACACGTGAGCACTTGTCCCTAAATTGAAACTTCATATAAAATTCAATATCTTTAAAACCCAAGTTCAAGCAATACCAACTCTAATTCCAACATCTCTAAAATTAAAATGCATATTAGATGAATGGATCCTTCCCTATTGCAGTTAAAGTACCGAATTTCCTTCCTCCACGAAATTGAAGATTTTCCATTTTATGGGAATCATATCATCTCTAAATCGTGGCTACTTACTTTTTGTTGAGAAGAAGTCTCTCTTTTGAGAGAGCGGTGGGACAATGAGGAACCCAATGCTTATTGTTACGGGGTTTCACGTCAATAACACATTCGGTACCATATAACGCTTCTTCTTCTTCCTCATTTGACATCGATTAACACCATCGTTTGAGGAAGAATACATCACATAATCAATGAGGTTCTTCTGTATACCTGAACCAGTGATGTGCATATCAATAAACAGTTAGTGCACATCTGGTAACAGGGAGTGTATATGAAATGAATCAGATTGCATAACGGTAAAAAGGAACTTAGGGGAGAAAACAAACATAGTTAATGCATAACGGTGATTAAAAATTGCATATTGATTTATTGTTATCGCATATCACAATAAAAACCTAATTAGCTACTGCATAACTATGAAAAAAAGTTCATGTTCAACAGTGCATATCTATGAAACAATATTGCATAACGTCGAACTACATTGCATACGACAACTTAACAACCGCATAAAATCTAAAAATCATAACCCTAATTAGCTACTGCATAACGAACATGCGGAATTGCATATCGAATTTATGAATTTGCATATCAGAATGAAACAACATGCATCTAACCTTCATCGATGGAGATTTGTGTGTTGTTGTATCAATAAAACAAGATATGGATCAACACCAGGAGAAGAACGCAAATTTTCAAGCCTATGTTACAGAGGAGAGAGAGAGAGAGAAGATAGTAAAACCTAACGTAAACAGTTCACGTTCAACACTACATATCTATGAAAAAAATATTGCATAACATCGAACTAGCATCGCATACGACAACTTAACAACAGCATAACGCCTAAAAATCATAACCCTAATTAGCTACTGCATAACGAACATGCGAAATTGCATATCGAATTTACGAATTCGTATATCAGAATGAAACATCATGAATCTAACCTTCTTCCATGGAGATTTGTGTGTTGTTGTATCAATCAAACAAGATATGGATACACACCAGGAGAAGAACGCAATTTTTCAAGCCTCTGTAACAGAGAAAATCGTGAGAGAGAGAGAGAGGAGAGAGAGAAGATCGTGAATTATGGAAGAAAAGAAGAGAGAGAAGCGTTATTTAAGGATGCTTTTATTGGTATTTTTTTATTTCCTTTTATTCTAATGCTTTTAATCTCAGCCCTCCATCTACTTCTCATCCAACGTCTATAGATCGTTAACACCGTTTTACCATAAGAGTGGTCTTACCGGAGCGTCCCTCTCTCTATATATATATACATCAGGTATGGCATGCCTTTGATTGAGATGGTTGGTTTTACCTCCACGGGAAAGACATTCAACATTGCTTTTGCATTCACGAGGGGGGGGGGGGGGGGGGATATTTCTCGTTACGTGTTTATATTAGAGCAGTTTAAGAAGTTATTTACATTTGGGGGAGAGAAGTCAACTGCAATAGTTACTGATCGGGACCAGGCTTTCATCTCTGCAATTTAAAGTCTGCAATTTAAAGTGTTTACGGGGATACAGTGAAACATTGATACAGTGAAATATTTCTTAAGAAGTTTCCTCAATCTTCACTCATTCTTAAATCGGTCATTTACTATTGTTCATTTTTTAACACAATATATCCCGTACTGTAAATTTTAGGCAGCCTTGTAAAGATTAATCAGTTTGAATATGATTTTAGATGGACTAAGATTAGAAGTTTCCTTATGTTCTTGCAAGGTGTCTCACTTTTAGTGCATAATAGGTGCAATGGATGCCTTGGAGGGAAGGTGATGGACTTTTAGAGGTCAACTTTAGGATCACTCATCGACTCTCTAGACTTGATGGTATTCTTCGTTGCATGGATGTCCAAGAGCCATATTACGCCATCCGAGTCCTATGACAGTTTGGGCTTAGACATGTACCTCCACTTCAACCCTATGCTCCAAGCTCAGAAAATCGAAAAGAAAATATTAGTGACTGCAAGTTGGAGTTTAAAGGAGACGAGTATCCTAACTAGGAAGAGCGCGAGAGCCATTTGTTTGACATTGATGCGTATCAGCTATGTAGGTGGTCGTGGGTAGACCTGGCAATCGGATCATTCGGTTCGGATTCGGTTCGGATAATTCGGTTCGGATTCGTTCGGACCAGTTTTCAATTCGGATTGTAGTCGGTCCGGATCGGATTCGGATCGGACCGGATATTGTTCGGGCTCATCTAGTTCGGATTCGGATTCGGTTCGGATAAAGGTAGTTCGGATAAATTCATATTCGGATATTATTCGGATTGAGACCATTCGGATTGAATAATTCCGGATTCGGGTTCGGTTCGGATAAAACTAGTTCGGATATTATTCGGATCGATACCATTCGGATGGATTTGTTTCGGTTTTTGTTCGGATTTGAGTTTAGTTTAGAAGAATGGACTATTATACTTAGGCAGTTTCTAATCGTATATATAAATATCTAATATTCTTTTTGGTAAAGCGTTTTTAAAAAAAATACATTAGTGCCGAAAAAGAAGACTCAAATTCAATTTTTTTGGTAGAGAGTTGCCTCATTTGTGGCAAGGAAAGAAGAAGACCCAAATTTAATTTTTTTAAAGGAGCTGTCACGTGGCAGCCCCTGATTGGTGAAGTAGGTATATTTATTTGATTATGTTTTATAATTGTTATTCACTTAAACGTTTATAACTTAAAATTTAATAATGATAAAAATAAATAAATAATACCAATGATTTTATTATTTCGAGATCTATAAATAGAGACCAATATTGGTTAAAAAAAATATTTGGAGCCTCCTACTTAAAAAATACCAACTTAAAATTTAATAATGTTAAATTGTGAATTTAATCGTTTTCATCATTTTATCGAGATCCGAGTGTCGGATTGAGTCAATCTCTTCACATATTATCAACATAGTTCCAATACGAATCAAAACATATAAAAACAAATTAACAAAAAACGAGTCTCGGTTATAGGAATAGCTTATTTTCAACTATTTTAATCGAACTCCATTGATTATCGTTAGAACTATTCAATGATATCGTCGCATCTCGAGATCAGAGTGTCTGATCGAATCGATCTCTTCACATATTATCAATATAATTCTAATACGAATCAAAATCATTTGGGCTATTTGGGCTAATTGGGCCTCATTGGCCCATTTTGTCTCGTTTTCATCGTTTTATTGAGATCCGAATGTCGGATCGAGTCGATCTCTTCACATATTATCAATATAATTCCAATACGAATCAAAATATATAAAAAAATTAACAAAAAACGAGGATCGGTTATCAGAATAGCACATTTCCAACTATTTTTATCGAACTTCATTGTTTATCGCTAGAACTATTCAATGATATCGTCGGATCTCGAGATCCGAGTGTCCGATCGAATTGACCTCTTCACATATTATCTATATAATTCCAATACGAATCAAAATCATTTGGGTCACTTGGGTCAATTGGGCCATTTGGGCTAAGTGGGCCTCATTGGCCCATTTGGCCCATTTTGCCTCGTTTTCATCGTTTTATCGAGATTCGAGTGTCGGATCGAGTCGATCTCTTCACATATTATTAATATAATTCCAATACGAACCAAAATATATAAAAAGTTTCAACGAAAAGAGAGTCTCGGTTATCGGACTAGCTCATTTCCAACTATTTTCATCGAGCTTCATTGATTATCGCTACAACTATTCAATGATATCGTCGGATCTCGAGATCTGATTGTCGGATCGAGTCGATCTCTTCACATATTATCTATATAATTCCAATACGAATCAAAATCATTTGGGTCACTTGGGCCAATTGGGCCGTTTGGGGTAATTGGGCCTATTGGGCCTCATTGGCCCATTTTGCCTCGTTTTCATCGTTTTATCGAGATACGACCGTCAGATCGAGTCGATATCTTCACATATTATCAATATAATTCCAATAAGAGTCAAAAAATATAAAAAGTTTCAACGAAAAACGAGTGTCGGTTATCGGACTAGCTCATTTCCAACTATTTTCATCGAGCTTCGTTGATTATCGCTACAACTATTCAATAATATCGTCGGATCGAGTCGGTCTCTTCATATATTATTAATATAATTCCAATACGAACCAAAATATATAAAATGTTTCAACAAAAAGAGAGTCTCGGACATCGGACTAGCTCATTTCCAACTATTTTCATCAAGCTTCATTGATTATCGCTACAACTATTCAATGATATCGTCGGATCTCGAGATCCGAGTGTCGGATCGAGTCGATCTCTTCACATATTATCTATATAATTCCAATACGAATCAAAATCATTTGGGTCACTTGGGCCAATTGGGCCGTTTGGGGTAATTGGGCCTATTGGGCCTCATTGGCCCATTTTGCCTCGTTTTCATCGTTTTATCGAGATACGACCGTCAGATCGAGTCGATATCTTCACATATTATCAATATAATTCCAATAAGAGTCAAAAAATATAAAAAGTTTCAACGAAAAACGAGTGTCGGTTATCGGACTAGCTCATTTCCAACTATTTTCATCGAGCTTCGTTGATTATCGCTCATTTCCAACTATTTCCATCGAGCTTCATTGGTCAGCTTATCCTGATCCCCCATACCCCGATTCCGCGGGACATATGGGTAGATGTTGTTGTTGTTGTAATTAGCAATTAAATTGTTTTATACTCATATTAGACTCTCACTTCATTTTTAATTATCTAAGAAAAACATGGTCGTGTTTGATCTTGTTTTATTCGTCTCGTTAAGTACTTTAACATTATATATTTTTTATAATTTTCAACAAAATGTAATTAAAAATATTTATGATAAAAAACGTGCATCGGTATTCGTGTTCAGTTAAAACAGGACAAATAAAATGGAACGGGAGTAATAAGTCTAGTACGTACAGAACTTAAAGAAATGAAAAATATGTACAACCAAATTCATTTGGCTCCAATTCTAATTTTTCTGCCGCCACTTCCCAAAATTTTACCACCACTTTCCCAATTATGTAAACCCAATTCTCAAATCAACAATTCCAAACCTAACTTTTTCCCGTAGCTTGCCCTTTCGACTCTCTTGTCTCGACCACACGGCCAGCGTACTCGACCACACGGCCACACCACGTCGCCGGTAGCTCACCTGATTTATGGATCGGATAATTTCGGATCAAATTCACTTCGGATCGGATTCGGATCGGATAATTTATATTTCGGATTATTTCGGATCGGACTATTTTCGGTATAATGCATTTCGGATAATGTTCGGATCGGATTTGTCCGGATTAGTTCGGATTCGGGTCTTTTTCGGACTGTACATACTTCGGTTCGGTTTCGGTTCGGTTCGGATTTCGGTTCATGTTCGGATTATTCCGCCGCCATTTTTCGGATCAAAATTCGGACTCGGTTCGGATTTTATCGGTTCGGATTTCGGATTCGGATCAGTTTTGCCAGGTCTAGTCGTGGGAGTGTGACGAACATTTTATGGACTATTTTCTTGACATCACTCACCCTTATGTAGATCCTACCTCACAACCACAACAAGTCCCCCAGCCTCCGGCAGTTGATCTTACTGTGGTAAGTAATTTCTCGTTTATACAAGGTTATTATATTTTTAGTAATATTACGTGATTTTTACATATATCTTAATTACACACCGCCTTTAGTTATCTCTTGGATCGGTACGCAAGTGTCTCCAATGTTCAAGTAATAGTAATGGTGAGATGGAGTACCTTATCTCTCATCGGGTTTATGACTGGGGAACCTTACCCCGTTCCGGATCCACCTCAGCGTGCGTCTCTTTTTTAAAACTCAGAACATGTGCGTGGTGAGGGTAGCGGTTCTGAGCGCGAGGAAGATGATAGATCAGATCCACATTAGATTATATAGTTTTTATTTTATGTCAATATGTTTTTTTGGATATAATACACTTTGACGATGATGGATTTAGTAGTTTATATTCTAGAATTTTTGGTATTATGGTTTTTGCTTAAATCCCAACTAGTTTGGATTGTCTTAATTTTATTAAAATGTTGTTATTGCTTATAATATATATTGTTATGGTGTGTGGAAATTGTCTGTGAGGAGTAACAATTTCCATTCAAATAATTGCCAGCAGTTACGATGATGGAAATTGTGTGTGGAAATTGACATTCAAAAAAAATTGCCATCAGACGCCAAAGAACCCTACGCACAAAAAATTGCCAGCAGACGCCAAAGAACCCTACGCACAAAAAGTTGCCAGCAAACCCCAAAGAAAAAAGCTGTCCAATTAGAGCATCTTTGTCCATGAAATCCATTAGAGTTTCATAACTTACATTTTTAATTTTCTCTTTCCTCCACGTCACTTTATGAAACTCATTTTCTACAATCATGTTTTTTACATATGAAACTCTAAGTTTCATTTCTACCTTTTTACATCACCATATGTCATCCTAAAATATCCACAAATTACATATATCACATATCACTACTTATTATTTTAATTTATAATTAATTACGAAAATAAATAAATACAATATATATTATAAATTATGACAAATTGAGAATAATTTAAAAAGAGTAATATTATTAATAATCATATTATTTTATTGCATAAAAGATGCAAACAAAAACACCAAATACAAAAGACATTACAAACTTCAAAATGATACGATTGAAGAAAATATAACTAAATTGTAAATGATATGCTACATGTTAGTTACCCGGTCCATACTTCACCCAAGTATTATTCTCTATAAGATCGGACTTAAGACGATGATTTGCATTGCTTGAATCTTGTAATTTTATGTGTTTTAAATTTATATGTTAGTGTTATGAACTTTATTTCAATTTAGTTAATAAGTTAAGTATTTTATTTCTTTAAGGAACTTTAATGATAAAGAAAAGAAAATCTTTCAATTTGATTTAGCAAAAAAAACGTACAGGAAAAGGAAATCTTGAAAGCAAATATTTCAATTTGATTTAGCAAAAAAAAACGTAGAGGGGAAGAAAATCTTGGAAGCAAATTGAAGATATGGGTCCTACTAGACCTGTCAAACTAGGGCTTGGGCCGGGCCAGTGCAGAGTCAAATTCCAAATTCTACCCATTTACCAGGGCCGGGCCAAGCCCTTCCATTTCAAATGGGACAATTTCGCTACCCATATCCTCCCATAAGGGCCTTCAGGGCGGCCCTCGACTACTTACAACCGAGCTAAATGGTGTTACTAAAACATTCAAAACCTGTTTAGTGTTTACAAACAATTCACCATCCAAAAACGCATGCTAAAAAGGTCCAAAATGCATGCTTAAATAACAATCCTCATAACCGAATTCAACAAAAAAAAAATCCAAAAACACAATAAAAAAATTATGCCGTGGTAATAGTACTCGCATCTGAATCCTCATAACCTTAATATTAAATTATATATATAATATGGGCCGGGTAGGGCCGGCCCCCAGGGCCCTACTCCGATCCCATGTCCTCCCACTTTAAAAAAGGGTCGGGCAGGGCCGACCCTTATGGGCTAAATCTCCTACCCAGATCCTCCCATATTTTAGGGCGGGCTGGGAGGGCCGGGCAGGCCGGCCCTAGTTTGGCCAGGTCTAGGTCCTATATATAATTTTTGTATATATTTTACTCCCTTAAACCATTTTTTAATATTAATTTGATTTAGAATTTGTCAGAGTGCTTTGGCAGGAGAGTTTCAACTGACTGAAACTCAAACTCAATAATGACCTAGATACCTTCACAAAATCACATTTATTTTTATTTTACTTTTAAAAAAAATGTTATGAAACTTGGGGTTTCATAAATGAAGATGGCCTTATATATATTGTTAGCATAGAACCCACGTTACGTAGCATGGAGTGAGTATATTTTTGAAAAAACCCACGTCCACGGTTTTCAAAAGTGTGGGTATATTTTTAATATTTCCGATATTATCCTACGGGTACAATTTACGCAGGCGTAATATTTCCATGCCTACGGTTTGCGTGAGCATGACTTTAATGGTCGGATATCCGTTTTAAACATACGCATACGCCTACTGCATGCGTGATAACACACACGCCCACGCGGGATGATTACGTGGGTATTTGAGTCTAAATAGACCGAAAAAAATGAGTGTATATAGCTTCACCTTTGTTTAGTGTTACCATTGAGTTTTCATCCTCTTTGCTACTCCCATTTTTATAATAGCTATTTGTTGCAAAATCTTTTACGTATAAAGATGAAATGACAAACACATAAAAAGTTTTAGCATTTACAAAGCACTTAGAGATTTATAAGTGGAAGAAAGAAATAGTGGAATGAGAATTACATGACTTAAGTGGCGTTTGTTTAGATTGTCGGAAACGGAAACGGAAAGGAAACGAACCTATTCCATTTTAGTGGAATTGTTCATTGATAAAAATTGTGATTTTATTTCCTTTCCCCTTTCTCCTAGTAGTAATGTTGGGATATTTGTAACCCTTTCCTTGTGAGGGGTTTCAAAATCCCCTCGCCAACTCACCACCCTCTCCATGCCAACGCACCTCCCCCTCCTCTCCCTCATCTTTTCTCCTCTTTTGGCATACAAATTTTATAATTCAAAATCAAATTGTCAATGTATCTTCACTTAATAATTGTCTAGATTCATTTGCGTTTCCTTTCCGTTTCCGAACACTACAAACAAACAAGTCCAAACGGGCGACCCCAACGCGCGCGTAAGTCTCGTGCATACCCACGTAAGATTTACGCACGTTCGGGTTGCCTGTTTAGGCTCGTTTGGAATTGGAATCAAGCGAGAGACATATCTGGTGAAAGCTGAGATCGATACAGACCCAATGAAATTTATGTCGTTCGATTCTCATTTCGAACAAGCACATACGAGTCATCCGAAGCCGCGTAAGTCCTAGTATATATATATATAGGGTCAGGATCTGGTGAGAAGAGACTCCTAGGTGAGAACAGATCTCAGCCGTCCATCGCAGAGCGCGCGTCATTGCTGAGGAGGAGAGATATGGATGGGCAAGATTAACGCAAACTTTTCACGCGCGTCTCTGCCTTCTAAACGAGCGCGTCCAAACACGCGCGTGTCTGAAAAATTTCCTTCTTTCTGAACCCGATAGAAATTGGGAAAGGCGATTTCGAGGGCGAATTTTTTTTCCTTCTTCGTTCAAATCACAATCAAAATTGGAAGCACAAAAGGTAAAGCACGACGAAGAACTCCAATTCTAGCAATGACATCGACATCAACTGTAACAAATCTACAACAAGAGCAAAATTCAATTTCAACTGAAGCTAACCAGGAAGAAACCCTAGGTCCCAATTCGACTTCGACAGAGGGTTTAAACACTAATTCGACACATCAAGAAGAAGAAACAGGTATCAACGATGAATTTTAACTTATTTTCGATTATTATAGAGACTAGAACATTAAATAATTCAAATTGCAACGACCTAGATACTGAATGGATTGAAAAAATTTAGAGGCTTGAAATACATATTGGGGGATTTTATTATTAAGAACAAATCAAAGTTGATATTCTGAATAGAATCCTATGGAATTACATATTTGGAATCAAAGTTGAATCCTATGAAAATCTGAATTGAAAATCCTAAGTTGCATTCAGATTGCTTTGCTGTTAAATGGATTAGGATTAAAATATGCATATTAGGAACTTGGCTTCTGCATACTATGAGAATATGAATTGAATATAGAGAAATATTCATAAGAAGGAGTCCTGATACTTGATATTACTGAGTTGCGTGCACTTTGGTTTGCTAATGAATGATCTGAGATTCTGAATTGCATATAGAGGAAGTTTGATTTTCAGAGAAATATGTGCTTTAGGATTTGGGGTTTTACAATCTATATAAATCTTGCTGCAGAAACAAATGACATTCAAATTTCTCAAGAGGGCACAACATATTACATTCCAGTATGCAGAACTGAAATGAAACCAGTAGTTGGACAAGTATTTGACAACACAGAGCAAGCAGATGAATTCTATGATAATTATGCAAAAGAGTGTGGTTTTGAAGTGAGAAAAAGCACAAACAAAAAGATAGGAGGGAAAACAGTATGGTAGTACCTCTTATGTAATAGAGAAGGACACAAAAGAGTTTCACCAGTCATGGCAGTAACACCTAAAATAACGAAAGCAAAGAGACGAAGAGCGACAAATCGTATTGGATGCAGGGCAAGGATAACTTTAAAAGGGACTAAGGAAGGGCAGTTCAAGATAAAAGGATTTGTAGAACGCCACACGCACCCGATGATGACAGAAAGAGAACAACAGTTTGCAAAATCCAACCGAAATATAGGAGCTTTGAGGCTGATTTCATTCTAAATTGTGTGGAAATGCAAATATTGGAACAACAAACGGATACCGAATCTACTCTACAAGGAAAACCGTTTTTGGCAACGACATTTCGCAACGATAATTTTTTGTCGTTGCATAATCCACTTTTTAGCAACGACATTCTTATATCGTTGTTAATACTGTAGCGATAAATAAAAATTTCATTTCCCTCCAACTATGTTTAGTGCGCGCTTTGTATAAAATGTTGCGTTTAGTTTTTGCAACGGTTTTGTCGTTGCGAAAAATAATTAATACGAATAACAACGAAAGTTGTCGTTGCAAAAGCTTTCTTATAACAATTGCAAGGAGTAAGTCGTTGCTAAAGAAAATGTAAAAAGGAATCAAATTGCTGAAACCTTTCTTCTCCCTAGAATTTTCCTGAAACCTCATATTCTGCCTCTTCTCCCTCCAGCTCGTTACGATGCTTCCCCCACCTTCAGCTCCGACGACCTTCTACTTCAGTCCGGTTCTCCGACGACCTTCTGCTTCGCCTCTGCAAACCCATCAGGTGCGTTCCCTAGCTCGTTTTTGTTCCGATTTTTAGGGTTCTTCTTCATCCCAATTTCATCTGCAATCTCCTTCCGATTTTCGTTCCTATTTCATCTGCAATCTTCTTCATCCCGTATAAATTAGCAATTGAAAAACCTAACCCTACCGGACATCTGCAATCTTCCGATTTTTTAGGGTTCTTCTTCATCCTTCTTCATCCCGATTTCATCTGCAACTCGCTTTCAGTCTCTTTCTATCGGACCTCCTCCCCCGACATCATCTGCAGCAGTATACAGGTAACCTCTGACGAAAGAACTAACAATAACAAGTATTCGAATATGAGTTTTTTCCGGTCTTCAATTTTTTCCTTCATGGAGAGGAAAAATGGTCAAGCTTCAGCTAGACAGTGTAGCTACATAGATTAATTAAAACACATGATGTGCAGTTTCATATTCTTCACTAACGTATAAGAGAATATACTGTAAAATGGAAGGTAATCAGAATGATTCGGAGTATTTGATTTCTATGCATTTAAGACGTAAGGGGTCTAGGGGAAACCTGAGTCTATATATTCATGTTAGGTGGCTGTGGAAGATATTGGTGTTCTGCGGAATTGCAGAACAAGGAGAGCAGAGATCGTCTATATGATATGAATTTTTTTGTAAATAAAATTCATTCTTATCTTATCCTTAATGTGTTTTTTTTCCATCTAGTTGAATTGAAGAAGAAGAGTTCATGCACAATTCAGCTTACTAATAAGACTGAGCAGTTTGTTGCTTTCAAGGTGGATTTTCTTTTCACTCTTATTACCTTGTTCCTTGTCTGTTCTTGTTTTCCTTTTATGTTGAGGTTATGTATTATTAAGTTGGGAGAGTATTCCAAAATTAGTGCTGAACCATGAATAGTGCACAGTGCTTGCTTCAAATTTTGTCCATATGGAACACAAGTTGTTTGTCTGCATTTAGTTTCTCATGGTTTCAGTTACTTGTATATTTTGCTTACTTGGACAGAGATTGAATAATAGTAGTGCATTTCAATTAATTCCTTCTACATATTCCATGTTTGTTACCACTCACTCTTTAAGAACTGAAGGCCCGACATGAATTGGTTTTGTTCTTATTAATAGAACCACTACTAGGTTTAGAGAAAGAGGATGCGGAGGCCTTCTTCTTGACAGTGACAACTGCCTCTTCTTCTTCTATGTCAGTATCTTCCAGAAGAAGAAGCCTCCTATGCCTTTGGTGTTGCACTGATAAGGCAGAAACAACAGAAAGGCATTGAAAGATAGCTGTAGCAGCTAAAAGCAGGGAAATAGCAAGTACCTTTCTACTACTGCTGAACCCCATAGTATTGGAATGGAGTGGCACAGAAAGATAGGGAAAGTGGGAATTGGATCTGGTGATATGTGTTTTGATATAGGGAGGAGATGTGGCGGTGGATGTGTTGTTATTGAAGTTGTAGTTGAGGAGTGAGAGGTGGGAATGGGAGAAATTTAACGCAGAAGAAAGGGAAGACTTGAGTGAGTGAGTGAGGAGAATCCAAGAGCAGTACACATGGTGGCTTTCACACGGCTTGCTGACCAGGAAGGGTACGTACTCTTTTTTAATTCTCTTCTTTCAAACATACCTCAAATTTTAAGAGAAATGGTACTTATATTTTGGTGCAAATCAAAGCTGAAGTGATCAAGTGATTATAATTTATTATGATTGATTTCCATCTTAATTAATACAGTACTTGTTCATGTTAATTTTGTAGGTGCAAATGATCATATTATCTTGGTGGACGTGAGATTATTGTATTCTCTATACTGACCGACATAATTGGTCATGTTACAAGGCCCACCTGGTTAGTTAAGTATATAAATTCATGTCGGGCCTTCAGTTCTTAAAGAACATTTAACACAAGTTGTTTGTCCATTTGACTGAAAAGAATGACATTCATATTGTTTTGTGTAATGTTTTTATTGCATTTTATAATTAATGAGATAACTTTGTTTTTATGAACATTAGTTTTTTGGTGTTGCTAGTATGACTTATCTGTATTTTCCTAGCTTTCTGTTTTTTATTCATAATCATCTCTTATTTATGCAAGTCTTGGAGAAAACATTAACCAAATGTTATGTTTTATAGTCCTTTTACTCAGTTTGTCAATAAGGAAGAGGAAGAGAAAGCAGCTAAGATGACCGGAAGAGGAGGAGGAAAGAAACCCGACAGTCGTAGTGTTATTTCTCCTGGACGATATCATAATATGATCTGATCTACTCGAATCAATGGGTGTAATGCAGAAGATGGTGGTACATTGTATGGAAAAGGTAAATTTTAAATTTAATCTAGCTATATTTCCATCAAGAAGGGAAATTTATGGATGAAATATAAAAATCATTATCATAGTTACCTAATGTAAAAGTTGCTGAAATATATGGGTTAGTAGAGTAGAGTTGCCGAAATATAAAAATCTATTTTAAATTTAACTATAGGTAGACCATTAAAAAAACACGATCATTAGTTACCTAATGTAAATATTGTATTGTCATACATAGATGTACATACTGTACTGTCATACTACTGATTTTGCATACTGATGTAGAGAAAGGGACACAGAAACACGATCATACATATTTTGCTATACTACTAATTTTGCTATACATACACGATCATCAAGAAAGGAAATTGAACTTTAGTTACCTAATGTAAATGAAGCATGAAAATGGGCAGAGTAGATCCTATACATACATAGATCTACATACTGTACTGTCATACTACTGATTTTGCATATTGATGTAGAGAAAGAGACACAAAAATACGATCATACAATTTGCGTAGGAGCCCCATTTGCTTCTCCTTTTCCTTATGCTTCTCATTTTGCAGGCTATCCTTCTTCTCCTTAATAATCTTTTGCAACTCATCTACATCTTTTGTAATAAGATCCATAGGTTGTATAAACGAAAAATCATCATCCATATCTGTATCATTCTGGAAATCCTAACAGATAAACAAGCAAATAAAGTATTTGAGGGACTGATGAGGAAATCATCAAGTAGAGTAAAACAATATATATACTTATCAAGAAGTATCTTTCTACTTATGCTAGCAATTCCCTTCTGCACAAATTTAATTAAAGCACCAGGTGCTATTATTAATTCCTGCCTCATAACCTAGGGTAAACGCTGCATGTGTGAAGCCTGAAAGAACATTAAAAATTTTCAGACATTGAACACAAGAAACTAAAATAAAGTTAGCAAGTTGCCTGCAACAAATTAAATCATGCACAAGGAAGAACTAAATTGTCTGAGCGGCAACAGAAGCATCAAATACAAAATTGGAAAAAATGGTAAGAAGATAAGAACCAGTTCTCAGCATTTACATGAATATGCACAATCAGATATCATTGATTAATAACTCTGCTAGCCTTGTTTATATGAAATTTGTTATTCAATGGTGCAGGAAAACAAGTAGATGTCGAAGCGTTGAAGGATGATTTTGGGATATTGTGGATGACACAAATATATGAAATGATTTTGGTTTTATGATTTGGGATGTAGCTAAGTTGGCAAATTAAAAAATTGAATGTTAGACATGTTTTTGGTACAGGTTGTAATTTGAACAAGTTTTTGAAGGTTATATAGTCGAAGTTTTTGAAGGTTATAGTCTAAGTTGTCAATATACATGTTTTTGGTACAAGTTTTATGATTTGGGATGTAGCTATCTTGGATACAGGTTGTTGGAATGTGAATTATGGGTGGAAACAGGTATATTGACAAGGAGATAAACACTATGTTGTTGCAAAACAATGATCTATTGCAACGACATTAGTTATTGTAAAAGGTTTGTTGTCAAAACATCAGATATGTATTGCAACGACATTAATTGTTGCAAAAGAAGTGACTAGTTCGTACTGTAATTAGCAACGACAAATAATTAGCAACGAACAAAATCGTTGCGAAAAACAAACTTTTTGGCAACAGTAAAAGTCGTTGCAAAAACCTTTGACTACGGCGTTACCGGCAACGACCTAGCAACGACAATTGTCGTTGCCAAAACCGGTTTTTGCAACGACTAGCTATGTATCGCAACGGACTTTTGTCGTTGCCAAAAACAGTTTTTCTTGTAGTGCTACAAAGAGCTAGTAGGGACATATGGCGCTATAGGAGCTAGCGTAACAGATTTTAAAAATCTAAAGAGAGATCTAAATTCCTATATGGAAGGCTTTGATGGGCAAATGATAATAGATAAACTGAAGAAGAAGAAAGAAGTCTGCGAGGCATTCTACTTCGACTATTTTGTTGACAAGGAAGATCAGCTAGAGAGACTGTTTTGGGCGGATCCTATAAGTAGAAAAGGTTTCTCCTTCTTTGGTGATGTTGTTACAGCAGACGCAACTTACACCAAAAACAGGTAATATTTTTCATTTCTTAATTAAGATCTTAGTAATGAGAATATATTTGTTGTGACTTTGAGTATAATAATTTCAATTGCATACAGAGAAGTTGGCTTTTGAATATAATGAAATCAGAAGTGCATATAGGAAACTGGGTATTTGATGAATTTGATTTAGAAGCACTAGTAGAAAAAACACCTGTTGAGGCGGTCAAAAAACCCCCTGTTGAGGCGGTCAGGGGTCGCTGCAACAGGTCATGAGCTGTTGAGGCGGGCAGCGTCCGCCTCAACAGAGGGGTCTGTTGAGGCGGTCGGGAGGGTGACCGCCTCAACAGGTGCAACGTTTTCTACCTCTGTTGAGGCGGGCAGAAGGGTGACCGCCTCAACAGACCCCCTCTGTTGAGGCGGTCACCCTTCTGCCCGCCTCAACAGAGGTAGAAAACGTTGCACCTGTTGAGGCGGTCACCCTCCCGACCGCCTCAACAAGTGTTTTTTTTTTTAAATATTCGGTTTGAATTTACAGTAACCAGCCTGTACGAAACAGAATAAGCAACCTGTTTCAATCATTCTGAACGTCTAGGTTCACTTGCAGATACATTTCACATACAATATGTGTTCAGTTTCAACAGAATATATGCAAGTACAAAACCTATTATTCAAATATCCAAAACATACGCTTAAACTAATAGATATTTGGTTGTAAAGAACTTAGCCCATTGCTCACGAACAACATCGAGTTCCTCACTTGTATAAGGCGCACTCCTCTGAACATAGACCTTCAAAAACATATAGTACATCGTCTTAGTGAAGTAATTAACATGAAAAAAATTAGATTTTACATATATGAAATGAAAGGACTAGGTAAAGTAACTACCTTATCTAGTCGCTCATTAGACTCTTGATATGTCGTGACAATCTCCAACATGAACTTCATAACGTAATATCCACACTCGGTTCCGCCACTTTGTTGAGCGCACTAAAATAACAATATAATACATCGTCTTAGTTTTAAGATCAATAGATATAAAAAATAAAGAAAAAGGTAATTTATGATGGTATACCTCTATATGAATGGGTCTCCAAGACTTGAAATTAGTCGTTTTACTCGGACGCACCCCACCATTAAACTTATACACTTGGTATGTCCTGTAAAATAAACAACATACAAGTCAAAAATTCTGATTTTGTAAATATTTGAAAAGACAATTTTTAAGTAAAAAACTTACAAACTCAAGATGCCCCATACATCATACTCTTTGCGTGCTTCTTTGAGAGGATCGAAAATATACACAATGGCTTTACGTAGGTCTAGTACATATAGAATCCAATGATTTCTGCGTCATTTATAAAAGATATTGTATAACATCAGAAAACAAGTCAAAAGATGTAGTCAGAACAAGAAAGAAGGATTGCTATATCACACTTACTCTTGATTATATGGAAGCAAAAACCATTTGGTTATGCTAGGATCATTCATCTTCTCCTTTTGAATTTCAGCAACGAAAATCTTTTTTAAATACTCTGTTGGGACATTAGGATCAGCCTTGATTCTAGTGCTTGACATCGTCTCAGGACATAAGAATCCAATCTGAGACGACCTTTCAAATGCCCAGCTGTGATCATGCAATAAATACCTACAAAATATGCAAGATTACACTATTAGTATCTGTAAAGTAAAAATCTCACAGAAAGAATAATTAACAACTAAAACATAAAGATTGATGAAAATGTTTACAATATGTAGACTTGGATCACTGAAATGTTTAAGCACGCCCCTCTAAGGAACTCTTCAACATCGGACTCAGTTACGTATGTATCTTGATCTTGCGAATAATGCCAAATCGAAGCATCCAACTTGATGGGAGTACTATCGTATATTTCGCTGGGAGCTGAAGAGATGAAAAAATGCAAATATTTGCATTGCTGGCCAAGACCTTGAATTGCATCGTTTGCAAAATTCGCTTTCTTGCTTTTGGCGGCTGACTCTTGAGTTTTACGATCACAACTACCCACCACCTCTTTGTTTGACTTAGACTTCATTGCATATGAAAATAATAACAAAATGTAAGAACAAAAATATACCTGGAGTGACTTAGACTTAGACTTCTTTATCATAACTAATAAACAAGAAAAATTGCAAATATAACATATGTCATGAATAACTGTAACAATAATAACTGTAACAACAATGCAGAAAAATAAGAACAACATTCAGCAGTGCATTACCATAACTAATAAACAAGAAAAATTGCAAATAGAACATATGTCATGAATTAAAAATACAAGTTCTAGCTAATCATATACCTGGAGTGACTTAGACTTAGACTTCTTTATCAGGCGTGGAGTGAACTCCTACAAAAATATTACATGAGCAAGATTGAGTAGACAATTAGATGTAGCAAATGCTTGCATTATCATATTCGTTCAAAACATTCATACCTCGTCGTCTTCGAAAATCACCAAGTGGATTGGCCATTGTACAAAACTACCCTGAGCACCGCCTAAGTTAGTTAAACCATCTCCAGTAGGTACCGGAAGAATATCATCAACATGCCCTTCGTAAACAAAATCAATTTGGACTTTATAGTGACCATGCTTCATTAATCTAAAATGTTGGGTCAATGCACCATCTGAGGGTTGTACCATACCATCCGCCACAATGACTTTGTTACCGGAAACTTCATCCTCAAGGGCAAGATGACATGGAACCCTTTCCTGCATAAATAATGAAATTGATGCAAATATACTCTATTTAATAGATTATAACAAGATTCACTTGATTACTCTAACAAGATTCAGTTTTTTAATAGACATGGAACCCTTTCCTAGCTACTCTTCATATAATGAAGCTAATGTGAATTATTCTAACAAGATTTACTTGATTACAAGTAAAAGAATGTAATATATTATTTTTAGCCAACATGAGACTAAATTGTACCTTTAGCTCGCGTGGTTGAGGGGCAGAATCATGTTCAGCATGTCCATGGAGATCATCTACAGGGTTGGAAGTGGAGGCATACTGGCCCATATGTCCCATGGCGGCTAGTTGCTTTTGGAGGGCCTCTTGCACTCTTTTCTCCACTATTTTATCTAGGTCGTCTTCAAACTCCTTTCTCATTGAAGCTCTAATTGATTCAATTACATCTGAAGAAGCTTCACTATGAGCAAATTTATTTTGTCTCTTTCTCGGACCAAAAGCAACTGTATGACAAACATTTCCATCCATTGCCTTGACACGCCCACGATGATCTTTTTTCCCCATAGCTTTGGTGAGGGCATCCTCTTGATCTTCAAAAACAAGATTACCTTTTTCTTCTTCTTCAATGTACTCCATCTATGTCAATTAGAAAAGTAAGAATTAGTTCATAATTTATAATCAAAGAAAATAAACATTACTTAGATATCACTTCTTACAGTTTTTTTGGCAATTTCTGCAATTTCCTTATCATTTGGGTCAATTTCCCACTCTGCATCTTTATTTAGAACTTGATGAGCCAATATCCACTCCTTTGATCTAAATTTCTTAACTCTAGCTAGCGTTGAGGTGACAGAAGAGTTCACCGAGGAACTACTTGAGAAAGTTAATGCTGCTTCTTGTGGAAGTCGTCCATCGTCTATCCATTCATGTCGTTTTCTGATATAACCCTTCTGGCCAGTGCGATGATGGCTTTTGTTGAATGACGCACTGTTCCTTGCCTTTTCACTACGAGCCTGTCAAAAAGGATGTTAAAGATGATTTCTGAAAGAAAATTTAACTCAATTACCATTCAAAACCAAATTCAACACCAAAAACAGATTTGTACATGATGCATAAGAAACCATTTGTATAAAAAACAATAACTTACCAATGACTCCGGCATGAAGTATTGTTGAACAAATGTGTTCCAATCTTCCTCTGTGATGTGGTCATAGACTTCCCAAGGCATCTTGGATGACTGTGTCTTCGGCATCCTTTCTTTTTTAGTGATCCATCGACGCACCAACTTACTCTTGAAATCTCGAAATCGTTTTGCCACACCATGGTGAAAATATTTTTCCCTTGAATTACTCGAATCATCATAAATGTGGAACAAAAGCTGCCAATTTTCAGAAACTGTTAAATTATGAACATAGTATTAAAAACATGTGAAATCATATCCAACGTTTTACCTTGGTCTCCTCCCAAAACCCCTTCCTTGTTTGCTCATCTATCTTTCGGTATTCTTTCTCATTAATATTAATTCTAGCAACACAAGTTCCAACTTGCTTCCCGTATTCCGCCGACCACTTTCCATTAGGGATATTAAGCTCATTATACTCAAGGAAGATAGCTTTTTTTGCCTTGACTCCTTTTGATCGACCACGGACAATCTTTGTAATCGTGCTAGCATCCAGTGATTCGTCACCTGTTGTAGGAGGAATAACTGGATCACTGTCACCTTCCGAATCATTTCCAGCAACAATTTGGTTATTCATTTTAACACTGACAAATACACTCCTGCATCATAAGCAAGAAAACAATGAGTATACATAAAGATTAAAGATACTAAATATACATTAAAGATTCTAGCAGCACAACATATTTCAATGATAGATAAGATGGGAAACAAACCAGAATCAAGGGAAGAACCGAAGAAAAACTGAAGCACGCCAGAAGCAAATCAGAATCATACCAGAATCATATCAGAATCATATCAAAATCAGATCAGAACCGAAGAAAAACTGAAGCACGCCAGAAGCAAATCATAATCATATCAGAATCAGATCATAAGCAAACCGGAATCAGATCAGAAGCAGAGTCATCTTATTCATTTGCGCTTTGAAACCCATATTCCTTCCCTATGATCTGTGCGCATGTGATTAGTATTATTTGCATCTTCCTCCTCTGGTAATGGTTGAACAACAGTGGATAACAGGGGTGAGTCATCGTAGTTGTCATACTCATCTTCATCCAGAACATCATCAATACCGAGAATATGCCTTTTCCCTTGTGTAACTGCACGCCATCTAGGATCAACATTGTCTACGATATAGAAAATTTGCTTAGCTTGTGACGCTAGAATGAATGGCTCGTCACTCTCACTTAATCGGTCAAAGTTTACCAATGTTAAACCCGGGTAAATATCATCTTGTTTCACCCCATTATGGTTGTTGGCCCACTTGCACCGGAAAACAGGAATCACAAAACTGTTGTAATCAAGCTCCCATATTTCTTCGATTACACCGTAATACGATTGTGTCGCATCAACCGGTCTTTTATCCTTAGCGCTTGCATAGAACCTAGATGATGCAACAACCTTCACTCCACTATTCTGCACCACACTCTTTTCATCTTGTCTTGACGTGTAGAATGTGAACCCATTGATATCATACCCTTCATAAGACCGAGCACATAGACGAGGACCTCGAGCTAACCACTTGACTGTATCAGAAACATCATGCCCTTTCTTTAGTTCCTCAGCTACTTCCTTCTTAAACCAATCAACGAATGAGCGATTATGTTCCCGCATCAATGCCCTTTCATTAAATTTAGGATTATTATGTTGCAATTCAAGCTCATGCTTATCTACGTAAGGACTGACCTCTGTAAGATGCTGCAACACACAAAGATGTGCCTTATTCTTCCTTTCAGAAGGAGGCGAGATTACTTTTTTACCAATTACTCCCACCCCTTCAAGCCTCCCTACATGACGAGATTTCGGAAGGCCTATTGGCTCAAGCCTCGACAAAAATTCAGCTACGTATTCACATATCTCTTCATGAAAGATTCCCCGAATTATACTACCCTCTGGATTCGCCGGATTCTTTGCTTTGTCTTTTAAAGACCCAAAATATCTCTCAAAGGGATACATCCATCTTAAGAACACCGGGCCACATAACTTGATTTCTTGCACTAAATGGACAATTAAATGCACCATTATATCAAAGAAAGAGGGCGGAAAGTACATTTCAAATCGACACAAAGTTTCAACGATATCATCTTGCAGACTATCCAGTTTCTCTGGATCAATCACCTTAGCACATATCGAACTGAAAAACACACATAGTTTTGTTATAACATGCCTCACGTGTTTCGGCAATATCCCACGAAGTGCAATTGGCAAGAAAACATTAAGAAGTACATTTCAATCATGAGACTTCATACCGATCAACCTCAGGTCTGAGAGAGAAACTAGACGTTTTACATTAGATGAATATCCCGATGGCACCTTAATGCCATGTAAGCACTCGCAAAACGTCTTTTTCTCCTTTCTTGACATTGTGTAACACGCCGGAGGAAGAAAAGTCCTTTTACCATCCTTTTTTTTCACGGGCCACAAATCTGGACGCATATTCCTCTCTTTCATATCTTTCCGAACTTTCTTATTGTCCTTAGTCCTTCCGGGAATGTGTAGCAAAGTCCCAATAATAGCATCACACACATTTTTTTCAATGTGCATCACATCGAGATAATGACGAACCGACAAATCTTTCCAATAAGGAAGATCCCATAGTGAAGATACTTTCTTCCATAAAACACCCTTTTTAGACTTGGGCTTGATGAACTTGCCATATTTGGTTTCAACATTTTTAATACGTTCATAAACCTGCGATCCCGTTAAAGGTGCACGAGCCACTCCTTCCTCGGTGTGACCATTGAACTCTTTCTTCTTCTTACGATAAGGGTGATACCGACTAAGGAACTTCCTGTACTTTACAAACACATTTTTCTTGTAATGTTTCAAGTATGTGGGTTCCATGTCTTCTTCACATATTGGGCATGCTTGTTCTCCTTTGGTTTTGTACCCAGACAAGTTTCCATATGCTGGAAAATCATTTATGGTACAAAAAACCATAGCTCGCAGTGTGAAGTCTGAGTTGGTGTGTGCATCGTACATTGAAACACCTTCATTCCACAATAATTTCAAATCCTCTATGAGTGGCGCTAGATACACATCTATGTCATTTCCAGGTTGCTTAGGCCCCGAGATGAGGAGTGATAACATGATATTCTTGCGCTTCATACACAACCATGGAGGAAGATTATAAATCGCAAGAAGAACCGGCCATGTGCTGTGCTGAGTGCTTAGAGTGCCATAAGGATTCACACCATCTGTACACAGAGCAAGTCTCAGATTTCTAACCTCCTTGCCAAATTCAGGATATTTCTTATCGATATTTCTCCATTGAGGAGAATCAGCAGGATGTCTAAGGAGTCCATCTTTCTTCCTCCCTTCTGCATGCCATCTCATATTTTTTGCTTGTTTCTTTAATGAAAACAAACGCTTAAATCTATCTATGATTGGAAGATACCACATAACTTTAGCCGGCCGCCCCTTCTTAGCGGAATTTACCCCTTTATGCTTGTAACGAGATACACCGCACTTTGGACACTCATCCAAATTTTCATGGTCTTTTCTGTAAAGAACACAATCGTTTGGACAAGCATCTATTTTGACAACCTCTAAGCCAAAGGGACACATCACTTTCCTGGCATAATAGGTAGAGGTGGGCAACTCATTGCCTTCCGGCAAAACTTCACTTAACCACTCCAATAAGGTCGTGAAACTCGAATCAGTCCAGCCACGATTTCAAGTTGTATAGCACTGACAAAGCTTCTAACTTGGTAAATTTTGTACACCCAGGATACAAAGGCGTCTCAGCAGCCTTTGTTAGTTGTTCTAACACCTTAGGTCGTTCATCCAAGCGATCTCTCACCCCATCCATCATCTCATTCATTTCATCCTCTTGCTCATCATCATCATCATCATCATCCATCTCATAATTCTCAGAAATGTTATCATCACTCTCATCACTGTCTACCTGAAGATCAAATTCGTTTACACTAGAACTTGGACGATCAGGTATTTTCTCTCCATGCCAAAACCAAACATGATAATCTTGCTTAAACCCACGACGAAATAAATGATCCTCAATCTCATCAATGTCTGCTAACCTCCTTACATTGTTACAATCACGGCAGGGACAATAGATTTTTTCGGCTTTTGTACTCTGTTGGTTGGCTAAAGCACATCTAATAAACTCCCCAACCCCACTCAAATATTCAGCTGTAGTATGATCACCGTACATCCAACGACGACTCATTTCTAATAACAGAAGAAAACTGTAGAAAGACCAATACATACATAACATTGAAAACACTCATTGAAATAAAATAAAATTATTTGGATATCTAGCTAACAAAACAATATCTCATGCAAAACTCATTAAAATCACTCATCGACATATTTCATTTGTTTTCCTACAATTTTTATCAAGTCATGCTAAAAAGTGACAAAATTAAGTTTAGTTATATGAATTGACTATATAGACAAGAGGTAGAGCATAATCCTAAACAGACATGAAAGGTATTAACAAAAACTAGTAGAACTAGTAAAATTGACAAGATTAAGATTAAATTTTCTACTAGGCATTTTACCGAACACTTGGAGTGCATCCAAATTTCCTAAAGAACCAAAACAACATAATCAATCAAAATTCCACCAAATAAGGTACTAATCACCCACAACAACAAAAATCAACCATTCATACCACAAAAGGAATCAACTCCTGCACATCAAAATCCGAAAACAATTTGCGAAGGAGGAAGTTTCACCTACCTCGATGACTCGAAGGACGAAAGCTGGAGGAGGAGGAGGAGACGAGGAGGAGCAGTCGACGAGTTCGACAGTGAGGCGTGGAGGAAGCGGCGAGTTGGCGGAGGCGGCGAGTTGGAGGTGGCAGCTGCCACAGGAGATCAGCTGGAGGTGGCTGCAGAACCAAAAAGTAGAATTGGAGGAGGCGGCGAGGCGAGGAGGAGGCGGTGAGTTGGAGGAGGCGGCGAGACGAGGAGGAGGCGGTGAGGCGTGCAGGAAGCGGCGAGGAGGAGGCGCAGTCGACTGAAAACGAGGAAATGAAGCAGTTGAGGCGCAGTCGACTGTAACTTAATTACATCAGTTTTTGACGAAGCAGTTGAGGCGGGCGCATATTGCCCGCCTCTAAGTTTTTTTAAGCATTTGTTGAGGCGGGCGCATGACTGCCCGCCTCTAATTTTTGTGTTATTTTGAGGCGGGCGACTTACTGCCCGCCTCTAATCTCTTCGTCGCATCATTTGAGGCGGGCGCCTTACTGCCCGCCTCTAATTTTTGGGCTCTGTTGAGGCGGGCGCCTTACTGACCGCCTCAACAAGTCAAAAACACAAATATTATTTGAGGCGAATGGATATTTGTCCGCCTCTAAAGTACCTGTTGCAGCGAACTAAACGACTGACCGCCTCAACAGATAGTAGAATAAGACTTTTTGCGTCGGTTTTTAAGGTGACCGCCTCAACAGGGGGGCTGCAACAGGTGTTTTTTCTACTAGTGAAGAATACATTTCAAATGATATTCTGGATTGCATACAGGGACATTTACATTTGAATAAAAAAGACTTTTGAATTGCAGATGACCATATTTATGTATTAAGGAGACAACGGATAATTGAGTATCTGATTTGCATATGAATAGCTTAAGATTTGAATAGAATGAGAATTACATTTGCATATAGGGGATTTGTAGAATGAGATGATAGTAATGGATTAAAAATGCTTCAGAAGCCATGGGAGTTGGGATGATACTAGTAGATATAATCTGCTTAAGATTCTGAATTATAAACAGTAAACTTGCCTTTTAAATGAAATAACATTCTGAGTTGCATGCAGGTATAATATGGTATTTATACCATTTATAGGAGTGGATAATCAGATGAAATCAGTGACATTTGCAGCCGTTTTGATGTTGAAAGAGAACACAGAATCCTACGTGTGGTTATTTGACAACTTCTAAAAGGCTATGGGCCACGAGCCATACGTCATACTGACTGACCAAGATCCTGCAGTAATTCAAGCTGTTGAACAAGTATTTGAGAATGCAACGCATCGATTCTGTATGTGGCATATAATGTTCAAGCTGTCAGACAAGATAGAAAGCAGAATTTACAACACCTTAGAATTCAAACAAGCAATCAATGCTCTGGTTTGGAATAAAGACATCACAACATTACAGTTTGAGGATGGCTGGAGGGATTTTATAGAAAAATATGAATTACAGAACAACGACTGGCTGAGGAGAATGTTTGAGTTAAGGAGATACTGGATACCTGTACAATTCAATGATATAAGGATGGGAGGCATGCTCAGAACAACTTCAAGGTCAGAGAGCCAAAATAGCTTCTTTGGAAGATTCATTGGGCAATCCTCTTCGTTAATCCAGTTCAATAGCCAGTTTGAAAGTGCATTGGATCAACAAAGACATGAACAACACAAGATTGCTGCATCATCATCAACAAGCAAAGCCAACATGAAAACAGATTGAGTTGTTGAAAAGGCATGTTCAAAAGTCTACACAATCTCAATATTTTATGAAGTACAACTCAATCTACAAGTGCATGGTAACAAGAATGATTAAGGAAGGCACAATAGCAAAATATGAGATTGAACAAGAGAACAACAAAAGGTACACAATCACAGATTTAGATAATGTTGATTTATGTTGCACATGCAACAAATTTATGCTAGTTGGCTTGCCTTGCCAACACATGTTTGTGGTTATACGGAGCAAGGGGCTTAAGGAAGTGCCAGAGAAGTATATTGACAAGCGCTGGACAAAAGAAGCATCATTACATCCAGTATTCAAAATTAATGGTTTGCTGTATAAAGAAAGTGCTGAAACAGAGGAGAACAAAGCAATAATGATACAACTCTTGGGAGAAATGCACAGTTGCATCAATTTGATTGAAACCAAGCCATAATACATGAAGGAGTTGCTGGACACAATAAAACAAAATAAGGAATATTTTGCAGAACAGATGGGTGGAAGCTCAAATGGATCAAAATTCATTGTGAATTTTGAAAAATATGTAGGATCAACTCCAGCTGAGGTTCAAGTGTTACCACCAAAACAAGCAAAAAACAAAGGGACAAGAAGAGGACGAATGATAAGCCAAAAAGAGTTGGGCATTCAAACAGCTGCAAAGAAAAAGAGAGGCTGTGGAATATGTGGTCAGTATGGACATAACAGGGCAACATGTGGAGATAGAGAAGGTAACAAATTAATTGAATAAATTTTAAAACATTAACTCACTTACCATATACACATTTTTATGTAAGACTAAATAGTTTTACTTGATCTTTCTATGCAGATTAAATGAAATCATAGAAGAAACAACTGGATGAAGGAATGCAAGATATATAGAATCCTATGGCATATTATAGATTCTGGTTCTTATTTACATGGAATGTAATCATATTGTTTGGAAACTTATTGCTTAAGAAAAGAATTCAAACTAGTTAAAATGGTTGTTTTCAAATATTAATATGCCTACAATCCAGGAAAAACATCATATGCAAAACAGAAAACAAATAATATGCATTACTAAACCTCGTATACAAACCATATATAGTTGGTATGCAAACTAGATATGCCTTATATGTAACTCAAAATAAACATCATATGCAAACAGGAATTTTAAAGTTTTCAATCTAGATAGGCCCTATATGAAATCAAGATAAACCTCATATGCAACTCAAATAAAGCTAATATGCAACTCAAAGAAAAATCATATGCAAACCACAAATCTTAAAGTTTAAAATATACATAGGCCTTATATGGAATGAAGATAAACCCCATATGCAAATAAGGTATAAGTCTTATGCAAACCACAAAATTAATGTTTTCATTTAAGATAGGCCTCATATGCAATCAATATGAAACACATATGCAACTCAAATAAACCTCATATGCAAACCAGAAATTTAAAGTTTTCAATATAGATAGGCCTTATATGCAATCAAGATAAACCACATATGCAATCTACATAAACTTCATATGCAAATCACAAATCATTTAAAGTAGACTATGTACATATAGGCCTCATATGTAAACCACACATTATAAAGTTTAATCTAGATATGCTTCATATGCAATCAAGATAAACCCTATATGCAAACAAGGTAAAACTCATATGCAAACCACAAAAATTAATGTTTTCAATCTAGTTAGGCATCTTATACAATATAAGATAAACCCCCATATGCAACACAAATAAACCTCATATGAAATCTATATAAACTTCATATACAAATCAAAAATCATATAAAGTTTACTATGTAAGTAGGCCTCATATGTAAACCACAAGATAGGCCTTATATGCAATCAAGATAAACCCCATATGCAATCAAGATAAACCCCATATGCAATCTATATAACTTCATATTCAAATCAGAAATCATATAAAGTTTACTATGTAAGTAGGCCTCATATGTAAACCACAAGATAGGCCTTATATGCAATCAAGATAAACCCCATATGCAATCTATATAAACTTCATATAAAAATCACAAATCATATAAAGTTTACTATATAAGTAGGACTCATACGTAAACCACAATTCATAAGATTTAATAAAAGATATGACTAATATGCAATCAAGATAAACCCCATATACAAACAAGGTATAACTCATATGCAAACCACAAAAATTAATGTTTTCATTTAAGATAGGCCACAGATGCAATCAAGATAAACCTCATATGCAACTCAAATAAACCTCATATGCCAAACACAAAACATATAAGTTTTCAATCTAGATAGGCTTTATATGCAATCTAAATAAACCTCATATGAAGACAAGGAATAAATGATATGCTCAAATGCAATCTACAAAAAGTTTACAATACAAATATAAAGACAAAACACATATGAAATCAAGAACAACTAAAATGCAAAACTAAATACACTTCAAATGCAAACTACAAATGCAAATTCTATGAGGATAACAATTGCTTTTTTGAATTTTTACTCATCCCATTTCTTTGTGAAGGATCTGACAACCTGCAAGCTCCTCTTCCAAGGTCATGTTGAGGCAGGATTGTACAGGTTGTCTTCTGATGTGTCCATTGGTTCATTTCCACTACCTCAAGCCCACCTGTCATCTTCCTCTATCCCTACTCTATGGCACGCCAGGCTATGCCATCCCAACATCTGCACGACCCAACTTGTCCTTTCTGCACTCTCCCTAAAAACGCCTGCTGCCTTTTCTGATTTTAGATTCTTAGCTTGTTCTCAATCAAAAGCACATGTTTAGACCTATATAAGGTATTATTCAGGCATATGACCAGTGATTAAGTAGGACTACTGGAGCTTTATTTCCAATTTCTCATTAAAGGTTTTAAGACAACAAATCAATAAGATGCTATCCAGATTTCCCTCATATGCAATCCAGATAAAGCGCATATTTAAACCAAGTAATAATCAAATTGAAATTGCAAACCAAAATAAACTTCAATCCAGATCTCTAAATTGCAAACCAAAATAAACCAAAATAAACAACACATACACCAAGTTTTGTTGCAAACCTACTATTCAAAAGAAAACAAACGATCTATAAACATTATCATAGATAAAAAGCCATAAGAACCCAGCAAAAGAAGCTGGATTCAAATTCACAAGTGCAAGCATTAGAGAAGTTTATATCATCATCAACCTCCATGCAATAGTCATATCTCAGCCATGGGTTCTTCCTTTCACATGGAACATGATCCTTCTCAAGGATAAGTTCTTTGAATAGAGCACGGTGTGGAAAGGTCCAAAGATAACGAATAGATTCACGAAATCTTATTCGACATTCAACAATCTTATTTCCGAGTGAAGCCTTGACAACTTTGATAAGATCCATTCCCTTCTCTTCATTTCCAGAACCATTGCACATTAAGATAACACCCAAGAGATATGCTGCTTGCATGTGACCTAAATTAGCAGCTCTTTCAAGCATTTCCAATCATTGGTCATAGTTGTTATAACGGAAGAAATGATCCTGCATACACAACACAAGTAACAACAAAAAAAGGTGTGGCATTAAATTATTAGGGTTTCAAAGATATTTCCAAATCAAAACTTATGTAATAATAAAAAACATATAAATCCCTTTCGAAATATGGCACCAGCATTATCGTTGTCAATGCATAGATTGAAGAAAACACCAGCAACAACCTTCTGGGCTGTATTCAGATTATCAGTATTGAAATCTTCAACATTAACTTGGGAAAGAACATGTTTATCCTGCCCAATTTTATCAAGCGTCTTGCAACTAAAAATTAATAACCAACACAAAAAAATAATAATATGATCAGTGTTATACCAACAAAACTAAGAAATGAAGGCTTAATTTCATATCCAACCAAAAATTCAAAAAGTATGAAATCGAGAAATCACTTCGTATGCAATATAGAAAACACTTCGAATGCAAACCACAAAAACCCTACGAGTTTACCTCATTATGCAACTAAAGTAGTTGGGAAGAGAATTAGAACCAACTCTCGAAACAATTTCAGAGATCAGATTGTCTGGGAGCGACAACAAACGACTCTGACACCAAAAATCATTTGATGAAGAACACTTCTGTCTTTTGGCCATTTTTCAGTGGATGAAGATGAAGAAAACCGAAACCCTATCAGTATAGGATGATGAAGAAGAAGATGAGAAAAAACTGAAGAGTCACACGGGGGAGTGAAATGAATTGACAAGGGACATCCAGTCATTATAAGGGATTAAAATGGTCTGATCGGTAACTGCTATAATGAAAGTTGGAAAACGTGCCTGAAACACGAAAAAAACAAAGAAAAAAACGAAAATTAACACGTAATTTAAGTTGCATACGGAGTACTTGTATCAGAAATTATTTGACAAGACTTGACAATTAATTAAATTTTAATTAAATATAAGTGATAACTATCAACCACATAGAACCCATAAATCCCCAAAAGGAAGAAAGCAAATTTAACACATAAAAAGTAGAAATAAAACCCGACCTCAACATTGGATATAAATACAAAAAAAGTAGGGCAAACTAGCTTGGAGATCTGCATTCAACTACATAACATAAAGAAAGTTCGAGAGAAACACCACAAAAAAATCAAGGATTCAGCTCTTAAGCAAGGAAAGGCAGTCCAACAAAAAGGTTAGTGAACACAAAATCGATTAATGGTTTTTACATTTGAAAGTAAGATTACTGGGTTTTTTTTTGAAAGGAAAAGATTACTGGTTTTTACAGTTGATTGAAGATTATTAATGGACATAGCTTTGATTCTGTAAACACAAGAAGGGGATAAAAAATTTGCATTTAGATCTGATAGCATTCAAGAAAAAAATGCTATTACAGTAGAATTTTCAGTAAAAGAAGTACCAAAAATCTGGTGAGGAAATTGATATTCATGTCTATGGCATAGATGGCTAGAAGGGAATATATGAATTTGGTCTCACACGAATCTACAGATGATAGCATGTCTGATGATTCAAGATCAGACAACAGATCTGGAATAGAGATGAACCCAATACAAATTGAAGATAGTGATGGCAGGACTGGCATGCAAGAAAATGGAGGAGAAGAATCAGAATGGGGAGATACAGAAAGTGAATGGGGAGAATCAGAATCAGAAAATGAAGCTATGGCACTACCACCTCACCAGCCAGAACAACAACAACAACCACTACAACCACAACAACCAACTGATTTAATGGATTTAGCCTATCAAATGGTTAATAGGGACATGGATGCTGACAAGACATTTGTGGTTAAGATGACTAAAACATATGTGCAAGGCGACTGCCGTTTGGTAATATACTCTACACCAACGTTTAACAGTACAATGTATGGATTACTAATGTTCCAATTATATATGAATAAAAAATGCAGTTTGTTCCTCAAAATCACGGTGATGAATATTTAATCTCTCCAACTATCCAAGAAATCAGACTACACATGGATAACAAGGAAACAGAAGTTGCTCTGAAGAGGACTGGTGGGAAATACAAATTTGGGAAAGCCTGGAGAACTTTTGTGAACGACAATGATTTGAAAGTTGGTGATAAAGGCATATTTGAATTGAAGGACGCAAATGGAGCTATCTACAATGTAGAAATTGTCTATGGAAGAAGGGAGAATTGATGGAGCAGATGGAAGGAATTGAATGGTTATTTTGTTATGAAAACTTTATTTCGGTGTGACTATGTAGTAGTTGTGTTGCAACTAAGAAACACATTGGTGACTAGGAGTTCCACATTTTGGAATCAACATTATGGAAACTCATTATGTGTTTAAGAATTGCATAACCAAATATTTGCATTTTTTATATCATGTACATACGAAATTAAAACAGGGATGACTCTTGAAGCAATTAGGTTGCTTCAAATAGATGCACACAAGTGTTCTTGGAAAATGCATACCAGGTGCATCCAGAGATACACACAAGGTGCATCCAGAGATACACACAAGGTGCATCCAGAGATACATAAAGTTTTCCAAGACAAATTCACAGATGCAAGTTTGGTAGTTTTAAAAAGATGGACACAAGGTGATACTGGCAAATGCATACGAGGTACCTGGGAAATGCATACCAGGTTGCTTCAAATAGATGCACACAAGTGTTCCTGGAAAATGCATACCAGGAGCCTGGGAAATGCATACCATGTGCATCCAGAGATACATACAAGGTTCATCCAGAGATACATAAAGTTTTCCAAGACAAATTCACAGATGCAAGTTTGGTAGTTTCAAAAAGATGGACACAAGGTGATACTGGCAAATGCATACGAGGTACCTGGGAAATGCATACCAGATTGCTTCAAATAGATGCACACAAGTGTTCCTGGAAAATGCATACCAGGAGCCTGGGAAATGCATACCAGGTGCATCTAGAGATACATAAAAGTTTTCCAAGACAAATTCACAGATGCAAGTTTGCTAGTTTTAAAAAGATGGACACAAGGTGATACTGACAAATGCATACGAGGTACCTGGGAAATGCATACTAGGTGAATCCAGAAATACAAGAAATTTTTCCAAGACATGTTCACAGATGCAAGTTTGGAAGTTTCACAAATACATACTAGACTAAATAAAAGTAAATATATTTAATGTTGTTAAAGTATCGAAATGGTTATTATATTATAATTAATAAAATTGTCATTGAATACCAAGAAATACAAACAAGAGCAGTGTGAAGAGCAGTTTAACCATATAACAAACGGTTGAGGGTTCAAAATAAGCAGTTAGCATTGTTTGTAATATTTTAAAAATAAAACACGTGACAAAATTCAAAATGGGAAAAGGAAATAATGAAAAGTAGACGGTTTTCAAATTCAGACGGTTTGGATACTGGGGGACGGTTGATATGACCAATAACGTCTATAAATACACTCCACTGTTAAATAAAAAATTACTTCTCCCAAAAATTATTTTGTAGTGATCTGCATCTTCTCTGATGGGTTCAACAAGCCGTTTCAACAAGACAACCATGGAAAAAGAGGTAAAAACTTGCACTGTCTAATTTCAGAAAAATTTTAAACGCAAAGATTCTAAATGAATTTTGATAACTAGTTGTGGAGGGATCTACAACTGCATACGAGGAGAAATGGGATTGAATGTTTAGAACTTTAGAAAAACAAATAGACAAAAATAATAATTGTTGATCTAACATAATTGTTTCATATAATGGTATAGCAGGAAATGGATATCAACGACTCCGAATTCTGTCCAGTGACTGAAACATATCAAAGGATATGGCATAATTTTCAATGGGCCAAAGCCAATGGCGACTTAAGAAATTGTAAGAATATGATTAAACTTTTTTTGTTTATATATCAAATTTTATAATTAAAGTTTCTTGTGTCAGACACTATAGAGACATCGGACTCCCTACGACACACAATGAGGAAGTCCATAATAAGTGGAGATGCTCGTCTTGTTGAAATGCTAGAGAAGAAGCGTGTAGTGCTTCAAAAAATTGAAGAAGCAAAGCAACTGCCCATTGAAACTGAGAATCAAAGAGGATGGAGAAAAATACAACTTAATATCGTAAATTTTTATCAAAGTTTCAATTTTATATAGAAATTACTGAAACTCTAATCTGATTTATGTATGTTTGTTGTACAGTTTTACTCTTCACTGGACGTCAATGAGATGAACATCAATAGGCACTACGACTTTGCAAACTCGCTAGCAAAAATTGGGAAGAGCTACAACACCAACGAGATCAAGCATTACATAGACAAACCATAAATTTAATAGCTTTAAAACTAGTATTGCTATGTATTGTGTTATATTTATAGTACTCGTGGAAGTAGGGATTTACAATTATCTTGGACATGTTGGATTTGGATTAATAATAATATAACATATTGTATCTACATATGTATTTACTATGCAAAATTGCTTTCTTAATGATGAACAAGTTGTTTGAATGATCAACACATAGTAAACAAACAAGAAAATAGGAAAAACAAACTGAAAAGAAGCAGTACTAAAAACACTATGTATGCAACAAACAACTGATTCATAAGCAATCCTGAAAACACTTAAGATGCAGTTCAAAATATGACTTAATATGCAATCCTGAAACAGCATAAAATGCAATTCAAAAGTGAAGACAAGTGTCTGCAGATCTACTTAGAGGGTTCAGAAAGCACTAGCTAGAGAGTTATAGAAAGTTGATGCATAGTTTCACAATTACAATTTTCATTCCAAATCTAACTTGACAGAGGTAATACACTTTCCTTGTACAATGTTGGCCATCTTCTGGTCATTTGGAGGACATGGGTTCACAATCTTGTTCAGGTACCTAATCTTCAAGGTGGAAATATGGCTTGCGTTATTGTTAATCAGCCGGTATTTCCAATCTGGCCTTTTTTGCCATGTTGTACATGGCAAAAAAGGCCAGATCTCTGTTTTCTATCCCACCATAAATGGGAAGACGAGGCTTTGAAATTTCCATCTTCGAAACCATTTCAGATTCTGAAGGCAAGCTTAAACGTTTGAAGTATAGTGCAAAAACAGTTTTCTGAAAAAGAATAACAAATAGCAGTTAGAAGGAAACTCTTGAAAAAATAAAAAATACTATCAAAATATCTTACCAGTTGTTCAGCAAAGCAGATGTGATTGAAATCCGGATTTGTACAGGGATCCAGCAATTCATACTTCTTGGTCTTCATGTTAAATGTAACCACAAAGATATGCTCCCCTGTGCTAATGGGAAATACAAACTGTTTTGGGAGGAAATACAGAAAGTTAACATTAAGAAGGTTAACATTGAAATATGGCAAAATAAAAGGAAAGAATAGAAATAACATACGCACCAAGCCAAAGTCCAGAGGGTAAACACCAAGTTTCAAATTCACTAACTCAGTGCGCATTTGCTTTTCAAAAAGGACAGTCATTGCAGCAGGATCAGTGACTGTAACTTGATGGATACTTGCCTCCTAAATAAGTATGCAAATATAAAAATACATTATAAAACAAATGTTCAGACATGCAAACCACATATATAGAGGCACTTACACAAACTTTTTTGCTTGCAAAAAATCTATAGATAGTGGTTTCACATCTCTTTAACTCTTCAAAGTTTAATACTCGGGCCCACACATCAACAATCTTAGTGTCAACACTGTAGAAGCGAGCTTGACAGAATGTATGAAAATCACGACAAGTCAGCTTTAATTCAGCATGACTGAATATGACTTCCCTGCAAGAACAAAACATTGCATCACAATTTAAACTAGTATGCAGTTCACAATTCAACTAGTATGTAGTTCACAATTAAACTAGTATGTAGTTCACAATTCAACTAGTATGCAGTCCCAAGTAAACATCAAATCCAATCCAGATAATTCCCAAAAATGATACAAAAACAATATAACAAATGTTTTTACTTACTTTTCATTCCTATCCTGAGAAACCCATTGAAAAAGACGACGTTCTTTGGCATTAGGTTTCACATCTGGATAAATATGTCTTTCCAACCATGGAGATTTGCTTGTCTCGCTAATTCTAGGAGCTCTCATTGCTGCAATGTTATCACGACACCTATGCTTTGAGGAGGACGCAATGTGCGCTGCGAAGGCAAATTTCCTCCAGTTGACTGAAAAATAAACTAAAATGTTAGACAACATAAAAAAATGAATCAAAAATATGATAAGTGTAACTTGAATCATTAAATACCCTAGTAGCTCGATGATATGGTTTTGGGGCAACAAGATTTACAGAATTTGATGCAGGTTGAGACACTGTATGCAAAGGAACCTGAGGCATAGACTATAAAAACATTAATAAATAGACTATATAAAACCAAACAGAAAACTACACAGGGTCTAATAATTAAATGAAACTATTACCTGAACTGTAGAAGCTGGTGGGATTGTGCAAAACTGGAATGCAGAAGGGCCTAATCCCATATTAATTGGTGCATGATCTGATTGTTCAGAATCATACACTGATTTTACAGAAACAAATGATGAAGAAACAGTGGAAGCCGGTGCAGAAATTTCTATAGGCGGGTTGTCGAGCAATACTGTAATAGGATCATTAATGGAATTACCTTCACCATTAAGAGTAAAACAAGGACTGCGGCGAGTAACCATACCAATGAACCTAGGCATTTTCTTCTTCTTCTTCTTCTCCTTATCTTTAGAATCTGCAAATACAACAAAGAAAAATCATTAAGGTAAGCAATTCATAAATAAAGTAGGCTAAAATTAATTAACTAAACTTTTCATACCAACAAGTAAGGAAACATTAGATGCTGCTTCTGTAGAAGGTAGAGATGCCATTGAACATTTATCACTTGTTAAATCAATCAAATTTGTTTCGAGTCCACTATTACTTGGATCAGATTGTTCACAGTCTGCCACTATACCCACAACTACTACAAATTGTTCAAGAGTCGATGCTATTGCAGATTGTCCAAGAGTGGAAGCTACTGCAGATTGTTCCACTGGAACTTCTGAATCTCCAGCTTTTGAAGGAATAACTGGTACATCTGAAACTTCAGATTCTCCAAGTTTCACAGAGGTTGGGGATGATGGAGCTTGATCCATTGAAACATCAAAAACATTAGTTGCTTGCTCAAGTGGAACTTCAAAAGAATCATTGACAGCATCATGAAAAACTGTGTCATTAAAAGAATTACTGGGACCGACATCTGAAATGGAAAGAAACAGAATAAAAATCAGGAATAAATACAAATGAAACAATATAATAGACGAAAAGATAATGAAGAAGAAAGATGTAACACCAGTAGGAATGGGTACATGCTCTGTAACTTTCTTCTCAGCAACAATAGCTTTCTCTACTTCTTCAATCATCTCAAAGACAATCGGATCAGACCAAATGTTCCATCACCAAGACTCCACAACCTTGACACTCTTTAGGAATGGGGCAAGAAGTTTCTGGTTGCAAAGGAGGCTGAGTAGTTTCTGGTTGCAAAGCAGGCTCAGAAATAGGTAGAATTTTGCCTTTCCCAAACGCACCAACAAGCATCTCATCAGCCTCTCTTGATTTCATTATTGAAGTTGTCCACACTTTGATCAGAGGAAGATCCCTTGGAACAGGTTTGTTGAGAACCATAACTCTATCAACATAACACAACTACAAAAATGGAAATAAATTATGAAATTAATATAGTAATCATTTATAGGCAATAAGTAAGTATTCAAATCAGAAATCACTAAGTGTGCAATTCGAGAAACCATACTAATAGAAATAGCACTGGACCTCTAAACTCGGATCTAGAGCAAAGCGACCACTGCAACTTAGATTTAATGGCCAAATCGAAGATCAATTGGCACCAGTTATAGTCTTTAATCTTCGAAACATCATCCAACGAATCCAATGGTCTCATGCTCATGACTCCACAACCTTGGCTTTCAATCACTAAAGTGTAAAACAGCATAACGAAGTTCCTTTTGAACATATCGCCACCAGCATCAGAATCCACAATTTTCTTGCATATTTCTGAGGGCTTCAAAGTTGTACTGTTGGAAGGATCCCGATACTGTGCCCTAAACTCAGCTAATAAGTTAAAATTGTGAACTCTACTTGGAAGAACTATTGGAACACCACAGTCAGGAAGCCCAAAAACCCTTTTGACATCTGCAACTACTAGAGGTATTTCTTTACCTAAAGAACTCAATTTCAGCGAACAGTCCCCAACTTCAAAACTCTGAACAACAAAGTGAGATAGATTTCTAGGCAAAGTTTGAATGTTCCAGTCAAGGATGCTACCAAATCCAATATCCATAACAGCCTTCTTCTGATCTTCAGACAACTTTTTAAGAGCGATAAACAAAGCCTTGGGGGAGTTCCCAGAAGACAGGGTCTCAAAATGAGACTTCATGGCGCCCATAACTTTTTTCCTAACAACGGTGCGACCATCGTGAGATATGAGAGCTGGCTGCTGGTAAATCTGCATATGTCGCTTTAGCTTTTCCTTTACCCGTAATTGCATCCTTAGCAGCTGTTTTTTTGGGAACTTTAAGCCTAGGACTATTCCTAATAACAATGGCAGCCTCCTTACCCTTACATGGCTTCTGCAACTTAGGAGAAGAAACAACAACAACTTGAGGAGGACAAGGTATTGACTCCTGAGAAACTGATGCTTTGAGAAGGTTAAGCCTAGGACTACTCCTAATAACTATGGCACTCTGCAAGTTGGGAGAAGAGAGACCAGTAAGTGGAGGAGTAGGAGAAGGTACAACAATGATGTTGTTGTCTTCATCTTGAAATGCAAACTTGGCAAGTTTAGAATTCAATATACTTGCAGGAGTGCGGCTACTCTTCCGTTTCCCTAAAATGTAAGTTCTTCCTGCAAAGATAAAGACAAAACATTATGAAAAGAATATACATTCCAGATAAGCATCAAAGGAATACAGATAAACCCCAAATGAAAGAAAGAAACACTGAAATGCAAACCACAAAGACTTCATATGCAAAAACAACAACAAAACTTCAAACATCAGTTAGGATGTTAATAGCATCTAATAATTAACTACCAATTGAGGAAGCACTTCATATACAAAACACAAAATGATTTAATAGCATAAACAGAACACCAGTCACTTCATATGGAAACATAGGAATACAGATAAACCACAAAATGAAAGAAACAAACAATGAAATGCAAACCCAAAAGACTTCATATGCAAAAACCACAAAAAACTTCAAACATCACTTAGGATGAAATAAAGCATCGTAGTCATTAACTACCCATTGAGGAAGAACTTCATATTAAAAACAGAAAATGATGTAATAGCATAAACAAAACACAAGCCACTTCATATGCAAACAACAAGTCACATTATATGAGATTCACAAAACAATTACAAAAAAACCACACAGAAATAGTGAATAATGTAATGACATGCATACCACAGATAGAGTAAAAAACAAATTTAAGAAGCTGCAATAAACAAAACACAAATTAGGGATTATAGAAAGTAAGTTCAAATTTAAATTACAAGTATTCGACAAAAATAATACAAATTACAGATGTTTAAAAGCAAAACAAACAAATAAACTAAACTTAATAAACAAACCTGAAGGAGATATTGTCTCATCGGAAGCTTTGGAATCAGAAGACATGGTAAAGAGACTGGTATGGAGATAGAACAAAAAAAAACTATCGAAATGAAGAGAAAGCGAAGAGAGAATGAGATATGAAGGAGGAGAGCTGGGAAAAAGAAAAAAAAAGAGCTTGAGAAGGATATCAACAATGGCGATTATAGGGCGAAATTTGGTCGGAAGAAGAGGGAAAGGGGAGAGCTGATGAGAAAAGAAACGGAAGCGGGATTTATAAAAGGCGCGTGAGCGCGTGTTAATGAAATCCATGTTATAACGTGGACCGCTGGATGAGAAGGATCAAACGGATGAGAATCGTTCTCACGATAACGCCAGTTCTCTCCTAAGGAACGGTTCTCACCTGAACCGGTTCCTATATATATATATTAAGTATTTGAAAAAAACAAAAAAAAGATGAGGATTAGCCGCTGGTTTTGCCAGCGGCTCATGCATAAACTCTGTTTTTTTTTCATTTGTAGGATAAAACCAGCGTCTTTTTTACGAGGGACAAACACTTATGCATAAGAGACGATTGTTTTGCCAACGTCTCTTATACATAAGTTTTTTTTTAATAAAAAATGTGCTTCGATTGGGAGACGCTAGCAAAACCAGCGTCTCTCCAACGTAAATTATTTCCAAACCACATGAGAGCGCCTATGTTGGGAATAAGTTTCAAAACAGCCCAAATCAAGATTTTTTTTTGAAAAAAGCCTACTGTAGAAAAAAAAATCAACAATTTGCTCATTATTATGTAAAAAAAAAGCTACCTCAAAAAATCAAGATGTAAGGATATATTTAGGCTGCCCCTATATGGACGCCATATTTCTCCTATTTGGACACGAATTTGCGCGCCTAACATAGCCGAGCAATTATAGCGCGCCTACCTTAAGCGACCAGGGGCAAAATCGTCAAGTTTGGAAAATATACCAAAAATTTGCACGCCTATATTAGCCGCGCTAATAGAAAATGATTTTGAAACAAAAAGATAAATACAATGGGGAAAATATTAAAAATTCAAAGATTTACACGCCTAATATAGGAGTGATATTTGCACGCCTAATATAGGAGTGCTATTTGCACGCCTAATATAGGAGTGCAAAGTTAAGGTGATTTCAAAAATAAATAAATTAAGGAAATATTAAATCAACGCTTCTAAGTTAGGCGTGCTATTTGTAGCGCTTCTAAGATAAAAAAGTTTTTTTTATCTTAGTCCTCACAAATTTATTAAATTAATTATTCTAATAATTTCAAGAAAAATTTATTATTTAAACTAATTATTTTAAGCCTTATTTTAATATATTTATTATTATTTTAATATATTTATTATTATTTTAATATATTTATTATTTTTCATGTTTTTATAAAAATATTTATATAAAAATATTTATAATTATAAAACACGTACTAAAACCTATATTATTTTTTAAGATAAAAAATTATGATGATCGATACTATTCTCAATTTAATCTTTCTATAAATTCTAGACTTGGTGAAACGACCCAAACGATGTCGGAATAATTTGAACTTGGTTTCTATGACTATTATAGGTATTTTACCACTTCCATTACATATTGTGATAATTTAGAGAGTAATGACTTGTTTGATGTTTACAAAGGAGGTGTTACTTGAAAATGAAGAAATTTTGATTGGAAGTTATCCACATATCAAATATCTAACATAAGGGTGTATCTAGCAAGCAATGGTAGATGGAGCAGGTTTTTTCTCTTAAGTTTTGACTCATCCTCTTGGTATTCAGCCACGCACGCCTCAAGCAGTTCGTCATCCATTTCTTGGAAAATCTTTCTAACATTCAAAGTTAAATTTACCACTGCTTGTGTTGAGGCTCCTTCATGTTTTGAATGGAAACAAACATTCTGCTAATGAATTGTCTGAGTGTTTCAGGATCGTTACTGAGAAAGGAACGTTACACAGCGGTGTTCTATTTTACGAAAGCTCGATCGGAAAGAGAGCAAGATAAGGGAAGATCAGATTGAAGATATATTCAAAGAAGATTACAATCTTGGCAGTTGGGCGAATGAGTTTTTATTTAAGGAAGAAAATATTATCTTTTCCTAAAAGATATTATTTCCTTATAGATTAATTCCCTTGTTTTTAACCTAGACTATCTTAGTATAAAAGCTAGGTTTTAGGCATAGGAATAGAATGATGCATTGATTGAACTTACACGGCTGAGAAATTAAGAGAAGAAGAAGAAGAGCAATTCTTAGGCTTAGAGGTTGAGTTCGGGCTCAAGTGAGAGGAGTGATTCGTGATCGTAATCCGAGCTCTCTTTTGTAACGAACAAGAAATCAATAAGATAAGTATACTCTTCTAAATCCTTCAAGTGAGAAGCTTGAAGGTAGTGGTTTTACTCAACACTTAGTGGTTGAGGTTTCCACTCTAAATCTTGCGTCAAAGTTTACTTCTTGCATATTATTATTCCGCTGCTATACCTCCTGAGGAACAATACCTATTGTTCCCTAGGAAGTAACTGTGCTAACCGATCCAACAATTGGTATCAGAGCCTGGTCTCTAGATTTGTGTTAGCTTTGCAGGAAGTATGGGTTCACAAACAGCCATCAATGATTCGTTCTGGAAACCCCCGGTGCTCCAATTCGGCGAATACTCTTATTGGGTGGAACAGATCGAGTCGCATATCTGTTCGCTTCATGGACAAATGTGGAAAATGGTAGAGTTTGGTGATATCAAAATTCTTGATCCTACTGATCCCACTGGAGTCAAATTAAAGTCGAGGGCTGATTATCAAGATGCTGATTACAAGGTGCTGGAACTCAACATGCGAGCCAAGAAAGTCATGCTCGCAGCTCTAGGCCCTTCTGATCAAAGAAAGGTCCTCCGCTACAAAACTGTCCATGATATCTTCAATGCACTCAAAAGAATGTATGAGGGAAACGAAGATATCAAGAAGAACAGGATTCTCGCACTCACTAAGGAGTATGACAGCGCTGTTCAAGGAAAGAATGAATCTCTTGATGAGTTTCATTCTCGCTTTCAGGGATATGTAGGTCAATTGGAGTTTCTAGGAGAAACAATTCCTGAATGGAAGATTACTCATCAATTTCTTCAGGGATTATCAGCAAAGTGGGATGCCTTTTCTCTGGATCTTCAGGCACAAAACGACATTAAGAACATTACTCTGGAGGAGTTGGTTGCTCGACTTCAGAGCAATGCAGGCATTCAACAAAGCAAGGCCTCTAGAAGAGAAAGTGAAAAATCTGAAAAATCACAAAGCATTGCTCTAAAGGTTGAAAGGGCTTTCAATATTGCTCAGGAAGATGATGAGGATGAAGATGGTGATGAAGAAATTGCCCTTATCACTCGGGCATTTCGCAAAGTCTGGAGAGGAAGTCGCAACATGCAACGTTCCACTGATGGGAACAAAGATGTCAAAGACATTGTATGCTATCACTGCCAAAGGAAAGGACATTTTGCAAGGAACTGTTTCAAGAAAAAGACAGGAGAAGCACCTGTCCCTTCTCGGGAAAGAAAGGAAGCCATGGTAGCTGCATGGGGTGCGTCTGACTCAGATGATGACTCTACCTATATCTCAAAGGAAACGTGTCTTATGGCTGCTGGAGGAAAATCGGAAGATGAGGTAACTGATTCTGAACTCTACTCTATTTTACATACCAGAACCAAATCTCAGATCATAAAAGCTATAAAGTCCTTAGGGGAAGAAAATGAAAATCTAAATTTACTTCTGGAAGAAAAGAATGAGACTATCTCTAACTTGGTTGAGGAAAACAAGCTTTGGGTTTCAAAAGTCACCAAACTTGAGAAAGTTTCATTCTCTTCCCCAGATGTCTGCAAGTCCTGCCCTACCTATCAATCTACCATCACTTCCCTTGACAGTAAAGTTACTGAGCTTGAATCAGAAATTCTTATGTTAAAACTAAGTAACTCTAAGTTAGCTAAAGAAGTAGTAGATCTAAAGGGAAGTGAGGAAGAAAGAAAGAAGATTTGGCTGGATGAGTATGTTGCTTCCAAGATTGAAAAAGAGAAGGAGGACTTCTCCAAGCGATTTGTACCTCGTACTGGACTAGGCTACAGAAAGACTTTTAGTTCCCAAACTAGTAACATTCCCTCAGATACTCGAACTCCTTCTCCTTACAAGGAAGATTGTGGTGGATCCAGCTCTGGCTGATCCCATAGTGGATCCAAGGGGGAAGAAAAGTTCAAGAATAGTGAGGAGAAAGTCTGGTTTGATGGACAAAAGGCTTACCACATGTGGCTTAAACAAGTTCAGAACATCAAACCGGTACATATCGACTTTCAATCAAGGATTAACAATAAACCAATCTGGCCAGGTCAAAGCAAGTATGTGAATCTATGGAATCACAAAGTTTGCTGGTATTGTGGTAAAGCAGGCCACTATAAACAGGACTGTAAACTTAAAAGGAAAGATGATGAAAGAGCTTACCATTCTAGGCATCCACATGGATCTGTGTGGGCCTATGCGTACTCAGAGTCGTGGAGGAAATAAATATGTGTTTGTCATTGTGGACGATTACTCCAGGTACACATGGACAATTTTTCTTGCATCTTAGGAAGATGTGTTTGATGAGTTTAAGTATTGGTTGCATGCTGTTGAAAATCAGTTAGGTTTACACTTAAAGTCTATTCGTACTGATCATGGAACAGAGTTCGAAAACTCTCAGTTTACTTCTTGCATATTATTATTCCGCTGCTATAACTCCTGAGGAACAATACCTATTGTTCCCTAGAAAGTAACTGTGCTAACTGATCCAACAGCTTGATTCCAATCATCCAATGTCCTCTAGCGTTTCTCTCCAACGCTGGAAGCAGGACAAGAAGAATAATTTGTCGGTTGTATAAAATTAGGTTAACTACTTGATCCTTGTTCCATAGGAAAAGAGCCCTTTCAGCAACCTGCACCATGGATTTAGTATTCAAATCAATCTTGGGTGACAAATCCCAGTTAAATGCAAGAATACAAACTTAGATAGAGTTCCTGAAAGTTGCAGCTGGTAATGTAACATCCAATCTGTTGGATCGGTTAGCACAGTTACTTCCTAGGGAACAATAGGTATTGTTCCTCAGGAGGTATAGCAGCGGAATAATAATATGCAAGAAGTAAACTTTGACACAAGATTTAGAGTGGAAACCTCAACCTTTTTGTGTTGAGTAAAACCACCACCTTCAAGCTTCTCACTTGAAGGATTTAGAAGGGTGTACTTATCTTATTGATTTCTTGTTCGTTACAAAAGAGAGCTTGGATTACGATCACGAATCACTCCTCTCACTCGAGCCCGAACTCAACCGCTAAGCCTAAGGATCACTCTTCTTCTTCTTCTCTGAATTTCTCAGCCGTGTAACTTCAATCAATGCGTCAATTAATTCCTATGTCTAAACCTAGCTTTTATACTAAGATAGTCTAGGTTAAAAACAAGGAAATAAATCTATAAGGAAATAATATCTTTTAGGAAAAGATAATATTTCCTTCCATAAAAACTTATCCGCCCAACTGCCAAGATTACAATCTTCTTCGAATATATCTTCAATCAAATCTTTCCTTAAAAACTCATTCCTTTATCGCGCTCTCTTTCCGATCGAGCTTTCCTAAAATAGAACACCGCTGTGTAACGTTCCTTTCTCAGCAATGATCCTGAAACACTCAGACAATTCATTAGCAGAATGTTTGTCTCCATTCAAAACATGAAGGAGCCTCAACAAATTCCCCCTTTTTGATGGTGACAAACATTCTCTTCTTTAAGGCATATAGACACTTAAGATATAAGACACGAAAAGTGTATTCACAATATACACATAAATAGTTTCCCTTAGGATTGTTACTCGTAGAGAAAGGATATGATTTTCCCCCTAAAACCTTGAACTTCGTTTATTTTCCCCCTTTTGGCATCATCAAAAAGCTAACTTAATCATATAAGAACTTAAAGCAAGTGAAGTCAGGTCACAAAACAAGCGTTCCATTGATTAATAGGCGTCTAAGGAGCTGACGGTAATACATAGTCAAACAGGGAAAAGAAAACACAAACAAGGCAGACAAAAGAAAGTCAAGCAAATTAGGCAAAGGGTACAATAAAGCATATAAGAGAAGAGGTTGATGTGCTAGGGAACAGAATGTGGGGGTCAGATGTAAGGAAGGAAGGGTGCACGACAGCGTCTTGATACTGCGAAGGGAACCTTACTGGTTTGATTTCGTCCAACGACGGATCTCATCCTTCAGGGCAGTGATCTCCTTAGCTAGCCTGTGTTGTTGTTCAGAGAGAAGTCCAACAAGCATGCACAATTCTTCCAACTTATCATTGTGATAGACCATAGTAGGCACTTCATTCTGTTCCTCTTGAGGGTCTTCTGACAGGGCATCAATCTCAATATTGTCCAAGGCCCTTACCCAAGCACCATCTGCATTCTTGTCAAATCTCATCTTCTTCAAGTTAGCCTCAGCAAGCTCTCATGCATGTACAACATCAGCAGGCCCAGACTCATACACCTTCAGATATTCTAAGACCTTTTTCACAATTCCAGGTAAAGGAAGACCGTGCCTGTCATTCATCCTGGCATGAGCCATGTGCAGCATGATGATCTTAGGCAGATTGATGTCTTTCCTGAGGAGCATCTTATCCATGATTAGAAAGTCTTGGATCAATATTGTGGTGTGCTTCTGTTCTCTGGGGGTAATGGTGCTGATGATGTAACTGTGAAGCACACGATTCACAATTCCCATGGAGGCTGTAGACATCTCGCCTACAACTTCAGTGTTGAAGTCCTGAGAGACACTCTGAATGGCAGCAAAACTCACATCCTTAGGCCACTGACCTTTAACATACTCCTCAAACCCACAGTGAGGAACTCCAAGAATCAATCATAACTCAGTGCTTGAGAAAACATGGGTTTCCTTACCTAGTTTGAAGGAGGCTTGCACAACATGAGGTTTCTCAGTGATGGTGAGGGATGTGTAGAACTGACGGAGCAGATGATCATTTACCTGTTCAGCGGAGCAGAACAACTTTTCCCAGCCTTGGAAGCGAATCATATCAACCAGTGCTTCCATTCCATTGTTGATCAAGAATTGGGCGTTGAATATCAGGTCCCTGATGATCACCCTCTTTCCCAGAGTTTTGCCTTCAACAATTGATTTTGGAGCTTTCTTGGCTCTGGGTGGTTTTGCTGCAAGACTCCGAGTGCGAGGGCGAGAGAGAGAGGCTTCAATTTTTGTCTTTTTGAGGGAGGGCTGATCGGATTCATCAGAGACGACGGTTGACGACCGTCGAGGAGTAGATCGAGCCTTCCGTTTGATGATGGGCTCATCGTCATTCTCCATTTTCTAGTCTGTAACCTCCAGACCTTGTCCCTTATCCTTCCTTCGACTTTCTTCCTCTATCTCCTCTAGGATAGGAGCAACACCCAGATTTGTTGGCGTCGTGGCCAAGGCTGTGCCTTCAGACTTAGTTTCTTGTGGGCTTACCTCAGGCACTGCTAATTTTGGAGCAGTGTTTGAGTCAGGGACAAAGCTAGGGTTAGGGTTAGGTTTTTGTGGAGAGGGCTCTGTGGAGAGAGGCGGACTGAGAAGCTTTACTGTGGAAGGAGTGGAGATTTTTTCTGTAGAAGTGTTGGAGGGAGAGTTAACAGGAGTGACCGGAGGGTTTTTTGATTTGGCCGGAGATGGTGTGGGGGTCTTGGTTTTGGCTGGCTTTGGTGAGGGAGTTTTTGATTTGGTTGGCGATGGACAAGGTGATTTTGCTTTTGGCTCAGGGTTTGAGGGTTTGAGGGTTCTGCAGGGTATTCAATGGCAACTCCTATGGCGGCCAGAATTCTTCTTATGATTTCAGGGCTCTCCTTGTCTGTGAGAGAGATGGAGTTAGAGTTCACCATTTTTGAGAGCTTTGGAGGTTTGAGGGTTCTGAGAGTTTGATCTTGAGAGGATTTGAGGGCGTGAAGAAGAAGCCTCAAGAGTATTCTCTTTTTATATACAGACGTCTGCAGAAGCATCTCTTCAAATTTCAAATCTGCAATTTTCCTTGTGTGAATTTATTTCCATAAATTCGCCAGTTGGTTGCCGCAATTTTCTCCAATCAAAATCCTTCCATTTTCATCATGAACCTTGGGAGAAAAACTACCATTATTGATCTGTACCTCCTGTCATTTCATACGACGCTAATAACCATAAAGTTCCCACTTGCAGATTTCAGAACACAGCCTTTTCACCTTTCCTTCCTTATCTGATGTCGATGGTGTGTGATGGTTGGGGTAATGTTACCAGAAAGGGTACAAAGAGAACATCACACGAAAATAACACAGATAGCATGAATTTTAATAATTTTATATCATGGCGAGTGAGTCCAGTTGTGAATGAATAAACAGGGCTCATAGGACTATCAGCCATGAAGGCTAAGGGTGGCTGTAGATTTCCTCTATCCTTTGGGCTTATATTGTGGGTTCAGTACATCAAGAGGAATCTTTTGGGCTAGAAATAAGACCTTTGCTCAAAATAACATGATATCAATTGAATACAGTGATTGGTAACTTTCCTAAGCATGAATAGTACTAGCATGCGGCACAAAAGACACGAATTCATATCATAGGAAATCAAGAGTGACCATGCTTCAAAAGATCAAGTGCAGAATGAATAAATTAGCTAATTTCTCCAATCATTGGGGGTTTTATAGAAGAGCAAGATCATTCGAGAGAAATCATACCTAACCCTAGTCGTAACTTCTCGAAAGGGGCCTTATTTAGTGGCTTTGTGAATATGTCTGCGATTTGATCCTCAGACCGAACGTGCTCCATAGAGACAATTCCCTTTTCCACACCATCACGTAGAAAGTGATTTCTAATATCAATGTGTTTGGTCCTTGAGTGCTGCACAGGATTTTTAGAAATATCAATAGCACTTGTGTTATCACACAAAATAGGAACGTTACCTAGTGTAATGCCAAAATCACTTAGCTGTTGTTTGAGCCATATGAGTTGAGAGCAACAAGCAGCTGCGGCTACATACTCAGCTTCAGCAGTGGAGAAAGCAACTGTGGTTTGTTTCTTGGAGGCCCATGACACAAGACATGGACCGAGAAATTGAGCCATCCCAGAGGTGGATTTCCTGTCTGGCTTGTAACCATCGAAGTCTGCATCTGTATAACCTAGCAGTTCAAGACTTCCTCCTCTTGGATACCACAAGCAGAGATCATCTGTTCCTCTTAAGTACCTCAAGATCCTCTTCACTGCAGCGACATGTGTTTCTCTGGGACTTGCTTGAAACCTAGCACAAAAACACACACTTTGCATAATATCAGGCCTACTAGCGGTTAGATAAAGCAATGAGCCTATCATTCCACGGTAGATCTTTTGATCGGCTTCCTTCTTGTCTGCATCAATTCCTATTGTGTCATTTGGGGACATAGGAGTGGAACAATCCTTGGCATCAGCCATCCCAAACTTTCTGATGCATTCCCTGAGATACTTTTGTTGATGAACCTTTGTTCCTTCTTTAGTTTGGACCACTTGTAATCCCAGAAAGAACTTAAGTTCTCCCACCATGCTCATTTCAAATTCACTTTCCATCAGTTTGGTGAACTTTGTAACTAGTTGCTCGTTGGTGGAACCAAAGATAATGTCATCAACATACACTTGCACAACCAGAGTGTGCTTACCTTCCTTTAGTAGGAACAGAGTCCTGTCGACTTCCCCTCTGACGTAGCCGTGGGATAAGAGGAACTGAGATAACCTTTCATACCATGCGCGTGGAGCCTGTTTGAGACCGTAGAGTGCCTTATCAAGGATGAATACATGATCGGGATTGGAAGGGTCTGTAAAACCAGGTGTCTGCTCGACATATACCTCCTCTTTGAGAACACCGTTCAAAAAGGCAGTCTTTACATCCATTTGTTGTAACTTTAATCCATGATGAGCAGAGTAAGCAATCAGAAGATGTATAGCTTCCAGCCTTGCAACTGGAGCGAAAGTCTCATCATAGTCAATTCCTTCTTGCTGGTTGTAACCCTTAACAACCAGTCTAGCTTTGTTCCTCGTAACTTGTCCCTTGTCATCCATCTTGTTCCTAAAAACCCATTTTGTACCAATGACAGATCTATCCTTAGGCCTGGGAACTAATCTCCACACTTTGTTCCTCTCAAACTGATGAAGCTCTTCTTGTATAGCATTTACCCATTCTGGATCTTTGAGAGCTTCTTCAATTGTCTTTGGTTCAACTACAGAAACAAAAGCACAAAAAGCATGAAATATAGGATTTAAGGTTAGGACGGAACAATCCTTCGCATTTGGATCAGGTGATGTATCGGAAGTTGAAGCAGAACCACAGTTGCACACGTAGTCCATGAGTCTTGATGGAGGACCATGGATACGAGTGCTATGACGAGTTCCTCCTACTTGAAGTTCTTCAACACCTGTTTGTTCCTCGTTAGGGATATGTTTCCCCTGAGATCCAGATACTTCCTCAAGTACGCTTTCTGTCTGAATTTGATCATTGTTTGCTTCTGTAGAGAGAGTTCCTTGTACTTGGTTGACTTCTTCACTGGGATCTTGTACATGATCTTCCAAGAGTTGAAAGTGTTCCTTGTCTCCTTCAGTTAGGGGAAGAACATTTGAATCCTGCACAAGGGTACCAGCCATAATATTTTCATCAAAGACTACATGTATCCTCAACCTTTTTGGTTCTCCTGTTGTACACTTTATAAGCTCTGCTTTGTGGTGAGTATCCAACAAAGGTTCCTTCGTCACTCCTTGGATCAAACTTTCCCAGACTTTCCTTCCCGTTGTTGTGTACAAAACATTTGCAACCAAAAACTCTAAGATGTGAAACATTAGGCTTTCTTCCCCTAAACAATTCATATGGGGTTTTCTCTATCATGGGCCTTAGCATTGCACGGTTGAGCACATAGCAAGAAGCATTCAGTGCCTCAGCCCAGAAGTTCCTAGGAAGACCACTTGCAATCAACATTGTTCTTGTCATGTCTTCCAGTGTCCTGTTTTTCCTCTCAACCACTCCATTTTGCTGTGGAGTTCTTGGAGCAGAGAAGTTATGATTAATTCCTTTGGTCCTGCACAGGGAAAGGAACTGAGAGTTTTCGAACTCTGTTCCATGGTCAGTACGAATAGACTTTAAGTGTAGACCTAACTGATTTTCAACAGCATGCAACCAATACTTAAAATCATCAAACACATCTTCCTTAGATGCAAGAAAGATCGTCCATGTGTACCTGGAATAATCGTCCACTATGACAAACACATATTTATTTCCTCCACGACTCTGAGTACGCATAGGCCCACACAGATCCATGTGGATGAGTTCCAGAGGTTTGGAAGTACTTACCTGCTTCTTCGATTTGAAGGATGATCTTACCTGTTTTCCTCTTGTACATGCTATGCATACCTCTTCAGCTAGACAGTCTATCTTTGGTAGACCTACCACTTGGTCCTTGTTGTGAAGTTTGGATAGAAGTCTGAGGCTAGCATGTGCAAACCGTTTGTGCCATAAGTTTGATTCCTCAGTTTGGACAGTTAGGCATTCCTCTTCTGGGATGAAAGAAGGATCCACTTTGTATAGATTGTTTTCAGTAATGCCTCTTAGAAGAACCTTCCCTGTCTTAACATTCTCAACCAAACATTCATCAGTAGTAAAGACAACCCTATTTTGACCATCCTGGCACATTTGACGTACACTCAACAGATCAAAAGTAAGGTTGTCTACAAGAGTAACGTTATTCACAAAGAGTTTGTCAGAAATTCTTACCTTTCCCACTCCTACTACTTCACCCTTACTGTTGTTCCCAAAGGTTATAGAACCTTTGGTTTGTGGATGGAGAGATATGAACCAGTCTTTGTTCCCTGTCATGTGAATCGAGCAAGCGCTATCTATATACCAAGAACATTTCTTCCCTCCATCCTGCAAGTAAAAGATTAGTTTTTACGAACCCAGGCAAGCTTAGGCTTACCTGGATTAGAGAAGACCCTGCTATTTCTTGGTTCATTAAGGACAATTTTTATCCTAGGAGTGTTCCTAACATTGGATTGTTGCCTAGAATGGTAAGCTCTTTCATCATCTTTCCTTTTAAGATTACAGTTCTGTTTGTAGTGGCCTGCTTTACCACAGTACCAGCAAACTTTGTGATTCCATAGATTCACATACTTGCTTTGACCTGGCCAGATGGGTTTATTGTTAATCCTTGATTGAAAGTCAATATGTACCGGTTTGATGTTCTGAACTTGTTTAAGCCACATGTGGTAAGCCTTTTGTCCATCAAACCAGACTTTCTCCTCACTATTCTTGAACCTTTCTTCCCCCTTGGATCCACTGTGGGAGCAACCAGAGTTGGATCCACCACAATGTTCCTCGTAAGAAGAAGGAGTTCGAGTATCTGAGGGAATGTTACTAGTTTAGGAACCTAGAGGCTTTCTGTACCCTAGTCCAGTACGAGGTACAAATCGTTTGGAGAAGTCATCCTTTTCTTTTTCAATCTTGGAAGCAACATACTCATCCAGCCAGATCTTCTTTCTTTCTTCCTCACTTCCCTTTAGATCTACTGCTTCTTTAGTTAACTTAGAGTTACTCAGTTTTAACATAAGAATTTCTGATCAAGCTGAGTAACTTTACTGTTAAGGGAGGTGATGGTAGATTGATAGGTAGGGCAGGACTTGCATACATCTGGGAAGGGAATGAAACTTTCTCAAGTTTGGTGACTTTTGAAACCCAAAGCTTGTTTTCTTCAACCAAGTTAGAGATAGTTTCATTCTTTTCTTCCAGAAGTAAATTTAGATTTCCATTTTCCTTCCCTAAGGACTTTATAGCTTTTATGATCTGAGATTTGGTTCTGGTAAGTAAAATGGAGTCGAGTTCAGAATCAGTTACCTCATCTTCCGATTCTCCTCCAGCGGCCATAAGACACGTTTCCTTTGAGATAAATGTAGAGTCATCATCTGAGTCAGACGCATCCCATGCGGCTATCATGGCCTCCTTTCTTTCCCGAGCAGGGACAGGTGCTTCTCCTGTCTGCTTCTTGAAACAGTTCCTTGCAAAATGTCCTTTCCTTTGGCAGTGATAGCAGACAATGTCTTTGGCATCTTTGTTCCCATCAGTGGAACGTTGCATGTTGCGACTTCCTCTCCAGACTTTGCGAAATGCCCGAGTGATAAGGGCAATTTCTTCATCACCATCTTCATCCTCATCATCTTCCTGAGCAAGATCGAAAGCCTTTTCAACCTTTAAAGCAATGCTTTGTGATTTTTCAGATTTTTCACTTTCTCTTCTAGAGGCCTTGCTTTGTTGAATGCCTGCATTGCTCTGAAGTCGAGCAACCAACTCCTCCAGAGTAATGTTCTTAATGTCGTTTTGTGCCTGAAGAGCCAGAGAAAAGGCATCCCACTTTGCTGATAATCCCTGAAGAAATTGATGAGTAATCTTCCACTCAGGAATTGTTTCTCCTAGAAACTCCAATTGACCTACATATCCCTGAAATCGAGAATGAAACTCATCAAGAGATTCATTCTTTCCTTGAACAGCGCTATCATACTCCTTAATGAGTGCGAGAATCCTGTTCTTCTTGATATCTTCGTTTCCCTCATACATCCTTTTGAGTGCATTGAAGATATCATGGGCAGTTTTGTAGCGGAGGACCTTTCTTTGATCAGAAGGACCTAGAGCTGCGAGCATGACTTTCTTGGCTCGCATGTTGAGTTCCAGCACCTTGTAATCAGCATCTTGATAATCAGCCCTCGACTTTAATTTGACTCCAGTGGGATCAGTAGGATCAAGAATTTTGATATCACCAAACTCTACCACTTTCCACATCTGTCCATGAAGCGAACAGATATGTGACTCGATCTGTTCCACCCAATAAGAGAATTCTCCGAAATTGAGTACCGGGGGTTTCCAGAACGAATCATTGATGGCAGTTTGTGAACCCATACTTCCTGCAAAGCTAACACAAATCTAGAGACCAGGCTCTGATACCAATTGTTGGATCGGTTAGCACAATTACTTCCTAGGGAACAATAGGTATTGTTCCTCAGGAGGTATAGCAGCGGGATAATAATATGCAAGAAGTAAACTTTGACACAAGATTTAGAGTGGAAACCTCAACCTTTTTGTGTTGAGTAAAACCACCACCTTCAAGCTTCTCACTTGAAGGATTTAGAAGGGTGTACTTATCTTATTGATTTCTTGTTCGTTACAAAAGAGAGCTCGAATTACGATCACGAATCACTCCTCTCACTCGAGCCCGAACTCAACCGCTAAGCCTAAGGATCACTCTTCTTCTTCTTCTCTGAATTTCTCAGCCGTGTAACTTCAATCAATGCGTCAATTAATTCCTATGTCTAAACCTAGCTTTTATACTAAGATAGTCTAGGTTAAAAACAAGGAAATAAATCTATAAGGAAATAATATCTTTTAGGAAAAGATAATATTTCCTTCCATAAAAACTTATCCGCCCAACTGCCAAGATTACAATCTTCTTCGAATATATATCTTCAATCAGATCTTTCCTTAAAAACTCATTCCTTTATCTCGCTCTCTTTCCGATCGAGCTTTCCTAAAATAGAACACCGCTGTGTAACGTTCCTTTCTCAGCAACGATCCTGAAACACTCAGACAATTCATTAGCAGAATGTTTGTTTCCATTCAAAACATGAAGGAGCCTCAACACAATCCTCGCAAACAGAGGAACCATAATCATTTGGAATTCAAGCAGGGTAATGGAGTCTAGTATCTCTTCCAATTCACCCAAAAACATCACCTCTTTTTGACTATTTGTAACTGGCCAGTAGTTGAGCAATCCAGTTATCACAATGGCATTGTGTCGCTCAGTTTCAAACACAAATTGATAGAATATGTTGCTCATAGCCTTTCGAATAAAAGGCCTATGAACCACGAATTTCCCGTAGATCCTATGAAGAATAGTCTTTAAGCACTCTCTTTCCCTAGGATCTACAGAATCAAACAGAAAGATCAAGCAACTTCAAAATGAAAAGGCAGGAGGTGTTGCAAACATAGCTTCAAAAGTGACAGTAGCAAGAATCACAGAAATAACTAACAGTGTATTGAAGGTGTGTCTGAATAGAAAGTTCTTGCTGTGACTTCATCATATCCCTGGATGTGAGACCTTCTCTATTTTTGAGAATTAGCTGTATGTTTACACTATTCAACAATATGTTTGCCATAATGTGATCTTGTCTTTTAATTGCTAGATGCAATGGAGTGTTCCCTTCATGATCAGGTTAGTTCACAAGGTTAGGCTTTGAATACATGGCAAGATGAAAAGTACATCTCCATCCGGACAACTCTTAAGTTTGATTAGGTGTAGAGCACTGTTACCATTTTTGTCACAGATTGCAATTGACTATGGGTTATGTCGAAGGATGGTAGCAACAACTTGTACCAGACCCATGGTAGCTGCTTTTAAAACAATTGTCATGCCCATAGTGTCGCGTTGGTTTGCTGATGACTTTTCTGTTCCTGGTCTTGTCGTTGTTTCTTCAGAAAAATTGTCTGCCTTTACTATTATCTCTACAATATTTACCTGCTCTGTTTTGGCTGCATGGTGTAGAGCTGTCTCATTGCTGTTGTCTGCTATGTCCATCCTTTTGATTTTCCATTGTCCTTTACTTCTTACTTCCAACTTCTAACTTGCACTTTATGTAAACAAAATGGAACCTTACACTCGCCCACCAGACTAACACAAAGAAAGTGATTCATAATTATTACATAAAATAATTATGAACGTCACAGGTCAACTTTGTTTTAACTGGGTCTTCATGGGTGGGTGATTCTGTTTGAATCAACTACACATGATCACATCTTGTTGAGAGGGAAACAGATTGGTGCTTGTTTCTGTTTGTCATAGGTCACCTTTGTTTTAACTGGGTCTTCGTGGGTGAGTTGGAATCTTTTATGATCTTATATATTTTGCATCATAACTTTATATGCTATGAATGAATTTTTCATTGATAGTTAAATTGCATCAACAACCATACTACTTGTCATAATGATTCACATAAGTGAATAAAAGGGAATATTGTTTTCTTGTATTTCCATAGAGCAATATTGGATAGCAGTATTTCCATTGAGCAATATTGAAGAGTGTCTATGTTTAATTCTTTAACTAATGCATTTCTTGCTTCTTCACAAATGCATTTTTCATGTTATTTATGTGATTTGTTTTGTCATGTATATAGGTAGCACAATAAGTTTTTAAATCAAAGTCTCGAGATCGGGTTATTGGTCTTGGGGGAGGAATAAAGCTTAAATACATAAGGGGGCCATAATCTAGTAAAAGGAGCTTCAAACTAAACTGAATGATGCAAACAAATAAAACGAAGTTCTTGCAACTGACATGAAGGAAGTACAAGCAGAGAACAAGGAAATGAAGGATCGTGTTAGTTTGGTTGAGTCTAAATTGAAAATGTGTCAAGATATGTTGGTCTCACAGCTTAATGTTACTATTCCTACTTCATAGGATGGATCAGAAATGTACATCAACATTGAAAGTTGCTTCAAGATAGGAAGGTGCTATTTATCGATTTCGATACTCTTTGATGCAATTTCTTTAATGATTTTGCTTAGGAATAAGGAATTAATTAAATTTAACTCTTAGCATAGAATAACTGATTTGATCTTATTAGCTGAATGTTTTGACTAACATTGACCTTCATTATTATAAATTAGTGATTGATTATATTTAAAAATAAATTGTTTATTATATATTTTATAATTTTCAATGAATAACATTTGGTATTAGTAGGTTTTCATATTAACAACAAAATATTTTAGTTTTATGTAATTACATTAACAACGAAATATTTTATCGTTGTTGGACAATAATTCAAATTTCGGAGCCACTTTGAATATCTTTTACGTCGACATTGTTAGTCGTTATTCACTATTTGTTCGACGTTATTGAATATATAATAACGAAGATCTACCAGTTTGTCATAAATAAACAAAAACAAAATAAAACTACATTAACGAAATAGTTTGTCGTTGTTGGGAAAGAATTAAAATTTTGGTACCAATTCAAATCTCTTTTTACGTCGGCTTTGTTTGTCGTTATTTGCTATTGTTTCGACGTTATTGAATACATAATAACGACAAACATTACTAAGTTATGAAAACTATCATTTTGTCATTAATAAGAAACGACAAACATTTATTTCGTAGTTAAAAATTCACGAGGAACGTCAATGTTAATACCAATGACGTCGAAAGATGTTACGACAAAACTAAAGACGAACCACATTCGTCATTAAAGGTTTTAACAACAATTATTTGGGCTTTTAACGATGAAAAAGTTCGTCATTAAAAAACCTTTTTCCTGTATTGATACAAGTGTTCATGCTTCGCTAGGGACCTGTTGCAAATCAAGATTTCATTGAAATAGACAACAACAAATTTCCCAATGAAATTTCTTAAGACATGATTCATAAGTCTCATAAAAGTAGAAGGAGAACTAGTCAAACCAAATGGCATTAGAAGCCACTCATTCAGACCAAATTTAGTCTTGAAGGCAGTCTTCCATTCATCGGCATCTCTCATCCTTATTTGATGATAGCCACTTCTAAGATCTATCTTTGTAAAACTTGTGGCTCCATGAGGTTCATCCAACATGTCATATAGCCTTGGTATTGGATGACGATACTTGATGGTTATATTATTGATAGCTCGATAATCAACACACATCCTCCAAGAGTCGTTTTTCGTTGGCACCCTTATCGAGGAGCTCTTGCACTTGCTTTTGAATTTCTCGTCACTCCTGATCGAGGGTTCATCCTATAAGCTGGCAAGTTAGGTAAGGAAGCTCCGGGAATAAGATCTATTTGATGCTCAATACCCCTTAAGGGTGGTAAACCTGCTGGAATCTCATCTGGTAACACATCTCCAAACTCCTCTAAGATAGCTTGTATGCTTGGAGATAAGGCACCTTTGTATTCGTCCCCTGACAACACAAATTTCTTGCACAACCACCTCAAAGTAGTATCTAAAGGTAAATACTCACCTTGCATTTCATATTTGGATGCCAAAAGAACGTTCAAAGTAGAAGATGATCTCATTTCTGTACTAGCAACCGCGGTCGCGGTTTTGGACCCGCGGTCGCGGTTTCACGATTGTGTTACTGTTGCTTCTAAAGACGAAGACGCGATCACGGTTATCCCACCACGGTCGCAGTTTTCCCACTGCGGTCGCGGTTTTCCCACCGCATGCGCGGTTTTGGCTCTGCGTAGCCATCTCCTCGGCTTCGTTTGTCTCGTCCAACTGCGTTTTTCCTCTGTCCTTCTTTTCATAAGCGTCTGCGATCTGTGCTGGTCTCATGGGCTTCAGGACAATATTCTTACCATTAATTGTGAATGAATAGCGGTTAGTGTGACCATCATTAACAACTTTCCTATCATATTGCCATGGTCTACCTATCAATATATGACAAGCTTGCATAGGTACAACATCACATATAACCGTATCCTCATAACTTCCTAATGTAAATGTGATCTTAGCATGCAATTTATAAGGCCTAGGGTAAAAACTAGTAGCAATTTGCAATTTATAAATCACTTCGGTACTAGCAATGTTGCAACAACTACCTCCATCAATTATCATATTACAAACCTATCCCTTAACCAAACATCTAATATGAAACATGTTTTCTTTTTGGTTATCCTCACAAGGGGCCGGTTGTACATGCAAAGTCCTTTTTAGAAATTAAAGAATCACAATGCTCAAATTCAATCTCATCATCAAAATTATCCTCATCATGATCATTAACTAGGTTCTCTTCTTTTTCACTTTCACTATCATATTCACCTAGATGATTAACAATTAGGACTCTAGAATTAGTACAATCTTTCATCATATGACCTTTTCCTCTACACTTAAATGATTCAATATCCCTAGCTCTAGAAGTGAGGATAGAAGTACTCCCTTTAGGTCCATTAGAGGGACCAAGTGTAGCTCGTGTAGGGGCTGGGCTTGTTGGGGGTTGGTTCCTTCGAAGACCACCTTCTTCCTTGGACGGACCATCTCGGCTTGTTGGATAGGTAGATCTACCTTGTTGATTTTTTCAATTGTTGGAATATCCACTTGCATTCTTGCTCCCTTGATTTCTAGCCTTAGTTTTCCTCTCCACTTTGATGGCCATGTGCAGAAGCTCAGTCATAGAATTTTATGGAAACATTTCAATTTCATTAGCCCAAAATAAGTTGAGAACACGAAGATACCTTGCCATTGTCGCTTCTTCATCCTAAATCACATTGGCTTTGAACATTGCTATTTGCGTAGCACTGTAGGTCTCTTCTACACTCATGGATCCTTGCCTCAAATTCTCAAAGTGTTGTCTAAGCTCTCTAGTGTAATGTGGAGGCACAAATCGAGCTCTCATTAGTCTTCGTTCGATCCTAAGAAGCACTGGAGGGTCACCATTTCTAGTCCTTTACCTTGCCAAGTTATCCCACCAGACTAGTGCATATGTATCCATTAAATTCTAAGGCTGCAAGTTGCACCATCTTATGCTCGGGAAAGTTATGGCACTTCCAAATTTGCTCAATCTTCCTCTCTCACTCTATTAAAATATGGGATTTTCACTTTGATCTTCCCAATCCCATCTTGCTTAGGCTATCTCCCTCGTCTTCCTTGGAGATCTCTACGTGTCATAGGGCGCCACTCATCATCCTCATCATACTCCTCTTCAAAATCTACATCATCATATAAAGCCTGAATTTTATCAAAACGGTAAGCAATATTCTATCTATTAGGATGGCGTAAATGAGCATTACGAGTAGGATACCACTCCCTTGGAGCTGGATTTTCAGCACCCATGGGGAACCATGTTAATGTCTATGAGGATTCCGGCCTATACGATCCAGAGACAATCTATTAGCAGGTGCATTGACATCTCAGGTGCCTCGAGCAACATCATATGCCTCTTTGTTATCAGGCAAAGGCCTCCTTGGAGTGTCTCGCGAAGTCCCAATATGCTCGTTGGCTTGTAGTGGAGGACATTATTCTTTCCTGAGCACCGTTTTTATTCCACTGGTGAGCGTTTATGTAAGTTGATGGTACAACCTCGCCATAAACTCAGGGGTGGCGGGGGTGGTCTCATGGGCTGATCTGTTGGGGGGTGAAGGGGGCCTAAACACGATGAGAGAAAAGACTAGCAACGAACAATGTTAAGTTAGTGAAAATGAAAAAACTCACAAGTGCTTACTCTCGTGTGTTTCCCTCTGCACTCTCTCTCAATTGTTGTTGTAACAAGCTTTCTTTGATGGATTGCCTTGTATGAATAAAAAACCCAATGGATCGAAACTAACAAGCTCTTAGCACTATGATGAGTGATTTTAGTAATGGAGATGGTTAGTGCAGGGGCGGGGTTTCAACTCAAGGTTGTGACTCAAAAGAAAAATGACTCAACCAAAGAAATAAACAAAGACTCAAAACTATTGCAAGAATGTAAATGCAAGTCAACTAATATGACTCAAATTTCAACTCAAGAGGCCCAAAAAGGAAGTGTACCTTAACTTGTGTCAAATTGTGTCAATGAAAGATCGAAGACAGAGTCGAGAGGGATAAGGTATGGCTCGGTCAAAGAAGATTGCATAACTCAGGCAGGGGACAAACCGTGGTTGCGGTTATAGGGTCGAAGTCTCAGTTATGAAAACAGTGGCTATTATTTTGAACGGTAGTCGCGGTTAATCGCGTTCGGTCGCGGTTTTTTCGCCGACTGAACACTTCTATGTCTTTGTTACGGGCTTGTGGCAATCCTGTTTTCCTCCAACTCTTGATGTTCGACTCAAATAGTAACAAACTGGACTTGACTCAACGAAAACGCAAAAATAAATGCTGAATTTTTAGAGTTTTCTATTACTTTTGTATTTTTCTTTTCTTCTTTTTCTAAAATTTTCACTATTTTTTTTGTCCCAACAAAATAAAATTACAGACTTTAATTAGAGATATTAATCTCTGATAATAAAATAAAAGCAAAAGAAACTAACTTTTAATTTCCTTGTTGAAGAGATAGGATTTTCCTTCTTTGAAGATTTGATTCCTTTGTTGGGGATCTTGTCTTGGGCTGCAAGGAATGACTTTCTCAACAACTTTAGGATTTCATGACGGTTGTGTCGAATTTGAGATGTTGGTGATGGGTTAAGTGGATTTTGGTAACAAGAATGCTCCCAAACTCCAATCTCTCAATCTATACAAACACTTATCCATCCACGGTTCTTGTAAACAACCTGAAACAGACTCAACAAGAAAGTCAAAGAATGACAAAGAACGACAAAGACTCAAAATTAATTTTTGGTAGAAACTGCAAAAAACAGGAAACTGAAACTTAAAGAGCTCAAGAAGAGTCTTACAGAGTGGAGCAAATCTAGGTTTCAAAACATGGATGGGATGGTTGAGCAAAGTGAAAGAGAGTTTGAAAGGAAGTTTAATGAGCTTCAAATAGATTACTTCAAAGAGAATAAGCAGAAAGAGGCTAAGGAGGCTAGAGATATCATGATTCTTAGGAGGCAACAAGCTAGAGATAAGATTGTGCAAAAAGCCAAGGTTGATTGGATTGCTTTTGGGGAAGAGACTTATTCTATCTTTTATAAGAGTATTAAAACCAGGATGGGGGTCAATGGGATCCATATCCTCCATAACGACAATGGTGATATTCTTGAATCTCAAGAGGATATTGGTTATGAGATTATCAAGTTCTACACTGGTTTGTTTGGGACTAGGAATAACACTTGTATTCCCAACATTGTTGAAATTGAGGGTAAGAAGGTGGATGGTGATGATCACAGAAATCTTTTCCGCATCCCTACCCCAGGTGAGATTAAATCGGCCTTACATAGTATTAATAGTAATAAGTCTCCAGGGCCGGATGGTTTCAACAGTTTCTTCTTCAAAGAGTGCTGGGACATTGTGGCTACAGATGTGATTGAAGCGATTAGGAATTTCTTTTGTTCTGGGAAGTTGTTGAGACAGTTGAATACTACTTTTGTCACTATTATTCCCAAAATCTCCAAACCTCTTTTGTTGAAGGATTTTAGGTCCATATCGTGTTGCAATGTGGTCTTTAAGATTATTACTAAGGTGCTTGCTTCGAGAGTCAGAGATCAGTTAGAGAAAGTGGTATATGTTAGGCAGGGTGCTTTTGTTCCAGGTAGAAGTTTGGTGCATAATTCTGTGATTGCTCAAGATCTTGTTAGTAGTTATCTTAAACAGTGTAAGTCTCCCAGATGTATGGTCAAAGTTGATATTATGAAGGCCTATGATTGTGTTAGTTGGGAGTTCTTGGAATATGCTCTCATTTTCTTGAACTTCCCTTCCAGTCTGATAAATTGGATTATGATTTGTGTTCGCACCCCTATGTACTCTGTGTTGGTGAATGATGAACCTTATGGGTTTTTTAAAGGTGAAAGAGGACTGGGACAAGGGGACCCCATGTCCCCGTTCCTCTTTGTGGTGGTTATGGAAATGTTGAGCAGGAAACTACAGAAAGCCAGCAAGAGCAGAGGGTTCAAATTCCATCCTAAATGCGGGGGGATGAGGATTGTAGACCTTGCTTTTGCTGATGATCTGTTGATTTTCTGTAGAGCTGACCTTGGTTCGGTTTCAGTGGTGAAAGAGTGTATTGACAGTTTTGGCGATGAGTCTGGCCTTCTTGTGAATGTTCAGAAAAGTGAGGTGTTCTTTGGAGGTGTTTCATAGGCCGTTCAGTATGAGTTGAAAATGGTTTTGTACTATGCTCCTGGGGAGTTCCCTATTTGTTATCTTGGGCTTCCTTTGCACACTAAAAAGGTGAAGGTGTGTGAGTATGCTGGTTTTCTCAAGAAGATTACTGATAAGGTGCATAGTTGGACCTGCAGAAACCTTTCTTATGCCGGGAGAAGACAAGTTATTAAGGCTGTTATTGAGGGTATCTTGGGTTTTTGGGGTCAAGCTATGTTGTTTCCTGAGCAGGTGGTTGATAGGATTGTTGCTATTTGTAGATGTTTCTTGTGGGTTGGGAAGTGTGATAGCAGGAGATGTCTAGTGGCCTGGAAAGTGACTAAACCCTTTGATGGGGGGGGGGGGGGTATTGATATTAAGGAGGTCGTCACGTGGAATAAAATTCTTCTCATGAAGTTGATTTATGAGGTGCATGAGAGAAAGCCTAATATTTGGACTAGTTGGGTTAGAAATAAGTTACTGAAGGGGGAAGATTTGTGGAGAAGAGAGGAGAAGAGTGGTGACTCTTGGCTTTGGAGAGTGCTTATCAGAATCAAGAAAGAGTGGAGATCTAAGTTTATGCCTAGTAATTCCTCTATTGGGAACTACAGTGAAAGACTGATTAGTCTTGAAGACATCAATAGAAGAAATGGTAAGATGAATTGTAAGGTTTTGTATGACAATGTTAGGGAGAGGAATGTCAATGAGGGTAAATGACATTTGATTTGGGGTAAGAGACAGACCAGGAGATAGTCCTACAATCTGTGGCTAGCTATGAAGGAGAGATTACCTACGAGAGCTAGGCTTCACGGTTGGGGGATTAATGTTTCAGATATGTGTGTCTTGTGCAATTGTGAACCTGAGACTGAAGTTCATTTGTGGTGGAAGTGTAGCTACACCAAGGCGGTGTTGATTAGATTGTTGAATTGGCTCAGAGTTTGTATTTGGAAGGAGACTCTTGAGGACTAGTTTACTTGGATTGATAGAAGCAGAGATAAGAAGTGTTGGAGAGTGCAAGGCTTGATTATGGTGATTAGCGCGGCTACCTATCATACTTGGAGAGTCAGAAATAATACTATTTCCAGGGGTAAGCAAGATAGTGTGATGGATTGTTATAATATGACTATGAATGATTGCAAGGCTCAGATTGCTTTGAAGTGTAAGGAAGGTAACAGAAGAAATGACTCGTATAGAAGAATGCTTAGGTTGTAATTGTTCGCTTGTTTTAGGGTTTTGTGCTGTGGTGTGGGGAGAGTTGGTTCTTGTTACCCCCTAGAGTCCCTGACGTGTAGGGTCCTAAAGGGGGTGGGCGTTATTGTTTCTCCCCTTGAAGCCTCGTTTTTGTGAGGTTCTTGGAGGAGAGGGGGCTTGTTGTGCTTTCCATGAGACCTTGACTTGTGAGGTTCCTGAGAAGTGGTGGTGAGGTTAAGGTTAGTCTTGTATAAAGATTTGACCCTTTTTGGTAATATACTTACTTTTATCAAAAAAAAAACTTTTTTTGTGATTTTTTGATATAGGTGGACTCATGGTGTTCTTGTGAAGACGGTGATGGTGTCAACCTCACTCTGATAACAATTTGATGTGGGGATAAGCCGTTGTTGCCTGATCTAGACACCAAACCTCGAACAGAAACTCGAACAGAGAAGACATACGGAATTAATTAAGAAGATGATAGAAAGATAAGTCAAATGATAGGCCAATTGAAACAAAATCAAACATCAATAAAAACCTTGAACTTAAAAACAAGAACCTTACCGAATGATGAAGAAACCACAATGGATTACAACCAAACACAATGTCTATGGTAGGCCAAGGAACCTGGAGGATGCTCTATGAAACCTTGATAGCACCAACATTATGGTGGATATTGACACACACAAGAACAACTGGGGGAGTTCAACAACAATTCACACGAGACACTCTACTCACAAAAGCTCTCTTTGAGAAGGCAAATCACCGTTGTATTCAATATCAAGGTCTCGAAACCTAAAACAATAACTAGGGAAAACCTTATGTAGGATTCATAAGATTGCCAATTCAAAAAAAAAAGAAATATACAAAATAAAAGTATTTCCTAAAAATAGCAAAACCGACTTAAATGAAATAATCCCGGAAACAACTAAAAATGGAAAAATCTTGTAAAGTCTTCAGCCCCGTAAATGCGATCACTGCTTAAATTACGCGATCGTGGTTTTATTAAGTTGGCTACGACTTCTTGTTAATTAAATAACGCGAGCAGAAAATGGCGAGGACGTGAGGGGTGACGCGATCACAGTTTTCAAACCGCGGTCACGGTTTTGCTCCTGTGCGATCCTTCGTTGTCGTCTTCGCCCGGGACTGGCTCGTCTCCAACGCCAAAAACGAACAGGTCTCATAGGTGTGTCCAAGAGATCCTCTGTACTGGTACGCTCCTTAGACAAGATAAATTCAACTAACTTGTCTAACTCTTGTAGGACCTCCTTAGCTCTTGAGCGAGTCAAAGCGCCCTCGAACTCGGGAACCATCGGCATTGGTTGATGCTCAGATGATCCATCAATCAAAGGGTAAGACTGGAAAAAAAAGAGGCATGAATTTAGCGCGACGACGCCAAGCTAACAGGTGAGTAAGGCATTCACGAAGGCATTTTAACGTGTTGAGGCTCTGGAGCACAAGCACAAACATCAACGCTGCGAGTTCAAACATGGCGACAACTGGCGACATAGATTTCTTAACGGAGACAGAAGAGAACGCGGTGAAATAGAGGTCACCAAGAGAGAGATCGCAAAGTCAGAACCGGAGTCTGAAGATCACGATAGGTGGGATTCAAAGAAACAGAGGTAGCACATCAACTAAGGCACTCGTTCATATAACATAGAACAACAACCATGAAAGGGTAAGAATGTGGAGTTTACCAGATGAACTACACATCAACAACGCGCACAAAAAGTTGGCATTGACGACATCGAATTCGACGGGCTTGTCTTGGCTCGTATGGAATGGGAATCGAAATCGAGCACCATCAATGGCTACAACTTCTTATCATCGAGAAGTTAATTCTAAGAACAATAAATTTAGAAAAATATGGCTTCTAACTCTGTGTAAGACACAAAAACAGATTGCATCGTAAAACCAGGGAACGAACAACATACCTTGTTTCAAATGCTTCGTTCAGAGGTCAAACAAATACAAAATTTGATGTGGTTAGTGGAATTGGTTTTCTATCGAAAATCTTTACAATAAAGATCAAGGATCGCAGAAAAAGATGGCTTAACTCAGAAGGAAATTAAATCAAACAGTGTGTTACTGAAGCATAACAGGGAGGGCGACTTACGTTCTTCGAAGTCAAATCGATGTCGTTCAATAATGGATTTCGACAATTCAAGGGTCAATCCTAACTAATTCGAATGCAATGAGTCCAAATCTGGAATCATATTGGGAAAAAGAAAGCTCCAAGGTAAGGTTTAAGAGGATACACAAAAGATCAAGATGCAAGGAAGACTTCGTCGGAAAAAAAGCACGACTAAAGCAACTTCGGTTAAAGATCGTGGTCGGGGCAAGATTAGGAGATCGTGAGATTAGACTAAGTAGGGGAAGGGCAGGGTCTGCGAGACCACCGACAAGTACACATGAATATCGCGTTTGTGGCTAAGAGATTATGGTAATAGATGGTAAAGATCATAGAACGAGTCATCCAACAACGAACAATTCACAACGAAAAGAAGAGAAAGGAATAAGGAAATTGTGGTGATAGAAGAAAAGTTTAAACATCGCAGAGCAGGAGGAGCTTCCAAAAAGACGAGGAGGAATATGGCGAATTTTCAAAAGAAGAAGACATTGTCATTGAAAAAAGAAGATAGAATAAAGGTTGGATGCCGCCCTCCATCCAACAATCCATAAGAAGAGAAGTGGGATGGCATTTGAAGTGAGCAAGGCGGGCTGGGCCTGAACAAGAAGTAAGACAAATCGGGTCACCGTCGTGGGAAAATGTTGGAGGCAAGTGGAAAATTGAAGACGGGTCAAGATTACAGTAATCACATTTCTAAAGGTATAATTTCAAACTCATATTATTCTCTTCGTCTACGACCAAGTTTAGTGGGCGACAAAATTGGACTGTTTATCGCACTCTCTAAATGGGTAGTATCCGTAGCCTACACTTAGGGCTTGCGATCACGTTGTTTTGAATACTGTTGTGAAACTTCTAAGCTTCACTTAGAATTGCCACTGCGTTGTTCATCTCGCATCAGGGGCTCACAACGGAGGTGGAACCCCCAAGCCTATCTTGGGACTACCATCACGTTGTTGATCTCAAGTTCACATCGGATGATCCCCCCAAGATCCCATCGTGCTATGTCAAGCGGGCGATGATCCCAAAGTCTACTCTTGGGGCTGCCTTCATGCTACTTTAAGCAGCTGACGTCCCTGGACTCCCATCGAGCTAACTCCATGCGGGCGACGTCCCCCAAGCTCGCGCATGGGTTTTCCGTTATGTTTACTACAAGTTTCAACGTGCTATTTCAGACAAGCTTAGTCCCTCAAGGGCACTTGAGGGCTGTTTTCGTGTTGATTCTGAACGTAAGTGAAATAATCTTGTTGTGTTGCCATGTTTATATTGTACCGCTTTCACAAGCATTGGTGGAGTACTTCGAGCTCGCTGTCGAAATACTTGACCAACACTGGAGAACATTTTCTTTGAATTCTCGCAAGAAAAGAGATAATGATCGAGCTTACTTCGTTCCATGAAAACATCATAATCAAACGCTATGATTTCAGACAACTTCCATTTACTTTTGGTTCATCAACTTTTCTGCAAAAAGTTGTTAAAACATGGTGTTGTGATGAAACACGCTAATTCTGCGAAGTAGCACCCGTCGTCTGCAATCATCGCGTTCTCTGAATTGGTCGTCAAACAAGCAATTCGACCAAATAGCTGATGCGGGTAGCTGATACAAGGAGCATACTCGTGCAACCAAGTAGTTGTCAAGCAAATGGATGTAACTTAGTCTAGTGGGTTTGCTTCTCTATAAATAAGCATGTATATCATTCATTTGAAAGATCTTCTTTCCGAATCCGGAAAACCAACATAGGATCAAAGATTTGTGAATTGGTTTTCGGGTATTGAATTCGTCGACATGTATTTTTTCATACAAATATTAATACGAGAGCATCCCGTTCAAAAGTCAAAGTTTATTTAGAATTGTTTCGGTTGATTCTTTAAATCCGGAAACAATCCGGATATATGTTCTTTTCTTCCGAATTTACCCTTGGATAACGTTTCTCGCCTAATCTATGGGTGCAATACTTGGACGCCTAATTTAGACACGGTATAGTATTCACGTCGGAATAGGCTTACCCTATATTAATGCACTTTCCACTCTAATAAGTTAATGCATACTTGCAGTGTACTGTATACATTAACAAGGAAGGAATATAATTGATGTTACCAAATAATATAGGGTCTGTTTGGTGGAAGTTTATAAACACATTATAAACAAAAATATGTTTTTGCATATATCCCCATAACTCACAAATTAAAATTTAAAAACCTACTTTAAAAAAAAAAAAATTTATAAACTAAAACCTACCCTATACCAAACAAACCCATATTCAAAGAGTGATAAGCTGGATCGAGCTTTTGTACGTGGAGTCTCATACGCTACTTCACGCGTATGGGCCCATCCCACAGCTTTGATTTGCTGAATATTCACTCATATATCCATCGTCAAGAGATGCAATGCAAGCTAATGGAACGTCAACATGATCATCTCAATTTTTTGTTATCTCTCTGTTGGATCGATTAGCGTATAAATCTCAAGAAACATAAGCAATTGTTCCTTGATGCGTAGATTAAGTAAATAGACAAACAACAATAAAAATCAAAACTGAACACAATGATGTATAGCGGAAACACTTCAAGTACCAATAAGTCACTGAGACGAAAAATCACTCCTCTCTAGCTTTCACTAGAGAGAGTTTGAACAAGTCTACTTGTGTATTGATTTGTTTATTACAATAGAACTTGGATCACTCTTCTAGACTTTCCACCTAAATCTCAATCTCACACACATAGAACAACTCTAAACAAAGCACTAGGTTTTCGCTCTTCAAAGTCTTGCTAAGCTATCTAAATCCCATACAATATATAACACACTAAATAGCTCTAACCTAACACAATTATCTAGCCTTTCCCATATTTCCATAAATCTCACAATATCTTTCCTAAGGAATTCTCTTCCTAAAATATCTTTCCTTCCGTGTAATCTTCCAACTTGTTCTCCAAGTCGTCAACATTGGGTCTTACTCTTCAGCGCACCTCCTTGCTCATATAACGAAACAATGGATATAAGGAAATATTCCTTGCACACAATATTTCCTTATTTTTCGGTGATTCAAGCACGCGCGTCCAAAGCTCAATTCTTTGCCGAGTTGCCACTTTCTTTCTTTTGAGAAATCTTCTTTCCTTATTTGCGAGACAACTCTTCCATAATTCTTCAAGGCCATCCTCCAAGATATCTTGACCAATATTCTTCCTCGGATGGACTATTATTCACAATTGGCTTCCATTCGACGTAACCTTACGTCTCATGGATTCCAGCAAGACGTCTTTCGTTCTTGCACACACACTAGTAACAATACCTACGCACTCGAGTAAATCATTAGTGGATGTTTGTCATTTAATCAAAACCCATCTATCGCAACAATTTCCTCCTTTTTGATGATGACAAACATCCTTAACAATAAGATCATAAACCCGAGACATATATACTAGCCTAGGAACAAAGACTAACAAAGCAATAAAATCCCCCCTCCGAAAAGCAACGAACTACAACTAAGTCATGAATTCCCGCTCAAGTCCTGCTATCCTCTAATTTCCCCCTTTTGGCATCATAAAAAAAAATGAACTAAATCTACTAGCACCTTAAGAGCTCATAAATCAGAACAACTTAATCAAAATTCTATTAAGATTAACACAGGGCCACGCCCTCCTTACATCATCCACCCATACAAACAAAAACACAAAAGACATACAACCATAAACGACTTAAAGCATGAGTTTGATAATAGAGCCAATCATTCGTAGCGTCTTTCAGAGTAAATCCGAAAGCTCTCAGCATGACCTGCTCCTCAGTAACACCTCTTGGCTTCATACTAGAACATATGGCATGGAATTGAGCCAAGTGTTTGTTGGGATCTTCTCCTGCTAAGCCATGGAAGTGTGGTAGCTCATGAATTAAACCAGCTTTTAATTCAAAATTCACACCTTCTTCAATCTCAGGAAACCTCACTGCCAAAGGTTGTTGGTTTAAGTCTGGGGCAGGGAGTTGCCTCATAGTAGGCAATGACGGTCCATGTCAATCACCCATCTCGTTCTCTTGGTTCATAGCTGCTCTTTGGTTCTGAAGGAACGTCCTTTCAATCTCTGGGTCAAAGGAAACAAGAGATTAATCAGTAGCACGGGTCTGAACCATAAAGGGTCACACCAAACAGTTGATAATTTCACAATCAACACAGAATCAGAAAAATTTCAATTCCCCGGCAACGGCGCCAATTTTGATGAGGCTTAAGTCGCGGTGCCAAATCAAAGAAAACCCTAAACACTAACTAGAGTATAGCAAGTAAGTAGAGGTCGAACCCAAGGGAATCAAAACACCAAAGCAATGCAGTCAAGTGAAATATCAACTAGTAATAAGTAACCAATGGGGGGGGGGGTTTGATTGCAAGAACACACAAGTAACCAGTAACAAGCAGAGAAAGTTTGGGTGAGAATATTATGCGAAGGGGTTTCACGTAGCAAGTATCCACACAACAGTCAATCAAGTTGATCATAGATTTATCTCAAGTTCTATTCAATCCTAGGGAATGTTCCTATTCCAATCTTTAATATATCAGCATGCCAACCGGTCCTGATAATACTTACTATTCAGCAATCAGGGAAACCTCTCAAGATTAGATGAAATAGCAGCAAAGGGAACATGAATTATAAGGATGCATGCAATAACTTACAACCGTCAAGTATTAACATGAAATCAATTCTCTTTCATAAAAACAATCAACTACCAGATCATGCAGATATGAGTGCTACAGTGACAACGAATTCCACCGTATATTCCTAGTCTAGCAATAGAAAACTATCAATCAAACTAGGTGATCAAGCTAGCAAAACTAATAGAAATCAATAGATGAAGAACAATAGAATTAATACAAACCCATAGGAAAAGAACAAGAGTTTAGAAATCTCACAACTTAATAACTGAAGGTTTCAACCGCTAAGCAAAACAATGGAGATTAGTTCCTGCTCATGGTTGCAAAACTAAATTGTCTGATGGAAAAGATGATCATAACAATAGAAAGAACTAGGGTTCTTAAATAGAGACTAACCCTAAAAATATATGGTAAAAGATATATCCTAAACGAAATAATAAAATAAGGAAAAAGAAATAAAACAAACAAAGGAAAATAAGGAAAGTCCGGAATGTCTTCGGCCTTGTTGTGGCGATCGCCATAGATGCTTGGCGATCGCGGTCTTCATGTAAAGCTCGACCGTGGTCTCTGTCGCCCCATGGCGATCGCCGTAGAGTCATGGCGATCGCGGTCGCTGATTTCTTCTCGAATGGCTTCTGTTGAATGATGGCGATCGCCTGGATGGTAGTGGCGATCGCGGTTGGCATCGCAGAAGCTTCTTCATTCTTCAAGTCTTCAATCTTCTTCGGTTCTGATCTCCATTTCTTCACTTCTTAATAAATATCTCAGAACATAATAATGACTCGAAACACATGATAATACTCCTAAACTAATGTAATAATCCCTAGTTACGCTATACAAAGTGCAGCGTATCAGGCGCCCTCTCGGGTTTTCATCCCAACCACTCATTAATTGTTCCAGGCTCACCAAAACTCACATCACTCGAAACCTCTTTTTACCCCAGTTTAGTGCTGGTCCACGTTACCTGTTTGTTGCATAGATCTTGCTATCCCAGGATTTTTCTGCCTTTTTTCATATTTTTGTGGGTTTTTCAATTTTTTTGTATTTTTCACTATATGATGATGCAAACTTACAAAGCAATATCTGAAATAAAATGCTAAAATGATACTAAGATAATCCCTAACAAATAATAACTCTCCGCCATACTTAATTGAAGCATTGTCCTCAATGACAGAAAAGGACCTAAATATGTAAGGGGAAGAAGAAATAATCTCACTCGGGTAATGGAGGTGGATATGGCCAACGAACGCCGTCTAATGATGCTTCTCTTCTCGTAAATAAAAAGTATCTTCAATAACCTTTCATCATCATAACAAACAATCAAATAAGAAACTCGAACGGAGAAGTTCAAATTTCTTGCAGAAGCAAATCCGCGGGTGCGGATAATGGCGCTGCCCGCGGCTCGCCCACGGATTTTCTCATGTTGAATATCCTCGGAAGAATCCGCGATCGCGGTTTTCTGGCTTGTCTGCGGGTTACCCGCGGATGGGTGCCTGGGCTACTTTGATGTCCTGATTTGAGCTCGGTGGTGATATATGATGGCTCGTGGTGAATCGGCGAGGTGGGGTGGATGGTGGGGTGATGTGGAATACTCTTTCTTTTTCTTTTCTTTTTTTTTCATAGAAGGAGAGGACTTACAACGAGGAAACCGCGCTCGCGTTTTGACATGGCGAACGCAGTTTGACTACAAAACGTAGCTGAACCTGTGCTTCGGTGCTTTCCTCCTGTCCATAAACACACTAAAAATAAAATCAAACTGAACGAACACACAAGGACAAACAAAAACAACACACACCTCGGGTTGCCTCCCGAGCAGCGCCTTATTTAATGTCGTGGCTCGACATAAAACTCAATCAAGTTCTCGCACCAGGTTCCCTAGGAACTCTCTCTTTTAGCACTTCGTTCTTGAGCCACTCGTGGAAATGTTTGAACTTAGAACCACGCCCTCTAGATACTTCCTTCTTGGCACAAATTTTTTTCTGTTTTCCCCCGCACTTAGTTTGATCAGGTGGTTGTTTAAGCTTTATCTTAGTGTCCTCCATAATAGCAGACATAGGCTTTTCACCCTGCAAAATTATTCCGATGGGGCTATTGCCCAAAAGCGGAGGAGGTGACATATCATCCTCATCTAAGGCTTTCTTGACCTCCTGCAAGTTAATAGCTTGAACACCCTCTATGTAGGGATCCAATACGACATTCTCAATAGCACAATCTGATTCTTCCAAACAAGTAGGATTAATCACATTTATGCAAGACAAAGACGTATCATGAATGGGACTCATATCATAAATATTGTATTCCACTTTGTCCCCATCAAATTCCATACTAAGGGTTCCACTACTAACATCAATCTTTGTTTGAGCAGTTTTCAGAAATGGCCTACCTAACAGAATAGGGGAAGCATGCTTATCCTGATCCATGTCCAAAACAAAGAAATCCGTCGGAAAAACCATATTATCAACTTTCACAAGAACATCTTCAACTACCCCTTTCGGGTACACATTAGAACTATCAGCCAATTGAACAATTGTTCTTGTTGCTTGCAATGGTCCTGGTCCTAGCGACTCATACAAAGAATAAGGCAAGACATTAATAGATGCACCTAAGTCTAGCATAGCTTTGTCAAACTTAGTTTCACCTATAACACATGGAATACTAAACATGTCAGGGTCACCACACTTCTTAGGCATACGCCTTTGAAACACAACAGACACATGCTCACTCACCTTAATCTTTTGTTTTTCTTTTAATTTCTGATTTCTTTTGATCGTGCATAATTCTTTCAGAAATATAGCATAGCGAGGAATGCTCTTAACAAGTTTAAGTAATAGAATATTTACCTCGCATTTGCTGAAGGTCTCGAAGAGATCTTTGTCGTTCTCCAACCTTCTAGTGTCCTTCAACGCCTCAGGGAAAGGTGCTGGTGGTTTTAAGGAGCTGAGAGGAGGTAAGACGGGTCGAACATAAGAATCAGAGAGTTCAACATGAGATCCGCGAGCGCAAATTGTTCTCTGCAGAAGCCTCAGGTCAAATTCACGGGCGCGGATTACTCTCTGCAGAATGCTCGACTCTTTCCTCAGTAGCAGATCCGCGGTCGCGGGTCAAAATCCGCGGTCGCGGATTCTGTTCGTCTCGCTCTTCTTTCTTGATTTCAGCCCTTGTTTCAGCTACGGGTCTAATTTCCAATTGCCTACCACTCCTTAGAGACAATGCACTGACGTTTGCTCTCGGGTTTTCTACCATTTGAGATGGTAGCTTTCCCGAATCTCTTGCTCTAAACTCATTAAATGCCTGAGCCATCTGTCCAACCTGCACTTCAAGATTTTGAATACTCAACTTTGTATCTTTTTGAAATTGCATGCAGTTCTGCAGTAACTCTACTTGCCCTGCAGCGAGTTTCTCAACCATTTGTTGAAGGAATGAGGATGAACCTTGGGCTTGTGGTTGAGGTTGTTGCTGAGGTGGTGGTTGCAAGAGATGAGGGTTTTTCACATTTTGATTGTTCCCCCACCTGAGATTTGGATGATCTCTTGTCCCTTGATTGTACGTATTAGCGTAGGGATCATATCTCGGTCTCTGTTGCCACCCTCCTATAGCATTTACCTCAGCGTTTGGATCTTGAAGTTGTGGGCAAGCATCGGTAGGGTGTCCTGTATCAGTACACAAACCACATGCGTTTACTTGTTGCTGAGCACCACTCTTCACCATTAAGCATTTCACCATCTCTTTCAACTCTTTCATCTCATTTTCCAGCTTAGATGTTGATTGAGACTCTATTTCCTTGACACTTTCTCTCCTGCTGAACTGTCTAGAGCCCTCAGATAACTCATGTAAAATCTCTTGAGCTTGGGCTGGGGTTTTATTCAGGATGTTAACTCCACAGGCTGCATTCACCATACGACGCTCATCATCAAGCAAACCATTGAAAATATAGAGGATGAGCGTTTCATCTGCATACCCATGGTATGGACAACTCGAACATAACCTCTTGAATCTCTCATAATACTCATAGAAAGTCTCAGTAGCATGTTGCTCAATGGTAGCAATATCCTTCTTCAGAATGTTGAGCTTAATAGGAGGTAAGTACTTTTCTAGAAATACCTTTTTCATTCCAGCCCATGTAGTTATACTTCCTAGAGCTCGATAGTACAGCCAATCATTTGTTGCGTCTTTCACAGAGATCCCAAATGCTCTCAGCATGATCTGATCATCACTTATACCCTTTGGCTTCATACTAGAGAAAACAACATGAAATTGAGCCAGGTGCTTATTCGGATCTTCTCCTGCCAAACCATGGAAGTGTGGCAATTCATGGATCAGGCCAGACTTCAGTTCAAAGATCACACCTTCTCCCAAGTTGGGAATGGTGATGGCTAGCGGCTGTTGAGTCAGGTTTTGGGCAGTTAACTGCCTCATAGTCTGTGGTACGACAACCATCTCACGAGTTCATCTTCGGTTGCGGCCAATGGTTCTTTCAATCTCTAGATCAAGAGCAACAAGAAGTGAATCAGTAGTACGGGTGTGGACCATACAATAGGTGCACACAAAGGTTCGTAACAATTAATCACACAAAAGCAGAAAATTTGATTCCCCGGCAACGGCGCCAAATTTGACAATGCTAAAATTGTCGTGCCTAACAAAGAAAACCTAACGAACCAACTAGTATAGCAGGAAAGAAAGAGTCGAATCCCAAGAGAATCAAGTAGTCTATTCTTAAGAAAATAACTACTACCAATGAACACACCAAAGGGGGGGGGGAGTTGTTGTTCTGTAACCTAAGACAAGTAAAAGTAACAAAGTAGCAAGATTTGTGGTAATATGATTGGGAAAGCATTCCACCTAACAAATATCCACACAATGACATGCAAAGTTGATCATAGATATCTTTAACTCATGCAATCCTATTGTTGTTCCTATTCCTGTTCAGACACAAATATCAGCGCAACCCTCCCTGATTTAACTTCCTATTAAACAAATCTGAAGACCTTCAAGACTTAATTCAATAGAAGCATTAAGCAAAAGAATATATCAGGATACATGCAATTCAGACAACCCGTCAGATAAGCATGCAATCAATTCTCATTCACAATTAAACACTGCGACCCGCTCATGTAAACATGTGTTTGCTACTAGATAAAGAACTCCGACCCGGAATGACCAAATCCTAGCACTATGAACAATAACAATAAACCTAGCTGGCCAAACTAGACAAATCAATAAGATTCAATAAGATAAAAGCATGAGAATCAATACAATGAATAGAAAGAAAAATAGAGTTTAGAATCTCACAACCATCCAGTCAAAGGATTCAAACGTCAGGCAAAACAACGAGAAATTAGTTCAACATCGACATGGAGGCAAAACTAGGGTTCTTCAAAATAATATCAGATTACCTAAAACAAGAGTGTTTTTAGGCTTAAATACTCCTAGGAAATAATAAATCTGAAATACGAAATCAAAGGAAAAACTATAAATAAATAAATAGGAAAACAGGATAAAACTCGGAAACAAATCCGGTGTTCATCACGTAATCCACGGGCGCGAAAATCAGGGCCACCCGCGGCTCACCCGCGGATCTTCAACACTTCGAAAATTCTGTCTGCTGCAAATCCACGACCGGGGACCACCAGCGGCTTGCCCGCGGATTTCAACATCAACTTCGTCTTTTCTTCTCTTCAAGTCTTTTGTCGTCTTCTTACTTGGTTTCTTCAGTTCCTCGAAAGATGTCTTCAATCTTCACTAATCTTCATAGTTCACTACTTCTTCTCTTCAACTCCGGATCATGCAATTACATATAAAATAGCTCCCAAATGATCCTAACCTAAGCTAATAATCACTAGATTACATTTATGAAATACTCTCTATCACATGCTCCATGTGAAGTAGGAAGACCTTGGCAAAATTCACCTTTTCTCTGTTGAGCAACTTATCCATGAGCATGAAGTCCTGGATGAGGATAGTATCCCTCTTCTATTCTCTTGGAGTGATATTGCTAATTAGAACGGAGTGAAGGAGTCGGTGGATCACCCCCATTGAGTTCGTCTTTACATCAACATTGGGTGGGTTGTCGTCTTCACTGATCTTCTTCTTTAACTCCATAGGCTGAACGTTATTGTGGCCACTGTCCTTTAGAGTAGCTGCAGAAACCCTCATGAGGAACTCCTATAATGAAGGCAAGTTTAATGCTTGAGACAGTGCATTCATGTCCCTTGGCAGTAAACTTCCCTGTGAGTGCATGAGGTCTTTCCTCAAGCAAGAAGCTGCCATAGAATTCCTTGAGAAGCTCCGTGTTGAAACTCTCTCCTTCCTCGAACAGATGTCCCCACTTCTGAGCCTTGAGAAGTTCAGACACCCTCTCCAACCCATTCTCCTTCATGAATTTGTCCTCCAAAATCAACTGCCTCACAATCGACCGCCCAGACACTGCAAAACTTACACACTTTCCAAACAAATCTCTTCACCTTTCCTTTCTCTCAACTCAGTAATTATTGCCTGCCCATTTTAAATGTCACACCTCGGTGCAGACCTCGAACCCTTACACACTGCAGACACGCAACAGACACGCTTCCTTTCTCTTGCCCAATCGGCTACTCAAGGGACAAAGGTAATCTTTTCTTTCCGAGGCAATCCAAAAGATAGTAGTGTATGATATGGGGGGTATCATTACCAGAGGTGGTACAAGAGAATATCATACAAAATTAATAACATGGATATTTTAAAAATCATGATGAGAGATTCCAGATGTGATGACATAAGATTGACTCATAGGAATAAGCAATCATGATTCAGGCTTTAGGGACGGCTGTAGAGTACCTCTATCCTTTGGGCTTATAATGAGGGATCAAATCATCAAGAGGACTGTTATGGGCTGCAAATAAGACATTGTTCATGCAATAGGGAGTTTTAGAGAAGCATGCAATCATGTAAGTGTTCATAGAGTGGAGCGACCTAAATTGGACATTACACATAGTCAATTTTACATAGAAATTAAGAGTTGTAGAGCTCTATGAGATTCAGGAGCAAGAAACACAAGATTATTTAAGTTTCAGCCAATCATTGAAGGATTTCAAGAGATAAGAGGTTCAGAGAGAAGGGAAAACATACCATAGTGAGTTCCTTACTTTCTGGAGTGACTCTTGCTTAGTGCTCTAGTAGGGAAGACTGATTTGTCCAACGAATGATGTCTTCACATGGGATAGTTGCAGAGAGAGAGAGAGAGAAAGAGACGTACCCTTTTTCACTAGGGTTTGCAAACTTTCGGGGTAAGAACAAGAACCTTTGGTATGAAGCATTTTGTTCCATATGAGATAAGAGATCCTCTTTTTTTTTTGATAATAAAAGGGACTAAAAGTAAAAGCAGAAATAAAAAGTACAACAGCTAAAGCTAAAGCTAACAAGAATAAGAAACAAGAGCAAGGGAACCATACCTGTAGGGGAACACTTCTTCTTTGGGGACATACTTTTTCTTGATCACTTGTTTTGTCTTTGTAGTATGATCTTCCCCCTTTGACACAGTTGATCGGATCAACAAGCCAATACCAAGGGACAGTGAGTGGACGCCTTTGATCAACTTTGTTGTTTCGTTCCTTTGATTCAGAGGGAGGGTTTCCTCTAGATGATCTGGTGAAGTGGCATAGAGCTATCCTTTGTTTCCTGTAAGTTTACTCTGTCTATGTACCAAGGATAGTTTCCTGTAAGTTTACTTTGTGGGACAGACCTATTGTTCGTAGTGCCTTGGAGTTCAGATTGATTAACCTCAACCTTTACTCTTGGGGTACTTCTTGGTGTTCCTCTTGATCCTATCCCACTTTGAGCTTTCACACCCTTTGTTTTGAGGGTGTCTTTGGAGTGATCTTTGGATCTCATCTTTGACTCGGATTGAATGGCTTCAACTTGAGTCTCTGATGTATCCTCTGATTTCCTCTCAGTCTGAGCTCAATAAGGAGCACGTATCTTTTCCTCAATTTGGTTTCTGAGGTAACATTCATGCTTGTAGTGCCCAATGTTTCCACAGCGCCAACAAACAAGATGTTGCTTGAGATCAACGTACTTGCTTTGTCCTGGCCAGATGGGAATGTTAGCTTTCCTGGACTCAAAGTCAATGTGTGTCGGCTCTGTGTTTGAAGTTGGCTCAACTAGATTGCATATGCTTTCTGCCCGTCAAACCTTGTGTTTATCATTTCAACAGATTTGTTTCCCCCTGAGGACTCCACCTTGGTGATACACATTTTGCAAGGGTTTTCCAATATTGGTTCCTTGGAGGCTTCCAAATTTATGTTAGGTGACGCATGAGTTTTAGGGTTTTGATCTGAGCCATATCCAATTCCACTGCGGGGTACAAATCGATTTGAGTAATCGGTTTTTAGACCATTTATGTAGGATGTAGCATGCTCATCTAGCCTCAAGTTTTTCTTGTGATCCTTATCTTTCTTGAGTGCCACAAGATCATGACACAACTTCTCATTTTCATGAGAAAGAGAAGACTTTGCGTTTTCGAGCTGAAGGACCATACTTTCAAGAGAGATGATCTTGTATTTGAGCCCGGGGAATTTTTCGCAAAAGTTGGAGAAAGAGGAAGATAGACTTTCTAGCATGGTAACTTTCTCAGACAGGAGTCTAGTTTCGTTAACCAGTCTTGAAAGTTCCTCTTCTTTCTCGTGTAATTTCTATTGTATATCCCCGTTCTCTTCTCCTAGTCTTCTGACAATATGTATTAATTGAGTGCTAGACATGCTCTGTAATTTAGTGATGATGGAAGAGAGACTTACCTCTGTTTCAGGCGTTCCATCGTCGGCTGTCACAAGGCACATGTCCTTCTCACTCTTCTGATCTTCTTGATCTGAGTCTGAGTCCTCCCAGGTTGCCATCTTTGCTCGCTTTCCTTCTGGAACGGGTGGTTCTCCAACTTTCTTTTTCTAACAATTTTTGGCAACGTGACCAGTCCTCTAACAGTGATAGAAGATGACTTCCTTCATATCTTTTGTTCCGTTAGTGGGACGAGAATCACTCCTGCCACCTCTCAAAGCCTTACGAAATGCACTCGTTATCAACGCTACAGTTTAATCATCTTCAGCCTCGGTGTCTTCCATATGGGACAGATCAAATGCTCTTTTAACTTTCGGAGCAATGGATCGATTGACTCTTGTCAACTTCTTTCCTTCCTTGAAGTTTTCTTTCGAGAGGCGACTGACGAGGCGAATTTGTCGTGTGCCAAGTCAAGTAATCCTAACATGGAAACTAAGTAATATAGTGCGCAAGTAAGGGTCGAATCCCAAGAGAATCAGTTTATCAAATTCTTAAGTTATCACAATGACTAACCAATAAACGTAACCAAAGGGGGGTTTTTGTGGTTTTGATACGAAGTATCGAATGTCAACTTGGTTATAACAAGATTAAGCGAAGTGTTCCACTTAGCGATTATCCACAATTAGATTAACAAGTTGATCTTAAAATCCTTTTTATCCCTATGTCAAGTTCTCAAGTGATCGTTCTAATTCCTGTTCTTGAATAGTTATTAGTCCAACTAGTCCTAATAACCCTTACTCGATTATAACCTCAAAACTATCAAAGTTCAATAACAAAGTAGCAATGCATTCAGGAATAGATAGATACATGCAATATCATGGACAACTAGTCGGATACTCGACATGTACTCAACTCTCTTCTCTAATAACAATCACAACTAGTTCATGCAAATAGATTGTGCTACACAACAAGTATGATAATTCAACTAGAAGTATCAAACTCTAGCAATATGAACAAGACACAACTAACTTAGGTGATCAATCTAAAGTAGTAAATCTAGTTCATCGACAATACAAACAAGAGAGTTGAGACAATCAAAGAGTAGACAAAAGGAAAGGATAAACTCACAACTTGTTGAATCCAAAAGCTTCAAACGCCAAGTGAAACAAAGAACCTTAGAAACTCATAAGTTTGTGAAATACTCTCCAAAAACTTAAGCAAAACAAAGACTAGATGATCAAGGATGATCATCCACTACTTATATAGTATCCACTAATGTAACAGCCGAATTAAGGTACTAAAAACGTATAGAAAGTTACAGAATTAAACACAAATTACTTCAAATGGCAAAGACATCAATTTGATTCTTCTGTCGAGGAACCGCACCCGCGGGTTGAGAGCCGCGGGCGCGGTTTTGGGTTTCTTCAGATTCTCAGGATGGCAGAGGGCCGCGGGCGCGGTTTGGGACCCGCAGGCGCGGCTTGAGCTTTCTCGAAAGCCTTGGCTGAAGGTGAAACCCGCGGGTGCGGCTTGAGACCCGCGGGTGCGGCTTGAGACCCGCGGGTGCGGCTTGAGCTTTCTCGAATCCTTGTCTGAGGATGAAACCCGCGGGTGCGGCTTGATACCCGCGGGTGCGGCTTTGTTGTCTGAGGCAGAACCTGCTGATTTCTTCAAGTCTTCGTCTGCGTCTTCAGCAACTTCTTCCTTATGCTTCAATGCTTCCAATGCTTGTATCATCTCTTGGAATCGCGTATGTAAATCTTCTCTCGAACAGCTCCATGATACAGATTACATAGAAACAAATAACATAATCCTATACAAAACTAGCTAATAATCCATAGTTGCGGTATGTAAAACACTGCTTATCAAACTCCCCCATACTTAGACCTTGCTCGTCCCCGAGTAAGCTAAAAGAAACTTACTCTTTTAAAATAATCACTCAAAGATCTCAGGAAGTATGAAAAAGAAAGAAACTACAAATCACTAACACATTTAGTCTACAAACAATATGATGAGAAAGAAATCTATCAATTTTGGTCTTCCATAGTGGTTAACATGCAAAAAATTTTGTCCTAAGACACTCATTTCACTCATTTTGCCTAGGCGCCTCGAAAGGTTTTCACCTAGCCACTCATTTCATTTTCAATCTCACCATTCCTTACCGCCCTCAAGTCCTTTTTTTCCAAGCCTAATGCAAGCCGAACTACCCGCTTATTGCATGGATTTTTCCATCCCAGGATTTTTATTTGCCTTTTTTCGTATTTTTGTGGCTTTTTCTGTTTTTAATTCCATGCAAAGTACAACAAAATAAAAACCGAAGGGAAATAACAAGGAAATGAAACTACTCTAGGATAAGCAATGAACTAATTTCCCTCCCCCATACTTGTAGTGCACAATGCCCTCAGTGTGTAAGACATAGAAAAATAATGAGGAAGAGAGAAAGAAGCTCACTGATCCGGGTCATCCCGGTTTGGATATTCGGGCCAACGAGCATGCATGTCGAGCCGTAAGTCATCCACCGACTGCTGCAGCCTCTCAACATTTTGGTTCACCGTCTGAACCGACTGGTAGACATACTCAATCCGCTCGAAAAGACGCTGCTCCCAAGGTATGTCAGCAGGAGCTGCAGATGATGAGCCTTCGCCCCCATTGCCTCTGAGGCTGATAACGAGGGGCAGGCTCCTGGAAGTCATCATCATCCTCATCCTCAAGGTCAACTGGCTGCTGATCCAGCTGCGGAACCGGCTCCTGGATGCTGATCCCACCGCGAGCTCGTCGTCGAGCAGCTGCACGAGGGGGAGCGGGTGTTGGGTTGATCCTAAAAGTATGGGCTGGCCCATAAGCAAAATCCTCGGTGAGAGCAATCTCGGGAGGACCGAGCCAAACCCACATCCGCTCGTCCTCATTTACTGTAACCGACTTGAGCCACCTAAGTCGAGTTTGCAAAAATGTGGCATCCAGTAAATAGGGACCCATTGAGGGGTCCAGACTACCTATGCAGTCAAGCGTCTCCCAGTCGGGGACGACAACCTCTAAGATGAGGGTGATCATGCCACCCAAAGCAATCTGCCCCCTTGGTTTTGAGCGGGCTGTCTTACAGGAGTGAACAAAAAGTGAAAGCCAATCCGGAATTACCTGACATTCCGGCATAAGAGCATATAGATACTTCAGCTGGTAGGCAGGCACCTTGTTCACCTCATAAAGCCAAAAGAAGGCCATAGATAGGGCACGCTGTGTCAGGCGGAGACATGGATGAGACATCTTAGCATTATAGTCATTACCATGGGTGTCCCGAACTTGTCCCGTCCATGTGTACCAGACCTGTGTAGGGCTGTCACCAACTGTAGTGTCATAATCTGCAGAGGGAACCTGAGAGATTCCCAAGATGTGGCGCAGCTGTTCAGCCTGAACCGTAAAGGACCGTCCATTGTAAATGAACTGGATGGCCGAGATGAAGGTGGTCTCCGAGACGGTCTTGGACTTGAGGCTCGCCAGAAACTGATAGGTAGCCTCGGCATGAGTGGGAGCTGACCTGAACAAGAAACCCTGCAGCCCTGCGTGCTCAAGCATGGCCTCAGTGCATGCAGTCATACCCAAATCATCGAGCGTACGTAGATGAAAAAATCTCGTGGCTACACACTGCTTAGCCCTTAAATAAGCTAAGTTGGCCTGAACCTGTTGTTGCCACAAATCATTTTTGTGGCCTCGAGATGTTCCTGCTGCAGCCATCAAAGTGTATACAGAAAGCAAATGCTACCACAAATCCGCACACAACAAAGATACCAAGCAGCAGCAGCAGCACAATAGCAAAAAGCCCTCCCCGAGGCGTAAGAAAATCAACAACGATGAGGGCGGTTGTCAAAAAAACTTACTGAAATCAGCAATGGACGACAGAGGCGAAAGCCGCGGGCGCGGGTTGGGAGCCACGGGTGCGGTTTTTTCTTTTGTCTGATATCTGGCGAGGAGGGAGCCGCGGGCGCGGTTTTGGGGCCGCGGGTACGGTTTCTGCGAGCTGGAGAATTCTTGGCACGACGAGGCCGCGGGTGCGGGTTTGTAGCCGCGGGTGCGGTTTCGTCTAGACAGAACTTCTGGGCAGGGTGAGGTATGCGGGTGCGGGTTTTTGAGCCGCGGTTGCGGTTGGATTCCGGCGCGGGTGCGGGTGCGGGTGCGGTTGCGGAGGAGTTGGTGGGAGTGTGTTGGTGTTGGGAGAGAGAAGGGTTTGGTGGGAGGTTTTTGATGTTTGAGAAAGAGAAGTGGAAGGTAGGGTATGAGGGAAGTGGGAGGTGGAAGAGTTTTATGTGGTGGAGGAGTTTGATATGGTGGGAGGTAGAGAATGAAATTTGATATGGAGAAGGGTAGAAAATGAATTTCGATATGGAGAAGGGTAGAAAATGAACCGTCAATTCCTTCTTCTTCTTTTTTTTCTTTTTTCTTTTTTTTGTTTGTTTTTTTTTTAACGAAAAGAAGAACCGTCAATTCCTTTAGTAGCAAACGACCATCGTCTTCTCGTCTTGACTTCCTAGAAAATAGAAAACAAAACAATTAAAAATAAAATGAAATTCAAGGGAAAAAGAAGAATACCCTGGGTTGCCTCCCAAGCAGCGCCTTGGTTAGAGTCGTGGCTCGACTTGGTTTCCCGTCTTCAATTTTCAAAAGTTGGCTCTTCTAGAGCCATTTCATCGAAAGACACTTTGGTGAATCCCTCATGGTAAGGTTTTAACCTTTGACCATTCACCTTGAAGACGTTGTGGTTGTCTTTGTCAAACAACTCCACGGCGCCATGAGGAAAGACGCGAGCAACAACGTACGGGCCATTCCACCGGGATCGCAACTTACCCGGAAAAAGTTGAAGACGAGATTGGTAGAGCAAGACCTTGTCTCCCACCTTGAAATCTTTCCTCAAGATGTTTTTGTCATGCCAAGCCTTCGTCTTTTCCTTGTAGATCACCGCATTCTCATACGCATCCCGGCGTATCTCTTCAAGCTCTTGGATTTGCAACTTCCTAAAGTCGCCTACCTCATCCAACTCCATGTTGCATTTTTGCACCGCCCACCACGCCTTGTGCTCTAACTCCACCGGAAGGTGACAAGCCTTCCCAAACACAAGTCGATATGGGGACATTCCTATTGGAGTTTTGTAGGCGGTCCTATACGCCCAAAGTGCATCATCCAACCTTAAACTCCAATCCTTTCGATTAGGAGCCACCGTCTTTTCCAGAATCCCCTTGATTTGCCTATTGGACACCTCAGCTTGTCCATTGGATTGGGGGTGATAAGCAGTTGAGACTCGTTGAGTGACATGGTACTTCTTTAAAAGTGCACTCACTGTCTTGTTGCAAAAGTGAGTACCTTGGTCACTTATAAGAGCCTTTGGAATCCCAAAACGAGAAAAGATATTCTCCTTCAAGAAACCTGCTACCACTCGGGAATCATCAGTTCTGGTGGCCTTCGCTTCCACCCATTTGGAAACGTAGTCCACCGCAAGTAAAATGTATAAATTCCCAAACGAACTAGGAAAGGGTCCCATGAAATCAATACCCCAAACATCAAAAATCTCACAAAAGACTAATGGTGTTTGTGGCATCTCATTTCGTTTAGAAATTTTCCCGACCCTTTGGCATCGGTCGCAAGCTTTGCAAAAGGCAAACGCATCCCGAAAGATGTGTGGCCAATAGAAGCCGGCGTCCAATACCTTCCTAGCCGTTTTATTAGCCCCAAAATGCCCCCCACATGCATGAGAATGACAAAAAGTAAGGACAGACTGTACCTCGTTATCCGGGAGGCATCGTCGGATTACCTTGTCAACACAATGTCTCCAAAGGTAGGGGTCATCCCAAACGTAGAAACGTGATTCCCGCTTGATCCTATCTTTTTGAGCTTTGGTGTAGTTTGGCGGGAATTCTTCGCGAACCAGGTAGTTCACGATATCGGCAAACCATGGTTTGAAAGACCGGAGGGCGAAAAGCTTGTATTCGGGGTCAATTTCTGCATACTCGGCTGTCAGAAAACCGCGATCGCGGTTATTGAGACGCGGTCGCGGCTCTCCTTGCAGTGAGATTTCTGGCAAACACAAACCACGGGTGCGGTTTACTAGCCGCTGGCGCGGTTCTCTCTTTTCTGAAAATTCTTGAGAGCACAAACCGCGGGTGCGGTTTACTGGCCGCGGGTGCGGCTTGTTCTCAGCAGAAGCAGAAATTGCAGAATTGATTTGATACAAGTTTTCGTCCGGGAATGTACCTTGAATTTGAACATGTAATTTACCGTCCTCTGGCACAATCCGGCTCAAATGATCAGCTACGGAGTTTTCGACTCCCTTCTTGTCCCGGATTACCACATTGAACTCGCTTAAGAGCAAAACCCATCGAATGAGTCTTGGCTTTGATTCCTTCTTCGTCATGAGATAACGAAGAGCAGCGTGGTCCGTGTGGATAATCACCTTCGTGCCCAAAAGATATTGCCGAAATTTTTCAAGGGCAAACACCACGGCTAGAAACTCCTTTTCCGTGGTGGAGTAATTCCTCTGAGCTCCGTTCAAAGTCGTGGAAGCATAGTAGATGACGTGCATTGCTCTTCCGACTTTTTGACCAAGAACGGCTCCCACCGCATGATCACTAGCATCACACATGATCTCAAAGGGTAGAGACCAATCGGGTACTTGGATGATTGGTGCTTCGGTGAGGTGGGCTTTCAGAGTGTCGAATGCCTTCTTGCACACATTCGACATGTCAAAAGTAGCTTCCTTTTTCAAAAGCTCACATAGGGGCGTGGAGATCTTAGAGAAGTCCTTGATAAACATGCGATAAAAACCTGCATGGCCTAGGAAGGAACGCACTTCACGCACATTAGTAGGATAAGGCAACGATTGAATGACGTCAATCTTTGCCTTATCGACCTCAATACCCCTAGCTGAAATTATGTGCCCCAATACTATCCCTTGCTCAACCATAAAATGACACTTTTCAGAATTCAATACTAGATTAGTATCTACACATCTTTTAAGCACGAGTGACAAATGATTTAAACATGCATCAAAGCTATCCCCATGTACCGTCAAATCATCCATAAAAACTTCTATGAAATGTTCAATGTATTCTGAGAAGATACTTACCATACATCGTTGAAAGGTCCCGGGCGCGTTACATAATCCAAAAGGCATTCTACGATATGCAAAAGTGCCAAAGGGACATGTAAACGTCGTCTTCTCTTGATCTTCGGGTGCAATAGCCACCTGAAAATACCCTGAATACCCATCTAGAAAGCAATAATATGGACGATCGGCAAGTCGTTCAAGCATTTTATCAATAAAAGGGAGGGGGAAATTATCTTTTCGGGTTACCGCGTTCAGCTTGCGGTAATCAATGCATACTCTCCAACCCGTTTGAGTTCGGGTAGGAACCATCTCACCTTGTTGATTCTCTACCAATGTTATGCCCCCTTTCTTAGGGACACATTGAGTTGGACTTACCCATTGACTATCCGAAATGGGGTAGATCATGTCAGCTTGAAGAAATTTCAGCACCTCCTTCTTGACCACCTCCATAATAGGTGGGTTTAACCTTCTTTAGGGTTGCCTAGAGGGTTTAGCACCTTCCTCAAATAGGATCCTGTGCATACAGGTGGAAGGGCTAATTCCCTTGATGTCAGCAATGGTCCACCCAAGAGCGGTAATGTGTTCTTTCAGCACCATCACCAACCTTCTCTCTTGTTCACCTGTCAACTTGCTTGAAATGATTATCGGGAGGGTATCATTTTCCCCAAGAAAAGCATACTTCAAGTGCTCGGGTAATTGCTTGAGCTCTACAACCGGTGCCTGCACAATAGAAGGAAGAAGCTTTTCGCTCTCCAAAGTTAGTAGCATGGGCCGACCGGCCAAAATTCTACCCGAAGCGTCTAGACGAGCTAGAACATTTTGAATCTCAGGTGGAAGAGACAAATCAAGTGTTGGTGAGTGAACGATGCTGTGTTCCAATACACTTTGTAATTCATCTAAGCCAAAGATATTGAAAACATCTTGGACTATAGGATCAATTACATCAATTGAACAAATAGACGCAGCATCTTCGACGGGGTGTTTCATAGCATCAAAAATGTTAAATTGAACTATTTCCCCATCGAACTCTAAAGTGAGAGATCCACTAGCCAAATCAATCTTTGTGTTAGCGGTGCGCATGAAGGGTCTCCCAAGCAAAATAGGAGCAGCTTGCCCATCATGTTCCATGTCTAACACAAAGAAATCAGCGGGAAAGAACAAATTATCCACCATAACCAGAACGTTTTCAACTACACCTTTAGGATACACGGTGGACCTATCGGCTAGTTGAATAACAATTCTGGTTTCATGAAGTGGACCTAACCCGAGAATCTTATAGAGAGAGTAAGGCAACACATTTATCGATGCACCCAAATCGAGCATGGCTCGTTCAAAATGTGTGTCGCCTATACGGCAAGGTATGCTGACCATGCCCGGATCGTTGCACTTCTTAGGCATTCGCCTTTGAAATACAGCGGAGACACGCTCGCTTACCGTCACCTTTTGTTGCCCTTTCAACTTTTGATTCCTCTTGATTGTGCAAAGTTCTTTTAAAAACTTTGCATATCGAGGAATGCTTTTAATTAACTTGAGCAAGGGGAAACTCGTTGTCGTTTTCCGGCCTTTTGGTGTTCCTAAGGGCATCGGGAAACGGGGCGGGAGGCTTGGTGGAGTCGAGAGGTGGAAAGTTGGGGAGAACGTAGGTGTCCTGTCTCAACTGGAAATCCCCCCGATCCTCCACTTCGAGTTCAGCATTTTGTGAAGGAAAGTCGGGAATATTTACCTCGGTGGATGAGCCGCGGGTGTGGCTTTCAACCCGCGGGCGCGGCTCGTCAGTCCAATTGCTTTCTGGCGCAGTGGAGGAGCCGCGGGCGCGGCCCTCGGCTGTCCTCAGAATCCAATTTTTCTGCAGAAGCCTCGACAAGGTTTTTGGTTTCCCCCAAAATCTTACCACTTCTTGTTGTCACTGCACTTACATTTCTGGTTGGATTCACCACCGTTTGGGACGGTAGAGAATTGGAATTTTGTTGTGCAATGGTGGTAACAGCTTCAGCCAACTGCCCAATTTGCTTCTCCATGTTCTTGATGCTCGACTCAGTCGTTTGAACATGAGTTGTGAAGTGTTGAGTCAAGGATCTCAGCAGCTCCGCAGTAGATGGCCAGCATTGGGTCGAGGGCCTTGAGCTTGTTGTTGGGGCTCATTTGGATCACGCCATCGAAAATTGGGATGATCTCTATACCTCGGGTTGTAGTTATTTTGTTGATCACCACGAGGTTGTGGGGGTCCATACCCACCAGCAGCAGCATTGACTTCAGCAACGTCTTCACCTTCAAGCTCAGGGCATTTATCTGTAAAATGTGAAGGGTCAGAACAAATACCACATACCTTTACTTGTTGTTGTTGTCCTTTTTGCAACTGAGAGACCATCTTCTTCAACTCTACAAGCTCAGCTACAAGAGCGGGATCCCCTGAACTTGCTGCGTGCACTCCCTTTTTCGTGTATATCCTACCAAAACTCCTTGTGCTCTCAGCCATATCTTGCAATTTCTCCATGGCATCCTCCGGCGTCATGTTGAGAATATTCCCACCACACGCAGCATCAACCATCCTCCTTTCTTGGTTAAGGAGACCATTGCAAATGTAAAGCACAAGATCCTCGGTATCATACCCATGAAAAGGGCACGAAGCACACAACCCCTTGAAGCGTTCAAGGTAGTCATAGAGCGTTTCGTCTTCACTTTGCTCGACATGGGCTATCTCCTTCTTGAGAGCATTTGCCTTCTTCACCGGAAAATACTTGCTCAAGAACACCTTGTGCAACTTTTCCCAATTATCAACCGAACCGGTTGGCAAATGGTAATACCAAGAACGAGCACCATCCTTCAAAGTGAACCCGAAGGCTCTCATCTTAATCTGCTCTTCCGTGACGTTTGGCGGTTTGGTTGTCATGCAAATGTCATGAAATTGGTTCAAATGCATGATTGGATCCTCACCAGCCAAACCATGGAAACTTGGGAGCAAATTGATCACCCCCGACTTGAGCTCGAAAGTCACCCCATGAGCAAGGGGTGGAATAACCACAGCTTGAGGTTGCTGTGTCAGGTTCGGTGTTTGCCGCTCTCTCAAAGTGCGAGTAACACCACCTCCTGGTAACCTTGTCTCAATTAGCTCTCGTTGAGCATTAACGACCAACTGCATGTCAGCCAATTGACGTTGCACTTCAGCAAGAGCTTCTCGATCGGCCATTTCTACTGTCTCAGTCCCGACTCTGCTCTCTCTTCGATTCCGATGAAAAGTTCTCTCGATCTCTGACTCAAGAATAGAAAGAGGCTGATTAGTAGAACGGGTGTTGACCATTCACTAGTCAACACTAAAGTTAGTCAAAATAAGAACTTAAAAATAAGAAAATTTGATTCCCCGACAACGGCGCCAAATTTGACGAGGCGAATTTGTCGTGTGCCAAGTCAAGTAATCCTAACATGCAAACTAAGTAATATAGTGCGCAAGTAAGGGTCGAATCCCAAGAGAATAGATAGATACATGCAATATCATGGACAACTAGTCCTAATAACCCTTACTCGATTATAACCTCGAAACTATCAAAGTTCAATAACAAAGTAGCAATGCATTCAGGAATAGATAGATACATGCAATATCATGGACAACTAGTCGGATACTCGACATGTACTCAACTCTCTTCTCTAATAACAATCACAACTAGTTCATGCAAATAGATTGTGCTACACAACAAGTATGATAATTCAACTAGAAGTATCAAACTCTAGCAATATGAACAAGACACAACTAACTTAGGTGATCAATCTAAAGTAGTAAATCTAGTTCATCGACAATACAAACAAGAGAGTTGAGACAATCAAAGAGTAGACAAAAGGAAAGGATAAACTCACAACTTGTTGAATCCAAAAGCTTCAAACGCCAAGTGAAACAAAGAACCTTAGCAACTCATAAGTTTGTGAAATACTCTCCAAAAACTTAAGCAAAACAAAGACTAGATGATCAAGGATGATCATCCACTACTTATATAGTATCCACTAATGTAACAGCCGAATTAAGGTACTAAAAACGTATAGAAAGTTACTGAATTAAACACAAATTACTTCAAATGGCAAAGACATCAATTTGATTCTTCTGTCGAGGAACCGCACCTGCGGGTTGAGAGCCGCGGGCGCGGTTTTGAGTTTCTTCAGATTCTCAGGATGGCGGAGGGCCGCGGGCGCGGTTTGGGACCCGCGGGCGCGGCTTGAGCTTTCTCGAAAGCCTTGGCTGAAGGTGAAACCCGCGGGTGCGGCTTGAGACCCGCGGGTGCGGCTTGAGATTTCTCGAATCCTTGTCTGAGGATGAAACCCGCGGGTGCGGCTTGATACCCGCGGGTGCGGCTTTGTTGTCTGAGGCAGAACCTGCTGATTTCTTCAAGTCTTCGTCTTCGTCTTCAGCAGCTTCTTCCTTATGCTTCAATGCTTCCAATGCTTGTATCATCTCTTGGAATCTCGTATGTAAATCTTCTCTCGAACAGCTCCATGATACAGATTACATAGAAACAAATAACATAATCCTATACAAAACTAGCTAATAATCCATAGTTGCGGTATGTAAAACACCGCTTATCAGCGACACACTAGATCTTCTAAAGATATATCTTTGATGTCGCTTTGTGCTTGTAGAGCATTGATGAATCCATCCCACTTGGAGTTTAAGGCTTGCATGAATTGGTGCGTAACCTTCCATTGGGGAATTTCTTCACCGGGAATCTCTATTTGGCTGACATATCCTTCGAATCTCGCATGAAAATCTTCCAAAGATTCGTTCTTTTCTTGGAGAGCCTTTTCATAGTCCTTTTGTGCCGCCAGCAGGCGATTTCTCTTCAAATCACTGCTTCCTGAGTAAGTTCTGCTATGTCTCCGAATTCAATAACCTTCCATAGTTGAGCATCGTGTGATTGAGTATGGGATTCAAACTGAATCGCCCACCAATAACACTCTCCATGTTTCAGCATTGGGGGTTTTCATAATGAGTCGTTGATTGGATTGTTGGATGACATCTTTCCTTGCAAAGCTAAATGAAACAATCTAGAGACCGGGCTCTGATACCAATTGTTGGATCGTCTAGCGTATAAATCTCAAGGAACAGAAGCAATTGTTCCTTGATGCGTAGATTAAGTAAAGAGACAAACAAAAATAAAAATCAAACCTGAACACGATGATGTATAGTGGAAACACCTCAAGTAACAATAAGTCCTTGAGACGAAAAACCACTCCTCTCTAGCTTCCACTAGAGAGTTTGAACGAGTCTACTTGTGTATTGATTTCTTGATTACAATAGAACTTGGATCACTCTTCTAGATTTCCCACCTAGATCTCGGATCACTATTCTTACTTGAATCTCAATCTCACACATGTAGAACAACTCTAAACAAAGCACTAGGTTTTCGCACTTCAAAGTCTTGCTAAGCTACGTAAATCCCATACAATATATAGCACACTAAATAGCTCTAACCTAACACAATTATCTAGCCCTTCCCATATTTCCATAAATCTCACAATATCTTTCCTAAGGAATTCTTTTCCTAAAATATATTTCCTTCCATGTAATCTTCCAACTTGTTCTCCAAGTCGTCAACATTAGGTCTTACTATTCAGCGCGCCACCTTGCTCATATAAGAAAACAATGCATATAAGGAAATATTCCTTGCACACAATATTTCCTTATTTTTTCGGTGATTCAAACACGGGCGTCCAAAGCCCAATTCCTTGCCGAGTTGTCACATTCCTTATTTTGAGAAATCTTCTTTCCTTATTTGCGAGACAACTCTTCCATAATTCTTCAAGGCCATTCTCCGAGATATCTTGACCAATATTCCTCCTCGGATGGACTATTCTTCACAGCTGGTTTCCATTAGATGTAACCTTATGTCTCATGGTTTTCAGCAAGACGTCTTTCGTTCCTGTACACACACTAATAACAATATCTATGCGCTCGAGTAAATCATTAATAAATATTTGTCATTTAATCAAAACCGATCACATCTCAACACTCTCCCTCCATTCCACTAATTGGATTCTAAATTGGAATATATAATACGTACGAACAGTAAAGCTAGTTAAGCTTGATCGATCATATTCCCTTACATATATGTGCTGCCAGCCGAGGGAGGCGCGCCAATACACCAACCAAATAATCTAATCATCCTAGCTCAATTATTTTATCATAGCTTAACCAGGAAAAGCGATGTGAGATTAAGACTAATAAAATTAGAAAGTGTTCTGTAATAATCTTAAACGGGTGATTAGCTGTACCCAACCCAACTCAGGTCGATGTTCTCATCTGCACTGTACATTATATTATAGAAATCAAATCAACAATCTCATCATTAACCCAAAACGATTATCTTAATGGTATATTTTCCGATGCAACGCAAAACTCTAGTGGTGAATGGTACATAACAAGCCAGGTTTTTCTTATATCCCCCATGGATTTGATCCAAAATAATGTCACAAGTTGATCCAATCTTACTTGTTTCTTGGATTTTTGGATCCAAACAAACAAACAAAATTAAGTTTTGTTTACACATTTAGTCTTTATTGGATCGATTAGTAAAAATATCTTGGAACAATACTTTGTTCCCTTGTACGTAAAGTAGTAAAGAAAGTAAACAACTTTAAATAATCAAACATTCACACGATGATGTGTAGTGGAAACACCTCCAATACTGTTGGATTAGTAACAAATACCTTGGAACAAGACTTTGTTCCTTGTTACGTAAAACAGTAAGAAAGTAAACAACCTTAGATAATCAAACCTTGACACGATGATGTATAGTGAAAACACCTCAAATACTAATGAGTACTTTGAAGGGAAAAACCACTTCTCTCTAGCTTTCACTAAAGAGAGTTTGAACGAGTCTACTTGTGTTATTGATTTCTTGATTACAATAGAACTTGGATCACTATTCTAGATTTCCCACCCAGATCACAGATCACTCTTCTCACTTGAATCTCAATCTCTAACATTCGTAGAACAACTCTAAACCATGCACTAGGGTTTCGCTCTTTAAAGTCTTGCTAAGCTATGTAAATCCCTTACAATATATAGCAAATTAAATAGCTCTAACCTAATACAATATCTAATCGTCCTATCTTTTTCCATAAATCTTATCATAAGAGTATAATATTCTTTTTTAAGGAAATCTCTTCCTCAGCAATATTATTTTCTTCCGTGTGATCTTCCAACTTGATCTCCAAGTCTTCAACTTCGGTCTTCAATAAGCACGCCGCTTCTTTGTGAATAAGGAAACATTATCTATAAGGAAATATTCCTTATAGATATTATTTCCTTATTTTTTTGTAACGGTTCAAACGGGCGCGCGTCTCAAGACCAAGTCTTTACCGAGTTGTCTTTTCATTCTTTGAGAAATTCTTCTTTCCTTATTTGCAAAACAACTCTTCTTAATTTCTCGAAGGCCATCCTCCATAAAATCTCGACCGATATGCTTCCTCGGATAGACCTACACTGCACAGCTGGCTTCCATTCGATGTAACCTTACGTCACATGAAATCCAGCAAGACTTCTCTTGTTCCTGCAACCACTAGTAAACATACCTATGCACTAAAGTAGATCATTAGTGGATGTTTGTCTTTTAATCAAAACCCATTACATCTCAACAATTTCCCCCTTTTTGATAATGACAAACATCCTTAACAATAATACCATAAACCCGACACATATATACTAGCTAGGGAACAGAGACTACCAAAACACTAAAAGTCCCCCCTTAGAAAAACAACGAACTAAAATTAAGCATGAGTTCCCCCTCAAGTCCTGCTATCCTCTAATTTCCCTCTTTTGGCATCATCACAAAGAATAAAGTAAAAAGCTATAAGAAATATACGAAACAAGACAAGAAGACGATGTAATGACTAATAAGAACTTCAATACTTAAAAGAAACACAAAATCAAGACAAACGAATTAGAAAACTGTCATACTAGCAACCAGAAAGAACAAGACGTGAGAAAGTGTACAATAAACGCAAAGAGATCAGAATGCGGCTGGGGATGAAAAGTGGGATTGGAACAATTATGGAATGTTGTCAGATATGATTTGTCCCCCCTGAAGAGGTGGACGGAGAGACAATTTGGAGTAAAGACCTTTCCATATTTCCCAAAGCACCCCAGATTGCATGCAACTCTGATTCGATCGTGATTGCAAACCGTCGTTGTTGTTCGGCCAGGCATTGTATTAGCTGATCAATCTAATCAATGTCAGAGGCGAGAGATCTAATTTCGACTGGCTTGTGAAACCTTTCAGCCTCTTCTTCACGAGGTTCATCAATTTGTTCCTTATCCGGAGCCCTAAGCCAACCCAACTTTTCATCAGTCACAAACTTCATTTTCTTGATATTACTTTCCTCAATTTCCCTAAATAATCCAATTTCATTGCTTGCATCATATACCATCAAATGTTCCAGAATTCTCTAAAAAATGCTAGAGTAGGGTAGGGCATGGATATCACTCTGGCAAATATGGTCAAGGTGAAGCAGAATGGTTTTGGCTAGGTTAATGGGTTCCTTCTTCAACAATTTGTCTAGCATGACAAAATCCTGGATAAAGATAGTGTTGCGCTTCTGCTTTCGTGGCGTAACATTACAGATGAGGAATAGATGCAGAAGTCGATGGAGAAGACTCATTGCATTAGTTTTGACATCACCGATTGGAGGATTGGGATCTTCACTGATTCGTCTTTTAATTACCATTGGTTGTACTTCTTGGGGCCATTGTCCTTTGGAGTAGTCACTATATTTTGAGTGGGGAACCATCATGACAAAGGCTAATTCGATCCTAGAGATAGAACACTTTTGACCACAAACAGAAAAGTTTCCAATTAAGGCACGAGGCAATTCTTCCAAAGAGAACGAGGCATAGGATTCTCGTAACTAAACAATGTTTACCTCCTCAACTCTTTCAAACAACTTCACCTAAACCGTTGCTTCGAAGAAACGACTCATTCATGATCACTTCTCGAACAATAGATCTGTGAGATACATCCTTTCCTAGAACAGTACCTTCCTTGTCAAGACTGGATTTCCCCTTTCTTGGATTCCGGCAAGCTGAGGGAATTGTTTTGGGCTCTGATACCAATTGTTGGATCGATTAGCGTATAAATCTCAAGGAACAAAAGCAATTGTTCCATGATATGTAGATTAAGTAAAGAGACAAAGAGTAATGAAAATCAAACCTGAATACGATGATGTATAGTGGAAACACCTCAAGTACCAATAAGTCTTTGAGACTAAAAACCACTCCTCTCTAGCATTCACTAGAGAGAGTTTGAACGAGTCTACTTGTGTATTGATTTCTTGATTACAATAGAACTTGGATCACTCTTCTAGACTTCCCACCTAGATCCCGGATCACTCTTCTCACTTGAATCTCAATCTAACACATGTAGAACAACTCTAAACATAGCACTAGGTTTTCGCTCTTCAAAGTCTTGCTAAGCTATGTAAATCCTATACAATATATAGCACACTAAATATCTCTAACCTAACACAATTATCTAGCCGTTCCCATATTTCCATAAATCTCACAATATATTTCCTAAGGAATTCTCTTCCCAAAATATCTTTCCTTCCGTGTGATCTTCCAATTTGTTCTCCAAATCGTCAACATTGGGTCTTACTCTTCAGCGTGCCGTCTTGCTGATATAAGGAAACAATGCATATAAGAAAATATTCCTTGCACACAATATTTCCTTATTTCTTCGGTGATTCAAACACGCGTGTCCAAAGCCCAATTCCTTGCCGAGTTTCCACTTTCCTTCTTTTGAGAAATCTTCTTTCCTTATTTGCGAGGCAACTCTTGCATAATTCTTCAAGGCCATCCTCCAAGATATCTTGACCAATGTTCTTCCTCGGATGGACTAATCTGCACAGCTGGCTTCCATTCGATGTAACCTTACGTCTCATGGATTCCAGCAAGACTTCTTTCGTTCCTGCACACACACTAGTAAGAATACCTACGCACTCGAGTAAATCATTAATGGATGTTTCTCATTTAATCAAAACTCCTCATATCTCAAAAATTATCCCCTTTTTGATGATGAAAAACATCCTTAACAATAAGATCATAAACTCTAGACATATATACTAGCCTAGGAATAAAGACTAACAAAGCACTAAAAATTCCCCCTTAGAAAAGCAATGAACTACAACTAAGTCATGAATTCCCCCTCAAGTCCTCCTATCCTCTAATTTCCCCCTTTTTGCATCACAAAAAGAATGAGATCGGAAGTTATAAATAAGAAGTATACCAAACAAGAGAAGGCAATCGATGTAATGACTCATAAGAACTTCAATACTCAAAGAATCACAATATCAAGATAAAACAAGAGAATCGGCTTGCTAGCAACCAAGAATGACAAGCCATGAGAAAGTATACAATAAGAACAAAGAAAAGAGGAATAATGCGGCTGGGAAAGAAAAGTGGGGCTTGGAGCAATTGAAAAAGTAGTAGACATGTTCTGTTTCCTTTGAATAGTTGAGCGGAGATCACTCTGGAGCAAAGGCTTTTCCAATTTTCTGAAGCAAAGGGTCGAATCCCGGCTGACTTGTGAACCTTTTCAACTTCTTATTCTTGTTGTTTATTAGACTGTTCTGTAGCTGGATCCCTGAGCCATCCCATCTTTTCATTGTACACGGCCTGCTTTTTAGTGTTTCTTTTGCTAATTGAGGGTACTAAACTAACCCTCTTTTTCTGTACACTAGAGGCTTCCTCTTCAGTAAACATTCTTTCAACCTTTGTAATTTTCATCCTTAGTCACCACCATCTCGGAGACGTCATTGAGTGGTCCTTTTGCATCCTTACTCATTGGGTTAGTGTCTGCAGTGGAAGGGATTGATGGGTGTGTTGGAGAGTGAGTGATGAGGGAGGTCATGGGGTTGCATAAGGTTTGGAATTTGCGATTCCAAATTTATTGACTACTTCTCTGAGATATTTCTGTTGATGGACTCTTGTGCCATCATCTCCTTGTATTACTTGTAGTCCGAGAAAGAACTTGAGTTCTCCAACCATGCTCATCTCGAATTCACCTTCCATAAGTTTGACAAACCTTTCAACCAGCTTGTTGTTTGTAGACCCAAAGATGATATCGTCCACGTAAACTTGCACGACTAGAGTGTCATTTCCTTCCCTCAGTAGGAACAAAGTTTTGTCCACCTCTCCTCGAACATATCCGTTGGATAACAGGTGGCGAGATAGTCTTTTATACCATGCTCGAGGAGCTTGTTTGAGGCCGTAGAGAGCCTTGTCTAGTACATAAACATGGTCTGGATGAGCCGAGTCGACAAACCCAGGTGTTTTCTCCACAAAGACTTGTTCCTTTAGTTCCCCGTTGAGAAATGCGGTCTTTACATCCATCTGTTGATGTTTGAAGCCATGATGTGCTGAGTATGCAATCAGTAGTCTTATGGCCTCCAATCTGGCCTCAGGAGCAAAGGTTTCATCATAGTCTATCCCCTCCTCTTGGTTGTACCCTTGTACGACCAGTCTAGCTTTGTTTCTTATGACCTGGCCTTTATCATCTAGCTTGTTTCTGAAGACCCATTTTGTTCCTATTATGGTCCTATTCCCGGGATTAAGAACAATTCTCCATACCTTGTTCCTTTCAAACTGATGAAGCTCGTCTTGCATAGCTTTAACCCACTCTGGGTCCTTGAGGGCTTCATCTACTGTTTTTGGTTCTCCTAAAGAGACAAAGGAAGTGAAAGCACAAAATTCATTAGAGGGTAGAGGAGATGACGTACCTTCACTTGGATTGTTCGAGGTTGTGACTGAGGGTAATGGGTATGACAGCATTACATATGTAGTCGTTCAACCATCCTGGTGGTCCGGTGGTTCGATAGGTGCGTTTGATTTCGGTGGTAGGTTCTTCGTTTGTGCTCTCTTCTGGTGTATTCCCTAGTGGGGAACTGGCATCCGGATTGTCAGGAGAGATGTTGTTTTCCTCGTCACTTTCTTCCTCTGTTTCTTATGAGTTTGTTGAGATGTGATGGGGTTTGATTAAATGACAAACATCCACTAATGATTTACTTGAGTGCGTAGGTATTGTTACTAGTGTGTATGCAGGAACGAAGGAAGTCTTGATGGAATCCATGAGACGTAAGGTTACGTCGAATGGAAGCCAGGTGTGAAGAATAGTCCATCCGAGGAAGAATATTGGTTAAAGATATCTTGGAGGATGGCCTTGAAGACTTATGGAAGAGTTGCATTGCAAATAAGGAAAGAAGATCTCGTCAAAGAAGGAAAGTGGCAACTCGACAAGGATTGGGCTTTGGACGCGCGTGTTGGAATTGCCAAAGAAATAAGGAAATATCATGCCCAAGGAATATTTCCTTATATGCATTGTTTCCTTATATGATCAAGACGGCGCGCTGAAGAGTAAGTCCTAATGGTGACGACTTGGAGAACAAGTTGGAAGATCACACGGAAGGAAAAATATTTTAGGAAGAGAATTCCTTAGGAAAGATATTGTGAGATTTATGGAAATATGGGAACGGCTAGATATTTGTGTTAGGTTAGAGCTATTTAGTGTGCTATATATTGTATGGGATTTACATAGCTTAGCAAGACTTTGAAGAGCGAAAACCTAGTGCTTTGTTTAGAGTTGTTCTACGTGTGTGATATTGAGATTCAAGTGAGAAAAGTGATCTGAGATCTAGGTGGGAAGTCTAGAAGAGTGATCCAGTTCCATTGTAATCAAGATATCAATACACAAGTAGACCCATTCAAACACTCTTTAGTGAAAGCTAGAGAGGACTGGTTTTTCGCCTCAAGGACTTATTGGTACTTGGGGTGTTTCCACTATACATCATCGTATTCAAGTTTGATTTACATTGTTGTTTGTCTCTTTACTTAATCTATGTATCAAGGAACAATTGCTTTTGTTCCTTGAGATTTATACGCTAATCGATCCAACAATTGGTAGCAGAGCCTGATCTCTAGATTGTTTCAATTAGCTTTGCAGGAATAGATGACTTCCAACAATGCAATCAACGACTCGTTCTGGAAACCCCCAATGCTGAAGCCAGGTGAGTATGATTGGTGGGCTATTCAATTTGAGTCACATACTCAATCTCTTGACGCCCAGATCTTGAAAGTGATTGAATTTGGCGACGTCATCATCCTTGACTTGAATGATGATGACAAAACCAAAGAGAAAAAGAGAGCTGACTATTGTGAAGCAGACTATAAAATCCTTGAGAAGAATGCCAGGGCTAAAAAGATCCTTCACATTGCTCTAAGCCCGGACGATCTTCGAAAGATTCTGAAGTACAAGACTGCCAAGGAAATCTGGGATGCTCTAAAGAGAACATACTCAGGAAGCAATGATGTCAAAAGGAATAGACTCCTTGCCGCTAAAAAAGACTACGAACAGGCTGTACATGAGACAGGTGAATCCTTTGAAGAATTCCATGCAATGTTTGAAGGTTATGTTAGTCAAATTGAATTTCTAGGTGAAGACCTCCCTCAGTGGAAAGTCACCTATCAATTCATGCAAGCACTAAAAAACCAATGGGACGAGTTCATCAATGCCCTTAAAGCTCAGATCGATGTCAAAGAATCTCCTTGGAAGGAGAAGTTCAAGGAATAGAGGCTCCATCACCTTCGGTAACAAAAGCAAAGGAGAAGTTCAAGGAACAGGCAAGGTAAGTATATCCGACAAACTCTCTGTCAATAATGTAAATCTAGTAGACAATCTTTGTTTTGACCTATTAAGCGTAGCTCAACTGTGTCAAAAAGGGAAGAATAGAGTTGTCTTTACTACTAATGGTTGTGAAGTTGAAAGTTTGAGTTCAGGGAAGATTCTCCTTAAAGGAATATGTGTCAATAACATCTACAAGGTTGACTCCACCGTCATTCCCGAGGAGGATCTGTGCTTTACCACTGTTAATGAAGATTCTCTCCTATGGCACAAAAGATTATGTCATGTAGGTCTGTCACATCTTCAAAAGCTCTACCAAAAGGACCTGGTAAGCGGTAAGTACTTCTCGTCCCTTAGAGATGATCCACATGGACCTATGTGGACCTATGCGTACACAAAGTCGTGGAGGAAAGATGTATGTCTTTGTTATTGTGGATGACTATTCTAGGTACACTTGGACCCTATTCTTGTCTTCAAAGGACGATGTCTTTGAGGAGTTTGAAGCATGGCTAAAATCGGTGGAGAATCAACTGGGAGTATCCCTAGTTTCTATACTCACCGACCATGGCACTGAGTTTGAAAAGTCTAAGTTTTATGCCCTGTGTAGGAACAAAGGGATAAATCACAACTTCACCAAGGACTCCTCAGCAGAACGAAGTCATGGAAAGGAAGAACAAAACTCTAGAGGATATGACAAGAACTCTCTTAATCTCTAGTAACCTTCCAATGAACTTCTGGCCTGAAGCACTCAATTCCTCATGTTATATGCTTAACAGAGCCACTCTCAAACCACTCATCAACAAGACAGCCTATGAACTTCTGAATGGAAGTAAGCCAAATGTATCTCATCTCAAATTTTTTGGATGCAGATGTTTTGTTCATAACAATGGGAAGGAAAACTTGGGGAAATTTGATCCAAGAAGCGATGAAGGTACATTCGTTGGGTACTCTCTCCAAAGCAAAGCTTCCAAAGTCTTCAACAGGCGAACAAGAAAAATCGAGGAAATCATTTATGGGATCTTCGATGAGTCCACCATGGCTGGCGAATCCGTACAAGAAGGAGACAGTACACCCTACACTCAGGAAGATAACTTCGATCTAGTCGAAGTTGCCAATCTTGGTGAACAAAGCCCAAATGGAGTTGACCCATCTCTAGCTCCAGAGTCTGAAAATTCGGCAGAAAGCAACTCAGAGGAAACAGAGGAAGAAAGTGACGTGGAAAATAACAACAATCCGGACAATCCGGACGCCAGTTCCCCACCAGGGAACACAACAGAAGTGTGCACAAATGAAGAACCTACCACCGAGATCAGACGCACCTCTCGAAGCAACAGACCACCAGGATGGTTGAATGACTACATATGTAATGCAGTCATACAAGATCCATTACCCGCAGTCACAACCACGGACAATCCAAGTAAGGGTACGTCATATCTCTTACCCTCTAATGAATTTTGTGCTTTCACTTCTTTTGTTTCTCTAGCAGAACCAAAAACAGTAGATGAAGCCCTCAAGGACCCAGAGTGGGTCAAAGCTATGCAAGACGAACTTCATCAGTTTGAAAGAAACAAGGTATGGAGACTTGTCCCTAATCCCGGGAAGAAGACCATGATAGGAACAAAATGGGTCTTCAGAAACAACCTATATGACAAAGGACAGGTCACAAGAAACAAAGCCAGACTGGTTGTAAAAGGGTACAACCAACAGGAGGGGATAGACTATGATGAAACCTTTGCTCCCGTAGCCAGACTAGAAGCCATAAGACTATTGATTGCCTACTCAGCTCATCATGGCTTCAAACTTCAGCAGATGGACGTAAAGACTGCCCTTCTCAATGGGGAACTATAGGAAGAAGTCTTTGAGGAGCACACACTTGGATTTGTCGACTCAGCTCATCCAGACCATGTCTATGTACATGACAAGGTTCTCTACGGCCTCAAACAAGCTCCTCGAGCGTGGTATGACAGACTATTTCGCCATCTGTTCTCCAACGGATATGTTCGTGGAGAGGTGGACGAAACTTTGTTCCTACTGAGGGAAGGAAAAGACACTCTTGTCGTGCAAGTGTATGTGGACGACATCCTTTGGGTCTACAAACAACGAGCTAGATGAGAGATTTGTCAAACTCATGGAAGGTAAATTCGAGATGAGCATGGTATGAGAACTCAAGTTCTTTCTCAGACTTCAAGTGATATAAGGAGATGACGGAACAAGAGTCCATCAGCATAAATATCTTAGAGAAGTAGTCAAGAAGTTTGGAATCGCAAACTCCAAGCCCTATGCAACCCCAATCTCTCCAAATGACTCTCTGGGCAAGGAAGAAAAAAGCAACAAAGAAGATCAATCTCTCTACAGAGGAATGATTGGATCTTTACTCTATTTGACTGCTAGCCGACCTGACATAATGTACAATGTGTGTCTATGTTTAAGATTTCAAGTTGATCTAAGAAAAACACACACTGTAGCAGTTAAGAGAATTCTGAGATACCTAAGAGGAACAGATGATCTGTGTCTGTCGAATCCCAAGGGAGGAAGTATGAGCCTTGTTGGGTATACAAATGCGGACTTCGTAGGGAACAGAGTAGATCGCAAGTCTACAGGCATGGCTCAATTCTTAGGACCATGCCTTGTCTCATGGGGATCAAAGAAGCAAACCACTGTGGCCCGTTCCACTGCTGAAGCTAAGTACATCGCAGCCGCAGCCTGTTGCTCACAACTCATATGGCTTAAACAACAACAAAGTGATTTCGGTATCAATCTCAATTATGTTCCTATTCTTTATGATAATTCTAGTGCTATAAATATTGCTAAGAATCCTATGCAGCACTCTAGGACCAAACACATTGAGATAAGACATCACTTTCTGCGAGACTGTGTTGAAAAAGGGCTAGTAACAATGGAGTTCGTTCGAAACGAGGAACAAATTGCAGACATCTTCACCAAGGCACTAAACAAGGAACCCTTCGAAAGGCTTCGTCTAGAACTTGGTATGATTTATGTCGAATAATTCTGTCTAGTCATAAGATCCCTCCATGAGTGGTTGAAGTTTGAATGATAATTAGTTGTTATTTATAAGATTATATGAACACGTTATTGTATCTCGTTGGTTTGAGTTACTTGCTTCTTCTTGTCTTGATTAATCTCAATATTCTTGCAACCTTTGGAATTCGAAATGCTAGGACCATGGTTTCATTACATGAGAAGGTCTTATTTGTTGCCCAAAAGAGTCGTCTTGATGATTTGAACCCTCATAATAAGCCCAAAGGATAGAGGATCTCTACAGCCGTCCCTAAAGCCTTGTCATGATTGCACATTCCTATGAGCCCCTTGTATTCATCTACATCTGGAATCTCTCATCATGACTTAATAATTCACATTTTCCATCTATGATGTTTGAAGTATAATGTTTTGTTGTACCACTTTGGTAACTAACCCCCGCATTATACTATTATATTTTTTTTGGAAAAATTGTGAAAGTGGAATGAATGTTCTGGTCCTCAAGAAGGAAAGAAGATTGGGTCTCAAGATTGCGTGAAAAGTAGTTCCCGTTTGTTTTTGGTAAGTTACTCTAGAAGCGATGATGTCTTGGAAAAGGTGGAGCAGTACCCTAAACCCTGAGATCTTATCAATTTGGAAAAAGATCTTTCTCTCTCCTACTTGAATCGGTCCCATCCGTTATATATACCTCTCCCTCAAAATTGCCAAAAATCCCTTCCCACTCAAACAGAAAATCACCTTCTCAAAATCATTGACCCTCTCCTACTCAAACTCAAATCCGCAAGTGTCATCCACTCATCCCCGCCCACTTCCATCTCCAACCCTATAACCGCCCTCATCATCCTCTCTCCAACACACCCATCAATCCCTTCCGCTGCAGACACTAACCCAAGGAGTAAGGATGCTAAAAGGACCACTCAATGACGTCTCCGAGATTGTGGTGATTTAGGATGAAAATTACAAAGGTTGAAAGAATCGTTACTAAAGAGGAAACCTCCAGAATACAGAAAAATGGGTGAATTCAGTACCCTCAGTCAGCAAGAGAAACATCAATTACTAAACAAGGCTGTGTACAATGAAAAGCTGGGTTGGTTCAGTGGCTCATGCTACGGAAAAGTCTAATAAACCACATGAATAAGAAGTCGAAAAGCTCGTGAAGTTTGAAAAGTCGCTGCTTTAGAGTAATCTCAGCTCCATTCTTCAAAGGGAACAAAACATCTCTGACTACTTTTCCAATTGCTCCAACCCCACTTTTCTTTCGTAGCCGCATTACCCCTCTTCTCTTTGTTCTTATTATACACTTTCTCATGTCTTGTCATTGTTGGTTGCTAGCATGCCGATTCTCTTGTTTTTATCTTGATATTGTGATTTCTTGAGTATTGAAGTTCTTAAGTTGTAGTTCGTTATTTTTCTGAAGGGGAATTTTCAGCGCTTTGTTGATCTTTGTTCCTAGGCTAGTATATATGTCTCGGGTTTATGATCTTATTGTTAAGGATGTTTGTCATCATCAAAAAGGGGGAAATTGTTGAGATGTGATGGGTTTTGATTAAATGACAAACATCCACTAATGATATACTTGAGTGTGTAGGTATTGTTACTAGTGTGTTTGCAGGAACAAAAGAAGTGTGTGCAGGAACGAAGGATGTCTTGATGGAATCCATGAGACGTAAGGTTACGTCGAATGGAAGCCAGCTGTGAAGAATAGTCCATCCGAAGAAGAATATTTGTTAAAGATATCTTGGAGGATGGCCTTGAAGAATTATGGAAGAGATGCATTTCAAATAAGGAAAGAAGATCTCGTCAAAGAAGGAAAGTGGCAACTCGGCAAGGATTGGGCTTTGGACGCGCGTGTTGGAATTGCCAAAGAAATAAGGAAATATCATGCCCAAGGAATATTTCCTTATACGCATTGTTTCCTTATATGATCAAGATGGCGCGCTGAAGAGTAAGTCCCAATGGTGACCACTTGGAGTACAAGTTGGAAGATCACACAGAAGGAAAGATATTTTAGGAAGAGAATTCCTTAGGAAAGATATTGTGAGATTTATGGAAATACGGGAACGGCTAGATATTGGTGTTAGGTTAGAGCTATTTAAGGTGCTATATATTGTATGGGATTTACATAGCTTAGCAAGACTTTGAAGAGCGAAAACCTAGTGCTTTGTTTAGAGTTGTTCTACGTGTGTGATATTGAGATTCAAGTGAGAAGAGTGATCCGAGATCTAGGTGGGAAGTCTAGAAGAGTGATCCAAGTTCCATTGTAATCAAGATATCAATACACATGTAGACCCGTTCAAACACTCTCTAGTGAAAGCTAGAGGGGACTGGTTTTTCGCCTCAAGAACTTATTGGTACTTGGGGTGTTTCCACTATACATCATCGTGTTCAGGTTTGATTTACATTGTTTTTTGTCTCTTTACTTAATCTACGTTAATCGATCCAACAATTATGTTAGTCAAAATGAATATCTATGTGAAGAGCTCCCTCAGTGGAAAGTCACCTATTATTTCATGCAAGCACTAAATGCCCACTGGGACGTCAATGCCCTTCAAGCTCAGAGCGATGTCCAAGAAATATCCTTGGAAGACCTAGTGTGCCGTCTCAAAAGTCACTCTGGAATTCTTGAGAGGAAACTCTTGGCAAGGAAAGATACGGACAAGGGAAAATCAATTGCTCTAAAGGTGGAAAATGCTTTTGATCTATCTCAGATGGAAGACCCTGGACTCGAAGAGGATGAAACGGTCGCTCTCATCATAAGAGCCTTCAGAAAAGCATGGAGAGGAGGAGAGACACAACGTCACACCGAAGGTAACCAAATTTCAAAAGATATTATCTATTATCATTGCCAAAAAGAAGGACACTTCGCCACAAACTTCTACAAGAAAAGAGCAGGGGAACCGCCGGTCCCTAAAGAGAAAAATGCAATGATGGCAACCTGGGAAGGAACAGAAGACAACATGTGTCCCATGGCAACCGGAAGTGATCAAGATGACATCAACCAGGCACCAATTCACTCATGGTATAGAGACAGTGCGTGCTCATGCCACATGACAGGGAACAAAGAATGGTTTCAATCACTAAACTTCCGAAACAGAGGCTCCATCACCTTCGGTAACAAAAGAAAAGGAGAAGTTCAAGGAACATGCAAGGTAAGTATATCCGACAACTCTCTGTCAATAATGTAAATCTAGTAGACAATCTTGGTTTTGACCTGTAAAGTGTAGCTCAACTGTGTCAAAAAGGGAAGAATAGAGTTGTCTTTACTACTAATGGTTGTGAAGTTGAGAGTTTGAGTTCAGGGAAGATTCTCCTTAAAGGAATATGTGTCAATAACATCTACAAGGTTGACTCCACCTTCAGTCCTGAGGAGGATCTGTGCTTTACCACTGTTAATGAAGATTCTCTCCTATGGCACAAAAGATTGTCATGCAGGTCTGTCACATCTTCAAAAGCTATACCAAAAGGGGCAAACAAGTAAGGACCTCATGCATAAGGGGCAAACAAGTAAGGTCCTCATTCAAACAAGTAAGGACCTCATTCAAATCCAAGAAAGTGGTAAGTACTTCTCGTCCCTTAGAGATGATCCACATGGACCTATGTGGACCTATGCGTACACTAAGTCGTGGAGGGAAAAGGTATGTCTTTGTTATTGTGGATGACTATTCTAGGTACACTTGGACCCTATTCTTGTCTTCATAGGATGAAGTCTTTGAGGAGTTTGAAGCATGGCTAAAATTGGTGGAGAATCAGCTGGTAGTCTCCCTAGTTTCTATACGCACCGACCATGGAACTGAGTTTGAAAACTCTTAAGTTTTATGCCCTGTGTAGGAACAAATGGATAAATCACAACTTTTCAGCACCAAGGACTCCTCAGCAGAACAGAGTCGTGGAAAGATAGAACAAAACTCTAGAGGATATGACAAGAACTCTCTTAATCTCTAGTACCCTTCCAAGGAACTTCTGGGATGAAGCACTCAATTCCTCATGTTATGTGTTAAACAGAGCCACTCTCAGACCACTCATCAACAAGGCAACCTATGAACTTCTGAATGGAAGAAGCTCAAAAGTAAGGAAAGATTTCCTTATTTGATCTAGGCGGCGTGCCAAAGTTTAAGCCCCATGGTGACTATTTGGAGAACAAGTTGCAAGGTCACACAGAAGGAAAGATTTCTTAGGAAGAGAATTCCTTGTGAAAGATATTTTAGGAAGAGATTTCCTTGTGGAAAGATATTGTGAGATTTATGGTAATATTAGAACGGCTAGATTGGTAGTTAGGTTTGAGCTATTTAGTGTGCTATATATTGTATGGGAATTACATAGCTTAGCAAGACTTTGATGAGCGAAAACCTGATACTCGGTTTAGAGTTGTTCTACGTGTGTGAGGTTGAGATTCAAGTGAGAATAGTGATCCGAGATCTAGCTATTTAGGTGGGTGATCCAAGTGCTATTGTAATCAAGATATCCATACAACAAGTAGACTCGTTCAAACTCTCTGTAGTGAAAGCTAGAGAGGAGTGGTTTTTCGCCTCGAGGACTTTTTGGTACTTGGGATGTTTCCACTATATATCATCGTGTCCAGGTTTGATTCACATAGCTTAGCAATAGCTTTTGTTCCTTGAGTTTTTATACGCTAATCGATCCAACAATTGTTATCAGAGCCTGGTCTCTAGATTTTTCAATTAGCTTTGCAGGAAAAAGATGTCATCCAACAATGCAATCAACGATTCATTCTGGAAACCACCAATGCTGAAGCCAGGAGAGTATGATTGGTGGTCTATTCAGTTTGAGTCACATACTCCGTCTCTTGATGCCCAGATCTGGAAAGTTATTGAATTTGGTGACGTCATCATCCTTGACTTGAATGATGATGACAAAACCAAAGAGAAAAAGAGAGTTGACTATAGTGACGCAGACTACAAAATCCTTGAGAAGAACGCCAGGGCTAAAAAGACCTTCACATGGCTCTAAGCCCAGGCGATCTTCGGAAGATTCTGAAATACAAGGTTTGAAGGTTATGTGAGTCAAATTGAATTTCTAGGTGAAGAGCTCCCTCAGTGGAAATTCTCCTATCAATTCATGCAAGAACTAAACGCCCAATGGGACGAGTTCATCAATGCCCTTCAAGCTCAGAGTGATACCAAAGAAATCTCCTTGGAAGACCTTGTGTGTCGTCTTAAGAGTCACTCTGGAATTCTTGAGAGGAAGCTCTTGAAAAGGAATGATTCGGACAAAGGAAAGTCAATTGCTTTAAAAGTAGAAAAAGCCTTTGATCTATCCCAGATGAAAGACCCTCAACTTGAAGAGGATGACACAGTTGCTCTCATCACAAGAGCCTTCAGAAAAGCATGGAGAAGAGGAGAGACACGTCACACCGAAGATAATCAAAGTCCCAAAGAAATTATGTGCTATAATTTCCAAAAAGCAAGACACTTTGCCAGGAATTGCTACAAGAAAAGAGCAGGGGAACCACCAGTTCCTGAAGAGAAATCCGCAATGATGGCAACCTGGGAAGGAACAGACGACAACACGTGTCTCATGGCAACTGGGAATGATCAAGATGATGTCAATCAGGTACCCATTCACTCTTGGTTTATAGACAGTGCATGCTCATGAGACATGACAGGGAACAAATAATGGTTTCAATCGCTAAACTTCCAAAGCGGAAGCTCCATCACCTTCCGTAACAAAAGCAAAGGAGAAGTTCAAGGAACAAGCAAGGTAAGTATATCTGACAAACTCACTGTCAATAATGTGAATCTAGTAGACAATCTTGGTTTTGACTTGTTAGGTGTGGCTCAACTCTGTCAAAAAGGGAAGAATAGAGTTGTCTTTACTACTAATGGTTGTCAAGTTGAGAGTTTCAGTTCAGGGAAGATTCTTCTTAAGGGAATATGTGTCAATAATATCTACAAAGTAGACTCTACCTTTATTCTTGAGGAGGATTTGTGCTTTACCTCTGTTAAGGAGGACTCTCTCCTTTGACACAAAAGATTTTGTCATGCAGGTTTGTCACACCTTCAAAAGCTCTACCAAAAGGACCTAGTAACCGGTCTTCCCAAGGTCGAAGCCATCTGAGACATGGTGCTCTTCATGCATAAGAGGTAAACAAGTAAGGTCCTCCTTCAAATCCAAAAAGGAGGTAAGTACTTCTCGTACCTTAGAGATGATCCACATGGATCTATGTGGACCTATGCTCACACAGAGCCGTGAATGAAATAGGTATGTCTTTTTTATTGTGGATGACTACTGTAGGTACACCTGGACCATATTCTTATACTCAAAGGATGAAGTCTTTGAGGAGTTTGAAGCATGGCTAAAATCTGTGGAGAATAAACTGGGAGTCTCTGTAGTATCTATACGCTCTGACCATGGAACCGAGTTTGAAAACTCCCAGTTCTATGATCTGTGTAGGAACAAAGGGATAAACCACAACTTATCAGCCCCAAGAACTCCTTAGCAAAATGGAGTCGTGGAAAGCAAGAATAGAACTCTAGAGGACATGACAAGAACTCTCCTAATCTCTAGCAATCTTCCAAAGAACTTATGGGCTGAAGCACTCAACGCCTCATGCTATGTGCTAAACAGGGCCACTCTCAGACCTCTCATCAACAAGACCGCCTATGAACTTCTAAATGGAAGAAAGCCAAACGTATCTCATTTTAAAGTGTTTGGATGTTGATGTTTTGTTCACAACAATGGGAAGGAAAACTCCGGAAAATTCGATCGAAGAAGCGACGAAGGTACATTCGTGGGATACTCTCTCCAAAGCAATGCTTACAAGGTCTTCAACAGGCGAACAAGAAAGATGGAAGAAAGTATTCATGTGATCTTCGATGAGTCCACCATGGCTAGCGAAACCATACAAGAAGGAGACAGTACACCCTACACTCAGGAAGATAACTTTGATCTAGTTGAAGTTGCCAATCTCGGGGAACAAAGCCCGAATATTGGTGACCCAACACAAGCTTCAGAGTCTGATAAGTGTGCAGAAAGCAACTCAGAGGAAACAGAGGAAGATAGTGATGAGGAAATCAACAACAATCCTGACAATTCGGATGCAAGTCCCTCACCAGGGAACACAGCAGAAGAGTGCACCAACGAAGAACCTGCCACAGAAATCAGACGCACCTCTCGAAGCACCGGACCACCAGGATGGTTGAATGACTACATATGTAATGCAGTCATAAAAGATCCATTACCTTCAAACGTAATCACGAACAATCCTAGCGAAGGTACATCATCTCTGTTACCCTCTAATCAATTTTGTGCTTTCACCTCTTTTGTCTCCCTAGCAGAACCAAAGACAGTGGATGAAGCTCTAAAGGACCCAGAATGGGTCAAAGCTATGCAAGACTAGCTTCATCAGTTCAAAAGAAACAAGGTATGGAGACTTGTTCCTAATCAAGGGAACAGAACCATAATAGGAGCCCAGTGGGTTTTCAGAAACAAGCTAGATGACAAAGGTCAGGTCACAAAAAACAAAGCCAGACTGGTGGTAAAAGGGTACAACCAATAGGAGGGGATAGACTACGATGAGACCTTTGCTCCGATGGCCAGACTAGAAGCCATAAGATTATTGATCGCCTATTCAGCACATCATGGGTTCGAGCTTCAACAGATGGATGTAAAGACCGCCTTTCTCAACGGGGAACTCAAGGAAGAAGTCTTTGTGGAGCAAACTCCTGGGTTCGTTGATTCAGCTCACCCAGACCACGTCTATATTCTGGACACGGCTCTTTATGGTCTCAACCAAGCCCCTCGAGCATGGTACGAGAGACTATCTCGCCATCTGTTGTCCAATGGATACGTTCGTGGAGAGGTAGACAGAACACTGTTTCTTTTGAGGGAAGGAAAGGACACTCTGGTCGTGCAAGTATATGTGGACGACGTCATCTTTGGGGTCCACAAAAAACAAGCTGGTTGAGAGATTTGTCAAACTCATGGAAATTGAATTCAAGATGCGCATGGTAGGAGAACTCAAGTTCTTTCTCGGACTGCAAGTAATACAAGGAGATGACAGAACTAGAGTCCATCAGCAGAAGTATCTCAGAGAAGTAGTCAAGAAGTTTGGAATAGCAAATTCTAAGCCATATGCAACCCCAATTTCTCCAAATGACTCTCTGGGTAAGGACGAGAACGACAACAAGGAAGATCAATCTCTCTACAGAGGAATGATTGGATCCCTACTCTATTTGACTGCGTGCCGACTTGACATAATGTATAGTGTGTGTCTATGTGCAAGATTTCATGCTGATCCAAGAGAATCACACACCGTTGCAGTCAAGAGGATTATGAGGTACCTAAGGGGAATAGAAGATCCGTGCCTATGGTATCCCAGGGGAGGAAGCATGAGCCTTATAGGGTATACAAATGCGGACTTCGCCGGGAACATAGTAGATCGCAAGTCTACATCTGGCATGGCTCAGTTCTTAGGACCATGACTTGTCTCGTGTGGATCAAAGAAGCAGACCACGGTGATAATACTAGTGCTATAAATAACAGCTAAGTGATTTCGGTATCAATCTCAATTCAGTACCTATTCTCTGTGATAATACTAGTGCTATAAATATTGCTAAGAATCATGTGCTACACTCTAGAACCAATCATATTGAGATAAGACACCAGTTTCTGAGAGACTCTGTTGAAAAAGGGCTAGTAACAATGGAGTTCGTTCGCACTGAGGAACAAATCGCATACATCTTCACCAAGACACTAAACAAGGAACCTTTCGAAAGGCTTCGTCTAGAACATGGTATGATTTGTCTCGAATAATTCTGTCTATTCCTAAAATCCCCCCATGTCTGGTTGAAGTCTGAGTGATAATTGATTGTTATCTATAGGATTATATGAACATGTGATTGTATCTCGTTGGTATGAGTCATTTGCTTCTTCTTGTCTTGATTAATCCCAATATTCCTGAAATCTTCTTGAACTCGAAATGCTAGCACCATGATTTCTTTACATGAGAAGGTCTTATTTGTTGCCCACAAGAGTCCTCTTGATGTTTTGAACCCTCATTATAAATCCAAAGGATAGAGGATCTCTACGGACGTCCCTGAAGCCTTGTCATGATTGCACATTCCTATGAGCCCCTTGTATTCATCTAAATCTGGAATCTCTCATCATGACTTAATAAATTCACTTTTTCATCTATGATTTTTTGTATAATGTTCTATTGTACCATTTTTGGTAACTCACCCCAGCATTATACTATTCTATTCTTTTTGGAAAAATTGTGAAAGTGGAATGAATGTTCTGGTCCTCAAGAAGGAAAGGAGGCGTGGTCTCAAGATGGCATGAAAAGAAGTTTCCGTGTGTTTTTGGTAAGTTACTCAAGTAGTGATGTTGTATTGTAAAAGGTGAAGCGGTACCCAAAACCCTAAGATCTTATCAGTTTGGAAAAGGATCTTTCTCTTTCCAACTTGAAACGATCTCTATTCGCTATATATACCCCTCCCTCAAAATTACCAAAAATCCCATCCCATTTAAACAAGAAAATCACCTCCTCAAAATGAATGACCCTCTCCTACGTAAACTCAACTCTGCAAGCGTCATTCACTTATCACCGCCCTCCTCCATCTTCAACCCTACAACCTCCCTCATCACCCTCTTACCCACAACATCCATCCATCCATTTTGGTGCAGACACTAACCCAACAAGTAAGGTTACTAAAGGATCGCTCAATGATGTTTCCGAGATTGTGATGACTAAGGATGAAGATTAAAAAGTTGGAAGAATGGCTACTAAAGAAGGAAGTCTTCAGAGTACAAAACAACGGGTATGTAGGTTTGATACCCTCAAACAAGCAAACGGAACACTCAAGAAGGCCGTGTACAATGATAAGCTCGGCTGGTTCAATGGCTTCAGTTACAGAAACTCCTAAGAAACAACATGAAGAAGAAGTTGAAAAAGTTAACAAGACAACAGGGATTCGATCTTTTAGTTCAGGAAATTTGAAAAGGTCGCTACTACAGAGTAATCTGGCCCCATTCTTCAAAGGGAACAGAACATCTCTGACTACTTTCCAATTACTCCAACCCCACTCTTATTTCCCATCCGCATTATGCCTCTTCTCTTTGATCTTATTGTACACTTTCTCATTACTTATTATTCTTGGTTGCTAGCATGCCGATTCTCATATTTTTATCTTGATATTGTGATTTCTTGAGCATTGAAGTTCTTATGATTTATTACCTCGATTGCTTTCTTGTGTTTTGTATACTTCCTATCTATGACTTCTGATTTCATTCTTTTTGATGATGCCAAAAGGGGGAAATTAGAGGATAGCAGGACTTGAGGGGGAATTCATGACTTAGTTGTAGTTCGTTGTTTTTCTGAGGGGGATTTTTTTTTTTTAGTGCTTTGATAGTCTTTGTGCCTTAGCTAGTATATATGTCTCAGGTTTATACTCTTATTGTTAAGGATGTTTGTCATCATCAAAAAGGGGGAAATTGTTGAGATATGATGCGGTTTTGATTAAATGACAAACATCCACTAATGGTTTACTTGAGTGCGTAGGTATTGGTACTAGTTTGTGTGCAGGAACGAAGGAAGTCTACTTGTGTGTAGGCAGGAACAAAGGAAGTACAAGCAGGTATGAAATAAGTCTTGCTGGAATCCATGAGACGTAAGGTTACGTCGAATGGAAGACAACTGTGAAGAATAAGTTCATCCGAGGAAGAATAGTGGTCGAAGATATCTTGGAGGATGAACTTGAAGAATTATGGAAGAGTTGCATTTCAAAGAAGGAAAAAAGATCTTGTCAAAGAAGCTGGAAGGAAGATCTCGTCAAATAAGGAAAGTGGCAACTCGGCAAGGAATGGGCAGTGGACGCGCGTGTGGGTATTGCCAAAGAAATAAGGAAATATTACGCGCAAGGAATATTTCCTTATGAGCTTTGTTTCCTTATTTGATCTAGGCGGCGCGCCGAAGTGTAAGCCCCATGGTGACTACTTGGAAAACAAGTTGGAAGGTCACACGGAAGGAAAGATTTCTTAGGAAGAGAATTCCGTGAGAAAGATATTTTAGGAAGAGATTTCCTTGTGGAAAGATATTGTGAGATTTATATGTGGTAATATTAGAACGGCTAGATTGGTAGTTCGGTTTGAGCTATTTAGTGTGCTATATATTGTATGGGAATTACATACCTTAGCAAGACTAAGAAGAGTGAAAACCTAATACTCGGTTTAGAGTTGGTCTACGTGTGTGAGGTTGAGATTCAAGTGAGAATAGTGATCCGAGATCTAGCTAGGACGTCTAGGTGAGTAATCCAAGTTCTATTGTAATCAAGATATCAATACAACAAGTAAACTCGTTCAAACTCTCTCTAGTGAAAGCTAGAGAGGAGTGGTTTTTCGCCTCGCGGACTTTTTGGTACTTGGGGTGTTTCCACTATATATCATCGTGTCCAGGTTTGATTTACATTATTGTTTGTCTTTCTGCATAATCTACTTATCAAGGAACAATAGCTTTTGTTCCTTGAGTTTTTATACGCTAATCGATCCAACAACATCTCATCTAAAAGTTTTTGGATGCAGATGTTTTGTTCATAACAATGGTAAGAAAACTCTGGGAAATTCGATCCAAGAAGCGATGAAGGTACATTCGTTGGATACTCTCTTCAAAGCAAAGCTTACAAAGTCTTCAACAGACGAACAAGAAAAATCGAAGAAAGCATTCATGTTATCTTCGATGAGTGCACCATGGATGGCGAATCCGTACAAGAAGGGCACAATACACCCTACACTCAGGAAGATAACTTCAATCTAGTCGAAGTTGCCAATCTTGGTGAACAAAACCCGAATGGAGTTGACTTATCTCTAGCTCAAAAGTCTGAAAATTCGGCAGAAATCAACTCAGAAGAAACAGAGGAAGAAAGCGACGAGGAAAATAACAACACTCTTGACAATCCGGACGTCAGTTCCTTACCAGGGAACACAACAGAAGTGTGCACAAACGAAGATCCTACAACCGAGATCAAACACCTCTCAAAGCACCGGACCACCAGGATGGTTGAATGACTACATATGTAATGCAGTCATACAAGATCCATTACCCTCGGTCACAACCACGGACAATCCAAGTGAAGGTACGTCTTCTCTCTTACCCTGTAATGAATTTTGTGCTTTCACTTCCTTTGTTTTTCTACTATAACCAATAACAGTAGATGAAGCCCTCAAGGACCCAGAGTGGGTCAAAGCTATGTAAGACGAGCTTCATCAGTTCGAAAGAAACAAGGTATGGAGACTTGTCCCTAATCCCGGGAACAAGACCATAATAGGAACAAAATGGGTCTTCAGAAACAAGCTAGATGACAAAGGGCAGGTCACAAGAAACAAAGCCAGACTGGTTGTAAAAGGGTACAACCAACAGAAGGGATAGACTATGATGAAACATTTGCTCCCGTGGCCAGACTAGAAGCCATAAGACTATTGATTACATACTCATCTCATCATGGCTTCAAACTTCAGCAGATAGATGTAAAGACTGCATTTCTCAATAGGGAACTAAATGAAGAAGTCTTTGTGGAGCAAACACCTGGGTTTGTCGACTCAGCTCATCCAGACCATGTCTATGTACTTGACAAGGCTCTCTACAGCTTCAAACAAGCTCCTCGAGCGTGGTATGAAAGACTATCTCGCCATCTGCTGTCCAACGAATATGTTCGTGGAGAGGTGGACAAAACTTTGTTCCTACTGAGGGAAGGAAAAGACACTCTAGTCGTGCAAGTTTATGTGGACGACATCATCTTTGGCTCTACAAACAATGAGCTAGTTGAGAGATTTTTCAAACTCATTGAAGGTGAATTCGAGATGAGCATGGTAGGAGAACTCAAGTTCTTTCTCGGACTACAAGTGATACGAGGAGATGACGGAACAAGAGTCCATCTGCATAAATATCTCAGAGAAGTAGTCAAGAAGTTTGGAATCGCAAACTCCAAGCCCTATGCAACCCCAATCTCTCCAAATGACTCTCTGGGCAAGGACGAGAACAACAACAAAGAAGATCAATCTCTCTACAGAGGAATGATTGGATCTTTACTCTATTTGACTGCTAGCAGACCTGAGATAATGTATAGTGCGTGTCTATGTGCAAGATTTCAAGCTGATCCAAGAGAAACACACACCGTAGCAGTTAAGAGAATTCTAAGGTACCTAAGAGGAACAGATGATTTGTGTCTGTCGTATCCCAAGGGAGGAAGTATGAGCCTTGTTGGGTATACAGATGCGGACTTCGCAAGGAACAGAGTAGATCGCAAGTCTACATCTTGCATGGCTCAATTCTTAGGACCATGTCTTGTCTCATGGGGATCAAAGAAGCAAACCACTATGGCCCTTTCCACTTCTGAAGCTGAGTACATCGCAGCCGCAGCCTGTTGCTCACAACTCTTATGGCTTAAACAACAACTAAGTGATTTCGGCATCAATCTCAATTTTGTTCCTATTCTTTGTGATAATACTAGTGCTATAAATATTGCTAAGAATCATGTGCAACACTCTAGGATCAAACACATTGAGATAAGACATCACTTTCTGCGAGACTGTGTTGAAAAAGGGCTAGTAACAATGGAGTTCGTTCGAACTGAGGAACAAATTGCAGAGATCTTCACCAAGGCACTAAACAAGGAACCCTTCGAAAGGCTTCGTCTAGAACTTGGTATGATTTCTCTCGAATAATTCTGTCTAGTCATAAGTGGTTGAAGTTTAAATGATAATTAGTTGCTATTTATAAGATTATATGAACACGTTATTGTATCTCGTTAGTTTGAGTTACTTGCTTCTTCTTGTCTTGATTAATCGCAATATTCTTGCAACCTTTTGAATTCGAAATGCTAGCACCATGGTTTCATTACATGAGAAGGTCTTATTTGATGCCCAAAAGAGTCCTCTTGATGATTTGAACACTCACTATAAGCCCAAAGGATAGAGGATCTCTACAACCGTCCCTAAAGCCTTGTCATGATTGCACATTCCTATGAGCCCCTTGTATTCATCTACATCTGGAATCTCTCATCGTGACTTAATAATTCACATTTTCCATTTATGATATTTTAAGTATAATGTTCTGTTTTACCACTTTGGTAACTAACCTCGGCATTATACTATTCTATTTTTTTTGGAAAAATTGTGAAAGTGAAATGAATGTTCTGGTCCTCAAGAAGGAAAGAAGGATGGGTCTCAAGATTGCGTGAAAAGGAGTTCCCGTGTGTTTTTGGTAAGTTACTCCAAAAGCGATGTTGTCTTGAAAAAGGTGGAGCGGTACCCTAAACCCTGAGATCTTATCAATTTGGAAAAAAGATCTTTCTCTCTCCTAATTGAATCGGTCCCATCCGTTATATATACCTCTCCCTCAAAATTGCCAAAAATCCCTTCCCACTCAAACAGAAAACCACCTTCTCAAAATCATTGACCCTCTCCTACTCAAACTCAACTCTGCAAGTGTCATTCACTCATCCCCGCCCACTTCCATCTCCAACCCTATAACCGCCCTCATCACCCTCTCTCCAACACACCATTCAATCCCTTCCGTTGCAGACACTAACCCAATGAGTAAGGATGCTAAAAGGACCACTCAATGACGTCTCCGAGATTGTGGTGACTAAGGATGAAAATTACAAAGGTTGAAAGAATGGTTACTAAAGAGGAAACCTCCAGAATACAAAAAAATGGGTGAATTCAGTACCCTCAGTCAACAAGAGAAACATCAATTACTAAACAAGGCCGTGTACAATGGGTGAATTTAGTGCTTTGTCGATCTTTGTTCCTAGGCTAGTATATATGACTCGGGTTTATGATCTTATTATTAAGGATGTTTGTCATCATCAAAAAGGGGGAAATTGTTGAGTTGTGATGGGTTTTGATTAAATCACAAACATCCACTAATGATTTACTTGAGTGCGCAGGTATTGTTACTAGTGTGTATGCAGGAACGAAGGAAGTGTGTGAAGGAGCGAAGGAAGTCTTGATGGAATCCATGAGACGTAAGGTTACGTTGAATGGAAGCCAGTTGTGAAGAATAGTCCATCCGAGGAAGAATATTGGTTATAGATATCTTGGAGGATGGCCTTGATGAATTATGGAAGAGTTGCATTTCAAATAAGGAAAGAAGATCTTGTCAAAGAAGGAAAGTGGAAACTCGACAAGGATTGGGCTTTGGACGCGCGTGTTTGAATTGCCAAAGAAATAAGGAAATATCATGTGCAAAGAATATTTCCTTATACGCATTGTTTCCTTATATGATCAAGATGGCGCGCTGAAGAGTAAGTCCCAATGGTGACGACTTGGAGAACAAGTTGGAAGATCACACGGAAGGAAAGATATTTTAGGAAGAGAATTCCTTAGGAAAGATATTATGGAAATATGGGAACGGCTATATATTGGTGTTAGGTTAGAGCTATTTAGTGTGCTATATATTGTATGGGATTTACATAGCTTAACAAGAATTTAAAGAGCGAAAACCTAGTGCTTTGTTTAGAGTTGTTCTACATGTGTGAGATTGAGATTCAAGTGAGAAGAGTGATCCAAGATCTAGGTGGGAAATCTAGAATAGTGATCCAAGTTCTATTGTAATCAATGTATCAATACACAAGTAGACCCGTTCAAACTCTCTCTAGTGAAAGCTAGAGAGGAGTGTTTTTTCGCCTCAAGGACTTATTGGTACTTGGGGTGTTTCCACTATACATCATCGTTTTCAGGTTTGATTGACATTGTTGTTTGTCTCTTTACTTAATCTACGTATCAAGGAACAATTGCTTTTGTTCCTTGAGATTTATATGCTATTCGAGCTTTGTTCTCCAAGGTTGGCAACTGCGACTAAATCGAAGTTATCTTCCTGAATGTAGGGTGTACTGTCTCCTTCTTGTACGGATTCGCCGGCCATGGTGGACTCATCGAAGATCACATGAATGCTTTCTTTGATTTTTCTTGTTCGCCTCTAGAAGACTTTGTAAGCTTTGCTTTGGAGAGAGTATCCAACGAATGTACCTTCATCGCTTCTTGGATCGAATTTTCCAGTGTTTTCCTTCCCATTGTTGTGAAGAAAGCATCTGCATCCAAAAACTTTGAGATGAGATACGTTTGGCTTTCTTCCATCTAGAAGTTCATAGGCGATCTTGTTGATGAGCGGTCTGAGAGTGGATCTGTTTAGCACATAACATGAGGAGTTAAGTGCTTCGGCCCAAAAGTTCTTTGGAAGGTTGCTAGAGATTAAGAGAGTTCGTGTCATATCCTCTAGAGTTTTGTTCTTCCTTTCCACGGCTCCGTTCTGCTGAGGAGTTCTTGGTGCTGAAAAGTTGTTGTTTATCCCTTTGTTCCTACACAAGGCATGAAACTGAGAATTTTCAAACTCAGTTCCATGGTCGGTGCGTATAGAAACTAGGGAGGTCTCCCAATTGTTTTTCAACTGATTTTAGCCATGCCTCAAACTCCTCAAAGACTTCGTCCTTTGAAGACAAGAATAGGGTCCAACTGTACCTAGAATAGTCATCCACAATAACAAAAACATACCTATTTCCTCCACGGCTCTATGTATGCATAGTTCCACATAGGTCCATGTGGATCATATCTAAGAGACGAGAAGTGCTTACCTCTTTCATGGATTTGAAGGTTGACCTTACTTGTTTTCCCCTTATGCATGAGAAGCACACCATGTCTTGGATGGCTTCGACTTTAGGAAGTCCACTTACCAGGTCTTTTTGGTATAGCTTTTGAAGATGTGATAGACCGGCATGACAAAATCTTTTGTGCCATAGGAGAGAATCCTCTTTAACAGTGGTGAAGTATAGATCCTCCTTAGGAATGAAGGTGGAGTCTACCTTGTATATGTTATTGACACATATTCCTTTAAGGAGAATCTTCCCTGAACTCAAACTCTCAACTTGACAATTATTAGTAGTAAAGATGACTCTATTCTTCCTTTTTTGACACTGTTGAGCTACGATTAACAAGTCAAAACCAAGTGTGTTTACTAGATTCACATTATTGACAGAGAGTTTGTCAGATATACTTACCTTGCCTGTTCCTAGAACTTCTCCCTTGCTTTTATTTCTAAAGGTGAGGGAGCCTCCACTTTGGAAGTTTAGCGATTGAAACCATTCTTTGTTCATTGTCATGTGGCATGAGCATGCACTGTCCACTTTGGAAATATTCCTTGCACACAATATTTCCTTATTTCCTCAGTGATTCAAACACGCGCGTCCAAAGCCCAATTCCTTGCCGAGTTGCCACTTTCCTTCTTTTGAGAAATCTTCTTTCCTTATTTGCGAGGCAACTCTTCCATAATTCTTCAAGGTCATTAGTGGACTTTTGTCATTTAATCAAAACTCATCATATTTCAACACATTTCAAGTTCAATACATTTGCAAAAATATTGAGTAAATCAAGACATGAAGAAGCAAACAATTTAAAACAACGAAAGACTTTGACAAATTTCATATAATCCTACATATAGAAATCAACTAACATTCAGACTTCAACCAGTCATTGGGGTTTTAGGAATAGACAGAATTATTCGAGAGAAATCATACCAAGTTCCAGACGAAGTCTTTCGAAAGGTTCCTTGTTTAGTGCCTTGGTAAAGATATCTGCAATTTGTTACTATGTTCAAACAAACTCCATCGTTACTAGTTCTTTTTCAACACAGTCTCGTACGAAATGATGTCTTATCTCAATGTGTTTAGTTCTGGAGTGCAGTACAACATTCTTAGAAATATTTATAGCACTAGTGTTATCACAAAGAATAGGAAAAGAATTGAGATTGATACCAATGTCACTTAGTTGTTGTTTGAGCAAACTGAATAGCTCTAACCTAATACAATATCTATCCGACCTATCTTTTTCCATAAATCTTATCATAATAGTATAATATTCTTTCCTATTATTTCCTTCCGTGTGATCTTCCAACTTGATCTCCAAGTCTTCAACTTCGGTCTTCAATAAGCACGCCGCTTCTTTGTGAATAAGGAAATATTATCTATAAGGAAATATTCCTTATAGATATTATTTCCTTATTTCTCTAAACGGTTCAAACGGGCGCGCGTCTCAAGGGCAAGTCTTCACCGAGTTTCCTTTTCCTTCTTTGAGAAATTCTTCTTTCCTTATTTGGTAGACAACTTTTCCTAATTTCTCCAAGGCCATCCTCCATAATATCTCGACCGATATTCTTCCTCGGATAGACCTACATTGCACAACTGACTTCCATTCGACGTAACCTTACGTCTCATGAAATCCAGCAAAACTTCTCTTGTTCCTGCAACCACTAGTAAACATACCTATGCACTCAATCAGATCATTAGTGGATGTTTGTCATTTAATTAAAACTCATTACATCTCAACAAATACCAATAAGTACTTCGAAACGAAAAATCACTCCTCTCTAGCTTTCACTAGAGAGAACATGAACGAGTCTACTCGTGTTATTGGTATCTTGATTACAATAGAACTTGGACTACTCTTCTATAATTCCTACAAATCTCGGATCATTTTTTTCACTTGAATCTCAATATCTAACACTCGTTGAGCTTCTCTAAACAATGCACAAGGGTTTCGCTCTTCAAAGTCTTGCTAAGCTATGTAAATCCCTTACAATATATAGCAAACTAAATAGCTCTAAACTAATACAATATCTAGCCGTGTGAAATTCCAACTTGTTCTCCAAGCTAATCTTCAACTTGATCTTCGACCTTCATATGTGCCGCCTCACATGTATATGGAAATTCTATCTTTAATGCAATATTCCTTATATATATATAATTTCCGTATATCTAAACATTCATACGGCGCGCGTCCTCATGACCTAGATCTTCTACCGAGTTAATCTTTCCTTTCTTGAAAAGTCTTCTTTCCTTATTTGTGAGTCAACTCTTCTTCATTATTTCCAAAGCCATCCTCCATAGTATCTCGACCGATATTCTTGCTTGGATGGACCTTCACCTTGCACAACTATCTTCCATTCAACGTAACCTTACGTCTCATGTAATCCTACAAGTCTTCTCTTATTCATGTAACCACTAGTAAACATACAAATGCACTCAAGTAAATCATTAGTGGATGTTGGTCATTAATCAAAACCCATTACATCTCAACAGTTTCCCCCTTTTTGATGATGACGAACATCTTTAACAAAAATATCATAAACCTGAGGCATATATACTACCTATGGAACAGAGACTAACAAAACTCTAAAAAATCTCCCTCAGAAAAACAACGAACAAAAAAAAAACTAAGCATGAATTCTCCCTCAAGTCGTGCTATCCTTTATTTCCCCCCTTTTGGCATATAAAAAAGAATAGAGTCAAGAACTATAGATAACAAGCAAATGGAACAAGACAGTAAGACATACGTTGCAATAACTCATAGGAACTTCAATACTTAAAAGACACCAATTATCAAGACAAACAAAGAGAAACCTGACAAAGTAGCAACCAAAAGAGGCAGAGAGTGAGAAAGTGCAAAAAAAAACAAGAAGGATAATGCGGCTAGAAGGATAATGCGTCAATCTACTTAGCCTTGCCCTTCCTCGTCATTGGTGTCTTAGCCGAGGAAGAAGAAGGAGAAGAAATCAAGATTCTCACAGGCTCGACATCAATAGGAATTGCGGAAGATGACGCTTGAGCAATCTTTTGCTTCATTTTCGCCGCGATGAACTCAGAAGCATACTCACCACGTCCACGAGCGCGAGAAGCGACGGCTAAAAAAAAGAGTAAGAATCCCCATGTACGAATAAGAAAATGAAAAGAGATACAAGTTGAAAGCACAAAGGGTAAGACGACTTACCACTCGAAGGTGCAGAAGCATAGGGACGACCATCCCCGTCGTGATCATGGAATTTCCGATCGTCCTCAGGGATCGCCAAAAGCTTCGCCATCACAATGTTGGTCTCCGGCCTCGAAACTATGACCTTCACATTAACTAAAAGAACACGCAAATTCACGCGTAAGAAAAGGCGTTGACGCTTACGTTACAGAGAAAAGGCTTTTTAAGACAAAGTAGAAAAAGAAAATGAAGGACTTACTTGCAGGGTTCCATTCCTCAATGAGCCAAGCACCACCTTTGTTAAGAGTATACTTCTTCACGAAGTAGAAGTGCTCTGCCCAACCGCGACCAGCCGTGCTCCCCTCAAAGTCAATACAAACTTCATTAGGTTTAGACTTGAAGCCCACTTGACCCGCCACATCAGTAGAATTAATCAAGGACTGAACGAGATCGCCGAAAACAATCTTGACGCCATAGGTTTCCACCACAACGTCGAGAGCTCCGAAATTCGCCAGACGTTGGAGAGAAGTTGCCCCGTCGCGACATATAACGCCAACATAAAGGCCATCACCAGGGGTGAAAATGGAAACCGGTGCCCAGCAAGGACCGAGTACTCATAGACCAAGATCCATCCCGGCCGGTGAGCATCGGCGCAGAATCTCCTAGGAGGAATCTCAATTTCAACTTCAGGGCCCAACTCTGCCAGAGCCCTCAATCTCTCGACGTTATGAGCTTCAGAAGAATGACGATCTAGATCCTTAAGCATCTCCTTTGGTTCGTAGATAATTTGCCTTGCCATTTGATTGATGTTAAGATTGATTGAGAAAAGATGATAAGTTCTCTGAGACAAGTAGACGAGTACACGAGTAAACGGGTAAACGAGAAATGAGAGATGAAGATATCGATAAGCAGGGAAGAAGATGAGTTTAGAAGAGAGTGTGTAAAAGAAGCCAAGGTCTCGCTCTTATATAGGCAAGAAATCAGCGGAGATCACGACTATAATTGATCCCCTATGGCATTGTAGCCGATAAGAAAGTAGTCATTGAAAAATGAACGGTATAAGCGCAATTAACGAGGAGCTCCATCCGGCGAAAATCAATAATTCAAAGGCACATCGATCGATGCAATTCTGCAAGATTAATTTGTATACGATGACTTCAGCGAACGCGTTCCTATCCATATGAAGACGTATTCTGAAGAAAAAGAAGATGTTTCCCAGATCTGCAAGACAATAAGATCCGTAAAACGCCTTTGGGGTATTGTTTGTGCCTAAAAATACGACTAGAAGAGAACGTGTCTAAGAGCTATGCTTAGACGACAACGGCTATGAGAGAAAACGTGTATGAAGGCGTCGTCGAGATCAAGATGAAGTTGGCAGAATAAGTATTTTATTTAATATTCATTATGTAAATAGTAAGAGAAGTCGTAAAAGATATTAGAAGAATATCTTTTACCATGTTTTACATCGATATTAGATAGAAGGAAAAGATATTATTCTATTTCCTTATAGATAGAACTAGGGTTAGCCTATTTAAAGGGGCTTTCACCTTTTTTGTAATCAAGTTAGCCTCCACGAGAGTAATACAGAAGTACAAGCCTTAAACCCTATTATCCCATCGTGTTCTTGAGTGTAGAGATTGTTAGCATCGAGTTCTTATCATAACCCTACAGTTGCTTGAGTATTAACACGTTTATATTCTCGCTACAACTAATGACCATTCATGGTACACTCTCAGAATGGAGCTAAAGTGGAATAATGCTTATTTGATGAGTATGAATGCAGGCTCGGTAAGTGGCAGGAGCTCCAAACGATCTAGGTCTGAGAAGGAAGCTGATTCTTGTAATCAAGTTACGCAATCCAGTGCTTATAATGAATCTATAAAGCGCTCAGATGGTATAAAGGAAACTAAGAGAAAGGGAAAAAAAGGGGCGTCCACTACTTGTGCTGCAGATGGTGAACGATGTACAAAGTTAGCAAAAGAAAAACTTGTCAAGTGTGATAAGCTACATGAATTCTTGCTTGAAAAGGAGGCGCGAAAGAGGGAGAAGCAAGCAAATTTTATTTTGTTGGAACAAAAGAGGATCGAGATGGAGGAGAAGAACGAGAAGTGGAAAAGGTACAATTTCTGATGAGTCAATCCAATCTTCCACTAGAGGGAGAAGCTCTCAAGGAAAGGTTGTTGAAAGCATTATGTGAATAAGAGACATTATCCATGTACATGTGAGAAAGATGTACTAGTGTTTAATTTCTATCTTGCATGTTTTTATTTCTGATTGCATATTTCATCTTGTAATGCATGTTTCAATCTTTTAGTATATGTTTTAATCGTGTAATGCATGTTTCAATCTTTTATATCTTATAATGCATTTGTCTTAATGTAATAAAAGTTTATGTATGTGATAGGTTTTTTTGAGTGTTGCATGTGATAGCTTCAGCATTAATGCAAAGAAGTTATGGTCGAATGTGAAGCATAGTCTCTAATAATGTAGAGAAAGAAGCTTCTAGGGGCTTGCCATGTGATAGCAACTTGACAACTTTTTTTTTGTTTTTTGAACAAAGCATAATAATGAGACCCATAAGGGTGGTTGGGATTTGACATGTTTTGGTTAGATGTGAAACATGGTCTATAATAATGCATAGAAAGATGCTTCTAGGGGCTTGGTATGTGATAGCAACTTGACAATTTTGTTCGTTTTGTGGACAAAGCATAATAATGAGACCCAAAAGGATGGGTGACAATTGACATGTTGTGTTTGGGATGCATTTGTTTTAGCTTTTTAAAGATATATATAAGTGAGTATAAACAAAGGTTAATCCACCATCCACTTTCACTCCTCAACTTTCCTTTAAATATTCAATCTTTAATAATGCATGCTTCATCCTTAATTTCAAACCCTCTTGTTTCTAGTAATAGCTCCGAAGATGACGCGTTGATAAATCATTTACAAGAAGTTATTGATGCTTGTGATGCAGTTGAGGAAATATCACAACCAGAAATTTCATGAAGACAACGCCGTTGATATACTACAAGAAGAAGGGATGAAGCCTCCAACAAGATTTACAAAGATTATTTATGTGATCACCCAGCCTATCCAGATGATCGCTTCCGCTACAGGTTTAAAATGAGTAAGCATGTCTAAATGCGTATTTTTGATAGATTGGAGAATGGAATGGAGTACTTTCTACAAAGGTCAGATGCAAGTGGTAGGCTTTGGGTATCTGCATTACTAAAATGTATTGCAACCATGTGTATGCTTGCTTATGGAACATGTGAGGACGCTTGTGATGAGTATTATCGTGTTTTAGCATCAATCGCAAGACTATGCTTGGGGAATTTTGTCGATAAAGTCATTACCTTTTTTCGGTGATGAGTATCTTAGGTGGCAAACGGCTGTGGACACACAACGACTACTAAACGTAGGAGATTCTCGTGAATTTTCATGGATGTTGGGTAGCATTGATTGTATGCATTGGCGGTGGAAAAATAAACCAACTGAATAGAAAGGTCAATATGCCCGTGGAGATCATGGTCATCAAACAATAGTTTTGGAGGTTGTTGCGTCATATGATCTATGGTTTTGGCATGCATTTTTTGGGGTTAAGCTAATGATGTTAATGTTCTTGATCATTCTCCTGTTTTTGATGACGTTCTGCAAGGGGGAGCTCCAACTGTTAATTTCATGGTTAGTGTACATACATACAACAAAGGATATTATCTCACTGATGGTATCTACCCGTCTTAGGCGACATTTTTCAAATTAATTCGATTCCCTCAAGGGCATAAAGCTAAGTTATTTGCCCAACACCAAGAGTTTGTTCGTAAAGATGTAGAAAAGGCGTTTGAAGTGTTACAAGCTTGCTTTGCAATAAATTCGTAATCCAACACTTCTTTGGGACCTTGTGAATTTTGGAAAGATAATGAGGGCTTGCATTATTATACATAATATGATCGTCGAATATGATCAATATTCTTACAATCATCATAACTATGGAATCCCAACGTTCCATGAAGACGTAAGGGGAGAAGACTAGAGTTGGACATACTCCACCGATAGACATTCTAGTACGTTTAATATTGTCTTAATGAGGGTATCTCTTCGGGGTGAAAATATCTACAACCAACTTAGGGAAGATATAAATATTATATACTTTTATTGATTTGATAAAAAAAATTATTAATATAAAAGGGTATAACTATAAATAAAAAAATATCAATGAATCTCATGAATGAGTGGGTAAGAAATGAGTTGGGTCTCAAATAACATTATTGTAATAAAAATTTATTCATCCCATATGAGTCTCAGGGATAAACATTCTCTAAGGATTTCCAATTTTCAACTAAAAGAGTGCACTTCTGCATTTTCAACAAATTTGCATCTACGTTTATGTTACAAAAGATATGCACATTGTATATATAACTAGTGTTCACATTTTGCGTAGAAAATGTACGGATGGACCTTCCCATTAGGATTAAGGATAGATCTCCACATGTATCTCTTTTCTCCCTTTTCTATTTCTGATTTTGGAGCGTGAAATTTCTTCTCTGTCGTTCTCAATCTTCATTCTTCTGTTTCTGACTCCTACTTTCCTCTTTACTTCTCCATCAGCTTCAATCTCCTTCTTTGATCTTTGACATTGATGCATCAAATAATCCCGTCGCCGACATCAATTCCTCAGTCTAGAGTGGTTCTCCTTTGATCAATTCAAGTATTGATTGTTTTTGCTCGTGAAATCATTCTGCCATTGACATCGATTGTTTAATTGAATTGATTGAGCCGAATTGAATCAATTCCTCATCTTCTTCATGTTCTCCTTCTAATGCACACCTAAGATTAAGATTTGGAATTGATTTGGAGGTGTTTTGATATAGTATTCAAAATTGTTTTTAACATTAGGTCAAATGAGATGGAATCAACTTTGAGATTGTTCATTGTTATGGATGTGAAGGCTGTGATAACATGGAATTCGTTGATGGCAGGGCATTTTAAGAAAGGAGAGAAACTAAGTGAAGCACGCAACATATTTGATAAAATTCCTCAAGCAAATGATTTTTGTTACAATACGATGTTGACTTGTTGTGTGTGCCTAGATGATCTATAGTTGTTAGGGAGTTTTTAAATCATATTTTGTTGAAGGATAGTGCTTGTAATGTGGGCTTGTTATCCCTCATTTTTTTTGTGTTTGATGCTTGTAAACACACATTCGTTATCCAAAGCACATAATTATTTGAGTATTCAATTTTGTGTAGTTTATGTTGATTGTAAGAACATGTATCATCTTGATTTTTTGGAATTTGTAATAAGCTTGGCCACAACTGCAAAACCTGCCCAAAATTGTTGATTTAGTTTGTGATACAAAAACACTAGCCCATGCACACAAAAGAAATGTCTCATGCACACTGATGAACTGACTCATGCACACATACTTTTGAATCTCTAGAAAGAACAATTTTGCGTTTTTATGGATTTTATTGTAGTTTCTGTTGATTGTAAATAAAAGTATCATTCTTTTTTTTGAAATTTGTAATAAGCTTGCACTAGTAGAAAAAACACTTGAGGCGGTCACCTTAAAAATCGACGCAAAAAGTCTTATTCTACTATCTGTTGAGGCGGTCAGTCGTTTAGTTCGCTACAACAGGTACTTTAGAGGCGGGCAAATATCCGTTCGCCTCAAATAATATTTGTGTTTTTTACTTGTTGAGGCGGTCAGTAAGGCGCCCGCCTCAACAGAACCCAAAAATAGATGCGGGCAGTAAGGCGCCCGCCTCAAATGATGCGACGAAGAGATTAGAAGCGGGCAGTAAGGCGCCCGCCTCAAAATAACACAAACATTAGAGGCGGGCAGTCATGCGCCCACCTCAACAAATGCTTCAAAAAACTCTGCTTCGTCAAAAACTTGCAGTCTCGACTTTTTCATATGCCCGCTCTCAAAACTGTCGACTGCGCCTCCTCCTTTCCGCCTCCTCCTCGCCGCTTCCTCCACGCCTCACCGCCTCCTCCTCGTCTCGCCGCCTCCTCCAACTCACCACCTCCTCCTCGCCTCGCCGCCTCCTCCAATTCTAATTTTGGGTTTTGCCACCTCCAGCTGATCTCCTCTGGAAGCTGCCACCTCCAACTCGCTGCCTCCTCCAACTCGCCGCTTCCTCCACGCCTCACTGTCGAATTCGTCGACTGCTCCTCCTCGTCTCCTCCTCCTCCTCCAGCTTTCATCCTTGGAGTCATCGAGGTAGGTGAAACTTCCTCCTTCGCAAATTGTTTTCGGATTTTGATGTGCAGGAGTTGATTCCTTTTGTGGTATGAATGGTTGATTTTTGTTGTTGTGGGTGATTAGTCCCTTATTTGGTGGAATTTTGATTGATTATGTTGTTTTGGTTCTTTAGGAAATTTTGATGCACTCCAAGTGTTTGGTAAAATGCCTAGTAGAAAATTTACATGCACTCCAATAGATTATGACTATATATTGGAACATATAGTACTTGGTAGTTTTACTAGTTCTTGTTAATACCTTTTATGTATGTTTAGGACTATACTCTACCTCTTGTCTATATAGTCAATTCATATAACTAAACTTAAGCTTGTGACTTTTTAGCATGACTTGATAAAAATTGTAGGAAAACAAAGGAAATATGTCGATGAGTGATTTTAATGAGTTTTGCATGATATATTGTTTTGTTAGCTAGATATCCAAATAATTTTATTTTATTTCAATGAGTGTTTTCAATGTTATGTATGTATTGGTCTTTCTACAGTTTTCTTCTGTTATTAGAAATGAGTCGTCGTTGGATGTACGGTGATCATACTACAACTGAATATTTGAGTGGGGTTGGGGAGTTTATTAGATGTGCTTTAGTCAACCAACAGAGTACAAAAGCCGAAAAAATCTATTGTCCCTGCCGTGATTGTAACAATGTAAGGAGGTTAGCGGACATTGATGAGATTGAGGATCATTTATTTCGTCGTGGGTTTAAGCAAGAGGTTTGGTTTTGGCATGGAGAGAAAATACTTGATCGTCCAAGTTCTAGTGTAAACGAATTTTATCTTCAGGTAGACAGTAATGAGAATGATGATAACATTTCTGAGAATTATGAGATGGATGATGATGATGATGATGAGCAAGAGGATGAAATGAATGAGATGATGGATGGGGTGAGAGATCGCTTGGATGAACGACCTAAGGTGTTAGAACAACTAACAAAGGCTGCTGAGACGCCTTTGTATCCTGGGTGTACAAAATTTACCAAGTTAGAAGCTTTGTCAGTGCTATACGACTTGAAATCGAAGAGTAGCTGGACTGATTCGAGTTTCACGACCTTATTGGAGTGGTTAAGTGAAGTTTTGCCGGAAGGCAATGAGTTGCCCACCTCTACCTATTATGCCAGGAAAGTGATGTGTCCCTTTGGCTTAGAGGTTGTCAAAATAGATGCTTGTCCAAACGATTGTGTTCTTTACAGAAAAGACCATGAAAATTTGGATGAGTGTCCAAAGTGCGGTGTATCTCGTTACAAGCGTAAAGGGGTAAATTCCGCTAAGAAGGGGCGGCCGGCTAAAGTTATGTGGTATCTTCCAATCATAGATAGATTTAAGCGTTTGTTTTCATTAAAGAAACAAGCAAAAAATCTGAGATGGCATGCAGAAGGGAGGAAGAAAGGAGGTTAGAAATCTGAGACTTGCTCTGTGTACAGATGGTGTGAATCCTTATGGCACTCTAAGCACTCAGCACAGCACATGGCCGGTTCTTCTTGCGATTTATAATCTTCCTCCATGGTTGTGTATGAAGCGCAAGAATATCATGTTATCACTCCTCATCTCGGGGCCTAAGCAACCTGGAAATGACATAGATGTGTATCTAGCGCCACTCATAGAGGATTTGAAATTATTGTGGAATGAAGGTGTTTCAATGTACGATGCACACACCAACTCAGACTTCACACTGCGAGCTATGGTTTTTTGTACCATAAATGATTTTCCAGCATATGGAAACTTGTCTAGGTACAAAACCAAAGGAGAACAAGCATGCCCAATATGTGAAGAAGACATGGAACCCACATACTTGAAACATTACAAGAAAAATGTGTTTGTAAAGTACAGGAAGTTCCTTAGTCGGTATCACCCTTATCGTAAGAAGAAGAAAGAGTTCAATGGTCACACCGAGGAAGGAGTGGCTCGTGCACCTTTAACGGGATCGCAGGTTTATGAACGTATTAAAAATGTTGAAACCAAATATGGCAAGTTCATCAAGCCCAAGTCTAAAAAGGGTGTTTTATGGAAGAAAGTATCTTCACTATGGGATCTTCCTTATTGGAAAGATTTGTCGGTTCGTCATTGTCTCGATGTGATGCACATTGAAAAAAATGTGTGTGATGCTATTATTGGGACTTTGCTACACATTCCCGGAAGGACTAAGGACAATAAGAAAGTTCGGAAAGATATGAAAGAGAGGAATATGCATCCAGATTTGTGGCCCGTGAAAAAAAAGGATGGTAAAAGGGCTTTTCTTCCTCCAGCGTGTTACACAATGTCAAGAAAGGAGAAAAAGACGTTTTGTGAGTGCTTACATGGCATTAAGATGCCATCGGGATATTCATGTAATGTAAAACGTCTAGTTTCTCTCTCAGACCTGAGGTTGATCGGTATGAAGTCTCATGATTGTCATGTACTGCTTAATGTTTTTCTGCCAATTGCACTTCGTGGGATATTGCCGAAACACGTGAGGCATGTTATAACAAAACTTTATGTGTGTTTTTCAGTTCGATATGTGCTAAGGTGATTGATCCAGAGAAACTAGATAGTCTGCAAGATGATATCGTTGAAACTTTGTGTCGATTTGAAATGTACTTTCCGCCCTCTTTCTTTCATATAATGGTGCATTTAATTGTCCATTTAGTGCGAGAAATCAAGTTATGTGGCCCGGTGTTCTTAAGATGGATGTATCCCTTTGAGAGATATTTTGGGTCTTTAAAAGACAAAGCAAAGAATCCGGCGAATCCAGAGGGTAGTATAATTCGGGGAATCTTTCATGAAGAGATATGTGAATACGTAGCTGAAATTTTGTCGAGGCTTGAACCAATAGGCCTTCCGAAATCTCGTCATGTAGGGAGGCTTGAAGGGGTGGGAGTAATTGGTAAAAAAGTGATCTCGCCTCCTTCTGAAAGGAAGAATAAGGCACATCTTTGTGTGTTGCAGCATCTTACAGAGGTCAGTCCTTACGTAGATAAGAATGTGCTTGAATTGCAACATAATAATCCTAAATTTAATGAAAGGGCATTGATGCGGGAACATAATCGCTCATTCGTTGATTGGTTTAAGAAGGAAGTAGCTGAGGAACTAAAGAAAGGGCATGATGTTTCTGATACAGTCAAGTGGTTAGCTCGAGGTCCTCGTCTATGTGTTCGGTCTTATGAAGGGTATGATATCAATGGGTTCACATTCTACACGTCAAGACAAGATGAAAAGAGTGTGGTGCAGAATAGTGGAGTGAAAGTTGTTGCATCATCTAGGGTCTATGCAAGCGCTAAGGATAAAAGACCGGTTGATGCGACACAATCGTATTACGGTGTAATCGAAGAAATATGGGAGCTTGATTACAACAGTTTTGTGATTCCTGTTTTCCGGTGCAAGTGGGCCAACAACCATAATGGGGTGAAACAAGATGATATTTACCCGGGTTTAACATTGGTAAACTTTGACCGATTAAGTGAGAGTGACGAGCCATTCATTCTAGCGTCACAAGCTAAGCAAATTTTCTATATCGTAGACAATGTTGATCCTAGATGGCGTGCAGTTGCACAATGGAAAAGGCATATTCTCGGTATTGATGATGTTCTGGATGAAGATGAGTATGACAACTATGATGACTCACCCCTGTTATCAACTGTTGTTCAACCATTACCAGAGGAGGAAGATGCAAATAATACTAATCACATGCGCACAGATCATAGGGAAGGAATATGGGTTTCAAAGCGCAAATGAATAAGATGACTCTGCTTCTGATCTGATTCTGGTTTGCTTCTGATCTGATTCTGATATGATTATGATTTGCTTCTGGCGTGCTTCAGTTTTTCTTCGGTTCTGATCTGATTTTGATATGATTCTGATATGATTCTGGTATGATTCTGATTTGCTTCTGATTTGCTTCTGGCGTGCTTCAGTTTTTCTTCGGTTCTTCCCTTGATTCTGGTTTGTTTCCCATCTTATCTATCATTGAAATATGTTGTGCTTCTAGAATCTTTAATGTATATTTAGTATCTTTAATCTTTATGTATACTCATTGTTTTCTTGCTTATGATGCAGGAGTGTATTTGTCAGTGTTAAAATGAATAACCAAATTGTTGTTGGAAATGATTCGGAAGGTGACAGTGATCCAGTTATTCCTCCTACAACAGGTGACGAATCACTGGATGCTAGCACGATTACAAAGATTGTCCGTGGTCGATCAAAAGGAGTCAAGGAAAAAAAAGCTATCTTCCTTGAGTATAATGAGCTTAATATCCCTGATGGAAAGTGGTCGGCGGAATATGGGAAGCAAGTTGGAACTTGTGCTGCTAGAATTAATATTAATGAGAAAGAATACCGAAAGATAGATGAGCAAACAAGGAAGGGGTTTTGGGAGGAGACCAAGGTAAAACGTTGGATATGATTTCACATGTTTTTAATACTATGTTCATAATTTAACAGTTTCTGAAAATTGGCAGCTTTTGTTCCACATTTATGATGATTCGAGTAATTCAAGGGAAAAATATTTTCACCATGGTGTGGCAAAACGATTTCGAGATTTCAAGAGTAAGTTGGTGCGTCGATGGATCACTAAAAAAGAAAAGATGTCGAAGACACAGTCATCCAAGATGCCTTGGGAAGTTTATGACCACATCACAGAGGAATATTAGAACACATTTTTTCAACAATACTTCATGCCGGAGTCATTGGTAAGTTATTGTTTTTTATACAAATGGTTTCTTATGCATCATGTACAAATCTGTTTTTGGTGTTGAATTTGGTTTTGAATGGTAATTGAGTTAAATTTTCTTTCAGAAATCATCTTTAACATCCTTTTTGACAGGCTCGTAGTGAAAAGGCAAGGAACAATGCGTCATTCAACAAAAGCCATCATCGCACTGGCCAGAAGGGTTATATCAGAAAACGACATGAATAGATAGACGATGGACGACTTCCACCAGAAGCAGCATTAACTTTCTCAAGTAGTTCCTCGGTGAACTCTTCTGTCACCTCAACGCTAGCTAGAGTTAAGAAATTTAGATCAAAGGAGTGGATATTGGCTCATCAAGTTCTAAATAAAGATGGAGAGTGGGAAATTGACCCAAATGATAAGGAAATTGCAGAAATTGCCAAAAAACCTGTAAGAAGTGATATCTAAGTAATGTTTATTTTCTTTGATTATAAATTATGAACTAATTCTTACTTTTCTAATTGACATAGATGGAGTACATTGAAGAAGAAGAAAAAGGTAATCTTGTTTTTGAAGATCAAGAGGATGCCCTCACCAAAGCTATGGCGAAAAAAGATCATCGTGGGCGTGTCAAGGCAATGGGTGGAAATGTTTGTCATACAGTTGCTTTTGGTCCGAGAAAGAGAAAAAATAAATTTGCTCATAGTGAAGCTTCTTCAGATGTAATTGAATCAATTAGAGCTTCAATGAGAAAGGAGTTTGAAGACGACCTAGATAAAATAGTGGAGAAAAGAGTGCAAGAGGCCCTCCAAAAGCAACTAGCCGCCATGGGACATATGGGCCAGTATGCCTCCACTTCCAACCCTGTAGATGATCTCCATGGACATGCTGAACATGATTTTGCCCCTCAACCACGCGAGCTAAAGGTACAATTTAGTCTCATGTTGGCTAAAAATAATATATTACATTCTTTTACTTGTAATCAAGTAAATCTTGTTAGAATAATTCACATTAGCTTCATTATATGAAGAGTAGCTAGGAAAGGGTTCCATGTCTATTAAAAAACTGAATCTTGTTAGAGTAATCAAGTGAATCTTGTTATAATCTATTAAATAGAGTATATTTGCATCAATTTCATTATTTATGCAGGAAAGGGTTCCATGTCATGTTGCCCTTGAGGATGAAGTTTCCGGTAACAAAGTCATTGTGGCGGATGGTATGGTACAACCCTCAGATGGTGCATTGACCCAACATTTTAGATTAATGAAGCATGGTCACTATAAAGTCCAAATTGATTTTGTTTACGAAGGGCATGTTGATGATATTCTTCCGGTACCTACTGGAGATGGTTTAACTAACTTAGGCGGTGCTCAGGGTAGTTTTGTACAATGGCCAATCCACTTAGTGATTTTCGAAGACGATGAGGTATGAATGTTTTGAACGAATATGATAATGCAAGCATTTGCTACATCTAAGTCTAAGTCTAAGTCACTCCAGGTATATGATTAGCTATAACTTGTATTTTTTATTCATGACATATGTTCTATTTGCAATTTTTCTTGTTTATTAGTTATGGTAATGCACTGCTGAATGTTGTTCTTATTTTTCTGTATTGTTGTTACAGTTATTCATGACATATGTTCTATTTGCAATTTTTCTTGTTTATTAGTTATGATAAAGAAGTCTAAGTCTAAGTCACTCCAGGTATATTTTTGTTCTTATATTTTGTTATTATTTTCATATGCAATGAAGTCTAAGTCAAACAAACAGGTGGTGGGTAGTTGTGATCGTAAAACTCAAGAGTCAGCCGCCAAAAGCAAGAAAGCGAATTTTGCAAACGATGCAATTCAAGGTCTTGGCCTGCAATGCAAATATTTGCATTTTTTCATCTCTTCAGCTCCCGGCGAAATATACGATAGTACTCCCATCAAGTGGATGCTTCGATTGGCATTATTCGCAAGATCAAGATACATACGTAACTGAGTCCGATGTTGAAGAGTTCCTTAGAGGGGCGTGCTTAAACATTTCAGTGATCCAAGTCTACATATTGTAAACATTTTCATCAATCTTTATGTTTTAGTTGTTAATTATTCTTTCTGTGAGATTTTTACTTTACAGATACTAATAGTGTAATCTTGCATATTTTGTAGGTATTTATTGCATGATCACAGTTGGGCATTTAAAAGGTCGGCTCAGATTGGATTCTTATGTCCTGAGACGATGTCAAGCACTAGAATCAAGGTTGATCCTAATGTCCCAACAAAGTATTTAAAAAAGATTTTCGTTGCTGAAATTCAAAAGGAGAAGATGAATGATCCTAGAATAACCAAATGGTTTTTGCTTCCATATAATCAAGAGTAAGTGTGATATAGCAATCCTTCTTTCCTGTTCTGACTACATCTTTTGACTTGTTTTCTGATGTTATACAATATCTTTTATAAATGACGCAGAAATCATTGGATTCTATATGTACTAGACCTACGTAAAGCCATTGTGTATATTTTCAATCCTCTCAAAGAAGCACGCAAAGAGTATGATGTATGGGGCATCTTGAGTTTGTAAGTTTTTTACTTAAAAATTGTCTTTTCAAATATTTACAAAATAAGAATTTTTGACTTGTATGTTGTTTATTTTACAGGACATACCAAGTGTATAAGTTTAATGGTGGGGTGCGTCCGAGTAAAACGACTAATTTCAAGTCTTGGAGACCCATTCATATAGAGGTATACCATCATAAATTACCTTTTTCTTTATTTTTTATATCTATTGATCTTAAAACTAAGACGATGTATTATATTGTTATTTTAGTGCGCTCAACAAAGTGGCGGAACCGAGTGTGGATATTACGTTATGAAGTTCATGTTGGAGATTGTCACGACATATCAAGAGTCTAATGAGCGACTAGATAAGGTAGTTACTTAACCTAGTCCTTTCATTTCATATATGTAAAATCTAATTTTTTTCATGTTAATTACTTCACTAAGACGATGTACTATATGTTTTTGAAGGTCTATGTTCAGAGGAGTGCGCCTTATACAAGTGAGGAACTCGATGTTGTTCGTGAGAAATGGGCTAAGTTCTTTACAACCAAATATCTATTAGTTTAAGCGTATGTTTTGGATATTTGAATAATAGGTTTTGTACTTGCATATATTCTGTTGAAACTGAACACATATTGTATGTGAAATGTATCTGCAAGTGGAACTAGACGTTCAGAATGATTAAAACAGGTTGCTTATTCTGTTTCGTACAGGCTGGTTACTGTAAATTCAAACCGAATATTTTAAAAAAAAAACACTTGTTGAGGCGGGCGGAAGAATGACCGCCTCAACAGATTCATCATTTATCCCATCTGTTGAGGCGGTCACCCTTTTGCCCGCCTCAACAGACCCCCTCTGTTGAGGCGGTCACCCTTCTGCCTGCCTCAACAGAGGTAGAAAACGTTGCACCTGTTGAGGCGGTCACCCTCCCGACCGCCTCAACAGGGGGGTTTTTGACCGCCTCAACAGGTGTTTTTTCCACTAGTGTTGGCCAGAACTGCAAGACATGTATTTTTTTGATTAAGTTTGAGATACATAAATACTACCTCATGCACACAGATAAACTAACTCATATCAAACTTGTTGATTAAGAGAGCTCTCATGAACTGACTTTTGCACATAGGAGCACTGAGTCATGCACACAAGGCAGTAAATTCATACACACAGAAGTAAAAACTCATGCACACCTAACCCATGACTCATACACACATACTTTTTTGAAATTCTTTAGATTGATTAAAAGTCAAAATGACTCATGCACAATATAGCACAAACTCATGTATACACAAGCATTAAGTCATGTACACTAGACCAATGACCTCTGACTAATGCTAATACACTTTTTGAGATTCTTTAGTCGTTAAAAATGGAAGTTGATTTATACACAATATAACACAAACTCATGCACACAAAAGTCATGCACACCGGACATCTGACTTATGCATACAATTTTTTGAGATTCTTGAGAGTGATTTAAATTCCCAAACCAGATGATTCTCTTTCAATTGAATGTTGGCTTTGTTATGTGCGCACCGTTGATTTGAAGGTTGCTAGGGAGATTTTTTTATTTGATTCCCTTGAAGGATATTATTTGTTATGTTGGCTTGCTACTTCCAAATCTATTTTGCGTTTGATACTTGCAAAAACACAATTGTAAACAAAAGCAAACAATCTGTTTTGACTAATCAAGTTTTTGGTGTTTTCTGGTTGATTGTAAGCAAAAGTACCATCCTAATTTTTGTGGAATTGATAATAGGCTTGGACACAACTTCATTACGTGACCAAATTTTGCTGATTATGTTTGAGATACAAAAGTATTGTCCAATGGACACATAAGTGTTGCACGTGCACACATAAGCAATGTCTCATGCACACGGATGAACGAACTAATGCACACACACTTTAGAGACTCTAGAGATAACTTTTTGGCTTTTTTACAAATGTTTTTAATGTATATATCTTGCAATATTATGAGATTCAATTAAAAAAATTGCTATGAACAATCAATGACTACACTGTTTTCCTAAAATATTTTTAGTTTTCATCTGCACACGGAAGCAATCTGTGATGCGCACAAATGAACTTACACTGTTTTCCTAAAATAAATTTTGCATTCAATTGCACTGAAAAGAACTTAGTCATGCACACTAAAGCACTGATTCAAGCACATGATTGAACTAACTCATGCACACTAAAGCAATATTTTTGCATTTCGATTTTGTGATGTCAAAACCAAGAAATTGTAGGCTAGATTTCTAAATATTACAAGCAAGAAATTCCATCATGTTCCTACTACAAAAAACATAAAATCTACTACATGAGTTTAATATAAGATGTACATATACAGAACTTGTTTTACCTATCTACCACAACTAGCTTCTTTAAATTTTCTTCCACCATATTCTTCAACTCATTTTGTTGGCTTGTGAGGAGGGTGTGACAATACTTGATTTTCATATTAGCCTTATACTTCTTGTCTCCTTTCTTAATCCCGCATTTCAAATGGGATATTTCCTTTGTATCCCTTCAACTAATTTTTAGTCTCTCTGCTGGATTATCTCTTGTGTTCCAATATTTGAGCTTCGGCTTACATTTTATTGTACTTGAAGAAGTTGACATACAGTTTTTCCTACAAAAGTAGAGTTAACAACTTACTGACTCTTGTACATAGAAGCATTAATTGATGCACACATAAGAACAACCACATGCACACATAAGAACAACCTCATGCACACAAATCTATTCCTACAAAACAATAGACTAGTGAACTCAGAAACACTGACCAATGCACACAAACGAACAAAATCATGCACACATTATATCTAGATCATGCACAAATAAGGTATTTGAGTTATGCACACATGCACACATAAGTTTGTATTTCACACAAAAGGTAAAATACATGCACACAATTCCATTAGATTACCATTTTGTGTTGATGTTGATGTTTTACTAGTTGTAACTGGACGTGCACTAATTGGAACTGGAGGTGAAGTTGTGCTAACACATGTATTTGTTGATATTGGAGTTGTACTATCACATGTACTAGTTGGAGCTGGAGATGCACTAATTGTTAGATCTGGAGGTGGAGCAACTTACATTGTTCCATTCTAATTCCAATTCTTTGGTGTGTCATCACCTATAGTTTATAGAAACAAATGTATTGTCAAATTTCACATACATTTTTTTGCTTTGCTTGATGCTTAAAAACAAATAAATAAACAAGGCAAAACAATCATGTAAACTCTCATGCACACAGAAAGTAAAATCCATGCACGCAGAAAGTAAACGCCATATACACATTAGGTTCAACTCCTACACACAACCACAATCAGATTTTAAGTTTATAGAACATAGAAAATGATGCACATATTAGGTTATACTTATGCACACAGAAGGAAAACTCATGCAACAGAGAAAAAAACTCATGAACCCAACCAGATCTTGTTTCTGATGCACGTAAAATGTATAACTCATGTACACAAGATATATAAATCATGCACACAAGTACTTACATCCTAGTAGATTAAATAACATAATGTACAACAACTAGATGGACTGAATTATGAAATACAGTTAGTCATGCACACAGAAGGTATAACTGATGCACACAAGAGTTATAACTCAGGCACACTATTACATTCAGATTAAAAATTTACTGAACTTGCTATTAAAATCATATATGCACCAAATTTACGAATTCCACATAGAATAAACCTTCCAACCTTGCAGTTTTGGATCTCAATCTCATTCACTCATTCACACAAATACATATATACTAGTAGTTTAGAGAACATCATGTAAAACTCGTTTATGCAAACTAGTAGTTTATTTAAACTTAATTATGAAATTCACAAATTATTTACCTTCAAACATAGCAATCTTCTATCTCATCTTTCAAATAGCTTCCAATAGTGCTCCAAATTAGGGCAAAGAAAAGATGATATGAACTAATTTCGCTGGATCTGCAATAATCTTGTTCCCGTTCTTCTCCTCTTGTGGAATCGCCTTGAAGTAGCCTTCATATAACCACAAATCGAGTGGAATCGAGTGGATATGCGAGAATCTTCCTTAGCGAAATTCTTTCAATGTTATCGATCACATTTCATCCTCTTCACTGAGATTGTTCTTGTATAGACTTGAATCGATTGTGAGATCGTTGTGTTTTCCCTTGCAATTGACTAAAATTTTTGGAGTTTCTGAGTGAATTCCATATCTGAAATTTGCGGAAGAAGGTGGGGAAAGAGGAAAGGAAAAGAGCGTGTACGTATTGTGCTTTCGATATGATTTTATTGCGTCGACCCCCCATATATGTGCATTTTGTATAGAAAATGTACATATATATCTTTTTTCCAAGAAAAAAAAATTGGCACAAAATTTATTTGACCAGCCAATGTTAATGTTGACCATAGTTGACTATTGACCTGTTAAACGATGATATCTATGTCAATGATTTAATTTTTATCTAAAACCTATTATATATTCTTTTATCACTTGTAAAATCGTTCTCATTTAAATAATTTTCTTATTTAATTACTTAATACTACTCTACTTTACTACATATGAAACCATAGGACACAATATTCGTGTGATAATTAAAAGTCTAAATTGCTCTGTACTTATAAACGAACTAAAGTTTTCGTGTAATTTTCCTTGTAATACGAAATATATTTTGTACCAAGCTAGTGTATGTAGTATAAGATTCCGATAGTAATTATGTTATTGGTAATAACCTAGAAACTCATGAATATTATTGTTTATAACCATGAACATGACTCTATTAACTCAAAGATGTTCATGTTTTATACCATGAATATTACACTGGGTGTTCATAGTCAAGAACACCTATACTCAGGACTCTGAAGGACAATGTTAATGCGTGTTCACAACAATTAACTTAAAAATTAAATGAATATAATAATCACGATTGATCTACACTGATATCAATGAGCATCAAATATTCATAAACCTTAAACAAATATGACTCTTAACACCATGACATGATCATAAAGAAAATTCAATAAATAATAAATAAAACCAATGAAAAATGTATTTTTAGAAAAATAGTGAACACTATGACACAAATAAGTAAAAATTTAATGAAAACAACGATTAACGTTTGAAGATAAATATCATAATTCTTAGGTTCTACTAGCATATGATTGTTATACGATTATTCTCTAGTCTTATCTTATATATATAAAGGCAAGGTGTATGTTGACCAAAATGGATGTAACCGTGACTTTCATTGTACTTGTTGGGCCCGTATTTTATAGCCCAAATACATCCCCGTCGACCTTAAAGACTTCATACGAGCAAAACAATTCAGGGACCGACGACGCAAGTCGGGAAGACTCTAAGGAAGACGTGTCGGCGGAAAACGGCTACAGAAAGGAAGACATGAAAAATGACGCCACAAGTAAGACGCTCAGAGCGAACGACATAGGAATCATGTCTTGACAACGGGTGAGAGCAATAGAGCCGTTGGGGAGTTATTGAGGTCGAAGACCAGTATCTGGAAAGAGGAAAGATTACAGCCAGAAGTGTTCGTTGAGGATTTATTACCCAAATCCCCATAACGTCGTTGGAGATTTTGCCCCTCATAAATGCTATAAATGTGATGCAATCATGGGCGAGATGTTAGGGTATAGAACGATATGTATAAATTGGGTAGACTAGAACATAGAGGGATGATCCTATTCTGAGCATCCGAAGCATACAACTTGTAATTAAGAGTTTCGACTCTCGAGTCCATCACGACCACTTTGTTTGAGCAATACACATCCTTTACTTATTTCCTTGTCTTTGTTTCTCTCATTTTACCCTACACATATAAACTTACTCAAAAATCCGTGTTCATTTGTCATCCTTGGCCCGGTTCCTTGGTTTGCTTTCGATCGATCAATTTGCCGCCCTACGAAAAAGGCAATTTAGGTGTCCTATCTTTTTGCCCAAACGCCTACCATGGGGCCATAGTTGGTTTACTATCAAGATTTCAAACCAAGCATCGATTAAGGATGTGAATGAAATCCCTCAAGACAACGTCTTTGGAGCTCTTTCAATGGACAATGTTAATGATCCGTCCGCGACGACTGTCGCTCCCACTCTGGAGTTGATCGTGAACCCTTCTGGGGGAACGCCAACAATCAATGAAGTCCCACCAACGGATCCGCTGGTAGCCCTGGAAGCGTCGCCTGCAGATTAGATGCGTGAGATGGCCAAGTCGATAGACACACTCCAAGAGGAAATGGCGGCCCAGTGTCGTGGTTACGTGGCTTTGCAGAGTAGCATTGTTGCTGAGAACGCTCGATTGGGAAGTGAGAATAGCCTCCTCCGGTCCCAGATTCAATCAACCACGGCGGTGGCGCCGGCAAGCAGGCGCCCTACTAACCTTGATGGAATTAAGACTCATCTCAACATGGACGATGTCATTATGACACCAGTCAACCATGCGCCACCTCCGGACGGTAACACGAACTCGAGAATAACAAACCATGTTTTATCTAAACCTGTTTCTTTTCCGTTTGCCGTGCCTGTAGGTGAACGGGCGAGACAATCGCAGGGAAGAGTCGACACGAGTGTCGAGGATCTGATTCATCATGCCTTGAACGCTCACGTGAAGGCTGTGGACGAGCGTTTTGCAAGGCTCCATGGAGTCCCCAACCGATCGAGAGACATGCGGTTGAAGGGTTCGAGGAATTACCCTTCGACGAAGAGATTACCCGCGTAAAAATTCCTAAGAAGTTTCATCTTCCTACCGTGGCGGGCCACGACGGTTCCACAGACCCCGACGACCATAGTCGCCAACTACAAACAGAAGCTTACAACGATCCCGGTTGAACGCGGAAGTCGCGAGGCTGTCATGTGCTAGACCTTCGGCATATCGCTAAGTGGGCCAGTGTTAACTTGGTTCATGCAATTACCGCATGTATCAATTGCATCCTTCGTCGATTTATTCAATGCTTTTAAGATTCAATTTGCGAGTAGTCGGAAGCTGCAGAAACGCTCTAGCGACCATTACTACGTTGTTCAACAGTCTAACGAATCACTTCGTTCTTACTTTAATAGGTACAATAAAGACAAGATCTCCATCCCTCAGTGTGACGTGCCCACATCCGTCGAAGCCTTCCGTAGAGGGCTAGTCAAGGGGACGGAGCTTTACAAGGAACTGACAAAGTATCTATGTCGAAGCTTTAAAGATGTCTAGTATAAGGCGATGGCTCAAGTCAGGCTCGAAGAGAACGAGGAGCCATGTAACAGCAATGGCACTCTCGATCGGGTCGACCAGAGATCAAACGGTGACAATCGCCGTGACAAACAAAGCCAGCCTTACGCTCGCGGCAAGGACGATTTAGGACGGTCCAACCGAGGAAAAGAGTGGAAGGATCATCCCTCACTTCTCCCGAAGCTGCAGACATACAATTTTTGCATCTCCACTGCAAAATTGGTGAAGATGTTCGATAAATATGGAAAGAAGGTGAGATGGCCACATAAGAGCGACAAACCCGAGTCAAGGAAAGACATGTCTAATTGGTGTGATTTCCACGGAGATCATGGTCACTACACTGACGAGTGCGTCAATTCCATTAGTCCTAAATGGCCCAAAATAGTCCAGGCAAGGGTCGAACGCGCGCCAAACAAGATTTGGACCCGGGAGAGACAAGATCCCCCTAATTTCGCCATCAACATTAATGGGGATCAAGCAAATCATTCCAATCTGATTCAAATAAGATTGCCAAGTCATCAATCCATGGGATAGGCACATGGATCACCATTTTCAGCCAATAGATCGTTCATCATAAGTGCCAACACAATCCCACCATTTTCTCCTTTTGATTATGCATTTACTTCCTTAATTTTCGCCTCTTTAATGTTGATTGGAAGAGTGATCCTTTGCTTGCAGCCTAAGAACGTCTTCATTAGTATAAATAGGCCTCTCAAGGTCCATTGTATTCACGTTGAATTTGAATACAAAGCTTAAGTTGAGAGCCTTTCCTTCCTTTGTAATTTCGGCGTCAAAAACACTATCTTCGCTTTGTTTCTTGAGTGGTTTGAGTCCCTCTCTAAACACAAACCTCCAACCCTTCTCAAGACTTTGAATCACCTTCAAAGTCTTGCTTATCAAAAGTCTTCCGCTTACACCAACTATCCACCAAATTCCGCCAACACTCAACCTTGTCCAAGGTCTCGTCCATCTACAAAACAAGAGAACTTCCAACCTTGAATCTAGATCCGAGCGCACCTTAGCATCCACGAGGAGGCTGATCTATCAAACAACCAACCCCCACTACTTTTCTTCATTTGATTTTCACTGAACCTCCATTTTCTTTTCACTTCTTCACTTCTTTCTTTCAACTTTTTTTTTTGAACGGCTTCCATTCCAATGATTTGTCAAGATAAAAGCATTTGTGGATGCACTCGATTACTAGGTAATGTGGAAAACGACTTTCTCATACCCAAGAACTTTACATTTGTAACACATACATAAACTCCCCCAAGCTTACTTTTCAAGCAAACAAACACCAAACTTTCCCATACATAGCATCCAAGCACCCACACAAGTCAAAATAGGATTTTCCTAGTTCCTCGGAGTGGAAAAAGGCTAATAAAATAAGGCTCGGTTAGATTTTGTGAAGCTTATGAATAAGAATGGATAATGAAGGCTCAAGTGGCTAAACAAAGAGGATTTTGATGTAAAGGGTAGTCATGGGTAAATGGGCTATCAAAGAACAAATTGCCTCAATCATTTTTGTGCATGAACAATAGTTGTGATTGTGTCTTGAAAAATAGTTCTAATGCAAGTTCTAGAGATGAAAATTCAATGGATATTTGATATTTCACACATGAAAAGATAGGATTATAATGAAGTGCAAGTCCTAAGGTCCAAAAGAATTATCTCACGGCTTTTGTCATGAATTTCAACCTTAGTCCAACTCAAGTAATAACCGCATGCAATAGTCAAATCAATCATTCACACACATTTGAACACCTAGTAATTCTGTTCAACAATCAAATGTCATTTTGACAACCAAGACATTTCAAATGAAATAACACAATGAGTCCATCAAAATTCCTAAAACTATATGGATATGCAATGTCATACTATTATGCAACTAACAATAAAGAGAAAAGATGGATATGCATGGCAATTTCATTCTCTCCCCCAAGCTTAAAAGTATGCATTGTCCTCAATGAAAAACAAAAGTTAAGGGAGATAGGAAATCACCGGATTATTGGGGTGGTGGAGGAGAATATCTATGGGTGAGGTGCAAGTTGTAGAGGGCTTGAAGTGTTGTCTTCATCTGCTCCAAAAGCATGCGTTGGGCACGTTGTTCCTCCTCGAGTCTAAGAATAGATTGGTGCAATGTCACTTGGCTACCTTGGGGCTCATCATGCTCTAGATTCTCATCCACATCATCCTCATTCACATGCTCCTTGGATGGGTAGGATGTAGAATGTGAATGAACTCTTGTCATCCATCCCGAGTGAGCATCCAAATGACATCTTCATCCAAAAATCTTTTACTTGTCATTCTTCATTTTAGGGTCCATGAGTTCCAAATAATCTTAAAAAGTATAGGAATTAAGATCATAATAAGATGGATTGAATAAAAGAAACACAAAATAATCCACATCAAAATCTCAAGCAAGGTGTTTCTTTTTTCCGTGTAAAATACCACGGTTGTGGCCTCAGCCGTGGTAAATTCAATAGAGAGGACCACGGTTCGTTCCACGACCGTGGTAATTTCCACGACTTTCACTTTTCAACATTTTTTTTTTCAAAGAAAAACTAAGCTAAGCCTTAACATGCATTCTAAACCCAAATTAATCTAATCTTTGATTAAGGAATCAACCTATAATGCTCAAAATTAACATGCAAAACACACATCAACAATGAGAATTACTTATATCTACCCTAATAAGATTAAATTAACAAAGAAGAAGACAAATGCATGCATGGATGAAAGAAAGAAATAGAAAGGATAGAAGTGGTTGGGTTTCCTCCCAAGAAGCTCTATTTAAGGTCTAGCTAGACCGTTCTCCTCAATTCATGCTTCCGGATCGGAAAGAGGAAAGGTTACTCTCTTGTTGATCGGATCGCCAACAATATAGTGTTCTAATCGAATTTTATTGACTTGAAAATTTCTTGAGTTCTTGTGGCTTGACTTTATCATCCCACCTTTGCAAATGTGATTCACCATATATGGTCTGGACCATCTTGTATGCTTGACACCCGGAAACATCTCTGAACGGTGAAGGAAAAGCATTACTTGGTCTCCTTTCTTGAACTCCTTGAGGTTTTGATTTGTGGTTCCGTTCTTTTTCTTCTTCTTTGAATTTCTACTCTTCATGACTCCTCTTATATTGGAATATAGATTGTTCCATCCAACATTTGGAGGGTCCTTCTCTTTAGGAATTAGCACTTTTTTTCTCTTGCTCAAGCTCCTTAACTTTGGTCGATTGAGTTGAAGACTTCAACATTGTGATCCTCCATTTTTTGTCGAGCTTGTCGGGAATAGTCAAATATGTTCCACCGGGGTCTTCCAAGGTTTGCCTCACAAAGTCCTTCTTTACTTGGTGGTCTACAATATCAACTCTACACAAAGATTTCTCAAAAGAAGGATGTTTAGTAGCATTAAATAAATTAAATTCAACTCTTTCTTCCCCAACATTCAAGGAAAGCTTTGCCTTTTCCACGTCAATGATGGCTCCCTCTGTAGCAAGGAAAGGCCTTCCATGAATGATGGGGACTTGAGAATCTTCCTCCATTTCAAGAACAACAAAATCGGTCGGAATAAAGAAATTTCCGACCTTGATAGGAACATCCTCAAGGATACCCCTAGGATATCGAATAGAGTGATCCGCTAAGACCAAAGTCATGTTGGTGGGTTTTAATTCACCCATGTCCAACTTCTCACAAATTGACAAAGGCATCAAACTAACACTAGCACCAAGATCACACAAGGTTGGACTGGGATTGAGTGGAGATGAAACTCTGATTGAGTGGAGATGAAACTCTCCATCATGACTTCAAGGTTGGACTTTTAGGAGGTTGGTTTGGGTAAGGACCTTGGTTAAAACCGGGAGGTTGTTATGGAGGAGGTTGAGGCATGGTGTTTTGGTTGTTTCGGTAAGAGAAATTTGGATGGTTCCTCCAACTGGGATTGTAGGTGTTGGAATATGGGTCATTTTGAGGTCTTGATCTTGGGTGGTTGAGGAAGTCAACATGCTCAATAGAAGGTTCTTGAGAAGATGAGGAGGACGAAGTCATATATTGACAATTCAACCCAAGATGACCAACCGTACCACATATTTCACAAGGGCCATTTGAACCAACATTGTTCACATTGGCATGCACATTCATAGCATCAAACTTCTTGTTGAGGGCATCCAACTTAACCGACAAAGCATCATTTTTAGCCGCTAAGAGATCATAGGCATCGATGTCATACTTTCCCGGTGATTTCTTGGGCTCAAACTTCAGGTTAGAACACTTTTGGTGGTTCATTGCCATTTCTTCAATCAATGTCCAAGCCTCGGTTATCGTCTTTCTCATGAGAGCTCCACCGGCGACACTATCAATTCCCATCTTTGAAGTACTAGATAGCCCATTGTACAAACCTTGGACTAAAAACCACTTCTCAAATCCATGATGTGGACACTTTCTCAAGAATTCCTTGAATCTCTTCCAAGCTTCATAGAAAGATTCATCTCCTATTTGACAAAAAGAAGTGATCTCATTCCTTAGAGCGGTAGTCTTGCTTGGTGGAAAATACTCGGCCATAAAAGCGGTAGAGAGTTGCTCCCAAGTGGTGATTGAATTTTCCGGAAGAGTATAGACCCAAGCCCTTGCTTGATCCCTTAGTGAGAATGGGAAAACCCTTAGTCAAATGGCATCTTGAGATACTCCATTGTACTTCACCGTGTCACAAATCTCCAAGAACAAACAGAGGTGGAGGTTTGGGTCCTCCAATGGTGATCCAGAAAATTGATGATGTTGTACCATGGAAAGAAGAACCGGCTTTAGCTCAAAGTTGTTTGCCTCAACATTTGGCCTAGTGATTCCGGAATGGATGCCATATGTGTTTGGAGCAATGTAATCCTCAACGGTTCTTTGATCACCTTCCATGATTGAAAATGAGTAAGGACTTTGCTGTTGCCTTTAATTCCTTTGTAGCTTTCTCTTTGCACAAAACAATCTCTCGATCTCGGGATCTCCTTCTTCAAGATGCTCCCTAAGACTTCGAGTAACGGGCATGCAACAAAGGAATCACTGCAATAAGAACAAGAACAATAGAGTGATTAGAAGTTTTTTTTTAGGAAATAAAACAAATAAGAAAACGATCTAGTCTAACTAATCTATGTTAAATCAATGTCAACCGTTCTCCCCGGCAACGGCGCCAAAAACTTGATAGGCCCGCAAGTGCACGGTACTATCGAGTTGTATAAAAGATATCGAACCAAGGGAGCACTCGTCGATCACCAATTTCACACAAACTACTAATCTAGATCAAATGATTAAAGTGATTTGTTTTGGGTATTGAGACAAACAAAGAAGCAATATCTAAAGAACACTAAAATGACAAAGAAATACTTGTAGCAAATAAGAAATAAATGGTTAGGATTGGGGTTCACCGCTAATGAGGTCATGTAATTGCAAGCAAATATATCTCTAAGGTTGCGAGTAGTGGTTTGCAATGGTCAAATGTCCTAATGTTTCTCTTATCCTCTTTCAAGGCATAAGAGGACTACCTAAACTTGATTGACTCCTACTTTCGTGGTATCTATGTCAAGTTTAAGTGCATTAAGATTAATGACAAATTTAAACAACCACTAGGAAATTAGGCCTACTTTCGTGGTCCTAATGTTCCTAGCTCAAATCTTGAGATCCAATGTCAAATATCATCTTTCGATGCATATCGAACATTTGGTATAACCAAAAACACTAGCTAGACATTTTCACAAACACTTGGTGTGCAAGATTATGAAAATCCTAGCTAGGCTTTTTCACAAACACTTGGTTTGCAAGATTTGAGTAGTAAACAAAAACTCATGCAACCAAAGAGATAAATTCACCAAAGTATTACAGAACCATCATTGGGCTAATCTCAATCCCAACACAATCAACTACTCACTCATGATATGCAAAGACATGGAAAAAGAAACTAAATCAACAATCAAACACATGTAGACATAAATAAACAATGCAAGAGATAAATAGAATGAGTAAGAAATACTTAGCATTCAATCAAATTCTTGCATTTCCATTGATATCATGAGAGAAAGGTGAAAGCTTGCTCCATTTCCAAGTTTTCAATCCCAAGTGAGCTCAACAATCCAAAATGGGGACTATAATCTCATAACTAGCATTAATGGCACTATACATTTGAGTAGGAGAATGGAATCTTAGCTAAATCTAGGGGGAGAGTGAAATAATGCAAACCCTAGAAAATGGAGACTAAGATAAGATGTAGGGTTATGGCTTGATTTTCCAAAATGCCATTACAAATCCCTTTTATATGAGTCACCAAGAGAAGAGACAAATAAGCATTTTTGTTCTCGGTGACGACCACGGTCGTGTCAGCTTCAGCATGATCCTCTTGGAGTGCATTTTTCTTCACCGAATCTTCTACTCAATGCTCCTTTTGATCTTGTCCAAGCTTGAGCTATTCCAAGTTCATTCCATTCTGCTCCAATAGCTCCCAAAAGTGCTCCTACAAAACCAAAATGACAAAAAGGTAGAGAATCGAACAAAGCAAACAAAATTCCTTCAAAATGCATGAGGGGTGCGTTTTCATCTAGAAAGTCGAGTGAAAATAAGACAAGATGTAGCACAAAAATCATGTTATCACTCCTCCCTCGGCACATAACGAGGTAAACATCGTCGACACAGAATACCACGTCATAATAGACTTCGTTACAAAATACTAAAGACATGACAACATTTTAAACAGGCACTACGGGATTGGTCGAAGGAAGTGGCATTATCAAGAGAACGACCAAACGGTCGATCCCAGGAAAGATGTTTGTCCGTGCAACCCGCGATGGTGGACAGGTTGCCAAAACTACATTGTACTTACATTAGCGCGACCCGCGATAATAGACGGGTCGCCAAAACGATTAATTGTTTGCCTTGATCACAAGGACTTCACTGTCAGACAATTTAATAAAATCAGACGATAATAATATCGCCAGGCTTGTCAACGGCATCATCAGTCGCATCTTCTTTTGAATTCTCCTGACCAATCACCAAGATGACCTTCGTCCTCCAAGTGCTATCTTCTCCGCCTCCACGGGACGTCTCACCAGCATCTTCACCAACAGCTCCACAAGCTTTCAAGAATTTGACACCGGGGCATCCGTCAGGATAGTCCTTGGCCAAGGTAGCCTTCTCGGCTCTAGATCCCACGCTTCAGTCAACTCGTCCTGGAACTCCTCGATCATGTCGACCTTGCACTGCGTGGTGAAGAACATTCCCACGTCGAGAATAACGTCCCCACACTTCTTCTTCTTCAGCTTTGACATTTCAGCCTTCAGGTCTACCATCCTAACTTTGTTAGCTCGTATCTCCTCTCCCATCTCCAACTTGGCGGCCTCACGCACCTTCGACAAAGGTTTGATCGCCTCTTGCGCTTCCGACGCCTTGGACTATGCGAGATCAGCCTTCCCCTTAGCTTCAGAAAAGCATGCGCTCCACCTTGGTATGGGCAGAGCAGCGATAGCTAAGGATTTGTCCCAACAAAGATATGACGAACGTCAATAAACTCAGCGATAACTTAAACAAACCTCCCAGGTGCCGTTGGTAGCAAAGTTCAAGTTCTCCATGGCAGGCATATGTTCGATGTCGTCGGCGATGGGGAGAATTGTCAGGTCAAGTGGGTCGGAAACCTTCTTGCCTTTTTTTGGAGTCCGGTCCTCGATGAGAAGAGGTGAATCCCTTTTCCCAGATGTTGAAGGCCTGGGAGGCACAGAGGTCGAAGTGATTGGACACCGACGCTTGAAGTCCAACAACTGCTTGGCCGACAAACGAGTCGACGCCCTTTCACTTCGTGTCGACACAGCTGCCATAACAAAAATAACCCCACGGTCAAAGAGGGCACATCCAAATACATAGACAGAAAGAAACTACTCGACTAAAAAATTCTTACACTTGGCAGGAGAACAATCCAAGAACAGACGACGCAAGTTGGGAAGACTCTAAGGAGGACGTGTCGGCGGAGAACGGCTACAGAAAGGAAGACATGAAACACGACGCCACAAATAAGACGCTCAGAGTGAATGACATAAGAATCATGCCTTGACAACCGGTGAGAGCAATAGAGCTGTTGGGGAATTATTGAGGTCGAAGACCAACATCTGGAAAGAGGAAAGATTAAAGTAAGAAGTGTCCGTTAAGGATTTATGAACTTATGAGTAATGAACATTTTATTACATCTTTGTTAACATTTAAGTATGGCTTGATGAACATTTAAATATGACATGATGAACATTTAGGTAATTTTTGATGAAAATCTAGTGTTTTTAACTCGAAATCATATTAAAGTGGTGTTCCACATATGGTGGTCCAGTGGTCTGGTAGTGGCTTGATGGTTGGCCAGTGGTGGTGTGGTGGTGGTGCAGTTGTAGTCCACCTTTTGTCTAAATGACATAAACATTTAAGTGTAATAAAACTTGATAATCATTTAAATATAATATGATGAACATTAAGTTGAGTATGTCAAATGAACATTTTAATGAACATTATGAACAACTTGATGAACATTTAAGCCAATTGTAATGAACTTTTGAGTAATGAACATTTTATGAATTGTTTTTTACTCGAAATCACATTAAAGTGGTGATCCTATAAGTGGTGGTCCGTTGGTGGCTTGATAGTGGGCTAGGGGGTGTTCGGTGGAGGTCTGATTGGTGTCCGCCGTTTGTCCAAATTACATGTATATTTAATTGTGTAAATCCAAATGGACATTTATAAACATTATGATGAACAATCATGAACATGTTGATGAACATTTAAGCCAATTTAATGAACTTACCAATAAATAACAATTTTGTAATACTTGTGAACAATTTTATACATCTTTGTGACAATTTTGTTCCGACGAGCCCCAAAGGTGGTCTAGAGAGGTCCGATGGTAGTCCCACGGTGGTCCGTTGGGGGTGACAAGTGGTTACAAGTGGCGCAATGTGTCATCATCTTGACTTTTGGATATGCCTTGATCCAAGGCTCCACAATCATTCTCATTTATTATTTTGAAAATTTTTATTATTTGATACTTTTCCATATTGTAATTGATTTTATGTTCATGTTAAATTATGACGTGACATAACTTATGGATAAGTAGATGAAGTGACATATCTCATTGATGAGTATGTTTATCATACTAATTTAAAAACATTATATTAAATAATTGGTTATCTTTTTACTTTAGTTAGGTAATAATTAAAATTAATCGATTATTTTTAAAAACTGTAGAGGTAAATGAACTAAATCTATTTAATACGACTAGTAGACTATAGGCCGTGCAACCCACGGCCGTAGTGTCTTTAGTGTTTTCCCTGCTATGTCTTTGTATTGTTGATTGTTATGTTCATAGTTGTTTTGCTTCTTATTTATCTTTCCTTATGTTTGTTCCCCATGTTTTCTTGTGTTTGTAATTTTCTTCTTTCTAACACTTCAATTTAATCTCGGTCTAGCAGTTGCTACCCTTGCTATGGGCGAGGCACTACCATTCTACCAATTTTTGTTTGTTTAGTTTACTTGCGTGGGTTGTCTACCCTGATGTGTGCATTCAACAACATTAGTAATTTATGTTGTTTGGCCATGAATACACTACTGATATTTGGTTATGATATTATGATTGTGTGTCTGACAATTCATATGATATGTTACTATATGTATAGAATTGGTTACGCATTTTCTAGTAAAGGCACATATTTGTCCAACTCTTTAATAGTAAAAACTGCAATAGGTTAATTTGTTGGTTTCTTTTGTCTTCAAACTTATTTAATTCACCTCTACTTCCATATATTGAAAATATGTTGTTATAACATAGGTTATGGCTATATGGTTTCGTAAATAGGTGATTGTTTCCTTCGTCCAACTATTCTCACTTTTCATTGTTCATAATGTTATGAAAATGTGTAAGTTCCTTATAATTTATAATAATAAATGTCATTATATGTGTTTTTATTTGATTCGTTTAGACTATTAGTTTTTGTATGTTAATGTTTTCTTTTTCCAAGATATGAATCTATTATTATTAACTATACGGAATATGCCTCGTTATAGTTATTAAAAAAATTGGAAATAATAAAACGCGAGACTTGATCTTACGTACATTATTACTTTTAAAGTTTATCCTTGTGGAGATGCTTTAATTATGTACTGAGTAGAGTATTCTACTACACCCCGCAACTCCGAGGGCAATAATTAGCGCACCTCGTCTTTATCCATCCCTTTTCAATTTTGTTTTCGTGTTCTTCTCCTAATGTCGGTTGTGATTTCCGAGTTTGTTTACGGTATTACGGTTGTTGTTTGTAGCGAAATTATCAACGAGATGATAACTAAGCAATTGTATGGCAAAGATCAAACTTGACGGTATCGATCTCAACACTCAAGACCAAGATGGAAATTAGGGTTAATGGCTTGGACTTGTATTATTGCTCAAAAGTGGCTCAATGATTACAAAGCAGGCGTTAGCCTCTTTTTATAGGCTAACCCTAGTTTTATCTTTTAGGAAACGAGATCTCATATTTTCCTTCTATCTTATGACATATAAAAATAAGGTAAAAGATATTCTTTCCAATATCTTTTACTAATTACATTAATAACATTAAGAAAAGAGATAAAATCCTCTCCGCCGACTCTATCTTTAATCTTGACGACGTCTTCATTCTCTCTAGTCACGTCGACGTGATCACTCTACGCGTAGCTTGTAACGCGTTCCTTTCTCATCGTATTTTTAGGCACAAACAATACCCCTAAGCCGTCTTACAGAGCTTTAACGTCCAGTAGATCTGAGAGACTCCTTCTTTCTTCATGGAATACGTCTTCATTAAACCTGGAACGCGTTGATGATTACGTCACCTGGAATTTTAGCTTTGTTGTGTTGATCTTCCAGAATTTTTCCTTAATTCGCATTTAATACGTCTAACCGACTCGCATCAGTTCAAACGGCTATTTCTCCAACGTTCGGATTTTTCCGAACGGTAACAAAGCGATTCTTGGAAGATTTTGAGCGAGATCCTCTTCTTTCCTTATTTAAACCCCGTTCTTGATCTTTCCTTCCTTTCATCTTTGATCCTTTCGCATATTTCACTTCTTACTTTATTTTCCTTGTTTCTTCTTCTCAATGGCTCCAATCGTTTATGACCCCAAGATGATCCTTAGCAACGCCAATCGTCATTCTTTTTTTGCTCGTAGCGTCAAGCACTTTCGTTCTATAGAAGGGATCTCTGCTCACGTGGAGATTGCTATTCCTCCCCCTGATGTTTTCGTTGACGCCTTATGTCCGGGATGGATTTGCGTCTACGAATACCCCTTCTTGGTAGGACATCGTTTTCCCTTCTCTCGTTTGGTTAAATCCTTCTTGACTAATTTGGGTGTTGCGGTTGGGCATGTTCTTCCAAGTGCTTGGAGTGGTTTGGCAGTATTAGATCACATCCTGGCCAATTTCGACACCGAGTTCACGATCGCCGATGTTATGCACTCCTGTATACTCTCTACCCCTTCAACGGGTAGAATAAACATCAAGTCTCGCGTTGGAGCACCTTCTTTGGTGAACGAGGGGACTTCATCCGATCGTGGCTGGGCGGATAAGTTTTATTTCATCAGAAAATCTACTTTGGGGACGGATTGCGCTTTCTTGCTTGAAGAATGGACTCCTTCTAGTAAGTTTTCTCTATTCTTATGATTTTCTTGTGCGTGTCGACATCTATTCTTACATGTGACTTTACGTACAGTTGATATTCACGCGATTGTGGCGCGGGAGGAATCGGAGGAGATCACTAAAAAGATTATGGTGATTTCGTTGGTAGAGCGTACTTTCACTGGGCGTGATGGGAAGGGATATCGTATCACGACCCTTACTCCTTCTCGAGGTAAAGTTTCTTGCGTAAACTACGCGTCCTTTCTTCGATTTTTGTCTTTCGTCTTATACTTTACGCTTTATTTCAGGCGTCGCGTCTCGTACTCGTCAGGAGTCGACTAGCGACTTGATTTCAGCCAAGAGAAGGTGCATCTCAGAGAGTAAACTGAAAGCCGTGAAGTAAGAGACTATTCTTGCCTCTATGGACGTAGAGGAGGCTATTCCTTCAAACGCAGAAGTAAAGGCGTCGTTGGACATACCTTTAAATGTGGGGGTGGAAGAACCTTCAGTAGATTTCTCGGCAAAGAGCGACAAGGGCAAAGGCAAGTCTCCCGGCGCTGCTTCCATCACGTATGTTGAGGTTAACGATTTTCCTGCGATAGTATCTCGTTCTGTTGCGCCTACGCGTAGCTTTATCCTAGCGATGCAAGCTTTGGCATCTTCTTCTTCGTGGAATCATTATCTCTCTGTGCCAGTTACGAACGTTTTGGGCGATTCACTCGTAGCACAGTGGCAGGTAAGTATCCTTTCTCGTCTTTCTTCTTTTACCTTTGGTGTCTTGTTATTTCTTATTCGTCGGGATTTTTCAGGCTTTCCAAGCTTCACTGTGCATTTGGGAATGCTTTCATAAGTCTTCCTACTCCGAGGAGACAATGAAGGGTCAAGTTAACAACCTTAACAAAAAGGTTAAGGAACTTAACAAGAAGATTGTTCGCCTTACGGCGTCCGAAAAAGATGCTCGTGCGGAGACGTTGGAGACAGCGAAGCATAGAGGCGTGTTGGCACGACGTGCTGAAGTGTTGACTGGAAAGGTCGCGTCTCTTGAAACTGACGCGGATGAGAAGGTGAAAGTGTACGAGAAGAACTTGCGAGAGACGAGTACTTACTATTCTTGGTCGTCTCGTATTGAAGCTATGGAGGAATTTCGCGCTGGTCGCACGTAGATTGGGATGTGGAGCGTGAGCGCAATGATTTTTCAGTTCTTTATCCCGTTGCCCCCGAGGGAGTTTCTCTTATACGCGTTCCTTCTATTTTGAACTCGCCAGTTCTGGCTTCTGAAGGTGGGGGAGTCGCGTTGGATGGCGATGTTGTTTCCGCGGATAAGGATGTTTCTCCTTCTGCTTAATTTTCTTTCTCTTTTTCTTACGCTTCTTTCACTTCTTGTGAATTATGGATCTTGTTTGGATTTTTCATTGCGTTCTTGTGTGGTGATTTTCTTTTGGACATGCGTTGAGCATTTATTGCTTCTTTCTTTGCGTAGAATCTTGCTTATCTTGGCTTTTGGTGGGGCTACTCTATCCCCTTTTGGCGGATTCGGCTTTAGATCTTTTATGAGCCGGATCTGCCAAATACTCTTGATTGTGACGCTTAAGCGTTCTTTTGCTTTCTCGATGCGTAGGTTGGTCTTTGGATTTCGCTTTTGCTACTTTATCTTTGGGGTGTGGTTTTCTACCCCTGGTGTAATGTTTTGTTCGTAATGAACGTGTTAGAGAGTTTTACTTACTTGATAGGGTGGTACGGTCAATGCGGCGACTTTTGTTCTATGTCGGCTTACATGAAGGTTGGGTCCAGCATTTCCTCTAAACCCGAAGCGAGTGGCGGATGTAGGTCAGCGTGTGATTTTATCAGCTTGTGACATCGCCTCTTACACATGGTGAATCCTTTACCACACGCTAGCGTCAGATCGACGTCGAACTCTTTTAATCGATGGGCCTGTTTATCGTGTAGCGTCCAGCTCGTGATTGTCTGGACTTACGATTTCGGCGAACGCCTCCTTAACCGGATGGAGAAAACGTATATGCCCGTGGATTCATAACTCTCAGAGGGGTCGTGGAAGGTGAGGACGCGTTCCTGGAGAGTGGTCGTGTCAATAGGTTTCCCTTTTTTGCTCAGCGGACCGTGCCGGTTTCGTGAGGTTCTGGGCTTCATTCCCCATTACCATTGTCACACGTCGCTAACAATCATTGGAAGCATCGACTCGGAGTCGGAGGTTCGGCTAACATTGCGTACGCGTAGATGGAGCCTTGAACGTGTAGGCTAACAAAATTCCTCCCCGACGCGGATTTCCTCCACGGCCTTCTTGTACTTTGTGTTACGTCATAGACACGGAGCAAGTAATTGAAAATAAGACAGTTCAGCATGCATTGGCACATTGGAGAGAAAGTGCATAGTTGTATATTAATGAAAACTTCATGAAATTCGACAAATTATGACGCTTACCCCTAGTCTCGACGACCCCTTGTCGTCTCGACACTAAGACATGATTTTTATTTAAAAGGATTAAAGGCATGCAAGGAAGCAGATAAGAAACACATCAATGATCACGTCTCTAACGATAATACTTTTTTAGATGGGTTGCGTTCCACGAACGCATTAAGGGTACTCCTTCTGGTGTGACGAGTTCATAAGCTCCTCGTCCTACTACTTGCGCTACTTGATATGGACCTTCCCAGGACGCGGCGAGTTTACCGACGCTCTTATCCTCGGTGTTTGGAAAGACTTTTCTTAGTACCCAATCTCCTACCTGGAAAGCTCTCTCTTTTACTCGTTGATTGTAGCTCTGGGCGGCGATTTGCTTTTGTACCGCTATCCTTAAGGTGACATTATCTCTTAACTTGTCCACGGTATCTATCATGAAGGTCATCATTGGAGTATTACTTTCTTCGGGGAGCGACCGATATCTCTCTGTTGGCACTTTTACTTCGATTGGTAGGACGGCTTCGCAACCATAGGCTAAGGAAAATTGTGTTCTTCCTGTTGCTCTCTTAGGCGTACTTCTATCGGCCCATAGTATGGCCTGGAGTTGATCCGCCCAATTTCCTCTGCATTCTTTTATCCTTTTCTTGAGGTTATTCACTATGACCTTGTTGCTTGACTCTGCATGGCCGCTTGCTTGAGGGTACCTAGGTGTCGAGTAGACTAGGCGTATACCTTTTCTTTCGCAGAACGAGACGATGTTCTTGCTTATGAATTGCGATCCGTTGTCGCATACAATGGTATGAGGGATTCCAAATCTCATGATGATGTTTCTCTCGATGAAGGAGATGAAATGGGAATCTTTGATATTCTTCAATGCTTTGGCCTCTATCCATTTGGAGAAGTAATCTGTGACGGCGAGCATCAACGTCTTTGGACCAAGGCTTAGGGGCATGGGACCTACTATGTCCATCCCCCATTGCATGAACGGCAAGGGGGATGTTACGGAGTGGAGCTTTTCTACTGGCTGATGTGGGATCGGAGCGTGTCTCTGGCTGGCATCACATCTCTTGACGCGGTTTATTGCATCTTGTCTCATTGTGGGCCAGTAGTATCCCGCCGAGTGTGCTTTGGCTGCTAGGCTTCTTCCCCCTGAATGATTCCCGTATTCTCCGTTGTGCGGCTCGTGTAAGATGTCTTGGATCTTCTCTTCTGTCGGACAGGTTAGAAACATGTCGTTGGAGGACCATTTTAATAGTTGGCCTTTGTCTACCACGAAGGTGGTTGCTTTTTGCTTCAAAAGTCTTGCCTCATACGCGTTACTCGGGAGGCGCTTGTGTTGTAACCATTCGTAGTAAGGTGTCACCCACGAGTCTTGGCCTCTTACGGTGAGCGTTTGCTTTGGAGTTGTTTCTTTGTTGATGGACGCGTTGCATAGGTGGAGGAAGCAGATCTTCTGGTATTCTCTGGGATCGATGGAGGATCCTAGCTTTGCCAACGCGTCGGCCTGTGCGTTAGCGTCTCTGGGGATTTGCCTGATTTGCCAACCTTAGAACTTCTCGAACAAATCTTTTACCACCTTGAGGTATAACGTCATCTTGGAATCTTTAGTAGCATATTCTCCTCGGACTTGGTTGACTACGAGTAATGAATCGCAATAGAGGTTGAGCTTTTGAACTTGTAGGTCGATAGCAACGCGTAGACCAGCGATTAAAGCTTCATACTCGGCTTCATTATTTGTTGCTTTGAAGTCACACCTTATAGCTTGGACAACCCTATCCCCTTGTGGCGATTTTAGGACGATGCCTAGCCCTACTCCGTTCTGGTTCATCGATCCGTCCGTGTGTAGCGTCCACTTAGCATGCTCCACTTTATTTACTTGCGAGATTGCTTCTTGTTCTAGAGTCGGGCTGAAATCTGCCACAAAATCTGCTAGCGTCTAGGACTTGATTGCCTTCCTTCCTTCGTAGATGATGTCATAACCGTTGAGGTGAACTATCCACTTTATCAACCTCCCTGATAGCTTTGTCTTTTTTACTATGTTCTTCAAAGGCGATGTGGTCCTTACCACGATGGTATGAGATTCAAAATATGGCTTCAACTTTACTGACGTGGTCCTTACCACGATGGTATGAGATTCTCCATGGCGGAGTATCTCGTCTCGGCCGAAGATTGCGTCTTACTCACGTAGTAGACGGGTTGTTGTTCTTCTCCTTCTTCCCTCATGAGCACGACGTTGATGGCTATTTCGGAGACCGCTAAATACACGAACAAGGGCTCTCCCTCCTTGGGTTTAGACGAGAGCAAGGGATTGGTAAAGTAGTTTTTGAGCTCCATGAACGCTTCTTCATGTCGTTCCGTCCAGGAAAGAGACTCGTTTTTCCTGAGCATGTCGTAAAAGAGGCGATTTCTGTCCGAAGCCCTGGAGATGAACTTGTTTAGCGCGGCGACTCTACCTGTCAGCTTCTGGATATCTTTCACACAACGCGGAGATTCGAGGTCGAGTATTGCTTTGATCTGCTCTGGACTAGCCTCTATTCCTCGTTGCGTCACTACGTATCCAAGGAACATTCCTAAGGAGACTCTGAAGGAGCACTTGGTGGGGTTGAGCTTCATGCTATATTCTTCTAGGATCGCGAACGCTTCCTTTAAATGCGCTACGTGATCTTTTGCTCGTTTGGACTTTACGAGCATGTCGTCTATGTAGACTTCCATTGTGTCGCCTATTTGTTCTTCGAACATCTTGTTCACTAGTCTCTGATACGTGGCTTCGGCGTTTTTGAGGCCAAAAGGCATGACCTTGTAACAATATATCCCCTGGTTCATGATGAACGCTGTCTTTTCTTGATCGGCAGGGTTCATCTGAATTTGATGATATCCGCTGAAAACATCCATGAACGTTAACATCTCGTGACCCGTCGTTGCATCTACCATCGCGTCGATATGTGGAAGTGGGAACGAGTCTTTAGGACAGGCTTTGTTTAAGTCGGTAAAGTCTACGCACACTCTCCACTTCCCATTCTTGTTCTGGACGACCACGACGTTGGCGAGCCAGTCGAGATACCTTGCTTCTCGTATCTTGCCCGTTTCAAGGAGATTCTTGACTTCTTCGTCTACAACTTTTTTGCGTTCGGGGGCGAATTTCCTTCTCTTTTGCTTCACTGGAGTAAACTTTGAATCAACGTTTAGCTTAGGACGCATCACGTCTGGAGATATACATGTCATGTCTTCGTGACTCCAGGCGAAACACTTAGCCTTCGACTTCAAGAACGCTATCAACTCCTCTCTTATGTCTTTGGGGATATTGATTCCTATCTTTACGTCCCATTCCGGCTTGCAGTCGTCAATAATCACGTCTTCTAACTCGGGACACTTTGGCTTAACGTACTTGGTTGGCGTCTTGGTTTGGAATTCTTTTACTTCATCTTTCTTGATCTCGGGCGTTACAGTTCCTTTCATCCCAATTCAATAGCACTCCTTAGTCGTGTAAGGTTTGTCTCTTACTTCACGTATACCCCCACGACGTCGGGAACTTTAGGAACTGGTGGTATGTGGATGGAACCGCCTTCATATCGTGCATCCATGACTCCCCAGAATGGCGTTGTAGGGCGACTCTGCCTTCATCACTACGAAACTCGTCGGGATGTCAAAGCCTTGGGTCGTTGTTACGAGGGTGATCTCTCCTAGCATCTCAACTATTTCTCCACTGAAGCCTTTTAAACGGATACGCTTCCCGGCGACATCGTCGACAGAAAGTCCGAGTTCGATAATGGCGGAGAGGGCTATGATGTTGGTTGAACTCCCGTTATCTACCAAAATCCTCTTGACGTCGCAGTCTTTGATGATGACGAAGATTACCAGGCTGTCATGATGTTGGACTCTTTCGCCTGGGTCTTCGAACGTGATGGGAAGATCGCGACTTGTCGATTTGACGTGGTGAACCGGAGCGGCGGCGTCTTTGTAACACCCCGTGTTTGTAATCCATTATAAAGATTAGATTGCTATCTATGTCAACAAGAGCTCTTCCTTTTCCTGATTCGAGTGAGGACAAAGAACTAGGAAGTTAAACGTGCTAGGGTGGGAGTAGTCCTGGGATGGGTGACCTCCTGGGAAGTTCTCACGTTGACATGGGGATAGTGCTTCTAAGGCTTGGGGCCTTACAGTATTTGAGACAGAATTGTGATACAAATTTGGCACCAAGAACCCTAAAATAGCTCTAGAAGTTAAATAGATACACATTATTTGCAGGAAATTAGCTCCTATCTACCACAATATTTATTGAACCTAGCAGCTAAAAGGTACAAGATTTGCCAAACGCCGTCAATAGACAAAATAAATGGAAGAAAATGTGGAGGCAAACCAAGCGATTTATGCTGTTTTCTTACTTATTTTAAGATGGAAGTTGACTGTTTTACTTATTTTAGACGCACTGGACTTAATGAGTTGATTGAGGAACCTAATGAGTTTATTTGAGCAATTAATCAATTACATGAACTTACGCATTATGACAGATGAACTTGCACGTTCAAGCACATGAACCTGCATTTGTGTATGCTCAGAAACGGTGAAGATGGTGTAACATTCTTTGAATTTAATACTCAGACATGCATAATGGGGGACCTACCTCTATGCTATATTTTTAGTTCATTTGCTGCAAGTAGTCTTACGAAGCTGCAAGTTGTCAAGCTTTTTGGCACTACATTCTTTGATTTTGCTACTGTTAAGCTTGAGCTTCAACTGACGACAGGTATGGTTTTCTTAGGGTATATCCATATAAATTTCAATTTAGTTTGGCTTATGTTTTCTGAGTTTTCTTGAATTCACCGTGAGTTTGAGATGGAGACAGTTAGTGCCTTTTAATCTTTTTCTTGGAAGTATTCTGGATTGTATGGGTACAGTACATAATTGGTACTCTACAGAGAAAATGAACTTTTGAATGTGCTGAGCATACTCAAAATGCTGGATTGCAAACGAGTCTTTTATTTCTGAAGTTATTACATATAGCATCAGAAGGAGGCGTAATTGATATATGCTCCATTTCTTCTGAAAATACATCTCTGAATTCTAGTTACTGTCAATTCTATGAATCGGCAATCTGAAGTTGCTTTGATTCACTATTCTTGTGACTACTTTTGAGTTCGATTATAGCTTTGACAATTGTTGGAGTTCATCGCCACACTAGTGTAAAATGAGGGATGAAACTGGATGTTGCACAAGTAAATCCATTTGAGAAAAAGGTCCAACAAGAAGAGTACATAGCTATTTTATTGCAATTCAAGGAACTCTGGAGAAATGAAAGCTGAGGTTTCCAACATTAAGTGAAAAAAATAAAAGTTACAGCTTGTTTTAGGCCTAATAATCACGCAATACGGGGCCCAATAACACCTTCTACATATTACGAGGGTTTTCTAACCCTCCTTTATTTAATTCAATTATCTAACCTAGATGCTTATCTAACCTAACCTATTATGAAACAGCCGTCATTTTTTTTCTTCCTCTTCCACGCTCCATCTTCATCCTCGCCTTGCTCAGCCTTTCCTCGGTCTGCAACTCCACCATAATCAACGCCACACGCCCTAGCCCTGCTATCCGTCCATTGACAGCCTCTGAATACGGCAAGAAGCGGAATTCGACCTTCAATTCCATCGATTTAGCTTCATTCAAAGGCACTGGAACCAGATCTGGTTCCATTTCCTTGGATCGGCGCATTTTGCAGATCTTGGCTTCCTTTCAAGACAACGACGACCGGATCAGCGCCACCGAGCTCGCCACCCTGGGATCTGACTCATCGCCCGAGGAGGACGCTCGAATGATGAAGGAATTGGACTCCAACAAGGACAAAATCTTTAGGAGTTCTCCCTTTTTTGCTCCAAGAAGTTCGAAAGCCACGAATCCGGCGTCAAGGAGCTACACCTTCCGACGTCAAGGATCCTGCTGATGCGACTCCCTAAGAAACTAGGTATGTTCTTGAGTCTATAACTGATGTTCGTTGATCTGTTTAGAGTTTACAATGCGGATTTGGAATCTTAATTTTGACTTGGAATTTCAAAAGTTTCAGATCTTGGTTGAGCTCGAATAGTTTTGATATTGTCATCATCATGCTTGGTTCTGCAATCAAACAGTAACATTAGAAGGATAAGGAAGCGAAGAGGAGGAAAGAGAAGATCGGGATGTGGATCTTCTTCGCCATCTCTCTCGGTGTATCTCAGAATCAGAGGATGAAGATGAAGATTTACAGTTTCTGTCATAATGTCATCTGTTCGGCAAATTCTGTCATCTCAGGATCAGAGGACTGAAGCTCCGCCTCTGTCGGAATCTCTTCTCCTCCATCTCTCTCGGTGGATCTCAGAATCAAAGGATAAAGATGAAGATTTACAGTATCTGTCATCCTGTCATGTCATCGACAATTTTGTCATCTCGGGATCAGAGGACTGAAGCTCTACCTCTGTTGGAATCTCTTCTCCATAAACGCTGCCTTCGTTCATCACCTCGACTAGCTTCAATCACTGTTTTCCAGGTTCGATGATGTTGTCATCGCCTTCGTTTGTCATCCATGACAGTTTTCTCTGTGCAGTTTTTCCTATTGATTCCTATGTTCGGTGATAATGTCTTTGTATTATTGCATATTCTCCTTTATTTTGTGGTCAAATGGACAAGAAAGTGCGATTTACCTTTCATTTAATTACGATGACAATACTTTGAACAACACATTATTTTGGACAAATATTAAACGTAGATGACAAAAACTGTAATAAAAATGTGATGAAAAATGTCATTAGGCAAACTGACATCATCAGAAAATGTATCAATCAAAACTATCAAATTGTCATAAAAAAGTTACTGCCATCAAAATACAGTCATCAAAAAATTGTTGTCATCAAAAAGTTACTGCCATCAAAATACTGTCATCAATAAATTGTTGTCATCAAAAAATTGTTGTCATCAAAAAGTTACTGCCATCAAAATACTGTCATCAATAAATTACTGTCGTCAAAAAAATTACCGTCATCAAAAAAATTACTGTCGTCAAAAAAATTACCGTCATCAAAAAAATTACTGTCATCAAAAAAATTATTGTCATCAAACCAAACTGTCATCAACTCAAACTGTCATCAACTTAAGAGGTTAGTTACCACACTAGAAATTTTTAGGGTTAGAAAATACAACTCAAAATGTAAAAAGGGTTACTTAACCCGTTTTTGGTAATAATCATAAAATTCTTGTAAACTAAAATCTATTTCAGCTGAGATGGAGCAAGGCCCAATAACAATTATACAAACATTACGAAGAAATCTTATACTGTCTTTAGAAAAGTTTGAAACCCTCTCTGTTTTACAGTAGGTTTATCTATCATGCACTAGACTACTGAAACTTGTTTGCGGTCAGCGTGAACACTTCAACATGATGTAATCAGATTTTAATACCACTGATGTGCGCCATCAATTTTCTTGCATTACTACAAAAACATTTAACACATACAAAAAAGTTCACACACCTGTATGTATGAGTATATTGTTGAACCTGTATGAGTATATCATTGAACTTGTATTGCTAAATGTTTGAACTTGTATTACTAAATTTTTGAACCTGTATGTATATATGAGTGAACCTATTTAACAAAATTATTGAACTAGTATAAATTGATGAACCTACAAGGAAAATACTCATGAACATATAAAAAAATCATGAAGCTTGAAGCTGAATGAACCTGCAATGAAATTCTCATTGATGAACCTGCAATGAAATTGACATTGTATGTCATCCGTGTTTTTAAATTGATGAACCTACAATGAAATTCTCATGAACCTGCAATGAAAATCCTATTAATACATAAGATAAAACCCCAAGAACCCGTATGGAAAACCCCATAAACCCGTACATAAATTCCTTTGAACGGATAAGGCTAAACAAATGAACCTACAAATTAAAAATGTTGAAACCCGTCTGAGTTTCTCTATTTTGTCCTACCTTGATAGCCATTAAATTTAAATTTGTAAACCTATAATTATAAATTTGGAAACCGTTATAAAAACATTGTATAAACCCTTTTTAAAATTTTACTAACCTCTAAACCTATAAATAAATCGAGTTTTAATAAGAAAATCTCATGATCTATTAAGAGTATATATATCACGAACCTATAAGATTATTTCATGAACCTACAAGATTATATCTTCATGTTAGGTTTTAGTACCACTTCGTGTAGACTTGTAAGGTTCAATGGTATTAACGTGCAAGTTCATGGGTATAAACAGCAAGTTCATGGGTGTCAATGAAATGTTTGTGTATAAACAAGCATGTTTATCGCAATCTACGAGCAAGTTCATGTTATTTTAATGAACCAATGGTACATTTTTCATAAGGGAATTAAATCTTACATAGTTTACGTAAAAGCTAACTCTTATATTGGTTCATGTGTATCAATTCGTAGGTTCATAAGTAGTAACCTACAAATGAATTCTAATGAACCTGTAAGTAGAAATTTCTGACCTTAAGAAACATTTTTCTTTTTATGAACCTCACGAATATTAAAGTAGTTTTGATTAAAAACAAAAATTGAGTTATATAGAAACTAATGAAGCTGCGAGTGAAACTCATGAACCCCAATATGAAAAGTAATGAACTTGCAAATGAAAATTCATGAACTTAAGATACGTTTATCTTTTTATGAACCTGAGGGTTGTGAGGGTATTTTTTTACGTAAAACAAAAAAGAATTTAATAAAAAACTAATGAACTTTGTTAGACAAAACTTATGAACTTGCAAGCTAAAACACATAAACCTACACCAACGAACTGTAGGATCAACAAGTTAGACCTGTAGGTTCAACAAGTTAGACCTGTAGGTTCAACAAGTTAGACCTGTAGGTTCAACAAGTTAGACCTGTAGGTTCAACAAGTTAGACCTGTAGGTTCAACAAGTTAGACCTGTAGGTTCAACAAGTTAGACCTGTAGGTTCAACAGATATTCAAAACTAGCTTTCTTACTTGAATGTTGAACAAAAGTATAACAACAACATGACACATAAATTTCAAAACAAAGAGTTAAACTGTCTTCATACCATTACCAATGTCATCTCTGATATAGCAAACCTAAGGTTACACTTATGTATCAGGTTCATCGATTTACACATACAAGTTCATTAAATTACTAGTGAACTTGAACACTACCGGTATGAGCCTACAAGTCTATATACATTAATCTAGGTTTTATGTGATTTTCCATGTGTGCTCATAAGTTTTAATTTGTAGGCTCATCAGTTAGGTCTAATGGGTTAAAAGGATTTTCAAGTGGGTTCATTAATTATTTTCAGGTTCATTAGTTTTATTTTTCTACGGTTATATTTTAACATCTAGTTCCTAAGTTTTAACTTGCAAGTTTACGAGTTTTAATTTATGGGTTCACTCTAACGTGCGAGTTCATGATTTTTCTTAATTGATGAATTTTTTCTTCTTGCAGGTTCATGAGTTTTGTCGTATGGGTTCATCAGATGTTTTTGCATATTTTTTAGTGTAAACATAAATTAAAATGGAGATTTATAGACTTAAAAGATTAGAGAAAGGTATTGAAAACAAATGATATCCTAAATCAAATTAGAACTCATGAACCTACAAATGATACTGATGAACTTATAGTTAAAATTGATGAATCTGCAAGTGAAACTCCTGACCCCACAAGTGAAATCTAACGAACCTACAAGTGAAAACTCTCATAAACTAGTAACCCGCAAGTTAAGGCCAATGAAACCACAAGTGAGATATAAAGAAACGTCTAAACTAATGAACCTGCAAGTAACAATTAGTGAACCTACAAATGAAAACTAATGAACCTGTAAGTAGAAATTCATGACCTTAAGAAACATTTTTCTTTTCATGAACGTGGCGAATATTAAAGTACTTTTGATGAAAAACAAAAAAAAAAGGGTTATATAGAAACTAATGAAGCTGCAAGTGAAACTCATGAATCCAAATATAGAAACTAATGAACATGCAAATAAGAAATTCATGAACTCAAGATACGTTTTTCTTTTTATGAACCCGAGGGTTGTGAGAGTATTTTGTATGAAAAACAAAAAAGAGTAATTTTGGCTATTTATGTTATCGATCAGTGGTTGTTAGAGTAATTTTGGCTATTTATGTTTAAAATTTGAACTTAATGAAACTACACGTGTAATTGAAATGTCTATAACAGGTTAGCATTTCATGATTGCGAGATATAACAACACAAGTATAATTGCGTGGTTTGACAAGTAAATTTAAGCCATCACACATAATAATTCAGAATGCATTTAAAAATTCATGTCTTTTACAACAGAAAAATAGTCAATTTTCGTGTCTTGAAGTAGGTTTAGGAGACCCAATACAAACTGTTAGGAACTGGGTCGTCTGAACAGAAACTGCAGTAGAACGACTCCTCTTCAAGGGCTTGATCAACGGTTACTTGATTCGGATAAGATTTGAATCGTGATGAACACTTTCCGAAATCAGTATTTTGCCCCTATTAAGCCTAAGGGATTATATTCCACAAAATCTGGAGTGAGATAAGACAAATCTTCTAGTTCTTATCGAGGCTTCCGACAAGAACTAAACTAAAGAAATTGAGTGTTTTGGATTATTGCTTGTGTTAAAGATGAGTAACAAGTTCAGTTCTTTTACCCATTACCGACACCAACTCTCAACAATCCTTTATATAGGCTTTAGAGAGAGTAAACAAAACGGTTACCAAAAAATAACTGCTGCAGTTGGGCAGTTCCCGACGGTTATGGCGGTTACCACCATGTACACATGGCTGTCTGCTTTCATCGGCTGTTACAAATTAAATACGCCAAAAATGGCGGTCATTTACTTAATTAACACGTGTTAAAATAAAATAACTGTCAAATAACCGCTCCAGTCCCAAGGGAACTGAGATCCAGTTCCCATGGCCGAATACCGTCAGTTCCCTTTACAGAAACTCAAAATATGTTTCAAAGGAGCTTGACTTTTACATGTAACATATATCATTGGTTCCTCTGGAACTAAATTCACTTACACAAGCGTGTACTCCACACACCCGGACTTGTGTTCTAATGAAGTGAGTTCTCATGATGTCGCATGAACCCTGATTACACTAAATGGCAATGATTTCACTAAAATCACCAACAATCCTCCCCCATTTTAGTGCAATCCTTGATTCACAGAATAAATAAGCCTTTTTCCTCAAACTCATGCATAAATTAAAATATCACGAAGATTGAATTTCCACTTAGTGTAACTACACATTCCAAGCACCCAGGATTCATGGTGTCCTAAGGATTGAACCAATCAACCTCTTTGGGTACATGAAGATAGCACACACACGAATTTACTTTGAACTCTATAGTCTTCTTGACTCTCTGAAGGGCCTTTGAGTCCTTATCCATTTATAAGCGTATGTGAAGCCAACTCAAGCTTCATGAAGCGGACAAACTCCACGCTCATATAGGTAGATCCTTTAGGAACATACGTCCTCAATCGTGCACCTACAATATGCACTTTTTCAAAGGAACTATTAAGAAATAGTTTCAACCTCATACTTGTAGGAATTGAGCACAACCTGGGGATAGTTCCTATGTGCTCTCAAGTTTCTAGGTGTGAGCTTTCCACATTGAATTATGTCCCAACGTTAGTTAGGTAGGAATTGGGTGTCTCACCACTAGAAAGCTTATACGGGTCTTAATCCCATCCCCTTAGCGGACTTGGAGACCAATTCCCTTGGCAATCCCTTCGTCAAGTGATCAGCCAAATTTTGTTGTGACCTAACAAAATTGATGGAAATCACCCCATGCGAAATGAGCTCTCTTATCGCACTATGCCTCACGCCTATGTGACGTGATTTCCCATTGTAAACATGGCTATATGCCTTAGCCAAAGTTGCAGCACTATCACAATGGATTGAAATAGGTGAAACCGGTTTCTCCCACAATGGAATCTCATAAACCAAGTTCCTTAGCCATTCCGCCTCTTTACTAGTTGCGGCTAATGCAACAAACTCAGATTCCATAGTGGAACCCGTGATGCAAGTTTGTTTCTTCCAAGCCCATGAGATAGCTCCTCCTCCAAGAAGGAACACCCATCCACTAGTAGAAGAGTGATCCTCTTCAATAGTAATCCAACTTGCATCAGAATAACCTTCTAAAACCGAAGGTGATCCAACATACTTAAGCAAAAGTCCCGAGTTCCCTTGAGGTACTGTAATACCCTATAAATAGCTTGCCAATGAGATGCACTAGGGGAACTAGTAAATCTGCTGAGTTTCCCTAATGCAAAAGCAATATCCGGTCGAGTACTTATCATAGCATACATCAAGCATCCAATTACCCTTGAATACTCAAGCTGTGACACTGCAGTTCCCTTGTTAGGAGACAATTTCGTACTCGGATCATATGGAGTTTTCAGAGGGGAACGCTTGTCACATTTGAACTTCTCCAACACTTTTTGAATGTAATGAGACTGTTACAACGATAAACCATCTGGTTCCCTTCTTATCCTAATCTCAAGGATAACATCGGCCTCCCCCATGTCCTGCATGGAGAATTTTGATGACAAAAATTCCTTTGTAAGGCCAACTTGATTTTGATCAGTTCCAAAGATAAACATGTCATCAACATATAGGCAAATTATAACTCCATTTCCAGAATTATCAAATTTGCTATAAACACACTTGTCCGCTTGATTTATATAAAATCCATTGGACAACACAACCTCATCAAACTTTTGATGCCATTGTTTTGGTGCTTGCTTCAGCTCATACAAGGACTTGATCAACTTGCACACCTTATGCTCTTGCCCGAGTATTATGAACCCTTCAGGTTGTTTAATATAAACTTCCTCCTCTAGTTCCCCATTAAGGAACGCTGTTTTCAGATCCATTTGGTGAATAACCAAATTGTGAATAGCAGCTAGAGCAATCAATAACCTAATAGTGGTTATTCGAGCAACCGGGGCATAAGTTGTCAGTTCCATACTTTTGTCTAAAGCCTTGAACAACCAATCGAGCCTTAAACTTATCAATGGTTCCATCCACTTTCATCTTCTTCTTGAAGATCCACTTAGTTCCCAATGGTTTACAACCAGGGGGAAGATCAGCCAAAACCCATGTATAATTTCCCATGATGGAATCCATCTCATCATTAATGGCCTCTTTCCAAAAAGACACATCTTGTGACTTCATTGCCTCAGCAAAAGTTCTTGGATCATTCTCAATACTATAGCAATACAAGTATTGGGAACCAACCTCATCCCTAGTTCCCTCAACCAGATAGATAAGGAAATCAGGACCAAAGGATTTTTCTTTCCTTGTTCGTTTGCTTCTTCGGATCTCAGGTTCAGAGTACCTTTGAAGGGTTCTTGAACCATCTGAGTTCCCGTGTGATGATGTTAGAATGTCCAACTCTTGGTTCCCACTGAAACTAGTTTCAGTTCCATTTGGTATAGGTGTCCATGAAAATCGTTTTTTCATCAAAAATTGCATCTCTTGTTTCAATTACGGAATGAACCGAAATATACTTGTTAGGTTCAATAACATAGAACATATATGCCTTGGAATGCTCCGCATATCCAATAAAGATACATTTAACACCTCTTTCACCCAAACTTTTCTTCTTGGGTTCGGGTAGTCTTACAACAGCCCTACATCCCCAAACTCGAAGGTAATTCAAGTTGGGTTTTCTTTGAAACCAAAGAACATATGGGGGTAGTCTTGTTCCTTTTGTTAGGAACTTTATTCAATAGATAGCAAGCCGTAAGCATGGCCTCCCCCCAAATTCCATCATTCAAACCTGAGTAGGATAACATGGAATTGACCACAAGGTCAGGCTCCATTGCAACTATCCACAAAAAACAATTAAAACTCAACGAACCAATACGAGACATAACTCCTAAAACACCAGCAAAGCCGCTACTAAGGAACTGCATCCACGCGAAGATACCTAAGAAGCTACGACGAAAGAATAATCATGCAGGAAAGGTGAAGACTTTCTCATTATCTCCAAGACGAAGAGACAAAAGCAAGCTCAAGACATAGTACACAGTTTAACAAGGTATAAGAACAACAAGTATCAACCATACAACAAAATCTGAGAGCACAAGAGTGAAAGAGACGAACATTAGCTCGAAGGAACAACAAAAAAGAAAGTGAAGGAGTCTTCAACGCACAAATAACAACGCAATAGAAGGGGAAACCAACAAAGAACGATACTTGGTCTGTCAAAACCTATATATGAGCATAATACAACAACAAAATTCAACACATTCATTAACAATATTCATCAGCAACATTATCGTAGAACAACAATCAATCACATAAATCACTCTGAAACAATGAACAATAACTTTGAAACAATGCACAATAAGTCTGAAACGCTCCATGAACTAGCAACTCTGATGAAGGAAAAAACTGAATCACATAAAAAAAAAGATCACTATCTACCAAAGGTGATCAAATGCAAGAGACAACACGAACATAAATAAATCAGCAACAATATTCATCAACAACATTATCGTAGAACAACAATCAATCACATAAATCACTCTGAAACAATGAACAATAACTTTGAAAAAATACACAATCAGTCTGAAACACTCCAACCACTCTGATGAAGGAAAAAACTGAATCACATAAAAAAAGCTCACTATCTACCAAAGGTGATCAAATGCAAGAGACAACACGAACATAAATAAATCCTTCGAATTCATATCGAGGACTGTCAGTCATAGGAAGATGTAAGCATTACCTGCAGATCACCAGGGTTGTCTGTGATAAAAAATAGGCCAGAAGTCTCCTTTTCAGCAGAAATATCCCCAAACCAACAACAACGAGATCTGTAGAAACCTATTCTTAGCCCAAACCAACAACAAGATCTGTAGAACTCTTTTGATAGCCCAAACCAACATCACTTATCAAATCATTAAGCAAACCCTAAAATCAATCAACTGCTAGAGAACCCTAAGATTGAGCAAAAGTTCAAGACTTATCAAATCAATAAAACAAATTCTCAGTCGACCTTGTCATGAATAATATCCTTGAATTGAATCTCCGCGATCAAAAAGGCCAAACAGAACTCAACTTCCTCAATCTGGAAGTAATCACAAATGTTATCCATCTTGTGTTTGTGAGATCACAACTGGTTTGGATGGTGTTAGTAGATGCAGCTTGATAAGGTTCCGCCTCTTCCTTCGCTTGTTAATACTTTCATAAGGTCATTAGCTTTTGCTCAACCTTCTCCCTTGCAGATATTCGTAAGAGTCAAGAATGAGAATGTACAGTGAGCTGATTTGGATCTTCCATTCTTACCTCTCAAATAAAGGTTAATAACAAATTCTCAGTCGAACTTGTCACAAATAATATCCTTGAATTGAATCTCCCCGATAAAAAAGGCCAAACAGAAACTCAACTTCCTCAATCTGGAAGTAATCACCCCCAAATACTTGAAATCTAATCGAACAACACCTGAATTCAAACTAATTTTTGTTGCTAGAACAAAAATTTAAGCAGCATTAGCAACAGTCTGAAAGAACTTACATTTTATCGGCCTCCCAGCAGGTGTGCGACCAAGGTGCGGTGAAGACGCCTCTGCTCTGCGTACGAGGCTGCGTATCCCCATCACACTCAGTTGAATTGAAATAGATGTTGACCTTGAAAGTACTTTACACACTCAAATTCCGCAAAGAGGACGAAGGTGGAGAACAATCTAATATCTTGATCCCCATCACTCTTCGAAGCTCCGCCTAGTCAACTTTGTCTCCCAATCGCCATGGGTGAAGCACCGGGAGTGAAAATTGCCATGGATGAAGCGTTGGGAGAGAAAGAGGAAGGAGTGGTTTTCGGATGTGGAGTAAAATGACGAAAACGCCCCTCAAAGTGCAATTTTGTTAAAAAGTAGTGAAATATTCCCATCCGTTAGATCAAGATATATCAACGACTCAAATTAAGAGTTCTAGTCAAATTAAGAGTGGTTGTTTTAAGAAAATTCTTATGGAGTTATAGTCTCTCCATAAAACTAAACTAGCAAATATAAATAGAAGATGGACAGAAAAAGGGTGGAGGTGTGATTGTGTGTTTCGAGCGTCCCTCTCAGGCTGAGAGACGAACGACGACTTCTTTCTGCTATCAACTCCGGTCTCCATCCAATCCCTCCTCTATCTCATTCCCGTCGCTTTCCCTTATCTCTCCATTACCCAACCTTACTTCTTACCAATTCCCAAGATCTTTCTTGCTCTACTACACTGCCTGACTGAATGGAGGACGAGAAAGGCCACCTTCTCAAGAACCTCATCGACGCTGTCAATGAAATCTCTTCAATTTCCGACTACCGCTGCTGTGTCAAAAGGCAGTTCTGTAATTTAGCCAGGAGGCTCAAGCTATTGGCACCTATGTTCGAGGAAATCAGGGATAGCGAGGAGCCGTTGAGCGGCGATGCTCTCAAATCCCTAGCCGTCTTCTCCCAAGCTCTTGATTCCACCAAGGATTTCCTCAGATTTGGCAGGGAAGGGAGCAAGATTTACCTGGTTTGCTCCTTCTTCTTCCCCCAAATCAATGCCTCTATTAATTTCTATCTTCATTTCAATGATTTTACATAGCATGGTTGCTGATTGGAATCTGCATAGTTTGGAATTTGTAATTGTGTTTGTAAAATCATGGAACGATTACATAAAAATGTATTTGAGTTTAGCTGAGTTAGAAATTAATCCCTTTCGCTTTTCCTTTTAGTTGCGTTAGCTTGGATTAGTTCTTTATCCTGTCGAGGATCAATGATTTATAGACTGGTGCTTTCCATGATTATTGCTATAGACTTATAGCTAGGGGGTAGCTCTTTATTTGGCTTGTGAAATGAATCGAATGAACAGATGCATTGAAAAAGGAAGAAACAGTTGCTTTAGAATTGAGCATAACTAATAATTATTTTGATTCATTAAATCCCGAGGTCTCATAACATGAATGATCATCACAGCTGTAACTCTTTGTATTCTTCCAAATAGAAAAGAAAATAGATCATTTGTTTGAGTTTGGTGATAATTCACTCATACATATACGAGGATGCATCCATACAATTTGGGAAGAAACAGTCCAATGAGATTGAGGATATGAAATCACGTCCAATCCCGCATTTAAATAACCATGAATCCATGATGAACCTTCATCATGGTTGTTTTGATGGTCTTGTTTCTTTTCTTTTCTTATCACTTTATTCCTTATGCTTTGAGTAATATGGTGCAATAGTCAACAGATAAGGATTTTGGCTGCTGTTTTAAACTCTTTTCGGCTATTGCAGGTGCTAGAGAGAGAGCAGATAATGAAAAGGTTCATTGAGGTCACAGCTAAAATAGAGCAGGCTCTTGATGGAATAAACTATGAGAAGCTTGACATCTCAGATGAAGTGAGGGAACAGGTAAGGATCTCTCATCCTTCCAGTCATATGGTTTAATATGCGTGTATAATCTGTTAAGCAACGAGAGCTTCAATTTACTTGGTTAGCAGTTTGGAGATGTTTTAATTAAATCCAAGGGAATTCATGCAATCATTGCATCAAAGCATGTAACTAAAGGCAGCTTATTGCCTTCAGGTTGAGCTTGTTCTTGCTCAGTTCCGAAGAGCCAAAGGAAGGATTGATGCACCTGATCTAGAACTTCATGAAGATTTATTGTCTCTATATACCGACAGCAATGAGACTGCTGCTGACCCAGCTGTGCTGAAGGAAGTGACTGAGAGACTCCGTTTAATGGGAATTGATGAACTCACACAGGAATCCCTTGCTCTGCATGAGATGGTTACTTCGACTGGTGGTGATCCTGATGAGAGGATAGAGAAGATGTCTATGCTTTTGAAGAAAATTAAGGAATATGTTCAGACTGAAAACCCGTCTTTGGACTCTGCTGCAAGAGAAAGGAGTAATCCATCCAGTTGCAGTGGTCAAGTATCAACGGATGGGAGTAAAAAATCAGTTGTCATCCCTGATGATTTCCAATGTCCAATCTCACTAGAGCTGATGAAAGATCCTGTCATTGTTTCAACTGGCCAGGTATGTGGAATTTTTTTTTTAATGGAAGCATGTGTTTTGTCCGTGAGGCTCATTTACAGCATTTCAATTTTCTTGTACCTGCCACTCATTTACAGCATTTTAATGGAAGCATGTATTTGCGTTACAACCTATAACAATCTTAGAACTTCTAAGATTGTTATAGGTTGTAACATGCGTCATAAAGCATGATGAACACGGACTTCTGACTTGCTTCTGATACCTAATTGAGAATTTGAACTATATTGTTGTCTTTATTTACTTGTATAAATAAACACGATTGGATTTTGATCTCCTGCAGACCTACGAACGTTCCTGCATTGAAAAATGGCTTGCAGCAGGTCATAGTACATGCCCAAAGACGCAACAAACACTGAGTAGCAGCACCCTGACCCCTAACTATGTATTACGCAGCCTCATAGCTCAATGGTGTGAAGCAAATGGCATTGAAACCCCCAAAAGACCGAGCAGCTCACATCCAGGAAAGGCAGCATCTGCATGCACTCCTGCTGAGCGCACGAAGATAGAAGCCCTTTTAGTAAAGCTGACATCTTGCAGCCCAGAAGACCAACGTTCTGCTGCAGGGGAGATTCGTCTGCTTGCAAAGCGCAATGCAGATAACCGTGTAGCAATTGCCGAAGCCGGAGCTATTCCCCTTCTGATCGGCCTCCTATCAACCCCCGACTCTCGTACCCAAGAACATGCAGTGACGGCCCTTTTAAACCTCTCCATTTGTGAAGACAACAAAGGAGCCATTGTCTCGTTTGGAGCAGTGCCTGGTATAGTCCATGTTTTAAAGAAAGGGAGTATGGAGGCCAGGGAGAATGCAGCTGCCACACTCTTCAGCTTATCAGTGATTGATGAAAATAAGGTAACGATAGGGAGTTTAGGGGCAATCCCACCTCTTGTGATACTTCTAAATGAGGGAACGCAGAGAGGGAAGAAAGACGCTGCTACCGCTCTATTCAACCTGTGCATATTCCAAGGGAATAAAGGGAAGGCGGTAAGGGCGGGTGTGGTCCCCATACTGATGAGGCTGCTGACTGAGCCAGGAGGGGTAATGGTGGATGAAGCACTGGCTGTTCTTGCAATACTGGCTAGTCATCAAGAAGGAAAGGCAGCCATTGCAAGTGCTGATGCATTGCCTGTATTGGTACAAGTTATAGGGAATGGTTCACCCAGGAACAAGGAGAATGCAGCAGCTGTGTTGCTGCATCTCTGTAGCGGGGACCATCAGAACATGGTGGCAGCTCAGCAGCTCGGGGTGATGGACCCGCTTGCAGAGATGGCACAGAGTGGTACAGAAAGAGGGAAAAGGAAGGCTCAACAGCTAGTGGAGAGAATGAATAGGTACTTTGAGCTGCAAAAACAGGCTCAAACGCTGCAAGAAGAGGGTGTATCACACCCACTTGCTGCTGATAGCTAATCAAGCATGTATTGCTGTGTTCCTTGTTCCCCTTTTTTAAAATATATTGGTAGTGCTTGTTCTTGCTTATTTCTTGGGATAGGGAAGGTGGAAGATCACCAGCCCTTTCAGTTGAAGCTGTCCATTGCGTTTTGTGAAATTTAGGAACAAGAAAGGGTGGGGGAATACTTGGCAGAGAAAAACACACAGAAGAAGGGGGTTGGGGGCAGTTGTATTGACACTACCTATCATATTCATTCCATACTTGACAAACAAAACTGTAAAATTTGCGCAGGCTCTTCTTCATTATCTTCTGCTCTTATTTTTAATGGCATGATAGTTGTAACTTGTTATATTATGAATTTGTTAATAGATTTCCTATCTCAGATCATGACTGAACCCTGAGAAATTGATAGCTACAAGTTAAAACCTTGGCTTAGACTTGGGCTTGGTTTATAATTAGCTAAGCATGTACCAAACTCGGGTTAAGTAACCCGGTTTGGTTACGTAACCCGGTTTATACAAGGAGGAGGGGTAACTAACCCTTTTTCTGTTACACGCGCGCGCCTCCTATTTTCCTTCTCCTTCCTCCTCCTCCTTCACGGCGGTCTTGCTCTCGCACCAGTCCTCCCTTCCATACAAACCCCGCCTCGTTCCTCCTTCTTCCTCCTCTCCTCCTCGCCTCCTCGCCTCGCCTCGCAGCCTCCGAGACTCGCTTCGCGCCGCCTCAACACTTCGCCTCCTCTTTCCACGCCTCATTCCGGTAAGATTAATGAAGCATGCTTCGCGCGCTTCATAGAAACTCCCTCGGGATAGCTTCTGGGATGAGATTCAAGGATTGGCTTCAGCAAACTAACAAACTTCAATCTGTCGTCAAGAGAGAAGTCACGAGATAAGAAACATTATGTAACAAGTATGATCGCCACTAACAGATACACCGTTCCTGCTGCAATTCGAATTCGAGGTAAGAATCATTATGTCATCATATAATTCGATGACTCTGAATGCTCAAACACACGAAAAAATTAAAAAAACAAAGATTTTTAAAACTTTTTGAATTTCTAATGGCATATTGTTGAAAAATGAGGAATATGATATCATATGCTCCATAGAGCAATAATTTATAGTACATGCAATTTAAAAATCAATAGTTTAGTATTAGAATTGAATATTATGATGAAAGATTGTTGTTAGATTCATATTCAATTGAGGAAAATGAACAGTGATGACAAAATGTTGCTAAAAAAGGATTTTTATGTAAGAAAAAAGATGAGATGCAATGATTGAATAAATTATGGAAATTGGATGACAAGGTTTAGATGAATATAGAATGATACTGTTGAATGCTGATGCTAATGACAAAATGTTGCTCATATGGAATACTGATTAGATATGGAAAATTGAATGGCAAAATGTTGAATAAACAAAGATGTTGTACAAAATTATAATTTTGAGGACAAAATATTGGATTAAGATTGGAAAGTTGATGACACGATTTTGAACTTAGTTTTAGAATTGTAAGTGTGATGACAGTTTGTTTCTTAGTTTCATTTCAATTCAGGAATTAAACAGTGATGACAGAATGTTGATGGATTTGGATAACAAAATAATGATTAGACATAATGTAATTTTGATTACATAATATTTTTTAAGAGAAAAATGTTTATGATAATTGAAATTTGATGATTTGCTGAATATTAAATTTTGATTTAGAATTTCATAGTTGTTGTGTGTTGGATGACAGTATTGAGATTAATATAGGATGATGCAATGAATTGTAAACATGAAGACAATATAATATGAAGACAGTATTGTTGTTTTATGAAAGGGAGTTTGATGACATAAAATATTGATGAATAAATAATGTTACTATACAAAACACATTTGTGATGACAGAAATTTGATACAATAAAATTTCATATGTATATTGATGACAAATTTAATATGCTTGTTCCTTCGACTTAAAAAAGGCTTTGTTTGATGACATTAGGCAAAAATTAAATATAATTTATTGTATCTGAAAAATATGATTAAATATATTTATAACTTGATGACAGAACAAAATATCTTGTGTGCTATGCAGATAAGAATGAATATTGTAACAGTTTGTTGGGGAGAAGAATGGAGGATGAAGGATGGATCCAATGTTTATGTTGGAACTCTGGTTTCAAAAAGCCTTTGTTATTGACATAAACATAGGAATGGAAGTTGCCAAGGATATAATTGTGCAAAGGTTTAAGTTGACGACACCATCAAATGAAATTGTCCTATCGCACTTGAACCCTTTCCAGAAAATAAAGATACCATGTATTGTGGACACATAAGAGGACTTCAAGTCTTTCATGGACATCAACAATTCATACAAGGTGCAATGAACTTTACCATTGTATGTGACAGAGGGTAAGAAGATGAAGTCAACTAAAACAACGATAGCCGCTGGAAAAAAAACTGCCTAGTTCCATTTCAAATTTATTATGAGATGCGAGATGGGAGTGAGATAATAGATTGTGAATCAATGAACAAAGATACAGAATTGGAAGCAATTATGGAGGGTTGATAGCCCTAGTCATGAAGACTCCATAGGGTTCATCCATGTTGGCCAATTTTTTTACTCATAGGAATTGCTGAAAGTTGCACTTAAGAAAGTCGCAATGCGGGAGAACTTTGTGTACAAAGTCTACAAATCAACCCCTTAGTTGTTTACTGTCAAGTTTGCAGATCAAAACTGCAACTAGGGGCTTAGAGCAATGGTATTGAAAGACCCACTTCTATGAGATAAGAAAGTTCAGAGAAGAACACACATGCTGCTTTGACTTTAGGTATGAAAACCAATGCAAGCCAACATACAAGATGGTTGGAGAGAAAATAAAAAACAAGGTACTAAAAAATATATGCAAAACGCTATGATTTTATAGATACACATTAATATTGAAATGACAGCTTGGGTGTTTTATTGTGTGTATAGGTATGAAGGAGTGAAAACTGGACCAAACCCAAAAAGTATGCAAAACTCTCCTATACCTCACTTTAATAGATACAATGCTGCTAACCGTTTTGATGATGCATTTCAGGACCTAGGTGATAATGATGACGAAGAAGAGCCTGAAGAAGAAGATGAGGCGGGATGGCGACCCCATCGTCCCCAAGAAGGTTACCAAGGAAGGCGAAGAGAGCATGAGCAAGATGGAGTGGGAAAGATAAAGGTTAAGATCCCGAGTTTTGAGGGAAAGTGTGATCCAGACATATATATGGAGTGGGAGACCAAGATTGAACAAATCTGGAATTGTCACAACTTTCCTGAAGCCAAAAAGGTGCAGCTGGCATCTTTGGTGTTTAGTGGCTACGCTTTAGTTTGGTGGGATAGTTTGATCAGAGGGAGAGTTGCCAATGGAGATTACCCTGTCACTACTTGGGAACTCATGAAGAGGATGATGAGAGCTCGATTTGTTCCCCCACATTACACTAGGGAACTTATTCAGCGGCTCGAGAATTTGAAGCAAGGATCAATGGGAGTCGAAGAGACTTACAATGCTATGCAAATAGTGATGGTTCGAGCTAATTTGGTGGAGGATGAGGAGACAACCATGGCTAGATATCTTCGTATCCTTCACCCATATGTGTCTAGTGAGATTGAGATGTTCCCTTACAACTCAATGACCGAGTTGCTACATTTGGCTATCAAGGTGGAAAGAAAGACCAAAATTAGGAGCCAAGGGAGCAAAAACGCAGGTGGCTGGAAAAATCAGCAAGGAAGGAACTCCTATCCTTCAACCCGAGAGGTCCCTAACAAGGAAGACAGTGGTTCTCGAAGGAATCCGCCACCTACTACTCAAGTGCCCTCCAGGACAACACTTGGCCCTTCTAATCCACCCCGAGGGAGTACTTCTAACCCTACTTCTAGAGCTAGGGATATTGAATGTTTTAAATGTAGAGGAAAGGGTCATATGATGAAAGATTGTCCTAATTCTAGAGTATTAATTGTTAATCAACTAGGAGAACTTGAAAGTGAAAGTGAAAAAGAAGAGAACCTAGGTGATATGCATGATGAGGATGATCTTAGTGATGAAATTGGTTATGAACATGGTGATTCTTTGATTTGTAAAAGAAATTTACATGTACAACCCGCCCCTTGTGAAGATAATCAAAGAGAAAATTTATTTCACACTAGGTGTTTAGTTCAAGGAAAGGTATGCAATATGATTATTGATAGTGGAAGTTGTTGCAATATTGTTAGTACTGAATTGATCACTAAATTGCATTTTGCTACTATTTTCCATCCTAGACCTTATAAATTGCATTGGATGAATGAATGTGGTGAATTAAAAGTTCTAAAACAAGCTGAGATAACATTCACCTTAGGAAAATATACGTATACGGTTTTATGTGATGTAGTTCCTATGCAAGCTTGTCATATATTGTTAGGAAGACCATGGCAATACGATCGAAAGGTTACTCATGATGGTCATACTAACCGTCATACATTCATCTTTAATGATAAGCCTATTACTCTTAAACCTATGACTCCAGCGCAGATAGCAGAAGCTTACGAAAAGAGCAAAGGCAAGGAAAAGGCTTCGGACAGAACCGAAGCAACAAAAGCAGCGACCAAAAACCGCACCCGCGGTTCAGATGCCGCACCCGCGGCTCACGACAGATCGCAACAGAAGGACCAGCACGAGAACCGCGCCCGCGGCCTCGAGGACGCGCCCGCGCCGCACTCGCCTAACCGCGCCCGCGGATCCTTCTTCTGGCGCGATGCTGGTCCCTGCATTGACGAATCGAGCCCTATTGTTGTCCAAAGTCGAGCTGGAAGGTGAGTATTTACCCTTCGATACTACCTTAATGATGCTTTACAAGAGATTTGTGTTGACAGGTACCGATTCTCGAGTTGATCTACCCCCTAACATTCAAGCTATTCTTGATGAGTGTGCTGAGGTGTTTCCGGATGAGATTCCACCGGGCTTACCGCCCTTTAGGGGCATTGAGCATCAAATTGATCTTATTCCAGGAGCTTCTTTACCTAACCGGCCAGCTTACAGAATGAACCCTCAGGAGTGTCAAGAGATTCAGAAGCAGGTGCAGGAGCTTGTAGATAAGGGGTATGTTCGAGAAAGTCTTAGTCCTTGTGCAGTTCCGGTCTTACTTGTGCCTAAGAAAGACAATACTTGGCGGATGTGTGTTGATTGCCGAGCTATCAACAACATAACTGTCAAGTATCGTCATCCTATACCAAGGCTGGATGACATGTGTGATGAGCTTCATGGTGCCACAAACTTCACCAAGATTGATCTTAGGAGTGGCTACCATCAAATCCGAATGAGGGAAGGTGATACGCTGCACTTTGTATGGCGTAACTAGGGATTATTACATTAGTTTAGGAGTATTATTATATGTGTTTCGAGTCATTATTATGTTCTGAGATATTTATTAAGAAGTGAAGAAATTGAGATCAGAACCGAAGAAGATTGAAGACTTGAAGAATGAAGATGCTTCTGCGACGCCAACCGCGATCGCTACTACCATCCAGGCGATCGCCATCATTCAACAGAAGCCATTCGAGAAGAAATCAGCGACCACGATCACGGGTGATATGGTGGCGATCGCGGGTATTGCACTGATGCAACTGGTGGGCCGTACGTGGATCAAGAAGCCAGTTGGGCCCAAGTTGAGAAGCTGCACAATTGGAAGCAAATATGTTATTTGGTTTCACCGAATTTGCTTCCTTTTATTACTTTTGTTTTATTCCTTTTCTTTTCCTTTTTCCTTAATTAGTTCTAGGATATTTATCTTTTACCATATATTTTTAGGGTTAGTCTCTATTTAAGAACCCTAGTTCTATCATCTTTTCCATCAGACAATTTAGTTCTGCAACCATGAGCAGGAACTAATCTCCATTGTTTTACCTAGCGGTTGAAACCTTCAGTTATTAAGTTGTGAGATTTCTAAACTCTTGTTCTTTTCCTATGGGTTTGTATTAATTCTCTTGTTCTTCATCTATTGATTTCTATTAGTTTTGCTAGCTTGATCACCTAGTTTGATTGATAGTTTTCTATTGCTAGACTAGGAATATACGGTGGAATTCCTTGTCATTGTAGCATTCATATCTGCATGATCTGGTAGTTGATTGCTTTTATGAAAGAGAATTGATTGCATGTTAATACTTGACGGTTGTAAGTTATTGCATGCATCCTTATAATTCATGTGCCCTTTGCTGCTATTTCATCTAATCTTGAGAGGTTTCCCTGATTGTTGAATAGTAAGTATTATCAGGACCGGTTGGCCTGCTGATATATTAAAGATTGGAATAGGAACATTCCCTAGGATTGAATAGAACTTGAGATAAATCTATGATCAACATGATTGACTGTTGTGTGGATACTTGCTAGGTGAAACCCCTTCTCATCATATTCACAACCAAACCTTCTTTGTTTGATACTTGTTACTTTTGTGTTTCATACAATCAAAACCCCCCCTAGTTACTTGTTACTTGTTCACTAGTTGATATTTCACTTGACTGCATTGATTTGGTGTTTTGATTCCCTTGGGTTCGACCTCTACTTACTTGCTATACTCTAGTTAGTGTTTAGAGTTTATTTCTTTGATTTGGCACTACGACTTTAGCCTCATCAAATTTGGCGCCGTTGCCGGGGAATTGAAATTTTTCTGATTCTGTGTTGACTGTGAAATTATCAACTGTTTGGTGTGAACCTTTATGGTTCAGACCCGTGCTACTGATTCATCTCTTGTTGCCTTTGACCCAGAGATTGAAAGGACGTTCCTTCGGAACCAAAGAGCAGCTCTGAACCAAGATAACGAGATGGGTGATCGACATGGACCGCCATTGCCTACTATGAGGCAACTCACTGCCCCAGACTTAAACCAACAACCTTTAGCAGTGAGGTTTCCTGAGATTGAAGAAGGTGTGAACTTTGAATTAAAAGATGGTTTAATTCATGAGCTACCACACTTCCATGGCTTAGCAGGAGAAGATCCCAACAAACACTTGGCTCAATTCCATGCCATATGTTCTAGTATGAAGCCAAGAGGTGTTACGGAGGAGCAGGTCATGCTGAGAGCTTTCGGATTTACTCTGAAAGACGTTGCGAATGATTGGCTCTATTATCAAGCTCCGGGGAGTATTGATACCTGGGCTAAGATGAAGAAGGTCTTTTTAGAGAAATATTTTCCCGCTACAAAACTGAGCAGCTTGAAGAAGGAGATCACGAATCTTCAACAACACTCAACTGAGAGTCTCTACGAATATTATGAGAGATTCAAGAAGCTTTGCTCAAGCTGCCCATTCCATAGTTATACTGACCATGATCTTCTTATGTACTTATTCAGTGGGCTGATTGATGAGGATCGTCGAATGGTAAACACATCTTGTGGAGGTAATTTTCTAAAACTAACTATACCTCAGGTCACTGAAATGTTTGAAGAGCTGGCTGAAAGTTCAAGGCAGTTTAGCAGTAGACAGGGATCCCACTTAGTCAAAGCAATTAATTCAGATCAATTACAGACTGACATGAATGAGTTGAAAGAGATGGTAAAGGATTTGATGCTGAAAAATGTTTCCCTTCATGATCCCAATGCTGAGGTAAACGCTGTTGGTGGATGGCAACCAAGGCCAAGGTATGATTCTCATAATATTAATTATCAACAGCCTAGACCTCAAAATTCCATGACTGCTGAAGATATGATCAAGTCCTTAGCTCAGATTGTGATGCAACAAAACGCTAAGACGGAATCAAGCATCCAAAATGTTGAAAATCAGTTAGGACAGATTGCTCAAGCTGTGAGTAAATTAGAGGCCAGGGAACCGGTAAGAAACCCGAGGGAGAACGTCAGGGCAGTGTTCTTGAGGAGCGGAAAAACTTTAAATGACTGTTCTGTGCCAAAACCGCGATCGCCAGATCTGAGTGGCGATCTCCATGAGATTACAGAGAGCAAAACAGGATCTGCATCGCGACCGCGATCGCCATATGGCAATGGCGATCGCCATTCCTTTCCAGAAGCTGAGGTGAAAGATTATTCGCGACCGCGATCGCCGAGAGTTGATGGCGATCGCCAAGAGTCCCCAGAGTACATTGACGATTATGTTCGCCCGAATTTCCCCCTCTGTTCTCTCAGAAGCCTGTAGCCCCCTTTCCTGAGGCATTGAAGGATACTCGAAGGCTGGAACGACAACGAAATCTTCGAAACCTTTAGTAGGTGTGAGGTAAACATTCCTTTGCTCAAACTTGTTAAGAGTATTCCTAGATTTGCTAAGTTTTTGAAAGAAGTTTGCACTATCAAAAGAAATCAAAAACTGAAAGGAAAGAAGAAAGTTGAAATAAGTGAACAAGTTTCTGCAGTGTTTCAAAAACGCATGCCTAAGAAATGTGGTGATCCAGGCATATTTAGCATTCCATGTGTGATTGGTGAAACTAAATTTGACAAAGCCATGCTAGATTTAGGTGCATCAATCAATGTTTTGCCTTACTCTTTGTATGAATCACTAGGTTTAGGACCTTTGCATAAAACAGGAACTGTTATTCAACTTGCTGATAGGTCTACTCTATACCCGAAAGGGGTTGTTGAGGATGTTCTTGTTATGGTTGGTGATCTGATTTTTCCTGCTGATTTCTTTGTGTTAGATATGGAGCATGCTAATAATGTCACACCTATACTGTTAGGTAGACCTTTTATGAAAACTGCACAAACGAAAATTGATGTTAATAGTGAGACTCTCTCTATGGAGTTTGATGGGGATAAGGTAGAGTATAATATTTATGACATGGATCCCATTGATAAGAATTCTCTATGTGCTATTGATGTGATTAAGCCTACTTGTAAGGATAAATTGCAACCTGTTTTAGAGAATCTCTTAGAGCCCCCAAAAGTAGATATTGTTTTGTCTACTAACATGCAGGAGTGCCATGCTAAGTCAGAGCCTAAAGGTAAGCTCTCTCCACATCCTTTTGGAAATCTCCCTCCATTACTCACCTCGCCAGGCGAGATACCATTGATGTCTAGTGTGCATGCACTTAACATTGAGCTTAAACAGCCGCCTGATACGGTCAAGGAGAACAAAATGAATGAAACTACCTCCATTGCTAAAGACAAGGTGGTCAAGGTAAGAGGGACGAGATTCAAAGCGTTCCATGAGTGGTTCAAGAGAGAATTCAGACAGGAGACTGTTTTCACAAAGCCAAATGGCGTTATTTAAATCTCTTGAGTTTCATGTCGAGCCATGACATTAAATAAGGCGCTACTCGGGAGGCAACCCGAGGTTTGAATTTGTTTTTGTTCGGTTTAATTTTCTTTTTAGTTTTTCTATGGACAAGAGGAAATCACCGAAGCTTAGGGTCAGCTACAGTCAGTAGTCAATCTCGCTGTAAGTTTTCTCTCCCGTCTAAAAAAAAAAATGAGAGAAAAGAAAGTAAGGAGTTGTATTACATCAAGTTTGGTTTCATTGGTACTATCATTCTAAATCTACATTCGCTGGAGCTTAGCTTGTTGGTGACCTTGTTCTTTGCAAGGAGTTGATTTGTTTGGGTCACTTTCTACATTGGAGGTATTCTTTCTTTTGCTTTAGATGAGCTATGCATTATTGGATTACATTTAGTGCTCATCTAGTTTCTCATTCTACCACACTTTGAGTTTTATTGGAGGAAGGTCATCCGACCTTGTATGTGAGTCTTCTGTCTCTTTCCCTGGGTTCGATTTTTCTGTCTTCCATTTCATTGAGGACAATGCAATGTTTAAGTATAGGGGAGGAGAATGTATTCACATGTATTTATTTAGGTGTTGGTTGTATCTGCATGAGCTTATTATATATATATATATATTGTATGAAAAAGCCACAAAAATTGAAAAAAGAAATACAAAATCCTTGGATAGCAAGATCTATGCAATAAGAAGGTGGCTTGACCGGCATTAGGCTGGGGAAAAAATAAGTCTTGAGTGATGTGAGTTTTGTGAGCCTGGAACAATTATTGAGTGGTTGGGATGAAAACCTGAAAGGCGCCCAAACAAGATGAGTGTTATAAAAATAAAAAAATTGAGTGTTTTAGGATTTTTATCATCTTGGCGTATGGAGACATAAGAAGGAGGCGTATAGGAGGATTCGGGTAGGCCCCTTGGAGGAATAAGGTGTAGTTCTGGGTATGTGCTTATTTTATCACATTGTTCTTGATTATTGTTGTTGTGTTCTGTGTGTTTTGGAGGAGTTTATTGGATGTAATCACTAGGAGATATTTTTGTACTTCCTGAGGCTTTGAGCATTTTATTGTATGGGTAGCTTTTCTGTAAGTTACTCGGGACGAGTAAAAGTCTAAGTATGGGGGTATTTGATACTCTGCACTTTGTATGGCGTAACTAGGGATTATTACATTAGTTTAGGAGTATTATTATATGTGTTTCGAGTCATTATTATGTTCTGAGATATTTATTAAGAAGTGAAGAAATTGAGATCAGAACCGAAGAAGATTGAAGACTTGAAGAATGAAGATGCTTCTGCGACGCCAACCGCGATCGCTACTACCATCCAGGCGATCGCCATCATTCAACAGAAGCCATTCGAGAAGAAATCAGCGACCGCGATCGCGGGTGATATGGTGGCGATCGCGGGTATTGCACTGATGCAACTGGTGGGCCGTACGTGAATCAAGAAGCCAGTTGGGCCCAAGTTGAGAAGCTGCACAATTGGAAGCAAATATGTTATTTGGTTTCACCAAATTTGCTTCCTTCTTTTGTTTTATTCCTTTTCTTTTCCTTTTTCCTTAATTAGTTCTAGGATATTTATCTTTTACCATATATTTTTAGGGTTAGTCTCTATTTAAGAACCTTAGTTCTATCATCTTTTCCATCAGACAATTTAGTTCTGCAACCATGAGCAGGAACTAATCTCCATTGTTTTACCTAGCGGTTGAAACCTTCAGTTATTAAGTTGTGAGATTTCTAAACTCTTGTTCTTTTCCTATGGGTTTGTATTAATTCTCTTGTTCTTCATCTATTGATTTCTATTAGTTTTGCTAGCTTGATCACCTAGTTTGATTGATAGTTTTCTATTGCTAGACTAGGAATATACGGTGGAATTCCTTGTCATTGTAGCATTCATATCTGCATGATCTGGTAGTTGATTGCTTTTATGAAAGAGAATTGATTGCATGTTAATACTTGACGGTTGTAAGTTATTGCATGCATTCTTATAATTCATGTGCCCTTTGCTGCTATTTCATCTAATCTTGAGAGGTTTCCCTGATTGTTGAATAGTAAGTATTATCAGGACCGGTTGGCCTGCTGATATATTAAAGATTGGAATAGGAACATTCCCTAGGATTGAATAGAACTTGAGATAAATCTATGATCAACTTGATTGACTGTTGTGTGGATACTTGCTAGGTGAAACCCCTTCTCATCATATTCACAACCAAACCTTCTTTGTTTGATACTTGTTACTTTTGTGTTTCATACAATCAAAAAAAACCCTGGTTACTTGTTACTTGTTCACTAGTTGATATTTCACTTGACTGCATTGATTTGGTGTTTTGATTCCCTTGGGTTCGACCTCTACTTACTTGCTATACTCTAGTTAGTGTTTAGAGTTTATTTCTTTGATTTGGCACTACAACTTTAGCCTCATCAAATTTGGGCGATGAGTGGAAGACCGCCTTCAAGACCAAATTTGGTCTATATGAGTGGCTTGTTATGCCATTTGGAGTTACTAATGCTCTCTCTACTTTTATGAGGCTTATGAACCATGTCTTGAGGAAGTTTATAGGGAAGTTTGTTGTAGTTTATTTCGATGATATCTTGATTTACAGCAGGTCCCTAGGGGAGCATGAGCAACATCTCAGGGAAGTACTCGTTACTCTTAGTATACAGCGACTATATGCTAACTTAAAGAAGTGTGATTTTTGCACTGATAGAGTTATATTTCTTGGTTTTGTAGTGAGCTCCCAGGGATTACAGGTTGACGAAGAGAAGATTAAAGCCATTCAGGAATGGCCGACACCCACGACCAGCAGCCAGGTACGCAGTTTCCACGGGTTAGCAAGCTTCTACCGGCGCTTTATGAAGGATTTCAGCACCATTGCTACACCGGTGACTGAGGTAACTAAGAAGCATTCAGCATTTGTTTGGAAGGAGGCTCAAGAAAGGGCGTTTGAGGAGCTAAAACGCAGATTGACCGAGGCACCTTTTCTTGTGCTTCCCGACTTCACTAGGCCTTTCGAAGTGGAATGTGATGCTTCCGGAGTTGGCATTGGAGGAGTACTCATGCAAGAAGGTAAGCCTATTGCTTTCTTTTCTGAAAAGTTGAAAGGTGCCAGTCTAAATTACTCTACTTATGACAAGGAATTGTATGCATTATATAGAGTACTTAAGACGTGGCAACACTACCTATGGCCTAGAGAGTTTGTTTTGCATACCGATCATGAATCTTTGAAACATTTTAGGAGCCAAGACAAACTTGATAGGAGGCATGGTAGATGGATGGAATTTATTGAGACTTTCCCTTATATTATCAAATACAAGAAAGGAAAAGACAATGTGGTTGCTGATGCACTATCTAGGAGGCATGCTTTAATTGTTCAACTTGACTCTAAGGTGTTAGGCTTTGTCTACATCAAGGAGTTATATCGTAATGATGCTGATTTTGGTGCTATTTATAAGCAATGTTTAGATAAAGGAACTTTGGATAAGTTTTACTTGTTTGATGGTTTCTTGTTTAGGGCTAGTAAAGTGTGCATACCTAAGTGTTCTTTGAGATTATTGCTTGTTGAAGAAGCCCATAAGGGTGGATTAATGGGACACTTTGGTAGAGATAAGACATATCATATGTTGCATACTCATTTTTATTGGCCCCATATGCTTAGGGATGTTGAGCATTGTTTGAAAAGATGCTTGGAGTGTCTTAAGGCTAAGTCTAGAGTTAAACCACATGGATTGTATACTCCTTTGCCTATTCCTACGACCCCATGGGTAGACATTAGTATGGATTTTATTGTAGGGTTGCCTAGGACTAAGAAGGGGAGAGATTCTATTTTTGTGGTTGTTGATAGATTTTCTAAAATGGCTCATTTTATTGCTTGCAACAAGACTGATGATGCTCATCATGTGGCTGACTTGTTCTTTACCGGAGTTGTTAGGTTACATGGAGTACCAAAGACTATTGTGAGTGATAGAGATGTGAAATTTCTAAGTTACTTTTGGAAAACTCTTTGGGGAAAACTAGGGACTAAACTACTATTCTCTACATCTAGTCATCCTCAAACTGATGGTCAAACTGAAGTAACCAATAGGACCTTAGGAACCCTTTTGAGAGCCATCCTTAAGAAGAATTTGAAGGCTTGGGAAGAAGCCTTACCCCATGTTGAGTTTGCCTACAATAGAGTCATCCATTCCTCAACCTCGCTGAGTCCCTTTGAATGTGTGTATGGTTTGAATCCACTAACCCCTTTTGATCTTATGCCGTTACCTACGAAGGAGCGAGTGGATTTGAATGCAGGATAACAGGTTGATCACATCAAGGAGATTCATGAGAGGACAAGAGCTAAATTGCTAGAAGTAGCTGCTACAAATGCTAGCAAGGCAAATAGGAAGAGGAAGAAGGTCATCTTCAAGGAGGGAGACCTTGTGTGGGTCCACTTTAGGAGAGAGCGTTTCCCCAGCAAACGCCACTCAAAGCTATCCCCAAGAGGCGCTGGACCATTCAAGGTGCTCAAGAAGATTGGAGATAATGCTTATGTCTTGGAGCTTCCCGGTGACTATCAAGTGAGTGCTACCTTCAATGTGCAAGACTTGACTTTATTTGAGGGTGAAGAAGAAGAGGAGCTGGATGATTCGAGGTCGAATCCTTTTCAAGAAGGGGAGGATGATGAAGGATCATCTGGACAGCAACCGACACCTCCGGTCCCCGAGTTTGAAGGTGCATTGACTCGCTCGAGAGCTAAAGAAGTCCAACAAGAGCTAGACAAGTTAGTAGCGTTCTTCAGGTCCAAGGAGTTGAATACAGACGAAGAACCACCATTGAAGACTGTTCTAATGATCGAGGTTCGAGAACGAGCAGAGGACTGCAGAGAAGAACCGCGACCGCGGCTGGAAACCGCGCTCGCGGCTCATTCGCCAACCGCGCTCGCGGCTCCATAACCGCGCCCGCGGCCAGGAAACTCGACGAGTTCATTAACTTCGACGAGGCTTCCTTTTGAAACATTATTTTCGGATGTTTAATTGTTTTTCGGATTATTACTTTAGGATATACTTTTTATTGTTTAATTTCTTTAGTTGGCATCCTTATGAACCCTATATAAGGCTGCCTTAGTTGTTGTTTTATCGGCGCCCCCAGACTTTGATATTGAATACAGTGTTTATCGTTTTTTTTCCTCCCAAAAGAGAGATTTTGTGAGAAGAGTGCCCCGTGTGCATTGTTGTTGAGCTGGCCCTAGTTGTGCTTGTGTGTGTCAATCTCCTCCATAAGGTTGGTGCTATCGGGACTCCATAGAGAAACCTTCAGGTGCCTTGACCCACCAAAGTCATTGTGTTTGGTTGTAATCATCCGTTGGGGTTTCTTCATCATTCGGTAAGGTTCTTGTTCTTAAGTTCAAGGGTTTTATCGTTGTTTGATTTGGTTCAAATTGACCTATCATTCGACTTATCCTTCTTTCATCTCATTCTAATTCCGCCTTTCTTCTCTGTTCGAGTTCCTATTCGAGTTTGGTGTCTAGGTCGGCAACTGCGGCTTATCCCCGCATCACTACTGAAATGTTTGAAGAGTTGGCTGAGTGTTCAAGGCAGTTCGGTAATAGACAGGGCTCCCACTCAGTGAAATCGATTGATTCAGATCGAATGCAGGCTGACATGAATGAGTTGAAAGAGATGGTAAAACTTTTGATGGTGAAAAGTGATGCCCAACGTGAAGTGAAAGCCATTCATGATCCTAATGATGAGGTAAACGCAGCTGGTGGATGGCAACCAAGGCCAAGGTATGATCCTCATGTGAATAATTACCAGCAACCTAGACGTTAGAATTTTATGACTGCTGAAGATATGATCAAGTCCTTAGCTCAGACCGTGATGCAACAAAGAGGTGAGACGAAATCAAGCATCCAAAATCTCGAAAATCAGATAGGACAGATTGCTCAAGCTGTGAGTAAATTAGAGGCCAACGACTCGGCAAGAAACCTGATAGAGAATGTCAGTGCAATATTCCTAAGAAGTGGCAAAGTGCTGGAATCCAGATAATTCTGTGTCAAAACCGCGATCGCCATCTTATTTCTGAGGAATCCAGAGTTTCTGTACAGCGACCGCGATCGCCATCTGTTGCCTGACGAATTTGAGGCCCTGCATTGAAACCGCGATCGCCAGATTCTGGTAGCGATCGCGGGAAGGCGACTGAGTTCAAAGACGATTATGTTCGCCCAAATTTCCCTCCTCTGTTTTCACAGAAGCTTGTAGACCCTTTCGCTGAAGCATTGAAGGATACTCGAAGACCGGAGAATGACAAAGAGATCTTCAAAACCTTTAGTAGGTGTGAGGTAAATATTCCTTTGCTCAAACTTGTTAAGAGTGTTCCTAGATTTGCTAAGTTTTTTAAAGAAGTTTGCACTATTATAAGAAATAAAAACTGAAGGGAAAACAAAAAGTGAAAGTAAGTGAACAAGTTTCTACTGTGTTTCAAAAGCGTATGCCTAAAAAGTGTGGTGATCCTGGCATGTTTAGTATTCCATGTGTTATTGGGGATATGAAATTTGAGAAAGCCATGCTTGATTTAGGTGCTTCGATTAATTTTCTACCCTATTCCTTGTATAAATCACTAGGATTAGGACCTTTGCATGAAACAGGAACTGTTATTCAACTCGCTGATAGATCTACTGTGTACCCGAAAGGGGTTGTTGAGGATGTGCTTGTTATGGTTGGTGATCTGATTTTTCCTGCTGATTTCTTTGTGTTGGATATGGAGCATGCTAATAATGTCACACCTATACTGTTAGGTAGACCTTTCATGAAAACAACACAAATGAAAATTGATGTTAATAGTGGGACTCTCTCTATGGAATATGATGGGGATAAGGTGGAATATAATATATATGACATGGATCTCATTGATAAGAATTCTCTATGTGCTATTGATGTGATAACTCCTACTTGTGTGGATGAATTGCAACCTGTTTTAGAGAATGTCTTAAGACCCACAAGTAGATATTATTTTGTCTACTAACATGCAAGAGTTCCAGGCTAAGCTAGAGCCGGAAGGTAAGCTTTCTCCACATCCTTTGGGCAGTCGCCCCACATTACTGACCTCGCCAGGCGAGATACCATTCATGTCTAGTGTACAGGCACATGACATTGAGCTGAAACAACCGCCTGATAGGATCAAGGATGAGAAAGTGAATGAAACCACTTTCATTGCTAAAGACAAGGTGGTCATGGTCAAAGGGACGAGGTTTAAGGCGTTCCATGAGTGGTTCAGGAGAGAATTCAGACAAGAGATGGTTTTCACAAAGCCAAATGGCGTTAGTTAAATCTCTTGAGTTTCATGTCGAGCCACGACATAAAATAAGGCGTTGCTCGGGAGGCAGCCCGAGGTTTGAGATTGTTTTCTTTTGTTTTTGTGTGTTTTTGTTCGGTTTAATTTTCCTTTTAGTGTGTTTATGGACATGCGGAAAGCACCGAAGCTCAAGGTCAGCTATAGTCCGTAGCCAAACCGCGATCGCCATCCTTGGGACGCGATCGCGGTTTCCTCGTTGTAAGTCTTCTCTCCCGTCTAAACAAAAAAAAATCAATCCGAAATTCATTCTGAGAAAAAAATAATAAATCGGATTTAAAAAAAATAGAGTGCAAAAAAAAAAATTAAGAGAAAAGAAACTAAGGAATTTGTATCTCATCAAGTGTTGGTTTCATCGTTTCATCATTCCTATCATCTATGGATCTACATTTGTTGGAGCTTGGCTTGTTGGTGACCATGTTCTTTGCAAGGAGTTGATTTTGGGTCACCATCTATATTAGAGGTATTCTTTCTTTTCTTTTGGATGAGTTGTGCATTGTTGGATTACATTTGGTGCTCATCTAGTTTCTCATTCTACCACACCTTTCATTGGAGGACGGTCATCCGACCTTGTATGTGAGTCTTTTGTCTCCTTCCCTGGGTTCGTTATTATGTCTTCCATTTCATTGAGGACAATGCAATGTTTAAGTATGGGGGAGGAGAATGTATTCACATGTCTTTATTCACATCTTTTCCATCAACAACGCTTAGTTCTACAACCATGAGCAAGAACTAATTCCATTGTTTTACTTAGCAGTTGAAACCTTCAGTTATTAAGTTGTGAGATTTCTAAACTCTTGTTCTTTTCCTTTGGGTTTGTATTAATTCTCTTGTTCTTCATCTTTATGATTTCTATTGGTTGTGCTAGATTGATCACCTAGTTTGATTAAGAGTCTTCTATTGCTAGACTAGGAATAGACGGTGAAATTCCTTGTCATTGTAGCATCCATATCTGCATGATATGGTAGTTGATTGCTTTTATGAAAGAGAATTGATTGCATGTTAATACTTGACCGTTGTAAGTTATTGCACGCATCCTTATGATTCATGTGCTCTTTGCTGCTATTTCATCTAATCTTGAGAGGTTTCCCTGATTGTTGAATAGTAAGTATTATCAGGATCGGTTGACCTGCTGATATACTAAAGATTGGAATAGGAACATTCCCTAGGATTGATAAGAACTTGAGATAATCTATGATCAACTTGATTGACTGTTGTGTGGATACTTGCTAGGTGAAACCCCTTCGCATCATATTCTCAACCCAACGTTTCTCTGCTTGATACTTGATACTTGTTACTTTTGTGCTCCATATAATCAAACCCCCTCCCTTGGTTACTTGTTACGTGTTCGTTAGTTGATACTTCACTTGACTGCATTGATTTGGTGTTTTGATTCCCTTGGGTTCAACCTCTACTTACTTGTTATACTCTAGTTAGTGTTTTAGGGTTTCTTTGATTTAGCAACCACGACATTTGCTCTATCAAACACTATCAAGACCGTTGAACCAATGATGGGTCCGTGGATGATTCTCATCGTCAATATCGTGCATGGTGGCGGTTTCATTGGCAATTTTCCTCCGTTATTAAAGACGTCAAGATATATTGTCTTTCCCAACATTACCAAAAAATTTGATCGAAAATATTCCTATCAAAGATAATGTTTCTTTTTTAGATGTCGTGTAGGTGGTTTATAGTGTCATATAGATGTCTTGTAGGTGTCTTGTAGGTGTCTTGATGTGTCATGTATGTCTTGTAGGTGTCTGGTAGTGTCATGTAGATATTGTGTAGGTGTCTTGTAGTGTCATGTAGATATATTGTAGGTCTCTTGTAGATGTCTTGTAGATGTCTGGATGGAAAATGACAAGTTTTACTTGATGATCAATAAATCTCTTGAAGATGACAACATATAAATAGTATTCCGTATGATAAATGATATTGGCGGTCATCAAAGATGGTTGATGGTGCTCGGTGATGATATGCGTAGTAATTTTGGAGAAGATCATCTTGAAGAGGAAGGCAGAAGGCATGTTTGAGGTTATAATTAGGTCAAACTTAGTGTTAGCGTATATTTTAGTTTAAAGGGCATTTTTGTCTTTCTAATTCAATAAGAGTATATTTAGTTTTAGAAAACTTTAACGGATATGTTTTCTCTTAGCGATAATGTTAAGGGTCTATTTACTCTAATATTTCTTGTAGAAACTAGCTCTGGAATCTTAGTTATGTAAATAGTTTAAAACAGTGACATGCTTCTTAACCAATTCAATCTCTAGACCAACCCAATGTTCTTCCTTGATATTAAAGGGTGAGTAAAATCTTGAGACGCCATTAGCCCAAGATTTCCCTTACGTTGTTGGATGAGCACCAAAAAAGTAATAAAGATGCAAAATAAGGTTGTAACCTATACCAGACAACACTTTCTCAAGACACTGGGGGTTCATCCTACTAAACCAAACTCAGTCCAGAATAACTACATCCTTGAATTTATCTCTCTCATCAAAAATCCTTTTCCTCATGAAATATAAGGCCTCAGATAAATGCTGGAAAATAGAAAAGAATTCTATCATTTAAATACAAATATATAAACAAAGTTTTGATGACAAAACACTTACAATGTCGTCAAACCAACAATTTTTCTTAATCAATTTCCGGAAGAAATCTTTAGAGAGGCCAATATCATGCCCTTCTATATTGGCGTGTTCCTTGTTGCAAAAAAACAAGAGGACAAGATACAAAAAATAAAATGTCATCATATTATATATGTCATCATTCAAAACTGAAATAAACAATACAAAAAAACATCATAAAAAAAAATTCTATTACAAATACATAATTGATAACAATTATAGACATAAGGAAAAATAAAAACACAAAAAGACATGTTTTCAGAACAAAAAATATATATAATAAAGTGCTTGATGACAAAGTATGATAGGTCTAACAAAAAATGTTAACGACAAAAATTATGATAATTGTACACTGAATTGTTGATGACAATGCGTTGATAGCTTAAATAATAAAGTGCTTGATGACAGAATTGTCATCATAATAAAGTGCTTGATGACAGAATTGTCATCATAATAAAGTGCTTGATGACACGATTGTCATCATAATAAAGTGCTTGATGAGAGGATTGAAGACAAAATGAAGCGTGCTACGCACGCTTCATGAAATATAAAAAAATGTACTTATGCCATGAAAAAGAGATTTGATGATAGAGTTAAGATAAGAATTCAAGAATAATGTACTAAATGACATGAATATAGATTTGATGACTTGAATATAGATCTGAGCTACTCTAACACAAGAATAATGTTTTAATGACAAAGGTAAAATAAGAATTCAAAAAAAAAGTAGATATGACAGAATATAGATTTGATAAAAAAGATAGAATAGAAAAATTATAAAAAAAACAAATAGAACATACCCATCTTTTATCCATTCATAGAAGACTCTGCGTTCGACGTATTCGTAGAAAGAGTAAGCGAGTCTTGGACGCATACCTATCCTTTTAGCTGGCATTGTTAAGGGTGACAGAATAAAAGGGCTTGGATGACCTACCCTAGAAGGCTTCCTCAACAAATTGTCATCAGGTGCCACATTGTCTTCATAGTCCATGTTATCAAAATCAACAACTTCCCAACCTGCCGCAGGATGAAAAAAATCCAGCATCACTATCACAATACTCCTCCTCCTCTATGTTGACAAAATTGTCATCATCAACCATCCCATCATCCATTTGTGGTTCAAGTCCAAAAGGAGGCGTAAGGGTTGAAATTTGAGAACTAGATGGAATAACCAGAAATCCAGCATCACTGTCACCCAAGAATAAGTCGACATTGTTGCAATCTGATTTACCGTCATCAAGTACAACATCTACCACTTGTTGCTTTGCGTCCTTGGGGCTATCTAGAGATTGCTTCGGTGAAGATGAATTGACACCATGAGATACTGGATGGACTCACCCACATTGTCATCCTTGGGAATATCTTCAAATTGCTTAAGTGAAGAGCTAGGCTTGTCGTGGGATTTATACTTCTCGGATGAAGAAAAACAAGTGTTACAGCCACCATTACTGTCAACACCTTTAGATGAATGGCTACGCTTGGACTTTTCAGACAAGGAAGAAGACGCTTGACCATCCTTCAGAACAATGAAAGTAGACGTCCCACCAAAATTGTCGTCCTTCTTACTGTCCTCCACATTAAGTTCCATAGTGGCAGAGTGAACTACAACTTTGTCAACACTGTCCTCCACATTATTTCCTCCACTAATCTTCACAGTAGCAGAAGCGTCAAAAAATCAGCATGCTTCCTCCAACACTTTAAAATTGTATAGGATTGGATCGGTTGGAAGAGGAGTTGATTCTGCTTGGTTGTCTCTCGTTGAAGATATTAATGTCTAAATAAGGCTCCTGATGTCAACTAGCTTTTTGAAGACATCCTCTATCTTCAAGGTGTGACTGATTACAGTGCCTTGAACATCAGCCATCGTGTTGCACATGTGATCAACTTTGTCACTCAGAATATATATCTTATCAGAGAACTCATTGTTGTTCGAACCATGGTGAACGCTTGAGTTGCCTTGAAATTTAGGGGGGTTTGGATGAAAGCCACCAATCTTTGGATCAACCCTCCTAGAATATGTCCTCGTCTTAGCACTTGAAGATGACGAAGCTGAAGCTTTGGCCTTAGAACATCCCTCCTTTGGGCCTCTATCACCAGATAACTAAGAGTTCAAACTAGAGAGAACTTTTCCAATCATAGCCTCCACTGGATCATAGGAAGAGCACTAGGAGGGATTTGCTTATCGGTTATTAGAATACACGATCTCTTCTTGGAGAAATTATTAACACCATTGCTGAGTTCGGATTGGAAACAATTTCATTGTTGTCCTTAATTTGGAGCTTGCTCTATCTGAGGAAGATTTTTGGGAGGAATCTTCTCAGTTGCAACTGTCTTCACCAAGCAAGGAAATGGCTTCACAAATTTCGCTTGCTTCAATTCCAGAGATAGGTTGGCCTCCACCTTCCGAGCCCTAGTAACTCTTACAACTGCCTCCTGATTGACGGTCTCATTCTTCCTTTTGCGTGCGTAAATTAAATTCTTCGGTACAGTAGCCGCAATCGCTGAGTTGAAGGAAGCTTATTTATCAGCCTTCTCTATCGCCACATTGAGAATGTGTTCAACAAATCCATCAAACTAAGGGTCGTCGTTATCATCAAAGAAATTGAGATACTGAAACCTTTTAATGCTCTGAGTAGGGAGGATACCTACAATACTGAACACACATGCTGAAAAATTAGATATATAAAATAGATAAAAAGTATAAAAAGAAAAAATATATAACCAACAAAAAGATGGAAAGAAGAGATATATACCAGATTAATTTGGTTAACTGATTTCTTAATAGAGCTGAACCAAAAATTACTAACTTCCTTATTGAACCAACGAAGACAGTAAGGGATCTCTCTCGTACCAGATGTAGTACGCATCACAATATCCTGAAACTGAGGGAATGTTTTAAGAATCCAAACCTAAAAGATAGAAATTAAAAGTATAAACACGTTAAATAAGAAAATAATTAATAAAAAGTACAATGGGATGCAAAGAACATAGTTGATGACAGAATGATATAAAAAAGTTATCAACATATAATATGACAGATGACAAAAAATTAATGAATGTGCAATGAAGCGCGCTTCGCGCGCTTCTTAAGAAATATAAATAAGAAGAAAATATAAATAACCAGGAATATGATTTCAAAAATTATAACAATATAGCATGATTTATGACAGTCGTATAAATAAGAATCATTCAATTAAGATGACAGTACTGATAGGATCATGACATGATGAAAAAAGAGATACCTGATGACAGGTGTTTATGAAACTCAGTAATACAAAGATATAACATAAACAAACATGTCATGTCATACTAAAAAAACATGTATTAAACTTAAAACACCAAAATGTATGATGATTGATGACATAATTTTAAATTAGCATACATATGGAATTATATGATTAAGATACAGTAGGAAATAACTGATGACAGTTGTATAAATAACTCAGTAATACAAGATATTGTAAGAAACATGTGAGCAAAATATAAATAGGCTAATTGAAAGAGATGATGACAGAATGATGGGAAGAAAAAACAAAAAAGACTATGAGATCGGTTTAAAAAATACCTTAAAGGTTATGGGGAATCCATGCAAGTAGATGGTAACTCTGGTGTCATGAGGACGCTCGCCTTTCACTGGCTTCCCCACACTAGTTGCCTTCATGAGATGCTCAATAGTTGTAGAGTACACTAGCCTACCCCATGGATACTTCACAAATTGAGATATACCCGTTGATAGCTTGTAAAACTCAGACCTAATAGGCTGATTAGGTCGTTGAGGAAGGAGAATGCCCTCAACAATAAGCAAATAGGCAAAACTGAGCTTCCTAGCAAGATTGGCCTCGGTAGCAAAGAACGCAATCAAGTCATTCAACCGCCAACTTCGGACCTCAAATTCATTGCACATGTTTGTATCCGAGATCACATAATTGGAACTACCATGACAATCCAACCCGGTGACTGCTGCAAATTCGGGAAGACCAAACCGGCACACATTGCCTTTGATATTGAACCACATTTCATGAATCTTCTCAGTCTTGACATGATGAAGAATAAAATAATAGATGAGCTGTGATGAAACCTTTTATGTATCGGCCTAGACAATAATAGGGGCGAAGATTCCATTACTCAATTCGTGAAATTCTGCATTGGCCAAGATGCCCTTGAATTATACGAAAGAGATCCCAATTTGCAAACATATTCACATGGGATAACATGTGCATAGATTCAGGACAAATATAGTCAACTTTTGAGATATCCATTCCAACGTAAAAAAGAAAACACAAAAATATATTGTAAAACTGTTGTGAAAACACAAAATCACAATAGTTATAATACAATAAGCAAAACACAACAACATTGTCATCAACAAAACAAAAGACAACAAATTTTTGATGACTGCATACAAGATACTTTAATCAAATCTCAAAAACATTAGATAACTACTGTCATCAAATCCAAACAAAAATCAAATATAGAGCACTATACTGTCATCAAAGAGTCCTAAAAAAAATTATTTGAACAAACATGATAGAAATTTGTTGACAAAACAACATTGTCATCAACAAAAAGAAAAAGACAACCAAATCCTTGATGACTATATACAAGATACTGTAATCAAACCACAAAACTTTTAGATATTTACAGTCATCAACCTTCAAAACAAAAATGAAATAGAGCAATAAAACTGTCGTCAAATAGTCCTAAAATACTGTATTTGAACAAACATGACAGAAAATATGAACAACAAATATAATCATAAAAATGAGTGATTGAGATCATAAAAATACAAAGAGATATACTGCATCCAAATCAGATATAAACACGAAAACACAAAAGATTATATTCAATAAGAAAAACATCTAGATGAATTTATTTAATTAGAATAACTATTATTTTGGAAAAGGGGAGTGATTGAAATCATAAACATACAATAGAAAAAACTGTCATCAAAATAAGAATATATAATTGTCATCTAAATAGTATAATATTCAAGGGAAAAGCATCTCGATGACAAATATTTTATTAGAAAAAATATATAAACTACTGTCATCAAACAACTAATTTGGAACACAAGTGGTTTAAATCATTAGCATACAGGACAATACTGTCATCAAATTCAAAAAATATACATCAAAATAAAAGACTATCCCCAATACGAACACAATATTATCATCATAAGAAACAAAAATCATGATAACACAGTTTTATAAGAATACCTATATATATGATTGTCATCAACCAAACAATATTGAAAGGGGAAATTTGGAAATACTAAAAAGGAAATGGATTATAATAATGTTTTAACATAGTGTATCAAAAGTAACAAAGAGATTTTACTAAATAAATTGTCCTCAACATAAAACACAACTAACACATTGTCATCGAACAAAAAACAGATGTCTAAGAAAACTAACTGTCATCGAAACTATAAAACTAACATTAATTACACACAAAACAACAATAAGATAGAAACAAAAACAACTAAAGACCATAGATATGTTGACAATACAAAAAGGAAACAAAATAAAACTGTAATATATCAACACATGCAAAAGGTCAAACAAGTAAAAATCAAAGAGATACTTTAAAAAAAAAATATTCGCAAGCAAAACACACAAAACTACACTGTAATCACAACATAAAAAACTCAATCACATACAAAATGGAACCGTAAATCCTAAAAACACAGAACAAAAGCAAAAACTGAATAAAATACGTACATGTGACTGATTGTTGATGAAATGAGGTCAAAATCAAAACAGAAATGAGAGAGAAACACCTGCATTATAGATGAACAACCAAACACGATCAAAAACCCTAATTTCGACAAAAATCAAACAAAAACAAAGAAAAAAGCTTACCGTGGGATCGCCGGGAGCAAGGGAGCTCGAATTCGAGGAGACACAGGGAGAAGCGTGCAAGAATTCGATGAAATGTGGTTGAGAGAAAGGAAGGAGGGAAGAATGACAGAGAAAAGTAACGGCAAGGAGAAATAGGAATGGTGAAAAGAACCGTGTTTAATTTTTGAAGGTATATATATTTATTTTAAAAAAATTAATGAAAAAAAAGGGAGGCTTAGTTAGCACTCTCTATTTATATGGATGTTATTTCCACTCCTGATAGACAATTAGGAGCAAAGGGCCCCTTTTTGTCAAGCATGTAAGTAAGGGAGAAGTACATATTGGATGAACAATTTAGGATCAATGGACCTTTTGAGACTAAATCTTATATTTATAAACCTGTTTATTATTGGGCGTCCCAATGCACCTTTTAAGACTAAATCTTAGGTTTGTAAATCTGTTTATTATTGGGACTAAATCTTAGGTTTGTAAACCAGGTAAAAATACCCTCCCCGCCCTCACACTCCCATTCCCGTTTACCTTTCAGCCATTTAGTCACTCCGAGAACACCTCCGACAATCTCCACCACCTACATCTTTCAAGTGGAGGAGGAGAGGAATCATGCAGCGGACGAAGCTGAGCCGCCAACTGAGCGAGCGACTTCCTGTGGATGCAACGCGTGGAGTTCTCAAAGTTCCACTCGAACTGTGATTCCTCTTCTTCGTTGGTTTCTCCTCTGAGATTCATCCCCAAAATCATTCAACAAATTCTTCAAGAATGTCTCGGTCTTTTTCTGAAAAAAGGCCCTAATAGATCTAAACACCATTCAAACATCGCAAATCTTTGAGAGACAGAAAATGCAACACATATCCATATAAGTAACAAATATTCGTCACATTTAGCAATAGTTAAGAAAAAACAAGAGATGAAATTGAAGGAATTAGGGATGAGGAGGGAGAAATTAACTCGGATCTTGGCGAGGACACCCTTCTTCTCAAGGGGTTCGTGTGACAAGGGCCATGTGACAAGGGTTCGTGTGGCGAGGACACCCTTTTGTAAGAAGTTAATAAATACGAGTATGTGCATAGCAAGTTTGAGAATATTCGTAAGGACTTACTTCTTGAGCAGTCATTTAATTGTGACGCTTGACTACATGTCAAGAATTTCATTGATTGTAACAAGAAATCACAGGGATAAAAAACCAGTTCAAATAGCTCCGATCGGAAGGCCATATCAGATCAGATTAGAGTTGTGACAGTTTAAAAATGATAGTTGATGATTAATTAGTGTTGATATATTATTAGTGGTTTTGACTATTTATTACTCGTGTTGACAATATAATTACCCGTGTTGACAAAATATTATTCTTGTTGATAGTATAATTACTCGTGTTGAAAAATTATTGTCGTGTTGTCAGTTTATTAGATCGTGTTGACAGTTTTGTTTTGTTGTTCACAAGTTATTAGTGGTGTTGATAGATTAATAGTTGTGTTGACACTTCATTTCTACATTGTTGACAAGTTATTAGTAGTGTTGACATATTAATATTTGTGTTGACATTTCATTTCTACGTTGTTGACAAGCTATTAGTGTGTTGTTGACATTTTTGTTTAGTATGTTGACAATTTATTTAGTGTTGTTGTCAATATTTTTGTGCATTGATGATTTTTTTTAATTTGTTGACAATTTTATTTTAATTTGTTGACAATTTTATTTTATGTTGACAATTTATTTAGTGTTGTTGAGAGTTTTATCTTATATTAACAATTTATTTTTACAATTTTAATTGACCAATCTTTTACTATGGGAAATTTTCAAAACTAGGGAACATGCTTGAATCTGGAAATTTATTTGGGGTGGGGAGCTGCAATTCGTGTTTGGCATTTAATGGTTGGAAAAGTGGTGGATTAAAAACTTATATCTATCTGAGTCACGAAAATATCCAAAGAATGGATAAGGAGGAGCAAAATGCATGTATGAGTAGCACTTTAGTGATAAGGATGAAGTAGAAAAGGAATCCATGATATTAACTAAACCTACCTAAACAAAAGACGTGTTGCGCGAGAAATTTTCTTTTGCGTTACTCGAGGGATGTTGTGTTATAGTTACGGAAAAACCCTATTTCGGTTTCACTTTACTGTTACCACCGTGAAAAAACCGATTTCTCTCTTCCTCCTCTTGCTCTCAACCCTTTGTGTTCTAAATCAATCAAATAAGGTTAGTTCTTGATTGTTTTATGCATTGTAATGTTGATTCTAGATGAAAATGTTAATTCTATATAAAATTGCATATTACATGATGGTTTTGATAATGAATGTTTATATAGAAATTGATTTAGATGGAATTAGGTTGTTTGGAATGAATGAAAGGTGATAATTTTATATTATGGTTGATTAGTGAATGATTTTTATTTGGTAATCTTTGATATTGAATAGATGATATGTAGGTTTTGATTATGATTAGGGTTTAGATGTTGATTTGGGAATTTTGTAGTGATTTACTTAAATTGATAGATTTTGTGACAACGGTATTGAATTTATGTGGAATTATTATGAAATTCGGTGCAAAAATGGCCAAAATTTCACAGAAATGTGACCGGATTATCAATGATGGCCGGAGAAGAAAGTGTGACGTCACACTTCCAAGGTTTCAGTCGAAGATCCTCGAGTGCTATTGGCTTTCCGGAGACCAGGCGCGCATCAACTAGTATCAGAGCAAGGTCATCTTGTAAGTGTTAATTGTCTTTTACAAGTTATCTTTACAATTCACTCGTTTTTACCATCTTTCCCTTCGATCCATTGCAGAATTGTTTTTCTCCATCCATTCCATCATAAACCCTAAAACTGAGTCGACTTCTGCCCAGATTTCGACGACCAAAAATATTGTTTTTCTGAACAATATTTCCAGAATCAGATAGATCTTTTCAATACGAGTCCACACATATAAAGAACATCAAAAATGGACTTCGTTTGACCCCTCAAAAGTCATTTTTACGAAAACTGTGCATGCTGAAAAACTCTAGCTGCCGGGATTGAACCCTAAATCCGAAAACTTGCTAGCCTTTGACCTTAGGAATTGCCGAAATTGTTGTAGGATTTTCTTGTTAGAATATCTTGCATATCTTTCATATCGTTTTGTTGAAGATAGTATCTTGTTAGGATCTTGATTTCTTTCTTGTTTGGTCGATATTGTCTCTCTCTCTCTCTCTATCTTGCATATATTGCTTCGTTCTTGCATATCTCGAACCATACCATATCTTGAAGATCATATCAAATCAAGATCTTGTTTATAGTTAAAAAAAAGAAAAAAAAGAAAGGAAAGCATAGCCCAAATAAGATAACCCTAAAGATATAGTTCGACAAACGCATAGCCAAAATAAGGTAACCCTTGAGTCTACACTTGTATTGGTTCGACCATCTTCGTACCCCTCCACCGTCTAGAATCGCTTGATTTCTTATCTTATCTTTGCATGCTAGTTTCTTTGCAATTGTGATTGAATAGTTTGTTTGTGACTTGCTTGACTATCTTGCATCTTTTTCGGCTCATTCCTAGAGACCTTAGCCAGCCAAAACCGCCACACGGCCAGCCAAAGTAGTCACCCTTCGAGTGCTTTGTTTGGATCTTGTTTAAGTAAGTGGTTACACTTTCTTGGTTTCTTTGTTCTTGTTACTTGTTTTTGTGCACTTGATCTCTCGCCCTGTGTTTTTACAATAGGTACCATCTATGGCAAGACGTCGATCACATTGGCACCCTCTATGGGACTCCGAAGATGAAGAAGAGGAAGCTTGGAGTAACTACAAAAACGAGCATAATAGAAGGCTTGACTGGATTCCCCCGGAGAAGCCATCATTTCGATCTATATATGAGGAAGTTCATCACCAGAGGCAGCGACACATACATGTCAAGCAACCTCAACATTACTCGTCCTCAAGAAACTACAGAAGAGAAGAAGACAAGGAGAGTTGTGTGAAGAAAGTTGTTAAGGTTGAGCCATTAATGAACCCCACCACGGGAATCAAGCATCACATCAAGCACCACTCCAAGCGTGCTCCACAGCTTGATGATTCTAGAGCATCAACGCAGGTTGCAAGGCCCCCACCTTGCTCATCTACCGTCCATCAAGAGAAAGAGGCACCAACACCTTTGGAGCTTGCATTGGCTGAAATCAAGGAGTTGCGGCACAAGATGGACTTGCTAGAGAACCAACTCTCCAACGCTCAAATAAGTCAGGGAAGTTCTCCTTGTATTCTAATGTCCTCTAAAATGTGTCAAATTATTGAGGAAGAACAAGTTGAGCTCCCCTCTTGTGTTTCCCCTTTTCAGGATCTACTAAACAAGAAGTCGGCCACAACAAGGAACCAAACCTAAAATTTGGTGGCTTCATCAAAGTCTTTGATCATGGACTCCACAGCTGCAAAGGAGGAAAATTCCAAGGAACAGAAGGCAGATGCCAAAACCGGGCCACTTTGGTCATCGCCTTGTCCTACGGTGCCCAAAGTGGAGCCCCAATGGCCTCCAAAGTACATAGTTGACACCTCGACATGGATTGTTAAGCTTTCATTCTATTACCCAAGTGCTCATGAAGGCATAGCTCAGCTCTCCGAGGTTCAAAAGAGGCCAACAAAATGCCTTTCTTCTCTAGCGGCGCCCGCGCAACACAAACACGGATTGAAGCCCTTCGAGTTCTACATGTGTGAATCAGGTTCAGTTCCGAGCATTCTTCCCTATTTTCACAGTGACATCTATGAACAAAAGGATGCTTGAGACATATATAGAGCCTCCAATGACTACATGCCACCTTGCTTCAAGCTTGGTGAAACAGGGACGTTTCACAGCCAAGGGGGGGAGGGTGATTCGCCCCTGCCTTGCCTAAAGACAAGGCATGGCTTTCCTCAATGAGCACCTCCTACATCTACTTGCCACCATGTCCACATCAAGGTAAAACACCGTTGGCGCCTCATTTCTAGCGCCTTGTCTCGTATCCCGCTCTACATTTCTGAATGGAGGTTACCTTGTCCTCACCTGCACCCTCCACCATGGCCGCCTCCCACCATCCATCTCGGTTCCAGCGGCACACATTGGCTCATCCTAAGCGCAACCCACATATTTCAAGCCTTGGGCACTTGTGCGCCGACCAGAACCCATCCCAAGACAAGTCTCCCCGAGCGCCCGGAGCCGAAGCCACCCGATCATGAACAGCGTCGCCGGCAACACTTCCACTGGCGTTCCTTGGCTCACCATGAGCGCAACCACCTTGTTGCCGGAGTTGGTCCAGCCGGCGCCGGACAAAGGCCCCTCCAAGGTGGCCGACGCTGATGCCCTAATTCCGCCCGAACGCCATCTATTTGAAGGTTGTTGTCTTTTATTTGGTTTTTGTTGTCTCAAACAATATTTGTTTCTATTTGGGAATTGTTGTCCCTATTTGCATTTGTAGTCTCTATTTGGGATTTGTTGTCTCGATCCCATGTTCGGAGACTTTCCATTTTTAGGAAGTTGTTAAGCTCGGGTTTTGCTAGCGTTTTAGAACTTTCTATTTTTAGAATGTTTCTAAATATGGAGTGGTCCAGCCTTTCATGGTTTGGGCCATCCTATTTGGCTCTTGGCACTCAAGCCCAAGCTCGCCCAAACCCTAGCACCAACCCTAGCCGCCAGCCCCCTTTTGCAAATTGTAGTCGTCTAGCTTTTCCTTTATAAGGCTTCTGCCTCCACCATTGTAACCTACGCTTAGATTAATGAACCTAGAACCATTGTTAAGACGAATGAATTCCTCCATCTTCTAGGTTTGGGCGTCACCTTCCTTCGGGCTTTGTCTTCTCATCTCCTTCACCATATCTTCTAACCTCTTTCGTCTACATCCCTAGCCAAAAGTTCTCATATCTTCTAGCCTATTTCCTCTACATCCTTAGCCAAAACTTCCTTTCGTTTGAGTGTCCCTCAATCACCATAACCGAAACCTTCACTACCCTAGTTTGTCGAGTTTACTCTTCATTCATATCCCAATTCGTCAAGGAAACTTGACATCTATATCAAATCTTTCCGCTGCATACTCCCATTTAGACCCTCACTTCCCCCAAAAGACATCCACCAAAACACTTCCAAGATTTCAGTCGAAGATCCTCGAGCGCTATTGGCTTTCCGGAGACCAGGCGCGCATCAGAAAGGGGTATTATGAGTTCCTTGACGATACCGGCCACACCACTGATGATTGTTACACCTTGAGAAGGGAACTGTTAAGGCTCTTGAAGAGAGGAGATTTGAAGGATTTACTCTCCAGAGAAAGAAGAGACGTCTTCGAAGGAGTGAAAACAGAAAGGAAGTCTCCAACTCCACCACCGCCACCATCAGGTCACACGAGGACCGTCCATACTATCTTCGGAGGCTCCTCCATGAGTGGCTACACCGCGTACGCCGCCAAGAGGAACGCTAAAACTTTACGTAGCGGAGACGACGTTATGCCAATCTATCATGTCAGATCCATCAAGGAAGATTATCCAATGATGTTTGATGAGAAAAACGAGAACGTGGACCACCACGACGGGTTAGTTATCTCCCTCACCGTCAGTAATTGCAAAGTTAAGAGAATACTCGTCGACAATGGGAGCTCTGCCAACATCATTACGTTGTCCGCCATCAAAAAATCAGACTCTCCAGCAACGAAGTGGTTAAGAAGCACATCCCCTAGTAGGTTTTAAAGGCGAAGTTGTAGACATGTTGGGAGAAATCACCTTAACCACTCTAGCTCAAGGCGTCAACATGCAAAAGAAGTTTGTGGTAATGGAAGCAGAATCGCCCTATAACATGATCTTGGGAAGGCCTTGGCTGCACAACATGAAAGCTATACCTTCAACATACCAACAATCCCTTAAATTCCCGTCTCCATGGGAAATCCAAGAGATTAAGGGTGAACCCCAAGTTGCGAGAGAATGTTACAGCATTGGAATGAAGAGCACCACCGACACGTCTTTGAGTAAGAAAACCAAGGCGTAGCAACTAAAAGACCGTGAAGAGCCAACAAGGTATGTGAAATGCAAACTCTACGAGCTAAAGGATAAGATTTCCCAAGTAGAAGATGAAGATTACATGTTGGAAGTTGGAGTCTATGCTCTTCGACAAGTTGAGAAGAGAAAGGCGTATTCATGGTCTAAAACTCTGAAAAGCAAGGTGGTTGTAGCATCACAGAACCCGGAAAAATCAAGAGAAGTCAAAGAGGAGAACTAGGGGTGGAAAAGCAATCCCTAAGCAAAACCTTCGAGTCCAAAGATGGCAAGAATTCATGGCAAAGAACGCCAACCTAAGCTACATGTTCCTGAAACATCATCCACCATAAGCAAACTCCATCGAAGTGATAAGAATCTCTATGCTTTCTAGTTGTTCTTTATTTCTTGCATGAATAGGATTAGATTTCTTTGAGTTTCAATAAGATCATGTCGTCATCTTAGGGTCAAAGCGACAAGGGGTCGCGGCGACTAGGGGTAGACGTCGATGTCATAGTTCATTGTTTCATGATGCATCTTTTATTAATATACGAGTAGACATTTTCCTTCTCCAACGTGTTAAGCATGTTGAGTTGTTTCATTTCCAATGACTTTCTCTATGTCTATTAAGAGAATGTGCCTCTTGAATACGGTGTACCACCTAAGAAGCAAGAAGGTCGCGGCGAAAATCCGCGTCGGGGAGAAATTTCGTTAGCCAACGCGTTCAAGGCTCCATCTACGCGTACGCAACGTTAGACAAACCGCCTACTCCAAGTTGACGCTACCCATGATTGTTAGCGACGTGTGGCAATGGTCTTGGGGAATGAAGCCCGGAACCTCACGAAACCGGCACGGATCCTCTGAGCAAACAAGGGTAAACCTATTTGACACGTTCCTTTATCCAGGAACGCGTTTTCACGCATTCCACGGCCCCTCTGAGAGTCAGGACTCCACGTGCATACTTTTTCATCCGATTAGGAGGCGTCTGCCGGCATCGTAAGTCCAAAAAGTCAAGAGTAGGACGCTACACGATTAACAGGCCTGTCGATTAAAAGAGTTTGACGTCGACCTGACGCTAGCGTGTGGTAAAGGATTCACCATGAGTAAGAGGTGAGGTCACAAGCTGATATAATCACACGCTGACTTACATCCGCCACTCTCTTCGGGTTCAGAGGAAATGCTGGACCCAACCCTCATATAAGCCGGCAATAGAACAAAAGCCGCCGTATTGACCATACTACCCTATCAAGTAAGTAAAACTCTCTAAGCGTTCACTACGAACAACAGTGTCACGACTAGGGGTAGAAAACCCAACGCCAAAAGATAAAGTAACAAAAGCAAAAGTCGAAGACCAAACCTACGCACTCGCAAACGAGCTACGCTTAAGGGGTCGTGAAAGTCAAAGTCTAGAAGAAAGAATTCTATTCAAAACAAGTTATGCATATCAAAATCAAAGCAAAAGAAAGCTTCCAAGGCGTCACCGAGACGAAGAATAGCGCGTTCTACACCAAGAAAAAAGTGCAAGAAACAACGGAGCAAGAAAGCGCAGGAATCTTTGGTAGCTCTAACCTAGCCTACAGGGAGCCTAAGCCAAACCTACCAAAAGGGGTAGTGATGTGGGACACCCCTTGACATTGACAGAGGCACAAGAGGAAGAGATGTTGAGTGTTCGTCCAAACGGACCAATTACGAGAGCACGTGCCAAATCCATTGCTCAAGCAACTACGAGCATTGTCGCTAAGGCATTTACAAGAAATGGAGCGTCTTCCAATCACACACCAGACTGAACTCACAAGATGGGCGGATGTGAATCTGGGTAGGACGGCGTCCTAGGACGGTTCGGCTTCGACGGACAGGGTTAGAAAGTGTGACGGCGGAAACGATTTGATGAAGGGATGATGATTGAGGGTTTGTGAAGTGGAATGAGGTGCTGAAACGATGATATGAAGGCTGGAAGAAGATGACGGCAATTAGGGTTTGGGAAGGGTGGCGGCGGCGGCTAGGGTTTGATGGAGATGACGGCGGCTGCTAGGGTTTGGGATTGTGACAATGGCGACGACCTGGACTGAGTAACAACGACTGGATAAATGGCTCGTGGAGGTTCGAGCCCGAACTAGGGTTTGGCGTTGAAAGCAAGGGGTGGAGAAAATCTCAACAACTAGGCTTGCTATAAAATTCAACGTGAAAACAACTCTTGTTCCAAGTCCATATATATAGGACTCCTAACTAGGGTTACCAAATATAGTAACTTGCTAAATGCTAAAGATAGTAAGTAATGAAAAAGACTTTAAAAACAATAGAAAACAGTTCTAGGACAGATGCCTAAGTCTAGGACGTCCCTTCAGTGCAAGTCGTCCTTGGTCTCATGTTGGATCTTAGGACGTGAAGGTCTAGGACGTCTCTTCACTATAAGTAACCATTGATAACATGACGGAGGATGGTGTGTGATTGGAAGACGCTCCATTTCTTGCAAATGCCTTAGCGACAATGCTCGTAGTTGCTTGGGCAATGGATTTGGCACGTGCTCTCATAATTGGTCCGTTTGAACGAACACTCAACATCTCTTCCTCTTGTGCCTCTGTCAATGTCAAGGGGTGTCCCACATCACTTTTGGTCTTCCCTAAAAACTCTCCAACTTTCCATCATCTTCTAGTGTTCCATTATTCCAATTGTTCAAGTGGCCTCTTCTCCATTCAAGGTCTACTCCATTTCGTTTTGTTTATGAATAATCTGTCTTGTTCATGAACAATCCGTGAACAAATATGAACTGGTTCGCAGATGAACAATACGAATTGTTCATGAACAATCTGTATTGTTCATGAACAAATATGAACTGGTTCGCAGATGAACAATACGGGTTGTTCGTGAACAAGACGGGTTGTTCGTGAACAATACGGGTTGTTCGTGAACTGGTCAAACTAGGGCTAGGGTCGGACCTGGGCCGGGCCAAAATAAATATTGCGTCCAATTAGCAAGGTCGGGACAAGCCCTCTCATTTTAAATGGACAATTTCCTTACCCATATACTCCCACAAGGGACAGCAGGGCGGCCCTCAGGGCGGCCTTCTACACCTTCTTTAATAATTAAAAAATGTTCAAAACTTGTTTTGTGTTTAAATAATTCAAAGTTCATACTAAAAAAACGCATACAAAATCATTCAAAACATGCTTACATAACAATTCAAAGTACAAAATGCATAATTAAAAGGTTTTTCACTTTTAGTAAATGTACGTCATGGTAATTTACTAATAGTCTAATACTAACTTATACGAATATAATATAGAGGAAGGATCAAATGAGCACCCTTCTTAAGATAAGAACTAAGAACTAAGAACTCAAATTTATTATTTGCAATTTTGGTTTTTTAATCGTATTGAATTAAAAAAAATTAACAGTGTCATTTCAAATGTACGATTTCTTTTCCAAATAAAATAGTGCACAAAGTTACTTATTAACTATATAAACTCGCAGAAGATACAAGAATTGTACCAGTTAAATTAATTGTTGCACTGGAGTATTTGAATTGTATGACTGAAAATCGACTTTAGGTGTACGTGGGAATAACAAATTAAATCATGAAAAATGTTAACAAAAAGTGGAGTATTATTTACGAATAGATTTTTTTTGAAACGGAAACCATTGTATTGATTATAAATCTAAACCCGCCAAAGCAAGAACGCCTTGCGGAAAGTCATTACAAGAGACTCGCTCGGTAACATGTAAAGGAGTGAGCCGAGCGGCAAGATGTGCAACAGTATTACCCACCCTAGACACATGTGAGCAGGAAGCAAAAGAGAATGAGGCTAACAATTGCCTAATATCAGAAATAATAACACCCAAGTAAGAAAAGTTAAGGGTACCAGAAGTTATCCCAATCACCACATTAAGAGCATCACTTTCAACGATCAAACTTGAAACCCCCTTGGAAGCAGCTACCTGTAAGCCATAAAGAAGTGCCTGAGCTTCAGCCATCTCCACTGTCCATCGCACTCGCATTCGACGAGAAGCCACCAAGGAAACAACACCATTAGAATCTCGAAAAACAACTCCAAGCCCCACCTCATCATTCGCGATCATGGCTGCATCAGTATTGATCTTCACCGTGCCCGGTTGAGGCGGAATCCAAGAACTCGGAGAGGATGGCCTAAAAATCGGGATGCTCCGACAAGCCATTTGAGTCTTATAATCCTGCACCATATGACCGAAGCCCACCAGCAGAGACGTTCCCTGTCCTTGAACAACCCAAAAAATAGCATAGTTCCTTGTCGTCCATGATACCCAAGCAGTAAGCAGGAAGCTTTCCAAACCCTGAATTCCCAAAGAATCAACTACCGCGAGAGCAGCGTCCTACATAGAAGTGAAATTGCCTCCATCGAGCAGTGCATAACCAGGAAATGAGTGCCATAGATCAAGAGCAGCGGGGCAGGAGAAGAGAGCATGCCAGATTGATTCTGAACTGACCCCACACCGATCACATATAGAAGACGATACCACAGTTCGGATATGGAGACCCGTCTTCACACTCAATGAACCCGAAAGAGCCCGCCAAGAAAAAACTTGCAGTTTGGGAGGAACTTTAAGCTTTCAAACATCTCCCCATAGAGAGAAAGTAGAGGGAGAAAAGGAGGTTGCACTCTGTAAACCCAAGCGTCCATACCAATAGCCCGACTTGACCGTATACATGTCATTCCTAGTGTGCGACCAACAAAGTTGATCAACCAGGGTAATACGGCTCAAAGGAATGCTGAGAATGAGTGGGACATCGGATGGCTCAAAGAGTTGTTGGAGAATGTCCACCCTCCATTCCCGACAGCTAGGATCAATCAAGTGCGAGACCAAAAGATAAGGGTCCATATTAATCCTTGCAATGGGAGCTCGGAAACCACTACCTTCAGGGATCCAAACAGATTTCCAGATAGGAATGGATAACCCGGATCCAACCCGCCAGTGAAGGCCCTCAAGAAGAAGAGACTTTGCACCCCAAATGCATCGCCAAGTAAAGCTCGGAGCATATCCCCCTAAAGCATCAACCACCTCATTGTTGCTATAGTATCTAGCCTTAAGAACCCGAGCAAGCAGAGAGTCAGGAAATAGTAGAAGTCGCCAACTCTGCTTGGCCAATAGTACTTCGTTAAAAACAGCCAAGTCCCGAAACCCCATGCCTCCATCTTTCTTAGGGCGACACAAAAATTCCCAAGATTTCCAATGTATCTTTCTCTCATGGTCGCTTGCTCCCCACCAAAAACGAGCCAACATCGAATGAAATTCCTCAATAAGTTCATTTGGCAACTGGAAAATACTCATAACATAAAGCGGAATGGATTGAAGCACAGATTTTATCAGCGTCTCTCTCGCAGCCTTGGATAAAAGCTTCTCCTTCCACCCATGCAGCTTCTTCCACATTCTTTCTTTAATAGCATCAAAAACAACTTTCTTAGAACGCCCAACAATGGTAGGTAGCCCAAGGTACTTGGAATAGCGATCGACCTCCTTTACTCGAAGAAACTGAGTGATGGCGGCTCTGTTTTGTGGACAAACATTCTTGCTAAAGCAAATTTCTGACTTTGCCATGTTCACTTTCTGACCAGATGCTCTTTCATACACACTGAGAAGATCAGCTATTTTAGAGCACTCCTGCAGATTAGCCTTAGCAAATAGAAGACTGTCGTCCGCAAAAAAGAGATGTGAAATAGATGGTGCACGCCGACACACCTGAATGCCATGTAATTCCCGAGCAACCACAACCTCATGAATAAGAGAAAACAAACCCTCAGCACAAAGAATAAAGAGATAGGGAGACAAGGGACAACCTTGCCTTAACCCCCTCGTAGGGCGAACCCGGCCATGAATGTCGCCATTGAATTTGAAGGAGAATGAGACAGATTCGAGACAACTCATAACCCGTTTATTCCAACCATCAGAGAATCCCATACGTTGCACTAAACATTTCAAGAAAGGCCATTCAACCCTGTCATAAGCCTTCATCATATCTAGCTTCAAACCGAAACACCCATTGTTCTCAGTGCGCCTATTCTTCATACAGTGAAAAGCTTCAAAAGCAAGCAGCGCATTGTCTGTAATCATCCTATTCGAGATGAACGCACTTTGTTCTTCCCCAATAATCCTTCCAAGAAAAGGCTTAACACGGTTCGCAAGAGTTTTTGATGCAATCTTATAGAGAACTTTACATAAGCTTATCGGGCGATATTCAGAAATCTGCTTGGGTTCTTTAACCTTACGAATAAGGGTGACCACTGTGTGATTAACATCATTGAGATCAATATGACCCATCCACCATTGTTGTATAAAATGAACAACATCGCAACCAACCACATGCCAAAACTTTTGAAAGAACAGAGCGTGCATACCATCAACGCCCGACGCCTTAGTTGGATGCATTTGGAATAGAGCGAAGCGTATTTCTTCGTGAGATGGAATCTAATCCAAATCAGAATTCATAGCAGGGGTGACCTTGGGACGTAACCCACTAAGAGCGGCATCAATGTCGTGACAAGATTCTGATCGAAAAAGGTTTGAATAAAATTTCACAACTTCTTCTTCTATATCCCTCTTGTTCTCTTTCCACTGCCCCCAATGAATCGAAGACACCCCGGATACGGTTATTGCTTCTCCTTTGTGAAGCTTTGTGATGAAAATAACTGGCATTTTTATCACCATCACGCAACTCATTTGATCTAGCTCGCATATACCAAAAGGATTCCTCCTCAGATTTCAATTTTTCCAGTTCAGTACAAATTTCAGCACAACGATCCAAAACAAACCCACCAGGCGGAAGTTGTTGCAGCGTCGCCAGCTCATTCTCAAGATAGGTAATACGTTTCTGATGACCCCGAAATTCCTTAGAAGCCCAAGAGGAGAGGTTGTCAGCGCAAAGCTGAATTTTCTGGATGGGGTCGGGCAAAGGTTCAGCCCAAGAGGTCCGCACAATCTCAACACACCTCTTATGTGACAGCCACAAAGACTCGAACCGAAAGAACCGACTCTTCCCCGTAGTAGAGTGTCGATTCCCTTCAGTATTCAGGCTTAACAAAGAATGATCTGAGTTCAACCGAGGGAAGCAATTAATCGAACCAAGAGGATAGATGGTGAACCAGTCGCGAGTGCATAACCCTCTGTCAAGCCTTTGTCGCAAAATACAGTCTTCTCGTTTACCACGTTGCCAAGTAAACTTCCCTCCCACACACCCCATACCACATAAAGCTAAAGAATCCATAGCATCCCGGAATAACTGTAAGTCTTGCTCACGAACATCTGCCCCACCATGTTTTTCCGAGGCATGAATAATCTGATTAAAGTCCCCAATGAACAACACTGGCTTGTCACAAACAGACCCGAGTTGCCGCATGAGATCAAAAGTTTTCCATTTGTGTTCTCTTTTCGGGTATCCATAGATGCCAATAAAAATCCAGTCATCCTTTCCCGGATCATGTACCACACCCATAATATGCCTAGCTGAAAACGAGGAGATGGTGACGTCAACATCACGCCACCACAACCCTAGCCCACCAGAGAGACCAACACTGTCAGTACACAACCCATTCGTAAACCCACAACGATTCATAACTCTTTCTTGATCCCGCTTGGAGATCATGGTTTCCATCAAAAATAGATCGAGTATAGTAGTGAGCAGATCCACATTAATAAATAGCGAGTTTGGGTATACAAAGGTGAATCTGTACGTAGAGCGTGTAACAAGAAGATTTGAAAGAGTTTATATCAACGACACGACATATAAATGATGCCAATTAATCAAGACAGGCTATCCACATAGTATAGTTGTAGGGTTGTAATGCATTGCATGGTCTTGGTTTCTTCGATCACATTATCTTCTTAATTTGAGGAGAGTAGCTACAGTACTAATGTTGTTGGGAACATGTAAGAAATACCCCTTTAGGCTTTAGCTGCTGCCTGCATCCGCCCAATGGGGCTTGGAAAATCTTTCTTTCGTATCACTTCAAAGATCTTGTGAACTTTGAAAAAAGTAAACTTCGATCGAAGATGTATGCCAATATAAGACAAATGTCCTCCATCTTGAATTCAAAGAACTCACCCAATTAGATTTTCTTTAGCCATGCAGTTTTCCTACAAATTAGTGCAATCGATCGATGCAAAATCAATGTATTTAATTACTTAACAATTATTATGTGCAAGGCTCTAAGAAATCTTTTGGGGATGAGTGCATTTAAAGTTGATTAAAGATTTTCTGCCTTGCATTTCGAATTTTGTTACTTATACCTATAATAGTTTGGTGCATTTAATACATTTGAGCACGCGGGTTGAAAATATAAGCTAGAAAATACTATTTTCATGATCATTTTACCTTAAACTTTATGAACATAACAACCTGCATTAGATAATACTGTAGCATGCATGCCTAATGTACCTCTTGCCTATCCTATCATATACCGAGGAGTGATACATATATATAAACTTTATGAACTTAAGTCGCTGATCTAGAATAATACGTAATATTCGACATGGATGAATGAATAAATTCAAATAGCTAAATTTTTATATAATAATGTATGCCGTTATAAGCATGTTTTACTCTCTTTTTGCAGTGAATTCGTATTCGCTTCAATCTACCTCAATCTCCCTAGATCTAGTGCAAGTGAAGTAATGAAAACAAATGTAAAGCAGTTTTGAACACAAGAGTTGTTGACACAGTTCGGATATAAATTCTACATCTGCGGAGCCTCAAGAGGAGGAGACTCGCTCAATCCACTAAGCAACAAAGGCTATGAATAAGTCCAGTTACAAGCAAGCACACACATGCGGCAAAAACTAAAGTCAAACAACTCAGAGAGGAACAAAGCACACAAGCCAGAAAGAGGGCAAGGTAGAGCAGAGAGAAGTCTCCTGGATGGACAACGTACCTCGAAGCTCTCGGCAAAGCTTCGAGCCAACGTCTCTAGAGCTCACAAGCAAACTTCAAAGTTGTCTCAAAGATTCAGACCAAGAACCTCATAACACCATGGAAGCACCCGAGAATCGCTCACAGAATAGCTCCCTAGGGTTAGCCATGTACATATGAGAGAGAAGGAAAGAATGCGGCGATTAGGGCAAGAATGAGAGTATAAGTACTCGCCATAAGAAGCCCTCAAATGATGTGTTTCAAGTTTGGAGACCAGCTTCAACATACAGTAAGCCAAACCAATTATGCCCAACAACAACACCAACACGGCCCAAGATCAGAAATCAGCAGAGCAAGTCCAATAATAACAAGAGCCAGAACCATGGCTCAATGGTTCAAGTGGCACTACGGCTCAATTGTTCGAGCCACATGGTCTGACCTGCCAAGCCATAAGTCTCTAAGTTTCTACCTAGCCTAGTGTGCTTGCAATAGTAAACTGAAAAACATAGTTCATAGGTTAATACAACAACTTAGGATTAGAATACATAACACTTTTTTAATAAAAAAATGCTTTTTTTAGCTTTCACATTTATTGATGTTTGGAGTGCCACTATTTTTATCAAAAAATGCATGTGTAGTAGAATATATACATATAATAATGATTTTAGTATATTGTTTCATGTATAATGGTTTGATTCCAGTAAGGATAAATTCTTATATAATGACTGATAATGATTTAGATGATTTAGAGTAACAACGATTAATATGAAAGAGAAAAATATTTAAAAACTAGTTATGTTATTCAAAACATCAATATAGACCCTCACTTCATGGCTTATGCAAACATCGTATACGTGTCACAGATGATGTTCATCACTAAATAATATATTTATAAATCATATCATCTATCTACATGAGTTATAACATTTATGTGTATTATCATAATTTAAGAACTTATATGACAAAATCATTTCCCAACACTCGCTTTATACACAGAATTTAACCGAAAAACTGTCTTTATTCTATAGAAAAGATCGATTCAACAAAAAGATTGGATAATTGCATTTCCCACTTCTAAATTGCACATCTGTATATAGTTGACTAGCTAGATAAACTTAATTAACGAAATGCAGGGAAAACCTTAAATTTATTTGAAAATGTGGATAAAATAGTACGTAAAGTGTAGGGCTTAATTTGCATATAGGAACGTATGCAATAATAATGGAGGTGCATTCATTCTAGTACTAAATGTTAACCTAATTAATCATGATAGGTGAGTTACAGTAGTAGTGGAGTTGCAGCATAAGAAATCAATAAAGCCTTGTTGTTGTTGTTGTCCATGTTTACTTGGAGCAGCAGATGCATCTTGATGAGACGAAGAATTAGAAGTCCCTCCAGAATTGGAATCTCCAGCATGGCCACCATCACCTGGGTGTAAGGGGAACAACTCAAGCGTCTTGCACTCGCGTGGGCCCCACCGCGTGGGCTCCACTCGCCTCAACCCAGATTGAGAATGAGATTGAGGATGAGGATAATAGTAATACCCTGCTGAACATATATACAGCCTACGGGTTAAGACAATATGTATAGAAATGTAAAGGAAAAACATACAGTATATATATAAAAACATACCGTAGGGGTAGGGGTTGGGGTTGGGGTTGGGGTTGGGGTTGGGGTTGGGGTTGGGGTTGGGGTTGGTGTTGATTGGGTGAAAGTAAGGAGTAGGAGGTGCGTGATATAAGGTTGTGAGATTGAGATAAGCGAGGCGATGATCTTGCTTCTCCTTCTGTCTCCTCCGGGCTTTAGTATTCTGAAACCAGTAAAACACATTCTTCCCTTCGATCTGACCATACACGCTTAATCGGGCTGTAATCTGCTCTATCTGCTCTGCAGAGGGAGTCTTTACGCCCGCGCTGTATACGCTTTCCAATATCTCAATCTGCTCTTTCGTTGGCTGCCATCTGCAAACTGACTCTTCCTTCTTCCTCTTCTTCTCCATTATCGCTACGCTTCCGATACTCCGATGCATGGCTATGCCTTGTTTTATAAGGAGATCAAAGCGAAGTCAAACGGGTGCATTGGTTTTTGCTGCTCGGACACCTCTGAAAACATGACAACCAATGGACGAATTTACCCTTCTCCTCTATTGGGAATCATACTCTCATCAATGAATGCTGATTCGGCTACACAGAGGGGAGGCTTCCACGGGTATAATTGTCACATGGGAAACACACATAACGATTGGCCTCTCTACTCTAGGTAAAGCCTACGCGTCGGGAATTGAACATTTCTTTCTTTATCTTCCCTTCCCTTTGCATTCATTTACTTTCAACCATTTCTAATTGTTCTCTTCTTCTACTCAACTCAATAAATTAAGTGCCTTTATTCCAAGATTTCTAATTTATTTTGTTATCGATTTGTGAGAAATCTATGATTAATCAGCAGATTCCATGTTTATGTACATGATGAGAAGAGAGGAAATGGAATGAAGATTCCTGTATTGACTGCTTGAATGATAAAGTTGTACAAACACCTATATATATACAAGAGCTCTAACAAACTCTAACAAACTAAGTGCCACATCAGTGACAACTAACTTAATGCTACGCTAGTGCCACGTAGGCGGCACATATATTACACTATCCTCCATACACTCCCCTCAAACCTGGACTAAGAGAATATTAGGCCAAGTTTGCGACAGATAAAAGAATGCTGTTGAGCCCGGATTGCACCATCTCACGAACAAAGTGATAGTCAATACGAAAGTGCTTCGTGCGCTCATGGAAGACAAGATTTGCAGCCAACTGCTCAGCAGCTTTGTTGTCACAATGCAGGGGAATGGGAGTAGGCAACTTGATTTTGAAATCCTGCATTAGACCATCAAGCCAACACTCATATCAATGGTCTTGGAGTAGAAGATCGAGGCATTGACTGTACCCTTCAAGTATCGTAGAAAATACAAAGCAGCATCCATGTGAGGACGGCGAGGAGTGGCCAAGAATTCGCTGAGCTGCTGGACACTAAATGTAATATCAGGCCGAGAAAGAGTGAGGTAAAGAAGGCGTCCAACAAGCCTTCGATAAGGTTATGAGTCTGGCAACAAGTCACCAATATCAGGTCTAAGATCAAGGTTCTTCTGCATAGGAAAAGATGTAGACTTGCAGTTTAACATCTTTGAATCCTTGAGAAGATCCATCACATATTTCCTCTGATGTAGACGAATGCCTTCCTCAGAACGTGCAATTTCAAGGCCTAAGAAATATCTAGCAAGTCCCAAGTCTTTAATAGTGAAGGCCTTATCCAAAGCAGCTTTTGTATCAAGAATTTCTTGAGGATTGTCCCCTGTAAGCAACATGTCATCCACGTAGACCAAGGCTACAGTGGTTGTACTAGAAGAATGCTTAAGGAAAAGGGAACAGTTTTGTGAGCTCCTTGTTCCATTGCCTACTGGCTTGCTTGAGTCCATACAGTGACTTCTTCAATCGACAAACCTGACCAGAAACAACCTTTGTAAAACCAGGAGGAGGAAGCATGTATACCTCTTCGTCGAGGTAACCATGGAGGAAAGCATTATTGATATCAAGTTGGTGGAGTGGCCAAGAATAGGCAGCAGCAAGATCCAAAAGAATGCGAACTGTAGTGAACTTTGTCACTGGGGAGAAAGTATGCTTGAAATCTTTGTTCTTGACTTGGTTATATCCCTTAGCAACCAGTCTTACTTTAAGTCTCTCCACCTCTCCATTTGGCTTGAATTTTACCTTGTATACCCATTTAGACCCTATGGACTTTTTACCCATGGGTAGGTTGGTAAGCTCCCATGTATCACTCAACTCTAGAGCATCTAATTCTTGTTGCATAGCAGTCACCCAATCCTTGTCAAGAGAGGCATGTGCAAAAGAAGTAGGCTCAGTAACAGAGAATACATTGAACAAAGATTGAATATATCCTGATGTGTATCCCTTGAAGTCAGCCAAGGAAACAACAGTAAAAGCTTGAGCAAAGAAATCATCACTGAGCTGAACATCATTCTCAATTGGTGACACAGCACAGACATAATCATTAAATCTTGTTGGTGGCTTGCTAGCTCTAGTAGATCTTCTGGTAACAAGAGGCAAAGATGACTGATTGTCATGCTCAGTCATGATAGGAGAAATGCTGAGATCATCAGGAATATCTGGTAGAATAGGAGCTTCATGAATTCCATCCACAGATTGTGGAGAAGTAGGTAGTATGACATGTTCTGGCATAACAATTTCAGAACTGCCAATTCCCATAGGTACAATGGGAAGATTAGGTGGAGTCACAGGAGAAGGAATGCCAGTAATATGCTTATTTTGAAAGGGGAAAATATTTTCCTGAAAAGTAATGTGTCTTGTGATCATAATCTTCTTGGATTCAAGACCATAAACTTTGTAAGCTTTCTGAGCTGGAGGATATCCTAGGAAAACACATCTCTCAGCAGATGCATCAAACTTCCCCCTGTGTTGCTTAAGCGTGAGGGAATAGCATAAGCACCCTAAGACTTTAAGAGAATCATAGTCAGGTAATTTGTGGTGTATGATTTCATAAGGTGTTTTCCAGTTAAGCACAGAGGAGGGAATAAGATTGATTAGATGAGTGGCTGTGAGAATGCAATCACCCTAAAATCTCATAGGTAAATTGGCCTGTAATCGAAGTGCTCGTGCAGTCTCCACCAAGTGTCGATGTTTCCTCTCAACTCGACCATTCTGCTCAGGAACACCTGGAGCAGATCGTTGATGCACAATACCTCGAACAGCCAAGAATTCACCAAATTTCTTTTGTGTGAATTCTGCCCCCATTATCTATCCGGATAACTTTGATCTTAGCATTAAATTGATTTACAATCATGCGCATGAAGTGATCAATCAATCTAAATGCTTGATCCTTCCCATTCATTAAGAAGGTCCATGTACCTCTGGAGTGATCATCCACTACAGTGAGAAAATACCTGGCACCACAATAGACAGGTGTCATGTAGGGTCCCCAAAGATCCATGTGAAGCAATTCAAAGACAGTAGAAGCAATAGAGTGACTTCTAATAAAAGGTAGCTTGTGCATTTTAGCCATAGAGCAAATATCACAATCAACATTTTCCTGAACAACAGATTTGTTACGGGCTGCAAGCTTCCAAGGTGGGCCCAGCAGCTTGCTTCCTTTTCAATACGCTCCACCTGCTTGCTAATATAATGGGCGGCCCACTTGCAATTCATCGCACGGCCAGACATGCATCAGTGCAATACCCACGATCGCGGATTATAATCCGCGGTCGCGGATTTCATTAAATCTGCCCTCGGTCTCTGTTGTTCCACCGCGATCGCCGCTGATCCATGGCGATCGCCGTCGGTGATTTCTTCAAGTCTTCAATCTTCTTCGGTTCTGATCTCAATTTCTTCACTTCTTAATAAATATCTCAGAACATAATAATGACTCGAAACACATATGATAATACTCCTAAACTAATGTAATAACCCCTAGTTACGCCATACCAAGTGTAGCGTATCAGCTATTGCTCAAAACAATGTCTACCACCAAATTTAATAATTGAACACTGCCTTAGGCTACCCATAATGGAGGTTACATAACATAAAATAGGGGACCACTTTTTGCTATGTAACTCATGCTTGGGTTAAATCCTATGTAACCTATGCTTGGGTTACATATTATGTAACCCATATTTGAGTTACATAGAAATAGGGGACCACTTTGCATCCATTTTCAACTATTGATTAAAAATGATCCAATGGTTCTCATAAATTTGTATTTAAGTAATATAATATAGTCTTTCAACCAAATATGAGGCTTATATAGATTATGAAAATAGAAAAAAATATTTTAATTTTTATAATTAATTTTTATCTACACATAGACACCCATATTTCATATATACATGTTATTTTTTCTATTAAAATAAATTGAGTCAATCATATATAGATTACGTTTAGTTGACGATGTGTTTTGATTATTTTGTTATCATTTTATGTACTTGTTGTTTCTATTCTTTTTCGTTTAAATGAAGTTTAAGCATAATGACGTTGATTTGTATTAATTTCATTTGAAAGTATAAAAAAAATTACACTTATATTAATCTAAATTAATAAAATTATAATACATTATTTATTAAAAATTTGAATTTAAGATATATGTATTATTAATTGTGTAAATATATGATTGCTAAATAAATATGTATACATGTAACCCTCCTCATGTAACCCCCATTGTGAAGAAAAAGTAAGGTGAGTTACATAGGTGGAGTGAAAAGGAGATAAAATAATAAAATATGTTATGAGACCCATGCTATGCGACTCTCATTGCTGATAGCCTTAGAGCATGTTTATCCATGAGACCCATATGAGTCTCATAAATACATTTTTATTACGATAATGCCATTTGAGACCCAATTCATTTTTTACCCACTCATTTATGAGGCCCATTAATATATTTTTATTCACAACACATGACTTAAAATTAAAAAAAAAAACACAACACCAAAAAGAACTTAATTTTAAGAAATCGGTGCGAGATGTGTTCCATCAAATCTTCCCTAAGTTGGTTGTGGATATTTTCATCACGAAGAGAGGCCCTCATTGAGACGATATTAAACGTACTTGAATGTCTATCAGTGGAGTATGTCCAACTGCGGTCTTCTCCCCTTACGCCTTCATCGAACGTTGGGATTCTATAGTTATAATGACTGTAAGAATCTTGCTCATCTTCGACGATCATATTATGTATAATGATGCAAGTCCTCGTTATCTTTTCAACCTTCACAAGGTCCCAAAGAAGTGTTGGGTTACAAATTATAGGAAAGCGAGATTGTAACACTCCAAACGCCTTTCTACATCTTTACGAACAAACTCTTGGTGTTGGGCAAATAACTTAGCTTTGTGGCTTTGAGGAAGTCTAATTGATTTGACAAATGTCGCCCAAGACGGGTAGATACCATTAGTGAGCTAATATCCTTTGTTGTATGTATGTCCATTAACCATGAAATAAAAATTTATTGCATAAAATAAAAAAATTTATTTTATTCTATCTTAATGATATGTAACATATATTGCATAAAATTAAAATTTATAAAACATAGTCAATATGGATGTCTATGAATAGATAAAAATGAAACTAGAATAATGAAATTTTTTAACATACCGATTTTACATAAAATCACTTTTTAGTTGTTAATATTTATTAAATCCTGACCATTAATCTTGTCCACATGGCCCTCATCCAACACTTTTGGGCACGCTAATGAGGAGTTGACACGTGGCATCTTGTGACAAAAGTGGTGTGTTTGGTTAAAGCACTCAAACGACGTCGTTTTATGCAATTTGTAGGCAAAATTTTTTACGGAACCAAACGGAGCTTAAGCCAATGGGTCTCTTCCATGGTCTAAAAAATGATCAATTTTTTGAGACCCAACCGTCTGTCCCGTGCCCTTCTTCCATTATTTAATTCAAATAAAATGGGTCTCATTGATAAACATGCCCTTAGTATGACCGTATTACAAATTGTAGATTAATCATCCATCTCTAAAACCAAATTCCATAATTAAAATCACCGTTCATTAATTTTTGTCCGGCGTATTAATATAAACAGTTGATTTGCAGTCATGGTATGATCTAATTTAAACTAATCTGAACTAGCAAACATCCTATCCTAATTTATCTATCCATGTAATATAATATAAATCTAATTTAAACTAATCTGAACTAGCAAACATCCTATCCTAATTTATCTATCCATCTAATATATAATATAAAATTACGGAGAGAAATTAAAGGTCGTATTGAATACCATTGCTTTGTTATTGGTTAATGACATTACTCAAATTAGTATAATTACTTTCTAATTGATGAGTTTTATACATTATAAATGGATCAAACTCTATAAAAAATCAAATGTGTGAAAGTTTATACAATTAAAACTTACATTTTTCAAAGATGATTATTTTTATTTTCAATCTAATATATAAATTACGATTTTGACAAGTGGATAAAACTTTATAAATGATCTTTTATTCTGTCTTATTATTTGTATGGTTTGCTAAACACGTATGTTTGATGCGGTCCATACCAAAAAGGTAAATCACCGGAAGCCATGTTGTGTTACCATAAGCGGGTTTACCGTCTGTCCTAATCGGGACGAGTACCGCACTCCACGCACACCGGAAGCCAAGTTGTTATTCTTCCTTTTATGAATGTGGGGGAATTCCAAGGTACATACTACCTCCCTTTCAAACACGCTTGCGTGTATACTAATTTCCCTATTACGGACTATGAACTAACGAATGTGCGGTTTTTGTGTGCAAGCGAGCTGTATTTGTCATCCTCATTTGGAACAGTCGTGTTTGACACTATCGACATACCAGCGATCAAAGCTATGAAGGATACGCTGAGGTATGGATTTGTTTGCACGATGTGATTCATTAACTAGACGGCCTTATTAACATGCTTTACCGCATCCCTCATACTTATCGTATGAAAGAGTCCCTTCTGCCAAGTTGGAAACTGCTTGAATCCATGGCCGCCCAAGAGTCACTCCTCTTCATGTACTGCAAGTGGGACGTGGGCAATACCTCGCCAGGCACAAGGTAACCCACAAGCATCTTTGTTCTTGACACCAGTCCTTTTTTGATGCCCGTGAAGAAATTGGTCACCTTTACTTGCACTGTCACCATCAATGACATCCTCACCAATAACAACTGGAAGTACGTCTCTTGCGGGATGGCAGGTACCGACTAATGTCCATGCCTCAGACGACACAACCTCACTGCTGGTGACTCTGTTTGATGACCATTGTGCTTGAGGAACTGGAGGTAACCATTTTCTTTCTCTTATGAAGTGAGTAACATGTTATTTCCCGTATAGATGCTCTTGCTTTACCCGGTTTGATGTTAGGATGTCGGCGACGACAACACGCTTCCGATGGAGTTAGAGCAACTCGAAAATCTCCAAAGTCTTAGAGCACCTTGGGATCCCACCTACAAGTGAGGCAAATGACCCCCTTTCGTCTGCCCTGAAAGAGATAGCTGATGAGGGAGCAAACCTCCTACTGAAAGTCTCTTTATCAGTTGCGGATGACATGTCGCCGTTACAGAAGAAGCAAGAGTATGTTTTCGTTCGTCCCATTTGCACACCGAATTGCAATTCCCTATCTCACACTATCCGGTATTTGCAAACCTAATGCAGGGACGAGGCCAAGGATTCGGGGGCTCCATCTCCTACAGACGGGACTGCACTGGAAGTGAAAACTAATCAGGAATACAGTCTCATGCTGAACGCCTCTTGACCAGTCGCGGGTTGACCATTATTTGCAAAACTTATGCAAGGACGAAGTCAAGGATCTCCAATTCCTACCACCAAGACTGCCATAGAAGAGAAAACCGATGAGGAGGCCAACCTTCTGCAGAACTCCTCTTAATCAGTTGTTGGTGATATTACACCCTCAAAGAGGAAACAAAAGTAAACTTTCCATTTCTCACATTTGCACAACAGAGTACATTACACACTCTTACACTATCCGGTATTTGCAAACCCTATGTAGGAACAAATCAAAGGACAAATACCGCACCAGGTTTATTAAAAATTAAATACCGCACCAGGTTTATTCATTATTAATTAAATTTAATTATTTTCAAATAATTATTAAAAAAAACGGTGCGGTAACAAATACCGCACCAGGTTTATTCATTATTTAAAGTGGTGCGGTAAGAGTTACCGCACCACTTTATTGTTTTTTTAATATATAAAACCTGTGCGGTAACAATTACCGCACAGGTTTTTTTTAATAATTATTTGAAAATAATTAAATTTAATTTTTAAGAAAATAATAAATATAATATGTGCGGTAACTATTACCGCACATGTTTTTTTTGAAAAAATACCCGTTGGAATTTTATGCCCGTTGGTGCGTTAACTATTACCGCACCAACGAGCATTTTTTGGTTGTATATAGAGGTTGAGCTCTCTTGTTGAAGTTTTGCAATGCACACCACAATGTCTTATAATTATGAGAGTAGTGAGGATGATGGTAGCGACAATTGGATATCAGGGGTCGTGGAAGAAGAATACGAAGTCGATGAAGAAGAGGAAGTGGACGAAGAAGACGAAGAAGTCGATGAGGAAGTGGACGAAGAAGAGGAAGAAGGCGAAGCAAATGTATCAATTGCATTAGACGATTGGACTCCGTTACCGATTTTGGTTAGTATATTATGAATTTAAATTTTGTATTTAATTGCATGAGATTTAGGTTAATTAGTTAAAATTGCGTATCTAAGTAATGTAGTTTAATCAATATAGGAAGAAGACTTTAGACCACATTTTAGTACTGCGCAAATGTGAGATAGTAAAGAAGAGATGATGGAATGGACAAAACAGAGATCAAGGGATTTAATGATAGTTTGAGTACATCTAGCAAAACCAAAAGAATAGATCTAGAACCCCTTTTTAGATTTTATTATTTTATGTAAAAAAAACTTGGAAACCGGTTTTAGCCAAATCCGTTAAGCAAGAAAGCAAAAATATATATAGATATCGGTTTTCTTAGATAACGGGTATCCGTGTGTAGGATGGATACCTGCTATTCACTACCGGCATCCATGTATCCGATATTAGTTAGCGTATTTGTACTAGTGTTATGTAATGGAACCACCCTACTCAAATGTTCAGATTATGCGGTATTGTTTATGGTGGGTCTTACCGACGCAAACAGAACATTAAGATCTGAGTTACACGTCAATGTCCTATGCCTTTTCGACAGCAAATTATAAAGAAAATAAAGGAAATGATGTAGGAGTATATGTTTATTATATACCACTTATACATTTTTGGTTCGAACAAACACACAATTATTATTACCTTTTTGGTGGTTGTGCATAAGTCTTTCCTCGTGTCGCTCATGGTTGTTACGATTCTAAATTTACAAAACGATCTCGATCCTATGTAGGATCGGACCAATGTCAGGATCGAAAGTAAGATCGTAGGATCGTATAGGATCGGTCGGGATCGTAAGATCCTATGATCAGGATCGCAAATGCAAGATTTATCTCATTTTTACTGAACTATTTCTGTAACTGAATTTTTCTTTAACTAAATTTATTTTTCAATGCTATTTAAACGCACACAAGATGAATGATTTGCAATGTAAACCTTAAACTGAAGCAGCAAAAATAAAAGAGAAATCGTTTACATACACTAATGTTATTTTTCAATAGTATTCGTAATGTGCAACCTTAAACTTAAGCAAAAACAACAAATTTATTTTTCGTTGACATTCTCTCTCAGTTTTTCGAGAATGCCGAGCAATTTGTTATCAATGGCGACGACGAGAATGGTATAACAGTTTGTTGCTTCTAGTGAGCTTAATGATTCACGAAACATATGAACATACCTTATAGACGGTAATGGCAATGGATTAACTTCACAGGGATCATTCAGGTCACGAATATGATGATGTGCTTGTTGATGACGTGAACTTTGACGAAGATTAATTTTGTTGGTTTTTTCATTATTTAGATTGATGACTTGAAGATGTAATACTTAGGAACAATACCTTTCTTGATTTTGAAAATTTCTAAACTTTAATTTACCATTGCACAATCATTTTAACTATGTATGGCATTAATATCGATCGTATGTGAGCAAAAGTGTTTTTTTTTTTGTAGTACTTTTACTAGACAGTCATGTCATAGTCATATTTTATCATTTTCATCGCCCATTTTCTGAAATCGTAGGATCTTTACGATCCTACGATCCGATCCTACCCCCCTCTCCGATCCAAAGTAGGATCCCGATCCTGACAACCATGTTGTCGCCCCAAACCCTGTCACAAATCCTATGCTCCAATGCTCGCACCCTTCCCTGAAATGAATCAGGTGTGAGCAATTGGTACCGTACACAGCCAAAAAGGATCAATTGGTGCCACGGGCCGTTTCCAAAACCTACTCCACAATTGTTTTTTTTGGTAAAAATCTACTCCACAATTGGTGTCTTACAGCTTAATCTCATTTTGCATGTTGCATATAACAAAAATAACAGATATTCTGAAAACACAATAACACACAAATTAATGAATAATATCAGACAGTTAATGTCTCCTCATCACATCCCATGCTCTGTTTGTTCAATATGTAACTAATCAGTCTATGCTCTCTGGTTGCCTTTCTAAATCCCCCCATAATTGTTGTGTTTATTAGACAAGCCCCCACTTCTGCCTGATAGTATTTGTTTACTGTAATAAGCAAACGCTTAATGTCGATTGCTTTTTTTTTGTTGATGCTGCAAAAGTCCCCATGTACATCCATATGCAAATATTCCCAAAATCTTAACCATGATGTGTTGATTTGCAAATGACAATCATTAAACTTGGGAGTATACGAAAAAGAGATGTGGATTCAGATGCAAACCTGAGCATCACAATTCCAAATGAAACACCAACATAAACCAATCTTGCACCGCATACCTTGAATCATCAGTGAACAGCATTTGTACAATTTTAGTGAGCAAGCTAGTAAACAATTATAGAGGGAATAAGAAAACGATGACAGCAAAATTAAGTATTAAACCATCAGGGAAGTGATCAAACTGATGGAGTACAACACATTTCAGCATTGGCATCCGACAAACAGTTTACAACACCCACAATATTTAATAAGAAAAAAAGAGACAAGAATGCTTCACTAACTGCATACTGAACAATGTAAATATTCTGAAAAATATGCAACTTTTTTATATTATCCTTACCACTCTAAATCGTTTTGTTAGTAACTTAATAATTTATTGTACTCAATTGTAACATATATAATTGATTTGAAGCTTACATTGGTGATGTGAAGGGACATAAGGGACTCGGTCAAATACACTGTAGTGGAAACTACACAACAACCATGACATTTACTAAAAAAGAAAGAAGAAGAAAATGCTTCAACAAACTGCATGCTAAGATTTGATAATATTCTGAACAATATGCAACTTTTTCCATTATCCTCGTCACTTCATATCATTTTCTTAGCATCTTAAGAATTTACAGTAGTCAATTGTAACCGAATTGCTCTGGATCTTACATTAGTGATGTGCAGGGGATATAAGGGACTCGAGCCTAGAGATTGCAGTGAAAACTACACAATCAGACTTAACCGTCCGGATATATACAGAGTAAGAATGTAACACTCCCAAAATAACTTGAGAATATTACCGTCAGTGACCCCAGACTTAACCGTCCGAAGCCTCCCAAGGCTTATCACGAATATCATAATTACAAAACAATTCGAATAATAGAAAACGTTAATATCATAACTTAACGTTTACAATGCGGAAACGTAATTATATAGTCCCAAATAAAATAGCGGAAGACTTAATTCAAAGATTACATAAAATGTCTTAATCCAAATCCGAAGACAAACCTTATTAAATAGTAACAAAACAATCTTGTCTTTCTTCAACGTCCGACTTCACTTCACACTGCGGATCCGCCTGATGTGCCGTAATGGGACAGGTGACACCAGCCAACCATCCAAGGAAAGGAAACGGTTGGTTAGTCTAATGAAAGACTACACGAGTGGAATTTATGTGAGGTTCAGTGAAGGACGTTAGATACTCATACCGAATATTTTACGTGTTTAGGATATGCAACAAGAGAAGACTCCGAGAGATTGAGTCTTATGGAAAGAATATGATTTGGGAACATTATAGTTAATTTACACACAATACATTTAAAACAACCAACTTAGAATAATGAACTAACGATCAACCTCACCACATACATTGTGTGAATCACCACACGTGTGAATCCAGATTGAAAAGAAAGTCATTAAGCAAGAGGCCGGGCGGTTTCTACGTTGTACTCCTCGTCCGAGGTTAATTAATTATGTGCTCAACCGACACTTATCTTATTTGCTTCTAAAACGTACATTCACGTTATAGGCTTTTAAACCACATCTCATCCCCTCCAGGATATACGTGGACGATAAATCCTTTTAAATAAATTAATCATTTTTCCGAAAAAGATAAATCCATATGTTATATAAAATATTACATTTTATAACACAAGCATTTTTCTTGAATTTATAATGCATTATTCTATGGGTGCGGTTCCGGTGAGAACGATTTTTAAAATGAGAATGACTAATGTGCATCAAAATATACTAAAATGTGCATCAAAATATACTTAAAGGTGCATCAAAATTTTGATGCACAACCTTTTGAAAAAGTGATGTACATACAATTTTTACTTTAATGTTCTTTAGTTTCTCAATAAATATTCTTTAAAAAAAATGTTCTTTAAATTTTAGATGTTTTTAAGTTTGTCAACGAATATGCACCAAATTAGTATTAAATGTTCACCAATTTACTACTAATGTGCATCATTCTCACATTCGTATTTTAAAATTTATTCTCACCTGACACTTTTCCTTATTTTATTAAGGAAAAGTGTCATGTAATAATACTTGTTAAAATGATAAATGAGAATGAATGTAGAGCCTTGGATCAAGAGAGATCCCAGAGCCCATATGATGACACGTGGCACCCCTTGTCACCACCGCCGGACCACCTCCGACCACCGCCGACCACCGCCGGACCACCTCCGACCACCGCCGGACCATCTTTGGGCCTCGCCGGAATAAAATTGTCACAAAGATGTATAAAATTGTTCACAAATATTACAAAATTATTTATTACTAAATGTTCATCACAATGTTCATAAATGTTCATTTGTACATACTCTACTGAATGTTCATCACATTATACTTAAAAGTTCACCAAGTGAATGTTCACCTAAATGTTCACCATCTCATCATCTCATACTTCAATGTTCACAAGAATTTAATAAAATGTTCATTAGCCAAAGTTCATTACAATCGACTTAAATGTTCATAACGTTATTCATAAATGTTCATCAAAATGTTGATAAATGTTCATCATCTCTTACTTAAATGTTCATCAAACATCACTTTAATATAATTTCGAGTAGAAAAACACTTGATCTTCATCAAAAATTACTTAAATGTTCATCATCTCATACTTAAATGTTCATCAAACATCCTTAAATGTTCACAAGCATTTAATAAAATGTTCATTACTCAAAAGTTCATTACAATTAGCTTAAATGTTCATCACATTGTTCATAAATGTTCATCAAAATGTTTATAAACGTTCATTTTGATATACTCTACTGAATGTTCATCACATTTTAATTACATGTTTACCAACAGAATGTTCATCACATTATATTTAAATGTTCACCAATTTGAATTAGACTTAAATTTTCATTTATTTTTATACTTTAACTTTTTCATTTATTATTGGACCACCGCCGGACCTCCACCGGACCACGTCGGACCACCGCCGGACCTCCACCGGACCGCGTCGGACCACGCCAGACCGTTGCCGGACCTCTACCGGACAACCACCCGGTGGTCGCCGGGAAGTCGTCGGGTGGTCGCCGGAAGGCTGCCGGACCACCACAACTACCCCCACTACAAGTGAAGGTAGCTAGTTTAATCTAAACCATTGGATGCCAAAACATCAAATGACTTATATTTATTTTTATCTATCTCTATAAGAGGGTTTATTATGAGATTCACACCCTTTTATTAATGCATTATAACCTCGGAATGGGTATTTTATTAAAACCCAAACAAAACAAAACAATAAGCGTGGGCTGCAAAAACAAATTGGACCAAGCCCAATTTGCATCTATGGGCCCAATCGACAAAGGCCCGGCAGAGGACGTCATCTTCCTCCTCTTGCCTTTGACAAAAATTGCAGAGAGTTGCTCGGCAACAATGGCGCCCGATTCTCACCTCGACACACCACTCCAGCGAAGACTTTGCGACTCCGAACGGCTCGTAACGGCTCGACAACTGGAGCCAACAAGAAAACGTTAGGGTTTAAGTAAAACCTTGAGCTCGGTTTTAATGGTGAATTAACGAAAACCTTACCGGAATCAACCCTAACGAAGGAATCAAAAGAAGAACTCGCCGACGATTTCAAAGGAAGGATATTGGAGTATTTTTGGTGAACGACTGAGGGAGATCGAGAGGAATGGTCGAAGGAAACAAAATCCCGATCGAGGGTTTTATAGGCTCTCTCCCTGGTCAAAGCAATCAAAGCATCATCAATGGGAGAAACGGAAATGCCATTGAAGGAAGAAATTGAAGACGGATTAATTGGAGAAGACGCTGACGTCACTAATTTTAGAAATTGCATTTTTGCCCGCAACTCTTTGGAAATTACAAAACTGGACCTTCCCAAAAACAATTGGTCAAACAACCCTAACTTTATAAAGTTGTAACAATTTGTTGGTTTTCGCAATATTACTCCGTCCTTGTCGGGTCTATGATCATGTTTGATCAGAGTGACGTGAACCAGTACAGAGTGCGTATTTACAATAAGGACTTTATAGAGATCAATTACAGGCGTCGACAAATGCATTCACTCTTACGACATGGTAACGATTGTCTACCTCATATGTGTTTTTTTTTACAGTTTACTGTACTGGTTGATGATAATTATTCTGGATGGATTTTTTGTGAACAACAATTTGCATACAGGAGGCCCATCTAAGAGTGATGCTTCCATTTCCCAAATTCCTCCTCCAAATCTAGGATTTGCAGTAACCCTTTCGGCATCTTATATCAAAACGCAATATCCTCGTGTGGTAAACCGACTATCCCAATGCTTATCAACAATTTTTTGTTTTGGCAGTAAAGAGTTTCATAATGTAGTTTTGTGTTTATTCTTGAAATGTTTTGTAGTGGATTCCGGGTACGGAGGTGCAGGAATATCTTAGTGAGGCGTTGTTGGACAACATCATCGCATCTGCTGAAGAGAATACATGGCCTGTTCTTATGTCAAAAACTAATGTGGGGGTGTATCTATACACGGGATGGAAAAAAGTTGTGGTTGATAATAACTTGCAGATTGATGATGTATGTACGTTCATTATGGAGACTGCGCATGAATTACGTTTAAACATGACGGTTACACGAAAACAGCGCAAATGATTTACTTAAACACATCTGCGGTAACTCTTACTGCACATGATATATAAAATTAAAAAACAAAACAAAATTAAAACCAGGAATTAAATAATGAATAAAACTGGTGCGGTAATTGTTACCACACCGGTTTATTTTTAATAATTAGTTGAAAATAATTAAATTAAATTTTTAAGAAATTAAAAAATATAATCGGTGCGGTAACTCTTACCGCACATGATTTTTTTGAAAAAATGCCCGTTGGAATTTTATGCCCGTTGGTACGTTAACTATTACCGCACCAACGGGCATAAAATTCCAACGGGCATTTTTTGGTTGTATATAGAGGTTGAGCTCTCTTGTTGAAGTTTTGCAATGCACACCACAATGTCTTATAATTATGAGAGTAGTGAGGATGATGGTAACGACAATTGGATATCAGGGGTCGTGGAAGAAGAATACGAAGTCGATGAAGAAGAGGAAGTGGACGAAGAAGACGAAGAAGTCGATGAGGAAGTGGACGAAGAAGAGGAAGAAGGCGAAGCAAATGTATCAATTGCATTAGACGATTGGACTCCGTTACCGATTTTGGTTAGTATATTATGAATTTAAATTTTGTATTTAATTGCATGAGATTTAGGGTTAATTAGTTAAAATTGCGTATCTAAGTAATGTAGTTTAATCAATATAGGAAGAAGACTTTAGACCACATTTTAGTATTGAGCAAATGTGGGATAGTAAGGAAGAGATGATGGAATGGACAAAACAGAGAGCAAGGGATTTAATGATTGTTTTGGTACATCGTACATCTAGCAAATATTGCGTTGATTTTGTATGGGATAGGTTTGGAAAACCTAGATCGGGTAGGCCGAAGGTGAATTTAAAAAATCCAGAATTGCCGGTTCCGAGGCTTCGTGACCGAAAATCGAAGAAATGTGGTTGTACATTTGAGTTATATGGGGTTCGTATCAAAGAAGGGCGTTATAGTTATAAATGGATCGTGAATGTTGTAGAAGGTCGTCACAACCACACCCTTCCTACTAGTTTTCATGGAAATTCATTCGTGGGTAGAATGAACAAAGAGGAGGAGAAAATAGCAAGGGAAGTGGGGGATGATCGCAAGACGCCAAAAACCATACTTATTCAGCTTAGGAAAAGAGACCCGCAAAATGTGACATCCATGAAGCAGATTGCCAATTTTTTGCAGAAGATCAATTTTGAAGATCGTGGTGAATTGTCAGTTACTCAGTGGTCTCTAAATTTTCAGAAAGAGAACAAGTATTTTTGTCAACCTTTGAGGAACACGAGGACAGGTTGAAGTCCTTTTTTTCGCTCACCCGGAGTCGATTCGTTTGTTCAGGAAGTTTCCTCACGTGATTATCATGGACGCCACATACAAGACAAATAGGTATGATATGACTTTAGTGGAGATGGTTGGTTTCACTTGCACGCACAAGACGTTCAACATCGCATATGCATTCATGCCTCAGGAGACAGTAATGCATTACAAGTTTGTGATGATGTGCGTTCATGAGTTGTGTCGAAATTTGGGAGTGATGCCGAAGGCTATAATGACCGACTGTGAGAAGGCTTTGTTGAGAGCAATCAAACTTGTGTTCAAAGACACTGATGTGAAGCAACTATTGTGTTGGGTGCACATTAAGCACAACATCCAGTCACACGCAGAAAAAGTGATTAAAAATACTAAAACGGCGGAGAACTTTGTTACGCAATGTTTGGGGATATTTTTCTCGAGCACTGAAGAAATCTACGAAGAGAGGTTGAGAAAGCTGAGAGATTCATGGAAGAAGGGCATTGTTGGTTACGTTGAAAAGTACTGGTTTACTCCGTACAAGAAGTTCATAGTTAGAGCGTGGACGGACTACACTCTTCACTTTCACACAAGGACTACAAACAGGTATCTTTGTTTGTTTAGTTGTTAATTTGGACCACCATATTATTTATGCTAATGATTAGAAATTGTGTTTATTTAGGGTCGAGGGGATGCATAAGGTGTTGAAAGAAATTGTGGGTTCTAGTAGAGGAGGCTTCAACAGAGTGATCGTGAGGATCCACCATGCGGTCATAGTTCAGATGGACCTGATTAGGGCGACGATGAACCAAACACTTACCACTCGGCAAATGGTCTTTGATGACCCAACCTTTCCTCCTGGCATTCGAATGTTGTTTTCAAGGCTATTTTACCGAGTGTCAGATAGGTGTTTTCTGTTGTTGTTGGAAATGTACCAGCAAATATTGAAGGAGGAGTATTCAAATGTTTGTGATGATCATTGGGTTCGAGATTGTCTTGGGATGCCATGCGTACACGATCTTGCTAGGGCAATCATTTCAAAGACACCTCTTGTTCCGGATGATTTTCATGACTTCTGGAAGGAACTGAGATGGGAAGATGATGCAATAAATTTGTCCTTACCCGACGACAATCGTTCAATGTCTATTCCGGAGATCAGAATGCGTGAAATGTGGGCGAAATGGGAAAGTGGAGATTTGAGGGATGGAACTCTATTCAGATTAAGTGAGTTGTACATTGACTTGGAGTATCCGGAACAAAGTTCTTTGGTAGAGCCAACAAACTTGTTTAGGAAAGGAAAAGGAAGGCCGCCGGGATCAAAGAACAAGGAGAAGCAGCGAAATGGGAATTCTCCTCCGAGAGAAAAGAGGGAAAAGAGTTACCACGAGTACGTTAGAGAAGACTTAACAAATACTGAGAATGCGCAAAAAGTCGTCAAGGAGAAGGCAAATAGGCAAAGTAAACGACCAACTTGTCCTAAAAAGCAAGCGAGTCAAGTGTCGTTCGACTTCGGATCACAGTCCCAACCTGAACCATTGTTTTCAGAGACCATCGATTTAGAAGACGAAGACATGAATGTCGTGCCCCTAAGAGCTTGTTATCCAGATCGAAACGAAACAGAGGAAGGAGAAGATGAAGAAGAGATTGAAGAAGACATAAGTTATATGGGGGTGAACTTGGGGGTGAAAAATATTGACTACTTTTGGCTTTCCTACATGACTTCTGTGAAAGATGTGCGTTCAGACGGACATTGTGGGTATCGGTCAATGGCTCTACTTACGGGTATGCAACAGAGTCAATATCGTATGATCCGTGCTGCGTTGGCAGCGGAGCTTCTTGGAAACAAAGAGACATGGGAGCCCATACGACGTGGACTACGGGTAGGAACATGGGATGATCTTATTGCTCAAGTTAACTACATGAGAAGTCCTTGTGAGAGACCATTTTAGATGGACATGCCATTTATGGGTTTGGTGTTTGCCACAGTGTATAATGTTGGTTTAGTGCAACTATCCTGGGATGCGCCGTGTTTATGCTTGCCAATAAGGCAGTCTACAGTGAGCCCTGGTCCTCCACAGAAGATTTTTGGGATAACTCTTGTCGGATGCAGTAATCACTGGATACCGGTAAGAATCTATGGTAATCTAAACAAACGTCATGAAACGTCGAAATCATTTATACTTATTGATTAATTTTCTTTGTATATCTAGGTTTGGCTCCGTGACGGGGCACCATTGCCACGTTGTTCCGGTTCGTGGAGAAGATTTGCAGATAACAACATCAAGTGGTGGGAAGGGATATATGCTGGCCAAGTGGACTTGTTTCGACAATATCGCTTTACTGCTGGAAAGCGTATGGACTACATGACTTGATTTGTAATAGTTTAGTAGCCTTGATATTTAGACTTCGATTGGAATTGATTTATAATATGTAATGACTTATCTTGTCTGCTTTGAAATATGTAATGACTTGTCTTGTTTGCTTTAAATAGTGTTTTCAGTAGAGTTAGATGAGGTAGGTAAAACAGTGAAGTGAAATCAGTGAATCCATAAACTACAACACACTCAGCATAAATTAAAAAGACAACAGACTCATTAAGGAAAGACAACAGACTCATTCTTGAAATTTAAACTAAACACGGACTTAACAGAGATTCACTGATTTGATACCAAGATCCCTAATCGGAGTCACTGTCATAAAAACTAGGAACAGGGTCATTGGGAAACCTCTGTTGTATCCAGTGTTTGGCTACTTCAATACTCTTAGCCTGGTGAAAATATACCAGCTTCAACTGCTGGTCAGCTATTTCCTTCAACAGTTTTGCAATGACTCGGAGATGATGACTGTCGTATTCTGGCTCAAGATACACGATCATGTAGTTACACTGACATGTGGTATACCTTCGACCATACGTATGGGGATTGTTCTTGTCATTACCAGTGAACACCTTGATTGTTCTTGAGCACCTTCTACTCGGGCACTGGATCTCACTGCCTTCTGCTGGAATTGGGGAGGATGAAGATGATGCCATGGTTGTTTGAATCTGTAATACAAAGTAAGAAAACATGTTAGAAACAATGAAGATATCTAACGAAATCAGTAAAAAGTGAGACTTTTAATTGAAATACAGAGTAAGAACTTGAAACCTAATTATTTTACGGCGCAGTGAGAATGAGATAATAGGGTTCACTGAGGCAGTGAATTTATAGCCGAGGTTTTACTAGGGTAACTTAGATTTGGGCCGATGTAGACAAAAGGTCCACAACAACAAAGGCCCAATAACGTAATTCGGTCATCCAAAAGTGACTTACAACTGTGTGGTAGCTGTAACACACTCAAGCAAAATATGGTGGTGCGTTAGCAATAAACGCACAACTGATAACACAACTTCGTCAAGATCCAACAGAAAAATCCCAACCCAACAAAGACGACCAGCCCAACATTCAAGCCCAACCCAGATTCTGGTGCGTTAACAATTAACGCACAGATACTGGTGCGTTAACAATTAACGCACAGATACTGGTGCGTTAACAATTAACGCACAGAATCTGTGCGTTAATTGTTAACGCACCAACCCTTTTACCCAGAATCAAATGTTTCTGGGGTTTGTAGGGTTTAGGGTATTAGGGTTGGTGCGGTAACTGTTGTAGTACCAACCCTAATTACATAAAAATTCATTTTTTATGTTGTTTTCTTATACTATTTGATATTATAAAAAGTTTTATGACCCAAAGTAATGTTATACTACTGAAATATGTCGTTATTGAGAGTTTTGTGAATAATTTTGTCAAGTTTTACTAATGTAATATGAGATTACGAAGAGTTATATGATAAAAAAATCATATTATACTAATGAAATACGAGGTCAGTTGAGTCAAACGATAACAATTAAGTGTTAAACTAATGTTATATAATGAAATAAACACATTATATGAAGTTCATTTTAGTAACGAAGTGGTATCACATACATATGAGTATAACTATACAACTTATATACTTGAGAGTAGTAGCATACAGGTGAAAGTCTTCGTTTACATACTTCTAAGTGTTAAAGTTGTTAATTTCTTATAAAAACGATAGCGTTTGATTGGTAATGCTCAAATATTAATGTTACATTTCTTGACTTTTACGTTTTAAGTGCTTATTAAGCCGTTTTATGTCATTTTTTGTCGTTATTTGTGTTTGGGCCTCATTCAAAATTCATTAGGCCTTATTAGGCCCGTTGACGTTTTCGATAATAATTTTTCGATTCCGAAAAATGAAAATAACTATTCGCCCTATTTGCTGTCATGTTACAATTTCAAAATTTCGATTTTCATCGTTTCAAGGCGTTAAAACGATATGGGCCCAAACTATACACATATGACATCCATTATCCATTACCCACTATCCATTATCCATTATCCACTATCCACTATCCTTGAACCACTTTTATCAATATTTGACGTACTTGGTCGTTTTTCGTCTTTTTCAAAAAACTCAAGTTTTGCTAAGATTTGCTTAATTTGGCCATATTATGTCATCATTTTGGCCACATTTTTACACTTTTTTACAACTTGTTCGGAATTCCTTGCAATTTCGATTTGGCTTGTTTTATATCGTTTTGAGTCGATTTTTTTCGTTTCTTAGTCGTTTCGAGACGTTGTGAACCATTTTTATCAATATTTGATGTACTTGGTCGTTTTTCGCCTTTTTCAAAAAACACAAGTTCTGCTATCAATATTTGACATCACTCCAAGTCACGACCCTCATTCCCACTACCTTGCCCACTACCTTGGCCTTCCTCGTGGATTGAATGCCGAAAAAGCTGAGATTGACGAACCGGAGCTGGAGCCATCGGTGGAGCCCCGTCAGTCAAAACTCCAAGGAGACGCCTCATGAACTCATCGATATTTGCAGGCCTCCTCTCTGGTGGTGTCTCCAAGAAAGCTCGAATCTCACAAGTCACTAGCTGGGTCCGCTATATTAACAACATATCAAAACATTACAATCAAATATACTAATTGAATGAATATGACTAATAAAATTTATAATCGCACCGCAAAACTGTCAACCGAAGGTGGAATACGCAGCGGACCAACTGGACGATCGAGTCTACGTGATCGGGGATCCACCAGAGGATGAGAAACTCGATCATACCAATCGAGATAATCATCTGTGACTTCCCAATAGTACGTCGCTCGTGGCTCCCAAATCTGTATCAAAGGCCTGGGGTCCTGATCCCACACACCAAGCAGATCCTTCTCAAAGTGAACTGAATAATGCGTCAGCCTGTTGTTACGTGTCACCTGGATGGGCTCTGGGGGAGGTTCTGGGATACCCTGCACATGTCCAAACTGTTGCAGCAGGCGACCTGGCTGATAGAGCTCCTCGATGTCCTGACAACAGAGAATGCCCTCAAACAAAGACGGGGCGTACTGCGGAAGTCTGAAATCCACATTTGAAAAGGGAAACCAGTTAACCTGCAACAAAACATTACAAAACAGTTAGTATAGCATACATTCTTAAAATCTGACCTCCTCATAACGAACACGGTCAAGCATGCCACGAATGGCAACCAAACGATCTGTGCTCTTCCCCTGTGGCACCTCTCTGCCCTCCCTCATAGCAGTTGCGGCGTGGTCCATAGAAAGTGGATATGTCACAAAATGTCCACGAAAATGTGGAAAATATGCCTAGATCCACGACTGCAAACAAAGGATAATTAGAACTCGACTTCCTAAACATAGCCAATCGTATAGTTGTTTGCGTACTAACCCGCAAAAGAATGCCAGAACTCCCCATCCCCATAGCCAATCGCCTCGACGCCTGTCCAAGGTTGCGATACAGATGAGCTAACACTCCAGCTCCCCAAGCATATCGGCCAGTGCTGTCGTGGTCGGCCAAAAGAACTAACCACCAGTGCTTGACTGTTGTAGTCGACTTGTCCACTAGAACTGTAGTGCCGAGAAGCAACAGTAAGTACATAGACGCAGTGATTCTCTCATCTCTCTGTCCATCCTCCATCCGCATCATATCCTTCAATCTCTGCTGAAGATAACCCAAAGGAATGCCTCCATCCCTATACCAAGTCTTCACCAGTGCCTCCTCTACATGAAGCATCTCAGCAACAAAAGTGAAGATCTCCTCCTTAATCAAAACTGAGCTACAACTCCTGCCATGTATAGGCAGCGGAAGGATCTCAACCACATCGTGAAGTGTAGGACCAATCTCTCCAAATGGCAAATGAAATGTGTTGGTTTTTGGGTGCCATCTCTCGACGAAAGCAGAAACCAACACATGATTGACAGGACCGGACCCGATATAGCGTAGATCAGTCAATCCAGATCGCTCTGCAAGCTGAAACCACGAATCTGGACCAGGTCTCCTAAACGCCTCTAGTGGAGTGCAGTAGGCGGTGTGGAAGTGAACCTTGAAGACCTTCCGTGTTTGAAAAAAAGTAAAAAAATAACACAGTTACTTCTACAGAATGCCAAAATATTTCACATATGAACATTATAGTTCAAATACATACCAAATCAAGAGGAGCCTCGCCTTTTGGAAGATCAGCAGGCTGTGGAAGATCAGCAGGCTGTGGAAGATCAGCATGATCTGCAGCACGTCCACGTCCACGTCCTCGTCCTCCGCGTGGAGCGCGTCCACCTCGTGCTGGAGGATCAGCAGCGTCTGCATCAGCAACATCATCATCAGCCTGAGCTCCTCGGCCTCCTCGTTGTCTCTATATAAATGGAGGAAGAGGACGGGGGCCAGCTGGAATCACAGGTGCAGGAGGATCAACAACTGTAAGCTCATAAATAGCCCTGGCGATGTGCGTCTCATAACTCTTCAGCAACTCATTTGTAAAAGGACCTCCGGGCATCCAAGGTACAGCAGGAGGTGGTACAGGATCTGCATCGGGAGATGGTACAGTCGGGGGAGGTGGTACATCTGGCGTAGGAGACGAAGGACCTAAATCTGTAGGAGCTGGCGATGAAGGCCCCATACCAGCATGATCCTCTGAAATAATAGGAGGGTCGTCTCTCCTAAGCTGATATGTCGGTATCTCGGGATGAGATACAATATAATCTGTACCTAAACCCTCACCTTCTCCCAGCATATCATCATCCAAATCAACAGCTGTATCATCGACGTCCATATCCTCCTCCTCACTCTCACTGTAACCCTCATCATCAGCAGACGGATCAACATCTAGACCACAATCCCTAACTGCCCCAGTATCTGTAAGTGCCCCAGTAACATCAGTGGGTGTCGAACTAGAAGCATTCAGCTGGTCTCGAGCAGTAACAAAACTCTGACGTATGGACGCTGTAATCTTCGTCCTCCTAACACGCTCTGCAGCAACAGGAGCCCCCGGAACAAAACCACTAGAAGCCATCGTATCTCGCACCCCCTAATGTTGTTGTTATAGCGTAACGTTATTTTCATAGCGTTACAAAAATAACGTCAAATTCAAAAACGACTTTTCCATGACGTCGTAACGTTACAAACAGTTGTTGTAACGTCAATCCTAATCAAAATCATCTCTAATTTCTAAACATTTTGTTCATAACGTTACAAAATTAACGTTATAATTCGCCTAATTTCAATACTTTATATACTAATAATTCATAACGTTACAAAATAAGAGAAGAACAATGTCATATTTCATAAAATAATTAATTCATTAATTTTACAATATAGAATGTCATATTTCATAACTATATGAAATTATTATATTTCATAACTATATGAAATTATTATATTTCATAACGTTATAAAATTTCATTAATTTCATAACGTTACGAATAAATTAATTAATTTCATAATGTTACCAAATAATATAATTTTATAACGTTACGAAATAAATTACTTAATTTCATAACGTTACGCAATAAATTACTTAATTTCATAACGTTACCATATAAATTAATTTCATAATGTTATAAAATAAATTAAATAAATTCATAACGTTACGAAATTTATTTAAAAATTTTATAACGTTATCAAATATTATTAAATTCATAAAGTTATGAAATTGAATAACTAATTTCATAACGTTACGAAATAAAATAATTAAACTATTTAAAAACATTAAAAAAGTTATAGAATATTTAATAAAAATACATACTTGATGTAGATCTACGGGAGTCGAAAAAGCTTCCGGTTGCGCCTCGGTTTGTGGATTCAATCTTCTATTTGCTCGAGTAGCGTACCCGGGACCGACGTTTTGGACGGGTCGCTTTCGGTTTCTTCGCCTCGGAACAGGTTGGGGTGCGGGTATCGGGGCGGGTTGGGGTGCGGGTATCGGGGCTGGTTGGGCTGCTGGTATCGGGTCGGGTCGGGCTACGGGTATCGGGTCGGGTCGGGCTATGGGTATGGGATCGGGTCAGGCTCGGGATTTTGGCCGGTTCCGGGCACCACCACTGTAAATCAGTGGCACCTCGGCTTCCTCCTCGTCTTCATCCTCCACAGCCAGCCACGGAGTCGCCGCAGGAACGGCCGTCGTCGCCGCAGGAAGAGCTGTCGTCGGCGGGATGCTTGGACCCTCGTCTCCAGCCGGATTTTTGGGCCCAGAAGATGCGGCTTGCTCGGGGGAGCTCGAATCCATCATCAATTTGTGGATTTGGTGGCTTAATCGACGGGAAAATGGACGGGGGAAGAAGGACGGCGGCGGAGGGAAATGTTTGGAAGAAAGACGGAGGAAGAAAGGTCGGGGAGGGAAAAGTTTGGTTTACAAATAACCTAAATTGGTGCGGTAAGTGTTACCGCACCGATTTATTATTTTTTAAATAGTTAAACCTGGTGCGGTAACGGTTACCGCACCATATTTTATATTTTTTTTATATATTAAACCTGTGCGGTAATTGTTACCGCACAGGATATTAGTATTTTAATACTTTTAAAAAAAAAATTATTAATTAAAAAAATAACAAATCATGTGCGGTAAAGTTACCGCACAGGTGTTTAAGTAAATCAAAATCTGATTTTTTTTTTGTTAATCTCGTATTAACATGGTGCGTTAAGTGTTAACGCATAGATCTGTTCTTACCGCACCAGATTCATATATGTTTCAGAAAACATTCCAACAATGCCCCGGAGCCCTTTGGTGCTGTAATCCTTAACGCACAGAAGTGTACTGCAACTCCTACCGCACAGAAGTGTACTGCAACTCCTACCGCACAGATTAGTGTGCATTTAGCCCAAAAAACGTGTGCATATAGACTAAGCCTTTTTTTTTTGTTTTTTTTGAGGTTGTCCATTTTGTTTCCATGAAGAAGATATCTACTGTGATGAGTGAAAGAAACATGGATCTCAACATATACGCTGTAGCAATTGCCTAAGAGATTGTGTAATAACCACAAATGCTTACACACTTATTTAATGGTTATGGCCCTCCTTGGCCCTTGTTTCGTGGTTGAAATTGGAGTTATTTGTAATTTCTGAGAAGTTTCCCCCTGTTATCATACGGGACATGCACTTCTATAATTGAAGATCGAAACCAACAAATTGTTAGTTGTTGACCGGTATCCATCCTCTACACATCATCGAATACTAAACGGATACGGAGAACACAACATTATCAAACACGGTGCTTACTCCGCTTCATCTCCTATGCGCTGATATTGTAAACAATTGGTTCACATACGTACATTATTACAGTAAGTATACAAACCATCACTTACTATTCCACCTAATTAAGAGATTGTGTAATAACATCATCGTGTTCCCATCCTGCCATTGGAAGCCTACATATTCATACACCTCGATAATTGATGATATAGAGAGCCCGCAAGTGAGAGCATTTGAAAATCACATAAGGTTCACCCTCACTTTATTGTCTGTATTCATTTATACCCCCACATACACACGGTTTAAACATCTTTTTCATTAAAAAACCACGTGCAGAAAGGAGGACATCGAGAAGGAACTCTGAATCCCTATAGACACGGAAGGCATCGAATGGAGAAAGCAGGTCATATATGATCCCCAACCAGCGGAATACACATATGCTTCAGATGATGAGCCCTCGGATGTATACTTATTAATAGACGAAAGGTAACCAGACACAACCGTACTATTGAAAGGTAACCAATATGCGATCTGCATATTGGCTTCACTTCAAATTCCCATGCCTATCATGATTTTGTTGTATATGGTTGGTCTTCTTACCAACACTACCATTCTCCATTTAAAGACAAATCATATAGGTTGCATTCAGATCTCAATGATGCTTTCTCATTCACGTATACTTATTATATTATGCCTAGCATGTTTAGGAATCCGAATGGGAATAGAAAGAAAGGTGGCATAGTTACTGCTTGCATATTGGTATATCCTTTGCACTTAGGCTTAGGGTTGTCATTCAGTGGTATCCATAGAGTCATAGTTACTGCAACTCTTACCGCACAGATTAGTGTGCATTTAGCCCAAAAAACGTGTGCATATAGACCAACCCTTTGTTTTTGTTTTTTTTGAGGTTGTCCATTTTGTTTCCATGAAGAAGATATCTACTGTGATGAGTGAAAGAAACATGGATCTCAACATATACGCTGTAGCAATTGCCTAAGAGATTGTGTAATAACCACAAATGCTTACACACTTATTTAATGGTTATGGCCCTCCTTGGCCCTTGTTTCGTGGTTGAAATTGGAGTTATTTGTAATTTCTGAGAAGTTTCCCCCTGTTATCATACGGGACATGCACTTCTATAATTGAAGATCGAAACCAACAAATTGTTAGTTGTTGACCGGTATCCATCCTCTACACATCATCGAATACTAAACGGATACGGAGAACACAACATTATCAAACACGGTGCTTACTCCGCTTCATCTCCTATGCGCTGATATTGTAAACAATTGGTTCACATACGTACATTATTACAGTAAGTATACAAACCATCACTTACTATTCCACCTAATTAAGAGATTGTGTAATAACATCATCGTGTTCCCATCCTGCCATTGGAAGCCTACATATTCATACACCTCGATAATTGATGATATAGAGAGCCCGCAAGTGAGAGCATTTGAAAATCACATAAGGTTCACCCTCACTTTATTGTCTGTATTCATTTATACCCCCACATACACACGGTTTAAACATCTTTTTCATTAAAAAACCACGTGCAGAAAGGAGGACATCGAGAAGGAACTCTGAATCCCTATAGACACGGAAGGCATCGAATGGAGAAAGCAGGTCATATATGATCCCCAACCAGCGGAATACACATATGCTTCAGATGATGAGCCCTCGGATGTATACTTATTAATAGACGAAAGGTAACCAGACACAACCGTACTATCGAAAGGTAACCAATATGCGATCTGCATATTGGCTTCACTTCAAATTCCCATGCCTATCATGATTTTGTTGTATATGGTTGGTCTTCTTACCAACACTACCATTCTCCATTTAAAGACAAATCATATAGGTTGCATTCAGATCTCAATGATGCTTTCTCATTCACGTATACTTATTATATTATGCCTAGCATGTTTAGGAATCCGAATGGGAATAGAAAGAAAGGTGGCATAGTTACTGCTTGCATATTGGTATATCCTTTGCACTTAGGCTTAGGGTTGTCATTCAGTGGTATCCATAGAGTCATAGTTACTGCAACTCTTACCGCACAGATTAGTGTGCATTTAGCCCAAAAAACGTGTGCATATAGACCAACCCTTTGTTTTTGTTTTTTTTGAGGTTGTCCATTTTGTTTCCATGAAGAAGATATCTACTGTGATGAGTGAAAGAAACATGGATCTCAACATATACGCTGTAGCAATTGCCTAAGAGATTGTGTAATAACCACAAATGCTTACACACTTATTTAATGGTTATGGCCCTCCTTGGCCCTTGTTTCGTGGTTGAAATTGGAGTTATTTGTAATTTCTGAGAAGTTTCCCCCTGTTATCATACGGGACATGCACTTCTATAATTGAAGATCGAAACCAACAAATTGTTAGTTGTTGACCGGTATCCATCCTCTACACATCATCGAATACTAAACGGATACGGAGAACACAACATTATCAAACACGGTGCTTACTCCGCTTCATCTCCTATGCGCTGATATTGTAAACAATTGGTTCACATACGTACATTATTACAGTAAGTATACAAACCATCACTTACTATTCCACCTAATTAAGAGATTGTGTAATAACATCATCGTGTTCCCATCCTGCCATTGGAAGCCTACATATTCATACACCTCGATAATTGATGATATAGAGAGCCCGCAAGTGAGAGCATTTGAAAATCACATAAGGTTCACCCTCACTTTATTGTCTGTATTCATTTATACCCCCACATACACACGGTTTAAACATCTTTTTCATTAAAAAACCACGTGCAGAAAGGAGGACATCGAGAAGGAACTCTGAATCCCTATAGACACGGAAGGCATCGAATGGAGAAAGCAGGTCATATATGATCCCCAACCAGCGGAATACACATATGCTTCAGATGATGAGCCCTCGGATGTATACTTATTAATAGACGAAAGGTAACCAGACACAACCGTACTATCGAAAGGTAACCAATATGCGATCTGCATATTGGCTTCACTTCAAATTCCCATGCCTATCATGATTTTGTTGTATATGGTTGGTCTTCTTACCAACACTACCATTCTCCATTTAAAGACAAATCATATAGGTTGCATTCAGATCTCAATGATGCTTTCTCATTCACGTATACTTATTATATTATGCCTAGCATGTTTAGGAATCCGAATGGGAATAGAAAGAAAGGTGGCATAGTTACTGCTTGCATATTGGTATATCCTTTGCACTTAGGCTTAGGGTTGTCATTCAGTGGTATCCATGTTTGTGCATCTTGCTCCCTTAGAGTCATAGTTACTGCAACTCTTACCGCACAGATTAGTGTGCATTTAGCCCAAAAAACGTGTGCATATAGACTAAGCCTTTTTTTTTTGTTTTTTTTGAGGTTGTCCATTTTGTTTCCATGAAGAAGATATCTACTGTGATGAGTGAAAGAAACATGGATCTCAACATATACGCTGTAGCAATTGCCTAAGAGATTGTGTAATAACCACAAATGCTTACACACTTATTTAATGGTTATGGCCCTCCTTGGCCCTTGTTTCGTGGTTGAAATTGGAGTTATTTGTAATTTCTGAGAAGTTTCCCCCTGTTATCATACGGGACATGCACTTCTATAATTGAAGATCGAAACCAACAAATTGTTAGTTGTTGACCGGTATCCATCCTCTACACATCATCGAATACTAAACGGATACGGAGAACACAACATTATCAAACACGGTGCTTACTCCGCTTCATCTCCTATGCGCTGATATTGTAAACAATTGGTTCACATACGTACATTATTACAGTAAGTATACAAACCATCACTTACTATTCCACCTAATTAAGAGATTGTGTAATAACATCATCGTGTTCCCATCCTGCCATTGGAAGCCTACATATTCATACACCTCGATAATTGATGATATAGAGAGCCCGCAAGTGAGAGCATTTGAAAATCACATAAGGTTCACCCTCACTTTATTGTATGTATTCATTTATACCCCCACATACACACGGTTTAAACATCTTTTTCATTAAAAAACCACGTGCAGAAAGGAGGACATCGAGAAGGAACTCTGAATCCCTATAGACACGGAAGACATCGAATGGAGAAAGCAGGTCATATCTGATCCCCAACCAGCGGAATACACATATGGTTCAGATGATGAGCCCTCGGATGTATACTTATTAATAGACGAAAGGTAACCAGACACAACCGTACTATTGAAAGGAAGATAATCATTACGTTATGCACGAATCTAAACATATTGTTTTGTTTGTCTATCAACATCTTCCCCGATGACGAAGACATTTTCCCAACAGACACAACTGTGTGGAAGCAGAGGAAGATCGAACATACCCCATGAAAAGGCACGATGCGGATTCAGCGTTCTTGACCGTTATTTTACACCAAAAATAAAACATGCAACTTTATATTGTACTCAATAATTTTATTACGTGATGTCGAACTCGGATTTAGCAGGCATCACTTCCCTCCAACCAATTTTTATATCAATTTTCTTATGGTCTCAAATGGATTCTAAAAATTATACAGACATTTTAAGGTTTATGTAATAGTATCATATGTGCATCAAGCATGGTTTATCTTTCGTGCTCCGCGTCTGTATTGGGAATGCCATATCTACAATCTCAAATTCAGTCAATCCAAGTGATTAATGTACCAAACAAAAAGCCATACCTTTACGCAATAAGTAGGCTTACCAAGTAACTCATTATATCATTGCGTAGGTTTGATCCCTTTAATGTCCAAATTGGATAACGAATAATAATTTTAATTGGAATTGTCAAACACGAACATACATGATACACCATGACCTATGTAATTACATAAGTGCACCAGCTGTACACGATAAACCCATTCTAATATTGCTATAAACCAGCAGAAATGTTGCTCATGAACTCATGAAAACTGATGTACATACGCTGGAGCGTCTCGCAGAACAACCCATGATGCGATCCCGTGACCAAGCTGAAAGCCGAAGAGACGACAAGAGACGGTGCTATCGAAGATGGGATGAAACAAGGGCAGAGTGGCGTTACAATTGGCTAACCCAATTGATCTCATATCTAGATATGTTTGGAACCCAGGACCAAATGACTTGCTCTCCAAAGTAGAAGCCCAACAGACAAACGATGCTCAAGTTATGGCTTCTACAAAGTCAGAAATTGCAACAGCTCGTTCGGACGAACCATTTATCCTTTTGGGCCCAAATTTGGATATGTGTCCGATTTTGGACTTATCTTTCATGTGTCCAAAAATGAGGTCTATTGCAAGTCGGACGCTACTGGAACAATGAGATCAAGTTAGAGAGAGATATAGGCCTTTCGGCCATGAGGAGGATTTAGGCCCAATAGGCATGTGTTGGACAATTCAATTTTTTAGTATTACTATTAGGAGTATAAATAGTTAAGTTTTTAGGGTTTAGAATCACTTTTGAAATCAGCCAAAAACTTATCACGTTAGTTTGATAATTGTAGAACCCTAGTTGTAGTTTTCGATTGAATTGGATTTTGTGGGTCGATTTTCAACTCAATCTTGAGAAGGAGTGTTTGGTGGGTCCATATCTCTGCCTCAGCGATCGAACGAGTGGTTGGTGTCCATAGCTCATTAGATCAAACCTCGAAAGAACCCTAGGTGAATTCCTTGGGTTAGTCCGAGTCAAGCGAGTCTTTCTATATTGACAACTGAGTCAAGGAAGACGTCACTTGCCTATCAAGTCCTTGAAGGTGTTCTTCTTGGATTCGAAGAACTAACTCAAGTCAAGCGAGTCTTTCTAGATTGACGACTGAGTCAAGAGAGACGTCGCTTGCTTATGGGTTCAAAACCCTATCTTTCACTGCCACCATCTGTTCCACCGCCGACGCTGTCTCCAAAGACGTCCCAACCGCCATCGCCGCCGCCACCGTCTCCCTCCGCCGTCGTCGGTTTCCTTTCCTTCGTCCATCAAAATCCTAGCAAATCTTCGATCTTCATCCGACCTTGTGTCATCATTTGGTATTAGAGCCAACGCTAGGTAAAAACGCTCTTCTGTTTAATCTTTACGCTTATGTTGTTGTATTTCAAGAAAAATTAAACCGGGTTTTGCGGGATCTATTTAATCGAGAGCGAGAGCCGCTAGAAATTTTTGTAGGACCATTCACATCCTTGTGCGAGAGAGCCGTGAGCACCTCCACACGGCTGGGCGCGGGTCGCCGCCTAGGCACCACCGGTGTGGCTTGGGTTGGGTGAGAGAAAACCCTAACCACCTTGTCAGTGTTGGCCAGTCCTTGATGGCCTTAACTTTCTCCTCATCCACCTTTAGACTTGTGCTGCATACTACAAATCCAAGAAACACAACATGGTCCGAACAAAATTCACATTTCTTTAGGTTAGGAGAAAGTTTTTCTTTTCGGAGAACCTCTAGTACCTATCGAAGATGTTTTGCATGCTCACTAACAGATGGACTATAGACAAGAATATCATCAAAGTAGACTACTACAAACTTCCCTAGAAATGATCTTAAAGCATGATTCATTAGACGCATGAAAGTACTAGGAGCGTTGGTTAGTCTGAACGGCATTACCATCCATTCGTAGAGTATGTACTTTGTCTTGCAAGCAGTATTCCATTCATCTCCCTCCTTCATCCTTATCTGGTGATACCCACTCTTCAGGTCGATCATAGAAAACACATGAGCTCCATGCAGTTCGTCCAACACATCATCCAGCCTGGGAATGGGGTGACGGTACTTGATAGTAATGGAATCCCTCCCTCTCTTAGACCGAGATAATCCCAAGACAAAATCCATAGAGACATCTTCCCAGGGATTACTCGGTATAGGTAGAGGTGTGTGAGAACCTCCACGTGGCTGGGCGCGGGTCGCCGCTAAGGCACCGCCGGCGTGGCTCGAGAAGGGTGAGAGAAAACCTAACCCTAACCGCCTTGCCTTGGCCCACAAGACAGAATCTTTGATTTTATTTGCAATTAATTATTTGTTTAGATTCTTATTTTATTTTTGGTTAAGATTTGATATCATAAAAGATCTTGAGTGGTTGAGAAGATCTTCTTTGATATCCAACTAGGATAGAATCTAGAAGATTTTGTTTGCTTATCTAGATTAAAAAAAATTAATTTTTTTTAATTAATTCCGAAAATCAAATTTAATTTTCGGAATTATTTTTTTTTTTTTAAAAAGGAAAAAAAAGGAAATTAGAACATCTAGCTGAAGAGAAACTCGGCTAGAGCAAAATTCGTTCTTGGCTAGTAGCCTTTAGAAATCAAGATTCAAGCGGACCCTGGTTAGTAACCGTGAGAAGTCCTAGAGCGTACGTCAAGTGGTACCGGGGCTAGTAGCCCCACGAGTACCCCGCTTGGCAATTTCTCTAGGTGAAGCATTGTTGTTTGTCTTGGTTGTTCTGTTCACCATTTGTGTTCTTTGTGATTTTCTTTTCTTTCCAATTTAATTTCAGTTATCTATTCAGTGATTGATTGCCCTCTTTCGTGCCTAGACTTACCCATTTGCATGTTGCCCTAGCTATTTCTTGCATTCTACTGCGTAGCGTAGGGTTAATTAGAATACGTTTGTGCCTTCTTTGTGCTGCTGTTTCGTTGTGAATTGCGCATGTCTAGGAGACCAAGGGAAAACCTAAGGAGCCACACATGGCTCGCCAAGTGTTTGACGTTGGTTGGACTATTGATCAAACTGCCAACTGGGAGGGCATGTGCTACCTATATTACCAATACTACCCGATGAATAACATGTCAGAAGAGGACTTCTATGGAGTCCAAGATTTTGGAGCGACATATGGAAATGTTCAAATACAGAAGAAGAAGGTGAGCTTCAATGAACAAACGCTCGTCTATCACTATGACGATCTTTCATATTGTGAGGATGTGCAACATCTAGAGGATCAAAGACTTGATTTTCGTGATTTGAACCCACATATGAGGTACGAGCGTGAACCTTATTATTATGACTCAGATAGGGCTTTTTATTATGCTTCCTATGATTTGTCATCTAACTCTATGGTGCAGCCCGAGGATGTTCATGACTCAGATAAGACTTATTATTTTGAATCATATGGCTTTTCACCTGACTCTTTTGTGCAGCTCGAGGGAGTATATGACTCAAGTATTAATTAATATTATGATCCCTATGGTTCTTCTTCTAACACTTTTGTGCAGCCCGGAGGAGTTTATGACTCACCTGAGACATTTGTTAGCACTCCTTACGACAAGGTTAGTTCGGCCCTGCAACCTCTTATTCGAACACGTGACATCATATGTGTTATGTGTGGAGGAAGAGGTCACTTGGTTGATATTTTCCCAAATCGCAACTACATCTATAAGGATGAAGTTGATGAAACCCCAACCTTAGATGTCGTCAATGCTTGTGGAAAGGAAGACGTAATAGAAGTGACGAACGTCGATGGCAAGATGGAGTTCCAACTAGACGACAAGGATGTAGTAGAAGGAGTCTCCACAAAAGAGGAAGAAAAAGTCTTGGCCATAGTCCCCACAAAGGCACAAGAAGAAGAAGCTCGGATCCAAGACGTTTCTGTCAGTGAGAACTTGAGGAGTCATCTTTTCCGGGAAGGATCTTTCACCCTCTCATTGTTTCGTTTGTCTTTTCTACCTTTTGTTGCATATAAGTATAGTGGTAGCGGTTCATATTTCATGCATCACGAGTTTCCTCTATGTCACATGCTTGTTTACTTGCTTAGGAATGCTTATTATGTTGGTAGTAGCATTATTAGGCATATACATAGGCATAAGAAAAAGAGGATAGCATGCGATCTGCATATTGGCTTCACTTCAAATTCCCATGCCTATCATGATTTTGTTGTATATGGTTGGTCTTCTTACCAACACTACCATTCTCCATTTAAAGACAAATCATATAGGTTGCATTCAGATCTCAATGATGCTTTCTCATTCACGTATACTTATTATATTATGCCTAGCATGTTTAGGAATCCGAATGGGAATAGAAAGAAAGGTGGCATAGTTACTGCTTGCATATTGGTATATCCTTTGCACTTAGGCTTAGGGTTGTCATTCAGTGGTATCCATAGAGTCATAGTTACTGCAACTCTTACCGCACAGATTAGTGTGCATTTAGCCCAAAAAACGTGTGCATATAGACCAACCCTTTGTTTTTGTTTTTTTTGAGGTTGTCCATTTTGTTTCCATGAAGAAGATATCTACTGTGATGAGTGAAAGAAACATGGATCTCAACATATACGCTGTAGCAATTGCCTAAGAGATTGTGTAATAACCACAAATGCTTACACACTTATTTAATGGTTATGGCCCTCCTTGGCCCTTGTTTCGTGGTTGAAATTGGAGTTATTTGTAATTTCTGAGAAGTTTCCCCCTGTTATCATACGGGACATGCACTTCTATAATTGAAGATCGAAACCAACAAATTGTTAGTTGTTGACCGGTATCCATCCTCTACACATCATCGAATACTAAACGGATACGGAGAACACAACATTATCAAACACGGTGCTTACTCCGCTTCATCTCCTATGCGCTGATATTGTAAACAATTGGTTCACATACGTACATTATTACAGTAAGTATACAAACCATCACTTACTATTCCACCTAATTAAGAGATTGTGTAATAACATCATCGTGTTCCCATCCTGCCATTGGAAGCCTACATATTCATACACCTCGATAATTGATGATATAGAGAGCCCGCAAGTGAGAGCATTTGAAAATCACATAAGGTTCACCCTCACTTTATTGTCTGTATTCATTTATACCCCCACATACACACGGTTTAAACATCTTTTTCATTAAAAAACCACGTGCAGAAAGGAGGACATCGAGAAGGAACTCTGAATCCCTATAGACACGGAAGGCATCGAATGGAGAAAGCAGGTCATATATGATCCCCAACCAGCGGAATACACATATGCTTCAGATGATGAGCCCTCGGATGTATACTTATTAATAGACGAAAGGTAACCAGACACAACCGTACTATCGAAAGGTAACCAATATGCGATCTGCATATTGGCTTCACTTCAAATTCCCATGCCTATCATGATTTTGTTGTATATGGTTGGTCTTCTTACCAACACTACCATTCTCCATTTAAAGACAAATCATATAGGTTGCATTCAGATCTCAATGATGCTTTCTCATTCACGTATACTTATTATATTATGCCTAGCATGTTTAGGAATCCGAATGGGAATAGAAAGAAAGGTGGCATAGTTACTGCTTGCATATTGGTATATCCTTTGCACTTAGGCTTAGGGTTGTCATTCAGTGGTATCCATGTTTGTGCATCTTGCTCCCTTAGAGTCATAGTTAGTCATCCTTATACTATTATTGTGCTTATGACTCTAGGAGATAAATTTCTTCGTACGGAGAGAAGTTTTGTCATGTTAGAAAGCATTACTTCTAGTATGACACATCAAGCTTTGTTTGGCTCAAGCAACTCTTTATGTCTTGTTGTGTATCAAGTTACTTGTTACGTGACGCCCCTTATTGCAGGTTTAGAAGATTCAAGGTCGAATCTTTTCAAAGGAGGAAGGGATAATGTACGTACGTTGGAGCTTCATCAAGAGATGGAACATTATTCATCTGTGGCACCCATGGCTGTATGGGTGAGCTCTCAAGGGCCCCATTTTCAAGACGAGCTGAATTTGGAAAAGCAAGAGGATTCGAGGACGAATCTTTTTCAAGGGGAGGAGGATGATGTACGTATGCTAGAGCGTCTCGCAGAACAACCCATGATGCGATCCCGTCACCAAGCTGAAGGCCGAAGAGACAACAAGAGGCGGTGATATCGAAGATGGGATGAAAAAAGGGCAGAGTGGTGTTCACAATTGGCTAACCCAATTGAGCTCATCTCTGGATATGTTTCGGACCCAGAACCAAATGACTTGTTCTCCAATGTAGAAGCCCAACGGACAAACGATGCTCAAGTTAGGGCTTCTACAAGGTCAGAAATTGCAACAGCTCGTTCGGACGAACCATTTATCCGTTTGGGCCCATTTATGGATATGGGTCCGGTTTTGGACTTATCTTTCATGTGTCCAAAAATGAGGTCCATTGGAAGTCGGGCGCTACTGGAACAATCAGATCAAGTTCGAGAGAAATATGGGCCTTTTGGCCATGAAGAGGATTTAGGCTCAATGGGCATGTGTTCGACAATTCCATTTTTTAGTATTACTCTTAGGAATATAAATAGTTAAGTTTTTAGGGTTTAGAATCACTTTTGAAATCAGCCAAAAACTTATCACGTTAGTTTGATAATTGTAGAACCCTAGTTGTAGTTTTCGAGTGAATTGGATTTCGTGGGTCGGTTTTCAACTCAATCTTGAGAAGGAGCGTTTGGTGGGTTCATATCTCCCAGAACAACCCATGATGCGATCCCGTCACCAAGCTGAAGGCCGAAGAGACGACAAGAGGCGGTGATATCGAAGATGGGATGGAACAAGGGTAGAGTGGCGTTCACAATTGGCTAACCCAATTGAGCTCATCTCTGGATATGTTTCGGATCCAGAACCAAATGACTTGCTCTCCAATGTAGAAGCCCAACGGACAAACTATGCTCAAGTTATGGCTTCTACAAGGTCAGAAATTGCAACAACTCGTTTGGACGAACCATTTATCCGTTTGGGCCCATTTATAGATATGTGTCCGGTTTTGGACTTATCTTTCATGTGTCCAAATATGAGGTCCATTGGAAGTCGGACGCTACTGGAACAATCAGATCAAGTTCGAGAGAAATATGAGTCTTTTGGCCATGAAGAGGATTTAGGCTCAATGGGAATGTGTTCGACAATTTCATTTTTTAGTATTACTCTTAGGAATATAAATAGTTAAGTTTTTAGGATTTAGAATCACTTTTGAAATCAGCCAAAAACTTATCACGTTAGTTTGATAATTGTAGAACCCTAGTTGTAGTTTTCGAGTGAATTGGATTTTGTGGGTCGGTTTTCAACTCAATCTTGAGAAGGAGTGTTTGGTGGGTCCATATCTCTGCCTCAGCGATCGAACGAGTGGTTGGTGTCCATAGCTCATTAGATCAAACCTCGAAAGAACCCTAGGTGAATTCCTTGGGTTAGTCCGAGTCAAGCTAGTCTTTCTAGATTGACAACTGAGTCAAGGAAGATGTCACTTGCCTATCAAGTCCTTGAAGGCGTTCTTCGTGGATTCAAAGAACTAACTCAAGTCAAGCGAGTCTTTCTAGATTGACGACTGAGTCAAGAGAGACGTCGCTTTCTTATCGGTTCGAAACCCTATCTTTCGCTGCCACCATTTGTTCCACCGCCGATGCCGTCTCCAAAGACGTCCCCAGCCGCCATCGCCACCGTTGACGTCTCCTGTCGCCGCCGCCGTCGGTTTCCTTTCCTTCGTCCATCAAAATCCTAGCAAATATTCGATCTTCATCCGACCTTGTGTCATCAACAACCATGGCTTAGGAAAATAACATTAACCAAGAGAAATCTGTGACGGCCCCTTTTGGTAACATGTAGCATCACAGATGTTTTGTTGACTCCAAAACTCCACCATAAAAATGCAAAACAATACCCTGATGCAGCACTACATTTCGGATTGCATCATGGAGTTGACGGCAGAAATCCGACAACAACCGAAGCCACACCAGAATACAACTCGAAAGAACGTCGCATCCCTACGAGGGCCTCCATCTGCAAGCCATGTGAGTAACTTTACCAAATGTGAATATCATGATAAAATAATCATCGGCAACATACGTATGCATTTCAATCTACGTGTCAGCTCCTTACACCCATCAAATTTCCTCGAATGCTCTGCACGAACGGAAGAACTACGTTCAACAGCTGCCCGTATACGATTTTCCGTTGTTGTCATGAGTTCTTCGCCCAAGGCCATAATCATACATAGTCCTTGAGCAATTAATATATTCTTATATCCCCCTACAACAAAATACACGTATATAACACCTACAAACAAGCGCACAAATATGGACAACATGCACTTCATATAGTGAAAAATACCCCCACTCAATGACCCCTCCGTAGTTGCAATCTCAAGATCACACATCACATCGGCATAACATATATTACGAATCTCATACGTGTGGTTGTCCATCTCCTGCCAACAGATACGTAAACCATTATACACATCACAATGTAATATAATCTTGGCACAGTACAATAACAAATCGTCTTTATAAGGAAAGTACTCATCCAAACAACGTATACTTACAATGCCTTAAGCAATAGGCGCTCAATCCAACTAAGAACAACACAAGAGCTCTTGCCTGCTTGCTTAACTATTGGGAGATAGGCGTCAATTCAAAATCCGGAGTTATAATCAGTGCCACATTGACTCATCGCATATTAGCCGACTCCTCATATTCACACCTGCATAACATCTATTGTAATTAAGGCATTCTAACACACTTAAATTCAAAAATTCCTAATGAACACCTTCATAGACGCCCCATGAGTTTTAGGGAAATACACAATTCAGCCGGCTAAAAGGCCCATTCACTCCCTGAAATTATTCTGTTAAATTAACAAACCCAACAGTTTTAAAGCTCAACCTGGCAAATGCCACTATCAATCAAGCGCAGTCTTTTTATTCCCCATATATATGTCATACATCACCAGTCAACATGTTTATGTTACGTAAAGTGAACCTTAATAATGCAATGCAAAACAGTACACGCAGACCAGTTCATGCATATATAAAAAGCCTCTTAAAACCAATCAACCACCACTAATGTCATGTTCTCCGTACAAAATACATCAATACATACAGATTCATTGTACATCTAACACATCGCCTAATCCGATTTCATTAGTCCAAAATACTTTAATGCCAACAATCAATTGCATGATCGCAACTATCACAACTAGACTGAGACGATACAAGCACTACGCAGCACGTTCAACGTAAACCTCATACACAAGGCTCGTTCTGTCCATCAAGTGGACTGTGCATTCATCCCCCACACACAACTTATTGTCAAGAACAAACTTATCCTACCCTCCAGAAAAAACAAATGGCTTCATTCCTGTATCAATCGAAACAGACCACTAATCATTACCCACTTTGATCAGAACCTTTCCCATCGGCGACTTCGCAATGAATTCCAAATAGTGGTCTTCCAGTATCCACTTAAATATGTAAAGTACACAACAACACCAATAAAAAACCCAAATCACACATCACATCTTCTATAAGAAGCAAACATAAATGCACATGAATTTTACTGCATACCGATAAGGATGTTTCTAGAAGGATGACTTCATCTTTTTTGTAAAGTGTTGGGCTTCTGTACTGTTTGGTTTGTCAAAGTCCAACGGTGTTTCGTGCACCTCAGGCCTTGCGTAATTCTCAAAGTTCAACTCGAAACAAAGTTGTGGAAACACACGGAGCTCAAATCTACTTCCCTCCTTTGGGATAAACAACAGAACATCACCTTTTTGGATTCCATGTTCCAGTGCAAACTCCGACCACCCTAACTTCAACCAACATACACCATCGGAGTCCTCACCAATTCTTAATTTATAGACATTTCCCCCAGGTGTAGCTAACTCAATAGCCCAACCAATACAAGTGCACTTTTTGGTCCTAAATTTTTTTGGGATACGCTGTAAAACAAAATAATGGTCAGTTAGACACCCCGTACAAACACTTAAGGAATTCAGTCACAAAAAACGAAATTTTTTAACATACCAAGCCTTCATACGCTGGACAAACCAATATGAACAACATGGACACCGGACGAAACGGTCGTCGTACGAAATTGGCCCCCTCGCCGTAGTTGGATTCGACAAGCTTGGAAATGATAAACCTGACCTTAAACAACGATCCACATACAAGAAAGAAAACAGCAAAATCACCAAGTTGCAATCATTCTCGAATGCAAAGGTGGACCATCCTTCCTTCAACTAGCAACAACCTTTGTCATCCTTCACAATTTTCACCTCTTACACCTTGTCGTCAGGTATAGCCAGGCGTGCTACACACCCAATGCAATCTTCCATTGCTCCACTAAAACTAGGGGGAAGGCGCTACAGAAAAAATAGTGAAACATTCAGGAACAACGTATAAAGGAGAAACCAAGCAAAAACAATCAAGTTACCATACCAAGATTTTCATTTATGTACGATGAAGCATCAAACGGATGAACGCTACCAAAGAACTGTAAGTTGGGTTATGTCACCCCCTTATTTCTCAACATCCAACACTGGTTCTTACACCTTCCCCGATAAATTTGGACGAAGTGGCAGTATCAACCATAGTCTCTATGTACACACATCACACTTAGTAATAAGATTCATGTTCATACCAAAAAGGGCACAACTACCTCAGTCAACTAAAATGTTACACAGCAACATCACCAACACTTCATGTTAGAATCATCCATTCAGCCCGAACACCACATGTCACCTATGAGAAAGTTCATACAATGACACTCGCAGCAACTAACAAGAAGGAAACTGTCTACCACATGCTTGAACAAAAAATCCTAGTACCTCTATTACTAATGATCGTTAAAAATATAGTTCATAAAAGAAATGCAACCGTCAACCGCATGTATTGAGTACTAACACAATACATAGTCATATCATCAAACAACAACAAAGATTACACCTGTAACCTTATAAACAAAATAACCCCAACCAAACTCATCATACATATTTGACAAACATTTCTGGTACATGCTTTATTCCTACTCTTAGGTAAATGAACATGCAACCCCCAATGTTGTTGCATCAAACACCAACCACCACGACACCAAGTCAAGCACGATCCAGCATTTGAGTTTGTTGTATGTCTAAGAAAGAAACTGAGAGTAGACCGTTGACTCATAAGTCTGCTCCCAAATTCCAATTAAACAAAATGGAACTAAACAAATTGTACACAGTCACACCAAAAGAGAACATAATTGACAAACAAGGGAAGTACATGTCAACAAATGAAAGCAATTAAAAGAAAAACCCCTAATTTCCACCTGGAATGAAGCAAGATTGATTCAATGGAGTTCATATGGAAAAGAAAAGGGCAACACGAAAAACGTACCAGTAGACGGCCAACGAGTAAGCGCGGCCAGCGAACGTGGATGGATGAGGGGACCCTGATTCCTACCAGGAGTGCTGGAAGCGAAATCGAACCGACTGGTTGTGACCTCGAGTGATGATCGACGACCTTCCTTGAACAATGTTCGGAACCGACCTGCTGGAGACAAGGGTTCTAAAATGAAACTCCCACTGAATCAAAAAGAATAACATGCAACAACAAAACACGTATCAACCGCACCCGCGGGAACCACCTCCTAGTTTTGATCTGTACTTAAATAGGTCATTAAATGATACGGATTAATATCTCCCCATGTTTAAACTCTGCAAAACCCAAGTATATCATGCACTGATAGAAAAAATAATTTCAGACATGGTTTTGGATCAAACGCCAATTTCGATTTTAAAGGTGATGATTTGGTGACTCTCTGTGTCGTTGGATCCTTGGAGCTCATTTATGATCCAACGGTGTCAGATGTCGATCCGTGTACATAGATAAGGATTTATCTATCTTAAAGAAATTACACCCCATATCCCATTTCAAAATCTTATTTGCAAAAATACCTACTTATTTTTAATTTACAAATATACCCAGCTGAAATTAATTTTTATAAGGGCGACATTTTCTTCAGTAATTATTCATTTGCAAATATACGCCGACATTTTATTTAGGCTCAAATGCCGAAAATCACCCCTTAAATGGGTCAATTTGTCGAAAATCACCCCTTAAATTTGTTTATACCGAAAACCACCCCTTAACAAGTTTTGTTAGCCAAGAACCACCCCATGCCATTATTCCGTTACACTTCTGTTGGTTTCATTATTTTATTATTATTTTCTTTTATTTATCTTTTTTAATTCATTTTTAACCCTTTCATCTCTTTCCCTAATATTCGCAAATTAAAACTCTAATTTATTATTCAACAACTCTCCAAAATTCCAAAATTGAAACCCTAATTTGCAACCCTGATGGCTTCTCCACTCATCAAATCTCCCACGTCGCATGCCACATTGAGGCCGAGATACAGGCCTGGATCGACCGCGAGAGCCTCGATAACCTTGTCAGAATGCTCGAAGAAGAGGAAATGGAAGATGAAGACGGCGCGTTGATGGATCTCCTCGAGATCCGCGTCTCCCAGGGCTTCAATCGCGAGCTAGCCACTTCGGTAATCGATTCCCTAATTTGATTCATCAAGAACGTGTTCGTAGGTCAAGTCTTGATGGGCGGTGTGAGGAGGAGAGACAAAACAGCCATGGAGATGAAATGGCGTTATTCAAGGAAGAGATGAAGCAAGAAGGGCTGGATAAAAAGGAGAGGTGTCTTGAGAAGCATCCGTTTGCAAGTTGTGTGGCCAGATTTTCAGTGCAAATGAAGATTGGAGAAGGACTGAGGCAGAGGGAGAAGAGGGCTATTAAGCTCGAGGTATTGAACATGCTTAAACAAGCCTCTGTTTCTGATGCTTAAGCTGCCACCATTGGAGTTGAGGCCTTGTGAGGTTATCTCATTGAAGAATTTTCTATAGAGTTAAGAATAGCAAATTAAGGTTCTAGTTTTGGAATTTCGGAGAAAGAGATGAAGGGGTTAAAATTGAGTTAAAAATGATTAACAAAATAAAAGAAAAATAATGAAATAATGAAACTAACGGAAGTGTAACGGAATAATGGAATGGGGTGGTTCTTGGCTAACAGAACTAGTTAAGTGGTTGTTTTCGGCAAAAAGAAAATTAAGGGGTGGTTTTCGACAAATCGACCCATTTAAGGGGTGGTTACATTTGTATTAATAAGCCCGACATTGTATCTTTTGTACCAGTTCATTTGTTAATATATCATATTTGGTGTATGATGAGGATCGACTTTAGTGCTTCAATCAGTGCTAGGCAAGGCGACAACTACGCAAGACAGCAATTATGCGCAGTTCGGAAAAGAGGCAAACTTCAGTGGGCGTTTGATGGAATTTAGGGGCGGAGTTGGTGTGGAAAGCTGGCTCACTTGATGGTATATGATGGGGTGAAAGGTTTGAGGGTGTGTGGATTGAATTGGATAGGTAATCAACCAAAGGAACAAGACCTTCAGGTTGATCGATTAAGCTAGCGGAAGCTAGTGAGACTTGAAAGCTATTTTCCCAACAAAATACAAGAGCCCTTGGAGGGTGATCAAAACAACAAATAAACTAGACAAAATTTAGAAGAAAGTGCTCAAAGGCAAATTTTATTTCAGGTTCAAGTCTGAGTAGAAAAGAGTACAAGAAGTGACATATATAGTGCTGAAAAACAACTGAAGAGACACTCTTACATTAACTGCTATTGTGAAACGATAGGACACAACTGTTGAACGTCCTTTTGGAGCATTTCTTGAGGAATATTCCACCAAAATTTCAGCAAAAAACAACAATGTTTTCCGGGTAAAACTTGGGCCCAATCCACGGTAATTTTAGGCGGGCTAGCTGGAAACTCCTGAAAGTTATCTCTCACTCTTTCGGCCTTATATCTGGCATCCGAACTCTAAATGGATTGATTCCAAAGCCCAGATGTTCAGCTTGAAGTCATCTGTCATCATACAAAATTTGGCCTTCATTGGAAAATATATCTGGCTGTAGTGGCTTATTTCCCAAAGTATCGCAGCTGCCATTTTCAGTTTGTTGTGGCCGGACTTCTAGCCTTGTCCCGAGGTCTTGGCTGGGTTCCTTGAGCTGGCCTTGAGCTAGGAGACACTTGAAGAGGTCTTGGTGCAGCTCCTTGGCTAGAGAGCATGTGATCCTACGTGGGGAATCATCTTTGGTGCATGGACCTTGGTCTTGAGGGTTCAATATCACATCATCCTCTCCCCTCCAAAAAGATTCGTCCTTGAATCTTCGTGCGCAATAAGAAGAAGAAGACTTAGAACACACAAAACTGCACAAAGAAACAAAAGGACGTGAGGGACCAAGACACAACTATGGAAAGTCAAACAAGTGAGATCAAGCATGTGAAATTTCAATTCATATCCATTTAGAAACCTCCAAGAACAATTATTTCCTAATCTCAACTCAAAGATATGCTTGAGTATAGAACATGGGATGCACATGAAATTCTCGACCACAAAAGCTAAGATTCTGATAGTTTTTCCCTCACGTGGCCAGAACTGTGAATGTGGGAAAGGATACTCACATGCAAGCTTCTTTCTATATGCAAAAACAGTATCATGCACATTTGATTCACTATCTTTAAAAAAATTTGCATGCTCAAGTAAAGGAATAGGAATGCAAAAGGTTGAGACAAGTTTTACTTCCCTTAAAGGTGTCTTCTCCTTTTCAGATGGCTTTAGCTGCTCATCATGGATAATTGGGGGCGACAATTCTTCCTTGAGCTCTATATCAGGTTTGGTTGGCTTAGGCTCCTCTTGTTTGGCATCACTTCTGAGATTTTGTATGACATTCAACGAGGTCTCCATTGTAGACTCCTTGAAGTTCAAACATGGCTTGACTCCAGTAGCACACCATGGGGACGGATGGTTATGAGAACCAGAGTGGTCCGTCCTTGAAAGGTTCATTGCTCGCTCCTCCATCCTAGCTTGGAGGCCCCTCATTTGCTCACGATTATCCCTCAACTCTTTCTTTATCACTACCATCATGGCCAGAATTGACGCCGTAGTAGAACCAGACCTAGGGGAGGAATGGGTGCTTCCTTCCATACTCATGATGTCCAACCTGCACTGTCAACCTCAAACAAAGATCAAATAACCTCAAGTGGTCCTTGTGCACGCAAGAACCCACCAAACAATCAAACAAACTCAAGATAGCAACACAAGTCCAAGGGTAAACAAGGTTACGAGCTTGGAAATTTTGAAGGCAAGCGGCAAGCGGCAAATGCAACTCACAAGTGTTCAAGTAAAATCAATCCAAAAGAAGAGCTAAGATAGGTACTAAGCTCCCTGATACGCTGCACTTTGTATAGCGTAACTAGGGATTATTACATTAGTTTAGGAGTATTATTATATGTTTTTCGAGTCATTGTTATGTTCTGAGATATTTATTAAGAAGTGAAGAATTAAAGATCAGAACCAAAGAATATTGAAGAGTTGAAGAAATCACCGACGACGATCGCCATGGATCAGCGGCGATCGCGGTGGAGCAACAGAGAGGAGCCGAGAATATTAAATAAATCCGCGACCGCGGATTAATATCCGCGATCGCGGGTATTATGTTGGATTCCCCTTCGTGCGCGAGACGGGCCGTGGATTTGAAGCAACCAAGCAGGTGAATTGGGCCCACTGGAAGTTGCACCGTAATCAAGCAGCTGCAATTGGAATTGAACGGCATCTCACTTTTTTTTTCCATCCCTGCTTTAGTTTGATTTACTTATTTTCCTTTTTGTTTTATTTCTTTCCTTTTTTTCCTTTTTCCTTATTTAGTTTTAGGATATATCTTTTACCATATATTTTTAGGGTTAGTCTCTATATATACCCTAGTTATTATCATCTTTTATATCATCTTTCCATCAGACAATTTAGTTCTGCAACCATGAGCAGGAACTAATCTCCATTGTTTTACTTAGCGGTTGAAACCTTCAGTTATTAAGTTGTGAGATTTCTAAACTCTTGTTCTTTTCCTATGGGTTTGTATTAATTCTCTTGCACTTCATCTATTGATTTCTATTAGTTTTGCTAGCTTGATCACCTAGTTTGATTGATAGTTTTCTATTGCTAGACTAGGAATATACGGTGGAATTCCTTGTCATTGTAGCGCTCAAATCTGCATGATCTGATAGTTGATTGCTTTTATGAAAGAGAATTGATTGCATGTTAATACTTGACGGTTGTAAGTTATTGCATGCATCCTTATAATTCCTGTGCCCTTTGCTGCTATTTCATCTAATCTTGAGAGGTTTCCCTGATTGTTGAATAGTAAGTATTATCAGGACCGGTTGGCCTGCTGATATATTAAAGATTGGAATAGGAACATTCCCTAGGATTGAATAGAACTTGAGATAAATCTATGATCAACTTGATTGACTGTTGTGTGGATACTTGCTAGGTGAAACCCCTTCTCATCATATTCTCACCCAAACTTCTTCTTCTTGTTACTGGTTACTTGTGTGTTCCATACAATCAAACCCCCCCCCCTTTGGTTACTTGTTACTAGTTGATAATTCACTTGACTGCATTGATTTGGTGTTTTGATTCCTTTGGGTTCGACCTCTACTTACTTGCTATACTCTAGTTAGTGTTTAGAGTTTATTTCTTTGATTTGGCACTACGACTTTAGCCTCATCACTCCCCACCAAGGGTCCGACTTACAACGACCGAGACTTAAGGAGGGAAAAAAGAAAGAAACCCTCAAATGGCCCACTTTTTCTAGAGTCGCTCCCTTTTTTTTGCAACTCAACTTTTTCTGGTTTCCAACCCTTTTACGAGGGGGGTTAACGAGATGGAAGGTGGGATTCAAGACCCAGATCTCTTCCAACCACTAATAGCAAGGTCTTAGACCTGATTTCCACAAATACAGTTTAGAACTTTGAATTTTTATTCAACCACAAACTTTTGTTCAATTTCTGACTTTTGAATACGAGACTAATTGGTCTTGTTGAACCCTTTTTGGTGGCTCCTTTCCCGTAATCAAAACACTCCTAAATTTCGTGATTAGACAAGAACATAACCAGATTACACGGAAAAAAAAGGATCAAAAGGCCGGTGTGGTCGGGTTTATATTGAGGTCAGTTCTGCAACAGAAACTTGTAAAATTCATCAAAAATCAACCAGTCAACTAAATCACTAAATTCGTTCACCAATGTATTCGTAACTGATCAAAATTTAAGTTTTATGAACACACCCAACACAGAATACGGATACAAAGGCAAGAAAAAACCCCAACAACTTAGAAAAAGCAACCTGCAATTTCCAGGAATTTGTTGTTTGCAGAATCTGAGTTGATCGACTGGTTTCCTTGGACTTTAGTCGAGTTTCTCAAGTTTATATGAAAGTTTTAGGGCCTAACATTGCGTCGCTTTGATCCCACTTGATGAGGATTGACTTCGGTGCTTCAAACAGTGTCAGGCAAGGCGACAACTACGCAAGACAGCAATTCTGCGCAGTTCGGAAAAGAGGCAAACTTCAGTGGGCGTTTGATGAAGTTTAGGGGCGGAATTGGTGTGGAAAGCTGGCTAACTTGATGGTATATGATGGGGTGAAAGGTTTGAGGGTGTGTGGATTGGATTGGATAGGTAATCAACCAAAGGAACAAGACCTTCAGGTTGATCAATTAAGCTAGCGTAAGCTGGTGAGACTTGAAAGCTATTTTCCCAACAAAATACACAAGCTCTTGTAGGGTGATCAAAACAACAAATAAACTAGACAAAATTTAGAAGAAAGTGCTCAAAGGCAAATTTGATTTCAGGCTCAAGTCTGAGTAGAAAAAAGTACAAGAAGTGACTTATATAGTGCTGAAAAATAACTGAAGAGACACTCTTACAATAACTGCTATTGTGAAACAATAGGACACGATTGTTGGGCGTTCTTTTGGATACTCTTGGAGCATTTCTTGAGAAATATTTCACCACAATTTCAGCCAAAAATAACAATGTTTGTCGGGGTAAAACTTGGGCCCAATGCAGGGTAATTTTCGGCGGGCTAGCTGGAAATTCCTGAAAGTTATCTCTCACTCTTTCGGCCTTATATCTGGCTTCCGAACTCTAAATGGAGTGATTCCAAAGCCCAGATGTTCATCTTGAAGTCCTCTATCATCATACAATATCTGGCTGTAGTGGCTTATTTCCCAAAGTATCGCTGCTGCCATTTTCAGTTTGTTGTGGCTGGACTTCTAGCCTTGTCACGAGGTCTTGGTTGGGTTCCTTGAGCTGGAATTGAGCTAGGAGACCCTTGAAGAGGTCTTGGTGCAGCTCCTTGGCTAGAGAGCGTGTGATCCTACGTGGGGAATCATCTTTGGCGCATAGACCTTGGTCTTGAGGGTTCAATATCACATCAGTGTATTTTTTCAACTCTAAAATTCATGCAAATCATTTATTGAGACGAGGTATACATGCAAATTTGTGTTTATTGTAGGCGTTGATTCATTTGATCCAATGGTGGATACAAAAGATGAATTAAATGCTGGCAAAGGTTATTCTAGTATTTGGCGGGTTTGGAATCCACTAAAGTGCGGATATACTTTTGGATCTATTTTCAAATTTGCTAGAGTCTGGCGGCTCGCCAGTTTACCACACTATGAAATTTCTGACAATAATCAACTCATTTGTGTATTAATTTATGTATTTTTACAGCATGAACTTGCGGTAGAAGGTAAGAATTTTTTTTTGTACAAGCAAACAAAAGGCCGTCTATTACACGTAGACTAAGCCTAAATCATCCGCACAAATTATATTGAAGAAATCCCTGACCAGAAAGAGTCTCGAATACGGGGAGAGTAGGTCGGTTCTTAGACTATCAACCAGATGAGGAAGAGAAGCTTCGTTCCATCTAATAATGCCATTCCGCGGGTCTTGTAAGTCAAATTCTTTTTTTGAAAGGTAGTGCGTTGCCATGTTGCATTCCCTAACCACATGAAACACCCGAAAATTATCAAAGAATTTGAGCGATTCCTTGATATCTAAAATAAAAGAATAAATTTCCCATGGGAATTTCCAGGAATCCCGAATACTCCTAATCAGGAGCAAATTGTCCCCTTCAATGATAAGATTTTTAATGTTAAGACTAATCGCAGCACGCAGGCCCTCTAGGAGGGCCGCTGCCTCAGAAACAAGGACAGAAGAACCAGGAATCCTAAGTTGATCGATAAAACTAACACGACCGTGGGAGTCCCGAATGATAAAGCCAATGAAAGAAGCAAAGCTAGGTTTCTTAGAGGCATCAAAATTGAGTTTATAAAAAAATTGGGGGCTTCTTCAAAGAGACACTAGTCCGTTTCCTTTTTTCAGTCTTCTTATTTCTAATTTGACAATCTTTATTAGCAATATACTAGTCCATCGATTGAGCATAGGCAGAATTAGCAATCTACTCAGAGGGGGAGTGGATTCTTTTGATACCGCTACGAAAAATACGATCATTACGGTTATTCCAAATGTTCCACCAGCAAAAGAAAGTCAGGTTTTCGTGAGATGTTGAGTTCACAAATGATTTGATAGAGGATTTAAAATCAGAAGAGTCGGGAAAATCCCAATCTAGTTGGAAATTTGTTGGGACGGTATTGAGAACGTTTTTAGTAAAGGAACAATTGACAAAGAAGTGTTCAGAATCCTCATCGTTAATGCCACACAAACTTTAGGTTGGGTAAATACGATGATAATAGTGATTAAGTTTTTCCGTTGTGGGGAGGCAATCCGAGAAGGCTTTCCAAAGAAAGTTTTAATCTTAGGAGGGAGTTTTCTGTTCCAGAAGATGCTAGTATCAATGGTTGGATTGTTAATGGGTCTAAGAAGATTATAAGCCGATTTAACAGAAAAGGACCCATCCGGGGATGGGGTCCAGATAACATGATCTTCAAAATGAGTTATTTGGATACGAATAGCAGCAATTTTGTCTATGATGTTATGGGGAAGAATAGTGGAAAGTTTCTCGATATCCCAACGGAAGTCACGGGTAAAGAATTCACATACCTTTTGGTTACTAGGTGCCTGACCTCTTAGGTGACTAATATTTGTTATTGGGATCCAATGATTATGCAAGAAAATAATTGATTTTTCATTCCCGAGTTTCCATTGGAGTCCTGATTTAATGTTGTCCATTAGGAGGAGTAATCTACTAAATTGCCAAGATTGGCTAGTATTACGGTCCATAGAAAGAAAGTCACAGTTTTGGATGTATTTATCTTTAATGATTTTAACCCAAATATTATTAGGTTGAGTGATGATTTTCATAAGAGTTTGAGTTGAAGGGCTACAATATTGTCCCAAGTTCTACGAATGTCAAGACCACCAAGAGCCTTAGGCTTACAAATTAGAGTCCCAATGAAGGAGACTACGAGCAGAGGATCGCTTCTTATTCAAAAAAAAAAATCTTAATTAATATCATCTATTTCTTCACAGACTCCTTTAGGAAGGAGACAGCTTTGCATAAGGTAGTTTACTTTAGAGGGATGATTGGTTTGGATAAGTACAGCTTGTCAAGCTTGTGAAAGATAATCTGTTTTCCATTGGAAGCGTTGTTTTTTTAGTTCAGAAATAGCATCATTGAAAAGGTCATTTGTGACACGGCCTTGCAGGATGGGAATACCAAAGTATTTCTCCACTTTAGAGGTGATAGGGATGTTCATAAAAGAGGCCAATGACATAACAAAGGGTTTCGAAATATTCTTTCATACTTGAAGCGAGCTCTTATGGTAGTTTATAGTAAGGCCACTTTGCTTAGAAAATTTATCAAGAAGGTTTTTTAGGAAGATCATATTAGTGTAATTTGCATTTGCAAGGATTATAGTATCATCGGCTAACGTTAAGAAAGGAATGGGAGAATCATTATTTGTGATTGAGGTACCTACCTTGGGATTAGGAGAAGAGGCTTCAATATAGAGTTGGCGAGCCAAAAATTCCATGGCTATGACAAATAGTGCAGGGGCAAGAGGATCGCCTTGACGAATTCCACAAGAGGGATTAAATTCCTATCCAGGTTGATTGTTTACTAATACCAAGAAAGAGGAAGTGTTAAGACAAGCAGTAACTAAAGAAATCTCTTTTGAACTAAAACCAAATTTTTCAAGAACTTTGCATAAGAAGTCTCAATCCAGTTTGTCATAAACTTTTTCCATATCCAGTTTGAGGGTCATCCAGTCAATTTTGCCTTTAGTACTTTTGTGAAAATAGTGGAAAGTTTCATGAGCAAACAAGATATTATCCTGAATTAATCGACCTTCAACAAATGCACCTTGATGAGGGGAAATAATTTTATGGAGCAATGGTTTGAGACGATTTGCCATGATTTTGGTAATAATATTATAAGAATAATTGCACAAGCTAATGGGTCTATAGTGATTAATAGAAGTAGGTGAATCATTTCTCGGAATTAGGGTTATAAAGGAGTGATTAATATCTAACAGGAGTTGTCCTGAATGAAAGAAAGCTTTAGCAGCAGATGGTAACGAATGTTTGAATGCATTCCAATATTTCTGATAGAAATCAATGGGAAAGCCATCGGGACCATGTGTTTTATCCGGGGGCCGATCAAAACTGGCATTTCTGAGTTCAGATTCTGAGAGTGATTTGGTTAATTTAAGATTATCTTCCTCGAAAATAAGACTAGGGATAATATTCAAAGCTTCAGGAGAAACATCAGTGAAAGGGCACTTAGAAAATCCATTTTGTAATTCCAATGTAATAGCAAAAGAAATGCTATCTTGGTCATGGATAGTAAAACCATCCTTAGTGCAAAAAGAAGAGATCACTTGTTTATTCATTCGAATCTTAGAAATGGAGTGGAAATATTTGGTATTAATGTGACAATTAATAGAATGTTTGATTTTAGCTCTACACCTCCAGTAATCGGTTTGGAAGTTAAGGAGGTTTTTATATTTATTGGATTGGTTAGAAATTTTTTTGATGATGGTAGGGTTTCTAGGGTTATTCATGAATTCTAAGTGGAGAGATTCTAGTTTAGCTTCAGTAGTTTTTAATTGATTAAAGTTGTGATTGTCATTAGGAGTAAGAAGTTCATTAAAATCTCCAATAATCATAACTGGAAGATTAATGCTAACAATGATCCTGCAAAATCCAAGCTTTGCATCCTCACGAGTAGGAGCATAAACGAAAATGATAGCCATATTAAGATTATGAAGCGTATAATTCATAACAATCAAATTACTATGAGTCTGTTTAAGCACTACACTTTTTAGTTTGAGATTATTTTTATGAAGAAGCCAAAGTCCACCTTTCACTCCAATGGATGGAACAAAAATAATTTTATCAAACCCCATTTTCTTAATAGAATTCTAGGAAGGAGGAGTGTCAGCTTTGGTTTCAGATAAACAAAGAAGATAGAGATTATTATTCTTCTGAATGAAATTAATTTCAGTGGCAAGATCTTTTCTACGAGAATCTCTAATGTTCCAATATCCGATATTCATAAAGAACCGATGGGAGAATAGGGACCAAAGTAATTGTAGGCTAGGGTAAAAATCATAAAAGAGATGATTAGGACGATAAATTTTATACTGAGGGAGTTCAGTATGTAACCTTAATATATTAAAAGCAGTAAAGATTAAGTTATATAATAAGTATAAGGTAGCTGGGGTAACATTCACAGTATTAGAGTCATGGTTGGTATAAATAAGTCTTGTTATTATTTAAAAATCTAATGATCATAACCAGAAAGATACTTAAGCAAAAATTAAAGCAGTAAGAGGGGACTGTCAAATAATGGAAATACATGTACTAGATTTGATAATAGTTGAAGTTCAACAGACATTCATCAAAACACAAAAACAAGTGATCCTGGTCAAGTTTGTATAGGTTCGATCCCACGCAGGGGAGTAGCAGAATACTAAACCGCAAGTTCAAAGAAGTCATAACACAAAAAGCAGTCAAAGGGAACCTAATCATAGATACTAATTGATGATGATGGCCTTGTTCTTACCAGCTTTCCCTTTCTTCTGTTTTTTGGTGGCGGGAGGTGGAACAACATCTTCAGTTTCATCCTTCCTTTTTGGGTCAGTTCCTTGGCCTGAAGTCTCAGCTTGGGCAATCTCCATGTTGTCCATTTTCCTTAAGATAGTGCTACTTGATTTTTCAGAAGCAGCAAGAGAGTTGACAAATTCAATGTGAGCAGGCACAAACCTTGGATGATAAGCTGAGAGGGTAACATTTTGGAGGGCCGGTCTGATCATTTGTGGAGCAATGGCCATGGGGAGACTCATAGGATTTGGTGGAGCATATGATAGTTGGTGCATCTGTGCAAGAATTTGAGAGTTGTACATTTCTGAAGGAAATGCAACATGGATAGGGTAAGCTTGAACAAAATCTTGTGCAGAAGGTCCAGATCTTGTGTTATAAGGGACAGATTGAATTGGAAGAATAGCAGACGAGTGTGAAGTTAGGGTAGAGTTACCTTGTCCATAACTAGGAGAAGCTTGATGTTCTGAAGTGTTGAACTATGAAGCATGAGTTGGAGCTTGGCGAATGAAGTTGGCCGGGACCCTTCTTCACAGTAGAGTTTGCAGCAGCCTTAGACATGAGGTTTCCAATAATTCTCTGCTTCGTGACACGAGCAGCTTCTTCATCACTTGTTGATCCAGTGAGGTTGAACTCAGAGATGCGTGGAGGGATATTATTCAGGAAGCAATTTTCAAAGAAGGGGTCTGGTTCTCCACAACATCCACACCCGAGAGAGAAGTCTTCTGACCATAGTTTGAAGGTAAGGATAGACTTGTCCGAGTGCTTTATCTTCACAAATCCAGGGACATCAGGAACAACCACATTGATGAAAAATCTAACAAATCTCCTCTTGTTTTTTTTATACTGGTACGCTCATTCATACGAATGAATGTGCCAATGTTCTCATGTATGATCATATTAAAGGAATGAGCATTGTGAAAAAAGAAGGGGGAAGTCGAATTCTTACCCAAATGTTAGCAGTGTCAACTGTTGAGGAGAGTGGATCAAAATCTTCAATAAATTGTTTGAGCAGAACCATTTTGTTTTGCACTCTGTAGGATCGGTTGTTCCATACCAAGTCCTTTGCTTCTCGATTTGCAAATGTAAGTAGGATCCAAGTTCCCCACTCTCCAACGTCAATGTCACCTTCAATTCCTTCCCAAGTTTCTCTCATTTTCCCATGATAGCAGAAGAAGTAACATTAGTGGTGGTGTCTGCCATTCTGATGAGAAGAGATAAGTTGGTGAGCCTAGCTAAGTGCTCCTGGACAGCCGGCGGAGAGAGAGGGTTGGGAATACGGTTTGGGGTGGGGTTATGAGGATAATCAAGGAAGCCAAAACCACATTGGTGGTTGAATATTTCTGCAGGGTTCAGTTGTTGTTGGTCAGAATTTAGAGGCTCAGATACATGTCCATAGCCATGAGCATGATCCATTGAAGGAGGGGATTGGTTCTTGAGGAGCTGGGATCATGGTAGTGGTGACAGTGGACAAGCTTTGAAAGGTGTGAGTATTTTCCATGAGGCTAAAGTCAGTGTTTTGAATATTTGAGAAGTTTATGACAGTATCTGTGTAGGACATGTGGTCCTCCATAGCTGAGCGGAAGAGGGACTTATATAAAAAAGTGAGATGAGATGGTAGTAGATATGATGAACTGGTGTGTTTTGCAATAAATGCAGTGGCCTTATATATAGGATTTATGGATGGTTTGGGGACGAACTAAGATGATCAGAGTCTGAAGATGAAGAGGTGTAGGTGAGGTGTTTGTGAGAGAAGGGAGTATTGTGATTATCTCTTTGGTGCAAATAGGCCGACTAGGAGATAACATGTGGGAATGGAGAATGAGAATAAGTATGAGCTCGGGGAGGATTCATGAAGAGTGCAGAATGCTTATAGGAATGATTACAGAGGAGCAAGTAGACAGTAATATTGTTAAAAGTAGGTGTCAAGATTAATGTCTTAAGGCATATAGTCGGTTCGATGATCAAACCTCCAGGCATCTTCACCATATCAGTGGGGCTATTGGGACGACTCATCATCCAACTGGCAAGGCAAAACAAATCAAAGCCAATACCAAAGAGGATGTGTCCAGTCATCCAACCTGCCATCCACGCATGGGGTGCACAGGAGAGAGCTCTAAAGAGTTGAGGGAGAGAGAGTTTACCTCGGGAGCATGAAGAGTTGTTGATGTAACTCCATCGAGACAAGCAAAGCACACACAAAGGGTCGACTTGCTCCCTGGAGAAGAGCACCACCAATTCGGGAAAGAGTTACTGCAGAAGGTGGAAAGAACAAGGCAGCGAAGTAATGATTGATAACAAAAACAAGAAATAAGGCTTGATTGCACCTGACAATTGCAAATCGCCATAAGTCTTCTAGGGTAAGCTAGTCCAACAAGGCGGACAATCGACAGCTTAAGCGGGCATGGGTAGGATTAAAGGGTCTAGGGTAGGGTTAGTATTTTGATACAGGTTATTGATACAGATCTGATGAAGGAGATTGAAGAGAGGCAGGGGAAGGGGCAAAGCCCTAAACCCAAACGGAGAAATCAAACCCAGATCAGAAGAGAATTAGGAGAGAAAGAGAGAGATGAAAGTGATGGGAGCGGATCTATCTTATATATTAAAGTTAAGTCTTTTAGAATGATTTTTTACTTGGGTTGTTAAACAATTAATTTTTTAATTTTATTTATCAATATATTTAATAATTTCATTAACAAATAAAGTCAAATTATGTATATACCTTCGTATATAAAAATTATACGTAATTTGCCTATTTTGTAAAAGTTTATTATTAAGACAAATTTAAATCAAATGAAATTTTTAGACTCATAATCTAAAATGAGTGTGCATGACATGGCATTGTGAGTTCACTAGCTCTTCTTTGTTAATTTTTTCCTTTATTTTGCCGCAACTACTACAGCTGTGAGCTGGCCTGTAACTTTTTCAGTGTACGTTTTATCGCTGATCATTCCAAACAACACAGATCAAATTTGGTCACCGTCGTCTACACTAGGTCAGATGAGCCCTAACTTCATAATCTTGCTAATTTTCGGTAATTCTTTTATTTCCTTACTTGCTACTGGATCTTTTGTTGATCTATCGATTTGAATTGATTCTATTAAATTGGGGTTATTGCAGAGTAGCTCGAATTCAAATTTCTCAATCAAATATTTGCATCTTCTGATTGTAGGGTTTATGTCACTTCAGAGAATTCAAGTCGTTTTACTTCCTAATAGGAGATTTCCAAGCATCAATAAGTAGTATATTCTCCATGGGAGACCAACATGATGGTTCAGATTATACTAGGAGCACCAATTTGGCTGTTGCCACCACTAGGAAGAATGTATCAGAAATGAATTATGTTTCAAGTAATTTGTCAGATAAAGCTGTAAATCGCATTCCTTTGCAAATTCATGGTGTGATTGGTAGAAATATAGCTGGAGATGCAGCCTTCTTTTTACTGAAAGTTGCTGCTCTGGAAGCGGTGAGGAGACTTTCAATGGCTAAATGCCCGGCTATTTGGAATGGTCTTCAAGGGCTGCAACTGATTGGCTTTCCTCCATTTAAGTGGCTGCAGAGATGGGCTCCTTTCAAGACACTAGGAAATACAATGCAGGTCAGCATCTCAGCATCTTCTGAATTATCTTGTATCCTTTACGAGTTTTTCCCTCCCCTTAAAGAGAAGAGATTGCATTATCTGGCATGTAATTCTGAACATTTGTATGTATCCAGATGCTATCACGTCCTTTGTTGGTATTGTCAGTTGTATCTTCTTTTCCTCATCAGTTTAAGGATGATTCAGCTCAAAACAGTACTCCAAATGATCACCCAGGTACGGAATTGGGGTCACCATCTCTAGAATCTCTTAGGATTGAAGGGTAAGTCTTACAATGATCTCTTGATGTTATTTAGTCATATTGCTAGATTTTTTTTTTTGAGCACAAGTAGGACAGAATGAATTTCAACATACATATCTTGTGTTATTATTAATGTTGTTAAACAAGCTCTTCATTTTTGTACAGAACTGATGATGAAGCTCCTGAGCACAATCCTGATAACTGGTTGCTAAATCTTTATCATAAATTAAATGATGAAGGGATCAGTCTACCAGTAAGGTGATGATTTATCATGTCTTATGAAAGTCACTTTAAGATGTGTGTTAATAACAGTGGTGTGTCATTATGCTCGGCTGCTTCTCTTTGTATTATTTAAATGGTTATCATGATAATGTAATATAAGACACATTTAAGAGAATATGACTTGGTTCTACAATTTTCAAATGATGATCTCCAACTGAAAACTGAAGGAAATTAGGATTACAATAAATGATATTGAGTTTTAATGTTCTACTATCTTTGAAAATGGACAATTAATTTCAGCTTCAGATGACCCCTCAAAGTCTAATTCATTATAGAAACTATGTTGCTTGCTCCATGAATTTGTTTTATAAAAAAATTGTTGTTTTAGAATTAGGGCTTATGCAGAGACACTGATATTGAGTTTAATGCTTACCGCACCATACATTTTATGTTCTACATATACTGCAACACTAATGATATTTGTTTTTGGTTAAACTGTTACACATGTGCCTTGCCAAAGAATCAGCATGTTCTATAGCAATAATGCTACATTTTCTAATCTTGAAGCAGAATTAATGAGAGAGAGCTCCATAGATTTTATGCGGCTGCAAATGGTGACTTTTCTTGTTTGCTATCATCAATTAAGAAAACAATTCAATGGAGGGAGACGTACCACATTCTGACAGTAAGGGAACTTGGGATGTGGTCAAAAGTGGTATTTTGGCATGGTTGTGATCAGCAGGCTCAACCTTGCCTGATTGTACGTCTTGGGCTAGCTTGCAAAACTTTGTCTGCTGATGAAAGACCTAAATTTGCTCAAGCTATTGGTAAGTTGTTCAGTATAGCTTGCAAAACTTATGTTTGAGGTAGCTTTTTTCTTTTCGCTTATGGACCAAAAAAATTGAATATTTTGTCAAAGCACTAATGCCACATATGCAGTTTCTCAAGTCGAGTATGAAGTCTTGCATAAGCTTGATGAAGAAAACCCACACATTATGGTGTTGGTAGATTGTGAAGGTTTATCACCATTGAAACTCCCAATGCAAGTAATGAGATCCTGCTCTCTGCTTTTGCAAGATCACTTTCCTAACCGTCTGGCTTGCTTGTTTGTTATACGCCTTCCTCCTGTAGTACGGGTGGTAGCCCAGACATTTATTCAAGTATGCACCAAAGATCTCTCCTTTTCTCATATCCTGAACTCCCTATTGATTCTACACTAATCTATTAGTTAATACGTATGTGTAACATTTATGCTTGTGCTAAATGAGCAACTGTCTGAATCCTAGGCTGTAAACCCTGTTACTCGGCAAAAGCTGAAGTTTATTGGGAATAAATACCACGAGTATCTCACTATGCATCTTCAATCACTGCCTGCATATCTTGGTGGCAACTGCATGTGCACAATATGTTGCAGCAAACATGATATGCAACATTCTCGTGCTGCTGAAATTGCCAATGTAACTCGAACTCTTACCCGAATGACAGAAGGTGAGAATGTTATTTATGCAGATCCCGTTCCAGATGTCAATCTCAACGCATACCCTAACGGTGAACAAATTGTGAGAACTGCCATAGTTGGAATTCTCATGTTCTGGACCTTTTTTGCCTTTCTAGGGGGTGTATATGACCCTGAAAGCCGTCCCTTTTCATTTAAATAAGGTAAATGTAGCTTCTTCTCCGCTATGGTTGTAAGTTTACGTCAGCAATTTTTAGTAGTGAATTCACCACACATTACAGATGTTGGCTTGTAACATATATTAGAGATAAATTTGGCTACAAAAAAACTTTTGAAATTACAGGCAAATCTTGCTAGAGTTAACTTATATTTTTGTATGTGCTTTTCTGTCTTATTATTGTATTCTTAACTTTTGATGTGGGGGCTGGAGAGGCTCGGAAAACTACAGGAACTTGTCAAGGTGGAGGTTTTACCATATTTGCCATGCTAACTTGATTATAAATCATACATTCATACATTCAAAATTGTGGCTGCTGGGATTCGAGCCCAGGTCTCCACGGCCACAACGTGGAAACTACAGCCACATTGTTGCTACAAATAAATTGCTTTTACCCTACATAAACCTGACGGAAAGACACTAATAGACTCTTTTCAATTAGTGTTTTCAAAACTAGACCTTATTCTCGACCCTATGAGAATAATGGAAAGGGGTTTAAAATTAATAAAACACTTAATACATAATTTGACAGAAAAGCCCTTCATCTTCTCCACTTGCTACATAATCTATCTCAAGAGAATGCTTTTATAGTTTCTCTTCACCTCCTTCTCTTCAACCAATTTGCCTCCAACCTTTCATTTCTCTTCTTAGTACCACTATCGCGTTACCGCTCCACCGGGTACCAGCGACCCTTCCACACCGAACCCGTTCTCAAATCGTCTTGCTGCATCGACCTTGTTGATCGGCGGAAGCGTTGCTCCACCATCGACGCCGTCCACGCTACACCGTTGTTGTTCATCGTCCAATCTGTAAGCCGCTTACTCATCTATTTTTCAACAATTAGCCTAATTAAATTACACAAGTATATACATCAAAAACCCTAATTAGATTACACAATCAGAAATATGATTATAGTTTACACGATTAGGTTAGTGCATTACATAAAATTAAGCTTACACAAATAGATTTAGTTTACATAATTTGCGCTTACACAAATAGATTTAGTTTACATAGTCTTCGCTTCACGGTCGAAAACTTACATGATTAGGTTACGTTAATGCTACATAATTAGATTACACGAGTTATGTTACATAATCTGCTTACACAAATACATAATTACACAATTTGTACGCCTCTTTCACGATTACGTTACACTAACAACTTACGCGATAAGGTAACTTAATTACATTCATGTTTAATGCTACACGTGAAATGTTACATAATCAGCTTACACAAATACATAGTTAACACGAAATACCTAATGCTATGCAAAAAGAGTGAGATACACAAAAAAAAACTTGTTATATATGTTACACATATATAAATTAACAAAGCTACACAAACCTACATAACAATATTGCTACACAAATTGACATTAGCTTTCTCAATTAGGTTACATAAAATTAAATGTTTACTAAGTCGAGTTCTTTGTTCTCCTACGCAAAACTCACTTCCTGTTTTGCGATTAACTTACATAATTTAGTATTACAATTAGGTTATATAATTACAATTTATGATCAACCAACAAACACATATAAAAGCTTGAGTAATTAATATGGTGAAACAAACCTAATTGAGAAAAATAATGTGTAACCTAATCGTTGTATATGGATCTCAACCTATACTCCTTGCCTATGTTGCGTATGACGAAGGACCTTGAGGAGTTGAGGGAAAGACACTAACCGTATAAAGTCTCCATGATTAATTAAACTAACCGTATAATGTACTAGTATCCTCCTTGTTAATCAAGGAAACGGAGTGCAACTGCATGTTTTTTTGGCTAAACATGGATCAAATAAATAGTAGGTTTAGTTAGGCTACTTATCCAAAATAGTCGGATTGAGGACAAAGAGAAGACTCGTTGATGAAGAACTTGACAATTGAGTAGAAACTGACGAGAAGGAGAAATTAACTAGGAAGAACCATGGTGTGGCTTACACAAATTAAGTCTGAATGAGTTGAATAGGTTAACAGGGTAATTTTGAAATGAGAATTTATAAAAACTTGAAAAAAAAAAAGGAAAAAAAAGGGGTCTAGTTTTAGAAAAAATGAGTGAAAATATTTTTCTCCGTAAACTTCAACCAAATCTTTTAGATATAATGTAAGAGAACAAGCAAACGAAAAACATACTAACAAAAACAGATGATAGGAATCAAAGACGTCACATAGGAATAGGATCTTCTTCATTGGTTTAAACACCAAGTTGAGTTAAGGCACTCACTTATACTGAGCAGAAATTAGACAATACAAACAAATCCATTTAACTTGACAAATTGATAAAAATGGCCAAAGATTCAGAATTTTGACTATGCTGATGATATCTTAATTAGTCCGTAGTTGGGTTTGATTAACCGATAAATAAAAAAAAAGAAGCATAGTGGCGATGCAGTTTCATTCAGTTGCAGACTTGCAGTTATCAATTGAAGTTCCCGGATTGAGTAATCGAACAAGGACATAGTTGTAGAAACCACATCCATGGCAGTCACTTAGAAGAGCATTCAACCGCAGAATCCATAAAGCGTTCTTCCCTGCCTCTTGAGCGGGTAAACCACATCCATGGCAGTCACAGTCTTCCTCCTTGCGTGCTCGGTGTAAGTGACTGCATCACGAATAACATTCCCCAAAAAGATGTTGAGGACACCTCTGGTCTCCTCGTAGATGAGACCACTGATACGCTTGACTCCTCCTCTGCGAGCTAGACGACGCATAGCAGGCTTAGTGATTCCCTGGATGTTGTGTCGCTTTGCTCCTCCCTTTCCCAGCCCCTTTCCTCCCTTTCCACGCCCAGACAGTAGATTCACTGGATTGTATTTATTGATGAGGCGTTTTAAAGTTTGTCACAGTTGATTTCAAATGAATCGGACGGTGTAGGAGATCCATCCGTGTGATGCGCTGGGATATAATCTCCTTCGGCACCTACCGCTCAAAAATTAAGACATGAATCGATTAGCTGATTTTGCTCATCCGAAGTCCTCCGTTATAAATCTCATCAAATGCAGACCTTGATATTAAATACAGTAACAACGTAAATTCACTATGTATAAACCAAATTAGGAGGCTGAAACCCATTCAGATCGATCCTCTTATTACCAGTACTGGAAAACAAGAAAACACTACGTGTAATCTGTGATTCGTATTGTTGGATCGTTAGTTCAATTACTTCTGAGGGAACAAAGTGTATTGTTCCTTCAGAGGTGTAGCAGCGGAATATTAACGCAGGAAGTATAGAAGAACACAAGTATTTAGAGTGGAAACCTCAACCACTAAGAGTTGAGTAAAACCACTACCTTCAAGCTTCTCACTTGAAGGATTTGAATGAGTATACTTATCTTATTGATTTCTTGTTTGTTACAAAGAAAGCAAGGATTACGATCACGAATCTCTTCTTTCACTCGAGCCCAAACTCAACGCCTAAGACAAAGTATTGCTCACTCTTTCTCTCTTTTCTTCTTGTTCTTCTTTTGGACGATCACACTTGATTCGCACAAGTTAATCTCTCTCAATCGTCACACAATTCCCAAGCCTAAGACTAGTTTATATAGCAAAGATAAAACTAGGTTTAAACTAGGAAATAAACAAGATTATGGAAAAAATATCTTTCGCATAAGAAGATATTATTTCCATCTTTTAAATATATCTTATTCCTTAAGATCTTCATGAAATCTTTGCAGCTCAATCATATTTTCCATAAAGGAAACGAGATATCTTCGTCATTCTCTTCTCAGCCATTTCTTTCCTTATTTAGTTCGCTTCTGTTGAGTAACGTTCCTGCTCAGAGGAGACATCCTGAAACACTCAAGTATACATTAGTAGGAATGTTTGTTACCATCAAAACCAGAAGGAACTTTACTTCAGCTGTAGCTTCAACAAATTCCCCCTTTTTGATGGTGACAAACATACTCATTGAATACTTCTAAAGCACATCTAAACAGTTCTCCTAAGGGAACGTTACTTATAAGGTTTAAGTACAGATGTTCCCCCTCAAACCTTGACCGTTCCTTTCTTCCCCCTTTTGGCATCATCAAAAAGTAAGTCTAAACATGTACTTGAAATAAAAGAACTCCAGAACTCATCAAAACAAGCTAATCATAGATTAAACAAGCGTCATAAGAACGGACGCTGATACAGATACAGGACTGGGAAAAGAAAACACAAGCATAGAGAAATTTAAAGAAGACACATAAAACCCTAAGCAAAGGGTACAATAAACGCAAAAGAAGAAGGATAGATGTGCTAGGAACAGAGTGTGGGGGTCAGATAGAGGAGGAAAGGTGTGGAGAAGAGACTGTTATACTGCCAAGGGAACCTCTAGTTGGATGACGTCCAACGACGTATCTCAGCCTTCAAGGCAGCAACTTCATTCACCAGGTTTCCCACCAGTGAGCACAACTCTTCCATCCTCTGATGTTGATAGACCATAGTTGGTTCTTCACTCTGTTCCTGTGGAGGGTCCTCAGTTACATGCTCTGTTTCACAAAATTCAGCAGAGCGGACCCAATCACCATCTTCATTCTTCTCAAACTTCATCTTCCTTAAATTTGCTTCAGCCAACTCCCTAGCAAACACAACCTCAGAGGGACCAGCTTCATACACCCTCAGGTACTCTAGGATCTTCTTTACTACTCCTGGGAAGGGAAGACCATGCCTATCGTTCCTCCTGGCATGGGCCATGTGTAGCATAATAATCTTTGGTAGATTAATGGCTTGCCTGAGGAGGAGCTTGTCCATGAGAAGGCAGTCCTGAATGAGAATGGTTGTGCGCTTCTGCTCTCTGGGGGTAATGTTACTGATAAGGTAGCTGTGCAAGATCCGGTTTGCTACCCCCATGGACGAAGTGGTCATCTCCCCAACAACTTCAGTTGAGTAATCCTGTGAAACCCTTTGGATAGCAGCCAGCCCTATATCTTTTGGCCACTGCCCTTTGACGTACTCTTCAAATCCTTCGTGAGGAACCCCGAGTATGACTCCCAGTTCGGTGCTTGAGACCACGTGGGTGTCCTTCCCAAGGACGAAGGAGGCTTGTATGGCATGAGGCCTCTCAGTAATGGTGAAGGAGCTGTAGAACTGCTTTATCATCCCCTCATTTACTTTTGAAGCAGTGCAGAATAGGTTTTCCCAACCTTGGTGGCGGATGATGTCCACCAGGGTATCCATCCTGTTGGCGACTAGAAACTCCTCATCAAACAGAAGGTCTCTGATGATGGTTCGTTTTCCCAATGCCTTTCCTGCAGCCACTTGTTTGGGAACTTTCCTTCCTTTGGGTGGCTTGGCTGCAGCGCTCCTTGTACGTGGACGAGAAGGGGAAGGCTCCACTTTTGCTCTTTTGAGCACTGGTTCCTGAGGCTCGTCATCTTCCTCACTGAGCTCTAGAATTTCAGGGAACTTTCCCTTAAATAAGGGCGAGTTCTCCTCCTGGATTTCGGCAAGGATTAGGTCAGTTTGTGGGAGAGAGGAGTTTGGAGGGCTAGGCGTGGTTTCTTGTTGGGTTTTTTCTTGTGAGATGGGGCTTGGGATTTTTTCGGTGGTAGGGGAGGCTAATTTTTCAGTGGAGGTACTGGACTGGGATAAGGTAGGTGTGGCTGGCGGTGTTGTTTCTTTTGCCGGCGAGGGTTCTTGAAGGGTTTCTTTGGGAGACAGTGAGGGTTCTTTGAGGGTTTCTTTTGGAGAGGACGTGGGTTCTTTGGCTGGAGATTGTGGCTTAGGAGATTCTGTGGGGATGCCCAGGGAAGCCAAGATGCGACGTAGAGTTTCTGGGCTTTCATTCCCTGTGAGAGAAACAGATGTGGTGTTCACCATTGTTGCAGGGAGGGTTTCTGAGAGAGTTTGTGTTTGGGAGAGGGTAGAGAAAAGTGGTGGACGATGGAGATCTGGGAGAATACCTTTAAATACTTGCCGAATTTTCCATATCTGAACACCAGATCACACTTTTCAAATTCAAAAATCCTTTTTCCAAATCTGAACGGTTTTTCCATAATTGTGCCGCTTTTTCCTCCAATCAAATAAACTCAAAAGCCATCATTACTTTCTCGGTTCCAGAACCTATTCTAGCCCTTTAGGCTCCTGCCGTGTGCATGTATCTGTCACCTCAGAGCTATTAATCCCCTCAGCAATTTCAAATCTCAACCCTTATCCTTTCCTTTCTCAATCTGATATCGAAGGTATTGTGATGCTTGGGGTATGTTTACCAGAGATGGTACAAAAGAACATCACATAGAAAAATAGCACATAATATGAATTAAAACATTTTATATCATGATGAGGGAGTCCAGTTGTGGATGGAAAAACATGGCTCATAGGACTATCGATCATGAAGGTTTATAGGGTGGCCGTAGATTCCCTCTATCCTTTGGGCTTGTATTGAGGGATCAGTACATCAAGAGGGATCTTTTGGGTTAGAAAATAAGACCTTTGCCTAAGGAATCATGCATTTATCAATTTCAATCTCTAGCAAGGTATCTTTCCTAATCACGTATAGATCATGCAAGCAGTTCAAAGGACTCAAGTTTATTTCATAGAAAAGCAGGTATTAATATGCTCAAAGGACTAATACTCAAGATGAATAAACTCACTAATTTCACCAATCATTGGGGGTTTCAAGGAAGATCAAGATTAGTTGAGAGAAATCATACCTAGACCCATACGTAATTTCTCAAAGGGAGCCTTGTTTAGTGGCTTTGTGAAGATATCCGCGATTTGATCCTCAGAGCGGACATGTTCCATAGAGACAATTCCTTTCTCCACACAATCACGAAGGAAGTGATGTCTTATGTCAATATGCTTAGTCCTAGAGTGCTGCACAGGATTTTTAGAAATATCAATAGCACTAGTGTTATCACAAAGTATAGGAACGTTACCTGAAATGATGCCAAAGTCACTTAGCTGTTGTTTAAGCCATATGAGTTGAGAACAACAAGCTGCGGCGGCGACATACTCAGCTTCGGCAGTGGAAAGGGCGACAGTGGTTTGTTTCTTTGATCCCCAAGACACAAGACAAGGGCCAAGGAATTGAGCCATCCCAGATGTTGATTTCCTATCTGGCTTGTGTCCGTCAAAGTCAGCATCTGTGTACCCTAGTAATTCAAGACTTCCCCCTCTTGGGTACCACAGACATAGATCATCAGTCCCCTTAAGGTAACGCAGGATCCTTTTCACAGCAATGACATGAGTTTCTCTAGGACTTGCTTGAAATCTAGCACAAAAACATACACTTTGCATGATATCAGGCCTACTTGCGGTTAGATAAAGCAATGAGCCTATCATTCCACGATAGACCTTTTGATCAGCTTCTTTCTTGTCAACATCCATTCCTATTGAGTCATTTGGGGACATAGGAGTTGAATAATTCTTTGCATCCATCATACCAAACTTCTTGATGCACTCTCGTAGGTACTTTTGTTGATGCACCTTTGTTCCTTCCTCTGTTTGAACAACATGTAGGCCTAGAAAGAACTTGAGTTCGCCCACCATACTCATCTCAAATTCACTCTCCATCAGCTTTGTGAACTTGGTAACTAAGTGCTCGTTGGTGGAACCAAAGATTATGTCATCCACATATACCTGTACTACCAAGGTATGCTTTCCCTCTCTTAATAGAAATAAAGTTCTGTCGACTTCCCCTCTTACGTAACCATGAGATAAGAGGAATTGAGAAAGTCTTTCATACCAGGCGCGAGGAGCTTGCTTCAGACCATAGAGTGCCTTATCAAGTATGTAAACGTGGTCAGGATAGGAAGAATCTTCGAATCCAGGCGTTTGTTCCACATAGACTTCTTCCTTTAGTACCCCGTTTAGGAACGCTGTCTTGACGTCCATTTGTTGCAACTTGAATCCATAGTGGGCAGAGTAGGCGATCAAGAGGCGTATTGCTTCTAATCTTGCAACTGGCGCAAAGGTTTCATCATAGTCAATTCCCTCTTGTTGATTGTAGCCTTTTACAACCAGTCTTGCTTTGTTCCTTATCACTTGACCTCTCTCATCCATCTTGTTCCTGAACACCCATTTGGTACCTATGACGGAGCGATCCTTAGGTCTGGGAACAAGTCTCCATACTTTATTCCTCTCAAACTGGTGAAGTTCCTCTTGCATAGCATTGACCCATTCTGGGTCTTCTAGGGCATCTTTCACTGTTCTTGGTTCAGCTGTGGAGACAAAAGCACAGAAAGCATGATATGTAGGATCTAATGTAAGTACGGAACAAACCTTCTCGCTAAGTTCTGGAGATACATCAGAGGAGGGGAGCGATGCACAGTTGCATACGTAGTCCATGAGTCTTGATGGGGGCCCATGGATACGAGTGCTGCGTCGCGTTTCTTCCTCTTCATGGTGTGTAACTTCTTCAGATTGTTCCTGAGATGGGGATTGGTCCTGAGATGGGGATAATTGTTCCCCCTGAGTTTCAGAACCTCCATTTGGTACACTTGCATCTTGATCTGGGGATGCTTCTTCTTCTGTGTTCATGTCCGTAGTGGGGATGAATTCCTCAGCATCAGCGAGAATGAACTGTTCCCTGTCTGCTTCAGTCAATGGAGGAGCATTTGGATCATGGATAACGTTACCTGCCATGATCTTTTCATCAAAGACCACATGGATGCTTTCCTCCACCTTCCTTGTCCTCTTGTTGTAAACTTTGTAGGCCCTGCTATGAGTGGAGTAACCAACAAATGTTCCTTCATCACTTCTTGGATCGAACTTGCCCAGATTGTCCTTTCCATTGTTGTGGACGAAGCACTTGCACCCGAAGACCCTTAGATGGGAAATGTTTGGCTTCCTTCCTCTGAACAGCTCATATGGTGTCTTCTCAATCATAGGTCTTAACATAGCACGGTTCAGTACATAGCAAGCAGAGTTGAGTGCTTCAGCCCAGAAGTTTCTTGGCAAACCACTCGCAATTAGCATTGTCCTTGTCATATCCTCCAGAGTCCTATTCTTTCTTTCAACAACTCCATTCTGTTGAGGTGTTCTTGGTGCAGAAAAATTATGATTTATGCCTTTGTTCCTGCACAAGGAAAGAAACCGGGAGTTCTCGAACTCTGTACCATGGTCAGTGCGTATAGCCCTTAGATGAAATCCAGATTGATTTTCAATAGCATATAACCAAAATTCAAACTCATCAAACACATCCTCCTTTGAAGCAATGAAAATAGTCCAAGTAAACCTAGAGAAATCATCTACAATCACGAACACGTACTTGTTTCCCCCACGGCTAAGTGTGCGCATAGGCCCACACAAGTCCATGTGAATAAGCTCTAAGGGTTCAGAGGTACTTACCTGGTTTTTGGACTTAAAGGATGATCTTACTTGTTTTCCTCTTGTGCAAGCAATGCACACCTCTTCAGATTGACTCTCTATCTTTGGTAAACCAATAACTAGGTCTTTGTTGTGAAGTTTGTGTAGAAGTCTAAGGCTTGCATGAGAGAACCTTTGATGCCATAGATTGGATTCCTCAGATTGTGCAGAAAGGCACAGTTCCTTTTCAGGGATAAAAGATGGATCTACTTTGTATAGGTTGTTCTCTATGATTCCCCTGAGGAGAACTTTCCCTGTCTCAACATTCTCAACCAAACACTCATTAGTAGTAAAGATAACCCTATTTTGACCATCCTGGCACATTTGACGTACGCTCAATAGATCAAAGGTTAGGTTATCCACTAAGGTAACGTTATTCACAACAAGATTGTCAGAGATCCTTACCTTTCCCATGCCAATTACTTCCCCTTTACTGTTGTTCCCAAAGGTTATAGAACCTTTGTTTTCAGGATGGAGAGATATAAACCATGCTTTGTTCCCAGTCATGTGTATTGAGCAAGCGCTATCTATATACCAGGAACTCTTCTTCTTTCCATCCTGCAAGTAAGGGATTAGTTTTTGCGCACCCAGGCAAGCCTAGGCTTACCTGGGATGAAGAACAATTTTCTATCCTCATTATCTTTTAAAACAACCTTGATCCTGGGAGTGTTCCTAACAGAAGAATTATTGCAATAATTGTAGGCTATCTCCTCATCTCTTGATTTTTTCCAACACTCTTGTTGATGATGTCCTGACTCACCACAGTACCAGCAAACCCTGTGGTGTTTCAGATTGACATACCTACTTTGTCCAGGCCAGATGGTTTTGTTTTCAATTCTAGACCTAAAATCCACCTCTACTGGCTTGGTGCTATTTGCATGTTTTTGCCATATCTTATAGGCCTTCTGTCCATCAAACCACATCTTCTCTTCCTGAGCAATTTTCTTCCCTTTATCTTCAGAACCATTGTGGGAACAATGTGTGATTGATCCTCCACAGGGTCCCTTATGACAGAGGGAATTTTGTATACCAGGAGACGAGATGGCAGTTTGTGAACAAGAGGCGCTATCATAGCCTAATCCAGCACGTGGTACAAAGCGTTTAGAGAAATCATCCTTCTCCTTATCAATTTTAGAGGTGATATATTCATCTAACCAAATTTTCCTTTTGTTTTCTTCCTCTATTAGAAATTCATCAACTTTCTTAGCAAATTTTGAATTTTCCTCAGTCAAAGTTTTAATTTCAGATTCAAGAATGACAATTTTCCTTTCCAGGGAAGCTATATCAGACACATACTTAGGACAGGATTTGCACGAGTCCGACGAAGGGAACGAAGCCTTTTCAAGTCTAGCAACCTTAGAAGCCCAAAGCTGGTTTTCCTCAATCAGACATGAAATGGTTTCGTCCTTCTCATCGATCAAAGAATTCAGATTACTTTGTTCCTTTCCTAGAGAATGAATGAACCTAATAATCTGAGCTTTTGATTTGTTTTCTAAGAAAGAATCAAATTCAGAAGTGTTTACCTCATCTTCGGATTTTTCTCCTGTAGCCATAAGACATGTGTAGGGAGATTCTTCTTTGGAGTCTGAAGTCCCTCCTGTAGCCACTAGACACGTTTCCTTGGGAGTGTAGAGAAATTCGTCTTCAGAGTCAGATGTCCCCCATGTTGCAATCATTGCTTCCTTCTTTTCCCTTTGAGGGACATTTGCATCTCCTCCCTTCTTTTTGAAGCAATTTCTCGCGAAGTGTCCCTTCTTCTGGCAGTGATAGCAGATGATAGTACTCATGTCTTTGTTCCCATCAGGGAGACGTTGTTTTTCTCTGCTATCCTTCCAAACTCTTCGAAAGGCTCTTGTGAAGAGAGCAACTTCTTCATCCTTATCAACAATTTCGTCCTCTTCCTGAGCAAGATCGAAGGCTTTTTCGATTTTTAGAGCAATGTTCTGGGACTTCTCTGCCTTCTCTCCTTCCCTTCGTAGCATCTTGCTCTGTTGAATCCCTGCGTTGCTCTGGAGACGAGCAACTAGTTCCTCCAAGGTGATGTTTTTGATATCATTCTGAGCTTGGAGTGCAAGAGAGAACGCGTCCCATTTAGAGGACAATCCCTGAAGGAATTGATGTGTCAGTTTCCACTCAGGGATCGTTTCCCCTAAGAACTCGAGTTGGCCTACGTATCCCTGGAAACGTGAATGGTAGTCATCCAAAGACTCATTCTTTCCTTGAACAGCACTATCATACTCCTTGATGAGAGTCAAGATCCTATTTTTCTTGATGTCTTCATTCCCCTCATACATCCTTTTGAGGGATTTGAATATGTCGTGAGCAGTCTTGTACTTTAGAACCTTCCTTTGATCGGATGGACCAAGGGCAGCGAGTATGACCTTCTTTGCTCTCATGTTGAGCTCCAAGACTTTGTAGTCAGCATCTTGATAATCTTCTCTTTTCTTGAGTGTTCCTCCAGTCTCATCTGAGGGATCGAGAATCTTCACATCTCCAAATTCTACAATCTTCCACATCTGTCCATGCAGGGAACAGATATGTGATTCGATCTGTTCCACCCAGTATGAGAACTCTCCTGATTTGAGCATTGGCGGCTTCCAAAAGGAGTCGTTGATGGCTGTTCCTGACATTCTTCCTGCAAGGGTAACAATCTAGAGACCAGGCTCTGATACCAATTGTTGGATCGTTAGTTCAATTACTTCTGAGGGAACAAAGTGTATTGTTCCTTCAGAGGTGTAGCAGCGGAATATTAACGCAGGAAGTATAGAAGAACACAAGTATTTAGAGTGGAAACCTCAACCACTAAGAGTTGAGTAAAACCACTACCTTCAAGCTTCTCACTTGAAGGATTTGAATGAGTATACTTATCTTATTGATTTCTTGTTTGTTACAAAAGAAAGCAAGGATTACGATCACGAATCTCTTCTTTCACTCGAGCCCAAACTCAACGCCTAAGACAAAGTATTGCTCACTCTTTCTCTCTTTTCTTCTTGTTCTTCTTTTGGACGATCACACTTGATTCGCACAAGTTAATCTCTCTCAATCGTCACACAATTCCCAAGCCTAAGACTAGTTTATATAGCAAAGATAAAACTAGGTTTAAACTAGGAAATAAACAAGATTATGGAAAAAATATCTTTCGCATAAGAAGATATTATTTCCATCTTTTAAATATATCTTATTCCTTAAGATCTTCATGAAATCTTTGCAGCTCAATCATATTTTCCATAAAGGAAACGAGATATCTTCGTCATTCTCTTCTCAGCCATTTCTTTCCTTATTTAGTTCGCTTCTGTTGAGTAACGTTCCTGCTCAGAGTAGACATCCTGAAACACTCAAGTATACATTAGTAGGAATGTTTGTTACCATCAAAACCAGAAGGAACTTTACTTCAGCTGTAGCTTCAACACGTATGTTCTGTAAAATGAGTGTGAAGGACTGTATATGGCAATCCGGAATATTAGGTAGTGATGTTAATTGACTTCAATGTCACCAGTTTGGAAGCTGAAACCCTTTCAAGACACAGTTTCTATGTTAACATACAGCAGCGAAATGAAATGTGTGCCAATACATGTTGCAGTAGTAGCAGTTTTTATTGGGGCAATTTAGTGAATGAGTTGTTCAAATTCGCAGTCCAATTCTTTAACGAAGTCAAGTATCGAATCATGTAAAGGAAATAAATAAGTGAGGCGAATTTCCGAAGAGGAGAAGTTTCATTCAGATCTAGAAGCTACTTGATACAACACAACCTTAAGCGAAACAGTAGAATCAGAAAATGTAAAGTAATCTAACCACCGAATCCGTAGAGCGTTCTTCCTTGCCTCTTGAGAGCGTGGAGAACATCCATGGCAGTGACGGTCTTCCTCCTGGCATGCTCGGTGTAGGTGACTGCATCCCTGATGACATTCTCCAAAAAGATCTTAAGAACACCTCTGGTTTCGGCCGCTGATACGCTTGACACCACCTCTGCGAGCAAGACGACGGATGGCAGGCTTGGTAATTCCCTGGATGTTATCCCTCAGAACTTTCCTGTGCCTCTTTGCTCCTCCCTTTCCTAGGCCTGCCTTTTCCACCCTTTCCGCCGCCTGACATTTTCGGAAGAACAAGTTGTTGTGGGGAGAAAATGTGATACTACTTGATTCGGAATAATGTGTTTTCCCGCATATAAATAGGGCCTTATTATTTAGCACACTCTAAAATTTTATTTAGCACTCCCACACATTCGTCACGTAACTATTTCATACATCCGTCACGAAGGTTTTATAAAGTTATGTCACGAAGGTATCTAAAACATCGGTGACGAAGGTTTTGAAAACATCCGTGACGAAGAAACCTCAAACATCCGTGACGAAGGTCCAATTTTGCAGTTATAAAAGAGATTTTTTACCCAACCCTAATGTAACTTCTTCCTCTACATTTCCTCATACTTTCGGCGCAACAACAGCACACCACAACATCATTCTCTACATTTTTTCAAGTCATAAGGTAATTTCTAACTCTCTTTTGCATTAATTTTCCATGTTTGATGAAGATATGTCAAAACCATTGAAATGGTGTGATTAAATTAGATTGATATGTGTATTAAGCATGTTTTTTAGTTCAAATGTTGTTTGTTTATGTTTAATTGAGAATAGTTTCAAATTTTAGATATAATCCCCAAATTGATGAACTTATGAATTAGGCTTTCACATTTTGATTAATAAAGATATGGTTGTGCTTGAAATTGTGGAAATTGTGAATTTTAGGAGCTAATTCAATTGGATAGATTAAATACTGTTTTTTGTGCTTGAAATTGTGGAAATTTTAAGCAAATTCATTCGTCACCGGATGTTTTGGCATTGCTGAATTTCTGGTTGTGCAAAAACCTTCGTCACGATGGTAATAGGTAGATCCGCGACGAAGGTTAGAAAAACCTCCGTGACGGAAGTTTAGTGGTTCTTCGTGACGGAGGTTATGCTGAGATCCGTCACGAAGGTTGACTACAGTTCCGTGACGAAAGTATACTGGACCTTCGTGACGGATGTTTTTGCATTTTTTTGGTGTTTTTTTGTTTTGTTGGTTTGGTATGCGTAAATTCACAAAATATTATGTTTGTTTAGATGCATCCGTCTTCTAGAAGTGCCCGGAAGAATGCCCGTAATCAAACTCGAGAAGAAATCGAGGCTGGAGAGAGGCCCGCTTATCAGCCGAAGCCGAGGAAGAGGCGTGGAAGAGCTGACGAGGGTACAAGTGCAAGTCAAGAGGTCCCGCAACCTTCTTGGCATGAACAACAACAGCTAGCTGACCCTAGTGCATATTCGAACCTTTACGAGAACATGGTTAGTTAATCTGAAATTCACATTATATTACTGTTTTTTGTTATTATTAAATTAATAATTTATGAAATTTATTTTATTACAACATCAAATCCCGATGACTCCAACCTATGAGGCACATTATCCAACTTGGAGTCCACAGAGTGTTGTAAGTATTAGTTTAAAATTTAATTTATAGACGATTATGAGTGAAAGTTGTACATTTTACTAATAACCATTTTTTTTTGTAATAGATCCCTACATGGGTTCCCCCCTCTTCTCCAGAAGTAGCATGGGATGAAGCAGTAGGCCGTCAACAAGCCTTTCAGCCAGAAGCACCAGAATGGCAATCTGGTCCAACTGCTTTCTGGGCTGAAGGACAGTTTGAGGGCCATTACGGGGGGATCGATCTTAATGAACATGGCGATGAAAAAGACGACATTTACCCGAAGTTACAGTGGCCTGTGCCTGGAGGTCCTAAGGAGATAGACTTGCTGCATAGCTTCAGCGGGCACACTGCTTATATGGTTTGGCAAGGACATGTAAGTAAAGCTATCACCTTTGGTTGAATTGTTAATTGCGTAATTTCCATGCTTTGTTAATTTAGACATGATTTGTTAATTGATTTAAATGTACTTAAAAAACTTGAAATATGATAAATAGGAGAGACCGCAATTGAGAAATACGGTCAGAAAAGAAGGTTTGAAAAAATGGAAGTTAGAGGGCGACTATCCTTGGGTTTCGTTGGCTAGGGCTTCTGGTTTGTCACATTTGCAAACCCTCATGTATCCCAACCACGACCAAGCGTTGATCAATGCATTTGTTGAGCGCTGGCAGCCAGAAACAAATTCTTTTCACTTGCCATTTGCTGAAATGACAATCACCCTATTAGATGTGCACAAGATTTTGGGTATCCCTATAAACGGAAAGGGCATGGGATTTCGCACATCTGCTGATGGAGTTGGCAAAGCTGACACGAAGGCTGTAACGGTCAACAGAGCAAAGAAGGCTTTTGGTATAGATTTACTTGACGCAAGAGTCAAAGCTGGTAATGAAGTTTCACCGGAGCTTCTGAGGGAACAATGCATGACAGTGGATAATGAGGGGAACTTTGAAATGGATCAAGTCTCAATCGCTAAGGGTTGGTTGACATACTTGTTGGGAATGACATTGTGTCCTGACAAGTCGTCGTACATGATCAAGTTGATTCACCATGAATGGCTTAATGATATGGCAAATATCCATGGTGTGTCTTGGGGTTCGGGTGCGTTGTGTGCTTTGTATGGACAACTGGGTAAATACTCCCGCAGAGATTGTGCAACGATTCTTTCTGTTACACCTTGTTGATGGTATGTTTGTCTTTAATTAAATGTTTTGATTTGAATACTGTTTCTTTTGTTTTCCTTAGTTTTGTTTGATGATGTAGGGTTGGATCTATTTGTACTTTCCTGCTTTTGCCCCTCCACAAAACTATGAGTGGGATGATACAATGCCATATGCAGCCAAATTTGATTTGTCTGAAAGACCGGACAATCGTCGCAACTACAGAGAGGAGCTAGACAATATGAGCGTAGAAGGGGTATGATTATTTTTTCATTATCTGTTAATTTTTTATTGTAATTTTGAACTTGTTTTAATGATTTATGTACAACAGGTTGAGTGGCAACCATATGGACGCCTAGATTTTTGTAGGGAAGAACTTCGGCCGGCTTTCTTTCATGGGATCCTACATGTTTTGGACAAGACCGAGCCTCACATGCTACTTCGAGTTTGCAGACAATTTGGTTGAGTTCAAGGTGTGCCAATCCCTCCCATTCAACCAATTAAAGCTAGAAGGTGTGGAAACAATCGTAAGTACGTAGTGGAGTATGATCCCACCAACTGGAGTTGGGAGCAAAGGGAGAACAACTCTGTAAGCTTATGGGACATGGGTGTAGAAGCAGATCCTCCATCTCTCTGCACTGATGAATACTTGGAGTGGTACTTGGCTCATACTCATCCAATAATCTCTCCTTATACTAAGGAGCAACTCCTGCAGGTATGCAATTAATCTTCAAATTCTATAAATCTATAACATAATAAATGTTTGTCTTAATTTATTTCGTACTTCACTGTAGGCAATTCGGACTTCTGTGTACAATTTGGAGCCGTATCGGGATGCAGATAATGAGGAGAAGTATTCCCGTATGAAAGACGCTGTTTGTCACACTTTGGATGGGTTCTATCCTTTCCTTGAGTAGTTTGGATTGATGTTGGTTTTGGATTTAGTTTGTGCTTGAGTTTTAAGAACATGCTTTGTAGTGTTTGAACGAATTACTTGTTATTTGGTTTGTTTGCAATTGTCTGATCCAAATCAATGTCCGGCCCAAAACGCCATTATCTAATCCAAATCAATATCCGTCCCATCAAATGTAGATCAGAAGATGGTGGGTTACAGCTGTAACACACTCAGGACAAGTAAGTGTGTTACAGCTGTTACTCGTTGTTGCACACTGAAGGCAATAAGTGAGTTACAGTTGTTGCTAGCTGTAACTCACTTAAATGGAGTAAGTGAGTTACAACTGTTGCAAGTTGTAACCCATTTACCTTCAACTGTATATAAAGGACGTTTCAGCATGGAATAAGCAACACATTTCAACTTCATACAGAAAAAAAATTATGGATCCAGGAGGGAAGCTCTGTTGGTGCAACAAAGTGCCAACTGAACAGACTTGTACTGAGCAATTCAATCATGATAAGGTGAACTACGGGAGAAGATATTGGGGATGCCCTGATAGGACGTGGAACTCGGTTGATGAAGATGGTGGGTGCAAATACAGGCATTGGATCGACCGTCCATACTCAGGTCGAGCAAGGGTGGTTATAGAACAGCTGAATGAGGATAATTTGTCTCACTCTACAGAGGTTGGTGGACTGCAGGAGCTAACTGAAATGCTAAGGGCAATGTCAAAAAGCCTAAACGACGAGGTAACTGAACTTCAGGAGAAAAATGTTGAGCTCATGGATGAAAATGCTGCACTTTCCGCGGAGAAGCAGGCCTTAGTTGATGAGAAGTTTGGAGCAAGTTCCAGTGGGACTAAGTAGTTTAATGTTTGTTTAAGTTCTTGTTCGCTTTAGTTGTTGTCTGTTTAAGTTGTTGTTTGTTTAAGTTCGATCACTTTCCAGTTTCTTGTATCCAACTACTTCTCTAAGTGAGTCCAAATACATGCAAACATTCAAAATCTTAGTCATTACAAATCCTAAACAATCCATTTCGACTGAATCTTAAACGGTAAGATTAATTACGTTGTTGCCTTTCTTGTTTCTTGTTGGAGCTCTAGGCCTTTTGTACGCCGCTAGTTGCTCAGTAAAAGGGTCTATGAAGGAGCGAGCTGCCGGTGAACAGTAACGATGCCACATATGATAAACTTCATGTAATGGAGAGTCATCGACAATTGGCATCTACAATAAGGCAAATGATTAACAAGACAAATGTATGAGGTATTGATTTAAAAATATAAAAACCAAATTGATAGAGTGAGTTAGAAATTACCGAAATGAAGTGTCTTTCATCTTTAACAAGGGCAATGTAACATATGGGCAATTTCTCTCCTGGAGCGATGTTGTCGTCCAATACTATAGGCAAATATGTTTGTCAAATTGATTTCGCAAGCACAACTAATGCACAATTGAAAGTCGTAGCAACTACACACCCCATCGTCGGGACTTGTAACCATGTCTCTTCGGGTGCCATCTGTCCTGGTCCAGTCCAAGCTAGGTTTGTAACTGCTATCTGAACAGTAGGCGTTTGAACTGGCAATACCCAACAAGCTTGCAACCCATTATTCCAATGTGCAAATGTCGTTTGAGCCATTTCAGATCTAACTCTCCTCCAATTATCTTGATCCCACCCTAATTGTTGTGCTATAGCTCTGTATCCACAATTTCCATCAACGACAATGAGATACCAACCTTGCACGTAGGGACGCATGCATGGAGGTACTAGAGCATTATACTTTGTAAGCTTCTGCAAAGCCCACTGACCACTCTTACCCTTCCCGTATGAAGCCGGTTTTTGCTTCTTTGGAGGCGTTTCTTCAAGTGTTGCATCAGTGTGCTCCCAATGTGAAGGTTGTCTTTTCATTGGATTGTACTCTTTGTTTGGAGCTCCTGGAGGTCGTCCCTTCCCCCTTTTCACACGAGCTGGCTCCTGGAGGTTGGTCATTTGAGGGTTACCTATTGCCAAACACTTCATTGCACACTCGTGTTGGTCATAAGGTGACATTCCCTCCCATTGCTCAGCCATAAACTCATCCATCAAGTTTCTGGCTACTACCCTCCGCACTTTTAATTCGTCTTCAGTCTCTACTTCTTTCAAAGTCAATGTCCTCCAAAAGGCATGAACCGCTTCAACTGGAATTGGTTCTTGACGCCTCACATATTCATAAATGTCATGCACACATAGCAATCCATCTCTCTTCCTTACTAGGCATTCACAATGATCAAGATGCATGCCATATTCCCCTTTCTTGTATTCAGTTAGCAAGCGACTCAAACAAGTATAAGACACTCTGTATTTAAGAAGCTTGAAGAGATCAACGTCTGTAATGTTACTTACAGTCTTTTGCTGACTTTCATTGAAAGTACCCAAGATCTCCTTGAACTGATTGCGCATCTTCGCATTGTATCTTTGAAACAAAGTGTCTATCTTCTGGCTTGGAAGTGACAAATAATTTTTGAAGCTAGAATGTTCACTTTCAACCCTGCATAATCAAAACAATTTTTTATAACAACAAATATAAAGCTAACATAATTTGTAAAACAATTTCAAACGTAATCACATTACTAACCTGTTTGTGGTGTTGGAACCTAATGTAAAGATTTTATCCACATAGATCGAAAGAAATCTATTGCCGTAGGGGTTTAGCCAATTCTTCTTCAGGTACCTAATCTCAGATGGATATTCAGCCCAATCCTTTTCAATACGCCCTAGCTCAATGTTATATGCCAATTCTGTCAACTGTTTGAATAACTTAAGACATTCACTTGCAAAATGGGTCCCCCTTGCTTGTGACCGCATTGCTAGCTTAGCATGGTCCTCAATGTTCTTTTGGATGTGCCGCCTACAGAGGAGGAAAGTAGAATCTGGAAAGATCCTATCCAAAGCGTTCATCAAAGCTTTCTCTCGATCAGTGACTAAGCAAGTTGGCGTCATCTTAACAACCCTAAACAACTCAGCCAATTGATACATGCACCACGCATAGTTTTCTTCTTTCTCTTATGACACAAAAGCCCCAACAACAACATAGTTCTTCCACGTTGATGTTATTCCAACAATCTCTATGAAGGGCATGTTGTACCTTTGCAAGATAATACATTACTATAAGAATTTATAGAGTAAAAAACAAACATCAGACTTTTTAACTTAATTATACTTACTGAATTGTGCTGTATGTTGCGTCAATCAACATTACGTATGGAAACGCCTTAAGCAGTTTCATCGACTCTGGGCTTGCGAAGAACACATCTGTGATCTTATTTGTCACTTCGTCGCTCTTGTGTCTTACGAAGTAGTTCAACTCCTTTGAACGATGGAAGAATTCTTGGACCACAGTTCTTCCCTCCATCCTCTTTGTTCTGAACTTGTTACAAAAGTTGTACACTTGTGACTTCTTAGTCATGTTGTCAGGAGATTCATTGAGCCTTGTGTACATCTGTATTGGTCTAGCATTTCCCTTCCTCATGTCTAGTAACACCTTTTCCTCCTCAGGTGTAAGTTTTCCAGCAAATGCATTACCGTGTAAGGATTGACCAATAATATGGTTGTGAGTTCCATGATCAACCCTTATGATCCATTCCCCTTTTTCAGTCTCTCTACATGCAATCTGAAATTTGCAACCACATTTCTTTGTGTGGGTGAATTTCCTAGTTCTCCCAACTGAATCAGGAATATAATGTCCACTGCGCTCGCATTTAAGCCAAGACCTTCCTAACTTTCCTTTGAAGTCAGTTCTACCAACCTTCAACATGAAGTTATGAGTTTTTCCTATATCTCTTGCCCACTGTTCTGCTTCTGCTCTTGAGCTGAAGATCTTATCAGTGACGAAAACTTCTGAATAATCTGATGATATATGTGGGTCCTCATAAGGCACAACACTGTCAAACTGTGGTACTGTCTTCAATTTCGGGAAATACTCAATGTCTTGATATGGTTGCGATAAAGATTGGTATTGAGGAACATTAGACCAATCAGTTTGATGGGAATGATATGGAGGAGGATCAAGCTGAGAGACTATTGGCGGAATATCAGAATCCAAACCAAGATCAAACGAAGGCACTCCATCAGGTCCCAAAGGAATATCGGCATTGATCGATAAGTTTCTTAAACGATTGAACATTGGACTATTATTCTGTAAAAACAACAAAATACACAAAACAACACTCATAAACCTGTTTTTCCTACCTTCGTCACGAATAAAGTATTAACATTCGTCACGGATAGAAGCAGTAGTTGCGTGACGAAAAAATTTGCACATTTCTTCTGCAAATACATTCGTCACGAAGGTATGTCTAACTTCCGTCACGAAAGTCTCCTTTTGTTCTGTGACGAATGTCTTTTTTACCCCATTTCAAATTGTTTTTTACACTTTTTTACCCCTAAATTCGAATCAAACCCTAAATTCCAACACAAACACAAATTTCCACACAAACCCTAACTTCAACATTATATTACAATTTCCACACAAACACAAATCATGCTCCTTGTATGTAACACCTAAAATACACATATTTTCTATCAAACTCTATATTACACCATGATTTTCACACAATCAACACAAACAACTAACTTCAAACTATTCAATTTCATAAAAAAACATATATTTTACCTACAAACCCTAACATTAACATTATTAAAAACAACTATAACATACCTTATTGTAGTTCCCCCATGATGGACCACCTTCATCAACATTTTGGTGTATGTAATCATCCCAATTTGACATTTTCAATTGAATATTGTGTTTGAATGAGAGTGTTTAGGGTGAAATGTGGGTAAAATGAAGTGAAAAAGGTTGAAGATGAAGTTGGTTCGGATATTTTGATGGTAATTAAATGTAGTTGGTGTGGATTAGACATAATAGCTTCACTTTTGCAGATATAGCTACATTCGTCACGGATCTCTTACGTTTCTTCGTCACGAAAGTCACCAAGACCTTCGTCACGAAGGTCCAGAATATATACGTGACGAAGGTATGACAAAATACATTCGTGACGAAGGTTTGATGTTATACATTCGTGACGAAGAGTCTATGTAATACATCCGTGACGAATGTATGAGTGTGCTAAATAAAATTTGAGGGTGTGCTAAATAAAGGCTTTGTATAAATAGTCAAGGCAACCGAGAGCTTTTATGAGATCCAACGGACGAGAACCTCGATCCGCGTGCGTTCTTGTTCTGTAATATCTACCGTTGATTGTTCGACATCTACGGTGTAAGATTGCTCCAAATTAGAAAGACACGTCCAAATGATTTTTCAAGTCTACAAAAATTAACACATTAAAATCTTTTCGTAATTTGAAAGATCTTAATCAATCTTTTTGTGATATTTTGCGCATGATTTTTCAAAACGACAGTAATCCGCTCGTAAAACCGGTAGTCGGAAACACAATGTAACCAAAGGGGTAAAGAGAAAATGACGACAGGGTGAAATCCAACCGATTTATTGTAGGTGTGTCACAAATGCCCTACTCCGTTTTGTTGTCTGTTCCAAGTGCTTTCGTCCGGCTGCCTTCCTCCTCCATCGTGTCTTCCCTACATACAGAACAAAAAAGTCAACACTGACAAAAGGCTAGAATAGACCAGACCAAACTAGGGTCTAATTCAAAATTCTAATCATTTACCAGGATCGGGTCAAGCCCTCCCATTTAAAATGGGACAATTTCGCTGCTCATATCCGCCCATAAGGGCGGGCAGGGCGTCCCTCAACTACTTACACAAAGAAATTTAATGTCATAACCGGGTTAAACCGCGTTACTAAAACATTCAAAATCTGTTTAGTGCTTACATAGCAATTTACCATCTAAAAATGCATACTAAAAACGTCCAAATGCAGGCTTTCATAGCAATCTCATAAGTTTATATTAATAATTTTTATATTATATTTAATATGGGGCGGGTAGGGCCGACCCGTAGGGTCATACGCTGATATCATATCCTCCAGTGTTAAAAATGGATCGGGCCTTGTTGGATAAAATCTCTAACCCGTATCCTCCCAAATTTTAGGGTGGACCGGCACAGTTTTGCCGGGTCTAGGCTAGATATAATAATGCTCAAATAGAAAACTCAACTATTAGGGGATCTTAAAGACTTACTGCTCAAAAGATGCAGCGGAATGCACAAGCTTGGAAGTCAGATCTGTAGTTTTCACAAGCTTTCGCTTCTTTGGGGTTTTAACCTTTTTCTGTTGTGGGAGAATAACTTATGTTGGGCTGCAAAAACCACAAATTGTGAGACACACCAAAGATAGTTTTGCATGTAACAGGGTGTGACCATACACGTGGTTTTGACCTGCATTCAAAACCTAATTCAACAGCATAGCACATGATACGACATTACAATCCCCTTCCCATGATCACACAATTACCTTTGAATTTAAAGGTTTGTTGATGCCTAAATGATATGTGTAATTCATCAGCTCATTGATAAGCTAACTATAGTTAAAAACCTATACCGATACCTATTCTACCAAACACAAAAACAGATTTAGCTCATTCCCATACCGATTCCCTATACCCAAGGTATACAAACAAACGTCCCCTATGTGATTTCGATGTGTTGCTGATATGGTGGATCTGAATTCAAATTAGCTGGTTTCGCTTCGGCATGGAAGCTCCTCGCTTGAAGAGTTCAATGAGGCTAGGGATTTTTCTGCTTGTTCTTGGGGTATTTAATTTCTTCTTCACCGTTTGTGGGAATGCAAAGGTGATTAAGATCTCTGTTCGTTGCTTCATATTCCGTCAATTGCAGGCAATTATATTTATTCCAAATCTTAGTTGAATTGGTTTGATCCTATAGTGTTTCGGAGATGAGTGTGAATTTGATGATATGAATGCTAATTGGAATACTTCTGCTCGTATTATGAAACTTAATGGTTCAGTTAAGGCATTAATTCAGTGATGTAGTTGTAGAGCTTGTCTAAACTAAAGTATTTCCCTTGTTTGGCCTTGTCTGCCTTATTGCCCTACTTACTTCCATTTTTGTTATGAGACAATTAATATATGAATATGCTTATGTCTTTACTAAAAAGACTGTTACGGCTTGAAGTTGACATGATAACATGATGGGATCACTGGTATCTTAAGATTCTCATGTGATTACTTTGATTAATTGTTCCTTCAATTCCTATAGGATTAGAGTGTTAATCATAGATATGTCTAACAAGTTATGAGACAATTAATATATGAATATGCTTATCGTTGTTCCTATTCCTCTTCAGATATAGATATCAACGCAACCCGCACTAATATAACTTCCTATTAAGCAAATCTGAAGACCTTCAAGATTCAATTCAATAGAAGCATTAAGCAAAGGAATACAACAGGATACATGCAATTCAGACAACCAGTCAGACAAGCATGCAATCAATTCTCAATCACAAGTAGACATTGCGACCCGCTCATGTAAACTTGTGTTTGCTACTAGATAAAGAACTCCGACCCAGAATTACCAAATCCTAGCACTATGAACAATATCAATAAACCTAGATGATCAGGCTAGATAAATCAATACGACTCAATATGATGAAAAGCACAAGAATCAATACAATCTGATAGAAAGGGAAATAGAGTTTAGAATCTCACAACCAAACAGCCAAAGGCTTCAATCGTCAGGCAAAACAGAAGGAAATTAGTTCTTTGCAGGCATGGAGGCGAAACTAGGGTTCTTCAGAAAAACAAAAGGTAACCTAAAACTAGATGTCTTTTGGCTTTTAAAACTTAAAAATAATAAATATGGAATGGAAAAAAAAAGAAATAATTTGGAATTTAAATAAGGAAATACAAGCAAACTCGGAGACAAATCCGGCCTTCAGGAATAAATCCGCGGGCGCGGATTACGAGGCAATCCGCGGCTGACCCGCGGATTCAACACTGCGCATTTCTCCGTCTTCTAGTTCTGCGGACACGGAGGGCTGGCCGCGGGCGCGGAAAGGTCCTTGCAGCTTCACTCTTCTTCTCTTCTTCTTTCGTCTTCTAACTTGGTTCCTTCGAAAGACGTCTTCAATCTTCATATTTCTTCGTTATTAACTGCTTCTTCTCTTCTTCTCCGGATCACATAATTACATATGAAATGGCTCCTAAACGATCCTAAACTAAGCTAATAACCACTAGATATTATGTATGAAATACAGTCTATCGGGTGTTCAGCTTTTATTGAGATGAATAATTAGATGCTGAAGCTCTGTAGAATTTATGTAATGAGATGCTTCTGTGATGTAGTGGGTATACCTTGTTGCGGGATCCACACCATAAAAAAGGCATGTCCTTTACTGAGAAAGAAAGAGATGCTCATTACTTGCGTGGTCTTCTACCCCAACTGTTGTCATCCAAGATCTCCAGGTTATAAACTCTCAAGAGTGTCTACTTGAATACCTTGACACTGTCGACTTGTTTAGTAATATATCTTGTTTTTTATGATAGGTGAGGAAGATGATACACAATATCCGCCAGTATCAGGTTCCTTTGCAGAAGTATATGGCTATGACTGATTTGGAGGTAAATTTGAATTCTGATGTTAATCTTACCATCATAAACAAATTCTTATCAGTGACATTGTGCAATCCATTTCCATTCACTTAAATGTCTATCAGCAGAGTGTGTCCTGTTTTTTTCTTCCCATTTTTTGAATTAAATTTTATAGTATGATGAAATGCTTTATCCGTTTAACCCTAAACTGCATATTTTACTACCCCATATGTGTGCTATCAGTAGACTAGCTTGCAAATTTGCAATGAGAAACTGATTTTTCTTTTTATGTTCTGATCTATTGCCAAGTAGATTTGTATAGGCCTCAAGAAATGCATTATCAAAGAATTTTCCTTCAATGTTGTCTTTTCTATTGTTATGTCCTCCTTGTGAAGTAGGATTAATTATATTCTATGATTATTTTGTAGGAAAGAAATGAAAAGCTTTTCTACAAGCTTCTCATTGATCACGTGGAAGAACTACTTCCTGTTGTATACACTCCAACTGTTGGGGAGGCATGCCAAAAATATGGAAGCATCTTATAACGTCCTCAGGGTCTTTTCATTAGTTTGAAAGAAAAGTATGTCTTAATATCTTACTCCACTATATTTTAAATTAGAGAACTACAGTTTATAAACAATGGACAGGTTATCTCCACCTAGGTTTTAGCCATCTACAAATTCTACTAAAGCCATGAAAGTGTGCAGCATATATTTGTCTACGAATTTTTAGCTATCTATTCTTTTGTGAATGCAGCCTCGATGAGATCTCATCCTAGAAAAGAGATACAAGCAACATCTGAGGTTGAGATTAACACACAAGCTTTGCAAATACAACAGATTGTAAAAGTTCTGCAAATACAAGGGCTGCAATTGTAAGTTTAAGACATAAATTTTGTATTTGAAATGTATGTTTATAGCAGCCTTATAGAATTGTAAGGGGGTGGCTTATGATTAACTCAGAAATTATACATTTTCTGCATGGGGGATGGCTTATGATTAACATGGGTGGATTTGTTCAGTTCATTAAGCAATTGTCTCAGAAATGCCTTTTTGCCTTTTAGCCACCTAGTCATAGTTATCTGCCACTGAGCAAATAGGGTAGTGTTGCACGAATGTGTCACTGATTAGTTTTTCTTGTTATTCACCATTGTAGAAATATGATTTGTAGTATTAAAGTAAGTATGTAACAGCTAGTTTGGTTCATGTATTAAAGCAATTATACATTTTTTGCCTTTTTTGCCTTTAATCTGTCTTTTTCGACGCCTTACTTTCCTCGTTCGACGATTTTTCTGGTCGGTAATGTTTAATACTCGACGCTTTCTTTTGTCTTCTAATGTGTATTTTCGACGCTGTTATTTGTCGAAGTTTTGGTTTCCCACAATCCCAAAAAAGTGTCGAAAACTTGTTTATGTCGCTTTAAAGCGTCGAAATTATCGCCGACTAAAAGCGTCGAAAATATATGGCATTGACATTTTCGACAATTTTCCGAAGCGTCGAAAAAGGTGCAAAAAAGCGTCGAGAATGACCCGTATTTCTAGTAGTGGTAAGGTTACGTCGAATGGAAGCCAACTGTGCAGATTAGTCCATCCGAGGAAGAATATTGGTCAAGATATCTTGGAGGATGGCCTTGAAGAAATATGGAAGAGCTGCCTTGCAAATAAGGAAAGAAGATTTCCCAAAAGAAGTTAAGTGGCAACTCGGCAAGGATTGAGCTTTGGACGCGCGTGTTAGAATTACCAACGAAATAAGGAAATATCATGCGCAAAGAATATTTCCTTATACGCATTGTTTCCTTATATGTTCAAGACGGCGCGCTGAAGAGTAAGTCCCAATGGTGACGACTTGGAGAACATGTTGGAAGATCACACAGAAAGAAAGATATTTTAGGAAGAGAATTCCTTAGGAAAGATATTGTGAGATTTATGGTAAATGGGGAACGACTAGATATTGGTGTTAGGTTAGAGCTATTTAGTGTGCTATATATTGTATGGGATTTACATAACTTGGCAAGACTTTGAAGAGCGAAAACCTAGTGCTTTGTTTTGAGTTGTTCTACGTGTGTAAGATTGAGATTCAAGTGAGAAGGGTGATCCGAGATCTAGGTGGGAAATCTAGAAGAGTGATCCAAGTTCTATTGTAATCAAGATATCAATACGCAAGTAGACCCGTTCAAACTCTCTCTAGTGAAAGCTAAAGAAGATTTCCCAAAAGAAGTTAAGTGGCAACTCGGCAAGGATTGAGCTTTGGACGCGCGTGTTAGACTTACCAACGAAATAAGGAAATATCATGCGCAAAGAATATTTCCTTATACGCATTGTTTCCTTATATGTTCAAGACGGCGCGCTGAAGAGTAAGTCCCAATGGTGACGACTTGGAGAACATGTTGGAAGATCACACAGAAAGAAATATATTTTAGGAAGAGAATTCCTTAGGAAAGATATTGTGAGATTTATGGTAAATGGGGAACGACTAGATATTGGTGTTAGGTTAGAGCTATTTAGTGTGCTATATATTGTATGGGATTTACATAACTTGGCAAGACTTTGAAGAGCGAAAACCTAGTGCTTTGTTTTGAGTTGTTCTACGTGTGTAAGATTGAGATTCAAGTGAGAAGGGTGATCCGAGATCTAGGTGGGAAGTCTAGAAGAGTGATTCAAGTTCTATTGTAATCAAGATGTCAATACGCAAGTAGACCCGTTCAAACTCTCTCTAGTGAAAGCTAGAGAGGAGTGGTTTTTCGTCTCAAGGACTTATTGGTACTTGAGCTGTTTCCACTATACATCATCGTGTTCAGGTTTGATTTTCATTGTTGTTTCTCTTTACTTAATCTACGAATCAAGGAACAATCACTTTTGTTCCTTGAGGTTTATACGCTAATCGATCCAACAACAACCCATAGAAAAACTATGTCAAAAATAACGGCAGAATCTATACGCACTACATTTTTCAACTTTCCACACTACATTCTCGTACGCCCATAATGGTCGTACGCTCGTTTTCAGCGGACAGTGCAAAATTCCAACATCGATTGTGAAGCAAAATACAGAATACGCTCGTCTGTATACGCCCAAAATGGGCGTACGCCCAAAACCTGCGTACAGTCTAAATTTGAATAATATAGCCGTTAGAAAATAGCCTTTGGGGAATTTAAATTTAATAATATAATACTCGTACGCCCATAATGGGCGTACGAGTTAAAAATTAGCCCTAACGACTATTTTTCCAAATTCAAAATTTTAAAAAGTAGTCGTTGGGGTATATTTTGCATGTACGCCCATTATGGGCGTACAGTTGTTTTTATCCCAACGACTATTTTTTTCAGAATATGACCATTTGGGATGTAGTTTGTGTATAAATGTAGGAACTTCGGATGGATGTTCAAGTCAAAAATGTCAATTAGGAGAGTTACAAATTTGAGTGATGGTGAGAAGTTTGAATATGTGACGGAGATTGAGTATGCGAGCGGTGAAGAGAACGAGTATGTTGAAGAGAACGAGCATGAGAGTGACGAAGACGATGCGATCGTGGATGAGAAAGAGTATTTTAGTGAACCCGACGACGGGATGTGGGACGACGATACCGACGAAGAAGGAGGAGACTTCGACGCCGGAGATTTTTCGGTTAGTAATTAATTTAAATCGTTTCGTATTTATTTACTTTATTTAGTTGCAAATAATTTGTAGAAGTGATAGTTTAGATTGATGTGGACTCGTAGTTTTAAGTTTTAGTTGTGATAAATATGGTAGTTTTTATTAATTATAGGGTATGGATTACTATGATTCGTTTGATACCGAAGAAACGTTTCCTACTAAGGAACACTTGAGGCGTTGGGTTCAGAGTATTGGTAGACAACTTATGATGGTATTAGTGACTCGCCATAGCAATGAGCGTCAAATGAATATAATGTGCTCGCATGCTGGAGTGTATAGATCAGGGAAAAAGAAAAGAGAGGATGGCGAAACAGAGGAGGTTGTTAATACAGAGCGGGATAGTAGGGATAAGAATTCGGATTGCAAGTTTGAGATCCGAGGATATAGGTTCAGGGAGAGGGATGCAAGAGATGGATGGTATGTGAAGGTAAAATACGGACAACACAATCATAAGCTTTCCACTAGCTTCATTGGCCATCCGTACATGGGTCGAATGACGTCGAATGAGGTGAAATTTGTGACGGTATGTGTGAACAGCTTGACTACGCCGTCTGTTATTGCTACTCAGTTGAGTGCGGCCTTTCCAGGGAATACAACATCCACAAAACAAATTGCCAACTTTATTCAGAAGTTGCATTTTGAGGATCATGGAGATTTGACTGTTACACAATGGACCTTGAAGTTTTTGAAGGAGCGCAACTATGTAGTGCATCCCCTCGGCAAGAAGAAATCAAACGAGGTGGACATCTTGTTTTTTTCCCATCAAGACTCATTGCACTTGTTGAAGATGTTTCCGTACGTCGTGGTTATTGACGCCACATACAAGACGAATAGGTACATAATAGTTGTATATCAATTTTTTTTTGTTTAAATATATTGCATATGCCTCTTCCTTCATTATTTAAATATATTATGCATGTATAAAATGCCTCTTGTGGAGATTGTCGGTTTCACTTGCACGCATAAGACATTCAACATTGCATATGCATTCACGGGTAAGGAGGAAACAATGCACTACTTGTGGATAATTCAGAGGCTTAGAAAGTTGTTTGAGGATGCCGGAGTAATGCCGACTGCAATAATGACCGATCGAGAACTAGCTCTCATCACTGCAATCAAATATGTGTTCAAAGATCTTCCGGTTCAACACCTCTTGTGTTGGGTTCATATCAAGCACAACATCGAGGTAAACGCTACCAGAATATTGAAAAATAAGGAATCGGTGAAAAGGTTGTGCTCGCAAGTATGGAGACTTTTTCTATCAAGAACGGAGGAACAATACGAGGAAAGACTGCTAGGATTGAGAACATCTTGGAGAAGCGGCGTTGTCAGATACATTGAAAAGGTGTGGCTTATCCCTTACAAGACAAACATTGTTTGCGCATGGACGGAACACAATCTTCACTTCTTCACGAGGACCTCAAACAGGTAATTTTTTTTTAACTTACTTAAACATTTCCGATTTATTTATTAGTTTATTATTTAATAGTTGTTTTACTTAAACGCGACATTGAATGAATAAAACATAGGGTTGAGGGAATGCATAAGGTGTTGAAGAAAATAGTCGGTTCAAGTATAGGCGGTTTTAATCGAATGGTTGTGAGGATCCATGCAGCCATCGAGGGCCAGATTGTGAAGGTGAGGGCCACCATGGAAGAGGATCGGATCAAGACACCCGGGGTTTTCAGACGAATGAATCCACAAGTGAAATTGATATTTCGGCATCTATTCCATAATGTGTCTGATAGAGCGTTGCATAAGTTGTGGGATATATGGGAGGATATAAAGGCGAAGAATTATGAGGAACATTGCGAAGATTACTGGATGCGAGAATGTCAGGGCCTACCGTGCATCCACGAGATGGTGCAACATATTATTCACAAGAAGCCATTCAAGCTCAATCAGATTCACAGATTCTGGAGGCAGCTAGAATGGGATAGGATTGAACTTGATAACGGGGAGGTAGAGATTTGTGTACCTCAGACCATGCGGGATTTGAGATTCATTGAGCTCAACGATAGATGGCAAAAGGGGGAACTTCCAGAAAGTCAGTGGTCTCAGATAGAGGACTTGTACACAATGTTGGAGTATCCACATCAAAGCCTTGCGGTGGAGCCGACGAGAATCAAGGATCCTGGCAGACCAAGAGGAGCGGTAGGAAAGAAGTGGGGAACCGAGAGAGAGAAGAGCGCGTTTGAGTACGCAAGGGAAGAATTAGAGAAAAATGATGTTGCGAAGGCGAAGAATAAGACGGATAGAGGAAAGGGAAAGGGAAAAGCAACGGCGGCACAACCTACTTTCAACGAGCCTACTATAATGAGGGAGTTTGAAGTTGCTGGGTGCACTGTGGCAGAGGCGTTTGGTCATTCAAGTGGCACTAGTGGAGAGGGGTTCGGATTATCAGGTTGCACTCTTACAGATGAGTTCCCTCAGCCAGCAATGACGAAATGTGGGGTAGACTTCGGGGTTGACAATGTTGATCTCTTCATGTTTTCGTACATTGTAGATGCACAAGACGTAAGGGCGGATGGACACTGTGGATATCGGTCACTAGCCATGTTGTTGGGGCATCACCAACAAGAATAACCTCGCATTCGCATGGAACTGACTACGGAGCTGTTAGAGAACAGTGATATCTAAAGATGAGTCATGACCAGACTACGCCCGGATTTGGCAAACAACTTCGACGCTCTTGTTCAAGAGGTCAACTATAGCAGATCACCATGTCCCGAAAGATACTGGATGAGTATGCCCATGATTGGATTAGCATTTGCCACTAAGTTTCAGGTTGGTTTGATATACTTATCCAAAGTCCGATCATATTTGTGCTTACCGATGAAGGTGTATCAACAAAGCTCCAGTCATGGTTTGAAAATTTATGCAATGGCTCGTGTGGGCTTAGCAAACCACTACATACCGGTATGATTTTTAGTAAAGTATTTGTGATTTTCACTCAATTTTCTTAATGCTTAACATGGTATTTATGTTTTATAATTTAGGTGTGCCTTAGAGAAGACTGTCCGATACCATCTGTACCTGGAGTTTGGCCCATGTTCAAGGATCCTAGTGCGAATGGATTGGATCGCGGGTTCGCGCTGAGGATGCAGCAATGGAAGGACTATCGCATTAGTTATGGTAGTATAGATGTTGATCTGTAGTGAATTCGGATGTGTTGAATGTTTCACCTTTTGTAACTTTACAGGACTTGCCCTTGTATGCTTTTGAGATTGTAGTTGATGACTTTTGTTGTATGTCTGTTATGCTTTTAATATCTTGACTCCTTTTTTATAGTATTGTCTTGTCTGTTATTTTTTAATGTTTTAGATGGGTTAAATGAAACAAGTTCTGAATTCACTACAAGGGATTACTTGTTAAATTAAAACAGACACTCCAGAAACTACAACAGACTTAGCTTAAATTAAAACTGACACTCCAGAAAGGCTAAAAGACTCAGCATAAATTGAAACAAACTCATTAGAAAATAAAACAGACTTAACAAAGACGTAACAACTTTCAAGACACATAACAACATTACATCCTAATCGGAATCAGGGGAAGGAGGGTTCACTGAGGCAGTGAATTTATAGCCGAAGTTTTACTAGGGTTAGGGAAAAATTGGGTAAAACGAGATTAAAACGAAAAACGGCGCGAAAATCGAGTAAAACGGGGTTAAAACGAAAAACGGCGCGAAAATCGAGTAAAACGGGATTAAAAATAAAAACGGCGCGAAAATCGAGTAAAACGGGATTAAAACGAAAAACGGCGCGAAAATCGAGTTTATGAAGGGGCGTACAACGAAAAATGACAAGAAAAGGGTATTTAGCAAAAAGAAATAGTTTCCATGATGCAAGGGGTATTTAGCCAAAAAATACTTGAAAAGTTGAAAAAGGAAGGGGTATATAGTAAAAACTTGAGAAATGATGTTTAAATTGGATAGTTTGCGCTCAGTTCGTTTAAACGCCTTAGAACGCTAAAACTCAAAATTTTAAAATTGTAACATGATAGAAAATGAAGTCTTTAGTCGTTATCAATTCTCGGAATCGAAAAAAAATCATCGAAAACGTCAACGGACCTAATAAGGCCGAATTGAGATTTAGTGAGGCCCATTACCTAAAAACGACATAAAACGGGTTAATAAGACCTTAAACATTGAAAAACTTGAAATGTAAAAGTTGTATTTGAGCATTACCAATATGACGGTTTCGTTTTTATAAGAAAATAACAAAATGAACACTTCGAAATATCTAAACAATCACTTTCACCTAGTTACGAGTTAATCTCAAGTATATAAGTCATATAGTTTTACTCATATGTGTGTGATATCAATTCGTTACTCAAATAAACTTTACATAAAACTTTCATTAAATGCTATGAAACACTCAAATACTCCAAAATAACAACATTTCACATCTTTGTATTGTCCATATTGCTTGATTAATCATAATTTTATGCGTATTTCATTAAAACTTTCATTAAATATCGAGTAATCAAGCAATATGGACAATACGAAGATGTGAAATGTCGTTATTTTGGAGTATTTGAGTGTTTCATAACATTTAATGAAAGTTTTATGAGTGAAACTATACGATTTATATACTTGAGATTAACTCGTTACTAGGTGAAAGTGATTGTTTAGATATTTCGAAGTGTTCATTTTGTTATTTTCTTATAAAAACGAAACCGTCATATTGGTAATGCTCAAATACAACTTTTACATTTCAAGTTTTTCAATGTTTAAGGTCTTATTAACCCGTTTTATGTCATTTTTAGGTAATGGGCCTCCCTAAATCTCAATTCGACCTTATTAGGCCCGTTGACGTTTTCGTTGATTTTTTTTCGATTCCAAGAATCGTTTCGTATTTATTTACGTTATTTAGTTGCAAATAATTTGTAGAAGTGATAGTTTAGATTGATGTGGACTCGTAGTTTTAAGTTTTAGTTGTGATAAATATGGTAGTTTTTATTAATTATAGGGTATGGATTACTATGATTCGTTTGATACCGAAGAAACGTTTCCTACTAAGGAACACTTGAGGCGTTGGGTTCAGAGTATTGGTAGACAACTTATGATGGTATTAGTGACTCGCCATAGCAATGAGCGTCAAATGAATATAATGTGCTCGCATGCTGGAGTGTATAGATCAGGGAAAAAGAAAAGAGAGGATGGCGAAACAGAGGAGGTTGTTAATACAGAGCGGGATAGTAGGGATAAGAAGTCGGATTGCAAGTTTGAGATCCGAGGATATAGGTTCAGGGCGAGGGATGCGAGAGATGGATGGTATGTGAAGGTAAAATACGGACAACACAATCATAAGCTTTGCACTAGCTTCATTGGCCATCCGTACATGGGTCGAATGACGCCGAATGAGGTGAAATTTGTGACGGTATGTGCGAACAGCTTGACTACGCCGTCTGTTATTGCTACTCAGTTGAGTGCGGCCTTTCCAGGGAATACAACATCCACAAAACAAATCGCCAACTTTATTCAGAAGATGCATTTTGAGGATCGTGGAGATTTGACTGTTACACAATGGACCTTGAAGTTTTTGAAGGAGCGCAGCTATGTAGTGCATCCCCTGTGCAAGAAGAAATCAAACGAGGTGGAAATCTTGTTTTTTGCCCATCAAGACTCGTTGCACTTGTTGAAGATGTTTCCGTACGTCGTGGTTATTGACGCCACATACAAGACGAATAGGTACATAATAGTTGTATATCAAAAAAAATTTGTTTAAATATATTGCATATGCCTCTTCCTTCATTATTTAAATATATTATGCAGGTATAAAATGCCTCTTGTGGAGATTGTCGGTTTCACTTGCACGCATAAGACATTCAACATTGCATATGCATTCACGGGTAAGGAGGAAACAATGCACTACTTGTGGATAATTCAGAGGCTTAGAAAGTTGTTTGAGGATGCCGGAGTAATGCCGACTGCAATAATGACCGATCGAGAACTAGCTCTCATCACTGCAATCAAATATGTGTTCAAAGATCTTCCGGTTCAACACCTCTTGTGTTGGGTTCATATCAAGCACAACATCGAGGTAAACGCTACCAGAATTTTGAAAAATAAGGAATCGGTGAAAAGGTTGTGCTCGCAAGTATGGAGACTTTTTCTATCAAGAACGGAGGAACGATACGAGGAAAGACTGCTAGGATTGAGAACATCTTGGAGAAGCGGCGTCGTCGGATACATTGAAAAGGTGTGGCTTATCCCTTACAAGACAAACATTGTTTGCGCATGGACGGAACACAATCTTCACTTCTTCACGAGGACCTCAAACAGGTAATTTTTTTTTAACTGACTTAAACGTTTCCGATTTTTTTATTAGTTTATTATGTAATAGTTGTTTTACTTAAACGCGACATTGAATGAATAAAACATAGGGTTGAGGGAATGCATAAGGTGTTGAAGAAAATAATCGGTTCAAGTATAGGCGGTTTTAATCGAATGGTTGTGAGGATCCATGCAGCCATCGAGGGCCAGATTGTGAAGGTGAGGGCCACCATGGAAGAGGATCGGATCAAGACACCCGGGGTTTTCAGACGAATGAATCCACAAGTGAAATTGATATTTCGGCATCTATTCCATAATGTGTCTGATAGAGCGTTGCATAAGTTGTGGGATATATGGGAGGATATAAAGGCGAAGAATTATGAGGAACATTGCGAAGATTACTGGATGCGAGAATGTCAAGGCCTACCGTGCATCCACGAGATGGTGCAACATATTATTCAGAAGAAGCCATTCAAGCTCAATCAGATTCACAGATTCTGGAGGCAGCTACAATGGGATAGGATTGAACTTGATAACGGGGAGGTTGAGATTGGTGTACCTCAGACCATGCGGGAGTTGAGATTCATTGAGCTCAACGATAGATGGCAAAAGGGGGAACTTCCTGAAAGTCAGTGGTCTCAGATAGCGGACTTGTACACAATGTTGGAGTATCCACATCAAAGTCTTGCGTTGGAGCCGACGGGAATCAAGGATCCTGGCAGACCAAGAGGAGCGGTAGGAAAGAAGTGGGGAACCGAGAGAGAGATGAGCGCGTTTGAGTACGCAAGGGAAGAATTAGAGAAAAATGATGCTGCGAAGGCGAAGAATAAGACGGTTAGAGGAAAGGGAAAGGGAAAAGCAACGGCGGCACAACCTACTTTCAACGAGCCTACTATAATGAGGGAGTTTGAAGTTGCTGGGTGCACTGCGGCAGAGGCGTTTGGTCATTCAAGTGGCACTGGTGGAGAGGGGTTCGGATTATCAGGTTGCACTCTTACAGATGAGTTCCCTCAGCCAACAATGACGAAATGTGGGGTAGACTTCGGGGTTGACAATGTTGATCTCTTCATGTTTCCATACATTGTAGATGCACAAGACGTAAGGGCGGATGGACACTGTGGATATCGGTCACTAGCCATGTTGTTGGGGCATCACCAACAAGAATATCCTCGCATTCGCATGGAACTGACTACGGAGCTGTTAGAGAACAGTGATATCTACAGACGAGTCATGACCAGACTACGCCCGGATTTGGCAAACAACTTCGACGCTCTTGTTCAAGAGGTCAACTATAGCAGATCACCATGTCCTGAAAGATACTGGATGAGTATGCCCATGATTGGATTAGCATTTGCCACTAAGTTTCAGGTTGGTTTGATATACTTATCCAAAGTCCGATCATATTTGTGCTTACCGATGAAGGTGTATCAACAATGCTCCAGTCATGGTTTGAAAATTTATGCAATGGCTCGTGTGGGCTTAGCAAACCACTACATACCGGTATGATTTTCACTAAAGTATTTGTGATTTTCACTTAATTTTCTTAATGCTTAACATGGTATTTATGTTTTGTAATTTAGGTGTGCCTTAGAGAAGACTGTCCGGTACCATCTGTACCTGGAGTTTGGCGCATGTTCAAGGATCCTAGTGCGAATGAATTGGATCGCGGGTTCGCGCTGAGGATGCAGCAATGGAAGGACTATCGCATTAATTATGGTAGTATAGATGTTGATCTGTAGTGAATTCGGATGTGTTGAATGTTTCACCTTTTGAAATTCTAGTTGATGACTTCTGTTGTATGTCTGTTATGCTTTTAATATCTTGACTCCTTTTTTATAGTATTGTCTTGTCTGTTATTTTTTAATGTTTTAGATGGGTTAAATGAAACAAGTTCTGAATTCACTACAAGGGATTACTTGTTAAATTAAAACAGACACTCCAGAAACTACAACAGACTTAGCAAAGACGTAACAACTTTCAAGACACATAACAACATTACATCCTAATTGGAATCAGGGGAAGGAGGACCACGGCCATATTCATTGGGAAACAGAACTCCAAGGTGGAATAAGGCTGATTCTTTGTCCCACCTGTGAAAAATACGAAGTTTGAGCTCCATGTCAGCGTGTTCCTTCAACAGTTTGGCCATGACTCGGAGATGATGAGGGTCGTATTCTGGCTCCAGATACACGATCCTCCAGTTACAATCACATGTAACAAACCTTCATCCATACGTATGGGGATTGTCCTTGTTATTAGCATATAACACGGTGAGTGTCTTTGAGCACCTTCTACTAGGGCACTGGATCTGAGTGCCTTCAGCTGGAACTGGGGAGGATGAAGATGATGCCATGCTTGTTTGAATCTGTAATACAAAGTAAGAAAACATTTTAGAAACAATGAAGATATCTATCCAAATCAGTAAAAAATGAAACTTACAGAGTAAGAACTTGAAACAATTAAGATTTTACGGCGGAGTGAGAATGTGATGAAAGGGTTCACTGAGGCAGTGAATTTATAGCCGAAGTTTTACTAGGGTTAGGAAAAAATTGGGTCGGTGTAGACAAAAGGCCCACAACAACAAAGGCCCAATAACTTAAAATTATGTCATCCAGCTGTGACTTCTGTGACTTACAGCTGTGTAGTAGCTGTAACACATTCATTTTCATATAAGTGACATCCAGCTGTATGCTAGATGTAGAATTCATCCCAACAATTCAAACCATCAGCCGAACAATTCAGCCCAGCCAAGCCCAATAATTCAACCCAGCCAAGCCCAATAATTCAGCTCAGTCAAGCCCAATAATTCAGCCCAACCAAGCCCAATAATTCAGCCCAGCCAAGCCCAAATAATTCAGCCCAACCAAGCCCAAATAATTCAGCCCAGCCAAGCCCAATAAATGGAGTAAAACGGGATTAAAACGAAAAACGGCGCGAAAATCGAGTAAAACGGGATTAAAACGAAAAACGGCGCGAAAATCGAGTAAAACGGGATTAAAACGAAAAACGGCGCGAAAATCGAGTAAAACGGGATTAAAACGAAAAACGGCGCGAAAATCGAGTTTATGAAGGGACGTACAACGAAAAATGACAAGAAAAGGGTATTTAGCAAAAAGAAATAGTTTTCATAATGCAAGGGGTATTTAGCCAAAAAAACTTGAAAAATTTGAAAAGGAAGGGGTATATAGTAAAAACTTTGGATAGTTGTGTTTGAAATGGATAGTTTGGGCCCGGTTCGTTTAAACGCCTTATAACGCTGAAACTCAAAATTTGAAAATTGTAACATGATAGAAAATGAAGTCTTTAGTCGTTATCAATTCTCGGAATCGAAAAAAAATCAACGAAAACGTCAACGGGCCTAATAAGGCCGAATTGAGATTTGGTGAGGCCCATTACCTAAAAACGACATAAAACGGGTTAATAAGACCTTAAACATTGAAAAACTTGAAATGTAAAAGTTGTATTTGAGCATTACCAATATGACGGTTTCGTTTTTATAATAAAATAACAAAATGAACACTTCGAAATATCTAAACAGTCACTTTCACCTTGTAACGAGTTAATCTCAAGTATATAAGTCGTATAGTTTTACTCATATGTGTGTGATATCAATTCGTTACTCAAATAAACTTTACATAAAACTTTCATTAAATGTTATGAAACACTCAAATACTCCAAAATAACGACATTTCACATCTTCGTATTGTCCATATTGCTTGATTAATCATAATTTTATGCGTATTTCATTAAAACTTTCATTAAATATCGAGTAATCAAACAATATGGACAATACGAAGATGTGAAATGTCGTTATTTTGGAGTATTTGAGTGTTTCATAACATTTAATGAAAGTTTTATGTAAAGTTTATTTGAGTAACGAATTGATATCACACACATATGAGTAAAACTATACGACTTATATACTTGAGATTAACTCGTTACAAGGTGAAAGTGACTGTTTAGATATTTCGAAGTGTTCATTTTGTTATTTTATTATAAAAACGAAACCGTCATATTGGTAATGCTCAAATACAACTTTTACATTTCAAGTTTTTCAATGTTTAAGGTCTTATTAACCCGTTTTATGTCGTTTTTAGGTAATGGGCCTCACCAAATCTCAATTCGGCCTTATTAGGCCCGTTGACGTTTTCGTTGATTTTTTTTCGATTCCGAGAATTGATAACGACTAAAGACTTCATTTTCTATCATGTTACAATTTTCAAATTTTGAGTTTTAGCGTTCTAAGGCGTTTAAACGAACTGGGCCCAAACTATCCATTTCAAACACAACTATCCACATTCACTATCCACTATCCACATTCACTATCTACTATCCACTATCCACATTCAATATCCACTATCCACTCTCCAAACCCTATACCCTAAACCCTATACCCTAAACCCTATACCCTAGCTAGGTTTTCCTCGGTTTCCACGTCATTTCTCGTCTTAGCCCGTTTTAAGTCGTTTTTTCTCGGTTTTCGCACAAATTCTCGTCTTAGCCCATTTTAAGTCGTCTTTCATCGTTTTTCGCACAAATTCTCGTCTTAGCCCGTTTTAAGTCGTTTTTCATCGGTTTTCGCACAGATTCTCGTCTTAGCCCGTTTTAAGTCGTTTTTCATCGTTTTTTGCACAAATTCTCGTCTTAGCCCGTTTTAAGTTGGTTTTATTCGGTTTTCGCACAAATTCTCGTCTTAGCCCGTTTTAAGTCGTTTTTCATCGTTTTTTGCACAAATTCTCGTCTTAGCCCGTTTTAAGTTGGTTTTCATCGGTTTTCGCACAAATTCTCGTCTTAGCCCGTTTTAAGTCGTTTTTCATCGTTTTTTGCACAAATTCTCGTCTTAGCCCGTTTTAAGTTGGTTTTCATCGGTTTTCGCACAAATTCTCGTCTTAGCCCGTTTTAAGTCGTTTTTCCTCGATTTCCGTGTCATTTCTCGTCTTGGCCCGTTTTTAGTCATTTTTCCTCGATTTCCGTGTCATTTCTCGTCTTAGCCCGTTTTAAGTGCGAAAATCCTAATAATATACATCAAAATATACATCAAACAAACATCCAAAATATAATACTGAACACAATCATATCATTGCACAGGCCCATCCTCCTCTGGTACTACATCACCAGTCCATATGCTGATCCACCCCCTCATCATCCTCGCTTGTCCTGGAGGCAAAGTGTCACCATATGCACGTAGGAAACTGGATATCTCAGAGGCGAGTATGTTGCCCCGCTACATTTTCAAAATGTAAATATAAGTAGAATAAAATAGATTATAATTATTACTTGAGCGATATTGACTGAAATACGTACCACAACTACAGAGGCTGTCGCAGGTATCTGTATGTGCTCAGCACGGTGGTCAAACGGTGCCCGTGGATCCTGCCTGGGTGATCTGGAATCAACATAAGGATGTGACATGGCATTAAACCATGTCCGGTATCCATCCTTGCAATCCCATGCATACTCTCGAAGTCCTCGTCGATCCTGCTCGTCTAAGGTGATCAATCGATCCGACAGGGTCTCTGGGGCCCAAGTGCAGTCCTCATCCCCGAATGTGACAGTGTACCCCGATGCAGAATCATTTCTGATCGCAGTAGGTGGTGTAATCGGGGGTTCGGGTATGCCTTGCACATACCCGAACTGTCGCAAACATCGGTCAGGATGGTGCGACTCCCTGACCTCAAAGGACTCTAGAGGCCCCCGAAATAGACCTAACCTATACTGGGGGTCGTTGAGATCCAACTTGCCCCAGGGGTTCCACTGAACCTATGTTTTTTTTAAATGACAAACGTATTTTTAAAAATAATAATTGCATAACATATGATGAAATTACTAATTAAATAGTACTTACCTCTGCATATGTGATCTGGTCAAGGACCAGTCTGAGGGAAACTAGTCGAGCAGGATCCTTATGGTATCTGACTTTGCTGTTTTCCCGGATAGCCGCCGCTGAGGCATTCATGGATGTCAAGTCCTGCGTAGCATGACCCCGAAGACCATGGAAATACGCCCATATCCAAGCCTACAAATACCAGAATTTCATAATGTTTTATACATAAGCAAAATATACACGAAAAAAAAAAAACATTAAACGAAAACTACCTCCAGCAAACCCCTTCGATTGAGCACGGGAGGCCTGACCCAACTGTCTGTACAGTTCAGCCAAGACGGCTGTCCCCCAAGCATAGGACCCTGTCTCATTGTGATCTACGAGGATGCTAAGGTATTTGTGCTTCACCTTCATCCGAGACTTGTCGACAAATGTCGTACTGCCTAACAGAGACAACAAGTAGAGCGAAGCAATATCACTCTCTTGCTGAGGAGTCTTGCAATTAATAACAACAAATGAATTAGTAACGTTAATCGAGAAATTATGAGAAATTCTTATAATATACGATAATTTACCTGTCCCGTATATCAAACATCTGTAATAGTCGGGTGTGGATCGTCGTGATGCCTATCTTGCCGTGGATGTTCAAACCCCCATCTGATAATTTATCACGGATTATAAATATTTAATTGAATCAACTAAAAAATGGAATCAAATATAAATAATAAAATAGACTCTACGTACGTAAGCATAGCGCAGCAGCCTCCTCGATCGTAGCAAACCCGAACATCCGTTGCACATGAGGATGCACAAACCCATCTATGTCTGCCTCAGCAGATCTGACAGCTCGTCCATGGATCGGAAGCTCCAGAATCTTCAGCACGTCTAACAAGGTAGGAGCAATCTCACCAAATGCAAAGTGAAACGTGTTGGTTTCTGGATACCAACGCTCCACAAATGCAGAAATCAGAATCGGATCGATGCTGTTGTACTCGAGCCGGGGATCTGCAAGGACATGTAAGTGGCTCCGCTGAACGAGCTGCCACCATGACCCAGGCACATTAGATTTATGCCTATCATACTCCCTGAAGAAGTCCTTGCGGGTGTATATATCCAACACCCTCTTCAGCTGATGTACGAAAGAGAAATTAATGAATTAGAAAAGCGTGTGGATCGTTTTACCTCACAAATTCATTTAGAAAACAACGCATACCTTCGATGAGGGCGGTATCACATAAGCCGGGTCATGCTCAATACGCTCTGCAAGAGACGACGTCTCAGTCCATATCACCGGAGCAATGTGGGTGCTGTAATCCACCAAAAGCCGTGAACTGAGAGGACCTCCAGGATGCCCCACATAATCTGCATCCCCTGGAACCGGTACAGCTAAGCCCGGATCAATGTGCTGAACAGGCTCCTGAACAGGCTCCTGAACAGGATCCTGATCGAATGGGCTCCTGGAGGTCTGGCTGATCCTGAATCTCCTGCTGATGATCCTCTGCAGAAGGAGACAATGATCCAACTGGAGATGGCTCACGCAGAGGTGATCCCTCATAGTAATCATCATGCATCTGCGCCTCCAAATCTCCTAGATCTGCAACCTCTGGCTGATCTGCAACCTCGGTTGCCTCCGCCACCTCCTCTGAAAACTCCTCCGCCTCACTAACATCCAAATCATCCATCAAAGCTTTCCCTGTATCTCCTATATGCACTCCTGGAATGTCTGGAGGAGATCCACGACGTCGGGAAGCTGTGATCCCGCGTGCGCTAGGGTGACGAGGGCCCTTCTTCTTCTTTCTAACAGAACCACCCGTCGGAGCAATAGCCCTCTCTAAAGCCTATTTTCATATTTACGAATTATTATTTTATATTATTTGACGTTTTTCTTTTAAATATTTAATAATGTATTAATTACTAATTTTTTCTTAGGTACGACTTATTAATAATTTATTAAGACGCTATTTAATAATGTATTAATTACAAAGTAATTCATTTCTTAGTAAATAACAACTAATTAATATTATATTAATAAATATTATTTAATATTATATCTTTTTCTTTTACAAGTTATTTATCGAATAACGTGAAACGATAAATAACGACTAATTATTCTTTAAATCGTTATTTATCGAATAACGTGAAACGTGAAACGATAAATAACGACCAATTAATAATATATTAATAAATATTATTTATTAATATAATATTATTTTCTTTTAGCTAAACGATAAATAACGACTAACTAATATTATATTAATAATATTATTTACTAATTAATCTTATTCTTTAAATCGTTATTTATCGATTAACGTAAAACGTGAAACGATAAATAACGACCAATTAATAATATATTAATAAATATTATTTATTAATATAATATTATTTTCTTTTACCTAAACGATAAATAACGACTAACTAATATTATATTAATAAATATTATTTACTAATTAATCTTATTCTTTAAATCGTTAATTATCGATTAACGTGAAACGTTAAACGATAAATAACGACCAAATAATATTATATTAATAAATATTATTTATTAATATAATATTATTTTCTTTTAGCTAAACGATAAATAACGACTAACTAATATTATATTAATAAATATTATTTACTAATTAATCTTATTCTTTAAATCGTTAATTATCGATTAACGTGAAACGTTAAACAATAAATAACGACCAAATAATATTATATTAATAAATATTATTTATTAATATAATATTATTTTCTTTTACCTAAACGATAAATAACGACTAACTAATATTATATTAATAAATATTATTTACTAATTAATCTTATTCTTTAAATCGTTAATTATCGATTAACGTGAAACGTTAAACAATAAATAACGACCAAATAATATTATATTAATAAATATTATTTATTAATATAATATTATTTTCTTTTACCTAAACGATAAATAACGACTAACTAATATTATATTAATAAATATTATTTACTAATTAATCTTATTCTTTAAATCGTTATTTATCGATTAACGTAAAACGTAAAACGATAAATAACGACCAATTAATAATATATTAATAAATATTATTTATTAATATAATATTATTTTCTTTTACCTAAACGATAAATAACGACTAACTAATATTATATTAATAAATATTATTTACTAATTAATCTTATTCTTTAAATCGTTATTTATCGATTAACGTGAAACGTTAAACGATAAATAACGACCAATTAATATTATATTAATAATTCATTAATAAATCTTTTTTTAATCGTTATTTAAACGTTAAACGATAAATAACGACTAATTAATAATTTATTAATAAATAACAAATAATATTAACGTACCTCGTGGATCGAGAGCGTCTTCTCCGGCGATATCGAACGGGCCCGTTTTTCCGCACCGCCCCGATCACGACCACCCCGACCACCCCGAGCTCCACCCCGACCACCACCCCGACCACCACCCCGACCACCAGCTCCACCAGCGACACCTCCAGCGACCTCGACGGCGCCACCAACCTCCTCCCCTCCACCACCAGAGCCCTCGCCAGCGCCAGCGCCACCGACCACCGCAGCTCCACCACCCCCCCCTTTTCTTTTTCGCCGGATTCCTCTTCCGCCCTACTCCTCCACCTCGCACCCTTGCGCCACCAGCACAAATACGGACGGGAGGGAGAACAGACGAAGCCGCAGCCTCCACCGTCGCCTCCACCACCGCCGCAGCCTCCACCGTCGCCGGATTCGAAGTTTTCCCCATTTCTTCGGATTGCATGATTCCGAGTGAAATTGAAGAAATTGATTGAGGGATTTGGATTGTATGAGAAAAACGAGTCGAATGGGATAGATTTGGGGAAGAAAACGAGTGAAATAGGAGAAGAATGGACGGCGGCGATTTTTTAGGTTACGATTGGAACAGTAATCTTCAGACGAGAGGAGGAAGAAGAAGCTCGCTGGAGTTTTATATCCTGGGCGTACGCCCAGGATTTAAAACTCCAGCCCCCTTCTTCCTCCTCTCGTCTGAAGTGCTACGCCCATTTTGGGCGTACATACCATTTTTCAGTTTTCCACCGTATACGTATGTTCGACAAAATTGCACGGTACGCCCAAAATGGGCGTACGAGAATGTAGTTTAAAAAGTTTCAAAATGTAGTGCGTATAGTCTCTTCGTAAATGTAAGCTCTATATGCATCCCTAAAATCATTGAATGCTTATTTTAGAGATTAGATATATATGTTTATAGATTTTTAAAAATTTCAAGTAATTGACCAATCTCCTGGTTTGACCTTTGAAAGATCCTTACTTATATTTTTCTATCATTTCTTTCTTTCACTATCAACACTATACATGGCGTCAAAAGTTCAAGTTTGGAATGTTGTTTTCTTTCACACCTCTCTCTTCTTTCTCTCACCTACTATCTCTTCTGGGTTTGCATCTGATCTTCACCAAAGGAGCTTTGCCCCTTTTGCTCCTTCCTCTTTCCCTTAATCAAATCTCCTACCTACTCAAAATCAATACCCCAAATCACCATGACCAAATTTATTCGACCCTTTCTATCATCAGTTTAACCCTCAATTTCTTCCACGATATTTACAACCGTATGCCTAGATTTGGGATGACTCTCTCAAACCAGTTGTTGCCCTCCTTTTTCTCTATTTTCAGCCCTAAATCATTACAATGCTATCAGAATTCGCCTTTTGTTGCAGGAATTTGTCCTACTGGCCTTCTTTGGATTGTGGTGTGCTCGATGCTGCCTTGAAGCTGCAGATCTATGCCCGTGTGGCTCGTTTTTTTATTTCCCGAGGTATGAATCATTTCACTTCTCTTTTTCTCTCCGATTTCCTCTCTGTGAAACCCCTGCAGTAGTTGGTTGAAATTTGTTGTCGATTGCGTGTGCATGTCTGTGATGGCTTACATCATACACCTTGGTTATGCTATTGTGAGCATTTTCACCTCATTGCTGAGGTGGAGCTCTCCATATTGGTAGATCTTGGCCCGGTCGATGGCCATTTGACCTAAATCTTGACAATCTGGACACAGATACGCTATATCTATGTCTTGCAGTATATATATTATGTTTATACTATTGCCTACACAAGCCCTCATGATCATCTCTCTCCAGTGATGATCTGGAACTTTCTTTGTGAGCTTCATGAACAAATTTCTTTGTACAAACTTGGATTGATATCTATAAACAACATTCTATTAATCCTCCTTTACCAACATTTCACGCCATCTTACAGAAATTGTTATCCAATTGAAAACCAGCCTAATAATCATCTCTCTCCAATGATGATCTGGAATTTTGTTTGTGTGCTTCATGAACAAATTTCTGTGGACAAATTTGATTTGTTATTAGACTCTATGAAAAATGATCTATTAATACTCCTTCAGCAACATTATACGCCATCTATCGGAAATTGTATCCTATTGAAAACCAGCCTAACAACTCTGTACCTGCTAAATCTCGACTTGTTAATGTCCTGAAAGCTCATCTGTCATCTATCTGACTAATGTTCATACTCCTTTTGAAAACTTTATCTCTTTTATATTAAATACAAATTATTCTATTAACAAACATTGCTTAGTTCCTCTGAATTCCCAGAATATGGCCACTTTATGCTCATTAACCCTTTTATCATCCTAGACATTTTTTTAACTTGCAATCTTTCACATCCCGGGCACATTGTCCCTATAGATACTTCCATTAATTACTCTTGAGATCACACCAGCTCTAACTACATCCCCTCAACTACCTCTCTGCTCCTTCTCTGGCCTTTAATTAACTTCTCAATCCCTATCTCCAGCTATCCTTCATATGCTGAAGTTGTGATTAACTTCTCAAGCATCACTCCTTCAGATTTCCATATCATGGATAAATCTCCTCCTCTCCTACCTCAGAATGAAGAATCCACAACTCTCATTATCCACCCAAATAATGCTAGCTCCTCGGTCACCCTTAATGAACAAACAAATCTCCCTCAACTCCCTGAAAACTCCACATTTGACTCCACTTTGCACCCTGACCAAATGTTTGAAAGCCATTCTCCTTTTTCCTTTTCTACCTTCACTGAACCACCAAGACCAACCTCCATTCCCAACCCTATGGATTTCCCTGAAGTTCAGCAGTTTCTTGCAAGAATGAACAAACTCACCCATTTCCTTAGAATGGAAGATACAACTCTTAATATTCCTCCCTCAGCTATTCTAGGCAAAATGAAGGAAAATTGGAAGGGCATCCAAGGAGACATTGAAGTATGGCACATGGACTCTTCTCACTTTTGCAAAATAACAGACCCTACAGAGTCCAAAATAAGCCGATACTTCTCAAGCCTTTCTCTGAAGATTTTGATCCAATAGCAAGAGATGTTACATTGCTGACATCGGGGTTCATATCCCTCTACTCCCTTACTTTTTCCATAATGCTCATGCTCTGAATATGATCATTAGAGATAAAAATGTGGGTACATTCATTCGTATGGATGCAAACACCAGTCTTAGAAACAAAGGCAAGTTTGTCAGATTCAGTGTTAATGTAACAATCCCAGAACTCCCAGGTTTTGTCAAAATCCAGTACAAGAACTTTGTGCTTACATTTAAGCTATGGTCTGAGGATTTTTCCCCAGGCTATGGCTGTTGTGGTGAACCTGATCATCTCTTTGACCAGTGTTTCCTCAACAACCTCCCAGCCCATGTCTTTGAAGGCTTCATGGTGGGCTCTTCAGAGGATGAAGAGGTTTCCCGTGTTACCGAGCAACAAATAATTGGTGATCTCCTCAAAAGAATCACTCCATCAACCAAGTAAAGAAAGACCCTAACTTTGTGCGCAAAACTAGCATCCCAGCCATCCAATTTGTTGGCTTTCAAGCTGCTCCTCATTCAGAAAAGGGAAAGAGTATCATGAATCCTGCCTCTGTCTTCCCTCTTCAAAGTATCTCCTATCCTCCCAGGATTGTCCATATGTCTCCAGATATGGCCCCAACTTTCTAGCTCCATCCAGCATTCACTCCAGAGATGTTCAACCCCATGTGATGGCTCAGATCACTAGTGGAAAAAACACTTGTTGCAGCGCCCTTGTTGAGGCGGGCAGAGTTTTGCCCGCCTCAACAAACATCTGTTGAGGCGGACAAACCTTTGGCCGCCTCAACAAATACAAAAAATTGGACTTGTTGAGGCAGGCGGAATTTTGCCCGCCGCCCGCCTCAACAAGTCTAATTTTTCTAAATAAAAAAGCGGCGCCTCTTTAAAAAACGACGAGTCCAATTTTTTTATAACCCACCCATCTCATTATAACCATAACTCGGCCAATAAAGCGGCGCCTCTCATTATAACCCTAATGACGAGTCCAATTCTTTTCCAAAATCTCTCGTTCTAAAATCTCATTCTAATCTTCCTCTCTACTGAAATGAAAAATCTCTCGTTCTTTTCCAATCTTCCTCTCCATTGAAATCTCATTCTAAAATATCTCCTTCCTTCTCCCAGATTTGCAACTGTTCTTCTCCATTAATCTTCCTCCATTGAAGCTCTTCTTCAACAGATCTGCCGCTCGATCTCTTCCTCCGTCACCTCATCTTCAACAACCTCTGCACCGCTCGATCTCCTCCGCCGCTCGATAACCAAGATCTGCTCCGCGGATCTCGTCAACAACCAAAATCGAGCGGATCTCGTCAACAACCTCTGCGTCGCTCGATCTTCAACAGATCTGTTGGATCTCGTCGGAAGCGACTTTGGCTTCCAGATCTGTTGGATCTCGTCGTAAGCGACTTTGGCTTCCAGATCTGTTGGATCTGTTGTATCTGTAAGGATCCATCGAAGAAGAAGACGAGTCTCCGACCGAGTCTGCACCACCGAAGACGAAGACGAAGACGACCGAGTCTGCTCCGACCGAGTCTGCAACTGAAATCCACCGAAGACGAAGACGAGTCTGAAGAATGAGATTTGTTCGCAGTCATAGGCGACGAAGACGAGTCTGCAACAGAAATCAAATTTTGATGCCTTGTTCATAATCTATTTTGTTGCAGATCTGTGTACAGATTTAGGGTTTCATTGTAAATTTGATTTGCAAATTTGTTAAATTTTTGAGTTGTAAATCTGATCTGTGTAAAAATTGGGTTATCGTAAAAATTAATGGCAGAAATATTGAAATTAAAAATATTATTGATATACTGAAATTAAAATTACTGTTGCCAAAATTTGGAGATTTTGAGGCGGGCATGGCAAATATTAGAGGCGGGCAGGATTGTGTCCGCCTCAAAAGCCTAGTCTTTTGAGGCGGGCACGTGAGATTTAAGGCAAAATTTTGCCTATCTGTTGAGGCGGGCAGTATAGTGACCGTCTCAACAAGTATTTACTTGTTGCAGTTCCCCGTGTTGCAGCTCCCCCTGTTGCAGCGACTCCTGCCTGCCTCAACAGGGGGGGTTTGCCCGCCTCAACAGGTGTTTTTTCCACTAGTGGATGCACCAAATGGCTTATGCTATGACCCCTGGTCCTATGCATACTATGGCACCGAGAATGATTAGACCTGAAAGAGAACCAACAATGCCAGCCCAAACTCTTCACTAGTGGATCACTTTGCCACTTCACCAAGTCAATGCGAGAAGTCTAGCAGCACCATCCTCAGGCGCATGGAGGGCATGTACATAGAAAGTAGAAGTGAAGCTGAGACTTCCAACAATGCGCCCAAGAGAAAGGACATCCCTGAAGCACAAATCCAGACCCCAACTCCAAAGAAAGAGTAAGGGAAAAAAGAACAATCCCAACAAGTAAGTATCCCCATGATTAGTCTCTCTATTTACTGGTTTTAAGTTTTATAGACATTTTCTCCTGCTTGTTTTGTTTTGAACAACCCCATGTGTGGGTACCAGATCTCCAACCAATGACACCAGACAATTTATGTATTTTGTTAAGTTATGCCATCATTCATCTACTCTTTATCGTAGATCTTGTACTTTGCTTATAATCTTTTGGAACTATGGAAGTATCTGCATTTTGGTTTATGATCAGATCTTTGTTTATAATTTAGATGAATATTTAAATTACCACTCTTTTTTTTACACTTGTTTCAAGTTGTATGATAAATGGATTACATATCTCTTACATGTTAAAAACTTTGTGTCTGCATATTTTACCGCTCAAGAATATGTATAACTATTATACTAAGTATAGGTATTAATGTTAATAATGAATCTTTAATCTCCAAAATTAAAACCCCATATTCTTTCTTTGCTTTGTATGGGCTTCTCCCCACAATTGGTTTACAACCCATGGATTCTGTTTTCGATCTCTCCCGGCCTATTTATACGAGTTATCTAGCCAGCCCACAAACCAATATTAAAATCAATACTAGTATTACTTACATAAATCACCATCAAAATTCTAATTGCTACTCCATGATGTTTATGATTTCCATGTATCCTGATATTTGGCTTATTATGTGTTGATCATCTCAATCTCTATGCTAGCTTATTTCTCACTTATTGGATTCTTAATACTTTAGGATACCCCATGAATTTGCAAACTCTACAATTCTTTGTATCTCTATATAATCCTTATAAGTTATAACCTTAACATTTACAATTGGTTACTATATCAAAATAATGGTGATTAATTAATATCGGCTATTGGAATATTTGAGGTTCAGTAGAAAAAACACTTGTTGCAGCCCCTGTTGAGGCGGACACCTTAAAAACCGCCGTAAAAAGTCTTATTCTACTATTTGTTGAGGCGGTCAGTCGTTTAGTTCGCTGCAACAGGTGCTTTAGAGGCGGGCAACTTTTCGTTCGCCTCAACAAATATGGGTGTTTTTGACCTGTTGAGGCGGTCAGTAAGGCGCCCGCCTCTAAAGCACCGAAAATATTAGAGGCGGGCAGTAGGCGCCCGCCTCAACAGCTGCGACAAAAGAATTAGAGGCGGGGAGGTAGGCGCCCGCCTCAACAGATTACAACTATTAGAGGCGGGCAGTAGGAGCCCACCTCAATAGCTACTTTTAAAAAATTTAGTGGCGGGCAAAGGGTGCCCGCCCGCCTCAACAACTGGTTTAAAACATTTAGAGGCGGGCAAAGGGCACCCGCCTCAACAGCTTCCTCATATCAGCAAATTAGGTCTTGCTCGACTTTTCCTCAACAGCTTCCTCCTCAAAATTCTCTAAGTGTCGACGGCGCCTCCTCCTCCTCGCCGCCTCCTCGCCGCCGCCTCCACGCCTCGCCGCCTCCCCGGACTCGGTTCTGTAGACGCTCTACTCTCCGACGACGCTCCTCCTACTTTGCAGCCGTCTGTCATTCTTCTTTGCAGCTGCTTCTCGACTTCTCGTGGACGAGCCAACCTTCGCCGCTTCCATCTGCGTTTTCCTTCTTCTCAAAAGAGCCCCACCTTCGCCGCTTCATTCATCCTTCTTCTCAAGGCATCTAGGCAGCGCCGTTCTCGACTTCGAGCAGTCACCGGCGTCCTTCTTCTCAGGCAACCTCTTTCGTGTTTTGGTATGAAATTAATAGTTGATTATGCCATGTCTATGCCTATGCCATTTATCACAAGCTGGATTTGCCATATTGCCATTTGTTTTTGTTGCAGTTGAGTTTTGCTTATGCAAACCTAGAAAATGTATGGGAAATTGGGAATGTATGCCATATATATATTATATATAGTCATATGATGCATATAGTAGGCGATTGAAAAATCATATATCATGTGATATGTAATGAAAAGGGAAAAAACACATTACAAAATAAAGAATTCAAGCAGCTTCTTCACTTCGGAGAAGAAGCTGTTGGTCTGTCAACTCGAGGAGAAGATGCTGCTACTTTTTATCTTTTGATATGGAGACTGCAATTTGAACTGGTTGTGGAAACAAATGCCTTTATTTGTTAGGAGAATTTAGAAACAAGTTGATTGCTTGCTTAGGTTGAAGTTAAGTATCACTACTCAGTACAGTGTGATGAAACAGGTTTGTATAAGTAACTTAAGCAAGATCGAATTCAAACAAATTTACGGAGTACTTAATTAACTATTTTAAAAAATGGCGAATTTGTAATCTTTATATGTAGCAGGGCTTCAAAAACGCCGCCGCCGCCGCCGCTCTACTCTCACCTCGGCATTCATTAAGGTTCCTTCCTTCTCTTCGCCTCTCCTCCCTCATTTTGCTTTAATTCCATTTCAAGATGCTTAACTGTAAATATTTCATTGCCGGCACAATTTTGATTTCGTCGAACTCGTCTTCCAACTCTCCTCGCATTGTCGTCAACTGCTCCTTCTCGTCTCCTCCTCCTCCTCCAGCTTTCGTCCTTGAAGTCATCGAGATAGGTGAAACTTCCTCCTTCGCAAATTGTTTTCGGATTTTGATGTGCAAGAGTTGATTCCTTTTGTGGTATGAATGGTTGATTTTTGCTCTTGTGAGTGATTAGTCCCTTATTTGGTGGAATTTTGTTTGATTATGTTGTTTTGATTCTTTAAGAAATTTTGATACAATTGGTAAAATGCCTAGTAGAAAATTTACATGCACTCCAATAGATTATGACCAAGTTAAACCAAATTACACGTACGAACTGAATGGAAACACAATGTGTTCATTTACTGGAGATGGTGCACGATCAGAACTATGGATTTGATATATTAATTTTGAAACAATTAAGGGATATTAGTTATAGGAATGTTTCCCTTTATATAAACTCGTTCAAGTTGTTTCATGCTCCAACTTGTCATCGAAATTTTCTTGCAATGGGTAATGAGTAATGATGGATGTATAAAAATTGAATCATACATTCAGAGACCCATAATATACAGTACATATTAATTTTGAGAAGACAGTGTTATGCAACAAGCATGTTTTCACTAGTTTGTTTTAAACTTTCATTTTGACAATAAATATGATTAAATTGCATAAACTCTATAATTTGGGTATCCTTCGGGTATATATATGCTCATCCCAAGACTTAATGACTTAGATCAATTGGGTACTTGGTAGTTTTACTAGTTGTTAATACCAATATAGTATTTAAAAAAGATTTTCGTTGCTGAAATTCAAAAGGAGAAGATGAATGATCCTAACGTAACCAAATGGTTTTTGCTTCCATATAATCAAGAGTAAGTGTCATATAGCAATCCTTGTTTCTTGTTTTGACTACATCTTTTGACTTGTTTTCTGATGTTATACAATATCTTTTATAAATGACGCATAAATCATTGGATTTTATATGTACTAGACCTACGTAAAGCCATTGTGTATATTTTCGATCCTCTCAAAGAAGCACGCAAAGAGTATGATGTATGGGGCATCTTGAGTTTGTAAGTTTTTTACTTAAAAATAGTCTTTTCAAATATTTACAAAATCAGAATTTTTGACTTGTATGTTGTTTATTTTACAGGACATACCAAGTGTATAAGTTTAATGGTGGGGTGTGTCCGAGTAAAACGACTAATTTCAAGTCTTGGAAACCCATTCATATAGAGGTATACCATCATAAATTACCTTTTTATTTAGTGACATCAATAGCCTTTGCCACTTTTTAGCAAGCTTGATCATGTTTATTGAGCCGATCATCTTGGGGCTTCTCTCTTCTTCTTTTCAAATACTAGAAGCAGAGTTTTGCCTTTATATACTTGAAGAGCTAGAGAGAATATAGATTAAACAAGACATTAATTGCTGCTTCTTATCTCTAAGTTCCATCACCTGGATCTGCTTGTAATTAAAATCTGTTTTCCATGTCCAAAGCCAAGAAGCTACCAACTGCGACAAGTCTTAATTATATTTCTTCAAATTGATTCACATTTAAAGTTAGAAGCAGGACCATGTGACTTCAGATTATATGTATGATTCCAAATCTTGTTTGTATGGTGGGTGAACTACATTGTGTTAGGCTACTCGTATAGGTTTGGTGGACCATCATTTTCTAGCTAGCTTCTCAAAACAGCCTTGCAAAATCTTCATGAATGATCCACATTATATCTAGCTAATAATTCTCACATGGCTTGCTTCTAAAGTATTATATTGTTATTTTAGTGCGCTCAACAAATTGACGGTTTTGACCCCCTGTTGCAGCGACTCCTGACCGCCTCAACAGGGGGGGTTTTGACCGCCTTAACAGGTGTTTTTTCCACTAGTGTAGGCGTAAAGACCTAAGTAATGAAATCGATTAAATTAAGAAAAAGAATAAACTTGACATTCTTTTCATATCTGAAACGAAAGTCGACTACGCACCTCCTAAAAATGTTATTCGAAAAATGAGTTTTGACGAGCTTATCTTTGTCCCATCTAATGGGGTTCGTGGAGGCCTTTGGCTTCTCTTTAACAAAAACTTTACTACTAAATCCCTTTCCCTTAATCATACTCATCCTCAATATATGTCTATGAACTACTCCCTCTCTAAAGTTTCTTTTCTCATTATATTTATTTATGCCCCTTCTCGTGAAGAGGATAAAACAGCTTTTTGGGATACTCTAACCGAAACTATTGTAACCATGGATACCCCAGTTATCATTGTTGGGGATTTTAATGAACTCCTAGATCAAAATGACAAGATCGGTGGTCTTCGCCCATCTCTTCCCGTTTTAATCGTCTTCGAAACCTCGCTTCCCAATTTGATCTCTTGAATACCAAGTATACTGGGTTTCCTTTTACTTGGCGCAAATCTCAAAAAATGCATAACCATATTTTGGAACAACTTGACAGAGTCCTCATTTACTGCTCCCTTACACAATATTACCCCAATCTTACGGTTCATCATCATCCTTTTTCTTCTTCTGATCATGCCGTAATCTCCTTTTGCCTTGGAAATACTAATACTCGAACCCTCCTTCCCTTTAGATACGAGAACTCATGGGCTTCTTCTCCCTCTTTTCAGAAACTTGTTTCGAAAGTTTGGAGCTATAAACTAAATGGATCCTGCATGTACTGGTTTAATTGGAAACTATCCCTTTTAAAACGATACGCTCGCTCTTCAGCCCGTTCCCATAGTGGTAATAATTTTCACCAACTCCATTCAACGGAAGAGAAACTAAACCAACTCCATGTCGACTTTCTGAATAATCCATTGACCCCTTCATTGCAAAAAAAAAATCAGTTCCCATTAAAAAATAATCGCATCACTCTTAAGCTTTCAAACGGACTACAGGAGACGAAGGGCTAAATCCAAGCACGTCAAGGATGGTGATCGCAATACAAGGTACTACCACTTTATTGCCAAAATTTGCACATATAAACAAAAGAGTCTACACTTCCGTAATAAAGGTGGCTTTTCAGGAACGTATTACTGCTACTATTTCCTCTGAACTCTCTTTCCGCTTCTCAAAAAACTCTGCTATTGGTATCCATCCCGAAGAACTTGACATTATCCCCTACTTAATAACGGAAGAGGATAACCGATTCCTTATCATACCTCCCACTGAAAAAGAACTTTATAAAGCCGTATTTGAGCAACCTTCAGACAAAACACCTGGCCCAGATGGATTCCCGAATGATTTCTATCAAAAATTCTGGAATATAATAAAAAAATCCCTCCTCATGGCCATTAAAACTTTTTTCCACTCATGTCAAATGCTTACTGGTATCAACCATTCTTTCATCTCCTTAATCCCCAAAATCGACAACCCTACAAATATAAATCACTTTAGATTAGACCCGGCAGAAATTAACCTGACCCGCAAACCCGACCCGACCCAACCCGATTTTTCTGGGTCATAACCCGTCAAATTTAACTTGTGACCCATTTTCCGTCAAACCCGATTGACCCGAATTTTTTGGGTAAAAAATGGGTTGACCCGCCCCAACCCGTTTTTAACCCGAAAAATTTAGGCAAAAAGAAAAAAGTAATAAAGAAGCGGGAAATTGTAAATTTTACCCAAAACATTTGCTCTATTTGAGGGTAACTTGCAATTACAACTTCTAACTTTTCAAACTTTGTACAAATAAAACTAGTGAAAACTCTCTAACTTGTCAGTTAACGTGTCGCCAGTTAATCTCCATCTAGAGTTCTAGACGTTGGTCGGCCATACCTCGTACCGTTTAAGGCAGAATCGGGGGAAAAACGGCTTGGCATAGCCCAATGGACTTAAAATATCTTGTGAAGCTGGTTATAAGCATTGGACTATGTTCAGATTAGACAACCTACTTATACTAAACCAATAAGGTTTTGTGGGTTGATCCACTGTCTAAATAGACACTGACCGAATATATGAACCGATTAATAATTGTACTGATTTCGGCACCTTATATATACCGTTAGGAGTTTGGGTACACACAAATTTTCCGATGTGGGAAGAGTAAATTTGATGCATGTATATATATTGTTTCAGGAGTAAGATTTACTTTTAAGTTTGGCCGTTTAACCCCGCACCCGCTTTTTTATAACTGACACCCGCTTTGGGCGCATTCCGGATGCGTCCAAATATTTTTTTTAAATCGGGTTTTTTTTAAATATTTTGGACGCACCCGGGATGCGCCCAAAACGGGTGCTAGTTATAAAAAATTGGGTGCGAGGTTTTTCTCCGTTAAGTTTTCGATGTGGGAAACTAAGAAATACACTACACTTGTTTAGAAGGTTGCGTAAACTTCTTTTCCAAATTTAAAGCTTGATACATTCATGACTAATATACCTTATTTCCTTCTTTTTCAAAAAATAAAACTTTATTCACAACATTTAAGTAATATTATATTTCATTATTAATTCATAAAAGGAAATATGTGAAAATATATATGTATAAATTAAGGATAATGTATTAGTCTATTAGCTGTATTATATATAATATACATATGATACAAATTTTTTGTTGGGCTTTGTATTAATATATTTATATTATAAACTAAAATGATTTTTGTATAGATATTGTGAATTAAATAATGTCTATATAGTCTAAATAATAAGATGGAGGTAAAAATATAAGAAATAACTCATTTTAATATAAACCGTATCAAAACCGTCTAGAAGGCCATATAACCGTCTAGACGTTAGACAGATCTTCACCGTACAAATCTCGTATAACGTCTTTTAGAATATTGTTTGTCGCAATATCTATGGTCTACAACATCGATGTTGATTATTGTTGAAAAAATTATGCACCTTAGTCTTATTAGGCATATAAAGTACCAATAAGGTCTTTCTCACACAAAATGAGACTCGAAACTATGTGTAAACGTTAAAAGGCCTTAAATGGGCTTAAGACCCAATTTGGCAAAACGACACCCAAACGATGTCGAAATGGAATGAAACTTGATTTCAATGCCTATTAGAGATACTTCACCGGGTGGGTAACTCTCAATCAAAACTTCTTCATTTTAAAGTAACTTCTCCTTTATAAACATCAAACTAGTCATCACTCTCTAACTTGTCGCAATATGTATGGTCAACAACATCAATGTATTATTATGTTTGAAAAAATTATACAACTTAGTCTTATTAGATATATAAAGTTACCATAAGTTCTCGCTCACACAAAACGAGACTCGAAACTATGCGTAAACGCTAAAAGGCCTTAAATGGGCTTAAGACTCAATTTGACAAAATATTCATTGAAAACGTATAAAGAAGAGTTATAACTCTCTAACTTGTTTTGTCTCGGTAAGTTCTTACTCTAATCAACTCGATCTGATAATAAATCTGTAACAAACCGACATGTTTGACTTGGTAATTTTAGATCTGAACCCGACTCGACCCGGCTATAAACCCATAACAACCCGACCTGTTTTGACCCGGTAATTTTAGACCCGAACCCGATCCGACCCGCCTATAAACCCGTTACAACCCGACCTGTTTTGACCCGGTAATTTTAGACCCAAACCCGACCCGACCCGCCTATAAACCCGTAACAACCCGAACTGTTTTGACCCGATAATTTTAGACCCGAAATGACCCGAAATATAACAGACCCGGAGCACCCTAACCCGAACCCGACCAACCCGACCCGATTGCCAGGTCTACTTTAGACCTATTAGCCTCTGTAACCCGACCTACAAAATTCTAACTAAAGTAATGGCCAACAGAGTCAAGCCGCTCCTTAATAAAATTATCCCTCTATTCCAAGGTGCCTTTGTAGAAGGTTGACTTATTCAGAATAACATCCTCGCTGCCCATGAGATCTTTCATTCCTTCCATATTACTCCCTCCGTCCCTTAATGTTCTTCCCATCTCTTTCCGGCACATTCGCCGAGACACGTTTTGTAACATTAATATATTTAAATACACATTAATAAAAATTATAAAATTTTGATATTGTTAAAGCTCTTGATGAGAGGAATCAAACAAGACCCCATATTACTATATTTTTTCCTATATATTAGAAGATATGTCGAAGATTCTCTTAAAACGTGAATAGTGTCAAAATTAAGGATGGAAAGAACTTTTGGGGACGGAGGGAGTAATAAAGAAGGAAAAACGGGTTGGATGACCTTAAAACTAGATATGGAAAAAGCTTATGATAAGCTAGACTGGGACTTCCTGGTTAAAGTTCTCAAAAATTTTGGCTTTTGTGACCTCTGGATAAACCTCATTAATTCCTGCTTTCATACGTCCTCTTACTCTGTCCTTGTAAACAACCAACCAGGACAAGAATTTAAACCAACATGTGAAATTCGTCAAGGTGAGCCTCTTGCACCTACCCTTTTTGTCACTGCCATGGAATTTATGGCTCGTAAACTAATTAACGAAGCCTCCCTTAACAACCCCCATATTGGTATCAAACACACTCCCAATGGCTCTACCTTACCTTTTCTAACATTTGCAGATGATACGATTATTCATGCAAATGCCACAACAGAAAATATTCTTTACCTTAGACACTTCCTTGATTCTTTCTCCAACCAAAGTGGCTTATCTATTAATTTCCATAAAAGCTCACTCCAAGTGTCAAAAAACGTTTCTCATTCTCATGCTATTAACCTAACATCTCATTTGAATATCCCTATAACTACCAAAATGGAAAAATATCTAGGAATCCCTATCCTTCAGGGGAGGGTCCTCAATGACACTTTTGATGAAGCTATTACAACCCTAAAAAAACAACGTTCTAAATGGAAAGTTGATTCACTTTCTCAAGCTGGCAGAGCTATTCTTATTCAAACGAACCTCTGTACTCAAGTAAATTTTCTTATGCAAAGTCCCCCCCAAAAGGTGTTTGTGACCAAATTGACGACATCAACAAAGACTTTTTCTAGAATAAAAAACACTCCTCAAGCAGAGTTCTGATGAATTGGGACCTTATTTGTAGACCTAAGTCTGTAGGTGAACTCGAGATTCGCAAAGCCTAGGACAATAACGTTGCTCTTCAAATGAAACTTCTTTGAAAAATTATTAGTGCCCGGATAACCCTTGGGTTCGTATTGTTCGCGAAAAATACTTCCCTATCTCAGACGTCCTTGGTCTCAACAGAAAATCAAATCAATCGTGGCAATTTAGCCTTCTTCTTCTCTTGACTGGTGACTTCAGGAAAGGAATCTTATGGAAACTTGGCAATGGGCAAAGTATTAATTTTTGGTCTGACCCCTGTATCCTTGGAATGCCTATCCACCACCTTAGGGGTCAGGCACCGATAATTAAAAATGTTTGTCATTTTTTCTCTCCAACAGGAACCTGGGACTATGTAAAACTCGCCTAACACCTCCCCCCAACCATTATTGAATATATTGCTTCTATCCACGTTCCAATAACCCCAATTCCAGACAAAATAATTTGGAAACCATCTAGAAATGGCATCTTTTCTGTCAAGACCTCTTATCATCTAATCAAACATCTCCCTCCAATGAACCCCACACCACACATTTTCTGGAAGCCGAACCTCCTTCCAAAGATTCATAACATTCTATGGAAAGCAACCACGAATTGTCTACCTATCACGGAACGTCTACCTACCACGGAACGTCTTAACAGACACTACCACAAGGTTTACTCTACATGCGCACTTTGTGGGGAAACATACGAGGATAGCTTCCATTTATTCTTCGGTTGTTAATTCACAAATACTATGTTCCAATATCTAAACACGCTCCATAATCAGAACTTCAAGTTTCCAGGAAACTCAAATTTTATTGATTCCTTTGCCGATTTTTGTAACACAAATAATTGAGGGTGGGTAGGGCTCCCCTCCTTTGGGTTCTTAGAGTTTCTTGTACATAGTGACGATAGTTTTCCCTTTTTTGTTTTCATCGCTTATTTCCTTTTTCTTTTTCTTTACATGGTTATTTGATATTTGTTAAATCACTCAAAAAATACATCCACACGACTTGTTTAAGATTGAGATATGCACAACTTGATCCCAGACATTGCATAGATGGTATGTGTTGATTAGCTAATCACTCTGTTACTGAGGTTTTTAGTGTTAGTCAGTTAGGAGTGCGTGACGTGTCATTGACATGGCAGCTATCTATAGCACTGTGAATCTCTTTTTCAAGTAATCAGAATAACAATTTTTTTTTTCCAAATTCACTCTCTTTCTTTTTTATGGTTCGATAGTTCTTCAGGGTATCATACCTCTTTTTGGTTCTTCATTTATCATCTTCAAATCTTAGTTGATTTCGATCTTTTGAACCAATTTTGTTCCTTCTGTGATTGGTTTTGTCTTCTGTTCTCGCGATTGTGTAAAGAGCTATGTTTTGATTTCCCCCGTGACTTTTTTCGTTAAGATATTTCATCCCTCGTCTTTAATGACATTTGAGTTTTTAATTGGTTTTGTTCCTCTCTCTGGTCGTTGTTATCTTCATCTTTTTGGCAATCCATGTTTGTTATGGTTTTTGAGCTATTTGATGGCACCATCTTCAACTTGTGGAAGCGCGTTATATTTTTGGCGCTATATTTTTGACAATCCATTTTTTCCCCTGGTCTATCTAATGCTCAGTTTCAGCAGCTTATGTCCCTTTTGTCATCTTCTCCAAATCCATATCTTCCTACAACAAGTTTCCATGTGAAATTTGTTGGTACATGTTCTATTTCCCCTCATTTCTCTTCCTCACCTACTCGGAAATCTTTTAGAGGTCATTGGATTCTTGATTTTGGGGTAAGTGATCACATGACTTGTAATAAGTCTTTATTCGGCAATTTTCGTATGTGTCTAGTATCTTTGCCTATTGTTCATGAAACGGTTATACATTGTGGTGACATATTGTTCCACTCCTCCTTTGTGATTTTTTTTATCTTGAACACTTTAAGCACAATCTGCATTCCATACAAAAAATATGTGCTCAATCATCTTCCTATATATATTACTCACTCACTTTCACTCATGATAGCTGTGTTCTGCATGCCCCTTTATTAGAAAGCCACATGTTCTATATAAATTCAGCGGTGGTCTCTCTTTTCTGAAACAGTCTGAATCAAGATATTCCTCCATTTTCAACATTGTTCAACTTGACAGTTACTTTACATAGCATTATTGACTATGGCATCTTCCTACTACTTACGAATTGACATCCATTTTACTCAACTAGGCCTACATAAGGCTACTCATATTATCTCTTTTTATAATAAAGTTTGTGATGTTTGTAATAAAGCTAGGCAGCAAAAGTTTTTCTTCTTCTAAGATTTCAGATTCATACTTCTCGTGTTGTTGAGTTTGTACATGTATATGTATGAGGTCCCTATAATGTACCTACTCATGGAGGATATAATCACTTTCTTACATTTATTGATGATTTCAGTTGTGTGACTTGACTTCATTTGCTTCAGTCTAAATCGTAGGCTTTTCATATGATCAAAGCTTTTATAAACATGGTTGAGGCACGATTTTCTCACAAAGTGAAAATCTTGCGTTGTGACAATGCATTTGAGTTAGGTTCAACAAGTGTTGATGCAACCTTTCTTCTTTCCAAATAAATTTTACATCAAATATCTTGTGTGGCTACTTCTCAACGGAATGGAGGGGTTGAACGAAAGCATAATCATCTTTTGGAGATTCAATGACTCTTTTGTTTCACTCATTGTCGACTTAATTTTAGGGTGATTGCTTGTTGACAGTTGTTACTTAATCAAAAGATTCCAAACTAGGCTTCTGTTTGAGAAATCTCTTTATCAAGTGTTTTTTATAAGAAGCATGATCTTGCTCATCTCGAAGTATTGGAAGTCTCAGCAATGCACCTAGTCTATCTAGGAACACAGATTAACTTCAGCCAGCCTAGAGCTTCTCCTTGGATGCTCTTGGTCTACCCTTATATAAAGAAGGCGTATAAAGTATGTGATATTTAGTATAAATGTTATGTCATTGTTGTTCTTGATTATTGAACGTAACACTGAAAAACATGGTTTGGTGATACGCTGCACTTTGTATAGCGTAACTAGGGATTATTACATTGTATAGGGAGTGATTTCATATGTGTTTAGAGACAGTTCAATGTTATGGATCATGTAAGAAGAAATGAAGATTTAGAAGACTTGAAGACTTGAAGTGAAGAGTTGAAGACATTTGAAGTGAAGTTACTGGAGCGAAACCGCGATCGCCATCCCAGCTTGGCGATCGCCATGTCACAACAAAGACTCATATTGAAGATTGAATAGGGTGGCGATCGCCATCCCATCACCGCGATCGCTAACTTACACCAGAAGCCTCTGTAGAGCATTCATTGAAGATGGAGACCGCCATGGCTACTTGGCGATCGCGTGGCGTGGCAAAGAGGATTTTCCGGATTTCCTTATTTGTTTTGTTTTATTATTTTCGTTTGGAAGACTTTTTCCTTGTTTTATTTTCGGTATTATTTTAGGGTTAGACTCTATTTAAGAACCCTAGTTCTTTCTATTGTTTTATCATCTTTTCCTTCTACAACTCTAGTCTTGCAACTATGAGCAAGAACTAATTCCATTGTTTTACTTAGCGGTTGAAGCCTTTAGTTATTAAGTTGTGAGATTTATAACTCTTGATCTTTTCCTTTGGGTTTGTATTAATTCTCTTGTTCCTCATCTATATGATTTCTATTGGTTTTGCTAGATTGATCACCTAGTTTGATTAATAGTCTTCTATTGCTAGACTAGGAATAGACGGTGGAATTCCTTGTCAACGTAGCATCCATATTTGCATGATCTGGTAGTTGATTGCTAATATAAAAGAGAATTGATTGCATGTTAATACTTGACGGTTGTAAGTTATTGCATGCATCATTATGATTCATGTGCTCTTTGCTGCTATTTGATTTAACCTAGAGAGGTCTCCTAGGTTGTTGAATAGTAAGTATTATCAGGACCGGTTGACCTGCTGATATACTAAAGATTGGAATAGAAACACTCCTTAGGATTGATAAGAACTTGAGATAATCTATGATCAACTTGGTTGACTGTTGTGTGGATACTTGCTAGGTGAAACCCCTTAGCATAATATCCTCAGCCTATCGTTTCTCTGCTTGATATTTGTTACTTGTGTGCCCTTATACAATCAAACCCCCCCATCGTTACTTATTACTTGTTCGTTAGTTGATATTTCACTTGATTGCATTGATTTGGTGTTTTGATTTTCTTGGGTTCGACCTCTACTTACTTGCTATACTCTAGTTAGTTTTTAGGGTTTCTTTGATTTAGCAACCACGACACTTTCTCTATCAAATTTGGCGCCGTTGCCGGGGAATTTAATTATTCCATTTCTGTGCTCATTGTTACTTATCAACTGTTTGGTGTGAACCTTTATGGTTCAGACCCGTGCTACTGTTTCATCTCTTGTTGCTTTTTCTTCGGAGATTGAAAGGACGTTTCGTCGAAACCGAAGTGCAGCTTTGAACCAAGGTAACGAGATGGGTGATGCCGTGGATAACGCGGTGAATGGATTGCAACAACGGGCTCTAAATCAGCAACAAGTTCCACCAATACTACCTACTATGAGGCAACTCACTGCCCTGAACTTACACCAACAACCTTTGGCAGTGAGAATTCATGAGATTGCTGAAGGTGTGAATTTTGAATTGAAGGTTGGTTTGATTCATCAGCTGCCACACTTCCATGGCTTAGCAGGTGGAGATCCAAATAAACATTTGTCTCAGTTCCATGCCATATGTTCTAGTATGAAGCCAAGGGGTGTTACTGAGGAACAAATCCTGTTGAGAGCTTTTGGATTTACTTTGAAAGATATTGCGAATGATTGGCTCTACTATTAGGCCCCATGGACTATTGATACATGAACTAAGATGAAGAAGGTTTTCTTGGATATGTACTTCCCAGCCAACAAACTGAGTAGCATAAAGAAGGACATTGCTATTGTCCAACAACATTCGACTAAGAGTCTGTATGAGTACTATGAGAGATTCAAGAAGTTGTGCTCAAGTTGTCCATTCCATAGTTACACTGACCAAGATCTTCTTATGTACTTGTTTAGTGGCCTGATTGATGAGGATCGTAGAATGGTGAACGCATCATGTGGAGGTAATTTTTTGAAAATGACTATACCTCAGGCTACTGAAATATTTGAAGAGTTGGCTGAGAGTTCAAGGTAGCTTAGTAATAGACAAGGTTCTCACTCAGTAAGTTCACTTGATTCATCTCGAATGCAAACTGACATGAATGAATCGAAAGAGATGGCGATCGCGTGGGTACTGCAGAGAGGAATGATTTTGACGAGATGAAACCGGGATCGCCATATTCTAGTGGCGATCGCGTGAAGGTGACTGAGTTCAAAGATGATTATGTTCGCCCAAATTTCCCTCCTCTCTTCTCGCAAAAGCCTGTTGCTCCCTTCCCTGAGGCACTGAAGGAAACCCAAAGACTGGAGAATGAAAAACAGATCTTCAAAACCTTTAGTAGGTGTGAGGTAAATATCCCTTTGGTTAAACTTGTTAAGATCATTCCAAGATTTTCTATGGTTTTGAAAAAAGTTTGCACTATCAATAGAAATCAAAAACTGAAGGGAAAACAAAAGGTGAAAGTTAGTGAACAAGTTTCTGCTGTGTTTCAAAGGTGTATGCCTAAAAAGTGTGGTGATCCAGGCATGTTTAGTATTCCATGTGTGATTGGTGATACGAAACTTGAGAAAGCCATGCATGATTTAGGTGCTTCGATTAATGTTTTGCCCTATTCCTTGTATAAATCACTAGGATTAGGACCTTTGCATGAAACAAAAACTGTTATTCAACTTGCTGATAGATCTACTGTGTACCCTAAAGGGGTTGTTGAGGATGTGCTTGCTATGGTTAGTGATTTGATATTCCCTGCTGATTTCTTTGTGTTGGATATGGAGCATGATAATAATGTTACACCTATACTGTTATGTAGACCTTTCATGAAAACAACACAAACAAAAATTGATGTGAATAGTGGGACTCTCTCTATGGAATTTGATGGGGGATAAGGTGGAATATAATATATATGACATGGATCCCATTGATAAGAATTCTCTATGTGCTATTGATGTGATTACTCCTACTCGTGTGGATGAATTACAACCTGTTTTAGAGAATGTCTTAGGAGACCCACAAGTAGATATTGTTTTGTCTACTAACATGCAAGAGTTCGAGGCTAAACCAAAGCCCGAAGGTAAGTTCTCTGCACATCCTTTGGGCAGTCGCCCCACATTACTGACCTCGCCAGGCGAGATACCATTTGTTTCTACTGTGCAGACACTTAACATTGAGCTTAAACAACCACCTGATACGATCAAGGATGAGAGAGTGAAGGAAACCACTTTCATTGCTAAGGACAAGGTGGTAAAAATCAATGGGACGAGGTTTAAGGCATTCCATGAGTGGTTTAGGAGAGAATTCAGACAAGAGACGGTTTTCACAAAGCAGAATGGTGTTAGTTAAATCTCTTGAGTTTCATGTCGAGCCACGACATAAAATAAGGTGCTAATCGGGAGGCAACCCGAGGTTTGAGATTATTTTTATTTTTGTGTGTTTTGTTAAGTTTAATTTTCTTTTTAGTATTTTTATGGACAGGAGGAAAGCACCGAAGCTCAAGGTCATCTACAGTTCGTAGCCATCCCGCTGTAAGTCTTTTCTCTCGAAAAAAAAATAGTGACGTGGAAATTTCGAATGACGTGGCGCTGACGGGTGCTGACGTGGCGTTGACTAGACTGATGACTGAGATGCTGATTGGGCACTGTTGGATGATGATGCAGGGTGACGTCAGCATGACGTCACCCTCTGATTTGGATGATGGGGTTGTGCTGCTGGAGTTGGCCGCCATTCACATGGGCCGACAAATATGATGGGCTTTGTTCTTTGTTTCAACAACCCCAAATTAAAAACCATACCCCACCTACCCATCTCAGCTTCTTCTTTCCCTCAACAATTCCCAACAACAACTCCTTACATCCTAAACCTAACCCGTGAGCGCCGCCACCTCGCCAGTAGCCTCCCACCGCCATTCCTTGCTTCTCAGACCACCATCTTCCCCTTACGACCCCAAAACTATCATCCTCACCCTTAGCCGCACAAACTCTCACTCCCCAAACCTTCTCCTCACAAAACCCCCATAGAAATCCCCCTCAATCCTCGCGAGAGCCCCGCAAAAATCCCGCAGACGGTCGAAGAAGAAGACCGACCGCGATCGCCATATCCCTCAGTAACTCAAATTGTGACAGCGACCGCAATTGCCAGAGGAGATAGCGATCACCATATCCTTCTGTAGAGGCACCTTTGTCGGATTTTTTGTGAGTTTTTGCTATTTCTTCCTCCCTTGCTCTTCATTGCTTTATATACAATGGTTAGAGGTTTCAAGAAATCGTTGAACAGGGATCAGAAAAAGTTTCGGGACCTTCTAGACTCGAAAGTTGTGGTGACTACTAAGTTTTACTGTGTGCCTACATTACATCAGTTGGGTTTGGAGGAATGTACTTTACTTTTGTTGCGTACATGTGGTTTGGGTAGGTTTGTGGGGGAAGAATGCCCCTATTGATAAAACATTGAAAAAGGATTTTATAGCTACATTTTCATATTGCAAAGAGAAGAAGGAGGTTAACTTTATTCTGCAGGGTAAATAGTATACCCTTGGTTTTGCTGACCTGAGTAATTTATTTGGGGTGACCAAGGACCCTACTGAGGGTTGGAGTCAGAGTAGGCAAGAACCTTCGACTTTTGGTTCCATGCTACAAGAAGGGTGTTGCGGACTACTACCTCGGAATATAATTATGAGCTCACCCACCCATGTCTGAGGCTGTCACACAAGGTGATAGCAATGTGTTTTCTGGGGCATGGGGAGGTCAACAAGATTTCCGCTCAGGACTTGCAGTTTCTATGGACCCTAACGCCTGAGAGTCAGGTCGTCCCAGATTGGATTGTGCTATTCCGTGAGAGTGTGGCCAAATACAGCAAGCAAAAGAAGAAGTTGGGCAAGATCAGCATGGGTGGAATGATCACTCTTATCGCTCGAGTTTGTTTGGGAGATGAGGCTATTCCCAGTGGCAGCAACAATGCTGCTTATGTTTATGATATTACAGGGTTGCAGCGGGCGCGTGTTCTGGAGGGGACGGTGTCCACAGGTTTCACGTGGATATCTCTGAAGGATGGTACACACAGGTGGAGGCTGCCCAGCTTTATGCCTTTTGGTCCCCTTGTAGTCGATTTTCGATTGCAGCCCGATGATGCTGCTGCTCAAGAGTCTGAGGAGGAGCAGGAGATGGACGTTGACCAGGGCGGTGATCCTGGTGCTCAGGGTCCTGCTCAGGTATTTGATTATGACAAGATGTATAGGCAGATGGAGAGCCTAGCTATCAGTGCAACAACAGACTTTCGGGACTAAGCTAGCTGACGTAAGCAGGATTGTTAGAGGCTATGATGGACGCCTCACCACCATTGAGCAGAAGATGGCGACAATGATGCAGAGGCAGGAGGAGTTCTTCAGGGGTGCAAACCCCTACTATCCCCACTTTCCACCATCACCACCACCACCATAGTGAGTATCGTTTCTCTTCCCCCATTTACATTTGTATGTCCTTTATTCCATTGAGGACAATGTTTATTCCCAAGTGGGGATGATATGAGTTGTTGTACATAGTTTATTTTCCTTGCATTTTCGTTTTCAATGTTATAACCAAAAAATAAAAAAATAGAAAACGCCAAAAATATTGTGAAAAAGGCATACAAAATCATTGGATAGCAAGTTCTATGCAATAAAAAGGTGGCTTGCCCGACACTAGGCTGAGGCAACAATAAGTCTTGAGCGATGTGAGTTTGTGAGCCTTGGAACAATTAATGAGTGGTTAGGATGAAAAACCGACAGGGCGCATAAGCAAGATGAGTGTTAAAAAAAACTGAGTGTTTAGGATTGAATCTAATTTTGGCGTATTGCGACATAAGGAGTTGGAGCATAGGAGGATTCGGGTAGGCCACTTGGAGGAATAAGGTGTAGTCTTGGGTTTATGCTTATTGTATCACATTGTTCTTGATGTTGTTGTTGCGTTTTGTATGTCTGGAGGAGCTTATTGAGTATGTAATCACTGGGTAGATACCCTTTTATTTCCTGAGGCCTTGAGCATTTTATTGTAAGGGTAGCTTTCCTTTAAGTTACTCGGGACGAGTAAATGTCTAAGTATGGGGGTATTTGATACGCTGCACTTTGTATAGCGTAACTAGGGATTATTACATTGTATTAGGAGTGATTTCATATGTGTTTAGAGACAATTCTATGTTATGGATCATGTAAGAATAAATGAAGATTTAGAAGACTTGAAGTGAAGAAGTGAAGACTTGAAGAGTTGAAGACATTTGAAGTGAAGTTATTGGAACGAAACCGCGATCGCCATCTTAGTTTGGCGATCGCCATGTCACAATAGAGACTCAGATTGAAGATTGGAGAGGGTGGCGATCGCCATCCAATCACCGCGATCGCTAACTTACAGCAGAAGCCTCTGCAAAGCATTCATTGAAGATGGCGATCGCTAGACCTGGCCATATCTAGGCCGGGCATGAATCAAATTTCCGGCCCATATTTCCGGGCCGGGCTAGCCCGATGCCCGGTTTGAGGTCATGTAACACTGCCCATACCCGACCCTTTATCCGGGCCGGGTAGCCCGGTTATGTTAAATTTGTTTTTTTAATGATTTTTAAAGAAAAAAGATGAATAACATACAACATAAATGAATCAATCGACGGCGAGAAAGAGAGGCGAGGCGGGCACCAGTCGACGGCGAGAGGCGAGCCGCCACTGAGGTGTGTGAGGGGGTGAGTATGTGAGACGGAAATTTTGAGAAGTCTCTGTGAATTGTGACCTAGGTTAGAGAAACAGTGAGACCGAGTGAAAGAAAAGGAGGCAGAGACGCAAAGATGAGGAAACAAAACCTATGTTAGATTATTTTTAGATAGTATATATATATATTATTTTTTAAAATTAATATATAATACGGGCCGGGCCTATAGGCCCTTAAGGGCCTGAGGTCTATACCGTACCCGACCCTCGGACCCTTACGAGTCGGGCTTAGCGGCCAGACAAGGCTTTAACTAGTGTCCAAGCCCGCCCGGATAGAGGATCGCCATGGCTACTTGGCGATCGCGTGGCGTGGCAGAGAGGATTTTCCGGATTTCCTTATTTATTTTGTTTTATTATTTTAGTTTGGAAGTCTTTTTCCTTGTTTTATTTTCGGTATTATTTTAGGGTTAGATTCTATTTAAGAACCCTAGTTTTTTCTATTGTTTTATCATCTTTTCCATCTATAACTCTAGTCTTGCAGCCATGAGTAGGAGCTAATTTCATTGTTTTACTTAGCGGTTGAAGCCTTCAGTTATTAAGTTGTGAGATTTATAACTCTTGTTCTTTTCCTTTGAGTTTGTATTAATTCTCTTGTTCTTCATCTATATGATTTCTATTGGTTTTGCTAGATTGATCGCCTAGTTTGATTAATAGTCTTCTATTGCTAGACTAGGAATAGACGGTGGAATTCCTTGTCAACGTAGCATCCATATCTGCATGATCTGGTAGTTGATTGCTTATATGAAAGAGAATTGATTGCATGTCAATACTTGACGATTGTAAGTTATTGCATGCATCCTTATGATTCATGTGCTCTTTGCTTCTATTTGATTTAACCTAGAGAGGTCTCCTAGGTTGTTGAATAGTAAGTATTATCATGACCGATTGACCTGCTGATATACTAAAGATTGGAATAGAAACACTCCTTAGGATTGATAAGAACTTGAGATAATCTATGATCAACTTGGTTGACTGTTGTGTGGATACTTCGCATAATATCCTCAACCCATCGTTTCTCTACTTGATACTTGTTACTTGTGTGTCCTTATACAATCAAAACCCCCCTAGTTACTTGTTACTTGTTCGTTAGTTGATATTTCACTTGATTGCATTGATTTGATGTTTTGATTTCCTTGAGTTTGACCTCTACTTTCTTGTTATACTCTAGTTAGTTTTTAGGGTTTCTTTGATTTAGCAACCACGACATTTGCTCTATCATTTGGACGACACATGGACATATTCTTTTGTCATTAAAATGACTACTCTTTGATGCCTTATTGTCGTTGCAAATAAGAAATCTTGGCCTATGCACCAGGTGGACGTAAAAAACACTTTCTTACGTGGAGATATTCTTTAGGATGTTTATATGCGTCTTCCTTTGGATTATTCTTTGCCTTCTTCATCATATTCTTCATCGGTTTCTACTCCTTTAGAATGCAAACATCAGGACAATGATTATGAAATCAAAAAGATGAAGTCAAAACATCAAGACAACGGTATTCAAAGCTTACCACTCTTCAATTAAGAGGATATGAAAATTCTAAAAACGGTTACTCTTTGTTAGTAAAAAAATATGGATAAATCTGTTTCCAATGTTGATTTTTATGTGGATGACTTGCTTGCTTAACATCTTAGCTACTTTACGTCCAAGACTAAAGTTCCTCATTTCGATGTTCTTCTTCACGCCAAAAAATACATCAACAATACTTCTTCTCATGGTTTAGTAATGCTTAAGAACTTTGATTACAAGCTTGAGGCATTTTGCGACTCTGATTAGGGAGTATATACTTCTACTTGTCGTTGAATCAGTGGGTTCTTTGTTTTGCTTGGAGGTTCTCCTCTATGTTGGAAATCTATGAAGCAAACCGTACCAGCATTGTTGTATGCAAAGGCTGAATACAGTTCTATGCGCAAGGTTGTTATTGAGTTAGCTTGGTTTATTCGGTCATCGGCTGGAACGTAGTGCTTATTCTTCTCAAATGTGCCACCTAAGCTGTCATTTACATTGCTAAAAATCATGTCTATAACGAGCGCACAAAGCACATTGAGATCGATTGTCACTATGTTTGCGAGAATCTTAGGGCTCGTTTGGTATTGAGATAGGAATCGGATTGGGATGAGGAATCGGGTTGCATATGAGGAATGCGTTTGAGTGATTCTTAGCCTTTGGTGTTTGGTAGAGGGAGGGGTGGTTTATAAACTTAGATATAAACCATACCTTGATTTTTATTTGGATATGAGATCTTATGCAATTAATTGGTATGTAAATGACTCATACCCTTTCCCTATATCAATACCTATTCTACCAAACACAAAAACAAGTTTCAAGTTTAGCTCATTTTCTTAGTAGTTTCCACTTATAACCAACTAGCTAATATCCCACCTCCAATTTTAAGGGAGTGTGGGTTAAATGCTCTAATCAGTGTGTTAGGGTGGTTGGTAGTATTAATCGGTTGGAGTGTGTGACGTGTCCCTAATTGTCACAACTCTTTTAGCACTTGGTAATCAGAATAACAAAATCTCCTTCGACTCCACTCTGTTTTCGAGGGTCCGATTGTTCTTCTATATGTACACATAGTGTAAGCGAAGCAAAAAATGTGTAACTTCATCATTTTCGTGACATTGATAAACAATTTATCAGCAAAAATGAGCATGGTTTCAGACAGAAAATTTCTATATCCAGATAGGGGAACTCAGCAGATTTGAAGTTACTATAAGCAGTAAAATTATATGCCTGATTTAATCGAGAAATTGCAACCAGAGGACAATATCCCGATAGTGGAACTCAGCAGTTATGTTCCTGTTAAAATCTTTTTAATAGATGGAGTAAGATCAAGAGCACGGAATAAGAAAATCACCTAGATTACAGACTTGACAAAAACAGTAAAGTCTTTGAGAATTACAGAGTAAATTGTTACTGGAAATAACTTATACAACCTAAATGGTTAAATCCACCAGCTGAGCTTCCATGAACTTTATCAGGTTATGACTTACCTATTACATGTTGAGGTGAAAAAACATATGGCATGGTGCTTAAAACGGGTCCTTGCCCATACAACATCTGGTTCCACATCAAACACTATCACATGTCCTGCGTTATTCACAATCACGAGCAAATCCTTCAAACTAATACATGTGCAAGTACAAGCAGGAAATGCATCCACATCATCTAGCACAAAAAGTGAATGATGCAACACCCTATTCTCACATATGTTTTCTTCATATCTATCACATTTTCGCAAAGAAATTATCTCATAATTCATACTGATTTTTTTTAAACTCATATAACCAATGAACAAAAAGAAAAAGAGGACCTACCTATGTTAATGTACCCAGCATACAGCAAATGAGCAGGAAAGGCAGGACAATCGCGGTATGCATCCTCTGAATCCTCGTCATCCATCTGCTCCTTTCCCAATGTAATTATGAGCTAAACAAAGAAGCAGAAGAGTGCATAACATAATAACCAATTCTCTTTGCTTGTTCCAAATGAAAAGGAATTCAAATTTAAACAATTGCTTTGACAAGAAATACACACTAACAATGCCAACCCTATGACCAATCCTACCCTTCTCTTAAGTCACGTGCATAATGTAAATTAAAGGACAGAATACAATCCATGCAGTTGCATAAGCAGAAGACATTTGCTAAAGCACACATAAAAAAAGCAAAGTGAAGCTGAAGTTATTTCAAGTTAACTGCATTGCTTCTGCGTGGTATTTCTCTAACTCCGCATCGAGGTCTTGAGCAGAAACTTTCTCACTGTTAGCCGCCGCTGCCCCTCTTCCACGTCCACCACCACCACCACCACCACCTCTTCCAAAGCCTCCACGACCTCCACGTGGTCGACCCATTCCACCACCTCTTCCCTGTCCACTGTCATCCATCCATATAACAGATTATCATAAGATGATGGAAATTTCAGGTTAATAAACAAGATTAGACTTTGTTCAAATAAATTTCTCTACACTTACATCCTTAGAGCTGGATTGAAATTCCTAAATGCACCAGGGGCAGGCGTTGCCAGCAGGCCATGACCAGGAGCAGGAATATTTCCATGACCAGGAGCAGGAATATTTGCACCAATTAACTCTATCTTCATTGGTTTTCCATCCAGTTGAACATCATTGTACCTCTTCACAGCAGCAACAGCATCAGCCCTTTTTGAGAAAACAATTTCTGCTGTACCCTGATACAAAACAAATCATTGTTAAGCCACAATAGGACATTGACAGCTTCATATAAAAAATGGAGAATGCTGTGTTCAGTAGGTACCTTGGATCGGCCACTCTTGTCGTAATTGATAGAATATTTCTTGAGCTCCCCAACTTCAGAGAATAGCTCCTGTGAAAAATAAGAGTTCAAGTCACATCAGTTAACAGTAGATGTCGAGATTATGGAGCAAAGCAAAGGACATGGAATGTAGCAAATTATTCAAACAAAAGAATAAAAAGAGAAACAAGATTGACTGAATGAATGCCTAATGCATCGTATTATACCAACACTTGTGCAGAGAACTACTGAACATAGTGCATATATGTGAGACTAGGAGACTGAAATAGTTGTATGATGCATCTTGTAATACCAAGAATTATGCTGAAACTACTTCAGATAATAAACATTTGAGAAATGAATTAGCATGCACTATCTTTAAGCAAATTTGTTAACTTTGACGATCACTAGTTGACTGCAACTTAACAACAACAATTAGAATACAAGTCTAACCTACTAGGATTTTCAAGAGCACATCATAATCCATGAAACAGTTATCGATAAAACCAAGCCACAAGCAGAATTTCAATAAATTGAATCGTTTACAGTAAAACCCTAGGGTTTTGAGCACCATAAACAGCACATAGGCATACCTTGATATCCTCGTTAGAGACACCGTAATCCAAGTTGGAGACGTAAAGCTTGGTCCCAGTTTCAATGGCAGGCGCCCGCACAAGCTGATCGACAAACATATCGTGGCCCCAAGCCAAATCAGTCGGCTGGATCTAGAGGCAAAAGATTAATACAAATGAAACCAAAATACAAGGCATAGAAGCGCGATTTTGATGGAGCGATAGTTGGGAAGAAATAGAAATGAGATAAAGATTACCGGTGGCATGGCATAAGGAGCAGAGCGATTAGGAGCACGGTCAGGGAAGCGACGAGCAGGACCCGGGCCGGAACGGGCACGGCCGCCGCGGAATCCACCGCGAGATGATGATGTCTTGCTGGTCTTGATGAGATCGTCCAACGACATGTCCAATCCACTCGCCATCTTCACTTCTTCAGTGCTATGAGAGAACTTTAGGGATCCAAGCTACTCAGAGAGAGAGGGATGGGAGCCAACTTGGACGACGAGTACAAAAATGTGCAAAAAGGAGATACGGACTAATTAACTCTATCAGAGGCATAAAGCCTATAATTATAGTAAATCTTGAAACATAGAGACAATGGTTTCGTGGTGTAGTTGGTTATCACGTCAGTCTAACACACTGAAGGTCTCCGGTTCGAACCCGGGCGAAGCCACGTAGCTTTTTACAAAGCTTCTATTTTCACATCCATTTTATGTATTTTATTTTGTATTCAATTCGTCCCGAATATATTTAGCACATCCGTTACGAACGAATAGAAAAGATCTGTGACAAAGGTTCTCACGAAGAAAATGAAGTGGTTCGTCACGGATCAAGTTGTTTTTTTTTAAAAAAAATCAGAATATTGTAGAGAATTTCTTACGTGATGTAAGGTATTTTTTTGAAATTAAGAAATTCTTGCGTCACCTAAGAAATCCTAACGCGACGCAAGGATACCCAGGGCGATAAATAGCAATTGTCTTGGGCGTTGAATAGAAAGCGCATGTTATTCATCGCCCACGTCGTTTTGCTATTTATCACCCAGGGTTTTCTTACGTCACGTAAGACTTTCTTGCGTCACACAAGAATCACTTCCTTACGCGACGTAAGGAATGTCAATCCTTGCGTAACGTTAGAAAGTGATTCTTGCGTGATGCAAGGGATCTCTATGATATTTCCTATAAAAAGACTTTTGGTGAAACCCTACTCATTTTCACAGCCTCCTCAACATTATTTGCGGCACTCACACACCAGCAAACTCCATCCTCTCGTTTTTGTCATTTTTCTTCAATTTCAACATCAAAATCAAGTAATGGTAAAAACATTGCATCAGGAAAGCAAAATTTTGTTCTCTCTCTCCTCTCCTAATTGGCGACTCTGGCGCGATTCTCAAGAACCTAATGAACTTGTGAATTCATTCCGGTATGGTTTCCCCGGTGATTCAGAGGGGGGCGTGGTGCGAATCCAGACCAGGAAGCAAGCTCGAGTTGGCTCTACGAGCAAAGTGATCAACCTTGGAACAATTATGGAGGATCTGGTGGAGGAGTTTCCAGATCTCCGAAAGGCGAATCCAAATTCTCAGCAGAAGAAGAAGACTTATTCTGTTGAGGATTAAGTGCGATCGAGAGCTGAAACTGATGATTCTTGGCTTGCGAGGGCAATGGTGACCATGAACATATTCAGATTGGCGATATGTCCACTGAAGAGGAAGATGTGATGAATACTGATATGAAATCGATCAAATCTAATTCTCCTATGCTGAAGGGAGTTAGCCTTGATCATTTTCCTAAGATTGATAGAGGAATGTATAAATTCTCGTTGAACGAAGTGCAATCTGAGGTTGATGAATGGAAATCCACTTTGATTGGAGGTGTTCTTGGTAAGAATCTCTCTACTGCTGAAATGAATCAATTTGTTAAGAAAAATTGGAAGTTTGATCTATATGAGATACAACTAAAAGAAAATGGCATCTGGATCTTTAGATTCTTGGACATTGAACATCTGCAGTGGGTGATTGATCAAGGACCATGGCTGATTAATGGTGTTAAGCTATTTGTTCTTAAAGAATGGCATTCTGGTATCCCTATGGCATGGTCTAGTTTTGACAATGTTCCTGTTTGGGTTCAGATTAAGGTTTTGGATCCTATTTTTTATTCACACCATATGCTTAGTGTGATTGGTAGCATGATTGGGTCCCAGTGTGTATGGATAGATTTACTGCAAGTAAAAAGAAGATGCCCTATGCTAGGTGATGCGGGAGCATCCGAGCTATCATCGAGGACGCCTCGTCCTAAATCTAGAGATGTGCTAACCACTGGAGCAAGGGCTAAATACCGCTATGAGCCATCATGGGAGTCAATGATAGTAGCCCGAGCTCGTATTGTAGCCATTCAAGCTCGTAGAGATCCGGTTCGAGTCAAAATGAGAAGTCAAGTATTGAAGATGAAATAAACTAGACTTCAAGAGGAAACTCTGAGATTTGGAATCGCTCAATTCCGATCTCGGAAGAGAGAGAACGAGCCGTTTCAAAAACAGATGTCGACGACATGTTTGCAAAGCGGCGACCGCCGCCTACCTTACGGCGATCGCCGCCTATGGCCGGCGACCGTTGCTTTGCCACTGGCGACCGCTGCCTGGTCACCGGCGATCGCTGCCTTGCCACCGGCGACCGCCGCCAGCCAGCTGCCACTGTTTCGATCTTTTGTTCTTTTCTTGCGAGATTATTTCTTTAATTCGGTTTAAGTCTTTTTAGGAAATACTTTTATTGGTTTTATTTATTTTAATTGGCACCCTTATTGACTCTATATAAGGTTTGCCCTAGTTATTGTCTTAGGCCCCCAGACTTTGATATTGAATACAACGTTTATCGTTTTTCCTCCCAAAAGAGTGCTTTTGTGAGTAGAGTGCCATGTGTGCATTGTTGTTGAACTCGCCCTAGTTGTACTTGTGCGTGTCAATCTCCTCCATAAGGTTGGTGCTATCGGGACTCCATAGAGCATCCTCCAGGTGCCTTGGCCTACCATAGACATTGTGTTTGGTTGTAATCCATTGATGTTTCTTCATCATTCGGTAAGGTTCTTGTTCCTAAGTTCAAGGGTTTTATCGTTGTTTGATTTGGTTCCAATTGTCCTATCATTCGACTTATCCTTCTTTCATCTCATTCTAATTCCTCCTATCTTCTCTGTTCGAGTTTCTGTTCGAGGTTTGGTGTCTAGATCGGACAACAACGGCTTATCCCCGCATCACTAGGCTACTCATTATTTTCTCTGTTAAGGATGCACAAAGGAGTGAAGTGATCTTGCAGGGGACTGATGGTATAGTTTATAAGCAAAAAGTGTGGTATGAGTGGATCCCCTGGCACTGCACCATTTGCAATGTCTTTGGTCATGGAAATAAGGCATGTAGCAAGCACGATCAATCAACACACAAAGGTCAACAGAAGGAGGCAGTACATAAAGACAGAAATGATAAGAAAGATGAGGGACAGATAAGTAAGGGTTGTATGAATGAGGCTCCTGCAGAAGTCAGACAACCTTTACAGCCTAGAGTGATCATTGATGCTTCTTCCCTTAGCAATGTCCAAGGGGTGAAAGATGGGAAGCATAGCAAGCTAGCTCAGAAAAATCCTCCTAAGAAGCCAGGGCCTAGGGATGTTGTCAAGGGCAACTCTTCAAAGACTAGTAATGCTCAAAATCTATGTCATAGCTCGTCTCATATATGCCTCTCAATAACAAATTTTCTGGGCTCAGTAAGGGTTGTAGCAACTCTCTAGACCCTTCCAATGTCTGAGATTATCATTGGTTCATGGAACACTAGGGGATGTAGTACATTCCCTAGAGCTAGGATAATAAGGGATTTTATTAAGAGAAATAAATTCAGTCTTGTTGCTTTGATGGAGACTAAGATATCATTGGATAGAGAAAAGGATATTGCATTCTGTCTTATGCAGAACTGGAGATATGCTACAAATAGTTCTCCCACTTGTAAGGGAAGAATATGGATTACTTGGGACCTGCCTTACTAAGTGTTCAAGTTACTGAGATTCACAGTCAATGGATGCATTGTTTAGTTAGAAGTAAAGACAAAAGTTGTGATTTGCAAGCTACTTTTGTCTATGCTTCTAATGCCTTGAGTGGTAGAATTTCTCTATGGAAGGAGCTAGAGAATTTTGCTACAAGTATCTTCGGACCCTGGATTATTCTGGGAGATTTCAACTGCCTTCTGGATCCCTCAGAAAAACTCTCCTTAAGGAGGAGGGTTAGCAGAGACCCCTGTGAATTGATTGATGTACTAAGGAAGCTGGATGTGGAGGATCATGCTTTCTCAGGTGCTAAGTACACTTGGAACAACCAACAAGAGGGATGTGATAGAGTGGCTTGCAAGCTTGATAGGGTCTTGATTAATAAGGATTGGGGTGGATCATTCCCTTCATCAAGTGTTTTATTTGGTGACCCCAATATCCCAGATCATTCTCCTGGTATTCTCCATCTTAATCCTACTCAGCGGATTAAGAGAGTTCCATTCAAATTCAAGAATTTTTGGACTGAGGAAGGAGACTATTTATATCTTGTAAGAGGAGTTTTGCAAGTTGATGTGTAGGGTACTGCTCAGTTTATTGTGGCAGAAAAATAAAGGAGGACTAAAGCTGCTTTGAGGAATTGGCAAAGGGGGAGGTTCAGGAAACTTGAAATTATGGTTGATGAATGTGTTGAGAAGCTCAAGCATGCTAACGAGACTCTTCAAGAGGATTTTATGAATTCTACTAAGCAGAGATTAGTGGCGAATGCCAAAGATTAGTTGGAATTAAGGATGAACCAGCTTCACAGCTTTATTGCTCAAAGAGCAAAAATAGACTGGATTAAACTTGGAGAGGAGAATTCTGCTATGTTCTATAATGGAATTAAATCTAGAAAAGCAAGATGCACTATCTTTGCTTTGAAGGATGACTTGGGAAGAGATTTGAGCTCTCAAGGTGAGATTACTAATGAAATTCTTCAATTCTATATAAAGCTGTTTGGCATATCTATTCCTGCACAACTGATGAGATTTGAAGGATTTGAAGGTGGCTGTATCAATACTCAGGATCATAGTCTCTTATGTGCATTACCAAGTCCTGAGGAGGTTAGAAAGGCTGTGTTTGGGATTGGTAATCTTAAATCACCTGGCCCTGTGGTTTTGGGAGCTGGTTTTTCAAAAATGGTTGGAATTGGCTAGGGCCTGATGTGATTAAAGTTGTGTTGGAGTTCTTTGACAAAGGTAGGTTACTAAGACAGTCTAATGCTACATTTGTTTCTATTATTCCCAAAGTTGATCAGCCTTTCAACATAAGAGAATTTAGGCCCATATCTTGCTGCAATACTATATTAAAAGTAATCTAAAAAATCCGAGTCATGAAGATCAGTCCTTTTCTGGATAGTCTTGTCAATGTCAACCAAGGAGCCTTCATACCTGGTAGAGCTATCATCCACAATCTTGTTGTTGCTCAGGAGCTAGTTAGAGGCTATGACAGTAACAGAATTTCTCCAAGGTGCCAAATTCAAATAGACCTCCAGAAGGCTTATGATTGTGTCTCCTGGGAATTTTTGGCAAACTCTTTAAGGCACCTGCTATTCCCTGATAAAATGATCCAATGGATCAAGGAGTGTGTTACTACTCCTTGTTATTCTGTTATTATTAATGGAGAGCTAAAGGGTTTTTTTTTAAGGTAAAAGGGGACTAAGGCAGGGTGACCTCTTTCACCATTCCTCTTTGTGATTGTCATGGAAATGCTTGCCAGGAAAACATCCTCAGTTGTTTCACACTGCTTGTCAGTTGGTCCCTCTTCTGTTTCAAGAACATTCACTTTGGCAGTTCCCTCTTCTATTTCAGTCTCATCTTCCTTCTCTAATTCCTGCTCCTTCTCATTTTCAGTTATTGTGTCTTCCTTCTCAAGAACACTCCCAGCTGCATCCTGCACCTCCATAGAAGATCCCTCACCGGTTGTTGTAGGTTCCGATCTCAAGGGAGATAAGCCTAGGTCAAAACTAGGAATTTCTGGACCAATTTGTAATTATAAAGAAAAAAACCAGTTATTAGTTGATGACCAAATCAACAACCTAAAATAAATCACCTGGATGATGCACCAAATCCCACTGGGTGATGCACCATCACCCAGTGGGTGATGCACCAACACCCTGGGTGATGCACCATCACCCACTGGATGGTGCACCAACACCCATTGGATGGTGCACCAATACCCACTGGATGGTGCACCAACATAAACTTTGCCATATTAACTTGTATAACCACTTACATTTCTTTTCCTTGGCACATAAACTTTTGCTTGACTTGACTTTGCAGGTTTTTTTGCAGCTTCTTTTGCAGGATTGCTGGAACTAGCTACTCCCAAAACTTCAACATCTTTTGAGATTTGATGGAGCAAATCTAAAAATCCCGGCATGTCCATGTTGTTGTTGTTGTGTTTTTGTTGTTGAGCAATTGTTTTCTCAACTTCTTCCATACACTTCACAGCTAAATCCCAGAACTCTGTGTTCTGGGATGGTTGTTGTTCTTCATCCTCCTCAACCATACCTTCTTGCTCCAATTTGACGTTAATTATTTTCTGAGCCTCGTGGTTCACAGATTTTAATGCTGCACTTCTCTTCAGCCTTTGGGGCATTTGTTCCTTTTGCAACAACAGTTCCCTCACATTCTGAGCAATATTCTCAATTCTTGTCATGTAGCGAGCCATGTAAGATCTCAACTCTTCATCTGTTTCCACTGCAGGCTCTGGCAGAGATTGGATGTCAGCTTCTTCTTCTTCATGTTCCTCTTCTTTCACATTGACACACGCGCTGAAGCTTGGTCGGCCCAGAAGTATCCCATTACCAAACCCACCATGCATTATTTCGTCATCCTCCCTATCTTTAAGCATCTTTGTGGTCCAGTTGTAGACAATGGGATACTTCCTAGGTACTGTACGACCTTTCCATCTCAATCTGTCTACATATATTAAATGTGTATAACAAAAATAGAGTGAATTAGCTTAATTAGATGATATAGCAAACCTAACTACCAGAAGGACCAACACCCACTGGGTGATGCACCAACACCCACTGGGTGATGCACCAACACCCACTGGGTGATGCACTAATTCAACTAAAATGGCAAAAAAAAGAATATATATTTTACCTCAAGTAAGAGCATCCCCCGTTGAAACTAGAAGCTTGTTTGTTCCCCTACACAAGTGCACAGTCAATAAGGGACTTGTAGAGGTATGAGCTCCAGTTGAAGTCCCTTATTTTATCAACATCTTCAAGCAATTCAAGAATGGATGCTTTGACGTACCCACTCCCATAGGATTGTACCATTGTGTTGACAAATAGAAGAATGAAATATCTTTTGAACCATGAGAATCCATCAAGAGATATCATTTTTTCAAAAATATCACCTGCTGAGATTTTGTTTAAATCTTTCCCAGGGAAATCTTCCTGCAGTTTCTGCCTCATCCCTGGATTTGTGAGTTTTTTAGGCTCAACAATTTCAGCTACACCTTTTGGAATTCCCAAGTTTTCATGCGCATCATTTTCTTTAACAACAATCTTCCTTCCGGCCTTTAGTTTAATTGTAGAATTAATGGGTGAAAATTGTTGCACACATAATGTCCTAGCCGTCCTGGCGTTTCCTTGATATCCCAGCAACTGACACATTTAAATCCCATTTCCTCCACAACGACCCTATGGTTGTCATTGAATACGCTTGATATAATGTAGTTTCTGAATAGGGAGGGCGATGTTCTGCACTTCAATTTTGGAAAATCATCTCTTAACTTCTTAATGCCCTTTTTGTTCCTGGGCTTTTGCAGTTTGGACTTCATTACAAAGACCTTCTCGCCCTTCTTAGGATTAGTCTTTTCCATCTTCCGCTTTCCCTTTCGGTCTACATCCTTATTCCCTGTCCCCTTTTCTAATGCTTCCCTTTCGAGCTTGACCAACCTCTCAACCTCCATATCTTCTTCATAGTCAGAGTCTTCTTCCGACATTACCTTTTGTTTTTTTGAACTTTTCTTCCCATCAACTACTGATTTCTTTCTCTTCCCTTGTTGGGATGTCTCAAGTTCTTCTCCGCTTTCTGTTATCATTAAAAAGAAAACAGAGATAATTAATAAAATGGCAGACAATTATTGTATCATTGATTCACCATTTTTAATTAGGTGATGCACCAACACCCACTGGATGATGCACCAACTCTCAGTGGATGATGCACCAACACCCACTGGGTGATGCACCAACTCAAACACATTATTAATAAAAATGGAAAAATGATTAGTGTTTACCATCAATTGGAGTTGTTTCTCCATGATAATCAGATGATGTGGTTGGGATTTCCACTTCTACTTCCTCTGTTAAACCAAAGACATATATCATGAATAACTAGTAACCAATACATATGCATCAATGAATCAATAGACATTAGCTCATGCACAAATAAACAATCACTCATGCCTTTTTCAATAATTATACATGCGTTTATACAAACGTACCAGTGTTAATATGTGGGGGATCACTAATGATTAGTGTTCCATATCTTAGCTCCTTTACTATTGCATTATCATTCTGTTTCTTTCCTACATTTTATACATAAAAAACATTGGATGATGCATCAAAACACATTGGATGATGCACCAAAACACATTGGATGATGCACCAAAACACATTGGATGATGCACCAAAACCTACTGGATGATGCACCAAAACACAGTGGATGATGCACCAAAACCTACTGGATGATGCACCAAAACCTACTGGATGATGCACCAAAACACAGTGGATGATGCACCAAAAACACAGTGGATGATGCACCAATCTTCCTTGTTCTTATCATCTCTCCAAGGCATTTGAAGTCTCTCAATTGGAACCTTCTCCTCATCGTTAATAATGTCAACCTTTACTTCCATCTTGTTCTTCATTAATAAATTCACAAATATTCTTCTCTACAATAAAAAAAATACATTAGTATCCAATTGTTGGTCCTATTACAAAAAAAATATAAAATTGTATTCAATTTTAAAACTTACTATCACTAAAGGAATGTGATTATATTTGTCTAATTTCTTGCCTTGAACACTTGAATTATCAATGGTATCAAACCTTGAGTCCTTGACATTGATTGCAATCACATAATAATGTTCACTCTTCTATATTGGAAAGAAAAACTACACATTCAAAATGATTATACATTAGTTAGACATAGTAAACATTATTAAAATATTTGGTCAACATTTATAAATAAACAAGTGATTTTTTTTTGTTTAATTGGTGAACAAGCAAAAACAATATAGTGAACATTTATTGGTAAACTGGTGAACAATTATATACAACACATTGAACATTTGTTGATAGACCGGTGAACTATTATAAACTATATAGTGAACATTCATTGCTTAACATTTGTGAACTAACATATCAGATAACAGAATAGAGTGTTTAGCAATTGAATATTCTGACTTGTCAGCTTTGATAAAGAAGCTTCCACACTATCATCAAAGAACGTTTGAGCATCGCAAGCTCTAAGACCCTCTGTAATTGGTAATGCTTATATATAACATCACTAGTTTTCAAATGTAATTTCCATTTTTTATGAATATGTAGTTCAAGTAAGAAATACCGCATGTTACTTCTTTATCAAATACATATTGTTCTGTCAACTGATGCAAAAAACTTTAGAGGTTTGGAATCACTTCTTTCTTCTTCTTTCAAATTCAGTAATTGTGACCACGAGTCAAGTGCATTGCTTTCAACATATTTCTTAGGGTTCATGCTAAGGAAGTCCACATTTTTGTAGTTTAAAGAACCCATGGAATGTTAAACAATATGATACTATAGAACATTAATTAATTAGGCAGTATGTGACGAGGCGAATTTGTCGTGTGCCAAGTCAAGTAATCCTAACATGCAAACTAAATAATATAGCGCGCAAGTAAGGGTCAAATCCCAAGAGAATCAGTTTATCAAATTCTTAAGTTATCACAATGACTAACCAAAAAACGTAACCAAAGGGGGGTTTTTGTGGTTTTGATACGAAGTATCGAATGTCAACTTGGTTATAAAAAGATTAAGCGAAGTGTTCCACTTAGCGATTATCCACAATTAGATTAACAAGTTGATCTGAAAATCCTTTTTATCCCTATGTCAAGTTCTCAAGTGATCGTTCTAATTCCTGTTCTTGAATAGTTATTAGTCCAACTAGTCCTAATAACCCTTACTCGATTATAACCTCGAAACTATCAAAGTTCAATAACAAAGTAGCAATGCATTCAGGAATAGATAGATACATGCAATATCATGGACAACTAGTCGGATACTCGACATGTACTCAACTCTCTTCTCTAATAACAATCACAACTAGTTCATGCAAATAGATTGTGCTACACAACAAGTATGATAATTCAACTAGAAGTATATAGCAATATGAACAAGACACAACTAACTTAGGTGATCAATCTAAAGTAGTAAATCTAGTTCATCGACAATACAAACAAGAGAGTTGAGACAATCAAAGAGTAGACAAAAGGGAAGGATAAACTCACAACTTGTTGAATCCAAAAGCTTCAAACGCCAAGTGAAACAAAGGAACTTTAGCAACTCATAAGTTTGTGAAAACTCTTCCAAAAACTTAAGCAAAACAAAGGTTAGATGATCAAGGATGATCATCCACTACCTATATAGTATCAGCTGATGTAACAGCCGAATTAAGGTCTAAAAAACGTATGGAAAGTTACAAAATTAAACACAAATTACTTCAAATCGCAAAGACATCAATTTGATTCTTCTGTCGAGGAACCGCACCCGCGGGTTGAGAGCCGCGGGCGCGGTTTTGAGTTTCTTCAGATTTTCTGGATGGCAGAGGGCCGCGGGCGCGGCTTGAGACCCGCGGGCGCGGCTTGAGCTTTCTCGAAAGTCTTGGCTGATGGTGAGGGCCGCGGGTGCGGCTTGAGCTTTCTCGAAAGCCTTGGCTGAAGGTAAAACCCGCGGGTGCGGCTTGAGACCCGCGGGTGCGGCTTTGTTGTCTGAGGCAGAATTGCTGATTTCTTCAAGTCTTCGTCTTCGTCTTCGTCTTCAGCAGCTTCTTCCTTATGCTTCAATGCTTCCAATGCTTGTATCATCTCTTGGGATCTCGTATGTAAATCTTCTCTCGAACAGCTCCATGATACAGATTACATAGAAACAAATAACATAATCCTATACAAAACTAGCTAATAATCCATAGTTGCGGTATGTAAAACACCGCTTATCAAACTCCCCCATACTTAGACCTTTCTCGTCCCCGAGTAAGCTAAAAGAAACTTACTCTTTTACAATAATCACTCAAAGATCTCAGGAAGTATGAAAAAGAAAGAAACTACAAATCACTAACACATTTAGTCTACAAACAATATGATGAGAAAGAAATCTATCAATTTTGGTCTTCCATAGTGGTTAACATGCAAAAAATTTTGTCCTAAGACACTCATTTCACTCATTTTGCCTAGGCGCCTCGAAAGGTTTTCACCTAGCCACTCATTTCATTTTCAATCTCACCATTCCTTACCGCCCTCAAGTCCTTTTTTGCCAAGCCTAATGCAAGCCGAACTACCCGCTTATTGCATGGATTTTTCCATCCCAGGATTTTCATTTGCCTTTTTTCGTATTTTTGTGGCTTTTTCTGTTTTTAATTCCATGCAAAGTACAACAAAATAAAAACCGAAGGGAAATAACAAGGAAATGAAACTATTCTAGGATAAGCAATGAACTAATTTTCCTCCCCCATACTTGTAGTGCACAATGCCCTCAGTGTGTAAGACATAGAAGAATAATGAGGAAGAGAGAAAGAAGCTCACTGATCCGGGTCATCCCGGTTTGGATATTCGGGCCAACGAGCATGCATGTCGAGCCGTAAGTCATCCACCGACTGCTGCAGCCTCTCAACATTCTGGTTCACCGTCTGAACCGACTGGTAGACATACTCAATCCGCTCGAAAAGACGCTGCTCCCAAGGTATGTCAGCAGGAGCTGCGGATGATGAGCCTTCGCCCCATTGCCTCTGAGGCTGAAAACGAGGGGCAGGCTCCTGGAAGTCATCATCATCATCATCCTCAAGGTCAGCTGGCTGCTGATCCAGCTGCGGAACCGGCTCCTGGATGCTGATCCCACCGCGAGCTCGTCGTCGAGCAGCTGCACGAGGGGGAGCGGGTGCTGGGTTGAGCCTAAAAGTATGGGCTGGCCCATAAGCAAAATCCTCGGTGAGAGCAATCTCGGGAGGACCGAGCCAAACCCACATCCGCTCGTCTTCATTTACTGTAACCGACTTGAGCCACCTAAGTCGGGTTTGCAGAAACGTGATATCCAGCAAATAGGGACCCATTGAGGGGTCCGGACTACCTACGCAGTCAAGCGTCTCCCAGTCGGGGACGACAGCCTCTAAGATGAGGGTGATCATGCCACCCAAAGCAATCTGCCCCCTTGGTTTTGAGCGGGCTATCTTACAGGAGTGAACAAAAAGTGAGAGCCAATCCGGAATTACCTGACATTCCGGCATAAGAGCATACAGATACTTCAGCTGGTAGGCAGGCACCTTGTTCACCTCAGAAAGCCCAAAGAAGGCCATAGAGAGGGCTCGATGTGTCAGGCGGAGACATGGATGGGACATCTTAGCATTGTAGTCATTACCATGGGTGTCCCGAACTTGTCCCGTCCATGTGTACCAGACCTGTGTCGGGCTGTCGCCAACTGTAGTGTCATAATCTGCAGAGGGAACCTGAGAGATTCCCAAGATGTGGCGCAACTGTTCGGCCTGAACTGTAAAGGACCGTCCATTGTAAATGAACTGGATGGCCGAGATGAAGGTGGTCTCCGAGACGGTCTTGGTCTTGAGGCTTGCCAGAAACTGATAGGTAGCCTCGGCATGAGTGAGGGCTGACCTGTACAAGAAACCCTGCAGCCCTGCGTGCTCAAGCATGGCCTCAGTGCATGCAGTCATACCCAAATCATCGAGGGTACGTGGATGAAAAAATCTCGTGGCTACACACTGCTTAGCCCTTAAATAAGCTAAGTTGGTCTGAACCTGTTGTTGCCACAAATCATTTTTGTGGCCTCGGGATGTTCCTGCTGCAGCCATCAAAGTGTATACGCAAAACAAATGCTACCACAAATCCGCACACAACAAATATACCAAGCAGCAGCAGCAGCACAATAGCAAAAAGCCCTCCCCGAGGTGTAAGAAAATCAACAACGATGAGGGAGGTTGTCAAAAAACTTACTGAAATCAGCAATGGACGACAGAGGTGAAAACCGCGGGTGCGGGTGGGGAGCCGCGGGTGCGGTTGTAGCTTTCGTCCGATTTCTGGCGAGGAGGGAGCCGCGGGCGCGTTTGGGGAGCCGCGGGTGCGGTTTGGGCGAGCTGGAGAAATCTTGGCAGGGCGAGGCCGCTGGTGCGGGTTTGTAGCCGCGGGTGCGGTTTCGTCTAGACAGAATTTCTGCGCAGGTTGAGGGTGCAGCTGCGAGCGTTGGAGCCGCGGTTGCGGTTTGGATGCCGGCGCGGGTGCGGGTGTGGGTGCGTGTGCGGGTGCGGAGGAGGATTTGGTGAGAGTGTGTTGGTGTTGGGAGAGAGGGGGGTTTGGTGGGAGGTTTTTGATGTTTGAGAGGTAGGGTATGAGGGAAGTGGGAAGAGAGAGTTTTATGTGGTGGGAGAGTTTTATGTGGTAGGGGGTAGAAAATGAAATTCGATATGGAGAAGGGTAGAAGATGAAATTTGATATGGAGAAGGGTAGAAGATGAACCGTCAATTCCTTTTTTTTTCTTTTTTTTCTTTTTTTATAAACGAAAAGAAGAACCGTCAATTCCTTTAGTAGCAAACGACCATCGTCTTCTCGTCTTGACTTCCTAGAAAATAAAAAACAAAACAATTAAAAGGAAAATGAAATTCAAGGGAAAAAGAAGAATACCCTGGGTTGCCTCCCAAGCAGCGCCTTGGTTAGAGTCGTGGCTCGACTTGGTTTCCCGTCTTCAATTTTCCAAAGTTGGCTCTTCTAGAGCCATTTCATCGAAAGACACTTTGGTGAATCCCTCATGGTAAGGTTTTAACCTTTGACCATTCACCTTGAAGACGTTGTGGTTGTCTTTGTCAAACAACTCCACGGCGCCATGAGGAAAAACGCGAGCGACAACATACGAGCCATTCCACCGGGATCGCAACTTACCTGGAAAAAGTTGAAGACGAGATTGGTAGAGCAAGACCTTGTCTCCCACCTTGAAATCTTTCCTCAAGATGTTCTTGTCATGCCAAGCCTTCGTCTTTTCCTTGTAGATCACCGCATTCTCATACGCATCCCGGCGTATCTCTTCAAGCTCTTGGATTTGCAACTTCCTAAAGTCGCCTACCTCATCCAACTCCATGTTGCATTTTTGCACCGCCCACCACGCCTTGTGTTCTAACTCCACCGGAAGGTGACAAGCCTTTCCAAACACAAGTCGATATGGGGACATTCCTATTGGAGTTTTGTAGGCAGTCCTATATGCCCAAAGTGCATCATCCAACCTTAAACTCCAATCCTTTCGATTAGGAGCCACCGTCTTTTCCAGAATCCCCTTGATTTGCCTATTGGACACCTCAGCTTGTCCATTGGATTGGGGGTGATAAGCAGTTGAGACTCGTTGAGTGACATGGTACTTCTTTAATAGTGCACTCACCGTCTTGTTGCAAAAGTGAGTACCTTGGTCACTTATAAGAGCCTTTGGAATCCCAAAACGAGAAAAGATATTCTCCTTCAAGAAACCTGCTACCACTCGGGAATCATCAGTTCTGGTGGCCTTCGCTTCCACCCATTTGGAAACGTAGTCCACCGCAAGTAAAATGTATAAATTCCCAAACGAACTAGGAAAGGGTCCCATGAAATCAATACCCCAAACATCAAAAATCTCACAAAAGACTAATGGTGTTTGTGGCATCTCATTTCGTTTAGAAATTTTCCCGACCCTTTGGCATCGGTCGCAAGCTTTGCAAAAGGCAAACGCATCCCGAAAGATGTGTGGCCAATAGAAGCCGGCGTCCAATACCTTCCTAGCCGTTTTATTAGCCCCGAAATGTCCCCCACATGCATGAGAATGACAAAAAGTAAGGACAGACTGTACCTCGTTATCCGGGAGGCATCGTCGGATTACCTTGTCAACACAATGTCTCCAAAGGTAGGGGTCATCCCAAACGTAGAAACGTGATTCCCGCTTGATCCTATCTTTTTGAGCTTTGGTGTAGTTCGGCGGGAATTCTTCGCGAACCAGGTAGTTCACGATATCGGCAAACCATGGTTTGAAAGACCGGAGGGCGAAAAGCTTGCATTCGGGGTCAATTTCTGCATACTCGGCTGTCAGAAAACCGCGATCGCGGTTATTGAGACGCGGTCGCGGCTCTCCTTGCAGACAGATTTCTGGCAAACACAAACCGCGGGTGCGGTTTACTAGCCGCGGGCGCGGCTCTTTCTTTTCCGGAAATTCTTGAGAGCATAAACCGCGGGTGCGGTTCCCTAGCCGCGGGTGCGGCTCGTACTGAGCAGAAACAGAAATTGCAGAATTAATTTGATACAAGTTTTCGTCCGGGAACGTACCTTGAATTTGAACCTGTAATTTACCGTCCTCTGCTACAATCCGGCTCAAATGATCAGCTACGGAGTTTTCGACTCCCTTCTTGTCCCGGATTTCCACATTGAACTCGCTTAAGAGCAAAACCCATCGAATGAGTCTTGGCTTTGATTCCTTCTTCGTCATGAGATAACGAAGAGCAGCGTGGTCCGTGTGGATAATCACCTTCGTGCCCAAAAGATATTGCCGAAATTTTTCAAGGGCAAACACCACGGCTAGCAACTCCTTTTCCGTGGTGGAGTAATTCCTCTGAGCTCCGTTCAAAGTCGTGGAAGCATAGTAGATGACGTGCATTGCTCTTCCGACTTTTTGACCAAGAACGGCTCCCACCGCATGATCACTAGCATCACACATGATCTCAAAGGGTAGAGACCAATCGGGTACTTGGATGATTGGTGCTTCGGTGAGGTGGGCTTTCAGAGTGTCGAATGCCTTCTTGCACACATTCGACATGTCAAAAGTAGCTTCCTTTTTCAAAAGCTCACATAGGGGCGTGAAGATCTTAGAGAAGTCCTTGATAAACCTGCGATAAAAACCTGCATGGCCTAGGAAGGAACGCACTTCACGCACATTAGTAGGATAAGGCAACGATTGAATGACGTCAATCTTTGCCTTATCGACCTCAATACCCCTAGCTGAAATTATGTGCCCCAACACTATCCCTTGTTCAACCATAAAATGACACTTTTCAGAATTCAATACTAGATTAGTATCTACACATCTTTTAAGCACGAGTGACAAATGATTTAAACATGCATCAAAGCTATCCCCATGTACCGTAAAATCATCCATAAAAACTTCTATGAAATGTTCAATGTATTCCGAGAAGATGCTTACCATACATCGTTGAAAGGTCCCGGGCGCGTTACATAATCCAAAAGGCATCCTACGATATGCAAAAGTGCCAAAGGGACATGTAAACGTCGTCTTCTCTTGATCTTCGGGTGCAATAGCCACCTGAAAATACCCTGAATACCCATCTAGGAAGCAATAATACGGACGACCGGCAAGTCGTTCAAGCATTTGATCAATAAAAGGGAGGGGGAAATGATCTTTTCGGGTTACCGCGTTCAGCTTGCGGTAATCAATGCATACTCTCCAACCCGTTTGAGTTCGGGTAGGAACCATCTCACCTTGTTGATTCTCTACCAATGTTATGCCCCCCTTCTTAGGGACACATTGAGTTGGACTTACCCATTGACTATCCGAAATGGGGTAGATCATGTCAGCTTGAAGAAGTTTCGGCACCTCCTTCTTGACCACCTCCATCATAGGTGGGTTTAACCTTCTTTGGGGTTGCCTAGAGGGTTTAGCACCTTCCTCAAGAAGGATCCTGTGCATACAGGTGGAAGGGTTAATTCCCTTGATGTCAGCAATGGTCCACCCAAGAGCGGTAATGTGTTCTTTCAGCACCATCACCAACCTTCTCTCTTGTTCACCTGTCAACTTGCTTGAAATGATTACCGGGAGGGTATCATTTTCCCCAAGAAAAGCATATTTCAAGTGCTCGGGTAATTGCTTGAGCTCTACAACCGGTGCCTGCACAATAGAAGGAAGAAGCTTTTCGCTCTCTAAAGTTAGCAGCATGGGCCGACCGGCCAAAATTCTACCCGAAGCGTCTAGACGAGCTAGAACATTTTGAATCTCAGGTGGAAGAGACAAGTCAAGTGTTGGTGAGTGAACGATGCTGTGTTCCAATACACTTTGTAATTCATCTAAGCCAAAGATATTGAAAACATCTTGGACTATAGGATCAATTACATCAATTGAACAAATAGACGCAGCATCTTCGACGGGGTGTTTCATAGCATCAAAAATGTTAAATTGAACTATTTCCCCATCGAACTCTAAAGTGAGAGACCCACTAGCCAAATCAATCTTTGTGTTAGCGGTGCGCATGAAGGGTCTCCCAAGCAAAATAGGAGCAGCTTGCCCATCATGTTCCATGTCTAACACAAAGAAATCAGCGGGAAAGAACAAATTATCCACCATAACCAGAATGTTTTCAACTACACCTTTAGGATACACGGTGGACCTATCGGCTAGTTGAATAACAATTCCGGTTTCATGAAGTGGACCTAACCCGAGAATCTTATAGAGAGAGTAAGGCAACACATTTATCGATGCACCCAAATCGAGCATGGCTCGTTCAAAATGTGTGTCGCTTATACGGCAAGGTATGCTGACCATGCCCGGATCGCTGCATTTCTTAGGCATTCGCCTTTGAAATACAGCGGAGACACGCTCGCTTACCGTCACCTTTTGTTGCCCTTTCAACTTTTGATTCCTCTTGATTGTGCAAAGTTCTTTTAAAAACTTTGCATATCGAGGAATGCTTTTAATTAACTTGAGCAAGGGAATGTTTACCTCACATTTGCTAAACGTCTCAAACAACTCCTTGTCGTTTTCCGGCCTTTTGGTGTTCCTAAGGGCATCGGGAAACGGGGCGGGAGGCTTGGTGGAGTCAAGAGGTGGAAAGTTGGGACGAACGTAGTTGTCCTGTCTCAACTGGAAATCCCCCCGATCCTCCACTTCGAGTTCAGCATTCTGTGAAGAAACCTCTGGAAAATTTACCTCGGTGGATGAGCCGCGGGTGCGGTTCTCTACCCGCGGGCGCGACTCGTCAGTGTAATTGTTCTCTGGCGCAGTGGAGGAACCGCGGGCGCGGCTTTCAACCCGCGGGCGCGGTTCTTCAGGAAAATTGTCGTCTGGCGCAGTGGAGGAGCCGCGGGCGCGGTTTTCAACCCGCGGGCGCGGTTCTTGGCTATCCTCAGAATCCAATTTTTATGCCGAAGCCTCGACAAGGTTTTTGGTTTCCCCCAAAATCTTACCACTTCTTGTTGTCACTGCACTTACATTTCTGGTTGGATTCACCACCGTTTGGGACGGTAGAGATTTGGAATTTTGTTGTGCAATGGTGGTAACAGCTTCAGCCAACTGCCCAATTTGCTTCTCCATGTTCTTGATGCTCGACTCAGTCGTTTGAACATGAGTTGTGAAGTGTTGAGTCAAGGATCTCAGCAGCTCTGTGGTAGATGGTCCAGCATTGGGTCGAGGGCCTTGAGCTTGTTGTTGGGGCTCATTTGGATCACGCCACCAAAAATTGGGATGATCTCTATACCTCGGGTTGTAGTTATTTTGTTGATCACCATGAGGTCGTGGGGGTCCATACCCACCACCAGCAGCAGCATTGACTTCAGCAACATCTTCACTTTCAAGCTCAGGGCATTTATCTGTAAAATGAGAAGGGTCAGAACAAATACCACATACCTTTACTTGTTGTTGTTGTCCTTTTTGCAACTGAGAGACCATCTTCTTCAACTCTACAAGCTCAGCTACAAGAGCGGGATCCCCTGAACTTGCTGCATGCACTCCCTTTTTGGTGTATATCCTACCAAAACTTCTCGTGCTCTCAGCCATATCTTGCAATTTCTCCATAGCATCCTCCGGCGTCATGTTGAGAATATTCCCACCACACGCAGCATCAACCATCCTCCTTTCTTGGTTAAGGAGACCATTGCAAATGTAAAGCACAAGATCCTCGGTATCATACCCATGAAAAGGGCACGAAGCACACAACCCCTTGAAGCGTTCAAGGTAGTCATAGAGCGTTTCGTCTTCACTTTGCTCGACATGGGCTATCTCCTTCTTGAGAGCATTTGCCTTCTTCACTGGAAAATACTTGCTCAAGAACACCTTGTGCAACTTTTCCCAATTATCAACCGAACCGGTTGGCAAATGGTAATACCAAGAACGAGCACCATCCTTCAAAGTGAACCCGAAGGCTCTCATCTTAATCTGCTCTTCCGTGACGTTTGGCGGTTTGGTTGTCATGCAAATGTCATGAAATTGGTTCATATGCATGATTGGATCCTCACCAGCCAAACCATGGAAACTTGGGAGCAAATTGATCACCCCCGACTTGAGCTCGAACGTCACCCCATGAGCAAGGGGTGGAATAACCACAGCTTGAGGTTGCTGTGTCAGGTTCGGTGTTTGTCGCTCTCTCAAAGTGCGAGTAACACCACCTCCTGGTAGCCTTGTCTCAATTAGCTCTCGTTGAGCATTAACGACCAACTGCATGTCAGCTAATTGACGTTGCACTTCAGCAAGAGCTTCTCGATCGGCCATTTCTACTGTCTCAGTCCCGACTCTGTTCTCTCTTCGATTCAAATGAAAAGTTCTCTCGATCTCTGAATCAAGAATAGAAAGAGGCTGATTAGTAGAACGGGTGTTGACCATTCACTAGTCAACACTAAAGTTAGATAAGAACTTAAAAATAAGAAAATTTGATTCCCCGGCAACGGCGCCAAATTTGACGGGGCGAATTTGTCGTGTGCCAAGTCAAGTAATCCTAACATGCAAACTAAATAATATAGCGCGCAAGTAAGGGTCGAATCCCAAGAGAATCAGTTTATCAAATTCTTAAGTTATCACAATGACTAACCAAAAAACGTAACCAAAGGGGGTTTTTTGTGGTTTTGATACGAAGTATCGAATGTCAACTTGGTTATAAAAAGATTAAGCGAAGTGTTCCACTTAGCGATTATCCACAATTAGATTAACAAGTTGATCTGAAAATCCTTTTTATCCCTATGTCAAGTTCTCAAGTGATCGTTCTAATTCTTGTTCTTGAATAGTTATTAGTCCAACTAGTCCTAATAACCCTTACTCGATTATAACCTCGAAACTATCAAAGTTCAATAACAAAGTAGAAATGCATTCAGGAATAGATAGATACATGCAATATCATGGACAACTAGTCGGATACTCGACATGTACTCAACTCTCTTCTCTAATAACAATCACAACTAGTTCATGCAAATAGATTGTGCTACACAACAAGTATGATAATTCAACTAGAAGTATCAAACTCTAGCAATATGAACAAGACACAACTAACTTAGGTGATCAATCTAAAGTAGTAAATCTAGTTCATCGACAATACAAACAAGAGAGTTGAGACAATCAAAGAGTAGACAAAAGGGAAGGATAAACTCACAACTTGTTGAATCCAAAAGCTTCAAACGCCAAGTGAAACAAATGAACTTTAGCAACTCATAAGTTTGTGAAAACTCTTCCAAAAACTTAAGCAAAACAAAGGTTAGATGATCAAGGATGATCATCCACTACCTATATAGTATCAGCTGATGTAACAGCCGAATTAAGGTCTAAAAAACGTATGGAAAGTTACAAAATTAAACACAAATTACTTCAAATGGCAAAGACATCAATTTGATTCTTCTGTCGAGGAACCGCACCCGCGGGTTGAGAGCCGCGGGCGCGGTTTTGAGTTTCTTCAGATTTTCTGGATGGCAGAGGGCCGCGGGCGCGGCTTGAGACCCACGGGCGCGGCTTGAGCTTTCTCGAAAGTCTTGGCTGATGGTGAGGGCCGCGGGCGCGGCTTGAGACCCGCGGGTGTGGCTTGAGCTTTCTCGAAAGCCTTGGCTGAAGGTAAAACCCGCGGGTGCGGCTTGAGACCCGCGGGTGCGGCTTTGTTGTCTGAGGCAGAATTGCTGATTTCTTCAAGTCTTCGTCTTCGTCTTCGTCTTCAGCAGCTTCTTCCTTATGCTTCAATGCTTCCAATGCTTGTATCATCTCTTGGGATCTCGTATGTAAATCTTCTCTCGAACAGCTCCATGATACAGATTACATAGAAACAAATAACATAATCCTATACAAAACTAGCTAATAATCCATAGTTGCGGTATGTAAAACACCGCTTATCAGTATGATGCATTTCATTAATTTAAAAACTGAATTTCTTACTTCACGTATGTTGGATCTTCAGTTATCCATTTGTAGATTTTTATTTTACATGCTTTCTATTTAACGCCCACCCATTTTGCTATTTGCCGCCCAGGTCATCCGTGCGTCACGCATGGATTTAATCCGTGCGTGACGCACGGATTGCACATTCCAGAAAACGCACGGATACAATCCATGCGTCACGCACGGATATCATCCATGCATGACGCATGGATTGTATCCGTACGTCATGCATGGATTTGCATATATGAATCTAGGGTTATTCAATGTATTTCTAGTTAAGTGTGCAAAGAAACACATTTTTAGTGTCTTTTTTAAGGCGATAAAGCCCAATTCGACAAAAACATCATCGAAACTTTATCGAAATGGAATGAAACTTTGTTTCAATCCTTATAATGTCTATTTGATCATGTGTGTAACTTGAAATTCAAATTTATACCTTTGTAAGCGAAACATAGTTTGAAAACCGAACGAGGTCGCAATATGTATGGCGCACCATATACAATTTGAAATATAATAAGGTTGAACATTCATCAACATAACAACAATATAAGCATTCTAAATTTAACAATAAGATTTTGCAACATAAAACCATGCGTCACGTGTGGAATGCATCCACACACCACGTATGGTTTTAAACCATACGTGACGCATGGATGTCAATGTATTTTTTTGTTGCTTATGGGTCCATGTCAATGTATTCAATGTAATTGTACTTATGTCACACAAAATAATTCATGTTCCGTGTTGTTTTTAAAGGCTTTAAAACCACAATTCGCCATAACGTCGTCGAAACATCATCGGAATGGAATGAAACTTGTTTACAATGCCTATTAGATATATTTAACCATGTCCGTAACTTTAAATCAAAACCTTTTGCTTTTAGAGTAACACGCTCTTTGTAAAACATCAAACTACTCACCACAAGCTTAACTTGTTGTAATATATATGGTCGCAACATTGATGTTCACGTATGTTTGAAAAATTTATACAAAAATGTGTTATAAGGCATATAAAGTCCCAATAATGTCTCACACATACAAAACGAGATTCGAAACTATGCCAAAACGCTAAAACCACTAAAAACGGCTTAAATGGACTTAAGGCGGTTTTTGGCGAAACGACACACGAACGATGTCCGAATGTAATGAAACTTGTTTTCAGTGGCTATTATGGATATTTAACCATGTGGGTAACTCCCAATCACAACTTTTAACTTTTAAAGTACCGCCTCCTTTGTAAAAAACATACTAGTCGTAACTCTCTAACTTGTCGCAATATGTATATTCTACAACATTGACGGTGATTATTGTTGAAAATACTATACAACTTACTCTTATTAGGGATATTCAGTAGAAACAAGGTCTCTCTCACACGAAATGAGGCACGTAAACGCTAAAACCACTAAAAACGCCTTAAATGGACTTAAGGCGGTTTTTGGCAAAACGACACTCAAACGATGTCCGAATGTAATGAAACTTGTTTTCAATGCCTATTAGGTATATTTAACCATGTGGGTAACTCCCAATAACACGTATTAACTTGTAAAGTAGCATATCCATTGTTTGGACTTCTTACGTGGCTTAAATGTTCAACCTTTGACAATATGTAATTTTATTTTGATTGGAAATCATGCACACATCAGTGTTACTAAGAATCAAAGGGATCATGTGTCATTTGGTGCGTCACGCATGGAAGAGAACCGTGCGTCACGTGTGGATTATATCCATGCGTGACGCACGGATTTTATTTTCAGAACTCATACCAGCAGGTACGTCAGTCTCACCTACTGTAATAACTCCATTAATATTTTTACTATTTCCGTAACACCTACATTAATCCCTATTATCTTCCTTTCTTTCCATATTTCAAATGTCAAAACCCTTTTAACACCATTGTTGAACATTTTTGAGAGCAAAACACCATTTTTAACTATCTTCCTTTCTTTCTATATGGAGAATGAAGAGGAATGCACCAATGAAAGAGGTGGAGAAGCTCCATTTTCAAGTTACAACCTTAATAAGGTAACATTTCTTGTTCATAATAATATTTTTTAAGGTGTTGACTTGTTTTAGGGTTTGTATTAGTTAGGTTTAATGGATTTTACATGTTCAAGGTAGGAGTTGTATGACTAAACATGTTGATTTGTGAATTTATGTTGATTTATGATATTTGAAATGTATTATAATATTACTTTTTAAGGTTTTGACTTGTTTTAGGGGTTTGTATTAGTTAGGTTTAATGGATTATACATGTTCAAGGTATTAGTTGTATGACTAAACATGTTGATTTATGATATTTGAAATGTATTATAATATTACTTTTTAAGGTTTTGACTTGTTTTAGGGGTTTGACTTGGTTAGGTTTTATGGATTTTATTGACTTTAGTGATTATATGCATTGTTGGTTAAGGGGTTTGAAATGTATGACTTATGGCAATTCCACACGTCACGCATGGTTCACGACCGTGCGTCACACATGGAATGGATCCACACGTGACATGTGGATTTTCCATACAGAAGCTTAACTGGTTTGTTATCTGTGTGTTTGTGCATAGATGAACTTTTCTGTTTTTACTGGATTAGACAAGATTACTCTTAATGACTGCCCACCTCCGTCATACCTCGACTACATACCTTCGTTTGATTTGGGCATTGATTTTACAACATGGGAGCAACCGCAATCACAGTTTGGTGATATCAACACTGGATCTTTTGGAACCGGTTACGGTTTGTCGCAATGGCCTTCGCATTTGATGAGGCCACTTTCAGACACAAGTAGCTTAAATGTGTTTCGTCCTTTGCGTACTGCACCACAATTTGATATTGAAGTTCAAGAAGAACAATATGTCTCTGTTGATTACTCAGAGTTGTTTGCAAATGACTTGGTATTCGCCTCTAGACAACAGGGAGTGAGTTGGGCCGTTAACATTGCACAAGCCAACAACTTTTGCATAGTCAATGGAAGGAGTAGAGCACCTACCGAAACAAAATCTGGAAAACTTCAGCTTATCTGTGATAGAGGACGAGTGAATTACTCAAAAGCTAAGGGAGTGAGGAAAAACATCAAGACGAAAAAATGTAGATGTTGGTTCGAATTAAAGCTTCGAGAGGAGCATAGAGGGGCTTGGAAACTTACTGTAATGTTAGGTACCCACAACCATCCTATTGGTAGTAGCTTGTTTGGGAATGCGTTTGCAGGCAGATTGACGCCTGATGAAGTCTGTACAGTAGTTGAAATGACTAGGGCTCATTGTAAACCAAATGAGATTTACACTATGCTCAACAAGTCTCCCAAGAACCTTACAAAAAAAAACAAGTTTACAATTTGATGGCCAAGACGAGGATCGAAAACAGGGAAGGAACAACTGTTATCCAAGAGTTTTTCTACAAATGCAAACAGAGCGACTATTTCATGGAGTATAGGACAAGCAAAGATGATGCATCAATGATTGGTGATATGTTCTATGCGTCCCCTGAATCAATGAAGCTCTTGAAATCATTTCCCTATGTACTTAAAATGGACTCCACATATGCCACAATCAAGTAAGTTTTGTGTGATTATTGACCATTACATATGATTTTCCATAACATTGCAATAATATTATTTCAAATTATTTCTCTACAGGTACAAAATGTCATTTTTCGAGATTGTTGGAATCACGTCTACATGGAGGAACTTTGTAGTTTGTGGGGCATTTCTTGAGGGCGAGACTAAAGAGCATTATTTGTGGGCAATGCAACAACTTCAAGAGATGTATAGAAGAATTGGAGCAACGCCGACTTGCATTGTCACCGACCGTGAACAAGCTTTAATGAGTGCAACGGATCTTCTTTTTCCAAATGCAAAGTTTCTTCTATGTAGACGACATATAAGGAAAAACATAGAGGCCAAAGCTTCCCTCGAAATGAGATCGAAACTAAAGGGAAAAAACTTATCCAACGACTACTACAACTTGTTCGAGGAAACCACCGTAGAAGGATATGAAAAAAAGTTGGATACTATAGAGAGAGATTGGAACGCGCATATTCCCGTACTGCAATATGTTAGAGACAGTTGGCTTGGTCCTTTCAAAGAAAGATGTGTGTCGGCATGGACGGATGACGTGTTTACTCTTGGAAGCAACACGACAAACAGGTAATTTATCTGTAATTGCACTTACACAACTATATTCAGTTTTCTGTGAATTTAAATAGTTTATGTAAACTGCACATTTATACATCACGCGTGGATTACATCCGTGCGTGATGCACTGATTTGTTCCCTGCGTCACGCACGGATTTGTTCCATGCGTCACGCATGGATGTGAAGTTTACAGAAACTGCACAAGCACATTCCTGTTTGAACACCTTAATAAAAATGCAGAGTGGAAGGAGCGCATTCCTGTTTGAAGTCATATTTGAGTGGTGGACAAGGTAGGCTCGACACAGTGTTTGAGGAATACAGTGATATGGCACGAAACCAGTTAAAAGAGATATTGGGTTCATTTAACGAGAGCCTAACAAAGACGTATAGACTTGTTCACCAAACATCTTTGTTTGTACATTTGAAGTGCAAAGTTTCGTACAAGGCAATGGAGCTCTTGATTAAAGAATACGACAAAGGTGTACAAGGCATGTACAATCCACAATATTGCGATTGTGCAACCAAGGTCAGAGACGGGATGCTGTGTGTCCATGACCTTGCGACTTGTGTGAAGAAACAAATGCCAATTCAGCCCGTGTCTTTGCATCCTTTTTGGAGTACGTTGTCTTTGGAAGAAGTGGATACACAGTGTCATCTTGAAACTAAGAAAAACGTGGCAAGACGTTTATTTGATGAATTTTATGAAGAAACATGGAACACCTTGTCACCACATGATCAAGAGAAGTGTATTGAATCTGTCAGAAAGATAGCTAAAGTGGATACACCTCTCAAAGAGCCGCCTATTTCGAAACACACCGGTGGTCGTCCCCAAGGAGCTCCTAACAAAGTGCCTAGATCTACACAAAGAAAGAAGTCAGCATGGGAATACACCGACCAAGAGATGAGGTCTAGAGCTTTGGAAGAAACACCTCCCAAGAAGCAAAGGGTTCCTAAACCCTTTGGTGCACCTCCCGCTCCACAAAAAATGTATGCGCCTTCTAAGTACATTAGAAAGATACCAATGTGCATGCGACCATATGTGGAGGGTTGGTTTGACATCAGAGCCGATGGAAACTGCGGGTTTAGATCTATTTCTATGGAAACAGGTGACCGATATTATCTTCACTCTAATGTACACTTTATCCAAAATATTCCGTCACTCAATCTGTTTTTGAGAGTCATGTAACAGGTGGGACCCAAGAGCATTGGAAGTTCATACGAGAAGAGATGATAAGAAAGGCTAAAGAGATTTGGCATTTACTTAAAGGCACGTGGATTGGTGGAGAAGTAAATCCAACATTGGAGTCCGCTATACATCAACTTACATGGGAAAGCGATTACTACCCAGCTCCAAGGGATAAGTGGCTTACCGTACCAGAAATGGCATGTTTGGTGGCTTCGGCATGTAATTGTGTCTTTGTGTGTCTAGGCGAGCAAATTAAACAGACATTCCTACCTCTTAGACTTCCGACTTGGTATGGTCAACCTGGAGCCAAGATGCAAGTTGTTTGCCTATTACTACTTACACAGGAAGAACATTTCATCCCGGTATGTTTTTTTCAATTGCTATTTACCTAGTGCATTACATGTAAATTTAATTATGCAATTCCATAAAATCTATCTCAGATTCGCCTGAAGGATGGATGTCCACTACCACCTGTTTATAATCTTTGGGAGCGTAATTGTGAAGAATCTGTTGCGGACTTGTATGACGAAGTGTGGCAAAGATGTGGGGCTTACACACCCCCGAAAAGAGGAGGACATCAATCGTCCAAACAAAGCATCACAATTCCAGACGATGATGAAAACGATTACTAGTTCAAGAGTTATTGTCAGTCCTGACAATGTTGTAATGTGTATTTTATTTCGAGTTTCGAATGACCTTCTATGAGTTGTCTTGTCAAAAGGAGACATATGAGTTGTCTTGTCAAAAGGAGACATATGAGTTGTCTTGTCAAAAGGAGACATCGGATGGATTTGCAACATAAAACAGATATATTACAACATAAAACAGATACGTTACAACAAAAAACCGATACATTACAAAATAAAACAGATTCATTACAGCATAAAAAAGCCTCATTCTTTCTCTTCGTTAAAGATTTCCAGTTTCGCTGCCATAGTCCGGTTTTCCTCCAACAATTTCGTCATGACACGGAGATGATGAGGGTCATATTCAGGATCAAGAAACACCCACCTGATAGGATTATTACATTCGCATGTAATAAACCTCCGGCCATACTGGTCTGGTCTCATCTTGTCATTAGCGCTGAAAACCGTGATAGACTTCCTACACCTCTTATTTGGACACTGAATGGTGCTGCCTTCTCGTGGTATTGAAGATGATGATGAGGATGATGCCATATTGGTTTCCAATCTGTAATACAATGTAAGAAAACAAGTGAGAAAGTAAGGAATAAGATGTGGAATATGGAGCTTCAATGAAGAACTTCAAAAATCAACTTACAGCCTGATGGAGTGAAAAGGAGAGATTAATGAGTGGAAATGGTATGCTGAGGGAGTGAATTTATAGGCGATTTGAAACAAGGTTTACAATTCCATGCGTGACGCATGGAAGAGAACTGTGCGTGACGCATGGAATGCATCCGTGCGTGACGCATGGTTTTGCATTTGACCAACAGAATGCAGATTTATGTCTTGTGCACCCTAAACAAATAATCCAACAAATTCAACAACGCTAACCAGAAAATTTGTGGTGTAATCAATTCCATAATACTAATCAATTAACACAGCTGCAAAAACAAGGGCAATGGAACACAAATTTTAGTAAAGTAATAGGTTTGCAAGACAAGGGTAGGAAGAGAAGTCGAAGAGCGTACAGACGAGATCTGCAGAAGCAAGACGAAGAACAAAGTTGCTGCAAATTCGAACCTTCTCGTGCGTTTTGAGATCTTAATTAAGGCAAGTTAAGGTAGCTGTAAAAACAAGGGCAATGGAACACATATTTCAGTAAAGTCAAAAAAGGCAAGTATGACTAAGGAATATGAGAAAATGGGAGTCGATGAGATGAAAGAAAGAGGTAGAAAACTCTAACCTCAAAGCTCGAGTGAACACGAAGAGTTTGAGAGTTTCTTGAGGATGAATTTAAACTATGGATGCATGTGATAGATATTCACGTTGACACACTGCAAGACTACTAGACTCACTGTACGTACGTGTAGTCATGCATGCATTTGAACACATCAGCCATCAGGTACAGTACACCACCATGCATAAGTTGGATTTTTTAAATTTATTTCCTTGAATACAAAAGCAAGTCTAGTCTTCGAAAACTGCACACATCAATCTTCTTTTTGATTTTTTTTGTTCACTATGCCTGTATTAATTGTGTTGTCTTGTCAATCAGCTCAGTTTTTTTATTTGTTTTTCTACCGTCCATAATTGTTGATGCAATTTTATGAGCATATGGAGTCCTTCGATTGATATTCTCATTTCCTTTTGATACATTTGTCGAGATACGTTTTGTAACATTAATATCTTTAAATGCTTTTAATATTAAATTAAAAAATTATCATTATTAATAGCTTTAAATAAATATCCAATAAAAAAATAAAATATTTTAAACTTAATCATGTAGTAAAATAAATATTCTAGTACTTTCCCTATACTAGTAATAGTAGTTGATTTATGTCTTGTGCACCCTAAACAAATAATCCAACAAATTCAACAACGCTAACCAGAAATGAAAAGTTCAACAACGTCATAACAAACAATCCTTACGAAAAACGGACAATCCTGAAAATCTGAAAACAAACAGTTCATAAAAAACAATCGAACCCAATCCAACAAGATCACCACCGATATTGTTGATACATAGTTGTCCACGGCTCAATATCTTGAAGGACCTCGGTTATGGCTCCATGCATTGCAGAAACATCAGAGGGATCAGGCAAGGTTGCATATGGTGACAAGTGATCATAGACCCTGTCAAAAACCTACAAATAAAATTAAATATTGAAATTAGCCATTTGCATAATGTTTACCTTAAATCAAACTTAAAGAAAAATCAAGATCTCAAGTTACATGAGATAAATGTAATACCTGATGTGCTTCCAAGCTAGCGTGTCTGCCGGGTATCAGAAATCGATGAGTGCGGGGGATGTACCACAGAAGATACTCCGGAGCTTCTTCAAAACCTGTCTCCGCAAGTGGTCCCATCTGCTCAAGGGTCGCCCTGTGGATATCCATCCCCTCCCAACTCCACGCCATTCTATCATAATTCACCACATATGACCTAGGGCTGATGAGCCTATGGGCTCTAAGGGGTGAAATTGGAGGCCTGGGAATCATCTGCACCCTACCAAACTGCCTAGGCGACCTATCGGGATGGTGGGGCTCGGTTATGTCCATGCAGCTCAGCACCCCGAAAAAAAGAGCAGGAGCATAGGCAGGATCAGTGAAGTCGATTTCACCATACGAGTTCCAATTAACCTAAAAACGATATCAACGTCTTGCATTACTAAAACAGTAACTTTACACCTGAAGGTACCAAAACAGAGGTAAAAAAAAGTACGCAGTTTTTTTTGCAATTCCATGCGCCACGCATAGAATCAAGCCATGCGTGACGCATGGAATTGCAAAAAAAACTGAGGCTTTAAAATGTAAACAAAATGCAACACAAATACCTGATCCGCCCTCATTGCATCTAGTTCAGCTCTGTAGTTTCGTGCTTCAGGGTCGTAGTTCGGCAACGCTTCCTCAGGTAGGAACCAAAACGCATAAGGATGATCAACTGACCAACCAGGATTAAGCCGAACACCAGCTGCTAAGGATGGGAAGTATGTGTATATCCAACCCTACCATTTAAAAAATATAGTTAGCATTAAAACCATAGAAATAAGTTATGATTGCTAAAAAATGTAGTTCCTAAATAATTAAAAACTTACTTGAAGGAGAGTGAAACAAAATGAGATCAAACCACAATTTTGGCGTGTAGCGATGCCCATTTGGCGATAGAAATAAGCTAGCGCCGCAGATCCCCAAGACATACTTCTTGCCTCTTCAACACTCCCTAGAAATGCACCAAATCTCACCGGGAGCTTATGTTGTGACTTGTCAGTGAAGATTGTGGAAGCCAACAAGTGGAATATATATCCCATTCCATGAACTACGGGATCATTTAGGCCCTCAATGTGCGCCTTAAACTCTTTCGCTCTAATCCAATAACTATCGAGCTGTTCATTTTGAAGATGAAAATTTTGTCGTCCCTTTTCACCAAAATAGTTCTTGTTGGTAGTTCTCCCGACTGAAGCGGTGGGGTCGGTCACCATAGGTTTCCCCTGAATAGGAAGCAACATCAGCTTCTTGATGTCGAGCAACGTCACTGTCATCTCACCAAATGGCATGTGGAAGCTGTTTGTTTCAGGATGCCACCTTTCTATAAAGGCGCAGATGAGCGGATAATCAATCACATCGTACATCAATACCCTGAGATGAGTCAGCTCCGTTGCAACTGTGTGGTTACCCCATGGCAAGTCAGAATTGAGTTCCCAATCTTTCAGCTGTGATTGTCTAGTCTGGTAAGGGAGTACGCCTCTATCCTGTAAATTGATTACGTAACACAAATAATTTCAATAACGCATACATTTTTTCCACAAACTGCAGAAACTTGACATTCTGTGTAATGCAATTCCATGCGTCACGTATGGAACAGAACCATGCGTGACGCATGGACATAAACCATGCGTGACGCATGGAATTGCATTACACAGAATGCAAAGAAACTGGTTTCTTTTCAACAAAACTACAAATATTTCAACAAATAATCCATCAATTTAATGAAATCAATTCATACATTAACAAATTTAATATCACAACACATTTACAATTCATAAATAAAAATAAACATACTTTATCTTTCATATAATCAAATAATGAACATAACGTAATTTTTTCATTTTTTCAACCATTTTCCTAACATTAATTTAGTTATGATAAGTATTGAATCTATAAACGAAATTCTAATTACATACCTTTCCTTTTTGCACAAAAAAGGCTGTATGAGCTTCAAAGCTTATGAGTAGCTCCGGAATTTGTGGACCTCCAGGAGTACCCCCCTATAACTGAGGGACGTATATGTTTCTGACCGGAGGTTGTCGTCGTCGTCGTCGTCTTCTGGGTTGTTCCTCTCGCTCCTCTTGCTCTTCCGCTTCTTCATGTTCTTCATGAACATTCTCATATGTCCGATCCTCTTCCTGACCCTGTTCCTCATGCTCATGCTCCTGCTCATAATCAGAATCAGAATCAGCATTTGCACCCCCAGCTGATGGCCCTGCACTGCTACAAGCAACCAGTGCGTACTGGTCATCACCCGTCTGAGGGTTCTGAAAGTTATGAGAACCAGTAGCTTGTCTCATCATCTCCACAAATGATTGCTCTTGTTGTGGATAGCCCGGATAGCCTGGAAACTGTGTTTGTTGTGGAAACAGTGTTTGATGTGGGATCAGAATGGGGGTGCCAGGAAAGTAATGAGGGGAACCCTGGGGATCGAAACTTGCAGCAGACAAAGCTAGCTGCTGATGTTGCTGTTGTTGTTGATGCTGTTGTTGTTGCTCTTGTATCTGTTGTTGTTGCATCTCACCAGAAAACTCTAAACGACGAGGAGGCGATTCTTGTCTATTGTTCTTCTTCCTTGGTTTTGGAACTATGGGATCTTTTTTCTTCAGTTCTATGTTTCTTTGACGAGTATCGCGTCCAGGTCGACGACTACCATCCATATCTGCATCATAAAATGTGCAATTCCACAAAATTAATCAGTTTACTGAATGTAATCAGCATATCATCAAAAACTCAATCAGTATATCATCAAATCCAATCTGTAACTGCAGGAACACAATTTCTGGAATGTGCAATTCCATGCGTCACACATGACTTCAATCCATGCGTGACGTATGGAATTGCACATTCCACAAATTGTGTTCCTGCAGTTTTTCCATGTTTCAAACCCTAATCTCAACAGTTTTTCCAAAATTCTAACAGTTTTTCAATAATTTCATTAAAACCATACCAAATTTCAACAACCTAATTCATAACCCTAATTCACAAAACCCTAATTCAATATCAAAACCCTAATAAACTATATACACATGAAAATATGAAATTGGTCAATAAATTATCAACAAAGTACACAATCCATTCATATATTACAAGTTTAATCATTTCTAATCAACTAATTAACATACACATTGGATTTTGAAGTAAATATCATCAAAACAACATGAAAACCTCATATATACATCAATACCATACCATAACAATGAAATCTTAATGTTTACATACCTTATATGCAAAAAAGATGAAGAGAATGATGGATTTTAGGTAAAATGGTGCGTTATGGATTGCAGCCGCCGTCGAAGTGAAGTTGGAGATGGTGACAAAATGGTAGGGTTTGATGTTTTTGGGCTTTTATAGGTAAAAAATCCATGCGTGACGCATGGATGGTGTCCATGCGTCACGCATGGTTTTATTCTGTGCGTGGCGTGTGGATTAAAACCATGCGTCACGCACGGATTTAATCCATGCGTGACGCACGGCGCCTGGGCGGTAAATAGCAAAAAGGGTGGGCGTTAAATAGTAAGGGCCTTATTTTAGTACTTGATAGTTTCTCTCTTATGTCAATTATCCTTTGCTTAAAAGGTGATTTATGTGCCCAAGAAATATCTTTCTTCCTTTTCTCCTTTGGTGCATCATCACTTGCATTGAATTGACCTCTCTTCCAAACAAACATTGTTTTTTTATCTTCAACTTCCTTCTGTTTGATGAACATTAATTGTATATTAGATGAACATATATAACAAAGGTAATAAGCATTGTTAAAATATGTGATGAACAAGTATACATAGTTGATGAACATTTACAAAATATATAATGAACATTATAAAAATATTTTGATGAATATTAACAAGCAAAATGATGAACATATAGAACAAAGGTGGTGAACAAGTATTACGAAGTTGATGAACATTAACAGAAAAAATGATGACTATATAGAACAAAGGTGGTGAAAAATTATTACACAGTTAATGAACATTAAGAGACAAACTGATGAACAAAATTAAGGAAAGATAAATCACCTTCTCCAACCTCCTAGGTGATGTCTTTTGTTCTTCAATCAGTTTGTTAACCTCCTCTTTAATCTCCTTATCTTCATTCTCTTCAAATTGTTCATTCTCTTGAGCATTCTGTGTAATATATTCATCCACCTTTCCCATTACGTGCATCATTCGCTTCTATCACTTCATTTTTTTATTATTCGTTCCCATTTCATTCATATCATTCTCTTCATTTTGCTCCTTCGTTTGTACATTTATACATTTAATTAGAGATGTGAATCATAATTTAATCAAATAAATTGATCTTACCTTAATGTTTTGATGAACATTAACAAAACACTTAATAAACATTTATAAAAATTTTGTTGAACATTAATAAAATATTTGTTTTCTATTCAGGTACCCTCTCTTCCTCAACCACCTGTTCACGCAAATTTTGTCCTTCCTTGTCCTTCCCAATCTCAAAAGTCGATTGTGTCTGTTAAGGTGAGCATTTGTAAATATTTTGATGAACATTAGTAAAGAAAGTGATGAGCATTGAGAGAAACATTGATGAACTTTTTTTTATAAGAAATTGTAATTTTATACACCTGCTTCTCATTTTCAATATAATCAATGTCCATCCTAATCTCATTGTTATCAACAACATGTATACTTTCACCAACTTCATCAGCCATCTGCTCAACAAAAAGAAACTAAATTATTAGAAAAGAGTAAAATGATGAACATTTTTAAGAACAAATTGAGTGTATTTTTTAATCCATAAATGATGAATCCAAGTAAATACCTCATCATTGTGTGTTTCAGTTATTTTGAACTTCTTATCTCTTTCTACCACACATTTGGGAATTTACAATTGAAATTATATAAATCATTAGTTATTAATAACAACATATATATCGAATTATAATTAAAAACTTTGTAGTTTTACCGTGAATGTGGTTTTCCTTTTGTATTGAATTGCGGCTTTGTCAACATTTCTTGGGTTTTCTACCACACTTGTTGTTTTGACTGGTGATTGTGAGTTCAATCCCAATGAGAATGATGGAATCTCTAAACTTGTAATAACTTCATCTACTGTCTTTTCAACATTACTCCCCATGTTGTTAGCCTGCTCGTTATAAGTCTTCTTAGCCCCTTCACAGATTTCTCAACTTCTTCTAAACATTTGGAAGTCTCTTGTCAAAATTGTTGTTGTGTTATTGTCTCTTCCTCCATTTGATGTTGTTTTGTATATCTTCATCATCAACACTAACATTAAGCATTCTTTCAGTAGATTTATTTCTCTTTTTGAATAAGCTATTACTTGCTATACTTGATGGAGCCTTCTCATTCCTTCTCAAGAATTTTCTGATCCGTTGTGTAAAATTTTCTCCTTCTTGAATATGTTCTTCTAAAAAGCCTTGTTTAAATTATAAAAAAAAACTTGTGAACAACACTGATAAAATATGTGATGAACAAGTATGACAGAGTTGATAACCATTTACAAAATCTATATTGAACATTATTAAATACTTTGATGAACATTGACAGATAAAACGATGAACATGCAGAACAAAGGTGATGAACATAGTTAAATATGTGATGAACAATTAATGAATTTATAGTGAACATTATTTAATATTTTGATGAACATTAATGGACAAAATAATAAACATATAGAAAAAAGCGGTGAACAAGTATAACAGAGTTTATGAACATTATTCATATGTTGTAATGAACATTATTGAATATTCTGATAAACATTATCAGACAACATGATTTAGATATATAACAAAGGAGATGAACATTATATATATCGTACTAGTAAACTTGCATCATCATCCTCATCTTGATCCTTATAAGAAGACTCGGCTGGATTGTTTGTTGTTTTACCAGCATTTACATCTTGTGTTTTTGAAACATGATGATCTCTAACATAACCTCTTCCAAATCCCCAAGTTTAATATCTTCGGTTTCTCTTGCCCTCAACATTACTGAATTCCAATTAACAATTGTTGGAAAATTTCTCTTTGATTCAATATCCTTGAGACATACACGATCAAAATATATCAACTGCAAATAATTAAGAAAATGTTTATATAATAAGTTTGATGAACATATAGTAGAATGTTAATGAACATATATAAGAAAACTGATGAACAATTACTTGCAATAATAAGATTGGTCCTCTGAAAAAACTAGCATTTTTTGTCATATCTAAAGATTCCTTTGTCTTTATCAGAATGTCAACTAAAATGATGTAATATTTTCAGTGTCCTCAAGGTAATGTAGGATATTGTAATTCAACCCACCATTAGGTTGAATTTCCATTACTGATGCAACTAACAACATAATGAAATATCTCTTAAAAAACTCTCTAGGGACTTTACACTGTTTCAAAAGTAGAGCCACATCTGATGCATGAATCTTTGATATATCACGCAACTTTACTTCACAAGTTTTGGTATCAAGTTCCATTCCAAATTGTTTCCTGAATCGTTCATGCAGATCTTGATACGTTAAATCTTCTTCGTCTGAAAAAGATCTCTTCAAAACAATTTCCTCACCACCAACAGGAAACATGAGGTAGTCATGCACATCATGCTTTGTAATTTTGTGCCTCACCCCACACTTGCTAAGCTTCATTTTACATAAAACTACATATAAATTCTTCAACAACCAATAGTTGATTTTCCTAGGAAGTTTCTCTATTGTCCAGTCAAGCAAACATCTAAATCCCATATCTTTTATACATTTTTGTTAAAGAGTATTCATCGAACACACTGTCGTTACTAAGAGCAAAGGAGAACTTCTACACTTTTGGGTCTTGAAATCCTTCATAACTTCTTTCGTTCTTGGTTTACTCTTCTCGCTTGATTCAACTAGAATCATTTTTTCTTTTCCTTTCCTTGATTGCACAATTTTTAGATTTGTTGTTTCTTTTGTTTGAAGCCCGTGCACCTTGGTTTTGGACATCTTTTATAATTATCTTAGTTGGCCCTCTCATGTATTGCATAGTTTGTGTAACATGAACATCAGATCTATCTTTTTCATACAACTCTATCTCATTTCCTTTTGTTTGAGCAGTGTGTTGAAGCCTTTGACTAATTCTTGTGCCCTTGCTTAACTCAACTAAAACTTTTTTGTTTTTTTTTGTTTTTGTTTTAGGAGTATCTATAAATAATGAAAAGTCATTCATTAATAGATAGAAATGAAAGACAAAGATAAAAGTGAAGTGGCGAATTTTCATGAAGATATTGTAACACCCCAAATTACATTGGGAATATTACCGCCAGTGATCCAAGACTTAACTGTCCAAAGTCACCCAAGGCTTTACAATATGCATCGCAAATACAAAATAGTAATTGAAAATACAAATACATATGTTATAAAAATATTACATTTTATAACATAATGTATTTTTCTTTAATTTATAATGCATTAATTTAATTAATACATTATCAAATCTCGGATGGGCTTTAAAATATTAAATAACTAATCTGATTTAAGAAATGGCCTTTAGGCCCGTAGGGGAATGGTCTTTAATAGAAACAAATTGGGTCGTGCCCAATTTGAGTCCATGGACTCATTTCCACGGACAGCGCATGCTGTCTTCTTCTTCCTCTCTTACGAGAGTTGCAGAGACAACAACACAACAATGGAGTTGCAGCTCGTTAACCGAGCTCGGCCTCACCTTGGCACTACCGGCGACAGGCGTAAGACTCGGATGGAGCAGAACCTCGGCGCAACTATACTGCAACAGAAAACAAAGGTTAGGGTTTACAACCGATTCCTTCGAGCTCGGCGTTAATGGCGGATTAACAAAACCTTACCGGAATCGATCGGAGACGAAGGATTTGAGGACTCCGGAGACAGAGGAACTCAATTACAAGTTTTTGAGGGAAAGCCGAGAGAAATTCAAGAGAGAAAAAATGGATATTTGAGCGTGAGAATGATGATCTGAAAAAGGGTTTATATACCCCTCAAATCCGACTTCGGATTCCTTTTCGGTCGAACGAAGCAATGAATGGGATTAAATCCCGTCAACGGAATTACCATTGAAGGCAATGAATGGGAGAATTGAAGGGGAAAATTGAATCGGGTTGACAAACAATGGCGTTACAGAGAAAGCTTGAAGACGATGAAGTCATGCTGACATCGTCAATTTCAGATATTGCATTTTGACCCTTAAGTCTTCGAAAACTACAGAACTGGCCCCTGACCCAAAATAATTTGGTTAAACAACCCTAACTTTATAACGTTGTACAAAATGCCCTTGCAACTTCTCAGAATTTACAGATTGTGCCCAAATATATTATTATAATTTATTTAGTACACATACATCAAATAAATAAGATTGCGTTTATTATTATCGTAAAGAAAAATTACAGTAATAACCTTAAATAAAAAAGAGGGTTATCACAGATATAGTAGATGAACATTCAGAAATATCATGGTTACTACAATAAATGAGAGAATGCAATTATGTAAGAAATACTTTTATCAATGACTGTAAATATGCCACATAAGCTAAAAAAGACAATGAATGGCTGAGATCTCATATCAGGTTTTTGCCTTTGTAATGTACCTTGAATTTTCGTAGGAATTACGAAAAATGTCACTGCTATTCTTTTGCTTTCCAAAACTAAATGAAGGGTAATAATGTCTATTCCTCGTTTTGACCCGTTTTGCCCTGAAACGGATATTTTTGTTTTCTCGCGGATCTGCCACCTCTCCTCTCTCCCTCCCCGAAACCGATCCAAGCTCAACCTCTTCGAAGTTCGAACGAAAGCTTATCTCGTAATGGCCGTCGGATCCAGAGATTACGCAACCGATAACCCAGAAAACTTGGTGTTAATTGAGGTAGAGCTTGTTGGCGCGGTCGAAAGCGACTGCTGCACGCCGAAGTGGGAGGTGGACCTCTAGGGACAACGATTTCGAAGGTTCTTCTGAGGAGGAAGAAGAAGAAGTAGTAGAGGAGAAGATCCCGGAGTATGAGAAGATCAGAGAATGAGGGAGAACAAGGAGAAGATGGAGATGCTTGGCATTTTCAGTCTCTTTAAGCCGCTGATTCTTCCCAGACCTTGCCGCAAAAAGAAGCCCTCTGTTACTCGCTCCATCTCCGCCGCCCATGAACGCGCTAGAAGATCTTCTTCTAGGTATAACATCGCATTTCTTTCTTCATCTGCTATTTCCATTTTTAGGCTTCTTTTTTCTGCTTTCTACATTAGGTTTTCTGTTCCTCTACTGTCATTTTCTACATTAGGTTTAGTGACAGTGAAATGTACATAATTAGCATGGAATGCTGATTTATTAAAATTATCTATGTTTTTGAATAAATCTTAAGTACTTCTAATGCCAATATGTTCTGAAGTAAATCTTATCTAATTAAATTACTCCCTCCTTTACGAAATGTGTTGTTTTAACCTTTTGATTTTTTATGAAAAATATTTGTTATTTATAGTTCTATGTAATGATTTATGGGTGAGTTATGAGCTGAGTAATTATTGAATTATGAAGAATTTGAGAGAAAGCTTGTAACTGTTGTAAGAATTGTCTGCATTTCTTAATAGTTGTGTCAAAGGGTAAAATTACATTTATTTTTTAACATAGGGAATATTATGTTCTTCATATGCATAAACCATAAGTATTTTTAATGTCAATATGTCATGTCTAATAAGACTGTCAGATTTTTTCTTACCTTCTTGTTATCTCCTACTTTCAGTGGTTTGGAATCTGTGGGATATGAAGGGAAAGACTATGGCTGATTTTGGAGACGATGAGTACAAGCTCATGTTGTGTGTGGAGGTTGCTGCCATAGAGAAGCCCATTACACTTAATCCAGGTAAAGAGTGGATTGGAAGACAAGAACTTTCTGCAGTTTCTTCAAGTTATTGCAGTGGATTTTTTTAAGGGTGACTCAATCTTTGTCCAAACCATGTACAGGTAAATTCTCAAACAACTCTTCTCATACTTGCCTAATTTTTATTGTGTAAAAATATGGTGCTCTAGATTCAGCATGCACATTTTGCCTATCATTCATATCATGGAAGAGAAAGTAATATTAAAATATAACTTTGTTCTACTGATACATGATTCTAGGTACATGAGATGGCAATGCTCTCAGCAATCCAAGAGGCTCAAAAAGAGAATGTTAGAAGTTTTAATGATCATATGGTAAAAGTCTAGGAGGTCAGTATACCTTATTGATTAATCTTTTCTGACATGCAATCTAATTAACTAAAAAAATATTGAGCACTTGGACTAATGTATTTTTTCTGTTAAATCTATGTAGTTTGTCTTCATGCATGCTCTTACTTGTCTGCTACTGTAAATTTACAGTGTACATTCCATTCCTGACTCAACGAAATGTTAATTGACATTTTCAATAAACTTCCATGGTTAATATAAGCTAAATACAACAAAATTAAGCATGAGGTTGTATTTTGTCATAACTTTTCACTTATCTTATTCATGGTGGTTGGCATTATTACTACCTTCTGAATTGCTTTTTACTTGTCCCTGGTTTCAATGCCCCCAACTCAAGAATGTGTTGTATTGTAGGATGATTGGGAAAAAGAGAAAAGGGACTTCCTTCAAAATTTGAGCCGATTATCAACATTACCGCGCATAAATAACAATGATAAAGCAACTGGAGTTGCTCATCCTGGTCATATACCATCTCTTTCCTCTATCCCCCTGCATTCTGGCCCTTTAAGTATGGAAATAGTACCTTTAACTAATAAGCCTTTCCAGGAGAAGAAAGTTGCAGTCTACGCAGAGGTGTTAAAAAACCTACACATGGAGTCAAAGATGAAATAATGAGTGAATGCTACATCAGACGCGAGGTAGTTTTTGATCGAACCGTTGATGGAAAATGAGTGAAGGCTACTCCATGTCAGAAGCTCGTTTCTTGTCACAGTTTTCTAGGCTTGTTGAACTGCATATGCTAAAAATTATAGTGTTGGTTTCTCCTGCATTGAGTTTGGTTTCACTTTTGGCTGCCATTGATCTCTTGTGCATGATATTTGATCACTTTTAAATGTGTTTATGATAGTGTCAAAGTTTGCTTGGGGCATCCTTTAAGACCTTTTTCTGAAATGACATTTTTCTGAAATGAATTATGTGACTTAAGCAAAGATATGTGACTTAAGCAAAGTTGTCGTTTGTGATTGACTCTAGGGTGCCAATATGGATGATAAAGCTGCAAGTGGAATCCACTTATTCAATGCATTCTTTGAGCTAAGGCTATCGCCTACTCTGTGTGTGCTATAAGTGCTAATGGTATCAATTGCTCTCTCACAGTAAACATTTTATTGTCCTGTTATAACCACTTTCCAAGACGTTAATGAAAATCCTTAAAAGTGTTTGTGGTTTCTGATGATCAGCCTTGAAACTTTTTCAGGTCATTATTGAGAAGGCTGAGAGAAGTGATATTCCCACTATTGACAAGAAAAAGTGAGTACTCACTAGCTCTGGACATAATATCATCTCTTTGAGTCAGAGTTTTTTTTTTTCTCTATATAAGAACATGCAATGAGATAATTTGGTTAGCTTATTTAAGAATGAAATCTGAAAAGGAAAAAATAGAATCTTAGTAGTAAAAATGAATAAGAAACAACTCTGAAGATGTGCCTAACCGTAGTTGTGTTCAAATATTGTTCAGATATTTGGTTCCAGCTAATCTGGCAGTCGGGCAGTTTGTTTACGTAATTAAGAAGAGGATCAAGCTTGGCGCTGAGAAGGCCATCTTTATATTTGTCGATAATGTCCTTCCCCCAATAGGCAAGTCATCTGAATTCTACCAACTGTCAAAAGCATCAAATTCCGACTCATCATTCCTATAAGTTTATTCTTTGGCATATATTTGATTTGATAATGATTTTACTGGTGCCATCATGTCATCTATATATGAAGAGAAGAAGGATGAAGACTATTTCCTGTATGTTACTTACAGTGGAGAGAACACATTTGGAGACGAGAACGATGTATGCTAGATGACAACTGTTGTTGCTGCTGCTGCTTACTGATTTTCTGCATTGTTGCTTGTGTTGGTTTAAATTTCATCTCTTCTAAACATTTACTTCTTCTGTTTTGTTGGTGCATAATGGGGTTTAAGATAAAATTGTACAGTTTCTTATACATTGTATATAAAGATACCTCTGACTAATTATGATTGGTTCAGTCTTAACATGATCACCTTTGTTTGCTATTATATGCCCTCTGCATCACATTTATGAATAAAATCAAGCATTTGATAGGGATTTTTTTTCCATTGAGTTTAGACCAGCTCAACTTTATGAAATTGGAGAGAGAAATTAAGTTTTTTTCGGTAAATGATTTATAAACTACTGTAGTTTTTAGGTTATAATAATTAAATGTCTTCTTACAACAGTAATAAAAGTAAATACTTATATAAACTAAAAAAATAAGTTATAACCTTTTTTATACTGTATTAACTATGGAACTGCTAAAAAACTAATGGAAAGGATAATTTGTTTAGAAAAACGAGTTAGGCTTGAGATCAATTACCATATCTCGTCGACCAACAAACTCATGGAATTGCTAGAAAAACTTGTGGAAAGGCTAATTTGTTTACAGAAACGAGAGAAACACTTTTGAAGATCCTAATTGTTAACTCACTACTTTGAATTAGGCGGCATGTAACGCTGCTTAAAGTAAACGAACCGTTTTTTTTCGGTTTTAAATGCGTTGATATCTTTGTCATTTTTCCTTATCAATAAAAGTGATTTTTCAAAAAAATAAAATAAAATGAGATTTTAAAATTTACGCCGATGCTTTCGTAGCTTAAATTCCGGCCATACTTTGAGCCTCTTTTCCTGGTTTATGAATAATGTTGTACTTTTATATTTTAAAAAATGACACTGAACTCACATTCAAAATATGCATGTTATTATTATAAAAAAAAATATTCTTCTGAACCCAAGAGAATGATGATATTCCCCTACTGAAGCTGATCACGAGGTTTCTGTTTAGGTTTAGAATCTTCTATGTATAACACACTCCTGAATGTTAGAAATCCTAAACTGCAGTAGAGTAAAGTTTGGTCTTGTTTATTGTAGTGAAATAAAATCTCTCTACATATTATGACCGCCCTGAGCTTGGTTGAGTCTGGATAGTAAGCAATCTCATTAAAATGTTGAATTTACATGCACATCACAACGTACACTCATCATAGATGTTGATTAGTATAGTCTGCCATAAAAACAAAGAGACACTAATGACTGATCAGTCTACCTTGGAATAAATCTAAATATTATAGTAGTATGTATCTGAATATGGTCTTTATATTGTAATTAAAGTTTTATGAAGATATTTCTGATAGTTATCTTAGTTAGTCTTTTATGTCAACGGTCGTGGCTCTAAAGTGAAATATACATGTAATTCAGTTCAGTTTAATAGAGTCGTGTTCCTGTTTATGATTGCTGATTGTTAAGCTGAAATTATGTAGGTTCCTCATGTTTGACATGGAAAGAGAAGAAGGATTTGGAGAATAAGAAGATTGTACAGCTTGGTGGCAAGGTAAATTTATTTGTCAAACTGTTCACTTGTGTCATTGTGTGTGAGCTTACAAGTTTATTTCTTAATCATTATCCACGAAATTAAGGCTACAAAGAACCAGAGATTTCCACTAAGTGTTTAATTACACACTGTGACATTGATTATGAACTAATTTTCAGAAGAAATACATGAAATTTTAGCAAGGGCGATTGTGGAGAAGAACCATCACAATTGAGAAGGCAATTGCTACATCTTGTAGAGTATCAAGTAATTCGATTATTTTTCAATAAATTTGTATAATTATACTATTTAATATTCAATTTGAATGTCCTTAATCAACTTCTTTATCGAAATCATATAGATGAGAATCATGAGATTTATATTAGGGTTGGGACGGGATTAGCTCTTTTGTAGGACTTGGATATCAATTTGGTGAGAGAATCTTCCCACAAAACATTCATGGTCTCCATCTTTCTACACTTGCAATATTTGTAATTATCTAATTAGGTTTGTCAATGAATTGTTTGGTTAATAGGAATATTCTGTTTTGAATTCAAAGATCTAATCTATGTGATTTAACACATTTTCCTTACCATGTTTTACCTTTGTTGTTAGTGCTAAGAATAGTGAAATTCTTAAGCACATAAATTATTGTGTTGTAATTGTAGGTTGTTTGGTTGAAGGTTAAGTCATCTGAATTAAGGTTATATATCAATTTTAATATACTTTTTGTGTTCGAATTTCTTTCAACCTAAAGGTTTATATTTTTGGATTGAATTTCACTAATTTCTTATATAACATGATCTTTTTCTTTCATTTCAATTTTGAGTTGGTTGTCTCTTGCTGCTATTCTTCTTTTGATATTGGTTGTGCCTTAATCTGATTATAAGTTAATTTTTTTTGTTTGTGTGCATTTCAGGCTGGTTGTGCCATGTTAATGCTCATCTTAGTAATTCTCACAATGTACATGATTCTGAGTTGTTAGGTTTGCATACAAAGTTTCTTTCTTGCCATTCTTTGACGAACTCTCTTCATATATTTGGTGGTGTGCTTATCTCTTCATATATTTGGATTTCTGGTTCACTTGAATTATATGATTCTTCATTTCCCCTTTCGTAAAAGCCAAATAAATTTTTTCTCTCGTATTTGAATGAAATTTAATTGTGCAACCAAGATGGGGATTTTTGGTCTCTACTGAAAATGGTGCATGCATAAGTTTGTAAAGATCAAAAATTTTCACTAAGTAGTTCTTAGAAGAAACTAATTGGGAAGAGCATATATAGAAAGATGATACTTTGTAAACTCATGCTAAACATTGTAAACTCATGGAATCCCTCAGTTACAATGTTATTTTGATATACCTTCCAATTCATAATGAGATTTTACCATTAATTTATTGCTTATTAACGATATCAAAATTATTTTTGAAATAATTTATTTCATATTAATGGTAAAATGATGGTATAACGATTGCAATTATGAAATAATCTATTTCAGTTACAATATTCTATTTTTCTTCTACTTCTTTTATTTCCGTGGAGAATTTATTATGTACAGAAATCCTTTTTTATTTTACTTAATACTTATGCCCCCTCGTTTTAAATAAGCACTTTGTATATCAGGATCATATTTTTACTTTTTTTTGTCTCATTTATGCGTTATGTTTTCATGTATAAAAAAATTGTGTAGCCCGTGTGAAGCACGGGGCCTGAAAACTAGTATAGAATAAAAGTGATGAACATTATCATAAAACATGATGAACATATAGAACAAGGGTGATGAACATTATTATACAACATTATGAACCTATACAACAAAAATGATGAACATTATCATATAACATGATAAAATTTCTTAAATATACTAATGAACATTATCAAAAAAACATGATGAACATATAAAGCAAAGATGATGAAAATTCAGAAATATTATGAGGAACATATAGAACAAAAGTGATAAACATTATTAAAAATACAAAGTCTTTATTTGACACACCCTAAAATTCTATTTGGCACACCCTTACTTTCGTCACGAAGGTATTTGGTCAGACTTTCGTCACGAAGGTATTTCAAAAGAGATTCGTCACGGAGAAACAAAGGACTTCCGTCACGAAGGTTGTCAGGAGTTCTGTCACGAAGGTATTGTGGAGTTCCGTCACGAACCTTTTTTTGAAAAAAAATAAAAAATTCAGAATGTTGTAGAGAATTTCAATACGAGTCCGTGCATATAAAATACGTCCAAAACGGACATCGTTTGCCCTTCCAAAAGTCCTAAAAACAAAACAGTCGTTTTCGTTAAGTTCGTAATATTTAAACATAATGCATAATTGTACTTTATAAGTAATAAACTAGTGATATTAAATGATAATATATAATTATAGTATATAAATTTAATTGCATGATTTTTAACTATAATTAATAATTATATAAGTTTTTGTTTTTACGAACTTAACGCATGCGACTGTTTTGTTTTTAGGGCTTTTGGAAGGGCAAACGATGTCCGTTTTGGACGTATTTTATATGCACGGACTCGTATTGAAATTCTCTACAACATTATGAATTTTTTATTTTTTTAAAAAAAAAGTTTCGTGACGGAACTCCCCAATACCTTCGTGACGGAACTCCTGGGAACCTTCGTGACGGAAGTCCTCCTTTTCTCCGTGACGAATCTCTTGTGAAATACCTTCGTGACGAAAGTCTGACTAAATACATTCGTGACGAAAGTAAGGGTGTGCCAAATAGAATTTTAGGGTGTGCCAAATAGTAAGCCCCTAAAAATATTGATGAACATTTTAAGAAAACATGAAGAACATATAGAAAAAGGGTGGTGAACTTATCAACAACATGAAGAACATATAGAACAAAAGTGATGAATACTATTAAATATAATGATGAAAATTATGTGAAAAATGTTGAACATATAGAACAAAAGTGATGAACATTATTAAATATACTAATGAACATTATCTGAAAACACGATGAACATAAAGAACAAAATTGATGCGCATCATTAGAAATACTAATGAAAATTTATTACCATAATTTGGTTCTTCCTGTATTAGCATAACGTGCATTTATGACAAAGTCTTCCTACGAGTTCCATTTCCATTTGTTTTTTTTTTCTCCTAATTTATGTATTTTGTACATATAAGTTATATTTGTTCATTAATACAAAGACTAAAGTATTTTTTGCTCCTACCTCTTAGTTCTACTTCTTATGTAGGTGTTCGTATCTTCATTGTAGCATCTGAAAACTCAATAACTGCAAAAAAATGAACATTCATAATTGATTTGATGAACATACATTTATACCGAAATGACATGCACCTTTGTACATGACCACACAATCATGAGTAATTTGATGAACACATAGTCAAAACAATTCATAATGAAATTAAGTCGATCTACTCATATATAATCTAATCAACCAAAATCGAAACAAAAACCTAACATAACAGAGCCGATTATACTCCATACCAAGCAAAAATCTCCAACGCATTCCAGAAGCATGCATTTCGTTCTTAATTAAGGCGATATGCTAATATAGAGTAAAATCAAGCCAAATCTAAGAAATCGAAGAAAAAACCTAACATGATCAACTGATTATACTCCATACCTTTTCCTTCAATTGTGCCATTTTTTGTAGCGATTCTGTAGGATTTGGTGGAAAGACGGAAATCGGCGAGAAATCAACGAGTTTGATAGTTAGGGTTTGAGCTCCTTCGTTGAGAGAGCTTTGATGTAGAAGTTGCGACAGTTTGGCTCCCAATTTTGAAAATAAAAGATGTTCAATGCGTGTAGGGACGCACAAAAGCAAGCGAGTGATATTGTTTTGGATTTGCCAGCATGGAAAGCGAGTGGGATGGGAGTCGTCTTTTTGATAAGAATGAACTTATCTCTATAGCAAAGTTTATCACCAGATTCGAACCCAATTCAAATTGACCACTATGAAGATAATGGCTTTATAATAACACTAATCGGTAATTAAACATTATATATTACGAATATTTAAAATACAAAGATCAATATGTTAGTATTTATATATTTTGTTTAAATAAGAACATCTGATCTTTTATTACATAATTATCATGAAAATAATATTTAAGTGTGCAAATTTCGACAAAATTAAAGCGTGTTAGTCCCGCACGAAGCTAAAATGGACAATCTAGTAGTAAGAATATTATTCTTTTCTTTTAGAGATGTTTTTTATAACAATCCAACAAAATGCCCTTACAAACAGAAAGTTACACCTAAATCATTACATCTGATGATCGTGAAGAACTCTCTGAGCTTAAAAAGTCTTGAATATGGATGTCTCTATTAGCCAAGAAGACAGTTGCTTCATTTGCTTCCCTGAAACAGTGAGAAACTTTGAAAGGGTTAAAGGACGAGGCGAGATGTTGGATTTCCAAAATAAAAGTACGAATCTCCCAAGGCACCTTCCAAGTGTTCCTTATAGAATTTATGACATTCAAATTATCACCTTCCAGAACAACATTCCTAATACCTAGAGAAGAGCAGTCCGAAGACCCTCAAGACCCGCTAAGGCTTCAGTTAACAAGATAGAGGAATTACGCACTTTTTTTACTTTCAACCATAACAGTTTTTCAAAATTCATTCTGAATAATAACACCAATGTAAGAAGACAAGTCTCCCTTTCTAGCACCATCAAAAATAAAATAAAAAGGAGGTAGGTGGTTTTGTCCAAACAGTATGACATATAGTTCTTTTTCTGTTTTTTTTAGTATTCATAAGGTCATCTTTTACAGAATTAGATTATGCATTTCAAGTGGCAAGTTGGGTTAGAATACAAGAACATTTTTTAAAAAATTAATAAAATCATCGCCTGAAGGTTTAAAAATGAAGTTATTACGACATCTCCAAAGATTCCACCAGGTAAAGAATGCACGATTTAATTCAATATTAATAAGTTAGCAAAATTACTCTCAAAATCCAAAGAATAATCAATCTTATAAGAAAATGTTTCCAGATACTTGAAAACTCTAATAGTAACAGGACATTTATTAAAAGTGGCTACGGTCTCTAATGAAGAATCTATTAAGACAAGAGGTAGTAGGTAAACAACCAACTGAAGCTTTCCAAAGGAAACTATAAATTTTAGGTGGAATTTTCCGATTCCAACAAAGGGAAGGGTCAACCTGAAAATGGCACAACGAAGGTAACATTGTTTTGAATGTAGATTTCACAAAAAAAAACACCATCAACAGAAGGCATCAGATCAAATTATCAGGAAGATCAATAGTGGGAATGTGGATATCAATAATTTGCGCTATAATATGAGAGGGAAAGAGGTTAACAAGTTTATTATAGTTCAAGGTTTTATTGTCGTTAAATAAATCACAGAAAAAGAACCTAAATCATCATTCCGGTGGGGCATTAGATCACAATCTTTCAACCAGTGATTATTCCAAATATTAATACTTTGGCCATTGCCAATTTGAAAAAATAACTATTTCTTAAAATCTTGAACAAGAGTAAGGAGTCTATTGAACTGCTAAGAGAAAAATGAGTGTTTTTGGAGATCAAGCAGATTAGTATTACAAAAATATTTATCATAAATGATTTGAGACCAAATATTAGAACGATCGGTGAGAAGTCTCCATAGAAGTTTTTGTTGAAGAGCACTATTGTAAGTCACTTTAGGTTTGCAGATGTTCTGCCAACTAATAAGAGGATGGTGGTTAGGTTCATAATTATTCCAATAAAAGGCCTTTCTTAATATCATCAATATCTTCACAGACTTCTTTAGGGAGAAGGAAACTTTGCATGAGATAGTTAACTTAAAAGGTATGGTTAGTCTGGATCAAAAGAGCCCTTCCTGCTTAAGACAACGAGCTCGCATTCCATTTTGACCTTTGCCTCTTAAGGTTTAATAAAACATCACTGAAGACATCATTGCAGATACGACCTTGAAGATCAGGATACCTAGATATTTATCTAAATTATAGGTAAGAGGAATGCTTAGAGTATTAGCCAACAAAAGAGCAGAATCTCTAGACACATTACTCGAACATTTTAAGGAGATTTTGTGAAAGTTTATATGTAAGGCACTTACACTAGAGAAATGGTCTAAAAGTTCTTTAAGGAATTGAATGTTCTCATGTTTAGCTTCAGCAAAGATTATGGTATCATCAGCAAAACAAAAAAGGAACAGTCATACCTCTGTCGACGAGTCGGATGGAAACTTTATTATGAATACTTGAAGACTCGTGGTCTTCATGCCCAAGTTTCCTGGCCAAGAATTCCATAACAATAATAAAGATGAATGGTGAAATAGGATCACCTTGTCGGATACCACAAGTTGGTCTAAACTCAGAGTCGTGTTGATTGTTAACGAGTAGAGAACAAGTCTGAGGGAAAATGCATTTAAGAATCATTTGAATCCATTTAGAATGAAACCCAAATTTTGTGAGTACCTTGGCAATGAAGTTCCAATCTATCTTGTCGTAAGCCTTCTTCATATCAGTTTTTAATGCCATCAATTTATCGCATGTTTGTTACTTTTGCGTAAAGAACTAAAAATCTCATGAGCGGCTAGAATGTTGATCTAGATGAGCTATCCCGCTACAAAGGTACCTTAAAGTGGTGAGATGATAACAAGAAAAGGGTTTAGACTAAAACTTAAGGAGTTTGAGTTTAGAAAAGAACTTAACATATAAGAGCCTTTATTATAAAATTTCTAGACTAATTTATGCACAAGGTTGTGCAATTATGATGTCTTCTTTGGAAGGGATTCCTTCTCTTCCACCTCTTTTTGTGCCTTTGCCTTCTCCTTCTTCTTAACAACATCAACGCGCTCGCCCTAACCCGGATTTCACTTTGAACTCGTTTTCTTCGCATGGATCATACACCTTCCTTTCCTTGTATCTCCCCGGAAGGTCTTGAACATGACAAGAAGAAGGATCCTTACACTAATGCGACTTGTCAGCCATTTTCTTAATATCAAAACCATCAACATCTCCGCAAAATACGTCTTCAAAAAACTCATCAAGAAGGACTTGATTTGTTGTCATTGAACGTCGTCGTCAGAGACATGCTCATTCAATTGCACTCCTTCCCAATTGATTTGCTTCCAGAAGTTATCAATGTCGCGCGACAACGACGACATTTTTTCCTCTACAAACACCGTGACTCTGTGTGGGCAAGGCAATCAGAGTGTGAATTCCCACAAAGGATCATCACATGGCCCACATATCTCTTCCTCCTTTGCCTTAATAGCTTGTGCTTGTAGCATTCTCAAACATTTTTCCGAGTACTTCCTCACGAGGCGCATGAAAAAGAATCTTCAATCACTCATGCCCTTTTTGTATCTCCTCTGGTGTGATGTGGTTAGACTTTTCCATCTCAAACCGTAATTTACGGTGTTGATCAACAAGCATGTTGTCAATGTGTTGCGCTAGCGTGTCGAACCCTCCAATAGCTTAATCAAACATACTCTTCAGCATTGAGTGTTGACCTTCAACCCTGACATCATCATTTTACATGTTTAAAGTAACAATGTAATAAATACCTTTAAATAATAAATTTTATTAAAACTTACCTATTAGGTGTTCTTGTGCCATAATGACGTATATCATCGCAATACGCAACTATAAGTTTCTCCTTGTGGGGGGGGGGGGGGTAAACCATGTGCTCTAAACACATTGTACAAGATGGCCATTACACCATTTTTCGTGGAAGTAAGCAAGCCTCTCCTCATACTGCTTCTCTGTGTGCGGCTGCATCACCCTTCGAACACTAGCCGATGCACCTATTTCGTCCAAGTCGTTTAATTTAGAAAATTCATGTACATTACAATCAACGTGGACCTGGAAAAGCATATGACGGAAACGTGGAAATACATGGACAACCTCCTTAAGTGTTCCTACCTCCTGATCATACATGATGCAATCTGAACCTATACAACCACTTCACCCCTTTCAATGCCCATGCACAATACCGCGTTGTCTCACGTCAAATGAACGCTATTTAAATACAGTATGTATAGTTGGTGCAGTTAAATCCAACAAATTGTAGTAACGGTCAATCATACCTATCAATTCATAATCAACTATATTTATTTATATTTGAAAAACAGTCAATCGAACTGTAATAATTATATTTGAGACAATTCAAAAGATTTAGTTTACCTATTCATCTTGTAGGTCGAATCCATGATTACCACCCTAGGAAACATTGTCAACAAACCATTGTAACGATTTTCTCCCATTCAGGCAAATCGGGTCACGTTTAGATTTCCCAATGATTTGAACCTCTCCTTTTCTATAACAATGTACACTTTCTCCTTTGACATCGTTGCATATGGATCTTCTTGAAGCATCTGTGTATAAATAACCTTCGGCATTGTACTCGCTGCTGATGCAATCATTATTTTTCGTCGTTGTTCTTTCGCCAATCTCGAAGCAAATACATGGCCATTCAAACTACTTGAAAGACAATGGTTGAGACATGATGTAACTAAATTTAATATCAATCCCGCCGGCTCAGAAACAATAGATTACCGATAATATCCTTTCAACATAAAAGGACAATCGTTCTTCTTTTTCCAGCTTTGTTCGTTGCGATGCAAAGATGGTTGTGCTACATATTCGGGATTATTCCTCTTTTGATAAGGTCTATGACGACCTGATTGCTCACAATGAAGGAAAAATCCTCTTGTTCACCATTGATGATTTTGTTATGATCACCATATAAAGCCGGAAACCGGCCTTTCTAACCCACTTTGTCCAATCATCCATAGTAGGAAATCTCTTTGTAGTTGTCAAATGAGCATAATAATCGATTTATAAATATTCCTCATCACTAGAATATCCCTATTTAAAAATTCACAAATTTAAATATAACATATGCTAAATATCAATAACGACATCAATTTTAAATATTCCAAGGTTACTTATTTGGATTTATGCAACATCTAACGACGACTTCAGATCGCCCTCTTCGTCTATAGATGTCCCGCTACTTTCAGCCTTTTTCGTTGGTTGTCTCCAGCTAGCCGCCCTTGACGAGTTACTTGAACCGCTTGAAGATGTCATTAGGACAATTACTAAGTGATTGTTGGTTGTGCATAGTCTCTTTACAACAATTATGTTATATACGTCATTATGGCACAAGAACATCCAGTAGGTAACTTAATTATTTAAAGTTATTTATTACATTTTTATTTAAACTTTAAATATTTAAATGATGATGTTAGGGTTGAAGGTCAACACTCAATGCTGAAGAATATGTTTGATTAAGTTGTTGGAGGGTTCGACACGCTAGCGCAACACATTGACAATATGTTTGTTGATCAACACCGTAAGTTATGGTTTGAGATGGAATAGTCTAACCACACCACACCGGAGGAGATACAAATAGGGCATGAGTGGGTGAAAATTCTTTTCATGCGCCTCGTGAGGAAATGCTCAGACAAATGTTTGAGAATGCTACTGGCATAAGCTATTAAAACAAAGGAGAGATAGATATGCGGGCAATGTGATGATCCTTAGGGGGAATCCACACTCTAATTTTCTTGCCCACACAGAGTCAAGGTGTTTGTAGAGGAAGGAATGTCGTTGTTGTCGGACTACATTGATAACTTTTGGAAGCAGGTCAAGTGGGAAGGAGTGAAATTGAATAAGCACCTCTCTGACGACGACGTTAAACTAACAGCAGATCAGGTCCTTCTTGATGAGTTTTTTTAGGACGAATTTTCCGGAGATGTGGATGGTTTTGATATTAAGAAGATGGTTGACAAGTGGAATGAATGCAAGGATCCTTCTTCTTTTCATATTCAAGACCCCCCCCCCCCCCCCCCCCCCCCGCAGGGAGATACTAGGAAATGATGGCGTAAAATCCATGCGAAGAAGACAGGTACAAAGTAAAATTCGGGTTGGGACGAGCGCGTTAATGCTGTTAAAAAGAAGGAGAAGGCAAAGCCACATAAAGAGGTGAAAGAGGACGGAGCCCTTCCGGAGAAAAGGGCCTCGTCAGTTGGATCGAATAGAGCTCGAAGTGGAGTCACTACAGGAAAAAAGAGTGCAACTAAACCACCGAGGGAAAAGGAAAGGCTAAACCGAAACCAAGTACTGGCAAGTCGATGTTTTATCTAGACTTTGATTGGGGCTAGATAATATTGATCTTTTCATGATCACATATATTTCCCATGTGGAGCAAGTAGGTGATTATGGTCATTGTGGTTACCGATCCCTTACGCGCTTATTAGGTAAACCAGAAGAGCAATATGTTCAAGTCCGGCTAAAGCTTTCGAGGCACCTTCAGGCAAACCGGGATAGGTATGATTTTGTCCTAGAGGGTTTCAAGTCGGTGAACCAACTCATTCGTGAGGTGAATTCCATTAACTCTCCTTGTACACGGGAATTCTGGATTTGCACACCAATACTGGGCTTGGTGTTTGCGACGAGGTGCCAAATTGCACTAGTTGTGTTATCATGGTTTGGTCATGCGACATGTCTTCCCCTGTTTGCCCCTCTCGGTTCAGATCCTTCTACCTAGGTGTTAGTTATAACACACGTAGGGCATCGCAACCATTACATACCGGTAGGCATTGATCTTTTTCTAGTTTGTTTCTTTTTTAATGTATATCTCTTTTCTCAAAATATCAATTTTATGTAGTGGACGGATGGGATGAGCGTTTTCAAACAAGATTCAACAATTAGGTAGAAGAGCACACGTTAAATGGTGGTGTCACTATACAAAACTAATGTGATTTTAATTGTGATTATGATTGTGATTTCGATTGGATTGTGCTTGGTTGTCTTTAACGATGGTTAGTTGGATCATATTTTAAACATTATTTTAATCGTTTTTGTAGTCACTATCATACTCGTAACCTTAATCGAAAAGAGACAACCAACAAGTCATAAGCATGATAGTGGTCTTGTTCACGAACAGAGAAGTGGACATGTGATGAGGCTAAAGTCGTAGTGCCAAATCAAAATAAACTCTAAACACTAACTAGAGTATAGCAAGTTAGTAGAGGTCGAACCCAAGGGAATCAAAACACCAAATCAATGCAGTCAAGTGAAATATCAACTAGTAACAAGTAACCAAAGGGGGGGGGGTTTGATTGCCAGAACACACAAGTAACCAGTAACAAGCAGAGGAAGTTTGGGTGAGAATATTATGCGAAGGGGTTTCACCTAGCAAGTATCCACACAACAGTCAATCAAGTTGATCATAGATTTATCTCAAGTTCTATTCAATCCTAGGGAATGTTCCTATTCCAATCTTTAATATATCAGCAGGCCAACCAGTCCTGATAATACTTACTATTCAACAATCAGGGAAACCTCTCAAGATTAGATGAAATAGCAGCAAAGGGCACAAGAATTATAAGGATGCATGCAATAACTTACAACCGTCAAGTATTAACATGCAATCAATTCTCTTTCATAAAAGCAATCAACTACCAGATCATGCAGATATGAGCGCTACAATGACAAGGAATTCCACCGTATATTCCTAGTCTAGCAATAGAAAACTATCAATCAAACTAGGTGATCAAGCTAGCAAAACTAATAGAAATCAATAGATGAAGTGCAAGAGAATTAATACAAACCCATAGGAAAAGAACAAGAGTTTAGAAATCTCACAACTTAATAACTGAAGGTTTCAACCGCTAAGTAAAACAATGGAGATTAGTTCCTGCTCATGGTTGCAGAACTAAATTGTCTGATGGAAAAGATGATGCGAACTAGGGTTCTTAAATAGAGACTAACCCTAAAAATATATGGTAAAAGAAATATCCTAAAACAAAATAAGGAAATAAGGAAATAAACTAAAAGAAATAGAACAAGAACAAGTAAAAGAAACAAGATCATCTCGGAAACACTGTTGGCGGTGACTCCAAGCTGCTTACTTCCACAATTTCGGCCCAGTCCAACAAAGCAAGCCCAGTCCAACAAAGCAAGCCCAGTCCAATCCAGGCCCAACAGCTAGACGCTTGCATCAGCGTGATGTCACGATGACATCAGCGCACCACTTCCTTCACACTTCCTTCACGTGGCTTCTTTTGTTCAAAATGTGGGCTGGCCTTTGCTTCTTCAATAATGCGCCCAACATCCAGCCCGTACCCAGCATAATGATGTCATGTCATACCCGCGATCGCCATATAGTGATGGCGATCGTCGTCTTGGCTCCGAACATTACTTCTGCTTTGTCTTCAACTCTTCTCTTCAATCTTCTTATTCTTCATAAATATCTCAGATCATAACAATACCTCCAAACACATATGATAATACTCCGAAACTAATGTAATAATCCCTAGTTACGCTATACAAAGTGCAGCGTATCAAATACCCCCAATACTTAGACTTTTACTCGTCCCGAGTAACTTACAGAAAAGCTACCCATACAATAAATACTCAAAGCCTCAGGAAGTACAAGAATATCTCCTAGTGATTACATAACCAATAAGCTCCTCCAAACATAACAACAACAATCAAGAACGATGTGATAAAATAAGCACATACCCAGAACTACACCTTATTCCTCCAAGTGGCCTACCCGAATCCTCCTATACGCCTCCTTCTTATGTCTCCATACGCCAAGATGATAAAAATCCTAAAACACTCAAATTTTTTCTGTTATAACACTCATCTTGCTTGGGCGCCCTTTCGGGTTTTCATCCCAACCACTCAATAATTGTTCCAGGCTCACAAAACTCACATCACTCAAGACTTATTTTTTCCCCAGCCTAATGCCGGTCAAGCCACCTTCTTATTGCATAGAACTTGCTATCCAAGGATTTTGTATGCCTTTTTTCAATTTTTGTGGCTTTTTCATACAATATATATTAAATAAGCTCGTGCAGATACAACCAACACCTAAATAAATACATGTGAATACATTCTCCTCCCCCATACTTAAACATTGCATTGTCCTCAATGAAATGGAAGACATAAAAACGAACCCAAGGAAGGAGACAGAAGACTCACATACAAGGTCGGATGACCTTCCTCCAATAAAACTCAAAGTGTGGTAGAATGAGAAACTAGATGAGCACTAAATGTAATCCAATAATGCATAGCTCATCTAAAACAAACGAAAGAATACCTCCAATGTAGAAAGTGACCCAAACAAATCAACTCCTTGCAAAGAACATGGTCACCAACAAGCTAAGCTCCAGCGAATGTAGATCTAGAATGATAGCATTAATGAAACCAAACTTGATGTAATACAACTCCTTACTTTCTTTTCTCTCATATTTTTTTTTCTGCACTCTATTTTTTTTAATCTGATATATTATTTTTTTTCTCGGAATGATTTTCGGAATTTTTTTTTTTTTTTTTTGAAGAATGAGAGAAGACTTACAGCGAGATTGGCTTATGACTGTAGCTGACCCTAAGCTTCGGTGATTTCCTCCTGTCCATAGAAAAACTAAAAAGAAAAATTAAACCGAACAAAAACAAATAAAAACAAACTCGAACCTCGGGTTGCCTCCCGAGTAGCGTCGTATTTTATGTCGTGGCTCGACATGAAACTCAAGAGATTTAACTAACGCCATTTGGCTTTGTAAAAACAGTCTCTTGTCTGAATTCTCTCTTGAACCACTCATGGAACGCCTTAAATCTCGTCCCACTTACCTTAACCACCTTGTCTTTAGCAATGAAGGTGGTTTCATTCACTTTCTCCTCCTTGACCGTATCAGGCGGCTGTTTAAGCTCAATGTCAAGTGCCTGCACACTAGACATCAATGGTATCTCGCCTGGCGAGGTCAGTAATGGAGGGCGATTGCCCAAAGGATGTGGAGAGAGCTTACCTTTAGGCTCTGGCTTAGCATGGCACTCCTGCATGTTAGTAGACAAAACAATATCTACTTTTGGGGGCTCTAAGAGATTCTCTAAAACAGGTTGCAATTTATCCTTACAAGTAGGCTTAATCACATCAATAACACATAGAGAATTCTTATCAATGGGATCCATGTCATAAATATTATATTCTACCTTATCCCCATCAAACTCCATAGAGAGAGTACCACTATTAACATCAATTTTCGTTTGTGCTGTTTTCATGAAAGGTCTACCTAACAGTATAGGTGTGACATTATTAGCATGCTCCATATCTAACACAAAGAAATCAGCAGGAAAAATCAGATCACCAACCATAACAAGGACATCCTCAACAACCCCTTTCGGGTACACAGTAGACCTGTCAGCAAGTTGAATAACGGTTTCTGTTTTATGCAAAGGTCCTAAGCCTAGTGATTCATACAAAGAGTAAGGCAAAACATTGATTGATGCACCTAAATCTAGCATTGCTTTGTCAAATTTAGTTTCACCAATCACACATGGAATGCTAAATATGCCTGGATCACCACATTTCTTAGGCATGCGTTTTTGAAACACAGCAGAAACTTGTTCACTTATTTCTACTTTCTTCTTTCCTTTCAGTTTTTGATTTCTTTTAATAGTGCAAACTTCTTTCAAAAACTTAGCAAATCTAGGAATACTCTTAACAAGTTTGAGCAAAGGAATGTTTATCTCACACCTACTAAAGGTTTCGAAGATTTCGTTGTCGTTCTCCAGCCTTCGAGTATCCTTCAATGCCTCAGGAAAGGGAGCAACAGGCTTCTGAGAGAACAGAGGGGGAAAATTCGGGCGAACATAATCATCAATGTACTCAGGGGGCTCCCGGCGATCGCCATCAACAACTGGCGATCGCGGTCGCGGATGATTTTGGACCTCAGCTTCTGGAATGGAATGGCGATCGCCATCCCTATATGGCGATCGCGGTCGGGATGCAGATCCTGTTTTGCTCTCTGTAATCTCATGGCGATCGCCACTCAAAGTGAGCTTTGTTGTATTTGGACTGGTGCTTATGACCCTAGGATTTGCACCAGAGCAATATGCAAAGGTCTGGGATTATGCTGCTGCAATGCTCCATTACAACCCTGGTAGCATTGTGTATGTGAGGCCCTCACAGACAATTGAAAGACCATTGAAGTTTGCGAGATTCTATGTCTGCGTGAAGGCTTGCAAGGAAGGTTTTTTAAATGGGTGTAGGCCAATTATTGGACTAGATGGAAGCCATCTGAAAGGTTGCTACACTGGGCAAGTGTTCTCTGCAGTTGCTAAGGATGGGAATAAGAACATATTCCCTGTGGCATTTGTTGTAGTTGAGCAAGAGAACAAAGACACATGGTGTTGGTTTATACAAAATTTAATGGATGACATTGGAGGCAAGGCATTGACATTTATGTCTGATAGGTGCAAGGTCAGTTTTCAGTTCTTATACTTGTTTGTTAGTTGGAGTTACATTAACTTTCTAACACATGGTGTTTGTTTGTTGTTACTTAGGGATTGTTAGAGGCTTTGACAGAAGTAGCACCTATGTGTGACACTAGAGTTTGTGTGAGACACATGCGCAACAACTTCAAGGAACAGTGGCCAGGGCAATCATTCAAGGATGCTGTTTGGGCTGCTGCAAAAGCCTCTACCCTCCCTGATTTTGAACAAAAAATGAGAGTAATAAGGGAGATGAATGAAAAAGCTACTGCTTATTTGATGCGCCAAGATCCAAGAACTTGGTCTCTCCATGGATTCAGGTATTATCCTAAGTCTGATATGCAACTTAACAATGCATGTGAACAGTTCAACAGTTGTATATTAGAAGCAAGGGAGATGCCCATTTTATCCATGTGTGAATGGATAAGGAGGAAACTGATGAAAATGTTCATCAATAAGAGAAATAAAATGAATGCACACCAAGGTCTCATTACCCCTGAAGTGATGAAGAAAATAAATGACATGAGGGCTGAGAGTATAGGGAGATGTCAATGTCATGGTGATGGAGATTTGTATGAGGTAGATTCAGGTGGGAGAACATTTGTCGTAAATCTGGCCCAAAGATCTTGTGGTTGTAATATGTGGGACATCACTGGAATTCCTTGTCAGCATGTCATATCCTGCATTCTCAAGAGGAGGTTATTGATTGAAGACTTTGTTGACCCTTTCTATCACAAATCAACCTACATGAGGGCATATGAGCCGTCTGTTGTTCCAATGCCTGGAGAGGACCAGTGGATAAAAACTGACCAACCACCATTGGATCCACCAAAATTAGTGGTTCAAGCTGGAAGACCAAAAAAATCCAGGAGGAAAGAACCAGGGGAAGACAAGGAAAAGGCTAAGTTAAAAAGGTCAAGATTTGGGAAAAACAAATATGGGAACTGTGGGGAAGAGGGTCACACTAGGAGGATATGCAAAAATCCTCCAAAGGAACCAGAGCCACCTAGTCAGCCTAACAGAGGTGAAAGACCACCAAAGGACAATATTATGGCCATCCAGCCTTAGAAAAGGAAATATACTAAAAGAAAGGTCTGCATTTGTTTATGTCACTAAATTTTAGTAAGCTCATACTTATGATGTTTTATTTGTTTTTGTAACAGACCAGAACACCATTCCCAGAACCTTCCAATGCAGCTTACAATGGAGATCCTGTTGGAATTGAGGAAGATAGTGATGTGGTAAATGAATGTTTTTTATGACATGTTGCAATTTAGCCTAAACTCAGTCACTTTTTATGACATGTTTCTCATATTATGACATGTTTTCACAACAAGCAATAAAAAATAAAAAATTAATTAATCAAACTTTTAAATTGAAAAACCTTTTTCCACAATTTTCCACCTCCTTCATGATCTACTATAAATATGTCAATCAAGTCACATATTCTAAAACTTTAGTCATTTATAAACCATGTTTTAGAGAAGCATACAATAAGGAGCATTCAATAAGCTTTGATCATTTCTAAAATTATACTGTTATATTTTAAGAGGTTAATTTTAGAAATTTATGATTAAGTGTTATAATTTTAGTGATTAGGTGTTATCATTTTAGTGATATTATTGTAATGGGTTGCCCTAGGTTAAAAAAAACCGATCATTGAACTCAAAAGCTCAAACTTTAGGGAGTGATGTAAAACGATTATGTTTACAATATTATTTTGTTGGTAACTTGTTCATTATTTTATCTTTCACAAATAAAAATTATAAAAATTCTATAATATTAATATAGATTTATAATCTCGTGATATTCACGGGACCTACAGTAGTTTCAAATAAATCTAAATAAATCAAATATATCTTTAAACATTTTCATTAAAATGTTCTAATTTCTATTTTCCATAAAAGTATAATAAAGTTAAATTTAGCATGCATTTTACTAAAATTGTACCTAAATATCATAAATCTAAATAATCATGTATATAATTAAATAGAAATTTAGCGTTATTCTAATATGTTGTAATTTTAAATAAATCTAAATAATTCAATAATCATATATTACATATACATATATACATATTTAACCTATTCAACTTTATATTTTGAATAAACTATAATAAATTCAAATTTAGTGTTTTTTAAAAAACTTACACTTTCGGCATCCTCGTCTACGACTCCGGCGGCTTCTCCAGCGAGAAAACTCTATCTCGGTTAGTAATAGTAATTATCATATAACTTTACGATCCAATTCGATTAACATCTCTTTGTATAACCGAGTATCAAACAAGGCTTTTATGTTCCAAAACAATGAAAGATGGGCACCATCTTTGCTTATATATAATTTGATCGTTATAAACTGTCTCATTAAAAACATTGAGTTTCCAGTACTATGAATTTGTATTTGGATTAGTTTGTAGAAGCTTACCTGAATAAACTTCCAGATGACCACTTAAAACCAATAAAAGACATACTTAATAATACATGACCAAAAAACACCTCAATAGAAATACACACAAAGTCTATAGTTGTATAAAAAATGTAAAATAACTCCATAAATGACTCTAAATGACTCGAGCATCGTACGAGCACGAAATACATAATGATTGAAATCAAGGTAGACTTGTTTATACCCAAAATTTGATAATAACATTTGTAAAATAATTAAAGATAGCTTATATCTTAATGATTGTAATTGTTCATTAATTTTGAATTTACAATGATATATAAACATGAAAATAATATAATGATTTTGGGTCAGTCAATGTGAAACCTTCTTCTATTTACCTTTATGGAGACAAGAAAACATTGTTCATTACGAAACTCATACACAATGTCTAAACGCCGTATACTATACACTACTATATACACTATTGTTATTATTGTTGAAATGATATAGGATATTCAATTAGAGACATTATGAATCGTACCCTATTCTATCATTCTACTTTATCACAAACAATACATATAATGATACAGTTGCTATTAATTTGCGTGACAATTACATTCGGTATAAAACCTGAAATACCAGCTTTAAAAACCGCAGGGGTCGTGCAACGCACGACGTCCGTAGAGCTAGTTAGTACTAAATTTTCACCAATTTACTACTAAATATTCATCATTCTCACGCTTTTATTTTAAAATATATTCTCACATGATATTTTCCCTTAATATAATAATTAATAATCATTTATGTATTTTATGAAATTTTTTAATTAGAAAACTTTCTTTATCACTCTCTATTTTTATTAATTTTTATTACTAAACGTGTGATGTGTGGATTTGTCTATTGTAGCTTAATAAACAATAAAACATGTACATTTACAACAATATGAATTATTATGAATTAGACATTAAACAAAAACAAATAATAGAATAACATGTGACTTATTTAATATGAGAATGTCATGTGACAGGAATTAATCAAGTTGTACTTTAATAAGACTTGGTCTAAATGAGCACGTTTGTTTTTGCTAAATGCACACTTTTTTGTGCGGTAAGAGTTATAGTTCAATTTTGTGCGTTAACAGTTACCGCATCCGTTGTTTCAAGGGCAGTTTTGGAAAAAAAATTGAAACGTATACCAAGCATGTGTGGTAACTTTTACCGCACAGATTTGTGCGTTAAAATTTAACGCACAGACTTAATCAGAGATTAAAAAAAATTAAGATTTTGATTAATAAAAAAATTGTGCGGTAACTTTTACCGCACATGGTTTTTATTTTTATTTTTTAAAAATCTGGTGCGGTACCCCAAAATTTCTCTCTCCCTGCACAAATCTTCTTTTTCCCTAAATTAATCGGCGTTGTAACCCTAAAATCGTCGCCTCTTTTGCTTCAATTTTCGGCCTTGTTACGCACTAATCCTTCAAATTGAGCATGGCATTTTCACCCCTTGACATTGAGGTTATGAAGAGCCCGAAAAAGTTGGTGGTGGCGGCAGTGGAGCACCCCCTTCGTCCGTTGGCGGCGGCGGCGCATCCCAACAAGCAACCCAGTCCGAAGCTCAACCCAACTAGCCAACCCCCACCCAACCCGAAGCCCGAACCAACCCTAAAGGCAATCGCCGGCCCCAAAAACTACTGGCCCAAATCCCGGTGTCCGCCCGTCTACTCGAACAACATGAAGGTTGAACGTACAAACCGAGGCGCAACCAAAATAATTTGAGACTCCGGTCGATCTTCGTCATGTATGAATGTTTTCTCTTAAAATATGAATATTTTTTTAGGGTTATGTATGTTTTAGGAATTATGAAATTATTTTATATAAATGAAGTTGATTTACGTTACGAAATTAAATAATTTAATAAAGGTATGAATTATTTAATAACGTTATGTGTTATTTAATTTGCGCAAGATTATTAAATTATTTAATTGCATAATGTAATTAAATTATCTAATTGCGTAATGTTATTAAATTATCTAATTACTTAACGTTATGAAATAATTTAATAACGATATGTAATTAAATAATTTTATTAACGTTACTAAATTATTCGAATATACGTTATTTAATTATTTCATAACGTTAGTAAATTATTTTATTGTGTAAGGTTATTAAATTATTTAATTGCGTAACGTTATTAAATTATTCAATTACGTAATGTTATGTAACTATTTAATTGTGTAACCTTATTAAATAAAAATATATAAAATAGACGTAAGTATTGAAATTAGAGCGATTTATAATATTTTCGTAACGTCATTCGATTTGACGTTATAAAAATTTATCGGAATATAGATATTAGTATTGAATGAGATGTCGTTGAATAACGTCATTTTCTTAATGTTATGTAAATAATGTTATCAAAATGATGCTTCTAAATTAGAGATGATTTTGATTAGAATTGACGTTACTACATTTTTTGTAACGTTTATTCGTAAAGTATAGATTAGTATTGAAATTAGACGCTACAATACGACGTCATTAAAAAAGACGTTTTGAATTTCAACGTTGTTTTTGTAAAGCTATGCAAATAACGTTACGCTATAACAAAAAACATTAGGATGTGCGAGATTCGATGGCCACTAGTGGATTAGCACAGCAGGCTCCTATTTCTACAGAACGTGTTAGGAGGACACACATTACTTATGATATACGTTGTATATTTGTCAGTGTGTGAGAGTAGCTCTTAGCTTCTAGTCAGACACTAGTTGATGTTACTGGGGCAGTTACTAATACAGGGTTCTTAGGGATTTTGGTCTATCTGTTGATCCATCGACTGATGATGAGGATTACAATGATAGTGGGGATGATGCTATGGACGTCGAAGATACAACTGTAGAATCTTTAACAAGTCGTCAGATTTGGAACCCGCCAAATATTTTGTTTCTAAGTACTTTCTCGAGGAATCTTCTCCTGCTTCTGATACCGATTAGTGTTCTTAGGTTTCTTCTGTTAAGATGTAATGTTATGTGTCTTGTAAGGTGTTTAGTCTCTGTTAAGTTTGTTTTAGTTACTATTTCAAGAATGAGTCTGTTTTATTTTCTAATGAGTATGTTTTAATTTATGTTAAGTTTGTTGTAGTTTCATGATTATCTGTTTTAATTTATGCTAAATCTGTTGTAGTTTCTGGATTGTTTGTTTTAATTTATCGTAAATCTCTTGTAGTTTGTCGGAATCAGTTTCACTTTACCCGTCTAATTTTTTTTTGAAAAAGCAGACAAGACAATACCTCTGTCAAAAACAGACAAGTCATTTAAAGCATACAAGGCAAGTCATTACATATTTTGAAACAATTCCAATTGAAATATTACATATCAAGTATACTGAAATATTACAAATCAAGTCATATAGTTCATAGGCTTCCCACCTGTAAAGCGGTATTGTCGAAACAAGTCCAATTGGCCAACACACAGCCCTTCCCACCACTTGATGTTGTTATCTACAAATCTTCTCCACGAAATGGAACAATATGGCAATGGTGCACCGTCACGAAGCCAGACCTATATATACAAAGACAAATAATCAATAAGCATAAAGGATTGAGACGTTACATGACAATAATTTAGATTACCAGATAATCTTACTGGTATCCAGTGATTAGGGTTTCCCACAAGATGTGTCGCAGAAATATTTTGTAGAGGACCAGGGCTCACTGTAGACTGCCTTTTTTTGCAAGCATAAACACGGCGCATCCCAGGATTATTGCACTAAACCAACATTATACATTGTGACAAACACCAAACTCATAAATGGCATGTCAAGCCAAAATGGCCTCTCACAAGGAGTTCTCATGTAGTTAACTTTAGCAATAAGATCATCACGTATTCCTTCTCGTAGACCACGTCGTATGGGCTCCCATGTCTCTCTGTTTCCATGCAGCTCTGCTGCCAACGAAGCACGGACCATACGATATTGACTCTGTTGCATACCCATAAGTAGATCCATAGACCGATAGCCACAATGTTCGTCTGAACGCGCATCTTTTACAGAACTCATGTATGAAAGCCAGAAGTAGTCGATATTTTTCACCCCCAAGTTCACCCCCATATAAATGATGGGTTCTTCCATCTCTTCTTCATCTTCTTCTTCCTTTGTTTTGTTTCGATCTGGATAGCAAGCTCTCAGGGGCACGACATTCATGTCTTCGTCTTCTAAATAGATGGTCTCTGAAAATAAAGGTTCAGGTTGGGATTGTGATCCAAAGTCGAACGACACTTGACTTGCTTGCTTTTTAGGACAAGTTTGTCGTTTACTTTGCCTATTTGCCTTCTCCTTTTCGACTTTTTGCGCATTCTCAAACAGCGATCCGGCACTCTGTAAAACAGCCTTGATAACAACATTCGAATACCATGAGGAAAGGTTGGGTCATCAAGGACCATTTGCCGAGTGGTAAGTGCTTGGTTCATTATCGCCCTAATCAAGTCATATTGAATTATGACCGCATGGTGGTTCCTCACGATCACTTTGTTGAAGTCGCCTCTACTAGAACCCACAATTTATTTCAACACCTTATGCATCTCCTCGACCCTAAATAAACACAAGTTCTACATGTTAGCAAGAATAATATGGTGGTCCAAATTACCAACTAAACAAACAAAGATACTTGCTTGTAGTCCTTGTGTGAAAGTAAAGAGTATAGTTCATCCACGCTCTAACTATGAACTTCTTGTAGGGAGTAAGCCAGTGCTTTTCAACGTAACCAACAATGCCCCTCTTCCACGAATCTCTCAGCTTACTCAACCTCTGTTTGTAGATTTCTTCAGTGCTCGAGCAAAATATCCCTCAACATTGCGTAACAAAGTTATCCGCCCTTCCACTATTTTTTATCACTTTTTCTGCGTGTGACTGGATGTTGTGCTTAATGTGCACCCAACACAATAGTAATAGTTGTTTAACGTCAGTGTCTTTGAACACAAGTTTGATTGCTCTCAAGAGAGCCTTCTCACAATCAGTCATTATACCCTTGGACATTAGTCCCAAATTTCAACACAACTCATGAACGCACATCATCACAAACTTGTAATGCATTACTGTTTCTTGAACCATGAATGCATATGCAATGTTGAACATCTTGTGCGTGCAAGTGAAACCAACCATCTTCACTAAATCCATATCATACCTATTTGTCTTGTATGTGTCGTCCATGATAATCACGTGAGGAAACTTCCTGAACAACCACATCGACTTCGGGTTAGCAAAAAAAGGACTTCAACCTCATTCGTCTTCGTAATCCGCAGGGGTTGAAAAAAATACTTGTTCTAGCCTAGAAAATTTAGAGACTCGTGAGTAACTGACAATTCCTCCGCGATCTTCAAAATTGATCTTCTGCAACAAATTGGCAATTTGCTTCATGGATGTCACATGTTGCAGGTCTCTTTTCATCAACTCAATAAGTATGTTTTTTAGCGTCTTGCAATCATCGCCCGCTTCCCTTGCTATTTTCTCCTCCTCTTTGGACATTCTACGACCTTCTACAACATCCACGATCCATTTATAACTACATGGCCCTTCTTTGATACGAACCCCATATAACTCGAATGTACAACCACATTTCTTCGATTTTCGGCCACGAATCCTCGGAACCGGCAATTCAAGATTTTTTAAGTTCACTTTCGGCCTACCCGATGTAGGTTTTCCAAACTTATCGCATACTAAATCAACGCAGTATTTGCTAGATGTACGATGTACCAAAACGATCATCAAATATCTTGCTCTATGTTTTGGTTCATTCCATCATCTCTTCCTTGCTATCCTTCACTTACCCAGTATTAAAATGTGGTCCAAAGTCTTCTTCCTATATTGATTAAACTATATTACTTAGCTACTACTCCCTCCGATCGTAATTGTAATTCGTTTGATCCCAAGACACATGGATTAAGAAAATTATAATGCAATCTTTAATCACATTAAATTCCATAACAAACAAGAGATAATTAGTGTTGGTTGAAGTGCAATTATACATATACCTACGTGGCATATGGTATTTGGTTAATCTAATATGGAAAACGTAAGAGAGAAAGTAAAACATTAACTAGAGATTAACAATAAAACCTTAATTTTTTTTAATCTCCGATTAAGTCTGTCCGTTAAATAACGCACAAATCTCTGCGGTAAGAGTTACCACACAGGCTTTATGTATACGTTCCAAAAAATATTCTAAAACTGTCCCTGAAACAACGGGTGCGGTAACTGTTAACGCACAGAATTGAACTATAACTCTTAGCGCACAGAATAAAATGTGCATTCAACAAAAAAAACGTGTGCATATAGACGCAACCTTTAATAAATAGAACTCGTTCTACACAATTTGTTGAAGGTACAATTCGTTGAAGGTTCGTATCAAGCTATACACTACAAAAAAAAAACACAATTTGCTTTCTGTTTTGCATAGTAGGTTAAGTTTGTTTTTTCATACTTAGTTCCATAGATGTGACAATCACTGAGAGGCTTTTCCCTACAACATTATACAGTATTACGGCAAGCTTTAAACTCAAATCACCTGGTTCTGCAGTTACAATTCAGTTTAGTCCTGTTGTAAATGTCATGCTAACCTAGGGCACCTTCACTAAGATTGAAGGAAATCAAAATTTTAGTTTGGGTTGTGCCAAGGCAAATTAGTACACTGCAAACTTGTGTTGCATGAAATGGTTGAAGTTGAAAAATAAACATCAACTCGATTTCCCTTCAATCTTACCGATACTCTTCAACACAGATTTCTTTCTAAAACTACCAATTGAAAGGAACAATTGAAATTGGTTTACAAATCTGTCAACATACGAACCACAAAGAAGCATGAAAGGAACACAACAACTTGATATTGAACCCAGATAACTAGAATACGTTTCATGCAACATCTGTACTGAGAAGATACAGAGCAGAACATCATCGCAACAAGATTTTAGAGAGCATGCATGAAACCTAGATATCTAGGTAAAACTAGCTACAAGGAAGGAAGAGCAACATTCACAAATCGGTATAAGAGAAAGGTCCAAAAACAAAATTGGATAACATCTAAGCGCTTGTGAATTTGGTGACAGCCTTGGTTCCTTCAGAAACGGCGTGCTTGGCGAGCTCACCGGGAAGAACAAGGCGCACAGCAGTCTGGATCTCGCGAGATGTGATGGTAGGCTTCTTGTTGTAGCGAGCGAGCCTGGAAGATTCCTGCGCAAGCTTCTCGAAGATGTCGTTGATGAAGCTGTTCATGATTCCCATGGCCTTGCTTGAGATTCCAATGTCAGGATGAACCTGCTTCAAGACCTTGAAGATGTAGATCTTGTAAGTCTCCACGCTCTTTTTCGATCTCTTCTTCTTCTTGTCGGCTGAAGCAGCGCCGCCTTCCTTCGGAAGCTTCTTTCCGGCCTTTGGCTTCTTCTCTGCCGGAGCTTTGTCCGCGGTCTTCTTCTCCTCCGCTGGTTTCTTCTCTGCCGGCTTCTTCTCGGCCTTGGGCGCCATTGTTGTCGATTTGGGGTTTAATGTGAGGGATTCGGGAGATAAGATAGGTGGAAGAGTAAAGCGGTGCTGAGATCTTTATATATAGAGGAAAATCGGACTCTGATTGGTTCTTCGCGTTTCGCACGGATCGACGACGTGGAGTATTCTGGACGGTTTGATTATAGCGGGTATAAAAAGCGTGGGAATTTCAAAATTTTGTATTTCCGTGACCCAAGTTTTGGAATTTTTGTGGATTGGGCCTTAATCGAAGTTTATCAGTGAACTAGGGATGGCCAGACCGGACCGGGACCGTCGGTTCGAACCGGAACCGGACCGGGTCAAAACCGGTCAAGACCGGGACCGATAGGAACCGGTTTGGTCACGGTCCGGTTCCGGTTCACGAAATTTAAAATAAAAAAAAAAATTAACCGCCGGTTTTGTAAAAAATAAAAATAAAATAAAGAACCGCCGGTTAACCGGCGGTCCTAACGGCTAGTCATGGCTCGACCGGACCGGGTCAAAACCGGAACCGGTAGGAACCGGTTTGGTCACGGTCCGGTTCAGGTTCACGAAAAACGCAATTTCGAACCGCCGGTTTTTTATTTTTATTTTTTAAATTTTTTAACCGCCGGTTTTTTTAAAAAAAATAAAATAAACCGCCGGTTAACCGCCGGTTTTTTTAAAAAAAATAAACCGTCGGTTTTTAAAAAAACTAAAAAAAAAACTGAACCGACGGTTCCAACGGCTACAAAAGTAGCCGTTGCCGGTTAACCGGCGGTCCTAACGGCTACTAGCCGTTAGGAAATTAAAAAAAAAAAATATCAAACCCCTATAAATACCATACCATACAATTTTCAAATCACACATCCAACAACAACAATCTCTCTTCTCTTTCTCAAATCTCAATCTTATAATCTCTCAAATTCCATCAACAATCTCTCTTAATCTCTTCCTTTTAATTAGCTTTTGTCTTTCAATATTTTATTGCTTTTACATTTTTAATCACATTATTATATTGTTCTAAGTTTTATTGTTTTATTGTTTTATTGTTTTATTGTTTTATTGTTTTATTGTTTTAATTGTTTTAATTGCTTTTAATCATATTATTTAATTGTTCTTAATCATATGGCGGAACATTTTGACACCCAAGAGAGTGATAATGTCACTTCTCCCACTCCCACTCCCACCTCCCAAGTTAGGTCCGGTAGGGGTAGGATCGCTAGGCCTCAAGGGCAAGCTAGCGGTTCGAGGCCGGCTAGGGGTAGGGGGGGGAGGACCGGGACCGGGACCGGGACCGGGTCCTCCGGGAGCCAATCCCGGAAACTAACATCTCCTGTTTTTACAAAGTGGTTTACTAAATTAGAACCCGGTATCGAGGAACTCGAGGCCGAGGATTATGATCCCGGTCTAATTATTGTTTCTTGTAACTTTTGCGAGGCGACTATCCAATGGAAGAAAAGTGGAGGATATGGAACCCTTCAACGACACATGGAGCACAAACACGTCGCCGAGATGGGAATGCTAGGGGGACAAACACAAATTTCCGGCGGATTTGCATCTTCTACTAGCGGTAACCCTTTATTTCGTTTTGATCATGAAGCTAATAGTGTAGCATTAGCCGAAGCTATTTGTGTTGATCATTTAGCATTTCGATTTAGTGAAAATGTAGGATTTAATGAGTATATTAAAGAGCATACACAACCCGCTTTTAAATCCGTATCTAGGAAAGTGATTAAGAAAAACGTAATTAAGGCTTATAAAAGACACAAGGCCGAATTAGTTTCTTATTTTTCGCAAAATGATATGCATGTTTCTATTTGTAGTGATATATGGAGTGATAATACTCAAACCCATTCTTACATGGGTGTTACATGTCATTTTGTAGATCATCATTTTACAATGCAAAAACGTTTATTGGCATTTAGAGTCTTTGATGATTCACATACCGCACAAAATATTGCTATGATGATTCGTGCAATTTTAGAAGAATATAGACTACTTAATAGAGTTTTTTCAATTGGATTCGACAATGCATCTGCTAACACCGCATCTATTAGAGATTTACAAGAACTGTGTCAACCTTTATTTGGTCGGAAATTTTTTCATATTCGATGTGCTTGTCATATTTTAAACTTATGTGTTCAAGATGGTTTACGTGCTATGAGTTTTCATTTTGAGCCAATTAAGAACATTATTAAGTATATTTGGGGGCATCCTAAAGTTACAAGAGATTGGATGACCTTTTGTAAAACTAACGGGGTGCACCCAAAACGTTTTTCAAAAGATGTGGGTACCCGATGGAACTCTACTTACATATTACTATGTGAATGTATAGAATATAAACAAGTTTTAACGTCTTTTGTTTCTCAAAACCTTTATGGCTCTCCTTTCTATTTTAGCGAATCAGGTTGGGATATCTGTCAAAGTATTGCAACGTTTTTAAAATGTTTTAGTGATGCAACAAAAAGATTTAGTCATGTTTATACACCAAGTAGTAATGTTTTTGTCTTGGAAGCTTGTAATGTTATGTGTGGTTTAAGTGAGGGAGCTAAAATTCCCGGCATTGAGGAATCCGTTGCAAGCATGAGGAGTAAGTGGTTGCAATACTATAGATATATTCCCGATTGTTTTCTTGTTGCTTGTGTTTTAGATCCTAGACTTAAATTATCCTGTTTACACGCTCTTTTAAATGACTATTATGGATATATTTTAGCCGACGGTGAACTAGAGGATATTTTAGGTATGGTTTCTAGAACTAGAACAAACATTGAAACTTTATTTACTCATTTTTCTGATTCTCCGACTACTTCACAATTACCTCCGGCTTCTTCGGGCTCTAGCTTGGGGGCCTTTGGAGCTAAGTATTTTAGTAAAAGACCAAGAGTTACAAACACGAATGCGGAAATTGATAACTATCTTAACACCAACTTTGAGTTTGTTAGTTGTGATACTTTAGATGTTTTGAAGTGGTGGGAGGATCATATGAGCATGTTTCCAACGCTTGCGAAGATTGCGGCTCAAGTTCTTGCCGTCCCCGCTTCAACCGTGGCGGTGGAACAAACTTTTAGTGCAGGAGGCAACACTTTAACGAGGAAGAGATCAAATTTGGCACCGGAGTAATTGGAGGCGCAATGTTGTGTTTGCGATTGGAAGAGAGCCGCAATTAGGCAACAACGTAACATTAACGAGTCATCGGAAGACGAGTGGATTGGAGATTCTACTACGATACGCACCGATTCATCCGCCGAAGATTCGACTTAGGTAACGGGTTTTGAAAAAAGGTAAAGAACTACGTGGGCTTTGATTCCTCTAACCCGAGAGGATACGTAGGCAACTTAACAAGTAAGTCACTGTTAAGTGCAAGCCCAATTTTTTTTAATTTTTTTGTTCCTTCATATTTAATATAAAAAACTTAAAAAAAATGATTATAAAAAAACGCTATTAAAAAGAATGTTTTACAAAACATTCTTTTTAATAGCGTTTTTTTATAATCATTTTTTTTAAGTTTTTTAAACATAATTTTTAAACTTAAAAACAATGACAAAACATTCTTTTTTAATAGCGTTTTTTTATAATTATTTTTTTTAAGTTTAAAAATTATTTTTACATTTTTTTTTTTTTTTCAGTTTTATAAATTTATAAAATTATTTTTAAAAAAAAAAACCGCCGGTTAACCGGTTGTTTTTTTTTTTAAAATCGGTCCGGTTCAGCCCGAACCGGACTGAACCGGGCTGAACCGGGCTGAACCGGCCGGTTCCGGTTTCGAACCGGACCGGACCGGGAGCCATGACTACTAACGGCTATTTAGCCAAATTAGCCGTTAGGAAATTAAAAAAAAAAAAAAAATTAATTTTTTAATATTAAAATAACCCATATCAAACCCCTATAAATACCATACCATACAATCTTCAAATCACACATCCAACAACAACAATCTCTCTTCTCTTTCTCAAATCTCAATCTTATAATCTCTCAAATTCCATCAACAATCTCTCTTAATCTCTTCCTTTTAATTAACTTTTGTCTTTCAATATTTTATTGCTTTTACATTTTTAATCACATTATTATATTGTTCTAAGTTTTATTGTTTTATTGTTTTAATTGTTTTAATTTCTTTTAATCATATTATTTAATTGTTCTTAATCATATTATGGCGGAACATTTTGACACCCAAGAAGAGAGTGATAATGTCACTTCTTATCCCTCGGTTCCCACTCCCACCTCCCAAGTTAGGTCCAGTAGGGGTAGGACCGCTAGGCCTCAAGGGCAAGCTAGCGGTTCGAGGACGGCTAGGGGTAGGGGCGGCCCGGGGGGGAGGTCCGGGTCCTCCGGGAACCAATCCCGGAAACTAACATCTCCTATTTTTGTAAAGTGGTTTACTAAATTAGAACCCGGTCTCGAGGAACTCGAGGCCGAGGATTATGATCCCGATCTAATTATTGTTTCTTGTAACTTTTGCGAGGCGACATTCCAATGGAAGAAAAGTGGAGGATATGGAACCCTTCAACGACACATGGAGCACAAATTTCCGGCGGATTTGCATCTTCTACTAGCGGTAACCCTTTCTTTCGTTTTGATCATGAAGCTAATAGTGTAGCATTAGCCAAAGCTATTTGTGTTGATCATTTAGCATTTCGATTTAGTGAAAATGTAGGATTTAATGAGTATATTAAAGATCATACACAACCTGCTTTTAAATCCGTATCTAGGAAAGTGATTAAGAAAAACGTAATTAAGGCTTATAAAAGACGCAAGGCCGAATTAGTTTCTTATTTTTCGCAAAATGATATGCATGTTTCTATTTGTAGTGATATATGGAGTGATAATACTCAAACCCATTCTTACATGGGTGTTACATGTCATTTTGTAGATCATCATTTTACAATGCAAAAACGTTTATTGGCATTTAGAGTCTTTGATGATTCACATACCGCACAAAATATTGCTATGATGATTCGTGCAATTTTAGAAGAATATAGACTACTTAATAGAGTTTTTTCAATTGGATTCGACAATGCATCTCCTAACACCGCATCTATTAGAGATTTACAAGAAATGTGTCAACCTATATTTGGTGGGAAATTTTTTCATATTCGATGTGCTTGTCATATTTTAAACTTATGTGTTCAAGATGGTTTACGTGCTATGAGTTTTCATTTTGAGCCAATTAAGAACGTTATTAAGTATATTTGGGGGCATCCTAAAGTTACAAGAGATTGGATGACCTTTTGTAAAACTAACGGGGTGCACCCAAAACGTTTTTCAAAAGATGTGGGTACCCGATGGAACTCTACTTACATATTACTATGTGAATGTATAGAATATAAACAAGTTTTAACGTCTTTTGTTTCTCAAAACCTTTCTGACTCTCCTTTCTATTTTAGCGAATCAGGTTGGGATATATGTCAAAGTATTGCAACGTTTTTAAAATGTTTTAATGATGCAACAAAAAGATTTAGTCATGTTTATACACCAAGTAGTAATGTTTTTGTCTTGGAAGCTTGTAATGTTATGTGTGGTTTAAGTGAGGGAGCTAAAATTCCCGGCATTGAGGAATCCGTTGCAAGCATGAGGAGTAAGTGGTTGCTCTACTATAGATATATTCCCGATTGTTTTCTTGTTGCTTGTGTTTTAGATCCTAGACTTAAATTATCCGGTTTACCCGCTCTTTTAAATGACTATTATGCATATATTTTAGCCGAAGGTGAACTAGAGGATATTTTAGGTATGGTTTCTAGAACTAGAACAAACATTGAAAGTTTATTTACTCATTTTTGTGATTCTCCGACTACTTCACAATTACCTCCGACTTCTTCGAGCTCTACTAGCTTGGGGGCCTTTGGAGCTAAGTATTTTAGTAAAAGACCAAGAGTTACAAACACGAATGCGGAAATTGATAACTATCTTAACACCAACTTTGAGTTTGTTAGTTGTGAAACTTTAGATGTTTTGAAGTGGTGGGAGGATCATAGGAGCGTGTTTCCAACGCTTGCGAAGATTGCGGCTCAAGTTCTTGCCGTCCCCGCTTCAACCGTGGCGGTGGAACAAACTTTTAGTGCAGGAGGCAACACTTTAACGAGGAAGAGATCAAATTTGGCACCGGAGTCATTGGAGGCGCAATGTTGTGTTTGCGATTGGAAGAGAGCCGCAATTAGGCAACAACGTAACATTATCGAGTCATCGGAAGACGAGTGGATTGGAGATTCTACTACGATACGCACCGATTCATCCGCCGAAGATTCGACTTAGGTAACGGGTTTTGAAAAAAGGTAAAGAACTACGTGGGCTTTGATTCCTCTAACCCGAGAGGATACGTAGGCAACTTAACAAGCAAGTCACTGTTAAGTGCAAGCCCAATTTTTTTAATTTTTTTGTTCCTTCATATTTAATCATTTTTTTTAAAGTTTTTTTTTAAAGTTTTTTGTTATGTTTTTTAAACATAATTTTTAAACTTAAAAAAATGACAAAACATTCTTTTTAATAGCGTTTTTGTATAATCATTTTTTTTAAGTTTAAAAATTATGTTATTTTTTTAAGTTTTTTTTCAGTTTTATAAATTTATAAAATTATTTTTTAAAAACAAAACCGCCGGTTAACCGGTTTTTTATTAAAAAAACCGGTCCGGTTCAGCCCGAACCGGAACCGGACCGGACTGGGACCGGAAAAACCGGTTTTTCCCGGTTCCGGATTCCGGAGGACCGGAACCGGACCGGACCGAGAGCCATGCCTACAGTGAACTAGTGTAACGTCTGCCCATGCACGTGATATTTCAACTTAAAGTTTGCAAAGGTAATTAGCGTACACGCTGTACCATGCACGAGGTACTTCAATTTAGAGTTTGCAGCCGTTCTGATACAAAACTACAAAGTCTTTAATTTACTATACATATATATAGTAAAAATGAAATGTTGATAACACATGAGTAGAATGTAGGATGAAATAGCAAAAAGAAATGTTCTTCAAGAACCTCATGATGTAACACATCATCCATTGAATTAAAACAAACAACAAAATATTGAGAATGCTAAGAGGCAAAAATAATAATGCAATTGCACTAATGATTCGATAAAAGAAATCTAATTAAGTTGTCATTTACATTATAACACTTGATTACCAAAAAGAACATTACAAAATCTAATTAAGTTGTGATTTACATTATAACACTTGATTACCAAAAAGAACATTACACTACTCGTGCATTCTCTTGCATCTTTTCCTTTTTATCGTTAGGTAAATATTGACGTGGTTGATCTGCTACATGAGATGAAGTCATGTAGCTTACATGGAGAAAGTTTGAAGTTCATCTATCTAACATATCTGGTGAATGCCTTGCCTCCATACATTTATTGAAGGTATTAAAATGCAAGCAGATGGTTGTAGTCTCATGATTCTTTACACCAATACATTAGAAAGTCATGACTCACCTGTATCAAGTATCAAATATTAAACACTAATGTTACACGACATAGAGCACAATCCGAGGCCCTCAAGAATAATTCTTCATGTGACTGAAGAGAACATTATTCACAGTGACAATAATAATATACTCCGTAGTAGTAAAGGTGATGCTTCCATTCTCATTTAATAATCGAAAAATAAAGGAACAATTACTATGCCAACCACAGAAGAACAGAGTTAATTGAATCAGTAATTTTTTTTAGCATAATTGAATCAGTGCTTAATGTTGAACAATGACTAAACCTAAATCACTACTTGTCCAATTCAAAAATGAAAAGGTCAAACCCTCTCAACTCAAACCAAGGAAGTGGGATAGATACAAGCATATAGGTGAGAATGTAACCTTTTTGACGTCATGTGCCCTCAATGATTCACTCAAGTTCGTCCAAAACTAGTTTCCTTGCGCCATTATTTCATTTTACTACAATTGTAACTATATGTAGAAGGTAATTTGAATAACGAATTCTGAAATGCAAGTCCTGCAACCAAAGCCCAAGAATGGAAGAGTTTAAGAGGAACTGATGAGATAATTACACCAACCACTAGGAGTAGGAAATTTTGAAATCCCGAAACCCATTCTGTTCCCGCTTAAATCCAGTACTCTTAGGCTGTTTAAGCCACTCAAATCAGGTAACTCCCCAGAAATCTCATTGTTGGTTAAAGCAAGAAAATTTAGAGTACTAATCTTTCCTAAGGAATTAGGCAGAGGACCCTTTAACTGTTTATTTGCTAGGCTAATGACCTCCATTTTAGTCAGTGAGCTTAAAAAATCCGGGACGGTGTAATTCAAGAAATTACTGTCTAATATGAGAGTTTTAAGACCGATCATCGAGCTAATCCTTGGCGGGGTTGATCCATATATGAAATTAGAGTTCAAATCCACATACTCCAGAGAATTTAGCCTATGAATCTTATCAGAGAATGGGCCCCACATTCCAAGTGAGATCAAGCTAAGGACTCTTAAATTTGGACGCCTAGTAAGAGCGGTAACAAAAGAGTCCATAGAACACTTAGCTGATAAAGTTTGTGTTGTAATTGGATATCCATTGAAAGTACTCACTTTTGATGGCTTATCACCCATGATTCTTAGCTCAATCACTGAATGATTTGAGCAAGTTACATTCATTTTCAAAGCCGCCGCCGTAGGATAGAAGATATTTGTCTTCTGTGTGCTCCATATCTCCAACTGACTTGGGTACTCCAAATGCTTCCTTATTTGCAGCAACACAGAAACTTGAGAGGACTGTAATTGGGACCCACCAAGTGTAAACAACACCAATGAGACAGAGATTAGCAGGTAAAAACTCAGGTAATCCATTTCTTGATTCTGATTACTTCAAGCAACTCATTTTTAGAAATTTGAGCAATGGATGAAGCTTGAATAGAATAGATATGGAGTAAGATACTAGGAGTGAAGAAGATGGAGAAAGGTTGCATAAACTGAAACAGTGGTAGCTGAAAACAACTGCCCTTTAAGAGTGGCAAGTAGTTACTGACATTAATGTACCGACTACCCATTTCAGCCACTTTTAGGTTTTGTTGATTGAATAATTAATAAAGTTGATAATGTAGCAATAGAGCAGAGTCAGTTGGGGTATAAAAGTAAGAATCAACCATCATATGGACCAGTTTTACTGGGTGCATTTTACAACCCAGTATCACATCAGTGCACAAAAAACAGAATTAACCCAGATTTGCATCACGCAGAATAGCAAATATTCCAAATTCAAGACGTAATCCCAAAGATAAGTTAACGCGGAAGAATTGAGATCAGAATACATCAATTATACCTTGGGGACGACACTATACAACGGGATCTTAAGCACGATCACGACCAGGGGCGGAGATTGGGCGGTGCAAATGGAAGGAGCAAGACAAATATTGGTTCCAATCAATCAAACCCTCGAGTGTTCAGATTCTGAAACAACACAAGAAAGCAAGAGATAAGACATGACATTTCACATGATTATGGCACACAAAACACACCAAGTGGAAAAAAGTCTATCAATTAATTTTCAAAATGCACAACCGAAGAAGAAGAAAATACCTTTATCTTCTTGTATCGCTTCGTCTTAACTTCATGAAAGGTATCTGTAACATCACAGAAAGGACCCAACTTAATCACCATGACACTAATCATTTGAATACAGTGGTTTTAGAAGCAAGCTAAAAACACTAACATGCCTAAAAGAGTAAAAGTTCATTGTACCATCTTACAACCTGCGACATCCTAAATAGAACAATAAACAACAAAAATATCCTAAATAGAACAATAAACAACGAAAATATCCCAAACCAGGGAGTGCAATTCATTAAAAACGAAGGATGGAGAAATTAGAGGAGGTGGTGGAGAAATCGTGACCTAATTTGAGAATTTGACGAGAGAGTAGGGGAGGTTACAAAACGAACGAATAGTGTATGAGGAGATGTAGGCTGTTTTAGGATTTATTTATTTTTTACAAATAAGGTGAGATGAGACTGAAGGGCGCAAATTTTAACAAAGGGATGGACCAGTTTTTGGGTAAATATCCCAAAACTATAATGTTTTTTAAGTTTTTGCATCACTTTTTTAAGTTATATGGAAATATCTCTTTGCTGACGTGGCAATTTTAACAGAGATGTCAACAAAATTTGTCAACAAAATTTTTAACAGAGTTGTCAACAAATTTTTTAACAGAGTTGTCAACAAAAATTTTAACAGAGTTGTAAACAAGAATAATAAGTTGTCAACACCAATAATAACTTGTCAACAACATATCAAAGTTGTCAACACGATTAAACTGACAACAAGAGTAATGAAACGAACAAGAGTTATTAATATTGTCAACAAAATTAAACTAAGTTATCAACACGAATAATAATTTGTCAACACCACTAATAACTTGTCAACAACATAACAAAATTGTCATCACGAGTAATTAATCTGTCAGCACGAATAATAATAATTTGTCAACAGGAGTAATTAAACTGTCAACATAAATAATAATTTGTCAACCCAAAAAATAATTTGTCAAACACCACTAATAACATGTCAACAAAATAACAAATAAGTGTTGACACTACAAATAAGTTGTCAACACAACTAAATAAGTTATCAACACGACTAAATAAATTGTTTACACAACTAATAAACGATCAACAACATACAACACGAGTAATTAATGCTACAAAAACCAACTAGATTCAATGATCAAAATATCTGCAAGAGGCATCACATAAGCATTAAACAATACACACTATCTTATCTATATAAAGGTTGACTGTCTATTGCCAAAAGTAAATGTAAATGGTACTGCATTCAATTCCATAATTCTACCTTATTTCAATCTATGCATTCAATTCCATAATCCTATCCTATTTCAATCTATTCACACGTATTGTCCACATTAATCCATGTTGAAATTAATGAGTGTAATATTAGAAAAACATTTTGTCAAAAATACAGTAAGCTTTCTCCTGACAAAATTATTCCATTATTATGCTTTAAAACTACTGGTACTTCAAACATAAATATAAGGAAATCGAAAAATACTTATAATTACAAGCATTAACAAACTTAATAACAATAACAAAAATATTAACAAATAATGTGTAACTATATTAAATCTCATACGTGAATACGTAATTTACTCGCGCGTACCCGTATCTAGTTATCATTAAAACCTATCAAACACAGTAGCCACAGCCTCAACACCAAATTTTTCAAAATCATTTAAATATCCAAACGGTGACAACAGATGGACATTAAATTAAGATTCCATCCGGAAATTCAGCACACCAAATTCTAATCCATAGGGAGAATAACAGATTTAGCTGCAGACATGGAGCTTCACCTTCCTTCACTTCAGGCGATCTACATGTCCTAAGATCCTCTAGCATCCTCTTCATCAACTCCTTTCCCTAAAATCATAGACGATTAAGTTGAATTGCTGAAATTTTACTATTACGTTGAAATTGCTTACTATTACTTGATCAGACAAAGAGAGTAGAAAATATGTGCATAGTAGCACCTGTTCGTCAGAAGAGATCAATTTAGAAATCAGGCAATTGAGATCCGGCGATTGTTTCAGAGGCAAGAGAAGCATGAAAGCTTTGGTGCAGAGCGCTAGGTATCCATCTCAAAGCTTCTCCGGTTATCGTTTTTGGGAATCGAATTTTCGGATCCTGAAATGCGTAGCAAAGAAAGATACCAAAGCTTGATCGACTTTGTTCTCTTCCGATCCATCGCATTTGATCGCGCCTGCACCTCGAAAGAAGAGACAGTCGCTGACTCGCTGATGTTCAAGAGGAAGCTGAAGATAGATTTGGATCAGTTTTTCGAGATCGTCAACGGATCAAAGGAGTTTGGATGAGTTTTTAGATCTGGATTTACCTGAATATGAGTAGATCAATCTACAGGTGCACAACCATTCCGGTGCGAGATCTGAGGCTGCCACCGGTGGTGTACAACCACTCCGGACCTCCGGTGCGAGATCCGAGACAGTCGTCGGTGTTGAAGAGGAAGATGATGATAGATTTGTACCTTTGAATAAGCAATTGAGTGTATGGTGAGCGGTGAAGATCGAAGTTCGATTGAGCGATGGAGATTAATATGAGTATTTGAGGGAGTGAGAGAGGGAAGACTTTTGGAGGTCTCAGATTTGCAAGTCGCAGGATGAAGATGAAGGGCGTGTAATTTTTGGGGGTGAGGTAGGGGTAGGGTAGAAAATAATAACTTAGTAGGAGGAGTGTAGTAACGCACACTAATATGCTCAACAGGCATTGGGCACAAATCCTTCAGAAACGGGTTCTCCTTATAGTGTAGTCAGGTAGATAAGCCTCAATCCCAGCCCAGCCCAGCCCAGCCCAACAGATGATCAAACTCAACTACGGTTGGTAGAATCGAGTGTCATTGCAGTGGCCGTCAACCGCCATAGCTTCAGGTGAACATCTTGAAATCGAACATTGATTCCATTAATTAGGATTGTTTGGCGCGAGTCTGCGATAGGTTTATCGTCGGTATTTACAGATTGGTTGTCTTTCTATTCTGATGTGTAAACAATGTGTTAACAAGGACAACGAAGACTAGCAGAGAATTGGATTTTGAAAGTGTTCTTTAAATGAGAAGAATTGGGAGAAAAGTCTGGTGCTTCAACACTTCTAACCCTTTTTCCCACCAGATTCGATTTTTTTCTCAGCTGTTCGTGAGCAGTAAGCTCTTTGACCCCTCTTGTCATTTTGATTCTTTTTGGAATTGGTATTTCTGAATTGTTGTATCTCTGTTGAATTATGTAATTGTTGGAACAGGGCTGTCGTTTTACACGACCAATGAAGAGCTGATGACAATGTTTTCGCCTTTTGGGGAGGTTAAAGAAGGTTGATACTACTGGTTTAATCTTCTTCCGATGTGTTTTCTGTTTTTGATCATGGTTTTTGAGGAAATTGTTGATTTTTTGTTCTTGACATATATTTGATTCACCTGCAGCTAGGTTAGTGTTTGACCCGCGAACACAAAGGCCCAAAGGGTTTGGCTTTGTCACATTTGATTCTGAAGCAGAGGCTCAAAAGGCAGTGAAGGCTTTAAATGGCACGGTATGGTTTCTTGTTTCTCTAGATATTTTAGCAACAATACTGGAAATGCCGTATACTCTAGTAATTTCATTACATTCTATTGATGTTGCTCAACTTGTTCTATGGAATACACTATTAGTGATTTAAGCTCTCTAAAAAGTTCATGACATATTTCTTCAGTGCTTCTGTTTATGAAGATCAAATGTATCTGTCAAGAGCTCTGAATTGGTTACCCTATTATATTGATTCCATAGATAGCACTGGTGTGGTTATGCTTGTGATTAAACTTCCAAATTTATAGTTTGCAGTATAGAACTTCAAGGTTCGAGGTTGAGGGATGGTTATCTCATTTGTCATTGCTTGTCTTGTGTTGTGTATGGAAAAAACGGTGGTGGGGATTGCTGAGTGCTGTCTATTTGCTTTACAGTATTGTTTGTTCATCTATATCCTGCTGTCTTCTTGTTGGTGTCACCTCTTTGAAACTGAACTCACCAATTTGAAATAGAATCCCCACAACAAGACATCCTAAAACAGGTTTTCATATCAGTGGATATTCTTTTTCCTTGAATCTTTCATTCTTGAGGAACCTTAAGATAACAAGATCTTGTAACTATTTATAGTTTTAGTGTGTAATGAGAGTATGAGACCCTTCATCAAAGTCTGACTACTAACACTTCTATGGCTTTAGGTCACATATCATATATATACTTCTTGTAGTCATTAAGAATGAACCTTAGATTAATAAGACCTTGTAATTTTTATGGTTTCTTAGTGTGTAATGAGATCCTTCAGTCATCAAAGTCTGACTAGTAACCATCTTATGGCTCTGTGTCACATATACTCGACTTTTTTTTCTTCTTGCTACCGAATATCTTCTTCATTTGTATTTGTTTGTAGATAATACGTGGGCGTCTGATCTTTGTAGAACCTGTGAAAGCAAAGGCAGATGCAGGAGATTCTGGGTAACGGCAGTAGTGCTTCATCTACTTCAAAGCTGAGTATCTGAAATTGGTTGCATTCATGACAACGAGACAAACTTGACAGAGCAATTGCCTTGTCCATTCTAGGAGTTTCTAGCATAAAGATTCTATCAGCATCAAATTTAAGGCATGGAGCTTCCTTAGCTAAGCTAAACTATTTGTATAATGATAACAAGTGATGACACCAAGCTGGTGTCATAAAGATATCTTGCTATTGTTGCTCACTTAATTTGATGTATTGTAACCTGAATTTGGAGTTGATACAGATGGTGGAAACAATAGATATAAAAAACTTCATTAGCTATTAGTCTTCCAAGTTTCTGAAAGCATTACAAGTGCAGCTTTATAGCAAGCTAAAATAAGCAGAAAATGAGGATGGAAGGACAAAACTTGCTTTGTGCTCCTTTCTCCTCTCTTGTGACAAGCTGTATGTAAGCAGCTTGACTTGTGGAAACAAACATCTAAATTAATGCACATAAGAAAAAAAGTAAAATCTTGATACAATGTCTTTCTAAAGGAGAATCTTTAAGCTCCGACCTCTCTCTTCTTTTCTCTCTCTAAAATTTTCCTCTGTTGAAGACGAGTTGGGGCTTTTAGCCCCTTCGATTCCCCTGATTCAGATCAATACTCTCTCCTTAATCCCCAGATGCTCTGTCCTTAGGCAAATTATTTCCCCTACCCTTAAATTTTGTTCCCAAATCCCTAGCCTGATTTGGCCTCAAAACCCTAGATTTGCGTATATTGGAAGCACCACTTTTTCATCCCTTAAACTCCTTGGTTCCATCCCTGCTCGCAATCATCATGTCTCTAGCCCTATATCTTCTCCATGGGTCGTCCCTCATGTCTTGGAGAAGGCAAAATGGTGGTTAAAAACGGTTACAACCGTCAAAAGAGCATATTTGTGGAATATCCCACGCTGACACTTTATAACCCGGATCAAAGAATATCCGGACTATATTCTGAAGCAGTTATTTACAACATAGGATATTATCCCGACTGACAGGATCGGGTTATAAGTTCCTGTTCCTCTAGCACATAAATAACACGGACACACCTTGTCCGGGTTATATACCTTGCTTTAACATATTACCTTAATATCAAATAACATGTTCATAATTCTTCCAACCCGATTAATATCTCGGATCATATGCTCAAAACTTACACTCCAAAATATGAATATGGAATCCAAGTTCGTTTACATGGGTGTGTACTCCACACACTCCTAACCCACGTTCTAACGACTCGATATCCCGTTAGCAATATGAGAGTCCCGATACACTAAAACAAACGTTGATTTACTAAAATCACCAACATTCCTCCCCCATTTTAGTATAATCCTTGACTCACACCTTTCAAAACAAGTCTTTGTACCAGACTCATGCATAAATGAAAATGTCCTTAGGATTGAATTTCCACTTTAGTGTCATACACATTACAAATACTCGAGAATCGGGGTGTCCTACGGATTGAACCCTTCAACCCATTTTGAATACTTGAAGATACAACACACATAAGTCTCCACACTACTCTAAGTGCTACTTGACACTTTTACGGCCATGTGTCCTAATCCATTCATGAGTGCATACAAAGCCAAGCCCATGCTGATTGAAGCGGCACCACTTCACACTCATATAGGTGGACTCTTTTCAATCATGCACCCGCAAATGCACTTTTTCAAAAGGTTCATTAAGAAGAGAACTTCATCCTAACTCATTCTTGCAGGTACGAGCCCAACTTTGGGATGATACATATATCATGTGCTCCAATCTCTAAGTGTGGGCTTTCCACATTGAATTCAGCCCCTAACGTCGTATTAGAGGGGAAATGGGTGTCCCACCATTAGAGATTTCAAACGGGCTTAACCCATCCCTAAAATCGACTTGTCAACCAAGTCCCTAGCTAACCCCTATCAACAAGTGGGTCAACTTGAGATAACATGTACGTACAAACTTAAAATAACTCAACTATTGAGTAATCGTCTTACCACAATTAATCCTCCAACACCAAAGGCGTTTTTCCTTCCATTGTTCACTTGGCTAAGAAGTAGCCCAAGTCATTATGTGCACATCAACAACGAAACTAGGATAATCTTGTATTAGACAATCGAGATCTCAAAATTCGAGTTCCTTAGTCATACCACTTCTATACCGGCATTGACCAATATTAGGAATTTCATTCCATTGTCACACTTATTATGAAATCATCTAGCATCCATAAATCTCTCTAATAACGAGAGAAAATGATAATATCAAAGCCCATAATCAATGGTCTATGGGTGCATGTTCTATGGGTCGGGTGCATTCCTCATTTACTTTCTTGAAGAAGCTGTTATGAGCATGTTCTATGGGTGCAATGTCGATGTTGTTATAGAATGCACGAACATTGCCAGCAATTTGACAAACCACGTTGTATTGTTGAAGAATAAAATCCTGTACACAAGAAGCAGAATACTTAGATTATAAACAAGGCAGGAAAGGGCTAACAAATAACCAAAAAATTCAACAACACATACATGAATTGTTCCATCACCAAGGCACTCTTTAGGAAGAGGAGATTGTGAATGTACACAAGTAGTCTCTGGTTGCAAAGGAGGCTCTTGACATTTGAAAGATTCTTCAAAGGAAGACACATGTAAAATTTTGCCCTTCCCAAACCCAACAATAAGCATCTCATCACCTTCTCTGGATTTCAACATTGAAGTTGTCCACACTTTGATTAGAGGAAGTTCCCTTGGAACAAGTTTGTTGAGAACCATAACTCTATCAACATAACACAGCTAAAAAATACAAATAAAATATAAATTAATACAGTATGTATACAAACAACAAACACTATATATGCAATCCAGAAATTACTGCGAATGCAATTAAAAAAACACTACATATGCTAACCACAAAACACTTAATATGCATACCACAATCCAATAAGTATACAATTTAGAAATCATTTATATGCAATTCATAAATCACTTAATGTGCAAACCAAAATACACTAGAATACAATACAAAAGCACTTAGTATGAAATTCACAATAAACTGCTATGCAGATCATAAGTAAAGTAAGATGCAATTCAAAAAAACACACTTGGAATGCAATAAAAATAGAGAATGCATTTTAGGAAAACACTTATGTGGAATCCCAGGAACAAAAGGAGAATGCATTTCACAGCAAAACCCAAAATCATAAACACAAAAAGAAAAGTAAAGACACATACCATACCAATAAAAATAACACCGGGCCTCTGAACTCAGACTTAGAAGAAAGATACTATTGCAACTTCGACTTAATGGCCAAATCAAAGATCAATTGGCACCAGTTGTAATCTTTGATCTTTAAAACATCCTCCAACACATCCAAAGCTCTCATACTCATCACCCCACAACTCTGACTTTCAATTACTAAGGTGTAGAAGAGCATAACAAAGTTTCTCTTTGACATATCATCCCCAACATCAGTTTCCACAATATGCTTGCATATTTCAGACGGCTTCAAAGCTGTAGTGCTGGAAGGGTCACGAAACTGTCCCCTAAACTCAGCTAATAGACCAAACTTATGCACTCTACTCGGGAGATCTAAAGGAAGACCGCAATCAGGAAGACCAAACACTCTTTTTACATCAGCAACACCTAGAGGAATTTCTTTGCCTAATGAAGGCAATTTAAGGGGATCAATCCCCTGCTTGAAAGCTCTCTACAACAAAATGAGACATGTTTCTGGAAAGAGTTTGTATATTCCAGTGAAGAATGCTACCAAAACCAATATCAATAAAAACCTTTTTCTGATTATCAAACAACTTATTAATAGAAAGAAACAAGGCCTTGGGTGAATTCCTGGAAGAAAGAGTCTCAAAGTGGGACATCATGGCATCCATCACCTTTTTCCTCATAACAATGCGCCCATCATTTGAAATAAGAGCTGGTTGATGGTTATGTGCCAAATATCTGCTCAGATCCAATGCTCTCTTCAACTCAGGATCATCATCGGAATCAGAGGGCTATTGGATAAATCTTTATACGTTACTTTTGCTTTGCCTTTTCCCTTAGGTGCATTCTTAGCAACTGTTGGTTTTGGAACATTAAATCTAGGACTACTCCTAATAATGATGGTAGTTTCCTTTCCCTTAGAATACTTTGATGTATCAAATTCTTCTTGCACATTGGGAGAATCAGGAAAAACAACTTAAGGAGAAGAAGGTAAAGCCATGAGGTTGTTGTCATCATCATTTTGAATAGACTTGGCCACTTCAGAGTTCATAATACTCGCCGGTGTACGACAACTCTTCCTTTTACCTAAAACATATGTTTTTCCTGCAATTGAAAAACCATAACAATAATAAACAAAATATTACAAAACACAATTGTATACAATCCAGAAATCAAAAAACTTCTAAATAACAAATTTCACAAAACAAACGGTATGCAAACCAGATATCATCAAGTATGAAATCAGAACAACACATTGTATCCAAACCAAAAATCACTTCATAAATCACTTGGGATGTTAATAGCATCCTAATTATTAACTATGCATTGAGGAAGCACTTAATATTCAAATCACAAACAAATGTAATGACAAACAAATAACTTCAAATGTGAACCACAAATCACTTAGAATGAGATTCACAACTCACTTCGTATACAAACCACAAATATAGTAATTAACAAATTTCATAAGGTGCAATACACAAAATACACAATATGAAATCCAGATATCATCAAGTATACAATCCGAACAACATCAAGTATGAAAAATATAAATCACTTAATAAATCACTATCCAAACAATGATCTATCCAGTTCAAGAAGCACTTAGTATTAGATTCACAACTTACTTCGCAAGCAAACCACATAAATACGCGAAAAAATACCAGGTAATTTGACCACGGTAATGCCTTTTTAGAGTGTAGAATTACAGGAGTAAATATAGGGTTTATAGAAGGTAAATAAATCTTAAAAAATGGATGATTCGACATAATAATTCCAAATCCAGATGTTTAAAAGGAAAATAAACAAGTGAAATAGAGTTACTAGACTAACCAGAAGCACATTTTGGATCATCGCGGGTTTGGGATCTGAGGACATATTCGATGGAGTTATATGTAGATAAAACAAAAAGAAAATATCGATTTGAAGAATAACGAACAATGAATGAAAGATAACGGAGGAGAGAAATGAAGAAGACAAGGATTTGAGCTTGAATTGAGGGGCAACAATGGAGATTCTCAGAGAGCAAAAATTGTTGTGAGAAGAGAAAGTGATGAGAGGAGATGAGAGAAGCTGAGGGAATGAAATATTGAAACTGGCGCGTGAGCGCGTGTTAATGATTTTCAGGATATAACGTGGACCGCAGAATTAAACAGATTGGACGGCTGAGAATGGCTCTCACGTTCAGTGGCGGAGCTAGGAAATAATTAAAGAAGGGGCAAAAAAATTTTTGGCGTATATTTTTATTTGCAAATAATAAAGTATAACGAACCATTTAATATCTTAACATAATTACATGTTACATGAAAAATAAAAAGCAAAGAATATATACATATATATGGCGTACATAAGTTATTAAAATATGAATGAACTATGAAAATTAAGAACAACATAGATTATTAGATATTAATACAATATTAGAGTGGATTTGTTAATAAAACACATACATTTTAGAAACAAAAAATAATTGCATTGAAAATAAAGAGTAATGGTAAAACTAAAGGATATATGAAAATATATGGAAAAACTTAAAAGAGAAAATGATGAAATTGGTAAAAAGAAAGAAATAGTAAAAATAAATAAAAATGATGCTGCTACAAAACCTCGAACCGGATAGACTCACTACCATGTCCTTGAACCGTGTGTCATATATTGTATAGTAAGTGTGCGTGTTTGTTTGATGTGAAGTTGTCGGGTGGGGGCGGGAAGTTGAGGTCAAAAGTGTAACAAAGTCGATTGGTGATGAGAGTAGCCTTGGGCTGGTGGACGCGCTTCCTCTTGGCGTTGAAGTCGACATGCTTCCTCATGTGACCACCTAGGGCATGCCCTGTCGGAAACCTAATCCCGCACTCTTTACACTCGTGCTCGCTGACTTGAATCCGACGACTGGATCCGGTTTCTAACCTAAGTTTCTTGTGGCTCGCTCTGTGCCCGCCCAGGGCTTGGAAACTGTCGAAAGCTCGATCACAAGACTTGCACTTGAAGCTTCCTTTGCGGTGAAGGACTATGTTGGCGCAGTTCTTCCTTGCAAGTGTCTCCGTCGAATCCGCTACAATACACATCTTTCTATTTTATAGTTTGGTTATATGCTTGGTTATTAGACGGTCAATCAAAGTGGTGAGTATTTATAGAGAATTGAAGGATAAATGAAAACGAGTAAGGGATGACTGATGAGGTTGACGTTGACAAGATAAGTAGCGTGTATGATATGCCAACACAGCATCTGTTTTATTTTGTGGAATGAGTTGCCTTTTTTTGGATATAGCTAGAGTACGGAGTAGATTAAATTACACTATAAAATAGGCTGCGTCTAAATGCACACGTTTTTTTTGCTAAATGCACACTATTCTGTGCGGTAACAATTGCAGTACAGAACTGTGCGTTAACTCTTACCGCACCAGAAGACTCAGGGGCATTGTTGGAATTTTTTCTGAAACCTATACGACGCTGGTGCGGTAAGAATTACCGCACAGATCTGTGCGTTAACAATTACCGCACCAGATTAATCCCAGATTAAGCAAAAAAAAAACAGATTTTCATTAACTTAAACCCTGTGCGGTAACAATTACCGCACAGGAATATTATTTTTTTTAATTAATTTTTTTTTTTTAAAAAGTATTAAAAAAGTATTAAAAAAATATTAAACCTGTGCGGTAAGTGTTACCGCACAGGTTTAATATTTTTTTAAACCTGTGCGGTAAGCGTTACCGCACAAAATGGTGCGGTAACCCTTACCGCACCACGTTACATCTTTTAAAAAAAAAATTCTTTCTCCCCCGACCTTCTTCCTCCTCTCGTCTGCGCAAATTCCACCGCCGAAACCCTAAAAATCGCCACCCCTCAAACCACCGATTAACCCATCAAAACCTTCAATCGACGATGGATTCGAGTTGCCCCGACCATGGCGGTTCGTCTGGGCCCTTAATTTCTGCCGGAGTCGTCCCCCCCACCGTGGAGCAGCCAACAATGGCGGAAGCGCCGTCGACCTTCAGCGGTGGCGCTTGCTGGGTTGCTATGGAGGAGGAAGAAGAAGAGGAAGAGGAGGTTCCATTGACGTTCAGCGGTGGTGCCCGGAGAGAGCTCCGACGGAGAACTGCGGTGGTGCCCGACCCGACCCGATTCCCGAAGCCCGACCCGACCCGATTCCCGAAGCCCGACCCGACCCGATACCAGCAGCCCAACCCGCCCCAATACCCGCTCCGAGGCGAAGAAACCGAAAGCGACCCGTCCAAAACGTCGGTCCCGGGTACGCTACTCGAGCAAATAGAAGGTTGAATTCTCAAACCGAGGCGCAACCGGAAGCTTTTTCGACTCCCGTAGATCTACATCAAGTATGTATTTTTATTAAATATTCTATAATTTTTGTAATGTTTTTAAATAGTTTAATTATTTTATTTCGTAACGTTATGAAATTATTTAATAAGTAATTTCATAACGTTATGAATTTAATAATATTTGATAACGTTATGAAATTTTTAAATAAATTTCGTAACGTTATCAATTTATTTAATTTAATTAATTTATTAAATTTATAACGTTGTGAAATTAGTTATTTAATTTCATAACGTTATGAATTTAATAATATTTGATAACGTTATGAAATTTTTAAATAAATTTCGTAACGTTATCAATTTATTTAATTTAATTAATTTATTAAATTTATAACGTTATGAAATTAGTTATTTAATTTCATAACGTTATCAATTTATTTAATTTGATAATGTTATGAAATTAGTTATTTAATTTCGTAACGTTATGAATTTAATAATATTTGATAACGTTATGAAATATTTAAATAAATTTCGTAACGTTATCAATTTATTTAATTTATTTTATAACATTATGAAATTAATTTATATGGTAACGTTATGAAATTAAGTAATTTATTGCGTAACGTTATGAAATTAAGTAATTTATTGCGTAACGTAATTAAGTAATTTATTGCGTAACGTTATAAAATTATATTATTTGGTAACATTATGAAATTAATTAATTTATTCGTAACGTTATGAAATTAATGAAATTTTATAACGTTATGAAATATAATAATTTCATAATGTTATGAAATATGACATTCTATATTGTAAAAGTAATGAATTAATTATTTTATGAAATATGACATTGTTCTTCTCTTATTTTGTAACGTTATGAACTATTAGTATATAAAGTATTGAAATTAGGCGAATTATAACGTTAATTTCGTAACGTTATGAACAAAATGTTTAGAAATTAGAGATGATTTTGATTAGGATTGACGTTACAACAACTGTTTGTAACGTTACGACGTCATGGAAAAGACGTTTTTGAATTTGACGTTATTTTTGTAACGCTATGAAAATAACGTTACGCTATAACAACAACATTAGGGGGTGCGAGATACGATGGCCTCTAGTGGTTTTGTTCCGGGGGCTCCTGTTGCTGCAGAGCGTGTTAGGAGGACGCAGATTACAGCGTCCATACGTCAGAGTTTTGCTACTGCTCGAGATCAGCTGAATGCTTCTAGTTCGACACCCACTGGCGAGGCTCGTGCACTTACAGATACTGGGGCAGTTAGGGATTGTGGTCTGGATGTTGATCCGTGTGCTGATGATGAGGGTTACAGTGAGAGTGAGGAGGAGGGTATGGACGTCGATGATACAGCTGCTGATTTGGATGATGATATGCTGGGAGACGGTGAGGGTTTAGGTACAGATTATATTGTATCTCATCTCGATATACCGACAGATCAGCTTAGGAGAGACGACCCTCCTACAGATTTAGGTCCTTCATCGCCAGCTCCTACAGATTTAGGTCCTTCGTCTCCTACGCCAGATGTACCACCTCCGCCGACTGATGATGTACCGCATCCGGCTGCTGCACCTCATGTACCACCTCCTGCTGTACCTTGGATGCCCGGAGGTCCTTTTACAAAGGAGTTGCTGAAGAGTTATGAGACGCACATCGCCAGGGCTATTTATGAGCTTACAGTTGTTGATCCTCCCGCACTTGTGATTCCAGCTGGCCCCCGTCCTCTTCCTCCATTTATACAGAGACAGCGAGGAGGCCGAGGAGCTCAGGCAGATGATGATGTTGCTGATGCAGACGCTGCTGATCCTCCAGCACGAGGTGGACGCGGTCCACGCGGAGGACGAGGACGAGGACGTGGACGTGGACGTGGACGTGCTGCAGATCATGCTGATTTTCCACAGCCTGCTGATCTTCCAGAAGGCGAGGCTCCTCTTGATTTGGTATGTATTTGAACTATAATGTTCATATGTGAAATATGAACGACATTCTGTAGAAGTAACTGTGTTAATTTTTTACTTTTTTTCCAGACACGGAAGGTCGTCAAGGTTCACTTCCACACCGCCTACTGCACTCCACTAGAGGCGTTTAGGAGACCTGGTCCAGATTCGTGGTTTCAGCTTGCAGAGCGATCTGGATTGACTGATCTACGCTATATCGGGTCCGGTCCTGTCGATCATGTGTTGGTTTCTGCTTTCGTCGAGAGATGGCACCCAGAAACCAACACATTTCATTTGCCATTTGGAGAGATTGGTCCTACACTTCACGATGTGGTTGAGATCCTGTCGCTGCCTATACATGGCAGGAGTTGTAGCTCAGTTTTGAGCAGGGAGGAGATCTTCACTTTTGCTGCTGAGATGCTTCACGTAGAGGAGGCACTGGTGAAGACTTGGTATAGGGATGGAGGCATTCCTTTGGGTTATCTTCAGCAGAGATTGAAGGATATGATGCGGATGGAGGATGGACAGAGAGATGAGAGCCTCATTGCGTCTATGTACTTACTGTTGCTTCTCGGCACTACAGTTCTAGTGGACAAGTCGACTACAGCAGTCAAGCACTGGTGGTTAGTTCTTTTGGCCGACCACGACAGCACTGGCCGATATGCTTGGGGAGCTGGAGTGTTAGCTCATCTGTATCGCAACCTTGGACAGGCGTCGAGGCGATTGGCTATGGGGATGGGGAGTTCTGGCATTCTTTTGCGGGTTAGTACGCAAACAACTATAGGATTGGCTATGTTTAGGAAGTCGAGTTCTAATTATCTTTTTTTTGCAGTCGTGGATCTGGGCATATTTTCCACATTTTCGTGGACATTTTGTGACAGATCCACTTTCTATGGACCACGCCGCAGCTGCTATGAGGGAGGGCAGAGAGGTGCCACAGGGGAAGAGCACGGATCGTTTGGTTGCCATTCGTGGCATGCTTGACCGTGTTCGTTATGAGGAGGTCAGATTTTTAATCACTATATGCTTTCGTTATATTGTGTGAATGTAAACTATACTAACTGTTTTGTAATGTTTTGTTGCAGGTTAATTGGTTTCCCTTTGCAAATGTGGATTTCAGACTTCCGCAGTACGCCCCGTCTTTGTTTGAGGGCATTCTCCGTTGTCTGGACATCGAGGAGCTCTATCAGCCAGGTCGCCTGCTGCGACAGTTTGGACATGTGCAGGGTATCCCAGATCCTCCCCCAGAGCCCATCCAGGTAACACGTAACAACAGGCTGACGCATTATTCAGTTCACTTTGCGGAGGATCTGCTTGGTGTGTGGGATCAGGACCCCAGGCCTTTGTTACAGATTCGGGAGCCACGAGCGACGTACTATTGGGCAGTCACAGATGATTATCTCGATTGGTATGATCGAGTTTCTCATCCTCTAGTGGATCCCAGATCACGTAGACTCGATCGTCCAGTTGGTCCGCTGCGTATTCCACCTTCGGTTGACAGTTTTGCGGTACGATTATAAATTTTATTAGTCATATTCATTCAATTAGTATATTTGATAGTAATGTTTTGATATGTTGTTAATATAGCGGACCCAGCTAGTGACTTGTGAGATTCGAGCTTTCTTGGAGACACCACCAGAGAGGAGGCCTGCAGATATCGATGAGTTCATGAGGCGTCTCCTTGGAGTTTTGACTGACGAGGCTCCAGCTCCGGTTCGTCAATCTCAGCTTGTTCGGCATTCAATCCACGAGGAAGGGCAAGGTAGTGGGCAACGTAGTGGGAATGATGTATAGTTTGTTTGGATACTATGTTTTGGTAATGTTTGGTTCACTTTTGCTTATTTATTTTGGGCTTTTCTTAAAAACGCGAGAAAATGGTCACAATCGCAAATAATAATTAAAAACTACTAAACGTCAAATATTGATAAATGGTTCAAAACGTCTCGAAACGTCTAAGAAACTCGACTTTTTTGAAAAAGGCGAAAAACGACCAAGTACGTCAAATATTAATAAAAATGGTTCAAAACGTGTCGAAACGTCTAAGAAACGGAAAAAATCGACTCAAAACGATATAAAACAAGCCAAATCGAAATATGGAGGATTTCCGAACAAGTTGTAAAAAACTGTAAAAATGTGGCCAAAATGATGGCATAATATGGCCAAAATGAACAAACCTTAGCGAAACTCGACTTTTTTGAAAAAGGCGAAAAACGACCAAGTACGTCAAATATTAATAAAAATGGTTCAAAACGTGTCGAAACGTCTAAGAAACGGAAAAAATCGACTCAAAACGATATAAAACAAGCCAAATCGAAATATGGAGGATTTCCGAACAAGTTGTAAAAAACTGTAAAAATGTGGCCAAAATGATGGCATAATATGGCCAAAATGAACAAACCTTAGCGAAACTCGACTTTTTTGAAAAAGGCGAAAAACGACCAAGTACGTCAAATATTAATAAAAATGGTTCAAAACGTGTCGAAACGTCTAAGAATCGGAAAAAATCGACTCAAAACGATATAAAACAAGCGAAATCGAAATATGGAGGATTTCCGAACAAGTTGTAAAAAACTGTAAAAATGTGGCCAAAATGATGGCATAATATGGCCAAATTGAGCAAAGCTTAGCAAAACTTGAGTTTTTTGAAAAAGGCGAAAAACGACCAAGTACGTCAAATATTGATAAAAATGGTTAAAAACGTCTCGAAACGAAAAAATTCGACTCAAAACGATATAAAACAAGCCAAAACGAAATATGGATAATGGATAATGGATAATGGATAATGGATAGTGGATAATGGATAATGGATAGTGGATAATGGATAATGGATAGTGGGTAATGGATAATGGATGTCATATGTGTACAGTTTGGGCCCATATCGTTTTAACGCCTTCAAACGATGAAAATCGAAATTTTGAAATTGTAACATGACAACAAATACGGCGAATAGTTATTTTCATTTTTCGGAATCGAAAAATTATTATTGAAAACGTCAACGGGCCTAATAAGGCCTAATGAAATTTGAATGAGGCCCAAACACAAAAAACGACAAAAAATGACATAAAACGTAAAAGTCAAGAAATGTAACATTAATATTTGAGCATTACCAATCAAACGCTATCGTTTTTATAAGAAATTAACAACTTTAACACTTAGAAGTATGTAAACGAAGACTTTCACCTGTATGCTACTACTCTCAAGTATATAAGTTGTATAGTTATACTCATATGTATGTGATACCACTTCGTTACTAAAATGAACTTCATATAATGTGTTTATTTCATCATATAACATTAGTTTAACACTTATTTGTTATCGTTTGACTCAACTGACCTCGTATTTCATTAGTATAATATGATTTTTTATCATATAACTCTTCGTAATCTCATATTACATTAGTAAAACTTGATAAAATTATTCACAAAACTCTCAATAACGACATATTTCAGTAGTATAACATTACTTTGGGTCATAAAACTTTTTATAATATCAAATAGTATAAGAAAACAACATAAAAAATAAATTTTTATGTAATTAGGGTTGGTACTACAACAGTTACCGCACCAACCCTAATACCCTAAACCCTACAAACACCAGAAACATTTGATTCTGGGTAAAAGGGCTGGTGCGGTAACAATTAACGCACAGATTCTGTGCGTTAATTGTTAACGCACCAGACTCTGCTGCGTTAACAGAAGATGTGGAAGACTCCAGTCAAGCGGCACGGTTGGATACAAACCGTGCAGGATTGCTTCAAACCGTGCAGATCAGCAGAAGATGTGGAAGACGTCCAGTTAATCGGCACGGTTTGCTTCAAACCGTGCCGATTTGTTACAAACCGTGCGGAAACGCTGTTAATGTGTCTTTTCTGTTGGATCTTGACGAAGTTCTGTTATCAGTTGTGCGTTTATTGCTAACGCACCACCATATTTTACTTCAGTGTGTTACAGCTACCACACAGCTGTAAGTCACCTTTGGATGACCGAATTACGTTATTGGGCCTTTGTTGTTGTGGACCTTTTGTCTACATCGGCCCAAATCTAAGTTACCCTAGTAAAACCTCGGCTATAAATTCACTGCCTCAGTGAACCCTATTATCTCATTCTCACTGCGCCGTCAAATAATTAGGTTTCAAGTTCTTACTCTGTATTTCAATTAAAAGTCTCATTTTTTACTGATTTCGTTAGATATCTTCATTGTTTCTAACATGTTTTCTTACTTTGTATTACAGATTCAAACAACCATGGCATCATCTTCATCCTCCCCAGTTCCAGCAGAAGGCAGTGAGATCCAGTGCCCGAGTAGAAGGTGCTCAAGAACAATCAAGGTGTTCACTGGTAATGACAAGAACAATCCCCATACGTATGGACGAAGGTATACCACATGTCAGTGTAACTACATGATCGTGTATCTTGAGCCAGAATACGACAGTCATCATCTCCGAGTCATTGCAAAACTGTTGAAGGAAATAGCTGACCAGCAGTTGAAGCTGGTATATTTTCACCAGGCTAAGAGTATTGAAGCAGCCAAACACTGGATACAACAGAGGTTTCCCAATGACCCTGTTCCTAGTTTTTATGACAGTGACTCCGATTAGGGATCTGGGTATCAAATCAGTGAATCTCCGTTAAGTCTGTGTTTAGTTTAAATTTCAAGAATGAGTATGTTGTCTTTCCTTAATGAGTCTGTTGTCTTTCCTTAATGAGTCTGTTGTCTTTTTAATTTATGCTGAGTGTGTTGTAGTTTATGGATTCACTGATTTCACTTCACTGTTTCACCTACCTCATCTAACTCTACTGAAAACACTATTTAAAGCAAACAAGACAAGTCATTACATATTTCAAAGCAGACAAGACAAGTCATTACATATTATAAATCAATTCCAATCGAAGTCTAAAGATCAAGGCTACTAAACTATTACAAATCAAGTCATGTAGTCCATACGCTTTCCAGCAGTGAAGCGGTATTGTCGAAACAAGTCCACTTGGCCAGCATATATCCCTTCCCACCACTTGATGTTGTCATCTGCAAATCTTCTCCACGAACCGGAACAACGTGGCAATGGTGCCCCATCACGGAGCCAAACCTAGATATACAAAGAAAATTAATCAATAAGTATAAATGATTTCGACGTTTCATGACGTTTGTTTAGATTACCACAGATTCTTACCGGTATCCAGTGATTACTGCATCCGACAAGAGCTATCCCAAATATCTTCTGTGGAGGACCAGGGCTCACTGTAGACTGCCTTATTGGCAAGCATAAACACGGCGCATCCCAGGACAGTTGCACTAAACCAACATTATACACTGTGGCAAACACCAAACCCATAAATGGCATGTCCATCCAAAATGGTCTCTCACAAGGACTTCTCATGTAGTTAACTTGAGCAATAAGATCATCCCATGTTCCTACCCGTAGTCCACGTCGTATGGGCTCCCATGTCTCTTTGTTTCCAAGAAGCTCCGCTGCCAACGCAGCACGGATCATACGATATTGACTCTGTTGCATACCCGTAAGTAGAGCCATTGACCGATACCCACAATGTCCGTCTGAACGCACATCTTTCACAGAAGTCATGTAGGAAAGCCAAAAGTAGTCAATATTTTTCACCCCCAAGTTCACCCCCATATAACTTATGGCTTCTTCAATCTCTTCTTCATCTTCTCCTTCCTCTGTTTCGTTTCGATCTGGATAGCAAGCTCTTAGGGGCACGGCATTCATGTCTTCGTCTTCTAAATCGATGGTCTCTGAAAACAATGGTTCAGGTTGGGACTGTGATCCGAAGTCGAACGACACTTGACTTGCTTGCTTTTTAGGACAAGTTGGTCGTTCACTTTGCCTATTTGCCTTCTCCTTTGCGACTTTTTGCGCATTCTCAGTATTTGTTAAGTCTTCTCTAACGTACTCGTGGTAACTCTTTTCCCTCTTTTCTCTCGGAGGAGAATTCCCATTTCGCTGCTTCTCCTTGTTCTTTGATCCCGGCGGCCTTCCTTTTCCTTTCCTAAACAAGTTTGTTGGCTCTACCAAAGAACTTTGTTCCGGATGCTCCAAGTCAATGTACAACTCACTTAATCTGAATAGAGTTCCATCCCTCAAATCTCCACTTTCCCATTTCGCCCACATTTCACGCATTCTGATCTCCGGAATAGACATTGAACGATTGTCGTCGGGTAAGGACAAATTTATTGCATCATCTTCCCATCTCAGTTCCTTCCAGAAGTCATGAAAATCATCCGGAACAAGAGGTGTCTTTGAAATGATTGCCCTAGCAAGATCGTGTACGCATGGCATCCCAAGACAATCTCGAACCCAATGATCATCACAAACATTTGAATACTCCTCCTTCAATATTTGCTGGTACATTTCCAACAACAACAGAAAACACCTATCTGACACTCGGTAAAATAGCCTTGAAAACAACATTCGAATGCCAGGAGGAAAGGTTGGGTCATCAAAGACCATTTGCCGAGTGGTAAGTGCTTGGTTCATCGTCGCCCTAATCAGGTCCATCTGAACTATGACCGCATGGTGGATCCTCACGATCACTCTGTTGAAGCCTCCTCTACTAGAACCCACAATTTCTTTCAACACCTTATGCATCCCCTCCACCCTAAATAAACACAATTTCTAATCATTAGCATTAATAATATGGTGGTCCAAATTAACAACTAAACAAACAAAGATACCTGTTTGTAGTCCTTGTGTGAAAGTGAAGAGTGTAGTCCGTCCACGCTCTAACTATGAACTCCTTGTACGGAGTAAACCAGTACTTTTCAACGTAACCAACAATGCCCTTCTTCCATGAATCTCTCAGCTTTCTCAACCTCTCTTCGTAGATTTCTTCGGTGCTCGAGCAAAATATCCCCCAACATTGCGTAACAAAGTTCTCCGCCCTTTTAGTATTTTTAATCACTTTTTCTGCGTGTGACTGGATGTTGTGCTTAATGTGCACCCAACACAATAGTTGCTTCACATCAGTGTCTTTGAACACAAGTTTGATTGCTCTCAACAAAGCCTTCTCACAGTCGGTCATTATAGCCTTCGGCATCACTCCCAAATTTCTACACAACTCATGAACGCACATCATCACAAACTTGTAATGCATTACTGTCTCCTGAGCCATGAATGCATATGCGATGTTGAACGTCTTGTGCGTGCAAGTGAAACCAACCATCTCCACTAAAGTCATATCATACCTATTTGTCTTGTATGTGGCGTCCATGATAATCACGTGAGGAAACTTCCTGAACAAACGAATCGACTCCGGGTGAGCGAAAAAAAGGACTTCAACCTCATTCGTCCTCGTGTTCCTCAAAGGTTGACAAAAATACTTGTTCTCTTTCTGAAAATTTAGAGACCACTGAGTAACTGACAATTCACCACGATCTTCAAAATTGATCTTCTGCAAAAAATTGGCAATCTGCTTCATGGATGTCACATTTTGCGGGTCTCTTTTCCTAAGCTGAATAAGTATGTTTTTTGGCGTCTTGCGATCATCCCCCGCTTCCCTTGCTATTTTCTCCTCCTCTTTGCTCATTCTACCCACGAATGAATTCCCATGAAAACTAGTAGGAAGAGTGTGGTTGTGACGACCTTCTACAACATTCACGATCCATTTATAACTATAAGGCCCTTCTTTTATACGAACCCCATATAACTCAAATGTACAACCACATTTCTTCGATTTTCGGTGACGAAGCCTCGGAACCGGCAATTCTGGATTTTTTAAATTCACTTTCGGCCTACCCGATCTAGGTTTTCCAAACCTATCGCATACAAAATCAACGCAATATTTGCTAGATGTACGATGTACCAAAACTATCATTAAATCCCTTGCTCTCTGTTTTGTCCATTCCATCATCTCTTCTTTACTATCCCACATTTGCGCAGTACTAAAATGTGGTCTAAAGTCTTCTTCCTATATTGATTAAACTACATTACTTAGATACGCAATTTTAACTAATTAACCTAAATCTCATGCAATTAAATACAAAATTTAAATTGATAATATACTAACCAAAATCGGTAACGGAGTCCAATCGTCTAATGCAATTGATACATTTGCTTCGCCTTCTTCCTCTTCTTCGTCCACTTCCTCATCGACTTCTTCGTCTTCTTCGTCCACTTCCTCTTCTTCATCGACTTCGTATTCTTCTTCCACGACCCCTGATATCCAATTGTCGTTACCATCATCCTCACTACTCTCATAATTATAAGACATTGTAGTGTGCATTGCAAAACTTCAACAAGATAGCTCAACCTATATATACAACCAAAAAATGCCCGTTGGAATTTTATGCCCGTTGGTGCGTTAACTATTACCGCACCAACGGGCATAAAATTCCAACGGGCATTTTTTCAAAAAAACCTGTGCGGTAACACTTACCGCACAGGTTTAAAAAAATAGTTACCGAAAAAAATATTAAACCTGTGCGGTAACGCTTACCGCACAGGTTTAATATATTATTAAACCTGTGCGGTAAGTGTTACCGCACAGGTTTAATATTTTTTTAATTCTTTTTTAATACTTTTTAAATAAAAAATATTAATTAAAAAAAAAAATATTCCTGTGCGGTAATTGTTACCGCACAGGGTTTAAGTTAATGAAAATCTGTTTTTTTTTTTGCTTAATCTGGGATTAATCTGGTGCGGTAATTGTTAACGCACAGATCTGTGCGGTAATTCTTACCGCACCAGCGTCGTATAGGTTTCAGAAAAAATTCCAACAATGCCCCTGAGTCTTCTGGTGCGGTAAGAGTTAACGCACAGTTCTGTACTGCAATTGTTACCGCACAGAATAGTGTGCATTTAGCAAAAAAAAACGTGTGCATTTAGACGCAGCCATAAAATATAAGGCTTGCATATTGTACAACAATGGTTTCACATCACAATTCACAATATATGTGCGTGGATGGAGCTGCACCTAGCCGTAATGTACGTGTCAAGTATTAAACCACATATCGATTAATTAGTAAATATATAATCACATATCGATCACTTGTCGTGTTCGGAGTGGAAAGTGTAGTGTGAACTGCGTAATTTGTATAAAAGCTTGTACTTAAGTGTTAAGGATATTATGCGGCGACGTATTGTACAGCAAGAGTATGTCGACGACGACGTTAATTAAGGAAGGGTACGTTATGAGGAGTGTATCTTATTTTGGAATAAATTTAACACGGTGTAGATGTCCACATGGTCCATATGGAGCAGAGCAAATTAGCTATTGTATCTTAATTGTCACTCTAGTACTCGATCATGCAAGTATATAAGTTCTTAGCTACTAAGTTTCGTCAATCTGAAATTGCCATGTAATTCACACTTGCAGTTACACGTCTCTTTCTTTCACTTACCAGTAAGTCCTGATAACAAAATCAATGATTCCAGCTTCCTTGCAATTTCCTTCTTTCTGGCGTGGCCCGCAATTTCAAATATACTAACCTAATTTGATCTTAATTATTACTTAAATCATCTCTAATCATAAAACTCTATTAGAGTATCATATACTCCCTTCGTCTAAAAATATAAGAAGTAACAAAATATAAGTCTTTTTATATTTTTTTAGTAAAATTTTCCTGTTTCACCCTTAATTTTTATGGACAAATTCTACTTAGGGCAAGTATATATTAAATGTTGCTAAACGAGATGAAGAAGTGAACGATAATTTAGTCATAAATTATGATTGTTAATTTCTATCTCAAAAAGGACTTATATTTGTTGATAGAGAGAGTTTACTTTTATGATATTATATTTTTTCTGCATCATAAAAAATACTCATATTTTTCAATCAATTATAAAGTTTCATACCTAGCTTTGGTTAAAAGGGGACCACAATTAAAATTTTATTTTTTAGATTCCTATTGGATAGATTTATTTTCAGCCTTTTAAAAAAGACATGTGTTAATAATTTAATAAAACCCAAAAGCAATAATTACATAGATTCATTCAATAAATCTGACATTTTATTTTATTTTCCTTTTTTAAAAATTTAATAAAACCCTAGATCTCGGTGTTAAAGATGTTTTTCATCAAGAGTCTCAATAATTTTCTCACATTAAATTAAAAAGAGAAAATAAAAATAAAAATATCAAATGTGTGAGAATGGTTTCTCACTTGAGAACTGTTGAATTGGGAACTTTAGGAACGTCAGTTCCCTATGAGTTCTCATCTTCGGTTTCTCTAGTTTTAAAGATGACAACTACATTATATATTGTGGCAAGTATTATGATGTGGCTAAAACGTACCCGCAAGTGTACGAGGTCAGTTGTAGTAGTCAAGTGTCGATCACACAGAGACCAATGTAATATTAATTGAAACGCTATCAGTGAATTAGGTCGAATGGATATGGATTGGATAAACTATAACTAAGCTAACAAGAAATAAATAAAACAAATAAAAGTATATGGGATAAATGTGTCTAAGGTTAAGGATCACCGCAACAATGCTTTAGTAAATAAAATCACACTCTGCCTGAATCTAGTCTAATTATTTGAAGGTAAGACATCTAGGGTAATCTACTAACTCCTTTCAGACGATAGTAAACGTAACAATCGCTGTCGCGCAGAGCTAATCTCATTCAAACCCATTAACGCTCTTAGAGTCTAGGAATAAACTGAAATAACATTCGTTGCCGCGCTCCGCTAAATCAATCAAAACCTACAACATCCATGGCGACTTAATATCCTCAAGAGTAATTAAGTCGCTTTCGCACAAATAACACTCAGGTTCATTCCTAGGATTCTGGTAAAAGTTATCGCCTTTCAGTCTCAAACCCTAATAGGATCCAATCAGCATAAGCTAGAACGGGCATAAAACATCTACGAATGAATCAAATACTATTCAATTCAGGCAAACATATAATTATAATTACATACGCATTGTTTGGATCACTATAACCTTAGAACTAGAAATTTAGCCAAGTATGATTGAAGACATAGAACAGATTAAGTTAGTCATCAACATATATGGATTATGTAATAAACTCAAGAGATAAAACTGAATCTCAATATCAAAATAATCCAAATTGACAAAAGACTAGAACGATAATATCAATCTTCAATCAAACGAGGGCTGAAAATCCCTTCTTGAAATCCTTATGCGGTAAGAACTCCCAAAACAAGAACCAAAACTCAAACCTAAAAACAAGAACTACCCACTAAAAACTAGCAACAAAACCTAAAATAACCCCCTGCAGAAGTCTACGTAACCTCCTCCTCCAATTAATGCCGTGTCATTCAAATTTTCCACCAAAAGTCCCTATTTCCCTTCGTTCAACTCCACAAAAGAAAGTTTGGGCCACCTGAGTTGCCGGCCGAAGTCCAGCTCCATACATAGTCCACGTGAATTTCAAAGTTGGGCCGGCCCACATTATTAACACAAGCTTAATTTAGCCCAAATTGCCATTAACAACCCATATCTCCAGCAACTTAAAACTCGTATTTAACCACCTTAAAAATACCTGAAACACATATAAATACGAGTGTATACTCCAAATACAAAATAATGCGAAACTAAATATAAAATATAAGAAATATGCATGAGAATGACTTAATCTAATATAAACACATATAAATACGAGTGTAGACTCCGAATACAAAATAATGCGAAACTAAATATAAAATATAAGAAATATGCATGAGAATGACCTAATCTAATATGCAACTAGACTCTTAAAATATGTATAAATTAAGCGTTATCATATTATCATGGAGTTTAAGGTGAAATATAGAAGAAAACAAGATGTTAAAGTCCAAGGAATATAAAAGGGGAACCGCATCTCTGAAGCTGTCGCAAAATTGACCTAACGTTGTGAAGATTTTGTCCTTAATTAGAATATTTTTGAAGTTGTAATCAGCTGTAAACGAACAGAAAAAAACCCGAGTTTATTTAGTAAATTCAATCACGTAAGGATAAATATTTATATGGAATTAAGATCTCTTGTGTAATATATCTTAACCGATATCTTAACCCATTCAGACGACCTTAGCAACTTATGCATTTTGAAGAGATTGAAGAGTGCATCTTGCTAAGGAGAAAGAAATGTCGAAATAGTTGTTCTTGTTTAAGAACATCAAGTAAGTCTTATTGTGTTTTGATTTGAGAGTTTCTGATAGGAACTAGGTTAGTAATTAGGAATAATCTTGTAATATAAGTTCGTCTCTAATCTCACATATTGAATATACAAATAGACTTCCGTTGTGCTTAGGAACTGGACAACTCTGTGTCTCAGTTCCCTTGATACTAATATACAGATCACACAACTGGTATCAGAGCTAGAGCTCTAGGTTATCAAGATGTCTCGTCCAAATATACCAATGACATGATTTGTTGGACATGATTTGCTAAGCTAGAGCTCTAGTTTATCATTTGTGTCTCAATTCCAATGGTGGAAGAAACATATGATAGGTTTCTTTCAAACCAACGACATGATTTGCTGGAAAAAATTTGAGCATGAAAATTATGTAGTTCCCAAAGATCCAACAAATCCAAAGAAGGACCTTCACTTTCATCAATGGTCAATCGAACAATTCTCTCAATAGGAAAAAAATGCTAAGGTCAGGCAATACATTATGAATACTAAGTCTGACCAAGACAAGGTTATGAGTATTGATAACGCCAAGGATATGTGGAAGGCGTTAGAGAACTTCAACTTGGGAAGTGAAGATCTCCAAAATAGTAGGAAACTTGATCTTCAAGGAGAATATCATAGGTTCAAAATGCTTGTGATTGAGAACGTATCTACCTATCATGGTAGCCTTGAGATTATGTGCAACAAACTCAGAGCATGTGCATGGTGTGAAGTTGGAAGAATGGTCAAAATCCATGGTCTTCATCAGTGTATTGAATTCAAAATTTGTTGTCACACAGGATATCATGCTTCAAACTCCCTCTATAAGGGAACAACCCTTGGACCAACTGTTAGGACAAGCTCAACGTCATGAAGACAAGATGAAGGGAATCGAGAGAAACTCCACTGACGACGAAATTGCTCTCACCTTAACAAAAGTCTTAGAAAGACTGAAAACAGGAGCTGACTCAGATGAAGATGATGATGAGATGTCTGCTCTTCTGACGAGCATTGTTCGTAAATTTCACAGAGGCAAGTTCTCTAGGAACGACATCAGAAGGGATCGTGAGGAATTCAGATGCTATCATTGTGATCAATTGGAACACCGTGCTAAAGATTATCCCAAAAATGAGGAAAAGACAAAGCAAGAGGAAGTTCCCATGAAAAAGAAAGCTCTTGTAGCTACTACTGCTTGGGGGAAAGTGATTATGATAAGGAACTGGATCTAAATCCTTCACAACTCTGTCTCATGTATACATCTCAGACCAAGGCCGTATGGGGAGACAGTGACTCGGATGAGGAACTTGAAGAAGTTTGCCTCATGGCTCAACCAGAGACCGAATCATCAGATCCTGAGGTATTCTCTTTCTCTGAGACTCTCATTAAATATGACAAGAAACAATTGATAAAGATCATTAAGTCTTTGGATAAAGAAAATAGGGGACTGCAAGAAAAGTTAGCTGAAAATGAGGAAGAAATATCTGTTTTGACTGATGAAAGTGCCGCTTGGTGTCAGAAATATGAGAATGCTTCAAAATCTGAAATGTGACTCTTGTTGTTTTTCTTACTTGTGATTTGCATGAAAAACTGAATTTAGGCAACATTTCCCGATTCCTGGAGGGATCATGCCTGTCAGTGTGAGGTTGTGAAGGAACTCCATCGCTCCTCCTCTGATGATTGATTCTCTGCCTCGGAAACACCCGAAGCCGCCTGACAGACTGCTTTTTCCGCTTAGTTCCTTGTGCCGATTTATGCAGGGTAATGATGATTGATTTTGTGGTGAAAATTGAATGTGAAATATGGACGTTGGGGATGGAATGATTATGGTAACTTCGGCCGTGTAAATAGGGATTTTGTGACCGTTTGAATCAGCGGTGATTGGGGAAGATTATTTTGTGACCGTTTGAAGGATTTCCCTATGATCTTGGTGTGAGAAATATTTAAGGGCTGCTCTAACCCTATTTTCCCTTCCCCTACTTTTATCTCTCTCTCGCCTCCTCTCAAACTCTAAACTCTCTCAAACCCTAATCTCTCAATCTCTCAAATGGCCGCCAAAAACACACCCATGGTTCTTACCGACCAACAGTTGGAACTATTCAAGAAGTTCATGCTACAGGTGGAGAAGGAAACTCCATCGAAGGAAACCAAGCCAGCCGACATCCCCTCCTCCTCGTCCACCCCACTTCCTTCCACCAAACCAACCTCACCACCAAAATCACCCTCCCCCGACTCCATCGCCATGGCTATCATCCCTTACATCTCTCCCTCTACTACTCCGACTCAATCTCCTCCTCCTCCAGAAAGCACCACAAAACCCGTACCCTCCCCTGCCAAGAGTGACTCCTCCACTCACTCCCCCGCCAAATCCCAACAACACTCCTCTCCCCACTCCATGGAAAATCCCTCCCAGCCTCCCACCATCCCTGAACCGGAGAGCGTAGGCAACGCTTTCCTCAAGCGCCTCAGGGAAGAGGCTGATGATAATGAGCCTCTCATCACCAAGACCACCACTCAAGGTGGTCGACAAGCTAAGAAGCCCAAGCCCAACACTGTCGCCGCTCGCACCAGATCTGCCTAGCCGACAATCTCCTCCTCCAGCTCCCTCGCCACCGCCACCACCTCTCTCAAACCGGAGTTTGCAGAGAGGCGAATCTTAGGTCCTCTGTTTGTGGACCCCGAGCTCTAGAACTCGGAACGGAGCGAAGTTGACACCTTTCGCTCCCTCTTGACTTCCCAAGGCTGGGAATCACTATTCTCCGCTCCCCAGAGCGTCAATGAGGAGGTAATCAGATCCTTTTACTCCTCCATGTCCTTTGCTTCTGTGTCGGAGGTTGAGGATCCCCAAGATATAGTGGTTAATATCCGGGGGAAGCTGTACAAGATCACCACAGAGATGATCTCCTCGGTCCTAGGCATTCCAACAGGAACTGGGTTCTTTGCTATCCACAAAAAGCATTGGCCCACAAAGAAAAGCGACTATGCCATGACCGTCTTTGGGAACCCAGATTTAAAGGAACTCAACACCAGGTTCCTCTCCTTGTCAATGAAGTTGCTTCACGCCTTCCTCATCAACAACGTGGTTCCTCGCCAGGAAAAGAGGAGCATTGTCCTCATTGCTGATGTTGTCTTCATGGATAAGATCATCTCTGGGGAGCTGCTAGACCTGCCGAAGATTATTATGCATCACATGCAGGCTTGCCACAACCATCCATCCCACTCCCTGCCGTTCTTTACAATCATCAAGGCTCTCTTGGAGAGACTTGACATTTACCTGGCAGCAAAAGGAGAGACGTCGTTCTCCCACAAGATGGATGGCTCCTACATCAACAGTCTCAAGGTGGAGGAGACGGTCACCAAGAAGTCAAGGCCCTCCAGAAACTTACCTGCTCGACCCGCTCCTGCAGAAGATCAAGAGGAGGCCTCCTCTGAGATTGTTGAGGAACTGAGAGAGATTACGGCTGCTGTTCGTGACCTCACCACTGCTTTCTTCAAGCTCGCCGAAGCTCTCACTGCACAGAGAGGATAGGGTCCCTCTAGTAGTTCCTCCGATGTAGTTGGCATAGTTCTCCCCTAGGGTTCCCCAGCACATCAATCCTTCTGTTTTTTTTGTTCTCTCTGCTTCATGGTTTTTGTTATTTTTTTTTGTTTGCTTGTATGAGTCGCAGTTGTCTTTGGGCTCATGAATGACAATAATAATATTTTCATGTTCTATGCCTTGTGAGTCTTGCACGTTCATGTTCTGCGTCATTGTTCCTTATATTATCTTCATATCTTTTCGATGATGTCAAAAGGGGGAATATACTATGAAATCTTGGAACTAGACCTGGCCAAACTAGGGCCGGCCCGCCCGGCCCTCCCAGCCCGCCCTAAAATATGGGAGGATCTGGGTAGGAGATTTAGCCCATAAGGGTCGGCCTTGCCCGACCCTTTTTTAAAGTGGGAGGATATGGGATCGGAGTAGGGCCTTGGGGGCCGGCCCTACCCGGCCCATATTATATATATAATATAATATTAAGGTTATGAGGATTTAGATGTGAGTACTATTACCACGACATAATTTTTTTATTGTGTTTTTGGATTTTTTTTGTTGAATCGGTTATGAGGATTGTTATTTAAGCATGCATTTTGGACCTTTTTAACATGCGTTTTTGGATGGTGAATTGTTTGTAAGCACTAAACAGGTTTTGAATGTTTTAGTAACACCATTTAGCTCGGTTGTAAGTAGTCGAGGGCCGCCCTTAGGGCCCTTATGGGAGGATATGGGTAGAGGAATTGACCCATTTTAAATGGGAGGGCTTTGCCCGGCCCTGGTAAATGGGTAGAATTTGGCCCTGCCCTGGCCCGGCCCAAGCCCTAGTTTGGCCAGGTCTACTTGAAACCAATAGGACTGGTATCATGTTTATGGGGAACTTGTTAGAAAATTCAAAGGTTAAGGGGGAACCATTTGAAGCTTTTGGTCCAAGTATCTTTGTCCAGAGACTTATATTCATATTTTCCTATTATCTCTGTGATTACACTTATACGAGTTTGTCATCATCAAAAAGTGGGAAATTGTTGGGATAGGGACCTGAGGAACTCTGGTTCCTCAATAGGTTCTATTCCACTATTACTCTATGTTTTGACGATGACAACCTTAGCATATACTATGATATAGTTTATCTTGATATTTTAGATGAAAAGATTGAAGATTTGAAGCTGATGAAGTATTAAGGGAAGTCAGAAGGAACTGCGTTACATCCGTGTTACTTCCAACCCTACCGTGGGCGGCGAGCCGAGAAGATCTTGTAGAAGATCTTTTCCTTGTTAGGATATTGCTAAAGTTGGTTCTAATATTGTCTATGTAATATTTGGAAGATCTCGAGTTAATTAGGTTAACTTGAAAGCCATAGAGATTGTCATATTTTAGGAAAGTAGTTTGACGTATAATATATTCTTGGAATATATTTATACGGCAGACTTCCCTCCTATATATATGATAATCTTTATGTTCTTAGACTTATGTATTTTGACGAAGCTTGAAGTGCATCAGACTAAGAGAAGAGAGAAGTGTTCTTGCAAAAGAACATCAAGTAAGTTCACTGGTATTATCATCTAAGAGTTTCTGATAGGATCTAGGTTAGTACTTAGCAATAAGTTTGTAATCTCGTTCATCTCTAAACTCATTGATTGAATATACAAGTAGACCTTTTAAATCCTCGAAAGAGGGGAGGTTTTCATCCAAAGATAACTATTTGGTTATCTAGGGTTTCCACCTTAAGTAAATGCGTTGATAACTTGTTATATTACTTCCGTTGTGCCTAGGAACTGGACAAATCTTTGTCACAGTTCCCTTGCTACTAACATACAGATCCTACATGTAGCTTGACCTCCTTCCATGGCGACGAGAGTTGCCTCGCCTCGTCTGGTGAATGGCCTCGTCACTGTCGGCCAGATTGAAGGATGAGATGGAGTGGGAGGAGCTAGACAACCCCTCCATGGATGCACGAACCCTAAATCGCCATTGTAGTCGCCATTGCATAGTTGTGTTTTTTACGGGAAGGTTATTGAAGTCAATTTTCTATTTTTTAAACTATTTACAAAATTGCCACCGTAACTCCTTTGTTTGCTTTGGTGTGTTGGTTTAATCTGAGTAGTTGAAGCCTATAGATCCTAGGCCTTAAAATGGTTCTCAATTCTTATCTTAACAAAATTTCTCCGTAGAACTCACCTCTGAATAAATAGTCTATTCTCTTTTTGCTCTAAACACGAAAAATGAATAGTTTTCTTAGTAGTTCTAAAATTTGGGAAATTTTGGGTATATTATTTTTATTTGGGTATATTATAAAAATTTATACCACTTGACAAAATTTGAGTGAATACATGTATATTTTCTTTTTATTATTTCTCCTTTTAAAGATAATTAAATTGATTTTTACTAAAACTCATTATGTCTATGAATCTTCTCAACTCATCTCTATTTCCATTATTCTCTCCAAATTTGTTTATTTCATCCTGCATTTCTGTTAACGTTTTAGTTTCCAAATTCAATTTTTTGATCAAGGTACATGCATTTTAGTTTATGTTGTTTATTTTCCTTCTTTGTACCATTTCTCATTATTGATTTAGATTTAGTTTGTTTGTGTTGTTGTACACTTGTAGTTATTGATTTTTTTAAAATTCTGATATAAACTTTTGAAAATACATATATATGTTAGCAATTTTAATGAGTGTAATAAATTTACATGTTACATAAAAATTTAAAAGTTACTAGGGAGAAGACGTCCGCGCATTGTGTGGCTTAATTGCATCGACGAAATATAATTAAAAAAATGAAGAATCAATTATAATTGTTTCTTTCAACGGGTGATATAATCGCAGACGTTAAAGAGTCGAACCATCGTAGACGACCTTCAAGGCTTCTATTATGTGGAAATAAGTTATAGATTACGATGATAATGACAATTTGATTTCTAACGTGATTGTATGTCTTAGTTTCATATTAGACTTATATATTAATGGGGTACAAATTGATTTGTAGATTATGTCTCACATCCTTACATACACAAAAAAGAGACAATAAAAGAGATGAATATTGACTAATCAAAACAAAGGTAATAAATGCATCAAGAAAATTTTAAAAGAACCTATAAATTTTATATTATTCCCCAAATTAATCATAATGCATTTAATGTTTTGTTTTTAATTTATCATTTTCTTTATTTTTTTTCTCATTTCTTTTCTACGTTTACGAATATGTCGCCTAAATGATGATTTTGACCCACCAACACATCAATAATGGATCTGTATGGAATATATCATCATCTTCTATTCTTCGACTCCACAACCCTTATTATGAAGTTTTAGAGGCCCTAAAACCCGTGCGTAGCGCGAGCCCAAAAAGAACCTATAATTTTATATTAGACTAGACTTTTTACGACCTATAAAACTTCATAATAAGGGTTGTGGAGTCGAAGATTAGAAGATGATGATATGTTCCATACAGATCCATTATAGATGTGTTGGTGGGTCAAAATCATCATTTAGCCGACAAATTCGTAAGGATAGGAAAGAAATGAGAAAAGAAAAAAAATAAAAAAAACGATAAATTAAAAACAAAGCATTAAATGCATTATGATAAATTTGAGGAACCCCTAACTTTATATTATACTAGATACGGGCCTCGCGCTCCGCGCGAGAAAATTACGGATTTTCGTATGTGATTTAATATAGTTATACATTATTTGTTAATATGTTGTTGTTGTTATCAAATTTATTAATATTTGTAAATATAAGTATTTTTTATTTTATTATATTTATGTTTGAAGTAGTTTTAAAACATAATATTAGAATAAGTTTGCATTGTCATAAGAGGTGATTAAGAAATGAGTAATGCATTAAATTGGTACCAATTTCATTCAATTTTGGCATTGGACAACCAACTTTTATATAGATAAGATTAAGATAAAATTAAATACATTATGATTAATTTGAGAAACCCCTAACTTTATATTATATTCGGCATACGGTTGTACAAAACAAACACTAAGTGATTAATCACTTGCAAACAACACTCCTGGCAAAAATAACGCGCCGCGAGTGAGAATCCCATTTGTTCCCCTTTTTTATTTCTCTCTCACTGTCCATGGATCCTGAATTTTTCACCCCACCCCCCGACACAAGATTTGGTGCCAGAAACCCAGCCAGGAGCCAACCAACCCAACACCGAGCCGCCAGATAAACCCCAACCTGAAAGGTCCCGTCGAGCGCACAAAAGCTATGGAAGGAGGTGGTCGTCGCCGACGGAATCTCTCAGCAGCGGGCTATCTTGGATGCTGAATTTCTAAAGGGCAGAATCGAGGTCGCTATTCCGGACGGGGAGGATGGAGATCCTTGCATTTCTATCGCTCCAGATTTCTACCGCACTGGCAACGGTGTGGAAGTAATCGGTGGTGGTGAAGCTGTTGGGCCGCCCGATTTCTTTCCATATTATGGAGAGGAAGCTTAAGGAAATGTGGCGGTTTAGCCAGAGGATGCAACTCCTTGATCTAGCTCAGGGTTGCTTCCTGGTTCGTTTTGGGTCGGAGGAGGAATATATCTCTGCCATGACCAAGGGCCCGTGGACCATCTTCGGCTGGTGCCTGGTGATTCGTAGTTGGACGCCCAGCTTCAGACCATCGGAGCCGCTAGAGACTACGCACACCTGGATTAGAATCCTTGACTTGCTTATAGCCCTCTATGAAGAGAATGTTTTATTGAGCATTGCCTCTGGGTTAGGTACTCCGGTCAAAGTTGATTCTAAGACCTTGTACACTAATCGGGGACGCTCCGCCCGAATTTGTGTGGAGGTGGATCTTGGGAGACCGCTAAAGGGCGCGATTCTCATCAGTATGGAGCGCTACCTGGTGGAGTACGAAGGCTTGCCGGCTATCTGCCATTACTGCGGCAGGGTTGCGCACCTTAAAGTTCATTGTCCGTACCGCCGAAGTGAAGTGAAGGAAGTAGGAAAGGAGGAAGTTTTGGGTAAGGATGCGGGGAGATAAAACTCAACGATACGGTGGTGGCTCAACCAACAAAGTCGGACTCCATGGGGAGTGGATGGATGAAACATGGAGGAGGAGAAACAATATCTGGAAGGCCAGGAAGAATTCCACGGCAGCAGATAAGACCGTTGCCAACCCGCGCCATGTACGATCAGATTCTACGAACGTGAAAAATCCGAAAAATTATATGGATACGAAGGATCGTGCGAATGGCATAGAGGGTGGAAATAGCTTCGCCAAATTTGGTAAAATGGTGGAGAAAGAGATGGTGGATTCGAGTAGGGTGGTCCCATTTTGTTTGGGAGTGAGAGAGGTGGCAAAGAACCAGCTGGGACATGTAATTTGGATAAAGGAAAAGGAAAACAATTGGTTGACAAAATGGGAATGCAGTTGGGCCCCATAGGTGTTCACGCAAAGACTATCTTTGATGGTAATGTTAAGCCTAATAAATTGGGCTTACCAAGTGTGGGCCAGAAGTCCAGCCCATCCTCTTTTGCAAAAATTCTGAAAAATGCAAAGAGGAATAAAAGGGGGAGTGCCAATCGTGGTTCAAGGCCCAACCACGTTTCTACCAACGATCCTCCTGCAGAGACGACTAATGGGCCTTCGGAGTTTTAACTGCTTACTCGGGGAGTGGAGGGCCTAATTAAACGAGCCAAACCGATAGACTCCATCTCCCACTCGTTGTCTTTGTCCACTCCTAAGGCTAATCACAAAGAGACTAATAGTGAATCTTTTCTTGTGCGGGTTAGGGAGTCAGGAATTCCTTCCCAAGAGAATGACACGATCTGTGAGGAGAATGGGGTGACCTAGTGCAACCAACACTTGAGACTAACCACTTGGGAATGACGGGGTCTGTGAGCCCAACTGTCCACCTTGGGGTCGAGGCTATGAACCATGCCTAGACTAGGCCCCCCCTTTCATGGTTTTTAATGATTAATATCACTTTCTGGAATTGTTGTGGAGCCAAAAGTGAAGGCTTCCACAAGGCGCTTCGGTACATTCGTAACCATCATGCTTATAGCATTGTTGCTCTTTGTGAAACCAAAATTTCTGGGATCCAAACGGATATTGCTTGAACCCGTTCAAAGTTTACTAATTGTTTTCGTGTTGAAGCTTTAGGTTTTTCAGGTGGGATTTGGCTTCTTCGGAACTCAAGTTGTGTTGATCTCCAGGTGGTTAATTGAAGCGATATCAGAAGGATCGGACGAGCTAGCAACGACATCATCATTGAGTCTGAGGCCTTGGCGTCCCCCGTGGAGAATGAAGTTACAAGATCCCAACTGCGCAAGTCGAACCATGACGCGATCACATCCGTGTTGGTGGCGATTGCGTGGCGATGATTTGCGGAACTTTTATGTTTTTGTTTTAATGACTTTTTTGGATTATTTGTTTCGGGTTATTTTTATGACTTTCTTTAACTGTTAAGGATGAGAATTAGGTTTAGCAGCCGTCGTTTTTATTTTCTTTGTTTCTTTTCCTTGTTTTAATTTGTTTGAGTTATCTATATAAGGAGCTCCATTGTCATTGTTTGTTTTTACGTTGAAATGGAATAGCAGAGCTTTAGTTGAGTTTTATCTCCTTCCTTTGCTTCGACGTCATTCTACTGATTGGATTCAGAGTTGTTCTCGTTAGCGAACTGTCATCAAGCCAACTGATTGAATTCGTTCATATCTTGAGTGGACTCTCAAGACATCGAGTTCTTGTTGAATCGAAAGATTCAATACTTATCAAACCCTAAAGGAGTTTTAGAAGCGCATCAATTTCCCTTTCTTCCACGATCCTTCCCGAGGGCATACGAGTCACCCAGATTCGTATAATTAATTCTACAAGGGACTTCATCCACGCCAAGATCAAAGTGGGTGCTTCCGAAGTCCGCCTTTTCACTATCTATGCACCTCCTACGGCTACCTGACGTGTCCAATCCTGGCCTGAGCTTGAGAGTGCCATTGCTTCCACTCACGGGTCGGTTATTGTCCGAGGGGATTTCAATTGCATCCTTCACTCGTTTAAGAGAATGGGCGGCGACGAAGGTCTTCACTCAGATTCTCACACCTTTCTGGACTGTGTTAACTCCCTCGGTCTGCTGGATCTGGGGTTCTCGGGAGCTGAGTATACTTGGAGTAGGGGTAATTCAAAGGCCACCAAAGTCTTCAAGCGTCTAGATAGAGTTTTCACAAATGTGGATGGACGTGTTCTTTGGCCGAATGCGAGGGTTAAACATCTTGCAACTTTCGGGTCCGATCATTGTCCGCTTCTTCTTTGTACTGACCATGAAAGCTCTGAATAATGCACTCTTGGGAAAGCTTAGTTGGCGTTTCCTAATGGAGGAAAATTCACTTTGGGCCTCTCATCTGAAAGGCAAGTATACCAGGGGTAACCCTGCTACGACGAGACGGACCTCCCACATTTGGAGAGGAATGAAGAGATGCTTTGGCAAGGTTATCAATCAAGGAGTTAGATGGATCCCAGGCCATAATGGTTCTATTTGTTTTTGGACGGACCACTGGATTATGGATGGGCCTCTCATTAACTAGGCGATCGCAGATATTGTTGACCTTAAGCACGACCTCATCAAATACTACTGGGTTGCTGATGTGGGTTGGTCTTGCTCCTATTCTTAAGATCGCTACCTGTTGCATCTCGGATGATGTGGACCGTGTGGATGAGCTTAGTTGGGCTGCTACTCCAGATGGCAACTACTCTGTGAAGTTGGGGTACGATTTGATTAGGGGTGTGAATGTGACCCCCTTCAATGACCACCAGTTCTACAATGTGATCTGGAAACTTGAGGTGCCCGAAAGAATCAGGATGTTCGCCTGGCTCCTCTCCAAGGGAGGAGTCCTCAGCAATGTTGAACGGGTCAGAAGACATATAGCAGTCTCTGCTACTTGCTCTACTTGTGACGTGGAGGATGAGTCGACCGAACACTTGTTCAGAGATTGCACTTTGTCGAAAGGTTTATGGATGAGCTGGCCCCATGTGGCGCTTGACCTTTTCTTCTTCTCTTCCCCTCTTGCAATTTGGATCCGCTCTAACTTGTTGTCTAATTTTGTGCTTGCAGATGGAAAGGGTTGGAGGGACGTTTTCGCTACAACCTTATGGTGGATTTGAAAGTAGCGAAACAGGAAAGCTTTTAAAGGCCTTCTATTAAATGGTGATAGTCATGGATGCGATGGAAGAGTATGACAAGGCGGTGACCAACACTTCGTCTAAGAAATCCTCAGCTGAGAAGCATACTATTGGTGTTTGTTGGGAGCCACCACCTGAACACTGGGTTAAGGTTAACTCGGATGGAGCTTTGACAAAGGGGTGGTGTGCGGGTGCGGGGGGCATCATTCGAGACCATCGAGGCACTTGGATAGCGTGATTCACGCATAATTTGGGTTCTTGCTCCGTCCCGATGGCTGAACTTTGGGGCATTCTTAATGGTCTTAGCATTGCATGGGATAAGGGCTTTAGACAAATTATCATTGAATCAGACTCCAAGTTGGCGATCGATCTCATCGGTAACCCCATCCGCCCCATTCACCCCCTGGCTAGCCTAGTGATTCAATGTCAAGGCTTCATTAGTAGAAACTGGGCTATCCAGTTTCGTCATGTGTATAGGGAATCAAACTTCGTCACTGATTCTATCGCTTCGATTGCGTTGACCTCCCCTTTGGGCTTTTCGGCTTTGCCTTTGCCCCCGCCTTGTATTTGTACTCTTTTAGAAGACGATGTTAAGGATTGGACTACACCCCGAGTTATCCCAAAGTAGTCCAGGGTGTTCGGGCTACTCCCGGGATTTTTCCCTAAATAGCCCATGATATCTATTCGAGGGGCTTCGGCCCTTCTCTTCACCAAAAAAACAAAACAAACACTAATTTTGGGGTGATGCTATATACACTCGTTTATTTTGCTATATACACTCATAATCCCATGCAAGCGAAAAACGTGGGCGTAGGTGTGATGTCAGGCAAAATGAACGCGGGGGCGTGGTTAATCGGTTCTAAACAATTGAGAACCACGCACACGCACACGCACAAGCGTGAGTAATATTCACTTACAAGGTGAATAACCAAGCCCGCTTCCATGGGGCATTTTGGACAAAATGGAAATACCAATTAACCTGCTCCTTTATGGGCCAACATCAACGTCATCCCAAGACCAAAATAACCTCCCCGTCTTCAACCTCTTGAAACCCTCGCCGCCATCCCTTCTTCTTGCCTTTCTTCATCGAGTGCCTCCGCCTCCGTTCCCTCTTCCTTTCTTCTCAGATCGCCGGTGCCTCAGTAGCCTATTTTTTTCTCGAGTCGCCTCTGTAGCCGATGACCTGTCAGATGAAGTTCCGACCGAGATGTTCATCGTCGTCCGACATCAACCCACCCACTCCGACCACTTCAATGGTTGTGGTGGAAGGCGAGAGGTAGATGAGGAGTTAGTTCAGACAGAGTTGCAATCTGAAATGGTTGGGTTCATTTTGACATCTTTAGATAAAGATTAAAAATGGAACTTTAAACTTGTTTGAATATAAAATTATCAGAGTTGTATAAATTTAGACTTTAGACAAATTTTCACGATGAAAAGGAAAATAGAAAAAAGAAACTTTTTTGTTTTGTTTTTACTAAAACGCCCCACGTTTGCTGGTAGCGTATGCATGAGAGTTTTTATTTTATTTTAAATGTAGCACGCTATTCGTTTGCGTGGTCTAATATCCACGCCCACGATTATAATATGCGTGACTCTATGAGTCTATGTAGATATAATTATGTAGATATAATTTTGAGTGTATTTAGTGGTTACGTAATTTTATAAGTTAAAAACAAAAATCCATCTCGATAAATTACCTCACCTTATTCCATATTCAGCCAAAAATAGCTTACATTATTGTTTTACTGAGGTAATTTATGCTTGGTTTTATATCAAGGCCTCATCTAACCTTAAGATGATTAGAATTTAGAAGGTGCAGACCTTGCTACAAAACAAAACGCAGCTATGTATGTTTTGGATGAAATGAACGAATATTAGGGCAAAGTCCAAAATACAGTCTCGAAGGCAACTCATTGATGCCATAGTTTGAGAAATTTAGGGTGAATTGTGTGGGAAGTGGGAAATGACGAGATCCTCGGATCGTATAAGCAAGAATCGTCCATTCTCAGAGTCTTCCCCTCAAAATAAGCCACCACTTCGGGATCTCAATTCGGCCGCTAATGGTGAAAATCACCGCCGGTTGGAGATCGTGCCGGCCTCCTCCGCCGCCAGGACCTTCCAACTCCCCGAAGGCTGGTTGGTGGAGGTCAAACACCGCCCTCGCGCCTCTATCAATCAAACTCCTGACAAGGTTAGGTTTTCACCAGTGCTCTTCTTCTGCTAATGTTTGCTTCACGCTTTACTCTATTGCTAGTTTTATCGCTGTTTTCCATGATAAAATTCAACAATTATGTGCATAATTTCCCGAGTTTTTGGTGATTGCGAGTGCACATTATGAATTTCGGAGTTTAAGCCCCCTTCAGTATCCTATTTCCGCGTCCGCTAACAAGTACTAATGTGGTGGATCGTGCATTGCATTTGATCGTCTAAGTTCATAACCTAGGTTTTATTTTGTTGGCGAACAATCTTGTTTCCTTCTTTCATCCTATTGTTTGCAGTTGACAATTTGATTATCCAATTTGTAAGCATGGAAATTTGATTATGCCTTGATTTTTATGTAAAGTGCATGGACTCTTCCACCATTTGAGATGGATTTTAGTCCTTCATTCATTAGTTGATGTACATATATGAACTAGTATACTAGTTTTGTAGACATTGGTTTGAGATCAGCTAGCAGGACTGTTTTTCGACATGCTCGATATGCATCATGGGGTCAGGCATGTTTTCAGAACAAAGGCAATAGTGATTCTTGGTTAATAAACCTCATCCCGAGCTGCTAGGTTTATCTCCGCTTCCGCTTAGAAGTACTAGCACAATAGCTACTCCATGGTGCCGTGATGTAGCGGATCATGACATGCATTGCATTTGATCATCTAAGTTTATGACTTAGGGTTTATTTTGTTGGCTAGCAATCTTGTTTCCTACTTTCATCCTATTGTTTCAAATTGTCAGTTAAATTATCCATTTGTAGGCTATGGGAATGTGATTATGGCATAAGTTTTATGTGAAGTGCATGGATTCTTCTACATCTTGAGATGGATTTTGGTCCTTCATACCATTACTTGATATACAGAGATAAACTAGTATAGTAGTTTTGGAGACATTAGCTTGAGATCAGCTTGCTTGAACCCTTTTCAACATCATGCATGTTTTCAGAACAAAGGCAATAGTGATTCCTGATTTAGAAACCTCTTAATCATCCCGAGCTGCTAGGTTTATCTCCGCCTCCTCTTAGAAGTACTCGCTACTCCGCAATGTCGTAATGTGGTGAATCATGCATTGCATTTGACCATCTAAGTTTATGATCAAGGGTTTTTTGCGGTGGCGAACAATGCTTAGTGAACTTGCTGAAAACCTTGCTTGCGATTGACAATTAGGTTATCCAATTGATAGCCATGAAAATTAAGTTATGTCATTGCTATGTGAAGTGCATGGACTCTCCCACCTCTTGAGATGGCTTTGGATCCTTTATACCATTAGTTGATGTACAGATATGAACTAGTATAGCAGTTTTGGAGACTTTGGTTTGAGATCATCTAGCAGGCATCTTTTTCAACATGTTTGATATGCATAATGGGCTCAGGCATGTTTTCAGAACAAAGACAATTGTGATTCCTGGTTTAGAGCCCTCCTTAATCATCCTGAACTGCGAGTGGCGAATTGCATTCTATTGTCTATAGCTATTGTAATTTTGTAAAGCCTTCCTATTCATATATTGTTGAAATATGAAATGTTTGTTAGTGCACATCAAGAGTTTGGGATATTTATGCATCATCAATGTTTGTTACCAATGCGAAGAGTGCTGATTGTCTTCAACGTTTCAGTACTATTATGAACCCAACACCGGGAGAAAATTTCGGTCGCTTGTGTCTGTCAAGAGGTATTTAGATGGAGAGCAAGAGCCTGTGCGCTTTCCCAGGGCAACTGAGGATGTAATTTCTAAAACTTCACAGTTCTTTCCGATTTGTCTCCCCTCTTTCATGTGCTTATGTTTTGTTTTGGTCGTGTTTTGTTAGGAAGGTGCTTTGAACTTGGAGGTAGTCAGAAGAATTGCCTACGATGGGAAGGTGAGAAATTAAAATTGTTCCATTTGTAGTTTTCACTTCTTTCAGTAAATTATTAAAAGTTGATCCATTTGTGGGTCTCTACTCAGATGTGGAAGCCAGATGAGTTAGAAGTGGCTCGAAGAAGTGAAGATGCAATCCCAACTGCTGTTCAGCATAAGTTATCTTCTGAGCTGCCTGATGGCTGGATAATAGAGGACGTTCCCAGAAAACATGGCTTGAAAAGCGACCGGGTAGACCTTCTGTACTCTTAAACGCCTTTGGGACTGATATACTATCTTCATTTTCATTTTCATTTTCATTTTCATTTTCATTTTCATTTTCATTTTCATTTGAGTGAGCATCCTTATTTCTGCCCTGCAGTATTTTCTTGAACCACTAACAGGAATGAAGTTCCAATCTGCACCAGAAGTTCGAAGTTACCTTACAGATGAGATTGTAAAATTGGAACATTTTGACATCTCAAACCCACCCGAGAAATTAAACTGGAGGCTCATTAGTAGCTCGGGGGAAGACAATTGGAGCCCGTTTGTGGAGGAGTCCAGGATCCCAGACCATGTTAAGAAACTGTGGCAGGATACCTTCATCTTGGGCATGACTAGTGTAAAAAAAGACATCCCACAGGTTTTCATCTAATCTTTGAGCTCTGAATTTGAGAAATGTAAATTCCTATACTTGATGATCAGCTGATTAAACCGGCTTTTCTTCTTAATGACAGCTAACAATGGGCGAGGATAATTCAGCTTGATGTGTGGCCAATTTTCTTGGGTAATGTAGAATGTGCTTGCTCCAAATTATTTGAATTGAATCAGTTGCAGTAGGGGTTTTTACCATTGAAGTTAGAAAACTTTATATGCTCTAGAGATTTTTGATATTTTTTCTTAGCTTTGTGGAACATATTAGTCGCGGCTTCTCTCTTAGTAAAATTAACTTGCAGAGCTTCTCATGCAAGTGCTCTAAATCTTGCCTTTCTAATCAAAGTTGCTGAAATTTACTACTCCGTAGTACAGGACCATAAATATACTAGCACACGAATAAATACACTTACTAGCACACAAGCATAAATATACTGATACACGTACACGTATTTAAGCTTGTTGTCGATTCGTAATCGTAATTACTGAAAATCATTCATAGAAATCATTCGTATGGTCCAATTTTTTTTTTTTTTGGGGTCAAGAAACGGGCAAAGCCCTGCGATTTCATTATATTAAACTAAGCAAAAACATCAGCAGTAGAGCTGGGTACAAAGTCATTAAGCAGGAAATGTATAAGAACATCAGGAGGGATCAAAAAATTCAGTAAAGGATTGGGCAGCAGAGATAGCTTGGTTGGCAATATAATCTGCAGCTCGGTTTGCTGTGCGCTTGACTGGAAAAATGCGAATTTCTCCCGCGTAGCCATCGATCCGATTTTTGCAGCATTTGATCAGGTAAAAATCTGGGTGCGTCACCGGAAGATCAGACATGAGGAGTGTGCAAGCTTGGAGGGAATCAGATTGGACAACTAAGTTGCCAAGGTTCAGCCTATGGGCAATCTTCAGCCCATACATAATGGCCTTCAATTCTGTAGTAAGTGAACCAGTCCAGCCACACCTAAACGAGAAGACTTGAATTAAATTCCCTGAGGTGCTACGAAAAAAACCTCCACCCCCTGAAGGTCCGGGATTACCTTTAGAGACAACATATGTATTTAAAGTGATCCATTGAGGAGGGGGGTCCAAGAGGATACTAGCTGAGACGAGTTTGACGGCAGCGCAGATATTGCGACCGCATCCTGAGCGGCCCAGAAAGCTGTAGACATGGAGACCACAACAGATGAAAGGCGTGAACAGTTGTCTGTACCCGAAAAAACCAGATCATTGCGCGTCTTCCATGTGTACCACATCATGTATGCAAAAGTCGCGCTCCAATGATTGCTGGATTTAATGTTGGAGAAGATCCAAGAGCGAATGTCTTGTTCAGTAAAGATATTTCTGGGCAAATCGTTACCACTAAGAGCCAGCCACACATTACGGATATCAGAATAGTCGCGAAGTACATGAATGCATGACTCTGGGAGCGCACAGCGGGGGCAGTTGGAATCTTAAGCAATATGGCGTTGCACACAAGTCAGATTACAGAGAAAACTCGTATGAGCTGCTATGTATGCAAAATGTTTTACTCGTTGCTGAGCAAGGATTGCCCAAATGCAATTCCAAACAGGATGTCTGTCATAAAATGCGTCTCCCTGCAGAACTTGGTAAGCTGATGAGGAAGAGAGTTGACCATTTGGTGTGAATCTCCAAAACAACCTGTCATGAGCATCCGAGTCTGCTGTGATTTGGACTGAACGGAGGCGTTCACAATAATCATGTGATAGATACGATGAAATTGCAGCCCAGTTCCAAGATGTGCCATTCCACATTTCTGCAATGGTCACTGCAAGCTGATCTTCAGGGACAGGCGTGAGTGTAATTTCGCTGAGAGGCCTATCAATGAGCCATTTATGGTCCCAGAAAAGAGTACTGGTGCCATTACCTACAACTATTTTGAGCCCTTGACAAAGAGTTGTAGATCCCTAAATTATTCCTTTCCACACGTTGGAGCAGCCCACTCGATTTTGGAACATGTCCACATCTAGTCTCCCTGCGCAATATTTACCCCGCAAAACTCTACTCCATAAGGACGAAGGATCTTGCAGAAGGCGCCAACCCAGCTTTGTTAAGACAACAGTGTTGGATTGTTGCATAGAACGAAGTCCCAGACCCCCAAATCGACGGGGACGTGCAAGTTTGTCCCAGTGAATTAGGTGAATCTTTCGTTTTTCAGCTGATGATCCCCAAACAAATCCCTGAATAGCTCGTTCAATGTTGTCACACACTGTTTTATGGATTGGGGTCGACTGCATGACATATAGAGGTAAACTAGAAAGGATTGAGTTTGCTAATACAACTGTCCCAGGCATCGACAAAGACTTGGCTTGCCAACCACACAGGCGGGCTGAGACTCTATCAAGGAGAAAAGTGTATCTGTCCATGGTCATCTTCCCGGTAGCAACTGGTACCCCAAGATAAGAACCAAAATCTGTCACAACCGGAATAGAGAGAGCCGTTGAGATTGACGAAGAAATAGCATATCGGACCTTACATGAGAATATCATATTGCTTTTGGAGTAGTTGACACGCTCACCCGAAAACAAGCAAACTTCTCGAGGCAGGCACGAATAACATCAGCTTGGTCAACTGTTGCTTCAGCAAAGAGTATAAGATCGTCCGCAAAAAATAGATGAGACAACTAAACCCCTCCGATATCAATGGGTCGCCAACTGCCGTCATTTACTGCATCCTGAATGAGATGTGAAAGGAATTCCATGCACATCACAAAAAGATAGGGCGAAAGAGGATCTGCTTGTCGAACTCCTCTTGAAGGAGTAAAAGAATATGATTTAGAGCCATTCCAGAGCATACACATTGAGCCCGCTGTCTGACACTTCATGATTATATCCACTAAGTGAGGAGGAATGGATGCTCTACACAACATTTCTCGCAAGAAACTCCACCGAATTCTGTCATATGCTTTGGCCAAATCAATCTTAAGAACCATCCACTGAGTTGTACCAGAAGAAGCAGACATAGTGTGTAGTACTTCTTGGACAATGACGACATTATCAATAATCTGACGACCGGGGATGAATCCAGCCTGAGCAGGAGAAACGATAGTCGGCAATAAAGGCTTGAGACGCTGCACAATCATTTTTGTGGCCAATTTAAAGACCACATTAAGGAGTGATATTGATCGTAGCTGCGCTGGAGACTGAGGAGGATCAACCTTAGGAATCAAAACCAGCAGCGCATCCGCCATACCATCTTCGAGAATGCCTTTGTTCAGCAGATTAAGTACAGAATTAGAAACTGATGCACCGACTGTGGACCATGTCTGCTGGAAAAATAGCGCCTGGAAACCATCTGGTCCCGGTGCTTTATAAGGACCCATAAATTTTAAAGCATTCCACACTTCAGCTGTATCAAAAGGCTGTGAAAGTCGATCAATGCAGTCAGGTGTGAGAGGCGGGAAAGATACAGAAGTAGTCGGGATCACCCTAGCAGCCTCTGTAATCGGTTCAACAGTATATAGAGCCACAAAGAAATTTCGAGCAAGGCCCTGAACCTGAGCAACATCAGTCACCCAAATCCCATTTGAATCCTGAAGCGTAGTGATCTTATTGGCACGCCTATGAATAACAGTCGAGAGATGAAAATACCTTGTGTTGCGGTCTCCATCAAGGAAGAAGGTGGATCTGGATTTTTGGAACCATAAGGTTTGTTCCTGATGAAGAACGGACTCCAGCTCGCTGCATAAATTCCGCTCAAGGCTGATTAACCATTGAGAAGGCCTCGTTGCTAGTTTACGACGAGCACCTTCAAGACGAGCCCGCAGTTTTTTCTTTCGGTGAAAGATATTGCCAAAAATCCTCCTGTTCCAATTAGACAGATCGACCGACAGTTTGGACAACGCAACAGGCAGAGAGACAGTAGAGGACCATAAGTGTTTCAGAGTGTCTGAGAAAGACTCATGTGTGAGCCAGGCACCCTGAAAACGAAATGGTCTGTTGTCCGGGTCTGACGTGGCAGAGTGCTCAAGATTCAAGAGAATGGGAGAGTGATCAGAGTGCGTAGCAGTAATGTGCTGAACCACTGCTTCGGGAAAGCGAAGTCGCCATGAGTCCGAGCATAGGCCCCTGTCAAGACGGCTTGCTTTAAAGGTGCGATCACTGGTCCCTCGAAACCATGTAAAACGAGGGCCAGAAAATCCAAGATCAACAAGTTGAGAATCATCAACCCATTGGCGAAAATCAGCAGAAGAGCGAGCCGTGGGATCTGAATCATACGTACATTCTGTTGCATCAATGGTTGCATTAAAGTCACCACCAAGAACCCATGGTTTATTGTTTGATCTAGCAAAGTTGCCTAAATCATTCCAAAGTTGAAGGCGCCTATGTGAATTAGGCGAAGCATATATGGCAGAGAGAAGCCAGGGATCTTGACCTCGGGGAAAGATCTCCACAGTAATGTGTTGCTGATCAAGAGAGATAGGTGAAACCATTACCTCAGTAGTGTGCCATGGAAGCCAGATGCCCCCAACGAACCCAACAACATCCACCCGAAGCATACCATCAAACCCGAGCTGACGACAGACTTGGTCCGCACGGACCCCACTGATGCGTGTTTCAACAAGTGCAAGAACACTGGGTTTATGAATACGATTCAGTTCTCTCATAGCTTCAGAGAATCTGGTGCCCCCCGCACCTCTAGTGTTCCAAAACATGATACTGATGTTCTTCATAGGAAACAAGGATTGAAGAAGGTCTCCGTAGATTGGTGAATTCAAAGAATTACTAGCGACAACAAAAGACATTGCAACTTCCGATAGACGGAACATGGCATTATAGAGAACTTGCGACATCGTCGCCCGACAAAGAATCGGTTGCGAGTCGGTTTGCATTGGAAGGAGCTCCACTGTCATTCGGTTGGCCAGACTTGGAAGGGACGCTAGGAACGGTCCCATCTGGTGGTTTGAGAGAAGGTAGCAGGCTCTGGGAAGTACTGTTTTTTGGGTTACTAGTGGGAGGACGAAGGGAGGTTGTGGCTCCATCAGGCGGCTTTGGCAGTTGGGCTAGGGCTGTTTTTGGGAAGGTATGATATGTGATATAGCGGGAATGGAGGAAGGATGTATGTGTTTATTAAGAGCCAATTCCGAAACCAGGAGGGATTTTTTAATTTCGGAACTTTTTGTAACCACTTGTGCCCTAGGAATTATCTTCGCTGATACTTTCCTAACTGAAGATATAGAAAGATCTTTTCCATCTTTTCTATCTTTTCTTTTTTGGTTTTTTTTGGAAAGAATCTCGGTGGTTTTGACTGATAATTTTCTCTGTAGCGATATCCGCTGACTTAGCCTTTGAATTTTCCGTTGTTGCTGGAATTACGGGATTACCCTGCAATTTAGGTATTTCGTCAACTGGCCCCGGCGTAACAGGCTGAACACGATCAACATCTTCTTTTTCCGGTTCCATATCATCGTCGGCGGCATGCTCATCCTGAACCTGTACCTCCGCATTCTGAGTGACCTCATCAGTAGCTCTCGACAGAACGTTGAATCTTGAACCATCATTAGTTCCATTGGACTGGGAGTGTTGGCCATTCTGTGCCGACTTAGGAGCCTGAGAATGCCCTGCGTCTGATGTGTGAGAGTTCCTGTGATCTCTGTTAGATTGCAAGTTCTTGCGTTTTGGCTTGAAGACCTGATTCCATTTACCAATCTCATCTGGGACTGCAGTAGGGTGAATAGCTCTGGTTTCCAAATTAAGTAAAGTCTCAAGAATCTCATCACTAGGCCATTCCTCCGAGGTTGTTGCAGCAAGAAAGGGACAATTTTCCTGGACATGACCCACTTTTCCGCAATGGTAACAAAGATTCTAAATACCTTCATATTGTATTGGCCATGTCATGCCACGAAATCGAAACTTAAAGAGAAGTGGTTTTGACACATCAATTTCCACACCCATACGAACGAATTGTCCCATGTCTGCTTTGATTGTCGTCTTATCAATGTGAACAACATTCCCGACAAGTTGACCCACACGACGCAGGAAACCTTCGTGAAAATATTCCAAACTCAGACCAGGGATACAAATCCATGCCGTTAGCACTCGAATTCTATCATTGTATGGATCAAAGTTAGGCACCCATCGACGAATCATGAGATAGTTATCTCCAATCATCCAGGGACCCTGTGTTAGCACATGGTGATAATCATCGACATTGGTAAATTTGGCGACGTAATGAGCATTACCTATGTCCACCAAAGTCAGCGAACCTTTCAGCGTCCATTTCTGCTCCAACTTTTTCTTTATCTGCATATAACCCGGTCCTTTGTCAAACATATTGACAATCAGAGACCTTTCCCAAGGCCACCGCAATAATCTTTTTTCATTCGCAGTAAGAGCCACTGACGGATATTTGGCATCTGTGTCAGTTTCGTCTGGATCATCATCAGTGTCGTATCAGCCCGGTTTCCCCAGCTTGTCTCTTCAGTTGGCGCTGGTGGAGTGTTGGTTTGTTCAGCAGTGCCCACCACAAGGTCCTTGTAGGTTGGCGGGGGTACAGAATCTGAGGGTGACTTCAACCCAACAGCAAGAGGCAATGCTGGGAAGTTGGCATCATGAGCAACAACGCTGGTGGACGCTTGAAAGAGTGGGTTGGTTTTGGCCTGAATGGAAGTATCCACTTCCATGTCGTTGCAAGACAGATTTGGTTGGTGCTTGCCCGGGGAGGAGGCCATAAGCTTCGCCGACGATGAGAATTTTTAGAGAGCGTTTTTTTGTTTTTAATTGGTCCAATTTCTTTTCTACTGTCTCAACAAATTGGGGACTTAAAGGGGCCCTTTGCCCCTTATTACACAATGGAAATAATTTGTAACCTAGTTTATCTCGGAGAACATAAATTAACCTTCGTTAAACCCTAAGTTCCTTCCGCCTCCGCCTTCTTCTCCGTTTGCTCTTCCCTCAACCTACCTCCTCCACTCCCTCTCGAAATTCCTAATTCTTTGTGAATCGCGACGAATAACTTCTCCACCATCATCAACGAAGGCGGTTTTGGGCGAGTTTTTAAGGGAATTCTATCCGACTTCGGAAGATTAGTCGCAGACAAGGCCGACACAGACTATCGCGAGTCATGGTCGAACCCCGACCTAACACCGTCGACCTACCACCCAGATCTGCGTCGTTGAGATCTATCGCGAGTCACGAGCGAGCACCGACCTACCACCGCTGAAGCGATATCAAGAGGACGGGCTAGCTACGACATCACCATTGAATCCTAGGCCTTGGCGTCCCCCATGGAGAAGATTCGTTAGAGAAATTCAGCAGCAGCAGTCGCGGATGAGCCAAGCAAAAGAAGCCAGCAGAACAATTTCCGCGACCGCGGAAGAAGTAGCCGCGACCGCGGAAGAAGTGTCCGCGCCCGCGGATCCTGGAGGAGACGAGGAGTTCGCCTCGATCGGATTTGTTTCCGAGATTTCCTTTATTTGAGATATTTTATTTTAATTTATAGTTTATTTTAATTCCGAATTTGGGCTGCTCTTTAGGGTTATGTTAGTAGCAACCTTCTTTATAAGTTGAACTTTTTCCATTGTTTGTTTTAGATGTTGAATTTGAGTTTAAGCATTGAAGTTGAGTTATCTCCTCCCTTAAACCTTCTTCGTCAAACCCCACTAATTGGATCCGGAGTTGTTCTCGATAGCGAACTATCATCAAGCCTACCTATTGAATTCGATCATCTCTTGAGTGGACTATCAAGACATCGAGTTCTTATTGAATCGAAAGATTCAATACTTATCAAACCCTAGAAGAGTTCTAGAAGCGCCATCGACTTCCCTTTCTGCCACGATCCTTCCCGAGGGCATACGAGTCATCCCGAATTCGTATCAATTGGTATCAGTTTCCAACGGTTTAATGGTGTAGTTATTCTTAAACTCTTCATATCCATTCCTTTCCATACTATCTCCACCAAATTCCGCACACACAAACCATAAACCCTAAAATCCCGTCGACTTCTACCCAGATTTCGGCCCCAAAAATTTGTCCATTTGCCACAAAAAACTCCCAAATCATCTAGAGATTTTCTAGACGAGTCCGTACATATAAGATTTGTCAAAATCGGAGTTCGTTTGCCCATCCAAAACCCTCAAATACAAACCCGCTGCCGCCAACCCTAATCGTCCTCGACCGCGGAAAAGTCCCTGACAAAACCTTAATTTTAGGTTTATGCCCATCCCACCCTAGTTTTCCCTATGTCATATCGTCGGACCACAAGACGGTTCGATGATTACTGGTCAGATGAAGATGATGAAGAGTGGGACGACTATGAACGATTCGGTGGTGTGAGCCCTTACGCCAACATGCCTCTCGGTTGGCTCCCACATCCGTATCCTTCTCAGCCACAACGCTATAAGCCATCCCCACAACGCTACAACGCCCCTCGGCAACTTCAACCTCCAGCACAACCTCCCAAGTCACGTACAAAGGAGCGCCGTCCATTAGATGAAGAGGCTGAAAGTGCTTGGTTACAGGCAACAATCGTCAGGACACATGAACAAGCACTCAAGGAGAGGATCGCTATGCTTGAACATCTCATAGAAACAAACATGGCAAGGTCAGTTTTGGTTCCCAGTTCCAGCAAAATTGCATCTTCTCCTGTTGATGTTGTTGAGGAAGATGAATAAGATAATTCCAACCCAACAACCCAAATGACCAATCAGGTATCGGTTCTCAACTTGGAATCAATAATTGAAGTGTCAGTAATTGAGGAGTCAGTCACAGATCAGATTCCTTCCCAAGTTGTGGGTTCCGTTGAAGACAATGAGGAGGAAGAGTCTTCAAATAGCGGCAATTGTGAGCAGGAAATTCCATTGATGGTGCATACAGTCTTCACACCAAAGATTTCTTGGACGCCTTCTGGTGTTCAAACACTTACAGATATGACACCATTCACCGCAACACCTTTGGTGTCAGTCCCCATTAATTGTGTTTTTGGAGTGCTCCCAACAGATGAGTTTGTTCTTAAGAAGGGGAGACACTCTAACATGGTTGATCTCTTTCTCCCCCCTGCACCAACACGATCGAAGCGAGGACGCTTCGAGGCTAAGAAGGGGAGAATGAAGCGATATCAAGAGGACGAGCTAGCTACGACATCACCATTGAATCCTAGGCCTTGGCGTCCCCCATGGAGAAGATTCGTTAGAGAAATTCAGCAGCAGCAGTCGCGGATGAGCCAAGCAAAAGAAGCCAGCAGAACAATTTCCGCGACCGCGGAAGAAGTAGCCGCGACCGCGGAAGAAGTGTCCGCGCCCGCGGATCCTGGAGGAGACGAGGAGTCCGCCTCGATCGGATTTGTTTCCGAGATTTCCTTTATTTGAGATATTTTATTTTAATTTATAGTTTATTTTAATTACGAATTTGGGCTGCTCTTTAGGGTTCTGTTAGTAGCAGCCTTCTTTATAAGTTGAACTTTTTCCATTGTTTGTTTTAGACGTTGAATTTGAGTTTAAGCATTGAAGTTTAGTTATCTCCTCCCTTAAACCTTCTTCGTCAAACCCCACTGATTGGATCCGGAGTTGTTCTCGATAGCGAACTGTCATCAAGCCTACCTATTGAATTCGATCATCCCTTGAGTGGACTCTCAAGACATCGAGTTCTTATTGAATCGAAAGATTCAGTACTTATCAAACCCTATAAGAGTTCTAGAAGCGCCATCGACTTCCCTTTCTACCACGATCCTTCCCAAGGGCATACGAGTCATCCCGGATTCGTATCAACCGCCGTTATTCATCACGAGTTGCACCACACCAGTGAGTATTGTCGACTCCAAATGTCCATCGATCTCACGGGCGAGTCATCGGCTCCGTTCCCGTCGTTGTCTTTCATCGTAGCAGTTGCAAGAGCTATTTTGATATCCGATCTGAATCCTTTCAGCGGCGACGACAACAACTTTCCGACAACAGTTCCGGCGATTGCACCGCCGGACAACCTCTTCTCCTCGTCGCTGGATCGGGAGGCGATGGGAATTCTCAGCTAAGGAGCTTGTGTGATACGTACGGTTTCCATCAACATAGTTAGCACTTTACTTAATTAATGTCATCTACTTTTTTGTTAATTACTTTCGTCAACTTTGTTTCATCATATATCCTCATCAATTCATAAAGTTGGTTATTGGTACATGTGAAAACTTAAATTGTTTTCGGTTTAGGTTTTGAATGGTTGTTGACATTGTTGGACCCGGTTATCAGGTCATGAGCCCAATGAGCTCGCGACGGCCCATAGTGTAGCGAGGGCCCAAGCACCATTAAGAGACTCGGAAGAATAAGGCCCAATAAGCAAGCCCAATTAGCGAGGAGAGCGAGATCAGATATAGTGGGGCCCGCGACCTGAGTATAAAGTGTAACACAAAGGAGAGAGAAAACATTTTTTTTGGCATCTAAGGCATTTACCCCTTGAGCAAGAGAGAAACACTAAGGAGACGAAGCTTTCCTCTCAGAATCGTCTTCTTCTTCCCGATTCATCTCTGTTCATAGAGAATCAGATGATCGGTACGTGGATTATGACTCTCGGTACCGTATTCGTGCTTTTGATATGAGAATTGCCACATTTGGTTGAGATTCATTATTTACTGTTCCATTGGTCTGGTTCGTGAGGTTTCATGGCTTAAAAGTGTATTTTGATTCTCTTTGGTTATCATTTGGTGTTATTGAGCTCGATACTCTTATTTGGTCATGATCAGTACTGACTTGGGCGTCAGAGAGCCAAATCTGGGGGTTCATCCTTCCGGTTTGGTTGCGCAGGTACTTTGGAGTTCAAGAACACGAAGAACAGTGCAAGAAGACGAGTTTTGGATCCAAAAGAAGATGAAATTCAAGTTGTTGTTCCAGTTGACGTGAAGGAGGTCTCCAATATTTGAAGATTATTAGCTGGTCAGACCTCGCGAGGTGTTGATTGCGAGGTCGCGAAAACCCGGGCTCCAACACTGGCGCCGACAGTGGGGACCTCCTCGCACAGCTAGTTCTTTTTGAAACCTTGAGAATCAGATTGTGAAGTTCAGTACAATGGATGAGACAGACAGAAGCGGCACAGTGAACAACACTCTATTGCAAACAGGCCCTCTCACTCAGAATGCCCCTAATCCACCTCTTCCTCGCATGGATGGAGAGGACACTCGCATCCTTATCACTATTCCGCGAGAGCATGCTGCGGCCTTCAATACTTGGATGGGGCTTCAAGGGGAACCAGGGAACCAGAATGCTGCTAATCAAAGAGTGGAACCCCGCGAGACGCGAGGTAATCGCGACAATCAAGAAGCTTATCTAGAATAGCAGGGCGCCGAAGTCGCCCCAGATGACAGAGTTTCTGTCTCTAGAGTGCCAAGGGGTAGAAACGTCGCGAGAGAGGCGGGACAAGGAGGCTTTGATCTTAATCAGGCTCCCACGAGCCACCAGGACCACTATTATTCTCAGCATGGTGGACGCTATGACGAGAGGGGCCAAGCATATTATCCCCTAAATGAGTCGCGTACTCCGCGCAATCATCATGGAGTGCCCTACTATCCTCGCGACGACTATCAAAATCAGGTGTATCCTACCAACCCTCCTCTCAATTTTTCATCTATGTTTGGACCAACAACGTTCGCGGAGCATATAATTCGGGCACCCCCATTGCCGGATTTTAGGTTCCCGACCATCAAAGAGTACACAGGTAAGGGAGACTCCAAAGAACACCTCTCCCATTACAAGTATGCAATGATCGCGAGAGGGCCTGATGAGGCCACAATGTGTAAGGGCTTCCCGGGGACGTTGGCCGATACGGCAATGACCTATATGTTGAATCAACCTGTCGGGAGTATCACATGCTTCGCGGACATTGAGAGAGGTTTCCTATTACATTTTGGCTCGTCAAAGAAAAGAAAGATCACAATGCAAGAGGTGGTAAGAGTTAAACAGAAAGTCGGGGAAACTCTGGAAGAGTATGTGAAAAGGTTCTCGGGAATGGTGCTAGACGCTGATGATTTCGATGACAAAACTGCGAGAGTCGTGTTCCTCGATGGTTTGCTAGATGGAACTGAATTCAAGAAGCACTTATACAGAAAACAAGAACAATCCTACCAAGCCATGCTTGAAAGGGCGTATGTTGAGATTCAGGTTGAAACTCACTCAGGCGCTCCCTCTTCGGGAGGGGGTCAGGGAAAACAGAATCAGAATTAGAATCAGAATTCTAAGAAAGGCAATCAGGGCTGGGGAAATAAGAGACAACAGTATGATCAAAATCAGGGTCAGAACAGCTCGCGGGCACCAAGTCTGGCTACTCAACATCAGAATCAGGGACAGTATCAGGATTATGGTCAGAACCAGGATCAGAATCAGTTCCAGGCTAAGAATCTAATGAATCAAAGAGATGATAATGACAACAATAGGGTTTGCGGCCGTGGAAATGGTGGGAGAGGTCGTGGTCGTGATGGGATGTGGTGTGCTAACAATAATTCCACTACTCACAATACAGAGGAGTGTTGAAATGGCCCCAGAATGAACAATGAACCCGAACAAAGAGCCATTCTCATGAATCAGAGAGGCGGAGGAAATCAACAAGGTAGAGGTGGAAGAATCCCTGGACGAGGCCAGTACAGAGGAGGATACAATAATGGTGGCAGAGGAAGGGGACGTAATCAGCAAGTCGCGACTGACCCCAACCTCCTTGATGCGTTCCTGGCCTCGAAAAGGTCAAGAATGACTTGCTGGAGCGATCTAGATCTCGTAGGGAGTCGGCCTTCTCAAGAACTGGTCGATGGCCACATTGATGGGAACTGACCTGCACTTATCAGAGAGGGAACTGGATATCATGGTCTTATAGAGAGGATACCATTTCATGTTGAACCAAGGAGGTCTCCATGGGGGCGGACTGGCAGGACTCAGAATAGACCCTTTGTTGGCTAGGCAGGATCCCATCATTCTCCTTCCCTTGGATTCGAAGCGTCCTTGCTTCGAGCATGTGAGTGAAAGGGGAACTATCCGATCAACAACAAATGTGGTGCAACTATCATGATGCTGAGTCAAAAACAAGAATATGGACTCACAAGGTGTTGGTACCATCAACGTGTTGGGTCGAGCTGAGGGAACTAGCGTCCATGCTGGTGAAATCATTGCTGGAGGAATTATGGGAAGAGTGGGTTCCTCTGTGGGTTATGGAGCTTGTTCTAGAATTGAAGCAATCACCACTGGAGAGAGAGTAGATGTTGTTGGAGAAGGAACAACCACTATTGGGGGAACTGGAGTTGGTGTCGGTGCTGGTTCTACAATCACAACAATAGAGGGTTTCACCACTGGGGAAAGAGTAGATGTTGCTGGAGAAGGAACAAGCACTTTGGAGGGAACTGAAGTTTGTGTCGCCACCGGATTCGAAGGTAACACGTTGAGTGGGGTAGCACATTCATGGATCTCCAATAGGGTTTGGTTCCTCAACCACTCGGCATGATCTTCCTTCCATTTCGCAAGTCGTCTCACCCACATTGGTGTCGGTGTTAGAGTTGGAGTCGGGGACTGGGTTCGACGGTACGAATGAGCTGCATGAGCCTCTGGATCAATCCTTGGGGGCAAAGTAGCGTGTCATTTCATACACGAGTTTTCCCCAAGTTTTAACGGGAAGGTGACCACGGTACCATCGATCATTCTCCACATAAGACCACCAGTCGAGGGCGTAGTCGGTGAAGCAATTAATGGCGATGTTGCATTGCTCGTACTCATCATAGTCTCGCTGTCTAAAGTAATAGGCCATATGTTGGGTCCACTCCAAGAACTCCTCAGGATCATCATAACCGGGAAAACGTCGTCGATGAAGCCTTTGTAGACGATCCATGATTAATTGTACCTATATAAATACCACTAACCAATGTGAGTATCAAGTAGCACAAGTGATATCAAAGACAACAATCAAGAAGGCACAATCAACTCAAGCAAGTGACTGCACTCTCGGGTTACTAAGTTTAGCAAGGCCGTGAGGGCGGTCAAGGGAACTGAGGCAATCAAGCAATACCAAGAAAATTAAGATCAACAATTTAACCAATAACCAAGAGAGAATTTGAATGGTATGCACAAATATTGAGCAAGAAGCAAAAGAAACAATCTTTTCTAGCATGTAAAACCTAGTCGGTGGAAAGGCATGAAAAGATGGGAATTGCAGTGTGAATGAGATCTCAAAGTTACCTTATTTTGGCTTTGGATGAGATTTTCGAGATTTTTTTACTATTATTATCTTTTTCTTGTACTCCTTTTTCATTGGTCTTTGAAATCTTATCTTGAAATTCGAAAAAAAATGTTTTTTTTTTCAAACAAGGAAAGTCAAAGATTTACTTAAGGAAAGAAATCTTTTGAGTGATAAGCAAGAAAGAGATAGAATTTTCGGCCCTACAAAAAAGGAAAGATCACAACTTTGATATGCTATCTTATTCCCTAAATATGCAAATCAAATAATCTCAAAACTTATCAATTAAATTACAAGCAATCGAAATTAACAAGATATTGCAAGATAAGGAAACGACTAGCAAGATAAGGGAAAAAATATTTTCTCCTAGGGTTTCGAACAAGATCTGATTTTTCTGGGTTCTTAGGTGAATGAAGGTCGAATATGGAGTATTTCTAAGGCTCTCAAAGTGATGGAGGAAGGGGATTACGTAGTGGAAGAGTGACAATCACAAACAAGAGAAGAACGTGACTTACAAGATCCCTGGCGCTCTGATACCAGTTGATGCGTTCCTGGCCTGGTAAAAGTCAAGAATGACTTGCTGGAGCGATCTAGATCTCGTAGGGAGTCGGCCTTCTCAAGAACTGGTCGATGGCCACATTGATGGGAACTGACCTGTACTTATTAGAGAGGGAACTGGATATAATGGTCTTATAGAGAGGATACCATTTCACGTTGAACCAAGGAGGTCTCCATGGGGGCAGACTAGCAGGACTCAGAATAGACCCTTTGTTGGCTAGGCAGGATCCCATCACTCCCCCAAGGTAACCAACAACAAAACTTTCCAAGGCCTGATGGCCATGTGGGAACGATAGCAGGGAAACATGTCCCCATCCCCCCAAACAGACGCGAGCAGAGGAAGATGAATAATGCTCCTTTGCCTCGTGGTCTTCCAGTCATGAGCATCGCGACTCCACCACCCAGAAAGCCTTATCAACACGTATTCTCCAATGAAGAGGTTAATGAGTGGGCAGTTTCTTCGGGTGATCCGCTGGTCATACATCTCCAGATAGGAATAAAGCTGGTAAGTCGCATACTGGTTGACACGGGAAGCTCCGCCGATATACTATACCTGGATGCTTTTGAAAAATTGGGAGTTGATCCTAGTCTGAAAAGACCCACCCAGACTACTTTAGTGGGATTCGCAGGGGAAAGAATAACAGCTTTGGGCGTCGTGACACTTGATGTTGTGATGGGTGACGAGACAGGGCTGCGAAGGTCCGAAAAGATTGACTTCGTTATCATCCCAACGAGCTCGTCGTACAACGCGATTATTGGAAGGGGCACATTGTGCAAATTCGACGCGGTGGTATCAATGAGTCATTTCTGTCTAAAGTTTCCCACACCATCAGGCACGGGGGTCACGACCGGAGTAGAGAATGAGAGCATCTCATGCTACATTAAATCTGAAAAAGGAGGTGATACACCTTTGCTCGCGAATCAACTTTTTGTCCCAGGAATGCCCAGCATTGAAGAAGAGGCAGATTTAGACGTCCGCGAGCCCCCGAGGTCTCAAGGGCCCGAGGAAGAAGTAAACAAGGCAAAGTTCACTGGTTTTGAGACCCAAGAAATTACTCCTTTTGGCAAGAAAGAGGAAAAGTTGTTTATAGGGGGAAACTTGGATCCCATGGAAGTGGGAGAGATTGAGAAGCTATTATCAGAATTGCGGGATGTATTTGCGTGGTCGCCTAAAGACTTGAAGGGAATTCCACCCTCCGTCATCACTCACTCACTGAATATCAGTAATGAAATAATCCCAAAGAGGTAGAGAAAAAGGAAGCAGACATGACCAAAGAACGCGGCCGCAGCTGTTGAGCTCGCGAAGCTCTTGAAAGCAGGATTCGTGAGGCCAATGCAGTACCCAGCTTGGCTGTCCAATGTTGTCATGGTCGCGAAGAAGGGAACAAGGAAATGGAGAATGTGTGTGGATTTCACCGATCTTAACAAAGCGTGTCCGTAAGACAGTTATCCTCTACCTGCCATTGACCAGCTAGTAGACTCAACCGCGGGGCACGAGGCGTTGAGCTTCCTTGATGCTTACTCAGGCTACAACCAGGTAATGATGAATCCTCTAGAATCAGAGCACACATCATTCATAACATATAAGGGAACTTTCTGCTATAAGGTTATGCCCTTTGGTCTCAAGAACGCGGGGGCTACGTTCCAAAGGCTCGTTGATCGAATTTTCAGTAGCCAGATCAGGGACACGGTTGAGGTGACGAGGCGAATTTGTCGTGTGCCAAGTCAAGTAATCCTAACATGCAAACTAAATAATATAGCGCGCAAGTAAGGGTCGAATCCCATGAGAATCAGTTTATCAAATTCTTAAGTTATCACAATGACTAACCAAAAAACGTAACCAAAGGGGGGTTTTTGTGGTTTTGATACGAAGTATCGAATGTCAACTTGGTTATAAAAAGATTAAGCGAAGTGTTCCACTTAGCGATTATCCACAATTAGATTAACAAGTTGATCTGAAAATCCTTTTTATCCCTATGTCAAGTTCTCAAGTGATCGTTCTAATTCCTGTTCTTGAATAGTTATTAGTCCAACTAGTCCTAATAACCCTTACTCGATTATAACCTCGAAACTATCAAAGTTCAATAACAAAGTAGCAATGCATTCAGGAATAGATAGATACATGCAATATCATGGACAACTAGTCGGATACTCGACATGTACTCAACTCTCTTCTCTAATAACAATCACAACTAGTTCATGCAAATAGATTGTGCTACACAACAAGTATGATAATTCAACTAGAAGTATCAAACTCTAGCAATATGAACAAGACACAACTAACTTAGGTGATCAATCTAAAGTAGTAAATCTAGTTCATCGACAATACAAACAAGAGAGTTGAGACAATCAAAGAGTAGACAAAAGGGAAGGATAAACTCACAACTTGTTGAATCCAAAAGCTTCAAACGCCAAGTGAAACAAAGGAACTTTAGCAACTCATAAGTTTGTGAAAACTCTTCCAAAAACTTAAGCAAAACAAAGGTTAGATGATCAAGGATGATCATCCACTACCTATATAGTATCAGCTGATGTAACAGCCGAATTAAGGTCTAAAAAACGTATGGAAAGTTACAAAATTAAACACAAATTACTTCAAATGGCAAAGACATCAATTTGATTCTTCTGTCGAGGAACCGCACCCGCGGGTTGAGAGCCGCGGGCGCGGTTTTGAGTTTCTTCAGATTTTCTGGATGGCAGAGGGCCGCGGGCGCGGCTTGAGACCCGCGGGCGCGGCTTGAGCTTTCTCGAAAGTCTTGGCTGATGGTGAGGGCCGCGGGCGCGGCTTGAGACCCGCGGGTGCGGCTTGAGCTTTCTCGAAAGCCTTGGCTGAAGGTAAAACCCGCGGGTGCGGCTTGAGACCCGCGGGTGCGGCTTTGTTGTCTGAGGCAGAATTGCTGATTTCTTCAAGTCTTCGTCTTCGTCTTCGTCTTCAGCAACTTCTTCCTTATGCTTCAATGCTTCCAATGCTTGTATCATCTCTTGGGATCTCGTATGTAAATCTTCTCTCGAACAGCTCCATGATACAGATTACATAGAAACAAATAACATAATCCTATACAAAACTAGCTAATAATCCATAGTTGCGGTATGTAAAACACCGCTTATCAAACTCCCCCATACTTAGACCTTGCTCGTCCCCGAGTAAGCTAAAAGAAACTTACTCTTTTACAATAATCACTCAAAGATCTCAGGAAGTATGAAAAAGAAAGAAACTACAAATCACTAACACATTTAGTCTACAAACAATATGATGAGAAAGAAATCTATCAATTTTGGTCTTCCATAGTGGTTAACATGCAAAAATTTTTGTCCTAAGACACTCATTTCACTCATTTTGCCTAGGCGCCTCGAAAGGTTTTCACCTAGCCACTCATTTCATTTTCAATCTCACCATTCCTTACCGCCCTCAAGTCCTTTTTTGCCAAGCCTAATGCAAGCCGAACTACCCGCTTATTGCATGGATTTTTCCATCCCAGGATTTTCATTTGCCTTTTTTCGTATTTTTGTGGCTTTTTCTGTTTTTAATTCCATGCAAAGTACAACAAAATAAAAACCGAAGGGAAATAACAAGGAAATGAAACTACTCTAGGATAAGCAATGAACTAATTTCCCTCCCCCATACTTGTAGTGCACAATGCCCTCAGTGTGTAAGACATAGAAAAATAATGAGGAAGAGAGAAAGAAGCTCACTGATCCGGGTCATCCCGGTTTGGATATTCGGGCCAACGAGCATGCATGTCGAGCCGTAAGTCATCCACCGACTGCTGCAGCCTCTCAACATTCTGGTTCACCGTCTGAACCGACTGGTAGACATACTCAATCCGCTCGAAAAGACGCTGCTCCCAAGGTATGTCAGCAGGAGCTGCGGATGATGAGCCTTCGCCCCATTGCCTCTGAGGCTGAAAACGAGGGGCAGGCTCCTGGAAGTCATCATCATCATCATCCTCAAGGTCAGTTGGCTGCTGATCCAGCTGCGGAACCGGCTCCTGGATGCTGATCCCACCGCGAGCTCGTCGTCGAGCAGCTGCACGAGGGGAAGCGGGTGCTGGGTTGAGCCTAAAAGTATGGGCTGGCCCATAAGCAAAATCCTCGGTGAGAGCAATCTCGGGAGGACCGAGCCAAACCCACATCCGCTCGTCTTCATTTACTGTAACCGACTTGAGCCACCTAAGTCGGGTTTGCAGAAACGTGATATCCAGCAAATAGGGACCCATTGAGGGGTCCGGACTACCTACGCAGTCAAGCGTCTCCCAGTCGGGGACGACAGCCTCTAAGATGAGGGTGATCATGCCACCCAAAGCAATCTGCCCCCTTGGTTTTGAGCGGGCTATCTTACAGGAGTGAACAAAAAGTGAGAGCCAATCCGGAATTACCTGACATTCCGGCATAAGAGCATACAGATACTTCAGCTGGTAGGCAGGCACCTTGTTCACCTCAGAAAGCCCAAAGAAGGCCATAGAGAGGGCTCGATGTGTCAGGCGGAGACATGGATGGGACATCTTAGCATTGTAGTCATTACCATGGGTGTCCCGAACTTGTCCCGTCCATGTGTACCAGACCTGTGTCGGGCTGTCGCCAACTGTAGTGTCATAATCTGCAGAGGGAACCTGAGAGATTCCCAAGATGTGGCGCAGCTGTTCGGCCTGAACTGTAAAGGACCGTCCATTGTAAATGAACTGGATGGCCGAGATGAAGGTGGTCTCCGAGACGGTCTTGGTCTTGAGGCTTGCCAGAAACTGATAGGTAGCCTCGGCATGAGTGGGGGCTAACCTGTACAAGAAACCCTGCAGCCCTGCGTGCTCAAGCATGGCCTCAGTGCATGCAGTCATACCCAAATCATCGAGGGTACGTGGATGAAAAAATCTCGTGGCTACACACTGCTTAGCCCTTAAATAAGCTAAGTTGGTCTGAACCTGTTGTTGCCACAAATCATTTTTGTGGCCTCGGGATGTTCCTGCTGCAGCCATCAAAGTGTATACGCAAAACAAATGCTACCACAAATCCGCACACAACAAATATACCAAGCAGAAGCAGCAGCACAATAGCAAAAAGCCCTCCCCGAGGCGTAAGAAAATCAACAACGATGAGGGCGGTTGTCAAAAAACTTACTGAAATCAGCAATGGACGACAGAGGTGAAAACCGCGGGTGCGGGTGGGGAGCCGCGGGTGCGGTTGTAGCTTTCGTCCGATTTCTGGCGAGGAGGGAGCCGCGGGCGCGTTTGGGGAGCCGCGGGTGCGGTTTGGGCGAGCTGGAGAAATCTTGGCAGGGCGAGGCCGCGGGTGCGGGTTTGTAGCCGCGGGTGCGGTTTCGTCTAGATAGAATTTCTGCGCAGGTTGAGGGTGCGGTTGCGAGCGTTTGAGCCGCGGTTGCGGTTTGGATGCCGGCGCGGGTGCGGGTGTGGGTGCGTGTGCGGGTGCGGAGGAGGATTTGGTGAGAGTGTGTTGGTGTTGGGAGAGAGGGGGGTTTGGTGGGAGGTTTTTGATGTTTGAGAGGTAGGGTATGAGGGAAGTGGGAAGAGAGAGTTTTATGTGGTGGGAGAGTTTTATGTGGTAGGGGGTAGAAAATGAAATTCGATATGGAGAAGGGTAGAAGATGAAATTTGATATGGAGAAGGGTAGAAGATGAACCGTCAATTCCTTTTTTTTTTTTTTTTTTTTTTTTTTTATAAACAAAAAGAAGAACCGTCAATTCCTTTAGTAGCAAATGACCATCGTCTTCTCGTCTTGACTTCCTAGAAAATACAAAACAAAACAATTAAAAAGAAAATGAAATTCAAGGGAAAAAGAAGAATACCCTGGGTTGCCTCCCAAGCAGCGCCTTGGTTAGAGTCGTGGCTCGACTTGGTTTCCCGTCTTCAATTTTCCAAAGTTGGCTCTTCTAGAGCCATTTCATCGAAAGACACTTTGGTGAATCCCTCATGGTAAGGTTTTAACCTTTGACCATTCACCTTGAAGACGTTGTGGTTGTCTTTGTCAAACAACTCCACGGCGCCATGAGGAAAAACGCGAGCGACAACATACGGGCCATTCCACCGGGATCGCAACTTACCTGGAAAAAGTTGAAGACGAGATTGGTAGAGCAAGACCTTGTCTCCCACCTTGAAATCTTTCCTCAAGATGTTCTTGTCATGCCAAGCCTTCGTCTTTTCCTTGTAGATCACCGCATTCTCATACGCATCCCGGCGTATCTCTTCAAGCTCTTGGATTTGCAACTTCCTAAAGTCGCCTACCTCATCCAACTCCATGTTGCATTTTTGCACCGCCCACCACGCCTTGTGTTCTAACTCCACCGGAAGGTGACAAGCCTTTCCAAACACAAGTCGATATGGGGACATTCCTATTGGAGTTTTGTAGGCAGTCCTATATGCCCAAAGTGCATCATCCAACCTTAAACTCCAATCCTTTCGATTAGGAGCCACCGTCTTTTCCAGAATCCCCTTGATTTGCCTATTGGACACCTCAGCTTGTCCATTGGATTGGGGGTGATAAGCAGTTGAGACTCGTTGAGTGACATGGTACTTCTTTAATAGTGCACTCACCGTCTTGTTGCAAAAGTGAGTACCTTGGTCACTTATAAGAGCCTTTGGAATCCCAAAACGAGAAAAGATATTCTCCTTCAAGAAACCTGCTACCACTCGGGAATCATCAGTTCTGGTGGCCTTCGCTTCCACCCATTTGGAAACGTAGTCCACCGCAAGTAAAACGTAGTCCACCGGTTATTGAGACGCGGTCGCGGCTCTCCTTGCAGACAAATTTCTGGCAAACACAAACCGCGGGTGCGGTTTACTAGCCGCGGGCGCGGCTCTTTCTTTTCCGGAAATTCTTGAGAGCATAAACCGCGGATGCGGTTCCCTAGCCGCGGGTGCGGCTCGTACTCAGCAGAAACAGAAATTGCAGAATTAATTTGATACAAGTTTTCGTCCGGGAACGTACCTTGAATTTGAACCTGTAATTTACCGTCCTCTGCTACAATCCGGCTCAAATGATCAGCTCGACTCCCTTCTTGTCCCGGATTTCCACATTGAACTCGCTTAAGAGCAAAACCCATCGAATGAGTCTTGGCTTTGATTCCTTCTTCGTCATGAGATAACGAAGAGCAGCGTGGTCCGTGTGGATAATCACCTTCGTGCCCAAAAGATATTGCCGAAATTTTTCAAGGGCAAACACCACGGCTAGCAACTCCTTTTCCGTGGTGGAGTAATTCCTCTGAGCTCCGTTCAAAGTCGTGGAAGCATAGTAGATGACGTGCATTGCTCTTCCGACTTTTTGACCAAGAACGGCTCCCACCGCATGATCACTAGCATCACACATGATCTCAAAGGGTAGAGACCAATCGGGTACTTGGATGATTGGTGCTTCGGTGAGGTGGGCTTTCAGAGTGTCGAATGCCTTCTTGCACACATTCGACATGTCAAAAGTAGCTTCCTTTTTCAAAAGCTCACATAGGGGCGTGGAGATCTTAGAGAAGTCCTTGATAAACATGCGATAAAAACCTGCATGGCCTAGGAAGGAACGCACTTCACGCACATTAGTAGGATAAGGCAACGATTGAATGACGTCAATCTTTGCCTTATCGACCTCAATACCCCTAGCTGAAATTATGTGCCCCAACACTATCCCTTGTTCAACCATAAAATGACACTTTTCAGAATTCAATACTAGATTAGTATCTACACATCTTTTAAGCACGAGTGACAAATGATTTAAACATGCATCAAAGCTATCCCCATGTACCGTAAAATCATCCATAAAAACTTCTATGAAATGTTCAATGTATTCCGAGAAGATGCTTACCATACATCGTTGAAAGGTCCCGGGCGCGTTACATAATCCAAAAGGCATCCTACGATATGCAAAAGTGCCAAAGGGACATGTAAACGTCGTCTTCTCTTGATCTTCGGGTGCAATAGCCACCTGAAAATACCCTGAATACCCATCTAGGAAGCAATAATACGGACGACCGGCAAGTCGTTCAAGCATTTGATCAATAAAAGGGAGGGGGAAATGATCTTTTCGGGTTACCGCGTTCAGCTTGCGGTAATCAATGCATACTCTCCAACCCGTTTGAGTTCGGGTAGGAACCATCTCACCTTGTTGATTCTCTACCAATGTTATGCCCCCCTTCTTAGGGACACATTGAGTTGGACTTACCCATTGACTATCCGAAATGGGGTAGATCATGTCAGCTTGAAGAAGTTTCAGCACCTCCTTCTTGACCACCTCCATCATAGGTGGGTTTAACCTTCTTTGGGGTTGCCTAGAGGGTTTAGCACCTTCCTCAAGAAGGATCCTGTGCATACAGGTGGAAGGGCTAATTCCCTTGATGTCAGCAATGGTCCACCCAAGAGCGGTAATGTGTTCTTTCAGCACCATCACCAACCTTCTCTCTTGTTCACCTGTCAACTTGCTTGAAATGATTACCGGGAGGGTATCATTTTCCCCAAGAAAAGCATATTTCAAGTGCTCGGGTAATTGCTTGAGCTCTACAACCGGTGCCTGCACAATAGAAGGAAGAAGCTTTTCGCTCTCCAAAGTTAGCAGCATGGGCCGACCGGCCAAAATTCTACCCGAAGCGTCTAGACGAGCTAGAACATTTTGAATCTCAGGTGGAAGAGACAAGTCAAGTGTTGGTGAGTGAACGATGCTGTGTTCCAATACACTTTGTAATTCATCTAAGCCAAAGATATTGAAAACATCTTGGACTATAGGATCAATTACATCAATTGAACAAATAGACGCAGCATCTTCGACGGGGTGTTTCATAGCATCAAAAATGTTAAATTGAACTATTTCCCCATCGAACTCTAAAGTGAGAGACCCACTAGCCAAATCAATCTTTGTGTTAGCGGTGCGCATGAAGGGTCTCCCAAGAAAAATAGGAGCAGCTTGCCCATCATGTTCCATGTCTAACACAAAGAAATCAGCGGGAAAGAACAAATTATCCACCATAACCAGAACGTTTTCAACTACACCTTTAGGATACACGGTGGACCTATCGGCTAGTTGAATAACAATTCCGGTTTCATGAAGTGGACCTAACCCGAGAATCTTATAGAGAGAGTAAGGCAACACATTTATCGATGCACCCAAATCGAGCATGGCTCGTTCAAAATGTGTGTCGCCTATACGGCAAGGTATGCTGACCATGCCCGGATCGCTGCATTTCTTAGGCATTCGCCTTTGAAATACAGCGGAGACACGCTCGCTTACCGTCACCTTTTGTTGCCCTTTCAACTTTTGATTCCTCTTGATTGTGCAAAGTTCTTTTAAAAACTTTGCATATCGAGGAATGCTTTTAATTAACTTGAGCAAGGGAATGTTTACCTCACATTTGCTAAACGTCTCAAACAACTCCTTGTCGTTTTCCGGCCTTTTGGTGTTCCTAAGGGCATCGGGAAACGGGGCGGGAGGCTTGGTGGAGTCGAGAGGTGGAAAGTTGGGACGAACGTAGTTGTCCTGTCTCAACTGGAAATCCCCCCGATCCTCCACTTCGAGTTCAGCATTCTGTGAAGAAACCTCTGGAAAATTTACCTCGGTGGATGAGCCGCGGGTGCGGTTCTCTACCCGCGGGCGCGGCTCGTCAGTGTAATTGTTCTCTGGCGCAGTGGAGGAACCGCGGGCGCGGCTTTCAACCCGCGGGCGCGGTTCTTGGCTATCCTCAGAATCCAATTTTTCTGCCGAAGCCTCGACAAGGTTTTTGGTTTCCCCCAAAATCTTACCACTTCTTGTTGTCACTGCACTTACATTTCTGGTTGGATTCACCACCGTTTGGGACGGTAGAGATTTGGAATTTTGTTGTGCAATGGTGGTAACAGCTTCAGCCAACTGCCCAATTTGCTTCTCCATGTTCTTGATGCTCGACTCAGTCGTTTGAACATGAGTTGTGAAGTGTTGAGTCAAGGATCTCAGCAGCTCCGCGGTAGATGGTCCAGCATTGGGTCGAGGGCCTTGAGCTTGTTGTTGGGGCTCATTTGGATCACGCCACCGAAAATTGGGATGATCTCTATACCTCGGGTTGTAGTTATTTTGTTGATCACCACGAGGTTGTGGGGGTCCATACCCACCACCAGCAGCAACATTGACTTCAGCAACATCTTCACTTTCAAGCTCAGGGCATTTATCTGTAAAATGAGAAGGGTCAGAACAAATACCACATACCTTTACTTGTTGTTGTTGTTGTCCTTTTTGCAACTGAGAGACCATCTTCTTCAACTCTACAAGCTCAGCTACAAGAGCGGGATCCCCTGAACTTGCTGCATGCACTCCCTTTTTGGTGTATATCCTACCAAAACTTCTCGTGCTCTCAGCCATATCTTGCAATTTCTCCATGGCATCCTCCGGCGTCATGTTGAGAATATTCCCACCACACGCAGCATCAACCATCCTCCTTTCTTGGTTAAGGAGACCATTGCAAATGTAAAGCACAAGATCCTCGGTATCATACCCATGAAAAGGGCACGAAGCACACAACCCCTTGAAGCGTTCAAGGTAGTCATAGAGCGTTTCGTCTTCACTTTGCTCGACATGGGCTATCTCCTTCTTGAGAGCATTTGCCTTCTTCACTGGAAAATACTTGCTCAAGAACACCTTGTGCAACTTTTCCCAATTATCAACCGAACCGGTTGGCAAATGGTAATACCAAGAACGAGCACCATCCTTCAAAGTGAACCCGAAGGCTCTCATCTTAATCTGCTCTTCCGTGACGTTTGGCGGTTTGGTTGTCATGCAAATGTCATGAAATTGGTTCAGATGCATGATTGGATCCTCACCAGCCAAACCATGGAAACTTGGGAGCAAATTGATCACCCCCGACTTGAGCTCGAACGTCACCCATGAGCAAGGGGTGGAATAACCACAGCTTGAGGCTGCTGTGTCAGGTTCGGTGTTTGTCGCTCTCTCAAAGTGCGAGTAACACCACCTCCTGGTAGCCTTGTCTCAATTAGCTCTCATTGAGCATTAACGACCAACTGCATGTCAGCTAATTGACGTTGCACTTCAGCAAGAGCTTCTCGATCGGCCATTTCTACTGTCTCAGTCCCGACTCTGTTCTCTCTTCGATTCTGATGAAAAGTTCTCTCAATCTCTGAATCAAGAATAGAAAGAGGCTGATTAGTAGAACGGGTGTTGACCATTCACTAGTCAACACTAAAGTTAGTCAAGATAAGAACTTAAAAATAAGAAAATTTGATTCCCCGGCAACGGCGCCAAATTTGACGAGGCGAATTTGTCGTGTGCCAAGTCAAGTAATCCTAACATGCAAACTAAATAATATAGCGCGCAAGTAAGGGTCGAATCCCAAGAGAATCAGTTTATCAAATTCTTAAGTTATCACAATGACTAACCAAAAAACGTAACCAAAGGGGGTTTTTTGTGGTTTTGATACGAAGTATCGAATGTCAACTTGGTTATAAAAAGATTAAGCGAAGTGTTCCACTTAGCGATTATCCACAATTAGATTAACAAGTTGATCTGAAAATCCTTTTTATCCCTATGTCAAGTTCTCAAGTGATCGTTCTAATTCCTGTTCTTGAATAGTTATTAGTCCAACTAGTCCTAATAACCCTTACTCGATTATAACCTCGAAACTATCAAAGTTCAATAACAAAGTAGCAATGCATTCAGGAATAGATAGATACATGCAATATCATGGACAGCTAGTCGGATACTCGACATGTACTCAACTCTCTTCTCTAATAACAATCACAACTAGTTCATGCAAATAGATTGTGCTACACAACAAGTATGATAATTCAACTAGAAGTATCAAACTCTAGCAATATGAACAAGACACAACTAACTTAGGTGATCAATCTAAAGTAGTAAATCTAGTTCATCGACAATACAAACAAGAGAGTTGAGACAATCAAAGAGTAGACAAAAGGGAAGGATAAACTCACAACTTGTTGAATCCAAAAGCTTCAAACGCCAAGTGAAACAAAGGAACTTTAGCAACTCATAAGTTTGTGAAAACTCTTCCAAAAACTTAAGCAAAACAAAGGTTAGATGATCAAGGATGATCATCCACTACCTATATAGTATCAGCTGATGTAACAGCCGAATTAAGGTCTAAAAAACGTATGGAAAGTTACAAAATTAAACACAAATTACTTCAAATGGCAAAGACATCAATTTGATTCTTTTGTCGAGGAACCGCACCCGCGGGTTGAGAGCCGCGGGCGCGGTTTTGAGTTTCTTCAGATTTTCTGGATGGCAAAGGGCCGCGGGCGCGGCTTGAGACCCGCGGGCGCGGCTTGAGCTTTCTCGAAAGTCTTGGCTGATGGTGAGGGCCGCGGGCGCGACTTGAGACCCGCGGGTGCGGCTTGAGCTTTCTCGAAAGCCTTGGCTGAAGGTAAAACCCGCGGGTGCGGCTTGAGACCCGCGGGTGCGGCTTTGTTGTCTGAGGCAGAATTGCTGATTTCTTCAAGTCTTCGTCTTCGTCTTCGTCTTCAGCAGCTTCTTCCTTATGCTTCAATGCTTCCAATGCTTGTATCATCTCTTGGGATCTCGTATGTAAATCTTCTCTCGAACAGCTCCATGATACAGATTATATAGAAACAAATAACATAATCCTATACAAAACTAGCTAATAATCCATAGTTGCGGTATGTAAAACACCGCTTATCATGAGGCTTATGTCGACGACATCGTTGTTAAGAGTAGGAGACAATGCGACCACGCTCGCGATCTTGATGAGGTATTCGCGACTCTGAGGAAATATGGAATGAGTTTGAATCCGGACAAGTGTGTCTTTGGAGTAACAGAAGGAAAGTTTATGGGCTTCATGATCAGTGCGCGAGGTGTGGAAGTCAATCCAGATAAAGTTAAAGCAGTACTGGATCTACAACCACCCAAGTCGACACATGAGGTCCAGAGATTTGTGGGTAAAGTGAATTATTTGGGAAGATTTTGTGCTAAGCTGGCTTAACGCAACCTTCCGTTCTTTGAAATTATGAGAAAGCCGAAAAACTTCGAGTGGACTACGGAATGCGATCAAGCATTCGCGAGCCTCAAAGAGCACTTGTCAAGGCTCCCAATCCTAGCTTCACCAATTTCGGGTGAGACCCTTCAATTATATCTCGCAGCGAGTTCAAGAGCTGTGAGCGCGGTTCTCGTTCGCGAACAAGAGAAGACTGTCTATTTCGTCAGTCGCGCATTATTGCCGGCCGAGACCAGGTATTCCCCAGTAGAGAAATATGTGCTCGCCTTGATAACAACCGCTCGAAAGCTCAGGCCCTATTTTCATGCACACCCAATCGAGACTTTGACAGACTTACCGCTCCATGGGTTCATGACAAAGCCAACAGTAGCAGGAAGGCTCGCGAAGTAGGTTATAGAGATGTCAGAATTCGATGTCGTGTATCGGCCTAGACCCGCGATCAGAGCTCAGACACTCGCCGACTTCATTGTTGAGACAAGTTTCAGGGGGGGTGAAAGCCAAAATCTGTATGGTCGTGAGCTGATGTGGGTCATGAATGTCGATGGCGCCGTGAATGATGAGGGATGCAGGGCTGAAGTGGTACTCACCTCGCCTACGAGTGATGAGATAAGTCACGCCATCGCTCTCAAGTTTAAACCCACCAACAACGAGGCTGAGTACGAAGCTTTAATAACTGGTTTAGAATTAGCCATTGGCACCTCTATCTCTGTGTTGTCATGTCGGAGTGACTCGGAGATTGTAGTAAACCAAGTCCAGGGAATCTACGCAGCAAGAACTGGGAATTTACCAAAATATCACGCAAGAGTCGCGACGTTGATTTCTTTATTCAGGCATTTTGAAATTCAAGCCATCTCAAGAGAAGAGAACAAAAAAGCTGATGAGCTCGCGAAAGTAAGTGCCAGTTGGCAGGGTCCTAGAGAGGAACGCGAGAGAAGATCAGGTTTCATTGTATCCAAGGCAGCACCACCAAAGTATTTTTTCCTTGTCAAGGAAGAAAGCGCAATCAGTCGCGAGATTGAAATGATGGAAATTAGCAACACCAGTGAAAATTGGCGTCGTCCAATCGTTGATTATTTGAAAAAATGGTTGCGGACCTTCTGATCCCAAGGAACTTCTCCAGTTGAAGAGAAAGGCTGTGCGTTTTTACATCAACAGGGGAGAGCTATACAAGAGAGGGGGAGGCCCCAGCGAATTGAAATGCATGACTCACTATGAGGTGAAGTCATTCTTGGAAGAATTGCACGCAGGACTGTGTGGAACCCACGCAGGGTGGAGACCCTTGGTTTATAAAGCACTGCGCCAAGGACATTTCTGCCCCACAATGAAGCAAGACGCGCAAGACATATCGCGAGCTTGCCAATATTTTGCCCCCGCCTCTCATCAACCTGGTGTTGAGCTTCAAATCATGAGCAGCCCCATACCGTTCGCGATGTGGGGTTTGGATCTTCTTGGTCTATTCAAGCCAAAGGCTCCCGGGCAACTTGAGTATATCATTGTGGCTGTGGACTATTTCACTAAATGGATCGAGGCCGAGGCACTCGCGTCCACGATAGTACCAGTAGTGAAGAAGTTCTTATGGAAAAACATCATCTGTCGCTACGGTCTTCCTCATGAGATAGTCACAGATAGAGGCCCTCAATTCAACTCTCCCCAGCTGCTGAAGTGGTGTGACAACATGGGCATTCAACTAAAAATCGCCTCTGTCGCGCACCCACATTGTAATGGCCAAGTTGAAGTTGTCAACAAAAGCATCGTAATGGACCTCAAGAAAAGGTTGGAAGGCGCCAAGGGAAGGTGGGCCGAAGTTCTCCGTCTTACCCTCTGGGCCAACCGCACAACTGTCAAGAAAGCAACGGGGGAAAGCCCCTTCTCCCTCGCATATGGTGTTGAGGCTGTGGTTCCTGTGGAATTTTTGTTTTCGAACGAAAGAATCCTTCATTATGACAAGGACACCAACGATGAGAAATGAGAATGGAGCTTCAGCTTCGCGAAGAAGCACAAGAAATGGCAGTAATCAGAGCAGCCGCGCACAAAGCTAGTGTCGCGAAGTATTACAACAAGCATGTCAAGATAAGAGGCTTCGTGAAAGGAGATCTTGTCATGAGAAAGACAGAAGGAGGAAAGTTAGATCACGGCTGGGAAGGGCCCTACATAGTGGATCACGGCTGGAACGTGATGCGACTACGCCGCTATTACGCCTAGCCCATTCCCCCCCACAGGTATGAACCCCCCTCAAGAAATTTTTTATGTAACACATAAAGTATTTGTCATGCATGTAACTCTCGCGAGCAGATTGAGTAACAAACTCTGTGCAGGCGAAAGAACCGAATGAGTTTGAACGATCAAATCTATAGCCGGGTTACAAAGAGAATAAATACTTTCGCCAAAAGGGGGAACGACAGCCTTGAATAAAAGGTAGAGCTACGCACTTCAAATTACAAAATATAGATAAAAGTCCCGTGACGCTGGGATGGGGGCCAAGAAGCACTCACCCAGGTCGCGAAGCCGTGACACTGGGCTGGGGGCCAAGAAGCACTCACCCAGGTCACGAAGCTGTGACGCTGGGCTAGGGGCCAAGAGCACCCACCCAGGTCGCGAAGCCATGATGACAGATGAGTGCGCACTCACTGAATCATGAAGCCATGACGCTGGGCTGGGGCCAAGGGCACCCACCCAGGTCGTGAAGCCATGACGATGGGCTGGGGCCAAGGGCGCCCACGCAGGTCGTGAAGCCATGACGCTGGGCTGGGGCCAAGGGCACACACCCAGGTCGTGAAGCCGTGACACTATTCCGGAGATCAAACGAATCCCCATAGTTCGCGAAGCCGTGAAAATCAAAGACGAGTAACGACGTAACCTTCTCGCTTTGATCACGAAGTCGTGACCTTGACGATCCACCAAGGCACGAGGCGCGACGACTGATCGTTTCCTGTGCATTATGGTTTCAACTCAGTCGTGTGGCCCTCAAAATCGTTGCTTATATCATGACTCGCAAAATTACGCAAAAGTCTAATGACAATCCCGTTTCTTTGCATGATACAGAAGGTTCTTACCAAAGTAACAAAATAGTCTTGAAAGAGCTCGCGAGGTTAAACTGGGGCATCAAAGCCGCCACTGTCCAGGTACTCTCAGCTCCCATATACAGTTGACTCTCTTACACAAGGGCCAGTATTCTTGTAGACACTAAGCATTCGACTACGAATTGAATTACAGTTCTACATCGCGAAGCTATCTATAGCTCAACACTCATCGCCCCACCAAAAACAATGTACAAGCTCCAACTCACGAGCTCAGAATTACTGAGGCACTCGACACGTCTTACCTCAGGTATCATGAAAGGAATATACAAATTATCTCATACGGTCGCGATGATTTAAATATAACATTACTAGACAATTACACACACAGGAAATTCTGGCTCGCTCACAACAAACGACAACCGCGAATGATATAAGTCCTATTACTGGCTAGTACGCACGCAGTAATCAGGTATGAGCATGATTGTTAAAAACTCTGAACGCGAAAATAATGTGAGAGGCTGACAAATGCTTATATGACTATCATTCGCAGGGCTTTTCTAAGGGGCGCAGACAAGTTGGAAGATCTTTTCTCTCGTTAATGCCTCGTTGTTTTACTTGATTTACCTGGATATTTTGATATTATGTAATGACTATGTTACCAAGGAAACATACATGTTCGTTTTTGTTCGCGAGCACTTTACCAATATATATATATTTAAAAGTCGTTTCAATTACATATCGTCTTTCATGTCCGAGTATCCGTCACGAAAAGGCAAGGCAAAGCTAATTAAGGAATCAATAAACATTACCACACTCACTCCCTCTTTTTATTACATAGCATCCCCGAGGATGCAAGCACCCTCGCGAATGCTATGGGGGGGGGGGGAGAAAGGAGGGAGTTGTCAAACTAACCCACCATCAATAAGAAAGTAAGAAGAAAACAAAGAAGTAAATATGAAAGTAAGTGCAGAGACGAAAGAGAAGCAATAAGCATTAAATCAATAAGTACGAAGGAAAAGTCTTGCCTTCCACAAGGCAAAGGTATAATTCAAGGGTTCGCGACCACACACGGTCCGCGACCCACCAAAAATTAACAAAACCATTGTACGCATTACAAACCCACAGAGTAACTTAAAAATTCACAAACGTCACAAAGAAAGTAAAGGCTGATCATTCGCATGCTCCTTAGGAACGCTGATGTAGTCGTCAACATTGTCGACTGCCTGCTCACGAACACCTTCCTCACCCCAGCATCCTCCGTCGACGCGATGTTCTCGACCCCGGCAGTCTCATCACTGTCAATCAGCACAGCTTGGTCGCGAACTTCCTCCCCCAAGGTATCAGCATGAAAACGCTTAAGTGGAGACCCAGTCTCGCGCTCCCTCTCCTCTGAGTAAATCACTTCTCTTTTCCTCTTAAGTCTCTGGGGAGCAGGGACGATCGGGGCTTGAGCCTCTTTCCCCTCAACAATTCCCGTACTTTTCTTCATTGGACCCACTGTCCAACCTTCAAGGAGGCTCGCGTCGTCGTCCACGTAGGTGCCGATTGGAGGAGGAACATACTCAGGAAGATCCCCCAAATAGCCACAAAAATCTGAAGGATCATAGGGAAACTTAGGCACTTGGTATTTCTTGAGTTGGCCCTTGAGTGAGGCAATCAGAAGGACAATGCGAGTTGTACTGATGAAGTCAATACGATCTTGCTCACGATAGCTTGAGCCATATTGGGCAGCTCCTTCGCGACGAGCGCGGGCTATGGCTTCATTCATTTCCTGCCTCAACGTGCCCATCGCCGTCTCCTGATTGCGTTTTTCCACCTTGGCCGCGATCTCCATCTCGCCCACTTTCTTGACCAGCTCCGCATTCTTCACTTTCTGCGCTTCCAAGGCTTTGTCTTGCCTTTATCACATGCAGATTTATGCTCGCGACTCTACTCTATAATGGCCTCGTAGTCCTTCTCTACATCCTTCTTTGCATCCTCGACAGTAAGGGCATATTGCCCTATGGCTTCAAAGAAGAGCATCCCCTACAACCAAAAGTTATGAAAAAAATTTGAAAACACAAAGTGAAAGCAACAGAGAAAGTAAAACACAAGACTCACCGCGAGAGCGACCGTGGAAATTCCCGCACCACCACGAATGACGCCCTCAATACATTCGGGAGTCTCAGGAAGGCAGGGACGATCCTTACCGAAGAACTTCCTCCCCGACTCCTCGTCGAGGAAGATTGAATACTACACGGACGAGCCCTGAGGGAGGACATTCCTTTGTTCCCCGCGAGCCATCGGTTGCTTGCCCTTCGCGGCTGCCGATGCCCGTTCCGTTGCGGCTCCGGAGTTTGAAGCATGTGTTCCTTTGGGCCTTGGGGGAAGGATGGTCTTCACCGGAGTAGAAGTTCTCGTGAGGGGTGTGGCTTGACCAGTAGGAGTATCATCAGTCAAAGGTTCATTCTCCTCAACAAATGGCTCTTGAATGCGGATCCCACCAGTGGAACCCTTCTGTTTACGTTTGGACTTGAGGGCCTGAGCGTTGTCAGGAGCAGAGGCTTTGGACTTGGTCGCAGCCTTTTTGGTACGGCCTTTGCCTTTTGCAGCAAGGACGGGGGTCTCGTCTATGAGATCGTCATCGAAGGAGTCTTCGGAGCTGTCAAGGTTGGAGAAGAAATTCTTGCCTGAAAAGGATGGATATTACAGCATTAATACGCGGGGATTATAAGAAATACAAAGAGCAGAAACGCTCGCGACTATAAAGATACCATAGTGGTGTTCAAGACTTAAGCCTCGTTGGGCTAATACTTCGGGAGTAATGCACTTCGCGAAGATGCGTTTAGATGAGAGGTCCGAAAAGTCATGATACTTCGCGATGAGACTATCCTTCTTAGCTTGGGTCCAATTCCCGGGCTTGGGCTGGGCAGCGATCTTGATGGAGAATCCCGAGTTCGGAGGCGGCCGGATAAAAAACCAGTCAGTTTTCCATTTGGTGATCCGAGGTGGAGCATCCCACTCAGTCGCCCCAAGTTTAAAGGCTGTGAACATTCCTTCTTCATCGGGAGCCTTACGTGAATTGAACATGAGAAAGAAATGACAAGGATTGGGTTTCACACCTATGTCTTGACATCTAATTGTATAAATGACGACGATGCGCCAGAAGTTGGGATGCATCTGAGCAGGGCTATAGCCTAATTGCTTCATGAGATTCCGAGCAAAATTCGTAACAGGAAGCCTAAAGCCTGCCATAAGAGATGAGCGACTAATCGCGAAGAAAGATCCATATTCGTCGAGGGAAGTCCCTTCGGAAGAGGGCAACGTGAAAATGGTGCCCTTCGGGAATGGATAGGCATCAGCTATGGCCCTAAGGTCGCACAATTGGAGACTAGTGGGAAGAATAGTGAATTTATTACCGAGATTCCTGGCTTTGGAAAAACAAACACGACGAGTCAAAATCTGTACACGACTCGCGGGTTTAGTGAGCCATTCGTCAATCTCTATGCGGGGAAGGTCACCCTCGTCTACGGGATTCTGAATAGGGGGAGAATTATTACTGCTCCCCGCATCGGGTTGCGAAGCGGAGGGATCCGTGACGTTCTTATTTCTTGAAGAATGGCCTTTGCAATGTAGAGAAAAGAAGAGGGAAGTTAGTTCTCCAGGGAAGGAAGACGAAACGCAAGGATAAAAGATGAGCCTCGCGAGCCATAAAACGAAAAACAAAGAAATCCCTGGAAAACGGAAAAAGAAGGATCTGGGGAGAAGTTGAAAATGTATGAGGATGAACACTGAGAATGATCACCAGAGCACGAAGAACTCATAGAACCAAAAGACAAAAATTCGAATGGTCTCAAACAGGAAATGGTAAAGAGGATCAGGGTTTGGAAAGGAAAAGGGGCGGCGCCACCCATAGAAAGGCCGATGAAGAGGCGGAGAAGTCCATCGGACCACCATAAAAATCTAATCAAAGGCTTCAAGTACAAATAGCAATGGCGGAATGTGCAAAAATCAAGAACGAATATAGCAATAAACAACATAAAGGGGATTAGAGGCATAACATACCTGCCATCTGCGGTTTATTTGCTCGAATCGGACGAAGAAAGGAGAATCTGAATAATATTATTGCAGAGGTTTTTACAGAGATTTATGAGAGAACGAGGTGAAGAAGAGGAAGAAATACGATTCGACTGATTTATATAGGAAAGAGAGAAGAGCCAGATGTTTGACACGTGTCACAAGATGTCAGAGCGCGGGAAACGAAGCGTCACTTATTTAAAATTCGAAATTCAAAACAAGCGCGATGTAAAGAAAGCATCGCGAGCAAAAGTCAAGTAAAGAATCCCCAGAATGAAGCCTGAGATCCCGACTTCAAGAAAGACTACCCAAGCCTTGCTCTCGCGAAGAACAAGGACTTGGGGGGCTGGATGTTGGACCCGGTTCTCAGGTCATGAGCCCAATGAGCTCGCGACGGCCCATAGTGTAGCGAGGGCCCAAGCACCATTAAGAGACTCGGGAGAATAAGGCCCAATAAGCAAGCCCAATTAGCGAGGAGAGTGAGATCGGATATAGTGGGGCCCGCGACCTGAGTATAAAGTGTAACAGAAGGAGAGAGAAAGCATATTTTTTGGCATCTGAGGCATTTACCCCTTGAGCAAGAGAGAAATACTAATTGACGAAGCTTTCCTCTCGGAATCGTCTTCTTCTTCCCGATTCATCTCTGTTCATAGAGAATCAGATGATTGGTACTTGGATTATGACTCTCGGTACCGTATTCGTGCTTTTGATATGAGAATTGTCACATTTGGTTGAGATTCATTATTTACTGTTCCATTGGTCTGGTTCGTGAGGTTTCATGGCGTAAAAGTGTATTTTGATCGTTATTCCATTCTCTTTGGTTATCATTTGGTGTTATTGAGCTCGTTACTCTTATTTGGTCGTGATCAGTACTGACTTGGGCGTCGCAGAGCCAAATTTGGGGGTTCATCCTTCCGGTTTGGTTGCACAGGTACTTTGGAGCTCAAGAACACGAAGAACGGTGCAAGAAGACGAGTTTTTGATCCAAAAGAAGATGGAATTCAAGTTGTTGTTCCAGTTGGCGTGAAGGAGGCCTCCACTATTTGAAGATTATTAGCTGCCCAGACCTCGCGAGGTGTTGATTGCGAGGTCGCGAACACCCGGGCTCCAACAGACATTATATGTCATCAGAATGATAGTTCATGTTGTCGGATAACAGTTTATGATGTTAACATGACAATATCGGATGACAGTATATCGGATGACAGTTCGTGATGATATCTGATGACAGTTCATGTTATCAGTGTTTTTTAATTCATCTTACGATGACCATTTAAATAAAAACGATGACAAAAACTACAATCAAATATGATATAAAAATATCAAAACGCAAACTGTCATCAACGAAAATTAATGTCATGAACGAAAATTTTAGTGTCGTTCGGATGACAGTTCATGTCGTTCGGATGACAGTTCATGTCGTCTCGATGACAGTTCATGTCGTTCCGATGACAGTTCATGTCGTCTCGATGACATTTCATGTCGTCCGGATGACAATTCATGTCGTCCGGATGACAGTTCATGTCGTCTCGATGACAGTTCATGTCGTCCGGATGACAGTTCATGTTGTCCTGATGACAGTTCATGTCGTCCCGATAACAGTTCACGTCGTCGGTGTTTATTCATTAATTTAATGATGATAACATTACAAATAGTGACAACAAAAATTATAATCAAATATGATAAATAAAAATAGCATAATACAACAAAAGGTTAGTTAACACACTATAAAAATTTAGGGTTAGTAAATACAATGGAAAGTCTAAAAAGGTTACTTACTCTAAATTTGGACAAATTGGGCCTATAAAAAGGTCCATTTGTCCACATCTAAAACACATGAAATGATGCACGCCACACACTAAACAGTAAACACCAATGTCTATCATTAGAGAATTGGATTAGGATACTAATCTTAAGCAATTAGACCACGCCATTAATTTATCAAAGCCTGATAATAGTGATGACCTATCTTCCACTACAACAATAAATCGGCCTTATGTAGAACATAAATTGAAAAATATGACACATAATGGGTTAAAGTTGGTCGCTCCACCAGACCACCACCACCTCCCCCAAATGCTTACGATAGTCTGCACGATAAAAGAAAAACATATTTTTTTTAGCTTTTTCAATGATAATAATAATAATAGTCAAGCTGATAACGCCCCATTCTGATGCATTCTTCCTCTTGAAATAGTGTATCGGATAAACTTGACTTGACATAAAAATGCTATCTTCTCAGCAATGACAAATACAATGGTATCATCGGGTACCCTCCAAATTTAGCTGCTAATTACTCTTACTGCATACTCAGGTTCAGAAATTAGAATTAGCAAATGGAAAGCCACATCCCACTACGCAGGAGTTGGAAAAAGTTTACCACTTGATTTTCAAGAATCTTCACCCCAAAAATCTGACTGCATACTTTTGTTTGTTTAACTTACTTAAGACTAAATCATGATTTAAGAACACAAGTCATTTAGCATCAATATCATTATCATGTGCTGTAGTAAAATATTATAGATATGCAATATCATCAGACTTATAATCACATTAACATATCTATATTCATACTTGCACCATATCTTTCCACTAAACCAGTGGCCATGTCATTTTCATCTTCTGGTTTTACGCACTTATTTTTTTTTGTGATTTTGACACTGCACTATTAATATACACTATTTTATCAATCTACAATTGCTCAAAATTTACTGTCTTATGTCTTGTAAATGTAATTCAGAATCCAATTCCTCTTTACTATGGATTTCTTTTCAGGCGCTGTTTCTGGGTTTTGAGTGGGATGAATATCATCGCCAGGTGGCCTCCACATTATACATTTAAGATGGTCCAACTTTTGCTAAATCTTGTGTTGGTGCTCCACTATAAACATCCCCAAAGAAAAGAGGTGGTAATAGTCTGAACATTTACACTAATTAGTTGCATTGCTGCCACAAGTTTTGCTGTAAACAGTGATAACATAACTACCACGCAAATTTATAAATCTTTTGATATTCCACACTATTATATATACTCCTACAAGAATTTTACATGTTACCCCACTCAAATTATTCCGTTTGAAAGAGCGAGAGAGGGCATCATTCATGTATTAAACTTAAATTAGGACCTTCTTCTTGGGAATTTAGATGCTTAAAGCGGAATTTCAGGAAACACTTTCCTAACATCTAATAAGGATCTCATGCATATATTGATATCGATCATGTATATAAAAAGAATCAAATACCTCTTGATGCGTGTTCGTAGATGCCGAAAGACAGAGATGAAAGCCTCAAATGTGACTTCTCTACTTGGTCCACACGAGCAATAAACTGGATCTCCTTATGGTTTCTTCTGCTAGACCGAAATTCACAAGGATGTGCAGGGTGTGGAGTATGGTGTGTCTAGTGTGTTGGATGTTCTCTATTGGAATAAGCGAGACCTATATATAGGCATTTAGTCCTTAGAGCCCAAGCTAAGAACTTGGAGGCCAAGGCAACTTGGGGCCCAAGCCTAGTCCTTGGTGTGCAAGGAAGAGGACAAGTGTCTAAGGTGTAGACACTTGCTCCTTGGGCATGTGTGACACATGTCTACCTTGGTCAAAACTCCAAATAACTGATAACGGTTATCTGACACTCGGTGAACAATTCACCTCGTTTATTGTTCCACCTACCCCAAATCCTATAGGTTAACCGGGCCTTCGGATTCGCATGATCCAGTCCGTAAACTCTAAGTGTGTGACCTCATACGACTCAGTTATTCTAGCCATGAGCTTAATCTTATGAATCTCATAAGTCGTATTGGCCACTAGCAATAGCGTGCGACTCCTAAAATATCTGGATTATAAATCTCCATTAATAGTCCTATTCGATATTAATAATTGCACCGTTGATTAAAGGACACAATTCATTCAATCTCCCACTTGTCCTTAAACAAGCGTGCAATGTTAAAATTCCTTTGTCTCTTAGTGTCTCATTTGATGATATGGTTACTTTCATATCTATATCAAATGTGTTTCTTGAACTCTTGAAATTGAACTGTCAAAACAGATGATTACATTTAATCCATCTGAGCGTGGCCACGCGTTTTACAGCTCTCACTCTTCAAGTGGCCAAGACACCATTCCTTTCCAATGCATCATGGTATACATGGAACAGGAGGACTTCTCCAGTCTTGTATGACTACTGCTCCCACTCAACCTTTGGCAATCTCAATCACTGCCTTTATAACTCTCTCTTACGGTGAGCATTTAACAGCGTCAAAGACATACCATCAGTCAAGTGAAAAAATATCACACTCATGTCTGAGGAACTCATTAATCATGGTTTTAATCCTAAAGGCTCTGCAATCTCTTTTGGAGAGTCTAGAGGACGGTCAGTCCGATATGCATCATCTATGCACATCTATGTAATTGACTAGACATCTCTATGTATCCATAGCACATGAAACCTTGTGCTATCAGCCAATCTCAGAATATGGTCTTTAGATAAATCATTTATGTCTGAGTTAATGATTCAGACCATGGCCAAAACAATAATTCTTAATTTCAGTTCACTTAATTGGGTTTCATTCACCATAACAATTATGATAAGCCCATTTGATAATTACAGAATTATTTGGACATTTTATTTAATATCAAGCAATAATTAAATAATAATAAGTCATTCTCATATAGAAAACAAGCATAAAAGTGTCTAACATCAATAAACAAGATTTATTATGAAAAACAGTTATATCTCAAATCGATTCTCCAATGCGCTTGAGACCCTTGGCCCTAGTGTGACTATCATGCTTAGGCCTGGGCTTGGGCTTGGTCAAAGGATCTGCAATGTTATCATCTGTGTGCACTTTGCACATCCTTACATCTCCTCTATCAACATAGTGTCGAATCCGGTGATATTTTCGTTGTACATGTCTAGACTTAGAGCTTGAGCTTGGTGCCTTTGCTTGAGCAATGGCACCATTGTTGTCACAATGAACGTCAATTGCCCTAGATATGCTAGGAACAACACCAAGCTCAGCTACAAATTGCCTAATCCAGACGGCCTCTTTCGCTGCTTCACTAGCAGCAATGTATTCGGCCTCCGTTGTAGAATCTACTATTGTCCCTTGCTTTGAGCTCTTCCAACTAACGGCTCCTCCATTCAAAATGAAGACATATCCAGATTGTGACTCAAAGTCATCTCTGTCTGTCTGGAAACTCGCATCAGTATATCCCTTGACGACTAACTCGTCATCACCTCCATATACCAAGAATCCGTCCTTACTCCTTCTCAAGTACTTTAGGATGTTCTTGGCTGCACACCAATGTGCATCTCCTGGGTTTGATTGGTATCTGCTACTCATACTCAGAGCATATGCAACTTCTGGGCGTGTACATATCATAGCATACATGATAGAACCTATGGCTGAGGCATAGGGAATCTTGCTCATTCTCTCAATCTCATCAGATGTCTTAGGACACTGAGTCTTGCTGAGATGTAAGCCATGTTGCATAGGTAGAAATCTTTTTTTGGAATTTGCCATATTGAATCTGTCAAGGACCTTATCTATATAAGTTCCTTGACTAAGACCAATAAGTCTCTTAGATCTATCTCTATAGATCTTGATACCTAATATGTACTCTGCCTCTCCCAAGTCTTTCATCGAGAAACATTTCTTCAGCCATTCTTTAACTGTTTCCAGCATCGGAATGTCATTCCCAATGAGTAGTATGTCATCCACATACAAGACTAGGAAAACCACTTTGCTCCCACTAAACTTCTTGTAAACACAAGGTTCTTCTTCGTATCTGATGAAGTCAAACTGTTTGACTGCTTCATCAAATCAAATGTTCCAACTCCTTGATGCTTGCTTTAGTCCATAAATAGACTTTTTAAGATTGCATACCTCCCTAGGTTGCTTATAGGTTGCAGGCTCACTACTTTCTAAAAGTAGTACGTCAGGACTAACATTCAAGACAAAATCATCATATCGTCTAGGCTGATGTCTTGGCCTACTTGATCTCCAAAGTGGTGCAACAACAGGAGGGATAATATCAGGAGGTTTTCCACAACATCTTGTGGTGCCTCTTGAACTTCATCCACTTGAGGAACTTGTTCTTAAATCTGGACGGTGTTCCCTTGAAAGGATATACCTCCAAAATCTAGATCCTCTGTGACATCTTCAATGTCATCTTGTTGTTGTGTTTGTTGCTCAGCTTGAATTTCGTCAAGTTGAACATTTCTCCCACTTGGCTTCTTGGAAAAACAATCTTTTTCGAAAAAGACACTATCCCTAGCAACAAACACTTTGTTCTCTGTTGGATTGTAGAAATAATACCCCCTTGTTCCTTTGGGGTACCCTATAAAGAAGCATTTGTCTGATTTAGGTGCAAGCTTATCAGATAGTAAACGTTTTACAAAAGCCTTGCAACCCTAGACTTTCAGAAATGACAAGCTAAGAACCTTTCCATGCCATATCTCATGTGGTGTCTTGTCAACTGTTCTAGACGGAGTCCTGTTTAGTGTAAGCACACCAGTTGTGAGGGCATAACCCCAAAAGGATGTAGGAAGATCAACAAAACTCATCATTGAGCGAACCATGTCTAACAATGTTCGATTTCTCATCTCAGACACACCATTCAATTGTGGCGTGCCTGGTGGAGTCAATTGTGAAACGATTCCACAACTTCTCAAATGATGATCAAATTCTTGGCTCAGATATTCGCCACCACGATCTGATCGGAGTGCTTTTATCTTTTTACCAGTTTGTGTTTCAACTTCATTATGAAATTCTTTGAACTTTTCAAAGGATTCAAATTTATGTTTCATTAAGTAGATATATCCGTACTTACTAAAATCATCAGTAAATATAATGAAGTATCTATAGCCTCCCCTAGCTTCCGTGCTCATTGGTCCACACACATCAGTATGTATAAGAGCCAATAGTTCAGTAGCCCTCTCACTCGTTCCTGTGAAAGGTGACCTTGTCATCTTGCCCATCAAACAAGATTCACATGTCTCAAATGATTCAAAATCAATTGATTTTAGGATTCCAACTGTTTGGAGTTCCTTCATGCGTTTTATGCTGATGTGGCCCACGCGACAATGCAATAGGTTTGCTTCACTTAAATCATTTGATTTTTGCCTTTTGGTATTAATATTATATACTTCAGATTTGAGGTTCAGTATGTATAGTCCTGCACTATTCATAATTTCTTTTGCATAGAAAACGTCATTCTTAATGACATAAATACAACCATTCTTAATGTTGAATTCAAAACCCTCATTATCCAAAGCAGAAGTCGAAATAAGGTTCTTAGTAATTGAAGGAACAAAAATAACAATTATGAAGTTCCAATACTAAACTAGAAGGTAAAGATAGGATATAATCGCCGATGGCAAGTGCAGCAACTCTTGCTCCATTTCCAACGCGCAGGTCTACCTCTCCTTTCTCCAAGTGTCTACTATTTCTTAGTCCCTTCACATTAGAAATAATGTGAGAACCACATCTAGTATCTAATACCCAAGTAGAAACTTTGGAAGTTAAGACTTCAATAACATATATACCTGAGTTGGAGTTCACAACCCCGTTCTTTTTATCTTCCAGGTACTTAGGGCCGTTTCTCTTCCTGTGCCCTTTAGCCTTGCAGTAGAAGCATTCATGTTCAGCAGCCACCTTCACAACATTTGTGTTTCCCTTTGTATGAGCAACTTGCTTTCCCTTCCCTTGGTAATCTGCTTACGCTTCCCTTGAGGCCCCTTTTTGAAACCTTTCCCTTCTTATTGTCATGTAAAATATTTTGCTCAGCTGTTTTGAGCATGCCATGTAGCTCATTCAGGGTCTTACCCATCCCTTGCATGTGATAGATTTGTCTGAACTGGTTGTATCCATCATGTAGGGAATGTAGTATGATGTCAATTGCCATCTCTACATCGTAAGGATTACCCAGACTGGCAAATTCTGTCAAACAGACCTATCATGTCAAATACATGAGTGCCAATTGGTTTTCCTTTTTCAAGCTTGCTTTCTAGTATGCGCCTATGAGTGTCATAACTTTCAATCCTAGCCTGTTCCTGAAACAAAACTTTCAGGTTTGACATGATTGTGTAAGCATCCTGCAGTTCAAACCTCTTTTGAAGTGTAGGTTCCATGGCAGCAAGCATAAGACATGTGACATTCACAGACTTACGTCTTATAGCCTCTTCTTCTGACTTTTCCTCAACAGTTGAGGTGTCAGTTAACTTAGGGATTGGTGTTTCAAGGACATCCTCTTGTCCCTCAGACCTGAGAATAATTCTCAAGTTTCTTTCCCAATCGAGAAAATTTGTCCCATTCAGTTTATTCTTCTCAAGAATCGAGCAAAGAGTGAATTTCAAAGGTTCAATAAACATAATAACTACAAGGAACGAAAATAACATGCATATAAATTATGCTTGTCATGCAAGAGCTCAAATCAAAAACATTTTATAATTTAAGATCCTATTTCAGATAAGACTCAAGTGTACTGAGGCACTTCCTTAAGCCTTACGTGATCAAGGTAAGTAACAATTACTAATTATAACTCCTTATAATTCTTGGTTGATGGTCACATCTCATGTCAGACCATCTCTATGCCTCAAGATCCAAAACTGTGTCTTTTGGTCTCTTGCTGAGTATAACCATATCAAGGTTTACATGCCCTTTGTATAGACATGCCCACACTATCCCAAAGTCAAAGAAGGACACCTCGCTAGGGCGAAAACTATCCAACTAATTCTAAGGGCCTCATGGGTTATGACATGGAAAGACAATATCTCAATTTTCTTTTAAGAGACTTAAGCATGCAATGATTATCTATTTACAAGTGAACTAATTCAAATAAATAAAGAATCATGCAAGCTTAAAATAATTTGTAAAGCATTCATAAATGCAATAACAAGAATTTGTGATCCTAGTATAACTCATACTAGTCACCGCATGCAAATAATAATACAAAGTCTTTATTTAGCACACCCTAAAATTTTATCTAACACACCCATACATTCTTCACGAAGGTATATGGCCAGACATTCGTCACATATGTATTCCACCAAAGATTCGTCACGAAGAAACTGAGGACTTCCGTCACGAAGGTTTATAAGACATACGTGACGAATAGTTTTTTAAAAAAATAAAAAAAATTCAGAATCTTGTATATAATTTCAATACGAGTCCGTACATATAAAATACGTCCAAAACGGACATCGTTTGCCCTTCCAAAAGCCTCCAAAACAAAATAGTCGCATGCGTTAATTAAACATAATGCATAATTATACTTTATAAGTAATAAACTAGTGATATTAAATAATAATATATAATTATAGTATATAAATTTAATTGCATGATTTTTAACTATAATTAATAATTATATTATAAAAATACTAAATTTATATAAGTTTTTGCTTTTACGAACTTAACGCATGCGACTATTTTGTTTTGTAGGCTTTTGGAAGGGCAAACGATGTCCGTTTTTGACATATTTTATATGCACGGACTCGTATTGAAATTCTCTACAAGATTCTGATTTTTTTTTTTTAAAACGATTAGTCACGTATGTCTTACAAATCTTCGTGAAGGATCTCCTTGAAACCTTTGTGACGGAAGTCCTTAGTTTCTTCGTGACGAATCTCTGGTGGAATACATATGTGGCGAATGTCTGGCCATATACCTTCGTGACAAATGTATGGGTGTGTCAAATAAACTTTTAGGGTGTGCCAAATAGTAAGCCCCTAATAATATCATATATTAAAACATACATGCACAATAATATCAAATATTATAGATAAACTCATGCAAAATAATCAAATTAAAATGCATGATAATATTAATTAGCAAAAAAAAAACTAATTAAATCTATCTCTAATTCTATTAATTGTATTATGGAATTATTATCTAATATTAATCGTTAAAATGCATATGTGAAAATCGTATTTTCCAAAATGAAATATCTAATATTTCATCTACTTTATGGCAAGTTTTATCTATAAAGTATTCCTACACTAGGAAACTTATCCAACAAGCCATCAAGACCCACCCGTCAACGGTCTAACCGTCAACCATTATCTTCATCGCCGTGAACAGATTTCACCCAACCGCGGTGTTTCTCCGACTCAAAAATTGTAACTTTTACAAAATTTGAAGTAGGATTGTGATTTTAATTTTCATAAAATTAACGTTTTTGATTTAGAAGATTTTGAAACCGTTTCATAAACTTAATCAATTTTAGGCATCTCTAGACATGCAAATTCAAAATTTCATTAATCTACAAAATAATGCAAATTAACCCATAAATACAATTTATCCATCTTGAATCAAAATGATGGTTAAACATGCATCAAAATTAAGATCAATATCAATTTATGCAAGAGGCTCTGATACCACTGTTGGGAATTTAGATGCTTAAAGCGGAATTTCAGGAAACACTTTCCTAACATCTAATAAGGATATCATGCATATATTGATATCGATCATGTATATAAGAAGAATCAAATACCTCTTGATGCGTGTTCGTAGATGCCGAAAGACAGAGATGAAAGCCTCAAATGTGACTTCTCTACTTGGTCCACACGAGCAATAAACTGGATCTCCTTATGGTTTCTTCTGCTAGACCGAAATTCACAAGGATGTGCTGGGTATGGAGTATGGTGTGTCTAGTGTGTTGGGTGTTCTCTATTGGAATAAGAGAGACCTATATATAGGCATTTAGTCCTTGGAGCCCAAGGTAAGAATTTGGAGGCCAAGACAACTTGGGGCCCAAGCCAAGTCCTTGGTGTGCAAGGAAGAGGACAAGTGTCTAAGGTGTGGACACTTGCTCCTTGAGCATGTGTGACACATGTCTACCTTGGTCAAAACTCCAAATAACTGATAACGGTTATCTGACACCCGGTGAACAATTCACCTCGTTTATTGTTCCACCTACCCCAAATCCTATAGGCTAACCGGGCCTTCGGATTCGCATGATCCAGTCCGTAAACTCTAAGTGTGACCTCATAGTACTCAGCTATAATAGCCATGAGCTTAATCTTATTAATCTCATAAGTCGTATTGCCACTAGCAATAGCGTGCCACTCCTAAAATATCTGGATTATAAATCTCCATTAATAGTCCTATTCCATATTAATAATTGGGACACAATTCCTTTACTTCTACGGATCAAAGCTCATATCTGTTTAACAGCATATATAAAAATTTTGCACCAAGTAGATTCAACAAGAATCAAGCACTTGGTATATCACTGACAAAAGATGAGTTAAAAGATTTAACTATAAGCATGATCATGGGCTTCTTTTTTGTGGAAGATGAATTAAATTCTTTCATGGACCCGTGTATTAAGCAGAGTTTTAATCTGTTGCATTGCTATACTGTCTTAGTTATTGAGCATGAAAAAGCTGTCATCAGTCATGAAACAGTCAAATAAATATTTTTCATATCAAATCTTCACATTTTATATTATCATCAAAAGAAATTTAAGATCAATGAAAAGAAGAATTCCACTAAAAGACTATATATTCTCCTATTGCTTGCTTTTTTGAATTTGTCCTTATGTTCTTTCTCTATTACCTTCACTTAGCTTGCTATCTGTGGCCTCCACAACTCCATTATCACTACAAGAGAGGGCACCACAGATCCTCAACTTGAATTTAGGCGTGCCAGAAGCCGCTCTAGCATGCAGTTTGATGACACCAATTTACCACAAATTCAGCTGAATCAAACGGAATATACAGCATTCTCAAGTATATTTGCTATGAATTTCTGATTTTATCTGCCTGAATTACGGTGTAAATTGTTAAATTTAAGGAAGAAAAGTAAAATAGAGTTGCAAGATACAAGTTACACAGAAGAATGTTTTTTTTTTTACAGTAAGTCAAAACTATATATGATTACCCATGTTTATCTTCTAAAGAGTGGCTTACATCAGTGTGCATGAGGTACCAATCAGAAGACAAGCTTGTGCATAACACATGTACGGTGAAGATGAAATATTAAAAACTACACTAGCAAATTATTAAACATTATCTCATGGATATAGGAGTGCAAAATTCTTTGTATATATATCAGCTAAATCTAAGGAGAAAAACTGAGTAAAAAAGAATCAAAAGCAAATCAAGATTGGAAAAAATGGTGCAAGAAGAAACCAGAAAGGGTCCCTGGACAGAACAAGAAGACCTTCAACTGGTCTGCTTTGTTGGATTGTTCGGGGATCGAAGATGGGATTTTATAGCAAATGTTTCAGGTTTGAAGGTGGCGGGAGACAAAATATAGGTAAAGCTTTCTTGTAGAATGAGGGCGGTTTACAATAATCATCCCTTTAACATCCCTGTTCTTTCTCTTGCTCTTAGGTTTAAAAAGAACAGGTAAAAGCTGCCGCTTAAGATGGGTTAATTACCTTCACCCTGGCCTCAAAAGAGGAAAAATGACTCCACATGAAGAGAAACTTGTGTTGGAACTTCATTCTCAGTTTGGAAACAGGTTAGTCATCTGCTTTGCTGATAAGGGCTTGTTTGGATTCCACAAATAATGCATTAAAATGAATTATCTTGTATCATATTTGACTAGGTTATTGTTGTAGGGTTTGTTTAAATTCTTTTGAGATGTTATGTTTATGTAATAAGGTTTTTAAATTATTGGTGTCATGATGCAGATGGTCAAGGATTGCTCGAAAGTTACCAGGAAGAACAGACAATGAGATTAAGAATTACTGGAGAACCCACATGAGGAAAAAAGCACAAGAGAAGAAGACATCATGTGTGTCTCCATTTTCACCATCTTCAAATTGTTCATCCTCATTATCAAACAATGACACCAATTCTGACTACAAAGCCCCTGCTGGGACTACAACAACGACAACAAGCCTAGATGATACAATTTGTCAGGAAGACGTGTACTCAATGGATGAGATATGGAAAGATATAACTTCATCTGAGGAAACTATAAAGCCTATGTGCAGTACTGAGAAAGCAAGCATAGTAGCATCTCCATTATGGGACTATTGCCCAGAAGACACTCTATGGAAGATTGATGATGAAGGGACCACTAAAATCTTCAATTTCCCGTTTAATGATTCGTTTCTTCAATGCTAAACAAGAATCAAGAATGTTCTCTCTCTATACATATCATGGTAGTGATCCGTAATGGAAGCTCGCGTCTGTACAGCATGGTTAAATCACAGCCTTTCAACTGTCATTTGCGTCTGTAAAGCTGAGTCATGTTTTTCTATGTATGATTTTGCTGCTTGTATTTGTATCCCAGATTCTCTGTCACTTGAGACATAGCTCAACTTGATTTATGCAGTAGTGTGTAGACTTTACAAATTTCAGTTTTAAGATTGATGCAACGACCTTGAAAGTAATTTGAATGGATACTAATGTTTTTGTTTAATTCTTCTTGATAGTTAGTTGGCAAATATATATTGCGCTTGTTAAAAGAAGATAACAACAACACTAAACCTTGCCTCCAAATGACCAAATGGGTTTGGCTTGAAAATGATTTGTAACAGAGCACATGCGCATTGCAGAGTTTTCATGTACTAAGCTATGATCTATTGATCTTTACTTTTGAGAACTCTACTGGCCCCGTTTTTTGCAAATTTCATCACTGTTTTATTATTTGGCAAAATTGGATTGAACCACCCGCTGAATAGGTGATATTACTCATAACCACCCGCTCTATTGAAATTTATTTTTAACCCCCGAAGAAACAAAAACGTTCCGTTAACAATTCACCCCCGAAGGCGCAATATATATATATTTCTAGATTGCCATTCAGGACACCCAATTGTCTTCCATGGATGAGCTCTTCCAACTCACTAAGCTCAGATTTGTAGGATATGTTTTTGCAAATTCGAGCTCAATTTACAGTCCAAATTTGTTGCAAACCCAATTTCATATCACAATTTCAACTTCAGTGCTCCCCAATTCCATAACCCTAACCCTAATTTCTCAGATTTTGAGTGCAGTGCCATTTGCGATCTCCTCTAATATCCTACCTACTTCAATCGTCGGAGAAGCAATCTACGTTTAGCCTCAAATCTGATTTCTTCCATGGACTCGTAGTTGGACCCTCGAATCTGAGTTAAGGCTTCGAATTCGCATCGCCTCGCCGGAGCAGCAGTTTGGGTTTGAACATCGAACCTGGTTTATTCCACGGATTTGTTACCAAAGGCGCGAACCCCAAATCCGCATCAACACGTTGTCAATTAGAGAATTGTGTTTTTGTATTTCTGTGTATGAAAGATTACAGAGAAGAATTAGCATTATATAGCCAATTCTGTTACAAAAATGATGTCACTATTCTAACTACCTAAAAGCAAAGGATACAGTTGTGAACTAGTGACGTGGACACCTCTCTCTGTATATCAACATCCCCTCAAGATGGCGATGGTGCCAACAATCCCAACTTGTCAAGGATGAGAGGACGACGATACCCAGGTAAGGGCTTTGTCAGAATATCAGCTAGCTGATCTTGGGTAGGAATGTGTTGAAGAGTAATTAAACCTTCCAACAGTTTTTCAATTACAAAATGGCAATCGAGATCGATATGCTTTGTACGCTCGTGAAAAACAGGATTTTTAGCGATGTAAATCGCTGCCTGATTGTCACATCTGACTGCAATCGGCTGAACATTTGGAACTTCAAGCTCAGTGAGCAATTGACTAAGCCAGCTCAACTCAGCACATACTCTTCTCAAGGAATGGTACTCAACCTCAGCGGACGACAATGAGTTGGTGTCTTGATTCTTTGATTTCCAACTTATAGGACACTCTCCCAGAAAGATCACAAAACCGCTTACAGATCTTCGAGTTAGTGGGCAAGATGCCCAATCAGCATCACAAAAGGCACGAAGGGCAAAATTACTGGACTTACTGAGGAGAAGAGATCTGGAAGAAGTACCATTGAGATAACAGTGTTCAAAGAGCGGCCTCCAAGTGTTGAGTGCAAGGGTGTTGCAAAAATTGAATCAAATACTGGACAACAAATGAGATATCAGACCTCGTGTGGGTGATAAAATTCAGCTTCCCAATAAGACGTCTGTAATAAGTGGGATCTGATATTGCAACACCTGCTTCCACATCAAGCTTAGTGTTCAGTTCTAAAGGACTAATGAATCCTCTTAATCCCTCACAACCAAATTCTGAGACCATATTTTCAATGAATCTGCGTTGGCTCATAAGAATCCCTTCATCTGAGTGCAGAGACTCAATTCCCAGGAAAAGATTCAGACGACCTAAGTCTTTAATCCTGAAACTGAAAGTGTCATCAAGATACCCCTTTAATGACTCAATTTCAGATGTATCACTACCTATTATCAACACATCATCAACATAAACTGCAACATAAGTCACACGTGTCTCTGATTTCTTAAGGAAAAGGGAATAGTCATTAAGAGATTGGTGAAATCCACGATCCTTCAAAGCAGTGGACAACTTAGAGTACCATTGTCGTGATGCTTGCTTGATCCCATATAAGGATTTCTTTAGTCGACATACCATTCTCGAAGGAGCATCGAGACTTGTGGAATAGCCATGAAGACTTCTTCATGTAAGTCGCCATGGAGGAAGGCATTATTTACATCTAACTGATTCAACTGCCACCCCATCTTCACTGCAACAGATACAAGGGCCCTTATTGTAGTCATCTTTATCACAGGTGAGAATGTTTCGGTGTAATCAATTCCCTCCCTCTGTGTGAACCCACGAACGACTAACTTGGCTTTGTAGCGTTCTATGGATCCATCAACTTTGTGTTTAACTTTGAACACCCACTTACAACTAATGGGTTTCTTGTGCTTGGGCAAAGGAACAATGTCCCAAGTTTTGTTGTCCTCAAGATCTTTAAACTCTGTTGTCATGGCTTGCTGCCATAGTTCATAGTTACAAGCCTCCACATATGTGAATGGCTCTTTTTCTGGTTTGGACTCAAAAACATTAGGAATCACTTGTGGGAATTGTATGGTGGATGTAAGAGTGTGCATACACAGGGCAACTGAATCTGATGAGGTGCAATTGCATAAGTAATCTTGAAGATAATTTGGTGCTTGATGAAGGCGAGAAAATCTTCTTAAAGGTGGCACAACAGATTCTGCTGCAACTGGAACAATGGGCTCAACTGAGGCATTCTGTTCAACTTTCTCCTCCATGTGCAGTGAAGAATCAAGCTATGTAGGAGTCTAAGAAGGGAAAGGAGGAGCAGATACTGATTTCTGATATGTAAAGATCTTCTCATGGAATACAACATCCATGGAGAACTGAATCTTGTGAGTGTCAAGATTGAGCACCTTGTATGCCTTTTCCCCAAATGGATATCCAAGAAACACACAAGAAGATGCTCTAGCTTGGAACTTGTCTCTGTGTCGCTTGAGAGTTGATACGAAGCACAAACAGCCAAATGTCCTCAGAAGCTCATAATTAGGATTTTTGTGATGAATCACAGAATAAGGGCTCTTCCCTTTGAGGAATGAAGATGGCAGTCTGTTAATGATGTGTACAACAGTCAAAATTGATTCTCCCCAATACACAAGAGGAAGCTTGGCTTGAAATAGAAGAGCTCTTGCCACTTCACGAATATGCTTATGTTTTCTCTCCACCATTGTATTTTGCTGGGGTGTATCCACACAAGAAGTGTGATGAACATTTCCTTTAGAAGCAAGATACTCAGAGAACTCTTTGCTAAGACCAAGTTCCTTTGCATTATCTGTCCTTACAACCTCAACAAAAGTGTGAAATTTTCTTTCAACCATGCTTATAAAAGATTTAATGACAGAAAACGAGTTTCCCTTACAAGGCATAAGGTGTATCCATGTAGATCAACTAAAATCATCTACTATAGTAACAAAATATCTATGACCATTTTAAGTTGGTGTACGAAAGGGTCCCCATACATCAATATGTAGTAATTGAAAAGGCTTAACTGTAGTGATACTACTAGATGGAAATGGCTTTCTATGCTGCCTAGATTTTGCACAAATTTCACATGAAGCTATATCATGATTTTCTGAACACTGTCTAAGGGACAAAAGCTGAAGCTTATACATTGGTAAGTGCCCTAGCCTCATGTGCCACATACTAGTGTTAACTGCAGTTGAAGCAAAACTAGAAACAAACAAACCAACCTTATTGCAAGATGATGAAGTATCCGATTTCTCCAAGAAATAGAGATCTCTAATGTTTCTACCAAGAACCAAGGTCTTCCTCTGTCCATCCGGCATGAGGCACAACTGAGGAGTGAAAATCACATAACAGTAAGTATCCTTTACCAATTTCCCAATAGAAATTAGGTTGCACTTAAAAGATGGAACATAGAGAATCTTTTAGGTACAATCCTCCTGAAAGTCTAATATCCCCTGCACTATCAACTAGAAAACTGTGACCATTAGGAAACTTAATCGTTAAAGGCTTCATCAAGGTATGCATACATGAAAACAAGGATTTCTCATGACACATGTGGTTACTTGCTCCTGTATCCAATATCCACGTACAAGGAGAAGCCAAAGTGTGAAGAGTATTACGTGAAAATCCTGCAAAAATCATCTGCAAATTCATAGTTCTTTTGATTGCCTCCAGTTCCCTTACGCAAATCTATAAGTTGTGTGTACTGAGATGATGTCAGTCCAAGAACCTGACTCTTAGAACTGCTAGAAACCTCATATTGTCAGTCCAAGAACCTGACTCCTGTCTTCTTATTTCTTCCCTAAGGAAAACCAATAAGGAAGAAGCACTTGTCCACAGCTGTATGATTAGTCTTCTTGCAGTTGGTGCAGTACAATCCTGGTTTGTTTCCTGGTGCAGATGGAGGAGCAGCTGGAGATCCCTTGGAGTCGACATGAAACATCGAAGAATCACCAGATATCCCTGTACTTGCCTGAATTCCCTCTGTTTTTCTTCCTAAACAAGGATGGAGTAAATGTCTCATTGAGAGCCATCAGAAACTTAATCAACTTTTGTTCTTCCTCAAACTGGAGTAAGGCCTTAACAGAACCACAAGTACAACGAGGAAAAACCTGGAAACTAGGTAATTCGTCCCATAAACTCTTCATCTTAGTGTAATAGGAAGAGATTGAAGAAGAACCATGAGATAGAGAAATTAGGTCTTTCTGGAAGGAGTACATCTGAGCACCACTCGTTTGACCAAATCTGGACTGGAGCTCCTTCCGGATCTCTTCTGCGGTGTCAATGTACATAATACTACTGCGAATTTCAGCACTAAGGGAGCCAAATAACTAGGAGGTAATCATGTCGTTAACACGTTGCCAGATCTGGTGCCTGGGATCTTCAATTTCTGGTTTTTGATAGCCACCACTGATGAGGATGAACTTGTTCTTTGCTGAGAGAGCCACACGCATCAACCTTCTCCATTCACCAAAGCCTTGTCCATCAAACGGACGAGTGACTAGAAGACGACCAGGACGGTCACTGGGATGAAGATAGAAAGGATCTGTAGTCTCAATCCTCAAGGTTTGGCTCTGATCTCCTTCCACCATTGTTCCCTATGAGAACTTGCTTGGAATCAACGAAGAGAAAAGAGGATCATTCCTGCTCTGATACCATGTCAATTTAGAGAATTATGTTTTTGTATTTCTGTGTATGAAAGATTGCAAAGAAGAATTAGCATTATATAGCCAATTCTGTTACAGAATTGACGTCATTATTCTAACTGCCTAAAAACAAAGGCTACAACTGTGAACTAGTGACGTGGACACCTCTCTCTATATATCAACACACGTTGAAGAAGCAACCTTGGTTCAGGTTTTGAATCTATGTATGCTTGCTGAAGCCTCGACTCTGATCTAGGGGGAGGTGAAGCTGTATAGAGGAAATTAGGCATGAGGAATTTAAGTGTGAGTGATTTTAAGATATAAAGAGGTAGACCGTGGCTAGCTGGCTGCAATGATGGAAGGGGAAGAGAAAAAGGGCAAAAATCAATTGGAAAAATTAGGGCTATTGAAATTCAAATGAAATCAACCGCAAAAATAATCTCGAGGTCACAAGCTTTATTGTTGAAGGAGGCTTATGGGGTTCTAGATGTGTTACAGAGGAGGGGAAGAAGAAGAAGGGCAATCTCGTCAATATTTTTATGATTTAAGGGCATTTTAGTCTTTTCATCTAATTTAATCGTGTTTTTGACAGAATAAGGCTATGGGTGGTGAACCTACTAAAACATTAAAGCAAACTCCTTAAGGGACCCTATCTTTCAGCCACGTAGCAGACTTTTAGACGTCTAAAATCCAAATTAAAAATCAATATTTTCACCTTTTTTTCAGCCTCTCTCTCCAAATCTAGAAACTGCCTACATTGGCGTTTCTGTCATCACCATCCACTCTCCCCAAACTCCACTACCCCACTCCTTTTTCAACCGTAAAAAACTACTTTGGAGAAAATCCACTTTCTTTTTTTCTTATGTCAGATAACCCGCCTAACAAGGTTCAATCTTCTTCGATGAGGACTGCACCTACACCCTCCTTCTCTGTCAAGATCGTCGACAAGCCCCACCTCAACGACTCCTCGACCTCCGCTCCTTGATTTCGAGACGAAGCTTCTCTTCCTCTTCTCTCTCCTCACCCTAACACCCTAGAAACTAGTGTAGGCCCCGTGAATTTCATAGACTTATAAGCTTACACTAATATCTATCTAATCTAATCTATCTAATCTACTATATAAATTGCGGAGAGAGAAAATGAAAGCTTCACATTCAATTTTGAAGTGTTTTGATGGGTTCCTCCATAAGTGACTTCAATTCCACATTTCAATAAAGCTTACGAATTTATGAAGCCATATGTATGTGTTGTGACTCATTGTTGCAAACCCAATTCATAGTTGTTGTTCGTCAAGCCATCATAGTAAAATGTTCTAACATGTCTTTATGTTAAAAATAAATTTAGACAAATTAATTAGATAGATTGTAACCGTAAAATTGTTATTAGATTATTAGTATACAATAGATTATCCAGAAGCTAATGAAGACTCTCTTTTGATTTCATAAACATATGTAATGCATAGGGTGGACAAAACAAATGTTTATTTATTATATTTATACATACACATTTCCAATATTCCACCTTGCAACATTCACATGTTAAAATAGTCTCCATCTATAAAATATATTACTATAAAAATCAAAATGTAAAGTATTTACACACATCAATAACTTTTATATCTAAATTTTAAAACCTGTGTATTAGACTCGCACGTAGCGCGGACCTCAAAATGCTAGTATATATATAGAATGCTCATAATTTATATATTGTTAAAACAATAAATAAGTTATAGTTATATTTGTGAAAAATAAAAAGAAGTAATAGAAATATGCAAATACATTGGTATGTAAAATATACATATGTAAGAAGAGAGTAAAAAATACTGAATTATCAATGTAAAATATACATCAACCTATCATTTACTCAACCAAAACACAATTAGATAGTCTTAGATCAACATAAGATATTTTTTTACACATTTTACATCCAAATTTCATATTTTGTGCGGAAACACAAATAGAATCAATAAGAAAAAAAATGCTTTTTTATTTGTAACAAAAAATTATATTAGCATATAGCATGTAGATACATATGGGTGAACTTCATTGGACGAACTTTCTCTCAAGTCTTTTTTTTCTTGCTCAACATTTCGCATAACTATATAAATTTTGTATATTCACATGCGAAGTGCCCAAAAAACATAATATAAATTTAGTATATACATGACCACCATTCAATAGTAAAATATAAGGATAAGGAAAAAAAAAACTTAATATATTGAGAAGATTCCCCTTGGTCAGATCGGATCGAATCGGCATAACCGTAAAATCATACAAATTTGAAAAATTGAGCCATGAAAATAATAAAATATGACTAACACATAAGATCCACCTACAATCATCCAACAATGATGAATTGATGATAAGGTTATAAAAAGTCAACAATAAGTAAAAATAATCTTTAATAATACATATAATAAGTGAAAAAACTTTTAATGGATTCTTCATTCAATTTATAGGATTAATGAAACTAAACTACAACTTACATAACATCATAGGAGGATGAATAATCTCTCCTTAAACATATTGTAAATTTGGATTTTTTTAAATTGACCAACTAAATAAGAAAATTTATATAGTAGTGGGGTCTTTTAGATTTAGTTGAGGAAATTGTTATATTTTATAATTAAATTTGACTATTTTTTTAGTTTTCTATTGTTAAAATTGTAAGATGGCGCTGAGGTGACACAATTTTTTTAAAGACTTGACTTCTCCCTTATATTGTAATTAGGTAGATTGTGAGCCGAAGGTTCGATAATGCCTGTTTTCTCTGTATTCGGCTGCTCCATCTCCCCTCACAATTTCTAGGCCATGAACGCCGCTTGGCCATCCTCTCCTACCGGAGGTGACATCTTCTTCACCGGATCCATCACTCCATCTCAAATTCAACGACCAACCATGAATAAACAAATTTGGTGTTGATTTAAGTTATCATCGTTCATCATCCATTAAAAGTATGCACTCAAATCTACTAAAAATTTATATCTGCTAGACTATTTTTTTTACTTTTGTAATTGAAGATTTATAGATGGTGTCATGGTGATCATTATGGAGATTGAGATTAGGAGTTTCTTTAAAAGAAAATGTAAAGGGATCCTTGGATTTGTTTGGGTGCTTGGAGATACAGATTTAATGCAAATATACGGAAATTGCTTTATAAAATTTGTCACAATGTGTCTTTAAAATCTTAAAGTTGATCTTCCACATGTAGATCAAAAACATCCCCAATGATATTTTCATTTTTGAACAATCATAAGTCCGTTAACATTCAAACATTTCTTCATTTCGTTCTAATTTATCTCGACTTTGCTTTATGTTCTAATTTATCCCGACATTGCTTAGTGACATATATATATATATATTATATTATCTAATTATAATTGGTTTATAGTGTGTGCAGAAGCATGTGACTTGAAATACCGTGGTAACTATTGATAAGAAAGTCATCCGAGATTACAACATTGTGACAACTGTTGGGTTCTGAATGAATTGACTTGGGAAAAATTTAGGAGAATTGGAGTTTTGCTCAATTTTAGTTCAGAAAAGAAAGGCACCTGGTCCTCTTCCAGACCTCCAACAAACAAAGTCTTTGTTGAGAATATATTTCAAATTTAGAATATACAGGGAATTTTTTTGAAAAACGCCCATTTTAGAAAAAGATTCCGAAATTTTGGCATCAATTCGTTTCCTTTTTGGGGTTTTTAGAATTCTGAATTCCAAATCGCGAGAGATTCCATTTGTATATCTCAAGGACAAGATTTCAAGAATAATTACTTTTTTATACGAAAGGACATTTTCGATCAATGGAACCTTTTGATTTTTGGAGAAATTGATATTTCCAAACCCAGGCCGGAGAAACTTATTCCGTTCCGCAAAGGCAGAGTATGGTAGAGGGAAGATAAGATTTTACTCCCTATTGCATTGCAGATGATAAAACTCCTATTTCCTTTGTATGTATTTGCGGTGGTTTTTTATCTGCAAACTTCTTCTCTCTCTCTTTGGAAGTTGTACATTGGTGTGGTGGTAGCTGTAGGCTAATTAGTGAGCCCTAATTCTACACATCTTCCCCTTATGTGATGGAAGAGGAAGAGATTACTTGATAACCGTCCACTTCCTCCATTCATCAAACCCCCTCTCTCTTTAATTAGGTTTCTTTTCCGATTTTGGATTTAATCACCCGTTAAATAGGCCATATTATCCATAACCACCCGTTCTTTTGGATTTATAATTAACCACCCATTACACGCTCGACGTTAACAATCAACCACCCATTCCAACTTTCTGTTAACTCCTCCGTCAAAACATGTAAATGACCATATTGCCCCTTTAAAATTTTCTATTTTACCGGGTTTGCCATCCTCGATTATCCGATAATAATCCCTATATAAACACACAAAATTAGGGTTCATCTCCTCACTTTCTTCGATTAATATTTCTGGGCGATTTGGATGACTTCTCTGGGCGATTTTTAGGGTTCGAAGGGCGACTGAGGGCGATTCAAGGGCGAGGGTAATACCAAGTTTCATTTTCCTCTCTTCTCTTGGCGATTTCTTCGAGTATCGAGGTTAGTAAGTTGTTCTCCAACCCAAATTTTGTTGTTTTGGGATCTAGGGTTCTAGGGTTTTTATGAATTGGGGGGTTTTAGGCTTAACATTAATTGGGGATTTTAGTGTTTGTAATGAAATTTTGATTTTAGGGTTTTTTTTCTGGAATTGTTGAGGTGAGTTGGGGGAAAATTGAAGTTGGGGGTTGATGAGGCTAAAGTCGTAATGCCAAATCAAAGAAAACTCTAAACACTAACTAAAGTATAGCAAGCAAGTATAGGTCGAACCCAAGGGAATCAAAACACCAATCGCTATGCAGTCAAGCGAAATACCAACTAACGAACAAGTAACAAGTAACCAGGGGGGGTTTTGATTGTATGAAACACAAAAGTAACAAGTATCAAACAAAGGGAGTTTGGGTGAGAATATGATGAGAAGGGGTTTCACCTAGCAAGTATCCACACAACAGTCAATCAAGTTGATCATAGATTTATCTCAAGTTCTATTCAATCCAAGGGAATGTTCCTATTCCAATCTTTAATATATCAGCAGGCCAACCGGTCCTGATATTACTTACTATTCAACAATCAGGGAAACCTCTCAAGATTAGATGAAATAGCAGCAAAGGGCACAGGAATCATAAGGATGCATGCAATAACTTACAACCGTCAAGTATTAACATGCAATCAATTCTCTTTCATAAAAGCAATCAACTACCAGATCATGCAGATATGAATGCTACAATGACAAGGAATTCCACCGTATATTCCTAGTCTAGCAATGGAAAACTATCAATCAAACTAGGTGATCAAGCTAGCAAAACTAATAGAAATCAATAGATGAAGAACAAGAGAATTAATACAAACCCATAGGAAAAGAACAAGAGTTTAGAAATCTCACAACTTAATAACTGAAGGTTTCAACTGCTAAGTAAAACAATGAAGATTAGTTCCTGCTCATGGTTGCAGAACTAAATTGTCTGATGGAAAAGATGATAATGGATGATCGAAAGAAAGAAACTAGGGTCCTTAAATAGAGAACTAACCCCAAAATATATGGTAAACGAAAGATCCTAAACGAAATAAAATAAGGTAAAAGAAATAAAATAAAATAAGGAAAATAAGGAAAGTCTGGAATATCTTCGGCCTTGTTGTGGCGATCGCCATGGATGACTGGCGATCGCGGTCTTCATGTAAAACTTCGCCTCGTCTCTGTCGCCCCATGGCGATCGCCATAGAGTCATGGCGATCGCCATGCTCTCTCGAACTCCTGGAATGCTCCTATTGTAGAATGGCGATCGCCATAGTGATGGTGGCGATCGCCGCTGCTCCGCAGGATGTCTTCGTCTTCATGTCTTCAATCTTTGATCCTCTTCTTCCTCGGTTCTGGTCTTCATTTCTTCACTTCTTCATAAACAACTCAGAATATAATAATAGCTCCAAATACTTGTGATAACACTCCTAAACTAATGTAATAACCCCTAGTTACGCCATACAAAGTGTAGCGTATCAAATACCCCCATACTTAGACTTTTACTCGTCCCGAGTAACTTACAGAAAAGCTACCCTTACAATGAAAAGCTCAAAGCCTCAGGAAGTACAAGAATATCTCCTAGTGATTACATACTCAATAAGCTCCTCCAAAACACACAAAACACAACAACAATAATCAAGAACAATGTGATAAAATAAGCACAAACTCAGAACTACACCTTATTCCTCCAAGTGGCCTACCCGAATCCTCCTATACGCCTCCTTCTTATGTCACCATAACGCCAAGATGATAATGATCCTAAAACACTCAATTTTTTTTTTTTTTTTATAACACTCATCTTGCTTGGGCGCCCTTTCGGGTTTTCATCCCAACCACTCAATAATTGTTCCGAGCTCACCAACTCACATCTCTCAAGACTTATTGTTGCCTCAGCCTAGTGCCGGCCAAGCCACCTTCTTATTGCATAGATCTTGCTATCCAAGGATTTTGTATGCCTTTTTCTCAATATTTTTGGCTTTTTCCATTTTTTAAATTTTTTGAATTTTTGATTTATAACATGCAAAATGAAATGCTAGGAAAGTAAATATGTACAATTACTCATATCATCCCCTCCCCCATACTTGAATGAGACATTGTCCTCAATGGAAAATAAAGGACATACAAATGTAAATGGGGAAGAAAGGATAATACTCACTGTGGTGATGGTGGTGGATGGTGTGGATAGTAGGGGTTTGTACCCCTAAAGAACTCCTCCTGCCTCTATTGCAACGTCTGCATGATCTGTTCAATGTTGGTGAACCGAATGTCATAGCTGCTCACTGTTCGGCTCACCTCAGCTAGCTGTGTCCCGAATGCCTGCTGCTGAAGAGACATACTCTCCATCAAACTGTACATCCGCTCATAATCAAATCCCGGGGCAGCAGCCTGAGGACCGCCCTGATCAGCCCCCGGAGCACCATCATGACCTCCCATGTCAACTTCCATCTCCGCCTCCTCGTCAGACTCCTCAGCCTCAGCACCATCAGGAAATAGTCGAAAATCCCTTGCAAGAGGACCAAAGGGAATGAATCTAGGTAGACGCATCTTGTGTGTGCCCTCATGCTTGGACAACCACGTATAAATATCCCGGCGCACATCTAGAAGCAGTGCACGCCTCAGCCCTGGAACATCATAAACATAGTTGGAGTTGCTGCTACCACTAGGGATAACATCATCTCCTAAACAGAGTCGGGCAATGAGAGTGACCATTCCTCCCATACTTATCTTGCCCACCTTCTTGCCCATCTTCCTGTATTTGGCCACACTATGGCAAAAAAGCAGGATCCAATCTGGAACGGTCCCACATTCAGGTGTGAGGCTCCATAAAAACTGTAAATCCTGAGCAGAGACCTTGTTTACCTCCCCACGTCCCAAGAAACACATGGCTATCACCTTGTGAGCTAGCCTAAGGCAAGGATGAGTGAACTCGTAATTGTACTGGGTAATAGAAGGGTTCAGTACCTGCCCTGTAGCATGAAACCAGAAATCTGCAGCCCTCTGATCAGACTCACTCCAACCTTCACTAGGGTCCTGAGTCACTCCAAATAGTACACTCAAATCATCAAAACCAAGAACATACTCTTTACCTTGCAGCATAAAAACAATATTTCGTTCCTCTGTACTGAATGAGAAAGTAGCAATAAAGTCTCGTGTTAAAGTCTCATCAGTGGAAGCATTTATGGTCATAAGTCCACCTAAACCACCATGGCTCAGCAATGCCAAAGTGCATTCTTCCAAACCCAACAATTGCAAAGTGGGCATGCAAAAGAACTTGGTAGTGACTACAGTTTTAGAATCCAAAAAATCTCGAACCTCTTTCTTCTTTTTAGTCATACATCTCTTGACTCCTCTCACCATTGTATAATAGGGGAATGAATAGCAAAGAGAGAAACGAAGTTGTACTCACAAATTTTTCGAAGCAAAATAAATGTTGCAGAACTGAATGGCGATCGCGGTGAATGGATGGCGATCGCGGTCGCTGGAGTTCTTCGGGAACAGTTTCTGTAATGCAATGGCGATCGCGGTGCTACAGTGGCGATCGCGGTGGATGGATGGCGATCGCGGTCGCTGGAGTTCTTCGCGAACAGTTTCTGTAATGCAATGGCGATCGCGGTGCTACAGTGGCGATCGCGGTGGCGCTGGGTTTCCGAAATCGAGCTTTTGTCAACAGATGGCGAGCGCCTTGAGATGGAGGCGGTCGCGGTGGAGCTTTCTGGCGAACTACTGCGTGAATCCGGTGGATTGAGGTTGGTTAGGTGGTGGTTTGATGGAGAAGGGTTGATTTTTGTGGTGGTTTGAGGGAGGATGGGGGCTTGGGGGCTATGGAAATTTTGGGGGTGGCTAGGGTTTGAGAACATGAGGGAGGGGATGTTTTTATAGTGGGGGCTGCTGGGATTTTATTGGTGAGGGTAGGTAGGGGATGAAATCAGATTGGGATTGGGTCGGTCCAAATCTTTAATTTATTTTATTTTTTATCATTATGGACATTTTTAGCCGGCCCACATGTATAACTGGTCGACCCATGTCGTCTCCACATCAGCTAGTCACCATTCCGTCAGCGCTCAGTCAGCACAAAGTAACCGCCATGTCATCCTGAATATCCACGTCATCTTTTTTTTTTTATCCGATATATTCTTCTTTTCTCGGAATCCGATATATTCTTCTTTTCTCGGATTTTTTTTTTTTTTTTTTTTTTAGAACGAGAGAAGACTTACAACGGGATTGGCTACTGACTGTAGCGGACCCTAAGCTTCGGTCCTTTCCTCCTGTCCATAGAAAAACTAACAAGAAAATTACCCCGAACAAAAACAAAAACAAACTCAAACCTCGGGTTGCCTCCCGAGTAGCGCCTTATTTAACGTCGTGGCTCGACTTCATGCCTTTCAATTAGGTTTCATCAATAGGCTCAGTAAAATATTGCTCATCGATGGCCTCGTTGGTGAAACCTTCATGATAGGCTTTCAATCGTTGCCCATTTACCTTAAATACCTTATGAGTCTCCCCATCATATAAATCCACTGCTCCATGGGGAAAGACTTGGGCAACAACATAAGGTCCTACCCATCTAGACTTAAGATTACCTGGGAAAAGTTTCAGACGTGACTGAAATAGTAGAACTTTATCACCTGTTTTGAAGTTCTTTCTCAAAATGTTCTTGTCATGCCAAGCTTTCGTCTTCTCCTTATATATGACAACATTGTCATAGGAGTCGAGTCTTGCTTCCTCTAGCTCACTCAATTGGAGCTTCCTGAATTCTCCAACTTCACTAATTTGCATGTTGCATTTCTTGACAACCCATAATGCCTTATGCTCAAGCTCCACTGGAAGATGACAACCTTTACCAAAAATTAATCGATAGGGTGACATACCTATAGGAGTTTTGTAGGCTGTGCGGTAGGCCCATAATGCATCATTAAGTCTTAGGCTCCAATCCTTCCTGTTGGGAGCTACTGTCTTCTGTAAGATGGTCTTGATCTCCCTGTTTGACAACTCAGCTTGTCCATTGGTCTGTGGATGATAGGCAGTGGAGACCCTCTGAGTAACATGATACTTCTTCAACAATGCACTCACCGTCTTGTTACAAAAGTGAGTACCCCTGTCACTTATGAGGGCCTTGGGAATACCAAAACGAGCAAATATGTTCTCTTTCAAGAACCCTGCTACAACTTGAGAATCATCAGTCTTGGTGGCCTTCACTTCCACCCATTTGGAAACGTAGTCCACCGCAAGCAAAATATATAAGTTCCCGAATGAGCTAGGGAAAGGTCCCATAAAGTCAATCCCCCAAACATCAAAAATCTCACAAAAGATGATTGGTGCTTGAGGCATCTCATTCTTTTGAGACATGTTCCCAACTCGTTGGCATTGATCACAGGTTTTGCAATGGGCATAAGCATCCCGAAATATGTGTGGCCAATACAAACCTGCATCCAATACTTTCCTAGCTGTTCTATTTGCCCCAAAGTGACCCCCACATGCATAAGAATGACAAAAAGACAAGACAGATTGTACCTCATTATCAGGAAGGCATCGACGAATCACCTGATCATTACAGTGTCTCCAAAGATAGGGATCATCCCACACATAGAATCTAGCTTCGCTTTTCATCTTATCCTTTTGAGCCTTGGAAAAATTAGGGGGGAACTCGCCTATGACAAGAAAGTTCACTAAATTTGCATACCAGGGTTTGAAGGTTTTTAGAGCGAGGAGCGTAGCTTCAAGATCAACGTTAATGTAAGTCTCTGCGAGCCAACGGCGATCGCGGTCGCGGTCTAGAATCGAGGGTAGCTTCTGTGGAAGCATGGCGATCGCCAATGATTTGTGGCGATCGCGGTCGTGACTCAGTACTCCTGTAAACATTAGAATAATCATGGCGATCGCCACTAGATGGTAGCGATCGCGTCATGGCCACAGTAGCTACTCCGAACAGGTTGTCATCGGGGAAATTTCCCTGAATTTGCTCCTGCATATCTGGCTTGTCATCTGCACTGACTAATCTACTCAAGTGATCAGCCACAAAATTTTCAGCACCTTTCTTGTCTCGAATTTCCACATCAAACTCACTCAGCAATAGGATCCATCGAATCAATCTTGGTTTGGCATCCTTCTTCGTCTTAAGATAACGAAGTGCTGCATGGTCAGTATAAACAATTACCTTGGTACCAAGTAGATATTGTCTGAATTTCTCCAAGGCAAACACAATTCCTAGCATCTCCTTCTCAGTGGTGGAGTAGTTCCTTTGTGCTCCGTTCAAAGTCATAGAGGCATAATGAATCACATGAGAAGCTCTTGCTTCTTTTTTTCCAAGAACTGCTCCCACTGCATAGTCACTAGCATCACACATGATCTCAAAAGGTCGAGACCAATCTGGTGCCTAAATAATTGGTGCACTTGTCAAACGAGTTTTCAACTCATTAAACGCCTTCTTGCACTCGTCATTAAGCTCAAAATCAACCTCCTTTTTCAGCAGCTCACATAGTGGTGATGAGGTCTTTGAAAAGTCTTTAATAAACCTGCGATAGAAACCTGCATGGCCTAGAAAAGAGCGAACTTCCCGCACATTAGTAGGATAAGGCAAAGATTGGATTACATCAATCTTCGCCTTATCGACCTCAATACCCCTAGCTGATACAATATGCCCTAACACAATACCTTGCTCAACCATGAAATGACACTTTTCAGAATTAAGAACCAAGTTAGTTTCTACACATCTTTTAAGCACTAGTGTCAAATGGTTTAAACATGCATCAAAACTGTCACCATGAACTGTGAAATCATCCATAAAAACTTCAATGAAATTTTCCACATACTTAGAAAAAATACTCACCATACACCTTTGGAACGTACCGGGTGCGTTACACAACCCAAATGGCATCCTGCGGTATGTAAAAGTACCAAAAGGGCATGTAAATGTCGTTTTCTCTTGATCCTCTGGGGATATGGCAATCTGAAAATAACCTGAGTATCCATCCAAAAAGCAATAGAAAGGGCGACCAGCAAGTCGCTCAAGCATTTGATCAATAAATGGTAATGGAAAGTGATCCTTTCTAGTTACCGCATTCAGCTTACGGTAATCAATGCAAACTCGCCAACCTGTTCGTAACCTGGTAGGAACCAACTCTCCTTGTTGATTCTCTATAACCTGAATACCACCCTTCTTGGGGACACATTGTGTAGGACTAACCCATTGACTGTCAGAGATAGGAAAAATCATACCTTACTGCAGGAGTTTCAGCACCTCCTTCTTCACCACTTCAGTCATTGGTGGATTGAGCCGCCTCTGGGGTTGTCTGGATGGTTTGGGATCCCCTTCTAGCAAAATCCTATGCATACATGTCGAGGGACTAATCCCTTTGATGTCTGCAATGGTCCATCCCAAAGCTACCTTATGATCATTAAGCACTGCCACTAATTTCTCCTCTTGCTCCTTGGAAATATGGCTTGAAATAATGACCGGTAATGTTTTACCTTTTCCAAGAAAAGCATATTTCAAATGTTTGGGCAGCTCCTTCAATTCAACTTCTGGTACCTGCACAATAGATGGTAGGAGCTTCTCGCTCGGTACTATTAGTTCTAAGGGGCCATTGCCCACATAAGTGTAGGGAGGCTTACCTTCAGCGTTCAATTGTGCCAAGACTACCTGCATGTTAGTGGATAGAGACATATATGCATGTGGATCCTCCACATCATTCTCAATGATCGATTTCAGCTCATCACAACAAGTCACATCAAACACATCTTGCACAATAGGCTCAATCACATCAATAGAACACAAAGAATGGTCATCAATGGGATGTTTCATAGCATCATAAATATTGTATTCAACCTTCTCCCCATCAAATTCCATTGTCAGTGTCCCACTGTTCACATCAATCTTAGTTTGAGCAGTTTTCATAAAAGTCCTACCTAGCAAAATAGGTGTTGCATGCTTGTCATGCTCCATATCCAAAACAAAGAAATCAGCAGGAAAAATCAAGTCACCAACCATAACAAGAACATCTTCAACCACCCCTTTCGGGTACACATTAGATCTATCAGCAAGTTGAACAACAATTCCTGTTTCATGCAATGGTCCTAAACCTAGTGATTCATACAAAGAAAAAGGCAAAACATTGATTGATGCTCCTAAATCTAGCATAGCTTTTTCGAATTTAGTTTCACCAATCACACATGGAATGCTAAACATGCTTGGGTCACCACATTTCTTAGGCATACGTCTTTGGAACACAGCAGAAACTTGTTCACTAACTTTAACCTTTTGTCTTCCCTTAAGTTTTTGATTCCTCTTAATTGTGCAAACTTCTTTCAAAAATTTTGCAAATCTAGGAATACTCTTCACAAGTTTAAGTAAAGGGATGTTTACCTCGCACCTACTGAAGGTTTCGAAAATTTCTTTATCGTTCTCTGGCCTTCGAGTGTCCTTCAATGCCTCGGGAAAGGGAGCCACAGGCTTCTGTGAGAATAGAGGAGGAAAGTTGGGGCGAACATAATTGTCAACTGGCTCATATGACTCATGGCGATCGCCATCAATGTACGGCGATCGCGACCCTTCAACTTCTGTTGAAATATGGCGATCGCCAATTATTGGTGGCGATCGCGGTTCCTTCTCGGCCAGATTCTGCTTGCTCTCTGTAGTGTTACCGCGATCGCCACCAATGTTTGGCGATCGCGGTTGATCTTCTGGAGTTTCTATCTCAGGATGTTGCTTCTGTTTGCCCTTTTCAGCATTAGATTCCTCAACCAATAATTTTCCACTTCTCAATGTCACAGCACTGACACTTTCTCTCGGGTTTACTACCGTTTGAGATGGTAGCTTTCCTGAATCTCTAGCTTCTAAGTTGCTCACAGCTTGAGCAATCTGCCCTATCTGTTTCTCAAGATTCTTAATACTCGACTCCGTTTTAGCATTTTGTTGCATCACAGATTTAGCTAAGGACTTAATCATTTCTTCAGCAGTCAGAGAGTTTTGAGGTCTAGGCTGATTTTGGTGATTTTGCAATACTTGAGGGTTTTGAACATTATTCTGATTATCCCACCTAAAGTTAGGATGATTCCTTGTACCTGGATTATAATTATTAGCATAAGGATCAAATCTAGGCCTAGGTTGCCATCCTCCTGCAGCATTTACCTCAGCACTCGGTTCTTGGAGTTGTGGGCACTCGTCAGTAAGATGCCCTGTGAGTGTGCATACCCCACAAGCTCTCACGTGTTGTCGACCACCACTTTGCAGCATAAAAGACTTCATCATATCTTTCAGTTCATTCATATCACTTTGAATTTTAGCGGGATCAAGTGAACTTACTGACTGTGTTCTTTGCCTGTTACCAAACTGCCTTGAGCTTTCAGCTAATTCCTCAAACATTTCAGTAGCCTGAGGTATAGTTAATCTCAAAAAGTTACCTCCACAGGATGCATTCACCATACGACGGTCCTCATCAATCAGGCCACTAAACAAATACATGAGAAGATCCTGATCAGTGTAGCTATGGAAAGGACAACTTGAGCACAACTTCTTGAATCTCTCATAATATTCATAGAGACTTTCAGTTGCGTGTTGTTGGAGATTTGTAATGTCCTTTTTCAGGCTGCTCAGTTTAGTTGCTGGAAAGTACTTCTCCAAGAAAACCTTTTTCATCTTGGCCCAAGTATCAATACTCCCAGGGGCTTGATAGTAAAGCCAATCATTAGCAGCGTCTTTCAGAGTGAATCCGAAAGCTCTTAACATTACCTGTTCCTCAGTGACACCCCTCGGCTTCATGCTAGAACATATGGCATGAAACTGAGCCAAATGTTTGTTTGGATCCTCACCTGTTAAGCCATGAAAGTGTGGAAGTTCATGAATCAATCCAGCTTTTAGCTCAAAATTCACACCCTCAGCTATCTCAGGAAACCTCACTGCCAGAGGTTGTTGATCTAAGTTCGGGGCAGTGAGCTGGCTCATAGTAGGCAGTGGCGGTCCGTTTCGATCACCCATTTCGCTACTTTGGTTCAAAGCTGCTCTTCGGTTCCTGTGGAACATCCTCTCAATCTCTGAATCAAAAGCAACAAGAGATGAGTTAGTAGCACGGGTCTGAACCATAAAGGTTCACACCAAACAGTTGATAAGTCACAATTAGCACAGAATTGGAATAATTCAATTCCCCGGAAACGGCGCCAAATTTGATGAGGCTAAAGTCGTAGTGCCAAATCAAAGAAAACTCTAAACACTAAGTATAGCAAGCAAGTAGAGGTCGAACCCAAGGGAATCAAAACACCAATCGCTATGCAGTCAAGCGAAATACCAACTAACGAACAAGTAACAACTAACCAGGGGGGGTTTTGATTGTATGAAACACAAAAGTAACAAGTATCAAACAAAGGGAGTTTGGGTGAGAATATGATGAGAAGGGGTTTCACCTAGCAAGTATCCACACAACAGTCAATCAAGTTGATCATAGATTTATCTCAAGTTCTATTCAATCCTAGGGAATGTTCCTATTCCAATCTTTAATATATCAGCAGGCCAACCGGTCCTGATAATACTTACTATTCAACAATCAGGGAAACCTCTCAAGATTAGATGAAATAGCAGCAAAGGGCACAGGAATCATAAGGATGCATGCAATAACTTACAACCGTCAAGTATTAACATGCAATCAATTCTCTTTCATAAAAGCAATCAACTACCAGATCATGCAGATATGAATGCTACAATGACAAGAAATTCCACCGTATATTCCTAGTCTAGCAATAGAAAACTATCAATCAAACTAGGTGATCAAGCTAGCAAAACTAATAGAAATCAATAGATGAAGAACAAGAGAATTAATACAAACCCATAGGAAAAGAACAAGAGTTTAGAAATCTCACAACTTAATAACTGAAGGTTTCAACCGCTAAGTAAAACAATGGAGATTAGTTCCTCCTCATGGTTGCAGAACTAAATTGTCTGATGGAAAAGATGATAATGGATGATCGAAAAAAAGAAACTAGGTTCCTTAAATAGAGAATTAACCCCAAAATATAAGGTAAACGAAAGATCCTAAACGAAATAAAATAAGGTAAAAGAAATAAAATAAAATAAGGAAAATAAGGAAAGTCCGGAATATCTTCGGCCTTGTTGTGACGATCGCCATGGATGACTGGCGATCGCGGTCTTCATGTAAAACTTCGCCTCGTCTCTGTCGCCCCATGGCGATCGCCATAGATTCATGGCGATCGCCATGCTCTCTCGAACTCCTGGAATGCTCCTGTTGTAGAATGGTGATCGCCATAGTGATGGTGGCGATCGCCGCTGCTCCGCAGGATGTCTTCGTCTTCATGTCTTCAATCTTTGATCCTCTTCTTCTTCGGTTCTGGTCTTCACTTCTTCATAAACAACTCAGAATATAACAATAGCTCCAAATACTTGTGATAACACTCCTAAACTAATGTAATAACCCCTAGTTACGCCATACAAAGTGTAGCGTATCAGGGGTAATCTGAAAATTTTGATTAATCTGAAATTTGTGCTTTTCGATGTCGATTTTTTTTGGAATTGTGGGGTAAAAATGTTGTTATTGTTGTTTTGTGTTGCAGAATGTCTTCTTCGTTCAACAATTTAACATCAAATAGTAGGTGGCGTATTCGTGACTGCAGCTTGAATGCATTGATGTTTATATAACTCATACTGATGAAAATTATGGAAGGAGATTCTTCACTTGTTCACTACGTAAATGTCGATATTTCCAGTGGCATGATATGCCATTTGAATCGAATGCAGGAAGAGTCATAATGAAGTTGGTTATGGAGAAAAAAGAATTAGTGGTGAAGAATTCCAAAGTGGTGAAAGATAATGAAAGTTTAAGCAAGCAGAATGGTAAATTTGTTCAAGAAACGAAGGAGATGGTCATGCAGACTGAAACTTTGAAGGCAAATAATTTGAAACTGGAACAATCTTTGAAGACTACAATTGGTTATGCTTCTAGGGGAAAATGATAGTTATTATAGGAATAGTATTTGTATGCATTGTGTTAGCCAAGATGTAATTGGAAGTTTGTGGTTGTGTAATGAGAGTTTCTGGTTGTGTAATGAACAAATTTTTATCATGTAATTGCACTATTTCAGTACTACAAATCCTGCAGAATTTTAGCACCATGAAAATCCTGCATATTGGCTTTCATTTTAGCACCATAAAATTTTTGACAAAAAATTATGCATATTGACCAACAATACTACGACATTGCATATAAGCTTAGAAAATCATCTGGTACAACCCATTACAACATAATTGATGCGCGCCTGGTCTCCGGAAAGCCAATTGCGCTCTAAGATCTTCGACTGAAACCTTGGAACTGTTATGGTGGATGTCTTTTGTGGGGAAGGATGGTCGATATGGGAGTATGCATAAGAAGATTTGGATATAGATGTCAAGTTTCCTTGACGAATTGGGATATGAATGTTGAAAGCTTCAACAAGCTAGTTTTGTGAGGGATCGGCTATGGTGATTGAGGGCTACTCAAACGGTGAAGTTTTGGGTAGGGATGTAGAGGAAAGGGATTAGAATCTATGGGAACTTATGAGGCTAGGGATGTAGACGAAAGGAGCTAGAAGATATGGTGAAGGAGATGAGAAGACAGAGCCCGAAGGATTGGTGACGCCTAGTTCAAGAAGATGGAGGAAAACTCGTCTCAACAAAGGTTCTTGAATGCAATACTAAACGTGAAAGTTACAAAACTAAGACCTAGGGTTTGCAAAAGGAGGCGGCGACGGCTAGGGTTTGGCTAGGGCTTGGGAGAGCTTGGGCTTGAGTGCCAAGAGCCCAATAGGATGGCCCAAACCATGCAAGACTGGACCACTCCATATTTAGAAACTTTCTAAAAATAGAAAGTTCTAAAACGCTAGCAAAACTAGAGACGAACAACTTCCTAAAAATGGAATGTCTCCGAACATGGGACCGAGACAACAAATCCCAAATAGAGACAACAAATGCAAATAGGGACAACAAATCCCAAATAGAGACAACTAATGTTTGAGACAACAAAAACAAATAGAGACAAGAAAAACCAAATAGGCGCGCCTTGTAATGAAATCTTCACCTACGAGCAATCTTGGCGCGGAGAAGGCTCACCAGAGCGCTAAGTCCAGACTTGTCGTCAACTAGGGGGTTGCGCTCAATGTGGGCCCTGGTGTGCCCGAGATGGCTCGACATGGCTAGGTGGTGTGGGCGCCGGCGCGGTCATGAGGTTCTCAGCGCTGGAGGCTTGGCCGGGGGTTTCCATGGGCGCTCAGTGGTGCGCTCGAACCCTGAGGTGGACCATAGTCAAGGCCAGAAGATGGCTCGACAAAAGTGGACAGGCGCTCAGAGAAGTCTTTGAGCTCCACTTTGATGGGCACCGTTGGCCAAGCACTGGGCGTCTTGACTCTAGCATGGTTGGATGCATGGCTTGGGGATCATTGGCGTGGCCTGAGTGTCATGGCATGACATGGTGCCTTCTTGTGCTTGGCTCGCTTCTGGGCACCTAACCTCAACTTGGGTTGAATCTTGTTGCTTTGGCTCCACACCTTGTCCATTTCAGCTAAGATTCTCCGGGTGTGTTGAGTGAGCCTTGGAGGAGCCACTAGGCTAGTCATGGAGCTAGGCAAGGGCGCATCACCCTCCCCGACTTGGTTGTGAAACATCCCCGTTTCACGCAAATTGAGACTTGCTCCAAAGAAGTTCCTGTCCGTCCCAAGCTGCAAGAAAACACCGTTTCCCAAAGCAATATCAAGTGTAAAAGTAGGGAAATAATGCTTACCAAAACAAAAGAAATGGAATTGAGGTTCGGGAGGCGCATGCGGGGAGGAAAATGGTGGACAGTATGGTCGAGCGCCTTGAGCAATTTCCTGGGCAATGTTGGACACGCAACATGTGTCCTTTGAATCATGAGTAACGCTCGAAATAGAATTTGAGTTTCCTGAGTGGATAGTGAGAACGCCTTGGGCTTATAGTGGTGCGCGCGGTTGATGTGGTTGTGGCCAGCTTGGCTGAGCGCTTTTGACAATTTCCCGAGCAATAGTTGGCACGCAGCATGTACCTTGGATATCATTAGAAGTGCTCGAGACAGATTGCAAAACCCCCGAGTGGTTGTGGAGAACGCCTAGACTCTCTTGGATCTCTAGGTTGGGTGTCAGCATGGGTCTTGTCGTGCCAAATTCAGCGGCTTCCAGCCTTCTTTGTTCAGCGTGCTCATGCCAAATTCCATCAACCATTTGTAGAGGGTCAAAATACCAATTGTGTTCCTTAGCTAGGCGTTGGAATTTCTCAGCAATTTTGTGCATGCGCACCATGGCTTGCACTTTTGGTTGAGGTTCTATCTCTGTCTTCCTAGTCTTACGGTCCTGCAAAATTTGGTTAGGAGACATAGGCAAAAGCCTCACACGAATATCATTATTAGTAAAGGTATACTCATTCTCAAAGCCATTATGAAATACTTTCCTATCAAATTGCCACGGCCTACCTAACAAGATATGCATAGCATCCATTTTAACCACATCACAAAGTACTTCATCATGATAGTTCTCAATAGAAAAAGCAATCAAACATTGCTTATTAACAACATCACCACCTTGGGAAGAAATCCATTGTAAGCCGTAGCCACTTCTTTTTTCTCTTGGTCTCCTTCTTCACATGACTCATATTCACCATTTTGAGTCATTAGGACCTTCTTGGGGTTAGGGCAATTGCGTCCAATGTGTCCTCGTCCACCACACTTTTAACACTCAATGTCACTGATCTTAGGTGGAGGCATTGCCGCCTTGTCCTTCTCTTTGGAGCTCGATCCTGGTTTCAAAACACTAGAAGAAGAGGGATTAGTAGAAACCGAAGGTAAAGGAGTAGAATCATACCTTTTTGTTTGTGACGCCGGCCATGCTCTTTTCCTTATCAATTGATTATGCAATTGCATGGCTGCATGCGTCAAGCTATTGATGTCCTTGATGGGAAGGACCTCTAGTTGGTCTCTCAAGGTAGTGTTGAGACCGCTCAAAAACTTTGTCCTCAAAGTCGAAGGTGAAGCACTTACTCCAGCTTTGAAGTGCATATCCTCCAACTTTGCAAAGAAGTCCAATGGTGTCATGGTTCGTTGTCTACACATAGCAATCTCCATCTTCATCTTGTTCTTGTAGTCATCCGGGACATACTTCCTTTTCATAGCAAAGACAAGTTGATGCCATTGACGAATAGGGCGGAGATTGCGTCTTTGTCTATCTTGGACAAGCCAATGATACCATGTCCTCGCAGCCCCGGTGAAATGAAGTGTTGCCACTTCGACCTTCTCATACTCATCATAGTGACAATGATCTAGGACGTACTCTGTTGCCTGCGTCCACTCAAGAAAGAAAGAAGGGTCGTAATCACCAGGAAAGGGTTTGATCTTTACCTTAATATCTCGACGTCCTTGGACATTAGGGCGTCGCTCATCATTTCTGTCACGTCGATCTCCTCGGAGTCTAGGAATGTCCTCGTCTCTCGCAGCATGGTGGCGGTCATGTCTAGGGCGGTCTCCTCGGCGACGGTGGTCTATATGGTCTCCATCCTCGGAGCTAGTGGGAGGCGAGCTGTCTCCATGTGGCTGGCGCCTAAGGTCACGAGGCAGGTGCCCCGCGCGCGCGCACTGTCTTGGCTGAGCGCCATGTCTTGCGCCTTGGCGCTCCTCTTCCCGGCGCCTATAGCCAATGCCCGGGCGTCTAGCAGCTTGCCCCGGGCGTCGTGTGTCCATTCCCGTGTTCTCATTCATGTTGTGCTCACGGGGAATGAAGTCACTACTCACCTGCAAATTCTCAATAGGATCTCGTAATGGAGGATGAAAATGACGAGGGTTATACTTACCTGCGTCTTCAAAGCCGTCGGAGTCAAATTCTTTGAAGCTGTCCCGGGAATGTGTTTTCTAGGAGTCTTCGTCACTTGGTGTTTCCCATGGACTCCTTGGACTCTGAAAATGAGCATATTGCTCAACAACAAAGGCATAATCACACCTGGACCTATGGCGCCAGGAGGGCCCGGAGCCGTCTCGTCTACGCTCTGGGGAGCGCTCGGTGACATGGCGTTGAGCACTTCTGAGCACTTGTGTAGGGCGCTGTTGCTCCCTGTTTTTAGCATTGTCATGCTCACGTTGATGTGCTCCATGGCGCTCAGCAGACCTCTCTTCTTGGTCATGACGACCACCTTCACTTCTGTGGCCCTCGCTCTCGGTTTGAAGTGGTGAGCGCAAGGGTGTGAAGCGGTCGTCATGTTCTCCTTCTTGGCGACTTTCAATGATGGAGTGTAGTCGCCGAAGGGGCTGTTGTTGTGAACATGAGGGCACGGCTGCCTTACCTTTGTCGTGTTGGTGCCGATATGCATTTGCTTCATGGGAGCTTTGAGTAGCAAGCCCCGGGAGTTGTTGCGCTGCATTGGCACCTTGGTTTATGACTTGAGGCGGCGCAAGGGTGACTGAAAGAGCTCGGTGTTCTTGCTCTAAGTAGGCCATCCTTTTCCTCAATGCTCTTATCTCATCAAGAGCCTCAGCCAAGTCTTGCGCATCTCGTATGTTTGCGTCTTCAACTTGGGTTGTCTCTTGTGGTGAGTTTGGAAGAAAGGGTTGGTTGTTGTTGTTGCCTGAGTTGGTTTGATCCTCGGGGTCAGTGAAGGTACCTATAGAGATAGCCATGGCGAGAGATCAAGTGCACAAAAGCAAGAACAAAGCAAAGAAACCAAGCAAGTGAACCGTCTAAACAAGTAACCAAACAAAGCACTCGAGGGTGTCTAATTTGGCGGTTCTGGCTGGCTATAGTCTCAAGAAACAACCGAAAAATAATGCAAGAAAATCCAGCAACGAACTTATGCAAACTAATCAATCACAGATGCAAGAAAGTAGCATGCAAAGACAAGATGAATTATCAAGCGACTCTAGACGCACGGGGAGATCAGAAATGGACGAACCAAACACAGTGTAGACTCAAGGGTTACCTTATTTGGGTTGTGCCTTGGCCGAACTAGAAGTCTTTTGACTTAACTTTTTTTTTTAATAGATCTCGACTTTGATTTGATCTTTCAAGATTGTATGGTTCGAGATATATGCAGCAAGAAAACAAAAGATATGCTCAAGATAGGAGAGAGAGTAATCGGCCAAACAAGATAACAAATCAAATCTCAACAATAAACTAATCTTAACAAAAGGATATGAAAAGATATGCAAATATTCTAACAAGAAAATCAAGCAAAATTTTCGGCAATCTCTTAGGTCAAGGGCTAGAATATTTTGGCCAATATCTTTCAAAATCTCCAAGTATTTCGGCAAATTTTCGGCCATCATCTTCAAAGAAGCCTTCAACCACATAATCAGCCAAATCCAGGTTTATATATTACCCTACAATATTACAATTTCTCTACTACTTGAAGCACTACATTTACCATGAAAAATGCATTCCATGATAGGCACATGACCCAGCAGAACCCTAACGACCACAAGAAAGGGCAAAGGTTGTGTACCTGATATGTGCCACCCTTCGATTGCAAGGAAAAAACTGCAGAAAAATCAGAGTCCACCCTGGAATTGGCATATCACCCCCACCACAACGAGAAGGAAGCAGCACGACCAACCTGTACAAAAATACAGCACAAAACCCAATGATGTACATGGAGAAATTTCAACTCAATGTTGCATTTAAATTAAACAAACTCCATGTATTCCAAGTTCACCAATGCATATGGACATTACAGGTAAAGAAATAGCATGTGTAAACGTATGATTACATGAAAGAATATCAGGATACCAGTAATTAGACATACCACTGTAGTTAAGAAAATAAGTTTGAAGCAGACAGCTTAATCAAATATCAATTTATCCCTACATTGATACTAACTATGGCCGATCAATACTGGGAAATCATGATTTCAAGGGACTACAATTTAAAGGCACACATATATATTTGTTGAAAGAAAACCCAATTCATCTAGATTCATCTCACATCAATCCAATCCACACGTAGTGATCCTAAATCTCAAATATCAACATTAATTTCTACATTCATCCTAACGTCAAACTCAATAATGCATATACAATGCACAGTAAAAGAATGGATGAGTAAATGTATGATTATATAGTTGAACTTCATAATCTCAAACTACAAGTCTTCCAAGAAAACATCGATGCAGGTAGTGGACAAACTTGGGCAGCTCGAAGATAGCATACCCAACAACAATGACAACTGTAATGATGCAATTACAATCGAAAATCCCCGAATCCCCATCCTCATTATAGGCCATTTCAGTAGCTCGGAATTGTAAGACGAAACAGAGGACGTACATTGAACCCTGCGCTCCTCCAAATAAACAGAGATGAACTCGCGCAAGGTCCCCAACAACAAAACCAGCAAAACCTAAGTCACCACCGTAACCAAATTAATCGGAAAACACAAATACAAACATAGAACAAAACAGAGAATCATATAGAGAAAGAAGACAATATGAGAAAAAGGGTGGGAACTAGAAGGCGGATGGAAGGATGCGAGTAATACAAAGAAACCAGAATGTAAGAGAGGGGAAAATGGAATGTTGGCAACGCAAAAAAAAATCAATAAGAAACAAAAAAGATGACAAACCTGCAAGACGAGAAAGAAAACGAAACGGAAGAACAACAGCGCCAACCCTACAAATTAGGGATTCCACTAATCGAAACCAAATCCCACTCAACTATGCAATAGTGCCCACGAGACGCCCGAAACAATGCTTCACATCAAAATATATATAAAACCCCCCAAAAATAAACAATAACTGCAGTGGAGGCAAAACTTCTCAGCCGGTAAAAACAACAGCTGAAACATTCAAGAAGCCCCTTACTTACCCCAATTTCTACCTAATCCGCAATATGCAGCTACAATTGCCCAGAAACCCCCCCCCCCCCCCCCCTCCCCACTTCCACCGTGGCTTCGATGAGCATAGATTGGTGGAGTGCAAAGACCCGGCACGCGGTGACTCCGACGAGGCGCTCTCGGCGGCCCAGGCCTTGCTGCCGGAACACAAGGAGGACAAAAAGAGTCACACCGTTCCTTCATTGTGCTTTGTACTATACAGTGGGACCATGTTAAAGCAAGCTGGTGCTCAAAACAAATTAAGGAAATTCAATCATAAACAAAATACACAACACCAACTATTAAAAACATAGGGAATAGATGCTACGTGTCACCAAAAAGACAACATCATTATTAACTACACGTAATACCCCTATTATTACAAAGAATTTGTAAAATAGGGATAAAGTGTCCTACAACTACCTCTCCTAATTTGAATTAAAAGAGGAAAAACATGTAGATTATTAAAACCTTTTCACTGCTTGGTCATAGTAATTGTTGATCATCAATGTAATTATATTATAAGAAGTCCTTTTATTATAAAAGAATCATACACTTAAACGGAAAAATATATTGAACATTTCTAATTGATAAAGTCACAGTTGAGATTAATTTTTGTAACTATAAATTATTTCATAAGTTAAAGTTGAGATTTTTATAGTCAATATTACACGTCAATACATTTCAATTTCAAGAAAGGGAAAAAAAACAGTACAATCCTTACAATTTCCTTTAAACAAACTTATTACATTCAAAGTCAATAGACTCACAATAGCTTAATCGAATGAACAAGAAACACAAACACAAAAACCAGATTAAATAACCAATCGACCACACCACTCTACTAAACATACATATACAATTGTTGTATCTATCTATATGACTACAATTTGCACATTCACCTTAATTACCAATTGAATACAAAAAACACAAACAAACAATTCAAAACAACACACAAACACCATAGACCCGCGCGTAGCGCGGGCTTCTATCCCTAGTTTAAGTGTAAAAAATGAGTAAAGAGAAGTTGATTTGGTTATTTAGTACTCCCTCCGTCCCTTTATTTCCTTCTTGTTTCACCCGGGCACGTATGACGATGTGCGTTTTATTTTGTCAATATCTGTAATTATAAATTAGTAAAAAATAAAAAAATTAAATATTATTAAAGTATTCGATAAGACGAATCAAACAAGACCACACATGACTATGTTTTTATCTATATATTGGTTGAAATTACGAAGATTCTCTTAATATGAGAATAGTGTCAAAAACAGAATCAAGAAGGAAATAGTGGGACAGAGGGAGTATAAAATAAGATTAATTAAATATAATAAATTAATAGGTAAAATAGATAAAAAAATGTTTATAATAAGAATTTGAATTTGCATGCTTAAAATAAAATGGGGTTAAATAACTTTATAATGAGGAATTGAAAAAAATTAATTGTATTGTATGGTTATTTAATTGAATATTCGAAACGGATTTGAAAAGAAGTGTATAATATGAATTTGAATAATTAAGGAATGTATTGCATGAATATGAGTTAACCTTGTATTAAGAAACGTATACTAGAAATTGTAAAAAATAGATCGGATGTGTAATATGTTGATATAGATTTTCATAAATAATAAATAGATTGCATTTGTAGTATGTTTATCTAGAAATTGTAAAAGATATTTAGTGAAACATAAGGTATTAAACCGGAAAAATAGAAAACTTGTTTACAATGAATTTTAATAGAAAATTTGATCGCTATAAATCGAGAAGTTAAGATATAATCTATGAATTTGTAGGAAGTCTTGGAAAAAAATTAAGAAACTGACTAAGCGTGGTAGACATGCGGCTGAACGTGGAATCACTGCATCCGTTCGTAAAAAGCGGGGTAGATTGTCAGTACGATGCGCACCTAGTGAGAGTCATGTTGTTGATTTGGGTATCGATGATGGTGGGCGTAGTGGGGAAGCTGTGATAGAACAGATCGGTACGAGTGGAGAGCATGTGGGGAGTTCTGTTCGACTAGACGATTTAGAGTGGACCACTCCGTCTCTTGCTGTGCCGACACAGGAGCCGGCGGCTGAAGGCCAGCATTCTGCGCAGGCGCCCCGAGCACAGGAGGCATCGACCTCTGCTCCCCCACCTGTTGTTGATGATTCCCCCCCCCCCCCCCCCCCCGCCGCCCGTGTTACTTAGCTTTGATGCGCATGTGGCCCACAGGATTCAGGAGACGCCTCCCACCGGCAACCCTCCTACGAATGAGTACACCCGGCGCACCCGCTGCTACACCCGTCCACATGATTTTGCACGGTTCCGCCCCTATTATCCAGAGGATCCTCCAGAGGGATCGTGGTTTTGGATTGTTGAGCAGACAGGATTGACTCGCAACAGGGATCTTCAGTACGGCTATGTTGATCATAACCTCATGGGTGCTTTCATCGAGAGATGGCATCCTGAAACCAACAACTTCCATTTTCCTTGGGGGGAGATTACAATCACTCTGCATGACGTCGCTCTCATTTTGGGTCTTGCAATCGAGGGCTTTGCGGTTTCGACGGGACCGTTTGCTAACGTCATGGAGGAGAGGGCACATTGAAACGAAATGTTTGGATACATGTTCGGGGTGGACGCGGATTATGTGTCTGAGTTGGACAAGTACAACATGACCAAGTCGTTGAAGAAGGGGAAGGTAATATCTGGTGGTTTCTTCAGTCACGTGCTTAGGATGATTGAGGAGGATGCAGATCCAGGGTGTATTGCTGCTGGGTACTTGTGGTACGCTATGTCCAGTAGTCTTTTTGTGGACAAGACCACAAACGAGTTGCAGACGCGAATGTTGCCGTTGTTTGATGATTCGACAAGGGTTGTGGAAACTGCATGGGCGACCGGGGTCCTTGCTCTTCTGTACCGTAACTTGGGAGAGGCATCTAGGAGTGAGGTTGTTGGTCTTGCTGGGTGCCCTTATCTTTTACAGGTATGTCCTCGTGTTTATGTGTTTATAATCAAAATAACTTTAACGTTTAACCTATTTCCTTATGTATGCAGATGTGGATATGGATGTATTTCATCTACTTTCCCACCAACCCTAACTACGGGCTTCGAGCGAGGGGGGAGGATTTCCCTTTGTAGACCACAACGTCACTCCAAACTACGCATGGGGAGCTGCTACACTCGCGCACCTCTATCGGGAACTTGGTCGCTAGTCGTGCCGGTGCCGCGCAGTTTTGCGGATCTCTGTTACTGCTCCAGGTATCATTTCGTTGACAGCTTTGTCCATGGATAAGATTATATGTCACATGATGGTAGTGTAACGCAAACCTCTGCAGAGCTGGATATGGGCGTACTTCCCAATGTTTAAGGGTCATGAAACGACGGAAACACAATTTAGGGGTAGCGTTGCAGCTGCTGCGGGAAACGAATGCGTCGTGCAGGACAACCACCGGAGTACAAAATTGAAGAAATCCAAAAACAATTAGATCTTATGCGGGTTGACGAGGTATAAGTTCACAAACCGCGTCACTTAACTATCTCAATTGCACGTAACATATTTTATTGATAAATTCTTGTCATACGTAACAGGTATGCTGGACTCCGTGGAGAGATGCGCTTAAAAAGCGTGAGTTCCAACTGGCACAATATAAAGGCACTCTCCAATGCCTAAATTTAGAAGAAGGCTACAATCCAGACAGATTTGTCAGACAATTTGGCAAAAAACAGATAATACCAAGGAACCCTCCCAATCAAACCATGTGATGCTAAAAGGCCAGCATCGAGCCTTGCTAGTTACAAGGTGAAGTACAGTGACAGCGACAACAACTTCCCTTCCTGGTGGGATCATTGCCTTTTGCCCGAAGATTTGCCTACTAGCATGCACGTGTGGGAATCAACCGAGGGTTATATGGATTGGTATAAAAAACACTCTCATCCTTATATCGATCACAGGTCTGCACAAATAGCCCATCAACTGGATCGGCAGCCACGACCGCTCACTCTGCAAGCTGTGAGGGTACGTAGTTTGATATATGTTTCGATACAGGGCCTTTTAGATGTTTAACAACTTGTCCTTCTTTCTCAGCGGTTGAACCACATTGAGTCAATCATAACGGAGAATGCTGAAACCCTTCGAGGATATGAGGATGACAATCCGTTGAAGAAGATCATACTGAAAGTCATTGACTCATTAATGACATATGGGTTGCCTGAAGTTATACAACAGCACAGTAACGATACATCACAAAGAACTCGCGCTACGACGACCGAGCAACCAGCTACCACACAATATCCAATTTATGCGCAGGGTAATGTTGGATCTAACTACTTCATGCCTACCCAACAGGTTCCATATGTTACAGATCTTTATGGGACTCAGGGTGAAGCTACACATAGTACCTTTATGCCTAGCCAACACGGTCCATCTACACATGATTACAATCCTTCGTTTCCGATGTACTCTCAGGGTGAAGCTGTACCCAACAGCTTTATTCCTAGTCATCAAGTTACGAGTAGTGTTGAATATGAACGGACATCGCAACCCCTCTTTCCAGGGTTTCGTGTCGGTGAATTCACTCGCGTTAGTTCTTTTTATACAAATTCGAGAGACGACGCCAACTTCGAATCGCCGGTTTCAAGCATGCATCGCAACACTTGTTCCACTGATTATGAGGCAGACGATCAAACTGGGTTCTCTAACGCTTATGAAGAAAGCTCTGGACGTGGGTATTCTAGCAGATACTAGTGCTGTTAAAAAATTTACGATTGTGTAATTGATCATGTAATTCAACTTCCTATTTATAAATCAATAGCCGTTTCCGATATCCGTTTTGTTCATATTTCAATTACGCTTATTCAACCATGCACAAAAACAGTTTAATTAAACCGATTACAATCCTTCACGGATAATTAATGACCCGCCTGATATAACTAAAGGAATCGTAATCCGCCAGGCAAAACGGGTCCTCAATCCGCCAAAATATCTCATACATGGTTGGATCTGGCGGGTCCTCCATCCGCCATTAGTCTCATCGATGTTTTTCTCTGGCGGGTCCTCAATCCGCCACATGTCTCATCGTCTCATTAATGGGCTAAGGGAGGCGGATATACCATCCGCATTATGGGCGCTCTGGCGGGTCTGTAATCCGCTAAGGGTCGTGTCATCGTCTCCTTCATGGGGCTGTAATCCGCATGGATCCTTAATCCGTCAATGTAGGATGACAGATCCTTAATCCGTCCATATTTACGATGGGTACGAAGACCTATAAATACAACCGTTTGCTATGCATTTTCCTACACAACTACAGACAATCTCCTACACAACAACACCCGTTTTCCACCGAGATTTCAACAAATGGCGAGCGAAGGTCCAATGAGCAACGGACATCAAACGGTATACAACATACAACATTTACCATATGAAATTTAGTTTTCGTATACGAGTATTATTAATTTAACAATGTTGTTGTCATTTGTAGGAGAAGTACACTTGCCCCTACGAAGATTGTATCTTTTCAGGCTCTCCGAACGAGTTGTACATGCACCTTAAGGACGGCCACACCTGTTCGGTGTATAATATGAACAGCAGATTCACGTTTCCTGTTGCTAAAACTGATAAATTTGTTGTTTTTCTTGAAGAGGTTCTGGATAAGATCGTCTATGTCCTTGAAACAAGAACAATGGAAATCACTGCCATTGTAGAGCCAAACCGCGTAGGAGGACATCTAGATTTTGTGGGCACTTTCCTTGTAAAGCAGGACTTCGGGTTCTTCCGGTTTATTCCAAAGACAACTGAATATGATTATCCGGATGAGGTTTTCTGGGAACAACATTTTCTAACGTCCTACCCTGACACGAAGCTCCTACTTCAAGTTCTGGAATGTTTCTATGACGCTGATGGAATTATGATGATAGACTATCTTGCTTAAGTACTTAAGATGTATTGTGATATTTTAATTACTATGTACGCCGCTTTACGTTTGTAATCTAATCGTACTACGTTTCAATATAAAATTCCGTTACTGCATTTAATTCCACGTGAATATTCTAGTAGATACTAGTGGTGTTAAAAATTGTTACAATTGTGTATAAACCAATAGCCTTTTCTAAACTAAAATCGATATTCGTTTTTTTCAAATTTCAATTACGCTTATTCAACCATGCACAAAACAGTTTATAAACAATAAAAACCTGGTTTGCGCTGGCGGGTCTTTAATCCGCTAAGGGTCGTGTCACGTCTCATTAATGGGCTTAGGCTGGCGGTTACAAATTTAGCCCACATCATATGACGGCGGATATACGTTCCGCCACCTCCGATTCTGCCGCCTCTGTCAAAAAGCTAAAAACCCTAGTTGTTTCTCAGGAACCGGCGGATAATGGATCCGCCAGGTCCTTTCCAGCGGTTCCTATATCCGTCGGCTTGTTCTCCCAACCTATATATACTTCCCCTACGCAATTGTTTTCCACATCAAAAAAACTCGTCTACTAAACCTACCCCTACACATTCAATCGGGGACAAATGGTCAGCCAAGCATCAAGCAGCTCCGCCACATCCTTCCTAGAACCAGACATGTTTTACGAGTATTTGGCGGTATTAATTCCATTATTTACTTTGTTTGAAATTTCTACGAATTTTGTCCTGTGATGTAATTTTTTATTTTTCCTTTATTGCAGGATTGTAGTTTGGCCGATCAAGTCAAAATACTTACTATGCGTTTAGATTCCGCTAAACATAGCCGCAGAGAAGCTTTGCAAGATATCGAAGATATGAAGTACGAGCTGGACTGGTATAAGAATGCATATGAAGAGCAACAACTGCAATTTGCTAACACTGTTTTACATGAGGTTGAGACACACCGCCAACCGGAGGGTGACATTTGCCCCCCAAAGGGACACCAACCAGCAATTACGAAAATCAGTTATTTCAGGCTTGTTACTCGTCTCCTCGTTTTTTTACTTGTTTTGTTCTTCACGCGTGAGCTGACTCGACCAGCAACAGAAGGTGGCCATTGCACTATAACCTCCTGTAGGAGTAACAGAGGTTGATGTTGTAGTTGTCTAAGTCGTTTTTTTAAAATTTTCATATGTGTTTTTCCCTTGTTGTACTTTACAATATGTCGTTGGTTGTTCTTACCTAAATAAACAAGTTTTTCTTAAACATGTGACCAAAAACTGAGATCCTGCTACATTTAAAATGTCAATATTACAGTTTACTTGCGTCCCACATTATCATGCAAACCCTCTTCCACTCTGGTTTCGTAGATGTTGGAAATGACTAATTCGGTTTTGAAATTGAACTTCCCACCCATCAACACTTGAATGATGGTAATCCCTCCAATTTACAAGAATCGGCGGGAGTGGAGAATCTGGCGCTAACCATATCTGCACACATAATTCATAATCGAGTGTAAATATTAGACTTTATCAAAGTAATTTTTTCTATATTTAATGACGCTTAACGGAATATAATGATCCTGACGTCCCACCAACGCAATCGCGATGACGTCTGCCGGGCCGACCGGGTTACCCAAAGAGTAGAATGGGAGCGTAGTATGTGAACCACCCCATGATAAAAGCACAATGACTTTTTGAAAAGCACTCGCAGCTATGAATCCACAGAACAACATCTCCATCCAAAACTCTCGATTAGCACATTCACCATAGAAATCCATCTGATATATCACTTCGTTTATCGTAAGGAATGACGGCCCAATGTTGCATTACAGTTGATAGTTCTGTAGTGCCTCTGCGACCATCGCAGCTCGCACTTCTTTCCATGCATCCTCCGCTTCATAACCCAATAGCCATGCTAGGGATCGATACCCGTAATGACCGTCTCCCGTAACGCTTCTATATTTCGTTATGTATTGGAACATAAAAGCATCCACCTGGTTCACGCCAAATACTCGATCATAGTCAATCTGTGTACGCCTTGACTGCTTGTCTTGATCGAAATCAGCATCTTCCTCCTCATCTTCCATAAAAGCCCTTCGTCTTCTGCTTCTATTTGTACAGATGTGGTCGCGTATATGATCTCCATCGACTACATGCTCATACCAAGTCCGGTCCCTTCTCTCAGGCTGCGTCCCCCGTGGCCTACCTTTGGGTTTATTGTAACCCGATGAGGGCTCTTGCAATAAACGTCCTCCTCCACCACTTATTAATTCCATGTCAGCCGGAATTGTGTACCCTTGCGGCGGCGTTCTCCACACAATTTGTTTCCAGAAGTCGTGAATTTGATCCAAAGGGATTGGAATCCCCATTAACATGTACATATGCAAATCATGAGCACAAGGTAGACCCCGTACATTCCTCCACCATCTGTCATTGCACACAAATGGCTCAAATCCCTTCGAGGGGTTCTCCACTCTGTCCATTTTCTCCAAAAGGATATGCAAACAACTGACTGAAACCTTGTTCACTAGCTGCACAAATAATATATACCTACTTGGAGGCATAACAATTATTTCACATGGTCTTGTATTCACATCCATCTCCATTTTCCTTTGGATCTCGTCAATCTGTGACTCCACTAAAGAGTCGACCTTCTTTGCTATGAGGTGAAAGGACGCCACATTATTATCAATGAAATCTTTAAGCCTCGAGTGAGCACCCTCAACCCTACAAAAACACAACATACAAACAAACAAAAATCGTAAATGCAGTACACAAATTTACATTAACAATATCGCATTACCTATTAGTCGTCCTCGTGAGCAGATGAAATATATTGTCAGTCCACGCCCTTACAATACGCTCCTTGTAAAGTGACAGCCATGTTTCAATCACATACGGGAAAAATCCTAGAAAATCAGTCTTCATTATGGCAAAGCGAGTATTGTAGGTTTCAACAGACTTCGAGTTGAACAACGCCAGACATCTATTTCCGAACGTCTTCGCTAAACCGTGGTTCTTTGTAAGTGTTTTTACATATGCCTTGCAGTTGCAGACTATATGAAACCAACACAATAGATGTTTTGCCTCGGGAAATACTTCCTCCACAGCCTTTATCTCCGCTAGATCACGGTCTGTGACTATCGCTTCAGGGCTCTTCCCAATGTGATCATACATCTCCTTCATAATCATAAGCGTCCATCTGTAATGATCAAAGTTCTCTCTAGCCATGAATGAGAACGCGATATTGAACGTCTGTCCCATACATGTAAAGCCGACAATCTCCATCAATGCCATGTTATACCTGCAACAATGTGATCATACATCTCCATCAGTGTACGCTTACGCAAACAAAAAGTCAAAATAATTAAACCACGTGTATGAAGTTAACCTACTTGTTCGTCTTGTAGGTACAGTCCATGACGATGACATATGGAAATAAGCTCAGCAAGTACAACGACTTTGGGTTGCCCAAAAAAAATCTTGTACTATGGGGTTGCTGTCTGACAAAGGCCGAGATCTTACCATATAACCCTTGTCTACCAAATAGTCGCGTGTAAAAACAGCTACATCTTTTCCCCCCATTTCTTCACGATGATAGCTATACGTAATATTCTGTATTTGCTTCTTTGATGTTGTATACACTCCTCCATCCGTCTCCTCCCTACATTTCAAATACATACCTATGGTCGTCGGCTTCACATGAGCCTTTACAAGCGACATTACATCTGCTTTTTGCCCCTCCTTCAGTCTTCCTATATACGCATGCCCCTTAAGATTCTCTGGAAGAGGGTGATTGTGCTGGCCACAAACAACTCTCAATGTCCACACATTGTCCCCATAGTTACAGTGGAGGTAAAAAGGACAGTTACTCTTTTTTGACCGCACTTTACGAGTGAGCTTTTGTAAAACTCCTCTACAACGCCCATATTTCTCACATGTTAACTTAACATATCCAACTCCAGATTTAAATGTATTTATGACCATCCTGTGCGTTCTGCCAAGTTCTTTTGCCCACTCTAACATCTCTTCTCTTTCATTCCATGCATAATTGTTTTCAAAAATACTGGTGAAATCTTCCTAACAAGTCAAAACTTTGTTTTTGTTAAAATACGCATACGTGCAAACAATTATAGATATACGAAACGCATCAAAACAAAACAATACTAGTAACGACCATCCTATCCGTATTTATTATACACTCTAATATAAATACTCTGATTAGCTACGGGTACATCAAATTAATTGATGAACAACATATACTATAACAAACAATAATATCCATTTTTCATGATTAAAATGTAGTTTTAGAAATATATGTATTCTTACCATAATTCTCGCGGTCTTCTCTTCGTTTCCAGTTTTCAGGAGAGAACAACCTTTCTTATAAAAAACGCTTTCTTCAATAGATTTAGTGGATACAATGTTTGGGGTCAAGATTTCACTATCAACCCCGTCTATATATACATAGCTCGGAATTCATTTTCTGCAGACGGATTTACGATCCGCCATACCGATATCGATTTGACATACCACTGAACAATTGGCAAACAACGTCCAATCACGCCCGGCGGATTTACAATCCGCTATGTTTTTGGGAAAAAACAACGGCGGTTTTACAACCCGCCAACCTGTCGGATGGGAGAGAACAACCTTTCTTATAAAAAACGCTTTCTTCAATAGATTTAGTGGATACAATGTTTAGGGTGAAGATTTCACTATCAACCCCGTCTATATATACATAGCTTCGGAATTCATTTTCTGCGGACGGATTTACGATCCGCCATACCGACATCGATTTGACATACCACTGAACAATTGGCAGACAATGTCCAATCACGCCCGGCGGATTTACAATCCGCTATGTGTTTGGGAAAAAACAACGGCGGTTTTACAACCCGCCAACCTGTCGGATGGGAGAATTCATTTTCTGCGGACGGATTTACGATCCGCCATACCGACATCGATTTGACATACCACTGAACAATTGGCAGACAACGTCCAATCACACCCGGCGGATGTACAATCCGCTATGTGTTTGAAAAAAAAACAACGGAGGTTTTACAACCCGCCAACCTGTCGGATGGGAGAGAACAACCTTTCTTATAAAAAACGCTTTCTTCAATAGATTTAGTGGATACAATGTTTGGGGTGAAGATTTCACTATCAACCCCATCTATACATAGCTTCGGAATTCATTTTCTGCGGACGGATTTACGATCCGCCATAACGACATCGATTTGACATACCACTGAACAATTGGCAGACAACGTCCAATCACGCCCGGCGGATTTACAATCCGCTATGTGTTTGGGAAAAAAACAACGGCGGTTTTACAACCCGCCAAACTGTCGGATGGAGCACCCGCCAACGGGTATATATTTTCTTAACCGAACCAATTTCTTCTTTAAACCGGTTTGGTTTACAACCTAAACCCATGAACAAATTAAAATTGTTCTAAACCGGTTCCCTTTCATATAAACCGGTCTAATATTTTCTTAACCGATTCAAAATTAAAAACAATTATCCGTTAAACCATTTTTTAACCGCTTTTTATTCCAAGCGGACGGATCTATAATCCTCCCACTTCCCACCGGAAATCTAACTCCGCGCGAAGCCTCCCTTCGGGCGGATCTTCGGTTTGCCGGAAAATCGAAATGGTCATTCGACCTGAATTCCCGTCAACTCGGAGTGCAAATAGGATCCCCCATAAAAAACCACCGCAAATACATACAAAGGAAAGAGGAGTTTTATCATCTGCAATGCAATAGGGACTAAAATCTTATCTTCCCTCTACCATACTCTGCCTTTGCGGAACTGAATAAGTTTCTCCGGCCTGGGTTTGGAAATATCAATTTCTCCAAAAATCAAAAGGTTCTATTATCGAAAATGTCCTTTCGTATAAAAGTAATAATTCTTGAAATCTTGTCCTTGAGATATACAAATGGAATATCTTGCTATCAGGAAATCAGAATTCTAAAAACCCAAAAAGGAAACGAAGTGCTGCCAAAATTTCAGAATCTTTTTCTTAAATGGGCTTTTTTTTCAAAAAATTCCCCGTTATAGGCTCTATTTGAAATATATTCCCAACATAGGCACAAATTTTTGGTTCGGAAAATAAACACGTTGAAGAGACGCTGGTTTTGACAGCTTCTCTTAACCGAACCTGATTTCTTTTTCTTAACACGTAAACTTAAAAAAAAAAAATTGCATAAGGCGTTGGTTTTGTCAGCGCCTTATACAAAGCCTTAAATAATTATTCAATTGCTTCCATAAGCCTTATGCAAACAGTACGAACTCTTCACAAACAGTACGCTGGCAAAAGCGAATCTGGTTTTGCCAGCGTCTCTTACACGTGAGAATTAAAAAAAAAGAAAATCAAGTTCGGTTGAGAGACACAACGTGTTTATTTTCCGAATCAAAAATTTGTGTCTATGTTGGAAATATGTTTCAAATCGAGCCTATAATGAGAATTTTTTTGAAAAAAAAAACATTTCAAAAAAAAATACAAAATTTCCTCTCATATATATATGATCAGACTGAGTCGGATTCGACATCAAATTTGGTTCGATTCATTGCGTTCGAGTTCTGTCACGCTACCAACAACCCATATATCTGACATACGAAGTCTTTCTTCAGATGTTCTTGATTTCATCCTAGAACACTTCAAATCGAGAAAGACAAGTTAATAAGCTAAGACAAGATCATGATTATTTTTCTTATAAAAATAACCGTACTCTTTCAGTGAAGATTTGACCTTGCTAAAATCGGTTAATTACCATGATTAATCTGGATCAAATTGCAAGTTAGAGGATTAATCTCCTAAAACGTTCAATAATGAAATCATGTTATGAAACACTAGAAACTTGGAGTTTCCACATGGATTAAATTCATAATTAACTTGATCATATAAACTTCAGTAAAAAGGTATGTTATGAAAAGTGTAATTCCTTCTATCGGAGGTTTGCAGAAGTTTAAGATCTCATGGGTTCGTTTGTAACCGAACAAAGTATAAGCACTCCTAATTTCAATGTTTAAGATCTCATGGGTTCGTTTGTAACCGAACAAAGTTTAAGATCTCATGAAAAGTGTAATTTGATGATATAAGCACTCCTAATTTGTGTTTTTGTGTAACTTTTAATCAAGAGAGCAACAAAAAAGGATCAGGCTCAAGTTTTAAAAATCAAATAAAATGTGTTTTGCAAATTTTACACATTTTTTTTCAACATAATTTTGGCAACCCCGGTGAGACCCTTTTTTCCTTTTCATCTTTAAGTTACACATTTTTTTAACACTTGATTTTCTTGTGGTTGCAAAGAAATGACATCAAAAGCAATAGTCAATTTCAATGACCTTCTAACAAGCTTTGTTGTCCATGGAGGGGATGCGCAAAAGTTACTTTGAGGTGGTCTTTGATATCACGAAGGATACTATTTGTGCTCAAATCCTGCTTAACAACTCCTCTGAGGCTCTTCAATCATTTAAGGACGAAATTGTCACTAGACCAGCTCCGAAAACTTTTGTTGCGCTTTCAAACCACAGGGGAACAAGATATTAAAGAATGTGCAAACTAACATTCCAAGTGGCTACAAGCTTGTGAATCAAGCTCATGACATTAAGCTAAATTTTCGATTCAATCGAAACAAGTTTCGTGACGACAAATCCAACAAGGGTAATCTCTCCAAGAAAATGGAAAGCAGTAAAGAAAAGTCAAGTCAACGTAGGATGGACACAAAAAACTCTTGTTCTCCTTCATTAGAGGTTCCCGAGAAGACTCTACGAGAGGCCGTTAGAGACATCGTCGCACCAAAGGAGTCAACAATTGCTTCTTGGATCAAAACTCCGAGAAAAATTTACGTAGGGTCCATTCCCGTCAACATTAGAGAGGTTTTGAACAAGTAAAAATGACCACCTTGGAAGAGATTCAACAAGTTGATCACGCTTCTCAAGATCTCACAAAGGATAAAAACCTAACAACCTATCCTAAAGTGAAAAGTCTAAAGGTCATAGAAGAAAGCCTGAGTTTTCCTTCACATGAAGACTTATCATCTCTTTTTCAAGAAGATGACTTTCCGCCTCTAACCCTAAAAAAGGTCAAACAAGGTTAATCTCTCAAAGTGATCTTAACAATGTGTCGGTGTACGTCACCGGTGCATTAACCATCGAAGAGCAACTTCAAGAATTACAAAGAAAGCTTGTCGAGAGGGATCCTCAAATAGTTGCGCTTATTGTTCAAGTCAATAATCAAGGTAATACAAGTGGACAAGAGTGAACGAGGTCAAATGATGAAGGTCCAAGTAGTAGCTAAATGTACCATCTCTCCACAACAAATCAAGGAGATGATTGGTCAAGGGATTCGAGAATATCAAGCATCGCAAATTCGTCGACCATCGAGTTCAATCACAATATCAAATTAAAAAACAAAGTTTCAACGACTAAAAAAATCAAAACCTTTTCAAATAAATAAAATTAGTGAAAAGGTTAAACAACCCTTCCTAGAAGGTGGGTTTCATCTTATTCACGACGTACAAATGATAGTTGGATCGTGTCTAGGAACCCTTCCTAGAAGGTGGGCTTAGACTCGTTCCTCTGATATACGTTAATTAAACACTCTGAACTACATAAAGTTTGATTCTCTTCAAAGAGATATGTAGGCAACCCGCTAAAAACTCGGGTGCAGCCCAAATCATCAAAACACTCAAATTTTGGTTTTTGTATAACATTTAATCAAGAGGGTAACGAGAGAGGGTCGAACTCAAGTTTTAAAAAATCAATTAAAATATGTTTTGCAATTTTACACATTTTTGCTCAACAAGGGGAATTGGAAAAAGAGACATAGGATCAGCCAACGGAAAAGGAACCTGAGGTGGGTCAAGAAGTGGGTGAAGATGAGGTTCATAGAATGGACAAGGGGCAGGAGGAAAGCGAGACCCAAGATGTGGCTCAAGAGAAGGAAAGTGAGACATAAGATGTGGCTCAGAAGGAAATAGAGGTGGATCAAGTAGAAGAAAACCAGAACACAGAGGTTTATAAAATATTCATTTTTGTCTTGGGTGCAATAGTTTTTGTATTTGTGTGCAATGGTTTGTTATAGGTGTTTTTATTCCTTACTTATTTACCTATTTTTTTCAAAACTATTTTCTTTATAGGAGGTTGTAGAAATTGAAAGTGAAAAGCATAAGGAGATGGGAAAGGAGGTAACTGGAAGTGATAATGACTTTCAGAAAAAGGTACATGATACATTAGTATAGCTTATGTGTGGAGCATGTTTAGCTTCTATGTGCAGCATGTATTTGTGTTCAATGGTTTGTTATAGGTGTTTTTTTCAAAACTATTTTTGTATTTGTGTGCAGCATGTTTAGCTTTTGTGTGCAACATGTTTAGCTTTTGTGTGCAACATGTTTAGCTTCTGTGTGCAGCATGTTTAGCTTCTGTGTGCTGCATGTTTAGCTTTTGGGTGCAACATGTTTAGCTTCTGTGTGCATGACTTTTTTGTTTTGTGTGCATGAATTTATATTAGGATCCAGAACAAGAAACAGGGGTGATGACAACGCTAGATAAGAAGGACAATCTACCGAAAAGGGTCACAATATAAATATCATGTTTTTAAAATGAATATGTTTTTGTTATTGATTAATAATTGGCTATGTGTGGCAGGTCAAATTTGTATGCGGAACCAGTGCAACACCAGCACAAGAGAAAAGGATTATCAATCCTTCAGCGGTTCTAAACTCGCGATGGAGACAAAGAGAAGTGAATCTTTCGGAAAACATCACATCAGACGAAAAAGCCTTGTACAACTGGGCTACGACAGAAAAGGGAAATGACGAAGAGTAAGTAGTTTATTATTATGAATATCTAAAATGGAGAACTGGACAGTGGGGCACTTGATGCCTATCTAAAATGAATATTTTATGTTTATCTGTGTTGTAGTGGTTATCTCTTCCATTTGGGCACATACAGCTTAACTAGACAAGACTTTGTCACACTCAAGAAAAATAGAGAACTAGACAGTGTGGTATACAACCTATTTGAATGAAAATGAAACATTCAAGGACCCGTTATCACCGTTAAGGTTCTTCATCCCATCATATATTCTGTTAAGCAGATTCACAAAACTGATGCACACACAAAATTTATATGAAATATTTGCAATGAATATATTTTCTTTTCTTTTGCAAGAAATTTACCGTGCAACACAAACATTCTACAATGAAAGTGAAAGGGAAAGACTTCTGCCAAGCAACGATAGAAACCTTCAACTGTGTCAACTCTCTTAAGCTCGGGCAGAAAACACTGCAAAATATTGATTTGGTAAATTGCATCTGTGTGCATGAACTTTCTCTTTTGTGTGCATCAAATATTTCTTTTGTGTGCATCAAATATTTCTTCTGTGTGCATCAAATATATCATTTGTGTGCATCAAATATTTCTTCTGTGTGCATAACATCCTACTCTCTCTGATTTGCTCAGGACCTGTTCACTGTACACAACCAAGGAAACTACTTTGTGATAGCTATAAATGTCAAGTCTCCACAAGTGCATATTCTGGATAACTCAGCAAGTGGTGAAGAGGATAAATATGGCACAATCCTGCAATCATTGGTAAGTACACAAACAGTATAATTATGATTTGATTATTAAAATAAATAAATAACTAAAAGCATTAAATATCTTATTTTGGTGCAAAGACATTGTTTTATCCAATTCCTAAAGAACAAAAACATGGTAGCCAAAGCTCTGCTTTTTGAAGATGAAGTAAAAGTTCCAATAAAGAGGTTGGAAATGACTTGGAGGGATAAAAGAAACAAAAAAGATTGTGGGGTATATGCTATCAGACACATGGAGACATACATGGGGACGGGACTATCCGATTGGAACACTGGCCTAAAAAAAAGAACCAAGAAGTTGCTGGACACTCTAAGAGTCAAGTACCTTCACAAGCTATTGAGCAGCAAATTCAATACACATCGAGATAAGGTGACGCAGATTATTCAAAGGGAGAAAAAACCGAAGACTGTAAAACCTTCTAAAAAAGTTGGTTAAACAATGTAGAAGGGAAAAACAGAAAATATTATGTGTAATTGGTAGTTGAATGATAGGTTTTAAACAGATTCTAGTCAGTTTTTGGATGAATGTTGTGGTTGAATATTGACGGTAACACTTTTATGGTTGGATATTACGCTTGTGTTGGCAAAACAATGTAAATCTGCATCAACTTGTATATATATTGACAATGGTTTATATCTAACGTGTGCATGACCTACTTATATGTGTTTGACTAGTACAAAAGTAATGTGCAACACAAAACTACATCTGTTTGCATCACATATTTCACTTGTGTGCGTAGGAAATATCTAATGTGTGCAATACTTAACTTTGTGCATGAAAGTTAAGAGGAGAATAATATTAATACTATAGAATGGATGTGTGTGCAAAGGTTTTAATGTGTGTGTGCATCAGTTTGGGTACCTGTGTGCAAAGGTTTTAATGTGAGTGTGCATCAGTTTGGGTCCCTGTGTGCAAAGGTTTTAATGTGTGTGCATCAGTTTTAATATGTGTGTGCATGACTGTTAGAGCAGAATTATATTATTTCTCTACAATGGATGTGTGTGCAAAGGTTTTAATGTGTTTGTGCAACACAAAACAACTATTGTGTGCATCACATATCTCACCTGCGTGCGTGAGATTATTCTACTGTGTGCTTCACTTTGAACAAAAGATGTCTTGCAATAATATTTAAGTCTAAAAACTGAATATTACAAAACCATGAGTCTAAAACACACATAAGTCAAAAAAACAATGAGTTTAAATTTAATCCACATATTGGGGGCATGTCTTAATGTTGTGTCCACACTTATTGCAGATCTTACAAGCCCTCTTTTGCTTCTTCGACTTTTCAATCCCGGTCTCTTAACCACTTCTAAGGCGTGTCTTCTTAAACTTGTTGTTGACTTGTTCAGGAGGATGGACGCTAACTTGGTCTGGTAAAAGCACCAACCAATTTCTCGAAGGCAAACTTCTTGGTTGAGGTTGAGGCAGATGGATCAACCATTGCAGAACTGTTGAATACAGTCTTTTGATCCTTTAGCAAAGCCAAAAACTATTTCAATTTATCAACGTCTTCTCCCACAACATCAACACATGCATACATTTCTGTCATGACTTCATCCAACAACCTCTTCCTTTCATCAATCAAAACACTACCATCATGAACTGCACCATCAATTTCAAAAATAGGTTGTAATATTGATTTCTTAGTCCAACGAGTGTTGAGGAGGCTAGGAGGGAGATCAACTGCATGGCAATTTTTCAATGTAGTGAAGATGTGGCAACAAGGAAAACCTAGCTTAAGGAACTTATTACAAGAGCACTCAAATACATTACTTGACTGCACATATTCAACTTTGCAGATCCTACCAAATTCATCGAGAATTTGATAATAATGAATCCCATCTTGTTTTTTCAACTCATGAAGTGTGCAATGATATGCACCACTCATGAACTCTTCCTGAACTTCATAAAATGCATTAATGGTGTACACACTTGCCATATTCTTCTCTATTTGCAATGGTGTCTTCATACGAGGAGTAGAAGTACATGAATCAAGATGAAACTTCTTTTGGCCATGACGTTGGGATTCAATTGCACTATTGAACCGCATCATACACACAACTAAGCTAGATTAAGAGCTCAGAAATATGCCAACAAAGTTGTTTTGGCTTTCAGATCGAGACGTTGTCCTCAGAAGATGAGACATTTTCATATCTTGAAAAAACGAGGGTATCCAATAGCGGCGTAACTCAAACACGACAAATAACCACTCATGGCCTTGTAAACCGAATTCTTCCATAACTGAAAACCACTTATTTTCAAACTCCAAAGGACTAAGGTCATCGCTCCAAACAATGGAATTGAACTTAGAATGGTAGGAGTCGATAAAAGAAGGAGGAGTCCTGGGAGGAAATTTGACCTTGTTGACAACCTTCATCATAATATGCCACATGCACAAACGGTGATCAGATCCAGTGAAAACACGTTCAACAGCGGCTTTAACGGCACCATCTTGATCAGTTAAGATGATGTGAGGATCATGGCCCATAGCTTTCTTGAAGTTTTCAAAAATCCAAACATACGGTTCAATGTCTTCATGCAAAAGCAAAGCAGCGGCAAATGTGATGAACCTTTTGTGATTGTCAACTCCAGTGAATGGAATAAATATCATATTATACCTGCAAATAATAAACACCAAAGAAAAACTTATGAAATACTCTTGTGTGCTAAAATTATACTGTGTGTGCGCGCAGAACTTAATAAATGTGTGTGCATAACTAATGAATTTTCTGGGTGCATGACAAACTCAGTGTTTGTGTGCAGAACTTATACTCTGTGTGTGCATTAGATTGACTGTGTGTGAGCATAACTTATTAAATGGAATTAATTTTAAAAAAATGAAGAAGTCACAAATACCTATTCAATTGGTATGTAGCATCAGCAGAAACAACATCACCAGAGTACGAGAAACTCTTCCTCATAATAGAATCACACCAAAACAATCGAGTTAGTTTATTTTCCTTGTCTACATAATAATCAAAGTGGGGTCACTTCCCTATTCTCTTTGGAGAAAACCATTTCAGAGGGATCCAATAATGGATGTGTATGACGACACTCAAAATTGGTCACTCGATATCCGTTGTTGCCTGCATGTCTAAGCCACATCTTCGCATCACATCCACAACGATTAGACACCCTCCTTCTTTTGACAACATTCTCCCCTGTTTGATTGAAATCTGCAAATGGCGATACATATTTGAATCCTTCCCTCGAACAAGAAAGATACCTCCATTTAATTGTTTTCTCATAATCGTTGACTTTCTTTGTTGAACACACACGAGTAGAAAAACCACACGCCTTTTCATAAGATGCATAAAATTGCATGCCATGAAGAAGAGTTGGAGAGAGCTGACCAACATATGGCGTCAAGGCAACATCGCACTCAGGGGTCTAAAACTGAGCTAAACTACCAGGAGAAATAAAGGACATGCTTCCTTCAATATGAGTTTCATCTCCTGAAAAAGGAATGAAACAACAGAACACATTTAAACTTCTGTGTGCATCAACTATGTCTGGTGTGTGCAGTGATTATGCCTCATGTTTGCATCACTTTTTTCGTGAATACATTATTTCAAACCATACACTAGTTATAGATTGTGTGTGCAATAGAAACTTCTTAGGAGTGCATCAGAGATACAAATCCAATGCAAAACTAATTTTGTTCGTCTAGAATTCTTATATACATGAAAACTTTGTATTGGATGGGTATACAAGACATTCGACATAAAATCATACAAGAAAACATATTTGCAAATCATCATCTACAACAATCAACTATAAAGCATGGCAAAACCTAGGATTTCATGTTCAGTTGTAGCAATTTGAGCTTAAGCATGGGAAAAAGGAAACCTAAATACACTTCCCAAATTTAAATCAAAACCAAAACAAACACTAAGAGCTTCAATCGAGCAGACATTGTGTGCTTAATCAGTTCTCAACATTTGAATCACACACATTATCAAAATCATATGAAGTAAGGGATAAAAGTCGTTGGCGAAGTGTTCCTAACCTGAATCGATCGAAGGAGAGCCGGTTTGGACGGAGGGAGAGAAGTCGTCGGCGACGGAATTCATGGAAGTTTCCATTAATGACGACAGAACGAGCGAAAGCGAAGGATTCGAGAGAGAAATCGACATGAATCGAGCGGCAGCAACGAGAGAGAGAAAAAAAAAAGATTTGGGGATAAAATCTGCCACGTGGACGCTTGGGATGGGTTGGGCTGTTAAGGGATGGAGGATGGGGATGTATCCTTATTCCTCATATGGAAAGTCATCCTCATGGGATCTTTTCCCATAATTTTTGAAGTAGGAAAATAATATTCACCCATTATATTTATCAACATATTCAACAATGTATTCATCATGATTTTTTAGCTTTTGCTTTGCTCACCGATAAAAAAACCAATACCCAAATAATTTTTTTTATCATAATATAAAATAAATATATTTTTGAGATCATAATTAGAATTAATTATTGATGAAAATATTCATAAACACTATTAATATCTTTTTACCATTTCGGTATATATTTATTGATTTGAATATCGTAGATTATTAATAATATAAAAGCACTTAGCATGATATATTGATTAATATTATAAAAAACAATTCAATATATTTCAAGTAATAGTATATGTCTGTAAATAGTATTTGATAGAAAATAAAAATAATTCACGCAATATATTCATCATAATATTGTCTTACCAAATGTCGATATCATAATATCACGATATGTATTAATCTAATATTGTGATTTCTTAAATCATAATCATCATATCATATATGGGGTTGGAGAAAAATATTCACCTAATATATTCATCAAAATATTCATCATCATTTTTTAATAGGAGAAAAACGATCACCCTCATCAAAATATTCACCCGGTATATTCATTATAATTTTTGCGTTTTTTTCTTAGCCCATCAAAAAAAGTAACATTAAAATCCGAATAATTTTTTATATTATAAAAATAAATAGACTAAAAATTTAAGATTCATAATTGAAAAAAATCAATACTAAAAAATACATATATATAGTTATTTAAATCTTATACATCAAAGGGATTTGTCTCACCAACCTAAAGCAAAGATAATACAACAAATATATTACTTCGATTCAAAAGATATATTACATATTTACATGTATAAACCAACTAAAAAAAAATTACAATTCTATTGAATATATTGTTATTAAACGTTATAAAGTCAAAGAAGAGAGATAGACTATACAAGATAATAAAAATACAAAAAAATATGGTTAAAAGATATATAATGTTTTTTAATTTATTCTATTTCTTTAGGAATATAATCAAATACAATTTTTATGAAAATGGGAGAAGGGTTATCGTATTTTTCAACAAGTTAATCATCTTCCTCACTAGAATAGACTCATATCAACAATGGAATTTGTCGACAAACTAATCGAAAGAAGAGACAAAAAAATTATTTGAAAGATGGAGTTTGACCTATCTCTTAATCTTCAATCCATTCTTCATCTATCTTCCGTTCTAAACCTTAACTATGTGTGTTTTATAATAATAGATTTTCTAATCAATTTATAATAATAAATAAATAAAATTATTTCTTAGATAACAACTTACTTATGGAACTGATCAATTCTTTTTGGTTGGGTTAGGGTCATCCATTTATCCAATAAATGTATATTAAAGTTGGATAGTATAAACAATATACATTTTGAATAAAGTCTGTTATATAATTCTTATCTAAATAGGAAAAAGGTTTTACCGTTTATAGAGATATAAAAAAAAGTCAATCATATTAAAAAAAAACCGTGTTAATATGTCATAGTAGTGTACACTCAAATAATTTAATATACAATATACGATTTTATTATGATTCATTTGACCCGTAAAAAATGAATTAAATATATAAGAAATACTACACTTATTAAATCAATTATAAAAATTACAATATACTTTTATTAAATTCATTTAGCCCGTACTACAAGGTCTAGTACTTAGAAGTATATAGCTCGTAAGCTTGAAAATCATAAACTCTATTATATCTTATTTTAAAAATGGGCATTGGACATTGAATAAGTAGTTGATGGTGTGATTTTGAAAATATTGAAGTGTGTGACTTTAAACAGTAGTGATTACTGAGCATAAATAATTAGTTAAAAGGATGAATAATGTAGGTGCTATATGTTCAATATTAATAATTCGGAGTAGTGGCAGTGTGGCATTAGTGGGCATTTATATAAACATTAAAACTTCATTTCCACATCAAAAATTTTGACTTGAAAGATACTCATGAGAGAATATAAATCCTACCTTTTTACTTTGTAACTTTGTTTAATATCTCGTCGCACATCGAGTTCGTTGGAGGATATTGAAGTTGTAGATTTTTAGATAAGGGTAAAGAATCAATTTAACATATTGGTCATCACAATCATTGGATCAGTTTCTTTATTGGCTTTCTTTGAATCTCACCATAGCCACAAGTTGATTTAAGTCACCATTTTTCAACCCGGACTCGACCCAACCCGAAAATAAACGGGTTGATCGAGTTTGGGTTGAAAAATCTCGGGTTTCAACCCAATAATTTTTGGGCAGGTCGGGTTGGATCGATTTTTGCCAGGTCTACTCCTAAGTCTAACTTGAATTCGGTTTTTCGCATCGTCGAAAACCTAATGAGCTCTTGTTTGAAAGTATTTTTATTCGGTTTTTCTTTAAACTAGTTTATACCCCGCGTCATGCACGAGTTTATTTAGTTCATGAATAAGTTAATAAGAAATCTCATATATAATTTTATACGAAAAATAAGTTGATAGTTTATAAATGCTATTGTTGTATAATTAAATTTAAAATTTTATATATAATCTATAAAAACAAATAAAAATAAACTTTGATGTCTTATAGAGTTTTATTTTATCAAATTATCATAATTCAATTTTTAATAAATTTTATATATTGATTTGAACTCTTTTCTTATTTATATAAAACTATTTACAGAGTAATTCAGGCAAAAAGATCCCATGAGGATGACATCCCATATGAGGAATAAGGACTCATCCACACCCTCCATCCCTTAACAGCCCCACCCCATCCCAACCGTCCACGTGTCAAAAATCTCCCTCAAATCTGTTTTTCTCTCTCTCCTGATTTGTCTCTCTTTTCCTGACGTTGCTCGTTTCTGCTTGCTCGATCTTCTTTGCTCTCGATTCCTGCCTACATTCCATCTTTTCCTCTTGATTCCTGCCTCCATTCCGTCTTGCTTATTCCGTCTTCACTCGATTTGGTTTCCTTTCGTCATTTAATGGAGTCTTCCATTAATTCCGTCGCCGGCGACTTCTCTCCCTCCGTCCAAGTCGGTTCTGCATCGATCGACTTTGGTAAGAGCTTCTTTTCTATTTGTCGGTGACTCCATGACTTATTAAGCATACAATGTCAGTTAGATTGAATTTGTACATGAAAACCTAGGTTTTGCCATGCTTTTATAGTTGATTGTTGCAAGTGATAATTGTTTGTGAATCGATCTTGTCGGGATTGCATTTTTTCATCAGCATCTATTTGAGATTGTATTTTTCAGTCAGGATTGCATTTTAGTGCACACAAACAATTTGTGAATTCATTGATGGTAAGGTATTCGAAGAATGGAAGAAAACTATAGGAAGCACACCACCTGTTTGATTAAATTCCCCAATCACATGTTTTTTTGACTTAGAGAGAAAAGAATAAGAACTTGTTTTGAATTAGAGATAGAAGAATATAAACATCTTTACTTTTTTGAGTTTGCTTTTTTGAGTTGGACTTCAGATACTTGTAAGAAGAAGCAACAAAGCATGCTCACACAAGGATTAATGCACACAACATCCTTGATTGATGTGCACACAAGAACTTTTTGATACACATACAATTACTCACTTATGCACTTTGAGTTTCTTATAGTTGTTGAATGACTGTCTTCTTATGCACACACAATTAATAACTTATGCACAGAAAAGCCATGACTCTTGCACACAAAAGCAAAAAGTGATGCACACAATATCATTCTGACATCTGCTTACTCATCCATTTTTCCAGAAGATGAACAGAAAATTGAGGCCAGTTCGACCTTTGTTTCTCCAGGCAGTACAACTCAGTATTACACTCCTTAGTGTTTTTATTCATGAAAAGAAGTGGTTGTTGGTTGAAGTCATGACACAGATGTATTCATGTGTTGATATCATGAGTGACGACATTGATAAAATCAAACAGTTTTATGTTTGCTAAAGAAACAAAAGGATGCATTCAACAACTCAAGCAATGTTGATCCCTCTACCACTACCTCAACAAATAAGTTTGCATTTGAGAAACTTTTGTGGCTTTAACAGATGAAGTTAGTGTTCATGCTCCTCACCAAGCAAACACAAAATTCAAGAAAAGACGATTGAGAAGCGGGCAAAAGATTGAAACTGGAAATTCGAAGAAGCATAAGAGAATGTCAAGATCTGCAATAAGTCGGGACACAACATTAAGACATGCCCCCAATATGTGGATTAAATTTAAACTCATTGTTTTTTAGACTTATGTGTGTTTTAGACTCATGGTTTTGTAATATTCAGTTTTTAGACATATATTATTGCAAGACATCTTTTGTTCAAAGTGATGCACACAGTAGAATAATCTCACGCACACAGGTGAAATATGTGATGCACACAGTTGTTGTTTTGTGTTGCACACACTAGTTTTGTACTAGAAAGCAAAACTGATACACACACACATTAATTAAAACCTTTGCACACACATCCATTCTAGAGTAATAATATAATTCTCCTCTACCCGTCATGCACACACATATTAAAACTGATGCACACACACATTAAAACCTTTGCACACAGAAACCAAAACTGATGCACACACATTACAACCTTTGCACGAGATTTGTTTTGTGTTGCACACAGATGTAGTTTTGTGTTGCACACTACTTTTGTACTAGCCAAACACATATAACTAAGTCATGCACAATATAAACCATTCTCAATATATATACAAGTTGGTGCGGATTTACATTGTTTTGCCAACATAAGCGTAATATCCAACCACAAAAGAGATAATGTCAATATTCATCCACAACATTCCTCAAAAACTGACTAGAATTTGTTTAACACCTAACATTCAACTACCAATTGGACACTCTAACGTCGTCGCCGCCGGTGTTTCTGTGGGAGATGGCGGTGGGCCGGTGGCTCTCTCCAAGTGTGATACGAGAGCTTTTACTCTCTCTCATGGTGTTCTTGTTGGTTGGCTAGAAAAGAGTACATGGCAATGATTTGTACAACACCCGTTGTCTATTCTTTACACTAATTGTTTGAGGTGCTCGTAGGCGGGTACGCATCAGCACATCCCTCAGGAATTTCTCTTATTTGTTCCTCTTAGTAGTATGACAACGGCATATATTTGAAAATTTGACAATTCATCAAGGGTAAAATAGTCATTTTCTGATTTTTAACAGTGATTCTAACATTTTTAACAGTGATTCTAACGGAATAGATGGAAGTGTGGTTCCATGTTAACGGAATAGCAAAATATGGTGGTTTCTTGCAAAAAGTTAAATATAGGGTGGTTTGGTGCAAATTCGGTCGAATAAAGGGTGGTTCGACGCAAAAAATATTAAAACAATATTGAAAAATAAAATAAATTGGAGAACAAAAAAAGTTATTTTATAGGTTAACAAAAAAAACTCATAAATGAATTTAGTTTAATTAGGAATATTTATTTTAAAATTACATAAGTGGGGGAGGTAAAAACAAACCATGATCTGAATTGGAGAATTTAAAAAAGATAGTTCAATTTTTTATGATTTAATTTAATTAGGGAGATTTATTTTCTTTAGTTTTGACAAATAAGATGAGAATGCGATGAAGTAGCGGTGAGGTGGCGCAATGTTTTGCAAAGAGGTGGATTCTCCCTTATATTTTAGTTAGGTAGATTTCATTAAATAAATAGGTTTAATAAAACGGGCTACGGTGAGGGCTATCGGTCATCCCACATTGAGGGTCGGGTACAAACAATGTGATAGACCCTACATGTGGGCCGCGGGCTAGCCGGCCTGCCTAAATGGACTGAAAAAATTAGTCTAACCCGACACAGGCCCTTGTTTGACCAGGTCTAGTCACAAGCTCTACATGGTAAATTAGTTATCCATGTTCTTTGAATTATTTCATACTTTATACTATTTTTCATTTTCATAACGCTTATATAAAAAACTAGTTTAGTTCTTCGTTCGTCGCATGAGTATTATTAAATAATAAATTAAATTAAATACATAACTTAGGTTAAAATATATTACATATTGATTTAGTTCGCTTACCTTATACAAATTTAGTATAATTTAAAAAAATAATTATTCAATTTAAATTATTACTTAAATAGCTAAAGTTAAAAGATATTAATTCTATAATATTATGTTTTTGAATTAGTATGATAAATATTTTTAATAAAGAGATTTTTAATCAAGCATTTTTTGAATATTTAAATATATATCAGTTTAAAGTGTTTAAATTTTATAAATTATGAGATTAAATTTTTCTATATAATTATTAAAAAAACTATGTGTATATTAAAGCACATAAAATATGATTTGGAGAAGGTTAAAAGTATAAATAAATAACTAAGCATAGTATCTTGTAAATACTATTTATAATTTTCCTATTATATGATTTTGTTTATTACAAAGGTAAATATTATAAAAACTGACATGTGACAAAATAAATTATGAAATGAATTGTGACAATTTTAGTGAGGAAGGAACATGTTGTGAAAATGGAGATTTGTTTTAATATATATATATACACAATATAGTAGATTATCCGACATCCGAAAATAACAATTCTAACGAAATCGAAGGACCAAACAAATCGACTTATGCTTCATTTTGATAAGCCAATATTTCCCTCAAACATTTCCCTACACATTTGGCACCCTGAATCACAACACTGGAAGGAGGAAGACATGAAAGTAAACAGTTCAAATTCATGGTGGAAATGTCATAGGGATCAAAAATGGCTTCTGAACAAATATACATAAACATAAGTTACAAGAAAATAGAAAATAGGTTCTAGGAAGAAGCCGAAGTTGTAGCGGCAAGCTCAGTCTTCTTGTCTTTGGCCTTGACCAACTCCTTCCACTTATCTGCACTATCAATTATCTCCCCAGTTTTTACGAGGTAACGAACTTTGCTTCCATCTTCAAGGATTTTGTGACCAACCCGACTTGCTACATTCTGCTCTTTTGAGTATAGCATCACATTTGAGCTGTGGATTGGTGCTTCAATCTGGGAGATTAAATTACAAGAGTGCTTTAGCTGACAAAAAAAACGATAATTAACTCCAAACTAGCTGCAAACGCGCAGATCTGTCTAATGATACACAATGCACAAGTCAAAGTTAAATGCAGTCTTTTTTTGGCACTTAATCTGGATAGACAGGTAAAAAAAACATTCTGTCTACAAAGAAAAATGCCTCCAGAACACATAGAGCTTAGATATTTGTAAAATTCATAGTCTGAATTTACCAGTCTATCATACAGAGAAATAAAATGTTCATATATTTGTATACAATGTTCACAGAAATAAGATTATGCCTATGAATTCATCAAAGCCAACAGTTGTGTCTCAAGGAAGTACTTTAGTTGTCATAAGTGTAATATTCAGCTCCATATTAGCTGTACAATTGTAGAGATATCTAATGATATATGATACACAATGCACAGAAGAAAATTGTGACAGAGTTTTTATGTCTCAGTTAGCTTCTGTTTCTTCTTGGATTTAAATCTGCATAGAGAGGAATACACAGAAGACCAAAACTGAATGTGCACTTCGCTAAAGCTACTTATAAGACAGAACAGAAGAGAAATAAAATGTATGCATCATAGGAATCTATAAACAATAGGTACCTTGATTATCTCTCCTGGCTCACCCTCTCCTCTGCTCTTTACATGCTTGGTCTTCAAGTTAATGTCTTTGATAAGGACTGAGCTGTTATGCTTAAAGAGTTCTGTGATCTCACCTATCTTACCCTTGTCACTTCCAGATATTACTTTAACTGTGTCACCAAGCTTGACATGCATTTTGTGGAGCTGTGGGAGACTATTTGGCTTGCATTTCTTTCTCTCCCAGCGCTTCAGCTGCAAATAGAAAAATGCATATATTCCATGAGTCCAAATCCTCTATAACAAATGTATATAACCAAATTGTGTATCTTTGTATTTTTGATCAAAATTAAAGGAAATGAGAATCACATTTAGGTTTTAGTGTTTAATAAATTATCATTTCCTTTGCTTTTTACAAGGATACATAATTTAGTCTCACATATTTGTTACAGATGATTTCCATTCATATTCCATAGGCCATAAGCAGTGAATGGAAATAAATTTGTGAAAAAGATATCGAATATTCAACATTTTACCGGGTTGGAAGGCGCAAGGGGGAAATTAAGCGGAAAATACTAACCTTCATTACAATAAGACATGGAGGTTGCTCGGTGGACTTGACCTGTAATGCATATCCAGTAGAAAGAAACCAAGTTAGCTTCAAAAGAAAACACAATATCTTGAAGGAGTAAAGCAAAATAATTAGCTTCAAAAGAGAGAAAATAATAGCATCTTCAATTATCTTAATAAGTATATAACTATTAAAAAACACATTTTTCCTATGTAGCACGGAAACCTCTCCTAAGGTTCGAAGCGGGGTGTCGGAAACCTGAAAACGCTTGGAAGCTCCCGGAAACACCGGGAAACGATGGGGAAACGCCGGGAAACGTACGAGGAAACGTATGAGGAAACGTTTCAATGAGCTAAAAAATAGAAAATTATATATATTTTATTAATAAATTAAAGAAAAATAAAAAATAAAAAAACATAGCCCTAACCCTTCATCTGTTTCACGTTCTCAACCCTCACATTTGGTTTAGGTTTAAGACTTGGTTTTCAATGCTTTTGTCAGAATTTGATTTTTATAAACTATAATTATTTTAAAGAATTAAATTACTTATATTGTATTTGCCTCTTACTAATATTAATGTATTATTCATTACAATAGTTTTAAAATGATATATAATATTTAAATATATCGTTGTTTCCTATATTTGTTTATTTTAGGTTTGCCGCTTCCCGGTGTCTTGTTGTTTCTCGTTTCCAACTGCCGTTTCCATTTACCACATTTTGCTTGGAAATCAGAATTATAAAACAATTAAGAACGGATATAAAAGAACTAAGAGGCAAGGACGTATCATCATATGAGTTCAGGATATCTGAAGTAATATAACAATTAGACGATTAAAAGTAGGACATGAAAGATGCCATAACTCCACACAATCACAATATATTGACAAGTACAAAGAAAGATATGAATCAAATCTGGTGATATGTATAGGTTATTATTCGTCATATCGTATTCGTTGTCCATTATATAATGCATTTCGTTCGATTTTGCCTCTTTTTCCTAATCATCTCATAGTCTACTAAGGTCTGAAGCTGATTGCCTTAATAACAGCGTGTAAGCTGTCACCCATTCTCTAGAAAGCTGAAAAGAGAGGTCCTTCAAGTTAGATGCAGATTGCGAATTCCATCCTCTTTCACTCTCTAATTTCTCCCTTGGCACCCAACAAATCAACACATTAAGAATTCCATCAATCAGTACAATAAATACATCCAGTAATTCAAGCAACATAAATTACGGGAAAACAGGGAAGTGCACTCTCGATTTCACAAATAAATTTTTTATTCAAGCACATAGCAGGCCAGAAAGTAGTGTGATTGATTGAGACTTACCAGAGGAGTAAAGGAGAAGGGAGCAATGCGTTGCCCTAAAAAGGAATTGGAAGAGAGAGACATAGCAGTGAAGGAGCTATAAAGAGTAGCCATTGTTGCCTAACTCTTGAGCTGTCGCGTTCTCCGGCGACGGTATTGTCCGTGTTATCTTCTGCTGCTTTTGAGAGCTTCGCTGTGGATGAAGTTGTGGATATGGAGGGAGATAAAGGAGCTTCTTTCTTCGTTTTTAGCAGGCCAAACCAACCCTATTCGGTCCATTTATTGGGCCTGGCCCAAAATTACTCACGTCATGCAAGTGTAAAATTCGGTCGGTTTATAGAAGAATTCATTAGAACAAACTTTTCTCAAGACTAGACTTTCGCGCGGGGCAAATACGAATTTTCGTATGTTGTTTAACGTTATTTAATAGACATTAATATAGTTAAGTAGATGTCCTAAAATTTGATTGTGGCTAATCAAACTCACAACCTTCCAATACAACAATTCAGACTAAAAAAAAGCAAAATTTATAAGCAAAATTTTCAAGAAATTGACAGAAATTATACATGATAACTTCTTTCAAAAGAAAAAAAGAAGTCACTCTTGTGTTTTTACTTAGAGGATATACATACATATGTTCTTAATCTAAAAAATCATAGTAATGCAGTAAAAGTCAACCATTAGTTATGCCCTCGATGACGTGGATGTGGTGGGGATGGAGTTGTGCCTTCAGTCTTGAAATCGTTCCTTTGACAATTAAAAAAAACACAAACATCTTCTATATAGCAGTAAATCAAGTAATGCTAGAAGCACTAACAATAATGTTCCTTGTAAGAAGTGAGTATTGAAAAGTAATCCTAGAAGTGCTAGCAATAATGTTGATCCCAATAACGTACATTACACTTTTAAATAATGGTGTGATGTGTGTAACAAATTGTTCGAATTTTCAAATGTTGTTTGTCATCTCTCCTACCTGGAGCAAAGTTTATTTTGTGATTCTCTGACAATGACAACGTTTATTTTGATTGTCATCTCTCCTACTTGCAGAAAAGTTTATTTTCTGATTCTCTGACAATGACAAAGTTTATTTTGTGATTCTCTGGCTACGCCTACCTGGTAAAACAATTTAACTCGAGCATCAATTGTTGAATTCTCTGGCAATGACAACGTTTATTTTGTGATTGCATAAATACCTAATATACTTGGAGCAAAGTTTAGCTCAAATTTGTAAGAGTAGAGCACTTGTTTATCATCGCAAAAATGTAATGAATATGTTAAAATAAATTAAAAAATAATTAATGGAGTGGTGCATCTTGATATAGGAACGTCAACTCTGAGTAACCAACAATGAAGTTTGCAATGAAGAAAAAGAAACTCTTTACTAATTACTTTCCTAATTCTCTGTAGGATTATTTGATCAGCACCACTGCAGCAAAACATCATCCAACTCCCTGCATAAAGAGTGATTCTTCAACGCACGTGTTAAAATTGAAATATTTAAGATTGATGCCTCTTCAAACATATGGCTAAGAAGGTAGTTGCATAAAGAGCCGAATATAAGAATGTAAAATGTGAATATTAAATTATCAAAACGTAAAACGGTTATTAATTTTATTTCTTCCGCGAAAAACGATCAATAAACATAAAGGGAAATTCATTCTACAATGAACATTTTAAACATGAAATTTCATAACAACTCACGCATTTGGCATCAAAATGACATTGGTTGCAGCTTTTCCGGCCATGGCATTCGCAAAAGCGAGGAGTTTAGCAGATTTAATTGTGACAGTTTTTATTCACTTATTAATAATACTAGAATTTCTCGGCCCGCGCTACGCGCGGGTTTTAAAACGGCTCTAACATTTCGCTAATTTCATCTTTTAAAATGAAAAGAGCAAACATATATATTTGATTTTTCAATCTTAACATTTGATACTCCATAATTTTATTTGACTATTGTATTATATAAAAGTGTTGTATTTCATTTAAAGGAGAAGGTGCAATTGTCAATATTTCTTTATTCTAGTCGACGATTTTTTTTAAAATGCAGGCGGTCTTTAACAAGTGTGCCATCAAAAGATGAGAATTATCCTTCTTTTGATTACACACATGTTTGTACGTGGTGCTAAAAAAACATGTTTGTACGTCGATTATTTTTGAAAGTATATTTTTTACATACACTAAGTTGTTAATTGAGACTTTGGAGGCAAGTGTAAAATTGCACACTCAAATTGATCTTACTTTCTATTCACAATTTTGTTGGAGCAAGTATACACACTATTGTTTTTTTTCTTTAACAAAATCAAATTGCTCTTTCTTCCATGGATTCCCCTTATGTAATTCTGTGAACCCTTAACAATAAACTATTCTTATTTTTAGACAGGAAAAATGACGGAACATTTTATTATCTATACACGGTAAAAATCTCAAAGGTAAAGGTAAAATGAAGCATGTGGATCGGTCGGCCCACTGCAAAGACTACCCACGTATACATTACGCATTATGAATTTGGCACCATTTTTTCAATGGAATAGTTGATTGGAGTTTTTAAAAAAGAGCATTTATGGAGTTGAGGATTGAAATTTATTAGCTAAAACATCCAAATTTATATTATACTAGAAACGGGTACCCGCGCGAAGCGCGGGTAAATTGTTTTGTTTTTTTCCTTGTTTTTTTGTTGTTGTGTTCATTGCGCAAGTTTTTTTTGTCCTTATTTTATGCCTTTTTCCCTCCTATTTTATTGAATAAGCTCCACATTTGTCTTTTTGATTGGCTTCACGTTTAATAACTCCTTACCAATTTCTTCTTAGTTTAAACCCTTAGTCTGATATGCGTATAGTTTGATGTGCGTATACTTGTTTTTTTTTTTGGGTCTGAAATACTTGTAATTCTATTGTAGATCACATGATTTAATTGTGTGTAGTTTTTAATGGGCCTAGTATGTTTTTGTAGTAGTTATTTTGTATGGATCAGGCCCATTTCATATTCGTTTTTATTTTTGGTTTAGCCTGTCATGTTTTTTGGTTGTAATGTAGCCCTGTAGCCCAGTTTTATATATGAGATATTCCATTTCATCTTGTTGTGTGCAGTTGCTGTCTCTGCGTGTGTGTTGGTGAGATTTCTTTCGTTTTCTTCCTTTTGCCTTTCTTCCTTCGTCTCAATCGTCCATGCATGTGTCTGTTTCTTCAACTTTCCTTTGTTTGCTCCGTCTTTCTAATTGTTCACTTGTCTGGTTTTTGATGTGGTCGGTTTGTGTGTGCCTTGTGCAGCCGAGATCTGGGGTGTGCCCGTTTTGCCGGATATTGTTCTTGAGGAGCTGATGGTTTCATGCTCTATTTATGTTATTGGAATTGCATTAACTAATCATTTAAGTTTGGGATTCGTTTTATTCTATTTTTGTTGTTGCTTGTTTTGAGTTTAATAGTGTAACTTCAGTTAGCTTTTTATATGCAATTTTAAGATGGTCTTCAAGATTTAAAAGACTGAGGACATCCATATGACTCAACTTAAGTTGTCCATTTTACAATACATATTTGAATTGAACTGGGGTTGACAATGACCAGGATGGGGACACTGATGGGTTTTCTCCCATTGTGCAAGTAGTTGAGTAGTCATCTGAACTTTTTTGAAGTGGAGAAGTGTAAGAATCCCACATTACACTGATGGGTTTTCTCCAATTGTGTAAGTAGTTGAGTAGTCATCTTATTGATTCAAAGCTTTAAATGAATTTTTGTTGAAGTGGATAAGTGTAAGAATCCCACATTTGTGGTGGTCGTGTAGCATTAGTATTTAATTTTTCAGATGAAGTAATGGCGGTACAATAAAATTTTGGTATCCTATAGTGACAAGATGGGTCCTTGACTTGTGTATGTCGATCAAACTCGAATGGCGGTGTTTGTAGTCTGAAGCCTGCTGATGCCTTCGCCGCCGCTCTCATCGCTCCTCCTCTGCCTATGATCGATTGAATTGAAACTGAATTGGATGCAGAAAGTGTGAGAAGTATGAACCCTAGGAGAGAGAGAGAAATGGGTCAATAAAATTAAAATCTCAAAATATCATGGTAAGTTTTCAAAATCTCGCGAGAAATGGCTCAATATATCATCAGCTTCAACATTTCAATTTTGCCCTCAAATATTTGAAATAAGTGGGGGTAAAATTGACATTTCACAACATTAAACGGAGCAACTAATGGACTTGAGTGAAGGGTGGTTCGATGTTAACAGAATGACACAAAAGGGTGGTTTCTTGCAAAAAGTAAAATAAGGGGTGGTTTGACGCAAATTGAGCCAAATAAGGGGTGGTTTGGCGCAAAAACCTCTATATGAATTGGTGCAAACCTTGTAGTCTTGTTTTTTCTTTTTCATCTCACCTTATCTTTACCCAGCAGAGTGATACTATAAGCAAGATTCATTTTTGACATATTTTTTGCAATTTCAATTTCTCATTTTGGTTTTTGTTTCAACTTTTTTTTTATTCTGAATAATATGTGTGCCCTATGTTGATGAAGTTTATGAATAAACGAAGCTTATCTGTAAGACAAAAAATGAGGGTTTGAAGCAACTGATAAGATTGACAATATGAAACTGTAGTAATATGTCAAATGAAGACGTTAATTTCAAAGCAAAAGTAAGTAGTTTATGCCTTGTGAAACATGCATTTTATTATTTTTGGTAGAGCATATTGGGCAAAGCTGTAGTCGTCTTCCTTTGTGAAATGTTCTATATTTCGTTTTGTCCTTCCTTTGGTGCTTCTTCTCCTTCTTCAGTACTGCAATCTTTGAACCATAAATTAAACCAGTCAGTATTTGTTAGTATATTTCTTTGCATTTAAGCAACATACAGTTTTGCAGGTACTTACTCTCCGTCGTATATGATTTAATATAGTTACACATTATTTGTTAATATTTTTTTTTTGTTATCAAATTTATTAATATTTGTAATTATAAATATTTTTGATTTTCTTATATTTATGTTTGAAGTAGCTTTACAACATAATATTATAATAGGGTTGTCATAAGAGAAGCTCACACATATCTGTCAGAGTAAAAATACATATTACGGCTTCCTACAAATATCAGCTAGTCACAGAAAAAATCTAGGAGCAGTAGAATGGTATACCTGCGCAGCATAAGATTAGCAAACCCATAGTGATATATGGTGGTAATGTGGCTTCCTATGACACTTGTGTGTACACCTTGCTGACTAATATTAATAGGTTGCAAGCACTTCAATGCAGTGTGGTAATCGCCCAGAAGGAAGTGAACTCGCAATATCCCCAGACCTTCACAACATTGCTTCCACCACTGTAATCATAACCATCAGTAGCAGTGAATTGCTCTTGACCCTCCTTTTCCCTCAACAGAATGTCATGGATCATGGATTTGTCTACAAGTGCTTGCAAGAAGTTAAGCACTCCATAAACATTCCAAGCCTACCATCTATACAAAAGAGATTATAATAACTGGCTAACCAAACACAAGAGCTTAAAAACACAAGATCATAACTTCACCCCGGATTAAAGGATTCCTTCATCAAAACCCAAGATACAATATATTGAAGCTATATCAAAGGTAGCAAATAGGATAATACCTTAATGGCCTGTGGTGCAATTCAAGCAGGCTAAGAAACAATGAACATCATATAATGTGCCTAAAAGCAATGTTTCAGTTTACTGTCATTAATGTACATTTTTGCCATGTATTAAAAACATATATAGAAAAAACGTCTAATAAATTCCATCCAACCCTATATATATAAGCTGAAAATGTTTGATGAATTGATTACTCCTAAAGCTAAGTTTGAAGCAATAAAAACAAAAGCATAGAATTTTAATCTAATTCCCTCTTTGAACATGATTATAAAAGAGCAGTCGTAGGACGTGTTCCGTGAGGCATTTTTGTATGGGTTCCTTACTATCCCTGCATAAGCAACACATATACTGAGCAAGAGGTTCTTTTTTTAGTAGAATGAGCACATTGCAGATATAAACGTCTATCTTCTTCCCAGCCAAATTAATCACATTATTAATTCAGAACCAATAAACTAATATTCACCAGCTTCCCATTTTCAAGTGTACTTTCGTCTTGAACTTAATTGCAAGATATGCATTACTCAGTGATCTTAAAGCAATCATGCATATATGAAGGTAAATAAAAGTTATAAAACTGAAATTCAGTGTGTCCTCGGCCCAACAAATTAAAACCTGCATATGAATTAAGAAAGTGTTTGAAAAGCCAAGTACAAAGAATAACAACAAAGGTCTCAGGCAACCCCGTCTATCTCTGATATTGTTCCATTAATCCAAGACGGTGAATTCTTCCATATATTCCCCCATCAAAGAAGCTCAGTCTATGAACACCGGTTTGATATCAAACATTGAATCCGATTCATGGAGAGGGAGATTGCAATTAAAATAGCCAATTTTGCTAGACTCTGAATACTGCTTTTAAATTGAACATTGAATATAATTCATGAAGAGGAAGACTATTCAATAAGGGCTAGAAAGTGACATTAACTTCAACAATTAGAAGCGAAATGACTGAGCAAAGAAAAATAAAAATTTAACAAACCTTTCAATTATCAGGAGGATAAATTTGAAGGGCTAGAATTTAAGCTCCAATTCGACCTGTAATTACTCCTAAATTCACAACATATAATAAGTCGATAGTTCTTCATGATTGTAAAGTAATTCGTACAATCAGTACATAAAACCCCCAAAATTGAGAAAAGGGGACATAAAAAGACCTTGGAGAGAGACGAAGCAGAAGAAAGATGAGTTTGGAAGGAGAGTGTAGGGACATGTCAATCCATACTTAAGCATCGATCCATGGTTGAGGTGGTCGGAGACCGTGTCTCGAAGCAGCCAAGAAGCCACGACTGGACCCAGGTGAATGCAGTCACGTCCTAGGCGAAGGTACTGCAGCGGCTCAGCCGGATGATGGTTGACCGTCGATACACAACAATATTTTGGTTCACTCTAGTACATTTGACTCCCCTAAAAAAAAGGTGTAGAAGGCTTAAATAACACCTTCATTATTTCTTGTCATTATCCAACATGAAATTATGTAACATGCATTTCTGAAGATCTTAATTAGAAAAGAATGCACTAATCCTGAAATTTGTGTTCTTTCAAGTTCTATACTCCTGAACTGCATATACATTGTTTCAAGAGAAGTATGTGAGAGTGAGCATAGCAGAATACCATACCCAATGAAAATCTTAAGTTCATGGCAGACGATCATCACTCATGGATAGCCATGCATATTCTGAAGTAAATACTTGTCATTATCCGAATATGAATTCATCTCTTCATTGTTGAAGCCAACATAAATCATCCAGCTCTATCTGTTCCACTTGTGCTTAAAATTCATAAATCATCCAGCTTCGAGACCTGCTAAGAAAAGTTCATTAATTTTTTTCCCACTAAGACATAAGTAATAATTTGTCATATAATATAGCAGTTGTTCCATTGAATACCAATTAATTAAATCGTTCCACTTTTTCATGTATGTGAGACATACCAAGCTCCATCTCTTCTGAGCCTGCCAAATTCAGTTCATTCATGCCTGCTTCATTTAAAATCCCTGGTTTCCTCACTCTTGCTATTATCAACTTGCACATCATGCACATTACAAATTGGCCATCATATTAATCACCTAACCTTTATATAAAATGGTTTAGCCGCAAGCAAGCACAAAAACAATTCATTACAATTTCGTAAGATAAATATAATTGATTTTTAAAATGGTTTAGTGGGTACGGAAAAACATATGACTTCAGCTGCAAGTATAAAGACACACCTAAGCTTATGCACTTCAATTAAATTTTTTCAAAGAAAATTCATTACAGTTTCGTAATATAATTTCATATACTTGGCAGAGTATAGATATATAAAAATAGATCAATATTAGGCAATGTAAGCATGCATTGTTGTTTATTCAAAGGTTTAAAAAAATAACAATACACATTTGTTAAGCAAATATAGATGGAAATAATGAATACACACATTATTTTCACAAATATCAAATCAATCAGAAGCCCTATAATCATTCGATATCTCTGCCTGGAAAATTTAATATTCCACTTGTGCATATATACATAGGCAATAAAACCTTCAAATGTAATGAATATCCTACCTAAAGTGATTGTCCTCTCACATGCTTTATCGTCTTTTACTAATGTTTATGTTTCTACTTTAACAATCCATTTTAATATGGATGATAATATACAAAATGCAAAAAGTTTTTCTGTTCAACCTACAACCACGACAGTGCCCTTCTAATAATACTATGCCTCCATATCGTGTATAGACAAAAAATAAGATCAAACCCATGACAAAAATGCCATAAATACTTCTCAAGTTCAGTTACATGAACTATATATAAAATCCCAATTATTTAGGCTAGGAGAAGAGTTGAAGGAGTAATACTAATACATTAAGATTTTAGTAAAAAGAAACATTTTCTTACTTATGGTGCTCTAGTTTAGTAGTTTAATTCAAATCATACAAACCTTGAATATGATAGTTTAGTTACATGAATTATATACAAAAATTTCTAGTATTAAGATTTGCGAATGTTATCGTTTATATCCTTATAAGGTTGCTATATGTATAAATTAATTTAATAATATATATTGTAGTGTTGAACTTGTTTAAGACAAACAAGTAAGAATGCACTTAAGAAGAAGACCGTTTTTCTCTGAGAATATAGCACTCAAGTTGACATACATGCATATAAGAATGATATATAGTTACTTCATCAAGAAAACTTCGGATAGAGGCTCACCTAAATTGCTGCACTTGTTTCTTAATCATATCTTTGCTCATATTTTCCTGGCTATTATTGCCACGTTTCTGGGAGATATTACAGGATCAAAAATTGGGACCAAATCCACATTGGAAAATACAGCTTTCTCCTGTAGAAAAAGCAATCTATCAAGAAGTAAAAGCGTCTCTACGACAGGTCCTAATGCAGTTTGTACAGACCAGTAAGTAGCCCCATACACAGTAAATTTTAATTAGCATAGGTAATACCTTATTAAACAATTTTGTAGAATTGTTAATATTTTTTCAAGAAAACATAAGACAAAAGGTTCAGATTCCTTCCACACTCTATGCAAGTAAACAGTATCAAGAGGTTGAAGTCCAAGGACAACGCTGGACATTTTGAAAAGGTTAAGGAATCCATTCATCAGTGCAACCACAAAGCATGTTAAAACAAATTATGTTGTTCTGTTTTATTTCTTTCATATTTACACTAAAAGTGGCAATAGAATGACTTTTTTCACCTAATTCACAATCTGAAGCAAGGTTCCGCTTATTTCTTTGCTTCTGACGACGCAAGGCCTTTCCTTTCCTTGATGATATTTATCAGGACGAACACGATACGAATCTCTGTTTGGGGTAACAGTGAAGTTATTGATTGTGTATATCTCTCCTTCAATTAGCCTTCCAGAGAAGCAATGCGAGATAGAGCTGCGGGCAACACAATGCATGATATTGCCCTACACATGGAAAATAAAAAAAAAAGAACAACAGATGGCTAATGAGATTATCTCCATTTTGAGACTGATTAGAATTGCTGGGAAAACAAAGTCAAAAACCAGAAATACATTTCGGGAAGAAAAGTCGTGTAATGAGTCTCAAAACACAGGGTCTACATGAGGCTCAAGTTTCAAGGCAGACCCTAAAGCATTTATTGTATGTGAAACACCAAAACAAAAACAATGCATGGTGACAGAAATACATAGATGTATGGAGCATGGATAAGAGTACATTGGAAATTAAACCAAAAGAGCAGGAAAAAATAAACGGAAAGAAAAACAGATTATTACCATGGCATCCGAAAGCAGGAATTCCGTGCTAAGATACTTGTCGTTGATATTGGAAGCATCCCATCTGCGGCAGACCATTGCGCTGACACTGCGAACATCATGAGGAGATAGATTAACAAAAGAAGTAGACCCCTTCCCATCCTTTGGTTGCCGATTAACTGAAGGAGAAATGACTTTGGGAATCGGCTTTGAGGTGGAAGCCATCACGTTGTTGGTAGGTAAAAAGAGAAGAGGGGGAGCAAGATGATGGGAAAAATGGAACGAAAAGTATGTATATAGTTATAGTTATAGTTAAATGTAGTGTAATAAATTGCTGACGTAGGAGTGGAGGAAACTTGCATGGCAAAGAATAATAAAGGTGGGTAATTTAACACCATAAATGACATTAAAATCGAAAATGAAACCGCTGTCATAAAAACATGGAAAACAAATAAAGACAAAAAAAAAACATAAATTCCTAGGGAGGATAAGAAACTGACACCGCTAAGAATAAGGAAGGAGGGTAAATTAACGCCATAAATGACATTAAAAGAAAATTAAACCGCTGTCATTAAGACTTGGAAAAAAAATAACAAAATAGGAAAGAGAAGGAGGATGGCATGAGAACGTTACCTCATGAAAACATAGAAGATGGTTCAATGCCTAATATAATGGCACACTGCAAGATTAAAACCAGATATGCCAATTTAGTCAAAAGGATTAAAAAACATTGAAGATGGATCAATGAAAAATTAATGGCACTTAACTCTGCTGGTGTGGAATTTACATTGATAGGAAAATAACACTTATCTTCACATAACTGTGCTGTGAATTATATCTTTGATATACTTCACTTGCCAAACAGATACCAAGAGCGATGCCATCGCAAGCGGTGGCATATGATAAAACAAAACAGAAATACGGAAAACATCGTTGGAACTTAGAGTAAGCTTCCAATGTTTTGTATATGCATGTAGTTTAAAGCATGATCCTGTACGATCTAATATATATTTACACTTCAACATCAAAATTTACTACCCGGGCGCCCGGGGCATGCCAAGAACTGGACTTATTCAAACCCAACTGATCGATCTAATATATATTAACACTTTAACATCAAGATACACTTTTTAGTCTGAGAATGGAATGATGTGTATGTAACTAATGAAGTGAGCATAGCATAGGTAAACCAGATTAGGACTTGTAGGTATACCTTTGGAGACTGCAAAACCGCCAATCAATTTGATTATGGGTTTCATATTTCACACTCTACAGAAACTAACTAAAGTAATGCAGAAATTATATTCATCCTATCCAGTTGAGAAGTCCCTTTCTCTCTTTGAAGTATGACTTAACATAGCTTCAATATGCATATTATCTGTTTTTGAAGTATGACTTAACAAACAGCTTCAAGATTGAACAGCTTAACGAATAGATACTGTGGTACTATTCTCATGTAATTAGTTTAAGATTGAACAGCTCAATGCATTGGCAACACAAATTTCACCACAAAAACTAATTCCATATGTAACACATTTTTCTTGTAAGTATCAAAGAGAGGAAGCTTCAAATACCTTAGGATTCAGCTCAGGATCCCCTCCGGAATCCACAATGCAACCCTTTATCCTCTTCATAAGCTCAGCCCTACCCTGCAAACGACTGAGAATCGCACCATAGCTGCAAAAAGTAAAATAAAAACCAATAAGCACAAAAACAAAGTAACCAACAGAAGTCGTCAAGGACCAAGGGACACACCTGTTCCATGACAGTATACCACACATGAAAGAGGAGTATCTTCAGAGAAAGGTGAAGGTACATAATTACCAGTTCTGATTCCGGTCATCCCCGTGGCGAAAAGTTAGCTGTACCAAGCTTCCTTCACCCCCCTGCATTACTCTTTTAAGTTTTCAGCTTGACTCAGTCAACAAGTATAAATCAAGAATGAACAATATTCATTCTAACCAGGGAATAATTCACAACATTCATATATGTAACTTATGGCATGGCTGATTAGGCGGTTAGAAAAACAAAAAACAAATGTTTTTAAGGAATATTTAAAGAGAACATAATGCAACTTATGCAAGTGATCAGCTGCATCATATATGGTCATATTGTCTATACTAACATTATCACCAAATGATATACCAACAACTTTATCTGCAGGACCTCCAGGAGAAGCTGAGATAACAACGGGTCCATATGATGTTCCATTAATGCATGAAGGATAGCCAATTGACAATCCTACCCCTGTATGAGATCCCCTATTTTCATATGACCTTCAGAGAAGAGTTAACTACTTCAATATTTCTTAGAAAGAAACACCATTAAATATAAATAAGTATAGGATGAAAGCAGAAATCAGACTCCTACCCGCACACTTTTAAATTCTTCAGGTCCCAAAAAGTGAGCTAAAGGGTCATTGAGAGTAGAAACCATCTTACGAATAGCCGAGAAAGTTTTAAAAAAGGACTAATGGATTGCTTAACAGATACACACACCTCGGATTGGAAAGAGTGATGGTCACTAAAGTCTATCCTGTCTATATGGAGAGGTCTAAGCTGTGCAACATAGAATTGAACAAAATAAAAATTGAAGAAAACACCAGAAATTGAAGTGCTTATAACAGAAGAAAACAACAGAAATTGCATGGGGGAAAATGTACAAACCAAAAGAATTTTATTGTAATAGTGCAAATAAATATTAGCACCTTTGTAATACACTTCAGAAAAGCATCAGGGGAACCTATTGCAGATATGCACAATAGGACCTTATTCTGAGCAACTGACAATGGAACTTTACAGTGGATATCAACATTGCACACTTAGAACTAACCAAGCTGAGCATGCACATACACTTTATAGGAAATTGAAGTAATGCCATGAAAGTAATTTTTGACATACCAAATCTGCATGGTGCATCACAACTATATCAGCTCTGTCCAATGCAGTTAAAGGTTCTCGCAAAGGTCCTAGTGGAATTAATTAGTGATTTTCCCATTGCATCAAACCATTCACCATCAGAATCTCGATGTCATGCATCAGGCTTACGTGCTTCCTTTTAAAATATTATACAGCCGTTACGCATTGTATTTGAGCTATAAAAGTTTATGCATGATTACCAAAATAGAATAAGAAGGCAATTCAGTACTAAACAGCCTAATCAATTTCAGTGCAACTTTACCTGAGACCGACAGAAATGCAATTAAACTTGTCACAAGAAACGTATGCTACATTGCTACATAATGATATAGCACCTTTACGTGTAGGACTGTTGCTAACAACAACAAAAACTGACACAATCAACACCATTCCAACAAATAAGCACACAAACATATACGATGCATTGTTTTAGAGTTGGAAGCCATGAGATTGTTGATAGGAGAAGAGTGGAGAGGGGGAGACAACAATATGGAACAAAAATAATGCTCTAGTTAGACATAAAAAAACAGCAAAATCATTCCAAATCAGTGCAAAAAAGAATCAATTTTCTTGTCGTATTGAATTATTCTTACTTTCAAGAGGAATGCATGAGTGTCCTTTGCAGTTTTATGATCTCCTGTTATATAAGTTGTCTCATTGTAAGAGTAGGAGAGACCTACACCAGCTGGGGAGTCCAAATAAATTATGCTTGAAAACTGTATATACATGAATTTTAGTTAATGTGGATTACGGATTAAAAAAAAAAGACACCAAGTCAAAATTAAAAAATATGTATTCTTTCAACAGTAAATAGCAGAAATTTGACTGGTCCAAATATAGGGATTGAGCTGCAATGAGGGCAAGCTTCCTTTAGTTTCCCTTGTTTGAAATTAAAAGGCCCTGATCAATTAGTAAAGACTACAGTTAGTAAAGGTTAAAAAAGTATTTAAATTTTAAATCAAGTTGAAGCAAGATATAATACCATGTTCATAGACGAAGCCATCAAAGCTAGAGCAACCTGGTCCACCATTGAGCCAGAGAACAAGAGGGTCTTTTGATGGATTATTTTCTGATTCAACAAAATAGTAAAACAAGTCCTTTGTCTTCCCACCTTTAATCCCATCTACAGTGATATACCTTCATCACACACACATTCACAAAAATAAGAGAATTGTGGAAAAAGAAACATTATAAAATTAAATTAAATTCCATGGGATGAAAACTAAGTGAACTGCACCTACCCTGAATAATGCTTGGAGGGGAAAGTTCCACTTAATCCAGGAAGTTTAGTGATAAGAGTGTTCTTCGGAGCAGCATCAATGGCTACTGGCAGGATCATGCAAACAATGAAGAAGATGAATCTTGGCATTTCCAAAAATCTTTTTGCAGGAGAAAAAAAGAAGGAATGGGTATCAATTCAAGAATAAGAAATGATTATTCATAAGTAGTAAGTTCACATTGCTTCAGAATGACAATTGAACAGAAGCAATTTTTTTCAGAATAAAAAAGATATGAGGAAGTGAGAAATTCTCATAAGTTACAAAATACCTTCATCACACCAAGCACCGTTCCTTTCCATCCTTCTCTGATTCCATCAACCACGCAACAATGTCATTCACAAGCCGTTCAATTCGATTCTCAACATTCCTCCCAAGATCGAACCACAACATCTCGGAAACCGGCACCACAAAGTTGAGCGTATTCATCCCTCTCGCGGCGTAAATCTCGGCGTATCTCTTCAATTTCCTCGGATCAGCGCCTAACCAGCCAAGCAGCACCGCATACGAATCCTCCTCCGTTAAGCGGACGGAAATCTCCATCCGATTTGAAGAAATTGACATTCTCGGGGAACCCTAGGGATACGGAATTCGTGAATCGGAGTAGTAGAGATGAGTGAGCTCTACTGAAGCACATGGATTTTCGATTAATGGCGACAAATCTGAGGCTTCTTCCATGGCGCTGAATCTGCAGCCCATTAACGGAAGGAGGCCCATTCTGATTCTGCCTGTAAATCACAGCAAGTCCGGAGACCCGAAATTAAATGAGCGGCCCGAAATCGACCCGGTACCGATTTCATTCAATTTTGGCTATGAACAGCCATCTTTTATATAGATAAGATAAGATTAGGATTAGGATATCAAATAACCCGAAGAAAACTTGGTGTGGACATGATTTAATACCACAACACTACACGAATCTCAGCACTACAAATCGTCGATTCTAAACTAATAAAGAATCATCAAATTACCCAATTTCAATGAATCATCAAATTACCTAATGGTGTCAGCTTCATTCATTCAATCCAAAGTATGATCTGATTAGCTGAAGAAAGTTTGTTGCATACATGATTTAATACATGAACACTACACGAATCTGTACTACAAATCGTTGATTCTAAACGTCCAAGAAATCATCAAATTACTTAACTGTGTCAGATTCATTCACTCATTCACAGTATATGATCTACTCAGCCAAAGAAAACTTGTTGGAGACATGATTTTGTTGGACCCGGTTCTCAGGTCAAGAGCGAACCCGATTCGCGACGGCTCGGTGAATCGCGAAAGCCCATTGTGCCAATGAGAAGATCAAGTAGGAAAGTCCAGTAAGCGGCCCAATAAGCGAAATAGGCAAGATCGGATAAAGTGGGGCCTGCGACCTGATTATAAATCGTAACAGAAAGGAGAGAGAAAGCATATTTTTGGCATCCAAAGCTTTTCCCCTTGAGCAAGAGAGAAACACACAGAGGGCGAAACCTCACTCAGAATCGTCTTCTTCCTCCCGATTCATCTCTGTTCATGGAGAATCGGATGATCGGTACTTGGATTGTGATTCTCGGTACCGTATTCGTGCTTTTGGTGTAAGAGTCGTGACGTTTGGTTGAGATTCGCCATTTCACTGTTTTATTGGTTTGGTTCATAAGGCTTCTATGGTTTAGAAGTGAATTTTGATCGTTTCCTTCTTCTCTTTGGTTATAATTTGGAGTTATTTGGGTTCGTCACTCCTATTTGCTTGTGATCGTTACTGACTTGGGCGTCGGAGAGCCAAATCTGGGGGTTCGTCCTTCCGGTTTGGTTGTGCAGGTGTTTCGGGAGCTCAAGAATACGAAGAACAGTGGAGAAAACCAGATTTTGATCCAAAAGAAGATGGAATCCAAGTTGTTGTATCAGTTGGCGTGAAGGAGGTCTCTAGTGCTTGAAGATTATTGACTGGCCAGATCTCGCGAGGTGTTGATTGCGAGATCGCGAACACGTGGGCTCCAACACTGGCGCCGACCGTGGGGAACTCCTCGCGCAGCTAGTTCATTCGAAACCTTGAGAATCAGATTGTGAAATTCAGTGCAATGGAGGATACCCATAGAAGCGGCACAGTGAACAACACCCTATTACAGACAGGTCCTCTCACCCAGAATGCCCCTAATCCGCCCCTCCCTCGTGTGGACGAGGAGGACCCTCGCGACCTTATTGTGATTCCGCGAGAGCAACATGCACTCTTCAATGCTTGGGTGGGACTCCGAGAAATATCAGCGAATCAGAACCCCACTAACCAAAGGGTAGAGCCTCGCCAGCCACAAGAGAATTGCGGAAATCAAGAGGCTCACCTGGAAGAGCAAGCCGTAGAAGTTGCTCCGGATGACAGAGCTTCAGTCTCCAGAGCGCCAAGGGGCAGAAACGTCGCGAGGGAAGCCGGACAAGGAGGTTTTGCTCTCAACCAAGCTCCCGCGAGCCATCAAGAGCATTATCACTCTCAACATGGTGGTCGCTATGACGAGAGGGATCAGGCATATTACCCCTTGAATGAGCAACGTACTCCACGCAACCATCACGAAGTTCCCTACTACCCTCGCGAAGAGTACCAGAATCAGATGTACCCTCCTAATCCTCCTCTCAATTTCTCATCCATGTTTGGTCCCACAGCTTTCGCGGAGCATATCATTCGGGCTCCTCCACTGCCAGATTTCAGGTTCCCGACTATCAAGGAATATACGGGAAAGGGAGACTCCAAAGAGCACCTCACGCGATACAAGTATGCAATGATCGCGAGGGGTCCGGATGAGGCCACTATGTGTAAAGGCTTCCCAGGGACTCTAGCTGACACAGCCATGACCTGGATGTTGAACCAGCCTGCCGAGAGTATTTCTTGCTTCGCGGACATTGAAAGAGGTTTTCTATTGCACTTCGGCTCTTCAAAGAAGAGGAAAATCACCAAGCAAGAAGTAGTTGGAGTTAAGCAGAAAACAGGGGAGACTCTGGAGGAGTACGTGAAGAGGTTCTCATTGATGGTTCTAGAAGCTGATGACTTTGATGATAAAACAGCTAGACTCGCGTTCCTTAATGGTCTGCCGGATGGGAGTGAGTTCAAAAAACACCTTTACAGGAAGCAAGAGCAGTCTTATCAGGCCATGCTTGAGAGGGCATACGTCGAGATACAGGTTGAGACTCATTCTAGCACTCCCACGACAGGGGGAGGACAGAGCAAGCAGAATCAGAACCAAAGTCAGAACTCTAAAAAGAACAACCAAGGTTGGGGGAACAAGAGACAACAGTATGATCAGGGTCAGAACAGTTCGCGAGCTCCGAGTTTAGCCACTCAACATCAGAATCAGAATCAGTATCAGGATTACAGACAGAATACAGATCAGAACCAGTTTCAGGCACAGAACCTAATGAACCAAAGAGATGAAAACGTCAATCACAGGGGTCGCGGCCGTGGTAATGGTGGTCGAGGTCGTGGTGGCGATAGGATGTGGTGCGCCAACCACAATTCAACTACTCACAATACGGAAGAGTGTAGGAATGGTCCTAGAGTAAACAACGAACCCGAACAAAGAGCCGTCCTCATGAACCAGAGAGGCAGAGGCAATCAACAAGGCACGGGTGGTAGAAACCCTGGCCGAGGATCATTCAGAGGGGGATATAACAACAGAGGCAGAGGAAGGGGTCTCAATCAACAAAACGCGATTGGCCCCAACCCCCCCAGGGTAATCAGCAACAGAACTTCCCGAGGCCTGATGGTCATATGGGAACTATAGCCGGGAAGCATGTCCCTATCCCCCCAAAAAGACGCGAGTTTCGAAGGATGGTCAATGCTCCATTGCCTCGCGGTCTTCCGATTATGAGCATCGCAACTCCTCCACCCAGAAAACCCTACCAGCTTGTATTCTCCAATGAAGAAGTTAATGAGTGGGCAGTTTCTTCAGGTGATCCGTTAGTAATACATCTACAGATAGGAACAAAGCTGGTTAGCCGTATCCTAGTTGACACAGGGAGCTCCGCTGATATCTTGTATCTTGATGCCTTTGAAAAGTTGGGAGTCGACCCTAGATTGAAAAGACCAACCCGGACCACCTTGGTGGGATTTGCAGGAGAAAGAGTCACAGCTCTGGGTGTTGTAACACTTGATGTGGTAATGGGCGATGAGACAGGGCCGCAAAGGTCTGAAAAGATCGACTTTGTCATCATCCCGACAAGTTCGTCATACAATGCGATCATTGGAAGAGGTACATTATGCAAGTTCGACGCAGTCGTGTCGATGAGTCACTTTTTTTTGAAATTTCCCACACCATCAGGCACCGAGGTCGCGATTGGGGTAGAGAATGAGAGTATTTCTTGTTACATCAAATCTGAAAAGGGGGAAGACACACCTCTTCTCGCGAACCAACTCTTCGTCCCGGGCATGCCAAACATCGAGGAGGAAGCAGATTTAGATGTTCGCGAGCCCCCGAGATCCCAAGGGCCTGACGGGGAGGTGGACAAAGCAAAGTTTACTGGTTTTGAGACTCAAGAAATTATACCCTTTGGTAACAAAGAGGAAAAGTTGTTTGTGGGAGGAAATCTGGATCCCATGGTAATGGGAGAAATTGAGAAATTGTTGTCTGAATCGCGAGACGTATTTGCTTGGTCTCCAAAAGATTTGAAGGGGATTCCACCCTCCGTCATTACCCACTCCTTGAACATCAGTAACGAAATAATCCCTAAGAGACAGAGGAAAAGAAAGCAAGCAGGGCCAAAGAACGCATCCGCAGCTGTAGAGCTCGCGAAGCTCTAAAAAGCTGGATTCGTGAGACCAGTACAATACCCAGCTTGGCTAGCCAACGTTGTTATGGTCGCGAAGAAAGGAACAGGAAAATGGAGGATGTGTGTAGACTTTACCAATCTCAATAAGGCTTGCCCGAAATACAGTTATCCATTGCCCTCTATTGACCAGCTTGTGGATTCCACCGCAGACGAAATTGTCGTGAAGAGTAAGAAACAGAGTGACCATGCTCGCGATCTTGCGGAAGTATTCGCGACTCTGAGAAAATATGGGATGAGCCTATACCCAGATAAATGCGTCTTTCGCGTGACTAAAGGAAAGTTCCTGGGTTTTATGATCAGTGCCCGAGGCGTAGAGGTTAACCCGGACAATGTCAAAGCAGTACTTGATCTCCAACCACCCAGGTCTACGCATGAAGTCCAGCGGTTTGTAGGCAGAGTAAATTATCTGGGAAGGTTTTGCGCCAAACTAGCCGAGCACAATCTTCCGTTCTTTGAGATCTTGAGGAAGCCCAAAAACTTCGAGTGGACTGCAGAATGTGATCAAGCCTTCGCGAGCCTCAAGGAACATTTGTCAAGACTCCCGATTCTATCCTCTCCGGTTTCGGGCGAGACTCTTCAATTGTATCTCGCGGCAAGCTCGAGGGCAGTGAGTGCAGTTCTTGTTCGCGAACTCGAAAAGCCAGTATATTTTATCAGTCGCGCATTACTACCAGCTGAAACCAGGTATTCTCCTGTAGAAAAGTCCATGCTCACGTTGATAACAGCTGCTCGGAAGCTCCGGCCTTACTTTCACGCACACCCAATTGATACTTTAACAGATTTACCACTCCATGGTTTCATGACAAAGCCAACAGTAGCAGGGAGGCTCGCGAAGTGGGTCATAGAAATGTCAGAGTTTGATGTTGTGTATCGTCCGAGGCCCGCGATCAGGGCTCAAGCGCTTGCAGATTTCATAGTCGAGACAAGTTTCAGGGAGGGTGAAGCCCCGAATCTGTATGGAGAAGAAATGATGTGGGTTATGCACACCGACGGAGCAGTGAACGATGAGGGGTGCGGAGCGGGCGTGGTTCTCACTTCGCCTACAGGTGAGGAAATAAGCCACGCCATCGCTCTCAAATTCAAACCAACTAACAATGAAGCTGAGTATGAGGCTCTGATCGCCGACCTGGAGCTGGCCATTGGCATCTCTGTTGCAGTATTATCTTGTCGATGCGACTCAGAGATCGTTGTGAAACAAGTGCAAGGAATCTATGAAGCTAGAACAGGGAACCTGCCTAAATATCATGCTAGGGTCGCAACACTGATCTCTTTGTTCAAACACTTCGAGATCCAAGCAATCCCGAGGGATGAGAACCGAAAAGCTGACGCACTCGCGAAGCAAGGTGCGAGTTGGGAAGGTCCTAAAGAGGAGCGTGAGAAAAGGTCTGGCTTTATTGTGTCAAAAGAGGCTCCTCCGAAGTACTTCTTCCTTGTAAAAGAGGAGAGTGCCATTAGCCATGAGATTGAAATGATAAGGATCAGTTACTCCAGTGACGATTGGCGCCAACCAATCATTGACTATCTGGAAAATGGTCGCGGACCATCCGATCCCAAAGAACTTTTGCAGCTGAAAAGAAAAGCCGCCCGCTTTTACATCAATAGGGGTGAGCTGTACAAAAGGGGGGGGGGGGGGGGGGAAATCCCAACGAATTGAAATGCATGGCGCATTATGACCTAAAGTCATTTCTGGAAGAATTGCATGCAGGGCTTTGTGGGACTCACGCAGGGTGGAGATCTTTGGCTTACAAGGCACTTCGCCAAGGGCATTTCTAGCCTACAATGAAGCAGGATGCGCAGGAGATATCGCGAGCTTGTCAAGCTTGCCAATACTTTGCCCCCGCATCTCACCAACCTGGTGTGGAACTTCAGATCATCAGCAGCCCCATCCCGTTCGCGATGTGGGGCCTGGATCTTCTTGGTCCATTTAAGCCAACTCGAATACATTATTGTGGCTATGGATTACTTCACCAAATGGGTTGAGGCTGAAGCGCTCGCGTCCACAACTGTCCCGATTGTAAAGAAGTTCCTATGGAAGAATATCATCTGTCGCTACGGCCTCCCTTAGGAGATTTTCACAGATAGAGGCCCTCAATTCAATTCTCCCCAACTGATAAAATGGTGCAACGACCTTGGTGTCAAGCTGAAAATTGCCTCTGTTGTGCATCCTCATTGCAACGGCCAAGTAGAGGCTGTCAACAAGAGCATCGTCATGGACCTCAAGAAAAGGCTGGAGGGCGCGAAGGGGAGGTGGGCTGAAGTCCTCCCTCTCACCCTCTGGGCCAATCGCACGATGTCAAAAAAGCGACGGGGGAAAGCCCCTTTGCCCTCGCTTATGGTGTCGAAGCTGTAGTCCCGGTGGAATTCTTATTCCCAAATGAAAGAATCCTCCATTATGACCAAGACACCAATGATGAGAAGATGAATATGGAGTTACAGCTTCGCGAAGAGTCGCAAGAGATGGTCGTGATCAGAGCAGCCGCACACAAGGCTAGCGTCGCGAAGTACTATAACAAAAATGTCAAGGTGAGAGGCTTCGTGAAAGGAGATCTCGTTCTGAGAAAGACAGAGGGGGGAAAACTTGACCCCGGCTGGGAAGGGCCATACATAGTGGATCGCGAAGTCGCATCGGGGGCCTATCGACTGAAGGATAGCTCCGGGAATCACGTTGCAAACTCTTGGAACGTGATGCGACTACGCCTCAATTACGCCTAGCCCGTTCCCCCCACAGGTACGAACCTTTCACTCAGAAATATACTTTGCCTTACGCATAAACTATTTTCCGTGCATACAATGCTCGCGAACATTCTATCTAACAAACTCTATGCAGGCGAAAGAACCGAATGAGAATAAATACTTTCGCCGAAAGAGAGGGAACAACAAACTTGAATAAAAGGTACAACCACACTCTTCAGATCGACAAGTATGAATATTGTCCCGTGACGCTGGGCTGGGGCCAAGAGCACCCACCCAGGTCACGAAGCCGTGACGCTGGGCTGGGGCCAAGAGCACCCACTCAGGTCATGAAGCCGTGACGCTGGGCTGGGGCCAAGAAGCTCCCACTCAGGTCGCGAAGCCGTGATGCTGGGCTGGGGCCAAGAAGCTCCCACCCAAGTCGCGAAGCCATGATGACAGATGAGTGTGCACTCACTGCATTATGAAGCCATCATACTGGGCTTGGGCCAAGAGCACCCACCCAGGTCGTGAAGCCATGACGCTGGGCTGGGGCCAAGAGTACCCACCCAGGTCGTGAAGCCATGACGCTGGGCTGGGGCCAAGAGCACCCACCCAGGTCGTGAAGCCGTGCTACTATGCCGGGGCTCCAATAGACCCCCATAGTTCGCGAAACCGTGAAAATCAATGACGAGTAACGATGCAAGTCCTCCTCGCTTTGATCACGAAGTCACGACCTTTGACGCTTTAATAATCCGCCAAGGCGTGAGGCACGACGACTGATTGGCCCATACACTAGAAAGCTTCAAATCAGTCGCGTGACCAATAAAATCGCTACTTATGTCATGACTCACAAAGTCACGCAAAGATCTAATGGCAACCCCATCTCTTTGCTTATTGCGGAAATTTTTGTCAAAAAGTAGCGAATGATCTTGAAAATGCTCGCGAGGTTAAGCTGGGGCATCAATGCCACCACTGCCCAGGTATTCTCAGTTCCTTTCTACAGATGCCCCTTTTGTGCACAAAGGTTTTCATTCTTACAGGCACTAAGTATCTTGCTATGAACCAAATTGCAGCTCGACATCGTTTGCAGTCTACAGCTCAGTAAACTCATCACAATATCATAACCCATTCGCAAGATCCTATTCGCGAGTTTAGAACTTCTGAGGCACTTACTACGCCTTCGCTCAGGTATCAGGCAAAGCATGTGCAAGTTATCTCATACTTTCGCGATGACGTAAGTATAACCCCGATATATAATCGCACATGCAGGAAATTCTAACTCGCTTATACCAGATAATGATCGCAAACATCATAAGCCTTGTTACTGGCTCACAAGTACGCAGTAATCAGGTACGAATGCGAATCATCAAAACGCTCCTACGCAGCAAGCAGTACGCATGACTAACAAATGCTTGCTTAAATTGTCATTCGCAGGGCTTTTCTAAGGAGCGCCTACAACTTGGAAGATGTTCCTTTTCACTGAATATCTTGATGATTGTTCTAACTCGTCTAAACTCGTTCAAAAAATTATGTAATGACTCTACGTCTCAAGAAACACGCATGTTCAACTTGATTCGCGAGCACAATGCCATTATATATATATTTTTTAAGCTATTTTAGTTTTCATCATGCACCATCTACCACATTCAAGCATCAATCGCGAATCAAATAAGACAAAACAATTTAGAACCCGACAATCGCTACTACACTTCCTCTCTCTTTTATTGCATAACATCCTCAAGGATGCAAGCACCCTCGCGAATGCTACGGGGGGGAGAAAGGAGAGAGTCATCCAACAACATAAGATTACGGGATACTAACACTAAAGAGGTACTACAATCTTCACTTCATACACCGCGGTCCGAATTGGAACCTCTGGAGGATTGGCACGCCACATGGTGAAAGTAACTTCGTCCCCCTCTTGAAGGTTATGGTCCTCCACGAAATCGGACCAGCCTTCACCCAATAAATAAGAGCTCCCAACCTTGTCCAGCGTCACATCCCAGGGCTCGAAGTTAACACAAAGAATGAGGCCACGACCACCGAAATGGCTAAGGTGCCGGTCACAATGATCCTTGGGAAAACGCTACACACAAACAGTTGAGGAAAAGCTAAGACACGAAAACAGTGATAAGGAATAGAAAGTTCGAAGAGCACCCACCAAGCTACCACCCTCCGAAAGGGCGGACGAGTCCATCGGAATAGTGAAGGCCTCCCCAAGAGTCCCTTCTCGAGTTCGCCGCAACCGTGCCATGATAAACGCCTTCGTCGAAAACAGAAGCAAAAGAGAAGGAGAAAAGACCATTATATAAGAGGATGGACTGTCTGACCCGTCATTAATGAGAAAGGTAGTTGAAAAGAAAAGTGGTTGAGAAAGTAAGAAGAGTAATAAATGCAGAAGTAAATGCGAAGATAAGAAGCAATATGCATAAAAGTAGCAGCGCAGCCTTCCCGGAAGGCTACGAATAATCCAAGGTCCGCGACCACATACGGTTCGCGACCCGCCAAAATATAAAGTAACCATTGTACGTAACATAGACTAAAATACTTATAAAGAAAGTTCATAAAACAAGGAGATCAAATCTTGTCATTGACATGTTCGTTGGGGATGTTGAGATATTCGTCAACATCATCGACTGCTTCAGCATGAGCGTCCTCCTTATCGCCGGCATCCTCAGTAGACGCGATGTTCTCGTCCTCAGCAGTCTCTTCGCTATCAATGTGCACAGGCTCATCGCGATCACCCTCCTCGGTGGCTTCCGTATGAGGACGCTTGAGTGGGAAGCCGGTCACCTTCTCCCTTTCGTCTGAGTAAATCACTTCCCTTGGCCTTTTAGGTTTCCGGGGAGCAGGAACAACCGGGACGTAGGACTCCATCCCCTCACCAATTCCCGAGTCCTTCTTCAGAGGTTCAACCATCCAACCCTCGAGAAGGCCCGCGTCATCGTCGACATAGGTCCCAATCGGAGGAGGAACATATACGGGAAGATCCCCTGGAAGGCCACAAAAGTCGGTAGGATCGTAAGGGAATTTAGGCACCTTATGCTTTTTAAGTTGAAGCTTGAGTGAGGCGATCAGCAAGACACTACGAGCAGTACTAATGAAGTCAATACGATCTTGCTCGCGATAGCTTGAAGCATACTGTCTTGCCCCTTCGCGGCGAGCTTGAATTATAGCATCAGCATTCTCCTTTCTCAGTGAACCCATCGCCGTCTCATGATTGCGCTTTTCCACCCTTGCCGCAACCTCCATCTCACTTAGCTTCTTCATCAGATCGACATTCTTCTTCTTCTTCTCCTCCTCCAGGGCCTGCCTCGCTTTGTCCCGCGCGGATTTATGGCCGCGACTCTGCTCCAGGATTCCTCATACTCTTTCTCTAGTCTCTTCTTGTCATCCTCGACAGCGAGAGCATATTGCCCCATGGCCTCATTAAAGAGCATTGACTACAATGAAAAGAATATAAGAAATCAAAGGAGAATATGCGAAGTAAAAACGACAAAGAAAGCACAACAAAACTCACCGCAAGAGCAACCGTAGAGAGACCCGGACCACCGCGAATGACGCCTTCAAGACACGCAGGCATCTCTGGAAGAAAGGGACGATCCTTATTAAAAAACCTCCTCACCGTCTTCTCGTCAAAGAAGAGCGAACCCTCCATGGACAAACCCTGAGGCGGGACATCCCCTTGGTCTCCGTGAACCATAAGTTGCTTACCCTTCGCGACGGCCGACGCCCTCTCAGTCGGGGTCCCACGGTTTGAGGCAGGTGTCCCACCAGACCTCGGGGGAAGAGTGGTTCTTGCTGGAGTAGGAGTGTTTGCAAGGGGTGTGGCCTGGCCAACAGGAGTCTCATCTACCAAAGACTCCTCCCCCGCAGCCGATGGCTCCTGAATACGGATCCCAGGGGCAGAGCCTTTCTTCTTACGTTGAGGCTTGGGCTTGGTCGCAGCTTTCATGGTGCGCCCTTTGCCTTTCACGACGGGGACATGGGTTTCATCTATGGGATCGTCATCGAAGGAATCGTCAGAGCTGTCGAGGTTGGGAAGCTTTGAGAAGTAATCTTTGGCTGAAATAAACGAAAATCAACTCGTCAGTACATAAAGGTTAAGAAAAACATAAAAGGCAAACGTAATCGCGAAGCACCAAAAAATACCATAATGATGTTCGAGACTTAGTCCTCGTTGGGCTAACACTTCAGGAGTGATGCATTTCGCGAAAACACGGTTAGAAACAAGATTCAAAAAATCATGGTACTTCGCGATGAGACCATCCTTCTTGCTTGAGTCCAATCCCCAGGCTTGGGCTGGACGGCGCGCTCCGAAATCTTGATAGAAAATCCCGAGTTCGAGGGTGGCCGGATGAGGAACCAGTCGTTTTTCCACTTGGTGACTCGAGGGGTGCATCCCACTCTGACTCCCCAAGCTTACAAGCCATAAACACTCCCTCCTCGTCAGGAGCCTTGCGCGTCTTGAACATGAGGAGAAAAGGACAAGGATTGGGTTTCACCCCTATGTCTTGCCATCTGATCGTATAAATAACAACTATGCGCCAGAAGTTGGGGTGCATCTGGGCAGGGCTATAACTTAACTTCTTGATGAGCTTCCGAGCGAAGAGAGTAAGGGGAAGTCTAAAGCCCGCCTTAAGAGAAGACCGACTGATCGCGAAGAAAGAGCCGTATTCATCAAGAGAAGTGCCTCCAGAGGAAGGCAACGCGAGTATCGTGCCCTCCGGGAATGGATAGGCATCGGCTATAGCATAAAGGCCACACAATTGAAGTTTGGTAGGAAGAGCAGTGAACCTATTCCCGAGATTCCTGGCCTTGGTAAAACGAACACGGAGAGTCAAAATCTGTACACGACTCGCGGGTTTAGTAAGCCAATCATCAATCTCAATGCGAGGAAGTTCACCCTGCCAAGAGTAATATTCCCGATCATCTCCAAAGCCGACATCCACATCTTCGGGATTCTGGACAGGAGGAGAATTATTATTGCTTCCAGCATCGGGTCGCGACGTGGAAGGACCTTCAACATCTTTATTTCTTGCAAAATTTCCTGTGAAGTAACGAATAGAAAAAAGGTAGGAAAGTTATTTCTCCAAGGCAGGAATACGAAACGCAAGGGTGAATGAAGAACCTCGCGAGCCATAAAGAGAAAAACGAAGAAATCCCTGGAAAACGAGAAAAACAAGATCTGAGAGGAGGTTGAGAAGGCATTCAGATGAACGCTCAGATGAGTGTTTGAGCATGAAGAACTCGAAAGACATAAAAAGCTCAAAGCTTGAACGCCATCGAAGGAGGAAGGCGCCTAGGAAATTAGGGTTCAAGGGGAAAAAGAGGACGACGCCGCCCACTGAAAGCCCGTGAGAAAGCGGAGAAATTCGACGGACTACCATGAAAACCAGTAAAAAGCTTCGAAAAACTTAACAATGGCAGGGAAACGAGAAGAAATCAAGGTTATGAATAAATAGTGACCTAAAAACAAAGCAAAAGACGAGTTTGAAGTGGAACTTACCAGCCATTTGCAGATTATTGGTCTGATTGAGTAGAGAAGGTCTCGAAAAAGGTTATTCTGAGTGAGTTTTTACAGAGAAATATGAAATGAGTGAGAGGAAGAAGAAGGGAGAAATACGATTTGATGGCTTTATATAGGAAAGAGGGAAAGCCTGAATAGGTGACACGTGTTGAAAGATGTCAGTGCGCGGGAGACGAAACGTCACACATTCAAAATTCAAAATTCGAAATGAGCTCGATGGAAAGAAAGCATCGCGAGAAAAAATCAAAAAGAATCCCCAGAAGACCTCCTGAGATCCCGGCTTCAAGTAAGATTAACCAAGCCTTGCTCTCGCGAAGAACAAGGACTTGGGGGGCTGGATGTTGGACCCGGTTCTCAGGTCAAGAGCGAACCCGGTTCGCGACAGCTCGGTGAATCGCGAAGACCATTGTGCCAATGAGAAGATCAAGTAGGAAAGTCCAGTAAGCGGCCCAATAAGCGAAATAGGCAAGATCAGATAAAGTGGGGCCCACGACCTGATTATAAATCGTAACAGAAAGGAGAGAGAAAGCATATTTTCGGCTTCCAAAGCTTTTCCCCTTGAGCAAGAGAGAAACACACAGAGGGCGAAACCTCACTCGGAATCGTCTTCTTCCTCCCGATTCATCTTTGTTCATGGAGAATCGAATGATCGGTACTTGGATTGTGATTCTTGGTACCGTATTCGTGCTTTTGGTGTAAGAGTCGTGACGTTTGGTTGAGATTCGCCATTTCACTGTTTTATTGGTTTGGTTCATAAGGCTTCTATGGTTTAGAAGTGGATTTTGATCGTTTCCTTCTTCTCTTTGGTTATAATTTGGTGTTATTTGGGTTCGTCACTCCTATTTGCTTGTGATCGTTACTGACTTGGGCGTCGGAGAGCCAAATCTGGGAGTTCGTCCTTCCGGTTTGGTTGTGCAGGTGTTTCGGGAGCTCAAGAACACGAAGAACAGTGGAGAAAACCAGATTTTGATCCAAAAGAAGATGGAATCCAAGTTGTTGTATCAGTTGGCGTGAAGGAGGTCTCCAGTGCTTGAAGATTATTGATTGGCCAGATCTCGCGAGGTGTTGATTGCGAGATCGCGAACACTTGGGCTCCAACAGATTTAACACCACAACACTACACGAATCTGTACGACAAATACTCTATTCTAAACGTCCAATGAATCATTAGATTACTTAATTTCAACACTACACGGATCATCAAATTACTTAATTGTGTCAGCTTCATTCACTTATTCATAATATGATGTTATCAGCCAAAACAAACTTGTTGGAGAAATGATTTAACACCACAACACCACACGACTCTCAGTACTACAAATCGTTGATTCTAAACTTCTAATGATTGAATCATCAAGTTACTTAATTTCAAGACTACAATCAGTCATCAAATTACTTAATTTCAAGACTGCACGAATCATCAAATTACTTTTAATTGTGTCAGCTTCATTCACTCATTCATAAAATGATCTGATCAGTGAAGCAAACCTGCTGGAGACATGATTTACTACCACAAATTTCACTACCAAAAATCGTCTCTAAACTTCCAATTTATCATAAAATCACTCAATTTAAAAAGTAATCCCTAAACCTCACAATGAACCAGTATCCCAACCACAATACAACACCAGAAATTGAGCGATCAAAACAAAAACGACATCAATTAGGGCTTGGGACTACGAACCTTTGTTATTTTTCACGAATCTCAGTACTACAAATCGTCGATTCTAAACTTTTTCAAGACTACACGAACACGAATCATCAATTTACTTAATATTGTCAGCTTCATTCACTCAATTCATAATCCGATCAGCTACAACACTACAAATCGTCTCTAAACCTCCAATGAATCATCAAATAACTCAATTCCAACACAAATCCCTAGACCTTAAAATGAACAACAACGGAAACCGAACAATCAAAACAAAAACAACATCAATTAGCGTTCAGAACTACATACCTTTTATAGTTGAGTATCATCACATGAAGGAAGACAACAAAACTTACCAAAACATGAAAAGAGTAAATTGAATCATTAATTCTATCAGTTCAAGGTCATGTCAACAAAACTTTCTAGGACATAAAAGGAGGTCAATCTCTCAGTGATTTCGAGCTACAATAGAAGCAAGCCGAGGCATCTTGAAAGATTGAATTAAAAAAATTAGAACAGTTAGGATCGAAACTATCCACATGATTTGTGGCCTTAACAATCACAACTTCCAAGTCCTAACAACGAACCACGAAGAATAGGAAATAATCCAGTTCTGAATAATCCAAATTTATCGATTATCAACAAAATTAGGAAGAGAGAGACTTTGTAGGTGTTGTTTATTTTGAGAAAGGCTAAATGCAGTATGATCTTTGATTGAGACATAAGCCTTCCGCCATATTTGAAGAGACTCCATTTAACACTTATCTAACCTCCTCTTTTGCACGCGCTTGCGGAGATATCTCTGAAAGAACACCAACAACAGAAAGAATAATTGCACCATTGACAGTACCCTCTACATAAACTGAGAAGCAGAAACAGAAATAGAGATTTAGTTGTGTTTGCTTTCACAACTAAATGTTAAACAAAAAAGAGATTTAGGGTTATAAACTTGAATAGTATAGAGTATTTCGAATGTAAAAGGTTCTAATGTCCAAACATAATATAGGATTTTGCTTTAACATCTTGTCATGAAACTATTAAATAGATAGGCAGAAAAGCTATCGCAAGAAAGTAAAATTTACCACATGATAACAGCAATTTGTCGTGCTAATTGCTCCTATGCAAGTAATCCAAACAAACCTAATATGCAGTTCTAGGCAAGTAAGGGTCGAGTCCTCAGGGAGACATATTCCAGTTCTGTATGAAATATATGTGTCAATCAAGTAACCAAAGGGGGGTTTTGTTTGTCTTAAGTAACCAAGCATGCAAATAGTAACCAGTAAAAGATGATGGAATCAGTAATTGGGAAATAGCTCAGCCAAACAAATATCCACACTCCGTATGACAAGTTGATCTTAGATAACTCATTCAATATCTCATTCAATGGAAATTCCTATTCCTTTTCTGAATTAGCTATTAGCACAACCAGATACTAATAGCTCTAACTAATTAAACAACCATGAAACTATCAAGATTCAGTTTAATAGCAGCATTAAGATCAGGATACATCAGAATAAAACAACCAGTTTTTATCCTAGATGTAAATCAATTCTCTCCACATAAGATAAGAACAACCAGATACTAGCACGATGCAGTTGCTACTACGAATTAGATATGCTCAACCAATAACAATCTAATTCTGCAATAGATCAATAAAGACGATACCTAGATGATCAGGCTAGAAACAATCAATATTAATCATGAAAGATTCAAGCAAGAGAATACATCAATTCCAAGCAATTGATAAGGAACGAGAAATCTCACAACTTAATCAAAACGAATGCTTCAATTGTCTGACTAAGCAAAGGGCTTAGTTCTTCATAACAAACTGTATGCTGATGAATAGAAAAGTGTAAACGGGGTTAGAGAAGAGCAGGCTCTCCTCTAACCTAATTATATAGAAATAATATCCTAAAAATAAAGCATAAAACGAGTTTAAACAAATAAGGAAAAATAACAAAAACAATAGAAAATAGAGATAGTAATTCGGATCTGACAGAGGTAGCGGTCGCTGCCTTTTGGGCAGCGGTCGCTTCCAGTATAAATCTTTAGCTCTTCACGTGGAATGGGCGGCGATCGCCGTAGGTTTGGCGGCGGTCGGCGCCAGCAATAGTCTTCATCTTCTTCTGTCTTCTCGTCGGTCTTCTGCTGGCTTCTCTTCTTCTTCTGTAATAAGTCCCTAATATCAACATAAAGCTCCATACGTCGTCTTCACTCCAAATGCATGAATAAGCTCCAAGACGCTCCTAAAACTCAGTAATCTCACCCTAAAACACCATACTTACACACTATGATATCGTGTGTATCAAACTCCCCCACACTTGAATCTCTACTCGTCCCGAGTAGATAGAAAAATACTACCCATCATCAATATAGCTCATAGACACCCAAGTACACAAGAGAACTCAATACTAAGAAATATAGCACCTAAACATGTAAGCTCATAATTCTAAACAAGTGAAATCACCAACATCCTAGCTAACAACCAACAAACTCCAACGCAAACAACACCAAATAGTCTCATCCTCCAACAACACTAACAAATGTGATCAAAGAAATCATGACAAAAACTAACTCCTTATAGCTCCAAAATGTCCTACCCAAATTCCTCCTTATATCACCTCCAACTTATGTCACCTCGCCAAAACAAAAATGAATCCTAAAAATCTCTCAAGACTTAATGAATTAAAGACTGAACGATATTACCCCAGCCTAGAGTCGGTCCAAGCCACCTGCTTATTGCATAGATCTTGCTATCCCAGGATTTTTCTGCCTTTTTTCATATTTTTGTGGCTTTTTCAATTATTATTATTATTATTATTTTTTCAGAATCATAATATCAAAATAACAATAACAAATACAATATCTACTCCCCCACACTTAAAGCTAACATTGTCCTCAATGAATTAAAGACTGAACGATAAGGGGAAGTAAAGAGAGTACCGCTACTGAGGTGGTGGATAATGCTGGGTCATGAAAATGTCCCAGGACCGCATTTGATCTTCTAGGCTCTGTATGTTCTCGGTCTGCCGCTGCTGAATGGTACGGAAATCAAGTTGATTGTCAACAAGTTGAGTAAGTTGACCTCTCATGAAGCTCTGCTCGTCACTGAAAAACTGTTGTTGCTGCCTGAACTCCCTAAAATCAAACTCCATTGCATGTTGCCTCGTATCCATCCTCTGCATCATCTGAAACATCTGCCTCTGCATATCATCAGAACTCATTGAAGGAGGGACGGGATCACCCATCTCAATGTCTTCCTCATCTTGCTCAGCAGGTGCACGTGAGGGTCCAGCAGAAAAACTTTCAGAAGCACCCAACCGATACCTGCTTATATCAAAGTCCACATACTTGGGTCCAAAAGGCATCTCTACTCGAAGAGGAAGCTTGATCTTGTGACTTCCTCTTGAACCATAAGTCCAATAGTGCGTGCCTTCCATGTGTGACAAAACACCCACATGCCTCATCCTGACCCAGTCATAAACAAAGCTTGGAGAAACCTACGATTTTTCATCCGAAAGTGGGATGTCAAGGGACAAAGCAATCAAAGATATCATTCCACCGATCACATTCTTGGCTTTCTTGGCACCCTGATATTTCGTACAACACCCGAAAAATAAGGCTAACCAATCCTGTACCAATGAGCATTCTGGTGTCATGCTCCAAACTGCTATCAGGTCTAGATACAGCAGCTTGTTCAGCTCTGATTGGCCTAAGAAAGCCATCCTGATTACCTTATGAGCCAGGCGGAGACAAGGATGTGACCATTTATAATTATATTCTCCACTTTTGGCGTCATAATTTGAACTACATGTAGAGCCATACCAGAAATCCATGTACTCACTAGTGGCTGCCCATGCTGATTCCTTAGAGGGTGGTTTGGTAATCCCAAGCGCAGAGCTGAGTTCTTCGTAACTCATTGAGTAATTATTACCTGCAAGCACAAAAGCAATTCTTTCCTGGTCTTTCACATTCTCAAGGGTGCTCAAGAACTCAATCGTCGAACTCTTGAATGTTGGTGCCTTCAGATGGAAAAACCGTCCCAAACCACCATGCTGAAACAGTTTCTCCGTGCAATCATAGAGGCGAAGTGCACCTAAGCATGGATGGTCTAAGAACAAAATGGACGAAAATTCCTGTTTTACTAGCCTTTTCTTCCTCTCCTTTTGCTCAGGAGTCAACTGTGGGCGAGAGCTAGCGGTACGCTTCATCATTCAATCAACAACAACAACCAAGAGCAAGAACAACCACAACTACACCAAAATTCTCAAAACTCACAAGGCCAAAAGTAATCCTCCAAATCAAACCAAAGCTTCAACAATCACTATTATCAACTCCAATCAATCCTCAACAACAACCAAATAGCAATATCCTCCACAAATCATCAACCAAATAGCCCAAACCGTAGAATTCGAATTTCAAGTTCTAGGTGAAGAGGGGGGACTTACCAAACCGAAATTGAAGATGATGGAGGTTAGAATAGACTCTGGGGACGTCGAAAACGGACCGGAGCCGAGGAAGAGAGCAAAAAATCGGACGAAACGAACCGTGGTGGAGATGGCGGCGGTCGCTGCCCTTGGTTGCGGTCCGAACGAGAACAGATGTTGGTCGTCGGCGGGTGTTGAGGGGGGGATCTGGCCGACGACGGCTTGTGGAAGAGAGGGTAGGGTTTTTTTGTAGGGTTTGTGTGGGAGAGAAAAGGTAAGGGAGGGGTTTGTGTTTGGTTTGAGTTTGGTAAAGTGAGGGTGAAGAGAAGAGGTATAATACTGATATCAGATTTTCACTCTATTTTTTCCATTATTTTTTATTTTTTTTTCGATTTTTTTTCTCTTATTTCGATTTTTTTTTTTTTTTAAAATCTCACATATTTTTTTTTTCCACTTGGGTTTAGAAGCCATACCTAAGAGGCGGCGGTCGCCGTAGGTTGGGCGGCGGTCGCCGTAGGTTGGGCGGCGATCGCTGCAATTAAATGACAAAAGCCGTAGCAAAAAAGAATTGGCGTCGATCGCTACTTTTTAGGGCAGCGGTCGCCGGAGGCTAGGCGGCGATCGCTGCAATTGAATTATCAATTGCCGCAGCGAAGAGAAACTGGAAGCGGGGGCTTCTTTTGGGGCGGCGGTCGCCGGAGGTCTGGCGGCAGTCGCTGCCCGGTTGCTGCCTGGTAGCCGCCTTCAGTTCGTGGCGTCATCCAATTGTTTTTTTCTGCACAGCTTAGTTCCAAACAAAAGCGTACGAAAGAGAATTAATGTGAGAGAGATTTATTGAAGAAAATAACTACCTATCATCGGGTTGCCTCCCGATAAGCGCCTTAGTTAATGTCGTGGCTCGACATCGTACTCAGATGATCTGGGAGTTGTTTCAGCTCAATCACTGGTGCTTGCACAATAGAGGGTAGTAGTTTCTCGCTCGGCAAGGTCAGTGGTATGTGGAATTTTCTTGACATTTCGTAGGGAGGCTTATGGTAAACATCCAACTCATGTACAACTTCATGCAAGTTAGTGGACAAGGCAAAATCCAAACTAGAATCGACAAACATAGATTGCATGTTATCTAGGCTGCTCCTATCAAAAACATCTTGCACTAACGGTTCAAGCATGTCAATTGCACACAAAGAATGATCATCAGAAGGATATTTCATGGCCTCATAGATGTTGTAATTAATAGTTTGTCCATCAAATTCCATGGTTAATGCACTAGTACTCACATTAATCTTTGTATTATCCGTTTTCAGAAAGCGTCTCCCTAACAGAATGGGGGTTGCATGCTTGTCATGCTCCATATCGAGTATAAAGAAATCAGCAGGAAAAGTCAAGTCACCAACCATCACAAGAACATCTTCTACTATCCCTATAGGTCGCACGCTAGAACGATCTGCTAATTGAATAACTACTTTGGTTGCATGCAAGGGTCCTAATCCTAGGTATTCACATAGGGATGAAGGAAAAACATTAATTGAAGCACCCAAATCTAACATTGCTTTTTCAAACCTGGTACCTCCAATTGTACATGGTATGGTGAACATGCCTGGATCGCCACATTTCTGAGGTAGTCGTTTCTGAAACACCGCTGAAACATGTTCGCTTACCTTCACCTTCTTCTTATTGTTCATGTCTTGGTTTCTCTTTGTAGTGCACATCTGTTTCAAGAACTTTTCATAACGAGGAACAGATTTGATTAAGTTAAGGAGAGGAATGTTTACCTCGACATTTCTGAACATCTCATACATGTCCTTGTCCTGCTCAAGTGGCTTGATCCGCCTTAATGCAGATGGGAAAGGTGGAACAGGTTTCCACTCAGGAGGGCTCGGCTCCTTCTCTTTCTCTGCTGAACCATAATGGCGGCGATCGTTATAGGTAGGGCGGCGGTCGCTGCCATCGGTTTCAGACAATTCTCCATCCGGAGACCGGCGGCGGTCGCTGTCATCAAGGCAGCGGTCGTCGGAGGTCTGGCAGCGGTCGCTGCTTTTTGGGCAGCGATCGCCGTCGACGGACTTTTTCTGTTCGATACCTTTGCCTGCATCTGTCTCAGAATTATCTTCTTCGAGTCTTTTTCCACTTCTCAAGTTTACTGCACTAACATTTCGAATATTTGGGTTCTCTTCCATTTGAGATGGAAGTTTCCCTGACTCCTTTGCATCAAGTTTGCTTACGACTTGAGAGATTTGACCCATTTGTCGCTCTAAGTTCTGAATACTAGACTTTGTAGCTTCTTGGAACTGCATTGTAGTTTGCATAAGCATCTTCATCATGTCTTCCATGGAAGGTGATGGGTTTGAGCTTTGTCCCTGAGGTTTTGACACATTTAGTTGTCTTGACTGATGAGGATTACCTTGCTGAACTGCTCCCTGATTTTGATCCGGTTCCCTCCATCTTAAATTTGGATGATCCCTCCAACCTGGATTATAAGTGTTAGAATAAGGGTCATGTTTAGGCCTTTGTTGATATCCTCCTACAACATTCACTTCTTCCTGGAGTGTTGGGAAAGCATCAGTTGGATGGAGTTCATCTAAGCAAATTTCGCAGGATTTAGCTTGTTGAGGTGTTCCTTTTAGTTTCAGGTGTCTCACTTCTTCTTTCAGAATATCAAAATCAGCCTGATCAATAGTAGATGGAGAACCTGCTGCTAGAAGTGTTTGAGAACCTCTCCCACTGAATTGCCTAGAATCATCGGCTAGCATTGCAAAGATCTCCAATGCTTCCTCATATGTCTTCTTCAAGATGTTCCCACCACATGCAGCATTGACCATCCTACGGTCATCTTCGTGAAGGCCTCCATGAAGATATAGAATCAAATCATGCTTTTCATAGCCATGGTAGGGACAGCTTGCAATCAGGCTCTTGAAACGCTCATAGTAGTCATAGAGAATTTCATTAGATTGTTGCTCAATATTGCTGATTTTATTCTTCAGATGATTAGACTTAATCGCTGGAAAATACTTATCGAGAAACACCTTCTTCAATTCAACCCAAGTAGTGATGCTCCCTGGAGTCAAAGAATGATACCAGTCTTTAACCGATTCCTTAAGAGAGAAGGAAAAGGCTCTCATCTTCATTTGATCTTCAGTGATATCAGATGGACACATGCTAGTGCAAACCTCATGGAACTCAGTTAAGTGCTTGTTAGGATCCTCTAACGGTAGTCCATTGAATTTCGGAAGTAAATGTATCACTCCCGTCTTAAGCTCAAACTTAACGCCCTCAGTGAGTGCAGGAAATTGCACTGCTCGAGGCGCTTGCACAAGATCCGGTGCCGTCAAGGATTCAAGAGTAACACGTTCAGCCATGCTTCTAGTTGCCTGATGTCGTGCACGAATAGCCTAGCGAGTACGGAGAAGAGTTCTCTCTATTTCTGGATCTAAATCAAGAGGTAAATTATTAGTAGCACGGGTGTGAACCATAAGATAGGTTCACACCAAGATTGACACACAAATCACACACAAACACAATTAGAATTGTTGCCTCCCCGGCAACGGCGCCAATTTGATAACAACAATTTGTCGTGCTAATTGCTCCTATGCAAGTAATCCAAACAAACCTAATATGCAGTCCTAGGCAAGTAAGGGTCGAGTCCTCAGGGAGACAAATTCCAGTTGTGTATGAAATATATGTGTCAATCAAGTAACCAAACGGGGGTTTTGTTTGTCTTAAGTAACCAAGCATGCAAATAGTAACTAGTAAAAGATGATGGAATCAGTAATTGGGAAATAGCTCAGCCAAACAAATATCCACACTCTGTATGACAAGTTGATCTTAGATAACTCATTCAATATCTCATGCAATGGAAATTCCTATTCCTTTTCTGAATTAGCTATTAGCACAACCAGATACTAATAGCTCTAACTAATTAAACAACCATGAAACTATCAAGATTCAGTTTAATAGAAGCATTAAGATCAGGAATATAATCAGGATACATCAGCATAAAACAACCAGCTTTTATCCTAGATGTAAATCAATTCTCTCCACATAAGACTAGCACAACCAGATACTAGCACGATGCAGTTGCTACTACGAATTAGATATGCTCAACCAGTAACAATCTAATTCTGCAATAGATCAATAAAGACGATACCTAGATGATCAGGCTAGAAACAATCAATATTAATCATGAAAGATTCAAGCAAGAGAATACATTAATTCCAAGCAATTGATAAGGAACGAGAAATCTCACAACTTAATCAAAACGAATGCTTCAATTGTCTGACTAAGCAAAGGGCTTAGTTCTTCATAACAAATTGTATGCTGATGAATAGAAAAGTGTAAACGGGATTAGAGAAGAACAGGCTCTCCTCTAACCTAATTATATAGAAATAATATCCTAAAAATAAAGCATAAAACGAGTTTAAACAAATAAGGAAAAATAACAAAAACAATAGAAAATAGAGATAGTAATTCGGATCTGACAGAGGCAGCGGTCGCTGCCAGTATAAATCTTCAGCTCTTCACGTGGAATGGGCGGCGATCGCCGTAGGTTTGGCGGCGGTCGCCGCCAGCAATAGTCTTCATCTTCTTCTGTCTTCTCGTCGGTCTTCTGCTGGCTTCTCTTCTTCTTCTGTAATAAGTCTCTAATATCAACATAAAGCTCCATACGTCGTCTTCACTCCAAATGCATGAATAAGCTCCAAGACGCTCCTAAAACTCAGTAATCTCACCCTAAAACACCATACTTACACACTATGATATCGTGTGTATCACCACACCTTCAAACGATTAGCAGAATGCTTAAGATCCTTTGTTATCAGCCTGATAACCTTCTTGTTCTTCTTTGTTCAGCATCGCACTTTACTGATTAAAGTCAAGTACCACATGCTGAACTTGGAACTGATTTGCAAAATGTGAGTTTAGTTTAGTTTTATATATAGTTTAATTGTATCCTTCTTAGAGAGGGTGAGAATCAGGAAGTTCACACCTGCAAAACAATATCAAATTTTAGCATAGGAAATTACGATTACCTATCAATACAGCAAAGATTAACTCATTCAATAAATGTTTCAAGATTGGATTAGCAAAACTTCTTGTTATATAAAATACAACTTGAACGTAATTTTAATTTATTATACCAAGCGAAACCCAGATATAACACATACATGCAAAACCCAGTAACCAACACAAACAAAAGAAGAGAGATCAGAAGATCAACCTTGTCTACATTGTTTAGGTATGTCAGTAATTGGTTTCTACATTTTTCTTGGCTCTCGTGTTGTTTCATTCGCCAAAACCCCATATGAAAACCTGGAGTAAAATCAAGTATTAGACATGAAAATATGAAAAGAACATAATTTTTAATTCCCATAAGCATTAAACAAAGCTCAAATAAATCATTGGCTCTTTAATCAAGTTCATTTTTTAGTGGGTTGCAATTACTCATGTGCCCGGGAGTTTATCTCTTTAGAGGACCATAAAAACTCTACTTTACCTCCATCAAGATCCATTCCAACAGATTTCCATATCTCAATGAAGTACTGATTAACGACCTCAATTTTCTTCAGATCACCTCCTATTTCCCCATTTAGTTGTGCGAACCAATCGGTGATCCATATCTTAACTCGCGGCCAGCAGAAGTTAGCTTGTTCACGTCGATGGCCATCAGAACACCCTATGAAGTAAACATAACAATCAATACAACATTAAATCAAAAGGATATATCTTCATGATTTACAACATGTACTAGAAAGGCGCCAATCTCAGATTCATGTTTCAACAGATCAAATCTGAGTACAAAAAAAAAGACAATTACCACATTGGTCCACATAATGATCTGTAATACTGTTTAAAGCTCAACCCTTGACCCCAAAAGCCACTGATATTTGCTACATCAACTAAAAAATGACATAATTACTCTAAAGTTATGTTGATCCTTTGATGAATTAAGGGTATATAGATAGTAACACTAAGTACAATAATGAGGATTTCTGTACTTATAGACGAATCAGATTGTTTAACTGCAATAGAATCATATATTTACAACCATATGTAAGATCTTGAAGATTGGATATAATATAATTTGACAACACAATTCAGTCTCTAAACAAAGTAGCATTAATCTGATTGAGCAAAAAGATTAAGTGAAGGGAAAAAAAGCTGAGCAATATGCATCCAACCAGAAGGTTCAAACCCACCATAGCAAATAGGTTATGGCTTCTTGGAAAGAAGATTTCGCAATTCTTCCTCGTAGATGCACTCATCTCCGATACTTCTTACAATTTAATACTTCTCCTCAACAATCATCCTAACCAATACATCAAAAGATATGGAAATCAGAATTCAATCGGAACACTAATGAAGGAGAAGAATGAGAGACATACTCGAGGGTGAAGTAGATGGGGTTGGATCGTCAGTGGAGAGAGCCTTCATCTTGTCATCAAGGACACATTGTTCGTTCTCCAAAATGGAGACGAATACATGTGATCAAATCCAAGTGTAGGAGAAACCCAAGCGCCCTTCACCATAAACTAACGATCAGAGACGCATTCCAATCGCAATGGAAACAGAGAAGAACAATCAGGAAACGGCAGACCAAGCAACTCCTAGGGTTCAAAGGATAAGAAGTCTGAAAGCCCGCGACTTAAATGGTTGGCCCACCAACAGCCCGTACCAGTTGTCATTACAAGCAGAGTGATTCTTGAGAGCATCCAGATATTGCGTGTATTTACATCCCCGTTTACAGAAGCAATGAGACTGCAATATATTCTTGTAGATCAGATGTATGCTTTACTAAAACATCTCTAGTGAACGGCTTCTGTGATCTTTTCCTGTAAAATATTTTTTAGTTCTAGAGGAAGCTCCACCAATATTATTCATAGCCATTGGACTGGACAATGGGAACATTTACTACATAAAAGGAGATATAGCACGGGAGAGAATTACACATTTTCACCTTAAGGTGGAGACTGTTTCAGGAAAAGAGTCTTTCTTCCATTTCATCCCAAGGGTTCAGAGTTGATGGCTCTTCAACTGTTTTCATTAACTTCATCCTCTGTTAGCTTGTTCAACCTTCACTACCAACCAGTTTGAAAGCAAAAATTAGATAATACTGGATGTCATGTTAATGGTATTGCAATGAGTGGCAGATCATTATGCTATTCAATTCATGTCACAACTCTTCTCTGCATTATTTTTCACAGAATTCTTGCTTAATTAATGATTGAAGTACTGTTTTTGATATGTTATCAGGAGCTCATAATTGACCGACCTGAAGTTGTGACCATAAACTAACGATCAGAGACGCATTCCAATCGCAATGGAAACAGAGAAGAACAATCAGGAAACGGCAGACCAAGCAACTCCTAGGGTTCAAAGGATAAGAAGTCTGAAAGCGGCGACTTAAATGGTTGGCCCACCAACAGCCCGTACCAGTTGTCATTACAAGCAGAGTGATTCTTGAGAGCATCCAGATATTGCGTGTATTTACATCCCCGTTTACAGAAGCAATGAGACTGCAATATATTCTTGTAGATTAGATGTATGCTTTACTAAAACATCTCTAGTGAACGGCTTCTGTGATCTTTTCCTGTAAAATATTTTTTAGTTCTAGAGGAAGCTCCACCAATATTATTCATAGCCATTGGACTGGACAATGGGAACATTTACTACATAAAAGGAGATATAGCACGGGAGAGAATTACACATTTTCACCTTAAGGTGGAGACTGTTTCAGGAAAAGAGTCTTTCTTCCATTTCATCCCAAGGGTTCAGAGTTGATGGCTCTTCAACTGTTTTCATTAACTTCATCCTCTGTTAGCTTGTTCAACCTTCACTACCAACCAGTTTGAAAGCAAAAATTAGATAATACTGGATGTCATGTTAATGGTATTGCAATGAGTGGCAGATCATTATGCTATTCAATTCATGTCACAACTCTTCTCTGCATTATTTTTCACAGAATTCTTGCTTAATTAATGATTGAAGTACTGTTTTTGATATGTTATCAGGAGCTCATAATTGACCGACCTGAAGTTGTGACATTAAACTAACGATCAGAGACGCATTCCAATCGCAATGGAAACAGAGAAGAACAATCAGGAAACGGCAGACCAAGCAACTCCTAGGGTTCAAAGGATAAGAAGTCTGAAAGCCCGCGACTTAAATGGTTGGCCCACCAACAGCCCGTACCAGTTGTCATTACAAGCAGAGTGATTCTTGAGAGCATCCAGATATTGCGTGTATTTACATCCCCGTTTACAGAAGCAATGAGACTGCAATATATTCTTGTAGATCAGATGTATGCTTTACTAAAACATCTCTAGTGAACGGCTTCTGTGATCTTTTCCTGTAAAATATTTTTTAGTTCTAGAGGAAGCTCCACCAATATTATTCATAGCCATTGGACTGGACAATGGGAACATTTACTACATAAAAGGAGATATAGCACGGGAGAGAATTACACATTTTCACCTTAAGGTGGAGACTGTTTCAGGAAAAGAGTCTTTCTTCCATTTCATCCCAAGGGTTCAGAGTTGATGGCTCTTCAACTGTTTTCATTAACTTCATCCTCTGTTAGCTTGTTCAACCTTCACTACCAACCAGTTTGAAAGCAAAAATTAGATAATACTGGATGTCATGTTAATGGTATTGCAATGAGTGGCAGATCATTATGCTATTCAATTCATGTCACAACTCTTCTCTGCATTATTTTTCACAGAATTCTTGCTTAATTAATGATTGAAGTACTGTTTTTGATATGTTATCAGGAGCTCATAATTGACCGACCTGAAGTTGTGACCATAAACTAACGATCAGAGACGCATTCCAATCGCAATGGAAACAGAGAAGAACAATCAGGAAACGGCAGACCAAGCAACTCCTAGGGTTCAAAGGATAAGAAGTCTGAAAGCCCGCGACTTAAATGGTTGGCCCACCAACAGCCCGTACCAGTTGTCATTACAAGCAGAGTGATTCTTGAGAGCATCCAGATATTGCGTGTATTTACATCCCCGTTTACAGAAGCAATGAGACTGCAATATATTCTTGTAGATCAGATGTATGCTTTACTAAAACATCTCTAGTGAACGGCTTCTGTGATCTTTTCCTGTAAAATATTTTTTAGTTCTAGAGGAAGCTCCACCAATATTATTCATAGCCATTGGACTGGACAATGGGAACATTTACTACATAAAAGGAGATATAGCACGGGAGAGAATTACACATTTTCACCTTAAGGTGGAGACTGTTTCAGGAAAAGAGTCTTTCTTCCATTTCATCCCAAGGGTTCAGAGTTGATGGCTCTTCAACTGTTTTCATTAACTTCATCCTCTGTTAGCTTGTTCAACCTTCACTACCAACCAGTTTGAAAGCAAAAATTAGATAATACTGGATGTCATGTTAATGGTATTGCAATGAGTGGCAGATCATTATGCTATTCAATTCATGTCACAACTCTTCTCTGCATTATTTTTCACAGAATTCTTGCTTAATTAATGATTGAAGTACTGTTTTTGATATGTTATCAGGAGCTCATAATTGACCGACCTGAAGTTGTGAATTTCTTAAAAATATTAACATTATTTCAGCTAAGAGAGATTATTTTATTATATGTGCATTGAGATATCTGGATGAAAACCCTGGTTTTCATTTTTCATTCCTTTAGACATTAGCTCGTATGTTGCACCTGATTGATGAACGACTTCACAAAGCCTACATTTCACACATAATAGAATAAGATAAATTAAAACTCCAATCTTGATTAACAAAAATAGCATAGATTCTGGTAGTTGATTTTTTTCCAACTGAATGCTTTTATTTCTTCACATACAATAAGTGTAAAAATGTTGCAGCTAACCCCTCTTGAGTACTAAATGTGTTAGCAGTATGTCTTCGTTAATTTTCTTCTGAAATCTCCAAATAAATGAAGTTTTTTCGTGACAATATTTCTAAGATCTAATGAAAATCTTGCAACGTTCATAAAGAATTAATTGTGTAACCAATAAGCCTGGAAAAGCAACTAATATCATTGTATAAAGGTCCAAAGATGTCAAATGTGGACTCACCTCTACCCCAATTACAACACCAAAAAGCGTGGATGAGTTTTTGGTGATGCCTACATAGTTAACCAGTGGCATGAGTTTGCTAACATTCTTAGCAAAATGAGTTTCTACAGTCTGCAACTGGGTTTGAGTTTCTTCCTTTTAGAGCATCAAGAGTCTCCACATAGCCTTGGATACGACGAACTTGCAAGATACGACACTCAAATTTTAGCATTATTCTGGATATAATAACCAGTAAGGATACTTTGAGTAAGCAAATTAGTTTACCGGAAAAAGACCAAAAGAGTAAGCAGATTAGTTAAATGAGCAGAGAATGACAAATGACAAAAAAAATCAGCTTATGTATGTATTGTAGCTCAACTGAGTGTGTCAATTAGAAAAACCATTGAAACATACCATGGGTCCGCTTGGATTTCCCTCTAATAATGCATTATCTTGCGCTAAATCATCAACGTAATGCAAAATAATGTATTCTATAGGAATCCAAACAAACCCTAAGAACACGTGAGCTGGACTAATTAGATAAATTAGCACTATGTCCTGAATGACACAAAGATCAGCTAATTTTTGTATAGTTAAAGAAAAAAGAGAGATAAAACTGGCCAAGTAGAATCCTCGGAATTCATATTGCGGAGATCTATTGTTAGTGGATCTATCAATTGACTGCAAATTAGATCTTCATCATAAGTATATAGATATCAAGAGAAAAATGTCAAAATCTGAGGATGAAATGAATAATCGCCTATCGTCCATCCTAGCTTGAGCTTCAACATAAGATAATGCAGCACATGACTTGATTACACTTTTTGTGAACTTGGTTGTTATGATTTCTGCTTCCGGTCTCGTTTCCTGAAATATATAAGCACCAATGTGTAAGAATTTCTAATCCATTAAAAGGGCATTACCATGACTATAACATGCACATATGTAGAAACTACCATTGGTTTTAACCACAACTATCAATGGAAGTGTTAATATATATATATATATATTGCAAATCTGACATGAAGAATACAAAATCTCGAGGGGTGACACAAAAGACAATTTCATAAATTTTATCAAAATATGACATGAAGAATACAAATTGATTAATTCATATTGCAAATCTCACCTGATGTGTCCAACATCTCTGGTCCACAATAAGAAGATATAGATTCTTTCAATTCCCTATTGCAAACGAAGAAAAGATGTAAACTCAATAAGGTGAAATATATAAACAAGATAACACTAAACACATGAGTGCTTAAATGGTTTGTAGCTCACAATTTATAATTTTTCGTGGCTCGTGGAATCGTGTTGTATTCCAATTGGTACATTTTTTCCTCCTCCTTCAAATGAAATTTGTGCAAATTTTTTAGGTATATAAAATTATTGCAAACTCTACAAATGATATCATTATAGTTGTGAGAAATGATAGAAACCTCATCTTCCTGCAAAATTCATTTGATTTTAACACGATAAACAAAACTGAATAATACTTACTCATTTTATGAAGCCAACATACATTTTTTTTATTGCCAAATTTTCATGGTAACTTTTTAACCAAGAGGTGACTGCAGGGGAAAAATCTTTCATGTTGGGATAGTTCAGGAAGAATTCGACCCAAGCCAAAATTTTCAACGCTTGTTCATAAAACTCTTGAAATCCCTCAATCTCCTCTTCAAAATTTTCAGCCCTAGTCTTTTCCATCAATTTAAAGTCTTCATCATTCGCCATATCCTTTATCTAAAACACAGCAAAACCGAATAAGGAGATATCGGTTTGACTGGAACCTCCATTAAGCACATTGACTTGTGGATTATAAGCCAATTGACTAACTTGATGTGCTAAGCCTTAGCACCTGCACATCACTAAATTGAATGTACTTTTAGATACATCATTTGTATACAATCAGCAAGCGATCAATCAGATGTAAAAAATAATCCCCAAATTAACAATCTGATTACCCAAAATGGTGAGCTGCTGCTTCCTCCCCACCCAATTGACCACTTTCCAAACCTTACAAACCAGTAAGCAGAATTACATTCCCCTCCAAATCGAGCACTTTGATGTAGTCAAGTGCTTCAAAAACATCGAACCAACCATGTTTTATAATTTTTAAGATTGAAACTTGGTTTCATTGATATACACTATTGGTTAGCAAATTAAATATTTCCTGATTTGGGCTTGTTTTGTAATTTTCGAAAAGTTGTTCTGTTGAGTTCCATACGGTTGAAGGCTGCGTCTCCGCCCTTCCGTAAGGGGTTGTGGCCGCCGGAATGGCCTCTCCGGATGTTCTGAGGGGGCAAGGGGGGGTCGACAAGGAACGCAAGTCGTGGAGGTGGGAGGAGTTATGGGAAAAGGGGAGCTCGAGGAAGAGGTGGGGGATAAAATTTGGATGCAATCCTTGAAGAGGATGACTGTTTAGATCTGGCGCCGATAGAGAAGAATCAAAGTGCTATGGTGGCTGTGATGGCGAAGGACACTACTGTGACGAGATTAGAGAGTAGATTTGGAGACTCTGAGGTGATCGGGGATGCAGAGGTCACTGTGGAAGGAGGTAAGAAGGATAGCAATGGTGTTGAACTGAAGGATTGTTCAGGGGAAAGCGCTGAAGGTATAAATCTAAAGAAGCCAGCTCATAAAGGGTATGAGTTACTTGGATTGGAAAAACTTGAGGTTATTGATGGTATTGATAAGGAGAAATATGTGTTTTCTCAAGAGGAGGTGCAGGCACAAGAGGTAGAGTGGAGCTCTACTCTTTTGGAGTTGTGGTTGGTCTCAAGCCTTCTTATGCTGCTATGATGCAATTCATTGAGAAACATTGGCAAGTTGAGGTTCCTAAGGTCCATTTGAAAGATAATGGAGTGTGGATTTTGAAATTTAGGAAGAAGGATGAGATGGAATGGGTGTTGGAGAATGGACCATGGATGATGGGGTCTAAACCTGTAGTGTTTAAGATTTGGAGTCCGGGAATGAGACTGGATTGGTCTTGTTTTGACAGAATCCATGTGTGGGTGAGGCTTCCTGATATTGATCCTCTATTCCACTCACATAGAATGTTGAGTGTCATTGGGAGTATGATTGGAGTTCCCCTTTGTATGGATCATGTCACTAGCCAAAGGTCTAGATTCGCATATGCTAGACTCCTCATTGAGGTTTCTGTCATGGATACAGTGAGAAAGAATGTGAAGCTTGAAGGTTATGATGGGAAAGTGTATGTTCAGGAGGTGGAGTTTGAGTGGTTACCTTGGAGGTGCTTCAAATGTAAGGAATTTGGTCACTCCTTTGATGGATGCCAGTTGAGAAATGATGGAGCTAAGGTGAATAAGATGATGAATAATCAGATATGGAAGCAAGTGACTCAAAGGAAAGAGAATGGGGGCAAAGATGAGAAGGCTACAAAGGAGAAGGAAGGTGATTCTGGTAAAGATCTTGATGTGTCGACCGAGACTTATAAATGCAAAGTGGCACATGATAGTTCCTCCTCTGGAAATGGAACTAGTAAGGATAGTTGGAAAGATGTTGTTAGGAAGAAAGCTGGAAGTAGTACTATGAAGGTGGTTTCTGGTGGACAGGATAAAGTTTACTCTCCTAATTCTTTTGGAGTGGTAAGAGATGGTGGTGAGGGTGGTAGTAGCCCTTCAAGGGGTGTTAATGGATAGATTTAAGGTGTGTGCCTGGAACTCCGGAGGTTGCAATGGAGTTGCAGCTATTAGTAGAATAAATAAATATGCAACCCAGATGAGTATTGTTGTATTTGTTGTGTTAGAGTCTAAAGTGGAGAAGAGTAAGGAGAATGTCATTGCTAAGAAACTTTTGTCTTCCTGGCCTTATGTTACTAATTCTTCTGATAGTAGAAGGGGAAGGATTTGACTCAGTTGGAATCCTTCTATCATTAAAATGGAGGTGGTGGAAATAAATGCTCAGTTTATTCACTGTCATGCTAGGATTCATGGGTTGAAACAAGACTTTGATATGACTTTTGTGTATGCTGAGAATGGTAGGATGGATAGAGATGATTTGTGGACTAATGTTAGGGAGATTGCCCTGAGGAGTAGATTGCCATGGGTGATTTTAGGAGATTTCAATTGTGTTATGGATGCCTCTGAGAGGATCTCTGAGACTAGTATCCCTATGTCCTGTTTTGATGAGCTGAATGAGGTGGTGATTGACTGTGATTTGAGTGACTTAGAGTATGCTAGTGTGGTGTATACTTGGGATAATCAAAGAAGAGGGAAAGAGAGAGTGGCTTGTAAGCTGGATAGAATCATGGTGAATGGTGCTTGGAGGGATAAAATGAATAGTAGTGCTATGTTTGATGATCCTGATGAATCTGACCACTCTCCTGGTGTTTTGATCATTGAAACTGGGTCCCTGTTAGGAAGATTCCTTTTAGATTTAAGAACTACTGGAGTAAAGAGGGGGATTTTTTGAGATGTGTTAAAGAGGCTTGGAATATCCAGGTGAATGGTACTTTGCAATTTCAACTGGTGAGCAAGATGAAGAATCTTAAGTTGAAACTCAAGCAATGGAGCAAGTCAAGGTTTACTAATCTTGATGAGATGGTGGTACAAAGTGAGAGGAATTTTGAGAGATTGTTCAAAGAGCTTCAGGAGGACTATTTTAATGAAGATAAGCAGATTGCTAATAAGTTGGCTAAAGATGATATGAGCTTGAGAAGACAACAAAGAAGGGAGAAAGTGATTCAACAAGCTAAAGTTGATTGGATTACTATGGGTGAGGAGACTTCCTCTATTTTCTATAAGAGCATATATTAAAGCTAGGAAAAATGCTAATGGGATTCATATTTTGCATATTGAGCTTAGGCAAGTGTTTGAGTCTCAGGATGACATAAGTGGGGAAATTGTGAGTTTCTATGGAGATCTGTTAGGGTCTAAGAGAAATGCAATAGTACCTAACTTCTGTGATCTTGATGGCCAAATTGTTAATGCCTCTGGAAGTGATGCTTTGTGTAGAGTTCCTACTTTTGCTGAGATTAAGTCTGCTCTGCACAGTTACAATAGTAACAAGTCACCAGGTCCTGATGGGTTTAATAACATTTTCTTTAAAAATTGTTGGGATCTTGTGGGTAAGGATGCGGCTGCTGCTGTGAGTGATTTCTTCAAGAGTGGTGAGCTGTTGAGACAAATTAATGCTACCTTTGTTACCATCATTCCTAAGATTGCTAAGTCGCTCCTTGTGAAGGACTTCAGACCCATATCTTTTTGTAATGTGGTGTTCAAAATTATCACAAAAGTACTTGCTTCTAGGATCAGAGGACAACTGGAGAATGTAGTGTCTTTGGGGCAAGGAGCCTTTGTTCCTGGGAGAAGTTTAGTCCATAATTCCATTATTGCACAAGATCTGGTGAGTAGCTATCTTCAGGCTTGCAACTCTCCTAGATGTATGATAAAGGTTGATATTATGAAGGCTTATGATTGTGTTAAATGGAAGTTTCTTGAGTATGCTTTGAGATTTTTGAAGTTTCCTGATAGATTGATTTACTGGATTATGGTGTGTGTTAGAACTCCTATGTTCTCTATTCTTGTCAATGGTGAACCTAAAGGGTTCTTCTCTGGTGAAAGAGGTCTTAGACAAGGGGATCCTATGTCTCCCTTTTTGTTTGTGATTGTTATGGAGATGTTGAGCAGGGAGTTGAAAAAAGCTAGTAAAGATAGGAAGTTTAAGTTCCACCCTAAATGTGAGAGATTGGGTGTTGTGGACTTGTCTTTTGCTAGATGATTTGCTCATTTTTTGTAGAGCAGACATTGATTCTGTTACTGTGATTAAAAATTGTATTGATAGATTTGGTGAGGAGACTGGATTGATTGTGAATATGCAAAAGTTTTTTGGTGGGATCTCTGAGGCTATACAGTTTGAGTTATTGAGGAGTTTGCAGTTTGGGGTGGGGGAGTTTCCTATTAAGTATTTAGGTCTCCCTCTTCACACTAAGAAAGTGCAGGTTAATGAGTATGATGGGTTTCTTAAGAAGATTACTGAGAAGATTCAAAGTTGGACTTGCAAGAACTTATCCTATGCTGGGAGGAGACAGGTGTTAAAAGTTGTTATTGAAGGAATTCTGGGATTCTGGTCTCATGCTATTTTGTTCCATGTTAAGGTCATGGAGATGATTGTTGCCTTGTGTAGGAGTTTCCTCTGGGCTGGGTGTAGTGACAGTAAGAGGTGCTTGGTTACTTGGAAGGATGTTGATAGGCCTTTTGAAGAGGGTGGTTTAGATATTAAAGAGATTCTTGCTTGGAACAAAACCATTCTCCTGAAGTTGATTTATGAAATTCAGATTGGAAAATGTAATATCTGGACTAAATGGGTGAGGGCTAACTTGCTTAAAGGGGTGATCTGTGGACTAGAGATGAGAAGCAAGGGGATTCTTGGATTTGGAGAGTGTTGATAAGAATCAAGAATGAGATTAGAGATAAATTTGTGATGGTTGGGACTAATCCTGGTGTGTATAGTTAAAGAACCATTAGTTTTACTAAGGTTCAAAAGAAGAATGAGAAGCTGGATTGTAAGAAGATGTATGATGAGGTAAGGGATTGTAGACAGCCTGATGACATAATGATGTTGATTTGTGGCAAAAAACAATGTAAGAAATGGTCTTTCACTATGTGGCTTGCTTTGAGAAGGAGATTGCCTACTAGAGACAAATTACACCAGTGAGGGCTGGTTGTGGATGACCATTGTGTTCTTTGTAGCTCTGGGGTGAAATCTGTTTATCATCTGTGGTGGGAGTGCAAATTCTCTTCCAGTGTTCTTGATAAAGTGCTGGGGTGGATTCATAATGGTGTGAGGAAGAATCCCTTGGATGACTGGATGACTTGGTTTGCTAATGCTCGGGACAAGAAAGCTTGGAGTGTGCAGGGGAGTCTCCTGGCCTTGTGTGCTTTTGTTTACTATACCTGGAACGCTAGGAATGAGGTTATTCTTAGAGGTGGTTCTGCCTCTGTTGATAGATGTGTTGAGGAGGTGATTAATTATTGCAAGATGAGGATTATCATGAAGTGTAGAAGTGGCTCTCATAGGAATGATACTTATAGGAAACTGCTGAAAGTTTGATTGTGGTTTGTGTTGTTTGGGTGCTTGTGTGTTTGTGGATAGGTGGTTCTTTGTTTCTTGGAGGTTGTTACTCACCTTGAAGCCTTGGTTTGTAAGGTTCTTGAGTGAGAGGCTTTTGATGTACTTCCGCTTGAGACCTTGACTTGTAAGGTTCCTTGAGGAAGTTTTTGTGGAGGGGTGGTTGGGTTTGGTCTTTCTTTTGTAAAGATCTTTTCCCTTTGATATATATACTTACTTTTATCAAAAATGGGGTTTTTGTAGGAAACCACTCGCTATTTATCCATATTTGCAGGTAACCACCCGTTATAAGGCTATTTATAATATACCACCCAAATGGTTAAACTTTCTTACAATTAACCACCCCTTGACAGATTTCGTCGTCATTTCCGTTAACAAAGTGTAATGACGATTTTACCCTTACACTTTTAAAATAGAAGTAAACAAATTAAAGGGTAAAATGGTAAAATCACTAAATCATTTTTAAATAAAAAAATAAAAAAAATTAAATAATAAAAAGATGTTGAAGAATGCTGAAGTGTTGCTTTAATGGAATTCGCCAAAGCACGTCTTTTTTCATTGAATTTATTCATCCGCTACACTACACTACATCAGCTGCTGCTTCAATGATGATATTGCAATTCCGATCGTGGTCGAATACCTCGTCAAGTCGGTTGGGTTCTCTGAAAAAGAATCAGTGTCCATTATTACCAAGGTCAGTCATACTTTGAAATCCACCAAAAATGTGGAATTGGTTGTTGATTTTCTTAATAGAAGTGAAATAGATGGAACTCAAATCAGGAAAGTGGTTGTTGGCTTCCCTGATGTGCTAAAAAACGATGTCGATAAAGCCCTAAGGCCAAAATTAGGTGTTTTGAGGATTTAGGGTTTTCCAACTCAGATTTGGGGCTATTCATCTCTCGACATCCATTAATGTTGATACGAAAGGTAGAATCTGCTATCGTACCTGCTTTTAGGGTGTTGAAATCGCTATTTGGAAGTGATGTGCAGCAGGTTGTTAGGTTTATGCTGCAAGTGAAAAGAATGAGTTGTAATTATTCCCGTTCGCTTCAGAATGTCCCTACTAATAATAAATTGCTGCAAAGTTATGTTGTCACAGAGAAAGGAATTAAGGGCTTAATTTTGAAGTATTGCTTCCCCTCTGCTAGTACGCCATTAAAGCTACACTTCAACATTCTTTTTTATATTTATTTTTTTGGATTTAAAAAATGATTTAGTGATTTTACCATTTTACCCTTCAATTTGTTTGCTTCTATTTTAAAAGTATAAGGGTAAAATTGTCATTACACTTTGTTAACCGAAATGATGACGGAATCTGTTAAGGGGTGGTTGATTGTAAGAAAGTTTAACAATTTGGGTGGTTAATTATAAATAGCCTTATAACGGGTGGTTACCTGCAAATATGGACAAATAGCGGGTGGTTTACTGCAAAAACCCCAAAATAAAATGTTTTATAATTTAGACAGTTAAAGTAACCGTGGCATAAGACAGATGAATTCAATATCCCAATATATGAATTTGGACAGTATATTAAAGATCAATTAGGAATAAGTATTTTTATTGCAAGAGGCTGGCTATTTTTTATGAACCTTATTACAGCTCATAAATATGTTAGCAAACAACTAAATGCTTTCATTTATTTAAAGAAGAGCTTTCAGTGATTGATTGAGGCATACTCGATCACTAAAACCACGTCGTGTATCTTATTCTTCGCGGACCAACCCAGAAAAAGGAAATCAACATGAAGTATCAACAAAGATGAGGTTATTATTGCATTATTAACAGAAATTGGCCTAACCAGCCCTGGGTAAACTAATAAGAAAATATAATGCAGATTTAAAACCATATGTAGCGGATGAAGGATATATAACTTGGCTTCACATGTATCATATTAAAATGTCTTTAGCTCAACGTACGGTGTAATTTGCTATATTGCCTTATATCTGACTGGAGTCCCTCCCAAAAAGAAACACCTCGTCCAGCCCGAAACAACCAATGCCCTCTTATGCCAGCTAACTTGCTTGCTGCATATGAGAACATCCAAGGAAACTTAAGCAATCTCACAAAACCAAAACATTAAATGTTGGTTATGGAATGAAATATTAGATAAAAGAAAGGGAATGATTTTGACCTTGCATAAATTGAGTACCAAAGCCATTGAGTGATGTGGCCTATAGACACCCAATCTCCAAGAAGTTGGGCAGCAACGTGAACATAAATTCATATGATATCAGATTTTGGCTCAGGAATGACATGATTGGTAGAGAATTATATGTTAGTAGATTATCAAAGTTGTTTGCCGCTGTTTGATGAGTCTCGTTTGGAAGTGATTGTAATGCAGAATCTGATGGAACAAACTCCTCACAACTTGTACGGATATCATAATCACCTCTGTATTGAAATTATGAGTTAACTAAATGTGCATATAAAATGACATTTGATAGATTTAAAAGGATGAATGAATACTTGAGTAGCTGCATTGATTGAATAGGACAAGAAACAGGTGAACATTTTAAGCCGTCTACATCATCAAACCCCTCCTGAACAAAAGAAATATTGAATTTAACATCAGTAATAAGGTTCAGATTAAGGAAAATAAATAAACAAAAAAGATCACTAAGAAAAGAATAAGTCCAGAATTTGATTCAATAGTCATATCAGATGATGGCCTGTTTACAATTTATGGGCTTGAACTACTATCATCGTCCTGAACCTACATAGAAAAAGAATTTATTTGAAGTACAATAAGATTTTATAGAAAGAAGCCAAACAGTGTAGAGAAATCAAATGTAAATATTCATGCTTGATATATCTCTGACATATAAATAACAAAGAAGATGAAGAAATCAGCCTACAAACACTACTATTAAAACTTATCCATCCATGCCAAGGTGCGTTTGTCCAACATTGGTCTATATTTGATAATATCCTAATTGCGCACGAGATATTTCATTCCTTCCATACAAAGAAAAAAGGGAAAAAAGGGAAAAATGACTCTAAAATTAGATATGGAAAAGGCCTATGATAAAGTCAAATGGCCGTTCATTATTAAAGTACCTGAAATTTTTTGGATTTCATTCAAAATGGATAGAACTAATAATGACATGTATCAAGTCAGCCTCCTTTTCAGTCTTAGTTAACAATGAGCCAGGGCCTACATTTTAACCCCAATGTGGACTTAGGCAAGGTGATCATATTGCTCCTTTCATATTTATACTAGCCATGAAATATCTCTCAAGAACATTAAAAGACGAAGCCAACAAAACCAATCATAAAGTTGGTATTCAAATAACTCGCCTTGGTATGAGAATCCCTTTTCTTTGTTTTGCAGATGACCCTATCATTTTAGCAAACACTAATATGACGAACATGATTTACTTGAAGAATCTCCTTGAAGGATTCACGAATCTGTTAGGACTGTCGATAAACTACCATAAAAGTTCTTTTCAGACCTCGGCTAACATTGAACAAGCTTAGAAACAAGCTTTAGCAACAATCCTTAATTTACAAATCACCAAATCCATGGAAAAATATTTAGGGATCCCGATAGTTAAAGGAATAGTTAAAAACGAGTGCTTTTAGTATGCAAAAACAGTTATCGAAGTGGAAGGCGAACACAATTTCTCAAGCAGGCCGCGCAATTCTTATCCAATCAAATTTGCAATCTAAAATTAACCATCTTATGCAATGTTTCTATCTACCTAAAGGTGTGTGTACGTAAACAGGTTGACAAAATAAACAAGGACTTCTTCTGGAATAATACTAATCCTATTTATAAAGCGATCGCCAACTGAGACTCAATTTGTAAGCCAAAACAATACGGAGGCCTTGGGTTACATAGAACGGAGAATCTAAACAAAGCACTGCAGCAGAAACTGCTTTGGAAATTGGCCACTGAAAAAGACAATATTTGGGTACAACTTATTTATCAGAAATATCTACATGCTGATAATATCTTTAATTACAAAAAGAAAACGCATAAGAAACAATCCTGACAATTTTCTATATTACTACATTTACGTGAGGATTTTCAAAAAGGCATTGGTTGGAGCTTAGGAGACGGTACAACTATTAACTTCTGGACGGATAATTGGTTACCATCTATAGGTTTAGTTCAATTCTTCAACCCAATCAATTCCAACATGAATGAAAAGGTGGCTAATTACATAACACAATCAAAAGAATGGGATTTACAAAAATTACAGAATATTCTTCCACCCCCACATAATTTCTCATATTATTCGGGTCTACATCCCACAAGCTCCGATTCAGGATCGGATTGTGTGGAAACTCAACACTAATGGTAAATTCAGTACAACATCAGCTAGAAATTTAATGAATAATAGTAATGTTTCCAGCATTTCACACCTTTACAAATGGCTTTAGAACTTAAAAATCCCTCCTAAGCTGCTCAATTTTCTCTAGAAGATTATCTCAGACAATCTTCCCACTACAGAGAGACTTAATAGGTATTATAATCGTGTGACACACTATTGTTCGCTATGCAGCAACCCAACAAAAACAGTTGAACACCTATTTCTGGAATGTCCATATACATTAAATCAGATTTATAAGTTATCTCATATCTCTGGAAAGCAATATCGAATACCTAATAATCAACCTTTTCAAGATGCCCTTATGGAATTAATACAAGATAATAAAAATTATTATAATAAAATTGAAGCTTTGATTTTTCTTTGGTACCAAGTATGGATACATAGAAACTCGGTAATCTTTAGAAATCATCAAACCCAGAAGAATGATGCAGCACAATATGCCTTCTCATATTTCCAACAATGGGAATCGGCATTGAAAGTAAACCCGGGACCAAAAAATGCTCGTAAAAGAAACAAGAATAATAAAAAACAACAATGTTAGAAAATTCCTCCTCACAATTGGATTAAAATAAACATTGATGGATCTTTCTTAGCCAACTCAATCTCTAATATAGCTTGTCTCGCTAGAGATCACAACGACAAAGTATTAGATGTATACAATAAAGGAGTCAATGCAAATACTCCTCTCATGACGGAGGCTCTTGATTTCCTACATGCCATCAAAATGGCCCTAAAATTCAAAATTAGGAACATAATTATTGAAGGAGATTGTCTCACCGTCATTAATTCTGCAAATAACATTTAGAAAATACCATGGGAAATTTATCATATTAGTGAGGACGCTAAAGCTTTGCTCTCAAACTTTGCAAATATTAGAATTTCTCATTGTTTTAGGGAAGCTAATAAAGTTGCTGACTTTTTAGCACAACCTAATGTTAATGCCCATTACGTTAGGGACATTCTTAACTGTAATGAGGACCAGTAACTATCTGATGAATATATCAGAATCATGCGTCCTACTCTTCTGGGATCCAGCCTGCTTACTCCATACATGCCCCTTTTCCGGATCATCGAGTCTGATGGTCAGGGATTCTCATTCCCCATGGAATGAAACCCCGTTTGTTTCCTGCTTCAAAAAAGAAAAACAAGAAGATGAAGAAATCATAAATACCTCGAATCAAAGGCTATGTCTGAGAATTGAGGTCATATAAGAGTCGATTTATGATAACTGTGGTTTTATAAGGTGAGATGGGTGATTGAGGTTCAATTTCAGCAGATAAAATATAACTACATATATGGCTAAGAAAAGTATACCTAGGCAAGAATGAGAGCTTAATAGGCTACATGCTAAAAGTAGGATGATGAATATCCGCCAGATCGCAACCGATGCTTCTGTAAACAGGCTTGCTTTCCTTCCATTTGCAGTATAGATCTACTCATGTGCATCATCCAAAATTTTCACTACTGCCTGCAATTTGCATCACCACAAACCAATTTGCAGGTAAAAGGGATAGAAAATCAAAAGAGAGCAAAATCACAATCACAAAGTGTGGCGTTCTGACAAAATCAAAGATGGACACCGAATTTATAGAAACGGAATTTTTTTGGAAAAGACCAAATAGGAATTAGTATCAGTCATTACAAGCGTTGACAAATTTAAGGACTCATCAATGGGATGGCTTGAATGGAAACTTTAATAGCATATAATGCAATTAATGAAAACTGTTACACCATTGACCAAAGCAATCAAGAGGGTTGAATGACATAATATGGTAGCTCTAGAAACTTATATGCACATTTCTGAACCAAGGGGAATTCCCTGCAATATTTGGACCATAACTTAGTTGTGAAGATTTTTCATATGTACACACTGAGTTAATGAAATGAAAAACATTCATATGATAAAAAATTGAATTAGTACACTTACCAGGATGATTTGATTCAAACAAAGACATTAGAACATTTGCAAATATGTTGCTCGATTAGGTAAAGTAGGAGAACCGAGCCTCCTCGATTAGGTATCATGTGGATCAACGAATTTCAGAACTGGGAACAATTTAGACTCTGGTATGTTTCCTGTAAGGTTATTAGGGGAGAAATCAAGCGTTCCGTTTTCTGGTATTTGGCTCCCGAAATCCGCCAGAATCTCGTCGGAGATTCGATTGTTGGAGACATTAAAAAATTGAATGTTGTGTCCCTAAGAATCAGGCGTAAGCGACCCGTTGAAGGAATTTGAGGCCAGAAACAGGACTCGAACCAGGTCCAGACCGGATGGAATGGAGCCAACGAAGTTGTTGTGACTCATCAAAACCACAGTCAAGTTCCCCAATCCAGCGAGCTGACTCGGGAACTCTCCGACGAACTCGTTCCCTGAGAGGTTCAGTCTGGAAGTTATGTAACTATCCAATTAATCCCGGGAGATCTCCAGAGAGAAGATTAACAAACAAATCGAGGTGGTGAAGTTGCGTTAGTCGGAAAAAGTCAGGGGGAAGAGATCCGTAGAAGTAATTGGAGGATAGATTCAGCGTTTGGAGTTAGTCGAGGAGGCCAAGATCAGGAGAGACTGATCCTCGAAGTTTTAAGGTTTAAAGAAAGTCCGGTGCAATAAGAACAGGCCTTAAGTAAGAGATAAATGAACCGGGTCCGATACCGGTTTCATTTACTTTCGGCCAAGACAATCCAACTTTTATATATGACCTGTTTGTGACCGTCGGATCTATAAGATTAACGGACAAGATTAGATTTGAAAAAATACAGACGACACATGAAATAAATGAAACAGTGTCAAGGCCATGAAAAATTAAAAGACACGCAGGGGCAAAAACGTAAAAGTATCGTCATATTTTTCAAGCGAAGACAGTGATCCAGAGCTCCTCCTCCATGGTGATTCTTCAACCTCCTCGCGATCTCCCTTCGTCCTCCTCGCGATTCTCCCTTCGAACTCCTCCAGCTTCTGTAGCAGCTCCTCCAGCTTCCGTAGCATCTTCGAAGATGGTTATTGGCGAAGGATTGGCTTTCCTGCTTCCGTAGCTGCTTCGGGATTTGAAAACCCTAGGTTCGCAGCATCTCCGACGAGTGATTAGATTATAGCTTCGCCGAAGGAAGGAGAGGGAGAAGAACAAGAGGAGAGAGAGGAAACGACGAGCGATCACTCCTAAGATCTGCATTGGTAGGTTTCTCTCATCTTTCTCTCTTTCAGTTTCGAGGATTAACATACAAGCCAATCATATGTAGCTGTTGAACTCCAATAATGATTCAGATTCAATCGATTAATTAGAGGTCAAAAGGTTTAAACTAGTAGGCTGAAATGAATCAGAAGTAGCTGTTGAAACTCAATTGATGATTTCTTGTTGCATTTGTTGTTGTGCTCAACAAATGTTCTTATGTTGAACCTGTATGTATAAATTACTGCACTTATAAGCATATTTTAATGAACTTGTAGAGAGTTAGAGAAGTTGAAAGTTAAGAAGTTTTGTGTTTTGATCTATCAATATGACTACTCAATTGTTTCAGGGGTTGGTTTACCTTGATCTTTGCTTATCTTGTTGTGTGCATATTTAAACCAGTTTATTAAAACTAACTAGTAGGTACATTGATATACATGTAATGGTTCATGAAAAATTGCTTGTAGATACATTGTTTTCTCACTTGTAGAAGATGTGCATCATTAGCTTTCTATATGGTTCATTTTATTTCATGAGGTTCATGGTTTAGACTGAAGTTCATGGCTTATACTGAAGTTCATGGCTTATACTGAAGTTAAAAAGCTTCTCACTTGTAGAATAAGCATGCTTCCCTTTATTAATATATCTACTGAAAATTTTCCAATAAAAGTGTGATAACCAAAAGTTATGCTTTAATGCATTGTGTAGTTGTCGTCTAAAAGAGCTCATACTTGTAGTTGTAGTGGTCTATTTGTTATTACATTACTCAACGAAGCCTGAAAGTTAGAGCCATTTGTATGTCAGAGTTGGGTTCACTTAAAAGATGTCGTGACAATAAAGGGTTATGCTTTAGTGCATCAACGAATGGAATTGTGTAGTTGTCATCCAAGAGAGCTCATACTTGTAGTTATAGTGGTGTATGTTCTGATAGGTTGATCTGTTCTCATTGACCTTATGAAATCTGAAAGTTGGGGTGATGGGTTTGTTGAGTTAGGTTCACTTAACAAGGATCATTTACAATAATGCTGATTTAGGTTATTATCTGCACTTTTACACATGTGTATATGCTTGTCTACCTCGAAATTGAGCTCATTACAATAAAGATATCAGTCTATTGTTGGTAGATAATGTGTATGCACAACCCAGTGTACTGAACAAACATGTGACACATCAAAGAAGTAACTTCTAGATGGAGTCCATTAGAAGTACATACGGAAATGCCTTTAGGAGCTTCATTGATTCCAGACTAGAAAAGAACATATCACCAATCTTAGACGCATCATCCTTGCTTGACCTATACTCCATGAAATAGTCGTTCTATTTGCATTTGTGGAAAAACTCTTGGACAAGAGTTTTTCCTTCCCTGTCTTCGATCCTTGTCTTGTCCATCAAATTGTAAACTTGTTTTTTTTAACGGTTCTTGGGAGACTTGTTGAGCATAGTGAATATCTCATTTGGTTTACAATGAGCCGCTGTCATTTCAACTACAGTACACACTTCATCAGGCGTCATTCTCCCAGCAAACGCATTCCCGAACAAGCTACTGTCAATAGGATGGTTGTGGATACTACTCATTACAGTAAGTCTCTAAGGTCCTCTAGGTTTCCTTAGAAGCTTTAATGCGAGCCAACATCTACATTTCTTCGTTTTGATGTTTTTCCTCTCTCCCTTGGCTTTTGAGTAATCTCTCGTCCTTCATCACAAATAAGCTGAAGTTTTCCAGAATGTGTTGGATCAGGTGCTCTACTCCTTCTATGGACTATGAAGAAGTTACTGGCTTCTGCAATCTTTACTACCCAGCTCACTCCCTCTTGTCTAGAGGTGAATATCAAATCATTTGTGAACGCCTCTTAGTAATCCACAAAGACATATTGTTCTTCATCTACTGGAATATCGAATTGTGGTGCAGTACGCAAAGGAAGAAACACATTTAAGCTACTTGTGTATGAAACTGGCCTCACCAAATGTGAAGGCCATTGCGTGTATTCGTAACCGGTTCCAAAAGATCCAGTGTTGATATCACCAAACTGTGATTGCGGTTGTTCCCATGTTGTTGCATTTTCGGTCCAATAATGAGGTTGAAATATATCGTCAATACCCAAATCAAACGAATGTATGTCGTTGATGTATGATTGAGGTTGTGTGTAGTCATTAAGAGTTATGTTGTTTAATCCAGTAAACATAGAGAAGTTCATCTATGTACAAATACAAAGAAAACAAACCAGGTAAGCTTCTGTATGGAAGTTCCATACGTCACAAATGATTGCAATCCATACGTGACGTATGGACACATTCCACACGTGATGTGTGGATATACAACCAAATCACACAAAAAATACTAGATTGTACGTATGTTTCTGATACTAAATTTGTGTTTCATTAACATTTCAAATATCATAATCACTAAAGCTAACATAAATCCACAAATCAACATCTTTTGTCATACAACTAATACATTTAACATGTGAATCCCATAAAACCTAACTAAATCAAACCCTAAAACAAAATAACACTTTAAAAACGTGGCGTCTATACGCACTATATTTTCTCTCTAGCCACACTACAAAACGATACGCCCATAATGAGCATATGCTCAAAACGGTCGGACAGTGCAAAAATTTATTGATACGTTTGTATACGTATACGTATACAATTTTGTAAAAAATACAAAATACATCTTGTACGTACGCCCGTTTCTAGCGTACCGTAATGATAATTTTTTTCCCTAAATAAATGAAAAATTAAAAAATTTCGTACGTTGGAAATGGGCGCATTTTTTTTCGAATTTTTTTTACTACGATTTTTTTTTAAATTAATTAATTACGTTAGTATATAATAACAATAATATGTCATATATCACATCTGCCTCTTTGCTCTAGTGGTAAAGAGTTCCATTGATTGCCTAGAGGTTTTGAGTTCGAATTTCAACACTAACATCTCACCTTTTTTTATTTTTTGTTAAAAATTGATGAAAAGAGAGGTGAGAGTCGAACTTGAGATCTCATGGGCATATAATGAAGTGAAACCACTAGACTAAGGAATCATATTGATATATTTGTAATATTAATAGTACAAGTTACAATCAAATTTGGGTTCACCTCACTATTTTATTACAATAACAGTTTTTTTGATCTTGGTCTCATATATCAATAGAATTAATTATTTTAATAATTTCGAGAAAAAATATTTATTTAAATAATAATGTGTATCTTATTGGTATTATTTATAATATTAATACTACAAGTGATGATCGAACTTGAATCTACCTCATTTTTTGTTAGAAAAATAGATTTTTTATTTCTTTCCCACATATTTATTGATTTAATTATTTTAATAATTTTGAGGAAAAAGAATTATTCAAATAAGCAGGTGTGTAAGCTTTTTTATATTTATAATATATTTTAAGATAAAAAACTACGATAATCCATATCATTCCCAAAATATTTTCTTTGTATTTCTAATATTGTTATTTAAATAATATATATTAATAAATAAATTCTTATTCAATATAAAACAAAATATATTTCAACAAAAACTACAAAATTTATACAATATATGACAAATGATAAATTATGTTTGAAAAAATATGTTTGAAAAATTCCAACACAAACTTGGATTTAAGATATCAACACCATCGATTGTTAATTATGTTTGAAAAAATATAAAACTTAGTCTTATTAAGATAAAGTCCAAATAAAGTCTCTCTCACCAGAAATCGGACTCGGAACGGTGTGTAAATTGAGAAAAACCGACTTAAAACGAGTAATATCGTGAAAATCGAGAAAAACCGACTTAGAACGACTAATGGCGCGAAAATATAGAAAAATGGACTTAAAACGGGAACGATGCGAAAATCGAGTAAAACAGACTTAAAACGAGTTGGCGCGAAAATCGACTAAAACACACTTAAAACGAGTAACGACACAAAAAATCGAGTAAACGGACTTAAAACGAGATGGCGCGAAAATCGAGTAAAACCGACTTAAAACGAGCAAATCCGACTTAGGGTATAGCCGTATAGGGTATAGGATAGTGGATAGTGAATGTGGATAGTGGATATTGAATGTGGATAGTGGATTTTGAATGTGGATAGTGGATTTGTTAAATGGATAGTTTGAGCCCAATTCGTTTAAACACCCTACAACGATAAAAATCAAAATTTCAAAATTGTAACATGATAGAAAATAAAGCCCATAGTCGTTATCAATTCTCAGAATCGAAAAAAAATCATCGAAAACGTCAACGGGCCTAATAAGGCCGAATTGAGATTTAGTGAGGCTCATTATCAAAAAAACGACATAAAACGGCTTAATAAGACCTTAAACCGCAAAAAAAATTGAAATGTAAAAGTTGTATTTGAGCATTACCAATATGACGGTTTCGTTTTTATAAGAAAATAACAAAATGAACACTTTGAAATATCTAAACAAGCACTTTCACCTAGTAACGAGTTAATCTCAAGTATATAAGTCGTATAGTTTTACTCATATGTGTGCCATATCACTTCGTTACTCAAATAAACTTTACATAAAACTTTCATTAAATATTATAAAACACTCAAATAATCTAAAATAACGACATTTCACATCTTCGTATTGTCATTATTGCTTGTTTAATCACATATGTATGCGTATTACATTAAAACTTTCATTAAATATGGAGTAATCAATCAATAACGACAATACAAAGATGTGAAATGTCGTTATTTTGGATTATTTTAGTGTTTCATAACATTTAATGAAAGTTTTATATAAAGTTTATTTGAGTAACGAAGTGATATCACACACATATGAGTAAAACTATACGACTTATATACTTGAGATTAACTCGTTACTAGGTGAAAGTGCTTGTTTAGATATTTTCAAAGTGTTCATTTTGTTATTTTCTTATAAAAACGAAACCGTCATATTGGTAGATAAAGCGAGATCTTTCGGCGGAACTGAGTACTCTCGTACAATAAGCTGTAGACCGCAGGCAAGGGAAACAACTTGCAAGAGGTTCGACTAGGCCTATGGTGCACGAGCCTCTGAATGACGTCGATGGCAATACAGCAAGCGACCGTACATTATTTTCTGCACCGACGCCGTATCCAGATTGGGAAGAGGAAGTCGTGGAGCAGACACCTCTTCAACGCCCTCGTATGTTCGGTCAGGCGCAGTACAAGCAGATGCAACCCGGGGGACAATTTCAGAATGCCAACCAGGTTCTCCTAGGTGGTAATTACCGTGGTCAGATCCGACAACAGAATCTTGGTTATCTACAGCCGAGATGGGGAGTCCCAACCTATCAGGAGTTCGATCAGCAGCAAGACCGACCAACAACTCATCCTCAGGCAAAGGCCATCGCATCTCAGCGTCCTCGCATGTTTGGTCACCACCAAAACCATCAGTTGCAACCCGGGGGACCATTTCATAATGTTGTTCATGTTTCCCTAGGAGATAACTACCGTGGTCAGGTCAGGCAACGAAATCTAGGAAACCTGCAGCCAAGACGGGGAGTACAAGCTTATCAGGACTTCGACCTACCACAGGAACGACCCACAACTCATCCTCGGGCTAAAGTTCAGATCGACAGAATTACAAGAACGTCTGATGTGGAAGCTTATATCAGTTGGGAAACCCGACCGGGCATTGAAGCTTCAATTGAAAAATGTGTGCCTAACATTGCTCAAATCCTTGAGTCCCTACCGAAGAAGAAAGCATCAGGTGGAAGCAGGCCCGAGACACCTACATTATCCACGCCCAGTCAAGCGCCAGCGACGCCCGACACCACCTCCAGGTTGTCGGCCAAATTGGAGGAGTCACCCAAGGAGGTTTGCCACGAGGAACACAAGGAGAACGTAGAAGAAGTTCACTTTTCAGCGTTGGATGTGAAAGACGAGACCTTTTTGTGTACGAAACTACCCTTGGAAGGTTCCCTTGACGGTACCGCTGATAGTAGGGGCAAGCAGAAAGTCATGGACGTTAAAAAAGATCAGTTGGAACTCATGAAGTACCGCATGGAGTGGGAGATGGAACGGATTGAAGAGCGCTTCGGACTCCAGCCGATCGACCTTATGCCACGTAAGTTGACTCTCAATCATCCAATTATTATTAGAAACCTTGTGTTTGTTGTCTTTCTTGATGCAGATTCGAGGACAAATCCTTTTTTAGAGAGGGAGGATGATGTAGGTAGGATCCCCACTGCTGATATACATAGGACCACTACTACTCAGATCACAGACGTCGACATAAGGAGTCAGATGAATGTAGCGGCAAGAGCAACGTCAAGAAGAGTGACGTCATTCAGATCGTCTTTGGAACCCATGGCTGTATGGGTGAGCTCTCAAGGGCCCCATTCTGAAGACTTACTAAATTGGGGAACCTTACTAAGTTTGGAGGTCGCTGACAAAGAGTTTCCCAGAAGACGAGGACTTCCACGGCGACGACGACGGGGCCGAGTTAGGGCAGAGTGGCCTGGATGGCTCGGGCGTCCAATTGAGAAGATATTTGGCCAGAGTATACTAATTGGACCTATCTTGGCCGTGTCCAATGTTGAAGCCCAAAAGAGGCTCAATGACCAAGATATGGCTACTGCAAGATTCGAATTTGTTTATGTTCGTTCGGGCAAACGAAAGATCGGATTATGCTCTCCTTTGATATGTTTCAGTACTTGGGCTTATCTTCATTGTGTTCAAATTTCAGGCCCATTCGAGATTGGACGAGGCCGCCATGATCAGAACAAGTTTAAGATTTTAGGGCTTTTCTAGGGTTTCCTTTCTTGGAAACCAAGCAATTCGGGAAGGCTATTTATTATGTGGTTTTGGAGGGTTTTAGGCAAATTTAAAAAAAATGAGAATTATTCATCACTTTTAGTTTTGACGTTGTTTAGGTGTAGTTTATTGAATTGGATTTCGTGGGTCGGTTTTCAATTCAATCTTGAGAAGGAGTGTTTGGTGGGTCCATATCTCTGCCTCAAACGAATAGATCTGGTGTTTGGTGTGTTCATAGCCTTAATTTCGTAACGTTATGAATTATTAGTATATAAAGTATTGAAATTAGGCGAATTATAACGTTAATTTCGTAACGTTATGAACAAAATGTTTAGAAATTAGAGATGATTTTGATTAGGATTGACGTTACAACAACTGTTTGTAACGTTACGACGTCATGGAAAAGACGTTTTGGAATTTGACGTTATTTTTGTAACGCTATGAAAATAACGTTACGCTATAACAACAACATTAGGGGGTGCGAGATACGATGGCTTCTAGTGGTTTTGTTCCGGGGGCTCCTGTTGCTGCAGAGCGTGTTAGGAGGACGGAGATTACAGCATCCATACGTCAGAGTTTTGCTATTGCTCGAGACCAGCTGAATGCTTCTAGTTCGACACCCACTGATGTTACTGGTGCACTTACAGATACTGGGGCAGTTAGGGATTGTGGTCTAGATGTTGATCCGTCTGCTGATGATGAGGGTTACAGTGAGAGTGAGGAGGAGGATATGGACGTCGATGATACAACTGTTGATTTGGATGATGATATGCTGGGAGACGGTGAGGGTTTAGGTACAGATTATATTGTATCTCATCCCGAGATACCAACAGATCAGCTTAGGAGAGACGACCCTCCTATTATTTCAGAGGATCATGCTGGTATGGGGCCTTCATCGCCAGCTCCTACAGATTTAGGTCCTTCGTCTCCTACGCCAGATGTACCACCTCCCCCGACTGTACCACCTCCCGATGCAGATCCTGTACCACCTCCTGCTGTACCTTGGATGCTCGGAGGTCCTTTTACAAATGAGTTACAGTTGTTGATCCTCCCGCACCTGTGATTCCAGCTGGCCCCCGTCCTCTTCCTCCATTTATACAGACACAGCGAGGAGGCCGAGGAGCTCAGGCAGATGATGATGTTGCTGATGCAGACGCTGCTGATCCTCCAGCACGAGGTGGACGCGCTCCACGCGGAGGACGAGGACGTGGACGTGGACGTGCTGCAGATCATGCTGATTTTCCACAGCCTGCTGATCATCCAGAAGACGAGGCTCCTCTTGATTTGGTATGTATTTGAACTATAATGTTCATATGTGAAATATTTTGGCATTTTGTAGAAGTAACTGTGTTATTTTTTTACTTTTTTTTCAGACACGGAAGGTCGTCAAGGTTCAGTTCCACACCGCCTACTGCACTCCACTAAAGGCGTTTAGGAGACCTGGTCCAGATTCGTGGTTTCAGCTTGCAGAGCGATCTGGATTGACTGATCTACGCTATATCGGGTCCGGTCCTGTCGATCATGTGTTGGTTTCTGCTTTCGTCGAGAGATGGCACCCAGAAACCAACACATTTCATTTTCCATTTGGAGAGATTGGTCCTACACTTCACGATGTGGTTGAGATCCTGTCGCTGCCTATACATGGCAGGAGTTGTAGCTCAGTTTTGAGCAAGGAGGAGATCTTCACTTTTGTTGCTGAGATGCTTCACGTAGAGGAGGCACTGGTGAAGACTTGGTATAGGGATGGAGGCATTCCTTTGGGTTATCTTCAGCAAAGATTGAAGGATATGATGCGGATGGAGGATGGACAGAGAGATGAGAGCCTCATTGCGTCTATGTACTTACTGTTGCTTCTCGGCACTACAGTTCTAGTGGACAAGTCGACTACAGCAGTCAAGCACTGGTGGTTAGTTCTTTTGGCCGACCATGACAGCACTGGACGATATGCTTGGGGAGCTGGAGTGTTAGCTCATCTGTATCGCAACCTTGGACAGGCGTCGAGGCGATTGGCTATGGGGATGGGGAGTTCTGGCATTCTTTTGCGGGTTAGTACGCAAACAACTATACGATTGGCTATGTTTAGGAAGTCGAGTTCTAATTATCCTTTTTTTGCAGTCGTGGATCTGGGCATATTTTCCACATTTTCGTGGACATTTTGTGACAGATCCACTTTCTATGGACCACGCCGCAACTGCTATGAGGGAGGGCAGAGAGGTGCCACAGGGGAAGAGCACGGATCGTTTGATTGCCATTCGTGGCATGCTTGACCGTGTTCGTTATGAGGAGGTCAGATTTTAAGAATGTATGCTTTCGCTATATTGTGTGAATGTAAACTATACTAACTGTTTTGTAATGTTTTGTTGCAGGTTAACTGGTTTCCCTTTTCAAATGTGGATTTCAGACTTCCGCAGTACGCCCCGTCTTTGTTTGAGGGCATTCTCCGTTGTCTGGACATCGAGGAGCTCTATCAGCCAGGTCGCCTGCTGCGACAGTTTGGACATGTGCAGGGTATCCCAGATCCTCCCCCAGAGCCCATCCAGGTGACACGTAACAACAGGATGACGCATTATTCAGTTGGCTTTGAGAAGGATCTGCTTGGTGTGTGGGATCAGGACCCCAGGCCTTTGATACAGATTCGGGAGCCACGAGCGACGTACTATTGGGCAGTCACAGATGATTATCTCGATTGGTATGATCGAGTTTCTCATCCTCTGGTGGATCCCAGATCACGTAGACTCAATCGTCCAGTTGGTTCGCTGCGTATTCCACCTTCGGTTGACAGTTTTGCGGTACGATTATAAATTTTATTAGTCATATTCATTCAATTAGTATATTTGATTGTAATGTTTTGATATGTTGTTAATATAGCGGACCCAGCTAGTGACTTGTGAGATTCGAGCTTTCTTGGAGACACCACCAGAGAGGAGGCATGCAGATATCGATGAGTTCATGAGGCGTCTCCTTGGAGTTTTGACTGACGGGGCTCCATCGACGGCTCCAGCTCCGGTTCGTCAATCTCAGCTTTTTCGGCATTCAATCCACGAGGAAGGCCAAGGTAGTGGGAATGAGGGTCGTGACATGGAGTGATGTCAAATATTGATAGCAAAACTTGAGTTTTTTGAAAAAGGCAAAAAACGACCAAGTACATCAAATATTGATAAAAATGGTTCAAAACGTCTCGAAACGACTAAGAAACGAAAAAAACGACTCAAAACGATATAAAACAAGCCAAATCGAAATTTGAAGGAATTCCGAACAAGTTGTAAAAAAGTGTAAAAATGTGGCCAAAATGATGGCATAATATGGCCAAATTGAGCAAATCTTAGCAAAACTTGAGTTTTTTGAAAAAGGCGAAAAACGACCAAGTACGTCAAATATTGATAAAAATGGTTCAAAACGTCTCGAAACGACTAAGAAACGAAAAAAAAAACGACTCAAAACGATATAAAACAAGCCAAATCGAAATTTGAAGGAATTCCGAACAAGTTGTAAAAAAGTGTAAAAATGTGGCCAAAATGATGGCATAATATGGCCAAATTAAGCAAATCTTAGCAAAACTTGAGTTTTTTGAAAAAGGCGAAAAACGACCAAGTACGTCAAATATTGATAAAAATGGTTCAAAACGTCTCGAAACGACTAAGAAACGAAAAAAATCGACTCAAAACGATATAAAACAAGCCAAATCGAAATATGGATAATGGATAGTGGATAGTGGATAGTGGATAATGGATAATGGATAGTGGGTAATGGATAATGGATGTCATATGTGTATAGTTTGGGCCTATATCGTTTTAACGCCTTGAAACGATGAAAATCGAAAATTTGAAATTGTAACATGACAACAAATACGGCGAATAGTTATTTTCATTTTTCAGAATCGAAAAATTATTATCGAAAACCTCAACGGGCCTAATAAGGCCTAATGAATTTTGAATGAGGCCCAAACACAAAAAACGACAAAAAATGACATAAAACGGCTTAATAAGCACTTAAAACGTAAAAGTCAAGAAATGTAACATTAATATTTGAGCATTACCAATCAAACGCTATCGTTTTTATAAGAAATTAACAACTTTAACACTTAGAAGTATGTAAACGAAGACTTTCACCTGTATGCTACTACTCTTAAGTATATAAGTTGTATAGTTATACTCATATGTATGTGATACCACTTCGTTACTAAAATGAACTTCATATAATGTGTTTATTTCATCATATAACATTAGTTTAACACTTAATTGTTATCGTTTGACTCAACTGACCTCGTATTTCATTAGTATAATATGATTTTTTATCATATAACTCTTCGTAATCTCATATTACATTAGTAAAACTTGATAAAATTATTCACAAAACTCTCAATAACGACATATTTTAGTAGTATAACATTACTTTGGGTCATAAAACTTTTTATAATATCAAATAGTATAAGAAAACAACATAAAAAATGAATTTTTATGTAATTAGGGTTGGTAATACAACAGTTACCGCACCAACCCTAATACCCTAAACCCTACAAACACCAGAAACATTTGATTCTGGGTAAAAGGGTTGGTGCGTTAACAATTAACGCACAGATTCTGTGCGTTAAGTGTTAACGCACCAGTATCTGTGCGTTAACAATTAACGCACAGATTCTGTGCGTTAACAATTAACGCACAGATTCTGTGCGTTAATTGTTAACGCACCAGAATCTGGGCTGGGCTTGAATGTTGGGCTGGTCGTCTTTGTTGGGCTGGGATTTTTCTGTTGGATCTTGACGAAGTTGTGTTATCAGTTGTGCGTTTATTGCTAACGCACCACCATATTTTGCTTGAGTGTGTTACAGCTACCACACAGCTGTAAGTCACCTTTGGATGACCGAATTACGTTATTGGGCATTTGTTGTTGTGGACCTTTTGTCTACATCGGCCCAAATCTAAGTTACCCTAGTAAAACCTCGGCTATAAATTCACTGCCTCAGTGAACCCTATTATCTCATTCTCACTGCGCCGTAAAATAATTAGGTTTCAAGTTCTTACTCTGTATTTCAATTAAAAGTCTCATTTTTTACTGATTTCGTTAGATATCTTCATTGTTTCTAACATGTTTTCTTACTTTGTATTACAGATTCAAACAACCATGGCATCATCTTCATCCTCCCCAGTTCCAGCAGAAGGCAGTGAGATCCAGTGCCCGAGTAGAAGGTGCTCAAGAACAATCAAGGTGTTCACTGGTAATGACAAGAACAATCCCCATACGTATAGACGAAGGTATACCACATGTCAGTGTAACTACATGATCGTGTATCTTGAGCCAGAATACGACAGTCATCATCTCCGAGTCATTGCAAAACTGTTGAAGGAAATAGCTGACCAGCAGTTGAAGCTGGTATATTTTCACCAGGCTAAGAGTATTGAAGTAGCCAAACACTGGATACAACAGAGGTTTCCCAATGACCCTGTTCCTAGTTTTTATGACAGTGACTCCGATTGGGGATCTTGGTATCAAATCAGTGAATCTCTGTTAAGTCTGTGTTTAGTTTAAATTTCAAGAATGAGTCTGTTGTCTTTCCTTAATGAGTCTGTTGTCTTTTTAATTTATGCTGAGTGTGTTGTAGTTTATGGATTCACTGATTTCACTTCACTGTTTCACCTACCTCATCTAACTCTACTGAAAACACTATTTAAAGCAAACAAGACAAGTCATTATATATTTCAAAGCAGACAAGACAAGTCATTACATATTATAAATCAATTCCAATCGAAGTCTAAAGATCAAGGCTACTAAACTATTACAAATCAAGTCATGTAGTCCATACGCTTTCCCGCAGTAAAGCGGTATTGTCGAAACAAGTCCACTTGGCCAGCATATATCCCTTCCCACCACTTGATGTTGTCATCTGCAAATCTTCTCCACGAACCGGAACAACGTGGCAATGGTGCCCCATCACGGAGCGAAACCTAGATATACAAAGAAAATTAATCAATAAATATAAATGATTTCGACGTTTCATGACGTTTGTTTAGATTACCACAGATTCTTACCGGTATCCAGTGATTACTGCATCCGACAAGAGCTATCCCAAAAATCTTCTGTGGAGGACCAGGGCTCACTGTAGGCTGCCTTATTGGCAAGCATAAACACGGCGCATCCCAGGATAGTTGCACTAAACCAACATTATACACTGTGGCAAACACCAAACCCATAAATGGCATGTCCATCCAAAATGGTCTCTCACAAGGACTTCTCATGTAGTTAACTTGAGCAATAAGATCATCCCATGTTCCTACCCGTAGTCCACGTCGTATGGGCTCCCATGTCTCTTTGTTTCCAAGAAGCTCCGCTGCCAACGCAGCACGGATCATACGATATTGACTCTGTTGCATACCCGTAAGTAGAGCCATTGACCGATACCCACAATGTCCGTCTGAACGCACATCTTTCACAGAAGTCATGTAGGAAAGCCAAAAGTAGTCAATATTTTTCACCCCCAAGTTCACCCCCCATATAACTTATGGCTTCTTCAATCTCTTCTTCATCTTCTCCTTCCTCTGTTTCGTTTCGATCTGGATAGCAAGCTCTTAGGGGCACGACATTCATGTCTTCGTCTTCTAAATCGATGGTCTCTGAAAACAATGGTTCAGGTCGGGACTGTGATCCGAAGTCGAACGACACTTGACTTGCTTGCTTTTTAGGACAAGTTGGTCGTTCACTTTGCCTATTTGCCTTCTCCTTTGCGACTTTTTGCGCATTCTCAGTATTTGTTAAGTCTTTTCTAACGTACTCGTGGTAACTCTTTTCCCTCTTTTCTCTCGGAGGAGAATTCCCATTTCGCTGCTTCTCCTTGTTCTTTGATCCCGGCGGCCTTCCTTTTCCTTTCCTAAACAAGTTTGTTGGCTCTACCAAAGAACTTTGTTCCGGATGCTCCAAGTCAATGTACAACTCACTTAATCTGAATAGAGTTTCATCCCTCAAATCTCCACTTTCCCATTTTGCCCACATTTCACGCATTCTGATCTCCGGAATAGACATTGAACGATTGTCATCGGGTAAGGACAAATTTATTGCATCATCTTCCCATCTCAGTTCCTTCCAGAAGTCATGAAAATCATCCGGAACAAGAGGTGTCTTTGAAATGATTGCCCTAGCAAGATCGTGTACGCATGGCATCCCAAGACAATCTCGAACCCAATGATCATCACAAACATTTGAATACTCCTCCTTCAATATTTGCTGGTACATTTCCAACAACAACAGAAAACACCTATCTGACACTCGGTAAAATAGCCTTGAAAACAACATTCGAATGCCAGGAGGAAAGGTTGGGTCATCAAAGACCAATTACCGAGTGGTAAGTGCTTGGTACATCGTCGCCCTAATCAGGTCCATCTGAACTATGACCGCATGGTGGATCCTCACGATCACTCTGTTGAAGCCTCCTCTACTAGAACCCACAATTTCTTTCAACACCTTATGCATCCCCTCCACCCTAAATAAACACAATTTCTAATCATTAGCATAAATAATATGGTGGTCCAAATTAACAACTAAACAAACAAAGATACCTGTTTGTAATCCTTGTGTGAAAGTGAAGAGTGTAGTCTGTCCACGCTCTAACTATGAACTTCTTGTACGGAGTAAACCAGTACTTTTCAACGTAACCAACAATGCCCTTCTTCCATGAATCTCTCAGCTTTCTCAACCTCTCTTCGTAGATTTCTTCGGTGCTCGAGCAAAATATCCCCCAACATTGTGTAACAAAGTTCTCTGCCCTTTTAGTATTTTTAATCACTTTTTCTGCGTGTGACTGGATGTTGTGCTTAATGTGCACCCAACACAATAGTTGCTTCACATCAGTGTCTTTGAACACAAGTTTGATTGCTCTCAACAAAGCCTTCTCACAGTCGGTCATTATAGCCTTCGGCATCACTCCCAAATTTCTACACAACTCATGAACGCACATCATCACAAACTTGTAATGCATTACTGTCTCCTGAGCCATGAATGCATATGCGATGTTGAACGTCTTGTGCGTGCAAGTGAAACCAGCCATCTCCACTAAAGTCATATCATACCTATTTGTCTTGTATGTGGCGTCCATGATAATCACGTGAGGAAACTTCCTGAACAAACGAATCGACTCCGAGTGAGCGAAAAAAAGGACTTCAACCTCATTCGTCCTCGTGTTCCTCAAAGGTTGACAAAAATACTTGTTCTCTTTCTGAAAATTTAGAGACCACTGAGTAACTGACAATTCACCACGATCTTCAAAATTGATCTTCTGCAAAAAATTGGCAATCTGCTTCATGGATGTCACATTTTGCGGGTCTCTTTTCCTAAGCTGAATAAGTATGTTTTTTGGCGTCTTGCGATCATCCCCCGCTTCCCTTGCTATTTTCTCCTCCTCTTTGCTCATTCTACCCACGAATGAATTCCCATGAAAACTAGTAGGAAGGGTGTGGTTGTGACGACCTTCTACAACATTCACAATCCATTTATAACTATAAGACCCTTCTTTTATACGAACCCCATATAACTCAAATGTACAACCACATTTCTTCGATTTTCGGTGACGAAGCCTCGGAACCGGCAATTCTGGATTTTTTTAATTCACTTTCAGCCTACCCGATCTAGGTTTTCCAAACCTATCACATACAAAATCAACGCAATATTTGCTAGATGTACGATGTACCAAAACTATCATTAAATCCCTTGCTCTCTGTTTTGTCCATTCCATCATCTCTTCTTTACTATCCCACATTTGCGCAGTACTAAAATGTGGTCTAAAGTCTTCTTCCTATATTGATTAAACTACATTACTTAGATACGCAATTTTAACTAATTAACCTAAATCTCATGCAATTAAATACAAAATTTAAATTCATAATATACTAACCAAAATCGGTAACGGAGTCCAATCGTCTAATGCAATTGATACATTTGCTCCGCCTTCTTCCTCTTCTTCGTCCACTTCCTCATCGACTTCTTCGTCTTCTTCGTCCACTTCCTCTTCTTCATCGACTTCGTATTCTTCTTCCACGACCCCTGATATCCAATTGTCGTTACCATCATCCTCACTACTCTCATAATTATAAGACATTGTGGTGTGCATTGCAAAACTTCAACAAGAGAGCTCAACCTCTATATACAACCAAAAAATGCCCGTTGGAATTTTATGCCCGTTGGTGCGGTAATAGTTAACGCACCAACGGGCATAAAATTCCAACGGGCATTTTTTCAAAAAAAACCTGTGCGGTAATAGTTACCGCACAGATTATATTTATTATTTTCTTAAAAATTTAATTTAATTATTTTCAAATAATTATTAAAAAAACCGGTGCGGTAACAAATACCGCACCAGGTTTATTCATTATTTAAAGTGGTGCGATAAGAGTTACCGCACCACTTTACTGTTTTTTTAATATATAAAACCTGTGCGGTAACAATTACCGCACAGGTTTATTCATATTTTAATTATTATTATTTTTTAAATTTATTTGTTTTAAAAAAAAAAATCACGTGCGGTAACAATTACCGCACAGGTTTTAAGTACATCAGAAGTTAAATTTTTGTTTTCTTAATCTCGTATTAATCTGGTGCGGTAATTGTTAACGCACAGATCTGTGCGGTAATTGTTACCGCACCACCGTCGTATAGGTTTCAGAAAATTTTCCAACAATGCCCCGGAGTCCTTTGGTGTGGTAATCCTTAACGCACAGAAGTGTACTGCAACTCTTACCGCACAGAATAATGTGCATTTAGCAAAAAAAACGTGTGCATATAAACCAAGCCAATATATATATGTACTCGTATATTTTCTTATATTTCACTAATTAAATATCATAAGCGTGGAGACAAGAAATATCAGCATATATATTATTTAATATCTCTTTTAACGGGATATTGTTTGGGGAATGTGTCAACTATTCTCTTTAAATAGAACATCTCTAACCCTAAGAAGGGATTCATTCTGTTTGTACTCTATCTGCCACTTGGTAGCCTCAGGTAGCCATTAATGGTGAACTGGATCAACAAATCTCGTGTCTTTGAGATCAATCATCGGCTTAAATTATTAATCGGCTTAAATTATTAGTGTGCAGCGGATTTTTTTCTACTGTGCTGTCTGGGAACGAAAGGACGTTGATTGCAATGATCTCAAACGAAAAGACGACCTTCGAAGAAGGGATCAGATTTAACCGCCCCCGCGGTAATGCCTATGCAACAGGGATCCCGCGTCGCTGTGTGCCGTTCCGGGATCCTAGCCCAGAAATCGCGAGTCGTACACGAATCGAGATCCGCTGCCGCCGTGAACATTTGCGAGTAGCATGCGAGATATTTCAATCATACGAATTCACCCTACTTGTTATATAACATCGTCATTATATGCATGTACACGACCTTAATTTGGGAACAAATTTATATCTAAGGAGACAATTGAACGGGACAGACCGGCGTTGGATTCACACCGCTGCAAGGGTCCACCACCGAATGTGAGTCGTGGAGGCTGAGACTATTAGCCAGATCCGCAACAGTGGCATGAATACATCATGACAACACTTCACTACGTGTTTTTCAGCATTTGCCTTTGGGAGGATCTAAGTTTGTGTGTCTTGTCAGTAGCTAAAACGAGGTCTAAACGGGGCACTGTCTGTGTCATTGGCTAGATGAAGCTGCTTAGTTTCACCGAACACGGGTCGCAGGGGCTGCACCTGTTCGCTGAAATCAGAAAAGTCACATTAACGCAGCTTGTCAGCACATTGGTATATGTTTGTGCACAGCATGTTATCATCGAGCCTACTTTGTGCAACTTGTTCGAGGATCAAACTAGGTCCAAATGGGGCAAGGTCAGGGAATATGGAATCATGTTTCTGCACAGTGTCATCGAATATGGATCTCAGAGGCTGAGCCAAATCATCGGAATCAGAAAAGTTCCATGAATGCAGCTTCTCAACACAGTGCTATATCTTTGTGCAGAACAAGCTATCGTCGAGCCTACTTTGCACAGCTTGTTCGAGGATCAAACAAGGTCCAAATGGGGCACAGTCTGTGTCATTGGCTAGATGACGTTTCTTAGTTTCATCGAATACGAGTCGCAGGGGCTTTACCTCTTCTCTGGAGTCAGAAAAGTGCCATCAACGCAGCCTGTCAGAACATTGTTCTATGTTTGTGCAAAAGATGTTATCATCGAGCTTACTTTGCGCAGCTTGTTCGAGGATCAAACGAGGTCCGAATGGGGCAAGGTCAGCGGCTATGGACTCATGTTGCTGCACAGATTCGTGCAATAAAAGTCGCAAATCATGTAACCATTCACTGAAATCAGAAACGTGACACGAACAAGGCCCGAGAGCACATCACTATATATTTTTCCAGCATTGTATTTGCAAGAAGCCATGTTCAAGCAAACCGTTAGGAGATCAAATGAGATTCGAATGGTGCGAGGTTGGTGTCTACGGACTCGTGGTGTTGCGCAGATTTGTCGGATATGGGTCGCAGAGGCCGAATCCAATCATAAGAGTCCGAAAAGAAGGCATGAACATGGCCTAGAGATAAGTTTTCCACCCCTTTCCATAAATTCTTATGTATATGAATTCTTTAATTGTTACGAAGGATATTAGCTCTGCAATTTTATCTACTCGTATGTGATTGTTATGAAAACAGGCTATAGAAACATCAAGCATGAGTGACGTAGAATATCATCTATTTCTATTGGCTTACGGGGCACTGTGACGGAGTTCCCACCTATCTTCTTAGTCTATGGGAATAGAGCATGAACTGCAATCACATTATTTCATGGCACAAGCTGTCACTTCATTTCTATTTAGCCTATGTGGCGTTGAGGCATGAGTTCTCATTATATTCATATGATGCACAGAGATACAAGCTTCCGTCTTTCTTATATCAGTGTTTGAGGTGCGAGACATGAGTTCCTGTCTTATTTATATCAGTGTCTGAGGTGTGGGACATGAGTTCCTGTCTTATTTATATCAGTGTCTGAGGTGCGGGACATGAGTTCCTGTCTTATTTATATCAGTGTCTGAGGTGCGGGACATGAGTTCCTGTCTTATTTATATCAGTCCACGGATTGCAGGGGCACAATCTGCCATCTTATTTCTATCTATGCACATGCACAGGGGCATCATCGCCATCTTCTATTAATGCACGAGCGCATGTACACGAGTGTTCGTCTCATTCTATTAGCTCATCGACATATGAGTGTGAGTATCTGTCTTATTATATTATTTTACGGGTCGAAGGAAGCTACTTTATGCTTGTAGGGTATCTGAGTCAATCTGTCATTACGCCTTCAACATATCTAAAGCCGACATCTACTTGTCGCACTCTAAAGTCGGCATCTACTTGTCGCACTCTGAAGCCGACATCTACTTGTCGCACTTTGAAACCGACACCACGTTGTCGTCAACTCCACGAAGTCGCTAATTAAGTCGGTCCCACGAGATCGCACCTAAACCGACACCACGTTGTCGTCGACTCCACGAAGTCGCTAATTAAGACAAAAGGTTGAAGAATGAAGAGAAAGTCATCTGCTTCACGAAAGAAAGAAAAACGAGTCTGTAGCATCTCAGATCGGATCACGCAAACCGTACCGGACTTACGAGATCTGAGGGGCAATTGTGGAGGCAAGAAATATCAGCATATATATTATTTAATATCTCTTTTAACGGGATATTGTTTGAGGAATGAGTCAACTATTCTCTTTAAATAGAACATCTCTAACCCTAACAAGAGATTCATTCTGTTTGTACTCTATCTGCCAATACTCTCATAAAAAAGCAGTCCTGGCTTGGTAGCCTCCAGAGGTAGCCATTAATGGTGAACTGGGTTAACAAATCTCGTGTCTTTACTTTCGTTTTTACCGTTATTATTCGAGATCAATCATCGTCTTAAATTATTATTGTGGAGCGGATTTTTTGTACCACAATAAGCTGAATGTATCTATTGTGTATACTCAAGGCTAGTCCTAATTAATCTTTATCATTGCTTAAGTACTTATATAACCCAAATTTTAAATTAATAAGGCTAAGAAAAAGCCAAATAGTTGGTAAAAGCAAACTTAGCAGTTGTTCTTACACGTAGTGAACAGAGTGTTGACTTGGACGTAGTGATCGATCGTTGTCCTTTTGGAATACCAAAAGACACCTTTTTAGCTTTATACGAGTATTTCGTTTACATTAATATTCTTGAACCAATGAGTCATTTTCATTATATGTAGCTCTCATAATCATGCATCGTGGTGGTGGTTACACAATTAATCAGGCTCGATATAAATGTATTTTGTTTAATTATTACTCTCTCCGTCCCCAAATGTTCTTCCCATGGTAATTTTTGACACTATTCACATTACAAGAGAATCTTCGATATATCGTCTAATATATAAGTAAAAACATAGTAATATGAGATCTTGTTTGATTCGTCTCGGCGAGAACTTTAACAATATCAAAATTTTATAATTTTTATTAACGTATATTTGGAGATATTAACGTTACAAAACGTGTCTCGACAAATGTGTCGGAAGGGAATGGGAAGAACATTAAGGGACGGAGGGAGTATCTCGTTAACTTTAAGTGATGTCTTAGCATGTGAATTATATTGAAGGATACATACGTGGATTTTGTTTAATAGTTTCGAATAGAGTAACTTAGACTATTTTTTTTAATTTGTAATATAGTAATTAAAATAAAATTAAAAATATATATTTTAATAGACTAATGCTTCTTCAAGAATATCCCTGAGTGACACTTTAGGGTAGACCTGGCAAAAATCGATCAATTCGACGACCGTTCTGACTCGACCGAAAATCATTGGGTTGAAATCCAACATTTTTCAACACAAACCTGATTTCAACCCGAACCCGATAAATCCGTTTATTTTCGGGTTGGGTCAAGTCCAGGTCTGGTTAACCAGTCGGGTCATAGAAAAAAAAAATAGAAACTGAGGAATTTACACTTTTCCCTCTAAATAGTGTCTGGTTTTAGAAAAAACTAATATTCTGTGATAGTATGGTCAATATGTTTGGTTAAAAAACGATGACTTAAATCAACTTGTTCCTATGTTGGGCTTTAAAGAAAGCCCAATCAAGAAACTAACTCAATGGCTGTGACGTCCTATATGTTAAGTTGATTTTTTACCGTTATATATACAAAGGCCCTTACTATTTAACGCCCACCTTTTTTGCTATTTATCGCCCAACGCCGTGCGTCACGCATGGATTATATCCGTGCGTGACGCATGGTTTTAATCCACACGCCACGTACAGAACAAAACCACGCGTGACGCACGGACACAAACTATGCGTCACGGATGGATTTGTTTACCTATAAAAGCCCAAAAATGAAACCCTACCACATTATCATCTTCCTCAACATTGTTCCACGGCGGCTGCGCTCTCAAACGCACCGATTTACCTTATTTTCAACAATTCTCATCGTCTTTTTGCGTATAAGGTATGTAAACATTAAGATTTCATTGTTATGGTATGGTATTGATGTATATATGAGGTTTTCATGTTGTTTTGATGATATTTACTTCAAAATCCAATGCATGTGTATGTTAATTAGTTGATTAGGAAGGATTAAACTTGTAATATATGAATGGATTGTGTACTTTGTTGATAATTTCTTGACCAATTTGATATTTTCATGTGTATATAGTAATATTAGGGTTTTGATATTAAATTAGGGTTTTGTGAATTAGGGTTATGAATTAGGTTGTTAAAATTTGGTATGGTTTTAATGAAATTATTGAAAAACTGTTAGAATTTTGGAAAACCTGTTGAGATTAGGGTTTGAAACATGGAAAAACTGTTGACGAACAATTTCTTGAATGTGCAATTCCATACGTCACGCACGGTTGATGTCCACGCGTCACGCATGGTTCTCTTCCATGCGTGACGCACGGTTCTCTTCCATGCGTGACGCACAAAATGACACATGATCCCTTTGATTCTTAGTAACACTGATGTGTGCATGATTTCCAATCAAAATAAAATTACATATTGTCAAAGGTTGGACATTTAGGCCACGTAAGAAGTCCAAACAAAGGATATGTTACTTTACAAGTTAATAGGTGTTATTGGGAGTTACCCACATGGTTAAATATCCCTAATAGGCATTGAAAACAAGTTTCATTACATTCGGACATCGTTTGAGTGTCGTTTCGCCAAAAACCGCCTTAAGTCCATTTAAGGCGTTATTAGTGATTTTAGCGTTTACGTGCCTCATTTCGTGTGAGCGAGACCTTGTTTCTACTGAATATCCCTAATAAGAGTAAGTTGTATAGTATTTTCAACAATAATCACCGTCATTGTTGTAGAATATACATATTGCGACAAGTTAGAGAGTTACGACTAATATGTTTTTTACAGAGGAGGCGGTACTTTAAAAGTTAGAAGTAGTGATTGGGAGTTACCCACATGGTTAAATATCCATAATAGCCATTGAAAACAAGTTTCATTACATTCGGACATCGTTCGAGTGTTGTTTGGCCAAAAACCGCCTTAAGTCCATTTAAGGCGTTTTTAGTGGTTGACATAGTTTCGAATCCCGTTTTGTATGTGTGAGACATTATTGGGACTTTATATGCCTTATAACACATTTGTGTATAAATTTTTCAAACATACGTGAACATCAATGTTGCGACCATATATATTGTAACAAGTTAAGCTTGTAGTGAGTAGTTTGATGTTTTACAAAGAGCGTGTTACTCTAAAAGCAAAAGGTGTTGATGTAAAGTTACCGACATGGTTAAATATCTCTAATAGGCATTGTAAACAAGTTTCATTCCATTTCGTTGATGTTTCGACGACGTTATGGCGAATTGTGGTTTTAAAGCCTTTAAAAACAACACGGAACATGAATTATTTTGCGTGACATAAGTACAAATACATTGAATACATTGACATGGACCACATAAGCAACAAAAAAATACATTGAAATCCATGCGTCACGTATGGTGTAAGACCATGCGTGATGTGTGGATGCATTCCACCCGTGACGCATGGTTTTATGTTGCAAAATCTTATTGTTATATTTAGAATGCTTATATTGTTGTTATGTTGACGAATGTTCAACCTTATTATATTTCAAATTGTATATGTTGCGCCATACATATTGCGACCTCGTTCGGTTTTCAAACTATGTTTCACTTAAAAAGGTATAAATTTGAATTTCAAGTTACACACAAGATCAAATAGACATTATAAGGATTGAAACAAAGTTTCATTCCATTTCGATAAAGTTTCGATGACGTTTTTGTCGAATTAGGCTTTATCGCCTTAAAAAAGACACTAAAAATATGTTTCTTTGCACACTTAACTAGAAATACATTCAATACATTGAATAACCCTAGATTCATATATGCAAATCCATGCGTCACGCACGGATTGTATAACCGTGCGTGACGCATGGATACAATCCGTGCGTTTTCTGGAATGTGCAATCCGTGCGTCACGCATGGATTAAATCCATGCGTCACGTACGGATTAAATCTATGCGTCACGCACGATTGACCTGGGCGGCGAATAGCAAAAGACATAGGCGGTAAATAGAAAATATGTATAAAAATCTACAACTTCAATATTCTCCAACGAACGCGATGTGGGACGAGGTATTGAAGAAAATTACAAAGTAAAAAGGTGAGATTTATACTCTCGTGAGTATCTTTCAACTCAAAATTTTCGATGTGGGAATGAAGTTTTAATATGTATTTAAATGCCCACTAGTGCCACAGTGCCACTCGTCCGAATAATTATTTTTTTTGGTATGAATGAGAGACGACACTCTCGCAGTCTCGATAAAAGGTGGCTAAATAAACGGAGTAGTCACTCCCCTTACATTTTCCATCATAAAAGAAGAAATACTGTCAGGTGGATCTCATAACACATGAAAACCCACCGGAAAAGTAAAAGCGAGAGAGGCAAGACAGTCCGCAACGTGGTTTGCCTCTCTGGGAACATAACGAAGATGGGCGGACCACCTTCTACACAGGGAGCTACGACATTTCTGCGCGAAGCTAGCAAATGGATGATTCGGGTTATGGTTGCTCTGCAGGGTCTCAATGGCTAATCTGGAATCGGATTCGAGGTTGATCTGACGGAAACCCTTGTCCCACCAAAAGACAGCCCATGGTAAATGGCCCAGAGCTCAGCAGCTAAGACTGGACATGACCCGATGTTCAAGAGGAACCCCCCTTGCCACGCACCAGCCTCATCTCTGACAATACTACCTGCAGCAGCACAACTATTGAAGTCTCTGAAAGCCCCATCCACGTTAATCACAATCTCACCTTGCTTCGGCTTAGCCCAGCCAAAACGCTCCGGAAGGGAGCGCACCCTGGGGACACCAGCAAGCCTAATACATTTCGCTCTTTGGCACTGCTCAAGCTGGTCCAAAATAAAGGTGCTTTTGTTGCCTGGGACCTTGTCGGGGTCAAAGATCCTCGAGTTACGCCACCGCCAAAACCACCAGGTCGCAATGGCAAACAGTTCATCATCTCTAGAGTTAGGGAGAAGTTCGAAGGCATTGCCCAAATTAAGATCCAACCAACGTCTGCTATCCGCCCCATAGAAGGCCTGTCTCGAAGAAGAAGGAATGATGAAATCTCAAATCTCCTTCGTAGCAGGACAATCCCGGAAGAGATGGAGTAGAGATTCAACACCGTTCTTACAGTAGGCGTACCGGGGATCAGTCGCAAGATGCCTACGGACTCGTTCTTCGTTCGTAAGAACTTTCCCATGAAGAACAAGGAAGAGGAAGCACTTAATGCGCTCGGGGACCTTGATTAACCATATACGTTTAAAGTTCCGCGCCAGGCCAGGGTTCGTGGGATTGGGCGGATCGCCCTGTAACATTTGGTACGCCGAGGCAGTGGAATATGTGCCGGAAGAGGACCTACCCCAGAAAAGAGAGTCCTCAAGCAGGGGGCATGACTAATACCTGTGGACGCTAATTTGACAAGGCAGTTAGCCGGGAGAAGCCCCTGAATCGAAGCAGCGTCCAATTCCAACCCACGTTCTCCACCCAATAATCCGCCACTGAGGCTAAGGCCACATTCGCTGCAATAGGGGAAGTCGCAAGGTGTTCGAAAGCAGTATTCCCCAGCCAAATATCTTTCTAGAACCTACAGTGCCTGCCATTGTTAACCATCCAGTGGGTCCCTTTAGCAACAACTTCATTAAGACCCCACGCGATCCCCTTCCAGGTATACGAGCTCTGGATCAAAGTAGTTTTGCGGAAGCCACTGCCCTCAGTAACAAGCCCATACTTGGCCTTGACAATGTCACCCCAGAGCCCAGCGTTACCCATCCTCAGATTCCAGCCCAATTTACCGAGAAGCGCAGCATTAGCATCTCTAGAACTGCGGATACCAAGCCCGCCCAGACCCCTGTTTCTGCACAAATTTTCCCACTGAACCAAGCGGAGTTTGCGGTTTCCTTCAAGATCACCCCTAATTAAGCCACGGGAAGCGAGATCCAGCTTCTTACAAACCCCCTTATGAATCTTCACTGAAGACATTGTATAAACCGGAAGCGAAGCCAGAACTGTCTTAGTCAAAGTGATCCTGCCTGCCAAGCTTAAAGACATGCACTTCCAGCCCGAGAGTCGACTCTTGACTCGGTTGAGGAGGTAATCAAAATCCCCCTTCATCACTTTCTTATGGATAATAGGCACCCCCAAGTAGTTGCCTAAATCCCGAGTGACGTCAATACCTGACTCCTGTTCAAGAGCATACTCAGAATCCCTGGAAACGTTGGAAGACACAAAATTTTTTGATTTAGCAATGCTGATTTTTTGTCCGGAAGAAGAACATAATTAATTAAGACACTTCATAACCACACGCATTTGTTGAACACTCGCCTCCTCCATGAGAATGAGATCATCCGCAAAGAAAAGGTGCGAGAGGGGGGGGGGGGGGGGGGAGCTCCCCGACAGATCTTGATTGGTTTCCATTTGGTCTCAAGAATGGAATTATGGATAAGATGCCTAAGTCTCTCCATGACAAGGACAAAAAGATAGGGAGATATAGGATCCCCTTGGCGGATGCCCCGGGAGGGTTGGAAGCTAGAGGAGAGCTCACCATTCCAAAGGAGCTTCATGGAGGACAAAGATATACAAGCTTTGAAATGCGGCAACCCTGCATCCAAGACGGTATCAACGACAAAGTCCCACCGAACCCGGTCATAAGCTTTCTCAAGGTCGAGCTTGAGGATCATCCATTGTTTACCACTCGTTTTACGCCTCATGGAGTGGACAACCTCTTGCATAAGAACAACGTTATCGGTGATAGATCTCCGCGGGATAAAACTCGTTTGGGTGGGGCCAACGAGTTCATTCATGAGAGGACGAATGCGGTTGGCCAAGACTTTACTAACAATCTTATAGAGAACATTGCACAGGCTGATCGGGCAAAATTGGCTAATCAACTCGGGTTTATCCCTCTTACCAATGAGCGAGATAATGGTGTTATTCACACCTTCAGGGAACCGGCTCTGGGACTCAAAATTCCGCACTAACTGAATAACAACATCCTTGACAGTAGCCCAACAAGTTTTGAAGAATATGGGTTGGAACCCGTCTTCACCCGGAGCCTTATAAGGCCCCATACAACGCCCTGCATCCCAGATCTCCTCCTCTGAAAACTGAACACACAGAGCCTGCAACCTATCTTGTTGGATCAGAGGAAAGCCACCTCTGGGAAGTGGACTGAATTAGGCCTCTTCATTGGGCAGGGAATAAAGTTTCTGGAAGAAATTCAGGCCCAACTCCTGTAACTCAATGGGATCAGAGCACCACGATTCATCATCATTTTCCGCAGTTTTGAGAGCTAGAATTTTGTTCTTCCTCCTTCTAATGACAGTACTCAAATTAAAAAAAAACTTGGTATTCTTATCCCCCAAGGCAATCCAATCAAGACGCGCTTTCTGAAACCACAATGTTTCTTCCTGCTGCAAAACAAGACTAAGATCGCACTCCAGCTCAGAGCGAAGAGAGATAAGGCCGCCATGGGGCCGTGACTCCATAGCTTTCTAAATACCTTCGATTTGGGCCAGCAATTCAGATTTACGCCCATGAATATTACCGAAGACCCGCTTATTCCAACTGAGAAGCCTCTTCCTCAAATCATCAAGAGCCTTATACGCCCCCATATTACCTTTCTAGTGATCGACCACGAACTCCATGAACCCCGGGTGGAGAATCCAGGTGGCCTCAAACCTAAAAGGCCGACGGCTACGATCAAGATCCGCACTAGGAGTGAGGGAGAGCAGAAGAGGGTTATAATCAGACGAGATCGCAGGAAGATGGCGCACAATAGCTTCGTCCCATCTAATTCTACCGGGGAGGTTGGTGAAAACCCGATCAAGACGCTTGGAGATACGAGTCGCCTCAGAAGTACCTCTGGACCACGTAAACTTGGGCCCCGTAAATCCCATGTCAATGAGCTCCAAATTGTTAACCCAATCAAGGAAGGAGTCTGAGTCACTAGACAGAACGTTCGCCCCGCCCATTCTCTCGTCCATCGAAAGGATGCAGTTCAAGTCTCCCCCTACGAATAAGGATTGCGTAATAGTTCTGATAATATTTCTGAGATCCCGCCAAAAAGGAATGCGAAGATGGGGGCTAGGAGGACCGTAAGCAACAATAAGGTGGAATTGGTCGGCTCCTGTGGAGATAAGCACATGAATAAAATCTTTATGGACCATCAACACCTTCACCCGTAAGTTGTCCTCTCGCCACAACAGCCAAATACCCCTTGAGAACCCAGCAACCTCAGCCCTGATACAATGCTTCAACGACAGTTTATTACAGACTTCAGTAGCCCTAGGCACCGAAATTTTAGGTTCGAAAATAGCGAGAATATCCACTCTATGCTGACGAAGAATGTACTTGCAGGCACGCTGGAATCCCGAGTTGCCAGCGCCCTGAGCGTTCCAAAGAAGGCAAAACATTAAAACAAACAGAGAGGGGGGGGGGGGGGGGGGGGGAGGCAGGGTGCAACTTACAGCATATTCTGCTGCACCCCAAGGGCCTCCTGAGCATCATCCTGTTGAATATCTATCATATCTTGGCTAGGCTCCGTTGACTGAGAAGAATCCATGGAACCCTGCTTCGTACTGCCCTCAAGAGCCGTAGACGATCCAGCATTCTGATCCTTCCCTTGGATACAGCCCACATAAGATTTCTCCACCACAATTGGGCCCTTCCCATTACTCACAAAGACCACTTTCTTAGTAGCTAGAACAAGAGGACCGTTAAGTGTGGGAGGGGGAAAGATAGCATTGGGCCTTGGTCTCTTGCCCAGTCCACTAAACTCCAGCTCATCTGTCTGGTCCATCCCATTTCCACCATCCGATTTCCCTTTTCCTTTCTTGACCCAAGCAGCCTTGCTGGCAGGCTTTTGACTTGAGCTAGCCGCCAAATACTTTGCATGAGACTTCTGAGTTGTCGCCTGGAAAGCAAAGGCCTTGACCGATTGCTTTTTGGACTTTTTAGATCGTGGGGTTGATCTTTTCTGGGAAAACCCACCATTCTTCATATTTCTAGTCGTCTGTTGCTGAGCAGATCTGATGGGACCCACAACCGTCTTATTATGGCTAACTTCCATATCCTTCTCCACCTTTTCCTCACAGTCTCCCTCCTTATCCGATAAAACATCCTTCTCAGAGGCAAAAACATTGTATTTGTTTCCTGTCCCTTTTTGGAAAGTAGTGTTGTGCTTCTGAACCACACCAGATTTCCTGCCCCTCTGCCCCGACGAGCCATACTGAACTACTGACCACTCCATAATGTAACCATTACTCTCAATGTTTCCTTCCGACGCCGGACTAAGGTTAGACTTGACCGAAGGAATGCACTTCCCTTGCGACGTTATCGGCCCCTCCGCCTCCGGCGCCTTCCCAACCACCGGACAACTGCCAATGGAGTGGCCTTGCTTCCCACAAGCAGTACAAATCTCACCAATCCCTTCATACTCAACCACGATGACTTCTCCGTTCACCATGATGGCACCTTTGAGAGGCTTACTCAAATCAAGTGCCACACACGCTCTCGCATACTTTCCCCTAGTGGCTTGAAGGGTATGCCGGTCGACGCGTATCGGGGAACCGAGGCTTGAAACAATCTTCCTAATCACCCTTTCATCATAGAAGATTATCGGAAGATTGGAAAGACGAACCACGCACATATCGACGCAATCTTATCCGAGGTTGGGTTGAAATCCGGCTCCCACATTTTGACCATAAGACACTGGCGAATAAAGTCCATGGACCCCCGGTAAGGGCTTTGAAGCAGTCCTGTTCCACCTCAAACCTAACAATGGAGTAGCCATTCACCAAATCAACAATGACCATTCTTCCCAGCAGGCACCACAATTCCTTGAATTTCCTCTCAAGGGTTAGGTATGGCACTGTAGGACCAAGGAGCTTAATCACCGCTGAGTTCTTCCATGAACGAGACAGACAGTCCAAAACCTCATGTCCAATGGTAATAACAGGAATACCAATGTCGTCCTGAGGCTGCTCGATCGTAACATGTTTCTCCAGAAACTCATCCTTCTCCGGACTACTAGGCTCAGACTGGGGAAGCCCCTGCGTAAGCTTTTGCAGGAAGGATGGTTGTCCGTCCAGCTGCACTCCAGTCTGCGGTTGCTGAGGATTCTGTATCGGCTAAGAATCATCCCTCACCACCACCTCATGCACTCGTTCTGGTCCCTCCGTCTAGGCAGCTGTCATTTGGATATCCTGCGTTAGGGCGAGCGGCTCCTCGGCACCGGCGACTACAGACGGGGAAGGCTGGGAAGGGGGGGCAAGTATCATTGGAGGATTTGGCTCCAATGGATTCTCCAACATGGGAATGTCGGACGAGGAACTCAGGGATGCCATAGGGCACCGGAAAGAGACCACAGAGAAGGCAGAAAGAAAATAAGGGCACCACGCGCAAGCGCGTTCTTTTTTCTAGAAACGAGTTTTTAGTCCGAATAATTAATATTGAACATATGGCACCTACATTATTCATCCCTTCCACTGATAATTTATGCTGACTAATCACTACTGTTTAAAGTCACAAACTTCAATATTTTCAAAGTCACACCATCAACTACTTATTCAATGTCGAATGACCATTTTTAAAATAAGATATAATAGAGTTTATGATTTTCAAGCTTACTAGCTTTAATCCTTCTAAGTATTATTTAAATGTTCAATACTATATAAGAAATAGTTTATGGTTAATTTATATAACCGATTAATTTATAGGGGTTCTACACTTTAGGTAGACTTTTTCATTAGCACGTTAAACTTTACTTATGTGATAATACTCAATCAAATATCATCTCATATAATTACTTCCTTATCGTAATATAAATCAGGCTAGTAGAACTAACACTTGTCAGTCGTCATAAACACAAGCCATTGAATTAAGTTTTTGTGGTTATGGTAAATTTAATTTTTAAGTCTATATAACTTAATTTCACAAAGAAAATAAATAAACTAATGCTTTGTAAGTTAGTAACCTATAAGACTTATCGGCTTTTCAGTCAACAACATGTAATTCTAATAGAAAATAAAAAAGTGAGAAAGAGAGTTAACTATAAGGAAAACATGAAAATCCATATAATTTATCACATTATTTTTAGTTTTGACATTTTAAATATTTCAAAAATAATACGATTTCTTAATATAAAAGAAAAAAAACGATTTCGTTCGACCCACCGGGTCAGAGAGAAATCCGAAAGTTGAAACCCGATGGACCCGTGACTCGATAGACCCAAACCCGTTTTCAACCCGAACGCCACCCGACCGACCCGTTTGATAGGTCTACTTAGGGGTCATAAAAACGCACCCAATTCTCTCCTCCATTCTCTCTCTCTAACTTTCCCATTCTGATACAGATTACAGGAGCTTCAGCCCCTTCATCCCTCTCCGTATTCCTTCCGTTTCTCTGCCTTTTTCTTCCGTTTTCTTGTTTTGATTTGAACAATGATGTCTTGACAACTCAATTTGACAACTTCCTCAAGAAATCGACCCAGATCTGGCGATTTAGGGTTCTTCCTATCTCTGACAAATCCGATTTGGCGAGTCTTTCCAATTTCTCCCTTGATTATTGCATTACTATGTATACTTGTAACTATTGGTTGGTTTTATGCAGATCTGTGATGAGTAGATCAATTTTTAAGCAATTTGTACTCAATTACATCTACCCTAGTACTCTACATTTAAGTGATCCTATCTGTAAGCTCTACTTCTCTCTCCTCTTCCCAGATCATGATTACCCATGGTGTTGAGGTGGATGTGGGCCTTTCTTAGTGTCACCCTGGTGTGGCTCTTGACACATCACGGGTGCATGACTTTGAAACTTACTCCTCCGAGTTGTTCTGGGCAATCCTTCTTTGACACGGCTTCATGCCACCTTGACAATTTTCTGAACAAATCCTTGTGGATCCTTGCTTTAGGATGTTGTGGTCTTTAGACTGCACCTCTTGGATGTTGGCCATGCCTCATTCTGCTGATTGCGTCTTCAAGATTGCTCCCTTTAGTCTCTCTGATCTTTTGCAAATGACATGGCCTTTAACCATAAAGACGCTATTTTGACACGTCATTACATTGCTACTATGACACTTGTTTTGACACCTCATTACATTGTTACCATGACACATGTGTTCCCTTATTCCCTCGTTCATTGGGCTATCCTTTTGCAAAAGCTCTCCTTTCTCAAGGCTTGCCTTTCATTTAATTGTGAGCAACCTAAAAGAATTAAGGAAGTGCATGGATGCTCGGTTTGCTTTGGAAATTTGCCAATCTTCAATATGAGCATTACTTTGTGCAATAACTTCTGTAATAGCATTCAATTATATTCTTGCACGCTTTCTTTGATCCCCTCAGATGACTCTTGACATTCTATCACTTATATATCTTCCTATATTAAGCTTCAAATGGACTCCATTGTCATCATCATTCTTTAGCTCTATCCTTCTTACCTTCTCATTTCCAACATGGAAAATCATACCGATCTCACCCTAAACCACAATATGTCCTCCTCTGACAAGACTAGACAAGCCACCCAAAACTTTTCCAACATCCCTACATATTCTGATCTTTTGAGCTTCATCCAAAACTCCATCACTACTCAAAACCTCTATGATTTCAATCACACTCATAATAATCCTATCTTCGGTCCCATGGCTGATGATGTTTCTTATGCTAATTCTCTTATACACTATACTTTAGACCACCCCATTCCAAACAACAATCCTCAACTTCCATCAAACTCAGACACACTCTTAGCCATCCCTAATCCTGAGCCTCTCAATGAAATCCCTATGGATATGCCTCATACCATGTCAATCAAAAAATTTCTCTATACAACACTCAAAATTTCTCAGCCACCAACTTCACTTTTGAGGACTTTGTCTCTACTCCTGAGCCTAACTATCCACAAGAAACACCTGATCCAAACAACCTCCTTGGTGTTAGAACTAGAAACGCTAATCTCAGTTCTCTAGCTCTTTACATCAAGATGGCCAGTGACCCTGTCCAGATATCTGTCATTCTGTCTAAAGTCAAGGAACACTGGAAGGGAGTCAAACGGATGATTGAAGTGGAGGAACTGGGCAATTTATGGACTTTGCATATTTTTGCAAATAAGGAATCCAGGGACTTTGTCTGGGACAATCGACCCTATCATGTCCTCAATAAGCTGGTTGTTCTGAGGCCATTAACTCCCTCATTTGATCCTCTCGAAGAAGAAATCTTCTTTGCAAACATTTGGGTATACCTCTCCTTCCTCACCATCTCTGTACTGATGTTGCCTTGTGTCTTATCATTGAAGGAAATGATGTTGGTAGTTACCTTAGAACTGATGAAAACTCCAATGTTAAGAACAAAAAGAAGTTTGCTAGAATTTGTATCCATTCAAAGCTTCCTGTCACTATTGGATCTGTTAGAATCAAGCATGTGGATAATTCTATTTTGACAATGAAACTCTGGTATGAGGATTTCTCTCCTGGATGCGGATGTTGTGGAGTTGAAGACCATGTCTTTAAGGATTGCTTCCTCAACAACATGCAACCCAATGTTTATGAGGCCCAAATCCACATGACTGTTGAAGAACTCAATGAAACAGAACAGACTCGGGCTAGGCTCCTCAACAACGTCATGAGAAAGAGGATTAGAACTCCCACCAAAGCTCCCTCAGGGCCGGTCCTACCTTCACTATAAATAATGGTGGTGCTCCTAACTCCTCTCAAAGCTCTCAGTTTTACACTCACATGAATCATGTCAAAGGCAAGGAAGTTGCTCTCTCCACTGCTCGACTGCCTAGCTACTCCAATGTTAGGTCCCAAAACTCTTCCTCTGAAGTCACCCCAGCTTACCCCTTTCCTCCAAACATTGCTCCAGAAATGTAGCCACCTCACATCTTTGCTCAGGTCCAGCAACAAATGGCTTTCCTCCCACCACATATGATGAACATGAATCCAAAGATGATTAGGCCTCTTCTAAGGACACCGCCTGGTGATATCTTCACTCCTCCTCCAATTTTGGAACATCAACAAGACTCCCCCCAAGCTCTCTGAGAAATCAACAACTTCCATCCAAAAGAAGATCGACAACATCGACATCTCCGGGCAAGCTGAGTCCTCCAACATGATGCCTTTGCCAAAGAAGAAAGAAGAAGATGACGCCCCTCTTATGCCTCCCCAACCTAAGAAGCAGAAGAAATCCAAAGGTAAGGGCAAGGCCAATCAAGAATGATCATGATCAGTAAGCTTCCATTCTCCTGTTCTGGTGTTTACAACTGTGAGCATGGATTTTCTTTTAGTATTAGCTGTTTGAGAACTATCTAGACAATCTACTATGACATTTGGCTTATCTTTTGAACAATTAATCCTCAGGTTTTCCTTTGATATTTTGTAACGACACTCTGCTATGTATCTAGACTATTAAGTGTGTTTGGACACCTGATATTGATAATACGGCTCAATATCTGCAATTTCAATATATCTATTTCAAGCTGATCCGTTTTACTCTTGTTTATGTCAATGGTTCTCTTATGCGATGTTTTATTAAATGAATATAGAATATTGGAATGTTAGAGGCTCTAGAAGGCCTGAATTCTCTTCTAAAATTTGCTACATTCACAAATGTAATCGACTAGATATCCTTTGTCTTAGTGAAACCAAAGTCCAAACACTAACTTCTCTGATATTCCTTTCAATTGGCGTATGTCTAGTAATAACTCCATTAATATTATGGAACGTGTGGACCGTGCTCTTATCCATTTTTCACTTATCTCGGTTTTTAACCCTCTTGTTCACCACCATCCTACTAAGGAATTGTATGCATTGTATAGAGTACTTAAGACTTGGCAACACTACCTATGGCCCAGAGAGTTTGTTTTGCATACCGATCATGAATCTTTGAAACATTTTAGGAGCCAAGACAAACTTGATAGGAGGCATGGTAGATGGATGGAATTTATTGAGACTTTCCCTTATATCATCAAATACAAGAAGGGAAAGGATAATGTTGTTGCTGATGCACTTTCTAAGAGGCATGCATTAATTGTTCAACTTGACTCTAAGGTGTTAGGCTTTGTTTACATCAAATAGTTATATCGTGATGATGCAAATTTTGGTGCCATTTATAAGCAATGTTTGGATAAAGGAACTTTGGATAAGTTTTACTTGTTTGATGGTTTCTTGTTTAGAGCTGATAAAGTGTGCATACCTAAGTGTTCTTTGAGATTATTGCTTGTTGAAGAATCCCATAAGGGTGGATTAATGGGACACTTTGGTAGAGATAAGGCATATCATATGTTGCATACTCATTTTTATTTTCCACATATGCTTAGGGTTGTTGAGCATTGCTTAAAGAGATGTTTGGAGTGTCTTAAGGCTAAATCTAGAGTACAGCCACATGGGTTATATACTCCCTTACCTACTCCTACAACCCCTTGGGAAGACATTAGTATGGACTTTATTGTAGGGTTCACTAGTGGAAAAAACACCTGTTGAGGCGGTCAAAAACCCCCCTGTTGAGGCGGTCAGGGGTCGCTGCAACAGGGGGGGCTGCAACAGGTCATGAGCTGTTGAGGCGGTCGGGAGGGTGACCGCCTCAACAGATGGCACGTTTTCTACCTCTGTTGAGGCGGGCAGAAGGGAGACCGCCTCAACAGAGGTGGTCTGTTGAGGCGGGCAGAAGGGCGACCGCCTCAACAGAGGGGGTCTGTTGAGGCGGTCACCCTTCTGCCCGCCTCAACAGACCCCCTCTGTTGAGGCGGTCTCCCTTCTGACCGCCTCAACAGACCCCCCTTCTGCCCGCCTCAACAGACCCCCCTTGATTTCTCGCACTAAATGGACAATTAAATGCACCATTATATCAAAGAAAGAGGGCGGAAAGTACATTTCAAATCGACACAAAGTTTCAACGATATCATCTTGCAGACTATCCAGTTTCTCTGGATCAATCACCTTAGCACATATCGAACTGAAAAACACACACAGTTTTGTTATAACATGCCTCACGTGTTTCGGCAATATCCCACGAAGTGCAATTGGCAAGAAAACATTAAGCAGTACATGACAATCATGAGACTTCATACCGATCAACCTCAGGTCTGAGAGAGAAACTAGACGTTTTACATTAGATGAATATCCCGATGGCACCTTAATGCCATGTAAGCACTCGCAAAACGTCTTTTTCTCCTTTCTTGACATTGTGTAACACGCCGGAGGAAGAAAAGTCCTTTTACCATCTTTTTTTTTCACGGGCCACAAATCTGGACGCATATTCCTCTCTTTCATATCTTTCCGAACTTTCTTATTGTCCTTAGTCCTTCCGGGAATGTGTAGCAAAGTCCCAATAATAGCATCACACACATTTTTTTCAATGTGCATCACATCGAGACAATGACGAACCGACAAATCTTTCCAATAAGGAAGATCCCATAGTGAAGATAATTTCTTCCATAAAACACCCTTTTTAGACTTGGGCTTCATGAACTTGCCATATTTGGTTTCAACATTTTTAATACGTTCATAAACCTGCGATCCCGTTAAAGGTGCACGAGCCACTCCTTCCTCGGTGTGACCATTGAACTCTTTCTTCTTCTTACGATAAGGGTGATACCGACTAAGGAACTTCCTGTACTTTACAAACACATTTTTCTTGTAATGTTTCAAGTATGTGGGTTCCATGTCTTCTTCACATATTGGGCATGCTTGTTCTCCTTTGGTTTTGTACCCAGACAAGTTTCCATATGCTGGAAAATCATTTATGGTACAAAAAACCATAGCTCGCAGTGTGAAGTCTGAGTTGGTGTGTGCATCGTACATTGAAACACCTTCATTCCACAATAATTTCAAATCCTCTATGAGTGGCGCTAGATACACATCTATGTCATTTCCAGGTTGCTTAGGCCCCGAGATGAGGAGTGATAACATGATATTCTTGCGCTTCATACACAACCATGGAGGAAGATTATAAATCGCAAGAAGAACCGGCCATGTGCTGTGCTGAGTGCTTAGAGTGCCATAAGGATTCACACCATCTGTACACAGAGCAAGTATCAGATTTCTAACCTCCTTGCCAAATTCAGGATATTTCTTATCGATATTTCTCCATTGAGGAGAATCAGCAGGATGTCTAAGGAGTCCATCTTTCTTCCTCCCTTCTGCATGCCATCTCAGATTTTTTGCTTGTTTCTTTAATGAAAACAAACGCTTAAATCTATCTATGATTGGAAGATACCACATAACTTTAGCCGGCGGCCCCTTCTTAGCGGAATTTACCCCTTTACGCTTGTAACGAGATACACCGCACTTTGGACACTCATCCAAATTTTCATGGTCTTTTCTGTAAAGAACACAATCGTTTGGACAAGCATCTATTTTGACAACCTCTAAGCCAAAGGGACACATCACTTTCCTGGCATAATAGGTAGAGGTGGGCAACTCATTGCCTTCCGGCAAAACTTCACTTAACCACTCCAATAAGGTCGTGAAACTCGAATCAGTCCAGCCACTCTTCGATTTCAAGTTGTATAGCACTGACAAAGCTTCTAACTTGGTAAATTTTGTACACCCAGGATACAAAGGCGTCTCAGCAGCCTTTGTTAGTTGTTCTAACACCTTAGGTCGTTCATCCAAGCGATCTCTCACCCCATCCATCATCTCATTCATTTCATCCTCTTGCTCATCATCATCATCATCATCCATCTCATAATTCTCAGAAATGTTATCATCACTCTCATCACTGTCTACCTGAAGATCAAATTCGTTTACACTAGAACTTGGACGATCAGGTATTTTCTCTCCATGCCAAAACCAAACATGATAATCTTGCTTAAACCCACGACGAAATAAATGATCCTCAATCTCATCAATGTCTGCTAACCTCCTTACATTGTTACAATCACGGCAGGGGCAATAGATTTTTTCGGCTTTTGTACTCTGTTGGTTGGCTAAAGCACATCTAATAAACTCCCCAACCCCACTCAAATATTCAGCTGTAGTATGATCACCGTACATCCAACGACGACTCATTTCTAATAACTAGAGAAAACTGTAGAAAGACCAATACATACATAACATTGAAAACACTCATTGAAATAAAATAAAATTATTTGGATATCTAGCTAACCAAACAATATCTCATGCAAAACTCATTAAAATCACTCATCGACATATTTCATTTGCTTTCCTACAATTTTTATCAAGTCATGCTAAAAAGTGACAAAATTAAGTTTAGTTATATGAATTGACTATATAGACAAGAGGTAGAGCATAATCCTAAACATACATGAAAGGTATTAACAAGAACTAGTAAAATTGACAAGATTAAGATTAAATTTTCGTTTAGGCATTTTACCGAACACTTGGAGTGCATCAAAATTTCCTAAAGAACCAAAACAACATAATCAATCAAAATTCTACCAAATAAGGGACTAATCACCCACAACAACAAATATCAACCATTCATACCACAAAAGGAATCAACTCATGCACATCAAAATCCGAAAACAATTTGCGAAGGAGGAAGTTTCACCTACCTCGATGACTCGAAGGACGAAAGCTCGAGGAGGAGGAGGAGGCGGCGAGGCGAGGAGGAGGCGGTGAGTTGGAGGAGGCGGCGAGACGTGGAGGAAGCGGCGAGGAGGAGGCTGCGAAGAGGAGGAGGAAGTTGCGCAGTCGACTGAAAACGAAGGAAATGAAGCTGCAGTTGGCGCGCGCTGTTAATTAATTTGAGAAGCAGTTGAGGCGGGCAGTCATGCGCCCGCCTCTAATTTTTTTTAACCATCTGTTGAGGCGGGCGCATGACTGCCCGCCTCTAATTGTTTTTACGCAGCATCTGTTGAGGCGGGCGCATGACTGCCCGCCTCTAATTGTTGTAATATTTTGAGGCGGGCGCATGACTGCCCGCCTCTAATTGTTTTTACGCATCTGTTGAGGCGGGCGTCTTACTGCCCGCCTCTAATGTTTGGGCTCTGTTGAGGCGGGCGCCTTACTGACCGCCTCAACAAGTCAAAAACACAAATATTATTTGAGGCGAACGGATATTTGCCCGCCTCTAAAGTACCTGTTGCAGCGAACTAAACGACTGACCGCCTCAACAGATAGTAGAATAAGACTTTTTGCGTCGGTTTTTAAGGTGACCGCCTCAACAGGGGGGCTGCAACAGGTGTTTTTTCTACTAGTGGTTTCCTAGGACTAAGAAGGGGAGAAATTCTATTTATGTGGTTGTTGATCGATTCTCTAAGATGGCTCATTTTATTGCTTGCAACAAGACTAATGATGCTCGTAATGTGGCTGACTTGTTCTTTACATGAGTTGTTAGGTTACATGGAGTACCAAAGACTATTGTGAGTGATAGGGACGTGAAATTCCTAAGTTACTTTTGGAAAACTCTTTGGGGGAAACTAGGAACTAAATTGTTATTCTCTACATCTAGTCACCCCCAAACAGATGGCCAAACTGAGGTAACCAATAGGACCCTAGGAACCCTTTTGAGAGCCATTCTTAGAAAGAATTTGAAAGCTTGGGAATAAGCCTTACCCCATGTTGAGTTTGCCTATAATAGAGCCATCCATTCCTCGACCTCGCTCAGTCCTTTTGAATGTGTGTATGTTTTGAATCCACTAACCCCTTTTGATCTTATGTTGTTACCTACGAAGGAGCGAGTGAAATGTCAATGCAGGAAAACAGGTTGAGCCCATCAAGGAGATTCATGAGAGGACAAGAGCTAAGTTGCTAGAGGTGGCTGCGACAAATTCTAGCAAGGCAAGTAGGAGAAGGAAGAAGGTCATATTCAAGGAGGGAAACCTTGTGTGGGTCCACTTTAGGAGAGAGCGTTTTCCCCGCAAACGCCACTCAAATCTGTCCTAAAGAGGTGATGGACCATTCAAGGTGCTTAAGAAGCTTGGAGATAATGCTTATGTGGTTGAACTCCCCGGTGACTATCAAGTGAGTGCAACTTTCAATGTGCAAGATCTTACACTTTTTGAGGGAGAAGAGGAGGTGCTGGATGATTCGGGGTCGAATCCTTTTCAAGAAGGGGAGGATGATGAAGGATCATCTGAGCATCAACCAACGCCGGTGGTTCCCGAGTTCGAGGGTGCATTGACTCGTTCGAGAGCAAAGGAGGTCCAACAAGAGTTAGACAAGTTAGTCTCCTTTATCTTGTCTAAGGAGCTTATGAGTACAAAGGACCTCTTGGAAACACCCATGAGAATGGTGTTTATTATCAGCGTTCGAGACGACATGGGCAAAGACAACGAAGGAAGCTCACTGGAGAGCGACCGCGATCGCGGCCCTACTATGGCGATCGCGGGGAATTAAAATTCAAAAGTCGTAGCCAATTAACGAAAACCGCGATCGCTACATATCCATGGTGATCGCTATCTTACAGGCGGCTGAAGTGTTCGAGTTTTCCTTATTTAGTTGTTTTCAGGATTATTATTTTTTAGGTTGTTTTTGGCAATACTTTTATTTATTTATTTCATTTTTTTTAATTGGCCACCTTATTGACTCTATATAAGGTTTTTCCTAATTATTGTTTTAGGTTCCCAGACTTTGATATTGAATACATCATTTATCGTTTTTCCTCCCAAAAGAGTGCTTTAGTGAGCAGAGTGTCCTGTGTGCATTGGTGTTGAACTCGCCCTAGTTGTACTTGTGTGTGTAAATCCCTTCTATAAGATTGGTGCTATCGGGACTCCATAGAGCATCCTCCAGGTGCCTTGGCCTACCACATCCATTGTGTTTGATTGTAGTCCATTGGGGTTTCTTCATCATTCGGTAAGGTACTTGTTCTTAAGTTCAAGAGTTTTATCGTTGTTTGATTTGGTTCCAATTAACCTATTATTCGACTTATCCTTCTTTCATCTCATTCTAATTTCGCCTATCTTCTCTGTTCGAGTTTTTGTTCGAGGTTTGGTGTCTAGATCGGACAACAACGGCTTATCCCCGCATCAGCTTACCAGCTGTCTGTAGAAAAAGATGCGACCAAGTACAGCCCACATATCTGATGTTAGAAGGGAGAGATTGAACAAAGCAGCTCCGCTGAATTGTGTGTGTGAATCCAGAGAAAGTTTCAGCCCATAGGCTCAAGCTAATCCAACTTTTTTATACCTTGATTATTTATATGAATTAAGAGAACTAACCTTAAGGACGTAGGGAGCAAAGGCATAGAACAAGAAAGATGCAAAAGCATAAGCACAAAATCCTAAGATCTGTAATCAAGTAAAACTTGTGTTTAGTGTATGAGAATAATGCTCCTGCACCACAGCACCAGCTGTTGTTCCAATATTTTTTTTTGACAACTCTAGCTTTACTAACTTAACCAATACTCACAATGTCAGTAGACCATTCAATTGACTCCAAGCTTGTTTTCTCAAATATTCCGCTGATAAGAGGTCAAGGAATGACACTTCAAGATTAACAACAGAACACACATTCCAACAAGTTTGTTATGCACAGATCTTAGGCATAATTCTACGACAACCACAATATTTCAGCAAAGAAGGATATATTTCCCCAATGCTCACTACCAGTCCAAATACGCCAAGCATACACGACTTCAACAAGATCTTTCATTTTCACACAAAATTCCTGCAGCAAGACCATCATACTAAGAGAATAGTTAATGGAATATATGATTATGAATGGATGCAAAAGCATGACAAATCAGAAGGAATAGTCTCTCTCTCTAAGTCATAACTCATAAGTCCATGTCCCTCATTTGTCTGGCTTAAGAAATGTTATGAGATGTAGAAATAGTGAGTAAAAGGAAAATAAGAAATGCCCGACTGACCTCACCGACATTACTGAGAGCATAAAAAGTGTCCCAACCACAACAAGAATTATCACCTAAAATTGGTCTAGATCCATCTGAAAAATCACAGCGATAAAACAATGAACTAAAATTGGGTGAAGTACATACCAATCAACAGGCACACATAAAACAAAAACAAAATACAGCTAGGACAAATATGAGGAATTAAAGAGAGTATAAGACAGTGTGCGTCACCATCATCACCAACACCAGCATCAGAGAGGAAAACGAGACCAAGGCCAACAATGCAGATGGCTGCCCCAACATACTCCCAAATGGAATATCGAGTGCCAATGAAGAACCAAGTCAGAATAAACACCCATGGGATAGTCCAACAATCCAACAAAGTTACACTCCTGATGGATGAAAACTGATACACCTTATTAACTGTATAACATGTTCAAAAATCAAACAGTATTCTGATGAGCATATAACAGACTAGTTTATCCAAGACTAAATCCAATAGACAAGAATCACTCACCGAGATAGTTTCCTTGAACATCAACAAATCCTAATAATATATAATAGTACCAAGGAACCTGGAAAAATCCCATAAAAAAGAGTGAAATGAAATACAGTCACAGATAATTGAGAAGCAGAATGAAAAAACAGTCACAGATAATTCATCAATGATATAAAAACACACTAATAAGTATGTGAGCTTCTTCCTAATGAGACACCAAGCCCAATTACACTCATCTCTAACTTCTCCTATATAAACATAATCTTAACTATAGCATAAAATCCTTTTACATTAGAAATCATCTTTAGACCATCGATTTGCATAATCACTTCAACAAGAGAAGAATAAATATCATTGAAGATAAATTTGACTCCACAGAACAAAAATCCAATTCAAATTCTATTCATTGATGTTTATCCAAATGATAGAAAGTAGAAAATTTCATCTATCCAATTATTAAGCCCAACACAAGTACATCAAAATGTAAAAAAAAATAGAAACTGGAAAATGTAAACAAGAATATATCTTAGTGATTGTTCGTCGTGGGATGTTTTAAGAAGTTGAGCATCCAAGGGCTGACACACAGCAAATTTAACTCTGTCAAGTAAGGAGAAACATGCGATGATTAAGTTGCACATGTGTTTGGTATACATTACATTATATATTATTATGAGAATGTAATGAACATTAGTTAAATTCTGTTATTAGTGACGTATGTGTGACGTCATCAATTCTGGTATAAATACCAGATTCTGTTGTAACAGAATTCTCACTTTTTCACAAACTTTCTGTAATGAGAGCTTGCTCTCTTTGCTTCAATGGAGTTCACTCAATTCTTCCCTCTATTCTTCATATGGTATCAGAGCCAACGCTCACTTTCGTGAGAGATTCCGCATTCCTGTGAACTCAGATTGGGGATTTTCTTTCCTAGGGTTCATATTCTGGTTTTTCTGGGAGATTTGGGTGCAGCCTTGAGCAATGGCGACCGATTCGATTCCATCTATTCGACCTCAGGATCTCAATCATCAGGGAAATGCCTCCAGTGATCCGTTGTCTTTATCGAATTCCGATCATCCAGGTGCACAATTAATCGCACTTCAGCTGAATGGTATGAACTTCTTGAATTGGAGTTACAATGTGAAATTTGCCCTTGGTGCGAAGTCGAAGCTTGGATTCATTGATGGATCTTGCTTGCGACCGGTTCCTGGATCCTTTGATTGTAGCAGGTGGATCAAAGTTGATTACATGATTCGTTGCTGGTTGTTAAACTCAATGGAATCATCCATTGCCAGCACATTCATGAGAGTTGAATCAACTAAACAACTCTAACTTCTGGAGCGTTTTGGCCAAGAAAATGGGCCAATGTTGTATCAATTGAAGAGAACCTTGTCTTCTCTTCAACAGGGATCACAATCTGTTGGTGATTACTATTGCAAGCTTAAAGGTCTTTGGGATGAGATAAGTTGTCTCGAGTACTTTCCTCTCTGTGAATGTGGCTATCTTGCAAGATGTGGTTGTGAGATTATCAAGAAACTTCAGGAGAAGGAGTCCAAGAATCGAGTGATTCAATTCTTGATGGGGCTAGCTGAGGATTTTGATGGCATTAGAAGCAGTGTCTTGGCCATGGATCCTATTCCTAGTGTTAACAAAGTTTTCTATCTTGTGCAACAAGTGGAGAGGCAGAAGATAGTTTCTGGCACTTTGGGAACTCAGCCTATTGGTGAAGCATGTGCTGTCAAACAATCTCAACAAATGCAAAGATATCCACAACAAAGAGATACCAACAGATCTGGGAAAGGTGATAGAAAGTGTGATCACTATCATCTAAAGGGACACACTAAAGATCAATGCTATATGCTGGTGGGTTATCCACCTAATTGGAAGTCTAAGCAACCTTCCTACAGGCGAGCCAATGCTGCAGATGGAGAATATGATAATCCATTGGAGACAGGTTCCAATCAGAGTAGTATCATGGATCCTGCCATGATTAATGCTCTTTGTCAAGAAATGTCAAAGTTCTTTCAGGCCAAGGAGAATGGTGCTTCTTCTAGTGGCAACTTTGCAGGTAAATTGGCTTCAGTTTTCTCAGTCAATTCAGAATTACTTAAGACCAGATGGATTGTTGATACTGGTGCTACAGATCATATGATTTTTTATTCCAGTTTATTTCTGGATCAAAGGACATTAGTTAATCCTATTAAAGTTGCTTTACCTGATGGAGAGGTAAAGGTTGTTGATACAGTAGGATCTATCAGAGTTAATTCTCAGTTAGTGCTTGCTAATGTGCTTTTGGTTCCTGGCTTTAAACATAATCTAATGTCAGTCACTAAATTCCTTGATTATCTTGGTTTGCTTGGTCTGATAAAAGATGATATAATATCATTCCAGGACCCTATCACTAAGGATACAGTGGTTAAGGGATTGAGAGTTGGTGGCTTGTTTGTTGCTCAGAGTGCAACTGCTCAAATTCAAAAGGAAGCTGATGTGTGTGTTGATAGTAGTTCTTCAGTTTTAATGTCTGCTAGACTCATTGATAATAGGCTAGGACATTGTTCTAAGAGGAAGTTGAAACACTTGACTATTCCTGGTCTTATTCACAATGATGATTTGTTTTGTGACAGTTGTATTTTGGCTAAACATTGTAAGGATTCTTTTATGAGAAGTGAATCTTTAGCTACATTGCCTTTTGCTCTTGTGCATTTTGATCTGTGGGGACCTTACAGGACACCAACTATGACTGGTGCTTCTTATTTTTTGACAATACTTGATGATAGCACTAGATACACTTGGATTTATCTAGTGAAACACAAGTATCAGGTTCCTGATATTATTGAATCCTTCAGAGCATATGTGAGAACTCAGTTCTCTACCACTATAAAGACCATTAGGAGTGATAATGGACTGGAGTTTGTCCAACACAAATGTAGCCAATTGTTTGCAAGCAATGGCATTATTCATCAAAGAAGTGTACCAGGCAATCCACAACAGAATGGTCGAGTTGAGAGGAAACACAGGCACATTTTGGAAACTGCTAGAGCTATGAGATTACATGCTAACTTGCCTATTAGGTTCTGGGGAGAGTGTGTTTTGGCTGCAGTTCATACTATCAATCTGTTGCCTAGTTCTGTGTAGGATCTGTATGTTAGTATCAAGGGAACTGAGACACAGAGTTATCCAGTTTCTAGGCACAGCGGAAGTAATTGAACAGATTATTAACACAATTACTTTAGGTGGAAACCCAAGATAACCAACTAGTTATCTTTAGATAAAAACCACCCCTCTTTCGAGGATTTGAAAGGTCTACTTGTATATTCAATCGATGAGTTTAGAGACGAACGAGATTACAAACTTTATTGCAAAGTACTAACCTAGTTCCTATCAGAAACTCTTATGATGAAAATACCAGTGAACTTACTTGATGTTCTTTTGACAAGAACACTTCTTTCTTCTCTTCTTAGGCGGATGCACTCACAACTCAGTCGAAATGCATAAACCCTAAGAACATAGAGGCGATCAAATATATAGAGACTTAGTTCGGCATACAAAGATATTATGGAAAATATATTATATGCCGTACTAATATCCTAATAATTAATCGACCCTATGCTGTGCAAGTTACCTAGAATTAACTCGCAATTACCATAACCGAATTACAACAACATAGCTATTTCCTAACAAGGAAAAGATCTTCTCGGCTCGCCGCCCACGCTAGGGTTGGAGTAACTTGGGTGAGACACTTAGTTCCTTGGCACTTCCCTTGTGTTCGTCAGTCTTCAAATCTTCTATCTTTAAACTGAAACAAGCAGGTAAGCAGTACCATAGTCTATCCAAGTGTTGTCATCGTCAAAACTACGAGAGCTTAGGAAAGGAACCTGCTAGGGAACCATAGTTCAACAGGTCCCTATTCCAACATTCTGTTTTACAATGGAAAATTCCTTTTGAGGAATTGTTCAAGGAGAAGGCAGATTATGCACATCTGAGAGTCTTAGGTTGTATTTGTTTTGCTAAGACTTCTATTGTCAAAAGGGATAAACTTGGTCCTCAGTCTAGAAAGTGTGTTTTTGTTGGTTATCCTGCACACCAGAAGGGTTATAAATGCTATGATCTTGATTCTCACACAGTTATTGTTTCCAGAGATGTGATCTTCAAAGAAGATCAATTTCCTTACAAAGTGAATGAGGAATCTCATTCCACACCATCTCCTATTAGCAACTTGCCAATGGTTCAATTTGAGGATGACACACCAGCAGTCTCACCTTCTGTTGAAAATACTGAGATGCCAGGTATTTCTCCATCTATTCCAGATTCAATAGAGCCTGTTATTATTCCTTTACCTCCTAGGAGATCTACTAGGACAAAGGCATTACCTGCTAAGCTACAGGATTATGTTTGTGCCTATGTAAGCAGGACCTCACCTCAAGGTTCTCCTCTTGTAGCTTTTGATGATTTTTCTTCAGAATATGTGGCTTCTTTCTTTAATGCTTGTTCCACATATGAGCCACAATTTTATCATCAAGCTAAGGGAATTCCTTGTTGGGAGGAAGCAATGAATAAGGAGTTGCAGGCATTGGAAAATAATAACACTTGGGAATTAACCACTCTACCTCCAGGGAAAAAGGCAGTTGGTTCCAAGTGGGTGTACAAGGTCAACTACAAACAAGATGGCTCTGTTGAAAGATATAAAGCAAGATTAGTTGCTAAAGGATATAATCAGGTAGAGGGCACAGATTATAAGTACACCTTCTTTCCTGTGGCCAAACTTGCTACTGTAAGAACTCTCATAGCCTTATCTACTGCTCAGAAATGGGATATCTTTCAGTTAGATATCAATAATGCCTTCCTCCATGGGCATTTGGAGGAAGAGGTATACATGTCTCCTCCTTTGGGATATTATCAGGCTAAAGAGGGTCAAGTCTGTAAGCTTACTAAGTCTCTTTATGGCCTTAAGCAGGCCTCTAGGCAATGGAATATTGAACTTACTAATCACTTGTTCAGATTAGGATATATTCAGTCTAAACATGATTACTCATTATTTGTTAGAAAAGATGGAGACATGATGGTTGTTGCACTGGTCTATGTTGATGATCTATTGCTCACAGGAAATGACACTGAATTTCTAATGAAGACTAAGCAGGGTCTTCATGATACTTTCACTATAAAGGATCTAGGTTTGATCAGATTCTTCCTTGGTATTGAAGTAGCTAGATCTACTAAGGGCACTGTTATCAACCAAAGAAAATATATCCTAGATATTTTGAAGGACACTGAGATGCTTGAGTGCAAGCCAACCAACTTTCCTCTTCCTAAAGGTCTTGGTCTCTCCAAGGACAAAGGTGTGTTACTAGATAACCCAGAGCTCTATAGAAGACTTGTGGGTAGACTGTTGTATCTGAATATTACAAGGCCTGACATTTCCTATTCAGTTCATCATCTGAGTCAATTTGTTAGCACACCTAGAAAGCCACATTTCCAAGTAGCTTTGCACATTCTCAGATATCTAAGAGGCACACTTAATTGGGGGTTATTTTATCCTACTAAGAATATTCTCCAAGCCAGTTGTTTCAGTGATGCAGATTGGGGTAAACATGGATCCCTCACTTCCTATTGTGTCTTTCTTGGTGATGCTTTGGTCTCTTGGAAGACAAAGAAACAGAAGACAGTTAGCAAGTCTTCCACATAATCTGAATACATGAGCATGTCAGCTACTGCTAGTGAAATGGTGTGGTTCAATGCTTTGCTCAAAGATCTTCATGTCAATGTTCCTCTTCCTATTACCATGTACTGTGACAACAAGGCAGCTCAACACATTGCAGCTGACCCTGTCTTTCATGAGAGGACGAAACACTTAACCATTGATTGCCACTATGTGAGGGAGAAGGTCACTGAAGGCTTTCTGCAAACAGCTCATGTCAAGTCCCAACTCCAATTGGCTGATATTCTAACCAAACCCCTTGATGAAATACCTCATAAATTTCTATCCTTCAAGTTAGGACTAGTTGAATCCTCCCCAAGTCCAACTTGAGAGGGGGATATGAGAATGTAATGAACATTAGTTAAATTCTGTTATTAGTGACGTATGTGTGATGTCATCAATTCTGGTATAAATACCAGATTTTGTTGTAACAGAATTCTCACTTTTTCACAAACTTTCTGTAATGAGAGCTTGCTCTCTTTGCTTCAGTGGAGTTCACTCAATTCTTCATAATTATTACCAACCTTTTGATTATTTCTAACATCACAAAGTAAGAGGGGGGGGGGGGGGAGTGAGAATAGAGAGTTTTCCCTAACCGAAAGCTCTTAGACAAGAAGATAGAATGATAGGCAGTAAAGCCTCATTCTCTACTCAACAACAACAGTCCAATTTCTAGAGAGTTTTCCCTAACCGAAAGCTCTTAGACAAGAAGATAGAATGTTAGGCAGTAAAGCCTCATTCTCTACTCAACAACAACAGTCCAATTTCTAGGTTACAATAATCAAGATACATAATCTTACTCAAGCCCTCACAAATTCTCAATCAACTTACACATTTTGACCACATTAGCAACTTTTGCAACTTCAATTAAAGTTAAAACAACCGATAATGATGCTAGAACGGAAAAATGATCGAACCCGAAAGAAAAAAGAGAAAGTGCGACAGAAGAAACGTGGTGGACGATTCACTTCCCGAAGCTTGCGACTCCGCTTCCGGCTCCGACGTAGAACAGTAAAATGATACGCTTTACAAAGAACAAGATGTGAGAGATGTGAGATGTAGCCGGTCTTGTAGCTTCAGATTGGCATGGAGTAAGACTCGTCCTTGCTCTAGAATTTTGAGAAGAAGAGAATGAAACAAGGGAGAATTAGGGATTTAGGATTTAGAAAGAATTAGGGATTACTTTTATCATTATTATATTACTGTACTTTGCAAAGGCGTGCGGGTCCAAAAATTTTAGCGGGAGGAGATAATCTATTGAAACAGTTCTTTGAAACAGGTGTAAAACCGTTTCAAACCTTTTTCAAAAACCGTTTAAAAAACAATAAAAGTTGTTTCAAAAGCAAAAACCGTTTCAATTTCATACCACTGAAAAGCAAATTGTTTGAACTGTTTCATAAACCGTTGCAATAGATCGAACCGTTGCAATAGATCGAGCTGTTGCAATAGATCGAACCGTTGCAAAACCGTTTCATTATAGTGTATCTATAGGCCTTATATTTAGTAGCGAAAGAAGGAATTACACTTAAAAAGGCATGTTCTGTTAATGTGCTTGACTAGGGTTTAGGATTGTTCCGTTTAAAAAAGCATGTTCTGTTTAAGATTTTAAACGTGTTAATACATAATCTTATTTTGCTTTGCAACTTCACAGATTATATATAATAATTACTCTTTTACCTTTAATTTGTGTTAAATATTAAATTTCTTTGATTTTGATGCATTTAAATAATTAGGAGGGAAGAAAAAATGGTATTTGTATTGGTAAATTGAATTCACGGCTTTATAATGTGACTCAACATACAAAATGGTTTTTCTTTGATTTTGATGCATTTAAACAATTTTATGTTCAGTCACGGCTTCTCACAGCATATGGTTAAGAATTGATTCCTACATAACAAATATAAAGATGCAATACAACTTTGCTCCTATTGAATGGATGCACCAAAAGAAACAACTATTATTTTTACAATCAATAGGCTGATCATTGAACCAACCACTGCACGAGATTTTTGAGATGTATAGGATCAAGCTAATGTTTAAAGGGGCACATCATGTACACTGGACGTCATTTCTCCTGTAATTGATCTATTTTATATGTTTTCCACACTTAAGTTATAATGCAGGTCCACTAAAAGACAAGTTTGATCGAAATTTCTTCCACTGTTCGAAGTAAGCATAGTGTAAGTTCATTTCCTTCGTTCCTCCACGATGGTTTCTTTTTGGTTCATTTTCTTACAGTTAAATACACATAGTTGCTAGATAGATGGAAGAAAACAATGATTTTGACAAAAGCACTGTGATTGTCTCGATTTTTTGTCGGATTAATGCATAATTATAGCTTGTTATGTGTTTATACTATGCAGACCATTGGTTGAAACCGGAAACTATACGCGCATTTGAAGGCGGCAGTTGTGGTTCTACTGGCGGTGCTCAGTTATTCAAAGTGTTTCCAATTGTTGCTTCCGGTTTGCTAGGAATTGGAGTGATGGATAATGCTTATGTAGATGCTGGTGAGGTATGTGTCGAATCTAGGGTTGTTATTTGGAGTTTCATCAAATTGTACTGTCATGTTTTGATCTTTCAATCGCATGAAATATGCATGGTGTTTTGTTGAATTTTTTTCCAGGCTGCATGTATACCTTTATCGTCAACAGACGTTCCTGCTGGACATCCAGATGATGCTAATGCAGATGCTGATAAGGTGTGTGTCGAATCTAGGGTTGAATTTGGGATTTATTCAAGTTGTACTGTCATGGTTTGATATTCAATTGAATAAAAATACAGTTTTGTTGAATTGCTTTTCAGGCTACAGGTATATCTCCATCGCCACTAGATGGTGACATCAAATACTATTTTATTCCCTTCTATGAACATCAAAGAATATCCAGGTACATATTCCCACTCTATTTTTCCCCATTTTGTACACTGTGATATTAATCCCCCACTCAGAAGCGTATCCATCTAGCACATATGGGACTCGGCTTTTCACGCAGCTTGAAATCCCTCAAATCAAGGCATTTAGAGCCGATATGATGTGAGTTTGTAGTTGTATGTTCTTTATACTTGAGTCTGTTAGTGTTGCTGATTTGGTTTCCCCCTGCTCATGTCACTAGGAATCTCAATGTGGCTGGAGGTTCAACTCTTTCTGGTAGTAATGGCACTCGCCGAGTCGCCGTGCCTGTTTACACAAGCTGCTTGAGCTGGGAAGGCAAGACAAAGCAGCTGGATGCAAGTTTTTTTCTGTTTTGTTTAAAAAAATCATAAGTAAATTATTATGTGCTTCCTGACCAAATATCTGGTGGTTTTCATAACAGGAGTCGCACATTGTCAATTTTCATAACATGAGTCTTGCTTTATTAGTGTAAAAACAGAAATGTATCTGTCATGATTCCTTGAATGTTTGAGATTTCTTCAATCACCATTGTTAATTATGGGTTGTAGGTGTCCAGTTCTGGTTTGCTCAATGCTAAAGATAGTGGCAAAGGATTCCAAGTGAATCAGCAGGGCCACATTGAAACATCTAACGATGACGGTAATGGACCAGTGACTAAGGACAAGCCGACTTTTGAATCATGGGAAGATGGGTATGTTTTTTGCCTCTGTTTATTCTTAACTTTAAAATAACTGTGTTCAACGTGCTTCTCTTATTGGTTGGCCGTGTTTTGATTGCTGGGCTGGTAAGGACAATCCTGAAGATGTTGGTAATGGAACACCACTGAAGCATCGACGTCGGATTGGAACATTTGATGGGGATGGGAGTGAATCATATGCAAAGGAGGAAGGTGAGATTGAATCATGTGACGAGGATGAAGGTCAGTAGTTTCTGCTTCTAAGTTTCTCGGGTGTCGTTTCCCAAAGGTTTTCCCTTATTTGGCCAAAGACTGTTGTTTGTGTGAGGCGTTGACCAGTCATGCTATAGTTCGGTGTTTCCCTAGCATCTTAGCTCTATGGTTTGGTCATTCGGTCAGGCTTCGAATCAAATGTATTTACCTTTAACGCTTTCTTGAGTACCCTGAAGTCGAAATGGAGAGTTTGGAAAGGCATTGGAGGTATTTAAATTTCGTGCGTTGCGCGAGAACTAACCTGCCCAAACAACAATACAAAAATGAATTACTACCCGTACCGTATACGAGATTTAAATAGTCACATTATAATATGTAAAATTTAAACAACTGAGATGCTGATGGTGCCGGTGGCAACGCCCCCAAGAGGCAGCGGTCTGAATATCGGAGGGTTGTAGTCGCATCGAAGGCTTAAAAAACTTCACTATTCTTGATTGTTTTAATCAATTGTGTTGAAAATCCTAGAAATCGCAGGAAATGGAACGAAAACAATGTATAAAGTATGCGTGGTAATACTTTGAACTGATGAGGATTTGACTTATGATGCAAAATAGGAAACTATGTTGTCTCAAGGACGGTCATACTTTATGGTAGTATAAAGCATGTTGTTCAATTGAAAGAATAACGAGATTGAAAGCAAAGATGGCGTTGATATATTTTACCCGTGACAAAAAGAAAGCTTTAGTGATTCTTGAGATATTGTAAGTGTGAGATATGAATCGGCTTCCAATATTAGAGCATCTTTATAATGTGACTCATCTTGAGTAATATAGTCTATTTTTTAATATTTAAAGAATTTTCATCCACAATCATTTTATTCATATCAGATAACATGTATTTTACCTTTACTTTTACTGTAAATTTAGAAAATATATTATATACTTAGTATAAATGTCAATATGTAGATACAAATAAATTATTAATATTTGAAAAACAACTACAATGAAATTTAATGTATTAGGAGTGTTATAAGATATTTAATCAATTATTAAATAGTGTATTTTGCTATTGGGTCACATGTTAGTAAGTCATTGCAAAAGTGAAATGAAAATAATAAATTGTGTCAGGATAACTTATGTCTTGATTTAAGAAAAAATGATCTTAGGGTTATCACTTCGCATCATTCAAGCGTCTTTTTCAGGTCCTCATCTTTACATCTCCTCTGCCTCTTCGTTCCCACATTCAAGAGATATAAGACAATGAAACAGTAGTAGTTAAGAGATATAAAAAAATAAACACCAAACCTTACACACGACACTTTAATATTAGGAAAACAGAGGAAAAAATTAACACATAAATGTGGTGCATCACACGGGCGCCAAAGTACTACTCCCTCTTCTCCTTTTGTGATCTTCCCATTTCAAAAGGGAACATATGCCGATACACGTTTTGTTTCATCAATATCTCTCGTTACAAGTTAGTTAAAATTTAAAAATTTTATATTGTTAAAGTACTCATTGATATGAATCAAACAAGACCACTCATGACTATATTTTACATTATATATTAGCTAAAAATCGAAAGATTTTCTTAAATCGTGAATAATATTAAAAAAACAAACGATCCTTATATTTAGAAACGAAGGTAGTAGTAGTTTTTTATATGATGTGTATTTGAGGGAGGATAAAATGAAGTGAATAATTAGAGTGTACGTAGCAAGTGTAGGAAGTCCAAGAAAGAGTGAAGTAGCGTGTGCCGCATGGCACGGGTCTTCCGCCTCGTGTCGTGTCGTGCGTTTATGGGTAACGGGTAACCGCGGTTCGCACGTGCAAATACTTTTTCTGCTCACCGTTTCTCCAACACCACTCACATGGGCAAGCTACCTAATGACCCATGTGCACCAGCACAACACCTATTCCTCACTTCATACATTTCTTTCTTCCCATGGCCCGTGCATGATTGCATCATCAGCTAATCAACATTTACCACGTGGCTTATAGTTACTTATATTTCTACAATATATAAATGGTATAAAATAAAACCGAATTAAGGTAAGAAAAATCGATCGAACCACTACCGAAAGTCATACGGTCGAATTTGAACGGAGTCGAAATGTTATTTATTTCCTTAATTCTAAAAACGCCTCGTAGTGTGATGGTTACCGGCGTTCCGAATCACATGATAAAACCGCTATCGCTTCTGGTTTGCACAACACAAAACTACAAGCTAACGAACGCTAGATTGCTGTGTATACTCTCAAACACGAAGAAGAGAAGAGAAGAAGTGATAGAGACTCGAAAATACTGTGGGAGAGAACAAATGAGAAGTGTTGAGTGTGTTCTGAAATGAGCTCTGCAAGCGCCTTTATATAGGCTGTTGGGGGAGCCTCTCTCAGGAGAAGAAAGTCCAATCCGTGTGGATTAAATGGGTCGATCCGCGTGCCATCACCTCCGCGTGGCCGACATAAATGCTCGGATTCTCCACGTGGCATTAATACAGTCCGCGTGTAACCAAGGAGCCCAAGAGTCCACGAGCCGATCCGAACCGAACTGAACCCGGTGCATGTGGTCTTCGAAGGCCCAAGCCCACTAGGATAGCCTCCTCATTCTCAATCACATCCATTACAATCCACTCCTAGTTTTCATACTAGTGACTTTATCTCCTTCTAATCAATGTGAGATGCACATTAATTCTCAAAGTTCAACTTAGTGCTCTTTAGATTTATCATAATTACTATACTATTATAACTTTGATTTTCAAAGCTTATGGAATCATTAAAATCCAACGCTTTATGGCTTAACCTATACTCTAACATCGCACTTTTATCATCCCTTATAGAAGATGTAAATCTGCAAGTGCTCTTTAAATGTATCTTGATTTCGTTGTCCCTTGGAACTTACATCTTGGGATCTCCAATCATGTAAGTAGGGATACCATCAAGCGTCATCTTTTTTCATAGGCTTTAAACCCATTCATCTTGATGATTTCACAACTTGCTTTCGAGACAAACCATTAGTAAACGGATCCGCTAGGTTGTCAGTCGATCGAATATAATCAACCGTGATTACCCCAATTGTGAGCAATTATCTTATGGTTTTATGTCGTCTTCTGATATGACGAGATTTACCATTATACATTGAACTTAGTGCCTGAGCTAATGCCGCTTGAGTATCAACATGGACGCCCATAGTCGGCACTGTGTTTTCCTACATTGGTATATCCTCCAAAAAGTATTGAAGCCATTCTGCTTCTTCTGTTGCTTTGTCCAAGGCAATGAATTCAGATTCCATTGTGGATCTAGCCAGTAACGTTTGTTTAGAGGATTTCTAGGATACATCCGCACCACCTAGTGTAAAAACATACCCACTTGTGGATTTTGAGTTTTTGTAGTCTGATATCCAATTAGCATCACTATAGCCTTCCATCATTGTCAGATATCGTCCATAGTGTAACCCATAATTTCGAGTATATCGCAAATAGTTCAATACTCTTGTTATTCTTTTCCAGTGTCTATGTCCCAGATTGCTAGTGTAACGATTTAAGACGTTCACCGCGTGTACTAAATCCGGTCTTGTAGAATTTTTTAAGTACATTAGACTTCCAATCACTCGTTCATACTCTACTTGAGATATGCCAGACGAGGGTCCACGAGACTCTTAGCATTACCGCTTGAGTATTTCTTCAACCGTTCAAGTACATTCTCGGCGTAATGATCTTGAGTTAGGATGGTTTCTTCGGTATGTTTAATGACCTTTATTCCTAAAATCACATCCGCTAATCCGAAGTCTTTCATGTACAACTTTCCACTAAGAATGTTCTTAGTTTGTTAGATCATATCTTTGTTGTTACCAACAATGAGCATGCTATCAAATTTATCATGCAATTGTTTAGGTGTTTGTTTCAACCCATATAAAGATTTTACAAGTCTACACACTTTGTGTTCCTGTCCAGGTACAACATACCCTTCGGGTTGTTTCATATAAATTTCCTCTTCTAACTCTCCATTTAGAAAGGTCGTTTTTACATCCATTTGATGTATTTCTAGATTGCGTAGAGCCGCAATCACTATTAGCACTTGAATAGAAGTAATCCTTGTTACCAACGAATAACTATGAAAGAAATCTAGACCTTCTTTTGGTCTAAATCCTTGTAGTACAAGCCTTGCCTTGTACTTCTCTATTGAGCCATCGATTTTCAATTTTCGTTTGAAAATCCATTTACATCCCAACGCCTTTGTCCTTGGGGGTAAATCAGCTAACGCACAAGTATAATTTTGCATAATGGAGTCTATTTCACTTTTAACCGCTTCTTTCCATGAAGGTGGGTCTGGCGCAAACATGGATTCCTTAAACGTTCAAGGTTCGTTTTCTAGAAGAAACGCCATTGTAAAGTCTGAGCCAAATGATTTTTCTTTTCGAGCTCTCTTGCTCCGTCTAGGTTCATCATTTTCTTCTTCTGTTTCTTGGACATAAGTACTCACTATTTGCATAGAAGTGCTTGCTTCTTGCATAGATGTGCTTGCTTCTTGAGAAGAATCGCTTGCATCTCGTTGTTCACGAGTTCTTTTGGAATATTCTCTATCCTTGCATGGAAACACATTTTCAAAGAAAGATGTGTTTCTTGACTCCATTATTGTATTGACATGTATATCTAGTATATCTGACTTGTATACCAAGAAACGATATGCACTACTATTATGTACGGAAGTGCAAAATTCGGGTATTAAACAAAACCGAACCGAAACGGAAATAAATAACCGAACCCAAACCAAACCAAAACTGAACCGAAGTTAGTTCGGTTCGGTTTTCGGTTCTTATGTTTCAGAAGTTCGGTTTTTGGTTCGGTTCGATTCTTATTTTTCAGAAACTCGGTTTTCGGTTCGGTTAAAACCGATTTTTTTTAAAATAATTAATTAAAATTTTAATATTTTAATATTAATTTTTTTTAAAATAAAAAATAAAATTCGATTAATATAGGATATTTTTCTAATATTTTTATTTTTATAATTTATTTTAATTTTTTGAATATTTTTGTAAAATTATATCATAATTCGGTTTTTTCGGTTAAAACCGAACCGAATTAGTTCGGTTTGGTTAACGGTTCCTAAAATTCTCTAGTTCGGTTTTCGGTTCGGTTTGGTTCGGTTTTCGGTTCGACACGAGATATTGATATGTGCATACTAGATGAAAATACAATGAACGATTTTTGTTCAAATATAGACCTTTTTAGGAGGTGGTACCACTACTTTTGCTAGGCACCCCCAAACTTTGAGGTATTTGTACGAAGAAACATTACTTTTCCATAATTTATAAGGCGTCTTTCCAGTCACCTTATGTGGTATTTTGTTGAGAATATAATATGAGGTAAGCAAAGCTTCCCCCACATGTTATGGGCTAACCCAAATTCTTGTAACATTGCATTCATCATTTCTTTCAGAGTTCGGTTTTTTCATTCCGCAACTCCGTTTGATTCAGGTGAATAAGGAGCGGTTGTTTGATGAACAATGTCATGTTCTCTACTGAACGTATTAAAAGGTTCACTATACTAACCTCCTTTATCACTTCTTACGATTTTAATCGTTTTACTAAGTTGGTTCTCAACTTACAACTTGGATTCTTTGAACTTCTCTAAAGCTTCATCTTTGCTACGTAACAAGTACACATAGCAATATCTCTTCCAATCATCTATGAAGGTCGCAGAGTACTTTTTACCACCTCTAGTTTGCACAAACTTTAAGTCACATAAATCAGTGTGAATTAATCCTAGAGGTTCGGTTGTCCTCTCTACATGAGGTGATGACATTTTTGTGAGTTTCGCTTGTACGCATACTTCATATTTGTCTTTACTCGTTTTGCATTTTGTAATCTTATTCAAACTTATTAATCTATTTATAGACTTGTAGTTAACATGTCACAATCTTTCATGCCAAATTTTAAAAGACTCAACAACATAAGCAATAGGATTATTCATATTCATTGAAACATCAGTTACAATAGCATTTGAGAGGATTGTCATTACATTCATTTTGATCAGTCCATCCTGTACATAACCCCTACCCACATACACCCCTTTCTTGGAGAGAACCAGCCTGTCAGACACGAACTTGTTCTTGGAGAGTGGAGTTCCTGGCACATGAAGAACGTTGTTCAGTGTCAACTCCTTCTCGGAAGTCATCCTCAGCACAATCTTCCCATATCCATGAACCTTAGAAGTGACGGAGTTTCCCATGAAGAGTTGCTCTTCGGTGTTGCACTTCCTATAAGTCGTGAAAAGACCCTTAACATATATGCGTAGGGCACCAGTGTCATACCACCACTCCTTTGGATTTCTACCAACCATGTTTACTTCAGCTATGGAAGCACACAAATCCTCCGCTGTGAGCGACCCTTCATATAGGTTGGCTTGAGACTTGCCTTTGCTCTTCCTTGTGTTGACCTTGCTTCGACACTCATCCGACTTGTGCCCAAACTTGTTGCACTTGTGGTATTTCCCACAAAACGTCTTAGCTCTTTGCATCTTGAAGTTGTTGGAGTTTTGGGTTGAAACTTCCTTCTCTTCCCCATGTCCTGATGCTCTGCCAGGTTCGCCTTGTAAGAAGGTCCATCTCCATTGACCCTCTTGTTGTTCTCCTCAACTCGAAGCCTCACAACCAAGTCTTCAACTCTCATTGCCTTTTGCTTTAGCAACAAATATACCTTGAATTGTTCCCACGATTGAGGAAGCTTCTCAATGAAGGCATCTACTTGGAACGTCTCGCAGATGTTCTTGCCTTCGGAGATCATCTCATGGACGATCAGCTGCAGCTCTACAACTTGATCCACTACCGACCTTGAATCGACCATCTTGTAATTCAAGAACTTTGCCACTGCCGCTTTCTTTGTGCCAACGACCATCTTAGCTTCCCACAATTCCTTGGCGGTTTCATGGTTGCAATAGACTTTGTACAACTAGTCAATCATGCGGGCCTTCACATATCCTCTACATGCATAGTCCCCTTTGACCCAACCAACAAGTGCATCAGTGCTGTTCGGGAGAACTTCAGTTTCTCCTCCGTCCGAAATCTGTCCATATTCATCATGCTCAGGAAGAAATGCATCTTCTGACACCATATCTTGAATCCTTTCCCGTCAAACTTGTCGGGCAAAACTCCAACATGATATGCACTTCACGTATGACCGTTCCGATACCCTCACATGTGACATTTGCACACTCGACAAGTCCATGGGATGATTTTTTTGAGACCGTACAACCGGTTTCGGTACAATTGGAGGCTGATCATCGACCGAAGTCGTTTCAGGAATCTGAACCTGATTCTGAGTCGACACTCCAAACTGAATTTGGAGTGTCGACTCACCACTCTTAGTTCCAGCGGTAGCACCCACGACGTTGTCGTTTCCGTTAGTAAATTTTCACAATCTGAGACGAAGCAAATTTGAAACAGATTAGAACAAATGCAAAAAAGATGGATAAATGAATTAACCGATTTTAATTTGATTAGTTATCTAAATTTTCGATTCTAATTTACTAAATTAAATACCTGATTTTCAATTTAATCAAATTTGATTAAATTTCTAATTTATTTAATCCATTCAGATTAAATTTGAAATAAATATTAATATATTTATTCCGGAGTTTCTCGTACAAAAACGAGAACAAATTTCCAGTTCGCCTTAACCTGTTTACTCAGAAAACAAAATTACTAGACGTAGAAACGTAGGAAAAATTCAGAATTAAGATTGTAGGAACTTATATTTCTACAACATATCAATTGTATAAAATAAAATAGATAAAACAGAATTAAGGTAAGAAAAATCGATTGAACCATTACCAAAAGTCGTATGGTCGAATTTGAACGGAGTCGAGATATTATCTCTTTCTTAATTATGAAAACGCCCGTACTATGACAGTTACCGACGTTCCGAATCCCAGGAACGCTAGATTGTTGTTTGTACTCTCAAACACGAAGAGGAGAAGAAAAGAAGTGATAGAGACTCGAAAATCTTGTGGGAGAGAGCAGATGAGAAGTGTTGAGTGTGTTCTGAAGAGAGTTATGCAAGCCTTTATATAGGCTGTTGGAGGAGTCTCTCTCAGAAAAAGAAAGCCCAACCCGTGTGCATTAAATGAGCCGATCTGCATGTCATCAATGCCTGGATCCTCTGTGTGGCATAAATGCTCGGATTCTCCGTGTGGCATTAATATAGTCCGCATGTATTGAATGTCGTCAGCTTGACTTTGAACAAGGCCCACTTGAACGAAGCCCAAAAGTCATGTAAGACTTAGAGAGAGGCCCAAGAAGATAACCTTCTCCTCTGTCCTACGTCCCATCCAATGAGCCCAAGGAGCCCACGTGCCACGATCCAATCCAATCCGAACCGAACCGAACTGTGAGCGTGTGGTCTTCGAAGGCCCAAGCCCACCAGGATAGCCTCCTCTTGCTCAATCACATCTATTACAATCCACTCTTAGTGTATACACTAGTGAGTTTATCTTCTCCTAATCAATGTGGGGTGCACGTTAATTCTCAGAGTTCAACTTAGTTACATTAAATGTAACCCCCTTATTTCTCATCCAAACGAAACCCGAATTAGACGTATGAGCATACTACTGATACGCTGCACTTTGTATAGCGTAACTAGGGATTATTACATTGTTTTAGGAGTGTTTTCATAATAGTTTAGAGATATTGTTATGTTATGGGACACTTGTGTTGAAGTGATGAAATGAAGATTTAAAGTGTTGAAACATTCAAAGTGTTGCTTCTGGAGCATTACCGCGATCGCCACCTCATCTAGGCGATCGCCATCCTACAACAGAAGCCGAGTTCGGAGTTCAAGTGAAGACCGCGATCGCTATGTCCAAGTCGCGATCGCGGGGCGTGTTGAAGACTTTTCCTCCAGATTTTCCTTATTTGTTATTTTATTTTATTTTCGTTTGAAATACTTTTTCCTGGTTTATTTCGGTATTATTCTAGGGTTAGACTCTATTTAAGAACCCTAGTTGTTTTCTATTGTTTATCCATCTTTTCCATCTACAACTCTTAGTCTTGCAACCATGATCAGGAACTAATTCCATTGTTTTACTTAGCGGTTGAAGCCTTCAGTTAGTAAGTGTTGGTAGAAATCAAAATATAATGTAGGGCTACTTCGAAAACCTTTGCAAAAACAGGAACGGAAAACTTGTTGCGTCGAGGTATGTAATCCGCTGCCTTAGAAGCGAATTCGCCCTGACCACCGGAGCACAGTCAGACAGGCGTCGCCCCCCAAGGTTATCACAGCGTCCTCCGATCGGGGGCTCTCGCCAACGAAGGACTGGAATCAGACGGGTATGCTCGGAACGAAAGAGATTTTAGGAGGAAGAAGACTGTGTTTTTTTTTCTGTGTGTTTATTCAGCAGAATGAAACTCAATTTAAGGAGATCAAACTGCAAATCTGGAGCACTATCTCCATATCACAAAACGTGGAAAAATGGCATTAAACCAGGGCAGTTACAAAACGATTTTGAAAGAGTCAAAGAAGTTTTAAATACGAATTCAAAACAAATCGGAAGAATCCGATGCACAATTAATTTACGTTCGGATACTCCGAATGCCCAAAAATTAATTTGACTCGGAAAAAGTAAGACCCATTCAACCACACCGCGCACGTGCCACGAACACGGACCAGACCGGAACGGAACGGACGGACGGCGGCGGCGGCGCGTGCGAGGGGGACTCCTTTCTAACTCAACTAACCCTCTAAAGTAATGCCCAATATATATAGTGTATAATATACTCCCTCCTAGTCGATGTGGGATAGCTTGAAATAGTCAAAATCTCATTTCACTCTTCTGTACTCTCACAATCCCCCACAGTACAGAAATAGTTTTTCAAAAAAATAGTTAAAAACAAGTTCTGAGCATATGTAAGGTTTGAAGCTTAAGTGCAGGTGTCTTACGACTTGAACCAACACATAGTGAAATCAAGTGATCCCTTCACGAGAAGAGTGAACAAATCTGGAACTCTCTCGTTTAAGGATTGTTCTTAATATATAGCACACTTCTTACCTAAAATCCAGTTGATTCCTCAATAATTTCTCTAAGATAGCCAAATCTTCCTTGGGATGCTAAAGAGTGCTCTAGAAAGATTACCCGAATACTTTCATAGAAGGTGGCTAGCCCTTCACACTCCTGTAGGTGACTCCATCAAATCCTGTCTCAAAGGACCACCCTATATGGGTTATGAAGTCATTAAGAGTTAGATAACTCAACCTCTCAAATCATCGGTGAGCTCATCAAGTCCGTCTAAAAGGACCACCCATATTCTGGGCTATGAGTTCATTAAGAGCCAACGCTCATCCTCTACAGTACACTCGTCATAGAATGGGATGTAGTGTAACATCACATCAGTCTTTTCAAGGCTTCGTTTGACCACAACGGGGATCCACCAAGAATTCCTCATCTCACGGGTTTTAGACCCATTCCCTTCGACGTGTCAAGAACTATTCTTCTATTTAGTCCCTTAGTCAAAGGATCTGCAATGTTCCTCTCAGATCTCACATACTCCAAGCTGAATACTCCATTCGTGATCAGTTGTCTCACAGACGCATGTCTAATCCGAATGTGTCTCTTCTTTCCATTATAGGCATTACTGTTTGCTATGCAAATCGCAGCTTGAGAGTCACAATGTAGAGATATAGGGGGAGCTGGGTGCCCCCACAGTGGTAAATCAGCCAGTAAACTTCTTAACCACTCAGCCTCTTGACTTGCTAAATCTAGAGCTATAAACTCAGACTCCATAGTAGATCTAGCTATACAAGTCTGTTTAGAAGACTTCCAAGAAATAGCACCACCACATAATGTAAACACATAACCACTAGTGGAGTTAACTACTTTATCAACGGTTACCCAATTTGCATCACAATATCCCTCTAAAACTTTAGGATATCCAACATAATGTAAACCCCAATCCACAATGCCTTTTAGATATCTCAATAATCTGTTAAGTGCACCCCAATGATCTTTACTAGGGTTATGAGTATACCGACTAAGTCTACTAACAGCATAAGCAATATCAGGCCGAGTACAGTTCATCAAAAACATCAAACTTCCAACTACTTTAGCATACTCACTTTGTGAAACACTATCACCTTGGTTTTTCTTTAATTGCATGCTAGAGTCAAAGGGAGTTCTAACTGGCACCACATCAAAATGATTAAATTTCCTTAACACTTTCTCTACATAATGAGGTTGAGATAGAATGAAGCCACTTTCAGTTCTAGTTACTTTAACACCTAGAATCACGTCAGCTTCACCTAAGTCTTTCATATCAAAACGAGAGGATAAATATAGTTTGGTCGAGTTTATGGCATTTATATGTGTTCCAAAGATTAACCTGTCATCCACATAAAGACATATAATCACAGAATCAACACCAGACATCTTTGAATAAACACATGCATCAGATCCATTGACTTGAAACCCAAAGCTTAGAATAGTTTTATGAACCTTATCATACCATTGCTTTGGCGCTTGCTTCAAACCATAGAGTGACTTCTTGAGCCTGCACACCTTGTTCTACAGTCCAGGAACCACGCACCCTGGAGGTTGTTCCATATAAATCTCTTCATTAAGATCACCATTTAAAAATTCAGTTTTAACATCCATCTGATGTACCAATAACTTATAGCTAGAAGCTAAAGAAAACAATGCACGTATGGTGGAAATCTTAGTGACATGATAGTAAGTGTCAAAGAAGTCAATTCCATATTTTTGAGTGAAACCTTTAATAACTAGTCTCGCCTTATACCTTTCTATAGAACCATCTTTTTTAAGTTTTCTCTTAAAGATCCACTTACAACCAATGGCCTTATTTCCCTTAGGTAAATCAACTAGTTCCCATGTGTGATTTGACATGATAGATTGTATTTCACTGTTAATTGCATCTTTCCAAAAACTAGCATCCAATGATCTCACAGCTTCATCGTATGTCTTAGGGTCATCCTCTAGCATATGCACACTAACAAATGTATCATTCAACACATCTAGATCATGGAGTTCAATCAAGAATGCAGTCACAAAATCAGGACCAAAGCTAGTTTTTCTTTTCTGTCTCTTACTCTTCCTAGGTTTAATTTCATGAATAGGCATGGAAGGTTCAATTTCATGAATAGGCATAGAAGGTAAGGTTATAGAAGAAGATGAAACATTACTAGGCATAGAATCAACTTGCACGTCATTTTTCTTTACAGGAAAAATATGCTCAAAAAATTCAGCATCTCGATATTCACACAATGAACGATCACTCAAAACCATAAATCGATAAGCTGCACTATTTCTAGCATAACCTATAAACACGGCATCAAAAGTCTTAGATCCAATTGCATCAACTTTAAAAGTAGGTAATCCCACCTTATCTAGACACCCCCACACTTTAAGAAATTTCAGATTAGGCGCATGCCCTCTCCATAATTCGTAAGGTGTTTTGTTTAGCTTTTTATGTGGAACTCTGTTGAGAATATGATTGGCAGTTAATGCAGCTTCACCCCACATGTTGTCAGGTAAACCAGAACTTGAAAGTAAAGCATTCATCATTTCTTTCAACGTTCTGTTTTTCCTTTCTGCTATGCCATTTTGTTGTGGGCTGTATGGAGCTGTAAATTCATGAATTATGCCATTGTTCTCACAGAATTCCTTCCACGAGTTGGTGATGTATTCACCACCTCTATCAGATCTAGTTCTTTTGATTTTCCGGTTCAATTGGTTTTCTACTTCTGCCTTATAAGTGTAAAAGACATTTTCAGCTTCATCTTTGGATCTCAATAAATACAATTTGGTGTATCTAGAATGGTCATCAACAAAAGTGATATAATACTTTTTACCACCTCTACTTTCAGTGTTACGAAATTCTGCTAAGTCTGAATGAACTAATTTTAATAACTCGGTTGTTCTTTCATTTACAAAATTAAAAGGCTTCCTCTTGAACTTAGCCTCAACGCATACACCACATTTTCCATGACCATCTTTTTCCAAATTCGTAATTAAACCCATTGCATGCAAACGATTAACAGATTTAACATTTAAATGTCCAAGTCTAGCATGCCATAAATCCAAAGTCTCAACGATATAAGCAGAAGAGGTAGCTTTCTCATTACCAACCAAAGTCTCAAGCACATACAAATTTCCAAACGTATAGCTTTTTCCTACGAATTCACCATTCTTGGTTAAAACTATTTTTCCAGATTCAATCACTTGTTTTATGCCAGCAATTTCAAGTAAAGCAGAAGAAATTAAATTCCTACGCAGAGAAGGCACGTATAAAACATTCTGCAGTGTAAGAGACTTCCCTGAAGTGAGCTTCAGAGACACCTTCCCTTTTCCCAGCACCTGAGATATGCTTGAATTTCCCATGTAGACTTGATCAAATTCAGCAGCTTCTTGAAATTCAGCAAATAGCGACCTGTCAGCACAGAAATGCTTAGTTGCTCCTGTGTAAATCAGCCACTCGACCTTCTCAGCTACATGGTTGGCTTCAGCAGTTGTGATTATGGCGATTAGATCGTCAGACCCTTCAACAATGTTGGCTTGAGGTTTGGTCTTGTCTTTCTTAGGCTTCGGTGCATCCATTTGGTTGTCAGCTTTGTCATAGCATTGATAGGCTCGATCTCCCATCTTTCCACATAGGAAACAACCTTGATTGTTGTTCTGGGGCTTCCCTTTCTTCTTGAAGTTAGGAGCCCTCTTGTTTTGCACCTTGTCCTTCTTGAAATTCTCCTTTTTATCCTTCTTCTTGAACCTGTCAGAATTTACAGAAGACTCCACAAGATTAGCCTTAACCGAATTATCAGAACCTTTAGAAACAGGCTTTTGTTTGAGGCGATTCACCTCTTCAATCTTCATGTGGTTGACTAGTTCGAGAAGGGTTACATCCTTCTTCTTGTGCTTCAAATGATTACGGTAACCAGACCAAGAATCTGGAAGCTTCTCGATCAGGAAGTTGGCCTGCAGGACTTCACACATTTTCATCCCTTCAGCCAGGATGTCAGCCACCAGATTCTCGTACTCATGGACTTGAGCCATGATTGGCTTGTCGTCCACCATCTTGAACTGCATAAATTTTCCGCAGACATACTTCTTCTTTCTTGCATCATCAGTTGAATATTTTGCCTCTAGGAGATCCCACATCACCTTTGCAGATTTGTGAGAAGCAAGCAGATCGAAGATCGGGTTGGTAACATGGCTGAGCATGTGACCACGAGCTGTCTTGTTGTCAGATTCGTACTTCTTCATGGTTTCTTCGTCCACCGTGGCTAGTGTTGCGCTAGGAGACGGAGTTCCATCCATTCCAGGAGTGTTTGGAACAACGGATCCTTCGACAATCGGAGGCTGTTGGAGGAGAACGTAGTCGACCTCCAGTTGTTCGAAGAAAATTAACATCTTCTGAGACAACCTCTTGTAGTTCGTCCGGTCAAGAGGTTAGAGCTTCGACAGATCCAGCATCGGCTTAAAGTACATCGCCATTCTGATTTCAGAAAATTCGCTTCTAAATTATTGGTAGAAATCAGAATAGAATGTAGGGCTACTTCAAAAACCTTTGCAAAAACAGGAACTGAAAACTTGCTGCGTCGCGGTATGTAAGCCGCTACCTTAGAACCGAATTCTCCCTGACCACCGGAGCATAGTCAGAGAGGCGTCTCCCCCCAAGGTTATCACAGCGTCCTCCGATCGCGGGCTCTCGCCAAGGAAGGACTGGAATCAGACGGGTATGCTCAGAACGAAAGAGATTTTAGGAGGAAGAAGACTGTGTTTTTTTTTTCTCTGTGTTTCTTCAGCAGAATGAAACTCAATTTAAGGAGATCAAACTGCAAATCTGGAGCACTAACTCCATATCACAAAACGTGGAAAAATGGCATTAAACCAGGGCAGTTACAAAACGATTTTGAAAGAGTCAAAGAAGTTTTAAATACGAATTCAAAACAAATCGGAAAAATCCGATGCGCAATTAATTTACGTTCGGATACTCCGAAAGCCCAAAAATTAATTTGACTCGGAAAAAGTAAGACCCACCCAACCACACCGCGCACGTGCCACGAACACGGACTGGACCGGAACGGAACGGACGGACGGCGGCGGCGGCACGTGCGAGGGGGACTCCTTTCTAACTCAACTAACCCTCTAAAGTAATGCCCAATATATATAGTGTATAATATACTACCTCCTAGTCGATATGGGATAGCTTGAAATTGTCAAAATCTCATTTCACTCTTCTGTACTCTCACAGTAAGTTGTGAGATTTTTAAACTCTTGTTCTTTTCCTTTGGGTTTGTATTAATTCTCTTGTTCTTCATCTATATGATTTCTATTGGTTTTGCGAGATTGATCACCTAGTTTGATTAATAGTCTTCTATTGCTAGACTAGGAATAGACGGTGGAATTCCTTGTTGTTGGACCGATTAGCGTATAAAAACTCAAGGAACAAAAGCCATTGTTCCTTGATAAGTAGATAATGCAAAAAGACAAACAATAATGTAAATCAAACCTGGACACGATGATATATAGTGGAAACACCCCAAGTACCAAAAAGTCCTCGAGGCGAAAAACCACTCCTCTCTAGCTTTCACTAGAGAGAGTTTGAACGAGTCAACTTGTTGGATTGATATCTTGATTACAATAGAACTTGGATCACTCACCTAGACTTCCTAGCTAGATCTCGGATCACTCTTCTCACTTGAATCTCAATCTCACACACGTAGAACAACTCTAAACCGAGTATTAGGTTTTTCTCTCTTCGAAGTCTTACTAAGCTCTGCAATTCCCATGCAATATATAGCACACTAAATAGCTCAAACCTAACTACCAATCTAACCGTTCTAATATTACCATAAATCTCACAATATCTTTCAACAAGGAAATCGCTTCCTAAACGTCCTTTGTTCCTGTCTACACACAAGTAGACTTTCTTCGTTCCTGTCTACACACAAGTAGACTTCCTTTGTTCCTACACAAACTAGTAACAATACCTACGCACTCAAGTAAACCATTAGTGGATGTTTGTCATTCAATCAAAACCTCATCATATCTCAACAATTTCCCCCTTTTTGATGATGACAAACATCCTTAACAATAAGAGTATAAACCTGAGACATATATACTAGCTAAGGAACAAAGACTAACAAAGCACTGAAAATTCCCCCTCAGAAAAACAACGAACTACAACTAAGTCATGAATTCCCCCTCAAGTCCTGCTATCCTCTAATTTCCCCCTTTTGGCATCATAAAAAAGAGTAAAAAAAGAAGTCATAAACAGGAAGTATACAAAACACAGGAAAGAAATCGAGGGAATAACTTATAGGAACTTCAATGCTCAAGAAATCACAATATCAAGAAAAGATATGAGAATCGGCATGCTAGCAACCAAGAATAATAAGTCATGAGAAAGTGTACAATAAGATCAAACAGAAGAGGGATAATGCGGTTGGGAAAGAAAAGTGGGGTTGGAGTGATTGGAAAGTAGTCAGAGATGTTCTGTTTCCTTTGAAGAATGAGGCCAGATGACTCTGAAGCAGCGACTTTTCAAATATTCCTAAACCAAAAGATCGAATCCCGGCTGTTTTGTTTACTTTGTCAACTTCTTCTTCATGTTGTTTCTTAGGAGCTTCTGTAACTGAAGCTTTTGAACCAGCCCAACTTTTCATAGTACACGGCCTTCTTGAGTGTTTCTTATGCATGTTGGAGGGTATTAAACCTACCCGTTGTGATGTACTCTGTAGCCATCTTTAAACCTTTGTAATCTTCATCCTTAGTCACCACAATCTCAGAGACGTCACTGAGTGATCCTTTTGGTATCCTTACTTATTGGGTTACTGTCTGCAGCGGAATGGATTGATGGATGTGTGGGAGAGAGGGTGAAGAGGGCGGTTGTAGGGTTGAAGGTGAAAGTGGGCGGTGATGAGGGAATGAAGCTTGCAAAGTTGAGTATGAGTAGGAGAGGGTCAATGATCTTTAGGAGGTGGTTTTCTTGTTTAAGTGGGATGGGATTTTTGGTACTTTTGAGGAAGGGGTATATATAACGGATGGAGACCGTTTCAATTTGGAAAGAAAAAAGATCTTTTTCCAAATTGATAAGATCTTAGGGTTTTGGGTACTGCTTCATCACTACTTGAGTAACTTACCGAAAACACACGGAAACTTCTTCTCACGCCATCTTGAGACCACGCCTCCTTTCCTTCTTGAGGACCAGAACATTCCTTCCACTTTCACAATTTTTCCAAAAAAAATAGAATAGTATAATGTGGGGATGGGTTACCAAAACTGGTACACTAGAACATTATACATAAATCATAGATGGAAAAAGTGAATTATTAAGTCATGATGAGAGATTCCAGATGTAGATGAATACAAGGGGCTCATAGGAATATGTAATCATGACAAGGCTTCAGGGATGGTTGTAGAGATCCTCTATCCTTTGGGCTTATAATGAGGGTTCAAATCATCAAGAGGACTCTTTTGGGCAACAAATAAGACCTTCTCATGTAAAGAAATCATGATGCTAGCATTTCGAGTTCAAAGAGATTGCAAGAATATTGATATTAATCAAGACAAGAAGAAGCAAATAACTCATACCATCAAGACACAATCACATGTTCATATAATCCTATAAATAACAACTAATTTTCACCCAGACTTCAACCAGTCATGGGGGGATCTTAGGAATAGACAGAATTATTCGAGAGAAATCATACCAAGTTCTAGACGAAGCCTTTCGAAAGATTCCTTGTTTAGTGCCTTGGTGAAGATGTCTGCGATTTGTTCCTCAGTGCGAACGAACTCCATTGTTACTAGCCCTTTTTCAACACAGTCTCTCAGAAAGTGGTGTCTAATCTCAATATGTTTGGTTCTAGAGTGCTGCACAGGATTCTTAGCAATATTTATAGCACTAGTATTATCACAAAGAATAGGAATAAAATTGAGATTGATACCTAAATCACTTAGCTATTGTTTAAGCCATAGGAGTTGTGAGCAACAGGTTGCGGCTGCGATGCACTCAGCTTCTGCGGTGGAGAGGGCCACCGTGGTCTGCTTCTTTGATCTCCATCAGACAAGACATGGTCCTAAGAACTGAGCCGTGCCAGATGTAGACTTGCGATCTACTCTGTTCCCTGCGAAGTCCGCATCTGTATACCATATGAGGCTCATGCTTTGACGAGGCAAATTTGTCGTATGCCAAGTCAAGGAATCCTAACATGCAAACTAAGTAATATAGTGCGCAAGTAAGGGTCGAATCCCAAGAGAATCAGTTTATCAAATTCTTAAGTTATCACAATGACTAACCAATAAACGTAACCAAAGGGGGGGTTTTTGTGGTTTTGATACGAAGTATCGAATGTCAACTTGGTTATAACAAGATTAAGCGAAGTGTTCCACTTAGCGATTATCCACAATTAGATTAACAAGTTGATCTTAGAATCCTTTTTATCCCTATGTCAAGTTCTCAAGTGATCGTTCTAATTCCTGTTCTTGAATAGTTATTAGTCCAACTAGTCCTAATAACCCTTACTCGATTATAACCTTGAAACTATCAAAGTTCAATAACAAAGTAGCAATGCATTCAGGAATAGATAGATACATGCAATATCATGGACAACTAGTCGGATACTCGACATGTACTCAACTCTCTTCTCTAATAACAATCACAACTAGTTCATGCAAATAGATTGTGCTACACAACAAGTATGATAATTCAACTAGAAGTATCAAACTCTAGCAATATGAACAAGACACAACTAACTTAGGTGATCAATCTAAAGTAGTAAATCTAGTTTATCGACAATACAAACAAGAGAGTTGAGACAATCAAAGAGTTAGACAAAGGGAAAGGATAAACTCACAACTTGTTGAATCCAAAAGCTTCAAACGCCAAGTGAAACAAAGGAACTTTAGCAACTCATAAGTATGTGAAAAACTCTCCAAAAACTTATGCAAAACAAAGGTTAGATGATCAAGGATGATCATCCACTACCTATATAGTATCAACTAATGTAACAGCCGAATTAAGGTACTAAAAACGTATAGAAAGTTACAGAATTAAACACAAATTACTTCAAATGGCAAAGACATCAATTTGATTCTTCTGTCGAGGAACCGCACCCGCGGGTTGAGAGCCGCGGGCGCGGTTTGGGATTCTTCAGATTCTCGGGATGGCAGAGGGCCGCGGGCGCGGTTTGGGACCCGCGGGCGCGGCTTGAGCTTTCTCAAAAACCTTGGCTGAAGGTGAAACCCGCGGGTGCGGCTTGAGCTTTCTCGAATCCTTGTCTGAGGATGAAACCCGCGGGTGCGGCTTGAGACCCGCGGGTGCGGCTATGTTGTCTGAGGCAGAACCTGCTGATTTCTTCAAGTCTTCGTCTTCGTCTTCGTCTTCAGCAGCTTCTTCCTTATGCTTCAATGCTTCCAATGCTTGTATCATCTCTTGGAATCTCGTATGTAAATCTTCTCTCGAACAGCTCCATGATACAGATTACATAGAAACAAATAACATAATCCTATACAAAACTAGCTAATAATCCATAGTTGCGGTATGTAAAACACCGCTTATCATGCTTCCTCCCCTGGGATACCATAGGCACAGATCATTTGTTCCCCTTAGGTACCTCAGAATCCTCTTGACTGCAACGGTGTGTGATTCTCTTGGATCAGCTTGAAATCTTGCACATAGACACACACTGTACATTATGTCAGGTCGGTTGGCGGTCAAATAGAGTAGGGATCCAATCATTCCTCTATAGAGAGATTGATCTTCTTTGCCGCCGTTCTCGTCCTTGCCTAGAGAGTCGTTTGGAGAAATTGGGGTTGCATATGGTTTAGAATTTTCTATTCCAAACTTCTTGACTACTTCTCTGAGATACTTCTGCTGATGGACTCTAGTTCCGTCATCTCCTTATATTACTTGTAGTCCGAGAAAGAACTTGAGTTCCCCTACCATGCTCATCTCGAATTCACTTTCCATGAGTTTGATGAATCTCTAAACCAACTTGTTGTTTGTGGACCCAAAGATGATGTCGTCCACATAGACTTGCACAACCAGAGTGTCCTTTCCTTCCCTCAAAAGAAATAAAGTTCTGTCTACCTTTCCACGAACATACCCATTGGACAGCAGATGGCGAGATAGTCTCTCGTACCATGCTCGAGGGTCTTGTTTGAGACGGTAAAGAGCTTTGTCCAGTACATAGACGTTGTCTGGGTGAGCTGAATCAACAAACCCAGGATTTTGTTCCTCAAAGACTTCTTCCTTGAGTTCCCTGTTGAGAAAGGCAGTCTTTACATCCATCTGTTAAAGCTTGAAACCATGATGTGCTGAGTAAGCGATCTGTAATCTTATGGATTCCAATCTGGCCACAGGAGCAAAGGTTTCATCGTAGTCTATCCCCTCCTGTTGGTTGTACCCTTTTACCACCAGTCTTGCTTTGTCTCTTGTTACATGTCCTTTGTCATCTAGCTTGTTTCTGAAGACCTATTTTGTTCCTATTATGGTTTTGTTCCCTGGGCTAGGAACAAGTCTCCATACCTTGTTTCTTTTGAACTGATGAAGCTCGTTTTGCATAGCCTTGACCCATTCTGGATCCTTTAGGGCTTCATCTACTGTCTTTGGTTATGTTAGGGAGACAAAAGAAGTGAAAGCACAAAATTCATTAGAGGGTAAGAGAGATGACGTACCTTCGCTAGGATTGTTCGTGATTGTGTTTGAAGGTAATGGATCTTGTATGACTGCATTACATATGTAGTCATCCAACCATCCTGGTGGTCCAGTGCTTCGAGAGGTACGTCTGATTTCTGTGGCAGGTTCTTCATTGATGCACTCTTCTACTGTGTTCCCTGGGGAGGGACTTGCATCCGGACTGTCAGGATTGTTGTTGATTTCCTCATCACTTTCTTCCTCTGTTTCCTCTGAGTTGCTTTCTCCGGATTTGTCGGACTCCGAGGCTTGAGTTGGGTCACCACTATTCGGGCTTCGTTCCCCGAGATTGGAAACTTCGACTAGATCAAAGTTATCTTCCTGAGTGAAGGGTTTGCTATCTCCTTCTTGTATGGCTTCGCCAACCATAGTGGGCTCATCGAAGATCACGTGAATACTTTCTTCAATTTTTCCTGTTCGCCTATTGAAGACCTTGTAAGCTTTGCTTTGGAGAGAGTATCCCATGAATGTACCTTCATCGCTTCTTGGATCAATTTTTTTGGAGTTTTCCTTCCCATTGTTGTGAACAAAGCATCTACATCCAAATACTTTAAGATGAGATACACTTGGCTTTCTTCCATTTAGGAGCTCATAGGCGGTTTTGTTGATGATAGGTCTGAGCGTGGCTCTGTTTAGCACATAGCATGAGGCGTTGAGTGCCTCAGCCCAAAAGTTCTTTGGAAGATTGTTGGAGATTAGGAGAGTTCTTGTCATGTCCTCTAAAGTTCTATTCTTCCTTTCCACGACTCTGTTTTGCTGAGGAGTTCTTGGGGCTGAGAAGTTGTGGTTTATCCCTTTGTTCCTACACAGATCATAGAACTGAGAGTTTTTAAACTCAGTTCCGTGGTCAGAGCGTATAGAGACTAAGGAGACTCCCAATTTGTTCTCCACGGATTTTAGCCATGCTTCAAACTCCTCAAAGACTTCATCTTTTGAGTACAAGAATATGGTCCAGGTGTACATAGAATAGTCATCCACAATAACAAAAACATATCTATTTCCTCCACGGCTCTGTGTACGCATAGGTCCACATAGATCCATGTGGATCATCTCTAAAGGAAGAGAAGTGCTTACCTCCCTTTTGAATTTGAAGGAGGACCTTACTTTTTTTCCTCTTATCCATGACGAGCACACCATGTCTTGGATGGCTTCTACTTTGGGAAGACCGGTTACCAGGTCCTTTTGGTAGAGCTTTTGAAGGTGTGACAAACCTGCATGACAAAATCTTTTGTGCCAAAGGAGAGAGTCCTCTTTAACAGAGGTAAAGCACATATCCTCATCAGGAATAAAGGTTGAGTCTACTTTGTAGATGTTGTTGATACATATTCCTTTTAGGAGAATCTTCCCTGAACTTAAACTATCAACTTGAAAATCATTAGTAGTAAAGACAACCCTATTCTTCCCTTTTTGACACAGTTGAGCCACGCTTAACAAGTCAAAACCAAGCTTGTCTACTATATTCACATTATTGACCGAAAGTTTGTCGGAGATACTTACCTTGCCTGTTCCTTGAACTTCTCCTTTGCTTTTGTTCCCGAAAGTGATGGAGCCTCCGCCTTGGAAATTTAGTGATTGAAACCATTCTTTGTTCTCTGTCATGTGACATGAGCAAGAACTATCTATATACCAAGAATGAATAGGTACCTGGTTGGTGTCATCTTGATCACTCCCGGTTCCCATGAGACACAGGTTGTCTTTTGTTCCTTCCCAGGTTGCCATCATTGCGGATTTCTCTGGTGGTTCCTCTGCTCTTTTCTTGAAGCAATTCCTGGCAAAGTGACCTGCTTTTTGGCAATTATAGCAAATAATTTCTTTTGGACTTTGGTTACCTTCGGTGTGACGTGTCTCTCCTCCTCTCCATGCTTTCCTGAAGGCTCTTGTGATGAGGGCAACTGTGTCATCCTCTTCAAGTTCATGGTCTTCCATCTGGGACAGATCAAAAGATTTTTCCACCTTTAAAGCAATTGATTTTCCTTTGTCCGTATCTTTCCTTGTCAAGAGCTTCCTCTCAAAAATTCCAGAGTGACTCTTGAGACGGCACACAAGGTCTTCCAAGGAGATTTCTTTGATATCGCTCTGAGCTTGAAGAGCATTGATGAACTCAACCCATTGGGCGTTCAGTGCTTGCATGAATTGATAGGTGACTTTCCACTGAGGGAGCTCTTCACCTAGAAATTCAATTTGTTCTCATAGCCTTCAAACCATGCATGGAAGTCTTCCAAGGATTCACCTTTCTCCTGCACAGCTTGCTCATAGTCCTTTTGAGCAGCAAGGAGTCTATTCCTCTTGACATCATTACTTCCAGAGTATGTCCTCTTTAGTGCATCCCAGATTTCCTTGGCGGTCTTGTACTTCAGAATCTTTCGAAGATCGCTCGGACTTAGAGCCATGTGAAGGATCTTTTTTAGCCCTCGCGTTCTTCTCAAGGATTTTGTAGTCTGTGTCACTATAGTCAGATCTCTTTTTCTCTTTGGTTTTGTCATCATCATTCAAGTCAAGGATGATGACATCGCCAAATTCAATAACTCTCCAGATTTGGGCGTCAAGAGACTGAGTATGTGACTCAAACTGAATAGACCACCAATCATACTCTCCTGGCTTCAGCATTGGGGGTTTCCAGAATGAATCGTTGATTGCATTGTTGGATGACATATTTTACCTGCAAAGCTAATTGAAACAATCTAGAGACCAGACTCTGATACCAATTGTTGGATCGATTAGCGTATAAAAACTCAAGGAACAAAAGCTATTGTTCCTTGATAAGTAGATAATGCAGAAAGACGAACAATAATGTAAATCAAACCTAGACACGATGATATATAGTGAAAACACCCCAAGTACCAAAAAGTCCTCGAGGCGAAAAACCACTCCATTCTAGCTTTCACTAGAGAGAGTTTGAACGAGTCTACTTGTTGTATTGATATCTTGATTACAATAGAACTTGGATCACTCACCTAGACTTCCTAGCTAGATTTCGGATCACTCTTCTCACTTGAATCTCAATCTCACACACGTAGAACAACTCTAAACCGAGTATTAGGTTTTCGCTCTTCGAAGTCTTACTAAGATATGCAATTCCCATGCAATATATAGCACACTAAATAGCTCAAACCTAACTACCAATCTAGGCGTTCTAATATTACCATAAATCTCACAATATCTTTCAACAAGGAAATCGCTTCCTAAAATATCTTTCACAAGGAATTCTCTTCCTAAGAAATCTTTCCTTCCGTGTGACATTCCAACATGTTCTCCAAGTACTCAACTTGGGCCTTACACTTCGGTGCGCCGCCTTGAACAAATAAGGAAACAAAGCGCATAAGGAAATATTCCTTGAGCGTAATATTTCCTTATTCCTTTGGCACCACTTCACACGCGCGTCCAATGCCCAACCTTCTTCCGAGTTGCCACTTTCCTTATTTGGCGGGATCTTCTTTTCCTTCTTTGACAAGATCTTCTTTTCTTCTTTGAAATGCAACTCTTCCATAATTCTTCAAGTCCATTCTCCAAGATATCTTCGACCAATGATCTTCTTCGGATGAACTTATTCTTCACAGTTGTCTTCCATTCGTCATAACATTACATCTTATGGATTCTAGCAAGACTTCCTTCGTACCTGCTTGTACGTCCTTTGTTCCCGTCTACACACAAGTAGACTTCCTTCGTTCTTGTCTACACACAAGTAGACTTCGTTTGTTCCTGCACAAACTAGTAACAATACCTACGCACTCAAGTAAACCATTAGTGGATGTTTGTCATTCAATCAAAACCTCATCATATCTCAACACTTGTCATTGTAGCATCCATATCTGCATGATCTGGTAGTTGATTGTTTTTATGAAAGAGAATTGATTGCATGTTAATACTTGACGATTGTAAGATATTGCATGCATCCTTATGATTCTTGTGCTCTTTGCTGCTATTTGATTTAACCTTGAGAGATTTCCCTGGTTGTTGAATAGTAAGTATTATCAGGACCGGTTGGCCTGCTTATATACTAAAGATTGGAATACGAACATGCCCTAGGATTGATAAGAACTTGAGATAATCTATGATCAGCTTGATTGACTGTTGTGTGGATACTTGCTAGGTGAAACCCCTTCGCATCATATTCTCAACCCAACGTTTCTCTGCTTGATACTTGTTACTTTTGTGCTCCATATACTCAAACCCCCCCCCTTTGGTTACTTGTTACGTGTTCGTTAGTTGATACTTCACTTGACTGCATTGATTTGGTGTTTTGATTCCATTGGGTTCGACCTCTACTTACTTGTTATACTCTATTTAGTATTTTAGGGTTTCTTTGATTTAGCAACCACGACATTTCCTCTATCAAATTTGGCACCGATGCCGGGGAATTGAATTATTCTATTTCTGTGCTAATTGTGAAATTATCAACTGTTTGGTGTGAACCTTTAGGGTTCAGACCCGTTCTACTGATTCATCTCTTGTTGCCTTTGATCCAGAGATTGAAAGGACGTTCCGTCGGAACCGAAGAGCAGCTCTGAACCAAGACGATGAGATGGGTGAACATGGACCACCCTTTCCTACTATGAGGCAACACAATGCCCCAAACTTAGACCAACAACCTTTGGCAGTGACGTTTCTTGAGATTGCTAAAGGTGTGAATTTTTAGTTAAAAGCTGGTTTGATTCATGAGTTACCACACTTCCATGGTTTAGCATGAGAAGATCCCAATAAACACTTGGCTCAATTTCATGCCATATGTTCTAGTATGAAGCCAAGAGGTGTCACTGAGGAGCAAGTCATGTTGAGAGCTTTTAGATTTACGTTGAAAGATGTTGCGAATGATTGGCTCTATTATCAAGCCCCAAGGAGTATTGATACATGGGCTAAGATGAAGAAGGTTTTCTTAGATAAGTACTTCCCAACCAAAAAACTGAGTAGCTTGACGAAGGATAGTACTACCGTTCAACAACATTCAACTGAGAGTCTATATGAGTACTATGAGAGATTCAAGAAGTTGTGCTCAAGCTGTCCATTCCATAGTTACACTGACCAGGATCTTCTTATGTACTTGTTTAGTGGTTTGATTGATGAGGATCGTAGAATGGTGAACGCATCCTGTGGAGGTAATTTCTTGAAAATGACTATACCTTAGGCTTTTGAAATGTTTGAAGAGTTGGCTGAGAGTTCAACGCAGTTCGGTAATAGACATGGCTCTCACTCAGTGAAATCAACTGATTCATATAGAATGCAGACTGATATGAATGAGTTGAAAGAGATGGTAAAGCTTTTGATGCTGAAAAGTGATGCCCAACATGAAGTGAAAGCCATTCATGATCCAAATGCTGAGGTAAACGCTGCTGGTGGATGGCAACCAAGGCCAAGGTACGATTCTTATGCGAATAATTCCCATCAACCTAGACCTCAGAATTCTATGACTGCTGAAGATATGATTAAGTCCTTAGCTCAGACTGTGATGCAACAAAGCGCGGAGACGAAATCAAGCATCCAAAATCTTTAGAATCAGATAGGACAAATTGCTCAAGCTGTGAGTAAATTAGAGGCCAAAGACTCGGTAAGAAACCCGAGAGAGAATGACAGTGCAGTATTCTTGAGGAGCGGTAAAGTGTTGAATGAGAATTTCGTGCCAATGACGCGATCGCCATCTGTATATGGCGATCGCCATATTGTTTCTGAGGACTCCGAAAGTGCTGCATCGCGACCGCGATCGCCATATGGCCATGGCGATCGCCCTGTATTGATAGATTCAGCAAGTACCTCTGAAAGACGACCGCAATCACCATCTACAGATGGCGATCGCCATGTCACTGCAGAGAGAAATTCTTCTCCCGAAGCAAGGACGCTATCGCCACCCCCTCTGGCGATCGCGGGAAGGCTGCAGAGTTCAAAGACGATCCGTCCAAATTTCCCTCCTCTGTTCTCACAGAAGCCTGTAGCCCCTTTCCCTGAAGCATTAAAGGATACTCGAAGAACGGAGAATGACAAAGAGATCTTCGAAACCTTTAGTAGGTGTGAGGTAAACATTCCTTTGCTCAAACTTGTTAAGAGTATTCCTTGATTTGCTAAGTTTTTTAAAGAAGTTTGTACTATAAAAAGGAATAAAAAACTGAAGGGAAAGCAAAAAGTAAAAGTGAGTGAACAAGTTTCTGCTGTGTTTCAAAAGCGTATACCTAAAAAGTGTGTGATCCTGGCATGTTTAGTATTCCATGTGTTATTAGTGATACGAAAATTGAGAAAGCGGTGCTTGATTTAGGTGCTTCGATTAATGTTTTTCCCTATTCCTTGTATAAATCACTAGGATTAGGACCTTTGAATGAAACAGGAACTGTTATTCAACTTGCTGATACATCTATTGTGCACCTGAAAGGGGTTATTGAGGATGTGCTTGTTATGGTTGGTGATCTGATTTTTCCTGTTGATTTCTTTGTGTTGGATATGGAGCATGCTAATAATGTCACACCTATACTGTTAGGTAGACCTTTCATGAAAACTTCACAAACGAAAATTGATGTCAATAGTGGGACTCTCTCTATGGAATTTGATGGGGATAAGGTGGAATATAATATATATGACATGGATCCCATTGATAAGAATTCTCTATGTGCTATTGATGTGATTACTCCTACTTGTGTGGATGAAATGCAACCCATTGTAGAGAATGTCTTATGAGACCCACAAGTAGATATTGTTTTGTCTACTAACATGCAGGAGTTCCAGGCTAAGCTAGAGCCTTAAGGTAAGCTTTCTCCACATCCTTTGGGCAGTCGCCCCACATTTCTGACCTCGCATGGCGAGATACCATTGGTTTCTAGTGTGCATGCACTTGATATTGAGCTGAAAAAGCCGCCTGATACGATCAAGGAGGAGTGAGTGAATGAAACCACTTTCATTGCTAAAGATAAGGTGGTCAAGGTTAAAGGGACGAGGTTCAAGGCGTTCCATTGGTGGTTTAGAAGAGAATTTAGGCAAGAGACGGTTTTCACAAAGCCGAATGGTGTTAGTTAAATCTCTTGAGTTTCATGTCGAGCCACGACATAAAATAAGGCGCTACTCGGGAGGCAACCCGAGGATTGAGTTTGTTTTTCTTTGTTATTGTTTGTTTTGTTCAGTTTAATTTTCTTGTTAGTTTTTCTTTGGGCAGGAGGAAAGCCCCGAAGCTCAGGGTCAGCTACAGTCCGTAGCCAAATCGCGATCGCCATCCTTGGGACGTGATCGCGGTTTCCTCGCTGTAAGTCTTCTCTCCCGTAAAAAAAAATCTGAAATTCTTTTCGTGAAAAAAATAGTAGATCGGATTAAAAAAAATAGAGTGCAAAAAAAAATGAGAGGAAAGAAAGTAAGGAAGTTGTTTGTGTTTCATCAAGTGTTGTTTTCATCGTTTCATCATTCCTATCATCTTTGGATCTACATTTGTTGGATTTCGGTTTGTTGGTGATCGCCATCCTACAACAGAAGCCGAGTTCGGAGTTCAAGTGAACACCGCGATCGCCATGTCCAGGTGGCGATCGCGGGGCGTGCTGAAGACTTTTCCTCCGGATTTTCCTTATTTGTTATTTTATTTTATTTTCGTTTGAAATACTTTTTCCTTGTTTTATTTCGGTATTATTCTAGGGTTAGACTCTATTTAAGAAACCTAGTTGTTTTCTATTGTTTATCCATCTTTTCCATCTACAACTCTTAGTCTTGCAACCATGAGCAGGAACTAATTCCATTGTTTTATTTAGCGGTTGAAGCCTTCAGTTTGTAAGTTGTGAGATTTATAAACTCTTGTTCTTTTCCTTTGGGTTTGTATTAATTCTCTTGTTCTTCATCTATATGATTTCTATTGGTTTTGCTAGATTGATCACCTAGTTTGCTAGATTGCATGTTAATACTTAACGGTTTTAAGATATTGCATGCATCCTTACGATTCTTGTGCTCTTTGCTGCTATTTGATTTAACCTTGAGAGGTTTCCCTGGTTGTTGAATAGTAAGTATTATCAGGACCGGTTGGCCTACTTATATACTAAAGATTGAAATAGAGATAATCTATGATCAACTTGATTGACTGTTGTGTGGATGCTTGCTAGGTTAAACCCCTTCGCATCATATTCTCAACCCAACGTTTCTCTGCTTGATACTTGTTACTTTTGTGCTCCATATATTCAACCACCCCCCCCCCCCCCTCTTTGGTTACTTGTTACGTGTTCGTTAGTTGATACTTCACTTGACGTCATTGATTTGGTGTTTTGATTCCTTTGGGTTCGACCTCTACTTACTTGCTATACTCTAGTTAGTATTTTAGGGTTTCTTTGATTTAGCAACCACTACATTTGCTCTATCAACTACGGAATAGTGTTTGCAGAGACGAAGCCAATGCTGCCATAATCCGACACCAATGGTGCCCGGAAAATTTGGTTCCATCATGACTTAGGTAAACGAGGAGCGATCTCCGATTCTATGTAGAACCTCATTTACACTAGAATAATAATTTATTGAAATAAACTAAGTAGAATTTTGTATACGACTTTGGTAAGGTACGTTTAAGTAAAACAAGTAAACGAGAGTATTAATCGTCATCATTAGATTAAAGGTGATTGACAAAGGCATGAGTGTGTTATATATTTAGAAGATCTTCTCTGAAAAGGCAATTGGTAGATATTTAATTAAAACTATCTTTACGAAGGTCGTACGATGCACAACTTCTATGTGGTAGTGCTTTAGTTGGAGTGTGATACGGGAAAACGATAGAATTTGTACCGACTGTAATAGTAATGCAAATTAATATTGGTTGTATTATTGTCTGCATTGTTTGCGATACGGGAAAACGATAGAATTTGGACAATCATTATGTCTGTGATTAAATATCATATATCATTTCAACAAAAGTAACAATAGTATAGTATACGACATCTTCTACGAGGGCAGTTTGGAAGCTCTAGTTTTCGGAAGATTAAGACAACTTCCACTTTGTTGCATGGATATCATCGTCGTGCAAATCCTTAAAAATGTCAAGGAGCCGATCAAGTAACAAAGCCTACTCAAAATCCGAGGAAAAAAAGTATTGGCTACCTTAGTCTTTTTTTTTATATAGAACATTAAGGATTGAATCTTGAGCAAGAAATCTGGAAGAAAAATACCCCTTTTATTAAAGAAAGATAACATAAGAATAGAGAGTGCATGGTTCTGATTATGAATGAAGTATAATCATGATTATGCTATACATAATCATAGTATCGATCTATCACGACTATCATCTATCGTGTGTCTGTACTCATAGGCATCACTTGTGTAACCATCATCATTGTGCACCCTGATTCTATCAGACATGTCAAATGCATGTTCTCTACAATCGTTAAAAAAAGTCATCGTCAAATAAATAAAATATCATATATGCATACATCTTATCCTTAGGTAATGTATCTAGATCATGATATGAATCAACATATGACTTATCATGTTTTCTAGGTTTCCTATCAAAGGGACATTCGTATGTATAGTCTCTCGTCTAGCTTGAGAATACATACCAGTAGAAGGGTCGCCCCTACCATATATACAAAAGGGTTAAGATTAGATGCTGCAATGACACAATAAATTTCAAGTTTATTTGAATTGTCGTAAAATATAGTGCACCTGCTAAAATCACCTGAAATTTGTCCCAGATTTGTGCTATACGCTTTAAAAACATATGGATTGAAGAAAATAAAGAAGGTTGAATATCACACTAATAGGGTGATTGATCATAGGTGAAACCACGACATGTTGTCGCCTTGGGGTAAGGCGTCGCTGAAATGTTTACCAATCAACCATATGAAAATAAAAAAAAGTTAGATACACATGAATTGTATGAAAGTATAAAGATACATACAATCCAAGTCATTGGAATAGATACTTAATAGATTATGAATTTTTTCAACACAAATAAGATTCAGCTAGTAACAATTGTTTCTATCTTCAAACACGTACAAATACATTAGACATAGCGAAAGCAATTTCCAAGTAGTAACCGATACTCTCTCCGGAAATCCGCCATTGTCGTCATATGAGGAACTGCACGTGGTGGAGCTAGGGTTTTGGAGAGTATTGATGTAAGATAATTGCACAAATACATTTCACATAAAAAGGAACTGCACGTGGTGGAGCTAGGGTTTTGGAGAGTATTGGTGGAACCTCCACTGGGTTTGGTCTTATCTGAAACTATTGGGAAAAACGTGAAACAGGGAGTCATTATTTATAGTAAAGATTCAACCGATAGACTATGCAACGAATGAGTTACAAATTCAATCTCGATCAAGGCCCATAACATTCCACATGGGATTGATCTGTATAAAGAAGAGGAAGAGATACGTGAGAGCGAGGGAAACAATGGGCTTTTCATGTTTATATTTATTCTGCGATAAAAAAAGAAATCAAATAACTCACCTTATTACGATACTAAATGCATTAAATGCTTAACCAAAAGGTCAAGTTTATATTAGACTAGGGAGAAGGCTCCCGCGAGGGAAACAATGGGCTTTTCATGTTTATATTTATTGTGCAGTAAAAAAAGAAATCAAATAACTCACCTTATTACGATACTAAATAAATTAAATGCTTAACCAAAAGGTTAAGTTTATATTATACTAGGGAGAAGGCTCCCGCGCGATGCGCATGCTTAATTGCGTCGATGAAACATAATTAATAAAGAATGTAGAATCAACAATTTGATTTGTGATGTGATATGTTTTAGTTTCATATTTGGCTTATATATTAATGGGTTACAAATTGACCCGTATATTAGGTCTCACATCCCCCACAATACTAAGAAGAGACAATGAAAAAGATGAATATTGATCAATCAAAACAAAGTTAATACATGCATTAAGTGAATTTTGAAAGAACCTATAATTTTATATTGGAATAGATTAAATAAGATAATTAATGAATTTGTTAGATGCGAGAAAAGAGTAGGTTGCCATGTACCTTCCTCTTCATCCTGTTATCGTTCATAATCATAGTTTTTTTCCCTTCTCTATCAATCTGGCGAGGTTCTGCATCCCAAATCCGTCAACATCATCTTTTCCACCTATCCTCACCGTCTAGATTCAATAACACTAACTTCTTCATCGTCTTCTCCACCGGCTTCTCAAATCTGATAAATCTCTCTAAATGAGTGTTCATCTTGAATTTTTGTGTGTGTTCTTCCTCCTAAAATGCACTCGATTTGAATATGGAACAAGATTAGTTTGATGAGACTGATTAGTGTTGGATCGATTAGCGTATAAAGACTCAAGGAACAAAAGCGATTGTTCCTTGATAAGTAGATTATGCATAAATACCAACAATAATGTAAATCAAACCTAAACACGATGACGTATAGTGGAAACACCCCAAGTACCAATAAGTCCTTGAGGCGAAAAACCACTCTAGCTTTCACTAGAGAGAGTTTGAACGAGTCTACTTTTTGTATTGATATCTTGATTACAATAGAACTTGGATCACTCACCTAGACTTCCCACTTAGATCTCGGATCACTCTTCTCACTTGAATCTCAATCCCACACACGTAGAACAACTCTAAACCAAGCACTAGGTTTTCGCTCTTCAAAGTCTTACTAAGCTATGTAAATCCCATACAATATATAGCACACAAAATAGCTCAAACCTAACACCAATCTAGCCGTTCTGATATTACCATAAATCTCACAATATCTTTCCCAAGGAATTCTCTTCCTAAAATATCTTTCCTAGGGAATTCTCTTCCTAAGATATCTTTCCTTCCGTGTAACCTTCCAACTTGTTCTCCAAGTAGTCACCATTGGGGCTTACTCTTCAGTGCGCCATCTTGTTCATATAAGGAAACAATGCGTATAAGGAAATATTCCTAGCGCATGATATTTCCTTATTTCTTTGGCAATTCCCACACGCGCCTCCAATGCCCAATCCTAGCCGAGTTGCCACTTTCATTCTTCGACGAGATCTTCTTTCCTTCTTTGACAAGATCTTCTTTCCTTCTTTGAAATGCAACTCTTCCATAATTCTTCAAGGCCATCCTCCAAGATATCTTTGACCAATAACTTTCTCGGATAGATTATTCTTCATAGCTGGCTTCCATTCGACGTAACCTTACATTTCATGGATTCTAGCAAAACTTCCTTCATTCCTGCACACACACTAGTAACAATACCTATACACTCAAGTATGTCATTAGTGGATGTTTGTCATTTAATCAAAACCCATCATATCTCAACAATTTCCCCCTTTTTGATGATGACAAACATCCTTAACAATAAGAGTATAAACCCGAGACATATATACTAGCCTAGGAACAAAGACTAACAAAGCACTAAAAATTTCCCTCAAAAAAGCAATGAACTACAACTAAGTCAATTCCCCCTCAACTCCTGCTATCCTCTAATTTCCCCCTTTTGACATCATCAAAAAGAATGAAATAAGTCAACTCACACCTTAAGAGCTCATAAATCGGAACAACTAAATCAAAATTCTATTAAAATTGACCAAGGGCCACGCCCTCCTTACATCGGACCACCATACAAACAAAACAAGAGAAACATGCAACCATAGACGACAAGAAGCATGAACAAAGTGAAATAAAAACAAAGAGAAGACAGTAGATAAGGATGGGGAACAAATAGTGGGGGTCAGATGTGCCAGGGAAAGATAGGATCACTTCGTGTCGTCTTGAGGAGTTGACTGAGGCAGAAGACTTCCAAGGGCAGTCTCTATCCTCTCCAGTTTGAGTCTCACAAGACTCATCTCCTTCTCAAATGTCCCTATCAGTCGCTGTTGTTGATCGGAAAGACTTGCAACAGCACGGCTCAACTTCCCTATGGCAGCTTGGGATTCATAGACCATAGTCGACGCTTCATTTTGTTCCCCTTCAGGGCTCTTAGACGAAATTTCCTCAGCTTCTTCTATCTGAGCGTCTTGAGCCCTTATCCAGCTTTTATTCCTGTCTTTCTTGAACTTAATTTTCCTCAGATTATTCTCATCCAGATGCATGTAGAACACAGCCTCACTCTCCTCGGAATACACCATCAAGCTCTGAAGAATTTTCTTGACAAGACTGGGGTAGGGGAGAGCATGGGTTTCACTGTTGCTAGCGTGTTCCATGTGAAGTAAGACGATCTTGGCAAAGTTTACCTTTTCTTCACTTAGCAGCTTATCCATGAGCATGAAGTCCTGGATGAGAATAGTGTTCCTCTTCTGTTCTCTTGGAGTGATGTTGCTGATTAGAACGGAGTGAAGGAGAAGGTGGACCACCCCCATTGAGTTCGTCTTTACATCGGCATTGGGTGGGTTGTCGTCTTCACTGATCTTTTTCTTCAACTCCATAGGCTGAACATCTTGAGGCCATTGACCCTTGAAATAGCTACAGAAGCCCTCATGAGGAACGCCCATAATTAAGGCAAGTTCAATGCTAGAGACAGCACTCTTGTCCCTTAGCAGTAAACTTCCCTGTGAGGGCATGAGGTCTTTCCTGAAGTGAGAAGCTCCCGTAGAATTCCTTGAGCAGTTCTATGTTGACACTCTCTCCTTCCTCGAACAGATGACCCCACTTCTGACCCTATAGAAGCTCAGACACCCTGTCCATCCCATTCTCCTTCATAAACTCCTCTTCCAAGATCAACTCCCTCACGATCGATCTCCCAGATACGTCCTTCAACAAAGGACTCTACTTCTTCACAACACCTCCCTTCCCCTTTCTGGCACTCTTCCTTGTCAGGGGAGTGGCCCTTGCTTTCTTTAGTTTGGGCGATTTGAGCTCGGGAACTTCCTCGATCGTCTCCTCCGAGGACATTTGGACCGCCTCTTTGGCAATCTGGGAGCGAGTCTTTCTCTTCCCGGTGACGTTGGAGCTCTTGCCGCCTTTCTTTCCCCCTTGCGAGGACAGGATGACGACATCGGCTTCGAGTTCCTTCTCGAACTCTTCTAGAGTATCGTCCTGCCTTGGCGCCGTCTCAGCGACATCGCTGGCAGGCCGGGACTCATCATTATTAACCTCGATGTGCTCAGGGAAGAGCGACTCGGAGGGGAGAGGAGAGGCTTGGGGTTCTTGGTTGGTAGGCTCAGGGTTTTTGGGCTCCTTGTAGACCACCATGGCAGACATGAGGTCGATAATTGGGGCTTGGAAGATGATGGGAGAAGGGTTAGGGATGAGGGGTTCCTGGGACATATACCCAGCGGCGACCAGTTTCTGGAGGAGGCTTTCTAGGGTTTTGGGAGGAGGAGTTGGAGGCCATTTTTTAGGAGCTTGGGAGTTTTTGAGAAGCAGAAAAGTTCGAGAGATTTCAGGAAATTTGAGAGCGTGAGATTAGGGATTTGGGAATATGGGTTTCAATAAGGGAAGGAAGAGAGTTACCCGAATAGTCTCTTGGAAGATTTTGTAAATCGGCCGTTGAGATTTTCCTTCCTTGTTCACACACCATAATTACCGCAAGGATTTCACACTTTTCAAACACCACTCTTCACCTTTCCTTTTCTCAACTCCACAATAATTACCTGTCTCATTTAATTGTCACACGTCAACTCAGCCTCGAAAAAGCCACACGTTGCAGACACGCGACCCTGGCATGCTGCACCTCTATCTCTACGCAATCAGACTCCTCGCGTGACAAAAGCAACCCTTTTCTTTCCAAGGCAATCCAAAAAGATCGTAGTGTATGATATGGGGGGTATCGTTACCAGAGGTGGGACAAGAGAATATCATACAAAAAAATAATAATATGGATATTTTAAAAATCATGATGAGAGATTCCAGATGTGATGACCCTAAGATTGGCTCATAGGAATATATAATCATGATTCAGGCTTAAGGGACGGCTGTAGAGTACCTCTATCGTTTGGGCTTATAATGAGGGATCAAATCATCAAGAGGACTCTTTTGGGCTGCAAATAAGACCTTGTTCATGCAAAATGAAGTTTCAAAGAAGCATGCAATCATGTAAATGTTCATAGAGAGGAGCGACATAACTTAGACATTACACATAGTCAATCTTGCATAGAAATTCAAAGTTGTAGAGCTCTATGAGATTTAGGAGCAAGAGACAAAAGATCATTCAAGTTTCAGCCAATCATTGAAGGATTTCAAGAGATGTGAGGTTCATAGAGAATGAAAAACATACCATAGTGAGTTCCTTCCTTTCTAGGGTGACTCTTGCTTAGTGCTCTGCTAGGGAAGACTGATTTGTCCAACGAATGTTGACTTTATAAGGATAAATTTGCATAGAAATAGAAGAGAGAGAGAAACGTACCCTTTTCACCAGGGTTGCAAACTTCCGGATTTTAGAACAAGAACCTTTGGTATGAGGTATTTTGTTCCCTTTGAGGTAAGAGATCCCAATTTTTTTTTTATGAATAAAAGGGGCTAAAAGCATAAAGAACAAAGAACTGAAGCGGAAGCTAACAATAACAATAAACAAGAGCAAGGGAATCATACCTGTAGGGGAATGCTTCTTCATTGGGAACATACATTTTCTTGATCCCTTATTTCGTCTTTGTAGTATCTTCCCCCTTTGACACAATTGAACAAATCAACAAAATATCGAGGAGCGACGAATGAGTGAATGCCTTTGACCGGCTCTGTTGTTTTCTTCCTTTGATCCAGAGGGAGGGATTCCTCTAGATGATCAGGTGAAGTGGCAAAGAGCTATCCTTTGTTCCCTGTAAGTTTAACATGTCTATGTACCAAGGATAGTTGCGCTTCACCTGAGAGAAAGGGTTAGTTTTTCCTTACCCAAGCAAGTATTGGCTTGCTTGAGTTTTGTGGGATGGACATATCGTTCGTAGTACCTTGGAGTTCAGAGTGATTGACCTCAACCTTTACTCTTGGGGTACTTCTTGGTGGTCCTCTTGATCCTATCCCACTTTGAGCTTTCACACCCTTAGTTTTGGGGTTGTCTTTGGAGTGTTCTGTGGATCTCATCTTTGACTCTCGGATTGAGTCTCTGATGTATCCTATGATTTCCTCTCAGTCTGAGCTCGATAAGGAGCACGTATCTTTTCCTCAATTTGGATTCTGGGGGAACATTCATGTTTGTAGTGCCCAGTGTTTCCACAGTGCCAACAAACACGATGTTGCTTGAGATCGACGTACTTGCTTTGTCTTGGCCTGATGGGAATGTTAGCTTTTTTGGACTCGAAGTCAATGTGTGTCGGCTCTGTGTTTTGAAGTTGGCTCAACGAGATTGCATATGCTTTCTGCCCGTCGAACCATGTGTTTATCCTTTCGACGGATTTGTTTCCCCTGGAGGACTCCACCTTGGTGACATACCTTTTGCAAGGATTTTCCGGCCATGGTTCCTTGGGGGGTTCCAAATTCTTTTTAGGTGACACATGAGTTTTAGGGTTTTTATCTAAGCCATATCCAATTCCACTACGGGGCACAAATCGACTTGAGTAATCAGTTTTTAGGCCATTTATGTAGGATTTAGCATGCTCATCTAGCCACAACCTTTTCTTGTGATCCTCATCTTCCTTGAGTGCCACAAGATCATAACACAACTTCTCATTTTCATAAAAAAGAGAAGACTTTGCATTTTCGAGCTCAGAAACCTTACTTTCAAGAGATATGATCTTGTTTTTAAGCCCGGGGCATTTTTCGCAAGAGTTGGAAGAAGAAGAAGAAGAGAGGCTTTCTAGCATGGTAACCTTTTCAAACAGGAGTCTAGTTTCGTTAACCAGTCTTGAAAGTTTCTCTTCTCTTTCTTCTAATTTCCCTTGTATATATCCCTGTTCTCTTCTCCAAGTCTTCTGACAATATGTATTAATTGAGTGCTAAACATGCTCTGTAATTTAGTGATGATGGAAGAAAGACTTACCTCTGTTTCAAGCGTGCTATCTTCGGCTGCCATAAGGCACACTTCCTTCTCACTCTTCTGGTCTTCTTGATCTGAGTCTGAATCCTCCCAGGTTGCCATCATTACTCGCTTTCCTTCTGGAGCGGGTGGTTCTCTAGCTCTCTTTTTGTAGCAATTTCTGGCATAGTGACCAGTCCTATGACAGTGATAGCATATGACTCCCTTCATGTTTTTTGTTCCGTCAATGGGACGGGAATCAATCCTGCCACCTCTTGATGCGCGCTGTCTCCGGGGAGCCAATTGCGCTCGAAGGATCTTTAATCAACTTATCTCGGGAGTGTCTTGGGGATGTCTTTTGATGAAGGTAGGTCGAATATGGAGGTTTGGCAGCGGAATTATTTGGATATAGACGTCAAGAATGACTTGACGAATTGGATATGAATGTCGAGAGGGCAACTCGGCAAGCTAGGGTTTTTGAGGGGGTTCGTGAGTGGTGATCGAGGGTTGCTCGAACAAGGGAAATTCTGGGGTCCGGGATGTATAAGAGAGGGATTAGAAGCTATGGGAACTTTGGGTTCGGGATGTAGACGAAGGGATTAGAAGCCTATGGTGAAGGAGACTAGAAGGTAGAGCCCGAAGGGATTTGACGCCTAGTTCAAGAAGATGGAGGAAATCTCGTCTCAACAAAGGTTCTTGAATTCAAAGCTAAACGTGCCTTACAACAATGGAGACGAAGCCAATATAAAGGAAAGCATAAGGGAGAAACGGTTAAACCTAGGAAAGAAGAGAGGGGGCCGGCGGCTAGGGTTTGGACTAGGCTTGGGCGAGCTTGGGCTTGAGTGCCAAGAGCCCAATAGGACGGCCCAAACCATGCAAGGCTGGACCACTCCATATTTAGAAACTTTCTAAAAATAGAAAGTTCTAAAACGCTAGTAAAACCCGAGACGAACAACTTTCTAAAAACGGAAAGTCTCCGAACATGGGACCGAGACAACAAATCCCAAATAGAGACAACAAAAGCAAATAGGGACAACAAGTCCAAATAAAGACAACCTAGTTTGAGACAACAAGATAAGATAGAGACAACAAATACCAAATAGATTGGCCTTGTCTTAATATAGGAGCAGCGCGCCTAGTCTTGGTGGTCTCCGAACGTTGGACGCCGGTGAGTGATTTCTTGCGCTTGCGCTTGGGAGATGGAGTCTTGATCCTGAGTTTCTGGGGCGTGAACCTCTGCTTACTCTTGCATGTGATAGGGTGGCGTAGGCATAGGAGGTTGGAGGCGCCATCTTCAAGAGTTGAGAGGAGGAAGGACCTTGGCGCCTCTTGGCTTGTGTAGTTACTTGCCAACGCCTTGGTCATGGATTGCACCGCCTCAACGATAGCCCTGGCGCGTTGCCTAGTCATTGGTCGGCATACTCTCTTGCTCGCCGAGTGGTCGGGGCACCATGTCCAAGGGAGTTAAGGGATTCACCCCATAAACTACCTCGAAATGTGTTAACTTTGTTGTTGAGTGTCTAGACCTGTTATAAGAGAACTCGACAATGAAAAGTAAGTCTTCCCAACGCTTGGCGTTGGTGCGCAACATAGTCCTTAGCAATGACCCTAGGGTACGATTAGTCACCTCAGTTTGGCCTTCTGTTTGGGGATGATAACTTGTAGAAAACAACAATTTGGTTCCTAGTTTTCCCCATAAGACGCGCCAAAAATGACTTACAAATTTTGTATCACGGTCACTCACAATTGTCCTAGGAATACCATGCAGTCTAACAATATTATCAAAGAATAGATTTGCAATATTTGTTGCATCATTCGCCATCTTACATGGTATGAAGTGAGACATCTTTGAAAACCTATCAACAACCACAAAGATTGAGTCATTACCTTTTTGTGAACGAGGCAAACCTGTAATGAAGTCCATGGAGATATCTTCCCAAGGAATGCTCGGAATGGGCAATGGTGTGTAGAGACCATGGGGGTTTGTTCTTGACTTTGCCTCGTGACAAGCAACACAGCTGTTGCAAAATTTTTCAACCTGTTTTCAAATTTTAGGCCAGAAGAAATGTTCTTTGAGTGCGGCCAATGTCTTGGTAGACCCAAAATGTCCACACCCTTCGTGTGCTTCCTGCATAAGAAGTATCCTAAGTGAGGAAAAAGGAATACACAGGCGTCCCATTTTATATAGAAAACCATCAATGAGGCAAAAAAAATTTCCACAACTTGTTTAGCTAAGCAAACATCAAGAATTGGTTTGAAGTATGGATCTTCGGCATACAATTCTTTTAGCAATGAAAACCCTAAGATCTTAGCTTGAAGTTGAGTTAAGAGGATATACATGCGAGAAAGGGCGTCGGCTGCCACATTCTCCTTACCTTTCTTGTGGACAACAACATAGGGGAATGTCTCCATGAATTCTACTCACTGAGCATGTCGTCGTCCTAAAGTTGCCTGACTCTTTAGATATTGTAATGTAGCATGGTCAGAGTGGATGACAAACTGTTTTGGCCACAAATAATGTTGCCAATTCTTCAAAACTCTAATAAGGGCATAAAGTTCTTTGTCATAAGTGGGGTAGTTCAGCGTTGCCCCACTTAATTTCTCACTGAAGTAGGCAATGGGGCGCTTTTCTTGGAGCAAAACACCACCAATGCCAAAGTTTGAAGCATCACATTCGACTTCGACAAAGGCCGGATCTCAGTTTCATCATCTTCAACCTCGATTTCTTCCATCTGGGATAGGTCAAATGCTCTCTCAACTTTCAGAGCAATGGATTGACTCTTATCAACTTCCTTCATTCCTTGGAGTTTTCTTTCGAGAATCCCTAAATGACTTTTGAGGCGGCAGACTAGATCTTCTAAGGATATATCTTTGATATCGCTTTGCGCTTGTAAAGAATATATGAATCCATCCCACTTGGAATTTAGGGCTTGCATGAATTGATGGGTAACCTTCCATTGGGGGATATCTTCACCGAGAAACTCTATTTGGCTGACATATCCTTCGAATCTGGCATGAAAATCTTCCAAAGATTCGTTCTTTTCTTGGAGAGCCTTTTCATAGTCCTTTTTGCCGCTAGGAGGCGATTTCTCTTCACATCACTACTTCCTGAGTAAGTTCTACCAAGTGCATCCCATATTTCGTTCGCAGATTTGTATTTTAGTACCTTTCTGAGATCACTTGAACTTAGTTCCATGTGAAGAATCTTCTTGGCCCTAGCATTCTTCTCCAAGAATTTTTAGTCGGCATCGTCGTAGTCGATTCTCTTCTTCTCTTTAGTCTTGTCTTCCCCGGCAAGGTCAAGAACAACTATATCTTTGAATTCAATGACCTTCCATAGTTGGGCATCAAGGGATTGAGTATGGGATTCAAACTGGATCGCCCGCCAGTCATACTCTCCTGGTTTCAGCATTGGGGGTTTCCAGAATGAGTCGTTGATTGCATTGTTGGATGACATCTTTTCCTACAAAGCTAATTGAAACAATCTAGAGACCAGGCTCTGATACCAATTGTTGGATCGATTAGCGTATAAAGACTCAAGGAACAAAAGAGATTGTTCCTTGATAAGTAGATTATGCAGAAAGATAAACAATAATGTAAATCAAACCTGAACATGATGATGTATAGTGGAAACACCCCAAGTACCAATAAGTCCTTGAGGCGAAAATCCAATCCTCTCTAGCTTTCACTAGAGAGAGTTTGAACGAGTCTACTTGTTGTATTGATATCTTGGTTACAATAGAACTTGGATCACTCACCTAGACTTCCCACCTAGATCTCAGATCACTCTTCTCACTTGAATCTCAATCTCACACACGTAGAACAACTCTAAACCAAGCACTAGGTTTACACTCTTCAAAGTCTTACTAAGCTATGTAAATCTCATACAATATATAGCACACTAAATAGCTCAAACCTAACACCAATCTAGTCGTTCTGATATTACCATAAATCTCACAATATCTTTCCCAAGGAATTATCTTCCTAAAATAAGGAATTTTCTTCCTAAGATATATTTCCTTCCGTGTGACCTTCCAACTTGTTCTCCAAGTAGTCACCATTGGGGCTTACTCTTCAGCGCGCCGTCTTGTTCATATAAGGAAACAATGCGTATAAGGAAATATTCCTTGCGCATGATATTTCCTTATTTCTTTGGCAATTCCCACACGCGCGTCCAATGCCCAATCCTAGCCGAGTTGCCACTTTCCTTCTTTGACGAGATTTTCTTTTCTTCTTTGACAAGATATTTTTTCCTTCTTTGAAATGAAACTCTTCCATAATTCTTCAAGGCCATCCTCCAAGATATCTTTGACCAATAACTTTCTCGGATGGACTATTTTTCATAGTTGTCTTCCATTCGACGTAACCTTACGTCTCATGGATTCCAGCAAGACTTCCTTCGTTCCTGCACACACACTAGTAACAATACCTACACACTCAAGTAAATCATTAGTGGATGTTTGTCATTTAATCAAAACCCATCATATCTCAACAATTAGTTTTCTTAAACGAATTTGTTTTCTAAAGTAGGCTTTTTTTTAGAAAAAATTCCCGATACGGGATCGTTTTGAAACTAATTCCAACCATAGGCACTGTTATGAGGCTCGGAAATTTACCAGCGTCTCTCATCCGAAGCAGGTTTTTTTTTAAATAAAACCTTATGTATAAGAGACGCTGGGAAAACCAACGTCTCTTATACATGTAATTTTTTCTTTAACCCCCGTATAAGAGACACTAGTTTTCCCAGCGTCTCTTATATGTGGTGTTTAAAAAATAGTATTTCAGTGTAAGAGACGCTACATTAACCTAAAACAAATAACAACCTCTACTCCCTCGTTTAACTCGTCTTCTCCAATGGCTTCCGCCAAAAACAGCCCCTGCTCCCCCTACTACCAGTGATTAACTCCATGGCGGACACTTGAAGAAAGCAAGAGTAGGAAGGAATGGAATTCCATGGCGGACACTTGTGCATTTCTCGATTACTCTGGAGACGATACTAGAAGTTAGGGTTTCGAAGGCTGCGAAGGAGAAGTTATGAGAAAGGGATGGGATGGTGAGGTCTGGTGATGAAGGACTCGGGTTTGGTCCAGACGGAGGGTATTTGCGATGGTGATCTTTGATAAGGGAGTGAAATTTGTCAGAGATTTGGGAATCGGAAGGGGAATGAGTAGGGTTTGTGGGTTCGATTTGGTGGTGGTTGGTATCTTCATCGTCGGATGAGAAGGGTTTAATGGAGGTTTTAGGGAGAGGAGACGAGCAAAGAGGGGAAGGTTGAGTTTTGATTTGGATAGCGCCATTGGAAGTAAAGAAGGGTTTATGGGAAGTTGAACTTTTGCAGCTAATTGTTGATGGTTGAATACTTAGCGAATGAGGAAGACGACGGACGAGTTGGGCCATTGGAGAAGACGAGTTAAATGAGGGAGCAGGGGCTGTTTTTTTTTAGGTTAGTGTAAGAGACGTTTGGGAAAACCAACGTCTCTTACACTGAAATACTATTTTTTAAATCTCACGTATAAGAGACGCTAGGAAACCAGCGTCTCTTATACGGGGGTTAAAAAAAATTACATGCATAAGAGACGTTGGTTTTCCCAGCGTCTCTTATACATAAGTTTTTTTAAAAAAAAAAATTCTGCTTCGGATGAAAACGAGCCCATATCGGGAATTTTTTCTAAAAAAAAGCCTACTTTTGAAAAATAATTCTTCTTAAACAATAGGTACTTTTTTCTTAAATTGAATATCAGTTGTACAATTCGATTATTCTAGTGTTCTTCCTCCCTCAGGATCGATGTTTTAATTCTTTGAGTATGTTATAACATTTTCGTGAAAACTGTAATGCACATAAGTAATATCTCATATCATAATTCGTTGATTGTTTTTTTTTTTTGTATAGTGGTGCACTACTTCGAAATCTACTATTAAACTATTAAAGTGATCCTCTCTTTGTGCCACATGGCATTCTCTCATTCACTATGTCATGTGGCAGTCATTTAAAACATTTTTCCTATTGTGCTTACGCTACAATAGAGGGACAAGTGGCACCCTCTCTAACTTCTATGAATTTTTAAAAATAACTCTGCTCACACAATGTTACCATATTCTGCAGTCACCGAAATGCAGTGAATTTAAACTAAAAAACGTAGAAAAACGTCTCTAATGCAATCACCCAAATCTTTACATATATTTTGCAGTCACCCAAATCTTTACATATCTCTAATGCAGTCACCTATAGGTTATTTGTATTATATTATGCAACCACATCATTAACAATATGACCCTTAGTATCATTCCGAGACCAAACCACATACCCAAACTTCCATCAATGCAAGAATCCTTTCTTACCCACAACGGATCATTCCAAAGAACAATCACCCTTTGCAAGCAATTCCATTTCTGCACATCTCTATTTTTAATATCCTGTACACTAAAATAAAATCAGTCTAATAAATACATAGTATTCTTCCATAAAAAACACATAATATTATTCCATACAAAACAAATCTTTTTTATATCTGTTTTCGAAATAATATTAAGTAAGACTTTAAATTCCAAAATATAAAATCACTGCTGATCTCCTAGGTATAAGATATCTGATTTCCAAAAAATTAAATATAAGATCCGATTTTTATCTTCCAAATCTCCTATTTCTTTATATTTTCTAATTCTTTCTATTTTACAACTTTTTCTATCTTATTGCTTTAACTTCCAGATCCATCTGCACCCAGCCCATCCCAAATATCCTATAAGCCGACAAAGAAATTCCCAAAACTCAATCTACAATATATCTATTTAAGGTTGTCTGCATAAACACAACTTTTTATTCCCATATTCATACATTCTCTTAAAAAAATCTGCCAAATACGTTTTACATAGTATAATAATGGAACACAGCAAAGCAAAAGATCGATTCATTCAATTCCTATACACAGAAAAGCAAAAGAAAGGTTTGTCTCATGTTCTCTTCTCCATTCTCATTCATTACAGTAATCCATCACATCAGTCTTCCAAACCACAACTACCAATTCTTATATATATATATATATATTATTGCAAATTTATTAATATCTAATGTCTAATGTCTAATTTCAGATCATGTCTAACATCAAACAAGTGAAGGATGTTCGATCTGGTCGCAGAAAGTATACACTCATGGATAGAGTTATTCGATTGTTCAAAATACCCATGAAAGATAATCCAACAAAATTCAACACCACTGAAATAATACTAATGGACTAAAAGGTAATCCCTAAAATCTTTAAATTTTAATCAATTATTTCATTAGATATTGCAATTCCATTGTTTATTAGATACATAAACTTGACTCTATTATATTTCAGAAAGATACAATTTCCGCCATCATTAATGGACTAAAAGGTAATCCCTAAAATCTTTAAATTTTAATCAATTATTTCATTAGGGATTGCAATTCCATTGTTTATTAGATACATAAACTTTATATTTCAGAAAGATACAATTCCCGCCATCATTAAGGACGTATTTATAGAGTCTTACTCAATGCTTGAATAGATGTTTTTCATCATGCTGCAGTTCATTGTAATCCAGAGAAAACCAGATATAGGTCATGAGCAACTCTCTATTACTTCTCTTTTATTTCAATGGATGTTCTGTTTTGGTTATATTCTAAAAACAATCTGTATACACTTTTCAGCATGCTGCAGTTTATTCTAATCAAGACATAACCAAATACAGGTCATGAGCATCTCTCTATTCCATCTTTTTAGTTCAATAGATGTTTTGTTTTGATTTTATTCTAAAAAGCATCCTTATTCCTAATGTTTTACCTTAATCTATGTTTTTTATTTATACTAAATTTGGAGCATGCTCTGTTTATAAGCAATAAAAATGCACGAAGGATGCTATCTACTAGCTTATATATTCGGCGTGGATGTAATTTAATAAATTTTTGTTCTCCATCTTTGTTTATATATTTTGTTTTCCTTTCAACAGAAATCGACTATTTCAAGGTATGTAATTTAAAAATTATGTGTGAAAACAATGTTATTTAGATATCTTGATATGTGACTCATAAATTCTTTGTATACTAAGGCTATAAAAGATACTAAACTATCCTATAACTAAAAAGGTTTGGTTCCGGTGAGAATAATTTTTAAAATGAGAACGTGAGAATGACTAATGTGCACCAAAATATACTTGAATGTGTATCAAAATATACTTAAATGTGCATTAAATTTTTTGATGCACATCCTTTGAAAAAGTGATGCACATATACAATTTTTACCTAATGTTCTTCAATTTCTCCATAAATGTTCTTTAAAAAATAAAAGTTTTTCAAATTTTGGATGTTGTTAAGTTTATCAATGAATGTGTACAAAATTAGTACTAAATGTGCACCAATTTACTACTAATGCGCATCATTCTCACGTTCGTATTTTAAAAGTTATTCTCACCGGACACTTGAGTGTAGTAGCAAATAATACATGCATTATGATAATATCATTATCTCAGTAGAATTAACTAACCTTTAACTCTATTTAGTGTCCACTTTTGTGAAATTTCGGATTTTATCTCCGTTTAACTCTTTGATGTACTGGAACATATTTCCCTAAAAAGAGTTAATCAGAGACTAAGAATATATATATATATACCCAAACATTTATCAAACCAAACTCAAATAAAACGTGCTTACCCACTAGATGACCTTATTCTTTCCCATTATATATCAAATAAAAGCATCTTCTACACCTGAACCAAACAAGAAACACTAGCACTGTAAGGAATAGAACATTCCACACGTATGCCAAGTACTACCAGAGGAAACAAGATTAAGGTATCCAGTGAATTCAGTCAAACTAAGAATGAAGCATGTAATAGAAGTTATAAATAAGGTATTGTCAGGGCTATGGTCAATAGTTACAAAGTTTCTGTTTACCTAATCTATACAGAAAATCCTACATACAAATACCCGTAGAGCTGAGCTAATAGTATACAATTTTTTGTTCTTTTTGTTCTATAATCATACCCATACACAAACATACTCATAGACAACTAGACAAGAAGAAAAATGCAGAATCTTATAATATAGACAAACATACCCATTAAACAACTAGACAAGAAGAAAAATGACTACATACAAAATGACTCAATATTTTTTCATTGCACAATAGGTCAAGCAAATAACTAAAACATCTTATCAGAAACATGTACAAATAAATATTTTTGCCAACAATATAATCTCAAATTGAATGACCTATACATGCAAGATTCCAGAAAACATAATTAACTCCCTTCTTTTAAAATTCACAAGCTATACAGATCTTATTTTTATTGTTCAGTCAATGAGTTACCTAAGCTATACAGAAAACCCTAGATACAAATCCTACCTTATCATACTCTTACACTAGCACAATCATCTCAGAAGTTCACTTTCTAATCATCTCATAAATTCAGAAAAACCCTAGATCAAAAAATGCCTAAGGAAAAAAAAACTAGAAGAAATAAAAAGTAAGAGTACGCATGAGATAGTGGAAGTGGCGGAGAAGCACATGTGAGGTGAATCCATGGCTTCCGAAGGCGATGAAATTAAGGAGACCGAAGAGGATCATCTCGGCCGAAATCTTCAAGCATGAACATAGGCAATAGAGACGAGAAGTACATCGTCCACCATCTCCATCGGCAGAATTGAATGAAGATCGAGTATATTCGATCGCCATTTTTTTATTTTAGCAGAGAGAGTGAAGAAAGGAAATATAGATCTAGGAAAGGCAGAGGCGCATCACCCTCCCCCCCTTGGCTGTGAAACGTCCCTGTTTCACCATGTTTTAGACCTCTGCACTTGACTTGAAGGCCATGCAATAATTGATGAAAGCCCGCTGCAGAGAAGAAGCATATCCCAAGTATAATGAAGTCTCCAAAGAAGGACTTAAGTGGTTAGGATAGACAAAGAGAGAAATAGGGCTCTCCGGTGGAGCACGCGGCAGAGGAAATAGAGTCCATTTGGTCCACGCACCCTTGTCATTTCTCCAAGCGCTCTCATGTGAAGATTTACCTATTTTTTACTGATGTTTTTGACTGAACTACTTCTGTAACTAAATTTTTTTTCGATGCTATTTAGGTGCATACAAAGAAGAGAAATATTTTAAACGCGCAAAAGATTTATGATTTGCAATGTAAACCTTTAACTGAAGCAAAAAAAATACAAGAGAAATCGTTTACACAAACTAATGTTAGTTTTCAATAGTATTTGTAATGTACAACCTTAAACTTAAGCAAAAACAACAAATTTATTTTTTAATGACATTCTCTCCGAGTTTGTCGAGAATGTTGAGCAATTTGTAATTAATGACGACAACAAGAATGGTATTACAGTGTGTGTTGCTTCTAGTGAGCTTAATGATTCTCGAACCATAGAAACATAGCAAGGTAATGACAATGGATTGATTTGACAGTGATCATTCAGGTCACGAATATGATGATGTGTTGTTGATGACTTGAACTTTGACAAAGATTAATTTTGTTAGTTTATTCATTATTTAGATTGATGACTGGAAGTTGTAATACTTAGAAACCCTCGTACAACCATTTTTAACTATGTATGGCACTAATACCGATCTCATGTGAGAAATAGTGTTTTTTTGTAGTACTTTTACTAGAAAGTCATGTCATAGTCATATTTTATCATTTTCTGAAATCGTATGATCTTACGATCCTACGATCCGATCCTACTGATCTGATCGTACCCCCCCCCCCCCCCCCCCCCTCTCCGATCCAAAGTAGGATCCCGATCCTGACAACCATGGGAGTTGCGCTTGATGTTTCTCTCAGAGCGACTAGGGTGGCTTGTGTTGCGGCTTTTGACACACCTCTCTTTCTCTTCCCTCTTGTTGCGCTTTGGTGGTGAGGTATGTCGAGGCTGCTGGACATGTGTGTGTCGTCGTCGTAGGCGTTCATCCTTCTCACCCCCTAGCTCGATTAATGGTTTACCTTTCTGGAGGGAGCCAATCAAGCCTTCGAAGAACCATTTTGTCGTAGTTGCTCCAGTCGTCATCCTCTGAATGCCATATAGGGTGCCATAGTGATTGATGTCTCACCATAGATGGTACCTATTGTAATAACACGGGGCGAGAGATCAAGTGCACAAAAACAAGTAACAAGAACAAAGAAACCAAGCAAGTGTAACCACTGAAACAAGATCCAAACAAAGCACTCGAAGGTTGACTACTTTGGTTGGTCGTGTGGCGGTTTAGGCTGACTAAGGTCTCTAGGAATGAGTCGAAAAAAGATGCAAGATAGTCAAGCAAGTCACAAGCAAACTATTCAATCACAATTTCTAAGAAAGTAGCATGCAAAGAGAAGATAACAATCAAGCGACTCTAGACGGTGGAGGGGTGCGAAGATGGTCGAACCAATACAAGTGTAGACTCAAGGGTTACCTTATTTTGGCTATGCCTTGGTCGAACTATTGTCTTTAGGGTTAGCTTATTTGGGATATACCTAAGACGAAACACAATTTACTTTTTCTTTTTTTTTTTTTTTTTTGATTTGCAAATACAAGATCTCGATTTGATATGATCTTCAAGATATGGTATGGTTCGAGATATTCAGTGAAAGAAGCAAAGATTTGCAAGATAGGAGAGAGACAATATCGGCCAAACAAGAAAGAAATCAAGATCCTATTCAACAAAAGGATATGAATGATATGCAAGATATTCTAACAAGAAAATCCTACAACAATTTCGGCAATTCCTAAGGTCAAAGGCTGGCAAATTTTGGGATTTAGGGTTCAATCCCGGCGGCTAGGGTTTTTCAGCATTCACAGTTTCCGTAAAAATGGCTTTTGAGGGGTCAAACGAAGTTCGTTTTTAATATTCTTTATATGGTTGGACTCGTAATGAAAAGCTTTATCAAATTATGGAAAAAATTGTGCAAGAAAATATTTTTGGGGTCGTCGAAATCTGGACAGAAGTCGACTCGGTTTTTAGGGTTTATGATGGAATGGATGGAGAAAATAAATTCTGCAATGAATCGAATGGAATATGAAAAACGAGTGAATTCTAAAGATAACTTGTAAAAGACAATTACACTTACAAGATAACTTGGTTTTGATGCCAGTTGATGCGCCCTTGGTCTCCGGGAAGGCCGGTGGTGCTCGAGGATCTTTGGTTGTTGATCCAGTAAGTGTCTTGAGGATGCCTTTTGTGGGTTGAAGGTCGAGATGGTGCAGCGGAAGATTTGGATATAGACGGAGAGAGGTTCGCCGAATTGGGATATGAGTGTTGTTGGGCTTTCAGAAAACTGGTTTGGTGAGGGTTTCGATGGTGTCGATTGAGGGATACTCAAACAAAGGAACATTGGGTTGGATATGTAGAAGATAGGGACTAGAAGATATGAGAACTTTGGGTTCGGGATGTAGACGAAGGAATTAGAAGCCTATTGTGAAGGAGACTAGAAGTTAGAGCCTGAAGGAAGGTGACGCCCAGACCAAGAGAGGAGGAAATACGTCTCAACAAGTCCTGGTTCAATAATTCTAAGCGTGAGAGATTACAATGGAGGCAGAAGCCTTATAAAGGGAAAACAAAATGAGCTAACCTAGAAAGAAAGAAGGTGACGACTAGAAAGCCTAGAAAACAGCTGGGTTTAGGTTTGGGCTAGGGTTAGGACGATCTTGGGCTTGATGCCCAAGAGTCCAATAGGACGGCCCAAACCATGCAAGGCTGGACCACTCCATCTTTATAAACAATCTAAAAATAGAAAGTTCTAAAACTCTAACAAAAACCGAACATAGACTTTCCAAAGATAGAAACCTGCTAAAAAGGAAAGTTACTAAAAAAGAAAGTTCAACAATGCAAATCTATCTCGGGAAACGAGGACTAAAAATAGTACTTAAAAAAATAGCAACCTGGTAAAAATAGAAACTGCTAAAAATAGTAAGTTTCACGAGAGTGCTTAAAAATAGTCAAAGAGTCTTAAATGTGAAAGATAAGGATAGGCATGGAAAACCCATGGCTTGATCATACCAAGTTGACCAAGTCTTTTGGTGGCGTCGGTGGTTCTGGTGTTGGCGCCAAGCTTGAGTGGAGGCAGGAGACCCTCGTTGAGGCGAGTCGTGGCTTGGCTCTAGGCAAGGCAAGGGCGCATCACGCCCTAGTCAAGACTCACGTTCTTGCGCAATGGAAGGATCACACAGGAAAGACCTTGCATCTAATTAGATATGTTGATGTCTTTGCATGCATGCTTAATGCTGATGATGGTGGTGAAGTATTTGTTCGTGATTTCATCGTCCTTCTTCATTCCTGTATCATTAAGCCAGAACAGAGTGGTGCTGCAAATTAAACACTCGTACGCATCTTAGAGGAAGTTGAGGATGTTGGCAAGTGGAACTGGTTGCGGTTTTGTCATTAATTGCCTTGTTGATGCAAAGAAAAAATGGGATGCAAATAAAAAAGGCTCTTTCACTGGTCCTCTTCTCTTCCTAACGATATTCTCCTTTGTTTTTTCATTACGTTCATGGAATCAGTGGCTCCTATGGAACTAGAGGAGAATGAGTACGGGAGGATTGGAGATGGAAACGTTGTTGGAAGGAAGAGTCTTGTCAAAACATCCGTGAAATCAGATTCTGCATCTCGGGTACGTTTTTACCAAAATCATAACATGATATAAGTAAAATTATGCATTGAATGGTTGCATTCGGAGCCCAATTTCACCATTCTTTCTATCTGCACTTCTGAAATACTGATGTTTGCATTCTTCTGAAAGAATTCAATTTGGACATATTCTTTTTCATGTTTTTCTTCTTTGCCTTTTCCTTATCTCCATGGTCAATGCAAATCTTTATAATTTTATTCATGTACGTTATATGTGATATTCATATACTGGTGAAATCAAATGGTGTTGTAGACTAGGTGTGAATCATATGTTTATCATATGTTAGTAGGTTTTATCTACTCTACCGTATGTTTATATGATATTCATATCCAGGCTTGGAATCTCTTAGTGAAATCCAATTCATTGTAGTATGTAAGAAGTATGCATATCCATAAATTGTTATTCGGATATTTGTTATATGATATTCATATACTGATCGAGTGTAAATTAAACGATTTTTTGCTGAATGCATATTTACATAGTTTTATTGTGTTATTCATTTGAGTTTACAACATATTCATATATCTCGCAGAGCATAAACCAGACTTTAAGTGAAGATCTGAGGACCATGGCGAAAGCCATCTTGAATTTTTCTGAGCACACAAGAGCAATTCCTAAAGGAGGAATGGAAGATGAGATAACCAAGGCCACCATAGAAACTTGAAAAGCTTTGTTGGGATCAGTAACCAAGGCTTTTCATCCATCAGAAGGGGTTCCGATGTTGAGCCAAGTAGGCAAGGTGGGAAGTCAATCTCAAGACCAGTTTTGGAGTCACCATGACTCGATCAAGATGGTTGAAAAGGTGGAGTCAGCAATGGCGGTAAGGGAACATCTTATAAAAAGGGAAGAAGACAACAATGGTCCTCAGAACATGCAAGGATTTAACAGATTTGAAGATCATGGCCCAACTGGTTTTGACATGGGAAACAACTCAAATCAAGACATCAACCTTGGGAACAAGGAAGAAATGGTAAAATTTCATTTCTAAGCTATATATTCACTATTCTATTTTAATTAAAGTTCTATTTTCGACTCTTGCGGTTGTAGTATACAATATCTAATCAGTACAAATATTACTTTAAATAGGTTTCACTTCCTCCGCATCAATCATCTATTCCATCCAAGGATCCACATTGGGTAGTCAAACTGAACTAATCATTTTACAATTCATGTTTGTGACATAGTTAAGATTACATACTACAACTAATTGGTTTTGTCGAATAAAAAGGTATTGACGACTCAGTCCGATGTGCGGTCTCAAGGCAGTGCTAAGGAGACTTCTACTCCTCACGCGTCAGTGAACAAACCATCCCCAACATCAATTACAACCATTGTACGTATACCATAAAACTTATTTCTATATTTGTAAAAACACATTGTACACTATTAACTTACATTCTCATGCAAAATTAAAAGCCCACCACTACCGCATTAGTCAACATTTCAGCACAAACTACCGCAGCAGTACACATGTCCATTTCAATCAAGGAAAACTCTGGAATTGCGGCACCATCTATCCCTCAACAAACTAAAAGATCTAAACATGTTTTTTTAAACTGTTTGCATTTTACCTTGTTATAGTTGATTTTGCTGATGTATTTAGGTTGTTTAGGTTTTGTTTTTCAGTATGTTGTTACCATGTATTCATGCATCTCTTTATTATCTAGGCTGAAAGCATTTTTAATGCTGGCTTACTAGCCTTAAACTCGTATTATCTGAAACATGCATTTTGTTTATAAGCTGCTAATTACTGTCATGTTGCCATAATCTTTCTGGTGACAACATAATTCCTGAAGTTCTTATTTTATCTTATGATCTCATTCACATCTCCCAAAAATAAGTTTATGTCCCAATATTCATGATTTTCAAGGCATATCTTTTGCATCCTTGTATGGTCACAAATGCTAATATCATGTATAATGCTTCTTATATCATGAGATGCAGAATCTAAGATGCAAAGTTTTACCTTGTCATAGTTAATTTTGCTGATTTATTTAGGTTATTTACGTTTTCTTTTTCATTATTCATATGTTGTTAACATATATTCATGCATCCCTGTATGTAGTCACAAATGCTAATTAAAGGATTAATCTTATTTTTTTCCCAGGAAACGATGGACATGGACACTGTGGTTGCAAATGTGGTGAGGTCAAATGCAAAGACCTCTACTGCCAACATCAAAAGAGACAAAGGGAAGAAACCAATGCCTATTGTGCCCAAATCCACAAATACAAAAGGTTGTGTAAAGAAACCCAACAAACAAGACCCGGTAAGCTTGAGGATGAGTGATAGGCTTGCATGGGGGAAGTGATGTAATATTTAATGAATGACTTTATTTTTGGAACAAAAAACTTATGGGTCTGTAATCGACCCTATAAACAGTCTGATTACTCAAACTACCCGCTGAATTTTGTAATTACATAGTCGGGTAGTAATTATTTAGGATAAATATTGTGTAATCTAATATTGGGGTAGTACTATGTAGCATAACTACTATCTTGACCAAGTTATTATGCATTAGATATTGAGTATTGCTTAATTTCAGATTAAGTAATGGTTCATCACCGCTAAATATATTGCATTAGAGAGCATTTATTTTGTATTATGCATATATTCGATTTTCAGATTTGAATATTTATGTTTCGGATTATCTAACTTATGCCCTTAAGAGTCCAAATGTAGAAAGATTTGGTGGATTTGTGCTAAATTTCATTAAATTCTTTATTGTGATGGGTTTATATTTACCTTCTTTGGGTTACAATTTCTTTTTCAAGTAAGCTTAATTTCATGATGTTCATATTGTGATGGGTTTATTATTAAATCCTTTATTGTGATGGGTTTATTATTAAATCCTTAAGGTTCATATTATGTAATCAATGAACAAATCTAGTTAGTACGCATTAGGGAGCATACATTAGAAAAGTATCCAGAATATACTCCATATTACGTAATCAATATTCATCTAACTATGCATTATATATATCGATTATGGTTGTATCAACATGTTCACATTTTTCCTTCTTATTATTCATAACTTAAAGCCTCTTATTCATGACGTTGGCGACTTCATCACTCCTGCGACAACCAACATTCATGCTGAAAGGAGGCCCACCAAGTTAGCACATGCGGACAGAAGTACATGGTTTCCAAGGATTATTAGCAACTCGACTAAGCCAACTAGAGAACAAAATCTGATAAATGCATATGTTACTCAGCACGTTCATAAAGAGTAAGTCTATTCATTATTCAATCACATTCTCCCTATATTCACACCATTTTCTAATTGCTTCATGCTTAATTTCATTATGCCCAAAAGATCAACATTATATAAATCAGAAGACACTGAAGTACTTGTTGAAGACTTCCAATCACTAGAAGAAGGTTGTGATGTCACCGTAGGCATTATAGACCTATGGTGTACTTATCTTAATGAAATAGAGGAACAACGTAGTACTAGCTCATCATCAAGGATCTTTGTCCGACCATCAACATTGGTACGTACATATGTAACGTTTTGTATTGTACATTTCAAGGACCCAATTTAACTAGTTAATGGTTGTTTATGTATATTATCAGTGTAAGTCATTCAACGTGGAAAGACCCATTCCACCTAGTTATAATTATTCAACGTTCAAAGCTGGAATGAATGATCTACTTCCACGTCTAAAACACTAAACTCTTAAAAAACGTGAATTCGGTAATTTTTTAGAAGTTATTCAATATCGCTTTCATGATGTTCATTATATGTGTACCTGATATTCAGAATATGCATATTTTCAGGTCTTCTTCCCTTTTACACTTTGAAAGGGCTATTTCATAATTTGTTACAATTTTATGCGTGGAAGCATTGAGATTTTGGACAATTCTACCACATTCGACCAGAATACTCGCGAAAAATACGGTTCAACCGTCAAACTCCTCGTAACATCACTAACCAACCTCTTACCTACTTACACCAGTGAAAATGTTGTTATTGAACAACCAAATAATTTACTGCATATGGTTTACAAATACTCAAAGATTTTTTTTCCCATATATAGTCGGTTGCAACCTACAAGGAAGGTGTGGGATATTCGTAAACAAGCCTCTGCAAATATTAGACTTGGCTTGGAGTATGAATGTGCACATTTTCGGATTGTGAAATTTATGTCATGCGCCATATGGAGTCCTATCTCGGTCAAGACGTGAAGAATTGAGATTGAGGTCTAAGGGCAAACTCCGTATCTGGTATTATTTATTTGCGCATCAAGTACGTCAACGTTCTTCTTACTATGAAGGATAACAAGGTTTACAAGGCTTTGCAAAAACGTGCACCTAAGTTTATTGCAGAATTCAAGACATCGGGTTCCCAGTGCGTCTTCACTGATGATAAATTTTATTTCATTTTCAATTTGTTTAATAATGATTTTGGATATACCAAGATCTATAACTTTATGAGCAATTAAATCTTTATCTATTTTATTAGATTTTATCTAAGATGAATAATGTTTATGAATGATGCAGTAGCTATTGATGTTTACCAGTACGGTTTATTTATGGAAAACGTTGTTATCGAATATTGTAATGGTCATTGGGAACATATTCGTACATAGATGGTCTGATATTCAGTAATAATATGCAAGGGAAAATTCACTTTACATATATGTAGCATCCTTTAGATTACTGTACGTATATAAAATTTTACACACCCAAACAATCTGGTACACATGACTACAAACAAGAAAACAATCATTTTATAATTAAATATCTCATGCATACTAAAAACACGAATATCAACCATCTAAACAAGAATACAATACATAACAAACATGGATACTGGTTACTTAACTTCAAACACCAATTTTTAATATTCATAACTCCGCAATGCAATATTCATGTACTAAGCAATAATTGTAATCATCCATAAGTTTGCCATATCTAATATAAATAACTCAATATTCCAACATCCCTTCATAAAATTAAGGGTATTTAATATTATAATGATTGTTTACTCATCATAATCCACAACAACTTCCTTGCAATTCCTCTTGTCATGTCATGCGTATTTGTGACACCTCGCGCACTTCCGCAATCTCTTCTGCGATTCTTCTTGCGTTTTTTCTTTGATGCTTAAAATACGCTTGTCCCTACCACTCCCTTTGTTCTTTGCGATGTCGGGAATTTGCACTTCAGTTTCATCTGGTACATCTACTCTGGGCAAAGCTCTGGATCATCAAACATTAAACAACAGTTTGTTACACACGAATATCAATTAATACAAACCCGAACACATTCTGTTAGAAATACGAATAATTGAAAAAACAAAATACCTGAGACCTTATCATTGTTGTCGGTTCCATTTATCGCATTCTTAAAGCTTTCCTTCTTCCTATTTAAAGTCTTCAATAGATCTTCGATTTATCTATATCATCCTCCGCAAGACCAACACAAGAGTATATGATCGACCATACCTCATTCAAGACAGATTGTTTCTCTTGTATTTTAACACTTTCATTCTACACATTATTTGATATTCCAATCTTTGCATTCTTGACAGCACCTTTGGTCCACCTATCAAGTACAAGATTCATCGGGATCTCCTTACAATTTCTATATTTCAGGACCGCTAATCTTATTGAACATCATGCAACTACACCTTGTAATGTCAACATCTAACGTGTGATCAACATCAAACTCTTCTTCTCCCACTGTAATCTTGTAATGTACTACATTAGCATCTGCTTTACGACATACAAATAAATCAAATTTAGAAAACAGTAACTTACGAATATTACTCAAATATAATATGAATACGTAGTTAACAAAATATGAATATCGTAAATAACAACAGTACCTGGTTTGACTGGTATTAGATTACAGAAAAAACATGCGGACTCTATCTCTTTCTGGACTAGAGTGAACATCTTAATGTATAACTTCATATGCATGCTTTTCCATCGACAAGGGAGTCTTTAATTGATGAGACCTTGTATCTGAATCAAAGTCGCTGCGCAATTGTGTATGCCGTTGTGTTTTCATTGCATTGTCAAAATGCATCATTAAGTCAACCAAGCTGAAATCTCTATTTGTATATGCACCAAATAAACTGTTTTGCGACTCAGAAATGCATGTTGTGCGAACAAGCCCACCAAGCACAATGTCTTTGAAATAGGCATGTATCCAATAGTGTCGAAGGTTATACATATCCCTGAACCAGTCCCTTGCTTTGGCTCTAAGTTCCTCGTCGTTCTGGAACTGCTACCACTCTATTTCGAATTCATTAATGGTTAGTCTATCATCCCACACCAACCTACCTAACCGCTTCCTAAAATCATTGGAGTTTATTTTCTTGGCACCCACTTTCCCACTTTTGTCGACACTTTCTCTATTATGTGTCACATGCATAATATGTGCCTTGTGTTTGGCAATGATTCTTCAATGGCAATCTTCATGGCCGAGTCTTGGTCGGTTACTATCACTAAGGGTCGCCTTGACAAAGTGCTCAAAAAGCCATTTGTAACCAATCGTGTCTTCCTTCATCACCAATCCAGCTCCAAATGTTAGACTCTTTTTATGATTATCAATCTCAATGAATGGCGCAAACACCATATAGTACCTGAATATACGAATTAATAAGTTAAATAATGAACAAGATCATAAAGACAAAATATGAACACAATAACAGTCTAAATTGAATATCACAGTTAAAAATACGAACACGCCTTGAAAAAAGTCACCTGTTTGTTCTATAGGTAGAGTCAAACGATACGACATCACCAAAAGCTGCAAAATTTCTCCTGAGATTGGATCTGTCCAAAACAACCTAGTCAACTGATTCTCTTTATCCAGAAAATACTAAAAATAGAATCCACTATATTGTTCCTTCTTCTTTGTGAACTATCAATGACCATTAATGCATCAGCTGCATTTATGTCTTTCATTAAATCCCTCTTGAAGTTTTTGAAATCTATAGTCAATGCATTGATGGGCGCAAAACCACCAACCATCTCTTTTAGAAGCTTGTAAGATTTGACCGGTCCTAAATTTTCCTTTGCACAACTGAGGATGAACTTTTGGTGTCTAATCTCCAACTTCCTATTACACTTCATCAAGTGCCTCGCTATCTTGGGCACCATATCATGATTGTGATGCTCGATGAACTTATCAACAACGTACACATCACCAACACACCAAACAAATTTGATCATAGCTCCGTATTCAACACAGTTGGTTATTGTGTTTCGCTTCCCGGTACTATTAGTTGTATTCTTCTCACATTTGCGGTTCCAATATAAGTACCTTATAACCTTCCTCAATGTTGACTTTTGAAGCTTATGAAGAGTGCCCTTGCAAACGTCAAATCCAGCTGCCTATGCATATTTGTAAAAGAATTCCTCATCTTCTATTAGGGACTTAAACTTTTTCCCCATAAAGATTTTTCTTCACTTGGAAACCTAGGTATCCAACACTTTGAATTACGGTCATCGCGATGAACAATACAATCGGTTCCATAATCGAATTCAGTTTCTTCCTATTTACCAACATTTGTTATTCCAGTTTCGCAAACCTCCATATCATCTCCTGAATAATTGGTCCAAAAATAATCACTTGACCATTCATCGACCGCTTTTTTACCTGGTCAAAACCGAATATCATTTAGTACATTCAGAACAGAATCAAGTGTCATTACTAGACTCTGCTTTAAAATTTACACGCATATGTCAATTTGTACATTGAAGTACTTTATATTTGCTTATAAGAAAGTGGTCAAAACCGGAATAACGACCTTTAATAATGAAACATCTATAATAGAATTTAACAACAGTAGAACACTAATAACAACGATTAACAACAGAATACCTACACAAGACAAAACATGAATATCAACCTTTTAATTTAATGTGACATCGAACATATAGTTGTGATCGATAACTTCTTAAAGAATAAAACTACGGAAGAAGATGAATATCCACCATTAGAAACAGAATACAAACACATAATGTAAACATGAATATCGATTAAAAAATATCGAATATATATTGTAGGGCATGACAATAAATTTTTCCAGATGAACGACGAACAATTGCATAGCATGACAATAAATTTTTCCAGATGAACGATGAACAGAATAGTAAGCTACACTGAATAATAAATTTTTCCATATTGTCATCTTTATTATTCATGGACTAGTTAGGTAGAAACCCTATTTATCAAGATCTAACCTTTACGATCAACTCCAGTAGTAGACATTGAAACTTTTGATACATGTAACATGTCGTAATTGATGAGAACAAGATCTCACAGAATACAGTTATCGTTAATTAGAAACGGAGGAATTGTTTGGGCCAACCATTTAGGTTATTAAGCCGATTTACTAAAGCGCAATGTTGCAGCGTTTTTTTTATCCTTTTCATAATCAGTAAAACGCTCAATAATAAAAAATGTAGGCTTAAAACTCAATCCCCATTAGAAACCATGTATGATATTCTTACCTGAACGAAAGAGAATGAAGAACTTAATTGAAGAACAACTGCCGGCGACAATGGAGAAGAACACGTTAAACAGGTTTGTCTATCAGAGAAAAATAAGGGTTCTCTCCTATCAATTAAATATTTACGTTTTAATTTAAAAAAATTAATTTCAAAAACCTTCTTAATTGCTTTGACCTTCCTAATCTACGACTGGAGTTATTTTTTCCTTTTTTTCGTAGTCCTTTTTAATTTCTACATACTATTCAAATATAATTTAATACACTTGATAAATTAAATCTCATCTATACATATTCTTTATCTATGTTCTTTTATTTCGTATTCTTTATCTATATGTATTCTTTATCAATATTCTTAGAACTTTAACTACAAACCACAAATCATAAGTTTTAATATACTACTTAACAATATAAATATAATTATATTATTAAAAATATTAAAGACATGCGACCTTGTATGACACGAGAACACACGCTAGTGAACATCTATTTTTTCCAATTATACTTAGAGAAAGGGTCAGATAAGAATAAATTTTAAATCGGAGAATATAAGAATGATGAACATCTATCTCTATATAATAATCCATGAGCCTTGAAGAAGTAATGACAAACTGTATCGGGTCAGGTATGGGCCAGTCATTTAAGTCGTGGGCTTTGGGCTTCTCATCAGCTTTCAATTCGAATTATTTGTGCCCATTACACCTTCCTCAACTAAACCCTAAACTTCTAACCCTATTATTTAAGTTATAAGCGTATACCCCTGTCTCCCCATCTATCCACCACTTTCGGGTTCTCAATGTCTTCCTCGGATCTAGATCTGAGCTTCTTCGTCTTCCTAAGAGAGCACCTTCGTCTTCAGCGGAAGTGAAAGAACAGTAGTCGCCGAATAGCAGTCAGTCGTTGTTCATGGAGTTCTCTCTACAGATGCAGCTGCGCAAGACGAGGAGGCGCCACTGGCGCGGAAGCCGAGAGATCTCCCTTGATCCTTGTCGGTCCGTCGGCTGAGCGAGATGATGGCAAAACGCGGCGCAAGCTGTATCGATTTGAGTTGTATCGAGACAGATGATGACCGATTTGGTTCAAGAAGAAGCTAGCGAAGAAGCGGTGCCAGAATCGCCCATTCCTTTACTGGATCTGAATGAGAACCGACAACACCATCAGGTGCTAAATTGATTCAACACTCCTTCGCCCACCATCATCTCCTGTTTGTTTCTAGTCATCCTCATCCTTCCATCATCACCAATATCTCTGCAACTCTCTCTCTCTGCTCGATTTTGTAGCATATCAATGTTGTCTATTATGTCGTGCAAATTATTTCCAATTTGGAGCAATCGTTTGCACGTAACAAGGCTGAATTGGAGGAATTGTAGTCAAATGTAGTAGTATATCCGTTCAAGTCTACCTGTACTCCTGTGTCAACTTGAAAACTACTGCTTGGGATTTTACATCAAGCACTGTTCGTTCTTCAGATTCATGGTTTAGCTTTTTATTAAAAAATGATGTCCTGTACTCCTGTGTCAACTTGAAAACTACTACTTGGTGATGAATATGCAAATATTATCCAAGTGCTGCTGACAGTGACGGAGTAAGCACCCTGAGTTTGTTTAGTACAACAAAACCTTGAGCATATATATTTGTCGCTGTCAATCATGATGTACAAGTTCTTATGCAGAATATGTTGTTTTGCATATGTTCTGATGTCTTCGTGCACCCAATGGCCCAAAATTACAATGTTTCTCGTTGCAGAAATCTGAAGGAAACAAGCCCTAAGCTGTACATGACAACAACTGCAGGAGCCCCTCTGTAGCTACATGTACAATAACATACAAAAACAACCAAAGACATTAGAACCTATTGATACACTTTTTATTGTTATTATGAATTTGTAGTGGTGTTGACAAGTTTTGTAAAGTGTTGAGAATATTGACGATTTTGTAATGTTACTCGTGTTGTATGTTGTTGACCGTTTATTAGTCGTGTAAACAATTTATTTAGTTGGGTTGACAACTTATTTAGTCGTGTTGACAACTTATTTAGTCATGTTGACAACTTATTTGTAGTGCTGACACTCATTTGTTGTTTTGTTGACAAGTTATTAGTGGTGTTAAACAAATTATTTAGTTAGGTTGACAACTTATTTAGTTGTGTTGACAGCTTATTTAGTCGTGTTGACAACTTATTCAGTCGTGTTGACAACTTTGTTAAAAAATTTGTTGACAACTCAACAACTTACTATTTTTGTTGACAACTCTGTTAAAAATTTTGTTGACAACTCTGTTAAAAAAATTGTTGACAGCTCTGTTAAATTTTTTGTTGACAGCTCTGCCACGTCAGCAAAGGGGTATTTACTTATAACTTAAAAAAGTGATGCAAAAACTTAAAAAACATAACAGTTTTGGGTATTTACCCGGCTCTCAATTCTGCCATTAGTTGGTGGCTTGGTGCGTTCTCTTTCCTTCTATCTATTACGCCTCTTCATTCTCTCCAATCTTTTCCTTCCTCCTCCTTCATAGCCTATTCTGTCCGGCCCCTTCCATTGCTTTCGTTTCTTCTCCGACCTCCTCTGTCTCTTGCTCCGGGCATTTATAGTCAGAATCCCAAAAGAAGTTTTCCACTTTGTCTCTCTAATTCTATTGTGATCTCAAAAGAAGTTGGAATTTGATGCCTCATTTCCTGTTTCCGCAAGTATCAATCTGGTGAGTTGATTTGGATTTCTTTTGTAAGTTTAAGCACACTATTAGATTTAGCAAATTATGAAAAATTAAAATTGGGGTTGCTTGCCTTCTCCCATTTTTTTTGAAGTCAACGTAGAATTGGATGCCTTCTTTATTGTTGAAGATAAGAGTTGTATGAATCCCATTTTAGATTATCAAAGAAAAGAGTGTTTCCAGGTTTTTTTGATTCCTTGCTTTAGGGAAATTATTGTTTCCTTATAAGTGTTTGTTCATTGAATTCTACTGTCTGTTTGTTTGGTGATGTTTATCAATTTGGCTTCAGTGGAATCACTTCTGGGTTTTGCAGAATTTTGTGTGGAAGAAGAGGGAAAGAGAAGATAAAGAAAAGGGAATCTACTTTTATTTAGTAAATTAGCCAGCCAAGTGAGCTGTTACTTAGTTAATGGCATTTTCTTAGTCCAGTATCTTTTGCAGGATTTATTCATAGTGGTTGTTAATCATTGGAAAGCATTCTCGATTGCTGGAGAGCATTGGCTTCAAAACTCTGTTGTTAATGAGTGCGATCGATGAAGTACTTCCATTCAGTAAAATGAAACACTATTTCTGTATAATTGCAAATGAGATTTGTAAACCAAGATTCGCTAATTAGCAATTTGAGCACTTTCTGATCGTGTAGTTTGATTTACTGATTCAGAAGTTGCACAAATTAAGTTATAAATACAAATTGCTTGATAATGTGATTGGTTTATATGATCAGTAATTATTGGAACGAGATGTTACTGATCAAGAAATTAGCAGATGGGTCAACTTAAATTTGTTTCCTGACATAATCTTCTTGGTGGAGAATGCAACGCAAGCAGCGTTAAAATCTACTTTTCTGGATGCTGCTATTCGTAATGTGGCGGTAATGAGGAGAAAGGACGATTACTATACACTTCTTATGGATCAAATGGCCAGGTCCGTTAGAATGAACAACAATGTATATTTCATACTATAAAGTGCGGTTCATTTTCTCCGTCAGAAGAAAGATGATGATTGGGTGTTCTAATTTTTATGTCTGAAACAGTGGGGTCAGTTTGATAAGATATTTGGGAGGGAAGATGCACAAGAGCCTGATCCCGAGGGAAGAGTTCCCCAGTGGGATAAAACTACTGTTCAAGTCATGAAAGACCAGCTCTCATCAGTTGGTCTTGGTCCTCGCCAGGTATACGATTTTTTCACAATGTAGAACCACATTCAATGAAAAATCACCAAAAGTAATCTCAACTATAAAGAGGAAAAAAATCACTACCTAATTTTTCATTTAGTTTTTTGACATGTTGTATGACTTGTTTACGGCACGAAAATTACAGTTGACGTTACTTTATAGTTGTGAGTTGTGAATATTTATTTCGATGCGGTGTTCTTCCAGCTGGATGTTATGCCTGCATTCTTGGTTCCGGATCAGATGGCCACATAAAACTTGCTAGCTACAGACACTGATGTAGCGCCTTGGGTTCAGAAATACCAGCGGAGTAGAGAAACTGTTTCTCAAACTGATTATCAGGTAGGTGTATTATTATTTCTGTATATATGCACCTTATTTAATCAGTTCAGATAGTAATTGTGTCCTTTGATGATCAAGGCCTTGATCAGGTTGACCCAAGAATGAGCATCACAGCTTATAGTTTGAGCTTGATCCAAGGGAAAAAAATCTACTGCATTTCGCAACTTAAAGGGATATATGTTTTTGGGTCAAGCTGATGGATCAAGCTCAAACTATAGGGAATTGTTGTTTTTAGTTGAAGTATTTACATGTCGTTATGTCACTTTTTTGTAGTTTTGGTATTAGATGAGATGGTATGCTATTGTTTATATTACCGGTGTTCTTTAATTTTTTTTGACTTCTATAGATGTAACATTAGCATATCTTCTATGAAAATATCCACCAAGTTTAATTAACGCCAAAGAAGATGAATTTATAGACTCATTTAGTTGTAACGTATACATGATCTTGCCACATCTGCTGTTGTTCTACTAATGTATCTTATCACATAAAAAACAGAATAATACATGAAAAGTTAACTCAAACAGTGTCTCTTTGCTGGAGCTGTGTTTTGACGAAATATGTTGCTTATTGTGTTCATAGTCTATTGTTAGTAGTCATTTCGCTGTTCTTTTGAGTGTTCTCTCCTTAATCCCCTTCATTGTTAATTTGTTTGGTTTAAATTTATCTTAAGTCACCCTAACTTTTCTTAGTTTAATGTATTATCCAACATGAACGGGATACAACTCTATCCTATTATTCTCTTAGTCCATTATAACAACTTTATCCGATTATAAAAGCAGCCACAAACATTACTATTAGCAGCCACAAACATTACTATTAGCAGCCACAAACACAAGTATAGGTGATTGAGAGTGTGTTGTGTGATTGCATGATTGCATGAGGGCCCTTAAGGAGAAAATTGGTAAAATGGAAGCTGAACTAAAAACAGCTGATTCTGTAAAGACTGAGCTCCAAAAGGCACATACTGAAGCCCATGGCTTAGTTAAATCAAGGCAGGAACTTATATCTAAATTTCAGCAATTGAACCAGGATCTTCAAAAAGTCCATCCACAACTGGCTCAGTTACCGGCACTGATGTCCCAACTTGACGGCCTAAGGCTCGAGTATCAGCATTGCAGGTTATTTTTTATTCTGTTATATTTTTTTAAAATTTATGTACATTAATTAATAATATGTAATTGATCATTCTGATCTTTTGGTGTGGAATTCAAAGCCTGTAAAAAGGTGAATTAGCAGGTAACATTTGAATTTGATCTTTTGCACTTGGTAAGTTGATGGTATGCCCTTCATTGTTTTTTTTAAGATATCAAATGGATAGCTATAAGTACAGAGTTTCTCTTGCCCTTTTTTATTCATGTATTTGGCATGACAACGATATGTACAAAGTTTCTATTACAACCTTATCTCCATTGTTGGTTGTATGCTTTTAATTTCTGTTAGTGTTGCTGCTAGATTTATTAGAATTTGTCAATTGCTATTAATTTTAGATTGGGGATTGCTTCAAATTTAACAGCAATATTTTATCAAGTAGTATATGCAGGTAGTTCTCCTTCTCTTGCAGTCATATGTATGTTATCTGGAAGAACAAATTTTCTAGACATTGCTAATACATGCCAGAAATTCTCTTTGTTGCAAGATTTTAACCAAATCATTCATTTTGATGCTTCACAGGTCTTCTTGATACTCAGATATAAAATCTGAGTAAACATAACCCTATATTTACTTAAGCGATGCAGTGCTCTGACAAAGAACAAAATCCTGCTCAATTTATTCAAGGTATACATAACCCTACCATATTGATTATAAAGTGCAATCATTTGTTTAGAGTTGTGCTTCCTGTCATCACTCCCCTCTTTTTCCCTACACAGAGCTTAGCTGGAAAACGGTTGGTTGATCAGTACATGGAGACATGTGATTATCTTTATAGTCATCATGCATTTCATGGGAAGTGATATTTAGAATATTTTTGTTTATTGTCACAATTAAAAAAATTCCATTGTCTCTACATGAGACTTAGCCTTCTATTTCAATGATGTAATAACTTTTTATTTTTCTTATCACTCTTTTCAACAGGTCTTCCAAAAAATATTTAAGGCGCGCCACAAAACTGTTTGTCAAGCTGCCTAAGGGTGGGAAACAGATTGTATTATTTTCTTCATTTCTGATTTTGACAATATCGTATTCTATGTACATTTCTTATGAAAAATATGGAATTTTTCAAAATATATTGGACTTTCAGGGAATTAGTGTTTGCATAGATTGATCATCATAATGGCTACTTATGTTTATAGCAAACATAATCATTGCACCTGGCAAAATTAGGAACTGATCGGCCTCCATTAATGTCTAGCTCTCTTTGTAAGTTCTAATATTGTGTGACTGAATTTCTATCTAGCATCCTTGAATCAGTTTGATTCTACTTTTATTCTTTTTCGATTAAGTTCGATTACTGTTCTCCGTTCCTAACAGCTTGAATTTCATTGAAAGATGTGCTTCTGTAAACGCCAACGAAAGTGGATTCTGAATCTAGAAATTGGAGATAGGGCAAAGCCAAGTCGATTTGAACTCACTACTTCAGATGGTTAGCAAGGGTCTATAGATTTCTGTTTGGATGAGGCCGAAGAAGATGATGTGAGCATGCAGCTCTGATCAAGCATGTGTACAGATTTTACTACAAATTTCAGACCACACTCCATGATTCAGGACTTCAGGTATGCAATCCTTTATCCATATATCCATTTACTTCTCTGTGAGTTCCTAAAGTCTTGAAGATGAGATGAGGATAAGGTTTACTCTTGATGATATTCATTGGTCTCTTCAGACAGATTTTATATACATTTTTGGTTCAGCATATCAATTAACATTGGCATATCACTAGGATATGATGCGTTCTTTTAGAACGTGATTGATATACTAACAAGATTGTAATTTTCCCTTCCACCAAAAAATATTGTAATTTTCCTCTGATTAATGAGATTTTGTGTTTCATGATGCAAAATCTCTAGCATTGTTCAAGAAGCTAGAGATTGGCACTTTGGAAATAAGTGACTATCTTGGTATAGGTGTATAGCACATTTTCTTTTTTGACTAACATATCTTACCTTTTAAATCAGTTAATTATAAGTTATAACATGATTGTAAATTTTCCGGTCGCTGGTGCAATATTTGCTGCAACAGATTCTTTATACACAATGCAGATTTGTAAACATTATAGTTATCAAGCGATGAAGACATACTTTTTGGTGTTTAGTAAATATAGTTAGTTGTTCACTCTATTGCAAATTTGTCTCATCCTAATTGAGGAGCTGCTCAATTAGGATGAGACGCCACTTCTTTACAGTCTGGTGTCTGGGGTGCTGAGGACGGTGCCACTTTAGTTGTGATTTTCAATGCATTCAGAGTTTTGCTTCTTTCCTGGCTGTGGAAGTCACTTTCCTCCTGGTCCATCGGTGAGAACAACATGTTTTCTTATTGCCTCTCAGGTACGCCCCTCTGTTACTTTGTGTTCCTCTGTAGTTCTTTGTTAAGTAATGTTTCATTTTTTTCCAGATTGGTGTTGATAAGAGTAATCTCAATAAGGTCTTCGTGCAACTTACTCTGAGAGCTAAGTGAGTAGAAGATGATACATTAGAATTAGGCTAATTTAACCTACTTCAAAAGAGTTTTGAACTGCTGAAGTGAGATTGATAGAGGGAGGAAATTTCCAGTTGGTGACTTTGGATTGATGATCCAATTGGTCATTGGGTGATGATGCGATAGATTTGGGTGAGGATGCGATAGATTTAGGTGAGGTTGATAAAGAGAAACTTCAAGTTTAGTATGGATATCATGGTAGTTTAGTACAGTTTTAATACAGAGAGTGGTTTTATGCAATTGTAAGAGAAACTTTAACTTTTTACACCATGTCTAATGCAAATCAATCTCACTGAACAAGTACTTGGAAGGAGAGAAGAAAGCATGTTAATGTTGATTGATATCATGAAAGTCAGGTTATTTCTTTATTTACAAGTTTAGTATTCTTAGAAAGAACTCACCTGGTACAAAACTTGTAATAAATTTCCCCAAATTCCAGCTTCAAGAACATATTCTTCATAAAAATTTGAGTTATTTTCTAGCAAGTCTGAACTGATGGCCTCCCCATATGATAGTGGGAAATATGATTCGTGTGTAGACCCTATTCCGGATTGGGAAACATTGAAGTTCTGCCCAATTTTGTAACGATGGTAGCATCCATACAAGGAAAGGACAGAAGCAAGCTACAAGAAAACATGAGAAACATAGAGGAGACTGGGAGACACACACAAAAGGAATCTAAATCCACTGGTAAAACAAGTGCAACCATTATTACAGGAAGAAAAAAGGTCACCCAAAATATATCGTAATTAAAGTAAACGTTCACCTGCATAGCAGATCGAATTATCATATGTCCAATCTCAGTGATTTTGTATGTTCCTCTACATCAGATTATCTCAGTAACAAGGAACAATTTTATTTTATCAAAACGAAGTATAGCTAACAGTCAACTTCTGTGAAGACTCAAGATCGCAGGCAAAAAAGGATAGAATACAAAAAATTTCAAACTCTCGAGCAAAAGATTTGAAGAAGACAAAAATTAACAAGACTTGTGCATCCTCTGCAAGCTGCCTTTAACGTCATTCAGACTTGGCTTAGTTTTATTGTGTCTGCATGAGTGTGACAAATGATTTTGGTAAATTCTACGTGTTACCTTTTGGAAACAGTGTTTTTTTTAACGTTCCCGGCTAAAAGTATGTGAGAAGCCTAAAAGTATGTGAGAAGCCACTTTATTTGTGTGTGTATACACTCTCACTCGCAAATAATTCTCGGCAATCTTATTCACTCCAGCCATTGAATTTGTATTGCTCTTACTACTAATTCACATAGCTCTAACTTTCAGACTTAATTCCCATTTCTACTAATTCACAGAAGTCTCACATACAAATCAGGGTGTCAAATTTTGATGCCTTGATAAACAAAATCAAAATCTCATAGTTTGAATCCATAACTGAGGTGCAGATCTTTGTATTGCTCTTCCATTAATTTTCAAGCTTTACTTTGATGTTTAGGCTGGTGGTGCCCTTTTGTATTCTGCTTCCTTTAGGCTCCTTCTCGGTTGTCGTATTAGTCATATTTTCCTTCTTTTACTTTGATTATAAGTAGGTTGATAAAACCTTCACTTTATTTTAAGGCAACCAAAACTCCTCTCAAATGCTTGAGTTCCACTTGATAAATGAGAGGTCTTGCACTGTTTTTTCAATATGAACACTTTAGTTTTTTGTCACTTAGGTTATGTTCTTCTTTTATTCCCACGTTTTAGGGGTAGAAGTATCAAACTAGCCCTACGGGAATCACTATGCAACCAAGTGGATAAACTAAGTGGTGGAAGTGGAAAGCCCGTAATACTGATTGTTACTGGCATGAATGTTCAGGAATACAGAGGTATAATTTATTGTTTTAATATTTTCCTTCTTTTTATCTACATTTTGTTTAATTGTTTACACATAGGCGGTATGTATCTCTCTAGCACCTTTGCTTCATGTATTTACGATAGCGATGATATTAAGGAGATCTAATATCCATTTATAGTTCTTGACCTACTCAATAGTTTAACTATCTCTGGATTTAATATTTTGTAAATACATGTAGTGTCATTGGCACAACAGATGAACAAAGGATCAAGATGACACACAACATTGTTCTCTTGAGTAGTTGACATGGATGGGACTTTCAAGAGTTTCAATGATATATGGACAACCTATGTTGCAATGATCATTTTGTTTAATTCTTTATTTTGTTTACATTATTTTGATGTTCCAAACATTCTCACTTGCAGTAGCAGACATAGATCTATACTCAAATTTTGTTGTTGACTTAGAAACAGTTTTCCAGTTTCTTAGTTTTCCATGATTTTTATGTTCTTCGTCTTCTGCTAAACCTATCGGCTTCCCTATTCATTGATCCCGATCCCATGAATTCCGACGTTACTTTGGTAGGTTTCTGTATTTGCATGTTTATCGAGTGACTACAGGTGGGCCTTCCTATGCTTACCATCATACTCCTACAACGTTACTTTTGGCTGTCTATTGCCAAAAGTAAATGTATTTGATACTGCATTAAATTTCGTAACCCCCTATTCACCCGTTCTAGACACCACCTTCCCTCTCCGTCTCCTATGTTAGTCCGTCATTACACCTAAACCTAGGTTTTTAGAAGCATGTTCTGCCCTCCAGCTCCAACTCAGGTCGCCAATGGCAGAAGAGCCATTGCGCCTCCGCCTCAACGAGGAAAGGTCTTCCACTTCAGTGAATCAACGGTGGAGAAGATGAAGTCTAATCTCGACATAAAATTCACTTTCCTGTCGGTTTCGGTCCACATCTGGCGCGCGGTCACGGCTGCACGGAGCTTGAAGCCGGAGACTCCAACTGTTTTCACGATCTTCGCGGATTGCAGGAAGAGGATTGATCCGCCGATGCCTGAGAGCTACTTCGGGAATCTGATTCAGGACGTGTTTACAGGATACAAACATGAATTAGGTAAGATATCAATTTCAATTGGACTACTATGATCCTGCACGATTTCAATTTGTGAGTTAGTACCTAAGGTATTGGACTGATTAAGCTAGATTTGTGTGAATTGTTTTTAGGTATAAACGATGGGTAATATGTAGGCTTATATGAAATCTTGGTTTATTTTGTTAAGGATTAATATCTTAGAGTACTATTATTGGTTTAATTACTTGGACATGGGAATTAGTAGAGCGCACATATCTTCATAGCTAGACAAGTACTTACGATGATGTCTTGGTGTTGGTATTTTCTTAGTTTTTTTGTAAAGAACTTATAGACGTCAGGACATGTCTAATCTGTTCGATGAAATGTCTCTTAGAGTTGAGAGGTTCTATAAGTAAATTGATGGTTACATTTAAGGAGTTAAGAGCTATAAAATAGCAGTACAAGCAACATTGGAATACCAGCAATGAGTAGAGGGAGTGGTTGTTAGACAAGAGGATGAACTAACAGTCTGGCTGATAATATTGAAGGTAAAATTAGATAGTACAACTCTCTCTCTCAAAGGAAACCCCTTCCAATGAGCCCAGACACTCTGCCCCTTTCCTTCACCCGTTCATGGATACATTCCCTAAACCCCTCTCCTTACTTAAATAAAACTAATCATATAGATAATAGTGCTTAGAGTAATAATAAGAGTAACAGTTCCCTAAAACATATTAATGATATCAGCTCCCCAGTACAACTGATTCCAAAACAGATTAATGATATCAGCTAAGACTCTTCTTGACTCCCGCCAACCTTTGGACTTCTTCCCGCCTTGGGCCTCCTGTTGTAAACAATATATGGGCCGGCCCTCTGTCCATGAGTGCTAACAATACCACCCCCGTTAGAACAAACCTTGTCCACAAGGTTGAAGGAAGAAAACTGAACCTTAAAATCTGCGCAGGACATCCAAGTTGCCTCTTCCAAAGGTTTATCCTCCCATGCCACCAAGATCCTATGACATGCTTGACCTTGTCCTTTTTGGCACACCACCTTGAGAATTTCTGAAGGCCTAAATTCTTCTTCATCTGTCACTAGTTCTGGTGGAAGCTCAGTGATCGCCTTGTGCTCCCCGATCACTCTTTTCATCAAAGAGACATGAAAAACGGGATGCACCTTAGAGGATGGAGGGAGATCCAGCTTGTACGCAACTGCTCCGATTCTCTTCAAAATTCGGAATGGGCCATAAAACCTGGCTGCCAATTTCTGATTCACTCGTTTGAGGAGGCTAGCTTGACGATGTGGCCTCAGTTTTAAGAATACTAGATCCCCTTCTTGAAATTCAAGCTCACGCCTCTTCTGATTAGCTGCCTTCGTCATTCTCTTCCTAGAACGGTCCAGATTAAATTTCAGTTGCCTTAGTATTTCGTCACGGTTCCAAAATTCTTCCGCCACGGCAGCCACTATGAATTCCCCCGGTAGGTGTTGCTGGATCCCTGGTGGCTTTCTCCCATATACCCCTTCAAAAGGAGTCATTCCGGCGGCGCCTTGGAAGTTCGTGTTGTACCAAAACTCAGCCCATGGTATCCACTTTGCCCATTGTTTGGGCTGGTCAGCCGAAAAGCATCTTAAGTAGGTTTCGAGGCAGCGATTTAGCACTTCTGTTTGCCCATCAAATTCGGGGTGATACGCAGTACTCATTTTCAGCTTGGTCCCTTGTTTCGCAAACAGTTCTTTCCAAAAGCTACTTAGAAACAGTGGGTCACGGTCACTCACCATCAACCTCGGGATTCCATGAAGGCGAACAACTCAGCCACCCCTTTAGCAGTATACGGATGCCTCAGCAAGATAAAATGGCCATACTTTGTGAACCTATCCACCACCACCAGTACACAATCGAACCCTTGTGATTTGGGTAGTCCACCAATAAAGTCAAGAGAAATATCTTCCCATACCTGTTGTGAAGTCGGTAAAGGTTGCAGTAATCCGACCGGTGAAAGAGCCTCATATTTGCTGCGTTGGCAGGTAAGACTGCTAGCCACAAACTTTTGCACTTCCTTGAACATACCTGGCCAGTAAATGTTTGCTGAGATTCGTTTGTAAGTGCGCCACACGCCTGAATGTCCCCCAGTTGGGGTGGCATGGAATTCCTCCAGAAACTTCGGAATCCAGGACGATTTTGCTGAGATACATAGACGACCTTTGTGGAACAACTTGCCTCCCACCAGGGAAAAAGGTTTCTTAGAATTTCTCCCTTCTCCAATTTGTGACGAATTTCTTCAAGTTTAGGGTCTGCTAATACCTCGTTGTGCAGCTCATCCCAGCCAGTGAGTTGAGGTACGGATAATACACTAAGCTTCTCTTCCTCTCTCCTTGAAAGGGTGTCGACGGCCTGATTGGTGCTCCCTGTCTTATACTCAATTTCCATATCAAATCCGATTAATTTCGCCACCCATTTCTGTTGTGCTGGTGTCGTCACGGTCTGAGTGAGCAATTTTTTGAGGCTGCGGTGGTCTGTCCGGACGAGAAATTTACTCCTGAGCAAGTATGGTCTCCAATGCTGAACCGCTAGGACCAAAGCCATTAATTCTCTCTCATATGTTGAACTAGTAACCCCACGGCCTGTGAGAGCCTTGCTGAAAAATGCCAAGGGTTTTCCATCTTGCATGAGAACAGCGCCCACTCCCACACCGGACGCGTCACATTCGATGACAAAGGGTTTTGAGAAATCAGGCAATGCTAACACTGGGGCTGTGGTCATTGCTTGTTGAAGAGCCACAAAAGCTGACTGCGCAAACTCATTCCATTCGAACTTCCTCGTATGCTCCTTCTTAAGAAGTTCCGTCAGTGGCTTGGCAATCTTGCCATAGTCGCGTATAAACTTTCGGTAATACCCTGTGAGGCCTAAGAAGCCTCGCACACCTTTGACCGAGCGTGGAGTGGGCCATGTAAGTACGCTAGCCACCTTGGAAGGGTCCATTGCTACCCCTTCTGCTGAAAGTAAGTGCCCAAGATATTCAATCGAAGGTTGCCCAAAAGAACATTTCTTCTGATTTGCCACCAAGGAATGCCTGTTTGGATGTGACTGATATCTCTCCCTTTGCTGGTATGGGTGTGAGTTCCTGGGCTCCTGATGTGGCTTTGCACAATGCGGTGGAGAAGAAGAAAAGGAAGTATGCATCTAAATGTGAGGAGAATGGGTACAAGTTCATCTCATTTGCTTTCTACACCTTTGGGGAGTTGGACAAAGAGGCATTGGACACACTTTCACGTATCAAGACTCTTTCTATTAGTCACTCTAACAATGCTAGGAATGGTACATTTATCTTTCACATATTGAGTTTTTGTATTTAGAAAGGTGTGTGAGCGCAACTTGTTTCTCTGCTTCCATTCAATAATTTATCAATAACTTGTTTCACAGATTGAGTTTTTTATGTAACCGCATATTCTTATTCTTTTTATTAATAATTTATTGATTATTCATGTATCTTAAACAGTTAAAATACCCAATGAAGCAATCGTCTTGGACCGGGTTTTTGCCGATGGACCACCTCAGAAGGCAAGTGTTTACAACAATAATAACCGCCAAGATATCCGTGCTTTTGTTCCAAAATCTATACCCGTTGATCTGTATTGGGCCGAGGAAGAAGAAAGGATCTTTCAAAGACTCGAAGATGAGAGGAGTAAAAAGCAGGAGTCTATACGTGCCAAGGTAAATTCTTTGGCAGGTGATTGTGTTTTTGAAGTTGCATTAATATCATCTTTATAGGAAATGCATGTTGATCATTTCTTGGTACAGGCTAAAAAAAACGGCTGTGATGAGAGCTCATATAAAAGCAAAGAGTTTAAAAAGGGTTTTGATGTATCAAAAGCATATAGTCTACACTAATCCATTAGACGTTCGAGCTGGAGAGGATGTAACGGTCTATTATAATCCTGCTAACACAGTCCTTAGTGTTGGAGCCCAGATATTCGCGATCTCGCAATCAACACCTCGCGAGATCTGGCCTTCTATGAATCTTCAAATACTGGAGACCTTCCTTACGCAAACTGGAGCAACAACTTGTGACACATTGTTATCTGGATCAAAACGTGCTATTCTCTTCTGTTCTTTATGTTCTTCAGTCCCTATGGTACCTGCACAACCAAACCGGAAGGTTGAACCCCCTGATTTGGCTCTCCGACGCTCAAGTCAGTAATAGCTATAGGTAAATGAACACAATGCCTCAATAACAACAACAGAATGAAGCAACACAAAGAGAAGATAGCGATCAAAGTAATGACTAAAACAATGAAACCTCGTGAGCTAACTCAATGAAACAGTAAATGATGAAACTCAACCAATCGTGACGAATCAGACCTCAAAAGCACAATGACGATACCGAGAGTCAGAATCCAGGTACCGATCATCCGATTTCCTACTAAAAGAGGTGAATCGGGAACGGAGAGACGAGCTCGGAAATGAGTAATCGCCTTATGTGTTTTCTCTCTCGAGAGAGGGAAGAAGATGCTCTCAGTCGCCTCCTCTTCTCTCTCTTTGCCGTTAGGATTTATAATTGGACATTGGGTCCCACACTATCTGGTGCTGCTTCCTTTACCTATTGGGCCTCTTGATGGGCTTTCCATACTTGATTTGGTTACTCACCCTTATGGGCTCGCGGCCTGTTTCTCAGTCGCGGACCGGGTTCGTGTCACTTTAATCGCGAGAACCGGGTTCGTGTCATGACTCGTGAGAACCGGGTCCAACAGCCAGCCCCCCAAGTCCTTGCCTTCACGAAGGTAAGGCTTGGGTACTGATTGAAGTCGAGTTCTCGGGGAGTCCCTTGAAGATTATTCGGTCGCGACTCCTTCTCATTCCATCGCGCTTGTTTTGAATTTTGAATTAAATTCGAGACGCTTCGTCTTCCCGCGCTCTGACATCTTTCAACACGTGGTGGCCTTTTGGGGATTTTTTCCGTCTTCCTATATAAAGCTTGTCAAGTCATATTCTTTCCTTCCTCTTTACTTCAACTGTTCGTGTTCCTCTGTAAAATCCTATTTTCAATAAAATTTCGAGAAGCCTTCACTCGTTCAGACAATCTTCAGATTCACAAATGGCTGGTAAGTTCTATTTCGAATTCGCTTTTTTACTTGTTGTTTCTTTCCATTTCTATTATACATGATTTCGGTATTTTCATATCTCCGCTGTTTTGTGTTCTTTCAAAGCTTTCACTGGTTTTCATGGTGGTCAGGCGGGTTTTCTCCGCACCTTTTCTGGTTTTTCACTGGGCGGTGCCCCTTTTTCCCTTCTCCTGTGTGATGGGCGTTCTTCTTTCCTTAAGAAGACTTTTTAGGCTGTCAGGATTCTCATCGTTCTTTCAAGTCGGTTTTCTTCTCATGGCTTCTATCCTACTCATCTCGCCCTTCCTTGGGGTGCCCGCCTGGAGTCTGTTTGACTCCTACTCAGATCTTATATTTCTCGTTTTCCAGGGTTTTCTTTGTTTTTCATTCCCATGGCTCGCGAAGCTTCTTTCTGGTCTTCGCGTTTCGTACTCTTGCCCTGGAAAACTAACTCTCGATCTTTTTCCTCTTAATCATCCACAGGGAACCCTGTAAGAAATAATGGCGATGAAGTTCCCTCTACCTCGCGATCGGATGCGGGTTATGGTAATAAAGATCTTCCTCAGGATTCTGAGGCTGTAATACTCGGTCGTGAGGACTATGAGATGTTTTACTCCTGGCGAGGCGATCTTCCTCGCTTGGAGATCGAAGATATTTTCAATAATCCGGCGGGTCGCGTACAGATTTTGACTCGCCGTGTTCGTTATAAAAAGGTCAAGAACCTTGGGAACCCGTTCACGGCCCTTCCTTCTGACCTTAACCTTCGCGATCTTTTCACTATCGCAGATGCCTATCCCTTCCCAGAAGGTACAATTTTTGCTCTTCCATCTTCGGGTGGAACTTCCCTTGATGAGTACGGCACTTTCTTTCCTTTGAGTATATCGTCTCTCAAGCTAGGCTTTAGGCTCCCTTTCTCCAATTTTACAAAAATGCTCCTGAGAGAGCTGACTTACAGCCCAGCTCAGATGCATCCTAACTTCTGGAGGGCCTTGGTTATTTATGTGATGATGTGTCAAGATATCGGGGTAAAACCCCATCCTTGTCATTTTCTCCTTATGTTCTCTACGCGAAGGGCTCCTGAGGAAATGGGGATGTTTACAGCCGTAAAAAATGGCAAGTCGGAGTGGGATGGTCCTCCCCGCATACCGAAGTGGAAGGTTGACTGGTTTTTGGTACGACCACCTCCGGGTTCTGGGATCTCGACTAAGATATCGATGCTCGCGACTCAACCTAAATCTGGTAACTGGTCTCAGCCTAAGAAAGATTGTCTTTACCGCAAGTTCCATAGTTTCCCTGATCTTGTTTCGACGCGCATATTCCTGAGGTGTATTACCCACGAGGTGCTAGCCCAGCGTGGACTTAGTCTTAAGCACCATTATGGTATTTCTTATGTCTCTCGTCCAATGGTTCTCTTGTTTATTGTTACTTATCCTTACTTCTTTTATTGTTACGGATTCGCAATGTCGTATGCTTATGGATTTTTTTATTATATATTTATATTATTATTTTTTTTATTTTTTTTATTTGCAGAGACAGGATACTTTTCGCGTCTCCCGACTATTGAGGGTTCTGACGACTCTTTTGACGAAGAAACTATTGATGAGCAGGTTCCCGCCCCACAGAAGAGCAAGCGCCGAAAACAGCTGGCGAACAAGAACAAAACTCCCTCAAAAAAGAAGAAAACCTCTGTTGGCGGTATTAATATCTGCGAGTCCGTGCCTCAATCTGTGGAGACCGAAACACGCGCGCCAGAGCCTCTAGACGACCAATCCCCGATTGGTTCGACAATCCCCTTAGGGGCCGGCGGGTCTCCTTCCTCGCACCGAGCAACCCCTGCAGGGAGGGCCTCGGAGACTGCCAAGGGTAAGCAGCCCATGACCCTTGAAGGTGGTCAAGATACCCCTTCTCAGGGCCTGGCTGAGCTTTTTCCCGAGGAAGAGGCGGTGAGAACGTTCTTTCATCGCGATCGACCAGGTTTCCCAGAGATGCCTGAATTTTTAGAGGGCATTGCTCGGGGTAAAGCAGGGCTCGCGAGACTCAATCTGGCGGTAGGTTTCCTTTCTTTTCTTCCTGAATGGTTTTCTTCCTTCTTGTCGGTAGGTGATTTTAACTAGCATATTTTGCTTATTGTAGTCGCTTCTTCTCAACGAGGCATCGGGGCAATATTCCATCGCCCTCGAAGATGGCTACGTCCAGATGGAGGGAGAATATAACCAGATGGTCGATTTTGCTAACAAAGCCCGAGATGTTAAGGAGGCCGCGAAGAAAAAGCTAAAAGAGGAGAAAGAGAGGAATGTTGCTTTGGAGGACAGGGTAAATGAGCTGATGGCGAAGATAAGTGACTTGGAGCTTTCGGCCAGGACTACGGAGCGCAATCACCATGCAGAGCTATCTTTGCTTCGACAAGAGAAAGACCAAGCTTTTGACAAGGGTCGTCGCGAAGGTGCCAAGCAGTATGCTTCTAGCTATCGCAAGAAATGTCGTATTGATTTTATCAGCTTGGCTCGCGACACCCTGGTGATTACCGCACTCAAGCGTCAGCTCAGAAAGCACAAAGTGGCTAACTTCCCTTATGATCCTACGGATCTTTGTGGTCTTCCTGCCGAGCTCCCTGCGTATACCTCTCCTCCTCTTGGGACTTTTATTGACGACGACGCGAGCCTTCTTGAAGGTTGGGTCGTCGAACCCTTCTTACCTAAAGGCAAAGGAGTCGTTAGAGGGATGGAGTCTCACATTCCTCTAGTCCCAACTCCTAAAGTGCCTAAAAGAGTAATTTACTCGGAGGAAAGGATGAAGAAAACAGCGGACTCTTCGACTCGCTCTTGTGCCAGATCATCTGATGTGGATGCTGGGGTCGATGTTGTGACTATTGACAGCGAACAGACTGTTGCTGAAGAAAACATCACGTCGGCCAAAGACGTTGGTAGTGCGGGAGGGGTTCGCGATTCAGCGCTGGTTGAAGCTGATGGGTATCTGGATCTTCCTGACGAAGTTTAACTTCTTTTCATGCGTTGTCTGCAAACTCTTGGGTTGGTGTTATATACAATTTGTTATTTGGTTCTGTGGCCCGTGGATCGGAATGTGATCGCGAGTCTAAATGTGTGTTAGACGATTTTCTTTGGGTCTCATGAGGAGACCGTACAATTATTTTCTTGCATGTCTTTTGTGTTTATTGCTTTTGTTCTCCCAACTACTTTTCTGCTTTAATCATTCAATGCATTAACTGCGGGTCAGGCGTATTTCTTTTATAAATAGCGTTTCCTGCCTTCTCCTTCTTTGTCTGCCTTTTTCAAAGAATACCACCATGGCCAGGACACGACGAACTCGAGAGGGGTCTCTGGATGAGTCTTTCACTATTACTATGGATTCCTCTGCCATTACTGGCAGATGCTTGGTAAATATCCTTTTTTACTTTGCCTTTCTTTGTTTGTTCGTTTCTTAGACTCCTCTTCTCTACGTATAGTGTTTCCCGAAGGAACATTGTGATCGACACCTTAGCCATTTCGGTGGTAAGAGTCTTGTCCTTTGTGTCAATTTCGAACCTTGGGACGTGACTCTGGATAAGGCTGGGAGTTCTTACTTTCTGGGCGAAGGTTGGAGTGAGTTTGCGTATGAGAATGATCTTCATGAGGGAGATGAGGTGACTTTCACCATGTGGCGTGCTAATCCACCTGAAGTTCCCGTTCAGACTGTGGTGTATCAAGTGAAGGTCGTCGTTCCTCTCTAGGCTTAGTGCTTTTTAATGTCTCTTTATTCTGTGTTTGTATGGTGATTTCTCCTCCTCTTCCCCTCCCTCCATAGTGTTCGTGAGGATGTTTACAGTCTCGCGAGCCCTATGTGTTAAGAAAGGAGGGAGAATGAACGAGGTTTTATGAATAAATTAGACTGGGGTTATCGGAAAAAACTTTGGAACTCAAAATGTAATGTGCATCTTGGTGCCGTCGCGATTACAAGTATGTGTCTCATTAATAGATTTTAGAACTTAAAAATGTTTCCAAAATGAGAATACTTAATATTATAAATAGGTCACTCTTCAACATCTTTCGTCCGGAAAGATTCTTCTGTTGGTCTTACGAAAAACCCTGCGAGAAAATCGATCGCGTAAGTATAGATTATTCATATGTCATGACCTGTGATGCGATAAAGAGTGTTCTCACCTGACTACTGCATGCGTATGAGCCAGTAGTAGGGTTTTTCGTGCACCTATGAGTGTCTTTGTGTTTGAGAATGTGATCTCCTATAATGAATTGGAATCAGATTCTTTGTTCTTGTGACAAAACAAAGTAGCTTGCGTGTTTATCTCATCATACCTTAGCTAAGGTATTCTTGATGCCTTGGGAAATCCATGCTCGCGGATAATTGGAGTTTTAGCGCCTGTTTCCTCGCAAATTGCCATTTTCTGTTTCGTTCGCGATCATGCCTATGATCGTTCGCTTCTTTAGTGTAGGAGTGTCTGTCAAAATAGATGGGGATTCATTAGCGTTTTGTATTGCATATTTCCATGCTAAGTATATAGTTTCATGATTGACTTTTTCAGGAGTGTCACTCGTTGAGCTCCATGCCTTGATGGGGTGCTATCCCATCAAGGTCAGGACTTCGTGGTCGAGGTGAGGAGTACGAATGTCGTTACTCACTCTCGGACGGTCACGACTTCGCGACTTGGGTGGGTGCTCTTGGCCCCAGCCCAGCGTCACGGCTTCGCGACCTGGGTGGGAGCTCTTGGCCCCAGCCCAGCGTCACGGCTTCGCAACCTGGGTGGGTGCTCTTGGCCCCAGCCCAGCGTCACGGCTTCGCGACCTGGGTGGGAGCTCTTAGCCCCAGCCCAGAGTCACGGCTTCGCAATCTGGGTGGGTGCTCTTGGCCCCAGCCCAGTGTCACGGCTTCGCGACCTGGGTGGGTGCTCTTGGCCCCAGCCCAGTGTCACGGCTTCGCGACCTGAGTGGGTGCTCTTGGCCCCAGCCCAGTGTCACGGCTTCGCGACCTGGGTGGGTGCTCTTGGCCCCAGCCCAGTGTCACGGCTTCGCGACCTGGGTGGGTGCTCTTGGCCCCAGCCCAGTGTCACGGCTTCGCGACCTGGGTGGGTGCTCTTGGCCCCAGCCCAGCGTCACGGGATTTATGCAACATTCTGAATTCTCGAGATGTGCACGTACCTTTTATTCTGAGATCACGTCCCCCTTTGTGGCGAAAGTATTTATTCCTCTGGTAACCCGATGATAGATTCTTGCTAATGTTTAGTTTCAATCGGTTCTTTCGCCTGCATACAGCTTGTTAGAACGTCTTATACCGCGATTTTATCGCTTTCCATGAAATATTCATCTAAGGTATGCAGACATGTTACGAAAACGTGGGAATTTATACCTGTTGGGGGAGTAGGCTAGGCGTAATAGCGGCATAGTCGCATCACGTTCCAGGAATTTGCAACGTGATTGCCAGAGCTATCCTTCAGTCGATAGGCCCCTGGGGCGACCTCGCGATCCACTATGTACGGCCCCTCCCAGTTGGGATCGAGTTTTCCCCCCTCTGTCTTTCTCAGGACCAGATCTCCTTTCACGAAACCTTTTTCCTTGACATGCTTGTTGTAATACTTCGCGACGCCCGCTTTATAAGCGGTCGCCCGGATAACCGCCATCTCTTGGGTTTCTTCGCGAAGTTGGAGTTCCATCCTCATCTTTTCGTCATTGGTTTCCGAGTCATAGTGAAGGAGTCTTTCGTTTGGGAACAAAATTTCTACTGGAACCACGGCCTCTACTCCATACGCGAGGGCGAAAGGACTCTCCCCTGTTGCCTTTTTCACTGTGGTTCGATTGGCCCAGAGAGTAAGTGGCAGGACCTCCGCCCATCTGCCCTTGGCGCCATCTAGTCTTTTCTTCAGATCCGTGACAATGCTTTTATTGACGGCTTCTACCTGCCCATTGCAGTGTGGATGTGCAACTGAAGCAATTTTCAAATTAACTCCCAGATCGTTGCACCATGCCATCAGCTGGGGCGAGTTAAATTGTGGGCCACGATCGGTTACAATCTCGCGTGGCAACCCATAGCGGCAGATAATGTTCTTCCAAAGGAATTTTTTCACTACAGGTACTGTTGTTGATGCGAGTGCTTCCGCTTCAATCCATTTTGTGAAATAGTCGACTGCGACAATAATATACTCGAGCTGACCCGGGGCCTTTGGTTTAAAAGGGCCAAGAAGATCCAACCCCCACATCGCGAAGGGGATGGGGCTTCCCATGATCTGAAGCTGGACCCCTGGTTGGTGGGAGGCAGGGGCGAAATACTGGCATGCCTGACAAGCTCGTGTCATCGCTTGAGCATCTTGTTTCATTGTGGGCCAAAAATGCCCTTGGCGCAAAGCCTTGTACACCAGGGGTCTCCACCCTGCGTGTGTCCCACACAGCCCAGCATGCAGCTCTTCGAGGTAGGCCTTTGTCTCGTAGTGACCCATGCACTTCAGCTCGCAAGGGTCACCTCCCCTCTTGTAAAGTTCACCTCTGCTGATATAGAAACGTCCAGCCATTCTTTTTAATTGCATGAGCTCCTTCGGGTCAGTTGGACCGCGACCATATCTGAGGTAGTCAATGAATGGGCAACGCCAATCTTCAGACGAACTGTTGATTGCCATCATCTCAATTTCGCGACTGATGGCGCTTTCTTCTTTCACAAAAAACAGATATTTCGGGGGCCCCCCCTTTGATACCGTGAACCCTGATCTTCGCTCGCGTTCTTCTTTGGGACCTTCCCATCTGGCTCCCATCTTCGCGAGTTCATCTGCTTTCTTATTCAGTTCTCTCGGGATTGCCTTTATTTCGAAATGCATGAAAAGCGAGGTCAATGTCGCGACCCGCGCATGGTATTGCGGGAGGTTCCCTGTTCGCGCTTCATAAAGCCCCTGTACCTGTTTTACCACAACTTCTGAATCGCAACAACATGATAGCACAGAGACTGAAAGGCCAATGGCTAACTCTAGCCCTGCGATCAAGGCCTCATATTCAGCTTCATTGTTCGTGGGTTTGAATTTCAGTGCGATGGCGTGGCTTATTTCATCTCCCGTAGGCGATGTGAGAATCACACCCGCTCCACATCCTTCGTCATTCACGGCTCCGTCTGTGTGCATTATCCACATCATCTGTTCGCCATACGGATTCACCACTTCCCCTTCTCTGAAACTTGTTTCGACAATGAAGTCGGCAAGTGCGTGTGCCTTGATAGCTGGCCTGGGCCGATATACCACATCGAACTCTGACATTTCAATGACCATTTTGTGAGCCTCCCTGCTACGGTTGGTTTTGTCATGAAGCTATTCAGTGGCAGGTCCGTTAGGGTTTCAATCGGGTGTGCATGGAAATAGGGTCTTAGTTTGCGAGCAGCCGTTATCAGCGCAAGTACAGACTTCTCAACCGGGGAATACCGTGTCTCCGCGGGCAATAAAGCTCGGCTGACAAAATAGACCGGCTTTTCTGACTCGCGAACAAGGACTGCACTTACCGCCCTTGAGCTGGCCGCGAGATACAACTGGAGAGTTTCTCACGGAACCGGGGAAGATAAGATCGGGAGCTTTGTCAGATGCTCTTTGAGGCTCGCGAAATCTTGACCACATTCTTCAGTCCACTCAAAGTTCTTTGGTTTTCTCAAAATTTCGAAGAAGGGGAGGTTCCGTTCGGCCAATTTGGCACAGAATCTCCCCAAATAATTTACTCGGCCTACAAACCGTTGGACCTCATGGGTAGACCGTGGTGGTTCAAGATCCAGAACGGCTTTGACTTTATCGGGATTTACCTCGACACCGCGAGCACTAATCATGAAGCCCAAAAATTTTCCTTCTGTGACCCCGAACACGCACTTGTCTGGGTTTAGACTCATCCCGTACTTTCTGAGCGTCGCGAATACTTCTCCCAGGTCACGAGCATGATCACTCTGCTCCTTGCTTTTCACCACAATGTCGTCAACGTAGGCCTCAACTGTATCCCCTATCTGATCACTGAAAATGCGGTCTACCAATCTCTGGAAAGTGCCCCCCGCGTTTTTAAGGCCGAAAGGCATCACTTTGTAGCAGAAGGTTCCCTTATCTGTTATGAAAGAGGTATGCTCTGAGTCAAGGGGGTTCATCATGACTTGGTTGTATCCCGAGTATGCATCTAAAAAGCTGAGTGCCTCATGTCCTGCAGTGGAGTCTACAAGCTGATCAATAGAAGGTAGTGGGTAGCTGTCTTTCGGGCAAGCTTTGTTTAAGTCTGTGAAGTCTACACACATCCTCCATTTTCCCGTTCCTTTCTTCGCGACCATGACGACATTAGCCAACCAAGCCGGGTACTGTACTGGTCTAACAAATCCAGCTTTTAGGAGTTTCGCGAGTTCTGCGGCCGCGGCCTCATTCTTCGGACCCGCTTGCTTTCTCTTTCGCTGTCTTTTGGGAAGGATATCGTTGCTAATATTTAGAGAGTGAGTGATCACTGATGGGGGAATTCCTTTCAAATCTTTGGGGGACCAAGCGAAGACATCTCGCGATTCCGATAGCAAGTTTTCAATCTCTATCATCACCATAGGGTTGAGGTTACCCCCTACCGATAACTTCTCTTCTTTGTTTACAAAGGGGGTGACCTCCTGCGTTTTAAACCCGGAAAACTTTGCTCTGTCCACATCTCCCTCAGAATCCTGATATCTAGGGGGCTCGCGAACATCTAACTCAGCTTCTTCTTCAACATTAGGCATGCCCGGGACAAAAAGTTGATTCGCGAGCAGAGGCGTTTCTTCTCCCTTTTCAGACTTGATATAACAAGAGATGCTTTCCTTCTCCACACCCGTCGCGATTCCAGCTCCGGATGGTGTGGGAAACTTTATGCAGAAATGGCTCATGGATACTACTGCATCAAACTTACACAATGTGCCTCTCCCGATGATTGCGTTATACGAAGAGCTTGTCGGGATGATTACGAAATCAATCTTTTCTGATCTTCGTGGCCCTGTCTCATCTCCCATCACTACATCTAAACTCACCACTCCTAGTGCGGTGACTCTTTCTCCCGCGAAGCCTACTAAGGTTGTTCGCGTCGGTCTCTTCATTCGTGGATCAACCCCTAGCTTTTCGAAGGCATCCAGATATATTATGTCGGCAGAGCTGCCCGTGTCTACCAGAATACGGCTGACTAGTTTCGTGCCAATTTGTAGATGTATGACCAATGGGTCACCAGAAGAGACTGCCCACTCATTGATCTCTTCGTTAGAGAAAACCAGTTGATATGGCTCTCTGGGAAGGGGCTTCGCGATACTCATGACTGGGAGCCCGCGAGGGAGCGGTGCGTTGATCATCTTGCATTGCTCACGCCTGTTCGGGGGTATAGGGACATGCTTCCCGGCTATGGTCCCTACATGACCGTCTGGTCGCGGGAAATCTTGGTTGCGTTGAGGTGGATGAGGATCGTTCGCGTGCTGTTGATTACGCCCCCTTCCTCGCCCACCGTTGTTGTTTCCCCCTCTGAATGGCCCCCGGCCAGGGTTTCTACCACCCCTGCCTTGATTGTTTCCCCCGCCTCTCTGATTCATGAGGACTGCTCTCTGTTCGGGTTCATTGTTCATTCTTGGGCCACTTCGGCACTCATCCGTGTTGTGAGTAGTGGAGTTGTGGTTGGCGCACCACATTCCATCGCGACCGCGACCTCGGCCTCCATTGCCTCGGCCGCGACCTCTGTAGCCGGAGTTGTCATCCCTCTGGTTCATCAAATTCTGTTCCTGAAATTGGTTCTGGTCCGTATTCTGTCTGTAATCCTGATATCGATCTTGATTCTGACGCTGAGTTACTAAACCTGGGGCCCGTGAATCACCCTGTCCCTGGTCAAACTGTTGTCTTTTGTTCCCCCAATTCTGATTACCCTTTCTAGAGCTCTGGTTTTGGTTTTGGTTCTGCTTGTTCTGACCTCCACCCCCCGCGGGTGCGCTCGAGTGAGTCTCAACTTGTATTTCGACATAAGCTCTTTCCAACATGGCCTGATAGGACCCTTCCTGTTTTCTGTATAGGTGCTTTTTGAACTCGCTCCCGTCGGCCAGCCCATTTAAGAATGCGACCCTGGCGGTTTTATCATCGAAGTCATCAGCTTCTAAAACCATCAGCGAGAATCTTTTTACGTACTCTTCCAGACTTTCACCTGTTTTTTGCTTAATCCCGACCACCTCTTGCATGGTTATCTTCCTCTTCTTCGAAGAGCCAAAATGCAACAAAAATCCCCTTTCAATATCTGCAAAACATGAGATGCTCCCGGGTGGTTGATTTAACATCCATGTCATGGCAGTGTCCGCGAGCGTTCCTGGGAATCCCTTACACAGGGTGGCCTCATCCGGACCCCTCGCGATCATGGCGTACTTATATCGGGTAAGATGCTCCTTAGGGTCTCCCTTACCGGTGTATTCCTTGATAGTTGGGAATCTAAAATCTGGTAGTGGAGGGGCCCCGATGATGTGTTCTGCAAAAGCTGTGGGGCCAAACATTGTTGAGAAATTGAGAGGAGGGTTCTGGGATGTCTCGCGATAATAGTGGGGTGCTCCCTGACGTTCGCGCTGGTCTTGCATAGGATAGTATGCTCGGCCCCTCTCGTCATAACGAACATCGTGTTGAGAGTTGTAGTGCTCCTGATGACTCATTGGGGCCTGGTTCAAGTCGAACCTTCCCCGACCCACGTCGTGAGTATCATTTCTCTCCCTCGGCCTTCTAGAAACCGAGGCTCTGTCATCCGGGACAATTTCAGCTACTTCTTCTCGATTAATTTCTCTTGCGTCGCGATTGGTCTGGTCGTTGAGAGGTTCGACCCTTTGGTTAGCTGTATTTGGGGCAATCGGGGCGCCTTGCGCTATCCAGGCGGCAAAAAGCTCATTCTGCTCCCGAGGGATAGTGATAAGCTCGGGGACTTCCTCCTCGACACGAGGGAGTGGTGGGGGATTGAGAGTGTTTTGATTGATGTGTGACGTGGTGGCGTTTACTGTTCCGCTTCTGCCGGTTTCGACCATAATGCTGTCCGTCGCGAACTGACTCTCGAGATTTCAAAGGGAGCTAGCTGCACGAGGAGGTCCCCACGGTCGGCGCCAGTGTTGGAGCCCAGATATTCGGGATCTCGCAATCAACACCTCGCGAGATCTGGCCTTCTATGAATCTTCAAATACTGGAGACCTTCCTTACGCAAACTGGAGCAACAACTTGTGACACATTGTTATCTGGATCAAAACGTGCTATTCTCTTCTGTTCTTTATGTTCTTCAGTCCCTATGGTACCTGCACAACCAAACCGGAAGGTTGAACCCCCTGATTTGGCTCTCCGACGCTCAAGTCAGTAATAGCTATAGGTAAATGAACACAATGTCTCAATAACAACAACAGAATGAAGCAACACAAAGAGAAGATAGTGATCAAAGTAATGACTAAAACAATGAAACCTCGTGAGCTAACTCAATGAAACAGTAAATGATGAAACTCAACCAATCGTGACGAATCAGACCTCAAAAGCACGATGACGATACCGAGAGTCAGAATCCAGGTACCGATCATCCGATTTCCTACTAAAAGAGGTGAATCGGGAACGGAGAGACGAGCTCGGAAATGAGTAATCGCCTTATGTGTTTTCTCTCTCGAGAGAGGGAAGAAGATGCTCTCAGTCGCCTCCTCTTCTCTCTCTTTGCCGTTAGGATTTATAATTGGACATTGGGTCCCACACTATCTGGTGCTGCTTCTTTTACCTATTGGGCCTCTTGATGGGCTTTCCATACTTGATTTGGTTACTCACCCTTATGGGCTCGCGGCCTGTTTCTCAGTCGCGGACCGGGTTCGTGTCACTTTAATCGCGAGAACCGGGTTCGTGTCATGACTCGCGAGAACCGGGTCCAACACTAGTGGGAAGCCAAAAGTTTGGTTTAGAGGCTCTTTTTATAGATGGACCCATCGTAAAGGTCCATTGCACCCTCAAAAGATGGTTCCTGTTGAAAACAGCTCTCATGTCAAAACAACTGGTGAGATTTTAATTCCACAAAGGTAACACAATCATATTATATCATTTGATGTATATCTTATGTGGGTATGGATGATGTGATTGTAGTCAAGGTTCCATTAGGTGCATATATAATGGACTTTGTTTTCACTGAAAAAGAAGATGGTGGGATTTTTGACAACACATGCATTTTCAATCAACTGGATTCATTTTCAACACCAGGTGCAACAACGAAGTCTATATTGACTGAATGTGTTAAGAAAGAAAAGAAAGAAAAGCAGGAAGTATATCATAGAAATTCTCAACACATTAAGACTGAATAACTTGTTGATGGTTTTATCCATTTATTTTGTAACTGTCCCTGTTTAAATTTGATATCGATGTCTTTATTATGATATTGCCATTTTGCAAGTGGGTGAAAATTTTATTAGCTTATAAATTAATTGTTGTTATGTGCCTGATTTTACTTTCTCAATTTTGTAAACAAGTGCACAATTATCTGGTATTTACTTTCTTGCAATTCTCTATGTAGACTTGCTTGCAAACTCTATGAGGCTCTGAGATGAGAGAAAGGCTTAGTAAAAAAATTGAAAATTGAGAAAGTGACGTTGAAGAGATAACTTGAGAGAAAAAGGATTACGAGTATCTACTTCTTGACTTCTTTTTCTTTATTTGGTCTTTAATTTCTTTTCATAGTAGTGATATTTAAATGCAAAAAGGGAAGGGAATTATAACTCCAACAATTTTTTCACAATCATTGCAATATTAAAACTTCAATGGTGCATAGTTTTCTTTTCAGAATTCAGTGATTAATTTCTATCTAATATTGTGGCTTATTTGGATTGATCACTTATCCAATTTGCGAGCATGAAGATAGGTGTTATGTTTCAAGCTATTGGTGATGTTGTTCAGATGCTAATAAACAACAACTGTTGTCCTTCTTTGAACCATCCCAATCACATGCCATTAAAGTTTTCATTGAACCATCCCATTGAGGTAACGTCCTTCTTATTCAATTAAGGAGCCCTTTAATTCAGCAACGCATGTACTGATTTGTCATGACATTCCTATTAGGTGTTTTTCAATCAACATTCCTATTAGCATGTTGTGAATGTAGAGAGTGAAGGAAAAAAGTGTCTTCTAAACATGATAGAGGAAATGAGGTTGAAGAATGTATGAGTGTACCTCAAACCTCATCTTATTATTCTTTCATGTCCTAGGGATGACTGTAACAATTCGAGGAGTGTTTTTTGGTGCTGACATGTTGTACAAATTGTTGAAATGCTTATGGTAGTTAAGATATTATGTTTTCTCCAACTTTTGCAATCCTTTAGAAGTTGTTTTGATCATACATATGTTTTCTACATTGCTATGCAAATCGTTCAAATGTTTCCATCAGCTAGAAGGCATCTCTCTAACTTAACCCTTAATTTCTTTTTGCTTATCTATTTCTCCGGTTCTTCACAGTTTTAACCTTTTGTTGTTTATTCATGAGTTCAGGTGAAAATATTAAGAAGCATCATAATGTGATTCATCATTGGTCACATGTAGGATCAATTTAAGCAAGAATTCAATATATTTTCTGTTTCAAGGTCATTTATTGGATAAGATGATCCTTGGAATTATCAAGGAGTTGGGTTCAGTTCAAAACTAATATTTGGATATAGCTCCTTAGCAAAAATTCAAGGAAAAAGATTTAAAAAAACAGGTGTTTTTATAGGAGTCAACTTAGCCAAGGCCGTAAAGTGTTGTCTACACTTGACATGATATCAAAGTTGGCGCTCTTCACTTTTATAGTGAAACTTTAATATGGTCAAGTTAAAACAAGTGTTTCCATTTGCTCATCTAATTCTTGTTGTGATTATTACCTGCTCACTTTTGTAATCACTAATTATTCGCCTAATCGCGCATTTTGTGCCCATTGATGAAGAGGTTAAGAAACTACTTTGGATTGTTGTTCGCCTAATGATTATTATGACAATCAAGTCTCTCCAACATCAAGCTAAAGTTCTGGTAAACAAATATTTGTTGGTGATTCCTATCTCCCATACCTTTCAACTCTTGGCGGCATATTAGTCTGCAAAGTGGTATGTTTTCTTGCTTAATGTTATCAGTTTATGCAAATGTTCTTCTGCGGATGCGTAATTTCTTCAAAACTGTCACAGATTTATGATTTAACACAGCTGTTAACCGCCCTTTACTTCAGAAGCTATGAAAATCTTACAAGAATACAGAAGGTTGAGTGGAATAACCTTTATTAATTACTCTTTATAATTATGTTGCCAAACAAATCCTTCATTTAGCTTATCCTTGCAGCGGTATGTCTACAACTCATGCTGTTTTTATAGGCGCTATGTGTTTGTACTTCGTCTTCTGGTCAGATCTGTTTGCTGATAACCGATCAACTCAACTTGTTACATACCGTAGTTCACATCTTTCGAATTTTTCTTTAGGCGTAAGATTTTACTTCTATCCAAAACAAAGAATTATGCATTCTAATGGTTTGACTGTTACCCATTAATTGATCTTACACTTTTACAGGTTTCTCTAGGATATTTCGTTGCTGATCTTGCCCTGCTTTTGTGGTTTTATCCTTCGTTAGGAGGGAAAGAGTTCGTAAGCTCGCTTCATCGCATTCTTTTTACGTGTCTTAAGATTTAACATTCTACCAATTTCATGATGTATATATGTTTTCATTTTAGGTTCTACATCACGCTTTATCGGGAGTAGCAGTCATGTATTCTTTGTTTTCCACCGAAGGACAGCTTTATACGTTCATGATCCTCATATCCGAGGTGACTACACCAGTAATCAACATGCATTGGTATGACTTTTACAAACTCCAATTTGCATTATCCATTCTTTCGTTTTCAATATGTAATTTGTTTTTGTTCCTTAGGTTTCTTGTTACCGCTGATTTGAAGGAGTCGCACCTATGTCATCAATGGTGTCCTCATATTTTTGGCCTGGCTGGTTAGTAACCCGAAGTTTAAAGATGATTAGTTTCACTAAGAAAATCGATGAATACAATGCAGGTTGCGTGAATTCTGTTGTTCGTGTACATGTTCTATCATTTTTACTTGCACTATAATCAGGTTATTAAGATGCAGCCGTTTGGATTCGTCGTGGTGTTTGTCCTGCCTTCGATCTTGACCGTGCTGAACTTGATGTGGTTTGTAAAGATTGTCAAAGGGATCTCTTGTTACATAGTTTCTCTCTACAGTTTTTGCAGCAAAATAGATAAAGAAAATACTGACAGAAAAAAGATATGTTTGATTTTTAGTTGATTCCAAATGTAATTCATTGTAAATGCAACATACCCTAACTTCACTTGAGCAGGAAGAACATAGCATTTTTTTCTGATGTCTTTCTTGTCTTATATCTATATAAAAGTTGGTTGTCTATTGTCAAAATTGAATGAAATTGGTACCAATTTAATGCATTACTCATTTCTTAATCACCTCTTATTGGACTTTTGGGCATGTATTTAAATATCTTTCTTATATCCCTATGTTATATTTATTTATAGTCTACTTGATTAAGTCACAAATTAAATTAATGTGTGAGCTTCTCTTATGACAATGCAAACTTATTCTAATATTATGTTTTAAAACTACTTCAAACATAAATATAAGGAAATAAAAAATACTTATATTTACAAATATTAATAAATTTGATAACAACAACAACATATTAACAAATAATGTATAACTATATTAAATCACATACGAAAATCCGTAATTTTCTCGCGCGTAGCACGAGGCCCGTATCTAGTATGTATAAAGATTAGCCGATGGTTGAACGAAATAAATGTAATTGGTATCTAATGAATTCTAAATTCATTTAATTAGTTATTTATAGTAATTAATTATCATTAATTCTAAATCCATTTAATTATCTTTGGTACTTAATTAATGCTATATCCATTTAATTTTTTATTTTTATTTATTAATTATCTTATTCTAACTATAATTATAATCTACTATCTAATATTTAATATCTAATATCTTATCATCATATATATTTAAAAAATAATGTAATTGTTTGAACAAAAAATAAATGAAAGTTGTGACTTTTAAGTCATTTTGTGAAACTAGATAAACAATACATTTTATTATTAAACTATATTGCTCATTTATGTATGAGTCAGTATTATATTTTAAAACTACTTTAAATACAAATTTGAGAAAATAAAACATACTTATAATTATAAATATTAATAAATTCGATACGTACAACAAAAATATTAAAAAATAATACGTAATAACATTACATCACGTACGAAAATCTGTAATTTTCTCGCACGGAGCGCGGGGACCGTATCTAGTTTAGTAGTAAATGAGTGACCATTAATGCTGATTTGGAGAACATTCGTTGACAAACATAAAATCATCAATAAATTGAAGAACATTCATTTTTTAAAGAACATTTATTGAGAAACCGAAAAACATTCATTCAAAAATCGTATATGTACATCACTTTTTCAAAGAATGTTCCTCAAAATTTTAATGAACATTTAAGTATATTTTAATGAGTATTGATAAGATGATGCTATATACACTCGTTTTTATTGCTATTTAGACTCATAATATCACGCAGGCGCAACGCGTGGGTGTGATAATAAGTCACGAGTACGTTTTACGTAGGCGTTATCGTATAATGGATACCCGTTCAATAGAAGAAGAAAAAAACGCACGTCGACGCATTAGGCAGGCGTGCCTCCTATAATTTATTGGAGTCGTGTAGAGAGCAAGAATTAGTTGGTCGATTTTTATTAATTAATTCAATTTGGGCCCAAACACAACAAAACCACATCTATGCAACCCTACATCCCCGCCTTTACCTTGAATCTCCCTCGCCTCAACTACGCCCAGTCTCCGGCCTTCCCCGTCCCACCGGCTAACCACCTCATATATCTAAACTCAACCTCACCCTGTAATTATTGGTCTTCTAATCGACAAAACCAGATTGTTGCCTTAGATTTTGTTCAGATCTACACATTTGAATAACCAGATAAATCCAAATTAATTAAATGAGACACACAACAGAAAAAAGGCCGGCCAGATTCGAAGCCGCTGCGCCTGGGATGATGACAAACACAACTCCTTCGGAAGATGTCCTATGGTTTATTCACATCCAATTATTCACTGAAAAAAGTTCAAAAACTGATCGAACTCAACCTAGGATGGCTACCGCCACTATTAATTTATTTCATTCAATAATTAATCTCGACCATAGAAAATTAATTAATTAAGCATAACTGCGTATTTAGATTCATTGTATCGAGATAGACTTCAATTAAAATTATACCTAAAGTAATATCCGCCGCACCGCTGTTCCAAGATCGAGATATTGATTATTTAGTTGAGACGATGAATTGAACCAAATATGTTCTTCTTTGAAATATGCATGATCGATGCAGGACTTAGGCCCTGTTCGGCTAATGGAGTTTCGTCTTTATTTAAGTAGCTTATAAACTAGCTTAGTGTTATAATAAGTTATGTTGGATCGATTACTGTCTAAGTATCAAAGAACTAACAAGTAATAAAGTAAAGACACAAATAAGGCTCCGTTCGGTAGAGCTTTTTTTGCACATTACGGAGCTTGATTTTTTATTGCATCTAGTTACCAAGTGTTCGGTGAAAAAACATTCATCTAGCTTAACAAGATTAATGTAGATTAAAATAGCTTAATTTGTTAATGTTATACCCCCTAGATTAATGGAGCTTAACAAGCTTAACTTAATTTTTAATCCATTATTACCCTTTATCAATAAAAATTTAAATAATTTAGTATGTCCTTTTTTGTCATTTTACTATTATTATTACAAATTCAGCTAGAATTACCGAACATTCAAGTAGCTTTTTAAACCGCATTTACATCTTCAGCTTCAGCTATTCATTCAGAAAATCTAACCGTCCTATCTTTTCCATAAATCTTAACCTAAACAATATAATATTCTCGCTTAAGAAAATCTCTTTCTAAGTAGGTATTATTTCATTCCGTGTGAAATCTCACCTTGTTCTCCAAGCTAATATTCAACTTTGATCTTCGGCTTTTATTAAATGCGCCGCCTCTCATGTATAAGGAAACTCAATCTATAAGGAAATATTCCTTATAGATATTATTTCATTATATCTAAACATTCATACGGCGCGCGTCCTTAAGACCTAGATCTTCCACCGAGTTGCTCTATCCTTTCTTGAAAAATCTTCTTTCCTTATTTGCGAGTCAACTCTTTCTTATTTCTCAAAGGCCATCCTCCATAATATCTCAACCGATATTTTTCCTCGGATGGACCTTTACTTGCACAACTGTGTTTCATTCGACGTAACCTTACGTCTCATGCAATCCAGCAGGTCTTCTCTTATTCCTGTAACCACTAGTAAACATACATATGCACTCAAGTAAATTGCTAGTGGATGTTTGTCATTAATCTAAACCCGTTACATCTCAACAATTTTCCCCTTTTTGATGATGACAAACATCCTTAACAAAAATATCATAAACCCAAGGCATATATACCAGCTGTGGAACAAAGACTACCAAAACCCTAAAACTTTCCCCTCAGAAAAACAACGAACTAAAACTAAGTATGAATTCCCCCTCAAGTCTTGTTATCCTTTATTTTTCCCCTTTTGGTATCATAAAAAAGAATAAGGTGACTCTGCTAGCAACTTAAGAGCTCATAGATAAAAACAACTAAGCATAATTTATATTTAATTTCTTTAAGGGCCATACCCTTCTTACATCACACCCAAAATACATTCCCATGACAGAAAGTACACAACACAAAACAACTTAAGCATGAAAAAGTTAAAAAAAAAAAACAACAGAAATCAGGAATAACAGCTAGGGAACAAAAGTGTAGGCCAGGTATGCCATGGTAACGATAGGATCACTCTGTGCCGTCCTAAGGAGTTGATCGAGACAAGAGACTCTATAGCGCAATCTCAACAATGTCGAGTTTGTCCCTCATCAGGGACATCTCCTTCTCAAAAATCCCTATCAGACGTTGTTATTGATCGGAGAGATTAGCAAAAAGTCGGCCTAATTTCCCAATAGCATTATGCGCTTCATAGACCATCGTTGGCTCTTCATTCTGTTTCCCATCAGGGCTCGCAGATGATACTTCCTCAGCACCGTCCATCTGAACAACATCTTGAGCCATTACCCAGCCTGGATTTCCATCTTTCATGAACATCATCTTCTTCAAATTACTCTCATCCAAGCATCTCTAGGCGACAGTTTCACTTTCATCGGAGTACATCACAACACTTTGTAGGATCTTCTTTACCAGACTCAGATAGGAAAGTGAGTGGGTGTCGTTGTTGCTAGCATGCTCCAATGTGCTATAAGACAATCTTTGCTAGGTTGATCGGTTCCTTTGAGAGCAGCTTGTCTAGCAGCACAAAATCCTTAATGAGTATACAGTTCCTCTTTTGCTCTCTTGGAGTGACATTGCATACCAGTACAGAGTGAAGAATTTTGTGAGTAACTCCCATGAAATTTGTTTTGACGTCACTAGAGGAAGGATTGGAGTCTTCACTGATCCTCTTCTTGATATCCATAGGTTGAATGTCTTGTGGCCACTGTCGACCTTTTGAGTACTCACTGTATCCTCCATAGGGGACCTTCAGAATGAAGGCAAGCTCAATTCAAGAAACGGTGCACTTCTGTCCACCAATGACAAATTGACCAAGAAGAGCATGAGGTCTCTCCTCCAGTCTGAAGGACGCATTGAACTCGTTAATAAGCCCTACATTCACATCCTCTCCAGTGTCGAATAGGTGATCCCACTTTTGGGATTTTAGACAATCAGACACCCCCAGACCATTTGCAACCAAAAACGAGTTATCTAGAATGAGCTCTCTTACCACGGAACAACTGGAGACATCTTTGAGTCCTACGGATGCTTTGGGTGGAGCGCAAGACTTTCCCTTTCTAGCACTCTTTCTTGGGGTGATTTTGGCCTTCTTTGTTTCCAGCTTAGTCTCTTCTTCAAAAGTCTCCTATGAAGATAATTGAGTCGTCTCTTTGATGATCTGGGAGCGAGTCTTTCTTTTTCCAGTCATCGGACTTCCTTTAGTTTCTTTTCTGTCTCCCTTGGAAGACTTCTCATTGATTTCAGATTCGAGTTCCTTCTCAACGTTTTCCATTGACTCATCATGCATCGGCGTCATCTAAGAGACGTCGCCGACAGGATGAGACTCATCTTCGACACCTTTTTCCTCTTTTTCCTTGGTCCCGTGCTCGGATGGAAGGTTAGAGGCTTGAGGCTCAAAGATTTTGGGCTCAGTGTAGACGAACATGGCGGTCATCGGGTCAAAGGAGGAGGATTCAATGATGATTGGAGATGGATTTGGGATGAGAGAGGCTTGAGACATGTAGACGACGGAGGAGAGCTTTTGAAGAAGTGTTTCGAGGGTTTCGTCATTGGCGATGACGAAGGTAGGCTTTTGGGCGGAGTTTCGCCGAGAAAGGGGGTGTTTCAAAAAGGGAAGGAAATATTTACCCGGATGCACGAATCTGTCGTTGATTTCTCTACCCAAATTTGAAAAGAGACCGTTGGATTTCTGTATCCTTTTCACACGCCATATTCACCGCCCAAATCTTTCACATTTCCAAACCTTCATATTACTTAAACATTCATTTTCTGTAAATATATATACAAATAACTTCTAACAAATATGAATACAAATTATACTATTAAAATGAAATATTACTTAAACATTTGTTACATTAAGGTGTCATATCTTATAATATATACAGTTTTTCACCTTTTTTTTAAAACCTTAACGAATGAGAACATTTCAACAAAAACTATATGAGAATCGCTTATAAAATTTGTAGTAACTAATTTCTAGACTAATATTTCTTTGGAAATAAGTTTTTGAAGTTGCATTAGAATTTATTATTTATTAGTATTTAATTTATATAATTATGAGCTTTGTTTATTTCGATTTGGTTCATAAATTTCTTTAAAGGAGAGATATTATATCATTTGATATATAATTGTTTTTCTTTAGGTTTTTATAAAAATATAAGTCAATATAAATCATTAGTAATTTAATACTCCCTCTGTCCCACTTTGTTTGTCCTCTTACGCGTTTACACACTTGTCGATGCATGTTTTGCGTCGTTAATATCTCTAACTTCATATTATTAAAAATTATAAAATCTTGATATTGTTAAAGTATTAAATGAGACGAATCAAACAAGACCCTACATGACTATATTAATACACAAATATTGAGAATAATCGAGCAAATTGCGTTAATAGGTGAATAGTGTCAAATTTCGTCATAGGACAAACAAAGTGGGACGGAGGGAGTAAGTTATAATAACAATATCAATTTCTATGTTAATAATTTATTAAGGTAATTATAAAATAATTCTCATAAGTATACCCGTGCATGGCACGGGCATGCACGGGTCTATATACTAGTTTAATTGATTTAGAAAGAATCATGTTTGAATATTGAATTATCGCGACGTCCATATGTTCATCGTTTTGTCTTTAACGTACAATTTTTTTTCTTTGGGCCTCAGCTTATGCTGCACGACATACTGTAAGACAGACTTTATGTATATCCACAACATTTATAAATTCATCCTGATTTCTTTTTATTGATTTCGTAAAATTTTCTCGCGTATAAGTTATAACATGCAATGCCGGCCGATCGACGGTAAGAGTTACTAATACTATGCATGCATGTATGTTTTTCTTCTTTTTTAAAAGGGAGAAAAAAAAAAGTAAACTTCAAATAGTACTCTCTCCGTCCCAATATTAAGGGCCCGTTTGCGTTTTTCGATGAAAATTAAGGAAGTGAGAAATAAAAAGTTGTGAGAGAGTGTGGTTTATTATGTAGGAGAGAGAAGATAAAAGGTGATTAGGTGTGGAAATTGATGTAAAAAAGGAAGAAGAGAGAAGATAGTTAGGTGTGAATTTTTAGAAAAGTGATTTGATGTGAATAATAATACGAAAGATATAAATGAAAACAAGCATAATATTTTGGAACGCCAAATAAGAAAAACAAGCACTATATTATGGGACGGAGGGAGTACTCGGTATTGTTAAATTGTAAGTTGGCCTGTAGTAGCCGTCTACAGACTAAACACATTTACGTCCAGTAATCATCTTTTTATCTTATTAAATACAGCTTTTGTATTTGTAGAACATAGATGGACAAATGGTACCAACCAAGTCAATATAAACAAAGGATCATGAAAGCAAACAGCAGAGTCACTTTTCTAATTTTTTTTTTTTTTTTTTTTCTGAAGTAGGCTTTTTTTAAAAATAAATTTCCGATATGGGCTCGTTTTAAAACTTATTCCCAACATAGACACTTTTGTGAGGTTCGGAAAATATTTACATTGGAGAGACGCTGATTTTCCCAGCGTCTCCACACCGAAGCAAAAAATATTTTTTTTTGAAAACTTATGTATAAGAGACGCTGGTTATACATGTAAGATTTTAAATATTTTTTTAGAAAATTCTTTCGTTTTTTTTTAAACTCACGTATAAGAGACGCTGATACTCTTATACATGAAATATTGTTAAAAAAAAGTTAGACCACTTGAGCACACAAAGGTATTATATTCATGTATATACATCAATCGTAACATGCATGATTGAAAATAGCAAATTGTATTATATTCATGTATATACATCAATCGTAACATGCATGATTGAAAATAGCAAATTTTTTTGCATTAGACCACATGAGTCCCTCATCTTTATCATGTTTTACCAGCGTCTCTTATACGTGGGTTTAAAAAAAATATTTAAAATCTTACATGTATAAGTTTTAAAAAATATTTAAAAATTATTTAAGAGATGATGGTTTTCCCAGCGTCTCTTATACATAAGTTTTAAAAAAAAAAAAATTTGCTTCGGTTGGGAACGTAAAAATTTTCCGAACCTCACAAGAGTGCCTATGTTGGGAATAAGTTTCAAAACGAGCCCATATCGAGAATTTATTTTAAAAAAAAACCTACTTCAGAAAAAAATTCTTACTTTTCCCTAAAAAATGGTTTATAAGCTTTTGAATTACATTACCAAATTTAGTAAATGAAATATAGGGCCTAGAAGTTCTAAATAATAATATAAACTCACATGTATGTAGTACGTACCATATGTTATGGAATAAGAATATAATGCAGATAAGTCAACCATATATTGCTTTCCGACCTCGATCAAGTTCTGTTCATCGGGCAGTGAACAAGCTAGCCTGACTACGTACTTCACCCTGCACTACTTTACAAACTAAAAGTATAGTCTTAACGGAAAATAAAATAAATTCAAAAGTGTAGTGTCGTGTTTCATTGGCATCTTTAACCAAAAATATCATTTGTTAAATTAATAATAAATAATACAATGTTTATAGAGGTCAAATAGAATTTTTTTCTTTTCTTTTTTTTAGAAATTTTTTTCAATATGGGCTCGTTTTGAAACTAATTCCCAATATGGGCATCCGTATGAGGCTCGGAAATTTTTCACGTATGAAAACGCACCGTCTCTCATCCGAAGCAGAATTTTATTAAAAAAAAAAACTTATGTATAAGAGACGCTGGGAAAACCAGCGTCTCTTATAAATGTATTTTTTTTTGACCCACGTATAAGAGACACTGGTTTTTTCAGCGTCTCTTATACGTGGGGTTTAAAAAAAAAGTATTTTTGTGTAAGAGACGCTGGTTTTCCAGCGTCTCTTACACCCTTAAAAAAAACCAATGGCGTCATCATCCTCTTCCAAACAAAATTCTCACATGTAAGAGAAGCTGATTTACTTTTTTTTTAAACCCCACGTATAAGAGACGCTGGAAAAACCAGCGTCTCTTATACATAAGTTTGAATTTACTTTGTATAAGGCGCTGGTTAAACCGTCGTCTTATACAAATCATTTTTTTTTTGAATTTTGCCAGCGTCTCTTACACCTGAGAATTAAAAAAAAAATATCTGCTTCGGTTGGGAGACGCTGGTAAAACTCCAACGTGAAATTTTTCCGAACCACATGAGAGCGCCTATGTTGGGAATAAGTTTCAAAACGAGTCTAAATAAAAAAAAAAAATTGAAAAAAAGCCTACTTCAAAAAAAAAAAAAAAATCGACGAAATAAGTATAGATGCTACTCGCAGCTTTCAAGTTGCAACGAGTGTAATTAAAACCGATATATACTGGATACATATAACACACTAAATAATTTTGTATTGAGTTGTAAAATGAAATCAAGTATCTAACAACATACCGTAACTATTGGTATATGTATAATGTTATAAACTGGCATGCAACGTCAAACTTGCGTGAATATTATAAGGTGGGGTAGACACATTCTATTTCAAACTTATTGACCAAAATAATATTTGTGTTGTACATTGTTTAAGCAAAATGTAACGTATCTGGATAGTTTTATCCGAATTCGAAATCTTTAATATGGCAATTGAGTTTACAAAAATAAACCGAGATGATGAATATAGAAAAGCATATCTTAATGGAGAAAAATAAAAAGAGGAGAAAATAACGAAAAAGGAAAACCCGGTTGGATTCGTTTGTTTTCCTTCCTTTTGTCTTTCATTGAATAACGCGATTGGATGGGGACGTCCAGTGTGTATAGAGACAGCTGCCCCGGATATGGGGCTATTTCTTAATCTTGGTAAGTTTGTTTTGTGTTGTCTAATTGTCAGCGTACGTACGTATCCCGGTTTGTCTTATTGTTCCATTTGTATAAATGACACATGAGTGACCCTTTGTAGGCCTGAAGGATGGCAATGGAGGATTTAAGGTCTCTGTTCTGTTACGAAGAGGTGGGTGTGTTTTTGTTGGTTTAAAATTGAGTGGTTTATTCAGTTGTGATAATTCATTTGACTGCAATGCAGAGTGTGGAAGAACTGAAAGAGAAGATTGTATACCTGACATACGAAGTGGAATGGGCAAGAATGGAAGCAGAAGAAGAAGGGCGGAAGAGAAAAGAGGTTGTGCGACTCCTAGAAGCAGCATACAAAGAAAGAGACGAAGGGAAGCTGTTGCCGCGAATGAACGAGGACCCTGAAAGTGAGATTATTTACAATATTGCGGCGGGAAGACCGTTGCCGGAGAAAGGGAAGCTGTTGGCAGCGGTGAGCGGAGTGGGTCCACTTCTACAGAGCCTCATGGTGTCGGGCCCACTTCCACGCTGGCGGAACCCACCTCCTCTGCTACCACTTCAACTCCCGCCGCTGCCCATTTCCATTGCTGCCAAGAGATCCTTCAACACTGCCTTCATGTGCTTCAATAACAGCACCATCATGCTTCCCACGCCCAAGAGACACACCATACAATAATCACACCACCGCTAAACACATCATTTTTATTACGTCACTTCTTTCTTTTTTACTCCATATACTAGTACAATTTACGGACTACAACTTTTCCTTTTTTCTATTTATCCATCACTCATAATCCTTTTATCACGTTCTACCACGTTATCACCTTTGTTTCTTCTGTCAATATAAATCAAAAATCGTTGTTTCTCCGTTATGGATGTTTGACTTACAATAGTTCTCGTCCACCTGTAAATTCACCTATATATGGCTCAATGTAAACGGTCCGGCCCACATATACATTGGCCCAGATCGTATGTATCCTAAACATATGTGCTAGGATTGTTAGCTAAGAAAAAATTAGTTTCAAATGGAACTGCCAAATGCAAACTATGCACGTACATTTACAGACAACTGTCAAGAATTTTTTTATTGAAATGAGTTTTTTTTCAAAAAAAATTCTCGTCGTAGGCTCTTTTCAAAAGAAATTCCCAATATAGACATTTATGTCAGCTTCAAATTTTTTTTATGTGTGGTCTACCAGCGTCTCTCGTCCGAAGCTAGTAATTTTTTTTTTGAATTTTTTATGTATAAGAGACGCTGGAATAGAGTCTGAGATTCAAACTGAATGGCCCACCTAGGATTGAGTCTATTGATGGATTGATGGGTGCATTTTTGTAAGAGTTAACGCGTTCCATAATGCATATGCCGCGTTTGTTAAAGACTAGATGTATCGGGGTTGTCATGATCTCGTACTTGGACGTCTTGTCTTTGGTTTCGATGTTCAGAACTTGGTTTCATGCCTCAATGATTTGGTCTGATTCGAGGTTCACCTCTTGGCTCTTTGTCGAGGGATGTGACCTTTACCGCGATGACTATGGTTGAGTATTAGCTCGTGTCTCGACCTCGAGTTTTTTAACCGCCCTTTGTAGGTTGGCTAACGCCTTAATGTATTGAGTCACTGCTTCCTCGACTCCTTTGATTAGAGCGCGGTTGAGGTTCAGAAGCAAGCGTGTCAAATGTGGTACCATCACAGCCCCATGGTCCACCCGTGAATGTTAATGGGTGGACTATTCAGAATGGAGACCGAGATTCAATACATGCTTGCTTCTTCTATCTTTTTCGGTTCGACTAGGTGATGATTCACCGCGCTCCCTGGCGGGTAGGTGGTGTTCTTGTATGCGTTCTCCGTGGCTTACCCATGGTGACACCGTACGTAAGACATTCACGACATGGCGGCTGAAGTTTTGCATGCGCGACCTCTCCTTCTCGAGGATCCATCTTCTCATCTTTTTATCTTCTCGGTCTTTATTTCTTTTTTCTGCTAGAATTCAAAGAAAATGTTTCCAAGTGTTGGTTAAGTGCCTCGATCGCGAGCTCGAAGTACTTAACCAATGCTTGTAAACGCGCTACATGACGACATAATAAGGTCTTTTCACTTACGTTCCACATGAAGGACTGAGCATGTCTGAAATAGCGTGCTGAAGCTTGTAACAAACAAGACGACAACCCCAAGCACAAGCTTGGGGGACATCGTAAGTACGAAGTTAGCGCAACGACAACCCAAGGACGTCACCCGCTTGAAGTAGCGCGACGGCTGCCCCAAGAGTTGTCTCAGGGGGTCAACGCCCGCTTGATGTAGCGCGGTGGGATTCTGGGAGCATCGTTCGGTGTGAACTATGGGGTTACGCGATGGCAGCCCCAAGCCGAGCTTGGGGGTTCCATATCCGTTGTGAGCCCCTGACTCAAGATAAACAACACGATGGCAGCCCTAAGCTAGGCTTGGGGGTTCCACATCCGTTGTGAGGCCCTGATGCGAGATAAACAACACGACGACAACCCCAAGCGTTAACTCGGGGGTTTCACGTCTGTCTTCTTTGTAGATATCGCGGTGGCAATTCTAAGGTTAAACTTAGAAGTCTCACACCGGCCTTTTGTAGATGACGCGGTGGCAATTCTAAGCGAAAGCTTAGAAGTTTCACACCTGTCTTCAAAATACGCAATGATACCTCCAATCCCGTCGCCCGCTAAACTTGAACGCAAACGGAAAAAAAGCGAGATGGGTTAATGTTGAAGCTACCGCTGAAGTAAAGTTCCTTCTGGTTTTGATGGTAACAAACATTCCTACTAATGTATACTTGAGTGTTTCAGGATGTCTACTCTGAGCAGGAACGTTACTCAACAGAGGCGAACTAAATAAGGAAAGAAATGGCTGAGAAGAGAATGACGAAGATATCTTGTTTCCTTTATGGAAAATATGATTGAGCTGCAAAGATTTCATGAAGATCTTAAGGAATAAGATATATTTAAAAGATGGAAATAATATCTTCTTATGCGAAAGATATATTTTCCATAATCTTGTTTATTTCCAAGTTTTAACCTAGTTTTATCTTTGCTATATAAACTAGTCTTAGGCTTAGGAATGGGGTGACGATTTAGAGAGATTAACTTGTGCGAATCAAGTGTAATCGTCCATAAGAAGAACAAGAAGAAAAGAGAGAAAGGGTGAGCAATACTTTGTCTTAGGCGTTGAGTTTGGGCTCGAGTGAAAGAAGAGATTCGTGATCGTAATCCTTGCTTTCTTTTGTAACAAACAAGAAATCAATAAGATAAGTATACTCATTCAAATCCTTCAAGTGAGAAGCTTGAAGGTAGTGGTTTTGCTCAACTCTTAGCGGTTGAGTTTTCCACTCTAAATACTTGTGTTCTTCTATACTTCCTGCGTTAATATTCCGCTGCTACACCTCTGAAGGAATAATACACTTTGTTCCCTCAGAAGTAATTGAACTAACGATCCAACAATTGGTATCAGAGCCTGGTCTCTAGATTGTTACCCTTGCAGGAAGAATGTCAGGAACAGCCATCAACGACTCCTTTTGGAAGCCACCAATGCTCAAATCAGGAGAGTTCTCATACTGGGTGGAACAGATCGAATCACATATCTGTTCCCTGCATGGACAGATGTGGAAGATTGTAGAATTTGGAGATGTGAAGATTCTCGATCCCTCAGATGAGACTGGAGGAACACTCAAGAAAAGAGAAGATTATCAAGATGCTGACTATAAAGTCTTGGAGCTCAACATGAGAGCAAAGAAGGTCATACTCGCTGCCCTTGGCCCATCCGATCAAAGGAAGGTTCTAAAGTACAAGACTGCTCACGACATATTCAAATCCCTCAAAAGGATGTATGAGGGGAATGAAGACATCAAGAAAAATAGGATCTTGACTCTCATCAAGGAGTATGATAGTGCTGTTCAAGGAAAGAATGAATCTTTGGATGACTACCATTCACGTTTCCAGGGATACGTAGGCCAACTCGAGTTCTTAGGGGAAACGATCCTTGAGTGGAAACTGACACATCAATTCCTTCAGGGATTGTCCTCTAAATGGGACGCGTTCTCTCTTGCACTCCAAGCTCAGAATGATATCAAAAACATCACCTTGGAGGAACTAGTTGCTCGTCTCCAGAGCAACGCAGGGATTCAACAGAGCAAGATGCTACAAAGGGAAGGAGAGAAGGCAGAGAAGTCCCAGAACATTGCTCTAAAAATCGAAAAAGCCTTCGATCTTGCTCAGGAAGAGGACGAAATTGTTGATAAGGATGAAGAAGTTGCTCTCTTCACAAGAGCCTTTCGAAGAGTTTGGAAGGATAGCAGAGAAAAACAACGTCTCCCTGATGGGAACAAAGACATGAGTACTATCATCTGCTATCACTGCCAGAAGAAGGGACACTTCGCGAGAAATTGCTTCAAAAAGAAGGGAGGAGATGCAAATGTCCCTCAAAGGGAAAAGAAGGAAGCAATGATTGCAACATGGGGGACATCTGACTCTGAAGACGAATTTCTCTACACTCCCAAGGAAACGTGTCTAGTGGCTACAGGAGGGACTTCAGACTCCAAAGAAGAATCTCCCTACACATGTCTTATGGCTACAGGAGAAAAATCCGAAGATGAGGTAAACACTTCTGAATTTGATTCTTTCTTAGAAAACAAATCAAAAGCTCAGATTATTAGGTTCATTCATTCTCTAGGAAAGGAACAAAGTAATCTGAATTCTTTGATCGATGAGAAGGACGAAACCATTTCATGTCTGATTGAGGAAAACCAGCTTTGGGCTTCTAAGGTTGCTAGACTTGAAAAGGCTTCGTTCCCTTCGTCGGACTCGTGCAAATCCTGTCCTAAGTATGTGTCTGATATAGCTTCCTTGGAAAGGAAAATTGTCATTCTTGAATCTGAAATTAAAACTTTGACTGAGGAAAATTCAAAATTTGCTAAGAAAGTTGATGAATTTCTAATAGAGGAAGAAAGCAAAAGGAAAATTTGGTTAGATGAATATATCACCTCTAAAATTGATAAGGAGAAGGATGATTTCTCTAAACGCTTTGTACCACGTGCTGGATTAGGCTATGATAGCGCCTCTTGTTCACAAACTGCCATCTCGTCTCCTGGTATACAAAATTCCCTCTGTCATAAGGGACCCTGTGGAGGATCAATCACACATTGTTCCCACAATGGTTCTGAAGATAAAGGGAAGAAAATTGCTCAGGAAGAGAAGATGTGGTTTGATGGACAGAAGGCCTATAAGATATGGCAAAAACATGCAAATAGCACCAAGCCAGTAGAGGTGGATTTTAGGTCTAGAATTGAAAACAAAACCATCTGGCCTGGACAAAGTAGGTATGTCAATCTGAAACACCACAGGGTTTGCTGGTACTGTGGTGAGTCAGGACATCATCAACAAGAGTGTTGGAAAAAATCAAGAGATGAGGAGATAGCCTACAATTATTGCAATAATTCTTCTGTTAGGAACACTCCCAGGATCAAGGTTGTTTTAAAAGATAATGAGGATAGAAAATTGTTCTTCATCCCAGGTAAGCCTAGGCTTGCCTGGGTGCGCAAAAACTAATCCCTTACTTGCAGGATGGAAAGAAGAAGAGTTCCTGGTATATAGATAGCGCTTGCTCAATACACATGACTGGGAACAAAGCATGGTTTATATCTCTCCATCCTGAAAACAAAGGTTCTATAACCTTTGGGAACAACAGTAAAGGGGAAGTAATTGGCATGGGAAAGGTAAGGATCTCTGACAATCTTGTTGTGAATAACGTTACCTTAGTGGATAACCTAACCTTTGATCTATTGAGCGTACGTCAAATGTGCCAGGATGGTCAAAATAGGGTTATCTTTACTACTAATGAGTGTTTGGTTGAGAATGTTGAGACAGGAAAAGTTCTCCTCAGGGGAATCATAGAGAACAACCTATACAAAGTAGATCCATCTTTTATCCCTGAAGAGGAACTGTGTCTTTCTGCACAATCTGAGGAATCCAATCTATGGCATCAAAGGTTCTCTCATGCAAGCCTTAGACTTCTACACAAACTTCACAACAAAGACCTAGTTATTGGTTTACCAAAGATAGAGAGTCAATCTGAAGAGGTGTGCATTGCTTGCACAAGAGGAAAACAAGTAAGATCATCCTTTAAGTCCAAAAACCAGGTAAGTACCTCTGAACCCTTAGAGCTTATTCACATGGACTTGTGTGGGCCTATGCGCACACTTAGCCGTGGGGGAAACAAGTACGTGTTCGTGATAGTAGATGATTTCTCTAGGTTTACTTGGACTATTTTCATTGCTTCAAAGGAGGATGTGTTTGATGAGTTTGAATTTTGGTTATATGCTATTGAAAATCAATCTGGATTTCATCTAAGGGCTATACGCACTGACCATGGTACAGAGTTCGAGAACTCCCGGTTTCTTTCCTTGTGCAGGAACAAAGGCATAAATCATAATTTTTCTGCACCAAGAACACCTCAACAGAATGGAGTTGTTGAAAGAAAGAATAGGACTCTGGAGGACATGACAAGGACAATGCTAATTGCGAGTGGTTTGCCAAGAAACTTCTGGGCTGAAGCACTCAACTCTGCTTGCTATGTACTGAACCGTGCCATGTTAAGACCTATGATTGAGAAGACACCATATGAGCTGTTCAGAGGAAGGAAGCCAAACATTTCCCATCTAAGGGTCTTCGGGTGCAAGTGCTTCGTCCACAACAATGGAAAGGACAATCTGGGCAAGTTCGATCCAAGAAGTGATGAAGGAACATTTGTTGGTTACTCCACTCATAGCAGGGCCTACAAAGTTTACAACAAGAGGACAAGGAAGGTGGAGGAAAGCATCCATGTGGTCTTTGATGAAAAGATCATGGCAGGTAACGTTATCCATGATCCAAATGCTCCTCCATTGACTGAAGCAGACAGGGAACAGTTCATTCTCGCTGATGCTGAGGAATTCATCCCCACTACGGACATGAACACAGAAGAAGAAGCATCCCCAGATCAAGATGCAAGTGTACCAAATGGAGGTTCTGAAACTCAGGGGGAACAATTATCCCCATCTCAGGACCAATCCCCATCTCAGGAACAATCTGAAGAAGTTACACACCATGAAGAGGAAGAAACGCGACGCAGCACTCGTATCCATGGGCCCCCATCAAGACTCATGGACTACGTATGCAACTGTGCTTCGCTCCCCTCCTCTGATGTATCTCAAGAACCCAGCGAGAAGGTTTGTTCCGTACTTACATTAGATCCTACATATCATGCTTTCTGTGCTTTTGTCTCCACAGCTGAACCAAGAACAGTGAAAGATGCCCTAGAAGACCCAGAATGGGTCAATGCTATGCAAGAGGAACTTCACCAGTTTGAGAGGAATAAAGTATGGAGACTAGTTCCCAGACCCAAGGATCGCTCCGTCATAGGTACCAAATGGGTGTTCAGGAACAAGATGGATGAGAGAGGTCAAGTAATAAGGAACAAAGCAAGACTGGTTGTAAAAGGTTACAATCAACAAGAGGGTATTGACTATGATGAAACATTTGCGCCAGTTGCAAGATTAGAAGCAATACGCCTCTTGATCGCCTACTCTGCCCACTATGGATTCAAGTTGCAACAAATGGACGTCAAGACAGCGTTCCTAAACGGGGTACTAAAGGAAGAAGTCTATGTGGAACAAACGCCTGGATTCGAAGATTCTTCCTATCCTGACCACGTTTACATACTTGATAAGGCACTCTATGGTCTGAAGCAAGCTCCTCGCGCCTGGTATGAAAGACTTTCTCAATTCCTCTTATCTCATGGTTACGTAAGAGGGGAAGTCGACAGAACTTTATTTCTATTAAGAGAGGGAAAGCATACCTTGGTAGTACAGGTATATGTGGATGACATAATCTTTGGTTCCACCAACGAGCACTTAGTTACCAAGTTCACAAAGCTGATGGAGAGTGAATTTGAGATGAGTATGGTGGGCGAACTTAAGTTCTTTCTAGGCCTACATGTTGTTCAAACAGAGGAAGGAACAAAGGTGCATCAACAAAAGTACCTATGAGAGTGCATCAAGAAGTTTGGTATGATGGATGCAAAGAATTATTCAACTCCTATGTCCCCAAATGACTCAATAGGAATGGATGTTGACAAGAAAGAAGCTGATCAAAAGGTCTATCGTGGAATGATAGGCTCATTGCTTTATCTAACCGCAAGTAGGCCTGATATCATGCAAAGTGTATGTTTTTGTGCTAGATTTCAAGCAAGTCCTAGAGAAACTCATGTCATTGCTGTGAAAAGGATCCTGCGTTACCTTAAGGGGACTGATGATCTATGTCTGTGGTACCCAAGAGGGGGAAGTCTTGAATTACTAGGGTACACAGATGCTGACTTTGACGGACACAAGCCAGATAGGAAATCAACATCTGGGATGGCTCAATTCCTTGGCCCTTGTCTTGTGTCTTGGGGATCAAAGAAACAAACCACTGTCGCCCTTTCCACTGCCGAAGCTGAGTATGTCGCCGCCGCAGCTTGTTGTTCTCAACTCATATGGCTTAAGCAACAGCTAAGTGACTTTGGCATCAATTCAGGTAACGTTCCTATACTTTGTGATAACACTAGTGCCATTGATATTTCTAAGAATCCTGTGCAGCACTCTAGGACTAAGCATATCGACATAAGACATCACTTCCTTCGTGATTGCGTGGAGAAAGGGATTGTCTCTATGGAACATGTCCGCTCTGAGGACCAAATCGCGGATATCTTCACAAAGCCGCTAAACAAGGCTCCCTTTGAGAAATTACGTATGGGTCTAGGTATGATTTCTCTCAACTAATCTTGATCTTCCTTGAAACCCCCAATGATTGGTGAAATTAGTGAGTTTATTCATCTTGAGTATTAGTCCTTTGAGCATATTAATACCTGCTTTTCTATGAAATAAACTTGAGTCCTTTGAACTGTTTGCATGATCTATACGTGATTAGGAAAGATACCTTGCTAGAGATTGAAATTGATAAATGCATGATTCCTTAGGCAAAGGTCTTATTTTCTAACCCAAAAGATCCCTCTTGATGTACTGATCCCTCAATACAAGCCCAAAGGATAGAGGGAATCTACGGCCACCCTATAAACCTTCATGATCGATAGTCCTATGAGCCATGTTTTTCCATCCACAACTGGACTCCCTCATCATGATATAAAATGTTTTAATTCATATTGTGTGAAATTTTTTTCTATGTGATGTTCTCTTGTACCATCTCTGGTAAACATACCCCAAGCATCACAATACCTTCGATATCAGATTGAGAAAGGAAAGGATAAGGGTTGAGATTTGAAAAATTGCTGAGGGGATTAATAGCTCTGAGGTGACAGATACATGCATTCGGCAGGAGTCTAAAGGACTAGAGTAGGTTCTGGAACCGAGAAAGTAATGATGGCTCTTGAGTATATTTGATTGGAGGAAAAAGCGGCACAATTATGGAAAACCGTTCAGATTTGGAAAAAGGATTTTTGAATTTGAAACGTATGATCTGGTGTTCAGATATGGAAAATTCGGCATCTACTTAAAGGCTTTTTCCCAAAATCTCCATCACCTCAACCCTCTCTTTACCCTCTCCTAAACACAAAGCTTTCTCAGTAATACTCTCTGCAACAATGGTGAATACTACTTCTGTTTCTCTCACAGGAAACGAAAGCCCAGAAACACTTAGAAGAATCCTTGCTTCCCTGGGCATCCCCACAGAATCTCCTAAGCCACAATCCCCAGCCAAAGAACCCACGTCCCCTCCAAAAGAAACCCTCAAAGAACCTTCATTGTCTCCCAAAGAAACCCATCAAGAACCCTCGCCGGCAAAAGAAACAACACCGCCGGCCACACCTACCTTATCCCAGTCCAGTACCTCCACTGAAAAATTAGCCTCCCCTACTACTGAAAAAATCCCAAGCCCCATCTCTCAAGAAAAAACCCAACAAGAAACCACGCCTAGCCCACCAAACTCCTCTCTCCCACAAACTGACCTAATCCTTGCCGAAATCGAGGAGGAGAACTCCCCTCTATTCAAGGGAAAGTTCCCTGAGATTCTAGATCTCAGTGAGGAAGACGACGAGCCTCAGGAACCAGTGCTCAAAAGAGCAAAAGTGGAGCCCTCCCCTTCTCGTCCACGTACAAGGAGCGCTGCAGCCAAGCCACCCAAAGGAAGGAAAGTTCCCAAACAAGTGGCTGCAGGAAAGGCCTTGGGGAAACGAACCATCATCAGAGACCTTCTGTTTGATGAGGAGTTTCTTGTTGCCAACAGGATGGACATCCTGGTGGACATCATCCGCCACCAAGGTTGGGAAAACCTATTCTGCACTGCTCCAAAGGTAAACGAGGGAATGATAAAGCAGTTCTACAGCTCCTTCACCATTACTGAGAGGCCTCACGCCATACAAGCCTCCTTCGTCCTTGGGAAGGACACCCACGTGGTCTCAAGCACCGAACTGGGAGTCATACTCGGGGTACCTCACGAAGGTTTTGAAGAATACGTCAAAGGGCAGTGGCCAAAAGACATAGGGCTGGCTGCTATCCAAAGGGTCTCTCAGGATTACTCTACTGAAGTTGTTGGGGAGATGACCACTTCGTCCATGGGGGTAGCAAACCGGATCTTGCACAGCTACCTTATCAGTAACATTACCCCCAGAGAGCAGAAGCGCACAACCATTCTCATTCAGGACTGCCTTCTCATGGACAAGCTCCTCCTCAGGCAAGCCATTAATCTACCAAAGATCATTATGCTACACATGGCCCATGCCAGGAGGAACGATAGGCATGGTCTTCCCTTCCCAGGAGTAGTAAAGAAGATCCTAGAGTACCTGAGGGTGTATGAAGCTGGTCCCTCTGAGGTTGTGTTTGCTAGGGAGTTGGCTGAAGCGAATTTAAGGAAGATGAAGTTTGAGAAGAATGAAGATGGTGATTGGGTCCGCTCTGCTGAATTTTGTGAAACAGAGCATGCAACTGAGGACCCTCCACAGGAACAGAGTGAAGAACCAACTATGGTCTATCAACATCAGAGGATGGAAGAGTTGTGCTCACTGGTTGGAAATCTGGTGAATGAAGTTGCTGCCTTGAAGGCTGAGATACGTCGTTGGACGTCATCCAACTAGAGGTTCCCTTGGCAGTTTAACAGTCTCTTCTCCACACCTTTCCTCCTCTATCTGACCCCCACTCTCTGTTCCTAGCACATCTATCCTTCTTCTTTTGCGCTTATTGTACCCTTTGCTTAGGGTTTTATGTGTCTTCTTTTAAATTTCTCTATGCTTGTGTTTTCTTTTCCTTGTCCAGTATCTGTATCAGCGTCCGTTCTTATGACGCTTATTTAAATCTATGATTAGCTTGTTTTGATGAGTTCTGGAGTTCTTTTATTTTCAAGTACATGTTCAGACTTACTTTTTGATGATGCCAAAAGGGGGAAGAAAGGAACGGTCAAGGTTTGAGGGGGAACATCTGTACTTAAACCTTATAAGTAACGTTCCCTTAGGAGAACTGTTTAGATGTGTTTTAGAAGTATTCAATGAGTATGTTTGTCACCATCAAAAAGGGGGAATTTGTTGAAGCTACCGCTGAAGTAAAGTTCCTTCTGGTTTTGATGGTAACAAACATTCCTACTAATGTATACTTGAGTGTTTCAGGATGTCTACTCTGAGCAGGAACGTTACTCAACAGAGGCGAACTAAATAAGGAAAGAAATGGCTGAGAAGAGAATGACGAAGATATCTTGTTTCCTTTATGGAAAATATGATTGAGCTGCAAAGATTTCATGAAGATCTTAAGGAATAAGATATATTTAAAAGATGGAAATAATATCTTCTTATGCGAAAGATATATTTTCCATAATCTTGTTTATTTCCAAGTTTTAACCTAGTTTTATCTTTGCTATATAAACTAGTCTTAGGCTTAGGAATGGGGTGACGATTTAGAGAGATTAACTTGTGCGAATCAAGTGTAATCGTCCATAAGAAGAACAAGAAGAAAAGAGAGAAAGGGTGAGCAATACTTTGTCTTAGGCGTTGAGTTTGGGCTCGAGTGAAAGAAGAGATTCGTGATCGTAATCCTTTCTTTCTTTTGTAACAAACAAGAAATCAATAAGATAAGTATACTCATTCAAATCCTTCAAGTGAGAAGCTTGAAGGTAGTGGTTTTGCTCAACTCTTAGCGGTTGAGTTTTCCACTCTAAATACTTGTGTTCTTCTATACTTCCTGCGTTAATATTCCGCTGCTACACCTCTGAAGGAACAATACACTTTGTTCCCTCAGAAGTAATTGAACTAACGATCCAACAGTTAAGATATGTACCTTTAGAAGTGTGGTGAACTCATGTGTTTTAACCCATGCATGTTGAGTACGCGTTCCCTTTGCACACCAACTACCTTGTTTACTAGCTTCTTCCTCTTGTATTGTTGTTGGTTTGTTGCCACCTCATGCAAGCCCAACCCATTTCTTCGTTGATATTCTTCTCTGTAGCTAACCGACTTCTTGGAGTTCTGTTCTTCTTCCAAAGCAGTAGCAGGATGATCGACTTCGTCTTCTAACCTGACACGCCCAACATCCGTCGCCAAGTTCCTGGGACCTTTCTGTAGGAGATGCTTCTGCAATATAAACATGTGCAGTAACTGAAGAAACTCCAATGCCCAAACCAACAAGGAATCTCCCCAGTAAAAGGACATATGGATCAGGAGCAGCAACCATGACAACTTCGAGCTCTTTTTTTTCTTCCAGTTTGATTCCAGATTTGGATTCCTTGTATCCAAATTAGTTGAGATTGACTCTTGAATCGTCTAAATCCGTTATCGAACGACATCGATTCGACTCCGAAGTATGCAATTTGTTCTTCCTCTGCTGCACCAGTAACACGATGTTTCATGTAACTTCCTGCTGAATTAAGCCATCGTTTGCTGCGAATCTTGACGCTATATTGTATAGATCTTCGATACGAAGCCGTAGCCACCAACGAGGATCAATTCTGATTCCGAACGAATCCATACGACTCATCCAAACTTGACGTCGTCAAAGTGAATTGTTCGCGCGTTGCCGTTTTGCTGCTGCTGTGTAGTGCACCTGGTAAACCTCTGTTTCACCGCGTTCTGTTGCTGCTGTCACCATGCTTGAACTCCCGCGCTGATGTTCGATCCCCAGAGATTCATCATTGATTAAACACCGTCAAGTTTGGATGTGTCGCGTATGGATTGCATTTTTTTGTCGCATATGGATTAATTTTAGTAAAAATGCAATTCATATGTGACGTATAATTTTAATCTATACGTGATGCACGAGACGGGGTGGTAAATAGCAATTTAAGTGGACGGTAAATAAAATCTATGTAAGAGGTAATTTGAGGGAGCGATAAATAGAACTATGTAAGAAAATGATACTGGACTATACATAAAGTTGCTCCGTTGCTTTTAGAGTGATCGAGAGGATCGGACCAAAGATACGAATATCAACCTGTTTCATCTATCCAGATATGCTTAATTTACATGATTACATTGATTTTAATTAGAATTAGAGTTACTGTATACTATGAAACTATGATTTATAGTTGAATTGTTGAAAGCATATTCATTTAGTATATTAACTGTGAGGAGGGATCAAATAAGAATGGAGATTAAGATAAGAATTAGAACTTATAATGGAGATAGGATCATATGAGGACACTTTATCCCGTGAGGACATGCGGACGCTTAACAGCCGTCAGATCAACTCCATCGTGTGGCTCAGATCAACTCCAGATGTCATGATACTTTTTATACGGAGGGGCATTTTAGTCATTGTATTCTCATTTTTCCACCTTCGTCTACCTCCCTTCCGCCTCTTTCTTCGATCTTTCTCTCGTCCCCTTCTCACCATCCTCCTCGATTCTTCTCTCCCCCTTATCGGTCTCAAAAGAAGGAATCTCATATTTCGTCTCCCATTTTTGAAGCAAAGACGTTGTTCGTCGATCTGGCAACCTCAAGATTGTCGAGCCTGGCTTTGAGGCTCATCACCCATGGGTCGTGGCTACATTCACGGCGAAGCCGATTCGAGCACCTCCACGCTTGAAGGTAAGCTTCTAGCCAGACTCGTTGAATCCGTATGCAAGTGTGGTGTTGAATCCTGGAATGTCGGATTCAACTTCTGTGCAGTGCTTCTTTACTAAGAAGATTCAAGTGTGGAACAAGTATGAAATTTTCCAAAAACCCTAAATTGAAGTCTAATAATTGTTGATGCTTAGTATTTGAAAATTGTCTCCATTCTTGGTCAGGCCTTGTCGAAAACTGCACGATTTGAGAAGATTTGGAGGAGCATGGAAGAAATACTAAGGAAATCCATGACGAAGAACTATTCCATATATCTCTATGATGTTGTTCGAGTTGATGCTAAGGGTACAACGGAAAAGGCGAACAAGCAGGAGTATGTTTTCGAAAATTACTCCCTTTTTTGGATCAACATCCTTGAAAATTTCTCAATTATGAACTGATGCAGGAAATCATCTAAGGAGGATCAAGAGTCTTTTGGTTCAAAACCTGGGTCAAGATCGAGGTTCAACGATCAAAGACAGTGTTGAAGACCACAGTTCTGAATCCGGATTTGATGGCGAATGAAGCATGCGATGAAATATTGAGCAAGTATGAAAACCACTTTTCTTAAATTTTTCCTACAAGAATTCAAGTATTAAACAAGAATGAAATTCCATTTTTATATTTCTTTGTTTTTGGATAGGCTTGTTGGACATGTAGATGGTGAGTGTCCTATATCTTATTAGGTCTTCTGTTAAGTTAGATGTCCATTTTCCAATTGTAATGCATCTGCTTTTCTTGAAGTTCATTGATAGCCTGAGGGAAGACAAGTGAAGAAAAGAACTTTTGGAAAAACATATCCATGTGAAGCGAGACAAGGACGCTTTGGTGCTCTCGGTGATGCAGAGGGGTATTTTGTCCTAGCACTCTTATTTGCGGTCGAGAAAGCAATTAATGAAAGTTTATGTTGTCCCTGTAACAAAGGTTAGAATAATGATCTTATTTGTTGTGGTGAGATCTAAGTCGTTGGTTCAAGTTGTTGAGTTTTGACCATTGTTGCTTCTCATTGATGTTCATCTTGACGTTGCTTGATCAGAGTGCACTAATGATGCTTCTCCGTGTTGTCTGCAGAGTACAATGTTGTGCTACTAAGCTCATGCATAATTTTTGTATGTGCATTGTTGTGATATTCTGGTTGGTATTCCTCTTGCTAGTAGTTGATTGCCCTTATGGTTATGGGCTGGCTGCCGAGGATTAATTTTTTGTCTCCTAAGTAGAATGTTTTTTGTAGCTACTTGTATATTGTAGGCCATGAACCTGCAAACTATCTGGCTGGATTGATATTTCTTGTGACTTGTAATAGATGAAAATACAATAGTTATATACAGTATAAAATTTACCTGTGTGGGATTGTTTTTTGTTTAGAAGAGTTATGGGTTACAGTTCTATGATTTTTGTTCAAAAGAATGACAGGTTATAGATTATTATTTAATTTTATCTACTTGCTACGGTCACTGTGATATAAAATTGATAGAAATGTGGTTTGTAATCCAAATTGGCTTGTTCTCACGTTGGATGAAAGTTTGTTTTGTTTGATTTGATACTATCAAATTATACTAATGATCATTTTCCTTATATACTGTTGGAAGAAGCAATCTGAACACAATATGTAAAATTTGCCACATGTGAATGAACCTTGAATTTTAACGTTAATATTGTAAATCTGTATTACAAAGTTAGGGACAGTTTTAAACTCTCTTATATAAATTTTGTGAACTCTATGGACTTGTGTCTTCTACTCTATTTCATCAATTATACAGCATGTTCTTTACATAGAAGGCTCAAGTGGTAGCCCATTTTTCCAGTGGGACGTGTCCAGTCATTGTTGCTTGGACAACAAATCTAAGGAAGGCAACCATGGCCAGCTTGCATCCTGGATCAATTTTATACAACTTTTGAAGGTGACAATAAGTGATAAGCTAGATTAGAACCTAGTGTGGCATGAACCTAGTGTCTTTTAATTCAATGTGTTCATTATAAAAAATTTGGTTAAATGAACCTACAAGACTATCATAATGAACGTGTAAGGCTATCGACGACATGAACCTATACGACTATCGACATGAACCTAGTGTCTTTTAGTTCAATGTGTTCATTAAAAATTAAATTAGGCTAAATGAACCTACAAGACTATCAGCATGAACCGATAAGGCTATTGACATTAACCTACACGACTATTGACATGAACCTACACGACTATTGACATGAACCTAAGACATTTAGTTCAATGTGTTCATTAAAAAATTAATACTTGACGTGATCCAATGTAACTCTTTCATTATTTCAATTAATAAATGGATAATCCCCTCCTTTGCACCAAAAAAAATAATACTTGACATCCATGCTTCAGATCAAGGATTTCAGGAGTATTTAGTGTGCATTTCGTGAACAGATGTTGCTATAAATTGATTTTGTTCTTGAACCTCCATTATAAAATTAGTGAGCCCATTTGTATAAAGTTTATGAATTTGTATTCTAAAATTAGTTCACCTCTAGTATAACTAAATGAAGTTATGAGTTTATTAGATTATTAATATTATCGATAAGAACATAGGACATATAAGCCAAGTTCAGTTTCATGTACAAACTATCGGGATAAAACATTAATGACCTACAAGATTATCGACATGTGCAAGATTATCGGCATGAATTTGTAAGACTATTTCAATGAACTTACAAAACTATTAGCATGAATTGTAAGATATCGACATGAACCTAAACCTTTCGGTTTAATGTGTTCATAACAAATAAATCCAACTAAAACATATTCATGAACCAGACACGTTAGTAAATTTATTTATAATAAAAAAGACGGGTTTAAAACACTCATGAACCTGCAAGACTATCGATATGAACCTGCAAGTCTGTCGACATGAACCTACATGACTATCGAGATGAACCTAAGTGTGTATTTTCATGAACCTTAATGTGTATTTTCATGAACCTCTAAGCATATTATCCTGAAGCTCTAGGCATATTTTCTTGAACCTCCAAGCATATTTTCATGAACCTAAATGTATATTTTCATGAACCTCTAAGCATATTTTCATGAACCTCTAGGCATATTTTCATGAACCTAAGTGTATGTTTTCATGAACCTCTAGGCAGGGCCGTTCCGAGGATTTTGGAGGCCCTGTGCAAAAAAAAAAAATGATGAATTTGCTTTTACAAAATTTTCATATAAATAGAGACGGTTGCATAAAAAATACTTTTTCTCTCTTATTAAATATAATGATAAAACTCTTTTTCAATTATGATATTGATTTTTTGATAAATTCGCTTTAACAAATTTTTGGGAATGTTGAGCTTGACAACTTAATCTTGCAAGGTTTTGCAGTTTATAAAAAAGCTCGTGAACCTACTCGACTATTGACATGAACCTTAAGCCATGTTTTATGAACCTCTAGGCATATTTTCATGAACCTCTAGGCATACTTTCATGAACCTCTAGGCATATTTTCATGAACCTAAGTGTATTGCTATGAAACCTAATTGTATATTTTTATGAACCTAAGAGTGTATTTTTATGAACCTCTAGGCATTTTTAAATGAACCTTTAGACATAATTGCATGAACATCTAGGCATATTTTCATGAACCTCTAGGCATATTTTCATGAAGCTCTAGGCATATTTTCATGAACCTCTAGACATATTTTCATGAACCCGAAGTGTTTATTTTCATGAACCCCAAGTGTTTATTTTCATGAACCCCAAGTGTGTATTTTCATGAACCTACTTCAAGAGTTGTACTACAACGTTCATGTATTTTAAAGGACATGTTAATGTATATAAACGGATAGGTTCATGTTGTTTTGTTAACTTCAGTACATTTTAAATGAAGCCGAAATTTAAATCTTTTATTTGAAATGAAAGAGAAAAATGCAAACTTATATATAAACTTACGGTACATTTTTAATGAAACCAAAATTTAAATCTTTTATTGACAATGAAAGAGAAAAATGAAAACTTATATAAAGGTTCATGTGTGATAATATAGAGGTTCATGTATGTTTAGATAGTGGTTCATGTATTTAGTGGGTAGGTTCACGTATATTCAGATGCTTTCATTTTCTATTTACTCAGTTCCAAATATGAAAAAGAATCTGCACAACTAGACAATATATAACTGTTATAAAACAAGAATTAAAAAAGGGTGATTTGGTGGTGTAATACTGTAATGCATTTGAGTGTTACAACACATACGAAAATTGCGAGCTCTGAAAATGCACGCCAAGTATGCAAGGTATCCATACATGTTCTGTATTATGCTTTTTGATAATAAGTGTAAGAATCAAATAAGGTTTCACGAACTTCTAATAAACTTGTATGGACCTTGTTACAAACTAATGAACCACTAATTCACAGTTATCTTCCTGAGAAAATTCCTGAAGAATTTCTCGAGGATGAAGAGGTACTGGCGACTTGGCCAGCAGTTGTAGCTACCCCAAGATCTAAAGCCAAGTAGCTTAGGGAGCTGGAGTAATTATGTTGTTGTACTTGTTGAATCTCATAGTCACTATACAAGAACATGACAGTCAATACACAAGAACCTCCTAGGCATTGCAAAATAGCCCATACTAAAAGCTTAATTCATGTAGCAACAAATCAACCATCAACAGCTGAAGCTCCCAAAAAAAAGAATCAAGCTAAGGGCTCATACTGCAGATTGTGGTTCTTGAATAATGCATCCACACCAGATTGTGGTTCTTGAATAATGCATCCACACCAGTTAATCACCCTAAGGGATCATACTGCAGATTGTGGTTCTTGAATAATAAAAACAGCAACTTGCAACTAGGACCCATTACAAGTTAGATATCAACGTCATTGCAAGAGCAAGTGCTGAATTTTCCTCAACAATCTTCGCTGGTCACAAAACCATAAGAAACCTAAAACATAAGATTGTGCAGCACATATAAATATAATGACAAAATACTATCTTCCAACCGGGTTCAATGTCATTCACTAGATAACGCAGTTGACATACAAGTGAATATGTTAATCATGTAGAAGCCGCTTAAGGAAAAGCCAAGGATTTGCAATGTTTTAGAGATGGGCCATGAACCTGGAGATAAGTATATGAAGTACATTGCACACAAAAATATCCCATCATGTAGAGTAACAAATATACAGGCATGTTTGCAAGCATATACTTACAGTTGAGCCTCTGTCTTCATCTGAGACGCATTCACTAAAACAATTCGTCGAACACGTTGTGTGCATATAGTAAGGAGGTCTAAAAATCGACGTTCATGATGAGGTCCTCAACGTTACTAGTGTCTACATGCTTGGCAAACAAGCTTGGCCAGTAAGCCTCTACTGAAACATTGGAGCCTTCCCCAATGTTGAGATCTTGTCTGCAGAAATACTCTTTCCTTTCCATTGCCATTTTTGGACAGCTTGGAAGCTAAATTTTGACTCTCCGCCATTCACCATTCACAAAGGGCATCAGAACAAAACCATAGAGCTTTCAATCAATTCTGTGATTTCTGTCTGAATGCATTGAAACAACCATTTGTGAACTCATCATCTCCATCTGAGATGCATTCAGTTGGACAATTAATCAAACAGGTGGTGTGCAATAGTAAGGAGTTCAAATCTAATGAATTTGTAATTCATAATAAGCATACCTTGTAGGTAATCCTAGAAACATGGATCGAGCACACACTGAAAGTTGATGAACTCATTAGTCTGCAGAGTTCCGGGAACAAATAGATGAAAAACAACTCTCAAGATCCTGAATAAGCCCCAACGCCATAGAAAGCAAGATCAGTCGTCGTCTTCTAGCTTGGTTCATCGTCCCTTGAGGCTGGTTCATCGTCACCTGAGGCGTCGTTGTCGTCTTCTAGCTTAATCTGCATTTCAGCATAAACCCTAACCTCTGATTGAGCGTGTTAGTGCAATTCTCCATCCTCATCTATCCTCTTTCAGCATAAACCCTAACCTCGGAATTTCGCTGTTCCGATGGTAGTTTTTGGTCGACGTAGCTTGTGAGTGGTGAGGAGTCGTCAGTCGACAAAGCTTGAGGAGCGGAGGTTGGAAATTCGTGCCCCATCAGAAACAAAAAGTGGAAGAAGAAGATGCAGGCAAGCAAAGAGGATATGAAAGGAGGAGGAGGAGGAGGAGGAGGAAGGAGGACGCAGCATAGTCGAAGAGGATGTGGAATTTGAGACCGAGTTGAGAGAAGGAGGAAGCCATGGATTTGAGATTGGAGATCCCTTGGACTGGAATGTTTTTTTTTATGATAGAAAGACACTTTTGCCCCTGATTTTTAGCCAAATTTCAAAATTATCACCAAATCCTCTCAGTGAGCGCGCGTCTCTGCGAAGCACCGGAATATTTCTCATTTTTAATCTCATCCGTTCATATCTTAATCTAAAGGCTGAGAAATGTCTTCACGTCCTCACCGGAAGAGATGTCCTCACCCGAGCCCCCCTCCTTATAATGACGCTCCAGATTGAATTTAAAAATTGCAAATAAGAAACTCAGATTTAAATAACACTGTGGCGTTTTTGTATATAGTGGACAAAATTAGAAAATTGACCTAACTACCCTCCTCCAAAAAGCCCAAACTCGCTCGGTGGATTGCTCTCTCCTCCCTCCATGGCGATTTGTGCGTTTTCCCTTTGATATTGGTCGAGGATTCTGACGCCGATGAGCAGGCCAGGAGAGATCAACGACGCCATAACCAGCACTCTATTCCTACTTCTTGTGGTTTTAGGGTAATCAACTACACTAATTTCTGTTTCAAATTTCTAGGGTTTCAAGTAAGTGTTTTGTTAGTGTTCATTGTCAAGCCCATTGTCAAGCCCATGCTCCCTTCCGCTTCGCCTTTATTAAATTCTGTTGATACTTCACCAGTTGTGATCGTTTTCCCTTTCTTTTTTAATGATGTGAACAGTCGAAGAAGGAGATTGTAAATCTACTTAAGAATGTGAGTTCACTTGCTTCTTTCGGGACAAGGATCGATGATTTCCCCCCTCTAAAGAACATATTATTTGTTTTGTAGATCTGTGGAAAGAAGTGTGATCATCGATTCGAAATTGGGAGGCTCGATTTCCCTGATAATTTAGAAGTCAATCCTTAAGGTATTGACTTCTTATTCTCCGTCTTGTACGATGATTGATTTCTATTTATAAAGATGGTTTGTGTTTGTTGACATTGTTGCCATCTCAGTTGCGATGGTTATTTGGTAATGTAGTGTAGTTTAATGTTTTTATCTTGTGCTAATGGGTAGGAGCATGGGGTTGAACTTTGGGGTTAATTCTACTCTGCAGCCTAATTGGGACTTATATATTCTCTCCATAATCTATAGATAACTAGCAGCTCACCTTCCTGATTGAAAATTCCTTGTATTTTGTTACTAGCAGCTCAACAAATTTAAATCTTTGTGCCTATTGCCGTGGTTATTAGCAACGGTTAGGGTCACGTAGTCCGTTCCGTCACTGATATAGCAACGGATCTAGCAACAACATTAATGCCGTTGCTACCACGGATATTACTACAACTTTTGAATTGCATGGCTGATTTAGTAACGAAAATAGAAAGTAGTTGGTATAGTCGTTGCTAGATAGCGACGGATTCGATTCGTTGCTAATATTTCGTTGTTATTCCAGTGTTTTGTAGTAGGATCACCCTTCTATTTGCTTACAGATTGAAAATTCCTATGCTAAGGCATTCTGCTAGAAGCCTGCATTTTGTTGCTATGTAGCAGTCGGACATGTTTCCATATTTTAATCCTGAACTTCCTTGTATTGCATTGATGGTCAGATATTCAGTTTTCCTGGTATTTTCTGTGTAGCTAGTAACTATTTCTTTTTGTTCCTTATCACTGATCCTAATAGTTCGGCTTTGCACCAACACCACAACAACCATCTATAGTTGGTAAATCAAGATGAGCAACCAGACACATGTACGCAGAACCTGTTTGCTTATGACCTTCACTGGGTCAGTTTTTAGAAGTGCCATATTTCACTCATCTTGTGAGTTGTGATAATTCAGTTTTTAACTTAGAATCTTGTTTGATTTACGGGTTTTTCTTTTTATTTTTAACAATTTTTTTACCTGGAATGTGGCTCTTCAGTTGTGCTTCCAAAGTATCTTCTGGATGTTTAGTTCATTCCTAGGATTGTCCAGTGAGCAGCATCAAGAACTTGCCATCAAACTTTTGGCCCTTTGTTGAATGAATTTGATGAAAGCAAGTGGGCAGTAACAACTGCTGGCGGGATTTGGGTCGTAATCTGTTCATAGCTTGGTCTGGATGGTGAGTTATAAAGACGGTTTCTCTTGTTTTCTGTCAAAGGTTCACTTGAAGTTGAAGTTTTTGAATTTTTATGTTGTCTGTAACAAAAACACAGGGTTTGTGTATGGAAAGCAGCCTTGCTGTTCTTGCTTGCAATCTTGTGTGCTTTCCTGGTAACTGGTATGTTCTTCAGGTCCTTTTTCTTTCATCACATCCTTCAGTTCTTTGTTTATTATGTACAACTTTGAGGCAAGGACTGAAAAGCAAGCTTGCATCACTATATTATTCAAATGTTTTCTCTATTTCCATAGGTTCCATGTTTTTGGTATCGGGCGAGGTCAATAGGGTTCAATGTTAGAATTAAAGTGAAGTCCGAATCCAAAACATCAGTACGGTTGTCTGAATTGAAGGTGTGTTGGTATTTTAACTTTTCGGGGTTCAATCTTATGTTGTTTGTTTAGAATTTTATATTGGTTCCATGTGAATCGTCTCTCATCTCTCAACTGTGTGTTTGAGGCTAAGGAGAATTCCCCCCTCTCCCCTTCTTTGTTCTTGTGAGTTGTGAATCGTGAATTCATGATGCAACTGTGTGTGGGTTTAACTGAATTAATGCAGGCTATCTGGCTATGCAGTTGCATGAATGAACTGAATGAGTTGTGCTGCACTGAATGTTTCTGATCCTAATTGTACTGCCCTAACTGAATTGAAGGTGTGTGGGTTTAATTAGTTAATCACACTACTCCCCTGATGGTGAATTTGTGATACTTACTGAATTGAATGAATTTTGCTTGACTTTCCTTGATTGAACTTTGCTTAATGAACTTTCCTTGACTGAATGAACTTTTTTGCAGGCGATTGCACTGCTTCTCTTAAACTTGAATGATAATGTCGTCATAGACTGTTACATTGTTTGTCATGTGCTAGGTATGGTGTTCTAAAGAAAGAGCCATGCGGATATAATATCAGTAACTGATTACTTTGAGTTTACTTGCAAAATGATATCGAGATGTACTTTGAGGCAAATGGACACAAGACAATTTTGTTTTCAGAAAATTACTAATCATGGATAGAGGGTAGAGCTAAGGAGTTGAACTTGACATCTAAAGGTGAGTTCCTATTTTTGGTGTCTTCTACTTTGTGTTTCCCTCCTTTTTCTTCAACTGATAGCTCATCTCCCCCATGATCTTATTGGAGCAGAGATTGCAGGAGCAACTTGTTCCCTTGTAAGTCCATGGCCTAACAATAAATGGGAAGGTGCCAACAGAAAACCTTATTGGCATGTGAATGTTGAAGAAAAACCTTATAGGCACTCTAAAGGCGAGGTTTCAGATGTCTCTTGGGTTCATTCACTGGTAAAAGATTCTCCATCATAGAATAATGAGGTTAGTAGTTCTAGATCAGCTTCTGGTCGGGACTCAAGGTGTTGGAGAGGTTTCAAATTCAGAATCCCAGCCTTAACCTTCATGGCCTTACAGCAACAGCAGAAACAACAAGCACACCATCACAAACAACAACAACATGAACCACAACAATTTATGCATGTCCTTGTTGTTCATTTGCAAATGGATAGATCCTCAAATCACACACAACGTTTGAAGACTACTCGTGACTCTAACAAGCTAGAGTTCATGATTATACTTGTTCGGGTGTCTAATGTATTAGCTAGAACATCATTACTAGTCCAGGTTTATTGACTGATATGTATTGGTTCATCGATTTATTCTATAGGTTCATTAGTGTACTCCTCCAGGTTCATTGATTTATATGTACAGGTTCATTGATTTATATGTACAGGTTCATCAGTTATTCGTATAAGTTCGTATCCAGCCATCCAGGCCCCGTTTAAAAAAAAATCGCTCTTCATGAACATACAAGACAATTGGCAAGAATCTACATGATATGAACCTACAAGCCTAATCTATTGATATGAACCGAAAAAGAAAAAAAATGAACCTACAACGTAAACTCGAAAAAAATATCATGAATCTTCAAGAAATCAGCCATCCAGACCCCGTTTAAATAAGCGAGTTTCGTATTAATGAATAATCCACGATTAACATATATGCACCTGCATGATTACATTGTTGAACTTGTAATAGTAATTCATTGAACCTACATGAGTACATTGCTGAACCTGTAATAATAAATCATTGAACCTGTAGGATCATACGGGTAGTGTTCATGTTCACTAGTAATTTAATGAGCTCGTATGTGTAAATCGATGAACTCGATACGTAAGAGTAACCTTAGGTTTGCTATATCAGGGATGAAATTTGTAATGGTATGAAGACGGTTTAACTTTTTGTTTTGACATTTATGTGCTATGTTGTTGTTATACTTTTGTTCAACACTCAAGTAAGAAAGCTACTTCTGAATATCTGTTAAGCCTACAGGTTTAACTTGTTGAACCTACAGGTCTAACTTGTTGAACCTACATATGTAACTTGTTGAACATACAGTTCGTAGTTGTAGGTTCATGTGCTTTAACTTGCAAGTTCATAAGTTTTGTCTAACAAGTTCATTAGTTTTTTTATAACGTCTTTTTTGTTTTTTGATAGAATTAAGATAATGACTGGAGAGAAGTAACACATTACTTCTCTTGACAAATAACACATTACTTCTCTTGACAAATAACACTGCATATTAATGTCAAATGGTTTATTTTGATTGATAAAGAAATTTGTGTTCACACCCCATCTTTTCACTAGTAATTCATCCATATGTAATTTTTATTTTATTTTTTATAGGCATCTATACCTAATTCTATTACCTAGTAATATTTTGGCTTCCATGTAGATGTGGCTTGCCACCAATTCCACTCATGTTCAATTGAATATTGGATTTCAATACATTTTGGCAAATCCACAGCCATCTTATGTTGTGTCTTTAATTTCAACAAATGAATTCGATCTTCAAAATCATTGTTGTTCTACGCAATAAATTTCAACAAATTATTATATATGTTTTATTTTTCATAGTAAATAAAATTAATAATTTTTCATATACGATATATATTATATAACTTTTAATATTATTTGATAGCATACGGATAATACGATAAATGTAAAATATTGTTATTATTGTTCAATTTTATTTTGTTATTACAAAATTATATATATATAGTTTAGTAATATGAAAATAAACCTGGGTATTATTGTTTAATTTTATAAGTACAAATAACAAACTTATTATAGAATACTTTTATATTTGTATGTTAATTTATGAGTATATTTATTTTCAAAATTACTATATTTATTTTATTTTTAAAAGTTAATAGAAACAAAAATAGTTATTATATGTATATATAACTTATAATATTATTTGATGACATGTGATGATGTAAAAAGATAAATATGAAATTAGAGTGGAGTAACATAGATGATGGGCCGGTGTTTTCACTATTGGACCGAACTATTTAAACGCCATAGTGTGGCGTTTTATTATTTTTGTCTATTTTTTGAAAACATAATATTATAGCGTTTTATATACTCAGTTCAAAAACTAAAAATACCGATTCCAAAATCAAACCCCAATCTATAACGTGGGACGGATCCTCATCATTTCCCTCTTATATTTTCTTAAAACTTGTGCAAAAACCCATATGAAATCTATAACGTGGGATGGAGTAGTTGAAATCTCAAATCCGTAGCATAAAAAATAATTAATTATATATAAACATGACTATTGCGTACGTGTTAAGATTTTCTGCATGCATGAATGTTATGTTCATGATCGAGACGATTTTCTGGACGAAGTCCGCAGAGTTATTGTATACAGCGACTTTCTGCGATAATATTAATTACACGAGCTCAACAGATTGCTGTATTGAGTGCTCCATTTTCATGCAGGATATATTACTGACTTTGGCTAATCAACACATATGCATTGTATACATTTTTGTTACTTCACTTCACTCATTATCTTAATTCTATTAAAAACTCAACATTTATTTTCAATTTTCCTTTTTAAAATGAGATGTGTTACACAAAATTACATGGATGTTGATGCTCTAAGAGGAAAATGATGAGAAGGGAATATGAGAAGGTGTGATATTTTACTTAAGAGAAGATCAATTACTAATAACTAAAGTCGTAGCATTTTTTATCACGTGTTCATCCGCTATTGGTGTCACCTTACCATCGTATTAAAAAAATTATTAATAAATTATTACTTTGGTCCCACATCAATAATCCAATTTATTAACTAAATAATTTGTTAAAAGAAAAAAATCAGAAAAGTCTCAACCGAAATCATTAATCATATATATTTAATAATTCAATTAATAATCAACCAAATAAATATTAATTTATAACTAAAATTATCCTCTCAATTGAAGCTTCAACGCCCGGTCGGGTTTCCCAACTGATATAAGCTCCCACATCAGACGTACCTGCAAATCTGTCGATCTGATCCTTAGCTTTAGGATGAGCTGCAAGTCGTTCCAGTTGTTGGTCGAAGTCGTGATAAGTTGGGGGCTTCCCGTCTTGGCTGCAGGTATCCAGGATTTTGTTGCCTAATCTGACCACGGTAGTTGCCTCCTAGGGGAACATGATTGGCATTCCGAACTGGTCCCCCGGGTTGTAGCGGACGGTTCTGAAGTTGACTGAACAAGCGAGGACGTGGAGGGGCGGGGGGTCTGATCCACGACTTGTTCTTCCAATACCAAATATGGTGTCTGCTCGCGTTGCTGATACAAAGATCGATCCCTGGTTGCATTTCCACCAGGGACTTCCCGTCTCGGCTGCATATCCGGGATTCTGCTGCTGGATCGGACCACGGTAATTTCCACCTAGGGGAACCTGATTGGCATTCTGAAATTGTCCCCCAGGTTGCATCTGTCTGTACTGCGCCTGATCGAACATACGAGGGCGTGGAAGAGGTGTCTGCTCCACGGCTTGCTCTTCCCAGACTGGATACGGTGTCGGCTGATTAAAAGAAAAAATCTTTGTATTATCTTCTTTCCAAAATAAAGAAAAGAAATTGCAAAATATAGAGATTCTCTACTTCCGATCCAAACAATATCTTTTTAATATCTTCTTTCAAAACTAATTAAAGATAATGCAAGATTTAGGGTAAGAGTATCTCCCCTTTTAAATTTCTTCTCCTTTTTTTTGAGGAAGGAGGGAAGATCGGTCGGCCCTAAGGCCAACCGACTTCGACGTGGGCACTGGTAGGGTGCCGTGAGCGTGTCCGTCCGGTCTTGTGGGTCCGGTTGACCGTCTTTGGCTGTTCGTGGTCTTCTTCTCCTGCAAAACTTGTCAGCCCACTTGAAATAAAAGAGATAATAAAAAAACGTCAAATTTGCGGGCCCCTAGGCTCGAATTCTCACGTTTTCCCCTTTTGGAACACTCTCTCGGGTTCTCGTCTCGGGATGAGGTATAGGCTACAACAGGATCTTCCAAAAGTTAAAGAAAAGACACATTTGAACGGTTAATCAAGAAAGAAATTCTTACAAAAGTTTCGTAAAGAAAACGAAAAAATGCAAGAATAACTCGAAAAATCTAGAGTCGCCCCGGGGCGGGAAAATGCCGGTTCTAGGCTACTAGCCCGACTCACGTGATTTGACCCCTTGGACTTCTCAAGGCTACTAGCCCGGGTCCTGCTCAACCTAATTTAAAAAAACAAGGCTACTAGCCTAAAACGTTCTCGCCCTAGCCAGTTTTCTCTTCAGCTAGTCGGGATAATAAAAGCTCGTTTTTTTTTAGACTGGCCAGTCGGCCTTACGGGTATAGGGAGCTAAAACGCCTCCCGCTCTCTTGCCCTTTTCAAATTCGAATTAAAAAAGATTTTCCCGTATTCCTTCCAATAATTTTGCACAAAAATCCAAACAGAAAATCTTTCAAGCAGATCCTTCCCTATATTCTTGGGTAGGTTGAGGAAAGAAAGGGCGTAGGCTTCGGATACCTGGCAGCTCGCCGCCCCGGGCTGAGCCGCCGCTCGCACACTCGGCTACCCTCTGCTCTCCGGCGCTCGTCACTCGTTCTTGATAAGGCTTGGTGATGTGATCTCACCATGGGGTTCAATCCCATCAAGCCACTACCATTGGACTCAAAGGCATCAAAGGAGTCCAATAAGGTCAAGAACGCCCATACAAGTGCCTCACAAGTTCAAAGTGACGAAGGCCATGCTTGACGCCCGACGCCGCCTACGCGTCAAAGAAGGCTTGTGTGCGTCCGAGCCCTTCCAGCCACATTGGCTCGGCGCACATGGTTCCATAGGTCCTAAATGGACCCAAGGAGTCAAGATAAGGTCCAAGCGCGCGTACCAAAGGCCTCGGACCCGGAAGAGACACAATCCCCATTTTTGCGCCATCAAGCATTCAATGTGATCTCTTAAAATCCTCCAAGCTGAATTGCCATGACATCAATCCGTGTGAGGGTCACATGGATCACCAATTTCAGCCATTGGATCATCCTAATAAGTGTATAGCATAATCCCTTAGATCCCTCATTTTGGTTTGTTCACACTTTAACATTTATTTCCTAGATTTTAGCCTCTTTAATGCTTGATTTGAAGAGTGATCCTTGGCTTGCAGCCCAAGGACGTTTTCACCCCTATAAAATCCACTTTTGGCTTCCATTGTAAGTACGTTAAGATTTAAGCAAAAACCTTTAGTTGAAAAAACTCTTATCATTTTGTTTTGGCGTCAAAACCCTATCAAAGGTGATTCAATTCCCCTTTGATCTATCCCTTCTTCTTCTTTGTGTGATAAAGATCTACAAAGAAACAAACCCCAACCCTTCTCAAGCCTTTGAATCACATTCAAAGTCTTGTTTATCCAAAGTCTTCCGCTTTCGTCAACTATCCACCAAATTCCGCCAACACTCAACCTTATCCAAGGTCTCATCCATCTTTAAAACAAGAGAACTTCCCACCTTGAATCTAGATCCGAGCGCGCCTTAGCATCCACGAGGAGGCTGAGTCTTCATTGGTATCAGAGCTCCAGGGATTCGAGTAAGTTTTTCTTGTTTCAATTCACACTTATATTCATCCATATCATCATTCCATTTTCGATCATTTTTGTGCTTAAACTCCATTGTTGAAGACAAGAACTCATTCACATTCATCCATACAAATTCGGCCAAAGGAATCTATAAATCCCACAAATTTGGCGTTATTAAAGCCTTCCATAAATCACTTCCCAAAATGACCGGAGACCGGGTACGTACGTGTGTATATGAATGCTTATTTTTAAAAAGACCGGGTACGTACGTGTTCGTTTACTTATTCTTCGCAGTAAGCAATTAAATACGAGTCCTCAACCTCCAACATTACCAATTTCCCCTTTCCCTAAATAATTCAAAAAAGTTGTGAAGCAAAAAATGAGGAGCAAGACGGCCAAGAATTCTCCGTCGCACAGCCACCACTCAACCTCCTCTCCATCATCTCCAACAACTCTAACAGAATCAATTCTGCAAGAGACGATCGAATCTGCCGAGAACATCATCCCGAGATGGTGGCACTCCAACCAGTGCACAACCGCCTCACTTTTCTCCGCAGATCAAACCACAGAAGAGGCGCTCGAGTTCATCTCTGCTGTCAATAACCTCCAATCAGCGATTCGATTCTTGTCTTCCAATAACGCCTCCTCCAAATTGCTTCTACGTTCTCAAGAGCTTATCCAGATCGCTATGAAGCGGCTAGCCAGAGAGTTTAATTTCATCCTCAAATCCACCAGAGATTGTGAAGAACAGGTGCTTGATCTGATGGATTTAGTGAGGAAACCCACGGCTCAGGGAATGAACGATTTGAAGTCCATCGCTGATTGTATGCTGAACTGCGGTTTCAGCAAGGATTGTGCAAGGATTTACAGATCTGAGAGGAAGGCGATTGTTGATGAAGCGGTCTACCGCCTCGGAATTGATCGCTTAAGCTTGGATTTGCAACATCAGAAGCTCGATTGGGAGATGATTGAGAATAAAATTAAGAATTGGTTGAGTGCGGTGAAAATCGCTGTGAAATCGGTGTTTTCCGAAGAGAGAATTCTCTGTGAGTTTGTGTTCTTATCTTCTTCAACGATTCGCGAGTCCTGTTTCTCTGAAATAGTCAGAGACAGCATCGTCTCTATTCTCTTCTTCCCTGAGCAGGTAGCGTCCAAGTGCAAGAAGTCACCAGAAAAGCTGTTCAGGATTCTAGATCTCTACGAAGCGATTTTGGAACTGTCGCCAGAAATCAACACAATCTTCGCCTCGGATTCATCTTCATCCGTCCGATCGCAGTTGGAAACGTCTCTGGAGAAGCTAGGAGAAGGAGCTCGCACAACGCTAGCGGAGTTCGAATCGGCGATTCAGAAGGACTCATCCAAGACTCAGGTAACCGGCGGCGGAGTTCATCCTCTCACTCGGTACGTGATGAACTACCTCGCCTTCCTCGCTGATTACACCACCGTACTAGAAGAAATCCTCGGAAACTGGCAATTGAGGTCGCACGCTCCTTTACCAGAGGAACTCTTCGTTGGGCAGGAATCGAAAGTCGCTATCCGATTCGCCTGGTTCATCCTCGTTCTCCTCTCCAAATTGGACCGCAAATCAGAGATCTACAAGGAGGTTTCACTCTCCTACCTCTTCCTCGCCAACAATCTCCGCTACATCATCCAGAAAGTCCAATCATCAGATCTCCGGCAGATCCTCTGCGACAGTTGGATTGCCGGCCATCAAGAGAAAGTGAAACAGTATTCCGCAAGCTACGAGCGAATAGCATGGGGAACCGTGATCAATCCGTTACAAGATCGGACGGCTGAAGATTGTTTAGAGCGAGTTAAAGAGCGGTTCAGGAAATTCAACGGTGCGTTTCTGGAGGTGCAGAAGAAACATATGGAGTGGGTTGTAGTGGATCCGAAACTAAGGGAGGAGATTAAAGAGTCTTTGGCAACAAATATGGTTACAAAGTATCGTGATATGTATGCCAGATATCGTGGGAAATTGGCCAGGGAAATTGGTACCCGGGGGGAATCCGTAATTAGGTACGCGCCTGAAGATTTGGAGAATTATTTGTGGGGCCTACTTTTTGGATTTAGCGATGCTGAGTCCAGGAGTAGGTGTAGAGCGGCTGCCACGACGTCGTTTTCGGCTATCTCTACTTCCTATTACCCTGCTTCTCCTTCAACATCGTCTCCCTTGCGTGCACGGTTCCTTAAAATGACTTAAAAACTCCATCGCTCAGATTAGAACATCCAATTGTTAAAGTCCTTCATGCCAGTTTTTAAAATCAGTCAAAATAAAAGACTTTGACAAGTGCTTTAAGCTAATGCTTTAACCTCAAAAGCGTCACGTATCTCCTTTTTATTGGTTAGTGTTGTGTCCAATGAGCAATAACATTTGATATATCACTTTTTATATAAAAATCTGCTTGATACATTTTTCAATCGTTTAATTTTTAAAGGTTTTCGCGGCATACCACCTGTCATTTGGGCGAATTTGCACGGAACCACTCGTTAAATCAAAATTTGAAAGAAACCAGCAAAAAGTTCTCTTTCATTAACAAAGAGCCACCTGAGGATATTTTCTGTTAGCTTTTCGGTTAATGAGTGTGAAAATACCATAATACTTTTACTTATTTTCTAATATCTGCTCCATATCCTCAACATAACCAATTCTTCTTTGTCCCAAAATCATCTCGCTACATCTCCAAAATCATCCTCGCCTCCGCCTTCCTCTCCAACCACCCCTTCCGCCATCGCCTCAAAAGCTTGGAATTCAACCTCGCTGTCACCCGCAAGGCCTTCCGCCTCGGCAAATTCGTCCAAGACATCAACACCCTCCGATCCACCTCCTTATTCCTCCTATCCACCATCGCATACGGCGGGGAAGGAATCTACTGCTTCTTCGAAATATGTGTGGTTTGCGAAGGCTGGACTAATTGATTTGAAGCATTCAAGGAAGTTGCAGAAAATTAACAATTGGGAAAAGTTTATAGGTTACGTTGGGAGTGTGGGATTGAAGATTAGGGATCTGAAGATGTAGACTTTTCATGTGTACTCATTGTCAAGTTCGAACTTGTATTGTGGTTTTATTTTATTTCTTTTTTTATTTAACCTGGTTTAGGAATTAGATTAGATTAATTGGTATGTATGTTTGACCTAGTTGCTTAAACTTTTTGTGAGAAACGCCGTCTAAGAGATTGCGCTTCTTGTTTCCACCATTAATGAACATTGAGATATTGGATTTCTTTTAAATTGATTTGTATCTCGATCCTTTATTTTTGTGATGAAGAGGATGTTAATTGTTCAGTATGATGCTTTCCCTAATGTTAGGGTTATCTATTGAGACTCTTTCGATGCTCGTCACGGCTTCGGAGTCGGCTCATCATCTTCGGATCAGAAGAAGGGAAATGGGAAGGATTTTTGCTATGGCGGAGGAATTAGGTTTGGGAAACTCGGTTGAAGAAATAGTGGAGAAGAATAAAGAGCACAATTTATTTGGGAGAACATCATCTCACAATAATATCAATTTCTCATCAAAATATGTTGTTTATATCACCAGATTCACAATGTAAAGTTTTGCCCATAAATTTTAAAAATAAGTGTGGGTATTATGGTACTTTCACACTCATTGCAGAATAGCTAACAGAAAATATCCCTAGATGACTCTTTGTTAAAGGAATAGGAATTTTGGGTGGTTTCCTACAAATTTTATTTAACGGTAGATTACGTGCAAATTCGGCCAAATAATAGGTGGTTTACCGCAAAATCGAAATAAATGTTATAGTTTTATTTACATTTTTTACTATCAATAGACATCCATTTTAAATATATTCAAAAAACAAAAATTAAGATTAAAATATAAATATAACATTTTAAAAGGTCTCCATTGCACTTCAAAAATAAATAAGAGACTATAAAAGAGGATTTTGATGAAAGCTCATCTTATAAACCCAACCTAATATAACTCAATTAGTTGGAAATGTTTTGGCTTTTGGTATGATGAGTATTGGGTCTTTCTTGCCTCCTTTTTTGAACTATAGGGGCTATAAAAAAAGTAAAGATGAGAGCTGAAGTCTAAGTTTAGAGTGAGTAGTAGTGTGCCAAAATGGGTATATATTTCTTTTTAGCTCGGTAAAAAAACGTAGCGGCTATACGCACTACAAAATTTGTCCAGCCACACTACATTTGGATACGTCTATAATGGGTGTACACTCAAACCCAACGTACATGCAAAAAAATACGGAAAACGTATGTATACGTATAAGTATTCTTATACGTATACAAAATTACAAAATTTGAAAGTTCATTTGATACGCTGGAAACGAGCGAGCGTCAGAAATTTTCTCTCATACGCGAGATAACGTACGCCTGGGATTTAAAATCCCGCCTCGCTTCTCCTTCTTCTTCCTCTCATTCTCTCTGCTATTTCATTGTTCATCCCGATAAAAACCCTAATTTTTGCCGCCCCCTCAATTCATCCCCATTTCACTCGTTTTCTTCCTCAAATCACATCCATTCGACTCGTTTTTCTCATACAATTCAAATCCTCAATCAATTTCATCAAACTCACCCTGAATCATGGAATATGAGGAATTAGGGAAAAATCCTAAATCTATACCGACGACGGCGGAGGCTGTGCTCCCTCCCGTCCGTGTTCTTCCCGGTGGCGCCAAAGTCTGAGGTGGTCCGAGTCAGAAGAAGAAGGGCGGCGATGAAGCGTCGTCAAATCCCGCTCCCAGCGAAGAGAAGAAGACGAAGAAGAAGAAGGTTGTTGTGGTGGCGCCTGGGCGGAAGAAGAAGGTCGTCGGAGGAGGTGGTGGCGCCGGCAAGGAGGCTGGAGGTGAGGAGGCTACGGAGACGACGATGGGTGGTGGTGGTCGTCGGAGCCGGGGTGGAGGAGGAACGCAAAAACGGGATCATTTGAAATCGCCGAAAAAAAACGCTCTCGATTTTTGAGGTACGTAATTCAATTAATTATTAATTAGTCGTTATTTATCGTTTAACGTTTCAGGTTATTCGATAAATAACGATTAAAAAAACGATTTATTAACTAATTTCGTTATTTGAATTAGTCGTTATTTCTCGGTTAACGTGTATCGTTAATCAGAAATAACGATATTTGAAATAATTAAATTGTTTATTAATTAGTCGTTATTTATCATTTAACGTTAAAAGAAGAGCAAATTGCAGAAAACCACCCTTTAAATAGGCCTATTTGCACACAACCACCCTTTAAACAAGAAATTACTTGTGATCACCCCTTAAATGTATTTTGTTAGCATTGAACCACCCTTCTCTAAACTCTGACTAAAAAATCTGTTAAATGTGTGCAATTACAATATTACCACTAGTTGACTGGGTTTTTGACCGGTTTAAGCCGATATATTTTATTTCGGGTTTATGGAAAACAGTTCCGGTTTAGTTGGTCTAGGTTCCAAACAAATTTCATCTATTCCATTCGGAAAAAAATTCGATCTCATTGTTTCAATCAGATGTGAAAATTTATCTACCATTAAAACTGTTGAGGCTCCTTCATGTTTTGAATGGAGACAAACATTCTGCTAATGAGTTGTTTGAGTGTTTCAGGATCGTTGCTGAGAAAGGAACGTTACACAGCGGTACACAGCGGTGTTCTATTTTAGGAAAGCTCGATCGGAAAGAGAGCGAGAAAAAGGAATGAATTTTTAAGGAAAGATCTGATAGAAGATATATTCGAAGAAGATATATTCAAGGAAGATCGTGATCTTGGTAGTTGGGCGGATAAGATTTTATGGAAGGAAATATTATCTTTTCCTAAAAGATATTATTTCCTTATAGATTTATTTCCTTATTTTTAACCTAGACTATCTTAGTATAAAAGCTAGGTTAAGACATAGGAATTAAGCGACGCATTGATTGAAGTTACACGGCTGAGATATTCAGAGAAGAAGAAGAAGAGTGATACTTAGGCTTAGAGGTTGAGTTCGGGCTCGAGTGAGAGGAGTGATTCGTGATCGTAATCCGAGCTCTCTTTTGTAACGAACAAGAAATCAATAAGATAAGTACACCCTTCTAAATCCTTCAAGTGAGAAGCTTGAAGGTGGTGGTTTTACTCAACACAAAAAGGTTGAGGTTTCCACTCTAAATCTTGTGTCAAAGTTTACTTCTTGCATATTATTATTCCGCTGCTATACCTCCTGAGGAACAATACCTATTGTTCCCTAGGAAGTAACTGTGCTAACAGGTCCAACAATTGGTGTCAGAGCGAGGTCTCTAGATTTGTGTTAGCTTTGCAGGAAGTATGGGTTCACAAACTGCCATCAATGACTCGTTCTGGAAACCCCCGGTGCTCAAATTCGGAGAATTCTCTTATTGGGTGGAACAGATCGAGTCACATATCTGTTCGCTTCATGGACAAATGTGGAAAGTGGTAGAGTTTGGTGATATCAAAATTCTTGATCCTACTGATCCCACTGGAGTCAAATTAAAGTCGAGGGCTGATTATCAAGATGCTGATTACAAGGTGCTGGAACTCAACATGCGAGCCAAGAAAGTCATGCTCGCAGCTCTAAGTCCTTCTGATCAAAGAAAAGTCCTCCGCTACAAAACTGCCCATGATATCTTCAATGCACTCAAAAGGATGTATGAGGGAAACGAAGATATCAAGAAGAACAGGATTCTCGCACTCACTAAGGAGTATGATAGCGCTGTTCAAGGAAAGAATGAATCTCTTGATGAGTTTCACTCTCGATTTCAGGGATATGTAGGTCAACTGGAGTTTCTAGGAGAAACAATTCCTGAATGGAAGATTACTCATCAATTTCTTCAGGGATTATCAGCAAAGTGGGATGCCTTTTCTCTGGCTCTTCAGGCACAAAACGACATTAAGAACATTACTCTGGAGGAGTTGGTTGCTCGACTTCAGAGTAATGCAGGCATTCAACAAAGCAAATCCTCTAGAAGAGAAAGTGAAAAATCTGAAAAATCACAAAGCATTGCTTTAAAGGTTGAAAAGGCTTTCGACCTTGCTCAGGAAGATGATGAGGATGAAGATGGTGATGAAGAAATTGCCCTTATCACTCGGGCATTTCGCAAAGTCTGGAGAGGAAGTCGCAACATGCAACGTTCCACTGATGGGAACAAAGATGCCAAAGACATTGTCTGCTATCACTGTCAAAGGAAAGGACATTTTGCAAGGAACTGTTTCAAGAAGAAGACAGGAGAAGCACCTGTCCCTGCTCGGGAAAGAAAGGAAGCCATGATAGCTGCATGGGGTGCGTCTGACTCAGATGATGACTCTACATATATCTCAAAGGAAACGTGTCTTATGGCCGCTGGAGGAGAATCGGAAGATGAGGTAACTGATTCTGAACTCGACTCCATTTTACTTACCAGAACAAAATCTCAGATCATAAAAGCTATAAAGTCCTTAGGGGAGGAAAATGGAAATCTAAATTTACTTCTGGAAGAAAAGAATGAAACTATCTCTAACTTGGTTGAAGAAAACAAGCTTTGGGTTTCAAAAGTCACCAAACTTGAGAAAGTTTCATTCCCTTCCCCAGATGTATGCAAGTCTTGCCCTACCTATCAATCTACCATCACTTCCCTTAACAGTAAAGTTACTAAGCTTGAATCAGAAATTCTTATGTTAAAACTGAGTAACTCTAAGTTAACTAAAGAAGCAGTAGATCTAAAGGGAAGTGAGGAAGAAAGAAAGAAGGTCTGGCTGGATGAGTATGTTGCTTCCAAGATTGAAAAGGAGAAGGTTGACTTCTCCAAGCGGTTTGTACCCCGTACTGGACTCGGCTACGGTAAGTCCTTAAATTCCCAAACTGGTAACATTCCCTCCGGATCTCAAAGTCCTTCTCCTTCCAAGGAACATTGTGGTGGATCCAACTCTGGTTGCTCCCACAGTGGATCCAAGGGGGAAGAAAGGTTCAAAGTCCGTAAGGAGAAGGTCTGGTTCGATGAAAAAAAGGCTTACCACATGTGGCTTAAACAGGTTCAGAACATCAAGCCGGTACAAATCGACTTTCAATCAAGGATTAACAATAAACCTATCTGGCCAGGTCAAAGCAAGTATGTGAATCTATGGAATCACAAAGTTTGCTGGTATTGTGGAAAAGCAGGTCACTACAAACAGAACTGTAATCTTAAAAGGAAAGATGATGAAAGAGCTTACCATTCTAGGCAACAATCCAATGTTAGGAACACTCCTAGGATAAAAATTGTCCTTAATGAACCAAGAAATAGAAGGGTCTTTTCTAATCCAGGTAAGCCTAAGCTTGCATGGGTTCGTAAAAACTAATCCTTTACTTGCAGGATGGAGAGAAGAAATGTTCCTGGTATATAGATAGCGCTTGCTCGATTCACATGACAGGGAACAAAGACTGGTTCACATCTCTCCATCCACAAACCAAGGGTTCCATAACCTTTGGGAACAACAGTAAGGGTGAGGTAGTAGGAGTGGGAAAGGTAAAAATTTCTGACAAACTCTTTGTGAATAACGTTACTCTTGTAGACAACCTCACTTTCGATCTGTTGAGTGTACGTCAAATGTGTCAGGATGGTCAAAATAGGGTTGTCTTTACTACTGATGAATGTTTGGTTGAGAATGTTAAGACAGGGAAGATTCTTCTAAGAGGCATTACTGAAAACAACCTATACAAAGTGGATCCTTCTTTCATCCCGGAAGAGGAACTATGTCTAACTGTCCAAACTGAGGAATCAAACTTATGGCACAAACGGTTTGCACATGCTAGCCTCAGACTTCTATCCAAACTTCACAACAAGGACCTAGTGGTAGGTCTACCAAAGATAGACTGTCTAGCTGAAGAGGTATGCATAGCATGTACAAGAGGAAAACAGGTAAGATCATCCTTCAAATCGAAGAAGCAGGTAAGTACTTCTAAACCTCTGGAACTCATCCACATGGATCTGTGTGGCCCTATGCGTACTCAGAGTCATGGAGGAAATAAATATGTGTTTGTCATAGTGGACGATTATTCCAGGTACACATGGACAATCTTTCTTGCATCTAAGGAAGATGTGTTTGATGAGTTTAGGTACTGGTTGCATGCTGTTGAAAATCAGTTAGGTCTACACCTAAAGTCTATACGTACTGACCATGGAACGGAGTTCGAAAACTCACAGTTCCTGTCCCTGTGCAAGACCAAAGGAATTAATCATAACTTCTCTGCTCCAAGAACTCCACAGCAAAATGGAGTGGTTGAGAGGAAAAATAGAACACTGGAAGACATGACAAGAACAATGCTGATTGCAAGTGGTCTTCCTAGGAACTTCTGGGCTGAGGCACTGAATGTTGCTTGCTATGTGATCAACCGTGCAATGCTAAGGCCCATGATAGAGAAAACCCCATATGAATTGTTTAGGGGAAGAAAGCCTAATGTTTCACATCTTAGAGTCTTTGGTTGCAAATGTTTTGTACACAACAACGGGAAGGAAAGTCTGGGAAAGTTTGATCCAAGAAGTGACGAAGGAACCTTCGTTGGATACTCACCACAAAGCAGAGCTTATAAAGTGTACAACAGGAGAACCAAGAAGGTTGAGGAAAGTATACATGTAGTCTTTGATGAAAGTATTATGGCTGGTACCCTTGTGCAGGATTCAAATGTCCTTCCCTTAACTGAAGAAGACAAGGAACACTTTCAACTCTTGGAAGATCATGTACAAGATCCCAGTGAAGAAGTCAACCAAGTACAAGGAACTCTCTCTACAGAAGCAAACAATTATCAAATTCAGACTGAAAGCGTACTGGAGGAAGTATCTGGATCTTAGGGGGAACATATCCCTAATGAGGAACAAACAGGTGTTGAAGAACTTCAAGTAGGAGGAACTCGTCATAGCACTCGTATCCATGGTCCCCCATCAAGACTCATGGACTACGTGTGCAACTGTGCTTCTGCTTCAACTTCTGATATTTCACCTGATCCAAATTCGAAGGATTGTTCCATCCTAACCTTAAATCCTATATTTCATGCTTTTTGTGCTTTTGTTTCTGTAGTTGAACCAAAGACAATTGAAGAAGCTCTAAAAGATCCAGAGTGGATAAATGCTATGCAAGAAGAGCTCCATCAATTTGAGAGAAACAAAGTATGGAGACTGGTTCCCAGACCTAAGGATAGATCCGTCATTGGTACCAAATGGGTTTTCAGGAACAAAATGGATGACAAGGGACAAGTTACGAGGAACAAAGCTAGACTGGTTGTTAAGGGTTATAACCAGCAAGAAGGAATTGATTATGATGAGACTTTCGCTCCAGTTGCAAGGTTGGAAGCTATACGTCTTTTGATTGCTCACTCTGCACATCATGGATTCAAGTTGCAACAAATGGATGTAAAGACTGCCTTCTTGAATGGTGTTCTCAAAGAAGAGGTGTATGTTGAGCAGACACCCGGTTTTGCAGACCCTTCCAATCCCGATCATGTATTCATCCTTGATAAGGCACTCTACGGTCTCAAACAGGCTCCTCGAGCATGGTATGAAAGGCTATCTCAGTTTCTCTTATCCCATGGTTATGTCAGAGGGGAAGTCGACAGGACTCTGTTCCTACTAAAGGAAGGTAAGCACACTCTGGTTGTGCAAGTGTATGTTGATGACATTATCTTTGGTTCCACCAACGAGCAACTAGTTACAAAGTTCACCAAACTGATGGAAAGTGAATTTGAAATGAGCATGGTGGGAGAACTTAAATTCTTTCTGGGATTACAAGTGGTCCAAACTGAAGAAGGAACAAAGGTTCATCAACAAAAGTATCTCCGGGAATGCATCAGAAAGTTTGGGATGGCAGATGCCAAGGATTGTTCCACTCCTATGTCCCCAAATGACACAATAGGAATTGATGCAGACAAGAAGGAAGTTGATCAAAAAGTCTACCGTGGAATGATAGGCTCATTGCTTTATCTAACCGCTAGTAGGCCTGATATTATGCAAAGTGTGTGTTTTTGTTCTAGGTTTCAAGCAAGTCCCAGAGAAACACATGTCGCTGCAGTGAAGAGGATCTTGAGGTACTTAAGAGGAACTGATGATCTTTGCTTGTGGTACCCAAGAGGAGGAAGTCTTGAACTACTAGGTTATACAGATGCAGACTTCGATGGTTACAAGCCTGACAGGAAATCCACCTCTGGGATGGCTCAATTTCTCGGTCCATGTCTTGTGTCATGGGCTTCCAAGAAACAAACCACAGTTGCTCTCTCCACCGCTGAAGCTGAGTATGTAGCCGCAGCTGCTTGTTGCTCTCAACTCATATGGCTCAAACAACAACTAAGTGACTTTGGTATTACTCTAGGTAACGTTCCTATTCTATGTGATAACACAAGTGCTATTGATATCTCTAAAAATCCTGTGCAGCACTCAAGGACCAAACACATTGATATTAGACATCACTTTCTACGTGATTGTGTGGAAAAGGGAATCGTCTCTATGGAGCACGTTCGGTATGAGGATCAAATCGCAGACATATTCACAAAGCCACTAAATAAGGCTCCTTTCGAGAAGTTACGACTAGGGTTAGGTATGATTTCTCTCGAATGATCTTGCTCTTCTATAAAACCCCCAATGAATGGAGAAATTAGCTAATTTATTCATTCTGCACTTGATCTTTTGAAGCATGGTCACTCTTGATTTCCTATGATATGAATTCGTGTCTTTTGTGCCGCATGCTAGTACTATTCATGCTTAGGAAAATTACCAATCACTGTATTCAATTGATGTCATGTTATTTTGAGCAAATGTCTTATTTCTAGCCCAAAAGATTCCTCTTGATGTACTGAACCCACAATATAAGCCCAAAGGATAGAGGAAATCTACAGCCACCCTTAGCCTTCATGGATGATAGTCCTATGAGCCCTGTTTATTCATTCACAACTGGACTCACTCGCCATGATATAAAATTATTAAAATTCATGCTATATATGCTATTTTCGTGTGATGTTCTCTTTGTACCCTTTCTGGTAACACTACCCCAACCATCACACACCATCGACATCAGATAAGGAAGGAAAGGTGAAAAGGCTGTGTTCTGAAATCTGCAAGTGGGAACTTTATGGTTATTAGCGCCGTATGAAGTGACAGGAGGTACAGATCAATAATGTCAGTTTTTCTCCCAAGGTTCATGATGAAAAAGGGAAGGATTTTGATTGGAGAAAATTGCGGCAACCAACTGGTGAATTTATGGAAATAAATTCACACAAGGAAAATCACAGATTTGAAATTTGAAGAGTTTGTTTCAGCAGACGTCTTATTATAAAAAGGGATCTTCTTGAGTCTTCCTCTTCACGCCTCAGATCCTCTCAAGAACAAACCTTCAGAACCCTAAAACCCTCAATCCCCAAAAGCTCTCAGCAATGGTGAACTCAAACTCCATCTCTCTCACAGGCAAAGAGAGCCCTGAAACAATAAGACGAATACTGGCCGCCATCGGAGTCGCCATTGAATACCCTGCAGAAACTCAATCACCTCCTCCAACACAGACCAAAGAAAAATCACCCTCTCCTTCACCAGCCAAATCAAAAACTCTCTCACCAAAGCCAGCCAAAACAACCACACCCACACCATCTCCGGCCAATCTAAAACTCCTCCAGTCACACCCATTCACACCACCTCCAACACCTCCACAGAAAAAATCTCTACTCCTTCCACAGTAAAGCTCCTCAGTCCGCCTCTCTCCACAGAGCCCTCACCACAAAAGTCTAACCCTAACCCTAGCTCTGTCCCTGACCCCATCACTGCTCCGAAATTAGCAGTGCATGAGCCAAGCCCACAAGAAGCTAAGTCTGAAGGCACCGCCTCGGCCACGACGCCAACAGATCTGGGCATTGCAAATGTTCTGGACGAGATAGAGGAAGAAAGTCGAAGAGAGGAAAAGGGAAAAGGTCTGGATGCAACAGACCTGACAATGGAAGACGAGGATGAACCAATCATCAAAAGAAAGGCACGATCTACACCTCGGCGGTCGTTAACCGTCGTCTCTGAGGAATCTGATGAGCCCTCCCTCAAAAGGACAAAAATTGAAGTCTCTCTCTCTCGCCCTCGCACTCGGAGTCTTGCAGCAAAACCGCCCAGAGCCAAGAAAGCTCCAAAATCAATTGCTGAAGGCAAAACCGTGGGAAAGAGGGTGATCATCTGGGACCTAATATTCAACGCCCAATTCTTGGTCAACAATGGAATGGAAGCACTGGTTGATATGGTTCGCTTCCAAGGCTGGGAAAAGTTGTTCTGCTCCGCTGAACAGGTAAATGATCATCTGCTCCGTCAATTCTACACATCCCTCACCATCACTGAGAAGCCTCATGCTGTGCAAGCCTCTTTCAAACTGGGTAAGGAAACTCATGTCTTTTCAAGCACTGAATTAGGATTAATTCTTGGAGTTCCTCACTGTGGGTTTGAGGAGTATGTTAAGGGTCATTGGCCTAAGGAAGTGAGCTTGGCTGCTATTCAGAGTGTCTCTCAGGACTTCAACACTGAGGTGGTAGGCGAGATGTCTACAACATCCATGGGAATTGTGAATCGAGTGCTTCACAGTTACGTCATCAGCAACATTACCCCCAGAGAGCAGAAGCGCACCACAATACTAATCCAAGACTTTCTAATCATGGATAAAATACTTCTCAGGAAAGCCATCAATCTGCCTAAGATCATCATGCTGCACATGGCTCATGCCAGGAAGAATGACAGGCACGGTCTTCCTTTCCCTGAATTGTGAAAAAGGTCTTAGAATATCTGAAGGTGTATGAGTCTGGGCCTGCTGATGCTGTGCATGCACGAGAACTTGCTGAGGCTAACTTGAAAAAGATGAGATTTGACAAGAATGCTGATGGTGCTTGGGTAAGGGCCTTGGACAATATTGAGATTGATGCCATGTCTGAAGACCCTCAAGAGGAACAGAATGAAGCGCCTACTATGGTCTATCAAAATGATAAGTTGGAGGAATTGTGCACGCTTGTTGGACTTCTTTCTGAACAACAACACAGGCTAGCTAAGGAGATCACTGCTCTGAAGGATGAGATCCGTCGTTGGACGAAATCAAACCAGTAAGGTTCCCTTCGCAGTATCAAGACGCTGCCAGTGCACCCTTCCTTCCTTACTTTTGACCCCCACTTTCTGTTCCCTAGCACATCAACCTCTTCTCTTCTATGCTTTATTGTACCATTTGCTTGATTTGCTTGATCTTCTTTTGTTTGCTTTGTTTGCGTTATTTTCCCTGTTTGACTATGTACCAGCGTCAGCTCCTTAGACGCTTATTAATCAATGGAACGCTTGTTTTGTGACCTGACTTCACTTGCCTTAAGTTCTTATATGATTAAGTTAGCTTTTTGATGATGCCAAAAGGGGGAAAATAAAGGTAGTTCAAGGTTTTAGGGGGAATATCAGATCCTTTCTCTACGAATAACAATCCTAAGGGAAACTATTTATGTGTATATTGTGAATACACTTTTCGTGTCTTATATCTTAAGTGTCTATATGCCTTAAAGAAGAGAATGTTTGTCACCATCAAAAAGGGGGAATTTGTTGAGGCTCCTTCATGTTTTGAATGGAGACAAACATTCTGCTAATGAGTTGTCTGAGTGTTTCAGGATCGTTGCTGAGAAAGGAACGTTACACAGCGGTACACAGCGGTGTTCTATTTTAGGAAAGCTCGATCGGAAAGAGAGCGAGAAAAAGGAATGAATTTTTAAGGAAAGATCTGATAGAAGATATATTCGAAGAAGATATATTCAAGGAAGATCGTGATCTTGGCAGTTGGGCGGATAAGATTTTATGGAAGGAAATATTATCTTTTCCTAAAAGATATTATTTCCTTATAGATTTACTTCCTTATTTTTAACCTAGACTATCTTAGTATAAAAGCTAGGTTAAGACATAGGAATTAAGCGACGCATTGATTGAAGTTATACGGCTGAGATATTCAGAGAAGAAGAAGAAGAGTGATACTTAGGCTTAGAGGTTGAGTTCGGGCTCGAGTGAGAGGAGTGATTCGTGATCGTAATCCGAGCTCTCTTTTGTAACGAACAAGAAATCAATAAGATAAGTACACCTTTCTAAATCCTTCAAGTGAGAAGCTTGAAGGTGGTGGTTTTACTCAACACAAAAAGGTTGAGGTTTCCACTCTAAATCTTGTGTCAAAGTTTACTTCTTGCATATTATTATTCCGCTGCTATACCTCCTAAGGAACAATACATATTGTTCCCTAAGAAGTAACTGTGCTAACAGGTCAAACAAAAACCTTAGGTAGTCCCATATCCAAGACTAAGAAGAAGATGGATCCAAGACGTAGAACACAGCTGAGACAAATTTCAGATCTGAACAATGGAGGCTCTTTCTCTTCTGATCCATATACAAGGAGATGTCGGCGACACTCTTCACCCCTGTATCGAGAGGCGCAAAGCTTCGCCTTATGTGTAGCAATGATGGTCTCTCGGATTCGACTCACCGTTGGTCCGAATTCGGCTCACCGTTGGTCTGAATCCGGCTAAGTCCTCTTGGATTCGCCTCTTCCTCATTCCGACGAAGCTCGACGGATATTCAAATTAGATCCAAGTCGATGAGCTTGAAGACGAACAACGCAGAATTGTCGCCATAGATTGTGAAGATTCGAAGCAGACAGGTGATGTGATGATGATTAGAGGAGTCGATGGCGGGGAGGGTCGAAGATTCTACTACGATACGCACCGATTCATCCGCCGAAGATTCGACTTAGGTAACGGGTTTTGAAAAAAGGTAAAGAACTACGTGGGCTTTGATTCCTCTAACCCGAGAGGATACGTAGGCAACTTAACAAGTAAGTCACTGTTAAGTGCAAGCCCAATTTTTTTTAATTTTTTTGTTCCTTCATATTTAATTTAAAAAACTTAAAAAAAATGATTATAAAAAAACGCTATTAAAAAGAATGTTTTACAAAACATTCTTTTTAATAGCGTTTTTTTATAATCATTTTTTTTAAGTTTTTTAAACATAATTTTTAAACTTAAAAACAATGACAAAACATTCTTTTTTAATAGCGTTTTTTTATAATCATTTTTTTTAAGTTTTTTAAACATAATTTTTAAACTTAAAAACAATGACAAAACATTCTTTTTTAATAGCGTTTTTTTATAATTATTTTTTTTAAGTTTAAAAATTATTTTTATATATTTTTATTTATTTTTTTAAAAAAATTATTTTTTTTTAAAAAACCGGTCCGAACCGGTCCGAACCGGACCGAACCGGATGAACCGGTATGAACCGGAACCGGACCGGAACCGGATTGAACCGGACCGGACCGGAACCGGAACCGGTTTAAACCGGTTCCGGTTCCGGTTCCGGATTCCGGAGGACCGGAACCGGACCGGACCGGACCGGGAGCCATCCCTAGTCGATAGGTCGCCATAGATTGTAAACCTTGAAGACAAATAATTGGGCTTCGGGTTATACCTAACGCTTTTCATTTTTAATTTTGCAAGAAATCATAATATAAGAGTTTATTGCTTTTGTGGAATGAGTTAAATTGATTGTTAGTATTAATCAGTTTGATCTTCTTTTTTTGGTGAAATCAGTTTGATCTTCAAATCAGTGGACACGAGAGAATTATTACTTTTTGACATTGCGTATATGTAGTGAATTGTAAATTTTTGGAACCCTAGATCAATTAAACCGGTTTTGCTTTTATTAAACCTAAAATAAAATAAATTTGCTTAAACCGGTCAACAACCCGGTCAACAAAGGGGTAATATTGTAATTGCACATATTTAACAGATTTTTTTGACGGAATTTGAGGAAGGGTAGTTCAATGCTAACAGAATACCTTTAAAGGGTGGTCACAAGTAATTTCTTGTTTAAAGGGTAGTAGTGTGTAAATAGGCCTATTAAAAGTGTGATTTTCTGCAATTTGCTCTTAAAAGAAAAAGATTTATTAATAAATTTCTCTATTTGAATGAGTCGTTATTTATCGTTTAGCGTTTCACGTGATTCGATAAATAACGATTAAAAGAAAAAGATTTATTAATAAATTGTTTATTAATTAGTCGTTATTTATCGTATAACGTTTCACGTTATTAGATAAATAATGATTAAAAGAAAAATATTTATTAATAAATTCTTTATTAATTAGTCGTTATTTATCGGGTAACGATTCACGTTATTCGATAAATAACGATTAAAAGAAAAAGATTAATAATTAGTTATGCGCGTATATTTACTAAATAAATATTAGTAAATATTAAAATTATATTTGTAATTATGCGCGTATAATTATTGATTATAATTAGTTAAATAATAAAAATATTAATATTTAGTAAATATAAAAATATGCTATAGATAAGGGTATTACTCTCGGGGGTACGGGTGAGCACAAGTGGTTAACCTGTGTTTCGGTTAACCGGTCTTTCAGTTAGTGATTTAGGCATACCATAAACCGTACCGTTAACTTCGGTTACCTATATATCGGTTAACCGTCGGTTCGGTACAATTAATCGGTAAACCAAATAACCATAATTATAAAATACTTAAAAATAGTTTTTTTTTTTGTGTGCAAAAACTGTAATTAACATACTTAAATAACGACATCATTTGTATTAACTATAATTACAAACCAATAAAACGTAAAAGTAGCATAACTTAACATTATCCTCCAAACAAAAGCTAATAAAAAAACTTAATGACAATATAAATTGTCTTGCAATTCCTTGCAAACAAAAACCCCAACAGTAAAACAACTTTGCATGCTTCTTCAAATAAAAAGCTAACCATCTATCATAATAACTGGTTGCTCCATCGTCGAATTCTTCATGCCTATAATTGAATAAAATAGTGTAAGAGTATACAAAATGGTTGCCCATTTTTTTGTGGGTATCAAATATTTTAATAATATCTCTCTCTTCCTTTTGTTAATACCCACTTTTCATACTCATCTATCCCCACTACACTCCCAATGGTTGCCCATTTATTTTGTGGTCATTCATTTCTCTATGGGACACATGTCAACTTTATATATGTATTTTTGACCAAAAATGATGTCACCTTAGGACACATGTCAAATTTATGTTGAATACTCATTTCTTCACCATAATGAGAATGCCCTGAATATTCTTTCTCTTTCCTCCAAAATTCTACTTTTTTATATTTTAATATTATTTTAGGTTTTTCTTTCCTAATACCCACCCCAAGTGGTCAACTAATGGCTATACTCTAAAATAGGCATGTCATTCCAACCGTGAACATGAATAAAAAAATCAAATAGAAAAGTATAAAGTTTACTAACCTTCTTCCAGTTCCCTATGTCAAGTAAGTTTTCTTCAATTGAAAAATGGCCATCAGATTTCGCCAATCTTGGGCTAGACAAGCTTAAACAGTGTTTTTTTAAAGCTTTATTAATTAATACTATAGTTAAAGGAAAGGTAGGAGAATGTGAATGTGAGTTTGTCTTAGATCGTGAGATTGCAAAACAATTTGGTCTTTTACCTTTGCTTTGTTTTTTTTTTTCTTATTTTCAATTAAAACTAGAAGTAGATACTTAAATCTATTATACTAAGCTTATTTAGATATATAGTCCTAGTTTTATAAATATATTTTATATATCCTCGGTTAATCGGTTAACCAAGGTTAGAAAAACTCAAAACCGTAACCGTACCGAGTAACCGTACAATGTTTCGGTTGATTAACCGTAACCGTTAGTTGTTTTTTCTTCGGTAGGGTTAACCAAGAATTTGATCTGTTTTTTGGTACGATTTTTCGGTTACGGATTTTTATGCCCACCCCTACTCGGGGGTGCTTCTGTAAGAAAGAAGAAGAAGAACCCTCGTAATCCCAACGAGCGGGGGATCACATCTTCCCGTTGTCGTGGATCTCCTACTGTCCTGCCTCCTGCAGACATTCCAGGAGTTCATATAGGAGATACAGGGAAAGCTCTGATGCAGGAGTTAGATGTTAGTTAGGAGGAGGAGGAGGAGTTTATGGAGGAGACAAGGGATGCAGATCAACCAGAGTTTGAGGTAGGAGATTTGTTGGCGCAGATGCAGAGTGATTATTATGAGGGATCGCTTGTGTGTCAGCCATCTCTAGGTGGATCTATGTCGCCGCCCGCAGAGGAGACTCAACAGGAGATTCATGAGCTAATTCAGGATTTTGATCAAAATCTCCCCTAGGATCTCCCACATCATGATTTAGATGAGGAGACTGTTCAGCAGCCCGCTCAGCATGTCAATCTGGACCTCGCTGTACCGGCTCCAGGGGATCCAGATTATTTGGGGGCACCTGGAGGTCCTCTCAGTTCACAACTTCTTGTGGACTACAACACCCACATTGCTCCGGTGATATGGACCCACACTCAGTTGCTTGCAGAGAAGCTTGATAGAGACCCAGATCATGTGATACTGCCCTCATCGCCGGTATGCGTGGTCTTCTTAATAAATTCGTGTGGAAAAACGATCATAGGCTTTTCTAATTTATAAATTTTTGTTTCTATTTCGTACATCAGCTCATGAAGGTGTTGAGTATATATACCTGCAAGGATTTCTTCAGAGAGTTTGATCGGTATAGATCTGATGCGCCTGACTCATGGTGGCAGCTCGTTCAGCAAAGCCACTTACATGTTCTTGCAGATCCCCGACTCGAGTACAGGAGTATCGATCCGATTGTGATTTCAGCATTTGTGGAGCGTTGGTATCCAGAGACTAATACGTTTCACTTTGCATTTGGTGAGATTGCTCCTACTCTGATAGACGTGCTGAAGATTCTGGAGCTTCCGATCCATGGACGAGCTGTCAGATTTGCTGAGTCGGACATAGATAGGTTTGTGCTCGGTCACGTTCAACGGATGTTCGGGTTTGATACGCTAGATGAGGCTACTGCGGTATGCTTACGTACGTAGAATTTATTTTATTATTTATATTCGATTCGATTATTTAGTCGATTCGATTAAATGGTTATAATGCGTGATAATTTATCAGATGGGGGCTTGAACATCCACGGCAAGCCTGGCATCACCAAGATCCACACCCGGATAGTACAGATGTTTGCTATACAAGACAGGTAAATAATAATTTTATCGTTTAGTATAAAAACTTCTCCTAATTTCCCGTTTAACGTTACTAATTCATTGTTCGTCTATTAATTGCAAGACTCCTTAGCATGAGAGTGTTATTGCTTCGCTCTACTTGCTCTCCCTGTTGGGCAGTACGACCCTGATAGACAAGTCCCAGATGAAGGTGAAACATAAATACCGTAGCATCCTCTTAGATCACGACCATACATGGGACTATGCTTGGGGGTCAGCCATCTAGGCTGAACTGTACTGACAGTTGGGTCGGGCATCCCGTTCACAATCCAAAGGGGTTGTTGGTTGTCCGCTCCTTCTCAAGGTCATATTCGTAATAATACCTTTTATTTAAAAAATATGTTGGTTATTTTTAAAACATTTTGACAATTTGGTATTTGTAGGCTTGGATATGGCCATATTTTCATGGTCTTCGAGGTCATGCTACACAGGACTTGGCATCCATGAATGCCCCGGCGGCTGCTATACGTGATAACACCCATCCACAAGTATAACAAGGACAGTGCTCGACTAGTCTCCCTCAGACGGGTTCTTGATCATATCACATTTGCAAAGGTAAGTACTATTTAGCAAATCATTTGATCATATGTTATGAAATTATTTTTTAATTACGTTTGTCCTTTTAAAAAATCAACATAGGTTCACTGGAACCCCTGGGGCAAGTTGGATCTCAACGACCCCCAGTACATGTTAGGTCGTTTTCGTGGGCCTCAAGAGGCCTTCAATATTCGGGAGGTGCACAGCCTTGACCGATGTGTACGACAGTTCGGGTATGTGCATGGCATACCCGAACCCCCGATTACACCACCTACTGCGATTAGAAAGGATAATGCATCGTCGTATAAGGTGGAGTTCGGGGATGGGGACTGCACTTGGGATGATTTACACTTGCCGGGTCGATTGATCACCCTAGACGAAAGGGATCAACGCGGACTTGGAGATTATACATGGGACTGCAACGATGGATATCTGCCATGGTTTGGTGTCATGTCACATCCTTATCTTGATTCGAGATCTCCCAAGCAGGACCCACGTGCACCGTTTGACCACCGTGTCGAGCCCATCCAGCTACCTGCGACAGCCTCTGTAGTTGTGGTACGTATTTCAGTCAATATCAATCACTTTAAGCATTTACGTTATAATTTTAATATATTTGGTTCTAATTTTATTGTATTTTAAAAATGTAGCGGGGCAACATGCCTGTCTCTGAGATTTCTGATTTTCTGCGTGCCTATGGTGACACTCTGGCTCCAGGACAAGCGAGGATGATGAGGGGTGGATCAGCATTTGGACTGGTGTTGATCCTCATGCACCTTTAGGACCCGCATCAGACGATGATGAGCCGGTGCAGTAGTATGTTGTTGTATGTTTATTTTGTGGTTGGTATTATATTTTGGACTTCATCATTTTCATGGATTTATATATTATTAGGAGTTTCAATTTAAATATTGTTTAGAGTAACGAGTAATGGCGCGAAAATCGAGTAAAACAGACTTAAAACAAATAATGGCGTGAAAATCGAGTAAAACGGAGTGGGCATGACCTAGTAGTAAACAATAAACATTGCCCGTAACCAGAAAGCTAATGTTCAATATGCATGTATCAGTAATGAGTTTGGTAGCAACTAGAAACTTAGAGCAATGATGTTCCTCATGGAAGGAAATTCATACTTCACTAAGACAGGTTCAGAGGACATCTAAAGAATAACCAATTGGAAACTATCATAATATTGAACAACCCTAATCACAATATGACAAGGCTTTACTATAAGCCTACATTAGTTGACCTCCGACTAGAAAAGAAGAGAGAAGCAAAGAGCACATATCAGAAATAAAATTTTACAAAATAAATTACTTACTCTCTGTTGCTCAAGCTCCATCTCATGCTTCTGCTGAAGGTGTTTCCGAAGTGCCTGGTTCTCCTCAGACATTCTAATTCTCCTAGCACGAATCTGAGACTGTAATCGAGCAAGGGTTTGCATGCATTTTAGTGTGTTTGAAGCTTACCTTTTCACAGATTGGCCTTCAATCAGTTACTTGAGTCTCACCAAACCCCTTAAAGCTCATAATGCTCTTCTATCCTGAAAACCACGACCACAGGCCAAACATCATTATTAAAAGGAAAATCATCAATGTGCAAGCCTCATATATTTTCATACCATATTTGAAGTTCAGAATGCATTCATTAGTGGACCATTCATTAATGTTTATGCTACACATCATCCAATTCATAAAAAGATACATTTTGGATACTTCCTCAAACTATTTGCCTCACGCAACAGATTTGTAAATACCTCTTCATTTTCAGTTTCTTATAGGAGGACATATTAGACACAAATAATCTCAAGAAGACAAGTCTTTACCAAATGTCCTCTAAAGGTAGTTTGAATTCTGATAGCTGCAATTTCCTCCTTTGATTTGTGAGACGAACCACCTCAGAAACTGCCTGAGCAGCAGCAACAACCACCTTTGCTGGTGCAACTGTAGCAACATCCGCCTCTAGTGTCATACAGGTGCATCATCATCCGCATACAGGTTCTTCATTCTATTCATATAAGTGCATCATGTCCCTGAAAAAGGTTCATAGCTAATGAAACATCAGGAGAAGTACATGAAACAAAGCTAAGTGAATTGCAGATAAAACAACATCAAAAAGGAGTCTAAACATGAAGAATTTCAAATTCAAGCCAAACACTGCATTACTCCAGAGGTGACACCAAAATTAAAGCAACACCAGAAGTTTCATCACATAAGAATAAGATCAAAACATTGCAACCTACATCAGATGACCAATCCAGTTCATCATCGTCGTAGTCATCTTTCACATCGTGATAGGCAAAGATCGTCTGTCCGTAGTGAGATCTCTGATTGGTCTTGAGAATCTTGGCATTGGAATGCGCCAAAGAAGAGACAATCCGGACACTTCCGGCATGAGCTCCGCATGATTTAATTGGGAAGAATTGGGAAGCCATAGGCAGTCGAGAGTGGCCGAGAATTTAAATGGCGGAGGTGGTGTTAGGGTTTCGGAGATAATGGCGATTGCCATCGTACTTTGTTAATGCTTTTGAATTTGTTACTTCATCTGGACATTTAATGTTCGAAGATCAAGGGCTGAGATTGGTTCTCAGTTTTATCTTAAGGAAGATTCTCCCTATAACCCACCTCTATAAATATATTTGTTGATAAGCTTAACTAAGGTGGTTGGTTGTCTGTAGCTCGTTTGGAAACTTTACTGCGAACCCTAAATTTACTGCAGGTATGTAGTGTACTGCCGTCAATAATTTTCTACTGGATTATTCCTTTTCACTACCACATATTTCTAGGATTAGGCTAGGCCGAGTCCAACGGAGCTCAGTGTTGTCAACCTAATGGAATACGAATGGTAACACACGAGCTAACCCGAGAAAGCGACGGTGATGATAAAACAAGGGCAAAGTAGCTTGAATGATATCTTTGTATTGAAGAACGGTGATTTCCTTTACGTATCGCTCTTTATATCTCTTTTTATCATACATACTTACGTGACTTGTGCTGGTGATTTTAGTGTCATCGGTCGTTTTAGTGTTATCGGGATTCACTCAAAGCTTGAGGAGCTCGGTTTTCGTTTGATAAGTCTTGGGAGTGCGGAGTGTACGGCTCAAGTACGTGAAATCAAACTCGTTGTTACAAGGATATGTAGGGATGTACAAAAGTACATGTCAGGTTCGTATGGTTCGAATTCAGGAGCCAAAAGACGGAAAATGGGACATGCTGAGGAGTGGCACGGTTTGTGACATTTCGGCGCGGTTTGTCACAAATCGTGCCTTTTTGTCACAAACCGTGTCTTTGGCAGTTTTGGACGGTTAGTGTGTTTTCAACCGATTTAGAAAAGAAAAAGTAAGCAAATTTCTGCACCCATTCTGTTTTTGGAATGATTTTTTTTATGATAATAGTGATAGAATAGGTTTAAGTAAGAGATGGGGCATAAAACTCAAAATGGAATGGAACGAATTTTTTATGTGCTAGAATGGAGATAGTGATGTGATATTAAATTAATAAATAAAATTAAAACTGTGGCTTAAGGATTTTATTAGGACATAAAACTCAAAATGGACTAGGTTTAAGGATTTTATTAATTTAGGATGCCTTGAATTTTACTAATTTAGTTGAAAAACGTGATGTGATATTAAATTAATAAATTAGGTAGTTGAAATAATGAATTAGGAAATAGTGATAATATGATGTGATATCATATGTATGTTGATGTTATTTGCATGCTTAGTTGTCCGTTTCTAATATAGTTTTACTTTCTTGGTTTCTATGTGACGTATGTTAATGATAATTAAAATAAAATTGAACGAGATAATTTGTGTTATGGTTAATAAATAAATTAGGTAGTTGAAATTTTTAAAAATGAAATATAGCCGATTAAACAATCAAAGTAATTTGGTTTAGGAATTTTAAACCACAATTACTTTCAAATTTAAGGATGAATATAGTAACGATACGCTAATGTAGTGGAGACGTTGATTGATGTTCTATAGACTTAATTCCTACTTTGTAGAGCAACTTGAAAAGGCAAGAGAGCGTAATGTTGCTGGACAACGATACGCTAATGTAGTGGAGACGTTGATAGAGCACAATGTTACAATACCTCGTCGTGCACAAGTGATCTCATTCAACGTATCAAGACATGTCTATGAAGTGCATGTTCCACCCATCCAGGAATACGGTCAGCGGTTACAATACGTTTTGGATTTGACAGCTAGGGCATGTACTTGTCAAACATGGACGACTTATAAGGTACCTTGCCCTCACGTCTTACCAGTGTGTCGCCACAGAAGCTTCTCGTATGTTGCATATGTTGATCCATTCTACTCCATAGTGGCTCTTACGAGGACATACCAGACGACCTTTTATCCGGTAGGAGATACTTTAGATTGGCCTGTGATTGAGGGACCGTCATTGAAGCCAGATTCAAACGACCTTCGAGACGTTGGTAGACTTGGTAGGCGAAAAGAGACTCGATTTCGTAATGAGATGGACATTATCAGTGCTCCAGGGAAAAACAGTTGCAGACTATGTGGGCAAAAGGGACACAACAGTAGGACATGTGCATCACGAGGTAGCGGTTCTGGACAACGTTACTAGCTAGTTTTCATTGTTGTACTTTATTTGTGGTTGTTGTTGTTGTTGTTGTTGTTTCTGAAGACATTTGTAATGCTTGTTGTTGTCGTGTCTATTGAAATTTTATTAATGGTTGTTGTTTCAATGGCTAGTACATGGAGATTAACCCTGGTCCATTATCTTCTGAGGTGCTTAGTCGGCAAGAACAACACAGATCTTCGGATGTGTGGAACAATGTTGAATATGTAAGTGTAACTCATCTCCATTATCGATTTTCATTAGTTAGTTTGTACATTGCATGCATAAATATCAATAATTTCAAATTTCTTTTGTATAGACCATGACACCGTTAGAAACTAGTGTACACCTGCAAAAATGGATTGATCCCCACCCTAGGGTCTTAGATTACATTCGCCTTGCTGAATTTTTATGCGTATCCCGTCTTGGATCCAACTGCAAACTAGACAAAGAGTTAATTACAACATTAGTGGAGAAATGGAGACCTGAGACACATACTTTTCACTTGCCTGTGGGTGAGGCGACAATCACACTTCAAGATGTTGGTGTGTTGTTCGGATTATGTGTGGATGGATATGCTGTAACAGGCATTGCAGGTCACCAGTGGAGATCAGAGGTCATCCGTCTACTCGGTAAAGATCCAAGTTGATCGCTCGATGGCTCGGCGTTTAAAGTTTTATGGCTACGCACAAACTTCAATGATTTGTCGGATGGTGCAGATGTAAAGACGATCAAGTTTTATGGAAGGGCATACATTTTGATGGTAATGGGTGGCCTCCTTTTCTCAGATTATAGTGGAGGCGAAATACAAGTAGTCTATTTGCCGTTGTTGGAGGATTTAGAGACTACGACATACTACAGCTGAGGATTTGGCATATCTTTACCGAAACTTATGCAAAGCCGCATAGAAAGAGCACTCTCATATAGGCGGTCCATTTATCTTACTTCAGGTATATAATATAACTTATTTAAATTAAAAGTTATAGATTTTCATTGGCTGATTATTATCATGATTGTAGTAATGGGCATGGCAACGAATGTCGATTGAGAGACCAAGGTGTGTCGGTGTCCCAAACCAGGAGCTAGATGCCCTAGCGAGGAGGAGAGAGAGAAGGAGGAAGGCTTAGGCTACCCTATCTGAAGGGTCACAACCTTCACCATTTGATGACCAATTTTTAAATGGTCCAAATTCACTTGCTTTGAGGTAACATTCATCATTATTGTATATATATATATATTTCGGGAGAGTTCTTATCAATCTCATTTTTCATTTAGGTGGTTGAACTGTGATTATGTATAAGATGGTAAAAATCATGACCTTTTGTATTAAGGAGATGCATTGGATAGGCTAAGGAGCGATCAGGTTTGAATTTTTTTAATGTCTAATTACATAATACATATAATCAAAATACTTAAGGTCATTTTATTATATATTCAGTTTGCATGAGAGCTCTACACAATGATTGAACTGGGAAGGCTTGCTAGAATTTGTTTATTAGGATCTAATGTATGGAGGACCCAAGCCCCTATGATTTGTTTTGACATAGTTGAGTGGCATCGACCCAACCGTGTGATGCGTCAATTAGGATTTCCACAACATGTACCGGGTGCATGTGAAAACTATGCAGAGTTGCATTTAGTGAATAGAAGGGGGAAGCATATGACAAACTGGAGCATATTTCACAAGCAATTTATAGATTTGTGGAACAGGCGTGCAAATTGCATTGATATGGATCTCAATGACCCATATCCTTCATAAGTTGAAGAACGGTATATAAGTTCTTACAGATCAATTACTCGTAGATTTATTAGTCCACATATTCGGCCGCCAGTAGGACAATATAAACCACTGTCTCAAGACTTGTATATGGTGGCGAGTATGAAATATAACACATCATTTTCAAATATTTACATTAAATATTTCAAACATACTTATAATTAGTTTTTTCAGGGACAACATGTGTCGACGCATGGGATTGATGTGCTAAACCAATTGTCTGTCGATCAATCATTCTTCTGTAGCCAACAAGATATGAGGAGAGGATCTTGTACGTCAGATCCTCCAATGACTATGCCACCACCCTATATTGCGCCAACGCCGTTTCCCATGGCCTCTCCAACACCTCCTCTTCATCCTACATCACATCATGGGTTTCCTAGTTCTTCACTTACACCTCCGCCCTATTTTCCGTCATTTGAAGAGTTTGCTAGTTCTTCAAGGCCTGTTGCTACTATTGTTTTCGGATCTTGGTGAATATGCATGGACTTTCTCGTCTCAGTATTCATACATGACATAATCAATGCATGGACCAAGTTTATTTATGTCAACTAGTGCTTCAAGTGTATTTATTTCTCCCACTAGGCCTATTTCTAGGGATGAACGTAATATTTGTGGGTTTCGGTTTGAGCCTACGTTACCACCCGTCCAAGAGCAAAGTAGAGAAGAAGATGATGGTGAGGGAGAGAATGAAGACAAGGATTATGACTAGAATTATGACGTATTAGTCGATGTAAAACTTTTATGTGTAATTTTATAAGTCTACGCATATGTTAATCAAATTTATTAATCAACAATTTCATATTTATATTATTTCAAGCAATAAATATAATTTAAATAAAATAACTCAATTTATCTAAACCCTAAACCAAAACCACAACCCTAACAAAAAATACCAAAACCCTAACAAAACAACGTCATCATTCAAAGAATTTTAAAAAAAATAAAACCCGTATAAGAGACGCTGGCAAAATCAACGTCTTTTATACATAATCAAATAAAAAAAAGTTTAAAACCAGCGTCTCATAATTTTTTTTTAATATTAACGTATAAGAGACAGTGGCAAAACCAACGTCTCTTATACATGAGATTTAAAAAAAAATATAACTGAAACAGTCTGGTTTTTTAAAAGATAAAAACATTACATGTATAAGAGACGTTGGAAAAACAATGTCTCTTATACATAAGTTTTTTTACAAAAACTTTGTGATTCGGTTGGGAGACGCTGGGAAAACCAGCGCCTCTCCAACGCTTGAAATCCTTCGCGCCATTAGTTGTTTTAATCCTATTTTACTCAATTTTCCCGTCATTAGTCGTTTTAATCCCGTTTTACTCAATTTTCGCGCCATTAGTTGTTTTAATCCCGTTTTACTCGATTTTTGTGTCATTAGTCATTTTAAGACTGTTTGACTCGATTTTTCGCGTCATTAGTCATTTTATCCTGTTTTTCTTGATTTTTGCGTCATTAGTCATTTTAGGCCTGTTTTACTCGAATTTTGCGTCATTAGTCGTTTTAATCCCGTTTTCTCGCTTTTCGCGTCATTAGTCGTTTTAATTTAGTTTTACTAGATTTTTGCGCCATTAGTCGTTTTAATCCTGTTTTACTCGATTTTCGCGCCAGTAGTCATTTTAATCGTTTTTTACTCAATTTTCGCGCGATGTACCTCCTTTGGTTAGGTTATTGGGCTTTTTTCTGCATCGGCCCAAAATGGACACCACTTAAACTTAGCTAACACAACTTCTAGTTGGACTGGATTTCAAAATGAGCCTACTTTGGTTAGGTTATTGGGTCTTTTTTCTGCATCGGCCCAAAATGAACACAACCACTTAAACTTAGGTAACACATCTTCTAGTTGGACTAGATTTCAAAATGGGCCTGCTTTGGTTAGGTTATTGGGCATTTTTTATGCATTGGCCCAAAACTATAAAACCCTAGTAAAACCTCGTATTTCAATTCACTGCCTTAGCCAACCCTATTATCTCATTTAGCTCTCATTTCAATGCGTCGTAAAAAATAGGTTTGAAGTTCTTACTTTTTATTTGAAGCTCCCATTTTCAATGATTTGATTTGCTGTTTTTCATTTTTCTTACTTGTTTTCTTACTTTGTATTGTAGATTCAAAACCAACATGGCATCATCTTCATCATCCTCAGTACCACCAGCAGGCAACTTGATCCAGTATCTGATGAAAAGGTGTTCCCAACAAGTGAAGGTGTTCACTGCTAATGAAGAACAAACTCGCAGAGTATGGCCGGAGGTTTGTTACATGCGGATGTAACTTCAGGTACATGTTTCTTGACCCAGAATATGACCAACATTGTCTCCATGTCGTGGAAAAATTGTTGAAGGAAAATAATGACATGAATGGGAAACTTTGAATCTTTAACAGAGAGAGATTTGGCAATGGCCAAATATTTTATTTCAGAGCTCTATGAGGAGGAAGGTGAATTTGATTCCGATTAGTGTTCTTAGTGTTGGGCTTCTGTTAAAATGTAAAGTTAAGTATTGGGCTTCTGTTAGTCTCTGTTAAGTCTGTTTTAGTTTTGATTTCAAGAATGAGTCTGTTTTATTTTCTAATGAGTCTGTTGTAGTTTCTGGATTGTCTGTTTTAATTTATGCTGAGTCTGTTGTAGTTTCTGGACTGTCTGTTTTAATTTATCTGAAATCTCTTGTAGTTTATCAAAATTTGTTTCACCCATCCAAAAAATTAAAAAAGTAGACAAGACAATACCCCAGTCAAAAGCAGACAAGTCATTTAAAGCAAACAAGACAACATACAAGACAAGTCATCAAGACAAGACAATACCTCTATCATGCCAACTACAATCTTAAAAGCATACAAGACAAGTCATTCTAAGTTACAAAAGGTGACAATTCATCACATCTCAATTCACTAGAGATCACCATATATACTACCATAACTAATGCGATAGTCTTTCCACTGCTGCATCCTTAGCTCGAACACACAATCCAATCCATTCGCATTAGGATCCTTAAACATGCGGCAAACTCCGTGGACGGATAGGTACCGGACAATCTTCTCTAAGACACACCTAAATGTTAAAACAAATATTCAATATTAAGCATCAAGAAAATTGAGTGAAAACACATACTTTAGTGAAAATCATACTGGTATGTAGTGGATTCCGAAGCCCACGCGAGCCATTCCATATATCTTCAAACCCTGATTGGAACTTGTGGGATAGACCTTCATCGGTAAGAACAAATACGATCAGACTTTGGATAAGGATATCAAACCAACCTAAAACCGAGAGACAAATGCTAATCCAATCGTGGACATACTCAACCAGTAGTTTGAGGGACAAGGTGACCTGATATAGTTGACCTCTTCAACAAGAGCTTCGAAGTTGTTTTCCAAATCCGGGGGTAGTCTTGTCATCTCTTGTCTATATATATCATTGTTCGGTAACAACTCTGAAGCCAGTTCAAAGCGAATGCGATGATACTCAGACTGGGCGAACCCCAACAACACAGCTAGAGACCGGTATCCACAATGTTCATCTGCACTTACGTCTTGCGCATCAACAATGTATGGAAACATGAAGAGATCAACATTGTCAACCCCGAAGTCTACCCCACATTTCGTCATTGTTGGTTGAGGGAACTCTGGTCCAGAGGCAAACTCATCTGTAACAGTGCAACCTGATAATCTGAACCCCTCTCCAGTAGTGCAACCTTTAAAACCGAACTCCTCTCCAACAGTGCACCCAACAACTTGAAACAACCCAATTATAGTACATTTAGTGTAAGTAGGTTGCGTTGCTTTTTCTTTTTCCTTTTCCTTTCCCTTAACCACCTTATTTTTCGCCTTCGCCGCCTGTTTTTCTCTAACTCTTCCCTTGCGTACTCAAACCCACGCAGATCTCTCTCAGTTCCGCACTTCTTCAACACCTTATGCATTCCCTCAACCCTATGGTTTATTCATTCAAGGTCGTGTTTATGTAAGACAACTATTAACTAATCAACTAATAAACAAATATGAAATGTTTAAGTATAACATACCTATTTGAGGTCCTCGTAAAAAAGTGAAGATTGTGTTCCGTCCACGCGCAAACAATGTTTGTCTTGTAACAGATAAGCCAGGCCTTATTAATGTATCCAACGATTCTGCTTCTCCAAGATTGTCTCAATCGTAGTAGCCTCTCCTCCTATTTTTCCCCCGTTCTTGATAGAAAAAGTCTCCATACTTGGTTGCACAACCTTTTCACCGATTCTTTGTTTTTCCAGATTTTGGTAGCATTTTATTCGATGTTGTGCTTGATATGGACCCAACACAAGAGGTGTTGAACCGAAAAATCTTTGAACACTATCTTGATTGCAGTGATGAGAGCTTCTTCTCGATCGGTCATTATGGCAGTCGGCATTACTTCAACATCACCAAACAACAATTTAAGCCTCTGCATTATGAACAAGTATTGCATAGTTTCCTCTGTATGGGTGAATGCATATGGAATTATAATGGCTTATCGACATTGTCGTCGTCGTCAACATCACCGTCACTCGCATACTCGTTCTCTTCACCGCTCGCATATTCAATCTCCGTCGCATATTCAATCTCCTCACCATCACTCAAATTTGTAACTCTTTTATTTGACATTTTCGGATGGATTGAATGAAAAACACAACTGATGTGGGTGGATATATATAGGGTTTTTGTTTCAACGGTCATATTCAAAAAAGTAGTCGTTGGGAAATATTAAGCATGTACGTTGGAGCTGGGCGTACGTGGGTTTCCAACGTACTGGCTAAATTTCCCAAACGACTATTTTTTAGAGAAATTAAGCATGTACATTGGAAATCCATGTACGTCCAGTTCCAACGTACATGCTTAATTTCCCCCAACGGCTATTTTTTCCCAACACCTAAATTTCCAACGGCTACTTTTTCAAATTATACTTGTACGTTGGGAACCCACGTACGCCCAAAACGGGAGTATACATTTTACGTATTCTGTTTTTTGCTTCACGTATTTATATTGGGCTTCACGTATTCAGTTTTTGATTTTGCCTATACATTGGAATCCAACTTACGTTGAAACTTAACGTACCAAAATGTTGTTTCAAAAGTTAAAATATGTAGTTCTTATAGACTCTGCCTATATCTATTTGAATTCCTCTATGCATTGATTTAGTCACATTAGCTGCATTCATATTAATTATAATCTAAATTATTATTTTTGTATGTAACTTTGCTTTGGCTCTTTGGCTGAGGTATTATCCTTTTGTAATTGATTTGTAGAATCAAATCAAGAACATTGTTACTGAACAAGGGGACCAAGAAGCAATCTTAGATAACGATCTTGTTTCTAAGGTATTGGGTAAAGATCAATATGATCCTTTTCTAATTGTCGAACAACTTTTTTTTTCTGTTGAATTCCTGAATAAGAATTTTGTTGGGTGTTTTTTCAATAAAATATAAATTCAGATGAATGTGTTTCGTTTGAATGATCTAGATATGGATGATGACTGATCTTGATTTGTACATCTTGGAATGGTTAACTTTCATAGTATTGCATTCACATATATAAATTATATATTGTTTATTGTAATTAATGATTCATTTTTTTTTGTTTATAAAAGTAAGTATATATATATCAAAGGGAAAAGATCTTCACAAAAGAAAGACCAAACCCAACCAACCCTCTATAAAAACTTCCTCAAGGAGCCTTACAAGTCAAGGTCTTAAGGAAAAGTACATCAAAAGCCTCTCAATCAAGAACCTTACAAACCAAGATTTCAAGGTGAGTAACAACCTCCAAGAAACAAAGAACCACCTACCACAACCACACAAGCACACAACCAACAAAAACACTATCAAACTTTCAGCAGTTTTCTATAAGTATCATTCCTATGAGAACCACTCCTACACTTCATGCTAATCCTCATCTTGCAATCATTAATAACATCCTCAGCACATCTATCAACAGAGGCAGTAACACCTCTAAAAATAACCTCATTCCTAGTCTTCCAAGTATAGTAAACAGAAGCACACAAGGCTAGGAGACTCCCCTGCACTCTCCAAGCTTTCTTATCTTGAGCATTAGCAAACCAAGATATCCAGTCATCCAAAGAGCTCTTTCTCACACCATTATGAACCAACATCAGCACTCTATCAAGAACACAGGAAGAGAAGCTACACTCCCACCACAAATGATCTACAGACTCCACCCCAGCTCTACACAAAACACAATGATCATACACAATTAGTCCCCACTGGTGTAACATGTCTCTAGTAGGCAATCCCCTTCTCAGAGCAAGCCAAACAGTGAAGGACCATTTCTTATATTGTCTTTTTCTCCAGATCATCATCATCTTGTCATCACGCTGTCTACACTCCCTAATCTCATCATACATCTTCTTACAGTCCAACTTCCCATTCTTCTTTTGAACCTTAGTAAAACTAATGGTTCTTTCACTATACACACCAGGATGAGCACCAACAACCAAAAATTTATCTCTAATCTCATTCTTGATTCTTATCAACACTCTCCAAATCCTGGAATCCCCTTGCTTCTCATCTCTTAACCACATATCACATCCCTTAAGCAAATTAGCTCTCACCCACTTAGTCCAGATATTACATTTGCCAACCTGAATTTCATAAATCAACTTCAGGAGAATGGTCTTATTCCAGGCAAGAATTTCTTTAATGACTAATCCACCTTCTTCAAAAGGCCTAGCAACATCCTTCCAAGCAACCAGACACCTCTTACTGTCACTGCACCCAGCCCAGAGGAAACTCCTACACAAGGCAACAATCCTCTTCATGACTTTAACAGGAAACAAAATAGCCTGAGACCAGAATCCCAGAATGCCTTCAATAACAGCTTTCAACACCTGTCTTCTCCCAGCATAGGATAAATTCTTGCAAGTCCAACTCTGAATTTTCTCAGTGATCTTCTTAAGCAACCCAACATATTCATTAACCTGCACTTTCTTAGTGTGAAGAGGGAGACCCAGATACTTAATGGGGAACTCCCCCACCCCAAACTGCAAACTCCTCAGTAACTCAAACTGTGTAGCCTCAGAAATCCCACCAAAATACACTTCACTTTTCTGCATATTCACAATCAACCCAGACTCCTCCCCAAATTTATCAATACAATCTTTAATCACAGTGACAGAATCAATATCAACTCTACAAAAAATGAGCAAATCATCAGCAAAAGCCAAGTCCACAACCCCCAATCTCTCACACTTAGGGTGAAACTTAAACTTCCTATCTCCACTGGCTCTTTTCAACTCCCTGCTCAGCATCTCCATAACAATCACAAACAAAAAGGGAGACATAGGATCTCCTTGTCTAAGACCTCTTTCACCAGAGAAGAACCCTTTAGCTTCATCATTGACAAGGATAAAGAACATAGGGGTTCTAACACACACCATAATCCAATGAATTAATCTATCAGGAAAATGTAAAAATCTCAAAGCATACTCAAGAAACTCCCAATTAACACTGTCATAAGCCTTCATAATATCCACCTTTATCATACACCTAGGAGATTTACAAGCCTGAAGATAGCTGCTCACCAGATCTTGTGCAATAATGGAATTATGGACCAAACTTCTCCCAGGAACAAAAGCTCCTTGCCCCAAGAACACTACATTCTCCAACTGTCCTCTAATCCTGGAAGCAAGAACTTTTGTGATAATTTTGAACACCACATTACAACAAGATATGGGCCTAAAATCCTTAACAAGGAAGGGCTTAGCAATCTTAGGAATAATGGTCACAAAGGTAGCATTAATTTGTCTTAACAGCTCACCAATCTTGAAGAAATCACTCACAGCAGCAGCCACATCCTTACCCACAACATCCCAGCAATCTTTAAAGAAAAAGCTATTAAAACCATCAGGACCAGGTGACTTGTTACTATTGATACTATGTAGAGCAGACTTAATCTCAGCAAAAGTAGGAACTCTACACAAAGCATCATTTCTAGAGGCATTAACAATTTGGCCATCAAGATCACAAAAGTTAGGTACTATTGCATTTCTCTTAGACCGCCCTAACAGATCTCTATAGAAATTCACAATTTCCCCACTAATGTCAACCTGAGACTCAAACACATGCCCAAGCTCATTATGCAAAATATGAATCCCATTAGCATTCTTCCTAGCTTTAATGCTGTTATAGAAAATAGAGGAAATCTCCTCACCCATAGTAATCCAATCAACTTTAGCTTGTTGAATCACTTTCTCCCTTCTTTGTTGTCTTCTCAGACTCATATCTTCTCTAGCTAACTTAGTAGCAATCTACTTATCATCATTAAAATAGTCCTCCTGAAGCTCTTTGAACAATCTCTCACATTTCCTCTCACTATGAGCCACCATCTCATCAAGATTAGTAAACCTTGACTTGCTCCATTGTTTGAGTTTCAACTTGAGATTCTTCAGTTTGTTCACCAATTGAAACTCCAAAGTACCATTCACCTGAATATTCCAAGCCTCTTTAACACATCTCAAAAAATCCTCCTCTTTACTCCAATAGTTCTTAAATCTAAAAGGAATCTTCCTAACAGGGACCCCAGTCTCAATGATCAAGACACCAGGAGAGTGGTCAGATTCATCAAGGTCATCAAACATAGCACTGTTATTCATTTTATCCCTCCAAGTACCATTCACCATGATTCTATCCAGCTTACAAGCCACTCTCTCTCTCTCTCTCTCTCTCTCTCTCTCTTCTCTGATTATCCCAAGTATACACCACACCAGTATACTCTAAGTCACTCAAATCACAGTCAATCACCACACCATTCAACTCATCAAAACAAGCCATAGGGATACTAGTCTCAGAGACCCTCTCAGAGGCATCCATCACACAATTAAAATCACCCAAGGCAGTCTACTTCTCAGGGCAGTCTCCCTAACATTAGTCCACAGATCATCTCTTCCCACCCTACCATTCTCAGCATACACAAAAGTCATATCAAAGTCTTGTTTCAAACCATGAATCCTAGAATGACAATGAATAAACTGAACATTAATTTCCACCACCTCCATTTTAATAATAGCAGGATTCCAACTTAGCCAAATCCTTCCCCTTCTACTATCAGAAGAATTAGTAACATAAGGCTAGGAAGCCAAAAGTTTCTTAGCAATAGCCTCCTCCTTACTCTTCTCCACTTTAGATTCTAACACAGCAAACACACCTATACTCATCTTGGTTGCATATTTATTTATTCTAGTAATAGCTGCAACTCCATTGCAACCTCTGGAGTTCCAAGCACACACCTTGAATCTATCCATTAACACCCTTTGAAGGGTTGCTACCACCCTCACCACCATCTCTTAACACTTCAAAAGAATTTGGGGAGTAAACTTTATTATGTTCACCAGGAATCACCTTCATAACACTACTTCCTGCTTTCTTACTAACAACATCTTTCCAACTATCCTTGCCAATTCCATTTCCAGGGGAGGAATCACTTTGCATTTATAAGTATCACTTGACACATCAAGATCCTTACAAGAATCACCTTCCTTCTCCTTAGTTTCACTCACAACTTTGCCCCCATTCACTTCCTTATGAGTCACTTGCTTCCATATCTGATTCTTCATCTTCTTATTCAACTGCACTCCATCATTCCTCATCTGACATCCTTCAAAGGGGTGACCAAATTCCTTACACTTGAAGCATCTCCAAGGTAACCATTCAAACTCCACTTCCTGCACATAAACTTTCCCATCATAACCTTCAAGCTTAACATTCTTCCTCACTGTATCCATAACTGAGACCTCAATGAGAAGCCTAGCATATGAGAATCTAGACCTTTGGCTAGTGACATGATCCATACAAAGTGGAACTCCAATCATACTCCCAATAACACTCAGCATTCTATGTGAGTGGAAGAGAGGATCAATATCAGGAAGCCTCACCCACACAGGGATTCTGTCAAAACAAGACCAATCCAGTCTCATCCCCGGACTGCATATCTTAAGCACAGCAGGTTTAGACCCCATCATCCATGGTCCATTCTCCATCACCCATTGCATCTCATTCTTCTTCCTAAATTTCAAAATCCACACTCTATTATCTTTCAAATGGACCTTAGGAACCTCCACTTTCCAATGTTTCTCAATGAACTGCATCATAGCCGCATAAGAAGGCCTAAGACCAACTACAACACCAACAAGAGTAGAACTCCACTCTACCTCTAGTGCCTGCACTTCCTCTTGTGAGAAAACATATTTCTCCTTATCAATACCATCAATAACCTCAAGTTTTTCCAATCCAAACAGTTCATACCCTTTTCTATCTGATTTCTTTAGATCTATGCCTTCCGCGTTCTCCTCTGAACAGTCTTCGAGCTCAACACCCTTACTAGCCTTCTTTCCTCCTTCCACAGTGACCCCTGCATCTCCAATCACCTCAGAATCTCCAGATCTACTCTCCACTTTTGTCACAGTAGTGTTCTTCGCCATCACCACCACCTTAGCACCTTGATTCTTCTCAATCGGCGCCAGATCTAAGCAATCGCCATCTTCCAGGATTGCATCCAGCGATTTCCCCCCACCTCGACCACGAGCTCCCCTTTTTTCATAACCCCTACCTCCTCCACGACCCGCGTTCCTTGTCAACACCCCTTGCCCCCTCAGAACATCCGGGGAGGCCATTCCGGCGGCAACAACCCCTTACGGAAGGGCGGAGACGCAGCCTTCAACCGTACGGAACTCAACAGAACAACTCTCGGAAATAACAAAACATGCCCAAATCAGAAAATATTTAATTTCCTGACCGAGAATATTTTTTAATTTCCTAACTAGTTGATCAGCCAGTTCGTATAGTTATTTTTTTATTGTTTATTTAGGGTAACAGTAGTTCCTCTTCTAGCAATGATTCTCCTTCGCCACATCACTCAACAAACTAGCTATTGGATGGTTAAGTAACAATTTGTAGGGTTTGAAAGACAATCAAGTTTTCATACTCTCCTTTTAGGTTTTGTTTAGAAACTTATCAAACTACGTTATCTTTTCACAATTAAAAGAACTTTTTCTCTAGTATTTTAGATTATGAGTAATATGAGTTTCTATGAAAATCAAGGATCAAACTCTCATAAATGTGCCCGACTAGATACCCCAATATCTATATATTTACGACACTTTAGAATAATTGTATGACACTTTAAAAGCGTTGTGAATATATCTTACGACGCTATTTATGCATCTCAATAGGTACTAGAATTGCCCGACATTAACAAACTTTAAATGGGGCTTTTAAAGAGCGACTAGTCTATTACGACACAAAAATGTTGCTATACTGACGCAATAAAAAAGCGCTGCAATAGGGGTAGCAGCATAGGTAAGGAGAGCACTTTTTCTCATTTCTGTGTGCCGAAGCAGAAACATATCTAGGCTTTATTTTGTTTTTGCAAAGTTTACCCTTTTTCAACTTGTTTTCGCAAAGTTTTTGCAATGTTTTTCAGATCGCGTCCGCCATTTTTGTGCTCGCGTTATATAGAATGTCAAAAGACGTAACAGATTAACTCAAACCACGATCGCGTTATTCTGACGGAAACCGCGTTTACGGAGCTGAAGACTTTTACGAGATTTTCCAATTTTAGGTGTTTGCGGGATTATTTCATTTAAGTTGTTTTGGCTATTTTTAGGAAATTCTTTTAATCGTTTTATTTCTTTTAATTAACACTCTTATGAATCTTATATATGGTTTTCCCTAGTTATTGTTTTAGGGTCCTACACTTTAATATTGAATACAACGTTTATCGTTTTGCCTCCCAAAAGAGAGCTTTTGTGAGTAAAGTGTCTCGTTTGCATTGTTGTTGAACTCGCTCTAATTTTACTTGTGTGTTAGTCTCCTTCATAAGGTTGGTTCTATCAAGGATCCATAGAGTATCTTCCAGATGCCTTGACCTACCATAGTCATTGTGTTTGGTTGTAATCCATTGAGGTTTATTCATCATTCAGTAAGGCTTTTGTTCTTAAGTTCAAAAGTTATATAATTGTTTGATTTGGTTTCAATTGACCTATCATTCGACTTATCTTTCTATCATATTCTTATTTAATTCCGCCTATCTTCTCTGTTCGAATTTCTATTCGAGATTTGTTGTCTAGATTATACGCTTATCCCGCATCAACTTTTATTCCTCTTGCCTTCAAACGCAACTTACAAAAGTACCCTTTTGTTGCTAGCTTGATAACCCTCCTACCACTCAACAAAATAACACGTTGTTGCCATTTTGTGCGTTGTATTTCATCTCATGAATTTTTCTTACTATAATTTATTTTTCTTGGAAAAAATAACTCGATCTTCCGTTTCATCAACTTGTAAAAAAGTAGATAAGTTTCCAATTCCCTTGTTTTAAAAACCCTCCCTCCTCTTCCCTGTTAGTTAGGATATGTTAGTTGTGTAATTAGTGAGTGTTAAGTGTGAGCTATATATACTGTAATCTCAGATGTAAACTTCAATCATCTAATATAAAATTCTGTTATTCTCTTCCTCTCCTTTCTTACTCTGAATTCCAGCATGGTATCAGATTGGTGTATCCAATTTTGATTTTTCCGCGCTTTTCCTTCCTCGATCACGATCATGTTCGTCTGATCGAGACTTCTCAATCGATTCTTTCGATTGATTGTTCTTTCTTGATTAATTGATTGTTCTTGCAAGCCCTAGTTTGTTCTTGCAAAGATCTGTGGTTGATTCACTCAAGTTGATTGATAATGGTGAATCCTACAAATATCATCTCGGATTTCAATGATCCGCTTTACATTCATCCTTCCGATGGCCCGGGTATGGTGCTTGTCTCCACTCCTTTCGATGGAAAGGGATTTCTGTCATGGCGGCGCTCTGTAATGGTGGGGCTCAACACGAAGAACAAGCTTTCCTTCATCAATGGGACATTTCCTCGTGTTTCTTTGATTGGCGATGCTGTTAGGCTCTTAATCTGGGATCGCTGCAATGATTTGGTGATTTCTTGGATCACCAATGCTCTAGCTAAGCCAATTGCAGACAGTGTTATGTTTGCAACCACAGCTCAAGACGTTTGGGACGAGCTGAATTCCAGATATGGAAGAATCAATGGTGCTCAGAAGTTTTCACTTCTGAAAGAATTGGCATCAATCTCTCAAGGTAATGATTCGATAAGCTCTTATTTTACTCGAATCAAACGCTTGTGGGATGAACTAGACAACATTAGGATGATTCTTGCTTGCTCATGTGGATCTGCGAGTTCTTTATCTGCTTATGATCAAGAATTGAAGTTGTATCAATTCTTAATGGGGTTAAATGAATCATATAATGTTGCTAGAGGCAACATCTTGATGATCACTCCTACACCTGTTGTGAATCAAGCTTACTCAATTCTGGTAGAAGAAGAGCAACAAAGGGAGATAAAGGCTCCTTCTCAGATCACTGATGCCAATGCTTTCTTAGCTAGTAATCAGACCAGAGGCACATACAAAGGGAAGAATCCCAAGGTTTGTAGTCATTGCAAAAGGCCAGGGCATTTGGTAGATTCATGCTACAAGATTATTGGTTATCCAAAGGATAGCAAGAAGCTAGTCACTTCTGGTGCTCATTGTGTTCATGGTTCAGATTCAGATTCAGATACTGGTGTTTCTAATGCTGGTTTATCTACCATGGAACTAGCACAATTAAGATCTCTTCTGCAGAATATTCCTGGCTGTTCATCTAGCAATTTTGCTGGTAAATTGTTATCTTTTGCTGGTAAATTGTTATCTTTTGCTGGTTATAGTTGTGTTGCATCTTCTCTTACTTGGATTGTGGATTCTGGTGCAAGTGATCATATGTGTCATATGTTGAGTCAGTTCATAGACTATCAGTATCTTCAGTATCCTATTAATATCAAGTTACCAAATGGTAATGTGATGCTGGTCAAGGTAGTTGGTCGAGTCAAGATTACTGAGTCAATTATTCTTGAGGGAGTATTGTTTGTCCCTGACTTCAAATTCAATCTATTGTCTATATCCAAGCTTTGTGCTCAGTTGAAATGTGCTGCTTTGTTCACTGATTCAGCTTGCTTTCTGCAGGGTCTCTCACAGACCAAGCTTCTAGCCCTTGGTAAGGAATCAAAGGGACTCTACTTGCTTGAACAGTTGGACTGCTTACTAAGAGAAAGTTCATCTTTGTCTGTTTCTAGTAGTATTTCTAATAAGAATGAGAACAGATTACTTTTGTTGCATAGGAGATTAGGTCATTTACCTTCTTCTAAATTGAAACTTTTGTTTGATATTGATGTAAAGAAGGAAGATATTCCTACTTGTGTTGTTTGTGCCAAATCCAAGCAACACAAGGCTTCTTTTCCTAGCAGCTCAATATCAACAAAGGCAGTTGATGAGGCTAAAGTCGTAGTGCCAAATCAAAGAAAACCCTAAACACTAACTAGAGTATAGCAAGTAAGTAGAGGTCGAACCCAAGGGAATCAAAACACCAAATCAATGCAGTCAAGTGAAATATCAACTAGTAATAAGTAACCAAGGGGGGGGGGGGGGGGTTTGATTGCAAGAACACACAAGTAACCAGTAACAAGTAGAGGAAGTTTGGGTGAGAATATTATGCGAAGGGGTTTCACCTAGCAAGTATCCACACAACAGTCAATCAAGTTGATCATAGATTTATCTCAAGTTCTATTCAATCCTAGGGAATGTTCCTATTCTAATCTTTAATATATCAGCAGGCCAACCGGTCCTGATAATACTTATTATTCAACAATCAGGGAAACCTCTCAAGATTAGATGAAATAGCAGCAAAGGGCACAGGAATCATAAGGATGCATGCAATAACTTACAACCGTCCAGTATTAACATGCAATCAATTCTCTTTCATAAAAGCAATCAACTACCAGATCATGCAGATATGAGTGCTACAATGACAAGGAATTCCACCGTATATTCCTATTCTAGCAATAGAAAACTATCAATCAAACTAGGTGATCAAGCTAGCAAAACTAATAGAAATAAATAGATGAAGAACAAGAAAATTAATACAAACCCATAGGAAAAGAACAAGAGTTTAGAAATCTCACAACTTAATAACTGAAGGTTTCAACCGCTAAGAAAAACAATGGAGATTAGTTCCTGCTCATGGTTGCAAAACTAAATTGTCTGATGGAAAAGATGATGATAAACTGAAAAGGCTGCTAGGGTTCTTAAATAGAGACTAACCCTAAAAATATATGGTAAAAGATATATCCTAAACGAAATAATAAGGAAAAAGAAATAAAACAAACAAAGGAAAATAAGGAAATCCCAGAATGTCTTCGGCCTTGTTGTGGCGATTGCCATAGATGTCTGGCGATCGCGGTCTTCATGTAAAGCTCTGTCGTGGTCTCTGTCGCCCCATGGCGATCGCCGTAGAGTCATGGCGATCGCCATGATCTCTCGAACTTATGTAACGCTTCTGTTGTAGAATGGCAATCGCCATAGTGATGGTGGCGATCGCCGCTGCTCCGCAGAATGTCTTCAAGTCTTCATGTCTTCAATCTTTGATCCTCTTCTTCTTCGGTTCTGGTCTTCATTTCTTCACTTCTTCATAAACAACTCAGAACATAACAATAGCTCCAAATACTTGTGATAGCACTCCTAAACTAATGTAATAACCCCTAGTTACGTCATACAAAGTGTAGCGTATCAAATACCCCCATACTTAGACTTTTACTCGTCCCGAGTAATCTTACAGAAAAGCTACCCCTTACAGTAAAATGCTCAAAGCCTCAGGAAGTACAAGAATATCTCCTAGTGATTACATAACCAATAAACTCCTCCAAACATACAAAACAACAACATCAAGAACAATGTGATAATATAAGCACATACCCAGAACTACACCTTATTCCTCCAAGTGGCCTACCCGAATCCTCCTATGCATCTCCTTCTTATGTCTCCATACGCCAAGATGATAAAGATCCTAAAACACTCAATTTTTTTTTATAACACTCATCTTGCTTGGGCGCCCTTTTGGGTTTTCATCCTAACCACTCAATAATTGTTCCAGGCTCACAAAACTCACATCACTCAAGACTTATTTTTGCCCCAGCCTAATGTCGGTCAAGCCACCTTCTTATTGCATAGAACTTGCTATCCAAGGATTTTGTATGCCTTTTTTTTAATTTTTGTGGCTTTTTCATACAATATATATATTCAATAAGCTCATGCAGATGCAACCAACACCTAAATAAAGACATGTGAATACATTCTCCTCCCCCATACTTAAACATTGCATTGTCCTCAATGAAATGGAAGACATAAAAACGAACCCAGGGAAGGAGACAGAAGACTCACATACAAGGTCGGATGACCTTCCTCCAATAAAACTCAAAGTATGGTAGAATGAGAAACTAGATGAGCACTAAATGTAATCCAATAATGCATAGCTCATCTAAAGCAAAAGAAAGAATACCTCCAATGTAGAAGGTGACCCAAACAAATCAACTCCTTGCAAAGAACATGGTCACCAACAAGCTAACCTCCAGCGAATGTAGATCTAGAATGATAGTACTAATGAAACCAAACTTGATGTAATACAACTCCTTACTTTCTTTTCTCTTTTTTTTTTTTTCTGCACTCTATTTTTTTTTTCGATATATTATTTTTTCCTCGGAATGATTTTCAGATTTTCGGATTTTTTTTTTCCAGACGGGAGAGAAGACTTACAGGGAGATTGGCTACTGACTGTAGCTGACCCTAAGCTTCGGTGATTTCCTCCTATCCATAGAAAAACTAAAAAGAAATTAAACCGAACAAAAACAAATAAAAACAAACTCAAACCTCGGGTTGCCTCCCGAGTAGCGCCTTATTTTATGTCGCGACTCGACATAAAACTCAAGAGATTTAACTAACGCCATTTGTCTTTGTAAAAACAGTCTCTTGTCTGAATTCCCTCTTGAACCACTCATGGAACGCCTTGAATCTCGTCCCTCTTACCTTAACCACCTTGTCTTTAGCAATGAAGGTGGTTTCATTCACTTTCTCCTCCTTGACCGTATCAGGCGGCTGTTTAAGCTCAATGTCAAGTGCCTGCACACTAGACATCAATGGTATCTCGCATGGCGAGGTCAGTAATGAAGGGCGATTTCCCAAAGGATGTGAAGAGAGCTTACCTTTAGGCTCTGGCTTAGCCTGACACTCCTGCATGTTAGTAGATAAAACAGCATCTACTTTTGAGGGCTCTAAGATATTCTCTAAAACAGGTTGTAATTCATCCTTACAAGTAGGCTTAATCACATCAATAGCACATAGAGAATTCTTATCAATGGGATCCATGTCATAAATATTATACTCCACCTTATCCCCATCAAACTCCATAGAGAGAGTCCCATTATTAACATCAATTTCCGTTTGTGCTGTTTTCATAAAAGGTCTACCTAACAGTATAGGTGTGACATTATTAGCATGCTCCATATCCAACACAAAGAAATCAACAGGAAAAATCAGATCACCAACTATAACAAGAACATCCTCAACAACCCCTTTCGGGTACACAGTAGACCTATCAGCGAGTTGAATAACAGTTCCTGTTTTATGCAAAGGTCCTAAGCCTAGTGATTCATACAAAGAGTAAGGCAAAACATTGATTGATGCACCTAAATCTAGCATGGCTTTGTCAAATTTAGTTTCACCAATCACACATGGAATGCTAAATATGCCTGGATCACCACATTTCTTAGGCATGCGTTTTTGAAACACAGCAGAAACTTGTTCACTTATTTCAACTTTCTTCTTTCCTTTCAGTTTTTGATTTCTCTTGATAGTGCAAACTTCTTTCAAAAACTTAGCAAATCTAGGAATACTCTTAACAAGTTTGAGCAAATGAATGTTTACCTCACACCTACTAAAGGTTTCGAAGATTTCTTTGTCGTCCTACAGCCTTCGAGTATCTTTCAATGCCTCAGGAAAGGGAGCAACAGGCTTCTGAGAGAACAGGGGCGGGAAATTCGGGCGAACATAATCATCAATGTACTCAGGGGTCTCCCGGCGATCGCCATCAGCTCTTGGCGATCGCGGGTATCAATCCGCGGTCGCGGATTGTTGTCGAAATCTGATGCAGCTTCTGGAGTGGCATGGAGATCGTCACTCAGATCTGGCGATCGCGGTTTTGGCACAGAACAGTCATTTAACGTTTTTCCGCTCCTCAAGAACACTGCACTGACGTTCTCTCTCGGGTTTCTTACCGGTTCCCTGGCTTCTAATTTACTCACAGCTTGAGCAATCTGTCCTAATTGATTTTCAAGATTTTGGATGCTTGATTCCGTCTTAGCGTTTTGTTGCATCACAGTCTGAGCTAAGGACTTGATCATATCTTCAACAGTAAGAGAGTTTTGAGGTCTAGGCTGATTTTGGTGATTTTGCAATACTTGAAGGTTTTGAACATTATTCTGATTATCCCACCTCAAGTTAGGATGATTCCTTGTACCTGGATTATAATGATCAGCATAAGGATCAAATCTAGGCCTAGGTTGCCATCCTCCTGCAGCATTTACCTCAACATTCGGCTCTTGGAGTTGTGGGCACTCATCAGTAAGATGCCATGTAAGTGTTCTTACCCCACAAGCTCTCACGTATTGTTGACCACCACTTTGCAGCATAAAAGACTTCATCATATCTTTCAGTTCATTCATATCACTTTGAATTTTAGCGGGATCAAGTGAACTTACTGACTGTGTTCTTTGCCTGCTACCAAACTGCCTTGAGCTCTCAGCTAATTCCTCAAACATTTCAGTAGCCTGACGTATAGTCAATCTTAAAAAGTTACCTCCACAGGATGCATTCACCATACGACGATCCTCATCAATCAGGCCACTAAATAAGTACATAAGGAGATCTTGGTCAGTATAGCTATGGAATGGGCAGCTTGAGCAAAGCTTCTTGAATCTCTCATAGTATTCATAGAGACTCTCAGTTGAGTGTTGTTGAAGATTCGTGATCTCCTTCTTCAAGCTGCTCAATTTTGTAGCTGGAAAATATTTCTCTAAAAAGACCTTTTTCATCTTAGCCCATGTATCAATACTCCCTGGAGCTTGATAATAGAGCCAATCATTCGCAGCGTCTTTCAGAGTAAATCCGAAAGCTCTCAGCATGACCTGCTCCTCAGTAACACCTCTTGGCTTCATACTAGAACATATGGCATGGAATTGAGCCAAGTGTTTGTTGGGATCTTCTCCTGCTAAGCCATGGAAGTGTGGTAGCTCATGAATTAAACCAGCTTTTAGTTTAAAGTTCACACCTTCTTCAATCTCAGGAAACCTCACTGCCAAAGGTTGTTGGTTTAAGTCTAGGGCAGTGAGTTGCCTCATAGTAGGCAATGGCGGTCCATGTCGATCACCCATCTCGTTATCTTGGTTCAGAGCTGCTCTTTGGTTCCGAAGGAACGTCTTTTCAATCTCTGGGTCAAAGGCAACAAGAGATGAATCAGTAGCACGGGTCTGAACCACAAAGGTTCACACCAAACAGTTGATAATTTCACAATTAACACAGAATCAGAAAAATTTCAATTCCCCAGCAACGGCGCCAAATTTGATGAGGCTAAAGTCGTAGTGCCAAATCAAAGAAAACCCTAAACACTAACTAAAGTATAGCAAGTAAGTAGAGGTCGAACCCAAGGGAATCAAAACACCAAATCAATGCAGTCAAGTGAAATATCAACTAGTAATAAGTAACCAAAGGGGGGGGTTTGATTGCAAGAACACACAAGTAACCAGTAACAAGCAGAGGAAGTTTGGGTGAGAATATTATGCGAAGGGGTTTCACCTAGCAAGTATCCACACAACAGTCAATCAAGTTGATCATAGATTTATCTCAAGTTCTATTCAATCTTAGGGAATGTTCCTATTCCAATCTTTAATATATCAGCAGGCCAACTGGTCCTGATAATACTTACTATTCAGCAATCAGGGAAACCTCTCAAGATTAGATGAAATAGCAGCAAAGGGCACAGGAATCATAAGGATGCATGCAATAACTTACAACCGTCAAGTATTAACATGAAATCAATTCTCTTTCATAAAAGCAATCAACTACCAGATCATGCAGATATGAGTGCTACAATGACAAGGAATTCCACCGTATATTCCTAGTCTAGCAATAGAAAACTATCAATCAAACTAGGTGATCAAGCTAGCAAAACTAATAGAAATCAATAGATGAAGAACAAGAGAATTAATACAAACCCATAGGAAAAGAACAAGAGTTTAGAAATCCCACAACTTAATAACTGAAGGTTTCAACTGCTAAGCAAAACAATGGAGATTAGTTCCTGCTCATGGTTGCAAAACTAAATTGTCTGATGGAAAAGATGATGATAAACCGAAAAGGCTTCTAGGGTTCTTAAATAGAGACTAACCCTAAAAATATATGGTAAAAGATATATCCTAAACGAAATAATAAGGAAAAAGAAATAAAACAAACAAAGGAAAATAATGAAAGTCCGGAATGTCTTCGGCCTTGTTGTGGCGATCGCCATAGATGCCTGGCGATCGCGGTCTTCATGTAAAGCTCTGCCGTGGTCTTTGTCGCCCCATGGCAATCGCCGTAGAGTCATGGCGATCGCCATGACCTCTCGAACTCATGTAACGCTTCTGTTGTTGAATGGCAATCACCATAGTGATGGTGGCGATCGCCGCTGCTCCGCAGAATGTCTTCAAGTCTTCATGTCTTCAATCTTTGATCCTCTTCTTCTTCGGTTCTGGTCTTCATTTCTTCACTTCTTCATAAACAACTCAGAACATAACAATAGCTCCAAATACTTGTGATAACACTCCTAAACTAATGTAATAACCCCTAGTTACGCCATACAAAGTGTAGCGTATCAGCAGTCTTCGAGCTAATTCATGTGGACGCATGGGGACCTTTCAAGACTCAGACACATGATGGTTTCAAATATTTTCTGAGAATAGTAGATGATTTCAGCAGATCAACATGGGTTCATCTTCTCAGAGATAAAGGTAGTAGTTTTTCTATTTTACAATCTTTCATTTCTATGGTTCAAACTCAGTTTGATGCTGTTGTAAAGATTGTAAGATCATATAATGCATATGAACTTGGTACAAGAACTGTGTCTTCTCAGTATTTTCTTTCCAAAGGAATAATTCACCAGCCTTCATGTGTATATACTCCTCAAAAAAATGGAGTTGTTGAGCGCAAACACAGACACTTACTTGAAGTTGCCAGAGCACTTATGTTTGATGCTCATATGCCTATTGAATATTGGGGAGATTCTATATTGACTGCAGCTTATTTGATAAATAGATATCCTACCAATATTCTTAATGGCAAGTCACCTTATGAGATTTTGTTTTCAGGAGCACCTATTTTAGACAATCTCAGAACATTTGGTTGCTTGGCTTTTGCTTCCACAATTTCAGCAGGAAGAAACAAGTTCATGCCAAGAGCCAGTCAATGCGCTTTCCTAGGATATCCAGCAACAAAGAAAGCATACAAATTGCTTAACTTGGACACTAAAGAAGTGTTCTATTCCAGGGGTGTTGTTTTTCATGAAAATGTTATGCCTTTCATGTCTCTAACTCCATCTACTACTCATGTTTTCAGTAATACTTGTCAAGATTATTGGGACACAGATCAAGAGATAATGAGGCACAACTGTGAGCAGCCTATTGAAGTTGCAATCTAGCAACCTGTCATACCTTCTCCTCCAGAGTTAGTTGCCAGCAGAAGGTGTACAAGAACTACTACTAAACCAGCTTACTTGGAAGACATTGTGTGCACTAATGCTTTTTGCAATAGTGTCTTGACAACTCCAGCTAGCTCCACAGTGGTGTCCTACAATGATCTTCATTCTTTCAGCAAATGTATGCTTGCAGAGGTAGTTTCCTTGACAGAGCCTACATCCTTTGAAGCTACAAACTCGTGTCCAGAATGGCAACAAGCAATGCAGACAGAATTAGCAGCTCTAGATGCAAATCATACATGGGATATTGTACCATTGCCTTCAGGGAAGAAACCTATTGCTTCTAAATGGGTATACAAATTAAAATACAGGGCAGATGGATCTCTGGAAAGACACAAGGCTAGATTGGTGATCAAAGGCTGTACTCAAAGAGAAGGCATAGATTTCACAAAAACATTCTCTCCAGCTGTCAAAATGACAACACTAAAAAGCCTTATTGCTATAGCTGTCAAGAGAGGATGGAAGTTGACACAACTAGATGTCAACAATGCTTTTTTGCATGGGGATCTAGAAGAAGAAGTATATATGAAGATTCCACAGGGATTGGAAGCTTCAAAAGGGCAAGCCTGCAGATTGAACAAGTCTTTGTATGGTCTTCGACAAGCTTCAAGACAATGGCATTACAAACTGTCACAAGCCCTTGTCTCTCAAGACTTCACACAGTCACCTAATGATGCCTCCCTATTCATCAAGAAGACAGGTGATACAGTTGTTTATTTGGTTGTCTATGTAGATGATATCCTTATTACTAGGGATAACAAAGATGAGATAGTTGTTGTGAAATCTCACTTGGATAATAAGTTCAAGATTAAGGATCTAGCAGAACTAAGCTATTTTTTAGGCATTGAATTCTTACACTCTAGTAAGGGTATTGTCATGTCCCAAAGAAAGTTCATCCTAGATATCTTAAAAGATTTTGACACTGAGGATCTCCCTGTTGCTTCTTGTCCTCTAGATCCTACAATCAAGCTCACCTATTCAGCCAAAGACTTATTACCAGATGCCACCTCCTACAGAAGACTGGTGGGAAAGTTAAACTTTGTCACCAATTCTCGTCCAGACATTTGTTTTGTTGTTCAACACTTAAGCCAATTCATGCACATCCCCTGTCATATTCATTTCCTGGCTGCTATACATACACTGAGATTTTTGAAAGGAACTTTGGATCATGGCTTGTTGATTTCTGCAGATAGTGATCTAAAGCTTCAGGCTTATTGTGATTCAGACTGGGCCTCATGTGTTTGTACAAGAAGATCAGTCAGTGTTTATTTCATTATGCTTGGTAATTCTCCTATTTCATGGAAGTCAAAGAAGCAGACTACCATTTCTTTGTCATCAGTAGAGGCTGAATACAGATCACTGAGGCGTGTAACAGCTGAATTGGCCTGGTTGACAAGGTTGCTACATGAATTAGGAGTTCCAGATATAGCTCCAGTTTCAGTGAAGTGTGATAGCCAAGCTGCTATACACATAGCAAAGAATCCAATATTTCATGAGCGAACGAAGCACATAGAAATAGACTGTCACTATGTGAGGCCAAAGTTAGCTCATGGACTCATCAAACTAACTCACACTCCAACACAACTCCAGCTTGCTGATGTTTTCACAAAACCATTAGCTGGACCACCTCATCACTCTGTAATGGCCAAATTGGGTTTGTCAAAGACACCTCCAATTTGAGGGGGGATGTTAGGATATGTTAGTTGTGTAATTAGTGAGTGTTAAGTGTGAGCTATATATACTGTAATCTCAGTTGTAAACTTCAATCATCTAATACAGAATTCTGTTATTCTCTTCCTCTCCTTTCTTACTCTGAATTCCAACATTCCCTTCATCCCGAACTCAACCACCAAATCCAAAAAATGGACGTCCTAATTTTCTTCCTCCTCACTCTCCTCCCCACACTCTTCTTAATCTCCCTCTTAATAAGAGAAGCCACCTCCCTAACCCATCAAACATGTTACATCCTCGACTACGAGCTCTTCAAACCAACCTCCGACCGTAAAGTTTCAACTGAATTCTGCGGCAAAATCATTAAACGCAACAAAAATATTAAACTCCCCGACTACAAATTCCTCCTTCGTGCAATTGTTAGTGCCGGAATAGGCGAACAAACATATGGCCCACGCAACATCCTCCTAGCCAACGAAGAGTCCCCAACTCACCTCGACTCACTCTACGAGATAGACGAATTCCTCCACGTCAGCATTGACCGTCTCTTTCGAAAGTCAAACGTTGTACCAACCGAAATCGATGTCCTCGTACTCAACGTCTCTATGCTTGCACCGGTTCCTTCTTTGTCATCCAGGATTATGAATCATTACAAGATGAGGGAAGATGTTAAGGTTTATAATTTGTCCGGATGGGATGTAGCGCGAGCTTGATCTCGATTGATGTCGTGCGTAGCGTTTTTATCAGAGCTAAGGATTTGATGGCGTTGGTGGTCACATCGGAATCGCTTAGCCCTAATTGGTATTCCGGTAAGAATAGGTCTATGTTTCTTGCTAATTGCCTATTTAGGTCCGGTGGCTGCGCCATCCTCCTCACTAACAAAGGTACGTACGTGAGGGTTATGTGAGGGTCATTTGGAATGAGGGGAGTGGACAACTTTTGCAGATGGATGCTTATTGTCACGATCAAAAGTGCTTAGTTGGGACCCACGACGGGTCTGGTGAGGAGTCCTACAAGTGTTGCATCCAAACCAACGATGAAGAAGGTCGTGTGGGGTTCCGAGCTTCTCCGTGTCATCCTGGTACTAACCTTAAAAAAACTGATACACCCATCTCTAAAAGGCGGCTTAGCCAATAAGCATCCATCTGCAATGAGGGGAGTGGACCACTTTTGTATCCATACAGGTGGGAAGGCGGTTATAGACGGGATTGGAGAGAGTCTAGGGTTATGTGAGGATCATTTGGAGCCGGCTAGGATGACGTTGCATAGGTTCGGGAACAGATTGATGGAAGCTTGCAAATTAACTTCTGTAATCACACACAACATGAGCTCGCGTATTCATACTTACACCTCAAAACAGAACAAATTGTAGCTATATGCACCCAAATATCATATCCTTGGCCCCGTTCGGAAGGGACATTTTGGTGAGTTGAAGCAGTGGAAGTGGAAGGAAATTGGAGTTGAAGCATAATTAGTCCTGTTCGGCCAATTTTCCTTCCGAGTTGAAGCAACAGAGTTGATCCAAAATGGAGTTGAAGTTGAAGGGTTTTGCTTACCCTAAGCAAATTCACAGCGTTGAAGTGATGGCATATTACGGAATTTGCCCTTGACATTATTGCTTTTACACTGTTGGTTTCCTCATTCAAGAAATTCATCGATCATTTGCAGAGAATAGAGAAGACGAGAAACTACGACGGTCGACTGCAAAGGTAAATCCCTAATTTCATCTTCCATATATTGATTTTGGTTCGTCTTTAGATTGTTTACGGCATTTCTCAACTTCGAACTTGAATCTTGTTTTGCTTTCGAGTTCAGAACTGAAACATGTAGAATCTGAGGTGGATTTGAGATTTTAGTTGGTTTTGTGCACACCATGTGTTTGATATAATGTCAATGTCATATCTTTGTATTGCTGATTTTGTAGACTTGTATGATTTTGTAGACAATGATGATTTGTAGACTGATGGTTTTTAGCATGGTTTTTGACATGTTGATAAAATGTCAAATGTAATTTCAAAGTTGTGTTGTATTGCTTACAAAATAGACATTGTTAATGTTATCTAGTTTGAGGGTTACACATGTTGAATTACATGATGGCTGACTTTGGCATGGCTCGACTCTTGCCTGAGAATGACATGATCAAATACCTTATAAGACCTTGTCAACAAAAAATTACCCAATCCATGTCTTCCTTACACACCCTTAGAATAATATTATTGCAAAGTTTCAAATAATACTAGGTAAGAAGCTCATGTGGAATTTACAAGTGCTTAAAACATGTACTGAGTTTGAACTTGTTTTTTCTATGAGTGTTTTTAGTATAATGCAGATCTTTCACAGATTGTCAGACTGGACTTAGATTAACATCACCAAACTGAGGTGGCACAAAACAACTTATGAGTATAAAACTTATTAAAAACTTAACTATATTTTGATTTCCAGAGATTCAGATTTTGGGCTTGTTCATTGCCTGATCCATACTATGATTCAGAGAGTTTTAGAGGAGATGGAGGATCTATAACAAGGTATAGTTCTTTCATATGATGAGTACTCATACAAAAATTTGATTTGAGTTGAGAATTGGATTTTTGGTGATGATGAATTCAGATTTTTGGTGATGATGAACAAGGTATAGTTCTATACTTGATATACCTTTAACTATGGATGTGAGTTAACTGTTTACTTTTGTTGTTTTGATGAAGCTAACTTGCTTAATCTTGTTAATTGCTTACTTTTTCTTCAACTATGGATGTGAGTTAATTGCTTCACTCTGAATTTCTTTGATTTTGATTACAGCAATGACTATTATATTCCTCGATTAGTCAGCTTACAAATACATGCCAATTGATTATGTGTATTTATTTCGAGGTGAAATAGGAGACTTCCAAGAAGCCATATGAGTAAACATATATTGAAGACCAAGAATAAAGTGGTCATTATGAATGCTTCTGAAGAAATTTACCATGATTTGTAGTTTCCATGGTACAAAGTAAGCTAGCTCCTTTGATGCCACTCGTACTGCACTACTGAGCCATGATGGCCCATCTCAAGTCTGAATAGTGCAGCAACTTGGCTCATTTGGTTCTTATCTGTTGTGTGACTTTGAGCCTAGCTTGATGGAGTTCGTCTCTTTAACTTGTTTCACTACTGTGCCATGGGCATAGTTGATGCATTGTTTCACTACTGTGCCATGGGCATGGTTGATGCATTGTTTAACTTGTTTCACATTTTGTGTATGCTAGTGTTTGTAAGGAATGGAATAATCTACTCTTCCATCACTAAACCATTAGGAAGACATTGTAAAAAATCTACTCTGGAAGACATTCTAACAAAAAAGTTAACTAGGAAGACAATGTAAAAAAATGTGAATGACAATTGTTATAGGCTTGTTATGAATTTTTCCTTTTTTGAGATAATATCTAATTTTAATGTTCTTAGAGCTATATATGTCTATGAGTGTGTTGAATTTATATTTTCTTAAATAATATGTATATGTATTTTTTATTTGAATAAGTCATATTAAAATATTAGATTTAAAATTTGATATATATAATGTTAAATATATCAATTTTATGTGGACAAAACTAAATAATAATTCATAATATTACTCTAACATACAATTCAATACAATTATCTTCATGTCCTTTTCGTCATTTTACATCCTAATACCAATTACATCAACTCGCTTCAGCTCAGTTTACCGAACAGGGCATACCAAACTTCGGCTCCTAGAATATCAACTTCAGCACCAACTTCAGCTATCATCAGCTTCAACTCACTTCAGCTACCTTCAGCTTCAGCTTACTTCCACTTCAACACATACTTCAACACGTGTCTTGCCGAACAGGCCCCTTATATGCACCCAAATATTCAGCAACTGGAGACTGCAGAGAAACGCACACCGACGACCACAAAACCTTCATCTATTGGGAACCGAACTAATCAGGATGAGAATCACCAAATTCATGTCACACAAATCAAAATCATCGTTCGCAAACAAAGAGACTAGAATCAAATAACAGAAGTGAACAGGCGAGCACTGCAATTGAATCCAATCGAAACGATTCTAAAAATCAAACAAAAACAACAAAAAGTTGCATCCGCAAGACAATCTATAAATAAAAACAACACAATGCAAGTCCAATCAAACATCTACATTAAAATTCTAGCACAAAGAACATCACGCCGACGAAGTGAGAGAGCAGAAACAATTCACGTGCCAACCAAATTCCAATAGCGAAGCCATTGTAGACGGCGGCGGCGGAGGAGAAGTGTGGCATTGGTAGCGCAACGTACTCTAATCCTTATAGAAAAATTTGTAGCGGACTCCAATTTAGACAAGCCAACTCTAGAGGACTCCAATTTTGAATTTTTAGCGGAGGAGTGGCCGACGACGTGGCAACAACAATTGGCGGGTGCTGGGAGACTATTGACAAAAAACAACATCAATGTGTCAACCAAAACAACAACAAGTAACAACACCAAAATTCGACAACAATTCATTCATTGAAATTTGACAGAAATCACTTATAGAAAAATTTGATTGCAGCACATCAAATTAAGATGCACCTAGTCAATTGTCCATCTTCTAAATGTACTTCATTAAAGTTTTCACCACTAACTTTCTGATGAACCAAGGCCATCTCTGAAATAAGAGATCGAAATTCAATGACTTACAAAATCATGTCTGAAAGCGCAATCGACAATTAGGAGGCGTTGACATTTCTAGGGATTGGAATGGGAATTCCTTGCTTTTGTTGATCTTGTTGCTTGTGAAACTTGTGCATATGAAGCAATCTCTCCATCAAATGTTCGCACTTTCATTGCTCATAGATTTGTCTCTCTTTTTCACACACTCCTCTTGCGTTGCAATCACCTTAAATGGATCGTCTAAATCTAATGGTCGAGATTCAACCTCCACTTCCTAACCCTTTTAGTGAAACAGGGTATTCTCAGTATTTCCTTCGCCCGAATAGGCTGGGATTTTGCTCCTCATGTGAGAACCAAGGAAGCTCCCATGGCGATCTCCAGACTGAACCTATGGCGATTTCACATCCACAAACCATCTTTGATTTCACGATTCTTCTCCTGGCTATGATCGAAGGCTTTTCTACTATCTCTGAAGCTTGTTCAACTGCGGCTCATGCTCTACTAAAACGACGGCTCCGTCGCAGCAAGAAAGACCATGACTGAATCGGTGGGAGAGAGGAAGACGATTTATTCATCTCCATTCGGAATGGTAATTACTCGTTGATTCCTCATTTAACTTTCTGATATTGTTTTGACAGTGCATTCGACAACGGAATTGGTGACTGAATTTTACCAAATTGAAAACCTAGGTGGAGTATGCGATAGAGGATATCAAGCAGGGCTCGTATTGATTACAAGTTCTGTTGTTTGTTCATGCATGTCCACTTAAGAGGGTTAATTTGTGACTGATTGTGTATTGTCACAAGAAATCGATGTTCATAGAGATTTGAAGCCATCTAATTTGTTGATTTTGGAGAACGGGGTTCTAAAATTGGCTGATTTTGGTCAGGTAACCTCTAAGCTTTTAAATTGTTGTTCAAATTTACATGGTATAGGTTCAACTGTTGTTGGATATATTCCAATTCATATCCATCTTAATCCATATGACCAACAATGTCCGCCAATTCATATTCATGTTCATATTCCATGGATTCTCAAGAATGATGTGGTATTCAATAGAGATACAATAAATCCCTCTGCTACAACTTCTAAGATTGTTGACATTTGTAAATTCAGAATAGCGGAGAAAATGAATATCACATGTAGGTGGGTTGAGGCGATGAGAAGAAGACTTACACTCTAAGGTCTTGCTGGTTTTGTTATGCAATTGTTTGGGTATTTTTTTGTATAGGAATGAGTTGTTAGTGCTGCTTATTTTGGTTTTCTGGGTAAATCCTTGCTGACGTACATTTGTAACTTGCAAGTTGAGGGAAGTTTCTTACCATTTGGCGAAAACAATGTCCACCAATTACTGGATTGAGAATTGTTTCTCGCTGCATCGTAATCATGCTTTCGGTTCTATGTTCTAACCTACCAGTGGAAATTATTTCAACATACCATTCCTAGTACTGCTTCTTTTAGAACTAAAACTTGTATGTATTATTCTCCATTTTGGTATTCTTTGCAGGCGAGGATTCTCCTGGAGGCTTATTATGTTGCTCCTCCATCTGACCTGCACCACCTTGATGAATCTAATAACCCAACTTCAGATAAGGAAGATACACCTCAGCTGCCCAAAAACCCTTGCCCAATTGATGGTTCTAATAGAAAACTTAGGAACCAGAAAGTAGGATTTAGTAGTAAACAAGAATTCTTGAGGGATTTAGTGGAGCGAAATGCTAAAAACCCTTCAATGGATCAATTTGATAAGGACTCGTATATCCGAGATGGAGACACTTCTTGCCTTGCTACGTGTTCAGCTAGTGAACTGGATGATGATCCTTTAACACACGAGATGGAGGGCGAAGGGGATGATCGATGTGGTAAAACCTTGGTTTAAAAAAGCGCAAGGCGCACCACAGCGCAAAGGGTCCCTGGAGCTATAGCGCAAAGCGCAAAAAAAAGCGCGTACTTTTCGTATGCAAAGCGCACTTTTTTCTAAAAAACTCCTAGAATGATTGTACATGATGTGGTACTAAAAACACTATAATGATATATTAAAATGCATAGAATGACATAAAAAGGCATAGTTCTTGACTAGAAGGTCTTAAAATACCGCTAAAACATGACAATAATCAAAATACAAGATGCAAATAAAGTTTTTAAAGCATATAGAATAGTCTACTAAAACACTACTCCTCCAAATCATCATCATCATACTTGTACTCCTCCTCCTCTCCTACATAGCCCTACATGACATAAAAATCCGTACTTTATGTCCAAAAGCGCAGTGCCTTGCACATGAGGCGCAGAGGGTTCTGGCGCAGTGCTATTTGTGCTATAGCGCAAAGAAAGCGCGCTTTTTTAAACCAAGGGTAAAACAACTCAAGTTACTTAGTATCTTGCTGAAGCTGGTTACACAACGAAAGGGAAGATTGGATGTACACAACCTCGTAGAGTTATTGCAATTTCGGTAGCCAAAAGGGTTGCTGCAGAATATGGATGTCGACTTGGGGAGAAAGTCGGATATGCCATTATTTTGAGGATTGTACTGGCCCTGAAATAATAATCAAGTATATGACTGATGGTATGCTTCTTAGAGAGATTTTGATCGATGAGAATCTTTCTCAGTATTCAGTGGTGATGCTTGATGAAGCTCATGAAAGGACAATACACACTGATGTTCTATTTGGTTTGCTAAACAAGCTTCTGAAACGCAGACCGGACCTTCGTTTAATCGTCACCTCAGCTACACTGGATGCTGAGAAATTCTCTGCTCATTTCTTCAACTGTAACATCTTCATGATTCTCGACAGAACGTTTCCAGTGGAGATACTTAACACTGAAGAGCCAGAATCCAACTACCTTGATGCAACTCTAATCATTGTTCTTCAGATTCATCTAACTTAACCTGAAGGTGACATTCTCGTCTTCTTGACTGGTCAGGGGGAAATTGATTTTGCTTGTGAATGCCTGTATCGGAGGATCAAGATGCTCGGTAAGGATGTACCATAGTTTATTATTTTCCCGGTTTATAGTGCTCTTCCGAGCAAAATGCAATCCAGGATTTTCAAACGTGCCTTTCCTGGGAAAAGGAAAGTTGGGGTGGCTACAAATATAGTTGAAGCCTCGCATTTATTTTTATTTATGCATTTTCTAGAGTTCGTTTAAAAAAAGGATTTAGGCAATATTGCTTACGATAAGCATTTTGTATTCAAAATAATAATAATGATCATGTACTTGTAACACTATCGTCATAAACCTATGAAATATTAGTTCATTGTTTTAAAAATGAATTTGTACACTACCCTTATGATCTGGTGATTTTGATCCTTCAAGACTACGTACATTAATCTAGGTCTATGAGATTTTTCATGACAGTTCATTCATTTTGTCTTCTGGGTTCATGAGATTCTCCATACGGGTTCACTAATTTTTGTTTGCAGGTTCACTAATTTTTTGTAGATACAACTGAACATGTCCGTTATAACCAATGAACTATAGCATCTATATGCATGAATTTGACTATTATACTCGAGAAAATGACATGAACTTGTTTGCATCATAACTTCATACAAGATAACCCGCCTATTAAAACCAATGAACCTATAACATTTATATGCGATTAGATGGATTAAAGCACCTGGATTTATAAATCAAGGGTCTGTTCGACACCTGGATTTATTTGTTAATCACGACAAGTTCATAATTTAAACTTGGCAGGTTCATTAAGTAATCAATGCAGGTTCATGAAGGAAAAGTTCAATAGAAAATCTGAATGAATCTATCACATCAGTAGACACTTGGATAAGCGAGAATATGTAATGAAAAAGTGTTGATAAAAACTAATGAACCTGTGATTAGAAAAAATGAGAATATGTAATAAAAACTAATGAACTTGGAAGTCAAAACAAGTGAACCTACAAATGAAAACTAATGAACCTGTAAGTAGAAATTTTTAAAAACAAAAATTTTTTGATATAGAAACTAATGAAGTTGCAAGTGAAACTAATGAGCCCAAATACGATAACTAAATAATTAGGTTGCAAGCTCATGAACTTGCAACAAAAAACATATGAACCTCAAAAAAGAAGTCATTTTAATTTTATGAGTACAATGGGTTACAAGGAGTTCGACATAAACTTTTCGTACATTTTGCTATGAATCTGTAATACATTCGACATGAACTTGTTGTATATTTTTCACGAACCATCGTGCATTTTTAACGAACTTGCAATACATTTGACGTGAACCTAATATACATATATAATGAACTTGCATTACATTGATCATGAACTTGCAATACATGGCTCTGAAATTGGTTTGACATGAACCTCTCTTAACTATTTGAACCTTAAAGAGTATTGATATGAACCTGCAAAATTAAGTGTGCAAGTCAAAACTAATGAACCTGCACAAGGATTATTGAACGTGCAAAAAAATCACATTTGAACCTACTAGTGTAATATCATGTACTTACAGAAAACCATTTTGAACCTGCAAGTGTAAACTCATGTACCTACAAAAAATAGGAGGTTCAACTAATTAATGCTTAGCTCAGCTTAGTTAAGTTCAGTTAGTTTTCCATTACTTTGCTTTCAAGTTCATGGTGTTTTCCAGGCGAGTTCATCATTTTCTCTTGCAAGTTCATTTATTTTGTCTTAATTGTTCATAGGATTTTCCTTGCAGATTCATATGATTTTCCTTGTATATTCATCAAGTTTAGATTTGCAAGTTCATGATTTTTATCTTCATGTACGTTGATGAGTATTTTCTAACTGGTTCATTGAATTTTCTTACGGGTTCATGGATTTTTTACTGTAATTTCATAGGTTCATAAGCTCACCGGTTCATAGGTTTACAAGTTTACGTGCTTACCAAGTCAAATGATATTTTTTACTTCAAGTTCATACATGTAGATGTTCATAACATTATAGATGACGTTCATTAGCTTTACATTAATGATTTACCTAATTTATACTAGAGGTATACTAATTGAAAATCAAAAAGTGTAAAATACAAGAGGTTCAATGATTTGAATTTCAGGTTCATTTATAAATTTACATTAGATTCATACAAAAACACCATGAACCTGCACACTGATACATATGAACCTGCATGTTAGTTCACATGAACCTCTTGTTAAAACATATGAACCTGTACTTAGGTTTGTATTTTTCTCTTTCGTAACTTATGTAAGATTTAAACCTCGAGTTCATTATGTGTTTATTTTATAGATTAATCAAAAGTAACATCTCGTTGAAACATATGAATTTGTACTTAGGTTCATATTTTTATCTTTCGTGGCTTCGTAAGATTCAAAGTTTCAAACATTGGGTTCATACAAAAAAATACAATGGGTTCATAAAAAAGTGGTATGACCCAACACGTTAATACGCATGAACCTACCTGCTAATACACACGAACTTGTACTTATGTTCATATTTTTCTCTTTCGTATGAAACAAAATTTAAATAACTATGAACCTAAGGCAACCAATATAAAATCATCAGTTGCAGGTTCATGAGTTGCATTTTCAGGTTAATTGATTTTTAATAAACCATTCTTTTGTTTTCCAAACATGCTCGTATACAGGAGGAGATTCGTAAACACTATACACGATTCATAAAAGTGAGGTATGTGTTCGTTCATTAATTTAGTCATACAGGTTCATCACTTAATATTGTCGGATCACGAACATTAGCGGGTGGTTCATACAACTTTGTGCTAACTTTATACTAATTAAAAGTTCATAAACCATAAATGTAAGTTCATAAAACCTATTCTAATGATCATATTTGTAGTCTTGCTAGTTCATGCCGATATATTTGCATGTTCATGCCGGTAGCCTTGCGGGTTCACGCTGATAGCCTTTCAGGTTCATTTCCGTAGTCTTGGAGGTTCATGAGTTTGTTTATACTCGATTCTTTTCTTGTTATTCTTTTGAACTAAATGCACTTACATATCAAAGTTCATGAGAAATTTACCATAAGTTAATAAAAATATATCATGCGAAGGTTCATAAACATTACTAATGAAGTTCATATTATTATAGGTGAGGTTCATTAGCTTTACAGGTTTACTAATTGTAAATCAAAATGTGTAAAATTCAAGAGGTTCAATGATTTCAACTTCAGGTTCATTAAATAATTACAATAGAATCATTCAAAAACACCATGAACTTGCACATTGATACACATGAACCTGCATGTTGATTGACTTGAACCTCTTGTTAAAACATATGAACCCGTATTTAGGTTTGTATTTTTCTCTTTCCTAACCTATGTAAGATTTAAACTTCGAGTTCATTTTTTTATATATATTCATCAAAAGTAACATGAACTTGCACGTTAATACAAATGAACCTACCCGTTAATTACCATGTACCTCTCGTTAAAGCATATGAATCTTTAACTACGTTCATATTTTAACTCTATAGTCTATGCAAGGTTCGAACTCTGGGTTCATTAAAAAATAACAATAGATTCATAAAAAACGTCATGAACCCACACAATGATACAAATGAACCTACTCATTAATTCACATGAACCATCCCGTTAAAAGATATGAATCTTCAATGAGGTTTATACTTTTCACTTTTCTAGCCTATGTAAGATTCAGACTCTAGGTTCGTAAAAAATTTGCAATTTATTCATAAAAAAATGAACTTGCATGTTGATACATATGAACCTACCCGATAATTTAATGAACCTCTCGTTGAAACATATGAATCTGTACTAAGGTTCATATTTTTACCTTTCGTGGCCTTCGTAAGATTCATAGTTTCAAACCTCAGGCTCATAAAAAAAATACAATGGGTTCATAAAAAAGCGGTATGAACCAACACTTTAATACGCATGAACCTACCCATTGATACACACAAACTTGTACTTGTGTTCATAAACTAAGTTTAAATAATCATGAACCTAAGGCAACCAATATACACTCATCACTTGAAGGTTCATGAGTTTCCATGTCAGGTTCATTGATTTTTAATAAACCATTCTTTTGTTTTCTGGACATGCTCGTATACAGGAGGATATTCGTAAACACTATACACGACATTCATAAAAGCGAGGAATGTGTTGGATCACGAACATTAGCGGGTGGTTCATAAAACTTTGTGCTAAATTTATACTAATTAAAATTTCATAAACAAGAAATGTAAGTTCATAAAACATATTCTAAGGGTCATATGTAGTCTCGCTAGTTCATTCTGATATATTTGCAGGTTCATGTCGATAGCCTTGCAGGTTCATGTCGATAGCATTGCAGGTTCATTTCGGTAGTTTTGGAGGTTCAAGAGTTTTTTTATACTCGATTCTTTTCTTGTTATTGTTTTGAACAAAATGCACTTACATATCAAAGTTCATGAGAAATTTACAATAATTTAATAAAAATATATCATGAACTTGATCGTATACAAGAGGAGGTTCGTAAACACTACACACGACATTCATAAATGAGAGATACATGAAGGTTCATTGATTTAGGCATACAGGTTCATCACTTTATATTGTCGGTTCACGAACTTTATGCTAGCTCTATACTAATTAGAGGTTCATAAATCCTATTCTAAAGGTCATATTGATAGTCTCGCCAGTTCACGATGACAGATTTGCAAGTTCATGACGATAGTCTTGCGGATTCACGTTGATAGCTTTGAAGGTTCATTTTGGTAGTCTTGTAGGTTCATGAGATTTTTATCCCCAACTTTGTTTCTTGTTATTCTGCTGCACAAAATGCACTTACAAATCAAAGTTCATGAAAAATTAACCATAAGTTAATTAAAATAACTTGCTCGTATACATGTTAATCACTTTGTATTGTCGGTTCATGAACATTAGCGAGTGGTTCATTAGACTATGCTAATTTTATACTAATTAGAGGTTCGTAAATCATAAATGTAAATTCATAAATCCTATTATAGAGGGTCATATTGATTGTCTCGCTAGTTCATTACGATAGATTTGCAGGTTCACGTCGATAGCTTTGCAAATTCAATTTATACCCGATTGTTTTTTCTTTCTTCTGAACAAAATGCACTTACATATTAAAGTTCATTTAAAATTTAAGCCTAAGTTTCATGATAATTTTACTATAGGATCATAAACAAATAGCATGAACCCCATTGTTAATAGTCTTGAAGTACTCATTGATACAATATGAACATGTATTGAAGTTCATTTATTCATAACCTATGTAAGATTCAAACCCCTACTTCATGAAAATTGTACTATTGTTACATAGATATAGCATCATGATATGAAACTGAAACAATAATGTTGCAAAAGAGAGATGACTGAATCAAGTATGTGTATTTACAACCATTATGAGGCGACTAATCCTAAATCTGACATTTGAGATGAACCAAACACTAGAAAAAGATCAAAACAAATACCAGTTGAAACTTAGATCCCTTTCCTTGATTGCTTTTTATTGAATTCATGCTTGATGATGTTTGCTCTCAGCAACATGGCCCTTACATCTCGATCAAACTCGTTTCCAGTCTGCAAAACTCGCTGGAATGTGGCGTTTCTCTGGTCTGCATGTCGTGCTTGTAAGACTTTGTTGTGAGAATCGATTCGGGCCTGCAGAGTCACATTTAAATCATAGGACTCAATGTCGGTATGGAGAAATAGGACTGGTGCAAAGGATTGATAAACAATACCTAGATGTTATTGTTGGTGATCAAAGCCTCGAGTTCTTTCTCCTGAGCAGAAACATTGGTTTTGAAAGCGTTTTCCATCATATGGAGATCCACAGAAACAAACGGGTGAGTATACTGAATGAGTGCCTTGTTACGGATTTCGGTATACAAGGACTCAACATGGTCATGCTAATGAATGTCCAACAACAAGTTTGATTTGAGATTTCCGAGATACTCCAGACATTATGCGTAGTGACTGTAGTAAATTCAGAACAAAAAGAGCTCACATTCAAATTACAAAGGTCTATATGTAAACACAGTTTCCATAGCTTTTGTATATCAGGCAAGAAGAAACTCACAAGTAAAACTTATTTTTCCCAAATGAGTAATGGCCACACAGTTCAACCCCCACTGATATTGCATTAGTGATACATTACATCTGATCAACCTATTAGATCACCCTTCTCGTTCTCAAAACTAATAGAACTAGACAGGGAAATAAAGTTTCACCTGCCCCTGAGAATTTAAGTTTCCAGCATAAGGTAAAAACCGACTGCGTATAAACAAAAAATTCAGTTTAATTAGAAAATTGCAATTTCTAATCCAAGCCAAGCAGTACTACATAAATTGACTATAGAAACTTTCACTTACAATAGGTTTTCCGGTGACAACAGTTGGAGAATGGACATTAAACTTGGAATACTCATCCAGAATCCACACCACTGTCTATCAAAAAATAGAAAAACAAAGATCAGGCTTAGTTCTCTCTAGTAGACAATACTTAATTGTCTGACAAGACAAATGTATAATTTCATTTGAACCTGCGCGTTTGTGCCCATATCAGGTGTCTGGACATCAATGTGTATCTCGATCAAGTCATGGATCTTCTGCGTGAATACTCTGGTCAAACGTTCTAACTCTGACATACTTAATTCAGATGGGTCAAACGTTCTAACTCCTGTGCAACTACCAACCATCGTCGACCAATGCACACTTCAGCACTCATCAAGGAACATCCCAGATATGAAGATAGTCCCTGCAAAATGCAAACTTATCAGTTGTCACAATTTTGGTACCATAATCAGCAGGATTAAGATCACCCTTAATCTTACTAACTACAATTTCCTTCTTCTCTACTTTATCACGAATGAAATGGTGCCTCACATCTATGTGTTTGGATCTTTCGTGATACACAGGATCCTTACACAAATACAAGGCACTTTGACTATCAATGTGTAAAGTAGGAACATAATTAACAGACTGAATTTCATTCAAAATCCCTGTTAACCAAGTAGCTTCTTTAGCTGCTTCAGTAGCTGCAATGTACTCAGCTTCTGTAGAAGATAAAGCAACCACAAACTGTTGTTGAGATTTCCAAGATATACAGTTTCCATCCCAAGTGTAAAAATAAGAAGTAGTAGACTTCCTAGTGTCTTTATTACTAGCAAAATCAGAATCTACAAATCCATGTAACTCATCTCTACTAGTATGCTCAGAAAACACTAATCCTAAGTCCTTGGTACCACATATATATCTCAGGGTATACTTCATAGCAGTCCAGTGATCAGCACCAGGGTTTGACATGAATCAACTTAAAACACTCACAGCAAAAGCCAGATCAGGTCTGGTACACAGCATTGCATACATAATAGAACCAACAACAACATCATAGGGTACACTAGACATTTTATCAGTTTCTTCTTGACTGGTGGGGCAACTATCCTTACTGAGTTCTAAGTGACTTCCTAAGGGAATAGAAGTAGGTTTAGAATTTTCCATGTTAAATCTGTCTAAGACCTTTTTCAAGTAGTCTATCTGAGATAACCACATCATTTTCTTCTTTCTATCCCTAAGAATCCTAACTCCAAGAATCATTTGAGCAGGACCAAGATCTTTCATATCAAAAATGCATCTTAAGATCTCTTTTAACACCAGAAATAGTCACTTTAGAGTTACTTATCATAGAGAATATCATCCACATAAAGTAGAACATACACAGGAGAAATAGAATTCACATTTTTGAAATATAAGCAAGTATCATAACTCCTCCTATGAAATCCCAATTTTTTCATGCAGGCATTAAATTTTAGGTTCCATTGTCTAGGTGATTGTTTCAACCTATAAATGAATTTATTTAATAAGCAAGCATGATCAGGATTTTTCACATCAGTAAAGCCCTTAGGCTGTTTCATGTAAATAGTCTCATCTAAGTCCCCATGTAAAAAGGCTGTTTTAACATCCATTTGTTCTAACTCCCAATCAAACACAGCACACATAGCAAGTAATAGTCTCATAGTTTTATACTTGACAACAGGTGCAAAAATGTCATTGTAATCCACCCCTTCTCTTTGGGTGAAACCCTTAGCTACTAACCTAGCTTTAAATCTAGGTGGATCCATCTTACTGTTACCATCTTTAATCTTATAAATCCACTTACAATCAATAAGTTTGGCTTTGTCTGGTTTAGGGACAAGGGTCCAAGTCTTATTAATTTTCATGGATTCAATTTCTTCCTGCATAGCTTTTATCCACAGATTAGCATTTTTGCATTTCATGGCTTGCTCATAAGTGTCAGGGGTAAAGGAGTTATCAATCACATTTGCAGTTATGAAGGCATAGTCAACTAAGCCGACAACAACCAAGATAACATGCTCAACATTATTAGAAGCAAACTTCTTATTAGGGATCTTCACCCTAGGAACTCTATCCTTAGTTAATTGATAATTTTCTAAGTCATGCATTTCAGTTAAAGGTTCAGACACCACATTGTCATTCACATTATGCATATCAGAAGACTTGAAAATATTAGAACTAGAAGAGTTAGAAGTTTCTTCCCTGTTTTCTCCTCCCCTTAATTGTTGTGCATTGTTATTTGCACCATTTCTTTCACCACTTTCTGTTTCTTGCCCTCTTGAGCTATTGACATATGTCTCCCTTGAGCTAGGCATCTCTTCACTTGTGCCTTCATTTGACTCATGTTGATTGAGGGACAGTTGACCAATGTCAAATTCTTCTTCATCTGGGGGCAGTGGCTCGGTGGGAGTGTAGAAATGTCTTGATGGAGCTTCATCTCCATCACTATCTTCTGAGGTACCTGTCACCTTGGTAGAAGCAGTTAGATTATTCTTAAAATGAAAATCTTTTTCATTAAAGGTAACACTCCTTGACACTATAACCTTTAGGCCATGAGGTTGTAAAACAAGTAACTTGTACCCTTTTACACCCTCTGGGTATCCTAGCATCACACACTTAATGGCTCTAGGTTTTAGCTTACCTTGAGAAATTTGAGAGTAAGTTGTGCAGCCAAAAGTTTTTAAGTGTGATAGACTAGGTTTTCTATCCATCCACATCTCTTGTGGAGTTTAAAGTTAATGACAGAGGAAGGAGACCTATTAATGAGATGGGCAGCAGTCATAACTGCATTACCCCAAAATGAATGTTTCATTCCTGAGCTAATTAGCATGCATCTAGTTTTCTCAAGCAATGTTCTATTCATTCTTTCTGCAACACCATTTTGTTGAGGAGTTTCAGGCACAGTTAAGTGTCTTTTCACTCCCATTTGGTGACAATATTCATTGAACTCATGATTGCAAAATTCTAAACCATTGTCAGTCCTAAGACATCTAACCTTTTTACCAGTTTGAGTTTCTACTGATATTTTCCAGTTTTTGAAAGCATTAAAGGCTTCATCCTTAGTTCTAAGTAAATAAAGCCAAACTTTCCTAGAATAATGATCAATGAAAGAAATAAAGTATCTCTTACCTCCTACTGTGCTTACCTGTGCTGGACCCCATAGGTCAGAGTGCACATACTCAAGAGGAGCACTAGCAACAAAGGAAGATCTAGCAAATGAAACATTAGTCTTTTTACCAAAAATACAGTCTTCACAGAAACTCAAATCACAAGGTTTTTTTATCAATTAAACCAAGCTTATGTAAATGATTTAGGCCTTTATTACCAATGTGCCCCATTCTGCTAAGCCACACCTTGGTTTGTTCTAAGGTAAGATTATTATTATCAAAACTTGAGAGATTTAATTCAGGTGAAATGACAACACGATACAAACCACTTTTCTTAAATCCCTTTATAAGAGTAGTCCCATTTTTAATAACTTCTCTTATTCCATTTTGAGTGACAATTCTACACTTAAGATCATCCAAGGCTGACTCAGATAGCAAGTTTCTCCTAAGGTCAGGTACCCACCTAACATTCTGTAAGGTCCTAACCACACCATCATGCATACATAAGGGAACATTACCTATCCCTCTAATTATCAAAGCACTATGATCACCTAACATCACTTTACCCCCATAAAATTCAACTAGAGAGCTAAAGCAAGATTTATTAGGAGTAACATGCATGGTACATCCAGAATCAAGTATCCAATCATCATCCAGAGGAGAATCAGAGCACATCAGTAATTTACAATCATTGTATTCCTCAGATTCAAACACAACAGCAGTGTTATCATTTCCAGATTTATTGGCATCATCCTTTTTCTTTTTATGGCAATCTTTGATAAAATTTCCTACTTTGCTACAATAGAAGCAGGTTTTCTTCTTATCATTACCGTTATTAGATCCTAAGGACTCCTTCTTCTTATCCTTATACTGCTTAAAATTCTTCTTATATTTGCCATTAACCATCAACACCTCAGCTTTAGAATCAACTTTCTTGTCAGAGTTTTTACCCTTAAACACCTTTAGGGTTTCATTCTTTTCAGTTAAGGACTCAATGATCTTGTGTTTAGTTAAAGATTCATTTCCAAACTGAATAACATCTTTAAAGTTGTCAAACTGAGCAGGCAGGGAGTTAAGAAGAATAACAGCTTGGTGATTCTCTTCAATTTTCTCATTACATCTTTCTAAGTCCTGAGTCATCCTAAGAAACTTATCTAAGTTATCATTCAAGGTCAGATTCAAATCCATTTTATAGGTAAATAATCTGCACAGTAAAGATATCCTAGAGGGCATGGACTTAGTCAAGTAAAGAGATTCTAAACCTTCCCATAGAGATTTAGTAGTTTTGAAATTTACCACCTGTCGAGCAACATCATCAGACAATCTGATCATGATTTATGAATGGGCAATTTCATCCATCTCCAGCTGCCTAGCAGTTGAAGTCTCAGCCATATAATCACCTTTAATGGCTTTGGACACCTTTTCCTTGATCAATATGGCTTTCATCTTCACTTTCCACATTGCAAAGTCAGTGGTTCCATCAAATGGCTTCATCCTTATGTTATTGTCTGTCATGGTACTTGAATCAACACACTAGTTAGTCAGGTACTTTTCAGTAGACAAAACAAGATAAAGCACTTCAGTAATTCTTGAATTAACACAATAAACCAAGAAAATCCTCGGGTAACTACTCAGATAGCCTTAGTAATAGAAATATCACCAAGTTATCCCAAGTTACAAAGCAAGTAGACTAGATCCTACACAAAAGACCTAGCAAAACCTACATGCAAGTCAAGGGAAGATCAGTCAACAATAACTGAGCGGAAGCAAAATACCAGAAATCAATCAAAGCACCAAAGATCCCTAGAAATGAACTTCTAAAATCACACAAGATCCAGAAAGACACAGAACGAGGGAACCTGGCTCTGATACCAATCTGTGAGATCGATTGATGACAGATCGAACCAAGAATACACACAAGTAATCTTAAGAACACAGGGAAATGTTAATAAGGTTCGGACTCAGCCTACATCCCCTTGGCCTCAAGATAGGAAGCCAAATCCACTATGTAAAGGTGAAGGTCTTACAGAGAGCATACAACGTATAACATATCCAAACACAAAGGCTTACAACTACAGAAACAAGATGCAAGCAAGAGATAGAAGAATCCCCTTTCGCAGTCACCGGCAAGACTTCGAACCCTAGCCCCCACTGAGCACCCGAGGTCGCGATCTCAGAGCTTCTCCACTAGCCAAGACCACCGTCTTCAAGCTTGGACCACCAACAGCAAGAGATTTGCTTCGGCGAAGAAGAAGAATCAAGCCAACGTTGATCTCCCTCAAGAACTCTCTCAGATCTCTCTCTCTCTCTTTCTCAGATGGACAGTGACGAAGCAGGTAAGAAGTGAGGCGAGATAATAGGGTTAGAAGCTTATATACCCGAGCTTCTAACAAGACACGCGGAGCCCCAGTTTCCTCCAAGCGGGTCGGGTCGAGTCTTGGGCATCTGTTACAGATATGGGTCTATCCTTCTACTGGACCAACACAAGCCCATTACAACATAAACAAGTTCCTAAGTAAGCCTAAGTACAAGTGATCTGATAAATGGCTAAAAACCAAACTAATGGAAATTACCCTTACAAAGACCGTAATGCAGGAGAAGTTAATGCTTAATGGTGTGTTCAACCACTTACTGTGCACCAGCAAGGCAGATCAAATATCACATTCAAGACAGTAAATTCGCTGTAGTCTGGGCCACACTGGCAAATAAAATGTACTGTATGTCTTATCTCTATTCTATAGCTATTTAACTTCACAAGCTACTTCTACGGTCCTAGTGATATACGCACCGATTTTGTCCACATCACATGTTCATGTTATGAGCCCTTTTTAACCTTATGATGATTGATGAGTGTGAAGTTTTGATAGGAAGAGTATGTAAGAGAGGCGCCCCATGCTTCATTATGATATACCACTTAGTTTATAAAATCCCAATTAGTGTATTGTACTTGATTTTTGGTATTGAATTCCCATCTTCTATCTCTGAAAATATATATGCAACAACGACCATGTTGATCTAGTTGGACGAAACTCTAAGATTTCTTAAGCGTTTGTCGAGCGGCATCGAGTTCGAATGTCTATGACAACGTATATGGAAAGATTTAATTGACAGGGGTCTCCCATTAGCGAAGCTTTATAATATCTAGTCCAGACGTGCCACTCTAATCCGATAAAAGAAAAAAAAGGGCTTGGAAAGAAAAAACTGTATCACAAACTTTGGAGTCTTGGTCCTCCAATTTATTTATCTTTCTACGAATATTCAAAATTTTAAAAGTAATTGCGAAGAGAATAGACCGGACTAGCGTCTTTAAAGCCCTTCTTAAGATAAGCAACCTCTTGTTCTGGAATGGCACAACATCAAGGAAGTTTTCAATCCGGTCGTGTATTGCGATTCTGCGACAGAATGAAGCTGATTTGCCGACTAAGCTCTGGAAATCAATCTGGAAAGTCGAGGCACCAGAAAGAGTCAGGAACTTCCTCTGGTTAGTATCTCATGACTGTATAATGAGTAATTTAAACAGATTCAGACGACATATTGCACCTACTGCTAAGTGCGGATTTTGTGATGAACCCGAGGAGTCTACAATCCACATTGTTCGGAATTGCGAGGTTGCTACTGATGTGTGGAGAACATTTATGTTCGAGGCAGATATGCAGAAATTCATGGACGGTGGGCTCCTGGATTGGATGGAGAGGAACTTAACTAGGGATGATTCATGGGCAACTACGTTCGCTATGGGAATTTGGTGGCTATGGAAATGGCGTAACTTGAGGGCCTTTAACGCTTCCGAAGAGATTCCCGGTAATCAGGTTGAGTTTGTTATTACTCAAGCAAAGGAATACAGAGCTGCTCTGACTGCTAAGCAGCAATGGAATTCAGCAATCACCCTCATGGTCTCGGCCTGCTGCAGGATGGGCAAAGTTAAACAGTGATGGTGCTTATGTGAAGGGGAATTCATGGGTCTGCGGTGGAGGTATCTTACGAGGCGATGTTGGGGAGTTCTTAAGAGCATATGTCGTCAAAGTTCACGGAACTTCAGCGTTCCTGGCTGAGTTAATGGGATTACTACAAGGTCTATCTATGGCTAAGACTATGGGAATAGTCAAACTGGAAGTTGATGTTGATGCAGTAGAGGTTGTTGAAGTTATGGAGAATCAGGTAGTGGATGTGCCTCGCTACAAGGAGATAATTGACAAATGCAGGGACTTGCTGAATTTTGATGGATGGTGTGTCAAAATTCGCCATGTTCCGCGCTCTAGTAATCAAGCGGCAAATTGGATGTCGCACTATGGGGATATTTGTGTTGGGGATTATATTCTTTTCAATACTAGGGATGCACAACCGGTCCGGTCCGGAAATTTTCAAACTCTTGGACCGGGGACCGGACCGGCGGACCGGACCGGCGGACCGGAAATTTTCAATCGCTTGGACCGGGGACCGGACCGGACCGGGTTTTTTCTATATAAAAATAAAAAAATTCCAAATTCTTTAACAATTTTTTTTCAAAAAAAAAAATTATCCGGGTTTCCGGCCGGACCGGACCGGACCGGAACCCGGAATTTCTGAAATATGTGGACCGGGGACCGGGCCGGGATTTTCCGGTCCGGTCCGGTCCAAATGTGTGCATCCCTATTCAATACCGCTCCCGGTGGCCTCACTAGTATTTTAGAGGTCGATAACTATATGAGCGAGACTATGTAATTTCTTGATTTCTATGAATAAAAGGGTATAACCCACCATTTCTACCAAAAAAAAAAAGAGATAAGCAACCTCTTTTATAGTTTGATTTGTATTTTTTTTACCCTAAAGTATTATTGTTTATAAAATGACCTTCTAACACATGATAACAGTTTTATTAAGTTTTTGATGACTTTTTTATGAATGGTAATTACGGTCATTAAATGATGACATAAAATGATTATTAGAGGTGAGTTATAGGGAGAATCTTTATTAAGACTAGATACGGGCCTCGCGCTCCGCACGAGAAAATTACGGATTTTCGTATGTGATTTAATATAGTTATACATTATTTGTTAATATGTTGTTGTTGTTATCAAATTTATTAATATTTGTAAATATAAGTATTTTTTATTCCTTATATTTATGTTTGAAGTAGTTTTAAAACATAATATTAGAATAAGTTTGCATTTTCATAAGAGAAGCTCACACATTAATTTAATTTGTGACTTAATCAAGTAGACTATAAATAAATATTACATAGGGATATAAGAAAGATATTTAAATACATGCCCAAAAGTCCAATAGGAGGTGATTAAGAAATGAGTAATGCATTATATTGGTACCAATTTCATTCAATTTTGACAATGGACAACCAACTTTTATATAGACTAGATAAGAATTGAGAACCAATCTCAACCTTTGATCTACTATAATCGACGGTGCGGATGTAGCCAAGTAATCAAAAGCAAGCTCCTAAGAAAATAAAGGGGGCAGTGGCAATTTTGTGAATATTGAAAATTTTGTGAAAAAGACATGAATACCGTTGTCATTTGCCATCTCGCTCTCCTCCAAGCTTGTAACAATCTTGACAATGGCGATCTGGAGCCTCTCTTCTCCCTTCTCTTCGTTCCATTCCCTACCTTCTCCTTGTTCCCTTTCCTTCTCGTTTCCTCACTCCCTTCCCTTCTTCTCTCCTCGTTCTCGTTCTCGTTCTTGTTCCCTTTGCTTCCCGTCTTCTTCTCTACGCTTTTCTTTAACCCTAATTCATCAATCCTTGAACCTAGGGTTTGGCTCGTGTTGCATAGCTACTTCTAAATCGTTAAACCTGTTGAAAAACCCTAGTTTCCAAGTTGCTACAATACATTCCATAAGAATCATGATTTGAAGTTCAGGAACCCTAATTTTCGATTTGAAGTTCAGGTACCCTTAGTTCAGGAACCATATGAAAAGTTTTTTCAACAGCAAAGATGCCATCGTACGTTCTTGATTTCTCAGTTATATTCCCCCCCCCCCCCCATCAATTTCTAATAACAGGAATTCATCTTGTTGTTTTTCTTACTGTTAGAAAAAAGATGTTGAAGATGCCATCGTACGTTCTTCATTGTAGCTGGATGCCATTATCAGAGATAACGTCATTCTCAGGTTTGTTTTTGATATATTAATTCATATCACTGCAGAATTTATGTGCATAAACTAGTGTTGTTGTTGTTGCTAGAATCATTTAGATACTATTTTTTATTGGTGTTGGACTTTATTGTTTTGGCGGTACTAGTTGGTGTTGCTGGTCATCTTGTGATTATTTGTGTCTAATTTGTGATTATTATCTGTTTTTTTGTTTACAGTTTTTGCATTATAGTGGTATGGTTTTTAAGTTTAGCCCTTCAATGAAATTACTTATCAATGGTAATCACATAGTTTTTGTTTCCTCTGAGTGGCGATGCAGTTGAGGGTTGAGTTAGTAGTATTTACTCAAGCTAGTTGATGCATTTGGAGTTTTAGCTGAGAGAGAATATAGTCCAACAAGTTTATACATTTGCAGTTCTAGTTGACTGAATTTAGTCCTACAAGTTGAAAATTCAGTCTGAGTGAAACTTGATTGATGAATTCTTTTTGTGGCAGATTTAACTTGATTGATGAACTTACAGTTATAAATCTTGAACCTACAATTATAAATCATGAACTCAGCTCTAACTCTTCATATTTATGTGCGATGTAATTTTGAACTTGTTTTTCTCATGATCACCTACTAGATTTGGGGAATGGCACATGTTCTTCGTGATAAATTTTCAAGTGGTTTGTAACTATTGTTATCCTGTGATATGCTACTGATTGTTTCTGTTAGAAAAAGCATCCAACCTCATATCTAGTGTTCATGAACCTACAACTATTAATCATGAACCTATATACTAGTGTTCATGAACCTATAACTATTAATCATGAACCTATATAATAGTGTTCATGATTCATTTCAGATCAAGATGTTGTTATCGTTCTGTAGCATCTGCTCGGGAATTGATAGGGTAAGCATATAAACTTGCTAGAAGGTTTTTTGTATTTGAAGGTTCATTAGATTTCACGTGCAGGTTCATCAATATTACTTGCAGGTTCCAAGTGCTTTAAGTCTATAATAAAACCTTCTGTTTTTCTCTATTGCTCAAAACATCTGAATTTCTATTGAGATCAAATTTGACTGTTATTGGCTATGATGTAAGAGGTTATCCAGTACTTGTTTTGGAATTGAACTTTAATCTTTTAGATGTGGTTATGTGCCACTTCCCATGTGAACAATGAGTTCTTAGAATATGTATATCCTGATAAAATAGTCTGTCCTTTTTGTAATCTGTTAATAGAAGATATTCGTTGGTAGACATAGCTCACTGAGTCACTAACTCTGAAAAATGATTTTGTGATTGACTTGTTGATATACATATATGTCAACCAAACTTTCCTTTCCCAAGTTTATATTTTGTTTTTGGGTGGCAGGTTTATCAGCCTACACTAGCTCGATTTTTAATCTGTTAAGGTACTTCAGCTTGTTGGGAATTAAGAATCTTCATTTGTATAGGAAATAAAAAAAATTGTGGTGTTCGAAAATGCTTTCGAGAAATTTTTTTGCATCATCATTGAAGAAGGGGGCTCGGATGGTAGGGTGGTTGTTCAGGTAATTGAGAACTACTGCATTTTCATATGCTATAATCGGTAAATAGTTTAAATAGAGGTTTATTTTCCAGGATAGTAAGATATCATACATTGCTTTTAAGGATCTTATAGGGGTTTTATATACACTTGACCGTTTGGTGTCTATTAGTATGTGTCTGCTCCATCTTTTATTTTACACTAATATCAGGCTTCGCTGCCACTGTTCTGGATGGCGAGTGTGTGTACACCTGAGTGGGCACTCCACATAATTCTGAAGTATTTAGTTATGTGCAGGATTGTCTTGAACTGCTTAAGAATGTATTGCGCAAGAATGCCTCTAATCAGGTAGTTATTGGTCTAGTTTTTTTCCGTGTGGATCTATAGATTGGCATATTGCTAGAAGTAACTTACATTTGTGTAGCATAGACCCTACTAAGAGAGACTATGGGCTTCGATCCAGTCATATCACTTTTGAAGCTTCGAGGAACCAGTTACAGCTTTAGCCAACAAAAGGTTGAATACTCGTATTTTTGTATTATGCTACTTGCCATTTTCCAGTTTCAATGTGCTCTGATGATGTCTGCTTTTATGGCCTAACTTGTTTTTCCTTTCCCTGAAAACATGTCATTCCAGTAGACAATAAATCTGCTCAGCGCAGTGGAAGCCATAGATATACTCATTTCCAGTTCAGACACCGAGCCTGCAAATTGCGGCAATTAATTGACTAACAAAACAGATTTGGTTCAGGTTTGTGTACATTCTTCTTAAGCCTTGTAACCCTAAAGAGAGAAGTTCTTTTTTATTGCTCTTGATATTTTGCAGGATTGTTTGTAGAAAGGGGTTTTGGACAATCTACTCATGCTAAGTGTTGAAAACCATCGGGCTTCAGTTGTTGTGCATTGTGCAGTAAGTTTGTGTGTGTGTGTTGATACAAGGTAGTAACACCGGATAATACATAATAGGTGTGGTTAATTTCATTTTTAGGCACTCCACTTCATTGGAGACTTAATTGTTGGGCATCCTGGGAACAGGGATGCTCTTGGTAACAAAGTTCTTGGGGAAGACTCAGAAGTAGAACCTGTTATAAATGTTACCCTCAAAATAATTTTGTGAACTTCTAGTAATGAACAATTTGTTGCAGCTGACTATGTTCTCAAGAACTTTTGTGGGTTCTCCTTTATCAACCTTCTTCCTAGAAAAAGCTTTTGAATTGATCCATATCCTGTCTAAACTAAAACACAACTCCAAAGGAGAAAGTGTACTGCTTTTATTTATTCATTCCAACAGTAATTCTCCATCTCTCGTGATATATTGTATATGCTGTGTCAATTTTACAGAATTATCCTGATGGTCAAACTATGTTAGCTTGTACATTGATTCCTCAACAACTTTCAACAAATCACGAGTCCCTTGAAGAGTGTATGAGCATGTCATTTGGAAGGTTTGCTTGTCTTTTGTCTTTCATGATGATTAGAAATCATGTGACTAGTGATTGAATGATGGAATCTTTGGGATTCTATCTGCTCCATATATATGTAATAAAATTTATCTCTCGCCCTGGCAGCATTCTGCTAAGTAGGTTCATACGTATTACTGGATAGGTTCATTTCATCGTGTTCCTAAATGATCGGGCTAAAAAAAATTCATGAACCTGTAAAGCTATCAAGATGAATCTGCAAGACTATCAACATGAACCTACACTACTATCGATATGAACCTAAGGAAGTTTATGGCAATGTGTTCATAAAAAAAAAATCGGGAAATCGTGTTTAAAAAAATACAGGAACTTGTAAGACTATGATATGAACCTACACGAGTATCGACATGAACCTAAGGATATTAGGTGCAATGTGTTCCTAACAAAAATAACCGGGCTAAAACCATCAATGAACCAACAATGCTATCGACATGAACTTGCAAGGCTTTCAACATTAACCGACACGACCATCGACATGAACCTGAGGACGTTTATAGCATTGTGTTTATAACAAAAAAAAATCGGGCTAAAAAAATTCATGACCATGCAAAATCGTCGTTATGAATCTTCACGAGTTTCAGCATGAACCGAAGGATTTTTGGGGCAATCTGTTCCTAACAAAAATAATCGGGCTAAAAAAATCCATTAACATGCAAAGCTATCAACATGAACCAAAGATACGTTTTTCTTTTTATGAACCCGAGGATTGTGACAATATTTTTTATGAAAAACAAAAAAGAAGTTATAAAAATAACAAATGACTTGTTAGACAAAACTTATGATCTTCTATACTAGAAGATCATAGAATATATAATGAGAATCCAAATTTCCACTGACACAAACTTCTTCTGAACTTTGATATGTAAGTGCATTTTGATCAAAAGAATACCAAGAAAAAATCGAGTATAAACAAACTCACGAACCTCCAAGACTACCGAAATGAACCTAGAGTTTGAATCTCACATATGTTTCAACGAGAGGTTCATTGAATTATCGGGTAGGTTCATGTGTATCAACGTGCAAGTTCATTTTTTTTATAAATAAATTGCAAATTTTTTACGAACATAGTGTGAATCTTACATAGGCTAAAAAAGTAAAAATGTAAACCTAATTGAAGATTCATATCTTTTAACGTGATGGTTCATGTGAATTAACGAGTAGGTTTATTTGTATCATCGTGCGGGTTCATGACGTTTTTTATGAATCTGTTATAATTTTTTAATGAACTCGGAGTTCGAACCTTACATAGAGACTACATAGTTAAAATATGAACCTAGTTAACGATCCATATGCTTTGACGAGAGGTACATGTGAATTAACGGGTAGGTTCATTTGTATTAATGTGCAAGTTCATGTTACTTTTGATAAGTTAGACCTGTAGGTTCAACAGATATTAAGAAGTAGCTTTCTTACTTGATTGTTGAACAAAAGTATAACAACAATATGACACATAAATGTCAAAACAAAGAGTTAAACCGTCTTCATACCATTACCAATGCCATCCCAGATATATAGAAAACCTAAGGTTACACTTACGTAATAGGTTCATCAATTTACACATACGAGTTCATTAAATTACTAGTGAACCTGAACACTACCGGTATATGAACCTACAAGTCTATGTACATTTATGTAGGTTTAAATGATTTTTCATGCATGTTCATTAGTTTTAATTTGTAGGCTCATCGGTTATGTCTTATGGGTTAATAGGATTTCCAAGCGGGTTCATTAAAAAAAAATTCAGGTTCATTAATTTTTTTAAAAAACCTTCCAAGCGGATTTCCAAGCGTTTTAACATCTAGTTTCTAATTTTTAACTTGCAAGTTCACGAGTTTTAATTTATGGGTTCATTGAATCTAACTTGCGGGTTCATGATTTTTCTTAATTGATGAATTTTTTCTTCTTGCAGGTTCATGAGTTTTGTCATATGGGTTCATTGGATTTTTTTGCATGTTTATGGGTTCATTGAACCTATGAACCCACAAGTGAGAAGTAAAAAAACGTCTAAACTAATGAATCCGCAAGTGAAAACAAATGAACCTGCAAATAAAAACTAGTGAACCTAACAATGAAAACTAATGAACTTGTATGTAAAAATTAATGATCTTAAGAAACATTTTCTTTTCGTGAACGTGATGAATATAAATTACTTTTGATGAAAAATTAAAAAAATGAGTTATAAAAAAACTAATGAAGCTGCAAGTGAAACTCATGAACCCAGATATTGAAACTAATGAACTTGCAAATAAGAAATTTATGAACTTAAGATACGTTTTCTTTTTATGAACCTGAGGGTTGTAGGAGTATTTTTTAAGAAAAACAAAAATGAAGTTATAAAAAAACTAATGAACTTGTTAGACAAAACTTATGAACTTGCAAGTTAAAACACATGAACCTACAATTACGAACTGTAGGTTCAACAAGTTAGACATGTAGGTTCAACAAGTTAGACCTGTAGGTTCAACAAGTTAGACCTGTAGGTTCAACAGATATTCAGAAGTAGCTTTCTTACTTGAATGTTGAACAAAAGTATAACAACATGACACATAAATGTCACAACAAAAAGTTAAACCGCCTTCATACCATTACTAATGCCACTCCTGATATAGCAAACCTAAGTTTACACTTACGTATCAGGTTCATCGATTTACACATACGAGTTCATTAAATTACTAGTGAACATGAACACTACCCGTATGAGCATAAATGTCTATATACATTAATCTATGTTTTCTGTGATTTTACATGCGTGTTCATAAGTTTTAATTTTTAGGCTCATCATTATGTCTTATGGGTTAACACGGCAGGTTCATTGAATGTATATAGAACTTCACAAAATTTATACTAACGGTTCACAAGATAAAAAAAATCGATTAACGTGTAAGTTCACATGTTCACATGCTTACACGCATAAAAGTCAATGATTTTTTTACTGTAAGAAAAAAAACATTGACGTTTAAGTTCACAGGTTCATATATAGGTTCACAGCTTCACCTCAACCATTAACGTGTAAGTATAGAATGAAGGTCACACATTTAGTATCTAAGGTTCAAGTGATATTAAGCATATAATGCTCTTCCTTCTACTCCTAGACAAGTTTATTTGTTAATCACGACAAGTTCATTAGTTAAGCTAGGCAAATTCGTTAAGTAATCAATGCAGGTTCATGAAGTGAAAGTTCAATAGAAAAACCGAATGAATCAATCATATCAATAGACAATTGGATGAGCGAGAATATGTAATGAAAATGTATTGAATAAAAGGTTCATACGAGTAAAAAAAACTGTAATGATTACTCAATGAACCCGCATCTATACTAATGGACCTTCAAGTCATAACTAAAGAAACTGTAAGCCAAAACTAATGAATTCGCAAGTGAAAACTCCCGCAATGAAAGCTAACGAACATGCAAGTGAAAACTAGTGAACCCGCACACTATATAGGGTCATGACGATATTATTAGAGGTTGATGACGATAGAACTGGAGGTTCATGACGATAGTATTGGAGGTTCATGACGATAGTATTAGAGGTCCATTGATCTTTTATAGTTGGGAAGTTGTTATATGAAATGATATGAACATGCAGTTTTCCCCAATCATTTTTGGATATTTTAAATCCCTTCACCTCATCTTTAACATCTTCAGCACAGATGCGGATCACTCTTAGACAACTCTGGAATCTGCCACTAGAAAGGGAAATCTTCTAGGAACACCAAGAAATACAAAGAAGAGCAGATCTATAGATCAAGACAAGACGAGAACTTTATTCAAATGCTAAGGGAGCTTTCTATTTCACAACTCAAAAAAACTAATAATCTATAGGATAAATCATGAACCTACAAGGCAATTTACATAAACTTGCAATCTAATTGATATGAACCCATGATATACATTTCATGAACTCGGGTTGGTTTAGTGCATTGTGTCGAGAAACAAAAGCATAAACTCTAAGGCATAAACTGTTTCATGGGATTTGCTTGCACTATAGCTCACACAGTCTCTAAGGCATAAACTCCCATGGATGCAATGTATTCCTGAACTCTGTATCTTTCTTACAAGTGCATCCATGTCATCTTCATCGTTTGTCATGATTTCTTTTGTATGACCATGCACCCTCTGATGAGCCCATCGAGTTGCTGCACACACCAGCAGCACCCTCTTCTGTACCTCCTCAGTTGCTGCACATATTGAGTTGTTGCCAACTTCGTGCAAGTACTCACATATTAAAACTGCAAGTACTCACATATTGGCTGTAACATTGAGCACCAAGATATGTAGTAGTTGTTTGAAACTCATAGAACATTAAATGTCAGCCATTAGTGGCACACATCAGTTCAAAAGAAGCCTACCAATGCTAATGGAAAGCATCCTTACTGCTTATAAAATTAAAAATTTATATGCATAGCATGTCCTATATTGCCAACCATAGATGATATTTCTATACAAAAGAGCAAACGAAAAACAAACTAAGTTCATTGGTTAATTAATACAGGTTCATTAGTTAAGCTAGGGAAGTTCATTAGGTAATCAAAGTAGGTTCATGAAGTAAAAAATGGAAAGCCCTGGAAGATGAGTGTCTAAAGCAAAATTTCCGAGGCTTCTCTGATCTCGATATAATTAATACCGTATTTATGCACAACATTGTAAGAGCTATCATACCGAAAACAATGCTTATGATGAAGATTATAATTCCTTTGCTCTCCATGTACGTTTGTTTTTCCTGCACCTTCCTCACTTCAGATCTGCAACGCATAATACGGTCAAGTTTATGCACAAAAATTCTGCACTGAAATGAATTATGTATCAAAAACAAACGTGAGAATGACGTTATCTTTGATAATGGCGTCCAACTGCATTGAAACTTCAGATTTCTATGTGAGCAGATCTTCAACATCTTTTATCTGACAATAAGAACAACAACAAGATGAATCATGTTCTCGTTATTAGAAATTAATGCAAAATAAAAATGAGAAATCAAGAACATACAATGGCGTCTTTGTTGTCGAAAAAACTCTTGATATTCAATCTGGTTTTTTCGAGTACGTACAATATCTTTAGCTCCCATCACCTCATCAAATTCTTTGAAAATGGATCTGTATCTGGAGTTAAGTTCCTCCAAATACCTTTCCAAAACCGAAAAAATTCAAATCTAGCGTTCGGACTTTCTGCATCAATATTTTCAGCACACTATCACCCGACATTTTGCTAACTTGTTGGTGGTTTGCTTTCCCCACTTCATCCGAAACATCATAGACAGTTTCGGGATAAAGATCTAGCACAGGATCGGGAAGGGCACTATGGATCTCATCCTCATGCTCAATTAAATCCTCTAACATCCATTCTACAACATCAACTCCATAAACTTCAAAAGATCTTAGAGTGCAATAAAACTCAGAACCGTAATGACTCGGGAAATTCAATTTAAGGTATCTCACCACTTAGGCTCTAGAAGATTAAACGTCTGAGCATGCTTCACATTTTCAGCAAAGAAGCTACCCAACTTAACCCATAAATCCGTTGGATAAACCGAACTTCCAAGTATCTCAAATTCATTCAAATTCGACGAGTAATGCTCAAAGTTTGCTATTTGGACACTACTTACCAATGTCTCTTAAGAAAGTTCCACAACAACAAATTTCTCCTCAGCTGAACACGGATTTCTCAAATACTTGTCTTTGTCCTTAACCAAAATATGATATCCACCTTTACATTCCTTGTTAAAATTAAGAACCTTAGCCCCGTTTCCAAAAGAAGCATATATATACTTTGCACCACCAGGCTCCACCTTAAGGACGACACTTTCAGTTGAGAAGCCGACATTTTTACTCTTAGAGGTCGTTTCCTTAGTTTTAAACTCGTCAAAAGCAAGATCCGCAACATGTGCTATCCTAACCCTAATTTATTTTCCAGCTTCCTCAGTATCTTTATCAACTGCATAGTCTACAGACTTTGCACTAACAGAGTCTAGAAACCTAGTACTATGAAGCAATGCATCATTCCATGTCGAAGTATTGAACGAAGACGCCTGAGATTCTCCTGCAAATTGTAAATGATGTGATTAGCTAGTAAGATTGCAGTTATTTGCACACTAAGTATGATAATAATTAGGACTTACGTACCAACATCTCTATCTCTATAACCATCACCATGACTGTTGAACAAGATAGACAAGGCCCCATAAAAAAATGATGAATGACAAAGAGAGCTTGTACAAATGATTTCTTCCAATTGATTTATCCAATGTTCTTCTATGTAGAAGAGCTCGACGTGATCTTTGCATTGTACATCAACTCAAACCTGAATCGGAACTACCATATGCACTGCAACGCCTCTACACTGTAAATCAGATGGATAATCTCTACATTGTCTATCACCATGAAAACCAACACAGAACCAAACTTCAAATTAGAAAAGCTAAAGTATACCTGCAAACTCAGAGATCTCGTTTCAGATCTAAGTTCCAAATTATGATTACATTCGCAGTCCCCAAAAAATACCAAATTCCAATTTAAAAAAAAACACAATCAGATCCAACTGAACTATATCACATCGGAATCAAAAATCAAATTCAACAAAACTATGGAAGTTAGCGGGAAACAACAAAAAGTTCCAGCAGAAAGTAATCGATCAACACCTAAAACTGCTTAATCGCAACGAGTTACAGGAAAAAGGCTTACGATGTGGCGATTCTCGAACGAATTGGAAACCCTAGCGAAGGCAATTCTCAACGAAATACTCGAACATTTCGTGGCCAAATTGAATGGCGACTACAACTCGGATGATTGGATTAGGAGTTGGTTTCAGCCACCGTCATCTCCGTCGACTTCCCTGGTCATCTCTATAGCCGGCGGGCTTCCATCAAGATCAACTTCTCCATCGTTTTTCATAACCCTATTTCAATCCTATTTCTGTTTCAAATCTTTCAATCCTATTCAGCCGTTACCATTCTCCATTCTCTTCGATCGATTCTCTTCAACAATTCGATGGCACCGCCGTCTCCTCCATTTCCGACCAGCACCTTCCCTCTCCGTCTCCTATGTGAACCTATGAAGTCTGGATGGAGGCGCCTGGCTCAATCAAAGAGCGGCGCAAGCGATTGCTGCAAGGGCTCGAGGCGCCAAGGATTTCGCCGTTCTGTCTCCACTCTCTCACTGCGCAGCCGCCGCTTCCCTTCTTCTCCAGCGGGACATCTAATTGTGCTCGCCAATCCTATTACTGGAACAGTTTCTTAATTACCATGTTCAGGTTCCACGAGCAGCATAACAAGTCCCATTTCCTCGCCAATTTGACATCCGGAGTGCAAACGATGCGCATGAGAATTACTGGAGGAATAAGCGTTTCAGAGATGTTCTCTTCAAGGGCGAAAACACTGAAAAAGGTAATTCCTCATTATTCAATTTCCTAGGGTTTTTTGTCCTTGAATTTTCATCTAGGTTAGGTTGCTTTTGGTGTTGATCTTTAGAAGTTTTATCTGAATTCATTGAATTGCATAGAGAATCGGAGTTTCCACCCCTTTGATAGTCCTGATTGCGGCGAACTTAGAATCTTTTAGGGTTATTCTCTTCTTCAATTTCGATTTTCCGAGTAGATAGACGAGAGAGGTTTCCCTGTAAATCCATTGTCAAAGTCGTCATATCCATCGCTTTGAATTGATTATAAACAAAAACTATGAAGCTTTGCTGTGGTTATCTTGGTGTCGCTGTTTTGTCTCTCCTCTGCGATTGCTTATGGTATGTTTTTAGGTCTTTTTATTGTTTATTTTGGTTGATGGGTTTTTTCGATTTTGGATTCTTGGCTTTCTATCCATATTTGAGGCTTAAGTTGTGAAACTGGTTTTGGGTATCAATCGATTTTTTTGATGATGGCATATATTACTTCTTCTACTGATGTTTCTGCTTCTTTGGTGAAAATAAATACTAGGCTTGATTGTTGTCAAGAACAAGTATTTGCAGTAGAAAGATTTGATGATCTTAACGTTTGTGGATTGTCATATAGATTTTTGTAGGCAGATTACACGTGAAAGTCAGTAAAGTAAAATAAATTGTTTGACAATGACATGATGCAGATAATCAAGTGGCTGGTAATGAAAGGACAAATTTGTTCATGAGATTCTCATGGATGAGGCTGTGTGAAGATTATATGAGCTTGCAAAGGTGTTGTAAATACTTCATTTTAATTCTGATTTGAGGTTTCTGACCAAAAAAGAATACTGATTAAGTTTTGGTCATCACCAACATAATATGTAGAAGTACAAAACATTGAATTCACAAGCTTATGATGCACTTATCTATTGTATATATAACGGATCGCTCTATCTGTATGAATCCGATGCGGGTTATTTGTTGTCTCTAGAGTAGTGGTAAATACTGTGATAGTATTGTAACAATTTTTTTTATTAGACATCTCCATAGTCTTGAACTCATTTTTTGTGCTTTGTTATTGTCATTTGTCAGTTTCTGGTTAAAATTGGTTTGACTGGTTGGTTATGTATGTTTTCTAATCCACATCCATAACACTACTGATTAATTGATATTTTATTGTGCTTTTCAATGACAATACTTAATTAATGGAGAACATGAGTTCATGACTTCAGTTTGTCACTGCTGACCTGTAAACAATAAAAAAATAACATTTTGTTGGTCTCCACACTATGGGGATATTGATTGATAGAGCAAATCACCATTATAAAATGATTAATGTGAAGTAGAAAATGACACTATTTACCTTCTTATACGTTGTCATTACTGTCGTAAACCAATATAAATGACACTGTTTATAATTCCAAGGTACTAGAAAATCTGTACAGCTATGCCCTGTCTGATAATCTGTACAGCAGTGCAGCGGACCCAATTGTCTAATGAGGAACGATTTGACAACTGAATACCTTCAGAAGGTAAAGTTACGTGTTTGTATAAAAAATTGTCTCATGAGATCCTTTTGTACAACATGTCAACATAATTGATTTAGCATTCATGCACTTCAGCAGTTTATATTTGCTCAAAAAATAAAAGTCTGGTTGTACCCTTAGATCTAATTTGACTACCTACATCTTGACAATTGACACATCATGACTTCTCAATATAATCTTAAATGTTGCAGAGGTGCTCGAAATGTGGAGAATGGCTGATGTTGTGTGCTTTGATGTGGACATCACAGTTTGCATTGATGAGGGTATAGATGAACTTGCTGACTTCTGTGGAGCTGGGAAAGCTGTTGCTGAGTGGACATCTAAGTTGGACACTTTCCCATTCCCTGCAAAACATTTGGATTGTTTCTGACTTGTTTAATCAAGAGTTATGGTTGGTTAGCACCATTCACGGTTCTATGCAATGTTTTCTGCTAAGTAAAACTAACTCAACCCATATATTAATATATGGGGTGCAGTAAACTATTCATTCGTATAATTTACTTTGCTAGATACATGTAAAGTTAGGATGTTACGCCATCATTAATAAACCCATCTTTGGCAAAGCTCCAAGAATTTCTTGAGAGGCCTCCAAGGTATTTGACGTATTATATGTCATCTTTCTTTGAATATCTTCACATACTGGGGTCGTTCAAACTTTCATGTTGGTTTACTGCATTGAAATTGAAATTTCATACAATATTTGACAATTGCAATTTACAGTAAGGGAAGCACCCTAAATTGAAGCCAAATTACAAGTTATGATACATGACTGATGATTCTATATTGCCATCTTTGGGTTAGAGTAGCCTAGCCTGGTATAAATAAGGAAGGGTTGGTTCTTTCTTCTTATTCATTTTTTTAAATGGATGTTTGTTCGGTCGTATTGGACATGTATTGCTGATGTTGAATGTGTTAGGGTTTGAATTCAGGACGATTTTTGAATGCGTTAGGGTTTGAATTTCGTCTTGCTTAAATTTCTTAATCCTTTGATTCGATTATGTTGTTGTCGCTATTGTGATTTTAGGGTTTCATGTTCAAGTGTAGCGAGCACGAGGAAGAATTCAACAATGGGGGAAGTTGTCGATGGTTTGCAGGTTGTCGTCGGTGATCCCGCCTCCCTCGACTTTAAGAAAGCTTCGATTTGCTCATCCGTCTCCCCCAAGCTTCAGGTTCTCTGATTCTATACCTTTCCTGCTTTCTTTTGTTAGGGAAGATGATTGATTACTGTTTTGAATTTGCATCTATAAGTAAAATAGAAGAAGCCAATTTGGTGGTTTTAATTTTTGTTTGATTCGATTAGTAAGAGAGTTTTGTATAGTGTGACGACTTCTTTGTGTTTCTATGAGAAGTGAAAATCTGAATCAACTAATGGCTAAATGAGATACGTACTGGTGGATAATCCAAGTTTGTGTAGTTGTCCAAGGTACACCACCTAGCAGCTCAATTGCAAGCCATGTGAAGCGTAATTGTATAGCCCCACTTGGTAATTCTTGACTCCTTCTATTAGAATTTTATTTTAATATTCAGCTACACCTTTTTATTCGTTCTTTCATATGCGTCAGTAACAGTTGGTTATTTACAGGTCAGTTATTACTTAAGGTCCTTTCCATAGTCTTTGTTGCTTTGTTAAGTACACCAGTGGAATGATCTTTTGACTATAGCCACCCTTTTTTTATTATTGAATCTGTCATCCAACACCCAGTGTCCAGAAGAATTTAGGTCAAAAAGGAAAGTTCAACACAAGAAATACTTCTAATGCTCCAAAGATTGTTTCCCAGCGCATATCCAAGCCATCTAAACCTTCTGATCAAAGAACTAGGAAGAATAGGGTGAGAATCCTCATTTTTCTCTGCATATATTTTCTTAAAAATCTATTGACTACACTACAGTGTATCTCTTATGCTTAGCGTTTGAAGTCTTATTATGATTTTATTTATCTATGTTCCAGACGGTTCTAAGTTCTCGAGATGAATCATCAAACAGCCACAAGTTGTCAAAAGTATAGTATATTACTTCATCAGAAATTAATCCAGGCAAGATATTGCATGTTGGACTGGAAGCAAATGATGGGACAGGCAAAGCTGAAGTTTCAGTCCGTGCAAATACTGGCAACACTTGTAATATTGGAACTGGAGGTGTCAATTATGGAACTGGAGGTTAGGAACCTCAAGGTATGCTCTGCTGGTAATGGCCACATTGATGGGAATTGACCTGTACTTATCAGAGAGGGAACTGGATATTATGGTCTTATAGAGAGGATACCATTTCATGTTGAACCAAGGAGGTCTCCATGGGGGCGGACTAGCAGGACTCAGAATAGACCCTTTGTTGGCTAGGCAGGATCCCATCATACGCCCATTTATTCTTTATTCAAGATTTATTGTGAACCATTTTACATACTTCGCACAAGCCATAATTCTATATCATCGTTGTGCTTATTTTATCTAGCCTTATTTGACCAATAAATTCAAATTTGATTTTGGTCTTTCTTGAATATTTCCTTCAAGGATAAATAAGTTCATACTCTATGAGTTCACACAAGTAAGCAAAGATGAACTTGGTTTGTTTGTGATATTCAAATTATTTACGTATCCATCAATTTGACTACAGTTGTTGTCCTTATATTTGTTTTTAGTTTTTTCTTCTATGTTTATAATAAGTTTTCTTTTTTATGGGAAACCGCACGATTCATGTCATTCTAAGCGATGGATATAAATTTCTTGCACGTGATAGAGTTGGAGAACTTATCACCTATGAAGTCAGCTTTGAAAACAAATGACATACTTGCTCAATGGGGGAGGGCCTCAGATGCATCAGTATGGTAATTGAAAATTTCCAAGTTCATAGTGTATATATGGATATACTTTATGCTCTTAATTAAATAATTTATTTACTTGATGATATAGATAAGTGAAACTTTGAAATCAAAGAATAATTTTGTGCTAATATCTTTTATCCAAACATTTTTTTTATAAATGATTAGCATTTGGAATATATAAATGTAATAGATAATACTCACATTTTAATTTCAAATCAAAGAATCACTCCTTATATAACGTAAGTACACCGTATACATAGTTCATAAAAGACTCCACGCATTGTGCATTCTCGACATTGAAGTCAAATTAAAGATGGTATTGTCCTTTGCTTAAAAAACTATTTGTTAATGGTTAAATAATTAGTTTTTTTTATTCAATTTGTAGATGGTAACCGAGTTGTTTGATATTATTGGTAAAGTTGATGTAGCAATTGCAGTGACAAATATATATTCCATCTTATTAAAAGATTTTGTTGGTAAATAATGGTCTACATTGATTGAAAGTTATCCAATAAGCTTAATTGTAAGCACAACGTTGTTCATGGATGGAAGAGTTGTCCATTCTAAATTCGGTATTATTACATAACATATTTGCAAGTGATTTCCAATAATAAATAGTACTGCTTTGTACCTCATGAATAGTAAATATATAGGTATGTGATATAAGAGATAATTTAGTTACTACAGTTTGTATATTAATATACATTAACATTAATTTCATATTACAATTTTTTTCAATACATATAACATTCACAAAACATCTACACAGTTACTCATTAATATGACCATAGTATGTAGCCTTCTTCATATTTCGCTATGTCCATCCTGACCCATAGTTGTCCAAGACATATATAATTAAAACAAATACAAATGTACAATATATTGTACATCTTATAAGACAAAATCATGTATTTGTACAACATATTGTGCATCTTATAAGACAAAATCTTGTTGCGATCTGCATAATAACCACACCTTCTCCATGAATTATAACATCGAGCCACAAGAAGATCGAGAAACAATGTACACAAATCAAAACGACCCGTTGAAAAAACGCACAAAATACCTGTGTGAAGCGCGGGTTCCCGTTTCTAGTAGATCTAACGGCTCAGATGAGTTCTTAGTTCTTATCTTAAGATGGGTGCTCATTTGAGCCTTCCTCTCGTAATAGAAAGTTGTTATCAAATGATGACAAAAAACTGTCATCGTCAAATATTACCCCCTCCGTCCCATAATATAAGCAACATTTCTATTTTAAGGGTCCCAAAATATAAGCAACATTTTCCATTTTTAGTATACTTTTTACACCCCTTTATCTTCTCCCAATACACTTTTCACTTTTCTCTCTCCTCTAATCATTCAATTTTCTTTTTCCCCTCTCCTTCTTCTCTCTATCTCTATCATCTAACTATTACACTTTTTTACTTTTCACTCTCTTTTAATCATTAAACTCACATTTTTCTTAATTCCCGTGAAACACCACAAATGTGGCTTATATTGTGGGACGGAGGGAGTAATAGGTAAAAAAACATAACCATAAAATCTATCCAGAAAAGGGCATTATCCCAATTACTTTCTCATTTTTCCTTTTTTCTTTGAAGTGTGTTGTGCCCTTTTTGACGTAAGAAACACTTTTTATAGTATGGTTTGTATTTTGTAAACTATAGTGTGTTAATTGACAGCTTTAAGTAATTGACGACCGTTTCATTTATGAGTGTTATTGTCATAAAATGATGACAAAATGTTGTAATAAAATGATGACAAAATACTGTCATTGACTAGGGATGGATGTTATAATCAAATGACGACAAAAACCTGTCATCACCAAATGTTAAAAGGTCAAAAAACATAAAATATATTAGTTAGGATAAAAAACCACCAAATTTGTCATTGAAGGGACATTGGGCTCAATAATTTGGTGTGTTGTGATGTATAGCCCAAATGTATAGTAACGTCCGATTCACAAACAATGGAGCTAACTCCGAATTTGTAAACACACTCTCCTCTCTCTCGCTCACTACACCTTTCTCAATTAAAGGCTATGCTTCTTGCACCTTCAATTTAAGTTCTAGGGTTATACCCTAATTTGTAAACACACGCTCCTCTCTCTCACTCACTCTCCCCCCAAATCAATTCCCGACTTTCTTCCTCCCACATCTGCTCCTCTCTCACTCACTCTCAATACTCACACATATGCTCCTCTCTCGCTCACTCTCAATACTACACAGATCTTCCTCTCTCGCTCAATCTCAATACTTCACAACATTCATTTAGTCAGTTGACGAACGAATCAACGCTACTTCAGTCGCTTGCCTTCAGCAGCTCAAGATCCACCACACTCACCTCTGATCACGCCTCGAACGTCAAGCAGGAACGAAAGCGAACAACCAAAAGCTTCAGATCTATAAAAGAAGCACGAAGGCCACTTCTTGAGGTAGATCGAAAGTTGTAAGAGATTATACAACAACCTCAAAAAGGAATTCGATTAGTCCGAAGAAGCACGAAAGCCTCTTCTAGATTAAAAAGAGGAATGAAACCTGAATCTGGCGGAGAAAGAGATGAGGAAGACAAAAGACAGATCTAAAGGTTTCGGGAGAAACTCTTCGACGGCTACGCCTCTCTCACATAAACGAAATCGAAGTCTTTGCTCCCTCGTACACCAAATTCGCTCCCTTGATTATTGGAATCTCAAAACCGAAATTGAAGTCTTCGCTCCCTTGATTATGGGAGTCTCGATCAGCAGATTTGTCAGCAGTTTTAAGGAGTTGGAGGGTGGGAGTGGGGACCACTCCACGTCAGCAAGAGATTGAATTGTTTTTTTTTTGAATAGGAAAGCATTTAGGGGGGGTCCACCTAGCGAGAGTGAGACCGCCCTAGAGCATCCCTGAGGATGAGATCAGAAAGATTCGGAAAGGCTGCTAAATCAGGTGACGTTGGCAGATGATAAAGTTTTGCAATAAGATCCGCAACATCATTCGTCTCCCGAAAGATATGGGAAATCTGATAGTGAGTAAATTTAACAAGGTCCATAATAATATCAGTCACTATCATCTCAATTTCCCACAGACAGCCTCAATTGCGGTTTATGGCATTCACTAAGCGAAGGTTATCGCTTTCGATCTCTATCAAAGAGATACCAAGCTGAGCAACCGCTTTAATGCCATAACGCAAAGCAAGGGCCTCAGCCATGAGGGGGGGAACGTTACCAACATTTCCAATGAACATTTGTACGGTTTCTCCCTTGTCATTACGAATAACACATCCAAACGACGCAGGCCTATAAGGTGGACATGATGCATCAACATTCAGTTCGACATAATTATTCCTTGGTTTATTCCATCTAATATTTTTTCCTTTTTTGTCTAGTTAAACTTGGTTTTAAAACTTGACTCCCCTGTATTATTTCATCTTCTCTCTTCGGAATCCTCCAATTATGGGTTTGTTGGTTAATGAATTGGTGAATATTTGGTACTTTATTAAATTCTGCAAGGTCAAAATGTTTCTTATTTCGATAGAACCAGAGTGCCCATCAAGTTGTTGCAAGTTTCGCGAATTGCATTTTAGACATCCTCTCCAAAAGAATATTCAAAATGTCAATGGGAGGACACTCTGAGAGTGGAGTTTGTTCTATTAAGTTCCAAATCTGTAGATTGTGTTCCCGGATAGTTTTTTTTGTTCGTGGGCATTTAAGCGCAAAGTGGAAGAAATCATCATATTGATTGTTACATCCATTACACTCTGTTGTTATAGGTATATGTCTTTCTCTGAGTTTAACTTTAGTCGGTAGGTTGTCTCTAGAAATCTTCCATAAGAAGCTCTTAATCTTAGGAGCGAGGTCCAATTTCCAGATCCATTCGTTATTCCACTTAGTATGATTCCTTTCATTGTATATTAGAGCTATTGCGCCTTTGGTTGAAAACCATCCATTTTTACTATGTTTCCAATACATTCGGTCTCGTATGTAGGTATCCGAGATTGGATAGGCAAGAATTTTATTAATGATGTCTTCGTTGAAGAATCTTTTTAGTTCATCAATGATCCATTTTTTATTGGTGTCGAGGAATTCACTTACAGTAGAATTTTCATTTATCGGCTCATTAGTACAAATTTGATCTAGTAGTGGTTCTGAAAACCAGTTATCTGTCCAGAATTTAATTGTTTGCCCATCCTCTATTCTCCAGCTAATGCCTTTATTAAAAAAGAGGGATTAACTTTACAAGCTGGGGGTCCATTGCCAAGAATAGTTAATATTATTTTCTTTAACATAATTTAGTATATGTTGTTGTTTTAAGTATTTTTCTTGAATAATTGTGGACCAAATGCTATGTGGTTGGGCAAAGACTTTCCAAATTAGTTTCATTTGTAGTACATTATTCATATCCTTACTCGTTCGCAGTCCTAAACAGCTATTTTCAATTGGTTTGCATATGTCATTCCATCTTATCATTAATTTATGGTTCTCTCCTATGTTCCAAAGGAAGAGTCTATTAGTTTTATCTAGCGCTTTATGGGTTTTGTCAGGTAGCATGAAGTTCCGCATCATATAGTTAGGTTGGGATGCTAGATTCGATTGGATGAGAATTTTCCTTCCTGCCATGGATAATTTATTAGCTTTCCATTTTGTAAGTTGTTGGTTGGTTTTTCAACGATTGAAAAGAAGGTATCGCTAGATACTTTCTCATTGATAATTGGGCATCCTAGATATTTTTCTAGAGAGATTGACTAGTTAACTTGCATTATTTATGTGATTTGTTGAATAGCATTATTACTGGTATTTTTAGTTACATGAAAGGATGATTTATGGAAGTTCACTAGTTGGCCTGATACTTGACAGTAATCATCAATGACATTTTTTATTTTCCTGCAAGTGGTTTGTTTAGTGTCTGAGAATATGATAATGTCATCCGCAAAAGGCCAGAAAAGGGATCCGTGTACCTCCTCTGACAATTTGAATGCCAATTGGGTTTTTCGGGTCATTTGCAACCTTTTGAAGATTTCTGGTTAAAATTTCTGTACTTAGTAGGAACCAAAATGGTGATAGGGGATCACCTTGTCGGAGCCCTCTTGTTGGGTTGAACTGGTCAGTTGGTCCTTGATTGACTAGTACAGAAAAGGATACTGTTTGAATACACTCCTTAATCCAGTTGTTGAACTTATCGCAAAAACCAAATTGTTTAAGGGTAAGAAGTAAAAAGGTCCAGTCTACCCTATCATATGCTTTTTCCATATGGAGTTTGAAAGCCATCCAACCATCCTTCCCCTTTTTCTTTCTAAAGGAATGGAAAATCTCATGTGCCACAAGAACGTTGTCTTGGATGCATCGATTCTCCACAAAAGCACCTTGGAGAGGGTGTACTATTTTATTCATTATTTTCTCGAGTCTATTTGTTATTATTTTAGATATAATTTTATAAATTGTATTGCACAGGCTTATGGGACTATAATGGTTTGTTGATTGTGGGTCATCCACTTTTGGGATGAGTGTGATAAAGGTGTGATTTATCTGCTTGAGAAGTTTCGCCGAGTGGAAGAAACTTTTTGTAGCACTTATTACATCTGGGCCAATAATATCCCAGTATTTTTTATAGAATCCAGATGGCATTCCATCTGGACCTGGTGTTTTATCATCTCTGATTTCTTTAAGAGTTGTTTGAATTTCAATATTTGTGACATTTTTGCAAAGTTCCTTGTTGTCAATATCTGTTATTTCGGGTTTAATATCTTTAAGTACTTGTTCTATTTTGGTATGAAAAATGTTTTCTCTAGTGAATCTCTTGGAGAAGTCCCGTTTGATTTCGTCCCTAATATTGTCATATCCCATTATCCTAGTTCCTTCTTGTGTAGTAATTTCTTTGATATTCTTCCGATTATGTCTCCCTGTTGCTACCCTATGGAAGTATTTAGTGTTAGAGTCACCGAGTTTGATGTGTTTTAGTTTGGCTCTCTATCCCCAATACATCTTCTGAATGTGAGTGAACTTTGTTTTTTATCGATCAAGTTGTTATTTCTAATAACTAGGTTATCATGGCAAGAGGCTTGGGGCGTTTTTTGTATAGTCACCAAGTCCTCCTCAACCTTTTTTAGCTGTTCAAAAATGTTACCAAATCTAGTTTTATTTCATTCTTTGATTCTCTTCTTAAGTAGATGTGTTTTCTTAGTTAATGTGTACATAGGTGTTCCATTGATTTGCGTCCTCCAAGTTTGTGTTATCAGGTTAGTTAGATCCTTCCTTCTGGTCCACATCATCTCAAATTTAAATGAATGTACTTGAAATGTTTTAGTGGTAGAAATATTCAGGGAAATTGGACAGTGATCTGATGAGGCCGGTAAAAGCATGATTGTGCGTGATTAGGTTAGGATACCACTATAGTATTTGTTGATGGACCAAGACTCTATCTTGCTTCTCTTTGATGGTATTGTTAATAGTGCGAGATTTTCGCCAAGTGAATTGGTTGCCACTTGTTGGTAAATTGGCCAAATCGTTATTGTCCACGAAATCATTCAATCTTTTAATTTTGTGCATATTTGGAGGGACACCTCCTTCTTTGTCTTCACTGGTGAGAATGTCATTGAGATCCCCTATAATAATATAAGGTTTTGTGATAGTGATGCGGGAGCATCTGAGCTATCATCAAGGACGCCCCGTCCTAAATCTAAAGATGTGCTAACCACTGGAGCTAGGGCTAAAGATCGCTATGCGCCATCATTGAAGTCATTGATAGTAGGCCGAGCTCGTATTGTAGCCATTCAAGCTCGTAGAGATCCGGTTCGAGTCAAGATGAGAAGTCAAGTACTGAAGATGAAACAAACTAGACTTCAAGACGAAACTCTAGGCTTTGGAATCGCTCAATTCCGATATCAGACGAGAGAGAACGAGCCGTTTCAAAAAGAGCTGTCGGCGACATGTCTACAACCGCACCCGCGGCTCCATAACCGCACCCGCGGCTCCAGCCGCGCCCGCGGCTCAATAACCGCGCCCGCGGCTCATTCGCCGAGGCCTCCTCCTGAACGCGCCCGCGGCTCATTCGCCGAGGCTTCCTTTTGAAACATTATTTTCGGATGTTTAATTGTTTTTCGGGATTATTATTTTAGGATATACTTTTATTTACTTATTTCTTTTAATTGGCCACCTTATTGACCCTATATAAGGTTTGCCTTAGTTGTTGTTTTACCGGCCCCCCCCCCCCAGACTTTGATATTGAATACAACGTTTATCGTTTTTCCTCCCAAAAGAGAGAGCTTTTGTGAGAAGAGTGCCCCGTGTGCATTGTCGTTGAGTCGGCCCTAGTTGTGCTTGTGTGTGTCAATCTCCTCCATAAGGTTGGTGCTATTGGGACTCCATAGAGCAACCTCCAGGTGCCTTGACCCACCAAAGTCATTGTGTTTGGTTGTAATCATCCGTTGGGGTTTCTTCATCATTCGGTAAGGTTCTTGTTCTTAAGTTCAAGGGTTTTATCGTTGTTTGATTTGGTTCCAATTGGCCTATCATTCGACTTATCCTTCTTTCATCTCATTCTAATTCCGTCTTTCTTCTCTGTTCGAGTTCCTATTCGAGTTTGGTGTCTAGGTCGGCAACTGCGGCTTATCCCCGCATCAAATTGGTATCAGAGCTGTGTTGACACCATTCGTCTTCACAAGAACGTCAAGAGACCCCCTATCCAGAAAATAACAAAAAGAGTCAGCTTTTATTTTCTTGTTTGTCAGTTTCTTTCAGAAATTGATTTTGAGTCTTCCATTGCTTTGATATTTCTTGTTGAGTCATTACAGGTTGTGTGCAAGAAGCTTGGATCGATTAGTGTTGGTGGAGATCGAAAGATTGGAGTTTGGAGCACCCTTGTTCCCAAAATCCATTCAGCCTTCATCCATCTCAAAATCTATCCATCCCTACCAAAACGCAGCCATCAGAAACCCAAAAGAATTGCTGGAATTTCTTTCCTTGAAGCCCAAACAAGATCTTCAAAGAAGGAAATCTTATCTTTCTACAAGGGAATCTTATCTTTCTACAAGGGAAATCAAGTTAGTTGTTATTTTTATTTATTTTCAATTTTGCTGAGATTAATATCTCACATCAAGTCTGTAATTTCGTTTTGTTTAGTTGAGACAAAAAAAAAAATCAAAAAAAAAAGAATCAAAAAAAAAATACAAAAAAAAAAAGAATCGAAAAGTCTCAAAGTTAGTAGTTTGTTTTACGTTTTGTTGAGTCAAGTCTAGTTTCATTGATATTGTTTAAATCGGATCTCAAGAACTCAAAGGAAATCGGGTTGAAACAAGCCCGAACGGAAGTGAGAAACCACAGGACGCGCCAGAAACCGCGCCCGCGGTACCTTAGCCGCACCCGCGGCTTAGCCTCAGAAACCGCGCCCGCGGTACCTTAGCCGCACCCGCGGCTTAGCCTCAAAAAAACCGCACCCGCGGCTTAGCCTCAAAAGCCACAGTTCGAAAAATCTTCAGATACGAGCCTCAATTGTTACCTAACCCTCCCGACTCCGTCTTCGATCCTTCAATCGACATCAGTCGGAACAAGTTAAGGTACGCTTCCTATTGGCTTTTCTTGAAATTCGAAGCTTAATCATATCTCTGTTTTTGCATTCTGATTCTTGCAAAACACCTTCGAGTCTTATTTTCATTCTTTCATTGAGTTAGTCCCTTGTTTGAGTCAGAACCTTACAGTCGAAACCCCGCACTACGCTAGCCATCTCCATCTCTACCATCATTCATATATTGCTAGGAGTTAGGTAGTTTCAACTTAGTGGGTTATTGATCCATACAAGTCAATCCATCAAAGAAAAGCTGGTTGCAACGACAATTGAGAGAGAGTGCAGAGGAAAACATACGAGAGTAAACACTTGCGAGTTGTTTTCATTTACACTCACTTAACATTGTTCTGTGTTAGTCTTTTCTTTGATAATGGACAGGTTAGTTTCTCCCAAAAGGAGACCTCCAAGAGGATATCAACAGGAGTACATGGAGAGTGAAGATTGGCAACTATACCGAGATGTCCCAAGGGACCCGACGACCAGCCCTGTCACCCCGGAGTTGATGAACTTCTTGGACAAGTTTAGTGAAAGGTTTGTTAGTGGGCTTACTACAACCAACAGACAGGAGCTTCATCATAGACGCCAACATGGTACCCCCAGGGGTGTTGAAATTCCAGCTCCAAGGGAGCGATATAACGCTCCTAATGCTCCTTTACGTCATTCTAATAGATACAGTGCTACTAACCGTTTTGATAGATTTCAGGCTTTAGATGATGATGCATATTTTGAAAAGGAGTATGATGAGAATGAAGGATGGCGATCCTATTGCCAACAAGGAGGGTACCAAGGAAGGAGAAGAGAGCCTGAGCAAAATGGAGTTGGGAAGATCAAGGTGAAGATCCCAAGTTTTGAGGGCAAGTGTGATCCAGTTGTCTACATGGAGTGGGAGACGAAGATTGAGCAAATCTGGAATTGTCACAACTTTCCCGAGCATAAGAAGGTGCGACTTGCATCTTTGGAGTTTTATGGCTATGCTCTAGTTTGGTGGGACAAATTAGTGAAAGCTCGAGTTGGAAATGGAGATTATCCCATTGCTACTTGGGACTTAATGAAGAGGAAGATGAGAGCTCGATTTATTCCCCCACACTACACTAGAGAGCTTCTACAGCGACTTGAGAATTTGAAACAGGGATCAATGGGAGTAGAAGAGACCTTCAATGTTATGCAAATAGCCATGGTCAGGGCCAATGTGATTGAGGATGAAGAAGCGACAATGGCAAGGTATCTTCGTATTCTCAATTCATTTTTGGCTAATGAAATTGAAATGTTTCCATATAGTTCTATGGCTGAGTTGCTGCACTTAGCCATCAAAGTGGAAAGGAAGACTAAGTATAGGAATCAAGGTAATAGGAATGCACATGGTTCTTCCAACACTTGGAAAAATCAGCAAGGACGTAAGGATTCTTATTATGGACGAGATGCCTCTTCCAAGGAGCTACAAGGAGATAGGGATAGACCAAGAAGTGACGCCCCTCCGGCTGCACCACGAGCCAAACTTGGACCCAAGGGAAGTACTTCTAACCCTTCTACTAGAGCTAGAGATATTGAGTGCTTGAAATGTAGAGGGAAATATCATATGATTAATGATTGTCCTGATATGCTTATTCACCTAGAACAAATTGAGATTGAATATGAAAAAGGTGATAGTATTGATGATGTTGTTTGTGTTGATGATCTTAAAACTGATTTAGATAATGAAGTTGAAATTGAGTATGAGCATGTTGATTCAATTGATAGGAAAGATTTGCATGTACAAACTGCTTATTGTGATGAAATTATAGGAGAAACTCATTGTCTAGGTAAAGTTGAGGATTGCAACATGAAAATTGATGAAGGTAATTGTAGTGAAATTGCTAGCATGGAATTGAATACTACATTGCAACTTACTACAAATTTCTACCCTAGTCCTATAAAACTGCATTGGATGAATGATTGTTTTAATGTGAAATTGAACAAGCATGCTAAGAAAGTCATGACATTAGGACATTATGATGATACTATTTCATGTGATGTTGTGCCTATGCAAGCTTGTCAAGTTTTATTGAATTATCCATGGCAGTATGATAAGAGAGTCACCCATGATGGTTTTGTTAATCGTCATTCCTTACCCTTCTATGCTAGAATTGTTGCTCTTCCACCTATTATTCCTTCACAGGTCGCTGATGAGTATGACAAGAGGAAGGACAAGGATAAAAGAGCTAAAAGAATGAAGGAAGGCAAGGATTCCCCACAGCATCGAATTTGTTCCTCAAGGTGGAGCTATGCACTCAAGACATTCAAGAGGAAGTTGTGCATCAAAGAGGATGACGCCTATGAAGATCGTTCAATCATTCATGTCAAATATGATTCGAGGTCGAATCTTTTTCAAGAAGGGGAGAATGATGCGGGAGCATCTGAGCTATCATCAAGGACGCCCCGTCCTAAATCTAAAGATGTGCTAACCACTGGAGCTAGGGCTAAAGATCGCTATGCGCCATCATTGAAGTCATTGATAGTAGGCCGAGCTCGTATTGTAGCCATTCAAGCTCGTAGAGATCCGGTTCGAGTCAAGATGAGAAGTCAAGTACTGAAGATGAAACAAACTAGACTTCAAGACGAAACTCTAGGCTTTGGAATCGCTCAATTCCGATATCAGACGAGAGAGAACGAGCCGTTTCAAAAAGAGCTGTCGGCGACATGTCTACAACCGCACCCGCGGCTCCATAACCGCACCCGCGGCTCCAGCCGCGCCCGCGGCTCAATAACCGCGCCCGCGGCTCATTCGCCGAGGCCTCCTCCTGAACGCGCCCGCGGCTCCATAACCGCACCCGCGGCTCCAGCCGCGCCCGCGGCTCAATAACCGCGCCCGCGGCTCATTCGCCGAGGCCTCCTCCTGAACGCGCCCGCGGCTCACTAACCGCGCCCGCGGCTCATTCGCCGAGGCTTCCTTTTGAAACATTATTTTCGGATGTTTAATTGTTTTTCGGGATTATTATTTTAGGATATACTTTTATTTACTTATTTCTTTTAATTGGCCACCTTATTGACCCTATATAAGGTTTGCCTTAGTTGTTGTTTTACCGGCCCCCCCCCCCAGACTTTGATATTGAATACAACGTTTATCGTTTTTCCTCCCAAAAGAGAGAGCTTTTGTGAGAAGAGTGCCCCGTGTGCATTGTCGTTGAGTCGGCCCTAGTTGTGCTTGTGTGTGTCAATCTCCTCCATAAGGTTGGTGCTATCGGGACTCCATAGAGCAACCTCCAGGTGCCTTGACCCACCAAAGTCATTGTGTTTGGTTGTAATCATCCGTTGGGGTTTCTTCATCATTCGGTAAGGTTCTTGTTCTTAAGTTCAAGGGTTTTATCGTTGTTTGATTTGGTTCCAATTGGCCTATCATTCGACTTATCCTTCTTTCATCTCATTCTAATTCCGCCTTTCTTCTCTGTTCGAGTTCCTATTCGAGTTTGGTGTCTACGTCGGCAACTGCGGCTTATCCCCGCATCAGATAGTTGCTAGATATTTATTGAGGTCAATCCAGAATGCATCTTTTTCGTTTTCCTGAGGTGGCGCATAAGCAAAAATTATGAGGCTATCAGTTTTATTTTCATGGTCCGATAGTTGAATGCAATAAATCTGTAATCAATAGTATGGATCGATATGGTTTCATTCCGTAATTGGTGTTCTTTCCAAACAATGATAATTCCTCCTGCCAATCCAATTGACGTGGAGAATGCAATATGGTCAAATCCAGCTTTGCGCCAGAGATTTTCATTGGGGTAGTTTCTTGCTTTTGTTTCTACTAAAACCATCATCTGGATATGGTTGATTTTACTAAAAAGATCAAGGTCGGTCCAAATATTTTTCCGACCAATACCTCGCACATTCCACATGGTGATCTTCATCCTAAACCCATTTTTATTCTTTGACCAGCTAAGTTGGTACAGATCTTAGAGAGGGAACCTGTTTTACTCGTAGTGGGATTGGCAAGAGATTGAATTGTTGATTGTCGGCTAGTGGCGCACGTAATGTTCATTTAATTATGGATTTAGGAGGTGAGTTCTAAGGAGAATTCTCCTTAGGATAAGAACTGAGAACTAATAGGAGTCGTCCGATCCGAAAGATCAAGGACTCAGATTAAACGGTGAATTTAAAAGCTGAATTTTATAGGTTTTAACATACGGTGGCAATTTCGTGATTAATAGATATATTCATTGGAAAAGACAACCCTGCCCCTGCCATTTCCCTCCTTTCTTCCACGAGCAACAAACAGGAAATCGATGGCGATGGCGATTTCTCCATAGAAATTGATGGCGAAGGCGATTTCTCCATTGAAATCGATGGCGATTCAGACAGGAGCTTAAACGGCGAACAAGATCCTCGAGCACTGTTCTCTCACGCTTGCTCTCGACTGGCCTCTCTTCATCTGTCTAGGTTTTGCCTCGTCTCTCTTGAACCTATTTTTTGTTATGAACGCATTAACATCTAGTTCCTGAGATGACAGGTAGAGGATTTTGAATTGGCTCAATGGACTTTTGTTATGAACGCATTAACATCTCCTCGTCTCTCTTGCTGATCAGCTTAAATGGCGATTTCTCAAATTTTTTGTACATGTAGAGGATCTTGTTCGATCGAGATGACAGGAAGAGGATTTTTCTTGATTTTGCACGAATTTGGTTTGATTTAGGGTTTAAAAGTTGAATTTGGTTTGATGTAGGGTTTGACTTAGGGTTTAGGGTTTTAGTAGTTGGTCTTTTCCATTCTAATCAGATCCCTGTCTTCAATAGGCATGGAGAAAGAGTTGCTGGTGTGTGCAGAGGCTGAGGAGATACAGAAGAACCGCTGGTGTGTGTAACAACTCAGTATGCTCATAAAGACACAAGCAGTTGCTGCCATTTCAAGTTTAAAGCCCTCGGGAATTGCTAATGAAGGTGTGTCTGCTTATCCTGTTTTCATTAGTTTACATGAATTTGTAGGTTTTATGTAACACAAAATAGCTGAATGAAGGTGTGCCCTCAGGAATTGCTAATAGGTTCATGATAGGTGCATTGCAGGTTCACAATTACTACAATGGAGGTTCATGATTGGTGAACTTCACCATGTGATGACCATCATCTGCATCTCTACAATGATAACTCTTTTATCCTCAACTGCACAATATTTCTTCCTAATGAAGTTGGAGAACTTAGAAATTGATCAAGATGTTTACAATCTAAAAAGGGAGTGTGAAGAAAAAGAGTCCACTATAAAGGAACTTTCTGAGTATATCCACTATAAAGGAACTTTCTGAGTATATCCTTTTAAAAGATGCTGCCAGTCTGAAGGTAAGTGTGCAATTCTTCAATATAGTGTTTCTTTCTTTGATTCTTATAAAGCACTACATTCTCATGTCTATACTTTCAAACAGAGAGTTGAAGAGATTGAAGATATTATCCGACTAAGACCGTGATTGTTACCAAATTGAGGAAAGACATAGCTGTTCTGGAGCAAAAGGTATGAACTGCACTGATTTCAAGGAATTATGTGTGTTCATTCTTCTTTAAAATTTGTCAAGGAATTATTTTGCCACTTACATACAATTGAGATAAATCTTCCATAATCCTTACCAACATTAAATGAAAAGCAGTACTTTGTAGCTGCATACAGTACATCTGACTGTTCATGAATGATAACATGATATATTTACCAACCGGATTGCTGTAACTTTGCAGGTGGTGCAGTTAACAAGACAAAAATGTTGGTGATAATAGTGACAATAGGCCATCCTTTGTTAAGTAGTTAGACATTAAGGTACTTCTGTAACACTAGAATAACTCTTTGCTAGCCTTTTGTATGTAAAGCTTGAATTTTTTGATAGTTTTGTTAGTGATATCATAATTTGCTTACCAACAGGCTCTTCTGGCTGGTGTCTATTCACAAGGTAATTATGAGCAGGCACAACAAATGTTTACAAAGTGCTGCAAGTTAGTCCAATAAGATATATTATTTGATCAAGTTTATATTTGAAATGTTTCTTTGTTCAACTTCTGTTGTTGAAATGGCGTGATCTCTTAGATATCTTGCACCCAGGCTAGAGGTGATGTTGGTGGTAATAGTGACAGTAGGCCATATTCTATAAAGAATGTAGACAATATTCAGGAGCAAATGAAGCAAAAGGCCCCTCTTGGAAGTTCATTGTCATGATCTCGGAAGTTCATTGCCGTGAACTCGGAAGTGCATTGCCGTGAACTCGGAAGTTCATGGCCGTGAACTCGGAAGTTCATGGCCGTGAACTCGGAAGTTCATTGCCGTGAACTCGGAAGTTCATGGTCGTGAGAATCGATCTGGAGAATGAAGGAAGTAATGTGTAATGTAGATTTCTCTCTTTCTTTGTGTTGTGGCATAGATGATCTAGGTTTTGTTTCTGAAAAACAAACGGAGGATTCAAATTACGTGTTTGAAGCTAAGACAGTTCAAAGAATGGAGCTTCTCGTGCTATCTAAACTGAAGTGCAGAATGCATGTTGTTACTCCATTTTATTTCATATGTTGTTTAACAATTTTTTGTTTATGAAAAAAAATATCAATGTACGAAACATAGTTAGACGTCTGGAAAATCTCGATGTTTTGATAATTAATATATGTTTACATAGGGAAGCTGGGCGTTGGAGAAAGCCAAGCTAAATGCTAGGATGGAGGTCCTACAGTAAAGTATTAAGTATATGAATTAACCTCGATTTACAATTTCTATGTGAAGCATTAATCAAAGAAATTAAGCCATGATCAGTTTCTCATTCTCTATTTTTGCAGGACATTATGTTGGAGAATACATTGGTGGCTTGAGCATCAAGGAGCTCCAGAGTTTAGAGCAACATCTTGAGAGTGCTTTATTCAAACAAATCATGGCCTCAACTGCAGGTTTCCTCATCTATCATTTGTTTGATTGTTGTTAAAAATTGGCTGAATTTAGGGAGTCACACTCTAGTCACACTCTAGTTACACATTAACAAAACTTTTTATCCTTCAACACTAACATTTATATATCCCCCTGTTTTTAGGGATATTTTACCCATACTATATATCCATCTAGATTATCCTTCTTATGAAAGACAATACACCAATTAACTTACCTCCATCAACATACTTTACCATTCCAGCAGAAGTTTCATGCTTTGGTTCATGAAGCATGGTTTGTTTTTCCTTTATTTTTGTACTTGTGTTTATTGCTCATACTCTAATTGCGTAGGCCTCGTGCTTGGAGTTTAGTACTGGGAACTTTTTTTGCCAGAATTTTTTTATAAGTCTTGCTCCTTTTTATCAGGGCAACTAGAGTGATAAATCATGAACCTATACACTTGTGTTCATGAACTTAGTACTAGTGTTAATTTACAGCAAAATCATGATGCCATATGTACAAGGTAGTCTTGTGGATTCAAGATAATGGATGCACTGGCAGCAAAGTTCAAACTCACTAAAGGAATTATATTACCTATGCTGCAAATTTAGGAGTACCTATGTTGCAAACTAATTTAGGAGTTAATAATTTTTTCAAACTAATTTATACAGATCTAGTTTTTTTAGGAGCTATTCATGAAGCAGAAACAAATGCATATAATTGAGTTCCTACTTCTTACTTCTTGTGGTTATAGGGTAATCAATTTTACTATTATCGATTGTTGTGGTTGATAAAGCTTATTGTCTTGTAGGTGCATGGATTTACACTTATATGTTCCTTGGAGTTTACATGCACTGCTTTCCCTGATGAAATCACCATTGAAGCCCTTTCTATGAAGAACCCTGAAATCACTGAAGATGATATCGCTTATGAAGGCCCTGATTTCTCATACGTCTCTTGTCCTCGTGTTCATGACTCAAAAAGTCAAAAGTAATGTCTAACCATATCATTTTTTCCTGTTCTGTTAGGGACTTGGATGAAAATCTGCAGAAAGCATTCCTCAAGTACCTCGAGATTAGGGGGATCAAACCGAGCACAACCAACTTCTTGCATGAGTACACGATCAACAAGGAGAACAAAGAATATTTGAATTGGCTCAATGGACATAAGTCATTAGTTAAGGCATGATAACTGTAGGATTCTCCCTGATTAGAAAATCAGAACTTTTGAATTGATGTTTCCTGTTGCTTTGATCTTTAGTAGTGTGAGGTTAAAACAATTGGGAGATAATTATACAGTTCTTGGAGTCACTAGTATCAAATTATGTAACAATAAATCGGTGAACTTGTATGTATATATCATTGAACCTGTAATAATAAATCGTTGAACCTGTAATAGTAAATCGTTGAACCTGCATGAGTACTGTGTTGAACCTGTAATAATAAATTAATGAACCTGTGTAAGTACATTGATGAACCAGTAATAATAAGTCATAAAACTTTTATTAATAAATTGTTAAGCATGTATTACAAAATTAGAGATCTTCTTATGCAAAATTAGTGAGCATCTGGTATAAAAAACCAGTGAACCTCAAGTATAAAAGTGGTGAGCCATAAGATATATACTAAACAACAATGCATATTAAAAATGATGAACCCACATGAAAACTCTTCGACAATGATAGAGAAGAATCAAATTGCGTAAAAGAAGAAGTAGGCGACTTTTCCTCTGGTTTCATCGAACGAGTGAAGAAGGAACCAAGTAAAAGCCATATAGTGTCATCCGAAGAGACCAGGTATAGCACAAGTGAGATTAAAGACTCAAATTAAAGAAACGTCTAAACTAAGGAATCCGCAAGTGAAAACTAATGAACCTACAAATAAAAATTAGTGAACCTACAAATGAAACTAGTGAACGTGTAAGTAGAAATCCATGAACTTAAAGAAACAATTTTTTTTTCATGAACCTGACGAATATTAAAGTATCTTTGATGAAAAACAAAAAATGGGTTACATAGAAACTAATGAAGTTTCAATTGACACTCATTAACCCAAATATGAAAAGTAATGAACTTACAAATAGAAATACATGAACTTAAGATACGTTTTTCTTTTTATGAACCTGAGGGTTGTGAATTTTTTTTTTATCGGAAACAAAAAAGAAGTTATAAAAAAACTAATGAACTTGTTAGACAAATTTGATTTTTTTGAAAATTCCAATTTTATTTTTCTATATTTTACATTTTAACATCTAGTTCCTAAGTTTTAACTTGCAAGTTCATGAGTTTTAATTTATGGGTTCATTCAAGCTAACTTGCGGGTCATGATTTTTCTTAATTGATGATTTTTTTCTTCTTGCAGGTTCATGAGTTTTGTCGTATGAGTTCATCGGAGTTTTTTGCATGTTTATGGGTTCATTGAACTTATGAACCCCCAAGTGACAAGTAAAGAAACGTCTAAACTAATGAATCCGCAAGTGAAATCTAGATGAACCTACAACTAAAAACTAGTGAACCTACAAATGTAAACTAATGAACCTGTAAGTAAAAATTAATGATCTATTGAAACATTTTCTTATCATGAACCTGACAAATATTAAAGTACTTTTGATGAAAAATAAAAAAATGAGTTATATAGAAACTAATGAAGCTGCAAGTGAAACTCATGAACTCGGATATAGAAACTAATAAACTTGCAAATAAGAAATGCATGAACTTAAGATACGTTTTTTTTATGAACCGTACCTGAGGATTGTGAGATTATGTTTTATGAAAAACAAAAAAGAAGTTATACAAAAACTAATGAACTTGTTAGATAAAACTTATGAACTTGCAAGTTAAAATACATGAACCTACAACTACGAACTATAAGTTCAACAAGTTAGACCTGTAGGTTCAACAAGTTAAACCTGTAGGTTCAACAAGTTAAACCTGTAGGTTTCAAGCGGGTTCATTAATTTTTTTCACAGGTTCATTAATTTATTTTCCATGGTTACATTTTAACTTGTACGTTTTAACATCTAGTTCCTGATTTGTAACTTGTAAGTTCACGAGTTTTAATTTATGAGTTCATTAAATCTAACTTGCGAGTTCATGATTTTTCTTAATTGGTGAATTTTTATGTTCTTGCAGGTTCATTGATTAAGCTAGGCAGGTTCATTAGGGTATCAATGCAGGTTCAGGAAGTAAGCAAAATTTCAATAAAAAGGGAATGAATCAATCACATGAACTTTGATATGTAAGTGCATTTTGTTCAGAAGAATAACAAGAAAAAAGTTGGGGATAAAAATCTCATGAACCTACATGACTACCAAAATGAACCTGCAAGGTTATAGGTATGAACTTGCAAGGCTATCATCATTAACATGTAAATCTCTCGTCATGAACTAGCGAGACTATCAATATGACCTTTAGAATAGGATCTATGAACCTATAATTAGTATAAAGCTAGCATTAATTTTATGAACCACCCACTAATGTTCGTGAACCAACAATATAAACTCCATGAACCCACATGAAAAACCTCATGAACCTACAAGGAAAAACCCAATGAACCCATATGACAAAACTGATTAACCATAAAACAAATGAACCATGAAAATACAATGAATCGACAAGATAAAACTCATGAACCTGCAGTGAAAAAAACCCATGAACCAGTGTATATGAGAAATTCAATGGACCTTTATGCATGGATGACTAAACTTAATGAACTTGTAGGCCTTAATCCAAGTTGTGAACTTATTTCAATTTACATAAGCTAAGAATGAAAAATAAAAATATAAACATAAATGCAGGTTCATGTGTATGGACATGCAGGTTCATCCGTAAAAGCGAGAAAGTTCATATGTAGAACGAGTTTGTTCATCCATTTTCTTAAAATCTAAAGTATAATTTTCATGAACCCCAAAGCTTCAAAAGGTTTAGAAATTTAGTTCACAAACATATACTTAAAAGGGCATAAAGTGCAAATTGCCAGTTCACAAGTTTTTAAAACTGTAGATTGATTTGTTTTTTAGCTTTTTTCTTTCATGAACACAATGCTCCAGATTTATGATAACTTTATCGTAGGTACAACTCTATAGTCTTATAGGTTCATAAAAGTGTACAATAAGTTCATGTCGATAGACTTCAAGGTTCACTCTAATAGTCATGCAGGTTCATGAGTTTTTTATTGTTCAATTTTTTTTTTGCAAGTTCCCGAGTTATGTCTTACGAAATTATGGATTTTTTTCTTCGGCTTTCATGATATATTTCGAAGTTCATGAGTTTAAACTTTGCAGTTCACATCTTTTATCTAAAGCCAGATAGTTTATTAACCTCCATAATTCAACACCTTGTAACTTATAGGCCAAATAGTTCAACACTTGCAACTTAAAGGACAAATAGTTCAACTACTAAGTCATCACTCCACAATGGAAAAAGTCCAACAGCAGCTTCACACTTAGAGCTAGACTGAGACTTTAAAAGATTAATACATATATTTTGGAATTGTTTGAATAGCATGTTTTGACACGGTAATTGTTTGTTCACTCATTGCTCGTCTACCTGGGCTATTTATTTTTCTAATGAAGGCCTTTTGGTATTACTGAAGGCCACTGCTCATAATATTGAGTTAGAAAACTCTCCCAGCTGGTAAATTCTTCTCTACTATTGCTTCATTATGAGAATATTACAAAAGTATAACATATCTGACTTCTTTTTTTGCCTTGTGTGACACTGCTTTGCATGTAAACGGAAGCAAGTGCTTACAACTATATTTTCCTACAAAGTAAATATAGGCTGTGTTATGAACTTGTGAAATAAAAACAGTAATACAATGTAAATGACGTTTAATCTTACATTTACTTGCAGGGGATGAGCGCATGTAACAAGACGCACCACCAGCTGAAAACGCTCCAAGAAAGAAGGTTGTGAGCCCAGAAAAAGGAAGGGGCAGAAGCCGACACAAAGTTGTAGCTGCTGATAAATCAGCACCAAAGAGAGGGCCAACTGCATCTAAAACTCAAGTAATACTGTTTGTTTGTTTCTTGAGAAAACTCTGCAAATGTCATTCCATTCTTCAATCTTGACCAAATCTGAGGAAATAAATTGTGGATCTGTTCATTCTGCTTCTTCGTTGTTCCATGGGGTAATCTGTGAGATCAAACACCTTGCTCCAAGCTGGTTGCAGAAACACAACAAAGTCTCTCTGCATAAATTCTCCAACTCCACTGATCTACGAACTGAATGCCTGCAGCACAGATGTAACTGCCTGCAACACATATATTATGTATAGAGACACCAATGCCTCCAGCTGATTTGCAAATAACAACACACTCTTTCAAAGTATCATATATTCCTTCAATACTATCCTCTTTCATGCACACAAGAGAGCAACTGCTCAACTGCAATCATATCAATACAATTCAAAACAAATATCAACACCAGTTTATGGATGTGGCTTCAACTGTATCCAGCCTAACATTCTTGTTGACATATATCCCTGATTCTAGCACGAAAATTAGATGATTATTACTATTATAGATGTGAAATTGTAGGAACATTAAGAAGCATCTTATTAAATCCTGAGAAACCCTAAATTCAAAGGAAGATAACTTGACTAACTACAAGCCCGTGAGCTGGAAATGCAAGTGTGGCAACTTAATCTTCAATCCCTCAATTTTTTTTTATGCAGCCAATGCAAGTTCATTAGGTAGAAATTGCAGGTTCATTAGGAAGCAACTGCAGGTTCATTTGGAAGCCAATACAGGTTCAATAGGAAACCAATGCAGGTTCAAAAGCAAGCCAATGCAGGTTCCATAGGAAGCCAATGCAGGTTCAATAGTTTTCATCAATTTAGAACACATCATCCAAAATCAGCGACATATCCTCAAAATTCAGGCAAAGTTCATAAGATTTTTCCACAATTCAAGTCATAAGAAACCCTATTCAGTCACTGTAATCTCGGTATAAAATCATGAAAGGTGAGGCATTAGGTTTAGAGTAGGTATCTGATCCTGAAGACCATAAGTTGAACCAGGACCATATGAAGGTGAACAATAGTAATGAGGTTGAGCCAATTTTTCATATGCATCAGTTCGAACAGTGCGCTGCTCTGGAAGAAATTTATCTCATGCAGCGCCTTTCCATGGCCCTGAAGGATCATGAAACACCTCCACATCAATATAAAATCTTAAACACCAAAAAGCAAAAATAGTACTACAGAAAACATAAATCGGACCATATCATAACAAGATAGAGAACAACTTCCTGCAATGCACATGAAAGAATAACAAAGAGAAGTAAAGTAACAATAGTTCTCAAATAGAATCCACTACCAATTACTCTTAACATCATCATCCTTGCAAATCTGTTTGGCCAAAGTAGTTTTTCCAATCCCTCCAATTCCACAAACACCAACAACTCCATCTTCCTTCTCTTTCAGAACCTGTTTCACCATCTTCAAGCCAAGCTGAAGAGCAGCACCAATATTCCCCAAATTAGCTTCAGATTTCTGCCCTAATTCCTCCATCTTCTTAATCTCATCCTCCAACCACCCTCCTCCGCCACCAGCACAGCCCCAACCGCAACCCCAATCTGTCCCGCCAAAAAAATATGTGCACATTTTCTACACAAAATGTGCTCGACGGTCAACGGTCAACGGTCAATGATCAACGGTCAAATGTGCACATTTGATATCCATCCCTTGGACGGTTCCCAACCAAGGGATGAATATTATTCTCATTTCTCACTCTAAGGGCCCTTCCCACCGGATGAGGACCCATTTTTATATAACTTATTAAATAACTAGTTCAAAATCAACAAAACAATACACTTCTCGGTATTATTTACTGAGGAAAGTTCTGGGGCAAATAACTCTTAACGTAGGAAAAACAAACAGATCGTGTTCACATATTACACGTTAATGTTCATATTCTGGATGATAATGTTCATAATCTAGGCCATTAATTTTTTTGAACGTTTTCAGTGAGGGACACGGTGTCATACTATTACTGCGAACTTTTTTTTTTTCTCAAAATGCCTCAAAAACTTTTATCGTTGAGATTATGAACATTGCCGCTCAAACTATGAACATTAGTTTGTTATATGTGAACGCGAAAACTTCATTTTTCCTATGATAAGCCTTGTTCTCACCGAAACTTTTCCCTATTTCGGTTACAATATCTTTACTTGCTCATTTTAAATTGTTACAAGATTTCATAATTTCAATATACGAACATATCATAAACGTCCATTGATCCAAAATATATGGAATTCTCCTTAACTAATCGACCAAAATAAATTATGTTTTCTATAAATATCTCCTATTTTCGGGGTTTTATAAGAGGTGCATTTGATTAGTCTCCTCTCTTTCAGCCTCTAATTCATTTTCCTCTTCCAACAAAACCGCGAACTGTTCTGTTTCCACTACCAAATTGCTACAACATACAACAAAACAAAAGAAAAGAAAAGAAAAGAAAAACAGAGGAATTGTTTGCAGATTGAGACATTTTTTTCCTCCAATACCAGAATCGATAAAGTTGCTTTCCGACCGTTATTTTGGCGGGAAAAATGTCATCCGATGACATTGAGTCAGATCTCCATGACAAGAGAAAGAAGAAAAAGAAGATGGCGAAGCCGTTGACTCCAGCAAAACGTGATGATACGCCTTTGACTTCGGCGGCAAGATCCGGTGATTTGGAACGAGTGATCGAAATACTCGAAGGCGTCGGAGATGATGAAGAAGATCTCAAAGACATGCTCTCGAATCAAAATCAGTCAGGCGAAACCGCCCTCTATGCTGCATCAGAAAACCGCCACGTTAACGTCGTTGCAGCTTTGATGAAATATTATGACCCCACTCTCGCTAGCATCAAGGCTCGAAATGGCTACGACCCTTTCCTCATTGCGTCCAAGCAAGGCGATTTAGGTTTGTAGCTTAATGTAGAAAAAAGTTTATGGAGGTAGGTGATTGATTGATTAAATGTTGTTGTATGCAGAGATTTTAAAGGTGTTAATGGAGGTGGATCCGAATCTTTCGATGACATATGATTCATCGAACACGACGGCATTGCAAATAGCTGCAACACAAGGGCATGTGGATGTGGTTAGGTTGCTGCTAGAGTCGGGAAGCGGGCTAGCAACAATAGCTCGAAGTAACGGGAAGAATGCTCTTCATTCGGCAGCTAGGAATGGACACGTGGAAGTTGCAAAGGCGCTGATGGAGAACGATGGGGAGATTAGTATACGGGTTGATAAGAAGGGACAAACGGGTCTTCATATGGCGGTTAAGGGGCAAAATGTTGAGATTGTGAATGAGTTGATCTTGGCAATGCCTTCTTCTGTAAACTTGGTTGATACGAAAGGGAATACAGCATTACATGTGGCGGCAAGAAAAGGAAGAGTGGAGATTGTGAAGAGATTGTTGTCAGAAAAGGAATTAGACAAGACAATGGTGAACAAAGCAGGGGAAACGGCATTTGACACAGCAGAGAAGTCACAACACCCAGAGTTGGCAAAGATAGTAGAGCAATATGGAGTAGTAAGTGCGAAAGCGCTAAAGCCTGAAGCAGTGGGGAAGCAAGCGAAACAACTAAAGCAAACGGTGAGTGATATAAAGCATGAAGTCCACCATCAGATGGAGCACACTCGCCAGACTAGGAGGCGCGTCCAAGGCATTGCGAAACGTCTGAATAAGATGCATGGGGAAGGCCTCAATAACGCCATCAACTCTACAACCGTCGTTGCTGTTCTCATTGCCTCCATCGCCTTTGCAGCCATCTTCACCGTGCCCGGTCAATATGTCAGTGATCCAAATAACATACCACCTGGTTCATCTCTAGGAGAAGCCATCATCGCTCACAATGCTGCTTTCTTGATCTTCTTTGTCTTTGACTCAGTAGCCCTCTTCATTTCTTTGGCCGTAGTTGTCGTTCAGACCTCAGTCGTCGTCATAGAGAGGAAGGCAAAGAAGAAGATGATGGCCATCATAAACAAGCTAATGTGGCTAGCTTGTGTCCTCATTTCAGTTGCCTTCCTCGCTCTCTCCTTTGTCGTCGTCGGACAGAGGGAGAAGTGGCTTGCTATTGGAGTCACCATCATAGGAACTATTATTATGACTGCCACTCTAGGGCTAATGTGTTATTGGGTCATCCAACACCACATAGAGGCCAAATGTAGGAGGAACATACGCAAGTCATCTATGGGTAGCAAGTCACGTTCTTGGTCCGCCTCTGTAGTCTCCGATCCAGAGGCCATAACCACTAAGAATTACAAGAAAATGTATGCCATATAACAAGCTTCAAATTCTCCTATCTACTTACTACCTACAATTTTGTGAAGGAATTGCTTGCTCACAAACTCTCCATCAAGTTTATCAGAAGAAGATCGGGAAGAGACACCTACGACCATGTTTATGTGTGTTAAATACAATGGACATCATGTCAAGACGGTCAAGTGTCAACAACACGTAATGCTTGAGCTCATGATCAATGTCTTTGAAGAGGAAATACGAGGCATACCATGTCTTCAAGTGATTGTGCTCAACGGATCATTTCATGTGGTTTCACAAGGCATCATCAGCCTCTCAGTTGGGAAGGTCTTTGTAGATTTTATTCGATCACTTTTCTAATTGTTCATTTCCTTTGTAAAGTCTCTAATCTTTTCTATACAAAAGCCTTGTCATTTGTTAGGTTTGATGAAGAATGACAAATGGTACCTAATTAATAATTAATGCATTGAATTTTTTTTAAGGTTAATGTATGGGCTCTCTAGGAACGAACATACAATCTTTTAATAGCTTCGTAGGAACACGTTCATCTGCCTTTTTGCAGTTACTTGCGTCTCCTCCATTTCTTCGTCAAAATCCCAATCTATTAATCCCTTTCTTCCAATTCTATTCTTTTCTACAGTTCCTTCGCCTCCATCCAACTTCTACAGTTCCTTCTCCAGCCAACTTCTACAAGGATCAATTCGATCATAAATCGCCATTACTTCAAATCTGTAAAATCGAAAATTCTCAGAACGAGGAGTCGGAGCTATAGGAACATGATTATGCCACTCATTAAGCACATAAACCGAGTAAACGACGATCGAAATCCCGACGAAGAACTGCACAAAATTGAAGAAATTCATATTGATTGCGAGGAATCCATGGAAACAGTTGCTCCTCATGTTGTGAATCTGCAATGGCGGCCTCAAACCCTAGAATCAGAATCGCAGAAAAAAAAGGGGAAAGGAGGGTATGTACCTAATTCCGCCAAATCAATTTAGGGTTTGTACCCCTGAATTGGTGTAGGTTTATTGTAAAGGTTTATGGCATGTTTTCTCTCTGTTCTATCCCCGAATAATCGAATTGGTATGTACATGTTTTAGTAAGTTCAGTTATGATGGCTTGCATTTGAATATCCCAGGAATACTGGATAGTTGATAAGAATATGCAGTGTGCATATTCTTGAAACTTATGTAATTCCTAAAAACTATGCAAGCTAATTTAGTAAGTTGAGTATCACTTAATGTTTGGATCATGTCTAACAAGTACAAGACTGTGTATCTTAGAAATGATTTAAAATGAACCAAGTATGTCTAAGAAGTAAAACATGTGTTCCCCTTATAAACAATTGTTGATCAAAAGTAATTGGTTATCCTTAGAAGTGAACCAAGTGTCCTTTTTTGTGCTGGTTTATGTACATGATTTGAAACTTTAATTAATAGAAGCTTCTTTATAGAAATTGTTAGTTAAATGGCTATACTATTAATGATTTTCATACCTTCTCTTACTAACTACAAATTCTTTAAAAGGCATGCTTTGGTAGAATTTGCATGCAGTGAATTTGGTTTAGAGTCTTATGGTGCACTAAATATTTGTAGGATTTATTTTGAGTTGAAACATGTCTGTAGTTTGCCTTGAACAAAAATTTGATTTCATATCACATTTTACCCCATATGCAAATTTACACTGTATTGTGTGGTTGGTAAGATCAGATGGTATGAAAAGCAATGATAGTATCAAAGCATGTCTTTTAGAGGAGGGGTCAAATTAATCCCAAAAGGAAGGCCACATCTAGAATAACTTTCAAATTTTTAGGAGGTTCAGATTGTTGAATCCAGCAAGCAAGACTATCAGATATTGTTTGAAGCGGATGTGTCATTCTTCAGTTCACAGTTAATTTTGGATACAAATGAGTTTTTTCGTGCTTGAATTTGCTGATTCAAGCACCTCTGCAACATGTATTTTGACGGACAAAACTATTGACCACATTGCCTTTAAGGCATTACTGAGGTATTAGACTTCTATCCATATATATAAATTGCCCAAATATTCCAACATATATGATTATTGTTTTGTTTACAGTGGAAAGAAGGAAATAACATATGTCGTCTCAGATGGTGCAAGTGTGCAACTCCCCAAACATGTGGTACTCTGTAGGAGTTGTTGGAGATTGGGCGTGTCAACAAGGATGCACCTACAAAGGTTTGAATGCTTTTTGCAAATCTTTTATTATAAATCTGTTTTCCTTTGTTTGCTTATCTTTTAATGTTGTGAACACATCCGTCATCTACAATATGCTGCAAGTTGGACATTACTGGTGTTTCTGGAAGAAATGTTGAAAATACTTTTCGTGCCGCAAAGGGAATGCAAGAAAGGACTAAACAAGGTTGGGGTCAATTTTAGTGTGATTCATGCGCCGAGATTGTAGAATTCCCCTTGATCAGGTCTTTTGTGTTTTAAATGGTGTCTTCAATCTGTTTGGGATTCGATTACTAATGTAATTTTTGCATTATAATGGCATGTATAGGTTGCTGAAGATGAAGGTTTAATACCTACAAATATATTGAATCTGGTGAACACTTGCATGTTTTGAGTTAAAGAGCAAAACTTTTTACAATCACGACCTCTATGAAAGCTTTGTTGTTTCAAAGATTGTAGATGCACTCCTTCCTGCCGGGAAATGTTGTGCATCGGTCCAAGTTAATTTACATTTGAATCTAAATAAGTACAACACTTTAATGTCATGGTGGAACTTCACATCGTCCCGGTTGTTTATATCTGCCAAAATTCTAAAGTTGATGTTGCAAAAGTCGAGAGCGGAGATCCATCCGAAGAGCGTACCAATGATGCTCCAATCCGTGAACCCAAAGTTGAGACGACTGATGTGTGAGTTTCAAACCATTGTTAAACTATGCTACAATGAGGTTACTTTTTTACATGCGCCATTTTTTTTGTTACTACCGTGCAGGGCCTTTTCATTGATGAGCTAGTTTTACCAAAACACATGAAACTCAACAGCTGAAACTGAGAACCAGCTGCCTCAATGAATAATTGGCTTTAGACATGAAATTGTGACTTTGTTCTTTTTTCTTATTTGGAAATTGTTCACACACACATGATTTCTATTTTGGACCTTGGTTGCTTTCATGGCTGTTTTTACGTACTTTTTAAAATTAAGATTATGGTTTTGCTTTAGAGTTACACATGTTTCTTTCATGTATTACCAGTCTTAGCTGTGCAGGTTGTTCAACTATTCTGAAATACTCATCAGACGATTATTATTTTGTATTGTGCTTCTCCAATCAATAGACACAACCATATGCCATGTGAATTCGGTGGAGAAATCTTCTGAGTTGACATTATATAAAAGTTCATGGGTCTGAGGAGGGTTTTCAAGCCCAAAATTAATGAGTACTACTGGGTTTTTTTGGATTAGGGTTGAGTCTTCATCCGTTTGAACCACTTCATTCCCTCCGCCTAGGGCATGGCTTCGTTCACCTGCATCCAATCCGGATTTTTTGTTGTCCCGAGATGCCGCTCTCTGACCACGTCTACCAAGGATTGGCTTTGACCTGCTTTTGTCAACTTCTTTCCTTCAACTGATTTTCTGGTGAGCTTTTCTAAAATTGCTAAAACCCTAACATTTGATTTCAGATCTGCGGGGAAATTGATTATATAGCGTAAGGAAGCTCATACATAATTTGATTACTTTGAATGTTTTGGAATTTAGTGTGTTGCCTATAACATCAGCTTATAAGGTTTTCAAGATTAATATGAATTTTGTGCAATTGTATGAAAGCACATGGTTTGATTGAGTGTAAGCTTAGCTAAGCTTGAATTCTTCGAATGGATTGATTGAGTTTATGTGTATTTTGTGAAGTCTTTAAGATTAATTTGAATTTGTGCAATTGTATGAAGCAACCAGCTCATCATCTGAATGCAGTTTTCCTATGGAATTTGGGGCATGTTTATGTTTAATTTGCTTATTAATTCGGCTTATTCAATTCAATGACTGATTGGTATTGTAACAAATTTACAATTCAGTTCGTTTTCTCATTCATTTATTCGCCTGCAAGGTCTAAAAAGTAGAGGTTTGAATCCTTGAATCATGTATGTGCTTATGATTGGCTTATGATTTTGAGGTTACATTGTACTATGAGTAGGTCATTCACATGGTTGGTAAAAACACAGAAATTGAAATCGTCAACAATGTCGAAGCGAAAGCTAGGATTTCATATAATCCTAGAAAGAGAACGGAAAATAAGATGGTGATGAGACTACTAAATTGTTATTATCATTATATAATTCAGAAGATTATATTGTACAGTAGTAACAGTATATGAACCTGATCATATCATAACAGTAATAAATTAAGGTAATATAATGTTGCGTGATCTTTGATTTTAGAGGGTTTAATTATAATCTATGCAATCATGAGTCTTAGTAATTTAACATGCCACCATCTTGCTTTGGATTTTGTTATCCACACCCATTAAAGAATTGCGACTATACTTTAATAAGTTCATAGAAAATTATTAGCCAAAACTTCCTAAAGCCATGGATGTGTTTTATATATGTTTTTTTTATATCAAAAAAATATGTTGTACTGATTTTATTTTATTGTTATTCTGAATTTCCTTTCCTGATATTTTCTATTTGTATGTATGATCTCCTTGAAATCAACACAGACAGAGTAGTGATGTTGAACGGTGGAAACTCAAGATTCTCAATCAATGGAAAGCATATCTGTTTGTTTCTTGGTACCTCGACTTTCAGTGAGTACACTGTCTGTCGTCCACAAAGGTTGTATTGTGAAGATCAACTTAGTGCTCCTCTGGACAAAGTTTGTGTCATCCATTGTGGAGTTTCTACTAGTTAGTGCCAAAACCAAAGTAATATGTCAACATTTGGTACTCTGTATTGATTTTTTTGGCTGGATTTTAGGATTTTGTGCTAGGGTTCAAGTGTGGCAATTTTCGAATTGGGAGTTGTTGGACATGCTGACATTGTTGTAAGTTATTTTGATGTTGATTTTCTATATGTTCTTAGATGTTATGTTAAATGTTTTTATTCTTTATATAGTTCGAAGTTAAATTTGATAAATATGCTTCATGAGTAAATCTTGAACTTATAAAACTTCTTTTTAGAAGATGTTGCACACGGTAATAGTAGTGCAAGATTGTAGTCTGCTAAGAGCAATCTGATGTTGACTTCATGGATATTAATTTCTTACATTGTTCATTCTCAGTTAAATAAGAGGTCATTGTAGTTTCAAATGTCTTGAAGAAGTCACAGTGCTATACTGATTCTTCTTCTTAATTAGATTGGTTAAGAAGTCAAATTTCTCCGCGAATTTTGTTTTTTCTCATCTCTCTTTTCATTGACAGCAAAGTTGTTGACATTTTGGGTGAATTTCAGGCAATGAAACTATGCGATCGGGAATTAATGACAATGTATGGAACTATGGGCTCTCTAGGAATGAGTTTATGGGACTATGGGCTCTCTAGGAACTCATCTTGCTTTGGTAATGGCATTGTTCATGTAAGCGATTTCTTCATTAGCACAACATCTTGCACGAATGGTCTGAACAAGGTTTTACTTGGTTAGTGAGAATGTTTAAGTGTTTTATGGTGACCTTACAAATGCAAACAACCTCCCACTCTGGACATATAATGATATAAGTAGCTTTCAAGAAGGGATTGGAAAAAGAGAGCCTGAAACTGTTTCTTTTGCTATTTTTACACGTGAAAGGGTTGATTAGTGTATTCTGATTATAAATATGACTATAATTGACAAATTAAACGATTAGTTGCAGTAGGAATGTGCTATGGAGATTGGATGATTGACCCTTGTTCAAGGGAATAAGAGAACTCTTTTAAAGAAACAAATGGGAGTCAACAGTCAATAACAAGACACATCAGTTGAACGTCTTTTGCGATAAGTGACTATTGAAAAGTTTTGGCATAATCAAGGTACGAGTTTTTATTTATTTATCTTTAACTCTACTATCTTTTGATTTTACTATGGTTTTGTGTAATAAAAACTGTAAGATACACTATCATAGATGGTTGAGAAGTATTTGATATAGTTTACATAGACGTGTTCACATATTTTTCAATAAGGTTTACCTTCTTGGAAGGTTCGGCATGTTGTTGGGAATTTGACCCATTTTAAGTTCCATGGACCAAATTGTACATGACAGATAAATCAGACATTGTCAAAGTCTATAGTTTATATGCATGAAAGTCTAAATCTTTTGTGACAGTGTGATGTTAAGTCTAATTAAAGTAAAAGACGTACTAAAATGGAAGCCTAACATTCAAAACAGAATATATGTCACATTAGTCTCCGTTGTGGCTACTGATGTTGAGATTCAAGTGACTTTTAGCTCATAACAATATTTAGTTCTTTAACTAGAGTTGATTTGTAATTTTACTCTTTCTGATTCATTTCCTACAGTTGGGGTGAAACTACATGATTTAATGTCTTTATTAACATTGTCTTTATACAAAGTTTATTATGTTGCTTTTCAGATAAAAAGAGAAATACAGAGATGTAGAATTAGAGCTACATCCAAGGACCATCTATCCAACATCTCTGGGTTTTGCTATATTATCATGCCTTGGGTAAAGCCTCTTGAATCTTTGGAGTGTTCACTTGAATCTTCATAGTCACCCTAGATGGAATTTCTACGGTAAACTTTTCCAAAAAATGCAAAATTGGTAAGAAAATGGAATATGCTTTTGTAATCACTAATATTACCTTTGTTATCATGATGAAAAAACGTCATTGATTGTAATTTCCGTATGTGTTCTTATTTATACTCTCATGGATCATGACTATTTAATAATTTCTTTAGTTTGTGCACTGATATTGAATGATCACTAGGTCTCCCTAAACTCACAAAATTAAGTTGTTTAGTCACATTTCAAATGTATCGTGATTGTAAGAACTCAAATGTAGACTAATGAATTGATATAAAAATTGTACTCCAGTGGTAAAGCTGATGTGATCCTCTGAAGAGCAACTATATTCAGATAATTTACCCTACGTCTGCTCCAAGCTCCAAGGTTATGGATAATTTACTAAATGACACGGTTTATCAAAAAAATTATTAGATTCAATATACAACCTACATAATACAATTACACACATAATAAAAACAATAATTTTATTAGATTCATTATATAGCCTACATAATAAAATTACACACATAATTAAAAACAATACTACTACACCAGAATAACTATATAATAATTATTATATAACTATATTTAATGTTTAACCAACCAAATTAAAACTTAATCTAATCTTCTAATATATTATTAGACTTAATAGAAGTAGGTTGATGCAATTGGTGTTGGGCCAGTTGCATTGATTTATGTGTTTGGACCGGAATATGATTTTCTTCTGGCAACTTCGAGGGCCTATTTGTGTTATTTGATAGGTTTGTTTGGTGGGTTATAAATACAGCCTAAATATATTGTAGGTCGTGCGACAATGCCAAATTGTAAAGATAATATTGTATCGTATAATATGTCTTAAAAATACAATCTAAATATCAACAAAAATATTCGCACAAAAATAAAACCCACAAAATAAAACGCATTAGACTCGCGCAAAAAAAACACATTAGATCATATAGTGGTTCAGTGACAATGGTTCACCCTGTCATTGTCCGCACTTTTCCGCGGGCCTATCACGTTTACTTTTGTTGATATTTATATATTTCTATATTATTTTCATATATGTATATATGCATCAATTTTTAATAAAAAAGTAGATGCTAATTCTTTAAAGCGAACGGGTGTTTCAAAGTAACTGAAGGGGTAATCTGGTAAATTAGTTGGTTTAGAAATAAATTACATAACCTAACTACATATCGAAAATATTATAAACCTTTGATATCAATATGATCAAATATGTTAAAGGCAAGATAAAAAATGATATGAGGAAAACACGAAGAATACTCTGCATAATATATACGGTAAAATCAATAACACTGATCGATATCTTTAAAACTGTGAATTTAATAATATTCATACCATAAGTAAACAACTACAAATGGGTAATTAGCACAAGCTAATACAAATTGAGACTACTTTTAAACTACAATAGCCGTTACACGTTTAATAATCTTCACCAACAATTTTACATTTTATTTAATCGCATAATCAAAGTCATTTGGTTATGTTCTTGGCATCTGTTTCCCATGTTATTTTAGAATTACCTTTCCCACATGAACTCTTATATTTACAAAAGCATCATGTTAAAGATTCTCCATAAACAATTCACAGTTAAACAAACACGTTTCATAAGTATCACAAAATGATCGCCTCAAACTCTGTACTTCAATTCCAAGAAAATCCAAACCCTTTTTATTAGATAGAGATATTAATGCTTATTCGATAGAGAGATTAATGCTTCATTAGATAGAGAGATTAATACTCACTTTTTTAAGATTAATGCTTCATTAGATAGAGAGATTAATGCTCACTTTTTTCCTAAGAACTAGTGTAGTGACTCGTGGCATGTACGGGTATTCCAGATTATTCGTAGTAATAATTCATATCGTTTAAGCCAAGTTCGTCGGAAAATTACGTTTAACTCTCATCAAATAAGTGAATTAAATTAAATTTTGTGTTTGTAAATCCTATTAATTAATACATATTCATTTCATAAACGATATGTAATTTAATTATATAAGTATCTCAATATGTATCATAAATACATATTAACTTTAAAGTAAATTTTTATTCTTAATAGGATTGGATAATTTGTATTTTTTGTTGTTGAAAGGAGTGATTGTTTTATAAGATTTATTTGTTGAGTTAATTAAAATTAAAGTTAATTTATGTTATTGATTAAAAATAAAAATATTTCTAACTTAACAACCTAGCCTAAAATTACTCTAGAGGCTTTAAAAGGTTTAGCTTAATATATAAGATAGATGAAAAGGTCAAAATATTAAAAAAAGAAATTGCGCTAACAATAAGCTTAAAGTATTTCTCCTGCAACCGTATTGTAAACAGTCAGGTTAAAATGTTACTTGAAGGTACTGTTTACCTATAAAACAGAATTTAGCTAACTTTGATAATAAATGAAATATATAAAAACGATATGGTTGGATTAAAACCCTAAGAGATTTATGGCTCGTTTACCTATAAAATGAAGGTACGATTGTATTTGTATGGTCGTACCTTCATTTTTATTTAGATATGAAATATAGTATAATATTTGGTGTGAGAATGACTCATATTCATTTTCTATACCGATTCTTTATTTACCAAACACAACTAAATATAGTTCATTTCCATTTCCCAACCTCATTCCTATATGAACAAACATCCCCTAACACCCCTAAAACCTTGGGAATGAGATGCGCTTTCTCTCCAGTGGGATGACAAGTCCACTTCGACCATTGTTCTCCTCTAAATGTGCTTGATCAATTGCACTGCACTCGTAACAATTTCTTGAAATTAGTTTGCAGAAAGGAAGAAATGGAATTGCAAATAAGGGAAATACTAATATGAAAATATTGTCGTAAATACCCTCTTTTCGTAACTTAATGACACAACTGCCCAATTTCAAATGGATATGACTGTCATATCCATTTGAGGGTTATAATAGTCCAAAAAAATATTTTTCTTTTTAAAAAGAAAAGACTTATTATAATTTAATTTATCTTTATATTGTTAAATGAAATTATTATTTTAATATATTTAAAAAATAAAAAATGAAAAATGAAAAATCATAAATAAAAGAAAATTAAAATAATAAAAAAATAAAAAAAAGGAAAATTCTGACATTTGAAAAGACGGTTGATGCATAATTAAAGTAATTGCTACTTAATCTTAATTTGTACTTAAGTAGCATTATGCTTAATTAATGCCAATTACGCAGCTTCTTTTCTCTCTCGCATTCAAAACCCATTCACCCATTCAACTTCTTCTCACTCCCATTTTCACCATTTTTGTCTCGACCCCAACTCAACCTCTCTCATCCTCCCTCAACCTCTCTCAACCGACGTAAACCGCTCGGAACCGCTCGCGAGGCCACATATATTGCGGGGTGTAACTCTCTCTCTCCCAATCTCTGTTAAATTCTCTTTCGCTCCAGTAATGGCCATCACCAGAGGTTCCACACCCAAGAATAGAAAGCGAGAGGCACATGGAGACTCAAAAGGTCGAAAGAGGAGGCAAACGTCGAAAACCCCCAAATCTTCTAAGGGTTCGTCGGCGAACTCGGAGGCCAAAGGTGAAGCCATATTCTCCCAGAGGAAGAAGGAAGTCTTGAATCTTTTGGAAAAATGGAGAAGCATTGAGCCTCTGGATTTTAAAGACAATGTAAGTGAAATTTCTGAAATTATGTTATTCAATTCGAGTAATTGAGTTAAATTGGTGAATTTAGGGTTCATGAATGAAGCCAATGCATGTACATTTGAGATAATAGGTACATTTGCACCTCTAATTGGAGTTGAGAACAAAGTTGTGAATAATTGGATTATTGTTTAGGGTTATCCTGACATATTCCTTTCTGTATCCCGACATCCTTCTCTCTGTGTCCTGACATAATCTTCTCTGTGTCCCGACACTTGAATTTTGTTTTTGTGTAGCTTATGTGCATTTAGGAGTTTATGTAGTGGAAGTATTTGGATTTGAGTTTGTGAATATTGTTAGTTTTTAAGGAATTTAATATCTTCATGTGTATTATGAATCCTGACACCTCTAAAAATACTTCCTGTCATATGCATTGTGAAGATTTTGTTTAGATTAGTAGTTTAAATTGGTGAACTGAGGGTTCATGAATGAAACCAATGCATGTACATTTGAGATAATAGGTACTTTTGCACCCCTAATTGGAGTTGAGAACACAATTGTGATTTATTGGATTAGTGTTTAGGGTTATCCTGACTACCTCCTCTTTGTGTCCTGACATACTCTTCTTTGTGTCCCGACACTTGAATTTTGGTTTTTTGTAGATTATGTGCATTTAGGAGTTTATTAAGGAAGTATTTGGATTTATGTTTTTTGAAGATTGTTAGTTTGTAAGGAATTTCATTTGTGCATGGGTTAACGAGACTATATGTGTAGTTTGCATATCTCTCCACCTCTCAATAATGTTGAGAAGTCATGTGAAGTGTGCATCCTGACACATTACTAATATGTTCCTGACATGTTATGTTTCTGTAGGTGATGTATGCCTTCTACAAGGGATACGCATTGCATGGTCGTGTCAATATTAACTGTAGGAGGCAGTATTTGAGAGACATAGAGTCCAAACTTACCTGCCAAGATTGGAGAAGAATTTGCGGCAACCTTTTTGGGGATGTCGACAAAATGGTGATTCAAGTGACATTTTCTTCTCAAACCGTGCACTCCGTTCTCTTCAAGCAGTTGAAGAGTAATAAGAAGTGGGAGACATGGTATGAGATTGGTGGTAAGCCTTTGAGATTTTCATTGGAAGAGTTTGCTATAATAACTGGTTTGAACTGTGGCCCTCTCCACAAAGAGTTTAAAAAATCGAGGAAGCAAGACAACCAAGTGATGGACCGTTTTTTTGGTGGTCCTGATGGTTCTAAGACTTCAGTGCAAGACCTTTATCAAAGGTTCATGAAGCACAAAGTTCTAGACAACCACAAGTTCAAGTTAGCATTGTTGTTGATTGTGGAAGGGATTTTTCTTGGAGGAGATAAGAAGAGGTTGGTAAAAGATGAACATGTCAGGTTAGTGGAAACAATTGACAAGTTTTGGAGTTATCCATGGGGAAGAGCTGCCTATATGGAGTTGCACATGTCACTGACCAAATCAATGAAAAGAAGAATGATATCTTTGGAGAAGTCTGTGAAACTCTCAAACGATGGAAGGATACCATACAACCTTCAAGGGATTCTAGTGGTGTTTCAAGTATAGTAGTACATTCTTGACTGGATATATATTGAAGTGTGACAGAATTACTAATGGTTTTGTTTACTTATGTGTAGGTGTGGATATGGGAGTGTGTACAGAGTGTTGGAGTCCAGTATGCTGTTGTAAATGTGGGTGTCGTTGATCAATCTTCGTGTTTGGATACGCAAACGAATCGTGCTAAACGCATTTTCCGAAACCAATATTTCGACCCTATACAATGCCTTTGGGTTACACCAAATTTGGAGTGGGATAAGACGCTGCAAACTCTAGAAGATCAAGGCAATCTACTAGAAACACTTGAAGTTTTTCGGTTGTTGCAAGATGTACAGAAATCCCTTTTGTTCTTGATGAGCTAGTGCCAAAACTTGATGAAACATCACCCTTATATAGGCCTAGGGTGGTTATGCAGTTACTAGAACGTTATCCAAAGGATAAGGACGTTAAAATCGGATGAAAACACACAAACCGTCCAAAACTGCCATTTGGCACGGTTTGTGACATTTTGGCACGATTTGTCACAAACCGTGCCGTTTTACAGAACCAAAATTTTGAGCCTCTGAGCATCCACACGGTTTGTGACAAACCGTGTCAAATTGTCACAAACCGTGCCACTCCTCAGAATGTCCCAGTTTTCGTCCTTTGGCTCCCGGATTCGAACCATACCAACCTCACATGTACTTATGTATATCCCGACATATCCTTGTAACACCGAGTTTGATTTCACGTACCCGAGCCGTGCACTCCGCACTCCCAAGACTCATCGAATGTAAACCGAGCTCCTCAAGCTTTGAGCGAATCCCCTAAAACGACCGATGACACTAAAATCACTAACATATGCTTCAAGGATTAGTGAGACCCAAATCCCCAGAGGACTGCGTTGGTCTGCAACCCAATGCCCTGAACATGGAACACTAAGGTTGTGATGAAGGATCATCTGGACAGCAACCGACACCTCCGGTCCCTGAGTTTGAAGGTGCATTGACTCGTTCGAGAGCTAAGGAAGTCCAACAAGAGCTAGACAAGTTAGTAGCGTTCTTCAGGTCCAAGGAGTTGAATACAGACGAAGAACCACCATTGAAGACTGTTCTAATGATCGAGGTTCGAGAACGAGCAGAAGACTGCAGAGAAGAACCACGGCCGCGGCTGGAAACCGCGCCCGCGGCTGGAAACCGCGCCCGCGGCTGGAAACCGCGCCCGCGGCTGGAAACCGCGCCCGCGGCTGGAAACCGCGCCCGCGGCTGGAAACCGCGCCCGCGGCTGGAAACCGCGCCCGCGGCTGGAAACCGCGCCCGCGGCTGGAAACCGCGCCCGCGGCTGGAAACCGCGCCCGCGGCTGGAAACCGCGCCCGCGGCTGGAAACCGCGCCCGCGGCTGGAAACCGCGCCCGCGGCTGGAAACCGCGCCCGCGGCTGGAAACCGCGCCCGCGGCTGGAAACCGCGCCCGCGGCTGGAAACCGCGCCCGCGGCTGGAAACCGCGCCCGCGGCTGGAAACCGCGCCCGCGGCTGGAAACCGCGCCCGCGGCTGGAAACCGCGCCCGCGGCTGGAAACCGCGCCCGCGGCTGGAAACCGCGCCCGCGGCTGGAAACCGCGCCCGCGGCTGGAAACCGCGCCCGCGGCCGGGAAACTCGGCGAGTTCATTAACTTCGCCGAGGCTTCCTTTTGAAACATTATTTTCGGATGTTTAATTGTTTTCGGGATTATTATTTTAGGAGATACTTTTTATTGTTTATTTCTTTAGTTGGCACCCTTATGCCTTAGTTGTTGTTTTACCCCCCCCCCCCCCCCCCCCGATATTGATATTGAATACAGAGTTATTAAGTTTTACTCCCAAAAGAGAGTGCTTTTGTGAGTCGAGTGCCCTGTGTGCATTGTCGTTGAGCTGGCCCTAGTTGTGCTTGTGTGTGTCAATCTCTTCCATAAGGTTGGTGCTATTGAGGCTTCATAGCGCATCCTCCAGGTGCTTTGACATGCCATAGTCATTGTGTTTGGTTGTAATCCATTGGGGTTTCTTCAACATTCGGTAAGGTTCTTGTTCTAAAGTTCAAGGGTTTTATCGTTGATTGATTTGGTTCCAATTGGCCTATCCTTCAACTTCCCTTTCTTTCATCTCATATCTAATTCCTCTTTTCTTCTCTGTTTGAGTTCCTATTCGAGTTTGGTGTCTAGGTCGGCAACTGCGGCTTATCCCCGCATCAAATTGGTATCAGAGTTGTGTTGACACCATTCGTCTTCACAAGAACATCAAGAGACCCCCTATCCAGAAAATCACAAAAAGAGTCAGCTTTTATTTTCTTGTTTGTCAGTTTCTTTCAGAAATTGATTTTGAGTCTTCCATTGCTTTGATATTTATTGTTGAGTCATTACAGGTTGTGTGCAAGAAGCTTGGATCGATTAGTGTTGGTGGAGATCGAAAGATTGGAGTTTGGAGCACCCTTGTTCCCAAAATCCATTCAGCCCTTCATCCATCACAAAATCTATCCATCCCTACCAAAACGCAGCCGTCAAAACCCTAGAAGAGTTGCTGAAAATTTCAGTCCTTGCACCCCAAGCCAAGATCTTCAAGGAAGGAGATCTTATCTTCTCTACAAGAAAATCAAGGTGGTTAGTAGTTTCTTTTATTTTAAAATTCGAATTTTCTGAGATAGTATCTCAGATCAAGTCTGTAATTTCGTTTTGTTTAGTTGAGACAAAAAAAATTCAAAAAAAAAAGAATCGAAAAGTCTCAAAGTCAGTAGTTTATTTTACGTTTTGTTGAGTCAAAGTCTAGTTTGATATTGTTTAAGTCGGATCTCAAGAACTCAAAGGAAATCGGGTTGAACGAGCCCGAACGGAAGCGAGAAACCACCAGGCCGCGACAGAAACCGCGCCCGCGGCCCAGTAGCCGCACCCGCGGTTCAAGCCGCACCCGCGGACTTCAGACCGTGCCCGCGGAACCGTCACTGTTTGCCTTTCCATTCCTTTCAGATACGAGCCTCAATTATTGCCCAACCCTCCCGACTCCGTCTTCGATCCTTCAATAGACATCAGTCGGAACAAGTTAAGGTACGCTTCCTTTTGGCTCTTCTTGAAATTCGAAGCTTAACTCATATCTTTGTTTTGCATTCTCATTCTTGCAAAACACCTTCGAGTCTTATTTTCTTTCTTTCATTGAGTCAGTCTCTTGTTTGAGTCATAACCTTACAGTCGAAACCCCGCACTACGCTAGCCATCTCCATCTCTACCATCATTCATATATTGCTAGGAGTTAGGTAGTTTCAACTTAGTGGGGTATTGATCCATACAAGTCAATTCATCAAAGAAAAGCTGGTTGCAATGACAATTGAGAGAGAGTGCAGAGGAAAACATACGAGAGTAAACACTAGCGAGTTGTTTTCATTTACACTTACCTTAATATTGTTCTTTGTTAGTCTTTTCTTTAGTGATGAGCAGGTCAGTTTCTCCCCACGGGAGGCATGAAGCCCCGGAGACCCGCGCCATTACCCCAAAATTTATGACCAACATGTTTTGGGAGATGACGTCGGCCATTACAACCGCCATAGAGCGGCAGCAGCGATCCACCCCTTCCCCAAGGGTTCTAGAGCACATCGGGACCTCCTATGATGCTCTAGTCGACAATCGGAGGCCCCTGCCTCCTCAGCAAGAAGCCTATGAGGCTGCCCGCACGGGTCGGGAACCCAGACGCAAGCCTACACCCCGAGACGATCTCCCACAAGCTCGGAGAGGACGCTTTCGTAACTCTCCTATACCTCACTTTAATAGATACAATGTTGCTAACCGTTTTGATGATGCATTTCAGGACCTAGGTGATAATGATGACGAAGAAGAGCCTGAAGAAGAAGATGAGGCGGGATGGCGACCCTATCGTCCCCAAGGAGGTTACCAAGGAAGGCGAAGAGCCTCAGCAAGATGGAGTGGGAAAGATAAAGGTTAAGATCCCGAGTTTTGAGGGAAAGTGTGATCCAGACATATATATTGAGTGGGAGACCAAGATTGAACAAATCTAGAATTGTCACAACTTTCCTGAAGCCAAAAAGGTGCATCTGGCATCTTTGGAGTTTAGTGGCTACGCTTTAGTTTGGTGGGATAGCTTGATCAGAGGGAGAGCTGCCAATGGAGATTATCCTGTCACTACTTGGGAACTCATGAAGAGGATGATGAGAGCTCGATTTGTTCCCCCACATTACACTAGGGAACTTATTCAGCGGCTCGAGAATTTGAAGCAAGGATCAATGGGAGTCGAAGAGACATACAATGCTATGCAAATAGCAATGGTTCAAGCTAATTTGGTGGAGGATGAGGAGACAACCATGGCTAGATATCTTCTTATCCTTCACCCATATGTGTCTAGTGAGATTGAGATGTTCCCTTACAACTCAATGACTGAGTTGCTACATTTGGCTATCAAGGTGGAAAGAAAGACCAAAATTAGGAGCCAAGGGAGCAAAAACGCAGGTGGCTGGAAAAATCAGCAAGGAAGGAACTCCTATCCTTCAACCCGAGAGGTCCCTAACAAGGAAGACAGTGGTTCTCGAAGGAATCCGCCACCTACTACTCAAGTGCCCTCCAAGACAACACTTGGCCCTTCTAATCCACCCCGAGGGAGTACTTCTAACCCTACTTCTAGAGCTAGGGACATTGAATGTTTTAAATGTAGAGGAAAGGGTCATATGATGAAAGATTGTCCTAATTCTAGAGTATTAATTGTTAATCAACTAGGAGAACTTGAAAGTGAAAGTGAAAAAGAAGAGAACCTAGGTGATATGCATGATGAGGATGATCTTAGTGATGAAATTGGTTATGAACATGGTGATTCTTTGATTTGTAAAAGAAATTTACATATAAAACCCGCCCCTTGTGAAGATAATCAAAGAGAAAATTTATTTCACACTAGGTGTTTAGTTCAAGGAAAGGTATGCAATATGATTATTGATGGTGGAAGTTAAAGCAATATTGTTAGTACTGAATTGATCACTAAATTGCATTTTGCTACTATTTTCCATCCTAGACCTTATAAATTGCATTGGATGAATGAGTGTGGTGAATTAAAAGTTCTAAAACAGGCTAAGATAACATTCACCTTAGGAAAGTATACGGATACGGTTTTATGTGATGTAGTTCCTATGCAAGCTTGTCATATATTGTTAGGAAGACCATGGCAATACGATCGAACGGTTACTCATGATGGTCATACTAACCGTCATACATTCATCTTTAATGATAAGCCTATTGGTCTGCAACCCAATGCCCTGAACATGGAACACTAAGGTTGTGATGAAGGATCATCTGGACAGCAACCGACATCTCCGGTCCCCGAGTTTGAAGGTGCATTGACTCGTTCGAGAGCTAAGGAAGTCCAACAAGAGCTAGACAAGTTAGTAGCGTTCTTCAGGTCCAAGGAGTTGAATACAGACGAAGAACCACCATTGAAGATTGTTCTAATGATCGAGGTTCGAGAACGAGCAGAAGACTGTAGAGAAGAACCGCGACCGCGGCTGGAAACCGCGCCCGCGGCTCCATAACCGCGCCCGCTGCCGGGAAACTCGGCGAGTTCATTAACTTCGCCGAGGCTTCCTTTTGAAACATTATTTTCGGATGTTTAATTGTTTTCGGGATTATTATTTTAGGAGATACTTTTTATTGTTTATTTCTTTAGGTGGCACCCTTATGAACCCTATATAAGGCTGCCTTAGTTGTTGTTTTACCCCCCCCCCCCCGATATTGATATTGAATACAGAGTTATTAAGTTTTACTCCCAAAAGAGAGTGCTTTTGTGAGTCGAGTGCCCTGTGTGCATTGTCGTTGAGCTGGCCCTAGTTGTGCTTGTGTGTGTCAATCTCTTCCATAAGGTTGGTGCTATCGAGACTTCATAGCGCATTGATGAGGCTAAAGTCGTAGTGCCAAATCAAAGAAAACCCTAAACACTAACTAGAGTATAGCAAGTAAGTAGAGGTCGAACCCAAGGGAATCAAAACACCAAATCAATGAAGTCAAGTGAAATATCAACTAGTAACAAGTAACCAACAGGGGGGGGTTTGATTGCAAGAACACACAAGTAATCAGTAACAAGCAGAGGAAGTTTTGGGTGAGAATATTATGCGAAGGGGTTTCACCTAGCAAGTATCCACACAACAGTCAATCAAGTTGATCATAGATTTATCTCAAGTTCTATTCAATCCTAGGGAATGTTCCTATTCCAATCTTTAATATATCAGCAGGCCAACCGGTCCTGATAATACTTACTATTCAACAATCAGGGAAACCTCTCAAGATTAGATGAAATAGCAGCAAAGTGCACATGAATCATAAGGATGCATGCAATAACTTACAACCGTCAAGTATTAACATGCAATCAATTCTCTTTCATAAAAGCAATCAACTACCCGATCATGCAGATATGAATGCTACAATGACAAGGAATTCCACCGTATATTCCTAGTCTAGCAATAGAAAACTATCAATCAAACTAGGTGATCAAGCTAGCAAAACTAATAGAAATCAATAGATGAAGAACAAGAGAATTAATACAAACCCATAGGAAAAGAACAAGAGTTTAGAAATCTCACAACTTAATAACTGAAGGTTTCAACCACTAAGTAAAACAATGGAGATTAGTTCCTGCTCATGGTTGCAGAACTAAATTGTCTGATGGAAAAGATGATAATAGAAAGAATGAAACTAGGGTCCTTAAATAGGGATTATTACATTAGTTTAGGAGTATTATTATATGTGTTTCGAGTCATTGGTATGTTCTGAGATATTTATTAAGAAGTGAAGAAATGAAGATCAGAACCGAAGAAGATTGAAGACTTGAAGAATGAAGATGCTTCTGCGATGCCAACCGCGATCGCCACTACCATCCAGGCGATCGCCATCATTCAACAGAAGCCATTCGAGAAGAAATCAGCGACCGCGATCGCGGGTGATATGGTGGCGATCACGGGTATTGCACTTGTTGGGCTGAAGTGATGGGCCGATGGATTGGGCTTAATTAAATCAAGCTAGCTGCTGGCCATTTATGGAAGCAAGCTGCTTGATCTTAGCCATCATACCATTTACTTCCGAGACTTTGTTTTATTTTCCTTTTGTTTCTTTTCATTTCTTTTCCTTTTTCCTTATTTAGTTTTAGGATTTATCTTTTACCATATATCTTTAGGGTTAGACTCTTTATATACCCTAGTTCTTTCTATCTATCATTATCTTTTCTATCATCTTTTCCATCAGACAATTCAGTTCTGCAACCATGAGCAGGAACTAATCTCCATTGTTTTACTTAGCGGTTGAAACCTTCAGTTATTAAGTTGTGAGATTTCTAAACTCTTGTTCTTTTCCTATGGGTTTGTATTAATTCTCTTGTTCTTCATCTATTGATTTCTATTAGTTTTGCTAGCTTGATCACCTAGTTTGATTGATAGTTTTCTATTGCTAGACTAGGAATATACGGTGGAATTCCTTGTCAATTGTAGCATTCATATCTGCATGATCTGGTAGTTGATTGCTTTTATGAAAGAGAATTGATTGCATGTTAATACTTGACGGTTGTAAGTTATTGCATGCATCCTTATAATTCATGTGCCCTTTGCTGCTCTTTCATCTAATCTTGAGAGGTTTCCCTGATTGTTGAATAGTAAGTATTATCAGGACCGGTTGGCCTGCTGATATATTAAAGATTGGAATAGGAACATTCCCTAGGATTGAATAGAACTTGAGATAAATCTATGATCAACTTGATTGACTGTTGTGTGGATACTTGCTAGGTGAAACCCCTTCTCATCATATTCTCACCCAAACTTCCTCTGCTTGTTACTGGTTACTTTTGTGTTTCATACAATCAAAAACCCCCCCTTTGGTTACTTGTTACTAGTTGATATTTCACTTGACTGCATTGATTTGGTGTTTTGATTCCCTTGGGTTCGACCTCTACTTGCTTGCTATACTCTAGTTAGTGTTTAGAGTTTATTTCTTTGATTTGGCACTACGACTTTAGCCTCATCAAATTTGGCGCCGTTGCCGGGGAATTGAAATTTTTCTGATTCGGTGTTAATTGTGAAATTATCAACTATTTGGTGTGAACCTTTATGGTTCAGACCCGTGCTACTGATTCATCTCTTGTTTCCTTTGACCCAGAGATTGAAAGGACGTTCCTTCGGAACCAAAGTGCAGCTCTGAACCAAGATAACGAGATGGGTGATCGACATGGACCGCCATTGCCTACTATGAGGCAACTCACTGCCCCAGACTTAAACCAACAACCTTTAGCAGTGAGGTTTCCTGAGATTGAAGAAGGTGTGAATTTTGAATTAAAAGCTGGTTTAATTCATGAGCTTCCACACTTCCATGGCTTAGCAGGAGAAGATCCCAACAAACACTTGGCTCAATTCCATGCCATATGTTCTAGTATGAAGCCAAGAGGTGTTACAGAGGAGCAGGTCATGCTGAGAGCTTTCGGATTTACTCTGAAAGACGCTGCGAATGATTGGCTTTATTATCAAGCTCCGGGGAGTATTGATACCTGGGCTAAGATGAAGAAGTCTTTTTGGAGAAATATTTTCCAGCCACAAAACTGAGCAGCTTGAAGAAGGAGATCACGAACCTTCAACAACATTCAACTGAGAGTCTCTATGAATATTATGAGAGATTCAAGAAGCTTTGCTCAAGCTGTCCATTCCATAGTTATACTGACCAAGATCTCCTTATGTACTTATTTAGTGGCCTGATTGATGAGGATCGTCGAATGGTAAACGCATCTTGTGGAGGTAATTTTCTGAAACTAACTATACCTCAGGCCACTGAAATGTTTGAAGAGCTAGCTGAGAGTTCAAGGCAGTTTGGCAGTAGACAGGGAACCCACTCAGTCAAAGCAATTAATTCAGATCAATTACAGACTGACATGAATGAACTGAAAGATATGATGAAGTCTTTTATGCTGCAAAGTGGTGGTCAACAACTCCAAGAGCCGAATGCTGAGGTAAACACTGTTGGTGGATGGCAACCAAGGCCAAGGTATGATTCTCATAATTTTAATTATCAACAACCTAGACCTCAAAATTCAATGACTGCTGAAGATATGATCAAGTCCTTAGCTCAGACTGTGATGCAACAAAACGCTAAGACGGAATCGAGTATCCAAAATCTTGAAAATCAGTTAGGACAGATTACTCAAGCTGTGAGTAAATTAGAGGCCAGGGAACCGGTAAGAAACCCGAGAGAGAACGTCAGTGCAGTGTTCTTGAGGAGCGGAAAAACTTTAAATGACTGTTCTGTGCCAAAACCGCGATCGCCAGATCTGAGTGGCGATCGCCATGAGATTACAGAGAGCAAAACAGGTTCTGCATCCCGACCGCGATCGCCATATAGTGATGGCGATCGCCATTCCATTCCAGAAGCTGAGGTCCAAAATCACCCGCGACCGCGATCGCCACTTGTTGATGGCGATCGCCTGGAGACCCCTGAGTATATTGATAATTATGTTCGCCCGAATTTTCCACCTCTATTCTCTCAGAAGCCTGTTGCTCCCTTTCCGGAGGCATTGAAGGATACTCGAAGACTGGATGACGACAAAGAAATCTTCGAAACCTTTAGTAGGTGTGAGGTAAACATTCCTTTGCTCAAACTTGTTAAGAGTATTCCTAGATTTGCTAAGTTTTTGAAAGAAGTTTGCACTATCAAAAGAAATCAAAAACTAAAAGGAAAGAAGAAAGTTGAAATAAGTGAACAAGTTTCTGCAGTGTTTCAAAAACGCATGCCTAAGAAATGTGATGATCCAGGCATATTTAGCATTCCATGTGTGATTGGTGAAACTAAATTTGACAAAGCCATGCTAGATTTAGGTGCATCAATCAATGTTTTGCCTTAATCTTTGTATGAATCACTAGGCTTAGGACCTCTGCATAAAACAGGAACTGTTATTCAACTTGCGGATAGGTCTACTGTATACCCTAAAGGGGTTGTTGAGGATGTTCTTGTTATGATTGGTGACCTAATTTTTCCTGCTGATTTCTTTGTGTTAGATATGGAGCATGCTAATAATGTCACACCTATATTGTTAGGTAGACCTTTCATGAAAACTGCACAAACGAAAATTGATGTTAATAGTGGGACTCTCTCTATGGAGTTTGATGGGGATAAGGTAGAATATAATATATATGATATGGATTCCATTGATAAGAATTCTCTATGTGCTATTGATGTGATTAATCCTACTTGTAAGGATGAATTGCAACCTGTTTTAGAGAATCTCTTAGAACCCCCCAAAGTAGATATTGTTTTGTCTACTAACATGCAGGAGTGTCAGGCTAAGCCAGAGCCTAAAGGTAAGCTCTTTTCACATCCTTTGGGCAATCGCCCTCCATTACTGACCTCGCCAGGTGAGATACCATTGATGTCTAGTGTGCAGGCACTTGACATTGAGCTTAAACAGCCGCCGGATACGGTCAAGGAGGATAAAGTGAATGAAACCACCTTCATTGCTAAAGACAAGGTGGTTAAGGTAAGAGGGACGAGATTCAAAGCGTTCCATGAGTGGTTCAAGAGAGAATTCAGACAAGAGACGGTTTTCACAAAGCCAAATGGCGTTAGTTAAATCTCTTGAGTTTCATGTCGAGCCACGACATAAAATCAGGCGCTACACGGGAGGCAACCCGAGGTTTGAGTTTGTTTTTATTTGTTTTTGTTCGGTTTAATTTTCTTTTTAGTTTTTCTATGGACAGGAGGAAATCACCGAAGCTTAGGGTCAGCTACAGTCAGTAGCCAATCTCGCTGTAAGTCTTCTCTCCCGTCCGTAAAAAAAACCCGAAAATCATTCCGAGAAAAAAATAATATATCGGATTAAAAAAAAAATAGAGTGCAGAAAAAAAATATGAGAGAAAAGAAAGTAAGGACTTGTATTACATCAAGTTTGGTTTCATTAGTACTATCATTCTAGATCTACATTCGTTGGAGCTTAGTTTGTTGGTGACCATGTTCTTTGCAAGGAGTTGATTTGTTTGGGTCACTTTCTACATTAGAGGTATTCTTTCTTTTGCTTTAGATGAGCTATGCATTATTGGATTACATTTAGTGCTCATCTAGTTTCTCATTCTACCACACTTTGAGTTTTATTGGAGGAAGGTCATCCGACCTTGTATGTGAGTCTTCTGTCTCCTTCCCTGGGTTCGTTTTTATGTCTTCCATTTCATTGAGGACAATGCAATGTTTAAGTATGGGGGAGGAGAATGTATTCACATGTAATTATTTGGGTGTTGGTTGTATCTGCATGAGCTTATTGAATATATATTGTATGAAATAGCCACAAAAATTGAAAAAAGGCATACAAAATCCTTGGATAGCAAGATCTATGCAATAAGAAGGTGGCTTGACCGGCATTAGGCTGGGGCAAAAATAAGTCTTGAGTGATGTGAGTTTTGTGAGCCTGGAACAATTATTGAGTGGTTGGGATGAAAACCCGAAAGGGCGCCCAAGCAAGATGAGTGTTATTAAAAAATTGAGTGTTTTAGGACCATTATCATCTTGGCGTATGGAGACATAAGAAGGAGGCGTATAGGAGGATTCGGGTAGGCCACTTGGAGGAATAAGGTGTAGTTCTGGGTATGTGCTTATTGTATCACATTTGTTCTTGATTATTGTTGTTGTGTTTTGTGCGTTTTGGAGGAGCTTATTGGTTATGTAATCACTAGAAGATATTCTTGTACTTCCTGAGACTTTGAGCATTTTATTGTATGGGTAGCTTTTCTGTAAGTTACTCGGGACGAGTAAAAGTCTAAGTATGGGGGTATTTGATACGCTGCACTTTGTATAGCGTAACTAGGGATTATTACATTAGTTTAGGAGTATTATTATATGTGTTTCGAGTCATTGGTATGTTCTGAGATATTTATTAAGAAGTGAAGAAATGAAGATCAGAACCGAAGAAGATTGAAGACTTGAAGAATGAAGATGCTTCTGCGACGCCAACCGCGATCGCCACTACCATCCAGGCGATCGCCATCATTCAACAGAAGCCATTCGAGAAGAAATCAGCGACCGCGATCGCGGATGATATGGTGGTGATCGCGGGTATTGCACTTGTTGGGCTGAAGTGATGGGCCGATGGATTGGGCTTAATTAAATCAAGCTAGCTGCTGGCCATTTATGGAAGCAAGCTGCTTGATCTTAGCCATCATACCATTTACTTCCGAGACTTTGTTTTATTTTCCTTTTGTTTCTTTTCATTTCTTTTCCTTTTTCCTTATTTAGTTTTAGGATTTATCTTTTACCATATATCTTTAGGGTTAGACTCTTTATATACCCTAGTTCTTTCTATCTATCATTATCTTTTCTATCATCTTTTCCATCAGACAATTCAGTTCTGCAACCATGAGCAGGAACTAATCTCCATTGTTTTACTTAGCGGTTGAAACCTTCAGTTATTAAGTTGTGAGATTTCTAAACTCTTGTTCTTTTCCTATGGGTTTGTATTAATTCTCTTGTTCTTCATCTATTGATTTCTATTAGTTTTGCTAGCTTGATCACCTAGTTTGATTGATAGTTTTCTATTGCTAGACTAGGAATATACGGTGGAATTCCTTGTCAATTGTAGCATTCATATCTGCATGATCTGGTAGTTGATTGCTTTTATGAAAGAGAATTGATTGCATGTTAATACTTGACGGTTGTAAGTTATTGCATGCATCCTTATAATTCATGTGCCCTTTGCTGCTATTTCATCTAATCTTGAGAGGTTTCCCTGATTGTTGAATAGTAAGTATTATCAGGACCGGTTGGCCTGCTGATATATTAAAGATTGGAATAGGAACATTCCCTAGGATTGAATAGAACTTGAGATAAATCTATGATCAACTTGATTGACTGTTGTGTGGATACTTGCTAGGTGAAACCCCTTCTCATCATATTCTCACCCAAACTTCCTCTGCTTGTTACTGGTTACTTTTGTGTTTCATACAATCAAAAAACCCCCCTTTGGTTACTTGTTACTAGTTGATATTTCACTTGACTGCATTGATTTGGTGTTTTGATTCCCTTGGGTTCGACCTCTACTTGCTTGCTATACTCTAGTTAGTGTTTAGAGTTTATTTCTTTGATTTGGCACTACGACTTTAGCCTCATCAGTTTGATTGCAAGAACACACAAGTAACCAGTAACAAGCAGAGGAAGTTTTGGGTGAGAATATTATGCGAAGGGGTTTCACCTAGCAAGTATCCACACAACAGTCAATCAAGTTGATCATAGATTTATCTCAAGCTCTATTCAATCCTAGGGAATGTTCCTATTCCAATCTTTAATATATCAGCAGGCCAACCGGTCCTGATAATACTTACTATTCAACAATCAGGGAAACCTCTCAAGATTAGATGAAATAGCAGCAAAGGGCACAGGAATCATAAGGATGCATGCAATAACTTACAACCGTCAAGTATTAACATGCAATCAATTCTCTTTCATAAAAGCAATCAACTACCAGATCATGCAGATATGAATGCTACAATGACAAGGAATTCCACCGTATATTCCTAGTCTAGCAATAGAAAACTATCAATCAAACTAGGTGATCAAGCTAGCAAAACTAATAGAAATCAATAGATGAAGAACAAGAGAATTAATACAAACCCATAGGAAAAGAACAAGAGTTTAGAAATCTCACAACTTAATAACTGAAGGTTTCAACCGCTAAGTAAAACAATGGAGATTAGTTCCTGCTCATGGTTGCAGAACTAAATTGTCTAATGGAAAAGATGATAATAGAAAGAAAGAAACTAGGGTCCTTAAATAGAGAACTAACCCCAAAATATATGGTAAAAGAAAGATCCTAAACGAAATAATAAAATAAGGTAAAAGAAATAAAATAAAATAAGGAAAATAAGGAAAGTCCAAAATATCTTCGGCCTTGTTGTGGCGATCGCCATGGATGTCTGGCGATCGCGGTCTTCATGTAAAACTTTGCCTCGTCTCTGTCGCCCCATGGCGATCGCCATAGAGTCATGGCGATCGCCATGCTCTCTCGAACTCCTGAAATGCTCCTGTTGTAGAATAGCGATCGCCATAGTGATGGTGGCGATCGCCGCTGCTCCGCAGAATGTCTTCGTCTTCATGTCTTCAATCTTTGATCCTCTTCTTCTTCGGTTCTGGTCTTCATTTCTTCACTTCTTCATAAACAACTCAGAATATAACAATAGCTCCAAATACTTGTGATAACACTCCTAAACTAATGTAATAACCCCTAGTTACGCCATACAAAGTGTAGCGTATCACGCATCCTCCAGGTGCTTTGACATACCATAGTCATTGTGTTTGGTTGTAATCCATTGGGGTTTCTTCAACATTCGGTAAGGTTCTTGTTCTAAAGTTCAAGGGTTTTATCGTTGATTGATTTGGTTCCAATTGGCCTATCCTTCAACTTCCCTTTCTTTCATCTCATATCTAATTCCGCTTTTCTTCTCTGTTCGAGTTCCTATTCGAGTTTGGTGTCTAGGTCGGCAACTGCGGCTTATCCCCGCATCAGGTTGTCTTTTGAAGAAGAAGGTCTAGAAGTCTTGCATCTACTCGTTGCAGATGAATCTGAAAAGAAATTGCTTAATGGTTGCAAATTCTCAGATGAAGTGGAGAACCTCTTCTTTGACCAAATAACATCTGAGTTTGTGTCAATGACAAAGGACAATGAGCCTAGCAAAGAAGAAGACCACTCCCAAGGAAAATCTAGTGGGGAACAAGGTCAGCTAATGGAGGTCATGAAGGCTTTGTTCATGAAGATTGATAAGTTGGAGACTGGTCTTTGTGAGAGGATTGAAAGGCTGGAGAAAAAGAATTTTGTTTGTGATGAGGAGGAGGTCCCCAAGAAAAGGATGGCAAAGAAGAGAGTGAAGAATGTTGTTGTTGATGAGGAGGAGGAGGTCCCTAGGAAGAGGATGGCAAAGAAGAGTGTCAAGAGACCAGCCGGGAAGGTTAAGCAAAGGGAACCAGTTTCAGCTTCTAGTGAAAAGAGTGAAGAGTATAGAGAGGAGTCAGGTTCTGATGCTTCCGGGGAAGGCAGTGACAGTGAAGGCAGCCAAGAGGAGACTGATTCCGGGGAAGATAATGTTGAGACAACACAAAAGGTTGATGAAGCCAGTGGAGAACCTGAGGTGGAAACCAGTGACAGTGGGGAAGATTACAATGGAGGAAATGATGATGATGGAGATGGAGATGATGGAGGTGAGAGAGCAGAGGACAAGGCGGTTATTGAGAATGAGGTATGTATACATTGTTTTGTTCAATCAGTTTTTTATTAAAGCATGACAAGATATAATTTGAGTATGACATGATAATTTGGGTTATATGACAGGATAGTATTATAGCATCCTAGGATAGAATGTGAATCATGACAGGTTAGTTTCTGGAGCATGACAGGATGTTGTTTCAAGTATGACAGGATAGGTTTTTGATAGAATGACAGGATAGTTTGTGAATTTTTAAATATAGGATTTAAGAAACTTTTATTGTAGGAAAGAGGACTTGTTATTTACCATGAACCAGTTTTTGATTTTGGTAATAATGAGGAGTTGGAGCACCATCTTTTTCCACAGGATAATGATGTAAATGGTGTTGCTGAAGTTGTTGTTGAGGGTGGGGTTGAGAAAAGTGTTGAGGATGGTGAGGAAGTTGTGGAGCCAGTGGATAATGTTGTTGCTCCCTGTGTAAACTTGAATGATGAGTTTGTAAGCTCCAAAGACTCGAGTGACAATGAGGTACGATTTAGTTTATTGGTGTCTAGGAAGTGTTTGTTTCATGACAGGATTGTTTGCAGGGGTCCAAGATTTTGAATTAATTGGTGTTGGTAGAAGAGCAGGAGATGTGGTAATGGATGTTGTTGTTGAGCTAGCTGAGAAGGCATCCGATAAAGATGAGAGCGACCCTAGGGTGCAAGATGAGTTGAAACAAAATGAACTTGAAGATGCACCAAGAGAAGAGCTCACTCAGCAGGCTACAACTGAGGAGAACAAGGCTGAGGAAGCAAAGGCTGGGGATGTTGGGATTGAGAAGGCCGAGGTATAGACAAGGTTAAGGAGACCAAGGCTGAGGTGGCTAAGGCAGAGGTGGCCAAGGCAGAGGAGGAAAAGACTGAGGAGGACAAGGCTGATGTGGAAATGACTGAGGTGGAGAAAGGTGAGGAAGAAAAGGCTAAGGAGGTCAAGGTTGCTTCTATGGAAATGGCTGAGGTGGGCAAGGTTGAGGAGGACAAGGCAGGTGATTTTGTCAAACCCAATCTTGTTTTTGGCAAAAGGGTGAAGCATGTTGGTGGTCGTTCTCCAAACAAGGTGTCTCCACAGAAAATAAGGTAACTTCTGAAATTACAGGATAGTTTGTGTAGAATGGAAGGATATTGATATTTTTTGGGGTCACTGTAGTTTTGCAGGATCCTTCCCAAGCATAATATAAGCCTTCTACTTCTCTCAGCTCTCCTTACACATCCAAAACCACCAAGAAGAAAAACACCAAGAAGGGCAACAAGGACAACAAGGAAGTCTATTCGAAAGCTTTTTGGAAGAAGATAACCAACAATCCAGCTGTAAGAGAAATGACTGAGGCAATAAAATGGTACGAAGGGGAAAGGTAGTTGAAAAAACTGGTATATTAATATACTACTTTATATCTTTTATGATGATTACAATGGAATTTTATACTCCTATATTATGTTTTATGATTCAACCCTGAGGAGTTTGAATGTCTGACTGGAGTTTTTATTGACAATGTTTTCTTTGAGTGCATTATTGAACCAATGTTATGGTGGGATAAAATGGTATGGGTGACAAGATAAAATTCAATATTTATTTTTTCAGTCTTAAGTGTAATAATTGTGTACTTGTGTTGGCAGCATATTGATGAGTTTCTTGCACACTTGAGGTCTGAGCTCAGGAAAAAACAATCTCATAATCATAAGGCTGCTATCATGGATTGTCTATGGTCTGAGGATTACAAGGACCAACATAAGAGTGAAGCAGGTGGAGTTGAAGTACCTCAAATTCCAGATCGTGTTGTGCGGTACTTCAAGGGAAGTCTTCCATTTTGAGCAAACACGAGCCTCTGTCCACAAAGTATGCACATAGGCTACAGGAGGAAATGGCTTACACTGGAAGGGTTGATGGTCTTGGACAGAATAAAAGAAGGTAAGATATCCCTCCACTACTCTATTATTTACCCGCCACCCTTTATAAATCTGTGATTAATGGTTTTATTTTTTGCAGTGGTGATTGTGGTGTATACACTGTGAAATATATTGAGTGGCTGTGTTTTGGAAATAATGATCTCTCTCTCATTTCGGACAAGACGGTCGACTTGCACATATTTGACCTTGCTAACAGCCTGTTTGACGAGAAATGGGTCACTAGGTTTAATAATGTTGATGATGTTGCACAGTAGGAATAATTTGTATTTGTGATTGTTGTGTGTTATGTTTCAGAACAGTTTGCAGTTGTGTTTGTGTGAATATTGGTTTTGTTGATCTATGTTGGCCTACATGAATGAAAGTTGAACAATGGTTTGATTTCTGTTTTATTGTCATATAGATTTGTAGTATGACATAGTGTACAGGAGCCACCTATGACAACTCAAAATGATAGGATGTGACAACTGCCAAAGTAAACCAGTTGTCCTTGTGCACGATAAAAAAAGACAGATTGATAGGATAAAAAGGGAATATTGTCAGGATAAAGTTTTCAAAATTGAAAAAACCCACCTAAAATTTAAAAAAAACCCGCCTTAATTTGTGTTAGCCTTGAAGTCTATAAATTACAAAGTTTCCTACACCATTGTTCATGCTCTCAGTCTATAAATTATCAAAAAAATGGATCGCGTTATGGATTTGACGAGAGTCTATACTGAAGTTCACTATGGTGGTTCCCTTGTCCCCACCAGCGGAAGAATGGCCACTGTCACGAGCCACACATACGAAGGTGGTCTCTGCGAAGATTGAGTTCCAGCGGCAGATAGTGTGAGGGACATCAATTGGCTAAGAGGAGAGCTATGGACCCTCAACAACCGCCAGAACAACACATATTATTTCTTTGAGATGATTCATGCTCATGGAGGGAGGAACACTATAAGAGCGTTGCAGCACTCACGTGATGCCCATGCCCTTGTCAATCTAGGAAGGTCCGTTGCTCTAATCAAAATCTTCATAGTTTGTGATCTAAGTGCAAGGGTGTCGATGTTTTTAGTTTTTTATGCTTTAATCTTCTCTTATAATGAAAAACTATCTCTATTTAGTGTGACTTATCATACCAAAGAGGCATTGTGGTAGCCTTGAACGACGTCAGGATTTAAGTTTATGGGTAGCGGGTTTTACAGTGGATTGTGGCGGGATATTCCAAGTTAAGAAAGATACGTAATTTTACTCCTCAAAAATAAGCATACCAAACCCAAGCATACAGATCCATTCCAAACAGAAACATAATACAAGTACATGAAGAAAAAAAACATCAGGAAAACGACACAAGGAAACTGTAAACATTGAAATAACATGAAATGATATAGCTTATAGGCATTGTTGCTCACTGCATTCCTTGATAGTTGTACACTTGAACCTCGTACACGACACCATTGGAATATGCACTTTCAAGGTCGAAGAGGCACTCATCCTTATACTTGAGCTTATTGTGCTCAACAAAAGTTCTCCAACCCTTGCCAAAGTGGTAGGCATTGTTGGTGTGTTTGAGAAGAACTCTCCAAGTCTGAATTCCAACTTTAAGTGTTATGTCAGAATCCTTGTAGTCTTTCAAATACTTGTCTCCATGGCCGATGGGGATACATAGACAACAGTCCCCCTCTACATATGAGCGTTTCATTTCAACGAAGAAACTTTTGATTTCGTAGTCTTCGCCGTCAGAGGAGGAGGGGTCTAGCACAATAACCTCGTGATAAACATCCATGAATGAGTTAAGAGAAAGAGAGAAAGAAAGGTATTGTTGTTGAGAAATAAAGGAATGAGCAGGATAGTTTGTGCTCGGTGGGTATACAGCAATGCCCTATTTATGCTTCCAAATTTGACAAAAAATGAGTAAATGTGTTAGGTTGGGTTGGTTAACGTGTTGGGTTGGTTAACGTGTTTGACTAATTTTATGAGTAAAAACATGGACTGGCGTTAGTTAGGTTTTGTAGGGAGTAATGTGTGCTTTGACTGCATTTATGTAGTGGAGTTAGGTGGCGGGATATTCCAAATAGAAGCCTGCTTTATAAAAAATATGCGTGACAGGATAAAACAACATGTGTGGCGGGATAATACAATTCAACTTAACAAATCATACTAAAAGCATTTCAACATCCATACTAACAACATTTCAACATCCATCCCAAAGTAATATGACATATAAAAATACGGGTGACAGGATAAAACATCCAAGTGTGGTGGGATAAAACATCAATTGTGGCGGGATAATCTTACCAAAGTCATACCAAAAAGTTAGAACCATGTTGTCTTACCCTTGATTACCTCCCCTTGTACCCTATGATCTTCGCCTTGACTGTCCCCCCCTTGCAGCCCGGAAGCACGTGTTGTGAGTATGGCCAGTCAGACCACATCTTGCACATCTCGTGGACACTCGTTTGTAGGGCCTCTCCCACCTAGCCTTATATTTATTCAACCTTGGTCTTCCAGGTCCCCTTTTCCATGGTGGTGGCAAACACGACAGAGAGGAGACTGATTGTGGAACATCCCATTGGTTGGGGGGAGGGATCAAATGGATGGTTTCCTTGTAAACTTCTTTCAAGATGTTGTTGGTATAAAAGTGACTAACCAGAGTAGAAATATCAACTCCCCTGTCCTTTGCTAATGCCAAAGCATGTTTGCATGGAATCCGGTCTCTCTGAAACACGTTGCATTGGCAAGTTTGTTGGCGAAGATTCACCTCATACTTGTTCCTTCCATCTGTCACCTCTGCTTCAATATCACTAAGCCTATTGATGCTCATGCTCACAAATGCCGCATATCTATTATCAATGGTCTTGGTCACTGCCCTAGTAGTCACCTCGCACCATGTAGTAGCCGACTCCCTCCTTTCACAGAACCAGGTGGAAAAAGTATGTAATATAACATCAAGCAATGCTACAATAGGCCACATATTTAAACACCTTGTTCAGACATTCTGCATTGTTTGTCGTCATGATGTTGTACCTCTCAGCTGAGAAATATGCCCCGGACCACTTTTCAAGAGGCACTTTGAGAGCCAGATTTGCCACAACTGAAGTTCTATTTTGTAGGATCCCAAGCTCAGTCATATACTCTTCTACAGTGTACACCTTTGCAACCTTAAACCACTGATCTTGCAAACCTCCCCAACTGCACTTTAGCTTGAAGTTTTGAAGCATATGATAAATGCAATATCCATGTTGTGCAAGAATGTAAACTTGTCTCAAAGCGGCTTTAATAGCCAAATGAAGATCAGATACAAAAACCACATCCACACTATCTGGTACAACAACCGTCTTCAACTCTTCAAAGAAGAAGGACCAAGAATCCATATTCTCATTGTCTACTACAGCAAAAGCCAAGGGATAGATCTGTTTGTTTCCATCTTGGGCAGTAGCTAGAAGAAGATGGCCATTGAATCTCCCTCCTAAGTGTGCTCCATCAACACAAATCACCTGATACAATCATATAACCTGTCACCCTATATAATATATCCCTCCAGATAATAATATCTATTCTTCTGAAAACATATCCCCCGCCCATCACTTATAATCTCTCCGCCCACTACCTATTATCTGGAGAGAGAAAATATATAGTTTAAAAAGTTACCTTTCTCAAATGAGGAACAGCTCTGATACAAGCACCCAATGCCCAGAAACAGTACTTAAATCGGTTTTGAGAATCCAACATTAAGGTTGTATGTGATCCAAGATTGAGTTCTTTCAACATATGAAGCCATGAGTGAAGTTGACTATAACCTTCCTCGGGAGACCCTCGAATAATGTTCTTTGCCTTTTGTCTTGCTCTGTTTGCTTTGGAATAACTGGTATCGACTCCTAGATCTTCCATGATAACTTGTATCTCTTTTGCCCTTGGTGCGTCCTTGCGACCTCTGAACCTGTTACATGTGTTCAAAAACATCTGGTCACCCTTCATACTCTATCCCGCCAGGTTAAATATTTCAACAAGACTGAAACAATACATACCTATCAAGAATACTCTTGGAAATGAACGATGAACTTGCATTTCTGCTGTGATTATTCTTGAAGAGCATCCCACATGTATGAGATGGTTCAAGCCTTCGGACCCACCACGGACCAGTAGCTTTACCACCCTTTGTTGAAGCACGAAACCCAAATGTACATGCTCCACCATTTTGGCACTCCACCACATAAGTGCTCTTATCAGACTTCTTCATACGCATTTCTATACATTTTTCCACAACATATGAGACTAAAGACCATTGAACTTCCTCCTTGGTTTGAAAGACATCTCCAACCTTGATTGCCAATGGTGAGAGTTTAAGCACAATTCTTCTTCCTCCTCCAGATTTTCAATATCAGCGGGAACATCATAATGGTAAGATCCTTGTTCATGTTCCTCAGCATCTCCTCCCAGATATTCATAGTCCTCAACCTTGACATGGTCATCATCAAATTCTTCGTCAGAAAGGTTGACAAGGTCAAAACCTTGTCGCTTGGTTGCATAAATAAAAACATCCTCCTCTTCATCGTCACTGAGTAGTGACACAACATCAGGTTCATTTTCTTTCTTAGCTTTCTTAGCTTTCTCTCCACCCTTCATAGACATCCGGAGACCCTTATCATCTGATCCTGACACGTCTTCTTCTAATAGATCAGCATCTACTATGTTACTAAACATGTGATCTGACATTCTCTTTAGGACTCTTACATGGTAAGAAGATCCACCAACATTTTCAGCCTCAGAACAAGGTTGAGGTGCACTACCTTGAACATCCATCATATCTTCTTCTTCTTTTGGAATTAAATTAGGGTTTTCATTTGAACCAAAACATTTAGCTACCACTACAGAATGCAAAGGAATTGACCATATTCTATCTTTACAGTTTGACATGTTCAAGAACATGAATGTGTCTCCTTATAAGAAATTTCGAAAGGAGGAAAATGAACATTTTGTGGAGGCATATAGTTGAGCTTTAAGTCAAACTTGTTAAGATCAATGGCAAGTTTTTCTGCAACCATATTCAGCAGCCCTTCATAATCGATCTCATCACTGACCATCAAACCCTTTGCCTTTTTAGGGTCTTCATAGACCCAAAGTTCATCCTCCACCTTCCACCTGCCTCCACATATTAAGGAGATCATATATGTTTGACCTAAACAAGCCAAAACAAGAAAACATAGTCATTTACTGCTACCAAAACACAAAAAAACGTGTGCATTTAATATGCCAACTTACCCATTATTTCTTGTGTATGGTGGAGAGATATCAAGACAATTAGAATGTAAAGAGATGGAAACAGTTGGCTGACATGATAGGAAGAAAATTTAATGAGGACGATGGAGTTTAATACAGAGAAGAGAAAAAACGAACTTAATGAGGAAGATGAAGTTAAGATAAGCCAAATTACAATAATTTTCGAGCAAAAGTTTGCTCTAAGTGAGCTTACAGCAAATTTGGCGGGAAACTGTACCGCCAAAGACTCAAATGTGTGGCTGGGAATTAATCTTGAACGCGTGAACAATAACTTGTACGGATGTGTCAGAAAATTTGTGGCTGATTTGTTTTTTTCCTGACGCCTTTCCCAAATTATCCATTTCTTCATTTTAAAAATCCTGACTTATGTCCTTTTATAGCCATTTTATTATTTCTCCTGACACATGCACGAATTCCTTTTTTCCTTCTTTTCTTCTTTCCGTCAGAATATCTTTTTCTTTTTTCCTCTTCACCGGCTCATTATTATAATGTATTTCGATTTTCTTTTACCTTTTTCCAAAAAGCTTTTTTCATTTTCCAACTCAAAAAGAAAAGCTAAAAGAAAATCAAATGTGGATATGACAGCCATATCCACATTGCTAGAACTAGATTTGTTCATTACCAAACTCAAGTAGGGCATTTTTGCAAATTAGCCAAGTAATATTAATTCACACCTGGGATGTGACAAGCTTTAACACTTCATTTCCACTAATGTAATCTTTGTGTAGCTGAGGATGGTAATCAAGTATCTTTGTGTATAACAATTCCCGGATTTCTTCCTTTGTTACACACGTCCTTTCAAATTCAAAATCCAACTTCGATAATGGTTAGCGTCAAGGTTATTGAAATTGAGATTTTAGGATCAGCTCACATTCAATCTCTGTACCGGATCGTAAAATCGTAAGATTTTGTAGTCTAATAAAAGTTTATTTAAAATTAAAACATGAATGCCGTGTATCATAAATAAAAATAAATACTTGAATTTTTAATTATCGAACTTTACGATAATTACTCTGTAAAGTTATAGTCAGTTATAGTCACGTGCGCTTAAGTCTCAGAACTATTTGAGGTCAATGCATGTCATTGCTTTAAGAGGTTTTGTGATTTCAGAAAAGGTTTGAGTGAATTTTGGGACTTCGAGGATGAATACACGAGAGAGATGCATAGTTGTAAGATATGCTACAACATAAACAATCTATCTTTTATATTAAAGCTAAGCATTTTAAAGCTCTTAAAGTGATTTTAGGCTTAGTTTGTTACATAGTTATTATTATTATTTTTTCTTTAATTTCAATTATTAATAGATTGGATTATTATATTAACAAATAAATCTTAAAAATTATCATTCCTTTCAACAACAAATATACAAGCTCTTATATTGAGAATACATATTATGTTGAAGGTTGATATATATTCTTACAAAAATTAGGATTATTTTCAATAATAGAAATTTTGTCAAGCTACGTACATAACCTTCATGAAATAAAATATATTTTTATAAATAGTCTTTACAAGAAAAAAGTTAATCTTATTTTTTGACGAACTCGATTAAAAGGATATACAATTTTCATACGAATAATATGGAATTTCTCGTGCATGGCCCAGGTCACTACACTAGATTGAGATTAAAAATAGGCTTTTAGTAGCTCATACAAGTTCAACGTTACAATCTCATTTAAATCTTAAAATCGTAAGATCCAAAGTAGGATTTTAACAAATATAGATTTTAATGATAGATACGGATCACACACAAAACTTGGATTGTAAAATCTCAGAATTTTACGATCCAAAGCAGGGTTTTAATAACCATGGTTGGCGTACATGTTCTCATTTTTCTTGAGCTAAACCTCGAAAATACGGATCAATATGTTGGAACTGAATTCTGGCAGATTTCCGTGCACCTTTCTGGTGGGCTCCAGACACCGTTTGCGCCGGATTATGGGAGTGTTGGCTTCGTCTCCACGAGCAATATCGCGTTGTGTGCTCATATGCATAATTCGGTCGACCCCACCTGATGCGACCCTGCCATCGCTGGCAGCTGTTGAGGAAGAGGAAGCCATGAGTCTTCGCTCACTTGGACCCGTGACTCGATCCTGAGCCAAGCTAATCAGTCAAGCCACACAATCTTTGGTCCTTCGCACCGTGGCCAACTTCAGTTCCTCTCCAGAAGAGCACTCTTTGAGGTTTCTAACCTCTAGTTCCTTAATGCCTTCGCTCACTAGCATGGATGCCTCTTATTCCAGCTCCAATTCTCAGTACCAGTCTCCAACTTCATTTCCTGAAACCAGTTCCCTTGGTACCAGTTCCTGCGAGCTGTGAAGGCCGATTACCTTCTTAGTTATTATTATTATTTATATTTTTAGCACATGTTATTAAGTTAAGGGTGTGTCTACTCTCATGCTTAAGAGGTCGGCCCTAGTTTCCCTTTTTCATTATCTTTATTATCCTTTCTCTACTTATTTTGCAAGATACTCTTTGTAAAGGCTCACCTATATATTTGTCTTGCCTTCTTCATTAATATCACGTTTAGATTTTGGATTAATTGATAAAGTCGAGTTCATCTCCTTGTTAATCCTCTAGGCGTCACCAAAACAAAGTCTAACTTCTTTATCCTTTCTTCGTACTTCTATTCTTCTTCCCCGGTGGATTTATCTACCAAAACCCTTCATAAACCTACACTTTACATCCACTTCATCTCTAAGATTTATCTGCTCCATCGTTGTTGCTTGTTGTCTCAAGTAACAACTTCATTATCATTCAGTTCCCCAGTCACTGTCAAGACATTCGCCGCCCTCCGAGTTCCCAAACTTGACCAGTTCTTGAGAAGACCGACTCCCTACGAGATCTAGATCGCTCCAGCAAGCCATCTTTTACCATTTGGAGGCCAGGAACGCATCAACTGGTATCTGAGCACCATTGATCTTGTATGTCATGCTCTTGTCTTGTTTGTGATTGTCACTTTCCACTACGTAATCCCCTTCCTCCATCACTTTGAGAGCCTTAGAAATACTCCATATTCGACCTTCATTCACCTAAGAACCCTGAAAGATCAGTTCTTGTTCGAAAGCCTAGGAGAAAAGTTGCCAAAAAAAATTTCCTTATCTTGCAATATCTTGTTCATTTCGATTGCTTCCAATTTAATTGATAAGTGTAGAGATTATTTGATTTGCATATCTAAGGAAAAAGATAGTATAGAAAATATTTGCTCTTTTCCTGTTTGTTGGCCGAAATATTCTCTCTAGCGCTCATAAGATCTTGCTTGCACCCTACTCCAATTTCTTTCCTTGTGTAAAGCTTTGACTTTTTATTGCATGTCTTTTGCATATTAGTATCAAAAAGTTATTTTCGGATCCTAACAGAAAAAGGGAATCCGAAATTAAAAAAAAAAGTTCGAAAAAAAAATCTCACCCAAAGCAAAAATAAGGTAAGTTTGAGATATCACTAGTCAAAGTTTCCATCTTCTTACCTCTCCATCGTCTAGGTTTGCATACTAGGAAGTTTGAATCTTTTTGCTTCTTCTCCTTGTGTTTGCTTATTCGATTTTCTCTTGCTATTCATTGAATTGTTCATCTTGATTTCTTGATTGCTTTCAGTTCCCTCTGACCACCCTCACGGCCTTGCTATTCATAGTAACCCGATAGTGTTTTGACTTACTTGAGTTGTGTGTGCCTTACTGGATTGTTGTGCCTTTTATATTGCTTGTGCTACTTGATACTCACAATGGTGAATGATCTTGTTGTAGGTAACGTGACTCTAGAGGACAAAGAGGGTGACCAAACTAAATCAACAGGAACTAAGACTCAAGTTCCACCATTCCAGCAATCCCCATTGCTTCAAGATTCTCCCTTGGATCAAGTCGTGGAGTAACAAGGACAGACAATACAACATTTGCTCCAAGAATTGACGACACTTAGGGCTAAAGTTGACTCTGCATGCCAACATAGTCCATTGGGGCCGACCCGGGAAGTGCACGTCGATGACGGTGTCCAGTTCCCTAACTCAAATACTGGTGCCAAGTTCCCTAGCCGTGACAAAGGCAAACAAGTTGTGGCCTCAACTTCACAAGTTCAACCACCACAACGAGTTGCCTCTGTAATTGAATGTCATCACGATGCAGCCAAGCTAAAGGATCGTCGCACCCATGTCGAGCACAATGACACTGACTCCAGCGATCGTGATGACGACTTCGACGTTGTGTTTCTGAGCCGTTATTCACATGGAAAGGGAACTCGCAACCATCATAAGCGTCACGGCCGCCACAAGAAGCACGAAGCCAGTTTGCCCTCACCAAGTGACTACTGGAACCGAGATCACAGTTCCCATTCCACAGGTAGGCATCACTCGCTTCGTCACAACACTGCTTCGACAGTTTTCTTCAACATTAACGATCATCTTCATCACCAAAGTCCCATATCACGACCACCTATTGGTTGTAGCTCAGCCCCTTAATCTAATCGAGATGGTTTTGAAGAATTTGATGATGAGGACTTCGCCCATGCTAGAGTTCCTAATCCTGGTAACATTCACGCCCCTCTTGGAGTTGCCATTGAAGATATGGAGGTCCCTCCAGATTATATTCCGCCGGTTGCTCTTCCAGTCGACCGTTATGAGGGACGTCGTGAAACAGGTCAGTATGAAGCCCGCTATGGACGCATAGAGCAACATCAGTTCCCTGCACAGCGCCGAGAACGCCAGCAGTTCCTTGCACCGCGCCATCCTAGGCGCCAAGGTTATGAGGATGTTGACGATTGTGACCATAACAACCGTGGTTTTCATCGTCATGCACCTAGATATGATGAGCCTTTACCTGACCCTCACCGCTATGAAACACGTCGTCCAGCATGCCCGGTCACACCACTTGCCACGATATCAAGGTAAAGATTGAATTTTCTATGGCTTATATCATCCCGTTGTTTTTTCTTGATTGGATGTAGGCTACAGTAGACCATGTCTTGAAGCATTTTCACTATGAGGAAGCCGAAAAAGTTGAGATATCCACTCTCCACTTCAAAGACGCTACATGGGATCATCTAGTCTTTGTCATGACTAGAAAGTATGTTCCCACTGGTTATAGGAACCAGGTCCGAATGGAGATATCTATGCTCCGCCAAGGCCCCATGACTTCTTCGCCAAGATTGAGGATCTCTCCTTCAAAGCTAATGTCAGTGTCGCCTCCACAGCCCTACGCACCAAGTTTTTGAGTGGTCTCAATGCTCCCATCGAGATCAACTTGAAATTTTGCCAATCAAAGATCTTAACACTTTGGTGTGCACGGCTATGCAACTTCACTACCTGCTTCTTCATAAGAAGAACACTTGGCCAACTTCGGGTCAATCCAGGTACAATTCTAACTCTTCAAATTCCCTTTCTACTAAAGTGCAAAATTCCTCTTCGCATGCAAAGAAAGGAACTAGTTCCTGCCCGGTTGCAGCACCCCCACAGTGCACCTACGCGCCTAAGCCCGCAACTCAGCAACCTGGCCACACTAGTGACATAGAATGCTACAAGTGTGGTGGACATGGTCACTTGAAGCGTGATTGTTCAAACACCAAGGTATTCTTCAACCAAGCCACCGGCTATGAGTCATGCGTAGATGAGGAACCAGAAGAGGAACCAAGTGATGAGTTCCTAGTCAGGAAGACGTGGATGCTTAGGCTTGTGCCCCACATGAGAGCAATGCCTATGCCCCACTAAGTCTTGTTACTAGGTGTGTGCTCACTGTCAAGGAAGTAGATTTGGTGGATCAAAGAGAAAATCTATTTCACACCAAATGCAAAGTCCAAACCGCCTCTTTGAGTGTCATAATAGATGGTGGCAGCTGCTTCAACATCATCAATGAAAAGATGGTCAAACACTTCAACCTTCCAACGACACCTCATCCACAATCATACGGTCTCCAATGGATTTTTGAATTCGAAGGCGATCTCATCACCAAACAGTGCATTGTATCCTTTTCCATTGGCCATTATAAATATTCTATTTTATGTGATGTAACTCCCATGGATGCCACACATCTTCTATTAGGCCGTCCATGGCAGTTTGATCGACAGGTTCTCCATGATGAGTATTTGAACACTTATGTGTTTAATTACCATGGGAAACGTGTCACCCTTTTACCTATGACTCCACATGAGATAATGCAAGATCACACAGAAAGGAGTCGCCAAAAGGCTATTGAGAACGCCGCTCCAAAGAAAGGAACTGACCCAGTTCCCAACAGAACAGTCGTTCCAAAGAAGGATCCCCAGAAAGACAGGACCCCAGTTCAGCAGAGACGTAATGGTCCAACCGGTTCCCGTCGAAAACCCGCAAAGGAACTGTCTTCTTCAAACACTTTTGAGTTCCCATCATCCGCAACAGGAACTAGAGGCACCACTGTTGATTGAGTTCTCCCATCCAGGGAAAATGTGAAGCACGGTTACTTCTGGCACGTCACAGGGATATCACTCCAACACTTTAGGGACATTCTCTTTGTTTTCTATTAGGGCCCAAACTGTGCATTTTTAGTTCTCAGGAACTAGATAATCTACCCCTATTGTTTCCTCTCTTTTGCAGGAATTTGAGGATGTCATGCCAGATGAGTTACCACCAAGACTTCCCCCAATCCGTGGAATTGAGCATCAAATTGACCTTGTTCCAGGAGCATCCTTGCCTAACCGCGCCGCTTATAGAGCCAGTCCAGAGCAAACAAGGGAACTCCAACGCCAACTTCAAGAGCTTCTTGACCTAGGCTACGTAAGGGAATCCTTTAGCCCTTGCGTAGTTCCGGTTATCCTTGTTCCAAAGAAAGACTACTCTTGGAGGATGTGTATAGATTGTCGCGCCATCAACCAAATCACCTTCAAGTATAGGCACCCCATTCCTCGCCTTGATGATATGCTTGATGAGCTCCATGGTCCCATAATTTTTTCGAAGATATATTTGAAGAGTGGGTACCATCAAATTAGAATGAAAGAAGGCGACGAGTGGAAAACAACGTTCAAGACCAAGTATGGCCTCTACGAGTGGTTGGTCATGCCATTTGGTCTCACCAATGACCAAGCACATTCATGCGTCTCATGAACCATGTTTTGAGACAATTCTTGGGCAAGTTTGTTGTTGTCTACTTTGATGACATTCTTGTTTACTCTCGGAGTATAGAGGATCACACGAAGCACTTACGTCTTGTTCTTGAGTGCCTTCGCAAAGAGAAATTGTTTGCTAATCTTGGGAAATGCACATTCTGCACCGACTCCACCATCTTCCTTGGCTTTGTCGTTTCCAAAGATGGTCTTCGTGTAGATGAAGAGAAGATTCGAGTAATCAGAGAGTGGCCCACCCCTACAACGGACATAATGGTAAGATCTTTCCTTGGTTTGGCTTGTTTCTACCGCCGATTTGTGAAGGATTTCAGCAGCCTTGCAGCGCCTCTTCATGAGCCGACCAAGAAGGGGATTGTGATCGACTGGGTTCCCTCCCATGAAACAGCTTTTCAAGTGTTGAAAGATGCTCTCTGCCATGCTCCAGCTGCCCGACTTCTCTAAAAACTTTGAAGTCGAATGTGATGATTCCAATTTTGGCATTGGAGGCGTGCTGCTACAAGACCGCAAGCCAATCACCTACTTAAGCGAGAAGCTCACGGCTGTCACCCTTAACTACCAAATTATGATAAGGAACTGTATGCTTTGATACGGGTATTAAGGACTTGGTAGCACTACTTATGGCCAAAGGAATTTGTGATCCATTCCGATCATGCAGCACTCTCTTACTTGAAGATCCAAGCCACTTTAGCTCGGAGACATGCATGTTGCGTTGAATTTATGGAGACTTTTCCATATGTGGTCGTGCTTAAGAAAGGAAAGGAGAATGTGGTAGCCGACCCCCTTTCTTGCAGGTATGATCTTCTTACTTCCCTTGATCCTAAGATTCTTGGGTTTTTTTTCTATCATTAAAGACTTGTATTTAGTTGATGACTATTTCAACCCTATTTTCGAGGAATGCTTAGCCAAAGGTGAGAGTGTGACCTTCTTTCTCGGTGAGGGTTATTTTTTTAAAGAAGGGAAACTGTGTATCCCTAGTTCCTCTCTTAGGAACCTGCTCATTAAGGAGGCCCAGGAAGGTCGTGGACACTTTGGGATTAATAAGACCTTAGCTGCATTAAGAGAGTACTTTTTTCTGGCCCAAAATGATTCGACATGTTACTCGCTTTTGTAGGAGTTGTGTGACTTGTCATAGAGCCAAGTCCATATCGAGTTCCCATGGTTTAATTATACACTCCCCTGCCAGTTCCCGTAGTTCCTTGGGATGACCTATCTATGGATTTTATCACATGTCTGCCTAACTCAAAGAAGGGAAATGACTCGATTTTTGTGGTTGTCGATAGATTCTCCAAAATAGCCCACTTTATAGCTTGTAAGACCACAAATAATGCTACTAATATAGCCAACTTGTTGTTTAATCATGTGGTGAGATTACATGGGATTCGTAAGACCATTGTGAGTGACCGAGATGCCAAGTTCCTTAGTCACTTTTGGAGGACTCTATGGGGTAAGCTAGGAACCAAATTGCTATTTTCCACGAGCTATCACCCCCAAACCGATGGCCAAACTGAGGTCACCAATAGGACATTAGGTCAACTCCTTAGAACTGTCCTTAGATCAAACCCACGAAGGTGGGAGGACTTACTATCTTTTGTGGAGTTTGCTTATAACAGGTCCTGACACAGCGCTACCAAGCTCACGCCGTTCGAAGTTGTCTATGGTCGCAACCCAGTCACCCCATTGGACTTGACGCCTCGACCGCGCCCGACGCTAAGCGTGCTGAATATGTACAGGAACTGCACCGCAGAACAAGGGAACAGTTGTTGTGCCGTGCTGAGTAATACGCCAAGCAACACAACAAAGGCCGACGCCGCATGATATTTTCCCCAGGTGATCTTGTTTGACAAATATAGATTTTAATGATAGATCCGGATCACACACCAAACTTGGATTGTAAAATCTTAGGATTTTACGATACAGAGCAGGGTTTAATAACCATGGTGGTACATGTTCTCATTTTGCTTGAGCTAAACCTCGAAAATACGGATCAATCTGTTGGAACTGAACTCTGGCAGATTTCCGTGCACCTTTCCGGTGGGCTCCGGGCACCGTTTGCGCCGGATTATGGGAGCATTGGCTTCGTCTCCACGAGCAATATCGCGTTGTGTGCTCATATGCCTAATTCAGTCGACCCCACCTGATGCGACCCTGCCATCGTTGATAGTTGTTGAGGAAGAGGAAGCCATGAGTCTTCACTCACTTGGACCCGTGACTCGATCTCGAGTCAAGCTAATCAGTCAAGCCACGCAACCTCTGGTCCTTCGCATCGCGACCAACTTCAGTTCCTCTCCACCAGAGCACTCTTTGAGGTTCCTAATCTCCAATTCCTTAATGCCTTCGCTCACTAGCATGAATGCCTCTTATTCCAGCTCCAATTCTCAGTACAAGTCTCCAACTTCATTTCCTGAAGCCAGTTCTCTTGGTACCAGTTCCTGCGAGCTGTGAAGGTCGATTATCTTCTTAGTTATTATTATTATTTATATTTTTAGCATATGTTATTAGGTTAAGGGCGTGTCTACTCTCATGCTTGAGAGATCGACCCTAGTTTCCCTTTTTCATTATCTTTATTATCCTTTTTCATTATCATTATCATTATCATTCAGTTCACCAGTTATTGTCAAGACTTCTGCCGCCCTCCGAGTTCCCAAACTCGGCAAGTTCTTAAGAAGACCGACTCCCTACGAGATCTAAATCGGTCTAGGAAGCCATCCTTGACCTTTTCGAGGACAGGAACGCATCACCAGTGGCGGAGCCAGGGGGTGCTTGAGGGTGCTCAAGCACCTGCTTTCCCCTGAACCGCCACTTAATTACCTACCAAGGCCGAAGACAAATATTGATAGCACCTGCTCTAAGTTTGACAAAAATGGTGATGGAAAAAAGACGAAAGGTAGAAGATGAATTACAGTAATTAAAACCTTTGGAATTCTTTAGTAATAAAGGCAATTACCAGATACGACGTCGTATGCCTAAAATTAAAGATTTTGAATTGTTTAATATTAAAACAACTGGTCTTTGTCTGTGGCATCAGACAACTCTCTTTTTTTTCAAAGGTACAGCTTTTGGTGTTTGAATTGTTTAACATTAAATACTTGCCTCATTCAAACAGTAACTTTTTATATAGTGGATATTTACACGCTTTTAAAATTAATATTTGGGAATTTGATTAATAAAATAATCTTATTTATATCATGTCACTTTGATTTTGGAATGATTAGTTCAATTGATAAGTAATGAAATTAATTTTAATTAATTTTTTATTATTTGTTAAGATTATAAGCTGATAAGCCTGATATTAATTAATTATTAAAAATATTGATCAAATTACAAATTCTAATGATTAACTTTAATAAAATTAAATATATAAATATTATTAATAAATTTTAATATCATAGGAGCAAATTGAGATTTTAAAAATCAGCTTCCCTTCGAATATTTTCTGGCTCTGCCACTGCGCATCACCCCCACCCCGGCCAAGATCTCCCTCTGTTCGTAACCATCATATGGGATTTCCCGTGCATGACACGGGTCACTACATCAGTACGGTGAGTATTTTTGTAAATAGTGGAAAAAAATTGAAAAACACTTAACTACCCCGCTCCTAAAAAAACACAAACTCGCATCTACGCTCCCATGGCGATTTTCGGGCGACTGCTTTCCAAGCTCCGCCTGGCCATGGACCTATGGAAGTCGACGCAAAAGCTCCGCCGCCCATACACTGCTTCCAACCCTAGACTGCCTTGAATATCTGAAGGTACGATTTGTCCAATTTCCAACCCTAATTTCAAATAGGGCACTCAATTCGAAGAACCCTAACTTGAACCATGTTCTTTATAGGAAACTTCGGAATGCTGAATCCAGGATTATTGGCAGTCTGCGGCTGAGCCACACTCAGGTTCACATTTGATGCCCGACTCGTGATTCCGACAGAGCACGACCAGTTCTCGGACAAGGTAAGGTACGCCTTGGACAATGGATATATACACTTGCTTTCTTCAGACAAGGTAAGGTACGCCTTGGACAATGGATATATACACTTGTTGTAGAGTGAAAATTTTGCATTTGAGACTGAGGATGTTACCGTGTGAGAATGCCTCATGCTGAACTGCACACTCCTATTTCAGACAAGGTGTTGAAGCTCCTTCGGTTTTGAATGGAGACAAACATTCTACTAATAAAATGACTGAGTGTTTCAGGATTACTACTCAGAAAGGAACGTTACACAGTGGTATTCTATCTTAGGAAAGCAAGACCGAAAAAGGAGCAAGACAAGGGATTACGTTTCTAAAGGAAAGATCTGAGAAGAGATATTCGAAGAAGATATTCAAGGAAGATTGCGATCTCGGCGGTTAGGCAGTTAAAGATATTATGGAAGGAAATATTATCTTTTGCTAAAAAGATATTATTTTCTTAGAGATTTATTTCCATGTTTTATTCTAGACGATCTAGGTATAAAAGCATGTGTTTAGACTTAGGAAAAAAGTGACGCTTTGATTGAAGTTGTACGACTGAGAGATTGAGAGAAGAAGAAGAAGGGTGATCCTTAAGCTTAGAGGTTGAGTTCGGGCTCGAGTGAGAGGAGTGATTCGTGATCGTAATCCGAGCTCTCTTTTGTAACGAACAAGAAATCAATAAGATAAGTATACCTTTCTAAATCCTTCAAGTGAGAAGCTTGAAGGTAGTGGTTTTACTCAACACAAATTGGTTGAGGTTTCCACTCTAAATCTTGCGTCAAAGTTTACTTCTTGCATATTACTATTCCGCTGCCATACCTCCTGAGGAACAATTCCTATTGTTCCCTAGGAAGTAACTATACTAACCGATCCAACAATTGGTATCAGAGCCTGGTCTCTAGATTTTTGTTAGCTTTGCAGGAAGTATGAGTTCACAAACTGCCATCAATGATTCGTTCTGGAAACCGCCTGTGCTTAAGTTCGGAGAATTCTCTTATTGGGTGGAACAGATCGAGTCACATATCTGTTCGCTCCATGGACAGATGTGGAAAGTGGTAGAGTTTGGCGATATCAAAATTCTTGATCCTACTGATCCCTCTGGAGTCAAATTAAAGTCGAGGGCTGACTATCAAGACGCTGATTACAAGGTTCTCGAACTCAACATGCGAGCCAAGAAAGTCATGCTTGCAGCTCTAGGCCCTTCTGATCAAAGAAAAGTCCTTCGCTACAAAACTGCCCATGATATCTTCAATGCACTCAAAAGGATGTATGAGGGAAACGAAGATATCAAGAAGAACAGGATTCTTGCACTCACTAAGGAATATGATAGTGCTGTCCAAGGAAAGAATGAATCTCTTGATGAGTTTCATTCTCGATTTCAAGGATATGTAGGTCAACTGGAGTTTCTAGGAGAAACAATTCCTGAATGGAAGATTACTCATCAATTTCTTCAGGGATTATCTGCAAAGTGGGATGCCTTTTCTCTGGCCCTTCAGGCACAAAATGACGTCAAGAACATTACTCTAGAGGAGTTGGTTGCTCGCCTTCAGAGTAATGCAGGCATTCAACAAAGCAAAGTCTCTAGAAGAGAGAGTGAAAAGTCTGAAAAATCACAAAGCATTGCTCTAAAGGTTGAAAAGGCCTTCGATCTTGCTCAGGAAGATGATGAGGATGAAGATGGTGATGAAGAAATTGCCCTTATCACACGAGCATTTCGCAAAGTCTGGAGAGGAAGTCGCAACATGCAACGTTCCACTGATGGGAACAAAGATACCAAAGACATTGTCTGCTATCACTGTCAAAGGAAAGGACATTTTGCAAGGAATTGTTTCAAGAAAAAAGCAGGAGAAACACCTGTCCCTGCTCGGGAAAGAAAGGAAGCCATGATAGCTGCATGGGGCGCGTCTGACTCAGATGATGACTCTACATATACCTCAAAGGAAACATGTCTTATGGCTGCTGGAGGAGAATCGGAAGATGAGGTAACTGACTCTGAACTCGACTCCATTTTACTTACCAGAACAAAATCTCAGATCATAAAAGCTATAAAGTCCTTAGGGGAAGAAAATGGAAATCTAAATTTACTTTTGGAAGAAAAGAATGAAACTATCTCTAACTTAGTTGAAGAAAACAAGCTTTGAGTTTCAAAAGTCACCAAACTCGAGAAAGTTTCATTCCAGTCCCCAGATATATGCAAATCCTGCCCTACCTATCAATCTACCATCACCTCCCTTGACAGTAAAGTTACGAAGCTCGAATCAGAAATTCTTATGTTAAGGCTGAGTAACTCTAAGCTAATGAAAGAAGCTGTAGATCTTAAGGGAAGTGAAGAAGAAAGAAAGAAGGTTTGGCTGGATGAGTATGTTGCTTCCAAGATTGAAAAGGAGAAGGTTGACTTCTCCACGAGATTTGTACCCCGTACTGGACTTGGCTACTGTAAGTCCTTAGACTCCCAAACTAGTAACATTCCCTCCGGATCTCAAAGTCCTTCTCCTTCCGAGGAACATTGTGGTGGATCCAACTCTGGTTGCTCCCACAGTGGATCCAAGGGGGAAAGGATCCGTGAGGAGAAGGTATGGTTCGATGGACAAAAGGCTTACCACATGTGGCTTAAACAAGTTCAGAACATCAAGCCGGTACAAATTGACTTCCAATCCAGGATTAACAATAAACCCATCTGGCCAGGTCAAAGCAAGTATGTGAATCTATGGAATCACAAAGTTTGTTGGTACTGTGGTAAAGCAGGTCATTACAAACAGAACTGTTACCTTAAAAGGGAAGACGATGAAAGAGCTTACCAGTCTAGGCAACAGTCCAATGTTAGGAACACTCCTAGGATAAAAATTGAACTTAATGAACCAAGAAATAGAAGAGTATTTTCTAATCCAGGTAAGCCTAAGCTTGCCTGGGTACGTAAAAACTAATCTCTTACTTGCAGGATGGAGGGAAGAAATGTTCTTGGTATATAGATAGTGCTTGCTCGATTCACATGACAGGGAACAAAGACTGGTTCATATCTCTCCGTCCACAAACCAAGGGTTCTATAACCTTTGGGAACAACAGTAAGGGTGAAGTAGTAGGAGTAGGAAAGGTAAGAATTTCTGAAAAACTCTTTGTGAATAACGTTACTCTTGTAGACAACCTTACCTTTGATCTGTTGAGCGTACGTCAAATGTGCCAGGATGGTCAAAATAGGGTTGTCTTTACCACTGATGAATGTTTGGTTGAGAATGTTAAGACAGGAAAGGTTCTTCTAAGAGGCATTACTGAAAACAATTTATATAAGGTGGATCCCTCTTTCATCCCAGAAGAGGAACTATGCCTAACTGTCCAAACTGAGGAATCAAACTTGTGGCACAAAAGATTCGCACATGCTAGCCTCAGACTACTATCTAAACTTCACAACAAGGACCTAGTGATAGGTCTACCAAAGATAGACTGTCTAGCTGAAGAGGTGTGCATTGCATGTACAAGAGGAAAACAGGTAAGATCATCCTTCAAATCGAAGAAGCAGGTAAGTACTTCTAAACCTCTGGAACTCATCCACATGGATCTGTGTGGGCCTATGCGTACTCAGAGCCGTGGAGGAAACAAATATGTGTTTGTCATAGTGGACGATTACTCCAGGTACACATGGACAATCTTTCTTGCATCTAAGGAAGATGTGTTTGATGAGTTTAAGTATTGGTTGCATGCTGTTGAAAATCAGTTAGGCCTTCTCCTAAAGGCTATCCGTACTGACCATGGAACGGAGTTCGAAAACTCTCAATTCTTGTCCCTGTGCAGGACCAAAGGAATTAATCATAACTTCTCTGCTCCAAGAACTCCACAGCAAAATGGAGTGGTTGAGAGGAAAAACAGAACACTGGAAGACATGACAAGAACAATGCTGATTGCGAGTGGTCTTCCTAGGAACTTCTGGGCTGAGGCACTGAATGCTGCTTGCTATGTACTCAACCGGGCAATGCTAAGGCCCATGATAGAGAAAACTCCATATGAATTGTTTAGGGGAAGAAAGCCTAATGTCTCTCATCTTAGAGTTTTTGGTTGCAAATGCTTTGTACACAACAATGGGAAGGAAAGTCTGGGAAAGTTCGATCCAAGAAGTGATGAAGGAACTTTCGTTGGATATTCACCTCAGAGCAGAGCTTATAAAGTGTATAACAGGAGAACCAGGAAGGTTGAAGAAAGCATACATGTAGTCTTTGATGAAAGTATTATGGCTGGTACACTTGTCCAGGATTCAAATGTTCTTCCATTAACTGAAGATGACAAGGAACATTTTCAACTCTTGGAAGATCATATACACAATCCCAGTGAAGAAGTCAACCAAGTACAAGAAACTATCTCTACAGAAACAAACAATGATCAAGTTCAGACAGAAAACGTACTGGAGGAAGTATCTGGATCTCAGGGGGAACATATCCCTAACGAGGAACAAACTGGTGTTGAAGAACCTCAAGTAGGAGGAACTCGTCAAAGTACTCGTATTCATGGTCCTCCATCAAGACTCATGGACTACGTGTGCAATTGTGCTTCTGCTTCAGCGTCTGATGCATCACCAGATCCTAATCTGAAGGATTGTTCCATCCTTACCTTAAATCCTATATTTCATGCCTTTTGCGCTTTTGTTTCTGTAGTGGAACCAAAGACAGTTGAAGAAGCCCTAAGAGATCCAGAGTGGGTAAATGCTATGCAAGAAGAGCTTCATCAATTTGAGAGAAACGAAGTATGGAGACTTGTTCCCAGACCTAAGGACAGATCCGTCATCGGTACCAAATGGGTCTTTAGGAACAAGATGGATGACAAGGGACAAGTAACCAGGAACAAAGCTAGACTGGTTGTAAAGGGGTATAACCAGCAAGAAGGAATTGATTATGATGAGACTTTTGCTCCAGTTGCAAGGTTGGAAGCCATACGTCTTTTGATTGCTTACTCTGCTCATCATGGATTTAAGTTGCAACAAATGGATGTAAAGACTGCCTTCTTGAATGGTGTTCTCAAAGAAGAGGTATATGTTGAGCAGACACCTGGTTTTGCAGATCCTTCAAATCCAGATCACGTATTCATCCTTGATAAAGCTCTATACGGTCTCAAACAGGCTCCTCGAGCATGGTATGAAAGGCTGTCTCAGTTTCTATTATCCCATGGTTATGTCAGAGGGGAAGTTGACAGGACTCTATTCCTACTGAAGGAAGGTAAGCACACTCTAGTTGTGCAAGTGTATGTTGATGACATAATCTTTGGTTCCACCAACAAGCAACTGGTTACAAAGTTCACTAAACTGATGGAAAGTGAATTTGAAATGAGTATGGTGGGGGAACTTAAGTTTTTTCTGGGTTTACAAGTAGTACAAACTGAAGAAGGAACAAAGGTTCATCAACAAAAGTACCTCAGGGAATGCATCAGAAAGTTCGGGATGGCAGATGCCAAGGATTGTTCCACTCCTATGTCTCCAAATGACACAATAGGAATTGATGCAGACAAGAAAGAAGCTGATCAAAAAGTCTACCGTGGAATGATAGGCTCATTGCTTTATCTAACCGCCAGTAGGCCTGATATTATGCAAAGTGTGTGTTTTTGTGCTAGGTTTCAAGCAAGCCCCAGAGAAACACATGTTGCTGCAGTGAAGAGAATCTTGAGGTACTTAAGAGGAACAGATGATCTTTGCTTATGGTATCCAAGAGGAGGAAGTCTTGAACTACTAGGCTATACAGATGCAGACTTCGATGGTTACAAACCAGACAGGAAATCCACCTCTGGAATGGCTCAATTTCTCGGTCCATGTCTCGTGTCATGGGCTTCCAAGAAACAAACCACAGTAGCTCTCTCCACCGCTGAAGCTGAGTATGTAGCCGCAGCTGCTTGTTGCTCTCAACTCATATGGCTCAAACAACAGCTAAGTGATTTTGGTATTACCCTAGGTAACGTTCCTATTCTATGTGACAATACAAGTGCTATTGATATCTCTAAAAATCCTGTGCAGCACTCAAGGACCAAACACATTGATATTAGACATCACTTTCTACGTGACTGTGTGGAAAAGGGAATCGTCTCTATGGAGCACGTTCGGTCTGAGGATCAAATCGCAGACATATTCACAAAGCCACTTAATAAGGCCCCTTTCGAGAAGCTACGACTAGGGTTAGGTATGATCTCTCTCGAATGATCTTGCTCTTCAATAAATCCCCAATGATTGGTGAAATTAGCTAATTTATTCATTCTGTACTTGATCTTTTGAAGCATGGTCACTCTTGATTTCCCATGATATGAATTCGTGTCTTTTGTGCTGCATGCCAGTACTATACATGCTTAGGAAAGTTACCACTCATTGTATTCAATTGAAGTCATGTTATTTTGAGCAAAGGTCTTATTTCCAGCCCAAAAGATTCCTCTTGATGTACTGAACCCACAATATAAGCCCAAAGGATAGAGGAAATCTACAGCCACCCTTAGCCTTCATGGATGATAGTCCTATGAGCCCTGTTTATTCATTCACAACTGGACTCACTCGCCATGATATAAAATTATTAAAATTCATGCTATATACATTCTATTTTGGTGTGATGTTCTCTTTGTACTCCTTCTGGTAACATTACCCCAACCATCACACACCTTCGATATCAGATAAGGAAGGAGAAGTGAAAAGGCAGTGTTCTGAAATCTGCAAGTGGGAACTCATGGGTATTAGCGACGAGTGAAGTGACTGAAGGTTCAGACCAATAATGACAGTTTTACTCCCAAGGGTCATGATGAAAAGGGAAGAATTATGATTGGAGAAAATTGCGGCAAAAATCAACCGGTGAATTTATGGAAACAAATTCACACAAGGAAAATCAAAGATTTGAAATTTGAAGCGTTCTTGTTCTGAACACGTCTCATTATAAAAGGAATCTCCTTTTGTCGTCCTCCTCACGCCTCAGATCCTCTCTAAGAAAATAACCTCCAGAACCCTAAAATCCTCAATCCCCATCAAAGCTTTCAACAATGGTGAACTCCAACTCCATCTCTCTCACAGGCAAAGAAAGCCCAGAAACAATTAGACGGATACTGGCCGCCATTGGAGTCGCCATAGAATATCCCGCAGAAACCCAATCAACTCCCTCAACCCAAATCAAAGAAAAATCACCATCTCCATCTCCAACCAAATCAAAATCTCTCTCACCAAAGCCAGCCAAACCAACCACACCCACACCGTCTCCAGCCAAATCCAAAACTCCTCCTGTCACACCAATTCACGCCACTTCCAACACCTCCACAGAAAAAATCTCTACCCCTCCCACAGTAAAGCTCCACAGCCCATCTCCTTCTACAGATCCTTCACCACAAAATTCGAACCCTAGCACTATCCCTGAACCCATCAATGCTCCGAAATTAGTAGAGCCTGAACCAAGCCCACAAAAAGCCACATCAGAAGGCACCGCCTCCGCTACAACGCCAACAGATCTGGGCGTTACAGGAATTCTTGAGGAAATAGAGGAAGAGAGTAGAAGAGAGGAGCAGAAAAAGGGTCTGGATGTAACAGACCTGACAATGGAGGATGAGGATGAACCAATCATCAAAAGAAAGGCACGATCTACGCCTCGACGGTCGACAACCGTCGTATCTGAGGAGTCTGATGAGCCCTCCCTCAAAAGAGCAAAAGTTGAAATCTCTCTATCTCGCCCCCGCACTCGAAGTCTAGCTGCAAAACCGCCCAAAGCCAAGAAAGCCCCAAAAACGATTGCCGAAGGCAAAACTCTGGGGAAGAGGGTAATCATCAGGGACTTAATATTCAACGATCAATTCTTGATCAACAATGGAATGGAAGCATTGGTTGATATGGTTCGCTTCCAAGGCTGGGGAAAACTATTCTGTTCCGCTGAACAGTAAATGCTCATCTGCTCCGTCAATTTTACACCTCCCTCACAATCACTGAAAAGCCTCACGCTGTGCAAGCTTCCTTCAAACTGGGTAAGGAAACTCATGTCTTTTCAAGTACAGAATTAGGTTTAATCCTTGGGGTTCCTCATTGTGGGTTTGAGGAATATGTTAAAGGTCAGTGGCCTAAGGAGGTGAGCCTGGCTGCTATTCAAAATGTATCTCAGGATTTCAATACTGAGGTGGTAGGCGAAATGTCAACAGCATCCATGGGAGTTGTGAATCGTGTGCTCCACAGTTACGTTATCAGCAACATTACCCCCAGAGAGCAGAAGCGCACCACAATACTGATCCAGGATTTTCTAATTATGGACAAAATGCTCCTCAGGAAAGCCATCAACTTGCCGAAAATCATCATGCTGCACATGGCTCATGCCAGGAAGAATGACAGGCATGGTCTTCCTTTCCCTGGAGTAGTGAAAAAGGTCCTGGAATATTTGAAGGTGTATGAGTCTGGGCCCACTGATGCTGTGCATGCACGAGAGCTTGCTGAGGCTAATTTGAAGAAGATGAGATTTGACAAGAACGCTGATGGTGCTTGGGTGAGGGCTTTGGACAATACTGATATTGATGCCCTGTCTGAAGACCCTCAAGAAGAACAGAATGAAGCGCCCACTATGGTCTATCACAGTGATAAGTTGGGGGAATTGTGCACGCTTGTTGGACTCCTGTCTGAACAACAACACAGGCTAGCTAAGGAGATTACTGCTCTGAAGGATGAGATCCGTCGATGGACGACATCAAACCAGTAAGGTTCCCTTCGCAGTATCAAGACGCTGCCCTGCACTCTTCCTTCCTTATATCTGACCCACACTTTCTGTTCCCTAGCACATCAACTTCTTCTCTTCTATGTTTTTTTTTGTACCCTTTGCTTGATGTACTTGTTCTTCGTTTGTCTGCTTTGGTTGCGTTTTCTTTTCCTGCTTCACTTGTACTAGCGTCGGCCACTTAGACGCCTATTAATCAATGGAATGACTGTTTTGTGACCTGACTTCGCTTGCTTTAAGTCCTTATATGATTAAGTACAGCTTTTTGATGATGCCAAAAGGGGGAAAATAAAGGAAGTTCAAGGTTTTAGGGGGAATATCAGATCCTTTCTCTACGAGTAACAATCCTAAGGGAAACTATTTATGGGCATACTGTGAATATACTTTTCATGTCTTATATCCTCCTAAGTGTTTATATGCCTTAAAGAAAAGAATGTTTGTCACCATCAAAAAGGGAGAATTTGTTGAAGCTCCTTCGGTTTTGAATGGAGACAAACATTCTACTAATAAAATGACTGAGTGTTTCAGGATTACTACTCAGAAAGGAACGTTACACAGTGGTATTCTATCTTAGGAAAGCAAGACCGAAAAAGGAGCAAGACAAGGGATTACGTTTCTAAAGGAAAGATCTGAGAAGAGATATTCGAAGAAGATATTCAAGGAAGATTGCGATCTCGGCGGTTAGGCAGTTAAAGATATTATGGAAGGAAATATTATCTTTTGCTAAAAAGATATTATTTTCTTAGAGATTTATTTCCATGTTTTATTCTAGACGATCTAGGTATAAAAGCATGTGTTTAGACTTAGGAAAAAAGTGACGCTTTGATTGAAGTTGTACGACTGAGAGATTGAGAGAAGAAGAAGAAGGGTGATCCTTAAGCTTAGAGGTTGAGTTCGGGCTCGAGTGAGAGGAGTGATTCGTGATCGTAATCCGAGCTCTCTTTTGTAACGAACAAGAAATCAATAAGATAAGTATACCTTTCTAAATCCTTCAAGTGAGAAGCTTGAAGGTAGTGGTTTTACTCAACACAAATTGGTTGAGGTTTCCACTCTAAATCTTGCGTCAAAGTTTACTTCTTGCATATTACTATTCCGCTGCCATACCTCCTGAGGAACAATTCCTATTGTTCCCTAGGAAGTAACTATACTAACCGATCCAACACAAGGTAAGGTACGCCTTTTTAGTTGATGAATATTGATAAACCACAATCAGATTTTGTCATTAAACTCAATTCCAACCGTGGTGCAGGCAGCAGGCTGTCATAACACCAAGTACTCATGCTGTCATTTCCCTGGACACTACTGTTACATAAACAATTCAAGTAAGAGCATCCAGAATTGATCATATCTAGCATCATGAAAATGAATAATTAGTTATCTGGGCAATGATTAATTTGTTTCAGGTTCGTTGACCTCGTAGCTGACTCGGAACACACATCTATCACCGTAATTACCTTCGATAAAGCCAGTACAGAGATTTTGGAACCGTGATCTGATTTCTCTAACAAAGTTTATTTGGCTAAAAAACACTTACTGAAACTTATTGGCATTTTAGTATCTTACAATAGATTGAATATACATAATCTGAAACTATGTGCATATTTGATCATGTGCAAACTACTCGTCATTTGAAACTTGAAAGGCAATGGCTTTTTAGTGATTACACTTGCTTGTACACTTTCAGAAACATTGGCGCAATTCTCATCCCGTTGTAGTTCGTGACTTGCTGGAAAACTCTTGTAGCATGACTTGGGATCCAATAGCCTTGTTCTCTGACTATCTCACGTGTATATCGAGTTTTGAGAATGATAAGGAAGAAACTGATGATTCGATCAGCATGGATTTGTTCGAGGTTAGTGTGTATAGTTTTTATATTCTGGTGTTTCAGTTCAGTTTCCTTTTAGTATTTCCAAACGAAGTAAGTTTTGCTACTTGTATCAGGGAAAGTGGGAATGTATGTGTGTGCGGTTACGGCTTATGATTTTAGCCATATCGTCCATGCTCGTGCTTATTTCACCTTTGATGTTCTTTACAGGTTCTCTCTCTTGTTCTTGTTTCATTTACTTTGAACTCTGTTGATATGTGTAAGTTTCTGCTCTTTACTTATCCAGGCCCAAACTAACTGTACTGTTGCCACAGAATATGCTGCTGCACCTCATACCATAAAAATGCAGAGATGAATCTCGGTTAGCACATCTCATACCATAAAAATGCAGCAAGGTTGCAAGTAAAGAACATGCCCAACAATAATAGGGTTGTATGTATCTTTTTCTTGTACGAACAATAATAGTCAGTGAGAAGAATTACTTTCTTCCTCAGTTTCTTCTTACAATACCTCACCGAAGAGTGAAGACTAACAAAGACTCATTATTTTTCTGTTGTTGGTTTGATTTACTTCAGATAGAACATGCCCAACATTTGGCTTGTGGTGCTGCTGCACAATTTGGGAAACATGACATTGTCGCTTCAGTTCAGGTCTTACAGCTCATAGCTGAATAATACAAATTTATTAATTCTTGGTGGGTCTTACTTTGGTAATCATGTGGGAAGGAAATTTGGGCGTACAAAAGAAAAAGCTCCGGGTGCACAAGCAACCTCTGTGTACATCCAGTGGAAGATGCTCGTGCAATCTGCAAGCGCCTAGCATAGAGGAACTTGGGCGTCTCACCTATTTTTGTAAAGGGGAGCCTGGACGCCCAGCCTCAGTTTGTGAGGGCTCTTTCCTTCGTGTAGAGAGGGTGTTGTATAAGGTAATCATATTAGAGGAGTTTCAGTAGAAAACCCCAGGAGATTAATTTTTTCTCATATTTTGCTTGTAACTCCTTTTTGCTTTGCCTTTGTGGGTTAAGAGGTAGTGACTGAGATATGGGGATTGTGTTGTTTTTGCTGTGTGTTGCAGTTAGGAATCCTTGATGTTGGACCTTGTACATAAATGTTGTTACTACCAACTTTGTTCATCTTTTCCACCTTGTACATAAATGTCATGGGGGTCTGAGTTTTTTCTTTGATCGAGATGTGTCGGTCAGTCTAGCGCTTTTTGTATGTGGCAAGTATGATCCGGATGAACCTTCTTTGGATATTGCACACAGAAATGGTACACCGCGGTCGCCGACTGAAGGAGTTGTTGTCTATATGGTTAAAACAGCTCTTTGCTCTTTTTTGTTATTTTCCTTGAAGAGGAGGATGGGAACAATTTCAGATTTCCTGAAATTGTAAAGTTCATTTATTTAACCTCTTTGCCCTTTGCCCATTTATTTAACCTAGGTTCATCTCATACGTGAACTAGGTTCGTCGCATACGTGAACTAGGTTCGTCGCATACGTGAACTAGGTTCATCGCATACGCGAACCTACAGAATACAAGCCAACGAAGGGAACTATGCGCACTTCGTATGTTTATTATTCTTACGAGGCGCGCATAGCGCGCTTCGTTTTAAACCATTAATGATAAAATGATCATGAACTTTCTTGATGATAGGCACGAACCTACTTTTTCAAAACCATACGTGAACTAGGTTCATGGCATACGTGAACCTAGGTTCATCGCATACCTGACTGAACTAGGTTCATCGCATACGTGAGTGAACTAGGTTCATCGCAAGGTTCATCGCATTGATTGGTGAACTAGGTTCATCGCATTGATTGGTGAACTAGGTTCATCGCATTGATTGGTGACCTAGGTTCATCGCATTTTTTATGAAAATGTGAACCGAGTGAACCAAAAAAGACGAGAATATGACAATAATGAAACTAAAGAGGAAGACATCAAGAGTCAAGACCCATATAATAATTGGTTAAGCTTAGGGTATCAATGAGGTTCGTGAACTAGGTTCATCGCATACGTGAACTAGGTTCATCGCATACGTGAGTGAACTAGGTTCATCGCGTGCGTGAACTAGGTTCATCGCGTGCGTGAACTAGGTTCATCGCGTGCGTGAACTAGGTTCATCGCGTGCGTGAACGAACTAGGTTCATCGCGTGCGTGAGCGAACTAGGTTCATCGCGTGCGTGAGCGAACTAGGTTCATCGCGTGCGTGAGCGAACTAGGTTCATCGCGTGCGTGAGCGAACTAGGTTCATCGCGTGCGTGAGCGAACTAGGTTCATCGCGTGCGTGAGCGAACTAGGTTCATCGCGTGCGTGAGCGAACTAGGTTCATCGCGTGCGTGAGCGAACTAGGTTCATCGCGTGCGTGAGCGAACTAGGTTCATCGCGTGCGTGAGCGAACTAGGTTCATCGCGTGCGTGAGCGAACTAGGTTCATCGCGTGCGTGAGCGAACTAGGTTCATCGCGTGCGTGCGCGAACTAGGTTCATCGCGTGCGTGCGTGAACTAGGTTCATCGCGTGCGTGCGTGAACTAGGTTCATCGCGTGCGTGCGTGAACTAGGTTCGTCGCGTGCGTGAACTAGGTTCGTCGCGTGCGTGAACTAGGTTCGTCGCGTGCGTGAACTAGGTTCGTCGCGTCCGTGAACTAGGTTCGTCGCGTGCGTGAACTAGGTTCCTCGCGTGCGTGAACTAGGTTCCTCGCGTGCGTGAACTAGGTTCGTCGCGTGCGTGAACTAGGTTCGTCGCGTGCGTGAACTAGGTTCGTCGCGTGCGTGAACTAGGTTCTTCGCGTGCGTGAACTAGGTTCGTCGCGTGCGTGAACTAGGTTCTTCGCGTGCGTGAACTAGGTTCGTCGCGTGCGTGAACTAGGTTCTTCGCGTGCGTGAACTAGGTTCGTCGCGTGCGTGAACTAGGTTCGTCGCGTGCGTGAACTAGGTTCGTCGCGTGCGTGAACTAGGTTCGTCGCGTGCGTGAACTAGGTTCGTCGCGTGCGTGAACTAGGTTCGTCGCGTGCGTGAACTAGGTTCGTCGCGTGCGTGAACTAGGTTCGTCGCGTGCGTGAACTAGGTTCGTCGCGTGCGTGAACTAGGTTCATCGCGTGCGTGAACTAGGTTCGTCGCGTGCGTGAACTAGGTTCGTCGCGTGCGTGAACTAGGTTCGTCGCGTGCGTGAACTAGGTTCGTCGCGTGCGTGAACTAGGTTCGTCGCGTGCGTGAACTAGGTTCGTCGCGTGCGTGAACTAGGTTCGTCGCGTGCGTGAACTAGGTTCGTCGCGTGCGTGAACTAGGTTCGTCGCGTGCGTGAACTAGGTTCGTCGCGTGCGTGAACTAGGTTCGTCGCGTGCGTGAACTAGGTTCATCGCATACATGAACTAGGTTCTTAAGCTTCATGAACCTCAGGTCTAACTTGTTGAACCTAGAGCTCGTAGTTGTAGGTTTCATGTGTTTTTACTTACAATTTCATAAGTTTTGTCTAACAAGTTCATTATTATTATTTTATGAAGGAGTGTTTTTTGCATGAGGATGAATTTCATCTTGTAAATTCATGACTTCATCAAATTTATTAATTTTGATGGTATAGGTTCATCAGCTTACTACTAATATTTGATTAATTTTGATGGTGTAGGTTCATCAGCTTACAACTAAAAGTAAATAAGTTTACTCTTGTAAGTTCATTACGATGTCTTTGAGACTCAAACGTGTAGCACTTTTATCTACTGCATTGTTCAACCATTGAATCCAGTCCTAAATGTGATTAAATTTAAATCCAATTCCAAGCCACTGCTTAACCGAATTGAGCACTGATTTGGTAAAGTTGCAAGCATTCCACAAATGTTCAATACTCTTCGATCCGTTGTTACATAACCTGCACTTTGGATTGCTCAACACTCCCCAACTGCAACCCATCAATCACTAAGTTAACCTAAAGTAATTGAACCTGAAATTTACATCTTAGTTCAAAGCCTCGCAAGCTACAAAATATTCCTAGAGCATATATAGTAAAACAAAATGCAAAAAATGCCGGGAAAAAATAAATAGAGAGAGTTGTTTAAAATACAGCTAGACTAACTCATGAGCTTGTAAGCTTCATTTAATTCTTTACATGAGCTGATCAATATAAAAACATGATATTCGCCGAGAGAAGTTACAAGGTAGCAAAACAAACATGAAATTCTCTTCATCGCCTTCTTCTTTTTACTTCATTTGATGAGGAAAAATCAAATGTCACTAGCAACAACAATTATCCCTGCACCTATATTTGGTAAGTGGAAGAAGGAAAATTATGATTATTCAGTCAGAAACGAAAAAAACATTGAACGTTGCAGCTGAGCTTAGAAATACTTTTGTTTGGTTAAATTTAAGAAGGTTAGTCAATGGTTTATGTTGTGCAAAATTTAGGAGACTACAGTATACCTGCAATAAGAACATCGAGTTTCGTTAATCCACTGCACTTTCCATTGAAACACTTTGAAATATTGCACGTTAAAGATACTGAAATTCAGACAAGTAGAAGGATAAGATACTACAGGGAGAGTCAAAACAAAGTAATGTACTTAGACAAGTCCAAGCATTAAAATCATTCTTTTATCTTATTTTTTTAATGATTCAAATTCAGCAGCCTCATGTCATAAAATTTGTGACAGCTCCAACCAGTATAGAATTGAAAGTTACCCAGTCGTTAGCTGTAATTAGTAGGTTCATTACAGCCTTGTCTTCATCCTGTATCTGAATCTTCACATCACTGCAAATGTTTGAAGAGACATAATTAAGAATGAGAAGAAATATTGGCATCGACAAGAAAGATAGGTTCAAATTGATTGGCTGCCTCATCATGAATAAGGATGCCTCTTCAAAACCATACTTCTATACATAACTATTTTTATATTAAGACATGGAGGTTTATACATATTAAAGACTGAAGAAACTACAAGCAGAAAGCCTGAAAATGTTGAAAAATCATAAACAAAAGATTATTTGAGGTAAAAGCCTTTAGGGGAAAACGCACCGCGTATTTCTGGGATTGGAACGTAATTGGACATCTTGGACGCAGCAGTAGTGGTTGAGCTTCTCAGAATACTCGTCAACTAGAAGCTTTGAACCTCCACTGTCAATTTTGTGTACGGTCCACCAAAAGAGGACGGCAAGAGGATGTGGGACAACTTCAAGTAGTGAACCCTAATCGATCTGGAGCGTCAATGATCTTGGCGGCGAGAGGATCTCATACTCCTCAGAGGTTCATCGAATATAAAACAGAAATTAGTGAAATTGATTACCCTAACGACAGAAATCATGTGTTGGTTCACTGGATTATTAGGGCAAGTTCATTAGTTAATCTATGCAGGTTCATGAAGCAAGAAACTGAAGTGAATGTTTATAAACTAAGGATACTATGAAATTTTGATTGAAATTAGCAAATACTGTGAATTTTGCATGAACTGTCAAGTGAATCATCACATTACAATAAATGTACCTACAACTTTGTTTGGTTGAACCACTACATGTAAACCAATGTACCTGACCAGCATTGCAAATCTACATCTCCTAGGTTCATCTCAATTGAACTGTTATTCATTCACACATACATAAATAGCAACAGTACATCTCTGAGCTAAGTGCTAGTTTCAAAAACAAATCACACTGTAAATAGCAACAGTAACGGAAGAATTGTCAATGCTCGACCGACTCCACAAATTTCTAAAGATCACTTAAACTCCCAAGTAGGAGGTAGAAATAACATTACAAAACTTGGGAGAAATAAAGGAAATAATTTTATGACAGAAAGGAATAATCTACCTAGCTCTAGAAGCCATCCAATATATGTTACATTGTTTACATGTTGATTCAGGTCCAGAATCTGCTCATTTTGTCTGAAAAAACATAAGAGTATCAAGCATCATAAAAAAGGAACTTACCGAAAAGATTGAAGGGAAAAAATGACAACAAAATGACTTACTACTAAGCCCAGCTTAGAATATTGCGCAGGATCTTCCAGCTTCAGTATTATCCTCAGAATCTTGTTGTTCTTTTGAGGAAATGCTAATCTAGAACCGAAAAATAGAAAGGGAATGATTTGTTAATTACTACATGTAGAATGAAGAGGGAGAGTGAAATAATGACCATGAACTCCCAGGTTCATGACCATGAACTCCTAGGTTCAACCGAAATATGATATCCTTCTGTCTGAGTTATATATATATATATATGTATTCAACCTATTTAAGTAGACAGAAAGATTTAAAAATCTTTAAAATGGCTGTTGTTTTGATAATCTTTAGGAGTATATCACGCCTATTAGTCTATCACGCAACGTCTCTTGTGATCCAGAAATAAGGATGTTGAAAGGTCACCAAAATAACAATCAGTGAACAAATAAGTTTTTACAAAAAAGGAAGTCTACAATGTTTTAAAACTCTATAAAGCACAACATTTCTTATTGATGACAAGAATGGTAAACAATAGAATTCCAGATACTACACTGTTAAGCAAAAGCAAGGATATCAAGGAACAGGAAAATTCACAAGATAATAAACAGTGGAGCTAACCAAAGAGAGACTTAAAAGGCATATGGGAAACAAAATCCCAAACCTGATCAATTGCACAAGGAATTAAGCACGAAGATTATCCTTGCCAGGAAATAGGTGGGGAAATGAACTTGGAAAGGATGGAGCAGCCTGCAAAGTTACATGGTCATGCAAATGAATGTCCAACAACAAGTTTGATTTGAGATTTCCAAGATACTCCAGACATGATGCGTAGAGACTGCAGTAATTTTAGAACAAAAAGACTCACAGTCAAAATTACAAACGTCTATATGTAAACACAGTTTCAAAATTACAAATGCCAAAAAAATTCTAGTTGTAAGGTAAAGTGTTATAGATTTGAATCTGTTGTTTGGGCTATGGCTGCAACAATGTCAGGAGCAAGGGATTGAAGGAAGCTGCATTAACACATACCTTGACAGATTTTCTCAACCTTACATGATCATCTACATTACTTTGACCCGTTGATCCCCTGCAATAAGTCACCCAATAGGCACTCAAGGTGGCTTGTGCATTCAACACGTCTGGACATTCATTCCATCCGCAACCACCACTGGTCCAGAGACCTACCAGAGAGTCATAAGAAATCAGATAAGCTCAAACTAAGTGGCTTCACAATCAGATTGAGTATTAGCAGATTCAATAAAATTCAGCATCAACAAAGAATGCAGTAGAAACTAAAATCCATAAGATCAGGCCTTCTTCGTGTAGAAAAGTTAGTCCTTGTGCAGCACAAAAGGCTACTTTCATTCTTGAACTCCAGTCAATAGGTGGGCCATCAGATTTTCTGTATAGAAGATGATCTAAGCTGCCACATTGAGTACAATTCAACACAGCATCACTCTCACATGCAAGATCTTGAACAAGAAACTGAAGTGAATGTTTATAAACTAAGGATACTATGAAATATTGATTGAAATTAGCAAATACTATGAATATTGGATGAACTGTCAATTATATCATCAAATTACAGCAAATGTACCTACAACTTAGTTTGGTTGAACCTCTACATGATAAACAATGTACCTGGCCAACATAGCAAATCTACATTTCCTAGGTCCAGCTCAATTGAACTGTTATCCATTCACACATACATTAAAAATCCAATTCCAGATTCTAACTCAGTTCAAGAAAAAGGAGTAACACCAAATAACAGTTTAATTTCTACATTAATATAGATTATATCAATTATAATCAAACGAGATTTCTATTATATTTTCTAAAATCTGGTTAAATTCCCACAATGAACCTAAACCAAACTAGGGAGAAGTGCTTCAAATCCGGACTTGTTTTTAGGTGTGATCAAAGTAATCAAATCAGATCTAGAGTTGTTTATCAGCTCAAGTATCTATGTAGGCATGTAGGTAACAAGTGATATAATGAAACTGGTGTAGAAATACAGTAAAATTAATGATAATTAAGCATAGGTAGGAATTGTTAAGATGGAGAGGGTGACCTTGTCAGATTGAACGACCTTGACAGTAGAAAGGAGCCTCCTTGGCCTGAAAGCAGCGACACCAGAGATGCCCTTTGGGAGAAAAGCAGGGTTGGCGACTCTGCTTCCTCCAAAGCTGCTCCTCAGCTGGCTCGCCATTGCCGACGTTGTTGCCATTCTAATTTACCACTCTATCGCTCTCTAGCAGCTCTAACATGCCTGATGAGTTGTTATGCAGGTACGAAAATGTAAGTGTATGTTAAAGATTTGGAGAGAGAAATGACATTATCCAGTCCAGGTGGAAGTTAGATTGCACCTCCCAAATCCAAGGCTGTGTTTCAATCGAATAGCACAACAAAGAACAATACAAGTCATCAATTCTGTTTCTCTGCAGATAATAGTAATACAAACAAAAAGATTATGGGATATGACATACGAGCTAATTCGCTAAGTGTTTTGCTTGAGCTAAGTCACCTACACAGCTGAGTAAAAAATGAAAGCCTTATAATCAGAGTCAAGCAACTCGCTAAACGATGCTACCCAGAAGAATACATGAGTCGAATATAACAGTAAAAATCTGGTTTCAGAATTGCAGGAGATTATGAACAGAAAAACAGAAATCAACATCACCCAACTGACCCGAGAGAATCAAACAGCATCACGAAGAGAAAAAATGCAGAATTGCAGGAGATTATCAGCAGCAAAACCGAAATCAACATCATCACCCAACTGACCCTAATCACTCAAGAGCATAAAACTATAAAATTGTTTAAAAATTAAAATTGGAAGCTTAATCTGCTAGGAACAAGCTTCTCCCTCATCACAAATAGATACAACCACAACAAAGCAAAAACCCAATGAAATCAGCAAAATTCACCCTCATAGAAAAATGAACATCAAGCACACAGTCATCTGAAGACAAGATGAGATTGAATCTAAGTAAGAACTCACAATAAGTTGCAATTGGAGGTTCAATTTGTGCATTCACCACTAGCATCCCATTTCGCCATATCCATCTCGCGAAGAAACCCTAATCTCCATTCCTGAAGCGATCGTCTACTTGATCGATAACCAGTACAATGTCGAGCTCGCTTGCGGCCACTTCTCCATCATATCCGCCTCCCTCAAATGGACGACGTCGTCTCTATTCTCGCTCGAATCTCCGACGTCGTCAAGGCGGCCTCTTTTCTGTTCAAAAGAATGGAACGGATTCAGTTACATGAGGGACTAGGGAGCAGGAACGAGGGAATGAGGGGGGTGGAGTGAAGGGACTAGGGAGTTGGACGAGGGAAGGAGTTTGGTGGAGTCGGGAGTCGCCATAGATTGGAAATGGGAAAAACTCGGAGAAATTGTGCGAGAGAAGGGAAGGGCATAGTAGTCATTGTTTCTAATATTTCGCCTATTTACAAAATTGTCACTGTGTCATTTAAATTTATTCACATTTTTTCCAGATTTAATGTGGAGCGTTGACGATGGTAAATCAAAGGCTGAGATCGATTCTCAGTTCTTATTTTAACAAAAATTCTTCTTAAAATCCACCTCTTATTTCCTATTCCAAATTTAAAGATTTTCCCTAGAACACCCCTCTTATTTCCTATTCCAAATTTAATCTTCTTTTTTTCAAATAATATTTTTCTAACCCAACCAAAAGGATATCCATTCAAGCATTTATTTTATCTTCCATTTATTGACATTCTCCGAAAGCATGCTCTTCAGAGAAGAGGAATACAAACCGAGATAAATTAGAAGAGTGTTAAAGAAAGATAAAAATACAAAGTCTTTATTTGGCACACCCTAAAATTCTATTTGGCACATCCTTACTTTCCTCACGAATGTATTTGGTCAGACTTTCGTCACGAAGGTATTTCACAAGAGATTCGTCACGGAGAAACGGAGGACTTCCGTCACGAAGGTTCTCAGGAGTTCCGTCACGAAGGTATTGGGGAAAAAAAAATAAAATATTCAGAATGTTGTAGAGAATTTCAATACGAGTCTGTGCATATAAAATACGTCCAAAACGGACATCGTTTGCCCTTCCAAAAGCCCTAAAAACAAAACAGTACGTCGTTTTCGTTAAGTTCGTAATATTTAAACATAATGTATAATTGTACTTTATAAGTAATAAACTAGTGATATTAAATGATAATATATAAATTTAATTGCATGATTTTTAACTATAATTAATAATTATATAAGTTTTTGTTTTTACGAACTTAACGCATGCAACTGTTTTGTTTTTAGGGCTTTTGGAAGGGCAAACGATGTCCGTTTTGGACGTATTTTATATGCACGGACTCGTATTGAAATTCTCTACAACATTCTGAATTTTTTATTTTTTTTCAAAAAAAGGTTCGTGACAGAACTCCCCAATACCTTCGTGACGGAAGTCTTCCGTTTCTCCGTGACGAATCTCTTGTGAAATACCTTCGTGACGAAAGTCTGACCAAATACATTCGTGACGAAAGTAAAGGTGTGTCAAATAGAATTTTAGGGTGTGTCAAATAGTAAGCCCCTAAAAATATTAATTTCAAGGCAAGTCAATTTCCACTTTAGTTAAATTTCAATTTGGCTAAGGAATGTATGTTGATTCAATTCATGGTTCCACGATTTTAATTTATGTTTGTTTGCGTTATATTGTCACAGAAGTATCGAGTATATGGTAAAAAATTTGTTGGTCAAGAACACCGCATTGAAATTCGGAGACACTATTTCCATTCAAATTGCGGGATCGGGAAAGAATGAATGGGTATTCGAAACTAAAAAAAATAAAAAATTGTCCCGCGCCCGCATTGCGGGTGCGTGACTATTGTTTTTAATTATTTATTATTATTATTTCAAATTTATTAGTTTTAATGAAATTTTTAACTTTATTATCACGCGGACGCAATGCGGGAGCGTGACCTTTTTTATAATTTATTTAAATTTATTTTCATTAAAATATTATTCTATTGCGGGAGCGTGACAATTTAAAATTAATTTGTTTTTATTTAATTATTATTTTATTTAAAAATATTGTCACGATCCCGCGTTGCGGATGTGTGACTATTTTACGGTTTTTTTTAAATCGGATATCCGTTCGATTATCCCGCTCCCGCAATGCGTGTGCGGTACAATTTCACGGCCCCGCAATACGGGTGCGTGACGGATTGAGTGTAAAAGAAAAAATAATGAGTGCAACAAGCATGAGGAGAAAGATCTCGTAAGGATAGATCCTTAGATGAGGACCGAGGATGATGCACACAAACGCTATAAGTCATGCACACACACGTTATAACTCATGCGCACAGTATTTGGTGATGCACACCATCTGTGGCACCTGTACACAATGTGTGCATGAGTTATATCTCGTGTGTGCATGAGTTATAACGTATGTTTGCATCATCCTCAATCTTTATCTAAGGGACTCATCTTCACCGAAACCTAACCCCTAGCATCACCCTTTAAATTTCATTGTGCTTTTTAATTTTGTTCAATTTTATTGAATAACACTACTACAAAAAGAGCTAATAACCCGTGCGTTTCTGCCCTAATACCCCAAATTTTGTCCGGTTTAAAGAAGTCCGCCTTATTAGGTCAAGGCAAATAACCCGGACCGAAATCCGGGTTATATTCCCCCACCAAAAAATTCCAAAATGTCAAGCGCCCAGGTAATTAGGTAATAAAATCCACCCACCACCTGATCCATTTCCATCCGTACCTATAGCTTCTAAAATTGTCCCAACTTCATCTGTAGGAAATGGAACTTCAGCCTGACCATGTATAACAGTTTTTATTTCAACCTTGACCCGACCACTCTTCAAGGGTCGATTGTGTAGCATCATGTCCATTGAAGAGGAATGATACACAACCCCTTTTACCACCTCATTATCAAGGTTAGGCCAAAACAATTGACAATTATATGTTCCCTATATAAACCAACGATAAAGTTAAATAATATATATTCTCCTTAATTCATAAATGTGCATTGTTATATAAAAAATTCATGAACTCTTACCTTTTGGTTTAATGTAGCCAATATACCTTCTCCAATGGAGCAAGATGCTTTTCCACTTGGGGGAATATTATCTTTGGGATCAGAAATATTCAAGGTTTTGGGAGTTTTGGGATCAGAAATATTGAAGGAAGACAAATTTGGAAGTGGTTCATTTGGGATGTACTGTTTTCTCTCGTCTAATAATTTCTGAATGAATGCTTCGTTAAACATGGACTCAATTTCAGCTTTCATAGCGGCTTAAAGCATCTTTGCAGTTGCCTCATTCGCTTCTGCCTCCTTGACATTCACCCCACATGATGATGCAGGACGAGATGCATGACCAAAGTATTGACTAATATTTTCACCCTGACCAACCCCTAAAATTTGCCCTGGGTGCTCTTCATTGCCCAAAACCATTGATAGCACATCCTTGCGTCCTGTTGAAATGAACTCTCCAGCAGATTCTTGTTCAAGTAGAAGATCCTGTGAACATTAAAAGGCATCAGTTATCTCAAGAAACTTTCGAAACTAAAAGTTTAACATGAAGAGCCCCCAATATTTCTGAATTTCATAACTAAATCAAACATAACCGAAGATAGCTAAATTACTAAATCAAACATTCTGAATTTCAGTTATCTCAGTAAACTTTCAGAACTGGCATAAGTTATCTCAAGAAACTTTCACATAATCAGCAAAATTTCTGAATGTGCAGCACCAGAATTTCATATTTAGTGGAGTATAAGTTACAAAGGCATCGATTAATAGATTTCTGAATTTTTGCAGCTTCAGACTTTCTGAATTTCTGCAGCTCCAGAATTTCTGAATTCCAGAATTTGTTAGCACCATAATTAACAAACACTAATATCAATTTCTGAAAACTGTACATATGAATTTCTGAAAACTGATTCATCCTCACATATTATTATCACCTTTAATTTTAGGCAATGGCTATATGCACGCGAATCGAGGCCTATATGCACGTGATTCCGTGCGCGCATCTTATGCGCACCACTCTGTGCGCTGGTGTTCTGCGCACTTAGGTATTACGGGTACTTTTCGTAAATTTTCAGAATATGTAACAACTGGTGCGCGGAACGACTGCGCACAGGTTGAACATATGTGCGCCTAGATTCTGCGCACAGGTTAAAGAAGTAACCGTTGAAATTTTTGAAATTTGCGTTATTTTCAATATTTGATTATGTTTGAAAAACTTATACAAATTAGTGTTATTAGGCATATAAAGTGCGTATAAGGTCTCCCCGTCACAAAAAGTGGCTCCAAAATACGCAAAAACGCTAAAATGCCTTAATGGGCCTTAAGGCCTTTTAAGGTCCAATAAGGCGGAACGATGCCCAAACGACGTCGGAATGCAATGAAACTTGTTTTCAATGAATATTATAGCTATTTAACCTTGTCGGTAACTTCAAGTCGAAATCCCGTACTCTTCAAGTAACACCTCCTTTGTAAACCTTTACTAGTCTTTCAATCTTCGAAATAGTTGAAATAGTTGCGATATGAAGGGTCTACCACATCGATGTTGATTATGTTGGAAAAAATTATAAAAATTAGTGTTATTAGGCATATAAAGTGCGTATAAGGTCTCACCGTCACAAAAAGTGGCTCGAAAATACGCAAAAACGCTAAAAGGCTTTAATGAGCCTTAAGGCCTTTTAAGGTCCAATAAGGTGGAACGATGCCCAAACGACGTCGGAATGCAATGAAACTTGTTTTCAATGAATATTATAGCTATTTAACCTTGTCGGTAACTTCAAGTCAAAATCTGGTACTCTTCAAGTAACACCTCTTTTGTAAACTCTTACTAGTCTTTCAATCTTCGAAATAGTTGAAATAGTTGCGATATGAAGGGTCTAGCACATCGATGTTGATTATGTTTGAAAAGGTTATACAAAACAGTGTTATTAAGCATATAAAGTGCGTATGAGGTCTCCCCGTCATAAAACGTGGCTCGCAAAAACGCTAAAAGGCCTTAATGGGCCTTAAGGCTTTTTAAGGTCCATTAAGGCGAAACGATGCCCAAAGGACGTCGGAATGCAATGAAAATTGTTTTCAATGCATATTATAGCTATTTAACTTTGTCGGTAACTTCAAGTCGAAATCTCGTACTCTTCAAGTAACACCTCCTTTGTAAACCTTTACTAGTCTTTCAATCTTCGAAATAGTTGAAATAGTTGCGATATGAAGGGTCTAGCACATCGATGTTGATTATGTTTGAAAAACTTATACAAAATAGTGTTATTAGGCATATAAAGTGCGTATAAGGTCTCCCCGTCACAAAAAGTGGCTCGAAAATACGCAAAAACGCTAAAAGGCCTTAATGAGCCTTAAGTCTTTTTAAGGTCCATTAAGGCGAAACGATGCCCAAAGGACGTCGAAATGCAATGAAAATTGTTTTCAATGCATATTATAGCTATTTAACCTTGTCGGTAACTTCAAGTCGAAATCTCGTACTCTTCAAGTAACACCTCCTTTGTTAACCTTTACTAGTCTTTCAATCTTCGAAATAGTTGAAATAGTTGCGATATGAAGGGTCTAGCACATCGATGTTGATTATGTTGGAAAAACTTATACAAATTAGTGTTATTAGGCATATAAAGTGCGTATAAGGTCTCTCCGTCACAAAAAGTGGCTCGAAAATACGCAAAAACGCTAAAAGGCCTTAATGGGCCTTAAGGCTTTTTAAGGTCCATTAAGGCGAAACGATGCCCAAAGGACGTCGGAATGCAATGAAAATTGTTTTCAATGCATATTATAGCTATTTAACATTGTCGGTAACTTCAAGTCGAAATCTCGTACTCTTCAAGTAACACCTCCTTTGTAAACCTTTAGTAGTCTTTCAATCTTCGAAATAGTTGAAATAGTTGCGAAATGAAGGGTCTAGCACATCGATGTTGATTATGTTTGAAAAACTTATACAAAATAGTTTTATTAGGCAAATAAAGTGCGTATAAGGTCTCCCCGTCACAAAAAGTGGCTCGAAAATACGCAAAAACGCTAAAATGCCTTAATGGGCCTTAAGGCTTTTTAAGGTCCATTAAGGCGAAACGATGCCCAAAGGACGTCGGAATGCAATGAAACTTGTTTTCAATGAATATTATATCTATTTAACCTTGGTGGTAACTTCAAGTTGAAATCTCGTACTCTTCAAGTAACACCTCCTTTGTAAACCTTTACTAGTATTTTAATCTTCGAAATAGTTGAAATAGTTGCGATATGAAGGGTCTAGCACATCGATGTTGATTACGTTTGAAAAACTTATACAATTTAGTGTTATTAGGCATATAAAATGCGTATAAGGTCTCCCCGTCACAAAAGTGGCTCGAAAATACGCAAAAACGCTAAAAGGCCTTAATGGGCCTTAAGGCCTTTTAAGGTCCAATAAGGTGAAACGATGCCCAATCGACGTCGGAATGCAATGAAACTTGTTTTCAATGAATATTATATCTATTTAACCTTGTCGGTAACTTCAAGTCGAAATCTCGTACTCTTCAAGTAACACCTCCTTTGTAAACCCTTACTAATCTTTCAATCTTCGAAATAGTTGAAATAGTTGCGATATGAAGGGTCTAGCACATCGATGTTGATTATGTTTGAAAAACTTATACAAAATAGTGTTATTAGGCATATAAAGTGCGTATAAGGTCTCCCCGTCACAAAAAGTGGCTCGAAAATACGCAAAAACGCTAAAAGGCCTTAATGGGCCTTAAGTCTTTTTAAGGTCCATTAAGGCGAAACGATGCCCAAAGGACGTCGAAATGCAATGAAAATTGTTTTCAATGCATATTATAGCTATTTAACCTTGTCGGTAACTTCAAGTCGAAATCTCGTACTCTTCAAGTAACACCTCCTTTGTAAACCTTTACTAGTCTTTCAATCTTCGAAATAGTTGAAATAGTTGCGATATGAAGGGTCTAGCACATCGATGTTGATTATATTTGAAAAACTTATACAATTTAGTGTTATTAGGCATATAAAGTGCGTATAAGGTCTCCGATCCCCATCACAAAAAGTGGCTCGAAAATACGCAAAAACGATAAAAGGCCTTTTATGCGCATTGGATCTGCGCACATCTTTCTGTGCGCAGGCCAAATGCGCACATCTTTCAGCGCACGACGTTTCGGATTCCCGAAGTTGTGCGCTGAACGTTTGCGCATTACCTTTTATGTGCGCTGGTGTCCTGCGCACGAGTTTGTCAGCCATTGCCAGAATTTTCAAATTTATCCCGAAAATACCCTTGTGCGCAATACAACAGCGCACCAACCTATGCGCATAACTTCTGCGCACCAAATCATGTGCATATAGTGAAAAGTCGCGTGCATATAGGCGTTTCGTAATTTTATACTCCAGAAGATAACACTGATTCATCCTCACATGGATCACTAGCCTACAAACTAATTCAAGTAACAGATACAATCCAGGAAAACGAATTCAAGCAATAGACACAATCCAGGAAAACGAATTCAAGAAATAGTCACAGGAAAACAATCAAGCAACAGTCGGCTAGAGTTGTATGTAAAAATGTATTGATAGAATTGTATTAGATTACAAGGCTTAGGTGGAGATCTTTATATAGTGAAAAATCAAGGAAGTGGAGGAAGGGTGTAACGGCTCTTTTGTTAATTAGAACAGCCGGCTACACTAGTTACAAGGAGCATGGGAAATGTAGGTGGAGTGCCATTATTAATGGTTGTGTTGGTGCATGAATTCCAATATTCCCCCTAAAGTGGAGTATATGTTGCAAACACTCAACTTGTACAATAGTGAAGTGAATGTGCGTGGACCAAGGGGCTTTGTAAAGATGTCGGCCAGTTGATCCTTAGTACGGATATGAAAAGTCTTGACTTCACCTCTTTGGATCTTCTCGCGTATAACATGACAATCGATTTCGATGTGTTTTGTGCGTTCATGGAATACGGGCTTCGAGGCAATGTGGAGTGCTGATTTGTTGTCACAATAGATAGTGCACGGCTGAGGGTGAGGGACCCGAAGAACTTTGAGAAGTGCACGTAGCCATGTGAGTTCACAACAAGTGTACGCAATGGATCGATATTCGGCTTCGGCACTAGAGCGGGAGACGGTTGCTTGCTTTTTAGTCTTCCAAGAGTGTAACACCCGTCGCTTTGGGCCGACCCATTACAAGGGTTGCAGCCCATGCACTCCAACCCATCCTTGGTAGCTCCGCCAATTAAAGGCAACTATTTCTCAAGAGGTTGTTGGTGCGGCTCGAACTTGAGACCTCCACCCTTTTACCAAGCGGCAGCGCTACTTAGTAACCAACCAAATACAGGTATGGAGATTTGTGGTGGTATCGGGTTTTTAGTAGCTGGTACAGCCGTAGAATTTTATACGGGTGCGGGGATTTGTCGTGTCATGGGATTGGCAGTGATTGTTACGGTTGTATGACATTGTACAGGCAACGCATCATCCCAAAATATAGATGGGGTTGTAAAATTCGGAAGTGGTAAATCCGTATGGTTTTGAGAAATATTCGAATTTTTGAGGAAAGGAAATTTTGTTTCATGTAAAATTACATCACGGGAAATGATGGTTTTCTTATGAGTAAAATCATAGAGTTTGTAACCTTTGATTCCGGGCGGATATCCGATAAAAACACACTCCATTGAACGAGGTTCAAATTTGGTCGGGCAAAGAGGATGTGTAGAAGCAAAACAACGACAACCAAAAACGCGTAAATGTGAATAATTAGGAGATTTGCAAAAGAGTATTTCAAAAGGAGTTTTATTTTTCAAGGCACGACTTGGCATACGATTGATTAAATAAGTGGCAGTAAGGATGGCATCTCCCCAAAAACATTTCGATAAATGAGATTGAAAAAGGAGTGCACGAGCAACGTTCAACAAGTGGCGGTGTTTGCGTTCAGCTACACCATTTTGTTGAGGGGTATTGACACAACTAGTTTGATGTAAAATCCCTTTGGAGGAGTAAAAATCATAACATTTGAATTCTGGTCCATTATCACTACGGACGATTTTTACATGTCTATCGAATTGATTTTCGATGAGTGTAAGAAATTGAATGACGAGAGGTCGGGCCTCGGATTTTCTTTTCATAAGATAAATCCATGTAAATTTTGAAAAGTCGTCTACAATGGTTAAGAAATAATGTGCCCCTGTTAAAGAAGGAACATGGTAGCCTCCCCAAATATCCATATGAATAAGATCGAAACATGAAGAACTAGTGGAAGTACGCAGCGGAGAAGGTAATCAAGTTTGTTTGGCCAAAGGGCAAATTAAACAAGAATGTTCAAGTGAACCTTTGTTTTGAAAAACTGGAATGAGAGATGATACTTGTTGTGATGGATGTCCAATGCGTTGGTGCCATAGGGAGGCTGAGATGGTGACGTTACATGAAGTGACATGTGGTTGAGATGAGCAAGTATAGGCCATCTCGTTCATATCCATTCGCAATCATCTTCCTCGTGAGGAGGTCCTGAATCACACAAATTCTTCTTAGAAATATAGTAGCATAGAAAGAATCATATGCCAATTTACTAATTGAAACAAGGTTAACGGAAAATTCAGGAACACAAAGGACATGCAAAATTGTTAATTGAGATGTAAAAGTTACGGTTCCGATATGTGAAACGGTATAAGATTTTTCATCCGGTAAACGAACAAAATGACTTTTAGTTGGTTCATAAGAGTCTAAAAACGAGTATGATAGGTAATGTGATCACTCGCTCCACTGTCCAAAATCCATGAATCCGGAGGGTAAGAAGAACGAGGTTGGGTATTACCTGAGAAGTGCCAATTTTAAGAGGGTTTACCGTCATGATTTTCGGAAGTGAATTGGATGGAAGAAGTCAAAGTCGGGGACTGCTGTGAGGCCACAAATTGTTGAGTTATTCACCTAAGAAGGCCCATCAATTTTTGATGGTAGAAATGTGGCGATTGATTAGTTGTTGAGTTTCCGGATTGATTCGAACCGGGCTTATGTAGAAGTGTTTGACGATTTCCCACTGTGGAGCCATTTGATGAATCCATGTGTTGATTGAGTGAGTTTCTCCCATTGTTTGGATTGTGTACCATCGTTTTGTGTAGATGGGTTGATCGACATGAGGAATAACTGTGAGATTGATTGATAATCCTAAGAAACTGATAACATATAGAAAGAAATAATGTAGAAAACTAGAGTTGTATGTAAAAATGTATTGATAGAATTGTATTAGATTACAAGGCTTAGGTGGAGACCTTTATATAGGCAGAGACTATACGCACTACATTTTTTACCCATCCACACTACATTTACATACGCCCATTATGGGCGTACGCTTGTTTCGGGCAGACAGGCAAAACAATTTGGTATACGTATAAGTTTTCTTATACGTATACAATTTTGTAAAAAATACAAAATACATCTTGTACGCTAAAAACGGGCGTACGCCCATTTCGAACGTACCGTAATGATAATTTTTTCCCCAAATAAATGAAAAATTAAAGAAAAAATAAAAAAAAATTGTACGCTGGTTTCAACGTACAACATTTTTTTTCGAAATTTTTTTTATTACGTTTTTTTTTAAATAATTAATTACATTAGTATATAATAACAATAATAGGTCATATATCACATCTGCCTCTTTGCTCTAGTGGTAAAGAGTTGCATAGATTGCTCTGAGGTTTTGAGTTCGAATCTCAACACTAACATCTCACATTTTTTATTTTTGGCTAAAAAATGATAGCAAGAGAGGTGGGGGAGAGTCGAACTTGAGACCTCATGGACTTTTATTTTTGGGTAAAAAATGATGGCAAGAGAGGTGGGGAAGAGTCGAACTTGAGACCTCATGGACATGTAATGAAGTGAAACCACTAGGCTAATGAATCATATTGATATATTTGTAATATTAATACTACAAGTTACAATCGAATTTGGGCTCACCTCACTATTTTATTAGAATAACAGTTTTTTTAATCTTGGTCTCAAATATCTATATTTATAGACTATTAATTATTTTAATAATTTCTAAAAAAATAATTATTTAAATAATAAGGTGTATCTTGTTGACATATTTGTAATATTAATACTACAAGTGATGATTGAACTTGAATCTACCTCATTATTTATTAGAAAAACCGTTTTCTTTTATTTTTGTCCCGAATATTTATTGAATTAATTACTTAAATAATTTGAATAAAATAATAATTATTTAAATAATCACATGTGTAAGCTTTTTTAATATTTATAAAATATTTTGAAAAACCTTTTTATATACGACGTTCAAGGTTGTACTTTGTGGTCTACGTCTTTTGTCACATATTAGAACCTTCAAATCATCCTTACTCGTAACTCTGGATAAGCCAACATATAACTGGCCATGAGCAAAAACTGGTCTTGGTAGAAACAAAACTACCTGAAATTGTCGTTGAAATTGTGAGAGAAAGCAATGCTTTAATTATTGTATTTATAGGTTGATTTCATATCAGTTTAAAAAATATTTTCAGATAGCACATCTAATAAATTGATATGGTGGCAAGATAGGATTCTAACGAATTGTCGACAAGATAAGGATAAAATCTTGCATATACCACATCTAACAACCAATCTTGCATAATAGTTTTACGTATTTTCGATTCAAAATAGTTATGCAAGATGAATAAAATCGAGTAAAACGGACTTAAAACGAGTAACGGTGCAAAAATCGAGTAAAACGGAATTAAAACTTGTAATGGTACAAAAATCGAGGAAAACGGACTTAAAACGAGTATTGGCGCGAAAATCGAGTAAAACGGACTTAAAACGAGTAATGGTGCGCAAATCGAGGAAAACAGACTTAAAACGAGGAATGGTGCGAAAATCGAGTAAAACCGACTAATGACGCGGAAATCGAGTAAAACAGACTTAAAACGAGAAGGGGTATTTAGCAAAAAAAAGGAGAGAGATGATGGAAGGGGGTATTTAGCAAAAAAGTTGAAAAATAAGTTGTAAGGGAAGGGGGTATTTAGCAAAAACAACTTCAAAAATGATGTGATAAGTGTATAGTTTGGGCCCAATTCGTTTAAACGCCTTAAAACGATAAAAATCAAAATTTCAAAATTGTAACATGACATCAAATAAGTCCCATAGTCGTTTTCATTTGTCGGAATCAGAAAATAATGATCGAAAACGTCAACGGGCCTAATAAGGCCTAATGAAAATTTAATGAGGCCCATTATAAAAAAACGACATAAAACGGCTTAATAAGACTTCAAAACACAAAAAACTTGAAATGTAAAAGTAGTATTTGCTCAAATACTACTTTTACATTTCAAGTGTTTTGCGATTTAAGGTCTTATTAAGCCGTTTTATGTCGTTTTTTGATAATGGGCTTCATTAATTTTCCATTCGGCCTTATTAGGCCCGTTGACGTTTTTGATGATTTTTTTTCGATTCCGACAAATGAAAACGATTATGGGCTTTATTTGCTATCATGTTACAATTTTGAAATTTTAATTTTTATCGTTTTAAGGCGTTTAAACGAATTGGGCCCAAACTATCCACTTATCACATCCACTATCCATATTCACTATCCACTATCTACATTCACTATCCACTATCCAAACCCTATACCCTATACCCTATACCCTATCCATATTTTCTCGATTTTCACGCCATTAGTCGTTCTAAGTCGGTTTTACTCGATTTTCGCGCCATTAGTCGTTCTAAGTCGGTTTTACTCGATTTTCGCGCCATTTCCCGTTTTAATCCCGTTTTACTCGATTTTCGCGCCATTTCACGTTTTAATCCTGTTTTACTCGATTTTCCTGCCATTTCCCGTTTTACTCGATTTTCCCGCCAACTCGTTTTAAGTTCGTTTATTTGATTTTTGCGTCATTACTCGTTTTAAGTCCGTTTTACTCGATTTTCGTGCCAACTCGTTTTAAGTCCGTTTTACTCGATTTCCGCGCCGTTACTCGTTTTAAGTCTGTTTTACTCGATTTTCGCGCCAACTCGTTTTAAGTCTGTTTTACTCGATTTTCGCGCCTTTACTCGTTTTAAGTCCGTTTTACTCGATTTTCGCGTCGTTACCCGTTTTAAGTTCATTTTTCTCGATTTTCGCGTCATTAGTCGTTCTAAGTCGGTTTTCTCGATTTTCACGACATTACTCGTTTTAAGTCGATTTTTCTCGATTTACACACCGTTTCGAGTCCGATTTCTGGTGAGAGAGACTTTATTTGGACTTTATCTTAGTAAGACAAGTTTTATATTTTTTCAAACATAATTAACCATCGATGGTGTTGGAATCTTTAATCCAAGTTTGTGTTGGAATTTTTCAAACATAAGTTATCAATTGTCATATATTGTATAAATTTTGTAGTTTTTGTTGAAATATATTTTGTTTTATATTGAATAAGAATTTATTTTATCAATATATATTATTTAAATAACAATATTACAAATACAAAGAAAATATTTTGGGAATAATATGGATTATCATAGTTTTTTATCTCAAAATATATTATAAATATTAAAAAAGCTTACACACCTGATTATTTGAATAATTTTTTTTTCTCAAAATTATTAAAGTAATTAAATCAATAAATATCTGGGACAAAAATAAAAAAACTATTTTTCAAATAAAAAATAAGGTAGATTCAAGTTCGATCATCTCTTGTAGTATTAATATTATAAATAATATCAATAAGATACACATTATTATTTAAACAATTATTTTTTCTCGAAATTATTAAAATAATTAATTCTATAGATGTATGAGACCAAGATAAAAGAAAAACTGTTATTCTAATTAATTAGTGAGGTGAACCCAAATTCGATTGTAACTTGTACTATTAATATACAAATATTTCAACATGATTCATTAGTCTAGTGGTTTCACTTCATTACATGTTCATGAGGTCTCAAGTTCGACTCTCTCCCACCTCTGTTTCCATCATTTTTTATCCAAAAATAAAAAAAGAGTAATCTATGCAGCTCTTTACCACTAGAGCAAAGAGTCAGATGTGATATATGACCTATTATTGTTATTATATACTAACGTAATTAATAATTTTTTAAAAAAAATCGTAATAAATTTTTTTTTCAAAAAAAATGTTGTACGCCGGAAATTGGCGTACTATGCAGCTTTTTACCACTAGAGCAAAGAGGTAGATGTGATATATGACCTATTATTGTTATTATATACTAACGTAATTAATTATTTTTAAAAAAAAAATCGTAATAAAAAAAAAATTCAAAAAAAATGTTGCATTTCCAGCGTACGGATTTTTTTTTTTTTTAATTTTTCATTTATTTGGGGAAAAATTATCATTACGGTACGTTCGAAATGAGCGTACGCCCGTTTCTAGCGTACAAGATGTATTTTGTATTTTTTACAAAATTGTATACGTATAAGAATAGCCGGCTACACTAGTTACAAGGAACATGGGAAATGTAGGTGGAGTGTCATTATTAATGGTTGTGTTGGTGCATGAATTCCAATAACAATCCATCGCTTTTACACACAAACTAATGAAAGCAAATGAAAATCGATTTCAAGCAAGAGAGCGAGACAGAAGAAACGTACCTGGTGAAGCGATCAAACGACGCCAACAGAGACGCGGACGAACAGAGAAACAGACGCCGACGAAAGAGGAGTGTCTGACGAACCAGTCCGTGGAACAACGGTGGAGGTGCGGTAGTTAGTAGAGGTACTATGGTCGAGCGACGGTTCTCATGATGATCGAGTAGATTGTTGTGCTGAATAGATTGACGGTGCTCAATAGATTAGGGCTCACTAGTCCGCGCCAGCCTTCCTTATTTTGGGGAAGAATTAAGGAGTATAATAATCCGGATTTTAATATTGTTAAATTAATAAATAATCTGGATATGCCAGTTGCGATATATAATAAATGTATATAAAACCCGGGCGCGCGAGCGTGCGAGTTATTTGAGTATAGTATATACTCATATAGTGAGATCAGGGTTAGCAGTTTTTTCAAACTAAGAATATATCACGTGTATAGAACTCCCGGGTTATATTACATGATATTATTAGGCCTTTTTTGTGAATTTTTTTCTGAAATAAGCTTTTTTTAGAAAATATTCCCGATATGGGCTCGTTTTGAAAATAATTCCCAACATAGGCACTCTTATGAGGTTCGAAATTTTTTCACGTAAACCAGCGTCTCTCATCCGAAGCAGATTTTTATTTTTTAATTCCCCCGTATAAGAGACGCTTACACATAAAATTTAAAAAAAAAAAAAATGGATTTGTACAAAGGATTTGTTTTAATTTTTTTTTTCAAAGTTTATATATATATATTATTATATATGACTTACTCGTGTTTGGATGGCTCGTATGGGCTCGTTTGAAATCGGAATGGATCACGACCAATTTCGTTGGGTCCGTATTGATCCCAGCTTTCACCAGATATGTCTCTCGCTCGATTATGATTTCGAACGACCCCATACGAGCCACCCGAACACGCGTAAGTCTCGTGCGTACCTTCTACTGTAAATGGATATTTACAAATTCGTTCCTCCATATCAGGCGATGAGAGACATATCTGGTGAAAGCTAAGATCAATACGGACCCAACGAAACTGGTCGTGATCAATTCCGATTCCGAACTGGTGAAAGAAGGTATGCACGAGATCTACGCTTGTTTGGATGGCTCGTATGGGCTTGTTCGGAATCGGAATTGACCACGACCAGTTTCGTTGGGTCCGTATTGATCCCAGCTTTCACCAGATATGGAGGAACAAATTTGTAAATATCCATTTACAGTAGAAGGTACGCACGAGACTTACGCGTGTTCGGGTGGCTCGTATGCGGTCGTTCGAAATCAGAATTGAGCGAGAGACATATCTGGTGAAAGCTGGGATCAATACGGACCCAATGAAATCGGTCGTGATCCATTCCAATTTCAAACGAGCCCATACGAGCCATCCAAACACGAGTAAGTCTTATATAATAATATATATATAAAAACTTTGATTTTTTTTTAAAACAAATCCTTTGTATAAGGCGCTGGGAGCGCCAGATACAAATCCAATTTTTTTTAAAAATTTTTATACCGTCTCTTACACGGGGGAATTAAAAAATAAAAATCTGCTTCGGACGAGAGACGCTGGTAAAAACCAGCGTCTCTCATACGTGAAAAATTTTCGAACCTCATAAGAGTGCCTATGTTGGGAATTATTTTCAAAACGAGCCCATATCGGGAATATTTTCTAAAAAAAGCCTATTTCATAAAAAAAATTCCTTTTTTTGTAGTAGTGTAATTTTGATCTTATATAATTTTATGTTGCTATTACGGAACGAAGATTTGACGAAGAAAAATAGGAAGTAAAAGATAATATTCATAAAATTAGACGTGATATTCGTGAAATTGAATGGTGATATTCGTGCAATTAAGGATAATATTAACGAATTGGTGGTGATAAACACGGTATAGGGTGCTAATATTTATATAAACATGTAACCATATTGAAGTAATTGGGTGATAATTGATATTCACGAATTGAATAGTGATATTCCAGTTACTAGTACATTCAATATTTATAAATTAGGAGGGTGATATTCAGGTTATTGAGTGTGATATTCATTTGATATTCCGGAGTTGAGTTGTGATATTCATGTTATTGAGTGTGATATTGATATTCACGAGTTGAGTGGTGATATACATGTAACTGCGTTCTTACAAATATTAGATGATTGTACATGAATATCACATAAATTTCGTTAGGATTACAAACCGAAATTGATTTGAACAAACAAAGCCTAAAATATGGTGCAAACATGCTAATTCATAATAAAAAATCAATAATGATACACAAAATAACATTAAAAATGCAATCATCTTCGAGTAAGAAGAGTAGGAAGAATAATCACACATTTTCCATATTCAATGAAATAATCTTGAATAAAAATTAGAAGATGAAGATCGTCTGATGTTGGAATGAAGAACGGAGAGGAGAGAGAGAGAGAGAGAGAGAGAGAGAGAGAGAGAGAAGGTGATAAGAAGAGAAGAACAAACGTTTGATTTTTATGGTAACTGATATCTTTCGATTATTTTTTGTAACTGATACTATTTTCAATTAATAATCTTTTTTTCTTTATTCTCTAATTACTATTTTTTCAAATATATAGAACTTGTACATTCATCTAACGTCCATCTCATCTAATCTAACATCTCTTATTCATACATACGTTTCATCATAATTCTCCTTTTACTTGAACCTTCCTCTAAAATGTATAACTTAAGTACACAAGGTATCATCCATGCACAAAACTACATACATACTAGTAGATAAAGCAACATGTTGCAAAACAACTAAATGGACTGAATTTATAATATACAATTACCCATGCACCTAGAAGGTATAACTGGTGCACACATGAGGTATAACTCATGCACACAACTACATTCAAATTAAAATTTTACAGAACTAGATATTAATATCATATATGCACCAAAGTTAAGAAATGTGCAGAGAATAAACCCTCAAACCTTATAATCTTTGATCTCTTTGATCTCAATCTCATTTACTCATTCACACAAACACATACGTAGTATATAGAACTTCATGCAAAATTCATCTATGCATACCAGTAGTTTATGCAAACTGAATTATGAAATTCATATATAATTTACCTTCAAACATAGCTATCTTATATGTCATTTTTGAAACCGCTTCTAGTAGTGCTTCAAATCAGGGCAGCGAGAAGACGATTTGACCAAATTTTGCTGGATTTGCAAGAATCTTGTTATCGTTCTTCTCCTCTTATGGAATTGCCTTGAAGTAGGCTTCAAATGGCCACAAATTGGGTGGAATCGAGTAGATCTGCGAGAATCTTCCTCGACAAACTTCTTTCAACGTGATTGTGTACGTTTCTTCCTCTTCACCGAGATTGTGTTTGTATAGACTTGAATCGAGTGTGAGAGCGTTGTATTTTTCATTGAAATCGACTGAAATTGTTGGAGCATGCGAGAGTATTCCAAATCTGATATTTGGGGAAGAAGTTTAGGAAGAAGAAAAAGGAAAAGCGCGTGTATTATGCCTCATATCTAATTTGTAAAGTGTGGACCCCCTATTATTATGGGGTTTCTGGGCTTTTGGATAGGATAGAGTTTATCCTTAGAGCATGTTTATCCATGAGACTATAAAGAGTCTCATTAAGTCATAATAAGTAATATTATAGTGCATGAGACTCATTTTGATTTTGCCCCTTTATCAATAAGACTCCTAAATTCATAAATACAGAAAAATATTAAAAAATTTAAACATAATTAAACTGGATATCTTTAGATAGATAAAAATGTAACTAAAATTATGATGTTTTTATTTTATATTTTTAATCTATAAATTTCAAGATAAATCAATTTAAAATTTTTAACTATGAAAAACGTTTTGCCAATATACCAACGACACATGTCATCTTCTGCATTTCTAAATATGTGTTTAGTAGCACCATCAAAACAAACTACGTTGTTTTGAATCAAATATAGGCATTTTTTTAAGCAATCAAACACGGCATATCATGTGAGTCTCATACCCGGTCTCAAATTTCTTCCATTTCTTGAGACCCTCAACCCAATCTCATACCCCATTTTTATTAGCTTAATGAAATATAATCAATGATAAACATGCTTTTAGTCCTACTCTATAGGCCTATATTAATAGATATTTCACCCTATGTTGAATATGTATATCTTTTTTTATTATTTCTTATAAAAAATGGGATTCAATAGAATATATCATAATAATTATAAACATTATAAATATTTTTCACTATACAGTTTTTTTTTGAAGTAACTATGCATGTGTTTGATTAGTAAGATTTGAAATTGAAAAACTACTAGTGTTTGTGAAAATAATTATGTATTTGAGATCATAAGCTTAATTTCTTGACAAAATTAATATATTTGTATAGATCATAAGCTTAATTTCTTGACAACATTAATATATTTGTCTTTCTAAACACAAAAATGTATTATGATTTATTCATTTAGATATTTAATTAATCCAATTTAACTATTTTATTCATTTATTACAATTTGAACTCTCTTAATTAGTTTCCTACAGACTAACTTGTTTTATTTGTCATATGTACTCCAATTTTCTATGTGTGAATGCAAATAATATTTTCATACAACTTAAATGGTTATTTAATATACTCTTTGTAGTATTGTTTATGTTTTTTTGTCAGTTGGTGGATCGACAAATGAGTTATGAGTCAGTTTCATTTGCCACCAGTGATCTCTATAGATGTGGATGGTTTTGTTTTATATAAACTAGAAACGGGCAGGAAAATTACAGTTTTTAATATGATTTAACGTTGTTTAATAGGCGTCCTAAAATTAGATTGGGCTAATCATATTCACAACCCTTTATGATATAGAATCTAACCTCGACAAAACAGTCTCTAATCTTTGTTCTATCAAAAAAAAAAAAAGTTTAATTAGTGATTATGTTTTTCCTGAATGTTTTATTAATCATTTTAGCAATTGACACACAACTACCTATAAATTCGTCTCTCCCTTTAAAATCATCACATTACCTAATTAGCTCGGGTGCTTTTTTTTTTGCCAAACAATTAGCTCGTGTATTGGTGTTCCTATTTTATTAGGCCTTAAATCAACTGAAACCTGCGTACGGGTCTTGCGTAATTATAATTTCTTAAATGTTTCATAATATATATTGAAATGATGTTATATCATATAATCAAATGAGTTTGATGATTTGTACCTCTTCTCTCAATTCGCCAAATTATTATATAATTTTGTAATATTATTGTAATATACGGGACATAAGTTTTTAAAAATATGATTTTTAATATTCTTGTAATGTACATGACAAAAGTTTTTAAATATATGTTATTTGCGTATGCAATTTCTTCAATGCTCTATATGCTAAATTTTTGTTCAAGTCTTGTTTGCAGTATTATTACCAACTCCACAGATTTTGGTATATAAAATAAGGTAATCTATTTTGATTTATTAATAGCCAAGTTGGTGAATATATGATCTATTTTTCTGTCTATAACTCATTACAATTGAATAAACTCGAGGACCAGTTATTAAATGTCATTTCCCCATTGTATACATTTTTGACGTGTTTACTAAATTATCATGCTTGTTGGAAACTGAGTGTAAATGTTTGAAAACAATATGCTAGCATATTGCAATATGTAATATTGTTTACAATTACTAAAATTAGATGCAAACGGCCTCCGATAAGAGCTCAAAGTTTGGTACTAATGACGAAAAATGTAGTTTAGGATAAGTAAAAAGTAAACACTTCAAGCACAAATAAATTGAAAGAGGAAAAAATGCATACCATATAGTTCACAACATATCTCCCTCTTTGTATAAATTTAGTAATTGCAAAAGTTAAATCATTTTACAAAGACACATGATACATGAATTGAATATAGGGAATTTAGATTCTTTGGTAAGTCGGTCCTCTAAACTCTGTAAACCTGCATATTATTTATATATATATATACTCCATCCGTCCCAAAATATGAGTCTCATTGTACAAAAATATCTTGGATTAAGGCAAATGCTTTAACGTACATAGGTGCATTGAAAATGATGAATGTAAAATATTAAAATAATTCATTAACCAATAGGAGAAGAGTTTACAAATGAAAAGTACATAAGTGCATTGAAAATGATGAATGTAAAATATTAAAATAATATGAGTAAGGGTATAATTGGAAGAAGTTTATGGACAAAAATAGAAATGAGACTAACATTTCAGGACGCCCAAAAAGGAAAATGGGACTCATATTTTGGGACGGAGGGAGTATAATTTACTAAAGCCTTCATGTGTACCTTTGAAAAAAGTTATTGATCTGGCTTTTTACTTTTTACTTTATTAATCTAATGATAAAGTCAATTACTGCAAAATCATACCATCCACTCCAAACCTCTGTCCACATGAGAGGTTTGTAAGGTCTGTTTTAGTAAACACATAACAGTAAAAGTCATTGCAAGTATATTAATCTGTCACAATAAGATCATTAACTATTAAAAAATTTATTTTGAAAAGAATTAAGATTGTCAACAAGAACACTGAAACTTATAACGGGATCAAGAGAGTCATCTTCCTTGCACATTAACCATGGAACACCAATATCTAATCCAACAACAATGTTAGCAGCCCATCTCATGTGATCACAACCTTCTTGTCCAAACATCTTTCTTTGCATTTTATATTTATATTTGATCTGAAAACACAAACTGATAGCACATAATTCAGTTTTTGAAATCAGAAACTCAAATTAATTTGACTAATCTTAATTACAAGAGGTCATGAAAAAAAGAGTCAATGAAAACATACAACATTGAGTGATGTTAAGGCATTGAATTTCATGTGTACAAGAGTGATTGCCATGGAATTTCTTTTTATTATTGCCTTCAAAATGCTCAAAAATTCGATCTAGTTTTGGGCGCATTCTAGTTGCGCCCAAAACTTAACCGGGTTTTAAAAAAAAGGTTTGGGGTGCCAATTAAATTTTTCCGAGTGCGGGATTTTTCCCCACAATCATACGGTCAAGTATGTGCGCGAGGGGGAGAAAAGACAAGTAGACATCATTCACTGTCATCTATGTAAGAAGAAAATTACCACAGTCAAAATTGAGGTTGATCGGTGAATTTGAAAGGGAGAGTGGGGATCGAGGAGTTGGGAGTTATCGGCAGTGGCGAATCTAGAAAATTTCTACCGTGGGGGCTCGTATTAGAATTAAGATTATAAATTATGTTCTCTTTTTCTTGAGTATTATCAATTTGATTTAAACATATTCAATATAATATTAACCCACATTTAAATTTTAAATTAATTTAATTTATTTGTGGTAAAATCAATAATAAATATTCTTCTACTTTTTATTCTTGTATCAAATAAATATCTTGTACATAGAAATATCATATAAAAGTTATTCTTTTTCTCTAATATTATCGATATTTAGTGGGTTTGATAGATATTAAAAATATAAAAACTCTGTATGTAAAAATTACATTTAGTTTCCTTACATTTTTAATAATCATATTTCTCTGTTTAACACACCTCTTACTTTTCTTACCAAAATTCAAGAATAAAATAGAAAAAATCTCTATATAACTACTAAAACAAATTACATTTCTTCAATTCTAGCTATGTCACGTGGCATACTCTTCATTCAGACCATCCACTTGTCGTCATTTCATTGGTCACGATTTTTTTATAATTTATTGTAATTTTCTCAAAAACAATTAATTAAATTTGGAAAATCGTGTGTAAAAATATTACAAAAAGATTGCTTAAGATCTTTCAGATTACAAAAAGATTTTTATGTGTTAATTTTCTAGATTTTGACCTCCCAATATCCAATTATTTTATTTTACAAATATATATTTTATTTTTATGCTATGACGTATCACAAAAAGATTGATTTCTTAATAAATAAGAGAAATAATTATATTTTTGTGTTATTGTAGTGTTTTCAATTATATATTTTTATATATGTTGAAATCAATTTATTTAAATTTGTTAAAAATTGACCCATGATAATTTGATCAAATAAGATTTTTGGTATTAAAAATTCATGTATATTTGTTGTCTATTATATTTAAAATGTAAAAACTTAATTATATATCAATATCATTTTAAGATATAAACTTATTTTCATATAAAATTTTATATTACATAATACTCCTTACTACTAATTCACTATATCGAGTTATATAAACCCGCGCATGGCGCGAGACCTAGTCTAGTTTGTGTATAAAATTAAAAGGCTAAAATGACTTACGTTATATTACATGAAAAATAAAATCAAACCAACTTCATGTAATTATATTAATTACTTAGTAATTAATTACCGTTGTGTAAATTGAATTTTAAAAAAATATATTAAAAAGCTAACTACTTATATGATACTAAACCATAGGAGTATAATCAGTATCACATTTTTACTTAAAATTTGAAACAATTGAATCTGTAGTTTGGAAAATTTTAACCGTTGTACAGTTTTACCACAGATCTAATGAAAGAAAAAAAGGAGGGTGTTTAATTTTTTAGCAAAACGCTTCGTTTTGATCTTTTGGACATCTTTTTAAATTAGAAAAAATGGTTGATGTAAATTTATTTAGTGAAATCCTAAATTTATCAATGGAGGGAGCAACATTTATGAGGTACCAATTTCATTCAATTTTGACATTGGATAGTCAATCTTTATATAGATAAGATAAGTGTGGATGGTTGTAAATTAATGTGAATGTATAATAGGTAAACGCAAGTCTTACTCTTTAAATGAGTTTCTATATATGATCAATTGAACTTGTACAAAAGTGTGGGGAGTAGTTGTAACAAACATATATTTACCCAATTTTTAGCAAGCCCTTGCTGGATCCAGTGCACTACTAATACTATCCCCACTCTAATTATATTGGAATTCAGCCATTTTTTCCAATTAATTAATGTGAATAGTAAATGGGGCAGACCCAACATTTTTATATCAAAGTCATTGTTTTATATTGATGACTTAGGAATTAGGATGTCTATAAATACGTGCTCTACGAACCAATGTGGTTGGGGGTAAGGGACCCTAACCACCCAATATGAGGTCTCGAGTTCGAGACTTGGTGGAGGTTAAAAATTGTTTGTTGGGAGATATAAAGCTTTGTAATTGATGAGAAGAAGATAATTTCATTCAAGAGTATTATACATGTTCTTATAGAACGTACATAGTGAAAATATGAAACCCTAGAAAGATTTGATTCTACAAGATCAAAATCCTTTCCTAAAATATATTAACAATATATTTACTAACTGCATAAGGCAAGTGTAAAGATACGGATGACAACTCTAGGACTAACACCCCTCGGCAATCTCAACGGTGTGGTCGAACTCGGAGACGATGCCGTAGAGATTGGAAACGAGTAGTCCCGACGGCCTTTGTGAATATGTCAGCGACCTGGTCATGAGCTCGGACATGTCGAACCACCAAGTCTCTTGCTTGAACTTGTTCACGGACGAAGTGGTAGTCGAGTTTAATGTGTTTGGACCTGTGATGGAATACGGGATTCTTTGCCAGGAATGTTGCACTGAGGTTGTCACAGAGAAGAATTGGAGGACCATCAAAGGGAGCTTGCATTTCACCAAGGAGTTGTTGAATCCAAATGAGTCCGGCAGCGGCAAAAGCGATCGCTCGATACTCGGCTTCGGTACTAGATCTTGAGACAGTCTTTTGTTTGCGAGACGACCAACTGATCAAGTTACCGCCATAATATATAGAGAAGCCATGCTGAGATCGAGAGTCATCGGAGTCGGAAGTCCAGCCGACATCAGTAAATGTAACTAATCGTGAGTCAGTTGCCTTGCCAAAGACGATACCTGAGGAGATCGTTCCTTTGAGATAACGTAGTATTCTTTTGACTGCAGCCCAATGAAGTTCAGTCGGACTATGAATATATTGACACACACTATTCACTGCATATGCAATTTCTGGACGAGTAATAGTTGCATACTGTAATGCTCCGACGATGCTTCGATACAAATGAGGATTGGACAGTGGATCACCGGCTTCTTCAAGACGAGAACCAGGTGCGGCAGGGGAGGAGATTGGCTTGGCTCCGGACATACCACAACGATCGAGAATGTCACAGATGTACTTGTGTTGTGAGAGGAGAATACCACTGGGGCTGCGGTGAACTTCAATGCCAAGGAAGAAGTTTAGATGTCCCAAGTCTTTAAGAGAAAAGACGGTGTTGAGATGTGTAATGAACGATTCAATGAGCACCGGATCGGACCCTGTGACTATTAAGTCGTCAACATATACAAGCACGTATGTCACAGTTGACCCCTGTTTTCTGATGAACATGGATGTGTTTGATATACAAACTCCGACACTAGACGACGTAAAATAGACTCGTGCGGATGTGCTAGACGGTGATGCCAACAATCGAGAGATGTTCGTTCACCAAGGAAAGCACGAGCAGGAGACGACGCGGAGGAAGACATGGACGTGATTGCAGGAAGCCGATACAGACCATTTTCAAGAGCTCCTCTTAGTAGCGTCTGCCCCTGTAAATTCTTTACATAACAATGAGTAGGGTGAAATTCAAGATATAAGTTATTGTCACGAGAAAGCTTAGAAACTAAAATGAGGTTCTTTTGAATCTGTGGGACAAAGAGCACATTATCCAGTTGAATAGGAGAAGATAAATCATACGATGCAGGTAAAACCGAACGACCTAAATGTGAAATGGGAAGGGACTCACCGTTACCAACCATGAGACCGTCATTACCGTCATATGGATATGTGAGTTGCAGTCTGCCTAGATCATTCGTAATATGATGTGTGGCGCCAGAATCGAACACCCACGGGTCATGAATGGTGGATGGGGATGACGATGAGGCTACGTAGGCTGCTGCGGCTGTTGACGATGTTGGTGTGACCCGTTGTTGTTGGATGGATGACGAGTGGCAGGATACTCGTTCGTGTTATGTCGCTGATAGCAATTCTTGGCCTCATGACCCATGCGATTGCATATTTGACACTTGGGTTGCGAAGATTCAGTTTGATCACCCGAAGTAGGCTTGGGACGACGCCCACGACCCCGAAAAGCAAGGTTAGCTTCAGGAGGGGGAACGACATCCTTGAGTTCTTCTTCGATACGTTGCTCTTCCTGGAGTAGGTGGTTGAGCAGTTCGTCAGAAGAAAGCTCAGCACTATGGAGAGAAAGAGCAGCACGAAATGAGCCGTATGCTGGACCTAGACCATAGATGATATAGGATACTAGATCGTCATCCGGGATCACCACGAGGCATTCAAGAAGGCTGTCGGCAAGGGCACGCTTCTTCTCGAAGTATTCGATCATGGTGAGAGAGCCCTTAGTGAGGGTTTGGAGTTGTTGACGAAGGTGCATCTGACGAGACTTTGTCTGAGCATGAAACATCCGTTCAAGAATGGACCAAGCATCATGGGCGGTGACGGCACGCGCAACTAAACCAAGGAGAGGCGTGGAAAGTGTCGACCGAATCCAAAGCAACACCAACCGATCCTTTCTAACCCAAGCAGAGTAGGCCGGGTTGAGAGTGGTGGTGGCTGCGGCAGTTTCTGTTGCTTCAACAACAAGAACTTTGGAGGGAGGTGCTGGGACATTAAGGCAGTAGTCGAGATCGTAAGCCTCGAGAGCGGAACGAATAGTGCCGCGCCAAAGGGAGTAGTTTGTACGATCAAGTTTCAGAGAGATGTGCGGAATGTGGAAGGAGGAGCCAACAGTAGGGTTTGCTGCCATGGCGAGAAGTTGGGGAGAAGAGGTGTTTGAGGGATTATCGTTGGCCATTTTGGATCGAGGTTAGGCTGATACCATATAAAGCTTTGTAATTGATGAGAAGAAGATAATTTCATTCAAGAGTATTATACATGTTCTTATAGAACGTACAAAGTGAAAATATGAAACCCTAGAAAGATTTGATTCTACAAGATCAAAATCTTTTCCTAAAATATATTAACAGTATATTTACTAACTGCATAAGGCAAGTGTAAAGATACGGATGACAACTCTAGGACTAACAGGAGAGCCACCCACGCAGCTCGAACTCTAGACGTAAGGGTAGTAGGGTAAGGGTAGTAGGGGAGTCTCTTAACCGCTGAACTAGAGCGGAAAATACGTGCTCTATGATGATTCATTCATTGAGGGTTGAGAGCCAAAAAAACATGGGCTCTTGCACTATCTACTGTTTTTTCTTTCTCATTGCTTGCACTTGGTTTTCTCAGGGAATATCCGATGATGACATGCAGAAAGGCCAGTACTCATCGATCTTGTTTAATCTCAATCTTAGTGTTTTAATATCCATTAATTAATCAACTTGTGTTGATCATGCAGGCTTATATTGTATACATGGGCTCATTGCCAAAGGACGTCAACTACTCACCTTCCTCTCATCACTTAAATATCCTTCAAAGTGTTCTTGATAAAAGGTACTTAGTTATCCCATTTTGTTAGTCTCATTTCAATCAGGCACATATGCCGAGAGACGTTTTGCATCGTTAATATCTCTAGTTATATGTTAATAAAAATTATAATTTTTTAATATTGTTAAAGTACTCATTAATACTAATCAAACAAGACCCCACATGACTATGTTTTTTCTTATATATTAGGAGAAATCTACAAGATTCTCTCGGTTTGTGAATAGTGTCACAAAAAGAAATGAGACTAACATTATGGAACGGAGGGAGTAATACGTACGTATCTTTTAAACTCGATCACTCAACTTAATTACATAAATTCCTCTAAATCCTAGTACATTGGCTGAGAACTACATCATCCGAAGCTACAACAACAGCATCAACGGCTTTGTGGCGAATCTCACCGAAACCGAAACACAAAAGATTAGCGGTACGAAGTTATATATGTTGTTAATTTGATTCTCCTTACGTTTTCACATTGTCTAAAATGTGTTGTAATTGTTTAGGTTTGGAGGATGTGGTTTCTGTATTCCCAGATGGAATCATGAAACTTCAAACGACACAATCATGGGATTCCCTGAGACCGTAAAGCGCAAGAACATCGTCGAGAGTGACATCATCATAGGCATTCTCGATACCGGAATCAAAAAGCTTTAGCGACGAAGGTTTGGGTCCGATTCCTAGCAAGTGGAAAGGTCAATGTGAAGAATCCAGCAAGAGATTTGGACGGCCATGGTTCACATACAGCTTCAACAGCAGCAGGGGTGGTGGTTAACCATGCAAGCTTTTACGGTATTGGTGAAGGAATAGCAAGAGGAGCAGTTCCTTCTTCCAGAATAGCTGCATATATACAAAGTCTGCTGCAAGGACTCTGACATCTTAGCCGGATTTGACGTGGCGATTCAAGACGGGGTTGACATTATTAGCATCTCTATCGGTCCGGTAACGCCTTTATCCTTCGTCATTGCTATAGGATCTTTTCATGCTATGGAGAAAGGGATATTGACGGTTCAAGCTGCCGGAAATGACGGTTCTCTCTTGCTGCAACCTCTACTCATCGTCGCCTTGTTTCTAATACAATCCTTGCCAATGGACACAAATTTATTGTGAGTTCTTTTGCCTAATTTTAATACAATTCTATGTTAACCTACTCTTATTGTAATTGTAATGTTAAAAGGGTAATGGGGTCAACTCGAAAACATTGCAAGTAAAGAACTACACTTTGGTGTTGGGCAAAGACGCCACTACTAGCTCATGCTCTGCATCATATGGAAGGTAAATTAAGACTTTTCAACCTCTTTTATTTCAAAATGTGTAAAGTTTAACGTCCTCAACATATATTTGTGGTGTCCAGATATTGTATGGGAGGATGTCTTGATAGCAAGTTAGTGAAGGGCAAAATAGTAATATGTGATGTGGTGATGACGAAGATGAAGCTATAAGAGCTGGCGCCATTGCTGTAATTACAGTCTCAGAAATTGCAAACATGTCTGATGTTTACCCCTTGACGACATCGGCTCTTGATCATGAAGACTTTTTGAAAGTTATATCTTACTATAATGAATCAAAGTAATAGACTAATTTGAATTCAAGAATCAATCTTTGGTGGCATTGCCAATTTGGCATTGGTTCAATAACTCAATGAACTTGTTTTTTTTGTTTGTTTTGGCAGATCACGTCTTGGGTACATAGAAAAAACTGAATCGCTTCACGACTCTAGTGCTGTTGGGATATTAGATAAATAATAGTCACGTGCTTGTAATGAGTTGTCATATAAATACAAAGTGGCACACCCGTATTTGGTCAGACATTCGTCACGAAGATATATGGCCAGACATCCGTCACGAAGGTTCGAAGGACATCCGTCACGAAGGTATTGAGGAGATCCGTCACGAAGGTATTGGGGAGATCCGTGACGAATCTTTTTTTTAAAAAAAATAAAAAATTCAGAATCTTGCAGAGAATTTCAATACGAGTCCGTGCATATAAAATACGTTCAAAACGGACATCGTTTGCCCTTCCAAAAGCCCTAAAAACAAAACAGTCATTTTTGTTAAGTTCGTAATATTTAAACATAATGCATAATTATACTTTATAAGTAATAAACTAGTGATATTAAATGATAATATACAATTATAGTATATAAATTTAATTGCACGATTTTTAACTATAATTAATAATTATATTATACAAATACTAAATTTATATAAGTTTTTGCTTTTACGAACTTAACGCATGCGAATATTTTGTTTTGGAGGCTTTTGGAAGGGCAAACGATGTCCGTTTTGGACGTATTTTATATGCACGGACTCGTATTGAAATTCTCTACAAGATTCTGAATTTTTTATTTTTTTTAAAAAAAAGATTCGTCACGGATCTCTCCAATACCTTCGTCACGGATCTCCCCAATACCTTCGTGACGGATGTCCTTCGAACCTTCGTGATGAATGTCTGACAATATACCTTCGTGACGAATGTCTGACCAAATACCTTCGTGACGAATGTATGGGTGTGTTAAATAAACTTTTAGGTGTGCCAAATAATAAGCCCCTATAAATACTCATTCAGTTGTAACAACTTTCTTAATCATCAATTCAGTCTTCGTCTTCTCTCAAAGAGAGAAAGACAAGTTCATCTTTTCTTCTCTGTTTTTCCCCTTTCTGATTTCTCATTCCGACATGGTATCAGAGCGGACGATCTGATCGCCTTGATTTTCTGTTTTCTTCTCTTGCTCTCGCCTAGCGCTTCCCTGCTTTCTTTCTGCGCAGCTGGAAGATTATGGAACGAGTGGGAAATTGCAACGTCAATGGCGGATATGGAGGAAATCGTAAGGATCCGTTCTATTTGCACCCGTCAGACAATCCTGGTATGATTCTTGTTTCCAAAATCTTTGATGGATCTAGTTTCAGTACCTGGAAACGATCGATGCTGATTGCTTTGTCTGCTAAGAACAAGATAGGTTTTGTTAATGGTTCTTTAGCAAAACCTAATTTGTCTGCTGAGAATTTTCGAGATTGGGAACAGTGTGATGACATGGTAGTGTCATGGATTCTATCATCTGTGAGTAAAGAAATAGCAGAGAGTATCATATATACTAGTAGTGCACATGAGATGTGGACAAAACTGTTTACTCGCTTTGGCCAGTCGAATCTTGCACAGAAATTCTCTATTCAGAGGGATTTATGTTTTGTTTCTCAAGGAAATGAGAATATTACATCCTACTTCACCAAAATTAAGCGCTTGTGGGATGAGTTTACGTCTTTGCAGAACTTACCTGATTGCACTTGTAATAGACATACTTCTTGGGGGCAGATTGAATAGGATCAGAGGCTATTGCAGCTCTTGATGGGACTAAATGAGAGTTTCTCTGGTGTTAGGGGAAGCATTCTGATGATGAGTCCTACTCCATCAATTTCACAAGTTTTTTCTATGCTGATTCATGAGGAGAAACAGAGAGAAGTGAAGACTACTTTCCAGATTCCTAGTGACGCTTCCGCAATGAATGCTAATACAAGAACTCGTTCTCAGGATCGTGGCTCCAATAGATCTTCCTTGCCTTGCACTTTCTGTAAGAAGAATGGACACTCAGTTGAGTATTGTTGGCAGAAAAGTGGCTCAGTACCTGCTAGGAGAGCTCCTCTTGTCTGTAATCATTGCAAGAAATCTGGTCATACAACTGAGAATTGCTATAAGCTTGTAGGCTTTCCTTCCGGGAACAAGAAAGTTGCAGCTCAAGTCTCATCTGGTGAAGGGAATGTCCCTGAAATTTCCCAAATGTTTACTACTGAGGAGTTTGCCCAACTCAGAAAATTTCTAGGAAGGAAATCTGCAGATAATTCAGGAGAATTTGCAGGCTCAGCCATGGCAGGTAACACATCTTCGCCTCCTGTTTTTTGCTCTCTTTCATACTACTCAGGCTTAAGTGCACAATGTGAATTAGTTTCGTCTGATCATGTGTGGATAATTGATAGCGGAGCAGGTGATCATATGTGATTTGTCCAATCTGCTTTCCTTACACTTACTCCTATGACCAAGCCACATAAAATTGCTTTACCTAATGGACAATACATTCATGTGACTTTATCTGGTCATGTGGCCATTCTACCTGACCTTACTTTGAACAATGTTCTTTTTGTTCCAGATTTTCATTTTAATCTTCTTTCCATTTCCAAACTGATTGACCAAACCAAATTTAGTGTTGTCATTTCTGATCAACATTGTTTTCTGCAGGACCCTTCAGCGAAGAACCAGTTGGTTCTTGGTAAGAGAAAGGAGGGTCTCTATCTCCTTAATGACACATCTGAAGATGTTGCACATTCTCATATGGAACCTAGCAGTTTTTCTAAGAATTCTTGTTTGCCAAACTCTTGTAATCATTCTGCTTTTGTAACCATAGATGCCTTGACATGGCACAAACGTTTGGGACACTTACGTTACAATAAATTGCAGAAGTTGTCTTTACTGCCTAATTCTTTCTCTTGTACTGAACCTTGTGATATGTGCCACAAAGCCAGGCAACATAAGAAGCCTTTTCCCATTAGCCATATCTCTACCACCAAGCCCTTTGATCTTATTCATGTGGATCTCTGGGGGCCCTATCATACCCAAACTTATAATGGTTTCAAATACTTTGTTACCATTGTTGACGACTTCTCACGCAATACTTGTACTTTCTTAATTAGTGCCAAGAGTAATGCCTTTCCCATTATTCAATCCTACATTCATATGATCAAAACACAGTTTGGATGTTTTCCCAAGATTCTTCGATCAGACAATGCTTTCGAACTAGGATCGAGTATTGAGGCTTCTTCTTTTCTATCATCCTTGGGGATTTTACACCAAACTAGTGTACCTTATACACCTCAGCAGAACGGAGTCGTCGAACGTAAGCATAAACATCTTCTAGAGACTTCACGTGCTCTTTTATTTCAGTCACACCTTCCTACTAAGTATTGGGGTGAATGTGTCCTTATGGCCACCTATTTGATTAACCGTTTCCCTTCTCTAGTTCTTCAAGGCCTCTCACCATATGAGGTTTTGTTCTCTAAACCACCCTCTTACACTCACCTCAAGATTTTTGGATGTTTATGCTATGCCTCTACTCTTGCTCGAGGCCGTGACAAATTACAAGCAAGATCTCAAGCTTGTGCTTTTATAGGTTTTCCTTATGGCCAAAAAGCTTACAAACTTCTAAACCTTGAAACTTCTGCTGTGTTTACTTCCAGAGATGTCACCTTTTATGAGGATATTTTTCCTTTTTCCACTTCTACCTCTCTTCCTTCTGATGTTTGTTTGCCTCACACTATATCTGATATCAGTTCTTCCTCATCTACACCACCTACCCTACCTACCAACATCACTTCCATACCCACTCCACCTACTATTCCATCTACCTCAACTATTCCACCTACTCCCATTCTTAGACGATCTGCTAGACCACATCAAGCTCCTGCACATCTTCAAGATTTTGTTTGTTTTAGTTCTTCTTCCTGTAACTTTGCTTGCTCCCATACTCTTACTTCTTTATGCACCAATTTTGTTTCCATTTGTGCTACCTCCCTATCCACTAATGATCAATCTTTACTTACTTCATTAATTGCTGTACGAGAGCCTAGTTGTTATGAACACAACAGGCAGCAAAGCACCCTGCTTGGCAGGAGGCAATGAGCAAATAATTTGCTTCTTTGATGTCTTAGAGGCACCACAAGCACCTATGGCACCACCTCCCCCACGTGCATCGCAGATGGCACCACCACTTCCCCCACGTGTATCGCAGATGGCACCACCACCTCCCCCACGTGTATCGCAGATGGCACCACCACCTCCCCCTCCACCTCATGTTTTCCGAGATTCTGTGCACGAGAGAGGCCAGGGGAGTGGATGTGGCACTCATGATGATACAAGAAGCCTAGCAGCCAAAGCACACTCGGCGGGATACTACTGGCCCACAATGAGACAGGACGCCATGAACCACGTCAAGAGATGCGACGCTTTCCAAAGACATGCTCCAATCCCATATTATCCGGCGGAAAAACTCCACTCCGTCACGTCGCCCTAGCCGTTCATGCAATGGGGAATGGACATAGTAGGTCCCAAGCCACTAACTTTGGGTCCAAAGACGTTAATGCTCGCCATAACAGACTACTTCTCCAAGTGGATAGAGGCCGAAACATTCAAAAACATCAAAGATTCCCATGTCATCTCCCTCATCGAAAGAAACATCCTGGTGTGATTCGGAATCCCCCATACCATAGTATACGACGACGGATCGCAATTCATAAGCAAGAACATACCCTGGTTCTGCGAAAGCAAAGGTATACGCCTAGTCTACTCGACGCCAAGGTACCCTCAAGCAAACGGCCAAGCAGAGTCAAGAAACAAGGTTATAATAAGTAACCTCAAGAAAAGGATAGAAGAGTGCAGAGGGAATTTGGAAGATCAACTCCAGACTATACTATGGGCCGGTAGAACTGCGCCAAAGAGAGCAACGGGAAAAACGCCATTCTCCCTAGTCTACGGTTGCGAAGCCGTCCTCCCTATCGAAGTAGAAGTATCAACGAAAAGATACCGGTTACTCCCCGAAGAAAGAAATAATCTGATGATGACCTTCATGATGGATACCGTAGACAATTTAAGAGACAACGCCGCCTTGAGAATGGCGGCACAAAAACAAATCTCCGCCCAAAGCTGCAATCGACGGGTAAAAGCAAGAGCTTTCCAGGTAGGAGATTGGGTATTAAGAAATGTCTTTCCAAACACCGAGGATAAGAGCGTCGGTATGCTCGCCGCGTCCTGGGAAGGTCCATATCAAGTAGCACAAGTTGTGGGACGAGGAGCCTATGAACTCGTCACACCAGAAGGAATACCACTGATGCGTTCGTGGAACACGACCCACCTCAAGAAATACTATCACTAGAAGCTTGGTGATTGGCGTGTTTCTTTTTTGCTCCCTTGCATGCCTTAATTTCTTTTCATAAAAATCATGTCGTCTTAGCGTCGAGACGACAAGGGGTCGTCGAGACTAGGGGTAGGCGTCATAGTTTGTCAAAGTTCATGAAGTTTTCATTAATATACAAGTATGCACTTTCTCTCCAATGTGTTAAAGCATGCTGAGCAGTTTCATTTCCAATTACTTGCTCCATGTCTATGAAAAGAACGTACCTCTTGGGTACGACGTAACAAAAAGTACAAGAAGGCCGCAGCGAAAATCCGCGCCGGGGAGGAATTTCGTTAGCCTACGCGTTCAAGGCTCCATCTATGTGTACGCAACGTTAGACAAACCGCCAACTCCGAGTCGACGCTTCCCATGATTGTTAGCGATGTGTGGCAATGGTCATGGGGAATGAAGCCCAGAACCTCACGAAACTGGCACGGTCCGCTAAGCAAAGAAGGGAAACCTATTGACACGACCACTCTCCAGGAACGCGTCTTCACTCCTTCCATGACCCCTCTGAGAGTCATGAATCCACATGCATACTTCTTTATCCGGTTAGGAGGTGTCCCCCGGCATCGTAAGTCCAAACAGTCACGAGTTGGACGCTACAAGATTAACAGGCCCGTCGATTAAAGAGTTCGACGTCGACCTGACGCTAGCGTGTGGTAAAGGATTTACCGCGAGTAAGAGGTGACATCACAAGCTGATATAATCACACGCTGAGCTACATCCGCCACTCGCTTCGGGTTCGGAGGAAATGTTGGACCCAACCCTCATGTAAGCCGACAATAGAACAAAAGCCGCCGCAATGACCGTACCACCCTATCAAGTATTTAAAATTCTTTAACGCGTTCACTACGAACAAAAAGTATCACGCCAAGGGTAGAAAACCACACCATAAAGGAAAAGCGGCGAAAGCCAAAGACCAGACCTACACACTCCCAAACGAGCTATGCGCAAGGGGTCAGGAAAACACAGAAAGGAAAGCTTACGCGTTATATCCAAGTTAAAGTATTTGGCAGATCCGACTCCATAAGAGATCTAAAGCCGAATCCGCCAAAAGGGGATAGAGTAGCCCCACCAGAAGTGAAGAGAAGCATGATCCTACGCAAAGAAAGAAGCAATAAACGCTAAACGCGTACCAAAAAGAATCGCCGCACAGAAACGTGACAAAAAATACAACAAGCCCAAGAGAAACCAGAAAGTAAAAGTACTAAACATCAGGAGAAATGTCTTTCACCGCCGAAACGACATCGCCATCCAACGCGGATCCCTCATCAACTCTGCCACCCTCAGAAGCTAAACTTGGCGAGCTTGAAACAGAAGGAACACGTATAAGAGCAACTCCCTCAGAAGCGACGAGATAGAGAACTGAAAAATCATTACGTTCGCGCTCCATGTCCCAATCTACATGACGACCGGCGCGGAAATCCTCCATAGCTTCAATACGAGACGTCCAAGAATAGTAAGTACTCGTCTCCCGCAAGTTCTTCTCATACATCTTCGCCTTCTCCTCCGCGTCACTTTTGAGAGATGCAATCTCCCCGGTCAATACCTCAACGCGTCGTGCCAGCACGCCCCGTTGCTTCGCTGTCTCCAACGTTTCCGCACGAGTGTCCTTTTCAGACGCCATAAGACGAGTGATCTTCTTGTTAAGTTCCTTGACCTTCTTGTTAAGATCGGTATCTTGGACCTTCAACACCTCCTCGGAATTGGAAGACTTGTGAAGGCGTTCCCCGACGCACAATGAAGCTTGGAAAGCTTGAAAGGGCGCGACAAGTGAGAAACAATAAAACACCAAAGGTAAAGGCTGAAGAACGAGAAAAAATATGTACCTGTCACTGCACGACAAGAGAATCGCCCAAAACATCCATGACCGGCATGGGAAGATAGTGGCTCCATGAAGAAGAAGACGCCAAAGCTTGCATCGCAGGGATGAAGTTACGCGTAGGCGCAATAGAACACGACACTACCGCAGGAAAATCGTTAACTTCAACATACGTGATGGAAGATGTACCAGGAGACTTACCCTTACCTTTGTCGCCTCTCGCCGAGAAATCTGCGGAGGATCCTTCCACCTCCGCATTCAAAGGTGTGTCGGACGGCACCTTTGCATCCGCATTTGAAGGAGTAACCCCCTCCACTTTCATTGGAATAGGGGTACCCTCTTCTTTCATGACCTTCAATTTATTCTCCGAGATACACCTCCTCTTTGCCGAGATCAAGTCCCTGGCGGATTCTTGACGAGTACGAGATCCAATACCTGAAGAAAATCATAAAAGAAAGTGTAAGACAGAGAAAAGAACAGAACTCAAAGAAGCGATGCGTAATCTACACAAGAAACTCTACCTCGTGAAGGAGTAGGGGTCGCGATACGATATCCTTTCCCGACACGCCCAGTAAAGGTACGCTCCACCAATGGAATCGCCATAATCTTTTTAGTAATCTCCTCCGATTCCTCCCGCGCCACGATTGCGTGAATATCAACTACACGCAAAGTCACGTGTAAGATTAGGCGTCGACACGTACAAAGTGAAAGAAATCACGAGAGTAAAGAAAACTTACTAGAAAAAGTCCATTCTTCGACCAAGAAAGCACAATCCTCCCCCAAAGTAGACTTCCTGATGAAATAAAACTTGTCCGCCCGGCCACAATCGGACAAACTCCCCTCGTTCACCCAAGGAGACGCTCCGACGCGAGATTTGATGTTAATTCTACCCGCTGAGGGGGTAGAAAGCATACAAGAGTGCATAACTTCGGCTATCGTGAACTCAACGTCAAAGTTAGCCAAGATATGGTCTAACACCGCCAAACCCCTCCAAGCACTTGGAAGAACTTGACCAACCGCGAGTCAAGAAAGACCTAACTAGAGGAGAAAACAGAAAATGATGTCCTACCAAGAAAGGGTATTCGTAGACACAAATCCATCTCGGACGTAGCGCGTCAGCAAACACATCGGGAGGAGGAATAGCAATCTCCACGTGAGCGGACAACCCCGCTATGGAACAAAAGTGTTCGACGCCACGAGCAGAGGAAGAACGTCGATTGGCGTCGCCAAGGATCATCTTGGGATCATAAACAATTGGAGCCATCAAAGAGATGTAGCGGAGAAAGAAAACAGAAGGCGAGATCTGCAAGAAAATCCAGAGTAAGGGCGAGAAGAAGAAAGAGTCAAAAGCGAGGTTTAAATAAGGAAAGGAGAAGATCTCGGCCAAGATCTTCCAAGAATCGCCTTATGACCGTTGGGAAAAATCCGAACGTTGGGGAAATAGTCGTTAAAGCTAATGCAAGTCAGTTAGATGCATTAAATGCAAGTGAGGCAATGTTCGAGAAGATCACGCATTCCGGATTTGATGAAGACGTATTCCTTGAAGAAAGAAGACGTTCTCCAGATCTACTAGACGTTAAGCTCTGTAAAACGCCTTAGGGGTATTGTTCGTGCCTAAAAATACGACGAATAAGGAACGCATCAAGAGCTACGCGTAGGAAGACCACGTCGACGTGACGAGAGAGAAGGCGAAGACATCGTTGCAGCAAAGATAAGGTCAGCCGAGTATATTTTACCCATTTATTGTATATTCCTTATGTAATTGGTAAAAGATATTAGAAATAATATCTTTTGCCATATTTTATATCGTTATTAGATAGAAGGAAAAAATATTATTCTATTTCCTTAAAGATAAAACTAGGGTTAGCCTATTTAAAGAGGCTAACGCCTTCTTTGTAATCATCTAGCCACCTCGAGCAATAATACAAGTACAAGCCCTTAAACCCTAATTTCCCATTGTGCTCTCGAGTGTTAAGATTGTTACTGTCAAGTTTGATCTTTGCCCTACAATTGCTTAGTTATCATCTCGTTGGTAATTTTGCTACAAACAGCCAACGCGTAGTGCGAGAAGTAAAAGTTGAAATCAACGCATTGATGTTGTTACACGGTATCCGAGACGATTTACAAGGTGAAGTGGAAGAATGTTTTGGCCTAAGACTTTTCCTTCAATTTTATTTTATTTTATTTTGATAAAAAAATAACACGTATACGAAACAACAATTATGTATATGGATAAATTATAACTTCTCACCTCATATTCTCACCAATTCGATATAGATATATTTTGTTACATTAATTTTTATTAATAAATAATACTAATATTTTTTAGCATTAAAAATTTATTAATTTAATGCATTCATTAACTAAATTTAGTATTATGGAGTTGAAAAATATGAAGAAACTAGATCTTTGGTAGCGCGGGTTTTAGTCTTGTTAAAAAATTGCTTATATTTTAAACTTCAACCAAACTTCAACACCACATAATTAGTATGCCTCGAGCTAGAAGAGATAAGATTCTGCTTATTCTATCCACCATGCCCTTTAAATCAACACTGCAGCCCAAATGAAAATGAGTTTCTGGAAAAGCTGGAGTGAAAATACACATCTAGAACAAAGTCAAAATAAAAATCTACAACAAAGTAACAAACACAGCATTGCCCATAAAAGTAAAAAGCAAAATTGCATCCATCTTGCAGAAATTTATGAAACTGCATCCATCCATCTTGCAGAAATTTCTGATTGCAGTCTCAGAAATTTATGAAACTGCATCCATCCATCTTGCAACAAAGTAACAAACGCAACATTGCCCAGAAAAGTAAAAAGCAAAACTGCATCCATCTTGCAGAAATTTCAGAAATTTCTGATTGCAGTTTCAGAAATTTCTGAAACTGCATCCATCCATCTTGCATCAATCTCCATGGCCTGAAAATCAAAGGCAAAACTTCACAAATGTGATCCTTCTACAAAATTTATTAACACAAAGATTCAGAAACATACAGAATAAACGGCTGTATTTGCTTGGTGAAAGTTCATTAATCAAGAAACTGCTTGCCCTTGTTTTTGGTCACTAATCACTACTTTGATTACCATTTAACCTATTCTTGGTGCAAGAAATAAGTAACTATTCATTTGCACCCCCATTATTCTAATCTTATTTGTATTCAAGAATCGAGGTGAATTTTCACATGAACGATACCGTAAACACACAAACAGTTCAAAAGGAAGATACAATCGATCCAGAGGGGCGAGAGATAACACAATCACATTATCCTACAGAAATTACAACCACTATCACAAAATCCTCCTAGAAACTCAAATTATTCCACAAAACTGCAGTATAGTGCAAGTGAAATCACATTATTAATAACAGAGAGGCTTCTCACCTGTCTCGAGTCCTATCTCGAGTCCACCGAAAATCAACAGTCTCCTTACACTGAGAGAAAGCTGCAGAGAGGGGTAAAGAGACACCTGTAGAACAGAGATACTTAAGCAAAACACTTAGACTGTCCACAATGGAAGCCGGCATGGAACTCGGCATGACGATGCCCCGGCGTGAGTGCCACAATGGGAAGAAGAAGCCGCGGCGTGGAAGCGGGCAAGCCTTGCCCCGGCATGGGATGCCAGCGGCATGAAGCTTGGCAAGGGAAAGTGGGCTGCCACTTGGCAGCCCACAATTGGCCCAATATTTTTATATGAAAATCAATTTTAAATAATCATTTGTTATGGTTTTAATTCAAAAAATAAAAACGAAAAAAATAAATAAAAATTACCAACAGCTCTATTTTTTCGAGATCTATAAATAGAGATCACTCTTACTATGTTCGGAGCATTTTATAAATCAAATTTATTAATTTATTAAACATAAATCAAAATAAAAATTAAAAAAATAGCTCGATGCCGCGGCATCGAGCGTCACCAATGTGAGAAACACCTTCCATGCCGTGACATGGAGTCAAAAACACCCACGATGCCGTGGCATCGTCCGTCACCAATGCGGGTGGTCTTATATTCCGACTTGCAGTTACAAATTGATATAATATCTTCACACAATAAATATATACAATTTAGTTTCGAACTCAACTGATAAAGTACATAAATCCACATTCAACTGTGCTTGCAAGAATGAAATTAATCAAGTAAATAAAAAGCAATACAACTTCTCATTTTTCACCAGAATCGAATAAGCTTTAAATCATTTTCACCATTAGATAGTGCCAAAAATGTGATCTAAACTCCAGGCTCGACCTGAGCCATCCATAAATGTGAAGCTTACTCTAGTATAATGTCTCATTAAACAGAGGTAATCAACGGAGAGGTCAAATTCTATGAACATATTAAACGATGACATTTGGGGATATTCAACAGCAAAAAAACCTTTTTAAATTACGTAACTATTTCATTCACAACTTGATGATCTCAGTTGCTGCATGTAGCATTTAAATAAGATCATTAGAAAATAAAAACTTTGTACACAGGATACCTCCGCATGCTGTCTTGAGCGGCTCTGGTGCTTTCAAGGGTTGAATCAGTGTTCTTGAAATTGAGGGTGCTAAAGCTTGATACAGTTGGCGCCTGAATATATTTACCAGGAGAAATCCACAGTAAGAAAAAATCGATATCAAGAAACACATACCATAAATTGACTCAAAAAATGAAACAATGATATTTGGTCTGAACCTGTAATTGAGATGGTGCAAACAAAGGAGCAGAAGCCTCACAAATACATAAAGGCATACCACACTTCAATTACCAGCACTGCTTGAAGAAAACTTTCAGAGAACTTGAAAAAGTTGCAGGGAATGAATTGGAGAACATCAGAGATGCAGAAGACTTTACTTCATGCAGTTGAGAAAAATCGTCTAATATAACTGAAAAGTAAGAGAGATGTCAAAAAAAATTAAGTTGCTTGTGTATATTATAGTGTTCAGATTTCATATTTACTTTTTTCTTGTTTTCATTGTAGATTCGCTTCTAGGTGCATGCAAGAAAATGAGGGTTATATAAGCTTTGTATTGTGAGAACAATAGTGAAAAGTGAAAATACACTCATTTCCTTACTTATTTTCTCTATCAATATGATAAATGTTGTCGTTTCACAGAGAGTTATCTTATAATAAATGATGGGACAGGGACCTTCCTTGATAGAGGTTGAGGAGCTTCATCATTTCTGCACCACGAAAGAAAATCATCATCAGATTTATTTTTCCTAATCGTCCTTATTAGAATGTAGATTCAATCTTCTTTACAGATAGACTATAGAGAAGCATGTGGAGTAATACAATAAGGCAGGGTCGTAAATATTCATGTGAATGCTCATAACATTTGAACTATGCAAGACCAATTGCAAATGCTCATAACTTATAGTAACTCATCATCCACTAGTACATCAGTGCTCGCATCAATATCACCGCCTCTCTACATTCAGAAGGCGCATGACCAATGCTCATTGGAACTACATTCTTCTCCTGCTTGACCTTCCAACCATCAACTCTTTCTTTCCAGGCTATGTTACCTAATCCTGGTAAACCGAACTCCCTTGAATTGTCAGTAATCCTGATATTGGCTGCAAAAAAGAATAATTTGTCAAAACCAAATATGGTCTTAGAAGACCAGCAATGAGACACTGTTGTGCGATCTTTGAATCCAAAGTTCAGTATAGCACATATATTTTTGCCCGACTCCAGGGGACCCCAGGGAAAAACGATCAGGTGAAGCTGCTGACAATTCTCTTGAAGTCTGGCATACGAAGGAAACAACTATTGGCCTTAGAGAGAAACCCATTTTGGTCCAACCAAATTCCATTAAACAGAAAAATTAAAATACCTCTCGTCCGTGCGCAAGATAAGGAATCTGGCTGTGAGAACCTTCTTTATTATCAAAGTTTGAGGACCCATGGCATATATTAAATTAGTAGGCTTAAACCAGTTCTCCAGGAAAAAACTATCAAGAAAACAACATAGTTACATGACTTCGTTAGACGGGAAAAATATTATGTGACGATTGCAAGGCAACTTTTAATCTTTTATACTTTTCATATAGGGACAGTGACCTATTTAATGTATTTTTGTTTATCAATGGAGCCTACATAAGATAACAATGTGTCAACGAATTTTTGATTGGAACTTAAAAATCTAAAACAAACCTTCAACCTTTGCTAGAGAATTCAACATAGAGGTTTCATCTCCTGATGAGGAACTAATAACCTCCTCAACACATAGCTTCCATTTCAAGGTAGCCTCAATTTTAGAAACTATCAAGTTTAACTGTCCACAAATAAAAGCATCGGTCCTAGTTTGTCAACATAGAGGTTTCATCTCCCCCTGTTCTACGAATTAAAAAGCATGCTATAGTCTTACCTTCAAGTGTAATAATGAAGACCACAATTGCTGGCTAGACTCGTTGCTGAAGAAATCTTGTACTTTCTCTAGCCACCCCCTATGTTTAGATTTACATACGAATTTCAGAATTCAAACCGGATAGATGAGTGAAGAGATAGAAAGCAACAAAATGCATTTAGAGATAGAAAGAAGAAGAAATTGGTGCTATGCAGAACTTCAGCTTATACTATATGTATCACATAGCACAATATTTAAGGTAGTGTGATTACAGATATATTGTTGCTTTTAAGAGTAAATAGTTTTCTACATGTGAGCATAATTTTGACAAAAATTGGCTTAAGAATGAACTTGTAAATTGTTCACGTTGCATCTATACACAACAACATTTAGTTATATAAATGTAATAATTAATGTCAAGAAAACTACTGCAAATTGTCTCAATTAATTATTCAGACTAAGCAAAAATTTCAGTGTAATGCTGGCATTGATATGTAAAGAAGTGGTGTCTCATACTAATTAAGGTAAGATATGTTAGTCAAAATATAAAATGTGTTATACACCTATACCAAGATAGACACTTATTTCCAAAGTGTCAATGTCTGGCTTCTTGAACAATGCTAGAGATTTTACACCATTAAACACAATATAATCTGCCCAAAATTAGTAAAAGGATCAGTGGATATACAAATGAGGTCCTCCTCTTGTTAGAAGTACCATAGATTATACATGAGTAGTATACATATAGAAAAAGCTGACCTGCATCATATGAAGCATCATAATGGCCTTTCCCAATTTAAGCCAGTGTTTGCAAGAAGTAGTGGTTACAGTATGAACCTGAAATATGCCACATAAAAAAATTATTGTTCATATATAACAGTGAAGCGGAAATGTTTTGTACATCATCTAAAAGCTTACTTGTAGTGATTATGATCTAATCATTCTTGTAACAAAGATTTACCTATTGCAAATGTAGAAATTCGAGGGCATTGTAAACCTCCATTTGCAATACGGTCCTTGGCAACATTGCAAATGTCTATTTCGTTTTCAACTGACCCATCTGTGATCAGCAAAATGACTGGCACTGCATCACTCTTTTGGGTCAGCAATTCCTTTGCCTGCAAGAAAGTTCAAAATAGAAATCGGTAAGACAAAGATGCTAAGAAATAGACGTCATTACAGAAAATATCTTGACTTGGAAGAAGGTGTTTACTCCTAGATGTGCATAAAATATAACACATCAGCAGATTAGCGATATTAATATGTCAGGATAAGGAAAAAAAATGCTTCCCAAGGATTATACAGCAAGAGCTTAGTACTTTTCATCTCCAAGCTTAACATAATTATAAAATCGAGCAAGTACCCATCTGGCTGTTTCAACACTCATAATTTATAGAAATTATCAATCGACAGTCCATTTTAGCTAAGCCCACAATTTACTTCACTTAACATTTAAGTGTAGAGAAACGGTTGCCCCAAATTGGTCAATTTAAACACACATGAAAGTAAGTTTTAAATTGAACAAAGGCTATCCATTAAACCCTAATTTGACCCATTAGAATCTAAAAATTGTCTAACTAAGCAGAGCCTTGTAGGAAGATAAACAGATGAATGACATACTGGAACCTATTATTTAGATGTCAGGGCCACTTGAATGTACCGTCCCATTCATTTTCAACTGAGTTAAGCAATGTGAACAGAAGGCCAATGCCAAATTAGGTATAAGAGTTAAGACCAGAAGAGAAATGCGAAAAAACCCTGCTATTTTAGATGCAAGAAACTGCTATTTCAGATCCAAGAAGTAAAAAAAACATTCCAGTAAGCAATACTAATAAAAACATATTACTGAACCTTTTTCCTTCAGGTTAGGCTGCTGTGTGTTAATATCTTAAGATGAACTCAAGAGCTGGGCATGAGCAATAACATGGCCAATTTGCAGCATTCATAGATTAAAAAGCTTCTTGGCAACAAACAGCCAGTCTTCCTTAAATCCACGCAACTACAAAAAGGGTTCAAAAATTCGTCGAATGAGAGGGACTCCTGCGACGTTTAGGCCAACTGTTTCTCTTCCTGCTCGATTCCATCAGAAATGGAAGTCTGTCGAGTATCTCGCTCCCCCGCTTCAATACATGGCCAATTTCTGCTTACTTTTGTTCCTAATTCAGAGCATGGATAGACTCATTATGTGTTGGGTTGCGTTTGTAAGGGAGTTTTATCATTATACAAAGAGTCAACAATAAGTGGTCTTTATCATCTTAAACACACACCACTCCTTCGAGAATCCATTATACTGCATAGGACACAAAAATACTCAATTGAGGTATGTGGACACAAAAATACTCAAACGAAGGGCGCCGAAGGCAAGGCGGCGATCTTCCAAATTGCATGCAGTATATCTAAATCATCATTGGAATCATGAATCATAAAAGGAAGCAAGAGTTCAATCTTCCGGAATCGGCACCATCGTTGTCGCCGCACCCGTGTTGATCATCGCGCAACAACAACCGCAATCGAGGTCACAGAGGCGGGAGGCGGGAGACGGAGCAAGGCGGAGGGTGGAGACAGTGAACTGAGGGAGGGAGACGGCGACGTTGGGGAATTGAAGGAGCAGAGGGAGGGAGGTGGCGGAGGCGGAAAACCTATCGAGCGAAGAGGAGAAGGAGGGAAACTGATTGGGATGATGAGGGGAAAAAGGTCGACGCTTCGTATGCTAACGTCTTCGAATTAACGTCTTGGAATGGGTCATCTGTTACCCTACCACTAACGGGCCCGGACCAATAAATACAGAACCAAAACGAATTGATCCATTAACGGGCCCATAACGAAAGCACAATGCCAAAAACGAAATCAGGTTAATGAGGATTAACATTAATGGTGGGGATTAGACTTTATGACCTCAAACATCCAAGTTTTTATTATATATTAGGATAACTTGAATTAGTTGCTAGTGGAAATAAAATGTAACAAAGTAGGGTGCTCAAGTGAATATCCCGAAAAACTTTCAATATGTAGTCCATACATTTGAATTAAAATTAACATAGTCTATACATTTGAATTCGTTCTACCTACAGTCCCAATAGCACTATGCTTCTCTTTTAGGTCCACTGAGTAAGTTATAGTCTCCCTGAATGTTCTCACACAAACAATATTAGTTCAATTCTTCAATATGAAGGACATACCTTTGCCGACTTTGCAACCATTATGAGATGATCTCCTTCATTTTCCTTATCTTCATCGTGTACAACAATTACAATCTGAGTAGAGAAAAAAAAAGTCTTACCACTCTTACGTATATAATAGTGTATGTTTTCTACAATAGAAATATAGTAAAAAAGTAAAGGAGATCGCATCTTTCTACTTTAAAAATTTGAGCTTTCCTTGCTGAATATCTTCAATTATATATTTTTTGGTGAAAGATATTTCAAATTTAAGTTGGAATAGGATAGCTACACATGGTAGAGAGCAACTTGCATAAAATTTGTTTAAATTTGATATCAAGTATCTTTATAAAATGTTCTTAGTAAATAATATTATGTCATATTTTCCCAATGTAATCCTAATATCTTTATTGTACTAATAGAGTCTTAAAGGGGCTGTGTGGCTCAATTGTACCGACGACGACTGATATCATCATCCATAATGAGTAGAGAGATAATGCGTGTTTGGACTAATAGGAGTAGAAAAAGAAGGTTGGAGAACATTAGTTTTTATTTATTTTAGATATAAAATAATTCACATAAAACCAACCAATCATATTATAAAAGTATTGAATAGAAGGTGTTACTCTTTATGTCTTTCATATTTTCTTTTAGTTGATCTAGAAATTCGATACCATTAGGAAGTTTGTATATTATAATTGTTGACCTTGAAATAGTGTTTTTTCAATTTGTCAGAGAACTAATTATGTAATCTGTTGATACATCTCGTGTAATCATATCACCAGTCTTAGCATATTAATTAAGAATACGAAACCTCAAAAATATATAAGTTGAACTTAATTAATTTAAAATATCCAGATGAAGAAAAAAAACGTAACATTCGATGCTTTTAATTGCTCTTCCTTTTTAACTATTTTTATATAAGTGATGGTATGTTTAAGAATATTAACATGCAATTCTTTAACTAAGTCTTTGGAATATGATTGGAAAAATTGTTAACGCAGTTAGATAAGGTTACAGTGGATGTGTGGATGAGTTCTGATTGATATTTTTCAATATTGCATATAAATACATTAGGTCAATTAACCGTTTAAGAGAAATTAGATTGAAAAAGAATTGTCAAATAAGTTTGAGGGTAAAAGATGACCAAAATATACAAAATGAATAATCAGAAGAATGACTATTCCATTTAATTTACAATAACATATAAACAAATCGGTGTTAAAATTTTATGATCAATTACATAATGCAAGCAAGAAATAGTACAATTCATTCACAATTGGCAAAACCTAAAATGAACAATTCTTTTCCATGTCTTAGTTCTTTTAGAGCCTTTTTATAGATCAACTACTTTGACAATTTTGGCCTATCATAGTATATAAAAAACGTATGAACAAATTATGTTTATATCATAACTTATAAATCTCCACTCAAAATCTATAAAAAAAAAACCAAAGTGTTGAACCTTAAACTGTCTTTGTAGACAAATCCCAAAGGTTTATACCTTGTCACTATCATAGCCATTACTATTTGTGTAAGAACATTCAAGCCACAAAATCCAACCATCTGCCAACACTACTAAAGCCCATAAAATTCCATTGGCTAGATATATTCCCCAACAACATTTCAGTGCTGAAATGTATTCAACAGATACATCACCATTTATAATACCTCACACAAAAACTGAAATCTAAAGCATTACTATCAAATCCGAATTTTACATATAAGAACCCAAAGCTGCAGAAAACTGGTCAAACAACTTAAGATCTCAAGCCATATCAAAACAAAGAACTGACCTAATTTTTTACCAAGAGCTATATCTTCCTCAACATGCCGATCAACGACTATGTGCCTATTGCCAGACACTTTTGCCTCAGCTATAGATCCAAAAGTTCACATAGACATTAAAAAACTTTTTTGTCACAAATAAGATAGCGATCACCTTGTTTTGGGAGTTAGGTTGATCTAGGTTAACAACCTAAGCTCATAAATCACCATCCCCAACACTATCATCGTAGTTGGTGCAACTGTAAGAAGTCCAAGGTGCCAGGTGTCGTCTACACAAACTTAATACAAATTGTATCACAAATTAATTACGACAATAGAAAACATGAAACCAAATGCAAAAACTGAAAGTACTACTGATTCCGGAAGAAGAAATGAACATGCAAAACTAAGTTTCATCATCTTCTTGCTTGTATCATAGCAGTAGAACTTTGAAGTCATAAAATATGCCAACTGAACAATGGTTCCACCTTATACTCTTTGGTTTCTGACGCTATGAAATATTTATTGCTAAAGTTTCCCAACATAAGAATTAAACCTCATGATTTTATATCTAATTTGCATTCCAGGTTTGCACAAAAGATACAGTACTCTTGTAAACAACAACATTCAGTAGATGATTTGCATAAATGAACTTATAAAGTTAACAGAGTTCGGGATCATGTAATATATAATACTTCAGTTAATATGGTCTTTCTCTTCTATTTATTCGTAATACATTTAGGAAATTGAGAAATTAAAATAGAATCATAACATATAAAACCACACAGTAAAAGAAAATGAAATTGTCAACAATCAGCATAGAATGAATGTTCAATGAATTAAGGCATAGAGTTTATCTATAAATATGTTAAATTCAAACATGTTCTTTGTGGTCTAAACTGTAAACAAATGACATTTACACCTTTTCAGGTTGATAATTTGTTAGTCAATCACGTCAACACAGAGATTGAAAGAGATTGAAAGAGATGAGGCCTGACCTTCAAGGTCTTGATTTTTCCATCCTCTAATGCGAAATCGGGATATCTGAATGTACACACAACTTCAAAAAATCAATATGATTCCACTGCATATATGTATATATAGTAATCGGTCCAGACCTTATGACTATCATATAAATTATAAGAGAGTTAATGCCGCTAGAAATTTTGAAAGAAAAAAAGCATGTATTTTTGCAGGAGAGGACGGTTACTCACCCACGATTTATCAGTAATTAGAGACATAACAATGGGAGATTGAGGCTCTCGAAGTGCAATGAATCCCAACACCCTAACAAAGCAATCCCGGTTTAAAAAAATAAGTAATAGAAGTATGACGAACGTGCTCTGAGGGGCAGAGGATAAAACATACAGTGAGATCCAGAAAAAGATAATCCGTGCTCAAGTATTTGGAATCCAGCGCTGCAACTTCCCACTTGTGGCAAACAAAGACTTTGATTTTGCAATTCGATCTGAGACTCTAAATTTTCGCGACCTTAAAAATAGAAACTTTTCAGTTTAGCACAAAGCCAATCCTGAATGAATGTTATCGGAAGGTAAGCTACCATTAGAGAAGTGATGAGCTCTCACTTGAGGACTTGAGCCCATCAAGTCACACTCCCAGCCATTTCAAGTCAAGTGGAGGTTCATTGTCCAATTAGGACCTCAGAGCCATTCACTATTCATCCAGGGAGCCAAACCTCAACTCGCGCTTGCCAGAATCCAAGATGGCACGCCACTGGTCAAACGAAGACACTTTTCCCAGGCGCAACCTTGACCATTGGATTTAGAGGCCCAAAAGGAGTGGAACAAGACCAAGAACGCCCATGACAAGTCCACCAAGAATGAGAGTGACTGGCGACCCTAATTGCGCCCGGGCGCGCCTACGCGCCAGAATCATGCTACGGGCGTCCATGGCCTTGCACTCACTTTGCACGAGCGTTTTTGGTTCCATTGGTCCTAAATGGACCCAAGGAGTCCAGTCAAAGTCCAAGCGCGCGTGTCAAATGCCTTTTGACCGGGGAAGACACAATCCCCCTAATTTCGCCATCAAGCATTAATGGTGATTGCTCAAATTGCTCCAATCTGATTCAAATCAGATTGCCATGTCACCAATCCGTGTGAGGGTCACATGGATCACTATTTTCAGCCATTGGATCGTCCTATCAAATGCCTAGCACATCCCATGGTATTCTCCTTTTGATTTGTCATTTAATTCCTAGATTTTAGCTTAATTTATGTCTTGATTTGGAGAGTGATCTTGTGCTTGCAGCCCAAGACGTCTCCACCCCTATAAAAGCCACTCTTGGCTGCCATTGTAAGTACGTTAAGATTTAAGCAAAAGCCTTTAGTTGAGAAAACTCCTATCCTTTTGCCTTGGCATCAAAACCCTATCAAAGGTGGTTCGAGTCCCCTTTGATCTATCCCTTCTTATTCTTTGTGTGATAAAGATCTACAAAGAAACAAACCCCAACCCTTCTCAAGCCTTTGAATCACATTCAAAGTCTTGCTTATCCAAAGTCTTCCGCCTTCGCCAACTATCCACCAAATTCCGCCAACACTCAACCTTATCCAAGGTCTCGTCCATCTTCAAAACAAGAGAACTTCCCACCTTGAATCTAGATCCGAGCGCGCCTTAGCATCCACGAGGAGGTTGAGTCTTCATTGGTATCAGAGCTCCAGGGATTCGAGTATGTTTTTCTTGTTTCAATTTGCACTTATATCCATCCATATCATCATCCCATATTCGACCATTCTTGTGCTTAAACTCCATTGTTGAAGCCAAGAACTCATCCACATTCATCCATACAAAATCGGTCAAAGGAATCGATCAAATCCCACAAATTTCGCCTCATTAAAGCCTTCCATAAATCACTCCCCAAAATCATTCCTTTGACCACAAAAATCAGCCAACAATCCCTTCATTCAATCCATTCCCACACGCATCAAGTCTTGTTTCATTTGCTGAATTTTTTTCTTTGTGAATTAATTTGAATGCATTTTGTAATCTTGAAGTTCTTGTTGCGATTATAGTGAATTGTTTTGCATGAAATTTGATAGGAAAAACTAGTAAGACGAGTCCCTTGTTCTACTACTTTCTTCTTGAGATTTGCATGCTACTTATCTTGCATTTCATTTAGTAAAGCTCGACCAAAAACAAAACAAAAAAAAAGGTGTCAAAAGCTCTCGACTTGAGCAAAGAAAATCATCAAAAAGTTCTGAAAATTAAAATCGAGAAGGGAAAAGTCAAAATAAGGCAAGCCTTTTCTCCCGTCAAGACAATAGCCAAAATAAGGTAACGTGCTTGACATTCACTTGAGCTATTCTTCCATCTCGCATCTATCCATCGTCTAGTCTCTCTTGCAAAAAAATTGTTTGACAATTGCATGCTATTACTTGAAGCTTTTCAATCTAGAAGTTCAATATTACTTGCAATTTGAATTGTTTTGCTTAGAAAGAATTGTCGACAAAGAAATTAGACTTGTGCAAAACTTGACTTAACCACTAAAGAGCCCTTAAGTGCTTATTGTTTCAAGTCAAACTTGTCTCATTTCTTGTCTTGCTCGTATATCAATTTCTTTTGCTCTTTGATCCTTGCGCTATCTTGTTTCATTAGGTACTACCATGTCAAGGACACACTCAGATTGGCATATTCCTTGGTATACTGAATATGATATTGAATATGACGAAGTGGACTTGTGGAGTTACAATGTGCCTCGAAGGCATCCTGATTGGATTCCACCACCATGGCCACCCATACAACAAACAAGTCATGTTCAACCCTACATTAACCATGGAGATGTCACTAAGGAGAGGCGCTACTCTTCACATCGACACCATTCTCCACCGTCAATCAAGGAGAACTCCCTTTACAATAGAAGAGGCCTAAAGGAGGAGAAGACCCGTACGCGCCGACACCACTCGCCCTCAAGCACCGACGAGAGCGATCAAGGCTACTCCACTAGGCACTATTCCTCTTCCACCAGCTCATATCGATCAAGGCATCATCATATATAGGCTGACAAAAGAAGAAGAAGAAAGGGAGCGCTGGCAAATTGAGCTCAAACAAGCCAAAAAAATGCAGCGAGATGCGCTCCGGCAGCTTCGCAAAATCCATCGCTCAAAGGAGCATTCTAGGCGTCCATCACGCCACTATTCTCGCCATAGAGGGGTGCTCAAGACTTGTCTTCGAGTACCCCACCATTAGTGACACAACATCAGGTTGACTGCATTTCTTAGCTTTCTCTCCACCCTCCATAGAAATCCGGACTCTCTTATCATCAGATCCTGACACTCCTTCTTCTTCTCTCATCTCATCATCTACTATGTTATTAAACATGTGATCTGACATTCTCTTTAGGACTCTTACATGGTAAGAATATCCACCAACATTTTAAGCATGAGAACAAGGTTGAGCTGCACTACCTTGAACATCCATCATCTCTTCTTCTTCTTTTGGAATTAAATTAGGGTTTTCATTTGAACCAAAACATTTAGCCACCACGACAGAATGCAAAGGAATTGACCATATTCTATCTTTGCAGTTTGACATGTTTAAGAACATGAATGTGTCTAGATCATCCTTATCAGAAATTTCGAAAGGAGGTAAATGAACATTTTCTGGAGGCATATACCTGAGCTTTAAGTCAAACCTGTTAAGATCAATGGCAAGTTTTTCTGCAACCATATTCAGCAACCCTTCATAATCGATCTCATCACTGACCATTAAACCCTTTGCCTTTTTAGGGTCTTCATAGACCCAAAGTTCATTCTCCACCTTCCACTTGCCTCCACATATTAAGGAGAGCATATATGTTTGACCTAAACAAGCCAAAACAAGAAAACATAGTCATTTACTGCTACGAAAACACAAAAAAATGTGTGCATTTAATATGCCAACTTACCCATTCCTTCTTGTGTATGGTGGAGAGATATCAAGACAATTAGAATGTAAAGAGATGGAAACAGTTGGCTGGCAGGATATGAAGCAAATTTAATGAGGAAGATGGAGTTTAATACAGAGAAGAGAAAAAGCGGACTTAATGAGGAAGATGAAGTTAAGATAAGCCAAATAACAATAATTTTCGAGCAAAAATTTGCTTTAAGTGAGCTTATAGTAAATTTGGTGGGAAAGTGCACCGCCAAAGACTTAATGTGTGGCTGGAAATTAATCGTGTACGCGTGAACAGTAACATGTACGGATGTGTCAGAAAATTTGTGGTTGGTTTGTTTTTTCTTGACGCCTTTCCCAAATTATCCATTTCTTTATTTTAAAAATCCTGACACATGTCTTTTTATAGCCATTTCATTATTTCAAAAATCTTGACACATGTACGAACGAATTCATTCTTTCCTTCTTCCCTTCTTTTCTTCTTTCCGTCAGAATTTCTTTTTCTTTTTTCCTCTTCACCGACTGATTATTATAATGTATTTCGATTTTTTTACCTTTTTCCAAAAAGCTTTTTTCATTTACCAACTCAAAAAGAAAAGCTAAAAGAAAATCAAATGTGGATATGACAGTAATATCCACATTGCTAGAACTAGATTTGTTAATAAACCCAAGTAGGGTATTTTTGCAAATTAGCCGTGTTAAATTGTAGGTTGACGTATATTTCATCAAGTGTATAAATTTAAAATGTTATTGAAAGCAATTTATTTATAAACACACAATTAACATGTTGTATTAAAAAATTACTATCACAATTTTAGTCGACAATCAAAAACAAAAATCGATAATATAATGTTAATTTGTAAACTCATAAATTGAATTAACCCGTGCATGGCACGGGGGTTACACTAGTTTTACTTAAAGCAAAAAAATCTTAATAATATGCTCTATACTAGACATTATGCAAGGATATGATCCTTGCGCCGTGTAAAGATTTAACACTTAATCAATGAATTCACCAAAAAATCCTATTAAATTAACTAAATGAATCCATACAATACAAATTTCAATTTCAATTCCTAATTATACAATATAATCACAAACATAACCAAATCATGAATACATACTCAATCAAATTCATAATTAATCCAAACAACAACAATTGCATGCTTTCTAATCAACATTCTACTAAAAAAAATATTTTTCATAATATTATAAGGCAATAGTTATATGCACGCGAATCGAGGCCTATATGCACGCGATTCTGTGTGCGCAACTTATGTGCACGCATCTGTGCGCAGTTCTTATGCGCATACGTGTTTTACGGGGTATTACGGGTACTTTTCGTAAAGTTTCAGAGTCTGTAACAACTTGTGCGCCTAAATACTGCGCACAGGTTGAAAATCTGTGCGCCGTGTTCTGCGCACTGTTCAAACATAGTAGCCGTTGAAATTTTTCAAAAAAGTAGCCGTTAAATGTAAATTTGTGCGCTTAGGTTTGCGCACACGCGAAGAGTTCGAGTTTTCGACTCGAACTTACCGACAATGTTAAATAGCTATAATATGCATTGAAAACAAGTTTCATTGCATTCCGACGTCGTTTGGGCATCGAACCGCCTATTCTCGACCTTAATAGGCCATCAGGACCGATAAGGCGTTTTTGCGTTTTTGAGTATTTTCGATCAACTTTTTGTGAAGGGGAGACCTTATACACTCTTTATATGCCTAATAACACATAATTGTATAAGTTTTTAAAACATAATCAACATCCATGTACTAGACCCTTCATATCTTAACTACTTCGACTATTTCGAAGAATGAAAGACTAGTGAAGGTTTACAAAGGAGGTGTTACTCGAAGAGTTCGAGTTTTCGACTCGAACTTACCGAAAATGTTAAATAGCTATAATATGCATTGAAAACAAGTTTCATTGCATTCCGACATCGTTTGGGCATCAAACCGCCTATTCTCGACCTTAATAGGCCATCAAGACCGATAAGGCGTTTCTTTTTTAATAATCTATATAAATCTAATATTTGGTAGAAAGACTATATTATATTACTTAAATACAAATTTATGTGAACCATTGGATCAATTTTAATCTATGGTTGAAAATGAATGAAAAGTGGTCCCCTTTTCCTATGTAACCCATATTTGGGTTACATAGGATGTAACCCAAGCATGGGTTAAATAGCAAAACGGACACTTTGCTATGTAACCAATTAATATAAAATGTTATGTAATCCCCATTGTGGGCAGCCTTATACACTCTTTATATGCCTAATAACACATAATTGTATAAGTTTTTGAAACATAATCAACACCGATGTACTGACCCTTCATATCTCAACTACTTCGACTATTTCGAAGAATGAAAGACTAGTGAAGGTTTACAAAGGAGGTGTTACTAGAAGAGTTCGAATTTTCGACTCGAACTTACCGACAAGGTTAAATAGCTATAATATGCATTCAAAACAAGTTTCATTGCATTCCGACGTCGTTTGGGCATCGAACCGCCTATTCTCGACCTTAACAGGCCATCAGGACCGATAAGGCGTTTTTGCATTTTTGAGAATTTTCGATCAACTTTTTGTGAAGGGGAGACCTTATACACTCTTTATATACCTAATAACACATAATTGTATAAGTTTTTGAAACATAATCAACATCCATGTACTAGACCCTTCATATCTCAACTACTTCGACTATTTCGAAGAATGAAAGACTAGTGAAGGTTTACAAAGGAGGTGTTACTCGAAGAGTTCGAGTTTTCGACTCGAACTTACCGACAAGGTTAAATAGCTATAATATGCATTGAAAACAAGTTTCATTGCATTCCGACGTCGTTTGGGCATCGAACCGCCTATTCTCGACCTTAACAGGCCATTAAGACCGATAAGGCGTTTTTGCGTTTTTGAGTATTTTCGATCAACTTTTTGTGAAGGGGAGACCTTATACACTCTTTATATGCCTAATAACACATAATTGTATAAGTTTTTGAAACATAATCAACACCCATGTACTAGACCCTTCATATATCAACTACTTCGACTATTTCGAAGAATGAAAGACTAGTGAAGGTTTACAAATGAGGTGTTACTCGAAGAGTTCGAGTTTTCAACTCGAACTTACCGACAAGGTTAAATAGCTATAATATGCATTGAAAACAAGTTTCATTGCATTCCGACGTCGTTTGGGCATCGAACCGCCTATTCTCGACCTTAACAGGCCATCAGGACCGATAAGGCGTTTTTGCATTTTTGAGTATTTTCGATCAACTTTTTGTGAAGGGGAGACCTTATACACTCTTTATATGTCTAATAACACATAATTGTATAAGTTTTTGAAACATAATCAACATCCATGTACTAGACCCTTCATATCTCAACTACTTCAAACCGGATTTCATCCATGCGTCAAGGTTATGCGCACCTATTCTGTAACTTTATCAATCTATAACTTATTGTGCGCTGTTGTAAAGCGCACAATAAGTTACCGTTAAATCCATGTGCGCAGATCCAATGCGCACACATTTTAACGTTAAAAATTTGTGCGCAATATATCTGCGCAACTTAACGTCGCACATGTCCTATGCGCAGAACGTCTGAGCATAGGATTTTAGAATTCAAAACGTTGTGCGCAGATGTGTTGCGCACAGGTGTTGCAGTACGCGTGTCATCAGCGCATCAATTTGTCCGACGACGCCAACAATTTCATTTTTATCCCCAAAATACCCTTGTGCGCTGAACAACTGCGCATAGACTTATGCGCTTAAGAACTGCGCACAGATTGACGTGCATATAGTGAATAAGTCGCGTGTATATAGGCGTTTCGTATTATAAAACATAAAAATTACTGCATATTAGGTATAATGTAAGGATAACCCAATCCTTATATTTAACCTTCTAAAAAATCAATTCATATTTCCGTTTCAACACTTCATCAAATTTCCTTACGCGACGTAAGGAACTAATCTTTTCGAGGCCTAAGAAAACCCTAGGCGATAAATAAGAATTTGGAACGGGTGTTGAATAGCAATGGTCTAAAATAAGTAGGATTTTGTGGTCGGGCTAGACGGACGGGTGGCTTGCGTTGGCTTGGTAGATGGGTACCGACTACTATGTTGATGGTACGGTGAAACTTGATGGGGACTGGTGGTTAGGTGGTGGATTCGTTTTATTTTACATCTGAACGAAGTTTTTTTTTTTTGGAGAAGATGACGATGATTGATAATGCTTTATCTAAATTATAAAATATATTATATTTAAGATTTGACACCCAAACGTACTTTAATTTATTTTTGTGTCATATTAAGAAAAAGAAATTATAAAACATAAGTTAAGGGGATCTAAACGGACGCTAAGCTAAACATAGTATGGACTTAGATAAATTTGTTTGTGTGCAAAATATATCGCTTTTAATGGCTTTAGAATCAAATAATTGTATATATAGACTAGTTCATTCTCCGCGCAAACACGTTTACTTTTATGGTATTTATATATTTTGCATTATTTTCACATATGTATTTATGCTATAAATTTTAATAAAAAAATAGATGTTTTTAATTGATTAAATATATAAATTTTAACATATTGATTAGTAACGGAATCTGAAAGGTATAAATACTAATTAGTGATATTTTAAAATTATTATTTACATAATAACAACCTGAAAGAGAATCTCAAAAAGACAAACAACATGTCAAAAAAGAATCTCAAAAGACATACGCATGGAATATATATAAATCGATGAGGGAAATACGATACAGAAACGAACATACGTACATACACTCAAAACATAACTAAACAACTCAAATTAGGAGATTAAATGAAACGAAGAGTAACTGGCAGAAACTAAAAAACGTGAGACGACTACAGTAGGAGCCTAATTAAATGTGATATTTTTTTAATGTATTAACTCTATGCATTAACCTTTTAAAAATAATTCAATGAATTAAGTAGGTACCAATTGTCATTACTTCATCAAATTCAACAATTTTTATATAGATACTAGAATCGGACCCCCGCGCTACGCGCGGGGTTATTACGGTTTTTTGTCTCTAAATTGGATTGGGATAATTATATATTTACAACCTCTTCAGGCCATAATTTTATCAAATTCAGGCTAAAGTAAATCTAACCTGCAGTCAAGCATCAACACAAAAATAAACGGACAATAGAAATGATAAAAATAACAAATTGATTGGTTCAAATACAAATCGACTATAACCATGAGTAACGACGAAATACGATACGTAACGACCACTTGATGAGAGAATTCAATACGAAATCTCGGTAAGAGAAATCGGAAGATCAAAAGTTGAAATCAGAAGAGAAATTCAATAGGCCACATTAGTAACGACGACTTAATGACCACCCTAATCAAAGAGGCACGAAAATTAATATATGACCCATAACCGGGCTGATACCGGTTGACTTAACTTTTTAAAGGACTAACCACATTATACTTCTCCTCAAGGACTAACAACTTTATATGAGATATAGATAGATAATTTAAAAGTAGAATAATTTTAAAATAAAATCAATCTAATAATTCAATTATTTTGATATTAATTTAAAATAGAATGCATTTCTATTGACTAATAAAATTTAGAATAGTTTTTTATGATATTTTTTTTCCAATTAAAGTCATACATTCCCACGCCTCAACTCTCGAGCAATAAAAACAGGGGAGCTTAGAAACCTTCGAACAATTGGAGGAGGAGGAGGAGGTGATCCCTTACGTATTCCACTCTCTCAATCTCTCTAAATTCTATAATCTTCTCTTCTTTCTCTGATTCGTCTTTCTCATCTGCTGCACATTTCGAGTGCTTTTTGCAGCTTCGTCGCTCGCTAAATGGTGGTGCTCAAGGTTGTTACTGTGCAGACTACTCCCTTCGATGGACAAAAGCCAGACACATCTGGTCTTCGTAAGAAGGTTTTCTTTCTAACTCTTCGCAATCCCAATCCCCAACCCCCCTGCGTTTTGATCTGAATCGGTGAAGTTTTCCGTTTTCTGGGTATTGATTGGAAGGCCGAGTGAAGAAGGAAAATGGTCCCAACCAGAAGAGGACGTGGAAATACAATGGAACCAGTTGGGAGATACTGTTGCGGGATAAACTTATTTATACCAAAACAAACCCTAAGAAAAAGGATAACTCATGGTAAAAATTAAATGGGGGAGAGGAAAGGCTAACGACAACGTAAAGCAATCCAAAAGACATTCGTCCACTCGAAGAATCAGAAGAGATTGAATGAGGAAAACTGAAAGAGGCGACATCAATATAGCAGCAATAGCCAATAAGTATACCTGTGAATTGAAGACGGAAGAAGAAGAGCGGAAAATGAACAACCGAAATAAACCAAGATACATGAACCCAAAATGGCCCATTAAGACTATCAGGCCCGGTGGTTAATTGAACGGCCAGGTACCGATTGCCATTACTTCGACAAAGCCATCAACTTTTATATAGAGATAGACTAGTTCATTCCCCGCGCGAATATTTTTATAAATTTTAACATATTGATTAGTAACGGAATCCGAAATATATAATTACTACTTAGTGATATTTTAAAATCATTAATAACATAGTAACAACTAGCTGAAAAGGAAACTCAAAAAATAATCATGGTACAAGGAGAATCTCAAAATACATACGCATTGAACATAAAAAAATCGATGAGAGAAATACGATACAGAAACGAACATACACTCAAAACATAACTAAAAGACCCGAATTAAGAGATTAAATGAAAGGAAGAACAACTGACGGAAACAAACATACGTGAGACGACAACTGTAGGAGCCTAATTAATTGTGGTATTTTTTCATATATTAACTCATTGAATTAACCTTTAAAAAAGAATTCAATACATTAATTCAATGCATTAACTAGGTAATAATTGTCATTACTTCATCAAACACAATAATTTATATATATATATAATTATATATATATATGGATAGATAGATAGATAGATTTGTATATATATGAATTTTGTGTTGGTTGATGGATCTCAGTCGTGGCTCTTGCTTGAAATGCATGCTTCATGATGATTCTTAAGGTGAGCGTCCAGTATAGTTCAGGTCGAATATTTTCAGTCGTGTCTCACGTCCAGTATAGTTCAGGTCGAATATTTTCGGATCTAATATTACTAGGTCAAAACGGTCGGGTTATAACGGGTTTATAGTCGGGTTGGGTTTGGGTCTAAAAATTACCGGGTCAAAACAGGTCGGGTGATTACGGATTTATTGTCGGTTCGGGTCGCTTTGGGTCAAAACCTACCAAAAGACCAGGTTATTAAGGATTTATATTTCCGATTTTTTATCTTGGCCGAATTTTTCGGGTAAAAAACGTGTTGGGGTGGATCAACCCGTTTTTTACCCAGAAATTCTGGGTCAATTAGTTAGACGAAAACTGAGTCACGAGTTCAATTTGACGGATTAAGACCCATAAACTTCGGATTGGGTCGGGTATGCGAGTCGGGTTACAAATACCCAATTATTCAGCAAGTCTCATAATCCTTTTAAGAAAAAATTATTTATTTTTCATTGTTGTAGTCAAAATTGTGGGCAAATGAACAACTACAAGTCTACAACCCTCTAGGACTTTGAATTGTATATTATCCTTCCATGATCACCTACAATGCCTTTTAATTTGATGGGCAGTTGGCAATTTTGTCAAGAAAAATCATACCATTGAAAAATAACAGCATGGAGTCGGAATGAAGATAGATTACTATGGGAAAAAACATAATGACTCTGATTAATCAACAACTTAGCTTGAAGAAGTGTATAGTCAACCTCATATATTTCTAGAATGCTGACCATTTCAATAAAAAAAAGTTATCAAAGAAGTTGAAAATTCTGACTTTGACCGTTATCTCCATATATTTGTTTGTTAAGCTCGTGCATACATCGTCACAAGAACAAGTTCAATGAAACTCTAGAGCTTGCTTCAAAATTAGTACACCATGAAGCTTCTCAAGATCACATTCTTTACTTCCTTATTGATTATGACCATCATCTCACCACACAAATCCTTAGCAGAAAACTCAAATCTTTTTAGAGAATACATTGGAGCAGAGTTCAAAGATGTCAAATTCTTAGACGTACCCATCAACCCGAAAGCCCGATTCGACTTCATCCTCTCCTTTGCCATAGATTACACAACTTCCTCCAATTCAACTCCAACCAATGGTCAGTTCAACATCTTTTGGGACTCAACCAATCTCAGCCCTTCACAGGTAACGATACAACACAATCCATAGACTTAATGGATGATTTTAGTACACCAACATTCGTTTTTAGTGTTTTCTGGAATCTCAATCTATAAATTGAATTTTAAACAGGTATCATTGATCAAATCAAAATATCCAAATGTGAGAGTAGCCCTAAGTTTAGGAGGAGATTCAATAAACAGCAACCCTGCATATTTCCAACCCACATCAATAGAATCATGGGTTTCAAATGCAGTCACCTCCCTCACAAAGATAATCAAGGAATACAATCTAGATGGGATCGATATCGACTACGAGCATTTCAAAGCAGATAACAACACTTTTACTGAGTGCATTGGAAGGCTGATCATGAGGCTAAAGCAAGATGGGGTGATCAAATTTGCATCAATTGCTCCATTTGACAACCCTGAAGTGCAAAATCAGTATATGGCTCTATGGAGTAAGTATGGGAGTGTAATAGACTATGTTAATTTTCAGTTCTATGCCTACGATTCAAGCACAACGGTTGATCAGTTCATTGGTTACTATCAGACCCAGAAGACAAATTACAAAGATGGTAAGATTTTGACCAGTTTTACAAGTGATGGGAGTGGAGGATTGGCTCCACAAGGTGGGTTCTTTGATGCTTGCAAGAGGCTCAAGAACATGGGGGAGGTGTATGGGATTTTTGTTTGGTCAGCTGATGATTCTAAGGCTTTGGGTTTCAAATATGAGGAGAAATCTCAAGTGCTTTTGGTGTCTTCTTAGTTTTAAATTTTGAAACTTGGCAGCAATGAAAGGATGATCATGATGGAGAAGAAGATGAATAAGCAGAATTGTCTAACTCTAGATTGTAGCTTGAAGTTATTATTGTTGTTATTATATACTTATATCATTTTGGCTTGATACATGATCATGGAGCTCAGAATCTTGTTAATGAACCCTCAACTCACCCCCACTAACTACAATACGGAGTATTAACTAACTACAATATTGGCTAATAAATTGTATAAAATTTAGGTTTTTTATTACAACATTGTTGTTGATAAATATTTTTTTCATTTGGTTTATCTTTGTCAATATATGCACTAGATGTATAAGATCTATGCATTACACTCTTCTTAAAATGTTTTTTGTTCACTTTAATTTGTCATTTAAGTGTATAATTTGCCTTGCATCAAGTTAAGCCATCACACAAATTATTACACCGATGAAATTCATTGATATGGGTTCATGGTATTTCTTTCAATTCCATCAACCCAATACACTAGCCCTAGATTCAAACTATTTGTCGACTTAAATTTCATTTCTAATTTTAGATAAATGTACGATTATAAGCATTTGAATAAAAGCTTAACATGGTTTGCATTTTTATAATCAGATTTACCTATTATATATTTATGTGTAATTTTTGTTATTATGAAATGTTATAGTTATCACTTAATTATCCCGTACAATATACGGGTCTAACACTAATTAATGGTCTAACACGAATTAATGATGACAACTCTAATGAAACCTGACATCCTCAATCTGTATGCTGAAGGTCATATTACTTTAACATTTTTCGTTTGGGTTGCAAATAGCCAAGTTCAAAAACCCAACAAATATCATAGAGCGTTCAACCATATATTTCATTTTATTCATTCGCAGCATTCAAAACTGCACAAAGCACCTCAACATTTCACATTTCTAGTGAATACCAGACTTTGCCATTAACATTCATGAACAATATGAAGTTAAGAGTGAATTATAAGAGTTGAGTAACACAAAAATAGCAGTTGAACTGGCAGTAAAAATCAACGTTCTTAATTCACGGACAATGACGTTTAATTTACATCTGAGATGCGAGCATAATTGCCTTTGCTTACATGAATCCAAAGTTACATATGCTTGGCAAAATAAGAGAGTCACACAGTCAGAACTACTAGTTAATCTTACCAACGCCTATTCAGGGCGTTTCAACTCTTCTAACTTGCCCAATGCATCTGTGAGAGCATCACTTACCTTGCTTCTCTTTGCCTAATGTGTCAAAAGCGAAAAGTAAAACCATAACTTATTCAGTAACAATTTAATCACGGATGTCCTCCTCAACCCAAAAAAACTATGATCAAATGATTAATACCTTCAAGGTAGGAAGAAGAGCAAACACTTCTTGAAGGGATTCTGGACACGTATTTGCAATGATGCAAATCTGCAAGGCAAGCAATGGACATATCAACAAGCCGCAATTTATTATCATTAGAGTGTCTGCTTAGTAATTGTGAAATAAAACTGAAACAGGAAAGAAATGTTGATTCATCTCAACTTAGGAAAGAGGCCTTAAGTGCAACATGATATTATGTCTCACCTCTCCATCAGGAACTCCTTGTATTTTCAGATTCCTGAAAGATGGGTTAAAGGCTTAACAAAATCAAGAACTTAATTCCGTGACAAATAAAACAATCTCCTACAACCTGCAAATTAAAGAAAAAGGATACTGAAAAACTTCTCGGACAGCCTTAGCATCAGTATATTGAGCAGTGGATTCAGCATACTGCAAACCCAGTTGAAATGATCTGCCAACAAAGAACATGTCAAATCATTTTTGTCAATGTTACAATACACAAGCCAAAGTACATCAACAAAATTCATTTTTCTTACGGAGGAAGTTTGATAGTTGGATCTCGAGACAGAATGATCATTTGTTCATTCACACCCTGTAATATATCTTTAGCCTCGCAATCCATCAGACATTCCGCCTTTCTCGGAAGCTCTGTATAGACAAATTTATGTCAGATATATCTTGGCTGAACTCCGGTAAAAGCATTTCTATAATTCTATGTAATTAAAAAAAATAGCTCCAACCACCTAGCGTGAATCCAATAGGATTGCGGATTAGCTAGCTAATTTAGGACTTAAGCTTCCATTAACGAATTTTCTGATTTACTTGTTGAAGACCTTAGGGAGCAGGTCTCTCCCGGTTTGTAATTCCTTAATGTTATTTTTATACAACTCATGACAGAGTGTCGCCTTTCTTTTGACCAAAAATAAAAATAGTTCAACAGGTAACCAAAACAAACATTTCTACGCAAGTGTTTCAGCAAGGTTAATATAGACAAATATCAGCAGGTGTGAGGGTATGACACATCATGAAAACTACAATCTCATCTTTAACAATATAACTGGTCCCTTACATGCAGGGTCTGGGGTTTAGGATGTATGCAACCATACCCACAAGCCGAGAGGGTGTTTCCCAATAGACACAGAAAGCGATACATCTTTTACACTGGTAAACTTTATCAACAATTTGACAAAGAGCATATTCATATACTAATAAAGGTCACTATTAATAGTTGGATAAATCTGGATTATATACAATAAAGGTCATTATTAATAGTTAAACTTTATCAACAATTTCTCTTTTGCAAAGAAAAACCAGAAAAAGATGATGCATGTGCTACTGCTCTAGTAGTTAAAAACCATTCATATTTTCACAAAGTATACAAGGCTTTGCCATTAAAATACATTAATCTTAAAATGCTCATAAGGCATTGTAGAAAGAAAGACGGGGTTATCCAAATGCCCGAAGATTTAATTGCACAAGGAAAATACGAAACTACATCAAATGAGAAAAATATGAGTCAAGAATGTACCTTGCTCAACATTAAGCTCATATTTTGGTGGCTCCTTGGACACAGAATTTTTCCCACCAGCACCTTTCCCTCCTTTGCCTCCTTTCGACCAATCAACTAATTGAGATTTTTGGATACTAGAACATCAGTGGTGATGATAATATATAACTATATAAGTAAAAAATAAACAAGAAATATAAAATTAACATGACAGGAGTGAAGAGATTATCTGTAATATATGTCATACTATAAGGCTGTGTGTAGCAGAATCTGGATCTTGTTCCATATTTAATTGCTAGTTACATGACTCAAGCATAAGTGCATAACCCATGGTGTATCAAAATAAAAGCATACTTCCCTCTCACCTCCCTCGGCAGAGTAATGAGGCTCAGGCCTTTTCCTTTCAGATTCCATAGTGAATTAGAAATATTTTGGATTGAGTACGATAAAAGAAAACTAGGGTTTACTTTCTGAACTCTACAAAAATATATATAAATAAAAATTTCATGTGAAAGACACCCCGAGTTAGCAGAAAATGCAGCCAGATGAGGTATAGTATCTTAATAAAAGTTTACTCACCGTCATTGAACTGCACCTTTTTCCCTGTCTCCTTCCCTTTTAATGGCGCTGAAAATAGGAAATTGGAAAGAACAACATCTCAGAAGAAAGTCATGGTTCTAGTGTCAACTGACAAGGGAATGCATGCGTCTTTGTATTTGTGGAAGTGATGCCATTAACTGATTTTCCAGATATACCAGTTAAGCAAACTCAATTACTAATCGAAAGGTCTATGCACAAGTGCCTCCCAACCGCCAAATCATTATTCAACTCTTAGAACTGATTGAAAATGCCATGATAAAACAGAAAAAAAGAAGGGCTTTAACGTAGAGAGCATTAGAAATCGGAAATCTTAAACGAGTTCAAACAACATCCGCTGGCGTTAGTATGAAACCCCGTACGAAATCAGGGTTTTAATTAGATCAAAAGTTCGACTATAAGGCAAACCTAAAACATAACAGTAGCCTCCAAAAATCCTTTCTTTGGTTGCTCCAATTTCTTAATGGTTTCAAGTGTATGCAAAATGCAGAAAAAATAAGACACAAAGAAATCGCACTGAACTAGCATGATTATTAAGGGAATCAAAACGGGGGGAAAATAATTGCAGAAGAGAGGAGAAAAGGACGAACCATCTTTTCCAGCCGGAAAATCGTTCCCTCCTCCAAGCTCCGACATTGAAGAAACCCCTTCTCTATCTCCTCCTCCACTGCCTGTGAAGATGCGTCGAAGAAGGAACGAGGAATATGGACCAAGTTTGGCCTCTTAAACAACGCTCACTCAGAGCTTCAATTTGGGAAAAAAACGACAAAATAATGAATAAAAGAAAATGATTTAATAAATAATATATTAAATAAAATTAATCGTTATTTCTCGTAATTATTCGAGAAATAACGATTAAAATAATATTGAATTGTTTTTTATAATTCGTTATTTTTCGATTAGCGTGAAATAACGAATAAAAGAAAATGATTTAATAAATAATATATTAAATAGAATTAATCGTTTTTTTTCGTAATTATTTGAGAAATAACGAATATTTTATTTAATAAATAATAGTAAATATTAAAATAGGTATAAATATTGATTATAATTAGTTAAACGACTTATAACTAATAATATTAATTATGAAAAATAGAGGTTAGACAAGGCCCTTTCCCCTGGTTCTATTAGAAAGAAGTAGAGGGGCCCGCAATGTTGATGTGCGGGGGATCACCGCTTCATCTCGGAGTAGGGCTTCTGGAGCCATTGTTCCCGCGGACATTCCAGGAGTTCACATTGGAGATGGGTCCCAGCAACAGCAGATTGATATCGTTGAGGAGGAGACAGAGACTGTAGCTGCGACAGAGACAGCAGTTGAGAGAGAGACTGAAGCTGATATACAAACAAAGACTGTAGCTGCGACAGAGACTGCAGCTGAGAGAGAGACCGGAGCTGATGTAGAGACAGATTTGGATGTTGGACTTTTGGAGGCCCAGATGGCTGATGAGTATTATAAGGGGTCTCCACAGCTTCGTCCATCTCCAGATGGATCGCCGCCTCCACAGGATAGTGAGCAGCATATGGACGAGCCTTATCAGGAGGCTGCTCAGGAGGCCGTTCAGGATATACCTCACGAGGCCGATCAGGATCACGATCAGCATATACCTCAGGAGCCTGCTCATGGTCTACGTGTTCCGGCTCCAGGAGATCCTGATTATTTGGGGGCGCCTGGAGGTCCAGTTAGTTCTCTACTTCTGGTGGACTACAGCACGCACTTTTCTTCCGTCGTATGGACCGAGGCGGAGCGTCTTGTTGAGGGACTACAGAGAGACCCTGCATACGTGATACCGTCCAGATCGCCGGTATTCCTATTCCCCTTAATAAATTATTAACCCAAATATTTTATGAAAGCCGTTTTTAATATTTCGATTGGTTTTTCTGTTTCGCATCTCAGCTGAGGAGGGTGCTTAGGTTATATACGCGCAAGACGTATTTTGACGAGTTTGATACGCACAAGACAAATGCTCCTGGTTCAAGGTGGCAGCTCGTTCGGCAGAGCCATTTGCACACCCTTGCAGATCCTCGACTGGAGTACAGGTCTATAGACCCGATTTTGATTTCAGCGTTTGTGGAGCGTTGGCATCCTGAGACCAACAACTTCTACTTCACTTTTGGTGAGATGGCTCCCTCACTGATCGACGTCCTGAAGATCTTTGAGCTACCGATCCATGGCGTCGCTGTCAACTATACTGTACGGGATGTAGATACATTTGTCTATGACCAGGTTCAGCGTATCTTCGGGTTGGAGACACGTGGGGATGTCAGGCTGCTATGCGGACGTACGTATAATTTATTACTTATACAATTAATGTTCATTTAGTTAATTTGATTAAATGTTAATAACATAGAATTTATTACTTATTTACATTTGTAGAGGGTGGTCTGACTATCCACGCTACTCCCGGCATTACGACGATCCACAGACGACTGGAGGAGTTATTTGCTATACATGACAGGTAAAAAAGTTGTTTCTTCCCAACCTTTAGGAATCACATTGTAATTATGTATTGACGTTAACAAATCATCGTTTCTCTGTCAATTCAGGACTCCTCAGCAGGAGAGCGATATTGCTTCGTTGTACTTGCTCGCTTTGTTGGGCAATACCGTTTTTATAGACAAGCCAGGGATGAGGGTGAAGCACAGATATCTCAGCATCCTACTCGACCACAACAACACAGGCACATACGCTTGGGGTGCAGATGTCTTGGCTAAACTGTATCGACAGTTGGGTCAGGCATCTCGTTCAGGGTCCATGGGGTTTGCTGGGTGTCCACTCCTTCTTAAGGTAATAATCGTATTATTACTTGACTTGAAAATAATATTTAAAATTTTATAACATTTCGACCTTTATGTTTTAGGGTTGGATATGGGCGTACTTCCATGGGTTTCGAGGCCATGCGACACAGGACTTGGATTCCATGACTGCCCAGTCGGCTGCTATAAAGGATAACACTGTGGTCAGGTATGTCAAGGACACAACTCGTCTTGTGTCTCTCCGTCGTGTTTTGGATGAGATGACGTATGCAGAGGTAAGTAATATTTAGCAAATCAATTTATGTCTTGTTATGCAATTTAATTTAATTTTAATTATGTCTTGCCTTTAAACAAATCAAAATAGGTTCAGTGGAACCCCTGGGGGAAGTTGGATCTCAACGACCCCCGGTATATGTTGGCTCGTTTTTGGGGGCCTTTAGAGGCATTCGAGATTCAGGAGGGGTATAACCCCGACCGATTTCTCAGGCAGTTCGGGTATGTACATGGCGTACCCGAACCCCTGATTACCCCGTTCCTTGCTATTAGGAAGGATAAAGCCTCGACATATAAAGTGGACTTCCAGAAAGTGAGCTGCACTTGGAATGATCTACACTTGTCGGGCAACTTGATTGAGTTAGACGAGCGGGATCGACGTGGGCTTCGAGACTATCCATGGGACTGCAAGGAAGACTATTTGCCTTGGTTCGATCTGATGTCACATCCTTACATGGATTCAAGATCTCGGAGACAGGATCCATGTAGACCGCTTGCCCATCGTGTTGAGCTCGTGCAGCTACCTGCGAGAGCCGATCTAGTTATGGTAAGTATTTCTTTCAATATTTGATACTGTAGTATTAATGTTATAATGTTATTTTATTTGTTTATAATTATTTTGTATTTTATTAAATTGTAGAGGAGTAACCTCGTCACCGGCGATATAGCAAATTTTTTGAGGGGGTATGGTGACACGGTCAGTCCAGATTTAACGACGATGATGAGAGGCTGGATGACCGCTTTGACTGGTGTTGATCCTCATGCACCAGTAGCACCTGCAGAAGATGAGGATCAGGATGTGTAGCAGATTATATATTTTGTTATTTACGCAGTATTTTGGATTGTATATGTATTTATATGTTATTTGCAAACTTTAGGCCAAAACGGACGCGAAAATCGAGGAAAACTGACTTAGAACGTGTAATGACGCGAAAATCGAGAAAAACCGACTTAGAACGAGTAATGGCGCGAAAATCGAGGAAAACCGACTTAAAACGACTAATGGCGAGAAAATCGAGGAAAACCGACTTAAAACAAGTAATGGCGCGAAAATCGACTTAAACGACTAATGGCGCGAAAATCGAGGAAACTCCGCGAAAATCGAGGAAAACCGACTTAAAACGAGTAATGGCGCGAAAATCGAGGAAAACCGACTTAAAACGACTACTGGCGCGAAAATCGAGGAAAACCGACTTAAAACGACTAATGGCGCGAAAATCGAGGAAAACCGACTTAGAACGAGTAATGGCGTGAAAATCGAGGAAAATCGACTTAGAACGAGTAATGGCGCGAAAATCGAGGAAAACCGACTTCAAACGAGTAATGGCGCGAAAATCGAGGAAAACCGACTTAGAACGAGTAATGGCGCGAAAATCGAGGAAAAGCGACTTAAAACGAGCACTGGCACGAAAATCGAGGAAACTGTGGATAGGGTATAGGGTATAGGATAGTGGATAGTGGATAGTGGATGTAGATAGTGGATATTGAATGTGGATAGTGGATATTGAATGTGGATAGTGGATGCGATAAATGGATAGTTTGAGCCTAATTCGTTTAAACGCCCTAAAACGATAAAAATCAAAATTTCAAAATTGTAACATGATAGAAATTAAAGCCCATAGTGGTTTTCAATTCTCGGAATCGAAAAAAAATCATGGAAAACGTCAACGGGCCTAATAAGGCCGAATTGAAATTTAGTGAGGCCCATTATAAAAAAACGACATAAAACGGCTTAATAAGATCTTAAACCGCAAAAAACTTGAAATGTAAAAGTTGTATTTGAGCATTACCAATACGACGGTTTCGTTTTTATAAGAAAATAACAAAATAAACACTTCAAAATATCTAAACAAGCACTTTCACCTAATAACGAGTTAATCTCAAGTATATAAGTCATATAGTTTTACTCATATGTGTGTGATATCACTTCGTTACTCAAATAAAGTTTATATAAAACTTTCATTAAATGTTATGAAACACTCAAATAATCCAAAATAACGACATTTCACATCTTCGTATTGTCCTTATTGCTTGTTTAATCATATATGTATGAGTATTTCATTAAAACTTTCATTGAATATTGAGTAATTAAGCAATAAGGACAATACGAAGATGTGAAATATCGTTATTTTGGATTATTTGAGTGTTTCATAACATTTAATGAAAGTTTTATATAAACTTTATTTGAGTAACGAAGTGATATCACACACATATGAGTAAAACTATATGACTTATATACTTGAGATTAACTCGTTACTAGGTGAAAGTGCTCGTTTAGATATTTCGAACTGTACATTTTGTTATTTTCTTATAAAAACGAAACCGTCATATTGGTAATGCTCAAATACAACTTTTACATTTCAAGTTTTTGCGGTTTAAGGTCTTATTAAGCCGCTTTATGTCGTTTTTTGATAATGGGCCTCACTAAATTTCAATTCGGCCTTATTAGGCCCGTTGACGTTTTCCATGATTTTTTTTTCGATTCCAACAATTGAAAACGACTATGCGCTTTATTTTCTATCATGTTACAATTTTAAAATTTTGGTTTTTATCGTTTTAAGGCGTTTAAACGAATTGGGCCAAACAATCCATTTATCACATCATTTTTCAAGTTTTTTTGCTAAATACCCCTTCCCTTACGAAGTTTTCAAGTTCTTTTTGCTAAATACCCCTTTCTTGTCATTTTTCGTTTTAAGTCCCTTTTACTCGATTTTCGCGCCATTTTTCATCTTAACCCCGTTTTACTCGATTTTCGCGCCATTTTTCATCTTAATCCCGTTTTACTCGATTTTTGCGCCGTTTTTCGTTTTAATCCCGTTTTACTCGTTTTTCGCGCCGTTTCTCGTTTTAATCCCGTAAATCACTTCTAGGCTTCAGTGTTATACAGCTAGCACACAGTTGTAAGTCACTGATTTTCCTTGAGTGTGTTACAGCTAGTACACAACTGTAAGTCACTTCTGGACTAAGTTTCATGGGCCGAATAACGTATTGGGCCTTTGTTGTTGTCGGCCCAAATATGAAAAACCCTAGTAACCTCGTCTATAAATTCACTGCCTCATTCTCACTCAGCTCTCGTTCTCACTGCGCCGTAAAAGATTTAGGTTTGAAGTTCTTACTGTGTATTTTAGTTAAAACTCCCATTTTTACTGATTTTGTTTGATATCTCAGCAGAGTCTAACATGTTTCTTACTTTGTATTACAGATTCAAACAACCATGGTATCATCTTCATCATCCTCAGTTCCAGCAGAAGGCAGTGAGATCCAGTGCCTGAGTAGAAGGTGCTCAAAAACAATCAAGGTGTTCACTGCTAATGTCAAGAAAAATCCCCATACGTATGGACGAAGGTATGTTACATGCGACTGTAACTTTAGGATCGTGTATCTTGAGCCAGAATACGTCCGTCATCATCTCCGAGTCATGGCAAAACTGTTGAAGGAACACGCTGACATGGCGCTTAAACTACATATTTATAACAGGTGCAAGAGTATGGAATCAGCCAATTTCCACCGTGGAGTGAACTTTCCCAATGAATATAGTCGTGGTCCTCCTTCCCCTGATTCCGATTAGGATGTAATGTTGTTATGTGTCTTGAAAGTTGTTTAGTCTTTGTTAAGTCTGTGTTTAGTTTCAATTTCAAGAATGAGTCTGTTTTATTTTCTAATGAGTTGTCTGTTTCAATTTATGCTGAGTCTGTCTTCGTTTCTTGAGTGTCTGTTTTAATTTATGCTAAGTCTGTTGTAGTTTCTGGATTGTATGTTTTAGTTTAACGAGTACTCCCTTGTAGTTTATCAGAATCTGTTTCATTTAACCCATATAAAACATTAAAAAATAACAGACAAGACAATACCTCTGCCGAAAGGAGACAAGTCATTAAAAGCAGAACAAACATACAACAGAAGTCATCAACTACAATCTCAAAAGCATACAAGACAAGTCCTTTAAAGTTAGAAAAGGTGAAACAGTCAACACATTTGAATTCACTAGAGATCAACATCTATACTACCATAACTAATGCGATAGTCCTTCCAATGCTGCATCCTTAGCGCGAACCCACAATCCAATCCATTCGCACTAGGATCCTTGAACATGTGCCAAACTCCAGGTACAGATGGTACCGGACAGTCTTCTCTAAGACACACCTAAATGTTAAAACATAAATACTATGTTAAGCATTAAGAAATTTGATTGAAAAGCCAAATACTTTAGTGAAAATCATACCGATATGTAGTGGTTTTCTAAGCCCACACGAGCCATTGCATAAATCTTCAAACCCTGACTGGAGCTTTGTTGATACACCCTCATCGGTAAGCACAAATAGGTCCGGACTTTGGATAAGTATATCAAACCAACCTGAAACCGAGTGGCAAATGCTAATCCAATCATGGGCATACTCATCCAGTATCTTTCGGGACAAGGTGACCTGATATAGTTGACCTCTTGAACAAGAGCTTCGAAGTTCTTTGCCAAATCCGGGCGTAGTCTGGTCATGACTTGTCTGTAGATATCACTGTTCTGTAACAGCTCTGAAGCCACTTCAATGCGAATGCGAGGATACTCTTGTTGGTCAAACCCCAACAACACAGCTAGTGACCGATATCCACAATGTCCATCTGCCCTTACGTCTTTCGCATCTACAATGTATGGAAACATGAAGAGATCAACATTGTCAACCCCGAAGTCTACCCCACATTTCGTCATTGTTGGTTGAGGGAACTCATCTGTAAGAGTGCAACCTGATAATCCGAACCCCTCTCCAGCAGTGCCACTTGAATAACCGAACGACTCTCCCGCAGTGCACCCAACAACTTCAAACTCCCCAATTATAGTAGGCTCAGTGGAAGTAGGTTGTGTCGCCTTTTCTTTTCCCTTTCCCTTTCCCCTAACCTCCTTACTCTTCGCCTTCGCCTTTGCCGCATCGTTTTTATCTAATTCTTCCCTTGCGTACTCAAACCCGCTCTTCTCTCTCTCAGTTCCCCATTTCTTTCCTACGACTCCTTTTGGTCTACCAGGATCGTGGATGCCCGTCGGCTCCACCGCAGTAGTTTGATGCAGATACTCCAACATTGTGTACAAGTCCGCTATTTGAGACCACTGACTTTCTGGAAGTTCCCCCCTTTGCCATCTCGCGTTGAGCTCAATGAATCTCAACTCCCGAGTGGTCTTCGGTACACCAATCTCTATGTCTCCTCTATCAAGTTCAATCCTATCCCATTGTAGCTGCCTCCAGAATCTGTGGATCTCGTTCAACTTGATTGGCTTTTCATCAATAATATGTTGGACTATCTCGTGGATGCACGGTAGGCCCTGGCATTCACGCATCCAGTAATCATCGCAATGTTCCTCAAAATTCTTGACCTTTATATCCTCCCATATCGCAAACAGCTTCTTCAACCCTCTATCCGACACATTATGGAATAGATGTCGAAAGATCAATTTGGCGTGTGGATTCATAGTTCTGAAAATCCTGGGTGTCTTGATCCGATCCTCTTCCATGCTGTCCCTCACCTTCACAATCTGGCCCTCGATGGCTGCATTGATCCTGACAACCATTCGGTTAAAACCACCTATGCTTGAACCCACTATCTTCTTCAACACCTTATGCATTCCCTCAACCTTATGGTTTATTCATACAAAGGCGTGTTTATTTAAGACAACAATTAACTAATCAAATAATAAAAAAATGTGAAATGTTTATGTATAACATACCTGTTTGAGGTCCTCGTGAAGAAGTGAAGATTGTGTTCCGTCCACGCGCAAACAATGTTTGTCTTGTAAGGGATAAGCCAGACCTTATCAAGGTATCCAACGATTCCGCTTCCCCCAAGATGTTCTCAACCGTACCAGCCTCTCCTCATATTGTTCCTCCGTTCTTGATAGAAAAAGTCTCCATACTTGCCCGCAAAACATTTTCACCGATTCCTTGTTTTTCAAAATTCTGGTAGCATTTACCTCGATGTTGTGCTTGATATGAACCCAACACAAGAGGTGTTGAACCGGAAGATCTTTGAACACTATCTTGATTGCAGTGATGAGAGCTAGTTCTCGATCGGTCATTATTGCAGTCGGCATTACTCCGGCATCCTCAAACAACTTTTTAAGCCTCTGAATTATCCACAAGTAGTGCATTGTTTCCTCCTTACGCGTGAATGCATACGCAATGTTGAATGTCTTATGCGTGCAGGTGAACCCGACAATCTCCACAAGAGGCATCTTATACCTGAATAATATAGTTATAAAAGGAAGCAATGGGACATTAAACAATAAGACATACGTACGCTATTATATACCTATTCGTCTTGTAGGTGGCGTCGATAACTACGACGTACAGAAACATCTTCAACAAGTGCAACGAGTCTTGATGGGCAAAGAACAAGATGTCCACCTCGTGTGATTTCTTCCTGCAAAGGGGATGCACTACATAGCTGCGCTCCTTCAGAAACTTCAAGGTCCACTGTGTAACACTCAAATCCCCACGATCCTCAAAATGCAACTTCTGAATAAAGTTTGCGATTTGTTTTGTGGATGTTACATTCCCGGGAAAATTCTTTTTCAACTTATGACTAATACCAGAAGGCGCAATGAATACATTCGCCAACGACGTCACGAAGGTCACCTCATCCGGCGTCATTCCACCCATGTACGGATGACCAATGAAGCTAGTGCAAATCTTATGATTGTGTTGTCTGTGCTTTACCTTCAAATACCATCCATCTCTGGCATCCCTAGCCTTGAACTTATAACCTATGACCTCAAACTTACAGTTCGTCCTCATATCCCTAGTCTCCCGCTGCGTCTGAACAACCACTGTTCCATCTTCTAATTCCACTTTCTTTTTCTGTAATCTATACACTCCAGAATGCTCGCACATAATGTTCATCTGACGTATATTACTATGACTAGTCACTAATACCATCATAAGCTCTCTACCAGTACTCTGAACCCAATGCCTCAAATGTTCCTTAGTAGGAAACGTTTCTTCGGATTCAAACGCCTCCGAGTAATCCAAACCCTATAATTAATTTTAGCTAACCCCAATTAATCAAAACTACAATAATAATTGCATCTATTTCTTTTTAATCCACATGAATCACAACTACCAATTCTACTAATTTATATGCACCTAAATAGAGAGAAAACAATTAATACAAAATAAATCACTAACCGAAAAATCACCGGCGTCAAAGTCTCCTTCTTCTTCGTCGCTATCGTTACACATCCCGTCTTCGGGTTCACCGGAATACTCTTTCTCGTCTGCGATCGCATCGACATTTCCGTCGTCGCTGTCACCATCGTCTCCACCCACATACTCGTTCTCTTCGCCGCTCGCATATTCAATCTCCGTCACATATTCAATCTCCTCACCATCATCCAAGTTTGTAACTCTATTATTTGACATTTTCGGATGACTCGAATGAAAAACACAACCAAGTGGGGGGTATAAATAGATTTTTTCAACGTTCATATTCTCCAAAAGATCTGATGGGGAAAATTTTTGCCTGTACGTTGGAAGCCAACGTACAACTTAAAATTCCCCAACGACTATTTTTTTAACGGCTCTTTTTTTAAATTATACATGTACGTTGAGAACCAACGTACGTTGAAACCTAACGTGTACAATTTACGTATTTTTTATTCCGCATCACGTATTCCGTATTTTTCTCCACGTATGAATTTTTTGGTTTTGTCTGTACGTTGGAAACCAACGTACATAAATGTAGTTCCAAAAGTTACAAAATGTAGTGGAAATAATCACTGCCATAAAAAGGGAATCTGGCTCACATTTTCTTTTTACTTTTTTTTTTCGTTAGTGCCTTGAGGTTTTGTTAGCTCATCTATCAACATCAATCTCTCCACCACAAAAGCTCAATTCATGTGTCTAATAATGTGCCCTTAACCTTTGCTAAAGATTTAGCCTCCTATCTTCATATCCCTCTCACTAGTAAGATGGAGAAATACCTCGAAATCCCTATCATTCAGGGATGAGTGTGCAATGACGTGTTTGATGATGCAGTTGCAGCCCTTAAGAAACAAAGAGCCAAATGGAAAGCAGACTCCCTCTCTCAAGAAGGTAGAACTCTTTTTATTCAAACTAATCTTACATTCCAAGTCAATTTCCTCATGCAAAGCTTCCTTCTTCCCAAAGGGGTGTGTGAAGAGATTGATGAGATCAATAAGAAATTCTTCTGGAATAAAAAGAACCCATCCAGTCACTCACTCCTTCAATGGAATAATATCTGCACACCTAAGTCTTTGGGTGGCTTGGGTCTCCGCAAAGCTTGGGATAATAATTGTGCTCTTCAGATGAAGCTCCTATTGAAAATTATTAGTCAACGTGATAATATTTGGGTTTCTATTTTAAGAGAGAAATATTTTCATAACGAGGATTTTCTCCATCTTGATAGAAAGCCATCCCAATCCTGGCAATTTAGCCGTCTTCTTCTGCTGTTACCTGAATTTAAAAAAGGATTACCTTGGGAGCTTTAGACTCCTTTCGTACCAATGCCCCCATTTCTCAAAAGGTTGCCTCATTTTTCACACCAACCCATTAGTGGGATATCCCGAAGCTCACCCATTATCTGCCACCTTATATTGTGGAAAAGATTGTAGCTATTCGGCTTCCGATCTCTCCCATGGAGGACCGTCTTGTGTGGACCCTGGCCACGGATGGTAAATTCTCTGTTATAACGGCTTACAAGATTATTCGACCTCTCGGCGACCCGACTATCGACCTTAATCTCTTTTGGAAAACTAAACTCCCTCCAAAAATTCAAAACTTTTTATGGAAAGCTTTCTCAGACTGTCTTCCTACAACTGAGAGATTAAACCGTCACTACCATAAAGTTTATTCCACTTGTACCATCTGCAAAACTAGTGATGAAGACAAAAACCACTTCTTCTTTATTTGCCCCTTTACCAAAAAGGTTTTCCAGCATATTAACGTAATAAATAATCATGATTTCACCTTCCAAAACACCCAGGACTTTGAAGACGCTTTTAGTACTTTTTGCTCAACAAATTCCAATATTGAACTTGCCTTCTTTGCCTGGTGGACTTTATGGAATTCTAGGAACTCTTTCCTGTTCCGCTCTTCTAATAACTCCATCCCAGCCCTTCCCATTGATATAGCTAAGACAACTTCGTTCCACTTTCTAGAATGGAAGACTGCCATCCCAACTGCTAGTCCTAAAAGTAAGAAGAAAACGCCACACAAGAAGCTGCTCAGCTGGAAAAAGCCGCCGAGGAATACATACAAAATCAATTGTGATGGCTCGTAGAGAGCCAATTCTTGTTCGTTTGTTGGTTTTATTATTCGTAACAATACTGGTCTTGTTTCATTTGTGAAAAAGTTGCAGATTCCTTCTTCCTCTGTTCTGATCACTGAAGCAGTTGCTATCCTTGAAGCCATTAGGGCTGCTGTGCGACTCAAAATTCATAATGTCATCTTCGAAAGTGTAACTTGACTGTAATTAAGTGCCTTCTTGGTAGATCTACTCCCCCTTGGGAGATTAGGACTATTATTTTGGATGCTAAATCCCTTATTTCTTTTTTCTCTTCTTGTAATTTTTCTTATATCAATAGGATTTGTAATAGGGCTGCTGATTTCCTAGCCTCCAAGGATTTCTCTATTGAAGACCTTGGAGCTACTATCACAAGATGGAACACCATTTCATCAAGACATGACACTTTGACTCTTTAGAGTTTTCTTCTCTCCCGGGATGCAAGAATCTCACGTATGAAGTCTTTCTTCAAGATCATCCGCAAAGATGATTTAGGCCTTATTTGTGCTTAGCAAATGGTCTTTTGTTTGCTTGTTAAAAAAAAAACATCAATCTCTCCATATATGAATAAGTAGTTATCGTCCCGTACCACGTACGGATAAATAAACAATTATTATATAATAATATAAATTATAAATATATTGTACAATAACTCACCATCTAAATCATAAATAAACGTTTGATATTGCTTTATTTGTATTAGCTACATCATATGCGTATATATATTAGATAGATGTGCTTAAATTAATGTAAGTAAAAGAAAATTTAGAGTTAGTGGGATAGTGAGTCAATAATTTCTTCTTTTTTTTAAAAAAAAAAGAGCTCATGTCTCCACTCAAATTTTGCCAAGTGGCGCAATTTTTGTGTAGACATGGCTTCAACTTTTACATTGTACTAGTGTAGGCCACGTGATATTCACGCGTTATTATCGTATGTCAATCAAAATTCAATTAAATAGTCTTATTTAAACATAGAATAATGATCATGCTATCAACAAAATAATACTATAAACATAAATGTTCTACATCATACTCTCTGAAATTTGAATTTTTGAGTTCAATAATCGATTTTTCTAACGTATGACATATGATAAGCATACTTAAATAAGAAACTACTCCTACAAGTAAATGGATAAATCCATTAAAAAATCAATAAAATGACAACACCTAATCACTAAAATGTGATAACACTTATTAACAAAAATTATTGTATGCTCCTTATTATATGCTCCTCCTAATCATGGTTTATAAATAATCAAAGCTTTTTAATATGTGACTTGATTTACATATTTGTAGGAGACTATGCAGGAGGTGGAACAATGAGTTATTTATTTAAAAATTTGATTAATTAATTATTTGCTCTTTTTTTAAAGGTGATGTGGCGCAATTTTTTTGTAAGACTTGGTTTCTCCCTTATATTGTAGTTAGTAGATACGAGGCTTAATGACACAGTTTACATATTAAGAGAGTTTTCTAACCCTTTTTTTTTGCTCGAGAAAGAGGGCATATAGCCGTTGCGTTTTATTTAGTTGCTGGACTAATGAATGTTGTGGGTTACATTAGAAATAATGTCATCAGAAATAAATTGCAAAAGATTAGCAGGTGGAGTAGTAAATTGGCGTGCTGATGCCGGGAGCTCCAAGGCAAAATTGGCCATATAATCAGCGGCCTTGTTTGCTGAACGAGGGACGTGACGAGGAAGTAGTCTCGGTGAGTCTTTGCTGCATCGGCCTGAAGAAGCTTGATTGCCGAAAGAGAATCAGATTCCAGAATTAGGCGAAATTTGCATCAAGTTGAATGCCATGAAGGATAGAACATAATTCAGCGGTGAGGGCATGACAGTGCCCGCTATGGAATGTGTAGGAACGAATGTGAGCACCAGCTGCATCCCTACAGAGACCCCCACTTCCAGCTTGTCCTGGATTGCCCTTTGAAACAACGTCACAATTCACTTTCACCCATGTAGAAGGAGGCTTCTTCCAACTGTGCAGCTCGGGATTACTGAGAGTAGGAGATCGTTGTACTGCTGTGATAGTAGCTTCTGCAAGTTTGTGACGCACAGAGCAGTATGCGCTATGCACAAAGCATACAACTGTAGACAAACAACTATGATTATCTACTCCCTCGAATATCAATTTGTTGCGACACTTCCATGTGTGCCAAAGCATGAAAGCGAAAGTTGTGCTCCAAGAATCTACAGCCTGCACATTATTGAAAATCCATTCCTTGGCATTCATACATGTCATGAATGTAGGATGAAGGCTATTTCCACTAAGAGCCAGCCAGATGTCTCGAATTTTGTTGCAGTCCCGCAGTAAATGTGAAGGAGTTTCGTCACTCTCGCAGCGGGGGAAGGCCATAGAAGACGACATGTGACGACGCACCCGATTCGAATTGCACAGTAGCCCATTATTGGCAACAAGATATAGGAAATTTCGTGCTCTCTGTTGTACCGGAACGCACCAAATACTCTTCTAGATAGGATCTGAGGTTAAGGCAGCAGGCGGAAACAAGAAGGACATTGCAGATTTTGTTGAGAATACACCCGACTCCGAAGGACCCCAGTAAACCTTGGCCTGTTCACCGTGGCCTCAAGATTGGAAGCCAAATCCACTAAGCAAGACAAAGCGTTTACAAGAGAGCATTACACAGAGGATCTCAGAACAAGTTCATGCAATACAGAACAAGAGTAAAGCAAAGGTAAAGGAAACTCCCTAGGATCTGTCGCCAACAAGAATGTCTCTCGCGAGCCCGATGAGCATCCGGGAACCTCCAAGACAACCTTTGGCACAGCTAGCACCCACAAGACCACCGTCTTCCTGGAAACACCAGAAGCAAGGCTTGCTTCTTCAGTGAACAGATCAACGAACCACCGTCGAAGATCTGGCTAACCTCTTGAACCAGAAATCCCAGATCGCTCTCTCTTTTTCTTGGAAGTGAAGCTGCGGAATGAATGATTTTAGAGGAGAGAGAAGATCACCAGGTTATATACCAGCCCTCTAGGTCACACGCGGAGCCCCGGATCCCCTTGAACCTAGTCGGATAACACTTCTGGGCATCAGATCACTAATGGGCTAAGCCCAGCTATATGGACCAAAGCCCAAAACATGAACCTTACCCTTATAACTATGGGTTGATCCATAATAGGAAATCACCCATTACATATGCCCTCCTGATTTGCTATGTCTTACAATGCCTAACTCAAGCTGTAGAACACAACCCTTTACTAAGAGAGGAGTGGATTTGAAGCTGTCCTACCATCGTCGACCAATCATCCCTGCTAGTCATTCTCATTAAAAGTTACACTTCTGGATACTATCACTTTATAGTTCCCAGGTTGGACAAGAAGTAACTTATAACCCTTAACACCCTCAGGATAACCCAACATAATACATTTTTGGGCTATAGGTTTCAATTTCCCTTGAGAGATCTGTGAATAGGCAGTACAACCAAATGGTCTTAAGTGACTTATGTTTGGTTATTTTCCTGTCCACAACTCTTGAGGAGTTTTGAAGTTGATGACAAATGAGGGAGATCTGTTAATAAGGTATGCAGCAGTATTAACAGCTTCTCCCTACAGGGTGTGTTTTATTCCTGAGCTAACTAGCATGCACCTAGCCTTTTCAAGTAAGGTTCTATTCATCCTTTCAGCTGTACCATTTTGTTGGGGAGTACCAGGCACAGTTAAGTGTCTTTTAATCCCATTCTTTAGACAATACTCATTAAATTCATTATTGCAGAATTCTAAACCATTATCAGTTCTTAGACATTTGAGTTTCTTGTCAGTTTGGTTTTCTACTATGTTTTTCCAATTCAAGAAGGCATTAAAAGCCTCATCTTTGGTTTTAAGCAGATAAATCCAGACTTTCCTAGAATAATGATCTATGAGAGATATAAAATACCTCTTACCTCCAACTGTACTTACCTGTGCTGGTCCCCAGAGATCTGAGTGAACATACTCAAGAGGGGCTTTAGCTACATACACAGACTTAGAGAAAGAATCATTAGTCTTTTTTCCATAGATGCAATCTTCACAGAAACTCAAGTTAACAGGTTTCTTATCAATCAAACCATGTCTAAACAGATAATCCAGGCCTTTGTTTCCTATGTGATCTAATCTATTATGCCACATTTTAGTTTGATCAAGAGTTAAATTGTTCTCAATTTTGGAGAGGTTTAATTCAGGTGAAGTTATAACATGATACAACCCACCTTTCTTAACCCCCTTAATAACAGTAGTCCCATTCTTGATGACTTCTCTTATACCATTATGAGTGAAAATTTGAAACTTAAGATCATCAAAGGCAGATTCAGATAATAGGTTTCTTCTAAGTTCTGGAACCCATCTCACACTTTGTAAGACTCTAACCTTACCATCATGCATACAGAGAGGAACATTTCCCACCCCTCTAATAGCTAAGGAACTATGGTCTCCTAACATAACTTTCCCACCATTGAACTCAATCAAGGAACTAAAGAAAGACTTATGGGGAGTAGCATGCATGGTACATCCAGAATCAAGAATCCAATCATTATCTATAGAAGAGTCAGAACACATAAGGAGTTCACAGTCATAATAATCATTAAACTCAAGTAATGAAGCAGGATTTTCATTTTGATTTTTACTAGAGTCAGCTTTCTTCTTTTTATGACAATCCTTAATGAAGTGTCCTAGCTTGTTGCAGTAGAAGCATTTTTTCTTCTTATCATTTTCATTTCCAGAGTTAAAGGTCTCAAACTTTTTATCCCTTTTCTGAATGAACTTCTTCTTAGCCTTGCCATTAGCCATAAGGGCTTCAGCTTTAACCTCAGATTTCTTCTCAGAATTTTTGGTCTTAAATACTTTTAAGGTCTCATTTTTCTGAGTGATAGATTCTATAATCTTAGCTTTGGTTAAAGTCTCAGTCCCATATTGAATAACATCCTTAAAGTTATCAAATTGAGCAGGCAAAGCATTCAAGAGTAAAAAAGATTGGTGTGTTTCCTCTATTTTATCATCACATCTTTCTAAATCTTGTGTCATCCTAAGGAATTTATCCAGATTATCATTCAAAGTCAGATTTGTATCCATTTTGAAAGTAAATAATCTACACAGAAGAGAAATCCTAGATGGCATGGATTTAGTAAGGTAAAGTGCCTCAAGGGCACCCCAAAGTGACTTAGCAGTAGTGAATTTTACCACTTGTCGAGTCACATCATCAGATAGCCTGATCAAGATCTCAGAATGTGCTTGCTCATCCATTTCCAGCTTCCTAGCTGCAGAGGTCTCACTAGAGTAGTCCTCCTTGATGGCCTTATTGCATTTTTCTTTGATCAAGATGGCTGTCATTTTGACTTGCCACATTGCAAAGTCACTTGTCCCATCAAAGGGCTTCATTCTCACATTATTCTCTGACATAGTACCTTCAAGGACACACAAGTCAGAAAAGAAGGCTTAGTTTTACAGAATTTCATAGAAGTAAGCAAGTAATGGAGTTCTTGAACTTAAGCAGAAGTCAAGAATTCTCAGTGCACACACACAGTGATTTTCAGGCTCAAGATTTAAGTATATATAGAGTACACAAACTGTGAGCGGAAACAAAGGACCAAGATCTTACAAAGAGCCACACAGAGAGCCCTAGAAGTATCAATCTAATCACACAATATCAGAGAAGACACATAAATTAGGGTAACCTGGCTCTGATACCAATTTGATAGAATTGGTACTCGAATCTACTCAATCTTGGCACAAACAGAAAGTAAAGAACACGATCAAATGTTATCGAGGTTCGGACTCAGCCTATTCCCCGTGGCCTCAAGATTGAAAGCCAAATCCACTAAGCAAGACAAAGCGTTTACAAGAGAGTATTACACAGAGGATCTCATAACAAGTTCATGCAATACAGAACAAGAGTAAAGCAAAGGTAAAGGAAACTCCCTAGGATCTGTCGCCAACAAGAATGTCTCTCGCGAGCCCGATGAGCATCCAGGAACCTCCAAGACAACCTTTGGCACAACTAGCACCAACAAGACCACCGTCTTCCTGGAAACACCAGAAGCAAGGCTTGCTTCTTCAGTGAATAGATCAACGAACCACCGTCGAAGATCTGGCTAACCTCTTGAACCAGAAATCCCAGATAGCTCTCTCTTTTTCTTGGAAGTAAAGCTGCGGAATGAATGATATTAGAGGAGAGAGAAGATCACCAGGTTATATACCAGCCCGCTAGGTCACACGCGGAGCCCCGGATCCCCTCGAACCGGGTCGGATAACACTTCTGGGCATCAGATCACTAATGGGCTAATCCCAGCTATATGAACCAAAGCCCAAAACATGAACCTTACCCTTATATTCTATACATGTACTCATTACAAATAGATCCAATAACTATGGGTTGATCCATAATAGGAAATCACCCATTACATCTCCCAAATCCAAGATGATCCATTCCATAATTCTGCTACAGTCACCCCATATAGTTCTTCCGGGATTGCTGCGATGCTGTGGTTAACAAGTGGTTCATCCACAAGACACGGGTGGCTCCAAGAAAGGGTCCTTTGCTCGCTACAAATAGCAATTCTCAGCCCATGCGATAGAGTCTCTGCCCCATGAATGAAGCTCAACCAAGTATGGGAGGAGCCAGATCTCGCAGAGAACATGTCAATATCATTCTGGCGCGATAGTATTTCCCGCGAAGGATACGACTCCATAAGGACTCGAGCTCCTGCATCAATCTCCATCCTAATTTTGCTAACGTTACAACATTAGACATCCTCATCGAGACCGCCATATTTTCTCGGCTTACAAATCACTTCCTTAGCGAGCAAGTGGGGCTTCCGACTTTCCGATGTAGAACCCCAAATAAATCCACGTATGTGACTGTCATCTTTATCGCAGATACCCCTAGGGATCATCACCGACTGTATTACATACTTTCCCTTCCAACCTCGAAGTCTCCCCGTAATTTTATCTAGCACGAACTGATATCTTTCATTGGTCATTCGTCCACAAGCGGTGGGAACACCCAGATAATTCCAAATATCTGTTGAAACAGGTATAGAGAGAACGTTACTGATGTCATTACGTCTGCCCGAGGTAACCTTCTTCGAGAACAACATGCTACTTTTCCCGAAGTTCACCTGTTCCCCTGATTCTGCACAAAACTTACCAAGACAATGCTGAATAATCTCAGCTTGAGTAACATCAGCTTCAACAAAAAGAATAAGATCAACGTCGAAAAATAAATGAGATAAAGAGACGTCTCCCAGCTGAATCGGTCTTCATTTTCCTGCTGCTACTGCGCTCTGGATAATGTGGGAGAGTCGTTCCATACACAAGACAAACAAATATGGAGAGAGTGGGGTCACCCTGACGAACGCCGCAGGAGGGTTTAAACGACCTCGCTTTACTCCCGTTACAGATTAGCTCAATTTCCCCGGCCGTCTGACATTTCATTATCACATCAATCAACTGAGTAGGAAGGCCCCATAAGACGTAAGGCCTGTCATACTTCACTGTTAACAAATGCGCGTTCAGTTCTAAAATAGAAGCCGCCTGTAGCATAGGAAAAGAAACGGGCAGATCTGAGATTACAGTAGCAGCAGTAGAAACGATATTCTCCTCAGTATAAAGTGCAGTAAAGAAATTCCGGACTAAGTCTTGTACTTTCTATTGTTCAGTAATAACTGTCCCAAATTTATCCAGTAGAGAATCAATCTTGTTAACTCGTCTCGTGATAACAGTAGAAAGGTGAAAATACCTCTTATTTAAGTGACCGTCTAGCATGAAATTTGATCGAGATATTTGAAGCCACAAAAGACCCTCTTGTTCAAGCAGTAGATCAAAATCTTTTTGGAGCTCTTTCTCAATGCAAATAAGGCATTGGGTGGGGTGAACAACCAGTGCCCTACAAGCTCCATCAAGACGAGCACACAGTTTTTGTTTCATGAGAAAGATGTTACGAAAAACTGTTTTATACCAACCCAACAATTGTTCTGAAAAATCCAGTAACGAGACATCTATGTTTGAAGATGCGTTCCAAGAATCAATAAGGAAAGAAGAGAAATCCTCATGGATCATCCAGGCTGCCTGGAATTTGAAGGAGCGCAAAGAGGCATTATTCTAAACCGGAGGTGCCAACTGAAGCACAATCGGCGAGTGATCTGAGTGAGATGCAGTAACGTGTTGAATAGTCGCCTCAGGATAACGAATTTTCCAAGAATCATTACAGAGAGCACGGTCTAATCTTGCTGCTGTATATGTTTGAGGTGTGTTGCCTCGAGACCAAGTGTACTTCGACCCCGTGTAACCCAGGTCAATAAGGCTCAAGTCATCCATCCAAGAACGGAAGGTGAGAGATGAGGCGCTAGTGCTTGGAGAATTTGTATGCCTTTCATGGGGTCCCAAAGTGGCATTAAAATCTCCAGCTAAAAGCCATGGTCGGTTATTTGTACGAGCAAACTCATTGAGCCTATCCCAAAGTTCCAGACGGTTGCTTGGATTAGGAGAGGCGTAGATCGCCGAGAGTATCCAGTGCTCCTCTCCTCGACCAGCAATCTCCACAGTAATATGTAGATTATGAAGAGAAATACGGGTGACGGTAACCTCTGCATTCCTCCATAGCATCCATATACCACCTCAGAACCCATTAGTTTCCATCTGAAGCACCCCATCGAACCCAATGGAACGACACACTTCCTTTGCACGAATGCCACTTATTCTCGGTTCAACCAAAGCCAAAACTCTGGGGTCATGTAGTCTTACAATATCTCCGATAGATTTCAAGAAGTTGGTGCTCCTTGCACCTTGAACGTTCCAAAAAAGAATGCTGATGTCCGACATAAAGGAAATTGTATTCATAAAATTGGGAACAATTGGAAGTCTAGGAGAACCAGTAAAAGCGGAGTATGCAGTTACAACTCCTGCAAAGTTATGCAGAGCGTTGAAGATCCTTGGTGGCATGGATACCCGACAAAGGATCTGTTTGAATTCCGCCACCATTGGCAAAAACTCCACCACCATCTTGTTTGCTAGAGACGGCAGTCGGGGAAGATAAGGCCCTGTCTGGCGGGTCGAAAGCATCAATCTTTGAGTTCTGTGCACCAGATGAGCTCGAACCGTTGGAACTGAGAAAAGCTGGACCTGATCCATTATCTGACTTGGGAAGGGCCGAAACAACAGACGAGCAATTGGCTTCAGAAGGCGTAGAGAGCAATAGGGATGGTGTATTATTTTTTAGCGTAAGAGAGACTTCAGATGGCTTGGAGAGGACTATATCGGTAATTAGTTGGGATTTTTTTAATATCATATCCTTATTGGTGAGATTCCCCCTTGAAAATAGCCTTCCTTGATTACGACGAAGTTTAGAAAGATTTACTCCGCTAATATCTTTTTTAATATTCTTCTTGCCATATTTCGGTTCCGGAGTAGATTTTGGGTCAAATTTAATAGTCTTTGTGAGGGTCCCAAGTTTACATGTCAATGCTCGACAATTCGTCATGCTTGTGTTCATCATGTTCTTTCTCTGCATTCAATGGACAGTTTTCTTCCTCATGCCCGATTCGGCAACATGAGAAGCACATCATACATATACCTTCATATTGAATGAGCCATGTACGTTTCCGAAATTTGAAAGATGGGAGGTGTTGGATCGATTAGCGTATAAAAACTCAAGGAACAAAAGCTATTGTTCCTTGATAAGTAGATTATGCAGAAAGACAAACAATAATGTAAATCAAACCTGAACACGATGATATATAGTGGAAACACCCCAAGTACCAAAAAGTCCTTGAGGCAAAAAACCACTCCTCTCTAGCTTTCACTAGAGAGAGTTTGAACGAGTCTACTTGTTGTATTGATATCTTGATTACAATAGAACTTGGATCACTCACCTAGACTTCCTAGCTAGATCTCAGATCACTCTTCTCACTTGAATCTCAATCTCACACACGTAGAACAACTCTAAACCGAGTACTAGGTTTTCGCTCTTCAAAGTCTTGCTAAGCTATGTAATTCCCATACAATATATAGCACACTAAATAGCTCAAACCTAACACCAATCTAGCCGTTCTAATATTACCATAAATCTCACAATATCTTTTCCTAAGGAAATCTCTTCCTAAAATCTCTTTCACAAGGAATTCTCTTCCTAAGAAATCTTTCCTTCCGTGTGACCTTCCAACTTGTTCTCTAAGTAGTCACCATTGGGGCTTACACTTCGGCGCACCGCCTTGTTCAAATAAGGAAACAAAGCGCATAAGGAAATATTCCTTGCGCTTAATATTTCCTTATTTCTTCGGCAACACTCACACGCACGTCCAATGCCCAATCCTAGCCGAGTTGCCACTTTCCTTCTTTGACGAGATCTTCTTTCCTTCTTTGACAAGATCTTCTTTCCTTCTTTGAAATGCAACTCTTCCATAATTCTTCAAGGCCATCCTCCAAGATATCTTCGACCAATAATCTTCCTCGGATGAACTTATTCTTCACAACTATCTTCCATTCGACGTAACCTTACGTCTCATGGATTCCAGCGAGACTTCCTTCATCACTGCTCACACTTCCTTTGTTCCTGCATACACACTAGTAACAATACCTACAATTTCCCCCTTTTTGATGATGACAAACATCCTTAACAATAAGAGTGTAAACCTGAGACATATATACTAGCATAGGAACAAAGACTAACAAAGCACTAAAAATTCCCCCACAGAAAAACAACGAACTACAACTAAGTCATGAATTCCCCCTCAAGTCCTGCTATCCTCTAATTTCCCCCTTTTGGCATCATCAAAAAGAATGAAATAAGTCAAATTGCACCTTAAGAGCTCATAGATAAAAACAACTAAATCAAAATTCTACTAAAATTAATTTAGGGCCACGCCCTCCTTACATCGGACCTCCATACAACCAAAACAAGATAAACATGCAACCATAAACAACAAGAAGCATGAACAAAGTGAAATAAAAACAAGAGAAGACAGTAGATAAGGCTAGGGAACAAAAAGTGGGGGTCAGATGTGCCTAGGAAAGATAGGATCACTCCATGTCGTCTCGAGGAGCTGACTGGGGCAGGAGACTTCCAAGTGTCGTCTCTATTGTCTCCAGCTTGAGTCTCACAAGACTCATCTCCTTTTCAAAGGTTCCTATCAGCCGCTGTTGTTGATCGGAAAGACTAGAAACAACACGGCTCAACTTCCCTATGGCAGCTTACGTTTCATAGACCATCGTTGGCGCTTCATTTTGTTCCCCCTCAGGTCTCTCAGACGAAACCTCCTCAGCATCTTCAATCTGAGCGTCTTGAGCCCTTATCCAGCCTGCATTCTTGTCCTTCTTGAACTTCATTTTCCTCATGTTGCTCTCATCTAAATGCATGTAGAACACAGATTCACTCTCCTCGGAATACACCATCAGACTCTTCAAGATCCTTTTGACGATACTGGGGTAGGGAAGAGCATGGGTCTCACTGTTGCTCGCGTGTTCCATGTGCAGCAGGATGACTTTGGCCAAGTTTACATGATCTTCTTTGAGCAGTTTCTCCATCAGCATGAAGTCCTGGATTAGAATGGTGTTTCTCTTTTGTTTTCTGGGAGTAATGTTACTTATCAAGATGGAATGAAGAAGGCTATTGATCACTCCCATTGAGTTTGTCTTGACATCAGCATTTGATGGATTTTGTCTTCACTAATCCTCTTCTTCAGCTGCAAAGGTTGAACGTCTTGCGGCCACTGTCCCTTGGAGTAACTGCAGAAGCCTTCATGAGGAACCCCTAGGATAAAGGCAAGTTTGATACTGGAGATAGAGCACGGATGTCCTCCAGCAGTAAACCTTCCTGTGATAGCGTGTGGTCTTTCTTCTAGAATAAAGCTCCCGTATAACTCCTTGAACAGCTCTGAATTGACGCTTTCCCCTTCTGCAAACAAGTGACCCCATTTCTGAGCCTTGAGAAGCTCAGACACCTTTCCTAAACCATTTTCCTCCAGAAACTTCTGCTCCAAAATTAGTTCTCTCACTATTGACCTTCCAGACACATTCTTCAAAGATGGATTCTCCTTCTACACAACATCTCCCTTCCCCTTTCTGGCACTCTTCCCTGTCAGGGCAGTGACCCTAGCTTTCTTTGGCATAGGCGATTTGGGCTCAGGTAACTCTTTAAAAGTCTCCTCAGAAGACTTCTGAGCAGCCTCTCTGGCCAGCTGAGAGCGGGTTTTCCTCTTCGTTGTGACCCCGCTGTTGTTGCCCGTCTTCTTACCCTTTTGAGAGGAAAGGATTTGGACATCGACGTCGAGTTCTTTCTCGTTTCCATAAAGATATTATTAGGGTTAGCCTATAAAAAGAGGCTAACGCCTGCTTTGTAACGATCTGGCCACCATTCGAGTAATACAAAAGTTCAAGCTTCAACCCTAATTTCGTACACTGTTCTTGAGTGTTGAGATTATACCGTATTCTTTGATCTTTACCCTACAATTTCTTAGTTATCATCTCGTTGCAGTCTCGAGAAGACCCCCACTACTCCAAAGAACAATGCCCCCGGAGAAAAAGGGGTGGACGGTGAAGTGACCGACGTAGCTGCCGTCCGAGCGCAATTCAACGCCTTGGAGAAGACCTGGGCAGAAGCCAAGTGCGCGAGCGAGAAAACGACGCTGGAGCTTACTAAGGAGAAGGAGAGGTTTCATTCAATAATCAGGGAACTCAAGGCGGGATCTGCAGGACCACACACCTATGTCCGTGGTCAGAGCGTCGCTCGACGTCTCGACATGGACGCAACCGTCGAGGAAGACGACGTATATAGACCCCAAGAGCACCATGATTACGTTCCCCTTAGAGAAATGGTCCAAAAGAGGAAACCTGAGGAAAATATGACCCCGAGCGCCGTCGCCACGCTCGTAGCACAACAAGTCGGAGCTTTAAGGAGAGAGATGATGCTAATGCCCAGGGCACTTAAATCCATTATCCCAAAACATGAATTTGGATATCAAGAAAGTCCCTTTGTCGCCGCCATCGCCGCCTAGAAGATAGCCAAGAAGTTCACCTTCACGGATCTCCCTGTCTACGATGGATCTGATGACCCTGAAGAGCATATCCTACTCTACAAAGCCAAGCTCTCCACAAGTCCAATCGAGCCGGAACTAAGAGAGGCAATGATGTGCAAATTCTTTAGTTCAACGTTGAAAGGTTCGGCCTTGACATGGTTTATTCACCTACCCAAGGGAAGTATCTCGTCCTATGCCGAGCTCTCCAAGATATTCCGCCTAAAATTCGCCAGTTGTAAGATGTTTGCAAAGCAGCCTTCAGACCTCCATAATATGCGCATGAACAAAGGCGAAACCATAAGAGCCTTCATGAAGCGTTTCAACGACGAGAAGATTACGATCCCAGACTGCAGCGAATCCAGTGCTGCCGACGCGTTCAGGCGTGATCTTCCCTGAGATAGTGACCTATACAAGGAATTGACAAAGACTCATCCTGATTCGTTCGTCGCGACGAGGGAAAGGGCTATGGAAGCTATGCGTCTAGAAGAAGATCTCCTAAGACACGCAGAGGAAAATCCTCGTTCTCCGCGTAGACGATCTCCGACGCGTAAGAATTCCCCCAGTGCCGACATAACGACCGCCATCAGGAACGAGGAGAACGTCACGATAGGAGGAACAAACCATTCCAGAGAGAGCCACCCATGGTGCACAACGTGAGCGAAGTCGACAGCGTTTACATGGTCGATAGAGATATCTCCATGAAGACTGACGCGCTACGAATCATGAGCGCCATGGAGGGGTTGCGTGACGTACAATGGCCCAAAAAGCCAAATCCAGGGAGAAGGCCCGAAACGGGGAACGGGTATTGCGAATTCCATAATGACACGGACCACACCACGGATGATTGCTACACCCTGAGCAAAGAAGTATTGAGGCTGTTGAAAAGGGGGGATTTAAGAGATTTCCTCTCCAGAGAAGGAAAGAATGCGTTCGAAGGGGTGAAGAAAGAAAGGAAGTCTCCTACCCCTCCTCCACCTCATTCTCCAGGAACGCGTCTTTACGCCTTCCAACCCCTCTGAGAGTCATGAGTCCATGGGCAAATCGCCAAACCGGCTGGGAGGCGTCCACCGGCATCGCAAGTCCAAACAATCAAGAATCGGACACTACGCGATGAATAGGCTCGTCGATTAAAAGAATTCGACGTCGACCTAACGCTAGCGTGTCGCAAAGGATCCACCATAAAGTAAGGGGTAACGTTACAAGCTGATAAAATCACACGCTGACCTACGTCCGGCACTCGCTCCGGGTTCGGAGGAAATGCTGGACCCAACCTTCATATAAGCCAGCAAAATAACAAAAGTAGCCGCGGTGACCATAATACCTTACCAAGCGAGTAAAGAATCCTTCTAACGCGTTCATAAAATGAACAAAGCGCTTTCCCAGGGGTAGAAAACCAAACCATAAAGACAAGTAACAAAAGCCAAAGATCGGACCTATATACTCATACGCAAGCTACACAATCAGAAGTTACAAAAAATCCTACGCGTATACAAGACAAAACGCCCATACTCAAAGCACACAACGCCACGAAACATACGAGCGAAGATAATATGGAAGTATTTGGTAGCTCTAGCCCAACCAACGAGAAGCCCGAGCTAAACCTACCAAAAGGGGTGGAACTATACCCAATAAATCAGAAGAAGCAATCTATCATAACGACGACTAAAAGGAAAAGTGATAACGCCATCACATAGGCAATAAGGAACTCATACGAGAAGAAACGCCACCGCCAAGAAAAGCACATTTGGACGTAACAACATATCCAAAGCTTAGAAGATCCAGAAGTTAAAGAAGAAGGGCAAGAACGATAGTATTTACAAGAGAGCGCCCCAAAGATCGGTCACGTGTAAACAAAAAAAAAAGAGATAGAACTTTACAAAAGGCCAAGAAGGAGCGACCCCGGAAAATCACGAAGATTCACTCTCGCCTTCAGAAGAACCCGACGAAAAACCATCCGCGTCCTCGTATTCATATTCGCCCTCGTCCTCACCCTCATTATCTTCCACAACGACCTCCTCGTGGACGCCCTCATCACCTAAAACGCCTTCATTGGGATCAACATCGTTAAACCTTGGAGCATCTTCCTCCATGACATCAGGATCCGTTGGAGGATGCAAAGACAAAGGACCCGCTTCGACGCCTTCAGGAAGCTCTGGGAACGCCGCCTCAAACTCCCGCCGCTTGTTTACTGGATCCCAACCAAGGTACTTCCCAGCACCGTATTGCTCAATAACCTCTACGCGAGAAAGCCAAGACCAATAAACCTTCGCTTCACGGAGCTCTGAAGCATGCTTCTCCTCCTTCTTAGCTATCTCGTCGTCCAAAGTAGCAATACTCGCCTTCGAATCCCCGACCAGTTTGACGAGCTCGTCGTGAAATTTGAGCGTCGCCGTAACCTTCTCTCGAGCCTCGCTCTCTGCCTTACGCAACGTTTCGATCGTCGCGTTGAGCTCCTGGATCTTTATCTCGTCGGCCGATTGCTTTTCCTCCATGGTCTTCATCCGATCAACGAAATCAGAGAAGCGTCCCCAGACGGATAATGAAGATTGAAGCGCCTAAAAGAACAGAAGAGAAGAGGTTAGGATCAAATCAAAGGTAAGAAAAATGGCGGAAAAGTTGAGAAAACCTACCTGCCATTGTGTAGCATGAGCTTCTCCCATCACATCCTCCGTCTCCATTGGCAAATCGTGATCAAGCGTCGGAGGAGTTTGAAGCCCTTTCATGACGGGCAAAAACGCTCTCCCAGGCGCGATGACACGAGAGACGACTCCTGGAAAGTCGTCGACAGTCTCGAATTCAAACATCAATTTTTCAGCAACCTTCTCCTTGCCCTTGCGCGACCTCTTCGCCTTAATTGAAGAAGGATATGGGGATGAGACGAGAGAATTCATGGGCGTAATATGGATAGGAGCCTCGGAAGCGGTTCCCTCTTCGATACGACACCTCTTCCTTGACGCGATGAGAGCGGATGTGGATTCTCCTCCACTACGAACGCGAGAAGCGGCTGCAGATACTAAAGAACGATAAAAGAAAGGAATTAAGGCTCTCGAAACAAGAAAGAAGAAAGAAGAAAGAACAAGGTAAAGGAACAAGAGCGCTATACCAGTATGAGCCATAGGAACAATACGATGTTCCTCCCCGTCGTGATCATGAAAAGTTCGTTCACTCTCTGGGATCTCGAGGAGTCTAGCGATGACCTTCTTAGTCTCTCGCCTCACCACGATAACGTCTGTGTTGACTGCAAAGAGTGTAAAGACGAGACCCAATGTGAATAAAACATCGATGTACAAAGACAAAGATAAGGAAAGAAGGAAAACTCACTCGCAGGGTTCCAGCATTCGATAAGCCAAGAACACTCTTCACCAAGAGTTGATTTATTCATAAAATAAAAGAAGTCGGCCCAATGACGGTCGACATGGCTTCCCTCGATGGCGATTCAGGTTGCCTTAGGTCTCGACTTCAAACCTACTCTCCCGGCCGTTTTACTCTGGATCATCAAAGACTGGGCGAGATCATCAACGGCGACCTCGACGCCATGCCTCGTCGCCACGTCGTCCAGAGCGCCAAAAACCCTCCATATGTTCCGCAGGAGTTGCCTGACGGCTACTCCTAGCGTAAGCATGAATTCCTTCGTCAAAGGCGAGAAAGGGAATCGATGGCCGGTGAGAAAAGGATATTCATACACCGCGATCCATCCCAGGCGGAATGCATCAACCGATACCCCTTGAGGAGGTATTTCGATCTCCACTTCAGGCCCAAGATTTGCCAACGATCGTAACCTTTCGACGCTACGCGCCTCCGAATAAGGAAGTGGATGAAAGGAAAAGTTAAGTAAAAAGAGGAAAGCAAACGGCCTGTTAAGTGTGAGAAGATGAGAAAGCAAAGAATATTTAGAGTAGATAAGTTGTAGAAGAGGTCGAAACAAAATAAAAACCTTCTCCTTATATACCCGAAAAAATCGCAAGAAACGCGGAGAAGATTTCAACGGCATTATAGCCGTTGGAAAAACTAGCCGTTGAAGATGAACGTTGCCGGCACAAGTCACGAAGCACTTGGTACGATGCGTGAGGATAATGAAAAGAAATGATGACTAAAGCTTTGTGACGATATTAAAGTCTCAAGTGACGTAATCATCAACGCGTTCCAAGTTTAATGAAGACGTATTTCTTGAAGAAAGAAGGCGTCTCCCAGTGCTACTAGACGTTAAGCCCTGTAAGACGCCTTAGGGGTATTTTTTGTGCCTAAAAATACGACGAGTAAGGAACGCGCGACAAGCTACGCGTAGAATGATCACGTCTAAGATCTCGTCTGCATTGATGACAAGGTCGGTCGAGTGATTGTAATCTTCTTTCTTTATTATATTGTAGTAATTAGTAAAAGATATTAGAAATAATATCTTTTACCTTAATTTTATGTCGTCATAAGATAAAAGGAAAATATAAGATCTCGTTTCGTTAAAGATATTATTAGGGTTAGCCTATAAAAAGAGGCTAACGCCTTCTTTGTAACGATCTGGCCACCATTCGAGTAATACAAAAGTTCAAGCTTCAACCCTAATTTCTTACATTGTTCTTGAGTGTTGAGATTATACCGTATTCTTTGATCTTTGCCCTACGATTGCTTAGTTATCATTTCGTTGGTAATTTCGCTACAAACAGGGTTCTGGATTGATGTGGTTGGATTAGGATTAGGCGGGGGTTCGTGGTATTGAGGTGCATCAACATTCATGGTGTTGGATGCCATGAAGGTCAATGGCTAGGGGACGTCAGAAGCAGGACTATTTGGGAGAGGCGCGTGGCTGCGCGTACTAATGCCTCCGAGTTTTTTAATATCGTTTTTTAACCGTGTTTTATTTGATTGAATAAACTAACCTAAATTCATTTGTAACCTAACCTAATCTGATAGGAGGGCTTCAACAATTGTCATTATTTTGCTTCCTCCTACACCTTCCTTCTCTTCCACAATTCCACACTCCATCTTCTTCGTCGCCTTGTTTGCTCACCCCACTAGTAGAAAAAACACCTGTTGAGGCGGGCAAAAACCCCTCTGTTGAGGCGGGCAAGGGTCGCTACAACTGAGGGGGCTGCAACAGGTCATATGGTTTTTGAGGCGGGCGCGGTACGCTGCAACAGACTGGTCTGTTGAGGCGGGCGCTTAAATGCCCGCCTCAACAAGTTGTTTTCTGCGTATAAAAAAAATATCTATTGAGGCGGGCGCTTAAATGCCCGCCTCAACAAGTTGATTTGAGCGTTAAAAAAAAAGCCTTGTTGAGGCGTACTTTTGAGTGTACGCCTCAACAAGTTGAGTTATTTTATTAACAAAAAAACTTTGCTGAGGCTGACAGCCTCAAAGTTGAGTCTAACAAACCCATTCTATTTACTTATACTTTGAACATGCAACTAAAAAACGAACAGTAACAGGAGCCCTCTAGAGGACAATTTTCCGGCGAAGCCCTCTCGACGACCTTCCGATTGTCAAAGCCCATCTTCGGTTCCAGTCGACGACCTTCCGATTGTCAAAGCCCATCTTCGGTTCCAGTCGACGACCTTCCGATTGTCAAAGCCCATCGTCGGTTCCAGTCGTCGACCTTCCGATTGTCAAAGTCCATCTTCGGTTCCAGTCGATGCCTTTACAGGTCATCTGTTCATCAAAGCATGTGTGATATAAGCATCACAATTCACAAGAAGATGATCTACACAAGTCATTTGTTCTTCGTTTATTTGCTAATTCATGTACCGACACTGATCGTACCCAAAAAAAAATTAAGCAAATCAAACCTGAATAATTGCTAACAATAAAAAGTTAAAAAACTTATGAAATGCCTATTTTGAATGTGTTTATTTAATAATTTAGTCCATACGAATACCAAAAATTTCCGATCCCGAAGCTTCTAGTTCCATAAATCTGTTGTTGAAACATCTCTTATTATGTTCAAGGCTTCAAGTAAAAAGTGCTAGAGACATCCAAGCAATTAGTACAGCCTTTCTGTTATCAACTTATCATAACTCGTCATTTTAACTACAATGAGATTTTACACATCTAAAATATACAGGTGTTTGATCATGAATCAACACAGCTTTTCTATACCTGCCTAATTCAAGTATCTTACAGCATACTAGCTAAACGAATTTCGCAACTCATTCGAAAATTGGAATTTCTAACAGGTTTGGACCCCAGAGAAGAGTGATAGCCAAAGAGGTCAGTTCCTTTCTCAGTTTGAATTTTGCAAATCATTGAAGATTGGAATTTTAAACACGTCGCGAAGTGGAGAACAATTAATTCTTTAACATTTCAAAAGGAAAAAGGTGCAAAGCAAACCATTATAGTTTGAGGAGATTGGACTCAGTAGAGTACCGACTAACATATATGAAAAGGAACCAAACTTTATTCAAGACTCATTACACTTGACCAAAGCTCAATATACCTCCTCAAGCAAAAACATAATTATTTAGAAGAAAACAGAAAGTACCAATTTTGTGTATTCTATCATGGTAAATTATGAGTCATACTTACTCCTACATTAAACTGTGCAATTTAGTAAAAAAATGCATCATGTATAGTGTATGGCAGTTTTAACCAGCACTAAGGTACAATCACTTAGAACAGAACAGTTAGCAAAGAGTGACTAAACTGAAAGGGGTAAAACAAGAATACGAAGAAGAAAGAAAAGAATCTCACCTCAAAACCTGCAAAGTCATATTGCCTTCTCTTCTCTGGGTCGGACAAGATGCTATAAGAATAAGCAACCTCTTTAAAACGGTCTGTAGCTTCTGGATTACTTGCATTCTTATCAGGATGATACCTATATAAAAACCAATTAAATTTCATCAAGATTGATTGTTTGTTGCAAACAAATCAATCAGGCAACCTGTATATTAATGAAGCAATTCCCCTTCTGTTTCATTCCATTATATACATTACCACAACTCGACCCAGTTCAAATGCATCCCTCTCTTTCTGTCATCTCAATACATGAATAGAGTCCAAATAATGACTGAAACTGCAGGAATAAAATACGACAACAAGAGCATGGAATGTGTGGACTAGACCAAAATTCTGTTGGGAGATGACAATAGCACACTGTAGCATTTTAGGGAGGCTAGATATATGCCATATGAGCAACTACAAGATCTGTTGGGAGATTCGTATGGACTAAATTATTAAATAAACACATTCAAAATAGGCATTTCATACTAGAAGCTTTATTGGGGAGGATTTTGTTCTTGGGGATGAAAATAAGTTCAAAACTTGATCAGGAGGAGACTCAAAATTCAGATGAGTCCAAGTTTGATATCGACGTAGGATGAGATCGAAGGCAATAATAAACAAAGGCTAATCCAGATGGCTAGGCATCAGGATAAAGCAAAGATCATACTTTATACATGTGACCCTTAAAAATGAAGGCAGTGACAAACAACTTTTAATAGAATCACAATCTTTTCTATTTCTCAAAAAAGCTAGAATAAACCTGACCACAAACAATACCTTTTCTCTTTCTAATCTTAATCAGCCCCACAAGATCGAAACAAAAAACAACAGCAAATAAACTAATTGACAGCGATATTGAAGAATTGAATATACCTTATTCCCTTCAATCCCAAATTGATACAATTTAATGTTGCAGGATTCAAGAAATTCGCAGTGTTCTCCCGGATAAGGCTCAGGGCACAAATATCTGCAATTAAACCACCGAATCAGAATTGAATCCAAAAGCGTATTAGCGAAAAACCTAATTACAAAATCAAAACGAAACTTACATAATCGACTTGAGATTTAGGGTTTCAATGAATCCGTAATTGCAAGGCTGCGGAAATCCAGATCTGTAAACACCTTCGTCTACCATTGAGAGGCGATTGAGCTCTGAAGAAACGGCGTTGTAGAAGGAGTCCGGATCGTAGTGGAGCACGGCAGCGAGCGACCTTCCAATCGGAGGTGATAGTATGCGGCCTCCGGCAAGAGAATGAATGGACAGGAAAGGAGGAGGCGGTTAGAAGTAGAATAGGGTTTCTAACAGCAACGAGTAGAGTTGGAGGAGGCGGCGAGGCGAGGAGGAGGCGGTGAGGCGTGCCTGGCGTGGAGGAGGCGGCGAGGAGGAGGCGGCAAGGAGGAGGCGTCGTCGATACTTAGAGAGTTTTGAGGATTTGTTGAGGCGACTCTATCCTTGTTGCTGAAAAAGTCGGGTTCCTAGTTTTTGAGTTTTTGAAGCATTTGTTGAGGCGGGCGCCTGACTGCCCGCCTCTAATGTTTGTGTTGTTTTGAGGCGGGCGCCTTACTGCCCGCCTCTAATCTCTTCGTCGCATCAGTTGAGGCGGGCGTCTTACTGCCCGCCTCTAATTTTTGGGTTCTGTTGAGGCGGGCGTCTTACTGACCGCCTCAACAAGTAAAAAACACAAATATTATTTGAGGCGAACGGATATTTGCCCGCCTCTAAAGCACCTGTTGCAGCGAACTAAACGACCGACCGCCTCAACAGATAGTAGAATAAGACTTTTTGCGTCGGTTTTTAAGGTGACCGCCTCAACAGGGGGGCTGCAACAGGTGTTTTTTCTACTAGTGCCCTTTCCCCGGTCGCCAACTCCACCGATGTCACATGCCCTAGCCCCTCAATCCGTCCATTCCCAGCCTCGGAGTTTGACAAGAAGCCGAATTTGACCTTCAATTCCATCGATTTAGCTTCCTTCAAAGGCACTAAAACCAGATGTGGTGCCATTTCCTTGGATCTGCGAGGGTTTCACAGATCCTGGCCTGCTTTCCAACAACTGTCATTATTTTGCTTCCTCCTACACCTTCCTTCTCTTCCACAGTTCCACACTCCATCTTCTTCGTCGCCTTGTTTGCTCACCCTTTCCCCGGTCGCCAACTCCACCGACGTCACACGCCCTAGCCCCTCTATTCGTCCATTCCCTGCCTCAGAGTTTGACAAGAAGCCGAATTTGACCTTCAATTCCATCGATTTAGCTTCCTTCAAAGGCACTAAAATCTGACCTGGTGCTATTTCCTTGGATCTGCGAGGGTTTCACAGATCTTGGCCTCCTCTCCAAGACAACGACGACCAGATTAGCGCCACCGAGCTCATAGCCATGGGATCTGACTCATCGCCCAAGGAGGACACTCGAATGATGAAGGAATTGGACTTCGAGAAGGACAGAATCATCTAGCATCAAGGAGCTACACACAACATCCGGCGTCACAGATTCTGCGGATGCGACTCCCTCATAAACTAGGTATGCTCTTGTCTCTATAATTGATACTCGTTGCTCTGTTTAGAGTTCCAAATGCGGATTTGGAACCATAATTTTCACTTGGAATTAGAATAGTTTGAGATCTTGGCTGAGCTCGAATAATTTGATATTGTCATCATCTTGGTTGTTCTACAATCAAGCATTGCCATTAGTAGGGTAAGGAAGTGAAGGAGAGGATCGAGATGTGCATCTTCTTCGTCATCTATCTTGGTGGATCTCAGAATTAGAGGATGAAGATGAAGATTTACATTTTCTGTCATCCCGCATCGGCAATTTCTGTCATCTTGTCATCGACAATTTCTGTCCTCTCACGATTAGAGGACCGAAGCTCCTCCTCTGTCGGAATCTCTTCTCCATAAACGCTGTCTCCGTTCATCGCTTCGGCTAGCTTCAATCACTGTTTCTAGGTTCGATGATGTTGTCATCGCCTCAGTTTGTCTTCCATGACAGTTTCCTTTCCTCTTCATATTATACATGTTCTACAATCACTGCTTCGAGGTTCGATGATGTTGTCATCGCCTCCGTTTGTCATCCATGGCAATTTCCTTTCCTCTTCATATTATACATGTTCTACAATCATTGCTTCCTGGTTCGATGATAACATAATCGATCTTATCTCTTTTCCTCTTCTTCCGGTGAAGAATTGACAACCTCCGAGCTCTCGTTTTTTGTTTGTGTTGAACTATTGATTTCTTATGCTTCCAATTGACATGTAAATGGTGCAGATTTTCCATTCTCTTTAGCGCAAATTGACATCATCGCAAAATGTATCAATCAAAACTGTCAAATTGTCATCAAATTATTGTCATCAATACAAATTACTGTCATCGATACAAATTATTGTCATTAATAAAAATTATTGTCATAAATAAAAATGATTGTTATCAACAAAAGTTATTGTCATCAACATAAATTGTTGTCATCAACATAAACTGTCATACACAAAAAGGTTAGCTAACACACTAGAAACTTTTAGGGTTAGAAAATACAATTTAAAGTGCAAAAAGGGTTACTTAACCCGAGTTTGGTCCATATATGTCTTCAGCAGAAATCGAACTTGAGACCTGAATTTCGCAAAATCATAATTAAATTTAAGGAAAATATTTCACGCTCAAATTAAACAGCAAAAAAATGAAAAGAAACAAATATAATTGAAAATTTTGGCGAAAGTTAGAAGTAAGTCGACATTGCACATTAATTTATTTTTATTGTCTGTTTGAACACATGCGTTTTCACATGTAAGCACAGACATTATCATTAATGAAAACATAGTACATTCACGTATAAACATACTTGTATTTTAGCCAAAACACAGAAATATGGTTTTCCTTCTGCACGTAGATTTGTAAGACTAGTACACATGCATATAAGCGGTGTTCCAAATGAAAACAAAACTTAACAGTTTTTTTGTATGCGCACATTGTTTGGTCTGTTTGAACACATACATTGTCACCGATGAACACAACGATAATCAACAATGAACACATAGTTCCACCTATGAACACACATGAAATTCAGCTAAAAACACATCAAAAGGATTCTCGTTTTCCCATATATTTGTAGGACTAATATGCATGCACACTTGGGTTGTTTCACACGAATACGTTGTATCACATGAACATTTGCGTTATTTTACATGAAGAAAATGCGTGCTTTCACCACTGAATATATACCTGAAGGATGTGAAACTTTAGTACAAGAAAAAAGTCAGTTTCTAGAGTTTCAATACACAAAAATCTAGATATGAGTTTTTCAAAAATCAAATCTACCTGATCGCGGCGTCAATGAAGCACAACAAAAAAACTAATATTGTAAAACATACCTTAAGCTGAACAACACCAAAAGAGTCATCCCTCGTTAGCAATGAACTATCAGTCAAAGCTAGGTCACTCATAAATGATAAGAATCGAGTGAGATATTCTATGATTTGCCTCAAAATCTCTTGAAATTGCTCGGAACCAGTCGAACCAACTTGAAATTGCGCTTTATTGCAGAAGAGAAGAGATCGAAAATGTTAGATATTTTTGATTATGAATAACGTGAGAAGAAGACGGTGGAGGAGGGAGGAAATTATATGCCTTAAAAATAATACGAGGCTAATGATCCTTCTTAATACTAAAGGGTGTCCTCACTAAAACATAACCCTAAATGTGAAGAGATCAGAAATAGAATATTTTATATTAATAACTATATGGTGTATAGTATATAAAAACCTAAAAAAAATTTAGTGAGAATTATCATTTATACTCTTCGTGAGTTTTTGAAACTATAAAATTTTAAAATGAAAATGCTCCTAGTCAATAAAAATAAAAATAATAATTTTAGCTTTCGCTTTGATTCTTAAATTTTTAAAGTTCAAAGATGAATGAAAAAACTTATATTTACTGATTTATAAAAAGGATAGTCCTTAAACATCTCAAAATTTCATCGAAAAATCTTAATATTCTACTTTAAAAGGAAAAATTCGGTGAGAATGTCTCAAGAAAGAAGGATTGAGATCAATCTTCACCATATGCTATGTAAGTGTGTTTCAAACCTCGTCCATCTTTTAATCATGTCCCTCCATTTTCCCCCATTTTCCTTTCTTATTCTTCTTTCTCTTTCAACGCCAAATATTTAGTCACTCTCTCCATCGACATGTTTCTCTGCCAATCCCTCAATCACATTGTTGTTTCATTTTCCGTCTTCCTTTGTCGTTGTTGACATGGTTCATTCGCTCGATTCAGATCTAGATCTAGATATTGTATTTTGGTTCCTCAAACTTGTTCAGATATGGATTTTTCTCCAATTTTCTTGTTAAACACGAAATTGGAATTGAGGCTTCAATCCCCGTTTAGTAAGTACTATCTTCAATCCTTTCATATTTTTTACTCTGCAAAAAGCGATGCACGACCCCTGTGTGAGAGCGTTCTCTTGGGTTCCCAATGTTCAATTTTTCTTATTAAGAAGTCATGTGCGTTTATTATGATTGTTTTTACTAAGAGTCATGTATTATAAAATGTTGATATGTTAATTGATATTTAGGTATGTTAATTGATATTTTGGTATGTTAAATGAAAATATAATATATTAAAATTAAATAAACAACATCATTACTTCAATTTTATGATATAATAAAGAGACATAAACCTAAATATTAACAAATGAAGTAGGGAAACTACCAAATAAGGGCCAGTTTAGAATGAAATAAGGGCTTGACGTCATAACATAAATATGTTGACAATTTGCAGCTCATTGCAGGATGGTCCCTAAAGAAATGTGAAGTTGCGTTCTTGCCTTTGCATATTTCTGGTGACGTGTTCACCCTTGTTTTTGATTTTTTATCTCACTTTCGATCTCCGAAGAGGTTACTCGCTCCTCTCCCTCGCTATTTTGTCTCACTTTCAATCTCTGAATAAGTTACGCACTCTTCTTCCTCGCTATCTGTTGAGTTGTTATTCTTGTTTGATCTTAATCTAATAACCTATAAACATAACTTGTAATATTTCTTTCTCCGTGTTTCTTTTTCATTTCTTTTTTCTCGTTTCTTCTTCAAGTTAGTAATAATATATGTGAGTGTTAAAATATGAGTTTTAATTAATTTCAGCTAGAGTTTGAGGTTCCACACACAGATTCTTTATTTTACCAAACATCAAGCAATTTTATTTTAACTCTACCTGATTATAAATAGATGAATAGCTTAAATATCCTTGAAACTGAGCTCCTCAGCTTCTCCACCATTGATAACTCTGCTTTCTTCGTATGAACCTTATGGTAGATAGGTGGCTCCGACAAAATTCTTGATTCAAGTTTATTCGTCTTCTTCTGCTCATTCTCACGCCATCTTCTTAACTCTCATTCGATGACACCTTTGTTGAAGCCTCAACCATCTCCGCTTCATTGAGTGCCCCCTAGGTAGTAGTCTCTACGTGTTCTATCTCCATTGTAGTCTCTAGCTTCTTGAGTGCTTCATCGACACTGGATTTCATAACTTCTTTTTGTGCCATCAAAGCAGATACCTTTAACTCCTTTGGCTCATCTGATTTCTCTGTTGTCTTGATGAGAGACTTGAATTTGTCCCTCGAGATAAGGATCTTGCCACCTGAGGACGTAGTGCTACTTCTCTCTAATATGTTCTTGATTGTTTTGAAAAGTACTTTAAATCACTTTGAGACATTAACTAATAAACAATTAGGTATGCTCTATGTCGGATCGGTTAGCTTAAAATACCAAAGAACAAATCTTTTGTTCCCTGGAACGTAATGCAGTGGAATTAAAAACAACAAAGGAAAGATCAAACCTGAACACGAGGATATATAGTGGAAACCCTTTATACCAATATGTATTTCAGGGAAAAACACCCCCCTTCTAGCTTCTCACTAGAATGAGATTGAATCGTCTACTTGTGTTATTGATTTCTTGTTACAATAAGAACTTGGATCACTCTTCTAAGCTTCTTACCTAGATCTCGGATCTCTCTTCTACTTGAACTCCATCTCTAACACTCGTAATCTCTCTCTTCACAACTCTCAACGCTCTAGTTCTTTTTGGTTCTAAAAAAGACTTGCTAAACTACATGAATCCCTCACAATATATACCAAACTAAATAACCCTAACTAGACGTCTTCTTGTGCTCCAAGTCTTCAATCTGAATTGCCATAAAGCTTAACAAAAGATATGATATATTTTATTTATGGAAATCGCTTCCTTAAATAAAATATCATTCTTTCCTTCCAAATAATCTTCTATCTTTTTCTCCAAGACTTCAAATCCAACTTTCCATAAATCTTCATCAAATATGTTGGATCGATTAGTGTATAAAAACTCAAGGAACAAAAGAAATTGTTCCTTGATGCGTAGATTAAGCAGAAAGACAAACAACAATGTAAATCAAACCTGAACACGATGATGTATAGTGGAGACACCCCAAGTACCAATAAGTCCTTGAGGCGAAAAACCACTCCTCTCTATGGCTTGAAGCTTGAAGCCATGATGTGCTGAGTATGCAATCAATAATCTTATGGCTTCGAGTCTGGCCACAAGAGCAAAGGTTTCATCATAGTCTATCCCCTCATGTTGGTTGTACCCTTTTACAACCAGTCTGGCTTTGTTTCTTGTGACCTGGCCTTTGTCATATAGCTTCTTTCTGAAGACCCATTTTGTTCCTATTATGGTCTATTCCCTAGATTAGGAACTAGTCTCCATACCTTGTTTCTTTCAAATTGATGAAGCTCGTCTTGCATACCTTTGACCCACTCTGGTCCTTGAGGGCTTCGTCCACTGTTTTTGGTTCTGCTAGAGAGACAAAGGAAAAGAAAGCACAAAATTCATTAGAGGGTAAGAGAGATGACGTACCTTGACTTGGATTGTCCGTGGTTGTGACAGAAAGTAATGGTTCTTGTATGACTGCATTACATATGTAGTCATTCAACCATCCTGGTGGTCCGGTGCTTCGAGAGGTGCGTCTGATCTCTATGGTAGGTTCTTCGTTAGTGCACTCTTCTGTTGTGTTCCCTGGTGGTTTATCCCTTTGTTCCTGCATAGGGCATAAAACCGAGAGTTTTCAAACTCAGTTCCATGGTCTGTGCGTATAGAAACTAGGGAGACTCCCAGTTGATTCTCCACAGATTTTAGCCATGCTTCAAACTCCTCAAAGACTTCGTCCTTTGGAGATAAGAATAGGGTCCAAGTGAACCTAGAATAGTCATCCACAATAACAAAGACATACCTATTTACTCCACGACTTTGTGTACGCATAGGTCCACATAGGTCCATGTGGATCATTTCTAAGGGACGAGAAGTACTTACCTCTTTCTTGGATTTGAAGGAGGACCTTACTTGTTTCCCGTTATGAATGAGGAGCACAACATGTCTTGGATGGCTTCGACCTTGGGAAGACCGCTTACTAGGTCCTTTTGGTAGAGCTTTTGAACATGTGACAAACCTGTATGACAAAATCTTTTGTGCCATAGGAGAGAATCTTCCTTAACAGTGGTAAAGCACAAATCCTCCTCAGGAATGAAGGTGGAATCTACTTTGTAGATGTTGTTGACACATATTCGTGTAAGGAGAATCTTCCCTGAACTCAAACTCTCAACTTGACAACCATTAGTAGTAAAGACAACTCTATTCTTCCCTTTTTGACACAGTTGAGCCACGCTTAATAGGTCAAAACCAAGATTGTCTACTAGATTCACATTATTGACAGAGAGTTTGTCAAATATACTTACCTTGCATGTTTCTTGATCTTCTCCTTTGCTTTTGTTACCGAAGGTGATGGAGCCTCCGTTTTGGAAGTTTAGCGATTGAAACCATTCTTTGTTCCCTGTCTATATACCAAGAGTGAATTGGTACCTGGTTGATGTCATCTTGATCACTCCCGGTTGCCATGAGACACATGTTGTCTTCTGTTCCTTCCCAGGTTGCCATCATTGCGTTTTTCTCTTCAGGGGCTGGTGGTTCCCCTCCTCTTTTCTTGTAGCAATTTCTGACGAAGTGTCCTGCTTTTTGGCAATGATAACAGATAATATCATTTGAAACTTGGTTACCTTCGGTGTGACGTGTCTCTCCTCCTCTCCATGCTTTTCTGAAGGCTCTTGTGATGAGAGCGACCGTGTCATCCTCTTCGAGTCCAGGGTCTTCCATCTGAGATAGATCAAAAGCTTTTTCCACCTTTAAAGCAATTGATTTTCCTTTGTCCGTATCTTTCCTTGCCAAGATTTTCCTCTCAAGAATTCCAGAGTGACGGTCTTCCAAGGAGATCTCTTTGATATCGCTCTGAGCTTGAAGGGCATTGATGAACTCGTCCCATTGGGCGTTTAGTACTTGCATGAATTGATAGGTGACTTTCCACTGAGGGAGCTCTTCACCTAGAAATTCAATTTGACTAACATAACCTTCAAACCTTTCATGGAAGTCTTCCAAGGATTCACCCTTCTCCTGTACAGCCTATTCGTAGTCCTTTTGAGCAGCAAGGAGTCTGTTCCTCTTGAGATCATTACTTCCTGAGTATGTCCTCTTTAGTGCATCCCAGATTTACTTGGCAGTCTTGTACTTCAGAATCTTTCGAAGATCGCCCGGGCTTAGAGCCATGTGAAGGATTTTTTAGCCCTGGCGTTCTTCTCAAGGATTTTGTAGTCTGCGTCACAATAGTCAACTCTCTTTTTCTCTTTTGTTTTGCCATCATCATTCAAGTCGAGGATGATGAAGTCGCCAAATTCAATAACTTGCCAGATCTAGACGTCAAGTCGTTGATTGCATTGTTGGAAGTCATCGTTTCATGCAAAGCTAATTGAAACAATTTAGAGACGATGCTCTAATACCAATTGTTGGATCGATTAGCGTATAAAAACTCAAGGAACTAAAGCAATTGTTCCTTGATGCGTAGATTAAGCAGAAAGACAAATACAAATGTAAATCAAACCTGAACACGATGATGTATAGTGGAAACACCCCAAGTACCAATAAGTCCTTGAGGCGAAAAAACACTCCTCTCTAGCTTTTACTAGAGAGAGTTTGAACGGGGGACTACTTGTTCTATTGATATCTTGATTACAATAGAACTTGGATCACTAACCTAGACTTCCCACCTAGAACTCGGATCACTCTTCTCACTTGAATCTCAATCTCACACACGTAGAACAACTCTAAACCAAACACTAGGTTTTCGCTCTTCAAAGTCTTGCTAAGATATGTAAATCCCATACAATATATAGCACACTAAATAGCTTTGACCTAACACCAATCTAGCTGTTCTCATATTACCATAAATCTCACAATATCTTTCCTAAGGAATTATTGTCCTAAAAATATCTTTCCTTCCGTGTGATCTTCCAACTTGTTCTCCAAGTTATCACCATTGGGACTTACTCTTCAGCGCGCCGTCTTGATCATATAAGGAAACAATGCGTATAAGGAAATATTCCTTGCACATGATATTTCCTTATTTCTTTGGTAATTCCAACACGCGCGTCCAAAGCCCAATCCTTGTCGAGTTGCCACACTTTCCTTCTTTGAAGAAATCTTCTTTCCTTATTTGCGAGGCAACTCTTCCATAATTCTTCAAGGCCATCCTCCAAGATATCTTTGACCAATAATCTTCCTCGAATGGACTATTCTTCACAGCTGGCTTCCATTCGACGTAACCTTACGTCTCATGGATTCCAGCAGGACTTCCTTCGTTCCTGCACACACACTAGTAACAATACCTACGCACTCAAGTAAATCATTAGTGGATGTTTGTCATTTAATCAAAACTCATGACATCTCAAAAAAAAAATGGTAAATTCTATCTTTAAGGAATTCCCTTCCTTCGATACTGTTGGATCGATTAGCGTATAAAAACTCAAGGAACAAAAGCTATTGTTCCTTGATAAGTAGATTATGCAAAAAGACAAACAATAATGTAAATCAAACCTGAACACGATGATATATAGTGAAAACACCATGTTGAGATATGATGAGGTTTTGATTAAATTACAAACATCCACTAATGATCTACTTGAGTGCGTAGGTATTGTTACTAGTGTGTATGCAGAAACAAAGGAAGAATGAGCAGGTACGAAGAAAGTCTTGCTTGAATCCATGAGACGTAAGGTTACGTCGAATGTAAGACAGCTGTGAAGAATAGTCCATCCGAGGAAGATTATTGGTCAAAGATATCTTGGAGGATGGCCTTGAAGAATTATGGAAGAGTTTCATTTCAAAGAAGGAAAGAAGATCTTGTCAAAGAAGGAAAGAAGATCTCGTCAAAGAAGGAAAGTGGCAAATTGGCAAGGATTGGGCATTGGACGCGCGTGTGAGTGTTGCCGAAGAAATAAGGAAATATTACGCGCAAGGAATATTTCCTTATGCGCTTTGTTTCCTTATTTGAACAAGGCGGCGCACCAAAGTGTAAGCCCCATGGTGACTACTTGGAGCACAAGTTGGAAGGTCACACGGAAGGAAAGATTTCTTAGGAAGAGAATTCCTTGTGAAAGATATTTTAGGAAGAGATTTCCTTAGGAAAAGATATTGTGAGATTTATGGTAATATTAGAACGGCTAGATTGGTGTTAGGTTTGAGCTATTTAGCGTGCTATATATTGTATGGGAATTACATAGCTTAGCAAGACTTTGAAGAGCGAAAGCCTAGTACTCGGTTTAGAGTTGTTCTACGTGTGTGAGATTGAGATTCAAGTAAGAAGAGTGATCCGATATTTAGCTAGGAAGTCTAGGTGAGTGATCCAAGTTCTATTGTAATCAAGATATCAATACAACAAGTAGACTCGTTCCAACTCTCTCTAGTGAAAGCTAGAGAGGAGTGGTTTTTCGCCTCAAGAACGTTTTGGTACTTGGGGTGTTTCCACTATATATCATCGTGTTCAGGTTTGATTTACATTATTGTTTGTCTTTCTGCATAATATACTTATCAAGGAATAATAGCTTTTGTCTTTGCCTTTGTCTCTGGCTCGTTGGTTGTGTGATGCTGCTTCGACAATAGTCTGCTGCATAATGCCCATTTCTTCTTTTAGCCGAGCAATTTCATCTTCAGCGTCTGACAGACTTCGTTCCTTTGTACCTTGGTCAGACATAGTCACAGATTAGAGATCAACAATAATCAGAATACTGAGCTCAACGAGTAGCAAACAAAACACTATCAATCACGTAATAAGGTGACTAATTTCAGCAATCTGTGAGGGAATGATCGGCTAGCTTAGGGCAAAGATCAATATATCCAAGTCAACAACAAATTCAGAAATCAAAGAAAGATGCAAGCAAGTAATTGATCAAAAACTTAACTAGCATGCAATCAAGACGCCAAACTTATGAGTAGACGATGGAGAGATAGGCACAATGGACACTTGAGATAGTGAATAGACTACTAGTCTAGATCTCCTGAGGATTTCTTTTTGCTAGAAATTTATGATCGACTTTTGAACTGAAGTGCTGTTTTTTTTATAGAAAGAATAGCATGCAGTTTCGTTTGATGCTAAAGGTAAAGAAGAGACAATAGTAAAGCAGTCAAGAATGAAGATAATCAAGTAAATCACAAAAACTTGAAGCAACAGTCAAAGATTTAACAATTTGATGAAGCCTAAGATATCTGCGATCTTCAGGTTATTAGTTATCTTCAATCTCTTTATGTTTTTCTGTTTTTGTGAGTAAAGCCACGACGTTTTCTTGAGTACAAGAATTCGTCACCTAGGGTTAGAGTTTCACTCCAATTTTTCAATTTTCTTAACAATGCGGAATTTGGTGGAAACGAAAGGGAATACGTGAAAGAAAGAGTTTTAGAATGACTACACCTTTAAACCGCTGGAAACTAATACCAATTGATACGAATTTGGATGACTCGTATGCCTCGGGGGGATCGTGGTAGAAAGGGAAGCCGTCTTTCTTCAACTCTTCTAGGGTTTTGATATTTATTGAATCTTTCGATACAACAAGAATTCGAAGGTCTTGAGAGTCCACTCAAGGGATGAACGAATTTGATAGGTAGGCTTGATGACAGTTCGCTAACGAGAACAACTCCAGATCCAATCAGTAGAATGACGTCGAAGCAAAGGAAGGAGATAAACACTCAAACTTAAGCTCTGCTATAAAATTCAACGTAAAGAACAACAATGGAAAATGTTCAAACTTCTAAGAGGGTTGCTGCTAACATCAACCCTAAAGAGCAGCCCTAAACCGGAATTAAAAATGCATTAATTAACTAAAACGTTTCGAAAAGGAAAGTTCGGAAAAACTGAAACATAGGCGATGGCGATCGCCATATGAGGGTGGCGATCGCCACCGAAAAGCTGGCACGGTTTGTCACAAACCGTGCCATCCCGCAGAGGCCCTCAATTTCTTCTCGGTGGGATTCCCGCGATCACGGCTGCATTTCCGCAGTCGCTCTTGACTGACGATGCTGCTTCTTTTGGATGCCCGCGATCGCCACCATCAACATGGTGATCGCCTTCGGTACTCTGTAACACTTGTTTTGGCTCGTTCAAGATGGAGGACTGACCCGTGTCTCGACCCTTGACTATTGAGGCTGGCTTGAAGGCCAGCGTTGCTTCGCCAAGTGTCCGGTAGTCATCCACCTCTTCGAGCGTTGTCAAGCTCCACGTTCTCTCGGTTGCACCAATGTCGCTATTTCTGGCTAAGCCTTTGGTGACCATTGATTGAGTAGCCTTAGCTATCTCTCTTGCTCTCGCTCGGGTAACTGGGCATAGTGAGCGTACGCTCATGAGTTCCTCTTCTCCAGCCTCTGTCAATGTCTTGTCTGGTATCGTTTCAACTTCTTTTTCCATTGATTGTTAGAATAGGAACCTAAGGAACTCAGGTTCTCAATAGGTTTCTTTCCTCTATTACTCTATGTTTTGAGGATGACAACCTTAGCATATACTATGGTATAGTTTATCTTGATATTTCAGATGAAAAGATTGAAGAGTTGAAGCTGATGAAGTATTAAGGGAAGCAGAGAAGGAACCGTGTTGCATCCGTGTTACTCCTAACCCTAGCGTGGGCGGCAAGCCGAGATGATCTTTCCCTTGTTAGGATATTTCTTAGTTGGTTGTAATCGGTCAATGTAACATTTAGAAGATCTCGAGTTAATTATGTTAACTTGAAAGCCGTAGAGATCCTCATTAATTAGGAAAGTAGTTTGACATATAATATATTCTTGGAATATCTTTATACGGCAGACTTCCCCTTATATATATGATGATCTTTATGTTCTTAGGACTTATGTATTTTGACGAAGCTTGAAGTGCATCAGACTAAGAGAAGAGAGAGTTGTTCTTGCAAAAGAACCCAAGAGTCAAACATCTGGCGGAAGTCAAACGTATCCTTCGATATCTTAAGGGAACTGAGAACTTGTTCTTATGGTATCCTAAAAGTGATGATTTTGAAATATTATCCTACACTGATGCTGACTATGTAGGATATCTCAAAAACAGGAAAAGTACCTCAGGGATGGCTCAGTTCCTTGGTCCATGTCTGGTGTCATGGGCATCCAAGAAGCAATCCTCCATTTCCCTCTCCACCACTGAGTCGGAATACATTGCAGCTGCAACTTGTTGTGCAAATCTTCTATGGCTCAAGCAACAACTAGCTGATTTTGGTAAGTCCTATGGTCCACTAAAAATTCTTTGTGGTAACACCAGTATATCTAAGAATCTTGTCTTTCACTCTAAGTCTAAGCATATTGACATTAGGCACCACTTTCTTCGAGATAATGTGGAAAAGAGTATCATTCTCATGGAACACTGTCGTACTGAGGACCAAATAGCTAACATATTCACTAAAGCCCTAAATAGAGAACCTTTTGAATACTTTAGGTTACTCCTGGGTATGATTGCCATTGAATAGCGGTTCTGAGTTCCCTTGCATATTTCCCTATCTTGACTAGTTAACGATTGATTGACTTTTCTGGTTCTTTTTATGCTTACATGATTCTTGATTCTATAGTCATATTCTTCATAAATGTGTTATTATCTTTGTGACGTGCATAATATACGGACTTTGCTCTCATTCATGATTAGTTGGCAAAATTGTGCTTCTTTGAACACAAAATAATCAATCGGATCTATTTGAACCCTCATTATTAGCCGAAATGAAGAATGATTATAGTCCCTCCCTAGCTTGGCTTACATAAATTGTTCATATGATCTTTTTATATAAGCACAACTCTGGAACTTGTTTATGTTTGCGTCAAAATTGGCCCTCCCATAATTTTATTGTTTGGATGTGTACTCTTGATTTATTTTATCACCTATTACTTAAATTCATCCAAACCCACCCTTGTCAACTACTGAAACGGAACTGTGAAAGGAACTCCAAAGTCTTTACTCTGCCGATTGCTTCTCTGCCTCGGGAATACGCGCAGCCGCTGACACGCTGCTTTTTGAGCTTAGTTCCTTGTGCCGATGTAACAGGGTAATGATGAGTTATTTTGTGGTGAAAATTGAAGGTAAAATATGAACGTTGGAGAAGGAATAATTATAGTAAGTGCGGCCGATTTTCTAGGGATTTTGTGACAGTTTGGAAAAGCGGTAATTGGGGGAAGATTTTATGATGATCTTTGTGACCGTTTGAAGTAACCAGCGTGAGACAAACTATTTAAGAGAAGGTAAAGCCTAATTTCCCTTCCCTACTCTTATCTCCTCTCGTCTGCTTCAAAGATTCTTCAAACCTTTATAGTTCAATCCTTTAAACTCACAAAAGGCCGGACAAAACAAGCCCATTACCCTCACCGACGAACAGATGGCACTGTTCAAAGCCTTCATGCTACAAGTGGAGAAGGAAACTCCCTCTTTCTTTACTTTGCCTTCCGAGGAAGCCAAACAAGCCGAGCCTCCAACCTCCTCCTCCACTCCCCTGCCCTCCTCCACTCCAGCCTCGCCTCTCAAAAACACAACACCCTCCCCGACCCCATCGCCATGGCCATCATCCCCTACATCTCCCCCCCCCCCCCCGCTTCTCCGGATCCTTCTCCTCCTCCTCCATAAAGCTCCAAAAAGCATGTCCATATCCCCTCAAAAAGTGACTCCTCCACTCACTCCTCGATAAAATCCCAGCAACACTCTTCGCCTCACTTCATGGGCGATCCCTCTCACCCCGCCGGCGTCCCAGGACCAGAGAGCGCAGGAAACGCTTTCCTAAAACGCCTTCGGGAAGAAGCTGATGATGATGAACCGATCATTACCAAGACCACCACTCATGGTGGTCGACAGGACAAGAAGATCAAACCCAACTCAGTCGCCGCTCGCACCCGATCTACTAAGCCGACCGTCTCCTCCTCCAGCTCCCTCGCCACCGCCACCACTTCTCTCAAACCGGAATTTGCTGAGAGAAGAATCTTAGGTCCCTTGTTTGTGGACCCCGAGCACTGGAACTCGGAACTGAGTGAAGTCGCCACATTTCGTGCTCTCCTGACCTCACAAGGTTGGGAAACTTTGTTGACGGCCTCTCAAAGCGTCAATGAAGAGGTAATTCGGTCATTCTACTCTTCAATGTCTTTTGTTCAAGTGTCAGAGGTTGAGGATCCCCAGGATATAGTGGTCACCATTCGGGGAAAGCTGTACAAGATCACCACAGAGATGATCTCTTCAGTTCTGGGCATTCCAACAGGAACTAGGTTCTTTGCTATCCACAAAAAGCACTGGCCCACAAAGAAGAGTGATTATGCCAAGTCTGTCTTTGGGAACCCGGATATCAAGGAACTCAACACAAGGTTCCTCTCCTTGTCCATGAAGCTGCTCCACGCCTTCCTCATCAACAACGTTGTTCCTCACCAAGAAAAGAGGAGCACCTTTCTTATTGTTGATGTTGTCTTTATGGATAAGATAGTCACTGGGGAGTTCCTCGACCTGCCAAAAATCATCATGCATCACATGCAGGCATGCCATCGCCATCCATCCCATTCTCTATCGTTCCCAACTATCATCAAGGCTCTACTGAAGAGACTTGACATTTACCCGACTGCAGAGGAAGATACTCTGTTCTCTCACAAAATGGATGGCTCCTACATCAACAGTCTCAAGGTTGAAGAGACTGTCACCAAGAAGTCCAGGCCCTCCAGAAATATACCTGCTCGACCTGCTCCTGCAGATGATCACGAGGAGGCTACCTCTGAGATTGTTGAGGAACTACGAGAAATTTCGGTTGTTGTTCGTGACCTTAGCTCTGCTTTCTTCAAGGTCGCCGAAGCTCTCACTACTAAGAGAGGATATGGATCCTCCAGCAGTTCCTCCGTTGTAGTTGGCATAGAATTCCCCTAGGGTTCCCCAGCTCATCAATCCTTCTGTTCTTGTTCTCTCTGCTTCATAGTTTTGTTTTGTTTTTGTGTTTGTTTGTCTGAGTCGCGATTGTCTTTGGGCTCATGAAAGATTAATAATATTATTTGGTTGTTTTATGACTTGTGAGTCTTTCTTATTCATGCTTGCATCATTGTTCCTTATATTGTCTTCATATCTTTTCGATGATGTCAAAAGGGGGAATATACTCTGGAATCTCGGAACCAATAGGACTTGTATCATGTTTAGGGGGAACTTGTTAGATAATTCAAAGCTTAAGGGGGAACTCTTTGAAGCGTTTTGTCTCAGTATCTTTGTCCAGAGTCTTATATTATATATTGCCTATTGTCTTTGTGATTACACTTATATAAGTTTTTCATCATCAAAAAGGGGGAAATTGTTGGAATAGGGACCTAAGGAACTCAGGTTCTCAATAGGTTCTTGTTTGTAGCTAAATTGGCAACGAGATAACAATGAAGCAATTGTAGGGCAAATATCAAACTTGACGGTGCAAACACTTTATCTAGAAAACACCATTGATAAAATAAAGAGAGAACTCGAGATACTCGAGTATTACTTGGGGAATCAGCCTCTTTTACAATGATAAGGGATCCCTTTATTTATAGGCAAACCCTAGCTCTATCTTTAAGGAAAGAATCTTTTTTTTTCCTTATATCTTTAACCTAATATATAACATGGTAAAATATATTCTTTCTAATATCTTTTACTATTTACATAATTGTTGGATCGATTAGCGTATAAAAACTCAAGGAACAAAAGCTATTGTTCCTTGATAAGTAGATAATGCAGAAAGACAAACAATAATGTAAATCAAACCTGGACACGAAGATATATAGTGGAAACACCCCAACTACCAAAAAGTCCTCGAGCCAAAAAACCACTCCTCTCTAGCTTTCACTAGAGAGAGTTTGAACGAGTCTACTTGTTGTGTTGATATCTTGATTACAATAGAACTTGGATCACTCACCTAGACTTCCTAGCTAGATCTCGGATCACTCTTCTCACTTGAATCTCAATCTCACACACGTAGAACAACTCTAAACCGAGTATTAGGTTTTCGCTCTTCAAAGTCTTGCTAAGCTATGTAATTCCCATATAGTATATAGCACACTAAATAGCTCAAACCTAACTACCAATCTAGCCGTTCTAATATTACCATAAATCTCACAATATCTTTCAACAAGGAAATCGCTTCCTAAAATATCTTTCACAGGGAATTCTCTTCCTAAGAAATCTTTCACAAGGAATTCTCTTCCTAAGAAATATTTCCATCTGTGTGACCTTCCAACTTGTTCTCCAAGTAGTCACCTTGGGCCTTACACTTCAGCGCGCCGCCTTGAACAAATATGGAAACAAAGCGCATAAGGAAATATTCCTTGCGCGTAATATTTCCTTATTCCTTTGGAAACACTTCACACGCACGTCCAATGCCCATCCTTGCCGAGTTGTCACTTTCCTTATTTGTCGAGATCTTATTTTCCTTCTTTGACAAGATCTTCTTCCCTTCTTTGAAATGCAACTCTTCCATAATTCTTTAAGTCCATCCTCCAAGATATCTTCGACCAAAAATCTTCTTCGGATGAACTTATTCTTCACAGTTGTCGTCCATTCGGCGTAACCTTACGTCTCCTGGATTCCAGCAAGACTTCTTTGGTACCTGCTTGTACTTCCTTTGTTCCTGCCTACGCACAAGTAGACTTCCTTCGTTCCTGCACACAAACTAGTAACAATACCTACACACTCAGGTAAACCATTAGTGGATGTTTGTCATTCAATCAAAACCTCATCATATCTCAACAATTTCCCCCTTTTTCATGATGACAAACATCCTTAACAATAAGAGTATAAACCTGAGACATATATACTAAATAAGGAACAAAGACTATCAAAGGACTAAAAATTCCCCCTCAAAAAAACAACGAACTACAACTAAGTCATGAATTCCCCCTCAAGTCCTGCTATCCTCTAATTTCCCCCTTTTGGCATCATCAAAAAGAATAAAATAAGTCAACTTGCAACCTTAAGAGCTCATAAATCAGAACAAAAACATAATTCTATTAAAATTTAACTGAGGGTCACGCCCTCCTTACATCGGACCACCATACAATCAAAAAAAGATAAACATGCAACCATAAACAACAGGAAGCATGAACAAAATGAAATAAAAAGCAAGAGAAGACAATAGATAAGGCTGGGGAACAAAAAGTGGGGGTCAAATGTGTCAGGGAAAGATAGGATCACTCCGTGTCGTCTTGAGGAGTTGACTGAGGCAGGAGACTTCCTAGGGCAGTCTCTATCTTCTCCAATTTGAGTCTCACAAGACTCATCCCCTTCTCAAAAGTCCCTATCAGCCGATGTTGTTGATCAGAGAGACTAGCAACAGCACGGCTCAATTTCCCCATGGCAGCTTGCGATTCGTAGACCATAGTTGGCGCTTCAATTTGTTCCCCGTCAGGGCTCTCAGACGAAACTTCCTCAGCTTCACTAGTGGAAAAAACACTTGTTGCAGCGCCCTTGTTGAGGCGTACATTATATTGTTCGCCTCAACAAACATCTGTTAAGGCGGGCAAAACTTTGCCCGCCTCAACAACCACAAAAAATTGGACTTGTTGAGGCGAACACATTTTTGTTCGCCTCAACAGACCCTGTTGAGGCGTACACTATATGTTCGCCTCAAAAAGGGCGCCTCAACAGACCCTGTTGAGGCATACATATATTGCCCACCTCAACAAGTGTATCTATAATATCAAAATTTTGCCACGCATTACTACTTATCCTACACTTTGTGCTTCTTTCCCTCATTCACCCATCAAACTCTTTATCCTCCCTCAGATAAAAAAAAACCCTTAATTATTCCCATCTCTTCCTCCCATCAAACTTCTTTCCCTCGTTCTCTTTCCGATGACATTCAACCCAGATTAAAAAAATTATTATTATCATCTCTTCCTATCATTCTCGTTCTCTTCTCTATGGCATCTCGATTATTCATCCCCTCCATCTAATCATTCTAAAAACAGATCTCGTTCTTCTCAAAAACAGATCTCGTTCTTCTAAAAAAACAGATTTCGTTCTTCAATCTCTTCTTCTCCAAACTCAGTTAAGAAGTCGTCGAACAGATCCGGTGTTCATCTTCTCTAGAACCCAGATTTGCAGCGTCTCCATATCTCTCGGCTTGAGCTTTCTACTTCTCTGTCTCCATCTCCATCAGATCTGGTGTTCATCTTCTCTGGAACCCAGATTTGCAGCGTCTCCATCTCTCTTGGCTAGAGCTTTAACTTCGTCGTCTCCATCTCCATCAGATTTGGTGTTCATCTTCTCGACTTCACCGTCCCATCGCTCTTGGCTTCAGCTTCACTGTCTCCATCTCTCTCGGCTCGAGTTTGACTTTGTCGTCTCCATCTCCATCAGATCTGGATTAGTTTGTTGAAGATTGTTTTGTAATTGATTTATTATGGTTTTTTTGTTGAAGATTGGAGTTTGTGTTTGGGTCTAGGGTTTATACTGAGGTCGGTTTTATTAAGTGGGTGTTGTTCGAAGTTGCTGGACAAATGTGTAAGAAATTTTACAATTGTTGCTCAATCATTTTTATTCTGATATAGTGTTCTTGTTCTTGTATTCTGATATTACTATTCTTGTATTCTGATACAAGTCTTCTTGTTGTTCTTGCGTAATATTTTGATCGATGCTACAATTTTTTTTGGTTGGCTCATGTGTTTTTGAGGCGGGCGCATGCTATACGCCTCTACAGATAAAAAAATTGAGGCGGGCGGGTCAATTTTGAGACCTTTTGAGGCGGGCAATCCATTTATTTGGGCATAGATTTTTGCCTACTTGTTGAGGGGGGAACCAGTTTGACCGCCTCAACAAGTCACTTGTTGAGGCAAAAATTTGTACGCCTCAATAGCTTATGACCTGTTGCAGCCCCCCCCGGTTGCAGCGACCCCTGCCCACCTCAACAGGGGTGTTTTTGCCCGCCTCAACAGGTGTTTTTTCTACTAGTGCTTCCTCCATCTGAGCGTCTTGAGCCCTTATCCAGCTTTCATTCCTGTCTTTCTTGAACTTCATCTTCCTCAAATTACTCTCATCCAGATGCTTGTAGAACACACCCTCACCTTCCTCGGAATACACCATTAAACTCTGAACAATTTTCTTGACGATACTGGGATAGGGGAGAGCATGGGTCTCACTGTTGCTGGCGTGTTCCATGTGGAGTAAGACGATCTTTGCAAGATTTACCTTTTCTTCACTGAGCAGCTTATCCATGAGCATGAAGTCTTGGATGAGAATTGTGTTCCTCTTCTGTTCTCTTGGAGTGATGTTGCTGATTAGAATGGAGTGAAGGAGACGATGGACCACCCCCATTGAATTCGTCTTCACATCGGCATTGGGTGGGTTGTCGTCTTCACTGATCTTTTTCTTCAACTCCATTGGCTGAACGTCTTGAGGCCATTGACCCTTGGAATAGATGCAGAAGCCCTCATGAGGAACGCCCAAAGTAAAGGCAAGTTCAATGCTAGAGGTCTTTCCTGTGAGGGCATGAGGTCTTTCCTCAAGCGAGAAGCTTCCATTGAATTCTCTAAACAACTCCATGTTGACACTTTCTCCTTCCTCGAACAGATGGTTCCACTTTTGGGCCTTGAGGAGCTCAGACACCCTTTCCAGCCCATTCTCCTTCATGAACTCCTCTTCCAAGATCAACTCCCTCACAATTGACCTCCCAGATACGTCCTTTACCAAAGGACTCTCCTTCTTCACTACGGCTCATTTCCCCTTTCTAGCACTCTAGGCCAGGGTAACCCTTGCTTTCTTCGGCTTCGGCGATTTGGGCTCGGGAATTTCTTCGATCGTCTCCTCTGAGGAAATTTGGACCGCTTCCTTGGCAATCTAAGAACGAGTCTTTCTCTTCCCGGTGACGCTTGAGCTCTTTCCGTTTTTCTTTCCCCCTTGCGAGGTCAGGATGACGACATCGGCTTCGAGTTCCTTCTCGAAGTCAGCTAGAGTGTCGTCCTGCCTTGGCGCCGTCTCAGAGACGTCGCCGGCAGGCCGAGACTCATCATGGTCGACATCGATGTGCTCAGGGAAGAGCGACTCGGAGGGAGGAGAGGAGGCTTGGGGTTCTGGAGTAGTAAGCTTAGGGTTTTTGGGTTCTTTGTAGACCACCATGGCAGACATGGGGTCGATAATGGGGGCTTGAAAGATAATGGGAGAGGGGTTAGGGATGAGAGGTTCCTGGGACATGTACCCAGCAGAGGCTAGTTTCTTGAACAGGCTTTCTAGGGTTTCGTCATTGGCAATGACGAGGGTTGGGTTTTGGGAGGAGTTTGAGTTGGAGGCCATTGTTGAAGAGCTTGGTAATTTTTTAGGAGCACGGGAGTTTGAGAAATATCAGAGAATAATTGGAAGCGTGAGATTAGGAATTTTGGAAAGGGGATTTATATAAGGGAAGGAAGAGATTTACCCGGACACTCGAATCGATTCTTGATGGATTTGAATTCGAGTCGTTTGAAAAATCTTCCCCCTTTTTCACACGCCATAATCACTGCAGAAGTTGCACATTTTCCAAACAACGCTTTTCACCTTTCCTTTTTCACAACTCAATAATTATTGCTTTCCCATTTAATACGCACACGTCAACTTAGACCTCGAGCTTCTACACGCTGTAGACACGCATCACCTCTTTCTTTACCCAATCGAACTCCTCACGATACAAAAGCAACCCTTTTCTTTCCAAGGCAATCCAAAAATATCGCAGTGTATGATATGGGGGTATCGTTACCAGAGATGGTACAAGAGGATATCATACAAAATAATAATAATATGGATAATTTAAAAATCATGATGAGAGATTCCAGATGTGATGACATAAAATTGGCTCATAGGAATATACAATCATGATTTAGGCTAAGGGACGGCTGTAGAGTACCTCTATCCTTTGGGCTTATAATGAGGGATCAAATCATCAAGAGGACTCTTTTGGGCTACAAATAAGACCTTGTTCATGCAAAATGAAGTTTCAGAGAAGCATGCAATCATGTAAATGATCATAGAGAGGAACGACATGATTTAGGCATTACACAAAGTCAATCTTACATAGAAATTAAGAGTTGTAGAGCTCTATGAGATTTAGGAGCAAGAGACAAGAGATCATTCAAGTTTCAGCCAATCATTGAAGGATTTCAAGAGATATAAGGAACATAGAGAGAGAAAACCATACTTTAGTGAGTTCCTTCCTTTCTGAGGTGATCTTGCTAGGGAAGACTGATTTATCCAACGAATAATGTCTTCATAAGGAAAAGTTTCCATAGATAGAGAGAGAATTACATACCTTTTTGACCAAGGTTTGCAAACTTCTGATTTTAGGGAGCCTCCGATATGAGATGTTGTGTTCCCTTCGAGGTAATAGTTCCAATTTTGTTTTTATGATAAGGAGGCTAGAAAGAACAATGTACAGAAGACAAAAGCGGAAGCAGAATTAAGTAAGAAATTCAAGGAACCATACCTGTGGGGGAACATATCTTCATTTGGAACAACCTTTTCATGAGAACTTGATTTGTCTTTGTAGTAACATATCTTCCCCCTTTAACACAGTTGAGTTACTCAACAAGTCAATACCAAGGAGCGCCGAATGAGTGAATGCGTTTGACCGGTTCTGTTGTATCCTTCCTTCGATCCAGAGGGAGGGGTCCCTCTAGATGATCTGGTGAAGTGGCATAGAGCTATCCTTTGTTCCCTGTAAGTTTACCCTGTCTATGTACCAAGGATAGTTGCGCTTCACCTGAGAGAAAGGGTTAGTTTTTCCTTACCCAAGAAAGTCTTGGCTTGCTTGAGTTTTGTGGGACGGATCTATTGTTCGTAGTACCTTTGAGTTCAGATTGATTAACCTCAATCTTTACTTTTGGGGTACTTCTTGGTGATCCTCTTGATCCTATCCCACTTTGAGCATTCATACCCTTAGTCCTGGGAGTGTCTTTGGAGTGATCTTTGGATCTCATCTTTGACTCAGATTGAGTCTCCAATGTATCCTCTGATTTTCTCTCGTTCTGAGCTCGATAAGGAGCACGTATCTTTTCCTCAATTTGGATTCTGAGGGAACATTCATGCTTGTAGTGCCCAATGTTGCCACAGTGCCAACAAACACGATGTTGCTTGAGATTGACGTACTTGCTTTGTCCTGGCCAGATGGGAATGCTAGCTTTCCTGGACTCGAAGTCAATGTGTGCCGGCTCTGTGTTTTGAAATTGGCTCAACCAGATTGCATATGCTTTCTGTCCATCAAACCATGTGTTTATCCTTTCGACGGATTTGTTTCCCCTAAGGACTCCACCTTGGTGACACATCTTTTGCAAGGGTTTTCCAATGATGGTTCCTTGGGGGGTTCCAAATTCACGTTAGGTGACTCATGAGTTTTAGGGTTTTTATCTCAGCTATATCCAATTCCATTGCGGGGCACAAATCGACTTGAGTAATCGGTTTTCAGGCCATTTATGTAGGTTCTAGCATGCTCATCTAGCCACAACTTTTTCTTGTGATCCTCATCTTCCTTGAGTACCACACGATTATTACATAGCTTCTCATTCTCGTGAGAAAGAGAAGACTTTGTACTTTCGAGCTCAGAAACCTTACTCTCAAGGGATATGATCTTGTTTTTGAGCCCGGGGCATTTTTCGCAAGAGCTAGATGAAGAAGAAGAGGGGCTTTCTAGCATGATAACCTTTTCAGACAAGAATCTTGTTTCGTTAACCAGTCTTGAGAGTTCCTCTTCTCTTTCATCTAGTTTCTCTTGTATATCCCCGTTCTCTTCTCCAAGTCTTCTAACAATATGAATCAATTGAGTACTAGAGATGCTCTGTAATTTAGTGATGATGGAAGAGAGACTTACCTAGGCTTCAGGCGTGCTATCTTCGCCTTCCATAAGGCATACTTCCTTCTCACTCTTTTGGTCTTCTTGATATGATTCTGAATCCTCCCAGGTTGCCATCATTGCTCGCTTTCCTTCTGGAGCGGGTGGTTCTCCCACTCTCCTTTTGTAGCAATTCCCGACAAAGTGACCAGTCTTCTGACAATGATAGCATATTACTTCCTTCATGTCTTTCGTTCCGTCAGTGGGACGGGAATCGCTCCTGCCCCCTCTCCAAGCTTTACAAATGGCACTTGTAATCAAGGCTACAGTTTCATCATCTTCAGCCTCGACGTCTTCCATCTGGGATAGATCAAATGCTCTCTCAACTTTCAGGGAAATGGATTGACTCTTGTCAACCTCCTTCCTTCCTTGGAGTTTTCTTTTGCGAATCCCTGAATGACTTTTGATGCGGCATACTAGATCTTCTAGGGATATATCTTTAATGTCGCTTTGTTCTTGTAGAGCATTGATGAATCCATCCCACTTGGAATTTAGAGCTTGCATGAATTGATGCGTAACCTTCCATTGGGGGATATCTTCACCAAGAAACTCTATTTGGCTGACATATCCTTCGAATCTGGCATGAAAATCTTCCAAAGATTCGTTCTTTTCTTGGAGAGCCTTCTCATAGTCCTTTTGTGCCGCTAAAAGCCTTCTCATAGTTCTTGGAGAGCCTTCTCTTCACATCGCTACTTCCTGAGTAAGTTCTACTAAGTGCATCCCATATTTCTTTCGCAGATTTGTATTTTAATACCTTTCTGAGATCACTTGAACTATGAGCCATGTGAAGGATCTGCTTGGCCCTAGCATTCTTCTCCACGACTTTGTAATCGGCATCGTCATAGTCGATTCTCTTCTTCTCTTTAGTCTTGTCTTCCCCAGCAAGGTCCAGAACAACTATATCTCCAAATTCAATGACCTTCCATAGTTGGGCATCAAGGGATTGAGTATGGGATTCAAACTGGATAGCCCACCATTCATACTCTCCCGGCTTCAGCATTAGGGGTTTCCAGAATAAGTCGTTGATTGCATTGTTGGATGACATCTTTTCCTGCAAAGCTAATTGAAACAATCTAGAGATCAGGCTCTAATACCAATTGTTGGATCGATTAGCGTATAAAAACTCAAGGAACAAAAGCTATTGTTCCTTGATAAGTAGATAATGCAGAAAGACAAACAATAATGTAAATCAAACCTGGACACGATGATATATAGTGGGAACACCCCAAGTACCAAAAAGTCCTCGAGGCGAAAAATCACTCCTCTCTAGCTTTCACTAGAGAGAGTTTGAACGAGTCTACTTGTTGTATTGATTTCTTGATTACAATAGAATTTGGATCACTCACCTAGACTTCCTAGCTAGATCTCGGATCACTCTTCTCACTTGAATCTCAATCTCACACACGTAGAACAACTCTAAACCGAGTATTAGGTTTTGGCTCTTCAAAGTCTTGCTAAGCTATGTAAATCTCATACAATATATAGCACACTAAATAGCTCAAATCTAACAACCAATCTAGCCGTTCTAATATTACCATAAATCTCACAATATCTTTCAACAAGGAAAGCGCTTCCTAAAATATCTTTCACAAGGAATTCTCTTCCTAAGAAATCTTTCACAAGGAATTCTCTTCCTAAGAAATCTTTCACAAGGAATTCTCTTCCTAAGAAATCTTTCACAAGGAATTCTCTTCCTAAGAAATATTTCCTTCCGTGTGACCTTCCAACTTGTTCTCCTGCGCCGCCTTGAACAAATAAGGAAACAAAGTGCATAAGGAAATATTCCTTGCGCGTAATATTTCCTTATTCTTTTGGCAACACTTCACACGCGCGTCCAATGCACATCCTTGTCGAGTTGTCACTTTCCTTATTTGTCGAGATCTTCTTTTCCTTCTTTGACAAGATCTTCTTTCCTTCTTTGAAATGCAACTCTTCCATAATTCTTCAAGTCCATCCTCCAAGATATCTTCGACCAATAATCTTCTTCGGATGAACTTATTCTTCACAGTAGTCTTCCATTCGGCGTAACCTTACGTCTCATGGATTCCAGCAAGACTTCCTTCGTACCTGCTTGTACTTCCTTTGTTCCTTCCTATGCACAAGTAGACTTCCTTCGTTCCTGCACACAAACTAGTAACAATACCTACACACTTAGGTAAACCATTAGTGGATGTTTGTCATTCAATCAAAACCACATCATATCTCAACAATAATGAATATTAAATAAAAGACATAAATATACTCAGCTGACTTTATCTTGATCTCGACGACGCCTACATACTCGTTCTTTCTCGTACTGGTCGTCGTCTACACGTAGCTCTTCTCGTCGACGTACTTAATCTTCACGTAGGTGACCTTGGGAACTCATAGATAATCAAGGGAACTCGTAGTTGATCTCGTAGATGATCGCATCTATCTCGTAGATGACCTCGTCTATCTCGTAGATGACCTCGTCTATCTCGTAGATGACCTCATCTATCTCGTAGATGATGTCGGGGACCATGTTGATGGTGTCACGGTGATGAATGACCTTGGGAGCCTCGTTAAAACATCTTCTTAGGAAAACCTCGTGGGAAAACAATACCCCTAAGGTTTTTTCCAACGCGTTGACCCTACGAACACGTTGCAACCGTAGTGGTATTTATCGGCACAAACAATACCCCTAAGGTGTTTTCCTGACGAATTCCTTAAGTCAGTGAAACCCCTTCACTCCTTCAATGCCTTCTCTTAATCTCAACGCGTTGCTGCTATAACTTGATGCTCGGAACTCTATTGCTTCATAATCAGCTCCTTGAACTCGTGTTCTACGTTTGAACATGTCTTTTCTTTCTAACTGGCGATGGCGATCTGGATCTTGGGCTTCTTACGCCTTCTTTGGAGAGAATCAACTTCGTGCTTAATCGACTCTGAAATGTTCGTGGCGCCGAATCTGAAATCATGGCTAATGAGGGCTTCGTAAGTGAAGTCGTTGCTTCACCATAATCCTTAGCTGGGTTACTTGGATCATCCTGTCTTCAAGCAATTTTTTTGATGGCGATTTACTTCTTTCTTGTAACATATCTCCTTATTGGACCTTTGCCGCATGTTTGGATTCTCAATGTGGTACTTCGAGCATCTTCTGCTCCTTTTTCTAAGGATATCACTTTTGGAGGAAACTACTACTTCGTCACGGACGAGAGAAACAATCGACTCTTTTAACTTCTTTCTTTCTTTGCTACTTCGTACTCAGATCTTTTTCTCTTACGCTTGTTCTCGACCAATCGTTGCTTTCACTCTGGGAAGTTTCGGAAGGACACTTCGTCGCTCGTTCTTAGACTTTGTGGAGACTCTACTCATCACCCCTAGCTTGGGTGACGTGGAACTTTTCAGCTTTCTAGACGCATTTGCTTAGCGTCGAGGTACTCTTTGGAGGTCACAACGGGCGATGGCGACGCGTTCTATCTCTATGCATTTTCGTAATTTTCTTCTTCATTGGTACATACTTTGAGTCCTGGCGTCTCTTCTTATGATGCTACTTCTTAACTTTTGTGTCTACTTTGACATACTTTTTTCATAACGTACTATTTTTTTCTCTTTGGCGATTCCACACGTTCTCACTTTCAACGCGTATGTTATAGAACCTTGGCGTGTTCTTAGTTTCAACGTGTCTCTTATAATTACGTCACCCCTTGTAGATGGGTGTTGGCCTCTATTGCCTGGAGTCTTACTAGAAGTTTGAGAGAGAGATAGACTTGCTAGAGGTGAAGCTTGTAGATGAGCAGTGGAGATACGTGAAGAAGAATAACTAAGTATAAGGAGGTCTTGAGCAACGTACCCGGGATGAATAGATTGTGCTTAGCAGTTTAGGAAAGTGCAGTCATTCTTGCTCCAATGACTCAAGGACGCCGTGTACTGTCTTGTTATGGATCGAGGATGTCTTAGATAGCACATTGTGGAGATAACTTAGAGGACGCATCACTTACATGGCATAGCGAGTAGACCCTTGAGATTTAGTTTGGAGACGAAGTCGTACGCATACTTTTTTGCTCTGATGCCGATTATGCCATAGGTCCGACCCCTAGTGTCGTTTTAATGGCGGTACAACTTGATTTTCATGCGATCCTCTCAGATTGCTTCGAGTCTTAAGGAGATGTAACGAGAATGTTCTGGAGAACGCGTCGAGAGACGTCTTTGGAGAACACGTTGCACATCTGGGAACGCGTTGGCTATGACACCTTGTGTCGACTATACTGACTTTTACTTAAAACTTTTGGGAGCACTGCTTCTCTTGAATGTCTTTCTTAGACTTGTTCAGCGATAACTTCGACCTCGTCGTGCTTGCAGTCGTACTAATGCTTCTCGTGACTAGATCATGCTTGGTTCTCTCAAGAGGGTTCTTTGAGATGCTTTTATTTTCTTACGGAGATGAAATTTTGTTATACTCGTTGCGATGCCTTTGATCAAGATTCCTTTGTCACGTCTTTTTGAGTCTTTACTTGAACTCCTCGTCTTTCCTTGGTGCGAACTATTCGTCTTATCAGTCGTGACGTTTTCGACTTCACATGATATTTCTATGGCGATAGCGTATTCATCTACGTGTCGAATGAGTTACTCTTCTCTTTGGATCGTCTCGATAGTACTTCTATCTTTATTGTTTCCTTACTTCAGACGTGCTTTCTGGCTTCCTTATCCTTTTCCTACAGGTAGGTGGTTCCAAACTTTCTTTGTCTTAACGCGTATCTTATGCGTTCCTTGGCTTTGGATGTGTTTGCGTGTTTCCTTGAGTGGTCCTACCTCTTTTGGTAGGTTTGACTTAGGCTCCCCGTAGACTAGGTTAGAGCTACCAAAGACCCTTGGGCTTGCTTTACTTGATGTATCTTGCACTTTGTTTCTTGCGTCGTGCGTGTTATTTTTCACGTCGGAGACGTCTTGGGAGCTTGCTCTTTCTTTGGTTTTGATGTTTCATGTGCTTATGCTTTGGTGCGCGTATCTTGCTCTGCGTACGTGTAGAACTTTTTTTTTTTGACTTTAACCTCCGTGACCCCTTACGCGTAGCTCGTTTGTGAGTGCGTAGGTTTGGTCCTTGGCTTTCGCTTTTGCGACTTTATCTTTAGGGTGTGGTTTTCTACCCCTGGTATGACACTTTGTTCGTAGTGAACGCGTTAGAAAGTTTTACTTACTTTGATAGGGTGGTACGGTCAATGCGGCGGCTTTTGTTCTATTGTCCGCTTACATGAAAGTTGGGTCCAGCATTTCCTCCGAACCCGGAGCGAGTGGCGGATGTAGGTCAGCGTGTGATTTCATCGGCTTGTGACATCACCTCTTACTTATGGTGAATCCTTTACCACACGCTAGCGTCAGGTCGACGTCGAACTCTTTTAATCGACGGGCCTCTTTATCGTGTAGCGTCCAACTTGTGATTGTTTGGACTTACGATGTCGGTGGACGCCTCCCAGCCGGTTTGGAGAGATGCCCGTGGATTAATGACTCTCAGAGGGGTCGTGAAAGGTGCAAGTATGCGTTCCTGGAGAGTGGTTGTGTCAATAGGTTTCCCTTCTTTTCTCAGCGGACCGTGCCGGTTTCGTGAGGTTCCGGGCTTCATTCCCCATGACCATTGCCACACATCAATAACAATCATGGGAAGCGTCGACTCGGAGTCGGCGGTTTGGCTAACATTGCATACGCGTAGATGGAGCCTTGAACGCGTAGGCTAACGAAATTCCTCCTCGGCGCGGATTTTCGCCACGGCCTTTGTGCTTCTTAGGTGGCACGTTCTCTTAATAGACATAGAGCAAGTCATTGGAAATTAAACAACTCAGCATGCTTGACACGTCGGAGAGAAAATATGCATATGCACTTAAATAATCATGATGACTCGACATGACGACATTCTAAAGCTACCCCTAGTCGACGCGACCCCTTGTCGCCTAGACACTATGATGATGACATGATTATGCAAAAACTAAATTTACTTAGACATGCGTAACTTGGTAAATATGCACTTCAACTAGATAACAATCAATGGAGTTCTTACGGGACTTCCCAGGACACGTCGAGTTTCCCAACGCTCTTATCCTTAGGAGTTCTTTATTTCGGTGTTGGGAGATTCTTTTCTCAACTATCTTACTTGGAACACTTTTGCTTTTGGTGTTTCGATTGTAACTTCTTGTGTTGCTCTTTTTGGCGAATTGCTTTTTCTGTGCGAACTTGAGGGTTACTTCGATCTTACGCTCTCTTTGGCATGGTCTTTAGCTAGCGTCTTGAGACATAATCCTCTTCTTTTTCTTTCAACTTGATGAGGTATCTTTTTCTTTTCCTCAGATTAAACTAAGATCCGAAAGGTTTTGGTTTTATAGAGAACTTACTTGGTTTTGCTGCACTTTGTACTTCTTTAGGCGACTCTTAGTGTCGTGTCCGAGTTTGAGACTTTCTTGATCTGTCGCGTTCTTGTATTCCACTTAGTTTGTACTTTGAACGATAGCTTGGAGATTATATAATGAGGGAGTTTTTCACGTATAGAAATGTTGGAGAAGGATGTCGTTTAGGACGTTGTGTCCATCAGACGCGTTTAGGAGAAGGTGTCGCGTTGAGGGGAGAGGTTGATAACTTGCTTACACAGTGGTTGATTGACTTCTATTGACTTTTCATCTTTGACATCATGTTGCGCCTTCTTCTCGTGTAACTCGGAGTCATGTTGCGCCTTCTTCTTCTCCACTTCCGTCCTCAAAGCGGCAAGGTTCTTCTCTAAACCTTTGACTTGCTCGACAACCTCGCCGTGAAGATTGAGAACCTCGGTGGCCCTGTCCTTAGCCGTTTTTTCCGCGTTGCGAGATTTCTTTAACAAGCCATTAAGGCGTTTGTTCTCCGATTCCGCATTAGACACCCTTTTCTCCAACGCCTCCATCCGTTCCGGATACGTCGATAAAAGCGTCCAGGCGCACAACGACGCCTGAATTCCCTGGAAAAAGAAAAGGAAGAAGAGTAAGAAAAAGAGCTAGAGAAAGGTCAGTGTAAGATAAAGACCTGCCATCTTACCTGCCACTGAGCAGCATAGGCTTCTCCCATGACGTCGGCTGGGTCCATCGACGCGTAATGATCAAGCGATCACGAAGAACGAAGTCCGAAAAAAGCCTTCAGAAGTTCCCTTCCCGGAGCGAAAGTGCACGAAATCACACTAGGAAAGTCATCCACAAACGAATACTTGTCTTCGGAGGTTTCGACCACTTTCTCTTTACCCTTCCTTGACCGCGTCGCCTTGGCCGGAGAAGAAGAAGGCAAAGACTCCAAAGTAGCCATAAGGTCGATATCTATGGGAGGAGTAGACGAGCACCCCTTTATGGCAAGTTGTCTCTTCCTAGACGTCACAAGATCTGTAGCGGATCCATCACGGGCGCGAATGCGAGAACCTGAAGCTATAGCCACCGACAAAGCACAACGGGTAAGGAACGCGTATGACAAAAAGAGTTAAATAAGCAAGCAAAGAGAAGCTAGTCTACCAGATGGAGTCGTAGGGGCACTACGATGACCTTCTCCGTCATTCCCATGAAAGGTCCGATCAACCTCAGGGATCGCCAGAAGCGTGGCTATCGCCTTCTTCGATTGAGCTCTCGTCTTAAGAGCCTCCGCGTTGACTAAAAAATACACAAAGTTACGCATAAATAAAGCGTCAACGCATAAAAATGTATTTCTTTGAAAAGGAAAAGTCAGCGAACAAGAGAAGAAAACTCAATCTTGGGGTTCCAATCTTCGATGAGCCAAGAACATTCGTCTCCAAGAGAAGATTTCTCCACGAAGTACAATACCTCGGCCCAACCCCGATCAGCCGTGCTCTTCTCGAAAGCTATCCGAGCTTTCTCCTGCTTGATTTTAAAGTAAACTCTACCTGGTGAAGAGAGCGAGATCGACAAGGAATGGACGAGATCTGCAGCGACGAAGTCCAGGCCATATTTTTCTATGGAGTCATCAAGGGCACCAAGGATTCGCCAGGCGCCAGGAAGAAGTTGACCCATCGCTAAGCCAAGGGCAAGCATGAACGCCTTAACCAGAGGCAAGAATGGGAACCGATGCCCTGCCAAGAAGGGATACTCGTAGACTGAGATCCATCCCGGTCGGTGAGCATCAGCACAAACCCCCCTCGGAGGAATCTCTATCTTTACCTCCGGACCCAGCTCGGCAATAGATCTCAGGCGCCTAATATCGTGTGCCTCGGAGTAGTAGCGATCAGAGTCGCGAAGCACTTTCCTTGGCTCATAAAGAACTGGTGTCGCCATAGAGGATGAAGGCAATGAAAGGATGAAGGCAATGAATGAATCGAGTGAGATGAAACGAAGAGAGCAAAGAAATGTTCGGAAGGAATGAAATCAGAGAAAACGTATGGAGAGAGGGAAGATCTCGCCCTTATATAGGCAGGAAATCGCGAGGATTACGGGAAAAGATACTCTCCCAACGGCAACATCCCCCACTAAAGAAACTAGCCGTTGAAGATGAACGTTGCCGGCACAGATAACGAAGCTTTCCATCAGATACGTGGAAATGATTGAGGAGAAATGACGATTGAAGCGTTACGACGCAGTTAAAATCCCATGTGACGTGATCATCAACGCGTTCTAGATTTAATGAAGAAGTATTCCACGAAGAAAGAAGGCGTATCCCAGATCTACTAGACGTTAAGCTCTGAAAGACGCCTTAGGGGTATTGTTTGTGCCTAAAAGTACGACGAGTTAGGAACGCGTGACAAGCTACGCGTAGAGTGATCACGTCGACGTGACGAGAAGAAATGAAGATGTCGTCGATGTTGAAGATAAAGTCGACCGAGTGAATATTATCTCTTTTCTTTATATTATTAATGTAATTGGTAAAAGATACTAGAAAGAATATCTTTTTACCTTATTATTATATCGTCATAAGATAAATGGAAGAGATAAGATCTCGTTTCCTTAAATATATTATTAGGGTTAGCCTATAAAAAGAGGTTAATGCCAGCTTTGTAATCATTCAGCCACCACACGAGTAATACAGAAGTCCATGTTTCAACCCTAGTTTTCCATATCGTTCTTGAGTGTTGAGATCATACCGTATTATTTGATCTTTGCCCTACAATTGCTTAGTTATCATCTCGTTGGTAATTTCGCTACAAACAGCATGCAGCTCAAAGAAAGCTAGAAGCTACAGAATTAGGAAACACAATTCCCTTACTGAAACCAAATATACAAATTGAAGAACCACATGGCGTTCTCACAACCCACTCGGGCATTTCTGAAACTATTTCAAGCGTTCCTCGCGAATTAATGAGCAGATCAAGGGTGCCATGTCTTGCCTGAGGAGTTCTCAAAAGTGTTCGGCCATTCTGTCCTCCATTCTCCTCGCCAAGAGATCCCCCGGAACCTCATTTTCGACCTTTTGGTTTGGCAAGCATTTGTTCCCTACCTTACACTTTAAATATCGTTGGGAAATGGGGCTTTATTGCATCTTGATGGGGCTAAAGTCGTCGTGCCAAATCAAAATAAACTCTAAACACTAACTAAAGTATAGAAAGCAAGTAGAGGTCGAACCCAAGGGAATCAAAACACCAATCACTATGCAGTCCAGCGAAATACCAACTAACGAACAAGTAACAAGTAACCAAGGGGGGGTTTTGATTGTATGGAACACAAAAGTAACAAGTATCAAGCAAAGAAGGTTTGGTTGTGAATATATTGAGAAATGGTTTCACCTAGCAAGTATCCACGCAACAGTCAATCAAGTTGATCATAGATTATCTCAGGTTCTTATCAATCCTAGGGAATGTTCCTATTCCAATCTTTAATATATTAGCAGGTCAACCGGTCCTGATAATACTTACTATTCAACAATCAGGGAAACCTCTCAAGATTAGATGAAATAGCAGCAAAGAACACAGGAATCATAAGGATGCATGCAATAACTTACAACCGTCAAGTATTAACATGCAATCATTTCTCTTTCATATAAACAATCAACTACCAGATCATGCAGATATGAGTGCTACAATGACAAGGAATTCCACCGTATATTCCTAGTCTAGCAATAGAAAACTATCAATCAAACTAGGTGATCAAGCTAGCAAAACTAATAGAAATCAATAGATGAAGAACAAGAGAATTAATACAAACCCATAGGAAAAGAACAAGAGTTTAGAAATCTCACAACTTAATAACTGAAGGTTTCAACCGCTAAGTAAAACAATGGAGATTAGTTCCTGCTCTTGGTTGCAGAACTAAATTGTCTGATGGAAAAGATGATAAAAGATGATAGAGGCTATGGTTCTTAAGTAGAGACTAACCCTAAAAATATATGGTAAAAGATATATCCTAAACGAAATAATAAAAGAAAAGGAAAAGAAATAATATAAAACAAAAACAAGCAAGCAAGGAAACGTAGGCTCGGCTTAATGATTTTAGCTGCTTGCTTCTTATTAAATGGGCCACAACATCCAGCCCAGTCCACGCATCAGCGCAATACCCGCGATCGCGGGTTGTAATCCGCGGTCGCGGTCTTCAGAAACTCTTCGTCCGCACCTTCTGTTGATCCACCGCGATCGCCACCATATCACCCGCGATCACGGTCGCTGATTTCTTCTCGAATGGCTTCTATTGAATGATGGCGATCGCCTGGATGGTAGTGGCAATCGCGGTTGGCGTCGCAGAAGCTTCTTCATTTGTCAAGTCTTCAATCTTCTTCGGTTCTGATCTTCATTTCTTCACTTCTTAATAAATATCTCAGAAGATAATAATGACTCGAAACACATATGATAATACTCCTAAACTAATGTAATAACCCCTAGTTACGCCATACAAAGTGCAGCGTATCATAGCTTGGGATGGATATGAACTTAGTTGGAGCAAGCTTAAATTTTCGTGAAACGCGGACGTTTCACAGCCAAGTGGGGGAGGGTGATGTGCCCTGCCTAGCTCCAAGACTAGCCTAGTGACCCATCCTAGGCTCACTCAACACACAAGGCACATCTTAATTGGCAGAAATGGACAAGCACTGGAACCAAGTGACAAGCCATGGCGCCAAAGCCCACTCAAAGTTGAGGTTAGGCTCCCGGAAGCAAGCCAAGCGCCACTCGGCTCCATGCCATGCCATGCATTCAGGCCTCGCCTAGGCGCCAATAGTCAAGCATCAAGCTCTCCAAGTGTCAAGCACCCTAGCCCCCGACCAACGACACCACTCGAAGTCAAGCCCGAGCACCTTTCCCCGAGCGCCCGGCCAACGGTGCCTAGACAAGTCAAGATCGAGGAAACCCCCGAGCACCCCTTAGCCAATGTCGAGCCACTTCAACTGATTTTCAATGGACCCCCTCAAGGGTTCAAGTTGTTCTACTTGTGCGCCAAGGAAGCTCCAAGAACTAATCCGACGCCCATGAGCCTTAGATAGTGTCGCGGCTCTTGCATGCGCACCATGCGCCTGGGTCATCTAGAACTCCGGCTCGCGCGTTCTTTTGCCTAACTTGAGTGGGACCCCCAAGTTCTCGTAGCCGGGCTCATCGGCGCCCATGTAGCCATCCTTCGCCCCGAGATTGCTCGTGGAAGACAAGACTGGCGCGCGCCGCCTATTTGAAGTTTGTTGTCTCTTTCTCTATTTGAATTTTGTTGTCTTAAACATGGTTTTGTTGTCTTTGTTTCTATTTGGGAATTTTGTCTCTATTTGGGATTTGTTGTCTCATTTCCCATGTTCGGAGAATTACTAGTTTAGGAAAGTTTTGGTTCGGTTTTTGCTAGCGTTTTAGAATTGTCTATTTTTAGAAAGTTTCTAAATTGGGAGTGATTCAGCCTTGCATGGTTTCGGCCGTCTCAAATGGACTGTTGGCCATCAAGCCCAACGAGGTCCATCCTAGCCCAAACCCTAAACCTAGTCGTCACCTCCTCTTTTCATTCTAGGGTTTCGACTTCTTCTACTTTATATGGCCGAGCTACCTCCATGTAAACTTACGCTTTGTTTTATGAATCTAGATCTATTGTTCAGACGATATCATTCCTCAATCATCTAGATCAGGGTGTCACCAACCCTTTAAGGTTGTTCCTTCTAAATAATCCTTTCACATATCTTCTAATCTCACTCACTACATCTCCCTCCTTTTCGTCTATATCTCCAAACCCTTCCACTCGTTTGAGCATCCCTCAATCACCATCTTCGAATCTTTCCCCAACTAGCTTGTTGAGTTTACTTGTCATCTATATCAAGACTTCCGCTGCTACTCCCATATCGACCAACCTCCACCAAAAGACATCCACCAAACACTTACTCGATCATTGTTGAGATCCTCAAGTGCATCATTGGGCTTCCCGGAGACCAAGGCCGCATCAGATATGGACGGTTGTGATTCGTTGGATTGTGTTTTTGTGGGCACCTTTGTCGTGTCTTCCTCTATAGATAGCGCTCTTAGTAGTTATTTTCTCCGTCAGTCTTTTGGTTTGTTTAGGCTGCTTATCATTTCTAGAGTATTGCTCTGTTTCTTTGACTATTCGGTATTCATAGTTGCTCTGTTTATTTCTTGGTATAATTCTGCACGTATAAATGGGGAATCTGTGCGATATTAAGGGTGTTTGTCTCTCTTTTTTCATCTTCGTACCTTAAATTAATGTCATTCATTCACCTACATATATACTGTGCATGTCATCGCGAATTTAACGTCTTTAAATTTTTGCAGTTGGAATTCAAATATGTCTAATGTGCGTTTAAATATGATGAGATCGAACTCAACTCTTTTAACGTACCAATATTAATTAGTTGAAGATTTTATAAAACTTGAGACACATCAAACTCACATCAAACTATATAGTCATATACACTATAGTAAATGGTTTTTAATGCATACTCCATATAACTGACCCTATATGTGCCACGTCACAGATCCGTTACTATTGCCAGATATTTCCTATTGCTAGATATTTTGTAATTCTAGAATCATCTATGAGCCAGCTGTCCTGGACTCTTGTTTGTATATATAGAGGTGTTCCTCTCCACTACCAAAGTAATGCAAGAATCATATTCTCATTCTTCTGTATTCATTATGGTATCAGAGCTCAAAACAGGACAAACGTCCACAAAAATTTCCTCGTTACCCTAATCCTGAAGCTCCTTCTTCCCTTTCTTTTCCGCCGCCATGGCTGACCTTACCCCAAAAACTGGTGCTCTTCTTGCAGCACAAGCAAACACATCAAACACATCCTCTCCTCTTCCCTCTTTCTCCCATTTTATCACTGTTAAACTGACCCAACACAATTTCCCTCTTTGGAAGATTCAAGTTACTCCCTACCTAAGAGCCCATAACTTGTTCTCTTTCATAGACGGAACTTATCCCTGCCCGCCGGCACTTCTCAATGCCGCTCCAAACCCAGATTTTGCACAGTGGATGCAAAAGGATCAGCACATTCTAGTGATCCTGAATGGTTCTCTTACTGAGGTTGTTCTCTCTCAAGTGGTGGACTGCACCACCTCAGCAGAAGTTTGGCAAGTTCTCCATGACCTCTTTGCTGCCAAGTCTCAAGCTCAAGTGGTCCAGAACCGGTTTCAACTTGCCTCTCTAAAGAAAGGCTCTGAATCCATCTCGGAGTACGTTATCAAAGCCAAAGGATACAGCTCTGCCCTTGCTGCTGTCGGGCACTCCATCTCAGACTCTGAGCTGTCCACGTTCATCCTCGTCGGCTTAGGTACTGAATACGACTTTGTTGTTACCTCCCTTACTACTCAGCTCTCCCTTCCTAGCACCACTCAAATCACCTCTCACCTCCTTTTACATGAGTCTCGGTTGCTTCGTCAAACCCAATCCCTGCAACAAACCATGACTGTCAACAATACTGAGCTGAGGCCTGAAGAAAACTACACCTCCTCCCGAGGTCGTGGCAGACCCGGACAACATCAAGGGGGTCAGAGAAATTTCAGAGGTGGATAGTCCAGAGGTGGTCCCCAGTTCAATGGTGGAGAGCAGCAGCAGCAGCAGAATCGCACCTTCACTGGTGCCCATGACTCCCTCCCAACCTGCCAAATTTGTACCAAGCCAGATCATTCTACCAAGAGCTGCTGGCACCGCTACGATCAGGCTCACCAAGCGCCACCACCGTAGAGGTTTCAAGCTAACTTCACTGCAAATCAGGCACCACCGACTTGGTTCCCTGACACGGCGGCCACGCACCACTTCACACCGGACTTGTCCAATCTTCATCTCAACCAACATCAATACACCGGCACCGATCAAGTTTCCTTGAGCGATGGCTCCCAAACATCCATTCACCATCACGGTTCTGCACTTCTTCTCCCTTCTTCATCTTCTAAACATTTTAAACTTTCGCATCTCTTCCACACACCTTCAATCACGAAAAATCTTCTGTCTGTACGTCAATTTTGTCATGATAATCAAGTGTTTTTTGAATTCCACTCACATCACTTTGTTTTGATGGATTCTCAGACCATGAAGCCTCTTCTTCAAGGTCACGTTAGAAACGGGTTATACGAAATGTCGGACACCACCGTCTCGCCGTCGCCTCCACAAAGCCACCACACGTCTTCCTCTATCTGCGTTGATTGGCATCGTCGTTTAGGGCACCCTGTTGCGCATGTCACTTCTCTCGTTCAAAATTCAATAAACTCCAAGTCCAGATGCGGCCCCATCCACAACTCCAGTCCAGCCCATTGCACCTCTTGCTCTTGGGCCAAGGCCCACCAGCTACCACATCCTCCTTCTGCTAGCCGAAGCCCATCTCCTTTATTTTTGCTCTTTTTAGATGTCTGGGGCCCAGCCCATACATTTTCAAAGAAAGGCCACTCTTATTACCTTTCGATTGTAGATGACTATTCTAAATATATTTGGATTTTTCCATTTAGTGCTAAATCTATGGTCTCACAAATAGTCACTACCTTTATCAACTTCGCTACAAAATTCTTCACCACCAAAATCTCATATTTTCAAACCGATGGGGGCACCGAATTTTCCCCTCTCAAACCCATCTTTCAATCCTTGGGAATTTTCCATCGCATTACTTGCCCCTACTCTCATCAACAAAACGAAAGTGTCAAAACCCGACACCGTCGTATAGTCGACCTGGGCCTTACCCTCCTCAAAAACGCCTCTCTTCCCTTGACCATTTGGGATTTTGCCTTTGAGACCGCCACTTACCTCATCAATCGTCTACCTATTCAAATCCTTGCCAACAAAACTCCATATGAGCTACTCTTCCAAAATCAACCCGATTATCAATCCCTTCGTATCTTTGGGTGCCTTGCTTTCCCAAACCTACGTCCCTACCTACGCCACAAATTCTCCTTCCGCTCCACACCTACTCTCTTCCTTGGGAATGCTCCTCACTATAAAGGGTACATTTGCTATGATTGGGTCTCTTCCAAAACCTACATTTCTCGTGATGTTTTATTCCATGAGGACATTTATCCTTTCTCCAAACCACAAATTGTTCCACTTCACATTCCTTCCCCCACTGCAAATCTCCCTCTCATCCCAGCTCTCCTTGAGCCCAATTCTTCTCGTCCCACATCACCTTTTCCACCATCTAAGCCCAGTCATCCTCCAAATCCAATTCCCTTGGAGCCCAATATATTACCCACACCTGCCATTACCTCCCCCAGCCCATCCATAACTCACATAGACCCTCCCATTCTTCCAGACGAGTCCACCTCATCCCTTCCTGAGCCTGCTTCCTCCATTCATACTCGCTCACGGTCCAACATCCACAAGCCCAAACAAAGAACAGATGGCACCATCTCCTGGCCCAACACAAATTGCAATGCCACAGAAATTATCCTTGACGAGCCCATCTCCTTCAAAGATGCTCAAAAATATTCAGTTTGGCGAGAGGCCATGAGCAACGAATTCCAGGCCCTCCTATCCACAAATACTTGGACCCTTGTCCCTCCCACCACCTCCACAAATGTCCTTGGGGTCAAATGGGTCTTTAGAACTAAATGGATAGCAAATGGAACCATTGAACGACGCAAAGCTCGCCTTGTTGCCAAAGGCTATCACCAAATTCATGGTCTCGACTATGACAAAACCTTTAGCCTCGTTGCCAAACCCTCCACAATTCGTCTTCTCCTCTCCTTGGCGGCGATGCATCGGTGGTCGGTACGTCAACTTGACATTCAAAACGCGTTTCTTCACGGGACCTTGCAAGAAGATGTATTCATTCAACAACCTCCAGGTTTTATAAACTCTCAATTCCCTACTTATATTTGCAAACTTCAAAAGTCTCTTTATGACCTAAAACAAGCCCCTCGAGCATGGTTTTCTCGTCTAAGTGATGCCCTCATCACTATGGGCTTCTCTTCCTCATTGGCCGACTCTTCTTTATTCATCTATCGCCAAGGAAATGACTCGGTGTTCGTATTGGTCTGCGTTGATGATTTGCTTGTGATTTCGTCCACCTCCACACTTGCCACGCAGTTTGTGTCGACTCTCTCCAATCAATTTTCTGTAAAAGACTTGGGCTCTCTTCATTATTTCTTGGGCATTGAAGTTAAGAGAGATGACAGTGGTATCTATTTGTCTCAATCTAAGTATACGAGAGACCTCATCAAGAGAGCAAATATGGCTGAATCCAAAGGGGTCCAAACTCCTATGTCTACTACTTTTGTTGCTGATGAAAGTCCCTCTTAGCCCTTCCCGGACATTACCAAGTACCGCAACATTCTTGGAGGCCTTCAATACCTTGCCTTCACTCGACCCGATATAGCTTTTTCCGTTAATCGCCTATGTAAATCAATGCACAACCCCTTGGAAAAACATTGGCAAGGCGTGAAACGGGTCTTAAGGTATCTCAATTGCACTCCTAATTTTCAGTTGAAGCTCTCATATGTGCCGAAGGTCGCCTTCTTCGCGTTTACTGATGCTGAATGGGGTGGGAACAAGTTGAAAGACAGTCGATCTACTACAGGTTATTGGATTTATCTCGGAAACAGCTTGATTTCATGGCAATCCAAAAAGCAACTTACTGTTTTCCAATCGACAACAGAGCCAGAGTATCGGGCGTTGGCAATTGGAACCTGCGAGACTCTTTGGCTGCAATCGTTACTTGATGAACTTCGTATTCTGCTGCCCTCTGCTCCTGTACTTTGGTGTGACAATATAGGGGCTACGTATCTCACAGTCAACCCGGTTCTCCATCACAAAATCAAGCATCTATGCCTTGATTATCACTTTGTGCGAGAGCGGGTGAAAAACAAGTCTTTACAGGTTGCCTTCATCACCTCTGGAGATCAAAAAGAGGATCTGCTAACTAAGGCTCTTCCTACTGCCCGGTTCAAACAAATGCGCTCTCATCTCGGTATACACCCAGCTGCGATCGAGGGGGGATAACAGAGCCTATATGTGCCACGTCACAGATCCGTTACTATTGCCAGATATTTCCTATTGCTAGATATTTTGTAATTCTAGAATCATCTATGAGCCAGCTGTCCTGGACTCTTGTTTGTATATATAGAGGTGTTCCTCTCCACTACCAAAGTAATGCAAGAATCATATTCTCATTCCTCTGTATTCATTACCATATAAATAGGGGCTTACTATTTGGCACACCCTAAAAGTTTATTTAACACACTCATACATTCGTCACGAAGGTATTTGGTCAGACATTCGTCACGAAGGTTCGAAGGACATCCGTCACGAAGGTATTGGGGAGATCCGTCACGAAGGTATTGGGGAGATCCGTCACGAAGGTATTGGGGAGATCCGTCACGAAGGTATTGGGGAGATCTGTCACGAAGGTATTGGGGAGATCCGTCACGAAGGTATTGGGGAGATCCGTCACGAAGGTATTGGGGAGATCCGTCACGAAGGTATTGGGGAGATCCGTCACGAATCTTTTTTTTTTTTAAATAAAAAATTCAGAATCTTGTAGAGAATTTCAATACGAGTCCGTGCATATAAAATACGTCCAAAACGGACATCGTTTGCCCTTCCAAAATCCCTAAAAACAAAACAGTCGTTTTTGTTAAATTCGTAATATTTAAACATAATGCATGATTATACTTTATAAGTAATAAAGTAGTGATATTATTAAATGATAATATACAATTATAGTATATAAATTTAATTGCATGATTTTTAACTATAATTAATAATTATATTATACAAATACTAAATTTATATAAGTTTTTGCTTTTACGAACTTAACGCATGCGACTATTTTGTTTTGGAGGCTTTTGGAAGGGCAAACGATGTCCGTTTTTGACGTATTTTATATGCAATGACTCGTATTGAAATTCTCTACAAGATTCTGAAATATCGTTTTTTTAAAAAAAAGATTCGTGACGGATCTCCCCAATACCTTCGTGACGGATGTCCTTTGAACCTTCGTGACAAATGTCTGGCCATATACCTTCGTGACGAATGTCTGACCAAATACTTTCGTAACGGATGTATGGGTGTATTAAATAAACTTTTAGGGTGTGTCAAATAAAGACTTTGTATAAATATGTTACTCATACACGTATCAATCTAGCTAGCTGGTCCTTGAGATGCGTATGCATGTCTATTCATTGTCGACAATATCTATCAATCATGTACGTACATTTAACATCGTCTACCTATATACTGTATTCATTATATAGACGGTGGTCACATTCCCGGCCTACACCTAGCTAGCTTCGACCACCTAATTAACTTGGTGCATATTTCCCACTTACTGTACCAGTCAATTCTTGTTCATTACCTACTCCAACCAACAACATTTGTGCATACTAATACATTGTTTTATATGTCTATTAAGAAGATCAATATTACTCTACTTTGTATGTTTTGAAGTTGTTCCATTCACAACCTTCAAACGTTTGATTATACCTCTTATTTTAGGAGAAGAAAATGCACACAGAATTATATGTCCTTAATTCTCACATAATTAGATCAATCCTCAGATAAGATATCCTTACACTATCTTTTTCTGTGCTATATTCATATATCTGGACAAAAAAGTGTTTACATACAACCTTTAGGATTTTATTTGAAGCTTGTTATGAAAATGTATGTTTCATTAGTGTGAAAGAGAATGTCTAATTAATACTTGCAAGCTACAATTGTTGACACTTTCAAATTGCCGAGAACATACGAAAGAGAAACAACACACGTATCTCACGAGAGGAGAATGAATTCCCACCATGTTCTCAAGGCCCAACTTTATTTAATGCGAATTTTTCCTCAACTTAATGCAATTCATTAATTAGTATGCAAATCAAGGTGAAGATACACCACAAGATAACAATTTTAGCCCGAATCCGTCAACCAAAAATTGACCCGTTTCTGATTACCCTCCACTCCATATGATTGCATCTCTAAATCTTAATCTTGCTTCAAGACTCCATGACAAGACCATTTAATTTCACAAATATATAAAAATGTAATATGTTGCATGATCTTATATTAAATCATAAAATATAATATAAGTTCACAAGGGGGGAACAAGTATTATACATGGGCTATGTTGGTTACCATACAAGGCATCTATATCAACACATTATTACAATTATCTATAAGGTTAAAATCTAACTAAGCTCTTGTAAGTAGTCAGTCATATCTTATGCTTTATGGAAGTAGAATTTTCGGGTGCGAATATGAAGGATGAGAGCAAGAAGAGTTCCAATGGAGCAAAGCGATCCCCAGATAACGAAAGTCGTCTGATAACAACTCAAACCGAAGCACCTATTGTCGTCTCCTCCGGCTTCTTTTTGGTAAAGGAAAGCAGCGAATCCTCCAAAAAGAAACGAGCCTATCGGGATATTAGCCACAACAATATTGTGGTTAACACCAAAGTGGCTCGTTCCAAAAAGCTCTGTTGTTAGGGAGACGCAAAGTGTGGATATAGCTCCTGTGCAAAGTCCTATGATTGATGTGCTGATGTAGAGTGCAAGATTGCTTCCATTTAGAAGCAAGAAGAAAGATCCTGATAATGGTATCATCATTGATACTATGGATGCTGGACAAGGTACCATGATTCCATGCCTGGTTAAACAAAGTAGGCATGATTAAAATATGATATTATTATAGGAATTACACAAAATATAAGGCCTTGCTTGGATTACATGACACAATGCCAAATTTCACATTATAATGGGGTGGCGTGTAATCCAAACAGGGCCTAAACAAAATCAAAGTAATTAATGAGAAGCTACCTTGAGCAAATGTAGTGAAGAAAACAAGGCAAGAGACGACCAAAGAAGCTAAACGCAGAGGATAGCGAGACAAGAGAAGATGTTCTAGAACATCCTCGAGACTGTGCTATTTGTCCTAAGTTATTCACAAAGACAAGACCAAGTGTTCCTCCAAGAAGATACAGAAGGAAATATATCCAAAAAGATAATCTCTTCAGCATCAAATTTGCACTTATATCCTCCATAACCACCATTCTCACTTCAGCTCCAACCCACTTTATCCTCTTCTCAACACCGTCTTCTGAGCTCTCTTCGACTCCCGGGCTGCTAAGATGACACACTCTAGCATCCATGCTCAAACAAATCTTTTGTTTAAACAGAATTTCTCTTAAATACTCACTTAATGGAACTATAAGCGGTAATGCGAGGCATAAACCAATACCAACAACATTCAAAAACGGCGGTAGCTTATGCTTCCCTGAAGTTGAACTTAGGCTGCTACTTAAGGCATATAATCCAGTACCAACTGTAATTATAGAAATTACTAGAAACCCAGATTCAGATCTCATTGGCTTTGTAGAACCATGGTTTCTAACTAATCCTGCAGTTAAGACACTAATTATAATTGGAACTACTGAATTTAACAAAAGATAGGCCTGCGCTCTGCCTAAAATCCTAGACAGAAAAGCATCAACAACCACGGTATAAATAACAGCACTTAATCCAGAATAACTCGTGGTTAATCCCACAACCGCCTGCAAATGCAAAGGAAAGTTCCTTACAGCAACGAGATAACACACAGTGTTGATCCAACAAATACTGTTTCCAGCTAAAACATTAAGCAAGAAGATGCTTAAATAGGACAGAGATGGAATGGAGCGGATAATGAAAAGATATTGGACTCCATATCCGATTAACCCGAGAGCTGATCCGATCAGAAGGACTATCCATAATGGTAGATATAAGGCAGCTATACCGGAAAATAACCCGAAAAGCTTTCCTGCATCTGAAGCAGATGCAAGATTGTTGAGTTGAAGTTGTGATAGGGATAAGAGTTGTTTAAGCTGAGACGAGTATGCAGGAAAGTTTGTGTTTGTTCCGTTGACTGATTGAAGCCATATCATGCTGACTAAGCTTAACCAACGGAGAGTTGAAGGATGCATTTCGGTTTTGGAGATGGGCATGAATTTTGAAAGAAACAAGGCCTTGGCTTTTTATAGCCAATATTTTGGCTAAATGTCCAAGGATTGTGGCTGCAAGGGAAATATGTGGGATTTTATAAGCCAAGAGCTTAGAATTTGATGATTTTGAATGTACCATAACATCATGGAATTAATGGGAAGGTACCCTAACATCATGGAATTAATAAATCAACCACTGAGGTAGATGTAGTAACGTAGGCATCTCTGATTAGACGGGCGATCGAATCTAACCTAAGTGTACAAATTGAAAGGGATGAATCTATAGAGCCTCTAATTCTTGTAGATGATGACATCACTGATAAGTCAGGGTTACGTCGATACGATCATTTATAGCCATCCATGTGGAGGTCTTAGTCCCCACAAGGTGAGAGTATAGGATAATGATTACAAATACTCTAAGCGCCGTATACGTGTGGATCAAGGCGCAGTAACAGAAATCTAAGGTCTTCAGATAGAATCTCCCATGATAAATGATATTTTACATGAGTTTCATGTTTCTTAGTGCAGTTCTTATGTATCATGTGATCTTTTCTGCTGCATTGAATAGCAGAAACATGTACAAGAAAGCAGAAAAGAAAGTCAAGTAGAAGAATTTCTTGACTCCTAAGACCGTAGACAAGAAATTCTTTAAGAATTTAAGGAAATAGAGCAATGATTCAAATACTAACCCATCAAAATAATCAAATGGAACCAGCTTCAGTCAATTATGTTAATAATTGTTTTGCTAAACAGTTTGCATATACAAGAAACTAATTATGTCATATGACATTATCCCTAACCATATTCAGTATGAACACACAGAAACAAAAACATGCTAGCAAATGTTAGTAAGCTGTCATAGTCAGCTCAGGATAAGAACACTGATATTTTCTAGTGCTAGCTGAGAAGAAACAGACACCATATGAGAAAAGAAGCTCATTCAGCCAAAACTAACATAATGAGTTATGTTTGAAGTGGTTATTTGACAACTTCCTAACATTTTCTGGCAAAACATAAATGATCAGTTTATATAAATAGAATGAACAGCCTACTGTTTCTTGTATACCTGTTTTTTGTCTTTCCTTGTTCATCTGTGCTTTGTGTGATTCATGGTATTTTTCTTTTTCATTTATTTGCCTTTAAGTATCTGGTTTACACCTAAACATCCTTCCAACATGCCTTACACAACCAGTTCTAACACTACGAACACCATACAATTCAATTAAAAATTGTGAAATAACTTCATAAAAGTTAAATATCATTTTTAATAAATTAAAATATTTCACAAAAAAAGGAGTTTATCACTAAAAATCTCATTAAATTTAACTCCATGGACCATGATACATTATCCGTCATATATTCAACAAAAATTAAAATTTTGATAAAATTAGAATACTTGAAACTAGATTTTCAGCTATTATAAAAATTAAGATTTTTAATAAATAGGCATAAAATCTTTAAAACTTTTTTAGAGGGCATAGAATAATAAAAGGGAACAAAAATAAAAGTAATTACTTGGCGTCCGCTGGGACTCTCTCAGACGACAGTTTCAATTCCATGAAATCTGGTCCCGGAAATTGATCTCTGAGACGATAAAGCTCGGATTTGAATGGTAATCGAAGCTGTGGAGGAAGGGATTCCATTAATTCCCTTTGATCTCTTCGTGAAGAAGAAGTGTAAAGGACTCCTCACCATCACCAACCACTTCAAATCCCTAATTTACACCGTCCAGATCGCCGCCTCTTCAGATCGCCACCTCCATAAGCGCGTTTTGCTCGATCCATCCGGCGTCACTCTCATCTCCATCTACCGCCACCATGTTTGTTTCCTCATTAATCGCTCAAACCCTAAATTGCGACATTACGCTGATGAAATTGACTGATTCCTTGTTGTTTGCAGGATGGATCTTGGCAGGGATTTAAAGGCGATAATGTTGCAGAGGCGAATTTGTTGTTTAGAGTGAAGAGAACTGTTAACACGTTTGATCGGATTGAGCTTGATGTGTTCATTATCCAGCAGAATGGGGATGAATCTGTTTTCAAAATGAGAGGCTCCGTTTACTGGAGATCTTGCACAATCTACCGTGACAATTCGCTTGTTGCTCAGGTGATCTTATCATATGTATTAAAACTTATATATTAAAGCTCCTCTGCAGTAATTCTAGGTTAGATTGTTAAGTTAATTTTATTTTTTATTTTTAATTTTAATTAAAAATATATTATATAATTAACTAAATAAATAAATTTTATAAAACAATCACTTAATTCAACATAAAAACAATATAAATTATTCTATCGTATTAAGAAAAAAATTTAAATTTAATTATGATATATATATAATGAGATATTTATATATATCTATATATATAATTTTCATGAAATGAATATGTATTAATTAGTATTTACAAACAAAAAGATAAATTTATTTCGCTTATTTGACGAGAGTTAAACTTATTTTTTAGATAAACTTGGCTTAAACCGTATGAATTTTTACGACGAACAATCTGGAATACCCGTGCCATGCACGGGTCACTACAGTACAGTAACGATTCTTGAATGATGATCGTGTTCCTCCATTGATTATGGCTCTGAATTTTCATTTCTCAACTTAACTTTTTTGTTGCAGACAAGTATAATGTACACACTTGGATTTCGGAAGATCTTCGTCAGCAGAGATAAATTCAGATTAACTATGTATCCTGGATTTTCTGATTACTCCATTGTTGCTGCATTGGTTGCTGTGTTTTTAGATGGAAGGAAATAATCACTGCAGGCTGCAGATGATCAACTACATTAACCAAAGGAGGAAGAAGGTGCATTACAAGTTTACAACTAACTTTTATAGCTTCCTTTTTCGATTGTATTGTGTGATATCGATTATTTTCAACTTCATGAGAACCCTTTGCATGTATCTTGGAGGAAAGAAATCGATTTGTTATAGACCTCGCAAAATCTGACTTGATCCGAAAAAACCGCCCGAACCCGGATCTAACTGTTATCTGAAAAATAAAAATAAAATAAAATCTGAAACCGATATGACCCGATCCGATTTGACCCAAACAAGAAAAAAAACCTGATTTAAAAATGGACTGAACCCGCTTGTATCCGAATAGGCTCGTCTGATGCCAACCCGAAACTCGAACAACTTGAACTCGACAACGACCTGAACCTGAATAAACCCGCACCCGAATCAACCCGAACCCGAATTGACCCGAACTTGAATCGACCTGAACCCGGATTGACCCAAACCCGAATAGACATAAATCTGGGACGACCTGAACCCGAAACCAGCCAAACCAGATTACAATTAACTGGAGATAAATAAAATATTTCTTGTATAATGCTAGTAGCACCCATGGTTGTCAAGATCGGGATCCTACTTTGGATCGAAGAGGGGGGTAGGATCGGATCCTACGATTTCAGAAAATGAGCGTTGAAAATGATAAAATATGACTATGACATGACTTTCTAGTAAAAGTACTACCAAAAAAAACATTTTTGCTCACATATGATCGGTATTAGTGCCATACATAGTTAAAAATGGTTGTACGAGGGTTAATTAAAGTTTACAATTTTTCAAAATCAAGAAATATATTGTTTCTAAGTATTACAACTTCTAGTCATCAATCTAAATAATGAATAAACTAACAAAATTAATCTTCGTCAAAGTTCACGTACATCATCATATTCGTGACCTTACTGATCACTGTCAAGTCAATCCATTGCCATTACCTTCTACAAGCTATGTGTCTATGTTTCGAGAATCATTAAGCTCACTAGAAGCAACACACACTGTAATACCATTCTTGTCGTCGCCATTGATTACAAATTGCTCGACATTCTCGACAAACTGAGAGAGAATGTCATTGAAAAAAAAATTGTTGTTTTTGCTTCAGTTTAAGGTTGTACGTTACGAATACTATTGAAAACTAACATTAGTGTGTGTAAACGATTTCTCCTTTATTTTTTTTGCTTCAGTTTAAGGTTTACATTGCAAATCATACATCTTTTGTGCGTTTAAAATATTTATCTTCTTTATATGCACCTAAATAGCATTGAAAATAAATTTAGTTCAAGAAAAATTCAGTTACAGAAGTAGTTCAGTCAAAAAAATCAGTAAAAAGAAGGTAAATCTTGCATTTGTGATCCTGATCATAAGATCTTACGATCCTGTACGATCCTACTTCCGATCCTGACATGGGTCCGATCCTACATAGGATCAGGATCGTTTTGTAAATTTAGGATCGTAGGATCGTAAGATCCTACGATCCGGATCACGATCCTAACAACCATGGTAGCACCACTTCATTAACTAATTCAATTAAAATTAAACTAGAGTATATATACAAAGTCTTTATTTGGCACACCCTAAAAGTTTATTTAACACACCCATACATTCGTCACGAAGGTATTTGGTCAGACATTCGTCACGAAGGTATATGGCCAGACATCCGTCACGAAGGTTCGAAGGACATCCGTGACGAAGGTGTTGTGGAGATCCGTCACGAAGGTATTGAGGAGATCCGTCACGAAGGTATTGGGGAGATCCGTGACGAATCTTTTTTTGTAAAAAAATAAAAAATTCAGAATCTTGTAGAGAATTTCAATACGAGTCCGTGCATATAAAATACGTCCAAAACGGACATCGTTTGCCCTTCCAAAAGCCTTAAAAACAAAACAGTCATTTTTGTTAAGTTCGTAATATTTAAACATAATGCATAATTATACTTTATAAGTAATAAACTATTGATATTAAATGATAATATACAATTATAGTATATAAATTTAATTGCATGATTTTTAACTATAATTAATAATTATATTATACAAATACTAAATTTATATAAGTTTTTGCTTTTACGAACTAACGCATGCGACTATTTTGTTTTGGAGGCTTTTGGAAGGGCAAACGATGTCCGTTTTGGGCGTATTTTATATGCATGGACTCGTATTGAAATTATCTACAAGATTCTGAATTTTTTATTTTTAAAAAAAAAATATTCGTCACGGATCTCTCCAATACCTTCGTGACGGATCTCCCCAATACCTTCGTGACGGATGTCCTTCGAACCTTCGTGACGAATGTCTGACAATATACCTTCGTGACGAATGTCTAACCAAATACCTTCGTGACGAATGTATGGGTGTGTTAAATAAACTTTTAGGGTGTGCCAAATAGTAAGCTCCTATATATAATCAAGCATACTGCAGAAATGAGTTACGAAGAGTCCAAAGTCAAAGTACCACAAGTAAAAAGTCTAAAAACACTCTTAAAAAAGTTTAAATTCTAGATTCTAGACACTATGAGTCTAGGGAAATGATTCAAACGATCTACAAAAGCGACCACATCATCTTCTCAACCATCTCTACTCTATTTCCTACATAAAAAACAAAACATGAAAAATACTTAATAAGCAGATTGAACTTGAATAATACAAGTTTTAGTTATACTAAAATGTTTCTTATGTAAAGCAAATTAGTATATAAAAATGCACCGTGCAAATTTTAAATCGGACATCCTTATTGATGTTCTTTTTCAATGTAAATTTTATTTTTTACTTTCTCCCACATTATAATCTCGAATAAACTAAGTAGCCAATTTAAAATTGCAACCTTGGTTTCAATACCCTAATTAAGAAATATTGCAAAATTCATGTTTTCATACGAATCTATCTTATCTTATATATTAAAGCTGAGACTTTTGTAGCCTCTAGAGTGATTATAGGCTAGGTTGTTAAGCTATTTTTATTTTTTATTTGTAACTTTAATTAAAAATATATATTGGGTAATTAACTTAACAAATAAATCTTATAAAACAATCACTCCTTTCAACAAATAAACAATACAAATTATCCTATCCTATTAAGAATAAAAATTATCTTTAAAGAGACTACATCCAATAGACAAATTTGGATTAAACAATAATATGAATTTTTACGATGAACAATCTGAAATACCCGTGGCACGGGTCGCTACACTAGTGATAACATTACATGCTTTACTATTCTTGATCGCCTAAGGTTCTAATTTTTTTCTGAGTTCCGTTAATCTGATGACAAGGGCCCATCCGGTACTAGAGCCTCTTCTAAAGTGAAATTTGAAGAAAGCAGCCATAGATATCATAATATTAAGAATGATCAATAAAATTCATACTCTATAAGTACAATATAGGCTTCAAAGGAATTTAAAATACACATTGTCTATGACTCTATATAGGAACCTTTAATCTAATTAAAAAAAAACACATAAATATACAATATACTACTAAATTCGAAATGTAATTAATGATGGAAAGAATATATATCAATAGTCTAAACAGTTGTTAATATACTTACCTTAACACTACATTATAAAAGGAATTTATTTACTTAAACAGTAGTTAATATACTCCGCATTCTTAATCATGTAAGGGTAAGACCAAAAAAATGAAATAATATTGAAAGCATGTTCATGAGTTCCTTCTAAATATTTTCTTCTCACATCGACATGTTTAAAAAAAACAGAGCTTGTTGATGTGTATATAAAGGCATGAAATTGGGTTTCAATTCCCACATCGAATGTTTGTAAAAATATCTGACAAATTCAAGTCTATGTAAAGACTTGGAAGTGTCAAACTTAAATTGGGCCTCAGTGTCATTAGTTCCTCCTGACCTGCCGGGTCAACCGGACCTCATCTCGACCCAACACGAAATTAAACGGGTTGATCGGGCTTTCGTTTGAAAAATCGTGTTTATTCGAATTCCAATTTGACTCGATAATCCGACTTGAAACTGGTCATATGCCGAAATCCAATTCAACCCGAACTGGAAAAATCAAAATCAATCAAAATTCAATTTAACTAAAACTAGTCTCGGCGTTTGAACCCGATTGGCCCGAATTTCAACTAGCCTGAAATTCGATTTAACCCAAAATCCGATTTAACCTGAAACGGAAAAATCGGGCTCAACCGAAAACCGAAGGAACCGACCCGATTAGACCGAAATCTGAAAATATCCAACCAATTTGACCCGATAACCTGACTTACCCGACTAACTTATAATCCGGTCTGATCCGACCCGACCCGAACTGACTTGATGTTCTATCATGCACGTACATGACCCGAATCCGAAATGACCCGAACCTGAAATAACCCGCCTGAAACCCGCCTGAAACCCGCCCGATTGCCACCACTAATTTGTTACATGTTGGATGGAAAAAAAGTCAAAACAAAGTAGCTTTCCTTTAACTGAACTAGATACGAGCCTAGCGCTCCGCGCGAGTAAATTACATATTTTCGTACGTGATTTAATATAGTTATGTTAATATTTTTGTTGTTTTTATCAAATTTGTTAATATTTGTAATTATCATTATTTCCGATCTCCTCATATTAATGTTTGAAATAGTTTTAAAATATAATATTAGAATAAGGCTATCATGAGAGAAACTTACTCAATTCTTTATTTTATTTAATAACATGTTTCTAATATTACACACATTAATTTAATTTTTGACTTAATCAAGTTTCTAACATAACACAAAGACCTTATAAAGAAGCTAATACTTCATGTTTCTAATATTAGTTTACGCATTTATTTGAATTTTTGACTTAATCAAGTTTCTAATGTAACACATAGGCCTTATAAATGAGTTAATACTATAATTTATTTATTTTACTATAATTCTAAGATATATTAGATTAGATTAGATTAGATTAGAATAAGATAATTGATTAAGAAAAACAAAAAGACCTAAATGGATTTAGAATTTATTGAATACCAAAGATAATTAATTATTAGAGACCAAATGAACTTAAATAGATTTAGAATTAGTGATAATGAATTAATAGGAAATTAAATTGATTTAAATTAAATAGGTACCGATTATGAATTTTTTATTGAAATGAGTTGTTTTTCAAAAACAATCCCGATATAGGCTCGATTTCAAACTTATTCCCAACATATGCGCTTTTTTGTTCGAAAAATAAACACGTTGGAGAGACGTTGTTCGGAAATTTAACAGCGTCTCTCAATCGACCCATATTTTTTTTAAACACTTATGTACAAGAGACACTGGTTTTTCTTACACATGCAATTTAAAAAAAAAAGAATTACCATTATGAGACGCTGGCAAAACCATCGTCTCGTATATATATAGGGTTCGGATCTAGTGAGAACCCACTCTTAGGTGAGAACCGGAGAGAACGGATCTCAGCCGTTCATCGCGGAGCGGAGACAGATGGCCACGATTAAAAGGAAAATGATCATGCGCGACTCCTCGCTTCGAAACGGGCGCGTCCAAACACGTGCGTGTCTGAAATTTCCTTCTTTCACGAACCCGATAGAAATTGGGAAAGGCAATCTCGACGACGACAAAAATTTCCTTTTTCCTTCAAATCACAATCAAAATTGGAAGCACAAGGCAAAAGCACAGACGAAAAACAACAATCGAAGAACACCGATTCCAACAATGGCATCCACATCAATTGTAACAAATCTAAACCTAGAGCAGAATTCAGTTTCAATAGTAGCTTTCCTGGAACAAACCCTAGGAAACAATTCTTCATCGTCAGAAGGTTTAATCCCTGATTCGACAAATCCGGAAGAAGAAACAGGGTATAAACGATGAATTATAGCTTATTTTCGATTATTAGTCACACTAGAACATTAGATACTTCAAATTGCAATGACCTAGATTTTGAAGGGATAGAACAAATTTAGGGGCTTGAAATACATATTGGGGGATTTTTCAAGAACACATCAAAATTTAGATCCTGAATTGCATTTATGGAATTTGATATTTGAATACTATGAGAATCTGGATTGAAAATCCTAAGTTGCATTCAAATTGCTTCGTTGTTGAATGAATTGGAATTGAAATATGCATATTAGGAACTTGGCTTCTACATACTATGAGAATATGCATTGTATGTAGAGAAATATTCATAACAAGGAGTCCTCATAATAGATATTACTAAGTTGCATACAGTTTGCTTTGATAATGAATGAACTGAGATTCTAAATTGCATATATAAAGAGGATGTTTGATTTTCAGAGAAACATGTGCTTTAGGATTTGGGAATTTACAATCTATATAATCTTGTTGTAAAAACAAATGACATTCAGATTTCTCAAGGGGGCACAACATATTACATTCCAGTATGCAGAATTGAAATGAATCTAGTAGTTGGAAAAGTATTTGACAACAAAGAGCAACAAGAAGAGTTCTATGATAATTATGCCAAGGAGACGAAGAGTAACAAATCGTACATGATGCAAGGCGAGGATAACATTGAAAGGAACTGAGGAAGGGCAGTTCAAGGTACATGGATTTGTAGAACACCACACGCACCCGATGATGACAAAAAGAGAAAAACGGTTTGCAAAATCCAACAGAAATATAGGAGCTTTTGAAGCTGATTTCATTCTTAACTGTGGAAATGAAAATGTTGGAACATCAAAAGGATACCGAAACTACAAAGAATTAGTTGGGACATATGGCGCTATAGAAGCTAGCGTAACAGATTTTAAAAATCTAAAGAGAGATCTCAATTCTTATATGGAAGGCTTTGATGGGCAAATGATAATAGATAAACTGAAGATGAAGAAATACATATGTGAGGCATTCTACTTTGACTATTTTGTGGACAAGGAAGATCAGCTAGAGAGACTGTTTGGGCGGATCCTATAAGTAAAAAAGGTTTCTCGTTCTTTGGAGATATTGTTATAGCAGACGCAACATACAACAAAAACATGTAATATTTTTCATTTTTTAATTCACTTGTTAATAATGAGAATATAGTTATTGGGACGTCGAATATAATATTTTGAATTGCATACAGAGAACTTGGCTTTTGAAAGTAATGAATTCTGAAATGCATATAGGAAAGTGTGTATTTGTTGGAATTTGATTTTTAAGAATACATGTCAAATGATATTCTAGATTGCATACAGGGACATTTGCATTTAAATAAAAAGACATTTGAATTGCATATATGCATATTTACGTATGAAGGAGACAAAGGATGATTGAGACTCTGATTTGCATATGAATAACTTAAGATTTGGATGGAATTAGAATTTGATTTGCATATAGGGAATTTTAAGATTGTGATGGTAGTAATGGATTAAATATGCTTCAGAAGACATGGGAATTGGGATGATAGTAGTGGATAAAATATGCTTCGGATTCTGAATTACATACAGGAAACTTGCCTTTTGAATGTAGTGAGATTCTGAATTGCATGCAAGTATGATATGGTATTTATACCATTTACCGGAGTGGATAATCACAAGAGATCAGTGACATTTTTTGCCGCTTTGATGTTCAAAGAGAACACGGAATCCTACTTGTGGTTATTTGACAACTTCAAAAAGGCGATGGGGCACGAGCCATACGTCATACTTACTGACCAAGATCCAGCAATAATTCAAGTTGTTGAACAAGTATTTGAGAATGCAACGCATCGGTTCTGTATGTGGCATATAATGTTCAAGGTGTCAGACAAGATAGAAAGCAGAATTTACAACAGTTTAGAATTCAAACAAGCAACCAATGCTCTGATTTGGAATAAAGACATCACAAGATTACAGTTTGAGGATTGGTGGAGGGATTTTATAGAAAAGTATGAATTACAGAATAACGTCTGGCTGAAGAGAATGTTTGAGTTAAGGAGATACTGGATACCCGCATTCTTCAAGGATATAAGGATGGGAGGCATGCTCAGAACAACCTCAAGGTCAGAGAGCCAAAATAGCTTCTTTGGCAGATTCCTTGGCCAATCCTCTTCATTAATCTAGTTCCATAGCCGGTTTGAAAGTGCATTGGATCAACAGAGACATGAACAACCCAAGCTTGTTGCATCATCATCAACAAGCAAAGCCAACATGAAAACACATTGGGTTGTTGAAAAAGCATGTTCCAAAGTGTACACAATATTTAATATTTTATGAGATACAACATTCTATCTACAACTCGATCTACAAGTGCATGGTAACAAGCATGATTAAGGAAGGCACATTAATGACAAAATATGAGATTGAACAAGATAATGCCAAAAGGTACACAATGACATATTTTGATAGTGTTGATTTATGTTGCACATGCAACAAATTTATGCGAGTTGGCTTGCCTTGCCAACACATGTTTGTGGTTATGAGGAACAAGGGACTTAAGGAAGCGCCAAAGAAGTATATTGACAAATGCTGGACAAAAGAAGCATCATTACAGCCAGTGTTCAACATTGATGTTTTGTTGTACAAAGAAAGTGCTGAAACAGAGGAGAACAAAGTACTAATGATATATCTCTTGGGAGAAATGCACAGTTACATAAATTTGATTGAAAGCACGCCAAAATACATGAAGGAGTTGTTGGACACAATAAAACAAAAGAAGGGATATTTTGCAGAACATATGAGTGAAAACTCAAATGGATCAGCCTTCAGAGTGAATTTTGAAAAATATCTAGGACCAACTTCAGCCGAGGTTCAAGTGTTACCACCGAAAAAATCAAAAAACAAGGGGACAAGAAGAGTTAGGCATTCAAACAGCTGCAAAGAAAAAGAGAGGTTGTAGAATATGTGGTCAGTATGGACATAACATGGCAACATGTGGAGAAAGAGAAGGTAACAAATTAATTAAATAAATTTAAAAGCATTCAATCACTAACCATATACACATTTATGTAAGAATAAATAGTTTTACTTGATCTTTCTATGCAGATAAAATGAAATCATGGAAGAAAGAACTGGAGCAAAACAAAGACACCCAAGATATGAAATAGCCATGATATATAGAATACTATGGCGTATTTTAGATACTGGAATTCAAACCAGTTGAAATGCTTGTTGTCATATATTAATATGTCTATAATCTAGAGAAACTTCATATGCAAAACAAAAAATAACTCATATGAATTACAGGTAAACCTCGTATGCAAACCAGATAGACTTGGTAAGCAAAGACAAAATTCAATATGTATGCAATCCCATAGACATCCTATATAAACAAGGTCAAATTCACATATACTTCATATGTAGGCAAGGTAACTTCAAATGCAAATCATAAACTTTACATCATATGGAAACCAGATAGGCCTCATATGCAAACCAGATAAAAGTCCATATGCAACTCAAATAAACATCATATGCAAACCAGATACATCTAATATACCAAACACAAATCATAAAGTTTAAAATCTAGAAAAGCCCCATATGCAATCTATATACACCCCATATACAAAAAAGGTAAACCTCATATGAAATGACAAATCATAAAAAGTTTACAATCTAGATAGACCTCATATGCAAACCACAGTTCATAAAGTTTACAATATAGATAGGCCTCATATGCAATCTAGATAAACCCTATATGCAACTCAAATAAACCTCATATGCAAAACACAAAACATAAAGTTTTCAATCAAGATAGGCCTTATATGCAATCAAGATAAACTCCATATGCAACTCAAATAAACTTCATATGCAAACCACAACTCTTAATGTTTTCAATCAAGATAGGCCTCATATGCAATCAACATAAACCCCAGATGCAACCCAAATAAACCTCATATGCAAAACACAAAACATAAAGTTTATAATCTAGATAGACCTCATATGCAATCTACATGAACCCCATATGCAACTCAAATAAACCTCATATGCAAAACACAAAACATAAAGTTTAAAATCTAGCTAGATAGGCTTCATATACAATCTAGATAAACCCCATATGCAACTTAAATAAACCTCATATGCAAAACACAAAACATAAAATTTAAAAGCTAGATAGGCCTCATACGCAATCAAGATAAACCCTATATGCAACTCAAATAAACCTCATATGAAAAACATAAAACATAAAGTTTTCAATCAAGATAAGCCTCATATGCAATCTAGATAAACCCCATATGCAACTCAAATAAACCCTGATATGCAAACACACAAAACATAAAGTTTAAAATTTATATAGGCCTCATATGCAATCTAGATAAACCCCATATGCAACTCAAATAAACCTCATGTGCAAAATACAAAACATAAAGTTTAAAATCTAGATAGGCCTCAAATGCAATCAAGATAAACCCCATATACAACTCAAATAAACCTCATATGCAAAACACTAAACAAAAAGTTTAAAATTTCGATAAGCCTCATATGCAATCTAGATAAACCCCATATGCAACTCAAATAAACCTCATATGCAAACTACAAATCTTAATATTTTCAATCAAGATATGCCTCATATGAAATCAAGATAAACCCCATATGCAACTCAAATAAACCTCATATGCAAACCACATATCAAAAAGTTTACAATCTAGATATGGATCATATGCAATCTAGATAAACACCATATGCAATTTAGGTAAACGTCATATGCAAAACGCTAAATATAAAGTTTAAAATCTAGATAAGTCCATATGCAATCTAGATAAACCCCATATGCAACTCAAATAAATCTCATATCCAAAACACAAAACATAAAGTTTAAAAATCTAGATAAGCCTCATATGAAATCTTGATAAACCCTATATGCAAAAAAGGTAAACCTCATATGCAAACTACAAATCTTAATGTTTTCGCTCAAGATAGGCCTCATATGCAATCAAGATAAACCCCATATGAAATTTAGGTAAACCTCATATGCAAAACACAAAACATAAATTTTAAAATCTAAATAGGCCTCATATGCAATCTAGATAAACATCATATGCAAACAAGGTAAACCTCATATGCAAACTACACATCTTAATGTTTTCAATCAAGATAGGCCTCATATGCAATCAAGATAAACCATATATACAACTTAAATAAACCTCATATGCAAACCACATATTAAAAAGTTTACAATCTAGATATAGCTCATATGCAATCTAGATAAACACCATATGCAACTTAGGTAAACCACATATGCAGACAAGGTAAACATTATATGCAAACCACAAAACAGAAAGTTTACAATCCACATATAAAGACAAACCCCATATGCAATCAAGGTTAACCACATATGCACTTCATATGCAAACCCCAAAACAATAAGTTTGCGCTCTAGATAGGCCTCATATCACTAGTACAGAACATAGGGCTAGACCGCGGTTTTTTTATACATCAGACCGCGGTTTTGTTAGTGCGGTCTTGCTCGGCGCGATCCGGCCTTCGCATCGCGTAAGTGGGCGTCTGCGGTCTCTTTCAGACTACGGTTATCAACCGCGGTTAATGTCGGACCACGGTTAATAAGACCACATTTGTTAAATATTCGAACCACGGTTTTTAGCCGCGGTAAATATTGGACCACAGTTAAAAGCACCACGTTTTAAAATATTCGGACCGCGGTATTTATAGGAGGTTAATATAGGACAACGGTTATAGAACCGTGGTCTTTTTACATTTAATACACAGTTTTAAACCGCAGTCCCAAATTTAATTTTCTTTCGTGATTCATACTGTTTCAGTTCCTTTTCACCCTGTTTTAGAATATATATTTTTGATCCAATAATATAAATTCATATACAATAGATCAACTCATTCATATCCCATAAGACAAATTGATAGTTCAATAATTCTCCAAGTACTAGACATAATGTACCAAAAACATCCAAGTACCAGTCATAATGTACCAAAAATATTCAAAGTACTAGTCATAATGTACCAAAAACATCCAAGTCATACAACACAATGTGGTTTGCTGGTTGGCCTCGTCCTGATTTTTCGTCGTCCATGCATGGACGATCGTCATGATTTAGAGAGGCAGAGTGAACCTGACACAAATCATTTAGTTAGTTTTTTCAAATATAGTGAAAGAGGGTTGGGATAACTAGATAGCAGAGAAGGGAGATGTTGATTTTGTATACAGATGCCAAAACTGAAGAAACAGATATGAGAAGTGGGTAAAGTAAATCCACTAGAAACTATATCAGTTTTACTACAAGTTATGTTAGAACTTCATAAATCATTAGTTCTTTACAAACATGTTGATCTATTTCGAAAAACAAGGATGTGTCAAGTGTTAAGCTGACACAGAACATATAGTAAGCACCACCACATAGGCACATACACATTAGTCTTGCAGGAAGCAAGTCTTAATAACCAAGGTCACACAACAAACAACAATAGCTAGGAAAGTTTCAATGTGCATATAACAATCAAGGAATTATTTACTCTTTGTCCTAGGCTTCTACCAAAACGGAATGCAGCGGACGAACACCCATAAACCTAAAAGCTAAATAGAGAAGCTTAGGTTGAACAATGAATAAACTGAAAGCCTATATGCAGTGGAATGAAATAATGAAAGGAAGCGTAGTTTCAATCCCTAAAATGAAGATAAACAAGCTCAAGTCATTAATCACAAGACATGAAATATATTGAGAGTAAAAAAGTCAATATAATGTACAAACCATCTCAAGGGAACAGGTGCGGTTTTCCGTTTTGTCAAAAGGACCAGCTAAGAAATATCTATTTATATAATAGTGTGGTCAAGCAAGAATTTAATTTGAAAAATCACAATGTAGCTGCCTGATTTAATTAGCATTCTAGATGTTGAAGTTGTGGTACCAATTCTCATAGCTAACACAAAAAAGAACCTAAGAATATTTAAATAACATGAGGGAAAAAATTCTCATAACTTAGGCACAACCAAAGTGTACATAGTTAAAACTATGAACCATAATATTTTAAGGTATTACCATTTTTGCTCGCAAACGAGGATAACCCACTCGTGAGCACCGAGTAGGATACTCAACCTTTTTTTCATTTGCACGATTTCGTGCACTTTCTTTCTGTATTTTATAATAAGTTAATTGCAAGTGAAAGAAAGGAAGCAAAATTCTCATAACCTAGCAATTACAAAATTGATAGTACCTGGAAATCTTTAGTGCAACGTTGTCTTAAGTACTCATCCCACATAGCCTGAGTGATAAAGTCATACATCGGTGGAGAGACTTTGCTAGTTTGGGCTGCTACAAAATGTTTTCTTCTAAAAGCTCTCATTTTTTCACCACCACTCGCAAGTATATATTTTTTTATCAACCTCTTCAGGGATTTCAAAAGCTTGCTGAAAAAATAAGAAAGAAATGATAATCACTTCAGTTTTAGAACCCAAGAGACAAGCACTTCATACTTTTAAGAATTTTAGATAATTATCTAAAATTAAAACAGAATCAAATTATGAACACACTAGATTAGGGGAAAACCAAGTAGTTCAGTTCGATATATAAAACCAAGTAGTTCAGTTCAAACTGAATCGAGCTCTAATTATTAGTACTAGCTTGGACCTGCTATATAAACAAGAACACAAAGCATTGAAAAAAGGCTCACTAGGTGAGAAAATATGAGTGTGAAGGGTGTTGTGAGTTGTGATCATGGATGACTTGTCAGAGCAATTATAATGAGTAAGAATTGCAAATCACTTAACAAGTCAGCAACACAACACATAATGGCTCACCATAGTCATTAGAAATTTATTTACTGAACACATAACACATCATAAGTTAGAGAGTGACAGATTACGCAGATCTCACACATACAAACTGAATGCACACAACTTAGAGGAACCCTAGGAATTCAAAATAGATTTTCTGAACCCAAATCTATCAAGTCATGATGCAGCAAACAGAATTGTCCTAATATAAGGCTAATGCCTTCAAAATCAATATTTGAAGGTCTAAGAATACCTGATCAAAGAATTGATGCCCTTATTTACAATATCATTCCAACCTAAGGTCATCTACATTGAGTGCATGACTATATACACAGTCCCTCCGGCCTAACTTAATTGCATGGCGTGCTGCTCACTTTCACATTTAAGAATAAGTTACTGTTCGTATTGTTGATTTGTCTCACAGATAGATTGAGCAAACATACACACCACAAATCATAGTAAAAACCAATACCACCATCCTTAACATCAAAGGAAACTTTTTAGGAACAAATAATTCCTTCAACAAAAGCATTAGACTCGTCTCATTCACCATTTACTGCAAGACAAAGTTAACTTTACCAAGCATTACAACAACTGTTCCATCCTATTGAATTCAGGGATGTAAAACTAGGACTAAGGCTATTGCATTCCGTTGCATTTTCCACTATATATTTAATTCATGTTCATCCTGATCAGATCACGAGTCAAAATAGAATTTAGAATTTTCCGAGTAACAAAAAAACTGATAAGATTTTGTATCCTAAGCTTACCATTAAATAACAATAGTATATCTGAAATACCATTCATTCTGCATGATTCTCAATAAATACAGGCTAATAAAGTAGCTTATAGCAATTGTCGAAGAAAAGTACCTAAAGATTCACAAGCTTGGAAATGGCGTCTGGAAGCTCTTTAAGCTTAGAGTTTAAGGAAAGATCAATTTAACTCTCCAATGAAATCTGGCAACTCCTCAAAATCCGATTCAACTAGCATCAGGACACGTAAACATTTAAAACTCAATAAGAGGCTCTCAAGAAATGATTTACTCAATGAACCCATTGGATGTAGAAATGCAGAGGTTCTTGCATTTCCCACTTTCTTGAGGCATTTAGGAAATTCTTTTCCCGACAAATCCTCTTTATCCCACACAATATGTCTTGCCCTTTCAGATATTTCACTTGTGTTGCTATTTACACTCGCTATCTCCTTCCCAGCTACAGAAACAACCAAATCTTGAATGAGATCATGCATTTCGACAAACGGTAGCCTGCCTCTATAGTCTGTAAAATGCTTTCTGATTGTGTCCACATTGCTCACACTTCTGTACTTGACACAATGGGTAAGATTAACCCAATCTTTATGAAACTTGAATACTGGTTATGCATCCATTTCATACTTTTCAACCACAACAGACCAGGGAAACTGAAAAAATGATCGGGAAAAAAGTTGATGAAAGCACTCATCTACACCTTCAGTCCCATTTTGGTCTTCCAACAGAGCTTGTGCCATCCAAACATTGATGAGATCGTTCCTGTGCAATGGATAGCCTTTCCCTAATATGCCATTCATTTAATCAGCAATCTTTCAAATGTCACTCTCTTCAATCTTCTTCCAAGCATCAACCCCTCTTTTCCCTCCACAACATTGCTCCAATTGTCTTCGATGCAAGCGGATTGCTTCCGAATTTCCGAATGATGGATTCACCAATCTCTACCAGCTTCGGATAATCATTAGCTTGTGATTATCTAAAATCCTAAAAATTAAACCGAAAAACCGAAACTTGTGCTTACCTGTTTCTTCTTCAATGAGCAGCAAAGGACTTAGCAGCTCAGTGCCCGGAAATGACGTCGGAGGGAGATTAATCGCTGTGCTTCAAGGACGAAGATGATGGCAGGCAGGCGCGCGCAGAACCGCACTTCGTACTCGTTGTTGCTGGTAATCGTTGAAGATGAAAATATTAGGATAAGGGTTATAATTTTGAGGTTTTTGCGCCAAATCACCCCTTATTTGGGCCAATTTGCGTCAAACCATCCTTTATTACAAATTTTGCAAGGAACCACCCAAAAGTGTCACTCTGTTAACACCGAGCCACCCCTAGTTGAATTCCGTTAATTTCTCCGTCAGACCTGGTGAAATGTCATTTTTGCCCTCATTTTTTTCAAACATTTAAAGGCAAATTTGGAATTGCACCCTCTGATGATATATTGGCAAAATGTCGCGATATTTTGATTTTACCATGAGAAATTCATTTAATTTTTTAACACAATCTGATCCTCTCCCACCTCTCGATCCGCTCATCAACCTGGCCGCCGCCGCCTCCTCAACCCCTTCTCCTCCCGCGTGTCCGCCTCCAAAAAGCCATGGTTCTTCCTCTACGGCCTCAACAACATCTTCCCTAAGAACAATCAGGGCTTCGCCTTCGATCCTGAGTCCCACGAGTGGCTCCAACTCCCTCCCTTCTCTCAGGAACAGTCCTTCATCGGCGCAGCCGGATTCTTCTTCTCCACCACTTCTTCCTCCACCGACAGCTTCTCCTTCTCCCCCATCCTTAAACGCCAATGGAACCACACCTCGCCGCTCAAATTCTCGAGGTGTAATCCCGTTGTTGGTGCTTTCCTTGACGGTCATGGAGCTCAGCGATTTATCGTCGTCGGCGGTGTCAGGTACAAACCCTAATTTCATGAATTTGTAGATCTGACGGGGAAAGTCTTGAATTCCAGAAATTGATTGGATATTTACTACTTCTATTGACGAATTTCAGTATTTCATGGAGAAGCTCTTACTGATGCTTAATCATTCAGACTTACTCATCTGACAATTCAATATAGATCTGATGGGAAAAGTCTCGAATTCAAGAAATTGATATAATATTTAGTACTTCTATTGATGAATTTCAGTATTTGATGGATAATTTGTAGTTTTGAACTTGATAGAGAAGTTATTGAATTGTTGCTTAATCATCCAGGTACTAACCCTAATTTCACGAATTTGTAGATCTGATGGGGAAAGTCATTTGTAGATCTGATGGGGCGGAGGTATTGATGTACTTCGAACCGAGAGACATTTGCAGGTTGGCGAAGCTCAATCGGGCGTTTCGAGGAGCTTCTATGGAGGATTTCGTTTGGGAGTCGAAGTTGCCGGATAATTATAGGGATCTTGTAGAGAAGGTGTTCAATGAAATGCCTGTTGGATTTTCTAAGAAGGATTTCTATGCCCGATTGTGTAGGCACAACTCCATTTTTTGATGAGAATAACCATTGCATTAACTAAGCAAGATCATAATAAATGAGATAAATTCAGTTGTTAAAAAATTAAATGAATTTCTCATGATAAAATCAAAATATCGCGATATTTTGCCAATATATCATCAGATGATGCAAATCCAAATTTGCCCTTAAATATTTGAAAAAAATGAGGGCAAAAATGACATTTCACCAAGTCTGACGGAGAAATTAACGGAATTCAACAAAGGGTGGCTCCGTGTTAACAGAGTGACACTTTTGGGTGGTTCCTTGCAAAATTTGTAATAAAGGGTGGTTTGGCGCAAATTAGCCCAAATAAGGGGTGGTTTGGCGCAAATTGACCCAAATAAGGGGTGGTTTGCCGCAAAAACCTCTATAATTTTTAGTGAATTCATTAAAATTTAATTAATTTATTAGGTAAAATAATAATGCCTAACGCGGTTCGGTTTGAACGGTGGCCTGACTAAAAAATATGGACCGCACTAAAATAAAAAGAGTGGACCGTGTTGAAAATTTACCGCACTTATTAGAATGAAAAAAATAATGTCGCAAATACCCACCTTTTTGTACCAATATTATAAATATGCCCAATTTCATATATATATATCAATATGAGGGTTATAATAGTCCAAAATATATTTTTTTCTATTAAAAAGAAAAAATTTATTATAATTTCATTTATCTTTATTCTTTTAACTCAAATGATTATTTTAATATTAGCTGAAATTAAGAAGAAAAAAAAAATTATAATAAAAAAAAATTAAGAAAGAGGAAAATAAAAAAATGAAAAATCAGAAATAAAAGACAATTAAAATAATTAAAAAATTACAATAATAAATTAAAATTTAAATTAAAAAAAAGTCGGTTTTACTCGATTTTCGCGACATTAGTCGTTTTAAGTATGTTTTACTCGATTTTCGCATCATTAGTCGTTTTAAGTCGGTTTTACTTGATTTTCGCAACATTAGTCGTTTTAAATCGATTTTACTCGATTTTCGCGCCATTAGTCGGTTTTACCCGATTTTTGCGTCATTAGTTGTTTTAAGTCGGTTTTACCAAATTTTCGCGCCATTAGTCGTTTTAAGTCGGTTTTACTGAATATTCGCGTCATTTGTCATTTTAAGCCCGATTTTACTCGATTTTCGCGCCATTAGTCGTTTTAAGCCCGGTTTTACCCGATTTTCTCGCCATTAGTCGTTTTAAGTCGGTTTTCCCCGATTTTCGCGCCATTAGGCGTTTTAAATCGGTTTTACTCGATTTTCGCGTCATTTGTCGTTTTAAGCCCGATTTTACTCGATTTTCGAGACATTAGTCGTTTTAAGTCGGGTTTACTCGATTTTCGCCTCATTTGTCGTTTTAAGCCCGATTTTACTCGATTTTCACCCCATTAGTCGTTTTAAGCCCGATTTTCGCTCCATTAGTCGTTTTAAGTCGGTTTTACCCGATTTTCACGCTATTAGTCGTTTTAAGTCGATTTTCGCGCCATTAGTTATTTTAAGTCGGTTTTACTCGATTTTCGCCTCATTTGTCGTTTTAAGCCCGATTTTACTCGATTTTCGCCCCATTAGTCGTTTTAAGCCCGGTTTTACCCGATTTTCGCGCCATCAGTCGGTTTTACCCGATTTTCGCGCCATTAGTCATTTTAAGTCGGTTTTACTCGATTTTCACGTCATTTGTCGTTTTAAGCCTGGTTTTACTCGATTTTCGCGCCATTAGTCGTTTTAAGCCCGGTTTTACCCGATTTTCGCGCCATTAGTCGTTTTAAGCCCGGTTTTACCCGATTTTCGCGCCATTAGTCATTTTAAGCCTGGTTTTACATGATTTTTGCGCCACTTTACTCGATTTTTGCATCATTAATCATTTAAACTCGGTTTTACTTACCGTAGTTGTACTTATGTGTCCATTGGGGCTTCTTCATCATTCGATAAGTGGGTTTTAGTCGATTTATCGTTGTTGATTTGGTTTCAATTGGTCATTTTAAGTGGGTTTTAGTCGATTTTCGCGTCATTAGTCGTTTGAAGTAGGTTTTGCACGATTTCCGCGTCATTAGTTTTCGGGCCTTGGTTGCTTGTTTCAGGGTTGTTGGTCATTTGAGAAAGGTAACTTTACTATATCTTTGTTATGGCAAGATAGGTGCAAGTGGGTGGAGAGATTATTAATGATGGGGGGAGAGATTATTAATGATGGGCGTAGAGAGATAAGTTTTGACAAGAATAGATAGTAATACCTGGTGGGATATATTATAAAGGGTGACAGGTTTTGTGATTGTATTAGGTGATTTGTGTTGATGGAGCACAGTTAGGACGGAGATTGAATGACCAACTTCTTCTAGATAATGCCCAAGATGGAAACAAACAAATCTACCCCTTGGCTTTTGTTGTAGTAGATAATGAGAATAATTTTCTCTTGGTCCTTCTTCTTTGAAGAGTTGAAGTGGGTGGAGGGATTATTAATGATGGGTGGAGAGATTATAAGTGATTGTTAGGGAGATAAGTTTTGACAAGAATAGATAGTAATACCTGGAGGGATATATTATAGAGGGTGACAGATTTTGTGATTGTATTAGGTGATTTGTGTTGATGGAGCACAGTTAGGACGGAGATTGAATGACCAACTTCTTCTAGATAATGCCCAAGATGGAAACAAACAAATATACCCCTTGGATTTTGTTGTAGTAGACAATGAGAATAATTTTCTCTTGGTCCTTCATCTTTGAAGAGTTGAAGTGGGTGGAGGGATTATTAATGATGTGTGGAGATATTATAAGTGATTGGTAGAGAGATAAGTTTTGACAAGAATAGATAGTAATACGTGGAGGGATATATTATAGAGTGTGACAGGTTTTGTGATTGTATCAGGTGATTTGTGTTGATGGAGCACACTTTGGAGGGAGATTCAATTACCAACTTCTTCTAGCTATTTGCCAAGATGGAAACAAACAAATCTACCCCTTAGCTTTTGTTGTAGTAGACAGTGAGAATAAGGATTCTTGGTCCTTCTTCTTTGAAGAGTTGAAGTGGGTGGAGAGATTATTAATGATGGGTGGATAGATTGTTAGTGATTGATAGAGAGATATGTTTTGACAAGAATAGATAGTGTTATCTCGCGGAATATATTATAGAGGGTGACAGGTTTTGTGATTGTATAAGGTGATTTGTGTTGATGGAGGACACTTTGGAAGGAGATTCAATTACCAACTTCTTCTAGCTATTTTCCAAGATGGAAACAAACAAATCTACCCCTTGCCTTTTGTTGTATGAGACAGTGAGAATAAGGATTCTTGGTCCTTCTTCTTTGAAGAGTTGAAGAGGCTTGTTATATCTCGCCACCCTTGATTGTTCATCCTGTCACCCTTATTGTTATGAACCAAAGTTATTTTTGGTATGGTTTTGTATGCTTGCTCGTTAGTAAACTTCAATATTTATGAGGTAATCTTCAATGAAGGAATATATGAAACATCTTATGCATATTTTGATGAGTACAATTGCGAATCTTTGTTAATTTGGTATATATCTCAACACCCTTTACTGTACATCTTATCGCCTATCAAGTTATGAACAATGCCGCTTGGGTATGGTATATCACACTAAATAGAGCTAATTTTACATTATCAAAGAAGCTTAAAGCATACAAACTAAAAAATCAACACCCTTGCACTTATATTTGATGTGGGGATAAGTTGTTGTTGCCTGATCTAGACATCAAACCTCGAACAAAAACTCGAACAGAGAAGATAGGCAGATTAGAATGAGACGAAAGAAGGATAAGTCGAATGATAGACCAATGATGAAGAACCAGGATTAAAACGACTAATGATGTGAATAACGAGTAAAACCGACTTAAAACGCCTAATGGGGCAAAAATCGAGTAAAATCGGGCTTAAAACAACAAATGGCTTGAAAATCGGGTAAAACCAGGCTTAAAACGACAAATGGCCTGAAAATCGGGTAAAATCGGCCTAAAACGACTAATGGCGCGAAAATCGGGTAAAACCGGGCTTAAAACAACTAATGGCGCGAAACTCGAGTAAAACCGGGCTTAAAAAGACTAATGAGGCGAAAATCGAGTAAAATCGGGCTTAAAACGACTAATAACGCGAAAATCGAGTAAAATCGGGCTTAAAACGACAAATGAGGCAAAAATCGGGTAAAACCGGGCTTGAAACGACAAATGGCGCGAAAATCGGGTAAAACGACTAATGGCGCGAAAACCGGGCTTAAAACGACAAATGGCGCGAAAATCGGGTAAAACCGGCTTAAAACGACTAATGGCGCGAAAATCGGGTAAAGCTGGGCTTAAAACAACTAATGGGGCGAAAATCGAGTAAAACCGGCTTAAAAAGACTAATGGGGCGTAAATCGAGTAAAACCGGCTTAAAAAGACTAATGGGGCGAAAATCGAGTAAAATCGGCTTAAAACGACTAATGGTGCGAAAATTGAGTAAAACCGGCTTAAAACGACTAATGGTGCGAAAATCGAGTATAACCGACTTAAAACGACTAATGGCGCGAAAATCGAGTAAAATCGGCTTAACACGACTAATGATGCGAAAATCGAGTAAAACCGCCTTAAAACGACTCATGATGCGAAAATCGACTAAAACCGACTTAAAACGACTAATGACGCGAAAATCGAGTAAAATCGGCGTAAAACGACTAATGACGCGAAAATCGAGTAAAACCGACTAATGTTGCGAAAATAGAGTAAAATGGAATTAATTTTTTTCAATTGCCACCTTTTTAATTTTTTTTTTTTTTTTTTAATTTCCTTTTATTTCTGATTTATTATTTTAATTTCTAATTTACTTTTTTCTCTTCTAATATTTATTATTTTATTATAAAATTAATTTTCATTTATCTTTATTTATATATCAATTTTCATTTTCTAACTCAAAAAGAAAAGACAAAAGAAAATCCATTTTGGATATTGCAGTAATATCCAAAATGGTTTGGACATTTTTGTTAGTTACCCCCTCCCCTAGGGTATTTTTGCAAATTAGCCTATTAGAAAACCGCAGTCCGAGTTTGTTAAATTTAAATAAAACAACATTATACAACCGCACTTATTTATTAAAAGGTGGTCTCGTATCTTGTTTACCATGCTTTTTTGAAAGCGCGGGAAAAGTAGTGCGGTATACGTCCCTTTTTGTGCTAGTGTATGCAATCCAAATAAAGCCCATATGCAATCAAGGTAAACCTCATTTACAAACAAGGTAAACCTTATATGAAAACCACAAATTAAAAAGTTTATAAATCTAGATATAAGCAAATGAAGATAAATCTAGATAAATACAAACTAACTCCACATGTTGAGCGGGTTTTTGATAATATACACCAACAAATTAATTACATGCAAATCACCCCTTGAAGATATTTACCCCGTATATCAACTTTATTCCAAGACAAATCAATCTAAACGTTTAAAGACTTGTCTGGTATCGATAGCAAAAATATACGAGGTATTATGCACGCGTATGACTACTAATTAAGTAGGACTACTAGAGCGATATTTCCAAGTTCTCATCAAAGCTTCTGTGACAACAAATCAATAGGCTTGCTATCCAGTTTGCCCTCATATGCAATCCAGTTAAAACCCATATCCAAACCATGTAAACATCATATTGAAAAAAGATAGACAAAAAAGATAGACATCAATATGCAAACCAAAATCAACTTCAATTTAGATAAACAACATATACAAATCAAGTTCTGTTGCAAGCCTATTCTTCAAAGGAAAACATAAACCATCTATAACATTATCATAAATAAAGATCCAATACATGTGTGATATTTAAAGCACCCAACAAAAGAAGTTGGATTCAAATTCACAAGTGCAAGCATCGCAGAAGTGTGAATCATCATCACTCTCCATGAGATATTGTTGTCTCACCCATGGGTTCTTCCTTTGACATGGAACATGATCCTTCTCAAGGGTAATAGGTTTAAATTGACGTCGTAGTCTACGAATCCAAACATGGCGGAGAGAGTCACTTAATCTAATCAGACAATCAACAATCTTCTTTCCAGTTGAAGCCTTCACTCCTTTTATGAGATCCATTCCCTTGTATTCCTTTCCAGAACCATTGCACATTAAAATAACACCCAAAACATATGTTGCTTGGTTATGACCTAAATTTGCATCCCTCTGTAGGGTTTCCAATCCTTGGTCAAACTTCTTACTAAGGAAGAACTCATCATGTATACATAACACGAAGTGAAACACAAAGTGGGTGACATTAAACTATTAGGGTTTCATAATGTTTTCAAATCAAAACATATAAAATGATAAAACTTGTCGAAACAAGGCGCCAAGATTATCGTTGTCAGCGCATGAATTAAAAAAAGCAAGAGCAACAACTCTCTGAGATCTAGTAAGATCATCTTCATTCAAAATTTCATGTATACCTTTTGCAAACAAAGTGGCCTTTCTATTAATTTTCATAAAAGTTCTATGCAAGTTTCTAGTAATGTCTCTCACTCTTTTGCTAAATCCTTAGCAGCCTACATGAACATCCCTCTTACATCTAAAATTGAAAAATATCTACCTATCATTCAAGGACGTGTTTGTAATGACCTCTTTGATGATGCTCTTTCAGCTTTAAAAAATTAGAGAGCAAAGTGGAAAGTTGACTATCTATTTCTCTATCTCTTAACCTTAACCATTTCCAAGTTGTTAATCAACACTTGATATGTAATTTTGTACTTCACTTTGTTTGTCATTTGACCTTTGATGTGGATCTAGCAGTTTGTATTTTGCAAGTCATGGTTTATTGGATTTGCAAGTTGCTTTTGATCATCTCTCAGTCTGTCAATACTACTTATAATATCTTAGGTTGATGTTAAATTTCATTACAGTGATTACTTCTATTATTTACAGTAGGTTCTTTATCTTCTCCGTCTACTGTTTTACTCCTGAGATTTTGATGTATAAGAGCCATTTTCAGGATCAATACTGCATTTCTATTGTTAAGATTGATAATCTTGATATTGCTATAACATTCTCTGTGATTCTCTTGGTAAAATACGTAGCCATTTTGTTGTTCTGTACCAATATTTGGATGATTGTGACCATCTTATCTTTCGATCACCATAGCTTTAGTTATATTGTTTTACCGATGTCCAGATTAAAATTGATTGTCTTCTACATGGTATTAATCTCAACACTAGATATTGGTGTTGTTATTTATTCGAAGGTTTAATATGAATATAGGTTATTGGATTATTAAAGGTTCTCGTCGTAAAGGGTAAAATACAGAAATCTCTTACATTAAGAAGAAGAATAAACAGGATTTACTTTGTTTGTCTGAAACGAAAACTAATTGCCCAAACGTATGGGCTTTGACAACATGATTTTTGTTCTCTCTAATGGCCTCAAAGGAGGCATGTGGCTCCTTTACAAAACTCCTTCACCACTAAATCTCTTAACCTTAATCATTATCATTCTAATATCATTTGAATGAATTACTCGGATAATAATATTCGGATGCTCCTAGTCTTCATCTACACCCTGTCTCGTGAGGCGGATAAAGACATGTTTTGGGAACTCCTTACTCGTACAATATTGTAATTGGAGATTTTAATGAACTATTTTTACCCCACTGATAAAATTGTTGGAATTATCCCCTCCACTAAACGTTTCCTAGCTTCTGATTTAGACCTTATTGACTCTAAGTTTACAGGTTTTCCCTTCATATGCCAAAAGTTGCAAAACATGCATAACAATATTCTGGAGCGACTGGATCGTGTCTTAATCCACTGTTCCCTTACCACTACTTTTCCTAAGATTATGGTTCACCACCATCCTTTTACTTCTTCTTATAATGCTCTTATCCCCTTTTCCTTTGGCTCAACAGAGTCTCCTATTCATCTTCCATTTAGATATGAACATAACTGGTTAATTACCCCTCCTTCTCTATCTGGAAGGTTTGGAATTATAAGGTACACGACTCGTTTATGTTTTGTTTTCATCACCAACTTAAACTCCTAAAACGTTATTCCAAAACTTGGGCCCATGCTAATTGTGATAATAACTTTTCTCAACTTAAGGTTACGGAAGATAAACTGCAGGAACTTCATTTAGCTTTTTTAAATGACCCCTCAAATACTAGAACCATTAACCAAATTCGTCTTCGCTCCAAGAAATACTTCTCTTTGATCCAGTTCTAGACAGATTATCGACGAAGAAGGGCGAAATTCACACACATTAGGGATGGCGATCGAAATTCTAAATATTTCCATTCCATTGCAAAATAGGGGAGTTTTAAGCAGGCCATGCTTTGTTTTTGTACGAAAGAAGAGCTATTTCTACACGATCACGAGAGTATAACGGGTGAAATCACAAAGGATCTTTCCCATTGATTTCAAGTGAATGGTGCCACAGGTATCTCAAGCAGACCTCGATATCATTCCAAATCTCATTGATAATCAGGATCACGCTAAGATTACAAAAACTCCCACTGAAAATGAACTTAGAAAGGCGAATTTTGACCAACCTCCTGACAAAACTCCAGGATGTAATGGATTCTTGATCTAATTCTACCTGAGACACTAGAGTAGCATTAAAAACTCTTTGCTAGCAGCTGTTAAAGCTTTTTTCATTCAGAACAAATGCTTTCTTCCATAAATCATTCCTTTATTGCTCTTATTCCTAAGATTGATTCCCCCACCACGATTAATCATTATAGTCCTATTAGCTTATGTAATTAGTCTTTACAAAATTATGACTAAGATCATGGCTAATCGGATTAAGCCAATTTTAGAAAAAATAATCCCCCCTTTCCAAGGTGCTTTTGTAGAGGGGTTACTTATTCAGGATAACATTCTTGCAGCTCATAAGATCTTCCATTCTTTTCACAAGAATGAAAAGAGTAGTGTAGGTTGGATGGCTTTGAAACTGGATATGGAAAAAGCTTATGATAAACAAGACTGAGATTTTCTTTGCAAAATCCTTCTTAATTTGGTATTTGTTCGAAATGGGTTAATCTCAAAGCATGTCTTGATACTGCCTCGTATTCTGTTCTCATTAATAACAAACCCGGCCCAGAATTTAAATCTACTTGTGGTACTAGACAAGGAGATCCACTCGCACGAGATTTGTTCGTGATTGTTGTGGAATTCTTAGCACGAAAGTTAAACTTGAAAGAACAGAACAACAACTCTCGTGTGGGTATTAAGCTTACACGTAATAGTAGCCTTATTCCTTTTCTTACTTTTGTTGATGATAATATCATCCTTGCCAACGCTTCACCTGACAACATCATCTTCATTCAAAATTTCATGTATAGCTTTTCCAAATAAAATGGCCTTTCTATAAATTTTCATAAAAGTTCTATGCAAGTTTCTAGTAATGTTTCTCACTCTTTTGCTAAATCCTTAGCAGCCTACATGAACATCCCTCTTATATCTAAAATGGAAAAATATCTACCTATCATTCAAGGACGTGTTTGTAACGACCTCTTTGATGATGCTCTCTCAGCTTTAAATCTAAAGCGGCAAGACTCTCTATCTCTCAAGCGGCAAGAGCCCTCTCTCTCAAAGCCTCTTACTTGTCCAAGTTTTAATCTAAACCCCTTCTGGAAATCCAAAGTGCCTCCTAAAATCCGATGTTTCCTTTGGAAAGCCTTCACTGATTGTCTCTCCACTACTGAACATCTTAATAGACATTTTCATATGGTTTACCCCATATGTAGTGATACACACGATATCATAGTGTGTAAGTATGGTGTTTTAGGGTGAGATTACTGAGTTTTAGGAGCGTCTTGGAGCTTATTCATGCATTTGGACAGACGACGTATGGAGCCTTATGTTGATATTAGAGACCTTTCGCAGAAGATCCTTTGGAAGACAAGAAGACCGAAGAGAAAACGAAGAAGTTACTGGCGGCGACCGCCACCCAGCTTAAGGCGATCGCCGCCCATCCACGTGAAGAAATCGGAAATTTACTTGGCGGCGACCGCTCCTCAAAAGGCAACCCCTGCTGCCTCTGTCAGACCGGATTTGCAATCTTTTTTTTTATTTTTATGTTTTTTCTATTTTTCCTTATTTGTTTAAACTCGTTTTATGCTTTATTTTTAGGATATCTTTCTATATAATTAGGTTAGAGGAGAGCATGTTCTTCTCTAACACCGTTTACACTTTTCTTTTCATCAACATACAATTTGTTATGAAAAACTAAGCCCTTTTGCTTAGTCAGACAATTGAAGCATTCGTTTTGATTAAGTTGTGAGATTTCTCGTTCCTTATCAATTGCATGGAATTAATCTATTCTCTTGCATGAATCTATTATGATTAATATTGATTGTTTCTAGCCTAATAATATAGGTATCGTCTTTATTGATCTATTGCTAGATTTAGATTGTTACTTGTTGAGCATATCTATTCCGTTGTAGCAACTGCATCATGTTAGTATCTGGTTGTGCTAGTCTTATGTTGAGAGAATAGATTTGCATCTAGCTAGGATAAAAGCTGGTTGTTTTATACTGATGTATCCAGATTATATTCCTGGTCTTAATTCTGCTATTAAACTGAATCTTGATAGTTTCATGGTTGTTTAATTAGTTAGAGCTATTAGTATCTGGTTGTGCTAATAGCTAGTTCATGAAAGTAATAGGAATTTCCATTACTTGAGATATTGAATGAGTTATCTAGGATCAACTTGTCATACGAAGTGTGGATATTTGTTTGGCTGAGCTATTTCCCAATTACTAATTTCATCATCTTTTACTTGTTACTTATTTGCATGCTTTGTTACTTAAGGACAAATAAAAACCCCTTTTTGGTTACTTGATTGACACATATAATTCATACAGAACTAGAATATGCCTCCCTGAGGACTCGACCCTTACTTGCCTAAGACTGCATATTAGGTTTGTTTGGATTACTTGCATAGGAGCAATTAGCACGACAAATTGTTGTTATCATGTAGTCTTTGTAATTCAGATAATGAGGATAAATGTCATTCTTGTTTAATTGTAATATTACGAATGTTGTATTCAATTGTTTAACCGTATAACCTACTAGTGCATTACACTAATGATTTTGAAACTTCTTTTGGAAATTTCTGTAATTTCAATCCTAATTATGAACTAGGTTTTTATGCATGGTGGACTCTTTGGAATTTGAGGAATAATAATTTTTTTAGGAATGAGACCTGCCCAAATAAGGATACTCCAACCGATATTGCTAAAACGACTCTTTTTCATCTTTTGGAATGGAAAAATGAATTCCCTAGCATTAAAACCACTTCTAAACCAACCTCTAGTACCAAAGATCGAAACAAATCTAACTGGTCTAAACCCCTTTATAATTACTTTAAACATAATTGTGATGGCTCCAGGAGAGCCAGTTTTCAGTCTTTTTAAGGTTTTATTATTCGTAATCCTGCAGGTAAGCCTTCATTTTGTGGAGCAGCTTGAGATTTCAAGCTCTTCGTTTTGATTTCTAAAGTTGTTGCGGTTCTTGAAGGTGTTAGAGCGGCTATTCGTATTAACATTAAACGCTTGATCATTGAAAGCGATAACGCTACTGTAACACCCCCAAATTATCTTGGGAACATTACCGCTAGTGACCCAAGACTTATCTGTCCAAAGACACCCAAGACATTACAGTATGCATCGCAAAACAAAATATTGATTGAAATGCAATATATTTATTAAGTAATCAAATGAGCTTACAAATGCGGAAGCAATTACAACGAAAAACATAATACAAATATCTTTACAGTACATTGGAAGACTTGAATAAAAACAGAGATTTGTAGAATAGGCCTTAAGCCTAGTTACTAACCTTAAAATTTTAATCTTATAATATGAAACTCTAATTCTTTATCTGTTGTCGTCAATGTCGGAGACTTGATTCTTCACTTCTGAGAAAAGCCACCTGATGTTCTAATGAGACGGGTGACACCAGCCAACCATGCAAGGAAAGAATGTGGTTGGTTAGTCTAATGAAAGACTATGCAAATGGTATTTATGTGAGGTTCTTGTAATCGTGTCTAATAGCCACATCCACTCTCGAGTGAAAGTCGAGAAGTGACGGACGTTCGATACTCATACTGAATATTTTATGTGTTTAGGATATGCAACAAGAGAAGACTCCAAGAGGTTGAGTCTTATGGGAAGAATATGATTTGGGAACATTATAGTTAATTTCCACACAATATGTTTAAAACAACCAACTTAAAAGAATGAACTAACGATCAACCTCACCACATATAGTGTGTGAATCACCACACATGTGAATCCAGATTGAAAGGAAAGTCATCAAACAAGAGGCTGTGCGGTTTCCACGTTGTACTCCTCACTCGAGGTATATTAATTATGTGCTCATCCGACACTTATCTTATTCGATTCCAAAACGTATACATTCACGTTATAAGCTTTTAATTCACGTCTTCCTCTCGGAATACTTAGTGAAATATTCTAGTTTTTAACTCTTGAACCATATCTTCCTCGAAGGATACCTAATGGAAGAGAACCAGAACAATAATCCTAGCACTAGCAAGGTGTTATCTCCACTTATCTACGCCCAGATAAGGGACCGGTCATGACCCAATCAAAGACATTAGGGCATGTTACATCATAACCCTTATATTATCGAGAAACAACTACCCACATTATCGGGATAATGCTCCTACGAATACTCATACTAATTAAACTAGTATATGAGCCATTCACAGCAACACACAAAGTCCATCTATCACCCTATGGTAATATAATAAAATATAAGTCATTATAACAAAATATACCACATAATAATAATGATTCATTTTATTCACATCATTAACATATAAGTTCCCATGCAAGAAATGATTATATTTATCCCAACTTATTAACAATTCGAATTAATTGTTAAATAAGAAAAACATGGAATAAAGAAGGAAGAGCGAACCACCACTTGCCTTTTTGACGAACGAAGGCTTGGATTCAGAACGGAACGTAAGAACTCGTCAACTTTGCTCGATCCTCTAGAATCCTGATTCCGAATGCGTTACCCAAACACATAAATAAGATAAAGTCATTATCTATTTGATATAATTTTCTCTCTAAATTATATCCTAGAAATATGATTTTCTTATTCAATGTCATATCTTAAATTAAATAATTCAATTAATAACATGAAGCGAGTATAATATACATATACTATATTATATACCATGCATAAAGCATATGTTATACTCCCTCCATCCCAAAATATAAGAGACATTTGGTTTTGTGACACTATTCACTAGTTAAGAGAATCTTCTCGTTTTCTTCCAATGTGTAGGAACAAATATAGACATGTGAGATCTTGTTTGATTCGTCTCAAAGAGTACTTTGACAATATATAAAAATTATAATTTTTGTCATCGTATATTTAGAGATATTAACGTTATAAAACGCATCTCGATAAATGTGTCAAAAACAAATGTCTCTTATATTATGGGACAAAGGGAGAGAGTATAATTATAACATAGTATGATTACACATGAGCTTTATTTTCATTTGACCTAGGCTAGAAATAGGCCCGGTCCACCACCAATCTCATACATAGGGATGGCCAGACCGGACCGGGACCGCCGGTTCGAACCGGAACCGGACCGGGTCAAAACCGGGACCGGACCGGAACCGGTTTGGTCACGGTCCGGTTCAGGTTCACGAAATTTAAAATAAAAAACCGGCGGTTCGAACCGGCGGTTAACCGGAACCGCCGGTTTTGTAAAAAATAAAGAACCGCCGGTTAACTGGGAAAACCGGTTAACCGCCGGTTCCAACGGCTAGAAAACTAGCCGTTTGCCGGTTAACCGGCGGTCCTAACGGCTATTTAGCCAAATTAGCCGTTAGGAAATTAAAAAAAATTAAAAAATTAATTTTTTAATATTAAAATAACCCATATCAAACCCCTATAAATACCATACCATACAATCTTCAAATCACACATCCAACAACAACAATCTCTCTTCTCTTTCTCAAATCTCAATCTTATAATCTCTCAAATTCCATCAACAATCTCTCTTAATCTCTTCCTTTTAATTAGCTTTTGTCTTTCAATATTTTATTGCTTTTACATTTTTAATCACATTATTATATTTTTCTAAGTTTTATTGTTTTATTGTTTTAATTGTTTTAATTGCTTTAATCATATTATTTAATTGTTCTTAATCATATTATGGCGGAACATTTTGACACCCAAGAAGAGAGTGATAATGTCACAAACACGTCGCCGAGATGGGAATGCTAGGGGGACAAACACAAATTTCCGGCGGATTTGCATCTTCTACTAGCGGTAACCCTTTATTTCGTTTTGATCATGAAGCTAATAGTGTAGCATTAGCCGAAGCTATTTGTGTTGATCATTTAGCATTTCGATTTAGTGAAAATGTAGGATTTAATGAGTATATTAAAGATCATACACAACCCTCTTTTAAATCCGTATCTAGGAAAGTGATTAAGAAAAACGTAATTAAGGCTTATAAAAGACGCAAGGCCGAATTAGTTTCTTATTTTTCGCAAAATGATATGCATGTTTCTATTTGTAGTGATATATGGAGTGATAATACTCAAACCCATTCTTACATGGGTGTTACATGTCATTTTGTAGATCATCATTTTACAATGCAAAAACGTTTATTGGCATTTAGAGTCTTTGATGATTCACATACCGCACAAAATATTGCTATGATGATTCGTGCAATTTTAGAAGAATATAGACTACTTAATAGAGTTTTTTCAATTGGATTCGACAATGCATCTGCTAACACCGCATCTATTAGAGATTTACAAGAAATGTGTCAACCTATATTTGGTGGGAAATTTTTTCATATTCGATGTGCTTGTCATATTTTAAACTTATGTGTTCAAGATGGTTTACGTGCTATGAGTTTTCATTTTGAGCCAATTAAGAACGTTATTAAGTATATTTGGGGGCATCCTAAAGTTACAAGAGATTGGATGACCTTTTGTAAAACTAACGGGGTGCACCCAAAACGTTTTTCAAAAGATGTGGGTACCCGATGGAACTCTACTTACATATTACTATGTGAATGTATACAATATAAACAAGTTTTAACGTCTTTTGTTTCTCAAAACCTTTCTGGCTCTCCTTTCTATTTTAGCGAATCAGGTTGGGATATATGTCAAAGTATTGCAACGTTTTTAAAATGTTTTAATGATGCAACAAAAAGATTTAGTCATGTTTATACACCAAGTAGTAATGTTTTTGTCTTGGAAGCTTGTAATGTTATGTGTGGTTTAAGTGAGGGAGCTAAAATTCCCGGCATTGAGGAATCCGTTGCAAGCATGAGGAGTAAGTGGTTGCTCTACTATAGATATATTCCCGATTGTTTTCTTGTTGCTTGTGTTTTAGATCCTAGACTTAAATTATCCGGTTTACACGCTCTTTTAAATGACTATTATGCATATATTTTAGCCGAAGGTGAACTAGAGGATATTTTAGGTATGGTTTCTAGAACTAGAACAAACATTGAAACTTTATTTACTCATTTTTGTGATTCTCCGACTACTTCACAATTACCTCCGACTTCTTCGAGCTCTACTAGCTTGGGGGCCTTTGAAGCTAAGTATTTTAGTAAAAGACCAAGAGTTACAAACACGAATGCGGAAATTGATAACTATCTTAACACCAACTTTGAGTTTGTTAGTTGTGAAACTTTAGATGTTTTGAAGTGGTGGGAGGATCATAGGAGCATGTTTCCAACGCTTGCGAAGATTGCGGCTCAAGTTCTTGCCGTCCCCGCTTCAACCGTGGCGGTGGAACAAACTTTTAGTGCAGGAGGCAACACTTTAACGAGGAAGAGATCAAATTTCGCACCGGAGTCATTGGAGGCGCAATGTTGTGTTTGCGATTGGAAGAGAGCCGCAATTAGGCAACAACGTAACATTATCGAGTCATCGGAAGACGAGTGGATTGGAGATTCTACTACGATACGCACCGATTCATCCGCCGAAGATTCGACTTAGGTAACGGGTTTTGAAAAAAGGTAAAGAACTACGTGGGCTTTGATTCCTCTAACCCGAGAGGATACGTAGGCAACTTAACAAGTAAGTCACTGTTAAGTGCAAGCCCAATTTTTTTAATTTTTTTGTTCCTTCATGTTTAATTTAAAAAACTTAAAAAAAATGATTATAAAAAAACGCTATTAAAAAGAATGTTTTGTCATTTTTTTAAGATTTATAAATTTATAAAATTATTTTTTAAAAACAAAACCGCTGGTTAACCGGCGGTTTTGTTTTGTTTTTTTAATAAAAAACCGGTCCGGTTCAGCCCGAACCGGACTGAACCGGCCGGTTCCGGTTTCGAACCGGAACCGGTCCAGAACCGGATTGAACCGGACCGGACCGGGAGCCATCTCTACTCATACATGGCATGAAAAAAAAGATGAACCACTGTTCATCTTCGTTGCCAACCGATCGATTGCACAAAGGAAGCTCACCATGATCTTCCAAAATGGCGGACGACGACTCGGGACGAGACTCGGCGCGACCACTGGGCACTTCCGGCGAAGACAACTAGAAAAACACACAGAGAAAAAGAGTGAAGGTTTACAACCGAAAAGCTTGAATCGATATTAATGGCAAAATAAAAATACCTTACCGAAATCGAATGGAAATACAGAAATTGGAAGCACCACACTCCGGTGATTCAAAAGAAGCAAAAATGGAGGATTTTAGTGAGAAAATAAGAGAGATTAAGAGAGAATGGAATGGAAGGAAAAATTCCCGATCGAGGGTATATATAGGCTCTCTCCCTCTCGGATTCCTTTTCGGTCGAACGACGTATTGAATGGAAATCAATTCCGTCAACAGAATTACCATTGAAAGCAATTGTTAGATTTGTGACTTGAATCCCAAGTTGGACTTATTAGGCTCACTTGGACCCGTTTCGGTTTTGTGTTTTAGGAGAGTACTATATAGAGTCTCTATTATCTCATAACCTAAAAGAGAGAAAAATTAGGGTTTTTGATAACCGTCACAAGTAGCAACAAAGAGTGTTCTTAGATCTAGAGCGTTTCTTGTGAGTCTTGTAATATGTTTCCTCCTCTGAAATACAATCTTATATATGTTTGCTCGTGGATGTAGCCAACACAACATTAGTGAACCACATAAATATGTATGTGCTTTGTTATCTTCTAGTCTATATCTGTTATCTGTTTCGTCTTCCTCACATCCATCATAACAAACTGGTATCAGAGCTTCAAGTTAGTTGGGTTTGTAATCTGGTGAGGAAAGATGTCTGCTTTCAACGTGAAGATCAACAAGTTCACATGGAGTTACAATTTCAGTCTATGGCAAATCAAGATGCGAGTTTTGTTGAAACAACAAGGTTTGTGGGCGCTGCTGTCGAAGGACAAGAAGAGCGACGTTGCTGGGATGGCTACTCTGGAGGAGAAGACACATTCAACGATCATATTGTGTCTTGCAAATGATGTCATCACTGAGGTCTCAGACGAAGAGACTGCCGCTGGTCTGTGGTTGAAGTTGGAGAGTTTGTACATGACAAAATCTATAACCAACAAGTTCCTTCTGAAACAACGCCTATTCGGACTGCGAATGCAGGAAGGTACACAACTCCGAGATCACTTAGATCAACTGAACTAATTATTACTAGAATTGCGTAATATTGATGTGAAAGTTGAAGATGAGGATGTTGCTTTGATTTTGTTGGTGTCTCTACCACATTCATACGAGAACTTTGTACAATCGTTAATTGTTGGGAAATATACTATCACTCTGGAAGAATCCAGGTCATCTCTTCATAGCAGGGAGTTGCGTCATAAGGCAACCGGTGCAAGAACAGATAATCAAGCTGATGGGTTAGTCGCTAGTGGCGGTAAAGGACATGGAAACGGTAAGGAGTTTTCAAAGGGTCCTAAGCCTGATGATGTCTGTAATTACTGCAAAGAGAAAGGACACTGGAAATTTGATTGCCCTAAGAAGAAGCAGTCTGAAAAGAATTCTGACTCTGCAGACATACCAGAGCATGACGCCAATTCTGAAGATGATATTGTTCTATTTGCTGATGGACACACTCATCACTCTGGTGGGTGAGTTCTAGATTCTGGGGCTTCCTATCATATTTGTCCAAGGAGGGAGTGGTTCTCAACGTATGAGCAAGTAGATGGTGAAAGAATTTCGATGGCTAACGATCATGTTTGCAAGGCGGTTGGGATAGGCTCGATCAAGATACAGACTCATGATGGTAGATTCTGCACATTGAATCAGGTCAGACATGTTCCACTTATGACAAAGAATCTGATATCTCTAAGTCTGCTAGATAGTAGAGGGTTCAGTTTCAATGGTGAAGGTGGAGTTCTGTTTGTCTGCAAGGGTTCTGATGTGATTCTGAAAGGTGTCAGGCAGAGTACTTTGTATTTTCTACAAGGTTCTACGGTAACAAGTTCTGGTGATGTTGCATCGGTTGATATGACTAAGTTATGCAATATGAAACTTAGTCATATGGGTGGGAAGAGGATAGAGGTGAAGAAGATATGTAGTGCTGATATTCCTGCTCATATGTTCACCAAGTCGGTTCCTCAGAGCAAGTCTGAATATTGTTTGGACTTGCTAAATACCACAAGTTGATAACTTGCCCTGTGGGGCAAATCTAGAGCAGAGAGAAGTCTGCTCATCTGGCACCGCACTGGTGCATTTGGAAAATTTGGAGCAGAGAGAAGTCTGCTCATCTGTCACCGTACTGGTGCATCTGGATAATTTGGAGCAAAGGAGAAGTTTGCTTATCTGGCACCGCCCTGATGCATCTGACAAATCTGGAGTAGAGGGAAGTCTGCTCATCTGACACTATTATTGTGCATATGTTACATCTGAGTCTGAAGAATCCAAGTCTGTTTTTCTGGCATTCTTATGATGGTGCGTCTGATACATCTAACACTCTTATGGTGCGTCTGGTACATCTGTGTCTGGAGGATTCAAGTCAAGGTGGAGATTTGTTAGATTTGTGCCTTGAATCCCAAGTTGGGCTTATTGGGCTCAATTGGACCCGTTCAAGTTTTGTGTTTGAGGAGAGTACTATATATACTCTTTATTATCTCATAACCTAGAAGAGAGGAAAATTAGGGTTTTTGATAACCGTCACAAGTAGCAAGAAAGAGTGTTCTTAGATCTAAAGCGTTTCTTGTAAGTCTTGTAATCTGTTTCCTCCTCTGAAATACAATCTGATATCTGTTTTTTCGTGGATGTAGCCAACACAACGTTAGTGAACCATGTAAATCTGTATGTGCTTTGTTATCTTCTAGTCTATATATGTTATCAGTTTCGTCTTCCTCACATCCGTCATAACAGCAATGAACGGGAGAATTGAAGGAGAATATTAAATCGGGTTGACACAAAAATGGCGTTATCAGTTTCAGAAATTACATTTTGGCCCTCAATCTCTGGAAATTACAGAATTGGCCCTTGACCTAAAATAATTTGGTCAAACAACCCTAACTTAATAAAGTTGTTCCAAATTCCCTTAAAACTTCTCAGAACTTACGAATTGTTCCCAACTAAATTATTATAATTTATTTAGTGCACATTCATCAAATAAATAAGATTGCCTTTATTATTATCGGAAATAATAATTACAATAATAACCTTGAATAAAAAGAGGAAAATATTGTCCCAAATACCCCTCTTTTCGTACCTTAATGACACAACTCTCCAATTTCAAACGGATATAACTGTCATATTCATTTCAGGGTTATAATAGTCCAAAAAAGTATTTTTGCTATTAAAATGAAAATATTTATTATAATTTAATTTATCTTTATATTTTTAACTTAAATTATTATTTTAATATATTTAAAAAATAAGAAAAAGAAAAATGAAAATGAAAAATCAGAAATTAAAGAAAATTAAAATAATTGAAAAATTAAACAATAATAAATCAGAAATAAAATAAAAATAAAATAAAAAAGTTGGCGTTTGAAAAATTTAATCAAGTTTTACTCGATTTTCGCATCATTAGTCGTTTTAAGTCGGTTGTACTCGATTTTCGCATCATTAGTCGTTTTAAGTCGAATTTACTCGATTTTCGCGCCATTATCGTTTTACGCCGGTTTTACTCGATTTCCGCGCCATTAGTCGTTTTAAGTCGGTTTTACTCGATTTTCGCATCATTAGTCGTTTTAAGTCGGTTTTACTCGATTTTCGCGTCATTAGTCGTTTTAAGTCGGTTTTACTCGATTTTCGCATCATTAGTCCGTTTTACTCGATTTTCGCATCATTAGTCGTTTTAAGTCGGTCTTACTCGATTTTCGAATTACTAATCGTTCTAAGGCGGTTTTACTCGATTTTCGCGCCATTAGTCATTTTAAGTCGGTTTTACTCGATTTTCACATCATTAATCGTTGTAAGTCGGTTTTACTCGATTTTCGTATCAGTAGTCGTTTTAAGTTGGTTTTACTGAATTTTCGCGCCATTAGTCGTTTTAAGTCGGTTTTACCCGATTTTCGCACCATTAGTTGTTTTACGCCGGTTTTACTCGATTTTCGCGCCATTAGTCGTTTTAAGTCGGTTTTACTCGATTTTCACATCATTAGTCGGGTTTACTCGATTTTCGCGCCATTAGTTGTTTTACGCCGATTTTACTCGATTTTCGCGCCATTAGTCGTTTTAAGTCGGTTTTACTCGATTTTCACATCATTAGTCGTTTAACTCGATTTTCGCGCCATTAAGTCGGTTTCACTCGATTTTCGCGCCATTAGTCGTTTAACGCCGGTTTTACTCGATTTTCACATCATTAGTCGGTTTTACTCGATTTTCACCCCATTAGTCGTTTTACGCCGGTTTTACTCGATTTTCGCGCCATTAGTCGTTTTTAGTCGGTTTTACTCGATTTTCACATCATTAGTCATTTTAAGTCGGCTTTACTCGATTTTCGCGCCATTAAGTCGGTTTCACTCGATTTTCGCGCCATTAAGTCAGTTTCACTCGATTTTCGCGCCATTAGTCGTTTAACGCCGATTTTACTCGGTTTTCGCGCCATTAGTTGTTTTAAGGTTTTACTCGATTTTTGCATCATTAGTCGTTTTAAGTCGGTTTTACTCGATTTTCGCGCCATTATTCGTTTTAAGTCGGTTTTACTCGATTTTCGCGCCATTAGTTGTTTTAAGTCGGTTTTACTCGATTTTCGCATCATTAGTCCTTTTAAGTTGGTTTTACTCGATTTTCACATCATTAGTCGTTTTAAGTTGGTTTTACTTGATTTTCGCGCCATTAGTCGTTTTAATCCCGTTTTCAGTAGATTTTGCTCTATTTTCGCGCCATTAGTCGTTTTAATCCCGTTTTCAGTAGATTTTGCTCTATTTTCGCGCCATTAGTCGTTTTAAGTCGGTTTACTTGATTTTCGCACCATTAGTCATTTTAAGTCGGTTTTACCGATTTTCACGCTATTAGTCTTCTTAAGCCGGTTTTACTCAATTTTCACTTCATTAGTCGTACTGTTTCTGGGCCTTGGTTGCTTGTTTCAGGGTTGTTCCTCATTTGAGAAATGTAACTTTTTAAACTATATCTTTTTTATGGCAAGATAGGTGGAAGTGGGTGAATAGATTATGATTAATCATAGGTGAAGAGTTTATTACTGATGGGTGGAGATATAAGTTTTGACAAGAGTAGATAGTATTACCTGGCGGGATATATTATAGAGGGTGACAAGTTTTGTGATTATATCAGGTGATTTGTGTTGATGGAGCACACTTAGGACGGAGATTCAATGACCATCTTCTTCTAGATAATGCCCAAGATGGAAACAAACAAATCTACCCCTTGGATTTTGTTGTAGTAGACAATGAGAATAATTTTCTCTTGGTCCTTCATCTTTGAAGAGTTGAAGTGGGTGGAGGGATTATTAATGATGTGTGGAGATATTATAGGTGATTGGTAGAGAGATAAGTTTTGACAAGAATAGATAGTAATACGTGGAGGGATATATTATAGAGTGTGACAGGTTTTGTGATTGTATCAGGTGATTTGTGTTGATGGAGCACACTTTGGAGGGAGATTCAATTACCAACTTCTTCTAGCTACTGCCCAAGATGGAAATTGGCGGGATATATTATAAAGGATGACAGGTTTTGTGATTGTATCAGGTGATTTGTGTTTATGGAGCACACTTAGCTTGGAGGGAGATTCAATGATCAACTTCTTCTAGCTACTGCCCAAGATGGAAACAAACAAATCTACCTTTTGACTTTTGTTGTAGTAGACAATGAGAATAAGGATTCTTGGTCCTTCTTCTTTGAAGAGTTGAAGTGGGTGGAGAGATTACTAATGATGGGTGGAGAGATTATAAGTGACTGGTAGAGAGATAAGTTTTGACAAGAATAGATAGTGTTAGCTGGCGGGATATATTATAGAGGGTGACAGGTTTTGTGATTGTATCAGGTGATTTGTGTTGATGGAGCACACTTTGGAGGGAGATTCAATTACCAACTTCTTCTAGCTACTGTTCAAGATGGAAACAAACAAATCTACCCCTTGGCTTTTGTTGTAGTAGAAAGTGAGAATAAGGATTCTTGGTCCTTCTTCTTTGAAGAGTTGAAGTGAGGGAAGAGATTATATATGATGGGTGGAGAGATTATAAGTGACTGGTAGAGAGATAAGTTTTGACAAGAATAGATAGTGTTACCTGGCGGGATATATTATAGAGTGTGACAGGTTTTGTGATTGTATCAGGTGATTTGTGTTGATGGAGCACACTTTGGAGGTAATCTTCTTTTTGGTATGGTTTGGTATGCTTGCTTGTTGGTAAACTTTAATATTTATGAGGAAATCTTCAATGAAGGAATATATGAAACATCTTATGCATATTTTGATGAGTACAATTACGAATCTTTGTTAACTTGGTATATCTCAACACTCTTTACTGTTGAGATATACCAAGTTAATTTTTCATTACAAATCAAGTTATGAACAATGCCTCTTTGGTATGATATATCACACTAAATAGAGCTAATTTTTCATTATCAGAGAAGCTTAAAGCGTACAAACTAAAAAATCGACACCTTGGCACTTATATTTGATGTGGGGATAAGCTGTTGTTGCCTGATCTAGACATCAAACCTCGAACAGAAACTCAAACAGGGAAGATAGGCAGATTAGAATGAGATGAAAGAAGGATAAGTCGAATGATAGACCAATTGAAACCAAATCAAACAACGATAAAACCCTTGAACTTAAGAACAAGGACTTTACCGAATGATGAAGAAGCCCCAATGGAGGAGATTGACACACATAAGTACAACCAGGGCGAGTAAACCGACTTAAAATCACTAATGATGCAAAAATCGAGTAAAATCAACTTATGATGTGAAAATCGAGTAAAACCATCTTAAAACAACTAATCATGCGAAAATCGAGTAAAACCGACTTAAAATGACTAATGATACGAAAATCGAGTAAAACCGACTTAAAACGACTAATGGCGCAAAAATCGAGTAAAACCGACTTAAAACGACTAATGGCGTGAAAATTGAGTAAAACCGACTTAAAACGACTAATGGCGCGAAAATCGAGTAAAACCGGCTTAAAACAACTAATCATGCGAAAATCGAGTAAAATCGGCTTAAAACGACTAATCATGCAAAAATCGAGTAAAACCGGCTTAAAACGACTAATCATGTGAAAATCGAGTAAAACCGACTTAAAACGACTAATGACGCAAAAATAGAGTAAAATCGACTTAAAACGACTAATGATGCCAAAATCGAGTAAAACCGGCGTAAAACGACTAATGGCGCGAAAATCAAGTAAAACCAACTTAAAACGACTAATGGCGCGAAAATCGAGTAAAACCGACTTAAAACGACTAATGGCGCGAAAATCGAGTAAAACCGGCTTAAAATGAATAATGTTACAAAAATCGAGTAAAACCGGCTTAAAACGACTAATCATGCGGAAATCGAGTAAAACCAACTTAAAACGACTAATGATACGAAAATCTAGTAAAATCGACTTAAAACGATTAATGATGCGAAAATCGAGTAGAACGGACTTAAAACGACTAATGGTGCTTAAATCGAGTAAAACTGACTTAAACGACTAATGGCGCGAAAATCGAGTAAAACCGACTTAGAACGACTAATGATGCGAAAATCGAGTAAAACCGGCGTAAAACGATTAATGGCGTGAAAATCAAGTAAAACCGACTTCAAACGACTAATGACGCGAAAATCGAGTAAAACCGACTTAAAACGACTAATGTTGCGAAAATCGAGTAAAACGAAATTAATTTTTTCAAACGCCTGCTTTTTTAAATTGTTTGTTTTTTTAATTTAATTTCCTTTTATTTCTGATTTATTATTTTGATTTTTTTTTCTTTTTTTCTGTTCTAATATGCATTATTTTATTATAAAATTAATTTTCAATTATCTATATTTATATATCAATTTTTCATTTTTCAACTCAAATAGAAAAAACAAAATAAAATCAAATTTGGATATTACAGGAATATCCAAATGGGGTATTTTTGTTAGATAACCCTTAAGTGGAGTATTTTTGCAAATCAGCCATAAAAAGAGGGTTGTTACAGTAGTTTTCCCTTAAGAAAAGTTTCGACCCCAAAACTTGGCCAAAAGGAAAAAAAACACAAGGAAAAGAAAGACGAAAAAATGGAGGTTATCACATTACCACTCCCTTAAGAAAAAGTTTCGACTCCGAAACTAGGCCGAAAACATATCAAGAACGACTACGCTAAACAAGGTATTGCTTCATACCCTAGGAAAGAACGAAGCTCAGATCAATACGATAATCGAAATGATATAAAGAGAAAGATTTTGAAATAAGATAATCATTCTCTGATACAGGAATTGATCGAAGAGTACGACAAGGAAAATATTAAGATAACGAAAAGCTATTCAAGTGCAAAGGTTATGGACAACACGTCCTAACATTTATTGAAAGAAATGCTTAAAGGAGATGCTCTTAGAAATTATCTAATCGATAGGGAGATTCTTCTCGTCAACCTGATGCATGGCATAGAGTCGTTGACCTTGGCTTGACGATCCGACAAGTTCCTTGCTTTTATTCTTACCAGTAGTCTGAATTAAAACGGACACCTCTCGCCCCTGATCTTTCTTATAGCCAGCATTAGACGCTTGATGAGATTGTGACAGTTCACACCTCTTCTATCGACAATAGATTTCAATGTGTCCTTCCCTTCCACAATGCAGGCAAACCTGCTTCTCTTTCTAACAATTGAAACTCTCATGCCCAACTTCACCATAGTTGTGACACTGAATGGTACCACCACTCCATCCTGAACGTTGGTTAGAATTAGACATGGTTGCTTCAGTCTTCTGGCGACTAGACTTGGAGAACTTTGATGGTGACGTGGGGCGCTTGAATCCACCATTTCCTTGGTTAATGTCAGACAACTTCGGATGCTTTCAATGCTTCTTCTTTTGAGACGACTCATCCAGAGTTGCCTCGACCTGATACGCAACATCGACGTACTGCTAAAGAGTATCACATCTGTGACGCACCATCAACGGCTTAATGTCCGGATTCATCCACTCATGAAAATGCCAGATCTTTTGTTCCTCATAGATCACCTCAGAAATGGCGTACTACATTAGATGGTTAAACTTAGCAACCATCTCAACAACTTTCAGCCCCTCATTGTTGGGATAACGAAACTCCTTGTATTTCTCCTCCCTCATAGCACAAGAGAAGAATCGATCGGTCATCTTTGTCTTAAACATCCCCCAGTTCAGCTCAGGGTGATCAGCTAAACTCGTGCTCTCCCACCACTCGCATGCTCCATCTTTCAGTTTAAGTGAAGCGATATGCACCCTCTCAGCTTCGGTGCAGTCAATGTTGCGGAAAAGACGCTCCATATGAAAGAACCAGTATGACACCTTAACAGGTTCACCAGATGCGTCATAACTGTCAGGCCTCATTGAGGTTATAGCCTTAAGAGCCCACACATAGTTTCCTCTATCATGTGGTCCTTGAGATTCTTGAACAATATCCTCCGGCTCATCTTGAACTACCGGTGGAAAAGGAGCAGTTTGAGTTGGCGGTATCCTAGCAGCCACATCTTGATCAATTAGTTGCCTAATTGCTTCGAGCGAAGCTGCGTCCAGAGTTAGTGGAGCTACAGGTGGATTATTGACCCCGACGTTCCCGACTCCTTGGTTATTGTGGGATCCTGAACCTGCATCCACATTCTGGTTGGTCACACCCCTTGGCACAATTCGAGGGATACAACCTCTTCTAGCACCTCCTCAACCTCTTTTCCTAGTGTTTTCCATCTACAAGTCGATCACATTATTAGAAGAACTCCAAAAGACGACTCTAAGGCAACTAGGAAGAAAAAGGATTGAAACTATTTCCCGGAAATGGGACAAGGAAGTTAAGATAACATCTAGTTATAAGTCCATATATAACTAGGAATGCATAGAAGGCACAAGACGTTGACAGGGTTTTGAAACTCTTATTAAAGTATATATAACTTGTCTTCCCTTTCAAAACCCTTTTATTACACTAGTAGAAAATACACCTGTTGCAGCCCCCCTGTTGAGGCGGTCACTTTAAAAACCGCCGCAAAAAACCTTTTTCCACTATCTGTTGAGGCGGTCAGTCTTTTTATTCGCTGCAACAGATGCTTTAGAGGCGGGAAAATTTTCGTTCGCCTCAAAAATATGTGTGTTTTTGACCTGTTGAGGCGGTCACCGAGGCGTTCGCCTCTAAAGTTTGAGGCGGGCACTAACTACCCGCCTCAACAGCCCTCGTCGCAAACAAAATTAGAGGCGGGCAGTTAGTGCCCGCCTCAAAAGCCGTCGTCTCAAAACAATTAGAGGCGGGCACAAAACGCCCGCCTCAACAACATTCGTTCTAAACAGAATTAGAGGCGGTCACTATCCGCCCGCCTCAAACAATTCTCAAAAACCTAACTTGGGCGCGCGCCCGAATTTGTCTCGACATTTCTATTCCCTCAAAATTCTCTAAGTACTCTCGCCGCGCCGCCTCCTCCTCCAACTCGCCTCCTCGCCTCGCTGCCTCGTCGCTGTCGTCGAGCCTGTTCTGGCCTCGTCGCTGCCTTTTGCTGTCGTCGAGCTTGTTCTGGCCTCGTCGCTGCCTCGTCGCTGTCGTCGATCCTCGCTGCACCACCCCTCGTCGAGCCTCGCTGTACAGCTTGCCCAGCTCCACCACCATCTCGCCACGCCGCCTCCTGCTCCACCCAGCCCCGTTCTGACTCCAATCTGTCACCTTCACCCGATTATAGTTCCTCACAAGGTAATGAATCATCACCCGATTAGCGTTCTTTCTTAATGTTGATATGAGATTCTGAAACAAATGATTTCTGCAACACAAGAATCGACATATATGTGCTTGCTTGTGAAAATTTTAACACAAATTCGCCTTAGTTACTGTATATATATGCTGCATAATCTGGTTGAATACCAAACACATGAATTGACCACAATTGTTTTCCCTAAGATTACCTTTCCAGGTGATGCTGAGTGAGAGCAACTGCTCTTTTCAGATGAATTCTGGTTGAATACAACTGACATGGATTGCTTAGATGTTAGTTTAACTTATCTGAGTGTGAGAGTAAATCCTACATATGCTTTGAGGATGGGAAATATGAGAATGAGGCTTTCTGCATGTTTATGTCCATTTATTAATATTGCACAACACTTTGATGGGAAGGAGTTTATTCTATTCTAGTCATGCTGATACTTTGTATTTATATTCTATCCTATGTCTGAGATTCGGAGTGACTATTCCCAATTCCTGGAACATATCTTATCAAATAGTTTATGCCCCTACTGTTTCACTTATTTCCTGAATTTCATCCTCATTATCCGAGTTTAGTCCTTCAATATATCTTAAAGTTGATATCTTTTGAAAGTAATGCTTGCATTCACATGAATATGTTGCTTTTTGTTGTATTAATATTCAGGTAGCCTGTTATATTACACTATTCTGACAATATCCTTGTTAACTGTTTGCATGTTGTTCGCGTCTGGAATTCTTTCCTTGATCTTCTTCATCAGGGAGTAAGTTTACTATCACCTCTGAGTTCATGCTATTGAACTGAATGATCTCACTGCAGCATCACGATCTAGCACATGGTCTACTTGTATGGATGTTTTCTTACACATAAATCTAGTTCTAATAGTCTTCAATCTAGGATGTTTATCACAAGTTTATGAATGCTAGCTAGCTCTTCTTATACTTGAGAGTGTCGTTACTTGGTAGTGTAGGAATTAAGATGAGGACTATGAAATGATTAATGCTACCTAAACTTGAAAAGATTATTGAATGTTGATAAAATAAAACGTGCATTAGCCTATGGTTTTTGTTTTTGAATACTCTAATACTGAGATTTAAATAAAGGCATGGGAATAATCGTAGCTCTATTATATGGTGGAAGGGACCAAAGAAGAAGAATAGATTACTAAATTTAATTCCTATATACCTTAGCTTCTCCTCACTCTCTGCTTAAGATGGTATACATAATTTAATTCTTTTTTTATTTTGAAATCCCTCCACTTCCCCAAAAACTAAAAGAGTGAGAAACAAATATTTAATAGAATTTAATATAATGTTTGAGCTTATAAACAAGCAGGAGTCCACCTTCCCTCCTACTGTCTATCTTCCTCTCACCACTCCTTTTTTTACTCATCAATCCTCATTTCCTACTGCTCTCCAGTAATGCAGGCAAAGAAAACAGAGCTGAGCTGAAAACATTTAGAAATCAACCAAGTAACGGACCAAAGGAAAAGGCTAGCTGGTCCTATTGCTGGTACGTAAAATTGCTAGAGATCTCAAAATCAATTTAGTACTTGGTAGTTTTACTAGTTCTTGTTAATACCTTTCATGTATGTATAGGACTATACTCAACCTCTTGTCTATATAGTCAAGTCATGTAACTAAACTTAATCTTGTGAGTTTCTAGCATGGCTTGATAAAAAATTGTTGGAAAACAAATGAAATATGTCGATGAGTGATTTCAATGAGTCTTGCATGAGATATTGTTTTGTTAGCTAGATATCCAAATAATTTTATTTTATTTCAATGAGTGTTTTCAATGTTATGTATGTATTGGTCTTTCTACAGTTTTCTTCTGTTATTAGAAATGAGTCGTCGTTGGATGTACGGTGATCATACTACATCTGAATATTTGAGTGGGGTTGGGGAGTTTATTAGATGTGCTTTAGCCCACCAACGAAGTACAAAAGCCAAAAAAATCTATTGTCCCTGCCGTGATTGTAACAATGTAAGGAGGTTAGCAGACATTGATGAGATTGAGGATCATTTATTTCGTTGTGGGTTTAAGCAAGATTATCATGTTTGGTTTTGGCATGGAGAGAAAATACCTGATCGTCCAAGTTCTAGTGTCAACGAATTTGATCTTCGGGGAGACAGTGATGAGAGTGATGATAATATTTCTGAGAATTATGAGATGGATGATGATGATGATGAGCAAGAGGATGAAATGAATGAGATGATGGATGGGGTGAGAGATCACTTGGATGAACGGCCAAAGGTGTTAGAACAACTAACAAAGGCTGCTGAGACGCCTTTGTATCCTGGGTGTACACAATTTACCAAGTTAGAAGCTTTGTCAGTGCTATACAACTTGAAATCGAAGAGTGGTTGGACTGATGGAAGTTTCACGACCTTATTGCAGTGGTTAAGTGAAGTTTTGCCGGAAGGCAATGAGTTGCCCACCTCTACCTATTATGCAAGGAAAGTGATGTGTCCCTTTGGCTTAGAGGTTGTCAAAATAGATGCTTGTCCAAACGATTGTGTTCTTTACAGAAAAGACCATGAAAATTTGGATGAGTGTCCAAAGTGAGGTGTATCTCGTTACAAGCGTAAAGGGGTAAATTCCGCTAAGAGGGGTCCACCGGCTAAAGTTATGTGGTATCTTCCAATCATAGATAGATTTAAACGTTTATTTTCATTAAAGAAACAAGCAAAAAATATGAGATGGCATGCAGAAGGGAGGAAGAAAGATGGACTCCTTAGACATCTTGCTGATTCTCCTCAATGGAGAAATATCGATAGGAAATATCCTGAATTTGGCAAGGAGGTTAGAAATCTGAGACTTGCTCTCTGTGTACAGATGGTGTGAATCCTTATGGCACTCTAAGCACTCAGCACAACACATGGCCGGTTCTTCTTGCGATTTATAATCTTCCTCCATGGTTGTGTATGAAGCGCAAAAATATCATGTTATCACTCCTCATCTCGGGGCCTAAGCAACTTGGAAATGACATAGATGTGTATCTAGCACCACTTATAGAGGATTTGAAATTATTGTGGAATGAAGGTGTTTCAATGTACGATGCACACACCAACTCAGAGTTCACACTGCGAGCTATGGTTTTTTGTACTATAAATGATTTTCCAGCATATGGAAACTTTTCTGGGTACAAAACCAAAGGAGAACAAGCATGCCCTATATGTGAAGAAGACATGGAACCCACATACTTGAAACATTACAAGAAAAATGTGTTTGTAAAGTACAGGAAGTTCCTTAGTCGGTATCACCCTTATCGTAAGAAGAAGAAAGAGTTCAATGGTCACACCGAGGAAGGAGTGGCTCGTGCACCTTTGACGGGATCACAGGTTTATGAACGTATTAAAAATTTTGAAACCAAATATGGCAAGTTCATCAAGCACAAGTCTAAAAAGGGTGTTTTATGGAAGAAAGTATCTTCACTATGGGATCTTCCTTATTGGAAAGATTTGTCGGTTCGTCATTGTCTCGATGTGATGCACATTGAAAAAAATGTGTGTTATGCTATTATTGGGACTTTGCTACACATTCCCGGAAGGACTAAAGACAATGAGAAAGTTCGGAAAGATATGAAAGAGAGGAATATGCGTCCAGATTTGTGGCCCGTGAAAAAACAGGATGGTACAAGGACTTTTCTTCCTCCGGCGTGTTACACAATGTCAAGAAAGGAGAAAAAGACGTTTTGCGAGTGCTTACATGGCATTAAGGTGCCATCGTGATATTCAGCTAATGTAAAACGTCTAGTTTCTCTCTCAGACCTGAGGTTGATCGGTATGAAGTCTCATGATTGTCATGTATTGCTTAATGTTTTCTTGCCAATTGCACTTCGTGGGATATTGCCGAAACACGTGAGGCATGTTATAACAAAACTATGTGTGTTTTTCAGGTCGATATGTGCTAAGGTGATTGATCCAGAGAAATTGGATAGTCTGCAAGATGATATCGTTGAAACTTTGTGTCGATTTGAAATGTATTTTCCGCCTCTTTCTTTGATATAATGGTGCATTTAATTGTCCATTTAGTGCGAGAAATCAAGCTATGTGGTCTGGTGTTCTTAAGATGGATGTATCCCTTTGAGAGATATTTTGGGTCTTTAAAAGACAAAGCAAAGAATCGGGCGAATCCGGAGGGTAGTATAATTCGCGGAATCTTTCATGAAGAGATATGTGAATACGTAGCTGAATTTTTGTCGAGGCTTGAACCAATAGGCCTTCCGAAATCTCGTCATGTAGGGAGGCTTGAAGGGGAGGGAGTAATTGGTAAAAAAGTGATCTCGCCTCCTTCTGAAAGGAAGAATAAGGCACATCTTTGTGTGTTGCAGCATCTTACAGAGGTCAGTCTCTACGTAGATAAGCATGTGCTTGAATTGCAACATAATAATCCTAAATTGAATGAAAGGGCATTGATGCGGGAACATAATCGCTCATTCGTTGATTGGTTTAAGAAGGAAGTAGCCGAGGAACTAAAGAAAGGGCATGATGTTTCTGATACAGTCAAGTGGTTAGCTCGAGGTCCTCGTCTATGTGTTCGGTCTTATGAAGGGTATGATATCAATGGGTTCACATTCTACACGTCAAGACAAGATGAAAAGAGTGTGGTGCAGAATAGTGGAGTGAAGGTTGTTGCATCATCTAGGGTCTATGCAAGCGCTAAGGATAAAAGACCGGTTGATGCGACACAATCGTATTATGGTGTAATTGAAGAAATATGGGAGCTTGATTACAACAGTTTTGTGAATCCTGTTTTCCGGTGCAAGTGGGCCAACAACCATAATGGGGTGAAACAAGATGATATTTACCCGGGTTTAACATTGGTAAACTTTGACCGATTAAGTGAGAGTGACGAGCCATTCATTCTAGCATCACAAGCTAAGAAAATTTTCTATATTGTAGACAATGTTGATCCTAGATGGCGTGCAGTTGCGCAAGGCAAAAGGCATATTCTCGATATTGATGATGTTCTGGATGAAGATGAGTATGACAAGTACGATGACTCACCCCTGTTATCAACTGTTGTTCAACCATTACCAGAGGAGGAAGATGCAAATAATACTAATCACATGCGCACAGATCATAGGGAAGGAATATGGGTTTCAAAACGCAAATGAATAAGATGACTCTGCTTCTGATCTGATTCCGGTTTTCTTCAGTTTTTCTTCGGTTCTTCCCTTGGTTCTGATCTGATTCTGATTTTCTTCTGATCTGATTCTGGTTTGCTTCAGTTTTTCTTCGGTTCTGCCCTTGATTCTGATATGTTTCTGGCGTGCTTCAGTTTTTTTTCGGTTCTTCCCTTGATTCTGGTTTGTTTCCCATCTTATCTATCATTGAAATATCTTTAATTTTTAATCTTTAATGTATATTTAATATCTTTAATCTTTATGTATACTCATTGTTTTCTTGCTTATGATGCAGGAGTGTATTTGTCAGTGTTAAAATGAATAATCAAATTTTTGCTGGAAATGAATCAGAAGGTGACAGTGATCCAGTTATTCCTCCTACAACAGGTAACGAATCACTGGATGCTAGCACGATTACAAAGAACAATAATGTTCGTGGTCCATCAAAAGGAGTTAAGGTCAAAAAGGCTATGTTCCTTGAGTATAATGAGCTTAATATCCCTGATGGAAAGTGGTCGGCGGAATAAGGGAAGCAAGTTGGAACTTGTGCTGCTAGAATTAATATTAATGAGAAAGAATACCGAAAGATAGATGAGCAAACAAGGAAGGGGTTTTGGGAGGAGACCAAGGTAAAACGTTGGATATGATTTAACATTTTTTTAATACTATGTTCATAATTTAACATTTTCTGAAAATTGACAGCTTATGTTCCACATTAATGATGATTCAAGTAATTCAAGGGGAAAATATTTTCACCATGGTGTGGCAAAACGATTTAGAGATTTCAAGAGTAAGTTGGTGCGTCGATGGATCACTAAGAAAGAAAAGATGCCGAAGACACAGTCATCCAAGATGTCTTGGGAAGTCTATGACCACATCACAGAGGATGATTGGAAGACATTTGTTAAACAATACTTCATGCCGGAGTCATTGGTATGTTATTGTTTTTTATACAAATGGTTTCTTATGCATCATGTACAAATCTGTTTTGGTGAATGAATATTTTTACTGGGATATTTTGTAGCCATACTTGATTTCAATATTTTGCTGACCACATCAGAGAAACCATCTTTAACATCCTTTTTGACAGGCTCGTAGTGAAAAGGCAAGGAACAGTGCGTCATTCAACAAAAGCCATCATCGCACCAGCCAGAAGGGTTATATTAGAAAATGACATGAATGGATAGACGATGGACGACTTCCACCAGAAGCAGCATTAACTCTCTCAAGTAGTTCCTCGGTGAACTCCTCTGTCACCTCAACGCTAGCTAGAGTTAAGAAATTTAGATCAAAGGAGTGGATATTGGCTCATCCAGTTCTAAATAAAAGATGGGGAGTGGGAAATTGACCCAAATGATAAGGAAATTGCAGAAATTGCCAAAAAAACTGTAAGAAGTGATATCTATGTAATATTTATTTTCTTTGATTATAAAATATGAACTAATTCTTACTTTTCTAATTGACATAGATGGAGTACATTGAAGAAGAAGAAAAAGGAAATCTTGTTTTTGAAGATCAAGAGGATAAAGCTATGGGGAAAAAAGATCATCGTGGGCGTGTCAAGGCAATAGGTGGAAGTGTTTGTCATACACTTGCTTTTGGTCCGAGAAAGAGACAAAATAAATTTGATCATAGTGAAGCTTCTTCAGATGTAATTGAATCAATTAGAGCTTCAATGAGAAAGGAGTTTGAAGACGAACTAGATAAAAGAGTGGAGAAAAGAGTGCAAGAGGCCCTCCAAAAGCAACTAGCCGCCATGGGACATATGGGTCAAGTAAACTCCACTTCCAACCCCGTAGATGATCTCCATGGACATGCTGAACTTGATTCTACCCCTCAACCACGCGAGCTAAAGGTACAACTTAGTCTCATGTTGGCTAAAAATAATATATTACATTCTTTTACTTGTAATCAAGTGAATCTTGTTAGAATAATTCACATTAGCTTCATTATATGAAGAGTAGCTAGGCTGTTATAATCTATTAAATAGAGTATATTTGCATCAATTTCATTATTTATGCAGGAAAGGGTTCCATGTCATCTTGCCCTTGAGGATGAAGTTTCTGGTAACAAAGTAATTGTGGGGGATGGTATGGTACAACCCTCAGATGGTGCATTGCCCCAACATTTTAGATCAATGAAGCTTGGTCACTATAAAGTCCAAATTGATTTTGTTTACGAAGGGCATGTTGATGATATTCTTCCGGTACCTACTGGAGATGGTTTCACTAACTTAGGCGGTGCTCAGGGTAGTTTTGTGCAATGGCCGATCCACTTAGTGATTTTCGAAGACGACGAGGTATGAATGTTTTGAACGAATATGATAATGCAAGCATTTGCTACATCTAGTCTACTCAATCTTGCTCATGTAATATTTTTGTAGGAGTTCACTCCACGCTTGATAACGAATAAGATAATGACCGCCTCAATAGATTAGCCATTTTCCACCTCTGTTGAGGCGGTTGGAAGGGTGCCCGCCTCAACAGAGGGGGTCTGTTGAGGCGGGCGGAAGCTTGTGTGCCTCAACAGATGAGTCTGTTGAGGCGGGCACCCTTCCACCCGCCTCAACAACTCATGACCTGTTGCAGCCCCCCCTGTTGCAGCGACCCCTGCCCACCTCAACAGGGGGGTTTTTGCCCGCCTCAACAGGTGTTTTTTCCACTAGTGTTAGTCTATATAGTTATACTCTTGAAATAGACCAAATCAAATAATTAATTTTATAAACAATTAAAACTTACTATTATAATATCTCAGAACTTTAGTTTATAAACATTATTCGACATGAAATAGTTTTGATATTATTTTAGAATTTGAAAAGTACCAAAAGTTTATTTCAAAACATTATTCAACTAATAGATTGAAAACGTTTTAAAACATTTTTAAGAAAGTTTTAGGTGTGATACCATAATTATAACACCCCCAAATTATCTTGGGAACATTACCGCCAGTGACCCAAGACTTATCTGTCCAAAGTTACCCAATGCTTTACAGTATGCATCAAAAAACAAAATATTGATTGAAATGCAATATATTTATTAAGTAATCAAATGAGCTTACAAATGCGGAAGCGATTACAACGAAAAACATAATACAAATATCTTTACAGAATGTACATCGGAAGACTTGACTAAAAACAAAGATTTATAGAATAGGCCTTAAGCCCAATTACTAACCTTAAAATTTTAATCTTATAATATGACACTCTAAATCTTTATCGGTTGTCGTCAACGTCGGAGACTTGATTCTTCACTTCTGAGAAAAGCTACCTGATGTGCTGTAATGAGACGGATGACACCAGCCAACCATGCAAGGAAAGAATGTGGTTGGTTAGTCTAATGAAAGACTATGCAAATGGTATTTATGTGAGGTTTTTGTAATCGTGTCTAATTGCCACATCCACTCTCAAGTGAAAGCCGAGAAGTGACGGACGTTCGATATTCATACTGAATATTTTATGTGTTTAGGATATGCAACAAGAGAAGACCCGAGAGGTTAAGTCTTATCGGAAGAATATGATTTGGGAACATTATCCCAATCTCATACAATGGCGGACCCAATCTCATACAATGGCGGACGACGACTCGGGCAACGAGACTCGGCGCGACCACTGGGCACTTCCAGCGACGACAACTAGAGAAACACGCAGAGAAAAAGAATGAAGGTTTATACCCGAAAAGCTTGAATCGGTATTACTGGCAAAACAAATACCCTTACCGAAATCGAATGGAAACACGGAAATTGGAAGCACTACACTCCGGTGATTCAAAATAAGCGAAAATGGAAGATTTTAGTGAGAAAATAAGAGAGATCGAGAGAGAATGGAATGGAAGGAAAAATTCGCGATTGAGGGTATATATAGGCTCTCTCCCTCTCGGATTCCTTTTCGGTCGAACGACGTATTGAATGGAAATCAATTCCGTCAACGAAATTACCATTGAAGGCAATGAATGGGAGAATTGAAGGAGAATATTGAATCGGGTTGAGACAAAAAAGGCGTTACAGAGAAAGCTTGAAGACGAAGACGTCATGCTGACAGCATCAATTTCAGAAATCACATTTTGGCCCTCAATTCTTTGGAAAATACAAAATTGGCCCTTGACCCAAAATAATTTGGTCAAAACACCCTAACTTTATAAAGTTGTACAAAATGTCCTTGAAACTTCTCAGAAATTACGAATTGTTCCCAACTAAATTATTATAATTTATTTAGTGCACATTCATCAAATAAATAAGATTGCCTTTATTATTATCGTAAATAAAAATTACAATAATAACCTTGAATAAAAAGAGGGTTATTACAGCTACGGTCATTAAATGTCTTTTTAGGAATTCTCCCCCCTTGGGAAATTCGTTCTATTATCATGGACATTAAAAATCTTGTTTTTTTTTTTCTCATTTTAGGTTTTTTCATGTCAACAAGAAGTGTAATAGAGCATCAGATTTCCTTGCCTCTCGGAATTTTGATGTGGAGGAGCTTCAATCAACCATGTTCAAATGGAACAATTTGTCGACTAGAGAGGAGGTGTTGGCTCTTCAAAATGTTCTTCTATCGAACAACAATGGATCTCTTCCCATGAAGGATTTTTTCAAGATCATCCGGAAGGATGATTTCGACTTGATTTACTGATTGCAATAAGCCTTTTGTTTGATTGTTATAAAAAACTCATACCCCCACCCCACTACACCTCCTACCCCACCCCTTCCCTATAATAAAATAGGGTTTCCCTTTACTATGGGGAGTGTAGCCTCATGTGGTTTTTGTAAAGGCCTAGCTCAAAAGGAGACACTCTTTGCAAATTTCCAAAGTTATTAAAAGTGCTAACTTTGGGAATTAATTTCAAAAGATGCCTAAATGAGAATTATTTATAAAATATTAGTCATTTCAGAAGAAAAAAATTCAGCCTACGGTTATTACTATTACCCAACAACACGTTTAACAAAGCACATGGTTGCCTTGGCCCTTGGTGGTTTAGTTTCACTCTCCTTTCATGTCGTGACTTCGCTTCGAGCTCTGTTGGATCTCATCTACGATTTAGCCTTACCCGCATTAGATGACTTCATCTTTGGAACCTCTGCCTCCTCTTCCGACTCCTTCACCTTCACCTCTTGTTCATTTCCTGCAACCGTCTTCTCCTTTGCCTCCTTCTCAATATCACCATCCATATAATGAATTAATAATAGGAAAATAGGAAATACGATATTTACTTACTTGAAAATAGGCGGGATCTAACACTGACTCAATATTAGCCTCCTGTCCTGAGACGTGCCGTTAGTGAAAGAATTCATTGATCGTCTCCAACTAGAAGCACTTAATGAAGTACTTGAACCGCTTGAAGATGCCTTTCGCTTGAAAATGTTAATGTGATTTTTCGATATTGCATCGGCTACAAACGAAGATGGCGCCAAAATCCGACGAGTTGGGTAAATGACCTATAAACAACGTTTGTATAGAAAAGTTACCCCTAGAAAACTAAACCCCTCTCCAAATTTTTATATTATTAAAGTATCAAAATATAAGAAATCTACCTCCTTCCTCCCCAGAGGAGCCGAATGCTCCCGAACAAAATCAACGCTCTTCACCCCTCATCCAAAACAAGCGATCCCGATACCTGCTCTCCAAGCTCTTCGCCGACGTTTCTCCCATTACAGCCGCCTACGCTCCGACGTCTTCTCTTCTCTGTTCTACCGGCGATGGCCTCGGATTCATCTTCGTTTCAAACCCTAGACTCATCGCCTTCTCTAAAGGGTCTCATCTCCACTACTTTTATAGTCGTTGCAGCGCTATTTACGCACGCACACAACTTGTTTGAAGAAATATTCCATTGAAAATATTGATTCATTTCTCAATCGTGATCATAGAAATCAACAATTAGCTGATTGGCTGTAATGAAATACTAGTACTATGGGAAGGCTGTAATGAAATACTAGTACTATGGGAAGTGACTCTGATGACGCGGCTGATTGGCTTAATTAAGAAATTTCACAACATTGATGATATCTCCTAAGCTACTCAGATTAGTACTTGATATTCATTTTTTCTCTTGCTTATATCCTGTGTATTTAACTTCGGACTTGTAGTCAATCTCATTTTAATGCTCCACTCAGCTCTTGCATAATGTCATGTACCTTCATTAGTCAATTACCTGTTGGAAACGTCAAAGTGGTCCATTGTTTGTTCATCTTTAGTTGTCCTATATATCTCCATTAGTTGCATTGCTTGTCAAATTTATTATACTTAACTAGAAACGGGAACCCGCGCTTCGCACAGGTATAATTCGGTTTGATTCAACTGTTTCTTATGCTATGTGTACATATTGTCTTCAATGTGTTTGCTTAGGTTTTTGGTGGTTATGCGATGTGCACATGTCGTATTGAATGTGTCTTTCTTAGATTTGAGTGGTTGTCGAATTTCATGGATTATCGTTTGACGCTACAACGAATTAATCGCTAAAGCATATGATTTGTTGCTCATACCGTTGATTTGGTGATTATCATCAGCCATAGCCAACTTCTCGCTCTCTGTAAACTCGCACAGTTAGTGGCATGGTTTGTGCATCTCGCGTAACGCGAGGAGTTGCATCTTTTCCAAATTGTCCATTACATCAGTTCCTGTTTCAGAATTGAAAAAACCATGCTCCAGTTCAACGTTATATTACAAATTCAGCGAAGAAAACATAAATTCAACTACGTTAAACTAAAGGCGGCACATCGATGTGCCACAAGATCGTGCAAACAATGAGCATCATATTCCGCGTTTCGCCACCAAGGAGTAAACACAGGAGGTAATGAGCCGTTTTCTTGAAGACGCAACTACAATAAAACAACAACATTAGGAAGTTTCATATTAGAGGATATGCATAATAGTAAGTAATTCAAAAGAAGATTAGAAACTTACCAGAACAAAATGTTTCTCCCTCTCAATATATAATAAGCAGATCGTGTTAAGTGTGCACCCTTGTTGAAACCATGTAGGAAGTTGTAGAGGAAGGAATGTGTAGTTAGAGTTTTTTCCCACCGTTACGAACACTACGTTGTATGTGGATTCCACAAGACATCCCATTTCCGGGGTTGCTAGCCAATGATCTTCTGTAGTCATTACTATTCCTTGTCATGTAAGTTGGTGTACGACGCTCTCCAAAGTTGGTTGTTCTTGAGGTCCAATCCAAGTTCCTTCAACTAGATGTCAAATATCCTTGACCTTCGCTATCATCAAATCTCTTACTTCCCTCCATAAGTGTTGGTTCTCCTCCGTCTCATACGCTATTGATCTATATCCACAATTTCCATCTCCATTTACGTAAAACCAACCATTCACATAGGTGCGCATTGAGAAAGGTACTTGAGCCATGTACTTGCCAATCGCCTTAATTTTTGGTTTCTTGTATGTTTCAGAATTAGAAGCATTTCTTTGCTTCTTTGGAGGTGTTTCTTTCAAAGGTCTAGCATCCATCTCGGCATTAGTGTGCTCTCATGCAGACGGTCTTCTTTGCGTTGACCTTAGCTCTTTGTTAGGAGCTACGACTGGACGACCCCCGGTGTGCTTTGAAATAGTCGGCTCTTTTAGAGGAGTATTTACTCTCCCAATGTCTAAAACAATTTGTGCACACTTCTCTTGATCATGGGGGGACAAGTTCGGAAACGTTTCCTCATAGAAACTCTGAAAAAGACGTCTTGCCACCTTACTCTTAACTTCGAGTACGCCGGGAACATCAACTTCTTCCAAACTCAATGTACTCCAGAAAGGGTGCAACTCTGATGCTCTTAATGGTCTTTGCTCCTTCCAATGTTTGCCAATCTGATGAATACACATTAACCCATCTCTAATCTTGATCTCACAGCTACAAAACATAGGCGTGTACAAACCATATGTCTGGCCCTTCGTGTATTCCTTAAGCAATTCCTCTATGCATTTGTAAGACACTTTGAACTTCAAGACTTTAAACAAGTCGGCCCCTTCAACAACTGTGAAGCTCTTATTCAAACTCTCGGTGAAAGACACATTAATCTCCTTAAGTTTGTTCATCGCCATTGTTTTGTATTCACCGAACATTGTGTCTAGCCTACCTTTTCCACTTGTCAAGTAAGACTTAAGACACGAATGTGCTCCTTTAACTCTAAAATGTCCGAAAAGCAATGTGAACAAACATAATATGCAAATACCAAACAATGAATGTGCATCATTCTGTAATGTGCAAATTCTCGCGTTTCGCGAGGTGTACTCGTCTTGCGTTCCGCGAGGTGTATTCGTCTCGCGTTACGCGGGAATGTGCATTACAAAAGCTCATATTCTCAAATTTAGAACGTAGACATAAAATTAGAGAACATACCTATTTGTCGTGTTATTCCCGAGAGTGAAGACGTTATCCGTCCATGCTGAAACAAGTCTTTCCTTGTAAGGGTTTAGCCAACTCTCTCTCACGTAGTTCAATACGGTTGGATAAGCTCCCCATTCTTTCTCAAGTGTCTTCTACTTTTTGTTGTAATGTTCTTCAGTGGTTTGTTTGAACAAGTCATAATAATCATTAGAAATATGAGTCCCCAATGCTTGTGTGCCCATAGCTTTCTTGCCTTTCACCTCTATGTTCTTCTTTACATGTCGTCTACATAAGAGAACTTTGCATTTGGCCATAACATGTTCGCTGCATTCATAAGAGTCAACTCACGGTCTGTGACAAAGCAAGTAGGCGATGCTCCTATTCTCAAACACATCGTCTGCAGCTGCTGCAACGCCCACAAATAACTCTCCTCGCTCTCGGCCTCTAACCATATCCCGCATACGACAAAATTCTTCCATGTAGAAGTCAAACCGACTATCTCTAGGAAGGGAACATTGTACCTTTGACCAAAATACAGAAAGATTAGACTTTAATTAAGAGTCTTAAATGTTTCTACTGCGGAATGGCGTTGTGACATCTGCAATAGTATGAATCTAAAAATACAACATAAAAAACAGAATGATAAAAAAATACAACATAAAAATACTCCAGAAAGGGAACATTGTACCTGTGACCAAAATATCGAAACATTAGATCCAGTTAATCTAAAAAAATTAGTCATTTGTAATGCACTTTCTCGCGTAACGCGAGGACACCTCACCTTGCGTAACGCGAGAATGTACTCTATTCCAGAATCTGTGTTTTCCAAAATGTAGAAATACAGAATCAAGTACATTCCTCACGTTACGCAAGGTGTGGTGTCCTCGCGTTACGCGAGAAAGTGTTATTTACCAAATATATTAAATTTTTCATGAATTTAAAAATACAACATAAAAACAGAATGATAAATACTTACTTGTTCGTGATATAAGTCGAATCCAACAAAAAGACATATGGAAACGCCTTTAAGAGCTTCATTGATTCGGGGCTAGCAAAGAGCAAGTCGCCTATTATAGAAGGTTTTTTTGCACTTGGCCTATACTCCATGAAGTAGTTGTTCTCTTTGCATTGGTGAAAGAATTCTTGAACCACAGTTCTATCTTCCATTTCATCTTCCCTAATATCGTTTACCAAATTGTACACTTGTCTCTTCTTTGTGAAGCTTCCGGGATCCTTGTTTATCTCAGTGTAAATCTGATTTGGAGAACACTGAGAAAGTACCATCTCACGAACCATTTTCTTTTGATAAGGGGTGGGCCTCCCAGCAAATGCATTCCCGACCAAAGTATCTGCAATAGGATGGTTGTGCAAACCACAAACAACTGTTACTCTCCAATTTTCTTCAATACGGTTCTCCATGAGCTTCAACTGAAATGGACACCCCGTTTTCTTGCTCTTTGTGTTTGTTCTCACTCCGAGACCTTTAGGCTTATAACTCCCCCCTTTCTCACAAATGATTTGAACCTTTCCACTTTGCCCCGGTTTAGATGGTACACTCCTTCCAATAGAGATCAGAAACATATGTTGCTTTGCAACATTCAACGCCCACAAATGACCAATCTCCTTATAGGCAAACATTTGCTCCGTGGTGAAATATTCCGAATAATCCCTAGAAACAACATCTTCCTCAAATACGGAACTATCAAACTTTGGTGCAGTGCGTAAAGAAGGAAGAAACCACATCTCCTCTCCTACGTTTGTAGGTGGGTTAGCAAACTGTGAATCAAACGCATCATACATTGCAATTCATAAGTAGACGGCACGGGAAATTCATATGTAGATGTCACGGGCACTTGATAAGTAGATGGCAGGGGCAATTCATATGTAGATGGTTGATGATAATCACTAAAGTCAACCCTTAAATCAAATGGCGGTGGCGAAACGGGCACCGTATTCCGTGAGGGGTAGGTGTGGTCATTTAACTGGATTACATTCAATCCATTGAACAAAAAAAAATTCACCTATACACAATAAAGAGTTAATACTCTGTAATGTGCAAATTCTCGCGTTCTGCGAGGGAGGCAATTCTCGCGTTACGCGAGGTGCTCTCTCTCGCCGAACGCGAGAAATTGCTAAGGTGCAAACATAGTGAAACGAAGTCATTTAACAGAAACATGAACAAATGTAAATTTTCTACATTAAAAACCCTAGAAGCATAAACCCTAAACAAAATAAGGTTGAAGAACAAAGCTTTTGGATATTATATGCAAAAGTCATCTCTTCAACGCTTACTACTACTACATTTAACATGAAATACAACATAATAACTTCATTGTGGCATAGAACAGCATCAACAATTGCAGCTGCAGCTTGCATGATTACTTTTCATTACAATATAACTATAATTCCTTTAAAATTAATATCACTCATATTTAAGTTTTTTATTAAATCAATATGTAACAACCTCGTAATGGTGTTGGCTTGGTCTGTTTAGAAAAGTTGCGTCAATAATATATATAACAACAAAAACATCAGGGTTGCGGAAATTGGAACGAGTTTGTGCGAAGTTGGGTCTGCACTTAAATGAAGCGAAGACGGTAAGCGAAGAAGGAGGATATGATGGACGACGAGGAGAGATAGTTGAGGATGAAGGAGGAAATGCGGCAAGGACAGAGATGGAAACAGTTGTCAACCACGGAGATCGTGTGAGAGGGAGATCGGGAGCCTAAGAGGGAGAGGAGAGAGGTAGGGAAATAATCTACATTACTACTCCTTCCATCCCACTATATAAGCTTCATTTGACCTCGGTGCGGATGTCGATGTACGTTTTGTTTCGTTAATATCTCTAATTGTTTATTAGTAAAAAATATAAAAATTTGATATTGTTAAAGTAATTACTGAGACGAATCAAACAAGACCTCATATGACCATATTTTTCGTTATATATTGAAAGAAATCGAGAAGATTTTCTCGAATTGTAAATAGTGCTGAAAAAACAAATGAGACTTATAAAAGGGGACAGGGAAGTATAAAAATAGGACTCTCCTTATCTACAGTAACACTTTTGTCCTATTCTAATTTCAATATTTCAATTCGTTTTTTTGTTGCCACAACTTTTATTATTTTTGTTTTTTTATTAAATAGATTACATTTCTACATATTTTAAATATAGCACCAAAAACAATAAAATAGGTTGTATATGAGTGTCTACATTAATTTACATTAACAAAAATATATAATATAAAATATTAAATTCACTTTTTAGGATGAACAATATTAAAAGAATATCAATTTTACACCGGCAATAACAACGGAATTCTTTTTTGAGTAGGGACTATAGCCCCTCCTCAGTCTCAAGTGTTTTCGCCGGCTGTATATAATGGGTAAATTTTATTAAAGGTTGAGTTTTTTTAGAAATGCATACTTGTAGGAATCAAATCTGAGAGACTTACTTGCAAATAGTAAAAACAAAAAAGATATAAAATCATTCAGAAATTATAAATCCGAGAAAAGTTTCGGTGAGAATAAGGCTTTACGTAGGAAAAATGATATTTTTAGCATTCACAGATAACAAACTAATGTTCATAATTTGAGCGGTAATGTTCATAATCCGGCGAAAAAGGACATCACAAATCTCCAACAACACGCAACTGAAAGTCTCTATGAATATTATGAGAGATTCAAGAAGTTGTGCTCAAGTTGTCCTTTCCACAACTACACTGATCAGGATCTTCTCATGTATTTGTTTAGTGGCCTGATTGATGAGGATCGTCGTATGGTGAATGCATCCTGTGGAGGTAACTTTTTAAGATTAACTATACCTCAGGCTACTGAAATGTTTGAGGAATTAGCTGAGAGCTCAAGGCAGTTTGGTAGCAGGCAAAGAACACAGTCAGTAAGTTCACTTGATCCCGCTAAAATTCAAAGTGATATGAATGAACTGAAAGATATGATGAAGTCTTTTATGCTGCAAAGTGGTGGTCGACAACACGTGAGAGCTTGTGGGGTATGCACACTTACAGGACATCTTACTGATGAGTGTCCACAACTCCAAGAGCCGAATGCTGAGGTAAATGCTGCAGGAGGATGGCAACCTAGGCCTAGATTTGATCCTTATGCTAATCATTATAATTCAGGTACAAGGAATCATCCTAACTTGAGGTGGGATAATCAGAATAATGTTCAGAACCCTCAAGTATTGCAAAATCACCAAAATCAGCCTAGACCTCAAAACTCTCTGACTGCTGAAGAGATGATTAAGTTCTTAGCTCAGTCTGTGATGCAACAAAATGCTAAAACAGAGTCGAGTATTCAGAATCTTGAGAAACAAATAGGACAGATTGCTCAAGCTGTGAGCAACTTAGAAGCCAGATATTCAGGAAAGCTACCATCTCAAACGGTAGTAAACCCGAGAGAAAGTGTCAGTGCTGTGACATTGAGAAGTGGAAAATCATTGGTTGAGGAATCTAATGCTGAAAAAGGCAAACAGAAGCAAAATCCCGAGACAGAAACTCCAGATGACCGACCGCGATCGCCAAACATTGGTGGCGATCGCGGGAACATTACAGAGAGCAAGCAAAATCTGGCCGAGAAGGAACCGCGATCGCCACATATCATTGGCGATCGCCATACTTCAACAGAAGCTGAAGGGTCGCGACCGCGATCGCCGTACATTGATGGCGATCGCCATGAGTCATCTGAGTCGATTGACAATTATGTTCGCCCCAACTTTCCTCCTCTGTTCTCACAGAAGCCTGTGGCTCCCTTTCCCGAGGCATTGAAGGACACTCGAAGGCCAGAGAACGATAAAGAAATCTTCGAAACCTTTAGTAGGTGCGAGGTAAACATCCCTTTACTTAAACTTGTCAAGAGTATTCCTAGATTTGCAAATTTTTTGAAAGAAGTTTGCACAATCAAAAGGAATAAAAAACTTAAGGGAAAACAAAAGGTTAAAGTTAGTGAACAAGTTTCTGTTGTGTTCCAAAGACGTATGCCTAAGAAATGTGGTGACTCAGGCATGTTTAGCATTCCATGTGTGATTGGTGAAACTAAATTCGAAAAAGCTATGCTAGATTTAGGAGCATCAATCAATGTTTTGCCTTATTCTCTGTATGAATCACTAGGATTAGGACCATTGCATGAAACAGGAATTGTTGTTCAACTTGCTGATAGATCTAATGTGTACCCGAAAGGGGTGGTTGAAGATGTTCTTGTTATGGTTGGTGACGCTGATTTCTTTGTTTTGGATATGGAGCACGACAAGCATGCATCACCTATTTTGCTAGGTAGGCCTTTTATGAAAACTGCTCAAACTAAGATTGATGTGAACAGTGGGACACTGACAATGGAATTTGATGGGGAGAAGGTTGAATACAACATTTATGATGCTATGAAACACCCCATTGATGACCATTCTTTATGTTCTATTGATGTGATTGAGCCTATTGTGCAAGATGTGTTTGATGTTACTTGTTGTGATGAGCTGAAATCGATCATTGAGAATGATGTGGAGGATCCACATGCATATATGTCTCTATCCACTAACATGCAGGTAGTTTTGGCACAATTGAATGCTGGAGGTAAACCTCCCTACACTTATGTGGGCAATGGCCCCTTAGAACTAATAGTGCCGAGCGAGAAGCTCCTACCATCTATTGTGCAGGCACCAGAAGTTGAATTGAAGGAGCTGCCCAAACATTTGAAGTATGCTTTTCTTGGAAAATTAAAGGTAAAACATTACCAGTTATTATTTCAAGCCATCTTTCCAAGGAGCAAGAGGAGAAATTAGTGGCAGTGCTTGAAGAGCATAAGGTATCTTTGGGATGGACCATTGCAGACATCAAAGGGATTAGTCCCTCGACATGTATGCATAGGATTTTGCTAGAAGGGGATCCCAAGCCATCCAGACAACCCCAAAGGCGACTCAATCCACCAATGACTGAAGTGGTGAAGAAGGAGGTGTTGAAACTCCTGCAGGCAAGTATGATTTTTCCTATCTCTGACAGTCAATGGGTTAGTCCCACACAGTGTGTTCCCAAGAAGGGTGGTATTCAGGTTGTAGAGAATCAACAAGGAGAGTTAGTTCCTACCAGGTTACAAACAGGTTGGCGAGTCTGCATTGATTACCGAAAGTTGAATGCGGTAACTAGAAAGGATCACTTTCCTTTACCATTTATTGATCAAATGCTTGAGCGACTTGTTGGTCGCCCTTTCTATTGCTTTTTGGATGGATACTCGGGTTATTTTCAGATTGCCATAGCTCCATAGGATCAAGAGAAAACGACATTTACATGCCCTTTTGGTACTTTTGCATACCGCAGGATGCCATTTGGGTTGTGTAACGCACCCGGTACGTTCCAAAGGTGTATGGTGAGTATTTTTTCTGAGTATGTGGAAAATTTCATTGAGGTTTTTATGGATGATTTCACAGTGCATGGTGATAGTTTTGATGCATGCTTAAACCATTTGACATTAGTGCTTAAAAGATGTGTAGAAACCAACTTGGTTCTTAATTCTGAAAAGTGTCATTTCATGGTTGAGCAAGGTATTGTGTTAGGGCATATTGTGTCAGCTAGGGGTATTGAGGTCGATAAGGCAAAGATTGATGTAATTCAGTCTTTGCCTTATCCTACTAATGTGCGGGAAGTTCGTTCTTTTCTAGGCCATGCAGGTTTCTATCGCAGGTTTATTAAGGACTTTTCAAAGACCTCATCACCACTATGTGAGCTGTTGAAAAAGGAGGTTGATTTTGAGCTTAATGACGAGTGCAAGAAGGCGTTTGATGAGTTGAAAACTCGTTTGACAAGTGCACCAATTATTCAGGCGCCAGATTGGTCTCGACCTTTTGAGATCATATGTGATGCTAGTGACTATGCAGTTGGAGCAGTTCTTGGACAAAAAGAAGCAAGAGCTTCCCATGTAATTCATTATGCTTCTATGACTTTGAACGGAGCGCAAAGGAACTACTCCACCAATGAGAAGGAGATGCTAGCAATTGTGTTTGCCTTGGAGAAATTCAGACAATATCTACTTGGTACCAAGGTAATTGTTTATACTGACCATGCAACACTTTGTTATCTTATGACGAAGAAGGATGCCAAGCCAAGATTTATTCGATGGATCTTATTGCTGAGTGAGTTTGATGTGGAAATTCGAGACAAGAAAGGTGCTGAAAATTTGGTGGCTGATCACTTGAGTAGATTAGTCAGTGCAGATGACAAGCCAGATATGCAGGAGAAAATTCAGGGAAATTTCCCTGATGACAATCTGTTCGGAGTAGCTACTGTGGCCATGACGCGATCTCTACCATCTGGTGGCGATCGCCATGATTATTCTGATGTTTACAGGAGTACTGAGTCACGACCGCGATCGCCATTAGATTATGGCGATCGCCATACATCCACAGAGAGTTTTTCCTCTCTCGAATCACTACCGCGATCGCCACATGTTGGTGGCGATCGCCACACTTCCACAGATGCTTCCCTCGATTCTGGACCGCGACCGCGATTGCCATACATTGGTGGCGATCGTTGTTGGCTCGCAGAGACTTACATTGACTTTGATCTTGAAGCTACGCTCCTCGCTCTAAAAACCTTCAAACCCTGGTACGCAAATTTAGTAAACTTTCTTGTCATAGGCGAGTTCCCCCCTAATTTTTCCAAGGCTCAAAAGGATAGATGAAAAGCGAAGCTAGATTCTATGTGTGGGATGATCCCTATCTTTGGAGACACTGTAATGATCAGGTGATTCGTCGATGCCTTCCTGATAATGAGGTACAATCTGTCTTGTCTTTTTGTCATTCTTATGCATGTGGGGGTCACTTTGGGGCAAATAGAACAGCTAGGAAAGTGTTGGATGCAGGTTTGTATTGGCCACACATCTTTTGGGATGCTTATGCCTATTGGAAAACCTGTGATCAATGCCAACGAGTTGGGAACATGTCTCAAAAGAATGAGATGCCTCAAGCACCAATCATCTTTTGTGAGATTTTTGATGTTTGGGGGATTGACTTTATGGGACCTTTTCCTAGCTCATTCGGGAACTTATATATTTTGCTTGCGGTGGACTACGTTTCCAAATGGGTGGAAGCGAAGGCCACCAAGACTGATGATTCTCAAGTTGTAGCAGGGTTCTTGAAAGAGAACATATTTGCTCGTTTTGGTATTCCCAAGGCTCTCATAAGCGACAGGGGTACGCATTTCTGTAACAAGACGGTGAGTGCATTGTTGAAGAAGTATCATGTCACTCAGAGGGTCTCCACTGCCTATCATCCACAGACCAATGGACAAGCTGAGTTGTCAAACAGGGAGATCAAGACCATCTTACAGAAGACAGTAGCTCCCAACAGGAAGGATTGGAGCCTGAGACTAAATGATGCATTATGGGCCTACCGCACAGCCTACAAAACACCTATAGGTATGTCACCCTATCGATTAATTTTTGGTAAAGGTTGTCATCTTCCAGTGGAGCTTGAGCATAAGGCATTATGGGCTGTCAAGAAATGCAACATGCAAATTAGTGAAGTTGGAGAATTCAGGAAGTTGCAATTGAGTGAGCTAGAGGAAGCAAGACTCGATTCCTATGACAATGCTGTCATATATAAGGAGAAGACGAAAGCTTGGCATGACAAGAACATTTTGAGAAAGAACTTCAAAACAGGTGATAAAGTTCTATTATTTCAGTCACGCCTGAAACTTTTCCCAGGTAAGCTTAAGTCTAGATGGATAGGACCATATGTTGTTGCCCAAGTCTTTCCCCATGGAGCAGTGGATTTATATGATGCGGAGACTCATAAGGTATTTAAGGTAAATGGGCAACGGTTGAAAGCCTATCATGAAGGTTTCACCAACGAGGCCATTGATGAGCAGTATTTTACTGAGCCTATTGATGAAACCTGATTGAAAGGCATGAGGTCGAGCCACGACGTTAAATAAGGCGCTACTCGGGAGGCAACCCGAGGTTTGAGTTTGTTTTTGTTTTTGTTCGGGGTAATTTTCTTGTTAGTTTTTCTATGGACAGGAGGAAAGCACCGAAGCTTAGGGTCCGCTACAGTCACTAGCTAATCCCGCTGTAAGTCTTCTCTTTCTATTAAAAAAAAAAATTGATGACGTGGATATTCAGGATGACTGGGCGCTGACGAAATGGTGACTGTGCGCTGACGAAATGGTCACGGGGCGCTGACGAATGGTGACTGGGCAGCAGCTGATGTGGAGATGATAAAAAAAATAAATTAAAGATTTGGGCCGAAAGCTGGTGGGCCGGATTTGAGCCATGGGCCGATCAATTGTGCATATGGGCCGGCTGAAAAATTTCCATAGTGAACAAAACTCCCATCACATATACCCCAAATCCCAATCTGATTTCTTCACCCTCTACCTACCCTCACAAATAAATTCCCAGCAGCCTCCCCCCCTTCCTAAATAAATCCCATCAGCCCCCCCCCCCCCCCCCCCTCTAAAACCAAACCCTAGCCACCCCCAAAAACTCCATAGCCACCAAGCTCTCATCCTCCCTCAAACCACCACAAAAATCGACCCTTTCCCCTCAAAATTCCACAAAACCGACCTTAATCCACGCAACAGTTCGCCGGAAAGCGCGACCGCGATCGCCTCACTCTCACGGCGATCGCCTCACTCTCACGGCGATCGCCATCTGTTGACAGAAGCTCAAGTTCGGAAACCCTGCGCGACCGCGATCGCCACTGTAGAACCGCGATCGCCATTGCACTACAGAAGCTGTTCGTGAAGAATTCCAGCGATCGCCATACTGTTCTGCAGCACCAATTTTGCTTCGAAATTTTGTGAGTGCGACTTCGTTTCTCTCCTTTGCTATTCATTCCCTTATTATACAATGGTGAGAGGAGTCAAGAGATGTATGACTAAAAAGAAGAAAGAGGTTCGAGATTTTGTGGATTCTAAAACTGTAGTTACTACTAAGTTCTTTTGCATGCCCACTTTGCAATTGTTGGGTTTGGAAGAGTGCACCTTGGCATTGCTGAGCCATGGTGGTTTAGGTGGACTTATGACCAAAAATGCTCCCACTGATGAGACTTTGACACGAGACTTTATTGCTACTTTCTCATTCAGTGCAGAGGAACAAAATATTGTTTTTATGCTGCAGGGTAAAGAGTATGTGCTTGGTTTTGATGATTTGAGTATACTATTTGGGGTGACCAAGGACCCTAGTGAAGGTTGGATTGAGACTGATCAGAGGGCTGCAGATTTCTGGTTTCATACTACAGGGCAGGTACTGAACCCTTCTGTTACCCAGTACAATTACGAGTTCACTCATCCTTGCCTTAGGCTAGCTCACAAGGTGATAGCCATGTGTTTCTTGGGGCGTGGGGAGGTGAACAAGGTCTCTTCTCAGGATCTACAGTTTTTATGGAGCCTCACACCTGAATGTGGGACCGTTCCAGATTGGATCCTGCTTTTTTGCCATAGTGTGGCCAAATACAGGAAGATGGGCAAGAAGGTGGGCAAGATAAGTATGGGAGGGATGGTCACTCTCATTGCCCGACTCTGTTTAGGATATGAGGCTATCCCTAGTGGTAGCAGCAACTCCAACTATGTTTATGATGTTTCAGGGCTGAGGCGTGCACCTCTTCTAGATGTGCGCCGGGATGTTTATACTTGGTTATCCAAGCATGAGGGCACACACAAGATGCGTCTACCTAGATTCATCCCCTTTGGCCCTCTTGCAAGGGATTTTTGACCATTGCCTGATGGTGCTGAGGCTGAGGAGTCTGACGAGGAGGCGGAGATGGAAGTTGACATGGGAGGTCATGATGGTGCTCCGGGGGCTGATCAGGGCGGTCCTCAGGCTGCTGCCCCGGGATTTGATTATGAGCGGCTGTACAGTTTGATGGAGAGTATGTCTCTTCAGCAGCAGGCATTCGGGACACAGCTAGCTGAGGTGAGCCGGACTGTGAGCAGCTATGACAGTCGGTTCACCAACATTGAGCAGACCATGCAGACGTTGCAACAGAGGCAAGAGGAGTTCTTTAGAGGTGCAAACCCCTACTATCCACACCATCCGCCACCATCACCACAGTGAGTATTATCCTTGTTTCCCCATTTACATTTGTATGTCCTTTATTTTCCATTGAGGACAATGTTTCATTCAATTATGGGGGAGGGAATGATATGAGTAGTTGTACATATTTACTTTCCTAGCATTTCATTTTGCATGTTATAAATAAAAAATTCAAAAAAATTCAAAATTAGAAAAAGCCAAAAAATATTGAGAAAAAGGCATACAAAATCCTTGGATAGCAAGTTCTATGCAATAAGAAGGTGGCTTGGCCAGCACTAGGCTGAGGCAACAATAAGTCTTGAGAGATGTGAGTCGATGAGCTCAGAACAATTATTGAGTGGTTGGGATGAAAACCCGAAAGGGCGCCCAAGCAAGATGAGTGTTATAAAAAAAATTGAGTGTTTTAGAATCATTATCATCTTGGCGTTATGGTGACATAAGAAGTAGGCGTATAGGAGGATTCGGGTAGGTCACTTGGAGGAATAAGGTGTAGTTCTGAGTTTGTGCTTATTGTATCACATTTGTTCTTGATTGTTGTTGTTGCGTTTTGTATGCTTTGGGCTTATTGAGTATGTAATTACTAGGAGATATTCTTGTACTTCCCGAGACTTTGAACATTTCATTGTAAGGGTAGCTTTTCTGTAAGTTACTCGGGACGAGTAAAAGTCTAAGTATGGGGGTATTTGATACGCTACACTTTGTATGGTGTAACTAGGGGTTATTACATTAGTTTAGGAGTGTTATCACAAGTATTTGGATCTATTGTTATATTCTGAGTTGTTTATGAAGAAGTGAAGAAATGAAGACCAGAACCGAAGAAGAAGAGGATCAAAGATTGAAGACATGAAGACGAAGACATTCTGCGGAGCAGCGGCGATCGCCACCATCACTATGGCGATCGCCATTCTACAACAGAAGCATTACATGAGTTCGAGAGAGCATGGCGATCGCCATGACTCTACGGCGATCGCCATGACTCTACGGCGATCGCCATGGGGCGACAGAGACAAGGCAAAGCTTTACATGAAGACCGCGATCACCAGGCATCTATGGCGATCGCCACAACAAGGCCGAAGACATTCCGGACTATCCTTATTTTCCTTCGTTTGTTTTATTTCTTTTTCCTTATTTTATTATTTCGTTTAGGATTTATCTTTTACCATATATTTTTAGGGTTAGTCTCTATTTAAGAACCCTAGTTCTTTCTATCTTTTCATCATCTTTTCCATCAGACAATTTAGTTCTGCAACCATGAGCATGAACTAATCTCCATTGTTTTACTTAGCGGTTGAAACCTTCAGTTATTAAGTTGTGAGATTTCTAAACTCTTGTTCTTTTCCTATGGGTTTGTATTAATTCTCTTGTTCTTCATCTATTGATTTCTATTAGTTTTGCTAGCTTGATCACCTAGTTTGATTGATAGTTTTCTATTGCTAGACTAGGAATATACGGTGGAATTCCTTGTCATCGTAGCACCCATATCTGCATGATCTGGTAGTTGATTGCACTTATGAAAGAGAATTGATTGCATGTTAATACTTGACGGTTGTAAGTTATTGCATGCATCCTTATGATTCTTGTGCTCTTTGCTGCTATTTCATCTAATCTTGAGAGGTTTCCCTGATTGTTGAATAGTAAGTATTATCAGGATCGGTTGGCCTGCTAATATATTAAAGATTGGAATAGGAACATTCCCTAGGATTGATAAGAACCTGAGATAATTTATGATCAACTTGATTGACTGTTGCGTGGATACTTGCTAGGTGAAACCATTTCTCAATATATTCACAACCAAACCTTCTTTGCTCGATACTTGTTACTTTTGTGTTCCATACAATCAAAACCCCCCCTTGGTTACTTGTTACTTGTTACTTGTTCGTTAGTTGGTATTTCGCTTGACTGCATAGCGATTGGTGTTTTGATTCCCTTGGGTTCGACCTCTACTTGCTTGCTATACTTTAGTTAGTGTTTAGAGTTTTCTTTGATTTGGCACTACGACTTTAGCCTTATCACTAATCTTGCTTAGCGCGGGTTTTATGGTCTATTAAACTTCAGAATAAGGCGTTGCGGAATCAAATAGTAGAAGATGGTGATATGTTCCATACGAATCTATTATATACATGTGTTGATGGGTCAAAATCTTCATTTAGACGACATATTCGTAAACGTACAAAAAAAATGGGAAAATAAAAAATAAATTAAAAACAAAACATTAAATGCAGTGTGTTTAATTTGAGGAAGCCGTATGTTAAGGTAAAATGGATTGAAGTGTCACACCGCGTGCTTCGCACGCGGCCACTACTAGTAAGAACAAAATAACTTAGGGCGGGAAAAATACATTAAACCTATTAAGGGCTACAAAACACTAATTAAAATTAGTAGGGGCTACTTTTCTTAATTAAGAATTCTTAAGGGGCTAATGGGCCACACTCATTCGACAAAATTACGCATATTATTAACTGTAACTTTCCCCTCTTTAGGGTAAATAACCCTTTTTATATAAGGATATGTGTTTTATGTAGACTTGTCAAAAGCTGACACAGTCCGCTGGGTCGACCCGACCTGAAAAATACTCTACCCAACCCGCCCTGAAAAGTGTGTGAATCCGTTTGGGTCAAACCCGTTTTCAACCCGAACCCATTGGGTCACACCCGGACCGACCCGCGAACTTCTCGAAACTCGTGAATGGATCCACTTTTACATATTTTATTTTATTTAAATTGAAAAATAACAATATAATAATATTATTTTATTATAAAAATATTTTTAAAATTTTATTTTCTTTATTATGATAAAGAAAGACGGACATTTGAAACCCCTAGGTCGACCCGACTCGAACCCGTTCAACCCAAAAATTTTAACAACCCGGTTGACCCGAACCCGATTGAGCCGAACTGGAACCCAACCTGTTCGACCCGTTTGTCAGGTCTAGTGTTACGACCTTAAAAAATTTAAGATGTATTAAGCGACCATTTAACACATGATGACAATTTCATAAAGTACGTGACAACGGTTTCACTAATGACAGTTACTGTCATTAAATGATGACAGAATGCTGTCATCGAATAATGATAGAAAGTTGTCATCAAGTAATTACAACAAATTCTATATTTTAGGGTTAGAAACCATAAAATTTATACATATACTAAAACAGAGTGTTGTTTTACACATGTCGTATTTACGTTTAGTTCACCTATGTGTCGACCTCTGAGCTATGACACCTCATTAACCACGTCATCTAACACATCATCATTACTTAAAAAAACTCAATAAAAATGTCACATATTTACGAAATTTGGAAAACAAATATCTTAATTTAATTAATTAATTTTCTTTTTTTTTCTAGATTGTTTATCTAATTTGTAAACCGTATCCAAATATAGTCTAAAACATTTGATAAATCTTATTTATACATATTTTTTTGTCTATAACTCATATGGTTGCTTCTTCCAATTTTATCTTTTGTTTTAAAAATAGATTAAATAAGGAAAAATAAAATAAAAAAGATTATCTAATAGATTATACTATTTTATTTAATCTTTTATCATATTATAAAATTTAAAAGATATCAAATAGATATTAGCCTTTTCTAACTTTTAACCATGTTACTCAATATATCTTTTCTCTTATATATATATACTAGATCCGGAACCCCGCGCTTCGCGCGGAGAAATCACTGTTTCCCGTTTGCGGTTAGTAAAAAAAGAGACCCTAAATTTAAAATGAGTGAACGATGACATAATACAATTCTACAAACTCAAAAAATGAAAATACAACTATTGCAACGATGGTTACAACCGAAATTAAGAATGAAGAACCCGAGAAGACGTTTGGATACTTCAATAGGCAAAACATATTTATACCAAAAAAAAACCTTAAGTAAAATCATCTTTCAATTCAGCAATCAAGTGGGAAGATGAAAGGCTAAAGAGAAGAAGAAGAAGAGTTGAATATCAACGGAAGAAATAAAGCCCAATCAATAAATCAAATTTAACCCACTAACCCATTTAGGCCCGATGGATTAATTACGGTGGCTCGGTACGGATTGACATTACTTTGTCAAATCTATCTATTTTTATACAGATATAGATATATAGATAGATTAAAATATCTAATTAACTCATAATAATTTTTAACCGAAGAAGAAGGGGGCGTCAGGATAAAACGAATGGATTGACGAACGAGATTAGATAGGAATGAGTTTGGAGGTTGTGGTAGAGGAAGAAGACGAAGATGATGTGTTATTAGTTAGTGATGAAATTAGCATTTAAGAAAATAAACAATTAGGATAAAGATTTAAAGTATTAACATTTATTAGGTACAAATTGACATTACTTCATCAAACTAGACAATTTTTATATATATAATATATCTTTAATTTTGTATTTTACTATCAATCTAATCATAACTTAAAGTATAAACGGTAAATCACAAACCATAAATCAAAAACTATAAAGTATAAAGTACTACTTAATAGTATAAATATAATTATATTATTAAAAATATTTAATACATACAACCTGACATAGTGAATGTCACGGGAAAACTGTTTATACTAAAATGTGCATTGGGCCTAATTTTTTTAATCCAAAATGATTTCGGCCCAAAGTTACCGTTGGAGCTTCTTGGGCGGATCAAGCTGCTTAAATGTCACAGTGGGCGTGGGTTTGGAAGAAACAAGGTTCATAATGAGCCCAAACAAGAGAACCATCTATTGGGCTTCAAGCCCAATCTTATTCAGCATCTATGGAATCTACTTATAGTTGGCATGAAGATTGCAAGTAGACAGTTAAAATGATATATTTAAGGATGCCAGAGTGATTGAGTGAGCAGTGTTTGATTCAGAATCAGAGGCTTCACAATAATGGGAGTCCCCATCTTCTCGGATTATTATTGAGGCATGTCATATTTAAAGCCTACTTACATATGCCTAATCTATCTTATATATTATATATTAAAGTCGAGCCTTTTAGAGTGATTTTAAGATTAGTTTGTTACACAATTATTATTTTTTATCTTTAATTTCAATTATTAATAGATTGGATAATTATATTAACAAATAAATCGTAAAAAATTATCATTCATTTCAACAACAAATATAAAAGCTATTATATTGAGAATAAATATTATGTTGAAGGTTAATATATATTCTTACGATAAAAGTAGGATTATTTTCGATAATAAAAATTAAGTCAAGCTACGTACATAATCTTTATGAAATAAAATATATTTTTATAGATAGTATTTACAAGAAAATTTAATCGCCGGTAGAGGTCCGGCGATGGTCCAACAATAAATGAAAAAGTTAAACTATAAAAGTAAATGAAAAATTAAGTCTAATTCAAATTGGTGAACATTTAAATATAATTTTGATGAATATTTTGTTGATGATCATTTAATTATAATGTGATGAACATTCTGTTGGTGAAAATGTAAATAAAATGTGATGAACATTCAGTAGAGTATATCAAAATGAACATTTATCAACATTTTGATGAACATTTATGAACAACGTGATGAATATTTAAGCTGATTGTAATGAACATTTGAGTAATGAACATTTTATTAAATGCTTGTGAACATTTAAGAATGTTTGATGAACATTTTATTTAAGTATGAGATGATGAACATTTAGGTAACTTTTGCAGAAAATCAAGTGTTTTTTTACTCGAAATTATATTAAAGTGGTGTTCCACATAAGTGGTGGTCCGACAGTGGCTTGATGGTGGGTCAGTGGTGGTGCGGTAATGGTGGTCCGATGGTGGTCCTCCGTTTGTCCAAATAACATAACCTTTTAAGTGTAATAAACTTGGTGAACATTTAAAAATAATTTGATGAACATTTAGTTGATGAACATTTAAGTATAATGTGATTAACATTCGGTTGGTGAACATTTAAGTATAATATGATGAACATTCAGTAGAGTATATCAAAATGAACATTTATCAACATTTTCATGAACATTTATCAACATTTTGATGAACATTTATGAACAACGTGATGAACATTTAAGCCGATTTGAATGAACTTTGAGTAATGAACATTTTATTAAATCCTTGTGAACATTGAAGTATGAGATGATGAACATTTATGTATGAGATGATGAACATTTAGGTGATTTTTGATGAAAATTAAATGTGTTTTTAATAGTAATTATATTAAAGTGGTGTTCCACATAAGTGGTGGTCTGGTGGTCCGGCGGTGGCTTGATGGTGGGTCAGTGGTGGTGCAGTCGTGATGCGGTAGTGGTCCGCCGTTTGTCCAAATAACATAAAAATTAAAGTGTAATAAACTTGGTGAACATTTAAATATAATTTGATGAACATTCTGTTGATGAACATTTAAGTATAATGTGATGAACATTCAGTTGGTGAACATTTAATAATGTGATCAACATTCAATTGGTGAACATTTAAGTAGAATGTCATGAACATTAAATTGATGAACATTTAAGTATAATGTGATGAATATTCAGTAGAGTATATACAAATGAACGTTTATGAACATTGTGATGAACATTTATGAACAATGTGATGAACATTTAAGCCTATGGTAATGAACTTTTGAGTAATAAATAATTTTGTAATATTTGTGAACAATTTTATACATCTTTGTGACAATTTTATTCCGGCGAGGCCCAAAGGTGGTCCGGCGTGGTCGGCGGTGGTCGGAGGTGGGCGGCCTGGTCCAACAACGGTCCGGCGGTGGTCCAATGGTGGTCACAAAGTGGCGTCACATGTCATCATCTAGGCTCTTGGATCTTTCTTAATCCAAGGCTCCACAATCATTCTCTTTTATCATTTTAACAATCTTTATAACATGACTAGTGTAGTGACCCGTGTCATTCACGGAAAATTTTATATTATTCGTGTGAATATTTATACTATATTTTTTTTTGATAATGGCTATAACTAGAGCCTCACCTATCAAAAAGTGACGGCTCTTGACCATCTTTACAGATGGCCTCGAAAAAGTCAGCATGAACATTCATCATGCTAGACTGAAGAAATAGTGGTCGCATAATTCTGATATAATCATCAGATATTAAGTTGTCCTTATTACAATTAAGGACAATTTTAAGGAAGTCTTTGGGTTGTTAGTAAGTTATCTGAAATTACTTTCCATAGAAAATTTTGATATCGTGGAGGAATTTCCAGGTTCCACATCCATGTATATAAATCATCACCCACCTGTTTATTATAAACGGTATTGAATTTTCTAGTTGAAGCTGTGTTGAATACGCCTGATTTATCTGGGAGCCAAATAATCTTATCTTCCTCATTATTATTAGAGATGTACACACTTATGATTTTCATTACAATGTGATTTGGTAAGATCTTGTTTAACTTAGAAATGTCTCATTCTTTGTTGTTTTTAATAAAATAAGACACTTTTGTGTTAATATCACTTTTATTTGGGTCACGGTATTGTCTAAGATTTGTGTTTTGTATCCAATTATCCGTCCAGAAATTTATGGTGTTTCCATTGCCTAATTGCCAACCAATTACTTTTTGAAACTGTTCTCTTGAATGCAACAGTCTAGAAAATTGTCATGATTGTTTCTTTTTATTCTTAAAGCTAAAGATAGTAGAGTTTTGTAAATATTTCTGGTAAGTTAGTCTCACCCAAATATTATTCCGATCAGTAATTACTTTCCATAACAATTGTTGTTGTAAAGCTTTATTTAGCTCTGCCGCTTTATGAAGTCCCAGACCACGTGCATCCTTTGGTTTACATATTGAATCCCATGATGTAATTGCTCTATAACCTGGACTGTTATTATTCCAAAGGAAATCCTTATTTATCTTATCAAATTGATCGCATATGCCTTTCGGTAGTATAAAGAATTGCATAAGATGATTAGCTTTAGACAATATATTTGATTGAATTAAAACAGTTCTCCCTGCTTGTGAAATTGTGATTGCTTTCCATCCGGAAAGTTGTTTTTTCATACTTTGCACCGCATATTGAAAACAATCATTTTTCACTCTTCCTCTTACTATAGATTTCCCTAGATATTTTTCCATAGAAGTCGTTAGCTCGAGATTTAACACTGATGCAAGAGCTTGTGTTTGTGCAACATATATGTTAGGTGTTGTTTAAAAGGAACTTTTGTGATAGTTTATAACTAGTCCCGAGAGATCAGTAAACTTTTGAAGTAAGTTTTTGATGTAATTCATATTGTTCATATTAGCATTGGCAAAGATTATCGTATTATCAGCAAAACAAAGAAAGGGGATTCACATTCCATTTGTTGTGAGTTAGATTCCAACCTTATGGTTTGATTTTTCTGCTTCTTTTTGTAAGTTTCTTGCTAAATATTCCATGACTATAATCAATATAAATGGTGCAATCGGGTCCCCTTGTCTTAAACCACATTTTGGTTGAAAAGTAGGTCCTGGATCGTTGTTAACTAGAATAGAAAAAGAGGCTGACATAATACATGTCATTACCCGATCTATCCAGTTTTTGTGAAATTCAAATGACGACAAAATTTTGATAATAAAAGGCCATTGAACCTTATCATAGGACTTTTCCATATTAATCTTTAAAGTCATCCAACCTCTTTTTCATTTCTTCTTTTGATGAAATGAATGGAATATTTCATGGGAAATCAGGTTATTATCAAATATTGATCTATCTTGCACAAATGCAACTTGACAAGGATGTATAAGTTTTGGTAGCAGAATTTGAAGACGACACAGGATATTGAGAAGGAAGTCTAGACAATTGCCATCATTTTTGTAATTGCCTTATATATTGTCGAACATAGACTTATAGGTTGGTAGTGATTAATGGACATAGGATTCTCAGTTTTTGGTATTAATGCAATAAAAGATTGTGCACAATCTTTTAACATTTTTTCCGAGTGGAAAAAAACCTGGATTGCCTGTACGACTGAAATACCGACAATTGGCCAATATTTTTGAAAATTCAGCATTGTATCCATCTGGCCCTGGAGTTTTGTTATGAGGTAATTCAATAATCACATTTTTGATTTCTAAAGGGATCGGCTGTATTAGTAAATCGTTATTATCTGCATTTGAAATCAACATAGGTATTATTTCAAATTGTGTGTCTAATAATGGAATATTATGTAGAGGTTGAAATCTAGATTGAATGTCATTTGTTATTGTTGTTTTTATATTCTCAGAGTTATAGTGTATTGTTTTGTCTAATGCCTCAAAAGAATTTATTTTTTCCTTGTAGGTTCTAATTTTGACTGTTGTTTGAAAATATTTTGTATTTCTATCCCTCGGCATTGATGTCGCTCTCCATTGGACCATTCATTCATGAAGCTTGTTTGCATATCCGGATCAGAAGGCATAGAGATTGGAGGTTGCGGTGGAGGAAGAAAAATCGGAGTCGATGAAGAGATGGGAAATGGAAGCGGAAGGATGATAAGAGTCTGATTGATAGGTTAGGGTTTAGAATTTACTTAGTACCTATTGCATTATTTTTTTTTTCAAAATCCTTCTAATCTTTGACAAATTTCTAATTTTTTAGTTAAATTTTTGGTTGACTTATCTTTGTTAATATTAGTTATCTTGCATGAAGATGTACAATTTTAGCAGGACAACTGATTAATTAGCCTCACAATGTCAAAATCCGTGCCATTGCTATACGAAACGATGTTTTTTTTTTTGGTTTCTCACTCTAGTTCAGCGGTTAGGGGACTCCTCTAGTACCCTTACATCTAGAGTTCGAGCTGCGTGAGTGGCTCTCCCAACAAACAATTTTTAACCTTCACCAAGTCTCGAACTCGAGACCTCATGTTGGGTGGTTGGGGTCCCTTACTACCCGATCACATGCTTGTTGGTTATACAAAACCATGTTGTATCCTGCCCCTGCAACAACTTTCCTTGTGTAATGTTCTCACACCGTTTTCTTACCCGCATCCACAATTTCATGCTCAATCAAAATTCAATTCATTCATCACACATTAAACAAAAGAGAAATTTAACTAATTCATAAAAATAAGAGATAGGGTTAACAAACCAAACAGAGAATCTGCTAAAAAGGAGCTTCTTCATTTGTATTGTTTCCCTGAGTAGGTATAAACTCATAAAACATGTCAACTAAGTGAGTAGCTATAAACTCATAAAGCATTTCAATTAAGTTATACGGAGTATGTTTATAATAATGAACTGCAACGGCTCATAAATAATGAGAGGAAGTGCGTGATAGGTAACTTGCCATCACTCTCAGTGTACGAATTTTCACAGAAGGTTCATTCAATTCCCTGTAGACATTATTCTATAATGATTCTCTTGCTTTGATCTCATTCTTCAGAGCCTGAAATAAGTAAAATAACAAAATGATGTATTATCTTCAAGAACAAAGATCAAGTAGAAGTTAAAGTCACTAAATTCATTTCCAGAAGTCAAATTTTCCGAAGTTACTCTTCGAAGCCCTAATTCAAACATAAGTTTGGATATCCCGGCATAATGGACAAAATTGAGTATAGTACGTATTCTCGTCCGTAGCTTTCTTCATAAATTATTGAAACAATAAACTTTCAATTGAAGTGCAACTTTACTTAGTTGACATTTACATCATTAGTACACACCATAGGAACATACAACTTTAAGGAAAATGGTGTTGGAACTTATTTTTGACTGGACTTCCGGGCACTTTTCGGGTGGGCTGCGGTCACCGGTTGTGCCGAATTATGGGAGCGTTGACTTCGTCTCCGCGAGCACTACGCCGTAGTGTACTCATACGTCAAAATCGGGTTCCGTTTGAATGAGAAATGAAGGCTCAAAGTTGGTTGCTTGTCTAAGTACAAAGAACAATTTTGGAGCTGAATTTTGATATGGGTTTTGTCCCACATCGAAAATTGGGGTGGGAATATGAAGGGTTTATATACCCCAAACCCCATACCCTTGTTAAGCCATTGGGAGAGGTATGGAGAGAGGACACAGGGGCCCTCGCGCGGTCCGTCTTTCCGGTCCTGGTCCGTGGCTCGTGGAGACAAATGTGACTAAAATAAGTAAAGACAAATGTGAAGTATGCGTACAAGCGAAACTCACAAAAACGCCATCACCCCATGTAGAGAGAACAACCGAACCTCTAGGACTAATTCACACTGATTTATGTGATTTAAAGTTCGTGCAAACTAGAGGCGGTAAGAAGTACTTTGTAACCTTCATAGACGATTGCACACGATATTGTTATGTATATCTGTTACATAGCAAAGATGAAACTTTGGAAAAGTTTAAAGAATACAAGTTGGAAGTTGAGAACCAACTTAGTAAAAAGATTAAAATGATCCGAAGTGATAGAGGAGGCGAGTATAGTGAACCATTTAATGCCATTCTGTAGAGAACATGGAATCGTTCATCAAACTACTGCACCTTACTCACCTGAATCTAACAGGGTTGCGGAACGAAAGAACCGAACTCTCAAAGAAATGATGAATGCAATGCTGCAAGAATATGGGTTACCCCAGAACATGTGGGGGGAAGCGTTGCTAACCTTCAACTACATTCTCAACAAAATACCGCATAAGGTTACTGGAAAGACGCCTTATGAGTTGTGGAAAGGTAATGCACCTTCGTACAAATACCTCAAAGTGTGGGGGTGCCTAGCAAAAGTGGCGGTGCCACCCCCTAAGAAGGTCTCAATAGGACCAAAAACCGTTGATTGTATCTTCATCGGGTATGCACACAATAGTAGTGCGTATCGTTTTTTGGTATACAAGTCTGATATACCAGATATACATGCAAATACAATAATGGAATCAAGAAATTCATCCTTCTTCGAAAACATGTTTCCATGTAAGGATAAAGAAAATCCGAAACGGACTCGTGAAGAAGGTGAAGCAAGCACTTCTGTTCAACCAACAGAAGAGGACAATGATGAACCTAGACGTAGCAAAAGAGCTAGAAAGGAAAAATCATTCGGTCCTGATTTTGAAATGGCTTATCTTTTGGAAAATGAACCTAGAACATTCAAAGAAGTCATGTCAACACCAGATGCACCTGCTTGGAAGGAAGCGGTGAAAAGTGAAATCGACTCCATTATGCAAAATCATACATGGGAGTTAGCCGAGTTGCCATCAGGCTCGAAAGCTCTTGGAAGCAAATGGATTTTCAAAAGAAAATTGAAAACCGATGGCTCGATAGACAAGTACAAGGCTAGGCTTGTGGTGCAAGGATTTAGGCAAAAAGAAGGCTTGGATTTCTTTGACACCTATTCTCCAGTAACGAGAATAACTTCAATAAGAATGCTAATAGCCATTGCAGCTATACGCAATCTAGAAATACATCAAATGGATGTAAAAACAGCTTTTCTGAATGGAGAACTAGAAGAGGAAATCTATATGAAACAACCTGAGGGTTACGTTGTCCCTGGACAGGAACACAAAGTGTGTAGACTTGTGAAATCCTTATATGGACTAAAGCAAGCTCCTAAGCAGTGGCACGAAAAATTTGACCAAGTAATGATGTCAAATGGTTTCAAAATAAATGAATGTGACATACTCATCATAGGTAGCAACAATGACATGATCAAACAAACCAAGAACATGCTTAATGGAAAGTTTGACATGAAAGACTTGGGACTAGCGGATGTGATCTTAGGGATCAAAATATTTAGACATACAGAAGGAATAGTCTTGTCTCAACAACATTACGCCGAGGCGGTACTTGAACGATTCAAGAACTATTCAAATGGGATTGCAAAAAGTCCGGTGAACCCACATCTCAAACTGAAGAAAAACTCGGGTAATGGCATATCACAGTTAGAGTATGCTCGTGTGATAGGAAGTCTTATGTACTTGACAAATTGTACAAGAACAGACTTAGCACATGTTGTCAACGTACTGAGTAGATATACCAGTAATCCAGGACACAATCACTGGAAAGCAATAACTCGAGTATTGAACTACTTGCGACATACTCGGAGTTACGGGTTGCACTATGGAAGATATCCAGCCACTCTGGAAGGCTATAGCGATGCTAACTGGATATCAAATTCAAAGAACTCAAAATCCACCAGTGGGTATGTATTCACGCTGGGTGGTGCAGCTGTATCATGGAAATCCTCAAAACAAACGTTATTGGCTAGATCCACAATGGAATCTGAGTTCATTGCTTTAGACAAAGCAGCTGAAGAAGCAGAATGGCTTCGAAACTTTATGGAGGATATTCCTTTGTGGGAAAAACCAGTGCCAGCTTTAGGTGTACACTGTGATAGCCAATCGACTATCTCTCGGGCACTGAACACAATATATAATGGTAAGTCTCGCCACATAAGACGACGACATAAAACCATAAGACAATTGCTCTCAACTGGTGTAATCTCAATAGATTATATCAAGTCAGCTGACAACCTAGCAGATCCGTTCACTAAAGGATTGTCAAGAGAGCAAGTCGTAAAGTCATCTAGAGGAATGGGATTAAAGCCCATGACTAAAGAGGATGCTTGATGGCAACCCTACCTAAGTGATTGGAGATCCCAAGAAATAGGTTCAAGGGGAAAACAAATTCAAGTCGAATCTAGAAGCGCACTTGGAGATATTATATCTTCTTCCCCGGTTCCTAGGATGATAAAAGTGCGATGACAAAGTAGAGGTTAAGCATTTGCTTTTAATGATTCCATAAACTTTGAAAGAACAAAGTAGGGTATAAGTAATACCATTTATGGTCAATCACCTTATGAGTGTGAAATGGGGCCGTTTCTAGGAGAAAGAAGAGAGGTTGCTTTCTCCAAGTTCACTCATGAATAACCAGAGATGTTCACGACCAAAATGAACACAATCAAGAACCTAGTTCTGTGAGAAGATGAAACTGTGTGATAGTTATTGTCTAGGTTTACGTCAAAGTCCGGGTGGTTCAAGACATCATGTTCACTACCTGGTCGAGTAAATCCGATAGCTACTCACAATGGGTGGTTCAAGGCTGAAAAACGCCACCAGCTCAGATGCAGTGATTCTTCGCCCGTACTCTCAAAATTTATGTCTGTCTTGTCTAAGCACGTGTAATAGAATCATTTCTATTCATGTGGGGGATTGTTGGAACTGATTTTTGACTGGACTTCCGGGCACTTTTCTTGTGGGCTGCGGTCACCGGTTGTGCCGAATTATGGGAGTGTTGGCTTCGTCTCCGCGAGCACTACGCCGTAGTGTACTCACACGTAGAAATCGGGTTCCGTTTGAATGAGAAATGAAGGCTCAAAGTTGGTTGCTTGTCTAAGTACAAAGAACAATTTTAGAGCTGAATTTTGATATGGGTTTTGTCCCACATCGAAAATTGGGGTGGGAATATGAAGGGTTTATATACCCCAAACCCCATACCCTTGGTAAGCCCTTGGGAGAGGTATGGACAGAGGACACGGGGGGCCCTCGCGCGGTCCGTCCGTCCGTCCGGTCCTGGTCCTGGTCCGTGGCTCGTGTCTCGTGGAATGGGCCGTAGGCCCAAGAAGCTAAGCTGCTCTTTTTGAAGTGGGCTGGATCTGGCAGTTTTGGGCTTCCAGATTAGGTTTTAAGCTGCCTCGTTGGGGACGCCCAACTGGGTCAGCAACAACCTCCTCGTTTTCCTCCACGTGCTCCACAACTGACTCCCACCTCGGTGGTGTCGTCAGATCCGAATTCTCCTCCTCTGTAACAACCCAGACTCTATTTAATAGAAGTCTGGTTCTCATTCTCAGATATCCGAAATACACAGCAATCTCCCATATCTTCTCTTCTTCTCCTTCTCTGAGAGTACAGCGCATAACAGTGGTTCGTTGGCTTCTGTTTTTGATTGTGCAAACCAGAAGAATTCGTAGTTGTATCCTGGGATTCTCAACGCCGGTAACCGTCACATATACGGGGCGTTACAGAATTAAGGAAAGATATTCTTTCTCGACTCTACGCAGCAGATTCGTCATCAACACTTCGATAAAACTCTTTCTTAATTCTGTTCTTTAGTTTATTCTTTACAGATTGTTCAAACAGCGGATTACACGTCCTACAAATGGTCTATTTACTTTAGAAAGGTAAGACTTTGATGATTTGAATTCACCCATTTTCCAGGAGATTTACAGCTGAAAAGCCAAGAGTTTAGTGTTCCTCTGCAACTTCAGCTACCTATGCGGCTATCCCTAATTCTATCCTTTGTTGGTACTGAATAATTTGTCAATGGCTGTTTTTATTGATTAAAAATTATGAATACTTATATATTTTAGAATTACATATGGTACAAAGTATGTGGGTTTATTCGTATAATATGTGTTTATCGGTCAAATGGCTAATATGTCTTGCAAAAACATTTGTTTGTGTAAGTGTTATTACATGTGATGATTCATCACACTAATCTACATGATTCAATCACTTACCTAACGTTGTTAAAACATATGTTATAGTTTTCCTAATAGCGTTTTCAATGAACACGTCATGGTCTGTCTAATATGTGTTTTTTTAATTTTGCAATGGTAATCAATGATTTAGATGTGGATTAGGTTTAATTTCGTATCTTAATTATGCATTTGTGTACGATTCTCTTTGTATGGATCTATAATGTATATATGTATAATATAATCTTTGTAGTTATGATGTATTATACGACTTTCGTGTTTGCCAATTGCATTGATGGCGATGTTGTAGTTTAAAATGTGAGTTACTCTAAACCGATGATTGTATGGTATTGGTAAATGATAAATAGATTTGAAAAGCTTACAACCCTAAAATCCCTCCTTAACCCTTTTTGCATATTCACTTGTATTTTCTAATTCTAAAATTTTTATAGTGTGTTAACTAACCCTTTTATACATGATGACAGTTTGTGTTGACGACAGTTTCTGATGATGACAGTTTGTGTTGATGACAGTTTCAGATGATGACGTATTGTATTGATGACAAATTCACTTTGATGACGCATTGTGATTTAGATGGATTAGTTTATTTAGTCTAAATAAAAGAGGGATATAAACCCTTCTTATTGTCAAATTAAGGTTATTGGACCTAGTAATCTCATCAACAATTATATTATCCCTGTTATCTAGTTGCTTCTCCATCATCTCCGATTCATCTTCTTTGTAAGATACAATGGTCATCTTCCCATGCTTTTCATTTTATGGTATTGATGGATTTTCTCAGATTCATCTTCAGTAAACTCATGACCATTCACAACAATAATGACCCCCCAGATCTCGTCAGTCCATTCATACAATTTCCTTCGCCACATGAGAAATAATGCCAATTGTTTTTTGATGAATATCAACAATATACACTCCACATTGTATGGTTATTGAATCCTGTTTAAAATAATACGTATAACTTGAAACACTGAAAAATGATGAAAGTGAGCCATTAATCGTATCATGAAATAGCAACACCAGGCCCTCTGTTATTTTCAAAGGTGTTTATTGGTTGTTAACCAGAAAAAGATATTCAAAGAGGAACAACAGTGATACAATCGTATGTTACACACATCAAAAGACTTTCTCATGATTCATCCGGCTTGGGTTTGAGAATCACCGATATTTTCTCCTTATGATCGCCTCACAACACCTCCACAGTCACCTACAATTAAAACATTGTATACTTCTCGTTATAGATGAAGATTCACACCGCGAATGATACAGTAGACGACGAAAGAGCTTAATTACCACCTCACCCACTTTACGATTATGTGATGAGTTTCTTTTAGATATGGATCATCTTTATTGCTTACCTCCCTCAATACAGCCACGCATCTCTTATCACATACCTGAAATTATTGATATGATCAAACAGGTTACCATTTCCTTCTAGTGTTAAATGTTTTTCTATATTCTTTCCAGCTTTTCTCCAGCTACAACAATTGTAATATAAGTAGTCCTTTCCCTAGAATCATGCAAATCATAACATATCCAATAAAAAAGAACCGACACCAATAAAAACAGGTGTAAAATTGTTCTTTTAATGATTATTTTAACCTATTTTTTAGTAGCCTAAACTCCATCAATGCTAATACCTATATTGTTAATTGTATATGGTATTTCATTTGATTTTCAATTCAGAGAATAACCTGCAAACAATTGTGTATTTAAACATTAGACTTAAATTCAGTTCTCAAACATGTTGATTCTTGTATATTTGTATATTTATGTGCTCAATTCAGTTTAGCATCAGAAACAGAATACCCAAATCAAAGAGCTGACCATTTTAATCATATGATGATTCATACAAATTAAAAGAGTCACTTAGTTCATGTGGCAAACCTGCATATTTGATTGTTCGATTAAGTTCAACCTTCTTTGTGAATCATCGGTTGCATTCTTTACAACCACAGGAGAAACTGACTGATTAGATTGCTCCATCAATACACTCTATATAGGCTCATAGTACATTCACCTCATCACTTAGCGAATCCATTCCCTTTGCATCTATTATACATAGCCTCTTTCCGCCATGTTGGAATCTCTCTGTGTTTGCTCTATCTTCCATCTCGCCTTAATTCATCTCTCCCTTAATCTTTATCGTGAGCTGTGAAAAAAATTGAAACTTAATATTCAACTGATTAATGATATAAACCCAGCAAATGCAAATCTTATTCAATCATATTGGCATTACAGCTTTATCGCGAGCTATGGACCCAATGATGTGAAGTAAGAGACCACGTTTTATGCCCATGGAGTTCCCCTGTCCTAGTTGTAGAAATGTACTTATCAATGTACTTCCCTAACAAACTCTGAGACAGCAAGACTGGTGACATCTAAATACTACTCGTAAAATAAATCAGAGACACTGGAATGATTACAGAGTTACTGGAAATAAAGTATTAAAAAATATTAGAACTATATTTTCTAAACTAAGGTCTTCCATGATATATATGAATATTAAATCAAAGCAACACAATAAAATGCAATAAAAATGTACTCTCATGAATAGGAGGAAAAAATGTTAAAGTGTAACTAAATATAGACACCTTAGCACAGGACGCTGCCAATCTAAATTATACATAAGGTCAAGCACAACATCAGATTTCAGGTTACTTGTCCAGCATTCTAATGATAGAAAACATCTAACACACCTGGAAAAATGATATAGAACTTGCATAAGCAAACCAATATCTTAGATATTATAAAAAGATATATTCTGAATACCATAATTTGATACGGGGAAAAATAAAAGATAATTTTATCATCTAGAAAAATAGTACCTCAAGTGGTCCATCAAAAGAATTGTTGAATACATGAAATATGTAGAGAACTAAGTTTCAAGGGCTTATGATGAGATAAGCCCATGATGTGCGCCTAATATTTGACTCTCATAGTAGCACAAATTTTATATGCAAATCCCTACAAATTCTATATGGAAATCGAATTCAGGGGTAGTTGAGTAAGGCCAAAGTTGAACTCGCAAGCTCACGACGGTAATAAATAAAAGAAACATTTGTGGTTAATGTCTTTCTGATCTTATTCATCTTTCATCAAACCAGTCCATAGATTACCTACAAATTGATTGAAGAAAAATAGATAAAACAGATAGAAGAAAGCTTTGATCTATTTTTCATCGAATCAGGATCCGAACATGCTTACTGAAAGATGACATGGGTATAGACAACAATGGACCCTAGTCGACGATTTGAATAAATATACACAATGATAAATCTAAAAAACACAAAAGGGAAAAAGAAAAGGTATTCCACTATGGTAAACATATGAGTTTCACTATCAACCACACATGAAGAGATAAAAAAAAATCCACCTGATTCAGGAGGCCACCTCCTTCTTATAAAATGAACTATCAATGATGTCTACTACCATACATATAGCAAGCCAATATACCAATATACCATTAGAAAGGAAACCCTTTGGAAAATAAGTGTACATATACAGTAAAGTCACCAGCAGATCAGGATTGATGACCTATTGTGCTTCTCACCTCCAGGAATAATATATGAGCTGAAAGAGGAAAATTTATTCATATTTACCTGTCAGAACCAAGAATGAGCTTTGCAGTCACTTTATTGAATTCTGGAAGTCCGAGAATGGGAAGATACTCCTTGACACGTGACCTAAGTCATTTACAAAGTGATTAAAAAAGATAGTCCAGCACGTTCTGCCCCCACCAAAGAGTTGCTTGCTTTCCACCACCTTCTCTTTGCAGTCTTATACTCCACATAACATAATCTTATTTATTTTCCTTGTTTTCTGTCTCTTTTGTCAAAACTCTCACTCAATAAAATGTTTCCTTGCCACGTAAATATTTTAGCCTTATCAGAACTTGTAGATTTCACAGGATTCAGGTGGTAATACATAAGTTTTTAGAGGAAACAAAACATAATTATAATTCGAGAGATTGATAAAACGACGCTAGACAAACCCGACGAAAAAACAATAATCAAACCTGTGAGTTAGCGTCGTTGTCCCAATAAATTTCCCATTGACATTAACAGCTTCCCATCGCCGACAAACCATGGCAACGACAGTCTGGATTAGATTCTCAACCAAACCAGAGAAAAAAACAGCAGCCCCACCGAGGACACCGCTTTGCTTACTCCATGACGCACTGCCACGACCTCGTATGGACTTAGAAATCCTAATAGCCTTACCAGCAGAAGATAACTGAAGGGATGAATTAGAAGCCATGTCAAAGAGAGGAGAGGAATGGAGAAAAATTGGAAAACCACAAACAAAGCGTGAGAAGTATACTGGAAAATGCAAAGAATGAGACTGACTTTTATAGGGCCAAAATTAAAGTAGAATACACGAAATAGGAAATAAAGAAATCAATGTCAGCGTTATGAAGGAATTGAATGGCTCATCAATGGGATGATTTCAATGGCAAATTTATGAGCAAAAAAATCAATTACGACCAAATTAAACTGAGATTGAATGAAGGGAAATATGCAAGCTAAAATAAAATGATTCCTCAGAATTTCAGCACCAATTCAATACCATTCTTCGTTCTTCATTTATTCAGATGGCTTCAAATCAATAAAATATTTTAAAAAAAAATCAATTACCTATCTCTGGATCCGAGAAGAAAACCTGAGATGAGCACAACAACACCCATGCCAGCAAAGTGAACTCAGAATCACATGAACCAAATCTTGGAGCCGCAAGACAGCAACTCAGTCGTCGGCGGTTAGAAGACTCAGAAGCGCCATATTCGGAAGTTGTAACTTAGTTTCTGACGTCCGATCGATCCAGGAGAAGATTGTAGAGCACCGGACTTGAGGAATTATGCAGACTACATATTATGAAATCAAACCAAAATATGAATTACTACAACGAAATCAATGTCAGCGTTATGAAGGAATTGAAGGGCTCATCAATGGGATGGTTTCAATGGCAAATTTATGAGCAAAAAAATCAATTACTACAACGGTTACGTCATTGACCAAATTAAACTGAGATTGAATGAAGGGAAATATGCAAGCTAAAAAAAATGATTCCTCAGAATTTCAGCACCAATTCAATACCATTCTTCGTTCTTCATTTATTCAGATGGCTTCAAATCAATAAAATATTTTAAAAAAAATCAATTACCTATCTCAGGATCCGAGAAGAAAACCTGAGATGAGCACAACAGCACCTATGCCAGCGAAGTGAACTCAGAATCACATGAACCAAATCTTGGAGCCGCAAGACAGCAACTCAGTCGTCGGCGGTTAGAAGACTCAGAAGCGCCATATTCGGAAGTTGTAACTCAGTTTCCGACGTCTGATCATCCAGGAGAAGATTGTAGAGCACCGGAATTGAGGAATTATGCAGACTACATATTATGAAATCAAACCAAAATAGTGACAATTAGACAAGAAATTATAGAGCTGAGGGACACTAACAATATGAAAATCAAGAATGACGGAGAAGATAACGTAGCAAAACTGAAAAAATGAACACCAGGAACTCGAATTTGATAAATAGAATTGAAGTAGTGAATTATGATTTACCCGTTCGATAGTAGTCTCGGCCGATTGAATGAAGCAAGCAGCAGAATTTGAGTGAGGGATCCACAACCTCCTGCTCATAATCAAGACCATAGATCAAGTCCCGCAACGATGTCCACTATAGAAGAGAGTAGCAGATAACGAATCCCTCAACAAAATCCCTGATTTCCCTTGAAATTGTTGAGCCTTTCATTAGCAATTTCTTCACAGCGAACAGTCGCCACCATCACCAAAGAAGGATTGACAACAAAACTATATCATTATCTATTAATAACACAGAAGCAGCTAAAAGAAGCAGCTAAAAGCATTGGCGGTAAAAAAACTCAATCCATTAGTCCATTACTCAATTAACATAGCCTAAACTAAATGACTTTGATGTTTTTGCTGTTTGCCCAACTACACTAAAAACGTGAATCTTTGATGACTTTAATCAAATTCCAGTTGAAAGAGGGTTGGAAAGATCATAAATGTCCACAATATAGCTCATAAATCATAGTCATGATGTCCATATCATCAAACTGGAGATAGCTGCTGGTCTTTCTCTCACTTTTTCACCGTAGCACCAAAAAACTATCCAATTTTCAAAAGTTCAATGCACTCACTCCTCAAATCATATCTTATTATATTAAGAACAAATTCCATGAGATTAAATACATTGATTCCATCTCTACAGCCTAGATCTTTCAGGAGCCCGGTTGACCTTTAAAGTCTTGAAGAAACGGATTCCGGATAAGTTTCTTCTCAGTGAAGGTTACCTTAAGTTGACCAATCAAGCAGGAATACTATGAAGATTAAGTCACTTAGCATCAAAATTCCTGATAAAGACCCTCAACCTCCCAATAACAAAAGAGTCAAAAGCCAATCTTTTCCTACTCAAAAGCAAAATGACGAACAACAAAATGACGCGAAACAAAAGCTATTAGAGTAAAAGATTACTTGAGCAGAAGAACCGAGCTCTTGGATTGAGCTCCTCATCTGCATCTCTCTCTCTTCTATAGTGTTTTTGCACTTCGAATTCGCGGTACCCTCTGAAAATCAGACCTGGAATAATATATTTCACAGGAAAGAGGGGGCCAATGCCAATAATAGAGTTGTAGAAGTATAAAAAATGAACCTCCCAGCAGTCGTCCAACGAAAAATTGACAAAATCACAGAAAAAGGCCTCATCACGGTCTACACATAAAGGATGATAGGCCTTGGGGCAACCCCTGAAATACACAGAAGAAACAAGTTTGATTTCGAACAAATTCAGTGTAGAAACAAAATGCAGTAGAAAAAAATATATCAATGGCTATCCAACCTGCGGTCACAAAGCACAAGGTCACCTCCAATTAGTTGGCATCGTCATCGATTCCGACTCCAACGAAGATGTACTTAGGTTTGACAGAAAGCGGTGGAGGGAGCGAGGGAGGTAGTCGATGTGGATGAATTGGATGATGATACAACGGCTTCTGGCGCAGACCTGGAGTGTGGCGACCGGATTTTACATGTTTGAGTTCTCGGCTTCCACTCCACGTCGAGACCGAAGATGACGGTTCGCTTTGATCGGAAGAAATTGGTGATGCTGCTAATCCAGTCGGTTATGGTGTCGGGATTTGCAGTGACGGTTGTGTAGATGCTTCTGTCTCCGATGTGGACGTCTCTCTTTTCTGTTTTGATAGGGTGTAACGCTCCAGAATTGATAGGATTGGATCGGTCGGCGGTAACTATGAGAAATTAGTACTCCCTCCGTCAGTCACATAATTAATGTTATTCCATTTCGAATAGTGTATAATATTTACGGTTGAAGAGAATCTTCTCGTTTTGTCTTGATATATAAGAAAATATATAGTCATGTGGGGTCTTGTTTGATTCGTATTAATGCGTACTTTAATAATATCAAATTTTAATTATTTGTATTAACATAAAACTAGAGATATTAAGGATACAAAACGTACCTCGGAAAATGTGTCATGAAAAAATGGGAAGAACATTATGGGACGGAGGGAGTATAAGAATATCAAGAGGCCAAACGTACTGCAACAAGACCGAAAGCCCGTAAATTAAATGAGTGGCCCGATACCGGTCCGGTACCAATTTCATTCAATTTTGGCTTTGGACAACCAATCTTTATATAGATATATAAGATATTTAGTGTGGCTGAGATTCAGATATCCTAAAAGAGTACAGTGTTTGTAATTGGTTTATGTTTGATAAGAGTTTGTACAAAGATTTCAAGCATATCAAGTTTTACATATAAATTAAATAATTTGCATATTTTGGGTTCCCAATAAAAATGAATTTAATCATTATTATAATTATCAAAATATCTGTACCTATAATAAGTGTGTAATAAATAAAATATTATTCCTACTTTTGGAATGCATATTATCAACATCATTATAAGTATCATTAGTGAGAATATAGATATGAATACATATTATACTATATTTTAATTAGAATTTTTTCTAAAACTTAAGTTTAACTTTCATATAATAAGCGAATTATGTTTAATTTTTTCTTGTAAAGACTTTTAGTAAAATATATTTTATTTCATAAATATTATGTACATAATTTGACTTATTTTTTATTATCGAAAATTATCCTAATTTTATCTTAAAAATGATATATTAACTCTTAGGGTGATTTTTATTCTTAATGGAATACCTTGTGTATTTGTTGTTGAAAGGTTTTTGTTAATGTAACAATGCAATATATTAATATTTAATATTAAAGATAAAAAAAATTGTAATTGTTTAACAACTTGCCCTAAAAAAATTCCAAATCTCTAAAAAGATTAAATTTAATATATAAGATAGATTTGCCTATTAAAATTGTTATGAAACAAAAATTGTAAATATAAAAAATAACAACCAATTAAATTTGGCCACATCAGAGGTGGTAGAGCCAGAAGCAAGGAGAAAGCTTGAAAATGTTCAACTTTAATAGATAAGATAGATATTTTTCCTACAATAATAACATTAACATAACGTCAATTATAACAATAAAACAAGCGTGTTTTAAAACGCTAAAGACTATGATTATGAAAAGATGAACAAACTAGTTTAAAACTAGCGTGTATATAAGTCATCCGATTTTATTTTCACGTTTGCTTGTTTTTTTTTTTTCTAGATGAAGTTTTTGCATAGAACCACCTCTTATTTGAGTCAATTTGCATGGAACCACCCCCTTATATTACTATTGATTTAAAATCACCAAATATTTCACTTTTTATTACAAAGTCCCACCCTCGACTAACTTCTGTTAAGATTTCCGTCCAAAAATTGAAATTACAATTTTACCCTTCTCTTTTTAAACTAATTACACAAATTACCAGGTTACCTTATCAATTCAAATTCAATATGGGGATTAGGGTTCTTCAATTTGAAGATTAGGGTTTTTCAATTTGGGATTTAGGGTTTTTATAAAATTCACTTTCCCATGCCACAATCAACTTCAATTCTTTTTCTAACAAACTAGATAATAAATTGTGCAATTTATCATCCCTCCATCGCACCAAGTTTCACCGTCTTCCTCTCGACTCCACCTCGAATTACAGCTCGGCACCATCTCCTCCTCTTTTGCCACTTTCTCCTCCAATCTCTTCCCCTTCTTGGCCATCGCCTCCGCCTCCCTCGGATGCTTCGCCGGATTCCCTTTGGCATCGTAATATCGACCGATTAGCACAAATCCTCCATTGTCGGTGAGGAAGCGATGATGGAGCCCGGATCGAATTCGGAGTTGGAGGAGGAGGTGTCGCGGTAGGGGTGGAAGTGGAGATTGGTGTCAGATTCGAAAGAGTTTGTAAACCCTTTAGATAAAAGGGTAAATCCGTCACAAAATTATATAAAGAAAAATCCCAAAAATAAATATCGAGAGAGAAGAATTTAATCTTATGCGTTCATTTTTATTTCAATGATTAAGATCTCTTCAACTCTAGCTAGAGTAACTCCACCTTAGCTCAACCCTCTTCATACGGATAATGGATTCGATCACGTTCCATGCTACCACCAAGGCTGAAAATAGCTTTGCTACTCCTAATTCATGGTAAACCTTGCACTGAACGTTGGAAGTTGATTCAAGTCACTAGATTACCTTCCTTTTTTTTGTTGCACTCTACAAATTTAATGTGTGATGAGTGGGTTCATTGGTTTAACTTGAAATGCAAATGGAGAAAAATGAAACTACGACAAGCGTCACATCTCTTTACGTGATCTACACAGTCAGCGCGGAGGGTTGACCAATAGAACCCCTCCCTAGTGATGTTTTGAGCGAGGGTTCGCCATCCTGAGTGTCCTCCATAGGTCCCACCAAGAGACTCCTGGACAATTTGCCTTCCTCTTTCTTCGCATACACACAATAAATCTCCGTCCATTATTCCCTTGCGGTAGAGTCGCTCCCTACGCATGCAATATCGTGCAGCCTTGATTTTCAGAGATCTTATCTTTGTCCCTTTGCTCGGTAATTCCCCATGCAAAATGTATTGCTCGATGGGTCTTATCCAATCTTTCACTGTCCTCACGCCGAGAACGTGGGATAGAACACTTCGGGTAATTCTCCTTTCTAGTGTTACCTTGTTGCCTATTTCAAGAGGTAACGCGCTACCGATACGAGCCAAGGCGTCCGCTTTCATGTTGGAGCGCCTGGCTGGGGATTGCTTCGATTTGAAAGTGATCAAGACACGTGATCAATGCTTTGACTTTCCTACAATACTCTGGGAGAGTCCCGGTCTTGCAGTCGTACTCTCCGAGTACTTGCTTTGACACAATCTCTAAGTCTGTGAAAGCATGAACACTACAAGTCCCATTCAACATCGCGATCTGTATTCCGGTTATCACGGCCTCGTACTCCGCCTCATTATTGGTAAATGGGAATAGAAAGCTAAGCGCATACTCCACCGAGAAGGCCGAGGGCCCTTCGAATACAATGCCCGCACCTCCTTCTAAATCTGTTCGCGATCCATCCACAAAGATTTTCCACATTTCATCACATTCTCCTTCGCGCGCAAGAAAGTTCGTTTCTACGATGAAGTCAGCCAAGACATGCGCTTTGATAGCGGTCCTAGGGAGATACACTATATGGGCCTGAAAGTACGGTCTGAGTTTACGCGCTGCCATGACCACTGTGAGCGCGATCTTTTCTGTTGGGGAATACCTTTGTTCCACAGGTTGTAATACCTTGCTGACAAAGTAGACGGGATGCACTGACTCTCGAGTGAGAACCGCGCTGATCTTTTGTGACCCCACACCGAGGTAAAAATGCAAATCCTCATAGTGGGTTGGAGCTGATAGCGTCGGTAGCTTGGTCAAATATTCCTTCAAGTCGACGAAGGCGCTTTCCAAAATATCTGACCATTTGAACTCTCCCTTCTGCTTCAAAGTGCTAAAAATGGGAGAGCGCGATCGGCCAGACGGGAACAAAACCGGCTAAGGTAATTCACAGCCCCATTCAGCCTTTGGATTTCATTCTTTGTGCGGGGTGAAACCATTTGTTGTATACTCTCCACTTTATCAGGGTTGACGTCTATTCCCCATGCACTGATTATAAAACCCATAAATTTGCCACAGTCCACTCCGAACACACCCTTCTCAGGGTTGAGGTTGATCCGGTGTTTCCTCAAAGTTTCGAATACTTCCTAAAGATATTTTAAATGGCTTTATTTACTTAAGCTTCACAACACTATATCATCCACATATGCAGAGACTGACCTTCCCAACAGTCCCTTGAAAATCTTGTTAACTGCTCCTTGGAATGTCGCCCAACATTCTTAAGGATAAATGGTATCACGGTATAACAATAAACACCGCGGTTAGTAATGAACACGGTGCTTTCCTCATCCATTGTATCCATCTTAATCTGGTTGTATCCTGAATACCGTCCAAGAAACTTAGAGTAGCGTGTCCCACGGTTGCGTCCATCAACTCGTCGATGGAGGGAAGAGGATAACAATCTTTGGGGCATGCGCTGTTCAAGTTCATGAAGTCCACGCAGATTCTCCACTTGCCACTGGACTTCTGCACCAACACAACGTTGGACAACCACCGCGGATACCGTACTTCTTTGATGAAACCAACATTTAGCAACTTCTCTACTTCTTGCTCTGCTATCTCAGCGCGTTCAGCACTCATCTTTCTCTTCTTCTGAAAAACTGGCTTAGCCCCGTGGTGAATGTTCAACGAATGTGTGGTGACCGAGGTCGGTATGCCTTTCAACTCGTCCATCCTCCAGGCGAACACATCGCGCGAAGTCGAAAGCAAATGCTCAAGCGCAAGCGATAGACTTTCCTGCAAACTCTTCCCCACATACAACTTCTCGTTTTTATCTTCGAAAGAAGTAATCGCAATCTTATCAAACTTTCCCATTTCATATTGTTCTTTACCACGAACTTCCAAGTCAATGGTCTCCTTATCTGATACCAGGATTTCCCTCTTTCGAGCTTTCCTTTCTTCCCGCGCGATCGATCGTCTTGCGCGTTTCTCATCATCACTCTCGTGACGAAGGGTCATAACGGTTCCCTTGGGGAGGTTTTTCACCGAGGTAAGGTAGCAAGCCCTCGCTTCCTCCTGATGACCTTTGGCTTCGCCGACATACCCTTCTACGGAGAACTTGAGTTTGAGATGGTAAATTGAGATAGCGGCCTGGAATTTCATCAAAGGAACCCTTCCTAAGATCGCATTGTAAAAAGTTGGAAGCCTGACTATAGAGAACTCGATATCTTCTGCTCTCCTCAGCAGGATAGTTCCCAGTGTTGTCTTGAGCTCAATAGACCCGACTACATCGACCTCGTCTCCGGAGAAAGAGATTAATTTGCCTTGATAAGGCTAAAAAGAGCGGTGGTGGAGATTCTGATAACAGCAATTTTCCGTAAGAATTACTACTATGCAAGTATCCAAACCTACTCAAAACTATAGTCTTTAGTAAGCAAGGGTCGAATCCACAGGGAGACAGATTTATGCCTTTTAGTATGATCTTTATGTCAATCTTAAGTAACAAAGGGGGGTTTGGTTTGTTTTAGATCCTAAGCATGCAATAACTAACAAAGTGAAGTTTGTAAATATGATTTGGGAAATAGCTTAGCCAAACAAGTATCCACTATTCGTTAGATAAGTTGATCCTAGATAATCATTCAAGACTTCATGCCATGGAAATTCCAATTCCTTTTCTAAAGTAACTAATAGCACAACCAGACACTATTAGAACTAACTAATTAAACAACCCTGAAACTTTCAAGATTCAGTTTAACCGTAGCAATAAGGATAGGAATATGATAGGATACAATTCTAGCATAAAACAACTAGCTTTTATCCTAGAATGTAAATCGATTCTCTCTACATATGACTAGCGCAACCAGATACTAGTTCGATGCAATTGCTACTTTGAAATAGATATGCTCAACCAATAACAATCTAAATCTGCAATAGATTCATAGAGACAATATCTAGTTGCGCAAGCTAGAAACTATCAATATTAACCATAGGCAATTCAAGCAAGAGAATAGATAAAATCCATGCAATAGATAAGGAATGAAAAACTCACAACTTGTTCAATACGAAAGCTTCAACGGTCGGACTAAGCAATGGTGGCTTAGTTCTCCATGGAAATAGTGTAAAAACTAGATGAAAAATGAAAAGTGAGGTTAGAGAAGAAACAACCTTCTCTCTAACCCTAAATACTAAAACAAAACGTCCATAATCAAGTATGAAAACTGAAATCAACATAAATGCAAAAATAAAAACGTAATAAGGCAGAAATGGAAAAAGCTTCGGTCGACTTCGACGCAGGCGGCGGGCGCTGCCTTCCAGAATCTTCAACATCTTCGTTTCTTCAGCTCCAAGAACTCCTATAATGCGTCTTCAGCCACTCCTCGCCAATGCTCCATAACACCTCAAATGCATCCTAAAACACCACTAAAACAATGTTAAAACCCCGTCTATATACACAACATAATCGTGTATATCAGATTCCCAATTGTTCGAAAGCGTCCATGTAAAGGATATCCACTGAAGCCTCGGTGTCCACCAGGACGCGCTTTAGCAACCGAGATCCCAATTGCATATGGATAACCAAGGGGTCAGAGTGTGGCATGTGCAGTCCGTCAGTGTCACTCTTGGAGAAGCAGAGCTGAGAGTGTTGTTTTGACGTCTGGGCTACGCTATACATCGATGGGAGGCCGCGACCATCTCGTGCGTATCGCTTTCTCTCTTGCTGACTAGTTCCGGCAATGGATGGACCACCCGCAATGGTGTTGATATACCCCTCGGGTCTCGGGGTAGGATCCTTTGGATCTGCCTTTTACTAGAATTGCGCCCCCACCAAGACGTTTTCTCTCTGAATTCACTCCGATAACTCCCGTATTTTTCACCGCACCGATCCGACGTGGTCTACTCTCTATGAGTCTCTGCCCTTTGGGAAGTATCCTCCCTACTCCTTTGTCTGTGCAACGCGGGAAAATCATGGCCCTTCTTTCTATCGTTCACCGCGTAAGCATCTCTGACCTTCTCCTTCTCTGACGCGTTGGCTTATCATCTTGTTTGTCTTTAAAACCAATCACCCGTTCCCCTTTCTTCTTATCTGAACACCTCTGATGGCCTCTTTAGCATAGATTTGACGCGAGATGTAGTCTCTAAGCTCGTCATATGTTTGGTGCTTTTTGCGATAGACCGACATCTTGAACTGCTCATCCATCAGATTTCCCGTGTGATACAAATCTGGGATGACTCGTATGCCCTCGGGAAGGATCGTGGTAGAAAGGGAAGTCGTCGCTCTTCAACTCGTCTAGGGTTTGATAAGTAACGAATCTTTCGATTCGCCGGGAACTCGATGTCTTGAGAGTCCACTCAAGGGATGATCGAATTCGGTAGGGAGGCTTGATGACAGTTCGCTAACGAGAACAACTCCGGATCCAATCAGTAGTATGACGTCGAAGCAAAGGAAGGAGATAAAACTCAAACTTAAGCTCTGCCAACGTAAGAAACAATGTAAACAATGGAGCTCCTTATATAGATAACTCCAACAAACTTAAACATGGAAAAGAACTAAGGAAATAAAACGACGACTGCTAAACCTAGTTCTCAGCCTTAACAATTAAAGAAAGTCATAAAAATAACCCGAAACAAATAATCCAAAATGTCAGTCTCAGTTGGGATCATGTAACTTCATTCTCCACGGGGGACGCCAAGGCCTCAGACTCAATGGTGATGTCGTTGCTAGCTCGTCATCCTGATATCGCTTCACTCTCCCCTTCTTATCCTCGAAGCGTCCTCGCTTCGATCGTGTAGGGGCACAGGAGAGAAAGAGATCAAGTAATATGGAGCATCTCCCCTTCTTAAGAACAAACTCATGTGTTGGGAGCACTCCAAAAGCACAATTAATGGGGACTGAAACCAAAGGTGTTGTGGTGAATGGGCCCATAGTTGCAAGTGTTTGAACACCAGAAGGCGTCCAAGAAAGCTTTGGTGTGAAGACTGTATGCATCATCAATGGAAGTTCCTGTTCACTGTTGTCACAATTTGAGGACTCATCCTCCTTGTCTTCAATGGAATCCACAACTTGGGAAGGAATCTGATCTGTGACCGACTCCTCAATTACTGACACTACAATTATTCATTTCAAGTTGAGAACCGATACCTGATTGGGCGTTTGGGCTGCTTCAATGAGAAGTTCAGGTGGATCAATCATCTCCTTGGCTCGTTGATCAAGAGCCTGGCGTGTCCTGGCGATTTCTTCCTTTAGCCAAGCAATTTCAGCTTCTGGTTCAGATAGACGACGCTCCTTTCTACGTGGCTTGGGAGCATGTGCTTGAGGATGACGTTGTCGAGGTGCGCTGTAGCGTTGTGGGGATGACCTGTAGCGTTGTGGGTTAAATGGATAAGGAGGTGGGAGCCAACCGGAAGGCATGTTGGTGTAAGGGCTCACACCACCGAAGCGTTCATAGTCGTCCCACTCGTCATCATCGTCATCAGACCAATAATCATCGAACCATCCTGTGGTCCGACGATATGACATCGGGAAAACTAGGGTTGGATGGGTAAAAACCTAAAATTAGGGTTCTGTCAGAGGCGGCGAGGCCTTTTTTGTGCCGCGATCGCGTGACTTCTTGGCAGGCAGCGGCGGGTTCGTATTTTAGGGTTTTGGATGGGCAAACGAACTCCGATTTTGAAAAATCTTATATGTATGGACTCGTCTTGAAAAGCTCTAGATGACGGTGGAGGTTTTTGTGGAAAAGGGAAAAAAATTTGGGGCAGAAATCTTGGTAGAAGTCGACGGGATTTTTAGGGTTTATGGTTTTGTGTGCGGAATTTGGTGGAAAAGATATGGAAGTGAATGGAAAGTAAGAGTTTAAGAATGACTACACCTTTGAACCGCTGGAAACTGATACAAATTGATATGAAGGAGGAGATGCGGGGTAGAAAGGATGATAAGTATTGAATCTCTCGATTCGCTAAGAACTCGATGTCTTGAGAGTCCACTCAAGATATGAACGAATTCAATCGGTTGGCTTGATGACAGTTCGCTAACGAGAATAACTCCGGATCCAATAAGTAGTATGACGTCGAAGCAAAGGAAAGAGATAAAACTCAAACTTAAGCTCTGCCAACGTAAGAAACAATGTAAACAATGGAGCTCGTTATATAGATAACTCCAACAAACTTAAAACATGGAAAAGAACTAAGGAAATAAAACGACGACTGCTAAACCTAGTTCTCAGCCTTAACAATTAAAGAAAGTCATAAAAATAACCTGAAACAAATAATCCAAAACGTCAATCTCAGTTGGGATCGTGTAACTTCATTCTCCAAGGGGGACGCCAAGGCCTTGGACTCAATGGTGATGTCGTTGCTAGCTCGTCATCCTGATATCGCTTCACCGTGAGCATTTGGAGAGCCATCTCGGGTTGTAAGTTAACTATCTGGGAGGTTACGTTGGTGAACCTTGTGAAGAAGTCCCCCAAGGGTTCGTCTTTTTCTTGCTTGATCGACAAGAGATCTTGAACAGTTTCTTTTCTCCTCTTAGCATTACTGAAATGAGATTTAAAAGACTCGGAGAGGGCCCTGAAAGACGAGATTGAACCTGGCTTTTGACCCATCACCCAACTCAGCGTCGTCCCCTTGTTGCAGATGCTCATTTGTGTCCTTCGTGCCATCGTATCTTTCCATCACGGGCTGTCTAAATCCCTTCGGCACAGTGGATCGTCGTATTGACTCGGAGAAGATAGAAAGGAATTCCATCACAACGGCAACGCGTTCAAATAACTAAAATTGGGCTAATCTTAGCGCGAGAAAGTTCCTGCAGACGACGCCAGTGAGGGGATCGCGTTATTTTAAGGTTCTTGGATAAAAATAGGAGACACAGTTTAGCTATAGAATGAACGCGATGAAGAAAGTTTATTTATTTTATATCTCAAAAGACTCAGATTTATAGTAACGATTCCTCACACAGATTACACTTTTTCTCTTCTTTTTCTCTTCGAAAGATTAAAAAAAAGTCCCTCTCCCAAATGCAGGTACAAGAGTATTTATAGACATACATTACTTAATTGGAACATGGACTCTTTTCCAGCATACGAGTCATCTCATTCGAGCACAAGTCAGCATGTGGTGGCCTTGGTGAATAGTGGTAGGGGGCCAGTGCTCGACGGATGATCACGTTGGTGTTGGTTGCGCGATGATATGACAGGTAGTTGAATCTCTCTCTGAGCTTGATGTTCAGAACTTAGTTCCATGCCTCAATGATTTGGTCCAAGTCGCCATCCTCTTTTTGGTTCCTTGAAGAGGAGTGAAGTTCTCAGTGTGATGATCTTTATTCGGCTTCAGTTTTGGAACCACCATCTGAACTACTCCATTCTCCGTTGGTGAAGGTTTCCAGCGCGTTGGTCTTTGTAGATTTGTTAACGTCTTGTAGTATCGCCGCATCGCTCCTCTGTTTCCTTTTCTCGAAAGGGGCGCGGTGATCATGTCAGAAGCAAGCGTGTAAAATAAGCTACTATAATCAACAAATCGTCAAAGCCAATAATCAAGGTTGTGTTGTGTACTACGCTCAGATAATTCAAATATCAATCTCAATTCCAAATTCGATTATCAATTCTGGATTACAGATAATATGCCTTAAAATCTCAGTCAATATCTTCTCAAGACTCGAAGTGTCCCTCCTCTTTCTCAACATGTCTATGCTTCACCATTCTCTCTTACAACATATGGCCACCGCCGACTCCATATCCCTTTGACTCGTGATACGGAAGCACCGCACATCATTCCGGAAACGGCTAATCGCTCGCTTCTTTTGCGTGACTTCACTTCTCCTCATGATGCCGCATCTGTTGATTGGGTACTGTGGGAATACTAACTCAACGCGAGATCTGGGAATAGCGGCGCCGTAGAAGGTCAAATTAGGAGACGCTGAAAATATCCGGTGGCGTTGGAAGCAACGACAAAGAAGCAGACAAGTTTGATGAAGAGATTGGGGGAGGAGATTGGAGGAAGAGATCGGTAGGAAATTGGGGATTAGGGTTGGAGTTAGGAAAAAGTGGCAATATTACAAAGACGATTTTCTGATATGGCCAATCACGAAAACACTTCTTTCCGTTCCGATTAAAATCCTGAGTTTTGTATTATCATATATAGTGGTCAGTCAGTTTAATTTGATAAATTGATATATAAGGCTAATTTCATTTCTCTAAATGATTATTTACCAAATTTAATAGACCAATTTCAATTAGTGATTTAAAAAACAGACCCTATGAGAATTATGAGAAGGTTACAAATAATAATCCATTTAATAAACAATTGGACAAAAACGTCATTCATCCTCTTCACTTGCTACATAACCTAAGCTTTTATAGTTTCTCTTCCCCTCCTTCTTTTCAACCAATTTTCCTCCTGCCATCATCTCTCTTCTTTGTAGCACCACCGCTGCACTCCGTCATCGGGCACTAGCGACTCTGTCACACACTGAGTACAACATCAAATCGTGTTAATGCCTCGACCTTGTGGATCGAAGACAACATTGCTCCACCATCGACGACGCCCGTGTTGCTACACGACCGTCCACGCTACACCACCATTGTTCATCGTCCAACTGTTACGCGTCTATGTTCCGCAATTATCCTAATTAAATTTCATAATTAGATAAATAAAAAATCTGAATAAGATTACACAATCAAAAATATATATGATTATAGTTTATACATGATATACACGATATCATAGTGTGTAAGTATGGTGTTTTAGGGTGAGATTACTAAGTTTTAGGAGCATCTTGGAGCTTATTCATGCATTTGGAGTGAAGACGGCGTATGGAGCTTTATGTTGATATTAGAGACTTATTACAGAAGAAGAAGAGAAGCGAGCAGAAGACCGACGAGAAGACAGAAGAAGACGAAGACAATCACCGGCGGCGACCGCCGCCAAACCTACGGCGATCGCCGCCCATCTACGTGCAGATATTGAAGTTATGTAAAGGCGGCGACCGCTGCCCAAAAGGCAGCGACCACTGCCTCTGTCAGATCCGAAATTTTAATCTTTATTTTCTATTGTTTTTGATATTTTTCCCTAATTTGTTTAAACTCGTTTTATGCTTTATTTTTAGGATATTATTTCTATATAATTAGGTTAGAGGAGAGCCTGTTCTTCTCTAACCCCGTTTACACTTTTCTTTTCATCAGCCGACAGTTTATTATGAAGAACTAAGCCCTTTTTCTTAGTCAGACAATTGAAGCATTCGTTTTGATTAAGTTGTGAGATTTCTCGTTCCTTATCAATTGCTTGGAATTAATCTATTCTCTTGCTTGAATCTTTCATGATTAATATTGATTGTTTCTAGCCTGATCATCTAGGTATCGTCTTTATTGATCTATTGCTAGAATTAGATTTTTACTGGTTGAGCATATCTAATTCGTAGTAGCAACTGCATCGTGCTAGTATCTGGTTGTGCTAATCTTATGTAGAGAGAATTGATTTACATCTAGGATAAAAGCTGATTGTTTTATGCTGATGTATCCTGATTATATTCCTAATCTTAATGTTGCTATTAAACTGAATCTTGATAGTTTCATGGTTGTTTAATTAGTTAGAGCTATTAGTATCTAGTTGTGCTAATAGCTAATTCAGGAAAGGAATAGGAATTTCCATTGCATGAGATATTGAATGAGTTATCTAGGATCAACTTGCCATACGAAGTGTGGATATTTGTTTGGCTGAGCTATTTCCCAATTACTGATTCTATCATCGTTTACTTATTACTATTTGCATGCTCGGTTGCTTAAGACAAACAAAACCCCCTTTGGTTACTTGATTGACACATATATTTCATACAGAACTAGAATCTGTCTCCCTGAGGACTCGACCCTTACTTGTCTAGGACTGCATATTAGGTTTGTTTGGATTACTTGCATAGGAGCAATTAGCACGACAAATTGTTGTTATCAAGTTGGCGCCGTTGCCGGGGAGGCAACAATTCTAATTGTTTTTGTGTGTGACTTGTGTGCCAATCTTGGTGTGAACCTATCTTATGGTTCACACCCGTGCTGCTAATAATTTACCTCTTGATTTAGATCCAGAAATTAAGAGAACTCTTCTTCGTACTCGCAAGGCTATTCGTGCATGACATCAGGCAGCTAGAAGCATGGCTGAACGTGTTACTCTTGAATCCTTGACAGCACCGGATCTTGTGCAAGCACCTCAAGCAGTGCAATTCCCTGCACTCACTGCAAGCGTTAAGTTTGAGCTTAAGACTGGAGTGATACATTTGCTTCCGAAATTCAATGGACTACCGTTAGAGGATCCTAACAAGCACTTAACTGAGTTTCATGAGGTCTGCACTAACATGTGTCCATCTGATATCACTGAAGATCAGATGAAGATGAGAGCCTTTTCCTTCTCTCTTAAGGAATCGGCTAAGGACTCGTATCATTCTTTGACTCTAGGGAGCATCACTACTTGGGTTGAATTGAAGAAGGTGTTTCTCGATAAGTATTTTCCAGCGATTAAGTCTAATCATCTGAAGAAGAAAATCAGCAATATTGAGCAACAATCTAATGAAATTCTCTATGACTATTATGAGCGTTTCAAGAGTCTGGTTACAAGTTGTCCCTATCATGGCTATGAAAAGCATGATTTGATTCTATATCTTCATGGAGGTCTTCGCGAGGATGACCGTAGGATGGTAAATGCTGCATGTGGTGGGAACATCTTGAAGAAGACATATGAGGAAACCTTAGAGATCTTTGCAACGCTAGCTGATGATTCTAGGCAATTCAGTGGGAGAGGTTCTCATACACTTCTAGCAGCAGGCTCTCAATCTACTGTTGACCAGGCTGACTTTGACATTCTGAAAGAAGAAGTGAGACGCCTGAAGCTGAAAGGAACCCCCCAGCAAGCTAAGGCTTGTGAGATTTGCAGAGATGAACTTCATCCAACTGATGCTTGCCCAACACTCCAAGAAGAAGCAAACGCAGTTGGAGGATATCAACAAAGGCCCAGGTATGACTCTCAACCCAACAATTACAATTCTGGTTGGAGGAACCCATCTTCATCTACGGAGGATATGATGAAAATGTTGATGCAAAACACATTGCAATTCCAAGAAGCTACAAAATCTAGTATTCAGAACTTGGAACGACAGATGGGTCAGATTTCTCAAGTGGTGAGCAAGCTTGAAGCAAAGGATTCAGGGAACCTCCCATCCCAAACTGAAGAGAATCCAATTATTCAAAATGTGAGTGCAATGTCCTTGAGAAGAGGAATGAAGCAGGATGATGTTCGAGAAAACCAAGTTAGAGAAAAGCCAATTCTGCCCGAGTGGAAACCGGTTGCACCATTCCCATCTGCACTGCAACGCTCCGAGCCACTTAAACAAGACAAGGACATGTTTGAGATGTTCAGAAACGTTGAGGTAAACCGTCCTCTCCTTAATATGATCAAATCTGTTCCTCGTTATGCAAAGTTTCTGAAGCAGATGTGCACCACAAAGAAAGCTCAAGACAAGAATAGTCAAAAGAAGGAGAAAGTCGTTGAGCATGTCTCAGCTGTATTTCAGAAAAGTCTTCCTAAGAAATGTGGAGATCCAGGTATGTTTACAATTCCATGTACAATTGGAGGTACCAAGTTCGATAAAGCCTTATTAGATTTGGGTGCTTCCATTAATGTTTTACCTTCATCTCTATGTGAAACCTTGGGGTTAGGACCTATTCATGAGACTAGAGTAGTTATTCAACTAGCTGATCGATCTACTGTGCGACCTATTGGAGTAATAGAGGATGTTCTTGTTCAAGTTGATGATCTTACTTTTCCTGCTGATTTTTTCGTGCTTGACATGAACCATGATAAACATGCAACCCCTACTCTGCTAGGGAGACCGTTTCTAAAGACTGCAAATACAAATATTAATGTGAGTACAGGTACTTTGACCATGGAATTTGATGGGGATAAGGTTCAATACAATATATATGATATGAACCCCATTGAGAAAAATTCTCTAAATGTTATTGATGTGATTAATCCTACTTGTTTGGATAAATTACAAACTATTGTAGAGAATGTCATAGGAGATCCACCTGTAGATGTTGTTTTATCTACTAATTTGCAAGAAGTTCAGGCTATTTTAGACCTCGACGGTAAGTTTCCTTCTCATCCATTGGGCATTCGCCCCACTGTGCTAACCTTTTCAGGCGAGAAACCATTGTCTTCTAGTGTGCAGGCACTTAAGATTAAGCTTCAACAACCGCCCGATAAGATCAACAAAGGGAAAGAGAAGGACATTACTTTCATGGCTAAGGATAAGGTGGTCAAAGTGAATGGAAAAAGGTTTAGATCCTTCCATGTGTGGTTCAACAAAGAGTTCAAGAAAGGATCGGTTATCTCGAAACCGAATGGTGTCAGCTGAATCATCTGAGTACGATGTCGAGCCACGACATTTAACTAAGGCACTTATCGGGAGGCAACCCGATGATAGGTAGTTATGTTCTTCAATAAATCTCTCTCACATTAATTCTCTTTCGTACGCTTTTGTTTGGAAGTAAGTTGTGCAGGGAAACAATTGGATGATGCCACGAAGTGAAGGCAGCGACCAGGCAGCGACCGGGCAGCGACCAGGCAGCCACCGCCGCCTCATGGCAGCCACCGCAGCTAATGCATAGATCCAAATTTGGTTACGAAGCAAAAGCAGCGACCGCCGCCCCAAAAAGCAGTGATCGCCGCCAATTCAATTTGGCTACGGCTTTGTGTTAATTAATTGCAGCGATCGCCTTCCAACTTACGCGATCGCCGCCTCTCAGGTATGGTTTCTAAACCCGAGCGGAAAAAAGAATATGTGAGATTAAAAAAAAAAAGTTTAAACAAATATTAGAGATTAAAAAAAGAAGAAGAAAGAAATAAGAAAAAAATGGAAAAAAAACTGGAAAAAAATAGAGTGCAAGATGGGTTTATGTGTATCAGCCTTCTCTTCTCCCCACCCTCACTTTACCAAACTCAAACATATCAAACCCATTCTCCTCCTTTCTCTCCCTCACAAACCCTCAACAAAAACTCTCCTCTCTCTCACAACCCGCAGCCGCCGCCGTCCATATCCCTCCCACAAGCCGCCGCCGACGACCTTCCTCTCGTGAAATTCCACCTCACCAGCGAGGCAGCGACCGCCGCCCAACCAGCAACGACCGCCGCCTCTCCATCTTGGGTTGACATCGTCGGATTTTGTTGCTCTCTCCTCAGTTTCCTCCCGGTTCCGACATCGCCGGAGTCTAGACCAACCCCCACCATCTTCAATTTCGGTTTGGTAAGCCCCCTCTTAACCTAGAACTTGAAATTCGAATTCTAGGGTTTGGGCTATTTGGTTGATGATTTGTGGAGGATATTTGCTATTTGGTTGTTGTTGAGGATTGATTGGAGTTGATAATAGTGATTGTTGAAGCTTTGGTTTGCTTTGGAGGATTATTTTTGGATTTGAGCTTCTTGAGAATTTTGGTGTGGTTGTTATTGCTCTTGGTTGTTGTCGCTTGTTGTTGCTCTTGGTTGGTGTGGTTGTTGCTCTTGGTTGTTCTTGTTTATTGAATGATGAAGCGTACCGCCAGCTGTCGTCCACAGTCGACTCCTGAGCAAAAGGAGAGGAAGAAAGGGCTAGAAAAACAGGAATTTGTGTCCACTTTGTTCTTAGACCATCAATGTCTAGGTGCACTTGTCCTCTATGATTGCACGGAGAAACTGTTTCAGCATGGTGGTTTGGGACGGTTTTTCCATCTTAAGGCACCAACATTCAAGAGTTGGACGATTGAGTTCTTGAGCACCCTTGAGAATGTGAAAGACGAGAAAAGAGTTGCTTTTGTGCTTGCAGGTAATAATTACTCAATGAGTTACGAAGAACTCAGCTATGCACTTGGAATTACCAAGCCACCTTCTATGGATTCAGCATGGGCAAACACTTGTGACTACTTGGATTTCTGGTATGGCTCTACAGGTAATTCAAATTATGACGCAAAAGGTGGAGAATACAACTATAAATGGTCACATCCTTGTCTCCGACTAGCTCACAAGGTAATCAGGATGGCTTTCTTAGGTCAATCAGAGCTGAACAAGCTGCCGTATCTAGACCTGGCAACAGTATGGAGCATGACACCAGAATGCTCATTGGTGAAGGATTGGTTATCCTTATTTTTGGGGTGTTGTACGAAATATCAGGGTGCCAAGAAAGGAAAGAATGTGATTGGTGGAATGATATCTTTGATTGCTTTGTCCCTTGACACCCCACTTCCGGCTGAAAAATCACAGGTTTCTTCGAGCTTTGTTTATGACTGGGTCAAGATGAGGCATGTGGGTGTCTTGTCACACATGAAAGGCAAGCATTATTGGACTTATGGTTCAAGAGGAAGTCACAAGATCAAGCTTCCTCTTCAAGTAGAGATGCCTTTTGGACCCAAGTATGTGGACTTTGATATACGCAGGTATCGGTTGGGCGCTTCTGAAAGCTCTTCTGCTGGACCCTCACGTGCACCTGCTGAGCAAGATGAGGAAGACATTGAGATGGGTGATCCCGTCCCTCCCGTGAGTTCTGAGGACATGCAGCAGCAGATGTTTCAGATGATGCAGAGGATGGATACGAGGCAGCAGGCAATGGAGGTTGATTTTAGGGAGTTCAGGCAGCAACAACAGTTTTTCAGTGATGAGGAGAGCTTCATGAGAGGTCAGCTTACTCAGCTAGTTGACAATCAACTTGATTTCCGTACCATTCACCAGCGGCAGACCGAGAACATACAGAGCCTAGAAGATCAGATGCGGTCGTGGGACATTTTCATGACCCAACATTACCCACCAACTCAGTAGCGGTACTTTCTTTACTTTCCCTTATCGTTCAGTTTTTCACTCATTGAGGACAATGTTAGATTTAAGTGTGGGGGAGTAGATATTGTATTTGTTATAGTTATTTTGATATTATGATTCTGAAAAAAATAAAAAAAAATAAAAAAATAGAAAAAGCCACAAAAATATGAAAAAGGGCAGAAAAATCTTGGGATAGCAAGATCTATGCAACAAGCAGGTAACCTGGACCAGCACTAGGTTGGGGTAAAAAGAGGTTTCGAGTGATGTGAGTTTGTGAGCCCTGGAACAATTAATGAGTGGTTAGGATGAAAATCCGAGAGGGCGCCTAAGCAAAATGAGTGGTAAGAAAAGAGAGATTTTTAGGATTCATTCTTATTTGGCGAGGTGACATAAGTTGGAGGTGATATAAGCAGGAATTTGGGTAGGAAATTTTGGATCTATAAGAAGTTAGCTTTGGTCATGATTTCTTTGATCATATTTGTTAGTGTTGTTGGAGGATGAGACTATTTGGTGTTGATTGAGTTGGAGTTTTGGTTGTTGTTAGCTAGGATGTTGGTGATTTCACTTGTTTAGAGTTATGAGCTTACATGTTTAGGTGCTACATTCTTAGTATTGAGTTCTCTTGTGTACTTGGGCGTCTATGAGCTATATTGATGATGAGTAGTAGTTTTCTATTTACTCGCGACGAGTAGAGATTCAAGTGTGAGGGAGTTTGATACACACGATATCATAGTGTGTAAGTATGGTGTTTTAGGGTGAGATTACTAAGTTTTAGGAGCGTCTTGGAGCTTATTCATGCATTTGGAGTGAAAACGGCGTATGGAGGTTTATGTTGATATTAGAGACTTATTACAGAAGAAGAAGAGAAGCCAGCAGAAGACCGACGAGAAGGCAGAAGAAGACGAAGACAATCACCGGCGGCGACCGCCGCCAAACCTACGGCGATCGCCGCCCATCTACGTGCAGATATTGAAGTTATGTAAAGGCGGCGACCGCTGCCCAAAAGGCAGCGACCGCTGCCTCTGTCAGATCCGAAATTGTAATCTTTATTTTCTATTGTTTTTGATATTTTTCCTTATTTGTTTAAACTCGTTTTATGCTTTATTTTTAGGATATTATTTCTATATAATTAGGTTAGAGGAGAGCCTGTTCTTCTCTAACCCCGTTTACACTTTTCTTTTCATCAGCAGACAGTTTGTTATGAAGAACTAAGCCCTTTTTCTTAGTCAGACAATTGAAGCATTCATTTTGATTAAGTTGTGAGATTTCTCGTTCCTTATCAATTGCTTGGAATTAATCTATTCTCGTGCTTGAATCTTTCATGATTAATATTGATTGTTTCTAGCCTGATCATATAGGTATCGTCTTTATTGATCTATTGCTAGAATTAGATTGTTACTGGTTGAGCATATCTAATTCGTAGTAGCAACTGCATCGTGCTAGTATCTGGTTGTGCTAGTCTTATGTAGAGAGAATTGATTTACATCTAGGATAAAAGCTGATTGTTTTATACTGATGTATCCTGATTATATAGATAACTCCAACAAACTTAAAACATGGAAAAGAACTAAGGAAATAAAACGACGACTGCTAAACCTAGTTCTCAGCCTTAACAATTAAAGAAAGTCATAAAAATAACCTGAAACAAATAATCCAAAACGTCAATCTCAGTTGGGATCGTGTAACTGCATTCTCCAAGGGGGACGCCAAGGCCTTGGACTCAATGGTGATGTCGTTGCTAGCTCGTCATCCTGATATCGCTTCACCGTGAGCATTTGGAGAGCCATCTCGGGTTGTAAGTTAACTATCTGGGAGGTTACGTTGGTGAACCTTGTGAAGAAGTCCCCCAAGGGTTCGTCTTTTTCTTGCTTGATCGACAAGAGATCTTGAACAGTTTCTTTTCTCCTCTTAGCATTACTGAAATGAGATTTAAAAGACTCGGAGAGGGCCCTGAAAGACGAGATTGAACCTGGCTTTTGACCCATCACCCAACTCAGCGTCGTCCCCTTGTTGCAGATGCTCATTTGTGTCCTTCGTGCCATCGTATCTTTCCATCACGGGCTGTCTAAATCCCTTCGGCACAGTGGATCGTCGTATTGACTCGGAGAAGATAGAAAGGCATTCCATCACAACGGCAACGCGTTCAAATAACTAAAATTGGGCTAATCTTAGCGCGAGAAAGTTCCTACAGACGACGCCAGTGAGGGGATCGCGTTATTTTAAGGTTCTTGGATAAAAATAGGAGACACAGTTTAGCTATAGAATGAACGCGATGAAGAAAGTTTATTTATTTTATATCTCAAAAGACTCAGATTTATAGTAACGATTCCTCACACAGATTACACTTTTTCTCTCCTTTCTCTCTTCGAAAGATTAAAAAAAAGTCCCTCTCCCAAATGCAGGTACAAGAGTATTTATAGACATACATTACTTAATTGGAACATGGACTCTTTTCCAGCATACGAGTCATCTCATTCGAGCACGAGTCAGCATGTGGTGGCCTTGGTGAATAGTGATAGGGGGCCCAGTGCTCGACGGATGATCGCGTTGGTGTTGGTTGCGCGATGATATGACAGGTAGTTGAATCTCTCTCTGAGCTTGATGTTCAGAACTTAGTTCCATGCCTCAATGATTTGGTCCAAGTCGCCATCCTCTTTTTGGTTCCTTGAAGAGGAGTGAAGTTCTCAGTGCGATGATCTTTATTCGGCTTCAGTTTTGGAACCACCATCTGAACTACTCCATTCTCCGTTGGTGAAGGTTTCCAGCGCGTTGGTCTTTGTAGATTTGTTAACGTCTTGTAGTATCGCCGCATCGCTCCTCTGTTTCCTTTTCTCGAAAGGGGCGCGGTGATCATGTCAGAAGCAAGCGTGTAAAATAAGCTACTATAATCAACAAATCGTCAAAGCCAATAATCAAGGTTGTGTTGTGTACTACGCTCAGATAATTCAAATATCAATCTCAATTCCAAATTCGATTATCAATTCTGGATTACAGATAATATGCCTTAAAATCTCAGTCAATATCTTCTCAAGACTCGAAGTGTCCCTCCTCTTTCTCAACATGTCTATGCTTCACCATTCTCTCTTACAACATATGGCCACCACCGACTCCATATCCCTTTGACTCGTGATACGGAAGCACCGCACATCATTCCGGAAACGGCTAATCGCTCGCTTCTTTTGCGTGACTTCGCTTCTCCTCATGATGCCGCATCTGTCGATTGGGTACTGTGGGAATACAAACTCAACGCGAGATCTGGGAATAGCGGCTCCGTAGAAGGTCAAAGTAGGAGACGGTGAAAATATCCGGTGGCGTTGGAAGCAACGACAGAGAAGCAGACAAGTTTGATGAAGAGATTGGGGGAGGAGATTGGAGGAAGAGATCGGTAGGAAATTGGGGATTAGGGTTGGAGTTAGGAAAAAGTGGCAATATTACAAAGACGATTTTCTGATATGGCCAATCACGAAAACACTTCTTTCCGTTCCGATTAAAATCCTGAGTTTTGTATTATCATATATAGTGGTCAGTCAGTTTAATTTGATAAATTGATATATAAGGCTAGAGTTGGGATCATATGAGGACAATCCCTCAGGTGAGGACATGCGGATAGGATAACAACCGTTAGATCATCTTCATCACACGGCTAGGATTAGAAGCACTTTTATAACCATTTAATTGAGATAAGGGTATTTTGGGAAATTTCTCCTCGCTCTCTCCAGTAGACCCCTTCTATGGCGATTTCTCGATCTCTCACGCAACTCCTCGGCTGGTGTCTCCCTCCCTGCGTTGTTTTCCTCCCGGCGTTACCTTCCTCTCGACTTTGTTCGTCTTCCTCCTGGCTTCTTTTTCGTCTCACTAATTTACTAGCACAACCCTAATTTACCTATAATTAAGCAAAATTAAATCAAAAACTTCTCCATAGAAGAAGAAGAAGCATACGGAGTTGCAGAGAGCCGTTTCCTAATGGCGGAAATGAACGATTCCATGTCTCTTGATGTTGAGACTATCTACCTCGGTGGAAAGGTTTTGTTTCTTTTTTTCAGTTGCTTACCAGTTCTTGTGTGTTGTTATGAACTCATTCATCAATTCAATTTCAGTATTCTGTTTAGTTTTATGTTCATCAATTCAATTTCAGTATTAGATTATTGTTATGCCATATCTAATTAGTCTAGCCTTTCCTAGGTTGTTTAGCCGTTTGCTTCTGTTTCTGAAGGATGGAGCTTGTTGTAGATTGTAAGTTCCGGGAAATTAGATTTGTTATAAGTATCTGAATATCTTCTCTTTCTCCATGTAGCCTACATTGTGTGTTTTGTATTACCAATCAAACCATGCTCCACAACTTTGCAGCAAGCTGTGTTTACTTAATTGGATTTTTTTTATGTTATGCATCCCTTCATTTCAAAGGTTTGTTGTGAGAACATCAAGAAATATTGAATATATCTCTAAAATGGCTGCTAAAACAAAGCAAGAAGTTTCAGAGAAGGTGAAGGATGTACTGAAATTAGAGCTTCTGTGATATTGATTGTTATGCACTAAAGGTGTTTGCATTAATTCCTGACTGAACATTATTATCATTAGTGAGCTGTTTGTTGAGGGATTTGTTAAATTTGGTTGTAGGTGAAGTAGAACACCCTATTAACATTAGAGTTTCTAACATGTGATGATAATGCAGATAAATTAATCTTCAGGTATTTTTTAATAGAGTTTATATTTCAGGCATATCCTCAAGAACAAGTTGGTGTATTTGTTCAGCGAGGAAAAGGTGGACCATTGGTTGTTGCTGAGTACAGTGAGTTAAATTTGGTCCTCTTGTATGATCTTGGAATGGAGTACTATGTTCCCTTGCAAATTAGTTACAAGTCCAACATTCAAAACCCACTTAAAAATTGCCTAGTTAGGATGTAAATTTGCCTCCATTATGTTTGATATCTCCCAACGTGTTGTGATATCATGATTGAAATGCACTCACATATCTACTTCTACTAACTTGCATTGGGGTGTTGGTGCCCAATTTTCCTGTAGATGTACTTTAGTAGATTTCTGCTGCCTGTTTGCATTGAATAAATTGCTTTATATCCAGTTGTTCGAGGATCTGCTAATATTTTCCTTTTGTAAAATTGCAGGTTTGCTTACATATGTTCACTTTGAATTTTATGAACCAAGTAGCAATCTATTTTGCACTCATCCGGAAGAAATCATCCTACTTAATATCAAGATACAATTTTTTCCATTTGCAAGAGAAAAAGAGGAAATTGGTAAAATGCAATATGAACCTGATAGTCATACACTAATTATGAAACTCTTTTACTTACAGATTTAGCAATTTTGTTTGTCGTTAAAGCCATGAGTTTTCAAAATCATATGGCGGGGTCTATCATGTCCCATCTCCATGTCAAGAACTAAGTGTGTATTTTCATGAAGCTCTAAGCCATGAGTTTTCATGAACCTGAGTGTGTATTTTCATGAACCTCTAAGCCATGAGTTTTTCATGAACCTGAGTGTGTATTTTCATGAACCTAAATGTGTATTCTCATGAACCTCTAGGCATATTTTCATGAACCTCTAATCATATTTTCATGAACCTCTAGGCATATTTTAATGAACCTAAGTGTGTATTTACATGAACATAAGTGTGTATTTTCATGAACCTAAGTGTGTATTCTCATGAACCTCTAGGCGTATTTTCAATGGTATCGACATGAACCTACAATACTATCGATATGAACCTAAGACCTTTTGGTGCAATGTATTCATAATAAATAAATCCGATTAAAAAATTCATAAAGCTATACAGCTATCGATATGAACCTTGGGGATCTTAGTACACGGTGTTCGTAACAAAAAGAATTAGGCTAAAAACACTTATGAACCTGCAAGACTATGGGCATGAACCTGCAAGGTTGTCGACATGAACCTACATGACTATCGACATGAACTTAAATGTATTCATAAAAATAATCAATGTAAAAAAAATCATGAACCTGCAAGGTTATCGGCATGAACCTGCTAGGCTATCAACATGAACCTGCACGACTATCGATATGAACCTAAAGTCTTTTGGTGCAATGGGCTCATTACAAATAAATTCGGCTAAGAAAATTCATGAACCTACACAACTATCAGCATGAACTTCGGGAATGTTAGTACATCGTGTTCGTAACAAAACATATTGGCTATAAACATTCATGAACCTGCAAGACTATCGACATGAACCTCTAGGCATATTTTCATGAACCTCTAGGCATATTTTCATGAACCTCTAGGCATATTTCCATGAACCTCTAGGCATATCTAAAGCCTTTTACTGCAATGTGTTAATAACAAAAAAACGAGCTTAAAAACTTCATGAACCTCTAGGCATATTTTCATGAACCTAAGTATATTCCTATGAACCTAAGTGTATATTTTCATGAACCTAAGTGCATGTTTTAATGAACCTCTAGGCATATTTTAATGAACCTCTAGGCATATTTTCATGAACATAAATGTATATTTTCAGACGAGTTCATATTTATCAATGAGAAGGTTCATGCATAATCGCAAGGGATCTTTAGTGTATAATCCTGCATAATCTTGAATGTTATCAGTTCCGGTACGTAGACCAAATAACACAACTTTTGAGTTTGGTTCCATGTCTAGACCAATGATTGTGAACATCTGATATAACTTTATGAACCCGACATATAAAGTTTCTAAACCTTTATTATATATTTTATGAACCTGCACGACTATTGTCATGAACTTATAAAACTATCGAAATGAACCTAAGATATTTTTATTATAAGTGTTCATAACAAACAAACCCGGGCTAAAATTCATGAACATACAAGACTATCGGCATGAACCTTTAGATATATTATCATGAACCTCAAGGCATATTTTCATGAACCTCTAAGCATATTTTCATGAAACTTAGGCATATTTTCATGAAACTCAAGTGTGTATTTTCATTTACCTCTATACATATTTTCATGAACCTCTAGGCATATCTAAATCCTTTTACTGTAATGTGTTAATAACAAAAACAAACGAGCTTAAAAACTTCATGAACATGCATGACTATCAGTATGAACCTCTAGGCATATTTTCATGAACCTCTAGGCATATCTATAGCCTTTTACTGCAATGTGTTAATAACAAAAAAAAACGAGCTTAAAAACTTCATGAACCTGCATGACTATTAGTATGAACCTCTAGGCATACTTTGATGAACCTCTAGGAATATTTTCATGAACCTCTAGGCATATTTACATGAACCCTAAGTTTGTATTTTCATTAACATCTAGACATATTTTCATGAACAAGTTGACTGACATGCTCGATGTCATGCTTTGACTTGTATGTGGTGGAAACATAAGATCGTGTATTGCATAGCATAAGTAGTATGTATATAGAACATGAAAAATTTGCTCATTACTTCTCTTGCACTACTATCTGGATGCAGACAACATATCCATATACATTCATCTCCTTCCTAGCACGATTGAACTATGCTAGAACTATTAAGTATTCAACAACTAACCAAAATGCATGATATTCCTCATATCAGCTTCAGTTCACTAGCTAAAACAAAAGAATGGATCATACAACACATACAAATTCCATGAAAAACAACAGACTCTATCCTAATCTTCGGTAGTAATTTCATCAGTGGACAAGATTGAAGGAGAACCAGATGAGAGGGAACGGATCTATTCGAAGAACGTGTCAGAATCATGCATGGATGTTAAGCGCCATCTGCTTTCCAACCCATCCAAAGTTCTACTTCCAAATTACCTTCTGCTGTCATGATTGGACTAGTATGGTGAGCGAACCAGCAAATATATGACACCCTTCTTGCATTTCCAAAAAAAACAAAATCTTTGCACAGTGGAGTTGAAGGTCCTGATTTGCACTACCTTTGTGTACACTTGGTTCCCATTGTTGCTGCTCCTGTTTATGATCAAGAATGACAATAAGACTAACAAGTATGCATGGAAAGAAGGTCTTACATTTTATGAAAAATGACAAGTAAGAATAAAACAAAGTTCCATGAAACCTATATGTATGGGTGCTATGAACACACACATTAACAAACAGAGAAAGGTGATTAGCTCCCATTCCATTCTAGCAACATGATAAACAAACAAAATCTGCAATTAAATTTATAAAGGCTATAAAGTACCAAGTTTCTTATAACTAGTCACTTCATTCAATCAAAAATTGCATTGAAAGGTAAGGTTCATGTATAACATAATGTGATTTGAGCTTGAAGCAAATGGCCAAAATTTCGTCGCTGCAGCATAAACCCAGTATTCACATTTCACAAACGCATATTTGATTAATTCAGTTCATCACAAACACAATGTGTGCAGCTGCAACCCACCGTTCACAAATTTACAATTAACTTCAGGCTTGAGAATTCAATCAACAAGCAGCAGAGAAGTAAAAAAGTGGAAGCACTGAAATGACGAAAATAATACTTAATTTGCACAAATATAGCTTCTCTGGGTAATTCAAATACTACTGCCCACCAAATGGTCAAACAAGATACATTAGGGCTGAAATACATCTTAAGTTTAATTTTAATTGGTACGATGCTCACCTAGTAATTGGAAGTTCTTGCACAAATTCATAGTACATAATACTGGATTTTCCCAAGTAGTCAGTAAATGAGGATCACGTACAAGCATATTTTGAGGAGGTCGTTGCCATTTTTCCGCACAACCTGCTGTCCACAGTTGGCTATCTCCACTGGCTTATGTGTGTTTCCACTTTGATCTCTTTCTGAATAGTCGTCTCCTTGTGATCTATCTGCAAAGTTTTTGGTTTGTTAAATTCAACAGTTATCAATTTCCCCAATCCGTTGATATTTGCAGTAAATGACATCAAACAACATTAGGTTTTCCAAAACTGTCTCAAACCCTAAATCCACACGTTCGAGAACTTACCGCAACATCAACACCGACGGAAGAAGGCCGGAGAATATATGGCTCGCCACCATTTCCAACGGTGCTCTATAGTCGATTGTTTGGATCGACGGAAGAAGGATGGCAATCTTTCGTGCAGGAAACATATCGTCTTCTTCAAATCGCCATCCTTCCTGCAGGAAACAGAGAAGTAGAAACGAGGGCAATGTCGTCATTTCAAAATATTTTCTTTCAAATTTGCAAAACTGCCACCGCTTCTCTAAACGAGCACACGGGTGTGAGATACACTGGAATATTTCTCTTTTTTAATCTCTACCGTTTATTTTCTGATCTAAGGGTCCAGATCCGTCCTCATGTCCTCACCCAATCATTTGTCCTCACAAGAGCCCTCCTCTATAAGGCTAATTTCATTTATCTAAATGATTATTTACCAAATTTAATAGACCAATTTCAATTAGTGATTTAAAAAACAGACCCTATGAGAATTATGAGAAGGTTACAAATAATAATCCATTTAATAAACAATTGGACAAAAACGTCATTCATCCTCTTCACTTGCTACATAACCTAAGCTTTTATAGTTTCTCTTCCCCTCCTTCTTTTCAACCAATTTTCCTCCTGCCATCATCTCTCTTCTTTGTAGCACCACCGCTGCACTCCGTCATCGGGCACTAGCGACTCTGTCACACACTGAGTACAACATCAAATCGTGTTAATGCCTCGACCTTGTGGATCGAAGACAACATTGCTCCACCATCGACGACGCCCGTGTTGCTACACGACCGTCCACGCTACACCAACATTGTTCATCGTCCAACTGTTACGCGTCTATGTTCCGCAATTATCCTAATTAAATTTCATAATTAGATAAATAAAAAATCTGAATAAGATTACACAATCAAAAATATATATGATTATAGTTTATACATGATATACACGATATCATAGTGTGTAAGTATGGTGTTTTAGGGTGAGATTACTAAGTTTTAGGAGCGTCTTGGAGCTTATTCATGCATTTGGAGTGAAGACGGCGTATGGAGCTTTATGTTGATATTAGAGACTTATTACAGAAGAAGAAGAGAAGCGAGTAGAAGACCAACGAGAAGACAGAAGAAGACGAAGACAATCACCGGCGGCGACCGCCGCCAAACCTACGGCGATCGCTGCCAAACCTACGGCGATCGCCGCCCATCTACGTGCAGATATTGAAGTTATGTAAAGGCGGCGACCGCTGCCCAAAAGGCAGCGACCACTGCCTCTATCAGATCCGAAATTTTAATCTTTATTTTCTATTGTTTTTGATATTTTTCCCTAATTTTTTTAAACTCGTTTTATGCTTTATTTTTAGGATATTATTTCTATATAATTAGGTTAGAGGAGAGCATGTTCTTCTCTAACCCCGTTTACACTTTTCTTTTCATCAGCCGACAGTTTATTATGAAGAACTAAGCCCTTTTTCTTAGTCAGACAATTGAAGCATTCGTTTTGATTAAGTTGTGAGATTTCTCGTTCCTTATCAATTGCTTGGAATTAATCTATTCTCTTGCTTGAATCTTTCATGATTAATATTGATTGTTTCTAGCCTGATCATCTAGGTATCGTCTTTATTGATCTATTGCTAGAATTAGATTTTTACTGGTTGAGCATATCTAATTCGTAGTAGCAACTGCATCGTGCTAGTATCTGGTTGTGCTAGTCTTATGTAGAGAGAATTGATTTACATCTAGGATAAAAGCTGATTGTTTTATGCTGATGTATCCTGATTATATTCCTAATCTTAATGCTGCTATTAAACTGAATCTTGATAGTTTCATGGTTGTTTAATTAGTTAGAGCTATTAGTATCTGGTTGTGCTAATAGCTAATTCAGGAAAGGAATAGGAATTTCCATTGCATGAGATATTGAATGAGTTATCTAGGATCAACTTGTCATACGAAGTGTGGATATTTGTTTGCCTGAGCTATTTCCCAATTACTGAATCTATCATCGTTTACTTGTTACTATTTGCATGCTTGGTTGCTTAAGACAAACAAAACCCCCTTTGGTTACTTGATTGACACATATATTTCATACAGAACTAGAATCTGTCTCCCTGAGGACTCGACCCTTACTTGTCTAGGACTGCATATTAGGTTTGTTTGGATTACTTGCATAGGAGCAATTAGCACGACAAATTATTGTTATCAAGTTGGCGCCGTTGCCGGGGAGGCAACAATTCTAATTGTTTTTGTGTGTGACTTGTGTGCCAATCTTGGTGTGAACCTATCTTATGGTTCACACCCGTGCTGCTAATAATTTACCTCTTGATTTAGATCCAGAAATTAAGAGAACTCTTCTTCGTACTCGCAAGGCTATTCGTGCATGACATCAGGCAGCTAGAAGCATGGCTGAACGTGTTACTCTTGAATCCTTGACGGCGCCGGATCTTGTGCAAGCACCTCGAGCAGTGCAATTCCCTGCACTCACTGCAAGCGTTAAGTTTGAGCTTAAGACAGGAGTGATACATTTGCTTCCGAAATTCAATGGACTACCGTTAGAGGATCCTAACAAGCACTTAACTGAGTTTCATGAGGTCTGCACTAACATGTGTCCATCTGATATCACTGAAGATCGGATGAAGATGAGAGCCTTTTCCTTCTCTCTTAAGGAATCGGCTAAGGACTGGTATCATTCTTTGACTCTAGGGAGCATCACTACTTGGGTTGAATTGAAGAAGGTGTTTCTCGATAAGTATTTTCCAGCGATTAAGTCTAATCATCTGAAGAAGAAAATCAGCAATATTGAGCAACAATCTAATGAAATTCTCTATGACTATTATGAGCGTTTCAAGAGTCTGGTTACAAGTTGTCCCTATCATGGCTATGAAAAGCATGATTTGATTCTATATCTTCATGGAGGTCTTCGCGAGGATGACCGTAGGATGGTAAATGCTGCATGTGGTGGGAACATCTTGAAGAAGACATATGAGGAAACCTTAGAGATCTTTGCAACGCTAGCTGATGATTCTAGGCAATTCAGTGGGAGAGGTTCTCATACACTTCTAGCAGCAGGCTCTCAATCTACTGTTGACCAGGCTGACTTTGACATTCTGAAAGAAGAAGTGAGACGCCTAAAGCTGAAAGGAACCCCCCAGCAAGCTAAGGTTGTGAGATTTGCAGAGATGAACTTCATCCAACTGATGCTTGCCCAACACTCCAAGAAGAAGCAAACGCGGTTGGAGGATATCAACAAAGGCCCAGGTATGACTCTCAACCCAACAATTACAATTCTGGTTGGAGGAACCCATCTTCATCTACGGAGGATATGATGAAAATGTTGATGCAAAACACATTGCAATTCCAAGAAGCTACAAAATCTAGTATTCAGAACTTGGAACGACAGATGGGTCAGATTTCTCAAGTGGTGAGCAAGCTTGAAGCAAAGGATTCAGGGAACCTCCCATCCCAAACTGAAGAGAATCCAATTATTCAAAATGTGAGTGCAATGTCCTTGAGAAGAGGAATGAAGCAGGATGATGTTCGAGAAAACCAAGTTAGAGAAAAGCCAATTCTGCCAGAGTGGAAACCGGTTGCACCATTCCCATCTGCACTGCAACGCTCCGAGCCACTTAAACAAGACAAGGACATGTTTGAGATGTTCAGAAACGTTGAGGTAAACCGTCCTCTCCTTAATATGATCAAATCTGTTCCTCGTTATGCAAAGTTTCTGAAGCAGATGTGCACCACAAAGAAAGCTCAAGACAAGAATAGTCAAAAGAAGGAGAAAGTCGTTGAGCATGTCTCAGCTGTATTTCAGAAAAATCTTCCTAAGAAATGTGGAGATCCAGGTATGTTTACAATTCCATGTACAATTGGAGGTACCAAGTTCGATAAAGCCTTATTAGATTTGGGTGCTTCCATTAATGTTTTACCTTCATCTCTATGTGAAACCTTGGGGTTAGGACCTATTCATGAGACTAGAGTAGTTATTCAACTAGCTGATCGATCTACTGTGCGACCTATTGGAGTAATAGAGGATCTTCTTGTTCAAGTTGATGATCTTACTTTTCCTGCTGATTTTTTCGTGCTTGACATGAACCATGATAAACATGCAACCCCTACTCTGTTAGGGAGACCGTTTCTAAAGACTGCAAATACAAATATTAATGTGAGTACAGGTACTTTGACCATGGAATTTGATGGGGATAAGGTTCAATACAATATATATGATATGAACCCCATTAAGAAAAATTCTCTAAATGTTATTGATGTGATTAATCCTACTTGTTTGGATAAATTACAAACTATTGTAGAGAATGTCATAGGAGATCCACCTGTAGATGTTGCTTTATCTACTAATTTGCAAGAAGTTCAGGCTATTTTAGACCTCGACGGTAAGTTTCCTTCTCATCCATTGGGCATTCGCCCCACTGTGCTAACCTTTTCAGACGAGAAACCATTGTCTTCTAGTGTGCAGGCACTTAAGATTAAGCTTCAACAACCGCCCGATAAGATCAACAAAGGGAAAGAGAAGGACATTACTTTCATGGCTAAGGATAAGGTGGTCAAAGTGAATGGAAAAAGGTTTAGATCCTTCCATGTGTGGTTCAACAAAGAGTTCAAGAAAGGATCGGTTATCTCGAAACCGAATGGTGTCAGCTGAATCATCTGAGTACGATGTCGAGCCACGACATTTAACTAAGGCACTTATTACAGAAGAAGAAGAGAAGCCAGCAGAAGACCGACGAGAAGACAGAAGAAGACGAAGACAATCATCGGCGGCGACCGCCGCCAAACCTACGGCGATCGCCGCCCATCTACGTGCAGATATTGAAGTTATGTAAAGGCGGCGACCGCTGCCCAAAAGGCAGCGACCGCTGCCTCTGTCAGATCCGAAATTGTAATCTTTATTTTCTATTGTTTTGATATTTTTCCTTATTTGTTTAAACTCGTTTTATGCTTTATTTTTAGGATATTATTTCTATATAATTAGGTTAGAGGAGAGTTTGTTCTTCTCTAACCCCGTTTACACTTTTCTTTTCATCAGCAGACAGTTTGTTATGAAGAACTAAGCCCTTTTTCTTAGTCAGACAATTGAAGCATTCATTTTGATTAAGTTGTGAGATTTCTCGTTCCTTATCAATTGCTTGGAATTAATCTATTCTCGTGCTTGAATCTTTCATGATTAATATTGATTGTTTCTAGCCTGATCATCTAGGTATCGTCTTTTATTGATCTATTGCTAGAATTAGATTGTTACTGGTTGAGCATATCTAATTCGTAGTAGCAACTGCATCGTGCTAGTATCTGGTTGTGCTAGTCTTATATAGAGAGAATTGATTTACATCTAGGATAAAAGTTGATTGTTTTATGCTGATGTATCCTGATTATATTCCTAATCTTAATGCTTCTATTAAACTGAATCTTGATAGTTTCATGGTTGTTTAATTAGTTAGAGCTATTAGTATCTGGTTGTGCTAATAGCTAATTTAGGAAAGGAATAGGAATTTCCATTGCATGAGATATTGAATGAGTTATCTAGGATCAACTTGTCATACGAAGTGTGGATATTTGTTTGGCTCAGCTATTTCCCAATTACTAATTCTATCATATTTTACTTGTTACTATTTGCATGCTTGGTTGCTTAAGACAAACAAAACCCCCTTTGGTTACTTGATTGACACATATATTTCACACAGAACTAGAATCTGTCTCCCTGAGGGCTCGACCCTTACTTGCCTAGGACTTCATATTAGGTTTGTTTGGATTATTTGCATAGGAGCAATTAACACGACAAATTGTTGTTATCAATACGATTGTGTTTTCGATCATTTACATTTCACGATCACTACTAGAAACACGGGTCATTCTCGACGCTTTTTCGCACCATTTTCGACGCTTTAAAACGTCGACAAATGTGTCTTCGACGCTTCGAATAAGAATCGAAAATGTCAATGCAATTTTTTTTTGACGCTTTTAGTCGCCGATAATTTCCGACGCTTTAAAGCGACGTAAACTGGTTTGCGACGTAAACTGGTTTGGGACGCTTTAAAGCGACGTAAACTGGTTTGGACGCTTTAAAGCGACGTAAACTGGTTTGGACGCTTTAAAGCGTCGTAAACTGGTTTGGACGCTTTAAAGCGTCGTAAACTGGTTTGGACGCTTTAAAGCGTCGTAAACTGGTTTGGACGCTTTAAAGCGTCGTAACTTAAAACATATCCATAGCCAAAGAGTAGTATGAACCTTCTTTCTGGGAATGCTTTCAAGTATCCCGAACTGCCAGGTACCGATTCAAGCGTCATCTCCTACAAAACCATCCACAAAATTTCTCAACACAAAAAGCTAGAGAGTTGTGTGTTTAATTAAAATTTGCACACGCCAAATTGCTATTAAGAAGTAACTTGCTAAGAGTGTACGAATGGATATACTTAATCAATACCATACCAGAGACAACAGCTTTCCGAACTTCTTCATGGAAATAAAACTTCAGAAGTGGTACCAGTGTTGGAGCAACCTGGACGAATAACAATGACGCTACTTACATGATAAAATGTCCGAAAATTTGTGTTATCCTAATGTGTCCAACAAACCTGGTCAATCCAGGGGTAGAATCCTTCCTTCAGTTCATCAGCATAGCAACATAACATGTTACAGGCAGTAGCTTTTTCCTCCAGGACACTAGTCTTGATTCCAATCCTCTTATCCCCAAGAGTGATAGTCTCCATACTACATATATAACACCACTGATCATCAACCAGACAATCAAACTTAAACATGTAGTAGATAATATTTAGGTGGACCTTTCTACGACACAAAGATACAAAGACAAGCTAGAGACATAATCATTGACAAGCAAAGTGGACCTTCCGGAAACACAACCGAAATTAGATAATAATGAGCCTAGAATACTGACCTGTCATCATCAATCTCATTATCATTACCAATACAAATATTTAGCAAAATGACAAATAGAGAGAGGCTTGGAAGTAGTTACGTTACTGAGATTGGATCTAGCAGGAAATCGGAACGATCGACGAGCAGCTCTGAGTTGAATCCTAGCGCAAATGAGTCGCGTGCATACGAACACGATAAACAACGTGCGGACCGCGAATCCAATCACCGTCATCACCAGGTTCATCCCCGAAGCCTATTAAACCCAATTCAATCATTTAGTAGAATGAACAGAGTTCTCCTGCAAGATTACAGTTTAAATTCATTCTTAAGTAAATTGATGGTTTATTTTTGTAAGTAAATGCATGCCCTGAAAATTACCATTTTAGGTACCAGTACCAAAATCATTGGAAAGTATGATACTCAAGTTTAAATTCATTCATTCTTTTAAAACCAAACACACAAGAAGTACAAATGTAAAATGCCATCAAAACACTAAACTGAAACTTGGGACAAAAAAAATACTAAACTGAAACTTAAAGAGCATAACTAACTGGCTAAAGGATTTAGCAAAATATTAACAACTCAAAGGTCCGGAGCTGGAAAAAGAGGTAAAAGTAGGACAAACTTAAACCTTGTCTAAATTGAAGTCTGAATGAGAGAAACGGTCCCTATTCACTAGTAGTTCATATGCGCAGAATGGTCACCCAACTGCAACTTGGAACACAGCCTGTACAGTTCATATTAATCGAAAAATACAATTAAAACAGTTTATATTTAATATGAATGCAAAATGATACCAGCGGTACCCTACCTCGACCTCCACTCCATAAGCAGTTTGCACAGAAACCCTTGGACCTCCAACTTCATACTGCAAGAGTTTCCCTGATGCTGCTCCAGATGCAACTGTAGCAAGCCTAACATGATTTACATGAAGTATAATAAGTCAAAGGAGCACCAAAGATTGAGTGTGGCAGTCAAGTTAATGTAGGATCAAAATACCTCCATGGAATGACAATGTCATGTTCACAAGCTACTAGGCTATGACCATCAGCTCCTTCCATAATACTTTCGACCTTTGAGCTAAGATAAGTGACACCTGACTCGAAACACCTAACAAAAATTAATGAATTATACAACAACGCAGCACGAAAAAGCATGACTAGACAGTTGGCTATCCTATACTATCAAATGCCATAGCAAAATTCTTAAAAGCACTATCACCTTCTGACTAGCTCCTCGTGCAGTAAATCTCTGTCAACTCGTCCATAAGCGATATGTATGGGATTACCATCGTCAAGATATACAATAGTATCACGCCAGACATGTTCAATACAGTTCTGAAGCCCCAATTCTGGAAATAGAAAGTATTGCATAAGAGTCAATACAACAAGCTGACCAAATTTAATAGAGAACTTAGGATAAAACATATATGCAAAACTTACTGTCAAATAAAGCACAAATTATTTTTTGCTAAGAGAATTGTAATATAGGATATTAATATAGCCTATATAATGTGCACAACTCACCGGAAATGGAAAGGAAAAGAAGAAACTATAAAATTACTAGACTATTCTGAAAAAGGTTTAGCACTGATGCCAAAAAACATTACGAGCCTTAACAGGTTGAGAAGGTGCTCAAGGATATCACGTGAACACGAAAACTTTCGTGCACACTCACACAATCACGAAGGGACACAGGTAGACTACGTCAAAAACATAAGTGATAAAGCTTTACCTCTAAATTCATCTTCCCAAACTCCATAATTGTTTGTGAAAGGAAGGTCTGGCCCTATCAGACCAACACTTAATCCCAACTTAGCTGATTCTGCAGCCAAAGCAAGACCAACAGGTCCACAACCCATAACTACCAGATCCAGTAGCTCATCTCCGACTGATATTCGAGGAAGCTGCCATCAATCACCAAAAACTCATCAAGATAAAACTTCCCTATAATGAAATCTTCGGACAATGAAAAAATTGTTGTCAGAAACAATGAACATTAGTAGAAGATGATAGATATCAATTGCAAGAGAACGGCAATAGAAACTATGAAATCAGCCTGTACAGGTAGGGTACCGCTAGCAACGATTCCCTCCCATCTTAATCGAAAAGAACTATAAACAGCACAAAACACAAAGGAGATTAGAACCTGAATTTTTTTCGAAGGAAGAACAGGTAGAACACGCAAACTAACCGATTCATTAATCGGGCCGAAAATCTCATCAACTTTCCCGATCTTCATCTTATTAAGCAAGTAAATCCCGGCATTAAAGTACGGGATCTTCTCATGTGTAAGCTTAGTTATCACTTCCCCCTCGCACGCATGAAGGAAAGTCAAAATCTCTGCACAGTAACCGAATTAACATCACGGAAATGCGAATGCGAATTAGAGATTGTAGATGGAGGAAGAGAAGGAAGACGAACCATCGACTTCAGAAGGAGGTCCTTCGTCATAGAAACCTCGTCCACCACCACGACCGCCGAATCCACCGCCGCGACCACCGAATCCACCCCCACGACCTCCGCCTCTAAATCCGTCGCCGCCTCTTGGAGGAGCCATTGTTTGGGGAGAGAGAAAGATGAGAGAGACGAAGGGAGATTTTGTTGTTGGGGGATTGTTGAGAAGATGGAAGTAGGAGAAGATTGTGAATTTGCTACTGGTCAAATTTTCTAGGGTTTGAAGGTGCGATCTGACAGCGCTAAAGAACAACGGGGAATTTGCGCTCTAAAATTTAGAGTTTAATACAATCGACGCTTTTACAGCATACACAGACGCATTTAATAGCAGAAATTTTCTGACGCTTAAAAGCGTCGGAAACAATCGTCGCTAAACCGGCGCGGTATATTCTCCCCTTGACGCTTTCCTAAAGCGTCGACGCAAAAGCGTCGTTTTTGTACCTGATTTCTAGTAGTGGATTGTGTTAACAGTAGGTTTGTAACGGTTAGACATGGGTCAAATGTAGTTTTAATTAACAAATGTAGGTTTTACAAATAATTAGGCTAAACATGACATGGATCAACTAACAGTAATTTTAATTAGGTTAAACTTTTCAAAATGACCGGCGAAGGATTTAACAATAACCAAAATGAGGACATATATACAGATCGAGGACTCGACGGTGGAGTAGAAAAAATGTATTAATAATGTACGTAACTGATTAATGATCAACACAAAATGGTTGTTGAGTTAACGTAAACCATAACAGATTAAATTATTGTAGGGATCTGAACCGAGATTTTTATTCTGATAGTAGGTACATAACAGATTCCAAGAATTAGCTGAAAAAATTGACAAGTGCATACATAAGTTGAATGAAATCTGGAAAGGATTTTATAATCTTTATTTTGGTGGGTACGTACGAGTGGAACAACTGTTTTAATACTCCATTTCACTGTACTCGCTTGGCATGATTCATGTCAACCATTTGTTTATTAGGGTTTTTGGAATCGCAAAGTACGAATCCCGTTTAATCGGGTAATAATAAAAAGGCAATTAGCCTTAATTATGATTCAACGGCTTACTTTTATAACATCTTTTTGCACATAAATACAACAATAGTGCAGTTGAAATTTGTTGTTGAATGAGCTGGGAGATCCACTACAGATACGATCAGACGAAGGCCATGAAAATAAATTAATAAATTAATAAATAAATACATGATCTACGGTACAGTGTTACCTTACACAGTTACACTAGTTACCCCACTTGTAGTGGGGTAGTTGTGGTGGTCGGCGACCTTCCGGCGACTTCCCGGTGACCACCCGACGACTTTCCGGCGACCACCCGGTGGTTGTCCGGCGGAGGTCCGGCGATGGTCCAATAATAAATGAAAAAGTTAAAGTATAAAAATAAATGAAAACTTAAGTCTAATTCAAATTGGTGAACATTTAAATATAATGTGATGAACATTCTGTTGATGAACATTTAATTATAATGTGATGAACATTCTGTTGGTGAACATGTAATTAAAATGTGATGAACATTCAATAGAGTATATCAAAATGAACGTTTATCAACATTTTGATGAACATTTATGAACAACGTGATGAACATTTAAGTCAATTGTAATGAACTTTCGCTAATAAACATTATATTAAATTCTTGTGAACATTTAAGGATGTTTGATGAATATTTAAGTATGAGATGATGAACATTTAGGTAATTTTTGATGAAGATCAAGTGTTTTTCTACTCGAAATTATATTAAAGTGGTGTTCCACATAAGTGGTGGTCCGGTGGCTTGATGGTGGGTTCGTGGTGGTGCTGTCGTGTTGGTCTGATGGTGGTCCGGCGGTGGTCCGCCGTTTGTCCAAATAACATAACCATTTAAGTGTAATAAACTTTGTGAACATTTAAAAATAATTTGATGAACATTCAGTTGATGAACATTCAGTTGATGAACATTTAAGTATAATGTGATGAACATTCAGTTGGTGAACATTTAAGTATAATCTGATGAACATTCAGTAGAGTATATCAAATGAACATTTATCAACATTTTGAGGAACATTTATCAACATTTTGATGAATATTTATGAACAACGTGATGAACATTTAAGTCAATTGTAATGAATTTTAGCTAATAAACATTTTATTAAATTCTTGTGAACATTAAAGTATGAGATGATGAACATTTAGGTGATTTTTGTTGAAAATTAAGTGTGTTTTTAAAAGAAATTATATTAAAGTGGTGTTCCACATAAGTGGTTGTCCGGTGGTTGGTTGTTGGTGGGTCAATGGTGGTGCGGTGGTGGTCCGGTAGTGGTTCTCCGTTTGTCCAAATAACATAAACATTTAAGTGTAATAAACTTGGTGAACATTTAAATATAATTTGATGAACATTCAGTTGGTGAACATTTAAGTATAATATGATGAACATTCAATTGGTGAACATTTAAGTAGAATGTGATGAACATTCAGTTGGTGAACTTTTAAGTATAATGTGATGAACATTCAGTAGAGTATGTACAAATGAACATATATGAACATTGTGATGAACATTTATGAACAACACGATGAACATTTATTAATAAATAATTTTGTAATATTTGTGAACAATTTTATACATCTTTGTGACAATTTTATTCCGGCGAGGCCCAAAGATGGTCCGGTGGTAGTCGGAGGTGGTCGGCGGTGGTCAGCGGTGTTCCGGCGGTGGTCGGAGGTGGTCCGACGGTGGTGACAAGGGGTGACAAGGGGTGCCACGTGTCATCATATGGGCTCTTGGATCTCTTTTGATCCAAGACTCTACATTCATTCTCATTTATCATTTTAACAAGTATTATTACATGACACTTTTCCTATATAAATAGGTTAAGCTTTAATAAATGGGAACATTTATTGGTTAGATATTAATTATTTTTATTATATATATACTTTTATTAAGGGGTTTATATTTTCTTTTTGTATGAATAGTTTCTAGTTTAATATGTCCTTATAAAAATCGTATATATATATATCATCTTAATTTAAAACCAAATACATTTGAAAATAAAATCATATCTTCAATTCTCCATCCTAAATGAAGATAGAAGTACTGATGACGAAATCTTCAATTCTCCATCCTAAATGGAGATACAACTACAGATGACGTATTTTTAGATTACGATCACTATAACAAAACTGTCTTTTTATGACTAAACTATTCGTCACGTAAGTATAATATTTCGTCACGGAAAGTCAATCGTGACAGACAGATTTTCGTCACGAGTTCGAACCTTACCCCGTCGCCAAAACTATAGGTTACAAAATTGTATTCTGTCACGGAAAATTTAGCATTTGTGACTAAAATTGAATAACAAAGCCTTTTTTTATCACCAAAGATCTTCTGCGACGAAGCCTTTTTTGTCACCAAATGTCTTATGCGACCAAGATTTTTTTTGTCACCAATGATCTTATGTGACGAAACCTTTTTTTTTCATCGAAGGTTTCCGGTGATGAAGCCTTTTTTGTCGTCGAAGATTTCCTGTGACGAAGCAGTTTCATCACCTAATAATGCTATCTATCAGTTGTGAGATAGCGTTTTTTATGTGCTCTCACCAAATGTTGAATTGCATTATTAAATGAAAGATCTAAATAAACCATATACAACCTCTTACGGTGTAACGAGTATTCACCCTCAATGGTATTCAGGTTTGTTAAGGTTGATATTCAACTTAATTTACCTATATCAATATAGGTTAGATATTCAACTAAATAAACATGAATAAATAGCGTAAAAGATTGAATAGAGCCACAAGCATATGAGAATGCGATTAGTGCATATATAACCTAAATCTGCATAAAGTTGAATATCAACCTTAACAAACCCGAATATCATTGAAGGTAAATACTCGTTACACCATTACACCACAATACTCGTTACACCGGAACTCACCTCTATCTCTATATATATATATTATGGAAATACCATTACATATACTATTTTTAAAACGAAAAAAAAAACATCCCTAAAATCCTAATTGTAGCAAACATGCAAAATATTGAAGTGTTAGTTCAATTAAAATGAAAGCTCGTAACTTTCTACCATGACAACCTTGTTAAGGTTTCTAAGTGTTCCACTTTGAATTCTTCAATTTCAACTTTGTAAATTGCATCCATTAGAGATCCTAGAAACAAAGGAAACCCATAACATTATATCAATGATTGATTGCATATATTGAAACAAAATTTATAGCAAGTTTTGGAAAATGATTTGTTAGATTTGTGCCTTGAATCCCAAGTTGAGCTTATTGGGCCCAATTGGGTCCGTTTAGGTTTTGTGTTTTAGGAGAGTACTATATATACTCTCTATTATCTCATAACCTAGTAGAGAGAGTAAAATTAGGGTTTTTGATAACCGTCACAAGTAGCAAGAGAGAGTGTTCTTAGATCTAGAGCGTTTCTTGTGAGTCTTGTAATCAGTTTCCTCCTCTGAAATATAATCCGATCTCTTCTGCCCATGGATGTAGCCAACACAACGTTGGTGAACCACGTAAATCTGTGTGTGCTTTGTTATCTTTTCGTTTATCTCTGTTTTCTGTTTCGTCTTCCTCACATCCGTCATAACAAACTGGTATCAGAGCTTCGGGTTAGTTGGGTTTGTAATCTGGTGAGGAAAGATGTCTGCTTTCAACGTGAAGATCGACAAGTTCACAGGGAGAAACAGTTTCAGTCTATGGCAAATCAAGATGCAAGGTTTGTGGGCGCCGTTGTCGAAGGACAAGAAGGCGACGTTGTTGGGATGGCTACTCTGGAGGAGAAGGCACATTCAACGATCATGTTGTGTCTTGCAGATGATGTCATCATTGAGGTCTCAGACGAAGAGACTGTCGACGGTCTGTGGTTGAAGTTGGAGAGTTTGTACATGACAAAATCTCTAACTAACAAGTTGCTTCTGAAACAACGTCTATTCGGACTGCGAATGCAGGAAGGTATGCAACTCCGGGATCACTTAGATCAACTGAACACATTATTACTAGAATTGCGTAATATTGATGTGAAAATTGAAGACGAGGATGCTGCTTTGAAGATGAGGACTCAGTTATGTATGTATCTTCATCTTTCGAATGATGCCAAACCGAAGCAACCAACTTGATGGGAGTATTATCGTATATATCATCGGGACCTGAAGATATGATAAAATGCAAGTATTTGCATGACGGGCCAAGACCTTGAATTGTTTCGTTTGCATAATTTGCTTTCTTTCTTTTGGCGGCCGACTCTTGAGTTTTACGATCACAACTACCCACCACCTCTTTGTTGGACTTAGACTTCATTGGATATGAAAAAAATAACAAAATATAAGAACAAAAATAATACAACACAAAAAGTGAACATAAGGTGTGCTTCTAGTGTTAATCAATATATACAACAGTGCAAAACAAAATAAAACCAGAAAACCAGTGAAAACTGTAACAACAATGCAGAAAAATCAGAACAACATTCAGCAGTGCATTACCATAACAAATAAACAAGAACAATTGCAAATTGAACATATGTCATGAATAAAAATACAAGTTCTAGCTAATCATATACCTGGACTAATTATGTGGTCTTCTCTTTGGCCACCAATACTGTTGTCTTCTTTTTGGAGCTATGATCCACCTCTTGAGAAACTTTAGACTTAGACTTTTTTTATCAGGCGTGGAGTACACTCCTACAAAAATATTACATGAGCAAGATTGAGTAGACAAGATGTAGCAAATGCTTGCATTATCATATACGTTCAAAACATTCATACCTCGTCGTCTTCGAAAATCACTAAGTGGATCGGCCATTGCACAAAACTACCCTGAGCACCGCCTAAGTTAGTGAAACCATCTCCAGTAGGTACCGGAAGAATATCATCAACATGCCCTTCGTAAACAAAATCAATTTGGACTTTATAGTGACCAAGCTTCATTGATCTAAAATGTTGGGGCAATGCACCATCTGAGGGTTGTACCATACCATCCGCCACAATTACTTTGTTACCAGAAACTTCATCCTCAAGGGCAAGATGACATGGAGCCCTTTCCTGCATAAATAAAGAAATTGATGCAAATATACTCTATTTAATAGATTATAACAAAAAGGAGAAATATTTTATGTAAAATATAGTGTCATGACTAGTAATATATTCTTTTTAGCCAACATGAGACTAATTTGTACCTTTAGCTCGCGTGGTTGAGGGGCAGAATCAAGTTCATCATGTCCGTGGAGATCATCTACAGGGTTGGAAGTGGAGTTTAATTGACCCATATGTCCCATGGCGGCTAGTTGCTTTCGGAGGACCTCTGCCACTCTTTTCTCCACTCTTTTATCTAGTTCGTCTTCAAACTCCTTTCTCATTGAAGCTCTAATTGATTCAATTACATCTGAAGAAGCTTCACTATGATCACATTTATTTTGTCTCTTTCTCGGACCAAAATCAATTGTATAACAAACACTTCCACCTGTTGCCTTGACACGCCCACGATGATCTTTTTTCCCCATAGCTTTGGTGAGGGCATCCTCTCTCTCTTCAAAAACGAGATTTCCTTTTTCTTCTTCTTCAATGTACTCCAACTATGTCAATTAGAAAAGTAAGAATTAGTTCATATTTTATAATCAAAGAAAATAAATATTACTTAGATATCACTTCTTACAGTTTTTTTGGCAATTTCTGCAACTTCCTTATCATTTGGGACAATTTCCCACTCTCCATCTTTATTTAGAACTTGATGAGCCAATATCCACTCCTTTGATCTAAATTTCTTAACTCTAGATAGTGTTGAGGTGACAAAGGAGTTCACCGAGGAGCTACTTGAGAGAGTTAATGTTGCTTCTGGTAGAAGTCGTCCATCGTCTATCCATTCATGTCGTTTTCTAATATAACCCTTCTGGCTGGTGCGATGATAGCTTTTGTTGAATGACGCACTGTTCCTTTCCCTTTCACTACGAACCTGTCAAAAAGGATGTTAAAGATGGTTTCTGAAAGAAAAACAAAGACATTCTAAAACAAAGACATACTTAAAAGGTCAGCAAAATGCTTAAAAGGTCAGCAACAAAAGTGGACAAAATCAAAGACAACAAGACACTAGGCATCAAAATTACAGCAAGACACTTTAGCATCCATACATAATAATTCCCCCCTAAGATATTATGCTCCCATCTTATTAATTAGGAAAAACAGCAAGACATTAGGCATCAAAATTACTGGTCATGAATGCTAAACGTGGAAAAACAGAAGTTGAACAGAACCAAATACTTTAGCTGTACCACTGTTGGCACTTCAGGTAAATAAAGAGATCAAAAAAACAGCAAGACATATATTTCCCAAAAACAGATTTGCAGAATAAGTTGAACATCAATGGTGTACCATTTTCATTTTTATTTCACTAATGGATTTGCAGCAAAATTAGCACACTATATATTTATTTCTTCTGAGTTGGCAAGCATGATAAGTTCATATTATGTCAGCAAAATAATACTGAAATCAAGTATGGCTACAAAATATGCCAACAAAATATTCATTCACCAAAAACAGATTAGTACATGATGCATAAGAAACAATTTGTATAAAAAACAATAACTTACCAATGACTCCGGCATGAAGTATTGTTTAACAAATGTCTTCCAATCATCCTCTGTGATGTGGTCATAGACTTCCCAAGGCATCTTGGATAATTGTGTCTTCGACATCTTTTCTTTCTTGGTGATCCATCGACGCACCAACTTACTCTTGAAATCTCTAAACCGTTTTGCCACACCATGGTGAAAATATTTTTCCCTTGAATTACTCGAATCGTCATTAATGTGGAACATAAGCTGTCAATTTTCAAAAAATGTTAAATTATGAACATAGTATTAAAAATATGTTTGATAATTTTTAAAATAGACAAATAAAGATCATATATATCCAACGTTTTACCTTGGTCTCCTCCCAAAACCCCTTCCTTGTTTGCTGATCTATCTTTCGGTATTCTTTCTCATTAATATTAATTCTAGCAGCACAAGTTCCAACTTGCTTCCCGTATTCCGCCGACCACTTTCCATCAGGGATATTGAGCTCATTATACTCAAGGAACATAGCCTTCTTGACCTTAACTCCGTTTGATCGACCACGAACATTATTGTTCTTTGTAATCGTGCTAACATCTAATGATTCGTCACCTGTTGTAGGAGGGATAGCTGGATCGCTATCACCTTCTGAGTCATTTCCAACAACAATTTGATTATTCATTTTAACACTGACAAAAACACGTACTCCTGCATCATAAGCAAGAAAACAATGAGTATACATAAAGATTAATGATTAAAGATATTCAATATACATTAAAGATTAAAAATGAAAGATTAAAGATATTCAATATCCCTCGACCTACTTCTATTATATTCATGTTATATTTCTTAAATCTTTAGAGAGGTTAAGAGGTTAATCATGTAGTAATTGGCTTCATATCTAAATTTTCTTGCACTATTATTTTTAAAATCTTAAGTTTCAACTATCTTTTTAAGCTTATCATTTTTTGATGAAAACTGCACAATTTCACATTACATACATTATACATATGATTCATTATAAGCTATACTATACATTTAAAATGAACTAGATAATGATTTGGATCGGAATTCAAACCAATTTAATTAGCACATTAATAAAACAATATATGCTTCCGAAAACATAAAAAATGAAAAGAAATAGTTACTCCCATCCGATCTAGCTCATACAACCATAATGGCCTCCCATGACAAGAATATCCAATACATCATGGCATTTTATAGTGTATGTAATTGTTTAACTACATTTTCTAACAAGGACCAGAAATTAAAAGGGCAACATATAGTTAGGCTGGGAATTGAAACAAGATATCATCCTCATGAACTGAAACAACATATCATCCTCAGAATATCCAATACATCATTGGCGATTTTATAGTGTAAGTTTCTACTAGGCATTTTACCAAAAAGTTGGAGTGCATCAAAATTTCTTAAAGAATCAAAACAACATGTTCAGTCAAAATTCCACCTAATAAGGGACTAATCACCCACAACAGCAACAATCAACCATTCATACCACACAAGAATCAGCTCATGCACATCAAAATTCGAAAACAATTTGCGAAGGAGGAAGTTTCACCTACCTCGATGACTTCAAGGACGAAATTGCCAATGCTGGAGGAGGAGGAGGAGACGAGGAGGAGCAGTCGACTACAATGCTAGGGTGAGGAGGAGGAGGAGAAGACGAGTTCGACAGTGGCGGAGGAGACGTGTTCGACAGTCGACGACAATGCTGGAGGCAACGGCGCGACGAGGCGAGTTGGAGGAGGTGGCGAGGAGGAGGAGGCGACGAGGCGAGGAGGAGGAGACGATGAGGCAAGATGGTGGTGACCGGCAAGGAGTCGCTGCTGGTTTTGCGAGGAGGAGGATACTTAGAGAATTTTGAGGAAATGAAAATGTCGAGACCTAGCTGCTAATTTTTTGAGGCGGGCACTAACAGCCCGCCTCCAATATTTGATACATTTTTTGAGGCGGGCACTAACAACCCGCCTCTAATTTCTGAAGCTTCAGAAACGTTTGAGGCGAACAACGACTGCCCGCCTCAAAAGGTATGGCTTTTTTAGGCGAACGCTCAGTGACCGCCTCAACAGGTCAAAATCACATAACTTTTTGAGGCGAACGAAAATTTGCCCTCCTCTAACTCATCTGTTGAAGCGAACAAAACGAATGTTCGCCGCAATAGATAGTGGAAAAAGGTTTTTTGCGGCGGATTTTAATATGTCCGCCTCAACAGGGGGGCTGCAACAGGTTTTCTCTACTAGTGTATCCCTTGAGAGTAAGGTTTCTGAGCTCAAAAATACAAAGTCTTCTCTTTCTCATGAGAATGAGAAGCTGTGTAATGATCTTGTGGTACTCAAGGAAGATCAGGAGTTGTGGCGAGATGAGCATGCTAGATCCTACATAAATGGCCTAAAAACCGATTACTCAAGTCGATTTGTGCCCCACAGTGGAATTGGACATGGCGCAGATAAAAACCCTAAAACTCATGAGTCACCTAACGTGAATTTGGAACCCCCAAGGAACCATTATTGGAAAACCCTTGCAAAAGATATGTCACCAAGGTGGAGTCCTTAGGGGAAAACAAATTCGTCGAAAGGATAAACACATGGTTTGATGGGCAGAAAGCATACGCAATCTGGTTGAGCCAACTTCAAAACACAGAGCCAACACATATTGACTTCGAGTCCAGGAAAGCTAACATTCCCATCTGGCCAGGACAAAGCAAGTACGTCAATCTCAAGCAACATCGTGTTTGTTGGCACTATGGTAACACTGGGCACTACAAACACGAATGTTCCCTCATAATCCAAATTGAGGAAAAGATACGTGCTCCTTACCGAGCTCAGAACGAGAGAAAGTCAGAAGATACATCAGAAACTCAATCAGAGTCAAAGATGGGATCCAAAGATCACTCCAAAGACACTCCCAAGACTAAGAGTGTCAATGCTCAAGGTGGGATAGGATCAAGAGGATCACCAAGAAGTACCCCAAAAGTAAAGGTTGAGGTTAATCACTCTGAACTCCAAGGTACTATGAACAATAGGTCCGTCCCACAACACTCAAGCAAGACAAAACAGAATTTTTGTGGCAGAAGACAATGAGCGACAAAATAACATTTTCGTGGCACAAAACATAGGCGACAAAACCACGTTTCGTAGCCCAAGATCATTGACGAGAAAATCAAATATTTGTAACACGTGAGAGTGGACGACAAAACCACATTTTCTAACAAAAGTTTTTCTAAGATGACAAAAAGTTTTCGACGCTTTAGATCATGGACAACTCGCCTAAAGCGACGAACCCGTAACAAAACATGTTTCATGGGCCTTGATTTTGGGCGACAAAAAACTCCCCTATGGCGACGAATTGTTTTGTATCCCCAAGGGCTTCTTTGTTGCAGGGAAATGTACTCACGCGCGCGTACATAGGCCTATTTTGTTTTTGTAATAAAATATATAATCATATATAAGTACTTCTATAGTGTAAACGTACTTACTGTCTTACTCCAGTACTCTGTAACAATAAAGTCACATACGGAGTATATACTTCCAAAATACTCCGTATTTGGAGAGTTGTGTCATATATGAGCCGTATCACTTTCATATGGTATTATTTTATTATTATTACTACAAATTTCTGAACTCTGTGCTTTGACCTAAAATTTCGAAAATACTCCGTATTTGTACGTCCATACGTGTATAAAATTTGAGACCACTATGTTGTTATAAATGGGTATATTAGTAAAAATTAAAAAGATGTTATTGAATTATAAATAATGTTAAAAATGAAAACATAAATGATATAGTAAGAGTTGGATGGGATTTTGAGTAATTTGGTGAGGAATGTGATTGAAGAATGGAATGGTGGGCTAAAAGCCAAGTACATTATTAATAGTGGTAAAGCCGCCATCAACGACAAGATTATGGCCATTAACATATTTGGAGTCATCGCTAACCAAGTAAAGCGCAGCCTGGGCCACATCTTTGGGCTTGAAGGTGACTCCTTTCAAGGTGGCCAAGTCCCTGAGAAAGTCCTCCATCTTCTCCGGCGTGAGCTCCGTGCCATCCCCTTGAGCATTTGTTCCGTCTCTCCAGGCATCGAGAAGCATCGGCGTTGCGACCCCAAACGGCGAGATACAGTTAACCCTAACGCCGTACCCCCCTAACTCACACGCAGCGTTCTTGGTAAGGCCGACAACGGCGTGTTTAGACGCCGTGTATGAGTGTGGGCCGAGCCCGCCCATGACTCCCGCCACGCTGGCAGTGGTGACTATGGACCCACCTCGGCACGTGAGCATCGCACGTGCCGCGTGCTTTATGCAGAGTGCCGTTCCCTTCACGTTCACCCTCATGATCCTATCGAACTCCTCCGGGTCAAAGTTCAGGATTGACTTCTTTGACTTGCTTTGACTTCCCAACACGCCGGCGTAGTTGACCAGGATGTCCAGCCTCCCGTGTAGAGCCAGCGTGCCGCTTACTAGGCTTGACACGTCATCCTCCAAGCTCACGTCACAGTGGAAGAACTCCGCCGAGATGGATTCGGCCAGGGCTGACCCGGATGAGTCCTTGATGTCAGCTATCACCACCTTCGCACCGTGCCGAACGAACAGTCGGCTCGTTGCTTCCCCGATGCCTCCCGCGCCCCCTGTTATTATTACCACTTTGCCCTCTAGCCTGCGTCCCCACAAAAACAGATTATATATAGGCTATGCAACATTTCCAGACCAGACTCACATCTACGATGTACCTACCTTTTATATGGAGGAACAATCGTCTGAACAAGAGAGGAATCCCTTGACACAGAATGGAGATGGAACTCTCGGATCCTCTCACCTGCACGCATTCTCAATTCTCAATTGCTTAACAAATTAATTAAGCCCACTAATTACAATGTAATGTACCTCTCGACGCTAGCTCTTCCTTTATATACACCCACGGAGGAGATTAACAGCATCTTCAATAATCAAACGCTGCAGAGCTTTGCTGTATTTGCCGGCTGTGGGTCCTACACTTTTTTAATAGTCATACGCAACATTCATTTTTTATCATGTGGGATATCCTACTTCTCTACCATATATATGCACAATCATAAACGGTGATCCAATTTGTTTTTCTTTCAAGGCTTCTACTGTATTTTTTTTGTCCATGAGATTTCAAACAATATATATGATCTTCCAGGTAAATCAATTATTATAAATAATGACAAATTAATTTATTGAAGAAAAGTATTGGTGTAGCTTAGCGCTCGGGATTGTCTTGGCGCCTGACAAAATCAAAAATTTTTGTGGCAGAAATTTTTACAAAGATAATCATCCAAAATCAGAATATTTTACAAATGTCCTCAAATCTTACTCCTAATCGCCTTCTGTGTTCATTTGTGTGCTTATAACTTTTGTTAGTCTAATCTTTACTATACGTCTGATTATTCAATAGGATTTCATGAGATACATTTTGATGAATACTATATAGTTTTCAAAAGTGAATTATAAATTACAATAGTGAACATACAAATTACAATTTGTTGAATTTATGGTACAAGTCTTTGTTTGTATGTCTTCTTCCCCTCGAGGGTTGGTCAAAGTATAATTATACGATTCCACACAACATATACCCTTTTATAAAATACAAATCGGGATCTTCATTGACCATTGCCGTTCGAGAAAAACCTAAGCCCACTCGTTTAGTAAAAAAGATGTAGTCAAAGTCCAAATTGTTCAAGTGTGTAACTGTGAATATGCCCATCAGATGTTGACCAAAAAGCATACTTATCACAATAAGTTCTAATCTGGCCTAAGCCAGATACCAGTTCTATTGTTTGGGCCCTATAAGTTTTCTGCTTATGGCTAACCCAGTTTTTCGACAAATACCCAAAACAGTAATGTTTTTTAAGTTTCTGCATCACTTTTTTAAATTATAAGAAAATACCCCTTTGCTGACGTGTTAATTATAACAGAGTTGTCAACAAAATTTTTAACAGAGCTGTCAACAATATTTTTAACAGAGTTGTCAACAAAAATTTTAACAGATCAACAAAATTTTTAACAGAGCTGTCAACAAGAATAATAAGTTGTCAACACCAATAATAACCCTTTGCTGACATGGAATTATAACAGTTGTCCACAAAATTTGTCAACAATTTTTTTAACAGAGTTGTCAACAAGAATAATAAAATGTCAACACGTCTAAATAAGTTGTCAACCCAACTAAATAAATTGTTTACACGACTAATAAACGGTCAACAACATACAACACGAGTAATATTACAAAATTGTCAACACTTTACAAAACTTGTCAACACATTAATTTTTTTTACACACTAAAACAAACTGCACTAAAACAAACTGCATTGTCCCTGCATAATCCTTGTCAACACTGTCAAATTTTACACACATTAACTTGTCAACACTGCCAATTTTTTTTGTCAACAGTCCCTGCATAATAATCAAATCCTTGTTTTTAACCAGACACGGAAATCAAAACTCTACTAGAGCCTAATTCATTGAATTAGTACTGCACGAACACAAACACAAGATAAATTAACTTGTCAACACTGTCAATTTTTTTGTCAACACACTAAACACACACATGGAGTTCCAACAGTTATTCAACATATCAATCAATATACTAAATAAAACCGTCAAAACATTAAATAAAAATTGTCAATACACTAGTAAAGGTGTCAACACATTCAAAAATGTTCATACACTAAATATATTTATTAGCTTAACAAAAGAGGAGTTTACATAATCAACAATAAATTCAATACAAAATCTTCATCACTCACATGTAAACCTGCATTCAAAATCCGAATTAATTTAGTATACTTGTGTGCTGCATGCCATACACCAATTCTCTTTAGTTTGGCAAATTTTGATAGTCATCCATGAATTAGGCAGTATCATAGAAGCAAACTTTGAACTTCATACACTAAATATATTTAGTATACTTGTCTGCTGCTGCATGCCATACAAAATTCTCCACTCTTTCTGATTGTACTATTCCATTCATTCTCAAATAGATCCAATCGAGATTTCACTGTTGCTGCAGTATCATATGTTTGTTTGAAATTTATCAAGGATATCACCATCATAAAAGCAAATTAAATCAGCAAAACCAAACCAAACAAACAATGCATTCATTTCTTTTTATCAAGTGAATTGTTCAGATTTGCGGTTCAATAAAGTTTTATCTACATTTCATATATTCTATGATATATGTATTTACGTGGAAGCTGGATGAACAAGTATATAATTATATGATATCATCAAGATCTCTAGCTTATTTGTAGGATGATAAGTAAACTGGTCACATGTCAGGACATGGAGCACAAGAAAAAACTGGATCTTCGATCCATGAATTCAATAAACAACAAATAAAAACAAAAACACATACAACACATTTGAGCATAGTGTGAGATACAAACAACTACAACCTCATGTCTATTCAATCATTTATCAAGGATATCACCATCATAAAAGCAAATTAAATCAGCAAAACCAAACCAAACAAACAATGCATTCATTTCTTTTTATCAAGTGAATTGTTCAGTTTTGACAATATCGATATCATTCACCATCACTAAACTTCAAATTCACCCCTAATTCTCAAGTGAATTGTTCAGTTTTGACAATATCGATATCATTCACCATCACTAAACTTCAAATTCCCCCCTAATTCTCAATCATTTCAACATCTACCTCTAATACCTTAGATCCGATCTACTTAATTGCTGAAACAAAACAAAGAGAACAGAAATCTCACCTCTAACGCCAACGTTGTTAATTAGGGCATCGATTTGGCCGAAAGCGTCCCAAACTCTTTGCACGGATGCTTTAATGGATTTCTCATCGGCGGAGATATCAAGTGTGATAGCCACTGTTCGGATCGACGAATTGTCTCGACAAATCTCCAGATCCGCAGCTCAAATTCGGCATTGATTCCGATTGCCTCACCAGAAGATCACTTGGTCGACTGATTCACGATTATGCAGGGTTCGGACAAGAAAATCATGGGGCTATGCAGGTTGTTGTCGCGTTCGATGAGGCCAGAGGCAAGGCACCGGAGGGGCGGAGAAATCTGGAAAGGGAGGTGTGAGATGGGAAAGAAGAAAGGGGGCTTAGGAGAAGAGGAGATGCAGATCTCAAAACAAGGGCGTTTTATTAATATTTAGTTTGAGAGTATAACTATAGTGTTCAATAGGGCATTGTGCACAAATCCTTCTATGACTAACCCCCGTTACAGCACTCCTAATGGATATAAGCGAAGTCTCTAACCATTAAACTAAATAACAATGCTATGTATTTAAAAGCGCCACGTGTCGCCCTTTAGTTGGTTCGCGGTCGTTTTTTTAAACGTTTTATCGAAATATTTTAATAAAAAATATCATAATTCTAGTTACATTTTTGTCTATCCATAGACACTCATTTTGTATATATTTTGTATGCATATGATATTTTTATTTTATTTTTGAGTATTATTAATTTCTATAAATCGTTTAAATATTAATTAATCTGTTTTAAAATAAATTTGTATACTAAATTAATGTGTTTAAAATTAATTGACATTGGATGGAATTTTCTGTACAAATTTAGTATTTTTTTGATATTATAAATGTCAATGATAATTATTTATAATATTTTAAACTATAAAAAATTCTAATATCTTAACATTCAATTCATTAATTTATCGTTAAATTCAGTAGTTTTCTTCAGTTTATTTTTATTTCATTGTCATGTCTTTAATTTTTGTATACTTCGGTAATGTCTTCACTTTATACATCCATTTTTTGTTGTTGTAATATATGTGTTCAATTTATGCATCATTTGTTTGTCATTAATTATCTAAATGTCTAATATTTTCTCTTAATTTTGATTAATAAAATATAATAAATATTTCAATTAAAAGAAACAAATATTTGAGATTTTACTATATCTTTTAACTGGTTATGTTTAATATAATAAGATCTTATTTATTTATTTAAAATAAAAAATATATCAGTAATTTAATACAAATTCAGGGGTATAAATGTTATTTTATAAACCTTACAACCATTTCCTTAAAACCTCCATTACAGCACAAAAACAAACAGTAAAGCTATAAGAAAGGCTATAGCTTACAACCCTTTCTTACAGCCCAAGTTTTAGGCTGCGTCTATATGCACACGTTTTTTTTGCTAAATGCACACTATTCTGTGCGGTAACAATTGCAGTACACATCTGTGCGTTAACTCTTACCGCACCAAAGGACTCAGGGGCATTGTTGGAATTTTTTCTGAAATCTATACGACGCTGGTGCGGTAAGAATTACCGCACAGATCTGTGCGTTAACAATTACCGCACCAGATTAATCCCAGATTAAGAAAAAAAAACAGATTTTCATTAACTTAAACCCTGTGCGGTAACAATTACCGCACAGGAATTGTATTTTTTTTAATTAATAATTTTTTTTTAAAAAGTATTAAAATATTATTAAACCTGTGCGGTAACACTTACCGCACAGGTTTAATAATATATTAAACCTGTGCGCTAAACGTTACCGCACAAAATGGTGCGGTAAACGTTACCGCACAAAACGTTTACCGCACAAAATGGTGCGGTAAACGTTACCGCACCAGGTTTTTTTGAAAAAATGCCCGTTGGAATTTTATGCCGTTGGTGCGGTAATAGTTAACGCACCAACGGGCATAAAATTCCAACGGGCATTTTTTGGTTGTATATATAGGTTGAGCTATCTTGTTGAAGTTTTGCAATGCACACTACAATGTCTTATAATTATGAGAGTAGTGAGGATGATGGTAACGACAATTGGATATCAGGGGTCGTGGAAGAAGAATACGAAGTCGATGAAGAAGAGGAAGTGGACGAAGAAGTCGATGAGGAAGTGGACGAAGAAGTCGATGAGGAAGTGGACGAAGAAGACGAAGAAGTCGATGAGGAAGTGGACGAAGAAGAGGAAGAAGGCGAAGCAAATGTATCAATTGCATTAGACGATTGGACTCCGTTACCGATTTTGGTTAGTATATTATCAATTTAAATTTTGTATTTAATTGCATGAGATTTAGGTTAATTAGTTAAAATTGCGTATCTAAGTAATGTAGTTTAATCAATATAGGAAGAAGACTTTAGACCACATTTTAGTACTGCACAAATGTGGGATAGTAAAGAAGAGATGATGGAATGGACAAAACAGAGAGCAAGGGATTTAATGATAGTTTTGGTACATCGTACATCTAGCAAATATTGCGTTGATTTGCGGGCGGAGTGAATATCTCCCGTGAACTAGGTGTTTGTTCATATGGCTTCCGTTGAGAATCAAGATTCCGTTGATCCTAAGGTAACTCTACCGAACCCTAATACGAATGATACTAGGGCAAAGATGCCTAATGAGAATGCAGCAGCTAAGCGCCAGCCATCCAATCGAAGGGCTCCCAAGAATGATCATCCGATGAATCATAAACAACCAAGTCTTCCCCCACTAGGTATCTTGAAGAACTATGACCTTGAAGATTGTTCGGTTTATGAGTTTTCATTTGATGAAGTTAAGCATGAAGTTGAAGCGCAGAAACATGTTCTTCTTGGTGGAGTCATGTCTCCGTTTGCCACCTTCCGGGAGATGCAGGCCTTTGTTAATCTGAACTGGGCCGACCATATTCCGCAGATCAGTGTTCGTCAGAACGACATTTGGTCGTTTCGTTTTTCCAACGTCGAGGATAAGAACTATGTCCTTGAAAACGGACCTTGGTTCTTTAATGGAAGTATCCCAATTGCCCTAACACCATGGGAAGAGGGGATGTCGTACTCTTGGAAGAGTTTTGAATCTGTTCCAGTTTGGATTCAACTCCGTAATCTCCACCCTTGGTTTCATTCTCATCACATGCTTAGTGTCATTGGCAGCATGATTGGTACGCCAATTACCATGGATGAGGCTACACGTGAAAGGAGAAGAGAGGATTTTGCTCGGTTGCTTGTGCAAGTCTCCCCGTCTGACATTCTTAAGGAGGCTTTAGTATTGAAAGATCCTACTGGCAAAGTGTATAATCAGAAAGTTTGGTTTGAATGGGTGCCGTGGGTTTGCGGTCATTGCACTTCTTTTGGTCATGAAACATCTCGTTGTCGTTCCCATAAGAAGAAAGATGATGGATCTGATTTGACTGCCCAGTCCAGTGTGAATCAGATTAAGGATCAGAAACAATGTGATGGGGTTCCTGTCGTTCCAGAGCAGAATTCAGTGGATCCTAAAGGAGTGACACAAGCTACTACTGACTGTGCGTCTACTAGCACATCAATTGGAGTAGAATCAAATGCACTTAATGCAGCCCTTGTTGATAAGGGGAATAGCACTGACCTGACTTCTAAGCAGCCCGATGTAAGTCAGTCAACGACTCCTGTAGCTATTCAGAGTGCTGATAACAACAGTAAATACAAGCATAAAAAGCAAAAAGGCTGCCAACCTAATGCTATCCGAGTATTGAGAAGCAATAGCGCCCTTGATGGGGCTAAGGTTGATGTCTGAGATCTCTATCGCTGCCTGGAACTCTAGGGGGTGTAACTCTGCCCCTAGAGCTAGGCTCATTACAGAGTTCTCGCGTAAGAATAAGCTTGCTATGATGGGAGTTTTAGAAACGAAAATTGAGGCAGATAAGGAGTCTCTTGTTAAAAGAAGTTTACTACCGGGTTGGTCTTTTGTCACTAATAGCTCTAGCTTGGTCAAAGGCAGAATCTGGCTTGCTTGGGATTGTAATCTGATTAATGTTCGTGTTGATATTATCGACAGCCAGTTCATCCATTGTTTTGTTCAAAGTAAGGATCAGGTTACTTGTTTCTCTGTTACCTTTATCTATGCTAGAAATTCTAGCGCGCTTCGCTTACAGCTTTGGGAGCGTCTTCTTGACATCAAGGCGACCATTACAGGTCCCTGGACTCTTTTGGGTGATTACAATTGCATTGCCACTGTTTCAGAGAAAGTTCAGTTCTCAGGCAGACTTCACAGTGTCGATGCTGATTTTTGCAACTTTTTAGACATCTCAGGGCTTTCTGACCATCCGTATTCTGGTGCAACCTATACGTGGGATAATCAGCAGCGTGGGTCGTGTCGCATCGCTTGCAAACTTGATCGAATCCTAACCAATGATGTTTGGCACTCTATGTATAACGCCTCTCAAGTGTATTTTGCTGACCCTTGTTTTTCTGATCACTCTCCTGGCATCATCCGAATCAATCCGTCCTTCCGGCACAAGAAAGTTCCTTTTAAATTCCGGAATTATTGGAAAGAAGAGGATGACTTTCTGGACATTGTCACAACTGCGTGGGGGTCCCCGGAAGTGGGGAATCCGCAATATATTGTCGCCTCTAAACTCAAGCTTGTCAAGAATGCGCTCATTTCCTGGCAACGTGGCAGATTCCGTAAGCTTGAACTCATGGTGGAGAATTGTTCTGATTCGTTAAAAACTGCTAATACAAGGCTGCAGTCGAACTTCAGCAACTTAGAGTTTCAGATTGATGTTTTTGAGGCAAAAAAAGAGCTTGATAAACGGATTGATCAACTCCACAGTTTTATTGCGCAAAAAACAAAAATTGAGTGGATCACACTCGGTGAAGAGAATTCGGCAGCATTTTACAACAGTCTCAAATCTACTCGTGGCCGTAACTCTGTTTATTCAATCAGTAATTCAGCTGGGGATGTACTGATTGAGAGAGATAATATTGCCAATGAATTTCTGAATTTTTTCAAAGAGCTGTTTGGGGTTGCTCTACATATGCAGCAGCCTGCCAACTTTGATTCACTGACTGGGCCGAAAATTGATCCTGAGCAGCATGCTTCAATCTGTCGAAGAATTTCTGATTCAGAGATTAAAGATGCATTTTTTGGAATTGGGAATATCAAATCCCCGGGTCCGGATGGATTCGGGAGTGTCTTCTTCAAGCATTGCTGGCCTGTTGTGCAAGTTGACGTTTGTGCGGCAATTTCTGATTTCTTTCGTAGAGGGAGAATCCTTCGGCAGCTTAACGCTACTTTCATCAATCTCATTCCCAAGATTGACGCACCATTCTCGGTTAATGAGTTTAGACCGATTGCTTGCTGCAACACAATTATAAAAGCCATCTCTAAAATCCTTGTTTCTCGAATCAGACCTCACCTGGATTCCATTGTTTCTCTTAATTAGGGAGCCTTTGTCCCGAATCGTCGTATTCAGGATAATATTGCTGTTGCCCAGGATATCATTAGAGGGTATGGAGATAAGCACTCATCCCCTCGCTGCTTCATTCAGATTGATCTGCGTAAAGCCTTTGATTGTGTGAGTTGGAGTTTCCTGCGCGATTCTCTTGTGTATCTTGATTTCCCGACGCAATTGATCAATTGGATCATGGAGATTGTTACGACACCGGCCTATTCTATTTTACTCAATGGGGAAGTTGAAGGCTTCTTTAGGGGCGCGAGAGGACTCCGCCAGGGAGATCCTATTTCTCCGTTTCTCTTCGTCCTTATCATGGAAATCTTCACAAGAAGGCTACAAGCTGCTGCTAATAATCGCGGATTTTCCTATCATCCGCGATGTAAGAAATTAAAGCTCACTTCTTTATGTTTTGCGGATGATCTGCTACTGTTTTGTAAGCCCACGCTGCCCACTCTTCGTATCATTGATAAAGTTATTAAGGATTTCGCTGTGGATTCCGGCCTGATTGTTAACTGCCAGAAATCAAGGATTTATTTTAGCGGAGTCTCTGCTGAACATAAACGTGCTTGCTCCTCTGTTTTGGGATATGATTCCGGAGTCCTTCCTGTCAAGTATTTAGGCGCACCCCTTCATGCTAAACGTCTTCGCCCCGGGGACTTCACACCGATTCTTGCAAAGCTTCAAAGTGCGATTTCTTCCCGTCAAGCTAAACATTTATCCTACCCGGGTCGAGCTCAAGTCATCAAGTCAATCCTTGAGAGCGTCGTTGGGTTTTGGATGCAAGTCATTAATTTCCCGAAATCTGTCCTCAAGCGTGTCGAGTCTATATGTCGTTCGTACCTTTGGACTGGCGATGTTGGGAATAGAAGAGCTCTTGTGTCTTGGAAAGTGGTCTGTCGAGATCTTGATTGTGGAGGCCTCGGATTCAAGGAATTACTATCCTGGAATAAAACGCTCCTTGCAAAATTGGCTTGTGATTTGTCTACTGCCAGAAACAGTATTTGGAAGGAGTGGGCTGTTCAAAATTTGCTCAAAGGTCGTACTGTCTGGGAATGCAGATGCATTGCTGGAAGCTCTACTCTATGGAAGTCGGTGGTTAAAGCAAAGAATGCTTTGTGCGCTAGATTCCCTGGCTCCACTCCTCCCTTGGATCGTATTTGTACCCAGAATGGTAAGCCTTCAACTGCAACAATTTACAAATACATTGCCCCTGCTCATTCGGTTATCCCATGGTGTGAGATAATTTGGAATGGAATTCAACCTCGCAAATGGTCGTTTATTTGCTGGCTTGCAACTCAGCGCAAGCTGCCTACTCGTGACAAACTGTTCAAATGGGGAAGAATTGACTCGGATGTGTGTCCACTCTGCAGCTCAGGTATTGAATCTGCTCAGCACTTGTGGTTCGTGTGTCCTACTGTTAACAGGATCCTAAGTATTGTTCTATAATGGCAAGGAATCGGCGTTCGTCTTCCTGATCTTCGTAGTTGGTGGAGATGGTTTTCTGATTCTACGAAGCGTTCCAACAGGATCTATCAAGCACGACTTCTTTCGTTTATGGGGGTCGTTTATTTTAGTTGGAAGCTTCGTAATGATGTAATTTTTAACAACAAATCCATTAATGTTGAGAGTGTGGGCAGTGAGATAATCAATGCTTGTAAATTTAGGATCCTTCACAAGCTTAGAATGAACACTAGAAGAGGGAGAGTGATGATGAGACGGCTCCTTAGCCGATAGTTTGTACCCCATTTTGATTCGCAATGCAATTTCTTACCTCGTGGCAAAAAAAAAAAAAAAAAAAAAAAAGGTTTGGAAAACCTAGATCGGGTAGGCCGAAAGTGAATTTAAAAAATCCAGAATTGCCGGTTCCGAGGCTTCGTCACCGAAAATCGAAGAAATGTGGTTGTACATTTGAGTTATATGGGGTTCGTATAAAAGAAGGGCCTTATAGTTATAAATGGATCGTGAATGTTGTAGAAGGTCGTCACAACCACACCCTTCCTACTAGTTTTCATGGGAATTCATTCGTGGGTAGAATGAGCAAAGAGGAGGAGAAAATAGCAAGGGAAGCGGGGGATGATCGCAAGACGCCAAAAAACATACTTATTCAGCTTAGGATAAGAGACCCGCAAAATGTGACATCCATGAAGCAGATTGCCAATTTTTTGCAGAAGATCAATTTTGAAGATCGTGGTGAATTGTCAGTTACTCAGTGGTCTCTAAATTTTCAGAAAGAGAACAAGTATTTTTGTCAACCTTTGAGGAACACGAGGACGAATGAGGTTGAAGTCCTTTTTTTCGCTCACCCGGAGTCGATTCGTTTGTTCAGGAAGTTTCCTCATGTGATTATCATGGACGCCACATACAAGACAAATAGGTATGATATGACTTTAGTGGAGATGGTTGGTTTCACTTGCACGCACAAGACGTTCAACATCGCATATGCATTCATGGCTCAGGAGACAGTAATGCATTACAAGTTTGTGATGATGTGCGTTCATGAGTTGTGTAGAAATTTGGGAGTGATGCCGAAGGCTATAATGACCGACTGTGAGAAGGCTTTGTTGAGAGCAATCAAACTTGTGTTCAAAGACACTGATGTGAAGCAACTATTGTGTTGGGTGCACATTAAGCACAACATCCAGTCACACGCAGAAAAAGTGATTAAAAATACTAAAAGGGCGGAGAACTTTGTTACGCAATGTTGGGGGATATTTTGCTCGAGCACCGAAGAAATCTACGAAGAGAGGTTGAGAAAGCTGAGAGATTCATGGAAGAAGGGCATTGTTGGTTACGTTGAAAAGTACTGGTTTACTCCGTACAAGAAGTTCATAGTTAGAGCGTGGACGGACTACACTCTTCACTTTCACACAAGGACTACAAACAGGTATCTTTGTTTGTTTAGTTGTTAATTTGGACCACCATATTATTAATGCTAATGATTAGAAATTGTGTTTATTTAGGGTGGAGGGGATGCATAAGGTGTTGAAAGAAATTGTGGGTTCTAGTAGAGGAGGCTTCAACAGAGTGATCGTGAGGATCCACCATGCGGTCATAGTTCAGATGGACCTGATTAGGGCGACGATGAACCAAGCACTTACCACTCGGCAAATGGTCTTTGATGACCCAACCTTTCCTCCTGGCATTCGAATGTTGTTTTCAAGGCTATTTTACCGAGTGTCAGATAGGTGTTTTCTGTTGTTGTTGGAAATGTACCAGCAAATATTGAAGGAGGAGTATTCAAATGTTTGTGATGATCATTGGGTTCGAGATTGTCTTGGGATGCCATGCGTACACGATCTTGCTAGGGCAATCATTTCAAAGACACCTCTTGTTCCGGATGATTTTCATGACTTCTGGAAGGAACTGAGATGGGAAGATGATGCAATAAATTTGTCCTTACCCGACGACAATCGTTCAATGTCTATTCCGGAGATCAGAATGCGTGAAATGTGGGCGAAATGGGAAAGTGGAGATTTGAGGGATGGAACTCTATTCAGATTAAGTGAGTTGTACATTGACTTGGAGCATCTGGAACAAAGTTCTTTGGTAGAGCCAACAAACTTGTTTAGGAAAGGAAAAGGAAGGCCGCCGGGATCAAAGAACAAGGAGAAGCAGCGAAATGGGAATTCTCCTCCGAGAGAAAAGAGGGAAAAGAGTTACCACGAGTACGTTAGAGAAGACTTAACAAATACTGAGAATGCGCAAAAAGTCGCAAAGGAGAAGGCAAATAGGCAAAGTGAACGACCAACTTGTCCTAAAAAGCAAGCAAGTCAAGTGTCGTTCGACTTCGGATCACAGTCCCAACCTGAACCATTGTTTTCAGAGACCATCGATTTAGAAGACGAAGACATGAATGCCGTGCCCCTAAGAGCTTGCTATCCAGATCGAAACGAAACAGAGGAAGGAGAAGATGAAGAAGAGATTGAAGAAGCCATAAGTTATATGGGGGTGAACTTGGGGGTGAAAAATATTGACTACTTTTGGCTTTCCTACATGACTTCTGTGAAAGATGTGCGTTCAGACGGACATTGTGGGTATCGGTCAATGGCTCTACTTACGGGTATGCAACAGAGTCAATATCGTATGATCCGTGCTGCGTTGGCAGCGGAGCTTCTTGGAAACAAAGAGACATGGGAGCCCATACGACGTGGACTACGGGTAGGATCATGGGATGATCTTATTGCTCAAGTTAACTACATGAGAAGTCCTTGTGAGAGACCATTTTGGATGGACATGCCATTTATGGGTTTGGTGTTTGCCACAGTGTATAATGTTGGTTTAGTGCAACTATCCTGGGATGCGCCGTGTTTATGCTTGCCAATAAGGCAGTCTACAGTGAGCCCTGGTCCTCCACAGAAGATTTTTGGGATAGCTCTTGTCGGATGCAGTAATCACTGGATACCGGTAAGAATCTGTGGTAATCTAAACAAACGTCATGAAACGTCGAAATCATTTATACTTATTGATTAATTTTCTTTGTATATCTAGGTTTGGCTCCGTGATGGGGCACCATTGCCACGTTGTTCCGGTTCGTGGAGAAGATTTGCAGATGACAACATCAAGTGGTGGGAAGGGATATATGCTGGCCAAGTGGACTTGTTTCGACAATACCGCTTCACTGCTGGAAAGCGTATGGACTACATGACTTGATTTGTAATAGTTTAGTAGCCTTGATCTTTAGACTTCGATTGGAATTGATTTATAATATGTAATGACTTGTCTTGTCTGCTTTGAAATATGTAATGACTTGTCTTGTTTGCTTTAAATAGTGTTTTCAGTAGAGTTAGATGAGGTAGGTGAAACAGTGAAGTGAAATCAGTGAATCCATAAACTACAACACACTCAGCGTAAATTAAAAAGACAACAGACTCATTAAGGAAAGACAACAGACTCATTAAGGAAAGACAACAGACTCATTAAGGAAAGACAACATACTCATTCTTGAAATTTAAACTAAACACAGACTTAACGGAGATTCACTGATTTGATACCCAGATCCCTAATCGGAGTCACTGTCATAAAAACTAGGAACAGGGTCATTGGGAAACCTCTGTTGTATCCAGTGTTTGGCTGCTTCAATACTCTTAGCCTGGTGAAAATATACCAGCTTCAACTGCTGGTCAGATATTTCCTTCAACAGTTTTGCAATGACTCGGAGATGATGACTGTCGTATTCTGGCTCAAGATACACGATCATGTAGTTACACTGACATGTGGTATACCTTCGTCCATACGTATGGGGATTGTTCTTGTCATTACCAGTGAACACCTTGATTGTTCTTGAGCACCTTCTACTCGGGCACTGGATCTCACTGCCTTCTGCTGGAACTGGGGAGGATGAAGATGATGCCATGGTTGTTTGAATCTGTAATACAAAGTAAGAAAACATGTTAGAAACAATGAAGATATCTAACGAAATTTATCAAAATGAGACTTTTAATTGAAATACAGAGTAAGAACTTGAAACCTAATTATTTTACGGCGCAGTGAGAATGAGATAATAGGGTTCACTGAGGCAGTGAATTTATAGCCGAGGTTTTACTAGGGTAACTTAGATTTGGGCCGATGTAGACAAAAGGTCCACAACAACAAAGGCCCAATAACGTAATTCGGTCATCCAAAGGTGACTTACAGCTGTGTGGTAGTTGTAACACACTCAAGCAAAATATGGTGGTGCGTTAGCAATAAACGCACAACTGATAACAGAACTTCGTCAAGATCCAACAGATAAATCCCCAACCCTAGGGTTTGCACGGTTTGCAGCAATCCTGCACGGTTTGTATCCAACCGTGCCGCTTGACTGGACGTCTTCCACATCTTCTGCTGATCTGCACGGTTTGCAGCAATCCTGCACGGTTTGTATCCAACCGTGCCGCTTGACTGGACGTCTTCCACATTTTCTGCTAACGCACCAGAGTCTGGTGCGTTAACAATTAACGCACCAGACTCTGGTGCGTTAACACTTAATGTTAACGTTACGAAATTTCATAATGTTATAAAATAAATTAAATAAATTGATAACGTTACGAAATTTATTTAAATATTTCATAACGTTATCAAATATTATTAAATTCATAACGTTACGAAATTAAATAACTAATTTCATAACATTATCAATTTAATAAATTAATCAAATTAAATAAATTGATAACGTTATGAAATTAAATAACTAATTTCATAACGTTATAAATTTAATAAATAAATTAAATTAAATAAATTGATAACGTTACGAAATTTATTTAAAAATTTCATAACGTTATCAAATATTATTAAATTCAATTCATAACGTTATGAAATTAAATAACTAATTTCACAACGTTATAAATTTAATAAATTAATTAAATTAAATAAATTGATAACGTTACGAAATTTATTTAAAAATTTCATAACGTTATCAAATATTATTAAATTCATAACGTTATGAAATTACTTATTAAATAATTTCATAACGTTACGAAATAAAATAATTAAACTATTTAAAAACATTACAAAAGTTATAGAATATTTAATAAAAATACATACTTGATGTAGATCTACGGGAGTCGAAAAAGCTTCCGGTTGCGCCTCGGTTTGAGAATTCAACCTTCTATTTGCTCGAGTAGCGTACCCGGGACCGACGTTTTGGACGGGTCGCTTTCGGTTTCTTCGCCTCGGAGCGGGTATCGGGGCGGGTTGGGCTGCTGGTATCGGGTCGGGCCGGGCTTCGGGAATCGGGTCGGGTCGGGCTTCGGGAATCGGGTCGGGTCGGGCTTCGGGAATCGGGTCGGGCACCACCGCTGTTCTCCGTCGGAGCTCTCTCCGGGCACCACCGCTGAACGTCAATGGAACCTCCTCTTCCTCTTCTTCTTCCTCCTCCATAGCAACCCAGCAAGCCCCACCGCTGAACGTCGACGGCGCTTCCGCCATTGTTGGCTGCTCCACAGTGGGGGGGACGACTCCGGCAGAAATTATGGGCCCAGAAGAACCGCCATGGTCGGGGCAACTCGAATCCATCCTCGATTGAAGGTTTTGATGGGTTAATCGGTGGTTTTGATGGGTGGCGATTTTTAGGGTTCGGCGGCGCTAAATTGCAGACGAGAGGAGGAAGAAGGTCGGGGGAGAAAGAATTTTTTTTTTAAAAGATGTAACGTGGTGCGGTAAGGGTTACCGCACCATTTTGTGCAGTAAGTGTTACCGCACAGGTTTAATATTTTTTTAATACTTTTTTAATACTTTTTAAAAAAAAATTATTAATTAAAAAAAATACAATTCCTGTGCGGCAATTGTTACCGCACAGGGTTTAAGTTAATGAAAATCTGTTTTTTTTTTCTTAATCTGGGATTAATCTGGTGCGGTAATTGTTAACGCACAGATCTGTGCGGTAATTCTTACCGCACCAGCGTCGTATAGGTTTCAGAAAAAATTCCAACAATGCCCCTGAGTCCTTTGGTGCGGTAAGAGTTAACGCACAGATGTGTACTGCAATTGTTACCGCACAGAATAGTGTGCATTTAGCAAAAAAAAACGTGTGCATATAGACGCAGCCAAGTTTTATAGCCTCCATTGAGGATGCTCTTAGAATAGTTGAAAATGATAAATCATCTAAAAAAATATGGCGGATAAACCCCACACCATCCTTTTTTACACCACACAAACCTTGCCTCTCGTCACGATGTGATGATCCGGTGAACCAAGTTAAAAAAAAATTGTCACTGTTGGAGCCCAAATTTATGACCTCGCGATCAACGCCTCGCGAGACGTGGATAGCTGACGACTCTCTTCCTCAAATGCTAGACACCTCGCCTGCACAACAGGGACAAACAACTTCGACTCCGATCTTATTTTTTTTATCTAGCTTTGTCTTCCTCCTTATTCTTCGTGTTCTTGAGAAAGAGCTTTCACTTGCACAACCAAACCAGAAGGACAAACCCTCGGATTTGGCTCTCCGACGTCCAAGTCAGTATTCAGAAGCAAACAATGAGCCAAACGACCCTCAACAACACCAAAATGTAAGCTAGAACAAGGAGAAAGAGAAGAACAAGTTGAAACAACACAACACCATAACTTCTTACACAACTTCAACTATCTCGCACACAAATCTCACCAAAATGGGCAAATTCTCACACCAAAAGCACGATAATGACACCGAGAATCATAATCCAAGTGTCGATCATCCAAATTCTTGTAGATCTGAGGTAATTCGGGAGATCTAGGAACGAGATCGAGAGAGCTTTCCTGTGTGTTTTTGCTCTCAAGATCTCTTGAGGAAGAAAGCTACCCAAAAGATCAGATCTATCTTTCTCTCTCCTTTTGGTCACAATTTATAATCTATTCGCGGACTCCATAGTATTTGTTTGCTGGGTCATTTATTACATTGTTCCTTTTGGGCCTCTGTAGGGCTTACTCTTCCGATTATCTTGGGCTCGCGTTTTGGGCTTCTTTCCTTGTGTGAACCTCGCGAGCCTTTATGGGCCCAAAAATCAAGAGAATCGGCTCTAACATCCAACCCCCAAGTCCTTATCTCACCGAGAGAGAGGTGAGGCTTCGGTTTTTCATTGAAGTCGGGTTCTTGTCGCCTTGTCTCTTACACCCATTTTTTTTCCTTTTATATGAAGCTCGCGAGCGTTTGTGATAACCTTGCGCCCTTCCAAGATTTCAAAACGTTTCGAATTCCGCGCCTAAATCTTTCTTACACGTGTCACCCTAAGACTACTTCAACTCTTCGTTTTCCCGCCTTATAAGTTCGATTTCCCTTTCTTTTCCGTTTCTCAGTGCTTCAAAAATCCGTCTTTTCATTCTAGACATTTCAAACGTTTCTTCGTCTTTCCAATCGAATAATCACCATGGCATGTTAGTTTCTTGCTTCTTTTCAATCGAATAATCACCATGGCATGTTAGAACAAGGAGAAAGGGAAGAACAATCTTAAACAACACAACACCATAACTTCTTAAACAACTTCAACTATCTCGCAGACAAATCACACCAAAATAGGCTAATTCTCACACCAAAAGCACGATAACGACACCGAGAATCATAATATCGAGAATCATAATCCAAGTGTCGATCATCTGAATTCTAGTAGAAATGAAATAATTCGGGAGATCTAGGAACGAGCTCGAGAGAGCTTTGCTGTTTGTTTTTTCTCTCAAGATCTCTTGAGGAAGAAAGTTGCCCAAAAGATCTGATCTCTCTTTCTCTCTCTTTTTGGTTACGTTTTATAACCTACTTGCGGGCCCCAAAATATCTGTTTGCTGGGCCATTTATTACATTGTTCCTTTTGGGCCTCTGTTGGGCTTATACATCGATGATCTTGGGCTCATGTTTTAGGCTTCTTTCCCTGTGTGAACCTCGCGAGCCTTTATGGGCCCAAAAATCAAGAGAACCGGCTCTAACACCCAGCCCCCAAGTCCTTATCTCACCAAGAGAGAGGTGAGGCTTGGGTTCTTCATTGAAGTCGGGTTCTCCTCGTCTTGTCTCTTACTCCCATTTTTTTCCTTTTATGTGTAGCTCGCGAGAATTTGTGATAACCTTGCGCCCTTCCGAGATTTCAAAACGCTTCGAATTCTGTACCTGAATCTTTCTTACGCGTGTCACCCTGAGACTACTTTGACTCTTCATTTTCCCGCCTTATAAATTCGATTTCCCTTTATTTACTTCATCTTTTCCGTTTCTCAGTGCTTCAAAAATCTGTCTTTTCATTCTAGACATTTCAACCGTTTCTTCGTCTCTTTAATCGAATAAGCACCATGGCAGGTTAGTTTCTTGCTTCTTTTTGGCTTATTGTTGTTATTTGGTTGTTTGATTCCTTGACTTAGTTGTCTTGGGCATAATTGCATGATTCTGAATGATTTTATTCAAGTTTTGTGGTGTAGTTCATATCTGTAACCGTACTCCTCCGTATCTCCTCTTGGAATCTCTGATTCTGAAGGCGGAGTTTGTTGTTGTTCTGGCTCTTTTTGCGGCGGCACCGCGTTATCTCTTCCTCTCTTAACCATTACTCATAAACCCTATTTGCCTTTTTGGTTTCAACGTTGTTCATCCTCTCTGATGAACTAATTCGCGTTTCTCTTTGTCGTTTCCACTTCCTTTCTCAAATCTTTTTCACAGTTTTCCAGGGTTTTTCTTGTTTCTCCCTTTTCCTATCTCGCAAGTTTTTTCTGCTTCCGAGCCACATTTTCTTTCCACCGGGGAAAACTAATCTTTTACTTATACTTTATACAGGTCCCTCTAAAATTAAGAAAGGAGATAATAAGCCCTCGACATCGCGAGCAGCCACCAATAATCTTAGAGCTCCCACAAGGGGTAGGAACTTCTGCACGCCACAAGCTCAAAACCCTAATAACCCGGAAGACTATGGAGAGCCTTACAACCGTTTTTTCGCTTATAGGGGTGACCTTCCGTACATAATTGTTGAGGATAAGTTTCGCGCGGAAGCCAAACCCGTACAAATTCTTACTCGCCGTATCAAAGGTACCCCGTCCGAGAATCTTGTTAATTCCTTCACGGGCCAAAAGAGCGAATTCACCTTAGGTCGTCTTAAACAGGTGGCTAAAGATTATCCCTTCCCGGAAGGTACCATCTTAGCTCTCCCGGACCCTGAGGGTACTTCCCTCGACCATTATGGCCTTTTCTTCGTCATGTATGAACCGTCTTTCAAGGCGGGCTTCCGGCTTCCTTGGCCTTCATTTCACCACGAGCTCATGACAGAGTTGGAATATAGTCCTGCTCAAATGCACCCCAATTTCTGGCGAGAGGTTGTTATTTATATTATACGAGCTCAAGACATTGGTGTGGTCTCGAACATTACTCATCACGTGTTGGCCTACACCATGCGAAAGTGTACGCACAAGGAAGGTATGTATACTTCCCATACCAAATGTGCTTGTGAGTGGGAATTTCCAAATACGGTCGCGAAGTGGAAGGTGGACTGGTTTCTGAGTTTGCCCGCCTCCTGTTTCAACCATATCTGTGAAGGTTGTCAACCGGCCTACGATGCCATTTTCACCCGCTTGGGTTTAAGATACATGCGACAATTAAAAATCTAATTATATAGACTTCCCTAACCCCGAGACCAAACGTGTTTATGATATCCTTGTGACGCAAGAACTCTTAGAGGAGAGAGGTCTAAGTTTGAAGTATCTTAAAGGTGGCAAAGCGTCGTGAAGCCCATATTTTTCTTGTTTTATTTTGTCTCTTGTATTTCCTTTTCTAGTATGTCTTGACGTTTCTCATGTCTTTCCTTCACAAGTAATGATTATTATTCGAAGCTAGTGAATCTGAACAACATCGACTTTTCTGACTTTGAGATAGAGGAGCCACTCCCGAAGGTGGAAACTGCCAAGCCCTTCGCTATAAGCTGAAACTGGTTCCCTTTGCTTACCCTTCCCGGCTACTCTCTTCACACTCTTCTTAGGGACCTCTTCCTCCTCCTCATCAACAACAACATTCTTTTTCTCCAGCCTTTCAATCCTCTCACACAAACTAGCCTCCAACTTATCAATCTTCAAGAATAAAGCCTTCATGACATCCATTAGCTGACCTACATCCCCACTAGATTTTCCTTGGGATTGGTCTTCTTCTTTGCTAGGCTCACTGTTCTTGGTCATTGACACAAACTCATATGTTATTTGGTCCAAGAAGAGGTCCTCTACTTCATCTGAGAATTTGCAACCATTAAGCAAACTCTTCTCAGATTCATCTGCAACGAGAAGAGGCAAGACTTCTAGACCTTCTTCTTCAAAAGACAACTTAGTGTTCCATGTTCAGGGCATTGGGTTGCAGACCAACGCAGTCCTCTGGGGATTTGGGTCTCACTTATCCTTGAAGCATACTGGACTCCAACACTCTGTACACACTCCCATATCCACACCTACACATAAACAAACAAAACCATTAGTAATCCTGTCACACTTAAATATATATCCAGTCAGGGATGTACTACTATACCTGAAACACCATTGGCATCCCTTGAAGGTTGTATGGTATCCTTCCATCATCTGAGAGTTTCACGAACTTTTCCAAAGATGTCATTCTTCTTTCCATAGATTTGGTCAGTGACCTGTGCAACTCCATTTAGGCAGCTCTTCCGCATGGATAACTCCACAACTTGTCAATGGTTTCCACTAGCCTCACATGTTCAACTTTGAGCAGCCTTTTCTTATCTCCTCCAAGAAAAATTCCTTCCACAATCAACAACAATGCTAACTTGAACTTGTGGTTGTCTAGAACTTTGTGCCTCATGAACCTACGATAAAGGTCTTTCACTGAAGTCTTAGAACCATCATGACCACCAAAAAACGTGTCCATCACTTGGTTGTCTTGCTTCCTCGATGTCCTAATCTCTTTGGGGAGAGGGCCACATTTCAAGCCAATTATTATAGCAAACTCTTCAAGTGAAAATCTTAAAGGCTTACCACCAATCTCATACCATGTCTCCCACTTCTTATTACACTTCAACCACTTGAAGAGAACATAGTGCACAGTTTGAGAAGAGAAGATGACCTGATTCACAATTTTTATGACATCCCAAAAAGGGTTGCCACAAATTTGCCTCCAATTTTGACAGGTTAGTTTTGACTCTATGTCACGAAGGTATTGTCTCCTACAATTTATGTTCACTCTACCATGCAATGAGTCTCCCTTTAAGAAGGCATACATTACCTACTAAAAAATCATATGTCAGGAAAATATTAGAAATGTGTCAGGATGCACACTTCACATGACATGATACGCAAAGTACACATATATTCACATCATGCATGAAAAACTACTAATCTACACAATAAAAGCCAAATTATTCCTTCATAAACTACTAATCTACTCAAAATCTTTATAATTCATATGACAGGAAGTATTTTAACAGCTGTCAGGATTCATACTACACATGCACAAATGAAATTCCATAAAAACTAACAATCTTCACAAACTTAAATCCAAATACTTCCTTAATAAACTCCTAAATGCACATAAGCTACACAAAACCAAAACTCAAGTGTCGGGATGATGTCATGACATAGAGAGGACTATGTCGAGACACAGAGAAGAGGATGTTAGGATAACCCTAAACAGTAACCCAATAATTCACAATTTTGTTCTCAACTCCAATTAGGGGTGCAACGATACCTATCATCTCAAATGTACATGCATTGGCTTCATTCATGAACCCTAAATTGACCAATTTAACTCAATTACTCGAATTGAATAACATAATTTCAGAAATTTCACTTACATTGTCCTTAAAAGCCAAAGGCTCCATGCTTCTCCATTTTTTCACAAGATTCAATACTTCCTTCTTCAAGTGGAAGAATGTGGCTTCACCTTTGTCCTTTGAGTTCGCCGCCGGACCCGTACCAGATTTGGGGGTTTTCTTCGAAGAGGCACTTTGCCTCTACTTTCTACCTTTAGTGTCTCCATTTGACTTGCGCTTCCTCTTTTGTGGTGTCGCACCTCTGGTCACATCCATTGCTGAGCGAAAGAGAAGTTTAACAGAGATTGAGAGAGATTGGGAGAGAGAGAATTAGATCCCGCAATATATGTGGGCGAAAGCGAGCGGTTACCGGCGGTTGAGGAGGGAGGTTGAGAACGGTTGAGCTGGGGTCGAGAGAAAAAATGGTAAAAATGGGAGAGAGAAGAAAGTGAAGAAGTCGAATGGGTTTAATTGGGTTAACGAGAGAGAGAAGAGAGTGAAGCTGGGTAAATTATGACAGTTTTGACAATATTTGACTTAATTAAGCATAATTAAGATTAAAGTACAATTAAGATTAATTACAAAGCATAAGCCGTCTTTTCAAATGTCAGATTCATACTTTTTTATTTTTTTATTATTTTTAATTTTCTTTTATTTCTTATTTATTATTTTGATTTTGCTTTTTCTTATTTTCTGAATATATTAAAATAATAATTTCAGTTAAATATATGAAGATAAATTAAACTACAATAAATCTTTTCTTTTTAATTGTAAAAATATTATTTTGGACTATTATACCCCTCAAATGGATATGACAGTAATATCCAAAAAATAGGGTAGTTATGTAATTAAGGTACGAAAAGTGGGGTAGTTATGACAATATTTTCTTTGATCTATTAATGTCATAGGAATTTTCTGATATGGATTCAGACTTTTGAATTTGAGTGGTCATATATTGACATTCAAAAAATATATGTTCCGTAGTTTCTACTGGGTGATTGCAAAAAGACCAGTAAGAAGGTACTCTATTGTAGAATATATTTAGTCTTTCTGTAGTTGATAAATTATCTGATATTATTTTCCATAGGAAATTTTGTAGTTTTGGTGGAATTTTCATGTTCCAAATGCATTTATGTAGTTGGGAGTTATTGTTGATATTATTAATTGCCATTAGTTGTCTGACAGATGTCGCACTGAACTCCCCATTTGATGTAAGAGTCCAAATAGTTTTATCTTCTGTATTTGTTTGTTATGTGAGATAATATGACGTGGGAGAATTGTTTGTAGTTTGCTTATGTCTCATTCTTTATTTGTGGTAATAAAATGTGAAACTTTAAATTAATATTAGCTTTATTTGAATCAAAGTATTAATTAAGATCTATATCTTGAATCAATTTATCTGTCCAGAAGTTAGTACTTTCACCATTTCCAAGTTCTCATCCAATACCTTTAATAAAATCCTTACGTATGTGTAATCTCGAGAATTGTCATGATTGTTTCGTTTTCTTTTTTAAAAGTTAAAGATCGAATCAGATTGTGGATAGTTCTGGTTAATTAACTGTGCCCAAAGATTAGTTTTATCTATAGCTAGTTTCCAAAGTCATTATAATGAAGTGCATTATTTAAATTTTCTGTTTTTTGGAAACCAAGGCCTCCTAATTCTTTTGGTCTACATATTGAATCCCAAATAGTAATAGTTTTGTATCCTGGTCTTGTATTATTCCAGAAAAAATCTGTATTCATTTTATCAAATTGTTTACACACACCTTTTGGAAGGGAGAAGCATTGCATTAGGTGGTTGGTTTTTGGTTAAATATTTGATTGTATAAGAACTGCCCTACCTGCTTGAGAGATAGTATTAGCCTTCCATTTAGATAATTGTTTTTGCATACTTTGTACTGCATATTGAAATGTGTTATTTCTTTCTCTTCCTCTTACAATTGGTATTCCTAAATATTTTTTCCATTGAATTTGTAAGTTGAGGATGGACGCTAGGGATTGCCCTTGTTCTTATGATATATTTGTAGATGTGTGGAAAGAACCTTTATGATAGTTTATCGCTAAACCATATGATGTAAGTACACCTATACTTACTCAAGGAACTAGCTCAGACATACCAGGACCACCAATGACACGAGCTAGACGTCGGGCTGAGGAAGATGAGGATTCAGACAGACCGGGATCCATTACTCGGAGTCGAGCCAAGCAGCTGTTGATCGCCTTACAAAAGGGAATGCATATCATGGAGAATACGGGGCAAGGGAGAGAAGAGTACGTCATGTTAATTCAAGCAGAAGAGGAGCATCCGAGCTGCATGGAGAAGAAGAGGTCGGCCGGCCATGAAGAGAAGAGAAGGAATTGGGCCCAAGGCCCAATTTGAGTTGGACTTTTCCCTTTGGAGTATTTCCTATTTTCAAGAGTATAAATAGATAAGTTTCTAGGGTTTTTAGGCAGACTTTGACAAATTGAGAATTACTCTTCCTTTAGATTTTGACGTTGTTTAGCTGTGGCTTGGTTTATATTGAATTGCAAGAAGTCAACGCTTGGTTTGATATTTGTCTGGTTTGATATTGAATTGCAAGAAGTCAACGCTTGGTTCGATATTGGCCACCTGTGAGATCGATCTGTGTTTACTCATAGTTCGACCTCAAAACCTTGAAAGAACCCTAGGTGGATTCCTTGGGTTAGTTCGAGTCAAGTGAGTCTTTCTAAAAGACGTCACTTGCTTATCGTGTCGAGTCAAGCTAGTCTACCTAGATCGACGACTGAGTCAAGGTAGATAACACTTGTCAAAGACCAAGATTTGTTCGATCGTCTGCCCCAACGATCTCTCGAAGCCGCCTCGACTTCAACTTCACCTGACCGTCCGCCGCCGTCGACCACATCCGCCGCCACCGTCTACTTCAATCTCCATCGTCCATCAAAATCCTAGCAGATCCACGATCTTGATCCGACCTTGTGTCATCATTTGGTATCAGAGCCAACGCTAGGTAAAAACGCTCTTCTGTTTAATTTTTACACTTACGTGTTGAATTCAAGAAAAAAATTAAACCGGGTTGTTACGGGATCTACTCAAAACGAGGGCGAGAGCCGCTAGAATTTTTTCTAGGACCGTCATCCCCCATGCGAGCGAGAACCGTGAGTACCTCCACGCGGTTGGGCGCGGTCGCCGTCTAGGCGCCGCCGGCGTGGCTTGGGTTGGGTGAGAGAAAACCCTAACCCTAACCACCTTGCCTTAACCTTCAAGACAAAATCTTCTTGTTTTGGCAAATAATTATTTGATTTGATTCTTATTCTTATTTTGTTAAGATTTGATATCTTAGGAAATCTTTGGGTGGTTGAGAAGATCTTCTAGTAACCAATTTGGTTAGATTCTAGAGATTTGGTTAGCTTATCTTAGGTAAAAAAAAAAAAATTAATTTAATTATTTCCGAATATCTGATTTAATTATTTAAATTTTCGGAATTATTTAAAAAAAAAAAGAAAAAAAAGAGGAAATTAGAACGTCTAGCTGAAGAGAAACCCGGCTAGGGCAAAATCCGTTCTAGGCTAGTAGCCTTAAAAGCCGACAGATTTAAAGTGGACCCCGGTTAGTAAATGTGAGAAGTCTTATAGCGCACGTCAAGTGGTCCCCGGGCTAGTAGCCCAGGAGGGCCCCGCTCGGCAACTTGTCTGGAGGACGACCGGTTGTTTCCCTGAATTTCTGTTCACCGTCTTTTGATTTTGTTGGCTGTCATTTCTTTCATTATAATTTCAGTTTCTTTCATTAATTGATTGCCCCCTTTTCGTGACTTGCTTTACCATTCTGCATGTGCCTGCCTTTCTTGTCTTCAACTGCGTAACGTAGGAATAAACAGATTACGTTTTTTTTTCCTTCGTGTGCTGTTGTTGCTTGTGATTTGCGCAGGTTCAGGAGATGGCAACACCATGGGCATGTGTTGTCAAGAGGTCGTTGATCTCGAATGAACAGATTGTTCTACCGTCCCAACGGGAGACAATCTTTCATTCTCGGTGTCTAATCAAGAGCGTCGTCTGTAATTTGATCATTGATGGAGGATCTTGCTGCAACATCATTGATCGCACAGTGGTGGAGCGCCTAGGGTTACCCACAACGCCATATCGTCAACCCTACAGCCTGAATTGGCTTAATGCTGACTCGCCGCTACGAGTCACCGAGCAAGCCAAGTTGGTCTTTGCCATTGGCGGGTATACAGATGAGGTTTTGTGTGATGTGCTGCCTATGACTGCTTGTCACCTGTTGCTTGGGAGGACTTGGCAACATGATCGGGGTGTTATGCACAACGGTATCACAAATGAATACTCGTTCTTTATGGAAGGGAAGCGTTATACACTACTTCCTATGACACCAACCGAAATCATGACGGCGCATATGGAGGACGAGCAGCGAAGAGCAGCTAAAGAGAAGGAAAAGAACTTGGCTAAGGCAAAGAATATGACCTTAGGTCAGAACTCGGGAGCTGGAAACCACATTCTCTTAGCTACTGCTAAGGAGGTTGACACTGCAATCCAGGGAAGTCTTCCTTGTTTCTTACTTGTTCCTACTTATTCTCTGCATACTACTCCAGATACACTTGATCTGCCTTTCTCTATTTCCTCGTTGTTGCAGGAATACGAGGATATGTTCCAGGAAGAATCCCCAGGATTGCCACCTGTTCGAGGAATTGAGCATCATATTGATTTCATCCCGGGAGCGACTCTTCCCAATCGGGCCGCCTACCGTACGAAGCCAGAAGAAACCAAGGAGCTACAGAGACAGGTGCAAGAGCTCATAGATAAGGGACATGTACGGGAGAGTATGAGTCCATGCGCAGTTCCAGTGATTTTAGTTCCCAAGAAGGACGGGAGTTGGCGTATGTGTATGGACTGTAGAGCCATAAACAACATTACTATCAAGTACCGTCATCCCATCCCCAGATTGGACGATATGTTAGATGAGCTGCACGGAGCCCAAGTGTTTTCTAAGATCGATCTGAAAAGTGGGTATCACCAGATAAGGATGAATGAGGGTGATGAATGGAAGACTGCCTTCAAGACGAAGTACGGACTCTACGAATGGATGGTAATGCCCTTCGGTCTAACCAACGCTCCTAGTACTTTCATGCGTCTAATGAATCATGCTTTACGTACATTTCTAGGAAAGTTTGTAGTAGTCTACTTTGATGACATTCTTATCTATAGTCCATCTGTTAGTGAGCATGCAAAACATCTTCGACAGGTACTAGAGGTCCTCCGAAAAGAGAAACTTTATGCTAACCTAAAGAAATGTGAGTTTTGTTCGGATCATGTTGTGTTTCTTGGATTTGTGGTTTGCAGCACAGGTCTAAAGGTCGATGAGGAGAAAGTTAAGGCTATCTAGGACTGGCCAACACCGACAACTCGGACTCAAGTCCGGAGCTTTCTGGGTTTGGCCAGTTTCTACCGAAGGTTTTGAAGGATTTCAGTTCCATTGCCATGCCACTGACGGAGCTGACCAAAACAAAGACCATTTTTCACTGGGGAGAGCCACAGGAGGCTGCCTTCCGGACGCTCAAGGACAAGCTGACTCACTCACCATTGCTGATACTCCCAGACTTCAGCAAAACCTTTGAGATTGAGTGTGACGCTTCAGGAATAGGGTTGGGGGGAGTTTTGATGCATGAAAGCAAGCCCATAACCTACTTTAGCGAAAAGTTGAGTGGTGCTGAACTCAACTACCCGACCTATGACAAGGAACTGTATGCTCTGGTCAGGTGCCTTCATACTTGGCAACATTACCTCCTTCCAAAAGAGTTTGTCATACACTTTGATCACGAAGCATTGAAGTATCTCAAGGGTCAGAGCAAACTGAACAAGAGACATGCCAAGTGGGTAGAGTTTATCGAGACATTCCCTTATGTCATCCGTCACAAGAAGGGGAAGGACAACGTCGTAGCTGATGCACTATCTTGCAGGTATTCTCTGTTATCTTCCCTTTATGATAGAATGTTAGGATTCTCTTTCATGCGTAACTTGTATGTTTTGGATGATGATTTTAAGGATAAGTTTGATGCATGCCAAGTTCGGGGTGGGGTAGACAAGTACTATTTGCATGATGGATATTTATTCAAGGGATTCAAGTTGTGTATTCCAAAAGGATCATCACGTAGACTCTTTATACAGGAAGCCCACGGAGGGGGGCTTATGGGGCATTTTGGTATTGACAAGACTCTAGGAACCCTTAAGGAACATTTTTTCTGGCCAATCTTGCAAAGAGATGTTACTCGTTTTTGTGCTTCTTGTGTTGTCTGCCTAAGGTCTAAGTCTAAGCTGAACCCTAATGGCCTCTACACACCTCTCCCTATACCGAGTAATCCCTGGAAAACTCTTTGGTCTAAGATGGGTACAAAATTGTTGTTTTCTACCTCTCCACCCTCAAACAGATGGACAAACTGAGGTGGTTAATAGAACTCTCGGTGCTTTACTGCGTTCATTGTTAAGTACTAACCTCAGTAAATGGGAAGAATGCTTGCCTTTTGTTGAATTTGCTTATAACAGGGCCATACACTCAGCAACAAAGAAGACACCCTTCGAGGTAGTGTACGGACGGAATCCTCTTACACCTCTAGATATGATTCCGTACACTATCAAGGAGCGAGAGAGCCAAGAAGGGTTGGATCAAGAGGATCACATAAGATATCTTCACCAGAGCACCCGCGATCGTCTAGAGACCAGAACAACTCAGTATCAGAAACAAGCGAACAAAGGGCGCAAGGAGCTACTTCTAGAGCCAGGGGATCTCGTGTGGGTTCATCTGCGAAAAGATCGTTTCCCTAAACAGCGGAACTCCAAACTCAAGCGTCGAGGAGATGGACCTTTTGAAGTGCTCGAAAAGATCAATGACAATGCTTACAAGATAGACCTCCCAGGTACGTACGAAGTCCATAATGTTTTTAATGTGTCAGACCTTTCTCCTTTTCTTGTAGATGAGCTGGAGGACGATTTACCCATGGATTCGAGGTCGAATCCTTTTCAAGAGAGGGAGGATGATGTAAGTACACCTATACTTATTCAAGGAACTAGCTCAGACATACCAGGACCACCAATGACACGAGCTAGACGTCGGGCTGAGGAAGATGAGGATTCAGACAGACCGGGAGCCATTACTCGGAGTCGAGCCAAGCATCTGTTGATCACCTTACGAAAGGGAATGCATATCATGGAGAATACGGGGCAAGGGAGAGAAGAGTACGTCATGTTGATTCAAGCAGAACAGGAGCAGCCGAGCTGCATGGAGAAGAAGAGGTCGGCCGGCCATAAAGAGAAGAGAAGGAATTGGGCCCAAGGCCCAATTTGAGTTGGACTTTTCCCTTTGGAGTATTTTCTATTTTCAAGAGTATAAATAGATACGTTTCTAGGGTTTTTAGGCAGACTTTGACAAATTGAGAATCACTCTTCCTTTAGATTTTGACGTTGTTTAGCTGTAGCTTGGTTTATATTGAATTGCAAGAAGTCAACCCTTGGTTTGATATTTGCCTTGTTTGATATTGAATTGCAAGAAGTCAACGCTTGGTTCGATATTGTCCACCTGCGAGATCGATCTGTGTTTACTCATAGTTCGACCTCAAAACCTTGAAAGAACCCTAGGTGGATTCCTTGGGTTAGTTCGATTCAAGTGAGTCTTTCTAAAAGACGTCACTTGCTTATCGTGTCCGAGTCAAGCTAGTCTACCTAGGTCGACGACTGAGTCAAGGTAGATAACACTTGTCAAAGACCAAGATTTGTTCGATCGTCTGCCCCAACGATCTCTCGAAGCCTCCTCGACTTCAACTTCACCCGACCGTCCGCCGCCATCAACCACATCCGCCGCCACCGTCTACTTCAATCTCCATCGTCCATCAAAATCCTAGCAGATCCACGATCTTAATCCGACCTTGTGTCATCACCATATAGATTATTAAATTTTAGTAACAAGTCCTTAATATATATCATGTTTTTCATATTGGCGTTACCCAGTATAATCGTATCATAAGAAAAACAAAGAAACGGAAGACACATACTATTCCGAGTTAATTGAATCCCAACTCTATGATTACTCTTTTCTATTTCCTTTTGAAGTACTCTTGTCAAGTATTCCATATCTAAAAGTAAAGGGAGTTATAGGATCTCTTGCCTTAACCCACATTTTTGTTTAAATGTAGGCCTTGGTTCATTATTGACTAAAATAGAAAACGATGCTGATTTTATGCATATCATTGTTATTTTTTCATCTTGAACTTAAACCGAAATCTTCCAAGACAATAATGATCAATGGTCATTGTAATTTATCATATGCTTCTTCCATATCAAGTTTTAATGTCATCCAACCTCTTTTTCCTATTTTCCTATTATGGAATGAGTGAAAGTCCTCATGTGCTATTAATATGTTATCAAATATCGATCTATTTTGAACAAATGCTCCTTGACAAGGATGTATTATTTTCGGATGAAGTTTTTCGTAATCTGTTTGCTAGCACTTTGGTTATGATTTTGTACATGGTAGTGCATAAACTAATAGGTCTAAAATGGTTGATCGATATTGGGTTATCAACTTTAGGAATCAAAGCAATAAAATATTGGGCTCAATCAGATAGCATTACTCCGGAGTGGAAAAAAATTGGATTGATTGCGCCAGTAATTGTCCCACTATGTTTCAATATGAGAGATAGAATTCAACAATATATCCATCTGGTCCCGGCGTCTTATTATGAGGTAATTGAAAAACTATTTTTTTATTTCTATATAGGTCGGGTTTAACAACAGTTGTATATTATCTTCATCAATAATCAATTTTAGGATGACTTTAAGATCCTGATTCCTAATTTCAATAGTATGAAGTGGTTGGTATCTAGTTTGTAGATCTGTTGTAATAATATCTTTGATTTCTTCTTGTTTATAATATTTAATGTTTTGTAATGACTCATAACATAGGATTTTTTGTTTAAAGTTCTAATTTTAACCGTTGTTTGTAAGTATTTATTATTTCTGTCCATTTCATTTACGAAACGCCTATATGCACACGAGTGTTTACCTATATGCAGGCCAATCGGTGCGCAAATGTTCTGCGTATAGAGTTGTGCGCAGATGATCAGTGCATAGGGGTATTTTGGGGATAAAAAATGAAATTTCTGGCGTGGTCTGACAATTTTCTGTGCGGATGACACGTGTACAGCAGAATATGTGTGCAGATGTTCATCCCATAACTCTTCGAATTCTAAGACCTTGCGCGCAGATGTTCAGCGCACATATCTATGCGCAGATGCTCTGCGCATTGGGTCTTTTAAACCCTAACCTGCGCTTCCTTCTTCTTCTTCCTTCTTCTTCTTCTCCGTTTCACTCCCGACGGCGCCCCACCTAAATTTCTTCATTCCGATCGATTCCCTCCTCTAAACATAATTCCGGCAATGGATTCTCAAGCACCTCATTCTTCCGCTCCCGACGATACCCTTTCCGGCCTGATCCCGACACCTCCGGCGACCTCCGTCACGACGGAGCCCCCTCCGACGACCGTATTAGATGTCGATACGTTGGTGGATCGTGGCGGCCGACGGTACCTTACTCGAGTGGCGGTGGCAGCGGCTACATACCCTCCGGCTCCGGCTCCGGCTCCGATTCCGGCGACAACTAGGGCTCGGGCGACGACGACTACGGTTCCGGCGTCGGATCCAGGTTACGTGACACCGCAATGGCTACATACGGTATGTAATTTCGAAACCCGCTTTTTTTCAACTTTAATCGTATTTAATTTTGAAAACTGAATAGATATTCGATTAGGCATCGTTCAATTATTAGTAATAATTAGGATTCGTTATTGTTAGTAATTATTGTGTTTATTAAATAATATAATTTTGAAATGGAATAGAGATTCGGACCTTTAGGATTCATAATTAATTGTAATTCTAAGCATTTTCATTCTTAGTGATTATTAATTTAGTAATTATGAATTAAATATTAGAAACTATTAACAATTAAATCATAACTAATTATGATTTAATTGTTAATATATTCTATTGTTAGTGGTTTTTGATTTATAATCTCTATTGTTATAATGAATTAATCTTTAGTTAGATATAAGAATTTGATTATGAAGTTGCAAAATATTTTCGAATATTTTTACGAATATTTTAGTATGAATTAGTCATACTAAACATGTAAAAATATATAGACTCTACAAGCCGTCATGGCTTTACACAGCCCGCACTAGTAGCCGAACGGCTCCCACGTCGTGTGGATTTGGCCACCGGTGTGCTACGGTTGCATGAGTTGCACGTTATAGGCGGGACAACCGATAGGTTTATTCCACCTCCTAGTCCGACTCCAGAGAATGAGTACGAGGCACAACATCAAAAAGAGATGTTGGGTGAGCGTATGGAGATAGATGGACAGACACAGGATTTTCTAGTCGACGTAGATTTTCCTGGTCGATATTTAGAGCATGACTCTCTCATTGATCCCAGTCTATTATAGACGCAGATCAGCGACGCACCTCTGTTTCAGGATCCTGTCCCTCCCACTTTAGATCATACAAAGCAGGATTTACCTCTTGTGTCAAATGTAGCAATATCTCTTTCTCCACCTACGGTTGTCGTATCTTCACAGCCAGTGTCGGGAGATTCAGACGACGATGACCATTTGGTACTGACATATTTTCCTTGTCTTAGGGAGGCAATGCAGGACATTTGTCGTCCACGTGCGCCTCATCTACTGTATTGTTATGTGACACATGTAGCGAGGGCTATATGGTCGCGTAATCCTCTTTCGGGGGGCCTCCTGACGTACCATTGGTGCCTCCAGTTCAGACTAGGAGGTGTGCCCCCGCGGGGGAAGCTGTAGAGCGGGTAAGAGGTCGAGGCAGAGGCCAGGAGGGTGCTGGTGAGGGAGAAGCTGGTGAGGGAGCTGCTGTTGAGAAGGTTGTCACTCCAGTTAGGGGTGGTGCTCGTCGCAGGAAGAGACGATGGGTAGGAGACGCTGAGCCACCTCAAGATATTGTTAATGAGCAGCCAGAGGAAATTGATCATGTTCCCGAGGCTGATGGGCCTCCGTTGGATCCGGTATGTTCAATTACATTTTATGTATGCTTATAATAACTTAACGTTTCATATTTACTAATCTGAGTTGTTGTTTTTCTGTACTTATTTAGGCTGAGAAGATTATGAGGGTACACTATAGAGCTGCACAATGTCATGAGTTTGAGGGTCATATTTCAGCGGAGGAGGGTACATGGTTTAGGCTTGCTGAGCGTTCTGGGCTGAGAGACCTTCGCACTGTGGGCATAGCGTCTCAGATCGATGTTGCTTTGATATCTGCTTTTGTGGAAAGGTGGCACCCAGAGACCAACACTTTCCACATGCCATTTGCTGAGATGACCATTTGCCTACATGACGTGATGCAGATCCTCAGAGTCTGTATACATGGTCGTAGCTGCAATTCAGCTATGAAAGATGACGAGATCTACGTTCTGCTTGGGGAGGCTATGGGCCAGATGGCTGATGATATGAAGAAATGTTATAAAGGCGGCGACATTCATTTCAATGCCCTCAAGAATAGGTTGACCACTTTGTTTGCCGCACCAGTCAGGGATGAGCGTCACATTGCCACTGTGTATCTTCTCTTGCTTATTGGCTCGACTGTCTTGGTGGACAAGTTAACTAAGGGTGTCAAGGTCTAGTACGCAAAGTAAATTATCGTTCGGAGTCATGGACATGCAATATGGATATCACCACCTCATATGAAGTAAATTATCCAGCTGCACTTCTAGGAGCATGGGACGTAGATCTGAGGCCTCTGATCGATCTAGATGGGCCCATTGTTGTACCAGCATGGCAGATGGCTGATGACTATTTGGATTGACTCGACGAGTTTTCACATCCCATCGTCGATCCATCCTCTCAGAGGCTTGATCGCCCGCCTCGCTATGGATATACCCCAGTGACTGTCGATGCAATTGCGATATGTTATAATATTTTAAAGTTTCTACATAATCTGGCTTTAGACCATAATCTAATTAGATTTGAGTACTACTAAAAAAGTGATGTGTTGTCAGATCCTTGTTTTTAAAAATATATACCGTCTTTTGAATAAATTTGGTTTTCAACATTATATATACATATTTATATATAAATCCATATAATAGTGTACTCTAATCCATTTGAAACTAGTAAGATTTGAGTACTACTAAAAAAGTACGATTGATTATTTTGTTTTAGAAATAGATAATAAAAAAATTATATTTCAAATATGTAAATTTACAAGAGAAAAAAATTAAAATTACACAAGAGAATAAAAATGAAAAAAACAAATTTATAGTCACATAAAATTGAGCACTTTAACATGAAACATAAGCTAATGAATATATTTGTGTTAGTGTGGTAGAGGATTAAGAAAACATTTTTTATTAACAATTAATTAGTTAAATGGTCATTATTTATGTGAGAGTTAAATAATGACTTCAATAATCATTTTGTTCAAAAAGTAAGGGAGCATGGCCCCCAAAAAACCAAATATACGTTGAGCATAGGCCCCACAAAAAGTTGATGAAAGGAGAAAGATCTAAAAACTAAATTGCAATCTGTATTGAGAGTGGAACACGGATACTCCTACAGATATCAATGGCCTCTACCAGTTGAGTTATGTGAAATATACGATTATTACGCACGGTTTGTTAATTATATTGTTATTTTATTTATTATATGGAATGGGGCCCTAATATTTCTGACGCTCTGTGCGGTAGCCCACCTCGCACACCCTCAGGGCTGGCCCTGCTTAGGATGATGTGCTTCAGGGAGATGCGCGTGAATGTACTCAGGTGACTCGGGATTAGAGTCTTTACTTATGTTTTTGTTGGATGGATTGACTGTTAGATAGACCATGTTTTATGTATGATTGTTTGCTAGTGTGATGCTCTTAATTTTTGATGTTTTGCTTGTTTGAATGTCGAAATCGAAAAAGGTATCAACCACGAAAACGACCACGAAAATGACCACGGAAACGATTACGAAAACGACTACGAACGATAGAACAATGATGCAACGAAGACGATATTCTGATGTTTATCTTTTTTATTCGTGTTCGACGGTAGAATATTCGTGTTCCAATAGTGATATATTAGGTTTTAGGGTTTCCATTACCAAAGAAGACGATATTCCGATATTCAACCTTGTTATTTGTGGTATACTGTTGAATATTCAGTTATAAGTGTTCTACTTTTTTCCCGGCTATATCTTTGCGCAAACTTTCCCAAACGCTTCTAATGAATCCCTTTGTTACACCATAAAACCCTATTACACTTGAACCTAAATCTATATATATATATATAGATATATAGATATTCCCGGTATACCCTAAAAAAGCAAATGAACACAACTCCATTGAAGCTATTTGAACCTTAAATAGGTGCGAGAGTTCCATTTCAGTCGTTGGTGGTCGGCGGCAGATTCGTCGGAGGTTCAGCAACGACAGGCGGCGAAGGAGGCAGAGACTAATCTGTCGGAGGTCGCGACTCAGCGGAGGTGTATGGTTTTTAGCAAATTTCACTTAAACGAATGTGTATGGTTTTTAGCATATACCTGCATGCATCAATTTACAGATCCGTTCACGAATGAAAAATTCCCATAAACTAATACTAATACTAGTTGTACACTAAAAACTCAGACAACATCCGTTAGTTTCCAACTCAAGATGCACAAGAATGCAAATTTGCGAGTAAGAGCAAGTATTTCTTCAAGTGTCAAATTGCAGTTTTGATGCCTTAATTTTTCAACATAAGTTTGCGGAACTCATCATTTGACTTTGGTGTTTCGTCATCTTCAGCGGGTTTAGCTGCAGCGGCGTTTTTTACAGCCCGTGGAACTGCAAATGTGTTTTTCCCTTCCAGCTGGACGCTCTCAGTACCACGTCTTCTAGCAGCAAGGGCAGGGGCCCCACTTTTAGACCCTTTGGCTGATTTTGAGTAGTCCATCTTCACAGCATGGTGTTCACCAGATGACTCAGTTTTACCTGACAAAGCAAGTATAGGTAATGAATCACCGAACAGTATATTGATTCAATGAAGTGAAATTCATTTAAAAATATGGCGTTGGCTACTATCGAATCAAGTTATTTCAAGAATCATAACATTAGAATAAAGCAAAGATAAGGCCTTGTATGGAAAAAGTAGACGAGCATTTCATCACTGAACTGTACAGTAAGTAGAAGTAATGAAACAGCAGACCATAAATTGATCCAATGGAGTGACCATGTAATGTGAGGCAAGAACACGCCAAATTCATCAAAAAATAAGGTGTTGTCTACTATCTAATCAGGGTGTTTTGAGAGTCAGCGTGAAGTGTATTGTTTGTCTATGCTAGGACAAGGATGAAAATGGTGAGTACACAAAAGAATAAGGAAAGGAATTAGTAGACAAGGCAGTTCATCACTGAATTTAACTTGTTGTAGTCAACAATTTATACTGTACCTGGATAAAAGTTAGTATAGCAAAAGAGAATCCAGAAAACAACTTTTAAATTACTATAACTTACCATCTTTCCCAGACTCTTGTTTTTTGCCTTTGGTGGGATCAGATATTCGTATAGATAGCTTCTTTCCCATCAATGTCCTTTTGTTCTTAGCTATAGCTGCATTCAGGTGTGCCTCATCAGAGAAGTCGACATAAGCAAATCCCTTCAAACATTAACAAACAGTGTGTCAGCAATGATAACAGACGATTCAAGGAATTTTACATCAATCCAATAGTATCAAATAAAATAGGTAGACATTTTGATACCGCATATGCGGCATTCTGCGAATACTTTTAGTTCAACAAACTAACTAAAAAAATCGTTTTTTTTTATCAAATGCAGTATAATTGACATAAAAGACTCACCCTTGATTTTCCTGTAAATCTGTCTTTCAGTATCCGAATTCCAACAACCCCGCCAACATCGCTGAAGAAATTACCAAGATTATCATTATTTGTCTGCATACAAGCACCAAAAAAACGTCATTACGACTTTGCTGAGTTCTAAAATTGAGGAGAAATAAGAATTTGTTGTATGTGCTGAACTTACATCAAAGTTAAGGTTTGATACATATGCAGTGCACTGGTCGGTGAATTTTGGTTTCTCTCGACTAAATTCTTTCTTTAGATGTTCATTAGAGCCATCTACTTCAGATTTTGCTTCCATCTTTGGCAAGTTCTTGTCAACTTGTTTATGCTCAATGCTAGAGTCCATTTTTTCCTCTACTTTAGAAACTTCTTCCGACTCTTTTTGCCGCTTCACAGGATGTTGATCTGTTGAACTTGGACCTGCTTTCCTTTTTTCACGGGCATTTTTCTTGGAAGCATTATCCCTCTGTTCTATAGAAGCAGAAACAGTTTTTGACTCTTGTTGTTGCCTAAATAATTGCAGCTCTTCTAAACGGCGGGAAGCCTACAAATCACAACCATTTAAGCAGACCAACTTCTTCTACTAACCTAACATAGTAAAAGCAACATCCACATTGTCAAATAAAAAGACTGCTGATGTTTTTTTTTTACTTTCTTTTGTGAAAAAGGTGGCATTTATGTATTCATGTACAACCCTGAACTTAAATAAAAAAAAAGAGTGGTAGATTTCTTCTAGGAAGTGAACAAAAACAGTATAAAGACAAATATAGAGCAGAAGTACCTTTGGAAAGGCCTGGTCATAATCTTCTAACGTGCCAAACTCCCTCTCAAATCGCAGCCATGATTGACATATATCCTGAATTAATCTGTTTTATCAGGAAATGAAGGTATCCTCTAATTTTGACACTTCAGCAAAAAAATATAAAGCAAGAAGAGCCTTACCTCTGAGCCTGAACCAGGGAATTTCTTGGTATAGCATCTTCTGTATATAGACCTAGCTTCATTTATATTACCATTCTCAATTTCCATTGCTATATAACCCTTCCAGGCCTCCAATGTCAAACCACTGCACCAACAAAATCAACCAGCATTGAAAAACATGAATCTTTAACAGCAGGATTTCTTGGTATAGCATCTTTTTTAAATAGACATGCCTTATTTTTAGCAAACTTTCCCAAACGCTTCGAGCTGCGGCTATATCTTTGCGCAAACTTTCCTGGGAAAAAATTAGGGTTCTGCAGAGAAAAAATTGAAATCAAATGGTAAACTTACATCCTTGGAGGTTGAATGGAGGAAGGCGATGAAGAATTTCAAGTTGGGCTGAAACGAATCGTTGGCGTAATCGTCGGCTCCGATGAGGATCTGCTGAAACGAGTCTTCGACGGCTCCGACTTCCACTTCCGATGAAGAATCCACTGCGCGAGAGAGGGGAGTTCGAGAGGGCGAGAGATATGGCGAGAGAGAGATGGTGAGAGATATGGTGAGAGAGAGATGGTGAGAGATATGGCGACCGAGAAGATGAACGGTGAGAAGATTTTGGGGAAGATGGTTTTGGGGAGAGAATGAGAAGACGATATTCGGATTTGCTTTTAGTAAATAATTTTGGATTTTGTTTTTTAAAATCCCACCAATTTCGGTAAAAGAAGGGATCTCCTCTGTGCAGTTTTATGTACCATCCGAGGTTAATTCTAGGCCATAGATTTAGAGAAGATCCAACGCTTCTAATGAATCCCTTTGTTACACCATAAAACCCTATTACACTTGAACCTAAATCTATATATATATATATATATATATATATATATATAGAGAGAGAGAGAGAGAGAGAGAGAGAGAGAGAGAGAGAGAGAGAGAGAGAGAGAGAGAGAGAGAGAGAGAGAGAGAGAGAGAGGTGAGTTCTGATGTAACGAGTATTGTGGTGTAACGGTGTAACGAGTATTTACCTTCAATGGTATTCGGGTTTGTTAAGGTTGATATTCAACTTTATGTAGATTTAGGTTATATATGCACTAATCTCATTCTCATATGATTGTGCCTCTATTCAATCTTTTACGCTATTTATTCGTGTTTATTTAGTTGAATATCTACCCTATATTGATATAGGTAAATTAAGTTGAATATCACCCTTAAAAAACCTGAATACCATTGAGGGTGAATACTCGTTACACCGTAAGAGGTTGTTACACCAGAACTTAAATATATATATATATATATATAGATTTAGGCTCCTGAGAAACCAGCTCTTAGGGAAAAACGAAGTTAACGATTTATAAGCGTTGGATCAAAATAGAGGAATGGACAGGATTTACTCATAATTTTCAATAATAATAAAAAAACTTTAATTCCAAACTCATTTCCGTCAATCCAGCATATCAATTTTCACTCTCTCTCTCCTCCCTTATTTCCTCTCTCTCTCGATACTCTCAAAGCAGCCTCTTCTCTAACCCTCCTTCTACCCGTTTCAAATCGCCGCCTCCGCTTGAAGATGATGGCCGCCGCCGCAAGCCCATCTCGCCGATAACCGGAGTTCCGACCCTCCTGCTCACCCAAGTCTGTCTCGCCACAACGTCTCGTCGTTTTTGCTGCAGTGAACCCCTCTCGTTGTCCGCAATGTCTCGTCGTTTCGCCGCCGTCCGTATCACCGACTTGCTCGCCTTCCTGCACAGGTATCTCACTCACTTGCTCTCATGTTTATGTATTGTGGGTTGTGGCTGGGGATGTGAATTTGTGCAAGAAATGGGTTTGTGATAACTGGCCGCCTAATTGGGGTTTGTTCAGTTGTATTGTTGCTAGTAAATGTCACTCTTAGAGTTGATTGAAACTGGATTTGTGAAGTTGTTCAAGTCAAATCAAGATAATTTATTGCACAAATTGCCATAATGCTCATCATTAAAACCATATATATCAAGGAAAAATCTTAGAAGCAACCAGATTATTAAACAAAAACTTGTGCACATTGTAACGGAGTCATAAATTGATGAGCATGTTCGGTTGGTAGTTTATGTCATGAGATGGTTAAGCAATTAGAATAAAAATACTTCAGTTTAAAAGTTTGCAAATAAGCTATAGTCTCACTCACTTGTCTTTCTTCACCGCCATAGCCAATTTGAAATGGGCTTGCGGCTCAGAACTGCTTTTTGATGAAAATCAAAACTGCATAATTCTAGTAATTCGGCTGTTTTGATGAAAATCACACAATACATCAATCGTTTTATTAGTAGTAAAGCCTAAAATTGTTAGTAGATGAATATGTCAAGAGGAAACTAGGTCATTCCAAAAATGGCACTTACGTCCAATCAAGAAGAAATAAAAAACTGGGTGTTTTTTCAAAGCATTCAATGGGTTTCAGCCCCGATTTCTTAACAATGGTAGACTGAGTGTTTAATTTTTGGTTTAAGGTATATTAAAAATCATGAAGGGTGAGACATCAACAAGAATGAGTTTAGATTACAAATCTAGATTTAGGGCGAAACAACCATATATGTATTGGGTGAATTCACACCAGGAGGCTTAGAGATGAAATAGGGTGATGGTTGTTGTTATGCATCAAAAAAGAGGGGAAATTTGATTCTGCGTACTATGTTGTATTATTTTTATTGCACAAGATCTTTTGTATTTGTTATGCATGATTACTGCCTTTATTGTTACTAATCTTTGTGTCTTTATTGTACTGCACTATTGTAGGATTCAATCATGGTAACAAGATCATTTTTCATGCAATTGAATACCCCTGCCTCGAAGTCATCTAAATCCTCGAAGTCACCTAGATCAAAAGGTTTGCGTGTGCAAGGTATCCAATCTTATGAACCTCATAGGATGTTTTATCATATGCATAAGTAACAAATGGATATGCATGGTGTTCTTTCATGATATGCAAATGAAATAAGTATTAGTCACTTACGTTTATAAGGCAGATTCTGAGGTTTATTCAAATCTTATCTTAAAGGGTCAAAAGATCAATCTTCACCTAATGCATCCAGTCCACGAGCTAAGAGGAGTTTGAACCTAAGGCAATGTACCACTAATGCAAAGAGGAAAGCAGAAGGTATGAACAATGGGATGTCAAATTGCATATCTTATTGTTTATCTGAATATGACATTAGCAAATTGATACAATTTGAAATCTTGACCAGCTGAAACGCAAATTGCCTCTAATGATGAGCCACTGGCTCAGAGAATGCTTAAGAAACCTTTCAAGGGGAAGGGGAAGGCCTCGTGCTCTAATGCAGCTCCAGAAGGTGTGTCAAATTTTTTTTTTATTGTTCATTTGTTTATTCAATACGCCTAATAGACTCTTTTTTTGATAGCTTTGAACATGAAAAAGAAAGTGGTTAAGGGTAAAGCTCCGGTTGACAGAGAGGTTGAACCAACTAGACTGCAGTGCAAGCCAAAGAGTGGTATTGTCAAAATCAATCATCGTTCTGAGATTTCTTATTTCGTCAAAACCATGTCAAAACTAAATGCCGCTCAAAAACAAGATGTGCATAATGCTGGATTTGGGAGGTTGTTGCAGATGGAATCCTTTGTGATACCTAGGTAAAGATGTTCCCTTGAATATATTTTGCACTCTGTATTTAATAATTTGGTACGCAGATATCATGAGTCGGTATGCATATTTTCCAATGTGATATGCAGATATGATCATGGGTTATGCAGTGTAATTTCATCTTTGGGCTTCTGGTTTACTAATTTGATTTTGTAAACTATGTCTTCCAGATATCTGTGCAGATGGCTAGTTGAGAATTATAATCCTCGAAAGGACAAGATAATACTTCCGGATGGGTCTTCAATTGATGTAGCAGATAGTGACGTGGAGATATGTCTTGGCATTCCACGCGGCCCCATGGAAATACTCAAGGTAGACCCTAAGTGCATGTTTGATGTGGTAAAGAAGTGGAGGGACCAGTATTTGCCTTTGGTGAACCACCAAATGAGATTTAATCATGTTGCTGAACGTATGCTCGAATTAGAAGAAGGAGGTCCTGATTTCCTACTTAATTTCATCGTATTTTTCCACTCTTGCTTAATCGAACCATGTCAGAGTAGTTATGCAAACCAGACCCTTATGCGTGGTTGTTCTGGTAATCTTGATTGATTAAGGAGAATGAATTGGTGTGGTTTTGTCATAAGCTCCCTAGTAGAGGCAAAACAAAAATGGGATAAGAATAAGGACGGCTACTTCACTGGTCCACTACACTTCTTGACGGTATTTCTTTAGAACCTTTATATGGCTTACAGTTGCTGGTTTGAATAGATTATGCAAGACTGCTTTAGTGATATGCTTGTTTAGAAATGCATTTATTTCTATTGTATCTGATCCCCATATTTATACAATATGGGGATCAGATACTGCATTAACTAAAAGTTTCTATATACTTCTAATCCAACAATTTAGGATCTTGTTGATCAAAGGGAAGAAATTGAGTTGGAATATGGTGTGATTGGTGATGGAAACTTGGAGCCTCAACTGCCTATTACTAGAGACAAGATGTTGCACACCCGGTTGGTGAACCAGACCGTAAAAAGGTTAGTTTTTTAGGCTTTAGGTTTAGATAATTTGAATTTACATTCACATGAGCGTCTCAGTTTCACAGTAGTCACTGATTTTACTATATGCAAATTTCAACTGTATGCAGATTTCATAGTCAAATATGCATGAAATTTGAGATATTTAGATTACAGCTCATTGTCTATTGTTGCAGGAGTATAATTCTGGAATGGTTAATGATTTAAAGAAGATTGCAAATGCCATTATTAGCATATCTGATAGGACCGAGAGTATTCCTATGGAGTGCAAAGACGACGAGATATCTAATGGTTTGAATGAGTCTGCAAGGGCTTTATTTGGTGTGTCTGGATCAGATTACGACGTTGATGCTCCTTTTCAAACATCAACTCAAGTAGGAAATGTGCTATCTCAATCTCAAGACCCATTTTGGAATAGTCCGGAGCTAATGAAGTTGGTGGAATCTATTGATTCGGCCTTGTTAAAACGGAGCTACATCATCAAGTCCGAGACGGCTGATTACCATGGAGTCGACAATACTTACTCGTTCAGTCCTCCCAGAGTCTCTGATCATATGCCTAAGGTGTATATTATGTTGCTAAATCATCTATTTTCAGTCAGTTTTGTTCTAAGTAATTTGCATAACTCTTGTGTCAATATTGCACAGGATGATGCGAGTAAAAGTAAAGGTACAACACCTTTAGTTGCTACCACGCCACCAACATTAAATGATAGTACGGCGGTACTTAGTGATGTGCAAGAATTGGTAAGTAGCTATGAGCATGGGGCTTTTGGATATGCAAGATTTGAGACTGAGAAATTTATCCTGATGTTAATATTCATATTGTGCAGGGTGTTCACTTCACTACTCATTTGCCCTCTGAAGGTGTGGAGCACACTGTTGAAAATCAATCCAAGTTTCCTTTGGATCCGGTAAGTATGAGAAGTCGATACTGCCTTCAGCGAATCATGTCAATATTAAATGCATATCTGATTTGAAATTTTGCATACTCACTTCACATCTCTACTTTTCTATATTTTGCATATCATATTATGATAAATTGCATATCTGATGGTGAATTATGCATACTCATACTTTACAGGTTCAGAACAATGAAAGTGTTCTTCCACCGCAGCCTTTTAGACCTGAACTTAATGTTACTAAGGTTTTTACTAGGAAGAATAAGACTGCGCCCTCCATTCAATCAGATCCGGTATGTTTAAGTGTTTTTTGCATATCAGAACATGATAAATTGCATATCTGTTTGTTATTTTTGCATACGCATAATGTTTAGGTTTAACTCAAGGTATCATGTGGTTTATTTTGCATTTCTGGTCAAGATAAATTGCATATTTGTCTCTGATTGTTGCACACACATTCTATAGGGTGAACTAGATGCAACTCGTATGGTCAATCGAGTGCTAGGGCACATTACTGAAACCCATCCACCAACGGAAGTTGTTGAGCCAGCACAATGAGAGATAGCTGTGATCAAAGATACCAAGAACACAAACAAGAAAACAGCTCCAAAAACAGGCCCGGTAAGCGTGAGGAGAAGTAATAGGTTAAAGAGTGGCAATTGATCTTATGCAAGTACCGAATTTTTTAGGTTGACCATGTTAACATCTTTTTCATTCCACAACTTAACTTATATGATATCATTGTAAACTTTATATGTATGCTAAAGTTATACTTTGATATTCATGTAATAGGACAGGGTATGCATAATTTTTTACTTGATATGCATGTAGTTGTTATATATACCCCTTTGGGTTTTCATTTGATAAACCAGGCACAAATAGACCTCACAAACGATGATGATGATTTTACAACACCTATGAGGAATGTGACATTACAATCCAAACGAGGTGCAAAGGTTCCAATAACAGACAAGAGCCCTTGGATAGACCGGGTTATAAACCCAATGAAATTCTACACTATGCAACAACGTGATTTATATCAGTATGTGAATACGAAAGCGTCCTCTGGGTTAGTATTTATTTTTTCGTTTACATCTTTTATTGAATTCAATGCACTTATTACATCTAAGATGAACTTGCTGAGGGATGAAATCATCACCAAGTCCAAGGCTAAAGGAATTTCAGTTAGCATTAAATAGAAGATGCAAGCAGGAGTTGGATGGAATTTTTTATTTTAGAGAATATGCAGTATTGTTTTAACGTTATTCAGATTGGTTTAAACAATATGCAATTTTGTAGTAGCTTATTTAAGAACCACTTGTCGTTGTTATGGTTCTTCATTTAAATTAGTAACAATTAATAATTTCTAGAACAACTTCTGTTTGCTTAACTTAATTGAAATGAGGTAGTCTTAATCTATATTTGAACATCATTCAAGCAAGATATGGAGACCACTATATGTTGTAGAAGATCTGCATATCTAGACGGAATTTGTGCATATCCCCACTGCTTATCTGCATACATGTATTAACAAATATCTCCACTATGCATAAAACTATTCCATTTTGGAGAACAACTTGCACATCGGCATATAAAGTTTCCAAATCATTCAAGTTCTCTTATTTCTAAGGTAAATCTATATGTTGCAGATTATATGCATATCTCCACGGAATTTATGCATATCACCACCGGATCTGGTGCATATCTGTGTTTATGAATTGCATATCTACGCATATCTCTATTGTTCATAACCATAGCAAATTGTTGCATAACTACGTGAATTGCTTGCATATCAGCATGTAAAAGTTACATACGTATCAAATTATTGAAATAAATCCATGTAAACTCAAGAGAGATTATTCCTAAAATAAAACTTAACACTAATTCCAACATATCTAAAATGAAAAATCATATTAAAGAACTAAAGAATTTCTTTGCAGTTTCTGCTATCATGATTTGCATACTTGTTGCACCTCTTGCATTTCCTTTTGCCCTTATTCTGAACTGCGACTTCCTCTGCAGCCCTCTTCTTTGCTTGTTTTGCCACAGACCTCTCCTTCCCATCTTTAAACCTAAGGCTCGTGCCCTTGTTTTTTGCCTGTTCTGGAGGATGGACAAAAATCTCAGTTGGTGCACTAGTTCCCGCAAAGGTCTCAACCATTGATTCCATTATTTCGGATTGGTTGTTCACATTAGTAGCACCTATAGTGTATTCAACCTTCTTATTCCTCAATGTCGACAATAAATCACGAATCATTTCTTCATCTTCCTCAACAATACCAACACATGAATATATTAGGGACCATAGGTCATTCATCATAGCTTGTTTCTCTTCTATCTGGATACTTTGATCCCATACACCATTAGGAATACTGCTATTCACCTTTTTGGCAGCACCCTTTCTCCATCTATCAACTATTAAACATTCACGGATCTTATCAACACCCACAGATTTCAGAGCTGTGAAAATATGACGACACGGTAAACCATTTTTGTTAAACATCATGCAGCTACATGTACTGAAGTTCTTAATTAATGCACGTTCTACTTGGTATAATTCTGCAGAAGGCTCTTTTACAGTGTACGAAACACAATCGTCATCTGCATATGTATATCACGTATAAACAACACAAAGAAAAGTTAACGTACATAAGTTGAATATGGATAATGCGCTGATATGCATTACTGAAATATAGATATGCATTAGGTACTGCTACGTTATGCTTTATAAACAATATTAATGAGTTGCATCAAAATGACCAACGTTATGATATGCATTACAGTAATATAGATATGCATAGGTCCTGTTAAGGTATGTTGCGTATACAATATTAACGATTTTGCATTTTAAAGGGTCAATTTACTGATATGCATAAACGGTAGTATAGATATGCATATATCCTTTTAAGGTATGCTATGACAACAATTTAAACGAGATTGTATTAAAAATAACATACCTTCCTGCTCATTAGTGATTGAACATTCAAAACACGATGCGGCAAGCTCGGTTTGCACCAGAGTGAAGATATTCAAGGTGTACACCTTAGATGCGTCCTCCTCAATCAACAATGGAGTTAAGAAATCATGTGCTCGTGTATCCGAGGCAACATCATTCCTCAATTGGTTATAACGCTGGGTTTCCATTGCACTATCAAAGTGCATCAACAACTCAACGAGGCTGAAGTTCCTGTTCGAATAGTTTCCAAAAAAACTATTTTGAGATTCTGAAATCGATGTTGTGCGAACAAGAACACCAAGCACAATATCCTTAAAATAAACCGGAATCCAGTAGCGACGTAGTGCATACATATCCCCGAACCATGGTTTACTTTCCAACTCATATTCAACCACAAATTCTTTCCATCCTTTCTCAAACTCTGAAATTGATTGAGTGTCATCCCAAACCAACTTCCCCAACCTCTTTCTGAAATTCGTTGAATTAATTTTCTTTGTACCAATCTTCTTTGACACCTTCTCCATGATGTGCCACATGCATAACCGATGTCTAGTATGAGGCAATACATTCTCAATGGCGATCTTCATCGCCGGATCTTGATCTGTAATAATGATCTTCGGTGGTGGTCCCATTGCTTTCTGAAAGTTCGTGAAGAGCCACTCATATGATTGCACATCCTCCTTCATGACCAACCCAGTGCCAAACATAAGGCTTTTTTTGTGGTTATCAATCCCAGTGAATGGTGCGAATACAATACAATACCTATATGCATATCACGTAGTGTTATCTGCATATCATGTACTGTTATCTGCATATCTAATAGAAATCAACGTAGAATTTAACATAATGTGAAGTGGATTACCTGTTAGTTCTGTAAGTCGAGTCAAAACTGACTACATCCCAGCATAGTTCCAACGTGAGATTGGATCCACCCAAAACAACCTTGTAAGTTGTTGTTCATCGTTCACTTCATACTCAAAGTAAAAAGAGTCACATTGTTCTTTATTCTTCGTAAATCGATTGATAACCATTTGCGCATCAGCAGCTTTGATGTTCGCCATTAGGTTCCGCTTGAAATTCCTAAACTCCCTTTCCATGACCCTCATGTTATGATATCCACCAACCATCTCCTTCAAGAGATTATAAGACTTTACTGGCCCCAAGTTCGCCTTAGCACAAGCCAACATAAATTTTTGGTGTCCAATATCCATCTTCCTATTGCCCTTCATCAAATGTTTTGCTACATTAGGGATCATGTCGTGGGTGTGTTTCTCCTCAAATCTATCAACAATGTAGGTAATAGCATCACTAGATTTGAGAGACAGACTTGCGCAACACTGTACTCTATTAGATGTAGTCTTACGCTTCCCTAAACTGTTAGATTTATTCTTGGATCTTTCCCTATTGCACTGTAAGTACTGAATCTTCCTAGACAATGATCTTTTGAATTTGTGATGGCTTCCTCTCTTAATCTGAAAACCAACCATCTCTGCATACTGACCATAGAATGTTTCTCCTTCCAACAAGGAATTGAAGGATTGTCCAATTTTTGGTTTCATGTCATCGGGACAATGAGGAACCCAAAACTTTTCGTTTTTGTCTTTCGCGTTTAAAACACATTTGGTACCATATAATGCTTCATCATCATCTGACATACAATCAACACCATCGTCTGAGGAGGAATTGATCACATCGTCATCAATTGGGTTCTTCTGCATACCTAGGTCAGTATTGTGCATATCAATTGGAAGTTAGTGCACATTCGTAAACAACAATTGCATATCCAATATCTAGGAAAAAAATTCGCATAACGTCAAAACATCATCGCATACCAGAATGGAAACGCATACTACAACTTAAATAATGCATAACAGATATCATGTGAAACCCTAACGTAGCTACTGCATAACGAGGCTGCGGAATAGCATATCTATTTTACGAATTCGCATATCAGAATGAAAAATCTTGAAACTAACCTTCTTCCATGGAGATTTGTGTGTTGATATGAATCAAACAAGATATGGAATTGCCAAGGAGAAAAACACAAGAGAACCGTCTGTAAGGGAGTAGATCGAGAGAGAAGAAAGAGGAGAGAGAGAAAAACGTGATTTGGGCTTGAGGAGAAAGAGAAGATCGTTAACGTAAAATTAGGATGATATATTAGGTATTTTTTTTGCTATTTTCCTTTTATCATATTGCATTTAATCTCAGTCTTCCATCTACTTCTCATCCAACGGTCTATACTCGTCAACTCTGTTTTACTATAAGAATGGTCTTACCGGAGCGTCCCTCTATATATATATAGAGGTTCATGAATATATGCTGGCATGTTTGTAGTAAACCGATTGCCTAAGGTTCTTAGTAGAATGACTAAAGTTCATGATGGATTTAGTCTTGCTGGCATGTTCTGAAAATGGTTTTTTTTATCAATGTCTTGTTAGTATATTTTTGTGTATTGGTCATTGAAAAGTGTTTTGTATCCTCTTTGACTACTAATATGAGAATTCTTGTTGTGGGGGAGAATATATGAAATGAATTTGGTTGATCAAGATAGTTATCTAGTCTATTGTATTTGATTTTATTTTGATTTGGTCATTTGTATGGTTTGTGTCATCTAGATTGATGCAGATGAGAATTGAGATTCCGGGGTATTGAGCAGATGATATGTGTATATTATGCTTGAGCTGACTTAGGATGAGATTCATTTTTCGTGATGGAGTTCAGTAGGTTCAGGTTGATTCCTTCTTTAATCCTCTCTTACTTGTACTAAGTCAGTTAGGGTCATTTAGGCTGTTTCACTGAATTTGGGGCTAGGGAGAGTTGCATATTAAATTTGATATTGACACAAGGATAAGGATAAAAGTGATGACATAAGCAGGTACTTCTGAAGGTATCATACCTGCATGTTCTCCTGATGCACCTAATTAATGATTAGTTGTGTTGAGCTTCCTACTTGTGTATTTTGTTGATAGTATTATAGAATTAAGGATTTTGCTGTCTGATTGTACCAAAACCTAAGTTGCAGTAGGCATGCTCTTTGATGAAAACAAGTTTCTACTTCGATTTTGGTTCATTTAGGGGAAGATTCAATGTTTCTTGTGATTTTAAACCACTGGTAGCTATAGACCTGCAACTTTGGGTTTCATGTGAAAATTAGGGTTTTGATCCAAGTTCATGTTAAGTGTAAGCCATGTTCATTGTGGTATTCAGCCATGTTCATGGTACTAACTGATCTATACCAATAACAATGGTACTTACAGTTATAAATCTTGAACCTACAGTTATAAATCTTGAACCTACAGTTATAAATTATGAACCTAGCTCTGTGAAGAAATTTAAACTAGTCGATTGATTTACAGTTGAATATGCGCTTCTTTTATTCAGTTAGTCTTGGATCTTCTCTTTCTGACTGGTGCTTGTTGTTCCTTTCATAGTTTATGCTATGACCCTCGGTGGTTTAGTTGCACTCTCTTTTCCAGTCGTGGCCCCGCCTGAAGCTCTGTTGGATGCAACCGACGATTTCTTTTGTGAATCGGCTTTCGGTGGCAAAGTTGCACCCTCTTCCTCTTTCATCTCCTTTTTCCTTGCTTCTGCCTTCTCCTTATCCTTCTTAGCCTGAGCCCTCTCATCCCAACCCGGATCTCGCTTTGTACCCATCTTTTTCGCATGAATCTTAGGCCTTCCTCTCCTCGTCTCTCCCCGGGGGGTTCCTGGATATCAACTGAAGAAGGATCCTTGCACTCACGCCACTTATCAGCCATCCTCTTCATATCGAAATCATCAACGTTACCGGAAAATACCCCTTCAAAGAAATCATCCATAAGAACCTTATCCGCTGTCAATTGCACGTCGTCATCAGAGTCGAAGTCTTTCAATTCCACTCCTTCCAACTTGATCTGCTTCCAGAAGATATCAATGTCGCTCGGCAACAATGGCGTTCCTTCCTCTACAAACACCTTAATCCTGTGTGGGCAAGGCAATCCGAGTGTTGATTCCCACCAAGGATCCTCACATGGGCCACATATATTTCCCTCCTTTGCCTTAATAACTTCTTTCAATAGCATTCTGAGAAAGCAAATGTCGTGGTTGCTAAATCAAAGGAAACCCTAAACACTAACTGGAGTATAGCAAGTAAGTAGAGGTCGAACCCAAGGGAATCAAAACACCAATGACTATGCAGTCAAGCGAAATATTAACTAACGAACAAGTAACAAGTAATCAGGGGGCTTTTTGATTATACGAAGCACAAAAGTAACAAGTAGCAAGCAGAGAAACGATTAGTGAGAATAATATGCGACGAGGTTTCACCTAGCAAGTATCCACACAACAGTCAATTAAGTTGATCATAGATTATCTCAAGTTCTTATCAATCCTAGGGAATGTTCCTGTTCCAATCTTTAATATATCAGCAGGCCAACCGGTCCTGATAATACTTACTATTCAACAATCAGGGAAACCTCTCAAGATTAGATGAAATAGCAGCAAAGGCACATGAATCATAAGGATGCATGCAATAACTTACAACCGTCAAGTATTAACATGCAATCAATTCTCCTTCATATAAGCAATCAACTACTAGATCATGCAGATATGGATGCTACAATGACAAGGAATTCCACCGTCTATTCCTAGTCTAGCAATAGAAGACTATTAATCAAACTAGGTGATCAATCTAGCAAAACCAATAGAAATCATAAAGATGAAGAATAAGAGAATTAATACAAACCCAAAGGAAAAGAACAAGAGTTTAGAAATCTCACAACTTAATAACTGAAAGTTTCAACTTCTAAGCGAAACAATGGAATTAGTTCCTGCTCATGGTTGCAGAACTAAGCGTAGATCGAAAAGATGATAAAAACAAATGAAAGCAGCAAGGGTTCTTAAAGAGAGTCTAACCCTAGAATAATACCAAAATAAAAAAGGAAAAGTATTCCAAACAAAAATAATTAAATAAAACAAAAATGATAAAAACAACATGCTACTGTCCTATCTGTTTCTCAAGATTCTGGATGCTTGATTTCGTCTCAGCGCTTTGATGCATCACAGTCTGAGCTATGGACTTAATCATCTCTTCAGCAGTCATAGAACTCTGAGGTTTAGGTTGTTGTTGCAAGACTTGAGGGTTTTGAACATTGTTCTGGTTATCCCACCTCAAGTTAGGATGATTCCTTGTACCTGGATTATAATGATTAGCATAAGGATCAAATCTAGGCCTAGGTTTCCATCCTCCTGCAGCATTCACCTCAGCATTCGGCTCTTGGAGTTGTGGACACGCATCAGTAGGATGCCCTGCATCAGTGCATAACCCACAAGCTTTTCACTTGTTGTTGACCACTACTTTTCAGCATTAAAGACTTCACCATATCCTTCAACTCATTCATATCAGTTTGAATTCTAGCCAGATCAAGTGAACTTACTGAATGGGAGCCGTGTCTGCTACTAAACTGCCTTGAGCTCTCAGCCAACTCTTCAAACATCTCAGTAGCTTGGGGTATAGTCATCTTCAAGAAATTACCTCCACAAGATGCATTGACCAATCTACGATCTTCATTAATCAAGCCACTAAACAAGTACATAAGAAGGCTAGATCTTGTTCAGTGTACATATGGAATGGACAACTTGAGCAAAACTTCTTGAATCTCTCATAGTACTCATAAAGACTCTCAGTAGCATGTTGTTGAACAGTAGCAATGTCTTTCTTCAAACTACTCAACTTGTTGGATGGGAAATACTTATCTAAGAACACATTTTTCATCTTATCCCATGTATCAATAGTCCATGGGACTTGATAATAGAGCCAATCATTTGCAGCGTCTTTCAGAGTAAATCCAAAAGCTCTCAACATGATTTGTTCCTCAGTGACACCTCTAGGCTTCATACTAGAACATATGGCATGGAACTGAGCCAAATGTTTGTTTGGATCCCCACCTGCTAAGCCATGGAAGTGTGGAAGCTCGTGAATTAAACCAGCTTTCAACTCAAAATTCACACCTTCAGCTATCTCAGGAAACCTCACTGCCAAAGGTTGTTGATCTAAGTTCGGTGCAGTGAGTTGCCTCATAGTAGGCAATGGTGGTCCATGTTGTTGGCCAAGTGGAAATCCATTAGCTCCTTGATCACCCATCTCGTTACTTTGGTTCAAAGCTGCTCTTCGGTTCCTGTGGAACGTCCTCTCAATCTCTGAATCAAAAGCAACAAGAGATGAATTAGTAGCACGGGTCTGAACCATAAAGGTTCACACCAAACAGTTGATAAGTCACAATTAGCACAGAAATAGATTAATTCAATTCCCCGGAAACGACGCCAAATTTGATAGAGCAAATGTCGTGGTTGCTAAATCAAAGAAAACCCTAAACACTAACTAGAGTATAGCAAGTAAGTAGAGGTCGAACCCAAGGGAATCAAAACACCAATGACTATGCAGTCAAGCGAAATATCAACTAACGAACAAGTAACAAGTAACCAGGGGGTTTTTGATTATACGAAGCACAAAAGTAACAAGTAGCAAGCAGAGAAACGATTGGTGAGAATAATATGCGAAGGGGTTTCACCTAGCAAGTATCCACACAACAGTCAATCAAGTTGATCATAGATTATCTCAAGTTCTTATCAATCCAAGGGAATGTTCTTATTCCAATCTTTAATATATCAGCAGGCCAACCGTTCTTGATAATACTTACTATTCAACAATCAAGGAAACCTCTCAAGATTAGATGAAATAGCAGCAAAGGGCACAAGAATCATATGGATGCATGCAATAACTTACAACCGTCAAGTATTAACATGCAATCAATTCTCCTTCATATAAGCAATCAACTACCAGATCATGCAGATAAGGATGCTACAATGACAAGGAATTTCACCGTCTATTCCTAGTCTAGCCATAGAAGACTATTAATCAAACTAGGTGATCAATCTAGCAAAACCAATAGAAATCATAAAGATGAAGAACAAGAGAATTAATACAAACCCAAAGGAAAAGAACAAGAGTTTAGAAATCTCACAACTTAATAACTGAAGGTTTCAATTGTTAAGCGAAACAATGGAATTAGTTCCTGCTCATGGTTGCAGAACTAAGCGTAGATGGAAAAGATGATATAAACAAATGAAAGCAGCTAGGATTCTTAAAGAGATTCTTTAACCCTAGAATAATACCGAAATAAACAAGGAACAGTATTCCAAACGAAAATAATAAAATAAAGGTAAAATTACTTTAAATAATACAAACTATTCACTTTCAACCCAAAATAATACCAACTTTCAAATTTACTAGGAGTAGTATAAACTATACAACTATTTACCAATAATAATATGACTAGTTTTCCGGTGAAACATCAGGCAAAAATGATGACATGGCTCCTGGAAAATAATGACATGGCAATGACTACGATTAAATAGATAATTTTAAAATAAAAAAATAAAAATCTATTCATCTCCCTCATGTACATCTCTGCAACACAAGCAACCAAAAACACCACCATGGCTTCCCCTCCATCACGAATCTGAAAGAAGGCAACATATTCTCTTCCTCCTCCACTCTCAATCACCCTTTAGTCGAGCTCCACTACCACCGACTTCTCTCTTTCATATTTCGTGCTCTAGCCGCTAGCTTGATACAAGGGCCTCAAATGACCACCATCGCTCCACAGCTACAGGTTGTCATCATCCCAGTGATTTTTCAGCTTGATTCTATGGCCTATTCAGATTCGATTTTACATCTGCTAACATTTAACAACAAATTCTCAATAGATTCAGATCTAAGTTGGATTTGACAATCTAGTTTTTAGGATTTTATTCTAAAATTTGATTTGGGGCTTTTACAAATTCACCCAATTATATATACTTCGACATGGTAGAATACAGAGTTATTTGAGTAGCTTAGTAGGTGGGTGAAGAAGAAGATCTGTAGACAAAGGCTCAGTTCGGATGCACAGTGTTGATGCTGGTGTTGGTGCTGATACTGATGCTGTTACTGGTACTGTTACTGATTTTGATGTTGATGTTGATACTGATGCTGGTACTGTTACTGATACTGAAATGTTGAATGGTAGTTCGGACTACTATACTTTTGACTACTTAAAATCGCAGAAATTATGATAAAAAGACCAAAATACCCTAAATTTTTTTTGGAAGGGTTTCACCTACTTGTATTGCCCATTTGAATCAACAAATCTGAGAGTCGAGAAACAAAGACAAACGAACAAATTAGTATTGCCCATTTGAAATTGAAAGAAGAGTAATGTGGATTGTGGAGTGAGGTTTGAATTAAAATCCTGCTGCTTGAACGTTTAGTGAAATTGGATGGGATAATTGCACTTGGCTCATACTTTCTTGTGTGTATTTCCATATTAGTAGAATATAAAGATAGTTCATTACTAATTGTCACTTGCCAGATACAACTTTTCATATATATAACGAAGTGATATCATTGTTCAATACTTGGACATCCAATATACTTTCTTCAGTAGTTGACATGTTTTCAGAGTGGTCATACTAATTTGTATAACAAACTTATATCTTTGTCGAATTTGTTTACATTCAGTTTAGACACACTTGGAGACTCAACCATCATCATACTTAGAAGAGAATAATGACCTCGACTCCATGTTTATATAACCTGACTTGTTCAGCTACGACCAAGATGATAAGCTTGGTGAAACTAATAAGAATAGAGATTTCTAGAATCATATAAGTACTCAAATTTTGCTCAACCTATGTGGGATTCGAACCCACATCATGTGCAACAAGCACATTGCTCTTCCTTTTTGAGCTAATAGATTTTTTATTAAACTAATACAATCCACTCGAGAGACGGACAAACAGATTAAGGAGGACGATTCATATGAATGTATGTAGAAAAAACAAAACTAACATAGGAATCGGACATTGTTCTTGATACTGACTTGGAGGGATGCTCTTGATATCACTGTCAACTCAATACTCTTTTGTCAATCTAACTCAAATGTACACTTGATCATCCTCACAGAAGCATACTCAAATCAGAGATGTCATCCATTGGTATTTCAAGCCCCATAGAATCAAGATCTTGTAAACTATCATCGTCGTCAAAATTTAGCCAAGAACCCAGATCTTGATGCCCAGCTAAAGCATTCTCCATACCTAGCTCTATGGCGTCTAGCTCATCCACTTCTATGTTCCTTCCCTCTTGTTTTCTACCATTAGCAGCTGAATTACCTGAGGGATATACAAGATGTGTAGACGATTGGGATACCTTTGGCTTCGGTTTTGACTTTGCCTTTCTCTCACCCCATAAGTTATTATTTGATGGACGGCTAGATTTAGCCGATGAATTGTTGTCTCCATCTCTTTCACTTCTTTTCCCCAGAGGCGACGGTTTGAATGGAGAACCGTTTCCAACATTGTCAAGCAGTACTTCTTTTTTCTTTCCTTTGTTTAATATGGGGCCATATGATTCAAAAGAAACCCTTCCAGCTTTATCATTATTAGGACCACGTAGTTCGGGACCAATGGTAAAAGATCCTGGGAAATCAGTGGGGAAAAGACATCATTGGACAAAGATTAAGAGATGAAAGAAAATGTCATAAATTACAGGCTGAAAAATCAAAAATTTGCAGCTGAAGTGAAGAAACTGGGAGTGTTTTGGTTAAATAACATATAAACTATCAATGTAAGTTTGATGCGGCTGTGACACTAATATGGATGCTGGAAATTGAAATATTTATTAGATTATAATGCTGACCTGGTGCTTTGGCTGAACACTACAAGTTTTATGCATCATAAAACAAACACTGCAGCATAAGAATCATCATGAGAATTAAACAACGATGAAAATGTTATCTACATGCACAGTCAAGCTGTCATGTAACACAGAAAATGGATCATCAAAAACTCGTAAAATTTCACAGTTGATAATTAAAAGGGAGGAAGAAGCATTGTATGCGAAAAATCCAAATGTAGTTAGTTGTTCATGTCAATATAGAAATTCTCATGTCTAACTCCAATTAAATAAGATATGCATGTGAAATTACAAACATTAGGCCACTTACTACAGATAAAATGATTATGAAGCAACATGCATGATTTGCTGAACAACCTGAGATAAGAACAAGTGATGTATAGAAGTGACTTAAGAGATTTATGAGAGATTTGCAAGATTACCTGTTAGAAATGGCTTGAACCAAGGCTGGTTTCAAGCGGCGGTCAAGAAATTCTTCACAGCGGTTGATCTTTTCCTCCCTGTACCGATCCATTGGAAAATCTGAAGGAAACCATTAGGTGAGATCATTTCTTTTTTGATACTTCATCTGTTAAGAATTAAGATGCATATTCAAGACAAATTACACGGAGACGCAAAAACCGGGAACGAAATGCTGCCGGGAACTGACCATTGCAGTATGGTTCCCATCTCATGAAGTTAGCCTGAGATTTTTACCAGTGTTCATCTTGTTAGGTACAATTCATACATCACAGAAGAACAGATCAGAATTCTGATTTCAAAATTTCAATGTTCCAGAGTATCTTCAGTAACTTTAGAGGTGAGGATGCTCTTATGACTTCTCAAACAGGATATGTTTCCCTCCTTTGAAACAATCTTGTCCGTTTCATTGTCAACGCAATGAAAGTATTCACGTTCGAATCCTGTTCACATTATGATTCAGATTTAGCATATGGAAATGCTCAACAGCAGAAGGAATGTACACTAATCTATCATATCTATAAAAATGTGAAAGTTACCTTCTAAGAAGTCTGCGAGCTTTTCAATATTCTTATCCATGAGATTATGAAGATCTTCACCTGCCCAAACAGGGCGTATGCAGATGCAAACTATTAGACACATTGCACCTCCCATAATGATTGTCAAAAGGGTTCAATTTGGAAAATCAATCGGTGAAGTCGGATATATACATAGCACTGAGAACATCCCTAAACCTAAACCATAGATCTGGAAAATCAATTTGTGAGATCTGGAAAGCCTCCGAGTCCACCGGCGAACCCAGATCTGCGTCGTGACCACCAATAGTAAGCAAATCAGAAAGAGGGAGATGAGAAGAAACATACCCAGTAAAGAAACAACAAAGAAATTACAAACCTTGGATTCGACAGAGGAAGGAGATGAGAGCTTGGATGATGTCGTCCTTCTCCTCTCTTCAGAAGAACAAAATATCAAAAAGGTCGGGGGTAAGAATGTGATTTGGAACACTGAAATTTATCATAAGTACTTCGAATTCGGAAGAAGCATGGATATCAAGCTTTTTTTTCTCGTACTTATAAGGAGAAGAAAAGTATGAAGAGAAGAAATAAGTGTTGGGAGAGAAAAACATTCGAACAGCTCCTCGTGTACTTATTTACTGACGAAAATAAGTAGCAGCATTTTTAAGTACTTATAAGTATAAAATGAGCTACATCCGAACTAAGCCAAAGATGAACTGGAATGTGGAGTATACGATGGAGGAAGAAGAGTACTTTTAGGTACAGTTTAACAAAATTTACTCCATTTTTTAGTTCTATTATATTATTAAATCCATGTCATTATTTTTTGGGAGCCATGTCATCATTTTTGCCGGATTTTTCACCGGAAAACTAATTGGTAAATAGTTGTATAGTTTATACTGCTCCTAGTAATTTTTAAAGTTGGTATTATTTTGGGTTGAAAGTGAATAGTTTGTATTATTTAAAGTAATTTTGCCTAAAATAAAACAAATATGGAAAATCCGGATAAAAGTCTTCAGCGAACTCCGGCGATCGCTATCAAAGTGTGGCAATCGCCATCTTCATGTAAATCCAATCACGAGCCTGTGCTGGTATCTGGCAATCGCCACCTGGTATCTTGCGATTGCCATCTTCACTGGAACTTCAATTGTAGCTTTTGCTTTAGGATGGCGATCGCCATATTAATGTGGTGATCGCGGGAATGCTGCAGAAGCTTCACTTCGACAGTTTCTTCAATCTTCAATCTTCAAGTCTTCAATAATTCTTCAGTTCTGATCTTCATTTCTTCACTTCTTCATAAATATCTCATAACATAACAATGTCTCCAAACACCTATGAAAACACTCCTAAAACAATATAATAATCCCTAGTTACGCTATACAAAGTGCAGCGTATCACATTCTCAAACATTTGTCGGAGCACTTCCTCAATAGGCGCATGAAAATAGTCTTGATCCGTCTTGTATCTCCTTCGGGCTAGTGTGGTTAGACTTTTCCATCTCAAACCGTATTCGACGGTGCTGATCAACAAACATATTGTCAATGTGTTGCAATAAAGTGTCAAACCCTCCTACAGCTGAATCAAACATAGTCTTCAACATCGAGTGCTGACCTTCAACCTTGTCAATGACATTTTACATGTTAAACATTTAGCCCAAAAATGTCATGATCATTGTCGTTAAAAACAATTTCAAATATCTTACCTGTTAGACATTCTTGTGCTAAAATAGTGTATATCATCGCAATACGCAGCTATAAGTTTTTCCTTGTGGGGAGTAAACCATGTGCTCTCAGCATATTGTACAAGATGATCATTCCTCCATGTTTTCCGGAAGTGATCAAGTCTCTCCTCATACTGCTTCTCTGTGTGAGACCGCATCACCCGTCGAACGCTAGCCGATGCACTTCTTTCGTTGATATTGTTCAATTTAGCAAATGCCTTAACATTTCGATCAACGTGGACATGGCAAAGCATATGACGCACACCAGGAAATACATAGTCAACCGCCTTAATTGTTGCCAGCTCTCGATCAGACATTATGCAATCCGGTCCTCCAGTGCACCATACAAATACTTCACCCGTCTCAATGCCCATGCATAGTATGGGGCTACTCACGACAAATGAACGCTAGTGCAATACAATATGTATAGTTGGTGCAATTGAATCCAACAAACTGAAGTAACGGCCAACCATACCTATCAATTTCAAATTTCATAATTATAATTCATAAACGGTGAATGAAGTCATAATAATGATATTTAGTGTACCTATTAGTCTTGTATGTCGCGTCCATGATCACCACCCGAGGGAACATTCTCAACAAATGTTGACAATCCGGATGAGATAGGAAAAACGCTGACAACTTTTTCTCCCCGGTCTCCGGATTCGTCTCGTAGTCGATGTCTATATTATAACATCTTTGATGTAGAAAATCTAATGACCACTGGGTCACGTTTCGATTTCCCAATGCTTTCATCCTCTCTTTTTCCCTTACAGTGTACACTTGCCTCCTTGATATTGTGGAAGTCGGATCTTCTTGAAGCATCTGTGTATAAATAACCTTCGGCATTGCCCCGGCCGCTGATGCAGTCATTATTTTTCGTCTTTGCTCTCCCGTCATCCTCGAAGCAAATGCATGGTCAATCAAGCTGCTGGAAAGACAGTGGTCGTGACATGCCTTCTCAACTTTTAGTATCCACCCAGCCGACTCAACAAGAGTTGCTCGTCGATAATATCCTTTCAGCATAAAAGGACAATTGTTCTTCTTTAATCTACTAAGATTGCTACGCTGCGACGATGGTTCTGCTACATCACCTTCAAGATTAATCTTCTTTCGATGTTTTCTATAACTACTGGATTGCTCACAGTGCAGAAATATCCTCTTGTTGGCCATTGATGATTTCGTGGTGATAACCATACAAAACTCATAACTGACCTTCCTAACCCACTCTCTCAGAAGATCCATAGTAGGAAACCTCTCACTAGTCGTAAAATGGGCACTATAGTCGATTTTTAAATATTCTTCGTCACTACAGTATCCCTATTTAAAAGTACTCAAATTTCAATACATACCATATGAATAAAATAAATTCTAATTAAATGTTATAAAAAAGGTTTATATGTACTTACTTGGAAATATGTATCATCTACCGACGCAGACAAATCAACCTCCTCCTCCACCGACGTCTCACTGGAAGAACACCCCGTCTTTCTTTCCAACTACCTGTCCTTGAAGAATTACTTGAATCGCTTCCAGACGTCATTTTTTGTGCTTTGCCGTTTTGGTTTGAGAATTTGGCAATGCAAATCCGGTTTTATAGAGGAGTCCATGAAAGAGCCGTTACAAACTTTTTCAAAAAAATCTTTTTTCCCGTTCGGAACTAGGAACGTCATCCCGAACGGGTGTCGTCACAAGGGGTGACGTCACCATCTCAATTTTTTTAAAAAATATTCGTTCCGAACGGGATTTAAACCGGTTCTGTAATTATTATATTAAATAATCAATTTTCTGATTCCGAATGGGAAAAAATTTAAAAAAAAATTATGCGGGAAGAATGCTGTCCGGCGTAAAAAGGGGGCCGGTTAAGGTTATTGTCCTTGTTTCATAGAACCAGTCAGTCTCATAAGTTAGCCAATCGCATTCATACATTAGAAACGATAAAAATAAAATTCGACCACGTCGACATTTAAACCACCAAAATAAATCTAATAATAAAATCTAAAATCTCTCCAAAAACAAAAATCTATAAATTCCGTAAAATGGAAAATCAGTTTAATTCTCTCCTTCCATTTCGGTTTATTTTGTCTTCCTCCTCCCGCGGTGGCAAAGGGCTAATCCACTTGCCACCATTCACTCTCTAAAACCCTTCCTTGCTCGCTATATCATCTTCTTCCTTTGAAATCTTCAAATTCAGACTTCGATCTACAGCATTCCTACTTTCTAGAGTAGGCTATGGACCAAGAATTTTGAGCCTTACCCCAATTTCCTCAATCTCTGAGTATTAGACTTCGTGTTCTTAAATCTTGTTCGAAACCATTTGCCTTATTGAGGAAGCTCATCCATGGCGGCGGCCAGTTCCACTGGGATTACTTCACTCGGTAAGTTCGGGTTTTCTTCACACCGACGAAAGTTCCCAGCTGAATCTTTCCCTAGGGTTTCAATTAGTCTAATTAGCAATCGGAATTTGAAGTTTATTGTTCCAATTCGGTGTAAAACTAAGGATTTCAGGCTGTTCCAGTCGGTCCAGCAAGACCGATTCGTAACAAGTGTAGATGAGGATGAGATGAGCGACGTGTTCTTCGAAACAATCGAAGAGCTGGAGAGAATGGCTCGAGAGCCGTCCGATGTATTAGGGGAGATGAACGAACGGTTATCCGCGAGAGAGCTACAGCTTGTGCTGGTATATTTTTCTCAGGAAGGGAGGGATTCATGGTGCGCTTTAGAGGTTTTTGAGTGGTTGAAGAAGGAGAATAGAGTGGATAAGGAAACTATGGAGCTCATGGTTTCGATTATGTGTGGTTGGGTTAAGAAGTTGATTGAGAGTGAGCGTCTTGTTGGAGAAGTGGTTGACCTTTTGGTGGACATGGATTGTGTTGGGCTTAAGCCTAGCTTTAGCATGATTGAGAAAGTGATTTCTGTGTATTGGGAGATGGACAAGAAGGATCAAGCTGCTGATTTTGTTGAGGAGGTTTTGAGAAGAGAAATTCCTTGTTTAGAGGATGATGGCAGTAGAGGAGGACCTGTTGGGTATCTAGCCTGGAAGATGATGGTAAGCTTGCTTTAGTTTTCTATATTTGCTGTGTTTATCATGTACGACTGAATCGAATGAATGTCAAGAGTGTTTGTTCTTCTTAATTGTGTTTACGTGAGCCTTTGGATGTCAATTTATTTTGGATTGTGAAATGAATTGACCATCAGATTTGAAGAATTTTTATGAATTGATGTAACTACTTAGGTGATTTGCTAAGCCAATTTATGTCGTCTATGAATTTGACCGACTCGAATAGACGTCAAGAGTTTTTGTTCTTCTCAGTTGTGTTAGGTGTGCCTTTGAGATGTGAAGTTATATTGTATTGTCAATTAACCATCAAATTTGCAAATTCTTATGAACTGATTTGTTTTGATCTTACTACTTAGTTGATGTGGTAAACAAATTTATGTTGGACTTTGATATTTTCTATTGAGATTATGTAGACAAATTTATGTTGGACTACTAGTTGAGTGTTTGTTCTTCTCAGTTGTGTTAGGTGAGCCTTTGAGATTTGGTTATCATATTATTCCTAAAAAAAGCCTGATGAATAAATATGCAGACATGAAGATCAATATGCATGAGATGACGGGTGTCATAGTATAATGATGTCCACACCTTTATTGTATTTAACATTTTGTCAACCTTTGATACAACAAACAATATGCTGTTTTTCATTATGGTGTCTAAAAGAGTTTTTTGATAATAACACCATTGCAGGAAGATGGAAACTACAGAGGTGCTGTAAATTTAGTAACTCACCTCAGAGAATCAGGATTAAAGCCTGAGGTATACAGCTACCTCATAGCCATGACAGCCGTGGTCAAAGAATTTAACGAATTTGCTAAAGCCTTACGTAAGCTTAAAACTTTTGTCAGAACCGGGGTTATATCCAAACTGGATGAAGAAAACACTCGTCTAATAGAAGACTACCAATCAAATCTTCTCTCTCAAGGAATAGAACTTTCTAGATGGGCAATTCAAGAAGGTAACTCTTCCACTTATCCCTTAGTTCATGAGAAGCTTCTTGCAATGTACGTCTGTGCTGGACGTGGGGCCGAAGCTGAGCAACAACTCTGGGAAATGAAGCTAATGGGTAAAGTCGTTGACCGTTATTTTTATGACATAGTTCTGGCCATTTGCGCTTCACAAAATGAGAATAAAGCCATTTCAAGGCTTCTCACGACATTGGAGGCTACAAGCTCGGCATGTAAGAAGAAGACATTATCTTGGTTACTTAGAGGATATGTCAAAGGTGGGAGCTATGTTGCTGCGGCAGATGTGCTGACTAGGATTCTTGATCTGGGTTTCAGACCCGATTATCTTGATCGTGTGGCTGTGGTGCAGGGACTCAGGCGAACGCTGCATGAACCGAAAAATATGGAAACCTATCTTAGGATATGCAAGCGGCTATCGGATGCTGAGTTAGTTGGACCATGTCTTGTGTATATGTATGTAAGGAAGTATAAGCTTTGGGTTGTGAAAATGCTGTGAGATTATATAAAAGATAGCATGTATAATATAAGTGTAGATGTATCATGTATGTATAGCTTATAAGACCATGTATAAGTTTACTTTTTTGGACCATGTCTTGTTCTAAGAGTTATGTAAGAGTTAAAGACCCTGTGTTGGACGAGCTTGATATAACTTCTTCTATGACCTGAAATTTGTTTTGTGGATATACACTATACAGCTTAGAGCTTAGGGTGTGTTTGGATTTCAAATATAATGCATTAAATTTTCATTTAATATAAAATGATGCATTACACACTCGGCATGTGTGAATGAGATTCCGTGTGAATGAGTTATTAACGTACGAAATGCCATACATACCGCTCCATAATCTCGTTTGCGTGTATTTAAGCCTACATGAATGAAAGAAATCTTTTAATAATGACTAGATACGGGACTAGCGCTCCGCGCGAAAAAATTACGTGTTTTCGCATGTGATTTAATATAGTTACGCATTATTTCTTAATATTTTTGTTGTTATCAAATTTGTTAATATTGGTAATTATAAGAATTTTCAATTTCCTTATATTTATGTTTGACGTAGTTTTAAAACATAATAATAGAATAAGGATGTGATGGGCGATATTGAATAAGCTCAAATTGGATGCTTTGATAAGCTAGGATTGGCGGGACACGGTCAACGGGTGTGTCGGACACGGTCAACTATCCGGACCTGGCTGGACACGGGACGCTGCGTTTTGGTAAGTGATTTATGAATTAAAAAAAAGTAATTGTAACCTAAAGAAATTGGGGCTTTTCCGCAAGCAGCGTCGTCTTCCTTCTTCACAAACCCGACTGCGGCTTCTCACTCCGACGGCGTGGCCGGCCGTTCTTCGGCCCTCCGCAAGCATCCCCGGTTCGCAACAGAGGTTTGAAGAAACCCTTCGCAACCCTCTTTAGGTTCACCTCCTCAGTCCGCCTCCTCTTTCAACCTAGGTTTGTGTAGGACCTGTATTTCGCAGAATAACAATCTGTAAAGAATTAAAACGAAGAACAGAATTAAGAAAGAATTTTACCGAATCGCTCTTGTCGAAACTGTTGCGTAGAGTTGAGATTAGATCTCTTTCTTTAATTCTGTAACGCCCCGTATATGTGACGGTTACCGGCGTTGAGAATCCCAGGATACAACTACGATCACTTCTGGTTTGCACAATCAAAAGACAGAAGCCAACGAACCAATATATGTGCAGTACTCTCGAAGAAGGAGAAGAAGAGAAGAGGGAGATTGATTGATTTCGGATTCTGAGAATGAGAACCAGACTTCTCTTTAAAAGGAGTCTGAGTTTGTTGCAGAGGAGGAGATTTCGGATCTGACGACACCAACGAGGTGGGAGTCAGTTGTGGAGTACGTGGAGGAAAACAAATCCCACGAGCCAACGAGCCCACGGACCACGGAAAGGGACCGGACGGACGGACCGCGCGAGGGCCCTCCGAGTCCTCTCTCCATACCTCTCCCAAGGGCTTACCAAGGGTATGGGGTTTGGGGTATATAAACTCTTCATATTCCACCCCAATTTTCGATGTGGGACAAAACTCATATCAAAATTCAGCTCCAAAATTGTTCTTTGTAAAGCAACCAACTTTGAGCCTTCATTTCTCATTCAAACGGAACCCGATTTTGACGTGTGAGTACACTACGGCGTAGTGCTCGCGGAGACGAATCCAACGCTCCCATAATCCAGCACAACCGTTGACCGCAGCCCACCGGAAAAGTGCCCGGAAGTCAGTCACAAATCAGTTCCAACAATCCCCCACATGAATAGAAATGATTCTATTACACGTGCTTAGACAAGACAGACAGAAATTTTGAGAGTACGGGCGAAGAATCACTGCATCTGAGTTGGTGGCGTTTTTCAGCCTTGAACCACCCATTGCGAGTAGCTATCGGATTTACTCGACCAGGTAGTGAACATGATGTGTTGAACCACCCGGACTTTGACGTAAACCTAGACAATAACTATCACACAGTTTCATCTTCTCACAAAACTAGGTTCTTGATTGTGTTCATTTTGGCCGTGAACATCCCTGGTTATTCATGAGTGAACTTGGAGTATTCATGAGTGAACTTGGAGAAAACAGCCTCTCTTCTTTCTCCTAGAAACGGCCCCATTTCACACTCATAAGGTGATTGATCATAAGTGGTATTACTTATACCCTACTTTGTTCTTTCAAAGTTTATGGAATCATTAAAAGCAAATGCTTAACCTCTACTTTGCCATCGCACTTATATCATCCTAAAGAAGATATAATATCTCCAAGTGCGCGTCTAGATTCGACTTGAATTTGTTTTCCCCTTGAACCTATTTCTTGGGATCTCCAATCACTTGGGTACGGTTTCCATCAAGCATCCTCTTTAGTCATAGGCTTTAAACCCAATCCTCTAGATGACTTTACAACTTGCTCTCTTGACAATCCCTTAGTGAACGGATCTGCTAGGTTTTCAGCTGACTTGATATAATCTATTGAGATTACACCAGTTGAGAGCAATTGTCTTATGGTTTTATGTCGTCGTCTTATGTGGCGAGACTTACCATTATATATTGTGTTCAGTGCCCGAGAGATAGCCGATTGACTATCACAGTGTACACCTAAAGCTGGCACTGGTTTTTCCCACAAAGGAATATCATCCATAAAGTTTTGAAGCCATTCTGCTTCTTCAGCTGCTTTGTCTAAAGCAATGAACTCAGATTCCATTGTGGATCTGGCCAATAACGTTTGTTTTGAGGATTTCCATGATACAGCTGCACCACCCAGCGTGAATACATACCCACTGGTGGATTTTGAGTTCTTTGAATCTGATATCCAATTAGCATCGCTATAGCCTTCCAGAGTGGTTGGATATCTTCCATAGTGCAGCCCGTAACTCCGAGTATGTCGCAAGTAGTTCAATACTCGAGTTATTGCTTTCCAGTGATTGTGTCCTGGATTGCTTGTATATCTACTCAGTACGTTGAAAGCATGTGCTAAGTCTGGTCTTGTACAGTTTGTCAAGTACATAAGACTTCCTATCACACGAGCATACTCTAACTGTGATATGCCATTACCCGAGTTTTTCTTCAGTTTGAGATGCGGGTCCACTGGACTTTTTGCAATCCCATTTGAATGGTTCTTGAATCGCTCAAGTACCGCCTCGGCGTAATGTTGTTGAGACAAGACTATTCCTTCCGAATGTCGAAAGATTTTGATCCCTAAGATCACATCCGCTAAGATTTTGAGACAAGACTATTCCTTCATGTCAAACTTTCCGTTAAGCATGTTCTTGGTTTGTTTGATCATGTCACTGTTGCTACCTATGATGAGTATGTCATCCACATATAGGCACAACAGAATGTATCCTTTTGGAATTTCCTTGACATAGATACACTCGTCACATTCATTTATTTTGAAAACATTTGACATCATTACTTGGTCAAATTTTTCGTGCCACTGCTTAGGAGCTTGCTTTAGTCCATATAAGGATTTCACAAGTCTACACACTTTGTGTTCCTGTCCAGGGACAACATAACCCTCGGGTTGTTTCATATAGATTTCCTCTTCTAGCTATCCATTCAGAAAAGCTGTTTTTACATCCATTTGATGTATTTCTAGATTGCGTATAGCTGCAATGGCTATTAGCATTCTTATTGAAGTTATTCTCGTTACTGGAGAATAGGTGTCAAAGAAATCCAAGCCTTCTTTTTGCCTAAATCCTTGCACCACAAGCCTAGCCTTGTACTTATCGATTGAGCCATCGGTTTTTAATTTTCTTTTGAAAATTCATTTGCTCCCAAGAGCTTTTGAACCGGATGGCAACTCAGCTAACTCCCATGTATGATTTTGCATAATGGAGTCGATTTCACTTTTCACCGCTTCCTTCCAAGCAGGTGCATCTGGTGTTGACATGGCTCATGGCTTCTTTGAATGTTCTAGGTTCATTTTCCAAAAGATAAGCCATTTCAAAATCAGGACCGAATGATTTTTCCTTTCTAGCTCTTTTGCTACATCTAGGTTCATCATTGTCCTCTTCTGTTGGTTGAACAGAAGTGCTTGCTTCGCCTTCTTCACGAGTCCGTTTCGGATTTTCTTTATCCTTACATGGGAACGTGTTTTCGAAGAAGGATGCATTTCTTGATTCCATTATTGTATTTGCATGTATATCTGGTATATCAGACTTGTATACCAAGAAACGATACGCACTACTATTGTGTGCATACCCGATGAAGATACAATCAATGGTTTTCGGTCCTATTGAGACCTTCTTAGGGGGTGGCACCGCCACTTTTGCCAGGCACCCCCACACTTTGAGGTATTTGTATGAAGGTACATTACCTTTCCACAACTCATAAGGCGTCTTTCCAGTCACCTTATGCGGTATTTTGTTGAGAATGTAGTTGGAGGTTAGCAGCGCTTCCCCCCACATGTTCTGGGGTAACCCAGATTCTTGCAGCATTGCATTCATCATTTCTTTGAGAGTTCGGTTCTTTCGTTCCGCAACCCCGTTAGATTCAGGTGAGTAAGGCGCAGTCGTTTGATGAACGATTCCATGTTCTCTACATAATGCATTAAATGGTTCACTATACTCGCCTCCTCTATCACTTCGGATCATTTTAATCTTTTTACTAAGTTGGTTCTCAACTTCCAACTTGTATTCTTTAAACTTTTCCAAAGTTTCATCTTTGCTATGTAACAGATATACATAACAATATCGTGTGCAATCGTCTATGAAGGTTACAAAGTACTTCTTACCGCCTCTAGTTTGCACAAACTTTAAATCACATAAATCAGTGTGAATTAGTCCTAGAGGTTCGGTTGTTTTCTCTACATGGGGTGATGGCGTTTTTGTGAGTTTCGCTTGTACGCATACTTCACATTTGTCTTTACTTGTTTTGCATTTTGGAATCATGTTCATGCTTATTAGTCTACTTATAGATTTATAATTAACATGTCCCAATCTTTCATGTCAAATATTAAAAAACTCAACGACATAAGCAATAGGATTATTCTCATTCACTGAAATATCAGTTACAACCTTTTTGGGAAGGACTGTCATTACATTCATTTTGATCAGCCCATCCTTCACATAACCCTTCCCCACATAAATCTCATTCTTAGAAAGAACTAACTTATCAGACACAAACTTGACACAGAACCCATTCTTGTTGAGAAGAGTCCCCGAGATCAGATTCTTTCGAATGTCTGGCACATGAAGCACATTGTTGAGAGTCAGCTCCTTCTCAGAAGTCATCTTGAGCACGATCTTCCCGATACCTTCAACCTTTGATGTCGCAGAGTTTCCCATGAAGAGCTTCTCCTCTGTTCGGCTTTTCTGATAAGTGGTAAACAATCCCTTATCCGAGCAGATGTGTCTAGTGGCACCTGTATCGTACCACCACTCCTTTGGGTTGCTCCCAACCAAATTCACTTCAGTCACTGCACACAGGTCGTCTGCTGTCAGCGAGTTTTCAGCTAAATTGGCTTGAGACTTCTTCCCTTTGTCTCTTTTGTTGTCGGGCTTGCTGCGACACTCTTCTGCCTTGTGACCAACCTTATCACACTTGTGGCATTTTCCACTGAACTTCTTTGCTCCTTGCTTCTTGAAGTTTGTGGTGTTTTGAGGTTGAAACTTCTTGTTCTTCCCCTTGTCTCGATGCTCAGCCAGGTTTGCCTTGTTAGAAAGCCCAACTTGATTGGCCCTCTTATTGTTTTCCTCGACCCGAAGCCTCACGATCAAGTCTTCAATCCTCATTGCCTTTTGTTTCAGCAACAAGTAGACCTTGAATTGCTCCCAGGATGGAGGAAGCTTCTCAATGATGGCACCTACCTGGAAAGCCTCACAGATGGCCATTCCTTCCGAGATCACTTCATGGACGATCAGTTGTAGTTCTTCAACCTGTTCCACGACTGACTTTGAATCTACCATCTTGTAGTTCAGAAACTTTGCTACTGCCGCTTTCTTTGAGCCAGCATCCTGCGTCTTGTACTTCTTTGTCAAACTATCCCACAATTCCTTAGCGGTATTATGGTTACAGTAGACCTTGTACAGCGAGTCAATCATGCGATGAGTAAGATACCCTCTGCATGCATAGTCCCCTTTCGCCCAATCAGATAGAGCGTCAGTATCATGTGGGGAGAACCTAGGTTTCCCCTCCTTTAAGAACCTATCCAGACCCAGCATGCTCAGGAAGAACTCCATCTTCTGAGACCATATTTTGAACCCTTTCCCGTCAAATTTTTCGGGTAGGATCCCAGCATGGATTGTGTTCGGCATAGTTGTCACATAAGGCCTGTGGGGAACATACAGATGAGGCAACTGAACATCAGACAGATCCATGGGATAACTCGTTTGACCCGGATGACTCGATTGACCCGGATAGCTCATTTGACCTGGATGACTCATTTGACCCGGATGACTCATTTGACCCGGATGACTCATTTGACCCGGATAACTCATTTGACCCGGATGAAGAGCTTGAGCCGGATGAAGAGGCACTGGTGGCAGATCCACTTGGACGACCGGGGGGTTTCCTTGATCGGACTCTTCTTAGCCGGACTCTCATCACCCGGACTGTTTTGAACCTTTTCAAGTATCTGAGCCTGATCGAGAGGCATAGTCCCAAACTGAATTCGGGGCGACCCAGTGACCTTTCCAGCGTCAGCAGCAGTCTTTTCATCTCCATTAGTCATTGTATCTGTTCAATAAAACAAACAAATATTAGTATGACTTAGAAGTAACTCTGCAAAACAGATTTCAAATATCTGAAAAAACACAGTTTTCTGCAAAGCTGTAAACGCAGAAACCAGAAATCTGCGAACTGTAAATGCAGAAACCAGCAATCTGCGAACTGTAAAAATTACAGAACCAGAATCTGCGAATCTGTTAAACTCGGAACCAGTAATTCACGAATCTGTAAACACAGAATTCCAGAAAATCACGAATCTGTAAAACAGAACTGAATTTCTGCGAATTGTAAAAAATTCCAGAAATCACGAATCTGTAAAACAGAACTGACTTTCTGCGAATTGTAAAAAATTCCAGAAATCTGTTTTGGGCTTGTGGTCTTCATACTAGAAACTCTTTAGGTTTCTAGTATGTGGGTATAGCATTTAGTATTTACATTTTGTTTTGAATATTTTGAATAAGTTGATTTCATATGGATAAACCCTAGCTGATGCAACGTGGATTCAACCTAGGTTCGCATTTCGTTTTATAAAGTTAATTTAAGTTGAATACTTCAATTACTTATTTTTACGAAACGCCTATATGCACGCGACTTTTTCTCTATATGCACGCGATTTGGTGCGCAGATGTTATGCGCATAGGTTGGTGCGCAGTTTTCTTGCGCACAAGGGTATTTTCGGGATAATTGTGAAAATTCTGACGATGTCTGTCAAATGTGTGCGCATTAAATCAGCGCACATAATATATAATGCGCAAAAGTTCAGCGCACGACGTTTCGGATTCCCGAATGTGTGCGCTGAACTTTTGCGCACAGAATTAGTGCGCAGAAGCACTGCGCACACATTCTATTAAACCCTCGCCGCAACTTCTTCTTCTTCCTCCGTCTTTCTTTCTTTCTTTTCTACTGTAGCTCGACGGCGCCGATAAACACTTTCCATTTCCGACCGTTTCCCTCGTCTAAACACAATTCCGTCAATGGATTCTGAACCCCCTCATTCTTCCGGTCCCGACCACACCACTTTCGTCCCAATCCCAACACCTCCGGCGACTTCTGTCCGAACGGAGCCACCTCCGGCGACCTTGTCCGACGATGAAGCGTTGGTGGATGGAGGTGGCCGGCGGTATGCGACTCGAGCCGCGTTGGCAGCGGCAAATGCTCCTCCGGCGACTATTCCGGCAACTATTCCGGCGACTATTCCGGCGACTCGGGTTCCGGAGACACCGCACGATCTTTATTCGGTATAAAATTTCTAAACCCGCTTTTTTCAAATATTTATCGTATTTAATTGTGGAAATTTATTCGTAATTGTTTTTTGTAATAATTACGAATAAATTTCAGTTTTTTATGAATTAAATATTAGAATTCGTATTAATTGTAATTTAATCGTAATTTTTCATAATTACGATTAAATTTCAGTTTTGTATGAATTAAATATTAGAATTCTTATTAATCGTATTTTTTTATAATTACGATTAAGTTTCAGATTATTATGCATTAATCGAATGCCTAATCGAATTATTATGAATTCGTATTAATTGTAATTTTTTAGTAATAGTAGTGATTATTATTTCGTATTAGTTGAGATGTTTATTTTTTAGTAATTATGAATTAAATATTAGAAACTTAACAGTCATAAATAGTTATGACTTAATTGTTAAATTTCTAACAATTTCTATTAAAAAATTTAGTTTTCGTAGATATAAAGACTCGAATTTGATTACGAAGTTGCAAATTATTTCCGAATATTTTAGTATGAATTAGTCATACTAAAAATGTAAAAACATGTAGACTATACAAGCCGTCATGGATCAGACGGGCAACACGATGCCCGCACCAGTAGCGGAACGGCTTCCACGTCGACATGATGTGGCAGCCGGTGTGCGATTATCGTTCGAGGCCCTCGAACGATTTTTCGGCACCGGATCACCTGAGCGCCGTGAGCCAGGGAATGAGTACGAGGAGGCACAGCTGCAACAGCAGGAGATAGATGGTTCGCACATGGAGATGGATGGACAGAGAGCAGATTTCCATGACGACTTAGATTATCCTGGTCGATATGTTACTGCGTTCGACCCTATCGAGCCCACACCAGTACAGGCGCAGGTGACCATGGATGACTATGATATCCAGGACGCACCTCTGTTTCAGGATGCTTTACCTCGCAGTTCAGAGCATACAGAGCAGGATTTACCTGCAGTGACAGATGCAGAAACGTCGACATCTTCTCCTCCTACGGTCGCATCTGCAGAGCCAGTCGCATCTTCAGAGCCAGTGTCGGGAGATTTAGACGACGATGACCATGCCCCACAGACATATTTTCCTTGGCTCGGGGAGTCGATGCAGGACATTTGTCGTCCACGTGCGCCTCACCTATTGTGTTCTTATGAGACGCATATAGCGAGATGGATATGGTCGCGTGGTCCTCTTCCAGGGCCCGCTCCCGATGTACCATTGGTGCCCCCGGTGCAGGTTAGGAAGCGTGCCCGTGCGGGGGAAGCTGTAGGCCGAGGCAGAGGCCGAGGTGGTGGGAGAGGGAGAGGGAGAGGTAGAGGGAGAGGGAGAGGGAGAGGTCAGGAGGGTGCTGAGGGAGTTGGTGGTGAGGGTGTTGCTGCTGAGGGAGTCGCTGAGGGGGCTGCAGTTGAGGAGGTTGCGGCTCCAGTTAGAGGTGGTGTACAGATCTGCACAGGTTCATGATTATGAGCATCATATTTCAGCTGAGGAGGGTACATGGTTCAGGCTTGCTGAGCGTTCTGGGCTGACAGAGCTGCGCCGAGTGGGCATAGCGTCTCAGATCGATGCTGCATTGATTTCTGCTTTTGTGGAGAGGTGGCATCCAGAGACCAACACTTTCCACATGCCATTTGCTGAGATGACCATCTGCCTACATGACGTGATGCAGATCCTCAGAGTCCGTATACATGGTCGTAGCTGCAATTCACCTATGACAGATGACCAGATCTATGCGGCGCTTGCGGACGCTATGGGTCAGGAGGCTGATGACATGAAGGCATGTTATAGCTCAGGTGGCATTCATTTCGGTGCCCTCAATGCTCGGTTGGAAGTTTTGTTTGATGCGCCAGTCAGGAACGAGAGTCACATTGCCACTCTGTATCTCCTTTTGCTTCTGGGCTCGACTGTCTTGGTGGACAGGTCGGCAAAGGGTGTCAAGGTCCAGTACGCGACGCTTGTTCTCAACCATGATCGTACAGGGGACATTGCATGGGGAGCCGGCATACTTGCGTTAGTGTATCGCAATTTAGGGTCTGCATCTAGAGTCGAGACGGCAACCATTGGTTCATGTGGGATTCTTCTGAGGGTAAGATCTTGTCGTTAACGTCTTGGTGAATAACTCTTAACTATTCACGTAGTTTTACTAATAATCTGTAATTGTTTATATGTAGTGCTGGATCTGGGCATACTTTCCTCATTTTCGTGATCACTTTGTCACGAACCCTGCATTCGCCCATGGAGATGCTGCTGTAGGATTGTATACACCACTTAGCTCGGATACTGGGCGTTTGGTTGCCATCCGTCGCATGCTCGACAGCATGAGATATGAGCAGGTTTGGATTTAATTTCTTATATTTTTTATTTCATTACCGCAATACGTGTCTAATTTGGCTTGTTATTTGCTTCAGGTTAACTGCCAGCCATGGAGAGATTTGGACTTCAACTCACCAGAGGTTTCTCCTACGAGATTTGAGGGCGTATTGAGCATCTGGAAATTTCATGAGGCCTACAACCCTAGGAGAGTCCTGCGGCAGTTTGGGCGGGCTCAGCCCGTTCCCGACCCACCCATTCAGCCGTTGTCATTTCATCGGCCCATGGGTTGCACGAGGTATGACGTCGTTTATGCACCTGAGCTTCTTCTTGCATGGGACGCAGAGCCGAGGCCTCTGATCGATCTGGATGGGCCGGTTGCAGAGCCAGCATGGAAGATGTCTGATGACTATATGGATTGGCTGGACGAGTTCTCACATCCCGTCGTCGATCCATCCTCTGAGAGACATGATCGCCCGCCTCGCTATGGATATACCCCGGTGCCTATCGATGCATTAGCGGTATGTAAAATTTTATAAAGTTTGTACAAAACTTAGCTTTAGACCTTAACTAACGATTAAATTTATGTTTCGTTTGCAGCGTTGTCAGATCCTTCAAGCCATGATGCACTCTTTTCTAGACACCCCTATCTCGGATCGACCTTGGGCCACTGAAGATGTGATTCGTGGTTGGCTTGCAATCTTAGAGGCACCTCAGGCACCTTCGGCACCATCTCCCCCACGTGCATCGCGGATGCCACCACCACCACCACCTCCTGTTTTCCGAGATTCTGTTCATGAGAGTGGCCAGGGGAGTGGATGCGGCACTCAGGAGGATGTGCACCAAGATGATATGACTCAGGGTGATGTGCCTCGGGAAGATGCTCCGCCTTATACTCAGGAGACTCAGGATTAGACGCTTGACGTCTGTTTTTGTTTGATGGATGTTTTATGTATGATTGATGTTTTATGTATTCATTTTTCTTGTGTGATGGTTTTAAATTTTATGTTTTGCTTGTTTGAATATTCAAAACGACTCCGAACAATAATGCAAATACAAATCTGAACAACAAGACGTGAAAAACTATATTGATTTGAAAACGAAATACAAATTTCAACAACAACACTACACAAAGAGATGGTGAGGAAGACCAACCTATGAAGATCCCCAAACCGATGATTGGTTTCGATGTTCGGAGTCGGCAATATGTACCAACTAATAACCAGTTTTCAAACTCTTATTAGTTCGTACATTTTGCTAAATCCGAACATCGAAACCAATATCCGTTGGGGATCTTTATAGGTTGTCCCTCCTCAACTTCTCTTTGTCCAGTGCTATGCTTGTTTACTAACGATTACAACAACCACTTAACTAACAATTACAACAACGAACTAACGATTAAAACAACCACTTAACTAACGATTGGAAGCCAGGGTCGCCTTAAGATCGGCGTTTTCCTCCTCCAACGTACGTATCTTCGAGAATAGATCTCTTATTGCAGCTAAGGAGTAACAAGGGTGTGGTGGATCGATCCACTCGGGGAATTCACAAATGTAACCACCAGTACCAGCGCATGTCCAGAACCTTCGAGCGAGGTTTCTTCGAGATTCTGAACTCCTCATTACCGCTGGTCGATCACATTTACAATAAAAAAGGGCAGCGTTGCTTGATGATGAACTGTGCGACATAGCGAGTGTTAAGAGACAAATGGTGAGATTGGTGAGGTTAAGAGAGAGATGGTGAGATTGGTGAATTGAGGTGAGTGCAACCCCCTTTTATAGCTTCGGTTTTTGTTGCTGAAATATGACCGTTTCGTGCGCAGATGTTATGCGCACGCAACGGTCATATTTTAACGGTCTTCAACCGTGCGCAGATAAAATGCGCAAAGAATCATGTGCGCAGATGTTATGCGCACGCAACGGTCATATTTTAACGGTCTTCAACCGTGCGCAGATATAATGCGCAAAGAATCATGTGCGCAGATGTTATGCGCACGAAACGGTCATATGTATAAGGTTTACAAAGGAGGTGTTACTCGAAGAGCTCGAGTTTTCGACTCGAACTTACCGACAAGGTTAAATATCTATAATATGCATTGAAAACAAGTTTCATTGCATTCCGACGTCGTTTGGGCATCGAAACGCCTATTCTCGACCTTAACAGGCCATCAGGACCGATAAGGCGTTTTTGCGTTTTCGCGTATTTTCGATCAACTTTTTGTGAAGGGGAGACCTTATACACTCTTTATATGCCTAATAACACATAATTGTATAAGTTTTAAAAACATAATCAACACCCATGTACTAGACCCTTCATATCTGAACTACTTCGACTATTTCGAAGAATGAAAGACTAGTGAAGGTTTACAAAGGAGGTGTTACTCGAAGAGCTCGAGTTTTCGACTCGAACTTACCGACAAGGTTAAATAGCTATAATATGCATTGAAAACAAGTTTCATTGCATTCCGACGTCGTTTGGGCATCGAAACGCCTATTCTCGACCTTAACAGGCCATCAGGACCGATAAGGCGTTTTTGCGTTTTCACGTATTTTCGATCAACTTTTTGTGAAGGGGAGACCTTATACACTCTTTATATGCCTAATAACACATAATTGTATAAGTTTTAAAAACATAATCAACACCCATGTACTAGACCCTTCATATCGCAACTATTTCGAAGAATGAAGAGTATAGTGCGCAGTGGTAGAACGCACAGAAATTTCAGCCATGCGCTAAGGTAAAGCGCACCTATTCTGTAACTTTTTGAATCTGTAACTTTTGGTGCGCAGGTGTAACACGCACATAAAATTACCGTTAAAAATTTGTGCGCAGCTACATAGCGCACTTTTAGTTACCGTTATTTTGAATCGATAACTCCTTGTGCGCAGAAGCAACGCGCACCATATACATAAATTCCTATAAAACCAACGGTTTGGAGGTGGTGATTTCTTCATCCATCTCAACTAGTTCATCCATCTCAACTAGAGCAAAAATCGAAGTTTCCCTATTAACCGGTAAATTTTTCTTTTGTTCATTTTTGTACATGCTTTGTTTTTTGTATATGCTTTCATGTTTATAACTAAAGTTTTATTATTTACTTATTTCGAAGAACATAACTACGAATATGGCATCATCATCATCCCCAAGACGTGTGAAGCCTGACCCTCCACAGATAATGTGTACTGGTACAAAAAGGTGTCGCCAAATGTGTAATGTTTACGTTAACAATGACGAAGACATGCCTGACCAGTATGGACGAAGGCATTATGCATGCAATTGTTTCTTCGGAATCAGGTTTATTGATCCAGAGCATACCCCTACTGCTTTACGTGCTATCACGAAATTAATCATCAAGAAAAAGAAGAGTGACAATAGAGTGAAGGTCCTGATGGAAAGGTTTAAGATTAAAGAAAAAGAATTGCGGTTGATGGTTTGTAGTATCGTCTATGCTTCCGACTGCTCTTCCTCTTCTGCCGACGACGCCTAAATCGTAGACATCTAATGTTATGAGCATTGTGTACTTTCATTATGTACTTTCATTATGTACTTTCATTATGTACTTTCATTGTCGCTTCTTTGTCTCTCGAACGTGTTAAGAAATTCCAATGCAATCTGATCCATTCAATGTCAATATCTATTAATCGAGTAAGTTGATCGAGTAATTTCCTGTATTACGGAGTATACAGGAAATGTGGTGGACAACAATACTTAATTTTGTAGTGTCAATGTCAATATCTTTCAGAATTTGCCTTATTAATCCTCAACTACCACCATTTAATATTTAATAGTGTTAGACATGCATCCATAGGTTAAATTCATCCTCCAGAAACTCACAAGCTCTTCATGTTCACTCCAGCTTTGAGGTTAGAGTTTTCTACCTCTTTCTTTCTTTCATCTCATCGGTCACTCCGCCCTTAATAATTTGCACCAACTCCACCCTTTCTATAAATCCAACTCCACACAACTTCTGCACTAAACCAAATCCATACAAGTTTCTCAATCTCGCCCTTAATAATTTGTAAGCATTTGAGGTAATTACATCATTAAGTTATATAATCAAATCGTTTTATTTGCCTAACATCAAATTCTTGTTATACACTCTTTTTACTTTACTGAAATATGTGTTCCATTGCCTTTTTTACTTTACTAAAATAACAATGCAATCTGATCCATTCATTGTTATATAAAGCACAATTACACTACTACCAAAATAACAAATACGAAACATTAAAAACCAAGGCATTACAAACTAAGAAATTCCAATGCGTCTTCTAATTATTACATGACAATCTCACTCAGTCAGATATGTGAACGGGTTCGGTCCCTCCTTTATACATGAATGGATCTGGTGCCCGGCCATTTGAAATGCGGTACTCTCGATACATCCTCAAATTGTCCCCAAATGTTTCTTCCCACCATTGAATGTTTGGATCTACGTGTTTCTTCCACGAACCGGGAGTATGCGGTAGTGGCGAACCAACCATCAACGCCACCTATATAAACACAATCGACTTAAGACATTAAACAAAAAACTATGATTACACAAGTATCAAGTACAATTGTCTACTTTACCGGTATGAAGTGGTCACGGTGGCCTACGTGTGCCATGCCGAAAATCTGTCGTGGAGGATCAGCGTTTTCTGTTCTACACCTTAGCGGTAAGCAAAAGGTCGGAGCATCCCAACACAATAACACGAGACCAACTTGGTATAGGGTGGCAAACACTAAGCCCATCAGTGGAAAGTGCAACCAGTACAGTTCTGAACAAGGGCTTCTGCAATGGTTAACTTGGAGAATAAGATCATCCCAAGTACCCGGACGAAGACGACGACGAATAGGCTCGTACAATTCTCGGTTCTGAAGCAGCTCCGTTACCAGCTCACGCCGAATGTTTCCGTACTCTTGTTCTTTTCTTCCCAGAAGTAAGGCCATCGACCTATAACCACAATGTCCGTCAGAACGTACCTGTCTAACATCTGTGATGTATGGAAGCCAAAAATCATCCAAATTGTCAATGCCGAAGTCAACCCCCCTATGAATGAGAGGAACACCAAGTTCTTCAGGGCACTGATCGAAGTCAGTGTAGTTTGATCCTTCAGGCTGTGATAGGTCGGGCATGGGTTGAGAATGCAACTCCTCGGCCTCAATGACCACGGGAAGTGATGTCGTTGTTTGCTCTCTAGGACGACCTGGTCGTTTTGCTCCTGTATTGTTTGCCTTCTTCTTTCCTTTTGATTTCTGCTTTGCCTCCTCCTTCTCATACTTCTTCAGCTCTTCTTGTTTGTGCTCAAAATAACTCTTCTCTCTCGATTCCTCCTTGTCATTTTCACTGTCATCCTCCTCCTTTTTAGGACGACCTGGCCGTCTTGCTCCTGTACTCTTCTTTCCTTTTGATTTCTGCTTTGCCTCCTCCATCTCATACTGCTCCATATCTTCTTGTTTTATGTCATCCTCCTTGTCATTTTCACTGTCAACCTCCTCCTTATCCTTGTTCTTTGCACCCTTTGGCCTGCCTTTTCTTCTCACATTTGTCGGTTCTTTCAAGGTAGTCAGTTCAGGATGCTCCAAGTCCTGATACAACTCACCTAGCTGGTATGCCGTGCTTTTCTTCAAGGTTCCAAGTTCCAACTTGGTGAACATTTCATGGAGTCGCAACTCTATAATGTTCATTCGGACCTTCAGATTTGGGTCGTCTTCTGTTTCAGGAGTGTCATCCCAATGCAAATCCCTCCAGAACGGGTGAATGTCATCCTCAATCAGGGGTGTGTTTGAAATGATAGCGTGTGCAATTTGATGGACGCACGGCAACCCAAGACAGTTCCTCACCCAATGGTCGGTGCATTGTTCAGGAAATTTCCCCGTCAACATGATCTCATAAGTAGCCAACAAATGATCAAAACACCTGTCTGACACTTTGTAGAATAGTCGGGAAAAAATAGCCCTTCCAAGCGGATGCATGTTTGGATCATCAAAATCAGTTGGTCGTTTGGAGAGAGACATGTTCATGCTCGCCCTAATTGAATCAATCTGAAGGAGTACTGAATGATGGATCCGTACGATCACTCTGTTAAAGCCCCCTCTGCTGGAACCAATAATATCTTTCAAAACCTTGTGCATCCCTTCAACTCTAAAAAACAGTTAAGTTGGTAAGTTAAGAAAGTACGCCGTTATGATATAATCGTCTTTAACTAAAAAATATCAATATTTACCTGTTTGAAGTCCTCGTAAGGAAATGAAGCTTATGATCTGTCCAAGCCCTCACTATACTTGTCTTGTGAGGATTAAGCCATCTTCTCTCGACGTATCCCACAAGGCCGCTCTTCCAAGATCTCTTCAACTGTTCGAGCCGCAGTTCATAGGTCTCTTCAGTAGCTGAGCAAAATAGTCCCCAACATTGTCCTGCAAAGGCTTCCACTTTAATTTGTCTCTTTAGGATGGTCGAAGCATGTGCCTCAATGTTGTGTTTGATATGCACCCAACACAACAGATGTTGAACTTCGCTCCCGAAAACAGTCTTTATCCCTTTTATCAGCGCGTCTTCGCAATCTGTCATTATAGCCGTTGGCATCACTCCCAAATCTATGAATAATGACTTCAATTGAATCATTATCCATGTGTAATGATAAATCCTTTCCGCTTTAGTGAATGCATACGCGATGTTGAACGTCTTGTGTGTACTGGTGAATCCAACGATCTCTACGAGCGGCATTTCATATCTATTGAAACATTAACATATATCACTACAGAACATATATCATTATCCGAACTAAATATCGACCAAGGTATTGTAGAGACTTACTTGTTTGTCTTGTACGTCGCATCGATAATTACCACGTACGGGTACTTCTTCAACAAACGCAACGACTCTTGGTTAGCAAAGAATAATATTGCAACCTCTCCGTTTGTCGTGTCTCTATGTGGGTGAACTACGTAGTCGTGGTCTCGCAAAAACTTAAGCGACCACTGTGTCACGTTTAGCTCTCCGCGATCTTCGTAATTCACCTTCTGCAAAAAGTTTGCAACTTGTCTCCTTGAAGTAACATTACCAGGGTACTTCTCCCTCAATTTAGAGATAATTTCTTTTGGCGTCTTGCGTCCAGTTCCATCTCCCCACCGCCTAGCACAAAGCTCTTGCTCCTCCGTCATTCGACCCATGAATGCATTCCCATGAAAACTAGCAAGTAGCACATGGTTATGCCGACCTTCTATCACACCTAAAATCCATTTTTCTCCTGCGACCCCGGGAATGTTTTTCTTTCGCACTGCTAGTAGCTGAAATCTACACTCACACTTCTTCGACTTCGACTTTCTAAGCCTAGGAACAGCCAACTCTGGATTCTCTTTGTTCACCTTTGGCCTCCCAGATCTTGGTTTTCCAAATCTATCGCACACAATACTTATTTGGTACGGACTTGAATTACGCGTTACCAAAGCTATCACTAACTCCTTTCCTCTATCTCTCGCCCACTCGTACAATTCTTGCGGAGTATCCCAATATTGTGCGGTTCTAAAATAATCCGAATAATCTTTCCCCTATACGTAATTGTAGAGCGACAATTACACTACTACCAAAATAACAAGGCAAAATACGAATCATTACTTTAAACTAATTAGGATATCATATGAAACTAATTAGGCTATCATATGAAACTAATTAGGCTAGCATATGAAACTAATTATTCTAGCATATGAAACTAATTATTCTAGCATATGAAACTAATTTGAAACTAATTACGCTACCATATGTTTCAAATTATAACATATTATACTAACCACAAATTCACCACTCGGATCCCAGTCGCCGAACTCTTCGTCTTCTAAGAAACCATCCAACCATTCGTCGTCGTTCGGGTCGTCTTCCTCTTCTTGTGATCCGCTATCCCAATCGTGTTCTTCATCACTATCTTCACAACTTTGATTAATCAACTCTAACATACGAGAGTTTTGATTACGACGATACATTTTGAATGAATTTGTTGGAAAACGAAGAGGTGTTGAATGAATTTGTTGGAAACGAAGAGATTGTGGCTTTATATAGGCACATTTATGACCGTTGTGGTCCAAATGAAAATGTAAAGACCCGTGCGCTAACCATCCGCGCACAAACACAAACCCTAAAGCACCTGTGCGCAGAACCTCGGCGCACAGTTTTACATTTAACGGCTACTTTTTTCAAAAATTTCAACGGCTACTATGTTTGAAGAGTGCGCAGAAACACGGCGCACAGATTCTCAACCTGTGCGCAGTAGTTAGGCGCACAAGGTGTTACAGACTCTGAAAATTTACGAAAAGTACCCGTAATACCCCGTAAAACACGCATGCGCATAAGAACTGCGCACAGATGCGTGCGCATAAGTTGCGCGCACAGAATCGCGTGCATATATGCATCGATTCGCGTGCATATAGCCATTGCCTATTTTTATGTGATCTTCATTACAATAGCTTTAAAATGATATATAATATTAAATATCTCGTTGTGTCCCGCGGTGTTCAAATCTTGAATTTTTTAGTTTCGCCGTGTCCTGGTGTCCCGCCATGTCCCGTGTCCATGCAACATAGTTGATAAGTCAATGAGAATAATAAGGTGGTAGATACCTATGTCCTCTGGGCAATATCCAAACATAGAATATTTTTTCCATAAAACATTTTACTAAATAAAACACTATACTCATTAATGAGATATGTCACGTCACCTACTCTTCAATAAACTATGTCATGTCATAAGACAAATGTCATTTTTCTCAAAAATGAAAAAATAAATATTTATATTTGAAGATAATTAATCTAATTCTAATGACATCATTTCCTTATTTTAACACAAATAAATTAAAATCTATATACAAAGATCACTATCCTAAATCTATTGATATCATTTCCTTATTTAAATACATATAAATATAAAAGATTATAAATCAATTGAAATTTATTTTATATATAAAATATTGATTTAAATCAATTAAAATAAATGTAATTATATACTGCATACTTTTATTTATATTAATGTTATCCCTATGTGTTTATAAATTATATACATAATTCTAGAAATCGTTGTGCAAATTTCGCGCATGGCGCAGGAATAAAGCTAGTTAACTTATAAAGTGGGTGATCCAAACAGAGCCTTAATCGATCTTTTGCTGCATTAGAATATGATTTTAAACGGCCCGCGGAAGTTGAACCCAAATTTAGGGTAAGTAACCCTTTTTGCACTTTGAAATGTATTTTCTAACCCTATAAATTTCTAGTGTGGTAACTAACCTTTTTGTGTTGATGACAGTTTGTGTTGATGACAGTTTGTATTGATGACAGTAATTTTTTTTATGACAGTAATCTTCATTGATGACAATAATTTTCGTTGATGACAGTCATTTTCGTTGATGACGGTAATTTTTGTTGATGACGGTAATTTTTATTGATGACAGTAATTTGTATGTTGACAGTAATTTGATGTCATTGATGACAGTAATTTGTATGGTGACAGTGTTGGTTGATATTTTATGATGATGATAATTTGCGTTAATGACATTCTTCATCACATTTGATTACATTTATTGTCATCCGGCTTTTAATATTGTTGTCGTCTAAAATAAAATATCGTCATCATCACTAAATGAATAAAAAAATCCATATTTAATGTCAAATTATATTGTCATCAACAATTTTAAAGTGTCATCTACACTAGTAGGTTTTAATCTATGACAATCATTGATGAAAGTTGAAAGCAAATTACAATTTGGAAAACAAACGGTCATTAATGACAGTTCATTGACGAAGGTGTAAGAGAAAGCTTGATGACAGTTTGTTTTCCAGCTGAACAAGACAAGCTTTGTGAAGCTATGGCTGGCGTGGGATGGCGTTGTGAGTGGAAAGTGCCCCATCCCAAATCTCGTTGTTGTCTTGAATCAACTGATTTATCCCGTGCAATCGAAATTCCATCATATTCATGCAATCCACGCCTTGGATTTGGTCATCGGCTGGTGGTGGTGGTGATTATCGTCGTCGGACTTGAGCATGGCCAAGGAGGCGGAGGGTGAGGATGAGGAGGTGCCGGAAGTGTTGAAGGAGGAAGAAGACGACATTGCAAGGGAACTCCGGGACAGGGGGAAGTCATCGTCATTCCTCACCGTAGAACAGAGAACAAGGATCTCCTCCTCCTCATTTGCTGATGATGTCAGCAGCATCAGATCTCCTTATATATTTTCCCTCTCTCCACCTCTAAAACAAAATGATATAAACGAGATTATTGGATTTACAAATTTATCCTTGATTTTTTTTAAATGCGAGGGTATATTACTAATTTCGTAATGTTAACGGATGTTTAAACGGAAAATAGAAAAGGGTGGTAAATTGTTAACAGACTTACATCTATGGGTGGTTTCTTGCAAAAAGTTACATAAGGGGTGGTTCCGTGCCAAACCGGTCAAATAAAGGATGGTTTGACGCAAAACCCTCTTTAAATTATATAGTTTTATATATGTTGAAATCAATTTATTTAAATTTAAAAAAAATTGACCTATGTTAAATTTGATCAAATAAGGTTTTTGGTATTAAAAATCCATTTATATTCGTTGTTTATTACATTTAAAATATTAAAACTTAATTATATATCAATATCATTTTAAAATATCAATTTATTTTCATATAAAATTATATATTACATAATACTTCGTACTAGTGATGGCCGGACCGGACCGGGACCGCCGGTTCGAACCGGAACCGGTAGGAACCGGTTTGGTCATGGTCCGGTTCAGGTTCACGAAAAACGTTTTTCAAAACCGGCGGTTCGAACCGGCGGTTAACCGCCGGTTTTTTTTAAAAAAAAAAAAATTTTTTAACCGGCGGTTAACCGGAACCGCCGGTTTTTTTTTAAAAAAATAAAAAAACGTTGGACGTTGCCGGTTAACCGGCGGTCCTAACGGCTATTTAGCCAAAATAGCCGTTAGGAAATTAAAAAAAAATAAAAAATTAATTTTTTAATATTAAAATAACCCATATCAAACCCCTATAAATACCATACCATACAATCTTCAAATCACACATCTAACAACAACAATCTCTCTTCTCTTTCTCAAATCTCAATCTTATAATCTCTCAAATTCCATCAACAATCTCTCTTAATCTCTTCCTTTTAATTAACTTTTGTCTTTCCATATTTTATAGCTTTTACATTTTTAATCACATTATTATATTGTTCTAAGTTTTATTGTTTTATTGTTTTAATTGTTTTAATTGCTTTTAATCATCTATATAATCTATTAAAGCTGAGACTTTTCAAGGTTTCTCTTTGATTCTGGCCCCACCACATCCATGTGGCAATTTGTTATTGGTTCTCTTTTAATTGTTTTTATATTTTTATTTGATTTAAAATAAAACATTATTTTCTAATCACTTTTGTAGGTAAATATATATATATAAATCACTTCTAACAAATTTGACTACAAACTATACTACTAAAATAAAATACTACTTAAACATTTGTTACATTAATGTGTCATATCTTATAATATACACATATTTTCACTTTTTTTAAAGTCCTCACCAATTTTAGCCTTCTGACAAATCGTAAACTGAATGATTATAAATTGATTTAATAATTATTCTTTACTTAAGTTATTGTTTAGTAAATAGATATATCAATTTAAAAAATAATCTTAATCTATTTTATATATCTATCTAATATCTCTACATGTATATTAAAGCAAAGGGTGCTTAAAAAATATTAAAGAAAATGTATTTAATAGATTCATCAATTCTATGTGCCAAGTACTCATTTTGTTATTAAACCAATATATTTTTAACATTTTCTAAATGTTTAACAAATACAACTTGGCTTCTTGATTTATTATCGATTTTTAAGTCTCTAAGATGATTTTTTAATATTTTATGTTGTGTTTTATTAACCGAGTTTTCCAACAAATAATAAACTTAACGTATGAGAACATTTCAACAAAAACTATATGAGGAATCACTGATAAAATTTGTTCTAACTAACTTCTAAACCAATATTTCTTTGGATATAAGTTTTTTGAAGTTGCATTAGAATTTATTATTTATTAGTATTTAATTTATATAACTATGAGCTTTGTTTTCTCGATTTGATTCATGAATTTCTTTTAAAGAAGAGATTTTATATCATTTGATATATAATTTTTTTTCTTTAGGTTATTTTATAAAATTATTAATCAATATAAAGTTATTAGTAGTTTAATAAGTTATCATGAAAATATCAATTCTTATTTTAATAGTTTACTAAAGTAATTATAAAATAATAAGTAGTCTCGATTACCCGTGCATGGCACGGGTCTATACACTAGTATTATTTAATTGTTCTTAATCATATGGCGGAACATTTTGACACCCAAGAGAGTGATAATGTCACTTCTCCCACTCCCACTCCCACCTCCCAAGTTAGGTCCGGTAGGGGTAGAACCGCTAGGCCTCAAGGGCAAGCTAGCGGTTCGAGGCCGGCTAGGGCCCCTAGGGGGGGGAGGTCCGGGTCCTCCGGGAACCAATCCCGGAAACTAACATCTCCTATTTTTGTAAAGTGGTTTACTAAATTAGAACCCGGTCTCGAGGAACTCGAGGCCGAGGATTATGATCCCGATCTAATTATTGTTTCTTGTAACTTTTGCGAGGCGACATTCCAATGGAAGAAAAGTGGAGGATATGGAACCCTTCAACGGCACATGGAGCACAAACACGTCGCCGAGATGGGAATGCTAGGGGGACAAACACAAATTTCCGGCGGATTTGCATCTTCTACTAGAGGTAACCCTTTATTTCGTTTTGATCATGAAGCTAATAGTGTAGCATTAGCCGAAGCTATTTGTGTTGATCATTTAGCATTTCGATTTAGTGAAAATGTAGGATTTAATGAGTACATTAAAGATCATACACAACCCGCTTTTACATCCGTATCTAGGAAAATGATTAAGAAAAACGTAATTAAGGCTTATAAAAGACGCAAGGCCGAATTAGTTTCTTATTTTTCGCAAAATGATATGCATGTTTCTATTTGTAGTGATATATGGAGTGATATATGGAGTGATAATACTCAAACCCATTCTTACATGGGTGTTACATGTCATTTTGTAGATCATCATTTTACAATGCAAAAACGTTTATTGGCATTTAGAGTCTTTGATGATTCACATACCGCACAAAATATTGCTATGATGATTCGTGCAATTTTAGAAGAATATAGACTACTTAATAGAGTTTTTTCAATTGGATTCGACAATGCATCTGCTAACACCGCATCTATTAGAGATTTACAAGAAATGTGTCAACCTTTATTTGGTGGGAAATTTTTTCATATTCGATGTGCTTGTCATATTTTAAACTTATGTGTTCAAGATGGTTTACGTGCTATGAGTTTTCATTTTAAGCCAATTAAGAACGTTATTAAGTATATTTGGGGGCATCCTAAAGTTACAAGAGATTGGATGACCTTTTGTAAAACTAACGGGGTGCACCCAAAACGTTTTTCAAAAGATGTGGGTACCCGATGGAACTCTACTTACATATTACTATGTGAATGTATAGAATATAAACAAGTTTTAACGTCTTTTGTTTCTCAAAACCTTTCTGGCTCTCCTTTCTATTTTAGCGAATCAGGTTGGGATATATGTCAAAGTATTGCAACGTTTTTAAAATGTTTTAGTGATGCAACAAAGAGATTTAGTCATGTTTATACACCAAGTAGTAATGTTTTTGTCTTGGAAGCTTGTAATGTTATGTGTGGTTTAACTGAGGGAGCTAAAATTCCCGGCATTGAGGAATCCGTTGCAAGCATGAGGAGTAAGTGGTTGCTCTACTATAGATATATTCCCGATTGTTTTCTTGTTGCTTGTGTTTTAGATCCTAGACTTAAATTATCCGTTTTACACGCTCTTTTAAATGACTATTATGGATATATTTTAGCCGACGGTGAACTAGAGGATATTTTAGGTATGGTTTCTAGAACTAGAACAAACATTGAAACTTTATTTACTCATTTTTCTGATTCTCCGACTACTTCACAATTACCCCCGGCTTCTTCGGGCTCTAGCTTGGGGGCCTTTGGAGCTAAGTATTTTAGTAAAAGACCAAGAGTTACAAACACGAATGCGGAAATTGATAACTATCTTAACACCAACTTTGAGTTTGTTAGTTGTGATACTTTAGATGTTTTGAAGTGGTGGGAGGATCATAGGAGCATGTTTCCAACGCTTGCGAAGATTGCGGCTCAAGTTCTTGCCGTCCCCGCTTCATCCGTGGCGGTGGAACAAACTTTTAGTGCAGGAGGCAACACTTTAACGCGGAAGAGATCAAATTTGGCACCGGAGTCATTGGAGGAGCAATGTTGTGTTTGCGATTGGAAGAGAGCCGCAATTAGGCAACAACGTAACATTATCGAGTCATCGGAAGATGAGTGGATTGGAGATTCTACTACGATACGCACCGATTCATCCGCCGAAGATTCGACTTAGGTAACGGGTTTTGAAAAAAGGTAAAGAACTACGTGGGCTTTGATTCCTCTAACCCGAGAGGATACGTAGGCAACTTAACAAGTAAGTCACTGTTAAGTGCAAGCCCAATTTTTTTAATTTTTTTGTTCCTTCATATTTAATTTAAAAAACTTAAAAAAAATAAAAACATTCTTTTTAATAGCGTTTTTTTATAATCATTTTTTTTAAACATAATTTTTAAACTTAAAAAAAATGACAAAACATTCTTTTTTAATAGCGTTTTTTTATAATCACTTTTTTTAAGTTTAAAAATTATGTTTACATTTTTTTAGGTTTTTTTTCAGTTTTATAAATTTATAACCGGCGGTTTTGTTTTTTTTAAAAAAAAATAAAAAACCGGCCGGTTCAGCCCGAACCGGACCGGAACCGGTCCAGAACCGGATTGAACCGGACCGGACCGGGAGCCAACCCTACTTCGTACTACTTATTAACTATATCGAGTTATATAAATGCGGGGCCTTCATTACCTACTCTAAGATATCTTCATCTTATACGAAACATTTTATAACAAAAACATACACTAGTGATAACCCTACTACTCGCATATCATATATTATATCGATATCTTTGATATATTATACAGTAATGGGCTTCCGCAACCATTTCAAGTAAACAAATTGGAGGATAGCCCAACCCAAATAGAGAAATTGCTTTCTTGTTCTTCTCTTTGTAATTACTAATTAGAGTTAGACTGACTCTATTGTAGCTGACTAAACGCCGCCTACTGCTAGCGTCCTTCCACTCCTCGGCTCCACTAACCAAACCGCCACTGCCTCCTCAAACAAAAGCTAAGCTGTGTAAGTCACTAAATTTTTAATTGCTCTCTTTACTTGTTTCAGTTGTAACATGCCCTATTGTCTCTTTAATTCTATCAATTGCTGACTTGATAATCTAGCACTAGTATCTATTGCTACTGATTTAGGTTAAGAAGGGGATTTTTTATAAGTTCAAACAGAGTGGACATGTGAACCAGTTTACCTTCATTTGGGGATTGTTTATCTGTTGCTTTCAATTTCCTAGTTAGAAGATATTTCTCTCAATAATTTCTTGGCTTCTGCTTTCTGGAACATCTGGAACGGAACGAGGTTTTGTTAACGATGTGTTCTTGTTTTTTATAATTCAAGAGTATTTGAAAATAAAAAGAACAACATTACTTTCTTAGGGTTAATATCATGTGGAATGTATTGACTTGATACCATTTTCTTATTTCACTGGAATGTATTGATGACTGTTTCAAACTGACTTTATGGAATCTGCATTATGTTTGTTTAATTCGATGCTTCTCGTGTAATGCAGATTTTCTAGTTGAGAATTCATTTTTTGTCGAAGAGAAATCTTGTTAAATTTTCTATTGAGCATGGGATGGAAAGCAGCTCAGAAGCTTATACAGAACTGGAAGATTCTGAGAGGAGACAATGTAACACCTAACTCTCATTTTTCTATCAACCTTAAGTTTCCCATTGTTTTACAAATCTTCTCGTACTAGTTTTTTCTGTTTCAATATTCACAGGTTATGATTATCAGAGGTAAAGATAAGGGTGAGACTGGTGTTATCAAGCGTGTAATAAAATCTCAAAACCGGGTCATTGTTGAGGGCAAAAATTTGGTGAGAAATCATCCACTATCTCACCTCATAATTTTTTTCCGGAGTTTTTTCATTCGTTAACATGTCAGAATTGTTATATTCGTTAAGGTCTGTTTCACATTTTCTTGCCATGGAATTATGGATATAGGTGAAAAAACATGTCAAACAAGGGCAAGGTCATGAGGGTGGGATATTTTCGGTTGAAGCTCCTCTGCACGTCTCGAATGTACAAGTTGTAGATCCAATTACAGGGTACATATCATAATTTGCTTTAAGCTGTATATATATATATATATATATATATATATGTACATTATTTTCCTTCTTAATCGTATTTTTAGGTGATTCCGTTCTTGTTTACTGTATAGGAAACCTTGTAAGGTAGGTGTCAGGTATTTGGAAGATGGTACTAAAGTAAGAGTTTCAAGAGGTATAGGAACATCAGAATCCATCATTCCTCGTCCTGAAATTTTGAAAATAAGGTCCACGCAGAGACCAACTGTTGGTAATAAACATTATTTTCCTGCTTAAGCTATAAGATGTTTCTTTTTCTTTTGTTATTTTAATTGAAAGTCACTTCCAAGATTAGCTTGATTTGTTAAACCGGTAATCTTCTCTATTAGTGTTGAACTCTTGTTTAACCTAGTATCATTTTTCATGCAGCTGGTCCTAAGGATACTCCTATGGATCTTGTTTTGGAGAAGACTTTCAATTTTAAAACCGGGAAAGGCATGCCCAGTCTTTAGAAGGTGCTTTGTGTTTCTTCTATATTATGAACAATTGCCATAGGCAGATGATTCTGAATTGTGTATTCAACTACATTGATTGATGGACAAATGTATAAGACTGACCATGTACATCTGAAACATCCAGGAGCCTGTTTCTGTGATGGCCCAGTAAACCTATTTGGAAAATGGGTCGGATGGCCCAGTAAACCAATTTGCAAAATGAGCTTTGACCTAAGAATTGTCAGGATTGTCAGAAAAATAATTCACGGTGAAGAAAACTTGAAGTTGCAGTAGAGTGGAATAAAGAGAGTGGGGGACAGCGGAGGAAGATCACGTGAACTCTCCGCAATGAGAAGGTGGTGAGGCATGTGCACGTGAAGCTTTTCAGTGTGCACCCAAACTCTACTTTTTGCTCCTAACTCACTATTTAAAGTTTCAATTACCTTTTTCATAAAATCTTAGTACAATATATCTTGGCTTGGTCTATATGCACACGTTTTTTGGGCTAAATGCACACTAATCTGTGCGGTAAGAGTTGCAGTACACTTCTGTGCGTTAAGGATTACCGCACCAAAGGGCTTCGGTAGGCATGGCTCCCGGTCCGGTCCGGTCCGGTTCCGGTCCTCCGGAACCGGGAAAAACCGGTTCTACCGGTTCCGGTTCCGGTCCGGTCCGGTTCCGGTCCTCCGGAACCGGGAAAAACCGGTTCTACCGGTTCCGGTTCCGGTCCGGTCCGGTTTTTTATTAAAAAAAATAAAAAAAAATTATTTTTAAAAAAAAATTTAAATTTTTTTTAAAAAATAACCGGTTAACCGCCGGTTAAAAAAATTTAAAAAAAAAAATAAAAAACCGGCGGTTAACCGCCGGTCTTTTTTTCTTGAACCGGAACCGGACCGGGTCAAAACCGGTTCGAACCGGTTCCGGTCCCGGTCGAGCCATCACTAGGCTTCGGGGCATTGTTGGAATGTTTTCTGAAACGTATATGAATCTGGTGCGGTAAGAATTACCGCACAGATCTATGCGTTAACACTTAACGCACCATGTTAATACGAGATTAACACACACAAAAATCCGATTTTGATTTACTTAAACACCTACCGCACAAGATTTGTTATTTTTTTAATTAATAATTTTTTTTTAAAAAGTATTAAAATACTAATATCATGTGCGGTAACAATTACCGCACATGTTTAATATATAAAAAATTATAAAATATGGTGCGGTAACCGTTACCGCACCAGGTTTAACTATTTAAAAAATAATAAATCGGTGCGGTAACACTTACCGCACCAATTTAGGTTATTTGTAAACCAAACTTTTCTCTCCCGACCTTTCTTCCTCCGTCCTTCTTCCAAACTTTTCCCTCCGCCGCCGTCCTTCTTCCTCCGTCCATTTTCCCGTCGATTAAGCCACCAAATCCACAAATTGATGATGGATTCGAGCTCCCCCAAAAATTCGGCCGGAGATGAGGGACCAAGCATCCCGCCGACGACAGCTCTTCCTGCGGCGACGACGGCCGTTCCTGCGGCGACTCCGTGGCTGGCTGTGGAGGATGAAGACGAGGTGCCACTGATTAACAGTGGTGGTGCCCGGAACCGGCCAAAATCTCGAGCCCGACCCGATCCCATACCCATAGCCCGACCTGACCCGATACCAACAGCCCGACCCGACCCGATACCCGCAGCCCAACCCGCCCCGATACCCGCACCCCAACCCGCCCCGATACCCGCACCCCAACCCGCTCCGAGGCGAAGAAACCGAAAGCGACCCGTCCAAAACGTCGGTCCCGGGTACGCTACTCGAGCAAATAGAAGGTTGAATCCACAAACCGAGGCTCAAACCGAGGCGCAACCGGAAGCTTTTTCGACTCTCGTAGATCTACATCAAGTATGTATTTTTATTAAATATTCTATAACTTTTTTAATGTTTTTAAATAGTTTAATTATTTTATTTCGTAACGTTATGAAATTAGTTATTCAATTTCATAACTTTATGAATTTAATAATATTTGATAACGTTATGAATTTTTTAAATAAATTCGTAACGTTATCAATTTATTTAATTTATTAAATTTATAACGTTATGAAATTAGTTATTTAATTTCATAACATTATGAATTTAATAATATTTGATAACGTTATGAAATTTTTAAATAAATTTCGTAACGTTATCAATTTATTTAATTTAATTAATTTATTAAATTTATAACGTTATGAAATTAGTTATTTAATTTCATAACGTTATGAATTTAATAATTTTTGATAACGTTTTGAAATTTTTAAATAAATTTTGAAACGTTATGAATTTATTTAATTTATTTTATAACATTATGAAATTAATTTATATGGTAACGTTATGAAATTAAGTAATTTATTGCGTAACGTTATGAAATTAAGTAATTTATTGCGTAACGTTATGAAATTAAGTAATTTATTGCGTAACGTTATAAAATTATATTATTTGGTAACATTATGAAATTAATTTAAATATTCGTAACGTTATGAAATTAATGAAATTTTATAACGTTATGAAATATAATAATTTCATATAGTTATGAAATATGACATTCTATATTGTAAAATTAATGAATTAATTATTTTATGAAATATGAGATTGTTCTTCTCTTATTTTGTAACGTTATGAATTATTAGTATATAAAGTATTGAAATTAGGCGAATTATAACGTTAATTTCGTAACGTTATGAACAAAATGTTTAGAAATTAGAGATGATTTTGATTAGGATTGACGTTACAACAACTGTTTGTAACGTTACGACGTCATGGAAAAGACGTTTTTGAATTTGACGTTATTTTTGTAACGCTATGAAAATAACGTTACGCTATAATAACAACATTAGGGGGTGCGAGATACGATGGCTTCTAGTGGTTTTGTTCCGGGGGCTCCTGTTGCTGCAGAGCGTGTTAGGAGGACGAAGATTACAGTGTCCATACGTCAGAGTTTTGCTACTGCTCGAGACCAGCTGAATGCTTCTAGTTCGACACCCACTGATGTTACTGGAGCACTTACAGATACTGGGGCAGTTAGGGATTGTGGTCTTGATGTTGATCCGTCTGCTGATGATGAGGGTTACAGTGAGAGTGAGGAGGAGGATATGGACGTCGATGATACAGCTGTTGATTTGGATGATGATATGCTGGGAGACGGTGAGGGTTTAGGTACAGATTATATTGTATCTCATCCCGAGATACCGACAGATCAGCTTAGGAGAGACGACCCTCCTATTATTTCAGAGGATCATGCTGGTATGGGGCCTTCATCGCCAACTCCTACAGATTTAGGTCCTTCGTCTCCTACGCCAGATGTACCACCTCCCCCGACTGTACCACCACCCGATGCAGATCCTGTACCACCTCCTGCTGTACCTTGGATGCTCGGAGGTCCTTTTACAAATGAGTTGCTGAAGAGTTATGAGACGCACATCGCCAGGGCTATTTATGAGCTTACAATTGTTAATCCTCCCGCACCTGTGATTCCAGCTGGCCCCCGTCCTCTTCCTCCATTTATACAGAGACACCGAGGAGGCCGAGGAGCTCAGGCTGATGATGATGTTGCTGATGCAGACGCTGCTGATCCTCCAGCACGAGGTGGAGGCGCTCCACGTGGAGGACGAGGACGTGGACGTGGACGTGGACGTGGACGTGCTGCAGATCATGCTGATCTTCCACAACCTGCTGATCTTCCAGAAGGCGAGGCTCCTCTTGATTTGGTATGTATTTGAACTATAATGTTCATATGTGAAATATTTTGGCATTCTGTAGAAGTAACTGTGTTATTTTTTTACTTTTTTTTCAGACACGGAAGGTCGTCAAGGTTCACTTCCACACCACCTACTGCACTCCACTAGAGGCGTTTAGGAGACCTGGTCTAGATTCGTGGTTTCCGCTTGCAGAGCGCTGATCTACGCTATATCGGGTCCGGTCCTGTCGATCATGTGTTGGTTTCTTCTTTCGTCGAGAGATGGCACCCAGAAACCAACACATTTCAATTTCCATTTGGAGAGATTGGTCCTACACTTCACGATGTGGTTGAGATCCTGTCGCTGCCTATACATGGCAAGAGTTGTAGCTCAGTTTTGATTAAGGAGGAGATCTTCACTTTTGTTGCTGAGATGCTTCACGTAGAGGAGGCACTGGTGAAGACTTGGTATAGGGATGGAGGCATTCCTTTGGGTTATCTTCAGCAGAGATTCACTGATTTGTAATAGTTATAAATGAAGACTGTGTTTAGTTTAAATTTCAAGAATGAGTCTGTTGTCTTTCCTTAATGAGTCTGTTGTCTTTTTAATTTATGCTGAGTGTGTTGTAGTTTATGGATTCACTGATTTCACTTCACTGTTTCACCTACCTCATCTAACTCTACTGAAAACACTATTTAAAGCAAACAAGACAAGTCATTACATATTTCAAAGCAGACAAGACAAGTCATTACATATTATAAATCAATTCCAATCGAAGTCTAAAGATCAAGGCTACTAAACTATTACAAATCAATTCATGTAGTCCATACGCTTTCAAGCAGTAAAGCGGTATTGTCGAAACAAGTCCACTTGGCCATATATCCCTTCCCACCACTTGATGTTGTCATCTGCAAATCTTCTCCACGAACCGGAACAACGTGGCAATGGTGCCCAGTCACGGAGCCAAACCTAGATATACAAAGAAAATTAATCAATAAGTATAAATGGTTTCGACGTTTCATGACGTTTGTTTAGATTACCACAGATTCTTACCGGTATCCAGTGATTACTGCATCCGACAAGAGCTATCCCAAAAATATTCTGTGGAGAACCAGGGCTCACTGTAGACTACCTTATTGGCAAGCATAAACACGGCGCATCCCAGGATAGTTGCACTAAACCAACATTATACACTGTGGCAAACACCAAACCCATAAATGGCATGTCCATCCAAAATGGTCTCTCACAAGGACTTCTCATGTAGTTAACTTGAGCAATAAGATCATCCCATGTTCCTACCCGTAGTCCACGTCGTATGGGCTCCCATGTCTCTTTGTTTCCAAGAAGCTCCGCTGCCAACACAGCACGGATCATACGATATTGACTCTGTTGCATACCCGTAAGTAGAGCCATTGACCGATACCCACAATGTCCGTCTGAACGCACATCTTTCACAGAAGTCATGTAGGAAAGCCAAAAGTAGTCAATATTTTTCACCCCCATATAACTTATGGCTTCTTCAATCTCTTCTTCATCTTCTCCTTCCTCTGTTTCGTTTCGATCTGGATAGCAAGCTCTTAGGGGCACGGCATTCATGTCTTCGTCTTCTAAATCGATGGTCTCTGAAAACAATGGTTCAGGTTGGGACTGTGATCCGAAGTCGAACGACACTTGACTTGCTTGCTTTTTAGGACAAGTTGGTCGTTTACTTTGCCTATTTGCCTCCTCCTTTGCGACTTTTTGCGCATTCTCAGTATTTGTTAAGTCTTCTCTAACGTACTCGTGGTAACTCTTTTCCCTCTTTTCTCTCGGAGGAGAATTCCCATTTCGCTGCTTCTCCTTGTTCTTTGATCCCGGCGGCCTTCCTTTTCCTTTCCTAAACAAGTTTGTTGGGTCTACCAAAGAACTTTGTTTCGGATGCTCCAAGTCAATGTACAACTCACTTAATCTGAATAGAGTTCCATCCCTCAAATCTCCACTTTCCCATTTCGCCCACATTTCACGCATTCTGATCTCCAGAATAGACATTGAACGATTGCATCATCTTCCCATCTCAGTTCCTTCCAGAAGTCATGAAAATCATCCGGGACAAGAGGTGTCTTTGAAATGATTGCCCTGGCAAGATCGTGTACGCATGGCATCCCAAGACAATCTCGAACCCAATGATCATCACAAACATTTGAATACTCCTCGTTCAATATTTGCTGGTACATTTTCAACAACAACAGAAAACACCTATCTGATACTCGGTAAAATAGCCTTGAAAACAACATTCGAATGCCAGGAGGAAAGGTTGGGTCATCAAAGACCATTTGCCGAGTGGTAAGTGCTTGGTTCATCGTCGCCCTAATCAGGTCCATCTGAACTATGACCGCATGGTGGATCCTCACGATCACTCTGTTGAAGCCTCCTCTACTAGAACCCACAATTTCTTTCAACACCTTATGCATCCCCTCGACCCTAAATAAACACAATTTCTAATCATTAGCATAAATAATACGGTGGTCCAAATTAACAACTAAACAAACAAAGATACCTGTTTGTAGTCCTTGTGTGAAAGTGAAGAGTGTAGTCCGTCCACGCTCTAACTATGAACTTCTTGTACGGAGTAAACCAGTACTTTTCAACGTAACCAACAATGCCCTTCTTCCATGAATCTCTCAGCTTTCTCAACCTCTCTTCGTAGATTTCTTCAGTGCTCGAGCAAAATATCTCCCAACATTGCGTAACAAAGTTCTCCGCCCTTTTAGTACTTTTAATCACTTTTTCTGCGTGTGACTGGATGTTGTGCTTAATGTGCACTCAACACAATAGTTGCTTCACATCAGTGTCTTTGAACACAAGTTTGATTGCTCTCAACAAAGCCTTCTCACAGTCGGTCATTATAGCCTTCGGCATCACTCCCAAATTTCGACACAACTCATGAACGCACATCATCACAAACTTGTAATGCATTACTGTCTCCTGATCCATGAATGCATATGCGATGTTGAACGTCTTGTGCGTGCAAGTGAAACCAACCATCTCCACTAAATTCATATCATACCTATTTGTCTTGTATGTGGCGTCCATGATAATCACGTGAGGAAACTTCCTGAAAAAACGAATCGACTCCGGGTGAGCGAAAAAAAGGACTTCAACCTCATTCGTCCTCGTGTTCCTCAAAGGTTGACAAAAATACTTGTTCTCTTTCTGAAAATTTAGAGACCACTGAGTAACTGACAATTCACCACGATCTTCAAAATTTATCTTCTGCAAAAAATTGGCAATCTGCTTCATGGATGTCACATTTTGCGGGTCTCTTTTCCTAAGCTGAATAAGTATGTTTTTTGGCGTCTTGCGATCATCCCCCGCTTCCCTTGCTATTTTCTCCTCCTCTTTGCTCATTCTACCCACGAATGAATTCCCATGAAAACTAGTAGGAAGGGTGTGGTTGTGACGACCTTCTACAACATTCACGATCCATTTATAACTATAACGCCCTTCTTTGATACGAACCCCATATAACTCAAATGTACAACCAAATTTCTTCGATTTTCGGTCACGAAGCCTCAGAACCGACAATTCTGGATTTTTTAAATTCACTTTCGGCCTACCCGATCTAGGTTTTCCAAACCTATCGCATACAAAATCAACGCAATATTTGCTAGATGTACGATGTACCAAAACTATCATTAAATCCCTTGCTCTCTGTTTTGTCCATTCCATCATCTCTTCCTTACTATCCCACATTTGCGCAGTACTAAAATGTGGTCTAAAGTCTTCTTCCTATATTGATTAAACTACATTACTTAGATACGCAATTTTAACTAATTAAACCTAAATCTCATGCAATTAAATACAAAATTTAAATTCATAATATACTAACCAAAATCGGTAACGGAGTCCAATCGTCTAATGCAATTGATACATTTGCTTCGCCTTCTTCCTCTTCTTCGTCCACTTCCTCATCGACTTCTTCGTCTTCTTCGTCCACTTCCTCTTCTTCATCGACTTCGTATTCTTCTTCCACGACCCCTGATATCCAATTGTCGTTACCATCATCCTCACTACTCTCATAATTATAAGACATTGTGGTGTGCATTGCAAAACTTCAACAAGAGAGCTCAACCTCTATATACAACCAAAAAATGCCCGTTGGAATTTTATGCCCGTTGGTGCGGTAATAGTTAACGCACCAACGGGCATAAAATTCCAACGGGCATTTTTTCAAAAAAATCCTGTGCGGTAAGAGTTACCGCACCGATTATATTTTTTAATTTCTTAAAAAATTAATTTAATTATTTTCAACTAATTATTAAAAATAAACCGGTGCGGTAACAATTACCGCACCAGTTTTATTCATTATTTAATTCCTGGTTTTAATTTTGTTTTTTTTAAAATTTTATATATCCTGTGCGGTAAGAGGTGTTTAAGTAAATCAAAATCTGATTTTTTTTTTGTTAATCTCGTATTAACATGGTGCGTTAAGTGTTAACGCATAGATCTGTGCGGTAATTCTTACCGCACCAGATTCATATACGTTTCAGAAAACATTCCAACAATGCCCCGGAGCCCTTTGGTGCGGTAATTTTTAACGCACAGAAGTGTACTGCAACTCTTACCGCACAGATTAGTGTGCATTTAGCCCAAAAAACGTGTGCATATAGACCAAGCCTATATCTTTCCTCATAACTTTGCTCAAGTGACAAGTACACATTTTCATATTATTGATAATTTAAATAAATACTAAGATATTTGTCTTTGATTTTCCCAAATTTAAACTAGCTTATTCCAGTTATTCGTACAATAAGCTGTCTAGCTTAAAAAAATATGAATTTGCATATATATCCCATCACAATAAATTATTTGCATGAATATTTAATATTTAAATTATCACAATAAATTATTTACATGAATATTTAAATTATCACAATAAATTATTTACATGAATATTTAAATTATCACAATAAATTATTTACATGAATATTTAAATTATTTTAGAGTTGTAAAATTACACCAAATAAGGTATATTTTCAAATGAATAAGTATAGAAGAAAATATGTCGGGTTTATTAATACAGTTGTCGGACTTATTAAATAAAATGTCGAACATAATTACTGAAGAAAAAATGTCACCCTTTATAAAATTAATGTCACCGGGGTGTATATGCAAAGATTAAAACAAGTAGGTATTTTTGCTAATGAGATATTCAAATGGGGAATTGAATGCAATTTCTCTAAAAAAAATTGTGTAGGAGAAAAGAAATTAAGCTAGCTTATTTCACAAATAAGTTAAAAAAGGATAGTGCGAACGAGCCCGGCCCATGTAGGAAGCCCTCTTAAAATAGGAATTGTGAAGCGTGATATGGATCGTCGGATGGAAGCGATCTACGACTATAATGGGGGCACTTCTCTTATATTTTTAATGAGGCAGGACCATTTCAGACATAGGAATTGTGAAGCGCGATATGGATCGTCGGGTGGAAGTGATCTACGACTATAATGGGGGCGCTTCCCTTATATTTTTAATGAGGCAGGGGCATTTCAGACATTTTCCCTTGAGAACAGAGGTCTTCTTCCACAGCCAGATACTGTTCACAAGAAAATTTTCTTTTTAGATTCGTTCCCAATTGAAGCTTCTACGGTTCATCTTCATTCGCAACTGGAGCTCGCCTATCATCAATAATCACCTCGTCCTACTTCTTGAACCATCTTGTTTCTTCATCTCCACAATCAATTCTTCGTTTCAACCATCAATTCTTCATTTTGTCATCTCGTTTCTTCATCACCATGTTGCAGCTTCATTATAGTCATGTTCTTCTGGCTTTTAAGAATTTCAACCAATTTCTATTTTGGTTGTTGTTGGTTGCTATCCATTGTGTTCAACAAGGTTATCATCTTTATTTTGTTGTTGTTATTGATTTCTAGGTTGAGGATCGATGTGGTTGATTTTGGTTATAGTGTGTGAGTATAGATGTTCATGAGGTGTTGGACAAAATGCTTAGAAGAGAGTATGAGTATGAATGGTATAATAAGACTCTCGCGATGACTTGAGACACATTTCTAGTTATAATTTGTGAACTTTAACATTCATAATATGAACATTTGACGTCAATATATGAACATTTGTGTATACCTTCACCTGACCATCAATAGTATTTAAAAGGTCTTTACACTATCATACAATATTTGAACATTTCAGGACAATACTTGAACATATCAGGACAATATATGAACATTTACAGACGAGATGTGAACATTCTTGTAGTTTAAAATAAGAACCTTTTAAACCCCGTCATTCGTACATTTTAATTTCAAGCAGCCAAGTTCCTAATTGCATCGATATCGAGCCATTGAAGTATGTGTACTGTTTGGTATAAGCTCATATTCATGTTGACACAATTTTACATATATCATTTCGCATGCGCTCTAGCTCATGTTTGGTATGTCCATAAGACTCTCGACGTCTTTAGGAACATTTATTTCTAGTTATTATTTGTGAACTATAACATTTAGGTGATGAACATTTGACGTCAATGCATGAACATTTGTGTATACCTTACCCTGACATGTGCATCAATAGTTATTTGTAGATCTTTACATTATCATACAATATTTGAACATTTCAGGACAATATACAAAGATGTAAACATTCTTGTAGTTTAAAATTCTTGTAAATTTTTTTGTTGAATACAACCTTCATTAAGAGCATTTGTTCTATTATACACTGAACCTGAAAAAATAATCTATGAACTACAATACTATCACTAACATCAACATTGACTTCCTTATATTCTTCTTGTGCTGCATAATCTTCTGTAGTAACCATCAGATAAGTTTGTTCGTGTCTTCTATGATAATCTTGTATAGTTATTTGACCCTCAAAGAGATACAATTTACAAAATTCAATCTCATAAAAAATGGATCCCCTTCTAATGAATTCAATCTCCTTGGCATTGCTAATGTATGTAGAAGCATTACCGACAACACAACCGCATTTAATTGCAAATCAAATAAATTCTCAAATTCAAACTTGGGGTTTCAGACTTTATCGTCATACTGCACCATAAGAATGAACTAAAACTATCAATTTATGAACATAGAGCTATATATTCGATACGTCAACACTCTGGAAAGGGCGAGCGGAGCTCTTTGCGAATTGGAATGGGCGAGTCGAGCTTCTAAGCATGAGGGAAGGAGAATTGGAAGGAAACCTTCGTGAAAAGTCTTATCTATCCCTTCTAATTTATTGTTAATTACAAAAATATCACTGTGTGTGAACAATACTCCCTCCGTCTCATAATATAGTATTTGTTTTCCTTATTTGGCGTCCCAAAATGTTGTGCCTGTTTCCATTTATATCTTTCGTCTTATTATCCACATCAAATCACTTTTCTAAAAATCCACACTCAACTACATTCTCTCTCCTTCCTTTTTACATCAATTTCCACATCTAATCACTTTTTATCTTCTCTCTCCAACATAAAAAACCACACCCTCTCACAATCTCTCTCTTTCACTTTTTCTTTCTCACTTCCTTAATTTTCCTCGAAAACCGCAAACGGACACTTAATATTGGGACGGAGGACATGCTATTTGATCTTCTAATTTTAACCGTTGGTTTATTCAATCTAACAGCTCTCGTTTTCTTCTTACTAGTGGGAACACGTGAAAATTCCTCTACAGTTTTTTTCTCCTCACTGCTAACCAAATACAGTCCCACCAGTTCACCAAGGAGATCTCACCAAGTTATCCACTCAATCCAGGGATCACATGAAGTATTTAATTTAATCAAATAATCAGTCAAACTAAATCAATCAAGACTTAAAACACGATGGACTAACTAATCCGTAATTATGTCATTAACTTAACAATATAAGAATCCCCTTACGTTAAACACACACCTAATTCTTCTTCTCCTTCAATCTTCTCTCCAACCAACTCCCTCTCTCTTTTCTTTCTCCTCTGCAAAATAATTTTAAAAACTTTCAAAATCCCACCGCCAACATCCTCCCTTATCTCCCATATTTTTGCCGCTTTTTCATACTCTTCCCTCCAACTCCAAGCAACTTCATCCTTTCCCCCATTTCCTAGGGTTTTGAAAAATCAAAATCGAATCGATTGATGTGGCCGTCATGGAGGAGATCATCGTCGACAAGGATACACACCAATCCCACCTTCATCTGCTCTTCTTTCAAAGACGTTCATCTCCTCTCCTCCGCAGACGAAAACTCCACCGATTCAGGCCACCGAATCCAACTCCACCGTCATCGCCAACTCGCCGGAAAGAACATCTTCCATCGCGTCCGCCTCGCCACCTCTATCCTTCGCAATTGGCCCCAATCTCAAACCCTAGCGCTACCTGGAACAGAGCACCGCGTCGTGGTTTACTACACCAGCCTCCGCGTGGTGCGCCGAACATTCGACGCCTGCCGTTCAGTCCAATCAATCCTCGACGGTTTCCGAATCGCCGTCGACGAGCGCGACGTGTCCATGTACCCCGGCTTCCTGGACGAGCTTCGTCAGATCCTTGGGATTTCAAAGGAGAAATTGACATTGCCGAAGGTATTCGTAGGCGGCCGGTTAATAGGCGGCGCAGAGGAGGTTTGGCAGCTTTACGAGACTGGAGAGCTCAAGAAGCTTGTTGAAGAGCTTCCGGTAACGAAGCCTAGGGTTTGCGATGACTGTGGAGGTTTCAGATTCGTTCTCTGCGGCGACTGTAACGGAAGCCATAAGGTGTACTCGGAGAAGACGGGTTTTAGGTCTTGTACGGCGTGCAACGACGATGGTTTGATCAAATGCCCTACTTGCTATCCCACGGCTCTTGCTCCTCGATGAATCTCAGTCGTCAGATTCGAATAATGCCTATCCGATGCTAACAGGTCTTTTCTCAATTATTTTTTTGGCGAGTTGTTTTGATACAAGGCCCAAGCCTAGGAGTTAGGGTTTGTTTTACCTGTTTCTGGGAAGTTTAGCTTAGTGCTAGTTAAATGACAAAGGACAATTTCTTTTTTGGCCACTTTGGGATTTGTCTTGTGTTATGTTAATCATATTGGAAATGTGTAGGATTATAGCTTTGGCCTTTTCTATATATGGAGTCTTTTTGTTACTAAATCTCTTGGTACCATTCTGCATTTTGTAAGCTTTGATTGTTTCATGATCAAGTGATTGGTCTGATGAGAGTGATGATCATTACGTTTAGGAATTTCAAGTTTATGACTTCACTTATTTTGTTACCTTATCATTGTGGGTTAAAGCCAACTAGGAGCAATGTCATTTGTTATAATGTATGAGGTATCGGATATTGGTATAAACTATGAATCTGTTTTGGTATCATACAAGATAATGGTTTGATATCTGATATGTTGATATTAATACTGGTATTGATAGCCTTTTATCTCAAATTTTGGTATCAATATGAAACGAGTTATTAGCAACACAAACCTGATGATAGGACATAGCGACATTGTTTGCAAGCAAGGTTTAGTGGAAGCAATGTAATGGGATAAGCTACTGGTGAATGAAAGATACGCAAGATTGCATCGGGTGTTAATAAAATGTAGATGCTTGTCTTGAAGTCTAAGCCTCTAAATTTGACACAATGGTAGAGGATGCTACAGTGTTGATGAATACAATTATACCGATATTGTAAAGAGAATTGATGGAATAAAAATTACTCCATAGAAGGAGCTTGAGGAAGAAGAACAAGAGAGAGTTTCTGTTATTATCAGAAAACTTAATACGTTACAATGGTTTGAGTTAGCTTAAATAGGAAGAGTTAGTGAACCCGGTTTATATCATACCGGTTCATTTACATTAAGCTAACTTAACTAATTACATTACTACACTTCCATATCCCCCCTGAAGCTGGATTTGGTGGAGTTTCAACCAATCCAAGCTTGAATGAGAGTGTGTTGTGTTGATCTTCACCAAGGGGCTTGGTGAGGATATCAGCTAATTGATTTTGTGAGCTGACATGTGTAGTAGCAATGAAACCATCATCAACTTTCTCTCTAACATAATGACAGTCGATTGTCAAATGTTTTGTTCTTTCATGGAAGACTGGGTTAGCAGCTATGTGCTCTGCCGCCTTGTTGTCACAAAACATGGTGATAGGCAGAGGAACTGAAAGGCCAAGATCACTTTGCACAGCATTCAACCAGACCACTTCACTAGCACAGGCAGACATACTTCTGTATTCAGATTCAGCACTAGACTTAGCCACAGTAGTTTGCTTCTTAGTCTTCCAAGATACTAAGTTCTTCCCTAAGAAAGCACAATATGTTGTAAGAGATCGAGCAGTGAACTTACAATTAGCCCAGTCTGCATCACTATAACAAATCAAATTTGTATCACTGTCAACAGAGTAAAACAATCCCCAGTTCAAAGTGCTCTTCAGGTACCTTATCACATGATGTGCAGCTTGCAGATGGGGCTGCCTAGGAGCACTTACAAATTGACTCAGATGTTGTATGGCATAGGAGATATCTGGCCTAGTAATGTTCAGATATAATAGGCGACCAACTAACCTTCTATATATCTCTGGATCTTTCAGAATAACCCCTTCATCAGTTGACAAGTTCAACCCTCTTTGTAAAGGAAAAATGGCAGGCTTACAGTCTGTCATATTAGTGTCCTTTAAAATATCTAAGATATATTTTCTCTGACTCAGAATAGTACCTGTGGCTGATCTAGCAACTTCAATCCCCAGAAAAAATCTCACTGGCCCTAGATCCTTAATTGTGAACTTCTGGTGTAGGCCTTCTTTAGTCTGTATGATTACCTTGTCATCATTCCCTGTCAATAACAAATCATCCACATATACCAGGGCTATAGCCATGAGTCCATCTTTGTTTCTTATAAACAAAGAATAGTCATGCATTGATCTCTTGTGTCCTAGGCTGAGCAAAAAAATGGTGAGTTCCTTATTCCATTGCCTAGAAGCCTGTTTGAGTCCATACAAAGATCTTTGTAGCTTGCAAACCTCTCCTGCTTTGGCCTTATTGTATCCTTGAGGAGGTTGCATATATATCTCTTCATCTAAAAATCCATGTAAGAAGGCATTATTCACATCAAGTTGATGAAAATGCCATTTCTTCACTGTTGACAAGGCTAAAAGGATTCTAACTGTGGCAAGCTTAGCAACTGGTGAAAAAGTGTATGTATAATCTTTCCCTTCAACCTGTGTGTATCCCTTTCCTACCAGTCTGGCCTTATGTCTTTCTACTGAACCATCTTGCTTGTATTTCACCTTGAATACCCATTTTGAACCAATAGCTGTTTGTCCTGGTGGCAAAGTAGTTAATATCCATGTTTGATTGGACTCTAATGCATCTATCTCTGCTTTCATAGCTTTTTCCCAACACTCTATCCCTTGTGCTTGCTTATAAGTGGCTGGCTCTACCATTTTACAGACATTGTAGAATGATGCAACATATTCAGAAGAATAGTTAGACAGGTCTAAGAGACTTTTTGCAGTGCAACTATATCCTTGTAATCTAGTAGAAGGAACTCTTATCCTGCTAGATCTTATGGGATTGATTTCAGCTTCTGATGTAACTTGTTGTTGCTCAGAATAAACAACAATTTCTTGCTGGGAAGTGACATTCTCTGTATTGTTATCTGAAACTGAAATACTCCTCAAATTTGTGTCAACAGGTGCAGCTGGATTGACTAAAGGTAAGCTATCATCTTTGACAATAACTTCTCCCTTTTCCTGAACAGATTCTTTGAAAGGAAATATTTGTTCTTTGAAGCAAACATCTCTGGATACAAAGACTTTATGACTTTCCAAGTCATATAACTTGTATCCTTTCTGAGTCATAGAGTATCCTATGAACACACATTTTCTGGACTGAGCACCAAACTTATCTCTCTGAATCATATAAGGCTTGCCAAAGCACATACAACCTATCACTCTTAATTCATCATAATCTGTTGGTCTGTCAAATAAAAGTTCATAAGGTACTTTCCACTGTAAAACTGCACTTGGAAGCAAATTAATCACTCTGACTGCTGCCAATACACACTCTCCCCAAAATTTTATGGGGAGATTAGCATGGAGCCTCATTGCTCGAGCTGTCTCAATAACATGTCTGTGCTTTCTTTCTACTCTCCCATTTTGCTGAGGGTTCCCTGGTACACTAGTCTGGTGAAGAATCCCTAATGACTCAAACAAATTCTTGCACTTAATCTGCATAAACTCGGCTCCATTGTCGCTTCTGATTTTCTTGACAACTTTCCCAAACTGAGTCTTAACATAAGCCAAAAAGGAAGGAATTACTGTCACTACTTCACTCTTTTGTTTCAGCAAATACCCATGTGAACCTTGTACCGTCATCTAGGATAGTCAAGAAATAGGATGCCCCATTCATAGTTGGAACCTTATAAGGCCCCCAGATGTCTAAGTGTATTAAGTCAAAAGCAAATTTAGCTAAAGAAAGACTTTTAGGAAAATAATCTTTAGATTGCTTAGCCAAAATACAACTATCACAATTCAAATCAGTCTGTGCATACACCTTAGACCAAGGTAAATGTTTCATTTTACCTAAGGAACAATGGCCTAATCTAGCATGGATTGTAGAACTAAACTCAGCTAAATTCTCTTTATTACAAGCATTAGAAACTGCCTTGTCAACATTGCAAACAACACCCTGAGCCTGCCTTGAAGATTGCAGCACATATAGCCCTCCAGCTCTTAATCCAATTGCCACTGTCCGTTTAGTGATAGGGCCCTGAAAGAAACACCTATCAGGCTTCAAAAAAGCTTCTAAACCATTTTCATCTAATAACTTTGTGACAGATAACAGATTCTTCCTGAATCTAGTTATTAACAAGACATTGTCCACTCTTAAGTCCTTATTGACCTGCACAGATCCAACTATCTCAACATTCAAAATACTATCATCTGGCAAAGCAACTCTGATAGGCTTAACCAGCTTCCTCTTATCAATCAGAATACTCTCATCAAACACCATATGATCTGTTGCCCCTGTGTCTACTATCCAAGTAGTATAATCTGAACTAGAAACTGATAAGGCAAGAGAAGTGATATGATTACCTGAGAAATTCACACCAGAACCAGAAGTGGAAGCTAAGTTTGAGCAATCTTTTGCTCTTGGAGCTTCAACCTGTGACACTGCATTAGAAACACTTGAGAATTCCATGCCCTTGAATGCTCTCATAACCTCTCTGCAAACTGCATCAATCATGGCAGTATCTGGCTTATCTGAACTTCCAAGAGGACTCTCTTCCTCTGTATTGATCTCAGCATTAGCAGCTGTCCTACCTCTCCAATTGGAACTCTTATTCTTCTCAGGAAACCAATCAGTTGAAAACAAGTTTCCCTTATGTGACCTTTCTTCCCACAGTGATCACATTTCCTTTCAACTCTGCCTTTTCTTGGATCATATTGCCTACCACCATCTTGATTCCTATTTCTCTGATCATAAGATGGCCTATTTGCATACATAGCAATAGAATTGCTCTCACTAGGAATTTGCAAAGAACCAGACACAATTTTCTGTCTCTCCACCTGTTGCACTAGGTAGAAAGCCCTGTTTACTGTAGGCAATTTCTCTTGAGATAAGAGATTACTCCTAACCCCATCAAAGTCCGGATTTAAGCCCATCAAGAACTGTAACAACTTGCTCCTAGATTCTTTTTCAAGAATCTTCTCGATCAAGTTGCAATTACAAGCACTTTGCACCCCTCCACATTCACAAACAGGAGTGTCATCAAGATTCTGGATCTCATCCCAGAGTTCTTTGATCTTGCCATAATATTCCCCAACCGTGGAATTTCCTTGTTCAATTGAACACAGTCTTCTCTGTAACTGATACAACAATGGCCCATTGGTTTGACCAAACCTTTCACTTAGCTCATCCCATAGATGTTTCGCAGATTCCACATACATGAAAGTGTTAGAGATATTCTTTTCCATCGAATTAATCAACCAACATCTTACCATGTAATCTGTGCGAATCCATCTTTCACAATCCTGCGTTCCAATTGCAGGTTTCTTGCAGGTTCCATCGATGAACCCTAACTTCAACTTTGCACCAAGCGCCAGACGAACACCCTGACTCCAGGTGAAGAAATTCAATCCATCCAGGCGAAATTGAGTTAATTGCGCACCTGGATTGTTTGAGTTGGACAACGTCATAGGATCGCAGCCAACCAAATTCTCCGTTCTTGCTCCAGACGCACCACCAGTCCCTAAACCATTCTCCATTGCAACAGACGAAGAACGAAATGCGGAAGACAACTAGCAACAATCGAATCAACAAAGATCGACACCGTGCAACTCTGATACCATGTAAAGAGAATTGATGGAACAAGAATTACTCCATAGAAGGAGCTTGAGGAGGAAGAACAAGAGAGAGTTTCTGTTATTATCAGAAAACTTAATACGTTACAATGGTTTGAGTTAGCTTAAATAGGAAGAGTTAGTGAACCCGGTTTATATCATACCGGTTCATTTACATTAAGCTAACTTAACTAATTACATTACTACATTTCCATAGATATGGGATTGCTTGGATTATTGCATGCTTGCTTCTTCATCATTAATCATGAAGAATAGGAGTTGGGGGACCAAAGTCAGAGCACAAGTTACCATCAAAAGGTCCACAGCCTCAGCCTTTAAGTAAAGCAATAGTTGATTTTGTGTGATTCATTTGCAAAGATATTTGGAACGAATTGGGTTTTTTTCTGCCAGTTGGGCTATATCTTTATTGGGCTGGCCCAGTAATGCTATAGCCAGAGCACTCATCTTACTGCACTCATCTTACTGTCTATAGGTTGTGATTTCAAGCTGCATTGATAGGGTGACAGGATTTATTTTTACCCCATAAAAAATAAGGGAGCAAAAACATAAGCATTGAATTTCTCACAGAAAGGTGCAGCAGGTTATTTCTGACATAAACTTACTTGAATTTTGTCAGTAAAAGTAAAAACTTGAGATAATGTGTGTTTGACTGTGGCAGTGAAGGAGACTGGACTGGCAGTGTGGTGGAAAATGAAGATGGTGAATTGGTGAGTACAACAAAAGATGACCCTGGAAAGGTAGACTTGTCGATAACCCACACAGCCTTTGTAAATTAGAACAGCTAGAAGCCCAAAATGAAATGAACCAAATAATGACACTAAGTTTAGGGCGAGCCCACTACCAAAATCAAAGCATATGGGTTATCGACAAAACTTAGCATAGTACTCGGTAGTCGGTAGTAGTTAGTGGTGGAATAAATTTAGGGCATTTGAGAATGTAGGGAGAGAAGAGAGGAAGAAGGAAGGTGACTACTGGATGGCTCAGAAGGGCAAGGGACAATCGGAGGAGAGGAATAGGGTGGGGGACCCTTCACAATTGATGCAAGTATGTCAATGTGAACAGATATATATGTAAAAAATCATTCATATATTCATACATTTATTATCATTTTTAGACTAATCTTTTTCTTGAATTATTAGAATACTATTTGTGAATTATTAGTATGTTTATCATGTATCCTTAGGACATAGAATAGAAAAACTGATCATATAATAAGTATACAATTAGAAATTATTAGAAAAGTATTTCAATCAATTTAAAAGCTCATGTTTTTGTGGACTTTTTTGTGAAAAATTAGAATTAAATTGAGCAATTACATATAATCAAACTAAAAAAGTTTATTTTGTCACGTGCCCGTTAATTGATCGATATATTGTTGGTCCACGAAGGGATAAACCCAGGGCGAACCCACTTGAGGCCCAAGAGGGGCTATAGGCCTTGGAAAAAAATCTCAAAAAAAAAAAATTGGTGTAAAAGTTAATGTTTCTTTTAAGTATAGCCCCTCCTAAAGATGAATTTAATATTTCATAGTATACATTTTTAATAATTTTAATCAATGTATAGTTTAGCCCCTCCAGAGGTAAATTCTTACGTACGCCACTGAATAGACCTCTCTCAACATCAATTTCTCCGTACATGCCTCTAGCAGGAATCAAACTCAAGACCTCAAAATAAAACACTTAAAAAAACTAGTGTTAAACCACTACACCAATTGAATGTTGGTAATTATGAAGGTTTTTAATATATTAACTAGATCCAGAAACCCGCGCTTCGCGCGGGTATAGTACGTGTTTCTTTTATGTTATGCTCAGGTATAATGCACGTTTCTTTTATGTTATGCACAGGTGTAATGCGCGTTTCTTTTATGTTATAATTTATTCTTCCTGTTACATCTTATTTTGCATTTGGTTGAATGTTTTGCTACGTAATAGTGTTTTTTTTTATTATTGAACTATAGATTTTAAGATCCATAGGAATTTGAAGAAGACAGAGTACAATAGAGCCTATGTATACCAAGTTTTACATGCGCGAAACTTTCAAGAAGACAATTATGAGTTCGGAGCCAACAATTTTGGTGCATTAACTGCAACAACATGATCAATTTCGGTGCATTAAGCTTAGCAATCAGGAAGCAGTGGATGTTGTAAAACATGCGCGCTCCCTTGGCTTGTGTGGTCCAGATGATGGCTTAGGAGCCTGCACAGAGAAAAAGAATTCAAATAATATAGAGAGATTGGTAAATAGCTTCACCAAATCACCAAATTCGTTGGACAAACTCATATGATTCAATCTTGAACAACATAAATCCAGAATCGTAGCAAAGAGAAAGGGAATCGAAAAACATTAAAATCTCAAATACAATAACAAAAATAATCAAAACAGTAAAGAGATAACTTAGAGCAATCAATTCAAAATTCAATTGAGAAGAAATAAGGAGAAGATATTGACCACAATTCGAGTTGTTGTTGTATAGCGGTTGTTGCGTGCACCATCCCTTCCATCGAAGTCAAAATTATGAAGAGTCGTCCACAACCTCAATTCAGGGCACTCGGTCAGAGAAAGCAGTGTCGTGGATCTGCAACGGAGGTGGTGATGGCTGGCGTGGTCTGACTCAGAGCCAAGAATCGCAACAACAGAAAATTTTGAATTACACTAATGAGGAGAAGACGTGTAATAGAAACTTGGTTTAGTGTTCTAAGTCTCCCTCTAAAGCTCATGGGGGGGGGGGGGGGGGGGGATATTTCAGCTACATACATAGGCACCTAGATGGAAGCATTCGTTATCAGTTTAGTACTACAAAAATTAGCATCCATTTATTTAATACATTTTAAGAACCACATCGGCTATAGAAGTCCTTTTTAGGTCCTTGGATATGCGATAAATTAAAAAGAAATGTAATTTTTAACCCATTAAAAAAGCACTGATTATTGAAGTTCTTCCCTGACTAAAAGATGCTCATTAGACAAATAGACACTATGAGTTTGCAAGTTTCAAACCTCCATCAGAGCGTCAAAACAAATTATTCAAAGCTAATAAAAGTTCATGTGAATGGATTTACATAAGTGAAGATCATCAGTAAAAAATGTTAACAATATTCTTGACTGAAAAATTACAGTTGCTCGATACTTGTATTTAATGAAAGCAAAATAGTACCAGTAAATCTCCACACTTATCAATTACCTTCATAGAGGTTATATTTAAACCATATGTAGCATTAAGGCTAAAAGCAACCTTTACACTTAAGACACTGGCAAAACAGTGATCCGTTAGAATTCTCTACAATTAATTAGAATTTTTAATGGTGCTACTATAAGCATTCATATCTGGTTTACAATATTATATTTTTAAACTAACTGAAATAGGGCTCTCTATATCTTTTGATTTGGTCATTTATCTATACTGATAGCTCTAAGCTGAGAAGATAAGGTTGTGATGCTAAAATCAGAGCCAAGCCACCATGATGGCACTGGCATCAAAATTTTCTGCATCGATTTAAAATTTTGAAAATTTGAGTGTTTTTTTTGTAATTTAAGTGGGTTATGCATAACATGTCCCTTTAAATTTTGCAAAATATTAAGATCAAAATGATAAAGTTGGCAGGTTTTTCAGGGGGGCATTACAGTCAATCAACTTTTTTATACAATTGTGGGGAAAATGTAGAGTAACACAAGACTTCCTTCTTATGAAATTTTTGAAATGGGGTAAATTCTTTATAGCTTTAATCTTATCTAAATAAAAGTTGGCTGTCCATTGTCAAAATTGAATGAAATTGATACCAATTTAATGTATTACTCATTTCTTAATCACCTCCTATTGGACTTTTAGACATGTATTTAAATATCTTTCTTATATCCCTATGTTATATTTATTTATAGTCTACTTGATTAAGTCACAAATTAAATTAATGTGTGAGCTTCTCTTATGACAATGCAAACTTATTCTAATATTATGTTTTAAAACTACTTCAAACATAAATATAAGAAAATAAAAAATACTTATATTTACAAATATTAATAAATTTGATAACAACAACAACATATTAACAAATAATGTATAACTATATTAAATCACATACGAAAATCCGTAATTTTCTCGCACGGAGCGCGAGACCCGTATCTAGTCAGTTTAATGCACAGCTCGCACTATAAACCTTGATTTTTCTGGATTAAAAAAAAGAGACAATTTTTCCAAATACTTGTGATTTGTATGTTCTTGTAAGTAAAATAGGGGCTAAATTTAGGTGAGGATAAATTTTGAAGTGATGAATAAGTATGATGAAAACAAATATTATTATGTATGAACACACACATTATAATTTATGAACATATTTTCATCAATGAATACACAATGTGACATATGAATACACATTATGACATGCACATACTCTGACGTATGAACACAGATGTTATGACTGATTAACACATACATTATAAATTTATAACACATGAACATAAAAGTATCATGAGTCTTAATCTAATAATTTATTTTCACGATTTTTTTCGTAAAATAGAAGAATTTAGAATTTGAAGTTGTAATTACGTGTGTATGCTTAAACTTACATGCCTTGTCATAATGCTGATGGGTACCTTCCGAATAGTAGTATTCTAATTTACTTTTGACATTACTGATCCGTATAAAATCGTCGTCAAAGTATAAGAAGATAAAATCATAAAAAAGAGAGTGTAGGGGTCGGACTACACTCCGGGTTATCTCAAAGTAGTCCGGAATTGCGGGCTCACCTCGAAAAATCCGATTATAGCCTAGGGTATTCTATTCGTAGGGTTTCGGCCCTTCATTTAACCAAATAAAAAATAAAAACGAGAGTGTCGATTCAAGGTGTCATCAGATTGGAGTGGGATATTACTACTAGTTAATACAGCAAGTGCTTTCAAAACTCTTTAATTGTTATGAGTTTCAATTATAATTGCCATCCTATTCATAAAGCATAAAAGAAGTTAAATAAACAAATTAACAAGTATATCTGCGTGTGCACATCTCTCTCTAACACTATAAGAATTAAATGCATATATATTAGTATTCCCTCCGTCTCATATTATAGATCACGTTTTTCATTTTGAGCGTCCCAAAATATAGATCATACTTTCTTTTTTTATCTTTTGTCTTATTATCAATATCACATCAATCTACACTCTCTTTTCTCCTTTTTACATTAAAATTCACACCAATTCACTTTTTTATCTTCTCTTTCCTACATAAAAATCCACACTCATTCACAATCTTTCTCCCTTCCTTAATTTACTTCGATAACAACAAACGAGATCTATAATATGGGACGGAGGCAGTATATAATAACCAAATTTAATAAAACTTGTTGATTTTTTTATTATTTATATACGTAAAAACTTGTGTACTTTTCCATATACATGTACATTAGATATACACAAATTTTAGTTGTATATACCTAACATACGGTAATTTTGTTTATTTCGAACATTTACTGGCATTCATATGTATTCTTGTAAAAAACTGTAAATGGGACTTTAATTTTTGACGTAGGTAGTTAAGACTTATAATTAACTAGCTGCTAATGTTCAATTAATGCAAAGATGTATTGCTATAAGTAGATATATACGAATATATAGTATAGGCGATTAAATCAAATTTAATTTATGTTTGGCCAACAAATTAAATTACACTATTGTCTATAAAATTTGGTAGACCCTGTTGGAGCCGGTTCTCGATGGGCTCGTGAAGTCCAAAAGGAATCGGGTTAGGCCCATTGAACTAATGATGGCTCCCGGTCCGGTCCGGTCCGGTTCCGGTTCGGAACCGCCGGTTCCGGTCCTCTGGAATCCGGAACCGGAACCGGAACCGGGAAAAACCGGTTCCACCGGTTCCGGTCCGGTCCGGTTCCGGTCCGGTTCCGGTTCATCCCGGTTCATCCGGTTCGGACCGGTTTTTTTAAAAAAAATAATTTTTTTTAAAAAATAAATAAAAAAATGTAAAAATAATTTTTAAACTTAAAAAAAATAATTATAAAAAAACGCTATTAAAAAAGAATGTTTTGTCATTGTTTTTAAGTTTAAAAATTATGTTTAAAAAACTTAAAAAAAATGATTATAAAAAAAACGCTATTAAAAAGAATGTTTTACAAAACATTCTTTTTAATAGCGTTTTTTTATAATCATTTTTTTTAAGTTTTCTAAATTAAATATGAAGGAACAAAAAAATTAAAAAAAATTGGGCTTGCACTTAACAGTGACTTACTTGTTAAGTTGCCTACGTATCCTCTCGGGTTAGAGGAATCAAAGCCCACGTAGTTCTTTACCTTTTTTCAAAACCCGTTACCTAAGTCGAATCTTCGGCGGATGAATCGGTGCGTATCGTAGTAGAATCTCCAATCCACTCGTCTTCCGATGACTCGTTAATGTTACGTTGTTGCCTCATTGCGGCTCTCTTCCAATCGCAAACACAACATTGCGCCTCCAATGACTCCGGTGCCAAATTTGATCTCTTCCTCGTTAAAGTGTTGCCTCCTGCACTAAAAGTTTGTTCCACCGCCACGGTTGAAGCGGGGACGGCAAGAACTTGAGCCGCAATCTTCGCAAGCGTTGGAAACATGCTCCTATGATCCTCCCACCACTTCAAAACATCTAAAGTTTCACAACTAACAAACTCAAAGTTGGTGTTAAGATAGTTATCAATTTCCGCATTCGTGTTTGTAACTCTTGGTCTTTTACTAAAATACTTAGCTCCAAAGGCCCCCAAGCTACTAGAGCTCGAAGAAGCCGGAGGTAATTGTGAAGTAGTCGGAGAATCCGAAAAATGAGTAAATAAAGTTTCAATGTTTGTTCTAGTTCTAGAAACCATACCTAAAATATCCTCTAGTTCACCGTCGGCTAAAATATATCCATAATAGTCATCTAAAAGAGCGTGTAAAACTCCTAATTTAAGTCTAGGATCTAAAACACAAGCAACAAGAAAACAATCGGGAATATATCTATAGTATTGCAACCACTTACTCCTCATGCTTGCAACGGATTCCTCAATGCCGGGAATTTTAGCTCCCTCACTTAAACCAGCTATAACATTACAAGCTTCCAAGACAAAAACATTACTACTTGGTATATAAACATGACTAAATCTCTTTGTTGCATCACTAAAACATTTTAAAAACGTTGCAATACTTTGACATATATCCCAACCTGATTCGCTAAAATAGAAAGTAGAGCCAGAAAGGTTTTGAGAAACAAAAGACGTTAAAACTTGTTTATATTCTATACATTCACATAGTAATATGTAAGTAGAGTTCCATCGGGTACCCACATCTTTTGAAAAACGTTTTGGGTGCACCCCGTTAGTTTTACAAAAGGTCATCCAATCTCTTGTAACTTTAGGATGCCCCCAAATATACTTAATAACGTTCTTAATTGGATCAAAATGATAACTCATAGCACGTAAACCATCTTGAACACATAAGTTTAAAATATGACAAGCACATCGAATATGAAAAAATCTCCCACCAAATAAAGGTTGACACATTTCTTGTAAATCTCTAATAGATGCGGTGTTAGCAGATGCATTGTCGAATCCAATTGAAAAAACTCTATTAAGTAGTCTATATTCTTCTAAAATTGTACGAATCATCATAGCAATATTTTGTGCGGTATGTGAATCATCAAAGACTCTAAATGCCAATAAACGTTTTTGCATTGTAAAATAATGATCTACAAAATGACATGTAACACCCATGTAAGAATGGGTTTGAGTATTATCACTCCATATATCACTACAAATAGAAACATTCATATCATTTTGCGAAAAATAAGAAACTAATTCGGCCTTGTGTCTTTTATAAGCCTTAATTACGTTTTTCTTAATCACTTTCCTAGATACGGATTTAAAAGCGGGTTGTGTATGCTCTTTAATATACTCATTAAATCCTACATTTTCACTAAATCGAAATGCTAAATGATCAACACAAATAGCTTCGGCTAATGCTACACTATTAGCTTCATGATCAAAACGAAATAAAGGGTTACCGCTAGTAGAAGATGCAAATCCGCCGGAAATTTGCGTTTGTCCCCCTAGCATTCCCATCTCGGCGACGTGTCTGTGCTCCATGTGTCGTTGAAGGGTTCCATATCCTCCACTTTTCTTCCATTGGAATGTCGCCTCGCAAAAGTTACAAGAAACAATAATTAGTCCGGGATCATAATCCTCGGCCTCGAGTTCCTCGATACCGGGTTCTAATTTAGTAAACCACTTTGTAAAAACAGGAGATGTTAGTTTCCGGGATTGGTTCCCGGAGGACCCGGCGGTCCCGGTCCTCCCCCCCTACCCCTAGCCGGCCTCGAACCGCTAGCTTGCCCTTGAGGCCTAGCGGTCCTACCCCTAGCGGAGGACCTAACTTGGGAGGTGGGAGTGGGAGTGGGAGAAGTGACATTATCACTCTCTTGGGTGTCAAAATGATCCGCCATAATATGATTAAGAACAATTAAATAATATGATTAAAAGCAATTAAAAACAATTAAAACAATTAAAACAATAAAACAATAAAACAATAAAACTTAGAACAATATAATAATGTGATTAAAAATGTAAAAGCAATAAAATATTGAAAGACAAAAGCTAATTAAAAGGAAGATTAAGAAAGGAAGAGATTAAGAGAGATTGTTGATGGAATTTGAGAGATTATGAGATTGAGATTTGAGAAAGAGAAGAGAGATTGTTGTTGTTGGATGTGTGATTTGAAGATTGTATGGTATGGTATTTATAGGGGTTTGATATGGATTTTTTAATATTTAAAAATGAATTTTTTTATTTTATTTTAATTTCCTAACGGCTAAGAGCCGTTAGGACCGCCGGTTAACCGGCGGTTCAGCCGGTTAACCGGCAACGGCTAGTTTACTAGCCGTTGGAACCGGCGGTTAACCGGTTTTCCCGGTTAACCGCCGGTTCGAAAATCGTGATTTCTCGAACCGGAACCGGACCGGGTCAAAACCGGTTCCTACCGGTTCCGGTCCGGTTCCGGTTTTGACCCGTTCCGGTTCGAACCGCCGGTCCGGTCCCGGTCGAGCCATCCCTACATTGAACGCGAGCCGGATCGGTCCATGAAGTCAGCCCAGAAGAACGAAAGCGGCCCATAAGCAGACGAAGCCCAGAAGGAGGATTCGACGAGATTAAGTATCAAGGGACAAATTCGTAATTGACTCGCGTGGGCCCCTGACAAGAGTATAAGAACGCAACTCAATGGATAGAGAAAGAGAGATCACTACTGAAAGAAAAACGCTTCGTCTTCCTCTCCCGAGTAAGGAAAACACAGGAATGAGCCAAAGCCTCAATCTTCCAAAACGACCTTCTCCTTGAGGCGTTAGGACGAACATCACTTGGTTTGTAACTCCCGGTGTTGCTATTGAGCTTTTAACGTTGTGATGGGTGATTTCTAAGGCCATTCGGTTTGATGGTAGCATAGAACTTGAAACGTTTTAACTGACATTTTGAGTTATCCTTTCCATTACCTTACTTCTTTCTACCCTCTCTTACTCTTACATCACTTTATCGTCTTTGGTAGCTTGTTTGCTTCCTATCTGATTTGAACGTCAGAGAGCCAAATCTGGAGACCCCCTCTTGGTTTGGTTGTGCAGGTATTGAAGGTGTCAGGAATAAGATTGGTCTTAGGAAGAAGACGACGTAGGGTATTACGCATAAGTTGTTTGTCCAGACTCGCGGAAGAGGTCTTCAGGTTTCTTTCGAAGAGCCGCCGTCCTGTGTCTCGCGAAGTGTTGTGTCGGGAGACTTCAACATCTGGGCTCCAACACTGGCGCCGACCGTGGGGACTTCCTCGCACAAGTAAGGCTCACTACAGATATTCACGTATTTCTAATACTTAACCGCCTGAGAGGATGAATACTGGGGGCGAGGGAAGTGGCAACACCCCTCTCCAGTCGAGAACACAACAAGAGATAAATAGCTCGCGAGCACCTCTTACATGCGTGCATGAGGAAGAGATTGTTCTGGTAGGGCCCGCACTGGTTCAGTATCGCGCGTTCCTTCAGACGTTGGGACAGAGCACGGACAGGGGCCGAAACAAAGAGCAACCAAGGGCTGAGGCCCGCGAACAGGAGCAGAATCAGGGCGAACGAGAGCAACCAGTCGCTGAGGAGAGTGCTGAGCACGTACCCGACGACAGAATCTCAGTGTCACGAAGGACCAGGGTCGAGGGACGCGAGAGGGCTTGTCACCCTGGTAGGTTTGATTTGAATCAAGCCCCCGTGAGCTACGTAGAGAACCAGTCTTACAGGGGAAGAACCGAAACAAGGGGACATGGGATTCGTGCCGAGCAAGGACCTTCTCGCTACCAGTATGAGGGAGAACCTTATTACAACCAGGCAACCTGTCCGCAACAAGCTTACGAGGCCTATCCGTCCATTAACCCGTCAGCCTTGTTCGGCCCGACTGCTTTCGCAGACCACATAGTCAGGTCATTCCCTCTACCTAATTTCAGATTCCCTATTATCAAAGAATACAATGGCAAAGAAGATCCTAGCGAACACCTAGCACGCTACAAGTATGCTATGCTCGCAAGGTGCCCTGACGAAGCCACGATGTGCAAAGGTTTCCCAGGCACTCTCGCGGGTCCCGCCATGACCTGGATGCTTAACCAACCGTCAGGGAGCATCCATTTTTTCGCTGACCTAGAGAGGAGTTTCTTGCTGCACTTTGGATCCTCAAGGAAAAGAAAAGTGACTATGCAAGAAGTAGTGGGTGTCAAACAAGGACCAAACGAATCGCTAGAGAGTTATGTCAGGAGGTTCTCGGAAAAGATCTTAGAAGCCGAGGATTTTCATGATAAAACCGCCCGAGTCGCGTTCCTGGATGGTCTCACAGATGGAAGCTCCTTCAAGCAATACCTATACCGCAAGAAAGATTTGGACTACCAGGGCATGCTCGAAAGAGCATATACAGAGATTAACGTGGAAGCGCACTCAAGTTCCGCGTTGAAAGGAAACAATCAGAACAAGCCTGCTCAGGGCTAAAAGAGAGACAACCAGAACTGGGGTAACAAGCGCCATCAGGGTAGTCAGGGAAAGGAGCAGATTGACACGCGAGTGCCCGGTTTGCAGATTCAAGATCAGAATCAGGGTCAAAAGCAGTTCAGAGGCCAGAACCATGATCAGAATCAGTTCCACTCGCAAAATTTTGTAGCCGAGCAGGATAGCCGTCGCGAGGCTGAAAGGAGAGGGGATCGCGGTCATGGTCGCCACGAGCCAACCACATGGTGTGAGTACCACAGAGTGGATACTCACCCTACAAAAGAATGTAGGTCGCGACCTCACCACCCGAGAGAGCAGAACGTCCTAACTGCTCAGAGAGGAAATGGTGACGGAGGTCGCGGCAGCACAAAAAGAGGTAGAGGAGGTAGAACACAGAACGAGATAAGGCAGCAAACCCCCGCGAGAAATAACCAGAATCAGGGTCCTAATCGCCACCCACACCAGAACTTCCCTCACTTGGATGGCCATATAGGTACAATTGCAGGCCGCCATGAACCCATTCCCTTAGGAAAATGAGAGCAAAGGCTCATTAACAACGCGCCCAAGCCTAAGGGAAAGCCAATCTATAGTATCGCGAGATCGCAGTCTGAGCCTTATACGCTTGTTTTCAGCGACAAGGAGGTAGATACCTGGGTTGTCGAAGCCGCTGACCCACTAGTCATTCATGCTCAGATTGGAACCAAACTTGTGAAAAGGATTCTCGTGGACACAGGGAGCTCGGCCGATATACTATACTGGGACGCGTTCGAGAAAATGGGGATTGATCAGTCTACACTCAGGCCTACTAAAACCACACTGGTGGGTTTCGCGGGTGACAGAGTGAGGGCCCTGGGCGTCGTCACCCTAGATCTCATCCTGGGTGGAGAGACCGGGTCAAGAAGATCAGAAAAAATAGATTTCGTAGTAATCCCAATAACATCCTCCTACAATGCGATACTGGGACGCGAGACTCTGTGTAAGTTTGAAGCAGTCGTGTCGATCTGTCATTTTTGCCTTAAGTTCCCAACGTCGACCGGAGTAGGAGTCGCGAGAGGAAACCAAGAGGAAAGTCGTATCTGCTACGTATCATCCGAAAAGGGCAACACCAAGGCCTTGCTTGCTAACCAGTTATTTGTTCCAGGGTTGCCTCACGTGTTTGAAGAGGCCGAGTTGGAGGTACGTGCCTCTCCGAGGCCGCGAGATACTGGAGAAGAAGAAGAGGGACACAAACCACATTTTGATGGGTTTGAGAAACAGACAATCACCCCATTCCCCAACATAGAGGAGAAGCTATATGTAGGGGGAAAACTGGATCAGAAAGTTGTGCAAGAGATTGAGACCTTGCTCGCCCGCTCCCGGGATGTTTTCGCGTGGACACCAAAGGATTTGAAAGGGATTCCCGCGAGTGTCATGACCCACTCCCTGAACATTAGTTCAGAGGTCAAGCCGCATAGGCAGAAGAAGCGAAAGCAGGCAGGACCAAAGAACGCGGCTGCTGTTGTGGAACTCGCGAAATTGATAAAAGCAGGGTTTGTTAAGCCCGTGCAATACCCGACGTGGCTGTCAAACGTAGTAATGGTAGAGAAAAATCCCAAGGGGACAGGAAAATGGCGCATGTGCGTAGATTTCACTGGTCTCAACAAGGCATGTCCCAAAGACAGCTACCCATTACCTTCTATCGACCAGTTAGTAGATTCCACCGCGGGTCATGAAGCCCTGAGTTTCTTGGACGCGTACTCTGGGTATAATCAGGTCATGATGAATCCAGCCGACTCGGGGCACACGACTTTTATCACAGACAAGGGAACCTTCTGCTATAAAGTAATGCCGTTCGGCTTGAAAAACGCGGGAGCTACATTCCAGAGGCTGGTGGACATGATCTTTAGCGAGCAAAGGGGTGACACCGTGGAGGCCTATGTTGATGACATAGTAGTTAAGAGCAAGAAGCAGGCAGATCACGCTCGCGACCTGGCAGAAGTTTTTGAAACCCTAGGAAAGTACGGAATGAGCCTCAATCCCGAGAAATGTGTCTTCGGGGTCACCGAGGGCAAGTTCCTGGGATTTCAGATCAGTGCACGCGGTGTCGAAGTCAATCCAGACAAGGTCCAAGCTGTAATAGATCTACAACCGCCGAGATCCACTCATGACGTCCAAAGGTTTGTAGGGAATGTTAATTATCTCGGGAGGTTTTGTGCCAAGCTCGCGGAGCGAAACCTCCCCTTCTTCGACATATTGAGGAAACCGAAAAGCTTCGAATGGACTGAGGAGTGTGAAAGGGCATTTATGAGCCTCAAAGAACATCTGGCTAAACTCCCCACACTTGCGTCACCGGTACCTGCGGAAGGCTTGCAGCTATACCTCGCGGCGGGAACGCGTGCGGTAAGCGCAGTATTGGTGAGAGAGCAACAAATCCCCATCTATTTCGTCAGTAAAGCCCTTCTGTCGGCCGATACCAGATATTCGCCCATTGAGAAAGCAGTACTCGCGTTGATAACAGCCGCTCGTAAGCTCCGACCTTATTTCCACGCTCATCCCATCGAGGTATTGACAGATTTCCCACTCCCATCTTTCATGAGTAAGCCAACAACCTCTGGGAGGCTCGCTAAATGGGTAATTGAGATGACTGAATTTGACGTAGTCTATAGACCACGGCCCGCAATCAAAGCGCAAGCTTTGGCTGATTTCATTGTTGAAACAAGTTTCAGAGAGTTACAAATAGATGATATAGCTCCAAAACACCCCACATGGGTTATGCACATTGACGGGGCAGTAAACGTAGACGGTTGCGGGACGGGGGTCGTCCTGACATCCCCAGCCGGGGATAAAGTCGACCATGCGATTGGACTAAGATTCAAAGCCACTAATAACGAAGCAGAGTATGAAGCGCTCATCGCAGGGCTGGAAATTGCAATTCACGCAGGTATTCACATGGTGAAGTGTCTGAGCGACTCTCAGATTGTTGTGAATCAGATCAATGGGACCTACGAAGCCCGAACAGGCAATCTCCCCATATATCATGCGAGAGCTACAACTTTGATTTCATTGTTCAGGCATTTTGAGATTGAAGCAATATCGAGGGAAGAAAATACGCGAGCTGACGAACTCGCGAAGCTAGGTTCCCAGGCTCAGTACGTGAATATGGAACGTCCCGATGGAAATTCTACCATCATTTCCAAGGGTGGAAAGAGCCAATACTTCTGGGTAGTAAAGTCTGAGAGCGCCATAAGCAATCAGGTGGAGGTGATGGAGATAGACGAGCCAGTCGGTGATTGGCGCACCCCTATAATTCAATATCTTGCAAGCGGAACAGGACCCTCGGATCCAAAAGAAATGAGAAAACTTGTCTCTATGGCTGCGCGCTTCTACATGTGTCGTGGGGAACTCTACAAAAGGGGATACGGACCACGCGAGCTCCGGTGTTTGTCTAAGATAGAAAGTGACGTGCTTATGAGAGAGCTACACGCGGGGTTGTGCGGGACCCACGCGGGTTGGAGACCTATGGTCTATAAAGCGTTAAGGCAAGGGAATTTCTGGCCAACCATGAAACAGGACGCACAACGCGAGTCACAGAACTGTAAGCCATGTCAGTACTTTGCCCCGGCTTCTCATCAGCCAGGTGTAGAACTACAGATAATGTCAAGCCCCTGTCCCTTCGCGATGTGGGGGCTAGATCTATTAGGACCTTTCAAGCCAAAAGCGCCTGGTCAACTGGAATACATCATTGTAGCAGTTGACTATTTCACCAAATGGATCGAAGCCGAGGCTCTCGCAAGCACTACCGTCCCAGCAGTTAAGAAGTTCCTATGGAAGAATATCATCTGCAGATACGGCCTCCCTCACGAGATCGTAACCGATAGAGGACCACAATTCAATTCGCCACAGTTACTCACGTGGTGTAATGACATAGAGATCGCCTTAAGAATCGCATCGGTCGCTCACCCGCACTGCAATGGCCAAGTAGAAGCTGTGAACAAGAGTATTGTCATGGATCTGAAAAGGCGGTTAGAAGGCTCCAAAGGAAAGTGGGCCGAAGTTTTACCTCTAGTACTCTGGGCAAACAGAACCACGGTAAAGAAGGCAACTGGGGAAACACCTTTTGCTCTTGCCTATGGAATAGAAGCCACAGTGCCAGTCGAGTTCATTGTGCCCACGGATCGTGTGATTCAGTATAGCCCGATCGACAATGACGAAAAAATGCAGCTAGAGTTACAGATGCGGGAAGAAATTCGCTACTTAGCAACTATCAGAGCGGCCAATCATAAAGCCAGCGTCGCGAAGTATTATAACAAGCACATAAAGTTGAGGGGATTCGCCAGAGGAGACCTAGTGCCCCATAGAACAGAAGGAGGAAAGCTCGACCCCAACTGGGAAGGACCTTACATTATAGATCGCGAAGTCGCCCCCGGGGCATATTGTCTCAAGGATCACTCTGGGAATCACATTGCAAACTCTTGGAACGTGATGCGACTTCGTCGCTTCTATGCCTAATCCTCCCACAAAACCCAGGTTGTGGAACCAGCAATTCGTTGTCACGCGAGTCTGGGTTATCAAGAAATAGGTTACAGCCTGGTCGACCAATGCTCGTCCACCTAAAAAGGTAGCGCTTCAATTGAGACAAAAGTCATCAAGTCCGCTTCACTGGGCTGGGCTAAAAAACCCCCCCAGGTCGCGTGTCCAGCTTCCATAGTTGAGCTAAAAAACTCTCCTTGGTCGCGAAAGCATGGACGGGTTTACGCCAATGAGCTCACCCGCCATGATTCCGCTTCACTGGGCTGGGCTAACAAAAACCCCCAGGTCGCGTGTCCAACTTCCATGGTTGAGCTAAAAAACTCTCCTTGGTCGCGAAAGCATGGACAGGTTTACGCCAATGAGCTCACCCGCCATGATTCCGCTTCACTGGGCTGGGCTAAAAAACCCCCCCGGGTCGCGTGTCCAGCTTCCATGGTTGAGCAAAAAAACTCTCCTTGGTCGCGAAAGCATGGACGGGTTCACATCGTGACTCACACGTCTTTCAAAAGTTCTTAACCACATAAAGACCAAATACTGAATGCCTCTCTACATGTGCAGTGCTTAATATCCCCCGCAAAAGCAACGTCATGCCTAGATAATCTCTGCAAAGTCAAGAAATTCTCTGCAGCAACCATACCGAAGAAAAACTGTCCTGATGCTTCACGACTACAAGTGCTCAGGACAAACCCCGTGAGCATCAACGGCCACTAAGAGCTAAAGCGTGAAACCCTGTCACCAGCTAGAGCGAACGTACTGACCAGGACTCGCGTGTAATGTTCATGCAATAGCTAACAGGAGAATGGTTTGCAATGCTTTATGATTCTCACATAAATTATGTAACACCGTCAGTTTTACCTTTTACTATACACGAGGGATCGTAGTTATGAAACACTCATCTCTTTACGTTTTATTTTTTCGCAAAATTACTCTTTTCCGAAACACAAAACGGGGGGAGCGAGGCGAGATAAGTGTATACGAAACAAGCAGACAGATAAGTAAAACCAAAAACATAGAGCAAAACAGCATATAGCTCGCGACAACCATGGCCGCATTAAAAATAATTACATAAAAGCCCAATTCTCGCGACAGGAACACCAAAAACATACTGTTCGAAAGACCACTAGGCCGTGTCAGAAGGTTAATAAACATTACTTAACGACAGACTCAGGAGCCATCCCCGCATCCTCTACGCTATCCGTCTCTAAATCCACGACGTCTTGAGCATCAACTACCCGCGATCCTGACCCCCCCCGCTTGATCTAAGCAAGAACGCTTCAGAGAGGGCTGAATGGTGTCAAGAAGAGTGTCTGGCGCGAATACCTTTCTCTTACGAGGAGAGAGGGCCGGGGAAGGAGGGCTCAGAAGCGTGTGAGGAACAGGTTCCAACCTTTCGGACGGAGGCGGAATGACCATCTTCGGAAGAGGAGGCTTAGGCACTTGATTCTCTTTACCTTTAACGATGCCTTTCTTGGACGCGAGACGAGTTACACCCCAAGCCTCAAGTGGAGTATCCCCATCATCAATAAAATTTCCCGGCACCGGGGGCTCATACTCGGGAAGGTCGGTGGAAAAACCACATAAGTCCTGAGCGTTGAAGGGGAAATCTTTGACTTTGTGTTTTCGCATCTGAACCTTCACCATACAAAGGAGAAGCGTGTTGACAGCATTTTTGTAAAAATCCACGCGAGCACGTTGACGGTAACCCCCGCAATACTCTTCCACCGCCATGTTCCTGTCATAGGCAATTCTCTCGGACATCGTCGCGTGAAGTTTCTCATTTTCTTGTCTGAGGTCGTTCACTTGCGTGTTATACTCAGTAACGATGTTGACATGGGTGGACCTCTCATACGCGAGTTGGGCTTCCAGCTCTTTTATCTTTGCGTCTTTAGATTCCACTAACGCGTTGGCCTTCGAAAGCTCCACCTCCAAAGTTTTCTTCTCCCCCATGAGCCGAGACTTAGCCGCTCTATTGGCATCACGGATTGACTGGTCCTCATCCATCAATTCCTTAAGTTTGTCCTCCGCCGCGAGCACCCTCCGGCTTGCGCTCGCGATAATGTTCATCCCCTGCAAAATGACCAACTCCAGGGTTAAAAATACCCCAAGAGACAAGAAATAGATGAGAACGCGAAACTTACCGCAAAAAGTAGTTTAGACAGGCCGCCAGGTCTATCCGAGATTTCCTCGTAAAGGCTGGGTTCGGGGGGGAAAACAGTTGGAATCGAGTCAAAGAAAGCACGCGTCGCAGATAAACCGTGAATGAAAGTGGGGTTCGCAACCGGAGAATCGGTAGGCTCTGGAGAGGAGACGAACTCTGCCTCCATCGTCCTCTTGCGACTTTTCTCGGATACTTTTTGCTTCCCCTTATCGCGAGATGATATTTCGCGAGACCTCTTGATCTGAGGGACCTCCTCAGAAACTGTGGTCACGAGCTCAGCTGGCGACTCCGATACAGCAGGGGGAGGAGCAAGGGTCACACCGGGGACAGACGAAATATTGTGAGCAGGAGCCTCAAGGGTTAGGGAACCAGCCTCGTCAAAAACCAACCCCTCCAAGTCCGGAAGATCAGAGAACATATCAGCATCTGCAAAGACCACCACAAGTGAGTATAAAAAAAAAGAAGTAAAAGTATAAAAAAAAAATAATAATAGACGCGAGCGCTAAAAACAAACACGAACAAAAACCTCGGGCATGAGCTTTGAGGCTAAGTCACCAGTAAAGCATCCGAGATTGTCAACTCAAAACATTTTTGAACAGCTTTTTCAGGGTAATCCTTATAGTCACGGATGAATTTATCACGAGTCTCCTTTGGGAAAAAGCATGGAGCCTTTTTCGCATGAGGCTCGCGTACTTGAACAGAAATTTCGGAACCAAGAGGGGGACGAACTAAAAACCAACACGTTTTCCACCCCTCAATCTTCGAGCGCAATCAGAAGGCACTAGGAGTCTTGGCTTGAGCAGTATAAAATCCATCCTCGCGGGAGTTCTTCGTATACGAATTAATAAGAGCGTAGTGAGGCGTATTGGGAGCTATCCCAATATCCTGACATCACATGATGTAAACGATCAGCGAACTCCAGAAGTTTGGATGCATCTGTGAAGGGCTGAAGCCTAAGTCCGCCATCACTTCAGTCTGAAAGGACGTCCACGGGAGACGGAAGCCAGCTTCTAAAGTTTGCCTGCTCAAAGCAAAGAAGGGCCCATATTGGTCGAGGGAAGTGCCCTCATAGTCGGGGAGGGCAAAGATGGTCCCTTCAGGAAAAGGGTATCGCGTAGCGAGACGGCGAAGATCGTCAAAATTAAGACTGCTGCGATGGGCCGTGTTAGGAATTAAGGTGCGAGTATGTTTTATTCTCTTTGTAAGGATACTTATTCGACCAGGATCCGCGAGAAAGGGTTTCTTTATTACTATATGGGGTAAGGACCCCTTATGAGAGAAGAAGCTGGCAAATTGACCATAATTGGTCTCGGCTCTCTCTTGTATAACGCGAGACGGGAGTCTGGTTTTAGATTTTTTGGACGTCTTCGCTTTGCTCCATTTGGATTTCCTAGTGACGCGAGATCGTCTACGAGAGCTGGGCTCGCGACCATCAGAGCCCCCCTCGGATCCAGACGTAGTGCGCCCCGAATACTCAGCCCGAGTTGAGCGTTCATAGAAATCATCGCTACCTGAAAGCATAGGCAAAGAAAGTTTCAGTTTTCCAGGGATGGAAAGAGGAAAAAGAGAACATCGAAGGTGGGAACAACGCGAGTCTAAGGAAACTGACGCGAGGCAGTAGGAAGTGAACAAACAAGAAATCCCTGAAAAAACTGAAACTCGAAAGATCAAAGGAGAATTTACCGGAGAACCTTGCGGAGGTCTAAAAATGGCGGAATTGACCGAAACACGTTTTTTTTTCCTAAACAAACATATTGAGAAACTAGAGTCGGAAGGAGAATCCGACACGAGAAACACCCAATGGACAAACAATAACTGACGAAAGCCTATCAAATCGAAGAACCCGAGCAAAAATTCTGACAGCAGTTATAAACAAGAAGAAATCGAGCGACGAATCTGTGGAGAACCCTAAAATCAAGCCAAAACGAAGTAGAAAAGGGAAGGAAGAACGAAAGACTAACCTGCCATTGAAAATCGTGTGGGAGCGGAGGCGAAGACGACAGTGGAGAAGGAGAGAGCGCCGGCGAAGAGGATGAACTTGCAGTTTGAAGAGAACGACGAAGAATTGCGGCAGAATGAAAAAGGAAGACGAAGGTGGGAATTTATAAGGAAAAACCGGGGAAAAGAAGGTGCAATGAGAAGACGAAACGTGGACAACATGCGCCCAGCGCGGGAATTCATAAAAGTTTTTGAATTCAAAACGTCGCCCCGAGAAGTTTAATCGAAATACACGCGACCATCACACGCGATGTAATCATACCAAGTCAGGGGGCCACTCTCATATCAAGAACGTGACTTCAAGAAGACAAACCCAAGCCTTAAGCTATTCAGCATAAAAGCTTGGGGGGCTGGATGTTGGAGCCGGTTCTCGATGGGCTCGCGAAGCCCAAAAGGAATCGGGTTAGGCCCATTGAACGCGAGCCGGATCGGTCCATGAAGTCAGCCCAGAAGAACGAAAGCGGCCCATAAGCAGACGAAGCCCAGAAGGAGGATTCGACGAGATTAAGTATCAAGGGACAAATTGGTAATTGACTCGCGTGGGCCCCTGACAAGAGTATAAGAACGCAACTCAATGGATAGAGAAAGAGAGATCACTACTGAAAGAAAAACGCTTCGTCTTCCTCTCCCGAGTAAGGAAAACACAGGAATGAGCCAAAGCCTCAATCTTCCAAAACGACCTTCTCCTTGAGGCGTTAGGACGAACATCACTTGGTTTGTAACTCCCGGTGTTGCTATTGAGCTTTTAACGTTGTGATGGGTGATTTCTAAGGCCATTCGGTTTGATGGTAGCATAGAACTTGAAACGTTTTAACTGAGATTTTGAGTTATCCTTTCCATTACTTTACTTCTTTCTACCCTCTCTTACTCTTACATCACTTTATCGTCTTTGGTAGCTTGTTTGCTTCCTATCTGATTTGAACGTCAGAGAGCCAAATCTGGAGACCCCCTCTTGGTTTGGTTGTGTAGGTATTGAAGGTGTCAGGAATAAGATTGGTCTTAGGAAGAAGACGACGTAGGGTATTACGCATAAGTTGTTTGTCCAGACTCGCGGAAGAGGTCTTCAGGTTTCTTTCGAAGAGCCGCCGTCCTGTGTCTCGCGAAGTGTTGTGTCGCGAGACTTCAACATCTGGGCTCCAACAGACCCAACCAAAAAATTTACCATTACGTTTACGTTTTTTTGGGTACAATATACTGTAGTAAATTAAAGCAAGTGGGTAGAAGTGGAATAATTAGGGAAAACAGAGAATAAAAGAGTGAAACACATAGTGAGTGAGTGACGAAGACGGTGGTTCCTCCTTCACGCGCCATCCACGTGCTCTCCTCTTATTCTCGATATCTATATGTCTTAATCTCTGGTGAGGATGGTCAGGAGTTGTTAGGTAAGACTTCGGTTTTTACCTTTATCGGAAAAAAAAAATACTTGTCTTAATCTCTTTTCCTAGGGTTCGGACTTAGTACCGAGGAATTGAAGAACCGACCCAAACCGCATATTTCGACGGTTTAATTTGATTATTATTTATTAGCCATTAGAATCACGCATTATCATTCCTACGTCAAAATTACGGTTTAGAAACGGTTTCTGAAATTGTGATTGAACGAGGAATCGAAGAACCGAAATACTAATAAAAATAATAAGTTGCATAGCTACCTAATCTGATTTTTTGTCATATTCTAATACTAAACGTACCGCCATCCTTGATATCTTTCGACCCTAACCCTAATCTCTCAATCTCTTCCAAATCCGAATCTAGAAATATCCAATTCTGGATCCTAAATCAATATTTAAGCCATTGTTCTCATTCACAATTGATTTTAAAGACCTAATTTGAAAGCCCCTATCCCAACCCTCGTTTGCATCAGCCCTTAATTTAAAAGTCCATAAAACTCCAATTCTTCACAAAGAAACAAATAAAGTCTCGAGTATGAAATGTTTAATCTGTTCAATCTCAAGTTCAAAATTGCAAATACCGAAAAAACTTGTTGGTGCACTTGGCTAATTTGTTGTTCAATCTTATTTTGAGATAGAGTTTTGTTGTTGTTGAATTAGTCAAATGAATTAACTATCAAGCATCAAGTGTTGTTGAATTTTGTTGTGCTTCATATGAATTATGTATTGTCATTTTGGATTGTTCTAGACTTTTAGTTGATATATAAATGTGTGTTTCAATGTGTGTGAAGTTTGAAGAATGCCTTAAGAACATGCTTATGATTGAGCATGAAACATGGCTAAGAGGTTCAATTTATGCAATTTTTAAGATATGTATGTTTGACAAATTTGCTTGAAAATTAACCGAGGAACCGTATCCAAGAACCAAAAAAATAATGGTTTAGATATTGTTGGGTTCATGTGGAAAAAATCACCAATCGAACTCGAAAAAGAAACTACCATGCAGGTTCGCTACAAAATCATAAGAAACCGAAAGTTTCCAGCCCTAGCTTTTCCTAAGTAGGCACTTTGTCAAAAATATTTCGATATAGGCTCATTGTAAATATATTTTCCGAAATAGTTACTTTTTTTACTTCGTAAAAATGGGAGAATGGAACAACATCTCCCACTTGAAACACCTATTTGCAAAAAAGGAAAAATACTAAGAGGCGTTGTCTTATAAATAAATTATTTTTAGAAAAGGAAATTCATAAAAAATAATGTTATTCCGAGGTACTTTAAGAGGCGCTCATGTATTTTCCTTCTTTTATATAAAAATGTGTTTTGGATGCTCCTTCCTCTCATTTTTACGAAGCAAAGAAGAGTACCAATTTCGAGAAATATGTTTAAAAAGAGCTTTTGTCGAGTAAATTTTATCTACGTAGTAAAAAAAGACTACATGTGTGTCATATAATTTCCAATTTATTTAGGCTCTTACTATATATCGTCAGGGTTAAATTTCCAAATACATGTAGGATTCATGCATAAGCGTTAGTGCGGAAACGCATGAAAAACTCTGGTGTGTAACGCAGTTTCGCACCAGATGATGTGTTATAAATATAAAAAAAAAACCTATTCCGGCCTCACTTTACCATATACCGCCAAAAATCTGGGAGTTCTCCAAAAACTCCCATTCTCAACCCTAATTCTTCTTAATCCATCAATTAAAGTTAGTTTTTGATTGTTTTACGCATTCTAATGCTTATTGATTTATATGGAATTTTGTTGTTTAGAGTGGATGAAAGGTGATCAATTTTTATTATACTTGACTATTAAATGATTTTTATGTGTTAATTTTTTATATTGAATAGATTATGCATGTATATTATGGTTTTGATTTTGATTAGGGTTTGATGTTGATTTGAGAATTTTTAAGTGATTTAGTTAAATTGATAGGTTTTGTGTTAAAAGTATTGAATTTATGTTGAACTAATATGAAAACAGGTTCGAAAATGGTCGGAATTGGGCCGGAAATTGGTCAGAAACATAGGTTGGCCGGAGAAGAAAGTGTGACGTCAAGCATTACACGTCAGATTGCCTTAATTGTTTTTTGTTTCTGAAGAATGATAAACTGGGTGCATTCAGTAGATGTGTGTGATGTTTAAGATTCATCTGTTTTAGGTTTTTGATGTTGATTTTGTAATGTTTTAGGTAATCAAACGTCTAGGGCACTCGACTTGGGTTAGAAACCGAGACAAAAAGAGGAAAGACTCACAACCTGACAAAGGAAAGGCAAGAATTCAAAGAAAACTACCTCACTTCAGTTGTTCCCAGATGAGGGACCCAATTTTTATGATGAACAGTACTTTGGTACGACAAGCTACGAGGGTGTAGACCACAACCAGAGTGCGTCTATGCTAGGTCACGCCTCTTATCAGGGCCAGTATCCTACAAGGTAATATTTGGAAGTTGCAACGTCGACTAACACTCTTTTTGTTGGACAAGTTAAGGGTAGTGGACATGTTGGGGACACTGAACTGGGTTGGGACATCTTGATACAGGCTACAGGGAGTGGACAGACTGTGGGAATTGGACATGGTTGGGGCAGTGGACAGGTTGGAGGAAGGGGACAAGTTGCTTCTCCATCGCATAATCAACAATAGCAGGAGGAAGAGCAGTATCAAGTAGGAGATGAAGAGGAAGAAGAAAATGGAGAGGAAGAAGAAGAGGAAGAGCAACCAGCTCCAAGGCGCAGAAGAGCAAGGAGAGAGCCGAGATACGATCCTGAGCTAACTGACAGTACACCTGGAGGTCCTCAAAATCCATATTTGTTGAAGGAATTTCCTCCACATGTGGATTACCACATCCAGTTGTTAGTACATATTTTCAGATTTTTTGCTCGCTTATATTCGGCATGCAATATTTATTTTCTTTACAAAAATAATTTCAATGAAATAGAAAAATCCGATAAATTTTTTTATTTCTTCAAATATTGCGCCCCTAATTGAGGTGTGAAAAAATTATTTTTTACGAAAAGAAGTTCTGGAAAAAATCTAAATAAGTTTAAAAATTATTTTTTACGAAAAGAAGTTTTAAAAAAATATTTTTTAAAATGTGTTTTGATAATCATGTAGAGCATTTCGATACTACACATATAAAATTTATCTAAAACGGACATCGTTTTCCCCATCAAAAGACCAAAAAACAAAGTCCTCTAACGTCATTTTCCCACACATTGCTCTGCCAAAATAATATTCTAATTCTAATACCAAAAAACAAATTTCTGGAAAAATATTTTCCCATACATTAAATGAACTAATTGAATATTAAAAATATTTAGGCTATGTTCGGCATACAAATTCTAATACTTTATAATATATAATTTATAATATATTTAACGCCGAACGAGGCCTTAATTAATATCAATCTCATAAAAGTTATCCTTTTAGGATACAAATAACTTATCAAATTCTTTTTTTTTATGATAGATTTACCAATTACATCGAAAATTATTTATCACTTTTCAAATTTTTAAACATATAGCTTAAGATTAGAAGATTGAGAGTGTATTAAGTTGAGATTATAATTGTATTGCATAAAATTAGATTATATTAAATATATTTATGAAACAAAAGATGATAAGCAAATAAATAATTTTCTATAAAATACTTTTACATAAGATGATTTTTCTTTCAAAAAAATTATTCATATTATTTTTAATATCAAAAAGTTTTACAAGATAAAAACTTGGTAAGATATAAACAATAAGATAATACTTTTAGAGATAAATAATCAATAAATATTTTGTTTAACTTTTTAGTAACTTGGATGATATGGTGGATGAGTTAATATATCTCATAGGCCAACACATTAACAAATTTGAGCGAAAGGCGACACAAAAATAAAAGAATCACTAAATTAAGTGCATAACAATTAACAAATGTTAAATTCGAAAGAAATTAAATTGATGAGAATTGAAAATTTAACTTCCATCATTTCATATTGCAATTTATATTATAAGAAATGTTTTACTAAGTCTCACATTACATTTATATTGTAACTTTTTTTACTATCATAGTCATATATATTGTTCTGTGTTAAAAAATATATATGTTAAATACAATTTAATTAACTGTTTCCTAACTGATTTGCTGTAAATAGTATCGTTCGGTTAATTATAATTGAAAATTACTTTTTTGGTACAATTAACCTAAAAAGCGGCCGGATTTTCGTTTTTTCAATTTAGTTTTTTCGGTTTCGATTTTCTATGCACACCCCTATCATACATGTTGTATGAGGATATATTTTCCATACTTCAAAATATGTAAAAAAATACTTACTTAGTAATATATAATAACAATATATATTTAAAAAATTGCATATATGTTTATTTAAATTCATTTGGCCCGTGCGTAGCACGGGCAGGAAGGGCTAGTATATATATTTTTTGGGGGTGGTTGAAAAATATTCAACAAGATATTCATCTTGGGTTGGGTTTTTGCTTAGGCTACCATGAAAAAAAACCAATACCTTTTTGCTTGGGCCATGAAACAAATACTGAAAAAACAAATTTTTAAAGATATATTATTTTTTATAATTGAAAAATATCAAAACTAAATAGATATATGGAAAATGTTATAATTGAAAAGAAGATAATAATATATGTTAGATATAAATCAGAAAACTAAATAGATATATGGAAAATGTTAGATATAAATCCCCTCCTTCCTTGCTCTGTGTGTGTGTCTCTGATCTAAAACAAGAAAGTTAATCTGGAAACCCTTAATATCCTCCCCCAACAATATGAAACACAGCAGCAATCGAACACAAGGATGGGTTCATCTCCAGGACCCGAATCCTCCGATCCAGTAGCAGTCGGGCAGCCTGCCCCTGCCCCTGCCCTCTCAATCCATGATAAAAATAAGGTTAATTAATCATATCGCACATATCATATATTCTATTATTTATATCTGCTTTGATATTATAATATAGTATGTATATATAGTACTCCCTCCGTCCCTAAATATAAGGTTCATTTGCTTTTTTAACACTATTCATGGTCGAAGAGAATCTTTTAATTTTTGAGTAGTGTATAAGGTAAAATATAGTCATGAGTGGTCTTGTTTGATTCATATCAATGAGTACTTTAACAATATTAAAATTTTACAATTTTAGCTAACTTGTAACGAGAGATATTGACAAAATAAAACGTGCATTGACAAATATACCCATTTAAAATGGGAAGATTAAAAATCGACAAATATGCCCATTTAAAATGAGAAGATTAAAAGGGGACGGATGAAGTATATGGTAAGAAAATAACTCCACCTGAAATGATAGAAATGATAGAAATGATAGAGATGATATGTTAACTGCCTTTTATTAATTCGTTAAATCTTTCAAAACCATATACTACTCCGTACTCCCTCCCTCCCCTCATAATATAAATAACATTTTACATTCACGACGTCCCAAAATACCAACAATATTTGTCATTTTTAACGACCTTTATACACTCTTTTATCTTCTCCCAACACGATTGTTAATTTCAACAATATTACATTTTTAACTTTTGTCTCTCCTTTAATCAATAAACTCACGTTCTTCTTAGTTTCAGTGCAACGTCATAAATGTGGCTTTTGGACGGAAGGATTACTACTCTTATACTCCCTCCGACCCATAATGTTCTTCCCATTTCTTAAGTGACATATTTGTCGATGTATGTTTTGTATCTTTAATATCTCTATTTGTATGTTAATACAAATAATTAAAATTTGATATTATTAAAGTACACATTAATACAATCAAACAATATCTCACATGACTATATTTTCTTATATTTCAAGACTACGAGAAGATTCTCTTCAACCGTGAATAGTGTACACTATTCAAAATGAGAAGAACAATATGAGACGGATGAAGTATATTACATAGATGGAGACCACTTTATCTTTCTTTATATATATTTTCCCTTAACCCCTCCTCCATATCGACTTATATTAGTTTTAAAATCTAGGAAAATGATAAAATTTTCGTATATAAGGACTTTTTCAAAAACAATTTTTATCTATCGTTTTTAATTTAATTCCTAAAACAGGCGTTATTCACAGGTTCGGAAAACTCAAAGGTTGAGAGACGTTGTTTACCTGAACCCAACACATTTAATAATAACAAGAGATAGTGTTTAATTTCATGCATGCTAATCTCGCGTTCCGCGAGTGTACGTGTCCTCGCAGAACGCGAGTGTCACGTCCCTCACAGAACGCGAGCTTAGCATGTCAGATGGACGTTGTTGTGCGCCATTACTACATGTCTTGTCCCCACCTAACTATAATAACTACCCCCTTATTTTAAGTATTCCGTAACACCTATTAACCCTACCCTAACACCTCTTTTTATCATCTTTCACCTCTTTCACCCTCCATTAAAACCCATTTTCAAAACCTTAAAACTTCAAAACACTCTAAAAACACCTAAAATAATGGAAGATGAAGAGGAATTCAACAAAGGAGGGAATGAAGATGGTGGTTCATCAAGTTACCATTCAAATGAGGTAATGTTCTTACTTAATTTTTGAATTTTAATTTGTTTTGCACCATTAAGAGCTAAAATGAACTTATTATGTTGTATTTCATGTTAAATCTAGTAGTAGTAGTAAGTGTTGAAGAGATGACTTTTGCATATAATGTCAAAAACTTAGATGTGTTCATGTTTTTAGGGTTTTTATGGTTTTTAATGTAGAAACTCATGTTATGTTAAAATATCCCGTTGAAGGACTAGTTTCAGGAAATAGCAACTTCTCGCGTTCTGCGAGAGGAAGCCCCTCGCGTCACGCGAGAAGTGCCTCCCTCGCAGAACGCGAGAATTTGCACATTACAGAGTATTAACAGAAGCATTGTGTATAGGTGAATTTTTCTTTGTTCACTGGATTGAATGCAATCCAGTTGAATGACTACACCTACCCCTCGCGGAATACGGTGCCCGTTTCGCCATCGTCATTTGATTTAGGGATTGACGACTTTGGATATTATCATCAACCATCTTTATATGAACAACATGTGCCATCTACATATGAATTGCCTGTGCCATCTACTTATGAGTTGCCCGTGCCATCTACTTATGAATTGCCCGTGCCATCTACTTATTCCATGCCATGTACATATGAGGTGCCATCAAGCTATGATGCGTTTGATTCACAATTTGCTAACCCACCAACAAACGTAGGAGAGGAGATGTGTTTTCTTCCCTCTTTACGCACTGCACCAAAGTTTGATAGTCCCGTATGTGAGGAAGAGGTTGTTTCTAGGGATTATTCGGAATATTTCACTACGGAGCAAGTGTTTGCCTCTAAGGAGATCGGTCATTTGTGGGCTTTGAATGTTGCAAAGCAACACAAGTTTATGATCTCTATTGGAAGGAGTGTACCATCTAAACCGGGGCAAAGTGGTAAGATTCAAATCATTTGTGAGAAAGGGGGAAGCCATAGGCCTAAAGGTGTCGGTGTTAGATCAAACACAAAGAGCAAGAAAACGGGGTGTAAATTTCAGTTGAAGCTCATGGAGAACCGGGTTGAATAGAATTGGAGATTAGTGGTTGTTTGTGGTTTGCACAACCATCCTATTGGAGATAGTTTGGTCGGGAATGCATTTGCCGGGAGGCCAACCCCGGATCAAAAGAAAAAGGTTCGTGAGATGGTACTTTCACATTGTTCTCCAAATCAGATTTACACTGAGATAAACAAGGATCCCGGAAGTTGCACAAAGAAGAACCAAGTGTACAATTTGGTAAGACATATAAGGGAAGAGGAAATGGAAGGTAGAACCGTGGTTCAAGAATTCTTTCACCAATGCAAAGAGAGCAACTACTTCATGGAGTATAGGCCAAGTGCAACGAACCCTTCGATAATAGGCGACTTGTTCTTTGCTAGCCCCGAATCAATGAAACTCTTAAAGGCGTTTCCATATGTCCTTTTGATGGACTCGACTTATAGCACGAACAGGTAAGTATTTATCATTCTGTTTTTATGTTGTATTTATCTTACTGTATTTTGGTTCCAGGTACAATGTTCCCTTCCTGGAGATAGTCGGTTTGACTTCTACATGGAAGAATTTTGTTGTGTGCGGGGTATGGTTAGAGGCTGAGAGCGAGGATAGTTATTTATGGGCGTTGCAGCAGCTGCAGACGATGTATTTGAGAATAGGAGCATCGCCTACTTGCTTCGTCACTGACCGTGAGATGGCTCTTATGAATGCAACAGACAAGTTATGGCCAAATGCAAAGTTTCTCTTATGTAGGCGACATGTAAGGAAGAACATAGAGGCGAGAGCCAAGATAGCTATGGGCACACAAGCATTGGGGGTTCATATTTCAAATGATTATTATAACGTGTTCGAACAAACCACTGAAGAAGATTACAAGAGTACTTTGAAGAAACTTGAGGACGAATGGCGAGCTTATCCAACCGTATTGAAGTACGTGAGAACGAATTGGCTAAACCGTTACAAAGAAAGACTTGTTTCAACATGGACGGATAATGTCTTCACTCTCGGGAATAACACGACAAACAGGTATGTTCTGTTATTTATGTCTACCTTCTACATATGATAAAAAGAGCTTCTGTAATGCACACCTCGCAGAACGCGAGGGCATACCACCTCGCAGAACGCGAGTAAATTCCTTGATTCAGTGTCACCATCGCAGAACGCGATGGTGACACACTTCCGACGTTCTGCTTATTCTATATTCAGAGTGAGAGACATTTTGTTCCGGTAAGTTTTTGGATCTACTTATGAATTACTATCTAATATGCAACTTCCTAACGTTGTTGTTTTCTTGTAGTTGCGTCTTGAAGAAAACTGCCCATTACCTCATGTGTTTACTCCTTGGTGGCGAAACGCTGAAAGAGATGCTTTTTCTTTGCACGATCTTGTGTCACATCGATGTGCCGCCTTTGAAATGTAATGTTGAAGTTATGTTTTATTCGCTGAATTTGTAATGTAATGTTGAACTGGAGATGGTTTTTTAAATTCTTAAACAGGAGGAAAACTGCCCATTCCTCGCGTTCTGCGAGGTAGGTGTCACTCGCGTTCCGCGAGTGACACCAACCGTGCATCTCAACTGGGAGCACCCTGTTTCCTATAGGTTCGTCTCGCGTTCTGCGAGTGGTGTACACCTCGCGTTCTGCGAGTGGTGTACACCTCGCGTTCTGCGAGGTGATGCAAAAAACGAACAGAATTGAAGCAACACCAACATATCCCTAAACATAATCCAACAAAATTATCCACGCAACAAAACACCTAAGAAAGCAATCCAAAACACAATCCAAAACACAAAACGAAAGGCTACTCGTCTTCTCGTGGTCGGAAGGGAGCGAGATTTGACATACATAGTAGCATTTGGGCGTGATATGAATCAAAATCCTCTGGAGTGGCAAACCGATACCGGTCCATGTCATTGTACACCCGGCCAATCACCTATACGCAAGTAAACATTCATTCTATGTTAATATTAGAGACAAACAAAGACTAGAAACGCAAGATAAACCAAAACAATTAATATTACCTGTCTCTCAGTAATCATCCCAGGGATTGCAGGACGGATATACCTATGGGTCCTCTTGATGTACCAATCCATGTAATCATGGGAGCATTCATGTGGTGCATAGGCAACTGGCCCCATATCATCGAGAGACAAAGAGTGAACATCTCTTGACTCCCAAAGCCATTGGTTGGCGTCATAAAAAACACTATAACACCTAATGTTTTTCAACCTATGAGCTTTGAGCGGTTCGATGACTGGCCTAGGAATACGCTGCACTCTCCCAAATTGTCTCGGACACCTATCAGGCATGTGTGGTTCGGTGATGTCACAGCAAGATAGCACCCCGTGAAATAGAGCGGGAGCAAGCTCAGGATCGGTGAAGTCTTGTGCTCCATACGGGTTCCAACATACCTAACAAAATGACAGAAAAACGCATGGTGAAGTCTGTAAAACACCAGAAAATGCGGAAAATAGGACAAAATGCAGAAACTTGCATTTTCTCGCGTTCTGCGAGTATGTGCCTCCTCGCGTTCTGCGAGTGGTGTACACCAGAAAGGCCAGAAAATGCAGAAACTTACCATCTCCGGCATAAGAATATCGAGCGCTCCCCTATAGTCCCTTCCGACTTGCCCCTTCTTCAGCTTTACATTCTTAGGCATCCACCGGTATGCCCATGGTTGCTCCGCTCTCCACCGAGGACGTTCAGTAGGTCGGAAGTGTGGGAAGTAGTTGTAGATCCATGCCTAAGAAATACAAAGTACGTTAAATATGAAAATATATATAAGTATGTAAATTAAACGCTTAGAAAGTATAATACCTGCAACAAGGTGTAACAAAAAGACATCTGGGCACAACCCTGTCGTGTGCATACCCCCAGCTGCCTATACAGATGGGCCAAAGCAGCTGAACCCCACGATATGCCCGTAGCATGGGCATAGGTTTCCAAATAAGGCCCATATCTAAGCCGAATCAAGTTCTGTGACTTGTCCGGAAATAAGAGCGAGGAAGCAGTATACAACACCCATCCTAAACTCTTTCGCTCTGGACCTAGGTTTTCACAATGCCTTCTAAACCAATCAGCTTTCACCCTCCCAGAATCTAAAGTGTGAGGATCTACTCCAAAAATTTCCGCCCCCTTCCTACCATAGTATTTTATAATCTCATCATGACTAAACTTGGCACCCAGTTTCTTACAAGTAGTCATTGCTTTCCCTTCTATAGGTAGGCCTAAAATCATATGTACATCAAGAAGGCCAATAGTGATCTCACCACAAGGGAGGTGGAATGAGTTAGTCTCCGGTTGCCATCGTTCGATGAACGCTTCAATCAACAGATAGTCGATTGCTTCGTACATCATGTCAGGTAGATCTGACAGTCCAACAGCACCGGGAATCTCTGACCAGTCATCGTTGTCCAATGGCCAATCACTGCTTTGCTTTGTCCGTTGTTGTGGCTTCATCGGACCTTTCAACTGCAGAAAAATACAAAATTACACACTGCAGGCCAAATTTACAAAAAATACAGTTTCTGCAGAATTATCAGTTTCTGCAGAATTGTGCATTTTCTCGCGTTCTGCGAAGAGTAACACCCTCGCGTTCTGCGAGTATGCCACTCCTCGCGTTCTGCGAGAAAATGCACAGAAATTGCATTTTCTGATAATTCTGCAGAATTTCTGTTAATGTATTAAAAATGCAGAAAATCAATAAATTAGTAAATTACCTCCCCTTTCTGGATGTGGAACGCCACATGTGCTTCAAATCCCTTAAGCAACTCGGGATCTTCTGGACCGCCAGGTGTGGCATGAGTGAGCTCAGGATCATACTTTGGCTCATTCTTCTTGGACTTCCTCTTTCTTTTTGGTTTCTGGACCACTTCTTCTTCTTCTTCTTCTTCTTCATCATCATCATCATCATCATCACCTTCTTCTTCGTGTTCTTCCCCAACACCTTCATCCTGGTACTCTTGTTCCATCGGTTCTGGTTGAGGATTGTAAGAAGAAGAACAAGCTTGTCCACTTCCTTGACCCATGTCTTCAGGAACACTTCCCTCACCAAATCCACCTCCCCAACATTGTCCACCGACCCAACTTTGTCCACCCCACCCTTGTCCAACTTCCACTACAGCATACTGAGGAATGAAATTGTCCCAGCCACCAATAGTGCTACCCGATTGTTCATATGGAGTTGATTGTGGTGCCCATTGAGTTGACGGTTGTGCACATGAAACTGACTCTTGAGAATAAAGGTCCCAATCATCATTTCGATACCCTTGATATGTATCTGCTCGTTCTATCCCACTAGGCACAGAACAGTCTTCCCCGGCATAACTATGGACACCACTGTACCACTCTATGGCGCGATAATCAACGTCGGGGAGCCCCTCGGGGAAGAGCTCTACCGGTGTTGTATTCTTTGCTTTCCTTTTCCCTTTTGCATTTTCAACCGGTGGATTTTCTCTCACAGCGTTCCAATTTCTTCGACGGGTTGAACGTCCAGGACGATCCATTACCTAAAAAAATGTAAAGTAGAATCAGTATATAAATATAACAGCATATAAAGTAAAATCAGTATATAAATATGTATCTGCAGAAGAGGAAAGAATTTCCAGTTATGTCAATTCCTCGCGTTCTGCGAGTAGCATGACACTCGCGTTCTGCGAGTACCATGACCCTCGCGTTCTGCGAGTATACTACACCCCTCGCGTTCTGCGTCAATTTGCACTATCATGAGTTTCCGGCGAGATTTTCCGACGAAAATTCAATATTTTAGCTAAAATACCTATCAATTTAAGTAAATTACCAAATAAACATCAAAACCCTTAATAAAATCAACAACCCTAATCAAAAACCCTAACCCTAATGAATTTCAACATAAAACAACATCCACTCATCAACCATAATTCAAAATCATCATCTTTCATCCATTATACAACCATTTCTAAATCAACATTCAATATCAAAACATCATATAATATGCAATTTCCTATACTAACAACATATATTCATCTAGAAACAACATTAGAAAGCATAAGAGTATAAAGAAACATACCTTATATGGAGATTTGTAGTGAAAAGAGGAAGAAGAAGTAGGTTGAAACGAGAGAGATGGTGAGAGGCGGCGGTAGAAAATTGTGTGTGATGTAAAAAATGGGCCGAGTAGGGTTTTTCCCCTTTTATAGGGAAAAAACACCCTCGCGTTCTGCGAGGTGACGCACCCTCGCGTTCTGCGAGGATACGCTCCCTCGCGTTCTGCGAGGATACTCTCCCTCGCGTAACGCGAGGGTGCATTATTTATGAAACGCGAGGATGTACATTAAAGCGTATTAACAGAAGCATTGTAGTTAAGTGTGCAAAATAACACATTTTTAGTGTCTTTTTTAAGGCGATAAAGCCCAATTCGGCAAAAACGTCATCGAAACTTTATCGAAATGGAATGAAACTTTGTTTCAATCCTTATAATGTCTATTTGATCATGTGTGTAACTTGAAATTAAGATTTCTTCCTTTGGAAGTGAAACCTAGTTTGAAAACCGAACGAGGTCGCAATATGTATGACACACCATATAAATAAAGAAATATAATAAGGTTCAACACTTCAAAGGTGCAACATAATAAGGTTCAACATAATAAGTAATTCTAAACAAACAACATTAAAAGGAACAAGCAAACAAAGAAGGTCGATAAATTTTCAAAAGAAAGATCTAACGACGAGGGTTGAACGGCCTGAAGAGGTTCCTGAATTCTCGTGCGGTCATCCTTGGTCTAGTGGATGGTTCCCCTCTCTCCCTTTGACGTTCTTGTCTCTCCCGTTCACGTCGCTCACGTTCTTGTCTCTCCCGTTCACGTGTCTCCCGTTCAAGCATATCAAAGTTGTCTCCCATGCTAGACACCGTACTAATATCAGAAATATCAGATTCTTGATTGGAATAGGACATCTGTATAATCACAAACCTGACCAAATTATAGTTACATACTCAATCAAATTCATAATCTATACAAACAACAACAATGCTTATAATCATAGTAGTCTTGATCTGCGACAGCATGACGCTCGCGTTCTGCGAGAGTCATGACCTCGCGTTCTGCGAGTATCATGACCCTCGCGTTCTGCGAGGGGTGTAGCGTTCTGCGTCAATTTGCATTATCATGAGTTTCCGGCAACAGTTTCCGGCGAGAATTTCAGGCGAAAATTCAAAATCAACATCCACTCATCCACCATAATTCAAAATCATCATCTTTCATCCATTATACAACCATTTCTAAAACAACATTCAATATCAAAACATCATATAATATGCAATTTCCTATACTAACAACATATATTCATCTAGAAACAACATTAGAAAGCATAAGAGTATAAGAAACATACCTTATATGGAGATTTGTAGTGAAAAGAGGAAGAAAAACTAGTTTGAACCGAGAGAGATGGTGAGAGGCGGCGGTAGAAAATTGTGTGTGAGGTAAAAAATGGGCCGAGTAGGGTTTTTCCCCTTTTATAGGGAAAAAACACCCTCGCGTTCTGCGAGGTGACGCACCCTCGCGTTCTGCGAGGATGCGCTCCCTCGCGTTCTGCGAGGATGCGCTCCCTCGCGTTACGCGAGGGCCCGGGCGTTATTTAGAAAACGTCCGGGCTGTATTTAGCAAGGGCCTACATATATTGTGGGACTCAGGAAATCGATTGTATGATCTTGTGTTTAATTGAGCGAGTGTTTCACTACTGACAAAATCTGCATTGCGAATAAAAGATCAGATATGTTTTTAAATTACTCAATCGAATGGATATATTGACATATAGGACACCTTTGACCTATGCTTTAGAACATAAACCAAAAAAGACCTAAAAATAAAAACATGTAAATATCATTTAAGACCTTAAAATAAAAACATGTAAAATATCATTTGAAAATTTTGTGTGTATGTCAAAAAAAACATAAAAATAAAAACATGTAAATATAATTTAAGACCTAAAAATAAAAATATGTAAAATATCATTTGAAAATTTTGTGTGTATGTTTTGATTAGACCTGGTCAAAACGAGGGATGACCCGGTCTCTAATTTTGTGAGTATGGCCGTATGGACACTAGGTAAATCCATATTGGGTCGATAAGTCCGGCCTGTATAAGTACGAGAGTCGGTGATGGTATGGACCTTGAGCCCTGGAGGCCCAGTCGTATTATATATAAATAAATAGAAATTAATTAAAAATATATATATACCCAGGCCGCTCAGAGGGCCTGTTCCGTATTGTTTTAAAGCATTTTTCATCTTTTTCTTTTAAATAAATAGATTTAAAATAACCGGGTTGTTTGGAGGGATACCCTGTCCGGATAGAGGATCGGGTATTGACAATGTGATATGCCCTACATGGGCTACATCCGAGTCTCAGACTAGCCCGGTCACAGGCCAGAAGAATAACTACAACTCGGTCCAAGTCCGGCTCGAGCCCATGTTTGATCAGTTCTAGTGTTGATCAAACAAAAATGTTCTATATTTAAATATGACACTTTGATTCTTTAATACAAGAAGTAATTTTATTCGGTGTAAGCCCTCGTTTGGTTTAACATTTAAGTTCTCGAGAACTTACCTACTTCCCAGAAATTGTAAATTACCACAATATGAGAAATCCAGCGTCTTATGCCAAAAAAAATTGGAAAAAAGTTTCATGTATAAGAGACGTTGGATTTGTCAGCATCTCATTTTTTTTAAAAAAAAAAACAATATCATGTACAAGAGACGTTGGCAAATTCAACGTCTCTTGTACGTAAATGTTTTTAAAAAATAGTTTTTGGCTCGGTTGGGAGACGTTGTGACGGACAACGTCTATTCCACGTTCTATCTTCTCCAAACCAAAGAGGAGCCCCTATGTGGAAATAAGTTTTGAATAAAGCCTTCATCCGGAATTTGTTTGAAATAAAAACTTACTTCAAAAAAAATCTAATAATAATCTATTTTTATTTTGATTATTTTTCCTTGTATTTTAGTCTTAATCATTGTTAGAAGGAGAGACTAGATACTTGGGAAAAAACAAAGTTTACACTATTCATACAATTATTATTAACACGCAAAAGATATACCATAAATATGGGTAAGTTAGAAAAGAGTGAATTCGCTTTGCGATGGATAATTACCTGCTTCCTCCGTCCCACTATATTAGCCTCATTTGACCTCGGTGCGGATGTCGATGCACGTTTTGTTTCGTTAATATCTCTAATTGTTTATTAGTAAAAAATATAAAAATTTGATATTGTTAAAGTAATCACTGAGGCGAATCAAACAAGACCCCATATGACCATATTTTTCGTTATATATTGAAAGAAATCGAGAAGATTCTTTCAAATTGTAAATAGTGCTGAAAAAGCAATTGAGGCTAAGTTTCATGTAACAGTAGTTTTTGTTCACCACAATGAAATTGAAAAGAAGAAATGATAGTGAAATGAGCTGAAACTAGCTCTGACTTTTATGCATCAAGGATTTATGGTTGCCTTATCTAAGCAACCGTATTGAGTAGTCTCATCCATTCATACTCCCTCCGTCCCTTTAAGTTTTTCCTGTTTCTATTTTTGGCGTCCCCTTAAGTTCTTCTCATTTCCTTTTCCATCCATTAATTTCTTCCCATTATACCCTTATTCTATTTATTTTATTCATATCTCTTACACACTTTATCAATCAAATCAACCATCTACATCATCTTCTCCATTTAATTTTCACCATTAAAATCATCAACCACCTTCATCTCCATTAAATTACTTCCATTTTTACATAACCAATTTCTTAATTTACCATAACAAAGCTTCAGATTTGTGTAATAAATCCACAATTAACCCACTAATCCTCCTAATTCGGACTAACCCAACCCAGATAAACCTAATCTAGCCCAAAACCCAGCCCAAAACTCAGCCCAAACTCTAACCCTAATCTACCCGATAAAACCATCTCATTCTCTTCTCCCCTTCTCTCGCCTCTTCTCTGCAAACCGTAGCAGCCAAAAAAAATCTTTCTCGCCTCTATCTTTCCTCTATCTCGCCTCTTTCTCACCTTCATCTGTTCCAATGGATTCCTCCACCAATACCCGACCATCTCAAAGCTTCACCAAGAGCGCAACACCGTCGTTGTCCACCGGACGAGTTTCGATTTCTGTCTCGAATCCGAGCTCCTCTCTCTCTGTTGATCCCCAATCGCCATCAATCTCTGAAAACCTCTGTAAGAACGACTCGGAAGAAGCTTTGAATCTGTTTTTCAAAGATGATTCCGATGTCGACCCCAATGCCTCTGTGGGTCGATCTGGTTGCTCGTTGTCCCCGCCTTGCAACTGGGGTCCAGATTGTGTTGGAGACCATACCTGGAGCCACGTTCCGTCCGAGGATATCGACATCGACATGCTCTGGTCACCGGAGCAGAAGAAGGAGTCCATGGAGATGAGGTGGTCGCCGGAGCTCTCTGAAAACGAGGCCCTGTCTCGTCCCCGGGAGATCATCGTGATCCCAGACACTTCGACGCCTGAGGTGTCATTTGATGTGGATATGCCGACGCCAGAGCTTGTTGTCATCCCCAACTCTCCATCTGTCTCTGCCTCCCCCTCCCGCTCGGACACAATATAGCTAAGTCCCTCTTGAAGGCTATATATTTTGGGAATTTCTGTTATTATGGACTTTGGTTGTTGTTTTGCTTGTGAACTGTGGACTCTGTTATTATGAACTGTGGACTTTGTTATATTTTGGGTTTTGACTGGATGGTTTTATGGAATTATGTTGAATATCTGAGTTGAGGATGAGTTCCTCTATGGTGAATATCTGTTGAGTTGAACCTGAGTGCCTCTCTGTTGCATTTTTGTGGAGTTGAGGTTGAGTACCTCTCTGTTGATTCTGTTGAGTTGAGGTTGAGTACCTCTCTGTTGATTCTGTTGAGTTGAGGTTGAGTACCTCTCTGCTTAATATCTGTTGAGTTGAGGTTGAGTACCTCTCTGCTGAATCTGTTGACTTGAGCATTAATATGTTTTGAGTTGTGGTTAATGATGTTGGCTCTATGTTGACATGAGTTAGTCCCTGACTTTGTCCCTCTGTTCAGTTAAGTTCTTCTCTGTTGGCCCTGTGTTAGTTGAGTTAGTCCCTCACTCAATGTCCCTGTGTTCAGTTGAGTTCTTCTCTGTTGGCCCTGTGTTAGTTGAGTTAGTCCCTGATGAAATGTCCCTGTTTTTTTTTTTAATCAATGATGAGTTCTTATAAACTGAGACACAGTTCTTCTGACCATCTCATTTGTTTTACATACTCCAGGAAACCAGTTAACACTGTCACTCTGGCACGTCATTGTGATGCTAAGGCAATCTTAGCATTACAATAGGAAGCTAGTGACAGTTTTGACTGAATGAGGCCAAGTGTGTAGAGTTTTTGGAGATTAGGATTGTGTCTATGATGGTATAGGGACACCTGAGATTTTTTTTTTTAATCAATGAAGAATCCTTTTAAACTGAGATGCAATTCCTGTAAGATATCTCAATTGCTTTACATACTCTAGGAAACCAGGATAAACTGTCACTTTGGCACGCCATTGTAATGCTAAGGCAATCTTAGCACTACTCTAGGAAGCCAGTGACAGTTTTGAATGAATGAGGCCAAGTGTGTAGAGTTGTTGGAGATGGAATTGTTTCTGTGATGGCTAAGGGGACACCTGAGATTTTTTTTTTCAACAACTTCATGAGAAGAACTTTGCTAGGCTTACAAAAATATGAATACTGTAAGCACCCTTACAAAAACTGGTCTATGAATGCTTACAGTGGTCATACTGTCTTAGCTAAACCCAAAAAAAAATAGTACCCTATGATTTCTGTGTTTACATGATTATGTAGTCCCCCAAATCATCTTGGTTGTCTATCAGATGTTGTGCTTGACTGTCCCCATAAACATCTGCTTGACTTTGTTCCAAGTCATTTGCTTCACTGTCCCCTTCAACATTGGCTTGACTGTGTTCCAAGTCATTTGCTTCACTGTGTCCTTCATGATTTGCTTGATTTTGTGCTTGACTGTCCCCATAAACAATATCCCATGCTTGTATAACAGCCCAACTTGTTGCTTTGACTATCTCTGGCAGAAGTCCTTGTGCCCTCAGTTTTTTTTTTGTTGATATGTGGAATATCAAAGTCATTCCCTCCTTTTACTTGTAAGATTTGATTCATTACTTGTTGAAGTGTAATCCACACATCTCTTAGAGTAGTGGGTTCCAACTCATTAAATGCATCAAAAACTGCTTCTAGCATGGTGTCAATATCCTTTGGCATTTTCTTGTGCATAAGGGATTGGATGCTTCTAAAAAATCCTAGGTCTAATATGTTTAGATCAGGACTGTTAGCTGGTTGCTGAATTAAAATAAAAGTGAAGCCATCTTGTTTGTGTACCTCTTGCCATTCTGGATCTTGTTGAGTAATATGAGGCCTTGCATTGTCTTGTTGTATGTAAATGACCCTTTGTCCTCCTTCTGGCCATTTAGCCTTGATTGCTGGTATGATCTGGTCAATCAACATTCTTCTAGTAACTTCCTTGTTGATTGACTCCACAAGCTTTGTGATAATTGTCCCTTTTGGTCTCTTTACTGAATTTCTCTTAGCTGGTTCTTTGTATGTGAATGGAAAGATACCAATCTTTCCATCAAATGTGCATTCCCCATCTGTGTTGAACCTTGGCCTTGCTACTGCTGCCATAAACATAACCTTAGGAATGAACTTACTTGAAGTAGCAGCCCTATACATACCTCTCTCCTGTTTAGCTAGATAAACTCTTTGTGTCTTCTTTGAAGAAAGAACCATTTCTCATCAATATGCACGAAATCATACATTGGGTGGTAATCTGATTTTTCATGCACTGTGTTTCCTGTGATTAGATTCAGAATCCACTCCATCCTTGTCAGCTTGTGTGCTTCCTTCAATCCAGGATGTAGTGCATTTGTATGTGGCCTTATTTGTTTGCTCTTGATCATTCTATGACATACTGTTTTGGGAATACCTAGTTTGCTTGCTAAGTCTCTTATGCATGTTCTGTCCCCCATGCTAAGTGCTGATATTGCTTCTTGATCAACTTGAATTCTCTTCCTTCCTCCATTATGATACAATTTGGCCACATTGTATGTAAGATTTTCTTGTCTTTGTTTCTTGGCTATACCCCAGATACTACTAACTGTTCTTGTTGACACCTTGAACAGTGCTGCAGCTTCTTTGATGGCTCCATATGGAAGTGAACCCTTTGAAAGTCTAGTGAGAAGAAGAGTGAGAAGTTGCATTTTCTGAGAACTGCTGAGCCTAGGAGTTGGTGGTTCATGATGTTGTGCTGCCTGTCCATGAACCTCTGGTTCTGATGCTGTTGGCTCCTGGTTTAGATCGAAATCAAATTCAGGTTTTGCTCCTATGTCCCCCATCTCCTCATAACTGTAGCCATCATCATCAAGGACTGGAGGTTCATTCAAATTAAATGCTGAAGCCATCCTCCTCAGGCAATGATGCCCACAATTTAATTTCAAGCTTCTTCTCACTTTTTTACTGTAGTTTCAGTTAGTTTTTTCTGTAAACAGAGGATGAATTGAATTTCTCTGCAGTGTGTTAACTGCTTTTATAGCAGCTGAATTGTATACTGTCTTAGGGGTATTTTGGACTTTTTTTGTTATCCTAATATGGCAATCCGTGTGAAGGTTGATGCTGAATTGTGATTGGCTGTTGAAATTAAGTAAATGGTTTTCATTGGCTTAAAAATGGGTTTGGGATTCATTTTCTATGCACTGTTATGTGCAGTAATTTTCTTAAAAACTGTGTAAAGGACACACTAAGAAGAACTTAAAGGGACAGAGGGAGTATGTTCCTTTAGTCAAGACTCACGAGATATGTATTCCCTCTGTCCCTTAATGTTCTTCTCATTCCCTTTTGACACATTTGTCGAGACACGTTGCGTTTGACACATTTGTCGAGACACGTTTTGTAACGTAAATATCTTCAAATATACGTTAATAAAAATTATAAATTTTTGATATTGTTAAAGTTCTCCCTGAAACGAATCAAACAAGATTTCATATTACTATATTTTTTCTTATATATTAGATCATATATCGAAGATTCTCTTGCAATGTAAATAGTGTCAAAAATACCAATGAAAAGAACATTTGGGGACGGAGGGAGTACAAGAAACAAATACTATTGGAAGTTGGTTATGCATTTATTTTTATAACATGTATACAGTAATGCTTAGGTGCCTATTCCATGCGCAAATAGGATGGTATTTAGTACGGAAAACATTCAGTTCAAAATGGTTGTTCGGATGTAAGGAAATTGTGTATATTTACATAGTTTCTATTTAACGCCCACCCTTTTTGCTATTTACCGTCCAGGTCATCCGTGCGTCACGCATGGATTTAATCCGTGCGTCACGCACGGATTGCACATTCCAGAAAACGCACGGATTGTATCCATGCGTGACGCACGGATACAATCCATGCGTGACGCACGGATACAATCCATGCGTGACGCACGGATACAATCCATGCGTGACGCACGGATACAATCCATGCGTGACGCATGGATACAATCCGTACGTCATGCATGGATTTGCATATATGAATCTAGGGTTATTCAATGTATTCAATGTATTTCTAGTTAAGTGTGCAAAGAAACACATTTTTAGTGTCTTTTTAAAGGCGATAAAGCCCAATTCGACAAAAACGTCATCGAAACTTTATCGAAATGGAATGAAACTTTGTTTCAATCCTTATAATGTCTATTTGATCTTGTGTGTAACTTTAAATTCAAATTTATACCTTTGTAAGTGAAACATAGTTTGAAAACCGAACGAGGTCGCAATATGTATGGCGTACCATATACAATTTGAAATATAATAAGGTTGAACATTCGTCAACATAACAACAATATAAGCATTCTAAATATAACAATAAGATTTTGCAACATAAAACCATGCGTCACGCATGGAATTAATCCACACACCACGCATGGTTTTACACCATACGTGACGCATGGATTTTCATATGTTTTTTTGTTGCTTATATGATCCATGTCAATGTATTTTTAGTTATGTCACACAAAATAATTCATGTTCCGTGTTGTTTTTAAAGGCTTTAAAACCACAATTCGCCATAACGTCGTCGAAACATCATCGGAATGGAATGAAACTTGTTTACAATGCCTATTAGAGATATTTAACCATGTCCGTAACTTTACATCAAAACCTTTTGCTTTTAGAGTAACACGCTCTTTGTAAAACATCAAACTACTCACCACAAGCTTAACTTGTTGCAATATATATGGTCGCAGCATTGATGTTCACGTATGTTTGAAAAATATATACACAAATGTGTTATAAGGCATATAAAGTCCCAATAATGTCTCACACATACAAAACGGGATTCGAAACTATGCCAAAACGCTAAAACCACTAAAAACGGCTTAAATGGACTTAAGGCGGTTTTTGGCGAAACGACACTCAAACGATGTCCGAATGTAATGAAACTTGTTTTCAATGCCTATTAGGGATATTTAACATGTGGGTAACTCCCAATAACACCTATTAACTTGTAAAGTAGCATATCCTTTGTTTGGACTTCTTACGTGGCCTAAATGTCCAACCTTTGACAATATGTAATTTTATTTTGATTGGAAATCATGCACACATCAGTGTTACTAAGAATCAAATGGATCATGTGTCATTTTGTGCGTCACGCATGGAAGAGAACCCTGCGTCATGCACGGTTTATATCCACGCGTGACGTGGGGATTAGATCCATGCGTCACGCATGGACATATTCAATGTATTGAATGCATTTGTAGTTAAGTGTGCAAAATAACACATTTTTAGTGTCTTTTTTAAGACGATAAAGCCCAATTCGGCAAAAACGTCGTCGAAACTTCATCAGAATGGAATGAAACTTGGTTTCAATGCCTATTAGAGATATTTTACCATGTGTGTAACTTCAAATCAAGATTTCTTCATTTTAAAGTGAAACCTAGTTTGAAAGTGAAACGAGTCGACATGTTTTAAAATACCAACAAAATAGACACTCTTAAGAAAAACAAGTAGTTCTTGCAACACAATAAGGTTCAACACTTCAAAGGTGCAACACAATAAGGTTCAACATAATAAGTAGTTCTAAACAAACAACATTCAAACAAACAAGCAAACAAAGAAAGTCGATAAATTTTCAAAAGAAAGATCTAACGACGAGGGTTGAACGGCCTGAAGAGGTTCCTGTATTCTCGTGCGGTCATCCTTGGTCTAGTGGATGGTTCCCCTCTCTCCCTTTGACGTTCTTGTCTCTCCCGTTCACGTCGCTCACGTTCTTGTCTCTCCCGTTCAAGCATATCAAAGTTGTCTGTCATGCTAGACGCCGTACTAATATCGGAAATATCAGATTCTTGATCGGAATAGGACATCTGTATAATCACAAACATAACCAAATTATAGTTACATACTCAATTAACTTCTGCATAGTCTTGATGTTGAATGTGGCAATTCCACGCGTGACGCATGGTCACTAACCATGCGTGACGCATGGTTATAACCCATGCGTGACGCATGGAATTGCCACTTCCAGAACTTCAGTACTGCTTTCGAATCTATTTTCAAACCCTAATCTCAACATTGTTTCTGAAATTCAACAGTTTGTCAATAATTTTATTAAAACCATACCATATCAAATTTCAACACCCTCATTTATAACCCTAATTCACAAAACCCAAATTCAGTATCAAAATCCTAATTACACTATCTACACATGAAAATATCAAATTCAACAAGAAACTATCAACAAAGTACACAATCCATTCATATATTACAAGTTTAATCTCTTCAAATCAAAGTATAACATACACATTGGATCTACATATGTAAATATTATCAAAACAACATCAAAACCTCATATATACATCAATATCTTATCATAACAATGAAATATTAATTTGCACATACCTTTATATCCAAAGAGTTGTTGAAAATTGTTGATTTTGGGGTAAATCCGTGCGTTTGTGCTGCTGCTGCGCCGTGAAGAGAATGAGGAAGAGGACAAAATGGTAGGGTTTCGATGTTGAGCCTTTTATAGGCAAAAAATTCCATGCGTCACGTATGGATTTCAATGTATATGTTTTTGCTTATGTAATCAATTTCAATGTATTCAATGTATTTGTAGTTATGTCACGCAAAATAATTCATTTGTCGTGTTGTTTTTAACGGCTTTAAAACCACAATTCGCCATAACGTCGTCGAAACTTCATCGGAATGGAATGAAACTTGTTTACAATGCCTATTAGAGATATTTAACCATGTCGGTAACTTTGCATCAAAACCTTTTGCTTTTAGAGTAACACCCTCTTTGTAAAACATCAAACTACTCATCACAAGCTTAACTTGTTGCATTATATATGGTCGCAACATTGATGTTTTTGTATGTTTGAAAAATTTATACACAATTGTGTTATAAGACATATAAAGTCCCAATAAGGTCTCACACATACAAAACGGGACTCGAAACTATGCGTAAACGCTAAAAGGCCTAATAAGGCCATAATGGACTTAAGGCCCAAATCAGCCAAACGACCCTCGAACGATGTCCGAATGGAATGAAACTTGTTTTCAATGACTAATATGGATATTTAACCATGTGGGTAACTCCCAATCACAACTTCTAACTTTTAAAGTACCACCTCCTTTGTTAAAAACAAACTAGTCGTATTTCTCTAACTTGTCGCAATATGTATATTCTACAACATTGACGTTGATTATTGTTGAAACTACTATACAAATTACTCTTTTAGGGATATTAAGTAGCAACAAGGTCTTGCACACACGAAATGAGGCACGTAAACGCTAAAAGGCCTAAATAGGCCTTAAATGGACTTAAGGCCCAATTTGACGAAACGACACTCAAACGATGTCCGAATGGAATGAAACTTGTTTTCAATGCCTATTAGGGATATTTAACCATGTGGGTAACTCCCAATAACAACTATTAACTTGTAAAGTAGCATATCCTTTGTTTGGACTTCTTACGTGGCCTAAATGTCCAACCTTTGACAATATGTAATTTTATTTTGATTGGAAATCATGCACACATCAGTGTTACTAAGAATCAAAGGGATCATGTGTCATTTGACACGTCACGCATGGTTGCAAACCACACGTCACGCATGGTTGCAAACCACACGTCACGCATGGTTGCAAACCACACGTCACGCATGGTTGCAAACTACACGTCACGCATGGATGGCAACCATGCGTGACGCACGGATTTTCTTTTCAGAACTCATGCAGCAAGTACGTCTTGTCTCACCTACTGTAATAACTCCATTAATTTTTTTACTATTTCCGTAACACCTACATTAATCCCTATTATCTACCTTTCTTTCCATATTTCAAATGTCAAAACCCTTTTAACACCATTGTTGAACATTTTTGAGAGCAAAACACCATTTTTAACTATCTTCCTTTCTTTCTATATGGAGAATGAAGAGGAATGCACCAATGAAAGAGGTGGAGAAGCTCCATTTTCAAGTTACAACCTTAATAAGGTAACATTTCTTGTTCATAATAATATTTTTTAAGGTGTTGACTTGTTTTAGGGTTTGTATTAGTTAGGTTTAATGGATTTTACATGTTCAAGGTATTAGTTGTATGACTAAACATGTTGATTTGTGAATTTATGTTGATTTATGATATTTGAAATGTATTATAATATTACTTTTTAAGGTTTTGACTTGTTTTAGGGGTTTGTATTAGTTAGGTTTAATGGATTTTACATATTCAAGGTATTAGTTGTATGGATTTATGGATTTTGACTTGTTTTGACTTGGTTTTGACTTGGTTTTAACTTGATTTAATGGATTTATGGATTTTATTGACTTTAGTGATTGTGATGTTTGAAATGTATTATAATGTATGCATTGTTCGTTAAGGGGGTTGAAATGTATGACTTATGGCAATTCCACACGTCACGCATGGTTCCAGGCCGTGCGTCACGCATGGAATGGATCCACACGTGACGTGTGGATGTTCCATACAGAATCTTAACTGGTTTGTTATCTGTGTGTTTGTGCATAGATGAACTTTTCTGTTTTTAATGGATTAGACAAGATTACTCTTAATGACTGCCCACCTCCGTCATACCTCGACTACATACCTTCGTTTGATTTGGGCATTGATTTTACAACATGGGAGCAACCGCAATCACAGTTTGGTGATATCAACACTGGATCTTTTGGAACCGGTTACGGTTTGTCGCAATGGCCTTCGCATTTGATGAGGCCACTTTCAGACACAAGTAGCTTAAATGTGTTTCGTCCTTTGCGTACTGCACCACAATTTGATATTGAAGTTCAAGAAGAACAATATGTCTCTGTTGATTACTCAGAGTTGTTTGCAAATGACTTGGTATTCGCCTCTAGACAACAGGGAGTGAGTTGGGCCGTTAACATTGCACAAGCCAACAACTTTTGCATAGTCAATGGAAGGAGTAGAGCACCTACCGAAACAAAATCTGGAAAACTTCAGCTTATCTGTGATAGAGGACGAGTGAATTACTCAAAAGCTAAGGGAGTGAGGAAAAACATAAAGACGAAAAAATGTAGATGTTGGTTCGAATTAAAGCTTCGAGAGGAGCATAGAGGGGCTTGGAAACTTACTGTAATGTTAGGTACCCACAACCATCCTATTGGTAGTAGCTTGTTTGGGAATGCGTTTGCAGGCAGATTGACGCCTGATGAAGTGTGTACAGTAGTTGAAATGACTAGGGCTCATTGTAAACCAAATGAGATTTACACTATGCTCAACAAGTCTCCCAAGAACCTTACAAAAAAAAAACAAGTTTACAATTTGATGGCCAAGACGAGGATCGAAAACAGGGAAGGAAGAACTGTTATCCAAGAGTTTTTCTACAAATGCAAACAGAGCGACTATTTCATGGAGTATAGGACAAGCAAAGATGATGCATCTATGATTGGTGATATGTTCTTTGCGTCCCCTGAATCAATGAAGCTCTTGAAATCATTTCCCTATGTACTTATAATGGACTCCACATATGCCACAATCAAGTAAGTTTTGTGTGATTATTCACCATTACATATGATTGTCCATAACATTGCAATAATATTATTTCAAATTATTTTTTTACAGGTACAAAATGCCATTTTTCGAGATTGTTGGAATCACGTCTACATGGAGGAACTTTGTAGTTTGTGGGGGCATTTCTTGAGGGCGAGACTAAAGAGCATTATTTGTGGGCAATGCAACAACTTCAAGAGATGTATAGAAGAATTGGAGCAACGCCGACTTGCATTGTCACCGACCGTGAACAAGCTTTAATGAGTGCAACGGATCTTCTTTTTCCAAATGCAAAGTTTCTTCTATGTAGACGACATATAAGGAAAAACATAGAGGCCAAAGCTTCCCTCGAAATGAGATCGAAACTAAAGGGAAAAAACTTATCCAACGACTACTACAACTTGTTCGAGGAAACCACCGTAGAAGGATATGAAAAAAAGTTGGATACTATAGAGAGAGATTGGAACGCGCATATTCTCGTACTGCAATATGTTAGAGACAGTTGGCTTGGTCCTTTCAAAGAAAGATGTGTGTCGGCATGGACGGATGACGTGTTTACTCTTGGAAGCAACACGACAAACAGGTAATTTATCTATAATTGCACTTACACAACTATATTCAGTTTTCTGTGAATTTAAACAGTTTCTGTAAACTGCATACATCACGCGTGGATTACATCCGTGCGTGATGTACTGATTTATTCCCTGCGTCACGCATGGATGTGCAGTTTACAGAAACAAGCACATTCCTGGTTGAACACCTTAATAAAAATGCAGAGTGGAAGGAGTGCATTCCTGTTTGAAGTCATATTTGAGTGGTGGACAAGGTAGGCTCGACACAGTGTTTGAGGAATACAGTGACATGGCACGAAACCAGCTGAAAGAGATATTGGGTTCATTTAACGAGAGCCTAACAAAGACGTATAGACTTGTTCACCAAACATCTTTGTTTGTACATTTAAAGTGCAAAGTTTCGTACAAGGCAATGGAGCTCTTGATTAAAGAATACGACAAAGGTGTACAAGGCATGTACAATCCACAATATTGCGATTGTGCAACCAAGGTCAGAGACGGGATGTTGTGTGTCCATGACCTTGCGACTTGTGTGAAGAAACAAATGCCAATTCAGCCCGTGTCTTTGCATCCTTTTTGGAGTACGTTGTCTTTGGAAGAAGTGGATACACAGTGTCATCTTGAAACTAAGAAAAACGTGGCAAGACGTTTATTTGATGAATTTTATGAAGAAACATGGAACACCTTGTCACCACATGATCAAGAGAAGTGTATTGAATCTGTCAGAAAGATAGCTAAAGTGGATACACCTCTCAAAGAGCCGCCTATTTCGAAACACACGGGTGGTCGTCCCCAAGGAGCTCCTAACAAAGTGCCTAGATCTACACAAAGAAAGAAGTCAGCATGGGAATACACCGACCAAGAGATGAGGTCTAGAGCTTTGGAAGAAACACCTCCCAAGAAGCAAAGGGTTCCTAAACCCTTTGGTGCACCTCCCGCTCCACAAAAAATGTATGCGCCTTCTAAGTACATTAGAAAGATACCAATGTGCATGCGACCATATGTGGAGGGTTGGTTTGAGATCAGAGCCGATGGAAACTGCGGGTTTAGATCTATTTCTATGGAAACAGGTGACCGATATTATCTTCACTCTAATGTACACTTTATCCAAAATATTCCGTCACTCAATCTGTTTTTGAGAGTCATGTAACAGGTGGGACCCAAGAGCATTGGAAGTTCATACGAGAAGAGATGATAAGAAAGGCTAAAGAGATTTGGCATTTACTTAAAGGCACGTGGATTGGTGGAGAAGTAAATCCAACATTGGAGTCCGCTATACATCAACTTACATGGGAAAGCGATTACTACCCAGCTCCAAGGGATAAGTGGCTTACCGTACCAGAAATGGCATGTTTGGTGGCTTCGGCATGTAATTGTGTCTTTGTGTGTCTAGGCGAGCAAATTAAACAGACATTCCTACCTCTTAGACTTCCGACTTGGTATGGTCAACCTGGAGCCAAGATGCAAGTTGTTTGCCTATTACTACTCACACAGCAAGAACATTTCATCCCGGTATGTTTTTTTCAATTGCTATTTACCTAGTGCATTACATGTAAATTTAATTATGCAATTCCATAAAATCTATCTCAGATTCGCCTGAAGGATGGATGTCCACTACCACCTGTTTATAATCTTTGGGAGCGTAATTGTGAAGAATCTGTTGCGGCCTTGTATGACGAAGTGTGGCAAAGATGTGGGGCTTACACCCCCCCCGAAAAGAGGAGGACATCAATCGTCCAAACAAAGCATCACAATTCCAGACGATGATGAAAACGATTACTAGTTCAAGAGTTATTGTCAGTCCAGACAATGTTGTAATGTGTATTTTATTTCGAGATTCGAATGACCTTCTAATGTTGTAAGGTTGTATCTTTTGATGCATATTTCAGTCTTTATGTGGTATTTCTAGGTTACATTTCACGTGAAACAGGTGCTTTGCATCTCAAATGGAAATTCTGCATTCTGTACGAAGAATGCAATTCCATGCGTCACGTGTGGAACACATTTGTGCGTGACGCACGGATTTGTTCCACACGTGACGCATGGAATTGCATTCTTCCTACAGAATGCAGAAATTCCATTCCAGCTTTACTTGTCAAAATCAACACTTCCGAATTGTTTTGTCAAAAGGAGACATATGAGTTGTCTTGTCAAAAGGAGACATATGAGTTTTCTTGTCAAAAGAAGACATATGAGTTGTCTTGTCAAAAGGAGACATATGAGTAGTCTTATCAAAAGGAGACATCGGAATTACAACATAAAACAGATATATTACAACATAAAACAGATACGTTTCAACAAAAAACCGATACATTACAAAATAAAACAGATTCATTACAGCATAAAAAAGACTCATTCTTTCTCTTCGTTAAAGATTTCCAGTTTCGCTGCCATAGTCCGGTTTTCCTCCAACAATTTCTTCATGACACGGAGATGATGAGGGTCATATTCAGGATCAAGAAACACCCACCTGATAGGATTATTACATTCGCATGTAATAAACCTCCGGCCATACTGGTCTGGTCTCATCTTGTCATTAGCGCTGAAAACCGTGATAGACTTCCTACACCTCTTATTTGGACACTGAATGGTGCTGCCTTCTCGTGGTATTGAAGAGGATGATGAGGATGATGCCATATTGGTTTCCAATCAGTAATACAATGTAAGAAAACAAGTGAGAAAGTAAGGAATAAGATGTGGAATATGGAGCTTCAATGAAGAACTTCAAAAATCAACTTACAGGCTGATGGAGTGAAAACGAGAGATTAATGAGTGGAAATGGTATGCTGAGGGAGTCAATTTATAGGCAATTTCAAACTAGGTTAACAATTCCATGCGTCACGCATGGAAGCTAACCGTGCGTGACGCATGGAACGCATCTGTGCGTTACGCATGGTTCGACATTTGACCAACAGAATGCAGATTTATGTCTTCTGCACCCTAAACAAATAATCCAACAAATTCAACAACGCTAACCAGAAATGAAAAGTTCAACAACGTCATAACAAACAATCCTTACGAAAAACGGACAATCCTGAAAATCTGAAAGCAAACAGTTCATAAAAAACAATCGAACCCAATCCACCAAGATCACCACCGATGTTGTTGATACATAGTTGTCCACGGCTCAATATCTTGAAGGACCTCGGTTATGGCTCCATGCATTGCAGAAACATCATACGGATCAGGCAAGGTTGCATATGGTGACAAGTGATCATAGACCCTGTCAAAAACCTACAAATAAAATTAAATATTGAAATCAGCTATTTGCATAATGTTTACCTTAAATCAAACTTAAAGAAAAATCAAGATCTCAAGTTACATGAGATAAATGTAATACCTGCTGTGCTTCCAAGCTAGCATGTCTGCCGGGTATCAGAAATCGATGAGTGCGGGGGATGTACCACAAAAGATACTCCGGAGCTTCTTCAAAACCCGTCGCCGCAGGTGGTCCCATCTGCTCAAGGGTCGCCCTGTGGATATCCATCCCCTCCCAACTCCACGCCATTCTATCATAATTCACCACATATGACCTAGGGTTGATGAGCCTATGGGCTCTAAGGGGTGAAATTGGAGGCCTGGGAATCATCTGCACCCTACCAAACTGCCTAGGCGACCTATCGGGATGGTGGGGCTCGGTTATGTCCATGCAGCTCAACACCCCGAAAAAAAGAGCAGGAGCATAGGCAGGATCATTGAAGTCGATTTCACCATACGGGTTCCAATTAACCTAAAAACGATATCAACGTCTTGCATTACTCAAACAGTAGTTTTACACCTTAAGGTCCAAAACAGAGGTAAAAAAAAGTCCTCAGTTTTTTTTGCAATTCCATGCGCATGGAATTGCAAAAAAAAATGAGGCTTAAAAATGTAAACAAAATGCAACACAAATACCTGATCCGCCCTCATTGCATCTAGTTCAGCTCTGTAGTTTCGTGCTTCAGGGTCGTAGTTCGGCAACGCTTCCTCTGGTAGAAACCGAAACGCATAAGGATGATCAACTGACCAACCAGGATTACGCCGAACACCAGCTGCTAAGGATGGGAAGTATGTGTATATCCAACCCTACCATTTAAAAAATATAGTTAGCATTAAAACCATAGAAATAAGTTATGATTGCTAAAAAATGTAGTTCCTAAATAATTAAAAACTTACTTGAAGGAGAGTGAAACAAAATGAGATCAAACCACAATTTTGGCGTGTAGCGATGCCCATTTGGCGATAGAAATATGCTAGCGCCGCCGATCCCCAAGACATACTTCTTGCCTCTTCAACACTCCCTAGAAATGCACCAAATCTCACCGGGAGCTTATGTTGTGACTTGTCAGTGAAGATTGTGGAAGCCAACAAGTGGAATATATATCCCATTCCATGAACTACGGGATCATTAAGGCCCTCAATGTGCGCCTTAAACTCTTTTGCTCTAATCCAATAACTATCGAGCTGTTCATTTTGAAGATGAAAATTTTGTCGTCCCTTTTCACCAAAATAGTTCTTGTTGGTAGTTCTCCCGACTGAAGCGGTGGGGTCGGTCACCATAGGCTTCCCCTGAATAGGAACCAACATCAGCTTCTTGATGTCGAGCAACGTCACTGTCATCTCACCAAATGGCATGTGGAAGCTGTTTGTTTCAGGATGCCACCTTTCTATAAAGGCGCAGATGAGCGGATAATCAATCACATCGTACATCAATACCCTGAGATGAGTCAGCTCCATTGCAACTGCGTGATTACCCCATGGCAAGTCAGAATTAAGTTCCCAATCTTTCAGCTGCGATTGTCTAGTCTGGTAAGGGAGTACGCCTCTATCCTGTAAATTGATTACGTAACACAAATAATTTCAATAACGCATACATTTTTTCCACAAACTGCTGAAACTTGACATTCTGTGTAATGCAATTCCATGCGTGACGCATGGTTCTGCTCCCCACGTCACGTATGGAACAGAAGCATGCGTGACGCATGGACATGAACCATGCGTCACGCATGGAATTGCATTACACAGAATGCAACCTTTCCAGTTTCTGCATTCTTTACAACACACCTTAACCAAATTTTCAACAAAACTACAAATAGTTCAACAAATAATCCATCAATTTAATGAAATCAATTCATACATTAACAAATTTAATATCACAACACATTTACAATTCATAAATAAAAATAAACATACTTTATCTTTCATATAATCAAATAATGAACTGAACGTAATTTTTTCATTTTTTTCAACCATTTTCCTAACATTAAATTAGTTATGATAAGTATTGAATCTATAAACGAAATTCTAATTACATACCTTTCCTTTTTGCACAAAAAAGGCTGTATGAGCTTCAAAGCTTATGAGTAGCTCCGGAATTTGTGGACCTCCAGGAGTACCCCCCTCTAACTGAGGGACGTATATGTTTCTGACCGGAGGTTGTCGTCGTCGTCGTCGTCTTCTGGGTTGTTCCTCTCGCTCCTCTTGCTCTTCCGCTTCTTCATGTTCTTCATGAACATTCTCATATGTCCGATCCTCTTCCTGACCCTGTTCCTCATGCTCATGCTCCTGCTCATAATCAGAATCAGAATCAGCATTTGCACCCCCAGCTGATGGCCCTGCACTGCTACAAGCAACCAGTGCGTACTGGTCATCACCCGTCTGAGGGTTCTGAAAGTTATGAGAACCAGTAGCTTGTCTCATCATCTCCACAAATGATGGCTCTTGTTGTGGATAGCCCGGATAGCCTGGAAACTGTGTTTGTTGTGGAAACAGTGTTTGATGTGGGATCAGAATGGGGGTGCCAGGAAAGTAATGAGGGGAACCCTGGGGATCGAAACTTGCAGCAGACAAAGCTAGCTGCTGATGGTGCTGTTGTTGTTGATGCTGTTGTTGTTGCTCTTGTATCTGTTGTTGTTGTATCTCACCATAAAACTCTAAACGACGAGGAGGCGATTCTTGTCTATTGTTCTTCTTCCTTGGTTTTGGAACTATGGGATCTTTTTTCTTCAGTTCTCTGTTTCTTTGACGAGTATCGCGTCCAGGTCGACGACCACCATCCATATCTGCATCATAGAATGTGCAATTCCACAAAATTAATCAGTTTACTGAATTTAATCAGCATATCATCAAAAACTCAATCAGTATATCATCAAATCCAATCTGTAACTGCAGAAAAAAATTTCTGGAATGTGCAATTCCATGCGTGACGCATGGCTTCTATCCATGCGTGACGCATGGCTTCTATCCATGCGTGACGCATGGAATTGCACATTCCAGAAATTGCTCGTCAACAGATTTTCCATGTTTCAAACCCTAATCTCAACAGTTTTTCCAAAATTCTAACAGTTTTTCAATAATTTCATTAAAACCATACCAAATTTCAACAACCTAATTCATAACCCTAATTCACAAAACCCTAATAAACTATATACACATCAAAATATGAAATTGGTCAATAAATTATCAACAAAGTACACAATCCATTCATATATTACAAGTTTAATCATTTCTAAACAACTAATTAACATACACATTGGATTTTGAAGTAAATATCATCAAAACAACATGAAAACCTCATATATACATCAATACCATACCATAACAATGAAATCTTAATGTTTACATACCTTATATGCAAAAAAGATGATGAGAAAGATGGATTTTGGGGTAAAATGGTGCGTTATGGATTGCAGCCGCCGTAAGTGAAGTTGGAGATGGTGACAAAATGGTAGGGTTTGATGTTTTTGGGCTTTTATAGGTAAAAAATCCATGCGTGACGCATGGATGGTGTCCATGCGTCACGCATGGTTTTGTTCTGTGCGTGGCGTGTGGATTAAAACCATGCGTCACGCACGGATTTAATCCATGCGTGACGCACGGCGCCTGAGCGGTAAATAGCAAAAAGGGTGGGCGTTAAATAGTAAGGGCCTATATTTAGCAGTGTCGTTTTCTTACTAAGTGATCGTATATATGTACACACTTTCTTATAATGTGATCATATGTTTTTTTCTCATAATCGGCAACTCGGCATATTATTATTGCTACAAATTTCTGCTTATTTTGAATTTCACAGGTTACAAATTCATAAGATTTGTTCTTGGCATTAATGATCACCAATTTCTTTCTTTGGATATTATTATGTCGAACACACTACACTCGTGATTTCATTTATGTTCAAGGCAAAATAACACATTTACATTCTCATTCCAATTACTAGATACGGGCCTCGAACTCCGCGCGAGAAAATTACGGATTTTCGTATGTGATTTAATATAGTTATACATTATTTGTTAATATGTTGTTGTTGTTATCAAATTTATTAATATTTGTAAATATAAGTATTTTTTATTTCCTTATATTTATGTTTGAAGTAGTTTTAAAACATAATATTAGAATAAGTTTGCATTGTCATAAGAGAAGCTCACACATTAATTTAATTTGTGACTTAATCAAGTAGACTATAAATAAATATAACATAGGGATATAAGAAAGATATTTAAATACATGCCCAAAAGTCCAATAGGAGGTGATTAAGAAATGAGTAATGCATTAAATTGGTACCAATTTCATTCAATTTTGGCAATGGACAACCAACTTTTATATAGATAATATTATGCATTAGAAATGGTCCACAGTATACAAAATTACTAATCATGCATGAATACGACGTGAGAACTACTCAGTAAGTGGGAAGAAGTTGGTATGGTTGATGCCCGTTTTTGGATAAATACCCTAAGTTGAGATAGTTTTTTAGGTTAACACACTCACATTATTAAGTTTTAATTATTAAGTTTTAAGCAAGTACCTCAACACGCGCGTGCCTTACCCCTTCATCAGTCCGTACAACTCTATGTTTCCTTTCACCGTGGTCCCCATCCCCTTTCACGGTGGTCCCCCCACACTCTAACAATTCACGCAGGTGCACGTGCACCCCTTCCCCCAAATACTTTTGATTAACAAGGCAACTCACCCCGTTTACATTCCCATTTAACTTCTCAATAAATCCGTCCAACAATATTTAATAAATTAAAATTATAAAAATACATTTAAAAAATAATTTTTAATTATTAACATAACTAATTATATTGTCAACACAACTAACTAAACCATCAACAAGATCATCAAGTGTCAACACGAATTATTAAATTGTCAACAACATTAATACAATTGTCAACAACACTGAATACTGTCAACAACACTAAAATAGAATTATCAACGAAAAATAAAAATTGTCAACAACACTAAAATAAAATTGTCAACACACAAAATAATATTGTCAACAACACTAAATAAATTGTCAACGCAAATAATTAAACTGTCAATACACTAAATAATTGTCAACACACTTAAAATACTGCTAACGCACTAAAATGAACTGTCAACACTTCAAAAATTTGTCACTGCATTGAATAAAACCGTCAACATCACTAATAATGTGTCAACCACACGCAAACGCAATTTTAACACCACTAATAATTTGTTAACGTCATTATTAACTTGTCAACAACACAACAAGCAATTGTCAACACTACAAGTTATATGCCAACAATACTATATTAAAATTATCAACGCACTAAATAAACTGTCAACACACTATATAAAGTTGTCAACGAAATAAATAAATTATCAACACACTAAATAAACTGTCAACACACTATATAAAGTTGTCAACGAAATAAATAAATTATCAACACACTAAATAAAATTGTCAACACCCCTCATTTAAGTATCAACAAACCCTAGTTTAATTGTCAACACTTATCTTTAAACTTGTCAATACCTCCAATTTACTTGTCAACACCCTAATTTAACTGCCAATACTTATAATTAAACTGTCAACACCTCAATCCCTTCCACCTTATCAACACATTTATACTCAATAATATGTCGAAAACCATTTTATACTTATCAAAGTATCAAATATCATAAAAACATGTTTGCATTTCACCTTATAAGATTTAATATCCAAAAGAAAATTAAATACAATAGGCCAACTTGTTTGGCTCACTGTCGTCTGCAGTAGCCAGTAGCTACAACCTATAGGCTAGACTTAATTAATACTCTGTACATATAGACAATTCTCTAGGAAATCAAAGCTTCAACAATTAATCTGTACTCTGAAACCAATCAAACCATGGTTGAGAAAGAAGATCTAGGTCTCTTTTGCACTTCATCTGAAATAATCCATCCGGCTATCCACCTTCAGCTACAAGCCTGCAACAAGAAGATTGAGAGGAATTGACTTGAATAGCCTTCCGGCGAATGGGGAAGCAAGAAGAAGGAAGTCGACGTGTCGTTGCCGAACAGCGGGATCTCTTCGCTGAGCGGGAAGCGGAGTGAGCGAGAAGTACAGTCGGAGGCGGCGACGGTATGAGCGACGAGGAGCTATGCAGTCGGAGGCGGAGGTGGCGACGATACGAGCGACGAGGAGGGCGAAACGTCAACGGAGTTTACAAGAGTCAGTCGGGCTGATTTGTTAATACGCGCGTGTAACACACATCTTAGGGTATTTCCATAGTGTTGAAGGAAGGAGTGTAAAAACTACAAATTTAATCTCAAACGAGGTATTGGACACAAATCCTTCATGGTTCACGCTGTTCTACATTTGTCTTCACTGGATAGCAACTCTGATGTAGGCACAACAACGGCAAAAGCTTGAAATTGTCGATTACATTAGTCCAAACACCAAGGAATACTTTTTATAAAACAAACACCAAAGAATACTTTTTATAAAACAAACACCAAGCAAAATTATGCCTCTGGCTCGGGGTCATATACAACAATTTTTAAAAATTGTCAAAACATGGAGAAAAGGATTTGAAAAAACGGGCAAAAATGAAAAAGGTTGTCTCACCGAATGATCATTCAGCTATTCCTGCCTTGTCCAAATCAACTTCTCCCATACCAGTATCTTCCTCCTCCTCGCTATCCTCATCACCACTCACTTCCTCGTTATCTTGACGTAACTTCAGCATATGCTCTGTAAGTAATTTGTCGTCCCGTTCACTCACCTACATAATAAGTAACCCGAGAATGATCATATCACAAGAAAATGCAAATATCCATTTCAAATTTAAGCTCATTATAATGTATTAGGGACAAGGAACGAAAAGACCCGCATTCTGTTCAATCTTTGGAAAAAAAAGCAAATGTTTAATATGGATGCGAAAATGAACACTTACCGCACGTGCTGCCTCTTTCACTACCAGTTTCCCTTTGTGATATTCAATTGCTTTGGTGCAGGCAGTTATTGCTGCAGTAAGGGTTACTATGCCTTGCTCCTGTCACACAAAATTAAATTATTATACATCCTCATCAATCACTAACCCGCTTCTTCTCTAATGGATAGCAGTGAGAGTAATAGATATGAAATCAGGTATTGGAAAAAACAATATTCTCCTCACTAAGAGAATCACTAATTTGTATACCATGCTATGTACAAAAAGTGTCTAATATTCATGACATCGCTAACCAATAACAGTCTATGATGCAAATCCATCTGCACAAAAATAACAATATTAAGGAACCAACTGAAAATGGGTTCTGTTTAGTGAGAATTCAGTCACATGCAGAAATTTCCAAAACAACCAAAATAAATAGGCCACTAGACATCGCTAACCAATAACCATCATAAAATTCTAGTCTATGATGCAAATCCATCTGCACAAATATAATAATATTAAGGAACCAACTGAAATGGGTTCTGTTTAGTGAGAATTCAGTCACATGCAGAATTTTCCAAAACAACCAAAATAAATAGGCCACTAACTCATGACATCACTAACCATCATAAAATTCTAGTCTATGATGCAAATCCATCTGCACAAAATAATAATATTAAGGAACCAGCTGAAATGGGTTCTGCTTAGTGAGAATTCAGTCACATGCAAAATTTTCAAAACAACCAAAATAAATAGGCCACTAACTCGATCACGGCCTCCCTATAAACACCCCTTATCAGGACACTAATGTGACACAGAGAGAATACAACTCTGGCTAGCAAATTTTCGAAATCCACTTGAGAGGCATCTCAGAAAAAACTTACCTTATCTAGGGTCTGAGTCGTAAGAACATAAAGAGGTGGAGCAACAAGCTTAATTTTGACTGGACAATCAGCATTTCCAGCTGCTTCAGCTTTGTGCATAGCTTCCTGTAGAATATTACTAATAGTTGTCACATATACCATCAAACTATCTTGACAAGAACCCATAAATCAAGAATATCTATCTTATATATTAAAGCTAACCCTTTTAGAGCTCTTAGAGTGATTTTAGACTTAGTTTGTTAAACAATTACTATTTTATCTTTCATTTTAAATATTAATAGATTGCATAATTACATTAAAAATAAATCTTACAAATTTATATATATCCTTTTAACAACAAAATACAATCTATTCCATTGAGAATAAAAGTTATGTTGAAAGTTAATATATATTTTTAAGATAAAATTAGGATGATTTTCGATAATAAAATTAATTAAATCTAAGTAAATAACTTTCATGAAATAAAATATAATTTTATAAATAGTCTTCAAAAGGAAAAAAAATTAAACTTATTTTCCTTATTTGGTGAAAGTTAAACTTAATTTTTGGACTAACACGAATCAAAAGACAAAAAATTTAGACGAATAATATGAAATTTCCCGTGCATGGCTTGGGACATTACGCTAGTATTCCAGCTAAACCCGATGATGTCATAGAACAAAGTAGTTACAAGTTTTATTTATATCCATACTGCTAGTAGAGATGTCAGTAATCTCATTAGAACAAATACACATCAGGGATTGAACTTCTACTCCCAAGTGAGTGTTTGAAGAGAAGTAATGGAAATGAGCAGGGTTAAAACAGAACTGGTCAAATTTATGATGGTCGTTGATGAATCAGGAGTTTGAAGTTTCAATCAGAGACAGAGTTAAACTTGTTCAAAGTCTTTTTGTCTCGATATAAAAAAATTAAACCTCTTAATAACTACTTGACAACATGACCTAATGCTAACAGGAGCATCTTTCATGTTTAACTCAGAATTCAAATCACCCATAAAGTCCCAAATCAGTCATATCACGGAAAAATGTAACCTTTCACCACAAAGCAAGCAAGACTTAACATCTTCGTGATATCATTCTTCGGGATGCCTTAGGGCGATCTTTCGCTCGATGGTAAGATCCCCTAAATGCTTTCCTCATAAAAAAAAACAAGACTTAACTAACCTTGATATGAATAACACCGTCAAACTGAAAACACTTCATTTCAATATCAGCACGAATCTTCATTGGTTGAGGTGTCATACGGCGCCTAATATTCATCACCAATGCCTCCTTAATCTCTGGAGTCACAGCCGGCAGTGTTTTAATCACCTGAGATGTTTATTAGTTGTGTCACAGAGACAGAAAAAATGTTTCACCACTACAAAAGCACAATAAGTGATGCAGACTTACCTCCTGGCCATCAGCACCGGTTTCCTTAACTTCATATGAAAGAATGTCCAAAACAGAGTCGGGATCATTGACAACTACTTTGAATGCCTAGAATAACAGTCGTGATAAAAAGTCAACCAAAATCATGAGTGGATAATAAGCATGGAAAATTATAAATTTGTACAAGGACCAGTTCAGAACAACAAACCTCAAAAGCATGACCATACTTCCTGTACAAGGGCCATGCAATTCGAATATATAGCTCCTGCCAGAAGAAAATTATAATCTGACTTTAGCCACTTTTCTCTAGACATTCTCAAAACATAAGGGATCAAATTTCCAGCAAATCAATTGCCAGACTACAGTTAGCTTTTGGGTTTTGCTAGCTACTCAATTATAATACACTAGTGTAAAGCTTGAGCACCACATGATAGGAACTTAAAATTCAATTAGCATGATACGAATATAAACTATCTGAAAACTGGGTACACTAGACTACTATTTAAGGACCACATGTATGTCTCATCAGCTGATCTTCAATTCATGAACCAAATGAACTACTACAAAAATTAGCTGGAATCAAACAATATACAGCAATTCGGAGCAACATAAGATATAATACAAAACTGAAAACAAACGAATAGAAGCTAAACCTCCAAATCCGCATTAATCGTCTCCGCAACATGACGCATGATGGAATGAACAAGCTTGCTCTTATTATACCGCTCCTCGCAAGTCTGGATATCCTCCTCAGAAACCCTACGCTTACTGAGATCGATATAACCTTTCTCCTTGTCAACACGAAGAACCATGACTGGTTCGATTCGACCTACCTTGATGAGACTGTTAACACTACGAATTCGACGACGAGAGAGCTCGGAGAAGAGAATCATGCCTTCGATGTTGTTGTACTCCAATAGAGAGACATAGGCCCCCATGTCTGCGATTACCTTCACCTGAATCATCACCGCCATGTCCACCTCCGGGTATTTAGCCTCGTACATTCTACACTCCAGATTGGGGCCATCACTCGCCATTTCTTGATTGCTGCTCAACACTTAGCAAGGTTCAGCAATCAATAGTTTTGCGGAAGTAGTGTTCGAGGATCTCTTCTCCGCTCCCTGGTTCTGCAGAGGATTGGGGAAGAAGAAGGTTCCGTGACGCTAGGGTTTGTTAACCTCGATTGGTTCCGGTTCAACAAACACGAGGTTGTAATAATTTGACAACGCTAGGGTTTTTTATCGTGGTAGTACAAACGATGTCGTTTCCATTTGGAATACAAAAAAAACAAAAACAATTCGTCAACAGCAGGATTCGAACCTGCGCAGGCAAAGCCCAACAGATTTCGAGTCTGTCTCCTTAACCACTCGGACATATTGACGATTTGAAATTTTAACACCCAGATTAAAAAATATTACGCTTAATGAGATGTATCAAAAAATAAAACCAAGTAAAATGGATCGTTTTTTTTTAATAAGAAAAGATTTAGGGGGTTTACCTATAAAGAATAAACCGCCCTAAAGTATCCCGAAGGATGAGATCATAAAGACCTAAGAAATTGATTAAAAAAAAACAAGTAATGGTTGCACGGGGTGAGATAAAACAACAAGGACCGACGTACCATTATCAAAGTCAAAAAAGAAACTAACTAATCGGTGAGTAAAGCTCTGCACACCGGGATGGAGAGAGAATGAACACGCACACGGGTTGCACTAAGGCCAACACATGCGTTGTGACACCGGGGAGCAGAAAACAATCATTCTTCCGATAATGTGATGCAACTAGGCAAATATATAACTCATGGAAGTGCTTCATCTCAAACAGACAATCCAAACCACACAACGTACCATGACTGTAGTCTCTTCCGGAATGACATTTCATCTCGAGAGCCGGTGCACAACTTTACACAAGAGAATGAAAGTAAGTTAAATGACTTGAAAGGTAGAAGCAAGACCAATTATTATTTTATCTTTAGTGAAAACGTTTTTTATTTATTCAAATCATCATTTGATTGCTCATTGGTACGTTGTAAGTCTTACTGGATTGGAGAGTGTAAAAGTTGTTACATCTTTTGTAGAGATTAGGTACAATCTTTATTCCCTTGCTTCGAGTAAAATGTAATAATTACATAGTTTGTGCCTCAAAACAATTTCTCTTTTTCTAGAGATTTTACAACTTTGCAATGTACCTCCAAAGAACCTTTGTGAATTGTGATGATTCTGTGCTATATAGGCTTTAGTGTTCAGCATAACAATTAGTTCGCATACAATTTTTCTTATAAGAGTTGAGAATTTTGTTTGGTTTTGTTATCGTTATGTGTAGCATCATTTCAGAATGTTTGACATGATAACTTTGGACAAGACATGCTTTTTAAATATCCAGTGTCATTATCTATTTGACAAGGCATATTTAAGGACTAAAAGAAGCCATTTGCAGTGACATATCTGGGAGCTTCTCTAATGGTAGTTTACCTTCCGATGGCCTTCATTAAGGATTGGTTTTGTGCTAAACTGTGCTCTTCTAATGGTCGCAAAACTGCAGTCTCAGATCGAGTTGCAAAATCAAAGTCTTCGTTTACCATAAGTGGGAAGTTACGATGTTGGATTCCAAATACTTGAGCACGGATGATCTCCTTACATATCTCACTGTAAGTTTTATCCTCTGCTCCTCGATCATAGCAAGTTCTCAAACGTTCTACTACTTATTTATTTAACCGGTCTGGCTTTGTTAGGGTGTTGGGGTTCATTGCATTTCGTGAGCCTCAATCTGTCACTGTTTTGTCTCTAACTATAGATAAATAGTTGGTGAGTAACCGTCCTCCCCTACAAAAATACATGCTCTTTTTTCTTTCGGAATTTCAAGCGTCATTAAAGAAAAATCTTTTATCGTATATGGAATAGTTGAAGCTGATTAGAAATCTTTGTTAAATTGATGTATTCACTCTTTCTTTTATTGTATATGGAACCACATTCATGTATTAGTTTTTTTCTTTCTCTGTTGGTTCTACATTTTCATTGTGGCAGCCACTCTTTCTTTTATTGTATATGGAATACTTGACATCTTAATTGCGAGAAGCAACATTATCAACATAAAATCATTGCAAAAGTAGACAAATTGCCTTATAACAAATTAACAAGGTCAATATACAAATATAACAGTCTGATCCATACATGTTTATGATGCTACAATAGGTATTTTCCATTGTGTTGCTCACAATTCTATTGCACACTCTTTATATTTGAAGAGACAGAACTATGATCGCAGTTCATATTCTTATCAAGTCTTAAGATATTGTAATAACTAGCTTATATAAGAGTGTAGGGATTTTAGAATCTCCTGATTAATGATAAAATTCTCATCCATGTTGCAGGAAGTCGGTAATCAGGATCCTAACACTGCTACTGAAAGTGACATCAATACTTTTGCAGCATCTTTAAAGTTATACTAGACTTGATCCCATCTTTTTCCTTTCTTTTTGTGTTTTTTCTTTTCTTTATAGATGAGGATGATATCAACTGCAAAGAATCCGTTGACAATCTGATCAATAATGAAAAGAGCGTCGTCATCCACTAACAGAGTGATAATCTGATGGAAATTAATTTTTTGAGACTTTGGAACTGTATGTGCAGATGAAGCTACCTACCATCTTCTTTAATTATTAATTAAGATGTTTAGGGTCGGTGGTGTTTCCAATCATGCACTGTTTTATTTTTTAATTAGTTAGAAGTGAAATAGTTGTGGTGTGAAACATGATCAGATTGTATGATCATAGTGAACAATATGGAAAAGAGAGGAAGGAAGCCAGACGAAATATAATGGACTCGTGTTATTACTTGACACGTCGGTGTCATTATATATATAATGAGTCTCAAATGCCACTTAGGCAACTAACTACCTAGTGGTAGACTTATTGACTAATATGTACAATGGGTAGAACCCTCACTGGCCAATATGTGGTCAATTAATTTTGTAATAGGGTAATTCTAAATTTAACATGGGTCCAAGTAGTACAACTCATTTTAATGTAATCTTCTTTTTAGAGTTCATTTTCAGCCTCGAAAAACCAAAATAGATAGGTCAAGCATCAACACGACAATAATTTCTTATGTTGCTAAAGCCCTGCAGCCAACACATAAACTAATATCCAATTATTTTGCAATTCTAGGATTCCATTTTCTAGGGTTAAGAAAGTCAATTTAGTAGAATGTTCATATAAGTATATTTTTTAATGTAGTAAGATCAAATACTTTATATTGTAGGAGAGCTTGAAAGGAGAGTTTGTTAGGTTTGGTCTCAATCCAAAATTTCCTCTTGTTGCAGGATACAGTTGGTGAAACGATACCGGACAAGACATTGACGGAGGCTGAAGAAGAGGATTTCATGAGCATATACTCACTAGGCCCAGTGACCCGAGCTAGAGCAAGAGCGGTAGCCAAGGCTACTCAATCAATGGTCACTAAAGGCTTAGCCCAAAATGGCGACAGTGGTGCAACCGAGAGAACGTGGAGTTTGACAACGCTCGAATTGGTGGATGACTACCGGACACTTGGCGAAGCAACGATGGCCTTCAAACCAGCCTCATTAGCCAAGGGTCAACACACGGTTCAGTCTGCCATCTCGAACGAGCCACAACAAGCGCTCCAGAACCCAGATGGTGATCGCCATGGTGTTGGTAGTGATCGCGGTCGTCCAACAGAAGCAGCCAGTAGAGTCTGAGTCCGGACGCGATCGCCATCCTGACGTGGCGATCGCGGCAGGACAACAGAGAGCTCTCAGATTTGTCCGAGAGCCCGACGCAATTGCCACCCTTATATGGTGATCGCGGTCGCCTATCCCGCTGTGTTTTCGTATTTTCCTTTTTAGACGGTTTCTTTAATTGTTTTGCGTTTAATTCGGTTTAGGGCTGCGAAATTAGGTTTACTGTTAGTAGCAACCTCTCTTATAAGTTGAACATTTTCCATGGTTTGTTTCTTACGTTGAATTTGAGTTTAAGCATTGAAGTTGAGTTATCTCCTCCCTTAAACCTTCTTCGTCAAACCCCACTGATTGGATCCGGAGTTGTTCTCGATAGCGAACTGTCATCAAGCCTACCTACTGAATTTGATCATCCCTTGAGTGGACTCTCAAGACATCGAGTTCTTGTTAAATCGAAAGATTCAATACTTATCAAACCCTAGACGAGTTGAAGAACGGCGACTTCCCTTTCTACCACGATCCCCCGAGGCATACGAGTCACCCAGATTCGTATCAATTGGTATTAGTTTCCAGCGGTTTAAAGGTGTAGTCATTCTAAAACTCTTTCTTTCACGTAATCCCTTTCGTTTCCACCAAATTCCGCATTGTTAAGTTTAAACTGAAAAATTCGAGTGAAACCCTAACCTAAGGTGACGAATTCTTATACTCAAGAAAACGTTGTGGCTTTACTCACACAAAAAAACAGAAAAACCCAGAGAGATTGAAGATAACTAATAACCCGAAGATCGCAGATATCTTAGGCTTCATCAAATTGTTAAATCTTTGACCGTTGCTTCAAGTTTTTGTGATTTACTTGAATATCTTTCATTTTGGTCTGCCTTACTTTTGTCTCTTCTCTACCTTTAGCATCAAACAAAACTGAATGATATTCTTTCTATATAAAAAAAACAGCACTTGAGTTCATAAGTCGATCTTAAATTCGATCAAAAAGAAATCCACAGAAGATCTAGACTAGTAGTCTATTCACTATCTCAAGTGTCCATTGTGCCTATCTCTCCATTGTCTACTCATATAAGTTTGGCGTCTTGATTGCATGCTAGTTAAGTTTTGATCAATTACTTGCTTGCATCTTTCTTTGATTTCTGAATTTGTTGTTGACTTGGATATATTGATCGGGCCCTGAGCTAGCCTATCCTTCCCTCACGGATTGCTGAAATTAGTCACCTTACCACGTGATTGATAGTATTTTGTTTGATACTCTTTGAGCACAGATTTCTGATTACTGTTGATATCTAATTTGTGACTATGTCTGACCAAGGTACAAAGGAACGAAGTCTGTCAGACGCTGAAGTTGAAATTGCTCGGCTCAAGGAAGAAATGGGCGTTATGCAGCAGACAATTGTCGAGGCAGCATCATACAATCAACGAGCCAGAGACAAAGGCAAATCCCCTGTAGTTCAGCGTCTTGCTAGTGTCATTGAAAAGGGTGCTCTTACTGATCGCTACAAGCCACAACGATCTAGACACGAGTCAGACGAAAGTGGCTCTAAGAATGATGAGACGCCTAACCATGAGGAGTACAGGCCTTTAGTCCGGACTAAATCCTAGCCTAGAAGGTCGAACAGGGCTGGTATACACCGCCAGGAGTCCTCTAATAGGAACCCCCGACGTCCTCAGCGAAGTGGAACGCCAATTGCTTTTTGCAATACGATGAAGAAGATCTAGAACTTTTTGGGCAAGCTAATCCCAACAACTTCCATCCACCACTTCAGAACCCCATTGAGAACCAACATTACCCCGAAGGTTATCTTCCTCCTCCTGAATATACAAATCCTCCTACTTTTCGTAATTACAGGAATGATGATCGGGGTTACAACCATAATGAGTACCATGATGTGAGACATTCACGAGTACCACAGAGACGACGAGGACGTGCCAATGACGGACGAGGCAATGACAAACGTGTGCAACAAGAAGTTTCTATGAAGATAGACGTCCAGCCTGTCGTGACATCAATGTACGTATTGAAAATTTTGCAGGTGAATATGATGCTGCTGTTTTTCTTGAATGGAAATAGACAACAGAGCATATTTTGAACCACTGTCACTATGAGGATCATGATAAAGTGGAGGTTGCAACTCTACATTTCACCGAGGCTGCAAACACATGGTGGAATAGAGATGTAACCATGAGAGAAAGACGAAGGTTCCCACAGGTTGACACTTGGAATCAGCTGATGTTCATCATGACACAGAAATATGTGCCAACTGACTATAAGAATGAGCTGCTTTTGAAGATAGCACTTGCTAACAAGGTACACAAGCTCTCAATGAAGTTTATGCTTCTTTGGAAGATATGTACTATAAAGCAGGTATGAGTGTGTCAGCAGCTACAATTCGAACCAAGTTCTTGAGTGGTTTGAACGTATCAATTAGAGACCAATTGGAGATTTTGCCTATCAAAGATCTCAACTCTCTTGTGCACACAGCGATGCAAATCCACAACCAATTAGTGCGCAAGAAATTCTCTCCATGGGCTTCCAATCAAAGGTATAACTCGTGTGATAGTTTGTCAAAATCTATTAATTCTACTCTAGATGTGCAGCAGAGAAGTCAAGGACAAACTAAACCACCATACAAGAAGGAAGCACAACAAAACACTCCCCCAAAGCAATCAAGAGGTGCCAGTCGCACCAACAATGCTTCGGCTTCTACAAACCGGAGTAGCACAACAGGCAAGGAGTGCTACAAGTGTGGAGGACATGGGCATATTTCAAGAGAATGCTCAAATCCAAGAAAAGTGTTGCATAATCAACAAGGTGGCTATGAGAGTATTGAAGAGGAGGCTGAATATGAAGAGGTTGCACAAGATGAAGAAGATAATGATCCTTATGTTTGTACTCCCTCGGATATGCAAGGAGGTACAACACTTAGCCTTGTTGCTAGGAGATCCTTAACTATCAAAGAAGCCGCGCTAATGGACCAAAGGGAGAACTTATTTCAAACCAAATGCTTGGTTCAAACGGTGTCTTTGAGTGTTATCATTGATGGTGGGAGTTGCTGCAATAATTTGAATGATAAGGTGGTTCACCACCTAATCTCAAGACAACTCCACATCCTCAACCATATGGACTTGAATGGATTACCGAAGGTAAGGGTGATGTGGTAAACAGGCAATGCCACATCTCTTTCTCTATTGGTCCATACAAAGATATTGTTTTATGTGATGTTATTGCAATGGATGCTACGCACCTTCTTCTTGGTCGTCCTTGGCAGTTTGGTAGGAAGACGATGCATGATGGTCTCCTCAACACTTACGCGTTCGTCCATGGAGGAAGACGTGTAACCTTGTTGCCCATGACACCACACGAAATACTCATGGATCATCAAGAAAGGAGCAGAAACAAGGCCTTGGAAGCAGCCCACAAAGAAACCCGAGGCCAACAAGCTCGGGATGCTACTACCCAAAAAGACGCGATCGTGGCCCAAGACATGGTGATCGCGTCGAAGGAACAGAGAGCGTCAGATGCCAACAGGGGCAAAACCGCGATCGCGGGCCAGGATATGGCGATCGCAGTCGCTCAACAGAGAGCTTCTGTTTTTGACAAGCCAAAGGCCGCGATAGCGGCCCCGATGGACGCGGCCGCGACATGTCAATCCAACAACACCAAGGATTTCCCTCCTATAACTCGAATGAAAGATCCATACCAACAAAAGTCGGGAATACAGGGATGTTGTGAGAACAGATTACTACTTACACGCTCTCGGGATATCACTCCAATCATTCAGGGACATTCTCCTTGCTTTCTTTTAATCCCTAAAGGGTGTCTTTCTAGTAACAAACAGGATGATTTACCTCTTGTCATACAATCTCTTTTGCATGACTTTACATACGTCTACCCTGACGACTTACCAGGTGGATTGCCTCCAGTCAGAGGCATCGAGCAACAAATTGATTTGGTTCCGGGCGCTTCCCTGCCAAACAGAGCTGCATACAGGGCAAGCCCGGAAGAGACAGCCGAGCTACAACGACAAGTTCAAGACTTGATGGATAAAGGCTATGTTCGAGTAAGCCTATCGCCTTGTGCAGTACCAGTTATCTTGGTGCGAAAGAAGGATGGCACATGGCGTATGTGTGTGGACTGCAGAGCGATAAATCAGATTACAATGAAGTACAAACATCCTATCCCCCGCCTGGACGACGTGCTTGACGAATTGCATGGTGCTACTCTATTCTCCAAGATCGATCTCAAGAGTGGCTACCATCAAATTCGTATGAAGGAGGGTGATGAATGGAAGACAACCTTTAAAACAAAGTATGGTCTCTATGAATGGTTAGTAATGCCCTTTGGACTTACAAATGCACCAAGTACTTTTATGAGATTAATGAACCAGGTGCTTAGACATTTCTTAGGAAAATTTGTTGTGGTTTATTTTGATGATATATTGGTGTATAGCCGTTCATTGCATGATCATGTTGACCATCTTAGACAAGTATTGGAATGTCTTAGGACTGAGCAATTGTATGCTAGTTTGTCAAAATGTGTATTTTGCTCTACTTCTACTGTCTTCCTTGGCTATGTTGTTTCTAAGGATGGATTGCAAGTGGACCAAGAAAAGGTCTGAGCCATAAAAAGAGTGGCCAGCTCCTACTACTCCCACTACGGTAAGATCATTTTTAGGTTTGGCGGGCTTTTACAGAATATTTGTGCGGGACTTCAGCACAATTGCAGCCCCATTACATGAGCTCACAAAGAAAGGAGCCACTGTAGAATGGAAGGACAAACACAAGGCTGCATTTCCCCGGATCAAGGAAAGTCTTTCCAATGCCCCTTTGTTGCAACTCCCAAACTCCCAAAATATGTTTGAGGTTGAGTGTGATGCCTCTAATTTCGGCATTGGTGGTGTCTTGCTCCAAGAGAAAAGGCCTATTGCCTACTTCAGCGAAAAACTCTCAGGTGCAACACTCAACTACCCTACTTATGATAAAGAACTTTATGCTTTGATTAGGGTTTTCAAGACTTGGCAACACTACCTATGGCCAAAACAATTCGTTGTGCACACAGATCATGAGGCATTGGCGTATTTGAAGCAACAATCCACTCTAGGAAGATGCCATGCCCGTTGGGATCAACAGTCCAACAGAAGCAGCCAGTAGAGCCCGAGTTCGGACGCGATCGCCATCCTGACGTGGCAATCGCGACAGGACAACAGAGAGCTCTCGGATTTGTCCGAGAGCCCGACCCGATCGCCACCCTTATATGGCGATCGCGGTCGCCTATCCCGTAGTGTTTCCGTATTTTCCTTTTTAGACGGTTTCTTTAATTGTTTTGCGTTTAATTCGGTTTAGGGTTGCGAAATTAGGTTTACTGTTAGTAGCAGCCTCTCTTATAAGTTGAACATTTTCCATTGTTTGTTTCTTACGTTGAATTTGAGTTTAAGCATTGAAATTGAGTTATCTTCTCCCTTAAACCTTCTTCGTCAAACCCCACTGATTGGATCCGGAGTTGTTCTCGATAGCGAACTATCATCAAACCTACCTACTGAATTCGATCATCCCTTGAGTCGACTCTCAAGACATCGAGTTCTTGTTGAATCGAAAGATTCAATACTTATCAAACCCTAGACGAGTTGAAGAACGACGACTTCCCTTTCTACCACGATCCCCCCCGAGGCATACGAGTCACCCAGATTCGTATCAGTTGGTATGCATTTTCTCTCTTAACTCCTTTTGCTTGGAGTTTAATTCCTCTTTTTGGATTGATAGGCCTTATATATGTCATTGTCTAAACACTATATCATGATGAAGTCATATATGCATTTTTGGAATATATATTTTCATGTTGAAGAGTCTAGGCTGGACTTCACTGACTATAATTTACTCAATCTAAGGGAAATAATTTCTTCACATTACCTTGACATGCCTTGGCGTAATTCTCACCCAATTATAGTTTGTTATATATCCAGTAATTCTTCGAGTTTAACCCGGAATCTAATTGAAATGTTTTTCACATACCTGAATATGCTTCTGGATGGATGTGAGAATGACAAGGAAGAAACTAATGGCTCAACTTGCATGGATTGGTTTGAGGTTAGTAATTTTGTAAATAAAAACATGAGCATGCCTTTTTTATGCTATTTTTTTGGAAATTTTTTCAGTATATTAATATAAGAAGAACTTACATCATCAAGCCGTTATAAAGACGTGAAGTTTGTCAAAAAGATCAATGAAGACAAGCTACATGAAGGGAATTCAAACTAAGCTTTAGGGAGCGATTTCCTTCGATGTGCGTGAATCAATTCCTTCATTGATTGCTTGATTAACAAGCTGCATTCCTCCGGTGAGCAAGTTGGGTCTTGATAAATGTTTTTTTTTTCGGCTTGCCAAGTGAAGTAGACAAGAGTAGTAAGAGCAATGCTTCTCAATTTGAACACAGGAGAGGTGGGGTTAGTAGTGTTGCTCAGCCAAAGAGACCATTCCATGAGGTTCAAAAATGTAGAACTTGATGTTAAGCCATTGCATTGTGAGCTGAGATACAGTATGCACAAAATTTCATTCCAGCCACAAATTATTTTCAGTTTCTGGGGGAGCCGAACAGAGCTTACAATTCGGGTCAGAGATGATGCCCCATTGCTGAAGTCTAGACAGGCTAGCAGTCTGTTTTGGATCACAATCCATGTGATGAAGCTATGACGGGTAAGGTGATGGCGACCCCAGATGGACTTGCACCAAGGAAGAGTGACATCAGTTTTCTTAAGTATACCATAAATATTTGCAGAGGAGTATTTACCGTTAGGGAGAGTCATAAGCGCAAAAAGATCAAACTGGTTTTTGATGGTGAGATATCTGTCTGTAAGCTTGATCAAGGATTTCAAGTTGCAACTGTCATTCTGAGAAGAGGTGTCACTTTGATGCTTTCTTCAATGTGCTTCTGTTATTTACGTATCATTCTTTTTGTTGACAGGTGGAGTCGTAAAGAATCTTTCATTGGAACGTTTATGAAAGAAAATTTGCATGTAATACAAGAAGCTATGAAGTTGAAGGCTAAGCTATATTCAAGCTTATGTCTGAGGGGTTTTAGAGATCACTATGCAAAATTTATGATGGTGAGAATATACAAACCCCTAGTCTGAATTTTTAAATTTTGTTGTTAAACTAGAAGAGGTTTCTCATGAGTCAGAAACAAGCCCATTTGTTTATATTACATATGCCGATGCTGAGGAAATTTGTAGGGGAGAGTTGCTCATTACACTATCCTACTCTTCTTATGATCTGGTGAGTTTCCCAAATTATGTTAGTTTCATTCTCATCTGTTCAATTGATTGTTCAACACATGCTTCAATAGATGACATTCTAGAAGTAGAGCCAGAAACGAACAAGACTGTAAAAAGCTGGAATCTAGCATTGACTCACAACCAAACATTTCTATGTTGAGAGTTGCACTAAGAATTTTTATGGAAATCCCTCACCAAGAACTCTTGAGCTCATATACAAGACATGTATGAAAGACCTTCACCTGGACCATGTTGTTGACCCTTGATCCTTGAAGAATTATTCATCATGTATGTTGGACCCGGCTAAAAAGGGGCCTAGGCCCATTAAGCGAAAGACCCATTATTCTTCCTTTAGGTCACGAAATGAAGGATATATATATATAAGTGAACAGTGCTAGAGGGAGGAGAGAGGAGAGATCGGGAAAAGAGGGGCTGAGAGGGGATGTAAGAGCTGGGCGATGGAATCTCGGAAAGAGAGGCTCGTCAAGGATGAAGTAGGAGACACCATCTTCTACCCGGTTTCAATCCTGGAACCAAGTCATCTCGGCTCCGGACTCGCCCGTTTCCTCCCCTTCTGAGTTCATCCTCGCCCGATCTCATACCCTGCGCGACCAAGGTGGGTTCCTATTGACTCAGGGCTCAAGGTACTTGCGGGTCCACGATCGTATGCCTCGCTCGATCGATGACGGCTCACAGGGGTGCGGTTCAGAGGTTATTCGACCTTCTCCGACCTCCGACTGAGTTTTGGTCTAACTCGTGAGCTCGACCCGGTCTTCACAATTATTCACGCGAGCCCGATCATCCGTCTCCCTCCCCCGACTGAGTCGGATCTGGCCTCCATGATCGCCTTTGCTTTATCTAGACGTCGAGGGCTGCTCGCGAGGTAGATAACCTGAGATCAAGGATCTAGGTGTCGGCCACGCCTGGTTCATGCAGTATACAATGTCACGCGAGGGTCAATCAATGTGTTAGGCGTGATTTCGGTAGCTCGCAGTTAGTCACGCGAGGGTCAATTAATGTCGACTTCCGACTGCATACTCCATAACTCTCTCGCGAGTTCGCGCCCTTCGTCTACGCCAAACGTCATCGTCGACTTCCGACCATGCCACGTTCTGTCTCGCGAGCTCGACCCCTTCGATCGGTGATAAAGGATTACAACGTGAGTCTTAGGGCAAGACTAGGAGGAGCTAATTGACTTTGCTCGCGAACTTAGTCACTCAGTAGAGATTTGTATCTCTTACGTGTGACCGTATCCATTTAATGCCCAATTCTTTACCATACTTATATGCATGAGTTATATATAAAAGTAGAGGGTTTGAAATCTGCACTCAAGGTAAGACGTTCAAGCACGTGTGTTTATACTCTCGCGTCCCTTCATGCTTATTCACCTAATATATCGTTTATATGATTACTGACTTGAGCGTCGGAGTGCCCTTCCCGGGGAGCCTCCTCTCCGGGTTTGGCCTTTTACAGGAACTAAGAATGCCTCGGAGGCTTGCGAGACTGATAGCAAGAGAGCCTTGAGAGCTCGTGAAAAGAAGAAAAGAGAATGAGACTCGAGAATCCGGAGTGTTGCCGGTTACTCTTCCGTAGGGAGGGAGGGAGGGAGAGAGAGAGAGGGAGAGGGAGAGGGAGAGGGAGAGGGAGAGGGAGAGAGAGGGAGAGGGAGAGAGAGAGATAACCTATTTCACAAGCAAAAACAGTCCATATACAATGATTTGAAGCTAACAAAAAGCCAATCACATAATTATTGATGTTTAAACATACAGTTACAGTTTGGTATAATTAATTAAGTTTCTTTGGGCCTAATGTTGTGATAATCTCATTAAATCTGCCTAAATCAAAGTTTTTTTATTTTTAAAATTCCACCTTTCATTAGAGTTTATTCCTGAATAGGACACCATTCAAATGTTCAATAAAAGGACAATGCTTTGAATATTGAGCAGGTAATAACACTATTGAATCTTTCATTTAGACGACATGCACATAAATCTTACATCTTTCTGGTTCTTGGTTAGTAGAAATATGTAGAGGTTGATGTCATTTCTTTTGTTTGACAATGAGCAAGGTTTGTTCCTATTTTATGTGTAATGAGTGTTCTCTATCTCACCTACACTTTTTCTTGTTCAACTATTGCACAAGCTTTTGTAGTAAGTCTTGATTTGGCTGTATCATACCTATGTGTTGGTATATCTATGAAACCAAGACTATTTAGGACTTTATGATGCACAAAGAGGTCTTTTTGTGTCCTACAAACTAATTCTTCATATCCCTTGAGTCGGTAGTGTTTGTTGATTGCTTTGTGTGTTTATGTTTATTTGATGTTATACCAGTGTATTTTTTCTGCCAATGCTCTTCATAATCTCATATCCAATCTGTGTGAGTCAGCTACTACAATAAGAATATGAGATCATTGTATATCACTGAATTAACTATATTTATTTAGATTATTACAATTTTAAATATTTAATTTTTTAGGTTTATATTTAAAATGGGAGTGCACCATTCCTGATTAAAAAATGGATCCTATTATTCCCACGCTTGTCAGATGCTATTTACACGCCATATTGTTCGCCTTACTTAGGCGAACTACTTTAGCTCGCTTAAGTTAGGCGAACAACCAATTCCAGGGGTAAAATAGGAAAAATTGTGTAATTCTGAGAAATATTCAAACTTAGTTCGCTTAAGTTAGGCGAGCAACATTTTTTCAAAAAAAAAACAAATTGCACCGAAAAATAGGGTAATTCTGAGATTTGTAATTTTATATTCCAAAAAACGTTGTTCGCCTAATGTAAGCGAACAAATTGCTCGCCTACTTTAAGCGAGCAACTTAGGTTCTTGCTTTTTTTAAAAACGTTGTTCGCCTAATGTAAGCGAGCAGATTGCTCGCATACTTTAGGTCGAGCAACCCAATCTTCCGCCTCTTTCTTCTTCCCTGATTTCTCCGCAAAATTCAAATTCTCTCTTCTTCTCTTCTTCTTTCGATTCTTCATTTCTTCTTCTTCTTCTTCTTCTTCTTCTTCTAGCAGCAATGGAGCAGTCGGAGCAATCGGAGAAGGTGGTGGCGGTGGCGGTTGTCGGTGCTGGAGGAGCAATAGGAGAAGGTGGTGGCGGAGGCGGGGAGGTGCTGATGGGCGAAGCTGCTGTTGGTGGGGATTTGGGGGAGGCGGGGGAGGTGGTTGCAGAGGCTGTTGGTGGTGGGGATTCGGGGAGGTGGGGAGGGCGGGGGAGGTGGTTGCAGAGGCTGATGTCGGGGAGGGCGTTGGTGGGGTTGCAGAGGGGGTTGCAGAGGAGGAGGGCGTTGGTGGGGAGGTCGGGATTCGGGCGGAGGGCGAGACTGAGGTTGAGGTCGGGACTGAGGTTGATGAGAAAAGTGAAGAAGAACCGGCGTTGGCGGGCGTCGGGACTGCGGGAACCGGGGTTGGTGGGTTGCCTCAAGGTGGAGACGGAGACGGCGCGGGGCAATTTCAGATTGCCGGTGGGGCTAGAAAACGGGAAACTCGACAAGACTACAAGACTCCGGCACCCAGAAATCGTGGTGAGGTACGTAATCTTAATTCTCCTAACATAATTTGATTATCGTTTATTAAATCGAAAGTATGTTTGCATGATTAGAAATTGTTTATGTATGATTGTTCGAATTATCGTAGTTTAATAGAAATTGTCGTAATTGAATGTAAATTGTTTATGCATGATTGTCGTAGTTGAATTTAAATTATTTATGCATGATTGTCGTAGTTGTCAAAATTGAATTTAAATTGTTTATGTATGATTGTTTAATTATTGTACTTGGATCAAAAAATTTGTTTATCCATGATTAGTGAAAAAATTGTTATATGTTTAGACAATTCTAAGAAATTAATAATTTAGGGTGTACGTGCTGCATTGGGAGTCCCGGTTTGTTCGACACCTATGGCTGATAGACATTTAGATCCTCCGAGGGTGATCACAGATAGTGATCGTAGGAGGGGTGTAGCTGCAAGGGTAGATATAGAGGAGGCGTATTACGCATCATGGATATAGAGGAGGCGTATTATCCGGACCTTGTACTCCGCCAGTTCGGACATATACAGATGATCCCTCGTGAGCCTCTGCTGGAGCCTATCAAGGTCATTCGCACCGAGAGCATCTACCACTACACCATGCAATTCCCCCCCTGAGTTGTCATTAATCTGGGATGAGGAACCTAGGCCGTTGTACCTGATTGAGCAGCCACGAGCCTCAGACTTCTGGGGAGTGACTGAGGACTACTTGGACTAGTTGGACGACTTCTCGCACATATATGTAGATCCCACATCTATTCGCCAGGATCGTCCAGGTGGTCCTATTCATCCTACTCCGTCTGTCGACACTCTTGCGATATGTTTTATTAGTTTTATTTGATTATTGATTCTGAATATCTTATAAAATTATGATTCTAATTTTATTGTTTTACGAATGTAGCGGAACCAGTTAGTTGCTGCTATGATCAAGAGTTATTTAGACAGACCGAGAGATATGACCAACATGATTTCCCAGGAGGAGGTTGATGATCTCATGAGGAGTTTTCTACATGTACTGGTAGACGAGTCTATTCCGATGGCTCCCCCTCCTCCTCGTGCATCTCAACATATTTTTAGAGATTCTGTTTATGATCCAGGCCAGGGTAGTGGTAGTCAGGGTGGTGGGGACGTTGATGCTTCAGGTAGTCAGGGCAGTAGAGATTAGATTGCTCGGTTTGACATACTTTTACAGTTTGGATTATTATATGTATAACGTTTCTTTATTTTTATGATATTTTGGACTTGCGAATCGACTAATAACGTCGAATGGTGCGAGAATCAAGGAAAAATGACTAATAAAATTAAATGGTGTCGAATGGTGCGAGAATCAAGGAAAAATGACTAATAAAATTAAATGGTGTTGAATGGTGCGAGAATCGAGGAAAATGCCGTTCATTCTCGAATGACGCGAAAATCGAGAAGAAACGAGTAATAAAATCAAATGGAGTCGAATGGTGTGAGAATCGAGGAAAAACGAATAATGATGCCGGAATGACGCGAAAATCGAGAAGAAACGACTAATAAAATTAAATGGTGTCGGATGGTGCAAGAATCGAGGAAAAACGAATAATGATGCTCCAATGACGCGAAAATTGAGAAGAAACGACTAATAAAATTAATTGGTGTCGGATGGTGCGAGAATCGAGGAAAAACGAATAATGATGCCCGAATGACGCGAACATCGAGAAGAAACTACTAATAAAATTTAATTATAGTCGAATGGTGCGAGAATCAAGGGATAGCTACTAATGACGCGAAAATCGACAAGAAACAACTAATAAAATCAAATGGTGTCGAATGGTGCGAGAATCGAGGAAAAATAACTAATGATACTCGAATGACGCGAAAATCGAGAAGAAACGAGTAATAAAATAAAATGGTGTCGAATGGTGTGAGAATCGAGGAAAAATGAATAATGATGCTCGAATGACGCGAAAATCAAGAATAAACGACTATTAAAATAAATGGTGTCGGATGGTGCGAGAATCGAGGAAAAACGAATAATGATGCCCGAATGACGGGAAAATTGAGAAGAAACGACTAATAAAATTTAATTACAGGTGAATGGTGCGAGAATCAAGGGATAGCTACTAATGATGCTCGAATGACGCGAAAATCGAGAAGAAACGAGTAATAAAATAAAATGGTGTCGAATGGTGCGAGAATCGAGGAAAAACGACTAATGATACTCGAATGATGCGAAAATCGAGAAGAAATGAGTAATAAAATAAAATGGTGTCGAACGGTGCGAGAATCGAGGAAAAATGAATAATGATGCTCTAATGACGCGAAAATCGAGAAGAAACGACTAATAAAATTAAATGGTGTCGGATGGTGCGAGAATCGAGGAAAAATGAAAAATGATGCCCGAATGACGCGAAAATCGAGAAGAAATGACTAATAAAATTTAATTACAGTCGAATGGTGCGAGAATCAAAGGATAGCTACTAATGATGCTTGAATGACACGAAAATCGAGAAGAACGAGTAATAAAATAAAATGGTGTCTAATGGTGCGAGAATCGAGGAAAAACGACTAATGATGCTTGAATGACGCGAAAATCGAGAAGAAACGAGTAATAAAATAAAATGGTGTCGAATGATGCGAGAATCGAGGAAAAACGAATAATGATGCTCGAATGACGCGAAAATCGAGATGAAACGACTAATAAAATTAAATGGTGTCGGATGGTGCGAGAATCGAGGAAAAATGAATAATGATGCTCTATGACGCAAAAATCGAGAAGAACCGACTAATAAAATTAAATGGTGTCGGATGGTGTGAGAATCGAGGAAAAACGAATAATGATGCTCGAATGACGCGAAAATCGAGAAGAAACGAGTAATAAAATTAAATGGTGTCGAATGGTGCGAGAATCGAGGAAAAACGAATAATGATGCTCGAATGACGCGAAAATCGAGAAGAAACAACTAATCTCAATTACACCTGAATTTGGTTTGAATCCAGTACGCAAAACGAAAAACACAAAGCATCATGCCTTAACCTGCAGCTCGCCATCCATAAGAGAATTCATAGCCAAAAAGGCTAATCTCTCCTTAGAAGCAGTTACAAACCAACACTGAAAAACACAAAGCATCATGCCCTAACAACTAATATATTACATTGGTTCGATACTAGAGAAACAATGACATAAACGTCCAAATTCACAGGATTAAAGCAACAACAAGTCTACAGTTATGATTTACAAACTAGATTGAAAATACATCTTAATAAACACTGACATAAGAAGAATGCACACAAACATGGTCACATGTTTGTGACCATCTAATGCGCTTTCTTCGTTAAGTTCTTTCGTCAAACTTTCAATGCGGCTAACACAATCCTCCCACATGTCCTTCATGTCTGATCTAAGGTTCCTAGCAATTATTTGAAAAACCAAACCTCTTGGTTCAATTTCATCGCACCCGTAGATTAACTCACCGTGTCGTGACATGTCAAAAGCCTCAATATCAGGATCAATGAATTTTTTTCCTAAATTCACCTTCAGTATCACTTGAGCTATAATCGTACAACCCGTGGATGTTGTTGGTTGGGGAATCAACAGACATGGCTTCATCATTTTACATCCAAGCCAAGCCAAGCCAACAAAAAACCAAAATAAATTCAAATAGAACCAAAATAATGGTAAGAATCTATGAATTAGCATATGAAACCATCCAATCATCACCTAAACATAGATAACGAGATCTCAATGAACACAAGATAAGATCATGTCCATCCGAGCAACACTAAAAATCATAAGCTTCAATAAGATAGCAACTCTTACTACTGTACAGGAAACTGAAACAACATACTGAAGGCGCTTATAATCCCAAAACAAAGATCAGTATAATTGTTCCTGTGTAAGCAAAACGGAGTTGATCAAAGCGGCTTATGAGTGAGCCAACAAACTTAAATAATTCTAAGCTAAAACAAGGTAAGTAACACCCAAAAGCCACAAACAAAACAAGTCTCTACTTGTAAAAACACAAAATGCAGTAGCACCAAGCAAAAAGCAGTGGTAAGTATCAGTTTTACCCTTACAACTTGATTATATGATTATTTTTAGCCACACAAATAAATCTCATATAAAAACCAAAGCAAGTCTTCTCTTGTAGGACAACATAAATTAATCACCTACTATAATTGATCAAACTCCCATTAGTATAAAAAATGACATTCATATAAGTCACCCTCAATATTTGCATCATCTATTCTACTTCAATAGCCTATTCTGTAAGTAAAACATTAAATCACTTCAGCCAGCATAGCAAATACTTACTTCACAGTTCATATGCAAAAATCAAATCAAGCTTGCACTGAAGGAGAGCAAAAATTTGTCACTGTCGCTCCAAAATCAGTATTCTAACTATTGAAGCATTTATGGTCAGAAGTGGAGATATTAAAGACAAAATCAAGCTAGCATAAATTTCACAGTTTCCATACAAAGAACACATCAGTATTCTAATTATCACCAACATAGCAAATACTTCAAACTTCACAGTTCACATACAAAGAACAAATCAAGCTTGCACTTGAAGGAGAGAAAAATTTGTCACCGTCACTCCAAAGTCAGTTTTCTAACTATCGAAGCATTTATGGTCAAAACTGGAGATAATAAACACACTAATTTACCTTCGACAAGTTCAGTTTTACGAGCATAAAGCAACTGCTCATACACCCCTAGATTAGACCAAAGAAATTACAGCATAAAGTACCTCAGCTAGCTGTTCAATGGAGAAATTGATGAGGAGAGGGCGTCGGTCCGGCTGCGAGGGCGAGAGCTTGGAGGAGGCGACGAGGAGGCGAGAGAGTGGACGAGGCGACGGCGAGAGCAGAGAAAGAGAGAGAGAGAGAGAGATTCGGCTGCGAGGGAGAGAGCTTGGAGGAGGCAAGTGTGAGGAGAAGGCGAGAGCTGGGAGGAGGAGGTGACGAGAGCTGGGAGAAAGAGAGGGAAGAAGAGGCTGAGCTGGGAGGAGGAGGAGAGCTGAGAAAGGAGGCGGAGAAAGAGAGAAAATGAGTTTTGGGGGTAGGAAGAGGTTGCTCGACCTAATCCTTAAAGCCCCAAATTTGCTCGGTTAAAGTAGGAGAGCAATAGTTTGCCTACTTTAAGCGAGCAATTGTAAATGAAGAGGGAGGAGGCTACTCGCCCAAATTTGGTCGGTTAACGTAGGCGAACTATAGCTCGCCTACTTTAATCGAGCAAAACTAATAAGTTTATTCATTTTTAAATCAACACAAATGAGTTTTGGATGTAAAATATAATATTTCATAATGAATATGAGTCGTTTTGAAGTGCTTTATCCGCTAACCGTTTTTGGGTCGTTTTTATTTGTTTGAGTCGTTTTTTGCCGAGGGTGGAGGTAGTCAAAGATCAAGTGAGTAAGCAATCGATAAAGCGAGTAATTGCGTCAGATCTAATTTCATAAAAAAGTAGATGTCCATCCACGATGCGTAATCGTCAACTTACAAACACGCAAACTCAACAAAGTTCAACCACTACAAACACACAAACACAAACTAGTCCTCATTTGAAGTGTGAGGACTATCAGGATAGTGCAAACGTCTCAATAACTTGTCATGATCTTTCGAATACCACTCGAAAATTTCCTCATGATTTTGATTGGCCAGTTTGAGTCCACGCATCTCATACAACAATCTTTTGATAGTATCGCCCACTTGTTCCTCATATGGGGGGGGGGGGTCAAGCCACTCGAAATAATGACATTTTCTGCTTGGGTCACCACATTTAAAATAGCGTCGGTTGTATTTGATAGGTTGAGTATCGTCCATTTCCTGCCATGAAAGTTCCAAACCACAATGACAACGTTTATTAAAGGCGTTGCGATCAACAGAGGTAGCATCTGACGAGTTACTCCCCCCGAATGTGCTGAAATTATTGACCAAAATATTATTACGAATTAACGTTGACTAAAACATACAAAACAAAAATTTCATATGCTCATAAAATCGAAATTATGCTCAATCATACGCTCATAAAATGCAGATTATTAACCCAAAAAAATGTAAGCAATCATATGCTCATAAAATCGAAATTATGCTTAATCATATGCTCATAAAATGCAAATCATTGAGCTACTCTGATCAGTGGTCTAATCTGAGTGGTCTAAAGTTCTTGTCCCAAGAATCAAGTGGTCTAATCTAATCAGAGCTACTCTAACAACTGCAAGTTCTGAATAGAAGAAGAAAATAAAAACAAATATGCAGTAGTGGCAAACTTAAAAGAATTAGAGCACTAAAATATTAATTGCAGAGCACAAATAGCAACAAGGAAATTATCCAAGTCCATATCCCAAGTTTGAAACACAATCGTTCACACTTACCTAGCAGTAAAAGTGTGAATTTGGTTGGACCTTGGATAGAGTTGAATGCCTATGAATTAGTCAAGCTATAACTTCCAGAGATTTTCAACTCCAACCCTAAACATTTGATTTCTACTATATAACAACAACAACTACTGTGGATACCAACTAAGGATTCGCTCTACTATATAACTTCCAAAGATTTTTATACAGTTTACTCTATTTAATCCGAATCATTTGGATTAAGGTTTAGGTAATTTCAAGATAGAAGCTCAAGCCTATCCTACTATACTAAGTTTGAAAAAAGTTCTGCTAATGACCCCTAATTTCCAAATATACAACAAGTGTTCTAGGTATTCTGCATTCATGTTTAGCATAGAACAATTTATATTGTATAGTATATAAGCCAAACACAAGTCATTAGTATATAAACACAAGAATTAATATCAAAATTTCTATGCTAATGTAAATTTCTTACAGCGAAGATTCATGGTATACGGGTGTGGCGGATAAGGCGGCGGAGTTGGTGGGTGCGGCGCGGATAGCGGGGTTACGAAAAAGAAGTTGTCGGTTGTTCAAATGTGACATGGTCGTCGGTGGAGTGGTGTGGAAGTGGTGGTGAAATGGTGGTGAAGATTGAAGAGTGAGTGAAAAGAGAGGAAGAAACAAATGGAAATTGATTCCGCCTAATGCGGCGTGACCTAGTTAAAGATTGATGTTCGCCTACATTACGCGATCAAACGTGTGGTGCAAAATGTTATCTTCTTGATCGCTTACATTAAGCGAACACACATGTGGTGGAAAATGTTCTCGCCTTGTTCGCTTACTTTAAGCGAGCTTTGTTAAGGAGTTCACCTACATTAAGCGAACAAAGATTTCATAATGAAATAATATATGTTTGCAATGGAGGTGCTACTCGAAAATGAAGATGTTTTGATTGGGATTTACCCACATGGTTAAATATCTCTAATATGCATTGAAACCAAGTTTCATTCCATTCCGACATCGTTTAGGCGTCGTTTGGCAAAATTCGGCCTTAAGGCCTTTTAGCGTTTACACATAGTTTTGAGTCTCGTTTTGTGTGAGCGAGACTTTATTGTCACTTTATATGCCTAATAAGACTAAGCTGTATAATTTTTTCAAACATAACAATACATCGATGTTCTTAACCTTACATATTGCAACAACTTAAAGAGTGATGACTAGTTTGATGTTTTCAAAGGAGGTGCTACTCGAAAATGAATACGTTTTGATTGGGAGTTACCCACATGTTAAATATCTTTAATATGCATCGAAACCAAGTTTCATTCCATTCCGACATCGTTTAAGCATCGTTTTGCCAAATTCGGCCTTAAGCGCCTTTTAAGGCCTTTTAGCGTTTACACATAGTTTCGAATCTCGTTTTGTGTGAGAGAGACCTTATTGTCACTTTATATGACTAATAATACTAAGTTGTATAATTTTTTCAAACATAACAATACATCGATGTTCTAACCTTACACATTGCAACAACTTAAAGAGTGGTGACTAGTTTGATGTTTGCAAAGGAGGCGCTACTCGAAAATGAAGACGTTTTGATTGGGAGTTACCCACATGGTTAAATATCTCTAATATGCATTGAAACCAAGTTTCATTCCATTCCGACATCGTTTTGCAAAATTCGTCCTTAAGGCCTTTTAAGGCTTTGTAGCGTTTACGCATAGTTTCGAGTCTCGTTTTGTGTGAGCGAGACCTTATTGTCACTTTATATGCCTAATAAGACTAATTTGTATAATTTTTTCAAACATAACAATACATCGATGTTCTTAACCTTACATATTGCAACAACTTAAAGAGTGATCACTAGTTTAATGTTTGCAAAGGAGGTGCTACTCGAAAATGAATACGTTTTGATTGGGAGTTACCCACATGTTTAAATATCTCTAATATGCATCGAAACCAAGTTTCATTCCATTCCGACATCGTTTAGGCATCGTTTTGCCAAATTCGGCCTTAAGCGCCTTTTAAGGCCTTTTAGCATTTACGCATAGTTTCGAGTCTCGCTTTGTGTGAGCGAGACGTTATTGTCACTTTATATGACTAATAAGACTAAGTTGTATAATGTTTTCAAACATAACAATACATCGATGTTCTTAACCTTACATATTGCAACAACTTAAAGAGTGATAACTAGTTTGATGTTTGCAAAGGAGGTGCTACTCGAAAATGAAGAAGTTTTGATTGGGAGTTACCCACATGGTTAAATATATCTAATATGCATCAAAATCAAGTTTCATTCCATTCCGACATCGTTTAGGCATCGTTTTTCCAAATTCGGCCTTAAGGCCTTTTAGCGTTTACGCATAGTTTCGAGTCTCGTTTTGTGTGAGCGAGACCTTATTGTCACTTTATATGACTAATAAGACTAATTTGTATAATTTTTTCAAACATAACAATACATCGATGTTCTTTACCTTACATATTGCAACAACTTTGAGAGTGATGACTAGTTTGATGTTTGCAAAGGAGGTGCTACTCAATATTATATCATATTCATTATGAAATATTATATTTTACATCCAAAACTCATTTGTGTTGATTTAAAAAGGAATAAACTTATTAGTTTTACTCGATTAAAGTAGGCGAGCTATTGTTCGCCTTTGTTAACCGAGCAAAGTTGGGAGACAACCTCCTCCCTCTTCATTTGCAATTGCTCGCTTAAAGTAGGCGAGCTATTGTTCGCCTACGTTAACCGAGCAAAGTTGGGCGACAACCTCCTCCCTCTTCATTAGCAATTTCTCGCTTAAAGTAGGCAAACTATTGCTCGCCTACTTTAACCGAGCAACTTTGGGGCTTTAAGAATTAGGGCGAACAACCTCCTCCCTCTTCATTTCATTTCAGTCTCCTCTCTTTCTTCGCCTCTTCTTTTCTCTTTCTCCTCTCTTTCTCCGCCCTCATTCTTACTCGCAGCCTTCTCCTCGAAGCTCTTTCTCCGCTCTCGCCCTCGCCTCCTCGAAGCTCTCGCCATCCCCTCCTCGTCGCCTCGTCCGACTCTTTCCCTGCTCTCGCCATCGCCTCCTCCGGCTCTTTCTCCGCCCTTATTTCTAACAACTTAGTAAGATATCATGATTATTTTCATCTTTTATCTTCATATGCATGATTTGTAACAACTCTTATTTCGAATAATGCATGATATGTATACTTAATAATGCATGTTACAAATTTTCTCATAGCACGTTCTTAACCTTATATTACATGCTGTTAGGGTTGCTATGCATTCCATCGATGCCTCGGTTTTCGACCACCCGATCGCCACCACAACTACCACCATTATAATCGTCATTGATGTTGCTCCCATTTTCAGTTTGGTGTTTTGTTTTGGAATTAGTTGTTACATTTTGAGTTATTTGTGGTTTTATGTATTTATTGTGATTTTGTTTAATGATTTTTGGGCGGCTGGTTTGGTTCAACTCATAGCTGGATGTATAATGTATGAATACATGGGATGCATGATTTTTTTAGTTTTTTGGGTTCCTTGTCAAGACTTGTTCAATAGAGTTGATGTATTGCATGTTTGTTTGTTTTTTTGCAAATTGAGGGTCTTGATTATATTTCTTACCATTTGGAAGGAGTATACAAATCCATTTTTTTATTGTTAGTCATAAAGAAGTTGCCATGAAAACTTGAAAGCTTTTGTTATTTGAGTGGTCCTATAATGATATGTTAAACTTTCACTACAATACATCTAAGAATGTTGTATGTTCTCTTACACATAATATTACTCCATCATTAAAAACAATGTAAGGTGTATTAATATAAGAATGTAAAATTTCACAAAACTAACTTTTGCGGGTTAAATAGATGAAAAAAAGATCATGTAAGGATGGAAAATTATATAGGAATATGTACTGATGATACAACTCATGACATTCTTTTGGTATAAGAAGAGAAGACTAAAATGACATTTTTTAGTGATGGTATGATCTTGACCTAAGAGTCCAAGCAGTGACAACAACTGATGTTGTGTCTCAAAGAGTCTTTTGTGAAATTGAAATTTAATCAATCTTATATCTATATAAAGGTTGGTTGTCGGTTGCACGAATTGAATGAAATTGGTAGTGATTTTTGAGTTCCTATTGTCTGGATCCAGATTGCTTGCTACTCCAATTTTTGAGTTCCACTTATAGTCACTTTATATGTTGTTTGTCTGTATTGCTTGAGTTTTGGATGATAACTGTTTGACCAAAGGAAAAAAAATCACTTTGCCAGTGTAAACTAACAAACACCACATTCTTGTTTAATTGTCAATGACCCCCTTGTAATTTATATCATATGCATAGGATGGTTTTGTATGCATATATGAGAAGCAAGTGTGCAAGTGTGCAACACAGCTTTATTTGTGTTGCTGCATTTTTCTCCACTGTAATTTATATCATATGCCTAGGATGGTTTTGTATGCATATATGAGAAGCACACGTTTTTGTATGTGCAAGTGTGCAACACAGCTTAATTTTGTTGTCAACTACTTAGTTTTGTATGCGGATAATGGAATTTCGTGATTATTGTATGCAGATAATTGTTGTGGATTTACTGAAGATTTAATTTTCATCTAAATCTTTTGTATGCAGATAGTTGTTGTGGTAACTTTTAGACTACATTTAGCAATGGACTCCTCCACCAACACAACGCTGTCGCAAAGCTTTACCGAAAGTGGAACCCCTCCACTCTACAACGGCCATCAATCTCTCACCGTCTCTAACCCTTCTTCTCCTCTGCCGGCGACTCCCTCATTCTCCTCCATGAACAACGACTACTCTCCAGAGGTCGATCCCTCGGCCACTGACTCTGGTCGATCAGGGTGCTCATTGTCCCTCCCTGCAACTGGGGTCCCGACTGCTTTGGAGATCATACTTGGAGCAACCACCCGTCGGAGGATATTGATATCGACATGTTGTTTCTTCCAGGGCATAAGAAAGAGTCGATGGAGATGCAGCGGTCACCGGAGCTGTCGGAAAACGAAGGCGTCTCTCGTCCCCGGGAGATCATCATCATTCTTGACACCCCGACGCCGGAGATTGCTCCTCCTCTGTCCCCTGAGATCGTTGTCATTCCGGACTCGTCGTCTGTGTCTCACTCCCACTGTGCCTCCAACTCCTTTGAATTCTAGCTAAGTCTTCTTGGGGGCTTTGGTTTAATTTTCTGTTCTATGACTTGATTATGAACAATGGTATTGATCTGGTAATATTTTCCGTATTTGGAAGTCCTCGTGTGGACTGATTTTTGCGTATATGGAAGTCCTAATGTGGGCTGTATATTTTGTGTATGTACTGGACTATGTATTTATGGGTTTATGTAATTATGGTTTGCCTATCTGGAATTGCTCTTTTAATGTGCTTGAACTGTGATTAAATTGCTATTGTGGTTCATCTGATGAACTGTGGTTCATCTGGTGTTGTTGTGTTGTTGCTGTTGTTGTTGTTCATCTGATGAACTGAGGTTCATTTGGTGTTGATGTGTTGCTGCTGCTGTTGTTGTTCATCTGATGAACTGAGGTTAAATTGCTACTGCTGTTGTTGAGTTTGTGTGTTTGTACTTGTTGAACTTTGTTGAATTTGTGTGTTTGTAATGGTTGAACTTTGTTAAGTTTGTGTGTTTGTAAGTTGACGATTACGCATCGTGGTTGGACATCTACTTTTTAATGAAATTACGCATCGTGTAAGTTGACTTGTTGATTTAATTTGGTTTCTCTAGTATCGCACCAATACAATCTCGTTTTTCTCGATTTTCGTGTCATTCGAGCATCATTTCCTCGATTCTCGCGCCATTCGACGTTAATTAACATTAAATCTTGTTTATTGCGTCATTAGTAATAAATCTTGCTTATTGCATCAGTTTCTCGATTTTTGCGTCATTATATGTCATTAAATCTTGTTTCTCGCCCCATTCAACATTTTGAGTAGAATAATGTCGTTTTGAGTCGTTTTGTAGTGTTTTATCCGTTATTTGCCGTTATTGCTCGATTAAAGTAGGCGAGCTATAGTTCGCCTACGTTATCGATTGCTTACTCACTTGATCTTTGACTACCTCCACCCTCGGCAAAAAACGACTCAAACAAATAAAAACGACCCAAACACGATTAGCGGATAAAGCACTTCAAAACGACTCATATTCATTATGAAATATTATATTTTACATCCAAAACTCATTTGTGTTGATTTAAAAATGAATAAACTTATGATTTTTGCTTGATTAAAGTAGGCGAGCTATAGTTCGCCTATGTTAACCGAGCAATGTTTTGGGCAAATAATCTCAATAGACCAAATTGCCTTTAGATGAGGTAAAACAATCGAAACAAATCTGAATATTAAGACGTTCTAAACAATCAAACCAGACAAATCGAATGAGGCAAGGATGGAACAAGCTTAGCTATAAGAACGACAGTCGTATGTATCAGATCGCACGATGAACACAAGCAAATAACTCCAATGAACACGAATTCTCTTGTTTCTGTGGATGGATTACAGAGTACAAACAAGTTCTAAGAGTATATGGAGCGTATTTTTATATCCCTAGAATCTCTCCTAATCAAGACGTTAATCCCTTATTAATGTGATCCCGGAGATTTCTCCTTCTTCCCGACCGTTACCCCATTTAAGACGCGTGGACCAGATCTTAGGATCTTCAAAAGCAATAGCTCTCTTTCCTTCTATTGGCACGCGATTTGGGCTTCTCCAGCGTTCTGGTTTCATGGGCCGAAATCAGGCCCAACAATTTGCCCCAAAAGAAAGCGTGGATCGGGCTGATGGTTTCTTTTTTAACCCTTAACCCTACACGTGTCTCAGGGTAATTCGGCGGTTTGAATTCAACATGCATTTACACGGCTTTAAATCGATGGGACGGCTCGGTTAGAATCATCATTCCACTTCTGTCGCCTGTGAGTCCCAAGGTTGGTTTCTTCTCCCCTTTTCACTTTCTTTCATCTTCTTCACCATGGCTCTTGAACTTCAGATCGAAGCTGACAATCCCCTTCCGTGTCTATCCGACCAAGACGTTGTACCCAGCGAGTTGACCGAAGAGGATTTGAAGCAGTTTCGCCATTGGTATGGCTTTCCTGCTGAGTCGACGTTTCGAGTGCCGGAGGCAAATGATCAGGCCGACGACGAGGAGGATGACTGGGTATGTTTCTTTGAATACCCTTTTAAAATTGGTCATACCTTCCCATTATCTCAACTGGTCCGTGATGTCTTGGCAAGATATAATCTTGCTTATTGTCAAATTATGCCTCATGGATGGAGGTTGCCCCGAATCCTTGATCGTCTGAATGACATATACCCTAACCTGAATTTCAATATGGCTGCCTTCGAGTACTTTCACCAACCTATGTCCATAAAATCCCATATGTACTGTTTCACGGCTCGATCCGGCTATAAGGCCCTTGCTTTACGCCAGAGTCCTAATTACAAAGGCTGGAAGAAGCGTTATTTCTTCACGCAGGTATCGTCGTTGGGCACGGTGGGGGATTGCAGTCTCTTGAGAACTCGGTGGTTACGCCAAGGTATGTATTCTTTCTGCATTTGTTCTTCTTTGTGACGTTTTAACTTTGTCTTACTTTCTCTTTTTTGTAGTTCCAGAGGAGATTGACCGTCCGTCTGACCCTGCTCTTGAAGCTAAGCTGAGACAGATCGTGGTTGTTCCGACCCTTCATCACACCTTTCAAAACTCTTCAATCGCTCAGCCCATTCCTTCCGGCGTCATGGGTCCGTCTCCTTCTCCTTCTAAGTGTAAGCGTCTCAAGCTCTTTTCTTTTTCTTTTTGTATTTATATGGTGTTTTGTCTCACCGTGAGGCCATGTCGTAATGGCAGCGACCAACACCCGTGCAGGGCGGTCCAACGCTCGTATGTCCTTCAAAGATCTGATGGTTGTCAAAGGGAAAGGCAAGGCATCTGCGTCCCAAGTCCTTCCTCCCAAACCCAAATCAGGGGACAAGAAGAAAGCGTCTGATATCATCGACCTATCGAAGGACATCGTCCACGTCGGAGCTGAGGCGGGAATTTCAAAACTCTCAGATGTCGTCATCCCTGGTGACGTTAAACTCAAGAGCCTCCATGATAATGTGACATTTGTTGGGGAGAATCTGTGGGCGGTAAGTCGCATTTTGTAAACGATCTTCTATCATGTATTTCTGTTTTTTGAATATGTCTTTCTCCTTATAGGTCGTTCAGCACATCTTGGAATGTCATGACAAGTTTTCAAAGGCGATCGACGATCTTACCTATCGGGCTGAGACTGCTGAAGGTCGTGTAAAGGACATGAAGAGTATGTTGAAGAAGGCGGAGGACACTGAGACTGAGTTAACCAAACGTCTTAATGAAGCAAACAAATCACTGGAGGATGAAAGGAACGCATGTGGGTCCAAGGCTGTGGCCATCGGCTTGTACTTTGGGGCTAAGTCTCGCATAGAGATTATGGAAGAGTACGTCAAGCGACAGCATGTGGCTTGGGATCTGGATGACGCGAAGGCTCAACTAGCGGCGACATTTCCTGACGGTTGCCCACATCCGGAGTATTTGGATGACGTCCCTAGGCAGGAGGAGGGTGCCGATGAAGCCGAATCAAGCTCGGGTCGCACAAAGGTCGTCGTGGAGTCTGTGCCCAAGGAGTGTGTTTCCAAGACCGACGACTGATCCTCCTTTTCTCTCTCTCTACTAAACATTTGCTTTGTGTGTGGTATGTACTGATACTTGAATTGTTTTGGCGACCCGTCCACCATCGCGGGTCGCATGGTTGTAAGACAAGGTTTTGGCAATCTGTCCTCCATCGCGGATTGCATCTTTATGTAAGACATTTGGCCAAGTAGGCCCTTTTAATGCATTGTCGTTATCTTCTTTGTCATCTTGAGTTTGAGACGACCTGTAATATGATTCATTTGACATGAGTCTTCTAACCTTTATGATAAGTATGTGTTTGATTGTGTATGTGTTGTGATCCGATACCTTATGACGTATATAAGGTCGCAAGGTACGTGGACCCAGGCATCGCGTCTTTATTCGTCGTAGAATTGATCGGATCCTTGTGTGTTGGCTCTTCTTAAGACAAGAAAAGGGGGACTGTGATGTAAATGTGCACGTGTTAGAGTCATGACGTATGTCCGAAGGATAAGATTTTTAGCAATAGTGTTTGCGTAGTGTGGGTCGATCGTACCTTATTGTTGTCATAAGGCAAGCAGGGTACGTCGTGCCTATGTGATCCTTCGTGTTCCGATCGATCGTGTTTGTATGTGTGTGAGCTCGTGAATGTGTGTATGTGGATCCACTTATTCTTCGCAGGTCTTTATTGATGTATCTGCAATTGCTTTGAAAAAAGAGAACAAATATATCCTTGAGTGATAATCGGCCGTGTGACGCAACTACCCTGGGATACTAGTGTCAGTACTTATTCATGGGAGAAAGTAAGTGATAAGATTAAGGAGTAACCAGTTTATTGCGCAATATGATTGAGTAAATAAGAGAGTTTTTCAAAAATGATACAGCTTTAGGTGAGTCGCATTCCAACTTCGTGGGACGGGGTGCCCATCGATGTTCTCTAAGCGATATGCTCCTTGTCCTACGACCTCGACTATCCTGTATGGTCCTTCCCACTGTGGAGCCAGCTTACCATCTCTGGGATTCCTGGTGTTCTGGAACATCTTTCTTAGGACCCAATCTCCTTGCTTAAAAACTTTGACCTTGACGTTCTTGTTGTAACTCCTAGCGACTTGTTGTTGGTATTTGAACATCCTGATCCGTGCTTTTTCTCTGAGTTCTCCGATGGTGTCTATATTGTGTGATAGAGCTTCGTCATTGTTGTCGAAATTTTGCAGTCCGTATCTTGTGGTTGGGAGGAGGAATTCAGCAGGGATCACCGCCTCGTATCCATACACGAGTGAAAAAGGTGATTGTCCCGTTGCATTATTTGGCGTCGTACGATCCGCCCATAAGACATAGGGCAATTCATCGACCCATCGTCCTTTGGCTCCTTCCAATCTTTTCTTCAGGTTATTGATGATGATTTTGTTACTGGACTCTGCTTGTCCATTGGATTGAGGATACCTAGGTGTAGAAGTGACCAATTTTATGTTCCATCGAGCACAGAAGCCCCTGGTCTTGCCCCCTATGAAATGGGAGCCATTGTCGCAGACAATCTCTGAGGGTATGCCGAATCTGCAGAAAATGTTACGTTTTATGAAAGATATTACCTGTGCTTCTTTTATTTCTCGATAAGCTTCGGCTTCAATCCATTTAGAAAAATAATCTGTCATGGCTAAAAAGAAAACTCTCTGCCCCGGTGCTGGGGGGAGTTTACCGACAATGTCCATCCCCTATCTCATGAAGGGCCATGGAGCTATCGTAGGATGTAATAGCTCTGATGGTTGATGTGGGACGGGCGCGTGCCGTTGACACGCGTCACACTTCTTTGCATGGTTTAATGCATCTGTGTTCATAGTCGGCCAGAAGAACCCTTGACGCCGAGCTTTACATGCTAGACTACGTCCTCTTGCGTGGTTGCCACACTCACCATTGTGGATCGAGTGCAGTAGTTCTTGTGTTTCAGACGGCGTTAAGCATTTCAATTTTGCCCCTGTGACAGAACGTTTGAAGAGTAAGTCATCGATTATGTCATAAGAGAGGGCTTGTACCTTAAGTCTCTTCGCTACTGCTTTGTCGGTTGGTAGGACACCTCGGACCATGTAGTCCAGAAATGGTTTGGTCCAATCTTCTGCAGTGTTTTCTGTCTCTTCTTGACCGGGGTCTTCCTCATTAACTAAGACCTCGGGGTGTGTGCCTTTTGCTTTGGATATAGCAGGAGTCGTTACATGGACAATAGGAATAACAGGGAATTCCTTGGGATCTAAGGCGGATCCCAAATTGGCCAGTGCGTCTGCTTGCGTATTTTGTTCTCTGGGAACCTGGTGTATCTCAAATGTGTTGAATTTTTCTATTAACCCCCGAGCAACAACCACGTAGGTTGCCATCCTATCATCCTTAGCGGCGTATGATCCTTGGACCTGGTTGACTATGAGCAATGAGTCACATGTGACTTTGATGTCTTCTATGCCCATGTCAGTCGCCAAGTGCAAACCAAATATGAGTGCTTCGTACTCGGCTTCGTTATTCGTCGCATCCTACTCACATCTCACGGCTTGGGCTATATTTTCCCCCTGTGGTGATTTCAGTACGACGCCTAGACCTGTGCCCTTGACGTTCGACGCTCCATTGGTGTGAAGTTCCCATGTGCCTTTTTGATCTGTGGCTGTCAGCTCTGATTCTTCCTTTATTGCTTCTTCCTCTAAAGTAGGACTGAAATCAGCCACGAAGTCAGCTAAAGCTTGAGATCTGATTGTTGTCCGTGGTTCGTACTCTATCTCGTACCCACTCAAATGTATTGCCCACTTTGTTATGCGTCCCGTGAATTCCGTCTTTCGCAGCACGAATTTCAATGGGTGATTTGTCCTTATGACGATCGTATGCGACTCAAAGTAGGGTCGCAACTTGTTGGATGCCATGACCAGAGCAAGTACAAGTTTCTCCAAGGACGAATACCCTGTCTCAGCCGGCAGCAGAGACCGACTTACGTAATAGATAGGCAACTGCTGGTCGTCTTCCTCCCTCACCAAGACTGCACTTACCGATGACTCAGATACTGACAAATAGAGAGGTAATGCTTCTTCTGTCTTAGGTTTGGCCAGTAACAAGGGGTTGGACAGATATGTCTTAAGATCCTGGAAAGCCATCTCATGCTCCCCGCCCCATTGGAAGGACTTACTTTTCTTCAATGCGTCGTAAAAGTGTCTGCACTTATCTGATGACTTTGAAATAAATCTGTTGAGGGTTGCGACTCATCCTGTCAATTTTTGGACGTCTTTGATGCACCTGGGGGACCTCAAATTCATGATCGCCTTGATCTGCTCAGGACTGGATTCGATGCCCCTTTGATTTACCAGATACCCTAGGAATTTTGCTGACGACACACCAAAAGAACACTTAGTAGGATTTAGTTTCATATTGTATCTCTTAAGTACCTCGAACGCTTCTTGCAAATGTTCAATGTGGTCCTTCTTTCGTTTGAATTTCACCAGCATGTCGTCGATGTATACTTCCATGGTATCTCCGATTTGATCCTTGAACATCTTATTGACCAGGCGTTGATAGGTCGCTCCTGCGTTCTTAAGTCCGAAGGGCATAACCTTGTAACAGTAAGTACCATGGCTGGTTACGAAGGCAGTCTTCTCTTGATCGTCCGGGTCCATCTGGATTTGATGGTACCCGCTGAAGGCGTCCATAAAGGTAAGCATCTCGTGCCCCGCTGTCGCATCAATCATAGCGTCGATATGGGGGAGTGGAAATGAATCCTTCGGACAAGCCTTGTAGAGATTCTTGAAGTCAACGCAGACTCGCCACTTGCCATTCTTCTTCTCTACGACCACTACGTTTTCCAACCAGTCGGGGTATTTGACCTCCCTGATTTTACCTGTCTCGAGGAGCTTCGTCACCTCCTCATCAATCAGTTTGTTGCGCTCGACTGCAAATTTCCTGTGTTTCTGTTTGACAAGAGGAAAACTAGGATCGACGTTAAGCTTGTGAGTCATTATATTAGGTGGTATACCCACCATATCCTCGTGGGACCATGCAAAGCAATCTGAATTTAATCTTAAAAATTGTAACAGAGACGTTCGTGTCTCATCGTCTAGGTCAGACCCGATACGGACAGTCCGTTTGGGCGAAGAGGGATCGAGTGCGATTTCATCCAGCTTTTCTGTTTGAGGCTCAACGTACCGCCTCGATCTCTCCTCATCCTTTGATTGCTATGCGGATCTGTCCTCGACTGCTTGTTTCATGGACACCATATAGCATTCCTTTGCAAGCTTCTGTTCTCCCTTAATCTCTTGAATCCCCCACTTGGTAGGGAATTTTATCGTTTGGTGGTAGGTCGAGGCGACCGCTTTCATCGCGTGGATCCAAGGCCTCCCAATAATACAATTATAAGGCGACTTGCAATCCACGACGTTGAACCTCACTTGGAGGTTTACACCCCCCGCGTATACGGCAAGGACAATGTCCCTGACCGTATACTTTACCTCACCACTGAAACCGACCAAGGGAATACGATTAGGACTGACATCGTCTTCCCCCAGTCCCATCTGTTTTAGTGTGGAGAGGTTCATCAAATTACTAGAGCTACCTGTGTCGATAAGGATTCTACGTATAAGACAGTTGCCGATGGATAGTGATATAACCAAACCGTCATGATGCTCGACCTCGCACGCGTCAGCATCTTCAAAGGTTATCGAGGGTAAGTCACTCACCCTCTTTTCCTTTGATTCCGATGGTGGAGGTGCGTCTAGGACACTACTTTTAACCTGTCTTTTCGCCGTTGAGTATGATATCCCACACAGTTCCGACCCACCTGAATTGCAATTAGTAATTTTGGCCGGAAGGCGGTTGTCTGGTCCTTTGTCACGTCGATCAAGCGTTGCCTTAGCTCATTCAGATATGAGATCCTTAAGGAAGCCTTGGGCAAACAATCTGGCGACTTCCTTCCGGAGAGCCACGCACTCGTCTGTATAATGGCCATGGTCAGCATGAAAATCACACCACCTGCTCATGTCTTTCTTAGACTCTAGCTTGTCGCTCTTTCGTGGCCATCTGACGTCCTTCCCGAACCGGTCGAAAGTCTTAACCAATTTTGCAACAGAGACGCTAAAATTGTAAGATTGAACCTTCAGTGGGAGGGACGGATGGTCCTTCCATTCACTCCCACGCTCCTTGCTTGGTCCTGCCCTATCCCGGTCTCACCTCTCTCGAGGATAAGGTTGACTCCGGTGGTCTCGTCGGTGGTCATCTCGAGGTCTGCGATCGACTCGATCAGGACTCCCATATGGTGCTTCGTCCTCTTCCAATCGAACATGCGCCATAGCTTTTGTCTGTACGTCTTTGAACGTCTGGCACGGGTATTTGGTCAGCTCCCGATAGAGCTCACTTCCCTTAGCTAAGCCCTGACGGAACACTTGGATTGAGGTTTGAGGGTCACAATGTGGGATTGACACCTTCACCTTGTTGTACTTATGCAAGTAATCACGTAATGATTCATTAGCTTTTTGGATGACATAGTATAGGTCACTAGATTGTTTCTCTAGTTTGCGACTACTAGCAAATTGATTCTTAAATGAGTCAACTAGTTTAGCAAAAGAAGTGATGGATGCTCGTGGCAAATGCATGAGCCATGGGAGGGCGGGCCCGGACAACGACGTCCCAAAACTCTTGCACATAACTGCCTCTCGACTCCCACGAGGGACCGAGATAGCCATGAGCTTTTGCTTGTAAAGGGCGACGTGGTCATCCGGGTCGCTTGTACCATCGTAACTAGCCATATTTGGTAAATGGAACTTTTTCGGGATCTCTGCCCGTGCGATTTCCTCGACGAACGGCGAATCTTCAAATCCGTCCGGAGCTTCCTTCTCGATAGGACGAGGTACCCCCGGGATCCGGGCGATTCGTTCATCCAAAGCCCTGAGACACTCGTTAAGAGCTTGATCTATGAGCATCTGGATGTTGTTAAGTGGTTGAACCTGCGTTTCAATCGCTCGGTCTATAGTAGGACCGACGGGAGCAGCAAAAGTAACCGTGTTAGCAGAAACCGGAATTTCAATATTAAGTTCAGGGTTACCAATGGACGCCCGACGATCTGTCGCAGGCGTCATGTCCACATCCTCCATGCTGAGTCGGGTTCGGACATCAGCGAGGTTGCTAGTCCTTACCGTCTTAGCTACGTTGGACCCTGAAGATTGTACCTGCGCTCTAAGAAGCGAATTTTCATTCATTAGTTGATTATTAGATGAAGATATTGCTTAGTAACGTTGACGTTGATCATGCATCTCCTTGCGCAGAGATTCCATGGACTGATGCATGATCCGCATCTCCTCCCGGGTTGACTGGGAAGCATCCTCAGAAACAACGTCGCCAGTGGACTTTGTCACCAGATCTTCCTCAGTTTGGCCTGGTATCTCCACGATCGGGGTTCCGTCGGGATTAAGAGCCAAAGGAACCGAACCCTGAGCGGAGGCATCGAGGATCTCATTCACCATCTTGGTTGATCGCAGAATGACCTAGTTAAGACCTGCAATCGATTGATTGCCCCACGGTGGGCGCCAAATTATTTTGGGAAAATAATCTCAATAGACCAAATTGCCTTTAGATGAGGTAAAACAATCGAAACAAATCTGAATATTAAGACGTTCTAAACAATCAAAGCAGACAAATCGAATGAGGCGAGAATGGAACAAGCTTAGCTATAAGAACGACAGTCGTATGTATCAGATCGCACAATGAACACAAGCAAAGAACTCCAATGAACACAAATTCTCTTGTTTCTGTGGATGGATTACAGAGTACAAACAAGTTCTAAGAGTATATGGAGCGTATCCTTACAAATGTTGGTTTTATGCCTTTTATATCCCTAGAATCTCTCATAATCAAGACGTTAATCCCTTATTAATGTGATCCCGGAGATTTCTCCTTCTTCCCGACCGTTACCCCATTTAAGACGCGTGGACCAGATCTTAGGATCTTCAACAACAATAGCTCTCTTTCCTTCTATTGGCACGCGATTTGGGCTTCTCCAGCTTTCTGGTTTCATGGGCCGAAATCAGGCCCAACAAGCAACTTTGGGTAACAGCCTCCTCCTTCTTCATTTACAATTGATCGCTTAAAGTAGGCAAACTATTTCTCGCCTACTTTAACCGAGCAAATTTGGGGCTTTAAGGATTAGGTCGAGCAGCCTCTTCCTACCCCAAAACTCATTTTCTCTCTTTCTCCACCCCCTTTCTCAGCTCGCCTCCTCCTCTCAGCCTCTTCCTCCCTCTCTTTCTCCCAGATCTCGTCACCTCCTCCTCCCAGCTCTCGCCTTCTCGTCACACTCGCCTTGTCTCCGTCGGTGCTCATTTTCATCCCACCTCAGAGTCCGAGCAAACTAGCAAAGGTACGTGCTTTCTGATTTCTTGTTGATTGCTAGTATTACTCATGCTGCCCCTGCTTGTATTTGTGTGTCTTCTGTCAATTTCCATGTTGTTGTTTCTAGTTTGTAGTGTTTTGTCCGTTATTTGCCGTTATTGGTCGTTTTGAGTTTTTTGTAAAATTTTGACATTTTTGCCTCATTTTGGCAATATTGTGGCATCATTTTGACAACTTTTTCAAAATTGACTCATAAGTCATTTTGGGTCATTTTTTTTTGTTTTCAGTAGAATAATGTCGTTTTGAGTCGTTTTTTTTTGTTTTGGGTAAAATAATGTCGTTTTGTAGTGTTTTGTCAGTTATTTGCCGTTATAGGTCGTTTTGAGTTTTTTGTAAAATTTTGACATTTTTGCCTCATTTTGGCCATATTGTTGCATCATTTTAGCCACATTTTGGCACTTTTTCAAAATTGACTCATAAGTCATTTTGAAGTGCGTATTATAAACGCATGGCGGTTGGATACAAGGGCAACACCAATTGCTAGATCTCGACACTATTGCATTTAGTCATACAGAGAACAACAAATTGTACGGAAACATTTAGTCAGAACAAATGAAAATAAAACATGGTGTATAACTAGTCATATTGAAAAACCAAATTGTACGACAATTCAACTCCTACTCATATCCATAAACAAGATGTAATAATCCGGATTTTCCCCAAACTGTAAGCGACATTCCCTAAAATCTTGCAATCTCACTGCAAACTGGGTTTCCCACCATGCTATTCTTGAATCACAATGTCTTCTCCAAGCATCTGTAATGGGTGGTAATGGCGCCACATCAGTGAGCGGTTACAAACACAAACAAACATGGTCGTTAGAATACGACAATAAACATGTAGCTTTTAACTATTACGTAGAGAGACGCCACATTATCGGGATCCAGTCGTTCTTAACCCCTACGAGTGCTATGGTAACAACTTGTGGCGGAAGAGCTAGCTCTGGTCCAGATGGCCTTATTGGTAAACACATCATAGGGTAGGAAGATAAGACGACGACCACAATGTTGTACAAGGTGACAAACACTAAACCCATGAATGACATGCCAAGCCAATAAGGTTTATTTACTTCAAAACTTAAGAAATTGGGTAAAAATTATAATTAAGTCAAACTTTGGGTTAAATTGATATTCTTCAACCCAGATCACTCCTCCCCAAACCCTAGAATTTCCCGGAGCAGATCTGAGTTCAAAATCGCAGGCGTACCAACGGATCCAAGTCGAGATCTCCCATGCCTACAAGGAGGAGTTGTCGCAGAAGGCAGAGAGGTTGGATGTGCGGTTGGAGACGAAGATCTGGTCATGGATGATGAAGGATCCATGACGGATGAGGGAGTGGAGGAGGAGGAGGCATTTTAGAGCGGCGAAGGCGGAGTGAGTGGAGTGGAGGCGGGACATGAGGGCGGTTATGGCGGAGGAGGCGATGGCGCATGGAGCGGAGTTGCCGAGGGAGAGGATGGAGGCGAGGTGGCGGGAGGAGGGTGGAGAGGAGGCGTCGTGGGAGGTGGCGCGGAGGATGGAGAGGGTTACGAATAGGGCGGAGGAATAGGTGGTGTTGGAGAGGTGTGTTGTTTTGGTTATGGAGGCTTTCTCCTTCTCTGATCCCGAAGTTTTCCAGTATACGCATTTTGTGGTCGGAAATCAGAAGTGGATTTGGGTTGAAGAAGATTATCAATTTAGCCCATAGTTTGACTTAATTATAATTTTTACCCAATTTTGTATGTTTTGAAGTAAATAAAAAGTTAGGGCTAAATTTATAACTTAATTTTTATTTTTAAAAATTAATTAAATTAATTAATAATAATATTTTAATCAAATTAACAGAATTATAACGGAGGGGTGGTTCTCGGCTAACGGAGTACGTTTAAGGGTGGTTTTCTCTAAAATGATTTTTAGGGGGTGGTTTTGAGCAAATCGACCCTTTTTAAGGGTGGTTTTCGTTACTTGAGCCTATCTTTTAACACACGATGCATCCCCTCAACCCTATCACGATGATACGTTTTGTTTATATTTTTACAATTACGTAATAAATTCAACAACACAAAGCTCAAAATAGTACATGTTTGTCGTCCTCGTGCAAAAGTGAAGAGAGCGACCAGTCCACGCTCTTACTATGTTTTCCTTGTAAGGAGTCAACCATTGCTTCTCGACGTATCTAACAAGACCCTTCAACCGACCTCTCCTCAATGCAGCGAGTCTCTCCTCATAAATTTCCTTTGTGGTTGAACAAAATATTGACCAACACTGGTTTACAAACATATCAGATCACGCACTACCTTTTATAACCTTGTTGGCATGTGCCTTGATGTTGCTTTTTATATGAACCCAACATAAGATATGTTTTAACGGGACATCTTGAAAAACATCTTTAATAGCTTTGATAAGAGCAATGTCACAGTCTGTCATCACAACGGTTGACATTACTCCTAGCTCCTCAAACTGATTCCTAAGGCACTTCATAATGAACCGGTAATTGAAATACTTCTCGTGTCGGGTGAATGCATATGCAATGTTGAACGTCTTCTGAGTGCTGGTGAAACCAACCATCTCCACCAAAGTCATATTGTACCTATCGATAAACGTATCCGGAACATAGAGAGTTTATCTACCTAAAGTATAGCTAATAAATACAACGAACTATTATTAAAATCAATTACATACCTATTTGTCTTGTACGTGACATCAACGATCACAACATGCGGAAACTTCTTCAACAACCGTAGGGAGTCATGGTGAGCAAAAAACAATATCTCGACCTCATTATCTTTATCCACATTCCGAAGAGGATAATAGACGTACCCGTTGTCTTTCAAAAAAACAAGAGACCATTGCGTAACCCTCAACTCCCCACGATCCTCGTAATTAATTTTTTGCAAAAAGTTTTCCACTTGTCTCATAGTCGTCATGTTTCCAGGGAACAGTTTCTTCATCCCGGTAAGAATTACTTTCGTTGTCCTGCACTCGTCAGCCTCATTCCTAGCCCATTTCTCCTCCTCCTTTGTCATCCGACCGATGAATGCACTCCCATGAAGGCTAGTAAGCTTGTGGTTGTGGGAGCCATGTACGGCATCCAAGACCCATTTGTCACACTAGTAGAAAAAACACCTGTTGAGGGGGGCAAAAAACCCCTTGTTGAGGCGGGCAAGGGGCGCTGCAACAGAGGGGGCTGCAACAGATAAATACTTGTTGAGGCGGTCACGAAGGCGCCCGCCTCAACAAATAGCCACAATTCTGCCTCAGATTGTCCATTGCCCGCCTTAAAATATTGATATGTTGAGGCGAACAAGTGTAGTGCCCGCCTCAAAAGTCTCTGAACGAAACAAAAAATAGTGTCCATTTCCTGCCTCAAAAGGCTCGCCTCCATTTGATCTCAATATAACAAATATATTTAATACAAAAAATTTGCAGCGTTCGATACAAAAAATTAAACAAGCCAATATATTCAATCGATCTGTCTACAAGACCCTGAACCCAATCATAAACTCAAACCTAAAAAAATCCAGATCTGATGAACAAAAACTAAATTTAATCTTCAAGATCTGATGAACAAATCTTCAACAACCTAAAAAAAACCTAAACTCAAACCATTGTTGAATCAATGGAACTTTTTGATGCTAACTTGCTACTACTTCTGAATTTTGGTATAAACTACATAACTTACTCTTACAATGATGCTGAACAGGGATCAGCTAAGCATAAATTGAGGTAGTCTCCAGCAATCTCTACTCCTCTAAACATAATCAGCTGCCGCAACGCAAAGTTGTTGACTCGTAATAGACTATAATCTTTTCTTTCTTCTTCTATTCTCTATCTCCTTCTCCTGATCCAGAAAAAGAATCATGAACAGATCTGTCTACAAGATCCAAATCTTCAACAACCTAAAAAAAACCTAAACTCAAACCTAAACTCGAATATGCTAGATCTGATGAACAAATTCAGATATGGTGGAGATGAAGAGGGTGAAGCCGAAGACGCCGAAGACGAGAGACATAGAACGGTGAAGCCGAAGACCAACAACCTCTAGATCTGGGTTTTGCTGACGCTCCTCCACGCTCCTCAAGAAAGGCGACGGAGACGATGAACAACCTCAAGAAACACCGACGCTCCTCCACGCTCTCCTCCGCCGCGACTCGTTTAAGCAGATGTGCTAGCTCTAGATCTGCGCTGCAAATCTGTTCGACAACTTCATGGATTGAGGTTGGAGAAGAAGAGAGGAAGAAAAGGAGATGAAAGGGAGAGAACGGACGGCGAGACCATGGACGGCGGTGAGGGTTATGAAAGGGAGCTGCAAAATTTTGAGAAATGAAAGGGAGATAGAACGTAAGGAAGAAATGGGTTGGGAAATAACAACAAATTTTGGGTCGTTGGATTAAGTTTCATCTAACGGTTAATTATAGCAATCCGTGTGACATGTAAAAAGGACAAGTTTTGAGGCGGGCAAAACTCTGCCCGCCTCAACAGGTCTGATTTTTTGAGGTTGTTGAGGCGGGCAAAACTTTGCCCGCCTCAACAAGGGCGCTGCAACAAGTGTTTTTTCCAATAGTGTCAGCAAGATTCTTGAACTCGTCTTTCCTACGACACCCATGCAACTCAAACTTACAACCGCTCTTATTTGATTTACATTCACGCTGACGTGGACCCATTAGCCTATGTATCGGGGGACCATATTTATCGCATGTCAAAGTGACTGCGTACCGACTTGTGTGAGCTTTCACCAAAACAATCAACAAACCTTTTGCTACCTCTTTCGCCCATTTAACCATTTCGTTCATACTATCCCAAACTTGGCCGGTACGGAAGTTATCTCCATAATCTTCCCCCTATTATAATGAAATTTTGCATTTAATGTTTAATTTAAATGAAATTTTTCATTTAATGACCTATCATTTCTAATATCGAAATTTATACAAGATTAGGACAAGAGCAAATAACCTATACAAATGCTTTATTTTATTTTCTACAAATGACCTATTATTTCAAGAATCGGAATTTAGCATATACGTCTACTAGTATTTATCGCATGTCAAACATAACACAACTAAGATAGTATCTACTCATATTCACACAACTAAGATAATTTCTAAACCTATTTCCTAGAAGAAAACCTATCATTCCTAATATCAAAATTTAGATAATATATCGTAAACCGGATGCAACACTAACCATGAAGATATCGTCGATCGGATTCCAGAATTCGGCTTCTTCCCTGACTTCAGCTTGGACACCGACTTCATCATTGAGAAACTCCATTTTGTAAGAGCATAATACCATTTTTTGGGGATCTATTGATATATAAAGACGAATTTTTTTGGTTGTTTGAAAATATGGTTGTTGCCTTCAGAACGGTCATATTTTCAAACGACTAGATTTCCAAATTTAGTAAACATTGCTCGCCTAGTGTAGGCGAGCAATGATAATATTGCTCGCTTACTTTAGGCGAGCAATGTTGTATACAATTAAACCCCAGACCCCAAAATTCGTAATTTGTCGCTGGAAAATGTTTATTTTTTCATTAAAATATGTTGCTCACCTAACGTAAGCGAAGTAAGTTTGAATATTTCCCAGAATTACACATTTTTTCCTATTTTACCCCTGGAATTGGTTGTTCGCCTAACTTAAGCGAGCTAAAGTAGTTCGCCTAAGTTAGGCGAGCAATATGGCGTGTAAATAGCATCTGACAAGCGTGGGAATAGTAGCCGCCTTAAAAAAATTCAACATTCTTTGCTTTTGGTGTTGAAACTTTCAGGTCTAATTCTTTAAAAACAAATAAATCTCTCTCTCTCTCTATCATGTGATGATGGAACATTACTTGCAGCAAGTTCTTATGATGGTGCAATCAAGGATATAAAGCAAAGATGAGTAATTTATTAACTTTTAAATCTCCAATGGTTGGAAGAATAACAAGGAAATATATATAAGGACGATCTGTGTAGCATGCATCTTCTTTTGTCAGTTGGTTTTGCTTTGCATTTTGTGTAATTTTGTAGTTTTCAACTTGGACTGGAGTCTACAGTTTTTTCTAGTTTGGTTCTCGCATGTAGCTATGGTGCGAAAATAAGAAGACATAGGCTTTGGAAAAGATATCGTGGGAGTAGTTTAAAAGAACATGGTTTCCTGATGTTATTGTATAGTTGTGCTATTTATTTCGGTTGAGATTCAATATATGTTCTTTACTAAGTTGGAGTGTTGACATAAATGCAATTATCATAGTCACTTTTTTTTATCGTGGACTCCATGAGCTCCTCAGTGGCCTGATATAATCTACCTTCATGATGAAGTGAAATTTGGATACGCAAATCAAAGGAAATTCGTACTATGCTTTAAATTTGTTAGCAAAGTCTTTCCATTATAATCCGAAAACAAGAATAACTCCACAACAAGTTTTAGAGCACATGACTTATATCTCTCAGAACAAAGAATATCAATTTTTTTACCAAGCTGTTGCATTCCTGCAAATCATTTCTTCCTATCATACTCTTATAACGTTCCTTTTTCTTTGACGTGTATTTATTTTTTTAAACGAAATTTAATACATAATTTAAATTTGTCAATATGATAATTAGCCCGATTCAATTTCGGGACGTCTATTCAACAATATTAAACCATTTAGAAAACATTCGCGCGGGTTTTCGAATCTAGTATAAGTATAAAAGTCGAAGCCTATATCTTACTTTTCAGCATCACGTTCATATTTTCTAACTACGGGTTAACTTATGAGTTTTGACACTTCTCCTATCATGTATGTTTTCGCGCGGGTTTTCGAATCTAGTATAAGTATAAAAACCGAAGCCTATATCTTACTTTTCAACATCACGTTCATACGGAGTATTTTCTAACTAGGAAAAGTATCACATGAGAATATATTATATGGTGAGAATTGGGAATGAATCTCCACCCTCCATTTTAAAGCAATCGGACGGCTCACATCGCGCGTGTGTGCTAGCACGTGTCTCTCTTTCACTGTATTAAATTATTTCTGTTATTGTCGTTCTCCTCTTCTCCTCCTCCTCGCGCTTTTCTTTTCTGCGGTCGATCTCCTCTCCTCCTACTCTTCTCCTCCTCTTCTTCTCCTCCTCTTCTCCTCCTCCTCTTCTCCTTCCTCGTTCGTTTTAATCTCCACTCTCCATTCTCCTTATCGTTCTCTATTTCTCTTGATTTCATCTGTTATTGTTTTGAAATTGATTTTTGGTTTTTGTTCATGTGTTGCAGGTGTTCTTAGCTCGTTGAACATCAATTCGCGTCATGGAACCAGGTTAATTTGTTTAAATAGGCTTCATTCTCGTTTTTCAAATTGTTTGTTTATCTGTTGTTGAATTTTTCTGAATTATTGGGTACGAGATATCCCTTTGATTGATTTCAGTGATTTCAGTGTTGATTTCATCTTATTAGTATTCCTATGTAAGATTGTTGCTTCAATTTCGACTTTCTGTAGTTGCTTGCAATTGATTCCAGGTTTTAGGTCTTTTAGCTATTAATCAGTATTTTTCCATTGTTCTGTATTTGATATTTTGTGTTGTTGCTTTGTTGATATTCAGGAAATTGCATTCCTGTTTGCAATGATGTTGCTAAGCCTTTTATTGGTCAAATATTTTCTTCACTTGATCAAGGGGTTCGGTTTTATATAAATTATGCAAATGAATGTGGATTTAATGTTCGTATGGGTACACGTACAAAAGCGAATGATTCCAGTAAAGTAGTTCTCTGGAACTATTTGGTTTGTAGCAAGGAAGGATTCACAAAAACACGTGTTTTAACCCCAAGTTCCCAGATGTCAAAGAAAAGAAAAAGGACTTCAGACAGATGCGGTTGCAAAGCAAAGATAGCTCTTCGATATGGTGGACGTGATGGCTATTGTGTAAAGAGATTTGTGGAATCTCACACTCATGATATGGTTCCTAAATCTCATCAACATTTCTTGAAGAACAATCGAAAACTGACTCCATTCCACCAGGACTTCATTATTAACTGTTTAAAGTCAAATCTTGGTACAAGTCAAGCATACAAGCTGCTCAAGAATTCTGTTGGTACATACTCCGATATTGGTGCTACAATGATTGACTTCACAAACATCAAGAGGGATTTGAACTCGTATATGATTGGTTGTGATAGTCAAATGATAATTGACAATATGGTTCGTAAGAAGGAAATGTGTGAGGCGTTCTATTTCAATTATGCTGTCAATGAAAAGAATGAGTTGAGCCGTTTGTTTTACTCTGATCCCATCAGTCGCAAAAGTTATTCATTCTTCGGTGATGTTGTCTCAGCCGATGCAACATACCAGTTTAATAGGTATGTACAATAAAATCACATTCACATGCAGACTTGAGTAATTCACATGCACATATGTACAAATTACATGCACCTTAAGTTTGTATGTGATTAATACCTATATCCAATTATTCTGTTTTGTTTATTCACATGCATACCTGAGTAATTGACATGCATATATGTTCAAATTACATGCACCTTAAGTTTGTTAGTGATGCATACCTATGCCCAGTTATTCTGGTTTGTTTATTCACATGCATAATTGAGTAATTCACATGCACATATGTTCAAATTACATGCACCTTAAGTTTGTATGTGATGACTAGCTATACTCACCTTCTGTTTTTTGTTTATTAACATATTTTTAGGTATGATATGGTTTTCATCCCATTCACCGGAGTTGATAATAACAAGAAATCAGTCACTTTTGGTTTTGGTTTACTCTTGAATGAAGATATCCCATCATATGTGTGGTTATTCGAGAACTTCAAGAAAGCAATGGGTCATGAGCCACATGTCATTTTAACTGATCAAGACGCTGCTGTTAAAAGTGTTGTGGAACAAGTTTTCAGTCATGCCGTTCATCGATTTTGTATGTGGCACATAATGTTCAAGGTTCCTGTGAAGGTTCATCTTAATTCACCATCAGAAACTGAGGAGTTCAAGAAAAGGTTCAATGAGATTGTGTGGAGTGATGAGTTGAAGAAAGATGAGTTTGAAGAGGCTTGGATGCACATAATCGATGACTACAACCTTGAGTCAAACAAATGGTTGGCAAATTTGTTTGATTTACGTCAGTTTTGGATCCCTGCCTTCTTTCAAGATGTTTGCATGGGAAGTATGCTTAGGACAACTTCTAGGTCTGAAAGTCAGAATGCCTTCTTTTCTGGTTTCATTGGAAGAAGTTCATCACTAGTCGTCTTCATGTTACATTATGAGAATGCTGTTGATTCTCAGAGACATACTCAACGAAGACTTGACCTTGAATCATCTACAAGTGTTCCAACATTTAAGACTCCGTTGCTTTTGGAGAAAAAACTTGCAAAGATTTATACTATCAATGTCTTTTATGATATCCAGGATGTACTATGGGCTGCTATATATAATTGCATTCCTGTCTGTCAATCATTGGATGGAGATGTTAGAACTTGCAGCATTCTATGTGGTGGGCAAGTTTATGATGTGCATTATGCTTTATCCATCAAAGAAGTGAGTTGTGGTTGCAACAAGCTAATAACCACTGGAATCCCTTGTTCTCATATGTTTTCAGCTTTAAGAAGTATGAATATTGAAGACTTCCCTAGCAATTTGATCAAGTCTAGGTGGACGAAGAAGTCAATGATTCAGCCATCATCTGAGATAGATGGTGCCATCTACAATCAAGGTTTAAATATGGATGAAAACAAGGTGCTTGTCTCTCAACTACTTTCTGAGATGCATGGTTGTGTCAATCTTATTGAGGATAATCCGATTGCCATGAATCATCTATTGAGTGTGGTAAGACGTGAGAAGGAATTGTTCCAAAAGTCAATGCTTCCTGATTCTACACTTGCATGTAGATCAACACAAAGTAGATTTGAGAAGTTTGTTGGTCCGGTTCCCGAGGTTATTAATATTCTTCCTCCTCCACATACCAAGAAAAAGGGCAGACCAAAATCTACTCGCTTAGTTGGTGTTGCAGAGGCAATCCGAGACAATGCATCCAAGGAGATTAGGCGTTGCACAATATGTCATGAGATTGGGCACAACAGTAGAACATGCAAGAAGGATACTCCAGTTGTTTGAAATTTATTTCTGTTATTCAAAACAACAATTCTTTTCATGATATTTTTGTTGAATTTGGTATACGTGTGACAGTTGTTTTACTTTTCTGTTAATGATATACACTTTCATTTACATGCACATTTATGGAATTGACATGCAAATATTGGAAATTCACATGCACATACTGTAAAATTGCAACTTTCTGTACAAGTGCCCATATATTGGTATTCACGTGCACAATATGTGAATTCACATGCACAATATGCATATTTACATGCACATTTATGAAATTCACATGCAAATTTTGGAAATTCTTATGCACATCCTTAAAAATTGCAACTTTTCTGTCCAAGTGTTCATATATGGGAATTCACGTGCACATTATGTGAATTCACGTGCACATTATGTGAATTCACATGCACATCCTGTTGAAATAACATGCACGCACATCATAATTTTCATAACTCTAAAAACATTTCATTTGCAAATACCCCACTGTAAAAACACACCACTCAATTACAGTGTTCTAAAAACATATCATCCAAAATAACATCCAACAAGTAATATTTCCTCCAAAATAACACAATACATGATCATATTAGTCTTGATACTCCAACATGTATTCAATCAGATGTTGTCTTCTTTTTTGCCTTCGAGACCATTGCTACAACCCTATTCTTCTCTGAATTCCAATGATTATCAATGATTGAAGTGCAATACTTAATCCTCATAGTCTCTATTTGCTTTGAATCTTCTTTCTTTAGTTGACTGTCCCAATCATCCACACCATTTCCAAAGTAAGTTTCCATATGTCTCAATGCAAATAACCCGCAGTCAATCTTGTTTGCATTGCTTCTCCATGGCATTTCCAGTCTTACAGTAGGCACTTGGGTTTCATCTCTTAAGACTGCAGCCACGTTATCCATTTTGTGTGACATTAAGTAGTTCACAAACAACTCTCTCTGCATTCCCAAGAAATAATAAACAATTAATGATCCATTCTTAGTAGAATAGAAAGTACATGTGATTATTTATTAAAAAACTCACCAATTTGGATGGTACTTTTCCATACTTCTCTTGTACACCAACATCAACAGCTGAATTGTCTAGGATATCAAATCTCGGGTTCTTGACATTTATGGCAATCACATAGTAGTGTTCAGAGTGACATATTGGAAATAAAAACTGTAGAAAATACAAGAATCAGAAAGTTAGAAACCATGAATGACATGCACAAAACCAAGAATAACATGCACAAAACAAGAAATGACATGCACAAGACAAGGAATGACATGCACAAGAGAAGGAATGACATGCACAAAACAAGGAATGACATGCACAATTTTATGTAATAACATGCACATACAAAAGTAACATCATGCACACTAAATATATACTGTACTTACCAAATCAATTGCTTCCTTTGTTGAAAATGAATACTCTTTCATAACCTTTTCCATTTCGTCGTTGAACATACTAGACCTATCCTCCAATGGTTCGTCTACTAAAATTGACCAGTTCTGCAAATCATTTAACATAACATTAACATGTGAACAATTAGTTTATGATCTCTTAAACTATACAATATAGTTAATGCATACCGAAACTTCTATTCTGACAAAGAACCTTCGAGGTTTTTTATCACTTTTGAATTGTTCATTCATATTCAACTCATCTGTCCACAAGTCAATTATGTTTGAATCTATATATTGCCCATGCTTCATTGATTTAAAGTCTTCTTTTGTTGCAGTTACATTCCCAAGCTTTACCACCAATTCCCTGAAAATTGACATGCATGTGAATACTGAGAATATGCATGTGAATATTGAGAATGTGCATGTGTATACTGAGAATATGCATGTGGATACTGAAAATATGCATGTGAATAACTTACTTGGCATTGGATGAGTCTTCAGTTAACCAATTATACAATTTGTTCTCTGCAGCCGTTGTTTTGACATTCAAATTTATCGCTCTTGGCTTGCAAGGTGACTTGTGGTGCTCAGATGGTTTCCATTGCCTCTTCTCTCTTGTTCCATATTCCGGCTGCACAATTTGAACTTTTTTTTCAATTTTCTTTCCTTGATTAATGTCTTCTGCATTACTAGATTGATTCAATGCTCCATCCTTCAAAAATATTTCAAAATAAAATGTTAGAAATACATGCACAATCATCCATATTGACCTGCACAACCAATTATAAAGACATGATCAGAAATAAACCTTATCCTGAATCATGGTTTCTTCATCCACACTTGATCCCTTATCAACATTATAAAGACATGAACAAAATAAAGAACATATTAAAATTCATCATGACAGCTGAAAATATATGAACAATGATTCAACCTATACCTGAGCTATATTGATGTTTTCCTCCATTCTAGTTCTCTTCTCACTGTTTTCTTCAGCTGTAAATCTAGCTTCATCAAATCTTTTTTTCCTTTTGTTGTTTTTAGCTCTGGTATATGTCTGTCGTATGTCCGGCACACCTTCTCTAGCTGTTTGTGCATCCCAAAATGTTTCAGTGTATGGTGTTGGATCCGGGAAACCGCTTGGACATACACCAGGAATACCCAAGGTAAACAATGGTCCAGCATAAGACTCTTTAAGCTTTATTGTCCTTTCAATTTCCTCAATGCACTTTTCAGCCTCCTCCCAGAATTCTTGCTCCGTTGATGTCTCTACAACCTCCTCTGGTTGCTTTTGAGTGCCAAGTGGACTCAATTTCAAATTTAACATCTTCTCTCTAGAGCTTCATAAACCTTAACAAACAAAGTGTTGTTGGCTAATTGTGCAGGGGCTGCCTTAATTCTCTCTAGGTACCTGCTTATGAACTTTGCAAGCTCCTCGCCTTCTTCTATTATGCTACGAAGAAATCCCTGTCCACATTAAAATTGACAAGCACATTCATGAAATTGAAATGCACATTAATGTAATTGACATGCACATTTGATGTATATACATGCATATTAATGTAATTGACATGCACATTTGATGTATATACATGCACATTTGACAGATTGTGCATGCTTTTAATAATATATGAATATGTGCATGTGAATAGTGATCATATGCATGTGAATAGCAAATATGTGCATGTGAATATCTTACCAGTAAATCTTCCTTTGATTCAGTTCTTGGTTGTTCTGTAGGCTTATCCTTGCCTTTTTGTTCAGGATTTTCTTGTTTTTTATCTTCTTTTTGCGGGCTTTCTCGAACATATCCCAAGCCAAATCCTCCAATCATAATCTCATCCGTTTCTCTTTTTCTCAAAGATTTTGTGTCCCAGTTTTTAATTATAGGCAACTCCCTCTTTGGTTTCTGATTCTTAATCAACATTCTGTCAACATACATCATCTGTATAAAATAAGAAGAAGAAAATTAAATGCATATTTTTAAGGAAAACAACAAGTTCAATCACATGCACACTGTGATCAAAGACATGCAATTATTGTACAATAACATGCAAAACTGAGGCAAACACATGCAAATAATTATAATTTTAGTCACTTACCAGTGGTAATAGAACTAGACCTCGGAAACCTCCCTCCATAGTTTTCTCCCATACCTCAGTGTGATTAATTAAGTTTCTCATCACAAGCTCACACCAATTGTACTCACCTATCTTGCTAGTGTCCTTCAGGGCATCTAGGATTCTTGTGTTCAGTTTTCCGGATAGGTTACACTCTACAACAAGTGTGTACATAAGGGTGATGATGTTCCTTCTAAACCAAACATCCGCCGTTTTGTTTTTAAGCAGAACACGGCTGAGATCAGTTGGTGTAAGACTCTTTACATCCCTTAATTTCTTCTCTCCACTCTTGGGATCTTCAATAGGGTCAAACTGCTCTATAAAACCATTAAGCAACTCTGTATCAGTTACAACAGAAGGAATGTTAATTTTAGTATCACCGTGAGGAAAGCCTAAGTACGTCTGAACATCATCCTCTTCTATCCGGATAATACTTCCTTCATCTCCAATCTTTATTGAAGAAGCAACATGGTTGAATTGGCTTAATATCCAATATGACATTCTCCAAGGAATTTTTCCAATATTCCATTCCAACATGCACCCGAAACCCATATGCTTAATGGCTTGCTTTTGTACTGGTTCAAGATTATTAATTGTTTCAACCAACAATAGTGGTGAACTTCTTGTCTTGATGGTTTCGTATCCAGATTTCAGCTCTCTAATTCCAACTCTTGTTTTTTTGGGATTCCCCACATCCTGTCTTGATGAACCTTCTTGCCTTTGAAACTTTTTCATAATTTTTTCCACAGGATCCTTGTCCTTATGAACCATTGGTTCCTTACCTTTTCCTGTTGAAGTAATCGAAGTTTTTGTTAATCTAGGACTCGTCCTAGTTCTTTCTCTTATAACCAATGGTCTTGATGTTGGTTTTTTGTTCTTCATTGCTGTTTGCTTTACTTTCTTTACCTTTACAACTGTAAAATTCAGAAATAAATCAACAATTAGTCAGCTGTTACAACTTCCCAAACACATAGAAATACATGCACAAATCAGAGAATAACATGCACATATATGAAATTCACATGCACAGTTTGTAAATACACATGCACATCCTGTAAAATTGCAATTTTCTGTGCATGTCTTAATATGGGAATTCACGTGCACCATATGTGAATACACATGCACAATATGCATATTTACATGCACACACATTATCATTACCAGAGAAAATACATGGACTAGTAATTAACCTTTTCCTTTATCAATCATATTCACACACAAGCAAAATTTGATGCTCTCCCAACATAAATTTCATGCACAACAATATAGAGTACATTTATATGAAATCTACTTTACCTTGCGCTTCATTTGTTGTGATTGGATTTGGATCTTTTGGTTGTTCACTTGTGTTTGGAACTTCACTTGTTTCTTTTTCCAAGTTTGATACAACACCCATGACAGTATCAGTGACATTGGTGTCTTGTACATTCTTTGTCCTGCCTTCTCGATTTGCTACTTGAACAAAAACAATATAAGATTAGTAATGAACGTAGTACAATATTTCATAGGAAGACATAAATTAAGTACTAAATTATCAAAGTTGGACCTCTATGCAAAGTTGTTTCCCCAATAGTCATGGTAGCGTCCCAGAAATGTATTACTCTAGGTGTGCTATCCTTTTCTTGATCTTTTTTCTGTTTTTTTGAAGCTGCTACTTTATTATTTTTTGCTTTACATTTAGCTATCAATATAGGAAAGTTTTTAAGTAAGTATGCTTAACATATACACCATCAACTACATGCACTTTCAGTCACATTAACATGCACATTTAACATATCCACATGCACATAATCACTCAGATTCAAGCACACATCCTAATTGGCACCTCTTCTTCCAAAATCAAGTAAATACACCATCAACTACATGCACTTTCAGTCACATTAACATGCACATTTAACATATCCACATGCACATAATCACTCAGATTCAAGCACACATCCTAATTGGCACCTCTTCTTCCAAAATCAAGTAAATACACCTTCAACTACATGCACTTTCAGTCATATTAACATGCACATTTAACATATCCACATGCACATAATCACTCAGATTCAAGCACACATCCTAGTTGGCACCTCTTCTTCCAAAATCAAGTAAATACACCTTCAACTACATGCACTTTCAGTCATATTAACATCACATTTAACATATCCACATGCACATAATCACTCAGATTCAAGCACATATCCTAGATGACCATCCTCTCTCATAATCAAGCACGTATATGTGTAGACGCAGTGTGTCAATTTTTGTCAATTTTAGATCTAGTAGATATGCATGCTCAAGAGTTAAAATCAACAAGAACACATTCATATGTCTAGACGCAGTTTGTGTCAATTTTTGATCAAATTCATTGTGAAAACCAAAAGACACACACTCTAATCAATCAAATTGATCACAAAATTAGCCTCATCACCTTAACTGATACACATTAAACTGAGAACGACGAGCATATTTATGAGGAATATTCTCAGAATTTGGAGAGTTACCTTGTGATTCCAGTGGATTTCCTGTTGGATTCTCCATCTTTTCTCTGGAAACTTGTTTGATTTTGGAGAGTTACCTTGATAACTTGATGGATTTTGGCTGTAATCTAGGTTTTGTGTTCGTGTAAAACCTAGGGTTCGTGTTCGTGTTCGTGTTTGTTGGAATTCTACCGGAGGATTCTCTGAATTTTGAAAGAAGATTTGGGAAGAGACTGATATTACGGTTTCTGCAACGGAATAGTTTTGGAAGTATGAAGCTTCATTATTGAGCGCGTGTATGCAACGCAGTAAATTAGTAAAATCAAGCGCGTGTTTCCAAACCTCTCTTGCTGGGCTTCTACCTTGATGGACCGTGTAGTCCAGCTGAATTGATTTTTTGAACGACCCATGTGTATTCTCAATTCTCACCATATAATATATTTTCACCAGATCCGTTTTCTTCTAACTACGGGTTAACTTCTGAGTTTTGACACTTCTCCTATATGTATGTATACTAGTAGTATAAAGCAAACTTTTGTACTTCATTTTTGGAGGGGTATATAGTGAAATGAATGGGCTCTAATTAAATGCCCAATCCGTAACCAAATGGGCTGAAACAGTGACCCAGTTTCGCCAAAACATTACATTGGCAGTGTCACATAGAAACTCACCTAAAACACCGCCGATCAAGAAGAATCTCAATCTTCCTCTTCCTGCTAAAATCTTCTACCGAAGAAACCCTAGATTTCGCCGACGATGTACGGTGGCGGTGGCGATCGATCTGCTCCTCCGCCTTCTGGTGGTTACGGCAGTGGCCAGGCGGGTGGAGGATACGCAGGGAGCGGTAATGGTGGTGGGAGCTATGGCGGTGGTGCAGGAGCTCATAGAGGCGATAGCTCCGCTGGATATGGCGGCCGAGGTGGTAGAGGTATGTCTCACAGAATCACGACTATTTTCTTTTATCTTGTAATCTTTATCTATATAGATTAGAGTTTACGCTGGATTTCGTATGATTTTGGATCAATTTGTATGATTAAAAGGTGGTGGATATCAAGGAGGAGATCGTGGTGGTGGACGAGGTGGTGGATATCAAGGAGGAGACCGTGGTGGTGGACGAGGTGGAGGTGACAAAGAAGGTGACTGGCGTTGCCCTAATTCTAGGTAAACTATGGTTGAATTGAACTATGTAGTCTATGTTCAGTATTTTAGTGTAGTTGTATGCTTATATGCCTATGCTTATACATTGTGTAGCTGTGGGAACTTGAATTTCGCAAGAAGAACCCAGTGTAACAAATGTGGTGCACCCTCACCAGCCGGGACTAGTGATAGGAGTGGTGGTGGAGGCTATAATAGAGGCAGTAGTGGAGGATATGGTAGTGATAGAGGAGGTAGGAGCAATTATGGAGGGGGAAGAGATGGAGGTAGCAGAGGTGGGGGTTCTTATGGCCAAGCTTCTCCATCTCTTCCGTCATATGGAAGCTCTGAGGGCAATTATGGAAACCCTTCATATGGAACTGATGCAGTTCCTCCACCATCAAGCTATGCAGGTGGCCCTCCTTCTGCATATGGTGGCTCTCGTCCGGGAGGAAACAGTTATGGAGGAAGCCCTGCGGCCCCTGCTGCACCTGATGTTCCAGTGAAGGTGAAACAATGCGATGAAAACTGTGGTGATTCTTGTGACAATACGAGAATTTATATATCGAATTTGCCGCCTGATGTGACTACTGATGAACTTAGAGAACTTTTTGGAGGCATTGGAATGGTAATAATAATTTCTCTTGAGTTTTGGTGTTATTTATGCAAATGCGTTTCATCTGTTACATGTGGTTTATAGTGATTGATGTGTAAATTTTGAGTTACAAGAAGAATATCAGTTGTCTAGCTTATTCAATTGCTATGCTTTTACGAAATGTGATAATATGCTTCATGGTGGCGAGCTATTTTTCTAGATTATAGTTTAAACCCTAATGCCATGTTGATTAATAGGCTATTTCGGTAATAGTTACAGATGTGTTTTGTTGTGTTGAATTAATGATGAAAGTGGATGTTTTGGTTTAAGTTAATAGCAATCTGAAAATAGGTACTAGGTGGATGTATCATAGAGTAAATAGACTGGGTGTCTTTTTACAAATATGTTGGTTTCTATTATAAATATTAATTATATCCACAGGTTTCATGCTTTAGTTGTTAATAAATTGGGCTTTTTCAAGCACGATGTGTTCTTTTTTGAACAATTGAGTTTCTTTACGTGTCTGGCCTTTATAAGTACTTACAAAGCTGCATTATAATTTTGCTTGCTTTACTTTACCATGATAATTGGCTTGAATTTACCAAAACATCATTAAACTAAAAGGGAAATCTAAAGAATAAGTGAAGCTTCGATGACTCCATTCAAATGGCTACTGTTGTCTTACAAGAAGTTGATTATTTTGTGACTGATGCAAGTTATGTGTTCAGGTTGCAAGAATCAAGCAAAAGCGAGGTTATAAGGACCAGTGGCCCTATAACGTAAAGTTATACACTGATGAGTCAGGGAAGAACAAAGGAGACGGATGTCTGGTGTATGAGGATCCTTCTGCAGCACACTCTGCTGGTGGCTTTTATAACGGTATGTTACTTATTACTGAAGTACCCGACTTCAAGTCAAATTTGTCTTTGTACTAATGTGTATAATATTAATTTCTATTTTTCAGACTATGACTTGAGAGGGCATAAGATCAGTGTTGTTATGGCTGAAAAGTCTGCACCAAAATTTACACCACAAGGGTACTTATGTTTCTTTTCATTGCTATTAATACTGTATCTTCTGTTTTTTCTTTTTAATTAAGCAATCCTATGTGTTCTCTATTAACATTTTCAATAGGGCAATTTCTATTCTAATCTCTTAAAGCACTTCACTGTACACATGTGTCACAGCCTTCTTTTACAAGGAGTCGAGATCATATCTTTCATAAATGTTATAGTTTGCTTGAGAGCCCACAGTACTAAGGATCAAGTGTATCTATTAGTTTATGAATGTGTGGTTCTGTTTTTTTTTTTCCTGTTGGTATTTTTGCATTCTTTCTGCCAGTGCTATGCAGATAGCAGCGTAACCCTATCCAATGCCTTAAAGTTGAAGTACTTTTGTTGCATTTCATTTTCTTATATAGATATCTTTCCATTTTTTATATCATGTTGGCTGTATACTTTATTAATGGAACGAAATTCCTAAATGAATTATAATGACACATTGATAAATATTGTCTTTACAACAGAGGCGGTGGTGGGGGAGGCAGAGGTGGTTATGGAGGTGGCGGAGACAGGCGCAGGGATTATGGAGGTGGTGGTGGTCGGTCTGGACCTGATAGGCATAGTCATGGAGGAAACCGTTCACGTCCATACTAAGAATTTCCTTGCTGAGCATAGTACCGAAACAAACGTTTCCCCATTGGATTACAATAGATGAGCCATAATCATGGAGGAAACTGTTCACATCCATATTAAGAATTACCATGCGGAGCATATAGTTTTGAAAAAAAAGAATGTTTTCAGAAGGAATTGAAAGTTCTTTTCATCTGTGAGGGTCCGTTCAAGGTGATGAGGAGATATGTCGTTTTTTTACTTGGGAGCAATACCTTACTCTTTAGTTTTCACTGGTCCACAGCTCATTAGGTATTTAGAGCTTCAGGATTGATTCAAACTCTATGTGCTTGTACCCATAAATAGATTCTGCGACATTGCTGCTAAGTTTCGTTGAATTTTTCAGGTTAGTCCTCTTTCAATCTGCATCTTTTTTTGACAGTGCTTCCTTTTTGTTTAAATTGCATTGCAAATTTACAAGTGGTTTACTAGTTCAATCTTATCTGCAATGGCTTTCTCTTTGCTGCAATTTTTTTACGTTCTCTAGTAGTTTACTCTATGATTAGTTCGAGTCCTCTGAACTCTGAAAGAGGCTTATCCAGTTTACTCTATGATTATACTTGTACATTTTATTTTGTTTAATTGTCAAAAGTTTTGTCCAGGTGGTGCTCCGCTGATCTATTGCTGATTATTGACGTGGCACCATATGGCAATTACATGTGTATACTCCATTTTTGAAGTGTCCTGTCACTTGGGTGGTGGTCTTCATCAATAACTAGTTACTTAAGTTTATGGTTATAGAGATGGAAAGGTCTTATATTGTGCCTATGTTAGCACATAAGTTTTTTTGATAGAAAACACACCATTTCATTAATAGCACAATGGTAGTGCATATATGATAAACATTATGGAGAGTTGCCTGCGAATCCGATTTAGACCAACCCAATTTGGCATTGTATTCAATTTTCAACTAAGCCATGATCGAAGCTTGGTCTTCTAAAAAAAAAACTGCTCAACACGCTTGTCAGTCAACGACCAAGCTGTTCTCAATAAATCACTTGTCTAAATCTTTTTGTTTCTCTTATTCTAGTTGACGTTTGTTTTGTCCTCGTATCTGACCTTCATGGTTAGGTAGCAGTTTTTCAAAGCAAGGAAATTGCTCTAGACCAAAGAATGTTTATTAACCCTTAACGATAAATAATATAACATAAAATGTAATATGGGTAGCACTTATTTCCATTTTAAGTTTCTTAACTTAAGTATTGTGTGACGAAATTCAAACTTACAAATTTTTGTAATTAGTTTTGGGGAAAAAGTTCCGGTGAGAACAAATTTTACCGAATAAACTCAATAAGGTGTTTGCCTTTACAAATAATTTTTTTTTTTTTTATAATTTGGGCGGTCCTGTTCATAATTGGGTTATCATGTCCTTTCAAGTCATTTTCAGAGAAAAACAACAACAAAGTTCACAGAAATTACAAAATTGTCACAAGATTATTCACTTAAAAAGTTCAAATTTATCGCCGCCAATATTAGATTAGTATCCAGAATATGAAAATTGACGTGTTACTTTTGTAAAAGACATTCATATGCCTTGTTACATTCATTATTTATACACATAATATCTCTGTTTCAGTGAAACAGCTAACAACCTGGATTTACATACTAACAATTTGCCTAACGAATAATCTTCAACGTGTAATTTGTGAACGCGACTGCACTTTGTATCGTAACTTATTTTGTAGTATTACCAAATATAAGTTGAAATCAGTACTCCCTCCGTTAATAAATACTTGTCCCTCTAGCAATTTTAGGGAGAATTTATTGATCAAAATTGTAGACAAATATACCCTTCATTTAAGCAAGTAATGACATAGAGAATAAGAGAAAGAATAATGAGAGAATAAAGGAAAAAATCAATAACAATAGGTAAATTTGGAAAAAATATTGTAAAATTATGTTAAAACACAAGTAATTTTTAACAAATGATTTGAAATCCAGAAACAATAATTATTAACGGATCGAGTAATATCTTTCAGACATAAGACAACAAACACGTATTGTGTTAATTTCAAAAAAAAGAAAAAGAAGAAGAAGATATAGCTTGTGTATTGATTTGGTATTAAACGTTGTATCTTTTGTGTGCCAAAATTAAATCTATTGTTGGTGGAAACAAATCTGAATCGTTGTTGAGAGCCGTTTATGGCGACGGCGACCAACCTGAATCTCAGACCAGAACAAACTTCAGTTGAATCTCCTTGTCTCCTCTCCCATGGCTGCTACCAGCGAAGCTACCCCCAAATTCCAATCTCCTACAGACTTAGGCCCCATTATTGTCTCCTCCCCCGCCCATGACGGCCTCCTTTTCTGGCAGTTCATGGTCGCCGGCTCCATCGCCGGGTGCGTGGAACACATGGCCATGTTCCCCGTCGACACCGTCAAGACTCGTATGCAAGTCCTCGGTTCCTGCCCCATCAAATCCGTCGGAGTCCGCAGCGCCGTCACTTCCATCCTCCGCTCCGACGGCCCTGCCGGTCTGTACCGTGGCATCGCCGCCATGGCCCTCGGCGCCGGTCCCGCTCACGCCGTCTACTTCTCCGTCTACGAGTTCTGCAAAAAGTCCTTTTCACACGGAAACCCGTTCGGCCACGCGCTTTCGGGGATCTGCGCCACCGTGATGAGCGACGCCGTGTTTACTCCGATGGATATGGTGAAGCAGAGACTGCAGCTTAGCGGAGGGAGTTATGATGGGGTGAGGGATTGTGTAATTAGGGTTTTGAGGGAAGAGGGTTTGGGGGCTTTCTATGCTTCGTATAGGACTACTGTGGTCATGAATGTTCCCTTTACGGCTGTGCATTTTGCCACTTATGAGGCTGTCAAGAGAGGATTGACCGAGGTTTCACCCCATAGTGTTAGTGATGAGAGGCTGCTGGCTCATGCCACTGCTGGAGCTGCTGCTGGTGCCTTGGCTTCCCTTGTTACTACTCCTCTCGATGTTGTCAAGACTCAGTTGCAGTGTCAGGTAACTGCTTTTGGAGTTGAGGATTAGAGAGATTGTAGTTCACCATTAAGGATGTGATAGGTTTTCATATTATGGCCTTTTGATGACATTACTAGTATATGTTCTATGCCTTTTGGTCACAGAGACTTCTTTGTGTGTTGTGCACCTAACAAATTTGCAAGAAATCTTATAGTTGGATTAGTTTATGAGTAGTTTCTTGACAGTTCATTGGGAGTTTTGAGTTGTTTTGGTGAATTCTTGGATAATGCACTTACATGATACCTTATACTGCAGGGTATTTGTGGGTGTGACAGATTCAGCACTGGGTCAATGCGAGACGTATTCAAAACAATAATTAACAAGGATGGATATAGAGGGTTGATGAGGGGTTGGGTTCCAAGAATGCTCTTCCATGCTCCAGCTGCAGCTATTTGTTGGTCAACCTATGAAGCCGGGAAAACCTTTTTCCAGGAAAGGAATGACAGCAGAAGCCAGAGCAATGTGACCTGATTCATCTTCTTCAGAATAAGATTACCTTCTTTCTTTTTCCCATCCCACATTTTTTACCCATGCGGTCCAATCTTAGTAAAATGCGGTTACACAATTTCTGTAGGACTCGGAACATTTTTCAGCTAATGAGAGTTTAATATTGAAAGAGAGCAGAAGTTAGATTAATTGGCAGAGTTATTTATATGTTGTACAAACTACAAACAGTTGATTTTTTGGCCCCTTGGGTTATGATAAGATGAACTGTTGAATGTTGTTTTCATCTTGTGCTGGTCTTTTAGTTCTTGGTGTCATATGGAGCTTAAAGAGTCGAGGGATGCTTCCTTGTAATGTGATTCACTGTAGATCAGTTAGTCCAAACATGGATGCACCATAAGCAACACCTTAAAAAGCAAAGCTTATACAGTTACACGACAAAGCAAATGTTAGGATTATTTGTGTTCTTAAACTACCCATTTTTATTTCAGTATAAAAATTTTATGTCATTGTAAAATATCAACAAGCACCAGTGGTCTAGTGGTAGAATAGTACCCTGCCACGGTACAGACCCGGGTTCGATTCCCGGCTGGTGCATTTTGTTATTTTTTATTGTGTTTTTTACACAGGCAAGAAACTGGTGCCAAATAGCACTTATTTTATTCTATTTTATTTTGTTTTTTTCTCCCTATAATACATATAACAACAACTAGGGGTGTCAAATCGGATGGTCGGGTCGGGTTCGGACCGGACAATTATTTATCGGCCAAATTCGGGTTTTCGAGCTAATTTCGGTCGGACGATTTTCAGGTCGGGCGGTTTTCGGGTCGGATAATTTCCGGGTCCAGACGTGTTTCCGGTCGGGTCGTTTTAGGGTCCGGACGTGTTTCCGGTCGGACATTTTTCGGGTCCGGATGTGTTTCGGGTCGGGTCGATTTCGGGTCTGGGCGGTTTTGAATCGGGTCAATTTTGAAAAAGAGAAGATTAAGTTTTAAAATTGATAGTTTAAACTAATTAATATGTGAATGAATTGCTAATTGTCTATAATATAGTAGGAATTGATTGTATAATCCTGGGTTTCGGTCGGGTCGGACTCGTCCCGGACATAAACCTTTTCATTTTTTCCGGGTTTCGGTCGGGCTTTTTTTTCGGCCGGACCGGACTGGCTTATCGGGTCGGGTCTAATTTTGACAGCCCTAACAACAGCACCTGATACATATACCACTTAGGAGGTGTCTGAGGTCTAGGCTGGTGCATTTTGTTATTTTTTATTGTGTTTTTTACACAGGCAAGAAACTGGTGCCAAATAGCACTTATTTTATTCTATTTTATTTTGTTTTTTTCTCCCTATAATACATATAACAACAACTAGGGGTGTCAAATCGGATGGTCGGGTCGGGTTCGGACCGGACAATTATTTATCGGCCAAATTCGGGTTTTCGAGCTAATTTCGGTCGGACGATTTTCAGGTCGGGCGGTTTTCGGGTCGGATAATTTCCGGGTCCAGACGTGTTTCCGGTCGGGTCGTTTTAGGGTCCGGACGTGTTTCCGGTCGGACATTTTTCGGGTCCGGATGTGTTTCGGGTCGGGTCGATTTCGGGTCTGGGCGGTTTTGAATCGGGTCAATTTTGAAAAAGAGAAGATTAAGTTTTAAAATTGATAGTTTAAACTAATTAATATGTGAATGAATTGCTAATTGTCTATAATATAGTAGGAATTGATTGTATAATCCTGGGTTTCGGTCGGGTCGGACTCGTCCCGGACATAAACCTTTTCATTTTTTCCGGGTTTCGGTCGGGCTTTTTTTTCGGCCGGACCGGACTGGCTTATCGGGTCGGGTCTAATTTTGACAGCCCTAACAACAGCACCTGATACATATACCACTTAGGAGGTGTCTGAGGTCTAGGATGTAAATATCCTTATTCGAGCAAATCAGAAGGATATCATTAAACGATCGAAATAGAAGAAACAAGAATGCAAAGAAACAAAATATTTAGGGCCTTACTATTTGACACATCCTAAAAGTTTATTTGGTACACCCTTATCTTCGTCACGAAGAAAAACCACCAGAGATTCGTCACGAGAATCAATTTTTTTTAATGATTTTTTTTCAGAACCTTGTAGAGAATTTCAATACGAGTCCGTGCATATAAATAGTTATCATTGTAGAGAATTTCAATGTGTGTTGTGTTCTTCGTATAAATAGTTATCATTGAAGTGATATGTGTTAAAGCGCGAGACATTCTGCAGTGTAATTGGTTACCAAGTAGCGTTGCCCCTTGGTAAAGGGTGGACGTCTCAGGTTCGAGTCCCACCAACAACCTCTTGAGAAATAACTGTCTTTAATTGGCGGAGCTACCAAGGATGAGTTGGAGTGTATGAGTTGCAACCCTTGGGATTGAGCCGACCCAAAGCGGCGAGTGTTACATATTTTGGAAATCTTGCAAGGACGATAACTACAAAAATATTGAAGAGTTTCTTCTTAGAGAAGGGAAATGTTCTCGGTGCTAAGGTTTCACGAAATCCAGGGACATCAAAGTCTAGTGGCTTTGGATTTGTGTCTTTTTCTTCTGAGGAAGATGTTGACCTTGCTATCTCCTCGCTCAACGACGATGTAAGCTAGCTTTCAGCTTAACCTTCTAAAGTCTAAATCTTTCTTCTTTTAAAAACTGTATAATCCCAAGTGATGTTCTTGCAAGTTCATATTGGCATGAACACTAGCACTCTACTTAACTTGAATTCCCCAATTGAACCCTTGAGAAGTGATTTTAGAACATTAAGTATTTTATGGTAATTTTTAAGAGCACAAACAGGAGATTTTGGTGATTGTGACAAGAGTCGAGCCTTTGATACAATCTTAATAGGAAAATGACCTCATTTTTGCTCTTAAAGTTACACCGTAATGCTTTGACTCTTCACCTCCAATGTTTTGATAACATATAGTTGTTCATTTGAGACCCTATGTGTTGTAGCCTGTAGGATATTGGTGCTAAGGCTCAACTGCGCATATCACTTCTACAAGTATTCTAGCTTGCTTGGTTTGAAGTACATTGAGTCCGTTTTATTAGGCATGATATATTAGATAATTCTTATATTAAAGATAATTCTTATATTAAATTTAATGTCTGAATACATTACATGTTAAATAATGAGCTTGTTGACTTGTGAAGTGGTATTGCTATCTTAGATGGATCATGGATGTGAGTATCCATTATTCTATATTTCTATTCAGATAGACTTCAGGAGCATTATAGTCTCACAGATGAATGATAGAATAAAAACCATGTGACCAGTTCCTATTCTATTCACATATTTTCAAATGTGTAAAATGTTTGGTTTTCAACCAGCTATAAGTTTCTGTTCACACTTCTCCTGTACCCATGAGACCTTTTGAGTTTCAGAGGTGATCTATTCTGATGTCTCTCGCTTGAATTGTATTTTTCTTCCAATGAACTTAACATTTACTATATTATAAAATTCCATTTCAGGAAGTCAGCAATGGCATTGAACTCCTTATATCCAGATGGCTGCTTTGCTCTTGGTGCAGCTGCATTAAAGGTACATCTAGCCATGTTAGATATTTGGTCTTTTTTTCTTGATCTCACTCTCATGAAGGTCATAAGTTCGTGGAGAATGTACGCTCGCATCAATTGATGATGAACAACGTTTGCTATGCTATAACTGAATGGTGTTATGTAATATAATGGATGACTGGCGACAAGGAGTTTTTGGATTATTCTACACTTCTCATAACAATTTGTTCCTCATGGATATTACTGTATACTTCTCCATTCATGTGTATTCATTTGTTAGACTTTTAAAGTTGAGTACTACTATCTGACATTAATTTTGTGACTATAGCAAGGAGTGACAGACAAAATGGAGGACACTGAGATTTTGAAAAAGCAGAAGACTAAATCTGTATGTTTTGTCTGTAAACTGTGTGATCCAAAGTAGAGCAAGAACATTTTTCTCTTGGTATGTATTTCGCTGAGATGTTGTTGTTGCTTATTACTAGATTTATAGTAGCAAAACTGAGGAAGTCAGGGATGGAGAAAATGAAGCAGACATGGATGAAGTGAACTTTGCAAGCTCAGAAGAGATGGAGCTTGGCATCTCTCACATACATGAAAAAGTGGAACATTTTAATCAACTAGTATTTGTTGCTACATCTGCTATATGACAAATGATTACTTAGGTCTTGGTGGGAAGTGAATTAATGAACTTTTCTTTGTAGGTCTCCAAGTTGCTTGAAAATGGACAATTGCTTTTCAGCAAACTGAGTAATGATTTTGCAGGGAATTTCTGTTTCATATTGTAATGAATTCTTATTCATTTTTACCATGAACAGCTACCTTTGCCATATCTGAAGGTGGGATATTTTACAACACCACCTATAGGAAACCAAACTGCTCCACACAGTGATTAGAAGCAGGTGCATTTTGTCCTGAACAATGAAGGTCTTTATTAGGTATGATTTTGTGAGTAAAATTTATTATGTCCTGGAATACTAATTAAAATGATCAACCTTATGAGTTTGATATTTATCATCATGCTCAGCTCGGATAGCTCCAGTATGATTCACTATTAGATACTGCCTCAGATAAGTATAAGGAGGTTAAGGTGTACCAAAGAGTTAGTGTTAATAATAAAATGAATGGTGGAGTCTAACTGAGACAAAAGATGTTCATCTGTCTAATAAGATAACAAATTCAAAATCAAAACCACTAGAGTCTAGAAGGTTAAAAACACAAAAGCTAGACATATACTTTGACCATCAAAATAACAGCATTATGCAAGTACAGTACCTATATGAAGTAGTACTGAAACTCTGAAAGCAATAAAAATAGGCAAAGGTCGTGAGCGTAATATGTACACTCTGTAAAGAAGCAAAAGTTTTAAGGTGTAGTACAAAAGTAACACCCAAAGCAACCACTGAAACAAAGTGATAATTTCTCAACTATATATGAAAGAATAATATCTGAGACTAAAGCATACTATGTTGTCAATTATGAGTCATGATGGTATTAGAAACTGATAATGAACTAGGAGATTCTCGAACTTCACGTGGTGGGAACTTTTCATGAGGTGCAGGAAGAACTTAGGGAAGTAACCTGACAACTCTTTCAGAATCGCAGCTGGAGACAAATGAAGATCAGGGAAAGCAGGAACAACTAGATCATTCTGGAAAGTAGCTGATTATTAGACTATGATATAATATACCAATACCAGGTCTAGATGCTTAATAGTCTGTTAATCTTGACTCTCTTATAGAGTGACTCTATCCTTTTCTGAGGCTGTCTTGTCTGAATTCCAGACTAAGAAGCAGCTCTTCATGCGCCTCGCCCATCGCCCTCTTCTCTTTGACGCCGCCACTAAGGTATCTCTCAATTTAGATGCCCTTTCTTCACAAACAGAATAAGATTGTCTTAATTGTTACTAAGATTGCTAGAACCCTAAGATTAGACTAATTGTTACTAAGAATTGGTGGAACCCGAATATGAGATTTAGGGTTGATTTCTTATTTGACTAAATAGAGTTTTTGGGTGGAGAAATCAATTGGAAAGAAGTGCGGGATGATTGATGCAAGGACTCTCTCTATCACTTGGAGCGATACGCCAAGATATTGGAAATGGACTTCCATTCTTGAATCAAGGTCGGTCATATTCTTCAATACCAATTTTCTCATCCTTTTTTCACTCCTATCTAAGCAAATTGTGTTTTTTTAGGTTTCCGAAAGTAGCTGAACTTCTATGTGTTTGTTGGCTTGAAATCCGCGGGAAGATTACAACCTCAATGCTATCTCCTGGAACACGCTATGCTGCGTTTTTAGTATTCAAGACGACAAAGGAAACGAACGGGTTGCACAATCCTGCAGAGACAATAGTAGTCACTGCTAGAGGCAAAACCGAGACACAAGCAGTAAGTTTTAGCGATGGAAATGAGGAGTTGCAACTTCAGAGGATTCCCACTAGGGGTTTTATAGATTTCGGGGGCTTTAACCGACTAAGGTTGCCGTCTTTTGAGAATAGACGAGAGGCCAAGGTTGATCAGTCTCCAAAGCCGAGAGCTTATGGATGGCTTGAGCTCAAGATAGGGGAGTTTTTGCACATCCAGGGCAGGAAGATGAAGTTGAGTTGTCTGTAGTTGAGACTAAGGCTAGGAATTGGAAGATGGGTCTTATTGTTCAAGGAATTGAAGTAAGGCCAACATTGTCGTCACCTGCAAATGGGCGGTAAATAATAGGTTTCATACTCGAAGTGCATGTAGACTACCCTTGATTGTATCTTCTACATTGTCGATACTCAAGGAATTCAACGCATGTAACAACATAAAAGAAACAGTCACAACATCAGATAATGGGGCCCTCACTATTGCAAATAAAAAATTTGTATCTGCAGTGATGAATATTGTAGTGTTTGCACGGGCCATTGATGAATATTTGTATCTTTGCATAGCTCTATGACTATGCCTCCATAAAGACATGTACTATGACAACATAAACCACCATGTCAACACATTCACATTGTCAAGTACAACTTTTAATTTACAAACAAAACCAAGGAATAAAAAACGTTGTATTAAGCGTGATTTTATTTAAATTAAACAAATATAACATACAAAAAACATGCAAAATAACCCGAAACAAATCGATTCATCAAATAAATGTCTGACACGCAGAATAACATGAGATACAACTACAAAAACTACAAAAGAATTTATTCACAAAACTCGGATTGTTCGATACTATGAATGTAAACTTTTGACTCAGTTTGTTTGTTCATTGTCTTGAATCTAATATTTTAGTATGATTCATAATGTTTAAGTTTTATATTAAGGAATTTGATATCTACGGATGATTGTGAGTCGGCATGTATCATAGGGGTCCTGGCCCCAATCTTTGATGCAACAAAAGACCTTATGAATTGGAAGTGTTCATTGTGAATTAGATATCTATGGATGATTGTGATTCATCATGTTACTATTTGTTGGTCTTTACTTTTCTAATAACAAATGTTCCATGTACTGTGATGCTCTGCTCTTTTTTGTTTGCGTATTATGATAACAAGCATCCTTTAGCAAGAAGTCACTTATTTAAACGTTCATTTCCTTTTCCCTCCACAGTCCTTAATCCCCATTGCATAATTGCACTTGAACTAAACTATCGTGTGCACTAGCTCTCAATAGACGATAGGTCTCTATTTGGTATATGAATCCATGATGTGTTATTAGACATTCGCCTTTCCTTACAACTAAAGGGTTGATTTGTTATCAGTTGCTCAGTGCACCCATCATATATTTAACATATATACACATTTGTCAAATCGGCCTCATTTTTATCTATTGCAAATCTCAGCTCTAAAACAAGAGATTGAGGAGGTAAAGCAGACCATGTTTGAGCTAAAAAGAAAGCTCAAATTCAAGGAGAAAATAGGTGTGGCAACCATTAGAACAAAGTTCATAGTTGATAGCCTGATACTGATAGAATGTGCCAGAACAGGAGCAAAGTCGAGGAGGTGATCCTCAGCCAAAGAGTTCGACACTCGTGATTACATAAGTCAGGACATAATCAAATGAGTTTACGTATACATGTCTTATGTAGTGGCTTGGACTCACCTTTGCAGGGTTACGTAAACCCCTCATTTTGACCCATACATATTGTGTTTTCGGGTTTCTTTCTCTTCCCCACCCTCTACTCTTAAAAATACCTCTTATTTTTACAAATTGTATCAAATTTAGCTTTAGAATAACTACGCTTTCCCACTTGGTTAGTAAATACATTAAATATATTACCCACTTGGTTACTAAATACATTAAATATATTATATTAGTTGTTTGATTTCTCGTACGTTGTATGAGTCTTACACTAGTTATTTAAGAATTCAAGAAGTAGTAAATTAAGGAAGAAAACCCAAAACATACAATTTAGAGAAAGCTTAACCTAGTAATGCAATGAAGGGAAAAGATAGATAGTGGATGTTAGTGGAATTGTTTGCCACCCGTTATGGGCCCTAAGGATCTGTCGAAAAACAAAATTACTTCACAAAGCCATTTTGTATCTTGGAATTTCAGCCTTACCTAAATGGTAGAGAAATAATGACATAGATAGAAGTGGAAAATAAAAGTTGACGTACATATTAGAATTTATGACATAGATAGAAGAAGAAAAACTAAATTGAATATCAAATTTCTGCCTCGGACAATCCGAAAGTAAAAATCTAACCATTATCATATTAGAAAATTCCAGTCACGAATTAGCTCCACACATCAGAATGTCTCTACTAACAACTAACAACTCAACTAATTTCATGCACAAGAGACACACTTGAACAACAAACAAAGACAGAGAAGAATTGCAAACCTTTTGTCGGTAATAAGAGATGCATCATTTCAGACGATGTCACTCTCTCCAGGCTCCACCTTGGAAAGTCTAAAGAGTGATAATCTGAATATTGGTATGTGAGATCAACTTAGATGGACTTTTGGTAGAAGAACATAAAGTATACCCAAAGAACAAAGCTCTATTATGAGCAATCCAAGGCTCTCTACAACCCGTAATCAGACCAAAGTTTGCATTTCAACAAATATGCGAGTGAGGAAAGATGATAAAAGATCGAAGGTTACCTGTATAGATGCGGGAGCATCTGAGCTACCATCAAGAGCATCCGAGCTATCATCAAGGACACTTCGTCCTAAATCTAGAGATGTGCTAACCACTGGAGCAAGGGATAAAGATCACTATGAGTAATCATCAAAGTCATTGATAAAAGCCCGATCTCGTATTGTATCCATTCAAGCTCGTAGAGATCCGGTTTGAGTCAAGATGAGACGGCAAGTATGGAATAGGAAATAAACTAGGCTTGAAGACAAAACTCTGGGACTTGGAATCACTCAATTCCGATCTCGAACGAGAGAGAACGAGCCGTTTCAAAAAGAGATGTCGGCGACATGTTTCCAAAGAGGCGACCGCCACCTACCTTACGGCGACCGCCGCCAATTGACAAAATCAGTCTTGGCTACGAAGTGTAAACGACGGCCCCAAAACGGCGCCCGCCGCCAGCTACCTCTTGCTACAAACTTTTGCTTATTTTTCGGGATGCACCCTTATGAACCTTATATAAGGTTTGCCATAGTTATTGTTTTAAGTTAGACAAATTATTATGATGATTCTTATGAATTGAGATAACGTTGTTTTCGTTCCTCCAAAAGAAAGCTTTTGTGAGAAGAGTGCTTGAGAGTTGAGAGCATTGCATGTTGAACTCGCTCTAGTTGTACTTGTGTGTGTCAATCTCCCCCATAAGGTTGGTGCTACCAAGACTCCATAGAGCATCCCCCAAGTGCCTTGGCCTACCATAGTCATTGTGTTTGGTTGTAATCCATTGGGGTTTCTTCATCATTCGGTAAGGTTCTTGTTCTTAAGTTCAAGGTTTTATCGTTGTTTGATTTGGTTCCAATTGGCCTATCATTCGACTTATCCTTCTTTCATCTAATTCTAATTCCGCCTATCTTCTTTGTTTGAGTTTCTGTTCGAGGTTTGGTGTCTAGATCAGGCAACAACGACTTATCCCCACATCATGTACTCTTAAGTGTTGCAGACGATGTCGGGGGACGGAGATTTGATGGGAAGACTTCGCTACCCTGAAATCATATCCATTATAGAAAAACTGAAACTAAGAGATAAAAAGAAACACATACAACTTTCCTCTTTCAAATTGAAAATAAACACACACCTCGCAACAATCATATCAAGTCAAGTTATCCAGAAGAGAGTAGGAAAACAAAGTCCATAAAGCAAGAATTATCCAAGAAATCTGCCAAAGCTTACTTAATGGATCAGTTGCATTTAAATAAAGATGGCCACAAAGTTTGGATCATTAGTCACCAAGAAAAAATGAATAATCAAAAGTCCATGTCCAATAGAGATAAATAATTGATATGTTTAATTTAATTATTATAAAAAAGATAGATTGGTCTACCTCATAGAGCCAATCCAAGCCGTTGAAAGCACAAAACAAATTCCATTATCCCCGTCAGTATCCAATATCCTTTTTATTTCAGTTGAACTCTCTACCACTCCATGCTCCTCATCTAACTCCCACTGGCACAAATGATAAAAAAGTATACATATAGTCATAACTTACAATATCATTGTATTATATTGATATTTTGCAAGCCTAAATCGCTAATGATGATGAACATGTTGTTTGAGCATTTTGATAAAAATTGGTAAGATTATAGTAGTATTCATATGTAGATTTCAATTTATGCACCAAGATTTTTCGTCAGATGCATTTTAAAATTTTCTTCCCCCAAATTTTAGTTCATGCACTCACTTGATTTGGTTGACCATCTCGACAACCAACCGTTGTGACGATACGCAATATAAAACTCTAGTCATACAAAAAAGTCGTAAACCAAGAAGATAAACTAACATTAATATTAGTTAAGCTGATAGGGCAGAAGATAAAGCATATAATCACAATAATATTTAAACTGAATAAAAAACACATATTTGATACCCAAACCAATGTGTTCGTGGTTACTAAATCCGAAGCAGACAATGACACAGAAGTTGTTCCAGAACAACTCGTATTCCTTCACCTTCAAACCACTGTTGAGAAGTTTCGTTTCCTTTTTACCTCTCATGATGACATAGTAGGTGATCTTTCCATTAGGCTTGATACCAAATGATCAAACTCGAACAATGTACCTCGCTGTAGTTAAAAAAAAAACAGATTTGCATTAGATTTGTACAAATTCAAGACTAATAATGCCAAACGTAGTCCCAACAAAATTCTATTTAGGTAGAGAGGTTAAGATTACCCTTGGAGAAAATTGGGGCTTGACCATCGGGTTTCTCCAACACCTAATGGAATTCAAACACAAAAAAGAGAGCATAAATAAAATTCCAAGAAATGAAATACTAATCCTTGAAGCCTGAGAAAATGAGAATATCATGAACAATACTTGCTCTCAGTATTGAATCACCAAAAGAGTTGCGAAATTGGAAATCGAGAATTCATCAGTTTATCAAATTTCACTTCAGCAGGATAACACCCTTCAAAATTCATTTGTTGATCTGTGCCCATACAATGATGATGCATCCACAAATTACTCTTCTTACATGATATAGTGATAACTTAAGTGACACCTAATTATCTAATTCATTTAGATAATGTTTTTTTCCAGAAATCAACCTCTTAATAAAGGAGTCAATAAAGTAAAAGATGGGTCGAAGATTATGACTAGGTAACTTATTTAGCTCAATCTGAAATACCCTCATGATTATCCTAAGAGCCACTAAATCCAACTCTAAAGAAAAAATGTTTTGTGAAAGAATATTCATTAACCCGCCAATCTTCCATACGAATATCATTCCCTTTTTTTTATAAAAGATGTACATACCATTAGAACAACATAAATGTCTATCAGAATCAAAATCCTCTCACATCATAACACAAAGTGCTCATCAAGGAGAAGAATAAAACTCAGCTGAAAGTAATAACAATAAATTATAAAATGAGTACTTAATTATGCATTGAGCAGACATGGAAAAAAGGCCAATACAATTACATTACATTAGAAAGATACAGAAAAATTATATGCATAGCATTACAACTATTGGTATCTCTTCGATTAAGGTCTCACCTATTCAGTACTTCCCAATGACTAAAATTGTGTAAAAGTATGCACAAATTAATGTTATAGGTGCAACATATTGTATAGTAGAAAAATAGTCGTGTAAAGATACCACTTCGTTTCAAAAAAACCCTGAAGCTTACCAATAAAAGTGTAAGGCACAACACTTAGGAACTCCAAATGATCATATTGTTTTCATTTTACCAAATAGAATAGAAATAAATGTAAGTGGTGATCTCAAAATAAATTATAAGCAAAAAAATTTAGATATACTCCGTATTTATATAACAAACATGAATAAGACAAACTGTACTTTGTGTAGGTAATGCCTATGATATATAATATCATTCATAACCTTCAAAACGAATAGAAAAAACAGATTCCCAAGAAGCATGTTCAAATGTTCAATATATGCTAACTTTATATTCCCGTGTCCTTGTTCAACAAGTTTTCACCGAACCTCCATCAAAATGAAAATACAAACCCTGTTCGAATTCCCGCGTCCTCTACAAATCAAGCTTAGTGGGCCTTGCCAAAAAGATCGGCTTCGACTTTGTCTTCAGCTTATTCACCACACGAGCAGGGGGACATTGCACAAAAACCCTTATGTTAACTCAGCCTCTTGGTGGATGCCAAGGTGTGCTCGGATCTAGACTCAAGATGGTAAAGTCGTCTTGAAAATGATGGATTGAGGCCTCGGATGAGACTAAGTGTTGGCGGAATTGAGGATGATTGTGCAAGCATAAGACTTTGGATAAGCAAAACACAAGTAGATCTTTATCACACGGGTGTTTTGAGAAGGGTTTGGGGTTTTTGTGCTTGGTAGATCTTTATCACACCAAGAACGAGGGAAATATAGTGTTTTTGACGCCGAAATTACAAAGGAAGGAGAGACTCTCAACTTAAGCTTTGTATTCAAATTCAACGTGCTTACAAATGATCCTAGAGAGGCATATTTATACTAGTGAAGACGTCCTTAGGCTGAAAGCCAAGGATCACTCTTCAAATCAACATTAAAGAGGCGAAATTCAAGGAAATGAATGCCTAATCAAAAGGAGAAAACTATGGGATGTGCTAGGCACTTATTAGATCGATCCAAGGGCTGAAAAGGGTGATCCTTGTGACCCTCAACGGATAGATGACATGGCAATAAGCTTGGAGGGTTCTTGGGGATCACATTGAATGTTGATGGCGCAAAAAGGGGGATTATGTCTCTCCCGGGTCAAAGGCTTATGTGGCGCGCGTTTGACCTTTAGCTGTATGTTTTGGACCATTTTAGGACCATTGGGAAGCAAAACGCTCAGTAGAAATGTCTCTAAGGCAAAGAACGTCTGGGACATGGTTTTGGCGCGCAAGAGCGTCCGGGCGCCAAAATAGGGACCTTTGTTGCGTTTCTTTGGGAGACTTTTTACGGGCGTTTTTAACATGGCCCTATGCCTTTGATATTTTTGGAATGAATGACCATGAAAGGGCCCGGGAAAAGTGGTCTTGATCTTGAGATGGCGAAGCCTCGTCATTTTGATCGGGCGCTGGAATGCCATCCTCAGGTTCTTTGCTCCAGGGTTTGTTTTGATTAAACTAGCCTCAAAATAGACCATGTGTTGAGTTGTTTGGCTTGATGGGATGGAGACCCATGGTGAGATCACATCATTGCCCTCCTCTTGGATGTGAAACGTCCCCGTTTCACGCTTAGAGAAGTGTTCCCAAGCGTCATTGTGCATAGATCCTGGGCAATGTTGATCTTTTGGTTTAAGGAATCCTTTGGATTTGTAGGGCCAATGGAGCTCCACCTTGGGTTTCGTAGTGAATGACAAGTACCAAGGCGACCCGGAATTTGTGTCGACCACTTCTTGAATCAATCGAAGGCGATGGCTTGAGGTCGAACTCATAAATTCTCCGGGGAAGCAAGAAAATGCCGAAGAATTTTGTAACGATCATATGTTGATTGTCAAATGGCCATGTGTTTCCTCGATGTGCTCCCGTGAGATAGGAGAAACAACATAGGAGAGATCAACTTGTTCTTGCTTAATAATATGACAATTTTTAATTTGAAATAAGAAACAAGTTATACTTCCCTGAAAATGTGGAGTGGTGTCTCTTGAGCAATCCAAAATGAGTCAGACGTTTATGTTGCTTGTCATTTGGAGGCATGGAGTACTTGTCCGGACACTTGTCACTTTTGCCCGATCACCAAAGCTTGAATCCTCATTATTTGGTGATTTAGGAGGAATGCTCGAATCAGAATTGTAATTAGAGCATGTAAGCCTAGGGAGCATCGTAGAGATGTCATGGTCCCCAGCGTTGGCGTCGGGCATCTTAGGCACACTTTCAATTGGTCGAGCGCTTGACAATTTTGCTCGAGCCAAACTTTCCTGAGGCATTCAACAAGGCAAAATAGGAATATTCTCCGAATTACAAAGTGGAAAATACTTACCTGGAATCAAATGGCTAGGAAAATGTAACTTTGGCTTGTCAAGATCACTAGCCCTCGTAGATTTTTGTGCAAAACTTGGAATCTTGACCTCATTCCAATTACATTCATCTTGTATTGTTTCTGTGGGCGTTGTGTCAAAATTTGTGTCCATTTGGTCTAGGTCAAAGTTTTGACCTTTTGTCATGGCACCTTTGTCGCTTTGAAGTAGGTTGTGGAGCTTCCTTAGCAACTTTTTGAATTTTTGAGCCATTCTTTTTGAAGTCCTCTTCTACTCCAGAATCTGACCATGTGGCAAAATTTAAGGTTGAGGTCGGCAATTTGGATTTTTGGGCTCCTTTGGTGCCATAGGTCTTGGTTGGAGGTTCTAAGCTCTTTTGTGACTCCTTGGAGGTTTGTGGGTGCTGCTTTTGGATTTGTGGTGTAGTCGGGTTTTGTATTTGAATGCACGAATTAGAAGGGGCAGCTCCCAGAATTGATTTTTGAGGCCATGATGTGGCATTGGCTTTGATGGCTTTGGCCATTGCTTTTTTGGCTTCAATGGCTTTTCTCTTTTTGTTGTTGACATAGTCATCAAATATTACTTGTGGCAAAAGAGGTATGATCTTGACGCGTCTTCTATGGTGGGTAAGCGTAAACGTGTTAAGATACCCATCATAGAGGACTCGTCCATCAAGTTGCCATGGACAACCTAATATCAAGTGTGTTGCGTCCATGGTCACCACATCACAAAATACAGAATCTACATATTCACCAATGGAAAAAGATATGAGACATTGTTTACTAACCATTTGATTGTGACTCGACGAAAGTCCTTGACATCATGAGGTCTTGATCTTTTTGACATGGTCCTATGCCTTTGATATTGGTGGAATGAATGACCATGAAAGCGCCCGGGAAAAGTGGTCTTGATCTTGAGATGGCGAAGCCTCATCGTTTTGATCGGCCGCTGGCATGCCATCCTGAGGTTCTTTGGTCCAGGGTTTGTTTTGATTAAACTGACCTCAAAATAGACCATGTGTTGAGTTGTTTGTCTTGATGGGATGGAGACCCATGGTGAGATCACATCACCTTAGAACAAACCATCTCTAAGAAATCAGAAAATCTTGAAAACCACTAGAGCATTAAAATTCAGTAGGGACTACAAAACCCTAGAAAAGGCGATCAAGATCGAATCAAAATCGAGAAAAAATAAGCAAAAGAGAAGATGAAGAAAACCTAGAAATCAGGATCATTGTCATCGGTGAAAGCCTGTGCAAAATAGTGGTCCGAGGCTTTGACAGCGACGCTCTGGTTCCTCGGGAGCTCTGGTTCCTCGGGAGCTCTGGTTCCTCGGGAGCTCTAGTTCCTCGGAGGCTTTGACAATCGGGATCATTGTCATCAATGAAATCATGTGAAAAATAGTGTGAGAAACTGAAACTTCAATTGAAGTGCGAAATAGAAATTAGGCTCGTAGGAGTAACCAAATATGCTCACTGTCTGGAAAGATATCTCGCTGGTTTGATGCAGAATTAATAAGGACAATGATGAAGACGGATTTTGTCCCCTTCAAGTTCCACCGACCAATCGTAAATAATAAAACCACATTAAGTTGAGACCATTTAAGCCACCTGATTTTCTAAGGGTAATCTTTATATAGACTAGTGGACTATAGGCCGTGCTACGCACGATCGTAGTATCTTTAGTGTTTTTCCTGTTATGTCTTTGTATTGTTGATGGTTATGTTCGTAGTTGTTTTGTTTCTTATTTATCTTTCCTTAGGTTTGTTCCCCGTGTTTTCTTGTGTTTGTAATTTTCTTCTTTCTAACACTTCAATTTAATCTCGGTCTAGCAGTTGCTACCCTTGCTATGGGCGGAGCACTGCCAACCATTCTACGAATTTTTGTTTGTTTAGTTTACATGTGTGGGTTGTCTACTCTGATGTGTACATTCAACAACATCATTAATTTATGTTGTTTGGCCAAGAATAGACTACTGATATTTGGTTATGATATTACGATTGTGTGTCTGACAATTCATATGATATGTTACTGTATGTATAGAATTGGTTACACATTTTGTAGTAGAGACACATAATTGTCCAACTCTTTAATAGTTAAAACCACAATAGGTTAATATTGTGTTTCTTTTGTCTTCAAACTTATTTAATTCACCTCTACTTATCTTTTTGTTGCATTTCTATTTAGGCCATATATTGAAAATATGTGGTTATAACATAGGTTATGGCCATATGGTATCGTACATAGGTGATTGATTATTTCGTTCAACTATTCTCAGGTTTCATTGTTCATAATGTTATGGAAATGTGTAAGTTTCTTATAATTTATAATAATAAATGTCATCATATGTGTTTTCATTTGATTCGTTTAGACTATTATTTTCGTATGTTAATGTTTCTTTTTCCAAAATATGAGTATGATTATTAACTATATGGAGTATGCCTCGTTATAGTTATTAAATAGAACTGAACTGCAAATAATAAAATGTGAGACTTGATCTTACTCTATTTGGGAGGTGTCTATTTGTTGTATTTTGTGGACATATCTATTTTCCAATGAAATTATGTTGTGGGTTTCAATATGTTGTTTTCCAAGTTTTTCATTCTTTAAAAATCGAAACGTTATTAAATAATTTCGTAGCTGTCTCACCCTCTTAGGTTCTGTATATAATAGTGTATATATGTATATTATTTCTTTTGTAGCTTACCCTTGTGGAGATGCTTTAATTCTGTACTGAGTAGAGTATTCTACAACACCCGCAGCTCTGAGAGCAATAATTAGCGCACCTCATCTTTATCCATCCCTTTTCAATTTTATTTTCGTGTTCTTCTCCTAATGTGGGTTGTGATTTCCGAATTTGTGTACGATATTACGGTTGCTAATTAAGGTTGAATGTGGAAGCTTGAGGCATGTATATACAACATTCATTTAGGTACTATAATACAGTGGAGATAGTTGAATTCTTTAACCTATTTAGTGTTTTTATTTGAGTTTCGTTGGGCTGAATTGGAATATAATCGTTTGTTGGAAATGGAAATTAATAGTGGTTAAGTATTACTGTAGTATACTTGTTTGTTTCAAATTGAAATGTTTTGTTATTGTTATGTGTATATTTAGTACAGTAGTTGTTGTTCCACTATAATTTGCATTTAAGAGAGGATGGGTTTTAATTTCCATAAAATATAATTTGTTTTTACATGGCCCCATTTTGGCCTCGCAATGGAAGTGGCCTCAGTGTTTTTTTTGTCCTTTTACGAGCATTTGATTCTGCAATTCTATGCGTAGAAAATTAAGGAAAGTAGGGGGGGGCTTCAATGTTCCACACGATTTTTTCTCTTGCCGGAGAAGAATTTCCTTTACTACGGGGCATGTTAACGTTTTAGTTGTTCTGCAAAGCTTAGATTTTAGACGTAGTGTTGAGTGGATTGTTCGTTTCTGTTGTGGGGTTGAACGTGAATTGGCGTCCGTTGGTAGAATCCCTAATTTCCAGGGGTGGCGTTGTCGGTGATCAATTCCACACCCTATCTCCTCCTGCAAGTGGTCTTCCTTCACAATCTTTGTGAATGTCGGTTAATCGTTTTTTGCTACACTTGTAATTTTTATTTCTTACCTGGATTTTGGTGTGGATAGGTTGAGTAGGATATATTTGGTTATATTCGTGGACTTTGTTTGAGTTCAATGTAGCTATGTTTTGAATTTACTCCATGTACATCATTTGATTTTTTTCCTGTGGATCATTTTTCAGCTTGACCGTGCTGCTTCCATCCTATTGTAGTTGGGTTAATATGAAAATTCCGATGTCAGGGCTCTGTTTTCTCTGCTGAATTTGTTCCTGTAACCAAATGGGCCCACTAATCACGTACAAAGCAATGCCCAATTCTTGTGCTATTTATGCTTTTGCAGGATTATGTGCCTATTAGTGTGTGCAGTTTATTTGGCTAATGTAATTCTTCAAACAGCAGCAAACAATGTAGTGTTGTAGGCAAGTATATCCACCTTTATTTGCCCACTTATGTGATTGAATGATTCCTTGAAAACTATGTTCCTTGTATAGTTCTTAGGTTCTTTTCCAATGTGTAGAAGTAGTATCTTCAATCTTTGTGGGTCAGTCACTCTAGATATTTCCATTATAGTTGTATGTGGCAAAAAACTGGATTAGGCAGGTATAGTCCTACGGGCTTCAGTGATTGGCCTTGGCTTTTATTGACTGTCATAGCAAAAAAAGGTTTGCGTGGGAAATGGCGGCTTTTGATGACCAAGCCCCATTTTGTTTGGGTAGAAGTTAATGAGATTCTTGGGATTGACACTTTATGTCCCAAGCATGTTCCGGTTATTATTTGGCTAGGACTTCAAAAAAAATGCTATAATTGGTGGGATCTTACACGAATAGAAGTCAACGATGGTACTTCGTCACTCAATGATCATAGAATGACTTGACTCTTATATCGATCAATGATTTTTTACTGAAGTTATCTTTGAATTGAATATGTTCCTATTTCCTCATCTGTATCTTCTTTCCAATTCTTCTTTAACAACATGAACTTATCTCTTAAATAAGTGTTTGTCTTCTTTTCATGATTCTTTTTTAATTGGTTTTTCAATATGAGAAATAAATATGATCATTGTATTGAGATTTTTGGTCCAGTATGCTATTAATAACTACCATTTTATTGGAGGAATGGTTAATGTCATAAGGCTATTAAGAATGCAAGATGATATGGAGAGTGCAATATATTGCTTTTTCCCTGCCTTATGAAAATTCTAATGAGGATTTGAGGAATCATTATAATTGCACTGTTGTTTTATAATATTGTACATACTCAAATATTCCTTGTTGTTGTCATAAAGTGAAAAATGATCATCTTTGAAACTTAACAATTTGTATATTCTATCAATAGGTAACTCCTAACAGACTTTATAGTCGTGCGACCAGCTCTCGCCCTCTCTCATGTGAATACAAATCATAATAGAAATCCTTAATATTCTACTTATCGTGATTCTTACATCACACCAACATTTCAAAGTTTTCTCTTGATTTCTTCTTGACTTATGCCCTTTTCGTGTTTAAAAGTGGATAAAGTAAAACATGTAGTTGTTAAAGTTTCTATGTTTTTGAATTAGGTAAGCTTGTAGAAGTGTCTTTGTAATTTTTGTTTGTTTCTTTGAGAACTTGTCTTTCCTTCTTTTTTTGCTGGCTTTTTGCGTCATTGTCACCTCTGTTTTCCTTTGAGATTTGCCCCCCTGCAATTGAAGCATTGGTAATATTGTGTTAGTGGTAGTTGTTTTGTTGTTTTCAATTATGTTTTTTTTCCTTTTGGAATGTTTAATATTCAAAGAACAACTATCCTTACGTGATTATGTCTCATTTAGTATGACGTTAGGTCATCTGTCAGAGTGTTTGTCCATGATTTTTTCCCTCTTGTTGTCTAATGTATTCCTGTTGTGTTGATTCTAAAACTGTTTCCATTTCAGCTATGTGATCGCCGTGTATCCAACAAGTATGTTCGTTTTTGCTATACCCGGCTCCCTCGTCATATTCCAGAATTCCCATCTATTTTCATGTGTCCTCGTAGCTCCCAAATTGTATTCCGTCCACTGTTTTTATGTCCTCAAATGATGTCGGCCCTCTTACTATATTCAGAAGCATGTGTAGACAGTACTCTTCCCTGTTTACCTTGTTGACGCTGAGTATTCTTCCAACTATGTTATGGGTCTCTTCTGCTTTCCATGTTTCTGAAATTTCATTACATTTGTAGTGATTTGGTGTTTCATTGTATGTGTACCTTCTTGCTGTTGGTGTTGTTCTGTTCAGTTCTAGCCAGGACGTGAACATGGATAGTTGTGTTGTATTTTTGCGCATTATGGCATATTATGTTTCGTCACGTGTGGGGTCAGCATCTGTATTTGTTTGGATGTGAAAAAACAGCCTTATCACTTTTGGGGTGCATTTGTGTGCTTTGATTCCATATATGCGTAGGGTTGTCTCTGTTGCAAACAGTTTCCTTGATTGTATGTATGTTGTTATTTGATCCACCCTTGGTTTGTGACATTTGTATGTATCTTTTGGCGACTCATTGTTCTTGATCAAATTTATGATGTTTGCCACATTTCCTGTCATTGTGTGTCTTAGCAATAACTTTTTTGTCTTTGAATTACCGCCACACTCCAAACTGATCTCAGTGTTCTATTTTTGCATCAGTGTTCTTTTATATTTTATCATGAATTGACGGTCCAATGATCCCCCCTTTTCCAGCCACATTAGTATCCGTGCTTCTGGGATGCCCATTGTGTTGAAGCGTAATGTCTCCATATCTAGTGAAATGAATCAAACTAGTTAATTTTTTTTATAAAAAAATATACAGTATGCGGTAATGTGTTTAACTACCGAACTCACACGCGTTTGTGTCCCCTATGTTAGGATTTTTTTTTGAGGTCTTCTATTAGCTGGTCTAGTTTTATCTTGAACAACTTTACCAATACTTCAAGTCTTTCATATGTTGTTTGTTTCGATATGTTAGCAATGTAATCGTACATCTCTGCCCAATCTTTATTAGTAGAAAAGGTGATTGATATTGTAGGGGTGCCATATTTCCCACAAATATTGCGTCCATGTAATTTTGTATTGTTTTCCTCGCCCCTCCGTCGAAAGCGGGTGGTAGAATTACCCTTGCGACTAATGTTCTTCTAACCTTGGCGTGTCTAGTTAAGTTGTCATATTCATTGTTGTACATTTGTTCTCGTATGATTTGTTGGTTGCTCTTTATCCATGTCATTTGTTGTGTTTCAATGGCAATGTATGCATCAATTATGTACTGGTGGTATAGTAGTCCTCCTTGTATGAGTGAAGTTCCTTCCCCAGTTCTCTGTTGTAGCCTGGCTGAGTAGTATTGCCTTATATTCAACTTTTTCTGTTGAGTTTGGAGCACCCCTTTTTTCCTTAAGTAACTTGACCATGTGTTGTATCCATCGTCTCCATACGGGAGCAACAACGGGTACTGGAGTGACATGTAGAGTAGGTGTATCACAGGCACCCTTACATAGCACGAATCGTTATATTAGAGGTTGATGTCATGGTTGTCATGTCTCTCTGTGTTGTCACCCATTATTAGGGATCCTATTTTTGTCACATATGTTCCATTGTCTTCTATCACTTCCTCTAACCTTACACCATGTAGTTTTGAATGTGTATTCTTTTCCCGAGTTGTTTTTCGCCCACTCCTTGGCAGTTTTGAACATCTGCAGTGGTAAATTATTTGCATGTAGCATATCGTTGATTTTTGTAGTTATGTCATTGTCCACTGCATGGTTGTTGTTTTGTTGAATTATTAAATTTCTGGTCCATGTGTTCGTTTCGTTGTGACACTGGTCTTCAGGATTATTCTCCCATTCGTCATCCAGCAATAGCTGTGGTATGCATATGTGGTAAAACTCACCATACGATTTTAACGTATGCATTGTATCGGTTTTCTGTGTTGGGTCTTGAAGCCAACCCTCACACCTGCTCATAGAAAACATCGAGTTATACGTGCAGATGTTTTTTTTAATGACTTTGCCTGTTCGGATCGTCCCTGTAGTAGTTCATCAAGGATTGCTAGATTTGTTTTCATTTTTTGCAGGATAATCCCTCCATTGTTACAACATCTTGTTTGTGTGCTTCTTTCCTCATGCATGCCACCCTTTTGCGCTACACCACTTGCATACTTTTGACATCTGCCAATTTAATATATAGTTTATGGTATAAGTTTCTTTGTATTTTACCATTTTATTATTCTTTATCACTCACATTTTGCTTAGTTGTTATTGTTTTTGGTTTTGGTTCTTATGATGAAAATACCACTACCTGTTGATATTATATCTCCGCTTCAGGTTGTTATTGTATTTTTTGTGTCGTCTGTCATGTCTTCTTTCCTGGACTGTGTATTGTCTGCTTTGTAGTGACTTTGTGTGTCGTGACTCTGTGTCGTTGGTCATGTCTTCTTTCATGGACTGTGATAGACATGAAATTACATTAAAATGTGAGTGATATGTTCTTCACCTTCGGTTTCTTGAGTTCTGTACTCCTTTTTTTCCTTCGGTTTTTTGATTCTGAGTCCTCGTAGCAATCATTTGTGTACAGTGAACTTGCATTTTATATGGGTGTATTTGCGTGTGGTCCACATTTGTCTTTAATGTTTCAGTTTTCTCTGAAATTAATTTTTCTTTTGAAATTGGTATGAAACGTTTTTATTTATACGAGGTGTTATTGCACACTTTAATGCCATTATTTGTGTCGTTGGGTGTTTGGTAATAATAAAAAAATTATTCTTTATTCAGAGAAACCGTTATCTCTGTTGCGTTCATCCTTCAATCCCAAAATATCTTGTAAAGTTTTGTTCAAGGCCTCGAACGCATGTGCGTCATTGGTGCCTCATCCCATATAATCAGCTTCACCTCATGCAATAATTGCGCTAGGTGTGTATTTTGTTTGATCCCACATGTACTGTTGTCAAGTACCTCGATTAGGGTTCTTCCTCCTTGTAAACAAAGTGACGTTATTCTTGCACATCAATGTCACTTTGTATTAATTTAGTTAATTTTAATTGAGTTTTTTGCGTTGTTTATTAATAGTGTTTGTTTACCTGACGATGCAACTGCCAGGACAATATCTTCTTTTGAACGTATTTGAGACATTATTGTCTTGTACATGAATATTTTCCCCGTACCTGCTGTGCTGTAGATAAAGAAAAACTCCCTTGTTCTATGGGTTACCGTGTGCATCACCTTAGCATATATGTGAAGTTGTTGAGCGTTTAGTTGGATGTATAACATCTCATGCATCTCATTCATTTCACTGCAATTGTAAGATAGCTCCTCACAGAGCAACCTATTTTAAATTGTTGAAGCAAAGTCGGGTCTGGTTTTGGTATTACTGGATAATCATCTAATGATTTCCCATTTTTAGATAGGATGTTTTCTATGCTCACCAGACAGTAATTCCGTACTTGGGTTTTGTTTAGCTCAAGATGTTGATACTGGAACTCTTTTTTTTCATATATTGTATGTCCTCTAATAGCGCCTCCCAGTTTGTGTCCCACAGTTTATGAGGGTTGGCTACGTCGCAGAAGATGAGGATTGTGACAAATATCTCCATAAGATGCGCTCCTGTTACCCATAACCTTGCCTCCTGAATGGCATATGTCCACTCGTTGTCCTCTTTCAACATCCCACGGGCATAGCATGCTTCTCTAAATGTGTTGTTAACCCTCTCATTCACCCTTTTTATATCTTCATATGATAGCGGCCCCTTTACTACATTTAGTAGCATTTGAAGGTAGTAGGGTTCTCTGGCCATTGGGCACCATTCTCCCTATTGGATTTAGGTGTCCTCGTCTGCTCCACACTTTGTCACTGACATCCCACACGTATTTTCTAGGTATTTCACCATAAGTGTATTGTCTTGCCTTCGGATCTACATTGTTTAGAGTGAACCACTTTGTGAACATTATTTTTGTAATACCGTCCTTTCTAACCAGATTTCCTAGCTGTTGTGAGTCTGCTATTGTCACGAAGTTCTGTTCAGGCAAATGGTAGGTGAGCCGGATAACCGGTGGGTGGCTGTAGTGAATGTCAAAGTCGAAAATACGCCAAGCAGCTTCACAAGCGAACTTATATTTGTATTCTAGATATTGTTCTATCTCATTAATGACAACTGAGTGGCTTGAAACTTCTCCATCTTGACCCTTGTGATTCTCTACAAAAATAGCAGTTGCTCTATCTGGTCTCTTTGTAATATATTTGAATAAATACTTTATTGCTCTTACATTGTTGCATCATTCCACATTTATGTGGGAACCGTACTTAATCAATAGGTACCGATTATATGGAACAACATGACGGTTGTCAAACTTGACCTTCCTTTTGAGGACACTACGCCCGTTGTTTATCCGTCGGTAAACAGGGAACCCATCACCATCCAACGCTGTCTTTGCGTAGTATGTCTTTGGAAAGTGTTTTGTGCATTCACCCCCATTCATGCAATGCGAGGTTGGATATGTCGGGCCGCATGGTCCGTGGAACATATGTTCCACCACAAGTCTATGGCATTATGGGTCTGTTTTCTCGCAAGGAAGCTCAGCATTGATGAAATCATCTATCTATTTCCCTGTTTTTGCTTTGCTGGTTTCTTTCAGCCATAAGAGAATATGTGCATGTGGTAGGCCTCGTTTCTGAAACTCAATTGTGTATATGGTTGTGGACGCAGAATATTAGTTCGTTGTTATTTTAAATGTAAACACACTCAAGAGTTTTATGTCTCTGTTTTTTTTGTATTACCCGCATTAGTATGCCTGAAGATTTGTTTTTGTACGTAAATCATCCATGAGTTGGCTCAGTTTCCGTTTGAATATACGCGTCATCACAACGGGCATGTCATTGGGATGAAGGCCTTCCAGGTCTTGTAGTTTCTCCTTTGCTTCTGGCCATTTAGGGTTGGCTGTAATTGTGATGAATAGTGATGGATTTCCAAAAGTAGTACATAAGGTCATTGCATCTTGGTAATTTTGTATCATGTATCTTTGTCCACCTATGTAACTTGAAGGGAGAACAATTCTTTGTCCAACTGCTTTTGCATCTGTATCTCCCTTTGTAACATCATCATATCGGTTGCTGTATAGTTCTGATCTCATTTGTCTTTAATTACTGTTAATCCACCGCAAACGGGACTCTTCTATGGAAGTGTACGTGTCCACAATGTACTTGTGGTACAAACGTCCGCCTCTTATCAATGTGTTTGCTTCACAATCCCGACGTTGCATTCTTTCTGAGTAGAACTCTTTCATAGTAACCACTCCCCTTTTTGTTTGTCTTGGTCTAGAATTGGCATTATACGGGATGTTTATATGGATCCCATCCTCACCATGTGGAAATTGTAATGGGTATTGTAGTGACATATATAATGGGTGTATTTCTGATATCCGGCTAGGGCGCCCTTTTTTGCTCTGGATGTAGACATCGCGTGGCTCTGTTCCTTTTCCAAAATCCCCAACAATTAGGCTTGCTATCTCTCCAGTTGTTGGTAGGTTGTATTGTTGTGTTTCTTTTTTCTTTCTCCTATTAGCCGAAGTAGTTTCAGTATTGTGTGCCCAATCCCTTGTCATCCTAAACACTTTTGCAACAACGCTGGTTTCATCCAGCATACTTATCAGGATGTTCACAATGTCTGGGTTGATGTCCGATTTTGTCAGATTTGTACACCCCATTCTGTTCTGCAGTTCTATGTCAGACTCACTGAAATACAGTTGAGCATATCTACATGGGACGCTTTCCTCTGGTATCAGTAATTCGATTAGATGGTAATTTTGACCAGATATTCTGAAGGTGTATGGCCATCTCTTCTTGTTAATTTTGTCATCTATTCGTGCCCCAAAGGATGTAAATGAAAATAGGCTATTGTATACTCTTATCCTCTCCCTGAATATACTTGATGTTGGGTTGGTTCCACTAAGCAATCCTTTCAATGGTTCTGGTGTTTCTTTTATCAATGGCAGTATGACTTTCCCTTCCTGGCAACCTATGGACGTCGTAAATTGCGCTTCTGTTGTTTTCCTGATTTCTCTTCTAACCACATTTTTGCCCCACAGAACTGACATACATATGTTGGTTCCCCAAGTTTTTCATAGGTTATTGAAGATCTTGTCAGTATCATCACATTAGTCGGTCATTATGTGATACTTTGTTTGTTTGTTTTTTAAAATTGAATCCCACTGAAACACACCTGTTGAATTACGGGCTGCATGCTGTTTTTTTTGTTATGGTGGTCTCCCATGTTGCTCTGTACATGAAAACCATTTTTTTGTTATACAATAAAACCGAACGTTATTTAGTGACCCTTTGATCTTACTCTTTTGGTCGTTTGTTCCCTATTTCGTTGATTCTGTTGTTTCTTTCGTGTCTTTCATGTTTGTTAAAAAAAAGGTTGTAACATATACTTGTTTCCCAAAATTTATTTTGCTTTCTATCACCAATTAACGTGGTGTTTTTTTGTGGTACAATAATCAGTACCTTGTATATCTCTTGTTAGTACCAACGCGCAAAAGGTTACAACCATTCCATCTCGTCCTTTGATATATGTTTTGCGAAACTGGAGGGGGTATGACTGCCATGTTACTGATGTATCCCTACCTGTATGGTTTTAACATTTTTATGAACACCTTTGTTTGTATATAATTTTCATTGTTATTTGAGCACGTTTTTCCTTTTTTTCCAAAGTCGTCACTGTTTTGTACCTGATTCCGTGTTTACAACATCAAGGTGTATCCCGCAGAATGTATGGTATTTCCCATCGGCCCGTATCACAGTCTCTTGGCTTAGCTCGATGGTTGTTGTTCTATATTTGTTTGCTTTTGTTGGTCCTGTTGGTTCCAAATTAGCCGGGCGTACAACGGTCAAGAGATATTCAGCAAAAATGTGCCTTGACTGTGTGAGCTGAGTTACCTATCTCTTTATTTGGTCCCATTAATCTTGTCATTTCAGAGACCTTTGTCCTACCCTCATCCTTGGTTTCTGATTAGTTTTTGTGAAAAAATGGTTGAGTAGGTGTTATTCCATGATTAAACCACAACATTGGAGTTAATCAAGGTTTGTTTTGTAATTACATTTTACCTGGATTTTGTGTTTCTTGCACATATAAATAACACGACAGTTGAAATCTTGAACGAAGTTTCAAAAACAACGGTGGTGAAGAACAACAGAAACACAAAACGCAGTATTGTGTAAGGATAAACAATAAGACCATAATCTTCATAACATTCTTCCGTACTTTTTCAAATAAGCCCTAAACGAAACATCAAAATCTCTAGCTAAGAACAACATATCGTATGCCTCCCCAATTCCAATAACGACATTTGAAAGTGCCTGGGTAGCCTGAATTTTTGAAAAAACGGATTATACAGGGGACAAATAATATCAACATTAGGAAAATGTCTGGAAAATTAAAAAATTTATGTCATTCATAAGATCTTTTGTTGTTTGTTTAGAAGTTGGAACCATTGCACCAAACAAATTCAGGTTAGCAAGGGCTTCTTCTTTCAACGCAAACAAAGAAGTCATTTGTTTATCTCCTTCAATTAACATTTGCCATAGAACACGTCCCCCTCCTTGAGTAATAAAATCGCATAAATAACACAACCAAAAAGCATGATCGACGACTAAAAAATATATCTAACAAACAACCATCATATCGGTATTAACATACTTACCGGGAAAACACTCAGATAGGATATGTTCCACTTTGACCATAATCTGTCAATAAATAAGAAACATATGCGAGATATATAATTATACAACAAATATTTTGAAAAATAACCACAAAGGAAAACTAAATATTATTTCGGTTTATTTGGTCAGTTGGTGTTGAATATTTGTATATATGTACCTAGATATATAGGTGAATTTATGTTATACCATGGCAATACGTTTTTATATTATTTGTGGGTAATGTGTGTGTAAGTTTAATGTAGTAGTCAATTACATGACATTATGGAGTTTGATTTATCAAACATTTTATTTGAGTCAAGAGGATTCGTTCATCAATTGCATATGTTTATTTTACAGGAGCCTTTAATACACCGATGATTTTTGTTTTTGAGCCGTTCTATTGAAAACGCTATATTCCGGCGCTTTCGATTCCTTTTTGAAAAAGATGAACGCTACTACATAGCGTTCAGGTATGCCGGCTCAAAAATGAGATTTACCGGTCCAAATATTAACCCATTTATTTTAGCTACATATTAATCTTTATGATTCCCTAATTGATTTCAAACATTCAATTGAAACATACGTTTTTGCTAACGAAAAGAGTTGATTTGATTTATCATAATTATAAAATATTATCAAGATTTCTTTACTTTTTAATTTGTTCTTATATAACCCATTTTTAAATTTAAAAGGAAATAACACTATGCAAGATGGTTACGATTATGCTCAGTAATAATCTTTCTAAAAATTGCAAACGAAAGAGCAATATATGAGATTTGTGTTTTCTAACGTACTTACATAAGATTTGAAGGAGAATAATAAAACAATTTTCCATATTATAAAGTTATAAAATTATTTTTCACTTGATCCCGGTCAATCCCGTGCAAGATTAGAGAATTAATTTTATAATCCTATGTGTTTTTCATTACGTTAAGAATAAAAGAGGAAATAAATAACCATCAAATATCTTTTTTTCTATTATATAGTTAGGAGGAATGAGAGATATTGAATAAATTTAAACCCTTAATTAGCATTCAATGTCCCATATTTAAGGTCTTAGGAATTACCAATGGACAACCTTTATATATATTTAGATTTAGACTTTTTTTTTTGGTGAAATATTTAGATTTAGACTAATTGAAGGGATCAATTGTTTATCAAAATATAATTTTAATATGTCATGTTCATCATATATTTATTATAATCATTGAAGAGGTAGTCGACCCCGAGATACTAATCTCTTGGATTTCTTTGAAAGGATGTCCGATGTTGAATTGTGAAAAATCAAATTGTGGAAGAATAACATTCAATATTGAGTCATTAATAGATGAGTTAATTAAATTGTCAAGATTGTAGAATTATGACCAAATACATTGAATTGTCACCTCATTGCTCTCATCTTATCTATATAAAGATTGGTTATTCAATGCCAAAATTGAATGAAATTGGTACCTCATAAATGTTGCTCTCTCAATATCATTTTTTCTAATTTAAAAAGATGTCCAAAAGATCAAAACAAAGCGTTTTGCTAAAAAATTAAACACCCTCCTTTTTTTTTTCTTTCATTAGATCCGTGGTAAAACTGTACAACAGTTAAAATTTTCCAAACTAGAGATTCAATTGTTTTAAATTTTAAGTAAAAATGTGATATACTGATTATACTCCTCTGGTTTAGTATCATATAAGTAGTTAGCTTTTTAATATATATTTTTAAAATTCAATTTACACAACGGTAATTAATTACTAAGTAATTAATAGAATTACATGAAGTTGGTTTGATTTTATTTTTCATGTAATATAACGTAAGTCATTTTAGCCTTTTAATTTTATACACAAACTAGACTAGGTCTCGCGCCATGCACGGGTTTATATAACTCGATATAGTGAATTAGTAGTAAGGAGTATTATGTAATATAAAATTTTATATGAAAATAAGTTTATATCTTAAAATGATATTGATATATAATTAAGTTTTTACATTTTAAATATAATAAACAACGAATATACATGAATTTTTAATACCAAAAATCTTATTTGATCAAATTATCATAGGTCAATTTTTAACAAATTTAAATAAATTGATTTCAACATATATAAAAATATATAATTGAAAACACTACAATAACACAAAAATATAATTATTTCTCTTATTTATTAAGAAATCAATCTGTTTGTGATACGTCATATCATAAAAATAAAATATATATTTGTAAAATAAAATAATAGGATATTGGGAGGTCAAAATCTAGAAAATTAACACATAAAAATCTTTTTGTAATCTGAAAGATCTTAAGCAATCTTTTTGTAATATTTTTGCACACGATTTTCCAAATTTAATTAATTTTTTTTGAGAAAATTACAATAAATTATAAAAAATCATGACCAATGAAATGACGACAGGTGGATGGCCTGAATGTAGAGTATGCCACGTGACATAGCTAAAATTGAAGAAATGTAATTTGCTTTAGTAGTTATATAGAGATTTTTTCTATTTTATTCTTAAATTTTGATAAGAAAAGTAAGAGGTGTGTTAAACAGAGAAACATGATTATTAAAAATGTAAGGAAACTAAATGTAATTTTTACAAACAGAGTTTTTATATTTTTAATATCTATCAAACCCACTAAATATCGGTAATATTAGAGAAAAAGAATAACTTTTATATGATATTTCTATGTACAAGATATTTATTTGATACAAGAATAAAAAGTAGAAGAATATTTATTATTGATTTTACCACAAATAAATTAAATTAATTTAAAATTTAAATGTGGGTTAATATTATATTGAATATGTTTAAATCAAATTGATAATACTCAAGAAAAAGAGAACATAATTTATAATCTTAATTCTAATACGAGCCCCCACGGTATAAATTTTCTAGATCCGCCACTGCCGATAACCCCCAATTCCTCGATCCCCACTCTCCCTTTCAAATTCACCGATCAACCTCAATTTTGACTGTGGTAATTTTCTTCTTACATAGATGACAGTGAATGATGTCTACTTGTCTTTTCTCCCCCTCCCGCACATACTTGACCGTATGATTGTGGGGAAAAATCCCGCACTCGGAAAATTTTAACTGGCACCCCAAACCTTTTTTTTAAAACCCGATTCAGTTTTGGGCGCAACTAGAATGCGCCCAAAACTAGATCGAATTTTTGAGCATTTTGAAGGCAATAATAAAAAGAAATTTCATGGCAATCACTCTTGTACACATGAAATTCAATGCCTTAACATCACTCAATTTCATTGACTCTTTTTTTCATGACCTCTTGTAATTAAGATTACTCAAATTAATTTGAGTTTCTGATTTCAAAAACTGAATTATGTGCTATCAGTTTGTGTTTTCAGATCGAATATAAATATAAAATGCAAAGAAAGATGTTTGGACAAGAAGGTTGTGATCACATGAGATGGGCTCCTAACATTGTTGTTGGATTAGATATTGGTGTTCCATGGTTAACGTGCAAGGAAGATGACTCTCTTGATCCCGTTATAAGTTCCAGTGTTCTTGTTGACAATCTTAATTCTTTTCAAAATAAATTTTTTAATAGTTAATGATCTTATTGTGACAGATTAATATACTTGCAACGACTTTTACTGTTATGTGTTTACTAAAACAGACCTAACAAACCTCTTATGTGGACAGAGGTTTGGAGTGGATGATATGATTTTGCAGTAATTGACTTTATCATTAGATTAATAAAGTAAAAAGTAAAAAGCCAGATCAATAACTTTTTTCAAAGGTACACATGAAGGCTTTAGTAAATTATACTCCCTCCGTCCCAAAATATGAGTCCCATTTTCCTTTTTGGGTGTCCCAAAATGTTAGTCCCATTTCTATTTTTTTCCATAAACTTCTTCCAATTATACCCTTACTCATATTATTTTAATATTTTACATTCATCATTTCCAATGCACTTATGTATTTTTCATTTGTAAACTCTTCTCCCATTGGTTAATGAATTATTTTAATATTTTACATTCATCATTTCCAATGCACTTATGTACGTTGAAGCATTTGCCTTAATCCAACATATTTTTGTACAATGAGACTCATATTTTGGGACGGATGGAGTATATATATACAAATAATATGCAGGTTTACAGAGTTTAGAGGACCGACTTACCAAAGAATCTAAATTTCCTATATTCAATTCATGTATCATGTGTCTTTGTAAAAGGATTTAACTTTTGTAATTACTAAATTTATACAAAGAGGGAGATCTGTTGTGAACTATATGGTATGCATTTTTTCCTCTTTCAATTTCTTTGTGCTTGAAGTGTTTACTTTTTACTTATCATAAACTACATTTTTCGTCATTAGTACCACACTTTGAGCCCTTATCGGAGGCCGTTTGCATCTAATTTTAGTAATTGTAAATAATATTACATATTGCAATATGATAGCATGTTGTTTTCAAACATTTACACTCAGTTTCCAACAAGCATGATAATTTAGTAAACACGTCAAAAATGCATACAATGGGGAAATGACATTTAATAACTGGTCCTCGAGTTTATTCAATTGTAATGAGTTATAGACAGAAAAATAGATCATATATTCACCAACTTGGCTATTAATAAATCAAAATAGATTACCTTATTTTATATACCAAAATCTGTGGAGTTGGTAATAATACTGCAAACAAGACTTGAACAAAAATTTAGCATATAAAGAATTGAAGAAATTGCATACGCAAATAACATATATTTAAAAACTTCTGTCCTGTACATTACAAGAATATTAAAAATCATATTTTTAAAAACTTATGTCCCGTATATTACAATAATATTACAAATGATATAACAATTTGGTGAATTGAGAGAAGAGGTACAAATCATCAAACTCATTTGATTATATGATATAATATCATTTCAATATCTATTATGAAACATTTAAGAAATTATAATTACGCAAGACTCGTACGCGAGTTTCAGTCTGTTGATTTAAGCCCTAATAAAATAGGAACACCAATACACGAGGTAATTGTTTGGCAAAAAAAAAGCACCGAGCTAATTAGGTAATGTGATGATTTTAAAGGGAGAGACGAATTCATAGGTAGTTGTGTGTCAATTGCTAAAATGATTAATAAAACATTCAGGAAAAACATAATCACTAATTAACCTTTATTTTTTTTCTTTTTGATAGAACAAAGATTAGAGACTGCTGTAATTTCCCCGCGCGTAGCGCGGAGGCCCGTTTCTAGTAGACATAAAAGAAATGGTGCGTAGTAATAATACCTTGGAGTTTCACATTTCAAAACCTTCAAAAAATAAGATATGGTACTTTTTCTCGAGAATTTAAAAGTACTGCCTCATCTTCTGGTATATGCAGTACACGATATACTCCTTTATCCATCGGGAATCATACACCTACAATAATAAAAATGCATTCTCAAGACAACAGAGTTATAATCAACAAGAATACTATTGATGCCTCCAGTGAGTTTGAGTTATAGACAAAAAAACAACAACGAATATGATCTTAATAACTTCCTTTTTCTTCATACCAACCTATTTTTTCCCGTTAGTATGTTTCTTCTTAGTTGTTGTTGTATTATATTATCCTTCAAAGAGATAATTCATTGCATCCCGTACACTATAAGTAAAATTCAACATAAGTAGAGTGATGATACCTCCACTGTTCTGAGCTTCCATTAGATGAGAATTGATTTCTGCAAGGGACTACAAAACAGGAAATACAACAACCTTCATGAAGTGTAAATGCATAATATACTAACAATGATAAACCTAAAAAACAAAACGAAATGAACAACCTCATCAAGTGCACTTTTACGGTCCTCCCAGTGAATTAAAAGGCTCAAGGCGCACCAAGGCGCACCAAGGCGCTAAAGTACCTGGAGCCTTGAGGCGCGCCTTCCTCGCGCGCCTTACCACACAACATACAGATAAGTAGTAATAAATAGTTGATAAGTACTAAAACCATATAAAATAAGTAAATAAGTTTTAAAAACCAAGTCTAAAGCATAAAAATAAGTCTAAAAGCTTAAAAACAGCAAGTCCAAAGCATAAAAATAAGTCTAAAGCATAATAATTCAAGCTTAAACTGCTAAAGCATAAAAAAGAGGTTGAAGACTAGCAGCTCGGGATTCAGGAAGCAACTCCCCAGAAGAATGAAGAGGAGTAGGCGTACGATGGAAGAGAAGAAGAGGTTGAAGAGGCATGATATATCGATTTTGGACTTAAATAACCATTATATAAACTAAAATATTCTCAAAAAGATATTAGGGAAAGTAAAAGATATTAAGAGGATCAATCTAACGTATATTAAAGATATCATATCAATCTTTCACCAAAAAAAAGGATAGCAGATCAATTTTCAGACACATGAGGCACGCCTCACTTGAGGCAGGCGCTGGACCTTGCGCCTCAGGCAAGGCGCGCCTTTTAATTCACTGGGTCCTCCATAGGATAATTGTGCCACAACACTGTTTGGAAGAGGTGGCTTGGAGCCAACCTTCTCATTCTGCTCCTTCCGTATCTTCATCTCTAAATGACCTTGAACCAACTTTTCGTCATCGTTTATGTTATTGTCGTCTTTGTCATCATCTTAATCATCAAGTTTCTCACTCACATCCTTCCTATCCTCAAACTTCTCATTGAAAAGCTTTCGAAAATAATCCTTCCTTATCTTCATCTCTAAATGACCTTGAACCAACTTTTTCTTCATCATTTCTGTTATTGTCGTCTTTGTCATCATCTTCATCATCAAGTTTCTCACTCACATCCTTCCTATCCTCAAACTTCTCCTTGAAAAGCTTACAAAAGAATCCTTTCTTATCCTCATTTCTGTCGTTACCATCATACTTATCATCTTCATCATCAGGTTTCTGACTCTCATTCTTTCTATTCTCAAACTTTTCCTTGAAAAGCTTCCGAACGAATCCTTCCTTATCTTCGTCTCTAAATGACCTTGAACCAAACTTTTCTTAATTCATCATATCTATTTTTCCTCATCCATTGATTGTGAAACTGACCTTTCATCGGGGTCATTCTTACTATCACGGAATAATAGTTTAAAGAAACCCTCTGAACAGGATGGTAACTCTTCATCATCATCTTTACTCAATAGCCTCCGAAAGAAACCATCTTTCTCTGCGTCATCAACATCTTTGTCTGCAAACTTTCTAAACAGTAATGCATCCCTCACTTCAGGATGGTAACTTACAACTGAAATGTTTTGTTAGCGGAATGAAGTTATGTGTTTCAAATAACGTGTTACGACAAACATTTTCAGACTTAGTCCGTGTTTACAAAGCACTTTCAACTAGTTATCTAACTAGTTACTACTCAAAATATCATTGTGTTTTTAAAAACAAGGTAAAACATTCGGGCTATAAAAAATCAATGAACCTCCAATACTATCGTCATGGCTGCGTTCAGAAGAAACAGTGATTCATCAAAGGTGAAGGAAAAGAATCAACAACAAATATGATCACAGAAACACCAAGATCAACTTCTGAGCAAATAAACCAAGGATGTCAAGTAACTTTTTATTCAAAAAACAGGATAAAAGAAAAATTTAGGCAATCATTTTAGATTCAACTGTAAATCAACGAGTGACGAAAAGCAAGCCATAGAACAAACCAGTCATAACATAAACCATGAAAGGAACAACAAGCACCAATCAGAAAGAGAAGATCCAAGGAATAACTGATTTGTCTGGATTTATAAAGAAAAAGTTATTGATTTAATTTGATATGATCTTATGAGAGCAACATCTCTAAGCATTTGACTGACTTGAGAAACATTAGTAAATGGACCAAAAGGATGAAATCCAGTTGCCCAAAGCCAATTTAAAATTGGTCTTACATGTATATGAGAAGCTCTTTCATATGGAGCACTTAGTCCGCCAACAACTAATGCTAGCCCAACTAGTATATGGCGTTGTGCTTGAGATGGAAGAGCGTTCATCCTTTCCGTTTCTGATACATAACTGTCAAAGAAAGAGAACATAAGGAAGAAACAGAGAGTGATAATATACAGAGATAGTATAATTTGTTATATTTTAGTGTTGATAGATTCCAAGCAAGATAGACAGAAGAAATAGAGTGAAGAAAATTCCATGCTAGCTCACCTCAAATGTATCTTATCATTTTTATGCTCCAGGACAATGACAACATCATTACTGGTCCAGACCAGGCTTTCATCTTCCATCACAAGATTTGGATCAACATCTGCAAGTGATAGCACAAATCTGCAAGAGAAGAATCAAACAACTTTCACTATTTTAAATTTGTATAATTTCTGACAGCTATAGTCTTTTATACAACTTGATGTACTCAAATAATCCAACCAGCTCGTAGCAGGATACATTCAAGGTCATCAACTGACATTCAACAGTTTCAAAATGAATGATCTGGGTCCTATAATCACAAAAATACATGAAAATCTAAACAAAGTAAAAAAGCCTTACACAAGAATTCCTCCTGTTCCATAGGTTCGGTACAAGTCTCCTTGTTTCTTTGCTGTTCTTTTTTTTCTTTTCCTTGCTACTCTTGGGTCTGTAAGTTTCTAAGTGTTATTCATGCCATCTAAATACAACAATGAGAGGAAAACTAGTAAAATTGCATCGCTTCAGCAGTTTATCCCCCATCATGAACCTGCAGTATAAGTATCATTAACCTGCAAACTAAGTGTCATGAACCTGTAACTATAGCATCTGTGAACCATACTTAAATACTGTAACTATAGCATTTGTGAACCACAATTTTTTGATTGATTCTGTTTACAAATTTTAATTTATTGACGTTACATTGTTGCATTTAAAGGTTATGAACATGATTATCCTCAATTCATTTTTAGGACGTCTATTTAATAACGTTAAGCCATATAAAAAACACTCGCGGGAATCCGGTTCTAGTATTTAAGTATAAAAGATTGACAAACAAGTAAAAATCAATTAGGCTCGCGCAAAGCGCGGGACAATCTATCTTATATATTAAAGCTGAGCCTTTTAGAGCTCTTAGAGTGATTTTAGGCTTAATTTGTTACACAATTATTATATTTTAACTTTAATTTTAATTATTAATAGATTGGATAATTATATTAACAAATAAATCTTAAAAAATTATCATTTATTTCAACAACAAATATACAAGCTATTTTATTGAGAATAAATATTATGTTGAAGTTAATATATATTCTTACGATAAAATTAGAATTATTTTCGATAATAAAAATTAAGTCAAGCTACGTACATAACCTTCATGAAATAAAATATATTTTTATAAATAGTCTTTATAAAAAAAAAATTAATCTTAATTTTTTGACGAACTCGATTAAAAATATATATAATATTAATACGAATAATATGGAGTGAGGGGGCTCAATCATTAAAAGCCCTAACTAGTTAAATGTATTCTGGGCCAGGCCCCAAACAATCCCTGTTATTCTTTATTTTTCGAACCAAACGACGCCTTAACAATTTCAACACTCGACCGTCTCTTACAACGAAACACAATCTCTTCCCATTTCTGCAATAATTTGGTATCGCAGAAACCCTAGATTACGCCACGATGTACGGTGGTGGCGATGAATCTTCTCGTCTTCCTCCGTCCGGCGAGGGATATGGAGGGGCAGGATACGCAGGTGGTTATGGAGCCAGAGGCGGTGGCAATGCTGGAGGCGGATACGCAGGGACTGGTAATGCTGTCTATGGCAGTGGAAGTGGCGCTGCATCAGGTTATGGAGGTGACGTAACCAGTGGTAGAGGAGGAGCTGGAGGCGGTTATGGCGGAAATTCACAAAATCGCGGTATGTCTGTTCAGCCTGTTCTGATAGCTTTTTGTTATTGCTGTCTATCTTGCTTATGTTTTACGCTCGAATTGTTAAAACCTTGATCTTTCATATGATACTATAAAGGTGGAGGCGGATATCGAGGTGGAGATCGTGGTGGTGGTGGATATCAAGGAGGAGATCGTGGTGGCCGTGGTGGAAGTGGAAAAGAAGGTGATTGGCTTTGCCCCAACACAAGGTAAACTATCTTATCATATGTGCTATTCGGTATCTTGTGGGATGAGCTAGGTAGATGATCGGATTGAAATTGGAAATCTTGTGGCTGAACTGGTTAGATAGTTGAATTGAAATTTGAAATCTTATGGATTGGATTATTTGGATGGTTGAAATAGCTATATTCAGTATAGCTGTCTGTTATTTTATAATGCTAAACATTGTTAAATTATCATATATGGTGTAGTTGTGGGAACATGAATTTTGCAAGACGAAACCAGTGTAACAAATGTGGTGCACCCTCACCAGCCGGGACCAGTGATAGGAGTGGTGGTGGAGGCTATAATAGAGGCAGTAGTGGAGGATATGGTAGTGATAGAGGAGGTAGGAGCAATTATGGAGGGGGAAGAGATGGAGGTAGCAGAGGTGGGGGTTCGTATGGTCAAGCTTCTCCATCTTTTCCGTCATACGGAAGCTCTGAGGGGAATTACGGAAACCCTTCATATGGAACTGATGCAGTTCCTCCACCATCAAGCTATACAGGTGGCCCGCCTTCAGCATATGGTGGCTCTCGTCCGGGAGGAAACAGTTATGGAGGAAGCCCTGCGGCCCCTGCTGCACCTGATGTCCCAGTGAAGGTGAAGCAATGCGATGAAAACTGTAGTGATTCCTGTGACAATACGAGAATTTATATATCAAATTTGCCGCCTGATGTCACTACTGATGAACTTAGAGAACTTTTTGGAGGCATTGGAATGGTAATAATAATTTCTCTTGAGTTTTGGTGTTATTTATGCAAATGCATTTCATCTGTTACTTGTGATGGATGTGTAAATTTTGAGTTATGACAGAAATATCAGTTGTCACTTGTCAGGCTTGTTCAAAGGCTATGCTCTTATGAAATGTGAAAATACGCTTTATTGTGTTGAAGTTTTGTTCTTGATTATAGCTTAATGCCTAATGCAATCTTGAATGATAGGCTATTTAGGTAATAGATACAGATGTAGGGCTTTGTTGTGTTGAAACAATGGTGAAGTATAGATGTTTCTGTTTAAGTTGATAGTAATCTGAAAAATAGGCACAAGGTGGATGTATCATAAAGTAAATAGACTGGGTTTCTGATTTTAGATATGATGGTTTCTCTTATAACTATTAACTAGTGTCGTGACCCGTGCTATGCACGGGAAATTCCATATTATTCGTATGAAAATTGTATATCCTTTTAATCGAGTTCGTCAAAAAAATTAAGATAAACTTTTTTCTTTTAAAGATTATTTATAAAAATATATTTTATTTCATGAAGGTTATGTAAGTAGCTTGACTTAATTTTTATTATCGAAAATAATCCTAATTTTATCGTAATAATATATATTAACCTTCAACATAATATTTATTCTCAATAAAATAGCTTGTATATTTGTTGTTGAAAGGAATGATAATTTTTTAAGATTTATTTGTTAATATAATTATGCAATCTATTAATGATTGAAATTAAAGATAAAAATAATAATTATGTAACAAACTATGCCTAAAATCACTCTAAGAGCTCTAAAAGGCTCAACTTTAATATATAAGATAGATTATAGCCACAATTTGTGTTTAAGTTGTTAATAAGTTGGACTAACTGCTTTCAAGCATTATATGTGTTCTTGTTTGACTAATGGAGTAATTTCGAAGTGTTTTGTGTTTTTTAATCACCTACAAAATTACTTTACCATGATAGTTGGCTTGAAATTTCTTTTACCCTCACCAATACGTCATTAAATAAAAGGGAAAACTAATGAATAAAGAGAAGCTTTGATGAATCCATACAATTGACTACTACTTTTACCATAAGTTGATTGTTTTGTGACTGATGTAAGTTATACGGTTTTCAGGTTGCAAGAATCAAGCAAAAACGAGGTTATAAGGACCAGTGGCCCTATAACGTAAAGTTGTACACTGATGAGAAAGGGAAGAACAAAGGAGATGGATGTCTGGTGTATGAGGATCCTGCTGCAGCTCACTCTGCTGGTGGTTTTTATAACGGTATGCTATTACTGAAGTACCCAAATGCAAGACTTCAAGTTAATTTTGTCTACTTATTTATGTGTCTAACATGAATTTTTATTTCACAGACTACGATTTGAGAGGACATAAGATCAGTGTTGTTATGGCTGAGAAGTCTGCACCAAAGTTCACGCCACAAGGGTACTTGTGTTACTTTTTAATTGCTGCTTACTGCCCATCTTTTTTATTGTTTTAATAAAGCAATCCCATATGATCAGTTCATTTCAATATTCAGTAACACAATTTTTCTTCCATTCTAAAAGAACTTACTCTTCATATAATGTGCGGCAATCTTCTTTTACACGGAGATGAGATCATGTATGTCTCTCTCATAAATAAATATAATATGCTATCTGATAACATGTTCCCGTAGGATTCAGAGAAATACGGATCCTAGTAGATTTGTTTAGTTTATGAAGGTGTGATTCTGTTTTTTTTTGCATTATATGATAATGTCTATATGTACATTACCAAATGCTAATGGTATGCAGATAGCTACTTAAGCTGCCCAAGTCGTCTCACTTAGAGTAGATATCTTTCCAGTTTTTTTATATTATGCTGGCTAATTTCTTGATACATTGATTATGTTGTCTGCACCAAAGTTTACACCACAAGGGTACTTATGTTTCTTTCCCGTTGCTATAAATAGTCCATCTTCTGTCCTTTTTATCTGTAACTAGGAATGATTTGCCCGCGCTACGCATGGGTCCCTACTTTTGTTTATGAATTTTATGAATACATGTGTCAATATTTATATATTACGCCTATTGGTTATCCATTTTGGAAAAAAAATAAACATTGAAACAACGCTGTCAAAGTGTTTCCTTTCCTTGGTTGTTCACAATCTTAGTAGAAGTTGAGATATAAATTGGTGGACTTCATTTATTTATATTTTTTTTCCATTCACTCGGCGAAGCTTATGCAAAGCCTATCTGTAAGATCGAGATATTGACAGTCTTCTTTCTATTAAGCTTTATAAATTTTGTATAAGCATAAAAAATTAACATTTTCTATAAATTCACTATTGTATAAATTCACTATTGTATAAATTCACTATTGTTTTTATATCTTCAAAAACAATTGAATGACTTGCTTATTGTGAACTCAATAAAATACTTAAAATTAAGTTACTTAACTCGAATGAATATAATAAAATTTCGGATTAATGATGTGTGTTAGTGATAGACCAATCAGAAAGCAAGAAAATTTAATGCGGTGCTTTACTTCGGCAATCCGCAATTTTTATAGTGTATATATATATTAAGATAAAGATGAAGCAATTCCATGGGAATCAGTTGATCTCTCTTCCTGTGAAAGCCAAGCCTTTTTTGTAAAATTTTGGACAAGGCAATTTCTGTTCTGATCCTACAATCTTCTCTTACAATCTTCCTGTGTACTTGTAATGTGCCACAATCTTCTCTTACAAGGAGATGAGTTCATATCCTACAATAATAAAAATCCAGTAAATTTCTTTAGTTTATGGATTTGTGGTTCTTTTTTTATCTCGTATTTTAGTATAATCTCTGCTAGTTATTTGCAGATAGCAATGATTTCCTACCAAGGCCTTAAACGATATACATTGATGATATTGTCTTGTGCAACAGGGGCGGCGGTGGGGGAGGCAGAGGTGGTTATGGAGGAGGTGGAGACAGACGCAGTGGTTATGGAGGAGGTGGTCGGTCTGGACCTGATAGGCATAATCATGGAGGATACCGCTCACGCCCATATTAGCAATTTCCATGCTGAAGCATAGTACTGCAAAAAATATTTTCACAAGAAATCAATTGAGTTGTCTTTTAATCTGTGAGGGTTTTATTTGTGAAAGGTGAGAAGGAGATATGTTGATCATCTACTTCATGCAATACCCATATACTCGTTTAGTATTTTTGAGCTTCAGGATTGTTCTCAAACTCTACCTGCGTATGGTTTTATAGAGGCAACTGGATACTCTCTCGTAATTGCTTTTCTGATGTACACATAAAAAGATTCTACAACATTGCTGCTAAGGTAGGTTGAATATTTCAGGTTAGTCCTCTTTTCAACTGCATCTTTTTCTTGCTTCTTTGTCTAATTTATAAATTTGCCATTAACTATTATGCCTCCACGCTAAAAAGATGGTCTTATGTGGCCTGCTCTATACTGCAATTCCTACACCACTGTATAATATTCATTCAAATCTAGTCTTTCACATGCTCTAGCCAGGTAAGGTGCAAAGATAAATCGTCGAGTATGCTTAGAATTTATAACCTGTGATTAGGCCGAGTTCTGTGTAAAATGCTTATTTATTTGCTAACCTTAATGTATCTTTGAGTTTGTTTTATTGACAAGGATTCTGTGCGTGTGGATCTAGGTGGGGGATCAGCTGATCTATTTTGATGATCAACGTCTCACTATAAGGCTGTTTTGTTGTATATTTTTTTTGGTGGAAATGTTTTCTATGAACATGAAATGTCGCTTGGATGACCCAAATGCATTTTGAAGTGCATTTAATCTTGTATCACTAACTGGAAACTAAATTGCTCTTTGATTGAAGTCACTGTAATGCCAAACATTTCTTATTTTTAACCTTTTGATTAAATGTTAGCCTTGTATTACACGGTTCTTATATACAGCCCGGTGCTTTATTCAAACAACGCCGGATCACTCGCGTTCTGCGAGGACACGTGCACTCGCGTTACGCGAGATTAGCAAAAAATTAGGTTAATTCCATGCATGCTAATCTCGCGTTCCGCGAGTGCACGTGTCCTCGCAGAACGCGAGTGTCACGTCCCTCGCAGAACGCGAGATTAGCATGTCAGATGGACGTTGTTGTGCGCCATTACTACATGTCTTGTCCCCACCTAACTATAATAACTACCCCTTATTTTAAGTAATCCGTAACACCTATTAACCCTACCCTAACACCTCTTTTTATCATCTTTCACCCTCCATTAAAACCCATTTTCAAAACCTTAAAACTTCAAAACACTCTAAAAACACCTAAAATAATGGAAGATGAAGAGAAATTCAACAAAGGAGGGAATGGAGATGATGGTTCATCAAGTTACCATTCAAATGAGGTGATGTTCTTACTTAATTTTTGAATTTTAATTTGTTTTGCACCATTAAGAGCTGAAATGAACTTATTATGTTGTATTTCATGTTAAATCTAGTAGTAGTAAGTGTTGAAGAGATGACTTTTGCATATAATGTCAAAAACTTAGATGTGTTCATGTTTTTAGGGTTTTTAAGGTTTTTAATGTAGAAACTCATGTTATGTTAAATTATCCCGTTGAATGACTAGTTTCAGGAAATAGCAACTTCTCGCGTTCTGCGAGAGGAAGCCCCTCGCGTCACGCGAGATGTGCCTCCCTCGCAGAACGCGAGAAGTTGCACATTACAGAGTATTAACAGAAGCATTGTGTATAGGTGAATTTTTCTTTGTTCACTGGATTGAATGCAATCCAGTTGAATGACTACAACTACCCCTCCCGGAATACAAGGCCATGTTCGCCACCGTCATTTGATTTAGGGATTGACCACTTTGGATATTATCATCAACCATCTTTATATGAACAACATGTGCCATCTACATATGAATTGCCTGTGCCATCTACTTATGAGTTGCCCGTGCCATCTACATATGAGTTGCCCGTGCCATCTACTTATGAATTGCCATGTACATATGAGGTGCCATCAAGCTATGATGCGTTTGATTCACAATTTGCTAACCCACCAACAAACGTAGGAGAGGAAATGTGTTTTCTTCCCTCTTTACGCACTGCACCAAAGTTTGATAGTCCCGTATGTGAGGAAGAGGTTGTTTCTAGGGATTATTCGGAATATTTCACTACGGAGCAAGTGTTTGCCTCTAAGGAGATTGGTCATTTGTGGGCTTTGAATGTTGCAAAGCAACACAAGTTTATGATCTCTATTGGAAGGAGTGTACCATCTAAACCGGGGCAAAGTGGTAAGATTCAAATCATTTGTGAGAAAGGGGGAAGCCATAGGCCTAAAGGTGTCGGTGTTAGATCAAACACAAAGAGCAAGAAAACGGGGTGTAAATTTCAGTTGAAGCTCATGGAGAACCGGGTTGAAGAGAATTGGAGATTAGTGGTTGTTTGTGGTTTGCACAACCATCCTATTGGAGATAGTTTGGTCGGGAATGCATTTGCCGGGAGGCCAACCCCGGATCAAACGAAAAAAGTTCGTGAGATGGTACTTTCACATTGTTCTCCAAATCAGATTTACACTGAGATAAACAAGGATCCCGGAAGTTGCACAAAGAAGAACCAAGTGTACAATTTGGTAAGACATATAAGGGAAGAGGAAATGGAAGGTAGAACCGTGGTTCAAGAATTCTTTCACCAATGCAAAGAGAGCAACTACTTCATGGAGTATAGGCCAAGTGCAACGAATCCTTCGATAATAGGCGACTTGTTCTTTGCTAGCCCCGAATCAATGAAACTCTTAAAGGCGTTTCCATATGTCCTTTTGATGGACTCGACTTATAGCACGAACAGGTAAGTATTTATCATTCTGTTTTTATGTTGTATTTATCTTACTGTATTTTGGTTTAAGGTACAATGTTCCCTTCCTGGAGATAGTCGGTTTGACTTCTACATGGAAGAATTTTGTTGTGTGCGGGGTATGGTTAGAGGCTGAGAGCGAGGATAGTTATTTATGGGCGTTGCAGCAGCTGCAGACGATGTATTTGAGAATAGGAGCATCGCCTACTTGCTTCGTGACTGACCGTGAGATGGCTCTTATGAATGCAACAGATAAGTTATGGCCAAATGCAAAGTTTCTCTTATGTAGGCGACATGTAAGGAAGAACATAGAGGCGATAGCGAAGATAGCTATGGGCACACAAGCATTGGGGGTTCATATTTCAAATGATTATTATAACGTGTTCGAACAAACCACTGAAGAAGATTACAAGAGTACTTTGAAGAAACTTGAGGATGAATGGCGAGCTTATCCAACCGTATTGAAGTACGTGAGAACGAATTGGCTAAACCGTTACAAAGAAAGACTTGTTTCAGCATGGACGGATAATGTCTTAACTCTCGGGAATAACACGACAAACAGGTATGTTCTGTAATTTATGTCTACCTTCTACATATGATAAAAAGAGCTTCTGTAATACACTCCTCGCAGAACGCGAGGTGTACACTCCTCGCAGAACGCGAGTAATGTCCTTGATTCAATGTTGATGCATTTTCGAATGCAAAGATCTTGGAACAATGTATGAACTCGCAGAACGCGAGGTGTACACACCTCGCAGAACGCGAGAAGTTGCACATTTACAGAAGGATCCACAGGTTCTGATTTGTATTTGCATATTATTGTTTTCCGAACATTTTAGAGTTGAAGGAGCACATTCATGTCTTAAGTCATACTTGTCAAGTGGAAATGCTAGGCTAGACACAATGTTCAAAGAATACAAAACAATGGCGGAGAACCAACTTTAGGAGATTACTGTGTCTTTCACCGAGAGTTTGAATAAGAGCTTCACAGTTGTTGAAGGGGCCGACTTGTTTAAAGTCTTGAAGTTCAAAGTCTCTTACAAATGCATAGAATTTTTGCTTAAGGAATACACGAAGGGGGAGAGATTAGGTGCGCACTTTAATATGTTTTGTAGCTGCGGGATCAAGATTAGAGATGGGTTGATGTGTGTTCATCAGATTGTAAGACATTGGAAGGAGCAAAGACCACTAAGAGTATCAGAGTTGCACCCTTTCTGGAGTACTTTGAGTTTGGAAGAAGTTGATGTTCCCGGCATACTGGAAGTTAAGAGTAAGGTGGCAAGGCGTCTTTTTCAGACTTTCTATGAGGAAACGTTTCCGAAATTGTGCCCCCATGATCAAGAAAAGTGTGCACAAACTGTTTTAGACATTGGGAAAGTAAATACTCCTCTAAAAGAGCCGGCTATTTCAAAGCACACCGGAGGTCGTCCAGTCGGAGCTCCTAACAAACAACCTAGGTCAACGCAAAGAAGACCGTCTGCATGGGAGCACACTAATGTTGAGATGGATGCTAGAGATTTGGAAGAAACACCCCCAAAGAAGAAAAGAAATGCTTCTAATTCTGAAACATTCAAGAAACCAAAGATTAAGGTGATTGGCAAGTACAAGTCTCACATACCCGCGTCAATGCGCACCCATGTGAATGGTTGGTTTGAGGTAAATGGAGATGGAAATTGTGGATTTAGAGCAATAGCTCATGAATTGCATGACAACCAACACTTATGGAGGGAAGTAAGAGATTTGATGATAGCTAAGGTCAAAGAGATTTGGCACCTAGTTCAAGGAACTTGGATTGGACCTCCACAACAAGCAACTTTGGAGAGCGCTTTACACCAACTTACATGGGAAGGAATAGGAAGGGCTCCAGAAGATCATTGGCTAGCTACCCCGGAAATGGGATGCCTTGTGGCATCCACATTCAACATAGTGTTCGTAACGGTGGGAAAAAATGCTAACTACACTTACCTTCCTCTACAACGTCCTACTTGGTTAGAAGATGGTGACACACTTCCGACGTTCTGCTTATTCTATATTCAGAGTGAGAGACATTTTGTTCCGGTAAGTTTTTGGATCTACTTATGAATTACTATCTAATATGCAACTTCCTAACGTTGTTGTTTTCTTGTAGTTGCGTCTTGAAGAAAACTGCCCATTACCTCATGTGTTTACTCCTTGGTGGCGAAACGCTGAAAGAGATGCTTTTTCTTTGCACGATCTTGTGTCACATCGATGTGCCGCCTTTGAAATGTAATGTTGAAGTTATGTTTTATTCGCTGAATTTGTAATGTAATGTTGAACTGGAGATGGTTTTTTAAATTCTTAAACAGGAACTCATGTCATTGACATTTTCCAGAAACTGTCATTCCTCGCGTTCTGCGAGGTTGGTGTCACTTGCGGAACGCGAGTGACACCAACCGTGCCACACACCATGCATCTCAACTGGGAGCACCCTGTTTCCTATAGGTCACACTCGCGTTCTGCGAGTGGTGTACACCTCGCGTTCTGCAAGTGGTGTACACCTCGCATTCTGCGAGTGATGTACACCTCGCGTTCTGCGAGGTTATGCAAAAACCGAACAGAATTGAAGCAGAACCAACATGGATTGAAACATAATCCAACAAAATTATCCAAGCAACAAAATTATCCAAAACACAAAATTATCCAAAATTATCCAAGGCTACTCGTCTTCTCGTGGTCGGAAGGGAGCGAGATTTGACATACATAGTAGCATTTGGGCGTGATATGAAGAAAATTCCTCTGGAGTGGCAAACCGATACCGGTCCATGTCATTGTACACCCGTCCAATCACCTATACGCAAGTAAACATTCATTCTATGTTAATATTAGAGACAAACAAAGACTAGAAACGCAAGATAAACCAGAACAATTAATATTACCTGTCTCTCAGTAATCATCCCAGGGATTGCAGGACGGATATACCTATGGGTCCTCTTGATGTACCAATCCATGTAATCATGGGAGCATTCATGTGGTGCAAAGGCAATTGGCCCCATATCATCGAGAGACAAAGAGTGGACATCTCTTGACTCCCAAAGCCATTGGTTGGTGTCATAAAAAACACTATAACACCTAATGTTTTTCAACCTATGAGCTTTGAGCGGTTCGATGACTGGCCTAGGAATACGCTGCACTCTCCCAAATTGTCTCGGACACCTATCAGGCATGTGTGGTTCGGTGATGTCACAGCAGGATAGCACCCCGTGAAATAGAGCGGGAGCAAGCTCAGGATCGGTGAAGTCTTGTGATCCATACGGGTTCCAACATACCTAAAAAAATGACAGCAAAAACTTACAGTAGGAGAAAATGCAAAAGGAGAAAAATGACTGCTGCGTACTCAAAAATGCAGAAAGGCCAGAAAATGCAGAAACTGTTGACATGCAGAAACTTACCATCTCCGGCATAAGAATATCGAGCGCTCCCCTCTAGTCCCTTCCGACTTGCCCCTTCTTCAGCTTTACATTCTTAGGCATCCACCGGTATGCCCATGGTTGCTCCGCTCTCCACCGAGGACGTTCAGTAGGTCGAAAGTGTGGGAAGTAGTTGTAGATCCATGCCTAAGAAATACAAAGTACGTTAAATATGAAAATATATATAAGTATGTAAATTAAACGCTTAGAAAGTATAATACCTGCAACAAGGTGTAACAGAAAGACATCTGGGCACAACCCTGTCGTGTGCATATCCCCAGCTGCCTATACAGATGGGCCAAAGCAGCTGAACCCCACGATATGCCCGTAGCATGTGCATAGGTTTCCAAAAAAGGCCCATATCTAAGCCGAATCAAGTTTTGTGACTTGTCCGGAAATAAGAGCGAGGAAGCAGTATACAACACCCAACCTAAACCCTTTCGCTCTGGACCTAGGTTTTCACAATGCCTTTTAAACCATTCAGCTTTCACCCTCCCAGAATCTAAAGTATGAGGATCTATTCCAAAAATTTCCGCCCCCTTCCTACCATAGTATTTTAGAATCTCATCATGACTAAACTTGGCACCCAGTTTCTTACATGTCGTCATTGCTTTCCCTTCTATAGGTAGGCCTAAAATCATATGTACATCAAGAAGGCCAATAGTGATCTCACCACAAGGGAGGTGGAATGAATTTGTCTCCGGTTGCCATCGTTCGATGAACGCTTCAATCAAATGAAAGTCAATTTCTTCGTACATCATGTCAGGTAGATCTGGAATCAGGGTAATGTTCCCTAAAATGTTCCCTAATTTTAGGTAATGCTCCGGAATCAGGGTAATATTAACGGTTCAGATGAACGCTCCCTAATTTTACGTACTCACATTACCCTGATTCCGGAGCTGGAATCAGGGTAATGTGAGTACGTAAACTTATCCACCGGTCTTTGTCATGCCAAACATCAATGGTATCAATCAGACTATATCTCTCTTAAAATTGAGTTGAAGTGAAAAAGATGGTAGGAAGATTTGAAGTATTGTTCTTTCTCTTTCTTTCTTTGTTCCATTCTATTTCTTCCTTCTTCCACAAAAGAGAAAGGCAGAAGATGTGGCCACAATTGGGCGGCAGAAAGCGTGGATATCGGAGAGGGTGGGAACGACGAAGATGGGCGGCGGTGGTTGGATCCGGCGGTGGTAGACAACAGAAGAAATAAAAAATGGGGACCGACGATGATTGGATCTGGTGGTGAGAGACGACGGAAGAAATCGAAAAGGGCCATGATGGTTTAAAATTTGGATGAAAACTTCTTGCTTTTCTAGATATGAGATTATTTCCCAGATTTGAAAAGAATGTAGTTTTGCCTTTACAAAAAATCTTAAATTTGCTATATTTAATAACATCGGACCACAAATTCAAAAGTCGAAAATGCTGAAAGTGACGGCGACGTAGATGGATGGTCGGAGACTGTCGGTCGGTGATAGGAGGCGGAGGAGTTGGACAATCGAAGATGGTTAGAGACAACGAAAAGAGAAAATAAAGATTTATTAAATAAAAAAATTTAAAGATACAAAAAGACTAAAAAGACAAAATAATAACTTATTATTAATTTTGGTGTTGAAATTTAAGTGGATGTGTGAAAATTTGGGTAAATTTTGTCTTAAAGACACTGTATATATATAGCAAGGTCCAAAGAGAAACGAAATGGGACGGGGGCCAGAGACCCCAAAAAATTCCAATATCCGCCTCGCGAGATTTTTTTTTATCCAGTCTAGGCAAAATATCAACCCGCCAGACGTAAGTAGTACTTTGTATCTCCTTATATAAGCCCCATTTCATTTTTCAGCACTATTCACAATTCGAAGAAATCTTCTCAATTTCTTCCAATATATAACGAAAAATATGATCATATGAGGTCTTGTTTGATTCGTCTCAATGATTACTTTAACAATATCAAATTTTTATATTTTTTACTCATAAACAATTAGAAATATTAACGAAACAAAACGTGCATCGGCATCCGAACCGAGGTCAAATGGGGCTTATATAGTGGGACGGAGGGAGTACTATTTAAGCCGGTAAAAAGTCCTCTTTGGATATTTAATAGGAAATTCCTAAAATTCAAGATAAAATATCAACCTTTGGATCATTTTTTGTGCCTGCGTGGCAAACTCGGAAACCGTTAGATTGTTTTCTTTCTTCTGTTTATTGTACAGAGACATTAAGTGTGTAGTTAGGATTTATATGTTTGGACTCACGTGATTGGTTCCAAATTGCCAGCAAACTCATAATAAACTCCCAACATCATATTCATCTCCACTGACCGCCGATGGATTTTATGGTTTATGTGTGTATTTATCATGTTTTGACTGAATGAAAGAGAAAGGAGGCACAATCTACAATCACCCTAAACCAAGAAATTTTTAGAACCAGTGCCGCAGAAGTGCTCAAGAGAGTGAAAAAAATAATACAGTACAACATTTTCAGGATTGCGAACACGATCCAACTATTACCAAAAGATCACTATCTGCTGAGAAATTAAAATGTGATACCTGTTGGAGCCGGTTCTCGGAGAAGCCCAATTGAAGCACGCGACCCATGATAAACTCAAGATCGGCCCATACGGACGGAAGCGGCCCATGAACGTGTGAGGCCCAAAGTGGAAAGTCTGATAAGATTAGGTTATGGAAGGGTAAAATCGGAAATAACTCGCGTGGGACCCAAATGGAGGTATAAAATCCTAACTGAAAGGAGAGAGAAGGAACAAAGTATCATTACCAGAAAATCTTCTCCTTCTTCTTCCTCTCGAGAGTGAAAAACACAGAAGCTCTCCATTAGCTTCAATTCACCCGTTCGACCTTATTTCCGAGGCGTTTGGACGATCGGCACTTGGATTCCGACTCTCGGTGCTATGATCATGCTTTTGTGATAAGACTGAGTGAATTCTAAGGTGATTTGAGTAAGGTACAAGAATGAGCTTTTGGAGCTTGTTTAATGGAGTTTGAGAACTAACTAACATTTCCCTTCTTCCATTCTATGTCATCTTCGCTTGTGTCATTTTGCTTCGTTCTTTGTTGCTCTCTTTTACACATTTGCTGACTTGGGCGTCGGAGAGCCAAATCCGGAGCCTCCCCCCTCCTGGTTTGGTTGTGCAGGTGTTATGGAGCTCAAGAACAAGTGATTTGCTCATGGAAAAGATAGTGAGAGGCGGAGTTTGATCGAGCGAGACGTATTCATCAAGTTGTTTGTCCAGAAGTGTGGAAGAGGTCCTCGGCATTTGACTGAAGATTTGTTCTCCCATATCTCGCGAGGTGTTGTGTCGCGAGGTATCATTTTCTGGGCTCCAACACTGGCGCCGACCGTGGGGACCTCCTCGCGCAAGTAAGGCATCCAACAAAGTCTCGTGAGATTCGTGACGGTACAGAGAAGTTGAAAATGAACACCGGTGGCGAGGGAAGTGGTCCGTCAACAACACCCCCTTTCAGACGAGAACGCAGCAAGAGGTGAACAACTTGCGGGCACCACTTCCTCGCGTAGATGAAGATGAAATTGTCCTCACAGGTGAGCCTCTCATTCAGTATCGCGTATTCCTCCAATCGCGGGAGCAAAGCGCAGGAAGGGCTCAGGGTCAGGAGCAGCCGAGAGCTGTGTCACGCGAGGTAGGACAAAATCAGGGTAATCAGGAGCAAGTCGTTGCAGAAGAGAGTGTCGAGCATGTGCATGACGACAGAGTCTCTGTGTCACGCAGGCCTGGGGTCGAAAGGCGTGAGAGAGCTAGCCACCCCAGTAGATTCGATCTGAATCCGGCCCCCGCGAGCTATCAAGAGCATCAATCAGACAGGGGAAGGCCCGACGCAAGGGGCTATGGGACCCGAGCAGAACGTGAGCCTTCCCGATATCATTATGAAGGCGAGCCCTACTACCCTCAGGCAACCTATCCGCACCAAGCTTACGAGGCTTACCGCCCTATCAATCCTCCAACTCTTTTTGGCCCAACCGCTTTGGCTGATCACATTGTCAGGTCAGTCCCTCTACCAGACTTCAGGTTCCCGGTGATCAAAGAGTACAATGGTAAAGGAGACCCAAGCGAACACTTGGCACGCTATAAATACGCCATGCTCGCGAGGTGTCCGGACGAGGCCACAATGTGTAAAGGTTTCCCGGGCACCCTCGCGGATGCGGCTATGACATGAATGCTTAATCAACCCTCAGGGAGCATCACTTCGTTCGCAGACTTGGAGAGGAGCTTCCTCTTACACTTTGGCTCTTCTAAGAAAAGAAAGATAACTATGCAAGAGGTAGTGGGCGTCAAGCAGGGCCCTAACGAATCGCTCGAGAGCTATGTCAAGAGATTTTCTGAAAAGATTCTGGAAGCAGAGGATTTTCACGATAAGACAGCCAGAGTCGCGTTCTTAGATGGTCTTACAGATGGGAGCTCTTTCAAGCAGTATCTTTATCGCAAAAAGGAGTTTGATTACCAGAGTATGCTCGAGAGAGCGCATACAGGGATACACGTCGAGGCTCACACTAGCCTCGCGACAAAAGGTAATAGCCAGAGTAAAGCCACTCAGAATCAGAAGAAAGATAATCAGAACTGGGGTAATAAACGACATTAGAACAGTCAGGGTAAGGAGCAGAACGATTCGCGAGCGCCAGGGTTACAGAATCAGGGTCAGAATCAGTTCAGAGGTCAGAATCATGATCAGAATCAGTTTCGCTCGCAGAACTTTGTATCTGAACAAGATAATGGACGCGAGGGTCGCAATGTACCAGCCGTATGGTGTGATTACCACCGAGTGGATACTCACCCTACAGAAGAGTGTAGGTCACGACCACACCACCCACGAGAGCAAGAGGTATTAACGGCTCAGTGAGGAAATGACAACACGGGCCGAGGTAACTCGAGAGGGGGTGCTAGGGGAAGAGGTAGAGGCAGGAATCAAGCCAACGCGAGACAAAAAACCCCAGGGAGAAACGACCAGAGCCAAGGTCCTAATCGCAATCAAAATCAGAATTTTCCTCGCCTGGACGGCCACGTGGGCACCATCGCGGGCAGACATGTACCTATTCCCCCAAGTAAACGAGAGAAAAGACTTATAAGCACTGCACCTAAGCCTCAAGGTCTCCCTGTGTATAGCATCGCGAGGCCAAAGTCAGAACCCTACACGCTCGTTTTCAACGACAAAGAATTAGACAGCTGGGCCGTCGAGGCCACGGACCCGCTTGTCATCCATGCTCAGATCGGGACCAAGCTGGTGAAAAGAATTCTTGTCGACACTGGGAGTTCGGCTGATATACTATATTGGGACGTGTACGAGAAAATGGGTATTGATGCGTCAACTCTCCAACCGACCAAAACCACTCTGGTGGGCTTCGCAGGAGACAGGGTGAAGGCCCTAGGCGTTGTAACTTTGGACCTCATCCTTGGTGAAGAGGTCGGACCGAGGAAGTCAGAAAAGATAGATTTCGTGGTAATCCCAATTTCGTCCTCCTCTAACGCGATCCTGGGACGCGAGACCCTATGCAAATTCGAGGTTGTTCTATCGATCTGCCATTTATGTCTTAAATTCCCGACGTTGTCGGGAGTAGGGATCGCGAGAGGGAATCGAGAAGAAAGTCGAATTTGTTATGTATCGTCTGAGAAAGGTAGTACCAAGGCTTTATTTGCTAACTAGTTGTTCATCCCGGGGTTGCCCCATGTAATTGGGGAAGCAGAGTTAGAAGTACGCGCATCTCCGACATCGCGAGATACAGATGAAGAAGAAGAAGGGCACAAACCACATTTTGATGGGTTTGACAAGCAGACAATCACTCCTTTCCTCAACAAGGAAGAAAAGTTGTATGTAGGGGGGAGGTTAGACCAGAAGGTCATGCAAGATATCGAGACTTTGCATACAGGCTCGCGAGATGTCTTCGCATGGACCCCAAAAGATTTGAAAGGGATATCTGCGAGTGTGGTGACCCATTCTTTGAATATCAGCTCAGACATAAAGCCACGCAGACAGAAAAAGCAAAACCAAGCAGGTCCAAAGAACGCGGTTGCGGCAATTGAGCTCACAAAGTTATTGAAGGCAGGGTTTGTAAAGCCAGTGCAGTACCCAACTTAGCTCTCGAACGTTGTGATGGTTGAGAAAAACCCAAAGGGGACAGGGAAGTGGCGCATGTGTGTGGACTTCACCGGCCTCAGTAAGGCACTTTTGTCGGCAGAAACCAGGTACTCACCTATTGAGAAGGCTGTCCTCGCGTTGATAATCGCTGCTCACAAGCTCAGGCCATATTTTCATGCTCATCCCATCGAAGTATTGACAGATCTACCCCTCCCGTCCTTCATGAACAAACCAACAACTTCAGGAAGGCTCGCGAGGTGGGTAATTAAAATGACAGAGTTTGACGTTGTGTACAGACCTCGCCCAACCATCAAAGCACATGCTCTGGCTGATTTCATTGTAGAAACAAGTTTTCGAGAGCTAGAAAGAAATGACATCGCTCCAGAGGACCCCGCGTGGGTCATGCATATCGATGGGGCAGCGAATACAGATGGTTGCGGTGCAGGAGTTGTGTTAACCTCCCCAACAGGAGACAAGGTCGATCACACCATCGCGTTGAAATTCAAAATCACCAACAATGAGGCAGAGTATGAGGCGTTGATCGCCGGGTTAGAAATCGCGATCAACGCGAACATCCACGTCGTAAGGTGTTACTGCGACTCACAAATTGTCGTGAATCAGATTCAAGGAACTTATGAGGCCTGGACGGGCAATCTCCCCAGGTACCACGCGAGAGCGTCTACACTGATTTCCTTGTTCAGGCACTTCGAGATAAAAGCAATCCCGAGGGATGAAAATGCGAGAGAAGACGAGCTCGCGAAGCTAGGATCGCAAGCTCAATATGCTGACATGGAGCATTTAGGTGGAAATTCAACCATCATACTCAAAGATGGGAAGAGTCAGTATTTTTGGCTAGTAAGATCAGAAAGCTCCGTTAACAATCTGATTGAGCTAATGGAGATAGATGAGCCGGTAAACGACTGGCGCACTCCGATCATTGAGTACTTAGTAAACGGAGCGGGACCATCAGATCCCAAAGAAATGAGGAGGCTAGTATCCCAGGCCGCACGTTTTTACATGAATCGCGGGAGACTGTACAAAAGGGGATATGGTCCACGCGAGCTCAGATGCCTATCAGAGATAAACAGTCGGGTGTTGATAAAGGAGTTGCACGCGGGGTTGTGCGGAACCCACGCGGGTCGGAGACCTATGGTCTATAAAGCACTCAGGCAAGGGAATTTTTGGCCCACCATGAAGCAGGATGCACAACGCGAGTCTCAGGGCTGTAAACCATGTCAGTACTTTGCTCCGGTCTCCCATCAACCCGGAGTAGAGCTTCAGATAATGTCAAGCCCTTTTCCTTTCGCGATGTGGGGGCTAGACCTACTAGGTCCTTTCAAACCAAAAGCACCTGGGCAGCTCGAGTATATAATCGTGGCAGTCGATTATTTCACCAAGTGGATTGAAGCAGAAGCACTCGCGAACACCACTGTTCCAGCTGTTAAAAAATTCTTGTGGAATAATATAATATGCAGGTACGGGCTCCCTCACGAGATAGTAACAGACAGGGGTCCGCAGTTTAATTCGCCCCAGTTGCTCACGTGGTGCAATGACATGGGAATTGCATTAAAGATCGCGTCAGTAGCTCATCCGCATTGTAATGGCCAACTGGAGGCAGTGAACAAGAGCATTGTCATGGATCTGAAAAGGCGGCTAGAGGGTTCTAAAGGCAAATGGGCCGAAGTGCTACCCCTGGTGCTTTGGGCTAACAAAACCAGAGTAAAAAAAAGCCACTGGAGAAACACCTTTTGCTCTTGCCTATGCGTGGAGGCCACGGTACCAGTCGAGTTCACTATCCCCTCTGATCGCGTCATTCACTACGATCCAGCTGACAACGACGAAAGTATGAAATTAGAATTACAAATGAGATAAAAGACTCGCGACCTGACCACAATCAGAGCGGCAAATCATAAAGCTAGTGTCGTGAATAACAAGCACGTCAAGGTGAGAGGATTTTTCAAGGGAGATCTTGTGCTCCGCAAGACAGAAGGGGGAAAACTCGACCCCAACTGGGAAGGACCTTACATCATAGATCGCAAGGTCGCACCTGGAGCGTATCGCCTCAAAGATCACTCCGGGAATCACGTTGCCAACTCTTGGAATGTGATGCGACTTCGTCGCTTCTACGCCTAATCCTCCCAAAAACCCAGGTATGGCTCGTAAACGTTACCAAAAATATTTCTTTCCTATCATGATCTTTTTATCGTAAGAAACTCATAAAAGCAATCACCATGAAATGATAAGTACAGTTAGTGGAACCGACAATTCGTTAGCACGCGAGGCTGGGTTATCAAAGAATAAATACCACCCCCTAGTCTGCTCAAGCTCGCGTACCTAAAAAGGTAGCGCCATGAACTGAAAAATCAAAAATCGTCATTCTCGCTTCACTAGGCTGGGCTAAAAAAAAAACCTCCTAGGTCGCGTTTCCAACTTCCAAGGTTGAGCTAAAAAACTCTTCTTGGTCGCGAAAGCATGGACGGGTTTACGCCAACGAGCTCACCCGCCATGATCCCGCTTCACTAGGCTGGGCTACAAAAAAAACCTCCTAGTTCGCGTTTCCAGCTTCCAAGGTTGAGCTAAAAAACTCTCCTTGGTCGCGAAAGCATGGACGGGTTTACGCCAACGAGCTCACCCGCCATGATCCCGCTTCACTAGGCTGGGCTAAAAAAAAACCCTCCTAGTTTGCGTGTCCAGCTTCCAAGGTTGAGCTAAAAAACTCTCCTTGGTCGCGAAAGCATGGACGGGTTTACGCCAACGAGCGCACCCGCCATGATCCCGCTTCACTGGGCTGGGCTAAAAAACCCTCCTAGGCCGCGTTTCCAGCTTCCAAGGTTGAGCTAAAAAACTCTCCTTGGTCGCGAAAGCATGGACGAGTTTACGCCAACGAGCTCACCCGCCATGATACAGCTTCTAAAGCTGAGATAAAAAAACCCTCTTTGGTCGCGAAAGCGTGGACATGTTTAGGCCAACGAGCTCACCCGCCACGATCACGCTTCGCTAGGCTAGGCTAAAAAACCCTCCTAGGTCGCGATGCAGGTTCCAAAGCTGGGCTAAAAAACCTCTTTGGTCGCGAAAGCATGGACGGGTTTACGCCAACGAGCTCACCCGCCATGATCACGCTTCGCTAGGTTGGGCTAAAAAACCCTCCTAGGTCGCAATGCAGCTTCCAAAGCTGGGCTAAAAAACCCTCTTTGGTCACGAAAGCATGGACGGGTTCACGCCAACGAGCTCACCCGCCATGATATTTGCGCTCCTTTACCTGTGTCAAAGCCATTGAACGCTTTGTCGGGCAAGGGGGGAGAGGTCTTTAACGCTGTACTGGTGCATAAGCATCACCCACGTCACGAGTAAGTACGTTGGGCTGAGAGTCGAGAGCTCCCACCCAGCGAACTCCACTCGGCTTATGACCCACGCATCTTATAGCCGTAAACGTTTAAAAACACAGACTAAGCGCTGGAAACTCTTTTTATGTTGCAGTGCCAAGAAGTCTCTCCTAAGAATAAAAGATCTAAATGACAGTCGTGTCGCGAAGGTAATTTAGGCCCAGTATACACTTCGTACCCAGGTAAAATCCTCACAGAAATTCTAAAGTTACCATGTATCGCGCATGATTCTGAAAATCACATGGCTAATACAGAGCACCTTGCGAAGGATGGCAAGAAAAAAGTATGAAACGTTGCTCTAACGACTAAAGCTCGCGAGAAGTCCTGAGGCTTTACAGCCATAAAAGCTCAGGTAAGAAGCCTCACTTTGCAGAATATCAATGACAATCATAAACGATGAGCAACCCGTAAAGTAAAAACCCTTCATATACAGGACCACCGTCGCGAGCAAATAGACAAAGCAGAGGCTAAAACGAAAAACCCTTTCACTGGCTAACACGCCCGCAGTGACCAGGTAAACCGACGAATTGAACAAAAGCACTTTACAATCCACAATAAGATAACAGCATATGACTAACCACGCGAGTTTGACGTCGCAATCTTCTTGCAGGGTTTTTCTGGAGAACACAGTAGATCGCATGCCTCGGAATGATTTGTCTACTTTTACTATTTCACAAAGACTAGCGTGTAAAGACCGATGAAATTCGTTTTTACTTAATATATGAGGGATCATTGTTTCAAAATGCTTATCTCTTACGTTTTTTATTTTCGCGAGATGTTACCGCCCCTTCGAAAACAAAAAAGGGGGATAGGACGAGATAAGTACGAGCAAACAAGCAAATAGGTGGAGACAAAATTCAAGTAGATAAGATAGAGCCCAAGGCTCGCGACTATCACAGCCGCACCAAAAATATTGTTTAAATACAAAGAGCTCCAGGCTCGCGACTACCACAGCTGCACCAAAATATTGTTTAGAACCACAACTCACAAATACTACAAAGTCTAAAGCACAACGAACATAAAGAGCAAGCTAGCCCTGAACATCCCCCTCAATATCCACCTCGCGATCAACCTCTAGATCAACAACCGCATCAACGTCAAGAGGCGCATTCGAAACAGGCTCCTCAAATTGCCCGACACATTGTCTCTTGAGGTCAGGTTGATACGAGGCAAGACGCTCCTCACTCATGAGCACCCTTCTCTTAGGAAGACGGGGAGAGGCTGAAGGAGAGGGACTTGCCGATTCAGGTGGTGGCGGAGGTGCTTTCTTAGGGGCAGGGACCTTAGCAACCTGATGCTCGCGACCCTCAGTAATTCCCTTATTTTTTGCAAGCTTTTTCACTCCCCATGCCTCAATAGGTACGTCTCCATCATCAATAAAGGTCCCGGGAGCCGGAGGTTCATAATCTGGAAAGTCAGTGGAGAACCCACACAAATCCTTAGGGTTGAAGGGGAAGTCCTTGATGTTGTACTTAAGCATCTGAGCTTTAACCAGATAGATAAGCAGCACGTTGCGAGCAAGGCTGTAGAAGTCCACACGAGCACGAAGTCGATGTCCAACGCAATATTCCTCCACAACCCGTTGACGCTCGTTCGCGACCCTTACAGACATTTGCTCGCTTGCCTTACTATTCTCCAAGACAAGACTCTCTACTTGAAGGTTCAGAGCCTCAACGTCAGCAGAGTGGGCAACCTTCTCAGCTTGCAGTTGCATTTCCAAGTCCTTAATCTGTGCCTTTTGAGAATCCAAGAGCCCCTGTAACTCAGAAACTTTCCTCTCCAACGCATTCTTCTCTTCCGTAACACGAATCTTGAAATCCCGGTTAGCTTCACGAACACTCTCGTCATCAGCATCCGAATCCCTGAGTTTGTCATCGTTTTCCAAAGACTTCCTTCCAGCATCCGCCAAAGCCAACATCACCTACAAAACAAGACCTCAGAAACCACAAAATAAAAGAACAACGAAAGTCGTGTCATGACCCTTACCAAGAAAAGAATCTTGGCCACACCGCCATGTCGATCTAACACGTGCTCGTAAATCCAAGGAGGTGGAGGGAACATGCCTTCTGCCATCTCAAAAAAGTTGCGCGTACTTGTAAGGTTGCGGATCATAGGAGGAGATCTCTCCGGCTCAGCTTCATCAGTCTCCGGCGACGTGACAACCTCTTTACCTTTCCCCTTATCTCGAGATTTTCTAGCTGAGGAAGGCCCTTTCCCCTTGTCGCGAGACTTACTGACCGAGGAGGACCTTTTTCCCTTGTCGCGAGAGGTACGGCTACGGGCGTCTTCTTTCTCAGCAGCCTTGTCCCTAGTTTCCCCAATGGTGAGCATCGCGGCTTGATGAGGACGCGAAGAGCGAGGCGTTTGAGTGGACTCCAAGACAGGAGAGCCCTGATTGTCACCAGTGGGAATCGGTGTAGGTAAGGGAGGAGCAACGCGAGATGAGGCACCATCGTCAAAAACAACGTCATCAAGGTCGGGGAGCTTCGCGAAACAATCGTCATCTGTAAGAAATGATCAAATCAGTAAAGCAAAGAAACAAACAAAAGCAAATAAAACACCAAAAACACCCCGCGTCCCCTCAACCTTTAGTATAAGGCTTCAGACTTAATCCCCGAGACGCGAGGAGGCTAGTGTTAATTGTACTTAGAAATATCTGCTGAACACCCTTAACAGGAAAATCCTCGTAGTCTCTAACGAATTTCTCACGCGTCTCTTTTGGAAAGAAAAAAACATTTTTCCTCTTATTTTGCTCACAGACTTGCACAAATATATCAGAACCGAGAGGAGGACGAATAAAAAACCAATCAGTCTTCCACCCGTCAATCTTCCCTGGAAGACTCCAAGAGCACGCGACCTGGGCAGTATACTTGCCAACCTCACGACCATTCCTTTTAAGAGAATTAATCAGAGAATGATGAGGCGTATTAGGGATTATCCCAATATCCTGAGCTCGCATGGTATAAATGACAAGAGAACTCCAGAAATTAGGATGCATCTGCGAAGGACTAAAGCCAAGCTCCTTCATCACCTCAGAGTGAAAAGAAGTCCAAGGAAGACGAAACCCACCTTCTAGAGACTGACGACACAGAGCAAAAAAAGAGCCATACTGATATAAGGAAGTACCCTCATGATCTGGCAACGCGAATACGGTCCCTTCAGGAAAAGGATACTTGCAGGCGATGGAACGGAAGCTCCCAAGAGAAAGAACGCTCCTCTGAGCAGAGGTGTTAAAAGGAGCAGGAGTGTGTTTTATTCGTCGCGTTAAAATTGTTATTTTGCCAGGCTCGGCGAGAAAAGGCTTCTCTATTACAATGTACGGAAGAGGACCGGTGTAAGAAAAGAAAGATGCGAACGCTCCATAGTCGCGTTCCGCCTGCTCCCAAAGCACGCGAGATGGTACAATTTTAGAGGTTTTTCCTGACTTACGGATCCTAACTTTCTTGGGTTTCCGGGAAACCCTTGCGCGCCTATGTGGTCGAGAGCTGGGCTCACATCCATCAGAGCCTTGCTCAGAACCCGAGGTAGTACGACCTGAGTATTCAGCTTCGTCGTCGCCTGAAACACGAGGTTGAAAGAATTAGTTTTCCAGGGCAGGAAGGACGAGGAACCCACGCGAGGGAGTGGAAAAAGGAAAAAACACGAAATCCCTGGAAAACTGAAACCCGAAAGATAAAAAAAGAAGTCGAAAAGGCACAAGTAATTTTGGTCTAAGAACAGAATGAGACCTTCGAAGAACTCGAAGAACACCCAAGGTGGAAACAAAAACCTAAACCGTCCTCAAGAAAAAGGGAGAGAGTGGCAGTTAGGAGACAAATAGACAAATGTTTAGAGCAGAAATAGGCGACCGATGAACCACAAATTAGACAGGAAAAGAGTCGAAATGAAGAAAGACGAAGCCTTTAAAACCCGAATTTTGACAAAATGAAATCAGAAAGAAAGGACAACGAAGCAATTGGGATAAACGATGAAATCGGACAGAAGGAAAACGAACAAGGAACAAGCGAAGCAAAAGTAGAAAACTGACCTGCCATTGGAAGTTATTGAGCGGTGAAGAAAGTCGCCGGCGGAGAACTTTGTTCTGAGAAATTACAGAAGCCTTATGAGAAGAAACAGAGAATCAGAAAAGAGTGGAAGGAAGAAGGTGAAGACGTATATATAGGGAAAAACAAGAAAAATAGAAGATGATCAGAGGGCGACACGTGGACGACATGCACCGGGCGCGGGAAAACGAAAAGGTTTCGAATTCGAATCGTCGCCCGCCTGAAATTAAAATTCAAACGAAAAGATTACACGCGAGTGAACCTCGCGAGGGAAAAAGAGGAAATTACAAACGAGAACCCGACTTCAATAAAACAAACCCAAGCTTTAGACTATGCAGTATAAGAGCTTGGGGAGCTGGATGTTGGAGCCGGTTCTCGGAGCCCTCGCGAGGCCCAAGAGAGTCAAGCCCAATTGAAGCACGCGATCCATGATAAACTCAAGACCGGCCCATACGGACGGAAGCGGCCCATGAACGTGTGAGGCCCAAAGTGGAAAGTCCGATAAGATTAGGTTATGGAAGGGTAAAATCGGAAATAACTCGCGTGAGACCCAAATTGAGGTATAAAATCCTAACTGAAAGGAGAGAGAAGGAACATAGTATCATTACCAGAAAATCTTCTCCTTCTTCTTTCTCAGTGAAAAACACAGAAGCTCTCCATTTGCTTCAATTCACATATTCAACCTTATTTCCGAGGCGTTTGGACGATCGGCACTTGGATTCCGACTCTCGGTGCTATGATCATGCTTTTGTGATAAGAGTGAGTGAATTCTAAGGTGATTTGAGTAAGGTATAAGAATGAGCTTTTGGAGCTTGTTTAATGGAGTTTGAGAACTAACATTTCCCTTCTTCCATTCTATGTCCTCTTCGCTTGTGTCATTTTGCTTCGTTCTTTGTTGCTCTCTTTTACACATTTGCTGACTTGGGCGTCGGAGAGCCAAATCTGAAGCCTCCCCCCTCCTGGTTTGGTTGTGCAGGTGTTATGGAGCTCAAGAACAAGTGATTTGCTCATGGAGAAGATAGTGAGAGGCGGAGTTTGATCGAGCGAGACGTATTCATCAAGTTGTTTGTCCAGAAGTGTGGAAGAGGTCCTCGGCATTTGACTGAAGATTTGTTCTCACATATCTCGCGAGGTGTTGTGTCGCGAGGTATCATTTTCTGGGCTCCAACAATCCAGTGCAGGTAACTCATGCCGTGACATTTTCAAGCTCAGCAGTTTTGTCAATTCTCTTTACAATGCCAGCAATAACCTGATAAATTCACAATCAAACAAGTAAGACGATGATATAATTAGGAAACATATTCATGTGTATAGTTCTAAGGTTTAACTTACCTTTCCGGGTCCCAATTCATAGCTCTTCTTCAGCCCTTTGTTAAAGGGAGTCTTCAAATTTGTCTCCCATTGAACCGGGGAAGTTACCTATGGCACTCTAGAGTCTTGAATGATTTTGCCTTGGCTTCTAGTTCTTCAATTCCTTTTACACCTCCAGAAACTGCATAGTTACCCTGATCAGAAAAGAAAAATTAGATTGAGGTAAAAATTGCTATGAATGAGAATTTAGTATGTGAGCACATGGGGACAGAAAAAACTTACCGGGCACAGAAAATTTGCTATTTGAACTTTCTGGTCTTCTTCCACTTCTTCGTTAGCAGCATCACATAACTTTTGAACCTTTTCTGGATCCAGTCGAATTACACTTACCATGGCACTTTCAGCCGCATCAGCGGCTTCCTAGAGCCATCCACAAATTATTTATTCAGTACCATAAAACTTATTTTGAACATATGAAAATCAATAATGGAGGTCATTACTAAAGATTGAGCTTAAGAGTTGACCTGCATTGCTTCACCCCTTAGCTTGACCAGCTTGAGTCCGTCCTCAAAACTTCAAAGCATGGAAAATGGATAAAAGCAGTTAAAACAATGTGTATGATATCATATTAAAATACATAAACCTATTTTATAGTTGTACATACCTAAAAGCTTCAGCAAATGCTAGTGCACTGTACTCTCCCAAGCCAAGACCACATGTGACGTCTACAGAGTCAATTATTTGCTGACCTCCCTCACGAGCTCGTAATATCTCAACGGCTGCAAGGCTTGTAACATATATAGCTGGCTGAACACAAGTAAATTATACAATTTTAGCAAAAAAGATAGGGAAATGACTTGCAATAACTATATTTTCACACTAACTCAAGAGTTAATAGATCACTTCCTCCATTTTCCCTTCCTAATCTTAAGTATTGTTTCCCATCACCAAACTATTTAGAGCTTAAATATAAATATTCAGATGATGAACTGACCAAGACATACCTGACTTAAAACAGTAGAGTCAAGCTTTTCCTTTGGCCCATTGTTGCAAATATCTAAGAGATCGAAACTTGATATCCAAATATGACAAACTAACCCATCAGAAAAATTCAAGCAAATTAAAACTGGCGAATAACACTCAAACTAAGCATACCCAAGGATATCATTAGCTTTATGGAACAAAGCAGCAGCAGCCGGCACATTCTTAGCTTCAGCGCCCATACCCACAGCTTGTGCTCTCTGCAACAATAAGCTTAGGCATTCATATCCTCAAATTCGGTACTATAATTCAAAATCAATTAGAGGTTCGAACTTTACATTACTAAACTAATGGCTGCTAAAGAAGGTAAAAGTTACCTGGCCGGGGAACACAAAAGCACAAGAAGGCTTGTAATCAATAAACAAATCGTCACTAACGGAAATTTGAGATCCTACGGATACATTCATCAAAACCCTAGCATTGCGCAGATTCTTAGGGCCAACACTTGGGATCCCATTTCTGAACCCAGTGAATCTCGAACAATTCATCCCCTTAAGAGTCTCAGAACAGTTGATACAAACTCTTTTCAGTGTAATCGATGGCGAGACAATTGAAGAACTCATCCTGATAAATTGCGGAAAACGAGTAATAGCTGCCAATTTAGGATTTGTTCAGTGGGGTGTCTTAAGGCTCCGTTACGTGTATTGAGCTAAAATAGTAGCTGAAGCTGAATAAGTAGTTGAAGCTGGAGCTGAATGAATAGCTGAAGCTAGAAATATTGTTTAAAAAGCTACTCGAATGTTCGGTACTTCTAGTTGAATTTGTAATAATAATAGTAAAATTACGAAAAAGATACAATGAATTATTTAAATTATTGATAAAGGGTAATAGTGGATTAAAAATGAAATTAAGCTTATTAAGCTCCATTAATCCACATTTTCAAGTTTAAGTTAATTAGTTAATCGCCTGCACGAAAACAGTTTGTTAATTGCTGATGTTTATTTAAGCAAAGGCTTGGTCATACTTCCTAAGTAGACCTAGCAAACGGGTTCGGGTTCGGAAATTTTACACGACCCAGTCGATATATATTAACTGTTGTTCCTTATACTAACCTGGATAGAAGGATAACTTGATTAAATAATAGATCAGAGAAGGGAGCTGACTGATCAAGGCACCACAACCATTCACTTGTCTAGATCCTTGTGTGCAGCTTGTATAATTTCAATTATTGCTTCCTTTCTAGTAGAGATTTGGAGAACGTCACCATTGACCAAAGTGTTTGCTGAGAAGCTACAATCATACACATCGTATTAATTTGAAAACAATATATCCAAACACACTCTTTTTTTTGTTCAAATTTAAACTCATGAGATTTACATTTGTACACTTTTCTTGATCAATATAATCAGCTTCCATTAGACCACGGAAAATGATAAGATGGCACTATGTCAATGTTCCAATTCTTGCCACTATATGGATGCTTTAAAAATACATGTACCAATAATTGCATAAATATATTCCAAACCAAAGCTTTTAGTGTAATGCATATGATCGAAGAACCTATGGCAACAACTACAAGGCATTTACAAATTCTCAACAATTTTCAAATAGCAATACTGTTCCTAAACAATAAATTGTCTTAAAAGTTAATATCCAAGTCCATAGATTCTCATTCCTGTGTCCACTTCGATGAGAGATTATGATAGAGCCATCTCATACGAGGGATTGACTTGTCATGACAAGAAACAATTCCCAAGCATCATGAAACTGACATACAAAATAAACTAATGCTGCCAGGTGATCATTAGCAAGACTTGTACATCAAGATTAAAACAAATTCATCAAATAAAATTCTCTACAGAGAAAAAATTCATAAAGTAGATTCATCAAAATTCTCAACTTTTCTTTGGGCATTAAAACTGAAATAAAAATACTGCAAATTAGAAAGTCGATATCATTACTAATGACTTTAGACTCTAGTTGTCAATAAACACTAAAAATGAACAGAATCAAATATTTAAGGAAAAATAACTCTCAATAACACAAACTATCACTTTTAAACCAAAAATAATACTAACAAAAACATACTCAAACTATGTCAATATTAACTGAAAATGATACGAGTTTGTTTTCCGGCGACAACTCCGATAGTTAAGCTTAGGTGGCACCGGAGAAATGAGGTGTCAGTTTTTAAAAAACACATCAACAAATACAGTAATATTTCTCGTTTCCTCGTCATTTTAAATGAAAACAAAATATCACTACTCACGATTAGATCTAAAGAATTAAACTTATTCTTCTTCTCTTTTCTATAGAATTTTCAATGAAGGTTGTTCCTGTACCTTGCCGGAAATTTGTTCCACACACATTTCACTTAGCATCTAAAATAATCTATGCCACCACAAACAAAACTTGAATTAAGCTCAACCAACATATATTAGATCTATTTATATCATGAATCATGCATCAATTAGTCAAATCCATAGTCAATTCAGCCAAGTAATTTTTAGGGTTTACAATAACCAATTTGGGGCTTCCTAACAAATCGAGTGAATTTGTCGTCGTCTCAACGCCTTTCCATAACCCTTCGATGCCACCGTGCTTTTACGACGGCCAGATCTAATAACGCAGGAAGGGTAGCCATTGTTGGTGATTCGAGCGTGACCTTCGGTGTGTAATCCATACTCCGCTGGAAAAAGAGGTTTGAGAGAGCGAGATCCATCGAAGACGGTGGTCCATCAACAGATCTTGCCACGTGAGATACAAGGAGCACTTACAAATTGTTGTGGAATGTGTTCTCATGGCTAAGCTTCGTTTCTTTTGTTTTGAAGGGAGGGGGATCAGGGGACGAAGAAGATTTTTTAATTTATATTTATTTTGAAAAGATAGCATGAATATGATTTTACAGATGGTTTTTATTTGATAATAGTATTAATGATTTTGTTTATAAGAAAATGAAATTTAAATATATGTAAGATTGTTGATAAAAACATTTGACATGTCATATTTCCGGTGCCACCTAAGCTAAGCCATCGGAGTTGTCGCCGGAAAACAAATTCATATTATTTTCAGTTAATATTGACATAGTTTGGGTATGATTTTGTTATTTTTAAAGTTCGTATTATTTTTGGTTCAAAACTGATAGTTCGTATTATATAGAGTTTCCAGAGATGGGTGGAACAACAGGCCCCGCTTCTTTCAGCTTCTAGTCTTGTAGACGGACCTTGGAAAAATCAATTGAAATTACGGGGCACTCACCAAAAGAAGGCTTCCAGAGATGGGTGGAACAGCAGGCCCCGCTTCTTTGTAGGTCGAACACAGGTACGTTTGTAATTGTCGTCGGCGGTGGTTGGGATTGCTATTGAGAACACAAGTATCCACCATGAGAACTATCGGGCAATCCGAGGTTGGAGAGTGTTGGAACTGAGTTTCGACTGGACCTCCGGGCACTTTTCTGGTGGGCTGCGGTCACCTGTTGTGCCGGATTATGGGAGCGTTGGCTTCGTCTCCGCGAGCACTACGCCGTAGTGTACTAACACGTCGAAATCGGGTTCCGTTTGAATGAGAAATGAGGGTTCAAAGTTGGTTGCTTGTCTAAGTACAAAAAACACTTTTAAGCTGAATTTGATATGGGTTTTTGTCCCACATCGAAAATTGGGGGTGGAAGTTGAAGGGTTTATATAGCCCAAACCCCCTACCCTTGGTAAGACCTTGGGAGAGGTATGGAGAGAGGACCCGGGGGGCCCTCGCGCGGTCCGTCCGTCCGTCTGGTCCGCGGCTCGTGGTCTTGTGGTCTTGCGGCACAAGCAGCAGCTAAGCTTCTCTTTTTGAAGTGGGCTAGATCTGGAAGTTGGGCTTCCAGATTTAAGTTTTGACCTGCCTCGTTGGGGACGACCAACTGAGTCAGCGTAACAGCTTCCATGATCTTCTCCACTACTCCACAACTGCCTCCACCTCGTTGGTGTCGTCAGTTCCGAGACCTCCTCCTCCTCTAACAAACTCAGACTCTATTTAAGAGAGTTCTGGTTCTCATTCTCTGATATCCGAATACATAGCTGATACACTACACTTTGTATGGCGTAACTAGGGGTTATTACATTAGTTTAGGAGTGTTATCACAAGTATTTGGAGCTATTGTTATGTTCTGAGTTGTTTATGAAGAAGTGAAGAAATGAAGACCAGAACCGAAGAAGAAGAGGATCAAAGATTGAAGACATGAAGACTTTAAGACATTCTGCGGAGCAGCGGCGATCGCCACCATCACTATGGCGATCGCCATTCTACAACAGAAGCGTTACATGAGTTCGAGAGATCATGGCGATCGCCATGACTCTACGGCGATCGCCATGGGGCGACAGAGACCACGGCAGAGCTTTACATGAAGATCGCGATCGCCAAGCATCTATGGCGATCGCCACAACAAGGCCGAAGACATTCCGGACTTTCCTTATTTTCCTTTGTTTGTTTTATTTCTTTTTCCTTATTTTATTATTTCGTTTAGGATATATCTTTTACCATATATTTTTAGGGTTAGTCTCTATTTAAGAACCCTAGTTCTTTCTATCTTATCATCATCTTTTCCATCATCCTTATGATCATCTTTTCCATCAGACAATTTAGTTTTGCAACCATGAGCAGGAACTAATCTCCATTGTTTTACTTAGCGGTTGAAACCTTCAGTTATTAAGTTGTGAGATTTCTAAACTCTTGTTCTTTTCCTATGGGTTTGTATTAATTCTCTTGTTCTTCATCTATTGATTTCAATTAGTTTTGCTAGCTTGATCACCTAGTTTGCTTGATAGTTTTCTATTGCTAGACTAGGAATATACGGTGGAATTCCTTGTCATTGTAGCACTCATATCTGCATGATCTGGTAGTTGATTGTTTATATGAAAGAGAATTGATTGCATGTTAATACTTGACGGTTGTAAGTTATTGCATGCATCCTTATGATTCATGTGCTCTTTGCTGCTATTTCATCTAATCTTGAGAGGTTTCCCTGATTGTTGAATAGTAAGTATTATCAGGACCGGTTGGCCTGCTAATATATTAAAGATTGGAATAGGAACATTCCCTAGGATTGATAGGAACCTGAGATAATCTATGATCAACTTGATTGATTGTTGCGTGGATACTTGCTAGGTGAAACCATTCCTCGATATATTCACAACCAAACCTTCTTTGCTTGTTACTTGTTACTTTTGTGTTCCATACAATCAAAACCCCCCCTTGGTTACTTGTTACTTGTTCGTTAGTTGGTATTTCGCTTGACTGCATAGCGATTGGTGTTTTGATTCCCTTGGGTTCGACCTCTACTTGCTTGCTATACTTTAGTTAGTGTTTAGAGTTTATTTTGATTTGGCACGACGACTTTAGCCTCATCAAATTTGGCGCCGTTGCCGGGGAATTGAAATTTTTCTGATTCTGTGTTAATTGTGAAATTATCAACTGTTTGGTGTGAACCTTTATGGTTCAGACCCGTGCTACAGATTCATCTCTTGTTGCCTTTGATCCAGAGATTGAAAGGACGTTCCTTCGGAACCAAAGAGAAGCTCTGAACCAAGAGAACGAGATGGGTGATCGACATGGACCGCTATTGCCTACTATGAGGCAACTCACTGCCCCAGACTTAAACCAACAACCTTTGGCAGTGAGGTTTCCTGAGATTGAAGAAGGTGTGAACTTTGAATTAAAAGCTGGTTTAATTCATGAGCTACCACACTTCCATGGCTTAGCAGGAGAAGATCCCAACAAACACTTGGCTCAATTCCATGCCATATGTTCTAGTATGAAGCCAAGAGGTGTTACTGAGGAGCAGGTCATGCTGAGAGCTTTCAGATTTACTCTGAAAGACGCTGCAAATGATTGGCTCTATTATCAAGCTCTGGGAGTATTGATACATGGGCTAAGATGAAAAAGGTCTTTTTACAGAAATATTTTCCAGCTACAAAACTGAGCATCTTGAAGAAAGAGATCACGAATCTTCAACAACACTCAACTGAGAGTCTCTATGAATATTATGAGAGATTCAAGAAGCTTTGCTCAAGCTGTCCATTCCATAGTTATACTGACCAAGATCTCCTTATGTACTTATTTAGTGGCCTGATTGATGAGGATCGTCGAATGGTAAACGCATCTTGTGGAGGTAATTTTCTGAAACTGACTATACCTCAGGCCACTGAAATGTTTGAAGAGCTAGCTGATAGTTCAAGGCAGTTTGGCAGTAGCCAGGGATCCTACTCAGTCAAAGCAATTAATTCAGATCAATTACAGACTGACATGAATGAACTGAAAGATATGATGAAGTCTTTTATGCTGCAAAGTGGTGGTCAACAACTCCAAGAGCCGAATGCTGAGGTAAACGTTGTTGGTGGATGGCAACCAAGGCCAAGGTATGATTCTCATAATATTAATTATCAGCAACCTAGACCTCAGAATTTCATGACTGTTGAAGATATGATCAAGTCCTTAGCTCACACTGTGATGCAACAAAACGCTAAGACAGAATCAAACATCCAAAATATTGAAAATCAGTTAGGACAGATTGCTCAAGCTGTGAGTAAATTAGAGGCCAGGGAACCGGTAAGAAACCCGAGAGAGAACGTCAGTGCAGTGTTCTTGAAGAGAGGAAAAACGTTAAATGACAGTTCTGTGCCAAAACCGCGATCGCCATATCTGAGTGGCGATCGCCATGAGATTACAGAAAACAAAACAGGATCTGTATCCCGACCGCGATCGCCATATAGCAATGGCGATCGCCATGCCACTCCAGAAACTGCATCAGAATTCGACAACAATCCGCGACCGCGGATTGATACCCGCGATCGTGGGTCTTCTGCAGAAACATACTTCTCGCGACCGCGATCGCCAGTTGTTGATGGCGATCGCCGGGAGACCCCTGAGTACATTTATGATTATGTTCGTCCGAATTTTCCACCTCTATTCTCTCAGAAGCCAGTTGCTCCCTTTCCTGAGGCGTTGAAGGATACTCGAAGACTGGATGACGACAAAGAAATCTTCGAAACCTTTAGTAGGTGTGAGGTAAACATTCCTTTGCTCAAACTTGTTAAGAGTATTCCTAGATTTGCTAAGTTTTTGAAAGAAGTTTGTACTATTAAAAGAAACCAAAAACTGAAAGGAAAGAAGAAAGTTGAAATAAGTGAACAAGTTTATGATCTGTTTCATAAACGCATGCCTAAGAAATGTGGTGATCCAGGCATATTTAGCATTCCATGTGTGATTGGTGAAACTAAATTTGACAAAGCCATGCTAGATTTAGGTGCATCAATCAATGTTTTGCCTTACTCTTTGTATGAATCACTAGGCTTAGGACCTTTGCATAAAACAGGAACTGTTATTCAACTTGCTGATAGGTCTACTGTGTACCCAAAAGGGGTTGTTGAGGATGTTCTTGTTATGGTTGGTGATCTGATTTTTCCTGCTGATTTCTTTGTGTTGGATATGGAGCATGCTAATAATGTCACACCTATACTGTTAGGTAGAACTTTCATTAAAACAACACAAACGAAAATTGATGTTAATAGTGGGACTCTCTCTATGGAGTTTGATGGGGATAAGGTAGAATATAATATTTATGACATGGATCCCATTGATAAGAATTCTCTATGTGTTATTGATGTGATTAATCCTACTTGTAAGGATGAATTACAACCTGTTTTAGAGAATCTCTTAGAGCCCCCAAAAGTAGATATTGTTTTGTCTACTAATATGCAGAAGTGCCAGGCTAAGCCAGAGCCTAAAGGTAAGCTCTCTTCACATCCTTTGGGCAATCGCCCTTCATTACTGACCTCGCCAGGCGAGATACCATTGATGTCTAGTGTGCAGACACTTGACATTGAGCTTAAACAGCCGCCTGATACGGTGAAGGAGGAGAAAGTGAATGAAACCACCTTCATTGCTAAAGACAAGGTGGTCAAGGTAAGAGGAACGAGATTCAAGGCGTTCCATGAGTGGTTCAAAAGAGAATTCAGACAAGAGACGGTTTTCACAAAGCCAAATGGTGTTATTTAAATCTCTTGAGTTTCATGTCGAGCCACGACATAAAATAAGGCGCTGCTCGGGAGGCAACCCGAGGTTTGAGATTGCTTTTATTTGTTTTTGTTTGTTTTGTTCGGTTTAATTTTCTTTTTAGTTTTTCTATGGACAGGAGGAAATCACCGAAGCTTAGGGTCTGCTACAGTCAGTAGCCAATCTCGTTGTAAGTCTTCTCTCCCGTCTAAAAAAAAAATCCGAAAATATGAAAATCATTCCGAGAAAAAAAAAATATATCGGATTAAAAAAAAAATATAGTGCAAAAAAAATATGAGAGAAAAGAAAGTAAGGAGTTGTATTACATCAAGTTTGGTTTCATTACTACTATCATTCTAGATCTACATTCGTTGGAGCTTAGCTTGTTGGTGACCATGTTCTTTGCAAGAAGTTGATTTGTTTGGGTCACCTTCTACATTGGAGGTATTCTTTCTTTTGCTTTAGATGAGCTATGCATTATTGGATTACATTTAGTGCTCGTCTAGTTTCTCATTCTACCACACTTTGAGTTTTATTGGAGGAAGGTCATCCGAGCTTGTATGTGAGTCTTCTGTCTCCTTCCCTGGGTTCGTTTTTATGTCTTCCATTTCATTGAGTACAATGCAATGTTTAAGTATGGGGGAGGAGAATGTATTCACATGTAATTATTTGGGTGTTGGTTGTATCTGCATGAGCTTATTGAATATATATTGTATGAAAAAGCCACAAAAATTAAAAAAAGGCATACAAAATCCTTGGATAGCAAGATCTATGCAATAAGAAGGTGGCTTGACTGACATTAGGCTAGGGCAAAAATAAGTCTTGAGTGATGTGAGTTCGTGAGCCTGGAACAATTATTGAGTGGTTGGGATGAAAACCCGAAAGGGCGCCCAAGCAAGATGAGTGTTATAAAAAAAAATTGAGTGTTTTAGGATCTTTATCATCTTGGCGTATGGAGACATAAAAAGGAGGCGTATAGGAGGATTCAGGTAGGCCACTTGGAGGATTAAGGTGTAGTTCTGGGTATGTGCTTATTTTATCACATTGTTCTTGATTGTTGTTGTTATGTTTGGAGGAGCTTATTGGTTATGTAATCACTAGGAAATATTCTTGTACTTCCTGAGGCTTTGAGCATTTTATTGTGAGGGTAGATTTTCTGTAAGTTACTCGGGACGAGTAAAAGTCTAAGTATGAGGGTATTTGATACGATACACTTTGTATGGCGTAACTAGGGGTTATTACATTAGTTTAGGAGTGTTATCACAAGTATTTGGAGCTATTGTTATGTTCTGAGTTGTTTATGAAGAAGTGAAGAAATGATGACCAGAACCGAAGAAGAAGAGGATCAAAGATTGAAGACATGAAGACTTGAAGACATTCTGCGGAGCAGCGGCGATCGCCACCATCACTATGGCGATCGCCATTCTACAACAGAAGCGTTAGATGAGTTCGAGAGATCATGGACATCGCCATGACTCTACGGCGATCGCCATGGGGCGACAGAGACCACGTCAGAGCTTTACATGAAGACCACGATCGCCAAGCATCTATGGCGATCGCCACAACAAGGCCGAAGACATTCCGGACTTTCCTTATTTTCCTTTGTTTGTTTTATTTCTTTTTCCTTATTTTATTATTTCGTTTATGATATATCTTTTACCATATATTTTTAGGGTTAGTCTCTATTTAAGAACCCTAGTTCTTTCTATCTTATCATCATCTTTTCCATCATCCTTATGATCATCTTTTCCATCAGACAATTTAGTTTTGCAACCATGAGCAAGAACTAATCTCCATTGTTTTACTTAGCGGTTGAAACCTTCAGTTATTAAGTTGTGAGATTTCTAAACTCTTGTTCTTTTCCTATGAGTTTGTATTAATTCTCTTGTTCTTCATCTATTGATTTCTATTAGTTTTGCTAGCTTGATCACCTAGTTTGCTTGATAGTTTTATATTGCTAGACTAGGAATATACGGTGGAATTCCTTGTCATTGTAGCACTCATATCTGCATGATCTGGTAGTTGATTGTTTATATGAAAGAGAATTGATTGCATGTTAGTACTTGACGGTTGTAAGTTATTGCATGCATCCTTATGATTCCTGTGCTCTTTGCTGCTATTTCATCTAATCTTGAGAGGTTTCCCTGATTGTTGAATAGTAAGTATTATCAGGACCGGTTGACCTGCTAATATATTAAAGATTGGAATAGGAACATTCCCTAGGATTGATAAGAACCTGAGATAATCTATTATCAACTTGATTGACTGTTGCGTGGATACTTGCTAGGTGAAACCATTCCTCGATATATTCACAACCAAACCTTCTTTGCTTGTTACTTGTTACTTTTGTGTTCCATACAATCAAAACCCCCCCTTGGTTACTTGTTACTTGTTCGTTAGTTGGTATTTCGCTTGACTGCATAGCGATTGGTGTTTTGATTCCCTTAGGTTCGACCTCTACTTGCTTGTTATACTTTAGTTAGTGTTTAGAGTTTATTTTGATTTGGCACGACGACTTTAGCCTCATCAATAGCATTCCTCCTCTCTTCTCTTCTTCTTCTTCTCTGAGAGTACGACACAGAAACTGGTTTGTTTGGCTTTTGTTTTTTATTGTGCAAACCAGAAGAATTCGTTGTTGTATCCTGGGATTCTCAACGCCGGTAACCGTCACATATACGAGGCGTTACAGAATTAAGGAAAGAGATTCTTTCTCGACTCTACGCACCAGATTCGTCAAGAACACTTCGGTATAATTCTTCCTTAATTATGTTCTTCAATTATTTCTTCACAGATTTTTATAAAAGCGGAATACAGGTCCTACAATCTTAATTATGTACAATTTTATCTTGTCGCTAACAATCTGTTTGAGTTTTTAAGCAACAGAAAGTTGCATTCCGAAGAAAAACGAAAATTCAATTTCAATAATTCTGAGGTTGTTGTTGTATTACAGAACCGAAAAATTGTGTTTACAGTTCACAGAATTCTGATTCTGTATTTAAAGTTCGTGAATTACTGGTTCTGCGTTTACATATTCGTAGATTTCTGGTTCTGTTTTTTACAGTTCGTAGATTATTGGTTCTGCGTTTACTGATTCGCAGATTTCTGGTTCTGTTTTTTACAGTTCACAGATTTCTGGTTCTGCGTTTACAGTTTGCAGAAAAACTGTGTTTATTTTTCAGATTTCAAAAATCTGTATTGCAGAATTTCTTCTAAGTCATACTAATATATTTTTTGTCTTATTGAACAGATACAATGAGTAACGGAAATGAGAAAACTCCTGCTGACGGTGGAGAGGTCACTGAGTCGCCCCGAATTCAGTTTTGGACTATGCCTCTCGATCAATCTCAGATAACTGAGAGGGGTCTACCTGAGAATAGTCCGGGTAAGGAGAGTCCGATCAAGGAGACCCCCCCCCCCCCCGGTCGTCCATGTGGATCTGCCACAAGTGCATCTTCATCCGGCTCAACCGAGTCATTCGGCTCAAGCTCTTCATCCGGGTCAAACGAGTCATCCGGCTCAAGCGAGTCATCCGGGTCAAACAAGTTATCCTATGGACTTGGCTGATGTTCAGTTGTCTCATTTGAGGGTTCCCTATAGGCCTTATGTGACAACTATGCCGAACACGATCCATGTTGGGGTCCTGCCCGACAAATTTGACGGGAAAGGGTTCAGAATATGGTCTCAGAAGATGCAGTTCTTCCTGAGCATGATGAACCTTGACAGGTTTTTGACAGAGGAGAGACCTAGGTTCTCCCCACATAACACTGACGCCCTAGCTGATTGGGTGAAAGGGGACTATGCATGCAGAGGTTATGTTACTCATTGCATGGTTGACTCGCTGTACAAGGTCTACTGTAACCATGATACCGCTAAGGAATTATGGGACACTCTGACAAAGAAGTACAAGACGCAGGATGCTGGCTCCAAGAAAGCGGCAGTAGCAAAGTTTTTGAACTACAAGATGGTAGATTCAAAGTCGGTCGTTGAACAGGTTGAAGAACTACAACTGATCGTCCATGAAGTGATCTCCGAAGGAATGACCATCTGTGAGGCGTTCCAGGTAGGTGTCATCATTGAGAAGCTTCCTCCATCATGGGAGCAGTTCAAGGTCTACTTGTTGCTGAAGCAAAAGGCAATGAGGGTTGAAGACTTGATCGTGAGGCTTCGGGTCGAGGAAAACAATAAGAGGGCCAATGGAGTTGGACCTTCTAACAAGGCAAACCTGGCTGAGCATCGGGACAAAGGGAAGAACAAGAAGTTTCAACCTCAAAACACCACAAACTTCAAGAAGCAAGGAGCTAAGTAGTTCAGTGGAAAATGCCACAAGTGCGACAAGATTGGGCACAAGGCAGATGAGTGTCGAAGCAAGCCCGACAACAGAAAAGACAAAGGCAAGAAGTCTCAAGCCAATCTAGCTGAAAACTCGCTGACAGCAGACGACCTGTGTGCGGTGACTGAAGTGAATATGGTTGGGAGCAACCCAAAGGAGTGGTGGTACGATACAGGTGCCACTAGACACATCTGCTCAGATAAGGGCCTGTTTACCACTTATCAGAAGAGCCGAACAGAGGAGAAACTCTTCATGGGGAACTCCGCGAAATCAAAGGTTGAAGGTCTTGGGAAGATCGTGCTCAAGATGACTTCTGAGAAGGAGCTGACTCTCAACAATGTGCTTCATGTGCCAGACATTCGAAAGAATCTGATTTCGGGGACTCTTCTCAACAAGAATGGGTTTTGTATCAAGTTTGTGTCTGACAAGTTAGTTCTTTCTAAGAATGGGATTTATGTAGGGAAGGGTTATGTGAAGGATGGGCTGATCAAAATGAATGTAATGACAGTTCTTCCAAAAAAGATTGTAACTGATGGTTCAGTGAATGAGAATAATCCTATTGCTTATGTCGTTGAGTCTTTTAATATTTGGCATGAAAGATTGGGACATGTTAATTATAAATCTATAAGTAGACTAATAAGTATGAACATGATTCCAAAATGCAAAACAAGTAAAGACAAATGTGAAGTATGTGTACAAGAGAAACTCACAAAAACGCCATCACCCCATGTAGAGAGAACAACCGAACCTCTAGGACTAATTCACACTGATTTATGTGTTTTAAAGTTTGTGCAAACTAGAGGCGGTAAGAAGTACTTTGTGACCTTCATAGACGATTGCACACGATATTGTTATGTATATTTGTTACATAGCAAAGATGAAACTTTGGATAAGTTTAAAGAATACAAGTTGGAAGTTGAGAACCAACTTAGTAAAAAGATTAAAATGATAGAAGTGATAGAGGAGGCGAGTATAATGAACCATTTAATGCATTTTTTAGAGGACATGGAATCGTTCATCAAACTACTGCACCTCACTCACCTGAATCTAACGGGATTGCGGAACGAAAGAACCGAACTCTCAAAGAAATGATGAATGCAATGCTGCAAGAATCTGGGTTACCCCAGAACATGTGGGGGGAAGCGTTGCTAACCTCCAACTACATTCTCAACAAAATACCGCATAAGGTGACTGGAAAGACGCCTTATGAGTTGTGGAAAGGTAATGTACCTTCGTACAAATACCTCAAAGTGTGGGGGTGCCTAGCAAAAGTGGTGGTGCCACCCCCTAAGAAGGTCTCAATAGGACCAAAAACCGTTGATTGTATCTTCATCGGGTATGCACACAATAGTAGTGCGTATCGTTTCTTGGTATACAAGTCTGATATACCAGATATACATGCAAATACAATAATGGAATCAAGAAATGCATCCTTCTTCGAAAACATGTTTCCGTGTAAGGATAAAGAAAATCCGAAACGGACTCAAGAAGGTGAAGCAAGCACTTTTGTTCAACCAACAGAAGAGGACAATGATGAACCTAGACGTAGCAAAAGAGCTAGAAAGGAAAAATCATTCGGTCCTGAATTTGAAATGGCTTATCTTTTGGAAAATGAACCTAGAACATTCAAAGAAGCCATGTCAACACCAGATGCACCTGCTTGGAAGGAAGCGGTGAAAAGTGAAATCGACTCCATTATGCAAAATCATACATGGGAGTTAGCTGAGTTGCCATCAGGCTCGAAAGCTCTTGGGAGCAAATGGATTTTCAAAAGAAAATTGAAAACCGATGGCTCGATAGATAAGTACAAGGCTAGGCTTGTGGTGCAAGGATTTAGGCAAAAAGAAGGTTTGGATTTCTTTGACACCTATTCTCCAGTAACGAGAATAACTTCAATAAGAATGCTAATAGCCATTGCAGCTATACGCAATCTAGATATACATCAAATGGATGTAAAAACAGCTTTTCTGAATGGAGAGCTAGAAGAGGAAATTTATATGAAACAACCTGAGGGTTATGTCGTCCCTGGACAGGAACACAAAGTGTGTAGACTTGTGAAATCCCTATATGGACTAAACCAAGCTCCTAAGCAGTGGCACGAAAAATTTGACCAAGTAATGATGTCAAATGGTTTCAAAATAAATGAATGTGACAAGTGTATCTATGTCAAGCAAACTCCAAAAGGATACATTCTGTTGTGCCTATATGTGGATGACATACTCATCATAGGTAGCAACAATGACATACTCATCATAGGTAGCAACAATGACATGATCAAACAAACCAAGAACTTGCTTAATGGAAAGTTTGACATGAAAGACTTGGGACTAGCGGATGTGATCTTAGGGATCAAAATCTTTAGACATTCAGATGGAATAATCTTGTCTCAACAACATTACGTCGAGACGGTACTTGAGCGATTCAAGAACAATTCAAATGGGATTGCAAAAAGTCTGGTGGACCCGCATCTCAAACTGAAGAAAAACTCGGGTAATGGCATATCACAGCTAGACTACGCTCGTGTGATCGGAAGTCTTATGTACTTGACAAACTGTACAACACCAGACTTAGCACATGCTATCAACGTACTGAGTAGATATACCAGTAATCCAGGACATAATCAGTGGAAAGCGATAACTCGAGTATTAAACTACCTGCGACATACTCGGAGTTACGGGCTGCACTATGGAAGATATCCAGCCACTCTGGAAGGCTATAGCGATGCTAACTGGATATCAGATTCAAAGAACTGGAAATCCACCAGTGGGTATGTATTTACGCTGGGTTGTGCAGCTATATCATGGAAATCCTCAAAACAAACGCTATTGGCCAGATCCACAATGGAATCTGAGTTCATTGCTTTAGACAAATTAGCTGAAGAAGCAGAATGGCTTCGAAACTTTATGGAGGATATTCCTTTGTGGGAAAAACCAGTGCCAGCTTTAGGTGTACACTGTGATAGTCAAGTGGCTATCTCTCGAGCACTGAACACAATATACAATGGTAAGTCTCGTCACATAAGACGACGACATAAAGCCATAATAAAATTGCTCTCAACTGGTGTAATCTCAATAGATTATATCAAGTCAGCCGACAACCTAGCAGATCCGTTCACTAAGGGATTGTCAAGAGAGCAAGTTGTTAAGTCATCTAGAGGAATGGGTTTAAAGCCTATGACTAAAGAGGATGCTTGATAGCAACCCTACCTAAGTGATTGGAGATCCCAAGAAATAGGTTCAAGGGGAAAACAAATTCAAGTCGAATCTAGAGAGCACTTGGAGATATTATATCTTCTTCCCCAGTTCCTAGGATGATAAAAGTGCAATGGCAAAGTAGAGGTTAAGCATTTGCTTTTAATGATTCCATAAACTTTGAAGAACAAAGTAGGGTATAAGTAATACCATTTATGGTCAATCACCTTATGAGTGTGAAATGGGGCCGTTTCTAGGAGAAAGAAGAGATACTGCATTCTCCAAGTTCATTCATGAATAACCAGGGATGTTCACGGTCAAAATGAACGCAATCAGAGAACCTAGTTCTGTGAGAAGATGAAATTGTATGATAGTTATTGTCTAGGTTTACGTCAAATCCCGGGTGGTTCAAGACATCATGTTCACTACCTGGTCGAGTAAATCCGATAGCTACTCACAATGGGTGGTTCAAGGCTGAAAAACGCCACCAGCTCAAATGCAGTGATTCTTCGTCCGTACTCTCAAAATTTTGTCTGTCTTGTCTAAGCACGTGTAATAGAATCATTTCTATTCATGTGGCGGATTGTTGGAACTGAGTTTCGACTGGACTTCCGGGCACTTTTCCGGTGGGCTGCGGTCACCGGTTGTGCCAGATTATGGGAGTGTTGGCTTCGTCTCCGCGAGCACTACGCCGTAGTGTACTCACACGTCGAAATCGGGTTCCATTTGAATGAGAAATGAGGGCTCAAAGTTGGTTGCTTGTCTAAGTACAAAAAACCCTTTTGAGCTTAATTTGATTTGGGTTTTTGTCCTACATCGAAAATTGGGGGTGGAAGTCGAAGGGTTTATATAACCCAAACCCCCTACCCTTGGTAAGACCTTGTGAGAGGTATGGAGAGAGGACCCGGGGGGCCCTCGCGCGGTCCGTCCGGTCCGGTCCGTGGTTCGTGGCTCGTGGTCCGTGGCTCGTGGCTCGTGGTCTTGTGGTCTTGTGGAATGGGCCGTAGCCCAAGCAGCAACTAAGCTTTTCTTTTTGAAGTGGGCTGGATCTGGAAGTTGGGCTTCCAGATTTAAGTTTTGAACTGCCTCGTTGGGGACGCGCAACTGAGTCAGCGTAACAGCTTCCACGGTCTTCTCCACTACTCCACAACTGCCTCCACCTCGTTGGTGTCGTCAGTTCCGAGACCTCCTCCTCCTCTAACAAACTCAGACTCTATTTAAGAGAGTTCTGGTTCTCATTCTCTGATATCCGAATACATAGCATTCCTCCTCTCTTCTCTTCTTCTTCTTCTTCTTCTTCTCTGAGAGTACGACACAGAAACTGGTTCATTTGGCTTCTGTTTTTGATTGTGCAAACCAGAAGAATTCGTAGTTGTATCCTGGGATTCTCAACACCGGTAACCGTCACATATACGGGGCGTTACAGAATTAAGGAAAGAGATTATTTCTCGACTCTACGCACCAGATTCGTCAAGAACACTTCGGTATAATTCTTCCTTAATTCTGTTCTTCAATTATTTCTTCACAGATTGTTATAAAAGCGGAATACAGGTTGTACAGGGAGTCAAAGGGCGGAGAATGGGGAGACGTCGAAGACTTGAAGGTGAGAAGATTCGAGAGTGAGGATATTGGAAGGGGAGGGTTAGAGCATCCAGGAGAAACAATTTCTAAACTTAATTTTTAGGTTATTTTTTCTTTTTCATGAGTTTTCTATTAGAGAAACTACTAGAGAAACTACTAGAACTAGTGTAATACCCGTGCCATGCACGGGACATATTATTAGTTAAAAATAATTACTATTATTTTTAAAACAATGTAACAAATATAGAAAATCAATGAAATTCAACAATTCAAAATAATTGGCCTTGACTTTTAATGATAGTCATTGCAAAACAAACACAGAGAGAAAACTGTCTACGTCTCAACCTGAAAGGCAACGTGACATCTGACGGAGTGAGTAGAAATCGAGGAATGATAACCCTAAATTCAATGTTGGTACCAGAAATAATCTCAACCTCAATGGTGTGTGACATTAACTTGGTGACCACTAATCTTGTGCCATTGCACAATCTTGAAGATTGGTCTAATATTACGAAGTAGCATCACATGTACATCCACCTTAAGCTTAAGACCAATTATTCGGAAGGTCAGATAGTCTGATGGAATATAGATACTCCTCTGAATAAAGATTATCATCATCGTGGTCGTTGTTTTCGTCTATCTTGCATACACTATCAAAGCTTAAATAAACCTACAAAAAAGATGAAATTATTATTGGGTGCAACAATTCGTTCGGACGTGATACCAAGAAATACAGATAACTTGTGCCGACCGAGAAAACCGTAAATTTGTGGGTACATCTGCTTAATCCTTCTATAACTTGTGTCGACCTTTACGTCAATTGGGTACATCTGCTTATATAATACTCCCTCCGTCCCCTATTATAGATCACGTTTTCCATTTTGGGCGTCCCAAAATATAGCTCCTACTTTCCTTTTTTATCTTTTGTCTTATTATCAATTTCACATCAATCTACACTCTCTTTCCTCCTTTTTACATCAAAACTCACATCAATTCACTTTTTTATCTTCTCTCTTCTACATAAAAATCCACACTCACTCACAATCTCTCTCCTCTCCACTTTTCTTTCTCTCTTCCTTAATTTACCTCGATAACAACAAACAAGATTTATAATAGGGGACGGAGGGAGTATCTATTATCTAAACATTGAAAGCTATTAGAAATAGTATCAAGCACATCTACTTAATCCCTATAATATCTAAAAATGCAATTGGTGCATCTGCCTAATCCCTATAATATCTAAACACTGACAGGGATTAGAAACATTATCAAGCATTGAGAGATTGAACGTGTCATTTTCAGAAGATGAGTAGTATGTTGTTTTATAAATTTGATATAAAGTATATAAATGAAATCATTTTTCATTTTCATACCTTAAGATTGTTTATACATTTAGCTCGTGTCACTAGTACATAGTTGAGTTTATGTAACACCCAAAAAGTGATACATATAGTGGTTTAAGTGTTACTTTAGACAATAGGTAACACTTTAGTGGGTGATTCTTCTGCCTGTGTTCCCTAAGATCTTATGTAACACTTTTGATAACGTATGGTATCACATTAATAAATGTTACTTTACATCCTTGTATGTAACACTTTTTAATATTATTGGTATCATTTATGAAGTGTTACTTATGATATCTTATGTAACACTTTTTTATCTTTAGTAACATTTTTCGTTCATCTTTTGGGATATACAGTAACACTTTAATTAACATTAGTATCACTTTTTGTGAACTATTGTATCACCTTGTTAATTAATAGGAGTTATAAAAACACCATATTATTATTATTGTTAATTATTTGTTATTATATCATCAATTATTATTTTTGTTCTATAAATATAAATGAAATTAACATGTACAACATTTACAAATATGAAATTGACATACAATACTTGAGAACAATTTGAATTGATATATAATTTCATAGTTTCGTATAAAAATATCTATCACGACCAACAAGTTTAAAAAGTAAGCAAACCTAGCTACCAACAATAATGATGTCAACTAGCTGCAGGTAACAAACACCAATTGAGATATGTTAGAAGTTGAGCGTGAAAGAATGCTGAAGTGTAACTCAATATACAGCAGATGAAAAGGGGAAGAATGCCAAGGAATGAGTTCATGATACCATAATAACATTCTAAGCGATTGACTGATGTCAAACTACAAACTAGTGACTTTTCATACTGATGTCAACAACTACTGATGCCAAGGAATGAGTTCATCAACATAGAATATTTACTGATGTCAAACTACAAACTGAAAGGCCCTTTCAGTAGGATAATTTGTTTCCTTCTTTTTCAGTGTTGCTAAAGCTAGTTAAACTACAAACTGAATCTAAACTGAATGCTGAAGTATTTTTCAGTTTGTAGTTTTACATCAGTAAACTCATTCCTTGCCGATGCAGTTGGAGAATGTAATCTGAGTGCCAAGATTCAACCCTCTATAAAACTGAGAATACTACTTACCAGGTAACAACCTGCTCAAATTTCTTGTGGGATCAATTCTCGAATCCTTCGTCTTCATCCAGTTGATCCTATATATGTATAAAAATTAAAACATCACATATAAATCATCCAAACCCCGTGAATATTTATTTTGAAAGGATATGAAACTACGCAGTTATTGACTTTGTATAAAAAAGTAAGGAATTAAATTAAATCACAACCTAGAAGTTAAGAAACAGCAATCGTTCTGTGTTTATGTGAACAAAAAAAGGCCATAAACAGGATCAACCCACGAGCCTTCCCATGTAATGTATATAACAACTAACCATATATGTTCATTTATGTCAACACAATCCCTAATGATCTCAATTTGCCATGAGCAATCCAAATGTCCAGCAGAGTTTATAGCAATATGTAAAACTGTTTAAAAGTTAATTACCTCATCTTTTTGTTGGGAACTAGGAGTCTGCATGGTAGGAGAATCATCTGTAAGTTGTGGATTAGATGCCACATTTTCAAGTGATCGAGTCAAATTATCAAACATTTAAGGATCAAGTTGTTGCTTAAACTTCTTCATTACTTCTTCTACAGTATCTTTGATAATCTGGTCTTTATATGGCTGTAAGAACTCATCAGGAATGATCGGCTTGTTTCTCTTTCCTTTGACTGAATGTATCCCCAGTCGCTTGTTCTGATGACCCAAGTTATCTTCTTTATCCATTACTTCATAATATGCAGCATCTCCATCAATTTTATTTTGCATTTGGACCTCTTTCATCTTGTGCTATTATAGAAATATCATAAATAACTAACTAATTGAAGAAAAATAATCAGATTCTAAATTACACGAGACAAATAAAACTTAAGATGTTATTTTGAGTGGGCTCATAAGATGTTTTGTATATTTTGTCTTCTTTCCTTTTACGACTTTCTTTGTAGACGAGTGCTAGGGATGGCGGCTTCTTCTCAACATCTTGTTGTTGCTAGAATAAAAAACATTCAAAATAGAAAAATTACATGACCATAGTTTAAATTGTAATAAAACAGAAAACATGGTATAAATAATTAATATACCATTTTATATTGCTTCCTCGCGAAACTCACAGGACCCATAGTGTGTCTATCTTTTTGATTTGTGCTTATTTCCCTTTTCTTCTTACTGTCAGCCTGTATGTTTAGCAAATATTAATTCATAGCTTAACACCTTTGGATTTGAGAGGTATTTCAATATGTAGTAATCTGGTTGGTGCTTAAAGACAAACTCATAACCAATTCTAATATAATGGAAACAACATAACTATTACCTGGACTTCATCCAAATTCCAGAATTCTAGCAACTCCTCGAAGTGAGTCGCTGGAATAGTTTTAGGGGAATTTTTCCACCTATCACGATCATTATCGTACGGAGTAAAGTGCTTTGCCTTTACACTGCATTTATATTTACGCCAAAGCCTTCCCACTGATGACAAAGTTTGTTCTTTACCTTCCTCTTTGATTATGTATTTCTTCTGTATTATACAAAAAAGAAAATGAAAATAGAATATTGGAGATAGAAGAATTACTGACATAAAATAAACATTCTGTTTTCTGAATTTTAAACTAATAGCCAATAGGTCATAGCCATTGCAAAGTCAGGAACTTGATGACCAACCACATGCAAAGATATGTTGGTCATTTCTCATGAAACAAACATGAATTAAGAAAGCTTTACTCTGAATTTCATATGGAATTTCTAGTGGAGGGCACAAGCAACTTGCAAAATAGAAATAACAATCCATAACATGTCTCAAGCACACAAATGCAAAATTTCATAAGCATCTCAAGATAATGAAGAAAATTCCATATGCTATTCAAGGATTCTGTTTGCTGAATTTTCCATATCATAAATCAACATAAAAGGTAGAGCAAGAGAAGATTTACGAGCAAGAGAAGAATTACGAGCTAAACCCCAAGCATAAAAAACAGACAACACCATTCAATAAAAGGTGCATACCTTCACATAACTCCAAATATTTTCCTTGTCTGGAACACGATGCCAATTCGGCTTGTTCAACGGTGCAAGATAAGAATTACGAGCTAAAGTCCCTAAGAATCTCGTAAATGTATCCACACTCTTATCACTCGGGTCCAATAGGCTTTCCAATTTCATCAATAAGGATAGGCTTACGCTCCTCCGATGTCCATTCATGGACATCTTTACACATAGTTGGTCCTCTGGTTCGCTTCCTTTTTGAAGGTGCTACATAAACATTAACTCAACAAGATCATTGAAAATTTATCACTATTAAAATATTAAGAAGGAAGATATAGAAATCAGTACCTATTTTCTCGATGCAGTAGACATTCCTAATCTCGCAGAATTTTGAGATATAGAAGAACTCACATTCCTCTTAGATTGTTCCAATCCTGGTTGTTCACTTTCATGCTCTTCATTCATTAGTGTTTCATCTTTCATGTCTGGTATCTCACCATTAGGAATATGCAATCCATCACTAAACTCCTCTTCTTCATCTACATGTTGTTCCAAATTAAATTCACTTGAACTCATATGATCCACGTCTTCTTCCTCTAAGTCAGGTTCGAATCGTTGTGGTTGTGAATAACTTTGTGCTCGTGAACTAAGCCTTTGTGAACCAGCCATTTCAAATTCAGAAGGTTGTGAACTAGCCATGTAAACAGGTTGTCGTTGCCCTTGTCGTAGTAATAGATCACTTTGTTTTTCTCTCCGATTCATTTGCAGAAAAGCACTTAGTGTACCAGGAGCAACCATCGCCTTACTCTTCCCTTTCTTAGTTTGGACACCAGCATCAACCTCAACCTCTTTGTCTTGCTGACTACCGAATGATAATTTTCTCGATGCAGTAGACATTCCTAATCTCGCAGAATTTTGAGATATAGAAGAACTCACATTCCTCTTAGATTGTTCCAATCCTGGTTGATTTTTCCTTTGCATTGAATCTCTTCCTTGCATCCCTTGCTCTAACTGCTGTTTTTTGTTGTTTGGATGACGCATCGTAACTTGATCTGCCATCCGTATTGAAGAAACATTTGTCGTGTCTTGAATGTTTGTAGAACTTTTCCCTCTCAATGCTAGAACCTGGTAATAATATTCATGAAAATCATTAGAGTTATTACATGAATAGTTAACAATTATGATTCACAAACGCTATCAGGAAAAAACACCTTCTTTGAACGAGACCTCAAGTTTACACCGATTTTCCTCATCTCATTTTCACCCTCCTCACTTGAGTAGTTCAATTCACCCTCTTCATCAGGTGTATACTTGTCAATATTTTTAGCCACCTTATTACTGTTTTTCGTTAGTTTAGATCTCTTCCTTGACATACTTATTTCATAAGCCATTGATTTAACCCCCAAATCCTTCATCTTTAATCTATTTTCTTCTATTCTTGCTTGTCTAACTTTCTCATAATCTGCCATTTGGATCTTGATTCCTACAAACAATAACACACAAGAAATCAGTAATTTACAACCAAATGCAGAATCTGTAAAAACAAAACAAGATTTATGTGGGAAACAAAAACAATCTGTAAAAAAAATCTAAACAAACGAAAACAAAATGCAGTCACGAATAAATGTGGGAAAAAATCTATAGAAACATAAACCAAATGAAGAATCTGTAGAAAAAAATCTGCAGAACATAAACAAGATGCAAGAGCTCCCAGTAATAACGTATGAGGCAGTACAGTTAAGTTAAATATTATACTCTAAGTCATACCTGCCACTGAATGCTCTCACATCCGATGAGTAGTGCCTTAAAAAGCTGTGCTTATCAATCTAAAAAAGAGTGATTGAATCAGTCAATGGATAAAAATCAAAACATTATGCAAGAACATATCCTTTGCCCAAAATCGCTCAGCTAAGAGAGCCATATGCCAGAAAGGTCAAGGATTAACATGTACAAGGTGTTCCTCAAGTAAGAGAAAAGAAGAAAACAAATTCAAAGACAAGGTAAAATAGATGCAGTAACAGGAAAATAAAATAGATGCAGTAACAGGAAAATAAAATAGATGCAGTAACAGGAAAATAAAATAGATGCAGTAATAGGAAATAAAATAGATGTAGTAACATGAAAATAAACTAGATGTCATAAATAAGAATTCATTTAATCTGCATAAGTAGAAACTAGATGTAGTAACCAGAAAATAAAACAATCACAGTTGGTCAAATCTGAAATCTAGGTTCAAATAAACAATATTTTTTCAAACAAAATCCTTCAGACAAGTCACTTTAATGGTTCCATCCAATCCCAATCTGTCTCATCTATATCAGAATTATCTTTGTTAGTATCATCACACATTTGATCTTCCACCTTGTTCTGAACCGCCTCAACTCTATCACAAGCACCTTCCTTGACCCAACTTTGATGTTCATCAATGGTTGTAGCTGGAATTACATCCTCTGCAGGTTCACAAGGTACATTCATGTACATGTCTTCATATTTCCCGTCGGTACAGAAGAAGTCTCTTGGGAAATTTTGGCTTACATAATGCGAATCTTCTTCAAGGCCGTCTTGTATATAGAAAACTTGATGAACTTGTGAAGCCAAGACAAAAGGATCATCTTTAGAACACAATTTACTGAAGTTTACACGAGTGAGGCCATAATTGTCTACTTCCACGTGGAACCAATCACATTCGAACAACACAACATTGAATGCACTCCAATAATCAATGTCAATTATCGATTTTATAACCCCATAATATGTGACATTACCAAGAATGGGATTGTGATCCTTGCTACTTGAGAAGCTTGGAGTTAAAGCTGTCTAAGAAACTCCACAATTTTGGGTCTTACACTTTTCATCATGATCTCTTGTGTAGAACTTATACCCATTGCAAAAGTATCCAGTGTATCTCCTTGAAATATTAGAAGGGCCCAATGATAGCCACTTGATATGATCGGGGACATTATCCATTTCAACCTTTTCTCTAAACCAATCCATGAATTCGGTGCTATGCTCTTTTGGATTGATGACTCGCTTGCATACTTCTCTAAAAAAGCCACTCAATCTAATAAGAGGTAAAGCAACATGCTTTGGTAGAGTTTTTCTAATCGCTGCCGGAAGTAAGTGTGGCAGCTTTACCTTCTTCAGAACACTACAAAATATAGTTTTCTCTTCCTTCGTCGTTGAAAATGATGCTTTAGGCAAATAGACATACCTCTCATCTTCTGCGTCAAAAGGATGTAGTTCTTGCCTTATACCCATTTCTTGGAGATCTAATCGAGCCTTATGATGATCTTTTGATCTTCTAGGTATGCCTAGCAAAGTTGCAATAACACTATCACATATGTTTTTTTCTATGTGCATGACATCCAAATGATGGCGACACCCACAATCTATCCAATACGACAAAGTGTGAAAAATCGATAACTTTCTCCATGGACAATCTGTATATTTTGTCTTTCGTTGTAACTTCCCAAACTTGTTTTCCCAATTTTCCAACAAGCTTGAAATTTCAGTCCCTGTTAAAGGATAAGGAGCTATCCTCTCTTCTTTTTTTCCATCGAAAGACTTCATATCATGCCGCCAAGGATGATTTTCATCTAACCATCGACGATGAGCCATGTAGCAGGATTTGTTACTATTACTCAAGTGATGATGATCAGTTTCATAGTGACAATGGGGGCATTCAAACCTCCCTTTGGTGCTCCAACCAGATAACATAGCGTATCCTGGAAAATCACTGGTTGTTGATTGTAAAGCTGCATGCATTTTGAATGATTGTTGCTTCCTTGCATCATAGGTGTCCAACCCATACTCCCACAGATCTTTAAGTTCTTCAATCAATGGCTGGAGGTAGACATCAATGTCATTCCCAGGAGAGCTGGGCCCGGGAATAAGAAGAGACAACATCAAGAATTCTGACTTCATACACATCCATGGTGGTAGGTTGTAATTAATTACAACAACAGGCCATGTACTGTGTTGTGTGCTCATAGTTCGAAATGGATTAAATCCGTCACCTGCAAGTCCCAAACGAACATTGCGTGCTTCTGAAGCAAATTCTGGGTATCGTCGATCAAACTCCTTCCACGCCTCACCATCAGCAGGATGCCTCAATAACCCATCTTTATCTCTTTTTTCATTATGCCACCTCATTAACTTTGCTGTTTCTGCACACATGTACAATCTTTGAAGCCTTGGTTTAAGAGGAAAATGCCAAAGAACTTTTGCAGGGACTTGATGCACTTTCTTAGATGTCTGGTTGCTAATATCTTCTTGGTTTTCACTCTATGTCTCTTTTATCTCTCTCTCTTTCCACCTTGAAGCATGAAAAACATGGCAAGACGTGGCAGCTTCATGCTCCTTCCAATACAACATACAATCATTAGGACATGCATAAATTTTGTCATAATGAAGACCCAAGTCTTTTATCAATTTCTTTGCCTCATTAAAAGAGTTGGGCAATTTGACTTCTGGTAACACTTCTCGGAACAATTCCAAAATGTCTGAAAATGCAGTATTAGTTTGCCCATGAGTACACTTCAAAAGGTAAAAACAAATGAGAAATGATAGCTTTGAAAACGTTTTGCACCCAGGATATAACTCTTGTTTCCATCTTCAACTAACTTATAAAACTTCTTAGCCTCGACATTGGGCTCATCTGTAACCCCTTCAGGCCTATGTTGAAACTTTTCTGCCACATCTCTATGGACATCATATATCAAACGTTCAATATCATCCTGCATGTCTGGTGTATTATCTTCAACATTCCACACTGTATTTGACGTTGATGATATACCCTTTTCATAACAATGCCATCCTTCAGTGCCTGGATGTATCCCGTTTGCAATCAAATGACTGTACACTGTCTCTCTACGATGCCAAAAGCGGTGATAGCACAACTTACACGGGCAAGTAATCTGATTTCCAATTGCTCGTGTAGCAAACGCTTTATCTAAATAATCCTCCACTCCTTTCTCATATTCACTACTAGATTGTAAATAGTCGGTCCAACTACTCATTTTCTCTCCTTTATGAAAATTTAACAAAAGAATTCAGAGATTAAAAACAAGTGACATATAATTTTAACATGTCTAAAAGGAATGGCATTAACTATACAACATGCACCCATACAAATACAAGTTGAGAAAATAGAGAAGAATTTTAACATGTATATTGGTAGTTTCAACAAGTAACATGTAATTTTAACAAGTAAAGGTTTCTGATGTGAGCTGTACGCAACTAAGATCTTTCAGTACCAAACACTACTCACTAAAAGCCCACTTTATCTCAAAGTTTGCAGGCATTGAAACAAATAGCAAGTAATGGCAAGAAATCGAAAAGCCGATGCCTCTCACCTAAAATCTTGAGGATATCATCCTATAAAGAAGAAATAATTACTCTGTTACTAGACAGGAAAGTTCAATAAATGCAAAGAAAGAAATTTATATAAGTCAACTAAGGTCTACTTATTGTGGCTCACCCGACTACAACGTGCTTGAGCAAAGCTTGTATTTGGATCAAGAATGTTTGATAGTATTTTCCAAATGTTAGCATCCTTTAATTGGTCTAAAAGCTGAAATCTCTCCTCTGCTTTTTTTAGTATTAATGTTATATAGGATGAGCATTTTAGTTTAAATCTTCACATGCAAAACCATATATAACACCTAAGAAGCACATCAGGAACTTTTACTAAGCAATCTATACTAAAACTAATATGAAACTATACAAAAATTCAAGCTTATTCATATTGACTAGAACAAAAACGTATACCTACATAGAATCATGAAGTATAAACTCATAAATAACACTTAAGAAGCACATTGTTTAAGAAACTCATAAATAACACTAGTATAAACTCATAAATAACACTTAAGTATAAACTCATAAATAACACTTAAGAAACTCATAGAATCCTGAAGTATAAACTCAAAAACGTATCTACCTACTTAGAATAATTGTTTAGGAATAAGTAAAACCATTTAAAAAGCACACAAGAGTATCAAAACGAACAACCTACCCAAGATCAACAAACGAGAATCCTCTTATTGTTTCTAGGGAGAATCTGAGAGTTCCCATATATTTTTTGTCCTTCAAAATGAATTTGTCTTACTATTATTATATATTCTGATGTGTAAGCTAAGTTTGGAGGATGCCTACTGAGGATTATGCTAGGAGTTTGACAAGTAACATGCTATTGCAAGTCCACCTCAGAGAAGGGTAAGCTGATTTATTAACATTTCCCTTACATATTTAGATTCATAGTTAACAAGGAAAAATGAAGATACAGGCAGACCACTTCAGGAATTGATGAAACTTTGTCAACGATGGGTTTCAAAAGCTTCTTGTAAGATGAAGTCACAAAATTCACCATAAGCTCAAGCATACCAGTTTACACATCACACATAATTTTATAAGCAACATAATTTTACACTAGCCAGAGAATTAAGAATTGTAAGCCGCATAATTTTATCTAGGGCAAAACTGATTCAAAAACCAAGTAAGTAATTCTTGGTTTAAAATAGCGCGCTATTTCTGCGCCATAGCGCAAGGCGTAAGGCGCCAGCCCCCTCTGCGCATCAGCATGGCTGGGCGGTGCGCAATTCGCAAAGCGCCGGATTCCGGGCGCTTTTCGGCGCTATCTGGAAAGGCGCAAAGCGCTTAGCGCTGGGCTTTTGGGGATGAAGCGCAAGTTTGGAAAAAGGGGTTAAAAGTAAAGTTAAAATTTGTATTTAAAAAGGGAAAAGGGTTAAAAGTAATACATTGGGCCCGCTTCTTCTCTTCCAGCAGCAAAAGAGGCGGATTTGCTTCTCTTCCAGCAGCCATTTCTAGGGTTTGGAGGTATGTCAATTTCTTCCCTTTTCTTCAATTCTTCTCTCCTATCCTTCGGTTCTTCTCTCTTATTTCCTCTGTCTTCCTCCTTTTTCTCCTTCTGCTGCAACCGCTGGATTGAGTTGGTGTACAACATGGTTGATTTGAGCTTGCGTTTTTGTATAAACATGGAGAGAACCGAGAGATGCGGTTTTGTTGTTTTGTTAAAGTGGACTGGACTAGAGGATGATTTATGTATTTATAGTGGGGATTGAGTGGTTTATTTGTTTATATATATATATGGCCATATGGGGATTGAGTGGTTTGATTTGTTTATATATATATATTGTAAACTGTGCTTGTTGTTTGCATGTAATCAATTCATATGAGTGGGAAAGTGGCAAGCAATTCTGAATTTTGTAAAGTGGACTGAATTGATCAAGTTTCTTAAATCGTTTCTGAGTTTTTTTATTTGTTTGGCTTCATATAGTTGGATCACTTGGATAGTTGGATGGTTAAGAAATGGCAAGCCATTCAAAGAAGAATGACATTGACCTCGGTCGAGTATATGGAACTATCAATCCCAACAATAGTAGCCATGTGAGGTGTAACTTTTGTTTGAAAGTATATAAGGGAGGTGTATCTAGGATGAAAGAGCACCTTGTTGGAGGTTTTAGGAATGCTTCAAAATGCGTTAAGTGTCCCGAACATGTTAGGGAAGAAGTCATAAAATATATGAAAGAAAAGGCCGAAGCAAAGTTAGCTAAGGACTTTTTGCCGGATTTCTCTCAAGTTGATGAATATGATGAGGAAGAAATGGATTGTGAGATGTTGGATAGCGTGAGGCCCTCGACTGCCTCGAGTAAGCCAAAGGGAGATGGTGCATCTCTTAAAAGGGGTCCAATGAATAAGTTTTTTCCTAGAAAGAAACAAGAAGGGTCAAATCTCGGAGTGACTTCCGCGGTTCATAAAGCTTGTGACAAGGAATTAAGGAATAAAGTTTGTACCGAGATTGCAAGGTTCTTTTATGACGCCGGAATTGCTTTCAATGCGGCTACCTATCCTAGTTTCAAATCCATGATTGAAGCAATTGGTCAATATGGTCCGGATATGAAACCACCAAGCATGTATGAGCTAAGATTTCCACTTCTAAAGAAAGAAGTTGAGGAAACCGAGAAGCAAATGGAGGATCACAAGAAAGAATGGTCACTAAAAGGATGTTCTATTATATCTGATGGATGGCGTGACTCGGTTGTCTCAAAGGATATAGTGAACTTTCTAGTTAACTCTCCAAGAGGATCCATGTTCTTAAGATCCTTGGATGTGTCCGAGGTTGTGAAGAATGCCAACCTATTGTTCAATTTGCTTGATAGTGTTGTGGAGGAAGTTGGTGAAGAAAATGTAGTCCAAGTGGTGACGGACAATGCATCTAACTATGTTAAGGCGGGTTAGTAACTTAGTATTTCTCTTATGTTTTTTTTAAAGTTCACATCATAGTTTTTTTGAATCTAATATTCTTCTCTTGTTTCTATATATTTAGGAAAATTGCTTATGGTGAAAAGACCACATCTTTATTGGACTCCATGTGCGGCACATTGTATTGATCTCATGTTAGAAGATCTTGGCAAACTTTCAAGAATCAAGGGTGCACTAAAGAAGTGCATGTACATGAATGCCTATATATATAGTCACATTCCTCTTGTGAACATGATGAGAAGATTTACCAAACAAAGAAACTTGCATAGGCCGGGTATGACAAGGTTTGCAACATCTTTCATTACTATTGAACAATTCTATAGGCAAAGGAGTAATTTGAGAAACATGGTGATTTCAAATGAATGGAAGGAGTCCAAGTGGTCAAAGGAAGCGAGTGGAAAGAAAATACATTCCTTTATATTGCAAGATACATTTTGGAGGAGTGTTTTATATGCACTCAAATTAGGAGGTCCTCTTATTAAAGTTCTAAGGTTGGTGGATGGAGAGAGGAAGCCTCCTATGGGCTACATTTATGAAGCTATGGATAGAGCTAAGGAGACAATTGCCAAGACTTTTGTTATGAAAGAGGAAACCTACAAAGAAGCCTTTGAAATCATTGACAAAAGGTGGAATTGTCAACTTCATCATCCTTTGCATGCGGCCGGTTATTTCTTGAATCCGGAATTCCAATATGATAACCCGAACTCAAGTTGTAAGGAAGTAGTGGATGGCTTACATGAATGCGTTGAAAGGTTGGTTTCGGATGTGGATGATCAAGACAAGATTTTGTCGGAGTTGGAAGAATTTAAGAATGCGATCGGTGTATTTGGCAAACCTATGACTATTAGGAACCGGAAATTAAAATCTCCAGGTAATAGAAATGAATATTTCATTAAGTACTTTCATATGATTGCTAATTGTTTCTATTATTATGTAAATTAATACTTAACTTATGTTTGTTTTTCGATAGCGGAATGGTGGTCGGTGTTTGGAAATGGATATCCTATCACACAAAAGTTTGCCGTAAGAGTTCTTAGCCTAACTTGTAGTGCTACGGGATGTGAAAGAAATTGGAGCGTTTTTCAACATGTAAGTACCTTTTACATTCTTCTATTTATACAATATATTACTAGTTTGCTTAAATGATATAACTAATAAGTTCTTAATTATAATAGATTCACACCAAGAAGAGAAACCGATTGGCTCAATCTAGATTGAATGACATGGTATTTGTGAAATACAATCGGGCTTTGAAACGCCGATACGATAGTAAGGATATCACCACTCCCGTTATCTTGGAAGATATCGATGAAAGTAATGAGTGGCTACTTGGGATAATGGAGGGTAACTCTGATGATGAAGAAGATTTGGTGTTTAGTGATGGTGATGATTTGACATGGGATGTGGTTGGTAGAGCCTCCGGGGCAAATGATCCTATCTATGCTACTAGAGCATCTAGAATTGCAAATCTCACCGGATCTTCTTCTAGAGTTAATAAGGGTAAAGGAAAGGCTTCTAGTGGAGTGACTGGAGTCGTGGTGTTGGACGATGATGAGGATGATGTGATTGAAGAAGATATTGGTGAAGATGATGACTATGTAGGAGAGGAGGGGGATGATTATGAAGATGATGATTTGGAGGAGTAGTAGTGTTTTAGTAGTCTATTCTATATGCTTTTAAAACTTTATTTGCTTATTGTATTTTGATTATTGTCATGTTTTAGCGGTATTTTAAGACCTTCTAGTCAAGAACTATGCTTTTTTATATCATTTTATGCATTTTAATATATCATTATGGTGTTTTTAGTACCACATATTATGTATAATTATTCTAGGAGTTTTTTAGAAAAAAAGTGCGCTTTGCATACGAAAAGCACGCGCTTTTATTTGCGCTATGCGCTATAGCTCCAGGGGATCCTTTGCGCTTTGGTGCGCCTTGCGCTATTTTAAACCAAGAAGTAATTACAGAAAACCCAAATCTCAGTACTTAAGAAGATGTATATACCAGATGACGAACCGAGACAAAGAGATGCAAAGAACCGAGACAAGGATGATGAACCGAGACAAAGAGATGTAAAGAACCCTAAGGAAAACTTACCGGAGATGATGCACTGCAGTTCTAGCGGGAGAAAGAGAACGGTGTGGAAGCCGATGAACTTGAGGCAGGCCGATGAAAGAGAACGGTGTGGGAGGACGGAAATCAGCGAACACGGCAACACGAAAGAGAGGGGACGAACAGGGAATGAACGAATTAGCTAGGGCGCCAAAGACGACATTGAATAGCGCCAAATCTAGGGAATGGGCGAACAGGGAAGGATATGCGATGATTTTGGAAGAGAAGATATTGGACATGAAACAAAAATATTCTAAAGATAAATTATAGGGGTTTTTGCAGAAAACCATCCGCTATTTGTCGGAATTTGCAGGTAACTACCCGTTATTAACGTATTTATTCTAAACCACCCAAATTCTATACTTTTCTTACAATTCATCACCCGTAAACAGTTTCCGTTAGATATTCTGTTAAAACTTGTGAAATTACACTTTTACCCCTCCATTTTTACAGAAAATAATAAGTTTGAAAGTTATAGGGCAATTTTTGTAATTTCCTTAAAATGGATTAAAAGCATTATTTCCTAAAAATGAATTAAATTCACTTCATTGAAACCCTCCATTCAACCATGGTTGTTCTTCGTCTCACCCTCTCCACCAATTCCTGAAACTCAACCTCATCCTCCAATCCCAATCCAAAATCAATCATGGTGCCGCTTAGGATTGGCCTGAGAAGCCTCTTCCTCTACGCAATCGCCGCAGTAGTCGTAATCTTCTTGGTCCGACTCTTCCTCTGCCGCACCGTCCGCACCGCCAAGCTTCGGAAATAGCTACGCCTCTTCACCGATCGATTTCACGAACACCAGCTTCTGAAAGTCCCGGAGTACAACGACGCGGTTTCGCAGGAAAATCACCTATACCACCGCCTCTCCCTCTACCTAAACTCCCTGGAATCTCTCGAAGACTCCAATCTAACGAACCTCATCGCCTCCTCCACCTGCAATCCGACCGAAATCGCCCTCTCACTTAACCATAACCAGTCGCTCGAAGACGAATTTCTCGGCGCGCGTCTCAAATGGATCCACTAGGTTGAGGAAGACGGGATGTTGGTTGCTCTCCTTTTTCTCGAAGACGAATTTCTTCTTCTGCATCTTCTTCATCATCATCTACATGTGCAACGGACATTGTTGTGAAAATGCTGGTTGCTCTCCTTTTTCTTGCTTTGCTGGTCATGTTACTCTTCCCACATTTATTTGATGGGTTTTTTTTAGGGATTCAAATTCGGAATTTGGGGTTTTCTGATTCTGGGGAAAACCTAGAATAATTGGATGTGTTTCTCAGGTACCCGGATGACGAATCGAAGAAAATTTTGGATTGAAGACAAAATTAGGAAAAAAGTTGAACCCTTGATGGTGGGTGTCAATGTCCTTCTCTGGCTTCTGTTGGATTGATGGGTAAGCAAAAAGAAGGACCAGTTGGAAATCTTTCACGTAATAATAATGTTTAGGGATTTGGGGAAGAAGAAGATGGAGGTGGAGGTGGAAATTGAGATTTGGGTATGTGCATACAACTAGAGGGACAGGTTTCAGAGATGGAGGTGGAGGTGGAGGTGGAGATTGAGATTTGGGGAAGAAGAAGATGAATTAAGTTTTCAATCCGTTTTAAGGAAATTACTAAAATTGTCCCATAACTTTCAAACTTGTTATTTTCTGTAAAAATGGAGGGGTAAAAGTGTAATTTCACAAGTTTTAACAGAATATCTAACGGAAACTGTTTACGGGTGGTGAATTGTAAGAAAAGTATAGAATTTGGGTGGTTTGGAATAAATACGTTAATAGCGGGTGGTTACCTGCAAATTCCGACAAATAGCGGGTGGTTTCCTGCAAAAACTCCTAAATTATATATAAGATTTGGGAGAAAAAATATTAAATCAAATAAAGAGTTTTAGCATAAGCTTAATATTCGATTATTAATTACCTAGCTAGCTAAGTTAGATAAAAAATAAGTTTGATTGAATTTTACCTTAAAATAAGAGACATTTTTTATTGTCCAATCGGGACTAGACACGGAGATCCTTAAATTTATATGTCGCACTGTGATTTAGATTCAGGCATTACAATATATACAACTAGCATTATATTTCTGAAATTAAGGTAGCACTTTTTAGTGTTACTTATAGTTAAAGTGTTACTCTTTGATGTTACTAATGTTAAAGTGTTACATTAACTGTTACTTTTTAAGAATATGTTACAAAAGTGTTACTTATAAATCCAATAATTTTGGATTTGAAAAAGTGTTACCAACACACATGTTACATATGGCCAAGTATGTACTAGTGTGTATTTGAAAGTAGACATCTTTGCTATAGTATTAGTGTATATACAGGTGATGGTGACGACCATTTAGCTCGTGTATTTAGCTCGTCTATTTGAAAGTAGACACCTCTATGAGGCTAACTTCTCAACACACTTAATTAAAGATTATATATTCGATTTGATATCTTAAAACAGGGATCCAATCATTTTTCATTTTCTTACTCCCTCTGTCCCCTTTTATAAGCCTCATTTGTTTTTTCAGCACTATTCACAATTCGAGAGAATCTTCTCGATTTCTTCCAATATATAACGAAAAATATGGTCATATGAGATCTTGTTTGATTCGTCTCAGTAATTACTTTAACAATATCAAATTTTTATATTTTTTACCAATAAACAATTAGAGTTATTAACGAAACAAAACGTACATCGGCATCCGCACCGAGGTCAAATGGGGCTTATATAGTGGGACGGAGGAAATACTTCTTTCTATCTGACTTCCATTACTACACGATATTTGGCATGTGATTTGATTTTTTTTAACTCATGTCCTAAGAAATATACTTATAACGAAAAAATGGAAATAGTTAAATATATTAAATATGTTAAGTTGAAGAATTACTGGATAAACAAAAAAATTATAGATGGAAGAATTTCTGGATAAAATCAAGCAGAAAAGTCCTAGATCAAAGAAGTCATAAATTAATCGACATAGAAAAATGGGTTACCTATGAAGCACATGTTGGTTTATCTTGCTATCACTTGTACTTTGTTTTAATGATTTGAAACATTGGTCTATATCCTCTGCTTCAAATGAAGAAGCATGTGAACTTCAAATTATACTCTTGATAAGAAAAATAATCAAAACTGCAAAATCTTAATTCATGAGACAGAATCAATTTCTCTGAGTGGCTAGAAACATATATAAGAAAGTATGTGTCAGGCTTGGTTGGCAAGGGATTGACTATTATCCTCGCCAATTTGACTCCTCTCCAGCATTATGCATCCATCTTCACCAAGAGTCACAATCACAAACTTCAGGTTTGGCAACCTCAAGAGCATAGAAATAAGGGCACTTGCATGTGTCCATGCCTAATGAACACAAGACACCAGAAATAAAACATTGATGGAGCCCAAGTGAATTTTTGGTCTATGTCTGATATGATGCACCTAATGCTTCTCAGCAAACTTTTTCACTACTTAGTACGGAGTAGTTAGTACCCACACATAATATACAAAAATGATGCCAGGGGGAAAAAACTTTAGAATTCATGATAGAAGAGCAGTTAACTTTGTTGCAAAATAAAAGCTCAGTTAACCTGAGGATATTTAGCAGAGCACACAACATAGCTAGCCATATCCAGGAGAACATCAAATCCTTCCTCTCCCATTTCTGCATCAACCAGTATGGGTATACTTCTTCTAGATGCCTATAAACAAAAATATTGCAAAAGCAGTTAAATCTAATTATCAAAATCGATAGTTTGGGTAAGCATTAGTTCAGCAAACAACATTAAAAATTCAAAACAAAAACCTCTACAATTTAGGATGTAAGTGAAGGAAGGTATTTTGTGGTAGATTAGCTTCCATACCTTTCAATATAACTTGCTAAATTGCATCCTCTTTTCAGTTTCTGATGCCTCTAAATTCTAATAGGCCCCAAACAAACTGCTTCAACATGGATTTCATGTATTGAATTGGAAACTCAGAAACAATAACATCTGGTTAAAAATCTAAATTTTTGCAGAGTGAATAAAGGGGATGTCATACCAACACTAGTGCCTTCGTTGAGTTGACCAAATATTATTTTCTCAAAATCTTCAAAAACAGTTCCTAATCCAGTGACAGAGTTGTCATTGCATAAAGTCTTGAAAGAGAAGACAATCTTTTATGCATGTGCAGTAACTTTCCATTTGTCAATATTTTTCTCAACCACAAAATTCGAAATTTTGTATATGTTATACTCCTTTATCAGCTTGAAGAATTTGTTTACTGACCAAGATGGGATTTGAGCATCGATCCTGGAATTCTGCATACATAAATTAACTTTTGATTGGTCTCTGAATAAAACAGAGTTTGATAACAGAACTTAAAAGTATAAAGAAATTGACAACAAAAAACATATAACAATTCATCCAGATCTTTCTTAGGAAAGATTAATGAAATAACAAAGAATATTTGAAAGACTGACGGAGTACCATGCAAATTTCATTTGATTTTTTAATCTTTTCAACCCACATTCGAATGATGCGAACTTTGAGTGTGGATATTCCTTTGGCTCCACTATAATCTCCAATAAATTTTACCATTGATCAAGAGTACCCGGATTCTCTGAAAAATGAACAGAAAGAATTCTCTGAACAATGAAGAGAAAGAATTCTCTGAACAATGAAGAGGAAGAATGAAGTTATGCTTAGGAGGAGTTTTAACATATGATAAAATAGGTGACAGATTCTATCAGTTCTAGTTGCTGAGAAGATTTGTTAGGTTGTTAAAATCTACAAATAGAATAGTATTTTTAAATTTTAATCTTGTTTCAGTTTAGATTTGGATTGAGTTACCAGAAATATTCGATATTATCCACTACAAGGATCTATTTTCAAATATATATATATATATTATAAAAGAAAGACATTATCTAAATATAATTAATAGGTAACAAAAAGGATAAAATTCAAATCTTAGCAAATACATCAAGGGTTTCAGCTCTGTATGTTAGGACCACCTTTGTCATCCAGGACATGTAAATGCAAGTGGTTACAAAATAAATTCCACCCAAAAGTGGTTACAAAATACACGAAGGAATACAAAACAGCTTAGAAATTTCAAAATATTAGTTGACTAATGAATACAAAATACACGAAGGAATATGGTAATTCCACCACAAGAGGAAGTTAGGTCGACATCTTAATACAAAAAGTTGAAGAACTCTGGTTCAGATTGGTGAAAATCAATTAACCTTGCTGTTTAGAGCTCTAATTACCTCGAACTACTCATGTGAACATATCACATAAGAATTTTATAGGAACTCCATGTTGAAAGATTAGTATATTATACCTCCATTGTGTGAATTGATAGCATAATGCAAATGGACAGTCACCAACAGTAGCTAACTCGAATGGACAATCCGGAAAATACATAATCTGTTCAAGTTGAGCAAGAATAAGAAAAGAAAAATTTGATCAAGAATCATTTTAAAAGGTTATACCTGTTCAAGTTGCTTCATAGACTCGATACACAACATCTTTACATGTTTAAGAAAAGAGCTCCTGCATACATTGGATCATTTAGAGCATAATAATAAGACTCAACTTGTACTGACTATCTAAATCCTAAAGAGTATACCAGATATGAAACCTGGGATTTTGCAACATCAGCAGCTTCTGTTGTAGCCTTGAGTTCTACCATCTCATGGAAAGCATCCTCAAGCTGAACATTTTGAGGAGTAAAGAGTAATAGGCCGGAAAGAAAACATGCCAAGAACGGGCTTTAAACCACTGAGGCGATGAGCTTGCAAGGTTGCATCCATGGCCGAATTAGTTTTTTCTTCCTTGATCTCAATTCTGGTGAATGATTATATCATCAATTCATCCAGACTCTGATTTCGATTGAGGAAGAGAGACACTGGTCAGTCTACACAACCGGTGAATGATTATATGAAAATAAATTACAGAAAAAGGGTAACCACGAAAGTTTGAATTGTATAAAAATCTTGGACAAAAGCTTGAATTGATAACAATGAGAATGGAGTTAGCAGCAAGGGAAAAATATATGGGTCATTTCATCGTACACCTCTTGAGCATGATTAGATTCATGAATAACTTGTATATATAAAAAGGATTCATCTAAGACCAAAAACTAATTCAAACTACATTATAGGAATGGTGGAGAGTAGGATAGACCTCTAATTACCTCGAACAACAGAGAAAAACTACGTCACTATAGTTACTCCAATATGATGGGAAGTCAGACAATAAAAAAATGAAGGAATAGTTACCTCATTGCAAAAGTAGAGGCGAGGAGCAAGAAAGGATTTGGGAGGGATAAAATTGGTTGTCGCGCCTTCAAGTTTCGAGCCCTAATTATCAGCTGCCTGCAATCATAAAACAACCCATTTAAGTGAAACCACAAAAACGTAATGTTAGCTTAGAGACAAAGTATCGCAGAATACCGATGAGAACCATCACAACGGATATAGGTATGAGCACCCAATCTCTGATCGTTGTGTCCAACACCAGATCATTCGCCATTGCAACCGCCTGAGATCAGATCGTTAGAGGAGGAAGAAGGAGGGTTTGTGAAGGTTTTGCTATAGATTTAGGAGATTGGATTAGGAGCAGAAGAGTGAAGGATTTTCTATAGATTTATGAGGGTTAGGTCAGGCATGAAGCTGAAATTGAGCAAAAAATCACCATGAAATTGAGCATAAGAAAATAGGTAGATCGGGGTGATTTAGGTTGGAGAAGATGAGAGAGATTGGGGTGATATTTTATGGGCCTTATTATTTAGCACACCCTAAAATTCTATTTAGCACACCCAAACATTCGTCACGTAACTATTGTATACATTCGTCACGTAACTATTGCATACATCCGTCACGAAGGTTCTATAAACATTCGTGACGAAGGTTTTCCAAACCTTCGTGACGAAGGTTGCTCAGACATTCGTGACGAATGTATCAATTTTGCAGATATAAAAGAGATTTTTTACCCAACCCTAATGTAACTTCTTCTTCTCCATTATACTCTTTTTCGGCGCAGCTACAACAAATCACAACACCATTCTCTACATTTCTTCATCTCTTTCACTACAATAATCAACAAATCAAGCAATAAGGTAATTTCTAACTCTCTTTTGCATTAATTTTCCATGTTTGATGAATATATGTCAAAACCATTGAAATGGGGTGATTAAATTAGATTGATATGTGTATTAAGCATGTTTTTTTAGTTCAATTGGTGTTTGTTTATGTCTAATTGAGAGTTGTTTCAAATTTTAGATATAATCCCCAAAATTGATATTTGTTCATGAATTAGGGTAAATTTGATTTGATTAAGAAACTTATGGAATGAAATGATTTAGGGGCTAATGTGTTTGGATACCTTCATAAACTGTTTTTCTGCTTCAAATTGTGCAAATTTTGTGCAAATTCATTCGTCAGCGGATATGTAGGCACTTCTGCATTTTTGCAATTTTGCAAAAACCTTCGTCACGAAGGTTTGGCGAAGATACGTGACGAAGGTCCAGTATACATTCGTGACGAATGTTTACTGGTTCTTCGTGACGGATGTTATACTTAGATCCGTCACGATGGTTTAGTAAACATCCGTGACGAATGTATACTGGACCTTCGTGACGGATGTTTTTGCATATTTGTGATGTTTTTTTGTTTTGTTTTGTTGGTTTGGTATGCGTAAATTTTGAAATATTATGTTACTGTAGATGCATCCGTCTTCTAGAAGTGCCCGGAAGAATGCCCGTAATCAAACTCGTGAAGAAATCGTGGCTGGAGGAAGGCCCGCTTATCAGCCCAAGCCGAGGAAGAGGCGTGGAAGACCTGACGAGGGTACACAGTGTCTATCTTCTGGCTTGGCAGTGACAAATAATTTTTGAAGCTAGAATGTTCACTTTCAACCCTGCATAATAAAAACAATTTTTTATAACAACAAATATAAAGCTAACATAATTTGCAAAACAATCTCAAACGTAATCACATTACTAACCTGTTTGTGGTGTTGGAGCCTAATGTAAAGATTTTATCCACATAGATCGAAAGAAATCTATTGCCGTAGGGGTTTAGCCAATTCTTCTTCAGGTACCTAATCTCAGATGGATATGCAGCCCAATCTTGTTCAATACGCCCCAGCTGAATGTTGTATGCCAAATTTGTCGACTGTTTGAATAAGTTAAGACAGTCACTTGCAAAATGGGTCCCCCTTGCTTGTGACCGCATTGCTAGCTTAGCATGGTCCTCAATGTTCTTTTGGATGTGCCGCCTACAGAGGAGGAAAGTAGAATCTGGAAAGATCCTATCCAAAGCGTTCATCAAAGCTTTCTCTCGATCAGTGACTAAGCAAGTTGGCGTCATCTTAACAACCCTAAACAACTCAGCCAATTGATACATGCACCACGCGTAGTTTTCTTCTTTCTCTTCTGACACGAAAGCCCCAGCAACGACATAGTTCTTCCACGTTGATGTTATTCCAACAATCTCTATGAAGGGCATGTTGTACCTTTGCAAGATAATACATTACTATAAGAATTTATAGAGTAAAAACAAACATCAGACTTTTTAACTTAATTATACTTACTGAATTGTGCTGTATGTTGCGTCAATCAACATTACGTATGGAAACGCCTTAAGCAGTTTCATCGACTCTGGGCTTGCGAAGAACACATCTGTGATCTTATTTGTCACTTCATCGCTCTTGTGTCTTACGAAGTAGTTCAACTCCTTCGAACGATAGAAGAATTCTTGGATCACAGTTCTTCCCTCCATCCTCTCTGTTCTGAACTTGTTACAAAAGTTGTACACTTGTGACTTCTTAGTCATGTTGTCAGGAGATTCATTGAGCCTTGTGTACATCTGTATTGGTCTAGCATTTCCCTTCCTCATGTCTAGTAACACCTTTTCCTCCTCAGGTGTAAGTCTTCCAGCAAATGCGTTACCGTGTAAGGATTTACCAATAATATGGTTGTGAGTTCCATGATCAGCCCTTATGATCCATTCCCCATTTTCAGTCTCTCTACATGCAATCTGAAATTTGCAACCACATTTCTTTGTGTGGGTGAATTTCCTAGTTCTCCCAACTGAATCAGGAATGTAATGTCCACTGCGCTCGCATTTAAGCCAAGACCTTCCTAACTTCCCTTTGAAGTCAGTTCTACCAACCTTCAACATGAAGTTATGAGTTTTACCAATATCTCTTGCCCACTGTTCTGCTTCTGCTCTTGAGCTGAAGATCTTATCAGTGACGAAAACTTCTGAATAATCTAATGATATATGTGGGTCCTCATAAGGCACAACACTGTCAAACTGTGGTACTGTCTTCAATTTCGGGAAATACTCAATGTCTTGATATGGTTGCGATAAAGATTGGTATTCAGGAACATTAGACCAATCAGTTTGATGAGAATGATATGGAGGAGGTTCAAGCTGAGAGACTATTGGCGGAATATCAAAATCCAAACCAAGATCAAACGAAGGCACTCCATCAGGTCCCAAAGGAATATCGGCATTGATCGATAAGTTTCTTAAACAATTGAACGCTGGACTATTATTCTGTAAAAACAACAAAATAAATAACACTGCATTCAGAAACCAGATTTTTCCACCTTCGTCACGAATAAATCATTGACCTTCGTCACGGATAAAAGCACTAGTTACGTGACGAAGAAATTTGCACATTTCTTGTGCAAATACCTTCGTCACGAATGTCTAGCGAACTTCCGTCACGAATGTCTTACTTAGTTCCGTGACGAATGTCATATTTACCCCATTTCAAATTGTTTTTTACACTTTTTTACCCCTAAATTCGAATCAAACCCTAAATTCCAACACAAACACAAATTTTCACACAAATCCTAACTTCAACATCATATTCAAATTTCCACACAAACACAAATCATGCTCCTAGTATGTAACAACTAAAATAAACATATTACACCTTGATTTTCACACATTCAACACAAACAACTAACTTCAAACTATTCAATTTCATAAAAAAACATATATTTTACGTACAAACCCTAACATTAACATTATTAAAAACAACTATAACATACCTCATTGTAGTTCCCCCACGATGGACCATCTTCATCAACATTTTGGTGTATGTAATCATCCCAATTTGACATTTTCAATTGAACAATGTGTTTGAATGAAAATGTTTAGGGTGAAATGAAGTGAAATAGTTCAAATGAAGTGAAATATATGAAGTGAAAAGGTAGAAGAAGAAGGTGGTTCGGATAAAACTTATGGTAATTAAATGCAGTTGGTGTGGATTAGACATAATAGCTTTACTTTTGCAGATATAGCTACCTTCGTCACGTATCTTTTATGGTTCTTCGTCACGAATGTTTTTAAGATCTTCGTCACGAAGGTTCACAATATATACGTGACGAAGGTTTCATAAAATACATTCGTGACGAAGGTATGGTGAAATACATTCGTGACGAAGGTATGGTGAAATACATTCGTGACGAAGGTATGGTGAAATACATTCGTGACGAAGGTATGGTGAAATACATTCGTGACGAAGGTATGGTGAAATACATTCGTGACGAAGGTATGGGTGTGCTAAATAAAATTTGAAGGTGTGCTAAATAAAGGCTTTGTATTTTATTTGCAGGTTGGAGAAGATGAGAGATATCCTAACCAAAATTTTAGGAAGACGAAGTAACAACCAAAATTTTAGGCCAATTTGTTTGTAGAGAAAATTTTAATCATCGTTAATTAAAAAAATAAAGTGAGGTTTAAGGAGAGAATGCCACGTCGGTTTTGTGGGGTCGGATTTAACCAGAGAGCTCTAAATAACTATGTTTTAATATATATAGAGGCTTACTATTTGGCACACCCTAAAATTCTATTTGGCACACCCTTACATTCGTCACGAAGGTATTTGGTCAGACTTTCGTCACGAAGGTTTTTTACAAGAGATTCGTCACGGAGAAACGAAGGACTTCCGTCACGAAGGTTCCCAAGAGTTCCGTCACGAAGGTATTGTGGAGTTCCGTCACGAATGTATTGGGGAGTTCCGTCACGAAACTTTTTTCGAAAAAAAATAAAAAATTCAGAATGTTGTAGAGAATTTCAATACGAGTCCATGCATATAAAATACGTCCAAAACGGACATCGTTTGCCCTTCCAAAAGCCCTAAAAACAAAACAGTCGCATGCGTTAAGTTCGTAAAAACAAAAACTTATATAATTATTAATTATAATTAAAAATCATGCAATTAAATTTATATACTATAATTATATATTATCATTTAATATAACTAGTTTATTACTTATAAAGTACAATTATGCATTATGTTTAAATATTACGAACTTAACGAAAACGACTGTTTTGTTTTTAGGGCTTTTGGAAGGGCAAACGATGTCCGTTTTGGACGTATTTTATATGCACGGACTCGTATTGAAATTCTCTACAACATTCTGAATTTTTTATTTTTTTTCGAAAAAAGTTTCGTGACGGAACTCCCCAATACATTCGTGACGGAACTCCACAATACCTTCGTGACGGAACTTTTGGGAACCTTCGTGACGGAAGTCCTTCGTTTCTCCGTGACGAATCTATTTTGAAATACCTTCGTGACGAAAGTCTGACCAAATACCTTCGTGACGAATGTAAGGGTGTGCCAAATAGAATTTTAGGGTGTGCCAAATAAAGACTTTGTATATATATATAGATGTGAGTTTCTACTGCAATGTTTTGCCATTTCTTTTCATTTTCTTTTATTTTTCAAGTTTTAGAAACCCATAAAACCTCCATTATGGATGCCCTTAGAGAAAGAGGAGGAAGAGAGAGATGAAAACTTAGGGTTTAGAACTTTAGATCGAGGTGTGGACGATGAGAAAGAGAGAGAATGGAGAATGTATTGATTAATTTATTAAAAAGAAAAATATTGTCACACCAGTTCTGTGAAAAAACGATCTACAAATAGACTTAGTTTTATCCGGAACGCAAAGAAAAACGTCACCTATATCAGTTTTTCAAACAACTTTAACCGTTTCAAAATTCATACCGGTTTTTGTCAGAAATTGGTAGCAATTAAACACACAAAAATAGAAAATATGATTCCTCGGCAACAACGTCAAATTTAACAAAGGCTAAAATCGTTGTTTACCTATCAAAGTAAACCTAACTAACCAACTTAGTATAGCAGGAAAGCAAGGGTCGAATCCCAAGAGAATCAAGTAATCTATTCTTAAGCACGTAATAACTACCAACGAACGAACCAAGGGGGGGGGGGGGGGGGGGTTGTTGTTCTAAAGCTAACGACAAATAAGAGTAACAAGTAGCAAGAATTGTGGTAATATATTTGGAAAAGCGTTTCACCTAACAAATATCCACACAATGACATGCAAGGTTGATCATAGATATCTCTAATTCCTGCAATCTATCGTTGTTCCTATTCCTGTTCAGACATAGATATCAGCGCAACCCCCTTGATATAACTTCCTTTAAGCAAATTTGAAGACCTTCAAGACTAATTTCAATAGAAGCATTAAGCAAAGGAATATAGCAAGATACATGCAATTCAGACAACCAGCCAAACAGGCATGCAATCAATTCTCATTCACAAGTAGACACTGCGACCCGCACATACTAAATAAAAAACTCCGACCCGGAATTACCAAATCCTAGCACTATGAACAATATCAATAAAGCTAGATGATCAGGCTAGAATCTGCTAGATAAATCAATACGACTCAATAAGATGAAAAGCATGAGAATCAATACAATCTGATAGAAAAGGAAATAGTGTTTAGAATCTCACAACCGAACAACCAAAGACTTCAATCGTCAGGCAAAACAAATGGAAATTAGTTCTTCGCAGACATGGAGGCGAAAACTAGAGTTCTTTCGAAAAGTAAATGTAACCTAAAACTAAATTGTCTTTAGGCTTTTATACATAAATAATAAATCCCGAAGACAACATAAAAGGAAATAGTTCGGAATAAAACTAAATAAGGGAAATATATGAAAACTCAGAGACAAATCCGACCTTCAGTAAGTATTCCGCGGGAGCGGAAACTGTGGCAACCCGCGGCTCGACCGTGGAAATCAACACTTAGCAAATTCTTGAATTCTCGTCCGCTGGTTGGCCGCTAGCGTGGACTCTCTGTTCTAGTCCAATCTGCGGGAGCAGAAATATAGGTGGTCCCGGCTCACCCGCAGATCTTCACTTCTGCAGCTTCTTCTCATTCTTCCTTCGTCTTCTAACTTGGTTTCTTCCGTTTCTTCACTAGACGTATTCAATCTTCATATTTCTTCATCATTCACTACTTCTTCTCTTCAGCTCTGAATCACATAATTACATATGAAATAACTCTTAAACGATCCTAAACTAAGCTAATAATAATTAGATAATGTGTATGAAATACTGTCTATCACCCCGCGTGAACCGTTGTGATCAAAATCTAATTTAAAATGTATTAATTGACCTTTTAACGCACGATGACATTATCATTGTATACTTGACGACGGTTTCATTGACGGTTATGGTCATTACAATATTGTATCGGACAAAAAAGTGTCATCATAAGTGTTAATAGGTCAAAATACACAATGTCTATTAAGTAGGTTTAAAAACAACAAAAATTGTCATGAAAAAGGCATTGGACCCAACATTTTCACTTTTTAAGAGGCTTTTGTTTAGCATAGTATTTTCATAAAAATTATAAATTCTTAGAAAAAATACTGTGAAAAAACACTTCTTGATATTTGATTCTTAGAGTGTTTGACAATACCATAATAACTAGTGTAATACTCGTGTTAAGCACGAGGTTCAATATAAAAATATGTCTTTTAAAATTAATTTTCTATTATAACATAAATAAGAAAATGTTTTAATATAGATAAATTATTTTTATATTTAAAATGAAGATATCAAGTAGTTTATACTTTATACGTATAAGTTTTTATAGTAGAAATATAATGAGATGATTTTAAAAATATATTTCTTTATTGAAATCAATTGTTGGAATTGTATAAACTATGTATAAATTTCAAATACTAAAGTTCCAAATTGATATTAATAATCTGAACAAAATTTCTAGAATAATTATACTATATATCTAACTTCCATTAACAATATTTTTTGAAATTTACAATTGATTATGTTTAATAAATTATAAATCTAACAACTTACTTCTAAAAACACTCTTAAAGCCCGAAAAGGCTTACCTTTAATATATAAGATAGATAGGGGTATTATGGTTGAGAAACTTTCCTTTTTAGAAGTAACAAGAGTATTTAGATTTAAACTATTTTATACTGCTACAGATAACGCTATATAATCTTTTCTACACTAGACACGGTTATCCACTTATCCCCATGCACATCTCCATCTGGGATTTCCGCAAACTTACCCATTGGAGAATCTCGAAAGAAAAATTTAATATGTAATGTTTTAAAAGTACTTCTATATTATTTAGCAATTATATGTATTCTACTCTAAAATTATGTTTTAAATAAAAAATTCTTAGATTTTGTTTTTGTTTTTAGGTCACTTAATTTTTTTTATACGCGTCTATGAATGATAAAATTTAACGGGGATGAAAAATCTCCATTGGAGAATTTAGATGGGAAAATTAACGGGGATGGAGATTCCCCAATGGGCACGGGGATGGGTGGAGACGGAAACGGGACGAAATTTTAGAAAAAAACGGAGATGAGAATCATAATGCTAAACGGGAACGAGGATGGTAAGACTAATCCCTACCATATTTCCATCCCTACTATCTCTGTCTATCACTCCGTTAAGGATTATATGACTCTTTAGTGTGTGTTCTTTGTTCAGTTTTATTTGACTTTTTAGCTATTTTTATTAGATTTTTTCAGATTTTGCCTTAACATCATTTTGAGTTTATGGTTATTTGTAATTGTGGAGGCAAAAAATATCATCATATTATTTAATATATCTTTTTGAAAGATATTGTTGGGGGAAGAGGTCAACTCTTCAAATAGAGCATCTCTAACCCTAATGGAAAGAGCATTCAATTGTAATTCAATTCATTCAAACATCTCATGAAGAAGAAACGCTGGCTTGGTAGACTCCAGATGTAGTCATTAAATCATTAATGGCGAAATGGGTCAACAAATCTCGTCTCTTACTTTTATTTTTATCGTTATTATTTGAGATCAATCATCGTCCTAATCTCGTCTCTTACTTTTATTTTTATCGTTACGAGATCAATCATCGTCCTAAATTATTATTGTGGAGCAGATTTTTTCTGCCACGGCGCCGTCTGTGGGAAGCGAAACGACGATGATCGGATCAGAACGACGATAGATAGCAGAATCGAATTCGTTCGACAACCAAACGGAGGTCAAAGGAAGATTTAAAAAGTTCCTCATTATGGGATTTCCCGAGGACTCGCACATGTCTGTTTGAGCGATCGAAGATGTTCGTGGCTTCAGTGTGGAGTAAGCGCCGATTGATCATTCGAGACCCTTCGTTCTTACGGATCGAGATCCCGACCTTCACCAAGCGGGGTTTAGATCCCGTCGCAGTCTCAAACAATGGTCGAACTAGAGCCAACTTTCCTTTGGTTCTCCAAGTCGAAGCTCTAAAAGGAGGCACTTAAACCGACTCACGTCGTCTACGAAGAGAATCACGCCGGTATGCGAATATCCGGATGGCAACGGAAAAGCGCGGCACCACCTCCTTCCTCTATGTACTGTCGAATAGGTCAATGGGAAGATGAAGTCTTGGGCCACTCATTCACCTAGATGAGTTTTTGGCCTTTGCTGAGATCACATGGGCCAAATATGGGCCTAAATACATAAAGATTCGATGCAAAAATAGTTAACAAATAAAAAGTTGGATCTGAGATTTATTTTTTGGTGCAAGAGGTGGGGATTACCCTTTAAATAAACTTAAAGATTTAGATTACAAGGCTTCGGAAATAACCCTATCAAAATCAATTAAATGCATAAGTTTCTCTGGTGGATCATCCATGATCTTGAGGACATCTTGCTGAGCTCTGCTGTATTTAGCTAGCCAGTCCGCTGGTCTGTTGGCTCCCCTGGGAATCTTCTGGAGAAGAACCGACCAATCGGGCGCATGAACTAATTCTCTGATTTTGCCAATAGTCCTCTTGTGCAGCAGTGGATTGATTTCAGGGCTGGTTGCGTATTTGACAGCCTCAGCGGAGTCAACCTCTGCAGTAATGGTGACTATCCCGAGTTCCTTAGCAATCGTGAGACCGTTGAGTAATCCTAGCAGCTCTGCGTGGTACAGAGAGATCCCCATGGCACGAGTTGTGAATCCAATCCGCAAGCAACCATTATGGTCCCGTATAAGCCCTCCTGCAAAGCACCAGTCTTCTCCAACTTTGTAAGAGCCGTTCGTATCCAGCTTTAACGAACCAGCAATCGGGCGAATCGAGGAGGCCAATGCATCTGTGGGTAGGTGGAGATGGCAAGAATGAGCCAAATTCAAATATTTTGCCGCTCGATCCATCACAAACCAGGAGCGAGGCTCAGTTATTGTAGTGTCAGAGGAAAAAATGCGAGCGTTTCTTCAACGCCAAAGTAGTATGTGCGCGAATGTAGATGGCCATGCTTCCGATCTGGAAATGTTATCAAATATCCAACTCTTGACGTCCAAAGAGCATAATGCAGCAAGTTTAGAAGGATGTATGAAATCCTTCCACATTTCGATCGCAATGGGACAATCACGGAGAATGTGCCCCACTGTCTCGGGTTGATCCAGACATCTGCCACAGGAGCCATCTGCAGTAAGGTGTCGCCGAGCTCGATTATCATTACACATAATGGCATTTTTCGCAGCTAACCAGAGGAAGTTTTTGATACGTTTCGGGACTTTAAGTTTCCATATCAAATCCCAACCTCGTTCAGGAACATCTCCTTCCTGCTGCCGTATGTGCGTGAGAACAACTTTGATGGTGAACTGCCCGGTTCCAGACCCAGCCCAGGAGAAGTTGTCATCAGAGCCTTCTTCAACAATCCCAACTAACTCGATCTTAGTGATGATATCTGGTGGTAGAAGGTGGGAAAAGGCTTGCCAGTCCCAGCTGCCGTCAACCCAATATTCAGCTACTGTTTTGCCTAGCTGCTCTTCATCAATCTGTCCCAAAGCTATATCTTCCAACGACTGCGAGATGAACCAGGGATGACTCCAAAACAGAATCGAGGTCCCATCTCCCACTTCAGATTTAAGCCCCTGCAATCGAGGTCCCATGTCCCTGTCGCAACGCCCACTGCAATATTTGTTGCGCATCACCCGAGACCACAAAGAGTTAATTAGGTTCTGTGATCAATCTCCAACCTATCTTGGCCATGAAAGCTAAATTGACTTGGCGCATACTCATCATACCAATACCCCCAACTGCTTTTGGGCGCCTTAGTTCCTCCCATTTGAGTAAGTGCATTTTTCTTTTTTCGGAGGTGGAGCCCCATACGAACCCTCTTGTTTTCTTTTCGCTTTCGTCACATACCTATAGTGGGAGTGGAGCCGACTGCATCGAATAGATGGGGATGGAGGCAAGCGCGGATTGCGCAAGCATCACCCTACTCGCCATTGACAACAATCTCGACTTCCATCCCATAGTTTCGAGTTGACACGATCAATGATGTGTTTATAAGATGTTTTGGACAGTGGCTTCTTTGACATGGGTATGCCAAGGTATTTACCAAGATCATCTGTATCAGCGATGCCCCCTTCTCGGAAAATACGGTCCGCTAGATCTCGAGGTGTCGAGTTAGAGAAGCAGAGCATTGATTTGGCCAGATTGACTTTCGCCCCTACCGCAACACAATATTTATCAAGACAGAATTTAACCACTCTCATCTGTTCGACGCTAGATTCTCCAAACAGAATAAGGTCGTCTGCAAAGAACAAGTGTGAGAGTCCCGACCCATTGTTAGAGAGTCGAATCGGTCTCCAGGCCCCCGAACTGACTGCCTCGTCAATGATGTGGCCTAGGCGCTCCATACACAATACAAATAAATATGGAGATATGAGATCCTTGACGGACACCTCGGGAGGGTGTGAACGAATTTCCCATCTCTCCATTCCACATGATTCGATTGCTACAAGAGGAAACGCAGTCCATAATCGTCTTTGAGATAGTCGCAGGCAACCGAAGTTCATGATAGGAGATCTCCTTGACGCGTTCCTTACTCGTCGTATTTTTAGGCACAAACACCAGCAAAGGAGTCAACTCTTCTCATTAAATAGAGCGTCCTGAATGATGTGGCCTAGGCACTCCATACACAGTATCATCATATTATTTAATATATCTGATACGCTACACTTTGTATGGCGTAACTAGGGGTTATTACATTAGTTTAGGAGTGTTATCACAAGTATTTGGAGCTATTGTTATGTTCTGAGTTGGTTATGAAGAAGTGAAGAAATGAAGACCAGAACCGAAGAAGAAGAGGATCAAAGATTGAAGACATGAAGACTTGAAGACATTCTGCGGAGCAGCGACGATCACCACCATCACTATGGCGATCGCCATTCTACAACAGAAGCGTTACATGAGTTCGAGAGATCACGGGAATCACCATGACTCTACGGCGATCGCCATGGGGCGACAGAGACAAGGAAAAGCTTTACATGAAGACCGCGATCGCCACAACAAGGCCGAAGACATTCCGGACATTCCTTATTATCCTTTGTTTGTTTTATTTCTTTTTCCTTATTTTATTATTTCGTTTAGGATATATTTTTTACCATATATTTTTAGGGTTAGTCTCTATTTAAGAACCCTAGTTCTTTCTATCTTTTCCATCATCTTTTCCATCAGTCAATTTAGTTCTGCAACCATGAGCAGGAACTAATCTCCATTCTTTTACTTAGCGGTTGAAACCTTCAGTTATTAAGTTGTGAGATTTCTAAACTCTTGTTCTTTTCCTATGGGTTTGTATTAATTCTCTTGTTCTTCATCTATTGATTTCTATTAGTTTTGCTAGCTTGATCACCTAGTTTGATTGATAGTTTTCTATTGCTAGACTAGGAATAGACGGTGAAATTCCTTGTCATTGTAGCATTCATATCTGCATGATCTGGTAGTTGATTGTTTATATGAAAGAGAATTGATTGCATGTTAATACTTGACGGTTGTAAGTTATTGCATGCATCCTTATGATTCATGTGCTCTTTGCTACTATTTCATCTAATCTTGAGAGGTTTCCCTGATTGTTGAATAGTAAGTATTATCAGGACCGGTTGACCTGCTAATATATTAAAGATTGGAATAGGAACATTCCCTAGGATTGAATAGAACTTAAGATAAATCTATGATCAACTTGATTGACTGTTGTGTGGATACTTGCTAGGTGAAACCTCTTCGCATCATATTCTCACCCAAACTTCTTCTGCTTGTTACTGGTTACTTTTGTGTTCTTGCAATCAAAACCCCCCCCCTTTGGTTACTTGTTACTAGTTGATATTTCGCTTGACTGCATAGTGAATGGTGTTTTGATTCCCTTGGGTTCGACCTCTACTTACTTGCTATACTCTAGTTAGTGTTTAGGGTTTTCTTTGATTTGGCACTACGACTTTAGCCTCATCAAATTTGGCGCCGTTGCCGGGGAATTGAAATTTTTCTGATTCTGTGTTGATTGTGAAATTATCAACTGTTTGGTGTGAACCTTTATGGTTCAGACCCGTGCTACTGATTCATCTCTTGTTGCCTTTGACCCAGAGATTGAAAGGACGTTCCTTCGGAACCAAAGAGCAGCTCTAAACCAAGAAAACGAGATGGGTGATCGACATGGACCGCCATTGCCTACTATGAGGCAACTCACTGCCCCAGACTTAAACCAACAACCTTTGGCAGTGAGGTTTCCTGAGATTGAAGAAGGTGTGAATTTTGAATTAAAAGCTGGTTTAATTCATGAGCTACCACACTTCCATGACTCAGCAGGAGAAGATCCCAACAAACACTTGGCTCAATTGCATGCCATATGTTCTAGTATGAAGCCAAGAGGTGTTACAGAGGAGCAAGTCATGCTGAGAGCTTTTGGATTTACTCTGAAAGACGCTGCAAATGATTGGCTCTATTATCAAGCTCCAGGGAGTATTGATACCTGGGCTAAGATGAAGAAAGTCTTCTTGGAGAAATATTTTCCAGCCACAAAACTGAGCAGCTTGAAGAAGGAGATCACGAATCTTCAACAACATTCAACTGAGAGTCTCTATGAGTATTATGAGAGATTCAAGAAGCTTTGCTCAAGCTGCCCATTCCATAGTTATACTGACCATGATCTTCTTATGTACTTATTCAGTGGGCTGATTGATGAGGATCGTCGAATGGTAAACGCATCTTGTGGAGGTAATTTTCTGAAACTAACTATACCTCAGGCCACTGAAATGTTTGAAGAGCTAGCTGAGAGTTCAAGGCAGTTTGGCAGTAGACAGGGATCCCACTCAGTCAAAGCAATTAATTCAGATCAATTACAGACTGACATGAATGAGTTGAAAGATATGATGAAGTATTTTATGCTAAAAAGTGATTCCCTCCATGATCCCAATGCTGAGGTAAACGCTGTTGGTGGATGGCAACCAAGGCCAAGGTATGATTCCCATAATATTAATTATCAGCCTAGACCTCAAAATTCTATGATTGTTGAAGATATGATCAAATCCTTAGCTCAGACTGTGATGCAACAAAACGCTAAGACGGAGTCAAGCATCCAAAATCTTGAAAATCAGTTGGGACAGATTGCTCAAGCTGTGAGTAAATTAGAAGCCAGGGAACCAGTAAGAAACCCGAGAGAGAACGTCAGTGCAGTGTTCTTGAGAAGCGGAAAAACTTATGACGATTGTTCTGTGCCAAAACCGCGATCGCCAGATCTGAGTGGTGATCGCCATGAGATTACAAAGAGCAAAACAGGGTCTGCATCCCGACCGCGATCGCCATGCCACTCCAGAATGCCCAGATTTGCTCGTCACAAATCCGCGATCGCGGATGATGATCCACGATCGCGGGTCTCCTGCAGAACCCCAATTTGTGCGACCGCGATCGACAGTTGTTGATGGTGATCGCCTGGAGTCCCCTGAATATGTAGACGATTATGTTCGCCCGAATTTTCCACCTCTATTCTCTCAGAAGCCTGTTGCTCCCTTTCCTGAGGCATTGAAGGATACTCGAAGGCTGGAGAACGACAAAGAAATCTTCGAAACCTTTAGTAGGTGTGAGGTAAACATTCCTTTGCTCAAACTTGTTAAGACTATTCCTAGATTTGCTAAGTTTTTGAAAGAAGTTTGCACTATTAAAAGAAACCAAAAACTGAAAGGAAAGAAGAAAGTTGAAATAAGTGAACAAGTTTTTGCTGTGTTTCAAAAACGCATGCCTAAGAAATGTGGTGATCCAGGCATATTTAGCATTCCATTTGTGATTGGTGAAACTAAATTTGACAAAGACATGCTAGATTTAGGTGCATCAATCAATGTTTTGCCTTACTCTTTGTATGAATCACTAGGCTTAGGACCTTTGCATAAAACATGAACTGTTATTCAACTTGCTGATAGGTCTACCGTGTACCCGAAAGGGGTTGTTGAGGATGTTCTTGTTATGGTTGGTGATCAGATTTTTCCTGTTGATTTCTTTGTGTTAGATATGGAGCATGCTAATAATGTCACACCTATACTGTTAGGTAGACCTTTCATGAAAACAACACAAACGAAAATTGATGTTAATAGTGAGACTCTCTCTATGGAGTTTGATGGGGATAAGGTAGAATATAATATTTATGACATGGACCCCATTGATAAGAATTCTCTATGTGCTATTGATGTGATTAATCCTACTTGTAAGGATGAATTGCAACCTGTTTTAGAGAATCTCTTAGAGCCCCCAAAAGTAGATTTTGTTTTGTCTACTAATATGCAGGAGTGCCAGGCTAAGCCAGAGCCTAAAGGTAAGCTCTCTCCACATCCTTTGGGCAATCGCTCTCCATTACTGACATCGCCAGGCGAGAAACCATTGATGTCTAGTGTGCAGGCACTTGACATTGAGCTTAAACAGCCGCCTGATACGGTCAAGGAGGAGAAAGTGAATGAAACCACCTTCATGGCTAAAGACAAGGTGGTCAAGGTAAGAGGGACGGGATTCAAGGCGTTCCATGAGTGGTTCAAGAGGGAATTCAGACAAGAGACTGTTTTTACAAAGCCAAATGGCGTTAGTTAAATCTCTTGAGTTTCATGTCGTGCCACGACATAAAATAAGGCGCTACTCGGGAGGCAACCCGAGGTTTGAGTTTGTTTGTTTTGTTCGGTTTAATTTTTCTATGGACAGGAGGAAATCACCGAAGCTTAGGGTCCGCTACAGTCAGTAGCCAATCTCGCTGTAAGTCTTCTCTCCCGTCTAAAAAAAAAAAAAAAAAATCCGAAAAATCCGAAAATCATTCCGAAAAAAAAAATATATCGGATTAAAAAAAAATAGAGTGTAGAAAAAAATATGAGAGAAAAGAAAGTAAGGAGTTGTATTTCATCAAGTTTGGTTTCATTAGTACTATCATTCTAGATCTACATTCGCTGGAGCTTAGCTTGTTGGTGAACATGTTCTTTGCAAGGAGTTGATTTGTTAGGGTCACCTTATACATTGGAGGTATTCTTTCTTTTTCTTTAGATGAGCTATGCATTATTGGATTACATTTAGTGCTCATCTAGTTTCTCATTCTACCACACTTTGAGTTTTATTGGAGGAAGGTCATCCGACCTTGTATGTGAGTCTTCTGTCTCCTTCCCTGGGTTCATTTTTATGTCTTCCATTTCATTGAGGACAATGCAATGTTTAAGTATGGGGGAGGAGAATGTATTCACATGTAATTATTTGGGTGTTGGTTGTATCTGCATGAGCTTATTGAATATATATTGTATGAAAAAGCCACAAAAATTGAAAAAAGGCATACAAAATCCTTGGATAGCAAGATCTATGCAATAAGAAGGTGGCTTGACCGGCATTAGGCTGGGGCAAAAATAAGTCTTGAGTGATGTGAGTTTTGTGAGCCTGGAACAATTATTGAGTGGTTGGGATGAAAATCCGAAAGGGCGCCCAAACAAGATGTGTGGTATAAAAAAAAATTGAGTGTTTTAGGATCTTTATCATCTTGGCGTATGGAGACATAAGAAGGAGGCGTATAGGAGGATTCGGGTAGGCCACTTGGAGGAATAAGGTGTAGTTCTGGGTATGTGCTTATTGTTATCACATTGTTCTTGATTATTGTTGTTGTGTTTTGTATGTTTGGAAGGGCTTATTGAGTATGTAATCACTAGGAGATATTCTTGTACTTCCTGAGGCTTTGAGTATTTTTTATTGTATGGGTAGGTTTTCTGTAAGTTACTCGGGACGAGTAAAAGTCTAAGTATGGGGGTATTTGATACGCTACACTTTGTATGGCGTAACTAGGGGTTATTACATTAGTTTAGGAGTGTTATCACAAGTATTTGGAGCTATTGTTATGTTCTGAGTTGGTTATGAAGAAGTGAAGAAATGAAGATCAAAACCGAAGAAGAAGAGGATCAAAGATTGAAGACATGAAGACTTGAAGACATTCTGTGGAGCAGCGGCGATCACCACCATCACTATGGCGATCGCCATGGGGCGACAGAGACAAGGAAAAGCTTTACATGAAGACCGCGATCGCCACAACAAGCCGAAGACATTCCGGACATTCCTTATTTTCCTTTGTTTGTTTTATTTCTTTTTCCTTATTTTATTATTTCGTTTAGGATATATTTTATACCATATATTTTTAGGGTTAGTCTCTATTTAAGAACCCTAGTTCTTTCTATCTTTTCCATCATCTTTTCCATCAGACAATTTAGTTCTGCAACCATGAGTAGGAACTAATCTCCATTGTTTTACTTAGCGGTTGAAACCTTCAGTTATTAAGTTGTGAGATTTCTAAACTCTTGTTCTTTTCCTATGGGTTTGTATTAATTCTCTTGTTCTTCATCTATTGATTTCTATTAGTTTTGCTAGCTTGATCACCTAGTTTGATTGATAGTTTTCTATTGCTAGACTAGGAATAGACGGTGAAATTCCTTGTCATTGTAGCATTCATATCTGCATGATCTGGTAGTTGATTGCTTTTATGAAAGAGAATTGATTGCATGTTAATACTTGACGGTTGTAAGTTATTGCATGCATCCTTATGATTCATGTGCTCTTTGCTGCTATTTCATCTAATCTTGAGAGGTTTCCCTGATTGTTGAATAATAAGTATTATCAGGACCGGTTGACCTGCTAATATATTAAAGATTGGAATATGAACATTCTCTAGGATTGAATAGAACTTAAGATAAATCTATGATCAACTTGATTGACTGTTGTGTGGATACTTGCTAGGTGAAACCCCTTCGCATCATATTCTCACCCAAACTTCCTCTGCTTGTTACTGGTTACTTTTGTGTTCTTGCAATCAAACCCCCCCCTTTGGTTACTTGTTACTAGTTGATATTTCGCTTGACTGCATAGTGATTGGTGTTTTGATTCCCTTGGGTTCGACCTCTACTTACTTGCTATACTCTAGTTAGTGTTTAGGGTTTTCTTTGATTTGGCACTACGACTTTAGCCTCATCAATATCTTTTTGAGAGATATTGTTGGGGGAAGGGGCCAACTCTTCTCATTAAATAGAGCGTCTTTAACCCTAATAGAAGGGGGCATTCAATTATAATTCAATTCATTCAAACATCTCATGAAGAAGAAACCCTGGCTTGGTAGCCTCCAGATGTAGTCACCAAATCATTAATGACGAACTGGGTTAACAAATCTCGTCTCTTTACTTTCGTTTTTATCGTTATTATTCGAGATCAATCATCGTACTAATTATTATTGTGGAGCGTGTTTTTTCTACCACAATAATCATTATTGATTAAGGAAATTAAGCAAGGCAATTGAGATAAAGATATTATTTCTTATTTTGTTTTAAAATGGCTAGAAAATCGATTATTCATCGGGTGAAGTATATAACAAACAGTCAAACATGTGATTAACTGATAATAAAATTTGTGATCTATGTTTAGTAGCTAAAGTGGAAAGATCTAAAATCTAATCATAACTTTTCACATTGGACAAAGTACGTTATGTCTAAAATGATAATTAATTATGTAGGAATGAGAAATGACAGAAGCATGTGCAACACAACAACATAAAGTCAAAATTCATACCATAAGAGTAAAGCTTGAAGAGATGTGGGAGTAAAAGATAAAGGAAACGAGGAAAGCCCTAGCTTGGATTTGGCATTCGATTGACAAGAAGATCAGCACTAACGCCTACATATTCAAGATTTAACAAGCAAAAGTCTATATGTAGGCTCGTGGGAACTACAAACAACTACGAAAATGTTCAATTTTCATTGCCAAACTTGGTAACTTCTCGTACAATATACATTATTGTGACAATGTGCGAGTGATTAATAAACTTGTAGATGACTAGGTGTACCTGGATCATAATTGTACCGTGTATACAATTGCGTAAAGGAAATACTCCGTACTAAACAAGGGCAAAATATATATTTACAAATGCATGGGAATATATCATGAATGCTCTTGTGACTCTTGTACGTTATATTGTCTTCAAGGTAGGCCAATCATACTGCTAATTAATATATTTTATCACATTTTTTTTAGGTGCTGTGGTAGGGGTCATATATTTTACTCTTGAAGCTGCAAATTATCCTCCTTTCTACTAGTATTATATATTATTGGGAATGCATGCCCTTTTGTTTGGACATTAGGGTGTGTGTACGTACTCTCGTCTTTGCTTTTGTGGGTCGCAATAATTCAATCATGACGTTTTCACTAATAAGTAATTTCCGCATGCTTCTTTAAATTATACCGTGTATATGTTTTGTTGATAAATTATGTAAAGAATTAATTAGTTCTTCATGCTAGCTTTGCGCTAGTAATTTACAAATTTAATTAAGGTAGCGATGGTCGCATTTAATTTTTATACAACATTCGTTCAGTTATGCATTATATCACTAGATACGGGCCTCGCGCTCCGCGCGAGACGAATTTTCGTATGTGATTTAATATAGTTATACATTATTTGTTAGGGTGAGAATCCCATAATAAACTCTCTCTTAGAGATAAATAAGAATGAATCTAAGCCATTGGATGCCTTAGCATCCAATGGCTTAGATTAAACTAGTTACCCCCACTACAAGTGGGGGTAGTTGTGGTGGTCCGGCGGGGGTCCGGCGGCGGTCCGGCGGGGGTCCGGCGGCGGTCCGGCGGGGGTCCGGCGGGGGTCCGGCGGAGGTCCGGCGGCGGTCCGGCGGCGGTCCGGCGGCGGTCCGGCGGCGGTCCGGCGGCGGTCCGGCGGCGGTCCGGCGGCGGTCCGGCGGAGGTCCGACGGGGTCCGGCGGAGGTCCGACGGGGTCCGGCGGAGGTCCGGCGGCGGTCCGGCGGAGGTCCGACGGGGTCCGGTGGAGGTCCGACGGTGGTCCAATAATAAATGAAAAGGTTAAAGTATAAAATGAAAATTTTAAGTCTAATTTAAATTGGTGAACATTTAAATATAATGTGATGAACATTTAGATATAATGTGATGAACATTTAATTATAATGTGATGAACATTCTCTTAGTGAACATGAAATTAAAATGTGATGAACATATACTAGAGTATATCAAAATGAACGTTATAAAGATCAAGTGTTTTTCTACTCGAAATTATATTAAAGTGATGTTTGATGAACATTTAAGTAAGAGAAGATGAACATTTATCAACATTTTGATGAACATTTAACTCGATTGTAATGAACTTTGGCTAATGAACATTTTATTAAATTCTTGTGAACATTGAAGTATGAGATGATGAACATTTAAGTATGAGATGATGAACATTTAGATGAACATTCAATTGGTGAACTTTTATGTATAATGTGATGAACATTCATTAGAGTATGTACAAATGAACATTGTGATGAACATTTATGAACACTTGATGTTCATCAAAAATTGGTGAACATTTAAGTAGAATGTGATGAACATTCAGTTGGAAAACTTTTAAGTATAATGTGATGAACATTTATGAACACTTGATGTTCATCAAAAATTGATGAACATTTAAGTAGAATGTGATGAACATTTATGAACACTTGATGTTCATCAAAGATGGTCCGGCGGCGGTCCGGTGGAGGTCCGGCGGCGGTCCGGCGGCGGTCCGGCGGCGGTCCGGCGGCGGTCCGGCGGAGGTCCAATAATAAATGAAAAGGTTAAAGTATAAAATGAAAATTTTAAGTCTAATTCAAATTGGTGAACATTTAAATATAATGTGATGAACATTTAGATATAATGTGATAAACATTTAATTATAATGTGATGAACATTCTCTTGGTGAACATGAAATTAAAATGTGATGAACATATACTAGAGTATATCAAAATGAACGTTTATAAACATTTATGAACAACGTGACGAACATTTAATTATAATGTGATGAACATTGTGTTGGTGAACATTAAAATGTGATGAACATTCAGTAGAGTATATCAAAATGAACGTTTATAAACATTTTGATGAACATTTATAAACAGCGTGATGAACATTTAAGCTAATTGTAATGAACTTTTGAGTACTGAACATTTTATTAAATTCTTGTGAACATTTAAGGATGTTTGATGAACATTTAAGTATGAGATGATGAACATTTAGGTAATTTTTTATAAAGATCAAGTGTTTTTCTACTCGAAATTATATTAAAGTGATGTTTGATGAACATTTAAGTAAGAGAAGATGAACATTTATCAACATTTTGATGAACATTTAACTCGATTGTAATGAACTTTGGCTAATGAACATTTTATTAAATTCTTGTGAACATTGAAGTATGAGATGATGAACATTTAAGTATGAGATGATGAACATTTAGATGAACATTCAATTGGTGAACTTTTATGTATAATGTGATGAACATTCATTAGAGTATGTACAAATGAACATTGCGATGAACATTTATGAACACTTGATGTTCATCAAAAATTGGTGAACATTTAAGTAGAATGTGATGAACATTCAGTTGGAAAACTTTTAAGTATAATGTGATGAACATTTATGAACACTTGATGTTCATCAAAAATTGATGAACATTTATGAACACTTGATGTTCATCAAAAATTGATGAACATTTAAGTAGAATGTGATGAACATTTATGAACACTTGATGTTCATCAAAGATGGTCCGGCGGTGCTCCGGCGGCGGTCCGGCGGTTCTCCGGCGGCGGCCCGGCGGTTCTCCGGCGGCGGCCCGGCGGTTCTCCGGCGGCGGCCCGGCGGTTCTCCGGCGGCGGTCCGGCGGTTCTCCGGCGGCGGTCCGGCGGTTCTCCGGCGGCGGTCCGGCGGTTCTCCGGCGGCGGTCCGGCGGTGGGGACAAGGGGTGCCACGTGTCATCATATGGGCTCTTGGATCTCTCTTGATCCAAGGCTCCACATTCATTCTCATTTATCATTTTAACAAGTATTATTACATGACTCTTTTCCTATTTGTTAATATGTTGTTGTTGTTATCAAATTTATTAATATTTGTAAATATAATTATTTTTTATTTTCTTATATTTATGTTTGAAGTAGTTTTAAAACATAATATTAGAATAAGTTTGTATTGTCATAAGAGAAGCTCACACATTAATTTAATTTGTGACTTAATCAAGTAGACTATAAATAAATATAACATAGGGATATAAGAAAGATATTTAAATACATGCTCAAAAGTCCAATAGGAGGTGATTAAGAAACGAGTCTTGCATTAAATTGGTACCAATTTCATTCAATTTTGACAATGGACAACCAACTTTTATATAGATAAGATAAGATGAGATCTTCAAAAAATTATGTATAGCGTGGTGTGACAACCAAACAAATAATCAATTTTGAAAAATAAAAAAAACCAATAAATAATCTCACTCGCTCAAATTAAAATAGACTTTTTCTATTCATCACCTAAATTATTTATGACATAAAAAGGTATAAAATGACTATGAAAACAGTGAAGTTACTAGTTAAGGTTGTTGAGTCAAATTTTTACAGCATAATCTATCTATATTAAAGCTAAGACTTTTTTAGAGCCTTTAGAGTAATTTTAGGCTAGGTTGTTAAGCTATTTTTAGTTTTTTATTTTTAACTTTAATTAAAAATATATTGAATAATTAACTCAACAAATAGATCTTACTCCCTCCGTTAATAAATACTTGTCCCTGTAACAATTTTAGGGAGAATTTATTGATCCAAATTTTAGACAAGTATACCCTTCATTTGAGTAAGTAATGACATAGAGAATAAAAGAAAGAATAACGAGAGAATAAAGGAAAGAATCAATAACAATAAGGTAAATTTGGAAAAAAGGGTGTAAAATTATGTTAAAAGACAAGTAATTTTTAACAAATAATTTAAACTCCAGGGACAAGTAATTATTAACGGAGGGAGTATAAAACAATCACTTCATTCAACACAAAAACAATACAAATTATCCTTTCATATTTAAAATAAAATTTAAATTTAATTGTGATATATATAATGAGATATTTATATATTTAATTAAATTATATATCATTTATGAAATGAATATGTATTAATTAGTATTCACAAACAAAAAGTTAAATATATTTCGCTTACTTGGTGAGAGTTAAACTTAATTTTTAGACAAACTTGGTTTAAACCGTATGAATTTTTACGACAGACAATCTAAAATACCCGTGCATGATACGGATCACTACACTAGTGATGATATATTATGAATTTATGATAGTTGAAAAGAGTACGAATGGGATTTGCCGGCTTAAATAGAATAAATCGGGGCGTCTAATCCGGTTATGGCGTTGTATGTTTGTTCTTTATCTTTTCTTTCGTTATTAGTTAATAAGTTTTTTTAATGTGTGTCTAAGGGCATATAATAAATAACTGAAAAAAGAATAAATTGTATTGGAAATATAATATTTTTGTTGTTGTAATGGGTTTATATATTTTTCTAGGATGGTGTAGGGCCTATATTTTTTTGGGTTTGTCTAGCGTGTGCTCATGGGAACACAATAAACAACTAAAAAAGGTAAAAAACTAGGCTCTACCCCCCTAGGAAAATGGGATAAACCCATCACAACAAAAAGTATTACGCGAGGACACACCACCTAGCGTTACGCGAGGAATGTCCTTGATTCAGTGTTTATGCATCTTTGAATGCAAAGATTATGGACAAAGTACAAACTCACGTGACGCGAGGTGGTGTGTCCTCGCGTGACGCGAGAAAGAGCATTACAGATGCTATTCCTAGTAGAAACATTTAAGACTCTGAATTAAAGGTGCAATCTTTCTGTATTTTGGTCTAAGGTACAATGTTTCATTCCTTGAGATAGTCGGTTTGACTTTTACATGGAAGAATTTTGTTGTGTGCGGGGTAAGGTTAGAGGCCGAGAGCGAGGACAGTTATTTGTGGGCGTTGCAGCAGCTACAGACGATGTATTTGAGAATAGGAGCATCGCCTACTTGCTTCGTCACAGACCGTGAGATGGCTCTTATGAATGCAACGGACATGTTATGGCCAAATGCAAAGTTTCTCTTATGTAGACGACATGTAAGGAAGAACATAGAGGTGAAAGGCAAGATAGCTATGGGCACACAAGCATTGGGGTTTCATATTTCTAATGATTATTATAACGTGTTCGAAAAAACCACCGAAGAAGGTTACAACAAAACGTTGAAGACACTTGAGATTGAATGGGGAGCTTATCCAACCGTATTGAACTACGTGAGAAAGAATTGGCTAAACCGTTACAAAGAAAGACTTGTTTCAGCATGGACGGATAATGTCTTCACTCTCGGGAATAACACGACAAACAAGTATGTTCTCTAATTTATGTCTACCTTCTATATATGAGAATAGGAGCTTCTGTAATGCACATGCTCGCAGAACGCGTACGTGAGAAAGAATTGGCTAAACCGTTACAAAGAAAGACTTGTTTCAGCATGGACGGATAATGTCTTCACTCTCGGGAATAACACGACAAACAAGTATGTTCTCTAATTTATGTCTACCTTCTATATATGAGAATAGGAGCTTCTGTAATGCACATGCTCGCAGAACGCGAGATGTCTACCACTCGCAGAACGCGAGATGTGTACCACTCGCAGAACGCGAGGCGTGTACAACTCGAAGAACGCGAGAATTTGCACATTTCAGAATGATGCAAAGTTTCTGTTTGTATTTGCATATCTTGTTTGTTCTTATTGTTTTTCGAACATTTTAGAGTTGAAGGAGCACATTCGTGTCTTAAGTCTTACTTGTCAAGTGGAAAGGGTAGGCTAGACACAATGTTCAAAGAATACAAAACAATGGCGGCGAACCAACTTAAGGAGATTAATGTGTCTTTCACCGAGAGTTTGAATAAGAGCTTCACAGTTGTTGAAGGGGCCGACTTGTTTAAAGTCTTGAAGTTCAAAGTGTCTTACAAATGCATAGAGGAATTGCTTAAGGAATACACGAAGGGGGAGAGATTTGGTGTGCACTTTACTATGTTTTGTAGCTGTGAGATCAAGATTAGAGATGGGTTGATGTGTGTTCATCAGATTGGAAGACATTAGAAGGAGCAAAGACCATTAAGAGTATCAGAGTTGCACCCTTTCTGGAGTACATTGAGTTTGGAAGAAGTTGATGTTCCCGGCATACTCGAAGTTAAGAGTAAGGTGGCAAGGCGTCTTTTTCAGACTTTCTATGAGGAAACGTTTTCGAACTTGTGCCCCCATGATCAAGAGAAGTGTGCACAAACTGTTTTAGACATTGGGAGAGTAAATACTCCTCTAAAAGAGCCGGCTATTTCAAAGCACACCGGGGGGCGTCTAGTCGGAGCTCCTAACAAACAACCAAGGTCAACGCAAAGAAGACCGTTTGCATGGGAGCACACTAATGCTAAGATGGATGCTAGAGCTTTGGAAGAAACACCTCCAAAGAAGCAAAGAAATGCTTCTAATTCTGAAACATTCAAGAAACCAAAGATTAAGGTGATTGGCAAGTACAAGTCTCAGATACCAGCGTCAATGCGCACCCATGTGAATGGTTGGTTGGAAGTAAATGGAGATGGAAATTGTGGATATAGATCAATAGCGTATGAGACGGAGGACAACCAACACTTATGGAGGGAAGTAAGAGATTTGATGATAGCTAAGGTCAAAGATATTTGGCATCTAGTTGAAGGAACTTAGATTGGACCTCCAGAACAACCAACTTTGGAGACCGCTGTACACCAACTTACATGGGAAGGAATAGGAAGGGCTCAAGAAGATCATTGGCTAGCTACCTCGGAAATGGGATGCCTTGTGGCATCCACATTCAACGTAGTGTTCGTAACGGTGGGAAAAAACGCTAACCACACTTTCCTTCCTCTACAACGTCCTACTTTGTTAGAAGCAGGTGACACACTTCTGATGAGGCTAAAGTCGTAGTGCCAAATCAAAGAAAACTCTAAACACTAACTAAAGTATAACAAGCAAGTAGAGGTCGAACCCAATGGAATCAAAACACCAATCGCTATGCAGTCAAGCGAAATACCAACTAACGAACAAGTAACAAGTAACCAAGGGGGGGGGGGGTTTGATTGTATGAAACACAAAAGTAACAAGTATCAAGCAAAGAAAGTTTGGGTGAGAATATGATGAGAAGGGGTTTCACCTAGCAAGTATCCACACAACAGTTAATCAAGTTGATCATTGATTTATCTCAAGTTCTATTCAATCCTAGGGAATGTTCCTATTCCAATCTTTAATATATTAGCAGGCCAACCGGTCCTGATAATACTTACTATTCAACAATCAGGGAAACCTCTCAAGATTAGATGAAATAGCAGCAAAGAGCATAGGAATCATAAGGATGCATGCAATAACTTACAACCGTCAAGTATTAACATGCAATCAATTCTCTTTCATAAAAGCAATCAACTACCAGATCATGTAGATATGAATGCTACAATGACAAGGAATTCCACCGTATATTCTTAGTCTAGCAATAGAAAACTATCAATCAAACTAGGTGATCAAGCTAGCAAAACTAATAGAAATCAATAGATGAAGAACAAGAGAATTAATACAAACCCATAGGAAAAGAACAAGAGTTTAGAAATCTCACAACTTAATAACTGAAGGTTTCAACCGCTAAGTAAAAACAATGGAGATTAGTTCCTGCTCATGGTTGTAGAACTAAATTGTCTGATGGAAAAGATGATGACAGAAAGAAAGAAACTAGGGTCCTTAAATAGAGAACTAACCCCAAAATATATGGTAAAAGAAAGATCCTAAACGAAATAATAAAATAAGGTAAAAGAAATAAAATAAAATAAGGAAAATAAGGAAAGTCCGGAATATCTTCGGCCTTGTTGTGGCGATCGCCATGGATTCCTGGCGATCGTGGTCTTCATGTAAAACTTTGCCTCGTCTCTGTCGCCCCATGGCGATCGCCATAGAGTCATGGCGATCGCCATGCTCTCTCGAACTCCTGAAATGCTCCTGTTGTAGAATGGCGATCGCCATAGTGATGGTGGCGATCGCCGCTGCTCCGCAGAATGTCTTCGTCTTCATGTCTTCAATTTTTGATCTTCTTCTTCGGTTCTGGTCTTCATTTATTCACTTCTTCATAAACAACTCAGAATATAACAATAGATCCAAATACTTGTGATAACACTCCTAAACTAATGTAATAACCCCTAGTTATGCCATACAAAGTGTAGCGTATCAAATACCCCCATACTTAGACTTTTACTCGTCCCGAGTAATTTACAGAAAAGCCACCATTACAATGAAATGCTCAAAGCCTCAGGAAGTACAAGAATATCTCCTAGGGATTACATACTCAATAAGCTCAAAGCATACAAAACGCAACAACAACAATCAAGAACAAATGTGATACAATAAGCACAAACTCAGAACTACACCTTATTCCTCCAAGTGGCCTACCCGAATCCTCCTATACGCCTCCTTCTTATGTCACCATAACGCCAAGATGATAATGATCCTAAAACACTCAATTTTTTTATAACACTCATCTTGTTTGAGCACCCTTTCGGGTTTTCATCACAACCACTCAATAATTGTTCCGAGCTCACCAACTCACATCTCTCAAGACTTATTGTTGCCTCAACCTAGTGCCGGCCAAGCCACCTTCTTATTGCATAGATCTTGCTATCCAAAGATTTTATATGCCTTTTTCTCAATATTTTTGGCTTTTTTCTATTTTTTAATTTTTTTTTTTTTGAATTTTTGATTTACAACATGCAAAATGAAATGCTAGGAAAGTAAATATGTACAACTACTCATATCATCCCCTCCCCCGTACTTGAATGAGACATTGTCCTCAATGGAAAATAAAGGACATACAAATGTAAATGGGGAAGCAAGGATAATACTCACTGTGGTGATGGTGGTGGATGGTGTGGATAGTAGGGGTTTGCACCCCTAAAGAACTCCTCTTGCCTCTGTTGCAACGTTTGCATGGTCTTCTCAATGTTGGTGAACCGACTGTCATAGTTGCTCACAGTCCGGCTCACCTCAGCTAGATGTGTCCCGAATGCCTGCTGCTGAAGAGACATACTCTCCATCAAACTGTACATCCGCTCATAATCAAATCCCGGGGCAGCAGCCTGAGGACCGCCCTGATCAGCCCCCGGAGCACCATCATGACCTCCCATGTCAACTTCCATCTCCGCCTCCTCGTCAGACTCCTCAGCCTCAGCACCATCAGGCAATAGTCAAAAATCCCTTGCAAGAGGACCAAAGGGAATGAATCTAGGTAGACGCATCTTGTGTGTGCCCTCATGCTTGGACAACCACGTATAGATATCCCGGCGCACATCTAGAGGCAGTGCACGCCTCAGCCCTGGAACATCATAAACATAGTTGGAGTTGTTGCTACCACTAGGGATAGCATCATCTCCTAAACAGAGTCGGGCAATGAGAGTGACCATTCCTCCTATACTTATCTTGCCCACCTTCTTGCCCATCTTCCTGTATTTGGCCACACTATGGCAAAAAAGCAGGATCCAATCTCGAACGGTCCCACATTCAGGTGTGAGGCTCCATAAAAACTATAAATCCTGAGCATAGACCTTGTTCACCTCCCCACGCCCCAAGAAACACATGGCTATCACCTTGTGAGCTAGCCTAAGGCAAGGATGAGTGAACTCGTAATTGTACTGGGTAATAGAAGGGTTCAGTACCTGCCCTGTAGCATGAAACCAGAAATCTGCAGCCCTCTGATCAGGCTCACTCCAACCTTCACTAGGGTCCTTGGTCACTCCAAATAGTACACTCAAATCATCAAAACCAAGAACATACTCTTTACCTTGCAGCATAAAAACAATATTTCGTTCCTCCGTACTGAATGAGAAAGTAGCAATAAAGTCTCGTGTCAAAGTCTCATCAGTGGGAGCATTTATGGTCATAAGTCCACCTAAACCACCATGGCTCAGCAATGCCAAGGTGCATTCTTCCAAACCCAACAATTGCAAAGTGGGCACGCAAAAGAACTTGGTAGTGACTACAGTTTTAGAATCCACAAAATCTCGAACCTCTTTCTGCTTTTTAGTCGTACATCTTTGACTCCTCTCACCATTGTATAATAAGGGAATGAATAGCAAAGGAGAGAAACGAAGTTGTACTCACAAAATTTTCGAAGCAAAATAAGTGCTGCAGAACTGAATGGCGATCGCGGTCGCTGGAGTTCTTCGCGAACAGTCTATGTAGTGCAATGGAGATCGCGGTGCTACAGTGGCGATCGCGGTCGTGCTGGGTTTCCGAAGTCGAGCTCCTGTCAACAGATGGCGATCGCCTTGAGATGGAGGCGGTCGCGGTGGAGCTTTCCGGCGATTTGAGGTCGGTTTTGTGGCGGTTGGAGGAAAAAGGGTTGATTTTTGTGGTGGTTTGAGGGAGGATGGGAGCTTGGGAAATTTTGGGAGTGGCTAGGGTGTAAGAAGATGAGGGTGGCTAGGGGGTTTTATAGTGGGGTTGCTGGGATTTTATTGGTGAGGGTAGGTATGGGATTGGGCTTGGGCTTCTTTTTTTTTGTTTTGTTTATCATGGACATTTTCAGCCGGACCACATGTATAACTGGTCGACCCATGTCTTTATCTTTATCAATTTATCGTTTCCACATCAGCTAGTCACCATTCCGTCAGCGCTCAGTCAGCACAAAGTAAACGCCACGTCATCCTGAATATCCACGTCATCATTTTTTTTTCCTAGCATTTCATTTTTAGAAAGAGAGAAGACTTACAGCGGAATTGGCTACTGACTGTAGCGGACCCTAAGCTTCGGTGCTTTCCTCCTGTCCATAGAAAAACTAACAAGAAAATTACCCCGAACAAAAACAAAAACAAACTCAAACCTCAGGTTGCCTCCCGAGTAGCGCCTTATTTAACGTCGTGGCTCGACCTCATGCCTTTCAATCAGGTTTCATCAATAGGCTCAGTAAAATATTGTTCATCGATGGCCTCGTTGGTGAAATCTTCATGATAGGCTTTCAATCTTTGCCCATTTACGTTAAATACCTTATGAGTCTCCCCATCATATAAATCCACTGCTCCATGGGGAAAGACTTGGGCAACAACATATGGTCCTACCCATCTAGACTTAAGCTTACCTGGGAAAAGTTTCAGACGTGACTGAAATAGTAGAACTTTATCACCTGTTTTGAAGTTCTTTCTCAAAATGTTCTTGTAATGCCAAGCTTTCGTCTTCTCCTTATATATGACAACATTGTCATAGGAGTCGAGTCTTGCTTCCTCTAGCTCACTCAATTGTAGCTTCCTGAATTCTCCAACTTCACTAATTTGCATGTTGCATTTCTTGACAGCCCATAATGCCTTATGCTCAAGCTCCACTGGAAGATGACAACCTTTACCAAAAATTAATCGATAGGGTGACATACCTATAGGAGTTTTGTAGGCTGTGCGGTAGGCCCATAATGCATTATTAAGTCTTAGGCTCCAATCCTTCCTGTTGGGAGCTACTGTCTTCTGTAAGATGGTCTTGATCTCCCTGTTTGACAACTCAGCTTGTCCATTGGTCTGTGGATGATAGGCAGTGGAGACCCTCTGAGTAACATGATACTTCTTCAGCAATGCACTCACCGTCTTGTTACAAAAGTGAGTACCCCTGTCACTTATGAGAGCCTTGGGAATACCAAAACGAGCAAATATGTTCTCTTTCAAGAACCCTGCTACAACTTGAGAATCATTAGTCTTGGTGGCCTTCGCTTCCACCCATTTGGAAACGTAGTCCACCGCAAGCAAAATATATAAGTTCCCGAATGAGCTAGGGAAAGGTCCCATAAAGTCAATCCCCCAAACATCAAAAATCTCACAAAAGATGATTGGTGCTTGAGGCATTTCATTCTTTTGAGACATGTTCCCAACTCGTTGGCATTGATCACAGGTTTTGCAATAGGCATAAGCATCCCGAAAGATGTGTGGCCAATACAAACCTGCATCCAATACTTTCCTAGCTGTTCTATTTGCCCCATAGTGACCCCCACATGCATAAGAATGACAAAAAGACAAGACAAATTGTACCTCATTATCAGGAAGGCATCGACGAATCACCTGATCATTATAGTTTCTCCAAAGATAGGGATCATCCCACACATAGAATCTAGCTTCGCTTTTCATCTTATCCTTTTGAGCCTTGGAAAAATTAGGGGGGAACTCGCCTATGACAAGAAAGTTCACTAAATTTGCGTACCAGGGTTTGAAATATTTTAGATCGAGGAGCGTAGCTTCAAGATCAACGTTAATGTAAGTCTCTGCGAGCCAACGACGATCGCCACCAATGCATGGCGATCGCGGTCGCGGTCTAGAATCGAGGGTAGCTTCTGTGGAAGCATGGAGATCGCCAATGATCTGTGGCGCTCGCGGTCGTGACTCAGTACTCCTGTAAACATTAGAATAATCATGGCGATCGCCACTAGATGGTAGCGATCGCGTCATGGCCACAGTAGCTACTCCGAACAGATTGTCATCAGGGAAATTTCCCTGAATTTGCTCCTGCATATCTGGCTTGTCATCTGCACTGACTAATCTACTCAAGTGATCAGCCACCAAATTTTCAGCACCTTTCTTGTCTCGAATTTCCACATCAAACTCACTCAGAAATAAGATCCATCGAATCAATCTTGGTTTGGCATCCTTCTTCGTCATAAGATAACGAAGTGCTGCATGGTCAGTATAAACAATTACCTTGGTACCAAGTAGATATTGTCTGAATTTTTCCAAGGCAAACACAATTGCTAGCATCTCCTTCTCAGTGGTGGAGTAGTTCCTTTGCGCTCCGTTCAAAGTCATAGAAGCATAATGAATTACATGAGAAGCTCTTGCTTCTTTTTGTCCAAGAACTGCTCCCACTGCATAGTCACTAGCATCACACATGATCTCAAAAGGTCGAGACCAATCTGGAGCCTGAATAATTGGTGCACTTGTCAAATGAGTTTTCAACTCATCAAACGCCTTCTTGCACTCGTCATTAAGCTCAAAATCAACCTCCTTTTTCAGCAGCTCACATAGTGGTGATGAGGTCTTTGGAAAGTCCTTAATAAACATGCGATAGAAACCTGCATGGCCTAGAAAAGAACGAACTTCCCGCACATTAGTAGGATAAGGCAAAGATTGAATTACATCAATTTTCGCCTTATCGACCTCAATACCCCTAGCTGACACAATATGCCCTAACACAATACCTTGGTCAACCATGAAATGACACTTTTCAGAATTAAGAACCAAGTTAGTTTCTACACATCTTTTAAGCACTAGTGTCAAATGGTTTAAGCATGCATCAAAACTATCGCCATGAACTGTGAAATCATCCATAAAAACCTCAATGGAATTTTCCACATACTCAAAAAAAATACTCACCATACACCTTTGGAACGTACCGGGTGCGTTACACAACCCAAATGGCATCCTGCGGTATGCAAAAGTACCAAAAGGGCATGTAAATGTCGTTTTCTCTAGATCCTCTGGAGCTATGGCAATCTGAAAATAACCTGAGTATCCATCCAAAAAGCAATAGAAAGGGCGACCAGCAAGTCGCTCAAGCATTTGATCAATAAATGGTAAAGGAAAGTGATCCTTCCTAGTTACCGCATTCAGCTTACGGTAATCAATGCAAACTCGCCAACCTGTTTGTAACCTGGTAGGAACCAACTCTCCTTGTTGATTCTCTACAACCTGAATACCACCCTTCTTGGGGACACATTGTGTAGGACTAACCCATTGACTGTCAGAGATAGGAAAAATCATACCTGCCTGCAGGAGTTTCAACACCTCCTTCTTCACCACTTCAGTCATTGGTGGATTGAGCCGCCTCTGGGGTTGCCTGGATGGTTTGGGATCCCCTTCTAGCAAAATCCTATGCATACATGTCGAGGGACTAATCCCTTTGATGTCTGCAATGGTCCACCCCAAAGCTACCTTATGCTCTTCAAGCACTGCCACTAATTTTTCCTCTTGCTCCTTCGAAAGATGGCTTGAAATAATAACCGGTAATGTTTTACCTTTTCCAAGAAAAGCATACTTCAAATGTTTGGGCAGCTCCTTCAATACAACTTCTGGTGCCTGCACAATAGATGGTAGGAGCTTCTCGCTCGGCACTATTAGTTCTAAGGGGCCATTGCCCACATAAGTGTAGGGAGGCTTACCTTCAGCGTTCAATTGTGCCAAGACTACCTGCATGTTAGTGGATAGAGACATATATGCATGTGGATCCTCCACATCATTCTCAATGATCGATTTCAGCTCATCACAACAAGTAACATCAAACACATCTTGCACAATAGGCTCAATCACATCAATAGAACATAAAGAATGGTCATCAATGGGGTGTTTCATAGCATCATAAATGTTGTATTCAACCTTCTCCCCATCAAATTCCATTGTCAGTGTCCCACTGTTCACATCAATCTTAGTTTGAGCAGTTTTCATAAAAGGTCTACCTAGCAAAATAGGTGCTGCATGCTTGTCATGCTCCATATCCAAAACAAAGAAATCAGCAGGAAAAATCAAGTCACCAACCATAACAAGAACATCTTCAACCACCCCTTTCGGGTACACATTAGATCTATCAGCAAGTTGAACAACAATTCCTGTTTCATGCAATGGTCCTAAACCTAGTGATTCATACAGAGAAAAAGGCAAAACATTGATTGATGCTCCTAAATCTAGCATAGCTTTTTCGAATTTTGTTTCACCAATCACACATGGAATGCTAAACATGCCTGGGTCACCACATTTCTTAGGCATACGTCTTTGGAACACAGCAGAAACTTGTTCACTAACTTTAACCTTTTGTCTTCCCTTGATTTTTTGATTCCTTTTAATTGTTCAAACTTCTTTCAAAAATTTTGCAAATCTAGGAATACTCTTGACAAGTTTAAGTAAAGGGATGTTTACCTCGCACCTACTGAAGGTTTCGAAGATTTCTTTATCGTTTTCTGGCCTTCGAGTGTCCTTCAATGCCTCGGGAAAGGGAGCCACATGCTTCTGTGAGAATAGAGGGGAAAAGTTTGGGCGAGCATAATTGTCAATCGACTCAGATGACTCATGGCGATCGCCATCAATGGACGGCGATCGCGGTCGCGACCCTTCAGCTTCTGTTGAAATATGGCGATCGCCAATGATATGTGGCGATCGCGGTTCCTTCTCGGCCAGATTCTGCTTGCTCTCTGTAATGTTCCCGCGATCGCCACCAATATTTGGCGATCGCGGTCGGTCTTATGAAGTTTCTGTCTCGGGATTTTGCCCTACGCGTTCTCATTGCTTTCTTTGGTATTTTCTATTTCAACCGTCGCTTCTCGCGTTCGTGATTGTGGAGAGTCTGCTTCTGACCTTATTGCGACAAAGAGGAGACGAAGGGTTGTACAAGCATCATCTTCCGAAGCTCCTTTCCGGGTTGAGCCCATGATCTCGTTGTCTCCTTCCCCAGTTAAGACGCCGAGGTCGAGGAAAGGGAAGGCGAAGGTGATCGAGGCGTTGGATCCTAAGTACGTGAATGTAGACGACTTCCCTGGGGCTATTACTCGTACTATTGTTCCAGAGAGAGAACTTCTTGATGCTTTGTTGGGGCTTCTTTCCCCTCTGACGCTCGATCATTACGCGTCGATGGATTCGGCTGACATAATGGGAGAGGCCTTCGCCGCTCAATGTCAGGTAAGGCTTGGGTTCTTCTTTTTCTATTGCTTTTGAGTTTTTTTCTCTTTAGACTTTTTTCTCTTCTAACATTCTTTTCTTCTCTTTAGGGGATCCAAGCCTCTCTATGTGTTTGGAAGCGCTTTGCCAAGTATCCTGAACGGATGAAGGCTCTGGAGGAGAAGGCGACTGAGGACGAGGCAAAGATTAAGCAACTCAATGGCTTGGTCGAGACGTCTCGCAACGCAGAGAAGGAAGCTCAGGACAACGCTGCTAAGGCGCTTGAACTCCATGGCGGTTTCGTCAAGAAGGTCAAGGGCTTGAAGACGTGCATTGCTGCTTTGAAATCTAATGTGGAGAAAAAGGAGGAGGAGCACAACCTGGAGCTACGTGAGGCGAAAATCTATTGGTCTTGGAATTCCAGGGTGGAAGTTCTGGACGCGTATCGTGACGGAAAGCATGACGACTGGGATCCGGAGACTGAGCACACGGAGTTCGAGGAAGAATACCCCGAGGTTCCTGGTGGTTCCGCGATGGAGCCTCCTTCTTCACGTCGTCATATAGTATCTGACAACGTTGACGAGGATGATGTCATTGATGTCGACAATGCCGAGCATGAGGAGAACGTAGGAGATGGCGAGCTAGTTGTCGTGGAGTTCTCTGATAGTGATGGTGAGGATGAAGGTGCAAAGAGGTCTTCCTTTGGTTCCTCTGAGGGTGAGTCTCGTTCTGAGTCCAAGTCCTCGTAGTTCTTCTCTCTTTGTACTTTTTCTTTCTTTTTTGTTTTGCGTCGCTAGTCTTTAGGGCGCCTTTGAACAGTCTTTGTGGCTCCCCTTCTGTGGGAGCTTGTAATGTATTGATATCGTTTTTGCGAGCTTAATTTGAACTTTTCTTTTTGCTACGAATTATCTCTCTTGTGTTGCGTGATCTTTTCGACCTACTTGGTCTTCTTTGGCGATATCGTACTCTCTACGCGTCAGATCTTTTACTTTTTCTTGGGTCGATTTCATAGTATTCCTTTTCTTCGTCGTTCTCTGACTTCAATAATGTTCTATTTTTCTTCTAGGCTTCTTTGCCTTTGTCTTTCTTACGGATAAGAAATATAGGGTTTGCCTTGGTTTGACGCGGGTCTTCCGTGTTTCAGAACTTTGGACGTGCTTACTTCTTTTCTAAAATGAATTGCTTGTATAGAAGTATAAAAATTTATAAAAGATGAGTGTTTATGACCTTATGAATGCATTGGTTCTGTGATCTTTGTTTCCTTGTATGGTCCTACCCCTTTTGGTAGGTTTGACTTAGGCCCCCCGTAGACTAGGTTAGAGTTACCAAAGACCCGTGTACTTGGTTTTGACTTTATGCGTCTGCATTTTTTCCTTGCGTCGTGCGTGTTACTCTTGACGTCTGAGACATATTGGAGTCTTTCTTTCTATGATTTCAATGTTTCTTTTCCTTTCATGTGCTTATGCTCTTGTACACGTATCTTGCTTTGCGAACGTGTAGAGCTTCTTTGACTTTGTGATTTCTCGACCCCTTACGTGTAGCTCGTACGATTGTGAGTGCGTAGGTTTGGTCCTTGGCTTTTTCTTAGAGATTTTATGTTACTTTTGTCTTTAAACGTAGCTTTCTACCCCTAGTAGAGTACTTCTATTTAAGAGAGTGTAAGGGAGTTTTACTTACGTGATAGGGTGTTACGATCATTGCGGAGGCTTTTGTTTTGGTGCCATCTTACATGAGGGTTGGGTCCAAAATTTCCTCCGAACCCAAAGCGAGTGGCGGATGTTTGTCAACGTGTGATTATTCAGCTTGTGACATCACCTCTAACTCATGGTGAATCCTTTACACACACGCTAGCGTTAGGTCGACGCCGAACTTTTTTAATCGACGTGCCTGTTTAATCGTGTAGCGTCCAACTCGTGACTTGATTGATTGACGATGTCGGAAGACGCCTCCTAACCGGATGAAAAGTATGCCCGTGGTTTCATGACACGCAGAGGGGACTTGGAAGGCGTTAATACGCGTTCCTGGAGAAGGAACATGTCAAATAGGTTTACCCATGTTTGCTCAGAGGATCTGTGCCGATGTCGTGTCGCTCCAGGCTTCATTTCCCAAGGTCGCTGCCACACGTTAACAACCGTTGAAAAGCGTCGCCTCAGGGACGATATAAAATATGGCAAAAGATATTCTTTCTGATATCTTCTAGCAATTACATAAGGAATATACAATTAATGGGCGAAATATACTCGGCCGACCTTGTCCTCGTTGCAGCGACGCTTTCATTTCTTTCTTATCGCGTCGACGTGATCCTCCTACGCGTAGCTCATGACGTGTTCCTTGCTCGTCGTAGTTTTAGGCACAAACAATACCCCTAAGGCGTTTTTACAGAGCTTCATGCCTCATAGATCCGGGAAACGCCTTCTTCCTTCATGAAATACGTCTTCATTAAATCTTGGAACGCGTTGATGATAACGTCATCTAGAATTCTTATTCCGTCGTAAGGCTTCGATCATCACCTCTCTTCGTCGTCCCTGCGCATCTGATGAGTTGCTTTGTAACTTGTGCTGGCAACGTCTCTTTTCTCCAACGGCTAATTTCTTTAGTGGGATATAATGCCATTGGGAGAGTATCTTCTCCCGTAATCTTCGCGATCTTCCGCCTATATAAGGGTGAGATCCTGCTCCTCTCTATACATCTCTTCTAACTTCATTTCTCTCAAACATTTCTCTGCTTTTCTCATCTTCTCTTGCTCTGTTGCTCTATCTCGTTTTATTCTCCTTCATCTTGTCTTCAATTTCCCGTCTCTTATCTCTTTCATGGCAACTCCAGTTCTTTACGAGCCGAGGAAGGTTCTTCGTGACTCGAATCGATACTATTCCGATGCTCATGACGTTAGTCATTTGAGATCCATTGTTGAGCTGGATCCAGCGTTGAAGATCGATATTCCTCCCCGAGGGGTTTGTGTTGACGCTCATCGACCGGGATGGATCTCGGTTTATGAGTATCCTTTTCTAGCGGGACACTTATTCCCGTTCTCACCTCTGGTTAAGGCGTTTATGCTTGCTTTGGGTGTGGCGATGGGTCTACTTCTTCCCGGCGCCTGGCGAGTCCTTGGTGCTCTTGACGACACCATAGAAAAGCACAGTATTGATTTGGCCGTAGAAGACCTTGTCCACTCTTTGTCGATCTCCACTTCTTCTCCAGGCAGGGTGTTCTTCAAGTTTAAACACAAGAAGGCTCGCACTGCATTTGAGAAGAGTACGGCCGATCGCTGTTGGGTTGAAGTATTCTACTTCGTGGAGAAGTCTTCCCTTGGAGATGAATGCTCTTGGCTTATCAAGGATTGGAATCCTAAGAGTAAGCTTTCTTGCTCCGTCTAATGAGCTTTTATCTTTTATTCATTACGCTTCGACGCCTTACTTACTCGCGACTTTGCATGATTTTCAGTTAACACTCAGCGGCGGGTAAGGTTATCTTTCTTTTTGACTTTGAGGTTTCTCTCGTGACCTTTCTTCTTTACTCTTTTCCTGTTTCTTCTTTCAGGGGATCCAAACGTCGATGTGTGCTTGGACGCTTTCTTATTTACTCTTTTCCTGTTTCTTCTTTCAGCGGATCTCCCCGTCTACGATGGGTCAAGCGACCCCGAAGAACATATCTTACTGTACAAAGCCAAGCTCTCCACAAGTCCTATCGACCCAAGATTTAAAGAATCAATGATGTGCAAATTATTTAGCTCGACATTGAAAGGTCCCGCCTTGACATGGTTCATCCACTTGCCTCAAGAAAGCATCTCGTCCTACGCGGAACTATCCAACCAATTCAGGCTACAATTCGCCAGCAACAAGCTGTTTGCGAAACAACCGTCAGATCTCCACAACATGCGTATGAACAGGGGTGAAACTATAAGGGAGTTTCTTAAGCATTTCAACGACGAGAAAGTCACGATCCCAAGTTGCACGGAAGCTACCGCCTCCGACGCGTTCAGACATACCCTCCCCAAATATAGTGATTTATATAAAGAACTGACAAGGACATGTACCGAGTCGTTCGAGATAATGAGAGCAAGAGCAATGGAAGCAATACACTTAGAGGAAGATCTTCGAAATCACCACGAAGAAAGGCGTCGATCTCCACGAAGGCACTCTCCATCGTGAAAAGACTCTCCTCAGAGACGAGAGGGGGATCACCATTATAGGAGGACTAAGCCTTTCCATAGAGAACTCCCCATGGTTCATAACGTCAGCAAGATCAAAAACGTCTACGCGATCGAGAGAGGGATATGCATGAAGGTCGACGCGTTAAGAGTCATAGGATCAATGGAGAAGTTACACGACGTAAGGTGGCCCAGAAAACCCAACCCCGAAAAGAAGCCAGGATCAGGAAGAGGATATTGTGAGTTCCATAACGACTCGGGGCACCCAACAGACGATTGCTATACCTTAAGAAAAGAAGTTCTCCGTCTTTTGAAAAGAGGTGACCTGCTAGACCTACTCTCCAAAGAAGGTCGTGACACGTTCGAAAGAGGCAGAGAAAGAAATAGATCCGCCTCGCCACCGCCTCCATCAAGCTGGTCAAGTGCAGTTAACACAATCTTTGGAGGATCTCCGGTTAGCGGCTATACGGTCTCAGCCGCCAAGAGGAACGCCAAAACACTATGCGGAGAAGGAAGCGTCTTACCGGTGTATCACGTGAGGACCATCAAGAAGGACTATCCCATCACGTTCGATGAGCCAAATGGGTCGGTGGATCATCACGACGGCTTAGTTATTTCCCTTACCATTAGCAACTGCAGGGTGAAGAGGATTCTTATAGATAACGGAAGTTCAACAAACATCGTCATCTTATCCACAATCAAGGAACTCGGGCTCTCCAGCGACGACGTAGCGAAGAAATACATCCCTCTAGTAGGATTCAGCGGCGAAGTGGCCGACATGCCTGGAGAAATAACTCTAACCACCCTAGCGGAAGGGGTAAACATGCAAACCAAGTTCGTAGTAATGGAAGCCGAGTCGCCCTATAACATGATACTGTGAAGGCCATGGTTACACGACATGAAAGCCATCCCATCAACGTATCATCAGTCCCTGAAGTTTCCATCCCCCTGGGGATTACAAGAAATTAAAGGCGAACAACAAGTAGCGAGAGAGTGCTATAGCGTAGGGATGAAGAACACCAGCAACGCATCAATAGAAAGGAAGATCAAAGCATAGCAACGAAAGGACCACGGAGAACGCCTAAGATACGCCCGACGGAAGATTTGCGACATGAAAGAAGAAGTGGGCAAGATAGGCGATGAAGTATACGTTCTGGAAGTAAAGTTGCATACTATCCGAAAGATAAAGAAGAGAAAAGCTTCCTCATGGTCAGAACGCCCAAACAACAAGAAACTCAAGAAGAACAAGAAATTAGAGAGGAAAGCCAAAACGAAAAAGACGCATCCCAAAAGATTAAGAAAAGATTCATCCCCTACGCTGAGCAAAGACGTCGATAAGAACAACGTATCCCTAAGGAAGTACAAGCAGAGTCTCCGAGTCCAAAGATGAAAAAAAAATTTATGGCGGAGAACCCCGATCTAAGCTACATGTTCCTGAAACGCCATCCGCAGTGATAAGTCATGGTCGAGAGAGTAATCAAGATGCTTTTTATGCGTCCATTAAATTACCCTTCTATTTCCTTTGCATGAGTAGTTTTTAAGTTTTCAATAAAGACATGTCGTTCTCGATTAGGTCAATACGACAGGGGGTCGTAGAGACTAGGGGTAGGCGTCAGTGTCACGTTAGGTCAAGTATGATGCATCTTCTATTTTATATACAAGTAGACCTTTTTTCCGACTTGTCAAGCATGTTGAGATGTTTTGTTTCCAATTACTTGCTCCATGTCTATTAAGAGAACGTGCCTCTCGAGTACGGTGTACCAAATAAGAAGCAAGAAGGCCGCGGTGAAAATCCGCGCCGGGGGAGAATTTCGTTAGTTTACGCGTTCAAGGCCACATCTACGCTTAAGCAACGTTAGCCGAACCGCCGACCCCGAGTCGACGCTTGTCATGATTGTTAGCGACGTGTGGCAATGGTCATGGGGAATGAAGCCCGATACCTCACGAAGCCGGCCGAATCCTTTGAGCAAACAAGGGAAACCTATTTGACACGATCATTCTCCAGGAACGCGTCTTAACGCCTTCCAGCCCCTCTGAGAGTCATGCATCCACGGGCAATTCGCCAAACCGGCAGGGACGCGTCCACCGACATCGTAAGTCCTAAGAATCAAGAAATCGGACGCCATACACGATGAATAGGCCCGTCGATTAAAAGAGTTCGACGTCGACCTAAACGCTAGCGTGAGGCAAAGGATCCACCTTTAAAGTAAGGGGTAACGTCACAAGCTGATCAAAATCACACGCTGACCTACGTCCGCCACTCGCTTCTGGGTTCGGAGGAAATGCTGGACCTAAACCTCATATAAGTCAGAAAATAAGCTAAAGTAAGTCGCATTGACCACACTCCTTGATCAAGTCAACAAAGCACACCTCGAGCACATGAGTTACGAACAAAAGAGTATCGAACTAAGGGGTTAAAAAGTCACAACCCATAAAGAAAAGCGAATCCTACGCATTCATAAGATAAAGACGCGAAAGACCAAAAGAACATTAGCACAAATTTCTTTGGTAGCTTCAAACCAAGCGCATGAAAAAGGCTTGGATCAAAACTACCAAAAGGGGTAGAGATAGAGATATAAGAAAGCACGAGTCTGCAGACAAGAAACAAACGCAAGAAGAAAGACGACGAAGGAACAAATAAGATCGAAGTTTCATTCAAAGAAAGAAAAAGGCAAGATAATAAAACCCCAGAAAAAGAGGGGTAACAATGTCTACACTTAGATATACGCGTCACCAAAAGAAAAACAAATACATAAAGTTACAAAGATCTGGATTCTCCTTCGGACGACCCGGAAGCACCATTCACATCCTCCTCTCCTTCCTCCGAATGATCTTCTCCATCGACATCCATATCTTCAGGACGAGATTCCGGACGCGTAGGACAAGAACCAGTTTCAACACCTGCAGGGGGCTCAGGATAAACGTTATGGAACTCAGCACGTTCGCCAACAGGATCCCAGTCTTTATGTTTGCCAGCAGCATACTCCTCGTAGACCTCAACCCGAGACATCCAAGACCAATAAATCCTCGCCTCAGACAAATCCCTCTCGTGTTGCATCGTCTTCGCCGTTACATCCATTTCCAAAGTACGAAGCTCCTGCTCCAACCTTTGGACGCGTTCAGTAAGCCTCTCATTAAGGGAAACGGTGTCGTCCGCCTTCTTCTTCGCCGCCGCTTCCACATTACGAGACTCGTCCAAATCACTTTGTAAACGAGCAATCTTAGAAGTAGCGTTAGCCATCTTCTTCTCCAACGCCTCCAACTGCTCTGGATACTTCGATAGCAACGTCCAAGCACACAGAGACACTTGAATCCCCTAGAGAGAAGAACAAAAGAAAGATAAAGGACACGTACTAAAACTACAAAGTCAAAAGTAAAGCAAACAAGCATAGTCATAACCCTACCTTCCACTGAGCAGCGAAAGCCTCCCCCATAACGTCAGCAGGATCCTGCGATGTATAATGCTCGAGAGAAGAAGAAGAAGAACGAAGACCCATTAAAGCCTTCAAAAGGTCTCGTCCAGGAGCAAAAGCAGCTGAAACTACACCAGGAAAGTCGTCAACCAAGACGAACGGCTCCCCAGGAACATCATCTACCTTCTCCTTCCCCTTTGTGGAACACGTCGCCCTGACGAGTGGAGGAGACGGAGAAGACTCCAAACTCGTCATAAGCTCCACGTTCACAGGATCACCGAACGAACACCCCTGCAAAGCCAGGCGCTTCTTCTTCGACATCACAAGTTCAGTAGCAGAAATAGAAGGCAAACGAATACGAGAGATCGATGCTGCAAAGAAAGAAACGAGAAAAATCCTTAAGCACAGAACAAGAAGAAGTACAAAAAAAAAAAAAAAGAACGAACAAGAAGAAGCCAAAGTTACCAGACGGCGTAGTAGGCCCACATCGATGACCCTCTCCGTCATGACGAAAGAAGGTTCGGTCGGCTTCAGGAATCACCAAAAGTGCAGCCACAGCCTTCTTAGACTCCTTACGAGCCTTAAGAGGTTTCTCATCAACTATAAAGCACAAAGACGTAAGGTTACACTACATAAACGAAAGAAAAACATTCCAGGCAGGGGAAGCAAAGCTTACTCTTTGAGTTCCACTCCTCGATGAGCCAAGAAGATTCCTCTCCAAGAGAAGATTTCTCCACAAAATAAAAGACCTCGGCCCAACCACGGTCGACCATACTCTCCTCAAAAGCTATCTTGGCCTTCTTTTGCCTAAGATTGAAGTAAACGCGACCCGCAGAATTGAGCGCCACCGCCATAGACTCGGCAAGATCCGCCGCGACGAAGCTTAAGCCATGTTTCTCGATAGCGTCGTCTAGAGCCCCAAAAATCCTCCAGACGCTAGGCAAAAGCTGCCCCACAGCTACCCACAAAGCAAGCAAGAAAGCCTGAGTAAGTGGTGAGAAAGGGAATCGATGTCCCGCCAGAAATGGATATTCATAAACTTCTATCCATCCCGGGCGATAGGCATCCGCACTGACTCCCTCCGGAGGAATCTCGATCTTGACCTCCGGCCCTAGATCGTCAATAACCCTCAAGCGATTGGGGTCGCGAGCAAGCGAAGAGTAGCGATCGGAGTCGCGGAGTATTTGTCGAGGCTCGTAGATCACTGGAGTTGCCATTGAGAGAAGGGAAATCGAAGAAAAGAGTGAATGAGAAGAATGACCGAGAGAAAACGGAGGAAATGACGAGAACAAAGATCGCCAGAGAAGGTAAGAGTTCAGAATAAGGGCGTGTAAAAGAAGATACGTTCGCCACTCATTTGTAGGAGAAAATCGCGAGGATCTCGGGGAGAGATACTCTCTCCAACGGCATTATCTTCTACCAAGAAGTAGCCGTTACGATATAGACGTTGTCGGCGCGAGAAACGAAGTCTTCCTCACGGCACGTGTAAATAATTGAAGAAAAATCCTCATCGAAGCTTAACGACGATGTCGAGAATTTTGGTGACGTTATCATCAACGCGTTCCAGTAATTTTGAAGACGTATTCTGCAAAGAAAGAAGGCGTCTCCCATCTCTTCTTAATATCACGCCCTGTAAGATACCTTAGGGGTATTGTTTGTGCCTAAAAATACGACGACTATGGAACGCTAAGGAGCTACGCGTAGAAGCATAGAAGCGACGCGACGTGAAGAACGAAGGATGGCGTCGACGTGACGTTGTAAAGAAGAACGTGTCGTTAAGCTATGGAAATTAGGTCAGCCGCCACTTAGTTACCTTGTTCTATATTATATTCGTGTAAATGGTAAAGGATAAGATGAAAGAATATCTTTTACCATATTTAGTATATCGCTAGAAGGAAAAGGAAAAGATATTATTTCCTTAGTAAGATCCTAGGGTTAACCTATATAAAGGTCAACGCCAACCTTTTGTAATCATCGTACTACCCCTTAATATCAATACCACAAGAAAGTTCATGTTTCAACCTTATTCTCTCGTCTTGTTCTCTTAGTGTTAAGATTATACCGTTCTCTTTGATCTTTGCCCTACAATTGCTTAGTTATCATCTCGTTGATAATTTCGCTACAAACAAGAACCATCCTTCTTGACAAATAAGTAGTCTTGTCTTGACTGGACAAAACCCATATTGATGAGCAATCTAGTCAGTTCAACATTCCATTTTTTTCTTGCTTGGTTTGACCCATACAAAGACCTTTTCAGCAAACAAACTTGACTTGGTGAAGCTTTATCATAATTTTGAGGTGGATTCGTGTACACCTTTTCATCCAAAAAACCATGTAAAAATGCATCATTGATGTCAAGTTGGTAAAGTTTCCAACTTTCTGTTGAGGCTAAAGAAAATACTACTCTCACTATTGTAAACTTAGCAACAGGTCATGAAAAAGTAGCTTTATATTTTTTCCATTCAACTTAAATATACCCCTTAGCCACTAATTTGGCCTTATACCTCTATTTTGATCCATCTTGTTTGTACATTACTTTATAAATCCATTTATATCTAATGGCCTTTTTGCCATGAGGAAAAGCAGTCAACACCCAAGTTTTGTTCCTCTCAAGAGCTTTTAGCTCAAATCTCATAACATCCACCCACATTGGATCCAAACAAGCTTGTGAGTACAAAGGAGGTTCAAAAGCTTAATTGTATGCACAAGGAATGCACATACTCTAAACTCATGTCAAGAACATCTCCAAAAAGATCGCATCTCTTGACGCTAGCTAAAGAACGCCAAAGAGGGCGTAAGATTGAAATTATTCTCCTTAGTTCGCATGAGTAAAATCAATTCGCCGAAAGAGAGCGACACAAGAAGTTGCAACCGAAACACCATAGAAAAAGTATTCCAAGAAAGATAATTGGACGTAAGAAAAACATTCCCTAACACTAAAGAAAAGAACGCATGAGAGTTAGGCGCAACACGGTAAGAGTTGTGAGAAGTAATGGGGTTCGTGGGTCGAGGGGCTTGCGAGCTTGCCAAGACCGAGGAAGTGGACGCTCTGCGTACTTCGAACGTCACTCACGTCAAGAAGTACCTCCATTGATTGACAATCTAGTTGAAGTTTTTTCCCCAAGTAATACACAAGTATCTCAAATCACTCGTGTTTTTTAGAAGAAGAGTTTGCACCGTCAAGTTTGATCGTTAACCCACAACCCTGCCTAAGTTCTAACACATTGGTATCTATCCAGATACATAATCACTCAGCCTTGAAGGCATTTTTATGGCTCTTGCTGGTCTCTGTTCAATAGGCACAACAATTGTAGAAGGACCTAGTATGGTAGGTTCTACTTCATCTGTATTAACAATAGAATTTGGTATAGTCTTTGTGAAAGGAACATAAGGTATAATCTTTGCAGAAGGCTCATCAAAAGTGGATGATTTCTAAAATGATCATCACCACAAAGATAAATCAAAGGTAAGGGTTTGGTTGATAATGTGGTAGGATTAAGAGTGACCTATTTATATGGGAAAACAGATTCTCTGAAGTCAATATGTATACTTACAAAAAATTCTTTCTCAACCAAAGGTAAGGCTTTCTAACCTGGAGGATACCCAATAAAAAATACATTGTCTCCGAAAGACTTCAGAATGAGGGAAAAACACAAACAACCAAAAGTTCTGGTTACAGTTAACCGTACCGACCATTTTTTTAATTAACCGTACCGAAATAATAAATGTTTTGGTTGCAGTTAACCGAACGATAATATTTGCGGTTATACAGTTAGGGAGCATTTAATTAAATCATATTTGTGGTTAACCGAAATAGCAGAACATATAATATAAATAGTTTTGAATATAAAACCATATGACCATAAATTATAGATTTGTATAATAAAATTATCTTTCATCACTATTCATCTTTAAAATCGGTCTATATACATAATATAGGATTATTGTTGTTTAAAAAAAATTCAGAACATATTTTTTAGTTTTTATTATTTTGGTTAACTAAACTAACCGATTTATTTATATCGATAATTTGGTTAACCGATAATTACAGTTTGGTAAATCGTTATTAGAGATCACTAACAAAAATTGGTTAACCGAAAGACGGTTAACCGACCACGCCCACCCCCTACCTTGCACCACACATAGAATCTACTCTGTAAGGGCCTCATACATCAGTATGAACCAAATCAAAACACTTAGTCCCTGGTTAGGAATCATGAATTGATATAAATCATTCATGTAGGTTGTTGTTTGGTATGTTGCTGGAATGAACCATTCTTGTAATTTGTTGTTTGGTACGTTGTTGAAATGAACATTTCCTGAATAAAATAAATTTGAATAATAAACTAAACAAACAATAGAAAAATTATAATCCAATTTATACGTGACTTATAATATCATACGTTCATAACTAAATATGTCATCATAGCAAGCCTCATACAACCCAAAAACTTACAATGACTATCAACACAAATATTTAACTTATAAGATCGTCTGACATATTACTCAAGTACTTATAATCGTTGCAATCACTTCAACAAAATGGCATCCGATAAACTTCAATCTTAACTTGTTTTTGCCTATTTTAAAATAATTTTGAATATTGTAATTTTGAATGTGTAACTTGTGGAAATTTTAATTCCTAAGTCTTGAAAGAGCATCATGAAGGACATGATCGTCATGTGTAGAAACTTCCCAACCATGCAATATATATATGAATTTGATCTTAGGTGTACATACACCTAATACATTCATAGCAAGATCGCATTTTCTAGTTCGGTATCTTGATCTAACATTGTTATGTACATGAATACCAATGAATGTTTCATCTAGTGCTCCTATACAATTCTACAAAAGAAACGATGGTTGTGAACATGTCAAAATAAGATCTAAATAAAGTTTGATCATCTATTTAAAAGAATTGATTGTGATACCGTCAAAAATTTCCATCTACCATCTTCACAATTTGTTGATATTGGTGTAGGCTTTTTCAGCAAGTGAAGATGCAACTTCTTGAATTTATCGACTTACACTCTCCCCACTTCTAAGAAAGTAATTTCCTATTGGCCTATTTTTCTTTTGATTAGATAAGGTAAATAAAAACATCGCAAAAATCTCTTGCAGTTGCATATTTTTTGTTCTTCTTAATCCCCCTATTTCTTGAGTCATCTCACAAAGTACTTCAAATGTGTCTATTTATATGAAACTCATTCTTACATATAACATCACTTTCTCCTATAATCTCTATATAATTACTAAAGAAAAATATCATTCTCTCATCCTAGATATGTGACGTGGCATACTCTCCATTTAGACCATCCATGTGTCGCAATTCTATTGGTCACAATTGTTTAGTATTTATTATAATTTTCTTAAAAAATTGATTAAATTTGGAGAATCATGTATAAAAATATCACAAAAAGATTACTTAAGATATTTCAGATTACTAAAAGATTTTATGTGTTAAAGTTTTTAGATTTTTACCTGCCAATATCCTATTATGTTATTTTACAAATTTATAATTTTATTTTATGATATGATATATCACAAAAAGATTGATTTCTTAATAAATAAGGGAAAAAATTATATTTTTGTTTTATGGTAGTGTTTTAAATAATATAGTTTTATATATGTTGAAATCAATTTATTTAATTTTATTAAAAATTGACCTATGATAATTTGATCAAATTAAATTTTTGTATAAAAACTCATTTCTATTTGTTGTTTATTATATTTAAAATTTTAAAACTTAATTATGTATCAATATCATTTCAAGATATCACTTATTTTCATATAAAATTATATTTAATATGTTATACTACTTATTAACTATATCGAGTTATATAAACTCGCGCATGACGCGGGAAATAGGTTAGTATTATTCAAATTGTCCATCTTTTGAAGTATCATCTTTTTCTTTAACATGTTCTCTCTAATTGAGAAAATGAGCACGAAACATCATAGTTATCGTGATAACTAATCCAATAATAATCATCGCGATTAGTTGCACACATCCTTCTTTCTTCTTTGAGAATCATGATAAAAAAGATCAATCTTTACATTTTAATTTGCAAAAGTATAGGTAAGTCGAAACATTTTTTAATCACTAAATGTAAAATAAAATTCAAAAATCTCATCAATTAAAGTAAATCTATACACAAAAGAAGCAAAATAATATCCAAAATATAAATTTATTTTCGAATGCACAATATACGAATCAATTTTGTCAAGAACAAGAACTAAACGAATTATGACATGCTACTTAGTAATATGCATTTGGGGCTACTGTGGGGGAAACAAGAACTAAACGAATCTTGTTCAAAAAATTGATTAGGATATATACAAGCAATCAGGGTCGGGCATTAGGGTGTTAAGTGTGGGTGACGGAACACGGTCTCCAAAATTCCAGGGCCCCATATTTTAGTTTTAGACTTATTATATATTTTATCATTTTTATCTCCAAATTTAAAAAGCCTAAATATCAACTTAGTGTAAATGAGTGTTTAGTTTCTACCTCTCTTTGTCCAAATTCGATCCCATTTTTTCTAGAAATCAGTCTCGTCTCTTTCAATTATTGTCAATTTCCAATTCAAACGGATATATTTAGTATTTTAAAACCATAACTACTGGTAATTTATAATGAATACTATCAAATTTTTTGTTATAAATTTGGGTTTTCTATATGTTTTTCCATCATCATTCAAAGACATAGATTTTGACATATAGGTTGTTGATTATGAGTTTATTTTGTTATTCTTGATTTTTCGGATTCCTTTCGATCACTTTAATTTTCAGATGAGGTATTATATATCTTATTTCATTTTTCAAGCTAACATTAGTGATATTAAATGGGATTATTAAAATTTTAAACAATTAATCATGCACAATAAGATAAAAAATGTAACAGGACTCCAAAATGTTCAGAACGGCCCTAACAAGCATTCATCACTATAATTCAAAGAGCTCAGGCAAAAAAAGCATAATACGTACCAAAACTGAACGAATTTTTCCCAAAACTAAACGAATTGACTAGAAACTAAACGAATCTTGCCCAAAAAAAAAAGAGGGGGAACTTACCTTGAGAAATTGAGGGAGACGTCGAAGAAGTTGCTGGAGAAGATAAAGTGGAAGGCACCTCCAAGTAGATAGCAAAGGAGGCAACATAGAGTTTTGTTTTTATGTGCCCTAATTTCTGGAATGGATGAAACCTTGGTTTCTTTAGGAATGAAGTTATTCGTTGGTCTTGGAATATGTCATTTCTAGGGATCATAGAAATTTCACTCTTTTACCAAACTAAACATGATATTGGAACCATTCATTTCTCATTCCTCATTCCGGAGGAATCGTATCAAACAAGGCCTTAGAGGCATCTGACAAACTCCTAGAAAAAGGAAGTCTGTGGTATTTAGCTAATACACAAATATCACATTTCAACCATGTTAGGCAAATGAGCCATCTTAGACGCCGAAGAATGTCTCAATATACTGGATCAACTTTATTCCAACTAGTTTATTGCTTTCTAGATCATCTTGGATATCCACTTCTTCCACTAGATTGTATGATTTATTAGGGTAAAAAGAAATAGGCAATCTGTAAATGTCTCCTAGTCTTTCAATTGTCCCATGAAAGAATACTCAAACATTTGACATATCAAACAACTATGGCACATATATAAAACATTTTGTATCACCAATCCTGGAGATAATAGCATTTTCCCTGAATGTGTTAAAATCTTGGTTGTTCCATATGGAAGTCCAATAATCACATCCTTGTCTAATGGTTGCAAAATAGTAAAAATGTCATGCAAAAAGGTTATGTGATCGGTAGCACCAGAATGAACTATCCAAGTAACCTTGGAACTCAAAATAGAAACCGTATTATTAGAATGAGTCTGACATGCAAAGTTCATGGAACCTTGATGATCCTTTGAACCAACTTCCATTAAGTCTTTTCCCTTCATCATTTTGCAGAATTCAGTAAACACATTGGCCAAATCAACATTCACCTGACTAGAATTCCCTTCATCCTTATCCATGGGACTATCTTGCGCATACATGTTGTTCACACTACATCTGTTTCTGTTGCCATTCCATGAATACCCTCAATTCATGTTGCCTGAGTTCTTATAGGATGGAGTATGACCATTCACGTTGGTCATTTCAATATCATTGCCCCGTGGTACAAATCTGGTCCTTTATACCACTCTCGAAACCTAACAAGCTTGCAACAATTTTCCTTAATGTGTCCCTTTTCTTTGTAATGAAAGCAAGTTCTCTCACCATAAACATTTCCCGCTGCCTGTTTGTACCTAAAAATACCACTCAGGTCGCGACGCGTTCAAGAGGAACTACGCGTAGAAGGAATGACAACAACGAGGAGAGCGTACGAGTAAAGGGAGTGGCCGGTTGATGTTATTACATTCCTAATTTTTTAATTATCATATGAACAATGTATATGGTAAAGAGACAAGATAAATGTCATAAAAGAATTTCTATTTACCTAGTTTATATCATTTAGAGATATATGAAAAAAGATAAGATTCTTTTCATAAAGATAGAATTAGGGTTTTCCTATATGTAAAGGGCCCCTCTCCATTGTAAACAAGTTTGACCCCCCGAGCAGTGTACAAGTATTATGGGTGTTACCTTCATGTTCTAGAGCGTAGAGTTGATATCGTCTAGTTTGATCTTCAACCGACAACTTTGCTTAAGACTCTACACATAGTTTCTTTTGCTACAAACACTCCTTTGTGATTTTTTCCTGCTTTTTCACTCCCAAGACTAGATGAAATGCCTTGCTCACAGTTGGAAGAGGATCCAAAGTTAAGATATGACTTTTTATTTGCTCATAAGTATATCCTAACACCTTAAGAAACTTCAAGACCTTACTCTTAGATTCCATGTTCATCAGTTTCTTCAACACACCAAAACCGCAATTTATCATGACACCACTGTTACAGAAAGGTAACCTTTCAATAACCCGTAACTAATTACCAATCTTATTCATCTTTCCATAGTACACAATAAACTGAGATTTTTTTGTTTAATGTTTACCAATTCTTTATGTAATTGGTAAACCATAGGTTTGCTAGACTCATCACACCTTTAAACTAAATCTTCCCATAATTCGTGAACATATTTCACATTAGTGAAAGTTTAAGAAATTTCACTTATCATAGAGTTAATAAACAAACTCCTGATCATATAGTCACACCTGATCCATCTAGCAAAATTATCCCCTTCTAACTAATAAAATTAGTTCTATTAAGGAGATACGAGACTAGATGATTACATGGATGAGCTGAGTTTGACAGAAAAAATGGATTTGAGTAGCTTCCATTCATTGTTCCTCTCATATTTCCTCCTCTCACTCCATTTTTCTCTATCACTGCTTCTGGATCCATTGATCCTCCATTTTCTTGTTGGAAAGCCACAACTCTATCACCAATAATACGATCACAAGTTCAAGAAAGTACTCTGATCCTGGTAGATCAATCAACACTTCTCTCTTGATTCAAACACTCAATTCCGTACTGAAACCTCTGATACCATTTCAAAAAATTAAATTGCTTCAATCACATATACAAAAGAATGAACAACGCTCTATAAATTGGGAACTTTCTCTATATTGATGTGTCTAATGTTTACATTTTAACTACTAGGTACATCTATGCTCAAGCTACTAATAGAGTAGTCAATGTTGGTTAACATGAAACTTACGTGCCTTCACATGGTCTTCAGGTGGGATCAGCTGATGTGGCGCTGACATGGACAATACTCTTATTCTCATAGCTACAATGATGGTATTACGACCAAGAATAATAAAATTTTAATACATCTATGCGTTAAATTATATTTCAACATGAAATTAAAACACGATAAATTGAGTTCGTTTTGATGTCTTTAATAATAAATATTATTTGATATGATGTGATATGTGATTTTTTTTTCTTTTAAGATATTTAAAAAAAAATTATATTACTACGTCAAATAATGTCATAACTAAAAACATCCAGATGAGTCATAATCGATTAGTATCATGATTTAATGTTAAGTGGATAATTTTAAAGCAATTTTGGATTAAATAACTCATTAAATACATGATATTACCCATAACCACCCTCTTTATTAAAATTTATCTTTAGCCACCCATTAGAAGCATTTCGTTAACAACTCACCACTCATCCTACAATTCTGTCAAAATCAGTTAAATAGTGGCTTATTTGATGATTCAACAAAAGTTCATAGCAGAGTTCTTACAAGATTTCCCTTATGAAAACTCACACAATCTAGTGATCCCTTTAGACACTAAATTGAAATTGCTCCAAGACTCAAGAGACCTTCTGTTAGACCCTATGATCTACAAAGAGTTAGTGTGATACGAATCTGGATGACTCGTATGCCTCGGGAGTATCGTGGTAGAAAGGGAAGTCGTCGTTCTTCAACTCGTCTATGGTTTGATAAGTGACTCGATGTCTTGAGAGTCCACTCAAGATATGAACGAATTCAACGGTATGCTTGATGACAGTTCGCTAACGAGAACAACTCCAGATCGAATCAGTGGGATGACGTCGAAGCAAAGGAAGGAGATAAAACTCAAACTTATGCTCTGCTATAAAATTCAACGTAAGAAACAATGTAAACAATGAAGCTCCTTATATAGATAACTCCAACAAACTTAAAACGTGGAAAAGAAACTAAGGAAATAAAACGACGGCTGCTAAACCTAGTTCTCAGCCTTAACAATTAAAGAAAGTCATAAAAATAACCCGAAACAAATAATCCAAAACGTCAATCTCAGTTGGGATCCTGTAACTTCATTCTCCACGGGCGACGCCAAGGCCTCGGACTCAATGGTGATGTCGTTGCTACCTCGTCATCCTGATATCGCTTCATAGTGGGAAGCTGAATTTCTTGGTTAATAATCGACCTGACTTGGCTTTCGCAGTGTAGTTTCTTAGTCAGTTTAACCAAGCTCCTCACCAACCACACTTTAATGCAACCTTGCATGTTCTATCTTATGTCTAAGGCACTAAGAATTTAGCCTTACTTCTTAATCATAGTGACGACCTCCAGCTAAAGGCCTTTTGTGATGTAGACTGGACTACCTGCCCTTACACTCGTAAATCCATAAGTGGCTTTGTTATCTTTTTAGGCGGGAGTCTAATCTCATGGAAGTCTAAGAAACAACAAATTGTTTCTTTGTCCTCTATCGTAGTTGAATACAGATGCTTAAGACATGTTTATGCAGAATTAGCTTGGTTAAGCAGATTATTGAGTGAGTTAAATGCCGCCAATGTAAAACCAATTTCGGTTAAGTGTGATAATCAATTTATTGTCTACATTTCCAGAAACCCTGTATTTCATGAACGCACCAAGCACATAGAGTTAGATTGTCATTTTACCCGGGAGAAGTTATTGGAGGGTTTGATATCCTTGTCCCATGTGCCTACTCATCGACAATTAACAGACTATCTAACTAAGGCACTTCCAGGGGTTGTCTTTAGAGTATTCTTTCCAAGATGGAAATGGTTACACCACCTCCATCCTGACGGGTGTGTTGGAACTATATCATGTGGTCCAACGTGACCTTTCTTTTCCTTTATAATGTTCAACCTTTATAAGTGTTTTGTAACACTTAGCAAAACCTAATGAAAAGTGAATGAAAACCCGCCTCCTTTTACATTTTATGCAGTACCTTTCTTTTATCTCTAGCCTCTCCATGAGAGACTAGACCTAAGTTTTTGCTTCCGCTAAACATCTTCATGGTTCAATTCAATTTTACCTAATTTTAAATATTTGATAAGATAATTTTTCAAAAATATTTTATTATATATTTTTGAATGACATGAATACGTGTAGGGATGGCTCGACCGGGACCGGACCGGCGGTTCGAACCGGAACCGGACCGGGTCAAAACCGGAATCGGACCGGAACCGGTAGGAACCGGTTTTGACCCGGTCCGGTTCCAGTTCGAGAAATCCCTTTTTTCGAACCAGCGGTTTTTTATTTTTTTTTTTAAATTTTTTTTAACCGCCGGTTTTTTAAAAAAAATAAAAAAATAAACCGGCGGTTAAAAAAATTTAAAAAAAAAAATAAAAAACCGGCGGTTAACCGGGAAAACCGGTTAACCGCCGGTTCCAACGGCTAGTAAACTAGCCGTTGCCGGTTAACCGGCGGTCCTAACGGCTCCTAGCCGTTAGGAAATTAAAAAAAAATAAAAAAATTCATTTTTAAATATTAAAAAATCCATATCAAACCCCTATAAATACCATACCATACAATCTTCAAATCCTACATCCAACAACAACAATCTCTCTTCTCTTTCTCAAATCTCAATCTCATAATCTCTCAAATTCCATCAACAATCTCTCTTAATCTCTTCCTTTCTTAATCTTCCTTTTAATTAGCTTTTGTCTTTCAATATTTTATTGCTTTTACATTTTTAATCACATTATTATATTGTTCTAAGTTTTATTGTTTTATTGTTTTATTGTTTTATTGTTTTAATTGTTTTTAATTGCTTTTAATCATATTATTTAATTGTTCTTAATCATATTATGGCGGATGATTTTGACACCCAAGAGAGTGATAATGTCACTTCTCCCACTCCCACCTCCCAAGTTAGGTCCTCCGGTAGGGGTAGGACCGCTAGGCCTCAAGGGCAAGCTAGCGGTTCGAGGCCGGCTAGGGGTAGGGGGGGGAGGACCGGGACCGGGTCCTCCGGGAACCAATCCCGGAAACTAACATCTCCTGTTTTTACAAAGTGGTTTACTAAATTAGAACCCGGTATCGAGGAACTCGAGGCCGAGGATTATGATCCCGGACTAATTATTGTTTCTTGTAACTTTTGCGAGGCGACATTCCAATGGAAGAAAAGTGGAGGATATGGAACCCTTCAACGACACATGGAGCACAGACACGTCGCCGAGATGGGAATGCTAGGGGGACAAACGCAAATTTCTGGCGGATTTGCATCTTCTACTAGCGGTAACCCTTTATTTCGTTTTGATCATGAAGCTAATAGTGTAGCATTAGCCGAAGCTATTTGTGTTGATCATTTAGCATTTCGATTTAGTGAAAATGTAGGATTTAATGAGTATATTAAAGAGCATACACAACCCGCTTTTAAATCCGTATCTAGGAAAATGATTAAGAAAAACGTAATTAAGGCTTATAAAAGACACAAGGCCGAATTAGTTTCTTATTTTTCGCAAAATGATATGAATGTTTCTATTTGTAGTGATATATGGAGTGATAATACTCAAACCCATTCTTACATGGGTGTTACATGTCATTTTGTAGATCATCATTTTACAATGCAAAAACGTTTATTGGCATTTAGAGTCTTTGATGATTCACATACCGCACAAAATATTGCTATGATGATTCGTACAATTTTAGAAGAATATAGACTACTTAATAGAGTTTTTTCAATTGGATTCGACAATGCATCTGCTAACACCGCATCTATTAGAGATTTACAAGAAATGTGTCAACCTTTATTTGGTGGGAGATTTTTTCATATTCGATGTGCTTGTCATATTTTAAACTTATGTGTTCAAGATGGTTTACGTGTTATGAGTTATCATTTTGATCCAATTAAGAACGTTATTAAGTATATTTGGGGGCATCCTAAAGTTACAAGAGATTGAATGACCTTTTGTAAAACTAACGGGGTGCACCCAAAACGTTTTTCAAAAGATGTGGGTACCCGATGGAACTCTACTTACATATTACTATGTGAATGTATAGAATATAAACAAGTTTTAACGTCTTTTGTTTCTCAAAACCTTTCTGGCTCTACTTTCTATTTTAGCGAATCAGGTTGGGATATATGTCAAAGTATTGCAACGTTTTTAAAATGTTTTAGTGATGCAACAAAGAGATTTAGTCATGTTTATATACCAAGTAGTAATGTTTTTGTGTTGGAAGCTTGTAATGTTATGGCTGGTTTAAGTGAGGGAGCTAAAATTCCCGGCATTGAGGAATCCGTTGCAAGCATGAGGAGTAAGTGGTTGCAATACTATAGATATATTCCCGATTGTTTTCTTGTTGCTTGTGTTTTAGATCCTAGACTTAAATTAGGAGTTTTACACGCTCTTTTAGATGACTATTATGGATATATTTTAGCCGACGGTGAACTAGAGGATATTTTAGGTATGGTTTCTAGAACTAGAACAAACATTGAAACTTTATTTACTCATTTTTCGGATTCTCCGACTACTTCACAATTACCTCCGGCTTCTTCGAGCTCTAGTAGCTTGGGGGCCTTTGGAGCTAAGTATTTTAGTAAAAGACCAAGAGTTACAAACACGAATGCGGAAATTGATAACTATCTTAACACCAACTTTGAGTTTGTTAGTTGTGAAACTTTAGATGTTTTGAAGTGGTGGGAGGATCATAGGAGCATGTTTCCAACGCTTGCGAAGATTGCGGCTCAAGTTCTTGCCGTCCCCGCTTCAACCGTGGCGGTGGAACAAACTTTTAGTGCAGGAGGCAACACTTTAACGAGGAAGAGATCAAATTTGGCACCGGAGTCATTGGAGGCGCAATGTTGTGTTTGCGATTGGAAGAGAGCCGCAATGAGGCAACAACGTAACATTAACGAGTCATCAGAAGACGAGTGGATTGGAGATTCTACTACGATACGCACCGATTCATCCGCCGAAGATTCGACTTAGGTAACGGGTTTTGAAAAAAGGTAAAGAACTACGTGGGCTTTGATTCCTCTAACCCAAGAGGATACGTAGGCAACTTAACAAGTAAGTCACTGTTAAGTGCAAGCCCAATTTTTTTTAATTTTTTTGTTCCTTCATATTTAATTTAAAAAACTTAAAAACAATGATTATAAAAAAACGCTATTAAAAAGAATGTTTTGTAAAACATTCTTTTTAATAGCGTTTTTTTATAATCATTTTTTTAAAGTTTTTTAAACATAATTTTTAAACTTAAAAACAATGACAAAACATTCTTTATTAATAGCGTTTTTTTATAATTATTTTTTTTAAGTTTAAAAATTATTTTTACATTTTTTTAAATTTTTTTTTTTTTTTTTTTTAAAAACCGGTCCGAACCGGACCGAACCGGACCGAACCGGGATGAACCGGGATGAACCGGAACCGGACCGGAACCGGTCCGGAACCGGATTGAACCGGAACCGGTCCGGAACCGGATTGAACCGGAACCGGTGGAACCGGTTTTTTCCGGTTCCGGTTCCGGTTCCGGATTTCGGAGGACCGGAACCGGACCGGACCGGACCGGGAGCCATCATTAAATACGTGTACTATTTGCTTAGATATTTGAATGACATGTGTACTACTAATATCAATCTCTATTATTTCGTGCATCAACTAGCTAGTATTTCGATCTTTGACTGTTTAACTAAACATCTAAGACCCAAAAAAATCTTCATGGTGGTATGATACACAAATTTTCATATTGGTTTCTCTAATTAAACAACTAAAAAAGGAATTTTTTGTTGTTGAGATAGGTTTATCCCATTTTCTAAGGGGTAGGGCCTAGTTTTTTACCTCTTTTAGTTGTAAATAGCTTAGTTCACGCGTCATGCGCGGGTTTATATAACACGATATAGTTAATAAGTAATACGAATTATTATGTAATATATAATTTTTTATGAAAATAAGTTGATATATAATTAAGTTTTAAAAATTTAAATCTAATAAATAACGAATATAAATAAATTTTTATACCAAAAATCTTATTTGATCAAATTATCTTATGTCAATTTTAAACAAATTTAAATATATTGATTTTAACATATTTAAAACTATATAATTTAAAACACTACCATACAAAAAAAAATAAAACATTGTATCATATTTATTAAAATATCAATCTTTTTGTAATATGACATATCATAAAAATAACATTATAAATTTGTAAAATAAAATAATAGGATATTGGGAGGTCAAAATAAAAAAATTAACACAAAACAATCTTTTTGTGATATTTTTGCACATGATTTTTCAAATTTAATCATTTTTTAAGAAAGGGTCCAAATTCCATGAGAAATATGCCCTTAAGATGAGAAATAAGAAACAAGGAGGAAGCTTCCTCCTTCCTCCTCCCTCCCCCCCTCCTTCCTCCTTGGAGTTGACCGCCCGTTGACCACCCGTTAACCGGCCGTTGACCACCCGTTGACTTTTTAAATTTTTTTTAAATGTCAGTTTTTTTTTGGATTTTTTCCGTTTCAGTTTTTTTGTGCTATGATTTGTAAGTAAAAGTGCTATTCTTTATAAGGAAAAATGCTTTGTTTTTTTTTGGCTACCAAATATTTTTTGCTACGATTTATAAGCAAAAATGTTATGTTTTTTCTACAATTTTTTTTTGCTATGGTATGTAAGAAAAAGTGCTATGCTTTGTAAGTAAAATTGCTATATTTTTAGAGGCAAAAGCGTAACACATTTCACCTAGCATAGAGAAACACATATAGGCAAAAGTGTAGCACACTTCAGCTAGCTATAGAGAAGCACGTATAGGTGAGAAGTGTAGCACATTTCAGCCATAAGGAAGCACGTATAGGCGAAAAGTGTAGCACATTTCAGCCATAGAGAAGCACATATAGGCGAAAAGTGTAGCACGTACATTTCAGCCATAGAGAAGCATATGTATGCGAAAAGTGTAGCACATTTCAACAATAGAGAAGCGCATCCTGACAAAAGCGTAGCACCTTTCACCTAACCATAGAGAAGAACATATAGGTGAAAAAGTGTAGCACATTTTGGTCATAGAAAAGCACATTGAAGAAAAAGCGTAGCACCTTTCACCTAACATAGAGAAGCACATATAGACAAAAGCGTAACACACTTCAGCTAGCCATAGAGAAGCACATATAGGCAAAAGTGTAGCACAATTCAGGTAGCAATAGAGAAACACATATAGGCGAAAAGCGTAGCACATTTCAACAATAAAGAAACACATCTAGGCAAAAAGTGTAGCACATTTCACCTAGCATAGAGAAGCACATATATGCAATATCGTAGCATGGTTCAGCTAGCCATATAGAACCACATATGGGCAAAAGCGTAGCATATTTCAGTAATATAGAAGCACATAACACTTGTGGTAGCACATACTTTGCAAGTTCAAATTTTGGTCTAAAATATCATAGCACATTTCAGCCATTTTGAAGCACTTAATTTTGTAAGTACAAAATCCGGCTTTTAAAAAAAAAATTTGGCCCAAAAAAATTTTTTTTTTTTAAAAAAAAGTCAACGCCGGTCAACGGTCGGTCAATGGTCAATTCCGGTCAAACCTGGTCAATGGTCAATTACTTGGGTCAAAACCCTAGAAGAGTGTAATCTTAGCCATTGAATTTCCTAGCTAGGATTACTTCTCATTTCTCATTTTAAAATTAATTTCTCATTTGATCTTTATATTAGAATAAACTAGCGTGTGTTCCCGTACCATGTACGGGGTCGTATGTAATAAATATTTTAATAATATTATTTATATTACATACTATTAATTAGTTTATAGATTATAGCTTATACTTTATGGTTTATAATTTATGATTTACGATTTATGTTTTATAGTTTAAGTTCATTAATAACTCAATTTAATTAGATTGATAACATAATAATAGATAATAATATAGATATATATATATATATATATAAGATAAAGATAAAGATAAAGATATAATATGATAAAAGATAAAAATCGATATATCTTTTTGTAATATAACCTATAAGATATCTTTTTGATTTTATATGATAACAAATAAAAATCGATACATCTTTTTGTAATATAACCTATAAGATATCTTTTTGATTTTATATGATAACAGATAAAAATCGATATTTCTTTTTGTAATATAACCTATAAGATATCTTTTTGATTTTTTACTTATTTAATTCAAAGATATATATTAAAATATAAAGTCGGATGATGTGGAGGATGACATGGTGGATGATGTAGCATAGCTTAGAGGTCGACACATAGGCAAATTGAATATGAGGGCGACATGTGGCAAAAACAACGTTCTGTTTTAGTATATGTATAGATAGTAAAAAATCGTGACTAATGAAATGATGACATGTGGATGACCTGAATGAAGTGTATGTCACCTGACATAGTTAGAATTGAAGAAAAGTATTTTATTTTAGTAATTATATAAAGATTGTTTAACCATGGACACACTAGACAAAACATTTTCATATTTATGGAAAAAAAAACTTATAGAATTCACGAACTAAATTAAAAAGAAGAGGCCAAAGAGAAAGAGACGCAGATTTATGAAGCTGGTGCATGCTGTTTTTGGTCAGGAAGAAGAAAAAGAAAGAGAGGTCAACTTGGGCCACTGTCATAATCTGACTCTCCAACTTCAATCCAATGAAATACCACAGAACATATTAAAAGCTGCCCTGCTGGTGCGTGTTTGTCCCGATTCAGAAACTCTCCTTTTCACCGTAGCCTCATCGATATTGAATTCCAAGCAGATGCAGTTTGATCCAACGGCATTTATGTCCATTTCCTTGGAACAAACGAAACCAGAATCGATTCAATACAAAATTGTGTAATACGGAGTACTCTAGATATCAAATTAATTCTTAACCAAAAAAAAGTATGAAAATTATTCAAATGACGACAAACGTATAACTTATAGGAAAAGTTCCTGTGAGAACAAGGCTTAACGTAGAATAAACGAAGTTGTCGCTTTCACAAATAACAAACTAATGTTCATAATTAGGACCATAAAAGTTTTTGAGGCATTTTGAGAAAAAAAAAAAAAGTTCGCAGTAATTACAAGTATGCCACCGCGACCTCACTGAAAGCGTTCAAAAAAATTATGTCCTAGATTATGAACATTATCATCCAAAAATATGAACATTGACGTGTAATATGTGAACGAGATTTGTTCGTTTTTCCTATGTTAAGAGTTATTTGCGTTTGAACTTTCCTTAAAACTTATAACTAAAAGGGAAAATTACATGAAACCACATTTTATAGGAGCGAATTTGCGACAAATCACACTTTATATGCGTGTTTATTTTAAACATTCTTTATCTTTATTTTGTTAGCGCGAAGCCACCCCTCGTCTAACTCCGTTAGATTTTCTCCATGCGCTCTTTTCATGCTGATCAATCTGGCCGTTAGGAAAGGATATCTGAAGGGCGACGTGAACGAGGTGGACATGAACGACCTCCGAGATTTTCAGAACGATCTCAACGACTCTCTTTCGAGAGAATTCTAGGTTTTAATTACTTGGTAGTGTATATACATATGCTTGTTTGTTCATGAGACTCACGCCGTAACTATTGCAAAAAGCTCTCTATTCATCATTCGTGCAACTCTGATTTGTATTGAAGATCTTAGTTATCAATCGAGCATTCGTGTTGTATCTTCTGTTATTCGCATTCGAATCATTCTGCCCATCTAGCTAAGCTTATCATTCATTCGTTATCTTATTTCCATTCTATATTACTGTCTAGGAAGCCGTAATATTTCTTCTGTTTCGTCTGATTAACCTCACTTTAAGGCAATTTGATCTGTAGTTATTATTTGCCCCAAACAATTTGGCGCCCACCGTGGGGCAATCAACCGATTTCAGGTTATAATAAGTTATCCAACAACCGATCGGAATGGTGAACGAGTCTTCCGAAGTGAATGTCCACGGATTGGTCGTGGTTGACCCACCTCTCGTTAACATCGAGACTGTGAAGACACTCGCCTAATCCAAAGGCAACACTACAGGAAATTCCGACGACAACGTCGCTACCGACGATGTTGCCCGCTCAACCAGAGAAGAGATGCAGCTGATGGCCCAATCAGTGGAAACTCTCCGTCAGGAGATGCTCGATCAGCGTTAACACTATGAGGCCTTTTCTGCGTCTAACAAAAAAATAATTACTGAAAAATTATCTCTCTAAGCGCAGGTAAAATATGTAGGGTCCAACTAAACGAGGGCCAAAAGGGTTCCTAACGTCGTTGACGTGCACACTAGGCTCGACCTAGAAGACATCGAGATGACGCCCGCGACCAACCGCAAAGCATCGATCGGTAACCCTGAACTCAATGAAATCAATTCGATTATGACTAACCCGGTTACTTTTTCTATTCCCACCGGTCCATCCAGAAACCGAGTGACTAAGACACAGGTCGCACCAAACAACAACATCCCGATGCTCATCGATCAGGCGCTCAACAAGCGCCTCAAAGCCTTTGACGAAAGAATAGCAAGAATCCCCTGTCTCCCGCAACCCATCGAAAGAGAAGCCTTGGACGGATTCGAAGATTCGACGTTCGTTGATAGCATCGCTCGGGTCGAGATCCCCAAGAAGTTTCACTTGTCAAGCATGGCAAGCTACGATGGAACAAGTGACCCTGACGACCACGTCGCACTCTATAAGCATAAACTCATGACTATCTCGGTTACTCGAGGGAGTCGAGAGACAGTCATGTGCAAAAGCTTTGGGACATCGTTGTCTGGGCCGGCCTTGGCATGGTTCATGCATCTTCCGCATGGATTCAATTTGCCAGCAGTCGCAAACCAGAAAGATAATCTAGCGACTAATATCATGTTATTCAGAAATCTAACGAGCCTCTCCGTGATTATCTCAGTAGGTACAACAAAGCAAAGGTCTCGACCCCGCACTGCGACGTACGAACGTCCTTTGAAGCCTTCAGGCGGGGTTTAGTGAAAGGTAGTGAGCTATATCGCGAGATGGGAAAGTACCCTTGCCGAAGCTTCGAGGATGTACATGCGAAAGCTATGGTGCATGTCGGGTTGGAGGAAGACGAGTCTCCCTACATGGTTAATTCCAGGCCTAACCGTGTAGACAGACGATCCAATGGAGATAGTCGTCGAGATCTTCAGAGCCAATCCTATCCTCGCGACAAAGAGGACAGGGGCAGGACAAGCCAGAATCGAAGGCAACACCACAGGAAAGTCCGGCGACAACTTCGCTTCCGACGATGTCGCCCGCTCAACCAGGGATGAGATGCAGCTGATGGCCCAATCCATGGAGACTCTCCGTCAGAATATGCTTCATCAACGTCAACGCTATGAGGCCTTATCTGCGTCGAACAAACAATTAATTACTGAAAATTTATCTCTCAAAGCGCAGGTACAATCTGTAGGGGGCCGGTCTAACGAAACGAGGGCCAGAAGGGTACCTAACGTCGTCGACGTGCAGACTAGGCTCGACCTACAAGACGTCGAGATGACGCCTGTTTGTGCCTAAAAATAAGACGAGCAAGGAACGCGTCATGAGCTACGCGTAGGAGGATCACGTCGACGCGACGAGAAAGAAATGAAGGCGTCGATATAGGAAATATAAGGTCGGCCGAGTATATTTCATCCATTAATTGTATATTCCTTATGTAATTGGTAAAAGATATTAGAAAGAATATCTTTTGCCATATTTTATATCATCATTAGATAGAAGGAAAAGATAATATCCTATTTCCTTAAAGATAGAACTAGGGTTAGCCTATAAAAAGAGGCTAGCACATTCTTTGTAATCATTCAACCACCTCGAGTAATAATACAAGTACAAGCCCTTAAACCCTAATTTCCCATCGCGTTCTTGAGTGTTGAGATTGTTATCGTAAAGTTTGATCTTTGCCCTACAATTGCTTAATTATCATCTCGTTGGTAATTTAGCTACAAACAAATGGCGCCCACCGTGGGGCTGGATAAAAAATGTATCATCTTTCCACATAAAAGGAACACTTTCTCCAAGAAACCATGACTAATCCCACAAACAGCCCGTTGTCTGGAGATAAGAGATCCGAAGAAGAGGTCATCATGACGACCTCCAAAGAGGAGCGCGAAGAAGACGGCGAAGTAACCAACGTAGCCGCCATGACATGGACGTCGTCGCTGAGGAAGAAGAAGTTTACCCTAGTACCAGGGGTATCAAGACGATCTCCCCTCCAAGGCAACGACGCCAAAAGAGAAGTGATAGATAGTATTTCATACATATTATTTAGTGATTATTAGCTTAGGTTAGGATCATTTGGGAGATATTTTATATGTAATTGCATGATCCGGAGTTGAAGAGAAGAAGTAGTGAACTATGAAGATTAGTGAAGATTGAAGACGTCATTCGAGGAACTGAAGAAACCAAGTAAGAAGACGACAAAAGACTTGAAGAGAAGAGAAGACGAAGTAGATGCAGAAATCCGCAGGCAAGCCGCAGGTGACCCGCGGTCGCGGATTTGTAGCAGACATAATTTTCTAAGTATGGAATCCACGGGTGAGCCGCGGGTGGACCTGATTTCCGCGCCCGTGGATTACGTGCTGAACACCGAATTTGTTTCCGAGTTTTATCTTGTTTTTCTATTTATTTATACTTTTTCCTTTTATTTCGTATTTCGGATTTATTATTTCCTAGCAGTATTTAAGCCTAAAAACACTTCTGTTTTAGGTTATCTCAGATTACTTTGAAGAACCCTAGTTTTGTCTGCATGTGGATGTTGAACTAATTTCCCTTTGTTTCGCCTGACGGTTGAAGCCTTTGACTGTATGGTTGTGAGATTCTAAACTTTATTTTGCATAGTGCTAGGGTTTGGTAATTCCGGGTCGGAGTTCTTTATCTAGTACTCCCTCCGTCCCACAATGTTCTTCCCATTTTTTCATGACACATTTTCCGAGGTACGTTTTGTATCCTTAATATCTCTAGTTTTATGTTAATACAAATAATAAAAATTTGATATTATTAAAGTACGCATTATTACGAATCAAACAAGACCCCACATGACTATATATTTTCTTATATATCAAGACAAAACGAGAAGATTCTCTTCAACTGTGAATAGTATACACTTCGAAATGAGAAGAACAATATGGGACGGAGGGAGTAGCAAACACATGTTTACATGAGCGGGTCGCAGTGTTTACTTGTGAATGAGAATTGATTGCATGCTTATCTGACGGGTTGTCTGAATTGCATGTATCCTGCTATATTCTTTCGCTTAATGTATCTATTGAATTGAGTCTTGAAGGTCTTCAGATTTGTTTAATAGGAAGTTATATCAGGGCGGGTTGCGCGCTGGTATTTATGTTTGAACAGGAATAGGCAAATCTATGATCAACCTTGCATGTCATTGTGTGGATATTTGTTAGGTGGAACGCTTTCCCAATCATATTAGCACAACTCTTGCTACTTTGTTACTTTTACTTGTCTTAGGTTATAGAACAGCACATCCCCCCCTTTTGGTATGTTCGTTGGTAATAGTTATTTGCTTAAGAATAGACTACTTGATTCTCTTGGGATTCGACCCTTGCTTTCCTGCTATACTAGCTGGTTAGTTAGGTTTTCTTTGATAGGCACAAAGATTTTAGCCTTGTCAAGAAGCCCGAGAAAGATATGACGCCATGCGTCGTCGTCGCCGCGTTGGTAGCGCAACAAGTCGACACCTTGAGGAATGAAATGCTATTGATGGCTGGAGCGCCTAAATCCATAGTTCCCGTGCATGAATTAGGATATCAAGAAAGTCCCTTTGTCAACGCCATCGCCGCCAAGAAGATCGGCAAGAAGTTCACCGTCGCTCATCTCCCCGTCTACGACGGATCCGATGATCCAGAAGAACATATCTTGCTTTACAAGGCAAAGCTCTCTACAAGTCCCATCAAGCCAGAGCTAAGGGAAGCAATGATGTGGAAGTTCTTCAGCTCGACGCTGAAAGGCCAAGCCTTGACATGGTTCATCCATCTCCCCAGAAGAAGTATCTCATCCTATGCTGAACTCTTCAACATGTTTCGCCTACAGTTCGCCACCAGCAAGATGTTTGCAAGACAGCCTTCAGATCTTCATAACATACGCATGAATAAAGTCGAGACTATAAGAGCCTTCATGAAGCGTTTCAATGACGAGAAGATCACCATCCCGGATTGCAACGAGTCTACCGCTGCCGACGCGTTCAGATGATCTCTCCCGCGAGACAGTGACTTGTATAAGGAGTTGACAAAGACTCGACCTGATTCCTTTGTCGTAAGCAGAGAAAGGGCTATAGAATCCATGCATCTCAAAGAAGATCTCCAAAGGCACGCCGAGGACAATTCTCATTCTCCGCGCAGACGAAACCCTCCACGTAGAAACTCTCCTCAGTGTCGACACCATGAACGCCAGGAACGAGGAGATCACCATGATAGAAGAAATAAGCCATTCCAAAGGGAGCCACCTATGGTGCACAATGTAAGCGAGGTCAACAACGTCTACGTGGTCGAGAGGGGTGTCCATATGAAGACCGACACGTTGCGAGTCATGAGCGCGATGGAGAAACTATGTGATGTAAGATGGCCAAGAAAGCCAAACCCGGAGAGAAAGCCAGGATCGGGAAAAGGGTATTGTGAGTTCCACAACGATACCGGCCATCCCACAAATGATTGTTACACCTTGAGAAGGGAAGTGTTAAGACTCCTAAAGAGGGGAGATTTGTTAGATTTACTCTCCAGAGAAGGAAGGGATGTCTTCGAAGGAGTGAAAAGAGAAAGGAAATCCCCAACTCCACCACCGCCACCATCAGGTCACGCGAGGACCATCCACACTATCTTTGGAGGCTCCTCCATGAGTGGCTACACCGCGTCCGCCTCCAAGAGAAACACCAATGCTTCACGTAGCGAAGGTGGTGCTATGCCAATCTATCATGTCAGGTCCATCAAAGAATATTGTCCAATCACGTTCGAGGAACCAAACGGGAATGTGGATCATCACGACAGGTAAGTTATCTCCCTCACCATTAGTAATTGCAAAGTTAAGAGGATCCTCTTCGACAACGGGAGCTCTGCCAATATCATTACGCTATCCGCCATCAAAGAGCTCGGACTCTCCAGTAACGACGTGGTGAAGAAATACACCCCCATAGTAGGTTTTAGTGGTGAAGTCGCAGACATGTTAGGAGAAATCACCCTAACCACTCTAGCTAAAGGGGTCAACATGCAAACTAAGTTCGTGGTAATGGAAGCAGAACCGCCCTACAACATGATCTTGGGAAGGCCTTGGTTGCATGCCATGAGGGCCATACCTTCGACATATCACCAGTCCCTGAAGTTCCCGTCTCCATGGGGGATCCAAGAGATCAAAGGTGAGCCCCAAGTTGCGAGAGAGTGTTAAAGTATCGGAATGAAGAGCACCACCAACGCGTCTTTGGATAAGAAAACCAAGGCGTAGCAATCAAAAGACCATGAAGAGCCAACAAGGTACGTGAAGCGAAAACTCTACGAGCTGAAAGATAAGATTTGCCAAGTAGAAGATGAGAATTACATGTTGGAAGTCAAAGTCTATACTCCCCGACGAGTTGAGAAGACAAAGGCGTCTTCATGGTCTAAAATACCAAATAGCAAGGGGTTGAAGCATCACAAAACCCAAAAAGATCAAAAAAAGTCAATTAAGAAAGCTAGGGGTGGAAAAGCAATCCTCAACGCGTCGAGAAAGATCCAATCCATAAAGCCAGATAAGAAAGGCCGCAACAAACTAAGAGATAAGAGCGTCGATAAGAACGACACATCTCTACATAAGTATAAGCAAAGTCTCCGACTCCAAAGATGGCGAGAATTCATGGCTAAGAACACCAATCTAAGCTACGTGTTCCTGAAACATCATCCATCATAAGCGAACTCCACCAAAAATATTGAGAATCTCTATGCTTTCTAAGTTGTCCTTTGTTTCTTGCATGAGTAGGACTAGATTTCTTTAAGTTTCAATAAGAACATGCCGTCGTCTTAGGGTCAAAGCGACAAGGGGTCGTGGCGATTAGGGGTAGACGTTGATGTCGTAGTCCATTGTTCCATGATGCGTCTTTTATTAATATACAAGTAGACCTTTTTCTTCTCCAACGTGTTAAGCATGCTGAGTTGTTTCATTTCCAACGACTTGCTCTATGTCTATTAAGAGAACGTGCCTCTTGAGTACGGTGTACCACCTAAGAAGAAAGAAGGCCGCGGCGAAAATCCGCGTCGGGGAGGAATTTCGTTAGCCTACACGTTCAAGGCTCCATCTACGCGTACGCAACGTTAGCCAAACCGCCGACTCTGAGTCGATGCTTCCCATGATTGTTAGCGACGTGTGGAAATGGTCATGGGGAATGAAGCCCGGAACCTCACGAAACCGGCACGGATCCTCTGAGCAAACAAGGGTAAACCTATTTGACACGTTCCTTTCTCCAGGAACGCACCTTCCACGGCCCCTCTGAGAGTCATGAATCCACGGGCATAATTCTCCATCTGGTTAGGAGGCGTCCGCCGGCATCGTAAGTCCAAACCGTCACGAGTTGGACGCTACACGATTAACAAGTTGTTTGTAGTGAAAGTACCAACATGTTAGAACTTAAGCAATTGTAGGGCATCGATCAAACTTGACGGTGCAAACTCTTCGTCTAGAAAACACCATTGATGAAAAGAGAGAGAATTGGGATACTTGTGTATTACTTGGGGAAAAAGCCTCTGTTATAATGATAAGGGAGCCCTTTATTTATAGGCAAACCCTAGTTCTATCTTAAAGGAAAGAATCTTATCTTTTTCCTTATATCTTTAACCTAATATAAAACATGGTAAAAAATATGTTTTCTAATATCTTTTACTATTTACATAATTAATATTAAAAAAAGACATAAATATACTCAGCCGACTTTATCTTGATCTCGATGACACCTTCATACTCGTTCTTTCTCGTACCCGTCGTTGTCTACGCGTAGCTCTTCTCGTCGACGTACTTAGTCTTCACGAAGGTGACCTTGGGAACTCGTAGGTGATCTCGTGGATGATCTCGTAGAGGACTTCATCTATCTCGTAGATGACCTCATCTATCTCGTAGATGACCTCATCTATCTCGTAGATGACCTCATCTATCTCGTAGATGATGTCGGGGACCCTGTTGATGGTTTCAGGGTTATGAATGACCTTGGGAGCCTCGTTAAAACCTTCTTAGGAAAACCTCGTTGGAAAAACCATGAGAAGAGTAAAAAGAATACTCTGTGCTGAACTTTGTGATGTCGACGATCATGTTACTTGCTTGAACGTCTTCTATTGGTTTCCCCGTTTCCATGTACATTCCAACGCGTTGATCCTACGAACATTTCGCAACCGTAGTGGTATTTATAGGCACAAACAATACCCCTATGGCGTTTTACGGATCTTATTGCCTTGTAGATCTGGGAAACATCTTCATCTTCTTCAATGCCTTCTCTTAATATCAACGCGTTGCTTCTATAACTTGATGCTTGAAAGTCTATTGCTTCATAGTCAGTTCCCTGAACTCGTGTTTCTACATTTGAACATGTCTTTTCTTTCTAACTGGCGATAGGCGATCTGGATCTTGGACTTCTTACTCCTTCTTTGGAGAGAATCAACTTCGTGCTTAATCGACTCTGAAATAGTTGCAAGCCAAATATGAATCATGGCTAATGAGGACTTCGTAAGTGATGTCGTTGCTTCACCATAATCCTCAGCTGGGTTACTTGGATCATCCTGTCTTCAAGCAAACTTTTAGATGGCGATTTACTTCTTTCTTGTAACATATCTCCTTATTGGACCTTCGCCAATATCATGTTTGGATTCTTAACATGGTACCTCGAGCATCTTCTGCTCCTTTTTCTTAGGATATCGCTTTTGGAGGAAACTACGACTTCATCAATGATGAGAGAAATAGTCGACTCTTTCAACTTCTTTCTTTGCTAGTGCATACTCAGATCCTTTTCTCTTATGCTTGTTCTCGTCTAATCGTTTCTTTTACTCTAGGAAGTTTCATGTGGACACTTCGTCGCTCGTAGGTCTCTTACTTTAGAGTTCGATGGGGAAGTGGTTCAATTTAACATTTTTGATGCTATGAAACACCCCGTCGAAGATGCTGCGTCTATTTGTTCAATCGATGTAATTGATCCTATAGTTCAAGATGTTTTCAATATCTTTGTCTTGGATGAATTACAAAGTGTATTAGAACACATCATCGTTCACTCACCAACACTTGATTTGTCTCTTCCACCTGAGATTCAAAGTGTTGTAGCTCGTCTAGACGCTTCGGGTAGAATTTTGGTCGGTCGGCCCATGCTACTAACATTGGAGAGCGAAAAGCTTCTTCCTTCTATTGTGCAGGCACCGGTTGTAGAGCTCAAGCAATTACCCGAGCACTTGAAGTATGCTTTTCTTGGGGAAAATGATACCCTCCCGGTAATCATTTCGAGCAAGTTGACAGGTGAACAAGAGAGAAGGTTGGTGATGGTATTGAAAGAACACATTACCGCTCTTGGGTGGACCATTGCTGACTTCAAGGGAATTAGCTCTTCCACCTGTATGCACAGGATCCTTCTTGAGGAAGGTGCTAAACCCTCTACGCAACCCCAAAGAAGATTAAACCCACCTATGATGGAGGTGGTCAAGAAGGAGGTGCTGGAACTTCTTCAAGCTGACATGATCTACCCCATTTCGGATAGCCAATGGGTGAGTCCAACTCAATGTGTCCCTAAGAAGGGGGGCATAACATTGGTAGAGAATCAACAAGGTGAGATGGTTCCTACCCGATCTCAAACGGGTTGGAGAGTATGCATTGAGTACCGCAAGCTGAACGCGGTAACCCGAAAAGATCATTTCCCTCTCCCTTTTATTGGTCAAATGCTTGAACGACTTGCCGGTCGTCCATATTATTGCTTTCTAGATGGGTATTCAGGGTATTTTCAGGTGGCTATTGCACCCGAAGATCAAGAGAAGATGACGTTTACATGTCCCTTTGGCACTTTTGCATATCGTAGGATGCCTTTTGGATTATGTAACGCGCCCGGGACCTTTCAACGATGTATGGTAAGTATCTTCTCGGAATACATTGAACATTCATAGAAGTTTTTATGGATGATTTTACGGTACATGGGGATAGCTTTGATGCATGTTTAAATCATTTGTCACTTGTGCTTAAAAGATGTGTAGATACTAATCTAGTATTGAATTCTTAAAAGTGTCATTTTATGGTTGAACAAGGGATAGTATTGGGGCACATAATTTCAGCTAGGGGTATTGAGGTCGATAAGGCAAAGATTGACGTCATTCAATCGTTGCCTTATCCTACTAATGTGCGTGAAGTGCGTTCTTTCCTAGGCCATGCAGGTTTTTATCGCAGGTTTATCAAGGACATCTCTTAGATCTCCACGCCCCTATGTGAGCTTTTGAAAAAGGAAGCTACCTTTGACATGTCGAATGTGTGCAAGAAGGCATTCGACACTCTGAAATCCCACCTCACCGAAGCACCAATCATCCAAGTACCCGATTGGTCTCTACCCTTTGAGATCATGTGTGATGCTAGTGATTACGCGGTGGGAGCCGTTCTTGGTCAAAAAGTCGGAAGAGCAATGCACGTCATCTACTATGCTTCCACGACTTTGAACGGAGCTCAGAGAAATTACTCCACCACGGAAAAGGAGTTGCTAGCCGTGGTGTTTGCCCTTGAAAAGTTTCGGCAATATCTTTTGGGCACGAAGGTGATTATCCACACGGACCACGCTGCTCTTCGTTATCTCATGACGAAGAAGGAATCAAAGCCAAGACTCATTCGATGGGTTTTGCTCTTAAGAAAGTTCAATGTGGAAATCCGGGACAAGAAGGGAGTTGATAACTCCGCAGCTGATCATTTGAGCCGGATTGTGCACGAGGACGGTAAATTACAGGTTCAAATTCAAGGTACGTTCCCGGACGAAAACTTGTATCAAATTAATTCTGCTTCTGCTGAGAACACCAGCAACAAGCCGCGCCCGCGGTATGTGCTCTCAAACATTCTCGGAAAAAGGCGAACCGCAACCGCGGCTCGGAAACCGCGCCCGCGGTTTGTGTTTGCCAGAATTCTCAGTACAAGGAGAACCACGACCACGTCTCGATAACCGCGATCGTGGTTTTCTGACAGCAGAGTATGCAGATTATACAGAATTTGCAGAAATTGACCCCGAATACAAGCTTTTTCGCCCTCCGGTCTTTCAAACCATGGTTTGCCGACATAGTGAACTACCTGGTTCGCGAAGAATTCCCGCCGAATTACACCAAAGCTCAAAAGGATAGGATCAAGCGGTAATCACGTTTCTACGTTTGGGATGACCCCTACCTTTGGAGACATTGTGTTGACAAGGTAATCCGACGATGCCTCCCGGATAATGAGGTACAGTCTGTCCTTACTTTTTGTCATTCTCATGCATGTGGGGGGCATTTTGGGGCTAACAAAATGGCTAGGAAGGTATTGGACGCCGACTTCTATTGGCCACACATCTTTCGGGTTGTGTTTGCCTTTTGCAAAGCTTGCGACCGATGCCAAAGGGTCGGGAAAATTTCTAAACGAAATGAGATGCCACAAACACCATTAGTCTTTTGTGAGACTTTTGATGTTTGGGGTATTGATTTCATGGGACCCTTTCCTAGTTCGTTTGGGAATTTATACATTTTACTTGCGGTGGACTACGTTTCCAAATGGGTGGAAGCGAAGGCCACCAGAACTGATGATTCCCGAGTGGTAGCAGGTTTCTTGAAGGAGAATATCTTTTCTCGTTTTGGGATTCCAAAGGCTCTTATAAGTGACCAAGGTACTCATTTTTGCAACAAGACGGTGAGTGCACTTTTAAAGAAGTATCATGTCACTCAACGAGTCTCAACTGGTTATCACCCCCAATCCAATGGACAAGCTGAGGTGTCCAATAGGCAAATCAAGGGGATTCTGGAAAAGACGGTGGCTCCTAATCGAAAGGATTGGAGTCTAAGGTTGGATGATGCACTTTGGGCATATAGGACTGCCTACAAAACTCCAATAGGAATGTCCCCATATCGACTTGTGTTTGGGAAGGCTTGTCACCTTTCGGTGGAGTTAGAGCACAAGGCATGGTGGGCGGTGCAAAAATGCAACATGGAGTTGGATGAGGGAGGCGACTTTAGGAAGTTGCAAATCCAAGAGCTTGAAGAGATACGCCGGGATGCGTATGAGAATGCGGTGATCTACAAGGAAAAGACGAAGGATTGGCACGACAAGAACATCTTGAGGAAAGATTTCAAGGTGGGAGACAAGGTCTTGCTCTACCAATCTCATCTTCAACTTTTTCCGGGTAAGTTGCGATCCCGGTGGAATGGCCCGTATGTTGTTGCTCGTGTCTTTCCTCATGGCGTCGTGGAGTTGTTTGACAAGGACAACCGCAACGTCTTCAAGGTGAATGGTCAAAGGTTAAAACCTTACCATGAGGGATTCAACAAAGTGTCTTTAGATGAAATGGCTCTAGAAGAGCCAACTTTTGAAAATTGAAGAGGGGAAACCAAGTCGAGCCACGACTCTAACTAAGGCGCTGCTTGGGAGGCAACCCGAGGTATTTTTTTCCTATCCCATGTGAATTTCATTTTCTTTTTAATTGTTTTGTTTTCTATTTTCTAGGAATTCAAGACGAGAAGACGATGGTCGTTTGCTACTAAAGGAATTGACGGTTCTTCTTTTCGTTTATACAAAAAAAAAAGAAAAAAAAAAGGAGAAAGAGAAAAAAGGAATTGACGGTTCTACTTCTACCATTTTCTCTTCGACTTTCATCTTCTACCCTTCTCCATCTCAGATTTCATCTTCTAACCCTTCTCCATCTCAGATTTCATTTTCTACCCCATATACGTACCCCACTTCCCATCCCCACCAATCAAACCCTAACTCCCACTTCCACCATTCTCTACTTCCCACCACATAAAATCCTCCCACCTCAATGGGGCGAAGGCTCATCATCTGCAGCTCCGGCTGACATACCTTGGGAGCAACGTCTATTCGAGCGGATTGAGTTTGTCTACCAGTTGGTTCAGACGGTGAACAAAAATGTTGAGAGGCTGCAACATTCGGTGGATGACTTGCGGCTCGACATGCAGGCTCGTTGGCCCGACTATCCAAACCGGGATGACCCGGATCAGTGAGCTTCTTCCTCTCTTCCTCATTATTTTTCTATGTCTTACACACTGGGGGAGGGGAATTAGTTCATTGCTTATCCTAGAGTAGTTTCATTTCCTTGTTATTTCCCTTCGGTTTTTTTTGAATTTGGGTTGTACTTTGCATGGAATTAAAAACAGAAAAAGCCACAAAAATACGAAAAAAGGCAAATGAAAATCCTGGGATGGAAAAATCCATGCAATAAGCGGGTAGTTCGGCTTACATTAGGCTTGGAAAAAAAGGACTTGAGGGCGGTAAGGAATGGTGAGATTGAAAATGCAATGAGAGGCTAGGTGAAAACCTTTCGGGGCGCCTAGGCAAAATGAGTGAAATGAGTGTCTTAGGACAAAATGTTTTGCATGTTAACCACTATGGAGGACCAAATTGATAGATTTCTTTCTCATCATATTGTTTGTATACTAAATGTGTTAGTGATTTGTAGTTTCTTTCTTTTTCATACTTCCTGAGATCTTTGAGTGGTTATTGTAAAAGAGTAAGTTTCTTTTAGCTTACTCGGGCACGAGCAAGGTCTAAGTATGGAGGAGTTTGATAAGTGGTGTTTTACATACCGCAACTATGGATTATTAGCTAGTTTTGTATAGGATTATGTTATTTGTTTCTATGTAATCTGTATCCTGAAGCTGTTCGAGAAAAGATTTACATATGAGATTCCAAGAGATGATACGAAGCATTGGAAGCATTGAAGCATAAGGAAGAAGCTGCTGATGACGAAGACGATGACGAAGACTTGAAGAAATCAGTAGCTGCTACCTCAGACGACACAGCCGCACCCGCGGGTCTGAAGCCGCACCCGCGGGTTTCACCCTCAGCCAAGGATCCGAGAAAGCACAAGCCGCGCCCGCGGGTCCCAAACCGCGCCCGCGGCCCTCTGCCATCCTGAAATTCCGGAGAATCCAAAACCGCGCCCGCGGCTCTCAACCCGCGGGTGCAGTTCCTCGACAGAAGAATCAAATTGATGTCTTTGCCAATTGAAGTATTTTGTGTTTAATTCTGCAATTGTCCACACGTTTTTATCACCTTAATGTGGCTGTTACAATAGCTGATGACTATTTAGGTTGTGGATGATCATCCTTGATCGGATACCTTTTGTTTTACTTAAGTTTTTGGAGAGTTTTTCACAAAACTTATGAGTTGCTAAAGTTCCTTTGTTTCACTTGGCGTCTGAAGCTTTTGGATTCAACAAGTTGTGAGTTTATCCTTTCCCTTTGTCTACTCTTTGATTGTCTCAACTCTCTTGTTTGTATTGTCCATGAACTAGATTTACTACTTTAGACTGATCACCTAAGTTAGTTTTATCTTATTCATATTGCTAGAGTTTTATACTTCTAGTTGAATTATCATACTTGTTGTGTAGCATAATCTATTTGCATGAACTAGTTGTGATTGTTATTAGAGAAGAGAATTGAGTACATGTCGAGTATCCGACTAGTTGTCCATGATATTGCATGTATCTATCTATTCCTGAATGCATTGCTACTTTGTTATTGAACTTTGATAGTTTCAAGGTTATAATCGAGTAAGGGTTATTAGGACTAGTTGGACTAATAACTATTCAAGAACAGGAATTAGAACGATCACTTGAGAACTTGACATAGGGATGAAAAGGATTCTAAGATCAACTGGTTAATCTAATTGTGGATAATCGCTAAGTGGAACACTTCGCTTAATATTGTTATAACCAAGTTGACATTCGATACTTCGTATCAAAACCATTAAAACCCCCCCTTTGGTTACGTTTATTGGTTGGTCATTGTGATAACTTAAGAATTTGATAAACTGATTCTCTTGGGATTCGACCCTTGCTTGCGCACTATATTACTTAGTTTGCACGTTAGGATTACTTGACTTGGCACACGACAAATTAGCCGCGTCAGAAACCTATCGCCACGACCACTCTCCAGGAACGCGTACTTGCGCCTTCCACGGCCCCTCGAGAGTCATGAATCCATGGGCAAAACGCCAAACCGGCAGGGATGCGTCCACCGGCATCGTAATTCCTAACAATCTAGAAATCGGACGCTACACGATGAATAGGCCCGTCGATTAAAAGAGTTCGACGTCGACCTAAACGCTAGCGTGAGGCAACAGACCCACCTTAAAAGTAAGGGGTAACGTCACAAGCTGATAAAAATCACACGTTGACCTATGTCCGCCACTCGCTTCAGGGTTCGGAGGAAATGCTGGACCCAACCCTCATGTAAGCCGGCAACGTAACTAAAGCAGCCGCGATGACCACAATGATACCAGGGGTAGAAAAACCAAAACCTCGAAGTCAAAGATCGACATATGCGTCATAAGTAAGAAATATTTGACGAACCCATGTACTCATAACAGTATTTCTTTGTGTTTGTTGTAGGTGAGTTGTGTTTGTCGTCCTCATCTGGAACAACAGTGTTTGATAGTGTTGATATCCCTGAGGTTAAGGCTATGAAGGATGCTCTAAGGTACACTGTATAACACATCTACCTATGCTCGCACCTTGCAATGCGAACCCTGTACTCCCTTATTGTCAAGCATTACTGCAAACTCATTTTTTACACCGCGGGAACGAGTCTCTTCCGCCAAGTTTTCTGCTTCTGGACACAATGTCCGACCAAGAGTCCAATCTTATGCACGTGCTGCAAGTTGGGCGTGAACAATATCTCTCTGGGAACAAGGTACCTCAGATACATTTTCGATTTACCAACCGTTTGTGTTGTAACACATTTTATTACATGTGCAGAAATCATCCACTTTTACTTGAATCGTGACCATTCATGAGATCCTCACTAAGAACAACTGGAAGTATGTTGCTTGCGGGATATGGCCGGATGTAAAAAAGGTGTCAACCCCGTCGGAGAGACATTATATTGTGAGTCTTGCGATAAAACGTGCAAGTATCCCCAAACGAGGTCGCCGTTCATGTTTCCTCCCTCCCAACCCGTTGCATTAATTACTTTATATTAGCCGGTCGATTAAAGCTTATTTTTGTGTGATATTGCAGGTACCGACTAAACGTCCGTGTCTCTGACGATACAAGCTCACTGCACGTGACCATGTTTGATGACCTGGTCGAAGGTCTGGTTAAGAAAAAGGCTTCCATTTTGCTCGGGGAGATTGAGGTATGATTTGCCATTGTCCTGTAATGTTACCAAACATACTTTCGCCCATTCTGATGTTTGTCATTTCACATTATGATATCAGGCTGCTGATGACGATAGCCTGCTACCCGTAGAGTTGGAGCAACTTATTGGGTTGCCTACAAACTGGAACTGAGGTCCCACACGTATTTTGATTATCAGACCCATGAGGGGTTCACTGCATAAAAAATCACTGAAGTAATCGAGCATCTTGGTACTCCGCCTCCTACCAAGTCAGACGACCTCCTTCCCTCTGACCCAAAGAAAAAGACCGTGGACGCAGACGATCTCCGAGTGACCCCCTCTCCACCACACACGAATGGTAACATGACTTTGGACGGTCATCATGCGTAAGTGTATTTACCCTCTGTCTGCATACTCACACGTGTGTATTGCTGTACGCTTACGAGGTGTTGTATGTGTTGTGCATAAATGAGCCGAATGAATTTGGTGTGCTATCTTACACAGAGGTCAATGTACTACAGGCAACGAATTTTGAGACCAACAACCTTATGCTGGATGCTCCCGCAATTGTTGAGGGTGTTGTATGCTCCCGCAATTGTTGAGACCAACAACCTTACACAGTGTATTTGTCTCAGCTTTAATAACCGTTTGCCCCGTTGCATTTAGAGTGCTCTTTTACGAATCGCATTCGCTTATGAACGCAGGATACACTCGATCTTATGTCGGCCACGTTGACTAATTGTGGATATGGGTTGTTATAATACTAAAACAATACGATACTAAAACAATGTTCCAGATGTTGCATTCACGTTTGTGACGCACCTTAGAACACCAAACTATATTGTTTCATATATTCCTTACAACCTACCATGAAGTCTACTGTCTACTCACCCACCCTTACTAACGCCTCCCCCCTTCGCGATAACGATAATTCATTACGTTATAATTCCCTACATCCCCGCAACCGTAGTTTCCGTTGTCCCCGTCCCTGCTTTGACTACCATCCGCTACGCCATCGCGTGACACATCCACATGCTGTACCACGTTATGGGGCGTTGTTGTCGGATAATGCTCATTACGCTGGTACTTGGCCCCAGTAACTCTATCTTAATATTAACGTTGCAACTGTGGTCGTGAATGAAGTGTGTTCCATTCGACCTTGCAACGATACAGACAACTTCATTAGTAATCACTATCTCACCTGTCCCGACCCTTACACATGATATTTTGTATATGTATACACTAAATATTGTTGCTTTGTTAAATCGTCTTACATTTCTGTTCAATTAATGCTTATAACAACATGCTTTGCCTTCTCAAATGAGTAAACATCCAAATTAAATTTGTACTCACCTTTCGCATTTATGGGCGTAATTATTCAATACACATACAAGTCCGCTGATCTTACAACTTCTACACTGTGGTATACCGGCCTTGACTATTGATTTCTGCATATAACGTTGATGCACCGTGTACTGTTTGCTAACCCGAAGACTGTGACAACAGGACAATGGTTTCTGTTGCTCACATGTCCTTTAGGATCCTTTCGCCAACATCCATGACCAGTATCATAGTGTACGTTTGTCGCCGATGGGATTCCGTAGATTCTGTTGGCCGGCTTGATGGTGTTGAGTACCTTCTTTCTTACCAAAAGGTACTGTATCCCTAAATTGTCTTCCGTTATTCTTTTTTTTTTTTTTGTGTGTTGTCGTCGTTATGTTGCTAATCTTATTGCCATCAAATATTTTGTATGGGTCTGTGTAGGGGAATGCCATGCACCGTGTCGCCCAAAAAATAAATACCCATTGTTTCGATAGCGATCTTATTGTGGGAGGTGTATATATTTTTGATAAGTTCACCTTGATACCTAACAAAGTGTCTCAGCGCGTCCTGAAAAGATGTGATCACATCATTCAATTGAATGACACCTCAATTCTCAAGAGTATTGTTTATCCTAAAGATCGGTTTATGCACCTTCTGTTTACCCTTACTCCTATTGAACAAATTGAACTTAATGGAAGGAAGTATCTTATAGGTAAGATCAGTGAATACTTCACCTCCATGTATTCCTTTTTCTATGTACTGATGTTACTACGCACCGCCAGAAACCATTGGACGTGTCGAACACCTTAATGACATCGAGCAAAAGAACTCGACGAGTATGGTCAGTTTTTCCCTTCTGGACCACCAGTATTATATACTTCCTTTAACTTCCCTTTGTGTGATTGATGAGGCTAAACTCGTAGTGCCAAATCAAAGAAAACCCTAAACACTAACTAGAGTATAGCAAGTAAGTAGAGGTCGAACCCAAGGGAATCAAAACACCAAATCAATGCAGTCAAGTGAAATATCAACTAGTAACAAGTAACCAAAGGGGGGGTTTTGATTGCAAGAACACACAAGTAACCAGTAACAAGCAGAGGAAGTTTGGGTGAGAATATTATGCGAAGGGGTTTCACCTAGTAAGTATCCACACAACAGTCAATCAAGTTGATCATAGATTCATCTCAAGTTCTATTCAATCCTGGGGAATGTTCCTATTCCAATCTTTAATATATCAGCAGGCCAACCGGTCCTGATAATACTTACTATTTAGTAATCAAGGAAACCTCTCAAGATTAGATGAAATAGAAGCAAAGGGCACATGAATCATTAGGATGCATGCAATAACTTACAACCGTCAAGTATTAACATGCAATCAATTCTCTTTCATAAAAGCAATCAACTACCAGATCATGCAGATATGAATGCTACACTGACAAGGAATTCCACCGTATATTCCTAGTCTAGCAATAGAAAACTATCAATCAAACTAGGTGATCAAGATAGCAAAACTAATAGAAATTAATAGATGAAGAACAAGAGAATTAATACAAACCCATAGGAAAAGAACAAGAGTTTAGAAATCTCACAACTTAATAACTGAAGGTTTCAACCGCTAGGTAAAACAATGGAGATTAGTTCCTGCTCATGGTTGCAGAACTAAATTGTATGATGGAAAAGATGATAGAAAAGATGATAATAGAAAGAAAGAAACTAGGGTCCTTAAATAGAGAACTAACCCCAAAATATATGGTAAAAGAAAGATCCTAAACGAAATAATAAAATAAGGTAAAAGAAATAAAATAAAATAAGGAAAATAAGGAAAGTCCGGAATATCTTCGGCCTTGTTGTGGCGATCGCCATGGATGCCCGGCGATCGCGGTCTTCATGTAAAACTTTTCCTCGTCTCTGTCGCCCCATGGCGATCGCCATAGAGTCATGGCGATCGCCATGCTCTCTCGAACTCCTGAAATGCTCCTGTTGTAGAATGGTGATCGCCATAGTGATGGTGGCGATCGCCGCTGCTCCGCAGGATGTCATCATCTTCATGTCTTCAATCTTTGATCCTCTTCTTCTTCGGTTCTGGTCTTCATTTCTTCACTTCTTCATAAACAACTCAGAATATAACAATAGCTCCAAATACTTGTGATAACACTCCTAAACTAATGTAATAACCCCTAGTTACGTCATACAAAGTGTAGCGTATCAAATACCCCCATACTTAGACTTTTACTCGTCCCGAGTAACTTACAGAAAAGCTACCCTTACAATGAAATGCTCAAAGCCTCAGGAAGTACAAGAATATCTCCTAGTGATTACATACTCAATAAGCCCAAAGCATACAAAACGCAACAACAACAATCAAGAACAAATGTGATACAATAAGCACAAACTCAGAACTACACCTTATTCCTCCAAGTGGCCTACCCGAATCCTCCTATACGCCTCCTTCTTATGTCACCATAACGCCAAGATGATAATGATCCTAAAACACTCAATTTTTTTTTTATAACACTCATCTTGCTTGGGCGCCCTTTCGGGTTTTCATCCCAACCACTCAATAATTGTTCCGAGCTCACCAACTCACATCTCTCAAGACTTATTGTTGCCTCAGCCTAGTGTCGGCCAAGCCACCTTCTTATTGCATAGATCTTGCTATCCAAGGATTTTGTATGCCTTTTTCTCAATATTTTTGGCTTTTTCCATTTTTTAATTTTTTTTTTGAATTTTTGATTTATAACATGCAAAATGAAATGCTAGGAAAGTAAATATGTACAACTACTCATATCATCCCCTCCCCCATACTTGAATGAGACATTGTCCTCAATGGAAAATAAAGGACATACAAATGTAAATGGGGAAGCAAGGATAATACTCACTGTGGTGATGGTGGTGGATGGTGTGGATAGTAGGGGTTTGCACCCCTAAAGAACTCCTCTTGCCTCTGTTGCAACGTCTGCATGGTCTGCTCAATGTTGGTGAACCGACTGTCATAGCTGCTCACTGTTCGGCTCACCTCAGCTAGCTGTGTCCCGAATGCCTGCTGCTGAAGAGACATACTCTCCATCAAACTGTACATCCGCTCATAGTCAAATCCCGGGGCAGCAGCCTGAGGACCGCCCTGATCAGCCCCCGGAGCACCATCATGACCTCCCATGTCAACTTCCATCTCCACCTCCTCGTCAGACTCCTCAGCCTCAGCACCATCAGGCAATAGTCGAAAATCCCTTGCAAGAGGACCAAAGGGAATGAATCTAGGTAGACGCATCTTGTGTGTGCCCTCATGCTTGGACAACCACGTATAAATATTCCGGCGCACATCTAGAAGGAGTGCACGCCTCAGCCCTGGAACATCATAAACATAGTTGGAGTTGCTGCTACCACTAGGGATAGCATCATCTCCTAAACAGAGTCGGGCAATGAGAGTGACCATTCCTCCCATACTTATCTTGCCCACCTTCTTTCCCATCTTCCTGTATTTGGCCACACTATGGCAAAAAAGCAGGATCCAATCTGGAACGGTCCCACATTCAGGTGTGAGGCTCCATAAAAACTGTAAATCCTGAGCAGAGACCTTTTTCACCTCCCCACACCCCAAGAAACACATGGCTATCACCTTGTGAGCTAGCCTAAGGCAAGGATGAGTGAACTCGTAATTGTACTGGGTAATAGAAGGGTTCAGTACCTGCCCTATGAGGCTCCAAATAGTACACTCAAATCATCAAAACCAAGAACATAATCTTTACCTTGCAGCATAAAAACAATATTTCGTTCCTCCGTACTGAATGAGAAAGTAGCAATAAAGTCTCGTGTTAAAGTCTCATCAGTGGGAGCATTTATGGTCATAAGTCCACCTAAACCACCATGGCTCAGCAATGCCAAGGTGCATTCTTCCAAACCCAACAATTGCAAAGTGGGCATGCAAAAGAACTTGGTAGTGACTACAGTTTTAGAATCCACAAAATCTCGAACCTCTTTCTGCTTTTTAGTCATACATCTCTTTACTCCTCTCACCATTGAATAATAAGGGAATGAATAGCAAAGGAGAGAAACGAAGTTGTACTCACAAATTTTTCGAAGCAAAATAAATGCTGCAGAACTGAATGGCGATCGCGGTTTATGGATGGCGATCGCTGGAGTTCTTCGCGAACAGCTTCTGTAGTGCAATGGCGATCGCGGTTGATGGATGGCGATCGCAGTCGCTGGATTTCCAAAGTCGAGCTTCTGTCAACAGATGGCGAGCGCCTTGAGATGGAGGCGGTCGCGGTGGAGCTTTCCGGCGAACTACTGTGTGAATCTGGTGGATTGAGGTCGGTTTTGTGGTGGTTTGAGGGAGAATGGGTTGATTTTTGTGGTGGTTTGAGGGAGAATGGGGGCTTGGGAAATTTTTGGGGTGGCTAGGGTTTGAGAAGATGAGGGTGGCTAGGGGATTTTATAGTGGGGGCTGCTGGGATTTTATTGGTGAGGGTAGGTATGGGATGATATGAGATTGGGATTGGGCTTCTCTTTTTATTTTTTTATCATGGACATTTTCAGCCGGCCCACATGTATAACTGGTCGACCCATGTCTTTAGCTTTATCAATTTATCGTCTCCACATCAGCTTGTCACCATTCTGTCAGCGCTCAGTCAGCACAAAGTAAACGCCACGTCATCCTGAATATCCACGTCATCATTTTTTTTCTTTTTTTATTTTTTTAGAAAGAGAGAAGACTTACAGCGGGATTGGCTATTGACTGTAGCGGACCCTAAGTTTCGGTGCTTTCCTCCTGTCCATGGAAAAACTAACAAGAAAATTACCCCGGACAAAAACAAAAACAAACTCAAACCTCGGGTTGCCTCCCGAGTAGCGCCTTATTTAACGTCGTGGCTCGACTTCATGTCTTTCAATCAGGTTTCATCAATAGGCTCAGTAAAATATTGCTCATCGATGGCCTCGTTGGTGAAACCTTCATGATAGGCTTTCAATCGTGGCCCATTTACCTTAAATACCTTATGAGTCTCCCCATCATATAAATCCACTGCTCCATGGGGAAAGACTTGGGCAACAACATATGGTCCTACCCATCTAGACTTAAGCTTACCTGGGAAAAGTTTCAGACGTGACTGAAATAGTAGAACTTTATCACCTGTTTTGAAGTTCTTTCTCAAAATGTTCTTGTCATGCCAAGCTTTCGTCTTCTCCTTATATATGACAACATTGTCATAGGAGTCGAGTCTTGCTTCCTCTAGCTCACTCAATTGTAGCTTCCTGAATTCTCCAACTTCACTAATTTGCATGTTGCATTTCTTGACAGCCCATAATGCCTTATGCTCAAGCTCCACTGGAAGATGACAACCTTTATCAAAAATTAATCGATAGGGTGACATACCTATAGGAGTTTTGTAGGTTGTGCGGTAGGCCCATAATGCATCATTAAGTCTTAGGCTCCAATCCTTCCTATTGGGAGCTACTGTCTTCTGTAAGATGGTCTTGATCTCCCTGTTTGACAACTCAGCTTGTCCATTGGTCTTTGGATGATAGGCAGTGGAGACCCTCTGAGTAACATGATACTTCTTCAGCAATGCACTCACCGTCTTGTTACAAAAGTGAGTACCCCTGTCACTTATGAGAGCCTTGGGAATACCAAAACGAGCAAATATGTTCTCTTTCAAGAACCGTGCTACAACTTGAGAATCATCAGTCTTGGTGGCCTTCGCTTCCACCCATTTGGAAACGTAGTCCACCGCAAGCAAAATATATAAGTTCCCGAATGAGCTAGGGAAAGGTCCCATAAAGTCAATCCCCCAAACATCAACAATCTCACAAAAGATGATTGGTGCTTGAGGCATCTCATTCTTTTGAGACATGTTCCCAACTCGTTGGCATTGATCACAGGTTTTGCAATAGGCATAAGCATCCCGAAAGATGTGTGGCCAATACAAACTTGCATCCAATACTTTCCTAGCTGTTCTATTTGCCCCAAAGTGACCCCCACATGCATAAGAATGACAAAAAGACAAGACAGATTGTACCTCATTATCAGGAAGGCATCGACGAATCACCTGATCATTACAGTGTCTCCAAAGATAGGGATCATCCCACACATAGAATCTAGCTTCGCTTTTCATCTTATCCTTTTGAGCTTTGGAAAAATTAGGGGGGAACTCGCCTATGACAAGAAAGTTCACTAAATTTGCGTACCAGGATTTGAAGGTTTTTAGAGCGAGGAGCGTAGCTTCAAGATCAACGTTAATGTAAGTCTCTGCGAGCCAACAGCGATTGCCACCAATGCATGGCGATCGCGGTCGCGGTCTAGAATCGAGGGTAGCTTATGTGGAAGCATGGCGATCACCACTGATCTGTGGCGATCGCGGTCGTGACTCAGTACTCCTGTAAACATTAGAATAATCATGGCGATCGCCACTAGATGGTAGCGATCGCGTCATGGCCACAATAGCTACTCCGAACAGATTGTCATCGGGGAAATTTCCCTAAATTTGCTCCTGCATATTTGGCTTGTCATCTGCACTGACTAATCTACTCAAGTGATCAACCACAAAATTTTCAGCACCTTTCTTGTCTCGAATTTCCACATCAAACTCACTCAGCAATAAGATCCATCGAATCAATCTTGGTTTGGCATCCTTCTTCGTCATAAGATAACGAAGTGTTGCTGGTCAGTATAAACAATTACCTTGGTACCAAGTAGATATTGTCTGAATTTCTCCAAGGCAAACACAATTGCTAGCATCTCCTTCTCAGTGGTGGAGTAGTTCCTTTGCGCTCTGTTTAAAGTCATAGAAGCATAATGAATTACATGAGAAGCTCTTGCTTCTTTTTGTCCAAGAACTGCTCCCACTGCATAGTCACTAGCATCACACATGATCTCAAAAGGTCGAGACCAATCTGGCGCCTGAATAATTGGTGCACTTTTCAAACGAGTTTTCAACTCATCAAACGCCTTCTCGCACTCGTCATTAAGCTCAAAATCAACCTCCTTTTTAAGCAGCTCACATAGTGGTGATGAGGTCTTTGAAAAGTCCTTAATAAACCTGCGATAGAAACCTGCATGGCCTAGAAAAGAACAAACTTCCCGCACATTAGTAGGATAAGGCAATGATTGAATTACATCAATACCTTGCTCAACCATGAAATGACACTTTTCAGAATTAAGAACCAAGTTAGTTTCTACACATCTTTTAAGCACTAGTGTCAAATGGTTTAAGCATGCATCAAAAGTGTCACCATGAACTGTGAAATCATCCATAAAAACCTCAATGAAATTTTTCACATACTCAGAAAAAATACTCACCATACACCTTTGGAATGTACGGGGTGCGTTACACAACCCAAATGGCATCCTGCGGTATGAAAAAGTACCAAAAGGGCATGTAAATGTCGTTTTCTATTGATCCTCTGGAGCTATGGCAATCTGAAAATAACCTGAGTATCCATCCAAAAAGCAATAGAAAGGGTGACCAGCAAGTCGCTCAAGCATTTGATCAATAAATGGTAAAGGAAAGTGATCCTTTCTAGTTACCGCATTCAGCTTACGGTAATCAATGCAAACTCGCCAACCTGTTTGTAACCTGGTAGGAACCAACTCTCCTTGTTGATTCTCTACAACCTGAATACCACCCTTCTTGGGGACACATTGTGTAGGACTAACCCATTGACTGTCAGAGATAGGAAAAATCATACCTGCCTGCAGGAGTTTCAACACCTTCTTCTTCACCACTTCAGTCATTGGTGGATTGAGCCGCCTCTGGGGTTGTCTAGATGGTTTGGGATCCCCTTCTAGCAAAATCCTATGCATACATGTCGAGGGACTAATCCCTTTGATGTCTGCAATGGTCCATCCCAAAGATACCTTATGCTCTTCAAGCACTGCCACTAATTTCTCCTCTTGTTCCTTGGAAAGATGGTTTGAAATAATAACCGGTAATGTTTTACCTTTTCCAAGAAAAGCATAATTCAAATGTTTGGGCAGCTCCTTCAATTCAACTTCTGGTGCCTGCACAATAGATGGTAGGAGCTTCTCGCTCGGTACTATTAGTTCTAAGGGGCCATTGCCCACATAAGTGTAGGGAGGCTTACCTTCAGCGTTCAATTGTGCCAAGACTACCTGCATGTTAGTGGATAGAGACATATATGCATGTGGATCCTCCACATCATTCTCAATGATCGATTTCAGCTCATCACAACAAGTAACATCAAACACATCTTGCACAATAGGCTCAATCACATCAATAGAACATAAAGAATGGTCATCAATGGGGTGTTTCATAGCATCATAAATATTGTATTCAACCTTCTCCCCATCAAATTCCATTGTCAGTGTCCCACTGTTCACATCAATCTTAGTTTGAGCAGTTTTCATAAAAGGCCTACCTAGCAAAATAGGTGTTGCATGCTTGTCATGCTCCATATCCAAAACAAAGAAATCAGCAGGAAAAATCAAGTCACCAACCATAACAAGAACATCTTCAACCACCCCTTTCGGGTACACATTAGATCTATCAACAAGTTGAACAACAATTCCTGTTTCATGCAATGGTCCTAAACCTAGTGATTCATACAGAGAAAAAGGCAAAACATTGATTGATGCTCCTAAATCTAGCATAGCTTTTTCGAATTTAGTTTCTCCAATCACACATGGAATGCTAAACATGCCTGGGTCACCACATTTCTTAGGCATACGTCTTTGGAACACAACAGAAACTTGTTCACTAACTTTAACCTTTTGTCTTCCCTTGAGTTTTTGATTCCTTTTAATTGTGCAAACTTCTTTCAAAAATTTTGCAAATCTAGGAATACTCTTGACAAGTTTAAGTAAAGGGATGTTTACCTCGCACCTACTGAAGGTTTCGAAAATTTCTTTATCGTTCTCTGGCCTTCGAGTGTCCTTCAATGCCTCGGGAAAGGGAGCCACAGGCTTCTGTGAGAATAGAGGAGGAAAGTTGGGGCGAACATAATTGTCAACCGGCTCAGATGACTCATGGCGATCGCCATCAATGGACGGCGATCGCGGTCGCGACCCTTCAGCTTCTGTTGAAATATGGCGATCGCCAATTATATGTGGCGATCGCGGCTCCTTCTCGGCCAGATTCTGCTTGCTCTCTGTAATGTTCCCGCGATCGCCACCAATGTTTGGCGATCGCGGTCGGTCTTCTGGAGTTTCTGTCTCAGGATGTTGCTTCTGTTTGCCCTTTTCAACATTAGATTCCTCAACCAATAATTTTCCACTTCTCAATGTCACAACACTGACACTTTCTCTCGGGTTTACTACCGTTTGAGATGGTAGCTTTCCTGAATCTCTAGCTTCTAAGTTGCTCACAGCTTGAGCAATCTCCCCTATCTGTTTCTCAAGATTCTGAATACTCGACTCCGTTTTAGCATTTTTTTTGCATCACAGATTGAGCTAAGGACATAATCATCTCTTCAGCAGTCAGAGAGTTTTGAGGTCTAGGCTGATTTTGGTGATTTTGCAATACTTGAGGGTTTTGAACATTATTCTGATTATCCCACCTCAAGTTAGGATGATTCCTTGTACATGGATTATAATGATTAGCATAAGGATCAAATCTAGGCCTAGGTTGCCATCCTCCTGCAGCATTTACCTCAGCACTCGGTTCTTGGAGTTGTGGGCACTCGTCAGTAAGATGCCCTGTGAGTGTGCATACCCCACAAGCTCTCATGTGTTGTCGACCACCACTTTGCAGCATAAAAGACTTCATCATATCTTTCAGTTCATTCATATCACTTTGAATTTTAGCGGGATCAAGTGAACTTACTGACTGTGTTCTTTGCCTGCTACCAAACTGGCTTGAGCTCTCAGCTAATTCCTCAAACATTTCAGTAGCCTGAGGTATAGTTAATCTCAAAAACTTACCTCCACAGGATGCATTCACCATACGACGGTCCTCATCAATCAGGCCACTAAACAAATACATGATAAGATCCTGATCAGTGTAGCTGTGGAAAGGACAACTTGAGCACAACTTCTTGAATCTCTCATAATATTCATAGAGACTTTCAGTTGCGTGTTGTTGGAGATTTGTAATGTCCTTTTTCAGGCTGCTCAGTTTAGTTGCTGGAAAGTATTTCTTCAAGAAAACCTTTTTCATCTTGGCCCAAGTATCAATACTCCTAGGGGCTTGATAGTAAAGCCAATCATTAGCAGCGTCTTTCAAAGTGAATACGAAAGCTCTTAACATTACCTGTTCCTCAGTGACACCCCTCGGCTTCATGCTAGAACATATGGCATGAAACTGAGCCAAATGTTTGTTTGGATCCTCACCTGTTAAGCCATGAAAGTGTGGAAGTTCATGAATCAATCCAGCTTTTAGCTCAAAATTCACACCCTCAGCTATCTCAGGAAACCTCACTGCCAGAGGTTGTTGATCTAAGTTCGGGGCAGTGAGCTGCCTCATAGTAGGCAGTGGTGGTCCATTTCGATCGCCCATTTCTCTACTTTGGTTCAAAGCTGCTCTTCGGTTCCTGTGGAATGTCCTCTCAATCTCTGAATCAAAAGCAACAAGAGATGAGTTAGTAGCACGGGTCTGAATCATAAAGGTTCACACCAAACAGTTGATAAGTCACAATTAGCACAGAATTGGAATAATTCAATTCCCCGGCAACGGCGCCAAATTTGATGAGGCTAAAGTCGTAGTGCCAAATCAAAGAAAACCCTAAACACTAACTAGAGTATAGCAAGTAAGTAGAGGTCGAACCCAAGGGAATCAAAACACCAAATCAATGCAGTCAAGTGAAATATCAACTAGTAACAAGTAACCAAAGGGGGGGTTTTGATTGCAAGAACACACAAGTAACCAGTAACAAGCAGAGGAAGTTTGGGTGAGAATACTATGCGAAGGGGTTTCACCTAGCAAGTATCCACACAACAGTTAATCAAGTTGATCATAGATTCATCTCAAGTTCTATTCAATCCTAGAGAATGTTCCTATTCCAATCTTTAATATATCAGCAGGCCAACCGGTCCTGATAATACTTACTATTCAGCAATCAAGGAAACCTCTCAAGATTAGATGAAATAGCAGCAAAGGGCACAAGAATCATAAGGATGCATGCAATAACTTACAACCGTCAAGTATTAACATGCAATCAATTCTCTTTCATAAAAGCAATCAACTACCAGATCATGCAGATATGAATGCTACAATGACAAGGAATTCCACCGTATATTCCTAGTCTAGCAATAGAAAACTATCAATCAAACTAGGTGATCAAGCTAGCAAAACTAATAGAAATTAATAGATGAAGAACAAGAGAATTAATACAAACCCATAGGAAAAGAACAAGAGTTTAGAAATCTCACAACTTAATAACTGAAGGTTTCAACCGCTAGGTAAAACAATGGAGATTAGTTCCTGCGCATGGTTGCAGAACTAAATTGTCCGATGGAAAAGATGATAGAAAAGATGATAATAGAAAGAAAGAAACTAGGGTCCTTAAATAGAGAACTAACCCCAAAATATATGGTAAAAGAAAGATCCTAAACGAAATAATAAAATAAGGTAAAAGAAATAAAATAAAATAAGGAAAATAAGGAAAGTCTGGAATATCTTCGATCTTGTTGTGGCGATCGCCATGGATGCCTGGCGATCGCGGTCTTCATGTAAAACTTTACATCGTCTCTGTCGCCCCATGGCGATCGCCATAGAGTCATGGCGATCGCCATGCTCTCTCGAACTCCTGAAATGCTCCTGTTGTAGAATGGCGATCGCCATAGTGATGGTGGCGATCGCCGCTGCTCCGCAGGATGTCTTCGTCTTCATGTCTTCAATCTTTGATCCTCTTCTTCTTCGGTTCTGGTCTTCATTTCTTCACTTCTTCATAAACAACTCAGAATATAACAATAGCTCCAAATACTTGTGATAACACTCCTAAACTAATGTAATAACCACTAGTTACGCCATACAAAGTGTAGCGTATCAGTGATATATCATATTATGTTGACGACCTCACCTATATCCAAACACATCATAAACATGGGGCTTACATCAGAGTCGTTCTGTCGGGGCGTTGATGCAAAGAACTGGAACAAAAGCTCATGGCTTCCAAATCTCCTTATGTTATTATTATAAATGGGATGGTAGTCCGACAGCGAAAGGGTATGTAACAACGTCCATGTATTTGTCGTCGAATATAAGTGTCCTACCCAAAGCATTGTTCTTATTTAAATCATACATCAATACCATAACAGGCGAGCTTTATGTACCTAGAACTCCCGCTACCTCTATATATTCTTCGACTGCAATCCCGAAAGTTAGAAGGATGCGGAAGTTCATAAAGTATTTCTCTGACTTATATATCTTAATGTTTCAGTATTTCGTAAATAAATTTATGTCCTCCTAACGAGACAAATGGGTATGTAATTTATTTTAATAATAGTTCGTTGTATTTATGTGTTGTATTTTAGGTAGATTAATTCTATATGTTCCGGATACATGTATCAATAGGTACGGTAAGGCTTTGGTGGAGATGGTTGGTTTCACCAGGACTCAGAAGACGTTCAACATTGCATATGCATTCACCCGACACGAGAAGTATTGAAATTACCGGTTCATTTTGAAGTGCCTTAGGAATCTGTTTGAAGAGGTAGAAGTAATGTCAACCACTATGATGACAGATTGCGATGTTGCTCTAATCAAAGCAATTAAAGATGTTTTTCAAGATGTCTCGTTAAAACATCTCTTATGTTGGGTGCATAATAAAAACAAAATCAAGGCACATGCTGATAAAGTTATAAAGACAGTGAGCGGTCTGATAGGTTAAACAAGTGTTGGGCAATATTTTGTTCAACCACGAACGAAATTTACGAGGACAGGATCATTGCATTGAGGAGAGGTTGGTTGAAGGGCCTTGTTAGATACATCGAGAAGCAATGGTTGACTCCTTACAAGGAAAACATAGTAAGAGCGTGGACTTATCACACTCTTCACTTCTGCACGAGTACGACAAACAGGTATATGTTGGCCTTTGTATAGTTGAATTTATTATATATTGGTAAAAATATAAACAAATCGTATCATCGTGATAGGGTTGAAGGGATGCATCATGTGTTAAAAGATATTATTGCATCCACCAGAAGCGGCTTCAACATAGTGACTGTTAGGATCCACCGTTCGATCATCTTTCAAGTGGATCAGATAAGGGCGAGAATGAACAACTCATTGAATCTAAAACCTTTGAGGTTCAATGATCCAGGTTTTCCAAAGCTGGCACAAATGGTGATTTCAAGGCTCATCCGCAGAGTTTCAGATTGGGGTTTTACGTTGTTGATTGCCATGTTCGATCGGATACTAAAGGTTGACTATGCCTTCCCTTGCAACGGTCATTGGGTGAGAGACTTTCTTGGACTGTCTTGTATCCACGATATTGTAAACGACATCCTTACGAAGACCACTCTCACACCCGATTCCGTTCAAGACTTCTGGAAGGAATTGGATAGGGATCTGGATCCAATATCATTTGCACGTTCTGACGACAATGTTGAGATATCAGTTCCAGAGATGAGGTTGCGCGAGACGTGGGCTAAAGTGGAAGATCTTACTTTGAACATGGCCACGTTATGGCAAGTGAGTGAACTTTATGTTGCCTTGGAGTATCCAGAACATAGTACGTTTATGGAGCCGACCAAGGATCCATACATAAAAGGTAAGGGAAGACCACCTGGTTCGACGGACAAGTGAGGCCAGTCCCTGACTAGTGAATATAATGAGCACGTAAGAGAGGAATTGATGTGAAAACCTCTTGCAAGGCTCGCGGGGGACGGATCTCGGCAGGACGCGTGGCTGGAGAATCCTTGGAGACGCAGTACTTGCTTGAACTAGGTCAAAGACTGAACTCACAAGATAGGCGAATGTGAATCTGGGTAGGACGGCGTCCTAGGACGGTTCGGCTTCGACGGAAAGGGTTTGAAATTGTGACGGCGGAAACGATTTGATGAAGGGGTGATGATTGAGGGTTTGTGAAGTGGAATGAGGTGCTGAAACGATGATATGAAGGCTGGAAGAAGATGACGACAATTAGGGTTTGGGAAGGGTGGCGGCGGCGGCTAGGGTTTGATGGAGATGACGACGGCAGCTAGGGTTTGGGACTGTGACAATGGCGACGACCTGGACTGAGTAACAACGACTGGATAAGTGGCTCGTGGAGGTTCGAGCCCGAACTAGGGTTTGGCGTTGAAAGCAAGGGGTGGAGAAAATCTCAACAACTAGGCTTGCTATAAAAATTCAACGTGAAAACAACTCTTGGTTCCAAGTCCATATATAGGACTCCTAACTAGGGTTACCAAATATAATAACTTGCTAATGCTAAAGATGGTAAGTAATGAGAAAGACATTAAAAACAATAGAAAACAGTTCTGGGACGGACGCCTAAGTCTAGGACGTCCCTTCAGTGCATGTCGTCCTTGGTATCATGTTGGATCTTAGGACGTGTAGGTCTAGGACGTCCTTGGTAAGGCTTTGTTGGAGATGGTTGTTTTCACCAGGACTCAGAAGACGTTCAACATTGCATATGCATTCACCCAACACGAGAAGTATTGAAATTACCGGTTCATTTTGAAGTGCCTTAGGAATCTGTTTGAAGAGGTAGAAGTAATGTCAACCACTATGATGACAGATTGCGATGTTGCTCTAATCAAAGCAATTAAAGATGTTTTTCAAGATGTCTCGTTAAAACATCTCTTATGTTGGGTGCATATTAAAAACAAAATCAAGGCACATGCTGATAAAGTTATAAAGACAGTGAGCGGTCTGATAGGTTAAACAAGTGTTGGGCAATATTTTGTTCAACCACGAACGAAATTTACGAGGACAGGATCATTGCATTGAGGAGAGGTTGGTTGAAGGGCCTTGTTAGATACATCGAGAAGCAATGGTTGACTCCTTACAAGGAAAACATAGTAAGAGCGTGGACTTATCACACTCTTCACTTCTGCACGAGTACGACAAACAGGTATATGTTGGCCTTTGTATAGTTGAATTTATTATATATTGGTAAAAATATAAACAAATCGTATCATCGTGATAGGGTTAAAGGGATGCATCATATGTTAAAAGATATTATTGCATCCACCAGAAGCGGCTTCAACATAGTGACTGTTAGGATCCACCGTTCGATCATCTTTCAAGTGGATCAGATAAGGGCGAGAATGAACAGCTCATTGAATCTAAAACCTTTGAGGTTCAATGATCCAGGTTTTCCAAAGCTGGCACAAATGGTGATTTCAAGGCTCATCCGCAGAGTTTCAGATTGGGGTTTTACGTTGTTGATTGCCATGTTCGATCGGATACTAAAGGTTGACTATGCCTTCCCTTGCAACGGTCATTGGGTGAGAGACTTTCTTGGACTGTCTTGTATCCACGATATTGTAAACGACATCCTTACGAAGACCACTCTCACACCCGATTCCGTTCAAGACTTCTGGAAGGAATTGGATAGGGATCTGGATCCAATATCATTTGCACGTTCTGACGACAATGTTGAGATATCAGTTCCAGAGATGAGGTTGCGCGAGACGTGGGCTAAAGTGGAAGATCTTACTTTGAACATGGCCACGTTATGGCAAGTGAGTGAACTTTATGTTGCCTTGGAGTATCCAGAACATAGTACGTTTATGGAGCCGACCAAGGATCCATACATAAAAGGTAAGGGAAGACCACCTGGTTCGAGGGACAAGTGAGGCCAGTCCCTGACTAGTGAATATAATGAGCACGTAAGAGAGGAATTGATGTGAAAACCTCTTGCAAGGCTCGCGGGGGACGGATCTCGGCAGGACGCGTGGCTGGAGAATCCTTGGAGACGCAGTACTTGCTTGAACTAGGTCAAAGACTGAACTCACAAGATGGGCGAATGTGAATCTGGGTAGGACGGCGTCCTAGGACGGTTCGGCTTCGACGGAAAGGGTTTTAAATTGTGACGGCGGAAACGATTTGATGAAGGGGTGATGATTGAGGGTTTGTGAAGTGGAATGAGGTGCTGAAACGATGATATGAAGGCTGGAAGAAGATGACGACAATTAGGGTTTGGGAAGGGTGGCGGCGGCGGCTAGGGTTTGATGGAGATGACGACGGCAGCTAGGGTTTGGGACTGTGATAATGGCGACGACCTGGACTGAGTAACAACGACTGGATAAGTGGCTCGTGGAGGTTCGAGCCCGAACTAGGGTTTGGCGTTGAAAGCAAGGGGTGGAGAAAATCTCAACAACTAGGCTTGCTATAAAAATTCAACGTGAAAACAACTCTTGGTTCCAAGTCCATATATAGGACTCCTAACTAGGGTTACCAAATATAATAACTTGCTAATGCTAAAGATGGTAAGTAATGAGAAAGACATTAAAAACAATAGAAAACAGTTCTGGGACGGACGCCTAAGTCTAGGACGTCCCTTCAGTGCATGTCGTCCTTGGTATCATGTTGGATCTTAGGACGTGTAGGTCTAGGACGTCCTTGGTAAGGCTTTGTTGGAGATGGTTGGTTTCACCAGGACTCAGAAGACGTTCAACATTGCATATGCATTCACCCGACACGAGAGGTATTGAAATTACCGGTTCATTTTGAAGTGCCTTAGGAATCTGTTTGAAGAGGTAGAAGTAATGTCAACCACTATGATGACAGATTGCGATGTTGCTCTAATCAAAGCAATTAAAGATGTTTTTCAAGATGTCTCGTTAAAACATCTCTTATGTTGGGTGCATATTAAAAACAAAATCAAGACACATGCTGATAAAGTTATAAAGACAGTGAGCGGTCTGATAGGTTAAACAAGTGTTGGGCAATATTTTGTTCAACCACGAACGAAATTTACAAGGACAGGATCATTGCATTGAGGAGAGGTTGGTTGAAGGGCCTTGTTAGATACATCGAGAAGCAATGGTTGACTCCTTACAAGGAAAACATAGTAAGAGTGTGGACTTATCACACTCTTCACTTCTGCACGAGTACGACAAACAGGTATATGTTGGCCTTTGTATAGTTGAATTTATTATATATTGGTAAAAATATAAACAAATCGTATCATCGTGATAGGGTTGAAGGGATGCATCATGTGTTAAAAGATATTATTGCATCCACCAGAAGCGGCTTCAACATAGTGACTGTTAGGATCCACCGTTCGATCATCTTTCAAGTGGATCAGATAAGGGCGAGAATGAACAACTCATTGAATCTAAAACCTTTGAGGTTCAATGATCCAGGTTTTCCAAAGCTGGCACAAATGGTGATTTCAAGGCTCATCCGCAGAGTTTCAGATTGGGGTTTTACGTTGTTGATTGCCATGTTCGATCGGATACTAAAGGTTGACTATGCCTTCCCTTGCGAGGATCATTGGGTGAGAGACTTTCTTGGACTGTCTTGTATCCGCGATATTGTAAACGACATCCTTACAAAGACCACTCTCACACCCGATTCCGTTCAAGACTTCTGGAAGGAATTGGATAGGGATCTGGATCCAATATCATTTGCACGTTCTGACGACAATGTTGAGATATCAGTTCCAGAGATGAGGTTGCGCGAGACGTGGGCTAAAGTGGAAGATCTTACTTTGAACATGGCCACGTTATGGCAAGTGAGTGAACTTTATGTTGCCTTGGAGTATCCAGAACATAGTACGTTTATGGAGCCGACCAAGGATCCATACATAAAAGGTAAGGGAAGACCACCTGGTTCGAGGGACAAGTGAGGCCAGTCCCTGACTAGTGAATATAATGAGCACGTAAGAGAGGAATTGATGTGAAAACCTCTTGCAAGGCTCGCGGGGGACGGATCTCGGCAGGACGCGTGGCTGGAGAATCCTTGGAGACGCAGTACTTGCTTGAACTAGGTCAAAGACTGAACTCACAAGATGGGCGAATGTGAATCTGGGTAGGACGGCGTCCTAGGACGGTTCGGCTTCGACGGAAAGGGTTTGAAATTGTGACGGCGGAAACAATTTGATGAAGGGGTGATGATTGAGGGTTTGTGAAGTGGAATGAGGTGCTGAAACGATGATATGAAGGCTGGAAGAAGATGACGACAATTAGGGTTTGGGAAGGGTGGCGGCGGCGGCTAGGGTTTGATGGAGATGACGACGGCATCTAGGGTTTGGGACTGTGACAATGGCGACGACCTGGACTGAGTAACAACGACTGGATAAGTGGCTCGTGGAGGTTCGAGCCCGAACTAGGGTTTGGCGTTGAAAGCAAGGGGTGGAGAAAATCTCAACAACTAGGCTTGCTATAAAAATTCAACGTGAAAACAACTCTTGGTTCCAAGTCCATATATAGGACTCCTAACTAGGGTTACCAAATATAATAACTTGCTAATGCTAAAGATAGTAAGTAATGAGAAAGACATTAAAAACAATAGAAAACAGTTCTGGGACGGACGCCTAAGTGTAGGACGTCCCTTCAGTGCATGTCGTCCTTGGTATCATGCTGGATCTTAGGACGTGTAGGTCTAGGACGTCCTTGGTAAGGCTTTGGTGGAGATGGTTGGTTTCACCAGGACTCAGAAGACGTTCAACATTGCATATGCATTCACCCGACACGAGAGGTATTGAAATTACCGGTTCATTTTGAAGTGCCTTAGGAATCTGTTTGAAGAGGTAGAAGTAATGTCAACCACTATGATGACAGATTGCGATGTTGCTCTAATCAAAGCAATTAAAGATGTTTTTCAAGATGTCTCGTTAAAACATCTCTTATGTTGGGTGCATATTAAAAACAAAATCAAGGCACATGCTGATAAAGTTATAAAGACAGTGAGCGGTCTGATAGGTTAAACAAGTGTTGGGCAATATTTTGTTCAACCACGAACGAAATTTACGAGGACATGATCATTGCATTGAGGAGAGGTTAGTTGAAGGGCCTTGTTAGATACATCGAGAAGCAATGGTTGACTCCTTACAAGGAAAACATAGTAAGAGCGTGGACTTATCACACTCTTCACTTCTGCACGAGTACGACAAACAGGTATATGTTGGCCTTTGTATAGTTGAATTTATTATATATTTGTAAAAATATAAACAAATCGTATCATCGTGATAGGGTTGAAGGGATGCATCATGTGTTAAAAGATATTATTGCATCCACCAGAAGCGGATAGTAAAGCCAATCATTAGCATTTCTTCAAGAAAACCTTTTTCATCTTGGCCCAAGTATCAATACTCCTAGGGGCTTGATAGTAAAGCCAATCATTAACAACGTCTTTCAAAGTGAATACGAAAGCTCTTAACATTACCTGTTCCTCAGTGACACCCCTCGGCTTCATGCTAGAACATATGGCATGAAACTGAGCCAAATGTTTGTTTGGATCCTCACCTGTTAAGCCATGAAAGTGTGGAAGTTCATGAATCAATCCAGCTTTTAGCTCAAAATTCACACCCTCAGCTATCTCAGGAAACCTCACTGCCAGAGGTTGTTGATCTAAGTTCGGGGCAGTGAGCTGCCTCATAGTAGGCAGTGGTGGTCCATTTCGATCGCCCATTTCTCTACTTTGGTTCAAAGCTGCTCTTCGGTTCCTGTGGAACGTCCTCTCAATCTCTGAATCAAAAGCAACAAGAGATGAGTTAGTAGCACGGGTCTGAACCATAAAGGTTCACACCAAACAGTTGATAAGTCACAATTAGCACAGAATTGGAATAATTCAATTCCCCGGCAACGGCGCCAAATTTGATGAGGCTAAAGTCGTAGTGCCAAATCAAAGAAAACCCTAAACACTAACTAGAGTATAGCAAGTAAGTAGAGGTCGAACCCAAGGGAATCAAAACACCAAATCAATGCAGTCAAGTGAAATATCAACTAGTAACAAGTAACCAAAGGGGGGTTTTGATTGCAAGAACACACAAGTAACCAGTAACAAGCAGAGGAAGTTTGGGTGAGAATATTATGCGAAGGGGTTTCACCTAGCAAGTATCCACACAACAGTCAATCAAGTTGATCATAGATTCATCTCAAGTTCTATTCAATCCTAGGGAATGTTCCTATTCCAATCTTTAATATATCAGCAGGCCAACCGGTCCTGATAATACTTACTATTCAGCAATCAAGGAAACCTCTCAAGATTAGATGAAATAGCAGCAAAGGGCACAGGAATCATAAGGATGCATGCAATAACTTACAACCGTCAAGTATTAACATGCAATCAATTCTCTTTCATAAAAGCAATCAACTACCAGATCATGCAGATATGAATGCTACAATGACAAGGAATTCCACCGTATATTCCTAGTCTAGCAATAGAAAACTATCAATCAAACTAGGTGATCAAGCTAGCAAAACTAATAGAAATTAATAGATGAAGAACAAGAGAATTAATACAAACCCATAGGAAAAGAACAAGAGTTTAGAAATCTCACAACTTAATAACTGAAGGTTTCAACCGCTAGGTAAAACAATGGAGATTAGTTCCTGCGCATGGTTGCAGAACTAAATTGTCCGATGGAAAAGATGATAGAAAAGATGATAATAGAAAGAAAGAAACTAGGGTCCTTAAATAGAGAACTAACCCCAAAATATATGGTAAAAGAAAGATCCTAAACGAAATAATAAAATAAGGTAAAAGAAATAAAATAAAATAAGGAAAATAAGGAAAGTCCGGAATATCTTCGGTCTTGTTGTGGCGATCGCCATGGATGCCTGGCGATCGCGGTCTTCTTGTAAAACTTTACCTCGTCTCTGTCGCCCCATGGCGATCGCCATGCTCTCTCGAACTCCTGAAATGCTCCTGTTGTAGAATGGCGATCGCCATAGTGATGGTGGCGATCGCCGCTGCTCCGCAGGATGTCTTCGTCTTCATGTCTTCAATCTTTGATCCTCTTCTTCTTCGGTTCTGGTCTTCATTTCTTCACTTCTTCATAAACAACTCAGAATATAACAATAGCTCCAAATACTTGTGATAACACTCCTAAACTAATGTAATAACCCCTAGTTACGCCATACAAAGTGTAGCGTATCAGTGATATATCATATTATGTTGACGACCTCACCTATATCCAAACACATCATAAACATGGGGCTTACATCAGAGTCGTTCTGTGGGGGCGTTTATGCAAAGAACTGGAACAAAAGCTCATGGCTTCCAAATCTCCTTATGTTATTATTATAAATGGGATGGTAGTCCGACAGCGAAAGGGTATGTAACAACGTCCATGTATTTGTCATCGAATATAAGTGTCCTACCCAAAGCATTGTTCTTATTTAAATCATACATCAATACCATAACAGGCGAGCTTTATGTACCTAGAACTCCCGCTACCTCTATATATTCTTCGACTGCAATCCCGAAAGTTAGAAGGATGCGGAAGTTCATAAAGTATTTCTTTGACTTATATATCTTAATGTTTCAGTATTTCGTAAATAAATTTATGTCCTCCTAACGAATGAAGTGCCATAAAGCATTGGTTGGCTATGCGTCGTGCATCAAATAATGCAGAACCATGTTTCGATACTCTGTACGTGCACGACAGGAACACGCTAGCAGACGATTCATCCAAACTTAAGATTCTTATTTACAGGCAATGGAGTGAAGTCAATGACGACAATGACCTTATAGCTTGCTACTACGTGGAATCTGATGCAAAGGTACGCGACATTTGATTCAATTGCGTGCGTTATCGATAATATTTTGGTACAAACTCTCCACTAATTAAACAATTGGTGTTGTGTTCCTGAAGGGGAGGACAACCCTGTGTAGGGCCCCCGCAAACAGCGCCCACCATTTCTTCGGGACTTTAGATGATGGCATTTTGTATGTTATATCGGGATTCATGAAAGTTATTGCACCAAACTATTACCATCTACCTAATGCTGTGGAATTCAGTATTTAATTCGTCGCGAGCACACATATAGATAAAGTTGATAATTCAGACCCGTTCTATCTGCCATACCCGTCTGAAACCGGATATTTGCGGTTCCCGTTCAACACGTGTGATTTCGAGTTGTTAACTTCCAAAGGGTCTAATAATATAGTCGGTAATTGTACTTCCACCACCACATCACAATGTTTGTGTACGATGGTAATCTTAATATACTTTTTTAATACATTAAATAAGCTTATTACCTTCTTTGTTCGTAGATATCGTGGGCGTAGTTGCAAATTACACTGTATAATCACTTCCATAACTGGAAGGCAACACATGGAATGCTATCTGAACAACAGCAAGTTTGATTTCGCAATCGCATAGGCAATTTCAAATAATTTGATTCGCTAATTTTGTCTTCGTTATTTGTTATTGTCAACAAATGTCGGCGAGTAAGGGTTGTCTTGGAAGGTTTTATCTGTGATAACTTTCTAAAGCGGAGTATGTATAGAAAGGGAATAGATATTATTTTACTGCCGTCTGTGAGAATATCAGTTATTCCCGGTAAGTATCACGAGCATGCCATACATCTTGTTGTATATTATGAACCATGCATCGTAACAATGCGGTTTGTATAAGCATCAAGACTGATGCATCACCTTTTGCTAGGTGAGCTGTTTTTACAAAGTACGCAGGCAACGAGCATATACGAAGGAATTGAAAACCCACAGATATGATATGGGCTTGACGACATCAGGTACGTATCCTACTGCAGACGAAAGGTATAAGGCTAAGTGAACGTAGATGCGTATAATGGCAACAACCCAACTGAACGGAAGGCTGGCAGTCTGTGGCAACTCATAGAACTTGGGCGGTTCCAACACACCCACGATCGAACATACAAGGTATTATGCGCTAATATATGTTACACACTATTCTTTAACAAAGAGGAATTGTTGTCATCATCAAACTTTAATGTCCTATGTATAGTATTCCATGACACTTATGTGCATCGTACGGATATTACGAGTACATGAGGAATTAGATTGGCTCTATTTGTGTTGTTCGCATGAAACATGCATGAAAGGGCTAATAAAAGACGGAATGCATTATTGGTGTGAATCTTGCGACACATCCTGTACCAAGCCAACCACTAGGTATTATTCGATACAAAATGGATGTAAAAAATGTAGTATCGACCCCCATACACATATGTTTTAATTTTGTGGGACGACAGTAGGTTGAGGCTTCGACTGGAGGTTGGTGATAGGATAAGCACGACTACTGTGACCATGAGAGATGACGTTGTTGTTAAGTTGTTGCAACAAAACTCCTGCACCCCGCGTGTTGAACAGACAATACGTATAATTATTGTTACATATATGCACGTCCAATTGATACAACAACTGTGTAAGTTACAATTATGGATACACATGTTATACAGGACCGTGACCAACTCGGTGTGAACGCAACCGCAACAGACGTTCATAGTTTGATAGATACCTATCATATGTTAGAGATTAAAACTCACACGTACAACTTTGATGGTACGACAACAAGATTTGTGTGTAGCGATGTCATAAGCTATCGTCCCCTGGCTGAGGTGGGTGTATGCATTCCTCATGTAACGTTGTCATCGTATCGCGTCCCCGCACAATTATCTCTTTTACTAACTTTATGTCATTTCATTATAGTATAATAGGACGAAATCGCCTTCATCGTCATGGGCTATAGGTTACAACGAAGATGATTGTCCATTCAAGGATTGCCCGATCATAGGGTGATTAGAACACGCGTCCAACATCAACGGACATTACCTCTTCACAAAACCATATTCAGACTTCGTTTGAACTGTTGTCCCGCTACTTATTTTCAATGCTTTCAGCATGTACGTGAGTCATGGTTGATGTAGTTTACCTGTGCGGAAATGTTGCAGTAGTGTGTATGTATTCGTGTGCGTACATCGTCCCAAATATTTTTGTCATACCTCCATATATCACCCTCTAAACCATTTTCATCGTTCAAATGCACGAATGTATGATGTTGAAAAAGGGTAGTTCAAACTGATATGTACGCGACCGTCATCAATTGTTGATCTCGCTTTCTTAATTGTAAATGAAAATCGCCTCTGATACAGCATTTTGTGAACGAGCTGTATCAGAGACCATTACATATGTGTACAGAGGGATATCGTGAACCAGCTGTACCCGAAATACCGATATCCAAATTACCCAATGATGATGTACGTGTCGTAGACCTAATATATTATGTTACGTCATGACCATTACATATGTGTACTTGGCATTGCAATCAAAAAAATATAAAACCACTAATTAACCTTCAATCGCAAATCCCATTTATATATAAATCGAAACAATAAAGTAACATTAGCAACTAATGTTCAGACGTTCCATTTGCATCCCAACAGTTTATTGTCTTCACTCTGTCTTTTTACATTCTTACCTGATGATTGTATTTGAATGATGTGTGAAATTATTAAGAGATTTTCCTTTTACAAATTGGCTGACATCTCCAGTAGTAAAAGAATGTATAACATTGTTTGTATTGAATGCATTTACACACACATGATTCTCTGGATTATGTAAAACACCATATTAAACGCTCCCTTATTTCTAATGTTCTACACACTTCAACTACCTAAAGACTTATCCACATCCCGTAATACTCTGTTGACCTACCGACGACATTACATCTGGTATTGACCGATAAATAAGGCATACATCATAAGTCGACATGTTTACAATATTAGACGACGCGCACTGATGAGGCTAAAGTCGTAGTGCCAAATCAAAGAAAACTCTAAACACTAACTAAAGTATAGCAAGCAAGTAGAGGTCGAACCCAAGGGAATCAAAACACCAATCGCTATGCAGTCAAGCGAAATACCAACTAACGAACAAGTAACAAGTAACCAGGGGGGGTTTTGATTGTATGAAACACAAAAGTAACAAGTATCAAGCAAAGGGAGTTTGGGTGAGAATATGATGAGAAGGGGTTTCACCTAGCAAGTATCCACACAACAGTCAATCAAGTTGATCATAGATTTATCTCAAGTTCTATTCAATCCTAGGGAATGTTCCTATTCCAATCTTTAATATATCAGCAGGCCAACCGGTCGTGATAATACTTACTATTCAACAATCAGGGAAACCTCTCAAGATTAGATGAAATAGCAGCAAGGGGCACAGGAATCATAAGGATGCATGCAATAACTTACAACCGTCAAGTATTAACATGCAATCAATTCTCTTTCATAAAAGCAATCAACTACCAGATCATGCAGATATGAATGCTACAATGACAAGGAATTCCACCGTATATTCCTAGTCTAGCAATAGAAAACTATCAATCAAACTAGGTGATCAAGCTAGCAAAACTAATAGAAATCAATAGATGAAGAACAAGAGAATTAATACAAACCCATAGGAAAAGAACAAGAGTTTAGAAATCTCACAACTTAATAACTGAAGGTTTCAACCGCTAAGTAAAACAATGGAGATTAGTTCCTGCTCATGGTTGCAGAACTAAATTGTCTGATGGAAAAGATGATAGAAAAGATGATGATGAAAGAAAGAAAGAACTAGGGTTCTTAAATAGAGTCTAACCCTAAAGAAATATGGTAAAAGATAAATCCTAAAACTAAAATAAGGAAAATAAGAAAATAATAAAAGAAATAAAAACAAAGCAAAATAAGGAAAGTCCGGAATATCTTCGGCCTTGTTGTGGCGATCGCCATAGATGCCTGGCGATCGCCATCTTCATGTAAATCTCTGCCGTAGTGTCTGTCACCCCATGGCGATCGCCGTAGAGTCATGGCGATCGCCATAATCTCGCGAACTCACATAACTCTTCTGTTGTAGAATGGCGATCGCCTGGATGGTAGTGGCGATCGCCGCTGCTCCGCAGAATATCTTCAAGTCTTCATGTCTTCAATCTTTGATCTCTTCTTCTTCGGTTCTGATCTTCATTTCTTCACTTCTTAATAAATATCTCAGAACATAATAATGACTCGAAACACATATGATAATACTCCTAAACTAATGTAATAATCCCTAGTTACGCTATACAAAGTGCAGCGTATCAAATACCCCCATACTTAGACTTTTACTCGTCCCGTGTAACTTACAGAAAAACTACCCATACAATAAAATACTCAAAGCCTCAGGAAGTACAAGAATATCTCCTAGTGATACATAACCAATAAGCTCCTCCAAAACACAACACAATAATCAAGAACAATGTGATAAAATAAGCACATACCCAGAACTACACCTTATTCCTCCAAGTGGCCTACCCGAATCCTCCTATACGCCTCCTTCTTATGTCTCCATACGCCAAGATGATAAAAATCCTAAAACACTAAATTTTTTTATTTTTTTTATATATGCACTCATCTTGCTTAGGCGCCCTTTCGGGTTTTCATCCCAACCACTCAATAATTGTTCCAGGCTCACATCACTCAAGACTTATTTTTGCCACAGCCTAATGTCGGTCAAGCCACCTTCTTATTGCATAGATCTTGCTATCCAAGGATTTTGTATGCCTTTTTTCAATTTTTGTGGCTTTTTCATACAATATATATATTCAATAAGCTCATGCAGATACAGCCAACACCTAAATTAATACATGTGATTACATTCTCCTCCCCCATACTTAAACATTGCATTGTCCTCAATGAAATGGAAGACATAAAACGAACCCAGGGAAGCAGACAGAAGACTCACATACAAGGTCGGATGACCTTCCTCCAATAAAACTCAAAGTGTGGTAGAATGAGAAACTAGATGAGCACTCTATGTAATCCAATAATGCATAGCTCATCTAAAGCAAAAGAAAGAATACCTCCAATGTAGAAAGTGACCCAAATAAATCAACTTCTTGCAAAGAACATGGTCACCAACAAGCTAAGCTCCAGCGAATGTAGATCTAGAATGATAGTACTAATGAAACCAAACTTGGTGTAATACAACTCCTTACTTGCTTTTCTCTCTTTTTTTTTTTGCACTCTATTTTTTTTAATCCGATATATTATTTTTTTCTCAGAATGATTTTCAGATTTTCGGTTTTTTTTTTTTTAGACGGGAGAGAAGACTTACAGCGAGATTGGCTACTGACTGTAGCTGACCCTAAGCTTCGGTGATTTCCTCCTATCCATAGAAAAACTAAAAAGAAAATTAAACCGAACAAAAACAAATAAAAACAAACTCAAACCTCGGGTTGCCTCCCGAGCAGCGCCTTATTTTATGTCATGGCTCGACATGAAACTCAAGAGATTTAACTAACGTCATTTGGCTTTGTGAAAACAGTCTCTTGTCTGAATTCTCTCTTGAACCACTCATGGAACGCCTTAAATCCCGTCCCTCTTACCTTGACCACCTTGTCTCTAGCAATGAAGGTGGTTTCATTCACTTTATCGTCCTTGACCGTATCAGGCGGCTGTTTAACCTCAATGTCAAGTGCCTGCACACTAGTCATCAATGGTATCTCGCCTGGCGAGGTCAGTAATGGAGGGCGATTGCCCAAAGGATGTGAAGAGAGCTTACCTTTAGGCTCTGGCTTAGCCTGACACTTCTGCATATTAGTAGACAAAACAGTATCTACTTTTGGGGGCTCTAAGATATTCTCTAAAACAGGTTGTAAATCATCCTTACAAGTAGGATTAATCACATCAATAGCACATAGAGAATTCTTACCAATGGAATCCATATCATATATATTATATTCTACCTTATCCCCATCAAACTCCATAGAGAGAGTCCCACTATTAACATCAATTTTCGTTTGTGCAATTTTCATGAAAGGTCTACCTAACAATATAGGTGTGACATTATTAGCATGCTCCATATCTAACACAAAGAAATCAGCAGGAAAGATCAGATCACCAACCATAACAAGAACATCCTCAACAACCCCTTCCGGGTATACAGTAGACCTATCAGCGAGTTGAATAATAGTTCCTGTTTTATGCAAGGGTCCTAAGCCTAGTGATTCATACAAAGAGTAAGGAAAAACATTGATTGATGCACCTAAATCTAGCATGGCTTTGTCAAATTTAGTTTCACCAATCACACATGGAATGCTAAATATGTCTGGATCACCACATTTCTTAGGCATGCGTTTTTGAAACACTGCAGAAACTTGTTCACTTACTTCAACTTTTTTCTTTCCTTTCAATTTTTGATTTCTTTTGATAGTGCAAACTTCTTTCAAAAACTTAGCAAATCTAGGAATACTCTTAACAAGTTTAAGCAAAGGAATGTTTACCTCACACCTACTAAAGGTTTCGAAGATTTCGTTGTCATCATCCAGCCTTCGAGTATCCTTCAATGCCTCAGGAAAGGGAGCAACAGGCTTCTGAGAGAATAGAGGAGGAAAATTCGGGCGAACATAATCGTCAATGTACTCAGGGGGCTCCCGGCGATCGCCATCAACAACTGGCGATCGCGGTCGCGGATGATTTTGCACCTCAGCTTCTGGGATGGCATGGCGATCGCCATTGCCATCTGGCGATCGCGGTCGCGATGCAGACCCTGTTTTGCTCTCTGTAATCTCATGGTGATCGCCACTCAGATCTGGCGATCGCGGTTTTGGCACAGAACAGTAATTTAAAGTTTTTCCGTTCCTCAAGAACACTGCACTGACGTTCTCTCTCGGGTTTCTTACCGGTTCCCTGGCCTCTAATTTACTCACAACTTGAGCAATCTGTCCTAACTGATTTTCAAGATTTTGGATGCTTGATTCTGTCTTAGCGTTTTGTTGCATCACAGTCTGAGCTAAGGACTTGATCATATCTTCAGCAGTCATAGAATTCTGAGGTCTAGGTTGTTGATAATTAATATTAGAAGAGTCATACCTTGGCCTTGGTTGCCATCCACCAACAGCATTTACCTCAGCATTGGGATCATGAAGGGAAGCATTTTTCAGCATCAAAGCATTTACCATCTCTTTCAACTCATTCATGTCAGTTTGTAATTGATCTGAATTAATTGCTTTGACTGAGTGGGATCCCTGTCTACTGCCAAACTGCCTTGAACTCTCAGCTAGCTCTTCAAACATTTCAGTGGCCTGAGGTATAGTTAGTTTCAGAAAATTACCTCCACAAGATGCGTTTACCATTCGACGATACTCATCAATCAGGCCACTAAATAAGTACATAAGAAGATCATGGTCAGTATAACTACGGAATGGGCAGCTTGAGCAAAGTTTCTTGAATCTCTCATAATAATCATAGAGACTCTCAGTTGAGTGTTGTTGAATGGTTGTGATTTCCTTCTTCAAACTGCTCAGTTTTATGGCTGGAAAATATTTCTCCAAGAATACTTTCTTCATCTTAGCCCATGTATCAATACTCCCTGGAGCTTGATAATAGAGCCAATCATTCGCATCGTCTTTCAGAGTAAATCTGAAAGCTCTCAGCATGACCTGCTCCTCACTAACACCTCTTGGCTTCATACTAGAACATATGGCATGGAATTGAGCCAAGTGTTTGTTGGGATCTTCTCCTGCTAAGCCATGGAAGTGTGGAAGCTCATGAATTAAACCAGCTTTTAATTCAAAATTCACACCTTCTTCAATCTCAGGAAACCTCACTGCTAAAGGTTGTTGGTTTAAGTCTGGGGCAGTGAGTTGCCTCATAGTAGGCAATGGCGGTCCATGTCGATCACCCATCTTGTTATCTTGGTTCAGAGCTGCTCTTTGGTTCCGAAGGAACGTCCTTTCAATCTCTGGGTCAAAGGAAACAAGAGATGAATCAGTAGCACGGGTCTGAACCATAAAGGTTCACACCAAACAGTTGATAATTTCACAATTAACACAGAATCAGAAAAATTTCAATTCCCCGGCAACGGCGCCAAATTTGATGAGGCTAAAGTCGTAGTGCCAAATCAAAGAAAACTCTAAACACTAACTAAAGTATAGCAAGCAAGTAGAGGTCGAACCCAAGGGAATCAAAACACCAATCGCTATGCAGTCAAGCGAAATACCAACTAACGAACAAGTAACAAGTAACCAGGGGGGGTTTTGATTGTATGAAACACAAAAGTAACAAGTATCAAGCAAAGGGAGTTTGGGTGAGAATATGATGAGAAGGGGTTTCACCTAGCAAGTATCCACACAACAGTCAATCAAGTTGATCATAGATTTATCTCAAGTTCTATTCAATCCTAGGGAATGTTCCTATTCCAATCTTTAATATATCAGCAGGCCAACCGGTCCTGATAATACTTACTATTCAACAATCAGGGAAACCTCTCAAGATTGGATGAAATAGCAGCAAAGGGCACATGAATCATAAGGATGCATGCAATAACTTACAACCGTCAAGTATTAACATGCAATCAATTCTCTTTCATAAAAGCAATCAACTACCAGATCATGCAGATATGAATGCTACAATGACAAGGAATTCCACCGTATATTCCTAGTCTAGCAATAGAAAACTATCAATCAAACTAGGTGATCAAGCTAGCAAAACTAATAGAAATCAATAGATGAAGAACAAGAGAATTAATACAAACCCATAGGAAAAGAACAAGAGTTTAGAAATCTCACAACTTAATAACTGAAGGTTTCAACCGCTAAGTAAAACAATGGAGATTAGTTCCTGCTCATGGTTGCAGAACTAAATTGTCTGATGGAAAAGATGATAGAAAAGATGATGATGAAAGAAAGAAATAACTAGGGTTCTTAAATAGAGTCTAACCCTAAAGAAATATGGTAAAAGATAAATCCTAAAACTAAAATAAGGAAAATAAGAAAATAATAAAAGAAATAAAAACAAAGCAAAAGAAGGAAAGTCCGGAATATCTTCGGCGTTGTTGTGGCGATCGCCATAGATGCCTGGCGATCGTCATAGATGCCTGGCGATCGCCATCTTCAAGTAGATCTCTGCCGTAGCCTCTGTCACCCCATGGCGATCGCCGTAGAGTCATGGCGATCGCCATAATCTCTCGAACTCACACAACTCTTCTGTTGTAGAATGGCGATCGCCTGGATGGTAGTGGCGATCGTCGTTGCTCCGCAGATTATCTTCAAGTCTTCATGTCTTCAATCTTTGATCTCTTCTTCTTCGGTTCTGATCTTCATTTCTTCACTTCTTAATAAATATCTCAGAACATAATAATGACTCGAAACACATATGATAATACTCCTAAACTAATGTAATAATCCCTAGTTACGCTATACAAAGTGCAACGTATCACGCACATACGGGAACATGTCTATAACAGAAAACCAAATGTCACTGAACAATCCCCGATAACTTCACGTTCGTTATGCATCTTACAAAAGTGCTTATTAATGCATCGTATATCAAATGCATTTTCCAATACAACTTCACAAGTCTAAAAAAAATCCATCGTATCCATTCAACGCACAAACACAATTGTTTTGAACACATACGGTCACTAGGCAGGACGTTCAATTGTTACTTCATACACAATTGTTACATATATTAAGAGACGGTAAACACACCCGTACGACAAAATAGGTGTTCAGATCAGTAACAAAAAATATCATAACAAAAAAACAAATCACATAACAATCGATCGGATACTGGACGAACCAAAATAAATATAATGGCCACCGGCCGAAAAGGTTGTAGAACGATCCGACGGTAGTTTGACTCAACCAACGAGGACTTGACGAACTTGACCTCAAACAATGTTCCACTCACGAGGAAGATAACTACAAAATCGCCAAGTTGCAGTCCATTATCGCAGGCAAAAGTGGACCATCCTCTCTTAAGCCAGTAACACCCGTTAGTATCCTTTACCACCTTCACCTCATACACCTTGCCTTCAGGTACAACCAAATGTCATATACACCCAACACGTCCTGTCGTTCCGTCATCAAAACTCGGGGAAAGGCGCTACAAACAAGACGAAAATACATGTATGAACAAGAATGGAAAGTATAAAACCAAAAACAACAACAACAAAAACCCATACCAAGTCACTCATCTGTGTACGGTAAAGCATCAGACGGACAAACGCTACCGAATGATCGTGATCTGGGTTTTTCCCCTTCCTCATTCCTGAGCCTCCGCCCCTAGAACCTGCCCCTTCACTGTCGAGTTTAAACGAAGCGACAGTCTTATGCATACTCACTACGAGAACATAACACACATAGTAATAAGAAGTATCCTCAGTACCACAAAAACAAAGGAAAACAAATTTGTCATCACAAATAAATACATATCACCTTATGATCATCCCCTCCACCTCACCAACACATACAACCTATCATAATGTTGGTCCAGTAATTACCGCAACATATGACGGAAAACAACGAGTCAACCAACACAAACTACATTCACAACACTATAATCCAATACCTCATAATCAATCACAACCCCATAGTTATCAGGCATATCCGTCGCAAATATACTATCCCTATTACCAATTATCAATATAATACTACATCCCATGACATACATACATGCCATTGTACCAAATCCCATCAACCATATACCAAAAACACATATGACACATCAATTACGCCTGCTATCTGTTTAGATATAAAAACATAATACTATCCATATTACCAAAAACCAATATAACTACATTACATAATAGAAAGGATAGCTATTGCATCAAATTTCAACAACCTCATGAATGCTTCAATTAAGAACCATTAATTAAGTTTGTTGTAAGTCTAATAGAGAAAGTGGTAGGAATCCGTCTGCTCAAGGAGTCCGTCAAACTATTTCGATTAAATCGTAAATTAGAAATGACATTTAGCAGAAAATCACACTACACTTCACCCAAAATCGAACGCAGTTGTCAAAAAAAACAAAAAACCCTTGATGATAAATAAACACGATTGACAACATAACCCTAGAATCAACTGAGGTGATTCATGTTTGAAATAGTGAAACATACCGGTTTAAGCTAATTGACTTGAATAACGCTTTCGGAAAAGAGAGGACAATTATCGGGCCGACGAGCGGAAATTCCTATGCGTACCCCAACCCTAATCAAGAATGATCAATGCATTACAGACCGGAATGGATGTAATCCTAGACAATGACCAACACCCTCTTTTGAAATCAACAACGTCTGATCCTCCTACGATGAAACTCCTTACGGGGCCATTTTTTGCACCTCAAACCATTTTCACCCCCAAATTTGACCGAGGAAGGGGATACAAAACAAACTAGAGTGTAATTTCAGATCAACGTATTGGGCATTAGTCTAGGCCCAATAGTCATATGTTTAAGGCCTATTTGATTTTGTTTTTATTATAGGCCTATCCTAACTAACAATGATAACAACACAATCAAAAATCAAGAATCAATAATACATGGTTTACATTTCACCAAAAACAGAATCAATAATACATAATACATATATTTTCGTTATATTTTTGTATAATATACCGTGTTTGTCGAACAATTATAATAAACACGAATACACCACGTCACCCACACATAAAATAAACAAAACGCAAAGTTATTAAAAAATTCTAACTAAGTACCAAGATGCCATATGGTAAGTGTAGTGTTTCGTTTTAATTATGGTTTGACGGCCCTTAATAAAAATATGACAAATCGTTTGATATGATGTATAATATAATATATATCATATCTTAATTTTAAATGGGCTTTGTTTTAAACATTACGTTTCTTTATTCGTTAAAAGCAGACACATGACCCAAAATTAAAACAATACCCAGACCGAATTTGCAAAATAAATTAAAAGTAGATACATGTCTTAAGCTGATTAAAAATGCATAGTTTGAGACGCTCATGTATACCAACCGACTGTTGCAATCAATCAATGTTTGGATAACATTCGACAACAAATAACGTAACATCCGCCCCCCGCGTAGCGCGGGCACCACCTCCTAATTTCGTATAAGATTGGAAATATACACTTTTTCACTCAATAATAAGAATGGTACTTTAGATTACGAGGATTGCAATATATCTGGTAAAAGTTGTTTGTAATCTCTAACATATGAAATGAAAATTCGTATAAGGTTGGGAAAAATACATTTCAGAGGGAGAGGGCTTAATGGCTTCTATACATCTTCTCTTGGTTCTGTCTAAAAAGCAATCTAAAGCTAGTTTTAGGTGGTTTTGAGTGTTTGTGTCGAGGTTCTTGAAAAGGTTGTCCCTAATTTACGCGTTCAAGTGTAACTCATCTAAGTTAGACTTTCAACAGATAATAGGGACAAAAGCGGAAATATATGAAAATTTCTGAAAAATACACAAACCTTGCACACATAAATTAGGCATGCAACGTGTTTTAATGAAGAAAAAAAACAAATTTCTTAGGTATTAGAAATAATAGATCATTTATAAGTTATGAATTTAATTTTGTCTTAATTTTGTCTTAGATATGAGAAATGATAGGTCTTAATTTTGTCTTATAGGTTATGAATTTAATTTAATAATTAATTTAAAATTTTCATTATAATAGAGGGAAGATTATGGAGATAGCTTCCGTACAGGTCAAGTTTGGGATAGTCTGGACGTTTTCTGAAAAATACACAAACCTTGCACACATACATTAGGCTCACACAAGTCCGCACGCAGTCACTTTGACATGCGATAAATTTGGTCTCCTGAAACCAAGGTTAAAGGATCAAAGGATTCGTGAACGTAAATCAAAGAAGTGTGGTTGTAGCTTTGAGTTCCATGAGTGTCGTACGAAAGACGAGTTCATGAATCTTACAGACAAATGTGTCTTGGATGTCATACATGGCTCCCACAATCACATGCTTACTAGCCTTCATGGGAATGCATTCATCGGCCGAATGACGGAGGAGGAGGAGAAATGAGCTATGGATGAGGCTGACGAGTGTAGGACACCGAAAGTAATTCTTACCGAGATGAAGAAAAAGTTCCCTGGAAATATGACGTCAATGAGACAGGTAGAAAACGTTTTGAAAAAAATTCAATACAAGGATTGTGTGGGAATTGACAGTTACGTAGTGGTCACTTATTGTTTTGAAAGACAACGAGTATCTTTATTTTCCTCTTCGAAATGTGGACAAAGGGAATGAGGTCGAGATATTATTTTTTGCTCACCGTGACTCACTATGGTTGTTGAAGTAGTTTCCGCACGTTGTGATCATTGATGCCACATACAAGACAAATGGGTATGTAATTTATTTTAATAATAGTTCGTTGTATTTATGTGTTGTATTTTAGGTAGATTAATTCTATATGTTCCGGATACATGTATCAATAGGTACGGTAAGGCTTTGGTGGAGATGGTTGGTTTCACCAGGACTCAGAAGACGTTCAACATTGCATATGCATTCACCCGACACGAGAAGTATGGAAATTACCGGTTCATTTTGAAGTGCCTTAGGAATCTGTTTGAAGAGGTAGAAGTAATGTCAACCACTATGATGACAGATTGCGATGTTGCTCTAATCAAAGCAATTAAAGATGTTTTTCAAGATGTCTCGTTAAAACATCTCTTATGTTGGGTGCATATTAAAAACAAAATCAAGGCACATGCTGATAAAGTTATAAAGACAGTGAGCGGTCTGATAGGTTAAACAAGTGTTGGGCAATATTTTGTTCAACCACGAACGAAATTTACGAGGACAGGATCATTGCATTGAGGAGAGGTTGGTTGAAGGGCCTTGTTAGATACATCGAGAAGCAATGGTTGACTCCTTACAAGGAAAACATAGTAAGAGCGTGGACTTATCACACTCTTCACTTCTGCACGAGTACGACAAACAGGTATATGTTGGCCTTTGTATAGTTGAATTTATTATATATTGGTAAAAATATAAACAAATCGTATCATCGTGATTGGGTTGAATGGATGCATCATGTGTTAAAAGATATTATTGCATCCACCAGAAGCGGCTTCAACATAGTGACTGTTAGGATCCACCGTTCGATCATCTTTCCAGTGGATCAGATAAGGGCGAGAATGAACAACTCATTGAATCTAAAACCTTTGAGGTTCAATGATCCAGGTTTTCCAAAGCTGGCACAAATGGTGATTTCAAGGCTCATCCGCAGAGTTTCAGATTGGGGTTTTACGTTGTTGATTGCCATGTTCGATCGGATACTAAAGGTTGACTATGCCTTCCCTTGCAACGGTCATTGGGTGAGAGACTTTCTTGGACTGTCTTGTATCCACGATATTGTAAACGACATCGTTACGAAGACCACTCTCACACCCGATTCCGTTCAAGACTTCTGGAAGGAATTGGATAGGGATCTCGATCCAATATCATTTGCACGTTCTGACGACAATGTTGAGATATCAGTTCCAGAGATGAGGTTGCGCGAGACGTGGGCTAAAGTGGAAGATCTTACTTTGAACATGGCCACGTTATGGCAAGTGAGTGAACTTTATGTTGCCTTGGAATATCCAGAACATAGTACGTTTATGGAGCCGACCAAGGATCCATACATAAAAGGTAAGGGAAGACCACCTGGTTCGAGGGACAAATGAGGCCAGTCCCTGACTAGTGAATATAATGAGCACGTAAGAGAGGAATTGATGTGAAAACCTCTTGCAAGGCTCGCGGGGGACGGATCTAGGCAGGACGCGTGGCTGGAGAATCCTTGGAGACGCAGTACTTGCTTGAACTAGGTCAAAGACTGAACTCACAAGATGGGCGAATGTGAATCTGGGTAGGACGGCGTCCTAGGACGGTTCGGCTTCGACGGAAAGGGTTTGAAATTGTGACGGCGGAAACGATTTGATGAAGGGGTGATGATTGAGGGTTTGTGAAGTGGAATGAGGTGCTGAAACGATGATATGAAGGCTGGAAGAAGATGACGACAATTAGGGTTTGGGAAGGGTGGCGGCGGCGGTTAGGGTTTGATGGAGATGACGGCGGCAGCTAGGGTTTGGGACTGTGACAATGGCGACGACCTGGACTGAGTAACAACGACTGGATAAGTGGCTCGTGGAGGTTCGAGCCCGAACTAGGGTTTGGCGTTGAAAGCAAGGGGTGGAGAAAATCTCAACAACTAGGCTTGCTATAAAAATTCAACGTGAAAACAACTCTTGGTTCCAAGTCCATATATAGGACTCCTAACTAGGGTTACCAAATATAATAACTTGCTAATGCTAAAGATAGTAAGTAATGAGAAAGACATTAAAAACAATAGAAAACAGTTCTGGGACGGACGCCTAAGTCTAGGACGTCCCTTCAGTGCATGTCGTCCTTGGTATCATGCTAGATCTTAGGACGTGTAGGTCTAGGACGTCCTTGGTAAGGCTTTGGTGGAGATGGTTGGTTTCACCAGGACTCAGAAGACATTCAACATTGCATATGCATTCACCCGACACGAGAAGTATTGAAATTACCGGTTCATTTTGAAGTGCCTTAGGAATCTGTTTGAAGAGGTAGAAGTAATGTCAACCACTATGATGACAGATTGCGATGTTGCTCTAATCAAAGCAATTAAAGATGTTTTTCAAGATGTCTCGTTAAAACATCTCTTATGTTGGGTGCATATTAAAAACAAAATCAAGGCACATGCTGATAAAGTTATAAAGACAGTGAGCGGTCTGATAGGTTAAACAAGTGTTGGGCAATATTTTGTTCAACCACGAACGAAATTTACGAGGACAGGATCATTGCATTGAGGAGAGGTTGGTTGAAGGGCCTTGTTAGATACATCGAGAAGCAATGGTTGACTCCTTACAAGGAAAACATAGTAAGAGCGTGGACTTATCACACTCTTCACTTCTGCACGAGTACGACAAACAGGTATATGTTGGCCTTTGTATAGTTGAATTTATTATATATTGGTAAAAATATAAACAAATCGTATCATCGTGATAGGGTTGAAGGGATGCATCATGTGTTAAAAGATATTATTGCATCCACCAGAAGCGGCTTCAACATAGTGACTGTTAGGATCCACCGTTCGATCATCTTTCAAGTGGATCAGATAAGGGCGAGAATGAACAACTCATTGAATCTAAAACCTTTGAGGTTCAATGATCCAGGTTTTCCAAAGCTGGCACAAATGGTGATTTCAAGGCTCATCCGCAGAGTTTCAGATTGGGGTTTTACGTTGTTGATTGCCATGTTCGATCGGATACTAAAGGTTGACTATGCCTTCCCTTGCAACGGTCATTGGGTGAGAGACTTTCTTGGACTGTCTTGTATCCACGATATTGTAAACGACATCCTTACGAAGACCACTCTCACACCCGATTCCGTTCAAGACTTCTGGAAGGAATTGGATAGGGATCTCGATCCAATATCATTTGCACGTTCTGACGACAATGTTAAGATATCAGTTCCAGAGATGAGGTTGCGCGAGACGTGGGCTAAAGTGGAAGATCTTACTTTGAACATGGCCACGTTATGGCAAGTGAGTGAACTTTATGTTGCCTTGGAGTATCCAGAACATAGTACGTTTATGGAGCCGACCAAGGATCCATACATAAAAGGTAAGGGAAGACCACCTGGTTCGAGGGACAAGTGAGGCCAGTCCCTGACTAGTGAATATAATGAGCACGTAAGAGAGGAATTGATGTGAAAACCTCTTGCAAGGCTCGCGGGGGACGGATCTAGGCAGGACGCGTGGCTGGAGAATCCTTGGAGACGCAGTACTTGCTTGAACTAGGTCAAAGACTGAACTCACAAGATGGGCGAATGTGAATCTGGGTAGGACGGCGTCCTAGGACGGTTCGGCTTCGACGGAAAGGGTTTGAAATTGTGACGGCGGAAACGATTTGATGAAGGGGTGATGATTGAGGGTTTGTGAAGTGGAATGAGGTGCTGAAACGATGATATGAAGGCTGGAAGAAGATGACGACAATTAGGGTTTGGGAAGGGTGGCGGCGGCGGCTAGGGTTTGATGGAGATGACGGCGGCAGCTAGGGTTTGGGACTGTGACAATGGCGACGACCTGGACTGAGTAACAACGACTGGATAAGTGGCTCGTGGAGGTTCGAGCCCGAACTAGGGTTTGGCGTTGAAAGCAAGGGGTGGAGAAAATCTCAACAACTAGGCTTGCTATAAAAATTCAACGTGAAAACAACTCTTGGTTCCAAGTCCATATATAGGACTCCTAACTAGGGTTACCAAATATAATAACTTGCTAATGCTAAAGATAGTAAGTAATGAGAAAGACATTAAAAACAATAGAAAACATTTCTGGGACGGACGCCTAAGTCTAGGACGTCCCTTTAGTGCATGTCGTCCTTGGTATCATGCTGGATCTTAGGACGTGTAGGTCTAGGACGTCCTTGGTAAGGCTTTGGTGGAGATGGTTGGTTTCACCAGGACTCAGAAGACGTTCAACATTGCATATGCATTCACCCGACACGAGAGGTATTGAAATTACCGGTTCATTTTGAAGTGCCTTAGGAATCTGTTTGAAGAGGTAGAAGTAATGTCAACCACTATGATGACAGATTGCGATGTTGCTCTAATCAAAGCAATTAAAGATGTTTTTCAAGATGTCTCGTTAAAACATCTCTTATGTTGGGTGCATATTAAAAACAAAATCAAGGCACATGCTGATAAAGTTATAAAGACAGTGAGCGGTCTGATAGGTTAAACAAGTATTGGGCAATATTTTGTTCAACCATGAACGAAATTTACGAGGACATGATCATTGCATTGAGGAGAGGTTGGTTGAAGGGCCTTGTTAGATACATCGAGAAGCAATGGTTGACTCCTTACAAGGAAAACATAGTAAGAGCGTGGACTTATCACACTCTTCACTTCTGCACGAGTACGACAAACAGGTATATGTTGGCCTTTGTATAGTTGAATTTATTATATATTGGTAAAAATATAAACAAATCGTATCATGGTGATAGGATTGAAGGGATGCATCATGTGTTAAAAGATATTATTGCATCCACCAGAAGCGGCTTCAACATAGTGACTGTTAGGATCCACCGTTCGATCATCTTTCAAGTGGATCAGATAAGGGCGAGAATGAACAACTCATTGAATCTAAAACCTTTGAGGTTCAATGATCCAGGTTTTCCAAAGCTGGCACAAATGGTGATTTCAAGGCTCATCCGCAGAGTTTCAGATTGGGGTTTTGCGTTGTTGATTGCCATGTTCGATTGGATACTAAAGGTTGACTATGCCTTCCTTTGCGACGATCAATGGGTGAGAGACTTTCTTGGACTGTCTTGTATCCGCGATATTGTAAACGACATCCTTACGAAGACCACTCTCACACCCGATTCCGTTCAAGACTTCTGGAAGGAATTGGATAGGGATCTCGATCCAATATCATTTGCACGTTCGGACGACAATGTTGATATATCAGTTCCAGAGATGAGGTTGCGCGAGACGTGGGCTAAAGTGGAAGATCTTACTTTGAACATGGCCACGTTATGGCAAGTGAGTGAACTTTATGTTGCCTTGGAGTATCCAGAACATAGTACGTTTATGGAGCCGACCAAGGATCCATACATAAAAGGTAAGGGAAGACCACCTGGTTCGAGGGACAAGTGAGGCCAGTCCCTGACTAGTGAATATAATGAGCACGTAAAAGAGGAATTGATGTGAAAACCTCTTGCAAGGCTCGCGGGGGACGGATCTAGGCAGGACGCGTGGCTGGAGAATCCTTTGAGACGCAGTACTTGCTTGAACTAGGTCAAAGACTGAACTCAAAAGATGGGCGAATGTGAATCTGGGTAGGACGGCGTCCTAGGACGATTCGGCTTTGACGGAAAGGGTTTGAAATTGTGACGGCTGAAACGATTTGATGAAGGGGTGATGATTGAGGGTTTGTGAAGTGGAATGAGGTGCTGAAACGATGATATGAAGGCTGGAAGAAGATGACGACAATTAGGGTTTGGAAAGGGTGGCGGCGGCGGCTAGGGTTTGATGGAGATGACGGCGGCAACTAGGGTTTGGGACTGTGACAATGGCGACGACCTGGACTGAGTAACAACGACTGGATAAGTGGCTCGTGGAGGTTCGAGCCCGAACTAGGGTTTGGCGTTGAAAGCAAGGGGTGGAGAAAATCTCAACAACTAGGCTTGCTATAAAAATTCAACGTGAAAACAACTCTTGGTTCCAAGTCCATATATAGGACTCCTAACTAGGGTTACCAAATATAATAACTTGCTAATGCTAAAGATAGTAAGTAATGAGAAAGACATTAAAAACAATAGAAAACAGTTCTGGGACGGACGCCTAAGTCTAGGACGTCCCTTCAGTGCATGTCGTCCTTGGTATCATGTTGGATCTTAGGACGTGTAGGTCTAGGACGTCTCTTCACTATAAGTAGACATTGATAACATGACGGAGGATGGTGTGTGATTGGAAGACGCTCCATTTCTTGCAAATGCCTTAGCGACAATGCTCGTAGTTGCTTGGGCAATGGATTTGGCACGTGCTCTCGTAATTTGTCCGTTTGAACGAACACTCAACATCTTTTCCTCTTGTGCCTCTGTCAATGTCAAGGGGTGTCCCACATCATTCTCCCCTTCTTGGCCTCGAATCGTCCCAGATTCGTCAATGTCAAGGTCTGGCGGCGTGTAAGGTGACAGGTCGCCGATGTTGAATGTCACATGGACGCCATAGTCGTCTGGGAGCTCCAGCTTGTATGCGTTTGGACCATATGCTTCCAGTACTTTGAATGGACCATCACCTCTTGGGTTCAGCTTGGATCGTCGTCTAGCGGGAAATCGGTCCTTCCTCAAATGCAGCCAGACCAGGTCCCCTGGTGCGAATGTGATGCGACGTTTGTCCTTGTTGGCTCTTTGCTCCAGCTGTCGGGCCCTCCTTTCCAGTTGTTCCTTGGTCCTATGATGCAGCTCCTGAATCATCTCTGCTCAAGCAGCTCCACGGACGTGATCACCGTCCTTCAAGGGATGCGGTACAAGGTCTAGGGGCGACAACGGGTTCCTCCCATAGACCACCTCAAACGGGGACATCTTTGTCGCTGAATGGACAGACCTGTTATAAGAGAATTCGACAAAAGAAAGTAAGTCTTCCCAACGGCGCGGGTTGGTCCTAAGCATGGTCCTGAGCAAGGTCTCTAAGGTTCGGTTGGTCACCTCGGTCTGACCATCTGTCTGTGGATGATAGCTAGTAGAGAATAGGAGGTTTGTACCTAACTTACCCCATAAAGTTCTTCAAAAGTGACTAACAAATTTCACGTCTCTATCGCTAACAATAGAACGCGGTATACCATGTAAGCGAACCACATGCTCAAAGAAAAGTGAAGCACATTCTGCAGCATTGTTAGTTCCCTTACATGGTATAAAATGCGCCATCTTGGAGAACCGATCGACCACTACAAAAATAGAGTTCCTCCCCTTCTTAGAACTAGGCAACCCCGTCCCAAAATCCATGGATATATCCTCCCAAGGGCCATTAGGTATAGGTAAGGGAGTGTACAGTGAGGGACTCGATCTAGATTTGGCTTTATGGCATGGGACACAGGCATTGCAAAATTTTGTTACCTGCTTAGTCATGTGTGGCCAATAAAAGTGTTCCTTAAGGGCTGCTACAGTTTTGGCTATGCCGAAATGTGCCCTACTCTCATGTGCTTCCTTAATTAAGAGCCCTCGAATGGATGAGGATGGGATGCATAGTTTTCCACCCTTATAGAGGTACCCTTGGTCAAGAAAATAGGTATCTAAGGTCCCCTGAGATGCGCAAGTCTCATAAATAGATTTAAAGAAAGTATCATGCAAATACAATTCCTTAATCAAAGAGAAACCGAAGACTTTAGCATCAAGGGAAGTTAAGAGAACATACCTGCGAGAAAGGGCGTCGGCTACCACATTCTCCTTACCTTTTTTATGCATCACCACATATGGAAATGTCTCCATAAATTCTACCCATCGAGCATGCTGACGACCTAGAGTAGACTGGTGCTTGAGATATGTCAAGGCCTCATGGTCCGTATGGATGACGAACTCTTTTGGCCATAAGTAGTGATGCCAAGTCTTCAACACCCTGATAAGAGCATACAGTTCTTTATCGAATGTAAAGTAGTTGAGTGTCACACCTGATAATTTCTCACTGAAGTACGCCAGTGGTTGACGATTATGAGTCAGAACCCCACCAACACCGATGTTGGATGCGTCGCACTCAACCTCAAAGGTTTTGTTGAAGTCTGGCAGTTGTAGCAATGGTGCGTGACATAGACTATCTTTAAGACTCTCGAAGGATGCCTCATGCCTTGGCTCCCAAGTAATGGTGTTGCCCTTCTTAATCAATTCATGAAGGGGCACAACTATGGTACCGAAATCACGCACAAAGCGCCTGTAAAATCCGGCCAACCCCAAGAAGGATTGGACCATAGTCGGTGTTGTCGGGGTAGGCCATTCCTTGATAGCCCAGACTTTTTCTTCATCTACCCGCAACCCATCCTTAGAAACCTACAAATCCTAGAAAAATCGTAGTGTCCGAGCAAAACACGCACTTTGCCAAGTTGGCATACAACCGCTCGGTCCTAAGACAATCTAGAACTTGTCTAAAATGTGAAACATGGTCATCCAACGTCCTACTATAAACTAGAATATCATCAAAGTATACAACCACAAATTTCCCCAGAAAGTGACGAAGGACGTGGTTCATTAACCTCATAAAAGTACTCGGAGCGTTGGTGAGTCCAAACGGCATGACTAGCCATTCGTAGAGACCATACTTCATCTTGAATGTCGTCTTCCATTCATCGCCTTCCTTCATGCGAATCTGGTGGTAGCCGCTCTTTAAATCAATCTTGGAAAAGAGCACGGCACCATGTAACTCGTCTAGCATATCGTCGAGGCGAGGAATTGGATGACAGTACTTCACCGTTATTTGATTGATAGCCCGGTAGTCCATGAACATTCTCCACGATCCCTCCTTCTTTGGCACTAATATCACTGGAACACCACACGGACTTAGGCTCTCTCGAACATAGCCTTTGTCCAAGAGTTCGGTGACTTGTCTTTGCGGCTCTTTAGTTTCCTTCGGACTTGCCCTGTATGCTGCTCGGTTAAGCAAAGAGGCACCCGGTACCAAGTCGATCTGGTGCTCAATTCCACGCAAAGGAGGTAGTCCATCAAGTATCTCATCTGGCATGGCATCCGCGAATTCCTGCAAAAGAGATGTCACAGACGATGGTAGTTTATCGACATTCTCGGTAATAGTAAGACACGCAGATGGAATCAATAAAAAGCAAGGAGAACGTCCCTGAATAATTGGAGTGATATCCCGTGAACGAGCAATGAGCAAACGGCTCTCACAACGACCCTGGATCGTGTTAGTCGGATCCTTGGACGCAGGATCTTTGTGTCCTGCATCACCCACTTATGTCGGGCGACTCAGATTTTTTTCTGTGCGACCTGATCGTTGCTGTTTAGCTGCGTCTTAGAAACATTTTTTCCGGGTCTAGTATGAGCCATGGGCTCAATGGTCTTTGGAACCAGTTGTAAGGAGTTTGTGTCGGACGACGTATCCTCCTTTTGGATGCCTTGGTCCTGGGCGGGTTCGTCTGGTCGGTAGGCCTCAGTTTTTGTGCTGCTGCATTTGCCCTCTCTATTGCCTTGATTCAGTCTCTTTGCACCTTATGATGTATGATTTCTTGTGGAGTCATAGGCAGCAGTGTCACCCGACGTCCATTACTTTGGAATGTATAAGTGTTCAAGAAGCCGTCATGGACCGCTTTCTTGTCGAATTGCCATGGTCGTCCTAAAAGGAGGTGAGTGGCATCCATAACAACAACATCACAAGTAATTGTGTCAATGTAATTACCAATAGAGAAGGTAATGTGGCATTGCCTTGTTACCACATCACCGTTACCTTCTGAAATCCATTGTAGACTATATGGTTGTGGATGTGGAGAAGTAGGTAAGCTTAGGACCTGAACCACCTTCTCATTTAAGAGGTTGCAACATGAACCACTGTCTACAATTACACTCAAGGAGGAAGTGCCCACAATACAACGGGTGTGGAACAAGTTCTCCCGCTGATCCCCTATCGATGCGTCTTTCACTGTCAAAGCACGACGAGCAACTAGGGTTAGAGGTGTGCCGTCATTCAAGTCTGCTGGACCACATTCAATGGCTCATCGTTTGCATAGTCGTCATACGCAGCTTGTGGTGCATCCTCGGAGTCCTCATCATCCTCATAGGACTCGTATCCTGTTGCTTGGGAGAACAAGACTCCTCTGGGATTGGAGCAGTCACGAATGAAATGACCACGACCGCCACACTTGAAACAAACGCGGTCGCTGGTCTTCTCATGTTGATCGTCCGTCTTTGGATGAGGTGGAGCCGTGGGCAACTTTGGAGCTTCTGAACGAAGAGGAGGTCGGCTCGAAGTAGGTTGTTGGGACCTAGGCTGCGCATTCATAGTTTGGTTAGTGGAAAGAGTGGGATTTGGTTTAGGATCATACCTTCGCGACGCTGATGTCGAGAGCCATGGGTAGACCTTCTTGTGCACAAGTCTTTGATGTACTTTTTGAGCAGCATGTGCAAGAGTGGTCAAGTCATTGATAGGCAACACATCGACCTCTTCCCGTAGATCGACATGCAACCCATGGAGGAACTTCGTCCGGATCGTCGCTGGAGTGACGCTCATGCCCGTCTTGAAGTACAAATCCTCAAGGTGAGCAAGGAACTCAAGAGGTGTGCTCGTACCTTGGCGTGCAAGAGCAATCTTCAAGCGCATCTTGTTTTTATATTCCGGAGGGACGTATTTCTGCGTCATGACGAAGACAAGTTGGTTCCATTGCTCAATAGGGTCTTGTCCCAGACGTGCCCTGTTCGTCATGTCTCTATGCCACCATGAACGTGCGGCTCCTTGGAAATGTAAGGTTGCAATTTCTACCTTCTCCTCCTCGGTATAGTGGCAATGCTGAAGTGCATGTTCCGTACCTTGCAACCAATCCAAAAATACAGCCCCATCGTATTCACCGAGAAAAGGTTCGATCTTTACCTTAATGTCTCGTCTAGAGTTGTGGTTTGGTTGGACTTGGCGTCTTTCTTCTCGTTCTCGCTCTCCATGGAAACCATGAGCATTGCCACGACCTCCATTATGTCCCCTACGACGTCTAGGGCGTCCCTGATCATACTCATCATAGTCATTGAGGTTAGTGTCATAGGACATAGGAGTAGGAATCTTACGCGGTATCCATCCAGCGGGATGAGTCTGATTTTCGATAGGCTCGGCTAGTGGTGGGTGAAAGTGCCCTAGATTTACTTGACCAGCGAAATCCATCTCCTCCTCGTCATATTCACCGAAGGCTTGAATGGAATATGTTCTAGATGGGGCTCTCTGACCCTGCTGCAGTCGACCATGTCGTTGTCTAGACGGGAGTCCTGCAACAGCCGTATGACGGTTATCATAATAAGGATCATGGTTCGAGTTGTCATACCTTGGTCTGTCAGAAGAGTGAATGTGTTGGCGTTGTGTGTCGACCCGGTCCGAATAGTGGTCATTGTCATCATGGTCCCGTGAGTGGGATCGTGGCTCCCATCTATCCTCAAATGGGTAATTCGTCGGTTTTTCAATGATGGACCTTAACCTTCCATTTTCTCGCTGAGACTCAGTATTATGTTGGGATGAGGACGCGATGCCTTTTCCTTTTTCAAAGCGAGAAGGTTGAGAAGTGATCTGGCCATTGTTAGCGCGCGACGGTGTATCTACCACTACGGTCGTAGGACCATGTTGAGCATCCATCAACCGCGTCAAATGAGCAAGGCGATCGGTTGCCTCAAGGCGCTCTGCCTCTAATCTTGCAAGCTCTGCCTCTTTCCTAGCAAGGAGTTCCTTTGTCTCCAACAATTCAGCGGTTGTCGCCTCGTAGTCCTCCCCATGCACAGACATAGCAAATGGGTTATACAACAAAAGGAAGCAACAACAAGAGCTACAATATGCAGAGAACTCAACTCAAGAATCAAAGTCTCCCGGTATCTAGTTTAGGCAATCCGTGAGGGAGGTCAAGGCAAGGAAGTGAACTCGTATGCAATAACCTTCTCAAGCCAAATCAAGCAAGCAATATCGTCCTAAGATGATTAAATCAAAGCAAGTATCGATGCAAGATAAGGTCTTTTATAGATTGTGCTAGACTAGAAGAGAGATTTTTTTTTTGTTTTGTTGAAGCTTTTGTGTAGGACGAACTGTTTTTTTTTTTGTCTTAAGTCGTGACTTTTCTTTTTGATTTGGAGTCAGACAACACAATGAGATTTAAGAAGAAGAAAACAGGTAAGCAGCACAAATTTCAGCGTATTCGTGGAATGCAACCCTGTTTAAGAGAGGAATTATAGACTTGATGCAACAATCACGAACTTATCATTCACGCAAGATATATGATGCAGCGAAATAATCACAAGCACAATAGCAAGATATACAAAGCAAGATAAATTATTGCAACCAAGGAGGTGAGGCTACTCGCAAACAAAAACAAACGCTCGGTTTGATTCAAACTTGCAGTGCAAGTCAAATCTCCTAGGGTTTCGGTCACTCTTTGTTTTTTGTATTTTTGTTTAGACAAACTGATGGAAGATAATGAAATGATGAAAAAGCTATAGGTAATAACAATAAATGAGGGAGAAATTGAAAACAAGCGAAGAATCTACCACACGTCGTACCCCTGGAAGCTGATACCAGTTGATGTGAAAACCTCTTGCAAGGCTCGCGGGGGACGGATCTAGGCCGGACGCGTGGCTGGAGAATCCTTGGAGACGCAGTACTTGCTTGAACTAGGTCAAAGACTGAACTCACAAGATGGGCGGATGTGAATATGGGTAGGACGGCGTCCTAGGACGGTTCGGCTTCGACGTACAGGGTTAGAAAATGTGACGGCGGAAACGATTTGATGAAGGGATGATGATTGAGGGTTTAATAAGTGGAATGAGGTGCTGAAACGATGATATGAAGGCTAGAAGAAGATGACGATAATTAGGGTTTGGGAAGGGTGGTGGCGGCGGCTAGGGTTTGATGGAGATGACGGCGGCGGCTAGGGTTTGGGACTGTGAGAATGGCGACGACCTGGACTGAGTAACAACGACTAGATAAGTGGCTCGTGGAGGTTCGAGCCCGAACTAGGGTTTGGCGTTGAAAGCAAGGGGTGGAGAAAATCTCAACAACTAGGCTTGCTATAAAAAATCAACGTGAAAACAACTCTTGGTTCCAAGTCCATATATAGGACTCCTAACTAGGGTTACCAAATATAATAACTTGTTAATGCTAAAGATAGTAAGTAATGAGAGACTTTAAAAACAATAGAAAACAGTTCTGGGACGGACGCCTAAGTCTAGGACGTCCCTTCAGTGCAAGTCGTCCTTGGTATCATGCTGGATCTTAGGACGTGTAGGTCTAGGACGTTTCTTCACTATAAGTAGCCATTGATAACATGACGGAGGATGGTGTGTGATTGGAAGACGCTACATTTCTTGCAAATGCCTTAGCGACAATGCTCGTAGTTGCTTGGGCAATGGATTTGGCACGTGCTCTCGTAATTGGTCCGTTTGAACGAACACTCAACATCTCTTCCTCTTGTGCCTCTGTCAATGTCAAGGGGTGTCCCACATCAGGAATTACTTGGAAATGAGGCAAAGACAAAGGACGCAAATGTGGCAAATGGGGCAAAGGGCAAAGGGAGAACGAAAAGGCACAGACGTCCTTGAAAGCAAGTAACTTTCGATGAGATTGGCGATGAAGATATGCCTTCCCATCCCCAACCAATGGAATCGCATTCTGATCATGACGTTTGGCCTGGAGAATCCGTGATTCATTGTGGGGGTGGACTTCGGGGTGAATAATATTGACTACTTCTGGTATAGCTACATTAGACAAGCTCAAATTGTACGTTCATGCGGACACTGTGGATATTAATCATTGGCTATACTGAAGGGGTTAACCTAGGGTTGCAATCCCTTGATTCGGAGCGAGATGGATGCGAAGTTGCGTGTCAACGGAGAATATTAGGAGCCGATATGAGCACAGACACGAGAAGTGACATGTAATCAACTAGTGTTTCAAATTATCTATGTGAGGTCCCCTTTCCAGAAACCTTATTGGATTCACATATCATTTATGGGTTTAGTGTGTGCCACCTTGTACAACGTTGTGCTCTTCGTCTTATCTTTGTACACTATGATGTGCTTACCAATAAGGCCGTCTGGACCAGAGCTAGCTCATCTGTCACAAACTGTTACCGTAGCACTCGTAGGGGTTAAGAACCACTGGATCCGGGTAATGTAGTGTCTCTCTATGTAATAGCTTAAAGCTACATGTTTTTTATGGTAATCTAATTAAATGTGTGTGTGTTTGTAGTTTCTCAGGTGTCGCTCACTAATGTGACGCCATTACCGCACATTACAGATGCTTGGAGAAGACATTGTGATTCAAGAATCAAATGGTGGGAAACAGTATGCACAAAACACTGTAAGATTTTAGGAAATGTCGCTTACAATTTGGGGGAAATCCTTATTATTACATCTAGTTTTTTGCTTGCCAAGTGCAATTCCGCATCAAGAATCAATGAAAGATAGTTTTTTTTCCAGAAACAACGAGAGAAATAAACTCAAGCCTTGAAAGGTTTGTCATCTTGAATCTTAGAGCGTGCTGATAACGTGTTATGATATGAGAGAATAGAGAATAGACTGGTGTTCTCATTAGGTCACCTAAGGGTGTCTTATATAGATGTTACAAGAAGATTCTAGGGTTACAGAAATATAGTAAAATATTGTAAATCCATATATAGTAATATTATAACATTATATTGGAAATGTAATATCTTTTTGTTGTCATGGGTTGATCCCATTGAGATTCTTCTAATTTATTTTGTTTTAACTAATAATTAAGATTATTGATTGAATTAGTGATGTTGGACCATTTTATTTTTAATTTTTAAAATATAAAAAGTGAGGTAACACCAATCGCTATCCAACATGTGGGAGTCATTGCTCCTACTTTAATATTATTAATTGATGATAATTGATAATTGTCAATGTTAAGTTTTCAAAACTAAATGCTAGATTATTATTGTTAAGTCCCTAAAATAACATAGTTAATATTAACATTGGTTGAGCCGTTAACAATTAATATTTTTGTATTAGTAAATTATATCTACAGCATATAAAAATTAACATATTCTAACGCATCAAAATAGTCAATTAGTAATAATAATTAAATTATTAAATAATTTAATATGATTGTATAATTTTTTTTTTGATAAAGGCTAGAACCTGAGCTTCACCTACCAACAAGTGACAACTCCTGACCATCCTGACGGATGATCTTGAAAAAGTCGGAGTGAATAGAAAGCATACTCGACTATAGAAACATTGGTCGCATTGTTCTGATGTAATCATTAGATAATGATTTGTCCTTGTTACATGTTAGGACAATGTTGAGGAAATGTGTGCTGACATTTGGTTTTGTTAAGAAGTCAGCAGCCTTGTATGCTTCCTTGAAACAGTGAATTTTTTTAACATTGTCAAATGAATTCAGAATGTTAAGAATATCTGTAATAATGGTTTGAATGTCCCAAGGTATTTTCCAAACATTCTTTATGGAATTAATCATTGTAAGATTGCCACCTTCTATAATGATATTCTTAGAATTTAATTTTATCGCAAGCTTCGCTGCAGAAAGAGCACTCAGAGCTTCAGTAATGAGAGGAGATGAAGAAAAGAACTTTTTGTTATACAAATCTATTACTTTTCCTTCACTATTTCTAGCTATACATCCCACATATGAATTTTGAATAGATTGGAAGGAACCGTAAAATATAATATTTAACCAATTTTAGGGAGGATTATTCCTGAAAGAATCGCGTTTATTTAAGGTGCTTGGATGACAAAAGGGGAAACACAATCTACCTATTGAATGAACGTGTTAAACAAGGTTATGGATTCAAATCTCACAACACTCTTATTGATAACAATGATTCCCCACGCGGATTACACTAATGAGCTTATAGAGCTTTTCAAAAATCTGAATCCCTTCTTTAGTGAGTGTGAAGGGGTATTTATAGGCATAAATCACTCGGGACTTGAATCTTTTCTAAAGTACACGTGTCATTTAATCTGGCCTTGAGTTAGCATGTGGTGGCTTGGGTGAACAGTAGCAGGTGGCCCAGTGCCCGAGTGGTGATCGCGTTGATGTTGTTGACATGATGACATTCGAATCTTCTGTGGCAGCTCGATATTCAAAACATGGTTTCATGCCTCAATGATTTGGTCTAACTCGCGTTGATCTTCTCTTGGCTTCAGTTTTGGAACCACCATCGGAACTACCGCATTGAACCCTTCCTATCTTCAGTTTTGGAACCACCATCTGAACTACCGCGTTGAACCCTTCCTATCTTCAGTTTTGGAACCACCATCTGAACTACCGCGTTGAACCCTTCCTATCTTCAGTTTTGGAACCACCATATGAAGTATATCATTCCTCGCTGGTGAGAGTCCCAACGCATTGATCTTTGTAGGTTTGTTAACGTCTTGTGACATCACGATTTCATGTTTTTGTAAGGGGAGTGATGATCACGTCAGAAGCAAGCGTGTAAAACGAGGTACCATCAATTCCATGTTTGGTTTGCAACTTTTTTCCTATTTCTGCGTTTGTTTGTTTTTTTGTCCTTTGATGCTATTATGAGTAGTTTCCCAATATTTAAATTGTTCACAGGCTATTTGAGTCGGATCCTTTAAATGATGTTGAGATTTTCCAAAGACCACTGAATTTCTGTGTACCCATAACGAATACCAAAAATAAATCAGAGCTTCTATTTTATTTTTGTATTTTTTAAGGGCTTTGATTATATTTAGTAAATTTTCTTGAAACGGTATGTTATGTTGTACATTGAATGTAAAGTCTATTAGTTTTTCAGACTTCCTTAACTAAAGAGTGGTATGACGGCACTCAAAGAAAACATGTTCTCTAGATTCAGTCGGATTATTACATAAAGAGCAACAGAAAGGTACTTTGTTGTAGTATTTATTAAGTCGTTGAGTCGTTGGGAGATTATCCGAAATTGCCTTCCATAGAAAGTTTTGATATCACAGTGGTATTTTCATATTCCACGGCCATGTATAAATATCAATATTTTTATTGTTGAATTTCCCCGCCGATGTTGTACTGAAAACACTTGACATTTCGGGGATCCATATCACTTTGTCTTCTATATTAGTTTTGGGAATATATATGCATAAGATTTGTATAATCACATGATTAGGCACAATAGAATTTTAGTTTGGGCAAGTTCCATTCTTTTGTGTTAGTAATGAAATGTGCTACTTTAGTATTAATATCACTTTATTTAGGATCAAAATAAATCCTAAGATTAATATTTGAAATCCAGTTGTTTGTCCAAAAATTTATATAGTTACCATTTCCTAATTCCTAACCTATACCTTTTTGAAATTGTTCTCTAGATGTAATGGTCTTGAAAATTGCCAGGACTGTTTCTTTTTGTTCTTAAAACTGAATATTCTTGTATTCTGTAAATATTTTTGTTATATTAATCTTACCTAGATATTATTCTTGTCACTTACTAATTTCCACAAGAGTTTATGTTGCAGATCGTTATTCAAACAAGCAGCTGTATGCAATCCCAAGCCCCCACAATCTTTTGGCCTGCAAATTGTATCCCAAGAGGTGATTGCACGGTAATTCGGTTTATTATTATTCCAGAAAAAGTCTTTATTGATTTTATCAAATTGATCACATATTTCTTTCGGAAGTGAAAAACATTGCATTAAATGATTTGCTTTAGACATAATATTAGATTGGATAAGAGTAGCACGACCTGCTTGAGAGATGGTATTAGCTTTCCATATAGAGAGTTGCGTCTGCATACTTTGAAAAGAATATTGAAAGCATTCATTCATTACTCTCCCTCTAACAATTGGTATTCCCATATATTTTTCCATTGAATTTGTTTGTTGTAAATTTAATACCGAGGCAAGAACTTGTCTATGTGGGGGTCATATATTAGGGGTTGTCTAAAAGGAGCTTTTATGGTAGTTTATTGCGAGTCCTGAGAGGTCAGTAAACTTTTGTATCAGTTTCTTTATGTATATTGTTCATATTAGCGTTAGCGAAAATAATTGTATCATCCGCAAAACAAAGAAAAGGAATGCGCATCCCATTTCTAGTGAGTTGAATTCCTACTTTGTGGTTCAATTTCTCCGTTTCTTTTTGCAGATTTCTTGTTAAATATTTCATCACTAATATGAATATGAAAGGAGCTATCGGATCTCCCTGTCGTAATCCACATTTCAATTGAAATATCGGGTCGGGTTCATTATTGACTAAAATAGAAAAAGAAGCCGATGTGATACATGACATTAGACGGTCTATCAATTGTTTATGAAATTCCAATGAAGTAAAAATTTTGATAATGAAAGTCCATTATAATTTATCATATGCTTTCTTCATGTCAAGTTTTAAAGTCATCCAATCCCTTTTTTCTTTCTTCTTTTGGTGGAAGGAATGAAATATTTCAGGGGAGATTAGAATATTATCAAATATTGACCTGTCATGAGCAAAGGCATCTTGACAAGGGTGAATAAGTTTTGGTCGAGGCTTTTGAAGTCTTTTTGCCATAAGTTTAGTGATTGCCTTATATATCGTCGAACATAGACTTATAGGTCGATAATGATTAATTGAGATTGGGTTATCAATTTTGGGTATTAGAGCGACAAAGGATCGTGCACAATCCTATAAAATTTTACCTGAGTGAAAGAATGGTTGTATAGATTGAGTTACAGATTTACAACAATTGGCCAGTAATGTTGATAAAATTCAGCATTATATCCATCTGGACCAGGAGTATTGTTTTCTGGTAGCTGAAAAATAACAATTTTAATCTCTAAAGGAGAAGGTTGCATTTTTTAAACATTATTACATTCTTCTAAGATTAGTCGTGGTATTATTTGGAATTCATTATATATATGGTTAATAGTATGTAGACGTTGAAATCTTGATTGTAAATCATTGGTGATAGCTATTTTGATGTCCTCAGTATTATAATAAATGAATTTGCTTAGTGATTCATAAGAATTCCATTTTAAGATTTTCTTTACAAGGGACATAGATAAAAATGATTATGAATTTGATATGGTGCTCTTGGTATCTAAGAATGATAGTATTAAGTCCTGTGAAAATAATGTTACAATATTCAGCTTTCTGAAAGTTAGTGCAAAGAAGCCACATGCCAGCTTTCGTACCGTCAGCTGGAGATATGAAGACATTTTTAAAACACAATTTAGTTATAAATTCATTACTCGGAGTTTCATTATTCTTGGTTTCGGCTAAACAAAAAAGATTAATTTTATGAGTTCTCTTTATGTCAGATAATTTCGTCCAAAAATTTTGTTGACGCACTCCCCTACAATTCCAATATGCAACTTTCATCCTATAATATTATCATATTTATGAAAAATTGTAAGCATAGGCTTTAAGTTCTTATATACCAAATATTTGGGTTGTAAGAATTAAGGTTTGATTTGATAGTACAATATTTCCTATCAATCCAAACATTTAAGTTTGAATTTTGTATATTGTTGAGGTCTTTGGTCTTTAAGAAATGTAGTAAAATATAGGTTGGTTTTAATCTTATTCTGGATATACTTCTCTACCCTCAATTTATCATGCTTCAAGTTTTTGAAAAAACATGCTAAATTGGTACATACTCGACTAGAAGAGTTTGTATAAAAATACATTTATGAAGCTATTAATGTATCAAATTTTATCATATGCAGTATAAATAAATTAGACCCAATATAGATGAGCATATTAAAAGTATTTATAAGTGTCAATTTGATAAGAAGTATGAATTTTAACATAGTCATGAACATGATTAATGGATACAGTAAGAGGAGAACTCAGATTATTTCTTTTGAAGCATTCACAGTTTTCAAGCTTCATGGATTTTATTTTTCTGAACGTTATGACATAACAGACATACACAACAAGATTATGACAATTTAGAGTCATGGACGACCCTGTACAATTCGTGATACAAATTGTACTACAAATCAATTTATTAATACTATTACCAATCCAAAGATTAAGAGTCAAAAAAGGATTTTGAGCAATGTTATCCCAGGAAGTTATAATATCATTATTGTCATTATACTCAGCATTATAATTAAGAAATATATGCATTGGTTCTATGTTTTGGCAGATGAAGCCGAAATTCTCATGGTTATGAAGAACAAAATAAACAAGATCCATAGTTTTATAGTAGTCCATAACCACAAACTTTCTGACATAACACAACCACAGGAGCAGACATTGTTCAAGGCAACCAAGAACACTACATTGACAGATATAACTACCATAACATAGCCAAACCAACCTAAACTTCTCACTACTTATAATCACAAAATGGTGAGTGAAAAGTATCATCACGAAAAGGGTCCTACTGCACATGGTTGTATCCAAAAGGATGTTATTTATCAACACAACCTTGCAAATATTAGTAAAGTACTGGATCATGAACTTACTCATAGGTAGAGATGTTGTTGTCAGGCGAAGAAGAGTAGTCCGTCTGAGCTTTGTCTTCTTGATCCTCAGTGGACTTGATTACAATGGTACCAAACTTTTGATTGATTGTTTTGTTTGAGGGAGGATGGTAATCTGAATGAAAGGATGATTCTCCAGATGCTTAATTAAGAGGAGGTAGTGTGCTTTGACCAAAATCACTTCTAACATCGGGGTGGGGCTGACGAGGGATGTGATAAGGGTTTAAAAAAGGTGCATTCATCAGATTAATAATCTGATAAACACACTCATAATCTGAGATTATGAGTGTGTTTATCAATGGTTTGAGTGTTTGAAATCACATATGGACGAGGGGTAGCTGGTCTCTGAGGCAAAATAGGAATTGATACTCTATTCCTAGTGAAAACAGGAGGAGCAATATTTGCCTTAATTGTGGCAGTGAGTGGGTTAGGGTTAGGGCGAAATAGGTTAGAAAATGAGTTACCCCAGAGAAGTCTTCCAGTTTGCTTGAAGGCCAAGTTTCCATCTTTTTTAGAAGAGACGAAGTTTGTAAGATGAACATCAGACGGTTTGTTCATGATTCGACATTCTTCAAAGGTGTGGTATGGCGAAGTGCACCCACTACATCCATCGGAGAAGCCCTCGTAGTATACTTTGTAGGCAAGCAGGGAGAGGTCATGATGCCGGATTTGGATATTCTTCAAGATCCACAGTCTGTCCAACAGGTACATTAATTATTGCTTTAATACAATGTGATGTAATCAGCAGTGACAATAATACATATGTGATGTGATTTCATAACTAATCAAATGTTTTAAAAGTGGATCAACAAAATAGATACTACTCTATCTATTCAACTTAAATCTCTAAATCAATAAGATATCCATATAAACACTTGGCAATAAATGATCGGTTGAGATTTATTTGATTTTAACAAATTTTTAGGATGATTAGTTAATTGATAAGTAAATATTTGTGGGGTTAAATAATAATTATTTTTTAAATACATATGTGAGGTGGCTTCAATGGTTGATTAATATGTGACGTTCAATGCAACAACTTTAGTATTATCAATTGATACTCCATTAATCCTCTTACCGACGATCATATCTTCAGGTATCACACAAATTTTACCGTGAAAAGCTTTACCTACCCACAAATGGGTAAATCTATATTACTATAAAAGAAGAGGTTTATTAGGAACAATAGCTATTTTGTTTGATGTGATACTTTTCTGTTATATCCATGTTTATCTTAACTTGATTCTTTTATTTAAATAATTGTATTGTTTTATTGGGGTGGTGTTTAATTTAATTTATTAGTCCAATTTTCCATTTTGTTGTTACTGGTGTGGAGGTGCCGTAGTTTGATGGGGAAAATGATGTGGAATTTTTGTGTTGTATACTAGGCATGTAAACGCACAAAATTCTTGAACATACCCTTGCTAATTGCATCTAAGTGCATTACATATCCTAACTACTTCGGAAGCATGCTTCCTTAATTAAATTCCATGGAGATGGAAAACAAATATGTAGAATCTTGATGGTTGAGAAGGGATGAAGAGGAGAAGACAAAGAACTCGGATTAGGCGTGGGGAGGTGGAGCTTATCCTTGTCGTGGAGTTTACCTTCATTGGCGAAGGAGAACGAACGACAGGCCGTGATGCAACAATGGAAAGGACGCGGATGGAAAGTTTGTAATTGAATAATGCAAGCTATTTTAGTGAGTAAAACGATCATTTAAAATCAATTTACGTAAAATGAGCAAAATAATGAATTATCTAAAAAACATTATTATTAAGATATGTATTTCTAACTTTAATTAAGGGGTGTCTAATGTGACTTATTTTTCTTTTTAATTAGGAATGTCTAATGTGAATTTCTTAATAATATTTATTTAATTAAGAATTATATGATATGTGATTGATTCTGGCATAGTACATTAGGAAGAAATAAAAAATGTATCTACAATTCAAATTTGGATTTAAAAAATACAAATAATTATGAAAATGACATGTACGGTAAGAAGGAAATTTAAAATGACACCTGCGACAAGAAGGAAACTTAAAATAATGTGGCAAACTCAAGTGTGAAGACGATTTAAATGCGTTGTTACATGTATTAATTTATTTATTTTTGAAAAATCGTGCACATGAGGCGATGTTACAAACAACGCCTCATGTTTGTTTTTATACAAAAAAGGTTTGGCTCGGGGAGAGGCGTCGTTTAAAATAACGTCTCTCATTCTTCGCAAAATTCTGAAGCTATCAAAAGTGTCAATTTCGGAAATTAGTTTCAAAATACGTCTACAATGAGAATTATTTGAAAAATATTTTCCATTTCACAAAAAAAAATCGTAGATTTGAGTGTGTACTAATTTTTCATACCCATTTGTTCCCTCTACACTTCCAATGGTTTCCCATTTATTTATGATCATTCATTTCTATATTAGATCCTATGTCAAATTTATTTATGTATTTTAGGATAAAAGTGATGTCACATTGTCATACATGTCAAATTTAGGTTGAACGCCTATTTCCTTCACCATAGTGAATAGAATGCCTTGAGTATTCCTTCTCTTTCCTCCAAAATTCTACTTTTTTATATTTTAATATTATTTTGGATTTCTCTTTCATAATACTCACCCTAAGTGGACAACCAATGACTATGTTCTTACTAATTATTGGAATGTGAGATGTGATATCAAGACTAGAAGGAAAAAAGTTTAGGTAACAAAACTTCATACCGATAAATATATCTTGTGAAGAAGTGGCAACTAAGAGGAAGTTATGAGTCACTTCTAGGACTCAGAGCTAGGAGGTACGAGGCATGTTTGTCATATTGTCTTTAAAACAACATGTTTTACCAAGTAACCAACTTTCTAAATTAAGTAACGAGCTCATCATTAACCACTAACTTTTTAAATATTTACTGATTTACAGTTTTATACACTACATAAATAAAAGTGATGATGAAAGATGACTCATGAAAGAATACGAAATATCAAAGTGTCGAACATGAATCCCGCAAAGAAATGTCAAACATCGATTTCCACGTGCGAAGCACGCGACCTCCACTAGTAAAGGGCTAAAAAAGCTACTTGCCTTTGAACTCTCCAAATTTTCCATTAAACTTTCCTTTCTACCATACCGTTCTTCCCTTTTCGATAATCTTCAGTTTTAGGATTATTTGACACCTTTCTAAGTTAGATTAAGATAATATTCCCTCCGTCTAACAATATAAATTCCTAAAGAATCTTTCTTTTGTAATAAAATATAAGTCTATCTAGTTTTTTTTGACAAAATTTTCCTATTTCACCCTTAACTTTTGTGGAAAAATTCTACTTAGAGCAAGTATATATTGAGTGTTGCTAAATTAGGTATATAAATGAAGGATAATTTAGTCTTAAATTATAATTGTTAATTTTTATCTCAAATGCTCCCATGACCCTTATTCCTAAACAGAGGGAGTATATTCACGCTTTAGTACGTATAAAGGCGCAAAAAGTATAATTATTTTATTAACTAGGCGTACAACGTATCTGATTACTTATTTAGATAAAGATATCCAGATCCATTTACTCCGTATTAATATAAACACTAGTTTTAGTTTAATTCTTCTTCAAATTTATAGAATATTAGTTTAATATAAGTACTACTATTAGAACTATATTTTGTTACAATTTTTTTATTTTTTTTTTGTGGTTTAATACAAAAATCTTATAATTATTTTAGAATATATAACAAAATAAAAAGACAAGTAAGAATATGGTGATTTTATATTTGATTTATATATAATAAGATTACTTAGAGATTTGATATAGGATTTTTTTTGTAGTTAGCTTATATGCAAGAGTGAAACTGATTCATATATTGACTGGTTCATATAAACTATTTCTAAATTAATTACATACTACATATACCCTATGATATTAGTTCGGAAGAAACAAGCTCTTAGAGTGAAATGATTGTACGAACCAGCCTTTGGATTAGAATAATTCAGTGGTCAAGATTAAATTGAAAAATGTACAAATTTTAATTTAAAATTGCATATACCCAATTTCACATTTGTAGGGATACTATTATCCCATATTTTACTGCAACTATGTATTCCCTTTCCCCTTTTACAATTCACAATCCTCCATCTTCTCTTCTACTTCACTTCACCTCCATAATCTCTTCCATCCATTGTTGTCATCAAGTTTCATCCATGGTAGTCTCACCGGATTTTCTTTGTCGTTAACAATATTCATGATATCTCTGTTCGTCTCTATTCTGACACCTCTCGTGAATTCTTCATTTTTATGGCTCTGATGCAACTCATATTTGACTCCACATGCTCTGTCGCGACTCTCATTCCATATTACATCTTTCAAATTCCCAAATATCGTCAACTTAAACATGCATATCAATGCAATGAAAAGAAGACTTGTATAGCTACAATGTCAATATGAATATTCAACAAGTATGTATGAATATCAAAACAATATTTGAAATACGATTCTTCACCAAAGATATCATCTTAATATGAAATAAAACCATGAATATCAGTACAATTTGTATGAATAACATTACATATGTGGTGCTTCTGCATGAATATATGTACAGAATACATGAATATTCATTCGAGCTTTTATAAAAAGCAGTAATACTCTAATGAATATCTACGCATATTAATGAACATCTACTCATTACTAAAACAGTGTGTTTGAATATCAAAATGGTGTTCATGAATATCAAACCAATTTCGAATTTTTGTGCTAAAGGAAATTGGTTTGATATTCATGAACAACAATTTGATATTCAAACGAATTGTTTTAACTTCCTAAATCGAAGTAGAATATAAAAGAATATCTACGCAACAACAACATAGTTCGTTTGAATATCAAATTTGTGTACACGAATATCAAATATGGTAAATACATCATTGCGTTTCTAAATATATGAAATATTAAGAATATCTATGGAGCATTCTCACTGTTCTTATGAATATCAGATGATTGTATATGAATATCACCAAAGTTTCGTCGGTGAACAAACTAAATTTAATTTTAACAAAGAAACCCTAAAATATGGTGCGAACATACTAATTTATAATGAAAAAATTGAGAATGCAACACAAATTAAGATTATAAATGGAATTAAAATCGAGTAAGAAGTGTAGGAAGAATAACCACACCTTTTTCCATTTCAATGAACAAACCTTGAATCAAAAGTAGAAGATGAAGATCGTCTGATGGGAATGAAGTTGAAAATCGTCTGACAGAGAGAGAAGATGAAGAGAGAGAAGGCGGTCGATTTTTATGGTAACAACTCTCTCTCTATTTTTTTGGTAACTGATAATATCTTTAATTATCTTACTTTTCTTTAATATCTAATTAATAATATTTTGTGCATCGTACAACCGTCAATCAAATCTAATCTAACGCCTTTCATTGATAAACTCGTTTCACCGTAATTCTTGTTTTACCTGAACCTTCCTCTATACTCTATATCCCCTCCTTAAGCTGGATTTGGTGAGACTTCAACTAATCCAAGATTAAATGATAGAGTATTGTGATGGTCCTCATCAAGTGGGTTGGTGATACGAATCCGGTTGAATGCGTATGCCTTCGTAAGGATCGTGGTAGAAAGGGGTGTCGTCTCTAGAACTCTTTAGGGTTTTCGATAAGTATTGGATCTTTCGATTCAACAAGAACTCAATGTCTTGAGAGTCCACTTAAGGGATGAACGAATTCAGTCGGTAGGCTTGGTGATAGTTCTCCAACGAGAACAAATTCGGATCCAATCAGTGGGGACGAAGAAGGCTTAAGGGAGAATATTTTCTCAACTTAAATGCTTAAGCTCAAATTCAACGTGAAAAACAATGTACACATTGGAGCTCCTTATATATATATCTCCAACAAACTTAAAACATGGAAAAGAAGGAATAAAACCTAGAAAATAAAACGACGGCTGCTAAACCTAGTTCTTAGCCAAACTCAATAAAGAAAGTCATAAAAAATAAACCGAAACAATACTCAAAACGTCATTAAAACAAAAATACAAAATGTTCAACATAGCTCGACGCGATCGCTTCCATTATTGACGCAATCGCGTCTCAGCTCGAGGGCTCTCAGATAGACTATGTAGTTGGCACACGATCGCCTATTGATTAACGCGATCGCGTCCTGGTTCGTCCTGCTTAGTTGGGCTTCTATAACTTCATTCTCCACGGGGGACGCCAAGGCCTCAGACTCAATGGTGATGTTGTTTCTAGATCGTCCTCATGATATTGCTTCATTATCACCTTCTTAGCCTCGAACCGTCCTCGCTTAGATCGTGTAGGTGCAAGGGAGAGAAGGAGATCAGTCATCTTAGAGTGTCTCCCCTTCTTAAGCCTAAACTCATTCGTTGGGAGTACTCCAAAGTCACAAATGTCGGGAATTGAAACCAAAGGCTGCACAACGGGAGCGATGAATGCAGGTATTAGAACTCCACAAGGAGTCCAAGATAGCTTTGTGGGTACCGTTAATGGAGAGGGCGAAACAAACACCAAAGGAGCCTCAAGTGCCTAGATGTAACTATCTGAGTCATCTTCCTTAGAAATTTAATCAAGAGAAATCGAAACTTGGTTGGCAATGGGAACCGAAACTGACTCTTCAAGCACTGACTCTACAACTATAGATTCCAAGATTAAGATCGGTACCTGAATGAGCTTTTGTGTTTATGTTATGAGAAGTTCAGGCGGATCGATCATCTCCTTGGCTCGCTGCTTCTAATAAGATATTTCATCAAGAGTCTGTTGCATCCGAGCCATTGATTCCTTTAGTCTAACAATTTCAGCTTCTACGTCAAGTAGACTACGCTCCTTTGTACGTGACTTGGGAGCCTGTGTTGGAGGATGACGTTGTCGAGGTGCATTGTAGCGTTGTGGGGTGGCCTATAGCGTTGTGGGTTAAGAGGACGCGGAGGTGGGAGCCAACCAGGAGGCATGTTGGCGTAAGGGCTCACAAAACCGAATCGTTCGTAGTCGTCCCACTCTTCATCATCGTCATCAGACTAGTAATCATCGAACAATCTTGTTGTCCGACAATATTCCATAGGGGAAACTAGGGTTGGGATGGTAAAAACCTAAAATTTGGGTTATGTCGGCGGCAAAAACGCGGGCGTGGCCTCCTATGACGCGATCGTGGTAACGTTCATGACACACAACGACAAGTTTGTATTTTAAGGTTTTGGATGGGCAAACAAACTCTGATTTGGACAAATCTTATATGGATGGACTCTTCTTGAAAATATCTAGATGATGGTGGAGGTTTCTGTGGAAAAAGGAAAAATTTGTGGGGCCGAAATCTGGGTAGAAGTCGACGGGATTTTTAGGGTTTATGGGTTTTGTGTGCGGAATTTGGTGGGGAGGGAGATTAAGGGAATGAAAAGTAAGAGTTTAAGAATGACTACACCTTTAAACCATTGGGCTCTGATACCAATTCATACGGATCCGGTTGGATGCGTATGCCTTCAGAAGGATCGAATTCCGATAAAAAACGAGTTCGAATTTCGCATTTGAAGATTGAAATCGAAATGCGGAGAATAAAAACGTATATTTCTGTTAATTAAAATCGACCACCCTATTATTTGGTCGACTTACAAATAATTCCCAACCTTTTTAAGTTGTGGAAAAAATGTCCTTAACGGTTCTAGGAAATAATAGAATGTACCTAAACTCTAAAGATAACTCATAATAATTATTTTAACGCTAAATTGAATAATACTTAGCTTAAAATAATTTAATTAATATTGATTTAACCATATGTAAACTTAAAATTAAATTATTAATCTGAATTTAAATATTCTAGGTTATATCATAAGTTTCAATATATGTGTGACATCACATACTCGTACAACTTTATGCAACAAGTTTTATATCATCTCATAATTAATTAACATAATTATAAGAAAAATTATTTATATGGGAAAATTACCAAAATACTCTTATTGAAAATGGGGATATTACAATACTACCCCTTAAGAAAAGTTTCGACCCCGAAACTTGCACTTAGCCGGATAAGAAATTGTCACACATACGAAGGTATTGCTTCACACCGTAAAAGTATAGTCAAGGAATAATTATACTTATCTTGTATTGAATCGACGTTCACTCACACCAAATGGACACGACATTCGGAACGAACACAATGATAAAGGAAATAGAATATGAGATTAACACTTAGAAACGATAACTAGAATTTATCAAAGAAACTCACTCGTGAAATAAAAGAGTATAATTTGGATATGGCAGAATACAGTAAGGGTCATCATGACGGTAGAATTACCGAAACGATACAAAGGGAACAATTAAGAAAAACTACTTCTTTAATGTTCTAAAATCTAAAAGGAACTAAGATGATAACTATACCCTAATAGTCATCACTTCTTATGTTCTTAACGATCGCTAGGTCTTCCAAACGAAGAACTCCGCTTTTGGCGGTTGACAGAAAATGATTCAGGCCATTAAGCTCAACTTGATATATGGTCTGCAATTGCATGCCCAAACTGCAAAAGAAACGAGACCAATAGTGATGAATAGCAAAGGAACACACGAGCAGCACCAAAAGAAAGTAGAGAGTGACGAACCGAATTTCAGATGGCTCGTTTATGCTCATACAGAGTCAAAATTGAGCAACATCAGCGGCTACAGCTTCCTATCGTCAAGGGCTTAATATTGGGATCAAGAACATAAGTAAATTATCATTTAAATCTATGGGAAATGACCAGAAGAGAAACAGGTCGGGAAAAACAGAGCATAAAACTATGCTAAGTTCAAAAGGCTCGTACGGGCTCAATCGGAAACCAAATCGAGTGAAGCCGGTGGCTACCGATTCTTATTGATACTGGCTACATAATAGGATCACGAATTTTGGAAAAAGATTGAGTAATGAAGTGGGGGAAAGCCATAACAGACAACTTCGGAAAACAAAGCAAATGAAGGGTTTTTGGGTTGGAGTGAATGGGTTGCAGCTCTTGTAATTGGGTCGGTCCAAAGCAGCAGGTGTTACAATAAGTGTAGTTGATCACCAAGTAGCGTTGCAGCTTGGTAAAGGGTGGAGGTCTCAGGTTCGAGTTCCACCAACAACCTCTTGAGAAATAGTTGTCCTTAATTGGCGGAGCTACTAAGGATGGGTTGGAGTGTATGGGCTGCAACCCTTGTAATTGAGCCGGCCCAAAGCGGCGGGTGTTACAATAAAAGTGCACTTTTATTGGTCGATCACTCTTTTTAACTTTGTCCGCCTCAATAAAGCCTCCTTAGAAATAAATAAAAATGCTAATTAATTTTATACCGTTGGATCAACGATCACTACAACACCTAACTTATTCACACGGATTGATATTTATTACCGTTGGATTAGATCAACGACTCATATTATTTAAAAATATCTCAAATAAAAAAAAACCACATCTCTATCTTGCTTATCGTTCCCAGCCTTAGTCTCAAAACCCTAATTCCTATCTCATCTTCCTATCTGCTCAACAAAACAATCCCGTCAAAGAAGATACAAACACAAAATCTTATCTTCTTTCTCATTCAGATATTCCATATTCTCTAAACCTGCACTCCGTCGACCGCAAACTCCCGCACCAGCTTCCCCTCCGTCAACCGCACAAGCTTCCCCGCCAGCACCTCCGTCAACCGCAAACTCCACCTCCCTTCAGATCTGTGCTTCTCTTCCGCCATCGACGGTTCTCGTTCTCGCCATCGACGGTTCCCGTTCTCGCCATCGACGGTTCCCGTTCTCGCCGACGTTGATGCCGAGGGTTCTTGCTCTCTCCTTCAAATCTCGCTCTCTCCTTCAGATCTCACCAGGCCGACTCGCTCAGATCTCCTCATAGACTCGCTCAGATCTCCTCATAGACTCGCGGCCGACTCGCCACACTGATTCGCTCCGCCAACTTGCGAGCTCCTAGTCAAAGGCCTTCCGAGCTCGCCTTCTCTTCCTCCATATAACACGTTCTCGCCTACAGATCTCGCCCTCAAATCGGAGGCCTTCAGATCTCGTTTCTTGATTATTTTCTAGAGTTCATGTGTTCTTCTTTTTAGATCTTCTGATGCTTTTTTAGGGTTCTTCTGTTCTTATTTTTAGATACACTGATGCTTTTTAGGGTTCTATGTGTTCTTCTTTGTCAGATTGTTGAGTTTAGTTCTAATCGAATTTGTATAGATATTTGTGTTGATGGAATAAATTTCCTTTCGAGTATAGTTGCGATAGATTGCCTTTTTTGATTATTTCATCTTTGTTGAGGCGGGCAAGTATTTTGAGGCATATACTTTGCCTATCTGTTCAGACGGGCACATTTCGCCTCAAAAAGCCACTTGTTGAGGCGGGCATTTGTACGCCTCAACAAGTATTGACATGTTGCAGCCCGTGACCTTTGTCCGCCTCAATGATGTGTGTACATACTCTAACAAATTAAGTGTAAACAACGTACAGTGTAAAATACACAAAATAACGCATCTGCACAACATTTCTGATCCTTGCATACAAAATCATCCAACCAGACGGTTGGGTTTTAGATTCTTTAAGCGGAATTGCAGGAAACTATTCCTAACATCTAAACAAAGAATCTATTACATAAACTAATTGGATTGAGAAGTAGAAAAAACGATTACCTCTTGATGCATGTTCAATCACTCAAACAGAGAGAGCCTCACTTGAAACTCCTCTACTTAGTCCACCCGAGCAAAGATCTGGGTCCCTCGAACTCAACTGCTGATGTACGTACGCTGGAGCGTCTCCCAGAGCAACCCGTGATGCGATCCCGTAGCCGAGCTGAAGGCCGGGAAGATGATAAGAGGCGATGCTGTCAAAGATGGGCTGAAACTAGGACAGAGTGGACTGGATGGCTCGGGCGTCTTGTTGAGAAGATATTTGGTCGGAGTATACTTCCTGAGCCTATCTTGATTGTGTCCAAAGTTGAAGCCCAACAGAGGCCCAATGAGAGAGATACGATTGTTGCAAGATCCGAACTTGTTTCTGTTCGTTTGGGCAAGCGAAAGATCGGAATAATCTCTCCTTTGAATATGTTTCAGTACTTGGGCTTATCTTCATTGTGTATAAATTTGAGGCTCATTCGAGATTGGACGAGGCATCCATGATCAGAACAAGATTTGAGATTTTAGGGCTTTTCTAGAGTTTCCTTTCTTGGGAATCAAACAATTCGATAAGGCTATTTAATGTGTGTTTTTCTAGGGTTTTAGGTAGACTTTGACAAATTGAGAATTATTCTTCCCTTTAGATTTTGACGTTGTTTTTGACGCTGTTTAGCTGTAGCTTTGGATAGGTATTGAATTGCAAGCGGAAACCCTTGGTTTGATATCAACCTGTGAGAACGATTTGTTGGTTGTCCATATTTCGATCTCCAAACCTTGAAAGAACCCTAGGTGGACTCCTTGGGTTAGTTCGAGTCAAGTGAGTCTTTCTAGATCGATGACTGAGTCAAGAAAGACGTCACTTGCTTATCGAGTCCGAGTCAAGCAAGTCTTCCTAGATCAACGACTGAGTCAAGGAGGATAACACTTGTCGAAGACCAAGATTCGTTCGATCGTCTGTCACAACGATCTCTCGAAGCCGCCTCGACGTCAACTTCACCCTACCGTCCGTCCGTCGTCGACCTCAACCACCGCCACCGTCGACTTCATTCCCGTCGTTCATCAAATCCTAGCAGATCCTCGATCTTAATCTGACCCTGTGTCATCATTTGGTATCAGAGCCAACGCTAGGTAAAAACGCTCTTCTGTTTTATTTTACGTTTACGTTGTTGAATTTTCAAGAAAATTAAACCGGGTTTTTGCGGGATCTATCAAAAACCGAGTGCGAGAGCCATTAGAATTTTTTCTCTAGGGTCGACCGTCTATCTGTGAGAATCGTGAGAACCCCCACGTGGCTGGGCGCGGGTCGCCGTCTAGGCACCGCCGGCGTGGCTCAGGAAGGGTGAGAGAAAACCGCAACCCTAACCGCCTTGCCTTTACCCGCAAGAACAAAATCTTTGTTATTTTTGCATTTAATTATTTGTTTAGATTCTGATTTTATTTTGGTTAAGATTTGATTCTCTAAAAAGATCTTGAGTGGTTGAGAAGATCTTCTTTGATATCCAACTAGGATAGAATCTAGAAGATTTTGTAAGCTTATCAAGGTTGTAAAAAAAAATTTAAATTAAATTTAAATTAATTCCGAATTTCAGATTTAATTAATTGAATTTTCGGAATTATTTAAAAAAGAAGAAGGGGGGATTGAGAACGTCTAGCTGAAGAGAAACCCGACTAGAGCAAAATCCGTTCTAGGCCAATAGCCTAGAGACACCAAGATTCAAGCGGATCCCGATTAGTAACCGTCAAAAGTCCTAGAGCGCACGTCAAGTGGTACCGGCGCTAGTAGCCCCACGAGTACCCCGCTCGGCAATTTCTCTAGGGGAATCTTGGTTGTTTGTCTTGGTTGTTCTATTCACCATTTGTGTTCTTTGTGATTTTCTTTTCTTTCCAATTTACTTTCAGTATGTATTCAGTGATTGATTGCCCCCTTTTCGTGCCTAGCTTTAACCATTTGCATGTTGCCCTAGCTAATTCTTGTATTCAACTGCGTAGCGTAGGGTTAAATAGAATACGTTTGTGCCTTCTTTGTGTTTCCTTGTGAATTGCGCAGGTCTAGGAGACCAAGGGAAAACCTAAGGAGCCACTCATGGCTCGCCAAGTGTTTGACGTTGGTTGGACTGATCATAGACATGACAATTGGGAGGACACGAGTTACCCATATGACCAATTCTACCCGATGAATCACATGTCCGAAGGGAACTCCTATGGAGTCCAAGCGAATCAAGCAACATATAGGAATGATCAAAGAAAGGCTTATTTTGACTCTCCTCGTCGCATGGGCGTTTACAAAGAGATGGTCGTGTCGGGTGGGTTTTTCCCCAATCCCCGAAGGAAGAAGAATGAAAGCTTCAATGAAAGAACGCCCCTCTACCACTATGAGGATCTCTCTTATTGTGAGGATGCGAAACATTTTGAGGACCAAAGACTTGCTTCCCAGCACATACACACGGATATGAGGTATGAACCTAGGCCTTGTTATTACGACTCATATGGTTTTACTTCTAACTCTTTTGTGTAGCCCGAGAGCGTTTATGACTCATATAGGACTTACTATGAGCCCTATGAGTTTTCTTCTAACCCTTTTGTGCAACCTGAGGGAGTTTATGACTCACTTGAGACATTCGTTAGCACTCCGTACGACAACGATGGGTCGGTCCCACAACCTCAAATTCGAACACGTGACATCATATGTGTTATGTGTGGAGGAAGAGGTCACTTGGCTGATATTTTCCCAAATCGCAACTACATCTACGAGGATGAAGTTGATGAAACACCAATCTCAGATGTCGTCAATGCTTATGGAAAGGAGGACGTCCGAGAAGTGACGCACGTTGATGTCAAGATGGAGTTGCATCTAAGCAACAAGGGTGTGATAGAAAACGAAGATATAAAAGCAAGAGAAAAGGCCCATAGTGTTGTTGTAGACTAAGATATGGCGGAGGGTGATCAAGAAAAAGAAGAAGAAGAAGAAGAAGAAGAAGAAGAAGAAGAAGAAGAAGAAGAAGAAGAAGAAGAAGAAGAAGAAGAAGAAGAAGAAGAAGAAGAGGAAGCAGACAAAGCAGAAGCAGAAGAAGAAGAAGAAGAAGAAGAAGAAGTAGAAGAGGCCAACCAGGACGTCATCACCTGGGAAGATGTCGTTGAGCTAAACATAGCTAGGAAGAGCCTTCCTGTCAACGAGAATTTGAGGAGTCAACCTTCCAGGGAAGAATCCTTTACTCCCTTCTTTTCTCATCTCTCTTTTACATCATCTGTTGCATATAGGCTTAGTGTTCGTCATCGTATGCATCATGTGTTTCCCCTGTTTCGTATACTTGTTGGTTTGCTTAGGAATGCCTATTATGTTTCTAGTAGCATACTTAAGCATACACATAGGCATAAAAAAGAAGGATGGACTAGTGTGGATCAGCATTAATGCATATCACTTGGATCGAGTGGGTGGGGAACATTTTCTTCTAGATATCAATCCAATACCCATTCCACGGTTTGTTGTAATAAATGCTTCCCTTCAATACAATGCACCATTTACTCGCTATATTGACTCGCATTTTCTGGATCATTTTGCATATCATCGTCCTTTTAAAGACAAGTCATATAGATTGCATTCAGGTCTTAGTAATTATTTCTTAGTCCAGTATGCTTATTATGTTATCACTAGCATGATTAGGCATCCAATTGGGTATAGAAAGAAAAGTGGTGTAAAGAGTGCTTGCATTCGTGTATTTCATTTGCATCTAGGAGATAAGTTGCATCTTAAGAAGAAGAACCATGTTACTTTCCGGAGAATACCAACCACACACCAAGCTTTGTTTAGTTCAGGTAGATGTGTTTGTCTTGATGTGTGTAAAGGTACTTGTTATGTGGCTTCCTTTGTTGCAGGTCAAGAAGATTCGAGGTCGAATCTTCTCAAAGGAGGTGAGGATGATGTACGTACGTCGGAGCTTCATCAAGAGCTGGAGCATTATTCATCTTTGGCACCCATGGCTGTATGGGTGAGCTCTCAAGGGCCCCATTTTCAAGACGAGCTGAATTTGGAAGAGCAAGAGGATTCGAGGACGAATCCTTTTCAAGGAGAGGAGGATGATGTACGTACGCTGGAGCGTCTCCCAGAGCAACTCGTGATGCGATCCCGTAGCCGAGTTGAAGGCCGGAAAGATGATAAGAGGCGATGTTGTCAAAGATGGGCTGGAACTAGGACAGAGTGGACTAGACGGATCGGGCGTCCAGTTGAGAAGATATTTGGTCAGAGTATACTTCTTGGGCCTATCTTGATTGTGTCCAAAGTTGAAGCCCAACAGTGGCCCAATGAGGAAGATATGACTGTTGCAAGATCCGAACTTGTTTCTGTTCGTTTGGGCAAACGAAAGATCGTATTAAGCTCTCCTTTGGATATGTTTCATTAATTGGGCTTATATTCATTGTGTCCAAATTTAAGGCCCATTCGAGATTGGACGAGGCCGACATGATCAGAACAAGATTTTAGATTTTAGGGCTTTTCTAGGGTTTCCTTTCTTGGGAATCAAGCAATTCGAGAAGGCTATTTAATGTGTGTTTTTCTAGGGTTTTAGGTAGACTTTCACAAATTGAGAATTATTCTTCCCTTTAGATTTTGACGTTGTTTAGATGTAGCTTTGATTGGGTATTGAATTGCAAGCGGAAACCCTTGGTTTGATATCAACCTGTGAGAACGATCTGTTGGTTGCCCATATTTCGATCTCCAAACCTTGAAAGAACCCTAGGTGGACTCCTTGGGTTAGTTCGAGTCAAGTGAGTCTTTCTAGATCGACGACTGAGTCAAGAAAGACGTCACTTGCTTATCGAGTCCGAGTCAAGCAAGTCTTCCTAGATCGACGACTGAGTCAAGGAGGATAACACTTGTCGAAGACCAAGATTCGTTCGATCGTCTGTCACAACGATCTCTCGAAGCCGCCTCGACGTCAACTTCACCCTATCGTCCGTTCGCCGTCGAGCTCAACCACCGCCACCGTCAACTTCATTCCCGTCGTTCATCAAATCCTAGCAGATCCTCGATCTAATTCCGACCATGTGTCATCAACTGCTAGGTTGAAGATGAAAGGGTTTTGGGATAGAAAGAGAATGCTTAGAAGAGAAAAATGGAGAGTCCTTCATTTGGGTTTCCAATAAACCCCTATTTATAATTAACTCCTTAATTAACCATTTTTCTTTTATCCTTTAATCAATAATAACACTTTATTATTATTAAACTCTATCTCAAAACTACATCTTATATAACATTATATTATATACTTTATATAATAATTCTCCCAATATATCTAGTCCATAAACTCTTAGGGTGTGACCTCATATGACCCAATTATAATAGCAATAACTTTATAACATAAAGTTCATAAATCATAGTTGGCTTCTAGAAAAGCACTATGACTACCTTAACTAATTGGATTATGAATCTCTATCAATAGTCTCATTTCATAATAAGTAATTCCACATCCGATTAAAGGACACAATTCCTTCAATCTCCCACTTGTCCTTAAAACAAGTGTGCAATGTTAAAATTCCTTTGTCACTTAGTATCTTACTTGACTATACGATGAAACTCATCTTTTCCGCCAAAAATGTTTCTTGAACTTTTGAGATCGAACTATCATTACAGGTGATTACTAATAATCCATCTGAGCATGGCCATGCATTTTCACAGTTCTCACTCTTCAAGTGGCTGAGACACCATTCCTTTTCAAATGTATCATTTTATACATGGAATAGGAGGACATATTCAATCTTGTAAGACTATAGCTCCCACTCAACTTTTGGCAATCTCAATCACTACTTTTATAACTGCCTGTTACGGTCAGCGTTTAACAGTGTCAAAGATATACCAGTAGTCAAATGATGACTATATCGTACTCATGTCTAAGGAACTCACTTATCATGAATAATCCTAGAACTCTACAGTAAGGTCCTGAAGAGTCCTAAGAGCGGTCTGTCCGATATGTATCATCATATACATCTTTGTAATTGATTAGGCATCTCTATGTCCCCATAACACATGAAACCCGGTGTTATCAATCAATCTCACAATATTGTATTTAAATAAATCACTTGTATTCAAGTTAGTGACTCAGACCATGGACATCTCAATAATTTTATAATTTCAGTTCACTTAACAGGGTTTCATTCACCAAAACAGTTTTGATGAGCCCATTGATAATTATTAAATTATTTGGATACTTTATCTAATCCAAAGAAATGATTAAATAATAATATGATAATCATATATATGAATCAAATATATATGAATCAAGCATAAATGTTTGTAACAACAATAAACAAGTTTTATCATAAAACAAAATATTTCAAAACAACTCTCCAATGTTTTTGAGCCCTTTGGCCCGAGTGTGGCTGTCATGCTTGGGTCTAGGAAGGGGCTTGGTCAAAGGATCTGCAATGTTATCGTCAGTGTGCACTTTGCACATCCTCACGTCTCCACATCAACACAGTGTCTGATCAAGTGGTACTTTCGTTGGACGTGTCTAGATCTAAAGCTAGAGCTAGGTTCCTTGGCTTGAGCAATGGCGCCATTGTTGTCACAATAGACGTCAATTGCTTTAGAAGTGCTAGGAACAACACCGAGCTCAGCTATGAATTGTCTAATCCAGACCGTCTCCTTAGTTGTTTCACTAGAAGCAAGGTACTCTGCTTCTGTTGTAGAATTTACTATTGTCCCTTGCTTCGAGCTTTTCCAACTGAGATTCAAAATCATCTTTATCTGTCTAGAAACTCGCATCAGTGTAGCCCTTGACGACCAACACCAAGACATCATCCTTAGTCCTTCTCAAGTACTTTAGAATGTTCTTGGCTGCACACCAATGTGCCTCTCCAGGGTTTGATTGGTATCTTCTGCACATCTCAAAGCGTGCGCAACATCTGCGCATCTCAATGATTGGTATCTACTGCACATCTCAATGTGCCTCTCCAGGGTTTGATTGGCTCTTGTTCGCATCTGATGAAATCAAACTTTTTGACCACTTCATCAAAACAAAGATTTCAACTCCTAGATGCTTGCTTAAGTCCATAGATAGACATCTTAAGCTTGCATGCTTTCCTAGGATTCTCTGGATTGGTGAGAATGTTTCATCATAGTCAATACCATGAACTTGTCTAAATCCTTTGGCAACTAATCTTGCCTTATAGACGGAAACATTTTCATCCTTGTCTGTCTTGATCTTGATGACCCATTTGCATCCAATGGGTTTTATGCTCATCAAGCAAATCTAGCAAGTCCCAAACTTGATTTTCAGACATGGATTCCATTTCGGATCTCATGGCTCCGAGCCATTGTTCGGAGTCGGGGTCCACCATTGCTTGTTTATAGGTAGCAGGCTCATTATTCTCTAAAAGTAGAACGTCAGCAGTCAAGACAAAATAATCATATCGTCTAGGTTGTCGCCTTGGCCTGTTTGATCTCCAAAGTGGTCCCACAACTGGAGAGATATCATCCGGAGGATTGAACACATCAGTATGTGGGACCTCTTCATCCGGAGGATTGACCACATCAGTATGTTGGACCTCAGGTGCTTCATCCACTTGAGGAATTGCAACTTGAATCTGGGTGGTTTCCCTTTGTGAAGGTACGCTTCCAAAATCAAGTTCCTTTGTGACATCTTCTATTTTCTCATGCTTTGGAGTTTCTTGCTCTGCTTGAATCTCATCAGGCTGAACATTTCTCCCACTTGACTTCTTGGAAAAGAAATCCTTTTCCAAAAAGACACTATCCCGAGCAACAAACACTTTGTTTTCAACCGGATTGTAGAAATAATAACCCCTCGTTTCCTTGGGGTAACCTATAAAAAAACATTTGTCTTATTTGGGTGCGAGCTTATCAGATAGTAAACGATTTACATAAGCCTCGCATCCCAAGACTTTCAGAAAAGACAAGATGGGAGGCTTCTTAAAACCATATCTCATGTGGTGTCTTGTCAACTGATCGTGACGGAGTTCTATTTAGTGTGAATGCAGCGGCAGTGAGGGCATAACCCCAAAAGGATGTAGGAAGATTAGCAAAACTCATCATTGAGCGGACCATGTCTAACAATGTCCTACCATCCAATTGTGGTGTACCCGATGGAGTCAGTTGTGTTAGAATACCACAACTCCTCAAATGATGGTCGAATTCGTGGCTCAGATATTCACCCCCTCGATCTGATTAAAGTGCCTTTATCTTTTTGCCTGTTTGTTTCTCAACTTCATTCTGAAATTCTTTAAACTTTTCAAAGGACTCAGATTTATGTTTCATTAAGTAGATATACCCATATCTACTAAAATCATCAGTATATGTAATAAAGTATCGATAGCCTCTTCTAGCTTCTGTGCTCATAGGTCCACACACATCGGTATGTATAAGAGCTAACAGCTCAGGAGTCCTCTCACTTGTACCATTGAAAGGCGACCTTGTCATCTTGCCCATTAAACATGATTCACACATGTTTCAAACGATTCAAAATCAAATGACTTTAGGCGACCAACATTTTGGAGTTCCTTCATGCGTTTGATGCTAATGTGACTCAAGCGACAATGTCATAGATTGGCTTCACTTATGTCATTCGACTTTTGCTTTTTGGTATCAACGCTATATACATCGGATTTTAGCACTAATCTATATAGTCCAGTACTAGTCATATGTGCCTAGGCATATAAAATGTCATTCTTATAAATGGAAAAAACATCATTAACAACAAATTTATAACCCTCACGATGCAGAACCGAAAATGAAATCAAGTTCTTAGTTATGGAACGAACAAAATAACAACTATTAAGCTCTAAAACTAAGCTAGAAAGTAAAGGTAGACTATAATCTCCAACTACAATTGCAGCAACAGTTGCTCCATTTCCAACACGGAGATCTATCTCGCCCTTTTGCAACCTTCTCCTATTTCGTAGTCCATGCACATTCGAAATAATGTGAGAATCACAACAGGTATCTAATACTCACTCATTGGAGTTAGTTAAGATTTCAGTAACGTAAATCCTTTCTTGATCCTCTTGACCCTCAGTTCTGAGAACAATTCTCATGTTATTTCCCAATCAAAGAAATTTGTGTCGTTCAACTTATTGTTTTTTCAACAATTGAGTGGAGAGTGATTTTGAGGTGTTCAGGAAACAGAATAAAAAAATGCAGATAAAATATGCTTGACATGCAATAAAGTCTAATTTAGACATGCTCTAAATAACAAATTATTGCATATTCTACTCATTATAAAATTTGTCCCTATGTGAGTAAAATAATTTCAAGATCCTATCTTAGATGAAACTTGAGCGTACTTAGGCACTTCCCCAAATCTCATGTAATCAAGGTAAGTAAACTCTTACTAATCAAGGTAAGTAAACTTCTTTGACTTTGCCCGCACTATCCCAAAGTCAAAGAAGGAGACCTCGCTAAGGCGAAAACTATCCAACACATTCTAAGGGTCTCATGGGTTATGATATGGAAATGCAATATCTCAATATTCTTTTAAGAGACCTAAGCATGCAATGTTGTCTATCTACAAGTGAACTAAATCTTATCTATATAAAGATTAGCTGTCCAATGAAAAAAATTAATTCAATTGGTACCTAATTAATACTAAATTCATTTAAATTTTTTATTTTTATTCATTAATTATCATTAATTCTAAATCCATTTAAGTCTTATTTATTCCATTTAAGTCATTTCGTTTTCATTAATTAATTATCTTATCCTAATTATAATCTAATTTAGTTTAATATCTAACATCTTATCTTCTTATATATTAAAAAGTTGGTTTTCTTTTGTCAAAAATTAATGTAATTGTTATATATCTCTACCACAACCAATACTCATAATTTTCCATTCTTGGACCTTATTTCTCACAACAATTTCTCTTGGTGTGTTTTTTTTTGCTTTTTTATGTTGGGTTTATTATGATTAAAGAGAATTACTATTAAATTATAACTAAAACTTTACCATTGTAGTTTTGAAATTTTATCTCATTCGTATTAAAGATTTATGTTGTCAAATTTCATTTTGTGCACGAAAATCGTTAAAGGTTAAGATTTTTTAGTCATTTCAAAAAAATTATATATATGAACTAATATTATGTCCCCAAATTACTTCAAACATAAATAAGATGAAATAAAAATACTTATAATTCCAAATATTAACAAATTTGATAACAACAACAATAATATTAACGAATAATGCGTACTACATTAAACCACGTATGAAAATATATAATTTTCACGCGCGGAGCGCGTGAACCGTATCTAGTAGCATAAATAGACAAGCAAGCATGCAAAGTGGGAAAATATTAAAGCATTCAAGTAACGCAATAAATAATAAAAAAAATGTGATCATAGTATGGCCCCTAAAAAACCAAATAAAGATTTAATCTTCAAGATCGTGGTCCTTCATGGATCATCATCCTTGGATCACCTCTTCTGGGATCTCCATCCTTAGACTCCTTAGGATCTTTTTTTTCTTGTTTTACATATAATTGAAATAAACTCTCTTGCAGAAATTTAAATTACAAAAATACATAACGATACGCAGATCGTGTACAAGAAAAACATAACGATACGCAAATCGTATTTATCTATCCTAATGTGGGCCATACTAGTCACCGCATGCAATAATATCATAATATTAAACATACATGCAATAATATGCAATTTATCCAAATAAAAGCATAAATAATTAATCAAATTAACTATTTAAAGTTAGAAATGAGTTCTCATTATTTTGATTCAATAAGACTATGAATGAAATTAATATCTAATATTAATTATTAATTTTCCAAGAAACAGAATCAAATATTGTTAGATAATATTTAATTATGTTAATTCAAAATTAACTAAATAAGATATCTATATACCTTATAGAATAATTAAACCTTTATCAATCAAATAAAAATATCAAATATTTTATAAAATAAATCATATTTAATTTATTATCATTAATTGTGATTAGTCATTACTAATATTTACCACTAGGTTGACTGAAACGTTTTCGGTAAGAAATAAATAGCATTACTAGCATTGATTTTAATTAGCCATTACTACTAACCAAGAATTTGATCACAACATTAATACTAATTGAAAAAACAATCTCGGTCAAAAGTCAAAACAAGCAACTAATACCAAGTTAAAGCACACAAAATCAAACAATTTGAATGTTGCCTTCGGTTTTCTCAAGATACAAAATTAAATAATTGAATAATCATGAACATCTAACCAAATTACCACAAGGCAAATGATAATCATCATGAATATAATAATCAGGAACGTCAGATCTATATCCGAACAAGTGAATCAAACAATTTTGATTGAATGTTGATCTTAACATCACATCCGAACAAGGTAAATCAAACAATTTTGATTTAATTTGGCAGACTAACCCAAAACATCAAATCTCTTTTTATTGAATCAATGTAATCATGAGTATGCATCAAATTGTAAGATTAAAATTTGATCCATTTAATTTATGCAAGAGACAACTGATACCACTGTTGGGTTTTAGATTCTTTAAGCGAAATTGTAGGAAACTATTTCCTAACATCTAAACAAAGGATATATTGCATAAACTAATTGGATTGAGAAGTAGAAGAAACGATTACCTCTTGATGCGCGTTCAATCACTCGAACGGAGAGAGCCTCACTTGAAACTCCTCTACTTAGTTCACCCGAGCAAAGATCTGGATCCCTCTGAAGATGAAAGGGTTTTGGAAGAAAAAGAGAGTGCTTAGAAGAGAAAAATGGAGAGTCCTTCATTAGGGTTTCCAATAAACCCCTATTTATAATTAACTCCTTAATGAACCATTTTTGTTTTATCCTTTAATCAATAATAACACTTTATTATTATTGAACTCTATCTCAAAACTATATCTTATATAACATTATATTATATACTTTATATAATAATTCTCTTAATATATCTAGTCCATAAACTTTTAGGGTATGACCTCATAGGACTCAATTATAATAGCAATAAACTTTGGGTCCCCCTATCTGCACGCCAATTTTTAACTATTTGGACGCGATTTTGCACGGCTATATTAGCCGACCAAATCTAACACGCTTAACTTAAGCGACCGAGGGTAAAACCGGCAGAATCGGAATTTTTTCCAAAATCGTGCGCGCCTATATTAGACGTGGAAGAAGAAAAAGATTTTTGGAACAAAAAGATAAATGTTATTCGGAAAATATTAAAAAATCACACAACTGGACGGCTATATTAGCCGGGCTAGGTTAAAAGATTTAGGAAAATATTAAAAAATTCACACATTTACACGACTATATTAGGCGGGCTATTAGCACGCTTAATTTAGGTCGGATTCATCTCCTTCTTTCTCAGACTCTCTGCCCTTTCTTCTTCCTTCCATCACACTCCCTCTGACATCTCCATTCAAATTTCTTCCAAATTTCAGTTCGTCATTCTAAATCCGAATCTCATGTCAAAGAATGGATGCCGACGGAGGGGAAAATCCGGAGATTGTGCTATCGGGTGTAGCCGAGGGCGGCGGGGATGAGTCGGGTGTAGCTGAGGGCGGCAAGGATGAGTCGGGTGGAGCTGAAGGAGGCGGTGAAGACTCGGGTGGAGCTCAGGGCGGCGACGAGGAAGCGTTGTCGCGGGTGGGTGGGTCAGAGGAGGGTGTTAGGGGAGATCGAATCAGGGTTTCTATCGGCGTCGGGGTTGCTGAGTCCGGTATGTAAATTTGGTAAAATTTTGTTTGGTTATTGGATTGAAAGATTGGATTGTTGCTGATGGTTATTGGATTGGATTGAAAAAGCTTAATCAATATCAATGTAAATTTGGATTGAAAGATTTGGATTGTTGCTGAGTCCGGTATAATTAGCTTTAATGGTTATTGGAAAGTTTAAACATGGTATGTAAATTTGGTTTGTTGCTGATATTTGTTGGGTATAGGTTTGCTGATGTAATTTTGGGCGGTTTGTTGCTGAAAATTGGAAGTATATGGTCAAATAACATCAGCAACTTCGATTTGCTACTCCATTTGTTGCTCTTGAGTATATAGTGAATTTTTATACAAATTTCTAGTTTGGCTTTAATGGTCAATTTTTAGACACTATATGGATGGTTAGTGTATGGATTTGTTGCTAATGTTTCAATCCATTTGGATGAAAATGTATTGAAAATGTGTTTTTTTGCTATGTCTTTTAATGAGAACTAATTGGAACGTCGCGTCGGAATTTCATCTAAAGTTTCGTAATTTATGGTGTAGGGATTTCTTCGACAACGGTTTTAACAGAGGCTACGGAGCAATTGCAATTTGTTGGTGGCGCTAGAAAACGGGCAAACCGATCCACTATCGCTCAGGACGTGGATGTCGACGTGATTCCTTCACCCGTAGGCATCTTCCAGGTATGTAATATGAATTCGCTTTAAAGATTATAATAAGTTCTATCTGAATAGATAAGATTATTGATATAATTTAGGCGGTACGAAACGTTGTGGGAGACTCTGCTGGGTTTACTTTTCCAGCTCTTGTAGCAGACAGGCGTCCTCCGACTTTAACGGTCATTAGCGATAACGATCGCATGAGATCCACTTCAGTAGGAGCACAAATAGAGGCAGCTGCACAAGCACCAGTTATTGAGCCGACCACTGCACAGACGTCAAATTCTTCGTCACCCGTAGGCATCATCCAGGTATGTAATCTGAATTCGCTTTAAAGATTATAATAAGTTCTAATCGAATAGATAAGATTATTGATATAAAAAAACCGTTTTAATTAGATATAGTGTCTTTATAGAATATTAGATTATAATAAGTTCTATTTGTTTTGTTTTGCATTATTGGATATTATGATATGTTATAAAATTAGAATATTAGAATTTATTAGAAATTCTAAATCCCTAAATTATGATATTATGATATGTTTTGTTTTGCATTATTGGATATTATGATATTATGATATGTTATAAAAGGAATATCGAAAAAATCGAATAATAGTGTTATTATGAAAGATGAAGTAATATTTTTATATATTGATATCAAAATTAATAATTTAAGCGGTACGAAACGTTGTGGGAGACTCTGCTGGATTTACTTTTCCAGCTCCTGTAGCAGAAAGGCGTCCTCCGACTTTAACGGTCATTAGCAGATTTGTTTGGGGAAGATCAGGGCCAGGGTGACAGCATGTCGGACGTCTCGTCTGGTGATGAGATGGACGTTGACGTTGACGTGGAGGCGGAGTTGCAGCGTGAAGATGTAGCTCCTATAAAGGGACGATTCGCTATACAGTATACTCCGATCGTACGTGTTGATCAGATCGCACAGACAGAGGATGATCCGGTTGTAGAGACACATGATTTGGCGATGGATGACAGTATGCCATCACCGTCCCCATTCACCTCTTCGACATCCGATCGATGATGTCCCCCCTCCTCCACCTCCAGCAGATGATGCAGTCTTTCCGGGACCTAATACATGGTACCCAGACGGAGGTCCTCGTTATGGTCTCATCCTTACCTCATATAAGACACACATTGCCAAAGCCATATGGGACGACACCCCTCGAGAAGTTCCTCCTCTTGATATTCAGCCTCTACTCCCTCCTCTTCCTGTTCGCAGATATTGGAGAACTCGAGCTCAGATGGAAGCCGATGAGGCTGTTGCTCAGGCTGCTGCTCAGGCTGCTACTGAGGCTGCTGCTGAAGCTGCTGCTCAGCTGGAGGTTGAGGCTGATCCAGAGGTTGTTGGTGCTCCTGCTGAGGCTCCTCCTGCTAATGTCCAACCTCCAGATTTGGTAAGTGAGCCCCCAAGATTTTACTGAAGATAAATTTGTATTTTTATTTTTCATAACTAAATAAATTTTGTGATTTTGCAGACGCGTAAGGTTCTTAAGATCTACACACATGCTGGCTACACCAGTCCGTACGAGCGGTATATTAGACACGAGCCTGGTTCATGTTTCGAGATAGCACAACGTAGTGGTCTTACGCATCTTCGGATTCTAGGCACGGGAGCAGTTGATTCTGTATTGATTTCATCCTTTGCAGAGAGATGGTACCCCGAAACTAACTCATTCCATTTTCCATGGGGCGAGATGACCATTATCCTTCACGATGTTCTCGAGATTCTAAGTCTACCTATAGACGGGAGGAGTTGTACTTTACCGCCGAGTGTGACTGAAGATAGGGTGAGAGATACGATAGCTACAGTGCTTGAGGTGGATAGGAAAAAAGTGGACAACTGGATTACGGGAGGCGGTATTCCTATGAAGTTAGTTGCATATGCGATGGAGGCGATGATGAAAGCAGAGCAGAGGGACGAGGAGTTGGTCGCGTCATTGTATTTGTGGTATCTTCTCGCCACGACAATGTTGGTCGACTTGTCGACCAACAAGCTCAAGCACTGGATACTAGGTCTTGTTTTGGATCACTCGTGTACAGACAGTATCGCTTGGGGAGCTGGCGTCTTGACGCACCTGTATCGGAACTTAGGACAGGCGTCTCGACGAAATGCGATGACCATGCCTAGCTGTGGAATATTGTTGAGGGTAAGTCAATGTAGTTTGATTATTTAATTTAAAAGAAACGCTATTAGTTTCTTTTTATATTTGTGTTGTTTGTTCGTATTCTACAGTCATGGATATGGACTTATTTTCCGCATTTCCGTGGACACTACATCATGGACCCTACTGCCCAGCTTTCTGATGTTGCAACTATTAGGGATGGACAAGAGGTCCCACAAGGCAAGAATGTCGAGCGTTTGATCTGCATACGCCGCTTGCTTGACAAGATTAGATACGAGGAGGTAAAATGTTTTGTTCACTTTTTTATTTTCATTTGTAATTACATTATCCATCTCATAACTTCTTTCTTTTTTTATTATAGATTTAGTGGTTCCCTTTTGCTAGGGTCGACTTTCGTAGACCGGAGTATGCATCATCTCTTTTCAGAGGCATCTTACGTCTCATGCATATTAAGGAGCCGTACCACCCGGACCATTGTCTTTGACAGTACGGCCATGTACAAATGATCCCAGAGGATCTACCACTACATCCTAGTAAGGTGACTCGGTTGAACAACCTCAGCCACTACAAAGTGGAATTTCCTGAGTCGATGTTAGGGGCGTGGGATGAAGTGCCTAGGCCGTTGTTTCAGATTCAGCAGCCGAGAGCCTCGAACTTCTGGGCAGTTACCGAGGACTATTTAGATTGGTTGGATGACTACTCCCATGTGTTAGTGGATCCAACATCTATTAGGCAGGATTGACCAACTGGCCTTATCCGTCCCACTCCATCTGTTGACACGCTTGCGGTATGTTTAAATAGTTTATTGCTTGATTGTAATTATTTTTGTTAATATATATCATCTCTAATATAATAACATTATGAATGCAGCGGAACCAGATGGTAGCGACTAAGATTCGAGGTTATTTAGAGAGGCCGATGAATGTGGTTGTTACCCAGGAGCAGATTGATGATATGATGAGGCGTCTGCTTAATATGTTAGTAGACGAGCATATTTCGATGGCTCCTCCTCCTCCACGTGCATCTCAGAGGTTGTTTCGAGATTCGATATTTGAGCGAGGTCAGGGTCAGGGTAGCGGTAGTCGGGGTGGTGGGGACGATGACGCTTCCGATAGTCAGGGTGGTGCGGACGGTGAGGGTAGCGATGCACGACTAAGTTAGGAGTACTATCACGTGGTATTTTGGATTATTGTTCGTATTTTGAATTATCGTTTGCATTTTGTATTATCGTTTTCATTTTGGATTAGTTGTTGAGTATGGAATGGAGCCTCTAAACATCTATTCTTGAATCTGAATGCTTGCACCAGCCACACATGACATTAGTTGTTTGCATTTTTCTTCTTATAAATCAATAGTACAAGTTAGGAGTACATTGATTGACGTGGAGAATACAATTGGCATTAAGGAGGATACAATTGACATTACAAAGCATTACACATGACATTACAAAACATTACACATGCTTACTCCTTACTGCTTAATTCAAACTGACATTACAAAGCATTACACATGCTTACAAAGCATTACAAAGCATTACACATTCTTCTCTAATATTGTCATTACACATTCAAAGAAAAATACAATTGACATTACACATTCAAAGCATTAAGTATCACATAGTTGCAAGAAGTTGATAATACACAACATTAAAACATTAGTGCTCCAAAGTTTGACATCTTTAACGAGCTTCGTACCGCACAACTGCAAATAAGAAAATAACATAAGTGAGGCAATACAATCTGAGGCAAAAAAAAAATAAGCATGTAAGTATGATTGAAAATGGAATAAGGAGATAATCTGATTATTGCAATCTGGTCATATTTTGGAAAGATATGCTCAGATTACATATACATGAAATTACATTTCAACACACAAATTTCATACATATACTCCAATCCATAAAGAAGCTAAGACATGCATATATATGCTTTAATTTTAACATATATAATACTTTCGATCAATACTGTTTGTTGGTTGATCACTTGGTATATTTTAAGTGGTCACTAGATAAACACATGGTAATATAGCCATGCACACTGGCTGGTTGAGCCCTACACCCACCCATTGAATCAAGTACTGCAAGGTAAGAAATAACAAGGTAATATAGCTTACTTCTGCGAGTTCGTTTCTTGTAGAGAATGCGGTAGCCACACTCACAGCACTGAATTACATCACCAGGCTTAATTACTTGCTCTTTACCACAATCTGTTCACACAAAAAATGCACGCCCGATTTAGGGTTCTTCGATCAAGATACAAAGATCGAAGACGGGAATCAAAAAAATCAGAATCAACTAGTAAATCAAAAAAATTGCACACCCAAACCACAATCTGTTCACAAAAAAATTGCACGCCTGATTTAGGGTTCTTCGATCAAGATACAAAGATCGAAGACGGGAATCAAAAAAATCAGAATCAACTAGTGAATCAAAAAAATTGTACGCCCAAACCACAATCTGTTCACAAAAAAATTGCACGCCCGATTTAGGGTTCTCCTTCTACCCTATCAATCAAAATCAAGATACAAAGATCAACCAAAATCAAAATTGCACGCCCAAACTTACCTTTACAGATGTAACGTACAGGCTCAGGCTGTGGACCCATGGCGACGATTTGAGAAAGTTGTGTGGTTGAGGACGATAAAGATCGAAGACGGGAGAGAAATGTTGATGTCCGCTTTCCTGAGATTAAATGGATGGATGGAGATACTGATGGAGAATTTAAGAGTTCTTGAAGAGAGAGTGACAGCGGAAATTTTTTAGGGTTGAGAATCGATTGATAGGGTAGAAGGAGATAGGAAGAGTGCACGCCAAATGTGGTTGAGGTCAAATACACGAATCTCTATTCTTAGCCCTAGATTCAAAAGAGGATGGATGGTTGAGATTTTTACTGATTTTTTAAATAACAAAAATGTATATTTTCTTATTGGTTACTTTGTGTATCACACGGATCTCCGTTTTTAGCCATTAGATTGAATCAATAATGAATGGCTGAGATATTTGGATGATTGATATCCTTTTTTAATAAGATGAAAATATGATGTAAAGTTTTTGGTTAAATTTAAGTGTTAGTTTTCAATTGAAAAACATAAGTTTTCAATTGAAACGTTTTTTGATGATTAATATACATTGTAAAACATAAGTTTTAGTTTTGATTTCATAAAAACATTGGTTAAATTTAAATGAACGCAACTTTACGATATCGGCTAACATATAATCAATGCTCAAGATACCATTCAAACATAGTAAAGAAAACTTTAAAAGTTCCTATATAACTAATCAATGTTACGAGATAGTAACTTTCATTTCAACTCTTTTTAATACATATCGACTAACATGTGATCAATGTTCAAGATAACATTAAAACTTAGTAAAAAAACATTAAAAGTTCCTATATAACTAATCAATGTTACGAGATAGTAACTTTCATTTCAACTCTTTTTAATACATATCGACTAATATGTAATCAGTGTTAAAGATAACATTCAAACTTAGTAAAGAAAACTTTAAAAGTTCCTATATAACTAATCAATGTTACAAGATAGTAACTTTCATTTCAACTCTTTTTAATACTTATCGACTAACATGTAATCAATGCTCAAGATAACATTCAAACATAGTAAAGAAAACTTTAAAAGTTCCTATATAACTAATCAATGTTACGAGATAGTAACTTTCATTTCAACTCTTTTTAATACATATCGACTAACATGTAATCAATGTTCAAGATAACATTCAAACTTAGTAAAAAAACATTAAAAGTTCCTATATAACTAATCAATGTTACGAGATAGTAACTTTCATTTCAACTCTTTTTAATACATATCGACTAATATGTAATCAATGCTCAAGATAACATTCAAACTTAGTAAAGAAAACTTTAAAAGTTCCTATATAACTAATCAATGTTACAAGATAGTAACTTTCATTTCAACTCTTTTTAATACATATCGACTAACATGTAATCAATGTTCAAGATAACATTCAAACTTAGTAAAAAAGCATTAAAAGTTCCTATATAACTAATCAATGTTACGAGATAGTAACTTTCATTTTTACTCTTTTTAATACATATCGACTAATATGTAATCAGTGTTAAAGATAACATTCAAACTTAGTAAAGAAAACTTTAAAAGTTCCTATATAACTAATCAATGTTACAAGATAGTAACTTTCATTTCAACTCTTTTTAATACATATCGACTAACATGTAATCAATGCTCAAGATAACATTCAAACATAGTAAAGAAAACTTTAAAAGTTCCTATATAACTAATCAATGTTACGAGATAGTAACTTTCATTTCAACTCTTTTTAATACATATCGACTAACATGTAATCAATGTTCAAGATAACATTCAAACTTAGTAAAAAAACATTAAAAGTTCCTATATAACTAATCAATGTTACGAGATAGTAACTTTCATTTCAACTCTTTTTAATACATATCGATTAACATGTGATCAATGTTCAAGATAACATTAAAACTTAGTAAAAAAACATTAAAAGTTCCTATATAACTAATCAATGTTACGAGATAGTAACTTTCATTTTAACTCTTTTTAATACATATCGACTAATATGTAATCAGTGTTAAAGATAACATTCAAACTTAGTAAAGAAAACTTTAAAAGTTCCTATATAACTAATCAATGTTACAAGATAGTAACTTTCATTTCAACTCTTTTTAATACATATCGACTAACATGTAATCAATGCTCAAGATAACATTCAAACATAGTAAAGAAAACATTAAAAGTTCCTATATAACTAATCAATGTTACGAGATAGTAACTTTCATTTCAACTCTTTTTAATACATATCGACTAACATGTAATCAATGTTCAAGATAACATTAAAACTTAGTAAAAAAACATTAAAAGTTCCTATATAACTAATCAATGTTACGAGATAGTAACTTTCATTTTAACTCTTTTTAATACATATCGACTAATATGTAATCAGTGTTCAAGATAACATTCAAACTTAGTAAAGAAAACTTTAAAAGTTCCTATATAACTAATCTATGTTACGAGATAGTAACTTTCATTTTTACTCTTTTTAATACATATCGACTAATATGTAATCAATGTTCAAGATAACATTAAAACTTAGTAAATAAAACTTTTAAAGTTCCTATATAACTAATCAATGTTACGAGATAGTAACTTTCATTTCAAATCTTTTTAATACATATCGACTAACATGTAATCAATGTTCAAGATAACATTAAAACTTAGTAAAAAAACTTTAAAAGTTCCTATATAACTAATCAATGTTACGAGATAGTAACTTTCATTTCAACTCTTTTTAATACATATCGGCTAACATGTAATCAATGCTCAAGATAACATTCAAACATAGTAAAGAAAACTTTAAAAGTTGCTATATAACTAATCAATGTTACGAGATAGTAACTTTCATTTCAACTCTTTTTAATACATATCGACTAACATGTAATCAATGTTCAAGATAACATTCAATCTTAGTAAAGAAAACTTTAAAATTTCCTATATAACTAATCAATGTTACGAGATAGTAACTTTCCATTCAACTCTTTTTAATACATATCGACTAATATGTAATCAATGTTCAAGATAACATTCAAACTTAGTAAAGAAAACATTAAAAGTTCCTATATAACTAATCAATGTTACGAGATAGTAACTTTCATTTCAACTCTTTTTAATACATATCGACTAACATGTAATCAATGTTCAAGATAACATTCAAACTTAGTAAAAAAACATTAAAAGTTCCTATATAACTAATCAATGTTACGAGATAGTAACTTTCATTTCAACTCTTTTTAATACATATCGACTAATATGTAATCAATGCTCAAGATAACATTCAAACTTAGTAAAGAAAACTTTAAAAGTTCCTATATAACTAATCAATGTTACAAGATAGTAACTTTCATTTCAACTCTTTTTAATACATATCGACTAACATGTAATCAATGTTCAAGATAACATTCAAACTTAGTAAAAAAACATTAAAAGTTCCTATATAACTAATCAATGTTACGAGATAGTAACTTTCATTTGAACTCTTTTTAATAAATATCGACTAATATGTAATCAATGTTCAAGATAACATTCAAACTTAGTAATAAAACTTTAAAAGTTCCTATATAACTAATCAATGTTACGAGATAGTAACTTTCATTTCAACTCTTTTTAATACATATCGACTAACATGTAATCAATGTTCAAGATAACATTAAAACTTAGTAAAAAAACATTAAAAGTTCCTATATAACTAATCAATGTTACGAGATAATAACTTTCATTTCAACTCCCTTTAATACATATCGACTAATATGTAATCAATGTTCAAGATAACATTCAAACTTAGGAAAGAAAACTTTAAAATTTCCTATATAACTAATCAATGTTACGAGATAGTAACTTTCATTTCAACTCTCTTTAATACATATCGACTAACATGTAATCAATGTTCAAGATAACATTCAAACTTAGTAAAGAAAACATTAATAGTTCCTATATAACTAATCAATGTTACGAGATAGTAACTTTCCATTCAACTCTTTTTAATACATATCGACTAATATGTAATCAATGTTCAAGATAACATTCAAACTTAGTAAAGAAAACTTTAAAAGTTCCTATATAACTAATCAATGTTACAAGATAGTAACTTTCCATTCAACTCTTTTTAATACATATCGACTAACATGTAATCAATGTTCAAGATAACATTCAAACTTAGTAAAGAAAACATTAAAAGTTCCTATATAACTAATCAATGTTACGAGATAGTAACTTTCCATTCAACTCTTTTTAATACATATCGACTAATATGTAATCAATGTTCAAGATAACATTCAAACTTAGTAAAGAAAACTTTAAAAGTTCCTATATAACTAATCAATGTTACAAGATAGTAACTTTCCATTCAACTCTTTTTAATACATATCGACTAACATGTAATCAATGTTCAAGATAACATTCAAACTTAGTAAATAAAACATTAAAAGTTCCTATATAACTAATCAATGTTACGAGATAGTAACTTTCATTTCAATTCTTTTTAATACATATCGACTAACATGTAACCAATGTTCAAGATAACATTAAAACTTAGTAAAAAAACATTAAAAGTTCCTATATAACTAATCAATATTACGAGATAGTAACTTTCATTTTTACTCTTTTTAATACATATCGACTAATATGTAATCAGTGTTCAAGATAACATTCAAACTTAGTAAAGAAAACTTTAAAAGTTCCTATATAACTAATCTATGTTACGAGATAGTAACTTTCATTTTTACTCTTTTTAATACATATCGACTAATATGTAATCAATGTTCAAGATAACATTAAAACTTAGTAAAAAAACATTAAAAGTTCCTATATAACTAATCAATGTTACGAGATAGTAACTTTCATTTCAACTCTTTTTAATACATATCGACTAATATGTAATCAATGCTCAAGATAACATTCAAACTTAGTAAAGAAAACTTTAAAAGTTCCTATATAACTAATCAATGTTACGAGATAGTAACTTTCATTTCAACTCTTTTTAATACATATCGACTAACATGTAATCAATGTTCAAGATAACATTAAAACTTAGTAAAAAAACATTAAAAGTTCCTATATAACTAATCAATGTTACGAGATAGTAACTTTCATTTCAACTCTTTTTAATACATATCGACTAATATGTAATCAGTGTTAAAGATAACATTCAAACTTAGTAAAGAAAACTTTAAAAGTTCCTATATAACTAATCAATGTTACAAGATAGTAACTTTCATTTCAACTCTTTTTAATACATATCGACTAACATGTAATCAATGCTCAAGATAACATTCAAACATAGTAAAGAAAACTTTAAAAGTTCCTATATAACTAATCAATGTTACGAGATAGTAACTTTCATTTCAACTCTTTTTAATACATATCGACTAACATGTAATCAATGTTCAAGATAACATTCAAACTTCGTAAAAAAACATTAAAAGTTCCTATATAACTAATCAATGTTACGAGATAGTAACTTTCATTTCAACTCTTTTTAATACATATCGATTAACATGTGATCAATGTTCAAGATAACATTAAAACTTAGTAAAAAAACATTAAAAGTTCCTATATAACTAATCAATGTTACGAGATAGTAACTTTCATTTCAACTCTTTTTAATACATATCGACTAACATGTAATCAGTGTTAAAGATAACATTCAAACTTAGTAAAAAAACATTAAAAGTTCCTATATAACTAATCAATGTTACAAGATAGTAACTTTCATTTGAACTCTTTTTAATACATATCGACTAACATGTAATCAATGCTCAAGATAACATTCAAACATAGTAAAAAAACATTAAAAGTTCCTATATCACTAATCAATGTTACGAGATAATAACTTTCATTTCAACTCCCTTTAATACATATCGACTAATATGTAATCAATGTTCAAGATAACATTCAAACTTAGTAAAGAAAACTTTAAAAGTTCCTATATAACTAATCAATGTTACGAGATAGTAACTTTCATTTCAACTCTTTTTAATACATATCGACTAATATGTAATCAATGTTCAAGATAACATTCAAACTTAGTAAAGAAAACTTTAAAATTTCCTATATAACTAATCAATGTTACGAGATAGTAACTTTCATTTCAACTCTCTTTAATACATATCGACTAACAGGTAATCAATGTTCAAGATAACATTCAAACTTAGTAAAGAAAACATTAATAGTTCCTATATAACTAATCAATGTTACGAGATAGTAACTTTCCATTCAACTCTTTTTAATACATATCGACTAATATGTAATCAATGTTCAAGATAACATTCAAACTTAGTAAAGAAAACTTTAAAAGTTACTATATAACTAATCAATGTTACAAGATAGTAACTTTCCATTCAACTCTTTTTAATACATATCGACTAACATGTAATCAATGTTCAAGATAACATTCAAACTTAGTAAAGAAAACATTAAAAGTTCCTATATAACTAATCAATGTTACGAGATAGTAACTTTCCATTCAACTCTTTTTAATACATATCGACTAATATGTAATCAATGTTCAAGATAACATTCAAACTTAGTAAAGAAAACATTAAAAGTTCCTATATAACTAATCAATGTTACGAGATAGTAACTTTCATTTCAACTCTTTTTAATACATATCGACTAACATGTAATCAATGTTCAAGATAACATTCAAACTTAGTAAAAAAACATTAAAAGTTCCTATATAACTAATCAATGTTACGAGATAGTAACTTTCATTTGAACTCTTTTTAATAAATATCGACTAATATGTAATCAATGTTCAAGATAACATTCAAACTTAGTAAATAAAAATTTAAAAGTTCCTATATAACTAATCAATGTTACGAGATAGTAACTTTCATTTCAACTCTTTTTAATACATATCGACTAACATGTAATCAATGTTCAAGATAACATTCAAACTTAGTAAAAAAACATTAAAAGTTCCTATATAACTAATCAATGTTACGAGATAGTAACTTTCATTTGAACTCTTTTTAATAAATATCGACTAATATGTAATCAATGTTCAAGATAACATTAAAACTTAGTAAAAAAACATTAAAAGTTCCTATATCACTAATCAATGTTACGAGATAATAACTTTCATTTCAACTCCCTTTAATACATATCGACTAATATGTAATCAATGTTCAAGATAACATTCAAACTTAGTAAAGAAAACTTTAAAAGTTCCTATATAACTAATCAATGTTACGAGATAGTAACTTTCATTTCAACTCTTTTTAATACATATCGACTAATATGTAATCAATGTTCAAGATAACATTCAAACTTAGTAAAGAAAACTTTAAAATTTCCTATATAACTAATCAATGTTACGAGATAGTAACTTTCATTTCAACTCTCTTTAATACATATCGACTAACAGGTAATCAATGTTCAAGATAACATTCAAACTTAGTAAAGAAAACATTAATAGTTCCTATATAACTAATCAATGTTACGAGATAGTAACTTTCCATTCAACTCTTTTTAATACATATCGACTAATATGTAATCAATGTTCAAGATAACATTCAAACTTAGTAAAGAAAACTTTAAAAGTTCCTATATAACTAATCAATGTTACAAGATAGTAACTTTCCATTCAACTCTTTTTAATACATATCGACTAACATGTAATCAATGTTCAAGATAACATTCAAACTTAGTAAAGAAAACATTAAAAGTTCCTATATAACTAATCAATGTTACGAGATAGTAACTTTCCATTCAACTCTTTTTAATACATATCGACTAATATGTAATCAATGTTCAAGATCACATTCAAACTTAGTAAAGAAAACATTAAAAGTTCCTATATAACTAATCAATGTTACGAGATAGTAACTTTCATTTCAACTCTTTTTAATACATATCGACTAACATGTAATCAATGTTCAAGATAACATTAAAACTTAGTAAAAAAACATTAAAAGTTCCTATATAACTAATCAATGTTACGAGATAGTAACTTTCATTTGAACTCTTTTTAATAAATATCGACTAATATGTAATGAATGTTCAAGATAACATTAAAACTTAGTAAAAAAACATTAAAAGTTCCTATATAACTAATCAATGTTACGAGATAATAACTTTCATTTCAACTCCCTTTAATACATATCGACTAATATGTAATCAATGTTCAAGATAACATTCAAACTTAGTAAAGAAAACTTTAAAAGTTCCTATATAACTAATCAATGTTACGAGATAGTAACTTTCATTTCAACTCTTTTTAATACATATCGACTAATATGTAATCAATGTTCAATATAACATTCAAACTTAGTAAAGAAAACTTTAAAATTCCCTATATAACTAATCAATGTTACCAGATAGTAACTTTCATTTCAACTCTCTTTAATACATATCGACTAACAGGTAATCAATGTTCAAGATAACATTCAAACTTAGTAAAGAAAACATTAATAGTTCCTATATAACTAATCAATGTTACGAGATAGTAACTTTCCATTCAACTCTTTTTAATACATATCGACTAATATGTAATCAATGTTCAAGATAACATTCAAACTTAGTAAAGAAAACTTTAAAAGTTCCTATATAACTAATCAATGTTACAAGATAGTAACTTTCCATTCAACTCTTTTTAATACATATCGACTAACATGTAATCAATGTTCAAGATAACATTCAAACTTAGTAAAGAAAACATTAAAAGTTCCTATATAACTAATCAATGTTACGAGATAGTAACTTTCATTTCAACTCTTTTTAATACATATCGACTAACATGTAATCAATGTTCAAGATAACATTCAAACTTAGTAAATAAAACATTAAAAGTTCCTATATAACTAATCAATGTTACGAGATAGTAACTTTCATTTCAACTCTTTTTAATACATATCGACTAATATGTAATCAATGCTCAAGATAACATTCAAACTTAGTAAAGAAAACTTTAAAACTTCCTATATAACTAATCAATGTTACGAGATAGTAACTTTCATTTCAACTCTTTTTAATACATATCGACTAACATGTAATCAATGTTCAAGATAACATTAAAACTTAGTAAAAAAACATTAAAAGTTCCTATATAACTAATCAATGTTACGAGATAGTAACTTTCATTTTTACTCTTTTTAATACATATCGACTAATATGTAATCAGTGTTCAAGATAACATTCAAACTTAGTAAAGAAAACTTTAAAAGTTCCTATATAACTAATCTATGTTACGAGATAGTAACTTTCATTTTTACTCTTTTTAATACATATCGACTAATATGTAATCAATGTTCAAGATAACATTAAAACTTAGTAAATAAAACTTTTAAAGTTCCTATATAACTAATCAATGTTACGAGATAGTAACTTTCATTTCAAATCTTTTTAATACATATCGACTAACATGTAATCAATGTTCAAGATAACATTAAAACTTAGTAAAAAAACTTTAAAAGTTCCTATATAACTAATCAATGTTACGAGATAGTAACTTTCATTTCAACTCTTTTTAATACATATCGGCTAACATGTAATCAATGCTCAAGATAACATTCAAACATAGTAAAGAAAACTTTAAAAGTTCCTATATAACTAATCAATGTTACGAGATAGTAACTTTCATTTCAACTCTTTTTAATACATATCGACTAACATGTAATCAATGTTCAAGATAACATTCAATCTTAGTAAAGAAAACTTTAAAATTTCCTATATAACTAATCAATGTTACGAGATAGTAACTTTCATTTCAACTCTTTTTAATACATATCGACTAACATGTAATCAATGTTCAAGATAACATTCAAACTTAGTAAAGAAAACTTTAAAAGTTCCTATATAACTAATCAATGTTACGAGATAGTAACTTTCATTTAAACTCTCTTTAATACATATCGACTAACATGTAATCATTGTTCAAGATAACATTCAAACTTAGTAAAGAAAACATTAATAGTTCCTATATAACTAATCAATGTTACGAGATAGTAACTTTCATTTCAACTCTTTTTAATACATATCGACTAACATGTAATCAATGTTCAAGATAACATTCAAAATTAGTAAAGAAAACTTTAATAGTTCCTATATAACTAATCAATGTTACGAGATAGTAACTTTCCATTCAACTCTTTTTAATACATATCGACTAATATGTAATCAATGTTCAAGATAACATTCAAACTTAGTAAAGAAAACTTTAAAAGTTCCTATATAACTAATCAATGTTACAAGATAGTAACTTTCATTTCAACTCTTTTTAATACATATAGTCTAACATGTAATCACTGTTCAAGATAACATTCAAACTTAGTAAAGAAAACATTAAAAGTTCCTATATAACTAATCAATGTTACGAGATAGTAACTTTCATTTGAACTCTTTTTAATAAATATCGACTAATATGTAATCAATGTTCAAGATAACATTCAAACTTAGTAAATAAAACATTAAAAGTTCCTATATAACTAATCAATGTTACGAGATAGTAACTTTCATTTCAACTCTTTTTAATACATATCGGCTAACATGTAATCAATGCTCAAGATAACATTCAAACATAGTAAAGAAAACTTTAAAAGTTCCTATATAACTAATCAATGTTACGAGATAGTAACTTTCATTTCAACTCTTTTTAATACATATCGACTAACATGTAATCAATGTTCAAGATAACATTAAAACTTAGTAAAAAAACATTAAAAGTTCCTATATAACTAATCAATGTTACGAGATAGTAACTTTCATTTCAACTCTTTTTAATACATATCGACTAATATGTAATCAATGCTCAAGATAACATTCAAACTTAGTAAAGAAAACTTTAAAAGTTCCTATATAACTAATCAATGTTACGAGATAGTAACTTTCATTTCAACTCTTTTTAATACATATCGACTAACATGTAATCAATGTTCAAGATAACATTCAAACTTAGTAAAAAAACATTAAAAGTTCCTATATAACTAATCAATGTTACGAGATAGTAACTTTCATTTTTACTCTTTTTAATACATATCGACTAATATGTAATCAGTGTTCAAGATAACATTCAAACTTAGTAAAGAAAACTTTAAAAGTTCCTATATAACTAATCTATGTTACGAGATAGTAACTTTCATTTTTACTCTTTTTAATACATATCGACTAATATGTAATCAATGTTCAAGATAACATTAAAACTTAGTAAATAAAACTTTTAAAGTTCCTATATAACTAATCAATGTTACGAGATAGTAACGTTCATTTCAACTCTTTTTAATACATATCGACTAACATGTAATCAATGTTCAAGATAACATTCAAACTTAGTAAAGAAAACTTTAAAATTTCCTATATAACTAATCAATGTTACGAGATAGTAACTTTCATTTCAACTCTCTTTAATACATATCGACAAACATGTAATCACTGTTCAAGATAACATTCAAACTTAGTAAAGAAAACATTAAAAGTTCCTATATAACTAATCAATGTTACGAGATAGTAACTTTCATTTGAACTCTTTTTAATAAATATCGACTAATATGTAATCAATGTTCAAGATAACATTCAAACTTAGTAAATAAAACTTTAAAAGTTCCTATATAACTAATCAATGTTACGAGATAGTAACTTTCATTTCAACTCTTTTTAATACATATCGGCTAACATGTAATCAATGCTCAAGATAACATTCAAACATAGTAAAGAAAACTTTAAAAGTTCCTATATAACTAATCAATGTTACGAGATAGTAACTTTCATTTCAACTCTTTTTAATACATATCGACTAACATGTAATCAATGTTCAAGATAACATTAAAACTTAGTAAAAAAACATTAAAAGTTCCTATATAACTAATCAATGTTACGAGATAGTAACTTTCATTTCAACTCTTTTTAATACATATCGACTAATATGTAATCAATGCTCAAGATAACATTCAAACTTAGTAAAGAAAACTTTAAAAGTTCCTATATAACTAATCAATGTTACGAGATAGTAACTTTCATTTCAACTCTTTTTAATACATATCGACTAACATGTAATCACTGTTCAAGATAACAGTCAAACTTAGTAAAGAAAACATTAAAAGTTCCTATATAACTAATCAATGTTACGAGATAGTAACTTTCATTTGAACTCTTTTTAATACATATCGACTAATATATAATCAATGTTCAAGATAACATTCAAACTTAGTAAATAAAACTTTAAAAGTTCCTATATAACTAATCAATGTTACGAGATAGTAACTTTCATTTCAACTCTTTTTAATACATATCGACTAACATGTAATCAATGTTCAAGATAACATTCAAACTTAGTAAAGAAAACTTTAAAAGTTCCTATATAACTAATCAATGTTACGAGATAGTAACTTTCATTTCAACTCTTTTTAATACATATCGACTAACATGTAATCAATGTTCAAGATAACATTCAAACTTAGTAAAGAAAACTTTAAAATTTCCTATATAACTAATCAATGTTACGAGATAGTAACTTTCATTTCAACTCTCTTTAATACATATCGACTAATATGTACTCAATGTTCAAGATAACATTCAAACTTAGTAAAGAAAACATTAAAAGTTCCTATATAACTAATCAATGTTACGAGATAGTAACTTTCATTTCAACTCTTTTTAATACATATCGACTAACACGTAATCAATGTTCAAGATAACATTCAAACTTAGTAAAGAAAACTTTAATAGTTCCTATATAACTAATCAATGTTACGAGATAGTAACTTTCAATTCAACTCTTTTTAATACATATCGACTAATATGTAATCAATGTTCAAGATAACATTCAAACTAAGTAAAGAAAACTTTAAAAGTTCCTATATAACTAATCAATGTTACAAGATAGTAACTTTCATTTCAACTCATTTTAATACATATTGACTAACATGTAATCAATGATCAAGATAACATTAAAACTTAGTAAAGAAAACTTTAAAAGTTCTTATATAACTAATCAATGTTCGGATTACAAATGCTTGACATCCTTGGGCTGTCGATTACTCCATCGCCTTCTAACAAAGAAAGCCCTAACAAACTCATTTCCTCAATTTCATCATTATGATAAGACATTACGAATGTGCATAGTGAATACAACTTCTTTTCTTGCTTATATAGACCACAATATAGCCGTTTTTATTTTAAAACGGTCATATTTTCAATATTGCACGCCTAAACTAACAGCCCAAGTCAAATTTAAAAAAAAAAAAAATTCATCAACTGCACGTCTAATATAGGCGAGAAACAAGCGCACTTACATTAGACGTGCAGTTATCCAACAGGGAATTCTGCACATTAGGCACATTAGGACGGCTATATTAGCCGCACCAATTGCTCGGCTCGATTAGCCGCGCCTGTTTCTTGAATTTTTTTAATATATTCGCCAAATTATTTATCTTTTTGTTACAAAAATCATTTTCTTTTAGGACGGCTAATATAGGCGCGCGATCTGTAGTATATTTTCCAAACATGACGATATTACCCCTTGTCGCTTAAGTTAGGCGTGCACATTATGGTCGGCTAACTTAGTCATGCAAAACCACGTCCAAATAGGAGAGAAATGGCGTGCAGATAGGGGCATCCTAAACTTTATAATATAAAGTTCATAAATCATAGTTGGCTTCTAGCAAAGCAGTATGACTATCTAAAATAACTGGATTATGAATCTCTATCAATAGTCTCATTTTATAATAAGTAATTGCACATCCGATTAAAAGATATAATTCATTTCAAGACGCAGATGATCAGAAAGAGTAGCACGCTGACTCGTTGACCATACCAAATGAAAAACAGTACTACAGCATTAAACAAGGGTAGCTTATGCCAAAAAAACTTAAAAAGTTATATAACATACTTATATGGTATAAGTAGGAGTATGATATAAGTAATATGATTATGACCCCGCCCGCGCCCATACTTTCAGGTCCGTGACAGCTTGATTTGGAAAATCTGTCGAGACAGGAAAACCCGATCCATCACGCCACTTTATAATTTATATATATATATACCACACCAAATGGCAAATACTCTACTTAAATAGCTTATGGGGAACCAAGAAAAAAATTAAATAAAAATACTTGAACACAGTACTAAATTAATATATAAGTTTTTATGTGCTCACCTCGTCCCCTTTCCCCTTTATAAATACTGACACTGCCCACTCTTGTTCCTTGGCCATCGATCTCCACCAACATTTTTCATCTCCTCTTCCTAAAGCTTCCATCTTTTTTCAGTATGGAAGACTCTGTTAAGCTCAGGAGGGATAGCGCCACACATGATTCTGAATTAAGGATAATATTAATGTTAATTACTGTTTTGTGCGGCGCTATCTATCCTGAGTTTCATGGACTCTTCTTACTTATCAATCTATTAAACCATCATATCTACGTATTTCTTCATCTTCTTTAAGGGTAAGTCTTTCTTAATAGATACTCTTTGTTTGGTCAAATAAAGTCGTTTTATTTTATTCGGAAGTTGTTATTATAGTGGATGTTAATTGGTGGCAGGTAATTAAGTTTGAAGAAAAAACTTAACCGATCCTCTAAAGAATGCTAAACCGACTTACAAAACTTAAACCAGCAGCTTGCTTAATTGTCTCTTCCACTTCGTTTTTATTGTAGTAATTAATATAAAGTCTTACATCGGAGCTTGCGTTTGTTAAATAAAAAACTACTTATAATTAATGATGCTTATAAATATGATTGGGTATGTTAATTAGCCATGTGGCCATGTGGGTAAGATTATGAAAATGGGACGATGCGTATAGGAAGACACGTGTAGGGCTTGGATGAACGGGTTTATACATGCATGGAAGATTAATTATTGATAATGGAGATGAGATATTGGATTTTTTTTTTCTGAAATCGGCTATTTATAAATAATTTTTTTTTTGATATATGCTCGTTTTGAAACATATTTTCAACTTAAGCGCTCTTTTTTGGTTCGTAAAAAAATACATGACACTCATTTTAACAACGTCTCTCAATTGAACCATAATTAAAAGGAAAAATGACTAAAAATAATATCAACTTTCACTTATGAACCAAAAATAGTCTCAACTTTCATATCAACAAAAAATAATCTCAACTTTCAATTTATCAACCAAAAATGGTCCAAACGATTTTTTCCGTTAAAAGTTAAGGTAATTTTATAATAAGACGACATCTTATAATAAATATTACACACATAAACAACAATTACTATGATCAATTATAAAAACAGTCTCTAGTAAACATCATTAAGTTAAGCAAAATTTCAATCGAAAAAGTCATTTAGACTATTTTTGGTTGATAGAATGAAAGTTGATATTATTGTTGGTTGATATAAAAATTAGACAATTTTTTATTCATAAGTAAAAGTTGAGATTATTTTTAGACATTTTTTCTAATTAAAACCAGCGTGTCTTATACATGGATTTTTTTTAAATTTATTTACCAAATTGTCTCAATTTCATTTTTTTAATTCCCTCGTAATACCAGCACGTTATTATTTAAAAAAACGTAATCTATTACTACAACTAAAAAAATTAAAGTTTTAGACATAAGTCGTTGTTTATAACAGCGGCTCATCACCTTCACTTTTTTTTTCAAATCCTTAACCTATATATATATATATTAGGATCCGGGTAAGATTTACGCTCGTTCGGGTTGTTTGTTTGAGCTCGTTCGGAATCGGAATTGAGCGAGAGAAATATCTGGGAAAACTGAGATCGATACGGACCCAAAAAACTTATCTAGCTCTATTCTGATTCTGAACTAGCCCATACGAGTTATCCAAAGCCGCGTAAGTCCTGATATTATATAGATTAAGGATTTGAAAAAAAAGTGAAGGTGATGAACCACTTGTTATAAACAGCGGCTTATGCCTAATTTTTTATTTTAAATTTGCAATAGATTACTTTTTTTTAATAATAAAGTATAGATACGTTGGTTTTGTCAGCGTCTCTTATACGAGGGAATTAAAAAAATTCCAATTTGGTAAAAGAGAAATTTAAAAAAATCATGTATACACAATTGTTTTAAAAAATAATAATTATGATTCGGTTGAAAGATTATGACAAAATCAGCGTCCCTCCAACATGTATTATTTCCGAACCATAAAAGAGCTTTTATATTGGTAATACTCCCTCCGTCCCACAATATAAGCAACATTTGCTTTAGGCACATATGCCGATGCACGTTTTGCATTGTTAATATCTCTAGTTATATGGTGATAAAAATTATAAATTTTTGATATTATTAAAGTACTCGTCAAGACGAATCAAACAAAACCCTATATCACTATATTTCTTTTTATATATTGGAATAAATTTAGAAATTAGTATTGAAGTGTGAATAGTGTCAAAATTTCAAATGTTGTTTATATTATGGGACGGAGGGAGTAAGTTGCAAAAACGAGTAGGATTTTTTTTTAAAAAAGTCCATTTAAGAAGGAAAAAAATCGAGATATTCATATATACTACTCATGCACTTACTTTAGGGTGCATATATGTCATTGCTGTAAGGCGACCGGGAAACCATAATCACTATTTTAACACGGTTCTTATATACAGCCCGATGCTTTATACAAACACCGTCGGGTCACTCGCGTTTTGCGATGACACGTACACTCGCGTTACGCGAGATTAACAAAAAATTAGGGTAATTTCATGCATGCTAATCTCGCGTTCTGCGAGTGTACGTGTTCTCGCAGAACGCGAGTGTACGTGCACTCGCAGAACGCGAGCTTTGCATGTCAGATAGACTTTGTTGTGCGTCATTAATACATGTCTTGTCCCCACCTAACTATAATAACTACCCCCTTATTTTAAGTAATCCGTAACACCTATTAACCCTACCCTAACACCTTTTTTTATCATCTTTCACCTTTTTCACCCTCCATTAAAACTCATTTTCAAAACCTTCAAACTTCAAAACACTCTAAAAACACCTTAAATAATGGAAGATGAAGAGGAATTCAACAATAGAGGGAATGGAGATGGTGGTTCACCAAGTAACCATGCAAATGAGGTAATATTCTTACTTAATTTTTGAATTTTAATTTGTTTTGCACCATTAAGAGCTAAAATGAACTTATTATGTTGTATTTCATGTTAAATCTTGTAGTAGTAAGTGTTGAAGAGATGATTTTTGCATATAATGTCCAAAACTTAGATTTGTTCATGTTTTTAGGGTTTTTAGGGTTTTAAATGTACAAAATCAACAAGTTCTCATTTTAGGGTTTTAAAATAGGGTTATTTACCGAAAACCACCCGTATGATGGCCTACTTTGCGATTAACCACCCATATGTTGCAATATTACCGGAAACCACCCGTATAAACACCTTCGTCACTCAACGACCACCCGTCACTAACTTCCGTTAAATATTTATGTCACGTGGCATATTATATTATTTTTTATTTTTTGAAATTACAAATCACACCCTTAAACTTTTATAATGAAATTTTTTTCCATTCCTTCAAATGTTGGACATTTTTTGTAATTTATAAAAAAGTAATCAAATACCCTAAATCATCGTCTTCCCCAAAATCTCAAAATCTCACCAAGAACACCAAGAACCCTCGTTCACAAATCCGAAATCCTTTCTTCCTCCGGAGGCTAAAACCCTTTCCTTCACAAATCCGAAACCCTCGTTCGTTCCAACCCAAAGATGAGCTCCTTCAATGGCTCCTGACGGCCGCCTCCACAAAGGGGAAAAAAAGAGAGCCAAAATCAGTCCCCGTTGAAATCACAGGCATGCGATTCACGATTCTCGATTGCATATCAGAAGAAAGAAATGGAGAATCGAAGATGGCAGACTCAGGAGCAACAGCAAAGCCTTTCAACCTCCACTCCACCTCCAACCTCTCTCCTGGCGGTCGCCTCCACTTAAGCCATTTGAAGCTCCTCCGGCGATCTCGGCCAAATCCGCGACCTCCCTTCCTCCAATTTCGCCCTCAAAGTCGTCCGACACAGAGGCTAAAATCCTCGCGGATCTGGATCATCCCTTCCTCCCGACGCTCTACGCTCACGGATCGGAAGTCGACGAATTTTTCAGATCTAGATTCGAATTCGAGTTGGTATGTGGATGGTATGTGGATTTTGGAGCTCCATTGAGATGGCTGGGTTTGGGATTTTGGAGAAGAAGAGAAAGAAGTATTTAAGAATGGGGTTTGGGGAAGACGATGATTTAGGGTATTTGATTACTTTTTTATAAATTACAAAAATTGTCCAACATTTGAAGGAATGGAAAAAATTTCATTATAAAAGTTTAAGGGTGTGATTTGTAATTTCAAAAAATAAAAAATAATATAATATGCCACGTGGCATAAATATTTAACGGAAGTTAGTGACGGGTGGTCGTTGAGTGACGGAGGTGTTTATACGTGTGGTTTCCGGTAATATTGCAACATAGAGGTGGTTAATCGCAAAGTAGGCCATCATACGGGTGGTTTTCGGTAAATAACCCTTTAAAATATCCTGTTTCACTGAGTTTCCTTAAATAGAAAGTTCCCGCGTTCTGCGAGACAAACAAAGACTGGAAACGCAAGATAAACCAAAACAAATAATATTACCTGTTTCTCAGTCATCATCCCAGGGATTGCAGGACGGATATACCTATGGGTCCTCTTGATGTACCAATCCATGTAATCATGGGAGCATTCATGTGGTTCATAGGCAACTGGCCCCATCTCATTAAGAGATATGGAGTGAACATCTCTTGCTTCCCAAAGCCATTGGTTGGTGTCATAAAAAACACTATAACACCTAATGTTTTCAACCTTTGAGCTTTGATTGGGTCGATGACTGACCTAGGAATACACTGCAGTCTCCCAAATTGTCGAGGACACCGATCCGGCATGTGTGGTTCGGTAATGTCACAGCACGATAGCACCCCGTGAAATAGAGCGGGAGCGAGTTCAGGATTGGTGAAGTCTTGTACTCCATACGGGTTCCAACATACCTAAAAAACAGACAGAAAATGAAGAAAATCAAATAAACAACTAAGAAACAGAACACTGAAATTCAATAAAAGGTGCATTTTCTCGAGTTCTGCGAGAAAATGCAATGTCATCCAAAAATGCAGAAATTCCAGAAACTGTTGACAATGCAGAAAAATGCATTAAATTCAGAAACTTACCATCTCCGGCATAAGAATATCGAGCGCGCCTCTATAGTCCCTTCCGACTTGCCCCTTCTTCAGCTTTAGATTCTTAGGCATCCACCGGTAGACCCATGGTTGATCCGCTCTCCACCGAGGACGTTCAGTAGGTCGAAACTAGGGGAAGTAGTTGTAGATCCATGCCTAGGAAGTACAAATTACGTTAAATATGAAAATATATATAAGTAGGTAAATTAAACGCTTAGAAAGTAAAATACCTGCAACAAGGTGTAACAAAAAGACATCTGGGCACAACCCTGGCGTGTGCATATCCCCAGCTGCCTATACAGATGGGCCAAAGCAGCTGAACCCCACGATATGCCCGTAGCCTGGGCATAGGTTTCCACAAAAGGCCCATATCTAAGTCGAATCAAGTTCTGTGACTTGTCGGAAAATAAGATTGAGGCAGCAATATACAACACTCAACCTAAACCCTTTCGCTCTGCACCTAGGGTTTGACAATGACTTCTAAACCAATCAGATTTCACCCTCCCAGAATCTAAAGTCTGAGGATCTATTCCAAAAATTTTTGCCCCCTTCCTACCATAGTATTTTATAACCTCCTCATGACTAAACTTGGCACCCAGTTTCTTACATGATGTCATTGTTTTCCCTTCTATAGGTAGGCCTAAAATCTTATACACATCAAGAAGGCCAATAGTGATCTCACCACAAGGGAGGTGGAATGAATTTGTCTCCGGTTGCCATCGTTCAATGAACGCTTCAATCAAAGGAAAGTCGATTTCTTCGTACATCATGTCAGGGAGATCTGACAGTCCAACTGCACCGGGAATCTTTGACCATTCATTGTTGTCCAATGGCCAATAAGATACCTGTGAGGTTCGTTGTTGTGGCTTCATCGGACCTTTGAACTGCAGAAAAATATACAAATTATACTTTGCATAACAAATTTACAACAAATACAGTTTCTGCAGAATTATCAGAAAATGCAGAAAATTGTGCATTTTCTCGCGTTCTGCGAGGCTGTCACTCGTCGCGTTCTGCGAGTGTGTGCATCCTCGCGTTCTGCGAGGAAATGCACATATTCTGCATTTCCTGCAGAAATTGTGCAATGGATTGAAAATGCAGGAAAACAAAATTACTTACCTGCCCTTTTTGGATGTGGAATGCAACATGTGCTTCAAATCCCTTAAGCAACTCGGGATCTTCTGGACCTCCAGGTGTGCCATGAGTGAGCTCAAGATCATACTTTGGCTCATTCTTCTTGGACTTCCTCTTTCTTTTGCGTTTCTCGACTTCTTCTTCTTCTTCTTCTTCTTCTTCTTCTTCTTCTTCTTCTTCAACATCATCACCTTCTTGTTCTTGTTCATGTTGTTCCTCTTCTTCATCCCCAAAAACTTCATCCTCGTTTTCTGCTTCCATCGGTTCTGGGGCTTGATTGTGAGAAGAAGAACCAGCTTGTCCACTTCCCTCGGCATATCCATCGCCTCAACTTTGTCCAACCATCCCTTCTCCACCGCCCCAACTGCCTCCCGCCCACCCCTGTCCGACTTCCATAAGTGCATTATGTTCAAGAAACTGGGACGATACATTACCTAAAAAAATACAAAGTAAAATCAATAAATAAACGAATGCAGAAAATAAAAACAGAAAACAGAAAACAGAAAACAGAACAAACAACCAAGAAAACACAAACATATGTTCTGCAGAAAACAGAATTGCCAGTTATGGCAACTCCTCGCGTTCTGCGAGGGATGTAGCGTTCTGCGTGAATTTGCACTTTCTTTAGTTTTCGGCGACAGTTTTCGGCGATAATTTCCGGCGAAAATTCAATATTTTAGCTAAAAATACCTATCAATTTAAGTAAATTAGCAAATAAACATCAAAACCCTAAATAAAATCAACAACCCTAATAAAAAACCCTAACCCTAATGAATTTCAACCTATTCAACATAAAACAACATCCACTCATCAACCATAATTCAAAATCATCATCTTTCATCCATTATACAATCATTTCTAAATCAACATTTAATATCAAAACATCATATAATATGCAATTTTCTATACTAACAACATATATTCATCTAAAAACAACATTAGAAAGCATAAGAGTATTAGAAACATACCTTATGTGGAGAGTTGAATTGAAAAAAGGAAGAAGAAGTAGGTTGAAATTGAGAGAGATGGTAAAATGAGAAGAGAGCGGCGGATTTTTTTTATGGTGGCTGTAAAAATGGGTCGAGTAGGGTTTTTCCCCTTTTATAGGGAAAAAACTCCCTCGCGGGCGTTCTGCAAGGTGACGCTCTCTCGCGTAACGCGAGGGTCCGGACGTTATTTAAAAAACGACCGGGCTGTATTTAGCCAGGGCCCTATTTTAATGCCATCTATTCTATACTGTTCATATACAGTACTCCGTATAATGTAAGATATAGACATTTCACATTACTATGGAGTGATACAGTAGTTCTTATCGTTTGAGCATAGTGTATATAAAGCTAGATCAATGTATGGTAGCGATTACTGTTTCTTATGCCTAGTTTTGACCGATCGATCTCATTGTTCAGTTTATTAAAAAAAAAAAATACAGTAAATAAAAAAAATACAGTAAATAAAAAAAATACTCCAAAATGGAAGAGTAATGAAAGAGGATATACGTCAGATGGAAAGAATAATGAAAAATGGGATGATGAAGTTGTGGCTTGGCTACAATGGCGCTGCACCACTTTAAATGCCATTTAATTAGCAGTATAAAAAATAACAGACTCTTTATTTTCTGCATGCAGCAGGGTTTCAGACCCACGGGCTCGATCAGATCTTACATTTCATGAGTGCCTCATTAATTTACACAATGTAAAATTGCTATTTTTGATCCAGTTTCTGAGTGCCATCTTAAATCTTGTTATGTTATTTGGTATAAACATTTATATACGGAGTAGTATTTTTTATAAAGAAAATAATTATAAGTTGTAAGTTGATGTAGGTTGTGTTTTACGGTATATAGCTAGGTATGGTGACCGTAGCGTGTGGTTGGGAGTAAGTCAAGTGTGTTATGTCAGTGTATAGTGTTTTTCCAAAAGCAAGTCAGTGTATGGTTACTAAGAATTTATGATCAATCTTTACTCTGTATCATGAACCATTATTCAACACTTGCCTAGTTTATATAGCTTTAAAGTTTAATTTCTTTTTTTTAAGAAAATTCTATTTTAATCTTAGTGTGTAATCATTCAATTCGAAACCTGAAATACTCCCTCTGTCCTCTGTCCCCTATTGATCTTCCCATTTACTTTTGACACATTTGTCGAGACACGTTTTGTAACGTTAATATCTCTAAATATACGATGATAAAATATATAATTTTTTTATATTATCAAAGTACTCATTGAAACGAATCAAACGAGATCTCGCATGCCTATATTTATTTCTATATATTAGAAGAAAACGAGAAGATTCTCTCGGTTTGTGAATAGTGTCGGAAAAGCAAATGAGCCTTATATTAAGAGACACAGGGAGTACATCTTACCAATTACCATGTGATGTAAAAAAAAACTCTAACCTCTCTCTAACTTTTTAGAGAGAATGTTTCGATTCCTCGTTTCACTAGTAAGGCTATGGCCTCATCAACTCCCGATTTTGTTCTTGAAACCCGACCAAATCCAAATGAAATCAAAGATACCACCATGAAAGTTACCAACCCTGATCAACCACCGGGTGTAGAAAAGGATGAAGTGGAAGCAAAACATCAGAACACCAACATGGAGGAAGACAAAGAGGGAGCTACTGACGGTGGAAACCCCCCCTGAAGGCAGCTGCTGAACCAGTGCAACCTTGGAAAGATATGTTCAAACCCAGAGAGAAAGACGTCCCAGAGGCCAACCAAGCAGAGGAAACTTCAGAAAATGGTAACAATGAGAAGCCTGGGAACAATGGGCAGAAAGATGAGGAAGGTACGACCGACAGACTCCCAGACAACTTCCTTGACAAAAGTATTAGGGCCACCTTTCCTAATGGAGAAGACAACGATTCTGTCATTATAATCAAACCAGAGATCTTGGATGTCCTGGCCAAAGAGTAGACTTGCTCCATAGTGGTGAAAACGCTAGGGACCATGTCCCCTATGATGTCATGACAAGAAAGGTTCACGAGCTATGGAAGCCCAAAGGGAAGGTGAGGCTTATTTACTTGCCCAACTCTTACTACATGGTCAGATTAAACCTGGAAGAGGACTACATGTCGGTGCTTACAAGGGGTCCTTGGGCTTTGTTTGGGCACTATCTCGTGATAAAGCCATGGGTTCCCGCCTTTGATCCGATGACCGACACAGTGCCTACGACCCCGGTTTGGGTTAGAATCACCAACTTACCGGTTATGTTGTATGAAGTGGGGGTCCTATTTCACATAGCAACTGGCATAGGCAAGCCAATCAAGGTGGATAGGAGAACCCTAAGTGCAGACAGAGGAAGATTTTCCAGAATATGTATTGAAACAAACCTTACCAAACCTCTCAAGGGATCCATGTTCATCAATAGAAACATGTACCTTCTGGAGTATGAGAACCCCCATTTTATATGTTTTCATTGTCGAAAATACAGTCATTTTCAACCGGATTGCCCCATCTTGCCGACGAATTTGGAAAAGCAAAAAAGGACTAATTCGGAACCAGCCAAAACATTCTACGACCCTAAGAGACGAACTCCGGGCGACGATGAAAATTTTGGAAGATGGATGCTTCCGAGACCTAGGCGGAGGCATACTGCTCAGTTGGAAAACTCAAACCCTAACCGTACGAAAAAGCAGTTGCAAAAGGTCTCGAGACCAAGCAGGTTCAAAGTCTTGGAAGGTCTGGGTGAGGAAGAGTGTACAAAGGAAAATTTGGAGGCTTCTACGAAAGAGGAATGTCAGGACAATGTTAGGATGATGGGACAAGGTAAAGCGACACCGAATGATAATAGGAATTGTAAGAAGATGGAATGGAAAGAGAAAAAGAAATCTGCTACAGGGTCAGGGCCTGCTGAGGCCAGTAAGTCAGACGAGGGTTTTGGTTCTAGGCCCAAGGCTTTAATTGGTAATGGTCCAAATCGGAAAAAAGCGGCCCACAGACATAGAAGAATAGGTGGGTTGGCCCAACATGGGTGTCTAAGTGATGAAGGAAAATTGGGTCCTGTTAAGAGATTCAGATCAGATCTCTCGTAGCCCAAAAAGCCTTCGCCACCTCTGGACTAGACTTTGGAAAATAGCAACGATCATGCCATGGACCTGGGAACAGATTGGGCCGGGTTGTGAACAACATGGATTTGACTAAGAATTCTGGAGATGATGGGCAAGATAACAGGGATGGTGCATCTGAAGGAACGACTCCGAAGATATGACCGAGAATGAAACAGGTGCAGAAGAAGAGCCCGAGGGCCCAAATTCCCACGCCTGATCGTGGCCCTCATCTTTCCCCGACTGTTTCCATGCATTGCCTGATTTGTAATGGTCGTGGAGTGGGCAAGGCCAACTTCATTAATACTATATTATATGATTAGGTGCCAGAAGATTGATATTCTTGCTTTGACGGAGACCCACATCTCTGATAACAAAGCTTAAGGTATTTGTGACAAAATTAGAATGGGGGCCAATGAAAGAGTTGAGGCCCAGGGATTCACGCACTGTGTTTGGCTCGTTTGAAATCCCGATCTAATTTTCGTCACCAATTTCCGCAAGGACAACCATTTCATCAGCGTCCAGGTCTGCAAAGGAGACTGTTGCTTTCACCTTACCATTGTTTACGCCCATCCCTTTATTCATAGGAGAGCTAGGTTATGGGATGCGCTCTCCGAGGAACTTAGGAAGATTCTTGTCCCGTATTTTGTGGGAGACGGTTTCAATTGCATTTTAAGTGGGGAAGAAAGACATGGAGGGTTTGGACACTTGCATCCGGATACGCCGATCTTTAAGATATTATGGATGACAATGGGTTGATCGACCTGGGCTTTGTAGGACAGAATTTCACTTGGTCCCGCGGATTCACTCCGAAAACCCTCATCTCCAAGAGGCTTGATCGGCTCCTCATGAATATGGAGGGGGTGTCTTTGTTGGCCTAACGCGAGGGTTAGAAACCTCTCGAAGTTCGGTTTGGACCATACACCGCTCCTCCTCAACCTCGACCCTCAGGTCACTTTCGACCGTTCGTGTAGACCTTTTAGGTTCGAGGTAACTTGGTTAACCCATCCAGATTGTCACCAGTTTATCAAGGATAATTTAAATAGAAGATTCCATGCGAACGAAGCCATGGATGGCCTTCGGTCAAAATCACAAAGTTGGAATAATAAAGTCTTCGGTAATATCCATAGAAGGAAGGCAGATCTGCAGGACTTGGATAAAATCGAAACTTATATCGCCAAAGGGATTTCTTCTCCGCTTATGGCCAAGGAGATCGATAATAGGAAGAACTTGAGCTTCGTCATGGATCAGGAGGAGCTCCTCTAGCTCCAAAGTCGAGAGAGTCTTGGTTGGCTTTGGGTGACCGTAACACTGCCAACTTCCATGCCTCCACTGTCATCAGGAGAAAACACAATCGAGTGACAACACTCCTGGGTTCAGATGGTCGGAAGATTTCAGAAGCTAAGGATTTGGATAATTGGGTGGTTAAATTTTTCAAAGATCTTTTCCAGCTTCCGTCCCACGATCAGTATCCAATTGTTGTCCCTTATGGGATTTTTCATACTATTGGGCCTATCCGGATGGAGCTCCAACATAATTTACCGAGGAAGAAATTTACAAGGTTGTCAAGGGAATAGGTGGCCTTAAAGCCCCTGGTCCGGATGGCTTTTAGCCCGTATTTTTCCATTAGTGTTGGCCTGTTGTTGGGAGTTCGATTTGCGTTGTTGTGAGATAACATTTCGACACCAAGAAGTTGTCGAAGGGGATGAACCACACTCTCATCTCGCTCATTCCTAAAACCAACAAATGCGGTTCAAGGGAGGAAAGTCAGGATGGATGCTTATTAAGATTGACTTGGAGAAGGCCTACGATAGACTCCGGTCAGATTTTATTGTTGACACTTTTATTGATGCGGGATTTCCGGAGATTTGGGTTGATTGGATCGACGAGTGTGTGTTTTCGGCCTCTATGAATGTTCTTTGGAATGCGTTGCGCACGAAACATATTATGCCGTCAAGAGGGATTACGCAAGGGGACTCTGTTTGTGCCTAAAAATGCGACGAGTAAGGAACGCGTTACAAGCTACGAGTAGGGCGATCACGTCGGCGTGACGAGAAGGAATGGAGATGTCGTCAACGTTAAAGATAGAGTCGGCCGAGTGAATATTATCTCTTTTCTTTATGTTATTAATGTAATTGGTAAAAGATATTAGAAAGAATATATTTTACCTTATTTTTATATCGTCATAAGGTAGAAGGAAAAAGATAAGATTTCGTTTCCTTAAAGATAAAACTAGGGTTAGCCTATAAATAGAGGCTAACGCCTTCTTTGTAATCATTCAGCCACTTTCGAGTAATCATACAAGTCCAAGCTTCAACCCTAATTTCCATCTTGTTCTTGAGTGTTGAAATTGATACCGTCACGTTTGAACTTTGCCCTACAATTTCTTAATTATCATCTCGTTGATAATTTCGCTACAAACAATTTGCGCCCACCGTGGGGCTAGATAAAAAAAGTATCATCTTTCCATGCAAAGAGAACTTCTTCTTCTCCAAGAAGCCATGATGAATTCAAGCTCGATCAAGAAGTTCAGAGACGAAGCCTTCACCGTCCTAGGGGGTCCACCTCCCTATACCACCTCCGACGCGAAAAGACTCGCTAGGACCATCGAGGGACAAGACGCCGCTGCTCCGGTTCACCATGCTAGATCGAAGAATCACGATCTTCCCATCACGTTTGAAGATCCAAGCGAAAGGGTCAAAAATCACGACAACCTGGTAATATCCGTAATCATCAAAAATTGCGACGTCAAGAGGATTCTGGTAGATAACGGGAGTTCAACCAACATCATAACCCTCTCCGCCATACTCGAACTCGAACTTTTTGTCGACGATATCGTCGGAAAGCGTATCTGTTTGAAAGGCTTCAGCGGAGAAGTAGCTGAGATGTTGGGAGAGATTACCCTCGTAACGACGACCCAAGGCGTTAATGTCCCGACGAGATTCGTCGTGATGGAGGCAGAATCACCCTATAACGCCATCCTAGGAAGGCCCTGGATCCACGATATGAAGGCGGTTCCATCCACGTGCCACCAATCCCTGAAGTTCCCGACGCCGTGCGGGATATGCGAAGTCAGGGGCAAACCCTATACGGCCAAGGAGTGATATCGAATTGGGATGAAAGGAATCGCGGCGCCAGAGATGAAGAGAGACGAAGTAAAAGAATTCCAAACCAAAGCGCCAACCAAATACATTAAGCCAAAGTGTCCCGAGTTAGAAGACGTGATTATTGACGACTCTAAGCCGGAACGGGTCGTAAAGATAGGAGTCGATATCCCCAAAGACGTAAGAGAAGAGTTGATAGCGTTCTTGAAATCAAATGCCAAGTGTTTCGCCTGAAGCCACGAAGACATGACAGGAATATCTCCAGACGTGATGCTTCATAAGCTAAACGTTGATCCAAAGTTCACTCCAGTGAAGCAAAAGAGAAGAAAATTCGCCCCCGAACGCAACAAAGTCGTAGACGAAGAGGTCAAGAATCTCCTTGAAACAGGCAAGATATGAGAAGCAAGGTATCCCGACTGGCTCGCCAATGTTGTGGTCGTCCAAAAGAAGAATGGAAAGTGGAGAGTGCGCATAGATTTCACCGATCTAAACAAAGCCAGCCCCAAAGATTCTTTCCCCCTCCCACATATTGACGCCATGGTAGACGCGACGGCAGGGCACGAGATGTTAACGTTCATGGACGAATTCAGCGGGTACCACCAGATCCAGATGAATCCCGTTGACCAAGAAAAAACACACTCAGCAAGAACGCCATGGTATACTGCTACAAGGTCATGTCTTTCGGCCTCAAGAACGCCAGAGCTACGTATCAAAGACTAGTGAACAAGATGTTCAAAGAACAGATAGGCGACACGATGGAGGTCTATATAGACGACATGCTCGTGAAGTCCAAACGAGCGAAAGATCACTTTATACATCTAAAAGAAGCGTTCGAGATCCTAGAAGAATATAGCATGAAGCTCAACCCCACCAAGTGCTCTTTCGGAGTCTCTACACGAAAGTTCCTCGGATACGTGGTGTCGCAACGAGGAATAGAGGCTAGCCCGGAACAGATCTCCGCGTTGCATGAAAGATATCCAGAAGCTGACGGGTAGAGTCGCTCCACTAAACAGGTTCATCTCCAAAGCTTCAGATAGAAATTACCTCTTCTATGACACGCTCAGGAAAAACAAATCTTTTTCCTGGACGGAACGGCATGAAGAAGCGTTCATGGAGCTCAAAAGCTACTTGAAAAATCCTTTACTCCTGTCTAAACCCAAGGAGGAAGGAGCCTAGCGGCCAAAGCACACTCAGCAAGATACTACTGGCCCACGATGAGACAAGACGCGATGAACCATGTCAAGAGATATGACGCCTGCCAGAGACACGCTTCGATCGCACACCAGCCAGCGGAAAAACTCCACTCTGTGACATCCCCCTGGCCATTCATGCAATGGGGGATGGACATATTAGGTCCTATGCCCCTAAGCCTAGGTCCAAAGACATTGATGCTCGCCGTCATGGACTACTTCTCCAAATGGATAGAGCCTGAAGCATTCAAGAATATCAAAGATTCCCATGTCATCTGCTTCATCGAGAGAAACATCATCATGAGATTTGGTATCCCTCATACCATTGTATGCGACAATGGATCGCAGTTCATAAGCAAGAACATTGTCTCATTCTGCGAAAGCAAAGGTATACGCCTAGTCTACTCGACGCCAAGGTATCATCAAGAAAACGGACAAGCAGAGTCATGTACTAAGGTTATCATGAATAACCTCAAAAAGAGAATAAAAGAATGCAGAGTTAATTGGGCAGATCAACTCCAAGCCATACTATGGGCCGACAGAACTATGCCTAAGAGAGCAACGGGAAGAACGCCATTTTCCCTAGTCTATGGTTGCGAAGCCGTCATACCAATCGAAGTGGAAGTACCAACAGAGAGATAACGCTGCATTAAGGATAGCAACACAAAAGCAAATCGCCGCCCGAAGTTACAATCGACGATTAAAAGCGAGAACTTTCCAAGTAGGAGATTGGGTATTAAGAAAAGTCTTTCCAAACACCTAGGATAAGAGTGTCAGTAAGCTCACCGCGTCCTGGGAAGGTCCATACCAAGTAGCACAAGTCGTAGGACGAGGATCTTACGATCTTGTCACGCCAAAAGGAGTACCATTAATGCGTTCGTGGAACGTGACCCATCTCAAGAAGTATTATCATTGAGAAACGTGATGATTGATGTGTTTTTTATCCGCTCCCTTGCATGCCTTAAACCCTTTTCAAATAAAAAGTATGTCTTAGCGTCGAGACGACAAGGGGTCGTCAAGACTAGGGGTAGACGTCTTAGTTTGTCAAAATTCATGAAGTTTTTATTAATATACAAGTATGCACTTTTTCTCCAATATGCCAATGCATGCTGAGTTGTTTCATTTCCAAATACTTGCTCCGTGTCTATGACGTAACACAAAGTACAAGAAGGCCGCGGCGAAAATCCGCGTCGGGGAGGAATTCCGTTAGCCTTCGCGTTCAAGGCTCCATCTATGCGTACGCAACGTTAGCCGAACCGCCGACTCTGATTCGACGCTTCCCATGATTGTTAGCGACGTGTGGCAATGGTAATGGGGAATGAAGTCCGAAACCTCACGAAACCGGCACGGTCCGCTGAACAAAGAAGGGAAACCTATTGACACGACCACTCTCCAGGAACGCGTCCTTGCGCCTTCCACGGCCCCTCTAAGAGTCATGAATCCACGGGCATCTCTCTAAACCGGCTGGGAGGCGTCCACCGGCATCGTAAGTCCAAACAGTCACGAGTTAGACGTTACACGATGAATGGGCCCGTCGATTAAAAGAGTTCGACGTCGATTTGACGCTAGCGTGTGGTATAGGATTCACCATGAGTAAGAGGTGATGTCACAAGCTGATAAAATCACACGCTTACCTGCATCCGCCACTTGCTCCGGGTTCGGAGGAAATGCTGGACCCAACCTTCATATAAGCGAGCAATGTAACAAAAGTCGCCGCAATGACCGTACCACCGTATCAAGTAAGTAAAAATTCTTCTAATACGTTCGTGAAACGAACAAAGCACTACACGAGGGGTAGAAAATCACACCCTAAAGATAAAATAACAAACGTCAAAGACCTAACCTACACACTCAAAGATAAGCTACGCGTAAGAAGTCGCAAAGATTCTACACTTAAGAAGTCGCAAAGATACCCATACTCAAAGTATAAGCACCACAAAACAACAAGCAAAAGTAGTGCAGAAGTCTTTGGTAGCTCTAGCCCAGCCGACCAGAAGCCCGAGCTAAACCTACCAAAAGGGGTAGGACTACGCCCAAAAAGTCAGAAAAAAGTAATCTATCATGGTGACGGCTTGAGGATAGACGCCAAAAACAAGTCGTCGCATAGGTAAGGCCAAAAACAATAAACTCAAACGCGGAAGGACGCTATCACCAAAGAAAACGCGTTCAGGAAAAGCAACACGCTTACTCTCAGAGAATTCAAAGGATAGAAAAAGCGAAACGAAGACATTACGAAAAAGTCCCATCAAGGGGAGTGAAGATGGCAATGTTCAAAAAGAAACGCCCCAAAATATCGGCAACGCGTACAAGAAAGATGAGAAGCAAAGAAAAAGAACTAAAAAGTTACAAAGACTTAGATTCGCCCTCCGACGACACAGAACCAGACGCCTGATCATCACCCTCTTCGACGTACTCAGCTGCAGGTTCCTCCTCGTCTTCGCCGACGTGCTTAGAAGAAACGTCCCGACGCGAAGAAGAAGCATCCGCCCTCGTTGAACCCGACACATCAGGATAAGCTGCCTCGAACTCCCTGCGCTCAGCCTCTAGATCTTAACCAAGATGCTTGTCGGTGCCGTAATGCTCCAAGACCTCTACTCGAGACATACAAGACCAGTAAATCTTTGCCTCGTGTAACTCTGAGTCCTGTTGCGCCGCCTTCTTCTCCATATCCATCCTTAAGGTGGCAAGACCTTTCTCCAAGTCTCCAGCTTTCTCAACAAGAGCATCGTGAAGATCGAGAACTTCAACGACTTTATCCTTGGCCGTTTTCTCCGCATCACAAGCTTTCTTGAGCAAGCCATTAAGACGCTTGACTTCTGATTCTGCGTCAGCCACCTTTTCTCCAACGCCTCCATCCGTTCCGGATACGCAGATAAAAGCGTCCAGACGCATAGCGAGGCCTGAATCCCCTGAAAAAGAACCCGAGAAAAATAAGAAAGAAAGCTCGCAAAAGAAACTAATAAAACGCCAAGAAAAGATAATCTTACCTGTCATTGAGCGGTGTAGGCTTCCCCCGTGACGTCGGCCGGGTCCATCGACGAGTAATGGTCGAGCGACGACGAAGAGCGAAGTCCAATCAAAGCCTTGAGAAGCTCTCTCCCAGGAGCAAAATCACGCGAGATCACGCCAGGAAAATCGTCCAAAGTCAGGTACTTGTCCTCGGAAGCTTCGACTACTTTCTCCTTACCTTTATTTGACGCGTCGCCTTATCCGGAGAAGGAGATGGTGAAGAATCCAGTGTGGCCATGAGGTCAATCTCTATAGGAGCAGAAGATGAACACCCCTTTATGGTGAGTTGCCTCTTTTTCGACGTCACAAGATCTGTGGCAGATTCATCGCGAGCACGAACGCGAGAAACTGAAGCTGCAACCACAGACAAAGCACAATGTGTAAAGAACGCGTAAAAACAAAGAAAATCAGATGAGCAAACAAGAAAAGAGTAATTTATCAGATGGAATCGCAGGGAAGCTACGATGGCCTTCTCCGTCATGACCATGGAAAGTTCGATCAACCTCAGGAATCGCCAGAAGCGCAGCTATCGCCTTCTTCGACTGAGCTCTCGTCTTAAGAACTTCCACATTAACTGAAAGAGATACAAAGTCACACATAAGTAAAGTGTCGACACGTAAGAGATGAACAGTGAAGATTCAACAGGCAAAGTAAGAAAACTCACTCTTAGGGTTCCAATCCTCGATGAGACAAGAGCATTCATCTCCAAGGGAAGATTTCTCCACGAAGTAAAACACTTCGGCCCAACCCGATCGGCTGTGCTCTTCTAAAAAGCTATCCGAGCTTTCTTCTGCTTGAGTTTGAAGTAAACCCTACCTGGAGAGGAAAGGGAGACCGACAAGAAATGGGCAAGGTCCACCGCAAGAAAATCCAGACCATATTTGTTTATGGTGTCGTCCAGAGCGTCGAGGATTCGCCAAGCGCCAGGGAGAAGCTGACCCATTGCCAAGCCAAGGGCTAGCATGAACGCCTTAACCAGAGGAGAGAACGAGAACCGATGCCCCACCAAGAAAGGATACGACGAGTAAGGAACGCGTTACAAGCTACGCGTAGGGCGATCACGTCGACGTGACGAGAAGAAATGGAGATGTCGTCAACGTTAAAGATAGAGTTGGCCGAGTGAATATTATCTCTTTTCTTTATGTTATTAATGTAATTGGTAAAAGATGTTAGAAAGAATATATTTTACCTTATTTTTATATCGTCATAAGGTAGAAGGAAAAAGATAAGATTTTGTTTCCTTAAATATAAAACTAGGGTTAGCCTATAAATAGAGGCTAACGCCTGCTTTGTAATCATTCAGTCACTTTCGAGTAATCATTCATCACGCGTCAAATAAAGGTAAGGAGAAAGTAGTCGAAGCTTCCGAGGACAAGTACCTGACTTTGGACGATTTTCCTGGCGTGATCTCGCGTGATTTTGCTCCTGGGAGAGAGCTTCTCAAGGCTTTGATTGGACTTCGCTCTTCGTCGTCGCTCGACCATTACTCGTCGATGGACCCGGCCGACGTCACGGGGGAAGCCTACGCCGCTCAATGACAGGTAAGATTATCTTTTCTTGGCGTTTTATTAGTTTCTTTTGCGAGCTTTCTTTCTTATTTTTATCGGGTTCTTTTTCAGGGGATTCAGGCCTCGCTATGCGTCTGGACGCTTTTATCTGCGTATCCGGAACGGATGGAGGCGTTGGAGAAAAAGGTGGCTGACGCAGAATCAGAAGTCAAGCGTCTTAATGGCTTGCTCAAGAAAGCTTGTGATGCGGAGAAAACGGCCAAGGATAAAGTCGCTGAAGTTCTCGATCTTCACGATGCTCTTGTTGAGAAAGCTGGAGACTTGGAGAAAGGTCTTGCCACCTTAAGGATGGATATGGAGAAGAAGAAGGCGCAACAGGACTCAGAGTTACACGAGGCAAAGATTTACTGGTCTTGTATGTCTCGAGTAGAGGTCTTGGAGCATTACGGCACCGACAAGCATCTTGGTTAAGATCCAGAGGCTGAGCGCAGGGAGTTCGAGGCAGCTTATCCTGATGTGTCGGGTTCAACGAGGGCGGATGCTTCTTCTTCGCGTCGGGACGTTTCTTCTAAGCACGTCGGCGAAGACGAGGAGGAACCTGCAGCTGAGGACGTCGAGGAGGGTGATGATCAGGCGTCTGGTTCTGTGTCGTTGGAGGGCGAATCTAAGTCTTTGTAACTTTTTAGTTCTTTTTCTTTGCTTCTCATCTTTCTTGTACGCGTTGCCGATATTTTGGGGCGTTTCTTTTTTAACATTGCCATCTTCACTCCCGAGGACGTCGCCTTATCCGAAGAAGGAGATGGTGAAGAATCCAGTGTGGCCATGAGGTCAATCTCTATAGGAGCAGAAGATGAACACCCCTTTATGGTGAGTTGCCTCTTTTTCGACGTCACAAGATCTGTGGCAGATTCATCGCGAGCACGAACGCGAGAAACTGAAGCTGCAACCACAGACAAAGCACAATGTGTAAAGAACGCGTAAAAACAAAGAAAATCAGATGAGCAAACAAGAAAAGAGTAATTTATCAGATGGAATCGCAGGGAAGCTACGATGGCCTTCTCCGTCATGACCATGGAAAGTTCGATCAACCTCAGGAATCGCCAGAAGCGCAGCTATCGCCTTCTTCGACTGAGCTCTCGTCTTAAGAACTTCCACATTAACTGAAAGAGATACAAAGTCACACATAAGTAAAGTGTCGACACGTAAGAGATGAACAGTGAAGATTCAACAGGCGAAGTAAGAAAACTCACTCTTAGGGTTCCAATCCTCGATGAGACAAGAGCATTCATCTCCAAGGGAAGATTTCTCCACGAAGTAAAACACTTCGGCCCAACCCGATCGGCTGTGCTCTTCTCAAAAGCTATCCGAGCTTTCTTCTGCTTGAGTTTGAAGTAAACCCTACCTGGAGAGGAAAGGGAGATCGACAAGAAATGGGCAAGGTCCACCGCAATAAAATCCAGACCATATTTGTTTATGGTGTCGTCCAGAGCGTCGAGGATTCGCCAAGCGCCAGGGAGAAGCTAACCCATTGCCAAGCCAAGGGCTAGCATGAACGCCTTAACCAGAGGAGAGAACGAGAACCGATGCCCCGCCAAGAAAGGATACGACGAGTAAGGAACGCGTTACAAGCTACGCGTAGGGCGATCACGTCGACGTGACGAGAAGAAATGGAGATGTCGTCAACGTTAAAGATAGAGTTGGCCGAGTGAATATTATCTCTTTTCTTTATGTTATTAATGTAATTGGTAAAAGATGTTAGAAAGAATATATTTTACCTTATTTTTATATCGTCATAAGGTAGAAGGAAAAAGATAAGAATTCGTTTCCTTAAATATAAAACTAGGGTTAGCCTATAAATAGAGGCTAACGCCTGCTTTGTAATCATTCAGTCACTTTCGAGTAATCATACAAGTCCAAGCTTCAACCCTAATATCCATCTTGTTCTTGAGTGTTGAGATTGATACCGTCACGTTTGATCTTTTCCCTACAATTGCTTAATTATCATCTCGTTGATAATTTTGCTACAAACAGACTCCATCTCTCCTTACCTATTCGTTCTTTGTATCGAGCTCCTTAGTCATATGATCTTAAAGGCCGTGGAGGACCGTTCTTGGAAGCCTATCCATATTTCTAGGGGAGCTGAAGCCTTCTTTTCGTGTATGACATTCTTCTCATGGCCGAAGCCTCAGTTGAGCAGGTTCATGTCATCCAAGTTTCTCTGGACCGCTTTTGCAGATCTTCGGGTCAGAAAGTCAACATGCTCAAATCTAAACGGTTTAATTCCCCTAATCTGGAAGAGGACACCGCCCTTGGTATTCAGCGTGCGAGCGGGATTCCCACGAAGTCTGACCTCGGAATTTATCTTGGCATGCCCCTCCACAAAAAGATTGACAAGAGTGTTTTTTATCCACTCCTCCAAAAGATTAACCATCGTCTGGAAGGTTGGCGAGGCATAAATCTTAGTTTTGTTGGGCGTATCTGATGAGGCTAAAGTCGTAGTGCCCAATCAAAGAAAACCCTAAACACTAACTAGAGTATAGCAAGTAAGTAGAGGTCGAACCCAAGGGAATCAAAACACCAAATCAATGCAGTCAAGTAAAATATCAACTAGTAACAAGTAACCAAAGGGGGGGTTTTGATTGCAAGAACACACAAGTAACCAGTAATAAGAAGAGGAAGTTTGGGTGAGAATATTATGCGAAGGGGTTTCACCTAGCAGGTATCCACACAACAGTCAATCAAGTTCATAGATTTATCTCAAGTTCTATTCAATCCTAGGGAATGTTTCTATTCCAATCTTTAATATATCAGTCGGCCAACCGGTCCTGATAATACTTACTATTCAGCAATCAGGAAAACCTCTCAAGATTAGATGAAATAGCAGCAAAGAGCACATGAATTATAAGGATGCATGCAATAACTTACAACCGTCAAGTATTAACATGCAATCAATTCTCTTTCATAAAAGCAATCAACTACCAGATCATGCAGATATGAGCGCTACAATGACAAGGAATTCCACCGTATATTCCTAGTCTAGCAATAGAAAACTATCAATCAAACTAGGTGATCAAGCTAGCAAAACTAATAGAAATCAATAGATGAAGAACAAGAGAATTAATACAAACCCATAGGAAAAGAACAAGAGTTTAGAAATCTCACAACTTAATAACTGAAGGCTTCAACCGCTAAGTAAAACAATGGAGATTAGTTCCTGCTCATGGTTGCAGAACTAAATTGTCTGATTGAAAAGATGATAGAAAAGATGATAGAACTAGGGTTCTTAAATAGAGACTAACCCTAAAAGATATGGTAAAATAAATATCCTAAACGAAAATAAGGAAAATAAAAAAATAATAAACGAAATAAAAACAAAGGAAAATAAGGAAAGTCCGGAATATCTTCGGCCTTGTTGTGGCGATCTCCATAGATGTCTGGCGATGGCGGTCTTCATGTAGCGTCTGCCGTGGTCTCTGTCGCCCCATGGCGATCGCCATGCTCTCTCGAACTCCTGAAATGCTCCTGTTGTAGAATGGCGATCGCCTGGATGGTAGTGGCGATCGCCGCTGCTCCGCAGAATATCTTCAAGTCTTCATGTCTTCAATCTTTGATCTCTTCTTCTTCGGTTCTGATCTTCATTTCTTCACTTCTTAATAAATATCTCAGAACATAATAATGACTCGAAACACATATGATAATACTCCTAAATCAATGTAATAATCCCTAGTTACGCTATACAAAGTGCAGCGTATCAGTATCACCTTGACGAAATCTGTTATCAGCTCCTTGTCCATTTGTTCTATGAATTGTCTTTCTTTTCCAGGCTCTATCTGCGACAAAACTGACAATATGTCGAGGGCCTTCATTTAGGGGAGTGGTGGGGAGTGCAAGAAGATGCACATGATTCACAGAGGAGAATTGAGCAAACCTAAAAGTCTTGGAGGGCTCGGTATTAAGCACATGAGAGACCTCAACCTTGCTATGTCAGGGAAATAGGCCTGGCGGTTCTTGAATGACAGTGACTGTCTTTGGACCAAAGTTCTTAGGCGCAAATACATTAGGCCCTCTTTAAACGAAAGGAGTTCGCCATCTCCGACTTGGCTAACATTCGTAAAGTAGTCAAAGAGGTTGTTGTTGTGGGCTCGCGGTGGCAGGTTGGAGACAGGGAAATTGCCCGTTTCCAGAGAGACTGTTGGCTTTTTTAGCTTAGTCTTGAAAGTATGGCTATCAGGCCGATCGACAACAATCAAGTACAGTACATTGTGCGCCAATTCTGGGATGATAGTGTGGGATGGCGCTGGAATCAATTTAGCCACCTTCTGCCTCCGATGGTTATTCTGAATGCTGCGACTGCGCTTCACGAGGATAACTCCACTCCGAACATCATTCGATGGGGCCCCTCGAGCAACGGAGACTTCACTGTTGGCTCTGCATACAACCTGATTCACCCTAATTTCTCTATGGTGGATATCGATGACCCTTTATACAGATGTATATGGAAGCTTCAAGCCCAGGAAAGGGTTAGAGTCTTTGCTTGGCTGTTCGTGAAGGGTGGGGTTTTTGACTAATTTTGAACGACAACGCAGGCATCTTTGTAATGATGATGTTTGCACTTGCTGCCAGATAGAATTTGAATCTCATCTGCACCTTTTTAGAGATTGTATCCATGTGAGGGATATATGGGCCGAGCTGCAACCCTCGATCCCTTGGGCCGACTTCCATACGGATGGATTACCAGAATGGACGAGAAAGAACATGCTCTACCCTCAGGCTAAGACTGATACAAGGGTCTGGGCTAGCATATTACCATTTCCCTCTGGTATATTTGGAAATGGAGGAATATGTGGGTCTTTAGAAAAGAGAAATTCATGGGAAACAAAGCAGACTTCATCCTTAGTACGTTCAACAACTATCTGGGTGTTATTGCCAAATCGAACATGTGTGAGAAAATTACTAAGGGGACTATTTTGATCAGTTGGACCCCTCCGCAAGAGAACTGGATAAAACTCAGCATTGACGGCTCAATCATTGATGGCTTGGCAAGTGCTACTGGGTTTTTCGCACAGTAGAGGGTTCGTGGGCGGGCGGCTTTGTGCATTACATTGGTGTCTGCTCGGTTCTGGAAGCGGGGGTTTGGGGTATTCTTTTTGGTCTTCGTCTTGCCTGGGACAAGGGTTACAGGAGGGTTTTGCTGGAAACAGATTCGTGTTCTGCGTTTCTGTTGATTTTCAAACCTGTGGAGCGTAGTCACCCTCATTCCAGCCTTGTATCCTTGGTGCGAGACTTCTTTGGTAGGAACTGGGACCTCTAGTTTCGTTTTTTGTACCGGGAAGCAAATGTTGTCGTTGACCGTCTTGCTTCTTTTGCTTTTGATTTGTTACATTTCGGGTCGAAAAACGGATTCAGGTCAAGTGGGTTGATAAAATTTTCTGGTTGTCGGGTTCGGGTCGGCTCAACCCAACGAGTTTCAAATGTTCAATTGTTTTCCTGTAATAAAATAAATAAAGTGTAACCAATATTTTTATAATAGAATAATATGATATTATTTAATAAAATTATATTATTATTTAATAAAATATATTGTTATTTTAATTTAAATAAAATAAAATATGTGAAAATGGGTCTCTTAACGAGTTTCAAAAATTTCGGATCAGTCCGGATTTGATCCAACGGATCTCGGGTCAGTACGAGTTTGACTCAAATAGGCTTAGTGAATTTTCGGATCGATTTGAGTCGATTTTTTCCCGAATTGGATCGGGTCGATCCAATGAATTGAGTTAATTTTTTAGAGGTCTACACATGATCAATAGCATGGCTAAAGAGTGGTGAAGACAGCCGTACGTTATCGATGAAGAATGGTTTCTTAAGGTATGAAAATAAGGTATACAAGTTCAAAAAAATATACTCCCTCTGTCCCGAATTGATAGTCTCATTTGGGACTTTGCACAAGAATTAAGGCTAATCAAAAGTACAACAGAGGAAAGAGAAAAGGAGAGAGAAAAAATTATTTTTTTATATTCAACCAATCAGATAGTAGTATGCATTTTTATTCAACCAATCAGAATGAAGTATTCAAGTCACATGGATCACCACAATTACATACCCAAAATACCCCTAACAGCTATTGTTTACTTTTCCTATCCTTCCCTATTAAATTCCTGTGTACATTCTTCTTCTTATTCCTTCTTCTTATTCCTTTACAGTAAAAAATACAGTTTCAGACAGAGCATTTACTCATTCAGTTTCTTCTTCACTTCCACTTCACTTCACTTCATTCTCTTATTTGTGGAGCATCATTGCCGGGGTGGATGTCTTCAGCATTTGATTTAAATTATGCCCCACTTCTGGATGATGACGACAGCTATGAGGAGGAAATGAATGAAGAATGGTCCCAAGAAGGAGGGTCAGTTGGGGACATGGATAACTATGACTTTGATCTTAACTTCTTACCTGAAGCCAATCATCCAGAAGCAGAAGCAGGGCATGAAGAGGCAGCAGAGCATCATCAGACACCCATTACCCGGCTCAGCAGTTTGGATAAGATGCAGATCCTAACCTTTATTCTCCAACGAACTACAGGGGACAAGCTACCACATGGTGCCATAAATGAAGCTGCAACACATTTTAACAGAGCACGTAAGACTATAAGCAGAATATGGCATATAGCAAAGCAGCAGGCAGAGCAAATGGAAAATTACAGATTCACTACAAATTTTCACCTCAGTGGAAGGAAGAGAGTTCAGATAGACCAAGCAGCAATATCAGCAATCAACATGGGGGACAGAACATGTGTTAGGGACTTGGCAGCTTCACTGAACATATCAAAATCAGCATGTCATAAGCTAATCAAAAAAGGAGAAATCAAGCCACATAGCAATGCCATTCATCCAGGTTTGACAAATGTACATAAATTGAATAGGCTGAAATGGTGTTTGAGGCTGCTAAAAGGGGACACAACAGAATAAAAAACAGAGTACTACCCTATGTATGATTTTGTACACATAGATGAGAAATGGTTCTTTCAAACAAGGAAATCACAGAAAGTGTATCTAGGTAGGAATGAAAAAGGCCAATACAGATCATGCAGTTCAACCAAATTTATTCCAAAGGTTATGTTTACAGCTGCTGTTGCCAGAACAAGATACAACTCAGAGGGGATATGCACTTTTGATGGGAAAATAGGTATATTTCCATTCTCATTTGAAGAACCAGCAAAAAGGAATTCTAAAAACAGAGATAAGGGGACAATGGTCACCAAGTTGGTGGAAAGGGTCAACAAAGATGCAACAAGAAACATGTTGATTAATCAAATTGTTCCAGCAATCAAAGAGAAGTGGCCAACTGAGGGAAGACATGCAACAATATTCATTCAACAAGACAATGCAAGGCCACACATAACTCAGCAAGATCCACAGTGGCAAGAAGTGTATCAACAAGAAGGATTCACATTCATATTGATACAACAACCAGCAAATAGTTCAGATCTTAATATTCTAGACCTTCGATTTTTCAGGAGCATCCAATCATTAATGCACAAAAAAATTCCAAAGACCATTACAGAAATGCTAGCTGCAGTACATCAGGCTTATTATGAGTTGGCACCACTAACAATGTCAGATGTGTGGCATACATTACAATTTGTAATGAATGAAATTCTAAAATCAGAGGGTGGTAATGGGTATGACATGCCACATTTTAGTAAGCAAAAGATGAGAGCACTAGGCTTGCTACCAAGAGAAATAACTGCCCCAGACTGGGCTGTCAGACAAGCATGGGAGATAGTTCATGGTACAAGACCTCAGCAAGCAACAAAGGGGACATCAAAAACTCAAGCAAGAACAACAAATGAAGAAGCAACACAACCAACAACAGAGGGGACATCAAACACTCAGTAATATTAAGGCTTTCTATCAGTTTCTACATGTCACATTACTAGAGAGTAATGTGACATTAAGAAACTCTTTTGTATGCTAATCTTTTTTGGAAAATGGAAGAAAATATGAATGCTATGAATGAAGTTATGATTTCAAGGTCTCAGTTGTCCCCAAACATCATAGAATCAAACCCAATTTTAACAACTCATAATACCAGATAAGCCTAGCAATTCAGTTACAAGTAACTGGTGGCTTATAGCACATTTAAGTTGCAAAAATACTAGGATCATCATCTCAGAAATAAGGATTCATCATAAACCAGTTACCACAAAAAACTAATCTACACATACCAGATAGGCATCTACTTCATTGCAAATGAGAGTTCTTATGGCAAGTTAAGCTAGTGATCTTAGCCGAGCATATAAAAGCATCACAAAAATTCATCACTGATATTACTGCAATATCTCAGATAATACACACGGCTACACACTAACTTAAAATATCACACAAGTCACAATCAAATGCAAAAGAGTTCCTATGGCACATATAGACATTTTTTGTGATATGTTCAAACAGAGCACCCAAAAATCCATCATCCACATTCAGACAGCAGAGAATGAGATAAAAAACCATCATCCACAGTCAGACAGTCGAGAATCAAACCCAATGATGCACAACCATGCTCAGTAGATCATCAAATGTTACTCTGTATTTTGTGGATTACCAACCATGCTAATGCTCAATGGATCACAGATAATACCCAAACTGAATAGATTAACTATTCAATTCAGAGTACCTGTCAACAAGCCAACAAAAATCCACAAGACAATGCAACAGAATAATCTACAAAATACAGTAAACATAAGTCAACCACAAAACATCCACAAAACAACAAAACAATGTCCAGTACTGTCCATCAGAGGTCCAAAACCACAAAGGCAAAAACAAAATATGTGCAAGACTGCATAAGATAACAGGAGCGACTTAGCTAGATTGTATCTTATCGGGAAGGGCTGTCAAGGATGACAATAATCTTAGGGGACACCGGCTGAGGGGACACCTCATCAAAGCCCTCAACAGCATCACCAGGAAGCATCTCAACAACATCTCCATCGGGAATCACCTTCTCCAGCGTAGGGGCATCTGGGATCTGCAGCTTCGGCATCGGTGTATTCGGGATGACTATCACCTCGCGAGGACGAGAAATCGCCTCGTTGTCTGAAAGCTCCGGCGAGCAGTGAATCTCGACTGAGTGTTTGGGCTCCGGTTCTGTCCACTCAGGAGTGGTGGGGGTGCTTTGTCGCCGTTCGGGAGTGTAGAGGTGGTTCCCGTCGCATAAAGCCCCCTTTTCGCAAGGGAACGACAGAGAACACCCACCACTCGAGGTGTTTGGGCTCTCCGACGTCGGATCTTCCTCCCTCATCCAGGTTGGGGAGCTCTCTGGTTCCATGTCCGAGAAGGAGTGGTGATTCCTCTCGAAAGAGGGAGGGGTTTCACTTTTGGTGAAGTTTTGGGAGGGACGAGTCTGAGTGGAGTCGATGGACATGGCGATTTTGAGGGGGGAAGATCCAACAGAGAGAGCAGAGGCGGTGAGGAAGAGAAGAGAGTGTTTTAGGGTTTGTGAGTGGAGGCGGTGAGGAATAGAACGAGAGAGAGAGAGAAGAGATGGGTTTTAACAGAGGGAGGTGTAGGGTTTGGTTTTGGGCTGGATTAGATTAGGCTAAGTGGATTGGGTTAGGTTAGGTTAATGGGTTTAAGTGATTTTTTTGGCCGGCAATTTAAGAATAAAATTTTGATTAGATTAAGTTAAGTGTTTAACTAATGAAATATGATGTTTAGTTAAGAAATGAGTTAAAAAATGGAAGAAATTTAATGGAGTTGAAGGTAGTTGGGTGATAAATGAAGAAGATTAATTTGGAGAAGATGATGTAGATGGTTGATTTGATTGATAAACTGTTATTGGGGTTATAAATTGATATGATTAAATTGGAGTAAAATATTAAAAGTAAGGGTATTTTGGTAAGAAATTTATTGATATAAATGAAAACGGGACTATCAAAGGGGGACGCTCAAAATGGAAACGGGACTATCAATATGGAACAGAGGGAGTAGATGTATATATCTTCATTAAAAAAATGATCTATGTATGGAATAAGATAAAAGTTCATATCGAGAATAAGCTATGGTGTATATATATGTATAATGAAAAAAACATGTTTGTATAGGCCTAGGATATCATTATTACTAAAATAATGTGTATACGTTTTTGTTTAAAAATACTCTCATATATAATGAGATCCGGGTAAAAAGAGGCATGATATTAATGCCCATAGTAAAATAAGGCCCAAAAGTCATCCTCTTAGAGCAAGAATAGAAAGGAGTATAAAAAGGAGAATGGAAAAAGGGGCAGAGAGCAAAAAACCATTCGGGATATCGAAGGAGCCGAGAAGAGATGTGTATGAGCGAGGAAATGGGAGCTTGAAAAGAGAAGCTCATCTCAAATGGAGACGGAGACATCATCTTCTACCCGGTCTTAGACCTAATGCTGAGTCGTCCTGGCTGCAGATTCGCCTGGACGTCGTTTCCTTCACTTCCGAGCTCGTCCTTGCCCATTCTCATACCCACGGCCGGTCCTGATATTTTCGAGGCCCAAGGCGATTTTTTTTTTAGGGGCCCTTATAAAAATTGCTTATTTTAATATAATTATTACTTGTTATGGCACCTTTTATAGAAAAAACAAGTGTATATAGGTAAATTTTAATTTAAAGAAATAAATAAAAAAATGGGAGAATGATGAAATCAAGGATCCATTGTGACTAAGTGAAATACCACAATTGATGGATAAATTTTAATTTAAAGAAAAAATGAAAGAGTGGATAAATTTTAATTTAAACAATAACAAAAATGAAAGAATGAAAGAAGGGAGGGGGAATTGAACGGTTAATCAACAATTGATATTTTTTAAAGAAAAAGGGAGGGGAGGGAGGGGGAATCGAACAATGGTATACAAGTTGAGACTGGGATACTTACCCACTGCGCTATATGAATTTCTTGTTATACACCCACTACTATAGTTACTATACTAATAATTTAAGAATTTGGGGCCCCAAATAATTTAAGAATTTGGGGCCCCAAAATTCTTTGGGCCCTAGGCCATCGCCCAGGTCGCCCTGCCTTCTGGGCCGGGCCTGCTCATACCCTGCACGATCGAGACGAGCTCCGGTTGATTGGAGGCTAGAGGTACTTGTGAACCCGTGGTCGTGTGTTTCAACAATCTGAATCTTAGCAATTCAGACAATCAAAGCAAACAAAACACTCAGTAATTTGAGAATTTTCCGTGTATTGATTAGATAGATAGTTACACTTCAGTGTAGAGTATATATATGAAATGAAAGACATATTTACATCTGCATTCTAATAACAGAATAGTCAGAATGGTCAACGCCAGGGCCATGTGACTTCACGTGGAATTTGCTGATGTGACACTAACGTGGACAAACTACTTATTCTCATATCCCCCTTCAAGTTGGACGTAGTGAGGAAACAAGTCCAAGCTTTCCACACATAAACCTGTGTTGGTAACCTCCAAGAGCTTAATTAGTAAAGAGGTCAATCAACTGCATTGATGAGCGCACATGTGTGGTGGAAAGGAAACCTTCCTGTACTTTGTCTCGAATAAAATGACAGTCAATGTTTAAGTTCTTTGTACGCTCGTGAAACACTGTATTGGTTGCTGAACATCTGCACGATTTTCACAATGTAAGGGAATAGGTAGAGGGATATTAATTCCAAAATCCCAAAGCAAACCTTCTAACCAAACCAACTTACTAGCAACATAGGACATAACTTTGTATTCACTCTCAGCAGACGACTTAGACACTGTTTTCTGTTTCGTTGCATTCCATGAAATCAGAGATTGGCCTAAGAAGATGCAATAACCAGAACTGGAACGACAAGTGTAGGCACAAGTACCCCAATCTGCATCAGTATATCCTTGCAACTTCAACTCAGCATTGCTAGGATAAAACAAAGTCATATCTAGAGTACCTCTCAGGTATCTCAGTAAAAATCAATGTTATTAAACTCGAGAATCTACTAGTGACTCGACGGGGGTCCTTAGACTCGACTCGTAGACTCGAATCGTAGATTCGTAAGAATCTACTAAAATAATAAAATAATAAATAACCTATACATTTTAATAAATAATAATAAAATTTATAAATTATTACTAGTCCTAAACATCTAAGACAGCCTGTGAAAAATTTCAAACTTACGGTAACTTTGATAAGTGATAACCTATTAAATTAATTTATTAAGCTTTACCAAAAAAAGAAATTATTAAGCAACTGCCACAATTGTATGAGAGATAGTAATAGTATAGTAATGGAATGAAGAATTGGACTATGGAGAGATCTATGTGACTAGAGGATAGGGCCGAGGGTCATTTCTTTGTTTGGGCCAATTAGCCTAAAGGCCACAATTCACAAAAAATGGACTGAAAATAGTGTTGTAGTAAACTCGTACGAGTTTATTAGATTCGTACGAATCTACGAATGTGACCGAGTCTGACCGAGTTTAATACGAGTCTGAAGCCCACCGAATTTTACTCCCGAGTTAACTCGTTACCTATACTTTGACTCGTAAACTCGTCCGGTTCTACCAGTCAACTCGCGAATTTAATAACCATGGTAAAAATATAGTTGCTGCCATATGTGGATGACGTGGACAAGATAAAAACTGACTCAATTGCTGAACACAGTAATTGATATCAGGTCAGGTCAATGTCAAATATATCAATCTTCCTACTAACCTTCTGTAAGGTTCAACATCAAGCAATGGATCTCCGTGTGTAGGATCTAATTTCAACCCTCTCTGCATAGGAAAAGCTACAGCTTTGCAATTCAACATGTTAATATCTGATAATATGTTGAGCACATACTTCCTCTGATTGAGTAGCAACCCATCTGCATTTCTAGAGATTTCAATACCAAGAAAAAATCTAGGCAACCCTAGATCCTTGATGGTGAAGGCTTTATCCAATGCAACCTTGACAGTGGTGATCTCTGCTTCATCAATGCTTGTAAGCAGCATGTCATCTACATATACCAATGCCACTGTCATTTGAGAGCCAACCATGCTGACAAATAGAGAGTAATCTTGTTTGGACTGAACAAAACCCATTCTGAGCAACAATCTGGTCAACTCTACATTCCATTGCCTACTAGCCTATTTTAACCCATATAAAGACCTCTTTAGCAAACATACTTGGCCAGAAGTAGCTTCAGTGTATCCTAGAAACCCGTGCAAAAAAGCATTGTTGATGTCAAGTTGATGTAGTTTCCAACTTTATGCTGAGGCTAAAGCAAGAACTACTCTGACAGTTTTAAACTTAGCAACCGGTGAAAAGGTATCCTTATAATCTTTTCTTTCAACTTGATTATAGCCTTTAGCCACTAATCTGGCTTTATATCTTTCCATTGATCCATCCTGCTTGTATTTCACTTTAAAAATCCATTTAGAACCTATGGCCTTCTTGCCATGAGGAAGAGTGGTCAACACCCAAGTCTTGTTTCTCTCAAGAGCTTCTAGCTTCAATCTCATAGCATCTACCCATTTTTTATCTAAGCATGCTTGGGAGTACAAAAAAGGTTCAAAAACCTTAATAGTATTGCATAAAGAATGTACATACTCTGAGCTCATGTGTGAGACATCTCCTATCACAATGGAAGCAAGTCTGCTAGGAATTTGTCCACACACATTAGCACTCAATCTTGAAGGCCTCTTCACAGTTCTTGCTGGTCTATGTGTAGTAGGCACCATATCCGCAGGAGGAGTTGGTATAGTTGGATCTACTGCATTAATCTGATCCCCGATAGCTTGTATTGGTTGTGTAAAAGGAACAACTGGCACAATATGTGCAATAGGCTCAAAATCCTCATCACTACAAGGAGAAACCAAAGGTAAGGGTGTAGTTGTCAACTTAGTAGGATTAAGAGGAATCTGTTTGTAAGGGAAAAAAAAATCTCTAAACACTACATGTCTGCTCACAAAATACTTCTTTGTAGACAATTCAAAAAGCTTATAAGCTTTCTGTCCTGGAGGATATCCAACAAATATACATTGGCTGGTAGTTGATTGAAACTTGTCTCTAAAGGACTTGGGAATGAGGGAGAAACATAAACATCCAAAGGCACGAAGCTCATCATACTTTGCCACTTTACCATTAAGAAACTCAAAAGGTATCTTCCAGTTCAGTATAGCAGATGGAAGAAGATTAATCAAATAAGTGGCTTTCAACACACACTCTCCCCAAAAAGACAGAGGCAAACCAGCTTGCAATCTCAATGCTCTAGCAGTCTCGGTGAGATGTCTATGCTTGCGCTCTACCCTGGCATTCTGTTCAAGAACATAAGGTGTCGACCTCTAGTGTATGATTCCTTTCTGATCTATCAAGGCTCTTAATCTGTGTTGCACAAACTCACTCCCATTATATGATCTCAACACTTTAACTGAAGCATTATACTGATTTTCCACATATGCAAAAAAACAATTGACAAGACAGTGAAAACTTGATCTTTGCTTCTCATTAAAACGGTCCAAGTACATCTTGTATGATCATCTAAAATGGTGAGGAAATACCTAGCACCACATATCGAATCTACTCTGTAAGGGCCCTATACATCAATGTGAATCAAATCAAATCACTTAGAAGCTACTGACAAACTTCTAGAAAAAGGAAGTTTGTGTTGCTTAGCTAACACACAAATATCACATTTCAATTGTGCTATCTCTTGACCCTTAAAACAAGGCAAATGCACAATCTTAGACATTGAAGAGTGTCCCAAACTTGAGTGCAACAAGTTTATTCCATCCATTTTATTGCTTCCTTGACTGTCTTGAATGCCAATTTCCTCCACTTCATTGTGTGATCTATCAGAATGTAAGGAGATAGGCAACCTGTAAAGATCTCCTTGCCTGTTAGTTATCCCATATACCCCTTTACTGATAAGGTCATGTATTACACACGCATCTTGATGCAAGAAAACTCCCACATGTGGCATGTCAAGCAGTTTTGGCACAGACAACAAATTGTGCTTAAAATCAGGCATGTATAAAACATTGCTAATCAACAATCCTGGGGCTAATTGTACTATCCTTGAATGAGTTAATGTTTTAGTTGTGCCGTCTGGAAGGCCAATAATCACTGTCTTATCCAATGGTTGTAAAACAGTAAACAAATTCTCTAAGAGAGTAATGTGATCCGTAGCACTAGAATCAACTATCCAATTATCATTAGAACTCAAAACAAAAATAGTATTAGTAGAATAATCCTGACCTGCAAAATTCATGGATCCTTGATTATCCTTTGAAGCAGCTTCCATTAAGCCTTTTCCCTTCATCATTCTACAAAACTCATTGAACATAGTAGCCATATTAGCATTCCCCTGGCTTGAAGTTCCTTCATCTTGATCCATGGGACTGTCTTGAGTATACATGTTGTTCACACTTCCTCTTTTTCTATTTCCATTTCCTGAATAACAAGAATTCTTGTTTCCTGAATTCATGTGTGATGAATTATGTCCACTTCCATTGGACATATCTCCATCATTTCCTTTCGGTCCTTTGTACCAATCTGGAAAACCTACAAGTTTGAAGCAAGTCTCCTTAATGTGCCCCTTTCTTTGCAATGAAAGCAGATCCTCTCTTCTTTATACCTTTTCTTTCCATCAACATATTTTTTCCCTTTGTTTCCAGAGTACCTATCAACATAATTCCTATCTGCAGCCAGCATCTCATGTCCAGTGACAATACTCCATGTTCCACCAGTGATTCCTTTCTGTTTTCCACCCTTAAAACCAGATGGAATGCCTTGTTCACAGTCGGTAGTGGTTCTAAGGTCAGAATATGGCTTCTTATTTGTTCGTAAGTATCCCCCAATCCCATAAGGAATTATAAGACCACAACTACAATTTATCATTACACAACAATTACAGACAAGTAATCCCTCAATAACCTGTAACTCATCCCAGATCTTTTTCAACTTTCCATAGTATACAAAAACAATGAGGTTTTCTTGCTTAATACTCACCAATTCTTTTTGTAATTGGTAAACCAAATGTGTGCTAGATTCATCAAATCTCTCAACTAAGTCATCCCATAGTTCTTTAGCAGACTGTACATGAGTAAAAGTCTCAGAAATTTCACTAATCATGGAGTTTATCAGCCAACTCCTTATCATATAGTCACACCTGATCTATCTAGCAAGATTATCCCCTCCCAAACTAGGTCGAGAGCAAGATCCATCAATATATCCAAGTTTCATCTTGGAACCTAAAGCCATAGTAACACTCGTACTCCAGCTAATGAAATTCGATCCATTAAAGAGATTGGAGACCAACTAATTACCTTGATGATTGGAATTTGAGAGAAAAAATGGACCGGAGTAGCTTCCATTCACTGCTCATCTCAGATTTCCTCCTTCAAGTCCATTCTCCTCTGTCGTTGTATCTTGATCCACAGATCTGCCACTTTCTGGTAGAAACGCCATCTCTCTGTCACCGTGAAATCAAGAAAGGTAGTTCGAATGATGTAAGAACAATCAGCGTCTTCAATCAGCTGATTCAAACACTCAAATCCTCACCGAAAGCTCTGATACCATTTCAACAATCTGAATCTTAGCAATTCATACAATCAAAGCAAACAAAACACTCAATAATTTGAGAACTTAAGTGTATTGATTAGATAGGTTGTTACACTTCATTGTAGAGTATATATATGAAATGAAAGACATATGTACAACTACATTCTAAATCGTAACAGAATAGTCAGAATGGTCAACGTCAGGGCCATGTGACTTCACGTGGGATTTGCTGATGTGGCACTGACGTAGACAAACTACTTATTCTCATAGTATGGCTCGCTCGATTGATGGTGGTAACCTCTTGTTCACCTCATATTCGCCTTCCTGATCTCAAATGTATTTTAATGCAGCTGAGATCGTCCTAGCATAATACATCTCTACTGGTTGGACAATATTTAGACACCCTCCTGCTATTGTATTTGATCGAGCTCGACAATTAGCATCTTATTAGACTAGATATATCGAAGACGAGTTTAGTTAGCTAATTAGGTCTTGTGAATAATTTAGACCTTTCATTTGACCACTTAATGGGCTTGCTGATTAATTGATGCTCTTGTTGGACAAACGATGAACTGCTAGGGGAAGTAGTACGTACTCCCTCCGTTAAAAATTACTTGTCCCTAGAGTCCAAATCATTTGTTAAAAATTACTTGTCTTTTAACATAATTTTATACCATTTTTTCCAAATTTACCTTACTGTTATTGATTCTTTTCTTTATTTTATCACTATTCTTTCCTTTATTCTCTCTGCCATTACTTAAACTATGAAAGGTATACTTACCTAAAATTTTGATCAATAAATTCTCCTTAAAATTGCTCCAGGGACAAGTATTTATTAACGGAGGGAGTATTTGATTTCCCAGAAGAAGAGAATATTCATGTGCCTAGCATCTAAAAAGCAGGTAAGAGCTAGTAGAGTGCCTTTGCATGATCTAATGAGTAACGAGCTGAGGTTCTTGACATGATAGTGAACGATGAATAAGCTTCTTCTAAAGGAACCTTTACTTGTCCCGAGTAACTTAAAGAGTTATCCTTACAATAATATGCTCAAGGCCTCAGGAAATACAAGGATACATCTACTAGTGATTACATACTCAATAAGCTCCTCCAGACATACAAAACGCAACAACAACAATCAAGAACAATGTGAATCAATAAGCACAAACCCAAGCCTACACCTTATTCCTCCAAGTGGCTTACCCGAATCCTCCTATACTCCAACTCATTATGTCGCCAAACGCCAAAATGAGATTCAATCCTAAACACTCAATTTTTTTATAACACTCATCTTGCTTCGGCGCCCTTTCGGGTTTTCATTCTAACCAATCATTAATTGTTCCAGGCTCACAAACTCACATCGCTCAAGACTTATTGTTTCCTCAGCCTAGTGCCGGCCAAGCCACCTTCTTATTGCATAGAACTTGCTATCCAAGGATTTTGTATGCCTTTTGATCAATATTTTTGGCTTTTTCAAAAATATATTTCAATAAATTCATGCAAATACAACCAACACCAAATAAATACATGTGATTACATTCTCCTCCCCCATACTTCAACATTGCATTGTCCTCATTGAAATGAAAGACATAATATCGAACCCATGGAAGAAGACAGAAGACTCACGGATAAGGTTGGATGACCTTCCTCCAATAAAACACAAGGTGTGGTAAACTAGATGAGAACTAAAGATGATCCAAGAATGCATAGCTCATCCAAGACAAAAGAACGAAGAAATACCTCTAATGTAGATGGTGACCCCAAAAATCAACTCCAAGCAAAGAACATGGGCACCAACATAGCTGAACTTTAACAAAGTCGATCCATAGGAAGAAGAAGATGATAAATGACGAATACAGCAAATCGCCAACTTCATGAAGGTTTCAAAGCATATACCCATAACCACGGTTTGCAACCCGAGATTGTGGTTTCCTCTAATAGAACACTTGCTAAAATACGAGCTCGAATACGAACAATTTCCTCACTTTCTTTTCTCTCTTTTTTTTTGAATTTTCTGTTTTTTCGATTTTTTTTCTCTCTTTTTTTTTCGAATTTTCTCTTTTTGTTTTTTATTTTTTTTAGATAAAGGAAAAGAAATTACATACCTCGGGCGAGCAGCGTCTTGGTTAATGTCTTTGGCTCGACATAAAGACTTGTTGATCACCCGGTAAACAATCACACAAACAAAAGTATATAGACTTAGATTCCCCGGCAACGACGCCAAATTTGATGAGGCTAAAGTCGTCGTGCCTAATCAAAATAAACCTTAAACACCTAAGTAATGTAGCTTTGGTAAGTAAGGATCGAATCCCACAGAGAATCAAGTTATATATCTTGTTTGCAAAATTATGTACCAAATGATAACAAAGACAAAGGGGGGGATTTTTGTGGTAATCTATCTAACTAAGAAAACAATAAAAAGATAAATAGTCTGGATAGACAAATTATCCACTTTCAGTTTGTCAGGTTGATCATAGATATCTCAAGTTCGTTCAATCCTATGGTTGTTCCTATTCCGATCTTAAGTATATCAGCAGGCCGACCGGTCCTGATAATACTTATTACTCAATAACCTAGAGACCTCCTAAGTTAAATAAAATAGCAGCAAAGAGTATAGGAATCACAAGGATACATACAATAACTTACAACTGTCAAGTATTAAACATGCAATCAATTCTCTTTCACAAAAGCAATCAACTACAAGATCATGCAATTATGGATACAATGACAAAGAATTCCACCGTCTATTCCTAGTCTAGCAATAGAAAACTATCAATCAAACTAGGTGATCAATCTAGCAAAACCAATAGAAATCATATGATGAATACAACTACCCGTAGGTGATAAGAGTTCCAACCCGGAATACTATCCTAGCAAGGCCCGTAGATTCAATCCCATAAGCACAAGAGAATTAATATAATCCAAATAGAAAATAGAATAAGAGTTTAGAATCTCACAACCAAATGCAAACGAAAGCTTTAATTTTCTAGCCAACTCTAAAATAAAGAAAAGAAAAAAAAGGTTCAGAAGAAGACTTCTCAAAACCTAGGTCTAAACCGTATATAGAAATCTAACCCTAAAATTATGATAAAAGATAATCATAAACAAATAAAAAAAAAAGGAAAAATAAAGAAACCAAACAATTCTAGTAAAAGAGGCTCCGGCTAATTAATAGCCAGCTGCTTGCTTCCATAAAACTTGTCTCAGTCATCCCTTCAATCTTCTCGATCCAGCCCGCTCCATGGCTACAGGAAATTAAGCGGGCCACTTTAGCCCACCTTACAAGCCCAGCACACATGGCCCAACATCATCTCCAGCTTGCTTGCGTCAGCAGTTTCTTCTCCTTCTTCTACGTGGACACGGGCCATCCTCCGCTCCATCTGCTTGGAGCATGTGAATCAACAATGCCCAACTTGCTCAATAGAAACTGAAATTGGCTTTCGTCGAGTGTCTTTGTGAAGATATTTGCAGGTTGTTGATGAGGCTAAAGTCGTAGTGCCAAATCAAAGAAATAAACTCTAAACACTAACTAGAGTATAGCAAGTAAGTAGAGGTCGAACCCAAGGGAATCAAAACACCAATCGCTATGCAGTCAAGCGAAATATCAACTAGTGAACAAGTAACAAGTAACCAGTATGATGAGAAGGGGTTTCACCTAGCAAGTATCCACACAACAGTCAATCAAGTTGATCATAGATTTATCTCAAGTTCTATTCAATCCTAGGGAATGTTCCTATTCCAATCTTTAATATATCAGCAGGCCAACCGGTCCTGATAATACTTATTATTCAACAATCAGGGAAACCTCTCAAGATTAGATGAAATAGCAGCAAAGGGCACAAGAATCATAAGGATGCATGCAATAACTTACAACCGTCAAGTATTAACATGCAATCAATTCTCTTTCATAAAAGCAATCAACTACCAGATCATGCAAATATGAGTGCTACAATGACAAGGAATTCCACCGTATATTCCTAGTCTAGCAATAGAAAACTATCAATCAAACTAGGTGATCAAGCTAGCAAAACTAATAGAAATCAATAGATGAAGAACAAGAGAATTAATACAAACCCATAGGAAAAGAACAAGAGTTTAGAAATCTCACAACTTAATAACTGAAGGTTTCAACCGCTAGGTAAAACAATGGAGATTAGTTTCTGCTCATGGTTGCAGAACTAAATTGTCTGATGGAAAAGATGATCATAAAAGATGATAACTAGGGTCCTTAAATAGAGAACTAACCCCAAAATATATTGTAAACGAAAGATCCTAAACGAAATAATAAGGAAAATAGGAAAATAATAAAAAGAAATAAAAGCAAAATAAAATAAGGAAAGTCCGGAATATCTTCGGCCTTGTTGTGGCGATCGCCATAGATGCCTGGCGATCGCGGTCTTCATTCAAATCTCTGGCGTGTTTCTGTCGCCCCATGGCGATCGCCGTAGAGTCATGGCGATCGCCATGGTCCCTCGAACTCATGAAATGCTTCTGTTGTAGAATGGCGATCGCCTGGATGGTAGTGGGGATCGCCGCTGCTCCGCAGAATGTCTTCGTCTTCATGTCTTCAATCTTTGATCCTCTTCTTCTTCGGTTCTGATCTTCATTTCTTCACTTCTTAATAAATATCTCAGAACATAACAATGGCTCGAAACACATATAATAATACTCCTAAACTAATGTAATAACCCCTAGTTACGCTATACAAAGTGCAGCGTATCAAATACCCCCATACTTAGACTTTTACTCGTCCCGAGTAACTTACAGAAAAGCTACCCATACAATAAATACTCAAAGCCTCAGGGAGTACAAAAATATCTCCTAGTGATTACATAACCAATAAGCTCCTCCAAAACACACAAAACCCAACATCAACAATCAAGAACAATGTGATAAAATAAGCACATACCCAGAACTACATCTTATTCCTCCAAGTGGCCTACCCGAATCCTCCTATACGCCTCCTTCTTATGTCTCCATACCGCCAAGATGATAATGATCCTAAAACACTCAATTTTTTATTTTTTAGACACTCATCTTGCTTGGGCGCCCTTTCGGGGTTTTCATCCCAACCACTCAATAATTGTTCCAGGCTCACAAAACTCACATCACACAAGACTTATTTTTGCCCCAGCCTAATGCCGGTCAAGCCACCTTCTTATTGCATAGATCTTGCTATCCAAGGATTTTGTATGCCTTTTTTCACTTTTTGTGGCTTTTTCATACAATATATATATATAATAAGCTCATGCAGATACAACCAACACCCAAATAATTACATGTGAATACATTCTCTTCCCCCATACTTAAACATTGCATTGTCCTCAATGAAATGGAAGACATAAAAACGAACCCAGGGAAGGAGACAGAAGACTCACATACAAGGTCGGATGACCTTCCTCCAATAAAACTCAAAGTGTGGTAGAATGAGAAACTAGATGAGCACTAAATGTAATCCAATAATGCATAGCTCATCTAAAGCAAAAGAAAGAATACCTCCAATGTAGAAGGTGGCCCAAACAAATCAACTCCTTGCAAAGAACATGGTCACCAACAAGCTAAGCTCCAATGAATGTAGATCTAGAATGATAGTACCAATGAAACCAAACTTGATGTAATACAACTCCTTACTTTCTTTTCTCTCATATATATATATATATATATATATATTTTTTTTTATACGGGAGAGAAGACTTACAGCGAGATTGGCTACTTTTTGTAGCGGACCCTAAGCTTCGGTGATTTCCTCCTGTCCATAGAAAAACTAAAAAAGAAAATTAAACCGAACAAAAACAAATTCAAACCTCGGGTTGCCTCCCGAGTACGCCTTATTTTATGTCGTGGCTCGACATGAAACTCAAGAGATTTAACTAACGCCATTTGGCTTTGTAAAAACAGTCTCTTGTCTGAATTCCCTCTTTAACCACTCATGGAACGCTTTGAATCTCGTCCCTTTTACCTTGACCACCTTGTCCTTATAAATGAAGGTGGTTTCATTCACTTTATCCTCCTTGACCGTATCAGGCGGCTGTTTAAGCTCAATGTCAAGTGCCTGCACACTAGACATCAATGGTATCTCGCCTGGCGAGGTCAGTAATGGAGGGCGATTGCCCAATGGATGTGGAGAGAGCTTACCTTTAGGCTCTGGCTTAGCATGGCACTCCTGCATGTTAGTAGACAAAACAATATCTACTTTTGGGGGCTCTAAGGGATTCTCTAAAACAGGTTGCAATTTATCCTTACAAATAGGCTTAATCACATCAATAGCACATAGAGAATTCTTATCAATGGGATCCATATCATATATATTATATTCTACCTTATCCCCATCAAACTCCATAGAGAGAGTCCCACTATTAACATCAATTTTCGTTTGTGCAGTTTTCATAAAAGGTCTACCCAACAGTATAGGTGTGACATTATTAGCATGCTCCATATCTAACACAAAGAAATCAGCAGGAAAAATCAGATCACCAACCATAACAAGAACATCCTCAACAACCCCTTTCGGGTACACAGTAGACTTATCAGCGAGTTGAATAACAGTTCCTGTTTTATGCAAGGGTCCTAAGCCTAGTGATTCATACAAAGAGTAAGGCAAAACATTGATTGATGCACCTAAATCTAGCATGGCTTTGTCAAATTTAGTTTCACCAATCACACATGGAATGCTAAATATGCCTGGATCACCACATTTCTTAGGCATGCGTTTTTGAAACACTGCAGAAACTTGTTCACTTATTTCAACTTTCTTCTTTCCTTTTAGTTTTTGATTTCTTTTGATAGTGCAAACTTCTTTCAAAAACTTAGCAAATATAGGAATACCTTTAACAAGTTTGAGCAAAGAAATGTTTACCTCACACCTACTAAAGGTTTCGAAGATCTCTTTGTCGTCCTCCAGTCTTTGAGTATCCTTCAATGCCTCAGGAAAGGGGGCTACAGGCTTCTGAGAGAACAGAGGGGGAAAATTCGGGCGAACATAATCGTCAATGTACTCAGGGGGCTCACGGCGATAGCCATCAACAACTGGCGATCGCGGTCGCGGATGATTTTGCATCTCAGCTTCTGGAATGGAATGGCGATCGCCATTGCCATATGGCGATCGCGGTCGCGATGCAGATCCTGTTTTGCTCTCTGTAATCTCATGGCGATCGCCACTCAGATCTGGCGATCGCGGTTTTGGCACAGAACAGTCATTTAAAGTTTTTCCGCTCCTCAGGAACACTGCACTGACGTTTTCTCTCGGGTTTCTTACCGGTTCCCTGGCCTCTAATTTACTCACAGCTTGAGCAATCTGTCCTAACTGATTTTCAAGATTTTGGATACTCGATTCCGTTTTAGCATTTTGTTGCATCACAGTTTGAGCTAAGGACTTGATCATATCTTCAACAGTCATGGAATTCTGAGGTCTAGGTTGCTGATAATTAAAATTATGAGAATCATACCTTGGCCTTGGTTGCCATCCACCAACAGCGTTTACCTCAGCATTCGGCTCTTGGAGTTGTTGACCACCACTTTGCAGCATAAAAACCTTCATCATATCTTTCAGTTCATTCATATCACTTTGAATTTTAGCGGGATCAAGTGAACTTACTGACTGTGTTCTTTGCCTGCTACCAAACTGCCTTGAGCTCTCAGCTAATTCCTCAAACATTTCAGTAGCCTGAGGTATAGTCAATCTTAAAAAGTTACCTCCACAGGATGCATTCACCATTCGACGATCCTCATCAATCAGGCCACTAAATAAGTACATAAGGAGATCTTGGTCAGTATAACTATGGAATGGGCAGCTTGAGCAAAGCTTCTTGAATCTCTCATAATATTCATAGAGACTCTCAGTTGAGTGTTGTTGAAGATTCGTGATTTCCTTCTTTAAGCTGCTCAGTTTTGTAGCTGGAAAATATTTCTCTAAAAAGACCTTTTTCATCTTAGCCCATGTATCAATACTCCCTGGAGCTTGATAATAGAGCCAATCATTTGCAGCGTCTTTCAGAGTAAATCCGAAAGCTCTCAGCATAACCTGCTCCTCCGTAACACCTTTGGCTTCATACTAGAACATATGGCATGGAATTGAGCCAAGTGTTTGTTGGGATCTTCTCCTGCTAAGCCATGGAAGTGTGGTAGCTCATGAATTAAACCAGCTTTTAATTCAAAATTCACACCTTCTTCAATCTCAGGAAACCTCACTGCTAAAGGTTGTTGGTTTAAGTCTGGGGCAGTGAGTTGCCTCATAGTAGGCAGTGGCGGTCCGTGTCGATCACCCATCTCGTTCTCTTGGTTCAGAGCTGCTCTTTGGTTCCGAAGAAACGTCCTTTCAATCTCTGGGTCAAAGGAAACAAGAGATGAATCAGTAGCACGGGTCTGAACCATAAAGGTTCACACCAAACAGTTGATAATTTCACAATTAACACAGAATCAGAAAAATTTCAATTCCCCGGCAACGACGCCAAATTTGATGAGGCTAAAGTCGTAGTGCCAAATCAAAGAAATAAACTCTAAACACTAACTAGAGTATAGCAAGTAAGTAGAGGTCGAACCCAAGGGAATCAAAACACCAATCGCTATGCAGTCAAGCGAAATATCAACTAGTGAACAAGTAACAAGTAACCAGGGGGGGTTTTGATTGTATGAAACACAAAAGTAACAAGTATCAAACAAAGGAGGTTTGGTTGTGAATATGATGAGAAGGGGTTTCACCTAGCAAGTATCCACACAACAGTCAATCAAGTTGATCATAGATTTATCTCAAGTTCTATTCAATCCTAGAGAATGTTCCTATTCCAATCTTTAATATATCAGCAGGCCAACCGGTCCTGATAATACTTACTATTCAAAAATCAGGGAAACCTCTCAAGATTAGATGAAATAGCAGCAAAGGGCACAAGAATCATAAGGATGCATGCAATAACTTACAACCGTCAAGTATTAACATGCAATCAATTCTCTTTCATAAAAGCAATCAACTACCAGATCATGCAAATATGAGCGCTACAATGACAAGGAATTCCACCGTATATTCCTAGTCTAGCAATAGAAAACTATCAATCAAACTAGGTGATCAAGCTAGCAAAACTAATAGAAATCAATAGATGAAGAACAAGAGAATTAATACAAACCCATAGGAAAAGAACAAGAGTTTAGAAATCTCACAACTTAATAACTGAAGGTTTCAACCGCTAGGTAAAATAATGGAGATTTGTTTCTGCTCATGGTTGCAGAACTAAATTGTCTGATGGAAAAGATGATCATAAAAGATGATAACTGGGGTCCTTAAATAGAGAACTAACCCCAAAATATATGATAAACGAAAGATCCTAAACGAAATAATAAGGAAAATAGGAAAATAATAAAAAGAAATAAAAGCAAAATAAAATAAGGAAAGTCCGGAATATCTTCGGCCTTGTTGTGGCGATCGCCATAGATGCCTGGCGATCGCGGTCTTCATTCAAATCTCTGGCGTGTTTCTGTCGCCCCATGGCGATCGCCGTAGAGTCATGGCGATCGCCATGGTCCCTCAAACTCATGAAATGCTTCTGTTGTAGAATGGCGATCGCCTGGATGGTAGTGGGGATCGCCGCTGCTCCGCAGAATGTCTTCGTCTTCATGTCTTCAATCTTTGATCCTCTTCTTCTTCGGTTCTGATCTTCATTTCTTCACTTCTTAATAAATATCTCAGAACATAACAATTGGTCGAAACACATATAATAATACTCCTAAACTAATGTAATAACCCCTAGTTACGCTATACAAAGTGCAGCGTATCAGTTGTTGAGATGTAAAGATGTGGAATGTAGCTATCAGACCAGCAACAAGCATATCACGAATATAGTGGCAATCAATCTCAATGTGTTTCGTACGCTCATGAAATACGGGGTTAGCTGCAATATGAAGTGCAGCCTGACTATCACAAAATAGACGAACGAGAGTCGAATGACAAACTCCTAAAGAAGATAAGAGATACCGTAACCAGGTGATCTCACTGCATGTAGCTGCCATAGCACGATATTCTTCTTTGGCAGAAGACCGAGAAACTGTAACCTACTTCTTCGTCTTCCAAGAGACGGGTGATTCCCCCAAGCGTGACGAAATATCCACTAATGGAGCGGCGAGTCGTGGGACAAGTGGCCCAATCGGAATCACAGAAAGCTGATAGACGAAGAGAGCTAGACGAAGATAACTGAAGACCCTGACCAGGGTGACCTTTCAGATATCGTAGAACACGTAATGCAACATGGCAATGATCAAGAAGTGGATGTTGCATAAACTGTGACAAGACATGCACAGAATAGCAAAGCTCGGGCCGAGTGATAGTCAGATAGATAAGACAACCGACCAATCGTCGATACCGCTCAGGATCCTCTAAAGCAGGACCATTGATCTTTCCCAATTGATGATGTGAGTTCATAGGAAACTCGCTGGGTTTGCAACCGAGAAGTCCAGATTCAGCTAAGATCTCTAATGCATACTTACGCTAAGAGACAAAAATTCCAGAAGAGTTGCGAGCAATCTCAAGACCAAGAAATTCTTTGAGAGGCCTCAAATCTTTCATATAGAAACAACTGCTGAGATAAGCCTTGACACCAACAATTCCACTGGATGTACTTCCAGCAATAATAAGATCATCCGCATAAACAAGCACATGAACAATGGAGTCACCCCGACACAAGGAGAAAAGAGAGTAGTCTGCCTTACTCTGCTGGAAGCCGAAAGAACGAAGAGTTGTGGCAAGCTTTGAAAACCAATTCCTTAGAGCTTGCTTCAAACCATATAAAGATTTCTGCAATTTGCAAACTTTTCCTGAAGAGGAAACATCATATCCAGGAGGAGGAAACATGTAAACTTCCTCATCCAAGTCACCATGAAGAAATGCATTGTGAACATCCATTTGATGCAAATCCCAACCTCGAATAGCAGCTACCGAGAGAAAAACAGGAACAGTGACCATCTTTTCCACTGGAGCAAAGGTCTCAGTGAAGTCAATACCTTCAACCTGTCTGTTACCCAATACAACCAAACGCGCCTTGTAGCGCTCAATGTCCCCATTTGCCTGATACTTGATTTTGTACACCCATTTGCATCCAATTGCCTTCCTCCCTGCGGGCAAGTCAGATAAAACCCATGTGCCATTCCTCTCAAGAGCGTTAATTTCGCTTTGCATTGCCTCTCGCCACGGGGCATGTTGGGCAGCCTCAGAAAACCGACTAGGTTCAGTGGTAGCAGTGATGGCCACCAAAAAATGTGTATAGGAAGCAGAAAATTTAGCACAAGATACATGAGCAGCTATAGGATAACGGATACCTGAGGATGGCGTTGCAGTGGGTGTAGATGGAGCTAAAGGTGGGGTAGCAGCTTTGCAAACGGTGTTGCAGACAAAATCTCTAAGCAGAATAGAAGGTTGTCGAGTACGAGCAGTACGATGAACAATCATCTCAGACATAGACGAACTCGCCCTGTCGTCAGGGGTTGGTGGTGACTCAGATGAAGAGCTAGAAGATGGCTGCTGCGAGGACGAGGCAGGAGACAAAATATCAACAGATGTTGTCGGAGAGTCTGTTAAAACAGGCAAATTAGGGCTCAAGGGTGGATCATCATAAACTGTCGGTGACGGGAAGCTGGCCTGTGGTGATGACGAGACCACAGGTTCTCCATAAGGAAAAACTGTCTCAAAAAACACGACATCTCTAGAGTTAAATACCTGATTAGTCTCAAGATCATAGAGCTTCCAGCCTCGAGTACCACTGGGGTAACCTAAAATGACACACTTGCGACTACGAGAAGCAAATTTGTCATTACTGTGCGGAAGCTTGGAGGCAAAACATAAACATCCGAATACTCGAATGTGGGAATAACTCGGGGCGCGCTGATAAAGAAGCTCAAATGGAGACTTGTTGCCAAGGAGAGGCGTTGGTGTTCGATTGATAAGATGACATGCTGTGAGAACACACTGACCCCAAAACTGTAAGGGTAGTGACCCTTGGAAACGCAAGGCACGAGCCACATTAAGGATATGACGGTGTTTGCGTTCAACTCTACCATTCTGCTGAGGTGTATAGACACAAGTAGTCTCGAGTAAGATACCTTGATCATCAAAATATGGCTTCAAGCATAGAAATTTTGTGCCATTATCCGAATGAAAGCGCTTAACACGTGTTTGAAATTGTGTTTGCACCATTGCACAAAACTTTCGAATGAACCCTGCAACCTCTGACTTATATACCATAAGATAGGTCCACAAAGCTTTAGAATAATCATCAACAATAGTCAAGAAATAATTGGCACCAGTAGTAGAAGAGACACTATAGGGGCCCCAAACGTCACAATGTATCAAATCAAATATAGCAACAACTTTAGTAGAACTCAAGGGAAAACTGTTATGAACTTGTTTAGCCTGAAAACAGACATCACATGGATCAATCTTATTGTCTAAACGAACAAACTGACTTACTGCAGGGATAGAAGTTAACACAGAAACAGAAGGATGTCCCATCCATTTATGCCAAAGAACCAAAGATTCTGAAGATGAAGCAGTTGTATGGCAGATACGAGCAGATGATCCTAACGTGTGAAGCCAGTAAACTCCACCCCGTTGTTCACCGACTTCAATCACCTTTCGTGAAATACTGTCTTGGAGCACACACAACCGCTCAGTAAGAATAACTAGGAGCTTCATATCAGATAAAAGTTGAGCAAAAGATATCAGGTTGCAATCTAATTGAGGAACAAACAACACATGATGCAATGTAATAGAATCAGAAAGCATCAAAGACCCTTTCTCTGCAGCTGCAACAAAGCGGTTATCTGGGAGCTTAATAGAAACAGAATCAACATGAATAATATCAAGAAGAATAGAACGATTTCCCGTCATATGAAAAGAAGCACAGATATCCAAAATCAAAGGAGACAGATAATTAGAAAAACCTCATTTGTCATTCATAGAAGTAAACATCTTTACAACAATATTAAATTGATCAGTGGTCAAAGCCTGACCGATGGTTGCTCGATCGGAGTGAGTGGGCACGACGGTGATGACTGGACCAACACCTGAGAAAATTGTATTAACTTGAGGGACACCTCCCATGAGATTGGAATAGTGGAAATCCATAAATAAAATATATAATTAAATATATTTTTGACTGGTGCGTAGCTTTCCCTTTCCTAGGTTGCTCCTTTTACAAAGCGTTCTTTTACTGCAGCCAAGGTGAACAATACTGCAGAGAAAGAACGTCCTCTGCCTTTACAACGTTGTCGCCGGAATTGCAAAGAACTGTCGGAGAAGAGGAACTTGCAGCGGCTCTGATCTATTAGCACAGATCCGAGAGCAAACGGCCGGATCTGAGGGCTAATGAACCGTAATACGGGTGGGTAAACGAGATCTGGTTTCAAGTGGTTGGTGGCGGTAATGGAGATGCGTAGCCTAACGGATCTGAGCAAATCTGAGGGATAATAGAGAGTCGGCGGAAGAAGAGGTCGTCAGGTTAAAAAAAATTAGAACGAAAACTTCGATTAGCCTCTTAAAAGGCAATATATACATATAAAAAATATCTCTCAGAAATCAAGATATCAAACCTAAAGACAATATATACAAATATAACCATAAAATATATATCTCTAATAAATATCTATGATTTAATACATTTCAACTCTACATTCCCGAATTACAGAATTGCATCAAACTCATACGAATTCACTCCAAATACAATGTAATAATCCCTAGTTACGCTATACAAAGTGCAGCGTATTAGCTAAATTACATCCATACTTGTTCTTAGCTTGCTCATGAACTTCCTAGTAATTGTATTTGTATTGGAGATTATTAAATCTCTTTTAAGGTAGGTAGTTCATGCACTAACACTTACACTCTTATGACTCTTTTTACTTGTTCACTTGCCTAATGCATCATTTATATGATTATTTACTTGAGCGTCGGAGTGCCTTTTCCGGGGAGTCCCAACTCCGGGTTTGAGTTTTGCAGGGAAATTGGAGAATGACATTCCACTCGGAAGCAACTAGTCCAGAAACGTATGAGAAGTAACACTCGAATGCTAGTCGTGAGGCTCGCCCTTGACGAGGAAATCTGACGAGGAAGAGAGAGATGAAACTTGAAGAGAGACGTTCCACTTGGAAACAATAAGTATAAAGAGTCCGTGAGTAGAAGGAAAGATAGAAACTCGAGAATCCAGAGTGTTACCGACTTCTCTTCCGTTGAAACGGTGTTTCAACAAATCCGGGTTCCAATAAATCTGAGTTCCAACAAGATATATATAATATGTATTCAGAGTTATCTTTGTGAAAATGTGCATACTAAATAGTGCTTATAGCGATTTGTAAAAAACTTGCATATACTCCCTCTGTCCCATAATACAAGGGACATTTCACTTTCTAACACTATTCACAAGTTGAGAGAATCTTCTCGTTTTCTTTCAATATATAGAAACAAATATAGACATGTGAGATTTTGTTTGATTCATCTCAATGAGTACTTTGACAATATTAAAAAATTACAATTTTTACCATCGTATATTTAGAGATATTCAGGTTTCAAAACGTGTCTCGACAAATGTGTTAAAAACAAATGTCCCTTATATTATGGAATGGACGGATATAATGGGATGGACGGAGTATGTATTATTTTTTTTTTGTGCTGAAAAAAAGATGATATTATACGTGTATGATTTTTGTAATGAGTTTATGAAAGAAAAAATAGAGTTAATAAAGCGAACGAGAGGCACTTTTTTCGCACATCCATTGTTGATCATCAATTTCTCCGCGCATCTCATATGTCGTTGATCCAGCATTCACGCCTTCACCCAAATGCTGGAAAAACTCGGGCCACCTTCGTAATCCATCGAGGACGACCACCGATCGAATGGACATCGTTTGCCGGGCTGCTCTTCTGGATCATCCTCTCAGCGTCTTCCGCGGCCTCGGCACTCTCGATTTCTCCTTCTCCTACATCTTGTTGGAGCTTTCGATCCTCCTCGTCCTCACCCAGATATGTCGCGTCCTTCTCAAGCCTCTAAGGCAGCCCAAAGTCATCTCCGATATCATCGTACGTAACTCTGCTCTTCATTTTTCATGTTTTTCTCTTTCAGTCATTTCGTCCAACACCTTATCCGCATTCTGTAATTCATCTGATTTCTTGTTTTCAAAGGCTGGGATAATCATCGGCCCTTCTTTACTGGGTCGGAACAAGAAATTTCAGACCTATGTGTTGCCAGACACATCTGCATACGTGACCAGAAACATTGGGGTTATTGGATTTATGTATTTTGTCTTCATCTCTGGTGTGAAGATGGATCTGGGTGTCATTAGAAAGTCAGGGAAGAAGCAATGGACAATTGCTTTAGCCGGAGTTGTCCTTCCCCATATTGTGGTTATAGGTCTTGCATTTGGCATTAGGCATCATATGGATAGGGAAATGGCGAAATTCGCTACGTTCGGTGGCATTGCATCTGCAATTATCGTAACCACTTTCCCTGTCATATATACTGTACTCCATGATCTCCATCTACTCAGCTCTGAGATTGGCCGCTTAGCTTTGTCAATTGTTGTAATCAGTGATGTTATTGGTCTCAATATCGTTGTTGCATTTGAAGCCGCTAAACAAGCAGAGAGTAGAAGTATGAATGCACTGTTCTACACTATTACCGTCATTGTGTTATCTACTATTGTCATTGGTGGTGTCCCAAAGATAATGGCTTGGATTAACAGCAATACACCAGAGGGAAAAGCCATTAATAGAAACTATGTGGTTTTGATCCTTCTAGGAGTTTTTGTGATTGGTTTCACGACGGATTTCATGGGAGCAGCCATTGCTAACGGCCCACTTTGGTTGGGGTTGGCTATACCCGATGGTCCTCCACTTGGGGCGACGCTTGTGGACAAGTCTGAGATGATAATGACACAGTTGCTGCTCCCGTTCTCGTTTGCTTCTATAGGGATGATCACCAATGTGTATGAGTTGCAAGATTGTTGGTCTTGTTTGGTTCCGTTGTTTGTCATGACTATTGCAGGATACATTTCCAAGTTTGCTTCTGTTATGGTTGCTTCTCAGTACTTTAGCATGCCGTTTAGAGAGGGGCTTACACTCGCGCTTATGATGAGTTTGAGAGGGCAAATGGAGTTCTTGCTCTATGTTCATTGGTTGGACTGGAGGGTAATGCACTTTTTTATCAACATGTTCATGCATTATATTAGTATTAAGTTACAGATTCAAAGTGCATTCTTTAATTATGTAGCCAGAACATAATCTGATTGAGTAGGGCAATTTGCTTATTTTTCCGTTTGCCAATAACTATAATTTATCTGCATTAACATGAAACCCCCAAGCTGCATTTTACCTCATTTTGTAGATATACTATCCTTGTTTTTGTTACTTTTTTCTCATGACATATTACTTACTTTCAATTGGTTGTATATCAGATGATAAATACACAAGCTTTCACCATGATGGTGCTCTTAACAATTGTAAATACAAGCATTTGCGCACCTCTGATCAGTTTCCTATACGATCCGACGAGGCCATACATGACTAACAAGAGAAGAACGATCCAGCACAACCAACCAAACTCGGATCTTCGGGTTGTGGCCTGTATCTATGATCAAGATTGTGTGACTAGCTTATTCAGTCTTATGGACGTCTCAAACCCATTACCCAGCAACCCCTTTTCCATCTTTGCTCTTCACCTTATTGAGCTCAAAGGGAGAGCATCTCCTGTATTTATAGACCATTCTCAACAGGAAGAGTACTGGGATTCCACTGATGAATTCATACATAGTGCTTTGAATGTGTATGCAGAGGCCCGAGCCGAGTGCATGAGTGTACATTTTTTGACCTCTGTAGCAGCTCAAAGAACAATGTATCAGGTACATCGATTGAATTTTTTAAGTATCATGCTAATACAATTTTTAATATATTGTTTCCAACATAACATGGCTTCTAGAAATCAACTCAAATAATAAATTTATGAAACAACTCATGCTTGTTGCCTGCAAATACTAATTTGATCTAATTTTCAAAAAAAAATCATTTTGTTATATATGAACATATTTTCTTAAACTTTAACTTTTCTTCTACTGCATTTTCCACATGTATTCCATATCATTGATCCAATTTCAAAGATTTAATCTTTAGGTGAAGAAAGGACCATTGATATCAGTATTTCAATAGCGTAAGGAACTATATAAAATCGGGACCAAGATGAAAAAAGTTGTTAAGTTCAGAATGAATTGAAGTTTAGGACCATGGATCATATAGGTTCTTACAGATCCAAATATAGATGAGGCAATGATCATGTCTTGGGTTTGATCTTATTGTAAGATTTGATAATCATTGGTGCAATAATAAATGTTTGCACAGGACATATGCGAGATATCTCTAGTGAAGAAGGCATCCTTCATAATCCTACCCTTTCACAAGAAATCCATGGTAGCCCTAAATGGTCCAGGCACAGTTCGAGCAGGTGTCCAATCCGTAAACTACAACTGCCTAATGCACGCCCCTTGCTCGGTCGGGATCCTCGTTTGCAAGGGCTCGTTGCAGCCGAGCTATGTGGGCCCAAACTCATCCGTTAATCAAGAACCAAGACGGTTCGCAATGCTATTTTTGGGCGGACCCGATGCCCGGGAGGCCCTGACCTACGCGGACCGCATGGTGGGGGACCCGGACACGTACCTAACTGTGGTCCGGTTCTTGTCTCATAACTACGAGGGAGACGACGAGATGGAGCGGAAGCTAGACGATGGAGTTGTGACTTGGTTTTGGGTTAAGAATGAGAGGAATGAGAGGGTTATATATAGAGAGGTGGTGGTAAAAAATGGGGCGGATACTGTGACGGCAATACAGGCGATGAACGAGGATGACGGGTATGATTTGTGGATTGTTGGGAGGAAAAACGTGGTGAACTCAGTGGTGTTGCAAGGTTTGTCTGATTGGAGTGAGAATCCGGAGCTCGGGATGGTCGGAGATTTCTTGTCGTCGGTTGATTTTAGCATGAAGGCGTCGGTTCTCGTGGTGCAGCAGCAGGTTTTGAGAGATCAGAATCAGAGTTGCAGGTCATTTAGGACCTTAACTTGATTGTTTTTTTTACAATTAGTGTTTGTTGTGTACATAGTTTTTTTTTTGGTTGAGTTAGTAGGTAGAGTCTATTCTGTTACCCTTTAGGAGTGGGATTAAAGAAGATCTGTAGAGTTTGTAAGGGTGAAAGAATGATGAAGTTCACTGATTCGAGCTTGTTTTTAATTTGTTCTTACTACAATGAATGGTATTTAACCAGTTTAAAAAAGAAGTTGTAGTTCAAAACCGCGTTTTCTATATTTATTCCGATGACTACCGTTGACGTCGTACGGTAGTAAAAATAAAATAATCAAAACAAAATACAGGAAGAAAAAGTTGAACCAATTGGTTAGATGATAATGGAGTTTTGAGAGTCTGAATGAAGAAGAGGTCACTCAATTCGTCATCTTCCTCCCCGACTCCGATTGCGTGATCAACGAGATATCTTCCCATGGCCGACGATCATCCTCAGAAGGCCATTTTCCGGCTTGAGATGGAGTTCAGAACGCTTCTCGAGAAAGGCGGCGAGTCCTTCGACCTGACACGAAACGGCGAGGAAGAAGACGAGGTGTTTATCGATGGAAACGGAGAGTCGATTCCGGTGGCGCGTCCTGTGAGTGACTACAACATCTTGATCGAAGCGCTGCCGGCGGGGATAATCGGCGATCTACACGAGGTTGCGAAGCAGATGGTTGTTGCGGGATACGAGAAGGAAAGCTCTGACGTTTACAGCTTTAATCGGAAGGAGTTTTTGGAGGAAAGTCTGTGGAGGTTAGGGTTACAGAAGCTGAGCACCGACACGATGGAGTGGAGCGATCTGGAAGAGGAGATCGAGCGTTGGACAATCGGCACCAACGTCGCGCTCCGGATCCTCTTTCCGAGCGAGCGCCGCCTTTGCGAGCGCGTCTTCTCCGGCTATCCATCAGCTTCGGACCTTTCTTTCATGGAGGTTTGCAGAGGCACAGCGATTCAGCTTCTCAACTTCGCCGATGCCGTCGCAATCAGTAGCCGCTCGCCTGACCGGCTGTTCAAGGTAATTGACGTGTACGAGACGCTCGGGAATCTGATGACCGAATTCGAGCTCCTGTTTTCGAATCAGTGCTGCGCGATCTTGCGAACGGATGCTGCTTCGATCTGGAAACGACTTGGAGAGTCAATCAGAGGGATAATCGTCGAATTGGGAAACCAAATTCGTCAGGATCCTGTGAAAATGGCTTCAGCAGGTGGAGGAGTTCATCCGATTACTCGATATGTCATGAATTACCTTCGTGCTGCCTGCAAATCAAGAAAAACCTTAGAAACTGTGTTTGGAGAGGGCAACACTTGTCTGTATGTACAAATCGCTTGGATTTTGGAGCTTCTAGACAGCAATCTAGAGGCCAACTCTAGAGTTTACAAGGACACTCCTCTGAGCTCTGTTTTCATGATGAACAATGGGAGATACATTCTTCAGAAGGTGCAGGACGATGAACTCGGAGTGATTCTTGGAGACGATTGGATCAAGAAGCAGAACGCAAAGATCGGATTATTCCATATGAACTACCAGAAAAGCTCGTGGAGCAAGACGATCGGAGCACTGAAGCTGGATAATGTGGACATGGCTAATGCATCTTTTAGGGAGAGGATCAATCTGTTTAGCAATTCCTTTGAACTGACTTGCAAAGCTCAGTCTTCATGGATTGTAGCTGATGATCAGCTGCGACAGGAGCTCAAGGTAGCGGTTGCTGAATCCTTGACATCTGCTTACACCAAGTTCCTTGAGAGATTCAGGAATTCTCCACAAGTAGGCAGGTACATTAAGTATAGCATCGAGGAAGTAGAGACGCAGATCAACAACGAGCTCTTTAAGGGAAGTGGTAGGAAGAGATGAAATCGCTCCTGAAATCTGTTTTAATCTGCTGATTGCTGAATTATTTTTGTTGTTGCTCTGATGATGTATGTATCAAGTTTTGTTGTAAGATCTTCTTGTATTGTACAAAATGTTTTATCATCGGCTGGATTGTAGTGCATTAATCTTATGCAACAGGTTTTATTGTTGTTGTTTTTTTAACAAGTCAACAAAAGCTCTCTAAGCTTAAAACTTCTAAGTCTGTATGATCTCCATTGAGACGGATCAAAGTTGAATTGAATATTGACACCTTGTGTGGCAAAAAAGTAAGCAACAACATTAGCTTCCCTGAAAGGTTGAAAAAGTGAGAAAATTTACAAGAGCTAAAATTAGTAGATAATTGTTGGATTATAGAGATGTATTTTCTGAATTCCGAAGGAGGTTCCAAGATATCCGAATTGAATTAATCACAATTAAGTTATCTCCTTCCAGAATCATACGTTGAATACCTAAGCGAAAAGCAGCCCGAAAGCCTTCCAAAGCCGTTATGGCCCTCAGTAATCAAGATGGTCGTATTAGGAATCTATTTACTATCCATGAGGATTGTTTTTCCAAATTCATTTCTAATAAAACTAACCAATATGAGAAGAAAGATCACTTCTTTTGGAGCCATCAAAATTGAGTTTAAAGACGTTGGTGAGAGGTTTATTCCATTTCATATGACGAGAGCTATGATTTTTTGTTTTCACGGTCAAGGGTTCATTTAACCTGGTTCTTTGGGACTCAACCACCCACTTACTAACTTGAGAAAATATAATGAAGGCTAAGGGCTCAAAATGTTTTGGTCACAATCTGAAGCTCGAAAAATCATATTATTACAGCTTCTCCACAAGTTTCACCAAGTGAAGAAGACCATAATGTCTGGGGATTCCTATTTGACAAACCATAAAATTGTTATTTAACACAGTAGATTCGTCACAGATCAAATAGAGGCTATGTTCGTCACAGAGCAAAACACATACAGGTCCATCACGAACCAAAAGGCACGGTTCGTCATAGAGCAATTTGTTTTAAAAAAATTGATTCATCACAAAGCAAATGAGATGATTCGTCACAGACCAATTTTTTTTAATTTTTTTCATAATTTTGTATAGAATTTCAATACGAGTCCGTGCATATAAAGTTCGTCGAAAACGGACATCGTCTTCCCTTCCAAAACAATCGTTTTCGTAAAGTTCGTAATATTTAAACATAATGCATAATTATACTTTATAAGTAATAAATTAGTGACATTAAATGATAATATATAATTTTAATTGCGTGATTTTTAATTATAATAAATAATTATACTATATAAATAATAAATTTATATAAGTTTTGGTTTTACGAACTTAATTCATACGACTATTGTGTTTTGGGGCTTTTGAAAGGGAAAACGATGTTCGTTTTGGACGTATTTTATATGAACGGACTCGTATTGAAATTATCTACAAGATTGTGAATTTTTATTTTAAAAAAATTTGATCTGTGACGAACCAATTTGTTAAAAAAAAATTGTTCTGCGACCGTGCCTTTTGTTCCACGACGAATGGGAAGTGAAAGAGATTTGTGACGAAGAGCATGCTGTGTTCATCCGTGACGAATCTCGGGGTGTTATAAATAGAATTTTAGGGTGTGCTCAATAGAACCTTTGTGATGTTATTAGGATTATCATGGATGAAAGAAGCTGGATTTATTTCAAAGGAATCATTATAATTTAGATTAAAAACTACATCGTCAAAACATTCAACATATTTGGACAAGAGAATGGTAACAGGGCATTCAAAAAAGAAATGATTTTTATTCTCATCAACTTCATCACATAAACAACATCAATCAGGAACACGATTAAAATGTTTATTCAGTCCATCAGTAGTTGGCAGACCATCCACTAAGGTTTTCCATAGAAAACTCTTGATTTTAGGAGGAATTTTCTTATTTTATAGAAAAGAAAAGGGTCAACTTTAGTATGATTAAGAGAGATCATCATGGCTTGATAAGTAGATCTAACCGAAAACACTCCATCAGACGCAGAAGACCATATGATGGAATCCAGGAGATTCAAGCTCAGAATATAGAGATCCATAATTTTGGTTGTGATGTCACGAGGGAAATGGAATTTAACTTGTCAAAATACCAGGTCTTATTCGGGTGAAAAAGGTCATATACAACAATACCAATATTATTGTTACGGAAATGTTCCAGATTACAGCCTGCAACCCAAGAATCTTTCCAGATATTGTTACTCTTCCCATTACCTATTTGCGAAAAAAGATGCTTCTTGAAGTCTTCCTTAAGGCTGAGATGACGATTGAATTTTCATGAGAACGAGCTATGTTTCTCTAGATCCAATAGAGAAGAATGATGAAGGTATTTATCGTAAATGATTTGGGACAAAATGTTCGACTAATCAGTAAGTAATCTCCATAAGAGTTTAAACTGCAAAGCGCGTTTATTATCTCAGACTTTTCGGAGACCAAGCTCTCTTAGTTTTAGGCTTACAAATATTTTCCCATCTAATGAGAGGATTATGATTAGGTTCATATTTATTCGAATAAAAAGCTTTGTTAATATCATCAATGTCATCACAAAATCTTTTAGGTAACAGAAAACTTTGCATCAAATAATCAGCTTTAGGGGTAAGGTTTGTTTGAATGAGAAGAGTCCTGCTAGCCCGAGAGAGACTATTAGCCATCCACTTAGATCTTTGTTTTTTCAAGTCATTGATTACATCATTAAATATTTCATTGCATACTCTACCATGAAGAATCAGAATACCAAAGATTTTTTCCAGTTTTGAGGTCAGAGGAATGTTAAGGAAACTAGCAAGCATGAGAGCAAAATCCTTAGAGACATTACTAGAGAATTGAAGGGAGCATTTGTGAAAATTGATATTGAGACCACTAATAGAGGGGAAATGATCAAGAAGTTGTTTAAGGAAATCGATATGATTTTATTTAGCTTCAACAAATATGATGGTATCATCAGCAAAAGTCAAGAAAGGAATAGAAATGGCATTGTCTACGGATACCAACTCTATTATTAATATTCGAGGATTCATTAGTAGGTTTCCTAGCAAGAAATTTTATTGCAATGATAAAGATAAAGGGAGCGATATGATCACCTTGTCTTATGCCACAAGAGGGTTGAAATTCGGGTCCAGGCTGGTTATTTACAAGGACCGAGCAAGTTGGTGGACAATTACATTTCATGATCATAGAGATCCATCTGGGGTCGAAACCAAATTGCTTAAGGATTTTAGGTAGAGTCCCAATCCAACGTATCGTAATCTTTATCCATATCAATCTTAAGAGCCATCCATTTAGTACCACTTTTTCTACTTTTCTTAAAATAACTAATGATTTCATGAGTAGCTAGAATATTATCCCAAATCAAACCTCATGCACAAAGGCTCCTTGGAGAGGTGACATAATTCTCGGAAGGATTTTCTTATAGACGATTGGCTAAAAGTTTAGATAAGATTTTATACAAGGAATTACAAAGGCTTATACTTAAAAAATGATTATTGTTAATAGGATGGTTAACTTTAGGTATAAGAGCTATGAATGAGTGGTTTAGTTCGTGACAAATTGTCCTGAATGGAAGAAATATTTGATTGCAGAGAACAACATGGAGAAGTAAGATACCAAAATTTCTGGTAGAAGTCAATGGTAAAGCCATCTGGCCGTGTAGTTTTATTAGGAGGTTGATCAAAACCAGCATCTTTAATTTCAACAAGAGTAGATTTACGAAGAAGGTCAAGGTTATCTTGAGTGGTTATAAGTTGAGGAATGATGTCAAGGTCACTGGTAAAGGGCGAGAATGGCGTGGTCTTTTTATACCGAAGTCTAAGTTAACTAGTAATGTCTTGAGTGATGGAATCTTGATCATGAAGAGCAATACCATCTCTTGTAATGAAACGATGGATAAATGATCATTTCTGAAAGTTTTTCGTTTTGGAAAAGCTATGAAAGTATTTCGAATTAGAGTCTGCTGCCATAAAATGTTTAGTTTTAACTCTTTGTTTCCAATAAGAATTTTAAAACTTAACAAGGCGATTATACTTACAAGTATGATTATGGATCCCAAACTTAATAGTATCATCATTAGGATTGTCAAGAAATTTAGTGAAAAGCATTTAAAGATAATCTTCGATTTTCTTTAATTGATCAAAGTTATAGTGGTTATGGGTACGAGCCCAATATTTCGAGTAGAATTTTAGAAACTTGAGCTTTGAATAAAATTTAAACATGTAAGAACCTCTGTGTTTTAAAGACCATACTTTGCGAACCAAAAGGTTACAGGAATCTTGGGTTGCCCACGCATTTTCTTAGCGAAAAGAAATTTAGAATGGTTACGCATAGCTCCAAGATTGCAGGTAATAAGGCAATGACCACACAAAGAGAAATGATGATGATAAACCGTCAAATTTCTAAAGATACTAGTTGAAGTAGAATTGATAAGGATACCATCAAGACATTCAAAGGTGTTGACAATCATATCACTAGTGGAAAAAACACTTGTTGCAGCGCCCTTGTTGAGGCGTACATTATATTGTTCGCCTCAACAACCTCAAAAAATCGGACTTGTTGAGGCGAACACTTTTTTGTTCGCCTCAACAGGGGTCTGTTGAGGCGTACATTATATGTTTGCCTCAACAAGTCAAGACTTGTTGAGGCAGACATAATTTGTGCACCTCAACAAGTGTAGCTGTACTAACCCTGTTGAGGCGCACAAATTATGCCCGCCTCAACAAAGTAATTTTAATAATATAAAAAAGCCTTACTATTTTCTCAACCGTTAGATTGAATTAATCAACGACTATGAAAAAATCTACTAAGTCACACGGATTGACCTATAACACCGTTATATCTCATCTCTCAATCTAGACCATTCATCTTTCCACACAAAAAACCCTAAAAAATCTTCTCATTCACTTCCGAGGTAGCCTCCTCTTCTAAACTCTCTTGATATCCTCATACTCCTCCATTCTCCTCCATTCTGCAAATCATCATACTCCTCCATTCTCCACTCCAATCTCCTCTTCCAAAAATGAGCAGATCTTTTTCTCCTCCGTTCTCCTCTCCTCCATACTCCTCCATTCTGCGTCGAAGGTCATCAGATCTGCGTCGAAATGGCAGATCTTCGTTCTCCTCTGTGTCGATGTCGTCCAGATCCGGTCTGATTGTGGTGCACAATCGATTTGCGAGGGAATCTCGCCGTTTCTGCCTTCTTTTAAGAGCCAAAATTTCAGATCCAGAAGTTCGCCATTCCTGCCTTCGTCTTCTTCCTTCAGAAGTTCAGATCCAGAAGTTCCTGCCTTCGCCGTCACCATCTCAAGTCGCACATGCCATCCAAGGTGGTTCGCAGCCACACAGTCGCTCTCTCCTTCGCTGTCACCATCTTCCCCGAGGATGATTCCAGGTTTGCAGCCTTCGTTCGACCATCCCTCTGGTCCGACCCCGGCGAATCGAGATTAGATTGTAAATTAGGCATTATTTTGCCTGTTTGTTGAGGTGGGTAGTTGATGAGGCTAAAGTCGTAGTGCCAAATCAAAGAAATAAACTCTAAACACTAACTAGAGTATAACAAGTAAGTAGAGGTCGAACCCAAGGGAATCAAAACACCAAATCAATGCAGTCAAGTGAAATATCAATTAGTGAACAAGTAACCAAAGGGGGGGGGGGTTTGATTGTATGGAACACAAAAGTAACAAATATCAAGCAAAGAAGGTTTGGTTGTGAATATGATGAGAAGGGGTTTCACGTAGCAAGTATCCACACAACAGTCAATCAAGTTGATCATAGATTTATCTCAAGTTCTATTCAATCCTAGGGAATGTTCCTATTCCAATCTTTAATATATCATCAGGTCAACCGGTCCTGATAATACTTACTATTCAACAATCAGGGAAACCTCTCAAGATTAGATGAAATAGCAGCAAAGGGCACAGGAATCATAAGGATGCATGCAATAACTTACAACCGTCAAGTATTAACATGCAATCAATTCTCTTTCATAAAAGCAATCAACTACCAGATCATGCAGATATGAATGCTACAATGACAAGGAATTCCACCGTATATTCCTAGTCTAGCAATAGAAAACTATCAATCAAACTAGGTGATCAAGCTAGCAAAACTAATAGAAATCAATAGATGAAGAACAAGAGAATTAATACAAACCCATAGGAAAAGAACAAGAGTTTAGAAATCTCACAACTTAATAACTGAAGGTTTCAACCGCTAAGTAAAACAATGGAGATTAGTTCCTGCTCATGGTTGCAGAACTAAATTGTCTGATGGAAAAGATGATAGAAAAGATGAAAGAACTAGGGTTCTTAAATAGAGACTAACCCTAAAAATATATGGTAAAAGAAATATCCTAAAACTAATTAAGGAAAATAAGAAAATAATAAAAAGAAATAAAAGCAAAGCAAAATAAGGAAAAGTCTGGAATATCTTCGGCCTTGTTGTGGCGATCGCCATATATGCCTGGCGATCGCCATCTTCATATAAATCTTTGCCGTAGCCTCTGTCGCCCCATGGCGATCGCCGTAGATTCATGGTGATCGCCATGCTCTCTTGAACTTATGAAATACTTCTGTTGTAGAATGGCGATCGCCTGGATGGTAGTGGCGATCGCCGCTGCTCCGCAGAATGTCTTCGTCTTCATGTCTTCATGTCTTCAATCTTTGATCCTCTTCTTCTTCGGTTCTGATCTTCATTTCTTCACTTCTTAATAAATATCTCAGAACATAATAATGACTCGAAACACATATGATAATACTCCTAAACTGATGTAATAATCCCTAGTTACGCTATACAAAGTGCAGCGTATCAAATACCCCATACTTAGACTTTTACTCGTCCCTAGTAACTTACAGAAAAGCTACCCATATAATAAAATACTCAAAGCCTCAGGAAGTACAAGAATATCTCCTAGTGATTACATAACCAATAAGCTCCTCCAAAACGCACAAAACACAACAACAATAATCAAGAACAAATGTGATACAATAAGCACATACCCATAACTACACCTTATTCCTCCAAGTGGCCTACCCGAATCCTCCTATACGCCTCCTTCTTATGTCTCCATACGCCAAGATGATAAAAAAAATCCTAAAACACTCATTTTTTTTAATAATACTCATCTTGCTTGGGCGCCCTTTCAAGTTTTCATCCCAACCACTCAATAATTGTTCCAGGCGCACAAAACTCACATCACTCAAGACTTATTTTTTTCCCCAGCCTAATGCCGGTCAAGCCACCTTCTTATTGCATAGATCTTGCTATCCAAGGATTTTGTATGCCTTTTTTCAATTTTTGTGGCTTTTTCATACAATATATATATTCAATAAGCTCATGCAGATACAACCAACACCCAAATAATTACATGTGAATACATTCTCCTCCCCCATACTTAAACATTGCATTGTCCTCAATGAAATGGAAGACATAAAAACGAACCCAGGGAAAGAGACAGAAGACTCACATACAAGGTCGGATGACCTTCCTCCAATAAAACTCAAAGTGTGGTAGAATGAGAAACTAGATGAGCACTAAATGTAATCCAATAATGCATAGCTCATCTAAAGCAAAAGAAAGACTACCTCCAATTGAGAAGGTGACCCAAACAAATCAACTCCTTGCAAATAACATGGTCACCAACAAGCTAAGCTCCAGCGAATGTAGATCTAGAATGATAGTACCAATGAAACCAAACTTGATGTAATACAACTCCTTACTTTCTTTTCTCTCATATATTTTCTGCACTCTATTTTTTTTAATCCGATATATTATTTTTGTTTTTCGGAATGATTTTCGGATTTTTTTTTTTTTTTTTTTTTAAGACGGGAGAGAAGACTTACAGCGAGATTGACTACTGACTGTAGCGGACCCTAAGCTTCGGTGATTTCCTCATGTCCATAGAAAAACTAAAAAGAAAATTAAACCGAACAAAAACAAATAAAAACAGTTACAAACCTCGGGTTGCCTCCCGAGTAACGCCTTATTTTATGTCGTGGCTCGACATGAAACTCAAGAGATTTAACTAACGCCATTTGGCTTTGTAAAAACAGTCTCTTGTCTGAATTCTTTCTTGAACCACTCATGAAACGCCTTGAATCTCGTCCCTCTTACCTTGACCACCTTGTCTTTAGCAATGAAGGTGGTTTCATTCACTTTCTCCTCCTTGACCGTATCAGGCGGTTGTTTAAGCTCAATGTCAAGTGCCTGCACACTAGACATCAATGGCATCTCGCCTGGCGAGGTCAGTAATGGAGGGCGATTGCCCAAAGGATGTGGAGAGAGCTTACCTTTAGGCTCTAGCTTAGCCTGACACTCCTGTATGATAGTAGATAAAACAGCATCTACTTTTGGGGGCTCTAAGAGATTCTCTAAAACAGGTTGCAATTCATCCTTACAAGTAGGCTTAATCACATCAATAGCACATAGAGAATTCTTATCAATGAGATCCATATCATATATATTATATTCTACCTTATCCCCATCAAACTCCATAGAGAGAGTACCACTATTCACATCAATTTTCGTTTGTGTTGTTTTCATGAAAGGTCTACCTAACAGTATAGGTGTGACATTATTAGCATGCTCCATATCCAACACAAAGAAATCAGCAGGAAAAATCAGATCACCAACAATAACAAGGACATCCTCAACAACCCCTTTCGGGTACACAGTAGACCTATCAGCAAGTTGAATAACAGTTCCTGTTTTATGCAAAGGTCCTAAGCCTAGTGATTCATACAAAGAGTAAGGCAAAACATTGATTGATGCACCTAAATCTAGCATGGCTTTGTCAAATTTAGTTTCACCAATCACACATGGAATGCTAAATATGCCTGGATCACCACATTTCTTAGGCATGCGTTTTTGAAACACTGTAGAAACTTGTTCACTTATTTCAACTTTCTTCTTTCCTTTCAGTTTTTGATTTTTTTTGATAGTGCAAACTTCTTTCAAAAACTTAGCAAATCTAGGAATACTTTTAACAAGTTTGAGCAAAGGAATGTTTACCTCACACCTACTAAAGGTTTCGAAGATCTCTTTGTCGTCCTCCAGTCTTCGAGTATCCTTCAATGATTCAGGAAAGGGGGCTACAGGCTTCTGAGAGAACAGAGGGGGGAAATTCGGGCGAACATAATCGTCAATGTACTCTGGGGACTCCCGGCGATCGCCATCAGCAACTGGCGATCGCGGTCGCGGATGATTTTGCACCTCAGCTTCTGGATTGTCATGGCGATCGCCATCGCCATATGGCGATTGCAGTCGGGATGCAGAATCTGTTTTGCTCTCTGTAATCTCATGGCGATCGCCACTCAAATCTGGCGATCGCGGTTTTGGCCCAGAACAGTCGTCATAAGTTTTGCCGCTCCTCAAGAACATTGCACTGACGTTCTCTCTCGGGTTTCTTACTGGTTCCCTGGCCTCTAATTTACTCACAGCTTGAGCAATCTGTCCTAACTGATTTTCAAGATTTTGGATACTCGATTCCGTTTTAGCATTTTGTTGCATCACAGTTTGAGCTAAGGACTTGATCATATCTTCAACAGTCATGGAATTCTGAGGTCTAGGTTGCTGATAATTAAAATTAGAAGAGTCATACCTTGGCCTTGGTTGCCATCCACCAACAGCGTTTACCTCAGCATTCGGCTCTTGGAGTTGTTGACCACCACTTTGCAGCATAAAAGCCTTCATCATATCTTTCAGTTCATTCATATCACTTTGAATTTTAGCGGGATCAAGTGAACTTACTGACTGTGTTCTTTGCCTGCTACCAAACTGCGTTGAGCTCTCAGCTAATTCCTCAAACATTTCAGTAGCCTGAGGTATAGTCAATCTTAAAAAGTTACCTCCACAGGATGCATTCACCATTCGACGATCCTCATCAATCAGGCCACTAAATAAGTACATAAGGAGATCTTGGTCAGTATAACTATGGAATGGGCAGCTTGAGCAAAGCTTCTTGAATCTCTCATAATATTCATAGAGACTCTCAGTTGAGTGTTGTTGAAGATTCATGATTTCCTTCTTTAAGCTGCTCAGTTTTGTAGCTGGAAAATATTTCTCAAAAAAGACCTTTTTCATTTTAGCCCATGTATCAATACTTCCTGGAGCTTGATAATAGAGCCAATCATTCGCAGCGTCTTTCAGAGTAAATCCAAAAGCTCTCAGCATGACCTGCTCCTCAGTAACACCTCTTGGCTTTATACTAGAACATATGGCATGGAATTGAGCCAAGTGTTTGTTGGGATCTTCTCCCGCTAAGCCATGGAAGTGTGGAAGCTCATGAATTAAACCAGCTTTTAATTCAAAATTCACACCTTCTTCAATCTCAGGAAACCTCACTGCCAAAGGTTGTTGGTTTAAGTCTGGGGCAGTGAGTTGCCTCATAGTAGGCAATGGCGGTCCATGTCGATCACCCATCTCGTTCTCTTGGTTCAGAGCTGCTCTTTGGTTCCGAAGGAACGTCCTTTCAATCTCTGGGTCAAAGAAAACAAGAGATGAATCAGTAGCACGGGTCTGAACCATAAAGGTTCACACCAAACAGTTGATAATTTCACAATTAGCACAAAATCAGAAAAATTTCAATTCCCCGGCAACGACGCCAAATTTGATGAGGCTAAAGTCGTAGTGCCAAATCAAAGAAATAAACTCTAAACACTAACTAGAGTATAGCAAGTAAGTAGAGGTCGAACCCAAGGGAATCAAAACACCAAATCAATGCAGTCAAGTGAAATATGAATTAGTGAACAAGTAACCAAAGGGGGGTGGGGGGGGGGGGGGTTTGATTGTATGGAACACAAAAGTAACAAGTATCAAGCAAAGAAGGTTTGGTTGTGAATATGATGAGAAGGGGTTTCACCTAGCAAGTATCCACACAACAGTCAATCAAGTTGATCATAGATTTATCTCAAGTTCTATTCAATCCTAGGGAATGTTCCAATTCCAATCTTTAATATATCAGCAGGTCAACCGGTCCTGATAATACTTACTATTCAACAATCAGGGAAACCTCTCAAGATTAGATGAAATAGCAGCAAAGGGCACAGGAATCATAAGGATGCATGCAATAACTTACAACCGTCAAGTATTAACATGCAATCAATTCTCTTTCATAAAAGCAATCAACTACCAGATCATGCAGATATGAATGCTACAATGACAAGGAATTCCACCGTATATTCCTAGTCTAGTAATAGAAAACTATCAATCAAACTAGGTGATCAAGCTAGCAAAACTAATAGAAATCAATAGATGAAGAACAAGAGAATTAATACAAACCCATAGGAAAAGAACAAGAGTTTAGAAATCTCACAACTTAATAACTGAAGGTTTCAACAACTAAGTAAAACAATGGTGATTAGTTCCTGCTCATGGTTGCAGAACTAAATTGTCTGATGGAAAAGATGATAAAAAAGATGAAAGAACTAGGGTTCTTAAATAGAGACTAACCCTAAAAATATATGGTAAAAGAAATATCCTAAAACTAATTAAGGAAAATAAGAAAATAATAAAAAGAAATAAAAGCAAAGCAAAATAAGGAAAAGTCCGGAATATGTTCGGCCTTGTTGTGGCGATCGCCATATATGCCTGGCGATCGCCATCTTCATATAAATCTTTGCCGTAGCCTCTGTCGCCCCATGGCGATCGCCGTAGATTCATGGCGATCTCCATGCTCTCTTGAACTTATGAAATACTTCTGTTGTAGAATGGCGATCGCCTGGATGGTAGTGGCGATCGCCGCTGCTCCGCAGAATGTCTTCGTCTTCATGTCTTCATGTCTTCAATCTTTGATCCTCTTCTTCTTCGGTTCTGATCTTCATTTCTTCACTTCTTAATAAATATCTCAGAACATAATAATGACTCGAAACACATATGATAATACTCCTAAACTGATGTAATAATCCCTAGTTACCCTATACAAAGTGCAGCGTATCAGCAGTACAGTGACCGCCTCAACAAGTATTTACTTGTTGCAGCCCCCTCTATTGCAGCGACCCCTGCCCGCCTCAACAGAGGGGTTTTTGCCCGCCTCAACAGAGGGGTTTTTGCCCGCCTCAACAGGTGTTTTTTCCACTAGTATATGATTGGATTTTCGCCAAGTGAAAGGGAAACCTACAAATTTAGCATCAACCAAGTCAAGTTCATTCATAAGCCATTGAAGACGACAAAATCTATTGCTCATAGTTGGATCACCTCCTGCTTTGTCCGTTGGTAAAAGAATATCATTAAGATCTCCAATGATAATCACTGGTAGATTAATGGTCACAATTTCAGCTACAATATCATTTCAAAATTGAGTTCTAAATTTTTCACGAGAAGGGGTATAAACAAAGTCAAGTTCATTGGATAAGTTCCCAAATTTTCTTCTATTGCAAGTTCATGGGCACTCATTTTATTTATAACCCGAGTTTGTGCAGTAGTTTCCTCACAATGGCAGATGAAATCAACTGGGAAGAGACTTTTCTTTTTGAGATGCAGAGGTCAATGGTGGAAAATGATTGTAGATTGGTAAAAATCTCCATCCTTTATGTTATTGCCTAATCTCTTTTTCAGTTTTCTTTCAAATTTTAATATGATTCAGTTTTATATATTTCATCCAATCCCTTTTGACCATGCCAATGAATATCTCAAGGAGTTCAAAGATAAGGAAATCATCTTGTGTGTGGAAGATAAAGAAAATTTGGGAACTTATCCAATAAAATGAGTGCCAATGAACTTGCATCAACCAAGTCAAGTTCATTCACAAATTTTTCACGTGGGACGTCGAAGCTTTGCCTTTCCCTTTGACAGCCAAGAGATTCTTGAAGGACAACCGGGCACTGGAGTGTGTTGCCCGGGTACTAGTCGCTGCCATCACAACATGGCCTCACGGTGAGCAATTTAATAAATCATGTGACTAAGGCGTCAGATCTTGAGACAATTATATTTGGATGGCGATGGAGTCGGCTCCATGTCGTCAGAAGGGATGGGTAACAAGGTCATTGCGTTCTGGAAAGTACGATGTAGATCCGGAACAACGAGGACTTCTCTCAACTTCGCTTCAAGGACAGGATTTGCCGGTCGATCTTCTTCTTCAGGGACTGCAAAAGAGAAAAAGTAAGACAAAGTTAAGACACAACAAGGAAAAATAAACACGGGAAGGATACATACCTTGGCGTAACCATCTTGTCCTCGGGAAACCCCAATCCTCCTCCGTTCCGAGTGACGCAACTTGAGCAAAAAAGTACCGCTTCTTCCAACCCCTATCGTTGGGACTCTGACCCAAAGCAAGAGTGTTGTACCAGGATCATGCTTTAAAGCAGTACATGTTGGATTTTGTTGTCACCGGGTGATGGAAGTACTCAAAAGAAACAAGATCGAAGTTCAAATCAGGGTACCTTTCATTCAGACGATCCAAGATCCTTAACAATCTCCATCCATGAGGCATAACTTAACAGCAGGCAAGATTGTACCTTTCCAAGACACCCCGGACCAGCTTGGAGAAAGGGAAGACATGACCAGACGTGACGAGAAGCAATGAAGCATAACTTAAGGATGGAGTCGGCCGAGTATATATTATCTTATCTCCTTGTGTATTGTTGTAATTGGTAAAAGATACGAGAAAGAATATCTTTTTACCTTATTATTATATCGTCATTAGATAAAAGGAAGAGATAAGATCTCGTTTCCTAAAAGATTTAATTAGGGTTAACCTATAAATAAAGGTTAACACCTTCTTTGTAATTCATTCAGCCACCATACGAGTAATACTAAGTTCAAGCTTCAACCCTAATTTACCATATTGTTCTTGAGTGTTGAGACTATACCGTGTTCTTTGATCTTTGCCCTACAATTGCTTAGTTATCATCTCGTTGATAATTTCGCTACAAACAATTGGCGCCCACAGTGGGGCTTGATAAAAAAAGGTATCGTCTCTCCATAGGAAAATAACTTCTTTTTTGCAGGAAAACCATGACTAGTCCGACGAACAACCCACGTAACAAGGAAAAGAGATCCGAGGAAGAAGACCCTGCGACGATTCCTCTCGTTCCAGCAGGCGAAGACACAGAGAAAGATCTCGAGAATACTCCCAGTACTCCAAAAAGCAACGCTCCCATAGAAGAACAGGGGACGAACAACGAGATAACTGGTGTGGCCGCCGTCAGAGTTCAATTCGACACCCTCCAGAAAGCATGGGCAGAGACCAAAAACGCCGGTGAGGAAAACACGTTAGGACTCACCAAAGAGAACGAGCGAATGCGTTCCATAATAAAGGAACTTAAGGCAGAATCGGCGAGACCACACACCTATGTTCGTAGTCAGAGCGTCCTTCGACAACTAGACATGGACGCCGTCGCTGAGGAAGGAGCGATTTATGGGTCCTAGGAACATCAAAGTATCGTCTCGTCGAGAGAGACGATTCCAAAAAGGAAAGCTGAAGAAGCCATGGCACCGAGCGCTATCGCAACGCTCGTAGCACAACAAGTCGACGCCTTGAGGAAGGAGATGATGCTAATTCCCGGAGCGCCTAAGTCCATAGTCCCCGAGCATAAATTGGGATATCAAGAGAGTCCCTTCGTCAACGCCATCGCCGTCCAAAAAATAGCTAAGAAGTTCATCGTCGCTGATCTCCCCGTCTACGACGGATCCGATGACCCAGAAGAGCATATCCTACTCTACAAGGCCAAGCTCTCCACGAGTTCAATCGAGCCAGAAATGAGGGAGGCAATGATGTGCAAATTCTTTAGCTCGACGTTGAAAGGTCCAGCCTTGACGTGGTTTATCCATTTGCCCAGGGGAAGTATCTCGTCTTATGCCGAACTCTCCAACATATTCCGCCTACAATTCTCCAGCAGTAAGATGTTCGCAAAGCAACCTTCAGACCTCCATAACATGCACATGAACAAAGGCGAAACCATAAGAGCCTTCATGAAGCGTTTCAACGACGAGAAGATTACGATCCCAGAACTGCTGCCGACGCGTTTAGGCGCTCTCTCCCCCGAGATAGTGACCTGTACAAGGAATTGACAAAGACTCGTCCTGATTCATTCGTCTCGACGAGAGAAAGGGCCATGGAAGCTATGCGTCTTGAAGAAGATCTCCTAAGGCATGCTGAAGAGAAGTCTCGATCTCCGCATAGACGAACCCCTCCGCGCAGAGATTCTCCTCAACGGAAAAGTAGTGAACGTCACGATAGGAGAAACAAGCCGTTCCAGAGAGAGCCTCCCATGGTGCATAACGTGAATGAGATCAATAACGTTTACGCAGTCGAAAGAGGTGTACACATGAAAACTGACGCGCTACGAGTCATGAACGCAATGGAGAAACTCCACGATGTGAAGTGGCCCAAAAAGTCAAATCCAGAAAAGAGATCAGGATAAGGAAGAGGATATTGTTAGTTACACAACGATTTAGGACATCCCTCAAATGATTGTTATACCCTGAGAAAAGAAGTGTTGCGCCTCCTGGAAAGAGGCGACCTACTAGATCTACTCTCCAAAGAGGGAAGAGACGTGTTTGAAGGAGCGAGGAAAGGGAAAAGATCTCCAACGCCGCCGCAGCCCCCGTCAAATATTTCAAGGACAGTCAATACTATCTGATGTGATTCCATCCCATCTCCAAGTCAAGGACATAAGCAAATCCCAAGAAGATTCAACGCCTCAAGACCAAGACATGCCTAGGCGGATCGATCACTCGCGCCAAGGACAAAGAATTGGGCGCCTAACTCAAGCAAGGCCTACACACTTATGGGCTTCCTTCCCATGTCCAACCTGACCCATATACACTCTTGGAAGTCAAGGAAGAGCCTTGAAGAGTAAGCCCATCAAGAAAGGAATCCTAGGCACACTTATGCCAACATTCCTTTCTTGCATTTTTCCTTTATGGTATTGTTTTAATCCAGCCTTGAAACCTTTAAGGCAGATGTTTTTAGACTTTATTTTTGACATTTTTTATGTGTTAATTCAGGCTTTGAAAGCCTTAGAAAGTTACCTTAGGAGGCAGGCCAAAAACAATATAAAAGGCCACATCTTCCTTTGTAATTTTCAGCTTTTGACTTGATGAAAAACCTCTTATTGAGAATCGTTGAAAACTCACTTTTATCTTGAGTTTGTGTGTAATATCAAACTCTCAAAACTCTTAGTTCTTCCCTTGGTGCGTCATATCCAAAGTTAGAACTCAAGAACAATCGTTGGTCTTGTTTCAAGAGTGAGTCATATCTCTTGAATCTCGATCTCTCCTAAACTTGAGTGGTGAGTCATATCCACAAGAGTATTAGGTGCTTATCCATTCTTTTCAATTCTCTAAGGTGCGTTATATCCTATGTTGAATTGATCTGCCTATCCCAAACTCTCCTTGATTCAACATTGAGAGTTATATCTTTTCCTTTTTCAAGCACATCAAATAACATTGTTTTTGAGAGCTTATTCGATATGTCCATTTCTGGGCTTTACTTGACGATTCCTTGAAGATCTTTGAAGCCATTCCTTGCACCGTGTCACACCCGATCCTTGATTCACATAAGCGGCTACACCGCCTCCGCCGCCAAGAGAAGCGTCAGGGCGTTGCGCGGTGAAGGAAGTACTTTGCCTATCTATCACGTAAGGACTGTTAAAAGGGATTGTCCAATCACGTTCGAAGAACCCAACGGAAGCGTAGATCATCATGACGGGTTAGTTATTTCCCTCACCATTAGTAATTGCAAGTTTAAAAGGATCCTCATCGGTAACGGAAGCTCGGCCAACATCATCACCTTATCCGCAATCAAAGAGCTCGGACTATCTAGTGACGACGTAGTGAAGAAATACATCCCCTTAGTAGGTTTCAGCGGCGAAGTTGCCGACATGCTGGGAGAGATCACCCTGACCACCCTAGCAGAAGGGGTCAATATGCAAACTAAGTTCGTGGTAATGGAAGCAGAGTCGCCCTATAACATGATCTTGGGAAGGCCATGGTTGCATGATATGAAAGCCATACCCTCGACATACCATCAATCCTTGAAGTTTGCATCTCCATGGGGGATCCAAGAAATCAAAGGTGAACCACAGATAGCGAGAAAATGCTACAACATAGGAATGAAGAATACAACCAACGCGTCCCTAGAGAAGAAGAGTAAGGCATAGCAATTAAAAGACCATGAAGAACAAGTAAGATATGCTCAACAAAAACTCTACGAGGTAAAAGAAGAAATGGGCCAGGTAGGTGATGAGACATACATTCTGGAAGTCAAATCATACGTCGTCCGAAAAGTAGAGAAGAGAAAAGAGTCTTCATGGCGGAGAACCCTGACCAAAGCTACATGTTCTTAAAACACCATCCATCGTAAAAATACCACCAGAGAAAGTTTGAAAGATTTTTATGCATTTTTTGATTCCCTTCTATTTCCCTTTGCATGAGTAGGATTAAGTTTTTTAATAAGAACGTGTCGTTATTGTTTGTGCCTAAAAATACGACGAGTATGGAATGCGTGAAGAGCTACGCGTAGAAGAATTGTCTCGACGCGACGAGAGGAGTAAGAGATGTCGTCGACGTGACGAGACGTGGCAAAGGTCTCGTTTATCTTGAAGATTAGGTTGACCGAGTATATGTTATCCTATTCTGTATTATATTATTGTAAATGGTAAAAGATATGGTAAAAAATATCTTTTACCTAGTTTGTTATATAGTTATTTAGATAAAAGGAAGACATAAGATCTCGTTTCCTTAAAGATATTATTAGGGTTAGCCTATAAATAAAGGCTAACGTCTGCTTTGTAAGTATCTAAGCCGTCATTCGAGTAATACCAAGCAAAAGTTTCAACCCTAATTTCCTACCTTGTTCTTGAGTGTTGAGATTATTCCATACTCTTTGATCTTTGCCCTACAATTGCTTAGTTATCTTCTCGTAGGTAATTTCGCTACAAACAATTGGCGCCCATCGTGGGGCGAGATAAAAAAGGTATCGTCTTTCCATACAAAAAGAGCTTCTTTTTTTGCTGGAAATCATGTCAAGTCCGACCAACAGCCCGCGCGATGGTGACAAAGGACCCGAAGAAGAAGAGCGAATAACGGTTCCTCTCGTTCCGATGGAAGGAAATGCGGGAAAGGATTTCGAGAACACTCCCGACGCTCCAAAGAGCGACGCTCCCACAGAAAGGCAGGAGACGAACGACGATATGACCAACGTGAAATCTGTCAGAGTCCACTTCGACACTCTCCAAAAGCCATGGACGGAAGCTAAAAACGCCAGTCAAGAAAACACGTCGGGACTCACCAAAGAGAACGAACGACTACGTTCCATCATAAAAGAGCTTAAGGCAGAATCAGCAAGGCCACTCACCTACGTTCGTAGTCAAAGCGTCGTTCGCCTCCTGGATATGGATGTTGTCGCCGAAGAAGGAGAGGATTACGGGTCCCAGGAGCAACGAAACACCATCCCGTCGAGAGAAACGAGTCAGAAAGAACAGTCTAAAGAGAAGTTGACTTCGGACGCCGTCGCCGCGCTCGTAGCACAACAAGTCGGAGTCTTAAGGAAGGAGATGATGTTGATGCCCGGGGCTCCCAAATCCATAATCCCTGAGCACGAGTTCGGATTTCAAGAGAGCCCTTTCATCACCGCTATTGCCGCCCAGAAAATAGCCAAGAAGTTTACTGTCGCCGATCTCCCCGTTTATGACGGATCCGACGACCCAGAAGAACACGTCTTTCTCTACAAATCTAAGCTCTCCACAAGTCCGATTGAGCCAGAGTTGAAGGAAGCGATGATGTGCAAATTCTTTAGTTCAACGTTGAAAGGTCTAGCCTTGACGTGGTTCATCCACTTACCAAAGGGAAGCATCTCCTCCTACGCGGAACTCTCCAACCAATTCCGATTACAATTCTCCAGCAGTAAGTTGTTTGCAAAACAACCCTCAGATCTCCATAACATGCGCATGAACAAAGGCAAAACCATAAGAGCCTTCTTGAAGCGTTTCAATGACGAGAAGATTACGATCCCAGATTGCAGTGAGGCCACTGCCGCCGACGCGTTCAGACGCGCGCTCCCCCGAGACAACGATCTGTACAAGGAGTTAACAAAGACTCGTCCTAATTCATTTATCTCGACGAGAGAAAGAGCTATGGAAGCCATACGCCTTGAAGAAGACCTCCTAAGTCATGCTGAAGAAAAAACTCGATCTCCGCGTAGACGTACCCCTCCGCGCAGAGATTCTCCCCAACGGAAGGATGGCGAACGTTACGATAGAAGAAACAAGCCGTTTCATAGAGAACCTCCCATGGTGCACAACGTAAGCGAGATCAATAGCGTCTATGCGATCTAAAGAGGCGTATACATGAAGACCGACGCGTTGAGAGTTATGAACGCGATGGAAAAGCTCCATGACGTGAAGTGGCCTAAAAAGCCAAATCCAGAAAAGAAATCGGGATCAGGAAGAGGATACTGCGAGTTCCACAACGACTCGGGACACCCAATAAATGATTGTTATACTCCGAGGAAAGAAGTCCTACGTCTCCTGAAAAGAGGCGACCTATTAGATTTACTTTCCAAAGAGGGAAGAGATGCGTTCGAAGGAGCAAGGAAAGGAAGAGGATCTGCAACACCGCCCCCTCCTTCATCGAGTCGTTCAAGGACAATCAACACGATCTTCGGAGGCTCCCCCATAAGTGGCTATACCGCCTCCCCCGCCAAAAGAAACGTCAAAGCATTACGCGGCGAAGGAAGTGCTTTATCGATCTACCACGTCAGAACCGTTAAGAAAGATTGTCCAATCACGTTCGAGGAACTCAATGGGAGTGTAGATCATCACGACGGGTTAGTTATCTCCTTAACCATTAGTAATTGCAAAGTTAAAAGAATCCTCATCGACAATGGAAGCTCGGCCAACATCATCACCCTGTCCGCGATCAAGGAGCTCGGATTATCTAGTGACGACGTGGTGAAAAAGTACATCCCTCTAGTAGGCTTGAGTGGCGAAGTCGCCGATATGCTAGCAGAAATCACCCTAACCACTCTGGCGGAAGGGGTCAATATGCAAACTAAATTCGTGGTAATGGAGGCCGAGTCGCCCTATAACATAATCCTGGGAAGGCCGTGGTTACACGGTATGAGAGCTATACCTTCAACGTACCATCAATCCCTGAAGTTTCCATCTCCGTGGGGAATTCAAGAGATCAAGGGCGAACCACAGATAGCAAGGGAGTGCTACTGCATAGGAATGAAGAATACAACTAACGCGTCCCTAGAGAAAAAGAGCAAGGCGTAGCAATTAAAAGAGCATGAAGAACATGTGAGATATGCTCAACGAAGGCTCTACGAGATAAAAGAAGAAATAGGCTGGGTAGGCGACGAGACATACGTCCTAGAAGTAAATTCCTACGCCATCCGAAGAGTAGAGAAGAGGAAAGCGTCTTCATGGTCTGAATCATCAAGTAACAAAGAGTCCAAACGCCTAAAAACGAGGAAAAGTCATAGAAAATCCAAAAAAGAGGCTAGGGGTAGGAGAGTAACCCCCGACGCGTCAAAGAAAAAGCCATCCAAGAAGCGAGATAAAGGCTTCGATAAGCACGACGCATCTCTACGGAAAAGTAAGCAAAATCTCCGAGTTCAATAGTGGAGGAAAAGTAAGCAAAATCTCTACGGAAAAGTAAGCAAAATCCCGACATAAGCTACATGTTCTTGAAACGTCATCCACCGTAAAGGCACCATCAGGGGTAGGCGTTTTTAATAAAAGCACGTCGTTATCTTTACGTCAAAACGACAAGGGGTCGTGGCGACTAGGGGTAGGCGTCGAAGTCGATGTTTGTTAGTGTTAGTGCATGATGCATCTTTTATTAATATATAAGTAGAGCTTTTCTTTCCAACGTGTTATGCATGCTGAGTTGTTTCATTTTCACGACCTGCTCTATGTCTATTAAGAGAACGTGCCTCTTGAGTACGGTGTACCAAATAAGAAGCAAGAAGGCAGCGGTGAAAATCCGCGCCGGGGGCGAATTTCGTTAGTCTACGCGTTCGAGGCTTCATCTACGCGTAGGCAACGTTATCCGAACCGCCGACTGATACGCTGCACTTTGTATAGCGTAACTAGGGATTATTACATCAGTTTAGGAGTATTATCATATGTGTTTCGAGTCATTATTATGTTCTGAGATATTTATTAAGAAGTGAAGAAATGAAGATCAGAACCGAAGAAGAAGAGGATCAAAGATTGAAGACATGAAGACGAAGACATTCTGCGGAGCAGCGGCGATCGCCACTACCATCCAGGCGATCGCCATTCTACAACAGAAGTATTTCATAAGTTCAAGAGAGCATGGCGATCGCCATGAATCTACGGCGATCGCCATGGGGCGACAGAGGCTACGACAAAGATTTATATGAAGATGGCGATCGCCAGGCATATATGGCGATCGCCACAACAAGGCCGAAGATATTCCGGACTTTTCCTTATTTTGCTTTGCTTTTATTTCTTTTTATTATTTTCTTATTTTCCTTAATTAGTTTTAGGATATTTCTTTTACCATATATTTTTAGGGTTAGTCTCTATTTAAGAACCCTAGTTTCTTTCTTTCTATCATCATCTTTTCCATCAGACAATTTAGTTATGCAACCATGAGCAGGAACTAATCTCCATTGTTTTACTTAGCGGTTGAAACCTTCAGTTATTAAGTTGTGAGATTTCTAAACTCTTGTTCTTTTCCTATCGGTTTGTATTAATTCTCTTGTTCTTCATCTATTGATTTCTATTAGTTTTGCTAGCTTGATCACCTAGTTTGATTGATAGTTTTCTATTGCTAGACTAGGAATATACGGTGGAATTCATTGTCATTGTAGCGCTCATATCTGCATGATCTGGTAGTTGATTGCGTTTATGAAAGAGAATTGATTGCATGTTAATACTTGACGATTGTAAGTTATTGCATGCATCCTTATGATTCTTGTGCCCTTTGCTGCTATTTCATCTAATCTTGAGAGGTTTCCCTGATTGCTGAATAGTAAGTATTATCAGGACCGGTTGGCCTGCTAATATATTAAAGATTGGAATAGGAACATTCCCTAGGATTGAATAGAACTTGAGATAAATCTATGATCAACTTGATTGACTGTTGTGTGGATACTTGCTAGGTGAAACCCCTTCGCATAATATTCTCACCCAAACTTTCTCTACTTGTTACTGGTTACTTGTGTGTTCCTGCAATCAAACCCCCCCCCTTTGGTTACTTGTTACTAGTTGATATTTCACTTGACTGCATTGATTTGGTGTTTTGATTCCCTTGGGTTCGACCTCTACTTACTTGCTATACTCTAGTTAGTGTTTAGGGTTTTCTTTGATTTGGCACTACGACTTTAGCCTCATCACCGACCCTGAGTCGACGCTTCCCATGATTGTTAGCGACGTGTGGCAATGGTCATGAGGAATGAAGCCCGGTACCTCACGAAGCCGGCCGGATCCTCTGAGCAAACAAGGTCGAACCTATTTGACACGATCACTCTCCAGGAACGCGTCTTCACGCCTTCCATCCCCTCTGAGAGTCATGAATCCACGGGAAAAACGCCAAACCAGCAGGGATGCGTCCACCGGCATCGTAATTCCTAACAATCTAGAAATCGGACGCCACACGATGAATAGGCCCGTCGATTAAAAGAGTTCGACGTCGACCTAACGCTAGCGTGAGGCAAAAGACCCATCTTAAAAGTAATTCCACACAAACGCAGAACAAAGTACACGCACCAAAGCGAAGTACGTATGGCCAGATAAAGAGTAAGCTCCCAAGACATCTCCGACGTGAAGAACAACGCACATAATGCGAAGGACAAATGAAGCAAGCATAAGAATCTTTGGTAGTTCTAACCTAGTCTACGAGGAGCCTAAGTCAAACCTACCAAAAGGGGTAGGATTACGCCAAAAAAGAATGAAAAGCGCCTAAAAGATAGCAACAACGTGAGAACAAGAAAGCTGGCAGCAATAAAACGCTATCACCAAAGGTGTTGATCCGAATTCAAAAGAAAGAAGCGATCCAATTACAAGCGACGCGTACAAATACCCTACGCAAAGAAAAAGATAAAGGCTACAAGGACTTGGAATCGCCCTCAGACGACCTTGAGCCGGAAGCGCGACCATCGCTTTCCTCTTCATCAGCCGCAACCTCCTCCTCGTCGACAAGTTCTCCGCCTTCAGCATCTACGACGTCGGGATGAACACCCGCGGGAGGTTCCGGAAAAGCTTCCCTAAACTCAGCACGCTCGCCCACCGCATCCCAATCTTTGTGCTTACCAGCAGCGTACTCCTCATAAACTTCCACCCTGGACAACCAAGACCAATAGACCTTCACCTCCTCCAAATCCTTGTCATGCTGCGCCCTGTTCCTTTCCACGTCCTCCTTCATGGTACTGAGATCCTTCTCCAGACCCTCGACTCGCTTGGTGATCGTCTCGTTAAGGGAAAGAACCTCAGTAACCTTGTCCGTCGCCGTCTTCTCTGCCTCACGAGACTTCTCCAGCAAACCGTTCAAACGCGCAACCTCCGACGAAGCATCAGACGCCTTTTTCTCCAACGCCTCCATCTGTTTTGGATACGCAGATAAGAGTGTCCAAGCGCATAGCGACGCCTAAATCCCCTGAAAGAAGGAACAAGAAAAATAAGAAAGGAAGCTCGCGAGAAAACCATCAGAGAAAATAGAAGTTACAATCTTACCTGCCATTGAGCAGCGAAAGCCTCTCCCATAACGTCGGCAGGATCCATCGACGCGTAATGGTCGAGAGATGACGAAGATCGAAGCCCCATCAAGGCCATCAGAAGTTCCCTTCCCGGAGCGAAAGCGTTTGAAATCACACCAGGGAACTCATCCACAGATGAGTATTGCTCCTCGGGAGCCTCGACCACTTTCTACTTTCCCTTCCTTGAACGTGTTGCCTTAACCAGAGAAGGAGACGACGTAGACTCCAAAGTAGCCATAAGGTCGACGTCCAAAGGAGCAGCGGACGAACATCCTTTTATGGTGAGCTGCCTCTTCCTCGACGTCACAAGATCAGTGGCAGACTCGGCGCGAGCACGAACGCGAGAAATTGAAGCTGCATCACCAACATAGAGCAGACAATTAGAGCACAAGTATAAGAAAATAAGTTGATAAAAGATAAACGAGAAGAAGCCGACTTACCAGATGGCGTCGCAGGGCCGCAACGATGACCTTCTCCGTCATGACCAAAGAAGGTCCGGTCAACTTCAGGAATCGCCAAAAGCGCGGCTACAACCTTTTTTGACTTCGTCCTTGTCTTGAGAGCCTCCCCATTAACTGTAAAGCATATAAAGTTATAAGTAAGTAAAGCATCGACGAGCAAAACATACGTCCTTCTGAAAAGAAAAAGAAAAAGTTGTTAAGATAAGGTAACGAAACTTACTCTCGGGGTTCCACTCCTCAATAAGCCAAGAGCACGCATCTCCGAGGGAAGATTTCTCCACGAAGTAAAAGACCTCGGCCCAACCCCGATCGGTTGTACTCTTCTCAAAGGATATCCTAGCCTTCTTCTGCTTAATATTGAAGTAAACCCTGCCCGGCGAATTAAGCGAGACAGTTAGAGAATTAGCAAGGTCCGCCGCGACGAAGTCCAAGCCGTGTTTTTCAATAGCGTCGTCAAGAGCGCCCCAGATGCGCCATGCCCCAGGAAGAAGTTGACCTATTGCCAAACCTAGAATGAGCATAAAAGATTTGACCAGAGGCGAGAACGGGAACCGATGCCCCGCCAGAAAAGGATTCTCGCAGACCGCTATCCATCCCGACCGATGCGTATCTGCACAAACCCCCTCTAGACGTTAAGCCCTGTAAGACGCCTTAGGGGTATTGTTTGTGCCTAAAAATACAACGAGTATGGAACGCGTGAAGAGCTACGCGTAGAAGAATTGTCTCGACGCGACGAGAGGAGTAAGAGATGTCGTCGACGTGACGAGACGTGGCAATGGTCTCATTTATCTTGATGATTAGGTCGGCCGAGTATATTTTATCCTCTTTTGTAGTATATTATTGTAAATGGTAAAAGATATGGTAAAGAATATCTTTTACCTAGTTTGTTATATCGTTATTTAGATAAAAGGAAGAGATAAGATCTCGTTTCCTTAAAGATATTATTGAGGTTAGCCTATAAATAAAGGCTAATGCCTGCTTTGTAAGTATCTAAGACGTCATTCGAGTAATACCAAACAAAAGTTTCAACCCTAATTTCCTGCCTTGTTCTTGAGTGTTGAGATTATACCATACTCTTTGATCTTTTCCCTACAATTTCTTAGTTATCTTCTCGTAGGTAATTTCGCTGCAAACAGTTATCTTTAGGTAAAAGCGACAAGAGGTCGCGGCGGCTAGGGGTAGGCGTCGATGTCAGTATTTGTTGTTCCATGATGCATCTTTTATTAATATACAAGTACACCTTTTCTCTCCAACGTGTTAAGCATGCCAAGTTGTTTCATTTTTATGACTTGCTCTATTTCTATTAAGAGAACATGCCTCTTGAGTACGGTGCACCAAATAAGAAGCAAGAAGGCCGCGGTGAAAATCTGCGCCGGGGGAGAATTTCGTTAGCCTACGCGTTCAAGGCTCCATCTACGCGTACGCAATTTTAGCCGAACCGCCGACTCCGAGTCGACGCTTCCCATGATTGTTAGCGACGTGTGGCAATGGTCATGGGGAATGAAGCCCGGTACCTCACGAAGCCGGTCGGATCCTCTAAACAAATAAGGTTAAACCTATTTGACACGGTCATTCTCTAGGAACGCGTCTTCACGCCTTCCAGCCCCTCTGAGAGTCATGAATCCACGTCCATATCGCCAAACCGGCAGGGAGGCGTCCACCGGCATCGTTAGTCCAAACAGTCAAGAAATCGGACGCTACACGATGAATAGGCCCGTCGATTAAAAGAGTTCGACGTCGACCTAATGCTAGCGTGTGGGAAAGGATCCACCATAAAGTAAGGGGTAACGTCACAAGCTGATTAAATCACACGCCGATCTACGTCCGCCACTCGCTCCGGGTTCGAAGGAAATGTTGGACCCAACCTTCATATAAGCCGACAAATTAACAAAAGCAGCCGCGATGACCTTAACTATACTAGGGGTAGAAGAACAAATACCTCAAAGATAAATTGAATGAGATCACAGAAGCAAATCTACACGCTCATAAGCAAAGCACATGTAAGGAACCACAAAAAATCTGCGAAAAACGCACAAGCACCGCAAGAACATCAAAGGAAAATATGATGTCTTTGGTAGCTTCAACCCAGCCAACAAGAGACCTGAGCTACAACCTACCAAAAGGGGTAGGACTACACCCAAGAAACCAAAGGAATACGAAGTACCTAAGAAATAACAACGACGTAAGAACAAGAAACTCGACAACAATAAAACGCTACCGCCAAAGGAGCATAGAGAATTCAAGGAATAAAAATACAAGTACATTAAAAGAAAGTTTCACCAAGGAGAACAAAGGTAATAACGTTTAAAAGAGAAGCGCCCCAACTATGGGCAAGGCGTACAGATACCCTACGCAAAGAAAAAGAAAAAATTACAGAGATTTGGACTCGCCCTCAGACGACCCAGAGCCAGACGCGCGACCATCGTCCTCCTCATCATCAGTCGCAGCTTCCTCCTTGTCGACGCGTTCACCGCCTCCAACTTCCGCAGCATGAACATCCTCCTCCATAGCATCGGGATCTGCGTCGAGACGCGAAGAAGAAGGACCTCCCACGACACCTTCGGGAAGTTTGGATAAGCCTCCTCGAACTCCCTACGCTTGCCCACCGGATCCCAATCCTTATGCTCGCCAGCAACATACTCCTCCAAAACCTCCACTCTGGATAACCAAGACCAATAAACCTTCGCCTCGTGCAAGTCGGAGTCACGCTGCGCCTTGATTTTCTCCACGTCCAACCTCAAGGTGACGAGATTCTCCTCTAAATTCTTGACTTGCTTGGTAACCGTCTCATGAAGGGTAAGAACTTCAGTAACCTTGTCCTTCGCCGCCTTTTCTGCATCACAGGTTTTCTCTAGCAAGCCGTTGAGACGTGTAATCTCCGACTCTGTGTTAGATGCCCTTTTCTCCAACGCCTCCATATGTTCCGGATACGTAGATAAGAGCGTCCAAGCACACAACGACACTTGAATCCCCTAAAAGAAAGAGGAAGAAAAGTAAGAAAGAAAGCTCACGAAAAGATCAAAGATAAAATAAAGATTACAATCTTACCTGCCACTGAGCAGCGAAAGCCTCTCCCATAACGTCGGCAGGATCCATCGACGCGTAGTGGTCAAGGGACGACGAAGAACAAAGTCCCATCAAAGCCTTCAGAAGCTCCCGGAGCAAAGGCACGCGAGATCACGCCGGGGAAATCATCTACGGACAAGTATTTTTCCTCGGGAACTTCGACCACTTTCTCTTTGCCCTTCCTTGAACGCGTTGCCTTAGCCGGAGAAGGAGACGACGTAAATTCCAAAGTAGCCATAAGGTCGATGTCTATGGGAGCAGTAGACGAGCATCCTTTTATGGAAAGTTGTCTCTTCCTCGATGTCACAAGATCAGTGGCAGATTCGTCACGAGCGCGAACGCGGGAAACTGAAGCTGCACCACCAACAAAGTATAACAGGTAAAAAACAAGTATGAAAAGAGGAATCGAAATGAGTGAACGAGAAGAAGTCGGTTTACCAGATGGCGTCGCAGGGGCACTACGATGACCTTCTCCATCATGCCCGTGGAAGGTCCGATCGACTTCAGGGACCGCCAGAAGCGCGGCTACCGCCTTCTTTGATTTAGCCCTCGTCTTAAGAGCCTCCGCGTTGACTGAAAAGTACATAGGGTTACGCGTAAACAAAGTGTCAACAAATTAAAATATACTTCTTTGAAAAGGAAAAGTTGTAGAACAAGGTAAAGAAACTCACTCTTGGGGTTCCAATCCTCGATAAGCCAAGAACATGCGTCTCCGAGAGAAGATTTCTCCACGAAGTAAAATACCTCAGCCCAACCCCGATCAGCCGTGCTCTTCTCGAAAGCTATCCTAGCCTTTTTCTGCTTGATCTTAAAGTAAACTCTACCTGGTGAAGAAAGCGAGACAATCAAGGAATTGGCAGGATTTGTCGCGACAAAGTCCAAACCATGTTTTTCAATGGCATCGTCAAGGGCACCTAGGATTCGCCAAGCCCCAGGGAGGAGTTGACCCATTGCCAAGCGAAGGGTGAGCTTAAATTCCTTGACCAAAAAAGAGAACGGGAACCGATGCCCCGCCAGAAAGGGATACTCGTAGACCGAGATCCATCCCGGTCGGTGAGCATCTGCACAAACCCCCTTTGGAGGGATTTCGATCTTCACATCTGGACCAAGTTCAACAATGGATCTGAGACGGCTGACATCATGTGCTTCACAATAATATTGATCCGATTCGCGGAGCACCTTCCTTGGTTCATAAAGCAGTGGAGTCGCCATTGGAAAGAAATAGAGATGGAAGGGCGGCGTAATAGAATGATCGAATGAGAAAAAATGAGGAGAGCGGAGAAATGTTCAGAAGAAATGAAGTTAGAAGAAGTGTATAGAGAGAGAAGGATCCCACCCATTTATAGGCAAGAAATCACGAGAATTACGGGAAAAGATATTCTCCCAACGGCATCATCCTTCACTAAAGATACTAGCCGTTGAAGATGAACGTTGCCGGCACAAGCCCCGAAGCACTTTGTCCGACGCGTGAGAATAGTGAAAAAGAAACGGTGATCAAAGCTCCACGACAATATTAAAATTTCGAATGACGTAATCATCAACGCGTTCCAAATGTAAGGAAGACGTATTCCTTGAAGAAAGAAGGCGTCTCCCATCTCTACTAGATGTTAAGCCCTGTAAGACGCCTTGGGGTATTGTTTGTGCCTAAAAATACGACGAGTAAGGAACGCGTGGTAAGCTACATGTAGGATGATCACGTCGACGTGACGAGAAGCAATGAAGATGTCGTCAACGCGACGAGACGTGACAAAGATCTCGTCTACCTTAAGGATGGAGTCGGCCGAGTATATATTATCTTATTTCCTTGTATATTGTTGTAATTGGTAAAAGATACGAGAAATAATATCTTTTTACCGTATTATTATATCGTCATTAGATAAAAGGAAGAGATAAGATCTCGTTTCCTAAAAGATTTAATTAGGGTTAGCCTATAAATAAAGGCTAACGCCTGCGGTGTAATTCATTCAGCCACCATACGAGTAATACTAAGTTCAAGCTTCAACCATAATTTCCCATATTGTTCTTGAGTGTTGAGACTATACCGTGTTTTTTGATCATTTCCCTACAATTTTCTTAGTTATCATCTCGTTGATAATTTCGCTACAAACAACCAATCTTAAAGGGGTATTGTTCTTGAGTGATGTTTGTAGCGAAATTATCAACGAGATGATAATTAAGCAATTGTAGGGCAAAGATCAAACTTGACGATATCGATCTCAACACTCAAGAACAATGTGGAAATTAGGGTTGAAGCTTGGACTTGTATTATTGCTCGAAAGTGGCTGAATGATTACAAAGAAGGCGTTAGCCTCTATTTATAGGCTAACCCTAGTTTTATCTTTAAGGAAACGAGATCTTATTTTTTTCCTTCTAACTTTATGACAATATAAATTAAAATAAGGTAAAAGATATTCTATCTAATATCTTTTACTAATTACATTAATAACTCAAAAAAGAGATAATATTCACTCGGCCGACTCTATCTTCAACTTCGACGACATCTTCATTCTTTCTCATCGCGTAGCTTGTAACGCGTTCCTTACTCGTCGTATTTTTAGGCACAAACAATACCCCTAAGGCGTCTTACAGGGCTTAACGTCTAGTAGAGCTGGGAGACGCCTTCTTTCTTCATGGAATATGTCTTCATTGAACCTGAAACGCGTTGATGATTATGTCACCTGGGACTATAACTTTGTCATAACGCTTTTCCTTAATTCGCATTTAATACGCCTAACCAACTCGCATCCGTTCCAACGGCTATTTCTCCAGCGTTCGGATTTTCCCTAACGGTAACAAAGTAATTCTTGGAAAATCTTGACAAGATCTTTTTCTTTCCTTATTTAAACCGTGTTCATGACCTTTCATCCTTGATCCTCTTGCAAACCTCACTTCTTACTTTCTTTCTCCTGCTTCTTCTTTTCGATGGCTCCGATCGTTTATGACCCCAAGATGATTCTTAGCGATGCTAACCTTCGTTCTTCTTCCGCTCGTAACGTCGAGCATTTTCGCTCCATAGCCGAGCTCTCTGCTCACATGGAGATCGCTATTCCTCCCCCTGATGTATTTGTTGACGCTTTACGCTCGGGATCGATTTGCGTCTATGAATACCCCTTCTTGGTGGGACATCATTTTCCCTTCTCTCCTCTGGTCAAGTCCATCTTGACTAATCTGGGCGTTGCGGTCGGGCAAGTTCTTCCAAATGCTTGGAGAGGTTTGGCGGTATTAGATCATATCTTGGACAACTTCGATATCGAGTTTACGATTGCTGACATCATGCATTCTTGCATACTCTCTACCCCTTCGACGGGTAGAATTAACATCAAATCTCGCGTTGGAGTGCCTCCTTTGGTGAACGAAGGAACCTCGTCCGATCGCGGCTGGGCAGACAAGTTTTATTTCATAAGGAAATCTACCTAGGGAAAGGATTGTGCTTTCCTGCTTGAAGAGTGGACTCCCTCTAGTAAGTATTCTTTACTCTCATGGTTTTCTTTTAACTCGTACACGTCGACGCCTACTCTTATATGTGACTTTGTGTACAGTTGATATTCATGCGATTGCGACGCGGGAGGGGTTGGATGAGATTGCTAAGAGAATTATGGCGATTCCGTTGGTAGAGCGTACCTTCACTGGGCGTGATGGGAAGGGATATCGTATTACGACCCCTACTCCTTCTTGAGGTAATGTCTCTCGTATAGGCCATGCGTCGCTTTTTCTGCCTTCGTCTCTTATACTTTACACTTTATTTCAGGCGTCACGTCTCGTACTCGTCGGGAATTCGACGAGCGACTTAATTTCGGCCAAGAGGAGGTGTATCTCGGGGAGCAAGCTGAAAGCCGTGAAGGAAGAAACTATTCCTTCCCCAGCGGGAGTAGAGGAGATTATTCCTTCAAACGTAGAGGTAGAGGCGCCATTGGACGTACCTTTAAACGTGGGGGTGGAAGAGCCTTTCGTAGACTTCTCGGCGAACAGTGAAAAGAGCAAAGGCAAGTCTCCTGGCGCAGCTTCCATCACGTATGTTGAGGTAAACGGCTTTCCTGCGATAGTGTCTCGTTCCGTTGCGCCTACGCGTAAATTCATCCCAGCGATGCAAGCTTTGGCGTCTTCTTCTTCATGGAACCATTATCTCTCTGTGCCAGTTACGGACGTTTTGGACGATTCTCTCGTAGCGCAGTGGCAGGTGCGTATCCTTTCTCGTCCTTTTGCTTTTACCTTTGGTGTCTTGTTGTTTCTTATTTGTCGAGATTTTTTAGGCTTTCCAAGCTTCAGTGTGTGTCTGGGAACGCTTTCATAAGTCTTCCGACTCCGAGGAGACGTTGAAGGGTCAAGTTAACGACCTCAACAAGAAAGTCAAGGAGCTTAACAAGAAGATTGTTCGCCTTACGGCGTCCGAAAAAAGATGCTCGTGCGGAGACGTTGGAGACAACGAAGCAAAGAGGCGTGCTGGCACGACGTGTTGACTGGAAAGGCCGCGTCTCTTGAAACCGACGCAGAGGAGAAGGTGAAAGGGCATGAGAAGAACTTGTGAGAGACGAGTACTTACTATTCTTGGTCGTCTAGTATTGAAGCTATGGAGGAATTTCGCGCTGGTCGTCACGTAGATTGGGATGTGGAACGCGAGCGCAATGATTTCTCAGTTCTTTATCTCGTTCCCCTCGAGGGAGTTTCTCTTATACACGTTCCTTCAATTTCGAACTCGCCAATCCTCGCTTCTGAAGGCGTGGGAGTCGCATTGGATGGCAATGTTGTCCTCGCGGATAAGAATGTCTCTCCTTCTGCTTAGTTTTCTTGCTCTTTTTCTTTCTCTTGTTTCACTTCTTGTGGATTATGGATCTTGTTTGGATTTTTCATTGCGTTCTTGTGTGGCGATTTTCTTTTGGACATGCGTTGAGCATTTATTGCGTCTTTCTTTGCTTAGAATTCTTGCTTATCTTGGCTTTTGGTGGGGCTACTCTATCCTCTTTTGGCGGATTCGGCTTTAGATCTTTTATGGAGTCGGATCTGCCAAATACTCTTGATTGTGACGCGTAAGCGTTCTTTTATTGATTCTTAAGGCGTAGGTTGGTCTTTGGCTTTTTCTTCTCATACTTTATCTCTGAGGTGTGGTTTTCTACCCCTTGTGTGATGCTTTGTTCGTGACGACCGTGTTAGAGAGTTTTACTTACTTGATAGGGTGGTACGGGTCTAGCATTTCCTCCGAACCCGAAGCGAGTGGCGGATGTAGGTCAGCGTGTGATTTTATCAGCTTGTGACATCACCTCTTGCTCACGGTGAATCCTTTACCACGCGCTAGCGTCAGGTCGACGTCGAACTCTTTTAATCGACGGGCATGTTCATCGTGTAGCGTCCAACTCATGACTATTTGATCTTACGATGCCGGTGGACGCCTACCAGCCGGTTTGGAGAGATGCCGGTGGATTCATGACTCTCAGAGGGGTCGTGGAAGGCGCAAGTATGCGTTCCTGGACAGTGGTCGTGTCAATAGGTTTCCCTTCTTTGCTCAGCGGACCGTGCCGATTTCGTGAGGTTCCATGCTTCATTCCCCAGGACCATTGCCACACGTCGCTAACCATCATGGGAAGCATCGACTTGGAGTCGGCGGTTTGGCTAACGTTGCGTACGCGTAGATGGAGCCTTGAACGCGTAGGCTAACGAAATTCGCCCCCGACACGGATTTTCGCCGTGGCCTTCTTGTACTTTGTGTTACATCATAGACACGGAGCAAGTATTTTGAAACGAAACAACTCAGCATGCATTGCATATTGGATAAGAAAGTGCATACTTGTATATTAACGAAAACTTCATGAACTTCGACGAACTAAGACATCTACCCCTAGTCTTGATGACCCCTTGTCGTCTCGACGCTAAGACATGCTTTTTATTTGAAAAAGATCCAAGACATGCAAAAGAACGGATAAAAATCACATCAATCATCACGTTTCTCAATGATAATACATCTTGAGATGGGTCGCGTTCCACGAACGCATTAATGGTACTCCCTCTGGCGTGGCAAGTTCGTAGGCTCCTCGTCCTACGACATGTGCTACTTGGTATGGACCTTCCCAAGACGCGACGAGCTTACCGACGCTCTTATCCTCGGTGTTCGGAAAGACTTTTCTTAAGACCCAATCTCCCACTTGGATAGTTCTCGCGTTTGTGTTGCAACCATTTGTAGTAAGGCGTCACCCACGAGTCTTGGCTTCTCACTATGAGCGTTTGCCCCAGAGTTGTTTCTATGTTGATGGACGCATTGCTCAGTTGAAGAAAGGGGATCTTCTGGTATTCCTAGGGGTCGATGGAGGATCCTAGCTTTGCCAACACGTCAGCTTGCGCGTTAGCATCTCTGAGAATTTGCCTGATCTGGCAGCCTTCGAATTTTCCGAACAAATCTTTCACCACCTTGAGGTATAACGTCATCTTCGAATCTTTAGTGGTGTATTCTCCTCGGACTTGGTTGACCACGAGCAATGAATCGCAGTAAATGTTGAGCTTTTGAACTTGTAGGTCGATGGAAACGCGTAGACCGACGATTAAGGCCTCATACTCGGCTTCGTTTTTCGTTGCTTTGAAGTCGCATCTTATAGCTTGAACAACCCTATCCCCTTTTGGCGATTTTAGGACGATGCCTAGCCCTACTCCATTCTGGTTCATTGCTCCGTCTGTATGTAGCGTCCACTTGGTGTATTCCACCTTATTTACCTGCGAGATTGCTTCTTGTTCTAGAGTTGGGATGAAATCCGCCACAAAATCTGCTAGCGCTTGAGATTTGATTGCTTTTCTTCCTTCGTAAATGATGTCGTAGCCGCTGAGATGAACTATCCACTTTGTCAGTCTCCCTGACAGTTCTGGCTTCTTTACTATATTCTTCAAAGGCGACGTGGTTCTTACTACGATGTTATGGGATTTGAAATACAGTTTCAGCTTTACCGACGCCATCACCAATGCTAAGGTTAGCTTTTCCATGGCAGAATATCTCGTCTCGGCCGATGACAATGTTTTACTCATTTAGTAGACGGGATGTTGTTCTTCTCCTTCTTCCCTCACGAGCACGGCGTTGATAGCTATCTCGGAGACTGCTAAGTACACGACAAGGGCTCTCATTCTTAAGGTTTAGACAGGAGTAAAGGATTTGTCAAGTAGCTTTTGAGCTCCATGAATGCCACTTCATGTCGTTCCGTCCAGGACAAAGATTCATTTTTCCTGAGCGTGTCGTAGAAAAGTCGATTTCTGTCTGAAGCTTTGGAGAAGAACCTGTTTAATGCAGCGACTCTTCCTGTCAACATCTGGATATCTTTCACGCAACGCGAAGATTCAAGGTCGAGTATTTCTTTGATCTGCTCAGGGCTAGCCTCTATTCATCGCTGCGTCACCACGTATCCGATGAACTTTCCCGAGGAAACTCCAAAAGAGCACATGGTAGGGTTGAGCTTCATGCTATATTCGTCCAGGATCTCGAACGCTTCCTTTAGATGTGTTACGGTGAGCGTTTCCTCTGGAGTTTTTTCTTTGTTGATGGACGCGTTGCTCAGGTGAAGGAAGGGGATCTTCTGGTATTCCCTGGGATCGATGGAGGATCTTAGCATCTCTGGGGATTTGCCTGATTTGGCAGCCTTTGAACTTTTCGAACAAATCTTTTACTACCTTGAGGTATAACGTCATCTTGGAATCTTTAGTGGCGTATTCTCCTCGGACTTGGTTGACTACGAGCAATGAATCGCAACAGATGTCGAGCTTTTGAACTTGTAGGTCGATAGCAACGCGTAGGCCGGCGATTAAAGCTTCATACTCGGCATCATTATTTGTTGCTTTGAAGTTGCACCTTATAGCTTGGACAACCCTATCCCCTTGTGGAGATTTTAGGACGATGCCTAGCCCTACTCCGTTCTGGTTCATTGCTCCATCTGTGTGTAGCGTCCACTTGGCGTACTCCACCTTGTTTACCTATGAGATTGCTTCTTGTTTTTGAGTCGGGCTGAAATCTGCCACAAAATCCGCTAGCGCTTGGGACTTGATTGCTTTTCTTCCTTCGTAAATGATGTTATAACCGCCGAGGTGAACTATCCACTTTGTCAACCTCCCTGATAGCTCTGGCTTTTTTACTATGTTTTTCAAAGGCGATGTGGTCCTTACCACGATGGTATGGGATTCGAAATATGGTTTCAGCTTTACCGACGCCATTACTAACGCTAGGGTTAGTTTCTCCATGGCGGAGTATCTTGTCTCGGCTGAAGATAGTGTCTTACTCACGTAGTAGACGGGTTGTTGTTCTTCTCCGTCTTCCCTCACGAGCACGACGCTGATGGCTATTTCGGAGACCGCTAAATACACGAACAAGGGCTCTCCTTCCTTGGGTTTAGACAGGAGTAAAGGATTTGTTAGGTAGCTTTTGAGATCCATGAACGCCTCTTTATGTCGTTCCGTCCAGGATAAAAAAATTCTATTTTCCTGAGCGTGTTGTAGAAGAGGCGAATTTTGTCCGAAGCCTTGGAGATGAACTTGTTTAGAGCAACGACTCTACCTGTCAGCTTCTGGATGTCTTTCACGCAACGTGGAGATTCAAGATCGAGTATTGCTTTGATCTGCTCTGGGATAGCCTCTATTCCTCGTTGCGTCACTACGTATCCAAGAAACTTTCCCGAGGAGACTCCGAAGTAGCACTTGGTGGGGTTGAGCTTTATGCTATATTCTTCTAGGATCTCGAACGCTTCTTTTAGATGTGTTACGTGATCTTTCGCTCGTTTGGACTTCACGAGCATGTCGTCTATGCAGACCTCCATCGTGTCGCCTATTTGTTCTTCGAACATCTTGTTCACTAGTCTTTGATATGTAGCTCCGGCGTTCTTGAGGCCGAAAGGCATGACCTTGTAGCAGTATATCCCCTGGTTCGTTATGAACGCTGTTTTTTCTTGATCGGCGGGGTTCATCTGAATTTGGTGATATCCGCTGAACGCGTCCATGAACGTCAACATCTCGTGCCCCGCCGTTGCGTCTACCATGGCGTCAATATGTGGGAGTGGGAAAGAATATTTGGGGATGGCTTTGTTTAGATCGGTGAAATCTGCACACACTCTCCACTTTCTATTCTTCTTCTGGACAACCACAACGTTGGCGAGCCAGTCGGGATACCGTGCTTCTCGTATCTTGCCTGTTTCAAGGAGATTCTTGACCTCTTCGTCTACGACTTTGCTGCGTTTGGGGGCGAATTTTCTTCTGTTTTGCTTCACTGGAATGAACTTTGGATCAACGTTTAGCGTATGAAGCATCACGTCTGGAGATATACTTGTCATGTCTTCGTGACTCCAAGCAAAACACTTGGCCTTCGACTTCAAGAACGCTATCAACTCCTCTCTTATGTCTTTAGGGATATCGTTTTCTATCTTTACGACCCGTTCCGGCTTGCAGTCGTCAATAATCACGTATTCTAACTCGGGACACTTTGGCTTAACGTACTCTGTTGGCGCTTTGGTTTGGAATTCTTTCACCTCATCTTTCTTGATCTCTGGCGTCACGATTCCTTTCATCCCAATTCGATAGCACTCCTTTGGCCGTATAGGGCTCGCCTCTGACTTCGCGTATCCCCCACGGCGTCGGGAACTTCAAGGATTGGTGGTATGTGGATGGAACCGCCTTCATATCGTGGATCCAGGGCCTCCCTAGGATGGCGTTATAGGGAGATTCTGCCTCCATCATGGCGAATCTCGTCGGGATTTTAACGCCTTGGGTCGTCGTTACGAGGGTAATCTCTCCCAATATCTCAGCTCCTTCTCCACTGAAGCCTTTCAAACGGATACGCTTTTCGACGACATCATTGACAGAAAGTCCGAGTGCGAGAATGGCGGAGAGGGTTATGATGTTGGTTGAACTCCCGTTATGTACCAGAATCCTCTTGACGTCGCAATTTTTTATGATTACGGAGATTACCAGGCTGTCGTGATGTTTGACCCTTTCACCTGGATCTTCGAACGTGATAGGAAGATCGCGACTCGTCGTTCTGACGTGGTGAACCGGAGCGGCGTTGTCTTGTCCTTCAATGGTCCTAGCGAGCCTTTTCGCATCGGAGGTGGTACAAGGAGGTGGACCCCCTAGGACGGTGAAGGCTCCGTCTCTGAACTCCTTGATCGAGCTTGGATTCATCATGGCTTCTTGGAGAAGAAGAAGTTCTCTTTGCATGGAAAGATGATACTTTTTTTATCTAGCCCCACGGTGGGCGCCAATTGTTTGTAGCGAAATTATCAACGAGATGATAATTAAGAAATTGTAGGGCAAAGACCAAACTTGTCGGTATCTATCTCAACACTCAAGAACAATGTGGAAATTAGGGTTGAAACTTGGACTTGTATTATTGCTCGAAAGTGGTTGAATGATTAGAAAGTAGGCGTTAGCCTCTATTTATAGGCTAACCCTAGTTTTATCTTTAAGGAAACGAGATCTTATCTTTTTCATTCTACTTTTATGACGATATAAAAATAAGGTAAAAGATATTTTATCTATTATCTTTTACTAATTACATTAATAACTCAAAAAAGAGATAATATTCACTCGACCGACTCTATCTTCAACGTCGACGACATCTTCATTCTTTATCGTCGCGTCGTTGTGATCACCCTACACGTAGCTTGTAACGCGTTCCTTACTCGTTGTATTTTTAGGCACAAACAGGTGATAGACAATATTTCATACACATTATCTATTGGTTATTAGCTTAGTTTAGGATCGTTTAGGAGCTATTTCATATGTAATTATGTGATCTAGAGCTGAAGAGAAAAAGCAGTGAATGATGAAGAAATATGAAGATTGAAGACATCTTTTGAAGAAACCAAGTTAGAAGACGAAAGAAGTGAAGAAGAAGCTGCGAAAGTGATTTCTGTGGGCAAGCCGCGACCACTCATATTTTCCGCGCCCGCGGATTGGACCAGAAGACGAGAGACACGCCAGCGGCCAGCCAGCGGACGAAGACTTCAGAATTGCCTAAGTGTTGGTGTCGCGGGTAAGCCGCAGGTTGACCCATTTTCCGCGCCCACGGATTTCTTCCTGAAGGCTGGATTTGTCTCCGAGTTTTCTTGTATTTCCTTATTTGTTTTTCCGAGTTATTTCTTTTATTTTGCTTTCCAAATTTATTATTTTAGTTTTAAAATCCTAAAGACATCTAATTTTAGGTTACGTTTACTTTTCTGAAGAACCCTAGTTTTCACCTTCATGTCTGCGAAGAACTAATTTCCATTTGTTTTGCTTGACGATTGAAGCCTTTGGCTATTTGGTTGTGAGATTCTAAACTCTATTTCCCTTTCTATAAGATTGTATTGATTCTCATGTTTTTCATCTTATTGAGTCGTATTGATTTATCTAGGTTGATCATCTAGGTTTATTGATATTGTTCATAGTGCTAGGATTTGGTAATTCCGGGTCGGAGTTCTTTATCTAGTAGCAAACACAAGTTTACATGAGCGGGTCGCAGTTTCTACTTGTGAATGAGAATTGATTGCATGCTTGTCTGACGGGTTGTCTGAATTGCATGTATCCTGCTATATTCCTTTCCTTAATGCTTCTATTGAATTGAGTCTTGAAGGTCTACAAATTTGTTAAATATGAAGTTATATCAGGGCGGTTTGCGCTGATATCTATGTCTGAACAGGTTTAGGACCAACGATAGATTGCATGAATTAGAGATATTTATGATCAACCTTGCATGTCATTGTGTGGATATTTGTTAGGTGAAACGTTTTCCCAAATATATTACCACAACTCGTGCTACTTGTTACTCTTATTTGTCGTTAGCTTTAGAACAACAACTCTCCCCCCCCCCCTTTTGGTTCGTTCGTTGGTAGTCATTACGTGCTTAAGAATAGATTACTTGATTCTCTTGGGATTCGACCCTGCTTTCCTGCTATACTAAGTTGGTTAGTTAGGTTTACTTTGATAGGCAGACAACGATTTTAGCCTTGTCAATAGGCTATCAACCTATTTTAACCTCTATGCTCTAGGTGTCTTTTCATGAGCCTAAGTGTGTATTTTCATTAACCTCTAGGCATATTTTCATGAACCTAAGTGTATTGCTGTGAACTTAAGTGCATATTGTCATGAACCTAAGTGTATATTTTCATGAACTTGCAAAGCTATCAGTATGAACCTACAAGACTATCGACATGAACGTGGTAAGCTATCGACATGAACGTGTTAAACTATCATCATGAACCTCTAGGCATATTTTCATGAACCTCTAGGCATAATAACATGAACCTCTAGGCATATTTTTATTAACGTAAGTATATTGCTATGAACCTTTAGACATATTTTCATGAACCTCGGTGTGTTTTACTAATAAAGAAAATCGGGTTAAAAATAATCATGAACCAGCAAAACTATCGACATGAACCTGCAAGGCTATGCGTATGAACCAACACGACTATCGACATGAACCTACTGTCTTTTAGTTCAATGTGTATAATTATTAAAATATAAATTGGGCTAAATGAACCTGTAAGACTATCAGCATGAACCTGTAAGACTATAGACATGAACCTAGTGTCTTTTAGTGCAATGTGTTCACTAAAAATAATTAGGCTAAATGAACCTCCAAGCCTTTTTGGTGCAATCTGTTCATAACCAATAAATCGCCGGCTAAAAACATTCATGAACATGCAAGACTATTAAATTAACCTACATGACTATTGATGTGAAACTAATGCCTTTAAGTGAAAAATTAACCTACATATTTCATGAATCTCTAGGCATATTTTAATGAACCTCTAGGCATATTTTCATAAATCTCTAGGCATATTTTCATGAACCTAAGTGTGTATTTTCATGAAGCTCTAGACATATTTTCATGAGCCTATGGACATATTTTCATAACTACCAAGTTCTCTTTAATAAACGCGAGAACTATACGCACTACATTTTTTACCCATCCACACTACATTTATATACGCCCATAATGGGCGTACGCTCGTTTCGGGCGGACATGCAAAAAATATTCGGTATAGGTATAAGAAAATTTATACGTATACAACTTTGTAAAAAATACAAAATACATCTTGTACGCTAGAAATGGACGTACGCCCATTTCAAACGTACCGTAATGATAATTTTTCCCCCTAATAAATTAATAAATTAAAAAATAATTAATAAATTTCGTACGCTGGAAATGGGTGCAACAATTTTTTTCTAATATTTTTTTATTACGTTTTTTGTAAAAAAATAATTAATTACGTTAGTATATAATAACAATAATAGGTTATATATAACATTTGTCTCTTTGCTCTAGTGGTAAAGAGGTGGATAGATTGTGTGAAGTTTTGAGTTCGAATCTCAACACTAACACCTCATCTTTTTTATTTTTGGGTTAAAAAAAAGTTGGAAAGAGAGAAGGGGGAGAGTGGAACTTGAGACCTCATGCGCATGTAATGTAGTGAAACCACTAGGCTAATGAATCATGTTGATATATTTGTAATATTAATACTACAAGTTACAATCGAATTTGGGCTCACCTCACTATTTTATTAGAATAACAGTTTTTTTTTTTAATCTTGGTCTCATATATCTATATACTATTTAATTATTTTAATAATTTCGAAAAAAATAATTATTTAAATAATAAGGTGTATCTTATTGACATATTTGTAATATTAATACTACAAGTGATGATCGAACTTGAATCCACCTCATTATTTCAAATGAAAAACAGTTTTCTTTTATTTTTGTCTCAAATATTTATTGAATTAATTACTTAAATAATTTTGAATAAAATAATAATTATTCAAATAATCACATGTGTAAGCTTTTTTAATATTTATAATATATTTTAAGATAAAAAACTATGATAATCAATATCATTTCCAATATATTCACTTTGTATTTTTAATATTATCATTTAAATAATATATATTTGATACCATAATTTGATAAAATAATTTGATATAATAATTTGATAACATGATACGTACAAAAGGCTAGTTGCTAAAAGATTATGTATAAGGAAAAAACAAGTAACGACGTGATGTGGACCAATCATTGTTTTAATATGGGTGATGTGGACCAATCGAGTAAAACGGACTTAAAACGAGTAACGGCGTGAAAATCAAGTAAAACGGACTTAAAATGAGTAATGGCGCGGAAATCGAGGAAAACGGACTTAAAACGAGTAATGGCGCGGAAATCGAGTAAAACGGACTTAATATGGGTGATGTGGACCAATCGAGTAAAGCGGACTTAAAACGAGTAATGGCGTGAAAATCGAGTAAAACAGACTTAAAGCGAGCAATGACGCGAAAATCGAGTAAAACAGACTTAAAAGGAGAAATGACGCGAAAATCGAGTAAAATGGACTTAAAACGAGAAGGGGTATTTAGCAAAAAAAGGAGAGAGATGATGGAAGGGGGTATATAGCAAAAAACTTGAAAAATAACTAGATAAGGGAAGGGCTATTTAGCAAAAAAAAACTTCAAAAATGATGTGATAAGTGGATAGTTTAGGCCCAATTCGTTTAAACCCCTTAAAACGATAAAAATTAAAATTTCAAAATTGTAACATTACACAAAATAAGGCTCATAGTCGTTTTCATTTGTCGAAATCAGAAAATAATCATCGAAAACATCCACAGGCCTAATAAGGCCGAATGGAAATTTAATGAGGCCCATTATCAAAAAACGACATAAAACGGCTTAATAAGACTTCAAACCACAAAAAACTTGAAATGTAAAAGTAGTATTTGAGTATTAAAAATATGACGCTTTCGTTTTTATAAAAAATTAATACTTCGAAATATCTAAACGAACACTTTCACCTAGTAACGAGTTAATCTCAAGTATATAAGTCCTATAATTATACTCATATATGTGTGATATCACTTCGTTACTCAAATAAAGTTTATATAAAACTTTCATTAAATGTTATGAAATACTCAAATAATCCTAAATAACGACATTTCACATTTTCGTACTGTGTATATCGTTTGATTAATCACAAATGTATGAGTATTTCATTACAACTTTTATTAAATATTGAGTAATCAAACAATAACGACAATACGAAGATGTGAAATGTCGTTATTTAGGATTATTTGAGTATTTTATAACATTTAATGAAAGTGTTATATAAACTTTATTTGAGTAACAAAGTGATATCACACATATATGAGTATAATTATAGGACTTATATACTTGAGATTCACTCGTTACTAGGTGAAAGTGTTTGTTTAGATATTTCGAAGTGTTAATTTTGTTATTTTCGTATAAAAACGAAAGCGTCATATTGGTAATTCTCAAATACTACTTTTACATTTCAAGTTTTTTGCGTTTTGAAGTCTTATTAAGCCGTTTTATGTCATTTTTTGACAATGGGCCTGATTAACTTTTCATTAGGCCTTATTAGGCCCGTTGACGTTTTCGATAATTATTTTCCGATTCCGACAAATGAAAATGACTATGGGCCTTATTTGGTGTAATGTTACAATTTTGAAATTTTGATATTTATCGTTTTCAGGCGTTTAAACGAATTGCGCCCAAACTATACACTTGTTATTCATTTTTGAAGGCACTATCCACTATCCAAATTACCCACTCCACTATCCACTATGCAAACCCTATACCCTAGTTTCCTCGATTTTCGGGCAAATTCTCGTTTTCAGTCCGTTTTCCTCGATTTTCGCACCGTTGCTTGTTTTAAGTCCGTTTTACTCGATTTTTGCGACATTACTCGTTTTAAGTCCGTTTTACTTGATTTTCGCGCCGTTACTCGTTTTAAGTCTGTTTTACTCGATTTGTGCGCCATTACTCGTTTTAAGTCCGCTTTACTCGATTTTCGCACCATTACTCGTTTTAAGCCCGTTTTACTCCATTAGCGTTTACGCACCGTTTCGAGTCTCATTTTGTGTGAGTGAGACCTTATTGGGATTTTATATGCCTATTAAGACTTATCTGTGTATTTTTTCAAACATAATTAACCATGAATGATGTTGGTATCTTTAATCCAAGTTTGTGTTGGAATTTTTTCGAACATAAGTTATCAATTGTCATATATTGTATAAAATTTTTAGTTTTTGTTGAAATATAATTTGTTTTGTATTGAATAAGAATTTCTTTTATCAATATATATTATTTAAATAACAATATTAGAAATACAAAGAAAATATTTTGAGAATGATATGGATTATCATAGTTTTTTATCTTAAAATATATTATAAATATTAAAAAAGCTTACACACCAGATTATTTGAATAATTTTTTTTTCTCAAAACTATTAAAGTAAGTAAATCGATGAATATGTGGGACAAAAATAAAAAAGAAAATTATTTTTCTAATAAATAATGAGGTAGATTTAAGTTCAATCATCACTTGTAGTATTAATATTACAAATATATCAATAAGATACACCTTATTATTTAAATAATTATTTTTTCTTGAAATTATTAAAATAATTAATTCTATAGATATATGAGACCAAGATAAAAAAAAATGTTTTTCTAATAAAATAGTGAGGTGAACCCAAATTTGATTGTAACTTGTAGTATTAATATTACAAATATATCAATATGATTCATTAGCCTAGTGGTTTCACTACATTACATGCCCATGAGGTCTCAAGTTCGACTCGTCCCCTCCTCTCTTTCCATCATTTTTTACCCAAAAATGAAAAAGGTGAGGTGTTAGTGTTGAGATTCAAACTCAAAACCTCACACAATCCATGCACCTCTTTACCACTAGAGCAATGACCTATTATTGTTATTACTAGAATCGGACCCATGCGCGTAGCGCGCGGGGTAATTACGGTTTTTTGTTTTAAAATTGGATTGGGCTAATTATATATTTACAATCTTTTTCAAGACACATTTTATCCAATTCAGGTCAATTTAAATCTAACTTGCAAATCAATACATTAACACAAAAATAAACGAACAATAGAAGTGATAAAAATAGCAAATTGATTGGTTCAATTACAAATCAACAATAACCATGACTAACGACGAAATACAGTATGCAGAAGAGTAACGACGACTTGATGGGAGAATTCAATACGAAATCCCATTCGGAGAAGTCGAAAAATCAAAAGTTGAAATTGTAACGCCCCAAAACCGAGGAGTGTTACAGTGCCAGGGATCCCGTGCTTGGAATCCCCACAGGCAGTTTAAAGGAAGAGAAAAACTGTACAAAAGATCAATTAGAAATGTAAACAAATAGATAGTCTCGCAAGACGTCCATACAAGTACGTCGATAAGGACCTAACATGGTCGTACGATCGAATACCAAAACCTGCTTCAAGAGGGTCATCAAACATGTTTGTCCACAAAGACTATAAATGCATCAAAGTACCAAAAAATGCCTAGTTTAGCAAAACAACAGTTTTGAAAACCAAAGTGAAAGTGAACCCGAATAAACCCATCCTAGCTTGCATCAAGTCGCCTGATCTCCTCCACGCCCTGCAACAGACTGGGTACCTGACCATGTCAAACACAGCCAGTTCCCCCACCGAAATGGGGGTTAGTCTCCAACCAGACTAGCAAGTCATTCATAAGCATAATACGAGTAATAGGGCAAGTAAAGGAGTAACAGATTAGCAAACATGCAAACCTAAGTTATGTTTTTAGAAACGATCACGCATGAGTAACGATTACTTACAGATTCACAAACAAACAAGCGATCAATCACAAGCAACATACAAACAAGTGTATCAAGTAAACAGAGATCCAATTGGAAAATAAATTACAAAAACGTTTTGAAAACAGGTCCAAGACTGTCTTGGATCCGAAGGTACCTTCTTGCCCGTACATTGGGCCAAATCATTCCTATACCAAAGGGTAGGGAACGGAATCACGGGCCAAGTGATCCGGTCTACCCAATTGGCAAGGCCCACCAACGACCCACTCTTCCGATAGAGCCATAATCGAGGGTGTTACGACATAAAACCGTTCGCAATCAAGTGAGGGATCGGAACAATCCTTACCCCACATATAAATCTCAAGCACAATGTGTACTCACCGATAACTTCACATAATCGCATCTAAAGCATATAAGCACAATCACCAGGATGAACATATCGTCAAGATTCTCACGAAAGAAGACATGTTCAACATAACACATAATCAAATAATAACAATAGAGCATATATTCATGTAATCACTAAAATAGCATTCGTATTCCATACTTCATTAAGATTAAAGCTCATTTACTATTTAGAAGTTTGATGACATGCATAATCCGATATCCTAAACTTAACCTACAACACGCAAACGCTTATAAACAACTTGCCTCAATCGACGATCAACACAAGTAATCCGTTTGTCGTATAAAGATGTCGCAAGGTTCACGAAACGGTCGCCTAAGTCGAACCTTCACGAAAAACGCCATAACTCATCACATATACATCCAAATTGAAAACCGGAAAATTCCTCATACTCGTAGGGAGATTTCTCACCTTAAAAAGTCAGCCCCAACTTCCCAGAAATTACGAATTTTGCCCAGATTTTCCAGCAAGTTTACCAAATGGCCCAAAAATCAAATCCTTCTTTATTCCTCCAAATCTCAACTTCAAACAACCTATATCATCCATTACTTCCACCAATTTCAATCCAAACATCAATTTTAACATAAACCCCTAAATTGAAAAACTAGGGTTCTAAAGAATTAGGGATTTCTCACAAGAGGTTAAATGGTGGTTCACCGGCCTCCCGACGTACTGCAAGGTGTCTGCCACCAAGACGACGCCGGAGACGAGCCAACGAGCTGCTGCTGTGCAGAGGAGAAACAGGGGCGAGCTGCTGCGCAGAGGAGACGGGAGGACGAGCTGCTGCGCAGAGGAAGAAGACGCGAGGCAGGTCGGGCTGAGGTGCTGGTCGAGCGCGCGGCTGAACGAGGGCTGCTGGCTGAGCTTTTGCTGAACTGTTGGCTGAAGTAAAGAGAGAGGAGGAAGAATGAGAGTGTTGCGTGAAGAGAGGAAGAGATAAGGCTTGAAACAAAACGTGAAAGAGCAAGAGGTGGGGCCCAATGGTAGTAGTTTGTAGATAAAGGGGTGTTAATTTAATTTTGGATATATATCTTTTATGTAGGGATTAAATAGAGTACGTCGGGTTTTTAATAAATCCCGGTGAAATGAGGCAAATTCGACAATCGCTAATTACCCAATTATTTGAAATAGACAAGAACCTGAAATTCTCAACTGACATACGTAGCTATTAATCCAAAAGCTTCCAGGAGAATCAAGTTCGGCATAATTATACTGGAATATGTTACTACTTGTAGGTGAGCTCGATATCGCCATATATTACAGAGCCAATAATTTACGGGGCATTTCAGAAATTAGAAGAGGAATTCAAGAGGCCACATAGTAATGACGACTTAATGACAACTTTCTAGGTCATTACCGCGCTTTGCGCGAGCCAAACACTTTTTATTTTTATCTATATTCATATACTTAATATATTTTTTCATATATGTATTTTTTAGTAAATTATAATAAAATGAATTGAATATCTCTTATATATGTACCAAAATCACATAGTCGTTTCCGTTGTTCGGATTGCTCTTCATCGTCATACGGATTAAAGGTGAAGAGCGAAAAAAAAAATTAAAATCGTGGAAATACTAACCAATTAAACACATAATTATGGTTTTATTAGATATTTAATAAGTCTCAATTATCATTGGATAATGAGAAATATAAAAAAGGAGAAAAAAATAAGTTTAAACATTAATGAGTATCAATTGCCATTACTTTCTCAAACCCATGAATTTATATATATATATATATATATATAGATATACTAAGATAATTAATTTTTTTTTTAAAAACGTAATAAAAAAAAATTTAGAAAAAATGTTGTACGTTGGAAGTACGCCCATTTCCAGCGTACATAATTTTTTTTATTTTATTTTTTAATTTATTAGGGGAAAAAATTATCATTGTTGTAGGTTCAGAATGGGCGTACCCCGATTTCTAGCGTACAAGATGTATTTCGTATTTTTTACAAAATTGTATACGTATAAATTTTCGAATACGTATACCAAATTTTTTTGCCTGCCCGCCCGAAACGAGGGTATATAAATGTAGTGTGGATATGTAAAAAGTTGTAGTGCATCTAGACTTTGCCTTAATAAACCCGTGATATAATCTTCATGAACTCGCTATTCAATTTTTTGATATGCTATTATCAATTTTTTGATATGCTATTAAAGAGAAATATATGAATCAAGTACAAATTCACATTTATCAATGAGAAGGCTCTCTGCATCATATCATTGTCACAACATGTTCTAATGATCAAATAAAAAGTAGACAAAAATATTAATCAAGTGATTAAAAGTAGACAAGTCAGGCAGATGACCATGGGCTATCATCATCCTAATAAATTTCAATCCAAGTTCAAAAACAAGTACTCTGCAACACAAAACAACCAGAGCATGATAAGTTAATCGATCAGGTTGATAGCCTTTGTTCATCAGCTCCTTATACAATATAAAGCAAGTTGACAAGTCCTGTCTTTTAGCATAGTTGTGCAATAGGAAATTGTAAGATGCTATGTGTTAAAAATAGCAATTGCCTTTTCCATAAGACCCATTCTACAATATTTGTCCATAATTGTATTAGAAGCTATGACATCAATGTGAATGTTTTTCCTGGCCATTTCTTCATATACATAGAAAGCTTCCATTACATGCCCAACCTTGACCAAACCGTCAATCAAACACGTTTGCATGACTTGGCAAGAATCAATCTTGCTCCTCTCTAATAAATCTCTAAATATAAGAATAGTTGACACCACTTCTCCCTTTCTACAAAACCCGTTTATAAGACAGGAGTATGTATATCTATTTGGCTTAACACTACTCCTAATCATTCCACCATAAAGATTCACTGCCTCATACAGCCTGCCAGATTTACACAATGCAGAAACCAATGTGTTGTAAGCAACATAATATAACAGAGTTTGGAGCAATACCCTTTTTATGCATGTGGTGCACAAAATCCTCTTCTACATCCAACTACTTACTTTTACAAAATGATGCAACTAATGTGTTACATGTGAAAATATCAATGATGTGTTTGGTAATGTTCATGGATTTATAACCATGGAATGCTCCTGCAACATTTCCCTGCTTACACCAATAGTGAATCAAAGTTGAATAGACAATGTTGTTAGGGGGGATACCATCTCTATACATCTTACACAATATCTCCCTCAAAATATTCATCTGCCCAGATCTGCAGCATGAAGATGAAGATTAATGAATTTCGTCAACTAAATTCAAGTCCGAAGATTTCATAATCCAAACAAGACGTTTTACGCAAAGCTAATGATCAAATGCCACTAAGAATAAGTTAACTAGTTGAACTTTACACATCATTCCCGTTACGACTTAGCAAAAACAAGGGCCAATCAACAAGGGTACATTTACAGTGTTGTCTCAATTCTATTCAGCCTTGTTTAATTTGTCTGTGTATGCATATTCAACTGACAAGAAGTATAATGACATTCATCAATCTTCGCAAGTTCATAGAAGAAAATAAAGTGGCACGAGGGCGGGGTTGAGAAGTATGAACAAGCGGAATAAACTCAAATTGTTATCAACAGAAAGAAAGAAGAAGCGGATTTAGAATAATTCCATTAGAGTTAATAAATTTGTTACAACAGAAATCATGTCATTATATAGACATGATAGACAAATGACTAAACTACCCTTATACAACAAATCATATTACAATATAGTCTTCATACCCACTCCTCAAGCTGGACTGGTGAGATCGAATACAAGTCCAAGCTTGCCAGATAAGAAGTTGTGTTGTATTTCTCCTAAGGGTTTAGTCATTAGGCCTGCTAGTTGGTTCTCACGACCAACATGAATAGTCTTGAGCAATCCATTTTGGATTTGATCTCTCACATAGTGACAATCTACCTCTATGTGCTTAGTTCTTTCATGAAAACCCGGGTTATTGGAAATGTGTTGGGCAGATTTACTATCACACATAAGTGATATTGGCAAAGGAATTCTTATTGTCATATTTATCAGTACACCATTCAACCAATATACTTCTGAAGTGGTGTGTTACATGGCTCTGTATTATGATTCAGCAGAAGATCTTGATGCTGTCGTTTGCTTCTTTGTTTTCCATGAGATTAGGGAATCTCCAAGGAAAACACAATATCGTGTCAAACTTCTCCTAGAGAATTTGCAACCATCCCAATCTGCATCTGTATAAGCTTGTAGAGATATATTGGACTTAGCAGAGTAAAACAATCCCAGATTTATAGTTGACTTAAGGTATCTCACCACATGTTGTGCAGCTTGCCAATGAGGCAATCTAGGACAATGCATGAACTGGGATAAATGCTGTGTAGAGTAGGCAATATCAGGTCTTGTCAATCCTAGATACAAAAGTCTTCCAACAAGTCTTCTGTACTCAGTAGGATCTGGTAGTGGGTTACCTGAATCGGTAGATAGTTTGAGTCCTCTTTGAATAGGGAACACATCTGGTTTGCAATCTGTCATCTTCATATCTGCTAAGATCTCTAGGATGTACTTTCTCTGGTGTAGCATTGTTCCTTCCTTAGATCTTCCTACTTCAATTCCCAAAAAAAATCTTATAAGGCCAAGATCTTTTATGGTAAAGGCCTTATCAAGATTATGTTTGAGAATTCTAATGGATTCTTGATCAGTGCCTGTGATGAGCAAGTCATCAACATAAACCAGGACTAGAATAGTTTTACCATTCCTTTCTTTGGAGAATAAAGAATAATCTCTTTTTGACTGTATGAAACCTTCCTTCAACAAAAACTTTGTTAGCTCTACATTCCACTGTCTAGAAGCTTGCTTTAGCCCATATAATGATCTCTGAAGCTTGCAAACCAAACCTTTCTCTGGCAATTTGTATCCTAGTGGAGGTTGCATATACACTTCTTCATCCAAGAAACCGTGTAAGAATGCATTGTTGATGTCCAACTGATGAATTGGCCAATCCTTAGCAGTAGCAACAACAATGAGAGTTCTTACTGATGTGAACTTTGCAACTAGTGAAAACGTTTCCTTATAATCTTTGCCCTCCACTTGATTATAACCTTTTGCCACTAACCTTGCCTTATATCTTTCCACTGTACCATCTTGTCTGAACTTCACCCTATACACCCACTTTGATCCAATTGCCTTTTTCCCTGGAGGTAAAGGAACTAATTTCCAGGTGTGATTATTTTCCAATGCAGTCACTTCCTTTGTCATTGCTTCTTGCCAACATGGATGTGTTTTGGCTTGGTTATTGGTTTGAGGCTCAGGTATTTTTATAACATTGAAAAGAGATGCTATATAAGATGGTGAAAAAGTTGTTAAGTCACAATGGTAGGCTAGAAAAGATTTAGAAAGAGTAGGATTTTTAGGATAATTTGGACAAACATAGTCTTGAAATTTTGAGGGTGGCTTAGAAACTCTTTCTGATCTTCTAGGTTGTATATCTGATGGCTCTTGTGGCATAGGAAATATATTAGGATCCAAAGACTGATCCAATATAGGACTTGGTGTATCTGATGGTAAAATAAGCTCAGAAGAAATAATAGGACTAGGATTAAGATCATATACCTCTATGTCATCAGTTTCTGAATTTGCAGGATTAACAAGAGGCAATGTGCTTGTGGGAATAATAGGTTCAGTCTCAATCTGTACTGTTGGCTTCATTTTGAAAGGCAAAACATGCTCTTTAAATATGACATATCTGCTAGCAAACACTGTCTGAGTCTCCAGATCAAATAGCTTGTAACCTTTTTGTGCATCAGCATATCCAATCATCATACACTTTCTGCTCTTAGCCTCTAACTTGTCCATGTCTTTTCTTTGCTTTAATGCAAAACATAGTGATCCAAAAACTCTTAGCCAAGAATAATCTGGTTTGAGTTTTTGCAAAACTTCATAAGGAGATCTCCATTCCAGGATTGCAGTTGGCATTCTGTTAATCAAAAAAGTAGCAGTTAAGATAGAATCTCCCCAGAAATACATAGGCAAATTTGCATAAATTTTCAAAGATCTAGCTGTCCCCAACAGATGCCTGTGCTTCCTCTCAACTCTTCCATTCTGCTGGGGATTATCTTGTATGCTTCTTTGCAATCGTATTCCTTTACTAGCAAAAAATTGTAAGCATTTGGAATTGACAAATTCTGTACCATTATCACTGCGGAAGACTTTGATCATTACCACATACTGAGTTAAAACCATGCTTAAAAAATCTACCAATACCTGAAACACTTGTGTTTTGTTTTGGAGCAAAAAATTCCAAGTGTTTCTACTGTCACTACAAGAAAAATCACTTTCGGTGACAAAATGTTTCGTCGCACAAAGTGATATTTTCGTCGCCCAAAAGCTTGTGTGACAGAAAACATTTCATCGCTAGGTCGTCGCCATAGGCGCGTCGCCCAAAGTATCAGTGACAAAATATACTTTCGTCGCCCTTAAGTTCCTTTTTGTGACGAAATCACTGTTCGTCACCAGAAATCTTCCGTGACAAAAAACTTTGTTTGTGGCCTTAAGATTTTGTAACGAAGAGTTTACTTAGTCGCCCAATGTTTTCGTGACAAACTCGTGTATTTGTCGCCCCAAGTTTTTGTGACAAAAATTATGCTTTTGTCACTCACTGTCTTTGTGACGGAATTGAAGTTTTGTCACCCAAAGTTTTTGTGACAAAATTTTTTTGTGATGAAATTCATTTTTCCCGACCTGTATTTTGCTGCTATTTATTTTATAGATTATTTATCCGATAAAAATACAATACTTGCTATTACAGTAATATAATAATACAGAAAAAATGTATAAAAATTGCTAATTTATAATCATTAATTACTTTCATAATGTATCTCTATCAACTCAAATGGTGTTTTAGCACATTTTACATTCACAAAACAAGTCTAACAACAAAAGTGCACCATCGCAGAATTCAAATAATGTTCCACATTGCTGGAGTTTTGAAATATATACCCTGTATTAAGAAAAGGGAAACAAAAATCAAATGAAATTATAGTCAAGTTACCACGTAAGATAATATATTATGATAAAAAAAGAGAAGAATATCTTATATTGTTGAAACCAGAATTCAAGACAACTTCAAATATATAAGTTAGTTGAGGTCAAGTTTCACTCTTTTAGAGAATTCACATATATTTTGCTGAAGTTATACACTGTAATATGTTAAATTATCACTATGTAAGAAAGTCAAAGTTAAATGTATATACTGATATGACTTACATATCTCAAACACTTAAATAGAAGTTATACACAATGAAAGAAAAGTAATTAAAACTTAGTTGAAAAACCAGTATACCTTTTACTGAAGTTTAAGGGACTCTACTACTTCAATTTTGTGCGACAAACATTAATTTCGTGGCACATGACAAACATTTAGGGCGACAAGATATCCATTTGTCACACTTGACATTCTTTTAGGCGACAAAGTACATGATTCGTAGCCCTATTAGCTTTTTTGGCGACAAAAAAATTACTTCGTCGCCCATGTTGTTTTTGTGTGACGAAATTGACTTTTGTCACCCAAAGTGGATTTTGGGCGACGAAAAAAAAATTGGAATTTTGTCGCCCAAACACGTTTTTCTTGTAGTGTGTGATCATCTGAAACAGTCACGAAATATCTGGCACCTGTCCTAGAAGACACTTTGTATGGACCCCAAACATCCAGATGTACTAAATCAAAGCATTTAGAAGCAATCTTATCATTTCTGGAAAATGGTAGTTTTATTTGCTTTGCCAAAATACAGGACTCACAGTAATGCTTACTGAAATCTATATTGCTAAAGTCAACAACATGTTTGAGTTTGGACAAAGAAGCATGCCCTAGCCTATGATGCAACAAATTTAAACTCTCCATAGTTTGTGCTTTCACAGGTACACAACTATTACACATAGAAATCAAACTAGATTGATATTCTGGAAGAATCAGTTGTGTGGGAGATAGCTGATACAATCCTGAGACTTCCTTTCCATTGCCTCCACATTCTTAGTCAAAAGATCCTGAAAGAAACACACATCACTATCAAAAATAGCCCTCATACGAGTATCATGAAGCAACCTTTTGACTGACAACAAACTGTGCTTGAAATCTGGTACAAGCAATACATTTCTGAGCACCAATTTTTCAGACAACTGAACACTACCACAAATACTGATAACTTTCTTCGAACCATCAGGGAGACCCACATAGACAGGACTAATAAGTTTCTTATAGGAAGCAAATAAAGAGATATTATAGGTCATATGATCTGAGGCACCAGAATCTATTATCCACATAGATTTGAAATTGCTTCTATAATTTTTAGAAACATTAGATGATAAAGCTATACCTAGAAAGTCCATCTTTCCATTACCAGGCTACCCTTGCATTACTTTCAAAACTTCATTGCATACTGCACTGATTAAAGCCTGTGTGTTCTGTGCCTCTGAGCTATTTTCTTAAAATGGTGTATCTATCACACCATTAGTACCAGCAGTAGCAACCATTTTGCTACTTTCTTCACCTCTTGCACCTTTATACCAGTCACGAAACCCCACTAGCTTAAAACATTGCTCACGAAGATGACCTTTCTTGTGGCAAAAAGTACACTTCAATTGATCTTTAGAGACATTCCTCTTGTCAGATCCTTTCCCAGATCCTCCATTCTGTGATCCTGAGCTAGAATCACCTCTTCTATTTCCATTTTGTTGATAACCTGAAGCAGAAGATCTACAAGCATGTAAAGCAGTAGACTCTTGTTCAAGATTCATCAACCCAGACACAGATTTCTGCTTCTCGGACTGCTGAACTAAGTAAAAAACCTTGTTGAGAGTAGGCATAGGATCAGCAGACAACACATGATCACGAACACTGTCAAAATTCTCATTAAGACCCATCAAGAATTGCATCAACTAATATCTAGCACTTTTATCAACAAATTTTGCCACTAAATCACAAGAACAATGGCGAATTCCACCACAACAACACTCGGGTATTCCTGTCAAAATTCTCATTGAGACTCCTTTTCAATTGAAAGAGTAATGGTCCATTGCTTTGCCCATAACTTTCAATGATTTCACTCCATAGCTGTTTGGCTGAATTCACGAACATAAAGCTTTCACTTATTGAAGCTTCCATTGAATTTATCAGCCAACACCTCACCATATAATCACATTTGATCCACCAATCAAACGCATTTGATCCGTGTTGGGGCCTTGCCACAGATCCATCAAGAAACCCCAACTTACTTTTCGCTCCTAGTGCCATGGTCACTCCTCTGCTCCAAGCAAGAAAGTTTAATCCATTGAACTTCAGACCAATGAGCTGCGCACCAGGACTGTCTGAATTCGACAACCTTAGAGGATCGTTCGACGCAAAATCCCCAATTCTTGAGCCTTCTTCTTGACCAGCTCGATCCATTCCGAAAACTTACCGGAATTCCTTCTCCAAGATGAAGAATGAAGATCGATTCACTCAGTTTCTTCGATTGATCGTCACGCTATGCTCTGATACCATATGAACAAGCTGAATAAACTCAGATTGTTATCAAGAGAAAGAGAGAAGAAGCAGATTCAGAATAATTCCATTAGAGTTAATAAATCTGTTACAACAGAAATCATGTCATTATATAGAAATGATAGACAAATGACTAAACTACCCTTATACAACAAATCATATTACAATATAGTCTTCATAAGAAGCCTACATGAATCTTGAATTCGATTTCCATTGGAGGAATGTACGGAGTATGATATTACTAGTATATCTTAATTGGACATTAATAGCACAATACTTCTAATTAATATATTGCCCTTTTGTCCTAGTAATTCTAGACTATTCCTAGGGTTATAGCTGGCTCTGTACGGTACTAACATCCAGCCCTATATGTACAGCACAATGCTATTGCACACAGTAATGAGAATCACTTTTCTTCAAACCTTTTCTCTCTGATTTCCATCATGGTATCAGAGCCTCTAGGACCAACGTCCAAATAGAAGCTCATCCTCTACCTTCTATCCCTTCCTTTCTTTTCTTCACAGAAACCCAACCACACAGAGCCTTTTGTGCCTCTCTTTTTTTCTTCACTGAAAACAATGGACTTGGTTCCACGAAACCAGCATATCCACACTCCTTTACCTTCCTTCTCATCATTTATCACAGTGAAGCTCTCTCAAGAGAACTTTCCACTTTGGAAAGCTCAAGTTTGCCCTTACCTAAAGGCTCATGGCTTGTACCGCCTTGTTGATGGTAGTTTTCCCTGTCCTCCGGCTGAACTTCTCACTGGGCCAAATCCTACTTTCAGCGAATGGCAAAGCAAGGACCAACTGGTCATGGTTGTCCTCACCTCTTCCTTAACAGATGGAGTCCTAGCACAGATCCTTGAGTGCACCACGTCCATGGCGATCTGGAACAACCTCCATGACTTTTTCTCAGCCCGCTCGAGTGCACAACTCGTCCATACGCGCCTTCAGCTCGCGTCGCTCAAGAAAGGATCTGACTCTGTCACCACGTTCTACAACAAGGCTCGTGGACTCACTCAGATGCTTGTTGCAGCCGGACACTCCATATCAGATATGGAGTTCATCACGTACTTGCTCGCTGGATTGGATGGTGGCTACGATGCTGTCGTGACTGCACTATCCACTCAAGCCACTCTTCCAAGCCTTGCGCAGGTTCTCTCTCATCTCCTCACATATGAGTCTCGCTTGGCCTTGCAAACCAACGCTCTCAGTTCCTCCATAGCTGTCAACAACACTGAGGTCAACTTCACCTCCTACAGAGGAGGTGGCAGAGGAGGGGGTCGAAACAACAGAGGCTTTCCCAGGGGCAGAGGTGGTGGTCGACACAATAGTGGAAATGGTGCACCAGGAAACAGACAGAGGGGACCACCAACTAATTTCTCAGGCACACCTGACAATCGTCCCATTTGCCAGTTGTGCAGTAAACCAGGACATACTGCAATAAGATGCTGGCACAGGTACGATCAAGCAACGCAGGCACCACCACCTCCTTCCTTCCAGGCCAACAATACCTGGTTCCCTGACACTGGCGCAACGCACCACTTCACGCCTGACCTGACAAACCTGCATCTCGACAACTATCACTACGAAGGCTCAGACTCTGTTTTCCTTGGCGATGGATCCCAAATCCCGATCTCCAACCATGGCTCTGGATCAGTCCACTCCCAAAACCGTACCTTCAAACTCTCTAATCTTCTTCATACACCTTTGATTACGAAAAACTTACTTTCCGTTCAAAAATTATGCGCTGACAACTCGGTTTTCTTTGAATTTCATTCCTCCTTCTTTGTTGTTAAGGATTCGCAGAACTCCCAGGTGCTTCTTCAAGGTCCGGTGAAGGAAGGCCTGTATGAGATCTCGAATGTCGTGTTGCCACCAAGTTCGCCGCAAGCTAACCTCACCACCACTGAACTCGCCGCCCTCTGGCATAGCCGCTTAGGTCATCCATCGCCTCGTCTTTCTTCGTCTCTTTTCAAGTCAGCTTCAAATTCTCCTAAAACTGGATTAGCCAGCCCACAAAAATGCCAAGTCTGTGACTGGGCCAAGGCCCACGCCCATCCACATCCGCCTAGCCTATCAGTTTCTCCTAGTCCATTATTTTTTCTCTTTATGGATGTATGGGGTCCAACCCACAATATTTCAATGAATGGCAATGCTTATTATCTTGCAATTGTTGATGATTATTCCAAATTTCTTTGGCTTTTTCCCTTTGCTACAAAAAATCTTGTTCCACAAATTGTGTCCACCTTCATCACAAAATTCCTTCAAACAAAAATCTCCTACATTCAAACCGATGGGGGTACCAAATTCAAACCCTTGAAACCCATTTTCCAATCCCTTGGTATCTCTCATCGCATCACTTGCCCTCACTCTCATCAACAAAATGGGAGTATCGAGACTCGTCACCGCCGCATTGTCGACACCGGCCTCACCCTCCTCAAACAAGCCTCCCTACCTCTTTTCTATTGGGAATATTCCTTCCAAGCCGCCACATATCTCATAAACCGCCTTCCCACTCCCATCATCCAAAACAAAACACCCCTTGAACTCCTATTCAACCAAAAACGCGACTATAAATCTCTTCGGGTTTTCGAATGTCTTTGTTTCCCAAACCTTCGCCCCTATCGAGCCCACAAACTCTCCTTTCGATCCACCCCTACCATTTTTCTCGGCTATGCCTCCAACTACCATGGCTATCTTTGTTATGATTCGGTCGCCGATCGAATGTACATCTCTCGAGATGTTTCCTTTCACGAGTCCACATTCCCGCTTGCCTCATCCACTCGTTCCTCCAGCCCATATACCCCGCCTCTCGCTCCATTACCTATCATTCCCAGCCTTCTCGGCACTGGGCCCAATCCCTCTCCTCAGTCCACTCCAGAGTCCACACCTTCCCCAGCCCAAACTCCCTCTCCCTCACAATCCACACACTCACCGGCCCATTCTATCCCTCTCCCACAGTCCACAAATTCGCCAGCCCAATCTCCATCCTCATCTCAGTCCACAGACCCATCCATTCCCTTGCCATCTGATGGGCCTTCCCCAGACCAACCCGCCTCACCTATCCATCCCATGCAGACGAGGTCCAAATCCAACATCTCCAAACCTTTAGTCCGTTCAGATGGGACTATCCCTTGGCCTCAAACAACTGACCCTGAATGCCACCACACCCTTCTTGTCCCTGATGAACCAACCTCCTACAAACAAGCCTCCCAATTTCCGGAATGGCAAGCTGCCATGGCCGCCGAATTTCAGGCCCTCCAAACCACAAATACCTGGACCCTTGTCCCACCCAAATCCTCCTCAAACGTCCTCGGGGTCAAATGGGTTTTCAAAACCAAGCGTCACGCCAATGGCTCCATTGAACGACGCAAAGCTCGGCTTGTAGCCAAGGGCTTTAATCAAGTTCATGGGTTGGACTTTGATGAGACCTTTAGTCCGGTTTCCAAACCATCCACAATTCGCCTTCTCATTTCTCTTGCGGCGCAACGACATTGGATGACATGACAACTTGACATTCAAAACGCCTTTCTTCACGGGACTTTGACGGAAGACGTCTACATTTGCCAACCCCCAGGTTTTTCTCATAAATCCATTCCCACTCACATTTGCAAATTAAATCGTTCTCTTTATGGCCTCAAACAAGCACCTCGTGCTTGGTTTTCCCGTCTAAGTGACTCCCTCATCTCCATGGGTTTTCATCCTTCCCAATCAGACACGTCCCTGTTTATCCATCGCCAAGGACCGGATCTCGTCTTCGTGTTGGTATATGTCGACGATTTGCTTGTTTTGTCTAACACTGCTGAACTGTCTAATTCTTTTGTGAAGCATTTGTCTATGCCGTTTCATGTGAAGGACCTCGGGCCCTTACATTTCTTCCTTGGCATCGAGATCAAGCGTACCCCAGCTGGCTTCTATCTTTGCCAATCCAAATATATCCGGGAACTCACTGAGAAGACAAAGATGTCCCAGTCCAAGCCGGTCCGGACTCCTATGGCCACAGACTTTGTTTCCTCCACTGCACACTCCACGCCATTTCCTGATCATCAGCTCTATCAAAGTGTGGTGGGTGGCTTATAGTATTTGGCATTTACTCGCCCGGATATATCCTTTGTTGTCAACCGACTATGCCAACCTATGCACACTCCGCTTGATCGTCATTGGCAAGGCGTGAAGCGAGTTCTTCGGTATCTGAATGACACAGCTGATCTTCAACTCTTTCTCTCCTCTGCTGCAAGTCACAATCTGTCGGCCTACTCTGATGCTGCTCCGAGTAACCCCTTGACAGCCTACTCCGACGCTGATTGGGCCGGTGATCCCGCCGACAGACGATCCACCGGATCCTTCTGCATTTATCACGGAGACAATCTTATTTCCTGGACTTCAAAAAAACAGAACACTGTCTCTCGATCGTCAACTGAAGTTGAGTATCGTGTGGTTGCATCAGCCACCTGTGAACTGTTATGGATCCAAAGCATCCTTGCTGATCTTGGCCTGCGTCTCCAGCAAGCTCCAACACTCTGGTGCGACAATCTTGGCGCCACATACCTTGCCGTCAACCCGGTTTTGCATCATCGCATCAAGCACTTGAGCCTCGACTATCATTTCGTCCGGGAACGCGTCCGCAACAAGTCATTAACTGTTTCCTTCATCTCATCCAAGGACCAAAAGGCTGATCTCCTAACCAAGCCTCTGCCCACTGCCCGGTTTCTACAGATGCGATCTGAGCTTGGTCTCCGACCGCTTCGGCTCGAGGGGGGATAATAGCACAATACTTCTAATTAATATATTGCCCTTTTGTCCTAGTAATTCTATAATATTCCTAGGGTTATAGCTGGCTCTGTACGGTACTAACATCCAGCCCTATATGTACAGCACAATGCTATTGCACACAGTAATGAGAATCACTTTTCTTCAAACCTTTTCTCTCTGATTTCCATCAGACATAAAACAACATCGGTCAATCGAACCAACCGAATGACCAAAATAAGCCAATGACATGAATAATATGGCGACTCCTAACAATCAAACTAGACAAATGACAAAAAATCAATGACATGAACAACACATGATCATATCACCAATGGGAAGTGATCATTTACAAGGCCATATCACCATTTGACATACAATGTATCTTACATAGAAGAATAAGTTTTCACTTAAATGCCCAATGTCTCTGTTGCTACACCAAAAGAAAATTTCTAGACTCCAAATCTTTAGATGCAAGAAAGTCTCGCGAAGCTTAATATACACCCAAAATTGCAAAGACCACAACTTGCCATTATCGATGTAACAAAACACCATTTAATCAAGTCATTGATGTGAGGAAATTCCTCAGGGAAGAATAATGATTGATATGAGCTTGTCTAGGCTGAGTGTACACAAGTCCTAATGCATGAGCTCAAATAGTTTTACATAGAGCAGAATCTATATAAGTATGTTGTTATGAAATGATGAATAAAAGTGCAAGAAGTGGGCGGTTTCCTAGCTACTTGAATGCCCAATGTCTTTGTAGTTGCACGACCAATAGTGAAGCTCTGCAGTCGATGTCTTGGGAGGCAAGAAGGTCTCCAATGGCACCAAGGTCAGTGTCCTCACTCATATCCTTAAGCCCCATCAACTGAATACATCCCGAGTCATAGTGCCTTCCCACCATCACAAGATCATAGGATCCCATTGACGACTTAAGAAAACTAGCTGTCTCTGATCCATCTTTAACCGTCTTCTCCACATAGCTAAATTGCTTCTCATACAACACATTCATTTTTACATCACTCAGCACACTTGAATCAAGATCATCAAGTTCACTTGGTTCACCATACGCAACAAGCCTAATCACACAAACCCTCACTCTTGGATCTCTTCCTAACCGCATTGCGAACGCTAATGTCTCTTCATCATCTCCTCCTCCTATGTAAATCACCGCCACCATCATTACACATGATGAGTCTGTAATTGTGATTTTATTGAATCGACCTCGATCCACAAGGATGCCAACGGAGCAAGGCGACCTGTTAAGAATACTACTATTCAGAATCTTTTGTTCATGATCTTCAAAACAAATCGACCCGTTGGCTCCGAATTTTCGATAGAACGGAAGAATAATGATGGATACGAGCTTGTCTAGGGCGAGTGTACACATGTCTTCATGCATGGCCTTAAAGGGTGACACAACAGTGAAAACAGAAATGGAGATGAAAGAGCTTTTTAAGATTTGTTGGAAGCGAGTTAAGGCCCAAATAACTTCTTCTGAGTATGATTTTCTTGAGGCTTTCTTTTTTTGCATATCATGAGAAATGAATGCAGGGTGGGCTCTTCCAACTAGCTTCACTAGATGAAGTACATAAAATGCTACTGGATTGTTCTCTGAAGGGAAACACGCATTCAGAAGTCGAGTGATCGACGCTACATGCTCTGATTTCATGAAACATGCTAACATGCGAAGCTCAGAGTTGTATTTGCAGTGTATGATGTCTCTTCTTTGGAAACCGGCATACTTTCTCAGAGGATGGTATAGACATCTTATAAAAACAGGGGAGGTTACTGCAGCAAAGGTTGTCCATAAAACCATGATTGTATAGCCTGGTGTTGATAGCGTCTGTGTAATTAAAACATGCAACCATGAAATTAATTAAGTAAGAAATATCAACAATATTAATTAAGTAAGTAAGCTAATTAATATACCTTGGATCCAAGATACCTGGCTGAAAGCCCTATATCAACAATGCCTTTGGTGCACATAATAAAGCCAAGAGCAACAGCATCATAGAACGGCAAGTTGGTGTACAATCCACATGTCAAGTTAGTGAAGAACTTAGAGACGTAGGCAACCATTGCAACGGAAATATGGTTTTGTATGATACCACCCATGGATCCAAAACCATCACAGTTAACTTCCATGGCAGCTGTTGTAACAAAAAAGGGCAAGAGCAATCCAGAGATGAAGAAATCAAGCTTTTCAACAATTGCAGCTCCCAATGGAAGCCCATCAGGCACAACAGAGCCAACAATAAAAGCTCCTAAAAAAAGAAATAGTCCAGAGAGTTGCGTTGACAATGCTCCTAGGAGCATTAACGAATAGCATGAGTACACAAACACTTGTTTTACAGGCCTGTCTTTTGGCGTTTGTTTGATCATCCATTTCATAATCGGCCTGATAACCAATATGCTAACCATCACCAATGTAAAAGGTACTAACATTGGTATAGTAGGGTCCCCACGACGTATAACAACCCTGGATGCGAAAATAATACCCATGCTTACAATATGACCAATAAGTGATGAAGACAATGCCAATCTTCCTAGCTCCGAGTTACTCATTTGGAGATCATCAAGGAGGACAGCAATGTTAGGGAAATGAGTTAGTGGTATCGTTGTCATGTTCATATAAAGATCTCCAACTTCATCATCCAGTTTTATCCTTTCAATAAAGTCTTTACAGATGAAATGAATATACACTGACTCACAAGCTATAGGTACGATCAAGTCCAATAATCCGATGGCAAACGCCTTGCGTCCTGTTCTTGATATGATCGTGAAGTCCATCTTCACCGCAACCACAAACATAAACAACACGTAACCAATCATTGCTAGTGTTTCATTCACATTTTGGGTTGGATCAGGAAAAACAGCTCCATGGAGTTCTTGATATATTTTTGTCTCCCCCAATGGAGAATGTGGAGCTAGGATGAAACCAGCCTAAATTACAACTCAATATAGTTATTAAACAATACAATAAATAATTTAATACTAGTATACATGTTTTCTTAGCCAATAGGAAAAAGATGACATGCATTAATTCACAATTACATAACAAATTATTTACTCTAAGATTGATAAAGGGACGTACAAACAATTGGGAGACGATGGGACTCAAGTGTAAACGAGAGAAAAGGAGACGATGAAGAGTTTGAATGGTGCCATGAATGACGAGAAATTGAAGAAGGAGTGTTGAAAAGGCAACATTGGTTTTAGGAAGATGGAGGTCTGGGATCTTGAGGCAGCCCCATGCATCTGCTGTGGGGGAATTCATCGTTTGATTTCCCTAAAATGGAGGAGAAAGACAAGAAGAACAAAAGCAACAAATTATGGTTTTTTGGGTGAAGTTTTTCTCCTCGTCTTTCTCGTTTTCTTATGTCTTCTCCTTTTGCTCATTTGAACAAAAGGAAGAAGAGGCAACAATGGAAGGTTTCAAAGGAATCTATAGAAACTCAAAAACATTCATCCCATTGGAGGTCGCCATGGATAAAGATTTTAGGGAGAACAAATAACACAAATCTTCAATTGTTGGGCGTGGATATCTTTCCGCCAAAAATCATAATTTGTTTGTTGATTGAAAATAGTAAAGGCTACGGTGTGAGAATTGGAATTTTTTTTCTGAAATGAGCATTTTACAAGAAAAAATTCTCGACGCAGGCTCTTTTCAAAACAATTTCTCAAAATAGGCACTTATTTCAGCTTCAGAATTTTTTTATGTGTCTGAAGCTGAAACTATTTTTTTTGAATTTTTTATGTATAAGAGACGTCAGCCAGCGTCTCTTATACATGTTAGTTTTTTAATTGTATTTCCAAACTTTTTTGTAGTTTTTAAATTTTTTTTTTAAGGCAATGTAAGGCAATGTATAAGAGACGTTGGTCGAACCAGCGTCTCTTATACACATAAATAAAAAAATGTATATGAGACGTTGGTCCGACCAGCGTCTCATATACAAAGATGTTTTTTTTTTTTGCACATGTATAAGAGACGATGGTCGAACCAGCGTCTCTTATACGTTCAAACATAAAAAAAAATGTATATGAGACGCTGGTTCGACCAGCGTCTCTTATACACCGATGTTTTTTTTTATTTGCACATGTATAAGAGACGCTGGTTGGACCAGCGTCTCTTATACCGTAATGTTTTTTTACAGTGAAAGGTGAAACGAAAGAAATTAGTGTTTTAGGGTTTTGGTTTTGCTTATTATAATTTGAAATAATAATGTAAATATGAAATTGTTGTGTAATAAATCTGATAAAAAATCATAGAGTTTAACATAAAATTTTAAATCAACAAATATGTAATAATTCTAATCTTCGTCTTCACTCTCTGTGTGACCATCATCTTCTTCTCTACTTGGCTCTTGGACGGGTGCTAACGTAGGCTCGTATCCCCACCCACATATATTACGTTCATCTCTAGAAATTGGCCTAGTGGGAGAAATAAATACACTTGAAGCACTAGTGGACATAAATGAACTTGGTGCATGCATTGATGATGTCATGTATGAATAATGAGACGAGGAACTCCATCCACATTCACCGAGATGTGAGAACGCCGGTTGCGGGATTGAAGAACTAGGAAAATCTTGAAAGGAAGAATAATAGGGCGGAGGTGTTGGAGAGGCCATGAGAAACGATGTTGGATAAGACATTGGTGGCGTAGACGCTGACGCTGACGCTGGCGGAATATAGGGAGGTGACATAGTCATTGGAGGATCTTGTTGGCTATAGAAGAATGATTGATCTACAGACAATTGGTTAAGAACATCAATCCCTTGCGTCGTCACCTTTTGTCCCTGGAAAAAAAAATCATAAGTATGTTTGAAATATTCAGTGTAAATATTATATAAACTGATATGTTATATTTCATACTCACCACCATATACAAGTCTTGAGACAATGGTTGATATTGTCCTGCTGGCGGCCGAATATGTGGACTAATAAATCTACGAGTAATTGATCGGTACCAGCTCATATACCGTTCTTCCATTGTTGAAGGACATGGGTCATCCAGAGGCATAGCAATCCAATCCACACGTCTGTTCCACAACTCTATAAATTGCTTGTGAAATATGCTCCAGTCTGTCTCATGCTTCCCCCTTATGTTAACTAAATGCAACTCAGCATAGTTTTCACATGCACCCGGCACATGTTGTGGAAATCCGAATTGACGCATCACACGGTCGGGTCGATGCCACTCAACTATGTCAAAACAAATCATAGGGGCTTGGGTCCTCCACACATTGCATCCTAAAAAACAAATTCTACCAAGCCTCCCTAGTTCACTTGGTGTGTAGGGATCCCATGCAAACTAAATATAAAATAAAATGACCTTAAGTATGTTGAATATATGTATTATGTAATTAGACATTAAAAAAAATACAAACCTGATCGCTCCTTAGCCTATCCAATGCATCTCGATAATACATAAGATCATGACTTTTACCATCATATACGAAATCACACTTCAACCACCTAAATAAAAAAAGAGATTGATAAGAACTCGCCCGAGATATATGTATATGCAGTAATGGTGAATGTTACCTCAATGCAAGTGAATCTTGACCATTCAGAAATTGGTCATCAAGTGGTGGAGGTTGTGACCCTTCAGATAGGGCAGCCTTAGCTTTCCTCCTTCTATCTCTCCTCCTCGCTAGGCGATCTTGCTCCGGGTCTGAGACCCCGATAAACCTTGGCCTCCCAATCGGCATGCGTTGCCATGCCCATAACTACAATCATGACATTAATTAACCACTGAAAACCGATAACTTTAAATTCAATAAGTTATATTATATACCTGAAGTAAGATCAGTGGACCGCCTATTTGAGAGTGATGTTTCTCTGAGGCTTTGCATAGGTTGCGGTAAAGATATGCCAAAGTAGCACTTCCCCAGCTGTAAAATGCCGCAGACTCTAGATTCTCCAGCAACGGCAAATACACTACTTGTATTTCGCCTCCACTATAATCTGAGAAAAGGAGGCCACCCATTACCATCAAGATGTATGCCCTTTCATAACACTTGATCGTCTCCTCATCCGCATTATCCGGCAATTCACTGAAGTTTGTTCGTAGCCATGAAAGCTTCAATACTGAGCCGCCGAGTGATCGACTTGGATCTTTACCGAGCAGACGGATGACCTCTGATCTCCAATGGTGACCTGCAGTGCCTGATACAGCATAGCCATCCACACATAGTCCAAACAACACAGCAACATCTTGGAGTGTGATTGTTGCCTCACCCACGGGCAAGTGAAATGTATGTGTCTTAGGTCTCCATCTCTCCACTAATGTTGTAATAAGCTCCTTGTCTAGTTTGAATTTGGATCCTAGACGGGATACGCAATAAAATCCAGCAAGACGAATGTATTCTAAGACCCTAGGATGGGGATCGAACCAATGTCGCAGATGCACTCTAGTTTCTAAGGGTGTCATTGTCTATACAAAAGAAAGGGAAAATTAGAGATATTTAAGCATGCAATGTACAAACTAACTAGTGAAAATCGATATTTAAGCATGTAATGTACACTTACATAAGCGGCATTGTTCCACACATCCGAAGATCTGTGTTGTTCTTGCTGACTAAGCACCTCAGACGATAATGGACCAGGGTTAATCTCCATGTACTAGCCATTGAAACAACAATCATAAACACACATGAATACAAATGTCTTCATAAACAACAACAACAACAATCATTACAAATGTCTTAATAAACAACAACAACAATCATTACAAATGTCTTCATAAACAACAACAACAATCATTACAAATGTCTTCATAAACAACAACTACAAATAAAGTACAACAATGAAAACTAGCTAAAGCTAGTTATGTTGTCCAGAACTGCTAGATCGTGATGCACATGTCCTCCTATTGTGTCCCTCTTGCCCACATAGTTTGCAGTTGCTTTTCCCTGGAGCACTAACAATGTCCATCTCATTATGGAATCGAGACTCTTTCCGCCTTCCTGGTCTACCAACGTCACGAAGATCATTCGGATCTGGCTTCAATGTTGGTCCCTCAATCACAGGCCAATCTAAAATATCTCCTACTGGATAAAATTTTGTCTGATATGTCCTCATCAGAGCCTCTATGGAGTAAAGTGGATCAACATATTCAACATACGAGAAGCTCCTGTGGCGACACACTGCTAAGACGTGAGGGCAAGGTATCTTATAATTCTTCCATCTTTGACAAGTACATGTCCTACTAGTCAAATCCACGACGTATTGTAAGCGCTGGCCGTATTCCTGGACGGGTGGAACATGCACTTCATATACATGTCTTAATGCGTTGAATGAGATTACTTGTGCACGACGAGCTATTGTAACATTGTGCTCAATCAACGTTTCCACTGCATTGGTGTATCGTTGCCCTGCCACATTACGTTCTGTTGCCTTTCCAAGACGCTCTACAAAGTACGAATTAAGTCTATAGAATGTCGATTGGACAAGACCTGTGATAGGTAAATTTCTGGAACCCTTCATCACCCCATTAAAACACTCAGACATGTTGGTTGTCATCACTCCATACCTGGAACCGCCATCATGACATAAGGACCATTTTTCCTTTTCAATGTTGTCCAAATAAGTTTTTGCCGTTACATTTTTGGAGCACAAAGTAGAGTACCCAGCATCAAATTCCGCCTCTTCATGTTTGTATGCTGTGGTCCAAATAAGTTTTTGCCGTTACATTTTTCCTTTTCAATTACTTTAAATTTAAAGTAATTGTGGTTTAAATCTTTTTAAACCTAATTACTTTGATTGTTTATACATAATTACTATTTTCAACTATTTCCAACTATTTTCAACTACTTACTTTGATTGCCACATTTTATCATAAAATTCAAGCCAAATCAAACCACATTCAAGTGAAGCCACATATTATCATAAAAAAATTCGTTTTTTAAACCTATTATAATATCAAATCAAACCACATTCAAGTGAAGCCAACTATTTTCAACTATTTCCAACTACTTATTTTTAAACCTATTTTCATATAACATTCGTTTTTAAGTCTATTATCATTACAAAATTCATAAAAAAATTCTTAAACCTATTATAATATAAAATTTGTTTTTAATCCTATTATCATTAAAAATTTCTAAAAAAAATACTTAAACCTATTATAATATAAAATTCGTTTTTAATCCTATTATCATTAAAAATTTCTAAAAAAAATAATTAAACCTATTATCATATAAAATTCGTTTTTAACCCTAGTATAATTATAAAATTCGTTTTTAAACCTATTATAATATAAATTTCGTTTTCAATTCTATTATGATTAAAAAATTCTTAAAAAAATACCTAAACCTATTATCATATAAAATTCGTATTTAACCCTATTATCATTTTAAAATTTGTTTTTAACCCTACTTTTATAAACCTATTTTCTAAAACCTATTTTCTTAAACCTATTTTCTGAAACATATTCATAGATTCTTAAATAAAATGAGTGCAGAAATTTTCTTACGTTTTCTCTGTTGAAAAACGTTCACCCGCTCGTTCACGTCCGCTCGTCCGTTCACCCCAGTCTGTTCCTTGGTGAATTTGGAACGAAGATTGTTGCTGGTATGACAATAAAATAACAGTGAACAAAATTAATTAAGAGAACAAGAAATGGAATTACACTGTTTAAATGAATCCAAAATTTTTTAAGAAGAGAAAAAGAAATGAAGACTTACCTTCGATTGCTGGATCACCCCTCTATTGCCTTGCTGTTGTTGTTGGAACGAATGAAAAGAAAACAAGGAGAAGAAGAGGTTGCCTTGCTGTTGTTGTTGTTCGAACGAATGAAAAGAAAACAAGAAGAAGAAGAGGATTGCAGTAAAAATGTGAAAGAAGATGAATTTAAAGACTGTAATACGTTCAACTGGTATCTCCCCAACTACCCACATTCAATTTCAACCCGTTCAAACGAAACAGCGGCGGGTTTTAAAAAATTAGGGTTTAGAGTAAGAGACGCTAGGCGAACCAGCGTCTCTTACACAACACATTTTTTTTTATTTGCACATGTATAAGAGACGCTGGTTCGACCAGCGTCTCTTATACATGTGCAAATAAAAAAAAACATCTCTGTATATGAGACGCTGGTCGAACCAGCGTCTCATATACATTTTTTTTTTATGTTTGAACGTATAAGAGACGCTGGTTCGACCAGCGTCTCTTATACATTGCCTTAAAAAAAAAATTAAAAACTACAAAAAAGTTTGGAAATACAATTAAAAAACTAACATGTATAATATACATAAAAAAATTCAAAAAAAAATAGTTTCAGCTTCGGAGGAGAGACGCTGGTTCTACAAGCGTCTCTCACACATAAAAAAATTCCGAAGATGAAATAAGGGCCTATTTTGGGAAATTGTTTTGAAAAGAGCCTGCGTCGGGAATTTTTTCTGGTAAAATGCTCATTTCAGGAAAAAATTCGTGAGAATTGAGTGCACTATTTTTTGGAAAATTGATGTTTTATTTTTATTAGAGTTCACAAATATATATTACTAATAATTTTTAATAAAATTCACTTTTCATCCATTTCATGATTTTTAATTTAATGGATAGGATACGAAAACATAATATTATTTGTTATATTGGTTCATTCACGATTAATTTAAAAATAGATTTTATTCTCTTTACAATAATTAATTTATGATTATATATATTACAATTTAAAAATAATTGAAACAGATTTTGGGGAAATATTGTGTTGTTCTGATTAACCTCTCATGGGAATAAATATATACCAAGAAAGAGATATCTATATAAAGGCAATAATATAAACATTATCAATTAATATTAATATATTTTTAATACTCCCCCCTCAAGTTGGAGCACGTGGATTAACATTGCTCAATTTGCGCATAAGAAATTGAAACGAATTTTCTCCAAGTGCCTTTGTGAAGATATATGCGGGTTGCTTAGTCGTCGAAAGGTGAGCAGTAGCTATCAGACCAACAACAATCATACCGCGAACATAATGGCAATCGATCTCAATGTGTTTCGTACGCTCATGAAGTACGGGGTTTGCTACAATATGTAATGCAGCCTGACTATCACAATATAGGCGAACAAGAGACGAATGATGAACTCCCAAAGATGAAAGGAGATACCTCAACCAAGTGATCTCACTACATGTACCAGCCATGGCACGATATTCAGCTTCAACCGATGATCTAGAGACAGTAGCTTGCTTCTTCTTCCAAGAGACAGGTGATTCTCCAAGCATGATGAAATAACCACTAATAGAGCGACGCGTCGGAGGGCAACTTCCCCAGTTTGAATCACAAAAAGCAGACAAACGAAGAGAGCTAAAAGACGATAATTGAATGCCCTGAACAGGGTGTCCCTTCAGATAACGTAACATGCGCAATGCATCTTGTCTATAGAGTAGGAAAGCTCAGGTCTAGTGATAGTCAAATAAATAAGACGGCCTACCAATCGTCGATACCACTCAAGGTCCTTTAATGCTGGGCCATTAATCTTGCCCAGTTGATGATGTGAATCCATATGAAACTTGCTAGGCTTGCAACCAAGAAGCCCATATTTAGCTAAAATCTCCAAAGCATACTTACGTTGAGAGACAAATATACCTGAAGAGTTGCGAGCAATCTCAAGACCAAGGAAGTACTAAAGAGGCCCCAAATCCTTCATGTAAAAGAAACTACTGAGATAAGACTTGACACCATTGATGCCACTAAAAGTGTTGCCAGTAATAATAAGGTCATCCACATAGACCAATACGTGCACAACAGAGTCCCCTTGACACAAAGAGATGAGGGAGTAATCAGCCTTGCTCTGCTGAAAACCATAAGTACGAAGACCCGAAGGAAGCTTAGAGAACCAATTGCGAGGGGCTTGTTTCAAGCCATATAGAGATTTCTGCAACTTACAGACTTTTCGTGCAGAAGAGTCAACATATCCTGGTGGTGGAAACATATACACTTCCTCATCTAAATCTCCATGGAGAAAAGCGTTGTGAACATCCATCTGAAAACCGAAAACCCGTTAAAGAGAATACTTTGGCGCCCATTGATACAAGATTTCATAAGGAGTCTTATTCCCAAGTAAAGGTGTTGGTGTCCGGTTGATGAGATGAGAAGTCGTAAGTACACATTGACCCCAAAATTCCAAAGGTAAAGACCCCCGAAAACGTAATGCACGAGCGACGTTAAGAATGTGGCGGTGCTTTCTCTCCACTCTACCATTCTGTTGTGGAGTATATGGGCAAGAAGTCTCAAAAGAATACCCTGAGAATCAAAGAATGATCTTAAGCACAAGAACTCAGTACCGTTGTCTGAATGAAAACCCTTAATGGATTTCTGAAATTGGGTTTTCACGATAGCACAAAACTTGTGAAATACACCTGTAACCTCAGGCTTGTGAACCATAAGAAAATTCCACACTGCTCTCGAATGATCATCAACAATTGTCAAGAAATACTTAGCACCAGTAGTAGCAGGAGTACTATAAGGCCCTCAAACGTCACACTGTATTAAATCAAAGATGCCATCGACTTTATTAGAACTCAAAGGAAAACTGTTACGGTCTTGTTTTACCTTAAAACAAACATCACATGGATCAATAGCAATATCTCAACGAACAATACGACCCACCGCATTAATAGGAGACAAAGCAGACAAAGACGGATGTCCCATTCGTTTATGCCAAAGAAACAAAGAAGCGGAAGACGAAGTTGCTGAATGGAAGGCTCGAGCATTCGAGCCCAATGTGTGAAGCCAGTAGACACCTCCTCGTTGCTCACCTACTCCAATCACCGTTCTTGAATTGCTCTCTTGAATCACACACGTCTTGTCTGTAAGAAAAGCCAAATACTTCTTTTCTTGAAGAAGTTGAGAGAAAGAAATCAAATTGTAGTCTAATTGAGGAGTATACAACACACAACTTAGAGAGATATCAGATACTGTCAGAGTGCCTTTCTCAGTTGCTGCAGCAAAACGATTATCCGGTAACTTAATAGATACCGGCGATGCGGGTACAATACTCTGAAGCAAAGATCGATCACATGTCATATGAAACGATGCTCCTGTATCTAAAATCCAATTAAAAGACATACCATAGGAATGGTCAGGCATGGACTGAAACATGGCGACAACAATATTCCATTGAGCACCACTAAGTATCGTCCCTATGGCAATTTCGCGCCCGCGGATTAGGGTACTGGACGATTCCGAAGTGCAGCTGCTGAACTCCGAAGGGTCTCTACTCCCAAGAAATGTTGATCCGAGTCCATCGGAATAACGAATCAAGTGATAACATTTGGATATATCATAATCAGACTGGCCACAAAGGGTACACGTTGATTTATTTAGATAGAAAGATGATGCAGAAGTCAGATGCACATCGGTGAGCAATCCAACGTATATGTCGGACGTTTTCTTCGGATCGCTCATGATGAAAAACGACAGGGAGAGGTGTTAGACAAGGCCGGCGGCGACGGTGGAAAGTGGTTAGGGTGACGGCGATTTTAGGGTTAGGGTAAAAAAAATTAGAGTTTAACCTCCTCCGATACCATGAAATATTTAGGTTTTGGGGAAAATATTATGTTGTTCTCATTAACCTCTCAAGGGCATATATATATACCTCGATACAAGAAAGAAATATCTTTATAAAAGGCAAAAATGTAAACATTATCAATTAATACTAATACATTTCTAATAATAATATTAATATAAACGTATAGTTAATAAGATGATTATGTAAATATAGAAATGGTAGCATTAAATTGAAAGATTTAAGAATTATTTGTTGCAACATCCAATTTTTTAGTATATAATATTAAAATATAAAATAAGAGAGTATTAAGAAAAATCACTAATATAAACTTACAATTAATAAGATGACCAAGTCAAAATAAATTGTGTTTGGATAGAGCAACACTTTTGTGTTTGTGCAAGTCGAGAAAAACCCTAGAAGGTGTGTTTGGAGAGGGCAACACTTGTCTGTATGTGGAATTGCTTGGATTTTGGAGCTTATAGACAACAATATAGAGACTAACTCAAGGATTTACAAGGACAAGGTAGGGAAACGAACAAGTTATGCCGTAGTAGCATTAGGTTTTTCTGCAATTGTTGTCTATGTTGTATTCTCGATCAGTGGCAATTGAATGTCTTTGCTTTGTACTTTTAATTGAGTGAGAAACATGTAATAGAATGATTGTTTCTTTTTTGAATCTCTCCTGTTTGTAATTGACTAGTTTGTGTGAGCATAATTTATACTTCATACGCTTGGTTGATAGTTTTTTTTCCTCCCTTTCTTTTATAGTGTTCGTAGCACTTTCTTGCATTCAAGCATTGAGGTGGCTATTTAGCAGTGTAGTTCCAAGATCATCTCACCATGAAATCATTTTTTCTTGATATTAGAATGATTTATTTATGAAGCTGGTAGAATTAGCTAAGAACAACACAAGATCATCTCACGCCATGAAAAAGATCATTTACAAGACCATCTCACATTTTTACATAGATGTTATCTCACATACAAACAAACATGAAATTTCACTTCAATGCCCAATGTCTTTGTTGTTGCACCACCAAAACAGAAGTTGTACACTCAAGATCTTCCGATGCAAGAAAATCTCCAATCACACCAAGTTGAGTATCCTGACTCATATCTTTAAGCCCCATCAACTGAATACACCCAAAATTATAATGCCTCCCCACCATCACAAGATCATATGATCCCATTATCGACTTAACAAAATTGGCCGTATCACCTCCATCTCTAACCGTCTTCTCCACATAACTAATTTGTTTATTGTACAATACATTCTTCTGCACATCATTAAGCACAAAAGAATCAAGATCATCAAGATCACTTGCTTGACCATAAGCAACAAGCCTAATTACACAAACCCTCACTCTTGAATCCCTTCCTAATCGCATTGCAAACGCTAACGTCTCTTGATCATCACCGCCTCCTATGTAAATCACCGCCACCATCATTGGTAGGCATGAGTTTGTAATTGTCATATTTTTACTAAATTGGCCTCGATCAACAAGGATGCCAACAGAGCAAGGCGACTTGTTAAGAATACTAGTATTGAGAATCTTTTGTTCATGATCTTCAAAACAAATCGAACCGTTGGTTCTGAATCTTCGGTGGAACGGAAGTACGATGATCGACACGAGCTTGTCTAGGGCGAGTGTACACATGTCTTCATGCATTGCCTCAAATGGAGAGACTGTAGTGAACACATAGATGGAGAGGAAAGAGCTTTTTAAGATTTGTTGGAAGCGATTTAAGGCCCAAATAACTTCTTCTGAGTATGATTTTCTCGAAGCTTTCTTTTTTTGCATGTCATGAGAAATGAATGCAGGGTGGGCCCGTCCGATTAACTTCACTAAATGAAGAGCATAGACTACTACAAGATTATTTTGTGAAGGACAACAAGCGTTAAGAAGACGAGTGATTGAGGTTACATGGTCTGATCTTAGGAAACATGCGAGGATTCGAAGCTCGGAGTTGTATTTGCAGTGGACGATGTCTCGTCTTTGGAATCCGGCATACTTTCTTAGAGGGTGGTAGAGTGATCTTACGAAAACAGGGGAGATTGTCGCTGCAAATGTTGTCCAAATAACCATGATTGTATAGCCTGGTCTTGTTAGCACCTTGGATCCAAGAAACATGGTTGATAGGCCAATATCAACAATGCCTTTGGTGCACATAATAAAGCTAAGAGCAAGAGCATCGTAGAAAGGCAAGTTGGTATACAATCCACACCCCAAGTTGGTGAAGAACTTAGACATGTAAGCAAGCATTGCAAGAGAAAGATGGTTTTGTATCATATCACTCGTGGTTCCAATACCGTTATAGTTACCTCCCATAGCAGCTGTTGTAACAAAAAACGGCAAGAGCAATCCATACAGCAAAAAATCAAGTTTTTCAACAATTGCGGCTCCAAATGGCAGTCCATCAGGCACAACAGAGCCCACAATAAATGCTCCTAAAAGAACGAATTGTCCAGAAAGTTGTGTCGTCAATGCTCCAAGGAACATGAACACATATCCTAAGTATACAAATACTTGTTTTACAGGCATGTCTTTTGGCGTTTCTTTGATCATCCATTTCATGATTGGTCGGAGAACGAATATGCTCAACATGATCAATGTAAAAGGTACTAGCAACGGTATAGTGGGATCAGTATCACGTGTAACAACATTGGAGATTATAACAAGAGCCATGCTTACGATATGACCGATAAGGGACGAAGACAATGCCAATCTTCCCAGCTCAGAGTTACTCATATTCAGATCCGCAAGGAGGACAAAAATGTTAGGGAAATGAGTTAGTGGGATTGTTGTCATGTTCATATAAAGATCTCCAACCTCACTATCAGTTTTGATTCTTGAGAAAAAGTCTTTGTAGATGAAATGAATGTAGGCTAGATCAGAGAGTATGGGTATGATTAAGTCGAGTAATCCGATGACAAATGCCTTGCGTCCTGTTCTTGATATGATGGTGAAGTCCATTTTTACAGCGACCACAAATAGAAATAACATGTAAGAGAACATTGCTAGGGTTTCATCCACGTTTTGAGTTGGACCAGGGAAAACGATTCCATAGAATTGATGGTAGACTCTTGTCGACCCCAATGGGGAATGTGGAGCAAGGAGAAAACCAGCCTAAATTATAAGGGAAGATACATAGTTAAACAATATAACAAATATATTTAATATTTAAAAAAAAAAAAAGAATACACGTACAAACAATTGGGAGACGATGGGGCTCAAGTGGAAACGAGAGAAAATGAGACGATGAAGAGCTTGAATGGTGCCATGTATGACGAGAAATTGAAGAAGAAGAGTAGAAAAGGCGACACCAGTCTTTGGAAGATGGAGGCTAGGAATCTTGAGACAATTCCATGAATCTGTTGTGGTGGAATTCATCGTTCAAGATTCTCCTCCTCTTTTTGATTTTTTGTGCCTTCTTTTATTCATTCCAACAAAAGGAAGAAGAGGCAACAATGGAAGAATTTAAAGAAAGTTTATAAGATTTCCAACGAATCCAATCCATCATACATGTCCATGGATAAAGATTTTGGAAGGAGACAAAATGCAAGTCTTGAATTTTTCCCACCAAATCCCTGGAATTTGTTTGTTGATTAAAAAAAATTGTAAAGGCTAGGGTGTAGGAATTGGGTACATATTTATCATAAACTATTTCAAGTAATACAACTATACTACACGTTGTCGCGTATTATTTTCGTAAGATTAATAATACACATAAGTCTAACTATTATGTTGTGGAATACCCCTACCCAAATACACATACGAAAAATCCATGGATTAAGAGTAGGAAAAACTGCATGAAACCACCTCTTTTCTCGGTCATCCGAAAGGAACCATCGCATTTATCGATATTTTTTAAAGAGTTTTTTTATGGAATCATTCTTTATTTAAGTAAATTTGCATAGAACCCCCTCCTATATGCGCATTGATTTAAAATCATTCATTGTTTATTACAAAAGACCACCCTCCAGCAACTTCGTTAACTTATACGTTAATTTTGTGAAAAGACCATTTTACTCTTCATTTTTAATTACAATAAATTACCCCAGGTAACTATTAATCTGCAAATGAAATTCTAAATTTAATTGAAAATTAGGGTTCTTGAATTTGAGAGAACAAGCAAAACCATGTAGCAACTAAAAAAACTGGCAAGTCCCCCTCAACGACCTGCAATCACGATGAACAAAATAGCATCGATTTTGAGGGTATTGAACTTTGTAAAGAGAGGAAGTAAAGAATTGGTTTTCTGTATTATTAATTGATACAATTTACATTACAATATATACCATATATACCAATTGTCATAAGATAAATCAGCCCATAAATTAGGCTATTACTAAAGATACGTAGTTTATATTCACCGCTCATCCAAATTGTTATTTACCGCCCAGTTTCCGTGCGTCGCGTATAGATAAAATCCGTGCGTCGCGTATCGATTGCACCATTTCAAAAAAAAGTCAACATGTAACGCACGGGACACAACCACACGTCACACATAGATTGTAACCATACGTCACGCACGAACCTATTCCATACGCGACGTGTGAATTTGCATATGTTAATTGAGATATATGTAATCATATTCAATGTATTTGTAGTTAAGTGTGCAAAATAACACATTTTCAGTGTCTTTTTTAAGGCGATAAAGCCCAATTCGGCAAAAACATCGTCGAAACTTTATCGAAATGGAATGAAACTTTGTTTCAATCCTTATAATGCCTATTTGTTCATGTCTGTAACTTGAAATCAAAATTTCTTCCTTTTGAAATGAAACCTAGTTTGAAAACCGAACGAGGTCGCAATATGTATGGAGCACCATATAAATAAAGAAATATAATAAGGTTCAACATTTGTCAACATAACAACAAAATAAGCATTCTAAATATAACAAGTAGTTCTTGCAACATACATCCACACGTCGAGCGTGGATGACATCCACACGTCGCGTATGGACTGTAACCATACGCGACGTGTGGATCTACATATGTTAATTGAGATATATGTAATCATATTAAATGTATTCAATGTATTTGTAGTTATGTCACGCAAAATAACTCATTTTCAGTGTCTTTTTTAAGGCGATAAAGCCTAATTCGGCAAAAACGTCATCGGAATGGAATGAAACCTGTTTTCAATGCCTATTTGAGATATTCAACCATGTCAGTAACTTTGCATGAAAACCTTTTGTAACACCCGCCGCTTTGGGACGACCCAATTACAAGGGCTGCAACTCATACACTCCAACTCATCATTGGTAGCTCCGCCAATTAAAGGCGGCTATTTCTCAAGATGTTGTTGGTGGGACTCGAACCTGAGACCTCCACCCTTTACCAAGCGGCAGCGCTACTTGATAACCAATTACACTGCAATTCGGGCTTGGCCCAATTGAGTTTTGTTGGACCAGTAATCATTAAAACGGGCCTAAAGCCCAGACCCCTTTTTATCTAAATTGGTTATGTGTTTGATTAAAAGCCCAATCCGAGATTTGTAATGCATTATAAAAATTAATATATTATAATTTTAAGGAAATGCATTATGTTATAAAATGTAATATTTTATAACATATGTATTTTTCTTTTTCGGAAAAATAATTAATTTATTTAAATGGATTATATGAATTAAAAATATGACATTTAATAAGAAAATCATATTTCTTGATATAATTTAGTGAGAAAATTATATCAAATAGATATTGACTTTATTTTATTCATGTGTTTGGGTAACGCATACGGAATCGGGATTCGAGAAGTTCGAGCAAAGTAGACGAGGTTCTTACGCTCCATTCTGAATCCAAGCCTCCGTTTGTCAATAAGGCAAGTGGCGGTTCGCTCTTGCTTCTTTATTCCATGTTTTCCTTATTTAATAATTAATTCGAATTGTTAATGAGTTGGGATAAATTATCTTTTCTTGCACGGGAACTTATATGTTAAATATGTGTTTGAAATGAGATGATATAATAGGTTGTATATTCTTCTAAAACAACACTTTTATGTGTATATTGTTACTGTAAGTTGATAGATATTATTGCTACCTATATTTCGTTATAAATATTAGGTTGATCCAGTCTTTATGACGTTGTGTGTGTGGACTTTGTGTGCTATGTGTGAACTTATTCATAGTCTTTAATTTAGAACTTAATAAACAAGAATTTGCATAGGAGCACTACTTAACCGTGCGCGGTGTAGTTGTTTCTTGATAATAGTGTTTGGAGGTAATATGACCTAATACTTTGATTGGGTTATGACCGTTTCACTTATCCGTGTATAAGTGGAGGTGCACTTAGCTAGTGCCGTTATTTTGGATCCATTCCCACGAGTATTCCGAGTGGATCATATGTGGTTTAAAAACTTATAAGATAAATATTAGATTAGCACGCATATGCGTAGGAGCGCTACATGCCCTGCGGGAGGGTAGTTGCTTCTTGATAATATAAGGGATGGGATGAGAAATGCCCTATAGCCCTTCGATTGGGTCATAACCGTTCCGCTTATTCGGATGTAAGCGGAGGTGCACTTAGCCAATGCCATTATAAATTTGTCCACGTATATCCTGGAGGGGATGAGATGTGGTTTAAAAGCTTATAACGTGAATGTACGTTTTGGAAGTGACTAAGATAAGTGAAGATTGAGCACATAATTAATATACCTCGGGCGAGGAGTACAACGTGGAAACCGCCTGACCTCTTGCTTAGTGACTTTCTTTTCAATCTGGATTCACATGTGTGGTGATTCACACAATATATGTGGTGAGGTTGATCGTTAGTTCATTATTTTAAGTTGGTTGTTTTAAACGTATTGTGTGTAAATTAACTATAATGTTCCCAAATCATATTCTTCCCATAAGACTCAATCTCTTGGAGTCTTCTCTTGTTGCATATCCTAAACACATAAAAACTATTCACTAGGAGTATCGAAAGCTCTTTCATTTCTCGGTTATCACTCGAGAATGATAGAGACAATTAGATACGAATACAAGAACCTCACATAAAATTCCACTTGCATAGTCTTTCATTAGACTAACCAATTGCATGGTTGACTGATGTCATCCGTCCCATTACGGCACATCAGATGGTAGTTTCTTATACGTCAAGAATCAAGTTCCCGACGTTGAAGGCTGCTGATAATATTTTAGAGTTTCTATTCATAAGATTAAGATTTTGAGGTTAGTAATAGGGTATAAGACCTATTCTGAATTTTCAATATTTTAATTAAGTCTTCCGCTCTAATCTTTGTAATAACGTTAAGAATTATGACTTTTAATGTAATCGCTTCCGCATTTGTAAACTCATTAGATTATTTAATAAATGTATTGCATTTCAATCACTATTTTGTTTTGCGATGCATATTGTAAAGCCTTGGGTGACTTTAGACAGTTAAGTCTGGGGTCACTGGCGGTAATATTCCCAATGTAATTTGGGGGTGTTACAATTATGATATCAGAGCTAAAACTTCTTTAAAAATGTTTTAAAACGTTTTCAATCTATTACTTGAATAAAGTTTTGAAATAAACTTTTGGTACTTTCCAATTTCTAAAATAAATTCAAACTATTTCATGTCGAATAATGTTTATAAACAAAGTTTCGAGATTTTCTAATAGTAAGTTTTATATGGTTTATAAGACTTAACTAATTTGTTGAATCTATTTCTAAGAGTATAACTATATAGATTAATAAAAAGGGTTTTGAAATGGAAGACAAGTTAGATATACTATAATAAAAATTTCAAAACCTCTGCCTACGTCTCGTGCCTTCTATTCATTCTTAGTTATGGAAAGTCCTATGACTAGATGTAATATGAACATCTTTGTCTTTTTTCTGACAATAGTTCTAGCCTTCTTCTCCTTGTTTCTGAATGGCGACCTATCCTTTGACATAGAGTCGGGACGGCGCGTGTTTATCTTTCGTATCTGGAACCTTTTCCTTTCATGAAGGATTCCTTCCCGAATACCTGGACAAGTATTGTCACCCGCCAAAGCGGAGTTCTTTGTTTCGAAGACCAAGAGATCGTTAAGAAGTTAAGAAGTGATGACTATTAGAGTATAGTTATCATCTTGGTTCTTTTTAGATTTCAGAATAATAAAGCAATCGTTTTTCCTACTTCTTGTCCTTTTTGTATCGTTTCAGTACTTTGCCGTTACGATGAACCTTACTATTTTTTTTTTTCCTACATTTGAGGAGTTAATTTTCTATCCTTGAGCATTTCATTTCGCTCATCTTGATTGTTGTTTCCATTGGTGTTAATAAACGTCGATTCAATACAAGTGAAGTATTATTAAGAATTGACTTACTCCTAGAGTCTCTCGAATATTTTTTGCTAGATCGTCAAGCCATAGACAACGTCTTTATGACATGCATCAGGTTGACAAGGAGAATCTCCCTACCGCTTAGATAATTTCCTTTGAGCATTTCCTTTAAGCAGTTCTTTCACTAAGTGTTATGACGTGTTGTCAATAACCTTCGCATTTGAATACATTTCCCTTCATTTCAAGGTTTCCTTTGTAGTACTCTTCGATCGTTTGTTTTAATAGAGAATGAATATCTTATTTCAGAATCTTTCTCTTTTTATCACTTCGATTATCGTATTCATCTGAACTTCTTTCTTTCCTAGGGTATGAAGCAATACCTTGTTTTCGGCCTAGTTTCGGGGTCGGAACTTTTTCTTAAGGGGGTGGTAATTTGATAACCTCCGTCTTTCGTGTTTCTTTTCCTTGTGTGTGTGTTTTTTTTTTTTTTCTTTTGGCCAAGTTTCGAGGTCGAAACTTTTCTTAAGGGGGAAGTATTGTAATAACCCTCTTTTTATTTAAGGTTATTATTGTAATTTTTATTTACGATAATAATAAAGACAATCTTATTTATTTGGTGAGTGTGTACTAAATAAATAAGAATGATTTATTCAGGCACAATTCGTAATTTCTAAGAAGTTCCAAGGGCATTTTGTACAACTTTATAAAGTTAAGGTTGTTTGACCAAAATATTTTGGGTCAAGTGCTAATTCTGTAATTTCCAAAGAGTTGAGGGCCAAAATGTGATTTCTGGAAAATGATGACGTCAGCATGACGTTATCTCGTCTTCAACCTTTGTCTTGTAGATTTTCTTTCAACGCGTTTTTTCAATTCCTTCAATTCTCTATTCAATCCTCTTCAATGCTCGAATTCTTTCCGGATTTGATCCTCTTTATGACACCATTGATTTACTTGACCGAATCCGATGCCCATGCCCTATAAAATGCATCGATCGGGATTGATTTTCTACATCAAACTTTCTCTCGATCTCTCAGTTTTCTCACTAAAAGCCTTCACTTTCCTTCCATTCGAGTCGAGAGCGAGTTCCGAATCCGAATCCATCTTCTCCGGGTGATTTTGGTAAGCTTTCCGGTTTCCTCCATTTAAGCCGAGTTCGAGTTTTCCGGGTTAAAACCTAACTATACCATCGTGTTGCTGTCCAGTCTCCGAGCCACCTCCGAGTGGTTGCGGAGCCGTCTCTGTTGCGCCGAGTTCTTCGCGAGTCGCCGGTGTGCAGCCGAGGTGGGTTCGTTTTCACGCCATTGTTGTTGGGTATTGTTCCTGCAACACGAAGTTGCTAGGAAGAAGAAGACGTCAGTCTTCTTTGTTTTGGTATGGACTTGGTTCACAAAACCAATTCGGGCTTGGCCCAATTGAATTTTGTTGGACCAGTAATCATTAAAACGGGCCTAAAGCCCAGACCCCTTTTTATCTAAACTGGTTATGTGTTTGATTAAAAGCCCAATCCGAGATTTGTAATGCATTATTTAAATTAATGTATTATAATTTTAAGGAAATGCATTATGTTATAAAATGTAATATTTTATAACATATGTATTTTTCTTTTCCGGAAAAATAATTAATGTATTTAAATGGATTATATTAATTAAAAATATGACATTTAATAAAAAAATCATATTTCTTGATATAATTTAGTGAGAAAATTATATCAAATAGATATTGACTTTATTTTATTTATGTGTTTGGGTAACGCATACGGAATCGGGATTCGAGAAGTTCGAGCAAAGTAGACGAGGTTCTTACGCTCCGTTCTGAATCCAAGCCTTCGTTCGTCAATAAGACAAGTGGCGGTTCGCTCTTGCTTCTTTATTCCATGTTTTCCTTATTTAACAATTAATTCGAATGGTTAATGAGTTGGGATAAATTATCTTTTCTTGCACGGGAATTTATATGTTAAATATGTGTTTGAAATGAGATGATATAATAGGTTGTATATTCTTCTAAAACAACACTTTTATGTGTATATTGTTAGTGTAAGTTGATAGATATTATTAGTACCTATATTTCGTTATAAATATTAGGTTGATCCCGTCTTTATGACGTTGTGTGTGTGGACTTTGCGTGCTATGTGTGAACTTATTCATAGTCTTTAATTTAGAACTTAATAAACAAGAATTTGCATAGGAGCACTACTTAACCGTGAGCGGTGTAGTTGTTTCTTGATAATAGTGTTAGGAGGTAATATGCCCTAATACTTTGATTGGGTTATGACCGTTCCACTTATCCGTGTATAAGTGGAGGTGCACTTAGCTAGTGCCGTTATTTTGGATCCATTCCCATGAGAATCCCGAGTGGATCATATGTGGTTTAAAAACTTATAAGATAAATATTAGTTTAGCACGCGTATGCGTAGGAGCGCTACATGCCCTGCGAGAGGGTAGTTGCTTCTTGATAATATAAGGGATGGGATGAGATGTGGTTTAAAAGCTTATAACGTGAATGTACGTTTTGGAAGTGAATAAGATAAGTGCAGATTGAGCACATAATTAATATACCTCGGACGAGGAGTACAACGTGGAAACCGACCGGCCTCTTGCTTAGTGACTTTCTTTTCAATCTGGATTCACAAGTGTGGTGATTCACACAATATATGTGGTGAGGTTGATCGTCTAAGTTGGTTGTTTTAAACGTATTGTGTGTAAAATAACTATAATGTTCCCAAATCATATTCTTCCCATAAGACTCAATCTCTTGGAGTCTTCTCTTGTTGCATACCCTAAACACATAAAAACTATTCAGTGAGAGTGTCGAAAGCTCTTTCATTTCTCGGTTATCACTAGAGAATGATAGAGACAATTAGATACGAATACAAGAACCTCACAAAAAATTCCACTTGCATAGTCTTTCATTAGACTAACCAATTGCATGGTTGGCTGGTGTCATCCGTCCCATTACGACACATCAGATGGTAGTTTCTCATACGTGAAGAATCAAGTTCCCGATGTTGAAGGCAGCTGATAATATTTTAGAGTTTCTATTCATAAGATTAAGATTTTGAGGTTAGTAATAGGGTATAAGACCTATTCTGAATTTTCAATATTTTAATTAAGTCTTCCGCTCTAATCTTTGTAATATTGTTAAGAATTATGACTTTTAATGTAATCGCTTCCGCATTTGTAAACTCATTAGATTATTTAATAAATGTATTGCATTTCAATCACTATTTTGTTTTGCGATGCATATTGTAAAGCCTTGAGTGACTTTAGACAGTTAAGTCTGGAGTCACTGGCGGTAATATTCCCAAGGTAATTTAGGGGTGTTACACCTTTTACTTTTAGAGTAACACCCTCTTTGTAAAACATCAAACTACTCATCACAAGCTTAACTTGTTGCAATATATATGGTCACAACATTGATGTTTTCGTATGTTTGAAAACTTTATACACAATTGTGTTATTAGGCATATAGTCCCAATAAGGTCTCACACATACAAAACGGGACTCGAAACTATGCGTAAACGCTAAAAGGCCTTAAATGGACTTAAGGCCCAAATTAGCCAAACGACCCCCGAACGATGTCTGAATGGAATGAAACTTGTATTCAATGACTATTAGGGATATTGAACCATGTGGGTAACTCCCAATCACAACTTCTAACTTTTATAGTACCGCCTCCTTTGTAAAAAAACATACTAGTCGTATTTCTCTTACTTGTCGCAATATGTATATTCTACAACATTGACGTTGATTATTGTTGAAACTATTATACAACTTACTCTTATTAGGGATATTAAGTAGCAACAAGGTCTCGCTCACACGAAATGAGGCACGTAAACGCTAAAAGGCCTAAAAACACCTTAAATGGACTTAAGGCCCAATTTGGCGAAACGACACTCAAACGATGTCCGAATGGAATGAAACTTGTTTTCAATGCCTATTAGGGATATTTAACCATGTGGGTAACTCCCAATAACATTCTAACTTGTAAAGTAGCATATCATTTGTTTGGACTTCTTACGTGGCGTAACTGTCCAAGCTTTGACAATATGTAATTTGATTTTGTTTGAAAATCCTATACACATATGTGTTACTAAGGACCCAAGGTATCATATGCCATTCAACACGTCACACATGGATGGAATCACACGTGACGTGTGGATGTATTCAACACGTGACGCATGGACATCCTCCATACGCGACGTGTGGATCTACATATGTTAATTGAGATATATGTAATCATATTCAATGTATTTGTAGTTACATGTGCAAAATAACTCACTCTCAGTGTCGTTTTTACGTCGATAAAGCCCAATTCGGCATAAAACGTCGTCGAAACTTTATCAGAATGGAATGAAACTTTGTTTCAATCCTTATAATGCCTATTTGATCATGTTTGTAACTTCAAATCAAGATTTCTTCCTTTTGAAGTGAAACCTAGTTTGAAAACCGAACGAGGTCGCAATATGTATGGCGCACCATATAACAAAGAAATATAACAAGGTTCAAGATTTTTCAACATAACAACAAAATAGACACTCTTAAGAAAAACAAGTAGTTCCTGCAACATAATAAGGTTCAACACTTCAAAGGTGCAACATAATAAGGTTCAACATAATAAGTAGTTCTAAACAAACAACATTCAAAGAAGGTCGATAAATTTTCAAAAGAAAGGTCTAACGACGAGGGTTGAACGGCCTGAAGAGGTTCCTGTATTGTTGTGCGATATACCATGGGATTCTTGGTTTAGTGGATGATTCTCCTCTCTCCCTTTCACGTTCTTGTCGCTCCCGTTCACATCGCTCCTGAAACTTCCGCTCTCGTTTGCGGTGCTCCTTGTGCTGCATCTTCATAGCTAGAACCTCATCAAGACTTTTCTCCATGGTCGCCTGGATTCCCTCAAGCATATCAAAGTTGTCTGCCATGCTAGACGCCGTACTAATATCAGATTCTTGATCGGAATAGGACATCTCTATAATCACACACATAACCAAATTATAGTTACATACTCAATCAAATTCATAATTTATCCAAATAACAACAATGCTTTTAAAGTTATATTCTGAAATAAAAAACATCTTTCAATCCGTCAACTTAATTTGAAACTACAAAAATGAAGTTCTGGAATATGAAATTCCTCACGTCACGTGTGGTTACCATCCACACGTCACATATGGTTCTGCACATTCCAGAACTTCATTTTTGCATTCCGCCTATTCTAAAACCCTAATCTCAACATTTTTTTTTTCGAAATTCAACAGTTTCTCAATAATTTCATTAAAACCATATCAAATTTCAACACCCTCATTCATAACCCTAATTCACAAAACCCTAATTCACAAAACCCTAATTCAATATCGAAACCCTAATTACACTATCTACACATGAAAATATCAAATTCAACAAGAAACTCTCAACAAAGTATACAATCCATTCATGGAATTGTACAAGTTTAATCCTTTCTAATCAAAGTATAACATACACATTGGATCTATATATGTAAATATAATCAAAACAACATCAAAACCTCATATATACATCAATATCATACCATAACAATGAAATCTTAATTTTTACATACCTTATATGCAAAGAGTTGTTGAAAATGGTTGATTTCGGGGTAAATCTGTGCGTTTGTGCTGTTGCTGCGCCATGGGAGAGAAGGAGGAAGAGAACAAAATGGTAGGGTTTCGATGTTTGGCTTTATATAGGCCCAACATTTCACACATCGCGTGTGGAATAGATTCGTGCGTCACGTGTGGAATTGATCCATATGTGACATGTGGATTTAACAATTGTTTTTTAGTTATGTAATCCATTTCAATGTATTCACTGTAGTTGTAGTTATGTCATGCAAAATAATTCATTTTCCGTGTTGTTTTTAAAGGCTTTAAAACCACAATTCGACATAACGTCGTCGAAACTTCATCGGAATGAAATGAAACTTGTTTTCAATGCCTATTAGAGATATTTAACCATGTTGGTAACTTTGCATCAAAACCTTTTACTTTTAGAGTAACACCCTTTTTGTAGAACATCAAACTATTCATCACAAGCTTAACTTGTTGCAATATATATGGTCACAACATTGATGTTTTCGTATGTTTGAAAAATTTATACACAATTGTGTTATTAGGCATATAAAGTCCCAATAAGGTCTCACACATAAAAAAACGGGACCAAAAACTATGCGTAAACGCTAAAAGGCTTAAAAAGGCCTTAAATGGACTTAAGGCCCAATTTGGCGAAACGACACTCAAACGATGTCCGAATGGAATGAAACTTGTTTTCAATGTCTATAAAGAGATATTTAACCATGTGGGTAACTCCCAATAACAACTTCTAACTTGTAAAGTAGCATATCCTTTGTTTGGACTTCTTACGTGGCGTAAATGTCCAAGCTTTGACAATATGTAATTTGATTTTGTTTGAAAATCCTATACACAAAAGTGTTACTAAGGATCCAAGGGATCATATGCCATTCGACATGTCACGCATGGAATGAGAACATATGTGACGTGTGGATGGCAAACATACGCGACGTAAGAATTTCCTTTTCAAAACTCAGGCATGCAGGAATGTCTTGTCTCACCAAACTGTAATAACTCCATTAATATTTTAACCATTTCCGTAACACCTACATTAAGCCCTATTATCTTTCTTTCTTTCCATAATTCAAATGCCAAAACCCTTTTAACTCCATTGTTGAACATTCTTGAGAGCAAAATACACCATTTTATCCCAAAGAAGCTCATTCCATATGGAGAATGAAGAGGAATGCACCAATGAAAGAGGTGGAGAAGCACCATTTTCAAGTTATAATTTTAATGAGGTAACATTCTTGTTCACAATATTAATTTTTAAGGTGTTGACTTGTTTTAGGGTTTGATTTAGTTAGGTTTTATGGATTTCACATGTTAAAGGTATTAGTTGTATGGCAAAAGATGTTGATTTGTGAATTTTTGTTTACTTTAGTGATTATGATGTTTGAAATGTATTATAATATTAATTTTTAAAGTGTTATTTTGTCTTAGGATTTGATTTAGTTAGGTTTTATGGATTTCACATGTTAAATGTATTAGTTGTATAACAAAAGATGTTGATTTGTGAATGTGATGTTTGAAATGTTAATGAAACACAGATTTTCAAACAGAAACATACGCACGATCCAGTAATGTTGAATGAAACTTTAGTTGTATTTCCACACGTCACGTATCGATAGTAACCATGCGTCACGTATGGTATAGGTTTCATACGCGACGCATGGAATACAGCCATACGTGACGTGTGGAATTGCCATACAGAAGCTTAACTGGTTTGTTATCTTTGTGTTTGTGCATAGATGAACTTCTCTGTGTTTGCTGGATTCAACAACATAACTCTGAACTGTATTTTTTTCATTTAATTCAACCATTTATCCTAACATTAAATTCATATTAATTTAGTTATGATAAGTATTGAATCTAAAAACCAAATTCTAATTACATACCTTTCCTTGTTGCACGTAGAAGGCTGTATGAGCGGGAAAGCTAATGAGCAGCTCCGGATTGTGTGGACCTCCGGGAACACCCTGCTTTAAGTGAGGGTCATATAGAACTTTGACCGAAGGTGGTCGTCGTCGTCGTCTAGGATGTTCCTCTCCCTCTCCCTCTTCCTCTTCCTCTTCTTGATGTTCTTCCTGAACATTCTCATGTGTCTGAACCTCTTCCTCTTCCTCACTCTCACCCTCTTCCTCATGCTCATAATCAGAATCAACATTTGCACCCCCAGCTGATGGCCCTGCACTGCTAGAAGCAACCGTTATTGCGTAGTAGTCACCGCCCAACTGAGGGTTCTGAGGGTTATGAGCTTGGATAGCCAACCTCATCATCTCTACAAATGATTGCTCTTGTTGTGGAGGCACAACAGGATAGCCTGGGAACTGTGTTTGTTGTGGAGGCACAGGAGGATAGCCCGGGAACTGTGTTTGTTATGGATGCAGAAGAGGATAGCCCGGGACCTGTGGGAAAACAATGTGGGTGCCGGGATAATAATGAGGGGAGCCCTGTGGCATGAAGCTTCCAGCAGACATATGTGAACCTTGTTGTTGTTGTTGTTGCTGCTGTCTCTCATCAGAAAACTCAAACGACTAGGAGGGGATTCTTGTCTCTTCTTCTTCTTCTTCCCCCTTGGTTTTGGAACTACAAAATCTTTTTTCTTCTCTTCTCTAATTCTTTGACGAGAATCGCGTCCAGGTCGACGATCCATATCTGCATCACAAAATTAATCATTCAGGGACATGATCATTATAAACAAATGTGCAATTCCACAAAATTAATTAGTTTATCGAATTTAATCAGAATATCATCAAAAACTCAATCTGTATATCATCAAATTTAATCTGAAACTGCAGAACACAAGTTCTGGAATGTGCAATTCCACACGTCACGTGTGGTTGCAATCCACAGGTCACGTGTGGAATTGCACATTCCAAAACCCTAATTTCTACAGTTTCTGCACTCCACCTATTTTAAAACCCTAATCTCAACATTTTTTTCCGAAATTCAACAGTTTCTCAATAATTTCATTACAACCATATCAAATTTCAACAGCCTAATTCATAACCATAATTCACAAAACCCTATGTCAAAACCGTAATTACACTATCATAAAAATATCAAATTCAACAAGAAACTCTCAACAAAGACTACAATCCATTCATATATTACAAGTTTAATCCTTTCTAATCAACTAATTAACATACACATTGGATTTCGAAGTAAATATCATCAAACCAAAATCAGAACCTCATATATACATCTATATCATAGCATAAGAATGAAATCTTAATGTTTACATACCTTATATGCAAAGAGTTGTTGAAAATTGTTGAATTGGGGGTAATTTGGTGCGTTGGGGTGCAACTGCTGCTGTGGAATGAACTTGAGGAAGATGATAAAATGGTAGGGTTTCGATGTTGGGCCTTATATAGGCAAAACAATCCATACATCACGTATGGATTGTGTCAGTGGGTCGTGCATGGTTTTATTCCATGCGTCGCGTGTGGATGCAGTCCATACGCCGCGTATGGATATATTCCATACGTGACGCACGAGGACTGAGCGCTAAATAGCAAAACGGGTGGGCTTTAATTAGTAAGGGCCTAAAGATACTACTGCCTAATCAAGATGGAGAATATGAGGTAAGGAAGGCTAAATAATGATGGAAGGGTTGAGGATACGAGGTCAAAAGGGGCCTTACCAAACTGAAATTGAAGACGGTGGAGGGCATAAACAGACTCCGGTGTCGTCTAGAAGTGAACCGAACCAAGAGAAGAACCAAATTCGGCGGTTGAAATTCCGAGGCGACGACGGCGGCGGTTGCTGCGATGCTACAGTTTGGAGGTTTACAAGAGTGGTCGCCGGCGGCGGTTTGTAAGTGGGAGGGTTTGTGTTTAGGGGAGAGGATAAAAGTGAGGGTGAGGGTTTGTTGATAACATCTCTCGTGTTCAATCTCTCTGTCTCTTTGTTTTATATATATATCTCACCATATTTTTTTTCCGCTCTGGTTTAGAAATATATCTGAAGGGCGGCGATTTTCGTAATTAAACGGTTGTCGCCACAATTAGTTTGCACCAAGCCGTAGCCAACTTCAATTAGCGGCAGTCGCTGCTTCTTGGGGGCGGCGGGCGCCGTAAGTTTGGCGACGGTCGTTGTGTTTAAGCGGAGGGCGCCGTAATCATTTTTCTCCACATTGTAGCCGAGCTTGGAATTGTGAATATACGGCAGGCGCCATAAGGTTGGCGGAGGTCGTTGTTTGCTCTCTTTGTTTCCATGTAGATTAGTCCTAAACAAGAGCGTACAAAAGAAATATAAACTAGTACAGAAACAAGCTTTTACCGCAACGTTTTTACCACGTTTACAAAACAATCGGGGTGTTTTGGCAGCACTGGAGTTTTTATACTAGTCAATTTACCAACCGTGGTAAAAATGTTGACAAATTACCCCAGTTGTTTAATTTGTTTATCATTTTACCCCGGTTTTATATATTTTTGTGTTATTACCCCGGTTATTTCACAACCGGGGTAATTTTGTATGATAATTTACTCCGGTTTTTGAAAATACCCCGGTTATTTTAGGAATCGAGGTAATCATGTCCACCGGGGTAATTTTATCAACCTAATTTACCCCGGTTAATTTCCGCATACCATTAAATTTACCCTGGTTGTGAAATAACCGGGGTAAATACGTCAATCGGGGTAAAATTTATAACCAAAGTATCATATTGAAGATCTGCTTCGTGAGATTTAAACGAAAAAAACCTTACTTATGAATGTTTTAAAGTAAACTTAGGTTGTTAATTACTTATTTTTGGGTATAGTCATATCCTTAATTTTGGGAATTGTTTAAAATATATATTTAAATAAAGAGACCAATGTACTATATATATATATAGATTTAGGTTCTGGTGTAACATGCTTTTACGGTGTAACGAGTGGACTAATTAGAGCCATTAGATCTACTCTAAACGAAGGACTCACAATTAAACTCAGATGGTACATCTCTATACTATAAGACTACGTACACCCAATCTAATCCTAAATGAAAGCAATCCCGAAATTTGAGGGATTTATATTTTCTTACTTCCCAAAATTAATCTCATTAAAATTAAAAAAACAAAATTTGCCTTCGCTCTCCTAGAATTAGGGTTGCACAACCGGACCGGACCGGACCGGATTTTTTGATATTTATGGACCGAAGACCGGACCGGAAATATTCAAACCTAAGGACCGGGGACAGGACCGGACCGATATTTTTTATATAAAAAAATTAAAAAACTTATATTTTCTATACTATTTTATTAATTTATAAAATTTATTCGGGTTTCCGGTCCCGGACGGACCGGACCGGGAAATTCATGGACCGGGCCGGATCGGAACCCGAAATTCCTAAATTTTACGGACCGGACCCGGTCCAAGACCGACCCGGGAAATTCCGGTCCGGTCTTGTCCGGGTTTCCCGTCCGGGTCATTTTTGTGCATCCCTACCTAGAATCTCACTCGCTCATCTCTCTCACAAGCGGTTCAAGCTTTCTTCATCTCTCACATGCGATTTATCTTCTCCGCCATCTCTAATCGCCGGATTCAGCACATCGTTGTCCTCCTTGCCCTAATTCGCAAGCCCACCTACTAGCTTCTTTGTCTTCCTCCTCAAATCAGGTTTGAAATTTGTGGAATTTCATTGGAATCTACCATGGCCACTTCTTCCCCTACTTCAAATTCTTCTCTTCGCTCGTTCTTCTAAAGGTTGGTTCCCATATTTCAAGCTTTCAACTTTTATTGTTCCAAATGTTAAAAAACGAGAGAGATGGAAACAATGACCAAATCTGAGGAAACGGACGGTGGTGGCGGCGCCTGGAACTCTCTCGCTCGTTAAAATTATGATTTGAAGCATTGATCGTCGATCTTGAACGATCCGAATAATGATCGGGCCATGAAGGTATATAAAATCGATCTACTTTTAATTTCTATTCTAAATCTGGTTGCTTTTTCTAAATTGGCCGAGATTTGCCTTCTTCCGTCTAGTCTCCCCGTCGGAGAAACAAAACCCACTTTTGATTTAGATCTACGGGTCCTCTTCACGAAGGCAACTTTTGACTTTTTCTCATCATGTGTGATTTGTCAAATACAGTATTAATGTTTATCCTTGTTTTTTCATTCATATGTGCAGGTATTGTCGATAACATCAAATTAGGAGTTTGAGTGATTAACACATATGGGTTGGTTATTATCTTTATTATTATGAAGATGGTGTAAGTATCCCGTCTTATTTGTCAAAAATTGTGGCAATGAAAACTACAGAAAGTATCCATCCTTGATACGGAGTATAATTTTTGATATTCAGTTTTTATTGAGTTATTTTATTATATAGTATGCTTGATATACAGTTTTTGATGATTAGCAATCACAATTCGTATGATTGATTTTATTGGTCATTTTTATGATAAATTTTTTGATATTCTATTTTTGATAATTAATATTCATGTATTTTTATTAGTAATAAATGAATCTTAATTTTTATTATTGTTGACAATCGGTTCCATAATCGAATTCAGTTTCTTCCTCTTCACCAACGTCTGTAATTCCAGTTTCGCAAACCTCCATATCATCTCCTGAATAGTCGGTCACCTTGACCATTCATCGACCACTTTTTTACCTAGGCAAAACAAAATAACATTTTGTACATTCAGAAAAGAATCAAGTGTCATTAATAGACAAACTTTTTTATTTACACGCGTATGTCAATTTGTACAATGAAGTATACTATATTCGTTTGTAAGATGGTGTTCAAAACCGGAAAAAAGGCCTTTCGTAATGGAACCCCTATAACAGATGTTTTCAAAGTAGAACACGAATAACAAAGATGAACATTAGAATATCGTCTTCTTTATATAGGTCGTTTAACACCGCACCCATTTTTTTATAACAGGCACCCGTCTTGGGCGCATCCCGGGTGCGTCCAATTTTTTTTTTTTGAACCGGGTCATTCTTGGACGCACCCTGGCTGCGCCCAAGAAAAAAATTTTTTTTTTTTTTTTTGCCGTCAAAAGTTTAAAAAATCCGGTTTAAGTTAGGCGCATCCTGGGTGCGCCCAAAACTGAACCGGGTTTTTTTAAAATGTTTTGGACGCATCCGGGATGCGCTCAAGACGGGTGCCAGTTATAAAAAAGTGGGTGCAGGGTTTTTCTCCGTTTATATATGTACAAATCCTTTCACAATGGAACCCCTATAACAGAATATTTCAACAGTAGAACACGCATAACAAAGATTTAAATCTGAATATCGTCTTCTTTATGTAGGAACAAAAGCCTTTTGTAATGGAACCCCTATAACAGAATATATCAACAGTAGAACACGAATAACAAAGATGAACATCAGAATATCGTCTTCTTTATGTGTTTCATTTAATCCTGTCATAATGGAACCCCTATAACAGAATATTTCAACAATAGAACACGAATAACAAAGATGAACATCAGAATATCGTCTTCTTTATGTATGTATAAACCTTTTCACAATGGAACCCCTATAACAGGATATATCAACAGTAGAACACGAATAACAAAGATGAACACCAAAATATCGTCTTCTTTATGTGTTTCATTTAATCCTGTCATAATGGAACCCCTATAACAGAATATTTCAACAGTAGAACACGAATAACAAAGATGAACATCAGAATATCGTCTTCTTTATGTATGTATAAACCTTTTCACAATGGAACCCCTATAACGGAATATATCAACAGTAGAACACGAATAACAAAGATTAAAATCTGAATATCGTCTTCTTTATGTAGGAACAAAAGCCTTTCGTAATGGAACGCCTATAACAGAATATATCAACAGTAGAACACGAATAACAAAGATGAACATCAGAATATCGTCTTCTTTATGTGTTTCATTTAATCCTGTCATAATGGAACCCCTATAACAGAATATTTCAACAATAGAACACGAATAACAAAGATGAACATCAGAATATCGTCTTCTTTATGTATGTATAAACCTTTTCACAATGGAACCCCTATAACAGGATATATCAACAGTAGAACACGAATAACAAAGATGAACACCAAAATATCGTCTTCTTTATGTGTTTCATTTAATCCTGTCATAATGGAACCCCTATAACAGAATATTTCAACAGTAGAACACGAATAACAAAGATGAACATCAGAATATCGTCTTCTTTATGTATGTATAAACCTTTTCACAATGGAACCCCTATAACGGAATATATCAACAGTAGAACACGAATAACAAAGATTAAAATCTGAATATCGTCTTCTTTATGTAGGAACAAAAGCCTTTTGTAATGGAACGCCTATAACAGAATATATCAACAGTAGAACACGAATAACAAAGATGAACATCAGAATATCGTCTTCTTTATGTCTTTCATTAAATCCTTTCTTAATGGAACCCCTATAACAAAATATTTCAACAGTGGAACACAAATAACAAAGATTAACATATGAATACATACACGAGACAAAACATGAATATCAACCTTCTAATTGAATGTGACACAGAATATATCTGTTGATCGATATCTCTCTTAACGAATACAACTACGGAGAAGATGAATATCTCACATTAGAATACGAATACACACACTGTATTGTAAACATGAATATCGATCAAACAAAATTGAATATATACTGCGCCACATAAGAAGGAATTTTTCCAGATTTTAGTCGAACAACATAGTAACCAAAACTGAATATGAAGAAACCCTAATTATCAAGAACTAACCTTTACGATCAACTTCATCCGTAGACATTGAAACTTCAGGCGACAATGGAAAAAGAATGAAGAACTGGAAGAAGACCTTGAAGAAGAGCGTGAAGGTTGTGATGCGGGCTGCAATGGAGAAGACCTCCTGATGAAGAACGTGAAGCGACAAATAAAGATTCTCTCTCCTATCAAATACAGATTAACGTTTAAATTTAAAATAAACAAATCAAAAAAACTCCTGAAGAAGCGTTGATGCCACAAAATCCGGCTAGGTATTTAAATGTATTTTTTTTCTTTTTTTTTCCATGATTAATTCAAGCCATTAATTTAATCCAATCCAACGCTCCTAATCAATCCACTCGTTACACCACAAAATCCGTTACAGCGGAAGCGGCCTCTCTCTCTCTCTCTCTCTCTCTATATATATATATATATATATTAAAACAAATATATTTAGAGTACTCTCCTTCATTCTAGGTTTTATAATCCTATGTGTCATTTTGTGGATTATTTGAATTCTTCTTTAGCATTTTATATTTTTTATATATTAAATATTCAACAATTGCGTGTAGTTGGTTGATATTATTTAGCTTTCTACTTATTAATAATTTAATAAAAATTACTATGTAATTTAACTTTTAAATATGCATTCATTTCACTATTCACTACTTTGCTAAACCATAAAAAATGAATAATCATTACCAAAATTAAAATGTGCATATATTTAAAACGTATTGATTACTTACACTTGTACACTAATTTTTTTGAAACTCAATTTTTACACTTATATATTATTGTAAATTATTTAGTGCTCGTCAAGGAGAAGAAGAAAACTCAACTGAAAGTAATAACAAAAAGTTATAAAATGAATACTTAATGATGCATTGAGTAGACATGGAAAAAAGGCCTGGTGTACAATACATTAGAAAGGAAAGGAAAATTATATGCATAGCATTACACCTATTGGTAACTCTTCGATTAAGATCTCACCTATTATGTACTTCCCAATGACTAAAATTGTGAAAAAGTATGCACATATTAATTTTGGAGGTGCAACATAATATAGTAGAAAACTGTAGTGTAAAGATCCTACTTTGTTCTGAAAAAAATATTGAAGCTTACCAATTAAAGTGTACGGCACAACACTTAGGAACTCCAAATGATCATATTGTTTTCATTTAAACAAATAAAATAGAAATAATTGTAAGTGGTTGATGAGGCTAAAGTCGTAGTGCCAAATCAAAGAAATAAACTTAAACACTAACTAGAGTATAGCAAGTAAGTAGAGGTCGAACCCAAGGGAATCAAAACACCAAATCAATGCAGTCAAGTGAAATATCAACTAGTGAACAAGTAACAAGTAACCAGGGGGGTTTTGATTGTATGGAACACAAAAGTAACAAGTATCAAGCAAAGAAGGTTTGGTTGTGAATATGATGAGAAGGGGTTTCACCTAGCAAGTATCCACACAACAGTCAATCAAGTTGATCATAGATTTATCTCAAGTTCTATTCAATCCTAGGGAATGTTCCTATTCCAATCTTTAATATATCAGCAGGGCAACCGGTCCTGATAATACTTACTATTCAACAATCAGGGAAACCTCTCAAGATTATATGAAATAGCAGCAAAGGGCACAGGAATTATAAGGATGCATGCAATAACTTACAACCGTCAAGTATTAACATGCAATCAATTCTCTTTCATAAAAGCAATCAACTACCAGATCATGCAGATATGAATGCTACAATGACAAGGAATTCCACCGTATATTCCTAGTCTAGCAATAGAAAACTATCAATCAAACTAGGTGATCAAGCTAGCAAAACTAATAGAAATCAATAGATGAAGAACAAGAGAATTAATACAAACCCATAGGAAAAGAACAAGAGTTTAGAAATCTCACAACTTAATAACTGAAGGTTTCAACCGCTAGGTAAAACAATGGCGATTAGTTCCTGCTCATGGTTGCAGAACTAAATTGTCTGATGGAAAAGGTGATATATGAAAGAAAGAACTAGGGTTCTTAAATAGAGACTAACCCTAAAACTATATGGTAAAAGAAAATATCCTAAAACTAATTAAGGAAAATAAGGAAAGAGAAATAAAGAAATAAGGAAATAAAACAAACACAACTCGGTGAAACTTGCTTCCTAATCCACGTACTGCTCTTCCACTTGGGCCCACCCTGCTTCTGATCCACGTACGACCCACCTTGTAAATCAGTAGTAACTTCCCATGCTTCATGGCGATCGCCACCTTGTCTATGGAGATCGCGGTCGCTGATGTCTTCTCGAATGACTTCTGTTGAATGATGGTGATCGCCTGGATGGTAGTGGCGATCGCGGTTGACGTCGCAGAAGCTTCTTCATTCTTCAAGTCTTCAATCTTCTTTGGTTCTGATCTTCATTTCTTCACTTCTTAATAAATATCTCAGAACATAATAATGACTCGAAACACATATGATAATACTCCTAAACTAATGTAATAATCCCTAGTTACGCTATACAAAGTGCAGCGTATCAAATACCCCCATACTTAGACTTTTACTCGTCCCGAGTAACTTAAAGAAAAACTACCCTTACAATGAAATGCTCAAAGTCTCAGGAAGTACAAAAATATCTCCTAGTGATTACATAACCAATAAGCTCCTCCAAAACACACAAATAACAATCAAGAACAATGTGATAAAATAAGCACATACCCAGAACTACACCTTATTCCTCCAAGTGGCCTACCCGAATCCTCCTATACGCCTCCTTCTTATGTCTTCATACCGCCAAGATGATAATGATCCTAAAACACTCAAATTTTTTTTTTATGTTATAACACTCATCTTGCTTGGGCGCCCTTTCGGATTTTCATCCCAACCACTCAATAATTGTTTCGAGCTCACCAACTCACATCTCTCAAGACTTATTGTTGCCTCAGCCTAGTGCCGGCCAAGCCACCTTCTTACTGCATAGATCTTGCTATCCAAGGATTTTGTATGCCTTTTTTCAATTTTTGTGGCTTTTTCATACAATATATATAATAAGCTCATGCAGATACAACCAACACCCAAATAATTACATGTGAATACATTCTCCTCCCCCATACTTAAACATTGCATTGTCCTCAATGAAATGGAAGACATAAAAACGAACCCAGGGAAAGAGACAGGAGACTCACATACAAGGTCGGATGACCTTCCTCCAATAAAACTCAAAGTGTGGTAGAATGAGAAACTAGATGAGCACTAAATGTAATCCAATAATGCATAGCTCATCTAAAGCAAAAGAAAGAATACCTCCAATGTAGAAGGTGACCCAAACAAATCAACTCCTTGCAAAGAACATGGTCACCAACAAGCTAAGCTCCAGCGAATGTAGATCTATAATGATAGTACTAATGAAATCAAACTTGATGTAATACAACTCCTTACTTTCTTTTCTCTCATTTTTTTTTTCTGCACTCTATTATTTTTTATTTTTTTAATCCGATATATTATTTTTTTCTCGGAATGATTTTCGGAATTTTTTTTTTTTTTTTTTTATTAGACGGGAGAGAAAACTTACAGCGAGATTGTCTACTGACTGTAGCTGACCCTAAGCTTCAGTGATTTCCTCCTGTCCATAGAAAAACTAAAAAGAAAATTAAACCGAACAAAAACAAATAAAAACCTCGGGTTGCCTCCCGAGTAGCGCCTTATTTAATGTCGTGGCTCGACATGAAACTCAAGAGATTTAACTAACGCCATTTGGCTTTGTAAAAACAGTCTCTTGTCTGAATTCTTTCTTGAACCACTCATGGAACGCTTTGAATCTCGTCCCTCTTACCTTGACCACCTTGTCTCTAGCAATGAAGGTGGTTTCATTCACTTTATCCTCCTTGACCGTATCAGGCGGCTGTTTAAGCTCAATGTCAAGTGCCTGCACACTAGACATCAATGGTATCTCGCCTGGCGAGGTCAGTAATGGAGGGCGATTGCCCAAAGGATGTGAAGAGAGCTTACCTTTAGGCTCTGGCTTAGCCTGACACTCCTGTGTGTTAGTAGATAAAACAGCATCTACTTTTGGGGGCTCTAAGATATTCTCTAAGACAGGTTGCAATTCATCCTTACAAGTAGGATTAATCACATCAATAGCACATAGAGAATTCTTATCAATGGGATCCATATCATATATATTATATTCTACCTTATCCCCATCAAACTCCATAGAGAGAGTCCCACTATTAACATCAATTTTCGTTTGTGAAGTTTTCATGAAAGGTCTACCTAACAGTATAGGTGTGACATTATTAGCATGCTCCATATCCAACACAAAGAAATCAGCAGGAAAAATCAGATCACCAACCATAACAAGAACATCCTCAACGACCCCTTTCGGGTACACAGTAGACCTATCAGCAAGTTGAATAATAGTTCCTGTTTTATGCAAAGGTCCTAAGCCTAGTGATTCATACAAAGAGTAAGGCAAAACATTGATTGATGCACCTAAATCTAGCATGGCTTTGTCAAATTTAGTTTCACCAATTACACATGGAATGCTAAATATGCCTGGATCACCACATTTCTTAGGCATGCGTTTTTGAAACACTGCAGAAACTTGTTCACTTATTTCAACTTTCTTCTTTCCTTTCAGTTTTTGATTTCTTTTGATAGTGCAAACTTCTTTCAAAAACTTAGCAAATCTAGGAATACTGTTAACAAGTTTGAGCAAAGGAATGTTTACCTCACACCTACTAAAGGTTTCGAAGATTTCGTTGTCGTTCTCCAGCCTTCGAGTATCCTTCAATGCCTCAGGAAAGGCAGCAACAGGCTTCTGAGAGAATAGAGGTGGAAAATTCGGGCGAACATAATCGCCAATGTACTCAGGGGGCTCCTGGCGATCGCCATCAACAACTGGCGATCGCGGTCGCGGATGATTTTGCACCTCAGCTTCTGGAATGTCATGGCAATCGCCATCACCATATGGCGATCGCGGTCGGGATGCAGATCCTGTTTTGCTCTCTGTAATCTCATGGCGATCGCCACTCAGATCTGGCGATCGCGGTTTTGGCACAGAACAGTCATTTAACGTTTTTCCGCTCCTCAGGAACACTGCACTGACGTTTTCTCTCGGGTTTCTTACCGGTTCCCTGGCCTCTAATTTACTCACAGCTTGAGCAATCTGTCCTAACTGATTTTCAAGATTTTGGATGCTTGATTCCGTTCTAGCATTTTGTTGCATCACAGTCTGAGCTAAGGACTTGATCATATCTTCAACAGTCATAGAATTCTGAGGTCTAGGTTGCTGATAATTAATATTATGAGAATCATACCTTGGCCTTGGTTGCCATCCACCAACAGCGTGTACCTCAGCATTCGGCTCTTGGAGTTGTTGACCACCACTTTGCAGCATAAAAGCCTTCATCATATCTTTCAGTTCATTCATATCACTTTGAATTTTAGCGGGATCAAGTGAACTTACTGACTGTGTTCTTTGCCTGCTACCAAACTGCCTTGAGCTCTCAGCTAATTCCTCAAACATTTCAGTAGCCTGAGGTATAGTCAATCTTAAAAAGTTACCTCCACAGGATGCATTCACCATTCGACGATCCTCATCAATCAGGCCACTAAATAAGTACATAAGGAGATCTTGGTCAGTATAATTATGGAATGGACAGCTTGAGCAAAGCTTCTTGAATCTCTCATAATATTCATAGAGACTCTCAGTTGAGTGTTGTTGAAGATTCGTGATTTCCTTCTTTAAGCTGCTCAGTTTTGTAGCTGGAAAATATTTCTCTAAAAAGACCTTTTTCATTTTAGCCCATGTATCAATACTCCCTAGAGCTTGATAATAGAGTCAATCATTCGCAGCATCTTTCAGAGTAAATCCGAAAGCTCTCAGCATGACCTGCTCCTCAGTAACACCTCTTGGCTTCATACTAGAACATATGGCATGGAATTGAGCCAAGTGTTTGTTGGGATCTTCTCCTGCTAAGCCATGGAAGTGTGGTAGCTCATGAATTAAACCAGCTTTTAATTCAAAATTCACACCTTCTTCAATCTCAGGAAACCTCACTGCTAAAGGTTGTTGGTTTAAGTCTGGGGCAGTGAGTTGCCTCATAGTAGGCAATGGCGGTCCATGTCGATCACCCATCTCGTTATCTTGGTTCAGAGCTGCTCTTTGGTTCCGAAGGAACGTCCTTTCAATCTCTGGGTCAAAGGAAACAAGAGATGAATCAGTAGCACGGGTCTGAACCATAAAGGTTCACACCAAACAGTTGATAATTTCACAATTAGCACAAAATTGGAATAATTCAACTCCCCGGCAACGGCGCCAAATTTGATGAAGCTAAAGTCGTAGTGCCAAATCAAAGAAATAAACTCTAAACACTAACTAGAGTATAGCAAGTAAGTAGAGGTCGAACCCAAGGGAATCAAAACACCAAATCAATGCAGTCAAGTGAAATATCAACTAGTAACAAGTAACAAAAGGGGGGGGGGGGGTTTGATTGTATGAAACACAAAAGTAACAAGTATCAAACAAAGGGAGTTTGGGTGAGAATATGATGAGAAGGGGTTTCACCTAGCAAGTATCCACACAACAGTCAATCAAGTTGATCATAGATTTATCTCAAGTTCTATTCAATCCTAGGGAATGTTCCTATTCCAATCTTTAATATATCAGCAGGCCAACCGGTCCTGATAATACTTACTATTCAACAATCAGGGAAACCTCTCAAGATTAGATGAAATAGCAGCAAAGGGCACAGGAATTATAAGGATGCATGCAATAACTTACAACCGTCAAGTATTAACATGCAATTCATTCTCTTTCATAAAAGCAATCAACTACCAGATCATGCAGATATGAATGCTACAATGACAATGAATTCCACCGTATATTCCTAGTCTAGCAATAGAAAACTATCAATCAAACTAGGTGATCAAGCTAGCAAAACTAATAGAAATCAATAGATGAAGAACAAGAGAATTAATACAAACCCATAGGAAAAGAACAAGAGTTTAGAAATCTCACAACTTAATAACTGAAGGTTTCAACCGCTAAGTAAAACAATGGCGATTAGTTCCTGCTCATGGTTGTTGAACTAAATTGTCTGATGGAAAAGGTGATATATGAAAGAAAGAACTAGGGTTCTTAAATAGAGACTAACCCTAAAAATATATGGTAAAAGAAAATATCCTAAAACTAATTAAGGAAAATAAGGAAAGAGAAATAAAGAAATAAGGAAATAAAACAAACACAACTCGGTGAAACTTGCTTCCTAATCCACGTACTACTCTTCCACTTGGGCCCACCCTGCTTCTGATCCACGTACGACCCACCTTGTAAATCAGCAGTAACTTCCCATGCTTCATGGCGATCGCCACCTTGTCTATGGCGATCGCGGTCGCTGATGTCTTCTCGAATGACTTCTGTTGAATGATGGCGATCACCTGGATGGTAGTGGCGATCGCGGTTGACGTCGTAGAAGCTTCTTCATTCTTCAAGTCTTCAATCTTCTTTGGTTCTGATCTTCATTTCTTCACTTCTTAATAAATATCTCAGAACATAATAATGACTCGAAACACATATGATAATACTCCTAAACTAATGTAATAATCCCTAGTTACGCTATACAAAGTGCAGCGTATCAGTGGTATGCTCCAAATCAAATATAAGAAAACAAATTTGGATATATTTATATAACAAACCTGGATAAGACAAACTGTACTTTGTGTAGGTGCTGCCTATGGTAATCTTCAAAACGAACAAAAAGAACAGAAACTCAATAAGCATGTTCAAATGTTCAATATGTGCTAATCTCTCGTATTCTCGGAGCAGTAACTGAATATGCTCACTGACTGGAAAAATCTTTCGCTGACTTGAAGACGATTTTTCCCCTTTCAAGTTCCACCGACCCAATCAAAAATAATAAAACCACATTAGCTTGAGACCATTTAAGCCACCACATCATTTTTTTAAAATATCATTTTAATATGTCATGTTCATCATATATTTATTATATATAAAATAAAATAGTATGAGATTTTGGGTCATTGAAGAGTTAGTCGGCCCCGACGTTTTAATCTCTTGGATTTCTTTGAAAGTTTGTCCGATGTTGAATAGTCGAAGAATAGCATCGTGAAAAATCAAATTGGGGAAGAATAACATTAATTAAATATTGAGTCATTAATAGATGAGTTAATTAGATTGTCAAGATTGTAGAATCATGACCAAATACATTGATTTGTCACCTCATTAACTCACTTATTTTCTATAAAAGACACGGGACTCGCGCTCCGCGCGAGAAAATTACATTCGTATGTGATTTAATATAGTTACGCATCATTTGTTAATAATTTTGTTGTTGTTATCAAATTTGTTCATATTTGTAATTATAAGTCTTTTATTCAGTACTTTAGGTTATTTGACAACATATTTTTCTAATATTAAACGGATTAATTTAATTTGTGACTTAATCAAGTTTCTAACATAACATAGAGGCCTTCTAATTTAGCTAATACTATAAAAAAAATTACTATAATTGTAAGATATATTAAATTTGAATAAGATAATTAATTAAGAAAAATAAAATTTAAATGGATTTAGAAATAATTAGATTTCAGAGAACATTAATTAACAGAAATAAAAAGTAACTTAAATGAATTTAGAATTAACTAGATTTCAAAGATCATTAAATAACGGAAACAAAAAGAACTTAAATGGATTTATAATTAATGATACTTAATTAATAAAAAATTAATTGGATTTAGAATTACATAGGTACCAATTTCATTCATTTCGTTCAACCACTGGCTAACTTTATATAGACTAGACCTCCGGGGGCCGTGCGATGCACGAGCCGTCTTCGTAGTAGCTGGCAACAATATTTTGTATGTCCTTTATTGTTTGGGTAATTGTTTTGTGTTTGTTTATGGTTTACCCACTATTAATGATGTATGTTGATTTTGTCTGTGTGTTGGTTTGTGTTTTAATGTCATTTTCCTTGTTCATGAGTTTTGTGAATATATACTTTTGCAGTTTTTGTAGTTGTATCTTATGTTATTCTATGTGTCTGACATTTATTAGATGAATCCATTTGTTACGGGTTATTGTGCATGTTGTTTGTATGTTATATTTGTTTAATTTTAATAAAAACACGTTTAATACATCGGTTTTTGTTCCTTGGTTGTGTATTTTTTTGGGTGTTGTGTTATTAATGTTTTGGTTTTTGGGCCGTTTGGGCTTTTCTGTTTGTAGGGACATTCCTGTACTCCGTTTCGGCATGTGGGTTGTAGGTGATGTTGTCCAGATTTGGTAGTATCCCCCTTCTTTGTGCGTTTGGTTAGATGTAAGAGCTGCCAGCCCCCTTTTCCTAATTTTGTTGCTTGTAGTTGTGTTAGCCTCCTTGCTCCCCGTCAGACTTTGGTTGAGGTATGGTGGTTGCTCTTATCCCTCGTAAATGCTCTGGGATGACCCTTCTTCGCATTAATTGAATCTGTTTTCCTCATGGCTTTGATGGTATTCGTAACTGATGCCACATCTGTTGCTGGTTTTTAGGGTGGTTAATTTCCATTTTTGCTGGGCGATTTTAGGTAGATTTGTAGTGTCCGGTTGCCATGCACTGCAACTTCCGCCGCGTAGGGGAGATGGCTAATCGGCTGATGTGGTGGTCTTAGGGTGGCCTGGATTTCTGTCCTATTTTGCCTTTGGTGTTTCGGGTTTGTTTTTTTAATTCGTCTCTTCCACTTTATCCAGAGGTGTGGAGCTCGCCCCTAATTCAATCCAGGTAGATCAGGCCTTTCCCTTCTGTTCTGCACCCTGCTGCTTTTGGCTTCTGCCTCATTGAAATTGAAGTGCTTCTTGCTTTTGTCTCAAGCCTAAGAAGGTAAGGTAGCCTAATTTCATTTTTTTGAAGGAAGTTCATTCTATTCTTGACTTATACGTTTGGTTGTTTGATTTGGTCAGTGGATTGCAAAGTTATTGGAATTTAAGTTATCATTGTTCACAATTATGTTATGGCAATGTTGTGCTTTGGTCGTCCTGAAATTCTGATACCATTGACTGTTAAGTTTTTTTTTTTGCAATACTACGAAACTAACAATGTGACCTTACGATTTTGAATGGTTTGTTTATAGTATCTCAATCAATGTTAGCATCAGTTAACGTTAATCTATGAGGATGATAAGCTTTGGTTTTTGTTATCGTAGAATGGATTTGATTGAGATATCCGAATGTTAAGATTCATTTTCAAATATGGATGGATTTGATGTATCTGAAGGTCGTTCTTTTCCTGAAGTGCGTTTGGTAGCTTTTATCCGCCTCTTGATTTTCGGGCCAGTGCTTTCTAATGTGGTATGGCTATTGTGTGTTTGTGGTTCAGTTGGGTTATTTGTTTTGTATGGTGATTTGTGGCACTTTCGTTTTTGTAGCGCGTTCCTGGAAAATTCACAAACGATATGGCCAAGAGAATTGGTTGGGTTATGCATTTGGCTATTCCTGATGGAGTGTTTTACGCTGTTACGGTTGTGAAGGGTGAGGACAGTGATTATTGGCTTACTGATGGATGGATGTCGTTCGTAACAGATCACGGGCTGCAAAGTTGCGATATTCTCTTATTTACACCCAAAGGGGGGTGTTGGTTTGAGGTCACGGTTTTCTCTTCAGCGTTGGTCGAAGCAGATTACGGGGAAAGGTTTAGACAGGTGGCTAGGATGAAAGGTTGTGACGGAGATGGATTGAGGACTGCAGTTGGTGAGGAATCTGTTTCAGGGTCGTCATGTGCTCGATATTACCCCGTTTGGTCGGTGTTCTTGTTTTCCTTTGTATTTCACCCAGCGGCTGTAGGTTTGGTATGTTTTTTACCATGATTTTCGTTTTACATTTGTTGGATGTTTTCTTAATGTTTCTCTGTTGTCTTCCCAACATGTTCCCAACATGTCTCCACTGCTATGCTGGACTCTATTTGTTGGCGGATGCGGTTGTCGATTCCCGGAGGGAAGAATTACGATGTCGAAGTTATCGCTCGGGACGATGGTGATCGTTGGATTAGGAATGGGTGGGCTAGATTTGCTTCAGATTATGGGGTGGAGCTTGGTGACTATATTGTGTTTATCCCCAAAGTAGGACGCACATTTGAAGTAAGAGTTTTCACCCATTAGGCTATTGAATCTGATTATGGAGTAGTTGCAAATGGTGTAGTGGAAGAAGCATGGTGTGGTGTTGGGGAATCTAGCGGTTTTAATCCGAAGTCTTTTTCCAAAGTGAGGAAGCGGTCATTCCTGAGACATCCATTTCGTTTGGTGTATTTTTAATGGTTTATTTTTATTATTGTTCCACGTATTGGGGTAATTTGTTCGCCATGATTTTTTTAGCCCGTAATCCTTGAATAGATTGTAGATGTCACATGCTTTGTATTTGTAGATAATATGGAGTTCGTCCCTTTTGGATTAGAGTTCATGCACGATGTTAGCTTTTCCCCCTCCCCCGTTATGTTTTTTTTATTTGTGTATGTGATTCATAATGTGTGTGTATGTTCAGGGTTGAGTAGCACTAGTGGAAAAAACCCCTGTTGAGGCGGGCAAAAACCCCCCTGTTGAGGCGGGCAGGGGTCGCTGCAACAGGGGGGGCTGCAACAAGTAAATACCTGTTGAGGCGGGCAAATGCCCGCCTCAACAAGTCACCTGTTGAGGCGGTCACTATACTGCCCGCCTCAACAGATAGGCAAAATTATGGCTTCAATATCAACTGCCCGCCTCAAAAGATTAGGTTGTTGAGGCGGACAGGGCAATGCCCGCCTCTAATTCTGCGTCTAAATTGGCAATGCCCGCCTCAAATTCGGTACACATGCAACCCATTAATTTTTAATTTAATTAATAAATTGCTCAGATTTACAATTTGCTCAGATTTTTAATTTGCTCAGATTTACAACCTCAAAATTTTGAAGCTCCAATTAACGATAACCATTTACTCAGATTACAAATTTGGTAGACAAATCTCATACCCAATTTTACAAATTTTACACAGATCAGATCGATTTACAACTCAAAAGTTTTACAAATTTGCAAATCAGATTTACAACACAAATCAAAGATGAAACCCTAAATTGAACTTAGATCTGAGAAAATTACAAACTTAACTCGATTTGTACACAGATCTGCAACCCAGTTTGTACAAACTTAACTCGATTTACATAAAAAAAAAAAAAAGATGGTGAGAACGAGATCTGAAGATGAACGAGATCACGGCGAAGATGGTGGCTGCAAACCTGGAATCACGGCGAAGATGGTGAGAACGAGATCTGCAACCCAATTTGTACACAGATCTGCAACCCTAAAAAAGGAGAAGATGGTGAGAACGAAGACGCTGGCTGCAAACCTAGAATCACGGCGAAGATGGTGAGAACGAAGGAGAAAGCGACGTGTGGCTGCGAACCTGCTTGGATGGCGCCGGCGACGGAGAACACTTGTTGCAGAGGTGCGGTTTCCGACAAATTTGAGTCGGCAGGGGAGGTTAGGTTTTGGGGCTTTTTGAGAGGGTTGAAGATTGATTGAAGGGGATTTTGGTACGGAGAACACTTGATCTGAAGATGAAGAGGAAGGAGGAGATTAAGAGGAAGGAGGAGATTAAGAGGAAGAGGAAGGAGGAGTCAACTTAAGCGGCGGAAGAGAAGGAGCCGAATATATATGTAAAGTAAAGGAGAATTTGTAGGGTTTTTTTGGATGAAATTAAACGAACCGAGTTTTGAGGCGGGCGCATGACTGCCCGCCTCTAATGTCTGTGTTATTTTGAGGCGGGCGCCTTACTGCCCGCCTCTAATCTCTTCGTCGCATCATTTGAGGCGGGCGCCTTACTGCCCGCCTCTAATATTTGGGCTCTGTTGAGGCGGGCGCCTTACTGACCGCCTCAACAAGTCAAAAACACAAATATTATTTGAGGCGAACGGATATTTGCCCGCCTCTAAAGTACCTGTTGCAGCGAACTAAACGACTGACCGCCTCAACAGATAGTAGAATAAGACTTTTTGCGTCGGTTTTTAAGGTGACCGCCTCAACAGAGGGGCTGCAACAGGTGTTTTTTCTACTAGTGTAGGGTGTAGGAAATCATATTTTGCTCTTGCGCTTTGAAAATTTACTGCCTTGGAACTGTTTTCTTTGGCTCTTTTACCATACCTATGTTCGGTTTTCCCCATTTAGTTGTCGATGCTGCCATTTGTTGTAGGTTTTGTTTTACAATGTCATGTGTTTTCGGTCATGTGTTTTTGGTGGCTGATTATATGGTGGGTTTTGTAGCTATATTTGAGGTGGTTAATTTTGCAAATTGCGTTGTTTATTATTGTTTGTGTGTTATTGCAGTGGATTCCGAGAGTGCACTACTCCATGTTCATTGCAAGGTCTTCTCTTACAGAAGTGGTGCTTTTAGTTGGTGAGGTAGATGGCAGGTGGAGCTTGGGACGGGTGTAAAACCGTTTGTTTTTTCACGCGGTTGGGGAGCTTTCGTTGTTGCAAATGGCTTGTGCGCCGGTGACAGATGCACATTTGAGTTGGTTAACTGCACAACTTCGGAATACACTATTGAAATTGAACGTGCAATGTAGGGTGATGCGCTCCGTGATTGATTTTGTGCGCATGTATGTATGATGTCGGTATTTTCATTGTCAGGTAGGTTGTTCTTGGTATGCTTATTTTTGGTTGTGGACTTGTCCCGTTTTGGTGAATTTCGATGTATGTGATTTGAAGTTTGAAGAATTTGGCATCAATGTTTCCACAATATTGGTAGCGTAAGGATGGATAAGAGAAAACAAAATACATTGTTGGACGCATCTTTTCACTTCGAATACAAAGGTCATTTACAAAATATAACATGCATGATCAACACAAAGTAATCTACCGTGACATACTTATTTTTAGGGACTGAATTTCAATATTGTCATATTCACATCAAACACGCGCAGGAGTAGTTGTTACGTTTTTTGTTGTCAAATGTTCTTCAAACGTTGATTGATGGTAACAGTCGATTGTTAGAAATGATTTGTTGTTTGTAAAGAGGTGTGTCGCAGTGTGATCGAGTTTGCACTATGTATTTGATGAAGCGACCCAAATTGTGCATTTCTGATCGATTGGTTTAAGTCGTGCATCAAATTTTTTTAATCCGTAATTCCGGTTGGGTTCTTATATAAATGTTGGGCCTGATTTCGCGAAAAGATGGAACGTGTATAATTTCACCATTTTTTTTGTGGATCCTTCTTCTTTAACCTATAGGAGTTTCATTTCATAACCCTCGAGTGTTGTCGTTACGTTTTTTTTGTCGAATGTTCTCCAAACGTTGATGGATGATTACAGTCAATTGTTACACATGATTTGTGGTTTGAAAAGAGCTATTGTGATGTGTGGTTGACTTTGCACTATGTTACTTAAGGAGCAACCCAAATTGTACATTTCTGATCGGCTTAAGTCGTGTATTTTTTTTTCCGAGAAGTATTAGAAATTTGTCTTGTTTTATATCCCCAATTTGACGCGAAGTCGTTTTAGAATGGAGGTAAAAAGTATACTTTGTAACCGAGAATTTACAAAATCGTCTCAATTTTTACATACAATGGCGTTTTAAATGAGTACTTTTTTGTGGTGTATGATGTTCTTTCTTGCTATATTATAAGTTTGTGGTGTATTACGTATTTATATTTATTTTTTTGGGTAATTTTTCATAAGAAATTTGAGTAATTAATTTATTGTATGCAATGTGATCATAAAATTGATATAACTTATAACAATAAGAAATAAATAGGAGTATTGATTTAGTTTAATGTAACAGTTATTATAGGAAAGATTACTTGAATAATGTGAAATGGGGGTATGAAGTGGAAATATATAGATATTTTAGGAGTTAATAGTGGAGGTTTGCACTTTGCTGCATTACTCCATTCCAACTTACCGCATGTGCTTGTGTGGTTAAATCGATGTTACGATGTGATTAATTTATGTATTAATTAAATTTACGTCATTTTCATTATATATTCGTTACTACAAAATGTGAAAGAAGATTAAAAAATGACATATTGATAGTTTGGGTATGAAAAGCTTGTTTTCTCCACACCAGTCCTTTAACAATAGAGTTTATAAGATTTTCTCTTATTAAATCTATAACTAAATGAATCTGCATTAATAGTAGGCTAAAATATGCACAATAGTATGAATTAGTGTATGCTTCATCAAACCAATAGAATGTGAATCTCCATGGTACAATTGAAAACATAAACCATGCCTCTAGTTCAATCAAACAGAGAAAGCAACACAAATTAACATTTCAATGAATCAAAATCGAGCAATCTCCAAAACAATTGGAGTGCACTTACATGAGAAAAACGTCGTACTGTATATAATAAGATACAATGTAATTTTAGTTAAGCCACAAACATTCACTATAGTATCAACAATTGAAGCACAACGAATAAATGCCTTGAAGAAACTCAATCAAGATGACATAACAATATCAACACAATTCTATCAATAGGATATACAAATTCATAGATAAGGAAATTTCAGCCAGTTTGCATATTCAAATCCAATTCTCGATTCAACCGCTAAAAAACCTAGATATTAGGGGAAACCGAAGATTTTGAAGGTGCAGAGAATAAGAGGAATACTGGACTTCAACGACGGTGATCGATCCTAACCAATCCGTGTTCTTTTTCGCCTCTTTCGATTAATTGTTGCTGCCTGTTTCATAGTCGACGATCTCTCTTTTCAACCAGACCTTGACGCTGCTGACGTCCAGTTCGTAAACCTTCACCATCTGGCAAAACCCGGCTGATCATGGCTTCCTTCAATCTCGTCTATGTTTTCTGGTTGTTGATTGTAGGTAAAATTAACTATGAATTAGGGAAATTAGAAGTATTAAGATTTCTAATCTTACCTTCACACACTGCAAATTTGACAGTAGGAAATATCTTTCATGGACAGTCTCCTAGTTTATGTAAGCTAAACATATATTATGTAACAACTGCGTGTTAAAATATAGGAGACATGAAATTTTTATAGAATACTTATTCATATTCCAAGGAAAAGGTATTGTATTTATTATGATCTTGGAAATCTGGAATGCAAGAAATACAATGAACTTGACGGAATCAACCTTAGTGACTCTCGGCGGAAGCAGATCGGTGGAGCGAAGAGGGCAGGCTATTGGTGGAGGAATATTGCAAGTTCTTTTTATTCGGTTTAGACTCTATCCTGTTCAAATCGTTGGATGCAGAGCTTGAGCTACCCTTATACACTTCATCTAAAACTCTTCTTGATCTTTTTCCCATAGGGTAGACTACTACTCTTCTTCTTCTTTTCCAGGCCTGCGTCAGCATCAACCTTCCCATGCTTTCTTTTCAAGGAACCAGCCTCATTATGCTTTTTATCCACGATAAGAAACTCTGGATTCTGATCATACAAAATGTGCAGATCCACAGATCTTGCTTTCTTAACATTTTGAGCACCATCCAGATCATCTACTCTTATCTTTAATTAACATGCACCTCACAACCTTATCATCATACACCAAACAAAACTGCGAATTTCCCATGATACATTTAATTTATCTCAGTTTCTTCATCAGACATCACTGATAAAATTGGAACACGAAGAAATATCAGTTACGAAATTGATTTAATTAAAGGGAAATGGGTTAGATGAAGTAATGGAATTTAACAATCTACAATGCACTATACCTTCAATATAGTACTGTAGGAGTATATGAAAGGTATGCAACGTTTTTGGAGGCAACTGAACTGCAACTCCCGTGCTAGCGTTTCAAACGAAGCAGCTAACAGAAAAAACAATAGATAAATCTCAATTACAGTTACAACCTGAATCCAATTTTATAGTATATTAGGATAAGGATAGGATGATCCTCTTGTAGTTTTCATGTGATCTATAGTATAGAAATTTAAAGCGAGTTCTAACAAAAAAAAAAAGAATGTTAAAGTTGAACCCTTTATAAAATCAGTCTAGAGGCTAATTACTTAAAGCTTCATTTATCTCGATGACCCCAATGGGATTCTCAATCAACTCTATCATGGACCAAACTACAATTTTTTTTAGAAGCTTAATCTGTATGAACAACGAATGTGAAAGAATTACATGTCAAATTACAAACTATAACAAATCTGAATTCCCGGTGCTGAACTAAAATTGAATCCTCGTATCTGCAGGAAAGAATCAAAGAATCACTACTGCTAAATTACACACACAAACAAAACCCTTTAATGTAATCTCCACATAATAAAATTTTAGCTTCTTTGTTCATCGTCATCGTCTTCGTCTTCGTCTCTCTATTTGTTCTCCATGCTAAGACTGTAAAATGACTGCTCAGGCCACCTCAACGTAACTCATTCCACCCTCCTCCATCACTCTTCTCCACATTTTATCCCTCAGAATCATACATCTTCAACAACATCTTCGTTTGCATCACCTCTCTCACCAACTTCAATGATCCGAAACCCAATTGCTGCATCCATCAATTTCCTACTCCATTTCCTGAAGTTTTTAGGCCTCTTGAATCTGTCTCGTCCACCACAGGCAAACATGTTTCGAATCTCCCAAGCAAATGTCTCCTCATGAACAATTGCATTAGTACGATATCCAAGCTAAATTTTATACCTATATCTCAGGATAAGACTTTACTGAAAATGTTTGGATTTGAAAGTTCTATGCAAATGTGATGCTAAAATATACTTATGCAGCAAAAGCCCTCATTTTAAGCAGATATATTAACCAAGTAAAAGCAGCCAGGTTTGTATTCAGGCCTAGAAAATGCAGTTATATGGATATTTAATAGGCACCAATATTTTCTTTCAATGAACATGAGTAGTGTAAAGCCTGCAAGATTAATGTTCATTAACATACGGAAAAGTTAAAAATGAAGTGACCATGTAGATGGTGTTCATTTGAATAGGCCACTGCAGCCTGTAGATGATGGTGTTCATCAATCAGACATTAGATAAAAATGGGAGCTAATTACCATCTTCATACTGTAGAAATAGAAACAGATTGAGAAACACACAGGTACCCACCTTATTGTAATTTTCTTTCATTGTGTTCCAGCGGTTTACTGCTGTTTCTCTAAATTCCAGGTAACCACCCCTTTTAACTGTAAAAAGAATGAAATCAAAGCACATGACTCCTTTTTCTAGTTGTAATAGATCTGATAAACAAAAAGAAAACAATAAGTCTGCAGTTCATAGCAGATCACAAATACCATGGAAAAAATCTCACGAAAAATATCTATGGGGCTTGAAATTAACGAAATGATGAAGAAAATAACAAACCTGAGCAGGAAACATCGAGCCCTCGAGTTTCCCATCTCCAAATTCAAACCATTAACACTCAAAACAATTAGAATATCAAATATTATGTACTGAAAATATAAGACGCACAATTCAAGTATAGTGGAAGTAGACATTAAGTCACATAATAGTAAGGCGAGAAATAAACTTCTTCTATGGCTCCGGCGTCGTAAGCATCGTTGAAATATCGGATCGAACTCGACAACATCTTGGTAGAAAATGATTGATACATCAAGGAATCTGCAAATCATGGAGATACGGTGAGAGATTTCAAAGCAAGTGGATTTATATTGACGATTCTTCATTATCTATTATTGCAAACAATGCAAGATCAAAACAAAATCCCTCAAAAAATCAAAGATTTAGAACCATTTGCAGCATTTGTCAGCAACTCCACCACTTCTTTTGCAAGCTCTCTCCTGATGAAACCAAAATATTTTTGGTAAAGGGAGTCATTAACATTGGCTCCACAATAATGATATCCAACAACAACATAATGATAGCCAAAAGAGAAAATATCATCAACACGATAAATAAGGTGGAAAATAGGGGGAAGAAAATCAGGTAGCATTATAATCCAAGTTTTCATGTTTTATAACTTAACCTGACCAGATTGAATTTTTTTAGTGAAATACCCGAAAGCCTAGTCAATGGACTTACGGAAACATGGAACAAATGAGCCCAGATTAATGTGAGAATAGCTCTTCAAGAATTTATGGTGAGAATAGCTTTGCAAGAATTTAAGGTGAGATAAAATGTATCAACAGGAAGGAACCAATACCTGCAAAGGAACCGAGCCTCTTTCAGTGTAGCCTCAAGTTCAAAGCTTAGTGATGAAACCCTACAATAAAAGCTACACAAAAATTATTAGCTTTAAGAACACCCAATAACAGAGAGCTAATAATGAGGCAATGACTTGAAAATTCATAACAAATTAGAGTGTAGGAGTATAACATATAAATTGAATCATTGAGAGGGAAACGAACCTGGAATCATGCCTGTTACGATTATCAATTGCCTGCTGGCAGAGGAAGAAAAAAAGACAATACAATGTAGTGAATAATCAAGCTAAAAGACAATACAATTTTAAGATGATCCTGAAACTGCCTGTTGGCAGGAAAGGGGGATCAATAATTTAACAGAGAGAAACACGATGTAGATGTGCTCATCTGCATCTTGTTTCGTGTTAACATGAGTTGCACTGATGTCATGTTCTAAAATCCGATCCCCGAATGATAAGGAATTTTCATCGGTTGTAACATGGAGGGCTAGTTGCAGTTTTCTTTTTTCAGTGTGAGCATTGCCAATTCAACTGAGCTCCAATCCCAAAACACTGTCGAGCTACAATCTCAGGCTCCATGACGCTCTTTAAGAGGGCTTTTCCAAATCCCAATTTCCTTCTAAGTCTGAATAGGAAGCCATTGAATACAGAGCCATAGATGGAAGAGAGAGATTCCCGAATTGAATCAAGAAAGAGATTCCTGAATTTCTCATACAGAATTGAAAGCTGTGAACTCTAAAATTGTAATATTTTATTGCTAGGTTTGACAATTTACGTTAAAGTCATTATTAGCTTACAACCCAAGTTACCCTTATCCCATGAATAGATCAACCAACATCAGATGCAACCAGAAGAAGATATGTGCAAACAAAACAATAATTCTACATAGATAGTGTCATCCGGAAAAGTGATTGTATTTTACCTGAATATGAAGGAAGAAATATAAAATAAATGGTGTAGATCAATAGAGAGCATTAAACTAATAGTCTTATTAGAGACATGCCAAAAAATTAGACAATAGCAACGCATATTCTTTGTTAAGGGTGCCTTTTTTGAAACAGAATTCAGATGTGTATCATATGTCGCACAATTTTGTCTTGTCCTTGAACTTAGATGCAATTCTTGTCCAGCTTCATTGAAAATGATTACACCCTTATTAAGTTGCATCAAATTATAACTGATCAATGTTTTCCACAATCAAATAACACAAAATCAAAATTTTTACTTACTTCTCAGACCCATGTGTGCTAATTTTCTCACGAAGTATATCATTTTCCTGAAGAAGTTTACAGATCAACACAACAACCAAGGTTAAACAAAAAACCACTCAAAATTTGTTAACAAACCTCAGGAGTCCAGGTGAAAGTTCAATCTGCATCTATCAAGAGCAACAGATTCTGAACTAATCAGTTAATTTGATTCATCTGCATCGCTTAGAACCGGAAGCATAGGTTAAAATCCAAAAGCAAGAAAAACAATAAATAAAGCTCAGAATCAGAAACGGTTTTTGGTTGAATTTCCATTTTTTATGTACTCATTTAATCAGATTAATAAAAAAACGATTACTTTCACGACTTCAATCTAAGATTACCCATACACATAACCCTAAAACTGATCAGAAACTGAATTTAATCGGACAAATTAAAAAATGAAATACAGTGCTTACGACTGTTCTTGTAGAGGAAGATTGAAAGATGCGAATAAAACTCCATATAAAAAATGGCGTTATAACCAATTTCTTGTCCATATGTATACATTATATATGGTAAAAATGTCAGATCAACACAATACTTGTTGTGTTAACATTCATTTGCATTTGCACATGCCATAGGACCATTAGACTCAATCGTACAAATAAAAAACTGGTGAAGAACATTGAAGTGCAACGTACAGTAACCTATGTTATAATTAAATGATCTTTTCTCAAAACCATATAATCTCCAACACCCTATCAAAAAAGTATATAGATGTACCATTCATTACCTGAATGGCTTGAAATTTAGAATCAAACAACAATTCGTCTGCATGGTATGTCTCCCTCTCCTTTCTCGTAAGTCTAGCATAGTAATATTCAAAAGTCGGCTCAAGGATAGTGTTAATCTAAATTATACATAAGGTAATTATGAGCATATAAACTGAAAAAACATAATTCAGCTTACTCAGCCAGAATTTTAATGACAGTAAAAACCTAACACAGCTGGAAGTATTTAAGGCAGGTTATTTGACTTCAAATCACTCTTCTTATAGTGCCTCTTGGAGTCCATAGCTCTTCTCACCTATCTACTATATACAATGTTAAAGTTGAAGCCATGTCTTCACAAAAAATTGCGCCACTTGGCAAAATTTGAGTGGAGACATGAGCTTTTTAAAAAAAAAAAAAAAAAAAAGAAATTATTGACCCACTATCCCAGTAACTCTAATTTCTCTTTTACTTACATTAATTTAATTACATCTATCTAATATATATATATGCATATGATGTACCTAATACAAATAAAGCAATATCAAACCTTTATTTATGATTTAGATGGTTAGTTATTGTATAATATATTTATAATTTATATTGTTATATAATAATTGTTTATTAACCCGTACGCGGTACGGGACGATCACTAGTGTTCTATAATCTTCGAACCCACTCCTCCATCTTGCAATGCTCCATACCATATGTTGACTTTGCCACTTTTCATCGGGAAAAAAATTCAGTTGCTATTTTCCAGTTAGGCAGTTACAAACACGCCCACAAGCAGAAATTTAAGACAACTTTATAAATTGAGAGTAGACTGGGAACTGCTCTGAAGCATTCAAACCACGTCTTGGAGGTGCTTCCATTTTCGCGAAATAATAATATCACAAAACTTGCTCACTCTTCATCTCTGGATTGGATTCAGAAACCGCCTTTCACTCTCAAAACGCAACCTACCGTCTTCATCGATTTTTCTCCAAAATTTCCCAATTGATATTGTGTGTGTTTTGGCTTAGGAAGGACTAGCAACATCAGAGGATTGCTCAATCATGGCGGTCGATACGTGAATACTAAATCTATGGCAAGCAATTGAAGAAATTTGCCGCCAACTCTTTCGTTCGCCCTTCCCAGTGTGCCCATAGATTAAGGTTCGTCATCCATTTTCAAAAATGTCCTTCGATATATTTCTGTTGATCTGTACATTCCAAATGAACTTGTAAGCTCTCCCTATCTTATTCTGTTTTTTCAGACTTATAAATTATATCTATATGTTGTTTACTTATGAGTTATGACATGTCATTTACATATTTGTTCTACCGCCTCTAAATTGTGTCCTTTATCTTAGCAATATCTTCATCGATTAGCTGAATGAATCATTAAGAAAAATATGCATATCATATTATCATGTGTAGTAGGACATAATATGATATTCAGCTGAATGAATCAGCTCTGAATTTCATTGTTTAAATGCTGCTTAAGTATCAGTTTTTTCTGTTTGAGCTCTTTACATGTGTTGTGGTTTGATGTATTGCTTCAGTAAGAGACGATAAGCAATAGAATGGGCATAGATGTTGATTTGATGAAAATAATATTTTTGTGAAGCTTTTACTCATGGTGAAATGAAATCTCTGTCTGGAAGACTGGAACTGATTCGAAAGAACACAATCTGAAGTAAATGTGATTTCTGCTACTAGCTTAATCATTCCGTTGCTACATTTGCTTGGCTACTATGTATATACTTTTTAGGTGTTCAACTTGAAACTTGAGTTTTCAATTTCGCAGCTCTGAATTTCATCCCCTTTTTTTTCGTGAAAACTGAATTTCATCCTAGAAATGCTATGGTTAGATACTTTTTTTGAGTATTATGATTTGATCATGTTGATGCATAGCTCCCAGCCTCCCACAACAGATTGAAGAAGCAATAGGATGTGCATGTTGATTTGATGAAAAGTTGAAAATTTTGTTTTTTCTGTCTACTGCATTCATTCAGGTGAAACCTCGTAGAGGAACTGAATGTAAGGGTCAGTCTTCTGTGGATGTAGTCTGTGATACTAGCTGAATGAATCATTAAGAAAAATTTGCATATCATGTTTAGTAGGAAATAGTATGATATTCAAGGTGCATAAATTGATGTTCATCTGGATTTTGATTTCTGAATTGATCTATTATCTGTTGTTGTAGCAAAAGGCTTGGTAAAACATGCACCATTGTTTTGTTTTGTTTTTTTGAATGGAGGGTTATCAAATTTGACTTAATCTCATTGTCTGATCCCATTTTTTTTATAGAGTTAGAGATAAAGCATATTCCTATTCAGAACATGAAGCTTCATCTAGCCGGATAGGAAACTGGTGGAGCCAAAGAATGCAATTCTTTTTGTTTCACCTACAACAATCAATTTATGCACTTGGCAAAATCATACTGCAAAAAGTATGAAAACATAAACTTTCTTGACACCAGAGAAAACAGGAGAGAAGACATTGGGAAATTTTCAGTTTCATTTTGCAAAAACTCAAGTTTTGAGGGGGTGAAGAAGTACATATACTGAAAAACTTATTTTCATATTATTTTTCACCACTCGATAGAATAGGGTGGCAATTTGAGTGTAACATGTGTCTAAATTTTTACTAATTTTTCTTTTAAAAATCAATTAAAATATATTATAAGTGCATGATTTAAGCTAATTTGTTGTCAATCCAATTAATATACATAAAACTCTAATTGATGATATTAAAATAATTACATGAAAATGAGTATATACAAAAAGTTTAATCTATACAATACTACATCAATTTGATAGCATTTTAAATTATTATTCATATAGGATCGTTAGTTCCAATATCTCAATTTGATAGCATTTTATCTTATTATTCATATAGGATCTTTACTATTGGAAGATATCTTTTAAATTTTGTTGACCTTTATCTCTTGAATCACATATTTAAGCATATCTATCTAATATATATGTGTATAAGAAAGCAATATCGAAATTTTATTTCTGATTTTCTTATTTGATAGTTAATTATTGTATAATATATATATAATATATTTATAATATATAATATTATATAATAATTGTTTAATTATCCGTACATGGTACGGGACGATCACTAGTTGTAATTAAAAAAAGAAGATACTTATTATTTATTAGGATAACCAACACATGTTTGCCCCTGATATATTGGTAAGTCATTATGTGTTGTGTAATAACTAATAAGTGAAAATAACATTAATCGAAATCAAGTGACAAAATTAGATCTTTTAAAAGCCATTAATCTGATTTTTTCACATTATAAATTAATAATAGCAATTAGTATTGAGGGATAGATATGAAATCAACAATACTGCTAAAAAAATTAAGCTTACCTTCATCTTCCCCTTCATCAATAATATGCTTGATATGCGAGGGATAACCTACAAATATAGACTACAGATTTATAGTTAGCTTAGCAGATCCCAGAAAACGAAAAATCAAATAAGTGCCTACAACCAGATATTGTTCAAGAAACTCTCGAACTTCAGCAAAAGACAAGCTCATTCGCAAAAAGAATATTATAGCAACAAAAAAGTACAATGCACCAACAACATAAAACAATTGGCAACATGCAATAACTATCATTTAATTAGGGTTCAAAACTTGTGAAATTTAGCACATGAATTACGGACGAAATCACCAATTACACATTATAGCATCAAAAGTTCTATGAGAATTATAAAAGTGAACATGATTCCCTAAAATGAGACCGGTTAGATTAAAAAGTTCCAATGAACAACATTTCTAGATTCATTGAAACAATTCTGCTCTTTTACCAATCTGTAGAATTCGCTACCAACACTTTCCCTTCCCAAAGCTGAAAGTGAAGGAATTGACATGCACAAATTTAACAGTACGAAGGATATAAAATCATAAAATTGGATCAACAAACCATGAATATACTGAAGAAACAAATTCAATTAACAAGAACAACCTCTTTGCATTACTTAATTAAAATTGCAACAATAAACTACTAAAATAAACCCCACTATCGCATTAACATAACATGGAATAAACAAACACCAAAATCGTGAAATTGATTCTTCATCTTTGCAATCCCATTGTTCCGATGATATAAAATCCCCTAGATGTGAAAACGGAGAGATGTCATACTCTACTTACTTAATGGATGAATTCCCTAAAACACTAAGCAGATGAAGCGATAGGATTGGAGGCGGACCTTGCGGAGAGGACGCTAGTCATGAGCGTAGTACTCGATGTCCAAAACTGGATTGGAGGAGAGGATTGGAGGCGGTGCAGATGTGATGGGGGAAGGAAAAGGATTCAAAGAGTTAGGGTTAAAGTTGAATAAGAATACTCGGGGATTGAAAGAGGAGATTTATGGGAGAGGATTAATGGCATGGTTTGGATACACAAACAAATAAGAATCAGCATCATCTAAGAATGATTATTATTCTGCGAATTGCGAATGGATGCACATTTAGGCGATTGACATGCACTTTCTTCAGCAATGACATGCACATTTAAGTCATTGACATGCACTCGGTCAGATTTGCATGTCATTGATAATTTGTCATTGACATGCATTTTCGGGGTGTGTGCATGTACTTTTCACATATTATCAATGACATGCAAATCTGACCGAGTGCATGTCAATGGCCTAAATGTGCATGTCATTACTGAAGAAAGTGCATGTCAATCGCCCAAATGTGCATCCATTCGCAATTCGCACAATAATAATTATTCTCACCTGAATCTTTTCCAACAAATAAATGGATCGGAAATAGCTATGATGAGTGATGTTTAGGCCGGGTATTAATGATGTTTAGGCAGGTTATTAATGATGTTTACGCATGGTTTGCATTATTTTCATGATGTATATAATGGGGAAGAAAGGGGGCCAGGTTTTTTCCTCAGCATCAGCAACGGCAGAGATTCCAGCTGAATCGAATATCACAAGAAGAAAGAATGAAAAAGAGAGCCAAAGTTAGACATATTATTGAAACGACAAGAAGTTTATCCCAAAGGGATGTTCTTATAGAGCCAAAGAGACCCAAAGTTAGACAAATTCTTGAAATGATAAGAAATTTATCCCAAAAGCAATTCACAACCCTCACATAACCTGAAAAATACATAAGAAACAATATTTTCAGCAACCTCCATTGGAGCCCCGGAGAAGCTTCCCCATCCCTTATCGCGATAAATTCCTCTTTCTAAATCTATCTTATCTATTAAAGTTGAGACTTTTAGAGCTCTATCCTTGCTTCAATTTTTTATTGCCTGTTATCTATCTTAATTTTTTTTCCCGTAACCTCACTTCATTTCTCTCTCCCCGCTTCATTTCTGAGCTCTCTCCATATCACATTGATCTACCATCACCAAATCGACTCCATCCAGCATTCCGCTTCCGGCAGATCTTCGCTGCAATCTTCTTGCTCTGGAATCGACTCCAAATCCAGAAACCCTCTAGCAGAGTAGGCAACAAGAGCCAATCCCGAATCCCGCCTTCAACCGCTTCCGACAGATCTTCGCTGCAATCTTCTTGCTTGCTTGTGGAATTGACTCTAGATCCAGAAACCTCCGGCAGAGTAGGCAATAAGATCCAATCCCGAATCCCGCCTTCAATTCCATTGCGCAGATCGGTGTTGAGTTTAAGCAGGGTTTCTCAATACCTATGACCTGGATCCAATCACCCCCGTTTGCTACAATCTTCCCAACTTCATCATCAATTCATCGATTCTTCTCTTATTTCACCCAATTACTCCACTTCTAAGGTAATTCTTTTCTATTAAGCATTACCTTAGAAGTCATGTGGTGTTTGGCTAATTTATTTAGATGTCATGTGGTGTTGCATAGAAAGTGGAATTGGCTTCCAGTGAGAAGAATAGGGCTACTGTAGTAGCTTTGAATGTTGAGATTCGAAGGGCCAAGGCTCGGTTACTCGAGGAAGTTCCCAAGTTGCAGATATTGGCTCAGAAGAGGGTATGATGGGCCTTATTCATTACATTTTATCTCTTATTGTTTGTATATGTAGTTGTTCAGAATTTTATATGGTTGAATATGATTTGATTTTGGAGAATAGAAGATGCATGCTTTTTCAATTCTATGTGGAGTCATGTTAGGTTTCCTGAAAAGTTACAAATTTTGTTGGCTGATTAGGGAACTTCATTAAGATTTAAGAACAGTGAAATGGTTTGCAATTTTTTTATATGTTAATTATGTGTGAAGAAGTGGGTGATGACATTTGAAATTCAATGTGAGGTTTGTGTTGTTTTAATATCATTGAATTGATATTCGAGTTTGATTTGTGTAGATGATGGCACCTATGCTATGAAAAAAGTGCTCATTCAAAACAACGAGCAATTGGAGTTGGTTCGGGAAGAGATCCGCGTGTCTTCTTTATTCAATCACCAGAATCTGCTTTCGCTTCTTGATTTTGCTATTATTCTTGTAAAGGTAATTACCCCTCTTAACTCAGCTTCAGGTTGCTGCTTATCAACCAATTCTTGATTACACCTAATTCCATTTCAATTGCTTTGTTCATGTGGTTCTGAATTTGATGCATTTATTTGTAATTAATCATTATCGCCTTGATGAGTTTATGCTTTAATCCTCAGCCCAACACAATGCTAATTGTAGGCATAAGAGAAGGACTTCTAAATCATCTCACAACTGTTCTTGGAAATGATAGAATTGCAGCTCAGTTTTTGTTGTTGCACCTCTTATCTAGGGTAAGACAATTTTGTTCAAAGATTATAATATCAACGCAGCTTCTCTTTCTATAAGTTTTTCACTTAGCAGTTTTCGTTCCTGTTGCTCCATTTAGGTTGTTCAGAAGGAAGATATTGTTGTTGTCGGCAAGCTCTCTCTCAACCTTACCCGTTTTAGCAAGAAAAGCGCACCTATTTTTGGAAGTCGTCTTAATTTTGCATTGAAGAACCTACTTCCATTTAGTCAATGCATACCTCTCACTGTAGATTATCTTAACTCTGCCTCACCCGCTACAAAAAAGGACTATCAAACAAACAGGTACAAGAATCTAGCACTGTATATATATATTAGGCATTTCTGAATACAATCCTAATATGTTTGCATTGCAGATTGGTTTGTGGTTTGGACATAAAGATTAATTTTAGTCCCGAAATTGAATCAGAATATGGATTTCTAAGGTCGAGGCGTCCAGCTCATGGTGTTTTTCATTTTTGCATACTGATAAGTATTTCAAGATTTAATACTGTAATATTTATAAACGGAATTTGAGACAAGAGGAAAAAACTGGAATAAGGAAAGGATTTTAATTTTGAGGGCAAAAAGTAATTTTACATGATAGCTACTATTCATTAAGACAACCTTGACATTTAAGTAGTAAAAGATAAAAGATATCTTGCGTACCTCTTATTTATTTTATTTATTTTGATGATAGAGTCATCTCATCATTCAATATTTATCTCTTATTATAGTACTTTTTTTTTTGCTGGAGAATATAGGTTTTAAAATAAAAATCATAGTAGGATTGGAGGGAGGATTGGAGGGCAATCACTACCAACATTAATATTTGTTATTGCTAATCTTTGGCCTCTTCCTCATATTTATGCATCAATATTTCTGTTATTAGATAACTACTTAATACATTCATATTTGATGTATGACAATTTTAAATGTCTCTTAAATAGTGATGTTGCAGTTATTAAAAATTGACAAATTCTAGTGCGTGGCGCGGATCTTATACTAGTTTAAAATGGAAACGCTAGGGTTTTGTTGATACGAATGTCGATTCAATTAATTAGACAACAAATCGTGTTGGAAATAATAAACAAAAACAATGATGAGTGCCAAACTGATAAAATGAAGTGAAAGGAAAGATCCAATAATCCAAAGGTAATTCCATTTTCCAGGAGCAGTTAAATCCGAACCATTTTTGAGGATGAGATTACTAGAGTCGTCGAGGGTGGCTTGTGAGACGCCTCGATCGGAGTTGTTGGAGCTCCAGAGTACGGTTCTGGCGCCGTTGCGAAGCTGAAGGTCTCCGTTCATGAGGAAGTGGAAAGATCCGGCGGGGTCGACGATGGCGTCAACCGATGGAATCCAAGTCTTTCTTTGGCTTAGTCTTCGCCATGATAATTGAACTTCAATTAGAGAATCAGCATGGGTAATGGCGAGCGAATTGGAAGAATGGAGACACGGAGGAAGTGAAGAGACAATGTTTTGGAATCCCATGTCTGGTTAGGGTTTGAGGCCAAGGGAGTGGATTAACCGATGAGGAGGAAGAGGCTGCAAATTAATGAAAAAACGAATGGGAAGGGGTCGGAGGAAGACGAAAAGAATGATAAGAGACGGAGGCTTCAATTCCCTCGGAGAAAACCTTAAATACGCCCCCAAAATACATCTCTAAAATCAGTAAATGCTTATTCTAGATATTAGATTTATATGTTTATATACACTAGCGGTCTATAGGTCGTACCACGTGAAGAATTAAGGCTTGCTCCTAATTTCTTTGGTTTGAGAGTTCACATGGGCGGCTCTGTTAATCATTGGGGGAAAACATTATTAAAATCTCTTTACATTACCAATAATATGGTGTAGGCTTATGTTCTTACTTTTTTGCCTTTCTCGGGACTATATATTCCTTTGTATTTTGGCCCGTGGACATTATACATGTCCATTGATGCTCCGTTGAAGCTCCAGTTGACTAAAAATATATCTTCACCGATGCATTTTTGGTAGCTGGTGTTTTTGGAGATGTGTGTTTGTTAATGTATATAACTATAACAATGTTCTTTTAATCATGTCTGATATCTCTTATTTTAATAATTCATTTTAAATGTATCTTTATTATTTGTTTCTAAAACGTACCAACTATTCATCACAACGATACTTATATCATTCAGAGATTGGTGTGGTAATTTTGACTAGTGTATTTGTACTCCATTACTTATACGTGTTTGTAGTAGTTAGGCCCTGTTTGGTGCGATTTCAGAGGGAATCAAGAATAGGAAGGGGAATGGTTGATTTCAGAATCATGTTTGATGACAATCGTATTGGAAAAAGAAATCATTTCAAGGATGGATGATTCCAAATTTTATGACGCATTTGATTCCTCTAAAAAGTTTAGGAATCATTCATTTCAACTTTTCACAATTATAATTATAATGAAAATTATTATTATTATTAGTAAATAATAATAATAATAATAATTTATTATAGTAAATATAACTAATAATAATTATTATATTATTAATTTTTATTAATAATATTTATTATTATCAAATATAATAATATTTATATAGGAATGATATTTATAATTATTTTAATTATTTAATAATAACAAATATTTTCGTTATTAAATAATAATTATTTTAAGAGATATTGCACCCCCATTTTAATATCTCATTTGGGAAAATACCTACTTATTTTAATGTTTGCAAATATACCCTACTCACATTAATTTTTAGAAGACTGACATTTTTTCTTTAGTACTTATTCATTTGCAAATACACCCCAACATTTTATCTAATAAGACCGACATTTGTATTACTAAGCCCGACATATTTTCTTCTATACTTATTCATTTGCAAATATACCCTATTTGGTGTATTTTTGAAACTCTAAAATAACTTGGGTACTCATGCAAATCACTTATGGTGATGGGGTATATATGCAAATACCACTTATTTTAATAATGAATAAGTAATATTATTTTTTAGCATTGTTAATTATTAAAGATAAAAATTCATGATACAATAGTAGTTATTAGACTAACTAAAAAAATATAATAATTATTTAAGAATATTAATTCTAAGAATCGTTCATTCCGACAAAATACCGAACATTGAGTTTCAAAAATGATTTAATTTGATTCTTTATTTCATTCTCATTCTGATTCCAAATAACATATCAATCGGGGCCTTATATATATATATATTCTTTATGACTTTCGTAGTTTGTAAGTGTTATATATATATTTATATATATAGTTTTCTTGGGTCTTTTGAGAATTCAATTCAGATTTTCACTCTTTGTATTGGTGCCTGTACATATTTGTGTATGGAGGTTTGTATACAATTTATTCCGTATGTTTTTCTTTTTGTTTGTTTCTTAGTTTTGGATTTCCTGGGACTTATTGTTACATCTAGATTACGGTTGTGTTATTTAAGTTTAAAGCGTTTTTTCTAAGGGTTCTGTGAAGCTATTTTTTATATGCAATTAAGTAATGTCACTCAATTTTCCATGAACTACGATGTTCAATTGGTTATGACTCGTGTGCGTATGACGATGTTAATGTGTATGAATGCATTATATTTTATGCATTTTGTCTTAGATCTAATGAATAACATCTATTGAAACCACAATAAATTGAGCATTTAATGATTCCCAAGAATTTCCAAGGAGTAGTCTTTATATATATAATATTAAGATATCAAGATAAGATGACGACCTTTATATATATTAATATTAAGACTAGATATGATCCCCGTGCTCCGCGGAGGAAGTTTAAAATTTTCATATGTGGTTTAATGTAGTTACAAATTATTTATTAATATTTTTATTGTTATCAAATTTGTTAATATTTGTAATTATAAGTATTTTGTTATTTTCTCATATTTATGTCTGAAGTAGTTTTGGAACATAATATACGTTCTTATATATAACTTCATGGATGATACAAAAGTCTCAAGCTTCAATGATTTGTCGTGCAAACAGTGAAATTTGACAACATAAAACCTGTAATACAGAATGAGATAAAAAGTTCAAAACATTGGCAAAGTTTTATTTCCAAATTAATCGTAATTTTAATAAATATAAAAAAGCGAAAAATCATGTAAAGAGAAATTGTTATGAGAAGTATTAGTGTTTACGAATGAGAAATTAGGAGTATTGATTGTGGTGGAAATAAGTACCAATTACATTAATTTTTTACAAAAGGCATCTCGTATTTTAATACATAAGATAAGATAAGATATTAGATATTAGATATTAGATATTAAATATTAGATTAGGTTAGAATTAGAATAAGATAAATAATTAATAAAAAAACAAAAAAGACTTAATTGCATATATAATAAATTAGGTACTAGATATAATAATTAATTAATAAAAATATAAAGACTTAAATAAATTTAAAATTAATAATAATTAATTAATGAAAAAATTAAATTGATTTAGAATTACCTAGGTACTGTTACATTTATTTCGTTCAACAAACAACTAGCCTTGTGATGAAGGATCATCTCAGCTTCAAACAACGCCGGTAGTTCCCGAATTCGACAATGCTTTGACGCGCTCAAGAGATAAGGAGGTCTAACCAGAGTTAGACAAGTTAGTGGATTTCTTCATGTCTAAAGAGCTTAGCGTTATAGAGAACCCCTTGAAAACACCACTGAAGATGATTCTACGTCGTTGGAGTTCGAGAGGAACCAGACCCAGGCGAAGTTGGAGTTTACAACGACATATTCGCGTTCGCACATTCACTACCCGCGCCCGCGGAGCCGTAGTTGCCCGCGGATCACTTTCCGCGCCCGCAGAAAGTGAGCTGAAGACTTTCGAGATTTGTTTAGTTTTGATTATTTCCGAGATTATTTTTTTATTTCGTTTTATCATTTTAGGAAATGCTTTTAGTTAGTTAATTCATTTTTTTGGCAGCCTTATGAACCTCTCTTTAAGGTTTGACCTATTGTTTTAGGTTCTTAGACTTTGATATTGAATACATCGTTTATCGTTTTTACTCCCAAAAGAGAGCTTTTGGGAGAAGAGTGCAATTGTGTGCATTGTTGTTAAACTCGCCTAGTTGTTCTTGTGTGTGTCAATCTCCACTATAAGGTTGGTGTTAAAGAGTCTCCATAGAGCATCCTCCAAGTGCCTTGGCCTCCCTTAACCATTGTGTTTGGGTGTAATCCTTTGGGGTTTCATCATCATTAAGTAATGTTCTTGTTCCTAAGCTCAAGGGTTTTTTCATTGTTTGATTTGGTTCTAATTGGCCTATCAATCGATTTATCTTTCTTTCATCTCATTCTAATTTTGCCTATCTTCTTTGTTCGAATTTCTATTGGAGGTTTGGTGTCTAGATCAGAAACAACGGCTTGTCTCGCATCAAATTGGTGTCAGAGATGTGTTGACACCATCACTGTCTTCACAAGAACACCACAAGTCTGTAAATATAAAAAAAAAGTAAGTTTTAGTTTTCCTGTTTGGCAGTTTCTATCCAAGGAATGAACTTTGGAGATCGAAAGATTGGAGTTTGGAGCACCTTCGTTTCCAAAAGCCCCTCAAACCATCACCACCACCACAACTCGGCTGAACCACCTCCCTCCACCACCACTTCCGCCACCAACCAACCTCCCTACCACCACCATCATCAAGATCGATCTTTTGCTTCTCTATACCGCCGTCAGAAAACCCTAAAGTTACTGAAAAGTTCATTCCTTGGATCTCAAGACAAGATCTTTCAGCAAAGAAAATTATATCTTCAACAATGAAATCATAGTTCAATCAAGTTTGTTGTTATTTATTTTGTTATTTATTTTTTGTTGAGATTAATATCTCTTAATTAAAGTTTGTATTTTCACTATTGTTGAGACAAAAAAATAGAAAAAGAAAAGAAAATTCAAAAAAATAGAAAAAGAAAGAAAATCAAAAGAAACATAGAAAGATAAGAAAAGTCTCAAATTTCAGCATTTATTTAAAGTTTGTGTTGAGTCAAGTAAATTTCATCATTATTTGAGTTGAAATTCAAGAAATTGGAGGAAACGAAGATGAAGAAAGGCATCAGATTGAAGAAGTATGAGAAAAAGGACAAGGGAAAGACGCAAGAAAAAGAGACGAGCAAAGCTGAGGAGCAGCCCCACAAAGCCAAATCCGTTCCCGCAGAGATAAAACCGCCACTAGTGGAAAAAACACTTGTTGAGGCCGACAAAAAACCCCCTGTTGAGGCGGGCAGAGGTCGCTGCAACAGGGGGGCTGCAACAGGTCATGAGCTGTTGAGGCGAACATTGCCCGCCTCAACAGACCCCTCTGTTGAGGCGGGCGGAAGGGTGCCCGCCTTAACAGACCTCGTCTGTTCAGGCGGGCGGAATGGTGCCCGCCTCAACAGACCCTTCTGTTGAGGCGCACAAGCAGCTGCCCGCCTCAATAGAGGGGGGTCTGTTAAGGCGGGCACCCTTCCGCCCGCCTCAACAATTTTTTTTTTTAAAATATTCGATTTGTATTTACAGCAACCCAGCCTGTACGAAACAGAATAAGCAACCTGTCGTTTCATTTCACAAACTAACAATCTGTTTCAATTACAAAAGAGTTTTCATCATTCCGAACTTCTCGTTCCACTTGCACATACATTTCACATACAATATGTGTTTCAGTTTCAGCAGAATGCAAGTACAAAAGCTATTATTCAATAATATCTAAAATGTAAGCTCAAACTAATACATACTTGGTTGTAAAGAACTTAGCCCATTGCTCACGAACAACATTGAGTTCCTCACTAGTATAAGGCGCACTCCTCTGAACATAGACCTTCAAAAAAATATAGATAACATGACAAAAATTAGATTTTACATATATGAAATGAAAGGACTAGGTAAAGTAACTACCTTATCTAGTCGCTCATTAGACTCTTGATATATCGTGACAATCTCTAACATGAACTTCATAACGTAATATCCACACTCGGTTCCGCCAATTTGTTGAACGCACTAAATTAACAATATAATACATCGTCTTAATTTTAAGATCAATAGATATATAAAATAAAGAAAAAGGTAATATATGATGGTATACCTCTATACGAATGGGTCTCCAAGACTTAAACCCATGACGAAATAAATGATCCTCAATCTTATCAATGTCTGCTAACCTCCTTACATTGTTACAATCACGACATGGACAATAGATTAGAACGATAATACCCATCTTCAATCAAACGAGGGCTAGAAATCCCTTGAAAAGCTTGTCTGCGGTAATCTCCCAACAACCACACAAAACCTAAAAAAACTAAACTCAAACTCCTAAAAACAAATCTCCTCCCGGTCTCCGTTATCTTCCTCCCTTGAAAAGCTTGTCTGCGGTATGCCCCTTTCTCTCAATTCTTGCGGGCCCCTCAAATTGCAATAGGCAATGGGCCGGCCCACCAAATTTGTTCTTCGTGTCTTCCGGATGCTGTCCCTAAGGAGTGGAAAATAACATCCACATTAATAAAGAGTGGTAATTAACCCTCCCTCTTTTTTTAATTAATTTTTTAAAATTAAATATATATAGGTTCTAGAATTAAAACCTTTCCTCTTCCAATTTCTTTCTTCTCGTTACTTTCCTCTCTCGCTCTTCACTCCTCCACCATTCTCATCCAATTTCCGTCGAATTTGTGCCAGATTATCACTGTTTCTTTTCGATTTCGAGTTCTCCTACTCTCGCCGATCTCCAGGTAAGGTTTTTTCTTCGTTTTTGGTTAATTTCTGTATAAATTAGGGTTTCTAATTGTTGTGTGATTGTTGTTCTGTAATGCAGGTATTTCTGTCTTGTTTCTGTTTGGATTCCGACCTCATTTCACCCACAAACAGTCACAAGTATGTATTTTATTCAGTTTTTGCTTTTGTTCCATGTTTTTATGATTTTCGGTTCCATTTGTATGCGAATGAGCTTTTCCTAATGTGATTACAGTGTTGTTTTGTGTGTTTTGCTTGCGAATTGCATTTTTTTTATAGTATCTCTTTGATTTTTACTTGTACGTGTGTCCTTTTGCATGTATTGATTACAGTTTTACTTTGTTTCATTTTTGTATTTGTCATCACATCTATGGTATTTAGTTGTTTTTGTTCTTTCTTATTGTTGTTTGCGTGTAATTAATGTTAGTTTTATAGTTTCGATGACTGTTAGTTTGCTCAGACATCTGTTTTTTTGGTTCGATGACAATGTGTTTGTTTGTGTTTTATGTTGAGGACAGTTTATTTAGTGAGATCTCAGTATTATACTATTGTGGATGACAATATGTTTGTCATCGAGATGCTTTTCCCTTGAATATTCTACTATTTTAGATGACAATTATATATTCTAATGTTGATGACAGTTAGTTTGCTTAGTCATCTGTTTTTTGGTTCGATGACAATGTATTTGTTTGTGTTTTATGTTTAGGATAGTTTATTTAGTGAGATCTCAATATTATACTATTGTGGATGACAATGTGTTTGTCATCGAGATGGTTTTCCCTTGATTACAATGTTATTGCTCTATTTGATTTTTGTGCATGACAATGTGGATGATAATGTGTTTTGTTCAAATGTGTTTGACAATGTGTTTGACAATGTGTTTGACAATGTGGATGACAATGTGTTTTGTTCAAATACAGTTTTTTAGGACTCTTTGATGACAGTGTTATTGCTCTATTTGATTTTTGTTTTGAAGGTTGATGATAGTAGTTATCTAAAAGTTTTGAGGTTTGATTACACTATCTTCTATAATAGGATTTGTTTGTCTATTTCTTCTTGTTGATGACAATGTTGATTTTTCATCAAATTTCTATCATGTTGTTCTAATAAATTATATTAGGTCTCTCTGATGACAGTTTAATGCTCTATATTTCATTTTTTGTTGAATTTGATGACAGTAGTTATCTAATGTTTTTGAGATTTGATTACAGTATCTTGTATGCCGTATTAAAGGTTTTGTGGTCCTTTATTTTGTTGATGATAATTTTGTTATGTTTTCCTTATTGTTGATGACAGTAACTATCAACTTTTTTTTTGTGATTTTGTGTTTTCCCATTAGCTTACAATATAATTTTGTTCTGTTTTCCTTTCTTAGGATGAGATGGATATTTCCAAAGTTGAGTATAATTGCCCGGAATCCATGCATATGTCATCTCAGGTGAATATGTTTGCGCATTGGGATCTCTTTCGCATTATTGAAGAGCATCTTGGCCATGCTGAACTCCATGAATTAAGAAATGGAATTTTTCCCCTATTGTTATCTGGGCCGACACGTTGAAGGTCTCATCTCAGCTGATCTATTATTTCACCCGTCATCAAGTCAAGACGAAGAAATCTCATGAAATGTGGTTCAACATCAAAGGCGATGTGTGTCGGTTCGGTCTTCCGGAGTTTGCAGCTGTAACCAGGCTGGATTTCCATCGTAGTACCAACTTTGAGATCCTGGGTGCAAACATGTATGACGAATTCGGGGTCAGAAGTTGTCGGTTGACTGAGTTGATAGCATTCTTTGCTATCGTGGCCAATCCAGCTAGGAAGCTGAGTTTGGCCTATTTGCTTATTGTTGAGGGCATTCTCCTTCCTCAACGACCAAATCAGCCTATTAGGACTGAATTTTACAAGCTTTCAACAAATATGTCTGATTTTCGGAAGTATCCATGTGGTAGGCTAGTGTACTCTACAACCATCGAGCATTTCATGAAGGCAACAAGTGTGGGGCGTCCAGTGAAAGGCGAGCGTCCTCATGACACCAGAGTTACAATTTACTTGCATGGATATCCCATAGCTTTTAAGGTATATTTTAAACTGATCTCATAGTCTTTTTAGTTTTTTCTATCAGATCATTCTATCATCATCTCTTTCAATTAGCCTATTCATTTCACATTCATTAATTTTTTGTCATCTGTCATATTATATGTTTAAATCTTGTTTATATCATTCTGTCATCAACTATGGTATCTGCATCCCATTTTACATTTTATTAGTTATTTTCTTATTTAACTTGCTTATACTTTTATTTTCTATCTTTTTTAGGTCTGGATTCTTGAAACATTCCCTTAGTTTCGGGATATTGTGAAGTGTACTACAGCTGGTGCAAGAGAGATCCCTTACTGTCTTTGTTGGTTCAACCAGGAAGTTAGTAGTTTTTGGTTCAGTGCAATAAAGAAACAAGTGAACCAAATTAATCTGGTATATATTTCTTCTTTTCATCTTTTCAGTTTGGTTTTATATTTTGTCTTCTAATAATTTTTATCTATATTATATATCTAATTTTTGTCTTCATGTCAGTATTGTAGATACCCCCCCTACTCAGAGCATGAAAGATTTCAGCATCTGAATTTCCTTGATGAAAGCGACGACCCTTTGTGTGATGGATTTGCTGAGCACATTCTCAATGTGGCGAAAGAGAAGGCTGATAAAGAAGCTTCCTTCAACACTGCGATTGCGGCTACTCTTCCAAAGAATATAGTTTATACACGCAAAAAGAAGAATGAGACCGTCAATCAGGCGCTAGCTGTAAGGGTTACTAGGGCTCGGAAGGTGGACGCCAACCCAGCTCTGAAGTTGAAGGTAGCTAAATCTGATAAGCCATATCCTCGCTTAGTGAAGACAGTTGCAACCAAGAAGAGTCCTCCCAAAAAGCCTCTTCAGTTAGACCAAGCTCCAAAGGGCAAGAATGTTTCCAATCCAAACTCAGCAATGTTGTTGAGAATTTCTCCAAGGAAGAGATCAGTTATACTAGTAACGGATAAGCCAATCCCTACTAGTGTTCTTCCTATGAGGGATCCAGTTAAGAATGTGGATGCTGCGGTTGGCAATGTTCTTCAGAGTTTGAATTATCAGTTTTCTGGAGGCAGTGCATCAAAGGTTGTGTCCTCAAATGCCAAAGGCTCAACTTCCTCATCATCACAGATTCAAGGAGGGTTGATCCCAAGAGTGGTGGCTTTGATCCAAACTCCCCTGCATTTCAAGGCAACTCAAAGCGTTCCCCAAGGTTCGAACAACGATGATTTTTCTGATAAGATTTCTGATCTAAGCAACAAATTTGATCACATGTGCAATGTGATGGTTGATGTTCAAGGCACTGTAACTGTTCACACCTTGAAGCTAGAGGATGTCTTCAAAAAGCTAGTTGACATCGGGAGCCTCATTGAGACATTAATATCTTCAACAAGAGCCAACCAAGCTGAATCAACTCCTCTTCCAACCGATCCAATTCTCAACAATCTTAAAGTGTTGGAGGAAGCTTGTGGATTTGTTGATGCTTCTGCTACTGTGAGGATTAGTGGTGGAAATAATGTGGAGGACAGTGTAGGCAAAGTTGTGGTTCACTCTGCCACTGTTGAACTTAATGTTGAGGACAGTAAGCAGGACGGCAGTGTTGGTGGGCCGTCTACTCTCCTTGTTCAGAAAGATGGTCAAGTGGCTTCTTCCATGTCTGAAAAGTCCAAGCGTAGCCATTCAAGTAAAGGTGGAGACAATAATGGTGGAGCTACGAAAACACTTGTTTTTTCTTCATCCGAGAAGTCTAAATCCCATGGCAAGCCTAGCTCTTCTTCACTAAGGCACTATGAAGATATTCCCAAGGATGACAGTGTGGGTGAGTCCATTCTTCAATTATCTCTTGGTGTCAATTCACCTTCCCTGAAGCAATCTTTGGATAGCCCGAAGGATACAAAGCAACAAGAGTTAGATGTTGTACTTGATGACGGTAAATCAGATTGCAACAACATCGACTTATTTGTTGGTGAAAGTGATGCTGGATTTCTAGTTATTCCATCTGGTTCCCAAAATGCATCCCTTACACCTCCTCTTGGACTTGAACCAGAAATTGGTGATGGTATGGTTGATGATGACAATTTGGTCAACACAAAAAAGGAGTATGATTGTGGTCAACCTTCAATTCCAGATGTTCCATTCAATCATGTGGCAGTTGGGGAAGTTGTTGATCTTGATAACATGGACTCTGAAGACAATGTGGCACCTGATGACAATTTGCCGAGGAAGTCTTCTAGGGTAGGTCATCCTAGCCCTGTCCTTCTGGGTCACTTCACATTGCCACCTAAACCGATAGGTATGCCTCCAAGAACAGCGTACTCTTTCTATGAATACTACGATCGCAAAGTCTTCTATGCATGGCTAAAAGATGGGTATGTTCTATTTGTTTTTAGTTATATTTTTCTAATCATTATTTTGTCATCAAATATATATTTTGTCATATCTATTATATTTTTTGAATTCATATCTTAACTTTGTCATTAATACATTATTCCTGTGTTAGAGTAACTGATAACACCTAATTTATACATATATTAGGAGTTTAGTTGCATATTAGATTAGGTCATTCTCATGCATATTTCTTATATTTTATAGTTAGTTTTGCATCATTTTATATTCGGAGTCTACGTTCCTATTTTCATGTGTTTAAGGTAATCTATACATATACTAAAACAGAGCGTTGTTTTGCCACATGTCGCCCTTACGTTCAATTCGCCTATGTGTCGACCTCTAAGCTATACTACATCATCCAGCATGTCATCCTCCACATCATCCGACTTTATATTTTGATATATATCTTTGAATTAAATAAGTAAAAAAAATCAAAAAGATATCTAATCGGTTATATTACAAAAAAATATCAATTTTTATCTTTTATCATATTATATCTTTATCTTATATATATATCTTTATCTATTATTATGTTATCAATCTAATTAAATTGAGTTATTAATGAACCTAAACTATAAAACATAAATCGTAATAATCTATAAATTATAAACCATAAAGTATAAACTACAGTCTATAAACTAATTAATAAAGTAATTAATAGTATAAAATATAAATATATTATTAAATATTTATTACATGCGACTCCGTACATGGTACGGGAACACACGCTAGTTTAAGGCTAATACACACTAGATTTCGGAACAAACAATTATGCTGATCTTGGACTGCACTGGAATTTTAGTGGGCCGGCCCATGCTATGGCTAAGAAGAGAGTGACGGAGCAGTTGAAATGGATTCGATGTGTACACTGGGCCGATGGATTAGGATGGAATTACATTTATTTCTTGTACACGGCAGATCACGTGGTGGGGTTGCTTTTGTTGAGTTTTAGTTATTAGGTTTTGGGAGTTTTAGATTAGTGCTGTTTTTTTTTAGGTTTTTGGTGCTTGTTTTAGACAGTGGTACCACAAACAAGGATTTTAAGGAGGAATTTCTAGCCCTCATTTGATTCGAAGACGGTGTTTATTGTTCTAGCTTTCGTTTGGATTATTTCGTCATTGAGACTAAGTTTTATTATCTCTTGTTTTTATTGAATAATTCATATATGTCGTTGGCTAGTTTAATCTGTTTTGTATCTTCGATCATGTGGCTAAATTTCTAGTTCTAAGGTTTCGGTGATCCAAACAATGCGTATGTAATTAGAATTATACTAGTGTGTGTTCCCGTACCATGTACGGGGTCGCATGTAATAAATATTTTAATAATGTATTTATATTTTATATTATTAATTAGTTTATAGATTGTAGTTTATGTTTTATGATTTATAAATTGTGGATTATAGTTTATAGTTTACGATTTATGTTTTATAATTTAAGTTCATTAATAACTCAATTTAATTAGATTGATAACATAATAATAGATAAAGATATATATATATATATATAAGATAAAGATATAACATGATAAAAGATAGAAAACAATATTTCTTTTTGTAATATAATGTATTAGATATCTTTTTGATTTTTTTTACTTATTTAATTAAAAGATATATATAAAAATATAAAATCGGATGATGTGAAGGATGACATGGTGGATGATGTAGCATAGCTTAAAAGTCGACACATAGGCAAATTGAATATAAGGACGACATGTGGCAAAACAACGTTCTGTTTTAGTATATGTATAGATGTTTGCCTGAATTGAAATAATATTTGATTCGTTCCTATATGCTTTATGCCCATTCTTGCTTAGGCGAATTGGATCCTGTTAGGGTTTGAGATTGAAAGGTGATAACACTAATATGTAATCAGGTAAAGTTTGAGACTGAAAGGTGATAACATTTACCGGAATCCTAGGAATTGAACCCGAGTGTTATTTGTGCGAAAGCGACTTAATTACTCTTGAGGATACTAAAGTCATCATAGATGTTCTAGGTTTAGGTTGATTTTGCGGAGCGCGACAGCGAATGTTATTTCATTTTATTCCTGACTCTAAGAGCGTTAATGGGTTTGAATGAGATTAGCTCTGCGCGACAACGATTGTTAGTTAGTTCAAACACGTTTACTATCGTCTGAAAGGAGTTAGTAGATTATCCTAGATGCCTTACATTCAAATAACTGGACTAGATTCAGGCAGAGTGTGATTTTATTTACTGAAGCATTGTTGCGGTGATCCTTAACCTTAGACACATTTATCCCTATATTTTTATCTGTTTTATTTATTTCTTGTTAGCTTAGTTATAGTTTATCCAATCCATATCCATTCGACCTAATTCACTGATAGCGTTTCAATTAATATTACATTGGTCTCTGTGGGATCGACACTTGACTACTACAACTGACTCCGTACACTTGCAGGTACGTTTTTGCCACATCAAGTTTTTGGCGCCGTTGTCGGGGACCAATTTGTTAATATTAGTTGTTATCTCTATTGGTGTTTCTAGGTCTTTTATTTTCTTGTGATTTCTCTTTTGTTTTATTTTCGGGCTATTTTAGAGAGAGTCGAATAGATTGATTCAGGTATGTGTGAGGTGAATTCCTATCCCTTTTCTTCATCTAGGCCTAATACAAGTACTAAGAGGTATGATTTTGTAAATTCTAATTTGGGTTTTCGTGACCCAATGGCTTCTAACCTCTTTTGTGAGTCTTGTGGAGCGTCAGATCATGATTTTGCAGGTTGTCATTTGACTTTTGGAGGGATTAATGAAAGGAAGTCGGATTTATATACTCCAAGTTGAATGACATCATCACATTCATCGCTCCAGCCTGAACTTTATAAGTCCTTTCAAGATCAGAAGTTTAAGGATTTTATCTTAAGATATGGAAGGGATGCTGAAAAGATTGCTACATGTTTTGATCAAATTCTCAATGGTTGCCTTAAGCCTTATCTTTCTCATTTTGCCTCTCTTTTTGATTTGGTGGGTTCTTTGAAGATTCGAATGGATGAATTGACAACGCAAAATCATAAGTTGGAAGATCAAATTGCGGAGTTGGTTCATTCAAGGTTACCTGTTGAGCCACCTGAAGTGCATTTTATTGAACATTGCACAACTATTGTGCAAGAGGTCAATAATGAGTTGGATGAGCTAGAATCTGATAGAAAGGAGTTTGATCAAATGATAAAAGAGGACCTTGAGACTGATAAATTTGAGCTATCAAAGTCCGCTACCCCGACCCCTACTACAATCACTTCATGCGAGGTGGAAGCTAATTCAGAAATAAAAGGTCGGAGTAGGCGGAATAAAAGGAAAAGACGCTGTGCTAACCGTTCTCCTGTAGAATTCAAGCAAGGGGATCATGTGATTCTCTATCATCATAAGTCGAGCATGTTTCCGGGAAGCAAGAGTACAAGATGATCCGGTCCATACTACCAGAACCGAGTTCTTCAAAATGATTCCGTGGAGCTATGACACAAGAACTCGGGGTATTTTCTAGTGAGAAAGATTCGACTAAAGTCTTACATAGAGCCTGATCCGATCGAGTTGGATATCACCGACCCGCCTGATCCGAGTACTTGACATTGGTGAAGGTCAAGCTAATGACGGTAAAAAAACGCTTCTTGGGAGACAACCCAAGGTAAGTTTTTCTTGTTTTCTTCACTTCGTTAAAATAAATTTGGGATTGCAAAGAAACACTTCTGGAGTACCGCACGAGCCACATCACGGGTGAAGCCTCTGCAAACAGGCACGGTTTGTTACAACCTGAGCCTGTCGGTGTCGTCGTTCGTGCACTTATTCCGGAGGAGTTTCTGCAAAGAGGCACGGTTTGTGCGGTTTCGTTACAAACCGTGCCCCTCTTTTTTCTGCTGCCGCACCCCAGCGAGCGCCGCCTTCCATAGTCACCTCGGACCACCTCCGCACCGCCCCCTCTTCCTATCCCTTCGGTCTCACCACACCTCTGCTGCGCCAATGCTCACCTCTTCCGGCAAGCTCGATCCTCTTCTCTGCCTCCACACCGCACCACCCACAACATGCTCGTCTTCTTGGTTGCCCATGCCCAGAACCATCTTTGTACCTCATCGGCTCGCCCTGATCTTGCCTGGTTCGTGCCCTCACTTCCTGCCCAGCCGGAGATGTTCGCCCATCCATGTTCCGCACTCAAATCCTTATGGTAAGTGGAGGTATGTCCATCTCATTATCGTTTTAAGTTGTCTATCTGATCGAATCATTGGCTGCAATTTTTGTTTATTTGGCATCCATGAGTTCTCTACTGAATGTGTATGAAATCAATTTTTGGTTATTTATCTTACACAGCAGAATTCATGAGTTCATAGCTTGATATTCTTTTCATGGGCACTTGATTTAAAAGTTGTGTTGCTGAATTTCTTGTGGACCTTCTGCTTGTATGATGATGTTAGAGTAATTTGTAGCGGCTGGTTGTTTCAATTTTGTATGACCAATGGATTTTTCAGTGAAAAAGTAATGTTGGTATATTTTGAGATTGTGTTAGCTACATGATGATTTTGCTCAAATGAGATTGAGTTGTTGCTGCTCATTACAGAATGTTTGGACTGATTTTATTATGCTTTGGAATGATAATGAGTTTCTTATTTGTCTGAGCTTGTGGTTTATGTTGGTATGTCTAGTCATTGTTGTTATGTATAGTCTTGTGTTTTCGGGTTTTGTTTTGTTTGTGTGTGTACAGTGCTACTGGAAGATGGAAGATAGGATGCTGATAAAAAATTCTTCTGCACTTGTACCGATTTTCGATCACCCCGGAGCATAGAGTGAAGATGCCTGATTACTTGAATTTTTTTTAGTGAGTTTCCTTTCCTCTCTCTTTTATTTCTACATCGGGGACAATTTAGAATGGGTAGCTCCGTTTGCATTTTAGTGTCAGATATACATTCAATTCTTCATATCTATATTCATTGTCATTTTGTACATTTTTTTGAATTCTTATCTTAACTTTTGTCATCAAATCTTTTATTTCATGGCTTAAGTGCATTTTTATGTTTATATCTCATAAAGCGTGCTACGCACGCTTCATTTTGTCTCCAATCAAAAGTTGCATCAATCCTGTCATCAAGCACTTTTAGTATGATGACAATCCTGTTATCAATCTTGTCATCAATCATGTCATCAAGCACTTTATTATTTAAGCTATTAACACATTGTCATCAACTTTTCTATGTTCAATTATCATAATTCTTGTCGTCAACATTTTTTGTTAGACCTATTATACATTTGTCACCAAGCACTTTATTATATATTTTTTTTTTTGAATACATGTTGTTTTGTGTTTGAATTTTTCCTCATGTCTATAAGTGTCATCAATTATGTGTTTGTATTACAAACCTTTTTTATGGTGATATTTTTGTATTGTTTATTTTCAGTTTTGAATGATGACATTTTATATTTTGTGTTTTATCCTCTTCTTTTTTTGCAGCAAGGAAGAAGCCACTATAAAAGGAAATGATATTAGCCTCTCTAAAACTTTCTTCCGGAAGCTGATTAAGAAGAATTGTTGGTTTGATGACGTTGTAAGTGTTTTATCATTGAAACTTTTTTTATATATTTATTATTTATATATTTGTATATAAATGCTAGAATTCTTTTCTGTTTTCCAGCATTTATCTGAGGCCCTATATTTCATGAGGAAAAGAATATTTGATGAGGGAGATAAACTCAAGGATGTAGTTATTCTGGACTGGGTTTGGTTTTGTAGGTTGAACCCCCAATGTCTTGAGAAGGTGTTGTCTGGTATAGATTACAACCTTAATTTCCATCTTGATTACTTTTCTGGTTCTCATCCACCAGCCTATGGGAAATCGTGGGCTAATGGCATCTCAAGGGTTTACTCACCCTTTAATATCAATGAAGAACATTGGGTTGGTCTAGAGATAGACTTGGTTAAGAAGCATATTACTGTTATGGACTGTTAATATACACCAGGGTCCAGAGCTAGTTTCTACAAGGATGACTTCATTATTGAATCTCTTCATCCTCTTTGCAAATTACTCCTTGTTTTGTTAAACAGACGTGGGATGTTCAATCACCTCAGGAACCTAGACAATGATTTCACTGTCAGTAGGCACCCTTCTCTCCCCCAAGATGTAGGGTATGTATTCTTTTTTTTTGCCAAAGGTAAATAATTTCATTAATGGCAACTCGAAGGCACCAAGAGTACAATTACATCCCTCTTATCATAGCCCGACCTCTCCTACCACTAGTACTCATCTTATGAATCATCCTAAACTTGCAACAACTAATAACTTCCTCTACCACTTCCCTTACATTAACAATCTTATGATTGAAAATAACATCATTGCGCAACTTCCAAGTGTAATAGATGGTACCCATGAATGCAAGTAGTCTACTCAAGTAGACGTTGTTAGCCCTGCGCGTCGCATTCCCGAACCAGCTCCACCACTCTAAAAGCGAACCCAGGAGGATGTTCACCCCTCTCCACCGCAAGACGCCTCCCATAATGTCTCGCACCACGGGGCATACGCACCATAAATGGCTAACAGAATCAATGCCATTCCGACAAAGGACACAAGTATCATCATCAACACCTCCCCAACGAACAAGTCGGTCTTTCGTGGGGAGTCGGTTAAGAGTAGCCAGCCAGCAAGTAAACGACCACCTACGCGGTTGCACACCAGCCCAAACAATCTCACACCAAGGAAGAGTATTAGCCGAGGGAGAGAGAATCCGATAGACCACATGAGTCTCCATCCTTCCCGCCGCAGTAGATATGGTATCCAGGCGCGGAAGGTTGCTACCAATTTGCCTGATGAGGCAACCCTTAGCTCGAACGATCGCCTTCCACGCACAAGAACTGGAAGGACCCGCAGTAGCACCCCATATACCCGATGAGCCAATCAGATTTTGTCTCGCCCAGGTCGTCCACAAACTCTTACGGTCTACAAGAAGGTCAAGAAGGAACCGAAAGAGGAGCGTCCTATTCCAAGCCAAGAACTCCTTGAACCCAAGGCCACCCGCCTCATGATCTCTGCATACAGCTCTCCAAGCAACAAGAGATCGCTTCTTTCCCAGCTCGCCAGACCATAAGAACGAACGGCACAACGATTCCAATCTCCTGACAATGTACTTAGGAAACAGAATGACTTGCATCCAGAATCCCGCAATACTCTCAAGAATAGTCTTAATGACTTGAACTCTACCAGGGTACGAGAGCATCTTCGTCTTCCGACTCTCAATAGCAGCCTGCAGGCGGCTAAACAAGGGCTGGAAATCCCCCTTACGAAGCCTTCCCGAATGAAGCGGCGCCCCCAGATACCGCACGGGAAGTGTGCCAGATTCATTATTCCTTTTTCTAGCATTTTTTTTATAACTTATTGTAATTTCTGTTGTGTTTAATTTTTCCCAATCTTACACTGCATACCCCTTTTGTTCTTGTGTTTCTTTGGTTTCAGTGGTAATTGTGGTCTCTATACAATAAAGTACATTGAAGCTTTTGCATTTCGGAGTTCCTTGGATGAGCTAGATGACAATCATGTGAGGGCCCTTAGGGAGAAGATGACCATTGAACTATTTCACCAAGAGATTGTGTGGAAGCCTCTACCGCTTAATCGTACCAAGCCCAAGAAGTGATTCGACTTTTTTTCACTTACATTAAACCTTGTTCATAGGGTTATCATGGACGACAATGTGTTTTCCAGTTGTATAAGACAATTTGGGATAATGTGTGCCTTGTACTCCTTGTGATGACACTTTTGTTTGTAAGGATGACAATTTGATTGAATTCTCATTTTAGTGATGACAAATTAAATAAAGTGTTTTTTGTTTGTCCCCTATATATATATTTCTAATGATTGTGTCCCTATTTTACTCAAGATCATTGTCATCAATGATTGTTTTCTTTTAATACCCACCTTTATGAAGCACGCTACGCGTGCTTCATTTGCCTCTCGCTCAGTGTGTCAATGTTTGATGACAGTTCTATGTTCATTTAATAAATTGTCATCAACTGTCATCTTTCTATGCAACTCTAACTCCTTTCATATATATATATATATCATCATCTTCCCTTCCAGAGATCCCACACTCCTCCTTTTGATCTGGTTTTTGTATATTTCCACAGAGCAAATCGTTTACAAGGCAAATATTTTATTTTTTTAGAGTTTCATTTTTCAAGTTTTTTCTTCTATTGCAAGTTCATTGGCACTGATTTTATTTATAACCCGAGTTTGTGCAATAGTTTCCTCACAATGGCAAATGAAATCAACTAGGAAAGGACTTTTCTTGTTGAGATGCAGAGGTCATTTGTGGAAAATGATTGTAGATTGGTAAAAATTCCATCCTTTATGTTATTGCCTAATCTCTTTTTCAGTTTTCTTTTAAATTTTAATATTATCAAGTTTTATATATTTCAGCCAATCCCTTTTGACTACGCGCATGAATATCTCAAGGAGTTCAAAGATAAGGAAATCATCTTGTGTGTGGAAGATAAAGAACAAGTGTGGGAAGTATTGTTGAAATTTAATGACCATGGGAATCCAAACAATTGCTATAGGTTTGGTAATGGTTGGAGGAAGTTTGTTGCAGACAATAAAATAAAGAAGGATCAAGGTCTCCTATTTGAATTGATGGGGACAAGTGTTAGTTATCTTGTGTACCTGGTTAGGGTTGTCAAAGAGGTGTTTAACCTTTTTATGTGTCTTTGTCATCTACCTATGGAATTTTATGTTATTATGGCTTATCCAAGTGTTGTTGTGTCCTTTTGCTATGGGATTTGTATTTTTCTTTATGATCTTTTATTAATGTAACCTCACTTTATGTGTCGAACTTATCCAATAAAAGAATATTTTTTTCCAATCAATTCCTATTTTGCTTTTGATGTCAGATATTGATATTGTCATCTATTTTTTCATCTGTAATCAAATTTTCTAAATTTTTGAATCTTTTAAATCCATGTGTTATTAATATGTTATGATTTCATATACTTGTCATCATGGATGACAGAGTCATCATTTTATCTTATAGATTAATTATCTAAATTGTCATCAACTGTTTAATCAGATTTCTTTTTGTATTCTGTCATCATTTGTTTTATAATTTTTGTATTTATCTTATGAAGCACGCGTAGCGTGCTTTATTGCACTTCTCATAATTTTGTGATAGAGCTTGATGACCTCACTTCATAGAAATCTCCTCCAATCACCTGGTATTGGAATCCATTCAATGCCCTCACTACATATTTCTTGGACAACTTATGCCTCTTCTGAAGTATTTCTTCAATGTTTGGTGGCACCACTTTGCTCAGGGTTTCTTCTATTTTGTTGCGCCTTTCAACGAACCACCTCATCAGCATTTCTAAAACACACTCCAATAGGGCGACAACCTGAAATGGCCTATCCTCTAGTAGGACCTTATTAATGGTCTCTGAATTGTTTGTAGTCATTAGGTTGTATCGGTCTCCCTTGCAGTGTGATCTTGCCCATTTCTCAAATTTGGCATTAACCAAGTAATCCCCCATTTCTTGATTTATTGCACATATCTTCTTGAAGTTCTCCTCAAATTCCCTTCTTGTATAACTGTTTGCAGCCTAAGTGAAGAGTTTGTGCACACCCCTTTCCTTATACCTTTGCTTGAGGTTTTGATGAACATGTCTTCTACACACACAATGCTTTGATGATGTATATATGGTCTCCACTGCCTTTATAATACCGGGATGCCTATCAGACACAATCACCAACTCCTCTGAACTAGGGATCACTGTAACAAGCTGCTGGAAGAAGAATGTCCAAGGTCCATCATTTTCTGAATCAACAATTGCATACGCCAAGGGATAATTGTTGGTTCACATCCTACGCAGTTGCAATCAATAGGTGCCCTTTGTACTTTGTATGCAAATGCGTTTCATCCACCATGATTACCTTCAAAAGAAAAGTATTTTGTCATCAACACACATTTTTTATATTTTGTTGTTTCAAACCCATTGAAATATAGAATTATTTATTGTAATTTTTTATATTCTTCATACACTGTTATCATTCATCCTTCAAGAATTCTGTCGTCAACACATATTCTGAGCAATACACATTTAAAGATTTTTTTTTAATAATACTGTCATCAAATACTGTCCTCAAGAAAGGTAGTTTTATTCATTTTAATATTTGTAATATTTTTCAAACACTGTCCTCATTCATCCTTCCATGCTTTATCTTATTTTAGAATTTTGTCATCAACACATATTCTCATCATAAGATTGTTTTTTAATATTATTGCAATCTAGTATTCTTTTCTCTTTCATTAATTTTCCTAACTATTTGTCATCCATAGTCCAACTATTGTAAGTTGTCATCTTTTTTATATTTCTTATGAAGCGCGCGAAGCGCGCTTCATTTCACTTACATCAAAAGTTTGTTATAAAGAAAAATCTATATCTTGTAGAATGTTATTGTATCAAAACTGTCATCATTTGTTTTATTTGCCAAATTTTTCAGAATATAGTGTAATAATATTTTCTAATATATTTCTATTTAGTCATCATCATGATCTGTCATCAAGTGCAGCAATGTATGTGTACATACCTTTCTCATTTGTTTGAATCCTCTTATTGGAGCTCCTAGTGCTATGAACACATATTTGAAGCGATTTTGGTCATCAATCTCAAGCTTTGTGTATGTGCCTATGTTGACTTGTTTGATCATGTGACAATAGATCGGCAACATTCCATAATTTTCTTCCGTTGTTCCTCTAATCAAATTTTGTGCTCATTCCTTTGCCTTCAATGCCTTCCAATGGCTCACATCCATACAATGTTCTTTCCTCATGTCGTTCTGGATACTTTTAGGGTTTGGTCCAGTTTTCATACCTACACACACCATAAAACAACCAAACTGTCATCTTTCAATATTAATGTGATTGTATACAATCATAGCTTTTTGCATATTTTTTTGTTACCTTGTTTTTATTTGCTCTCCAACCATCTTGTATGTTGGCTTGCACTAGTTTTCACACCTCAAGTCAAAAGAGCATGTGTGTTCTTCTCTATACTTTCTTATCTCAAAGAAGTGTGTGTCTTTCAATACCATTGCCCTCAGCCTCTAGTTGCAATTCTAATCTGCACACTTGATAGTAAATAAATCAGGTGTTGACTTGTAGACTTTGTACACAAAGTTCTCCTGCATAGAGACTTTCTTAAGTGCAACATTCAGCATCTCCTTTGAGTCGAAAATCTGTCCAATATGGATGAACCCTATGTAGTCTTCATGACTAGGACTATCACCCTCCATAATTTCTTCCAATTCAGTATTTATGTCCCTTGATTCACAATTTATTACCTCACTCCCACCTTGCATCTCATAATCAATTTGAAATGAAACAAGGCTGTTTTTTTCACTCACTACCGTTCTTTTAGTTGTCTTCTTCTTCTTTCTCTCTGTCACATACAATGGTACACTCCATTGCACCTTCTCTGATTTGTTGATGTCAATGAAACACTTGAAGTCCTCCTCTGTGTCCACAATATATGGTATCTGAAATTTCTGGAAAGGGTTCAAGTGCGACAAGTCAATTTCATGTGCTTGTGTCGTCAACTTAAACCTTTGAAACCAATTTCCCAACATAAACATTCGAACCATCTTTCATCTTCCATTCTCTACCCCAACATACGGTTAGAATATTCATTTGTATCTGCATAGCACAAGTTATTGTGTTCATAAACATTCTGTCATCACTGTACAATTCCTGAATTGTAATGAAACTAATTATCAATCTGTCATCACACTTAATATTCTAAATCTAAGTTCAAAATCCTGTCATCAACTTCTTTCCTTAAACAACAATACTGTCTTCATATTATATTTGTCTTCATGTTTATAATTCATAGCATCATCCTATATTTCATCTCAATACTGTCATCCAACACAAAACAACTATATATGAAATTATAAATCCAAATTTAATATTCAGCAAATCATCAAATTTCAATTATCATAAACATTTTTCTCTTAAAAAATATTATGTCATCAAAATTACATTATGTCTAACCATTAGTTTGTCATCTAAATCCATCAACATTCTGTCATCACCAGTGTTCTAAAAAACGGTTGGTACGGCCGATTAATCGTCGTCTCAACGTTAGACACCACTCCACCGTACCGAATATGATTTCTTGTCCTTATATACACCTCTATCACCCAAACAGGTTAGAAAAGTATTGATGTGGGATAAACTTATTTTGAACCTTCAACCGATGACGATGTGGACGATCATGACGAGGAAGGTAGACGAAGGTCTGAAGTTAGAACTGGGAGGCCTCCCTCACCTAGCAGTTTCTGATGACGGTGTGGCGCCGGCTTCGTTCAATGTTGTTCAACGACTTCTAGATTTAAGAGATTGAGCTGTAATGGACATCAAAGACATGAAAGAAGCAGGAACTCTAGAGTCTATCTTCAATGAGAACGAACTCATTTACAATTTAGGGACTAGAAGATTTTTACAAATCCAACTCTTTTTAATTTGAAAACCGATCTGCAATGTCTAGAGGAAGACATTTGATGTCAGAGAAGATGACGAAGCTCATGCTTTTTTTGGTGAAGACGAAGCTCACATGTTGTCTAGGCTAATGGGCCACTTATTATTGGGCTATAGTCGGTATAATATGTTTGGGCCTTAATTAAAGGATTTCTTAATCAAAGGACATGATATATACTAATATACACGTTAGCTAAGTAGATTTAGTAATTTATTTATGGTTGATTTAGTAAATTAATTAAGTATTACATCGTAAAAAATTAAATCATATATTTAGTTAGAGATATTACATACTATTATCTTTCTATATACTTTGAACAACATAACAAATGGTTTCTAGTTAGAAATAAGTAATTTTAATTTAAACCGTATCAAAACCGTTTAAAAGGCCGTACAACCGTATAATCGTTGGACTCTCTTTCACCGTACCGTTCCCGTATAGCGTTTTTTAGAACACTGGTCATCACTGTTCAATTCCTGAATTGTAATGGATCTAATTATCAATCTGTCATCACACTTAATATTCTAAATCTAAGTTCAAAATCCTGTCATCAACTTCTTTTCTTAAACAACAATACTGTCTTCGTATTATATTTGCCTTCATGTTTACAATTCATAGCATCATCCTATATTTCATCTCAATACTGTCATCCAACACACAACAACTATGAAATTATAAATCAAAATTTAATATTAAGCAAATCATCAAATTTCAATTATCATAAACATTTTTCTCTTAAAAAATATCATGTCATCAAAATTACATTATGTCTAACCATTAGTTTGTCATCTAAATCCATCAACATTATGTCATCGCTGTTCAATTCCTGAATTGTAATGAAACTAATTATCAATCTGTCATCACACTTAATATTCTAAATCTAAGTTCAAAATCTTGTCATCAACTTCCAAAATTTTAGTCCAATATTTTGTCCTCAAAAATATAATTCTGTCATCAAAATTACAGTATGTCTAATCATTATTTTGTCATCAAAAAAACAATTTCTTCCTGAATTGAAATGAATCTAATAATCAAACTGTCATCACATTTACAATTTTAAATCTAAGTTCAATATCCTGTCATCAACTTTCCAATCTTAATCCAATATTTTGTCCTCAAAATTATAATTATGTACAACATCTTTGTTTATTCAACATTTTATCATTCAGTTTTCTATATCTAATCAGTATTCCATATGAGCATCATATTGTCATCAACATCAACATTCAACAATATCATTCTATATTCATCAACTCTGTCATCCAGTTTCCATTATTTTATTCAATCATTGTACCTCATATTTTCCGTCCATCAAAATCCTTTTTTTAACAACATTTTGTCATTTCAAATCCAGAACGTCTTAAAAATCACTGTTTATTTAATTATTTCGTGTGTTTGAGCATTCACAGTCATGGAATTATATGATGATAAAATTAATCTTACCTCGAATTCGAATTTCCAGCAGGATGTTTCTTATACCACGACGATAGATTGATGCTTTGTTAGTTTGATGAAGTCAAACCATGAATTTCATCCCAGAAGTTACCCCGAGAGAGTTTCTATGAAGCGCGCGAAGCGTGCTTGAGTAATCTTACCAGAAACGTCGATGCGAGCCACCCAGTCCAGTCAATGCGAGCCAAGGCGAGGCGTGGCGTCGAGATTTCTGGTGGAGGCGAGTCGCTGAGAGGAGAAGGAGAGACAGCACCGGGAAGTACGAATTTTTTGCGCCGAATGAGGAGGAAGGACGAGGACGAACTGACAGCACCGGGAAGGAACGGTCTTTTTTACACCGGGAAGGAGAGGAAGAAGGAGGAGGATGGAAATCGGCGTCAAGGAGGACGAAGAAAAACGGCGTGAAGGAGGATGGAAGGAGCGCGCGTGTAACAGAAAAGGGGGAAGGGCTAGTTAACCTTTCTTAATTAAAACGGATTACTTTCTTTATTAAACATTGTAAAACGGATTACTTAACCCGAGTTTGGGGATGCTGCTCTTAAGGCCAACCCAAAAATCAGTACGATCCATTAGTCCCCAGTCCTGAAATTCATAATAAATTGAGTTCCCCTATCACTGATCAGAGCCTTTGGAATCCCAAACCTGGCAAATATGTGTGACTTCAAGAAATCTTCCACAACCTTAGAGTCATCAGTTCTGGTGGCCTTCGCTTCCACCCATTTGGAAACGTAGTCCACCGCAAGCAAAATATACATATTACCACAAGAGTTTGGAAAAGGTCCCATGAAGTCAATGCCCCAAACATCAAAGATTTCGCAAAAAATCAAGCCTGTTTGTGGCATCTCATCCCTCCTAGACAAATTTCCAACCCGTTGGCAACTATCACAAGATTTACAGTGGTTATGTGCATCCTTAAAGATGGAAGGCCACCAAAATCCTGCATCAAGTACCTTTCTTGCGGTTCTTTGTCCCCCAAAATGCCCACCACATGCTTCTGAATGACAAAAAGTAAGGAGAGAATTTACCTCATTTTCTGGAATGCAACGGCGGATTACCTGATCAGAGCAATGGTTCCATAGGTAAGGGTCATCCCAGATGAAGAATCTAGATGAGCCACGCAGTCGATCTCTCTGAGCCTTGTTGAAAGGTGGAGGGAACTCACCTGTGGTGAGGAAATTCACCAAGTCCGCATACCATGGCTCTATAGTACTTAGCCTCAAAAGAGACTCATCAGGAAAGTTTGTTTGGATCTGACTGTGTGGAGTGCATTCCTTAGACGCAATTATGCTGAGATGATCAGCAACAAGGTTCTCAGCACCCTTCTTATCCTTAATCTCAATGTAAAATTCACTGAGCAAAAGGATCCACCGAATCAATCTTGGTTTTGCTTCTTTCTTTGTCAGCATATAGCGCAGGGCAGCATGGTCAGTATAGACAATGACCTTTGTACCAAGGAGGTACTGCCTGAACTTTTCAAGAGCAAACACCACAGCAAGCATCTCCTTCTCTGTGGTGGAGTAGTTCCTTTGTGCATCATTCAGGGTCATAGATGCGTATTGAATCACATAAGAAGCTCTTGCTTCCTTTTGGCCTAGCACAACCCCCATAGCATAATCACTTGCATCACACATGATCTCAAAGGGCTTGGACCAATCAGGAGCCTGAAAAATAGGGGCACTTGTTAGGCGAGCCTTCAAGTCATTAAAGACTGCCTGACACTCAGTTGAGAACTGAAAACCCATCTCTTTTTTCAGCAGTTCGCATAGAGGTGCAGAGATCTTGGAGAAGTCTTTAATAAACCTGCGATAGAAACCTGCATGGCCTAGAAAAGAACGAACTTCGCGAACATTAGTAGGATAGGGCAAAGACTGAATTACTTCAATCTCTGCCTTATCGACCTCAATACCTCTAGACGACACGATATGTCCTAAAACAATACCCTGTTCTACCATGAAATGACACTTCTCAGAATTAAGCACTAGATTAGTATCAACGCATATACCGAGCACAAGTGATAAGTGATTTAGACATGCATCAAAATCATCTCCATGCACAGTAAAGTCATCCATAAAAACCTCTATGAAATTCTCAATGTACTCAGAAAAGATGCTTACCATACACCACTGAAAGGTCCCTGGGGCATTGCTTACCATACACCACAGAAAGTCTTTCAAGCATTTGATCAATAAATGGCAGAGGGAAGTGATCCTTTCTAGTGACCGCATTCAGCTTACGGTAATCAATGCAAACTCTGTAACCTGTCTGCAGTCTTGTAGGGACTAACTCTCCTTGCTGGTTTTCCACTACTGTAATCCCTCCTTTCTTCGGGACAACCTGTGTAGGACTAACCCATTTACTGTCAGAAATAGGAAATATCATACCTGCTTGTAAGAGTTTCAAGACTTCTTTCTTCACAACGTCCATCATAGGTGGGTTTAGACGCCTCTGTGGCTGCCTAGATGGCTTCTCCTCTCCTTCCAGCAATATGCGATGCATGCAGGTGGTAGGGCTGACGCCCTTTATATCAGCTATAGTCCAGCCTATCGCTGCCTTATGCTCTGTGAGAACCACCACCAACTTCTCTTCTTGATCCTTTGTGAGCTTGTTGGAGATGATAACTGGCAATGTCTCCTTATCTCCAAGAAATACATACTTGAGATGGTCCGGGAGTTGTTTCAATTCAACCACAAGTGCCTGCACAATAGAGGGCAAGAGCTTCTCGCTAGGCAGGGTTAATGGTAAAGGTGAGTTACCTGGTCGCTCAAGAGGAAGCTTATAGTAAGCATCCAACTCATTGACAACTTCCTGCATGTCAGTTGATAAAGTGAAATCCAAACTAGAGTCAACAATAATAGATTGAGTATCATCTAGGTGGTTCTCATAAAAAACGTCTTGCACTACCGGCTCAAGTACATCAATAGCATAAACAGAGAGATCATCAGATGGATATGTCATGGCCTCATAGATGTTATAGTTAAGAATTTGGCCATCGAATTCCATGGTTAAAGAGCCAGTGCTCACATTGATCTTAGTATTGGCTGTTTTTAGGAAAGGTCTCCCTAACAAGATAGGGGCAGCATACTTATCATGTTCCATATTAAGCACATAAAAATCAGCGGGAAAAGCAAGCTCACCAACCGTAACCAAAACATCCTCTACGACTCCTATAGGATGCACATTAGATCTATCAGCTAGCTGAATGGAAATATTAGTGGCATGCAAAGGTCCTAGTTTCAAAGAATCACAGAGAGAAGAGGGTATAACATTGATGGAGGCACCGAGATGTAACATAGCTTTAGCAAACCGAGTACCTCCAATAGTGACAGGGATGGTAAACATACCTGGATCTCCACACTTCTTAGGTAAGCGCTTTTGGAAGACTGCAGAAATCTGTTCGCTTACCTTCGCCTTCTTCTTACTGTTCATGTCTTGATTTCTCTTCGTAGTGCACATCTGTTTCAAGAACTTGGCATAACGAGGAACAAATTTGATCAAATTAAGAAGAGGAATGTTTACCTCGACGTTTCTGAACATCTCGAACATGTCCTTGTCCTGTACAAGTGGCTTGGTACGCTGCAATGCAGATGGGAATGGAGCAACAGGCTTGTACTCCGGGAAAACAGGTGTTTCAGACACTTTCGGAGTGTCGTGAGCTTCTTCAGATGGGCGGCGGGCGCTACCGTTTTCTTCAGAATCACCGAGAAGCAGGTCACCTGGGCGGCGGGCGCTGCCATTTGGGCGGCGGGCGCTGCCATTTTGATTACAATTTCCGAGAGTAAAGTCACCTGGGCGGCGGGCGCCGCCTTCAGCTTCTTCATTTTCCGAACTTTTTTCTTCTGTTTCATCTGCGTTGCTCCGTTCCAGATTCTTCCCACTCCTTAAAGTGACAACACTGACATTCCGAATGTTCGGATTTGTCTCAGTTTGAGAGGGAAACTTTCCAGAATCTTTTGCTTCAAGTTTACTCACCGCTTGAGAAATCTGACCCACCTGCCTTTCCAAGTTATGAATTCTAGCTATTGTAGTTTCTTGGAATTGTACCTGACTTCGACTCATCTTAGCAATATTCTCATTGGTGGTGACATTACTTTGCATCAGCATCTTCAACAACTCATTCACAGAAGGAGATGAGTTAGAGCTTTGCCCTTGAGCCCTTGGTGAAGGTGGTCTAGCTTGTGGAGGGTTACCTTGTTGATTTGGATCTTGATCTCTCCACCGAAAATTAGGGTGATCCTTCCAACCTGGATTGTATGTGTTAGAATAGGGATCATACCTTTGTCTCTGTTGGAATCCTCCAACTGCATTCACCTCCTCTTGTAGTGTAGGGCATGAGTCAGTAGGGTGCAGGTCATCAAGGCAAATCTCACATGCTTTAGCCTGATGGGGTGTACCCTTCAATTTCAGACGCCTCACTTCCTCTTTCAGCACATCAAAGTCATCTTGATCAATTTTAGTTTGAAAACTAGCAACAGACAAACTTTGGGAGCCTCTTCCACTATATTGTCTAGAGTCATCCGCTAGTGTGGCAAAGATTTCTAGAGCTTCGTCGTAAGTTCTTTTCATAATGTTACCACCACAAGAAGAATTTACCATCCGACGATCATCCTCACGGAGTCCTCCATGCAAATAAAGAATCAGATCATGGTTAGCGTAACCATGATATGGACAACACTTCACCAATTTCTTAATGCGCTCAAAGTAGTCATAGAGAGACTCATTAGCAAGTTGCTCTATGTTGCAGATTTTCTTCTTGAGCTGATTGGATTTAATTGCTGGAAAGTATTTGTCAAGGAACACCTTCTTCAAATTCACCCAAGTGGTAACACTTCCCGGTGGTAAAGAGTGAAACCAGTCCTTAGCTGAGTCCTTCAGAGAAAAAGAAAAGACTCTCATCCTCATCTGATCTTCAGTAACGTCAGATGGACACATACTAGTGCAGACTTCAAGGAACTCATCCAAGTGTTGGATAGGATCCTCAAGCCGAGTTCCACTAAATTTTGGTAGTAGATGGACTACTCCCGTCTTAAGCTCAAATTTAACTCCATTGCCAAGTGGTGGAAATTGTATAGCTCGAGTTGGTTGCTCCAAGTCAGGAGCTGTCAAGGACTCAAGCGTAATACAATCACCCATTGTTGCAATCCCTTGTAGTAGTGCTCGCGTAGCTCTGCGAGTTCTATATAGCGTTCTCTCGATTTCTGGATAAAAAACGAGAGGTGAAGTATTAGTAACATGGGTGTGAACCATAAGATAGGTTCACACCAAGATTGGCACAAAAATCACACAAAAGACAAATTATTGCCTCCCCGGCAACGGCGCCAATTTGATAACAACAATTTGTCATAAGAATTACTACTATGCAAGTATCCAAACCCTACTCAAAACTATAGTCTTTAGTAAGCAAGGGTCGAATCCACAGGGAGACAGATTTATGCCTTTTAGTATGAGCTTTATGTCAATCTTAAGTAACAAAGGGGGGTTTGGTCTGTTTTAGATCCTAAGCATGCAATAACTAACAAAGTGAAGTTTGTAAATATGATTTGGGAAATAGCTTAGCCAAACAAGTATCCATTATTCGTTTGATAAGTTGATCCTAGATAATCATTCAAGACTTCATGCCATGGAAATTCCAATTCCTTTTCTAAAGTAACTAATAGCACAACCAGACACTATTAGAACTAACTAATTAAACAACCATGAAACTATCAAGATTCAGTTTAACCGTAGCAATAAGGATAGGAATATGATAGGATACAAATCTAGCATAAAACAACCAACTTTTATCCTAGAATGTAAATCGATTCTCTCTACATATGACTAGCACAACCAGATACTAGTTCGATGCAATTGCTACTTTGAAATAGATATGCTCAACCAATAATAATCTAAATCTGCAATAGATTCATAGAGACAATATCTAGTTGCGCAAGCTAGAAACTATCAATATTAACCATAGACAATTCAAGCAAGAGAATAGATAAAATACATGCAATAGATAAGGAATGAAAAACTCACAACTTGTTCAATACGAAAGCTTCAACGGTCGGACTAAGCAATGGTGGCTTAGTTCTCCATGGAAATGGTGTAGAAACTAGATGAAAATGAAAATGAGGTTAGAGAAGAAACAACCTTCTCTCTAACCCTAAATACTAAAACAAAACGTCCATAATCAAGTATGAAAACTGAAATCAACATAAATGAAAAAATAAAAACGTAATAAGGCAGAAATGGAAAAAGCTTCGGTTGACTTCGACGCAGGCGGCGGGCGCTGCCTTCCAGAATCTTCGACATCTTCGTTTCTTCAGCTCTAAGAACTCCTATAATGCGTCTTCAGCCACTCCTCGCCAATGCTCCATAACACCTCAAATGTATCCTAAAACACCACTAAAACAATGCTAAAACCCCGTCTATATACACAACATAATCGTGTATATCAGTAATGACCTGAGCATTAGTGCCAGTAACTAAGATGTTATCGACATAAACAGCCACCAAAGTTATATCCTGACCAGAGATCTGTAGAAACAGAGACGAGTCATACTGAGATTGAACAAAATCAATGTTCTTGAGAGTAGAAGCCAACTTTTGGTACCATTGGCGAGAGGCATGTTTCAACCCATACAAAGACTTCCGAAGGCGACATACCAAATGATCCGGATTAGGTATACCCTCGGGCATATTCATGTAAACTTCCTCTGGTAAATCACCATGAAGAAACGCGTTGTTAAGGTCTAACTGAAAGACGTCCCACCCCTTTGTAACAGCCAGAGCCAAAATAGTGCGAATAGTAGTCATCCAGACCACGGGAGAAAAAGTTTCCTCATAGTCAATGCCAAACTTTTGTGTATATCCCTTAGCCACCAAGCGGGCCTTATACCGTTCAACAGTACCATCGGCTCGCAGTTTGACTTTGAAAATCCATCGACAACCAACTGTTTTCTTGTCTGGTGGCAAAGTCACTTTCTCGCAAGTATTGTTCTCTTGCAATGCAGTAATTTACTCGTGCATAGATTCGACCCATAAAGGATCCTTAGAAGCCTGCAAGTAGGTCTTAGGCTCCTTAGGAACAACACTATGTGTCAACCCAGCAGAAAGGCACACTGGTTTGGCCAAAGAATCCAGAAAAGCAGGAAACAATGGAAACTGAGTATGAGGTAAAGCAAGATTACATACATAAGCCTGAAGGTAAGTGGGAGGATTATGTGAGTGGGCAGATTGACGAGGAGGTGGATTAGGTGGGTTAGGTGGAGCAGAGTCAAAGATAGGGGAAAGAGGTGTGGGGGCAGGTGTTTGGGTATGGGAATAGGTAAAGGAATAGTGTTTGGGTTACTTTTGTGACTAGGGAAAGGAAATATGGTCTCATGGAAAAAAACATCCCTAGAGACAAAGACTCTGCGAGTGTGAAGATTGAGAAGTCTGTACCCCTTAATGCCTTGAGGAAAACCAAGAAACACACAAGGCTGGCTTCGAGCATCAAACTTCAGTCTATGATGCTTTAGAGTGCTGGCATAGCAAAGACAACCAAAAGGCTTAAGATGGTCATAGGTAGGCTTGGTTTTGTGAAGAACTTCAAAAGGAGTTCTATGTTGAAGAGAAGACAAGGGGAACCGGTTGATCAGATAGGTGGCGTGCAGAATACTTTCTCCCCAATAGACCATGGGCAATCCGGAATGAAAAATCAATGCTCTAGCAGTCTCCAAGAGATTCTTGTGCTTGCGTTCCACAACCCCATTCTGCTGAGGAGTATCAACACAAGACCTCTGATGTAAAATGCCTCTGGAAGAATAGAAATCCCGAGCTGCAGAGCTACAAAACTCAGACCCATTATCTGACCCGATGACCTTCACAATGCTAGCAAACTGAGTCTGAACAAACTGAACAAAAGCCTCCAAGATAGGAAAAGCATTACTTTTAGCAGACAAGAGATGAGTCCAAGTAGTCCTTGTAAAGTCATCAACAACCGTCAAGAAAAATCTGTATCCATTATATGTAGTAGTGGAGTATGGTCCCCAAATGTCAACATGAAGCATTTGAAAAGGAGCAACAAATTTTATAGAACTCACAGGAAAAGACCCCCTGTGTTGTCTTGCCAAAGGGCAAATATCACATTGAATAGTTTTGACATTGTTAATAGGCTTCACAAAAGTGAACAAATGCATTTGACCATATGGGACATGCCCCAATCTATAATGCCAAAGCTCTAAGCTAGAAACACAAGCAGTAGCTTCTAGGTCTTTATTGTTATTGGCTGGATTTGAAATGGTATGAGGAGTGGAAGTTGTGGAAGAATGCTCAGAATTGGTAAGGTAAAGGCCTCTGTGTATATTACCAAGAACCACTGAATTGTTCTTGGTAAGGTCCTGGACAAGAAGACACTGAGAGGGTGTGAAAATCAGGTTGGTTTGTAAATCTGTAACAAGTTGAGAAGCTGACAACAGATTGAAAGCAAATGTGGGAACATGAAGTACATTGCTTAAAACAAGACCCCCCCCCCTTAGTTTTACTGTTCCCACACGAGTGATACATGACTTACTCCCATCAGGTTTGACAATATAATCAGTGGCTTGAATTGAAGTATATTGATCGAATAAAGACAGATTAGGAGTAATGTGATGTGTAGCCCCAATGTCAATGATCCATTGAGTAATATTAGTATGACAAAAGAAGCTGAATCGAGTACTTGACATCAAACCAACTTTGTTTCCATTCGAATCATTCAAGTCACTCTGACTTAGTAAAGCCATCAGCCTGCTATACTGTTCTGTAGTGAGCATCTGACCTTTCTCTGCAGTATCTGTGTCATCATGATCAGCAATAGTCTTAGTGGTCTCACTGTTGTGAACTGAATGAGCCTGTCCTCTTCCCTGTCCTTTAGAAGATCCAAAATTGTCATTCCTTTGATTTGGATAGCCATGAATCTTAAAGCATCTTTCAATAGTGTGTCCCTTCAATTTACAGTGATCACAGAAATACACGGCTTTCCTTTGTTCTTGTGTGGTTCCTCTACCACTTCTATCAGATGAACCTCCTCGAGATCCATTACCTCTACCTGAGAACTGATTTCGTGAAGCATTAAGTGCAGTAGAATCACTTCCAATACTAGAAGGTGCTCTTAACTCTCGTTGTTTCTCATCTTGAAGAACAAGATGATATACCTCAGAAACAGTAGGCGTAATCATCAACACATTGCCTCTAAGAACAATGTAAGCATCATTTAGACCTACTAGGAATTGCACAACCTGTTGATTATACAAGAACGCAGGAATAGCAGCAACAACTCCACAACTGTTACACTTTGACAGTTCAACAAGTGCAAAATATTCATCCCAAAGCTTCTTAAATTTGGTGAAATAAGCAGTAATTGACAGATTTCCTTGAGCAACATTAAACAATTCCTTTTGAACTTGATATAAGCGAGTAGAATTAGGAGATCCAAACCTCATTTTCAATTCGTCCCAAATATGTGCAGCTGTATCACAGTACAAAAGAGTTTCTGCAATTTCTTTGTCCACTGAATGATGCAACCACGCTATCACCATGCTATTGCAGCGATCCCAACGAGATGCTAATAGTGAGCTTAGATCTGGATTAGCGCATTCACCAGTGACAAAACTGAGTTTGTTCTTTGCTTTGAGCGATACTTCCATTGATCGCTTCCAATGATAGTAATTCCTATCATTGAGTTTCTCTGTGGCTAAAGCATAGTTAGGATGATCGGAATGGTGCAAATAAAGAGGATCACCGGAATCGATCATCGATTCTTGATTTCTAGTGCGTGACGGATCATCTATAGAACGCAGCATCGCAACACTCTGATCAGTTGTCCAACTCTGATACCATATCACAATTGAGGATCGAACAACCTAAGGTGAGCAGAGATTGTGAATTGAAGAGATTGAGTGGGAGAGAAGAGGAGAAGCGAGGGTTTGGTGCAACCATAATTGGTGCAATATTCGAGAGCATATCGGATTGCTGAATGAGTATTGTGAAGCTTAGCTTCTTATTACAATACACGAAGCCCTTTTATATGAAAGCGGTAAATGAATAAAATAAGATTATTTTTCATAGAAGACTAATCTGATGCAGCCTTGGGGCGTAAGTCAGACGAGGGTGATATCAGGCGGCTCCTCCTACAATGAAGAAGATGGGTTCATAAATCCTTCTTTCTTTCTTTTCATTTTTTATATAGTAGCAAAACGACATCGTTTTCTATTAGTATAGCCCGATCGAACGGCATCGTTTTGATAAAAAAAATCAGCTTTACATTTAAATAACAAGGAATAAATTATCTGATAAATCCTCTACTGACTCCTGTGTCCGATCCCAGTAGGGTAGTTCTCCTCCATGTTTTGTTTAGCCTCCTTACCTACTTTCCAACTCTATTACTAATATTTTTTTATTATAAATTATTTGATTAGGCAGTATCAAATAGGCATTCGTTATTCGTTATTGGCTCGGATATATTAATAAAAATTTGGTTTCAGTCATTTAAATTATAAAATATAATGTTTTTTATGTACATGTGTTTAGATATTTAATAACATATACACATAGTAAAACTATGAATAAGATTTTCTTGAGCATACAAATAGATATACTCAACATAATTATATAAACTAATGATTGGTATTTTGGGCTTAGTTAATTAGTTGCGTTAAATTTCTGGTATAATTTGTAGGCTATTTATCAGTAATAATGATTTATTATTTATATTTAGTCGAATTTTTACTAAAGCCGTGTCGCTCCCCTTCAAATATTTACTGGCTCCGCCACTGCTCTCGATATCCCATAATATAATTCTTGTTTTCTTTTTCATATTTTTTGAGACATGTTTTATATCGTTAATATCTCTAATTATATGTTAATAAAAAATTGTAAAATTTTAATATGTTAAAGTAATTATCGAGACGAATTAAATAAGATCTCACTTATGAATACTGTAGAAATATGGAATAAGAATTATAGAAATGGACATTTTGAGTGTTATGTTTCCTCCCAGCTGTTGTCTGTACTCGACACCACGCCTTGCAACTTACATCTGTCATCAGCAATTCTCAGAGTACTTGTTATTGTAATACTAGTGGATTTATAAAAAAAAATCATGATTTGATTGTTACTTCTATAGATAAAACATACTCCGTAGTTGCTATAATTAGACGTATAAGAAATATCTATATTTCATATTAACACCCTATTCATGATCGATCTGAACTGGATCATCATCTTAAAGGAAAAATGAGACTAATACTCCTTTGTCCCCTTTTATAAGCCCCATTTGATTTTTCAGCACTATTCACAATTCGAGATAATCTTCTCGATTTCTTCCAATATATAATGAAAAATATGGTCATATGGGGTCTTGTTTGATTCGTCTCAATGATTACTTTAACAATATCAAATTTGTATATTTTTTACTAATAAATAATTAGAGATATTAACGAAACAAAACGTGCATCGACATCCGCACCGAGGTCAAATGGGGCTTATATTGAGGGACGGAGGGAGTAAGATAAATGACTTTTTGCAAACCCCTAGGCTCTTGAGAATTAAGGAAAAATGAGAGTAATAAGATAAATGATTTGTCTCTTCCATTAAGGACCGATCTCAGTCTACTAAGAAAAGGCTCATATCACTGATCTTAAGTCTCTTAGAATGTAGAGGAGTACCCATGTATTTTATTGGGAAGAAAACTTGGCTGAACCAAGGATATCAAGGCAATCTTGCTTTCTGTCCACACTAAGACCACCAAAAAACACCTTGGTCTTAGCTAGGTTAGCCACCAACCCAGATTCCATACCAAATTCTGTAAGGCAGTTCTTGATCATTCTAAGAGAAAAGTTATTAGGTTTACATAAGTCATCAGCAAATGCAATATTAGTTAACCCCAATTGCTTGCATTTAGGATGAAAGTTGGATCCTCTTTTTTTGCTCATCGATCTCATTTTTCTTGTCAACATTTCCATGACAATCACAAATAAGAATGGTGAAAGGGGATCACCTTCTCCTTTTTTGCCTTAAAAAAAACCCTAGGTTCTCCATTAATGATGATAGAATAACGAGTAGTAACACATTCCATGATCCATCTAACCGTATTCTCAGGGAATTGAAGATAACTTAGAACATGAGCCAAAAACTCCCAAGACACACAATCATAAGCTTTATGAAGATCAATCTGAATAAGGCATCTAGGAGAGATTATGTTACTGTCATAACTCTTAACAAGATCCCGAGCAATATATTGTGAATGATGGACCTCCATGGGACAATGGCACCTTGGTTATTTGAGACAATCATTCCAAGGAATGAGCTTATTTTGCTAACCAATATTTTAGAGATGATTTTCAACATAGTATTGCAACAAGGGATTGGTTTGATCTCTCTTATGTTGAAAGGATGATCCACTTTTGGGATAATACACACAAAAGTGGCATTGGTTTGTCTGGGCATTCTCCCTCTAGTGAAAAAATCAATGACAGCATTCTCCACATCAGTGCTCAATCAACACCAACCCTGCTTGAAGAACCAACTACCAAAGCCATCTGGTCCAGGGGATTTCAGATTGCCAATGTCAAACACAGCTTTCCTGATGCTATCTCTACTAGGCAAATCACAAAGAGATTCCATAATATCATACTCAACATAGTTGCCCTTATAACCACCTAAGTCAGCCATCAATGTATCCTGATGGAAGCCAAACAGCTTTTGATAGAATTGAATGATTCATTTCCAATATCATCCTGAGAGTCAAGATTGCTCCCCATGTCATCTTTCAAAGCAAAGATGGTACAACCAACTTTCCTATCTTTAATCCCATTATAGAAAATAAAAGAGTTCTCCTCACCAAGCTTAATCCATTCAATTTTGGCTCTTTGGGCAATGAAGCTATGGAGTTGACTCATTCTAAGCTCAAGCTCATCCTTAGCATCATAGACAATCCTTTGCTTCCTACTATTCAGAAAATCATCATGAAGATCTTCATTGGCTTTCCTGAGCTTATCAACACATTCTTCCACCATGAGCTCAAGTTTTCTAAATCTCCCTTTTTGCCAATTCTTAAGAGCCGTCTTTTTTTAATTTCTCAGCAACTATGAATTGAGTATTGCCCTGAACTTCCTCCTGCCAAATTCCTCTAACAAGATTGGAATAGGCACCTTCTTCAGTCCAGAAATTTCAGAACTTAAAAGGAATTCTCTTCCTCCCTTGAGTAGGATATAAATGAAGAATCCCTAGAGAATGATCAGATATACTAGGATCATTGAAGAAAACACTAGAAGTAGGAAAGGTTGTTTCCCAATCTTTGTTGATCAACACCCTATCCAACTTGCAAGAAATTTTGTCATTCCCTTCCTACTGATTACTCCATGTATATTTAGCACCAGAAAATACATGGTCAGCCACATCCAATCTTCTCATGAGATTAGGAAGTTCATCACTATCCCTAACGGCCCTTCTTCTAAGAGAAAGCTTCTCTGAAAGATTGAGAATGCAATTGAAATCTTCCAAAATCACCCAAGGTCCAACAGAATCACTGTCAATAGCCTCAATATCACGCCAAAGGCCATCTGTTTGTGCCTAAAAATACGACGAGTGTGGAACGCGTGGAAGCTACGCGTAGAAGGACATCATCGACGCGACGAGATGAAAGCAAGATATCGTCGACGTGACGAGACGTGGCAAAGATCTCGTTCTTCTTAAGGATTAGGTCGGCCGAGTATATTCTATCATATTCTGTATTGTATTATTGTAATTGGTAAAAGATATGGTAAAGAATATCTTTTACCTAGTTTGTTATTGTTGGTCCCGGTTCTCAGGTCGGGAGCCAAACCGGCTCGCGACGGCCCAATGAACCGCGAAGGCCCAAAAGACTTGTGAGAGGACCGGGAAAGAAAGCCCAATAAGCGGCCCAATAAGCAAGGAGAGCGAGATCGGATAAAGTGGGGCCCGTGATCTGGATATAAATCGTAACAGAAAGGAGAGAGAGAGACATCTTTTTTGGCATCCGAAGCTTTTCCCCTTGAGCAAGAGAGAAACACACAGGAGACGAAACCTTCCTTTCAGAATCGTCTTCTTCCTCCCGATTCATCTCTGTTCGTAGAGAATCGGATGATCGGTACTTGGATTGTGACTCTCAGTACCGTATTCCTGCTTTTGATATAAGAATTGTTGCATTTGGCTGAGATTCGTCATTTTACAGTTCCATTGGTTTGGTTCGTGGGGTTTCATGGCTTAGAAGTGTATTTTGATCGTTATTCCCTTCTATTTGGTTATAATTTGGTGTTATTGAGCTCGTTACTCCTATTTTGGTCATGAACAATACTGACTTGGGCGTCGGAGAGCCAAATCTGAGGATTCGTCCTTCTGGTTTGGTTGCGCAGGTACTTTGGAGCTCAAGAACACGAAGAACAGTGCAAGAAGGCGAGTTTTGATCCAAAAGAAGATGGAATCCAATTTGTTGCTCCAGTTGGCGTGAAGGAGGTCTCCAGTACTTGAAGATTAATTGTTGGCCAGACCTCGCGAGGTGTTGATTGTGAGGTCGCGAACACCTGGGCTCCAACAGTTATATCGTTATTTAGATAAAAGGAAAAGATAAGATCTCATTTCCTAAAGATATTATTAGGGTTAGCCTATAAATAAGGGCTAACGCCTGCTTTGTAATCATCTAAGCCGTCATTCGAGTAATACCAAGCTAAAGTTTCAACCCTAATTTCCTGCCTTGTTCTTGAGTGTTGAGATTATACTGTATTATTTGATCTTTGCCCTACAATTGCTTAGTTATCTTCTCGTAGGTAATTTCTCTACAAACAATTAGCGGCCACCGTGGGGCAAGATAAAAAAGGTATCGTCTTTCCATACGAAAAGAGCTTCTTTTTTGCAGGAAATCATGACAAGTCCGACCAACAGCCCGCTCAATGGTGAAGAGAGGTCCGAAGAAGAGGATCACACAACGTTTCCTCTGGCTCCGGTGAATGAAGACGCAAGAAAAGGTCTCGAAATCACCCCCAGCACCCCAAAAGAAAGCGCCCCCACAGAAAAACAAGGGATAGATGGTGAAGTAACCAATGTGGCCACCGTCCGAGCGCAGATCGAGTCCTTCGATAAAACTCAAGCCGAAGCCCTGCAGGCAAGCTAGAAGACGGCGTCGGAACTCACCAAGGAGAACGAGAGGTTGAATTCCATAATCAAGTAACTCAAGGCAGGTCCAGAGCATCGTTCGACGCCTCGATATGGACGCAACCATCGAAGAAGACGACGTATACCATCCCCAAGAACACCATGGTTACGTCTTCCCCAAGGAACAAACCCAGAAAAAGAAATCTGAAGAGACCTTAACCTCAGACACTGTCGCTGCGCTCGTAGCACAACAAGTCGAAGCCTTGAGGAAAGAGATGATGTTGATGCCTGGGGCCCCCAAATCCATAATCCCTGAAGACGAATTCGGATTCGAGGAAAGCCCGTTTGTTGCCTCTATCGCCGTCAAGATGATCGCAAAGAAATTCACCGTCGCGGACCTCCCCGTCTATGATGGGTCAGACGACCTGGAAGAACACGTCTTGCTCTACAAAGCTAAGCTCTCCACAAGTCCGATCGAACCAGAATTAAAGGAAGAAATGATGTGCAAGTTCTTCAGCTCAACGCTAAAAGGTCCAGCCTTGACGTGGTTCATCCACTTGCCCAAGGGAAGTATCTCCTCCTACGCCGAGCTCTCCAACCAATTCCGGCTGCAATTCGCCAACAGTAAGTTGTTCGCAAAACAACCCTCAGATCTCCATAACATGCGTATGAACAAGGGCGAGACCATACGGGCCTTCTTGAAACGCTTCAATGACGAAAAGATTACGATCCCAGATTGTACTGAAGCCACCGCCGCCGACGCATTCAGGCGAGCACTCCCCCGAGATAGTGATTTGTATAAAGAACCGACGAAGACTCGTCCCGAGTCATTCGTCTCGACTAGGGAAAGAGCCATGGAAGCCATACGATTGGAAGAAGATCTCCTAAGGTATAACGAAGAAAATTCTCGATCTCCACGTAGGCGAACTCCTCCTCGCAGAAACTCTCCTCAACGTCGACACAACGACCGACATCAAGAGCGAGGGGAACGTCATGACAGGAGAAACAAGCCATTCCAAAGATAATCGCAGACGGTGCATGCTGTGAGCTAGGTCGATAGCGTCTACATGATAGACAAAGGTATCTCTATGAAGACCGACACGTTGCGAGTCATGAGCGCGATGGAAGGATTATGTGACGTACAATGGCCGAGAAAGCCGAATCCCTGAAGGAGACCCGGAACAGGGAAGGGGTACTGCGAGTTTCATAACGATACGGGTCGAACGACGGATGGTTGTTACACCCTGAGAAAAGAAGTGTTAAGGTTGCTGAAAAGAGGAGACCTAAAAGACCTACTCTCCAAAGAAGGAAGGAACATGTTTGAAGGGGTGAAGAGAGAAAGGAAGTCCCCTACTCCACCTCCACCTCCGTCAAGTCATACCCGGAGTATACACACCATCATCGGAGGCTCTTCCACGAGTGGCTATACCGCGTCCGCCGCCAAAAGGATATCAAGATCCTACGCGACGACAGCGACATGACAAGGGTTTACCAAATTCGCCCTATCAGAAGGAATTACCCAATCACGTTCGAAGAGCCAAACGAGACGGTGGAGCATCACGATGGGTTAGTCATCTCCCTCACCGTCAGCAATTGCCTAGTCAAGAGGATTCTCATAGAAAACGGGAGCTCCGCCAACATCATCACTGCGTCCGCCATAAAAGAACTCGGACTATCCAACGACGACGTCATAAAGAAGCATGTCCCTCTAGTGGGGTTCAGTGGCGAAGTGGCAAGCATGTTGGGAGAGATCACGTTGGCAACATACGCAAGAGGTATTAATATGCAAGCCAAGTTTGCAGTAATGGAGATCGAGTAACCCTACAATATTATCCTGGGAAGACCTTGGCTGCACGACATGAAAGCTATACCCTCAACGTATCACCAATCCTTGAAATTCCCGTCTCCATGGGGGATCCACAAAATCAAAGGCGAGCTTCAAGTCACGAGAGAGTGCTACAACATTGGGATGAAAAAAGCCACTAAGGCATCAGTGGATAAAGAAAAGAAAGCATAGCAATCAAGGAATCGCAAAGAAAAAGCTAGGGGTGGAAAGTCAATCCCCGACGCAATGGGAAGAACAGAGTTGAACAAGCAAAGGAATACTAATACGCCAAGTAAGTACGAGCAAAAGATCCAAACAAAGAGCAACAACCCAAGCTACATGTTTCTGAAACACCATCCGCCATAAGCCTAAAGAAGTAATAAGAGCTTCCGAGTTCCCTAGCGTTATTTCCTTTATGTTCTTTCTTGCATGAGTAGGATTAGTTCCTTTCAAGAGTCTCAATAAATTTAGCATCGTTATCTTAGCGTCGGAGCGACAAGGGGTCGCGACGACTAGGGGTAAGCGTAGAAGTCGAAGTCTGTCAGTTCGTGATGCATTTTCTTTATTAATATATGAATACACTCTTTTTCTCCGACATGTTAAATTATATGAATACACTCTTTTTCGCCGCGATGACCATACCATACTACTAAGTAAGCAAAACACTCTAAACGTGTTCACTACGAGCAAAGTATCACACTAGGGGTAGAAAACCACACCCTACAAAGATAAAGTAGGAGCCAAAGAACCAACCCTACGTACTCATAAATAAGCTACGCGTAGAAGATCACGAAGGTCAAAAGCCAAAGGTTCTGCACACACGCGAAACAAGACACGCGCATCAAAACAATGTACATAAGATATCAATGCCAGATAAAGGGTGAGCTCCCAAAACATCTTCGACGTGAAAAACAACGCAAGGAACAAATGAAGCAAACACGAGAATCTTTGGTAGCTTTAACCTAGTCTACGAAGAATCTAAGTCAAACCTACCAAAAGGGGTAGGATTACGCCAAAAATAATAAAAGAATACTTAAAGAATAGCAACGACGCGAGAACAAGAAAGCTAGAGGCGACGGAACAAAGTCACCAAGGTATTGATCCGAATTCAGAGACAAAAGACAACAACGTTTTAAACGAGAAAGAAGCGTTCCAAACTACAAGCAATGCGTACAAATACCCTAAACTAAGAAAAAGTTGATAATTACAAGGATTTGGACTCGCCCTCAGATGACCCAGATCCGGATGCGTGACCATCACCTTCCTCCTCATCAGTCGGAGCCTCCTCTTCGTCGACGTGCTCCTCGCCCTTAGCATCCGCAACATCGGGACGAGCATCCGGACGCCTCCAAGAAGGAGCATCATCAACGCCTTCAGGATGTTCCGGATAAGCCCCCCGAAACTCAGCGCGTTCGCCCACCGGATCCCAATCCTTGTGCTCGCCAACAGCATACTCCTCGTAACCTCCACTCTGGATAGCCAAGACCAATAGATCTTCGCCTGGGACAAGTCCTTATCGTGCTGCGCCTTATTCCTTTCCACATCCTCCTTCAAAGTACGAAGATCCTTCTCCAAACCCTCGACGCGATTGGTGATCGTCTCGTTAAGGGAAAGAACCTCGGTAACCTTCTCTTTTGCCGTCTTCTCTGCGTCACGAGACGTTTTCAACAAGCTGTTCAAATGCGCGACCTCCGACGAAGCGTCAGACGCCTTTTTCCCCAACGCCTCCATCCGTTTCGGATACCTAGACAAGAGCGTCCAAGCGCATATCGACGTCTGAATCCCCTGAAAGAAGGAACGAGAAAAATAAGAAAAGAAGTCCGCGAGAAAGTCGTCAAGAAAATAGAAATTACAACCCTACCTGCCATTGAGCGGCGAAAGCTTCTCCCATAACGTCGGTAGGGTCCATCGACGCGTAATGGTCGAGGGACGACGAAGATCGAAGCCCCATCAAAGCCTTCAGAAGTTCCCTTTCTGGAGCAAAAGAATTCGAAATCACACCAGGGAACTCATCCACAGATGTGTATTGCTCCTCGGGGACCTCGACCACCTTCTCCTTCCCCTTCTTTGAACGTGTCGCCTTGGCCGGAGAAGGAGACGGCGTAGATTCCAAAGTAGCCATAAGGTCGACGTCCAAAGGAGCGGCGGACGAACACCCTTTTATGGCAAGCTACCTCTTCCTTGACGTCACAAGATCAGTGGAAGACTCGGCGCAAGCACGAACGCGAGAAATTGAAGTTGCATCACCAACGTAGAGCAAACGATTAGAGCACAAAAATAAGGAAATAAGCTGGTAAAAACTAAATGGGAAGAAGCCGACGTACCAGATGGCGTCGCAGGGCCTCAACGATGACCTTCTCCATCATGACCAAAGAAGGTCCGATCAACTTCAGGAATCGCCAATAGTGCAGCTATAGCCTTTTTTGACTCCTTCCTTGTCTTGAGAGCCTTCCCGTTAACTGCAAAGCATATAAACTTATACGTAAGTAAAGCATCGACGAACAAAATATACGTCCGTCTGAAAAGAAAAAGTTGTTAAGATAAGGTAACGAAACTTACTCTCGGGATTCCACTCCTCGACAAGCCAAGAGCACGCATCTCCAAGGGAACATTTCTCCGCGAAATAAAAGACCTCAACCCAACCCCGATCGGCCGTACTCTTCTCAAAGGCTATCCTAGCCTTCTTCTGCTTAATCTTGAAGTAGACCATGCCCGTTGAATTAAGCAAGACAGTTAAAGAATTGGCAAGATTCGTCGCGACGAAATTCAAGCCATGTTTTTCAATGGCGTCGTCGAGAGCACCCAAGATGCGCCATGCCCCGGGAAGAAGTTGACCTATCGCCAGACCTAGAACAAGCATAAAATATTTAACCAGAGGCGAGAACGGGAACCGATGCCCCGCTAGAAAAGGATACTCGTAGACCGCTATCCATCCAGGCCGATGAGCATCCGCGCAAACCCCCTCTGGAGGGATCTCAATCTTCACGTCCGGACCAAGTTCGGAAATGGTCCTTAGACGGTTAACGTCATGTGTTTGAGAGTAGTAGCGGTCCGACTCACGGAGCACCTTTCTTGGTTCATAACGTACTGGAGTTGCCATTGGGAAAGAAGTAGATGAGAAAATGGAGCAATAGGATGATGGGACGAGGAAGAGACGAAGAGAGCAGAGAAATGTTCGGGAAAGATAAAGATTAGAAGAAGCGTATGAAGAAAGAAAAGGTCTCCGCTCATTTATAGGAAGAAAATCGCGAGAATCTCAGAAGGATATTCTCTAACGGCAATATTCTCTAACGACAATATTCTCCACTAGAGAAACTAGCCGTTGAAGATGAACGTGATCGACACAGATAACAAAGCTCCTCGCCTGCCACATGTAAATGATTGAAGAAGAAGGACGATCAAAGCTCTGCGACGATAATAAAAATTCAAGTGACGTAATCATCAACGCGTTCCCGGTGTAATGAAGACGTATTCCATGAAGAAAGAAGGCGTCTCCCAGCTCTACTAGACGTCAAGCCCTGTAAGACGCCTTAGGGGTATTGTTTGTGCCTAAAAATACGACGAGTGTGGAACGCGTGGAAGCTACGCATAGAAGGACATCATCGACGCGACGAGATGAAAAAAGATATCGTCGACGTGACGAGACGTGGCAAAGATCTCGTTTTTCTTAAGGATTAGGTCGGCCGAGTATATTCTATCCTATTCTGTATTGTATTATTGTAATTGCTAAAAGATATGGTCAAGAATATCTTTTACCTAGTTTGTTATATCGTTATTTAGATAAAAGGAAAAGATAAGATCTCGTTTCCTAAAGATATTATTAGGGTTAGCCTATAAATAAGGGCTAACACCTGCTTTGTAATCATCTGAGCCGTCATTCGAGTAATACCAAGCTAAAGTTTCAACCCTAATTTCCTGCCTTGTTCTTGAGTGTTGAGATTATACCGTATTCTTTGATTTTTGCCCTACAATTGCTTAGTTATCTTCTCGTAGGTAATTTCGCTACAAACACCATCTCTCCCAGCCATAGCATGGAAGCATAGACAAAGCTGGCTAAGAACTTGCACTGTCCATTTCTAGTCTCAATAGCACAGTGCATCCATTGCCGATGAATGTGAATCACCATTGACATCAATTAAAACAGGGTTCCAAGTGAGCCAAATTTCCTTTCTGAGTGCTAGAGCTATTAGTGATGAATCTCCAGTTACTCATCAAACACATAGCAATATTTGTTTCTCTATTTATAGGAACTTTGGATTTCAGTAAAGTAGTCAGACACATTTTATTTCTCTTAATAAAATCCCTCACCACATCCCCTAGTGTTCCATCCTCCAATGGTGAATCCAGTCATTAGAATTGCCATTTGGGTTGCTACCACCCTTACTAAGGCCATTGAATCTATTCTTAAGAGGGATCTGAGTCAACTTTTTGTCCCATCTTTTTTGGTCCACCTTTTTCAACTACAATGAACTCATTCATGTGATCTCCATTAGAATGAGATCCACCACTCATTGACTGAGCCCCTTTCAGAGTGGTGTTGTTCATTGTAGTTTTAGCTTGCCTAGGACTCTTTGCTATACTGACAGAAGAACCAATATCAACATTCACTTTGTTCTTCTCCCTTTGCTGAGAAGTATCCTGTTGTTCAACAACTTTCTCACCATTCTCAACACTTTCCTGGTTTTGTTTCACCTCCTCGGATTTCTTCTTTCCATGTCTACCACACATGTCAGTCCCATGGCCAAATTCCCTACACTTCATACAATGCCAGGGGATCCATTCATACCAAACTTTTTGTTCATACACCCTGCCATCTGGTCCTTTCAAAACAACCACACTTTTCTGAGCCTCAATGACAAACACATTTATCAACAATCTAGCATATGACATCTACTTTCTACTAGCAGTTACACTGTCCATACAAATTAGTTATCCAATGATACTACCAATCACACTCAACATGTGATGAGAAAAGAAAATTGGATTTAGATCTTTCAGTTGAACCCATACAGGAACAGACTCAAAGCTAGACCAAGCCATGGCCATACCTGACATCCATTCTTTTAGAGCAAGAGGCTTGGATCCATTAATAAGCCATGGTCCTTGTTCCAAAACCCAAGCCAAGCTCTCCAGACCTTGAAACTTGAAGATCCAAATGTCGTTATTCCTCAACTGAATCTCAGGCATTCTAATCTCCCAATTATCTTTCACAAAGTTACTCATCTTAGTAATGGACAAATTCTTTTCAAGAACTCCTCCAATCAAAACAGATTTCCAGCTATCAACCTCAAATCGAACTTCATCCATCGTGAAATTATAAACTTCCTTATCAATTTTAGTAATGTGATCTAGGTTAAGAACTAGTTTATGCTTGTTATCATTTTTCCCCTTTCCTTTCTTTAAATCCATTATAGATTCAGTCACAACATCTAATTCCTTAGCTCTTATGGATTCTTGATTAATACTTCCCTTCTTCGACCAAAAATTCACCATAGGAGTAGCGATTCGAGATCCTGAACCCTTGGTGTTTATGGATTTGTCCTTGGATGCGCTAGGGTTCGTAGTCGCCAATTAAGCGAAATCCTCTTCTTCCAGCTCTTCATAACAGCTCCCAGATTCCCCATCCTACTTTGAGTGCAGGATCGAGCTTGTTTCCTAGTGAGAATCCTCACCGCAACAGCTCTCTGGATCACCGGAGACACCATCGCAAAACCAGAATCACGAGTTTGTTACAAGAAAACGTTCACGCCTTTCACTCGCCTATCGGAGTAGGAGAGAGAAAAAACACAATTTTAGCTTCTCTTCAGTCAAAGCATTATTTCCATTGTGCTCTTTAATAATAATAATTTTTTAAAACTAAAATAAATAACTGAACCAACCTTGCTAAAATCACTCTAAGAGCTTAAAAAGTTTCAGCTTTTATATATTAGATAGATTATACTAAAAAATACTTATATTAATAAATTTTATAAGTTTTAAGACTTAAAAAATTGTATTATCTTAATGCTCAATCAATATTAGTAATTAATATATACTAAATTCATAAACTTTTAACCCTCAACAGTTTTAGTAATCTCTATATAATTACTAAAGCAAATCATCATACTCGCACCACACCTATGCCACGTGTAAAGAAGGCTTTTCAGCCTGTCCACATGTAATCCACGTGGCCTGAAACTATTGGTTGCTCTTTTTTACTTTTTTTTGGGAAAAATTAGTGTAATTTGATGTAATACTACTGTACGTTTGTAATTTTTTGGTAAGAGTTTCACAGAGTGAATTTTAAGTGATCTTGCTATAATTTTTGAGTAAAAGATCTTATCCTTTTTTTTGATTTTTTTTCTATACACATAAATCTTTTCCTGCTATACGCCCTAATATGTAATTTTAATGATATTTACCTAAAATCACTACAGAACTAACGTGTAAAAAAGCCACTTTTCAGTTTAATGATATTAAACTATAAAGTAAAGAAAACTGAACCTGTAATGCCAAAAAAAAAAATGAAATCCAAAAGAAAAAAACTGAAAAAATAATTATTACAATTTCTCACCCAAGAGAAAAAACCTAAAATGAACCTGCATAAAAGAACTAAAATTAAACCCTAAAGCAAAAAAATGAAAACATTATTACAATTCTCTCAGCAAAAAATACTCAACCCCTAAATAAAAAAATTGATGAATCTGCAACAATATCATAAAAAGGATACTCTATCCCAAAAAGTTTGCAATGAAATTTGCAAAAACCTATAAAGCAAGAAAAGAGAAATTAATAATACATAACAAAAGATACGATATAAGAAATCTGCAACCAAATTTGCATAGACCTGTAAAGAAAGAAAAAAAATACTAACAATACAAAGATATGATATAAAATCTGCAATCAAATCATGGCTGATAATATTTAGTTCCACAAATAAAAAAAGATATGATTCTCTTAATAACACACTAACCTAAATTATAACTTTGGTTTCATTATAAAAAGGACGTTTGGTTATTCAATAATCACAAACCTATTTCCAGTTCTACTGATTATAGTCTTGCACAACACTCTCTTCTTCTCACTTGAAGGTTAGATGCATACGAAAGCGGATCCGCCAACAACAATTTATTTTTATGGATGAAAAGGTAAACATATTATTCCCCAACATCATAGAATTCTCATTCGTTCTTCTTGCACCTAAGATCTACTTAAAACTTATTGTATAAATGTCCATTGCATACCTACAACACGGAATCTAGACATTGTGTATAATTCTGTTCTCTGATATGAGTCTCTTTGAGTTGTTCATTCTTATATGTGTTCTTAATTCTTATCTATGTGTGCTACTCTGCCATGTCTCTTCTCAGATCTACAAAGAGTGAGAAGTTGGTTTTGGGATTGCAAGAAATAACCAGACTGTGTATTCCTACGGAAACAGTCTATTTCAAGGTAAAGTATTTAAATTAAGTTTAGCACCTTTAGATCTAATACAGATTTTCAGTTTTCAGTTTGTATTATTTATAGTCTCACTTATAAAAATAAAGAATAGAGTTTTCAGTTTGTATTTAGTATCCTAAAATCAAAGAGTCGGTTCCAGTTTTCAGTTTTCAAACTATAAAGAAACATAAAAATTTAAATATTGAACCAATAAAAATTGAAAGAGTTTACTACATAAATATGAAGCATATGTTTGCATGAATTCAAGATTAGAATTTTAAGTTTTAACATGTCGAAATAACTAGATATATTTGCTGCTAAAATACATCCAAAAATTACAAGTTTGAACTAGAAATTAGTTACTAGCTACTACAAATTAATCCAATTAGACATGATTGATGTTGTTCCCTAGAAATTAGTTTCAGGACTAAGGAAATGACCTAATACACACAAATACGTGAGAGGTTTCAAAACACACTGAATTAAAAACAAATAAAGATTACACAGAGATGATTAAGACTGGACTATAGAGTTGACCATCACTTATCACAGTGTTTGAGACAGGGAATAGTGGTCATTACCTCCTCTAAGAGCCCATGTCTTCATCACAGTCTATAGCATCCAAGCATAACTCCAATAGGTGTATCCTCCTCACCTGCAACCATTTGAACCATAAGAATGTTCAAAAGTCAAACACACAATTTTTTAAAAGGGTAGATTTTTCGAACTTTATACATTTTTCTGTCTTTACATTTTTTCCATCTAATTGTGTAAGTATTCTTATCTTTTCAAGAAGATCGAATCCATGCAGTAATCAAAGAGCTTTCATTCCCATCCTAAAAAAATCCATTTCAAAAAGAAGTGGTTGTTCCTAAGTCCTAATTTACATTTTCGTTTTTTAATCATATATAAAGGCTGCGTCTATATGCACACGTTTTTTTTGCTAAATGCACACTATTCTGTGCGGTAACAGTTGCAGTACACTTCTGTGCATTAAGGCTTACCGCACCAAAGGACTCCGGGGCATTGTTGGAATTTTTTCTGAAACCTGACGCTGGTGCGGTAAGAATTACCGCACAGATCTGTGCGTTAACATTTAACACACACAGTTAATACGAGATTAACCCCAAAAAAAACAGATTTTGATTAACTTAAACACCTGTGCGGTAACTCTTACCGCACAGGAATTTTATTTTTTTTAATTAATAATTTATTTTTAAAAAGTATTAAAATACTAATATCCTGTGCGGTAACACTTACCGCACAGGTTTAATATATTAAAAAAATATATAATATGGTGCGGTAAGTGTTACCGCACCAGTTTTAAGTAATTAAAAAATAATAAATTGGTGCGGTAAGTGTTACCGCACCAATTTAGGTTATATCCCCGACCTTTCTTCCTCCTTCCCTCTTTCTGCGTTTTTTCCTCCGCCGCCACAGTTCTTCTTCCTCCGTCCATTTTCCCGTCGATTAAGCCACCAAATCCACAAATTCATGATGGATTCGAGCTCCCCCGAGCAAGCCGCATCTTCTGGGCCCAAAAATCCGGACGGAGACGAGGGTCCAAGCTTCCCGCCGACGGCAGCTCTTCCTGCGGCGACGACGGCGACTCCGTGGCTGGCTGTGGAGGATGAAGACGAGGAGGAAGCCGAGGTGCCACTGATTTACAGTGGTGGTGCCCGGAACCGGCCAAAATCCCGAGCCCGACGAGATCCCGTACCCACAGCCCGACCCGACCCGATCCCCGAAGCCCGACCCGACCCGATTCCCAAAGCCCGACCCGACCCGATACCAGCAGCCCAACCCGCTCCGAGGCCAAGAAATCGAAAGCGACCCGTCCAAAACGTCGGTCCCGGGTACGCTACTCGAACAAATAGAAGGTTGAATTCTCAAACCGAGGCGCAACCGGAAGCTTTTTCGACTCCCGTAGATCTACATCAAGTATGTATTTTTATTAAATATTCTATAACTTTTGTAATGTTTTCAAATAGTTTAATTATTTTATTTCGTAACGTTATGAAATTATTTAATAAGTAATTTCATAACGTTATCAAATATTATTAAATTCATAACGTTATGAAATTTTTAAATAAATTTCGTAACGTTATCAATTTATTTAATTTATTAAATTTATAACGTTGTGAAATTAGTTATTTAATTTCATAACGTTATGAATTTAATAATATTTGATAACGTTATGAAATTTTTAAATAAATTTCGTAACGTTATCAATTTATTTAATTTAATTAATTTATTAAATTTATAACGTTATGAAATTAGTTATTTAATTTCATAACGTTATCAATTTATTTAATTTGATTAATTTATTAAATTGATAACGTTATGAAATTAGTTATTTAATTTCATAACGTTATGAATTTAATAATATTTGATAACATTATGAAATATTTAAATAAATTTCTTAACGTTATCAATTTTTTTAATTTATTTTATAACATTATGAAATTAATTTATATGGTAACGTTATGAAATTAAGTAATTTATTGCGTAACGTTATGAAATTAAGTAATTTATTGCGTAACGTTATAAAATTAAGTAATTTATTGCGTCACGTTATAAAATTATATTATTTGGTAACATTATGAAATTAATTAATTTATTCGTAACGTTATGAAATTAATGAAATTTTATAACGTTATGAAATATAATAATTTCATAATGTTATGAAATATAATAATTTCATAATGTTATGAAATATAATAATTTCATAATGTTATGAAATATAATAATTTCATAATGTTATGAAATATGACATGCTATATTGTAAAAGTAATGAATTAATTATTTTATGAAATATGACATTGTTCTTCTCTTATTTTGTAACGTTATGAATTATTAGTATATAAAGTATTGAAATTAGGCGAATTATAACGTTAATTTCGTAACGTTATGAACAAAATGTTTAGAAATTAGAGATGATTTTGATTAGGATTGACGTTACAACAACTGTTTGTAACGTTACGACGTCATGGAAAAGACGTTTTTGAATTTGACGTTATTTTTGTAACGCTATGAAAATAACGTTACGCTATAACAACAACATTAGGGGGTGCGAGATACGATGGCTTCTAGTGGTTTTGTTCCGGGGGCTCCTGTTGCTGCAGAGCGTGTTAGGAGGACGGAGATTACAGCGTCCATACGTCAGAGTTTTGCTACTGCTCGAGACCAGATGAATGCTTCTAGTTCGACACCCACTGATGTTACTGGTGCACTTACAGATACTGGGGCAGTTAGGGATTGTGGTCTAGATGTTGATCCGTCTGCTGATGATGAGGGTTACAGTGAGAGTGAGGAGGAGGATATGGACATCGATGATACAGCTGTTGATTTGGATGATGATATGCTGGGAGACGGTGAGGGTTTAGGTACAGATTATATTGTATCTCATCCCGAGATACCGACAGATCAGCTTAGGAGAGACGACCCTCCTATTATTTCAGAGGATCATGCTGGTATGGGGCCTTCATCGCCAGCTCCTACAGATTTAGGTCCTTCGTCTCCTACGCCAGATGTACCACCTCCCCCGACTGTACCACCTCCCGATGCAGATCCTGTACCACCTCCTGCTGTACCTTGGATGCCCGGAGGTCCTTTTACAAATGAGTTGCTGAAGAGTTATGAGACGCACATCGCCAGGGCTATTTATGAGCTTACAGTTGTTGATCCTCCCGCACCTGTGATTCCAGCTGGCCCCCGTCCTCTTCCTCCATTTATACAGAGACAACGAGGAGGCCGAGGAGCTCAGGCAGATGATGATGTTGCTGATGCAGACGCTGCTGATCCTCCAGCACGAGGTGGACGCGCTCCACGCGGAGGACGAGGACGAGGACGTGGACGTGGACGTGGACGTGCTGCAGATCATGCTGATTTTCCACAGCCTGCTGATCTTCCAGAAGGCGAGGCTCCTCTTGATTTGGTATGTATTTGAACTATAATGTTCATATGTGAAATATGAACGGCATTCTGTAGAAGTAACTGTGTTAATTTTTTACTTTTTTTCCAGACACGGAAGGTCGTCAAGGTTCACTTCCACACCGCCTACTGCACTCCACTAGAGGCGTTTAGGAGACCTGGTCCAGATTCGTGGTTTTAGCTTGCAGAGCGATCTGGATTGACTGATCTACGCTATATCGGGTCCGGTCCTGTCGATCATGTGTTGGTTTCTGCTTTCATCGAGAGATGGAACCCAGAAACCAACACATTTCATTTGCCATTTGGAGAGATTGGTCCTACACTTCACGATGTGGTTGAGATCCTGTCGCTGCCTATACATGGCAGGAGTTGTAGCTCAGTTTTGAGCAGGGAGGAGATCTTCACTTTTGTTGCTGAGATGCTTCACGTAGAGGAGGCACTGGTGAAGACTTGGTATACGGATGGAGGCATTCCTTTGGGTTATCTTCAGCAGAGATTGAAGGATATGATGCGGATGGAGGATGGACAGAGAGATGAGAGCCTCATTGCGTCTATGTACTTACTGTTGCTTCTCGGCACTACAGTTCTAGTGGACAAGTCGACTACAGCAGTCAAGCACTGGTGGTTAGTTCTTTTGGCCGACCACGACAGCACTGGCCGATATGCTTGGGGAGCTGGAGTGTTAGCTCATCTGTATCGCAACCTTGGACAAACGTCGAGGCGATTGGCTATGGGGATTGGGAGTTCTGGCATTCTTTTGCGGGTTAGTACGCAAACAACTATACGATTGGCTATGTTTAGGAAGTCGAGTTCTAATTATCCTTTTTTTGCAGTCGTGGATCTGGGCATATTTTCCACATTTTCGTGGACATTTTGTGACAGATCCACTTTCTATGGACCACGCCGCAACTGCTATGAGGGAGGGCAGAGAGGTGCCACAGGGGAAGAGCACGGATCGTTTGGTTGCCATTCGTGGCATGCTTGACCGTGTTCGTTATGAGGAGGTCAGATTTTAAGAATGTATGCTTTCGTTATATTGTGTGAATGTAAACTATACTAACTGTTTTGTAATGTTTTGTTGCAGGTTACCAAATGTGGATTTCAGACTTCCGCACGGATCATATGATATTGACTCTGTTGCATACCCGTAAGTAGAGCCATTGACCGATACCCACAATGTCCGTCTGAACGCACATCTTTCACAGAAGTCATGTAGGAAAGCCAAAAGTAGTCAATATTTTTCACCCCCAAGTTCACCCCCATATAACTTATGGCTTCTTCAATCTCTTCTTCATCTTCTCCTTCCTCTGTTTCGTTTCGATCTGGATAGCAAGCTCTTAGGGGCACGACATTCATGTCTTCGTCTTCTAAATCGATGGTCTCTGAAAACAATGGTTCAGGTTGGGACTGTGATCCGAAGTCGAACGACACTTGACTTGCTTGCTTTTTAGGACAAGTTGGTCGTTCACTTTGCCTATTTGCCTTCTCCTTTGCGACTTTTTGCGCATTCTCAGTATTTGTTAAGTCTTCTCTAACGTACTCGTGGTAACTCTTTTCCCTCTTTTCTCTCGGAGGAGAATTCCCATTTCGCTGCTTCTCCTTGTTCTTTGATCCCGGCGGCCTTCCTTTTCCTTTCCTAAACAAGTTTGTTGGCTCTACCAAAGAACTTTGTTCCGGATGCTCCAAGTCAATGTACAACTCATTTAATCTGAATAGAGTTCCATCCCTCAAATCTCCACTTTCCCATTTCGCCCACATTTCACGCATTCTGATCTCCGGAATAGACATTGAACGATTGTCGTCGGGTAAGGACAAATTTATTGCATCATCTTCCCATCTCAGTTCCTTCCAGAAGTCATGAAAATCATCCGGAACAAGAGGTGTCTTTGAAATGATTTCCCTAGCAAGATCGTGTACGCATGGCATCCCAAGACAATCTCGAACCCAATGATCATCACAAACATTTGAATACTCCTCCTTCAATATTTGCTGGTACATTTCCAACAACAACAGAAAACACCTATCTGACACTCGGTAAAATAGCCTTGAAAACAACATTCGAATGCCAGGAGGAAACGTTGGGTCATCAAAGACCATTTGCCGAGTGGTAAGTGCTTGGTTCATCGTCGCCCTAATCAGGTCCATCTGAACTATGACCGCATGGTGGATCCTCACGATCACTCTGTTGAAGCCTCCTCTACTAGAACCCACAATTTCTTTCAACACCTTATGCATCCCCTCCACCCTAAATAAACACAATTTCTAATCATTAGCATTAATAATATGGTGGTCCAAATTAACAACTAAACAAACAAAGATACCTATTTGTAGTCCTTGTGTGAAAGTGAAGAGTGTAGTCCGTCCACGCTCTAACTATGAACTTCTTGTACGGAGTAAACCAGTACTTTTCAACGTAACCAACAATGCCCTTCTTCCATGAATCTCTCAGCTTTCTCAACCTCTCTTCGTAGATTTCTTCGGTGCTCGAGCAAAATATCCCCCAACATTGCGTAACAAAGTTCTCCGCCCTTTTAGTATTTTTAATCACTTTTTCTGCGTGTGACTGGATGTTGTGCTTAATGTGCACCCAACACAATAGTTGCTTCACATCAGTGTCTTTGAACACAAGTTTGATTGCTCTCAACAAAGCCTTTTCACAGTCGGTCATTATAGCCTTCGGCATCACTCCCAAATTTCTACACAACTCATGAACGCACATCATCACAAACTTGTATGCATTACTGTCTCCTGAGCCATGAATGCATATGCGATGTTGAACGTCTTGTGCGTGCAAGTGAAACCAACCATCTCCACTAAAGTCATATCATACCTATTTGTCTTGTATGTGGCGTCCATGAAAATCACGTGAGGAAACTTCCTGAACAAACGAATCGACTCCGGGTGAGCGAAAAAAAGGATTTCAACCTCATTCGTCCTCGTGTTGCTCAAAGGTTGACAAAAATACTTGTTCTCTTTCTGAAAATTTAGAGACCACTGAGTAACTGACAATTCACCACGATCTTCAAAATTGATCTTCTGCAAAAAATTGGCAATCTGCTTCATGGATGTCACATTTTGCGGGTCTCTTTTCCTAAGCTGAATAAGTATGTTTTTTGGCGTCTTGCGATCATCCCCCGCTTCCCTTGCTATTTTCTCCTCCTCTTTGCTCATTTTACCCACGAATGAATTCCCATGAAAACTAGTAGGAAGGGTGTGGTTGTGACGACCTTCTACAACATTCACGATCCATTTATTACTATAAGACCCTTCTTTTATACGAACCCCATATAACTCAAATGTACAACCACATTTCTTCGATTTTCGGTGACGAAGCCTCGGAACCGGCAATTCTGGATTTTTTAAATTCACTTTCGGCCTACCCGATCTAGGTTTTCCAAACCTATCGCATACAAAATCAACGCAATATTTGCTAGATGTACGATGTACCAAAACTATCATTAAATCCCTTGCTCTCTGTTTTGTCCATTCCATCATCTCTTCTTTACTATCCCACATTTGCACAGTACTAAAATGTGGTCTAAAGTCTTCTTCCTATATTGATTAAACTACATTACTTAGATACGCAATTTTAACTAATTAACCTAAATCTCATGCAATTAAATACAAAATTTAAATTCATAATATACTAACCAAAATCGGTAACGGAGTCCAATCGTCTAATGCAATTGATACATTTGCTTCGCCTTCTTCCTCTTCTTCGTCCACTTCCTCATCGACTTCTTCGTCTTCTTCGTCTTCTTCGTCCACTTCCTCTTCTTCATCGACTTCGTATTCTTCTTCCACGACCCCTGATATCCAATTGTCGTTACCATCATCCTCACTACTCTCATAATTATAAGACATTGTGGTGTGCATTGCAAAACTTCAACAAGAGAGCTCAACCTATATATACAACCAAAAAATGCACGTTGGAATTTTATGCCCGTTGGTGCGGTAATAGTTAACGCACCAACAGGCATAAAATTCCAACGGGCATTTTTTCAAAAAAAACTTGTGCGGTAACAGTTACCGCACAGATTATATTTATTATTTTCTTACAAATTTAATTTAATTATTTTCAAATAATTATTAAAAAAAACCGGTGCGGTAACAAATACCGCACCAGGTTTATTCATTATTTAAAGTGGTGCGGTAACCCTTACCGCACCACTTTATTGTTTTTTTAATATATAAAACCTGTGCGGTAACAATTACCGCACAGGTTTTACTCATATTTTAATTATTATTTTTTAAATTTATTTGTTTTTTTTAAAAAAAAAATCATGTGCGGTAACAATTACCGCACAGGTTTTAAGTACATCAGAAGTTAAATTTTTTTTGGGGTTAATCTCGTATTAACTGTGTGCGTTAAATGTTAACGCACAGATCTGTGCGGTAATTCTTACCGCACCAGCGTCGTATAGGTTTCAGAAAAAATTCCAACAATGCCCCGGAGTCCTTTGGTGCGGTAATCCTTAACGCACAGAAGTGTACTGCAACTGTTACCGCACAAAATAGTGTGCATTTAGCAAAAAAAACGTGTGCATATAGACCAAGCCTATATAAATAGATAGGTGTTCTTTCATTGTTCATTGCATCCCTACAACACATATATCTAGAGAAAACGTGTTTGTATTTGTCTCATTATGCTTCTCATATATGATTAATACGAGTCCCTCTATATTCTCTATATTGTTAATTCTTATGTGTTCTTCTTGCTATGTATTTTCTCAGATCTACAAAGAGAAATTGAAGTCATGTAGTTATGCAATAAGTTATGATCTAATATAGATTATCAGTTTTTCAGTTTGTATTTAATACCATAATATGATCAAAGAACCGGTTTCAGTTTTCATATTTTAATGAATCTCACAATCTTAAAAATAATTCAGGTAAAGCACTCTACTCAAGCTTATACATATAAAGAATTTAGTTTTTCAGTTTGTATTTAATACCATAATAAGATCAAAGAACCGGTTTCAGTTTTCCTATTTTAATAGTCTCACAAACTTAAAAATAATTCAGGTAAAAGCACTATATTCATGCTTTAAACAATCAATAAAAAAACTGAAGTCGTGTAGTTATGCAATAAGTTAATGATATACCTTATAGTTTCAAAATTCTCATTCAACTATTTCTTTTGCTCCTTAATATCTACGAAATCCTCTGCCTCTGATGCTTTGCCATACCTTCAACCAAAATAAGACACTTATTACTAAATACATGTATACAACCATAAAATGAATCAGCATGATACAATACTAGAAAAGTCAAAATCTTATTCAATTCCAAACCAAACTCAAACACTCCAAGCCAAACTCATACTCACGCTACAAGGAGAATTATTAAAGAGAGTAAGCAAGTCACTAATTTATAGATTGAATCATGACTCATTACTTCACAAAATTTCTCTATAATGAGATGAACAAGTGAACTAAAGCGGTAACTATATATACATACGCAAAGAAATTATCTTATCTTATAAAGAGAACAAGTGAACTCAAGCAGTAAATAGGGAATCATATAGATGAAAAAGCACTAATATATAAACAGGAAAGACACTAAAATTCAATGCACCTGAGGTTTGATCTTCAAGCATTTCTTCATAACTAAAGACAGCCAAAACACCTATAAGAAAAAACACAATTAAAAGATATTTCTAGGACTGAAAAAATACACAACCAAGAAAAAATTATACCTCAGATCGTTTACTTTTGGCTCTCATTGATTGAAAAGAACTGAGGTCATGAGCTCATATATGGAAGTTGTTTACGGATAGCTCTCAGATCTGAAGGATGAAACCCTTTCTAGGGAGAGAAGATTGAGATTGGATATTGGCAATGAAAATGAAGGGTTGAGGCGCACTGAAAAGAGGAGTAGCGACACCACAACAACAACAACGAGGAAGAGAGTGATGGTGGAGAGATTCGTACCTCAATCAATGGATCTTCAATCGACATGCAAAAAACCGGGGTCGTGAGCTCATGAGTGTAAAAATATGGTGCATAGGGAAGAGATTGTGACAATGAAGGTGAGGGCTATGGTTAGTAGAAACGAATGGAATAGAGCTCAGATGTAGAAATGAATGGAAAATAGTTGGTCAGATCTTCCTAGATCTGAAATTAGAGGGAGAGAGGGAGAGAAATGAAGAGAGTGGAGGCGCTGATGAGCTCACGATGTCTAGGGTTTCTAAAAATGAAAGAGAGTGTATCAAAAAAATGAAAAGTTTTCTAGAAATAATATCTGAAAGTAAATTTCATAAAATAAAAATGGAAGGATCGGTATTGGCATTGATACAGGCTAATTTTCTGCTGAATATATATATCCCCTCTCCTCATAACACTTTTTTTTATCTCTCCATTTACAGGAAAGTTCTTCTCTTTGTTATCTTTTTGAAAATCAAAAACTGATCTCACAAACAAATACACAATCAATTATATAATTCTATGTTAATAGTGATTATTTATGCATTTCATGCGGTTTGTTTGCAACATATGATGGATTACTTAGAAACCAATCCCTCTAGGGGTGAATTATTTTTTTTGCAGCATCTGTTGTTTTTATTTGGCATTTTTTTTGCTTCAAGTCTCAATTTTTCACTTAATGCAAAAAATAAATTTGGCAGGAGATGGGGTTTTTGGTAGACGTATGCGGGAGAAACAGTAATGCTAATAATATTTGGAACCGAAGTATGAGTATGTTGAGAATGAACGCAATCAAGCTAAAGAGGCAAAATCGACATAGAGCACATACAAGTTAACAAGTTTTGTTATTATTGTAGAATGTATTTGAAAACATATTCAGATTAACAGATTTCTTTTATTTTTAGAATAATTCTGTTTTGAATGTTTTAGTACTTCTATTTTAGATGATGTAAGAGAATTGTCTAACCCCGTTTTGTTTGAAGGTAGTCAAGATCTTTTACTTAATAAAATTACCAGCTCTTTTTACCAATATAATATGCCTTTTAATTATTTCATAAAAATTTTAATAAAATAAAAAATATAAAAAAATCCCGTGCAGGGCACGGGTATTAATCTAGTTAATACTAATTAAATATAATTAATAATTTTTATGTACAAATTTATGTTATAAAATATATCTAAATCTGTAACGGTACCTTTGAGATTGAAAATATCCGAGACTTGATAAATTAATAAATTTGTAACGGTACCTTTGAGATTGAAAATATCCGAGACTTGATAAATTAATAAATTTATACGATTCATTGCATGTTATTTATACTTATCATATCATAAAAATATTACTAATAGCTCATTTAGATAAACAGTTGAATCATGCGTAGCAGACCAAGGCATTATTGGCTTACTCTGGCTACAAGTTATCCAATCTGTCTTCATGGGGATTATCAATTTTCGAGGACAAGTCTTTCTCTTCCCTAAAAATCTTGTTAAAAGGCTTTCCAACATTGTACGTTGCTTCTTGTGGAGTGGTACTGATTTCTCTAACAAATGCTTGGTTGTTTGGAGGGATGTGTGCAGGCCTAAGGACAAAGGAGGTCTTGGATTTAATTAAGGAAATCCTTTCGTGGAGCTAAACGCAATTGGAGAAGCTGGTTCTGGAAGCAAATGAACAAGAGGATAATATTTGGGCCCTCTGGGTTAGACACTCTATTCTGAATGAGAATGTTATTTGGAATGTGCATGTGAACGACTAAGATAGTTGGATTTGGAGATGCCTGCTTAAGATTCATGATAAGTTGATTGCCTCTCGAAATAGTATTGATCTGAGTCAGTGACTTCACATATGGGGATCCTGTTGGAGATTAAAGAGGGAAACACAACTCTAATTCTTGAGGAGCTCACACTAAGGACACTTGTGTTTTGAAGGAAGAGGATTTTTGTTTCTCAACTTGATACTTACAACTCAATGGATGGTCCCTTTTATAGTGGGAGCAATCCACTCCATACAACTTTCAACCAACTCATTTAATGCTTCTACAACATTCTATACTCTTCTTCTAACTTCTAGCACATTCTAGGATATTTTTTTATCTTCTACTTTCTTCTAGCATTTTCTTGGACTTGGGCTAGATTTGGATTTGGGCTAGATTTGGACATGCACTTGGACATATACACTTGGGCCTTATTAAAACAAGTTTATATTTCAACACCCCCCTTTAAACTTGTTTTATAAGGCCAAGTGAACTTCTTAATCTTGCAAAGTCATCGAACTTGAGTGGCTTGGTGAAGATATCCGCGATCTGGTCTTGAGACTTCACTTTCTTCATCTTCACGTCCTTCCTAGCAATGCACTCCCGTATATAATGATAACGAGTGTCAACGTGTTTGGTTCGATCATGAAAGACCGGGTTCTTTGCCAAGGCAATGGCTGACTTGTTGTCAACGCAAATCTCAGTCGGCTCTTCTTGCTCCAAAATAAGCTTCTTCAACATATTCCTCAGCCAAACTGCATGACAGACACATGAGGTAGCGGCCACATATTCCGCTTCACAAGTGGATAATGTCACAATTGGCTGCTTCTTCGACGCCCAAGTGAAAGCCGTGTTTCCCATGAAGAAAACAAGTCCAGTTGTACTCTTGCGATCATCAATGTCTCCACCCCAATCGCTGTCGCTATATCCAACAAGCTTGTAATCGTTAGAAACTGAATAGAACAGACCAAGATCAATCGTACCTTTAAGATAGCGAAGAATCCTTTTGGCTGCCTGAAAATGGGTTGTTGTTGGAGACTCCATGTAGCGGCTAACAAGTCCAACTGCGTAGAGGATGTCGGGTCTTGTACAAGTCAGGTAACGGAGGCTTCCGACCAGACTTTTGAACAGAGTTGGATCTACTCTTTCGCCGTCTTCATACTTGGACAATTTAAAACTGTACTCAGTCGGGGTGCTTATTGGCTTGCAATTCTCCATTTTGAACTTCTTTAGTATCTCCTTGGCATAACTTTTCTGGGAGATAAAAATGCCCTCCTTCTCTTGCTTCACCTCAATTCCAAGGTAGTAAGCCCTTAAGCCAATGTCTGTCATCTCGAACTCTTTCATCATTGCATCCTTGAACTCTTGAAATAGACTTGGATTGCTTCTAGTGAAGATCAGATCATCCACGTATAGGCACACAATCAAAATATCTCCATCCTTGACCTTCATATAGAGTGCATGCTCATATGGACACTTAACGAACCCATTCTTCTGGAAGTAACTGTCAATCCGACTGTTCCATGCTCTCGGTGCTTGCTTTAGGCCGTAAAGGGCCTTCTTTAGCTTCAAGACTTTGTCTTGTTGCCCACGAACTTCATACCCAACTGGTTGCTGAATGTAGACTTCTTCTTCAAGGATTCCATTTAGGAAAGCGGACTTGACATCCATTTGATGGATCTTCCATTGGTTTTGAGCTACCATTGAGATGATGAGTCTAATGGTTTCCAGCCGAGCAACGGGCGCAAACACTTCATCATAGTCAATTCCAGCCTTTTGACTATATCCCTTTGCGACTAATCTTGCCTTGTATTTTTCAATTTCTCCCTTAGCATTCTTCTTTGCTTTGTATACCCACTTGACACCAATTGCCTTGTGTCCTGTTGGAAGGGTTGCTAACTCCCATGTATCATTCTTCTCAATGGATTTGATTTCTTCATCCATTGCAACTCTCCATTTTTCTTCTCCTGCAGCTTCCTCAAAATTTACTGGTTCACAGACAGTAAAGAGACAAAATAGAGTAAGATTTTCCACCTGTTCAGTAGTATCATAAATGTCCTCTAGACTCCTCATGCGCGGCGTCCTCTCGTTTGAACTTCCACTTGAAGATGATACATCACCATTGATGTTTGCCACACGTGACATAGGTGGAGTTACAGGCTCGTGTGAGAGACCTTCAGGTTGCTCTATGGGTGGTTGCTCTTCAACTTCATAGAAGTTGTAATCTTCCTTATGAGGATTGAAATCCCATTCTCCCTCTTCATCGAAAACCACGTCTCGACTGATTACAGTCTTTTTGTTGTTTGGGTTATAAAGCTTGTACCCCTTCGAACTAGCATCATATCCAATAAAGATGAAGCTTTGACTCTTATCATCCAGCTTCGTTCTCCTTTCGTCTGGAACATGTACATGTGATATGCTTCCGAAAACGCGAAGATGAGATATTCCAGGTTTTCTCCCGCTCCATGCTTCTTGTGGTGTCATTCCCCACATACTCCTAGTTGGGGATCGGTTCAACAAATACACTGCACAAGCCACTGCTTCAGCCCAAAACTCCTTTGGCAACTTCTTGCTCTTGATCATACTTCGTGTCATATCAAGGATCGTTCTGTTCTTCCTTTCAGCAACTCCGTTCTGCTGGGGAGATCTTGGGACCGTCAAAGGTCGACGAATCCCATTGGCTTCGCAGAACTCTAAGAACTCCTTGGAAGTGAACTCTCCTCCTCTATCTTATCTCATTGCTTTGATTTGGGCGCCACTTTCTTTCTCTACACCAGCCTTGAATTTCTTGAATACTTCAAATACTTCTGATTTCTGCTTCAAGAAATATACCCAGGTTTTCCTTGAATAATCATCAATGAACAGAAGGAAGTAGTTACTCTTACCGAGAGAGCTTGGCTTGATCGGACCACACACATCGGTATGGATGAGCTCGAGCGGCTTCTTAGCTCTTGACTCTGTCTCCTTTGGAAAGCTCTTTCTGAATTGTTTTCCAACCAGACATCCTTCACATAGCTGCTCGGGATGTTTTATGCTCGGAAGTCCCCTCACCAATTCCAAACTTCCAAAGTTGAGATGCCCAAATCGGAGATGCCATAGCCATGATTCATCTTTGTAGCAGGTCTTGAGACACTTTGCAGTATCGTTTCGAATGTTCAGCGGAAACATTCGATTCTTTGTCATCTTCACCTTGGCAATTAGATCGCCTTTTCGATCTCTTATGAAAAGGTTGTTATAATCTTTCATGTGGATATCATAGCCCTTTTCTAAGAGTTGCCCCAAACTCAGGATATTACTTTTCATGTTCGGAACATAGTAGACGTTTGAGATTACCTGGTGACTTCCATCCTTGGCACGGAACAAAATATCTCCTTTTCCTTTCACTGATATTTGTGAGTCATCACCAAAGGAAACACTGCCACTTACTGACTCATCAAGGTCCACAAACATGCTTCTTCTTCCACACATATGATTGCTTGCACCAGTGTCAAGATACCATGTAGTCTGTTCCTCGCCACTCTTTTCCTTGTACGCCAACAATAACGTACCCTTCTCTTCGTCCTTTATCTCCGCATAAATTTGTCTTTTCCTCGATCTTGTTTTTCGGGGCCCAACAATCTGAGGCATAATGTCCATACTTCTGACAATTATAACACTGAACTTGAGACTTGTCATACCTCGAGTCTGGATGATGTCCTCTTCCACGACCTCGTGGCGAACTTTCTCCTCTCTCATAATTGTTGTTGGAATTTTGTCTACTGGAGTTCCAACCTCGTCCACGTCCAATGCCTCGACCTCTTCCTCCTCGTCCTCTGCCTCTTCGGTTACCACCTTGACTTCTCTCGTAACCTCAGTTTTCTTCTTTCTCCTTGAACTGTGACTTGAGAAGTTGCTCAGTAGTCTCATGCTTCTTTATATGCCTTTCTTCATATGCTTGCAATGATCCTTCTAATTGCTCGATCGTCATTTCCTTCAAGTCCTTGGTTTCTTCTATCGTCACCACAATGAGCTCGAATTTGGGATCCAAGGTGCGAAGTATCTTCTCCATGATCCTCACATCCTCTAACTCCTCCCCGTTTCTCCTTAACTGATTGGAGACGGCTTGGACCCTCGACACATAATCCGAGATAGACTCCGAAGGTTTCATATGTAAAGATTCAAACTCACCTCTCAAAGTTTGAAGACGAACCTTCTTTACTTGCTCAGCTCCTTTGCAAGAAGTCTTGAGTTTCTCCCATGCTTCCTTGGCTGAAGTTGCACTTGAGACCTTCTCAAAACCATCATCGTCCAACGCCTGGTAGATAAGAAACAGGGCCTTCTTGTCCCTCTTTCTTGAATCCTTCAAACTTTCTCTTTCGGGGGCGGTCAAAGCAGTTTCGCCTTCAACCTCATTTAGGCCATTTTCAACGACCTCCCAAACATCATGTGCTCCTAGTAGAGCTCTCATTTTGATGCTCCAATTGTCATAGTTGTTGGTTTTAAGTGATGGAACTTGAAAAGAAGATACGTTGGTCATACCTCAAACAATCAACTCGGATAGATTTGGACAGCAACCTTCAAACAGCTCCTGGCGGCGCGTCTGGACTCCGATTAGGACGATTCCTTTTCCTATTGATTCCTCTCTTCGAGATCTTCAGTTTGATATGCAATAGTGCATATGTTGGACAGCTCTCGGACCTCAGCTCTGATACCACTTTGTTGAAGATTAAAGAGGGAAACACAACTCTAATTCTTGAGGAGCTCACACTAAGGACACTTGTGTTTTGAAGGAAGAGGATTTTTGTTTCTCAACTTGATACTTACAACTCAATGGATGGTCCCTTTTATAGTGGGAGCAATCCACTCCATACAACTTTCAACCAACTCATTTAATGCTTCTACAACATTCTATACTCTTCTTCTAACTTCTAGCACATTCTAGGATATTCTTTTATCTTCTACTTTCTTCTAGCATTTTCTTGGACTTGGGCTAGATTTGGATTTGGGCTAGATTTGGACATGCACTTGGACATATACACTTGGGCCTTATTAAAACAAGTTTATATTTCAACAGATCCCCCTCCACACTGTAAGCTCATTTTTGAACTTTGGCGGTCTCATAGACAATATATTCCTTGGGCTGGAATTATTTGGCTTGGCACTAACATCCCTAGGTGTGCCTTTATTACATGGCTTTCCGACCAAGAACAGAATTGCAAGATTTATGCCTACCATTGATCCTATATATGCAACATGTGTGGGTTTGCAGAAGAATCAAGTAATCATGTTTGGTTTTCTTGCAACTTCTCAAGAACGGTCATTCATGAGGTAATGAGTTTTCAAAGACTTTTGCAAAGCTCATTTTTGAACTTTGGCGCTCTCATAGAGACAATATATTCCTTGGGCTGGAATGCTTTGGCTTGGCACTAACATCCCTAGGTGTGCCTTTATCACATGGCTTTCCGACCAAGAACATAATTGCAAGATTTATGCCTACCATTGATCCTATATGTGCAGCATGTGTGGGTTTGCAGAAGAATCAAGTAACCATGTTTGGTTTTCTTGCAACTTCTCAAGAACGATCATTCATGAGGTAATGAGAAAGGTTGGAGTGTATCACCACATGACTAATCTTAACAGTTGGCTCCAGTGGTTTACTGCAAGCAAGTGCAAGGTGTCCTCTACCTTCAAAATCCGATTAAGATTCTACACTAGTGAAGTTTATGAAATCCGATATGCAAGGAACAAAAAATGTTTTTTCTAACGAGCTAATACCGGATGGAGAATGTGTTAGAAGGATCGTTGAAAATGCTAGAACCCGCTTCCTTGGTCGCCCCAAAGCCCGATCCTGAACTGACGAACACTTGGATTTCGTTGATTTATCCCTTTTTGTTGTTCTTGTAACTTTTTGAAATTGTTCTTTTGACTATTTGAGTTGTCTCTTTCTCTGATTAAGGTTAAAATGTAATTATCAGGTTTGCCGAAACATTTTTGTTCTCCTGTTGCCGAAGTAATATAATTAATCTTTTCTAAAAAAGAAACAAAAAAGGAAATGATTAATGAAATGAACTAATTACTCAATTTATAAATCATTGAAGTGTTGTTACTTCGTTACTTGATTTGGACCTACCAATGTAAGTGGAATTTTCCTCTTTTATTGGTAGGACCTAGCTAGCTACTCTCATTTTCAAAAACTAAGTATAGACATACTGATGTAATTAAGATCGAGCATAGTAATATTACTGTACTCCACACTTGGAGATTCTATTCTGTTTGAAAAAAAAAATAGGACATTAACTAATACTCCTTCCATCCCTTTTCTTTCTTATTATGTACTTTGCATTTGGATTAAGATAAGTCAAATCAAAACAAAAGTATAAGTAATGACACACTAAATTATAAAATTTAACCAATAGAAAACTTATTATATGAAAAAAAGTTGATTTGATTGATAAAATGTTGTTATTAAGATATGAATAAAATAAATAAAATAATAATATTATAAGAAAAAAATAATAGATAGAAAAAGAAATAGAAACAAGTAAAGGACATCCAAAATGGAAACAGAAACAAAGGGGATGGAGACATTGAGTAAATGCTTGCCATTTCTTAGGCCAGCTATAATATAAACATGCACAAAGTACTCCAACTCCAAGTAAGCAAATTTAGTTACAACTCTTCGATCTCAACTGTCATTTTCGAGGTGTGTTATGAAAACAAAGGCCATACATATATGTAACGTACTATTATAGGTAGCTACCTGTTTGAACTCACTCTATATATGATTGTCAAAAAGAAAAAAGCTGGTATCCTGTTCCTATCTCGCCTTTTTCTTACTTTTTTCCTGTCATCTATGCGCCGATTTAACGTGCCTCATTTTCATTTATTGTGTTGTGTTGTTTTCTTCTGTACTTGATTGATCATCTCAAGATCGATCCTTTAAGGTAATACTAGTACTAATTACTTGTGCTTTCTTGTGATCTTTTTATTTCATATCCACTAATTAAGTTGGATAATTGGCAAAATCCGATATATAGACTCATATATAAACACGCCAAACTGTATGCACATGCCTGTATAAGTGTAAATATACAAGTACAACAGTACGTGTAGGTGCATATAATTAAGTTGACATTGTAAATCTTACTGAATTTATACGTATAGTATAAGTCGGTGAGTTGAAAATTGGAATAAAATTCCACCCTCGATCGATCTAGAATTCTAGATGGATGGTGAAACATGAATGGTGGGTGTGACTGTTCATCAGTGTTCACTATTTTCAGTACTTATGCAGATGATCAGATTCAGATCAGATCCATGGAATGGGCTTAATTATTATGCAAAAAAGTTAGATACAAATATATGAGTGATGAGTGATGAGTGATGTGTGATGAGTGATGGGTGGTTGCTTTCTTTCGATATTTCTCTGTTTGGTTTCTTGGGTTTACACGTCTGCCAGAACACTGCACCTACCAGCATGCAGCATATACGGAGTATATAGGAGCAGTATTTTTGTTTAATTAATTAAGTGGGGCATCATCTTTACCAAATTGCCCTACTGCATCTTATAAGAGGAGATCGAGGAGGCAAAAAGGACAATTTGGAGTTGCATGCATTTACGGTACGTATAAGTTTTAACTCCATTCCCGAAGATATATATATATCTTTGTATTGTTATCTTTTTCATATCTTATCTTTAGATAAGATTGTCTATGTTGTATATATTCTGCCCTAAAAGGCCTAATAAAATCATCAAATTATTCTCTCAAATCTACTCTAACATGGTATCGGAGCAGGTTTTCTAAAAACACGTTTTTTTTCCTATCTTCTTTCTCCCTTTTTCTGACGTTTCTTCACAACCTACATCATGGTTGATCCCAAAACAAAACGTTTAATCAATAACGTTGATTCTCCTTATTATCTTCACCCTTCTGATCATACAGGGCTTCCTATATGCTCTGTTGTGCTCAAAGGTGACAACTTTCAAGAGTGGTCCATAGCCATGAAAAACGCCTTTCGCGCAAAAGGAAAGATGGGTTTCTTGGATGTCGAATTCCCAAACCCACTGATCCCGATGAAGAAGATGACTGGTATCGTGTCCAATTCTATGCTGGTCGGATGGATACATCAATCTATTGATTCGTCCATTCGCACTTCTATATCTTACAGAGACAATGTCCAGGCACTTTGGGACGACATCACACAACGATTTTCGGTCGGTAACGGACCCAGAATCCTTCAAATTCGTCAATCCATTGCTCGTTCCCCTAAGAGGCCTAATCAAATCATCACATTATTCTCCCAAATCTACTCTAACAATATAGATGAATCAAAGATAAAGTTTCCCAATTCACATAATGTCATTATTAATCAAGCATTATACGTACAGTACGTTGCAGGTGATAAAGTCCGGTGGGCCGATAAACACGGGGGTCGTGTATATTAGCGCATATGTGCATTGTGCCCACAATATAAGTCCATGGGGTTCCATCCTAAAACCAATTGACAATAAGAGGAGTAATCCATTGTATTATATAGTGAGCTTTTTATTATCTCAACTTTCGATGTGGGAAACCTATTCTCACAGCAGGTATAAACAGATTACAGTATAATATTATATATGTAAATTCTGGTAGGCCCCGACCAAGCTATATACTGTATCGTGTATATATATACGGAGTAAATGCAAAGGAAGGGTAAATGAATTAAAAGTGAGAAGGAGGAGCGTGAATGCACGTTCCAGACAAATGGAGCAGGAAGCATAGTATCGAGGAAGAAGAAGAAGAAGATAGGGCGAATCTGATAGTATTCAGCTGTCAATTCCATTCTGTTGAAAGTTGAACCATACCCCTACAGTATATATTTAACTTAATTATGAGGTTATCATGACGCAATCATTTCCCCACGTCAACTATATTCCAAAGTTCTACTACTCCCTTCGTCCCCAAATGTTCTTCCCATTGTTATTTTTGACACTATTTACTTTACAAGATAATCTTCGATAGATCGTCTAATATATAAGAAAAAACATAGTAATATGAGATCTTGTTTGATTCGTTTCATCGAAAACTTTAACAATATCAAAATTTTATAATTTTATTAACGTATCTTTGGAGATATTAACGTTACAAAACGTGTCTCGACAAATGTGTCAAAAGTAAATGGGAAGAAGATTAAGGAACGGAGGGAGTAATTGTATAACAAATTCCCCAAATGAGAACTGCACGGGTTATCATCCTAATGTTTCGTACTGAATCACAGTCTTATAAGGGAGTACAAAATTACGAATTGTTGTTGCAAAGTATAGAATGAGCTCTCACCAAGGTTAATTTTCAAATTTCCTAATACAAATATTCAAACACAATTTTTATAAACGTATGTCTTTTCACCAAAAAAAAAACGTATGTACCCCGTCCCAACATGTAAGAAACAAGGGAAGAAAGTACATTAAATAGGATGAGTTGTCAATTGTCATATTTGCATGTCATATCCTTTCACGATTTTCTTGTACGTACATCAGTGTTCGTATTGTATGAAATACTAGTATTCAAATAAATGCGTTAATTAATTCATTAATACATCAATATTTCCACGACTATAAAACTTAGTAATCGGATTCTTGCATGACATTGCCTTATACGTATACAAATGCAAAATGAAGTATATTTGCTTTTGCTAGCTCCTATACACAACCCTAAAAATTATAATTTTGGAAAATTCATAATTAAATGTAAAAATATTCAGTTGATTTAGTGTTTAAAGTTAGGTTTTTTTAAACGTTTTATTGAGTGTAGTTAAAGATGTATGCAGTTATATAATTAGGGCAATAAAGCCCTCATGGACTCATTTGTCATATCTTATGCAAACCAAGCCCTAATATTGCATGTATTGGAAATATAAGGCATGTATGTTCGAAATTCCAGTAATACCCCTCGGCATAATTTTTTTAACTTACTAAGAGAGAGAGAGAGACTATACGACACAAAGAAGGTTAAAAGAAAGCATGAAAGAGAGGAAAGGGAACAAGAAGATGACAGGTCTATATACATATATAATGAGTAACACTATAGATTATATATCTACCTTCAATTATACATGGTCATCTCTATCCTTTTTGTCTCCTCTCATCCTATAAATACGCCCCTACTCTTTACTCGAATTTCCATCTCCTACCAAACTCACTTCAATTCTAATTTCAAATCATACAAAATGGCACCGACGACGACGTCAACAAGATGGTGTCCGACGCCGGAGCAACTGATGATACTCGAGGAGATGTACAGAGGAGGAGTAAGAACTCCAAATGCTACTCAGATTCAACACATCACTGCTCATCTCTCTTTGTATGGTAAGATCGAGGGCAAAAACGTCTTTTACTGGTTCCAAAACCATAAAGCTAGAGATAGGCAGAAGCTTAGAAGAAGGCTTGCTAAACACCTTCACTTACAACACCAACACCAACATCAACTCTTGTATTATCATTATCCTCATCCTCAATTTTCTCATCAAATCCAAACTCATCCTCATCAACTATTCAATTCCATTCAATCTACTATCACTCCTTCTAATAATCTCGGATTTCAGACCGCTTCCACACACGATTACTATGCTTCTTCGCCTTGCTTTCTGCAGCCTCAGGTAATTACTAATTCTAAGTTTGTAACGGTACATATATAACATACAAAGTCAGGTACATAAATAAAATGTTATGCATTTAAAGCGAATCAAATTAGTCTAGTGTGTGTCAAATCCATTGACATGATTGATATGGTGGTGGGTGAGCAGTATTTCTCCGTTACACATATTATAACGGTTGTTTGTTCCATCTCTTCCCCTATAATTACAATTTATAACACCCTTTATAGATTTGTTTTTTTTTTTAAATTTGATTCAGGGAAATGTTTCGTGCGATGAAGCCATGTGCTACTCCTGGAAGCATGAAGAGGCATCGATGAGAAAGCAGGCTGATGATTGGGTGGTTATATCTTCGGGATTGAACTCTAGCCAACCAGTGAAAACACTAGAGCTCTTCCCAGTTACATCCTCCAGCTGCAACATTAATGAAGAATCTGAATTTTAATCATGGATAATTAATTACCTAAGTTGGATTGGACTATTAATTATTATGTAGGTAAAAGTATTGTGCTAGCTAGCTAGTATGGTTTAATTATTAAGGTACGTCATCGATAGCTAGCTTGTTGTATTAGGGTACGTGTAATTAAGGTTAATTCCCAAGTGTTAAGAATGATTGTTGCTACGTACGTGCTTAATGTTATATATATATATATATGAGTACCATATATTAGTGCATGTGGCTGTACTAACTAACTCGATCTGGTGGAAACAACTATACCCAACGTACGGAACAAATTTTAATTGGCAAGATATTAAGGATGGTAGAAAAAGAGTATGAACAAACACACAAGTATGACATGATGTATGAGTAGAGAGTCGTATTACAACAGGGAGCATGCATATATGTCTTCAAAAAAGGTGACATAATGTAGTACAATTCACTGTGTTTGTTATGCATGTTACTATCTATATATATAAAATTAGTATATTTCCTTATCTTTGTATCTTCCTTTTGCTTAAAATTCTATCTCTATATTAAGAAGATAGATCTTTCACACTTAGCATAATTATATGCTGATCTTCCTCTTTACCGTTGGCAAACCTTGTATATATGAGATTCCTATTCCCTTGTAATTATAACCACGATAATAACATATTATACAGTTCAATAATTCTATATGGTATCAGTTTTCTAAGGGGTTTTCAAACCGATCCTTCATCGTCTTCCTCATGCCGGAAACCACGAACAATGTTGGTACTACATCCGAACCATGGGAGAAACCAAATCACCCCCTCTACTTCCATCATTCCGATCAGCAAGGTGCGGTTCTCGTCTCGCAACCACTGGTTGAAGATAATTTCACATCTTGGCAAAGTTCAATGATAATGGCCTTAACTATCAAAAACAAGGCCGGATTCGTTGACGGGTCGTTACCTAAACCGACCAACAAACCACTCGAAGAATCTCAATGGGAACGATGCAACGTTCTTGTCAAAACTTGGCTCCTCGGTTCAATGTCCAGCGACATCTCGAAGAGTGTCATCCATTGCAAGGATGCTCGAGGTATTTGGCTCGAACTCATAGATCGTTTCTCTCAAACTATTATTGTCTCGCTTTTCAATATCGAAAAACAGATCCATGAATACATACAAGGACAAGATTCACTTAGCACCTATTTCACCAAACTTAAATCCCTTTGGGATGAGAAGGATGCACTCACCATCATCCGCCCATGTTCCTGCAACGCTGCTGCAGACTTCCACACCTTCATCAACAATCAAAAGTCCATGAAATTCATAATGGGCTTAGGTTCTGAGTACGAACAGATTCGAGGGACCATAATTGGCTTAGATCCTTTTCCAGAACCGAATAAAGCCTATTCCATGGTCCTTCGCCATGAATAACAAGCCAAGATTTACAAACCTCCTGTGCCATTGGAGACCACCGCCTTCGCCGTCAAGCGGCACCATGATTCATCTACGAGTGGTGGCACCAAATATTGTGAGAAGTGTAACTTGACGAATCACAACATGAAGCATTGTCGTTCACACCTCTTATGCGGCTTCTGCAATAATAAAGGCCACACTCTCGAGTATTGTCGGAAACGGAAGCGTTCCATGGAAGGCGACCAACCAAGCTCTAGTGTCAACAACATTGTGCAGATGCCTCCTTCTAGTGCCATGCCAACTGCACAGCCTCTGTCTTCCGACTATCAACAAGTCATGGAGATGATCAAGAGCCTTAATCTAAAGGAGATAGCCTCACACCAGCTCTCTGACGCAAATAAATCTACTCCACATGCTTCCGCAAATCAAGTTGGTATTATTTCTAACTATAATCTTTTCTCAGGTAATATTAATACTTGTTCGAGTCCTCTCTTAGATTTATGGATTATGGATAGCGGTGCTAGCGATCACATTACATATCATACTCGTTATATGGATTCTTATACACCGATTACTAATCGTTTCGTTCGTTTACCCGTTGGTAAGTCTTATACTGTTTCTCATATAGGCACTGTCACTTTTAGCTCTCAACTAAAAATTAATAATGTCCTTTGTGTACCCGCTTTCTCGGTTAACCTCGTCTCCGTTAGTAAATTGGGTTATGAATATTTTTATGCTACTATCTTTTTAAAACGTATTTGTATAATTCAGGACCTTCGTACGGGGAAGATGATTGGGACTGCCCGTGAACGTGACGGACTCTTCTTCCTCAAATCCAAGCCAACGTCCATTACTTACAATGTTACAACCTCAGATTCTCTATGGCACCAACGTGTTGGTCATCCATCGCAACAAGTATCATCCCTCCTACCTGTTTTTAATAAAAGTCAACTCGAACACTCTTGTTTAATTTGCCCTTTAGCAAAACAGACTCGTCACTCTTTTCCCATTCGTACTTCTATTAGTTCTTCTTGTTTTGATCTTATTCATATCGATATTTGGGGAGGTTATCATGTTCCTTGTTTAACAGGTGCACGCTATTTTTTAACTATTGTGGATGATCATTCTAAATTTACTTGGGTTTATCTTATGAAAAGCAAGGCCGAGGCTCGGCCCCTTATTATTCAATTCGTCAACCTTATTGAAAACCAATTTTCTACAAAAATTAAAATTATTCGAAGTGACAACGGTCCCGGATTTAAATGTTTTGATTTCTACTCTTCTAAAGGTATATTACATCAAACTAGTTGCATTAATACGCCACAACAAAATGGTGTTGCCGAACGCAAACATCGACACCTATTAAATGTGGCTCGTGCACTTCTTTTCCAATCTCATTTACCAAATTTTTTTTGGGGAGATGCCATCCTCACCGCTACCTACTTGATTAATCGTATGCCAAGTCGAATTTTACAAAACAAAACTCCTTTCGAAAAATTGTTTTCCAAACCTCCTGTTTATTCTCATCTACGTGTTTTTGGTTGTCGTTGCTTTGCTTCAACCCATCCATATCGCCCTCAAAAATTTGAACCACGCGTCATTGAATGTGTTTTTATTGGCTACCCACCCGGTATCAAAGGTTACAAACTATACGATTTTCGAACAAAGAAAACCATTGTTTCACGTGATGTTATTTTTCATGAAACCGAGTTTCCATATTTACAATTTTCATCCTCTACTCAAAATAATTTACCACTTCCAAGTTTTAAAACTTCTTCTATTATTTATGATGACGAAGTGCCCACTACTACCCCTACCAATCCCAACTCAACCATTACCATCACACAAATTCCTGAGGCTAATCACCCACCTCACAACACCCCTATCACTCCTACCACTCAACCAAACCTTACGCCTGACAACACCACATTACCACTCTCTCCTGTTGCAATACATACATCACCCAACCCCTTACCACCCACAGAACCACGTCGCTCATCTCGACCAACCAAAATATCCCATACATTACGTGACTTTCACGTAGAAACTAGCCTTCCATCTCGACCACCTACCCAATCATCTTCCTCCAACAATATCACCTCAGGTAAGGCTTTTCCATTAGCCAATGTACTATCTTATGAAAAACTCTCTACAAATTATAAACATTTTGTCTCTAACATCATGCTTGAGCAAGAACCCAAGTCTTTTTTGCAGGCTAATAAGTCCAACAATTGGAAGGATGCCATGGCCAAAGAAATCAAAGCTCTAGAGGACAATAAGACATGGAGTCTTGTACCACTTCCACCAAACAAACGCCCCATTGGTTGCAAATGGGTTTATAAAATTAAATATAAACCCGACGGAACGATCGAACGGTACAAAGCTCGTCTCGTTGCAAAAGGATATAATCAGATTGATGGAGTGGATTATCAAGAAACCTTCGCCCCGGTCGCTAAACTCACAACTGTTCGGGTCCTCATCAGCATAGCATCTATCCACGATTGGCACCTGCATCAACTCGACGTCAATAATGCCTTCCTAAATGGTGATCTTTTTGAGGACGTTTACATGAAGTTGCCACCCGGATTTCATCGGAAGGGGGAGACGAGATTTTGTAAGCTTCACAAGTCGCTCTATGGACTCAAGCAAGCTTCTCGGCAGTGGTTTATGAAGCTCTCTAGTTCTCTCAAACAAGCCGGATTCACACAATCTCGGGCTGACTACTCCCTCTTCTTACGACATCATAAAGGTATGTTTACCATCCTCTTAATATATGTTGATGATGTAATTATTACTGGGACTAACCTGCAGGATATAGAAGACACAAAGGCCTTCCTCTCTACGCAATTCAAGCTGAAAGATATGGGACAACTCAAATACTTTCTTGGAATCGAAGTTGCACGGTCAAAGGAAGGGATTACACTTTGTCAATGCAAATATGCCTTAGAGATCTTGGACGACACTAGATTCCTTGGAGCTAAACCAGCCTCTGTCCCGCTCGACCAACATCTCACCCTTACCAAGGAACACGGCGACCCTCTACCAAGATTCAACAAGGTCGTATTCAAACAATGCACATCCGCACACATGATCAACCCGCAGATTTGTTTACAAAGCCTCTCGGACCGGCTATCTTCTCAAGTCTTCTATCCAAGTTGAGTGTTATTAACATACACTCCACTTGAGGGGGAGTATTAACATATAAAATCAGTATATTTCCTTATCTTTGTATCTTCCTTTTGCTTAAGATTCTATCTCTATATTAGGAAGATAGATCTTTCACACTTAGCATAATTATATGCTGATCTTCCTCTTTACCGTTGGCAAACCTTGTATATATGGGATTCCTATTGCCTTGTAATTATAACCACGATAATAACATATTATACAGTTCAATAATTCTATATAATCTTCCTTCCTTTCCAAATCGGAATTTCATTGACATTTTGAATTTTATTTTACTTTTTTATGGTTTAATAGTGTGTATGATTAGGACACAAGTTTTTTTTACTCGCTAATTCATTGCGTATAACTCGATTGAAAAAGAAGGCGGAAACAAAATAGAGTTGTAGCATTGTGTAAAATAGACAACTGACTTGATGATCTTCACCTCCATTTTCGGAGTGTTTGGACTGACAGGAAATTTGTTGGTTTGCAAGTACTAGGGAATTCAAATTAAACAAGTTTAATTACAGTAGTGTAAAATGGACAACTGTTGAAGAAGAATGGACAAGACAAAGATGAACAAAATAGCAAGTTGTGCATGGGAGTTCAGTTGAGACACTTGAAATGTCACAATTTTTTTTTTACTCGTCATTTAAAACATACAGAACAGACAGTCAGACAATTCAATCTCCTGCATTGGTTTGTACTTACTCATACACATAATGTGGGTCCACTCCCCTGCTGTCTGCATTTACTACAAGTGTACAACATTAGTTTTATTTCAAATCTTGGTTTTAATTTTTGGGTAATCAGGTTTGATAATGTGCACTCTAATTAATCACTTGTGTTAATTTCTTCATGATTTTCTTGCTGCATCCCTCTTGGCTTTGTGACCCTTGTTTGTCTAGGCTGTATCCCTCTCGGTTATATCGATCAACTCAGTTACTTGGCCTTTTAGCTCCTTTCTCACCTTTTGTAATTGGTGATTTCCTACTACGTGGAGTACTCTATACTCTATAGTCAGGATTATATTGTACAGGTTTATGTAACAGATTAGGAGCCGGTTTTGTAATTTGGGCTTTGGTCCAATATTGTAGTTCACTGCCACTAAGAGGAAGCTCTAGGGTTTCGATTGAGACAGTTTAGCTAGATTCTTCGATGGTGGTTTGTGTGGGAGCCAAAAATAACTCCCCCAGAATTACGCATTTAGCAAAAACAACAAAAATCACTTAATGCCAGTTGTCCGAGCCAACCCGAGTTCCGGACCTGTGTCAACCAGCTACGAATGAGAACCCCTTCAAAAAGCAAAGCAAAGGCCGTGGTCCAATCAACTCGCAAGCAAACCCGCTCAGTATCCAGAATAGCCCTACAAGTGAGCAAGGAAATTCTCGATGTGAGACGGACTCGATCGAAAGCCAGCCAGAGTATGAGCAAGCAAACAAACAAACACGATTAGACTATTAGACTTCAACCTTTGAGACCACATCCAGTAGACAGCGGGAACTGTCAACCCTGATTGACAAGAAAGAATTTTACCCTTTGATCGCCTCTCCTTGGTCGCCAGTATCTCGCAAAGAAAGACCGTGTATTTTGATCGCTCCACCTTGACTCTCCACCCTTCAGTCATTTCAGTTTCCATCTTGGATAAAGAAGAAGAATTCATTGCGTTAAGACTTTCTCTTTTGCTAAATTGTCTTCAGACAACTCAGAGAACATCTCAAATGCTTGTGTTGGGGTCTTTTTCTGGATGTTACCTCCAAAAGCTGCATTCCCCATTCGACGCTCGTCGTCAAGGAGGCCATTGATTAAGTAAAGAATGAGATCATTATCAATGTAGCTCTTGTATGAGCAACTCGAGAAAAGCCTTTTGAATGTTTCGTAATATTCATACAAATTTTAAAAGTTTATTGTTCAATGGTGGCGATGCTTTTCTTTAGACTGTTGAGCTTTGTGGCGGGGAAGTATTTCTCTAGAAACATTTTCTTTATCTTTGCACATGTATCAATACCTACTAGAACAAGAGAATTAATAAAATTAGTTTCTCACAACCCAACAACAAAAGGCTTCAATTGGCAAGCGAAACAAATTAAGGGAAAATTAGTTTCTCAATGACATGGAGGCAAAAACTAGGGAAATAAAGTTGTAATCTTCAAAAAATGCTTAACTTAAAAATTAAAGTGTTTCAAGCTTAAATATCTACTAATAAATCCCGAAATATAAAATAAAAGGAAATAAAAAGGAAAAATGAATAACAAATAAAACACGGACTAGGATTCGCTTCTTCGGAGCCAAATCCGCGAGCGCGGAAACACTTAGTGAAATTTCTCGAACGATCTTCTTCCGCTGGCAATCCGCTGGCGCTGAGTCTGATTTTGCACTAATCCGTGGGCGCAGATTTCTGGGCTCGCTCGCGGCTCACCCGCAGATTTCTGATTGCAACAGCTTCTTGTCTCCGTCTTCGAATTTTCAAGTCTTCTAACTTCATTTTCTTCAAATCTTCAAAACACTTCTTCAATCTTGTAATTCTTCATGGTTCTTCACTTCTTCTCCTTAGCTCAAGATCATGTAATTACATATAAAACGACTAAAAAATGATCCCTTAGTTATGCTAATAACCACTAGATAGCATATGCAAAACGCTACACATCATGGTCCTTAATATCTTTGGATTTTGTCTCATTGTTGCTAATGGACGTCGCGATTTCGTCAACGTATTTGTGGGTCAAAAATTGATGGCTTGATTATCTTCTTCTTTTTCTTCTCCTATAAGTAGACCATTCTCGCTTGCCCTGGTGTGCTCTATGCGTTTGCTGTTCATTTTGCTTGTTTTTTCTTTTTGCATTTTGTAGGCTCCGAACTCTCTCTGGCATCGGATTATGGACGTTGTCATCGCGATTATCTATCTCCCATTGTGCGCTCCGTTTTTGGTTAGTTTTCCGGCTTTGTACAAATTATGTTCTTCTGTTGTATCTATCTCTTTTGCTTTTTTTTCCGGTTGTTGTATGCTCCGTGCTTTTCCCGGACGTTATCGTCGCGATCCTCTATCCTATTTTCTGGGTTTTCCAGATTTCGTTATTTTGTTGTTTGTATTTCTTCTCATGTGTCTTTAGCGTTGGCCGTCGATGTTTGCCTCTTTTTCTTCTTTCTCATGCTTCTTTCTGGCATGTTGTCGATAAGAGTCTCGTTGTAGGACCTTTCGTCGAAGTATGTAGATGTAAGTTGTAACTGCTCAATCCTTTTTCCCCGCTTTTATCTTTTGCTTGTGCTATGCTTGCTGATGCTTTTACAGGGTTATACTGGTCTGCTGACTCTGTTAGGCGATATTGGTTGATGCTTACGATGGACTTCTTGGCGAGGGTGTTGTTGTTCACACGTCACGCGTCGTCGTTCATGATAGTATTTGCAGCGTAGTCGCATACAAGAGTATCCATGTTGACTACCAGTCTTCGTTTATTCCGGTTGATAGGTCGAAGGCACTTTTATCGTTTGTGCCGCGATATTTGATAATTTCTATCGCAGAGGCTATCGCGATGACCGGGCAAAGCTTTGAATGTTTTTTCCTACTGTGTGCTAATATTCTTTTTTTAGTCTCTATTTAGTATCTTTATGTTTCTACTTGACGTCATTTGTCTCTAGTTTCTTTTTGCGGTTAAGATTTGATGGCCATCATTGTGTGTGTTATCTTTTACATAGACCGCCAATACCATATTCGCGTCCTTGCTAACATGTGCAAGTTGTATGTCATCGACGATAGGTGTGTCCTTATTTGCGTCTATTTTCTTTTATTTTCGTTTTCTTCATGTTTTAGTTTGTGTTTATTGTTGTAGTTGCAAATACGTTGCGCTGATTAGTTTTTGTCTGTCATCGTTCTCTTGTTGTGTTTGTTTTTGCGTCTCTATGCTTTGTTTGATGTCTTATTCTTATCGCATGAAAGCTGAGTTTTGGCGCATGGGGTTATTGTCGCGTTCGCGTTGCTCATGACATTTGTCTAGATTTAGGTATAAATGGTAATTATGCGCCTTTTCTTTACAATTTTCGACAACACATGTGTTTTACCTTTATTTCAATTGCTCATTGCAAGTTTAGTGAGAGTTCGGCCCCTCTTGTTTCGCGATTACACTCATTGAAAATTGATCCCTCTGCGGTTGTACATTTGAGCACTCGCCCAACTTATTATATTGTCCCTATGGAGGTCTTATCTTAGACCCTGCGCTACTAAATATTTTTAGGTGTTGTTGCTGATATAACACCTTATCCTATTTTTGCGCTCTCAGATGTTCGGTGTTGCACTTTGTTGGTTGTATAAGATTGTTTGTCGTGGTTGGTTTTCTTGATGGTTCTATTCAAAGCTATGTTGTGGGATATTTGTTTGGGTGCAAATGTTGTGGGAAGACTTGTGATCATATTTCTTGTGCCGGGTATTTTCCATGGTATTGTCGTCAGCCAACGTAACTCCAAGCAGCCACGGCGTTGTGAGGTGGGCTTTGAAATATCTAGAGAGTATTTACTTCTCAACGACAGTTGGCGTCAGTCTCTTAGCGCGGCCAGGCGTGGTACGGTTTCACTGTTTCTCTTGTTTTAGTTGCGCCGCTATACAACAAGGATATATGGCTGACTATTGTATGTGTTGTTATATGCTATTGTAAATGTAATGTGAGTTGTTCCTTAACTCCTTGAGCCTTGTTAGTTTACTTTTTTTTTTGCGTTGTAACGCGTTAGCCCGCTGTTGTAGTTGTTTACGTTTAATTCTCCATTCGTGGGGTAATCGATGACACCTATTGTCTACAGCTTGCCTCCAACTTGAGTCTGACACTTGCCCTAATTTGTGTGCTTTATTTTGATGGTGATGATTGCGTTTCCGTGCACTCGAAACCAAAAGGAGCGGCTACGATCAATATTGTAACCCTACTATGATAAAAAAACTTAACTACGGTAATACTATACTTTGCGCCTATTAATCTATTCTATCTATCATGCAATGTATCTAAAGATCTCAACCACCCAATTTTGTTTACACTGACCCTGGTTTTGCGCTCCCAGCCAAAATGAGCGGTTGCAATCGATTTTGTAACCCTACTATGATTAAAAGTTTAACAATGGTAACCCTCGGCCCAAAGTTGCACCTGCCTATGCACTTGCATTAAATGCTATACTTTGTGCTTATAATCCTATAACAACTATCATGCAATGTATCTAAAGGTCCCAGCCTAGCTCCCACTTGAGTTTGGCCCTGCTTTGTGTGTTTTATTTTGACCGTGACAATTGCGGTTCCGTGCGCTCTAAGCCCAGATGAGTGGATGTGATCGATATTGTGACTTTAGTATGATTAAAAGCTTTACTATTGTGACCCTCGGTCCGAAGATGCACATGCATACTTTGCGCATATAACCTATCCCAGCTTTCATGCAATGTATCTAAAGGTGTCAGGCTCCCACTTGAGTCTGACCCTGGTGTGTATGCTTTATTGTGGCGGTGACGATTGTGATTTCGTTCGCTCCAAGCGCAAATGAGCGGCTGAGATCGATATTTTAACCCTACTATGATTAAAAGCTTAACTATGGTAACTCTCGGCCCGAAGTGGCACATGCATATGCACTTGCATTAAATGCTATACTCTGTGCATGTAAACCTATTCCAGCTGTCATGCAATGTATCTAAAGTTCTCAGCCTCCCACTTGAGTGTGACCCTAGTTTTGTGTGCTTTATTTTGACGGTGCTGAATGCTATTCCGTGCGCTCCAAGCCCAAATGAATGGATGCGATCGATATTGTAACCCTACTATGATTAAAAGCTTAGCTATGGTTACTCTCGGCCCGAAGGGCCACATGCCTACGCACTTGCATTAAATGCTCTATTCTGCGCCTATAAACCTATTCCAATTGTCATGCAATGTATTTTAAGGTATCAGCCTCCCACTTGAGTCTGACCCTTGTTTGTGTGCTTTATTTTTACAGCGAGGATTGCGATTCCGTGCGCTCCAAGCCCAATAAAACAAAGAGTCAATATTGTAACCCTACTATGACTAAAAGCTTAACTATGGTTACTCTCAGCCCGAAGCTTCTTATGCCTATGCACTTACATTGAATGCTATATATGCGCCTATAAACCTATTCCCGCTGTCATGCAATGTATTTAAAGATCTTAGCCTTCACCTTGAGTATCACCCTAGTTTGTGTGCTTTATTTTGACGGTGACGATTGCGTTTGCGTCCCCTCCAAGCCGAAATGAGCGGTTATGATCGATATTGTAAGTTACTATGATTAAAAGCTTAACAATGGTTACCCTTGGCCCAAAGTTCACACGTCTATCAAGATGTCATCCAATGTATGTACCGATTACAACTTCACATTTGTATCTGACACACGCTCTTTTTTTACAGTGACGATTGCGTAATAGTGCGTTCCCAAGTGTGATCGGTAACTGCAAAATCTCGATTCCCATATTTTCCTTTCAAATTTCTTATTTCTTATTTTTTTAGTGTTATCAATCTGAAATCTTAGTATCCACCTCTTATTCTTAATTCTATAGAAATGTTATTATTAAGTTTTATTTTACAATACAATCCTAATTATTATATTTGGTTTTTAAATTCCTTATAACTTATTATAATTACACAAAACGTAATTCTTCGTTTCCACCTCTTATTCTTAATTTATACAAATCTTAATAATTAGATTTGCTCTATATAATTCTTATTCATATTCTTGCAAATCTGTAGGATCTGTAAGTTAGTATCAAGGGAACTGTGACAAAGAGTTGTCCAGTTCCTATACACATCGGAAGTAATGAAATAAGTTATCAACACATTACTTAAGGTGGAAACACTAGATAACCATCTAGGTATCTTTGGATGAAAACCACCCCTCTTTCGACGATTGAAAAGTGTACTTCTATATTCAATCAATGAGTTTAGAGATGAACGAGATTACAAACTTATTGCTAAGTACTAACATAGTTCATATCAGAAACTCTGAGATGAAACACAAGTGAACTTACTCAATGTTCTTTTTCAAGAACAACTCTCTCTCTTCTTAGTCTGATGCACTTCAAGTTCCTTCAAAATACATGAGCCCTAAGAACGTAAAGATCATCATATATATAGGGGAAAGTATGCCGTATAAAGATATTTCAAGAGTATATTATATGATGCGGGAGCATCTGAGCTACCATCAAGAGCATCCGAGCTATCATCAAGGACGCCTCGTCCTAAATCTAGAGATGTGTTAACCACTGGAGCTAGGGCTAAAGATCGCTACGCGCCATCATTGAAGTCATTGATAGTAGCCCGAGCTCGTATTGTAGCCATTCAAGCTCGTAGAGATCCAGTTTGAGTCAAGATGAGAAGTCAAGTACTGAAGATGAAATAAACTAGACTTCAAGACGAAACTCTAGGCTTTAGAATCTCTCAATTCCGATCTCAGACGAAAGAGAACGAGCCGTTTCAAAAAGAGCTGTCGGCGACATGTCTACAACCGCGCCCGCGACTCCATAACCGCGCCCGCGGCTCCATAACCGCGCCCGCGGCTCAATAACCGCGCCCGCGGATCACGGGCTGATGAACTTGATTCGCAGAACTAAATCCGCGACCGCGGCTCCAATTCCGCGCCCGCGGATTCCCTGCTGAAGACTTCCGAGATTATCTTGTTTTGATTGTTTCCGGGATTATTTCTTTTAATTGGTTTTGTTATTTTAGGATATACTTTTATTTACTTATTTCTTTTAATTGGCCACCTTATTGTCCCTATATAAGGTTTGCCTTAGTTGTTGTTTTACCCCCCCCCCAGACTTTGATATTGAATACAGCGTTTATCGTTTTTCCTCCCAAAAGAGAGAGCTTTTGTGAGAAGAGTGCCCCGTGTGCATTGTCGTTCAGTTGGCCCTAGTTGTGCTTGTGTGTGTCAATCTCCTCCATAAGGTTGGTGCTATCGGGACTCCATAGAGCAACCTCCAGGTGCCTTGACCCACCAAAGTCATTGTGTTTGGTTGTAATCATCCGTTGGGGTTTCTTCATCATTCGGTAAGGTTCTTGTTCTTAAGTTCAAGGGTTTTATCGTTGTTTGATTTGGTTCCAATTGGCCTATCATTCGACTTATCCTTCTTTCATCTCATTCTAATTCCGCCTTTCTTCTCTGTTCGAGTTCCTATTCGAGTTTGGTGTCTAGGTCGGCAACTGCGGCTTATCCCCGCATCAAATTGGTATCAGAGCTGTGTTGACACCATTCGTCTTCACAAGAACATCAAGAGACCCCTATCCAGAAAATCACAAAAAGAGTAAGCTTTTATTTTCTTGTTTGTCAGTTTCTTTTAGAAATTGATTTTGAGTCTTCCATTGCTTTGATATTTCTTGTTGAGTCATTACAGGTTGTGTGCAAGAAGCTTGGATCGATTAGTGTTGGTGGAGATCGAAAGATTGGAGTTTGGAGCATCCTTGTCCCAAAATCCATTCATCCCATCACCCCATCACAAATTCATCCATCCCTACCAAAACGCAGCCATCAGAAACCCTAAAGAATTGCTGGAATTTCTTTCCTTGAAGCCCAAACAAGATCTTCAAAAAAAAGAAATCTTATCTTTCTACAAGAGAATCTTATCTTTCTACAAGGGAAATCAAGTTAGTTGTTATTTTTATTTATTTTCAATTTCGTTTTGTTTAGTTGAGACAAAAAAAAAATTCAAAAAAAAAATTCAATAAAAAAGAATCGAAAAGTCTCAAAGTCAGTAGTTTATTTTACGTTTTGTTGAGTCAGAGTCTAGTTTGATATTGTTTAAGTCAGATCTCAAGAACTCAAAGGAAATCGGGTTGAACGAGCCCAAACGGAAGTGAGAAACCACCAGGCCGCGACAGAAACCGCGCCCGCGGCTCATTAGCCGCACCCGCGGTTCAAGCCGCACCTGCGGAATTTAGGCCGCGCCCGCGGCTCCGCCTCAGAAGCCATTGTTTGAAATCCGCGCCCGCGGAACCATCACTGTTTGACTTTCCATTCCTTTCAGCTACGAGCCTCAATTATTGCCTAACCCTCCCGACTCCGTCTTCGATCCTTCATTAACACCAGTCGGGACAAGTTAAGGTACGCTTCCCTTTTGGCCCTCTTGAGTTCATACTTGAGTTGTATTAGTTGTTTGCATTTACATTCTTGCAAACGTCTTTTGAGTCTTTGTTTCTTTCTTTCGTTGAGTCATTTTGCTTTGAGTCAGAACCTTGAAGTTGAAACCCCATCCCTACACTAGCCATCTCCATCTCTACCATCACTCATATTAGTGCTAGGAGCTTGTTAGTTTCAACTTATTGGGTTATTGATCCATACAAGTCAATTCATCAAAGAAAAGCTGGTTGCAACGACAATTGAGAGAGAGTGCAGAGGAAAACATACGAGAGTAAACACTAGCGAGTTGTTTTCATTTACACTCACTTAACATTGTTCTGTGTTAGTCTTTTCTTTGATAATGGACAGGTTCGTTTCTCCCAGAAGGAGACCTCCAAGGGGATATCAGCAGGAGTACATGGAGAGTGAAGATTGGCAACCATACAAAGATGTCCAAAGAAGAAGAGGACGTGAGCTAGAGCAAATTGGTCTTGCCAAGATCAAGCTGAACATTCCAAGATTTGAAGGTTGGGACGTGGATGAGTATATGGAATGGGAAGCCAAGGTTGAGCAGATTTGGAGTCATAACTTCATGGAATTCCAAAAGGTAAGATTTGTTGTTCGTGAATTTACCGGCAATGCACTGAAATGGTGGAATAATCTTGAGGAAGAAAGGAGAAGAGCACTTGATCCATTTGTGAACACTTGGAGGCAAATGAAGACCTTAATGAGAGCTCGCTTTGTGCCTCCATATTTCGTGCGTAAGCTCAGGCAAAGGTTGGATAATTTGAGGCAAGGAACCATGTCAGCAGAGGAGACATACAATGCAATGAAGGCTTCTATGGTTCGAGCTAATGTGCATGAAAATGAGGAGACTACTATGAATAGGTATCTTCATATACTAAACTCGTATTTAGCTAACAAAGTATATTTGTATAGCTACTCCTCCATGGAAGAATTGTTGCACTTGGCCATCAAGATTGAGAGGAGAACAAAGGCCAAGAAGCAAAAAGAAATAGAGAAGGCTACAGAAGACTGGCAAGCGCGAGTGCAAGCGGTAGTGAAAAACAGCTTTGCTAACGTAGAAGCCGAGCTTGAGCGTTGGAGTTGTCAAGTCAAAGAGGCTGCCAAGAAGAAGGAAAAGGATAAGAAGCCAGAAAGGAATCTAAGGCTTGCCTCTCCATCACAAGAAGTTAACCCAGGGAGCACTTCTAATCTTTCTACTAAAATTGAAGATGTTTTGTGCTTAAACTGTCAAAGTAGAAATCATATGATTAATGATTGCCTTGATATGCTTAAACACCTAGAACAAATTGAGATTGAATATGAAAAAGGTGATAGTATTGATGATGTTGTTTGTGTTGATGATCTTAAAACTGATTTAGATAATGAAGTTGAAATTGAGTATGAGCATGTTGATTCAATTGATAGGAAAGATTTTCATGTACAAACTGCTTATTGTGATGAAATTATAGGAGAAACTCATTGTCTAGGTAAAGTTGAGGATTGAAACATGAAAATTGATGAAGGTAATTGTAGTGAAATTGCTAGCATGGAATTGAATACTACCTTGCAACTTACTACAAATTTATACCCTAGTCCTATAAAACTGCATTGGATTAATGATTGTGTTGATTGGAATTTGAACAAGCATGCTAAGGAAGCCATGACATTAGAACATTATGATGATACTATTTCATGTGATGTTGTGCCTATGCAAGTTTGTCAAGTTTTATTAGATTATCTATGGCAGTATGATAAGAGAGTTGCCCATGATGGTTTTGTTAATCGTCATTCCTTACCCTTCTATGCTAGAATTGTTGTTCTTCCACCTATTATTCCTTCACAGGTCGCTGATGAGTATGACAAGAGGAAGGACAAGGATAAAAGAGCTAAAAGAATGAAGGAAGGCAAGGATTCCCCACAACATCAAATTTGTTCCTCAAGGTGGAGCTATGCACTCAAGGCATTCAAGAGGAAGTTGTGCATCAAAGAGGATGACGCCTATGAAGATCGTTCTACCATTCATATCAAATCTGATTCGAGGTCGAATCCTTTTCAAGAAGGGGAGAATGATGCGGGAGCATCTGAGCTACCATCAAGAGCATCCGAGCTATCATCAAGGACGCCTCGTCCTAAATCTAGAGATGTGTTAACCACTGGAGCTAGGGCTAAAGATCTCTACGCGCCATCATTGAAGTCATTGATAGTAGCCCGAGCTCGTATTGTAGCCATTCAAGCTCGTAGAGATCCAGTTCGAGTCAAGATGAGAAGTCAAGTACTGAAGATGAAATAAACTAGACTTCAAGACGAAACTCTAGGCTTTGGAATCGCTCAATTCCGATCTCAGACGAAAGAGAACGAGCCGTTTCAAAAAGAGCTGTCGGCGACATGTCTACAACCGCGCCCGCGGCTCCATAACCGCGCCCGCGGCTCCATAACCGCGCCCGCGGATCACGGGCTGATGAACTTGATTCGCAGAACTAAATCCGCGACCGCGGCTCCAATTTCGCGCCCGCGGATTCCCTGCTGAAGACTTCCGAGATTATCTTGTTTTGATTGTATCCGGGATTATTTCTTTTAATTGGTTTTGTTATTTTAGGATATACTTTTATTTACTTATTTCTTTTAATTGGCCACCTTATTGTCCCTATATAAGGTTTGCCTTAGTTGTTGTTTTACCCCCCCCCCCCCAGACTTTGGTATTGAATACAACGTTTATCGTTTTTCCTCTCAAAAGAGAGAGCTTTTGTGAGAAGAGTGCCCCGTGTGCATTGTCGTTCAGTTGGCCCTAGTTGTGCTTGTGTGTGTCAATCTCCTCCATAAGGTTGGTGCTATCAGGACTCCATAGAGCAACCTCCAGGTGCCTTGACCCACCAAAGTCATTGTGTTTGGTTGTAATCATCCGTTGGGGTTTCTTCATCATTCGGTAAGGTTCTTGTTCTTAAGTTCAAGGGTTTTATCGTTGTTTGATTTGGTTCCAATTGGCCTATCATTCGACTTATCCTTCTTTCATCTCATTCTAATTCCGCCTTTCTTCTCTGTTCGAGTTCCTATTCGAGTTTGGTGTCTAGGTCGGCAACTGCGGCTTATCCCCGCATCATTATACGTAAAGCTTCTTTCCTAATACACGAGGATCTCTACGGTTGTCAAGTTGACATAATCAACTCGAGATCTTTATTGTGTTACATTGAACGATTACAACTAACAAAGCAATATCCTAACAAGGGAAAGATCTTCTTGAAGATCTTCTCATCTTGCCGCCCACGCTAGGGTTAGATGTAACGCTGAAGCAACACAGTTTCCCTTCTGCTTCCCTTAATACTTCATCAGCTTTAAGTCTTCAATCTTTTCATCTGAAATATCAAGATAAACTATGTCATAGTATATGATAAGATTGTCATCTTCAAAACAGAGAAGAATAGAGGAAAGGAACCTAGTAGGAACCAGAGTTCCTTAGGTCCCTATTCCAACAATTTCCCCCTTTTTGATGGTGACAAACTCATATCAGTATAATCACAGAGACAATAGACATAGGTAGAGTTTCGATACTATGGACAAAGATACTGAATATAAAAGCTTCAAAGTTCCCCCTTAATCTTTGAATAAGCTAACAAGTCCCCCCTAAACATGATGCCAGTCCTATTGGTTCCAAGATTCCAGAGTATATTCCCCCTATTTACATCATCGAAAAGATTGCAAGACATTTCAAGGAACTATAATGAAAGCATGAATATGCAAGACTCACAAGGCATAGAACAACCAAACAATATTATTTATAGTCAATGAGCCAAAGACAACGCGACTCAGACAAAACAACCACAAAAAGAAGACATAATTATGAAGCAGAGAAAGCACAAGAACAGAAGGCTTGATGAGCTGGGGAACCCTAGGGAAGATCTATGCCAACTACATCAGAGAAACTGTTGGAGGAACCCTATCCTCTAGTGGAAGTGAGAGCCTCAACGACTTTGAGGAAAGCAAAACTAAGGTCATGAACGGCGGCTGAGATCTCTCGTAGTTCCTCAACAATCTCAAAAGTAGTCTCCTCTTGATCATCTGCAGGAGCGGGCCGAGCAAGTATATTTCTGGAGGGCTTGGAGTTCTTGGGGATAGTCTCTTCAACCTTGAGGCTGTTGATGTAGGAGCCATCCATTGTGTGCGAGAACAGGGTCTTGTCCTCAGCATCCGAGTAAACTTCAAGTCTCTCCAAAAGAGCCTTGATTATTGTGGGGAACGACAGAGAGTGGGATGGATGACTATGGCATGCCTGCATGTGGTGCATTATGATCTTGGACAGATCGAGGATCTCCCCAATGACAATCTTGTCCATAAACACAACATCGACAATCAAAACAATGCTCCTCTTTTCCTGGCGGGGAACCACATTATTGATGAGGAAGGCCTGGAGTAGTTTCATGGACAAGAAGAGGAACCTGGTGTTGAGTTCCTTAAGGTTGGGGTTCCCAAAGACTGACTTAGCATAGTCACTCTTCTTTGTGGGCCAATGCTTTTTATGAATAGAAAAGAACCCAATTCCTGTCGAAATTTCCAGGACTGACGAGATCATCTTTGTGGTCACCTTGTACAGCTCCCCTGGATGTTGATAACTATATCTTGAGGATCTTCCACCTCCGTCACCGGAACAAAGGACATTGAGGAGTAAAAGGAGCGAATTACCTCTTTGTTTACTTTTTGGAGAGCAGTGAACAGATTTTCCCAGCCCTATGTGGTGAGGAGAGCGCGGAACTGGTCGACTTCAGCCAGTTCAGAGTTCCAAAGCAGAGGGTCCACAAACAGAGGACCTATGACCCTTCTCTCGGCAAATTCCGACTTGAGAGAGACAAATGTTGTGGCGAGGGAGCTTGAAGACGAGATGGCCGGTTTGGCAGAGCGAGTGCGGCCAACGACTGTGGTAGGTTTTGGCTTTTCGGCTTGGCGACCACCGTGAGTGGTGGTCTTGGTGATGCGAGGTTTGTCATCGTCTGACTCCTCCCGTAGGCGCTTTAGAAAGGCGTTCCCTACGCTTTCTGGTTCTAGGACGCCGGCGAGGGGTAAAGGTTCACCAATTGTGTGGGGCGAGGAGTGTTGTTGAGATTTGACTGGGGAGTGAGTGGAGGAGTCACTTTTTGTGGGGCTCGGGATGGCCTTTGTGGTGTTTGCTGGAGGAGGAAGAGACATGTCCGGAGGAGCAAACGAAGTGGTGGAGGGAAAGGGAATGATGGCGAGGGAGATGGGGTCGGGAGATGGAGAGGGTTTGGCTTCCTCAGAGGGCAGAGCGGAGGAAGAGGGGGCTTCTTTTTCCACTTGAAGCATGAACAGTTTGAATAGGGCCATCTGTTCGTCTGTGAGGGCTACTTTTTGAGTGTGGTCGGCCATTTGAGATTGAAGAAGGAAGCTTGAGAAATTACGACTTCAGGATGTGAGGAGGGCGAGAGAAAGATGAATAACAGAGGGGGAAGTACTAGGGTTTACTTTCCCTTAAATAGGAGATCGTACTCGTCACGATCCAAACGGTCACAAATATGATTTCCTTCCGCACGAAAATCTGGCTCAAACGGTCACAAAGATCCCATAAATATCGGGCATAAAATCTGACCTAGTTGCCATGATTACTCACTTCCAACGGCCTTATTTACCTTGATTTTTCACCACAAACAGATCATCATTACCTGCAGTTATCGGCACAAGGAACTAGACACAAAAGCAACGCTACAGTCTCAGCGCATATTCCCGATGCACAAAGCAGACGACTCAGAGAAAGAATTTTGAGTTCCTTTCACAGTTCCATTTCAGTAGTTGGCGGAATGGTTTGGATGAATTTAAGTAATAGGTGATAAAATAAGACAAGAGTACACATCCAAACAATCAAAATATGGGAAGGCCAATTTGACGCAAGCATAGACAAGTTCCAGATGTGGTGCACAAAAAAAAACAAAGTTCATAGGAACAGTCTATGCAAGCCAAGCTAGGGAGGGTCTATGATCAATCTTCCTTTCAGCTTATATTGAAAGTTCAGTAGATCCGATTGATTATTTTGTGTTCAAAGAAGTACAATTTAGCCAACTAATCATGATTGAAAGCAAAGTCCGTATATTATGCATGTCACCAAAAACAAATAACACAGTTTAGGATGAATATGTCAATAGAATCAGGAAACATGGAGTCATGAATGGAACCATGAATGTCAAGCATGCATGAACTAATCAATATAGGGAAATATTAAAGGGAACTCATAACCTCTATTCAATGGCAATCATACCTAGAAGTAACCTAAAGTACTCAAAAGGTTCTGTATTTGGGGCTTTAGTAAAGATGCCATCTATTTGGTCCTCAGTACGACAGTGTTCCATGAGAATGATACCCTTTTCCACATTATCTCTAAGAAAGTGGTGCCTAATGTCAATGTGTTTAGACTTTGAGTGAAAGACATGATTCTTCGATATACTGATGGTACTAGTGTTATCACAAAGAATTTTGAGGGGACCATAGGACTTACCAAAATCTGCAAGTTGTTGTTTGAGCCATAGAAGATTTGCACAACAAGCGGCATATGCAATGTATTCCGACTCAGTGGTGGAGAGGGAAATGGAGGTTTGCTTTTTGGAGGCCCATGACACCAGACAAGGACCAAGGAACTGAGCCATTCCCGGAGTGCTTTTCCTGTTTTTGAGATAACCTGCATAGTCAGCATCAATGTATGATAATATTCCAAAGTTGTCACTATTAGGATACCACATCCACAAATTCTCAGTTCCCTTCAGATAACGAAGAATTGGTTTGACCGCCGCCAGATGTTTTACTCTTGGATCAGCTTGAAACCGGGCACACAAGCACACAGAACACATGATCTCTGGTCGACTGGAAGTCAAGTAAAGAAGGGAACCAATCATTTGCCTGTAAAGAGATTGATCCGCCTTGATATCCGTTGCAACCAATGACAGTTTGGTGGTGGGGGAGATGAGAGTGTGAAACGACTTTCAGGAGCTCATTTGATATCTTTCCAGTAGTTCCTTGACATACTTTTGTTGATGAATTTGAGTTCCTGTGGGAAGTTGATTTACCTGATGTCCAAGAAATAATGTGAGTTCCCCTATCATGTTCATTTCAAATTCACTGCTCATGAGTTCCTTAAAGTTCTCTACAAGAGACAAGTTAGTGGATCCAAAAATAATATCATCGACATAGACTTGGCCAGGTCTACTCTTGTATTCAATGCCAAGGGGTTGTTTGACATAGACTACTTCTTGAAGGTAGCCGTTAAGGAACGCAGTCTTTAAATCCATTTGGAACAGTTTGAAACCCTTGTGAGTAGCAAAGGCAATCATAAGGCGAATGGCTTCCATGCGACCTACAGGAGCAAAAGTCTCATCATAGTCAATACCTTCTTGTTGACAATAGCCTTGGGCAACAAGTCTGGCCATATTTCTTGTAACCATCCCTGAGTCATCAAGTTTGTTCCGAAAGATCCATTTAGTACCAATGATTGATCTATCAGAAGGACGAGGAACCAGCTGCCAAACTTTGTTCCTTTCAAATTGGTGAAGTTCCTCATGCATAGCATGGACCCAGTCTGGGTCATTTCGGTCTTCCTTGTAGTTCTTGGGCTCAAGAACAGAAAGAAAGGCTGTGAAGGCACAAAAGTTCTTCAAGGATGATCTAGTAGAAGGACCTGTCTTGTCAAAGGGAGTGAGAATTTGATCAACAGGATGAGACCCTTTGTATTTGTAGTTTGTCACTAGAATGAATGATGAGGAGGGTTCGAACTGGGGATCATAACTTACAGCAGTCTCGACAGAGTCCGAGTTCCCAGTTAGAGAAGCGGAGACCAAATCCGTAGGAACATGGACAGCGGGACTGGATTCTTCATTCTGCACAGGGGAACTGGAGTCAAAGTAGATGGGGATGGAAACTTCCTCAGGGTTTCCATCCAAAACCCCTGTAGGTTCCAAAGAGAATTCAGGCAGCGAAGGGAAAGAAGAGCTCGATGGACTCAGTTCTTTGTCATCATCAACATTATTGTCACCAGAGAAAGGTACATGTGAAGACACATAAAAAGAAGATTCATTGAATACAACATGAATGGATTCTTCAAATTTCGAGGTCCTCGTGTTGAACACTTTGAATGCTTTGCTGTTTGGAACATAACCCAAGAAGATCCCTTCATCGCTCCTGGGATTAAACTTCCCTATGGGAGTCTTGCCGTTGTTGTGGACAAAACATTTGCATCCAAACACCTTGAGATGAGATATGTTGGGAACTCGTCCATGAAGGAGTTCATAGGAAGTCTTCTCAATTTGGGGACGAAGCATGGCTCGGTTGAGAATGTAGCATGCAATGTTGACTGCCTCAGCCCAATTTTTTTGAGAAAGGCCTGCTGAGATGAGCATTGTACGAGCCATATCTTCTAGTGTCTTGTTCTTTCTTTCAACCACACCATTTTGTTGGGGTGTTGTGGGTGTAGAAAAATTGTGAGTGATCCCCTTTTCCCTGCAAAAGGTTAGAAACTTTGCATTCTGGAATTCAGTTCCATGATCGGAACGAATAGCCTTAACTTTGTGAGCCAGGGACATTTCGAGAGTGGGAACTAGATCACAAAATTTATCAAAACAACGTCCTTAGATTTTATGAAGATAGTCCAGGTATATCTCAAAAAGTCATCAACAATAACAAGTATGAATCTGTTACCTACAATGCTCTGAGTGCGCATGGGACCACAAAGATCCATATGAATGAGTTCCAGAGGTTTGGAGGTACTGATAATAGATTTAGGTTTGAAGGAACTACGTACCTGTTTTCCTCGAACACATTCAGAACAGAAATCGGATTCATCTACCTTGATGGAAGGAAGACCGTGGACGAGTTCCTTTCTTTGAATTTTGTGTATGAAGTTGAGACATGCATGGCCAAGTTTTTGATGCCACAAGGTAGATTTGTTTGCCATTGTAACGAGGCAAATCTTTTCTTGAGGGGAGAAGCTATGATCGACAATGTAGACATTGTTGTACCTCTTACCTTTAAGGAGAGTCTTCTGAGACTCAGGGTGAATTACAAAGCATTCAGAGGGAGTGAATAGGACATTGTTCCCTCCTTGATCACAGAGTTGTGACACACTTATTAGATCAAAACCAAGATAATCGACACGGTGAACGTCACTTACCTTAATGTTTTCAGATAGATCAACAGTTCTGGTTCCCAGTATGGCTCCTTTCTTTTTGTCACCGAAGGAAATCTTTCCTCCGTTGTATCTCTGAAGTGAATGATGTTGCTCTTTATTACCTGTCATGTGGCATGAAGCACCACTGTCTATGTACCACTTAGCAACATTGTTCACTTCATTCTGCAATGGGAAACATCAATTTTTATGAACCCGGTTCAGCCAAGCTTTTCTGGGCAAGTTAGTCTTGTAGTTCCCTTGTTGAGCAGTTCTGACATTTCTCTTTTGTTTCGAACCAACATTTTCATTTGAGCCATAATATTAACAGGAAAACGAGCAAGGCACCAGTATGACTCAGTTCTACACACCTGGACCAAGTGATGGCAGTAATGATGAAGAACTTGACATGGAGCTGTCATTTGATCTTCAAAGATCCATATCCTCTCAAGGTATAGACTCAACAGGAGAAAAATCTCCTATGAGCAATGAACAAGCTACTCAGGTAACTTCTGATCCCTTAAGCTCTCAAGGTGAGCAAACAAATTTGCATTCTTCTTAACCCTCTGTGATCTTACCTGAAAATGTGAATGAATTTGCTAATGATGCCTTTGAAAGTGTTGATGCTTCTGATGGGAATGATGACTTTGTTGAGCCACATGACTTAAATAGCTATCAACTTACTAGAGACAGAGTTCCTAGGGATAGAATTCCAAATAGAAGATATATGTCTAATGTTTTTGAGTTTGCCCTTGTTGTTGCTACTGCAGTGAATAGCTTCACCCCTGAATCCTATAGTGAAGCCATAAAATGCAATCATGCTAAAAACTGGAATCTAGCTATGAAAGAGGAAATTGACTCAATGCATGTTAACCACACATGGACCCTGGTCCCTAAACCTCCTCATGCTAGGATCATTGACTGTAAGTGGATTTATAAGCTTAAAGAAGGTATTGAACCTAATGACCCACCTAGATACAAGGCTAGGCTAGTGGATAAAGATTATACTCAGAGAGAGGGTGAAGACTATGATGAGATTTTTGCACCTGTTGTTAAGTATAAAACCATGAGGCTCTCGCTTGCTATGACTGTTGTTTATGACTTTGAATTGGAACAAATGGATGTTAAAACAGCCTTCCTACATGGTGACCTTCATGAGACCATTTACATATCCTAGCCCAAAGGTTTCATTGATGAGAAACAACCTAATCATGCCTGCTTACTTAAGAAATCCATATATGGCCTAAAACAGTCCCCTAGAAACTGGAACTTAAAGTTTGATTCCTGCATGATGAAGTTAGGTTTCACTAAGAGCAAATATGATACCTGTTTGTATTTCAAGAATGTTAGGAGTTCATATCCTCTGTATGTCTTGCTTTATGTTGATGATATCTTGATTATGAGTAAATCCAGAGCTAAAGCTTTGGGCATTAAAGAGGAACTTAAAAAGAACTTTGACATGAAAGATCTAGGGCTAGCTAAGAGGATTCTAGGAATTAAGATAACCAGAGATAGACCTAATAGGAAAATGTGGCTAAACCAATCTGAGTATACTTTAAACCTTCTGGAAAAATTCAATACTGATAAGGCTAATCCCAACATTATTCCCTTAGGCAGTCATCTTGACTTGACTAGACCTAGTGATCCCTTAACTGCAGATGAATGTGCTAGAATGAAGTCTATTCCTTATGATTCTGCTGTTGGCTCTGTGATGTATAACATGATCTGTACCAGACCTGACTTGGCTTTTTCTATTAGTGTGTTGATCCGGTTTATGTCTAATCCTGTTGAAAAACACTGGTCTGCTATGAGATATCTCTTGAAATACTTGGCTGGAACTGTTCACTTGGGTTTTGAGTATGGGAAACATACTGACACTGGTGAACTGTATGGTTATGGGACACTGATTATGCAAGCAATAAAGATAACAGGAAGTCCACAACTGCCTACATGTACACTTGGTGTGGTAATTGTGTTTCATGGAAATCCCAACAACAATCCATTGTTGCACTATCCTCTATTGAAGCTTAGTACATTGCTGCCACTGAGGCTTGCAAGGAAGCCATCTGGCTTCAAGGTTTGTTAAGAGAGATTGAGGGCAAGCACTATATTGCATCTCTGCATATTGATAGTCAAAGTGCCCTCTATCTGTGTAAGAACCCTGTTTATCATGAGAGAACCAAACATATTGATGTGAGGTTCCATTTCATAAGGGAAAAGGTTGAGAATCAGGTGATAAAGGTCCTAAAGATTGATGGAGAGAAAAATCCTGCATATTTTGGAACTAAAATTGTCCCTTCTGACAAGTTTCTTTTCTGCAGAAAATTTCTTCATATTGAAGGACTTGACCCTGACGCTGAAGCTTAACCAGTGATGTGAGTGACCGACGATGGAGGTGGGTACTGATTCATGTTGTAACTTAGAAATTAAGAGGGTAATTGTTATGGATTGTAATTTCCTAAGTTTTATTAGGGGTTGCATCCCACCTAGTCTAGCTACAACTAGGACCTTTCTCTGCCTTGAAGTCTCATCCCTGGTGCAAGATGGCATGGAGCCTTGGCTAGAGCCCTTGTGCTGGATGTTGGCTCGGTGAGAAGATTGCCCAAACAAAGGCTTCAGATCAATCACTCCTCTGGACTTGGGCTTCACAACTGCTCTTTACTAGGCTTACATTTGGGCCTTGTCTTCTGGTGTGCATATTGGTAACTCACTTATTCCTGGACATTACCGTTGCTTTGTCCTCTTGATCTTCCGAGAAGTTTGGCTGTAAAACGCTGCGTTTCACTTATGATGACCTAGAGTATATAAGTTGGTGACTTCCTCTGGAGTGAGTTAGGTCACTCACTATTCCGCCGCTCTCCATATCTCTCTCCAGATTGCTTAGCTAGGGTTCCTGGCGATTGCTCTCTCTGGTGGTTCTTGATGGAGGCTGAGTGATTGATCTCGGAGTGAAGCTGCAGAAGACGTGCTCTCAACTCTTGTTGAAGACTCAGGGGTTTTTTTCTTCCTTTGTTTTGAGTTGTTGTTTCTGCTTAGTTTGGTTGTGGTAGCTTAAGGCTTTGGTGAACGATTACTCTCTGTAATTCTTTGTTATTAGTGGATTGGACAATCATCTTGAGGTCCCGAGGAGTAGGCTTAGTCCGAACCTCGTAAAAATCTCTTGTGTGCCTTTTTACTTGCTACTTGCTTTCGTTATCTACAATAACTAGGATAGTTAAAGCTTCCTTCGATCCAAATAAGGTTATCACTTCAAAGTGGTATCAGAGCCAGGTTTCCCTGCTCTGTGTGTGAATCTGGGGTATCTAGCTTGGTAATACTCGATCTGTGTTGAAAAAACCAGATGGATTGTTTCTAAGTTATAAACCCTAAGTTCACAGGTTTGTTTACTGTGTGTTGAAACTTGATTTGTGTTTCTCTGTTTGGTTCCCTGTTGTTTTTTGGTAGTCTTACCTACTCAGTTTAGGTCTTACACCTATGGCTGAGCCATCTTCTTCTACATCTGTTAGGATAAAACCATTAGATGGTAATACTGAGTGTGCTATGTGGTTGATTTAAATGAAGGTTATTCTAATCAAGGAAAAGTGCTGGAAAGCTGTTGAAGGAAGGTATCATGCAGAGACTACCGCAGCTGAAAAGAGAGAAATGGATGAGCAAGCCCACAGTGAAATAATGATAAGATTATCTGTTGAAGTGGCTAGGCAAGTCCTTGATAAGAAAACAGCTAAGGATCTCTGGGATGCCATACAAGACATATTCTTGGTAAAATCCCTCCCTAACAGAATTAGTCTTCTATGTCAATTGTTTACATATAAAATGAAAGACAGTGACAGGGAATTGAAGAGCTTCTGGAAGACAGTGACAGGGAATGGAAGAATGTAAGAACCTTAGAATTCTCTATGTAACGAAGGAAACTATCCATATATTTATTTAAGGTTGTATTTGAATAATTATATAAGCCGGATTTGAGAAGATACGAGTCATTTAATCATCTTCTTTGTTGTAAATAACACGGATTTGGTAATGTCCGCGCTTTATGTAGAAATTTCTTTTTTCGTCGACTTTATTACTCGTGAGGTACACGTCCCGGTTATTTTTAAAGCTGTATTTGCTAGTTTTTGTAGTAGTGTTTAGGGATGAGCATGGATTGGTTAAAACCAAAAAACCAAACCAAATCATACCAAAAAACCGAACCAAATCCAAACCGATCTTTTGTTGTTTGGTTTTTGGTTTGATTATTTTTAAAGTTTGGTTTTTGGATTGGTTTTGGTTCGGTTTGGGTTTGGTTAAACCGAATAAATTTGTTTTATTAAAAAACATATTTTGGGGCTTCGAATTATCTTCTTCTTTCTATTAATATAATATGTCAACCAACTTAAATACTCAATCTCTCACACCCTCACACGAAGAACTGTCGACTTTTAACCCTAAAATCGCTCATTCGCTCCTATTCCTTCTTTCATTGTACATCTCGTCGGTCACCGCTGCAGTCACACCGATGTACCAACTGATTGAAGTCGCATCCCACCCCTCCGTTTGCACGTTCCACAACAATTCTCAAGATATTCGATTTTTTCAGTCGCACATTCATCTTCATTAATTCTTCTTCTTGAGAAGTAGGTTATTCATTCCTTATGTTATTATTAAAATTTGATTATGTGTTTTGAAATTTGCTATTTTGAAGAACAAATCGAACTTGAATGTGATTTTCATTAGTTAATTTATATTATTCTGGTATTGCAAAAATATTATATCTTATATTATGTTTAATAAACTATAAACATATAATTTGAGAAAGATAACATCTTATCTATATAAAAGTTGGTTGTCCATTGTCAAAATTGAATGAAATTGGTACCAATTTAATGCATTACTCATTTCTTAATCACCTCCTATTGGACTTTTGGGCATGTATTTAAATATCTTTCTTATATCCCTATGTTATATTTATTTATAGTCTACTTGATTAAGTCACAAATTAAATTAATGTGTGAGCTTCTCTTATGACAATGCAAACTTATTCTAATATTATGTTTTAAAACTACTTCAAACATAAATATAAGAAAATAAAAAATACTTATATTTACAAATATTAATAAATTTGATAACAACAACAACATATTAACAAATAATGTATAACTATATTAAATCACATACGAAAATCTGTAATTTTCTCGCGCGGAGCGCGAGGCCCGTATCTAGTGTCTTTAAAAAAGTTGGTTATTTCGGTTTTTTTCCAAATCAAACCGAACCATAAATAAATCAAACCAAACCAAACCAAATTATTTTGGTTTGGTTTTTGAATTTTTTTCTGAAATGGGCTTTTTTTCAAAAAAAATTCCCGACGTAGGCTCTTTTCAAAAGAAATTCCCAATATAGGCACTTATGCCAGCTTCGGATTTTTTTTATGTGTGAGAGACGCTGGTAGAACCAGCGTCTCTCCTCCGAAGCTGGTAATTTTTTTTTTGATTTTTAGCGTCTCTTATACGCTGGTCGAACCAGCGTCTCATATAAATGGTATTTTTTTTTTTATTTGAACATGTATAAGAGACGCTGGTCGAACCAGCGTCTCTTATACAGATTTGTATTTTTTAATTCCCCCGTGTAAGAGACGTGGGTCGAACCAGCGTCTCTTACACGTAAAATGTTTAAAAAAAAAAAATTATTTGTATGAACCAGCGCCTTATACAAGCTACTCTAGGGCAATGCCTACTACCACACCTGTGGACAAACCAGAGGAAGAGGAAGAGAATGTGGAAGGCGTATGGGAGGAAGAGGTGGAGGAAGACGGAGGCGGAGGCGAGGAAGATTTGGAGGAAGTGGATCCAGAAGGCGGAGGTGGAGATGAAGAAGGAGGAGGCGGCGGAGATGTTGTTGTTGAAGAGGATGGAGGAGGAGAGGGGGCAGTGGTAGTCGGCGGCGGAGGAGGAGAAGCCGCCGGAGAAGGAGTGGTTGTGGAGGGAGGCGGTGCAGATGTAGGCGGCGCCAGCGGGGAAGAGGCTGGGGCAGGAGTGGTGGAGTTCGCCGCCGGAGACGGCGCCGACATGCTGTGTCTTATCGCCGGATGGAGGGAGGGAGAGAGAGAGAGAGGTTGTCGGAGGGTTTGAATATGAAAAGGGAATGCTTTTTTGATGTATTTCTGAGATTAGCTTGTTTAAAACATTTTACGTGCGTGGGAATTAAAAAATACAAATCTGTATAAGAGACGCTGGTTCGACCATCGTCTCTTATACATGTTCAAATAAAAAAAAAGACCAGCGTCTTTTTTTATGTTACCAGCGTCTCTTATACATTAAAAATTCAAAAAAAAATTACCAGCTTCGGACGAGTGCACATAAAAAAAATCCGAAGCTGGCATAATTGCCTATATTGAGAATTTCTTTTGAAAAGAGCCTGCGTCGGGAAATTTTTTTGATAAAAAGCCCATTTCAGAAAAAAAATTCTTGGTTTTTGGTTTGGATTTTTTAGGATTTTTTGTTTTTGGTTTTTTGGTTCGATTTGGTTTGGTTTCTTGACCACACTCACCTGCGTATGATTGTATCGCTGTTGTGGGACATGATACATTCCAATACGAGTTGTTGTGTGCCTATATTCTAATATATTTATATGGACTACAAAAAACGAGCGGAAAATATAGTGGATGGAGGAGGGGAGGAGTGGTGGATTTAGGTAACTGATGAGATTGACATTTTGAAATTCGAAAACCGTCTATGTCTTCTTTTACACTGTAAAGCGTGTTATCTTATCTATATAAAAGTTGGCTGTCCAATGCCAAAATTGAATGAAATTGGTACCAATTTAATACATTGCTCATTTCTTAATCACCTCTTATGATAATGCAAACTTATTCTAATATTATGTTTTAAAACTACTTGAAACATAAATATAAGAAAATAAAAAATACTTATATTTACAAATATTAATAAATTTGATAACAACAACAACATATTAACAAATAATGTATAGCTATATTAAATCACATACGAAAATCCGTAATTTTCTCGCGCAAAGCGCGAGACCTCCGTATCTAGTTACTATAAACAAGGATGCTTCGTAGATTGCGAATAATGAGGGAGAATTAATGGGTGGTCTTTTGGAATCAAACACAAAGTAGAGAATTTGAAATTCGAAGTTACGTTTTATATACCACTTATATTGTTTCATGTGGAGCTGTGAACACTCCTTCTTCGGTGTTGCCTTAATGGGATGGGTTTAGATTGGTGGACTTCCCATTACATTTATTCCCTTATAAAATACATAAAATGCGCCTACATGATCCGTGCAAGTTTCTTGGTTGAAGAATCATCCAGAAGACGCTTGATTCCCTTTTTTCGTTTGACTTTCTCATTAGATATTATTAGACGGTATATATGTGTGTTATGTTAATCAATGTCGAAGAGGCGCGCTATACAATAGAATCCTAGGCTCGCAAAGTGATTGTCTTTATTGTTATACGTGGCCTCTGTTATTTGTCTTTGTCGTGTAGTTTTAATGTTGCCATATAAATAACGATTTTGTAGATATAGGTTGATTGCCTTATTTTGACATTTATGGTATGTAAATAAAACATGGATTATCTAAAATCCGGGGCGTGTTTATTGTGGGGATAAACGTCGTGGTATTTTGACATTAGACGCCTTTTTAATATGACATTGAAAATATTACATTTTTTGCAAAATCAATCTTCTACGCATTTTCTTCCGAATAGAGTGGTAGAATTCTTCACCGGAATTTCGTAATTTCTTGTGCTGCTTTGTAATGCGACTCTCCGGTTTACCATACCGAGATGAAGTGCAACATACACCATATATCGTTAACCAAACTGTAGTTCGCTGGTATGTGGTGAAATTGACAAAGGTGTAGCCTTCGTGAAGTCTGCCACCTCAACTATAGTCACACAATAATGGAGTTCTGAAATAAATGTTTACTAACTTACAATTTCACGCCACACTTGAGTATCCAACTTGAATCCTTTTGCGTCTTTCCAGTCGTCATGATTCTTTTGAGAAGGTATATAGATCGCAAAATAAAATCATGAGTTACTCCTTGCTTACAATGTTGAGAGACATTGTAATAGTAATACGTATGTATAAACGAAATCATAACATAACCTGCATATATATGAGAACACGTACGATTATTATCTCAATAGACCGTGCAATTGAAAGTAAGTGCTTCTATATATGAAATCGTTTTTTACCAACGTACAATCGTTAATTATAATATTGTAATTAAATGTAATGTGTGTGGATACTTTTTGGGAACATGCTACTCTAGAGGGCAAATATATAGAGCCTAATTCGATGTTGCTCCAAAACACACCAGCGACACCTATATAGCCACTGCATGACAAACAAGTGCACAATTTGATGTAGGACCTGTAATCCGCGTTTACAACAATCTGTAAAGAAATTATTAAAGAACAGAATTAAGGAGAAAATTATACCGAAGTGTTCTTGACGAATCTGGTGCGTAGAGTCGAGAAAGAATCTCTTTCCTTAATTCTGTAACGCCCCGTATATGTGACGGTTACCGGCGTTGAGAATCCCAGGATACAACTACGAATTCTTCTGGTTTGCACAATCAAAAGCAGAAGCCAAACGAACCAGTTTCTGTGTCGTACTCTCAGAGAAAGGAGAAGAAGAAGAATGGGAGGATTGCTGTGATTTTTTCGGATAATCAGAATGAGAGGCAGAACTCTTCTTAAAAAGAGTTTCTGATCTGTTAGTGGAGGAGGAGATCTCGGAACCGACGACACCAACGAGGTGGAGTCAGTTGTGGAGGAGTGGAGCAGATCGTGGAGGTTGTTGCTGACTCAGTTGGGCGTCCCCAACGAGGCAGTCCACAGCCCAATCTGGAAGCCCAACTTCCAGATCCAGCCCACTTCAAAAAAGAAGCTAAGCTGCTGCTGCTTGGGCCTACGGCCCATTCCACAAGACCACAAGACCACGAGCCACGAGCCACGAGCCACGAGCCACGAGCCACGAGCCACGAGCCACGAGCCACGAGCCACGGACCACGGACCACGGACCACGGACCACGGACCAGGACCGGACGGACGGACGGACGGACCGCGCGAGGGCCCCCCGTGTCCTCTCTCCATACCTCTCCCAAGGGCTTACCAAGGGTATGGGGTTTGGGGTATATAAACCCTTCATATTCCCACCCCAATTTCCGATGTGGGACAAAACCCTTAGTCAAAAATCAGCTCCAAAATTGTTCATTGAACTTAGTCAAGCAACCAACTTTGAGCCTTCATTTCTCATTCAAACGGAACTCGATTTTGACGTGTGAGTACACTACGGCGTAGTGCTCGCGGAGACGAAGCCAACGCTCCCATAATCCGGCACAACCGGTGACCGCAGCCCACCAGAAAAGTGCCCGGAAGTCCAGTCAAAATTCAGTTCCAACAATCCCCCACATGAATAGAAATGATTCTATTACACGTGCTTAGACAATACAGACAGAAATTTTTAGAGTACGGGCGAAGAATCACTGCATCTGAGCTGGTGGCGTTTTTCAGCCTTGAACCACCCATTGTGAGTAGCTATCGGATTTACTCGACCAGGTAGTGAACATGATGTCTTGAACCACCCGGACTTTGACGTAAACCTAGACAATAACTATCACACAGTTTCATCTTCTCACAGAACTAGGTTCTTGATTGTGTTCATTTTGGCCGTGAACATCCCTGGTTATTCATGAGTGAACTTGGAGAAAGTAGCCTCTCTTCTTTCTCCTAGAAACGGCCCCATTTCACACTCATAAGGTGATTGACCATAAATGGTATTACCAATACCCTACTTTGTTCTTTCAAAGTTTATGGAATCATTAAAAGCAAATGCTTAACCTCTACTTTGCCATCGCACTTTTATCATCCTAGGAACTGGGGACGAAGATATAATATCTCCAAGTGCGCTTCTAGATTCGACTTGAATTTGTTTTCCCCTTGAACCTATTTCTTGGGATCTCCAATCACTTAGGTAGGGTTGCCATCAAGCATCCTCTTTAGTCATAGGCTTTAAACCCATTCCTCTAGATGACTTTACAACTTGCTCTCTTGACAGTCCCTTAGTGAACGGATCTGCTAAGTTGTCAGCTGACTTGATATAATCGATTGAGATTACACCAGTTGAGAGCAATTGTCTTATGGTTTTATGTCGTCGTCTTATGTGGCGAGACTTACCATTATATATTGTGTTCAGTGCCCGAGAGATAGCCGATTGACTATCACAGTGTACACCTAAAGCTGGCACTGGTTTTTCCCACAAAGGAATATCCTCCATAAAGTTTCGAAGCCATTCTGCTTCTTCAGCTGCTTTGTCTAAAGCAATGAACTCAGATTCCATTGTGGATCTGGCCAATAATGTTTGTTTTGAGGATTTCCATGATACAGCTGCACCACCCAGCGTGAATACATACCCACTGGTGGATTTTGAGTTCTTTGAATCTGATATCCAGTTAGCATCGCTATAGCCTTCCAGAGTGGCTGGATATCTTCCATAGTGCAGCCCGTAACTCCGAGTATGTCGCAAGTAGTTCAATACTCGAGTTATTGCTTTCCAGTGATTGTGTCCTGGATTACTGGTATATCTACTCAGTACGTTGACAGCATGTGCTAAGTTTGGTCTTGTACAATTTGTCAAGTACATAAGACTTCCTATCACACGAGCATACTCTAACTGTGATATGCCATTACCCGAGTTTTTCTTCAGTTTGAGATGCGGGTCCACCGGACTTTTTGCAATCCCATTTGAATGGTTCTTGAATCGTTCAAGTACCGCCTCGGCGTAATGTTGTTGAGACAAGACTATTCCTTCTGAATGTCTAAATATTTTGATCCCTAAGATCACATCCGCTAGTCCCAAGTCTTTCATGTCAAACTTTCCATTAAGCATGTTCTTGGTTTGTTTGATCATGTCATTGTTGCTACCTATGATGAGTATGTCATCCACATATAGGCACAACAGAATGTATCCTTTTGCAGTTTCCTTGACATAGATACACTTGTCACATTCATTTATTTTGAAACCATTTGACATCATTACTTGGTCAAATTTTTCGTGCCACTGCTTAGGAGCTTGCTTAAGTCCATACAAGGATTTCACAAGTCTACACACTTTGTGTTCCTGTCCAGGGACAACATAACCCTCAGGTTGTTTCATATAAATTTCCTCTTCTAGTTCTCCATTTAGAAAGGCTGTTTTTACATCCATTTGATGTATTTCTAGATTGCGTATAGCTGCAATGGCTATTAGCATTCTTATTGAAGTTATTCTCGTTACTGGAGAGTAGGTGTCAAAGAAATCCAAGCCTTCTTTTTGCCTAAATCCTTGCACCACAAGCCTAGCCTTGTACTTATCGATTGAGCCATCGGTTTTTAATTTTCTTTTGAAAATCCATTTGCTCCCAAGAGCTTTCGAACCGGATGGCAACTCAGCTAACTCCCATGTATGATTTTGCATAATGGAGTCGATTTCACTTTTTACCGCTTCCTTCCAAGCAGGTGCATCTGGTGTTGACATGACTTCTTTGAATGTTCTAGGTTCATTTTCCAAAAGATAAGCCATTTCGAAATCAGGACCAAATGATTTTTCCTTTCTAGCTCTTTTGCTACGTCTAGGTTCATCATTGTCCTCTTCTGTTGGTTGAACAGAAGTGCTTGCTTCGCCTTCTTCACGAGTCCGTTTCAGATTCTCTTTATCCTTACACGGGAACGTGTTTTCGAAGAAGGATGCATTTCTTGATTCCATTATTGTATTTGCATGTATGTCTGGTATATCAGACTTGTATACCAAGAAACGATACGCACTACTATTGTGTGCATACCCGATGAAGATACAATCAATGGTTTTTGGTCCTATTGAGACCTTCTTAGGGGGTGGTACCGCCACTTTTGCTAGGCACCCCCACACTTTGAGGTATTTGTATGAAGGTACATTACCTTTCCACAACTCATAAGGCGTCTTTCCAGTTACCTTATGCGGTATTTTGTTGAGAATGTAGTTGGAGGTTAGCAGCGCTTCCCCCCACATGTTCTGGGATAACCCAGATTCTTGCAGCATTGCATTCATCATTTCTTTGAGAGTTCGGTTCTTTCGTTCCGCAACCCCGTTAGATTCAGGTGAGTAAGGCGCAGTAGTTTGATGAACGATTCCATGTTCTCTACAGAATGCATTAAATGGTTCACTATACTCGCCTCCTCTATCACTTCGGATCATTTTAATCTTTTTACTAAGTTGGTTCTCAACTTCCAACTTGTATTCTTTAAACTTTTCCAAAGTTTCATCTTTGCTATGTAACAGATATACATAACAATATCGTGTGCAATCGTCTATGAAGGTTACAAAGTACTTCTTACCGCCTCTAGTTTGCATGAACTTTAAATCACATAAATCAGTGTGAATTAGTCCTAGAGGTTCGGTTGTTCTCTCTACATGGGGTGATGGCGTTTTTGTGAGTTTCGCTTGTACGCATACTTCACATTTGTCTTTACTTGTTTTGCATTTTGGAATCATGTTCATGCTTATTAGTCTACTTATAGATTTATAATTAACATGTCCCAATCTTTCATGCCAAATATTAAAAGACTCAACGACATAAGCAATAGGATTATTCTCATTCACTGAAACATCAGTTACAACCTTTTTGGGAAGGACTGTCATTACATTCATTTTGACCAGCCCATCCTTCACATAACCCTTCCCCACATAAATCCCATTCTTAGAAAGAACTAACTTATCAGACACAAACTTGATACAGAACCCATTCTTGTTGAGAAGAGTCCCCGAGATCAGATTCTTTCGAATGTCTGGCACATGAAGCACATTGTTGAGAGTCAGCTCCTTTTCAGAAGTCATCTTGAGCACGATCTTCCCAATACCTTCAACCTTGGATGTCGCAGAGTTTCCCATGAAGAGCTTCTCATCTGTTCGGCTTTTCTGATAAGTGGTAAACAATCCCTTATCCGAGCAGATGTGTCTAGTGGCACCTGTATCGTACCACCACTCCTTTGGGTTGCTCCCAACCAAATTCACTTCAGTCACCGCACACAGATCGTCTGCTGTCAGCGAGTTTTCAGCTAAATTTGCTTGAGACTTCTTCCCTTTGTCTCTTCTGTTGTCGGGCTTGCTGCGACACTCGTCTGCCTTGTGACCAACCTTATCACACTTGTGGCATTTTCCACTGAACTTCTTTGCTCCTTGCTTCTTGAAGTTTGTGGTGTTTTGAGGTTGAAACTTCTTGTTTTTCCCCTTGTCTCGATGCTCAGCCAGGTTTGCCTTGTTAGAGAGCCCAACTTGATTGGCCCTCTTATTGTTTTCCTCGACCCGAAGCCTCACGATCAGGTCTTCAATCCTCATTGCCTTTTGTTTCAGCAACAAGTAAACCTTGAATTGCTCCCAGGATGGAGGAAGCTTCTCAATGATGGCACCTACCTGGAAAGCCTCACAGATGGTCATTCCTTCCGAGATTACTTCATGGACGATTAGTTGTAGTTCTTCAACCTGTTCCACGACTGACCTTGAATCTACCATCTTGTAGTTCAGAAACTTTGCTACTGCCGCTTTCTTTGAGCCAGCATCCTGTGTCCTGTACTTCTTTGTCAAAGTATCCCAAAGTTCCTTAGCGGTGTTATGGTTACAGTAGACCTTGTACAGCGAGTCAATCATGCGATGAGTAAGATACCCTCTGCATGCATAGTCCCCTTTCGCCCAATCAGATAGGGCATCAGTGTCATGTGGGGAGAACCTAGGTTTCCCCTCCTTCAAGAACCTGTCCAAACCCAGCATACTCAGAAAGAACTCCATCTTCTGAGACCATATTTTGAACCCTTTCCCGTCAAATTTTTCGGGTAGGATCCCAGCATGGATTGTGTTCGGCATAGTTGTCACATACGGTCTGTGGGGAACATACAGATGAGGCAACTGAACATCAGGCAGATCCATTGGGTGACTCGTTTGACCTGGGTGACTTGTTTGACCCGGATAGCTCATTTGAACCGGATGGCTCATTTGACCCGGATGACTCATTGGAACCGGATGAGGAGGTTGAGCCAGATGACTCGTTTTAGTCGGATGACTCGGTTCAGCCGAATGAATAGGCACTGGTGGCAGATCCAGTTGGACAACCGGAGGGGTTTCCTTGATCGGACTCTCATGACCCGGACTGTTCTGAACTTGATCCCTATCAAGTATCTGAGCCTGATCGAGAGGCACAGTCCCAAACTGAATTCGGGGCGACCCAGTGACCTTTCCAGCGTCAGCAGCAGTTTTCTCATCTCCGTTAGTCATTGTATCTGTTCAATGAGACAAACAAATATTAGTATGACTTAGAAGTAACTCTGCAAAACAGATTTCAAAATTCTGAAAAAACACAGTTTTCTGCGAATCTGTAAATGCAGAAACCAGCAATCTGCGAACTGTAAAAATTACAGAACCAGAATCTGCGAATCTGTAAATGCAGAAACCAGCAATCTGCGAACTGTAAAAATTACAGAACCAGAATCTGCGAATCTGTAAATGCAGAAACCAGCAATCTGCGAACTGTAAAAATTACAGAACAAGAATCTGCGAATCTGTAAATGCAGAAACCAGCAATCTGCGAACTGTAAAAATTACAGAACCAGATTCTGCGAATCTGTTAAACTCAGAACCAGTAATTCACGAATCTGTAAACACAGAAACTGAAACCTGCGAACTGTGAAAATTCCAGAAATCACGAATCTGTAAAACAGAACTGAAAACTGCGAACTGTAAAAAGTTCCAGAAATCACGAATCTGTAAAACAGATCTGAATTCCTGCGAACTGTAAAAAATTCCAGAAATCACGAATCTGTAAAACAGATCTGAATTCCTGCGAACTGTAAAGCACAAATTCTGCAATCTGTAAATACAGAATCAGAAATCTGTGAACTGTAAACACAGTTTTTTCGGTTCTGTAATACAACAGCAACCTGGTTCTGTAATACAACAGCAACCTCAAAATTATAAAGAGTAATTTGCGTTTTTACTCGAATCTGAACACAGATCCGAAACTGTAAAAGTACAGACAATTTTCTTCGAGATGTAACTTTCTGTTCCTTTAAAACTCAAACAGATTGTTAGCGACAGGATAAAATTTTACAGAATTAAGATTGTAGGACCTGTAATCCGCGTTTACAACAATCTGTAAAGAAATTATTAAAGAACAGAATTAAGGAGAAAATTATACCGAAGTGTTCTTGACGAATCTGGTGCGTAGAGTCGAGAAAGAATCTCTTTCCTTAATTCTGTAACGCCCCGTATATGTGACGGTTACCGGCGTTGAGAATCCCAGGATACAACTACGAATTCTTCTGGTTTGCACAATCAAAAGCAGAAGCCAAACGAACCAGTTTCTGTGTCGTACTCTCAGAGAAAGGAGAAGAAGAAGAATGGGAGGATTGCTGTGATTTTTTCGGATAATCAGAATGAGAGGCAGAACTCTTCTTAAAAAGAGTTTCTGATCTGTTAGTGGAGGAGGAGATCTCGGAACCGACGACACCAACGAGGTGGAGTCAGTTGTGGAGGAGTGGAGCAGATCGTGGAGGTTGTTGCTGACTCAGGCCACGAGCCACGAGCCACGAGCCACGAGCCACGGACCACGGACCACGGACCACGGACCACGGACCACGGACCACGGACCACGGACCACGGACCACGGACCACGGACCACGGACTTAGTCAAGCAACCAACTTTGAGCCTTCATTTCTCATTCAAACGGAACCCGATTTTGACGTGTGAGTACACTACGGCGTAGTGCTCGCGGAGACGAAGCCAACACTCCCATAATCCGGCAGAACCGGTGACCGCAGCCCACCAGAAAAGTGCCCGGAAGTCCAGTCAAAATTCAGTTCCAACATTTGAAGCATATGTGTCATTGGGATATTGCAGGTTTAACGTTATCTGACAATTTACCATCAATTATATTTGTCGCCTCAACATATTGGAGGAAGCACATTTAAAATTAAACCTCACTTTAATTAGTTTTAAATGGACAAAACTTTTCCGCACTATGGTAGAAAGCGTAGGAGACTCGGCTTGAACTTTTACGCAGTCTGGTTTCTAATTATTGGTCATGTGTGAGACACATATCGTTTTCCTCCGATTGATGACCACTCCTCCTTTTTGCGTTATTTAAAATTTGTTTCTTGAAGAAGATGTTGCAATGCGGAAGCTATTCGATTTGCGATTTTGCCTTTTCATTAACGACACTTGTCCAATCAGCATCGTCAATTTCACAACTTTTTTCCCAAAACAATCAAAGGGCTCTATACCTAAATGTGGTCAACTAACTCCAATGATAAATACAGAATATTGGTTCTACAGATACACTCCATAAATTAGAGGAAACCCTACAAATGAGCTCTCATACAAGTTGAGAAACCAAGACTTCATATGCTTTTTACGGAGGATATGCCTACAATTAAGCATTCAAAATCAAAGTTATGATATTCTGCCCAAATTACGAGACGCTTAAGATATAGGGTGCGCGACGACAATGCTACATACTCTAGCTCTGTTGAGAGCTTGCCAACCGCCAAAGGTCAGGTTTGTCGTGAGATGTCAAGGGTATGATAAGTTTTTATACGGATCTTTCAAAAGTTGCATATAGTATTATAGTTAGGAAGAAAAGGACATAGATATCTTGGGACAAAAGTAAGCCATCTACCACATTGACACACGTCATTGCTGCTCCCACCCTAGCTTATCACTTTGTTTCTGTATAATGGGTCTAATGAGAATGAATTGACGATTAGGAAACTTTGGATGACATATTTTGTCACATTTGATGACTTCTCAACCTTTGTACTGACAAAACTCATAGATTGAGCAAGAAGAGAATGATTCAATACAGAATGAATTGAGTCGTCTGTTTACAAGCTGATCCCTTTATATAGAAATACATCCTAAGGGTAAAATGGTCAAAATAATTATATCTACATCATATACAATGTATACTCTATTACCCCCCTTCAAGTTGGAAGTGGTGTTTCAAAAACAACACCCAACTTGCAAGAGAGAATCCTGTGCTGTTGTTGACCAAGAGGTTTGGTCATGATGTCAGCCAGTTGGAGGGCAGAGGGAACATGTTGAGTTTGCAAGAAGCCATCCTGTTGCATTTCCCTGACAAAGTGAGCATCTATTCTGATGTGTTTGGTTCTCTCGTGGAAGACTGGATTGGCTGCTAATTCTTCAGTTGCTGTGTTGTCACAAGAGAGAGGGATAGGTAACTTGACATTAATTCTGAGATCCTTAAGAAGACCTTCAAGCCATACCAGCTCACTTGCAGTGGCTGACATACTTCTATACTCTGATTCTGCTGAAGATTTTGAGACAGTTAGGTGCTTCTTTGTCTTCCACGATATCAAGGATTGCCCAAAGAATATGGCATATCCAGTTATTGATCTTGAGGAGAAGGTACGGTCACTCCAATCTGCATCTGAGTAGGCAAGTAATTGTAGATCAGATGCTCTTGGATAGAATAGGCCTGCTTGTAATGTACCTTTCAAATATCTGAGAACATGTATAACTACTTAAATATTGAGCCACTGTGGGTTTATGCATAAACTGAGAAAGATGTTGTACTGCATATGAAATATCTGGCCTTGTTAGATTCAAAAATAACAGTCTACCAACTATCCTTCTGTATAACTCTGGATCTTCATACAATGCTCCTTTACTTTTGCACAATTTGAGATTTCTTGCCAATGGAAATAATGCAGCTTTACAGTCAAGAAGTCTTGTGTCTCTGAGCAAATCCAGAATATATTTTCTTTGATGAATAAGCATTCCAGTAGAAGATCTACTAATTTCTAAGCCAAGAAAATACCTTACCAGACCCAAGTCTTTGATAGTGAACTTGGTGTGTAAGGAGTTCTTTAACTCAATCACTAAACTTTCATCATCACCAGTGATTAACAAATCATCTACATAAACAAGAACTGCCATAATGCCTGTAGATATCTCCTTGACAAACAAAGAATAGTCTTGTTTTGACTGCACAAAACCTTGAGCAATCAAAAACTGAGTAAGTTCAACATTCCATTGTCTACTGGCCTGCTTTAATCCATAAAGGGATCTCTTTAGAAGGCAAACTTGATCAGGTAGGGCTTTAGTATATCTATCTGGTGGTTTCATATAAATTTCTTCATCCAAATATCCATGAAGAAAGGCATTATTTATGTCTAATTGGTGAATAGGCCAATCTTTAGCAGTTGCTAATGCCAACAAAGCTCTAACAGTAGTAAATTTTGCCACTGGAGAAAAAGTATGTTTATAATCTTTACCTTTTATCTGGTTGTAACCTTTGGCTACCAACCTTGCTTTGTATCTTTCAATAGAGCCATCTGGCTTATGCTTCAGCTTGTATACCCATTTGGATCCTATTGCCTTTTTATTAGGAGGCAAGGTAGTAAGAATCCAAGTGTTATTGCTTTCCAATGCTGCTATTTCTTTATCCATAGCTTCTACCCACTTAGAGTCTTCCTTAGCATGTCTGTAAGTGTATGGTTCAGAAATCTGCACTGTATTGACAAAGGAATGTAAAAACTCTGCAGAGAAGCATGAAGTATTTCCTATAAAAGAAGATAAGAAAGCCTGTGGTGTAATATGAGTAGCCTTAGAGTTAAGAGAAGGACAAATAAAGTCCTTTAATTTCACAGGTGGATTGTGTGCTCTTGCGGATTTCCTCTAAATAGGAACCACAACTGTTGGAGATTCTGGAAGAATAGGCTGTGTATTCTGACTTACTGGGATCATAGACTCATTTATCTGAGTATCTGGCTCTGTAATCTGGACTTCTGGCACTCTGATTGCAATATCTGTATCTGTGACTAAATCATTCTCAAAACAATCAGCTGGATTAACTAGAGGCAAGGAAGGTTGTACTGACTCTTCCTTAATAGTAACCTCTTTATATGGAAAATGATCTTCAAGAAATATTACATCTCTGCTCACAATATATTTCTTGTGTTCCAGATCATACAACTTATAAGCTTTCTGTCCAAATGGATATCCTAGCATTATACACTTAGTTGCTTTTGGACCAAATTTATCTTTCTTATGTCCAGGCAACATAGCATATGCTAGACACCCTATAACTCTCAATTCCTCATAAGATGGTGCACAATTAAACAGTACCTGATAGGGAGATATCCAATTCAACACAGAAGATGGCAATTTGTTAATAATATGTGTAGCTGCAAGAACACAATCTGCCCAAAACTTGATAGGAAGACCATAATGTAGTCTCAATGCCCTTGCCATCTCTATCAAATGCCTGTGTTTTCTCTCAACCCTCCCATTTTGTTGAGGAGAGTAAGGAGCACTTTTCTGATGCACTATTCCTTTGGAAGCAAATAACTGTGCACAACTACCTTGTATGAACTCAGACCCATTATCACTCCTGAAACTCTTAATCATAGTTCCAAATTGATTCTGAACATAAGACAGAAAGGAACACAACAATGCATATACTTCTGTTTTATGTTGCATTAAAAAAGTCCAAGTGACTCTACTTCTGTCATCAACAACTGTGAGAAAGTAAGATGCTCGAGAAAAACTTTTAGTTTTATAAGGTCCCCATATATCAAGATGGACCAAATCAAAACAGGCTACAGATTGTGAAGTACTTACAGGAAAAGGTAATCTATGCATTTTAGCTAAAATACATGTCTCACAATCTGTAAGTCTACCACTCTTTACAAAATCTAGATGTTGTAATTTGCTAGAGGAAGTATGTCCTAATCTAGCATGGATGAGTTTCAATTCACTCTCCTTATTACAAGCTTTCTGTATCTTATTCACTGCTTCATTGAAGGACTTGTCTTTGACTACTTCAGAAGATAGATTTCAGGATTGTATTTCTGGTGGTTGCATTCTGTATAATCCTGTGTCCCTCTTCCCTGAGAAAACAACCCTGCTATTTCCAGGGTCCTGAAAACACCAAGTAGACTTATTGAACACAGCTTCTAAACCAGAATCCTCAACAAGACGACCAACAAATAACAAGTTGTGCTTAAAAGAAGGGACTAGCAATACATCATGAAGCACAAGAGATGGTGTCAATATCAATTCACCTACTTCTTGCACAATAGAAATACTTCCATCAGGAAGTCCCACATTAATAAATTTCTCAAGCCTTCTAATATCACTAAGCAAATGAGCATGAGCAGTCATATGATCTGTTGCCCCTGTGTCAATAATCCAAACCTCATCATTAAAACAAGAATTTGCATTAAGAACATAAGAATTACCAGCAATACTTGTAGAAGTTGAGCAATTAGCCTGAGACTGCCCCTGCATAGCCTTAAGCACCTCTTGACAGACTGCATTAACTAAAGACTGATCAAACATCCCAGATTTACTTGCAGTTTCCTTGTCACTGAAATCAAAGGGATGATCCTGTTCCTCTGTGTAACCTGAAGCATTATTGGCTTTAGGAAAGCCATTGAGCTTGAAGCAAGTATCCTTGGTATGGCCTTTCTTGTTGCAATGAGTACAAATCCTCCTCATCTTATCTTTCTTGTAATCCTTCTTGTCCCAGTTGCGTTGCTTAGAGGCAACTAGAGCAATATTGTCAATCTGAGATTGACCAGTAGAGTGGTTTGTGATTTCTTTCTGGCGTTCAACTTGCAACACCAAATGGAATGCCTTATTAACAGTAGGCAATGGATCCATAGAAAGAACACTTCCACGAACTCCATCAAACACATCATTAAGCCCCATAAGAAACATCATCAATTGATTCCTGGACTCATTTTCTTGCACCTTTTTGAGCACATTACAGACGCAAGAACTCAATGCTCCACATGAGCATTCAGGATAACCTTCAATACTTTGTAATTCCTCCCAAAGAACCTTCAATTTAGAGAAATACTCCACAACAGACAGATTATCTTGCACTACTGCGTTCAATTCACGTTTCAATTGAAAAATTAAAGGACCATTGGAATGTCCATACCTCTCAGAGAGCTCTTCCCATAATTGCCGAGCAGAACTCACATACATCAAACTGTCTGCAATGGCACGAGCCATCGAATTGAACAGCCAACATCGCACCATTTAATCGGCACGAATCCACAATGGAAGATCCTCAGAATCCACTCCAGGCTTAACGCAACTTCCATCGATGAAACCTAGCTTCTGCTTGGCTCCGAGCGCCATGTGAACATTTTGAGTCCACTTCAAGAAGTTGCTCCCAGTGAATTGAAGCGTGATAATCTGCGAACCAGGACTATCCGAATTGGATAGATTGTATGGATTGATCCGATTCCCTGAGCGGGAATTTCCTTCAAGATCGCCATCTGCACCATGGCTGCGACCTTCAGAATGAATCGTCTCCGGCATAGCTTCACCAAGCTCAGATTTTCAGCAAGAATGGAGACGAGACAAAAGAACAGAAAAAACGTTGATTCTGGATCGAAATCAACAAGAAAACGAGTTGATCACCGTCAGCTCTGATACCATGACAAAACTCATAGATTGAGCAAGAAGAGAATGATTCAATACAGAATGAATTGAGTCGTCTGTTTACAAGCTGATCCCTTTATATAGAAATACATCCTAAGGGTAAAATGGTCAAAATAATTATATCTACATCATATACAATGTATACTCTATTATGTACCATTTTTAAATTAAGTAGGTGTTGTTGTTATTTTCGATTCCGATGTTAATTTATTATTCTTGAGTTATTCTTGGAATCAAAACCTTGATCAGGTGTCAAAGTATCATCTCTTTGCAGGCCATCTCCTAAATTAACTTTTAAAAAATCATCAGTAGGATTGAAAATATAGGGTTAAATGGCATTAGCATGTTTAATCATTTGCGAAAATCTATAGAGTAGTGCAGAGCACATTTGGTTTACAATTGTTATGCAATATCTGAGATTACATTTCGATAAGACAACTACATTCAGAAAATGCTATTATAACAAAATGATTTGTTTTGACAGGGAATGTGAGAAGTTGTTATTGTCATAATAAAACGAAAAATGTTGTATAACGAGGCATATTGTAGTGCAGTGTTGTACAAATATTGTACGCTGAATCTCCATTCGAAATGCATGGTCTTTTTATTATCATACAAATGCACCATGCGCCCTGACACACAAAATTGCCTAAGTCGCTTACAACATAATCTCGCTTGCAGTTTTGAGGAGGCCAAGGTCGTAATTGCGAAAAATACAAGACATCTATCTTCATGATCCATCGTTATCCTTCACAAATTCATAGAAAACTTTATAGTATGGATGACAGTGTACACTCTCGATTACTGCAAAATGGTAGGAACCTAAAAATGGACCAGTGCTAAGACCTATAATCAAGAGGATGCCTCGAATGCCTTAAGAGTACCTACAAATATCAAACAACTTTATATTAATTAGGATCGCAAGGTTTTTTACCTAACATTGAACAAGAAATTTATAAATTTCAAGCATTTACCATCGGCATGCGTGGATATTACTTCATAATTCGCCATTATTTCAAGAAACCTCATTTAGTCCACTGACCCGGATGAAGCAATGTGTAAGGTAAAATAGAGGAAATTTAAATTATATACAATGAAAAATATTGGTGCACGTGTCTGTAGTGCAGGAGAGCGCGTAATCTTTGATTTGGGCGAACAAATTGATTGCATTACTTTACCATCATTCTACATAGCACGTGGTGATATCGAATATATCAGATTGTTATGCGTGAAAGCTTTAATTGCATGCACTTTGGGCAACTTGGGCCATGTCAACATTGTAAGACGTGATATCGCTAAGAGTGAATAAGACGAACCTTAATGCGTCGTTGCATTCAAGTGCATATTCGTTGATTTGCGAGATTACCAACAGTTATCAATGTTGTGCATAATGCAATGTCGCATTTATATTGAGTCGATATTATTACTTCATAATTGAAAACATCTTTGATACATGACTACCCTTGGATGAAGCAATGCGTAAGCTAAACTAGAGGAAATTTTTAATATATACAACGAAAAAATATCGGTGCACATGTCACTACCGCAGGAGAGCGCGATTTCTCAATTTTTCCTCGTCTAAAGGCTGGACAATGTGTCAATCATCCAGCATAGAGCCAAAACTTATTAAATCAATTTTATCTTAAACATCTCATATTCTGAAATGAAATCCTTCTAGAATCTGTGTAGGTTTGTAGCTAGATACTTAGATGTCATAATCATTTTTTCCCAATTGCGTTGTGTGCACACCTTTCAATCTCATATGATGTTTTTGTAGGCTTGTCTCATCCCTTCAAAGTCTGATGGTGTAGGTTTATGTGATTGTGAAGTTTTTTGAAACATATAGTGACTTATAAAGAAGTAATCACTATTTGGATATCCATTAACATGCTGAATTTCAATCAGCTCATGATTAAAAGTAACAATGCTTCTTGGATCTCATGTTATGTCATTGCTGATTTACTAAATATATTTTCAGTCTCTGGTCTTCTGGATAGCATGAGTTCTTAATGAATGTGAAAATAACCAATTGTGTTAAGAGATACCATATATCTCTAAAAGAGCATGTTTCTGATTGTTTCTTGCAAACATAAATATCTGAAAAATGTAAAGCTCCCTTGGTCAAAAAATCTCTAAAGAACATAATCATTAAAAATACTGAAAGCGTAGATGCACTATATTGAGCAATCAAGTTTGCTTCATTTTTTTTTAATTGGTACTGACCAAACCACATCCTGATATCTTGTTTTCCTTTTCTTTGTTGATTAGTACAAGAGTAAAAGAAACACAGTGGCTAAAGAATGCACAGTTGTAATCGATTCAAACGAGGATGTTTATGAAGTAAGATGGCTCAATCTTTAAGCAGAAACATATAAAAACAATGAAGACTCATTCTGATTTAGGGTCAATTCTTGTCACATATCTTGTGCGTGCCTTATCTGTAACACCCCCAAAATCACTTGGGAATATTACCGCCAATGACCCCATACTTAACCATCCAAAGCCACCCAAGGCTTATCACGAATACCATAAATACAAAACAATTCGAATAATACTAAATATTCATATCATAACTTAACATTTACAATGCGGAAGCGTAAATATATAGTCTCAAATAAAATAGCAGAAGACTTAACTTGAATAAAAGATTATATTAAATGTCTTATTTCAAATCTTATGACCAACCTTATTCAAATAATAAAAACGATAAACAATCCCGTCTTTCTTCAACGTCCGACTTCACACCTAAGATTCGCCTGATGTGCCGTAATGGGACTGGTGACACCAGCCAACCATGCAAGGAAAGAAAACGATTGGTTAGTCTAATGAAAGACTACAAGTCTAATGAAAGACTACACATGTGGTACTTATGTGAGGTTCTTGTAATCGTGTCTAATATCCACATCCACTCTCGAGTGAAAGCTGAGAAGTGACGGGTGTTCGATACTCATACTGAATAATTTATGTGTTTAGGACATGCAACAAGAGAAGACTCCAAAAGAATTGAGTCTTATGGGAAGAATATGATTTGAGAACATTATAGTTAATTTTCACACAATAGCTTTTAAAACCACCAACTTAGAAACCACCAACAAGACAATCAACCTCACCACATATATTGTCTCCCGTGTTTATTGCATAAACCATATATGTTGACGACTAGTTTAAACTGTTATATGTCTTCGATCATGCTTGGCTAAATTCTAGTTCTAGGGTTACGGTGATACAAACAATGCGTATTTAGATAAAATTAATCTTTTGCCTGAATTGAAATAGTATTTGATTTGTTCCTAATTGCTTTATGCCCATTCTAACTTAGGTTGATTTGATCCTATTAACGTTTGAAACTGAAAGGTGAAAACGCTAATAGGTAATCAGGTACAGTTTGAGACTAAAAGGTCATAACTTTTACCGGAATCCTAGGAATCGAGCATGAGTGTTATTTGTGCGAAAGGAATTTAATTATTGTTGAGGATTGTTAAGTCATCATAGTTGTTCTAGGTTTAGGCAAAATTTAGCAGAGCGCGACAACGAATGATATTCTAGTGTATACCTAGACTCTAAGTGCGCTAATGGGTTTGAATGAGATTGGCTCTACGCGACAGCGATTGCTAGTTTTGTTTAGACACATTTCTTTTCGTTCGAAAGGAGTTAGTGAATTACCTTAGATGACTTGTCTTATATATTTAGACTAGATTCCAACAGAGTTTGATTTTATTTTTTGAAGCATTGTTGCGGTGATTCTTAACCTTAGACACATTTATGCCATATACTTTTATCTATTTTATTAATTTATTTCTTGTTAGCTTAGTTATATTTTATCCAATCCATATTTATTCGAACTAATTCACTAGTAGCGTTTCAATTCATATTACATTGGCCCATTTGGGATTGACACTTGACTACTACAACTGACCTCGTAAATTTACGGGTACAATTTAGTCACATCAGATAGATAATTATGTAACAAAGGAAGCAAAACAAGAAACTCTAAAGATTTTAAGGGAAGCCAAGAGATTAAAGATTAATACTATAGTCATACACTGAAGGTATATCACTGAATTGTGTATGGTATGTTTTTAGCTTCTTTCTAATTTTGTTTAGGTAGATAAGTCTATAAGTGATGCATATTTGCAGGTTGTTACATTCTTCTCAGCGCCCACCATCGCCTTTGTTGATCTTACATAACGCCATTTATGCTAAGTATACATTAGCTTTTGTCTTTATAAGGTTAATCACTGAACATATTTATAAACAAAGCATCTTTATTAGACACGAATACGTACATCATGATTCATGTGTAGTAAGTACACTCTATTATATATGATGGATATTGTTATGAGTGACGGTTGAATGTTTATTGAAATTGTTTTGTTATAAATAAGTGTTATTAAATTCAGGATTATTGAGCATATTGTGTATAATAACGACCAATATTAGGACTTAAAAATTTATTACGGCTATAACAAATTAACGACAATAGAAAATTACAACGGTCCTAACAATTTTATTACAAAAAAATTTACAACGGTTGTAACAACATTATTACACACACATTTACTAAGGTTATAACAAGATTATTACATACATTTTTACTACTTTTGTAACAACATTACTACATACACGTTTACTCCGGTTGTAACAACATTACTACATACATATTTACTACGGTTGAAAAACATTTATTAAAGTTAAAATAACTACGGTTACCATATTTAGTATGGTTTTAATTGGGATAAAAAATCTGCATGTTTACTACGGTTACTCCTTTACCACGGTTCTCCGGTTTTGTAGAACCGTAGTGAATATGTGAATCGTAGCAAATACGTAACGTAGTAAATAGGATTACAACAATCACTTTTATTACGGTTCAAAACCATAGTAAAGCATCCATCTGATCACTAGTGGAAAAAACACTTGTTGCAGCTCCCTTGTTGAGGCGGGCATTAAAATGTTCGCCTCAACAAACCTCTGTTGAGGCATACAATATTTTGTTCTCCTCAACCAGTTCCTGTTGAGGCGTACACAAATTTGTACGCCTCAACAAGGTCTAAGTTGTTGAGGCGTACATTTTTTTGTGCGCCTCAACAGGTGTCTGTTGAGGCGCACATAAAATGTACGCCACAAAAAGTCCAAAATTTTTAAGAACTTAACAAATTTTACCCCTTGAGTTTTACACAAGTGCACCGATTACTATCTCAACTGTTGAATCACTAAATATCCAAAGGCCCACATTAATCAAAAACTCCCAAATAAATTTAAAAAAAACCCTAGTTCTTTTGCGCTGAGGGCTGAGGCGTATCCTATTCTTCATCTTATCTCCATCTTCATTCTCAGTTTCTTACCAAAGAAATCAATCTCCATCTTCATCCATATCCCTCTTCGCCACACCTCGACTCGCCAACACTTCACCACACCTCGCCTCGTCTTCTTCACCGACTGGTCTTCGCCTCGTCTTCTTCACCTCACCTCGTCTTCGCCACCTTCGTCGCCACCTTTCTCGTCTCCACTGCTCCTGCTCATCTTCGCCATTCCCATCGATTTCAGATGCGCCATCCCCACCGATTTCGGATTCGCCATCGAGCCATGTAATTTAAGAAGAAGAAGAAGAAGAAGGAGAAGAAGGAGAAGAAGGAGAAGAAGGAGAAGAAGGAGAAGAAGGAGAATGGAAGCTATGTTATTAGAGGCGGGCATATATTTTTAGACCGCAATATTTGCCTACTTGTTGAGGCGGGCACACTTTTGCCAGCCTCAAAAGACCACTTGTTGAGGTGAACAAATTCCCGCCTCAAAAGAGCACTTGTTGAGGCGAACAAATGCCCGCCTCAACAAGTAAATGCTTGTTGCAGCCCCCTCAGTTGCAGCGACCCGTGTCCGCCTCAACAGAGGGGTTTTTGCCCGCCTCAACAGGTGTTTTATCCACTAGTGGATCCATAGTAAAACTGACAATTTGTACTAGTAAACTTAATTAACTCTGACGTTAATGTCCACAGGACGAAGCTATTTCCATAAATACCCTTCCCGTCCATACTAAACTTTCACGCCAAGTGAAAAGTACTTCCCGCCAAACTTTTCTATTCTATCCCACCCAGAAATAATGTCTTAATCAACTTATATTGTCACGTTGAATACTGTATTCTCACTTTGCCAGACCGACAAAAAGCACCAAGAAGTTATCTTACTTCAATAGCTTCCCGCACAAATCGGGATTCCCGACAAAAACATTGGATAAACCCTAATTTTTAATAGCGCAAGGTTGAAGAGGGAACGAATTTCGATCATCATTTTATAAGGGAAAAATGAAGAATAAGATTAACCTAAGAAGCCATGGATTAGTAATGAAGAGCGTAAAGTCGAGCGAAAGGTTTAATGGGAAGAGAAAGGAAGTTATGGCTGGCTTAGGGACGAGTTCGCTTCCTAGAGAGAGGAAATGACGAGTATAGGAACGTCTTTTTAGGACAAATCTAGAATAATTACAAAATGGCCACCCTTATTTTAATCTAGAACGATAAGAACCATTAGATGAGGATATATGGATGATTGTGCTATATGTTCCGATAGTAAGGAGACTTCCCAACCTTAGTGTTGTAAAAATTAACTTTAATATATGTTACCTACTGTATATAGGGTTTAAGTTCGGGTGAGTACTCTCTCTAGTGTTAAGAATAAGGGTCAAATTCATCTGTAGCGCATCAGCGCCAGCGTGGAATCTCCTCTTCCCTTCCATTATCCTTTTCCTCTCTCTATTCACAAAATTTCTACCCTCATTATCTTCTTCCCCACGCTATTCACAATCGGGCCAATACCCATCAATTTCAAGCCAAAATCAATCGCAAATTCAAATCGATTGATGTGGTTCCGAGCTGTTTTGCGATTTTGAGACGAATCCAAGGAGATATCACTCGATTCTTGTCAATCAAGAGTGACTTAGCTTCGACTGATAGTTCATTATTTACGAGCGACGACTCACCTGCTGTTGTTCAGGTTTCAGGTTTGTTTTTATTGCCGAAGTTTGACATTGAAGTTATTGTTGATCTTTGGATACTAAGATCAAGTTTTTTTTGTGTTGAACCGGCCACATGAGGTTTAAGATGAAAACCCTCTTGCTACGATTATTACGCATAACCCAGTTGAACCATCAACAACTCTTTTGCAAAAAAATAGAATATGATGCTTATTATGTTTAGTTGAGAGCATATGTAAAATATTGACATTTGTTTTTACTAGTTTTGTTGGTTCAAAAGATATAAATACTCAGTTAATTGCTTATATTGGTTTGTGGAAGTACTTTTGTGATGTACAATTGCATTAGTTTATTATCGTTATGTATAATGCCTTATTACTTATTTGTTTATCCAAGACAACATGTGTGTGCATGATTTTTAACCATTGTGTTATTAAGTGATCATGTTTGTTTTCATTGGTGACTATGTATGTGTTCATGTACGCCAAACAAGGTGTGCAAACAAAAAAGACTTCTGAGCTTTTGTTGGGCCCAAGTTTTTATGGTCCGGTTCATCTCATACGCCTAGAAAACGCAATGCATGCTTATGGCCCAAATTCCAAGCGATACAAAAGAGATGTTGAGAGCAAACCCGTGTCGAAAAGAATTAACCAGATCGGATTCGGATAGAGGACGTTGAAGACCGTTGTCCATTAAATGGCCAAATCCCATGAAATTCACCGGAGATTACGCCTGGTATCTCTCCATTAATGGTGAATCATTCAATGACAGATTCGGGTGAGGCCTAGATGATATAAAAAGGTTTCCTTGAGAGGTTTCCTTGGTTGTTGAATAGTAAGTATTATCCGGACCGGTTGGCCTGATGATATACTAAAGATTGGAATTGGAACATTCCCTAGGATTGATAAGAACTTGAGATAATGATCATTTTGATTGACTGCTGTGTGGATACTTGCTAGGTGAAACCCCTTCGCATAATATTCTCAACCCAACGTTTCTCTGCTTGATACTTGTTACTTGTGTGTCCTTATACAATAAAACTCCCCCTGGTTACTTGTTACTTGTTCGTTAGTTTATATTTCACTTGACTGCATTGATTCGGTGTTTTGATTCCCTTGGGTTCGACCTCTACTTACTTGCTATAGTCTATTTAGTTTTTAGGGTTTCTTTGATTTAGCAACCATGACATTTGCTCTATCAAATTTGGCGCCGTTGCCGGGGAATTGAATTATTCCATTTCTGTGCTAATTGTGACTTATCAACTGTTTGGTGTGAACATTTATGGTTCATACACGTGCTACTAATTCATCTCTGGTTTCTTTTGATTCAGAGATTGAGAGGACGTTCCATAGGAACCGAAGATCAGCTTTGAACCAAAGTAACGAGATGGGTGATAAAGGAGCTAATGGATTGCCACCCGGCCAGCAACAACAACCACCAGTGCTACCTACTATGAGGCAACTCACTGCCCCGAACATAGACCAACAACCTTTAGCAGTGAGGTTTCTTGAGATTGCTGAAGGTGTGAATTCTGAGTTGAAGGCTGGTTTAATTCATGAGCTACCACACTTACATCGCTTAGCAGGTGAGGATCTAAACAAACATTTGGCTCAGTTCCATGCCATATGTTCTAGTATGAAGCCAAGGGGTGTTACTGAGGAACAAATCATGTTGAGAGCTTTTGGATTTACTTTGAAAGATGCTGAAAATGATTGACTTTATTATCAAGCCCCAAGGACTATTGATACATGGGCTAATATGAAGAAGGTTTTCTTGCATAAGTATTTCCCATCCAATAAATTGAGTAGCTTGAAGAAAGATATTGCTACCGTTCAACAACATTCTATTGAGAGTCTTTAAGAGTACTATGAGAGATTCAAGAAGTTGTGCTCAAGTTGTCCATTCCATATGTACACTGAACATGATCTTCTTATGTACTTGTTTAGTGGTCTGATTGATGAGGATCGTAGAATGGTCAATGCATCTTGTGGAGGTAATTTTTTGAAAATGACTATACCTCAAGCTACTGAAATGTTTGAAGAGTTGCCTGAGAGTTCAAGGCAGATTAGTAATTGACATGGCTCCCATTCAGTAAGTTCACTTGGTACGGCTAGAATTCAAACTGATATGAATGAGTTGAAGGATATGGTGAAGTCTTTAAAGCTGAAAAGTAGTGTTCAACAACAAGTGAAAGCTTGTGGGGGTGTGCACTGATGTGGTGCATCCTACTGATGCGTGTCCACAACTCCAAGAGCCAAATGTTGAGGTAAGTGCTGCAGGAGGATGGAAACCTAGGCCTAGATTTGATCCTTATGCTAATAATTATAATCTAGGTACAAGGAATCATCCTAACTTGATGTGGGATAATGAGAACAATGTTTAAAACCCTCAAGTCTTGCAACAACAACAACCTAGACCTCACAGTTCTATGACTGTTGAAGAGATGATTAAGTCCTTAGCTCAGCCCGTGATGCAACAAAGCGCTGAAACGAAATCAAGCATCCAAAATCTTGAGAAACGGATAGGACAGATTGCTCAAGCTGTGAGCAACTCAAAAGCCAGAGATTCGGGAAAACTACCATCTCAAACGGTAGTGAACCCAAGAGAGAATGTTAGTGTTATAACGCTGAGAAGTGGAAAGTTATTGATTGATGACCCTAGTGCTAAAAAGGGCGAGCATAAGCAAGATTCTGATGTTTCTCGGTGGACGCGATCGCCATATTCTGGACGCGATCGTGGTTTACTTTCAGTAACCAAACCGTGATCGCCACCTAGGGATAGCGATCGCGGTATTTCTACAGAAGCATCATGCTCGCGACCGCGGTCGCAAGGTGCTGATGGCGATCGCTTGGAGACTCTTAAGGCTAAAGATTATTATGTTCGTCCAAATTTTCCTCCCTTGTTCTCCCTTTCCTGAGGCATTGAAAGAGACTCGAAGACCGGAGAATGACAAAGAGAACTTCGAAACCTTTAGTAGGTGTGAGGTAAACATTCCTTTGTTAAAACATGTCAAGAGTATTCCTAGATTTGCTAAGTTTTTGAAAGAAGTTTGCACTATTAAAAGAAATAAAAAACTGAAGGGAAAACAAAAGGTGAAAGTTAGTGAGCAAGTTTCTGCTCTGTTTCAAAGACGTATGCCTAAGAAATGTGGTGATCCTGGCATGTTTAGCATTCCATGTGTGATTGGTAAAACAAAATTTGAAAAAGCCATGCTAGATTTAGGTGCATCAATCATGTTTTGCCTTATTCCTTGTATGAATCACTAGGTTTAGGGCCTTTGCATGAAACAGGAGTTGTTGTTCAACTTGCTGATAGATCTAATGTGTACCCGAAAGGGGTGGTTGAAGATGTTCTTGTTATGGTTGGTGACTTGATATTTCCTGCTGATTTATTTGTGTTGGATATGGAACATGACAAGCTTGCAGCACCTATTTTGCTAGGTAGGCCTTTCATGATAATTGCACAAACTAAAATTGATGTGAACAGTGGGACACTGACAATGGAATTTGATGGGGAGAAGGTTGAATACAACATTTATGATGCTATGAAACACCCCATTGATGACCATTCTTTGTGTTCCATTGATGTGATTGAGCCTATTATGCAAGATGTGTTTGATATTACTTGTTGTGATGAGCTGAGATCGATCATTGAGAATGATGTAGAGGATCCACATGCATATATGGCTTTATCCACTAACATGCAGGTAGTCTTGGTACAACTGTGCTGAAGGTAAGCCTCCCTACACTCATTTTGGCAATGGCCCCTTGGAACTAATAGTGTCGAGCGAGAAGCTCAACCCTCTATTGTGCAGGCACCAGAAGTTGAATTGAAGGAGCTGCCCAATCATTTGAAGTTTGCTTTCCTTGGAAAAGGTGACACATTACCGATCATAATTTCTAGCAATCTTTCCAAGGAGCAAGAAGATAAGTTAGTGGCAGTGCTTGAAGAGCATAAGGTAGCTTTGGGATGGACCATTGCAGACATTAAAGGGATTAGTCCCTCGACATGTATGCATAGGATTTTGCTAGAAGGGGATCCCAGGCCATCTAGACAACCCCAAAGGCGACTCAACCCACCAATGACTGAAGTGGTGAAGAAGGAGGTGTTGAAACTTCTTCAAGCATGTATGATTTTTCCTATCTCTGACAGTCAATGGGTTAGTCCTACACGGTGTGTTCCCAAGAAGGGTGGTATTCAAGTTGTGGAGAATCAACAAGGAGCGTTGGTTCCCACCCGGTTACAAACAGGTTGACGAGTATGCATAGATTACAGTAAGCTGAATGCGGTAACTAGAAAGGATCACATTCCTTTGCCATTTATTGATCAAATGCTTGAGCGATTTGTCGGTCGCCCTTTCTATTGTTTTTTGGATGGATACTCAGGTTATTTTCAGATTGCCATAGCTTTGGAGGACCAAGAGAAGACGATATTTACATGTCCTTTTGGTACTTTTGCATACCGCAGGATGCCATTTGGGTTGTGTAACGCACCCGGAACGTTCATAAGGTGTATGGTGAGTATTTTTTCTGAGTATGTGGAGAATTTCATTGAGGTTTTTTATGGATGATTTCACGGTCCATGGTGATAGTTTTGATGCATGCTTAAACCATTTGACATTAGTTCTTAAAAGATGTGTACAAACCAACTTGGTTCTTAATTCTGAAAAGTGTCATTTCATAGTTGAGCAGGGTATTGTGTTAGGTCATATTGTGTCAGCTAGGGGTATTGAGGTCGATAAGGCGAAGATTGATGTAATTCAGTCTTTGCCTTATCTTACTAATGTGCGTGACGTTCGGTCTTTTCTAGGCCTTGCAGGTTTTTATCGCAGGTTTATTAAAGACTTCTCAAAGACCTCATCACATCTATGTGAGTTGCTGAAGAAGGAGGTTGATTTTGAGCTCAATGATGAGTGCAAGAGGGTGTTTGATGAGTTGAAAACTCGTTTGACGAGTGCACCAATTATTCAGGCGCCGGATTGGTCTCGTCCTTTTGAGATCATGTGTGATGCTAGTGACTATGTTGTTGGAGAAGTTCTTGGGCAGAAAGAAGCAAGAGCTTCCCATGTGATTCATTATGCTTCTATGACATTGAATGAAGCACAAAAGAACTACTCCACCATTGAGAAGGAGATGCTAGCAATTGTGTTTGCCTTGGAGAAATTCAGGTAATATCTACTTGGCACCAAGGTAATTGTTTATACTGACCATGCAACACTTCGTTATCTTTTGACGAAGAAGGATGCCAAGCCAAGGTTGATTAGATGGATCTTGTTGTTGAGTGAGTTTGATGTGGAGATTCAAGACAAGAAAGGTGCTGAGAACTTGGTGGCTGATCACTTGAGTAGGTTAGTTAGTGGAGACAACAAGCCAGAGATGCAGAAGCAAATTAAGGGAAATTTCCTTGATGACAACTTATGCGGAATAGCTATTGTGGCTATGACGCGATCGCTACCATATGGTGGCGGTCTCCATATTAGTTCTGAGATCTCGATGGCTTTTGCATTGAAACCGCGATCGCCATGTGATGATTGTGATCGCCATATGTTGGCAGAGAGCTACTTAGATTTTGGATCGCGATCGCCGTATGGTGATGGTGATCGCCATGACTCCGCGAACATGTATTACGACTTAGATCTTGAAGCAACACTCCTCACTCTGAAAACCTTCAAGCCTTGGTACGCAAATATGGTGAACTTTCTGGTCATAGGAGAGTTTCCCCCTAATTTTTATAAGGCTCAAAGGGATAAGATGAGAAGCGAAGCTAGATTATATGTGTGGAATGATCCTTATCTTTGGAGGCATTGTAATGATCAAGTGATTCGTCGATTCCTTCCTGATAATGAGGTACACCATGTCTTGTCTTTTTGTCATTCTTATGCATGTGCGGGTCCTTTTGGGGCTAACAGAAGAGCTAGGAAAGTGTTGGATGCAGGTTTGTATTGGCCACACATCTTTCGGGATGCTTATGCCTATTGCAAAACCTGTGATCAATGCCAACGAGTTGAGAATATGTCTCAAAAGAATGAGATGCCTCAAGCACCAATTATCTTTTGTGAGATTTTTGATGTTTGGGGGATTGACTTTATGGGACCGTTTCCTAGCTCATTCGGGAACCTATATATTTTTCTTGCGGTGGACTACGTTTCCAAATGGGTGGAAGCGAAGGCCACCAAGACTGATGATTCTTGAGTTGTAGAAGGGTTCTTGAAAGAGAACATCTTTGCTTGTTTTGGGATTCCCAAGGCTCTAATAAGTGACAGGGGAACTCATTTCTGTAACAAGACGGTGAGTGCATTGTTGAAGAAGTAGCATGTTACTCAGAGGATCTCTACTGGTTATCATCCACAGACCAATGGACAAGCTGAGTTGTCAAACAGGGAGATCAAGAGCATCTTACAAAAGACAGTGGCTCCTAATAGGAAGGATTGGAGCTTGATACTAGATGATGCATTATGGGCTTACCGTACAGCCTACAAAACTCCTATTGGTATGTCACCCTATCGATTAATTTTTGGTAAAGGTTTTCATATTCCAGTGGAGCATGAGCATAAGGCATTATGGGCTTTCAAGAAATGCAACATGCAAATTCGTGAAGTTGGAGAATTCAGGAAGTTGCAATGTAGTGAGCTAAAGGAAGCGAGACTCGACTCCTATGACAATGCAGTCATATACAAGGAGAAGACAAAGGCTTGGCATGACAAGAACATTTTGAGAAAGAAATTTAAAGCAGGTGATAAAGTTCTATTATTCAGTCACGCCTGAAACTTTTCCCAAGTAAGCTCAAGTCTAGGTGGACATATGTTGTTGCCCAAGTCTTCCCCCATGGAGCAGTGGATTTATATGATGGGGAGACTCACAAAGTGTTTAAGGTGAATGGTCAACGTTTGAAAGCCTATCATGAAGGTTTCAACAAAGAGGCTATTGATGAACAATATCTTACGTAGCCTATTGATGAAACCTGATTGAAAGGCATGAGGTTAAGCCACGACGTTAAATAAGGCGCTACTCGGGAGGCAACCCGAGGTTTGAGGTTGTTTTATTTATTTATTGTGTATTTTGTTCAGTTTAATTTTCTTTGTAGTATTTTTATGGACAGGAGGAAAGCACCGAAGCCCAGGGTCAGCTACAATCCGTAGCCAATCCCGTTGTAAGTCTTCTCTCCTGGAAAAAAAATGGTAACGTGGAAATTCGTACTGACGTGGCGCTGACTATGCGTTGACGTGGCGTTGATTGGACTGATAACATGGCGATTGACTGGGTAAATAGATGATAATGCATTGGTGACACCAGCATGACGTCACCATCTGATGTGAGTTGAGTGGGCTGATGATTTGCTCGTGGGCCGAAAATTTGTGCCATAACGAATGGGCCGGTTTTGATATATCATGGGTCGGCTGGGTTGAATGTTGACGGGCCTTGTTTGTTGCAGCAAACAAAAATCTTACCTACCCCACCCGAAAAATTTCACCGACCCTCACAACCCCACCTCATCATATCTGATTTTTCCCATCTTCCTTCCCCTTCAAAAAATTTCCAACAGTTACCACCCTCACCAAACCCTAGAGACCGCGCCGTTCTCGCCACCAGCACCACCTCTTTGAGCTTTCCGACCCCAAAACACCATCATGTCTCTCTCCCTAGCACCATCAAAACGACCTAGCTCCACAAAAATCCATCCGCATACACCTTCCTCTCCAAAAATTTCCTCCCAAAAACAACCCATAAACCACCTCATCCCTCGCCGGAACCCCGCAGAAATTCCCCAGAAACCGAAGAAACGTCACGACCGCGATCGCTACCTCGGAGTCACGACCGCTTTGCTGGCGATCGCCAGCAAAGCGTAGCTATCGCCATCTCCTTCTGCAGAGGCCCCTTCGTCGGTTTTTGTGAGTTTTTGATTCAATCTTTCTCCCTTGCTCTACTTTGATTCATATACAATGGTGAGAGGATTTAAGAAATCAGTGACGAAGGATCAGAAAAGAGTTCAGGCTCTTGTGGACTCGAAAGTTGTAGTGACCACTAAGTTCTATTGTGTACCGGCGTTACAGCAGTTGGGTTCGGATGAGTGTACCTTGTTGTTGCTACATAATTGTGGTCTAGGAAATTTTATGGGGATTAATGCCCATACTGATGAGACTATCACGAGAGAATTCATTTCTACATTTTCCTACACCATAGAGGATAGGGAAATTCACTTTATTCTGCAGGGGAAAGAGTATGCCTAAACTTTTGATGATTTGGCTGTGGCATTTGGGGTGACCAAGGAGCCCACTGCGGGCTGGAATCAGACCTGGCAGCAACCCTTTGACTTTTGGTTCCATGCTATAGGACAGGTGATGCGACCTTCTACCTCAAAGTACAACTATGAGTTGACCCACCCATGTCTCAGGCTGGCACACAAGGTGTTCGCAATGTGCTTTCTAGGGCATGGGGAGGTCAACAAGATCTCCAGTCAGGATCTGCAGTATTTATGGAGCCTGACACCTGAGAGTCGGGTCGTTCCAGATTGGTTTTTGCTGTTTTGTGAGAGTGTGGGCAAGTACAGCAAGTTGAAGAAGTTAGGCAAGATTAGCATGGGTGGGATGATCACTCTTATTGCTCGAGATTGTTTAGGAGATGAGGCTATTCCCAGTGGTCGCAGCAACTCCTCATATGTTTATGATATCACTTCTCTAAGGCTAGCTCAGCTATTGGATGGGTCGTTGCCGATGGTTTCACATGGTTATCTAGGAAGGATGGTACACACAAGATGAAGTTGCCCCGTTTCATGCCCTTTGGTCCCCTTGCAGTCGATTTTCGATTGCAACCCGATGCTGCTGCTGACCAGGAGTCTAAGGAGGAGCAGGAGATGGAGGTTGACCAGGACGGTGATCCTCGTGCTCAGGGCTTTGATTATGACAAGATGTATAGGCTGATGGAGAGTCTGTCAGTTCAGCATCAGACTTTTAGGACAGAGTTGGCTGATGTGAGCAGGATCGCGCGAGGCTATGATGGTCGTCTCACCACCATTGAGCAGACTATGGCAATGATGATGCAGAGGCAGGAGGAGTTCTTCAAGGGTGCAAACCCCCACTATCCATACTTTCCACCTTCTCCACCACCACCATCACCACAGTGAGTATTGTTTCTCGTCCCCGTTTACATTTGTATGTCCTTTATTCCATTGAGGATAATGTTTATTTCAAGTATGGGGGAGGGGATGATGTGAGCTGTTGTACATAGTTTATTTTCCTTGCATTTTCGTTCTGCATGTTATAAACCAAAAAGTCAAAAAAAAAGCCAAAAATATTGTGAAAAAGGCATACAAAATCCTTGGATAGAAAGTTCAATGCAATAAGAAGGTGGCTTGGCCGGCACTAGGCTGAGGAAACAATAAGTCTGGAGTGATGTGAGTTTGTGAGCCTGGAACAATTAATGAGTGGTTAGGATGAAAACCCGAAAGGACGCCTTAAGCAAAATGAGTGTTATAAAAAAAAATGAGTGTTAGGATTGAATCTCATTTTGGCGTATGGCGACATAAGGAGTTGGAGCATAGGAGGATTCGGGTAGGCCACTTGGAGGAATATGGTGTAGTTTTGGGTTTATGCTTATTGTATCACATTGTTCTTGATGTTGTTGTTGCGTTTTGTATGTCTGGAGCTTAATGAGTATGTAATCACTAGTAGATATTTTTGTACTTCCTGAGTCCTTGAGCATTTTATTGTAAGGGTAGTTTTTCTTTAAGTTACTCGGGTTGAGTAAAGGTCTAAGTATGGGGTATTTGATACGTTGTATTTTGTATAGCGTAGCTAGGGATTATTACATTGTATTAGGAGTGATTTCAATGAGTTTAGAGATAGTTATGTTATGGGACACTTATGAAGAAATGAAGAATTAAGAGACTTGAAGTGAAGAAAGGTTGAAATGAAGACTTGAAGACATTCGAAGTAAGGCTACTGTAGCGGAACCGCGATCGCCATCCCAACTTGGCGATCGCCATATCACAACAAAGACTCGGATTGAAGACTAGAGAATATCGTGATCGCCATGCCTTGGTGGCGATCACCATCCTACAGCAGAAGCCACGTCTGGAGCTCAACTGAAGACCGAGATAGCCATGGCCAGGTGGCGATCGCGTGGCGTGTCAGCGTGACGATTTTCCGAATTTCCTTATTTGTTTTATTTTATTATTTTTGTTTGGAAGACTATTTCCTTGTTTATTTTCGATATTATATTAGGATTAGACCCTATTTAAGAACCCTAGTTCTTTCTATTGTACATCATCTTTTTGATGCGCGCTTGTCTCCGGGGAGCCAATTGCGCTCGAAGGATCTTTAATCAACTTATCTCGGAAGTGTCTTGGGGATGTCTTTTGATGAAGGTAGGTCGAATATGGAGGTTTGGCAGCGGAATTGTTTGGATATAGACGTCAAGAATGACTTGACGAATTGGATATGAATGTCGAGAGGGCAACTCGGCAAGCTAGGTTTTTTTGAGGGGGTTCGTGTGTGGTGAACGAGGTTTGCTCGAACAAGGGAAATTCTGGGGTCCGGGATGTAGAAGAGAGGGATTAGAAGCTATGGTGAAGGAGACTAGAAGGTAGAGCCCGAAGGGATTTGACGCCTAGTTCAAGAAGATGGAGGAAATCTCGTCTCAACAAAGGTTCTTGAATTCAAAGCTAAACAAGAGACGACTAGGGTTTCAAGGGTGACGGGTAGGGTTAAGTTTGGGCTAGGGTTTGGACGATCTTGGGCTTGATGGCCAAGAGTCCAATAGGACGGCCCAAACCATGCAAGGCTGGACCACTCCATATTTAGAAACGTTCTATGAATAGAAAGTTCTAAAACTCTAGCAAAAACCGAACCTAGACTTCCCAAAATAGAAACCTGTTAATAATGGAAAGTTACTAAAAATAGAAAGTTCAACATGCAATTCTATCTCGGGAAACGAGGGCTAGAAATAGTACTTACTATAAATAGCAACCTGCTAAAAATAGTAACTGCTAAAAATAGTAAGTTTCCCGAGAGTGCCTAAAAGAGTGTTAAATGAAAGATAAAGGATAGGCATGGGAAAACCATGGCTTGATCATACCAAGTTGACCAAGTCTTTTGTGGAGGCGCCATAGTGCCAAGCCAAGGAGGTCGCCAAGGACGGGGCTTGGGCACGGGGCGCTGTATCGCCAAGATGTTGGGCAAGCTGCTTGAGAGGGTGGCGTCGGCGCCGAAGAGGTTGCTTCCGGCGCTCATGAGTTTGTTGGCCAGCCATGGAGGAGGCGCTCGTAGAGGTGAGGTGAGTGCCGGTGGAAGTGTGGTGGCGCCTGTGGTGCCGTTGTTGGCACAAAGCTTGTGGCATGAAGGCTCGGGGCGTCCGACAAGGATAGAAATGAAGCGCCAACGGTGTTTAACCTCAAAATGATCTTCATAAAGAGTGGAGGCAGGAGACGCTCATTGAGGCGAGCCATGGCTTGGCTCTAGGCAAGGCAGGAGCGCATCACCCTCCCCCCTTGGCTGTGAAACGTCCCCGTTTCACCATGAGTAAAGCAAGGATGTGGTATGAATTTTCGGGACCCCTTCTCATTGATTTGAATCGGTTCTAGTTGAGAGAAGTCATCCCAAATTTCTTGTTGCACAGATCCTGGGCTAAGGTGGTGTTGATTAGATAGCCGCATGTTTCCTTTGCTTTCATATGGCCAATGGAGCTCCACCTTGGGTGTCAAAATGGGTGACAAGTACCAAGGCGGCCTGGGATTGGTGTCGGCCACTTCTTGATGCACACAACGAGGATGATATGAAGCCAGGCTTAGAAATTCTCCCGGAAAACAAGCGAATCCCGCAGAAAATTCCCTAGAGCATGAGTTGGTTGCCAAGGGGACACGATGGTTGTTCCGATGCTCCTGCGCGAAAGGCACAAAATAGGGAAAATCAACTTGTCCTCTAACAATAGGTATGTTAAATAAGAGATAAGTTAAACTTCCCTGAAATGTAGGCAAATTTTCTTTTGTGTGCTCCAAAGTGTGCCCAAAGTTGATGTAGCTTGTCATTTCAAGGCGTTGCGCACTTGTGTGGGCGCTTTTCAATGTTTTCCAAGCACCAAAGGTTTTATATCCCTTATTTGGGTTATTATGAAGATTGATCGAGGAGGAACTGAATTTGGAGCATTGGTGCCTGTTCCGAGCGCTGGTGTCGGGAAACTTAGGCACATTCTCAGTTGGTCGAGCGCTTGACCACTTGTCTCGAGACTCATTTTCCTGAGACCTCAAACATGGAAAAATAATACTATGCTCCGAAGTAGAATGCAGAAAATACGTACCTAATTCCAGATGGCTAGGAAGATAGGGATTTGGCTTGTCATGAACACTAGCCTTCGGAACTTTCTAAGCAATTTCTGGAATTTTGACTTCATTCAAACTCCATTCTTCTTTTATGGGTCCCCTGGATGTTGTGTCAAAAATTGAGTCCATTTGGGAAAGGTCCAATTTTTCACCTTTTTGCATTTGCCCGTTGTCGTCGGTTGGACTTTGCACTCCAGAAGTGTGACCTACAATGAATATGTCTCGAGCACCCTTTTGACATTGTGTACTTCCTTCAGTTTGTGGATGAAGGCTCGAGACAGAACCGGTTTTTCACGGGCCATTTTCAGGTTGGCTCTTTTTTGCTTCAATGACACGAAATGTGTCCTCGGTGGAGAATTTGGAACCAGGTGTCCGAGCACATGACAACTTTACTTGTGATCCACTTTGAGGGCAGATTAGTATCCTATTTTGAGGAGGAGGGCCCAATACGGAAGTGAATTTGGTCAAGCCATTTGAGATTTGGCTCGGTTTTCCTTGCACAACGTCGTCTTGACTCCTCTTCTCGGGAACTTGAGTTCCAAATGATATTTCTCGAGCATCCTCTTTCCCATGTGTTAGTTTCTGCATTTTTAGAGGATTTTTCAAGTGAGAATGTCCAGCTCCCCCATGAAAAGTCTGGGATACCGCAGAACCATTTGAGATCCTGATGTCGCGAGTCTTTTCAAGGGAGCTAGCTCCAATTGGTGGGGCACTCCAAGAGAAGTCTTGAGCACCCCGTGTAGACTGGGAATAGGAGTGAAAATGAGGAATAGGGATCGATGACTTACTTGAAAAACACGAGCCATGTGCAAGTTCCCTTGATTTGGCCTTGGTGACTCCGCTGTTGGTTGTGAAAAGCCTTCGATTGTCATCAATTTCTCTCCTTGAATCAGCCTTTAATTGGGCAATTTTTGGTGATCTCTCCTCAAGAGTAGACATTCGTCCTTGTGTGGTTGAGGCATGTTTTGCACCTTGGGGTCGCTTAGGGCTAACATCACGCCTAGAGTGGAATGCAAGGCGTTCTTCCTCACGTGGTGAACTTCCCGTGCGCTCTCGTCTCTCTTCGGCTCTAATGGTCCTATAATGGTGTTTAGAACCACTAGGGCTTTCTGATTTGGAAGAACGCCCGGAAATGTATTCATGGCCTCGGTGTGATGTCTTGTACCTCTCGTTTCTGACCTCTGCCTTTCCTCGGTAGCTTTGACCATAATAATCTTTTTGGATGGTCTTCTCGGGGGGAATCCAATCATGGCTCCTATTATAGTCGATGTTTAAGTTTATCCAAACTTGATCATCCTCGTCTTTGTATTCCCAAGTAGGGGGCCAATGTGATCGACGTCTCGCCATAGATGGTACCTATTGTAAGAACACATGGTGAGAGATCAAGTGCACAAAAACAAGTAACAAGAACATAGAAACCAAGCAAGTGTAACCACTTTTAACAAGATCCAAACAAAGCACTCGTAGGGTGACTACTTTGGCTGTCCGTGTGGCGGTTTAGGCTGGCTAAGGTCTCTAGAAATGAGCCGAAAAATATGCAAGATAGTCAAGCTAGTCACAAGCAAACTATTCAATAACAATTGCAAAGAAAGTAGCATGAAAAGACAAGATAAACAATCAAGCGACTGTACACGGTGGAGGGGTACGAAGATGGTCGAACCAATACAAGTGTAGACTCAAAGGTTACCTTATTTTGGCTATGCTTTGGTCGAACTATGTCTTTAGGGTTACCTTATTTGGGCTATACCTAAGACGATTTGCAACTTTCTTTTGCTGATTTGTTTTTTTTGAACTAAAAGATCTCGATATGATATGATCTTATGATATGATATGGTTCGAGATATGCAAGCAAGAAAGCAAAGATATGCTCAAGATAGAGAGAGAGATAATATCGGCCAAACAAGAAAGAAATCAAGATCCTTACAAGATACTATCTTCAACAAAAGGATATGAAAAGATATGCAAGATATTCTAACAAGAAAATCCTACAACAATTTCGGCAATTCCTAAGGTCAAAGGATAACAAATTTTCGGATTTAGGGTTCAATCCCGGCGGCTAGGGTTTTTCAGCATGCACAGTTTTTCGTAAAAATGGCTTTTGAGGGGTCAAACGAGGTCCGTTTTTGATGTTCTTTATATGTGTGGACTCGTATTGAAAAGCTCTATCCGATTCTGGAAAAATTGTGCAGGAAAACAATATTTTTGGTCGTCGAAATCTTGGCAGAAGCCGACTCAGTTTTAGGGTTTATGATGGAATGGATGGAGAAAAAAAACATTCTGCAATGGGTCGAATGGAAAGATGGATAAAAACGAGTGAATTGTAAAGATAACTTGTAAAAGACAATTAACACTTACAAGATAACCTTGCTCTGATGCCAGTTGATGCGCGCCCGTCTCTGGGGAGCCAATTGCGCTCGAAGGATCTCTAATCAACTTATCTCGGGAGTGTCTTGAGGATGTCTTTTGATGAAGGTAGGTCGAATATGGAGTATTGGCAGCGGAATTGTTTGGATATAGACGTCAAGAATGACTTGAGGAATTGGATATGAATGTCGAGAGGGCAACTCGGCAAGCTAGGTTTTTTTGAGGGTGTTCGTGAGTGGTGATCGAGGGTTGCTCGAACAAGAGAAATTCTGGGGTCCGGGATGTAGAAGAGAGGGATTAGAAGCTATGATGAAGGAGCCTAGAAGGTAGAGCCCGAAGGGATTTGACGCCTAGTTCAAGAAGATGGAGGAAATCTCGTCTCAACAAAGGTTCTTGAATTCAAAGCTAAACGTGAGTTTACAATGGTGGAGGTCGCGCCTTATAAAGAGAAAACAAGAGACGACTAGGGTTTCAAGGGTGACGGCTAGGGTTAAGTTTGGGCTAGGGTTTGGATGATCTTGGGCTTGATGGCCAAGAGTCCAATAGGACGGCCCAAACCATGCAAGGCTGGACCACTCCATATTTAGAAACGTTCTATGAATAGAAAGTTCTAAAACTCTAGCAAAAACCGAACCTAGACTTCCCAAAATAGAAACCTGTTAATAATGGAAAGTTACTAAAAATAGAAAGTTCAACATGCAATTCTATCTCGGGAAACGAGGGCTAGAAATAGTACTTACTATAAATAGCAACCTGCTAAAAATAGTAACTGCTAAAAATAGTAAGTTTCCCGAGAGTGCCTAAAAGAGTGTTAAATGAAAGATAAAGGATAGGCATGGGAAAACCATGGCTTGATCATACCAAGTTGACCAAGTCTTTTGTGGAGGCGCCATAGTGCCAAGACAAGGAGGTCGCCAAGGACGGGGCTTGGGCACGGGGCGCTGTATCGCCAAGATGTTGAGCAAGCTGCTTGAGAGGGCGGCGTCGGCGCCGAAGAGGTTGCTTCCGGTGCTCATGAGTTTGTTGGCCAGCCATGGAGGAGGCGCTCGTAGAGGTGAGGTGAGTGCCGGTGGAAGTGTGGTGGCGCCTGTGGTGCCGTTGTTGGCACAAAGCTTGTGGCATGAAGGCTCGGGGCGTCCGACAAGGATAGAAATGAAGCGCCAACGGTGTTTAACCTCAAAATGATCTTCATAAAGAGTGGAGGCAGGAGACGCTCGTTGAGGCGAGCCATGGCTTGGCTCTAGGCAAGGCAGGGGCGCATCACTTTTCCATCAACAACTCTTAGTCTTGCAACCATGAGCAGGAACTAATTCCATTGTTTTACTTAGCGGTTGAAGCCTTCAGTTATTAAGTTGTGAGATTTATAACTCTTGTTCTTTTCCTTTGGGTTTGTATTAATTCTCTTGTTCTTCATCTATATGATTTCTATTTGTTTTGCTAGATTGATCACCTAGTTTGATTAATAGTCTTATATTGCTAGACTAGGAATAGACGGTGGAATTCCTTGTCATCGTAGCGTCCATATCTGCATGATCTGGTAGTTGATTTCTTATATGAAAGAGAATTGATTGCATGTTAATACTTGACGGTTGTAAGTCATTGCATGCATCCTTATGATTCTTGTGCTCTTTGCTGCTATTTGATTTAACCTTGAGAGGCTTCCCTAGTTATTGAATAGTAAGTATTATCAGGACCGGTTGGCCTAATGATATACTAAAGATTGGAATAGGAACATTCCCTATGATTGATAAGAACTTGAGATAATTATGATCATCGTGATTGACTGTTGTGTGGATACTTGCTAGGTGAAACCCGTTTGCATAATATTCTCAACCCCACGTTTCTCTGCTTGATACTTGTTACTTGTGTGTCCTTATACAATCAACCTCCCCCCCCCCCCCCCCTTGGTTACTTGTTACTTGTTCGATAGTTGATATTTCACTTGACTGCATTGATTCGGTGTTTTGATTCCCTTGGGTTCAACCTCTACTTACTTGCTATACTCTAGTTAGGTTTTAGGGTTTCTTTGATTTAGCAACCACGACATTTGCTCAATCACACACCGCCCAGGAATCCTAAACCAGTTGCCTTGGTCTGGTCTAATATATACCACTCCAACTTATACAACTTCGTTGAATGAAAGTAGACATTCAAAAGTTTATATCTCTGCATACATAAAATTTAAAATTTCAGATTACTCAAATTAGCGTCACAAATTTACTAAAATACACTACAATTAAGACTTACCATGTCCTGTGTAGAAGCCCCAAGAGCTTTATCACTAAGAATTGCAGTTGCTGAACCATCCCCCGCCTCTTTTGCATCACCATCCTCAGGCTCGTCTCCATCGCCAACTCCTTCATCGGTACCTCCTGCATCACCACCAGCAACACTGACATCTTCAACACTAGCACCTCCAACTCAGACATCACCAACCCCTCCAGCTCTGACCCCACCAGCACCTCTAGCTCTGACGCCACCAACACCTCCAGCTTCGACACCACCATCACCTCCAGCTCCGACACCACCAGCACCTTCAGCTCTGACACCGCCAACACCTCCAACTCCGACACCACCAACACCTCCAGCTTTGACATCTTCATCAGTGTTCTCTTCAGTAGAGTCTTCTTTACCAAGTTTACGTTTAGGTCTTCGTTTCATGTATTGTACAAGTGGAACAACATCTGCACCAGCCTCAAGGAGCGGTTTCTCATAAATGGACTTATCAATGTGGGTCTCAAAGCTGGGAAGTAGGTGAGGACAACGCGATTGCGGAACCATATCGAGCAACTGGCAAAATGTACGCACATGTCTCGTAGCAACATCTCAACCTTCAATAGACTCTTCAGCTTCAGGCTGAACAAATGGAGGAACAACATCTCTACCCTCAACATCTCTGGCCTCAACATTTGTAGGATCTACATCCAGTGATGACATCGTCTCTTGCAAAAACGGGGCTGGGGGGGACGACATAGTGAAAAAATAATCCTTTACCCTCAAATCGTCAGTATGTTGTTGAGGACACTCTAGAGTCGGCTCCTGAACTTCCTCTATACCTAAAACACGCTCAACATACGCATCAGGATAATCATTACTCTCAACCACAAACCTCTTCAACAGACGGTGAGATTCTTCATCCACATCATCAATAACTGATGGTATCTCCATATCACCACTCTCATAACCCTTCTGCACACAATCTATAATATCTTTGTGAACGAGCCTACTATGAACACTTATCTCCTTTGAAATACCAACCTGTCGTCTAGGACGCTCTACGACTAGTGTAGGCTCGGTCAATCTAGTGTTTATCACCGCATGAAATCTCTATAATATTTCAAATTACTTTATAATTAGGTAACTCAATCCTAACAAACTACTAAATTCAAAACAAAAGTATATTATACGAATTTCAACCGTTTATCTATATGAATTTAAAACTAAATTATTTCATCATACAAGACATACAAGACACAAATCAGTTTTAATATAATTTCATATGTTTCATAAACAAGAAAATTTCATCAATTTCAATCAAATCTATTTTTTTTTAAATTTCATCAAATTTTATTATGCAAATCTAGTTCATTCAAATACATTTCATGCAAATTTAATCAATTCATTTTCATTTAATTCAACGACAGGTTGCAAATAACTAACCGATTTCCTTAATCCGTCGATTGGAGATAATGGGGTCTTTGTCGACGTTTCGACACCAGTGGAACTTCCCGATGGAGCAGAGGCACTACCTACCAGAGTCGTAGAAGTCGTCGGAGCTGTCGATCTCCCCGGAACAGTAGGGGAAGCCATTGTCGGATTTTTTGCACAACTGGCCCTCCGTCAGTGCCAGACGCGTAGGTTACCGCCTTCCTCCTCCTTCTTGCCCTCCTCATCCTTCGACATTACCCTTTCCTCCTCCTCCTGCTCCTCTTTCAACATCTCCTCCAACCATCGACCGAATGAAGCCTTCCAAAATCTCCTCGTCAACCTTCTGTTTCTTCCATGGAGGTAGGGATGTCGACGACGGCGACGACTCTGAAAGCGAGTCCGGCGACGACACCGAAAACATTTTCCGTAGCTCTTTGTCGACCAGAACTGTTCTTGTTGGGCTCTCCCCTTCTATCCCCTTCGGCGTCTCCATTTCCTCCATCAAAACAGTCGGAGATGTCATCGCCGACAGATCTGCCATTGCTGACGACGTCAAAGCATCTGGATCTTGAGATTTTTGAGTCTCTTTAGGTGCAGAATCGGGTGGGGATTGGGATTCCTTTGGGATTTTTTGTGGTTTCCGGTTTTTCGGGGTGGTTTTTTGTGTTTCGGAATTGATCGACGGTCTACGTCGCAGGGCTGTATGAAAGGAAGAGGAATCCGAAGCGTGGAGCGCAAGCCCTAAATCACACGCATAAATAAGGCGTACGACTACAAAGTTTGTGGCCCAAGCCCTAAACTCTACGCACTCCTTATGCATATAACATTTTTACAATCAACACTGTGTGCGCTTAACTCAAGCGTACAACTTAGGGCATACAATTTATTAGTCAAAATTAGGGCTTTGACGGTCAACATTGTGTATGCATATCTAAAGCGTAAACATTAGGGCAAATTTTTTTAACCCAATTAGGGCAAATTTTTTTGAACCCAATTACGATATTGACGGTCAACATTCGGTCAACATTGTCTATGCATAACTAAGGCATACAAATTATTGAAAAACAATTCTGGACCAAATTTAGGGCTTCAGAAACTAATTTTACGCATAATATATGCGTAGGATTCTTATGGAGATACTATAACTTCCATTTTGTTTCCATTTTTTTCCCTTCAAAGGCTTTACGCATAAGTCATGCGTATCAAACCCCAAGTTATGTGTTTCGTTTCACGTGTATTTAGACAATAAATAGCGTGTATATAGCCTTCCCGAAAATTTATGTGTGATAATGATAATAATTTTTTGAGTCTTTGAATTACATGTGTGGATAAATTGTGTGTTCATAGTTGATCACCCATGTGTTCATCGAAGACAACGTATTTGTTCAAACAAGGCAAACAAAGTGTGTATAAAAAACTTATAAATTATATTTTCTTGTAAAATATATATATGTTTATGTGAAACAACGTATTTGTGCATGTGAAACACCGCATATATTCATGTGAATTAATCTTACAAATTTATTTATGGAAATAGAACAGTTTTTATGTGTTTTTATCATAATTACTTGGATGTTCATATAGATGTATTGTGTGGTCATCAGTAACAACGTCTGTATTACTTGGATGTCTTTTGATCATCCACCCAATGTCCCTGTCATATTGAGAGTGCATCTCAGAACAACTTTAGGAAGTTGTGAAGAAGAGGAAGAGTGTCATCATGATTGTAGTTGTACATTAAAGAGACCATCCTTGCAGAATTCATACACGCCTTTCCGAAACTATGAGATGACGAAAATGGATGCGGGTACAAATGCAAGCTTTCCTTGTTTAAGCCCTTCCATGCATCCGAAATCATACCATCTACATGTTGCCTTGCTGTTTCAACCGACACCTCCTTGTTTTTGTTCAAATAGCATTTCACATATGACCCATCATATCCATCTTGACCTTCATCCTGCACTTTTTAAAAATACAATTAATTGTATGATCTACTCTCTTCTGAAAATAATTATATTAGTACCTTGGCACATATCAAATCATCGGACAGGCGAAGAATGATGGCAACATAAGAGATAATTGTGGGATGATGATTCAATAGTCCCAACATTTTAGTATTGAGGGTTTGAGAAAGGAGATAGAAAGCGTGATGTAAGACGATGGGCACTCCAGAGGTTATGATTCCATTTTTAAGATACTCTTCTGTTGTGGGCGAGTAGCCGTACTGGTTCCATCGTGCCTCTTGTAGTGATCCATTGCAAAATTCCGCCCACTATAAAATTAATATACGTACGTAGTTATATATATATATATATAATAAAAGTAAGTATTATTCTCTTTTAGAATTGATTTCATACTTGTTTTTGCAAGGAGTTTATAGGATTCCATCCATGTTTAATCCAAACTTGATGGCTAATCTCGTTGGTCGTATCGAAAATAGCTCTCCAAGTTGATCGCATGTACTCAGGCAACTCCTCTACGGCATCCGACTCCCACCTGTGATATATATATGGGATATAAAAATTAATGAAGCGAGTACAACATATGATATGATATGAGAATTTTTTTTCTAAAGTAGGCTTTTTTTTAGAAAGTATTTCCGGTATGGGCTCGTTTTGAAAATAATTCCCAACATAGGCACTCTTATGAGGTTCGGAAATTTTTCGCGTAGGTATTTTTTTTTTAATTCCCCCGTGTAAGAGACGCTTACACATAAAAATTTAAAAAAAAAATTGGATTTGTATACAAAGGAGTTGTTTTAATTTTTTTTTTCAAAGTTTCTTATATATATATTATTACATAAGACTTACTCGTGTTTGGATGGCTCGTATGGGCTCGTTTGAAATCGGAATCGATCACGACCGATTTCGTTGGGTCCGTATTGATCCCAACTTTCACCAGATATGTCTCTCGCTCGATTCTGATTTCAAACGACCGCATACGAGCCACCCGAACACGCGTAAGTCTCGTGCGTACCTTCTACTATAAATGGATATTTACAAATTTGTTCCTCCATATCAGGCGATGAGAGACATATCAAGTGAAAGCTGAGATCAATACGGACCCAACGAAACTGGTCGTGATCAATTCGGATTCCGAACTGGTGAAAGAAGGTATGCACGAGATTTACGCTTGTTCGGATGGCTCGTATGGGCTTGTTCGGAATCGGAATCGATCACGACCAGTTTCGTTGGCTCCGTATTGATCCCAGCTTTCACCAGATATGTCTCTCATCGCCTGATATGGAGGAACGAATTTGTAAATATTCATTTACAGTAGAAGGTACGCTCGAGACTTACGCGTGTTCGGGTGGCTCGTATGGGGTCGTTCGAAATCATAATCGAGCGAGAGACATATCTGGTGAAAGCTGGGATCAATACGGACCCAACGAAATCGGTCGTGATCGATTCCGATTTCAAATGAGCACGTACGAGCCATCCAAACACGAGTAAGTCTTATGTAATAATATGTATAAGAAACTTTGAAAAAAAATAATTTAAAACAACTCCTTTGTTTCCCAGCGCCTTATACAAATCCAATTTTTTAAAAAAAAAAATTATGTTTAAGAGCGTCTCTTACATGGGGGAATTAAAAAATAAAATACATACAAATCGTATGAGAGACGCTGGTAAATACGCGAAAAATTTCCAAACCTCATAAGAGTGTCTATGTTGGGAATTATTTTCAAAACGAGCTCATATCGGGAATATTTTCTAAAAAAAAGTCTACTTTACAAAAAAAAATTATGATATGATATATAAGTAAGTAAAGTACCTGTTGATGGCTTTTGTGAAGTGAGTGAGATGGTTAAGTTGTCCATAAACATCAAACAAATCATCAACTATATAAATAAGTGAGACTGGTTTGGTGATCTCAACCCTCTCTTTAATTTGACAAATCTGGATCCGGCATAGCCGCCACCGCCCAAAGGAACCATTTAAGTGGTTCATTTCTTGCCTTTTTTAGCTCCATTCCTAAACCAACCGCTTCCCACCATCTACACGTACTCAAATCATCAAAATCATTCCTAAACAAGCGAGCTTATAAATTCCATTATATTGTTGGTAATTAATTAATTACCTGGAGAAATGATGAAAATCATCCTTGTAAGCTGTAGCAGCCAGTTCTAAATCCATTTTAGCTAGCTCTCCAAGCTCATTAGCCCATCCTTTGGATTGACCCTCAAGATTAGGATTAAACTTGGGCAAACTCCTATGAAAAGGATTCTTCAACGTGTTGTTTATGATTTCAGAACAAGGTTTATCCAAATTCCGAAGAACTCTCCCACAAAATGCATTTGCTTCTTCCAGGATGTCTTCTCCTTCCATCATCATATAAGAAGCTTCATACAAGCTCATCAATCCTTCAACGTTGCCATGTACTCGATGTTCCTCGAATTTCCCCCTTTTGTCTTTCAAATTTTCGAATATATCTACATGTATTCATTATATATTTAGTTATAAGTTTGATAATTCATCAAAAGCACTAACTACTTACTTACCAGGCGAGATATAGTAGCCTTCCTGTCGCAGTAATCGAAAGCGAAGAGCAATCTCATGGAGCTGATCATGGCTAAATTTAGATATTCTATTTCTTCCATTCACAAAGCATTTCACATACTCCTTGTCGAGAGCATCACGAATTTCATCTTGAAAGTGATGCTCGATCCCCAGGCGTTGTATGTGGTCAATCACTATCAACTTATCAAAACGGCTTTGTGAACAAAATTTTGTCTGAGTCCTTAGCTTTTTCCTTATATGCTCAACTTTCTCCGCAATGTCACGTTGCTCCTTCATGAAATTATATAATACGGAATAAGTTTATTTATTCTACTACTCCCTTCATCCCTATTTGTTTGTCCACTTTACACTTTTCACATTTGTCGAGATGAGTTTTACGTCGTTAATATATCTACCTACGTATTACTAAAAATTGTAAAATCTTGATGTTGTTAAAGTAAATTGTAAAATCTTGATGTTGTTAAAGTGTTCATTGAGAGGAATCAAACAAGATCATATATGACTATGATTCTTCTCATAAATTAGGAATAATCGAGCAAATTGTATCGACATATGAATAATGTAGGGTTTTCAAAGTGGACAAATTGGGACGGAGGGAGTAGATATTAGTAAAAAAATTAATAACTTCTGCAGTATCACATTTTCTCTCTTTAATTTGTTTTTTCGCTGCATGACATTTCTACATTATATATCAACCCAATCTAATCTAGTTCATGTATAGGTGTGAATCTGGTAATAAATCGTTTTAGAATAATAAATAAAAATGAATATTCAATTACTAAGATTAAAGCAGTTTTCGGAGTGGCGCTCCGATTCATTCGGAGGCACTCCGGTCCTGCCTCCGGTCGGACTGACAACCCTCCGACTGCGGTCCGACGATCCTTCGGTGATAGTCCTGCGATTTTCAGGCAATCCTCGACGGTGATCTGACGTTTGTCCAAATGACATGAACATTCAAGTGTAGTATAACTTGATGAACATTTACGTATTGTTTGATGAAAATTCAATTGAGTAGGTCTAAATCAACATCCTGTGGAACATTTATGAACATCTTGATTAACATTTTAGCCAATTTTTATGAACTTTTAAGTAATGAATATTTTAATTCATTATTGTGAACATTTTAATTCCATTTTTATCTTTGAACTCTACCTCCATTTTTATCCTTGAGATCGATGTGGTTATGTATGTTTTGATGAATGTGAATAATTCTCACGTTTTCGCTCTAAAAGATTTTTTTCACTCGAATCACGTCCTATATATTATAAGAATGTATTTTGTAAAATAAATTATGACGTGGACGTAGTGTAAGAACTTCAAATATAAAAAGATAGAAAATAGAAAAGGATAAATCCATAAATTAAAAACTAAAAAAATATAATTTTATATTTTTTTATAACATCTTAATCTATATCATTAAGACATACATTAAGAAAATGAATGAACAAAAATGACTGTGAAACGGCTCGAGGAAACTTTTAGGAAACTTTTATTACTTTACATTAATTTCCTTTGACAGATATTTGTTAGTCCGTAGAAAACAATCTATCTTATCTATTAAAGCTGAGTTTTTTCAAGCATTTTCCTTGTTTCTGGCCTACCATCTTATGTCGAAAATTTTAATTGGTTGTTATTATTTATATTTATAATTTTTGTTCCGTAAAAATTTTAATAGGCAAATCTATCTTATATAGTAAAGCTAACCCTTTTTAAGACTAGAATGATTTAAGGATAAGTTGTTAAACAATTACTATTTTTATCTTTAATATTAATTACTAATATATTGCATTGTTACATTAACAAAAACCTTTCAACAACAAATATACAAGCTATTACATTAAGAATAAAAATTACTCTAAGAGTTAATAAATTATTTTAGGATAAAATTAGAATGATTTTTTATAATAAAAATAAGTCAAACTATGTACATAATATTTATGAAATAAAATATATTTTTATTAAAACTCTGTACAAGAAAAAAAATTAAATATAATATTCTTATTATATGAAAGTTAAACTTAAATTTTAGAATAAATTCTGATTAAAATACATAAAATTTTCACACGAATAATATGAAAACTCTCGTACATGACATAGGTCACTACACTAGTTTTATACTCCCTCTGTCCCAATTTGTTAGTTCCATTTCAATCCGGCACATATGCCGATACACGTTTTGTATCGTTAATATCTCTAATTATATGCTAATAAAAATTATAATTATTTAATATTGTTAAAGTGTTCATCGAGACGAATCAAACAAGACCCCATATGACTATGTTTTTTCTTATATATTAGGAGAAATCTACAATATTCTCTCGATTTGTGAATAGTGTCACGAAATGAAATGGGACTAACATTATGGGACGGAGGGAGTAGAAAAGAAAATACAATCAATAAAATTGCAATCTGACTATCATCTGCAAAACGGCAATAAGAGGAAATATAGGTATCTCAACTGTAAGTGCAAAATGGATACGTCGACATCGAGGAGCTTGGAATGACAGTTTCGTTGCTGCCGAAGAAAGCATGTTGTTGCTGGTAATCAAAACCATTTTTCTTCTGATCGATCTAACTTCCAAATTAAATACGGAGTACAATATCTAAGATATAGTTTGTAGTGTATGAATTCTCTTTGTAGTTTTATAGAGAATTAACAACCAATTTATAGCAGTGTGTGACTCTAGCAGCCGATTAACCTATTGTTGACTTCAAGACTATATAAAAGCGTCACGTAAGACGAAATCAACAAATACATGAAGTATAACGTGCATGTATGGGCCCAATATATATGTACTATTGGTCGGCTAATTTTATTGTGAAGTATTTGATTTTGTATCAAAATGTGTTAATCGATCTGAATAAATCAGCATTTGTATCCAGGTCCAAAGTGACTTTAAGTGTGGGAAAGCGATAGGGTGGAACAAGTGTGAGACACATGTGATAAGCTTGCACTTACTATTTGGCACATCTTTTTTTTTTTTTTAGCACAAATATATATTTGTCACGGAGGTTTATCATACTTCTCTCACGAAGGATTTACAAAGTTCCGTCACGAAGAGTTGTAAAAGATCGACGACGAAGGTATTGAAGAGTTCTGTGACAAAGGTACTGGAGATTTTCGTGACGAAGGAAGGTCCTCTTTTTACTTATAAAAGCCAATTCACCCAACCCTGTTTCAACTTCTTCTCCATCCTTTATTCATCTTATTTCGCCGTCAAGAACACCAAAACAACACCATTCCTAATTTTGTACAACTCTTAACCACAAATCATCAAATAAACTCTATAAGGTAATTTCTATACTCTTTTCTGCATTAGTTTGAGATTAATAATCTATTGCTGAGATGAAATATCAAAATCATTGATATGTTGTGATTACATATGATTTGTATGTGTATTATGCTCTTTCTTTAGTTCAATTGTGCTTTGTTTATGTTTGATTGAGTGTTGTTTCAAAGATATAATCCCCAAATTTATTGTATATATTGTGATTTAGGGTTTCAGATTTGAGTTAAGAAACATATGGAATGAGATGATTTAGAGCTAATGTATAGATAGTTGGAAAAACTGTTTTTTTGTTTGAAATTTTGCAAAAAATGTGCAATTTGATTCGTCACCGAATGTTTGCTGGTGTTGGGTTTGTGCAATTTCCTTCGTCACGAAGATTACGGAAACTTTCCTGACGAAGGTTGAGTCTGTTCCGTCACGGATGTTGGTTAAACCTGCGTGACGAAGGTGTATGAAAGATCCGTGAAGGATCTCTAAAGGACCTTTGTGACGACGGTTACTAAAAGATCTGTGATGGATCTTTGTGCAAAGGGGAGACACCGTCGACTGTCGTAATTGGCCCTTGATGAGGGCTAGTGTTGTTGGGGTAGAAGGCTTCATAGAGCTCCAACATCTCATCTTCGTAGGCGAGGCCCGAGGTGATGTTGTTCAAATCAGCTCGGGCTCCAACACTGACGCCGACCGTGGCACTCCTCAGAACAGACTCACATCAGTAATACTGGATTCAAAGCGTGCTAAGAAAGTGATGAACGTAGAAATTTATGTTCAATCAGAAGAGCAATTTTCATTTCTCACCTAACAATATTATTTAATGTGATGCACTCCATCCATATATAAACATAGAATTACAAATTATATTTTTATGGAGGTTGATCAAGTATAAATGGTCTCTGTAAAATAAGAATACATTTGGACTCTTTGATTGGCTATCATCGAAATGTCACAAATTGTGGCACTCCTCAGAATGTTCCATTTTCCGTCTTTTGGCTCCCGGGTTCAAATCATACGAACTCGACATGTACTTATGTACATCCTTACATATCAATGTAACACCAAGCTTGATTTTACATATCAGAGTCGTGCACTCCGCACTTTCAAGACTCATCGAACGTAAACCGAGCTCCTCAAGCATTGAGAAAATCCTAATCTCACTAAAACGACCGATTACACTAACATCACCAATATTATCATCCTTCATGTCACTAACCTGGAAGGATTTAGAATCATCTAATTCTTCTACCAAGCTCAGATTTGAATTCGGTTCATTATCACCCTTAGCATTTCATCGAGCACTTGGAAGGCAGTAGAATCTGGGTTCAAATCATCACTAATTTTCATCCTATCTTCTGTAGATAGATGTTGATCATTACCCTTGATTTCGCAAGCCATTTCGAACAACTGGAGTAAGCCAATATCACCATCCTTCGTGAATCCCTCCAATTTTCAACATAAATCAATCAGAAACCCAGTTATTCAAAGAGACAACTCTCCAACTTTGAGAGGACAAAGTTGGAACTAAATCAAAGAAATTATCCATAAGCTAGCTTAATTTCATCAAAAATTTTGGAATGTTGTTGAGCAACATTTTGGTTTTGCCTCAGATTTAAACTAGCTTATTTGATTTGCATGAGCTAGCTTATGACGGGACCAAGCCGCCAAACAAACCTTGAATCCTCCATACTCGATCAAGTGCCCAATTACCCAGCATATTCACATCTTCCAAGCTTGCCTACCACCATCCAAAGTGCAGCCCAATTTCTTGGCCCAAAACTCAACCCAAAACCCTTTAAATTCCTTGGCCCAATACCAACATTAATTACCTAAGTGACCTTTTTGCACATTGACTATTTTCTAACCTTAAATTTTTTACAATGGGTTAATTAACGATTTTATACATGATTACAGTTTGTGTTGATGATAATGATAATTTATGTTCATGACAATTCCAGTTTCAGTTGATGACTATTTGTATTGATGATAATTACAGTTGATGACGTATTATATTGATGACAATTTTAGTTTGATGACGGATTATGATTTTGATTGAGTTAGCTTACTTAGTCCAAATAAAAGAAGGTTATAAACCTTTCTTAATGTCAAATTCAGATTATTAAGCCTAGTTATTTCCATTAATTAGCTCAACACTTAATACTCCCGCAACAAAAGTGACGGTAGTAGGCTAGCGTTGTCTTCTTCCTAAAGTTCTTTCGTTACTCAAAAGTTGTTAAACACGCCAAGTAAACCCGTCTTCAAGTTATATACACTCGATCACAGAGTTTGATTGATGTGCCAATTATGGTTGGTTTACAATTCGATGAAAAAAAGTGCTAATTATACAGCTTAGTTGCCTCACGAAAATAAATACCTAATTATAGAACATAACCACAACTTCCAAGCAAATCCATTATCGGTCTTTTGGATATCCATTAACTATAGGTTTAAGCATTTGTTCTTGTGAGGTTGTTACTCAAGCAAAAAAGTGAAAGGTAGAAGAAAAGTTGGTCAGTGAAAGGTAGAAATAGAGGAGAAAGGTGCCGAAGTAGTGGATGGCGGTGGTGTGACTGGAGGTGGCGGGTGGTGCAGCAGTGTCGGGGTGGGGGTGGGGTCCCTGTATTTGATCTTGAAGATCTCAGCTCTAATTGCATTAAGCTGGGCTTCTAGGGCTTGCACTTGTCTTTGTAATGCGGAGATGGCTCCCATGCATCCATATATGGGGTCCCGCAATCTTACGTTTGCCTCATACACTAGGCTGTTAGCTGTGTCACCCCTCTGCCTCTCTCCAACCTCCTATTAATATCACAATTAAAACACATTCATATACATAGGCTAGGCTTCAGAAATTCAAACACCTACGTAACGTACCTGAAGCATTTTAGAAACGTTGCTTGCTCCAAACACTTTATGAACAGCAGCAAATTTCTGGGGTTCGTGTGGGGAGAAGTACGGACAGAACGGGCACTCCTCACCACACCTTCGACGTAGTAGCTTGCAAGCAGCACATGGCGTCATTGTGTTCACCACACCTGTCTTATTCTTGCTGCTTCTCATCTTCTTCGGAGATGCCTCCATTTCTCGCTTTATTCTTTTCCCTATCTCATCCAAATCATCTCCCTCTTCCATACCGATGGATCGATCCATCGATGTACCAATGTCAAAGCTGTCTTCAAACCCACAACAATCAACCAATCTCAATTCACCTATTATTTGGGTATTTATATATCAAATTCTGTCATCATAATTAATTATTCCATACTTGTCGGGGTTGACAAGTAAACGAGTTAGAGTGGTGAATGCCTAGCCTCAATGCTGATGCTATTGGTGGGGCCCACCTCTACGTCGCTATATTTGCCGTCCATCACACTAGTTCTTACCTCACCTTCATCTCATGGGGATATTAAATTTAACACAGACTTACTTACTTAATACTACTACCATTTAATTTATGCTTCCAGTATAAGTAAAATAAACGAACATGTGAATACATTTCTTGTTTGACCCGTATTTTCCGCCTACAAACTCGCCTTGTAACGTGCACCCTTCCTTTAACTACATTCTCTTTGTCAAATAATTTAATTCCACTCAAAACAAGAGTTGTTAAATTAAATGAATAAGTGCTTGTTTGATTAATAGTTTAATTCTCATGATTTATAAAATTTCAAAAGTAGGAATAAATATCTCTGTTTAGTTGTAATTTTTTTGCTTCAGAAAATCATGAAAATTATTTACTATAGAATTTTAATTACTCCAAAACGCAGAAAATGAATTTTTATACTCCCATAGGTAAGTTTCATTTCCTTCATTTTTAGTTATAAAATCTAAAATTCCACCATTTTAATTTATCTTAGCTAAAATATATGTCAAACACATTTCCTTCAAATCTCATTAATTACAAAATAAATTAATTTAATTCACCGATCAATCATAATTCCACCATTTAAATGAGCACTAAGAGTGCCAACTCTGCAACAAAACAAATCTCCTAATATTTCGAAACTTCATTTATCAGTCCATAAAGTAAAAATGAGAATCTTAGTGTAATTAAGAACTTCCCTCCGTCTCTTAATTATATTCTTATTTTCCTTCTTTGCATGAGAATTAAGGAGAGGAGAGAAGAGATGAGAGAGATGAAAATAGAAGAGAAAGTGTATTAAGATGAGAGAATGGTGAAATATGCGAAATTAAAGGGTTAAGATTGAATGAGAAAATAATGGGAGAGAGAAAAATTTAAGTGTATTTTTAATTGTTGTTGTTTTGGGGGAAATTAATGGGTTTTGATGAGGTTATATTGGTAAAGATTTGTGGTTAAAAATGGAAATGAAAACATCAAATTAGGACACCAAAAATGAGAAATGAGAACATAAAAAAGGGACGGAGTGAGTAAATGAAATCAAATTTGTATGCCTTCTTGGAGACATATATGAACATGCATGCAGAGTGTTCAACCTCCATGTGACTTACTGACGTACCCTTAATTCAAAAGTCATCATTAGTTAATGATTTTACCAAAAGAGAATCTTATCTATATAAAGGTTGGCTGTCTATTGTCAAAAGTAAATGTAAATGGTACTGTATTCAATTCCATAATTCTACCCTATTTCAATCTATGCATTCAATTCCATAATCCTATCCTATTTCAATCTATTCACACGTATTGTCCACATTAATCCATGTTGAAATTAATGAGTGTAATATTAGAAAAACATTTTGTCAAATAAAATACAGTAAGCTTCCTCCTGACAAAATTATTCCATTATTATGTTTTAAAACTACTGGTACTTCAAACATAAATATAAGGAAATCGAAAAATACTTATAATTACAAGCATTAACAAACTTAATAACAATAACAAAAATATTAACAAAAATACGGAGTATGTACGTATATCTACATTAAGTTGTTTAGGGCGGAGTAGTAATTAACTAGTGTAATAACCCATGTCATACACGAAGAAATATTTATAAAATTGAAATATTTTTATAATATGATATAATTTTATATCTATCCTAAAAATGATGTGAAATATTACTAAATATAATATAATACGAAGACGGTTTTGTTGTTTAAGAAAAGAAGTTGATGACATGATTTTGAACTTAGATTTAGAATATTAAGTGTGATGACAGATTGATAATTAGTTTCATTACAACTCGGGAATTGAACAGTGATGACAGAATGCTGATGGATTTAGATGACAAACTAATGGTTAGACATAATGTAATTTTGATGACATAATATTATTTAAGAGAAAAATGTTTATGATAATTGAAATTTGATGATTTGCTGAATATTAAATTTGGATTTATAATTTCATAGTTGTTGTGTGTTGGATGACAGTATTGAGATGAAATTTAGGATGATGCTATGAATTATAAACATGAAGACAAATATAATATGAACACAATATTGTTGTTTAAGGAAAGAAGTTGATGACAAGATTTTGATCATAGATTTAGAATATTAAGTGTCATGACAGATTGATAATTAGTTTCATTACAATTCAGGAATTGTACAGTGATGACAGAATGTTTATGAACACAATAACTTGTGCTATGCAGATACAAATGAATATTCTAACAATATGTTGGGGGGAGAATGGAAGATGAAAGATGGTTCGAATGCTTATGTTGGGACATTGGTTTCAAAAGCATTTGTAATCGACATAAACATAGGGCTGGACAGTGCCAAGGATACAATTATTCAAAGGTTTAAATTGAAGACACAAGCACATGAAATTGAGTTGTCGCACTTGAACCCTTTCCAGAAAATTCAGATACCATATATTGTGGACACGGAGGAGGACTTCAAGTGTTTCATTGACATCAACAAATCAGAGAAGGTGCAATGGAGTGTGCCATTGTATGTGACAGAGAGAAAGAAGAAGAAGACAACTAAAACAACGACAGTGAGTGAAAAAAACAGCCTTGTTCCATTTCAAATTGATTATGAGATGCAAGGTGGGAGTGAGGTAATAAATTGTGAATCAAGGGACAAAAATACTGAATTGGAAGAAATTATGGAGGGTGATAGTCCTAGTCATGAAGACTACATAGGGTTCATCCATATTGGACAGATTTTCGACTCAAAGGAGATACTAAAAGTTGCACTTAAGAAAGTCGCTATGCGGGAGAACTTTGTGTACAAAGTCTACAAGTCAACACCTGATTTATTTACTGTCAAGTGTGCAGATCAGAACTACAACTGGGGGCTGAGGGCAATGGTATTGAAAGACACACATTTCGTTGAGATAAGAAAGTATAGAGAAGAACACACATGCTCTTTTGACTTTAGGTGTGAAAACCAGTGCAAGCCAACATACAAGATGGTTGGAAAGCAAATAAAAACAAGGTAACAAAAAAATATGTAAAAAGCTATGATTTTATACAAACACATTAATATTGAAAGATGACAGTTTGGTTGTTTTATTGTGTCTATAGGTATGAAGGGGTGAAAACTGGACCGAACCCTAAAAGTATCCGGAACGACATGAGGAAAGAACATTCTGTGGATGTGAGATATTGGAAGGCATTGAAGGCAAAGGAATGGGCACAAAATTTGATTAGAGAAACACTAGAAGAAAATTATGGAATGTTGTCGATCTATTGCCACATGATCAAACAAGTCAACATAGGCACACACACAAAGCTTGAGATTGATGACCAAAATCGCTTCAAATATGTGTTCATAGCAATAGGAGCTCCAATAAGAGGATTCAAACAAATGAGAAAGGTATGTACACATACATTGCTGCACTTGATGACAGATCATGATGATGATTAAATAGAAATATATTAGAAATTATTATTACACTATATTCTGAAAAAATTGGCAAATAAAACAAATGATGACAATTTTGATACAATAACATTCTACAAGATATAGATTTTTCTTTATAACAAACTTTTGATGTAAGTGAAATGAAGCGTGCGAAGCGCGCTTCATAAGAAATACTTACAATAGTTGGACTATGGATGACAAATAGTTAGGAAAATTAATGAAAGAGAAAAGAATACTAGATTACGATAAGATTAAGAAAAAAATCTTATGATGAGAATATGTGTTGATGACAGAATTCTAAAATAAGATAAAGCATGGAAGGGATGAATGAGGAAAGTGTTTGAAAAATATCAAAAATATTAAAATGAATAAAAGTGCCTTTCTTGAGGACAGTATTTGATGACAGTATTATTAAAAAAAAAATCTTTAAATGTGTATTGCTCAGAATATGTGTTGAAGGATGCATGATGACAGTATTTGATGACATTATTATTTGATGACAGTATTTGATTACAGAATTCTTGAAGGATGCATGATAACAATGTATGAAGAATATAAAAATTTACAATGAATAATTCTATATTTCAATGGGTTTGAAACAAAAATATATAAAAAATGTGTGTTGATGACATAATACTTTTCTTTTGAAGGTAATCATGGTGGATGAAACGCATTTGCATACAAAGTAAAAAAGGGCATCTATTGATTGCAACGGCGGAGGATGCGAACCAACAAATTTATCCCTTCGCGTATGCAATTGTTGATTCAGAAACTGATGGATCATGGACATTCTTCTTCCAACAACTTATTACAGTGATCCCTAGTTCAGAGGAGTTGGTGATTGTGTCTGATAGGCATCTCAGTATTATAATGGCAGTGAAGACCATATATACATTAGCAAAGCATTGTGTGTGTAGAAGACATGTTCATCAAAACCTCAAGCAAAGGTATAAGGAAAGGGGTGTGCACAAACTTTTTACTTTGGCTGCAAACAGTTATACAAGAAGGGAATTTGAGGAGAACTTCAAGAAGATATGTGCAATAAATCAAGAAATGGGGGATTACTTGGTTAATGCCAAATTTGAGAAATGGGCAAGATCCCACTGCAAGGGAGACCGATACAACTTAATGACTACAAACAATTCAGAGACCATTAATATGGTCCTACTAGAGGCTAGGTCATTTCAGGTTGTTGCCCTGTTGGAGTGTGTTTTAGAAATGCTAATGAGGTGGTTCATTGAAAGGCGCAACAAAATAGAAGAAACCCTGAGCAAAGTGGTGCCACCAAATATTGAAGAAATACTTCAGAAGAGGCATAAGCTGTCCAAGAAATATGAAGTGAGGGCATTGAATGGATTCCAATACCAGGTGATTGGAGGAGATTTCTATGGAGTTGTGGATTTGGCGAAAAGAAGCTGCACTTGCAGAGTGTTTGATCTAGACCATATTCCTTGTGTACATGGAATAGCGGCAATGCAGAAAGCAAAGGTGAAGGTGATAGGATTCCTGAGTAACTATTACAGATTTGAGAATTGGTTCAATTCTTACAAGGAGACAATATATCCTGTGCCTAGGCAAACTAAAGAAATGATTCCAGAGGAGATCATGAACATACAATGCCTACCTCCCAAGCTAGAGACACAAAGAGGGAAACTTAAGAAGAAAAGAATACCGTCAATTGGTGAGTTCCCAAATCACAGCAAGAGGAGGTGTGGACCAAGAAGACCCGCAAGATGCAGTATATGTGGATCCACTGGACACAACAGAACATCTTGCATGAACAAAACCCCAGAAGCCAGAAGTTCTCCATTTGTTCTTGAATAGTTTGATTACAAAAAAATACTATTACATATATATAGCTTGCATTACTGTCATTTTTGAATTGATTTGAACAAGGATTTTGGATGACAATGCACATGGTCATTGCAATAAATAAAAATTGATGAACTATATTAAATCCTAATTTGTTTGCATGAGAAAAGCACACAGATGGAGCTAGATGACAGATGACAGTTGATGACAGTTGAACAATCATCAACCCATAAAATTGCCAGAAGTGCAATGAAGCACGCTACGCGTGCTTCATAAGATAAATACAAAAATTATAAAACAAATGATGACAGATGACAGAATACAAAAAGAAATCTGATTAAACAGTTGATGACAATTTAGATAATTAGTCTATAAGATAAAATGATAACTCTGTCATCCATGATGACAAGTATATGAAATCATAACATATTAATAACACATGGATTTAAAAGATTCAAAAATTTAGATCATTTGATTACAGATGAAAAAATAGATGACAATATCAATTTCTGTCATCAAAACCAAAACAAGAATTGATTGAAAGAAAAATTCTTTTATTGGATAAGTTCGACATATAAAGTGAAGTTACATTAATAAAAGATCATAAAGAAAAATACAAATCCTATAGAAAAAGGACACAACAACACTCGCATAAGCCCTAAAAACATAAAATTCCATAGGTAGATGACAGAGACACATAAAAAGGTTGAACACCTCTTTTGACAACCCTAACCAGGTACACAATATAACTAACACTTGTCCCCATCAATTCAAATAGGAGACCTTGATCCTTCTTTATTTTATTGTCTACAACAAACTTCCTCCAACCTTTACCAAGCCTATAGCAATTGTTTGGATTCCCATGGTCACTGAATTTCACCAATACTTCCCACACTTGTTCTTTATCTTCCACACACAAGATGATTTCCTTATCTTTGAACTCCTTGAGATATTCATGGGCGTGGTCAAAAGGGATTGGCTGAAATATATAAAACTGAATCATATTAAAATTTAAAAGAAAACGGAAAAAGAGATTAGGCAATAACATAAAGGATGGAATTTTTACCAATCTACAATCATTTTCCACAAATGACCTCTGCATCTCAACAAGAAAAGTCCTTTCCCAGTTCATTTCATCTGCCATTGTGAGGAAACTACTGCACAAACTCGGGTTATAAATAAAATGAGTGTCAATGAACTTGCAATAGAAGAAAAAACTTGAAAAATGAAACTCTAAAAAATAAAATACTTTCCTTGTAAACGATTTGCTCTGTGGAAATATACAAAAACCAGATCAAAAGGGGGAGTGTGGGATCTCTGGAAAGGAAGATGATGATATATATATAGGAAAGGAGTTAGGGTTGCATAGAATACATTAATTTGGTCAAACACACATTTAATGCTATTGTTGGTTAGGTGAGCATATTGATATCACTTTTTAATTCAGCTCACCAATGCATGGTGGTTTCAAAAATTGAAAAACTTCAGTGATGCACCAGAAAAAACAAAAAAAAATGCCCAAAATAAAGGCTGCCTTATAACATGAATGATGATGACAGAAAAATTTCTGAATGAAAATAACTGTCATCAAAGAATTATAACAAATTTGATGAGGAGAACAATGAATTAATTTACATACAAATCAATGATATGATGAAAAAAATTACAATTTATAAGATTTAGTACTATGATGATAGGAATCAAAAATAAAAATAATACTAACAGTTGATGACAGTTACAAAATTTACATAATGGAGAATAATTAAAGATATTCTAATCAAATGTTAAAATAAAATACTAAATGGGTGATGATAGATGTTGAAAATTATTAACTAAACAAAGAACTGTCATCAAACATTGACACACTTTATGAAAGATGATAGTTGATGATAATTTATTAAATGAACATAGAACTGTCATCAAACATTGACACACTTTATGAAAGATGACAGTTGATGACAATTTATTAAATGAACATAGAACTGTCATCAAACATTGACACACTTAATGAAAGATGACAGTTGATGACAATTTATTAAATGAACATAGAACTGTCATCAAACTTTGACACACTGAGTGAGAGGCAAATGAAGCACGCTACGCGTGCTTCATAAAGGTGGGTATTAAAAGACAACAATCATTGATGACAATGATCTTGAGTAAAATAGGGACAAAAATGATGACAGTGTAATAAAAACTTTTCTGTCATCTGGATGACTGTATGACAGAAACACAATCATTAAGAAATATATATAGGGGACAAACAAAAAACACTTTATTTAATTTGTCATCACTAAAATTAGATTTCAAACAAACTGTCGTTATCCCAAATTATCTTACACAACTGAAACACACATTGTCGGCCATGATAACCCTATGAACAAGTTTTAATGTAAGTGAAAAAAAGTTGAATCATTTCTTGGGGTTGGTACGATTAAGCGGTAGAGGCTTCCACACAATCTCTTGGTGAAATAGTTCAATGGCCATCTTCTCCCTAAGGACCCTCACATGATCGTCATCCAGCTCATCCAAGGAACTCCCAAATGCAAAAGCTTCAATGTACTTTATTGTATAGAGACCACAATTACCACTGAAACCAAAAGAAACACAAAAACAAAAAGGGTTATGCACTGTAAGATTGGGAAAAAATAAACACAACAGAAATTACAATAAGTTATAAAAAAATGCTAGAAAAAGGAATAATCAAAACATACCCTACATCTTGGGGGAGAGAAGGGTGCCTACTGAGAGTGAAATCATTGTCTAGGTTCCCGAGGTGATTGAACATCCCACTTCTGTTGAACAAAACAGGGAGTAATTTGCAAAGAGGATGAAGAGATTCAATAATGAATTCATCCTTGTAGAAAAGAGTGAGTAAACCCTTGAGACGCCATTAGCTCACAATTTCCCATAGGCTGGTGGATGAGCCCCAGAAAAGTAATCAAGATGAAAATTAAGGTTGTAATCTATACCAGACAACACCTTCTCAAGACACTGGGGGTTCAACCTACTAAACCAAACCCAGTCCAGAATAACTACATTCTTGAATTTATCCCCCTCATCAAATATTCTTTTCCTCATGAAATATAGGGCCTCAGATAAATGCTGGAAAACAGAAAAGAATTCTAGCATTTATATAAAAATATAAAAATAATAAATATATAAAAATGGTTTCAATGCTAAATCACTTACAACGTCATCAAATCAACAATTCTTCTTAATCAGCTTCTTCCTTGTTGCAAAAAAAGAAGAGGACAAAACACAAAATATAAAATGTCATCATATAATATATGTCATCATATAATATATGTCATCATTCAAAACTGAAAATAAACAATACAAAAATATCATCATAAAAAGGGTTCTATTACAAACACATAATTGATGACAGTTATAGACATGAGTAAAAATTCAAACACAAAACAACATGTTTTCAAAAAAAAAAAATATATATAATAAAGTGCTTGATGACAGATGTATAATATGTCTAACAAAAAATGTTGACGACAAAAATTATGATAATTGAACATAGAAAAGTTGATGACAATGTTTTGATAGCTTAAATAATAAAGTCCTTGATGACATGATTGATGACAGGATTGATGACAGGAGTGATAACAGGATTGTCATCATACTAAAAGTGCTTGATGACACGATTGATGCAACTTTTGATTGGAGACAAAATGAAGCGCTTCATGAGATATAAACATAAAAATGCACTTAAGCCATGAAATAAAAGATTTGATGACAAACTTAAAATGAGAATTGAATGTATATCTGATTTACTCTAACACAGGAATAATGTACTAATGACAAAGTTAAGATAAGAATTCAAAAAATATAATAGATATGACAGAATATAGATTTGATGACAAAAAAATGATTAGAAAAATATAACTAAAAATAAATAGAACATACCCATCTTTTTGCCATGCATAGAAGACCATGCGATCTTCGTATTCGTAGAAAGAGTACGCTGGTCTTGGAGGCATACCTATCGGTTTAGGTGGAACTGTGGAGGGACTCAGAAGGACAGGGCTAGGATGACCTACCCTAGAAGACTTCCTAGGCAAGTTGTCATCAGGTGCCACATTGTCTTCAGAGTCCATGTTATCAACATCAACAACTTCCCCAACTGCCACAGGATTGAATGGAACATCTGCCACATGATCAACAACTTCATATTCCTCCTCTGTGTTGACCAAATTGTCATCATCAACCATACCATCACCAATTTCTGGTTCAAGTCCAAGAGGAGGTGTAAGGGATGCATTTTGGGAACCAGATGGAATAACTAGAAATCCAGCATCACTTTCACCAACAAATAAGTCAGCGTTGTTGGAATCTAATTTACCGTCATCAAGTACAACATCTAACTCTTGTTGCTTTGTATCCTTGGGGCTATCCAGAGATTGCTTCAGGGAAGGTGAACTGAAACCAAGAGATAATGGAAGAATAGACTCACCCACACTGTCATCCTTTGGAATATCTTCAGAGTGCCTTAGTGAAGAAGAGCTAGGCTTGCAATGGGATTTAGACTTCTCAGATGAAGAAAAAACAAGTTTTTCAGTAGCTCCACCATTACTGTCTCCACCTTTACTTGAATGGCTACGCTTGGACTTTTCAGACATGGAAGAAGCCACTTGACCATCTTCCTGAACAAGGAGTGTAGACAGCCCACCAACACTGTCGTCCTGCTTACTGTCCTCAACATTAAGCTCAACAGTGGTAGAGTGAACCACAACTTTGCCAACACTGTCCTCCACATTATTTCCACCACTAATCCTCACAGTAGCAGCAGAAGCATTTAACAAATCCACAAGCTTCCTCCATTACTTTAAGATTGTTGAGGATTGGATTGGTTGGAAGAGGAGTTGGTTCAGCTTGGTTGGCTCTTGTTGAAGATATTAATGTCTTAATGAGGCTCTCGATGTCAACTAGCTTTTTGAAGACATCCTCTAGCTTCAAGGTGTGACGAGTTACAGTGCGTTCAACATCAGCCATCACATTGCACATGTGATCAAGTTTGTTGCTCAGATAAGAAATCTTATCAGAAAAGTCATTGTTGTTCGAACCTTGGGGAACGCTTGAGTTGCCTTGAAATGCAGGGGAGTTTGGATCAAAGCCACCACTCTTGGGATCAACCCTCCTTGAATCTGTATTGGTTTTAGCACTTGATGATGAGGAAGATGAGCCTTTGGCATTTGAGGACACAACCTTTGATGCACTGCCTCCAAAAAACTGAGAATTCAAACTCTGAAGAACATTGTCAACCGCAACATCCACATTCTTAACTGGATCCCTCATAGGAAGAGCATCCGTTACTAGAATAACTGATCTCTTCCTTGGAGAAGTTCTCAACACCATTGCTGAGTTTGGATTGGAAACATATGAGATATGGTTCATCTCTTTCTCTATTTATCTTTGATCCTGAAATTCGCTTTTTCCGCTTTTTTGCGTCGTTGTTTGATTTTTTTTTACATGTAAACACCTTTCAGTTTGTTCAGAGGCTGATACTGAGTAGGTTACTGCATCAAGGAATTTTTGATTATCTATCTCTCTTTTCTTTTTGGTCTGTAGGAGCCTATGAGGAGATTTTTCATTACAAGGAGATTCCTATCAGAATTTGACATATTTAACTATGTAGTCTATGTTGACAAAAAATGAAGCTTTTGTCTGATCTTTGCAGCAGTAGCACTCACAAATCACTTACAGAAATCGCAGATTAATGCCTTTTAGAATTGAAGTTTTCAGGTTTTTGGATTTTTCATTACAAGGGTTTCATTTTTTGGATTTTCTAAATGGGAGGAAAAACTGAGGGTGGGTGCCAGTTGGTTGTGTTGTTGACTATCCGGTAAAGAATTTCATTAGTCCGTTTATGGACAAGTTTGGGTGGATCAACAATGAAGATGAAGCCACTTTCAAGGTGCCGGAGTGATCGCATTGCATTGTATCTAGATGCAAGTAAAAGTGTTATTCATGTCACTCATTTTGTATTGTATTGGTGCAAATTCTGTCATTGATTATTTTTATAGCAACTGTTGTACTGCTCTTCATGTGACCATTGCTGCTGTCGCCTCACATTTTTCTTGCAATGTTTAGATGAAAGTGTAACATGAAATGTATACGGATAATAAAGAGGCATTCTGATCTCTTGACTAGTGATTTTCATACATGTTGGTCAATGTACAAGTTCAATTCGGGTTTTAATATCTGTTCGCGTGAAACATACATACATATATATATATATATATATAAAGTATAAACTCATACTAGCATCATTGCTCATACCTATGAGCAATGTGGTAATGAGCAATGTCACGAGTAAAGCCCAGATAAATGGGACATGAAATATGGATTAGCATAATGTGCATCCAATATATAAGTTTGTGAAATTTCATCTTAAAACTAATTGATTATAGAAAAAATATTGTACAAGTTTATTTCTATAATCTACTTAGTCGTATCGATTGTGAATATGAGATATATGAAAATGTAAAGAGTTGGTTGCATTATGTGTTATACTCTTACAATCTAGCCGTGTCAATTCACATATCTTAATCTTCTTTTAGTTCCCTGAATCATCTTTGAATCCCTTAATAAGAAAACTAATTTGGACTAAATTATATAACTGTAAATTATTTATATATTAACCCGTGGCATCCCGTGCATGGCACGGGGATTACACTAGTTGTATGCTAAAATACAAATATCATTCAGTATGGTCAAACAAAGTACATAATGTTCTCACTCTACAAAATATACAACTCAACAATTGCCTTGTGCTTGTTAATATGTCAAGTGTTATCTAGAGATGAAAAATGTACAACTCTTAGTTCAAAACATAATTTACCATGAGACTAAACAAGAAGTGGCAAGAACAACCCAACACAACGGCTCCTACCTCAGCAAATTCCATACCCTTCTATGATGTTGAAGCAGAAGAGTTCAAATTTTTCAAATGGGCTCGTTGGAAGGCCCTCATCAGGGGAGACATCCTCAAAGGCTGCAACATGAAACCACTATAAAAAACAGGCTCATGAATCGAACTAGGCAAATAAACACATGAAAATGGAATTCAGGCTTCTTTCAACAAAACACATGAAAAGACAAACCCTGGTACGACTAAGCTTTACATCACACCCGCTGCCTTCAACACAACACTTGCCTCATGAAACGAACTAGGCAACTTAGCATCAGGCTTCATCGCTTTTAGAAGTTCCAGCAGATTAATGAATGCAGCATTGCTCATCTTATGGTCTCGCTTATACACAAAAGTGAACATAATTACTTGTATTTATTCATTGGCTAAGAAAATTAGTTAAGAGTAAAATAATTTGGTTAAGACTAAGTAGTTAAAAAATGACCTAGATAAGGAAACGACTATAGCATGATCATATGGCCTTCTTGAAAATACGAATCAGACGCAGACAAATAAAAACTTCCTTAAATATGACATGAGAAAACTAAGTAACTAACTACTTCAATATAACTAAAATATTAACAAGAATATGTCATAAATGTAAGATAATCACTACAAATAAAGTAAAATCATACCGAAAGCAAAGCGAAAGAGGATGTAAGGTAGAATCATACCGCAAATCTCGAAAGAAGGCCAAATTTTCTTGCACCTGAATCTCAAATCAGCAATAGCTTGAAAAGGTAATCACTGCACAAAAAGGAGCAGCTTATAAGACTAGGTATCAATCAATCAATAGCATCTAGCAACAACTTCAACAAGATCAATGAAGGAACAAAGAAACTCATGCATTTGGTTTAAGGCTGTTTGAGAAAATTCACTTTCTTGTATAAGAGTTCCAAACTCTTGCACTCAGTTTAAGGCTATTTAAGAAAATAAATCAATGCAATAGATGTAATATTACAAATTCACAATATGCCATAATAAGTTTGTTCAACTTGCCTCGTAAAAATTTATGTTCCTGATGTTCTGTTATAAAGTAACTAATCTTATTAAAAAAATATTATCATCTTCTATGATAACCATTTCTCTTCTATATCACGTTTCTTTATAAAAATCAGTAAAGTGCAATATTCCTCATACTGAAAAAGATCTATTATTATGGGGAAAAAATCACTATAAAGAGAGCCAAAATGCAAGTGGACTTCATAAAGTCCGAAGCAAGCTTGAAAACCTTCACTCTTCAATATCTAGATGGTATTCTAAGACACTCTTGTGAACCACAATTTATACAAAAGATATAGGAATACGAGGAGCAGACACAACTTTTAGATTAGTAACGTCGAACTTAATGCACATCGAAGGGAAGAAAATAGTGAAACACAGTTACTAGGTAACACAAAGCACGAGTTAGAAAGGGAGAGGAGAGCAGATTAGTTCAATTACAAGGGGTAAGAGGGACTATAAGAAATAAATAAATACCTCATGATCACGCACTTTATGAAATCCATTTTTCTCTATGAGAAAATATGCTTATTTGTCCGGAAAAGTCTCATATATGTAGTTGCAAAGTTTTATTCTATCAGAGTGCATTCACCTCATACAAGATTCAGAATAGGTTTGAGACATATTGTCTATGCCGATACACATTGAACTAGAAAGATCTAGGGCTGGGCATGGGTCAAAAACCGAACCGAACCGAACCGAACCCGAAAAACCGAAACCCGAAATTCCCAAAAAATCTGGACCGAAAACCGAACCGAAATCTTTCGGGTTGGGTTGGTCCGGGTTTGGGTCGGTTCGGTCCGGTCCAATAAAAAACCGAATAGGACCGATTTTGAGCCGATTGCAGATTTGAGTTCGGGGTGCTCGGATCTGGATCTGAGCTGGTTTGGAGGCGGAGAAGAAATACCGGGATGAGAGGAAGAGATCCGAGGACAAGGAGGAAGACGCGAGGTCGCTGGCGGAAAAGGTGAAGAATTTGGGGGAGAAATGCGAGAGGTTGAAGGAAAAGTACGATTCCCTTCGGGAAGGGTCCGAATGTGGCGATGTGAAGTGGAAGGGGAGGTTGAAGAAGACTGAGGATAAATGCTGGCTTTTGGAGGTTGACAATAGGAAGCTGCAGATCGATCTCCGGGAAGCAAGGAGAGAAGCTGGTGGATTTGGTGAGAAGATGATGAATGCGCTGTTGGAGGAGAAGGATTTAATGATTTCAGAGTTGGTGAAGAAGAATGAGGGTTTGGACTTGAGTGACTAGGTTCCTAGACTCGACTCAGATAGAGAGATATCAATTATCAAACAGAAAAGGAAAGGAAGGAGGCAAGGAGCTGCTGCGTAATGGATCAAATTTGTGCCGACTGCAATCACGAACCACGACCACGAATACAATCTGAGCGCCGCCAGCACCAAACCACGAACCGCCGCCTTGAAGCTTCCGCCTGCACCAAGCCACGAACTGAGCGCCGCCTGCACCAAGCCACGGATTCGAGGGTTTTCTTTGAACTGCTACGTAATGGAGAGATTGGAGAAGTGGACTGGAGAGGGAAGAGTCGAGTCGAAGACGAGTGAGCTGCAGAGAGGAATTTTGGGCCATTATTTCATTTGGACCAAAGCCCAAAGGTCAAAATAGGCTGAAAATGTGGTTGTAGGGCTGGGCATTTCGGTCAAAAACCGAACCGAACCGAACCGAACCCGAAAAACCGAAACCCGAAATTCCCAAAAAATCTGGACCGAAAACCGACCCGAAATTACTTCGGTCCGGGTTCGGTCCGGTTTTTTCGGTTCAATCCGGTTTGGGTTTCGGGTTTACCCAACCCGTGCCCAGCCCTAGAAAGATCACTCACAAACTCATATTCAGTATTGAAGATTTTGCAAGCCCTTTTGAACAGCTCAACAACATTATCCTGGCAACAGAACACATAAGATTAAGTGCATCAATATGTTAACTAAAAAAAGATTTAATAATATAAGTTTAAAAGAAATATAAAGATGGAATTAAAAAAAAAGTATTAATCCGGCAGTTAAATTTATCCTGCAAAGTTTTTCAAGGCATCATATTACAGCACTCAAAATATTTTAAGATAGATGGAAAGAGAGGAAGGATAAAAATCACATGAGTATATGTAATTGTTACACAAAAGAGAAATCTCTATAACACAACAGGTAATAATGAAGTATTTGTTAAAAGATTTGGGTATAGATAATTTGAGTTGATCAACTGGGCCAATAGGCTTTTGAATGAAAAAAGAACAGAACTTGATGATCATTTGATTCGAATATTAGACTTGTATGTTTAACTCCAGGCAACTAATATACTATCAGCTGAGAATAAAATCATTACGGTGAACAATTACCAACATACAAAATCCAATGCCTATAAAAATGAACAAAAAACCCTAAATCAATACTTATTGCAACATTGAACGACAACACTAAGCATTTCAAACGACAGCTACCAGATTATAATCAATAAAATCGAACATTGATGGATAACTAGATGAAATAAAATCAGAGAGGGATTAAAAAGTTCACCTTGATGAAGCCAATCTCCTTGGCGTTGCTGCGGAAGCATTGCCTGCAGCAATTGAGCCCATACTTGCAGATCATTCCATGTGAGTTACCGCACACTGGGTTGTCGATTAAACAGTGTTCAGACTCAAATCATTATTCAATTCGATTCAAATATCTCGAATCAGTAGACTGAGACAGAGTGTGGCGAAATAGAGGACGTACAATGAAGAAAGGAGAATACACAAGATCTCATAGCAAGGACAGAACTCGATTGCAAACCCTAGAAAGGAGAATCAAATGAAATCACCTCTTTTATGCTGGATTGCGCACTATTTGTCGTCCACAAGAGTAACAAAGTCAACATCACCCCTAAGTTCTCAGAAGACTGACGACAATTGTGGCGAACAAGGGATGTAGATTCCGACAAAAAGACGATGATGTCTAACCTCATCTTCCTCCATTTTACCTTTCCATGAATCTCTACGCGGTTTCTGATTTCTCCCGAATAGTTAGGGTTTGCTTTAGCAATGGGCATAGGACTTCATTCACTTTGTTTTCAAAGTGAACAAAACAAAGAACGACCTTTTTAATTGACCAAAAAAGAAAAAGACTTTTATTTATTTATTTTTTACTTTTTACTTCAAAACCGCTGCAATAGGACCTTCTGACCGCTGCATTTGTTCTCTTCACTAAATCCGCTGCAAGTAACCGCTTTAATAGGTCAAATCCGCTGCTCAAACCGCTGTAATAGAGGAAACCGCTGCTCAAACTGCTGAAATAGGCAAAAACCGCTTCAATCAACCGCTTCATTTGCTCTTAATTGTAGTAGTGGAAATTCAGACATATTTGTTGAAAGCTTGTAAAATTCAGACCTAATAGGCTAATTTGGTCGTTGAGGAAGGAGAATGCCCTCAACAATAAGCAAATAGGCCAAACTCAGCTTCCTAGCTGGATTGGCCTCGATAGCAAAGAATGCTATCAATTGAGTCAACCGACAAATTTTGACCCTGAATTCGTCATACATGTTTGCATCCGGGATCTCAAAGTTGGTACTACCATGGCAATCCAGCCCGGTTACAGCTGCAAACTCCGGAAGACCGAACCGGCACACATGGCATTTGATGTTGAACCACATTTCATGAGATTTCTTCGTCTTGACTTGATGAAGGATGAAATAATAGATCAACTGAGATGAGACCTTCAACGTGTCGGCCCAGATAACAATAGGGGCAAAAATTCCATTTCTTATTTCATGGAGTTCAACATGGCCAAGATGCTCTTCAATAATGCGAAAGATATCCCAATGCGCAAACATATTCACCTGAGATGACATATGCATTTCTTCCGGGCAAATATACTCAACTTTGGAAATATCCATCTCAACCTAAGAAAGGAAAAGAGAACAAAATTATATTGTAAACTAATGGGAAAACACAAAATCACAAAAAAAAAGTTGATAGTTACTGTCATCAACAATAAGGAAAATAGAACAAAATTATCATCAACAAAATAAAGGACAACAAAACCTTTAATACGGCATAAAAGATACTGTAATCAAATCTCAAAAACTTTAGATAACTACTGTCATCAAATTCAACAAAAAATCAAATATAGAGCACTAAAATGTCATCAGAGAGATCTAATATAATTTATTAGAACAACATGATAGAAATATGATGATAAATCAACATTGTCATCAACAAGAAGAAATAGACAAAGAAATCCTAATATAGAAGATAGTGTAATCAAACCTCAAAACTTTTAGATAACTGCTGTCATCAACCTTCAAAACAAAAATCAAATAGAGCAATAACACTGTCATAAAAGAGTCATATAAAACTGTATTTGAACAAAACACATTGTCATCCACATTGCCAAACACATTGTCATCCACATTGGAACAAACCACATTGTCATCCATATTGCCATGCACAAAAATCAAATAGTGAAATAACACTGTAATCAAGGGAAAACCATCTCGATGACAAACACATTGTCATCCACAATAGTATAATACTGAAATCTCACTAAATAAACTGTCCTCAACATAAAACACAAAAAAATACATTGTCATCGAACCAAAAAATAGATGACAAAGCAAACTAACTGTCATCAACATCAGAATATATAATTGTCCTCTAAAATAGTAGAATATTCAAGGGAAAAGCATCTCGATGACAAACATATTGTCATCCACAATAGTATAATAATGAGATCTCACTAAATAAACTGTCCTCAACATAAAACACAAACAAACACATTGTCATCGAACCAAAAAATAGATGTCTAAGCAAACTAACTGTCATCGAAACTATAAAACTAACATCAATTACACGTAAACAACAATAAGAAAGAACAAAAACAACTAAATATCATAGATGTGATGACAAATACAAAAATGAAACAAAGTAAAACTGTAATCAACACATGCAAATAGACACACAAGTAAAAATCAAAGAAATACTTAAAAATGCAATTCGCAAGCAAAACACACAAAACAACACTGTAATCAGATCGAAAAAAAGCTCAATCGCATACAAATCGAACCGTAAAAGCTAAAAACACAGAACAAAAGAAAAAACTGAATTAAATACGTACCTGTGACTGATTGTGGATGAAATGAGGTCGAAATCCAAACAGAAACTAGAGAAAAACAACTGCACTACAGAACAACAACCAAACAAGGATCAGAAACCCTAATTTCTACAGAAATCAACCAAAAACGAAGAAAAAACCTTACCTGGAGATCGGTGAGAGTAGGAGAACTCGAAATCGAGGAGAAACACGAAGAAATTGAGCAGGAAATCGGCGGAATGAGATGAGAATGGTGAAGGAGTGAAGAGTGAGAGAGGAAAGTAACGGGAAGAAAGAAATTGGAATGGGAAGAGGAAAGCTTTTAATTTTAGAAGCTATATATATTTAATTTTAGAAATTTAATTAAAAAAGGAGGGAGGGTTAGTTACCACTCTTGATTAATGTGGATGTTATTTCCCACTCCTAGAGTATAATTAGGGGCAAAGGGCCCCGTTTTGCGGACGCATGATACTACGGAGTATATTGGGACTTAGAGTTCAATCGCTAAAGTCCAATTTCCATCTATTTGGGCTGAGCGGCCAAAACTGGAATTGAGAAATGTCGGTTCAACGACAATAAGGGGCCCTTTGCCCCTTATTCAATAATTGGAGGAGTTTCTAATCCTATTTCAAATAATGTAAGAAAACTAAACCTTTTTTAAACTTAGTATATAATTGTTTTATTCTCCTTCCCATCTCATTCTCTCCACGCCTCCAACCCAATCTCTACAGATTCAGATCCAACCTCCCCGCGGAGGAAGCGCCGGCCATCAGCGATGTCGTCCACGCCTCCAACCCAATCTCTACAGATTCAGATCCAACCTCCCCGCCGAGGAAGCGCCGGCCATCAGCGGTGTCGTCCACCATCGCTAGGCTCATCGACGCCTCAGCAGCGTGAATTAGCGCATGAACGACTCTAGATTCAGCGTTGAGCACGTGATTGTTGGACCATTTCTCCGCGAACAACGTAGCTTTGCGGCAGTAGATCTCTTCACCGCCATGGAAGGAGATATCATTCCATCGACCAAGATCTTAACCGTCGGATGAAGATCCTCCGCCGAAATCTCATCTCTCTCGTGCCTCCTTATTCCTCAGGGAAATAGTTTGTCTCTGATGCATAAGAGTAAGCTTTTCTCCCTTCTGTTCGAAGAGATCTTGTCGAACAAGGATCTAAAATTAAGAGATGATGCCGACGAATATGAAACTAAGCGCGAGGTCGCCGATGTGAGTGTGCTTGGAAGATTGAGCTATGTCGCCGCGAGGTTTGCAGTTACCTTCTCCATTACTAAGTTTTGATTTCAGTAACACAACAATGCTGAAATGAATGATGACTTCCAAATTTTGACATTTTGGTTTTTGTTCTTCTTCCTTCTGTAAAATTGGGCATTTTGTTCTAATTACTTATTTATGCCTACATATTGTGTTGTTGTTTTGTTTCGTGTTATTCAATTTCTGAAGCCAAATCATTACTTTGTTAGTTATCATTTGATGACTTCTAAATAAAACAAAAGTTTGGATGACAATATATTTTGAACAATTTAATAAAGATTGAGGACAGTAAAGATTGATGACTTCTATTCGATCCATTTATCTTCTTTTGTAAGACAATTATGATGACAGTAAAGATTGATGTAATTTAATAACGACGATGACAATATATTTTGGACGACAATATATTTTGGACGATAATATATTTTGGATGACGACAATATATTTTGGATGACTATATTTTGGACTGAAATATATTTTTTAACTTCTAAACAAATATATTGATGTAATTTAAAAATAAACAGGAAAAGGACTTTTAACTTGTAAGAACACGCCAATGGTGTTGATGACAATTTAATTTGAGTTAATAATGTGATTTTTGGACGACGATAATATTAGTAGTGGATGACACTTTAGTATGACACTTTATTTATTTTTAAACGTTTGTGTCAAAGAAAAAGATGATAATATTTGTTAATTCGATGAGAAAGACTGAAAATTTGTGTCGGATGTGTCGGATGACAGTTCATGTCGTCCTGATGACAGTTCCTGTCGTCCGGATGATAGCTCGTGTCGTCCCGATGACAGTTCGTGTCGTCCCGATGACAGTTCGTGTCGTCCTGATAACAGTTCGTGTCGTCCCGATGACAGTTCGTGTCGTCCCGATGACAGTTCTTGTCGTCCCGATGACAGTTCGTGTCGTCCCGATGACAGTTCGTGTCCTCCCGATGACAGTCCGTGTCGTCCCGATGACAGTCCGTGTCGTCCCGATGACAGTCCGTGTCGTCCCGATGACAGTCCGTGTCGTCCCGATGACAGTCCGTGTCGTCCCGATGACAGTCCGTGTCGTCCCGATGACAGTCCGTGTCGTCCCGATGACAGTCCGTGTTGTCCCGATGACAGTCTCTGTCGTCCTGATGACAGTTCATGTCGTCCTGATGACAGTTCATGTCGTCCAGATGACGGTTCATGTCGTTCGGTGTTTATTCATTAATTTAATGATGACAACATTAATAATAATAGTGACAACAAAAATTATAATTAAATATGATAAATAAAAATGTCATAATGCAACAAAAGGTTAGTTAACACACTAAAAAAAATTAGGGTTAGAACATACAATTCAATGTCCAAAAAGGGTTACTTAACCCGAGTTTGGTCGTTTCAGCTGGCACTTTTTGTTTTTCAGCCCAAAATTTTAAGCTTTTCATGCCAGCGTTGTAACATTTTCTTTACAATATTTAAAACGCAGTGTAATGGTCTTTTAATTTATAGGTTCAAAACTAAAAAATATCGGTGTAAAAATAACCTTTTTTGAGAAATCATTTTTAGCCAAACTCGAGTTAAGTAATCTGTTTTTTGGTAAGTAATGAAAGAAGGGTAACTAATCATGTTTATTTTGTTACACACGCGGTCCTTTCTCTTCCTTTTTCAAAGCCTCTCGCACCATTCCTCCTTCCCTACAAACCCCGCCTTTTCATGCCAGCGTTGTAACATTTTCTTTACAATATTTAAAACGCAGTGTAATGGTCTTTTAATTTATAGGTTCAAAACTAAAAAATATCGGTGTAAAAATAACCTTTTTTGAGAAATCATTTTTAGCCAAACTCGAGTTAAGTAATCCGGTTTTTTGGTAAGTAATGAAAGAAGGGTAACTAATCATGTTTATTTTGTTACACACGCGGTCCTTCCTCTTCCTTCTTCACAGCCTCTCGCACCTTTCTCCTCCTTCCCTACAAACCCCGCCTTCTTCCTCCTTCTTCCTCCTCCTCGGCTCACATCGACTGGACACCTCGACTCGCCGCACCACCTCGCCTCGCCTCGACTCGCTTCCGGTAAGATTAATGAAGCATGATGGGAGCGCTTCATAGAATCTCTCTTGGAATAGCTTCTGGGATGAGCATCACTGATTGACATTATCAACAAAAGCTTCCATCTGTCATCTAGAGAGAACTCGCGAGAGAAGAAAGAGAATAGACAAACAATCGCAACTTACAGGAATGCTCAAACAATCGCAACTTCGAGGTAAGAATCATCATGTCATCATATAATTTCATGACTGTGAATGCTAAAACACACGAAAAAATAAACATAAAATAGAGATCTTTATGACTTTCTGAAATTTTGATGACATTATATTGTAGAAAATGAGGAATATGATATCATATGCTCCATAGAAACAATAATTTATAGTACAAAGAATTTATAAATCAATAATTCAGTTTTAGAATTGAAATTATGATGACAGATTGTTGCTTAGATTCATTTTCAATTCAGGATTTGAACAGTGATGACAAAATGTTGAAAAAAATTAGGATTTTGATGACGGAATAATGATTAGACACAATGTTGGATTAATATTGGAAATTATATGACAAAGTTGAGATGAATATATTATGATACTTTGAATGGTGATCCTGATGAAAACATGATGCTCAAATGGAATACTGATTAGATATGGAAAATTGAATGAAAATTTTGAATAAAGAAAGATGTACAAAATTTTAAATTTGAGGACAAAATTATTGGATTAAGATTGGAAAACTGATGACAGGATTTTCAACTTAGTTTTAGAATTGAAATTGTGATGACAAATTGCTTATTAGTTTTATTTCAATTCAGGAATTGAACAATGATGACATAATGTTGATAAACTACGGAATTTGATGACCAAATAATTGATTAGACACAATGTAATTTTGATGAAATTTTTTTTTTCTAAGAGAAAATATATATAATAAAAAGAATTTTGATGATTAAAATTATTCCTAGATATTAATTTTGATTGAGAATTTCAATATTGTTGTGTGTTGGATGGCAATGGTCAAACTGTGTATAGTTTCTGGAATTAAGAATTTGATTGAATATATAATTTATGAGGTTGATAACAGAAGATAATTTGATAAATTGAATATTAAATGATATGGATTATTGTGTTATGCACTATGAGATTGGTTTTTGATGACAAAAAGATGCTCAGACACAACGTTGACCTAGAATTGTAAATTGATGACAATATTGAGATTAGTGAATCAACCAAGGTGCAATAGACTTTACCATTGTATGTGATAGAGGGTAAGAAGATGAAGTCAACTAAAACAACAATAGCCGGTGAAAAAACAGCTTAGTTCCCCTTCAAGTAGATTATGACATGCAAGGTGGGAGTGAGATAATTCATTGTGAGTAAACGAACAAAGACACGGAAATGGAAGCAATTATGGAGGGTGACAGTGCTAGTCATGAAGCCTACGACTTCATCCATGGTGGCCAAATTTTTTACTTAAAGGAGATGATGAAAGTTGCACTAAAGAAAGTGGCAATGCGTGAGAACTTTGTATATAGAGTCTACAAATCAACCCCTGAACTATTTACTGTCAAGTGTGCAGATCAAAACTGCAAGTGGGGGCTGAGAGCAATGGTATTGAAAGACACCCACTTCTATGAGATAATGAAGTTCAGAGAAGAACACACATGCTCCTATGACTTTAGGTGTGAAAACCAGTGCAAGACAACATACAAGATGGTTGGAGGGCAAATAAAAACAAGGTAATAAAAAAAAATCCAAAACAGTGATTTTATATATGCACATTTATATTGAAGGACAATTTGGGTGTTTTTTTGTGTATAGGTATGAAGGAGTGAAAACAAGACCAAACCCAAAAAGTATCCGGAACGATATACGCAAAGAACACTGTATGGGGATTTGATAACATTATTAAAAAAAATGAAAAAACTTTTCTTTTGAAGCTAATCATGGTGGATGGTACACATTTGCATACGAAGTACAAGGGGCACCTATATATTGCAATTGCGCATGATACAAACCATCAAATTTACCCCTTCGCATATGCAATTGTTGATTCAGAAAATGATGGGTCTTGGACATTCTTCTTCCAACAACTTATTATAGTGATTCCTAGTTCAGAGGAGTTGGTATCATGGTCATTGTATGCAACACCTAAAAATCACATCTTTTCTATATTACAACATGATTTTTACACAATAAACACAACCACTAACTTCAAAACCCATCAACTTCATACAAAACGATAAATTTTACTACAAACCCTAACTTGTACATTATTTAAAACAACTATAACATACCTCATTGTAGTTCCCCCATGATGGACCACCTTCATCAACATTTTGGTGTATGTAGTCATTCCAATTTGACATTTTCAATTTATGTTTGTGTTTGAATGAGAGTGTTTAGTTTGAAATGTGGGTAAAAACGAAGTAAAAAAGGTTGAAGATGAAGCTGGTTCAGATATTTTATGGTAATTAAATGTAGTTGGTGTGGATTAGACAAAATAGATTCACTTTTGCAGCTATAGCCTACATTCGTCACGTATCTTCTGGGTTTCTTCGTCACGTATGTCCTTTAGTTCTTCGTGACGAAGATCCTCTCTTATACATTCTGTTTTGGGCAAATAATCTCAATGGACTAAATTGCCTTAAGATTAGGTTAATCAATCGAAACAATTCTGAATACTACGACGTCCTACGCAATTAAACTAGATAATTTTAATGAGATAAGAACAAGATAAGCTTAGCTAGAGAATTAAAGATCACAAGTGACAGATCGCAAGATTAACACTATCGTCGGTTGAATGTAAATCTGGACTCTTGATATTGCTCAAACGATTACATAGTATTTAGAGTTTTACAGAGAGATTCATGAGTTACTAGAACGTATCCTTACAAATGGTAACTTCATCATATATATATCCCTGGAATAAACCCTAATCACGCCGTTGAATTGCAGTTAATGTAATCCTGGAGATTTCGCCCTTCTCCCAGCCGTTACGCCGTCGATGTCGCCTATGTCATCTGGTGGGATCTTCAACGGCTAGGTCTCTCCTTCTTGAATCTGGACTCCGACTTGGGCTGCCCCGAATCATCCAAACCGATGGGCCGAAATTAGGCCCAACAATTTGCCCCAAAAGAAAGTGTGGATTGAGCCAATTAATCCGACAATTTCTTTTACATTTCTCATCCAGCCCTACACGTCTCTTGCGGATACTCATCTGTTTGAATTCAGCATGCATTAACCCTGTTTAAATTGATGGGATGGCTCGAGGGAAACCATCATTCCACTTCTGCTGTCTACGAGTCCTAAGGTTAGTTCTTCCTCTTTTCAATCCAAGATGTTGTCCCTAGTGAGTTAACTAAAGAGGATTTGCAGCAGTTCCATCATTGGTATGGATTCCCTGCTTATTCGACGCTCCGAGTGTCGGAGGAAAATGATCGGGCTGACGAGGAGGAGGATGGTCGTGTGTGTCTTTTTGAGTATCCCTTCAAAATCGGTCATACCTTCCCATTCTCCGAACTGGTCTGTGACGACCTAGAAAGGTATGATCTTGCCTGCTGTCAAATCATGCCTCATGGGTGGATATTGCTTCAGATTCTTGATCGCTTAATTGAAAGGTACCCTAGTCTGAACTTCGACCTTGCTTCCTTCGAGTACTTTCACCATCCTATGACAATAAAGTCCCACATGTACTGCTTTACGACACGGTCGGGCTACAAGTCCCTTGCTCTGGGACAAAGTCCTAATGATAGGGGATGGAAGAAACGGTACTTCTTTGCACAAGTGTCGTCGTTGGGAACGGAGGAGGATTGTCGCTTCCTGAGAACCAGATGGTTACGTCAGGGTATGTATTCTTCTTGCGTTCGTTCAATTCTTCTTTGTTGCATTTTAACTTTGTCTTACTTTTTCTTTCTTGCAGTTCCTGATGAGATAGACCGTCCATCGAACTTTGTCTTCGAGGCAAAGCTGAGACAAATATTGGCTGTTGTTTATGCCTAAAAATACGACGAGTATGGAATGCGTGATGAGCTACGCGTAGGAGAATTATCTCGACGTGACGAAAGGAATAAAGGATGTCGTCGACGTGACGAGACGTGGCAAAGGTCTCGTCTATCTTGAAGATTAGGTCGGCCGAGTATATTTTATCCTATTTTGTATTATATTATTGTAAATAGTAAAAGATACGGTAAAAAATATCTTTTACCTTGTTTATTATATCGTTATTTAGATAAAAGGAAGAGATAAGATCTCGTTTCCTTAAAGATATTATTAGGGTTAGCCTATAAATAAAGGCTAACGCCTGCTTTGTAAGTATCGAAGCCGTCATTCGAGTAATACCAAGCTAAAGTTTCAACCCTAATTTCCTACCTTGTTCTTGAGTGTTGAGATTATACCGTACTCTTTGATCTTTGTCCTACAATTGCTTAGTTATCTTCTCGTAGGTAATTTCGCTATAAACAATTGGCGCCCACCGTGGGGCGAGATTAAAAAAGGTGTCATCTTTGCATACGAAGGGAACAACCTCGCCTGCAAAAGCCATGAAAGGTTCTAGAACGATCAAGAATCTCCAAAACGAAACCTTTACCGTGTTATGAGGTCCGCCATCCTACACAACTTCCGGCGCTAAAAGACTCGCAAGAACTATCGAAGGACAAAACGATTCCGTTCCGATTCAGCACTGGCAATCTGCCTATCACGTTCGAAGGCCCAGACGAGAGACCTTGGATCCATGATATGCGAGCGGTCCCATCTACGTATCATCAATCCCTGAAGTTCCCAACACCCTGGGGAATACGCGAAGTTAAAGGCGAACCCTATACAGCCAAAGAGTGTTACAGAATCGGGATGAAAGGGACCGCGACGCCAGAAATAAAAAAAGATGAAGTAAAAGAGTTTCAAGTCAAGATGCCTGCTATGTACGTCAAGCCAAAGTGTCCTGAATTAGAAGACGTGGTCATCCACGATTCCAAACCAGGGGACGTGACGAACCAGGGGATATATTACTACAAGGTCATGCCTTTTGGCCTCAAGAATGCTGGGGCTACGAATCAACGACTGGTGAATAAAATGTTCGAGGTGCAAATAGGGGACACAATGGAAGTTTACATAGACGACATGCTCGTGAAGATTAAACAAGCAAAAGATCACGTAGCACATCTGAAAGAGGCGTTCGAGATCCTAGAAGAATATAGCATGAAGCTCAACCCTACCAAATGTTCATTCAGGGTCTCTTTCGGGAAGTTCCTCAGGTATGTAGTAACCCAGAGAGGAATAGAAGCAAGTCCCGAACAGATTAAAGCCATACTTGATCTCGAATCTCAGCGTTGCGTAAAATACGTCCAGAAGCTAACAGGAAGAGTAGCCGCGTTAAACAGGTTCATCTCCAAAGCCTCCGACAGAAATCGACTCTTCTACGACACCCTCCAGAAGAACGAGTCCTTCTCTTGGACGTAATGCCACGAAGAAGCCTTCACAGAGCTTAAGAGTTATCTGACAAGTCCATTACTCCTATCAAAGCCTAATGAAGGAGAGCCTTTGTTCATATACCTAGCAGTCTCCGAAATTGCCATCAGCGCCGTTCTTGTAAGAGAAGGGGAGGAACAACAACCGGTCTACTACGTAAGTAAAACACTATCGTCAGCAGAAACGAGGTACTCCGCCATGGAGAAGCTAACGTTGGCATTAGTGATGGCATCAGTGAAATTAAAACCCTACTTCGAATCCCATACCATCATAGTAAGAACCACGTCACCTTTGAAGAACATAGTGAAGAAACCAGAGCTATCCGGGAGGATGACGAAGTGGACAGTTCATCTCGGCGGCTACGACATCATTTACGAAGGAAGAAAAGCAATCAAATCCCAAGCATTAGCAGATTTCGTGGCAGATTTCAGTCCAACCCTAGAGAAAGAAGCAGTCTCACAGGTAAATAAGGTAGAGTTCACAAAGTGGAACTTGCACACGGACGGGGCGATGAACCAAAACGGGGTAGGATTGGGCATCATCCTGAAATCACCACAAGGGGATAGGTTCGTCCAAGCCATAAGGTGTGACTTCAAAGCGACGAACAACGAAGCCGAGTATGAAGCTTTGATTGCCGGTCTACGCGTCGCCATTGACCTACAAGTTCAGAAGCTCGATATCTATTGTGATTCGCTGCTGGTAGTCAACCAAGTTCGAGGTGATTACGCCACGAAAGATTCGAAGATGACCTTGTACGTCAAAGTAGTGAAAGAACTGTTCGAGAAGATCCAAAGCTGCCAAATCAGACAGATCCCCAGAGACGCTAACGCACAAGCCGACGCGTTGGCAAAGCTCGGATCATCGATTGACCCGAGAGAATATCAAAAGATCCCGTTCCTCCATCTCAACAACGCGTCTATCAACAAAGAGGCAATTCCCAAACAAACACTCACAGTAAGGAGTCAAGATTCCTGGGTGACGCCTTATTCCGAGTGGTTGCAGCACGGACGCCTCCCGGATAACGCGTATGACGCAAGGCTATTGAAGCAAAAAGCGACCACCTTCATAGTGGACAAGGGCCAATTACTAAAATGGTCTTCGAACGGCGTGTTCTTAACATGTCCGACAGAGGAGAAGATCCAAGACATTCTACGCGACCTACACAACGGAGAATATGGAAATCATTCAAGAGGGAGAAGCCTGGCGGCCAAAGCACACTCGGCAGGGTACTACTGGCCCACGATGAGACAAGACGCGATGAATCATGTCAAGAGGTGTGACGCTTGCCAAAGACACACCCCAATCCCACATCAGCCGGCGGAAAAACTCCACTCCATAACGCCTCCTTTGCCATTCATGCAATCGGGGATGGATATAGTAGGACCTATGCCCTTAACCCTAGGACCAAAGACACTAATGCTCGCCATCACAGATTACTTCTCCAAGTGGATAGAGGCCGAAGCATTCAAGAACATCAAAGATTCCCACGTCATCTCCTTCATCGAAAGAAACATCATCATGAGATTCGGAATCCCTCACACCATTGTGTGAGACAACGGATCGCAATTCATTAGCAAGAACATCATATCGTTCTGCGAGGACAAAGGGATATGTCTGGTCTACTCGACGCCGAGATACCCTCAAGCGAACGGACAAGCAGAATCAAGTAACAAGGTCATCATAAGCAATCTCAAAAAGAGGATAGAAGAATGCAAGGGAAATTGGGCGGATCAACTCCAGGCTATAGTGTGGGCCGACAGAACGACGCCTAAGAGAGCGACAGGAAGAACACCATTCTCCCTCGTGTATGGTTGTGAAGCCGTCCTGCCAATCGAGGTGGAAGTACCAACAGAAAGATATCGGTCTCTCCCTTAGGAAAGAAACACTCCAATGACGACATTCATGATAGACACGATCAACGAGATCAGAGATAATGCAACATTAATGATGGCAGCACAGAAACAAATCGTTGCCCGAGGCTATAACCGACGAGTAAAAGCAAGAACTTTCCAAGTAGGAGACTGGGTCTTAAGAAAAGTATTTCCAAATACCGAGGATAAGAGTGTCGGAAAACTCGCCGCGTCCTGGGAGGATCCATACCAAATAGCACAAGTCGTAGGGCGAGGAGCCTACGAACTCGTTACACCAGAAGGAGTACCATTGATGCGTTCATGGAGCGCAACTCATCTTAAGAAGTATTACCATTAGAGAACGTGATAGTTGATTTGATTTCTACTTGTTCCTATGCATATTTTAGATTTCTCATTATGTCCAAGCATGTTTTAGCGTCGAAACGACAAGGGGGTCGTCAAGACTAGGGGTAGACGTCTTAGTTCACCAGAATTCATGAAATCTTCGTTAATACAAAAGTATGCACTTTCTTGTCCGATATGCAATACATGCCAAGTTGTTTCATTTCAAAGTACTTGCTCTGTGTCTATGACGTAACATCAAGCTTAATAAGGCCGCGGCGAAAATCCGCGTCGGGGGCGAATTTTGTTAGCATGCGAGTTTAAGGCTTCATCTACGCGTATGCAACGTTAGCCGAACCGCCGACTCCGAGTCGACGCTGCCCATTACTGTTAGCAACGTGTGGCAATGGTCATGGGGAATGAAACCCGACACCTCACAAAACCGGCACGGTCCTCTAAGCGAAGAAGGGAAACCTATCGCCACGACCACTCTCCGGAAACGCGTACTTGCGCCTTCCACGGCCCCTCTGAGAGTCATGAATCCACGGGCAAAACGCCAAACCGGCAGGGATGCGTCCACCGACATCGTAAGTCCTAACAATCAAGAAATTGGACGCCACACGATGAATAGGCCCGTCGATTAAAAGAGTTCGACGTCGACCTAAACGCTAGCGTGAGGCAACGGACCCACCTTAGAAGTAAGGGGTAACGTCACAAGCTGATAAAATCACACGCTGACCTATGTCCGCCACTCGCTTCAGGATTCGGAGGAAATGCTGGACCCAACTTTCATGTAAGCCGGCAACATAACAAAAGCAGCCGCAATGATCACAACAACGCCAGGGGTAGAAAAAGCGAAACCCCGAAGTCAAAGATCGGCCTACGCGTCGCAAGTAAGAAATGTTTGGCAAACCCGACTCCATAAAAGATTAGAGATCAGATTCGCCAAAAGGGGGTAGTAGTCCCACCAAAGGTTAAAGATAAGCGAAAGCCTTACGCAAAGAAAAAAAAGCAATAAACGTCTAATACGTATTCAAAAAGAATTAGCCACACAAGAACGTGACGAAAAGCTAAAATCCATGTTCCACAAAAGTACGTTTGCAACAAGAAAAAAGACGAAAGAACATCGTATACTAAGAAGAAGGAGATACATGTTTATCCGCGGAAATAACGTCGCCATCTAAAGTTACATCCGCGTCACTAGACGCTAAGACTGGCGAACTTGAAGATTCGCGTAGAAGAGAAACCCCCTCGGGTGGAACGGGATAAAGAACGGCGAATTCACCACGCTCGCGTTCCACATCCCAAGCTACGTGACGACCCGCACAAAATTCCTCCATAACGTCAATACGAGACGACCACAAATAGTAAGTACTAGTCTCTCGCAAGCTCTTCTCGTACACCTTTGCTTTCTCCTCAGCGCCAGCCTCAAGGGACGCAACCTTTCCATTCAACACCTCGATGCGTCGTGCTAGCACACCCCTCTGTTTTGTTGTGTCCAACGTTTCCATACGAGCATCCTTCTCAGCTGCCGTAAGACGAGCAATCTTCTTATTAAGATCTTTGATCTTCTTACCAAGATCACTCACCTCACCCTTCAAAGCGTCCTCGGACTTAGAATGCTTATGAAGACGTTCCCAAGAACACAACGAGTCTTGGAAAGCCTGAAAGATCCCACCAGATGAGAAACGACACAACAACAAAAATAAAATCGAAAGGATAAGAAGAAGTACACACCTGCCACTGCGCCATGAGAGAATCGCCCAAAACATCTACGACTTGCATAGACAGATAATGGTTCCAAGAAGAAGTAGAAGCCAAAGCTTGCATCGCAGGGATGAAGCTACGCGTAGGCGCTACGGGACGAGACACCATCGCGGGAAAATCACTTACTTCGACATACGTAACGAAAGAAACACCAGGATCTTTTATTTTGCCTTTCTCGCTTTCCTTCAAAGGATAAGCGAGGGATTCCTCTACTTCTACGTGTAGAGACACGTCCGAAGACGCCTGCGCTCCTGTAACCGGTGGAGTCACCTCCTTCGCGCATGCCGTAGTGGAAGCCGCCTCTTCCTTCGCAGCTCTCAATTTTTCCTCTGAAATACATCTCCTCTTCGCAGCAATCAAGTCTAAGGGAAATCATAAAGGATAGAGAAACATACTGGAAGGAGTCCATTCTTCAAGCAAGAAAGCACAATCTTTCCCTAAGGTAGATTTCTTGATGAAGTAGAACTTGTCTGCCCAACCTCGATCGGATGAAGTTCCCTCGTTCACCAAAGGAGGTATCTCGACACGAGATTTGATGTTGACCCTACCGTCCGAGGGGGTAGAAAGGATGCAAGAGTGCATGACGTCGACGATCGTGAATGCAATGTCGAAATTAGCCAGAATATGATCCAACACCGCCAAGCCTCTCCAAGCACTCAGAAGAATTTGCCCGACTGCGATACCCAAAGTAGTCAAGATAGAACGAACCAAAGGGGAAAAAGGAAAGCGATGTCCGACCAGGAAAGGATATTCGTAGAAGCAAACCCATCCCGGGCATAAGGCATCGGCGAATACGCCAGAGGGCGGAATAGCAATTTCTACATGAGCAGAAAGCCCTGCTATGGAACGAAAAAACTCGATGTTGCAAGACGAAGAAGAACGGCGGTTAACATCGCTGAGGATCATTTTGGGATCGTAGATGATCGGAGCCATTGAGAAGAGAGAAAGTAAAAGTTAGGGTTTTGCAAGAAGATTACGAGTGAAAGGAGGGAAGCCGGAACGTGTTTAAATAGGAAAAGAAGATCTCGTTTGAGATTTTCCAAGAATCAATTTGTTACCGTTAGGAACGAATCCAAACGTTGGGGAAATAGCCGTTGGAGCGGATATAAGTCGGTCAGCCGCATTAAATGAGGATCGAAGAGAAGGCATTATTACGAAGTTGAGATTTCGGTTCGAGTGAATATTCAAAGCGTTCCGAATTTAGTGAAGACGTATTCCATGAAGAGAGAAGGCGTCTCCCAAGTCTACTAGATGTTAAGCCCTGTAAGACGCCTTAGGGGTATTGTTTGTGCCTAAAAATACGACAAGCATGGAACGCGTGATGACCTACGCGTAGGAAAATTATCTCGACACGACGAAAGGAATAAAGGATGTCGTCGACGTGACGAGACGTGGCAAAGGTCTCGTCTATCTTGAAGATTAGGTCGGCCGAGTATATTTTATCCTATTTTGTATTATATTATTGTAAATAGTAAAAGATACGGTAAAGAATATCTTTTAGCTTGTTTATTATATCGTTATTTAGATAAAAGGAAGAGATAAGATCTCATTTCCTTAAAGATATTATTAGGGTTAGCCTATAAATAAAGGCTAACGCCTGCTTTGTAAGTATCGAAGCCGTCCTTCGAGTAATACCAAGCTAAAGTTTCAACCCTAATTTCCTACCTTGTTCTTGAGTGTTGAGATTATACCGTACTCTTTGATCTTTGCCCTACAATTGCTTAGTTATCTTCTCGTAGGTAATTTCACTACAAACAGTTGTTCTGACCCTTCGTCGCACGTTCCAGAATTCTTAGGTCGCTCAACCTATTCCGTCAGGCGACATGGGTCCTACTCCCTCTCCTTCCAAGTGTAAGCATCTCAAGTTTTTTTTTTGTCGCACGATATGTTGAGTCACCGTGGGGCCGTGCTATGACGACAACGACTAGCACCCGTGATGCGGGAGCATCTGAGCTATCATCAAGGACGCCTCGTCCTAAATCTAAAGATGTGCTAACCACTGGAGCTAGGGCTAAAGATCGCTATGAGCCATCATTCAAGTCATTGATAGTAGCCCGAGCTCGTATTGTAGCCATTCAAGCTCGTAGAGATCCGGTTCGAGTCAAGATGAGAAGTCAAGTACTGAAGATGAAACAAACTAGACTTCAAGACGAAACTCTAGGCTTTGGAATCGCTCAATTCCGATATCAGACGAGAGAGAACGAGCCGTTTCAAAAAGAGCTGTCGGCGACATGTCTACAACCGCACCCGCGGCTCCATAACCGCACCCGCGGCTCCAGCCGCGCCCGCGGCTCAATAACCGCGCCCGCGGCTCATTCGCCGAGGCCTCCTCCTGAACGCGCCCGCGGCTCACTAACCGCGCCCGCGGCTCATTCGCCGAGGCCTCCTCCTGAAACAATATGTTCGAATGTTTAAATTGTTACTCGGATTATTATTATTTTTAGGATTTGCTTTTATTGTTTATTTCTTTAGTTGGCATCCTTATGAACCCTATATAAGGCTGCCTTAGTTATTGTTTTACCCCCCCCCCAGACTTTGATATTGAATACAACGTTTATCGTTTTTCCTCCCAAAAGAGAGAGCTTTTGTGAGAAGAGTGCCCCGTGTGCATTGTCGTTCAGTTGGCCCTAGTTGTGCTTGTGTGTGTCAATCTCCTCCATAAGGTTGGTGCTATCGGGACTCCATAGAGCAACCTCCAGGTGCCTTGACCCACCAAAGTCATTGTGTTTGGTTGTAATCATCCGTTGGGGTTTCTTCATCATTCGGTAAGGTTCTTGTTCTTAAGTTCAAGGGTTTTATCGTTGTTTGATTTGGTTCCAATTGGCCTATCATTCGACTTATCCTTCTTTCATCTCATTCTAATTCCGCCTATCTTCTCTGTTCGAGTTCCTATTCGAGTTTGGTGTCTAGGTCGGCAACTGCGGCTTATCCCCGCATCAAATTGGTATCAGAGCTGTGTTGACACCATTCGTCTTCACAAGAACATCAAGAGACCCCCTATCCAGAAAATCACAAAAAAGAGTCAGCTTTTATTTTCTTGTTTGTCAGTTTCTTTCAGAAATTGATTTTGAGTCTTCCATTGCTTTGATATTTCTTGTTGAGTCATTACAGGTTGTGTGCAAGAAGCTTGGATCGATTAGTGTTGGTGGAGATCGAAAGATTGGAGTTTGGAGCACCCTTGTTCCCAAAATCCATTCAGCCTTCATCCATCTCAAAATCTATCCATCCCTACCAAAACGCAGCCATCAGAAACCCAAAAGAATTGCTGGAATTTCTTTCCTTGAAGCCCAAACAAGATCTTCAAAGAAGGAAATCTTATCTTTCTACAAGGGAATCTTATCTTTCTACAAGGGAAATCAAGTTAGTTGTTATTTTTATTTATTTTCAATTTTGCTGAGATTAATATCTCACATCAAGTCTGTAATTTCGTTTTGTTTAGTCGAGACAAAAAAAAAGATCAAAAAAAAAAAGAATCAAAAAAAAAAATATACAAAAAAAAAAAGAATCGAAAAGTCTCAAAGTTAGTAGTTTGTTTTACGTTTTGTTGAGTCAAGTCTAGTTTCATTGATATTGTTTAAATCGGATCTCAAGAACTCAAAGGAAATCGGGTTGAACAAGCCCGAACGGAAGTGAGAAACCACAGGACGCGCCAGAAACCGCGCCCGCGGTACCTTAGCCGCACCCGCGGCTTAGCCTCAGAAACCGCGCCCGCGGTACCTTAGCCGCACCCGCGGCTTAGCCTCAGAAACCGCGCCCGCGGTACCTTAGCCGCACCCGCGGCTTAGCCTCAGAAACCGCGCCCGCGGTACCTTAGCCGCACCCGCGGCTTAGCCTCAAAAAACCGCACCCGCGGAATTCAAGCCGCACCCGCGGCTTAGCCTCAAAAGCCACAGTTCGAAAAATCTTCAGATACGAGCCTCAATTGTTACCTAACCCTCCCGACTCCGTCTTCGATCCTTCAATCAACATCAGTCGGAACAAGTTAAGGTACGCTTTCTATTGGCTTTTCTTGAAATTCGAAGCTTAATCATATCTCTGTTTTGCATTCTCATTCTTGCAAACGCCTTCGAGTTTTATTTTCTTTCTTTCATTGAGTCAGTCTCTTGTTTGAGTCAGAACCTTACAGTCGAAACCCCGCACTACGCTAGCCATCTCCATCTCTACCATCATTCATATATTGCTAGGAGTTCGGTAGTTTCAACTTAGTGGGTTATTGATCCATACAAGTCAATTCATCAAAGAAAAGCTGGTTGCAACGACAATTGAGAGAGAGTGCAGAGGAAAACATACGAGAGTAAACACTTGCGAGTTGTTTTCATTTACACTCACTTAACATTGTTCTGTGTTAGTCTTTTCTTTGATAATGGACAGGTTCGTTTCTCCCAGAAGGAGACCTCCAAGAGGATATCAGCAGGAGTACATGGAGAGTGAAGATTGGCAACCATACAAAGATGTCCAAAGGAGAAGAGGACGTGAGCTAGAGCAAATTGGTCTTGCCAAGATCAAGCTGAACATTCCAAGATTTGAAGGTTGGGACATGGATGAGTATATGGAATGGGAAGCCAAGGTTGAGCAGATTTGGAGTTGTTATAACTTCATGGAATTCCAAAAGGTAAGATTTGTTGTTCGTGAATTTACCGGCAATGCACTGAAATGGTGGAATAATCTTGAGGAAGAAAGGAGAAGAGCACTTGATCCATATGTGAACACTTGGAGGCAAATGAAGACCTTAATGAGAGCTCGTTTTGTGCCTCCATATTTCGCGCGTAAGCTCAGGCAAAGGTTGGATAATTTGAGGCAAGGAACCATGTCAGCAGAGGAGACATACAATGCAATGAAGGCTGCTTTGGTTCGAGCTAATGTGCATGAAAATGAGGAAACTACTATGAATAGGTATCTTCATATACTAAACTCTTATTTAGCTAACAAAGTATATTTGTATAGCTACTCCTCCATGGAAGAATTGTTGCACTTGGCCATCAAGATTGAGAGGAGAACAAATGCCAAGAAGCAAAAAGAAATAGAGAAGGCTACAGAAGAATGGCAAGCGCGAGTGCAAGCGGTAGTGAAAAACAGCTTTGCTAACGTAGAAGCCGAGCTTGAGCGTTGGAGTTGTCAAGTCAAAGAGGCTGCCAAGAAGAAGGAAAAGGATAAGAAGCCAGAAAGGAATCTAAGGCTTGCCTCTCCATCACAAGAAGTTAACCCAGGGAGCACTTCTAATCTTTCTACTAAAATTGAAGATGTTTTGTGCTTAAACTGTCAAAGTAGAAATCATATGATTAATGATTGTCCTGATATGCTTAATCACCTAGAACAAATTGAGATTGAATATGAAATAGGTGATAGTATTGATGATGTTGTTTGTATTGATGATCCTAAAACTGATTTAGATAATGAGGTTGAAATTGATGATGTGCATGTTGATTCATTGATTGATAGGAAGGATTTGCATGTACAAACTGCGCATTGTGTTGAAATTCTAGGAGAAACTCATTGTCTAGATAAAGTTGAGGATTGCAACATGATTATTGATGAAGGTAGTTGTGGTAATATTGTTAGCATGGAATTGAATACTAAATTGCAAATTGTTTCATTATGCTACCCTAGTCCTTTAAAACTGCATTGGATTAATGATTGTGTTGATTGGAATTTGAACAAGCATGCTAAGGAAGCCATGACATTAGAACATTATGATGATCCTATTTCATGTGATGTTGTGCCTATGCAAGTTTGTCAAGTTTTATTAGATTATCCATGGCAGTATGATAAGAGAGTCGCCCATGATGGTTTTGTTAATCGTCATTCCTTACCCTTCTATGCTAGAATTGTTGCTCCTCCACCTATTATTCCTTCACAGGTCACTGATAAGTATGACAAAAGGAAGGACAAGGACAAAGGAGCTAAAGGAATGAAGGGAAGCAATGCACTCCAGCAGCAATCCATCGTTTCCTCAAGGTGGAGCTATGCACTCAAGACATTCAAGAGGAAGTTGTGCATCAAAGAGGATGACGCCTATGAAGATCGTTCAATCATTCATGTCAAATATGATTCGAGGTCGAATCTTTTTCAAGAAGGGGAGAATGATGCGGGAGCATCTGAGCTATCATCAAGGACGCCTCGTCCTAAATCTAAAGATGTGCTAACCACTGGAGCTAGGGCTAAAGATCGCTATGAGCCATCATTCAAGTCATTGATAGTAGCCCGAGCTCGTATTGTAGCCATTCAAGCTCGTAGAGATCCGGTTCGAGTCAAGATGAGAAGTCAAGTACTGAAGATGAAACAAACTAGACTTCAAGACGAAACTCTAGGCTTTGGAATCGCTCAATTCCGATATCAGACGAGAGAGAACGAGCCGTTTCAAAAAGAGTTGTCGGCGACATGTCTACAACCGCACCCGCGGCTCCATAACCGCACCCGCGGCTCCAGCCGCGCCCGCGGCTCAATAACCGCGCCCGCGGCTCATTCGCCGAGGCCTCCTCCTGAACGCGCCCGCGGCTCACTAACCGCGCCCGCGGCTCATTCGCCGAGGCCTCCTCCTGAAACAATATGTTCGAATGTTTAAATTGTTACTCGGATTATTATTATTTTTAGGATTTGCTTTTATTGTTTATTTCTTTAGTTGGCATCCTTATGAACCCTATATAAGGCTGCCTTAGTTATTGTTTTACCCCCCCCCCCCAGACTTTGATATTGAATACAACGTTTATCGTTTTTCCTCCCAAAAGAGAGAGCTTTTGTGAGAAGAGTGCCCCGTGTGCATTGTCGTTCAGTTGGCCCTAGTTGTGCTTGTGTGTGTCAATCTCCTCCATAAGGTTGGTGCTATCGGGACTCCATAGAGCAACCTCCAGGTGCCTTGACCCACCAAAGTCATTGTGTTTGGTTGTAATCATCCGTTGGGGTTTCTTCATCATTCGGTAAGGTTCTTGTTCTTAAGTTCAAGGGTTTTATCGTTGTTTGATTTGGTTCCAATTGGCCTATCATTCGACTTATCCTTCTTTCATCTCATTCTAATTCCGCCTATCTTCTCTGTTCGAGTTCCTATTCGAGTTTGGTGTCTAGGTCGGCAACTGCGGCTTATCCCCGCATCAACCCGGGCAGGGCGTTCCAGTGCGCGGTTGTCCTTCAATGATCTGTTGGCTGTAAAGGGGAAAGGCAAGGCGTCCACGTCTCATGCTCTACCCCCAAACCTAAGTGAGGGGACAAGAGGAAAGCAGGTGAGGTTATCGACTTATCGAAAGACATTGTTCCTGTTGAAGTTGAAGCGGGCATCTCGAAGCTTCCAGACGTTGTAGTCCCGGATGACGTTAAGCTACTGAGCCTTCAAGATAATCTGACCTATGTTGGGGAGAGCCTTTGGGCGGTAAGTCGTACTTTATCGACAATTTTTCTGTCATGGCATTCTAGTCGTACCTGTGTTTCCTTCTTTGTACGTCGTTCAACACATCCGGGTATGTCATGACAAGGCCTCGAAGACGATTGAAGGTCTTACTTATCGGGCTGACACTGCTGAGAATCGGGTCAAGGACATGAAAGGAATGTTGAAGAAGGAGGAGGACATTGAGACTGAATTGACGAGACGTCTCAACGAGGTCGAGAAATCATTGAGGATGAGAGGAACTCATGTGCGACCAAGGCTGTGGCTATCAGCTTGTACTTCGGAGCCAAGTCTCCTTTGGAGATCATGGAGGAGTATGTCAAAGTCCAGCATCTGTCTTGGGATCTGGATGACGCAAAGGCTCAGTTAGCAGCGTCGTTCCCAGACGGCTATCCTTACCCGGAGTATTTGGATGACGTCCCACTGCAGGACAAAGGTGCTGACGAAGCTGAATCCAGCTCGGGTCATACGGAAGTCGCTGCTGAGTCCTTGTCAAATGAGGGTGATTCCAAGGCTGTCGATGGCGCTCCTGCTGGCAATAACTGACCCTTCCTCTCTCTTTTTTTCTTAAATATTTGCTTTGTGTGTGTGGTGCATGTTGACACTTGAATTGTTTTGGAGACCCGTCTACCATCGCGGGTCTCATGGTTGTGCTTCTAAGACAATGTTTTGGCAACCCGTCCTCCATCGCGGGTTGCATCTCTGTGTAAGACACTTGGCCTGTTGGCCTCTTTTCAATGCACTTTGTAATGTTTGATTAACTCTTTTTCAGTGTAAAAGACGACCTGTCATATTTTTTTTATTGAAGATGAATGTGAGGATCTTACGATCATATGATAGTCGGTAAGATGTTCGTGTAATGTATCAATACCTTACGATGTAAGTAAGGTCGCAGGGTACGTGGACCCACGCGTCGTTCATTCGTCCTAGGATCGTGCGAATGACCTCCGTGCGTTGGCTTCTCTTTTAATAAGGAAAGAGAGGGCATGTAATGTAAGTGCGCATGTGTTATAGTCATGACGTAAGTTCGAAGGATAATAATTAGCAATCATATTTGCGTGTTGTAGGTTGATCGTACCTTATCACTGTCGTAAGGCGAGTGTGGTACGGCGTGCCTTTGGGATGTGTGATCCTTCGTATATCGATCGATCGTGTTTGTATGTGTGAGCTCATGAGTGTATGTATATGGATCCGCTTATTCTTTGTAGGCCTTTGTTGGTGTATCTTCTATTCTACCAAAGAAAAACGACAGGTGTAGAACATATCCTAAGACAATAGTCAATCGCAAGAGACGATTGGTCTGGATGTTCGTGTCAATATTTATTCGTAAAATAAAGCAGATGATGAGTATAGCGAATGATGGGATTATTAGGTGGGTCGCATTCTAGCTTCGAGGGATGGGTTGTCCCTTGGTGTCTTCGAGACGATATGCCCCTTGTCCTACGACCTCGACTATCGTACACGGTCCTTCCCACTGGGGAGCCAACTTACCGTCTCTAGGGTCCTTTGTGTTTTGGAATGTCTTCCTTAAGACCTAGTCTCCTTGCTTAAATAACTCTATCTTGACGTTCTTGTTGTAGCTCCTAGCGACTTGTTGTTGGTACTTGAACATCCTGATCCGTGATTTTCCCTAAGTTCATTGATGGTGTCTATATTGTGGGACATAAACTCGTCGTTGGTATCGAAGTTTTGCAGTCCATAACTCGTGGTTGGGAGGAGGTCTTCGGCTGGGATCACTGCTTTGCATCCATACACGAGTGAGAAAGGCGATTGTCCCGTAGCGTTTTTTGGCGTCGTGCGATCTGACCATAAGACGTAGGGTAGCTCCTCGGCCCATCTTCCTTTAGCACCTTCCAATCTCTTTTTTAGGTTATTGATGATGATTTTATTGCTGGACTCTGTCTGCCCATTGGCTTGAGGATATCTTGGTGTAGATGTGACCAAGTTTATGTTCCATCGGGCGCAAAATCCCCTGGACTTACCCCCGATAAACTGGGAGCCATTGTCGCAGACAATCTCCGAAGGTATGCCGAATCTTAAGCCTTTTGGCTGCCGCCTTGTCTGCCGGCAGAACACCTCGGACCATGTAATCCAGAAATGGTTTGGTCTAGTCTTCAACGGCGTCTTCTATCTGTTCCTGACCAGGATCCTCCTCATTGACTAAGACTTCCGGGGATGCATCTTTTACCTTAGATATGGCGGGAGTCGTTACATGGACGATAGGAATGACAGAAAATTCTTTGGGATCTAAGGCGGATCCCAGGTTGGCTAGCGCGTTTGCTTGTGTATTTTTCTCTCTGGGGACCTGGTGTATCTCAAACGTGTTGAACTTTGCCATTAGCCCTCAAGCGACGATCACATATGCTGCCATCCTATCATCTTTTGTGGCATACGATCCTTGGACCTGATTGACTATAAGAAGTGAATCACATGTAACCTTGATGTCTTCTATTCCCATGTCGACTGCCAAATGCAAGCCAAATATAAGTGCTTCATACTCGGCTTCGTTGTTCGTCGCATCCCACTCACATCTCACAACTTGGGCTATGTTGTCCCCTTGTGGGGATTTCAGTACGACGCCTAGACCTGTTCCCCTGACGTTTGATGCCCCATCGGTATACAGTTCCCACGTACCTTTTTGATCGATTGCCGTCAACTCTGACGCTTCTTTCATTGCTTCCTCTTCTAATGTAGGACTGAAATCAGCCACGAAGTCAGCTAGAGCTTGAGATTTGATAGCTTTTCGTGGTTCGTATTCTACTTCGTACCCACTCAGATGTATAGCCCACTTTGTTATGCGCCATGTGAATTCTGTTTTTCTCAATACAGTCTTCAAGGGATAATTCGTTCTTACGATGATTGTATGCGACTCAAAATATGGTCGCAACTTGTTGGATGCCATGACCAGAGCAAGTACTAGTTTCACCAAAGACGAATACCGTGTTTCAGCCGGCAGTAGTGACCGACTGACGTAGTAGATTGGTAACTTCTGACCATCTTCCTCCCTTACTAAGACTGCGCTCACCGATGACTCCGACACTGACAAATAGAGAGGTAATGCTTCTTCGGCCTTAGGTTTTGCCAATAGCAGGGGGTTGGAAATCCATCTCGTGCTCTCCACCCCATTGGAAGGACTTACTCTTTTTTAATGCGTCATAGAAGTGTTTGTATTTATCGGACGATTTGGAGATGAACCCGTTGAGGGCTGCGACTCGTCCTGTCAGTTTCTGGACGTCTTTGATGCATCTAGGAGACCTTAGATTCATGATCGCTTTGATTTGTTCTGGACTAGCTTCGATGCCCCTTTGATTCACCAAATATCCTAGGAATTTTCCTGATGACACACCAAAAGAACACTTAGTGGGATTTAATTTCATATTGTATCTTTTAAGTACCTCAAACGCCTCTTGTAGTTGTTCGATGTGGCCCTTCTTATGTTTGGATTTGACCAGCATGTCGTCGATGTACACTTTCATAGTATCCCCGATTTGTTCCTTAAACATCTTGTTAACAAGGCGCTGATAGGTTGCCCCTGCATTCTTGAGACCAAAGGGCATGACTTTGTAACAGTAGGTTCCCTGACTGGTTACGAAGGCTATTTTCTCCTGGTCGTCCGGGTCCATCTGGATCTGATGATACCCGCTGAAAGCATCCATCAATGTGAGCATCTCATTCCCCGCAGTTGCATCGATCATGGCATCGATGTGGGGGAGCGGAAATGAATCTTTTGGGCAAGCCTTGTTGAGGTCCTTGAAGTCGACGCAGACTCGCCACTTACCGTTCTTCTTTTCTACGACCACTGCATTTTCCAGCCAGTCGGGATACTTGACTTCCCAGATTTCATCAAGCATTTTCCAGATTTCATCGATGTGGGGGAGCGGAAATGAATCTTTTGGGCAAGCTACCGTTCTTCTTTTCTCAAGGAGTTTTTTCACTTCCTCATCGATCATCTTGTTGCGCTCAACAACAAATTTCATGCGTTTCTGTTTGACAGGGGAAAACTAGGATCGACATTAAGCTTATGAGTCATTATATTGGGCGGTATACCTACCATATCCTCGTGGGACCATGCAAAGGAATCGGAATTTGATCGTTAAAATTGTAGCAAGGACGCTCGTGTCCCATCATCTAGGTCTGACCCGAGACGGACAGTTCATCCGGGTGAAGATCGAGTGCGATTTCGTCCAACTTTTTTGTTTGTGGCTCAACGTATCGCCTCGATCTCTCCTCACCCTTTAGTTGCTATGCCAATTTCTCCTCGACCGCCTGTTTCATGGATACCATGTAACATTCTTTTGCAAGTTTTTGTTCCCCCTTTATTTCTTGAATCCCCCACTTTGTAGGGAATTTTATTGTTTTATGGTAGGTCGAGGTGACTGCCTTCATCGCGTGGATCCAAGGTCTCCCAATAATACAATTATAAGGCGACTTGCAATCCACGACGTTAAATCTCACTTGGATGTTTATGCCCCCGCGTAGACGGCAAGGACAATATCCCCGACTGTATATTTCACCTCACCACTGAAACCGACCAAGGGAATACGATTAGGACTGACATCGTCTTCCCCCAGTCCCATTTGTTTCTGTGTAGAAAGGTTCATTAAATTACTAGAACTGCCTGTATCGATAAGAATTCGGCGTATGAGACAGTTACCAATGGATAATGATATAACTAAGCCGTCATGGTGCTCGACCTCGCACGCGTCAGCATCTTAGAAGGTAATCGAGGGCAAGTCACTCACCCTCTTTCCCTTAGACTCTGCCGGTGGAGGTGTGTCAAGGATACTACTCTTAACCTGTCTCTTTGCCGCTGAGTACGATATTCCACACAATTCCGACCCAATTAATTATCTTGGCCGAAACTGGTGACGGTGGATGGTTGTCTGGTCCCTTGTCGCGTCGATCAAGTGTAGCCTTAGCTCTCTCGGATATGACATCCTTGAGAAAGCCTTGACCCAACAACCTCCTTCCGAAGGGCTACACACTCATCCGTATAGTGGCCATGGTCGGCGTGAAAGTCACACCACCTGCTCATATCCTTCTTGGATTTGGGCTTGTCGCTCATCTGACGTCTTTTCCGAATCGGTCGAAAGTTTTAACCAATTCTACAACAGAAACACTAAAATTGTAAGATTGAACCTTTGGAGGAAGGGACAGATGATCTTTCCATTCACTCCATCGCTCTCTGCTCGGTCTTGTCCAGTCCCTGTCTCGCCTATCCCGAGGGTAAGGCTGGTTCCGATGATCCCGTCGATTGTCGTCCCGAGGTCTGTGGTCACCTCTGTCCGGACTTCCGTATGGTGCCTCATCTTCTTCCAATCGAACCTGAGCCATAGCTTTTGCTTGAACGTCTTCAAATGTCTGACATGGGTACTTGGTCAGTTCGCGGTAAAGCTCACTCCCTTTAGCCAGTCCTCGTTTGAATGCCTGAATCGAGGTTTGGGTATCGCAATGTGGGATTGACACCTTTACCTTGTTGTACTTGTTCAAGTAATCACGTAACGTTTCATTACCCTTTTGAATAACATAGTATAAATCGCTGGACTGCATTTCCAGTTTACGACTACTGGCGAATTGATTTTTAAATGAATCGACTAATTCAGCAAAAGAGGCGATGGATCCTCGCGGCAGATGCATGAGCCATGTGAGGGCAGGCCCGAACAATGACGTCCCAAAACTCTTGCACATTACTGCCTCTCGGCTCCCACGGGGGACTGAGATAGCCATAAGCTTGTGCTTGTAGAGGGCGACGTGATCGTCCGGGTCGCTAGTACCATTGTAGCTAGCCATGTTTGGCAAGTGAAATTTTTTCGGGATCTCTGCTAGTGCGATTTCTTCGACGAATGGTGAATCTTCAAATCCGTTCGGAGCTTCCTTCTCGATAGGATGAGGCACACCCGGGATCCGAGCGATTCGTTCGTCCAAAGCTTTGAGACGCTGTTTGTGCCTAAAAATACGACGAGTAAGGAATGCATGAAGAGCTATGCGTAGGAAGACTACATCGACGCGACGAGAGAAAGGGAAGATGTCGTCGACGTGACGAGACGTGGCAAGGGTCTCGTTTATCTTGAAGATTAGGTCGGCCGAGTGTATTTTATCTTATTCCTTATTATATTCTTGTAATTGGTAAAAGATACGGTAAAGAATATCTTTTACCTTCTTTGTTATATCGTTATTTAGATTAAAGGAAGAGATAAGATCTCGTTTTCCTTAAAGATATTATTAGGTATAGCCTATAAATAAAGGCTAACGCCTTCTTTGTAAGTATTCAGCCACCATTCGAGTAATACCAAGTTAAAGCTTCAACCCTAATTTCCTACTTTGTTCTTGAGTGTTGACATTATACCGTGCTCTTTGATCTTTGCCCTACATTTGCTTAGTTATCTTCTCGTAGGTAATTTCGCTACAAACAATTGGCGCCCACCGTGGGGCATGATCAAAGAGGTGTCGTCTCTACATACGAAGGGAACAACCTCGCCCCCAGAAGCCATGAAAGATTCTAGATCGATCAAAAATCTTCGAAACAGAGCCTTCACCGTGTTAGGTGGTCCGCTGTTTGTGCCTAAAAATACGACGAGTATGGAACGCGTGATGAGCTACGCGTAGAAGAATTATCTCGACGCGACGAGAAGAATAAAGGATGTCGTCGACGTGACGAGACGTGGCAAAGGTCTCGTTTATCTTGATGATTAGGTCGGCCGAGTATATTTTATCCCATTTTGTATTATATTATTGTAAATAGTAAAAGATACGGTAAAGAATATCTTTTACCTTGTTTATTATATCGTTATTTAGATAAAAGGAAGAGATAAGATCTCGTTTCCTAAAAGATATTATTAGGGTTAGCCTATAAATAAAGGTTAACGCCTGCTTTGTAAGTATCTAATCCGTCATTCGAGTAATACCAAGCTAAAGTTTCAATCCTAATTTCCTACCTTGTTCTCGAGTGTTGAGATTATACCGTACTCTTTGATCTTTGCCCTACAATTGCTTAGTTATCTTCTCGTAGGTAATTTCGCTACAAACAATTGGCGCCCACCGTGGGGTGGGATCAAAAAGGTATCGTCTTTCCATACGAAAAGAACTTCTTTTTTGCAGGAAATCATGACAAGTCCGACCAACAGCCCGCGTGATGGTGAAGAAAGATCCAAAGAAGAAAATCACGTAACGGTTCCACTCCTCCCGACGGAAGAAAACACGGGAAAAGATCTCGAGAACACTCCTGGCACTCCAGAGGACAACATTCCCACAGAAGAGTAGGAGACGAGCGACGATATGACCAACGTGACCTCTGTCAGAGTCCACTTTGACACCCTCCAGAAGGCATGGACAGAAGCTAAAAACGCCAGCGAAGAGAACACGTCGGGACTCACCAAAGAGAACGAACGACTACGCTCCATCATAAAAGAGCTCAGGGCAGAGTCAGCGAAGCCACTCACCTATGTTCGTAGTCAAAGCGTCGTTCGCCGCCTAGATATGGATGCTATCGCCAAAGAAAGAGAGGATTACGGATCCCAGGAGCAACGAAACACCATCCCGTCGAGAGAAATGAGTCAGAAAGAAAAGTCTAAAGAGAACTTGACTCCGGACGTCGTCGCCGCGCTCGTAGTACAACAAGTCGGAGCCTTCAGGAAAGAGATGATGTTGATGCCCGGGGCTCCCAAATCCATAATCCCTGAGCACGAGTTCGGATTTCAAGAGAACCCTTTCATCACCGCTATCGCCGCCCAGAAGATAGCCAAGAAGTTTACCGTCGCTGACCTCCCCGTTTATGACAGATCCGACGATCTGGAAGAACACGTCTTACTCCACAAAGATAATCTCTCCACGAGTCCGATCGAGCCAGAGTTGAAAGAAGCGATGATGTGCAAATTCTTTAGTTCAACATTGAAAGGTCCAGCCTTGACGTGGTTCATCCACTTACCAAAGTGAAGCATCTCCTTCTACGCGGAACTTTCCAACCTATTCCGGTTGCAATTTGCCAGCAGTAAGTTCTTCGCAAAGCAGCCTTCAGATCTCCATAACATGCGCATGAACAAAGGCGAAACCATAAGAGCCTTCTTGAAGCGTTTCAACGACGAGAAGATTACGATCCCAGATTGCGGCGAGGCTACTGTTGTCGACGCGTTCAGACGCGCACTCCCCCGAGACAGCGATCTGTACAATGAGTTAACGAAGACTCGTCCTACTTCATTTATCTCGAGGAGAGAAAGAGCTATGGAAGCCATACGCCTTGAAGAAGACCTCCTAAGTCACGCTGAAGAAAAGTCTCGATCTCCACGTAATCGTACCCCTCCGCGCAGAGATTCTCCCCAACGGAAGGAGGGCGAAAGTTACGATAGAAGAAACAAGTCGTTTCATAGAGAACCTCCCATGGTGCATAACGTAAGCGAAATCAATAGCGTCTACGCGGTCGAAAGAGGTGTATACATCAAAACCGACGCATTGAGGTTTGTGAACGCGATGGAAAAGCTTCACGACGTGAAGTGGCCTAGAAAGCCAAACCCGGAACCGAAGTCAGGATCGGGAAGAGGATACTGCGAGTTCCACAATGACTCGGGACATCCAACAGATGATCAATATACTCTGAGAAAAGAAGTGCTACGTCTCCTGAAAAGAGGCGACCTTTTAGACCTACTCTCCAAAGATGGAAGGGACGTGTTCGAAGGAGCAAGAAAGGGGAAGAGATCCCCGACGCCACAACCTCCCTCCTCGAGTCGCTCAAGGACAGTTAACATGATCTTTGGAGGTTCTCCCATAAGCGGCTATACCGCCTCCGCCGCCAAAAGGAGCATCAAAGCATTACGCGGCGAAGGAAGCGCTCTGCCAATCTACCACGTCAGGACCGTTAGGAAAGACTGCCCAATCACGTTCGAGGAACCCAACGGGAGCGTAGATCATCACGACGGGTTAGTTATCTCTTTAACCATTAGTAATTGCAAGGTTAAAAGAATCCTCGTCGATAACGGAAGCTCGGCCAACATCATCACCTTATCCGCGATCAAGGAGCTCGGATTGTCTAGCGACGACGTGGTGAAAAAGTACATCCCTTTAGTAGGTTTCAGTGGCGAAGTCGCCGATATGCTAGGAGAAATCACCCTAACCACTCTAGCGGAAGGGGTCAATATGCATACCAAGTTCGTAGTGATGGAAGCCGAGTCGCCCTATAACATAATCCTAGGAAGGCCATGGTTACACGATATGAGAGCTATACCTTCAACGTACCATCAATCCCTGAAGTTTCCATCTCCATGGGGGATCCAAGAGATCAAGGGTGAACCACAAATAGCAAGGGAATGCTACAGCATAGGAATGAAGAGTACGACCAACGCATCCCTGGAGAAAAAGAGTAAGGCGTAGCAATTAAAAGACCATGAAGAACATGTGAGATATGCTCAACGAAGGCTCTACGAGATAAAAGAAGAAATAGGCAGGGTAGGCGACGAGACATACGTCCTAGAAGTAAAATCCTACGCTATCCGAAGAATAGAGAAGAGGAAAGCGTCTTCATGGTCTGAATCATCGAGTAACAAAGAATCCAAATGCCTAAAAACAAGGAAAAGTCATGGAAAATCCAAGAAAGAGGCTAGGGGTAGAAGAGTAACCCCCGACGCGTCAAAGAAAAAGTCGTCCAAGAAGCGAGATAAAGGCGTCGATAAGCACGACGCATCTCTACGGAAACGTAAGAAAAATCTCCGAGTTCAAAAGTGGAGGAAATTTATGGCGGAAAATCCCGACTTAAGCTACATGTTCTTGAAACATCAACCACCGTAAAGGCACCATCAGGAAAGAGTTTGAGATACCTTTATGCGTCTTTTGATTCCCTTTTATTTCCCTTTGCATGAATTGGATTAAGTTTTCAATAAAAGCATGTCGTTATCTTTAGGTCAAAACGACAAGGGGTCGTGGCGACTAGGGGTAGGTGTCGAAGTCGATGTTTTTTAGTGTTAGTGCATGATGCATCTTTTATTAATATACAAGTAGACCTTTTCTTTCCAACGTGTTAAGCATGCTGAGTTGTTTCATTTCCACGACTTGCTTTATGTCTATAAAAAGAACGTGCCTCTTGAGTACGGTGTACCAAATAAGAAGCAAGAAGGCCGCGGTGAAAATCCACGCCGGGGGCGAATTTCGTTAGTCTACGCGTAGGCAACGTTAGCCGAACCGCCGACCCTGAGTCGACGCTTCCCATGATTGTTAGAGACGTGTGACAATGGTCATGGGGAATGAAGCCCGGTACCTCACGAAGCCGGCCGGATCCTCTGAGCAAACAAGGTCGAGCCTATTTGACACGATCACTCTCCAGGAATGCGTCTTCACGCCTTCCAGCCCCTCTGAGAGTCATGAATCCACGGGCAAAACGCCATACCGACAGGGATGCGTCCACCGGCATCGTAAGTCCTAACAATCTAGAAATCGGACGCCACACGATGAATAGGCCCGTCAATTAAAAGAGTTCGACGTTGACCTAACGCTAGCGTGAGGCAACGGACCCACCTTAAAAGTAAGGGGTAACGTCACAAGCTGATAAAAATCACACGTTGACCTATGTCCGCCACTCGCTTCAGGGTTCGGAGGAAATGTTGGACCCAACCTTCATGTAAGCCGGCAACGTTACTAAAGAAGCCGCAATGACCATACCATCTTATTAAGTAAATGAAGCTTTCTAACGCGTTCACTACGAGCAAAGTATCATACTAGGGGTAGAAAACCATACCCTACAAAGATAAAGTAGCGAAAGGGAAAGCCAAGAACTAAACCTATGTACTCGTAAACAAGCTACGCGTAAGAGGTTAAGGAAGTTAGAATCAATAAGAAAAACGTTCTAGACCAACGCAGAACAAATTACACGCACCAAAGCACAGTACGTAAGATATCAAGGCCAGATAAAGGGTAAGCTCCCAAGACGTCTCCAACGTGAAGATTAACGCACACGACGCGAAAAAAGAATGAAGCGAATATGAGAATCTTTGGTAGCTCTAACCTAGTCTAAAAGGAGTCTAAGTCAAACCTACCAAAAGGGGTAGGATTACGCCAAAAGATACAAAAGAGTACCTAAAGGATAGCAATGATATGAGAACAAGAAAGCTGGTGCTAACGAAACGAAGTCACCAAAGATGTTGATCCGACTTCAAGGAAAAAGAACAACAACGTTTTAATTTAGATAAAAAGAAATAAGCACTCCAAACTACAAGCAACGCGTACGAATACCCTACGCTAAGAAAAAGTTGAAAATTACAAGGACTTGGACTCGCCCTCAGACGACCCATATCCGGATGCGCGACAATCGCCTTCTTCTTCATCAGTCGGAGCCTCCTCTTCGTCGACGTGCTCCCCACCCTCAACGTCCGCAACATTTGGATGAGCATCCGAACGCCTCCAAGAAGGACCATCATCAACGCCCTCAGGAAGTTCCGGATAAGCCTCCCTAAACTCAGCACGTTCGCTCACCGGATCACAATCCTTGTACTCGCCAGCAGCATACTCCTCATAAACCTCCACTCTGGATAGCCAAGACCAATAGATCTTCACCTCGTACAAATCCTTTTCATGTTGCGCCCTGTTCCTCTCCACGTCCTCCTTCAAGGTACTGAGATCCTTCTTCAGACCCTCGACTCGCTTGGTGATCCTCTCGTTAAGGGAAAGAACCTCAATAACCTTGTCCTTCGCCGTCTTCTCTGCGTCACCGAACTTCTCCAGCAAACTGTTCAAACGCGCAACCTCCGACGAAGCATCAGACGCCTTTTTCTCCAACGCCTCCATCTGTTTTGGATACGCAGATAAGAGCGTCCAAGCGCATAGCGACGCCTGAATCCCCTGAAAGAAGGAACAAGAAAAATAAGAAAGTAAGCTCGCGAGAAAGCCATCAGAGAAAATAGAAATTACAATCTTACCCTCCATTGAGCAACGAAAGCCTCTCCCATAACGTCGGCAGGATCCATCGACGCGTAATGGTCGAGAGACGACGAAGATCGAAGCCCCACCAAGGCCTTCAGAAGTTCCCTTCCCGGAGCGAAAGCATTTGAAATCACACCAGGGAACTCATCCACAGATGAGTATTGCTCCTCGGGAGCCTCGACCACTTTCTCCTTTCCCTTCTTTGAACGTGTCACCTTAGCCGGAGAAGGAGACGGCATAGACTCCAAAGTAGCCATAAGGTCGACGTCCAAAGGAGCAGCGGACGAACATCCTTTTATGGCGAGCTGCCTCTTTCTCGACGTCACAAGATCAGTGGCAGACTCGGTGCGAGCACGAACGCGAGAAATTGAAGTTGCATCACCAACATAGAGGAGACAATTAGAGCACAAGTATAAGGAAATAAGTTGATGAAAGCTGAACGAGAAGAAGCCGACTTACCAGATGGCGTCACAGGGCCGCAACGATGACCTTCTCCGTCATGGCCAAAGAAGGTCCGGTCAACTTCAGGAATCGCCAAAAGCGCGGCTACAGCCTTTTTTGACTTCGTCCTTGTCTTGAGAGCCTCCGCGTTAACTGTAAAGCATATAAAGTTATACGTAAGTAAAGCATCGACGAGCAAAACATATGTCCTTACAAAAAGAAAAAGAAAAAGTTGTTAAGATAAGGTAATGAAACTTACTCTCGGGGTTCCACTCCTCGTTAAGCCAAGAGCACGCATGTCCGAGGGAAGATTTCACCATGAAATAAATGACCTCGGCCCAACCCTGATCGGTCGTACTTTTCTCAAAGGCTATCCTAGCCTTCTTCTGCTTGATCTTAAAATAGACCCTGCCTGGAGAATTGAGCGAAACAGTTGGAGAATTGCCAAGGTCCGCCGCGACAAAATCCAAGCCATGCTTTTCAATGGCATCGTCAAGGGCGCCCAGAATGCGCCAAGCCCCGGGAAAAAGTTGACCTATCGCCAAGCCCAGAGTGAGCATAAAGGCCTTGACCAAGGGCGAGAACGGGAATCGATGCCCCGCCAGGAAAGGATACTCCTAAACCGCTATCCATCCTGGTCGGTGAGCATCCGCACAAACCCCTCTTTGAGGAATTTCGATCTTCACGTCCGGACCAAGATCAGCAATGGTCCTTAAGCGACTGGTGTCGTATGCCTCGGAATCGTAACGATCAGACTCACGAAGCACCTTCCTTGGCTCGTAAAATACTGGAGTTGCCATTAGAAAAGAAGTAGATGGGAAAATGGAGCAATAGAATGATCAGAAGAGGAAGAGATGAAGAGAGCAGAGAAATGTTCGGGAAAAATAAAGATTAGAAGAAGTGTATGGAGAAAGGAAAGATCCCCGCTAATTTATAGGAAGGAAATCGCAAGAATCTCGGGAAAGATACTCTTCCAACGACAACATCTTCCACCAAGAAACTAGCCATTGGAGATGAACGTTGCCGGCACAGATAACGAAGCTCATCGCCTGCCACATGGAAATAATTGAAGAGGAATGATGATTGAAGCTCTGCGATGACATTAAAAATTCAGGTGACGTAATCATCAACGCGTTCTTAGTACAGTGAAGACGTATTCCTTGAAGAAAGAAGGCGTCTCCCAGCTCCACTAGACGTTAAGCCCTGTAAGACGCCTTATGGGTATTGTTTGTGCCTAAAAATACGACGAGTATGGAACGCGTGATGAGCTACGCGTAGAAGAATTATCTCGACGCGACGAGAAGAATAAAGGATGTCGTCGACGTGACGAGACGTGGCAATGGTCTCGTTTATCTTGAAGATTAGGTCGGCCGAGTATATTTTATCCTATTTTGTATTATATTATTGTAAATAGTAAAAGATACGGTAAAGAATATCTTTTACCTTGTTTATTATATCGTTATTTAGATAAAAGGAAGAGATAAGATCTCGTTTCCTTAAAGATATTATTAGGGTTAACCTATAAATAAAGGCTAACGCCTGCTTTGTAAGTATCTAAGTCGTCATTCGAGTAATACCAAGCTACAGTTTCAATCCTAATTTCCTACCTTGTTCTTGAGTGTTGAGATTATACCGTACTCTTTGATCTTTGCTCTACAATTGCTTAGTTATCTTCTTGTAGGTAATTTCGCTACAAACATCCGCCGTCCTATACAACCTCCGATGCTAAAAGGCTCGCAAGGACTATCGAAGGACCAGACGATTCCGTTCCAACTCGCCACTCCAGAGCAGCCAATCGTGATATGCCTATCACGTTCGAAGATCCAGACGAAAGAATCAAGCATCACGATAGCCTGGTGATCTCCGTGGTGATTCGGAATTGCAACGTGAAAAGAATCCTAGTAGATAACGGAAGTTCGATCAACATCATCACTCTCTCCGCTGTTCTTGAACTCGGACTTTCAATCGACGATGTCGTCGGGAAGCGTATCCGTTTGAAAGGCTTCAGCAGAGAGATCTGCGAGATGTTAGGGGAAATCACCCTCGAGACAACAACCCAGGGCGTTAATCTCCCGACCAGATTCGCCGTGATGGAGGCGGAGTCGCCTTATAACGCCATCCTCGGAAGAACCCTGGATCCATGATATGCGAGTAGTCCCATCTACGTACCACCAATCCCTGAAGTTCCCAATGCCCTGGGGAATACGCGAAGTCAAAGGCGAACCCTATACGGCCAAAGAGTGTTACCGGATCGGGATGAAACGGATTACGACGCCAGAAATCAAAAAAGACGAGGTAAAAGAATTTCAAGTCAAGACGCCGACGAAGTACGTTAAGCCAAAGTGTCCCGCTTCATCAGTATAATCAAAAGGTCGAGATGTCTGGGGTAATGTCTGAAGGCCCAAGGCCGGTTCGAGGTGCAACCACTCAGGCGAAGCCACCAAAGCAGTGGGGCAAAGGGAAAGCCTAGGGATCCATGTGGCATTATGAGCACAGAGGCCAACGATGCCAACTGGAGGAAACCTAGTCACCCTATACACCAGCCACGCATGGGGAGCCAACGAGGGAAGACCTAAGAGGAGAGAGAGAGCAATAATACCTTGGGAGGGGCCATCGAGGCTGATCTGGAGTTCTCGAGCCACGCATGCATCGGAACAGTGGCCACCGTGCACCAGATGGAAGAACTCAAACCAATCCAGAGGGCTTCTTCTGCCGATTTCAAGGCAAACTGTAATGATTGAAGGGGAGGAGGCGAAGAGTATAGAAACGCAGCCGATCTCGATCGAAACGCCTTCAATCGTCTAGGGCAAACTTCGGGAGAAGGGATGAATCCCTTATCCCACTCGGCACCAGAGAAGCAAATCAGAACGAGAGAGAGGCAAAGGGAAAGTTAGAGAGAGAAGGGATGAGAGAGGTGGGAGCGTATTCACTTGAGGTTTTAGTTCTTCCAAAGACAAAAGATAACGCATCACTCAATCCACAAACCTACTTAAATTGAAATGGATATTACTATAATATCCATATTCCATTTTATTTTGTCTTTTCTTTTTGCTTTGGTAAATGAATAAAGGTTTTTGGAAAAAGGTAAAAGAAAATCCAAAAACATTATAATAATGAGCTGATAAAAGAAGAAAAGAAGAAAGAAAATCTGACGGAAAAGAAGAAAAGAAGGGAAGAAGGAAAGAAGGAAAAGAAGCAAAATTCGTACATATGTCAGGATTTTTTTTTTAAAAAAACGGATAAAATGGGAAAGGCGTCAGGAAAACACAGATCAGCCACAAAAAATCTGACAGGCCGTACAATTCACTATTCACTCGTACCAGATTAATTCCCAGCCACACAATTCAACTTTGGCGGTACACTTTCCCGCCAAATTTGATGTAAGCTCACTTAGAGCAAATTTTTGCTCCAAAATTAATGTAATTTCTCTTATCTTAACTTCATCTTCCTCATTAACTCCGTTTTTTCTCTTCTCCTCATTAAATCTGCTTCATATCCTGCCAGCCAACTGTTTCCATCTCTTTACATCTTTGGTGGTTTTGATATCTCTCCACCATACACAAGAAGGAATGGGTAAGTTGACATATTAAATGCAAAAGTTTTTTTGTGTATTGGTAGGAGTAAATGACTATGTTTTCTTGTTTTGGCTTGTTTAGGTCAAACATATATGCTCTCCTTAATATGTGAAGGCAAGTGGAAGGTGGAGAATGAACTTTGGGTGTATGAAGACCCTAAAAAGGCAAAGGGTTTGATTTTCAGTGATGAGATCGGTTATGAAGGGCTGCTAAAAATGGTTGAAGAAAAACTTGGCATTGATCTTAACAGGTTTGACTTAATGCTCAGCTACATGCCTCCACAAAATATTCATCTTCCTTCTTTCGATATTTCTGATAATGATGATGTAGATGCATTCTTCTTCTTGAACATGTCAAACTGCAAAGATAGAATATGGTCAATTCCTTTGCATTCTGTCGTGGTGCCTAAATGTTTTGGTTCAAATGAAAACCCTAATTTAATTCCAAAAGAAGAAGAAGAGATGATGGATGTTCAATGTAGTGCACCTCAACCTTGTTCTCAGGCTGAAAATGTTGGTGGAGCTTCTTACCATGTAAGAGTCCTAAAGAGAATGTCAGATCACATGTTTAGTAACATAGTAGATGATGAGCTGAGAGAAGAAGAAGACATGTCAGGATCATATGATAAGTGTGTCCGGATATCTATGGAAGGTGGAGAGAAAGCTAAGAAAGCTAAGAAAGGCAGTGAACCTGATGTTGTGTCACTAATCAGTGACGATGAAGAGGAGGATATTTTTATTTCTGCAACCAAGCGACAAGGTTTAGACCTTGTCAACATTTCTGACAAAGAATTTGATGATGATCATGTCAAGTTAGAGGACTACGAATATCTGGGAGGAGATTCTGAGGAACATGAACAGGGGTCTTACCATTATGATGTTCCCGCTGATATTGAAAATCTGGAGGAGGAAGAAGAATTGTGCTTAAACTCTCAGCCATTGGCAATCAAGGTTGGAGATGTCTTTCAAACCAAGGAGGAGGTTCAACGGTCTTTAGTCTCATATGTTGTGGAAAAATGTATAAAAATGCGTGTGAAGAAGTCTGATAAGAGCACTTATGTGGTGGAGTGCCAAAATGGTGGAGCATGTTCATTTGGGTTTCGTGCTTCAACGACGGGTGGTAAAGCTATTGGTCCGTGGTGGGTCCGAAGGCTTGAACCATCTCATACATGTGCGATGCTGTTCAAGAACAATCACAGCAGGCATGCCAATTTATCGTTCATTTCCAAGAGTATTCTTGATAGGTATGTATTGTTTCTGTCTTGTTGAAATATTTAATCTGGCGGGATAGAGTATGAAGGGTGACCGGATTTTTTTGAACACATGTAACAGGTTCAAAGGTCGCAAAAACACACCAAGGGAAAAAGAGATACAAGTTATCATGAAAGATCTAGGAGTCGATACCAGTTATTCCAAAGCAAACCGATTTTTCATTATAAGAGAAGATTAAAGCGTAGAAACTGAAAAGCCGACATCATTGCACTTAGATCACAAACTAACATATATCCATCCACCCTTGTACATCGAACTACATAGATTACACAACATTAGAGTCTCCATAGCATGGTATGTCGAGACGATAGTCCATGTCCCTGGTTGGGGGTTTGAATTCACGCCTCCACCTCTTTTTCAGCTCCACGGGGTGTTGATCGGTGACAATGAAGATTTTGATTAGAGCAACGGACCTTCCTAGATCGGCAAGGGCATGAGCATCACGTGAGTGCTGCAAGGCTCTTGATACGCTGCACTTTGTATAGCGTAACTAGGGATTATTACATTAGTTTAGGAGTATTATCATAAGTATTTGGAGCTATTGTTATGTTCTGAGTTGTTTACGAAGAAGTGAAGAAATGAAGACCAGAACCGAAGAAGAAGAGGATCAAAGATTGAAGACATGAAGACGAAGACATTCTGCGAAGCAGCGGCGATCGCCACCATCACTATGGCGATCGACATTCTACAACAGAAGCACTACATGAGTTCGAGAGAGCATGGCAATCGCCATTACTCTACGGCGATCGCCATGGGGCGACAGAGACAAGGCAGAACTTTACATGAAGACCGCGATCGCCAGGCATCTATGGCGATCGCGGAAACAAGGCCGAAGACATTCCGGACTTTCCTTATTTTCCTTCGTTTGTTTTATTTCTTTTTCCTTATTTTATTATTTCGTTTAGGATTTATCTTTTACCATATATTTTTAGGGTTAGTTCTCTATTTAAGAACCCTAGTTCTTTCTATCTTATGATCATCTTTTCCATCAGACAATTTAGTTTTGCACCAATGAGCATGAACTAATCTCAATTGTTTTACTTAGCGGTTGAAACCTTCAGTTATTAAGTTGTGAGATTTCTAAACTCTTGTTCTTTCCCTATGGGTTTGTATTAATTCTCTTGTTCTTCATCTATTGATTTCTATTAGTTTTGCTAGCTTGATCACCTAGTTTGATTGATAGTTTTCTATTGCTAGACTAGGAATATACGGTGTAATTCCTTGTCATTGTAGCATTCATATCTGCATGATCTGGTAGTTGATTGTTTATATGAAAGAGAATTGATTGCATGTTAATACTTGACGGTTGTAAGTTATTGCATGCATCCTTATGATTCTTGTGCTCTTTGCTGCTATTTCATCTAATCTTGAGAGGTTTCCCTGATTGTTGAATAGTAAGTATTATCAGGACCGGTTGGCCTGCTAATATATTAAAGATTGGAATAGGAACATTCCCTAGGATTGATAAGAACCTGAGATAATCTTTGATCAACTTGATTGACTGTTGCGTGGATACTTGCTAGGTGAAACCATTTCTCAATATATTCACAACCAAACCTTCTTTGCTTGATACTTGTTACTTTTGTGTTCCATACAATCAAAACCCCCCCTGGTTACTTGTTACTTGTTCGTTAGTTGGTATTTCGCTTGACTGCATAGTGATTGGTGTTTTGATTCCCTTGGGTTCGACCTCTACTTGCTTGCTATACTTTAGTTAGTGTTTAGAGTTTTCTTTGATTTGACACTACGACTTTAGCCTCATCAGCTCTTATTGTGTTCCTCCCTCCATGAGCATGAACCATCTCAAAGAAATAATGTGTGGTGTTCTGGCGGTTGTTGAGGGTCCATAGCTCTCCTCTTAGCGAATTGATGTCCCTAACACTATCTGCCGCCGGAGCCCAATCTTCGCAGAGACCACCTTCGTAAGTGTGGCTCGTGTCAATGGCCATTCTTCCGCTGCTGGGGACAAGGGAACCACCTAGTGAACTTCAGTATAGACTCTTGTCAAATCCATAACGCGATCCATTTTTTTGATAATTTATAGACTGAGAGCGTGAATAATCGGGTAGGAAACTTTGTTATTTATAGACTTCAAGGCTAACACAAATTAAAGGCGGGGTTTTTTTAAATTTTAGGCGGGTTTTTTCAATTTTGAAAATTTTATCCCGACAATATGCCCTTTTCATCCTGTCAATATGTCTTTTTTATCCTGCACAAGGACAACTGCTTTACTTTGGCAGTTGTCACATCCTACCATTTTGAGTTGTCATAGGTGGTAAGGGTAAGACAATAAACATGCATTCATACTAGAAATATGTATGACAATAAAACCATTGTTCTACTTTCAATCATGACTCAAAGAAAGCATTGTCAATAGCAACTCCACTCAGACCATCAAACTCCTCAGGGCTGAATCATAAAACACAATATAGGAGTATAAAATTTCATTGTAATCAACATAAAAGATATTTAGTATATTAATACACCAAATTTTTCAAGTACCTTTCCTCTTTGTACCATTGTATTGCCTCTGTCATTTATTTTACAGCTGGATTGTTGGTTATCTTCTTCCAAAAAGCTTTCGAATAGACTTCCTTCTTGCCCTTGTTGTCCTTGGTGTTGTCCTTCTTGGTGTTTTTCTTCTTGGTGGTCTTGGATGTGTAAGGAGAGCTGAGAGAAGTAGAAGACTTTGTATTACGCTTGGGCAAGATCCTGCAAAACCACAGTGAACTCAAAAAATATCATATCATGCCATTAAACACAAACTATCCTATCATACTCCAAAAACTATCCTGTAATTTCAGAAGTTACCTCTGTTTCTGTGGAGACACCTTGTTTGGAGAATGACCACTGGCCTTCTTCACCCTTGTGCCAAACACAAGTTTGGGTTTGGCAAAATCATCTGCCTTGTCCTCCTCACCTTTCTCCACCTCAGTCATTTCCACATCATCCTTGCCCTCCTCAATCTTTTGCTCCTCTGCCTTTCCCACCTCAGCCTTGGTCTCCTTATTCTTTTCCTCCTCAGCCTTGGCCACCTCAGCCTTTTTCTCCTCCTCAGCCTTTGCTTCCTCCTCAGCCTTTTTCTCCTCCTCAGCCCTTTTCTCCTCCTCAACCCTTTTCTCCTCCTCAGCCTTTTTCTCCTCAGCTGTAGCCTGCTGAGTGAGCTCTTCCCTTGGTGCATCTTCAAGTTTATTATCTTTCAACTCATCTTGCACCTTAGGGTCGCTCTCATCCTTATCAGATGCCTTCTCAGCTAGCTCAGCAACAACATCCATTACAATGTCTCCTGCTCTTCTCCCAACACCAATTAACTCAAAAGCTTGAACCCCCTGCAAAACATCCTGTCATACTTCAATACATATCGTGTCATACAACAATAACTCCAAAGACACCAATAAACTAAATCATACCTCATTGTCACTAGAGTCTTTGGAGCTTACAAACTCCTTATTCAAGTTTACACAAGGAGCAACAACATTATCCACTGGCTCCTCAGCCCTTTTCTCAGCATTCTCAACAACAACTTTATCAACATTGTCAACCCCACAAGGAGCAACAACATTGTCAACCCCACCCTGAACAACAACTTCATCAACAACATGTACTTCATCCCCAACAACATTATCCTGTGGAAAAAGATGGTCCTCCAACTCCTCATTATTACCACAATCAAATACTGGTTCATGGTAAATAACAAGTCCTCTTTCCTGCAATAAAAGTTTCTTAAATCCTATATGTCAAGCTTCACAACCTATCCTGACATGCTACAGAACCTATCCTGTCATACTTCACATTCTATCCTAGTATAATTTATTATTATCTTGTCATGCAGCCCAAATTATCTTGTCATACTCAAATAATATTCTGTCATACTTTAATAAAAAAATAAATTAACAAAACAAAGTATACATACCTCATTCTCAGCTGTCACTGCCTTGTCCTCTGTTTTCTCACATCCATCATCTCCATCTCCACCATCATCATTTCCTCCATTGTCATCTTCACCATTGTCACTGCTTTCCACCTCAGATTCTTCACTTTCCTCAGCATTCTGCTGTGTTGTATCCACCTTATCTTCCCCACTGTCACTGCCTTCACTGACACTCTCTTCACTCTCAGACTCCTCTTCATACTCTTGACTCTCTTCACTTTCTTCACTAGAAGATTCTACTGGTTTCTTACCCTTCCCGGATGGTGTCTTGACACTCTTCCTTGCCATCCTCTTCCTAGGGACCTCCTCCTCCTCAGAAACTACATCGTTCTTCACTCTTTTCTTTCCCATCCTTTTCTTGGGGACCTCCTCCTCCTCACAAACAAAGTACCTTCTCTCCAGCCTTTCAATCCTCTGACAAAGACCAGCCTCCAACTTGTCAATCTTCATGAACAAAGCTTTCATGACCCCCATTAGCTGACATTGTTCCCCAGTAGATTGTCCTTGAGATTGGTCTTCTTCTTCTCTAGGCTCAATGTCCTTTGTCTTTGACACAAACTCAGATGTAATGTGGTCAAAGAAGAGGTCACTAGTGGAAAAAACACCTGTTGAGGCGGTCAAAAACCCCCCTGTTGAGGCGGTCAGGGGTCGCTGCAACAGGGGGGGCTGCAACAGGTCATGAGCTGTTGAGGCGGTCGGGAGGGTGACCGCCTCAACAAATCAGACGTTTTCTACCTCTGTTGAGGCGGGCAGAAGGGTGACCGCCTCAACAGAGGGGGTCTGTTGAGGCGGGCAGAAGGGTGACCGCCTCAACAGAGTGGGTCTGTTGAGGCGGGCAGAAGGGTGACCGCCTCAACAGAGGGGGTCTGTTGAGGCGAACAAGAAGTGCCCGCCTCAAAAGCCTCTGGATGAAACAAATTTTTTTTTGCAGAAACATTGCAGTACGTACAACAAATATATTCCACAAATTGAAACTTTGCAGTACAACAAATATATTCAACAAATATCCACAAATTTGCAAAAACTTCAATCGTAATTTATTCAATCTCATGATCAGTACAAAAACTACAAAAAATTGAACAGATCTGATTAACCTAAAAAACGTACAAAAATCCAGATCTGATTATAACAAAACCTAAAAACTAAACTTAATCTTCAACAAAACCAGATCTGATAAACAAATCTTCAACAACCTAATTTTTGGGAACAAATTTGAACAAGATTATCAGAAGATTATGAACAAAATTTATCAGAACCCTAACTAAACCCTAACCCTAACCTGACGAACCCTAACATGCCTCAGCCGCCTCTTCTTCTTCAGTCGTCTTCTTCTTCGGACTTGATTATGGATCTGAAGCTTCCGGCGAACCAAAAAACGACAAATAAAGAAGAGGATGAAGGAGGAGGAGATGGAGCGGCATGGAGCTTCTGGATCTGGAGGGAATGGCGAAGGAGCAGAGGAGGAGCTTCTGGATCTGGCGGCGACGAAGGTGTTGTCCAGATCTGGCGGCGAGCGGCGAGCGGCATGGATCTGAAGGCGATTGCGCACCAGAGAGAGAGAGGGAGATGTCGAGGGAGGAGCAGATCTGGGAGGAGCAGGTGACGGGGGAGAAGGAGGAGGAGGAGGAAGGGAGGTAGAAGGTGAAGTGAGGGAGGAGTAGTTGGGGTGGGAGCCTGGAGGTGTGAACACCATGCGAGGGTGGAGTTTGAGGTGCAGGGAAGAAGGTGAAGTTAGGGTTTCTGTGAGTTGTTGGGGGTAGAGGTCGGGGCGGAGGGCGCGGTGGGTGGAGCGGAGGGAGGCGGTGACGTCGAGGAGTTGAGATGAGGGAGAGGTCGGAGTGTTGAGGATGAGAGGATGAGAGGAGATGAGAGGAGAGGTCGGAGAGGATGAACAGAGAGAGAGGGAGAGGGAGTGGAAAGAGATGGGTGAGGCGGGCGCATGACTGAAATGAAATAAATATTATGTTGATGGGATTATTTTTTTACGCATCTGTTGAGGCGGGCGCATGACTGCCCGCCTCTAATTTTTGTTATATTTTGAGGCGGGCGCCTTACTGCCCGCCTCTAATCGCTTCGTCGCATCATTTGAGGCGGGCGTCTTATTGCCCGCCTCTAATGTTTGGGCTCTGTTGAGGCGGGCTCCTTACTGACCGCCTCAACAAGTCAAAAACACAAATATTATTTGAGGCGAACGGATATTTGCCCGCCTCTAAAGTACCTGTTGCAGCGAACTAAACGACTGACCGCCTCAACAGATAGTAGAATAAGACTTTTTGCGTCGGTTTTTAAGGTGACCTCCTCAACAGGGGGGCTGCAACAGGTGTTTTTTCTACTAGTGGGTCCTTTACTTCATCTGAGAATTTGCAACCATTAAGCAAGTCCTTCTCAGATTCATTTGCAACCAGTAGAGGCGAGACTTCTAGACCTTCTCCTTCGAAAGACAACATTAGTGATCCATGCTCAAGGCATTGGGTTGTAGACCAACACACTCCTCTGGGGATTTGGGTCTCACTAATCCTTGAGGCATACTGGACTCCAACAGGCTATACACACTCCCAAATCCACACCTACACATAAACAAACAAAACCATTAGTAATCCTGTCACGCATCAATATATATTTTGTCAGGAATGTACTACTATACCTGAAACACCACTGGCATCCCTTTAAGGTTGTATGGTATCCTACCATCATCTGAGATTTTTATGGACTTCTCCATGAATATCTTTCTTCTTTCCATTGATCTGGTCAGTGCCCTGTGCAACTCCATGTAGGCAACTCTTCCCCATGGATAACTCCAAAACTTGTCAATGGTTTCCACTAACCTCACATGTTCAACTTTTACAAGCCTCTTCTTATTACCTCCAAGAAGAATCCCTTCCACAATCAGCAATAATGCTAACTTCAACTTGTGGTTGTCCAAGACTTTGTGCTTCATGAACCTTTTATAAAGGTCTTGCACTGAAGTCTTAGAACCATCAGGACCACCAAAAAAACTGTCCATCACTTGGTTGTCTTGCTTCCTAGATGATTTAATCTCCTTGGGAAGAGGGCCACAGTTCAAGCCAGTTATCAAAGCAAACTCTTCCAGCGAAAATCTCAATGGCTGACCAACAATCTCATACCATGTCTCCCACTTCTTTTCACTCTTCAACTGCTTGAAGAGAACTGAGTGCACGGTTTGAGAAGAGAAGGTCACTTGATTGACCATTTTCACAACATCCCCAAAAGGGCTGCCACATATTCTTCTCCAATCCTGGCATGTTAGCTTAGACTCTATGTCTTTGAGATATTGCCTCCTACAGTTAATATTCACACGACCATGCAATGCATCTCCCTTGAAGTAAGCATACATCACCTACATAACATTGAAGGAAAATATTAGTAAGATGTCAGGATGCACACTTCACATTACAAGAAACAGTACTCAGAGTTGGAGAGATATGCAAACTACACATAATCTCATTAACCCATGCACAAATGAAATTCCTTACAAACTAAAAATTTCCACAAAACTTCAATCCAAATACTTCCACTACATAAACTCCTAAATGCACATAAGCTACACAAAACCAAAGTTCAAGTGTCGGGACACAGAGAAGAGGATGTCAGGACACAGTGAGGAGTCTGTCAGGATAACCCTAAACAATCTAGACACAGTGAGGAGAAGAGGATGTACATGCATTTCCTTAAAAACTAACAATATTCAGAAACTCAAATCCAAATACTTCCACTACATAAACTGGTTCACAATGCACATGACAGGACGTATTTTTAGAGGTGTCAGGATTCATAATACACATGAAGAAATGAAATTCCTTAAAAACTAACAATATTCAGAAACTCAAATCCAAATAATTCCACTACATAAACTCCTAAATGCACATAAGCTACACAAAAATAAAATTCAAGTGTCGGGACACAGACACACAGAGAAGAGGATGTCCGGACACATAAAGGAGGATGTCAGGATAACCCTAAACAATAATCAAATTATTCACAACTTTGTTCTCAACTCCAATTACAGGTGCAAATGTACATATTATCTCAAATTTACATGCATTGGCATCAGTCATGAACCCTAAATTCACCAAATCTAACTCATATACTCGAATTGAATAACAAAATTTCAGAAATTTCACTTACATTGTCGTTAAAAGCCAGAGGCTCCATGCTTCTCCATTTTTCCAAGAGATTCAAGACCTCCTTCTTCCTCTGGGAGACTGTGGCTTCCCCTTTCTGCTCCGACTTTGTCGACGAACCCTTAGTAGATTTGGGGGTTTTCTCGGTTTGCCTCTTCTTTCTTCCTTTAGAGTCTCCATGTGAGTCTCTCTTTCTTTTCTGGGGTGCGGTGGGTGCGGAAGCTCTGGTCACGACCATAACTGGAGTGGTAGATGATTGGGAGATTGGGAGAAAGAGGGAGAAAGAGTTGTCGGAGGTTGCGAGCGGTTGCCGGCGGTTGAAAGCAGTTGAGAGAGGTTGCGAGAGGTTGCCGGCGGTTGAAAGCAGTTGAGAGAGGTCGGGAATGGTGAAAATGGTGAAAGGAGGGGTGAAGACGAACAATTGAACGAGAGAGAAATGGGTGAAGGTTGAAGCTGATTAATGCTTCGTTAATTAAGTATGCTTAGGAAACAGTTACTTTTCTTAAAACCGTCATTACAAAATAATAAATTTTTCTTTTTTCCTTTTTTTATTATTTAAATTTCCTTTTATTTTTTATTTATTATTTTGATTATCCTTTTTCTTAATTTCAGAAATTATTAAAATAATGATTTGAGTTAAAAAAAAAGATAAATTAAATTATAATAAATCTTTTCTTTTTAATATGAAAAATAATTTTTTAGACTATTATAACCCTTAAATGGATATAACAGTCATATCCGCTTGAAATTGGACATATGTGTAATTTAGGTACGAAAAGAGGGTATTTGGGACAATATTTTCTAGTTATAATATAGAACTGAAGATTACCCATTTGATTTTTTTCCCTACAGGTTACAACTCCTAGAGGAAGAGACATGGATAGGAAAGATGACTTACTTTTTAATTCGTGATAACGGGAATTCGTTTAAGATAACTCATTCGGTAAATAGTCTAAACTAGCTTGCTGGAGCCCGTGTCTTCTTTTATTAAATTTGCCCTCATATGATGAGGTACTTTGATGATGAATATCTTCTTCTCCTCAAAATCAAATAGAGTCACATGGATGTTATATAGATCGATTGATTTGGGGTCATGTGAACTCGTTGAGCATGATTTACAAAAGGTTATATCTCTGTGTTTTCTGTAATTTTGTTAAGGCTCCTTTCAAAGTACCGATGTGCATATTGTTGGTTACATGGCCGACCAAACAATTATATCATAATAACTCCCCAAAAAATTCTGAATTGGAGGAGCTTGAAGATGGGCAAATTGGCAAGTATTTGATGTCAGATATGTTTCATATGCCATTTCATTCTGATTTTTCTGCTGTAATTTGTAGAGTATGGTAGTATTTTCATTGTTGATGTATACTTGATGTTTTTTATGTCAATTGCAAGAACTTAATTGTTTCTTTTAAATTATGTTGCAGGAATTTCAAGTTTCCTATGACAAGAACACACGGCTTTTGGATTATTTATATATTGTTGTCAGTGGTGTAAAATTTTAGTATGTGTTCTAACTATGAGTACAAGTTATAGACTAGAGATTTGGTTGTATAAATAATGAAACAACATTCTTTTTTCAATATTATATATAATATTGAAATATTGGTTACGAAACCATTTGCCTTTTTTTTTTTTTGCTTTAAGTTAAAAAATTGCTAACAAATTCATTGGCAGAAATACCCAAAAACATAATTGGTAGGTGACTAGTACAAGGTTTCGTCATAAAAAATCAAAGATGACAAACTGATTTTCGTCACAAAAAGTTTCGGGCGACAAAACAGTGGTTTCGTCATAAAAGGATTTGGTTGACAAATATAAGGTTTCGTCACAAATTAGTATGGCGACAAAATAAGGTTTCGTCACAAGTAGTATGTGCGATGAAAATAAGGTTTCGTCACAAAGCAGCATGGGCGACGAAAATAAGGTTTCGTCACAAAGCAGCATGGGCGACGAAAAGAAATTCGTCACGATAAGAAATTCGTCACGATAAGAAGACTTACGGAGACAAAGTCCAGTTTCGCCGCCTATACTTTGGGCGACGGGCCTATGGCGACGAACATGTGACGAATTATTTGTCGTCACTAAAAGTTTTGGGCGACAAAATCTTTACTTTAAGTGACAAAATATTTTGTCACTAAAAGTTATTTTTCTTGTAGTGGAATCGGGTCAAAGATGGATGGACCACATCCATCATCCACCATGGGTTGGATAACTCATTCAATCCATCCGCATCTGTAATGGGGCATCATATGCTCCAATCCATCCAATCATTAGCGGGTAATCGGGTGAACCAGGTAATTTCGGGTGGAAATTATCAAAAAAACATATTGAAGCAAAAATGAGATATAAATTATGTTAAAATAAAATATAATAAATATAATCCAAATTTCAAGTTTAACAAAACAGTAAACATTGTTCAAATACATCAAAGATCCAATTTAGTTCATGAAGGAAATTTAAATACAAGTAGATATCGTGGTAATCTTGATTTTTCATCTACAAATTCGTGTACTCCTTGGTCCTCTCCTTCGTAATTGCTACATATATGTAAGCAGTGTATTAAGTGATATATATTGACTAAAATCAATTATGGTACACATTTTGAACACTTAAGGAAGCTTAGTGGAATTGAAAGAGCGGTGGACCGAGGTTGGAGGAGTGGAGGACAGAGCGAGACTGTTGAGTACGATGGGAAAGTGATCGGTGAAGACCGTGGAGTGGTGGGCAACTGAGGTTGGAAGAGTGGAGGGACGAAACTGAGGAGTGAAATACACATAAATGATGGTGGAAGTCATGAAGGTTAATGAGGAGTGACCGAGTGAGATATGAAAAATTAGATTTTTATATGTAGGGTTTTAAACATAGCAGGTGAGCGGGTGAATACGGATCGAGTGAGGTGGTTCGGGTGGGTGAGAGTGGTCATCCACATTCGATTCGTTCACCCATCCAGTCACCTGTCATCAAACTTTTTTCGGGTCGGGTGATGCGGATATGCGCGAATGCGGGTGAAATTGCCATAGTCAAAGGTCAAAAATTTAACCTTGCCCAAATGGACTCAAATTTTGGCAAAACGTCCAAAGAAGTCGTACAAGATGAATGGAATTGGAATGAGGTCAAAATTCCAAGTTTTTGCAAAATGTTATGAGGGCTAGTGATCATGACAAGCGAAATTCGGATCTTCTTAGCCATTGGGAATTAGGTAACAATTTTCCACTTTCTACTTCGGAACATAGTCCTAATTTGCCTTGTTTAACGCGGGGTCTATACGCACTACATTCTGAAACTTTTTGAACTACATTCTCGTACGCCCATAATGGGCGTACGCCCAAAATTAGCGTACCGTGCAATTTTCTCGAGTATACGTATGCATACGTATACGTATACGTATACGGTGAAAAATTGAAAATTGGTCTGTACGCCCAAAATGGGCGTACGCTGCGGATATAAAAATCCGCCTCGCTTTCTTCTTCCTCCTCTCGTCGTATCAGTGAAGTTACTGTTCATACTGTAACCTAATTGTCGCCGCCGTCCAATCTTCTCCCATTTCACTCGTTTTCTTCCCCAAATCTATCCCATTCGACTCGTTTTTCTCATACAATCCAAATCCCTCAATCAATTTCTTCAATTTCACTCGGAATCATGCAATCCGAAGAAATGGGGAAAAGCTCGAAATCCACTCCGGCGACGGTGGAGGCGACGGTGGAGGCTGCGGCTTCCTCTGTTCTCCCTCCCGTCCGTATTTGTGCTGGTGGCGCAAGAGTCCGAGGTGGAGGAGTTGGGCGGAAGACGAATCCGGCGAAAAAGAAAAGGGGGGGGGGGTGGTGGAGCTGCGGTGGCTGAGGTGGTCGGTGGCGCTGGCGAGGGGTCTGGAGGTGGAGGGGAGGAGGTTGGTGGCGCCGTCGAGGTGGCTGGAGGTGAAGCAGGTGGAGCAGGTGGTGGTCGGGGTGGAGCTCGTGGTGGTCGGGCTCGTGGTGGTCGTGGTCGTGGCGGTGCGGAAAAACGGGCCCGTTCGAAATCGCCGGAGAAGACGCTCTCGATCCACGAGGTACGTTAATATTATTTTTTTAATTAGTCGTTATTTATCGTTTAGCGTGAAACATTATTCGATAAATAACGATTAAAAAAAGATTTATTAATGAAATATGAAATATTTATTAGTTGTTATTTATCGTTTAGCGTGAAACGTTATTTGATAAATAACGACTAAAAATAAAATAATAATATATTAATATAATATTAGTTAGTCGTTATTTATCGTTTAACGTTTCACGTTATTTGATAAATAACGATTAAAACGAAAAAATTTATTATTAAATAACATTTATTAATATAATATTAGTTAGTCGTTATTTATCGTTTAGGTAAAAGAAAATAATATTATATTAATAAATAATATTTATTAATATAATATTAATTGGTCGTTATTTATCGTTTAACGTTTCACGTTAATCGATAAATAACGATTTAAAGAATAAGATTAATTAGTAAATAATATTTATTAATATAATATTAGTTAGTCGTTATTTATCGTTTAGCTAAAAGAAAATAATATTATATTAATAAATAATATTATATTAATATAATATTAATTAGTCGTTATTTTTCGTTTAAAGTTTCACGTTATTCGATAAATAACGAATAAAAGAAAAAGATTTATTAATAAATAATATTAGTTAGTCGTTATTTATCGTATAGCTATTAATAAATAATATTATATTAAGAAATAATATAATATTAATTAGTCGTTATTTATCGTTTAACGTTTCACGTTATTCGATAAATAACGATTTAAAGAATAATTAGTCGTTATTTATCGTTTCACGTTATTCGATAAATAACTTGTAAAAGAAAAAGATTTAATATTAAATAATATTTATTAATATAATATTAATTAGTTGTTATTTACTAAGAAATGAATTAATTAGTAATTAATACATTATTAAATAGCGTCTTAATAAATTATTAATAAGTCGTACCTAAGAAAAAATTAGTAATTAATACATTATTAAATATTTAAAAGAAAAACGTCAAATAATCTAAAATAATAATTCGTAAATATGAAAATAGGCTTTAGAGAGGGCTATTACTCCGGCGGGTTGTTCTGTTAGAAAGAAGAAGAAGGGCCCTCGTGATGAAGGATCATCTGGACAACAACCGACACCTCCGGTCCCTGAATTTAAAGGTGCATTGACGCGCTCGAGAGCTAAGGAAGTCCAACAAGAGCTAGACAAGTTAGTAGCGTTCTTCAGTTCCAAGGAGTTGAATACAGACGAAGAACCACCATTGAAGACTGTTCTAATGATCGAGGTTCGAGAACGAGCAGAGGACGACAGCGAAGAACCGCGACCGCGGCTGGAAACCGCGCCCGCGGCTCCATAACAAGCGTCTGCGGCCAGGAGGCAAGAACCGCGCCCGCGGCTCCCTAACCGCACCCGCGGCCAGGAGGCAAGAACCGCGCCCGCGGCTCCATAACCGCACCCGCGGCCAGGAGGCAAGAACCGCGCCCGCGGCTCTATAACCGCACCCGCGGCCAGGACCTCGGCGAAGAATTTCAGAAACATTATTTTCGGATATTATTTGTTTTCGGATTATTATTTTAGGATTTACTTTTTATTGTTTATTTCTTTAGTCGGCATCCTTATGAACCCTATATAAGGCTGCCTTAGTTATTGTTTTGCCCCGCCCCCAGACTTTGATATTGAATACAACGTTTATCGTTTTTCCTCCCAAAAGAGAGAGCTTTTGTGAGAAGAGTGCCCCGTGTGCATTGTCGTTCAGTTGGCCCTAGTTGTGCTTGTGTGTGTCAATCTCCTCCATAAGGTTGGTGCTATCGGGACTCCATAGAGCAACCTCCAGGTGCCTTGACCCACCAAAGTCATTGTGTTTGGTTGTAATCATCCGTTGGGGTTTCTTCATCATTCGGTATGGTTCTTGTTCTTAAGTTCAAGGGTTTTATCGTTGTTTGATTTGGTTCCAATTGGCCTATCATTCGAATTATCCTTCTTTCATCTCATTCTAATTCCGTCTTTCTTCTCTGTTCGAGTTCCTATTCGAGTTTGGTGTCTAGGTCGGCAACTGCGGCTTATCCCCGCATCAAATTGGTATCAGAGCTGTGTTGACACCATTCGTCTTCACAAGAACATCAAGAGACCCCCTATCCAGAAAATCACAAAAAGAGTCAGCTTTTATTTTCTTGTTTGTCAGTTTCTTTCAGAAATTGATTTTGAGTCTTCCATTGCTTTGATATTTCTTGTTGAGTCATTACAGGTTGTGTGCAAGAAGCTTGGATCGATTAGTGTTGGTGGAGATCGAAAGATTGGAGTTTGGAGCACCCTTGTTCCCAAAATCCATTCAACCCTTCATTCATCTCAAAATCTATCCATCCCTACCAAAACGCAGCCATCAGAAACCCAAAAGAATTGCTGGAATTTCTTTCCTTGAAGCCCAAACAAGATCTTCAAAGAAGGAAATCTTATCTTTCTACAAGAGAATCTTATCTTTCTACAAGGGAAATCAAGTTAGTTTTTATTTTTATTTATTTTCAATTTTGCTGAGATTAATATCTCACATCAAGTCTGTAATTTCGTTTTGTTTAGTTGAGACAAAAAAAAAAAATCAAAAAAAAAAAGAATACCAAAAAAAAAAAGAATACAAAAAAAAAATACAAAAAAAAAGAAGAATCGAAAAGTCTCAAAGTCTCAAAGTTAGTAGTTTGTTTTACGTTTTGTTGAGTCAAGTCTAGTTTCATTGATATTGTTTAAATCGGATCTCAAGAACTCAAAGGAAATCGGGTTGAACAAGCCCGAACGGAAGTGAGAAACCACAGGACGCGCCAGAAACCGCACCCGCGGTACCTTAGCCGCACCCGCGGCTTAGCCTCAAAAACCCGCACCCGCGGTACCTTAGCCGCACCCGCGGCTTAGCCTCAAAAACCCGCACCCGCGGAATTCGGGCCGCGCCCGCGGTTTGACCTCAAAGGCCACAGTCCGAAAATTTTCAGATACTAGCCGCCATTAATTACCTAACCCTCCCGACTCCGTCTTCGATCCTTCAATCGACATCAGTCGGAACAAGTTAAGGTACGCTTCCTATTGGCTTGTCTTGAAATTCGAAGCTTAATCATATCTCTGTTTTGCATTCTCATTCTTGCAAACGCCTTCGAGTTTTATTTCCTTTCTTTCATTGAGTCAGTCTCTTGTTTGAGTCAGAACCTTACAGTCGAAACCCCGCACTACGCTAGCCATCTCCATCTCTACCATCATTCATATATTGCTAGGAGCTCGGTAGTTTCAACTTATTGGGTTATTGATCCATACAAGCCAATTCATCAAAGAAAAGCTGATTGCAACGACAATTGAGAGAGAGTGCAGAGGAAAACATACGAGAGTAAACACTAGCGAGTTGTTCTCAGTTACACTTACCTTAATATTGTTCTGTGTTAGTCTTTTCTTTAGTGATGAGCAGGTCAGTTTCTCCCCAGGGGAGGCAAGAAGCCCCGGAGAACCGCGCCCTTACCCCGGAATTTATGACCAACATGTTTCGGGAGATGACGTCGGCCATTACCACCGCCATAGAGAGGCAGCAGCGAACCACCCCGTCCCCAAGGGTTCGAGAGCACATCGGGACCTCCTATGATGCTCCAGTCGACAATCGGAGGCCCCTGCCTCCTCAGCAAGAAGTCTATGAGGCTGCCCGCATGGGTCGGGAACCCAGACGCAGGCCTACACCCCGGGACGATTTGCCACAAGACCGGAGAGGACGCTTTCGTAACTCTCCTATACCTCACTTTAATAGATACAATGCTGCTAACCGTTTTGATGATGCATTTCAGGACCTAGGTGATAATGATAACGAAGAGGAGCCTGAAGAAGAAGATGAGGCGGGATGGCGACCACACCGTCCCCAAGGAGGTTACCAAGGAAGGCGAAGAGAGCCTGAGCAAGATGGAGTGGGGAAGATAAAGGTTAAGATCCCGAGTTTTGAGGGAAAGTGTGATCCAGACGTATATATGGAGTGGGAGACCAAGATTGAACAAGTCTGGAATTGTCACAACTTTCCTGAAGCCAAAAAGGTGCAGCTGGCATCTTTGGAGTTTAGTGGCTACGCGTTAGTTTGGTGGGATAGTTTGATCAGAGGAAGAGTTGCCAATGGAGATTATCCTGTCACTACTTGGGAACTTATGAAGAGGATGATGAGAGCTCGATTTATTCCCCGACATTACACTAGGGAACTTATTCAGCGGCTCGAGAATTTGAAGCAAGGATCAATGGGAGTCGAAGAGACTTACAATGCTATGCAAATAGCAATGGTTCGAGCTAATTTGGTGGAGGATGAGGAGACAACCATGGCTAGATATCTTCGTATCCTTCACCCATATGTGTCTAGTGAGATTGAGATGTTCCCTTACAACTCAATGACTGAGTTGCTACATTTGGCTATCAAGGTGGAAAGAAAGACCAAAATTAGGAGCCAAGGGAGCAAAAACGCAGGTGGCTGGAAAAATCAGCAAGGAAGGAACTCCTATCCTTCAGCCCGAGATGCCCCTAACAAGGAAGACAGTGGCTCTCGAAGGAATCCGCCATCCACTACTCAAGTGCCCTCCAAGACAACACTTGGCCCTTCTAATCCACCCCGAGGGAGTACCTCTAACCCTACTTCTAGAGCTAGGGATATTGAATGTTTTAAATGTAGAGGAAAGGGTCATATGATGAAAGATTGTCCTAATTCTAGAGTATTAATTGTTAATCAACTAGGCGAACTTGAAAGTGAAAGTGAAAAAGAAGAAAACCTAGGTGATATGCATGATGAGGATGATCTTAGTGATGAAATTGGTTATGAACATGGTGATTCTTTGATTTGTAAAAGAAATTTACATGTACAACCCGCCCCTTGTGAAGATAATCAAAGAGAAAATTTATTTCACACTAGGTGTTTAGTCCAAGGAAAGGTCTGTAATATGATTATCGATGGTGGAAGTTGTTGCAATATTGTTAGTACTGAATTGATCACTAAATTGCAGTTTACTACTATTTTCCACCCTAGACCTTATAAATTGCATTGGATGAATGAATGTGGAGAATTAAAAGTTCTAAAACAAGCTGAATTAACATTCACCTTAGGAAAATATACGGATACGGTTTTATGTGATGTAGTTCCTATGCAAGCTTGTCATATATTGTTAGGAAGACCATGGCAATACGATCGAAAGGTTACTCATGATGGTCATACTAACCGTCATACATTCATCTTTAATGGTAAGCCTATTACTCTTAAACCCATGACTCCAGCGCAGATAGCAGAAGCTTACGAAAGGAGCAAAGGCAAGGAAAAGGTTCCTGACAGAAACGAAGGAACAACAGCAGTGACCAAAAACCGCACCCGCGGTTCAGATGCCGCACCCGCGGCCAGCGATAGCTCGCGACAGAAGGAGCGGCACGAGAACCGCACCCGCGGCTCAGAGGCCGCACCCGCGGCCCATTCGCCAAACCGCGCCCGCGGTGATTCAGCCGCGCCCGCGGGTCATTCTTCTGGCGCACTGGTTCCTGCAGTGACGAATCGAGCCCTACTGTCGTCCAAAGCCGAGCTGGAAGGTGAGTATTTACCCTTCGATACTACTTTAATGATGCTGTGCAAGAGATTTGCGTTGGCAGGTACCGATTCTCGACTTGATCTACCCCTTAGCATTCAAGCTATTCTTGATGAGTTCGCTGAGGTGTTTCCGGATGAGGTTCCACCGGGCTTACCGCCCTTTAGGGGCATTGAGCATCAGATTGATCTTATTCCAGGAGCGTCGTTACCTAACCGACCCGCTTACAGAATGAACCCTCAGGAGTGCCAAGAGATTCAGAAGCAGGTGCAGGAGCTTGTAGATAAAGGGTATGTTCGAGAGAGTCTTAGTCCTTGTGCAGTTCCGGTCTTACTTGTGCCTAAGAAAGACAACTCTTGGCGGATGTGTGTTGATTGCCGAGCTATCAACAACATAACTGTCAAGTATCGTCATCCTATACCAAGGCTGGATGACATGTTGGATGAGCTTCACGGTGCCACAAACTTCACCAAGATTGATCTGAGGAGTGGCTACCATCAAATCCGAATGAGGGAAGGCGATGAGTGGAAGACCGCTTTCAAGACCAAATTTGGTCTATATGAGTGGCTTGTTATGCCATTTGGACTTACTAATGCCCCCTCTACCTTTATGAGGCTTATGAACCATGTCTTGAGGAAGTTTATAGGGAAGTTTGTTGTAGTTTATTTCGATGACATTCTGGTTTACAGCAGGTCCCTAGAGGAGCATGAGCAACATCTCAGGGAAGTACTCGTTACTCTTAGTCTACAACGACTATATGCTAATTTGAAGAAGTGTGATTTTTGCACTGATAGAGTTATATTTCTTGGTTTTGTAGTGAGCTCCCAGGGATTACAGGTGGACGAGGAGAAGATCAAAGCCATTCAGGAATGGCCGACACCCATGACCAGCAGCCAGGTACGCAGTTTCCACGGGTTAGCAAGCTTCTATCGGCGCTTTGTGAAGGATTTCAGCACCATTGCTGCACCGCTGACTGAGGTAACTAAGAAGCATTCAGCGTTTGTTTGGAAGGAGGCTCAAGAAAGGGCGTTTGAGGAGCTAAAACGCAGATTGACCGAGGCACCTTTGCTTGTGCTTCCCGACTTCACTAGGCCGTTCGAAGTGGAATGCGATGCTTCCGGAGTTGGCATTGGAGGAGTCCTCATGCAAGAAGGTAAGCCTATTGCCTTCTTTTCTGAAAAGTTGAAAGGCGCAAGTCTAAATTACTCTACTTATGATAAGGAACTGTATGCGTTATATAGAGTACTTAAGACTTGGCAACACTACCTATGGCCTAGAGAGTTTGTTTTGCATACCGATCATGAATCTTTGAAACATTTTAGGAGCCAAGACAAACTTGATAGGAGGCATGGTAGGTGGATGGAATTTATTGAGACTTTCCCTTATATTATCAAATACAAGAAGGGAAAGGATAATGTTGTTGCTGATGCACTATCTAGGAGGCATACTTTAATTGTTCAACTTGACTCTAAGGTGTTAGGCTTTGTTTACATCAAGGAGTTATATCGTAATGATGCTGATTTTGGTGCTATTTATAAGCAATGTTTAGATAAAGGGACTTTGGATAAGTTTTACTTGTTTGATGGTTTCTTGTTTAAGGCTAGTAAAGTGTGCATACCTAAGTGTTCTTTGAGATTATTGCTTGTTGAAGAAGCCCATAAGGGTGGATTAATGGGACACTTTGGTAGAGACAAGACATATCATATGTTGCATACTCATTTTTATTGGCCTCATATGCTTAGGGATGTTGAGCATTGTTTGAAAAGATGTTTGGAGTGTCTTAAGGCTAAGTCTAGAGTTAAACCACATGGATTGTATACTCCTTTGCCTATTCCTACGACCCCCTGGGTAGACATTAGTATGGATTTTATTGTAGGGTTGCCTAGGACTAAGAAGGGGAGAGATTCTATTTTTGTGGTTGTTGATAGATTTTCTAAAATGGCTCATTTTATTGCTTGCAACAAGACTGATGATGCTCATCATGTGGCTGACTTGTTCTTTACCGGAGTTGTTAGGTTACATGGAGTACCAAAGACTATTGTGAGTGATAGGGATGTGAAGTTTCTAAGTTACTTTTGGAAAACTCTTTGGGGAAAACTAGGGACTAAACTTCTATTCTCTACATCTAGTCATCCTCAAACTGATGGTCAAACTGAAGTAACCAATAGGACCTTAGGAACCCTTTTGAGAGCCATTCTTAAGAAGAATTTGAAAGCTTGGGAAGAAGCCTTACCCCATGTTGAGTTTGCCTACAATAGGGCCATCCATTCCTCAACCTCGATGAGCCCCTTTGAATGTGTGTATGGTTTGAATCCACTAACCCCTTTTGATCTTATGCCGTTACCTACGAAGGAGCGAGTGGATTTCAATGCAGGAAAACAGGTTGATCACATCAAGGAAATTCATGAGAGGACAAGAGCTAAATTGCTAGAAGTAGCTGCTACAAATGCTAGCAAGGCAAACAGGAATAGGAAGAAGGTCATCTTCAAGGAGGGAGACCTCGTGTGGGTCCACTTTAGGAGAGAGCGTTTCCCCAGCAAACGCCACTCAAAGCTGTCCCCAAGAGGCGATGGACCATTCAAGGTACTTAGGAGGATTGGAGATAATGCCTATGTCTTAGAGCTTCCCGGCGACTATCAAGTGAGTGCTACCTTCAATGTGCAAGATCTGATTTTATTCGAGGGTGAAGAAGAAGAGGAGCTGGATGATTCGAGGTCGAATCCTTTTCAAGAAGGGGAGGATGATGAAGGATCATCTGGACAACAACCGACACCTCCGGTCCCTGAATTTAAAGGTGCATTGACGCGCTCGAGAGCTAAGGAAGTCCAACAAGAGCTAGACAAGTTAGTAGCGTTCTTCAGTTCCAAGGAGTTGAATACAGACGAAGAACCACCATTGAAGACTGTTCTAATGATCGAGGTTCGAGAACGAGCAGAGGACGACAGCGAAGAACCGCGACCGCGGCTGGAAACCGCGCCCGCGGCTCCATAACAAGCGTCTGCGGCCAGGAGGCAAGAACCGCGCCCGCGGCTCCCTAACCGCACCCGCGGCCAGGAGGCAAGAACCGCGCCCGCGGCTCCATAACCGCACCCGCGGCCAGGAGGCAAGAACCGCGCCCGCGGCTCTATAACCGCACCCGCGGCCAGGACCTCGGCGAAGAATTTCAGAAACATTATTTTCGGATATTATTTGTTTTCGGATTATTATTTTAGGATTTACTTTTTATTGTTTATTTCTTTAGTCGGCATCCTTATGAACCCTATATAAGGCTGCCTTAGTTATTGTTTTGCCCCGCCCCCAGACTTTGATATTGAATACAACGTTTATCGTTTTTCCTCCCAAAAGAGAGAGCTTTTGTGAGAAGAGTGCCCCGTGTGCATTGTCGTTCAGTTGGCCCTAGTTGTGCTTGTGTGTGTCAATCTCCTCCATAAGGTTGGTGCTATCGGGACTCCATAGAGCAACCTCCAGGTGCCTTGACCCACCAAAGTCATTGTGTTTGGTTGTAATCATCCGTTGGGGTTTCTTCATCATTCGGTATGGTTCTTGTTCTTAAGTTCAAGGGTTTTATCGTTGTTTGATTTGGTTCCAATTGGCCTATCATTCGAATTATCCTTCTTTCATCTCATTCTAATTCCGTCTTTCTTCTCTGTTCGAGTTCCTATTCGAGTTTGGTGTCTAGGTCGGCAACTGCGGCTTATCCCCGCATCACCTCGTCACCCTAGCGCACGCGGGATCACAGCTTCCCGACGTCGTGGATCTCCTCCAGACATTCCAGGAGTGCATATAGGAGATACAGGGAAAGCTTTGATGGATGATTTGGATGTTAGTGAGGCGGAGGAGTTTTCAGAGGAGTTGACGGAGGCAACCGAGGTTGCAGATCAGCCAGAGGTTGCAGATCAGCCAGATGTAGATCTAGGAGATTTGGAGGCGCATATGCATGCTGATTACTATGAGGGATCACCTGTGCGTGAGCCATCTCCAGTTGGATCATTGTCTCCTTCTGAAGAGGATCATCAGCAGGAGATTGAGGAGCTTGTTCATGATTTCGATCAGGATCAGCCAGACCTCCAGGAGCCCATTCAGGACCCTGTTCAGGAGCCTGTTCAACACATTGATCCGGGCTTAGCTGTACCGGTTCCAGGGGATGCAGATTATGTGGGGCATCCTGGAGGTCCTCTTAGTTCACGGCTTTTGGTGGATTACAGCACCCACATTGCTCCAGTGATATGGACTGAGACGTCGTCTCTTGCAGAGCGTATTGAGCATGACCCGACTTATGTGATACCGCCCTCATCGAAGGTATGCGTTGTTTCCTAAATGAATTTGTGAGGTAAAACGATCCACACGCTATTCTAATTCATTAATTTCTCTTTCGTACATCAGCTGAAGAGGGTGTTGGATATATACACCCGCAAGGACTTCTTCAGGGAGTATGATAGGCATAAATCTAATGTGCCTGGGTCATGGTGGCAGCTCGTTGAGCGGAGCCACTTACATGTCCTTGCAGATCCCCGGCTCGAGTACAACAGCATCGATCCGATTCTGATTTCTGCATTTGTGGAGCGTTGGTATCCAGAAACCAACACGTTTCACTTTGCATTTGGTGAGATTGCTCCTACCTTGTTAGACGTGCTGAAGATTCTGGAGCTTCCGATCCATGGACGAGCTGTCAGATCTGCTGAGGCAGACATAGATGGGTTTGTGCATCCTCATGTGCAACGGATGTTCGGGTTTGCTACGATCGAGGAGGCTGCTGCGCTATGCTTACGTACGTAGAGTTTATTTTATTATTTATATTTGATTCCATTTTTTAGTTGATTCAATTAAATATTTATAATCCGTGATAAATTATCAGATGGGGGTTTGAACATCCACGGCAAGAGAGGCATCACCACGATCCACACCCGACTATTACAGATGTTTGATATACGGGACAGGTAACTTATCGTATATTATAAGAATTTCTCATAATTTCTCGATTAACGTTACTAATTCATTTGTTGTTATTAATTGCAGGACTCCTGAGCAAGAGAGTGATATTGCTTCGCTCTACTTGTTGTCCCTGTTAGGTAGTACGACATTTGTAGACATGTCTCGGATGAAGGTGAAGCACAAATACCTTAGCATCCTCGTAGATCACAATGAGACAGGGTCCTATGCTTGGGGGACAGCCGTCTTGGCTGAATTGTACAGACAGTTGGGTCAGGCCTCCCGTGCTCAATCCAAGGGGTTTGCTGGCTGTCCGCTCCTGCTGAAGGTAGTTTTCGTTTAATGTTTTTTTTTTTTCGTGTATATTTTGCTTATGTATAAAACATTATGAAATTCTGGTATTTGTAGGCTTGGATATGGGCGTATTTCCATGGTCTTCGGGGTCATGCTACGCAGGACTTGGCATCCATGAATGCCTCGGCGGCGGCTATCCGGGAAAACAGCAAAGTCAAGTACCATAAGGATCCTGCTCGACTAGTTTCCCTCAGACTGGTCCTTGACCAGATCACATATGCAGAGGTAAGTACTATTTAAGGAGTAATTTCATCATATGTTATGCAATTATTATTTTTAAAAATACGTTTGTCATTTAAAAAAAACATAGGTTCAGTGGAACCCCTGGGGCAAGTTGGATCTCAACGACCCCCAGTATAGGTTAGGTCTATTTCGGGGGCCTGTAGAGCCCTTTGAGGTCAGGGAGTCGCACCATCCTGACCGATGTATGCGACAGTTCGGGTATGTGCAAGGCATACCCGAACCACCGATTACACCACCTACTGCGATTAGAAATGATTCTGCATCGGGGTACACAGTCACATTCGGGGATAAGGACTGCACTTGGGCCCCAGAGACCCTGCCGGATCGATTGATCACCTTAGACGAGCAGGATCGATTTTCGCGCCGTTTTTCGTTTCAATCCCGTTTTACTCGATTTTTGCCCCGTTTTTCGTTTCAATCCCGTTTTACTCGATTTTCGCCCCGTTTTTCATTTCAAACCCTTGTAGTGAATTCAGAACTTGTTTCATTTAACCCATCTAAAACATTAAACACATCCGAATTCACTGCAGATCAACATCTATACTACCATAATTAATGCGATAGTCCTTCCATTGCTGCATCCTCAGCGCAAACCCGCGATCCAATCCATTCACACTAGGATCCTTGAACATGCGCCAAACTCCAGGTACAGATGGTACGGGACAGTCTTCTCTAAGGCACACCTAAATTACAAAACATAAATACCATGTTAAGCATTAAGAAAATTGAGTGAAAATCACAAATACTTTAGTGAAAATCATACCGGTATGTAGTGGTTTGCTAAGCCCACACGAGCCATTGCATAAATTTTCAAACCATGACTGGAGCATTGTTGATACACCTTCATCGGTAAGCACAAATATGATCGGACTTTGGATAAGTATATCAAACCAACCTGAAACTTAGTGGCAAATGCTAATCCAATCATGGGCATACTCATCCAGTATCTTTCAGGACATGGTGATCTGCTATAGTTGACCTCTTGAACAAGAGCGTCGAAGTTGTTTGCCAAATCCGGGCGTAGTCTGGTCATGACTCGTCTGTAGATATCACTGTTCTCTAACAGCTCCGTAGTTAGTTCCATGCGAATGCGAGGATATTCTTGTTGGTGATGCCCCAACAACATGGCTAGTGACCGATATCCACAGTGTCCATCCGCCCTTACGTCTTGTGCATCTACAATGTATGGAAACATGAAGAGATCAACATTGTTAACCCCGAAGTCTACCCCACATTTCGTCATTGCTGGCTGAGGGAACTCATCTGTAAGAGTGCAACCTGATAATCCGAACCCCTCTCCACCAACGCCACTAGAATGACCAAACGCCTCTGCCGCAGTGCACCCAGCAACTTCAAACTCCCTCATTATAGTAGGCTCGTTGAAAGTAGGTTGTGCCGCCGTTGCTTTTCCCTTTCCCTTTCCTCTAACCGTCTTATTCTTCACCTTCGCAGCATCATTTTTCTCTAATTCTTCCCTTGCGTACTCAAACGCGCTCATCTCTCTCTCGGTTCCCCAGTTCTTTCTTACCGCTCCTCTTGGTCTGCCAGGATCCTTGATTCCCGTCGGCTCCAACGCAAGACTTTGATGTGGATACTCCAACATTGTGTACAAGTCCGCTATCTGAGACCACTGACTTTCAGGAAGTTCCCCCTTTTGCCATCTATCGTTGAGCTCAATGAATCTCAACTCCCGCATGGTCTGAGGTACACCAATCTCTACCTCCCCGTTATCAAGTTCAATCCTATCCCATTGTAGCTGCCTCCAGAATCTGTGAATCTGAATGAGCTTGAATGGCTTCTTCTGAATAATATGTTGCACCATCTCGTGGATGCACGGTAGGCCTTGACATTCTCGCATCCAGTAATCTTCGCAATGTTCCTCATAATTCTTCGCCTTTATATCCTCCCATATATCCCACAACTTATGCAACGCTCTATCAGACACATTATGGAATAGATGCCGAAATATCAATTTCACTTGTGGATTCATTCGTCTGAAAACCCCGGGTGTCTTGATCCGATGCTCTTCCATGGTGGCCCTCACCTTCACAATCTGGCCCTCGATGGCTGCATGGATCCTCACAACCATTCGATTAAAACCGCCTATACTTGAACCGACTATTTTCTTCAACACCTTATGCATTCCCTCAACCCTATGTTTTATTCATTCAATGTCGCGTTTAAGTAAAACAACTATTACATAATAAACTAATAAATAAATCGGAAACGTTTAAGTAAGTTAAAAAAAAATTACCTGTTTGAGGTCCTCGTGAAGAAGTGAAGATTGTGTTCCGTCCATGCGCAAACAATGTTTGTCTTGTAAGGGATAAGCCACACCTTTTCAATGTATCCGACGACGCCGCTTCTCCAAGATGTTCTCAATCCTAGCAGTCTTTCCTCGTATTGTTCCTCCGTTCTTGATAGAAAAAGTCTCCATACTTGCGAGCACAACCTTTTCACCGATTCCTTATTTTTCAAAATTCTGGTAGCGTTTACCTCGATGTTGTGCTTGATATGAACCCAACACAAGAGGTGTTGAACCGGAAGATCTTTGAACACATATTTGATTGCAGTGATGAGAGCTAGTTCTCGATCGGTCATTATTGCAGTCGGCATTACTCCGGCATCCTCAAACAACTTTCTAAGCCTCTGAATTATCCACAAGTAGTGCATAATTTCCTCCTTACCCGTGAATGCATATGCAATGTTGAATGTCTTATGCGTGCAAGTGAAACCGACAATCTCCACAAGAGGCATTTTATACCTGCATAATATATTTAAATAATGAAGGAAGAGGCAAATGCAATATATTTAAACAAAAAAAATTTGATATACAACTATTATGTACCTATTCGTCTTGTATGTGGCGTCAATAACCACGACGTACGAAAACATCTTCAACAAGTGCAACGAGTCTTGATGGGCAAAAAACAAGATTTCCACCTCGTTTGATTTCTTCTTGCAGAGGGGATGCACTACATAGCTGCGCTCCTTCAAAAACTTCAAGGTCCATTGTGTAACAATCAAATCTCCACGATCCTCAAAATGCATCTTCTGAATAAAGTTGGCGATTTGTTTTGTGGATGTTGTATTCCCTGGAAAGGCCGCACTCAACTGAGTAGCAATAACAGACGGCGTAGTCAAGCTGTTCGCACATACCGTCACAAATTTCACCTCATTCGGCGTCATTCGACCCATGTACGGATGGCCAATGAAGCTAGTGGAAAGCTTATGATTGTGTTGTCCGTATTTTACCTTCACATACCATCCATCTCTCGCATCCCTCGCCCTGAACATATATCCTCGGATCTCAAACTTGCAATCCGACTTCTTATCCCTACTATCCCGCTCTGTATTAACAACCTCCTCTGTTTCGCCATCCTCTCTTTTCTTTTTCCCTGATCTATACACTCCAGCATGCGAGCACATTATATTCATTTGACGCTCATTGCTATGGCGAGTCACTAATACCATCATAAGTTGTCTACCAATACTCTGAACCCAACGCCTCAAGTGTTCCTTAGTAGGAAACGTTTCTTCGGTATCAAACGAATCATAGTAATCCATACCCTATAATTAATAAAAACTACCATATTTATCACAACTAAAACTTAAAACTACGAGTCCACATCAATCTAAACTATCACTTCTACAAATTATTTGCAACTAAATAACGTAAATAAATACGAAACGATTCTAATTAATTACTAACCGAAAAATCTCCGGCGTCGAAGTCTCCTCCTTCTTCGTCGGTATCGTCGTCCCACATCCCGTCGTCGGGTTCACTAAAATACTCTTTCTCATCCACGATCGCATCGTCTTCGTCACTCCCATGCTCGTTCTCTTCAACATACTCGTTCTCTTCACCGCTCCCATACTCAATCTCCGTCACATATTCAAACTCCTCACCATCACTCAAATTTGTAACTCTCCTATTTGACATTTTTGACTTCAACATCCATCCGAAGTTCCTACATTTATACACATACTACATCCCAAACGGTCATATTCTGAAAAAATAGCCGTTGGGATAAAAACAATCGTACGCCCATTATGGGCGTACGCCCATAATGGGCGTACAGGCAAAATATACCCCAACGGTCACTTCTGAATTTGGACAAATAGCCGTTACACCAAATTTTTAACTCGTAGTTAAAAATTCTATTTCCCAACGGCTATTTTCAAACGGCTATATTATTAAAATTTATACTGTACGCCGGTTTTGGGCGTACGCCCATTTTGGGCGTATACATAATACCGTATTTTGTATTTTGCCTCACAATCGATGTTGGAATTTTACACTGTACGCTTAAAACGAGCGTACGCCCATTATGGGCGTACGATAATGTAGTGTGGAAAGTTGCAAAATGTAGTGCGTATAGATTTTGCCTTGTTTAAAGTCTCAGGAAAATTGGTCTCGAGATAAATTCTGAAGCACTCAATCAACAGAAAGTGTGCCTAAGATGCCAAAGCCTGGTATCATGATTTCTCTGCGACGCTCACCAGGCACCCATTCTCCAAATTCATTTATGCTTCGAGCATTTCTTCTAAATCACCAAATAATGAAGATACAAGCTTTGGTGATCGGGTAACAGTTCCAAGTGTCTGGACAAGTACACCACGCCTTCAAATGTCAAGCAACATTGACGTTTGACTCATTTTAGATTGCACAAGAGGAAACACTCCAAATTTACAAGGAAGTACTACTTATTTCTTGATTGAAATGCAATTCTTTCATACTTGTAAGGAACACATTGATCTCCCCTATTTTGTTCCTCTTTTCTCACAGAAGCACACCGAGGACAAGCATGGCCAACTGTACAACCATTCATGCTTCTTGTGACATTCTTCGACATTTGCTTGCTTTCCGGGATAAATCCCGAGTTTGACCTCATACCATTGTCTTCGATTGATTCAAGAAGTGGTCGACACCAATCTCAGGCCACCTTTGTACTTGTCATCCCCTACGACACCCAAGGTGGAGCTCCATTGGCCCTACAAATCCAAAGACATTCTAAATCCAAATGACCAACATTGCCGAAGATCTAAGCACAAAGTCGCCCAAAGAAACGAACAAAGGTCCCTATTTCAGCGCCCGGGTACGCCATCGCGTCAAAGAAAGGAACCAAGCGTCCAAGCCCTTCCACACCTTAAGGATCGACGCTCATGAGTCCAATGGACCTTAATGGGTCCAAGACGAGCCCCCATGGGTAAAGCACGCTCCCCATCTCTGAAGCGCCCGAGAAGACACAATCCCTTGATTGTCGCCATGGCGCCCTCAATGTGATCCCTTGAATGTCGCTATGATAATTGCCATCTTATCCTTCCACCTTAGCGGCATCAAGGATCATCCTTATCATCCAAAACCGTCTCCAAGAAGTCCTAGACACATCCCATAGTTTTCTCCTTTTGATTTGTTCACACTATTGTCTTTAATTCCTAAATTTTAGCCTCTTTAATGTTTGCTTTGAAGAGTGATCCTCGACTTACAGCCCAAGAACGTCTTCAACACTATAAATAAGCCTCTCTAGGCTCATTTGTAAGTACGTTGAATTTGAAGGCAAAACTTTAGTTAAAGAGTCTCTCATTCCTTTGCAATTTGACGTCAAAACACTATGAAAGGTGGTTCGAGTCCCTTTTGATCTATATCTTCTTCTTCTTTGTGTGATAAAGATCTACACAGAAACAAACCTCTAAACCTGCTCAAGTCTTTGAATCGCATTCAAAGCTTGTTTATCCAAAGTTTTCCGCTTCGCTACCTTGAGTACTATTTCGTCTCGAGTCCTTAATGACACTCATATTCTGTTGCACCAAGTCTCATTAGAGACTCCATTTATCGTCAACTTCAAGAAAGCTTCTCACCTTGATCTAGATCCGTGAACAAGAGGCGCTCTCGGAGACGAGAGCACGTCACAGTATTTGTACATACAGGTTCGACCGAATTTCAAAATCTTTGAATAAAATGTTTAGTAAACCTATTGTTAATCGATCAATAGGAATATATTAGTTTACGGTTAAAGTCAAGACATTGTATTATTTTAAAAGACGTACAAATAAATAATCTTCATGTGAAGTGCATGCATTAATGTAGAAAATGTGGTTTACGTTACTTGCTTGCATGTTATGCTACTTGCACCTACAATGAAAGCAACTGAAGTTGTACAAGTTACAAGTTCAGGAATAATGCTAAAAAAAGAGTTAGAGTTGATGCATATACTTAGAGGTAAAGTACGTGACGGTAACCAACAAGCATGTGGTCGGGTGGTAAGGGACCCCAACCACCCAACATAAGGTCTCGAGTTCGAGACTTGGTGGAGATTAAAAATTGTTTGTTGGAAGAGCCACCCACACAGCTCGAACTCTAGATGTAAGGATAGTAGGAGAGTCCTCTAGTTCAGCGTGGGAAACCAAAAAAAAAAAAAGTACGTGACGATATGCAAAACCATAGGTTTTCTTAGTGATTAGAATGACATATCTTACTTTGCCACAAAGGCATATTCTTTAGAATAATTAATTTTTATACATCATATAATTGCACATTCCTATCAAGCTAGGTCCAAGGATCTTGATTCTTGGTTATGTTAATTTCGAGAGAAAACAAATTAATATAATGACGGTGCAAACTTGTCATGGATGATTTATTTTTAGGATGCTGTTATTCTCACGACTGTCAGATGCTATTTATACGCCATATTGCTCCCCTAACTTAGGCGAACTACTTTAGGTCACTTAAGTTAGGCGAACAACCAGTTCCAGGGGTAAAATAGGAAAAATTGTATAATTCTGGAAAATATTCAAACTTAGTTCGCTTAAGTTAGGCGAGCAACATATTTTAATGAAAAAATAAACATTTTCCCGCGACAAATTTCAAATTGTGGGGTCTGGGGTTTCCTTAGTTCGCTTAAGTTAGGCGAGCAACATATTTTAATGAAAAAATTAACATTTTCCCGCGAAAAAATTACGAATTGTGGGGTCTGTGGTTTAATTGCTCGCCTACATTAGGCGATAAGAGGTCATACTGCTCGCCTAATTTAGGCGAACAATTTTTACTAAATTAAGAAATCTAGGTGTTTGAAAATATGACCGTTTTGAAGACAACGGCCATATTTTCAAACAACCAAAAAATTTTGTCGTTATATATTCAATAGATCCCCAAAAAAATGGTATTATGCTCTTCCAAAATGGATGAAAGTGAGAACTTGTTTGATGAAAGTGGGAACTTGTTAGAGAGCGGAGACGAAAATGTGGAACAAGATGAATTGGACCAAGAACTTGAAGTCAGTGTCCAAGCTGATGTCGGGGAAGAAGCCGAATTCTGGAATCCGATCGACGATATCTTCATGGTTAGTGTTGCATCCGGTCTACGATATATTATCTAAATTTTGATATTAGGAATGATAGGTTTTCTTTTAGGAAATAGGTTGTTTAGAAATTATCTTAGTTGTGTGAATACGAGTAGATATTATCTTAGTTGTGTTATGTTTGACATGAGATAAATACGAGTAGACGTATATGCTAAATTCCGATTCTTGAAATAATAGGTCATTTGTAGAAAATAAAATAAAGTATTTACAATCTTCTATATAATGTTGCATTTTTTGCTACATAAATCGAATCCCTCCCACATCGACCAAATGGAAAAACATGAAGCTCTAAATGTGTATATAAGGTTGGTACAAGTTGTTTACTCCTTACAATTCAATTTGGTATGTTTTCCTGATTGGACTTTTAAAATTAAAGCCCATAATAAGTAAAACAATATATTATTTAAGCCTAATCAACCTAATTTTTATTTTTAAGCTTGTTTTTATAAACAGAATTTATAACATAGCAGCAAAATATCATTTTTTTCCCTATCATTTTTTCAATTTTTTCATATTTCTTTCCTATTGTTATTTTCTAGTTGTTTTTTGGTAAGAGTGTAAGACCCAACGGGTTGACCCGACCCAACCCGTTTTTGACCCAACAAAATGTCGGGTCATCAGGTCGGGTCAAAATCGGGTTTCGGGTTTAATTTAACGGGTTAAGAGCACAAAAAATCGGGCAGGTTCGGGTCGGGTTTGCGGGTCGGGTCATATTTTCCCAGGTCTACTTGTAGGACAACAAAAATGACATTCATATCAGTCACCCTCAATATTTGCATCATCTATTCTACTTCAATAGCCTATTCTGTAATTAAATTTTATTACTCGTTTCTTCTCGATTTTCGCGTCATTCGGGCATCATTAGTCGTTTTTCCTCGATTCTCGCACCATTTGACACCATTTTATTTTATTACTCGTTTCTTCTGGATTTTCGCGTCATTCGAGTATCATTAGTCATTTTTCCTCGATTCTCGAACCATCTGACACCATTTAATTTTATTAGTCGTTTCTTCTCGATTTTCGCGTCATTCGAGTATCATTAGTCGTTTTTCCTCGATTCTCGCACCATTCGACACCATTTAATTTTATTAGTCGTTTTTCCTTGATTCTCGCACCATTCAACGTTATTAGTTGATTCACAAGTCCAAAATATCATAAAAAGAAAGAAACGTTATACATAAAATAATCCAAACTGTAAAAGTATGTCAAACCGAGCAATCTAATCTCTACCGCCCTGACTACCTGAAGCATCGGCGTCCCCATCACCATGACTACCACCACCCTGACTACCACTACCCTGGCCTGGCTTGTAAAAATATGTTGAGATGCACGAGGAGGAGGGGGAGCCATCGGAATAGACTCGTCTACCAGTACATGTAGAACACTCCTCATGAGATCAACAACCTCCTACCGGGAAATCATGTCGGTCATATCTCTCGGTCTGTCTAAATAACTCCTGATCATAGCAGCAACTAATTGGTTCCGCTACATTCGTAAAACAATAAAATTAGAATCATAATTTTATAAGATATTCAGAATCAATAATCAAATAAAACAAATAAAACATACTGCAAGAGTGTCGACATACGGAGTAGGATGAATAGGACCACCTGGACGATCCTGGCGAATAGATGTGGGATCCACATATATGTGCGAGACGTCGTCCAACCAGTCCAAGTAGTCCTCATTCACTCCCCAGAAGTCTGAGGCTCGTGGCTGCTCAATCTGGTACAACGGCCTAGGTTCCTCATCCCAGATCAATGACAACCCAGGGGGGAATTGCACGGTGTAGTGGTAGATGCTCTCGGTGCAAATGACCTTGATAGGCTCCAGCAGAGGCTCACGAGGGATCATCTGTATATGTCCGAACTGGCGAAGTACATGGTCCGAATAATGCGCCTCCTCTATATCCATGGAGCGTAATAGGCCTCTAAAGAGTGAAGGTGCATACCGTGGTAAAGTGAGGTTGACTCTAGCAAATGGCTTCCCTTGAACCTGTTATAACAATTCAGAATATGTTATCATGTGCACACTTTAAATAGAAAGACAATAATTAATTAAATAATAAATCATTATACCTCCTCATATCTAATCTTGTCAAGCAACCGGCGTATACGGATCAAACAATTGGTATCCTGCCCCTGTGGGACCTCTTGTCCATCCCTAAAAGCTGCTGCATCCGCTTGCTGGGAAGCAGGATCTATGACATAGTATCCGCGAAAATGGGGAAAGTAAGCCCATATCCACGACTGTAGAATACGAATGAATGTCACAAATGAAAAAAGGTAATCACTAATTTTAAATTAAGTAATCAAACCACGATCACGTACCCTCAACAGTATGCCACAACACCTACGCCCTTCGCCTTTGTTCTAGACGCCTGTCCTAAATTTCTGTACAGAAAGGCCAAGAAACCGGCTCCCCAGGCAAAACGGCTAGTCGCTAAGTGATCCATCACGAGACCCAGTATCCAATGCTTCAGCTTGTTGGTCGTCTTGTCGACGAACACTGTAGTCCCGAGCAGAATCCATAGGTACAGCGATACGACCAACCCCTCCTTCCTCTAAGGTGCCTTCATCATATCCACTAAGACCTTCTTAACTGTAGCCAAAGGAACACCTGATGTTTTTTTCCACTGCTGCACCTGTTTCACGTCCACATCAGGGAGATAGGTGCAGCTCCGCCCGTCTATGGGCACACCAAGAATCTCAAAGACATCGTGCAGTGTAATAGTCATCTCGCCCCATGGAAAATGAAAGGAGTTGGTCTCGGGGTGCCATCTCTCAACGAACACAGATATCAAAACTCTATCAATTGCTCTGGTGCCTAGCCTCTTGAGATGTGTAAGACCACTACGGTTCGCTATCTCGAACCATGAGCCTTGCTCGTGTCTCACATATTCCTCGAATTCGTTGGTGAATCTCGTATGCGTGTAAATCTTCAAAACCTTACGCGTCTACACAATCACAAAATATAATTAATTTAATTACAAAAAAAAACAAATGTTAAAAAGAAACCTAAAAAATATATATTCTAAACGTACCAAATCCAAAGGCACCGCCTGAGGCTCAGGAGCATCTGGTAGGGGCTGATCACCCTCAGCAGCAGCAGCAGCAGCCTCCGCATCAGCGGCGGCGGCGGCGGCTTCATCCGCTTCTATCTCAGCCTGAGTCCTTCTTTTTCTGCGTACAGTTGTGGCAGCACCTCTGGGACTACTACCTCCGGTAGATCACGATCGGTGAGCCTCCATATAGCTGAGGCAATATGCGTCTCAAAACCAGTGAGGAGAAGACCATATCGAGGACCTCCATCGGGAAAAAATAAACTAGGTCCTTAAACAACTGCATCTGCTGGAGCGGGTGCGGGAGGAAGAACGGGGCGATCTGAGTGCGATACGGGTGAACGGGGTGGTTTCTGTACTCGGTGTACTCGGTCTCCAATAGGTGTGGATGAATCATGTGTGGCCATACTGTAATCCATCGAAAAATCCTGTGCCGGTATGACTGGATCATCCTCTGTCGCTATAACCCCATCATCTGTAACCCGAAATCGCCCCTCTATAGGAGTCTCATCTACAATCTGCTCATCAATCTCGACATCCATATCCATATCATGCTCAGTAGCAACATCCTCCATGCTGACATCCTCTGACCTCTCCAATGCTGCCTTAACTTCTGCAGCACGAGTACGTGTAGCTTCGGAAATGCCCAATCGAGGCGGTTGCCTGGCCGCTACTGAGGCTCCCACCGATGTATGTTCTGTAGATGGCTCGGGAAGTGGAGTAGATGGCTTGGGAACTGGTGTCTGTGCACTAGATGGCTCGGACTCTATATCTACCCTTGCAGCTACACCCCTCCTACGATCACTATCTGTGATCACCCTCGGATGATCTAAATGTCTATCAGCTACAGGTGTCGGACAAACCGAGACTCCCAATGCAGCACGTACACCCTAAATTATTAATTTCTTAACGCTATTATTCACTAATAAATTTACGATCAATTCAAAGGACAACTAAAAGATCCTCCGAGAAAAACATATAAATTCAAAGGACTTGGTATTTTGTTTCGCTGTCACTGCATTTGCACTTAGAATTGTCTAAACATATAACAATTTTTTCACTAATCATGGATAGACAGAAATTTTGATCCAAGTACGATAATTAAACAATCATACAGAAACAATTTAAATTCAATTTTGACAACTACGACAATCACGCATAAATAATTTAAATTCAACTACGACAATCATGCATAAACAATTTATATTCAATTACGACAATTTCCATTAAACTACGATAATTCGAACAATCATACATAAACAATTTCTAATGGTCATGGAAACATACTTTCAATTTAATTACGATAATCAAATTACGTTAGGAGAATTAAGATTACGTACCTCACGACGATTTCTGGGTGCCGGAGTCTTGTACTCTTGTCGAGTTTCCCGTTTTCTAGCCCCACCGACAATCTGAAATTGCCCCGCGCCGTCTCCATCACCACCTTGAGGCAACCCGCCAACCCCGGTTCCCGCAGTCCCGACGCCCGCCAACCCCGGTTCTTCTTCAATTTTCTCACCAACAACACCTCCCCCACCAACCTCAGTCCCGACCTCCGCCTGAATCTCCTCCGTCGATTCCCGCAATCCCCCGCCCACCTCAGCAACCCCCTCCACACCAGCGCCCTCGCCCGTCGATTCCCGCATCTCCCCTGCCTGAATCCCAAACTCCCCACCAACGCCCACCTCTGCAATGACCTCCCCACCAGCTCCCTCCCCCGCTTGAATCCCGACTGACGCACCAGCTCCCTCCTTTGCAACGGCCCCATTTTTTTCACCCTCCAAAGCCATAGATGGAATGAATAAATTGAAGAAGAAGAAGAACTGAAGAAGAATAGATGAAGAAGAGAAGAAAGAAGAAGACCGATCGCAATTTTCTCGCTGCAAATTTTGAAAAAGAGGCGGAGAAGAAGGTGAACAGGCGAAAAGAAGAAGACAACCTAATATAAGCGAATAATCTACTCGCTTATATTAGGCGAACAAGCTTTTTAAAAAAGCCTAAGTTGTTCGCTTATATTAGACGAGCAACTTTTTGAATATAAAATTACAAATCTCAGAATTTCCCTATTTTTCGGTGAAATTTGTTTTTTTTTTGAAAAAAATGTTGCTCGCCTAACTTAAGCGAACTAAGGAAACCCCAAACCCCACAATTTGAAATTTGTCGCGGGAAAATGTTTATTTTTTCATTAAAATATGTTTCTCGCCTAACTTAAGCGAACTAACTTTGAATATTTCCCAGAATTACACAATTTTTCCTATTTTACCCCTGGAACTGGTTGTTCGCCTAACGTAAGCGAGCTAAAGTAGTTCGCCTAGGTTAGGCGAGCAATATGGCGTGTAAACAGCATCTGACACGCGTGGGAATAGCAGGATCCTATTTTTAATAATTTTTTTTGAAACAGAAACTTTTTTGGAACAAATTTCCCTTATAAATGTAGTTTAAAATAAATTTCCAATATAGGCACTTTTATTAAGTTTGAAAATATATCGAAGGAGAGGCGTTGTTTTGGACATCGCCTCTTCCCGATCCAAGTTTTTTTTTAAAAATAAGCCTTCGTATGAGGCTTTGTCATCATAGGAAGTTGGGATTGGTATGCACGAGACTTACGCGGGTTCAGGTGGCTCGTTTGGGATCGTTCGGAATCAGAATCGACCTAGACCAGTTTCGTTGGGTCCGTATCGATCCCAAATTTCACCAAATATGTGCCTCATTGTCTGATATTGAGGCGCGAAACTGTAAAACCCCATTTACAGTAGCAGGTACGCACGAGACATATGCGGGTTCGGGTGTCTCGTTTGGGATCGTTCGCAATCGAAATCGAGTGAGACCAATTTCGTTGGGTCCGTATCGATCTCCACTTTCACCAGATATGTCTCTCACTCAATTACAATTCTGAATGAGCCCTCGAATTTCCACATCGTCAACTTAATGAAGCTTCTTCAGGTAGTGGACGGGTGGCTTGTTATGGATTGTTCGGAAACAGAATTGAGCGAGACCAGTTTTGTTGGGTACGTAGTGATACGGACCAAACAAAGGCTAAACAATTTCAGGTATAGAGCTACTGTCATGGAAAACGACTTTGTTTTTTCTTTTTTTAACATTTGGCATACATACTTATGCGCGTTCGGGTGACTCGTCAGGGCTTGTTCGGAATCAGAATCAAGTTAGAGACATATCTGGTGAAAGTTGGGATCGATACGGACCAAACGAAATTGGTTTTGCTCGATCCCTATTCCGAACGATCCTAAATGAGCCACGCGTAAGTCTCGCGCGTACCGATCCCAACTTCGTTTCCGATTTTGGTGGCTCATTTGGGATCGTTCGGAATCGGAATCGAGCGAGACTAGTTTCGTTGGGTCCGTATTGATCCCAACTTTCACCATATATGTCTCTCACTCGATTCCGAACAAGCCCTGACGAGTCGCTCGAACCCGCGTAAATATGTATGTCAAATGTTAAAAAAACATAAACAAAGCCGTTGTCCATGACAACGGCTCTATACCTGAAATTTTTTGGCCTTCGTACGAGGATGCCTCATACGAAGACTTATTGTTTTTGAAAAAAAACTTGGTTTGGGGAGAGGCGTTGTCCATTCGTTGTAAATTTTCAAACCTGATTTTCAAACACGTTTATAACGGGAATTTGTTCGTGTATATAATGCAGTGTGCTAACCGGTTAAAATGATTGCATTCAGAAATGTATACGTAGGTGAATACTACGCGATTAATTTTGTCGTTCATAAATTATGGTTAATAAGTTAATAGGACAAGATCCAAAATATTATGCTATATATACGGTACAAAAAATCTTATAAATCTTGTAATCTTCCTAAAAGCTTGCATATGTCCCTGTCCTTGTTGCTGTAACCTAGTCACGTTGATCAATGCCAATATTGATATGCCTCTGCTCTTATTCATCTATTCTTTGTTGCATCGTCATTTCCAAAATTATTTATATGGTTTCTTATCGTCATTTTTAAAAGTTACGCTGTATAGTAATACGGTACTATACGGGCGGTGAGTTGAGTAAATAACTATACGGGCGGTAAAACTAATCCCCTGCTCCAAGCGAAAAACCAAAAGAGTTAATTTTCTGTAATAAAAACTGCTTGGTGTTAGTTTTCTTAATTATAAACCTTTTAAGAAGTGATAAACCAAAAGGGTTAGTTTTCTATAACAAAAACTAATAAAAACTGCTTGATGTTAGTTTTCTTAATTAAAAACCTTTTAAGAAGTTATTGTGACACACTCTCTACGTCGTTTAGTAGGGTTGATTCAGGTGTTGAAGTTGATTGATTTGGTTGCGATTAACTGGTTGATTTGCTAAAGGCATGTCTATGGGAAAAAAACTCATTGATTTGGGTGTTGATCTTGATTGCTTAAAGTTTAAAAAAGGGCAAATCAACACAAATTTTCTAATTTTACCCTTGGATTACCCTAATTTTACCCCTGCCATACATCAAGTATCCAATTACTCTTGAATACTCAAGCTGTGACAATGCGGTTCCCTTATTAGGAGACAATTTCAAACTCGGATCATAAGGAGTTTTCAGAGGGGAACTCTTGTCACATTTGAACTTCTCCAACACTTTTTGAATGTAATGAGACTGTTACAATGATAAACCATCCGGTTCTCTTCTTATCCTAATCCCAAGGATGACATCGGCCTCTCCCTGGAAAATTTTGATGACAAATATTCCTTTGTAAGGTCAACTTGATTTTGATCAGTTCCAAAGATCAACATGTCATCAACATATAGGCAAATTATATATAACTCCATTTCCAGAATTATCAAATTTGCTATAAACACACTTGTCCGCTTGATTTATATAAAATCCATTGGACAACACAACCTCATCAAAAAATATGATGCCATTGTTTTTGTGCTTGCTTCATCCCATACAAGGACCTGGTCAACTTGCACACCTTATGCTCTTGCCCGGGTATAATGAACCCTTCAGGTTGTTTAATATAAAATTCTCCTCCAGTTCCACATAAAGGAACGCTGTTTTCACATCCATTTGATGAATAACCGAATTGTGAATAACCGCTAGAGCAATCAATAACCTAATAGTGGTTATTCGAGCAACCGAGGCATAAGTATCAAAGTAGTCAGTTCCATATTTTTGTCTAAAGCCTTGAACAACCAATCGAGCCTTAAACTTATCAATGGTTCCATCCACTTTCATCTTCTTCTTGAAGATCTGGCCACTTAGTTCCCAATGGTTTAAAACCAGGGGGAAGATCGGCCAAAACCCATGTATTATTTCCCATGATGGAATCCATCTCATCATTAATGGCCTCTTTCCAAAAAGACACATCTTGTGACTTCATTGCCACAGAAAAGGTTCTTGGGTCATTCTCGATACTATAACAATAAAAGTATTGGGAGTCAACCTCACCCCTAGTTCCCTCAACCAAATAAATAAGGAAATCAGGACCAAAGGACGTTAATTTCTTTCCTTGCTCGTTTACTTCTTCGGATATCCGGTCCAGAGTACCCTTGAAGGGTTCCTGAACCATCTGAGTTACCGTGTGATGATGTTGGAATGTCCAACTCTTGGTCCCCATTGAAACTGGTTTAAGTTCCCATTGGTGTAGGTGTCAATGAAAATCGTTTTTCATCAAAAAATGCATCTCTTGATTCAATCATGGAATGAACCGAAATATACTTGTTAGATTCAATAACATAGAACCTACATGCCTTGGAATGCTCCTCATATCCAATAAAGATACATCCAAGACCTCTTTCACCCAAAGTTTTCTTCTTGGGTTCGGGTAGTCTTACAACAACCCTACATCCCCAAACTCGAAGGTAATTCAAGTTTGGTTTCCTTTGGAACCAAAGTTCATATGGGGTAGTCTTGTTCCTTATGTTATGAACTCTATTCAATAGATAGCACGCCGTTATCATGGCTTTCCCCAAAATCCATCATTTAAACTTGAGTAGGATAGCATGGAATTGACCATTTCCTTAAGAACTCGGATCTTCCTCTCCGACACACCATTTTGTTGTGGTGTATAGGGAGCTGTGGTTTCATGGATAATTCCCACAAATTGAAAATACATCGGGTCAAAATACTCGCCACCTCTATCAGTGCGCAACCTTTTTTATTATCAAAGTTCCCTTCTGAAGTTCCACTTTCAGTTTTGTAAATTTTGAATTTACCAAGGGCTTCATCCTTCTATTGCAGTAAGAATACATAACAATATCTAGAAAAGTCATCTATGTATGTAACAACATATTTATTATTTCCTAAGGATGGAGAAGCATGAAAATCACATAAATCACTATGAATTAATTCAAGCACTTCACACTTCCTATGAACATCAGGAAACGGTTGTCTAGTGATCTTATTTAGCATGCAAGTTCTACACCTTTCAATATCCAAGAAAGGAATCAAGCCATCTTTAGACATACACTACATGCGTTTATAATGAACATGCCCTAATCTAGCATGCCAAAGAGAAGAATTTGAAGAGCTAGTTCCCTTCGAGGAACCTGGAATATCAGTTCCCTTCGAGGAACCAGTTTTTTGAGAAAAAGACACATAAACTAAATTCTGAACTTTATTAATACTAAGTTTAAACATTCCATTACATAAATAATCACGACCTACAAACACACTGCCTTTAGATAAAACATATTTATCGGCTTCAAACACTTGCTGATAGCCTAACTTATTTAGGATAGTACTAAAAGACTAGATTTTTTGTTATTCTTGGTACATACAACACATTTTTCAGAATCAAAGTCTTCCTAGAAGAGATCTCTAATTCCACTTCTCCTTTTCCTTGGATAGGGGCGGTAGACTCGTTTCCCATGTAAAGGACTCATCCATCATTCAAAGCAACAAATTATTTGAACACCGACTTGTCCCTGCTCACGTGTGTTGTAGCACCTGAGTCTACCCACCATGCAATCTCATCATCCTGCACAAAGCAAGCTTCGTGAAGACTCAGCCTCCTCGTGGATGCTAAGGCACGCTCGGATATAGATTCAAGGTGGGAAGTTCTCTTGTTTTGAAGATGGACGAGACCTTGGATAAGGTTGAGTGTCCGCGGAATTTGGTGGGTAGTTGGCGAAGGCGGAAGACTTTGGATAAGCAAGACTTTGAATGTGATTCAAAGGCTTGAGAAGGGTTGGGGTTTGTTTCTTTGTAGATCTTTATCACACAAAGAAGAAGAAGGGATAGATCAAAGGGGACTCGAACCACCTTTGATAGGGTTTTGACGCCAAGGCAAAGGGATATGAGTTTTCTCAACTAAAGGCTTTTGCTTAAATCTTAACGTGCTTTACAATGGCAGCCTTGTGAGGCTTTTATAGGCATGAAAACGTCCTTGGGCTGCAAGCCAAGGATCACTCTTCAAATCAAGCATTAAAGAGGCTAAATCTAGGAAATAAATGTTAAGTGTGAACAAATCAAAAGGAGGGATCTAAGGGATTATGCTAGACACTTATTAGGATGATCCAATGGCTGAAATTGGTGATCCATGTGACCCTCACACGGAATGGTAATTCAGCTTGGAGGATTTTAAGAGATCACATTGAATGCTTGATGGCGCAAAAAGGGGGATTGTGTCTCTTCCGGGTCCGAGGCCTTTGGTACGCGCGCTTGGGCCTTATCTTGACTCCTTGGGTCCATTTAGGACCTATGGAACCATGTGCGCCGAGCCAATGTGGCTGGAAGGGCTCAGACGCACACAAGCCTTCTTTGATGCGAAGGCGGCGTCGGGCGTCAAGCATGGCCTTGGTCACTTTGAACTTGTGAGGCACCTGTATGGGCGTTCCTGACCTTATTGGACTCATTTGATTCCTTTGAGTCCAATGGTAGTGGCTTGATGGGATTGAACCCCATGGTGAGATCACATCATTGCCCTCCTCTTGGATGTGAAACGTCCCCGTTTCAGGCTTAGAGAACTGTTCCCAAGCGTCCTTGTGCATAGATCCTAGGCAATGTTGATCTTTTGGCTTAAGAAAGCCTTTGGATTTGTAGGGCCAATGGAGCTCCACCTTGGGTGTCGTAGTGAACGACAAGTACCAAGGCGGCCCGGAATTGGTGTTGACCACTTCTTGAATTAGTCGAAGGCGATGGCTTTGAACTCCAGAAGTGTGAGCTACACTCAGATTTTATTGATCAACCTTCGAACCAGGTGTAGACACTTCAAATTCATGAGCATGGCTCAAAGCAGACTTTGATTTGGATGAGCCATTTGCCTCCTCGATCAATTTTGCTTCAGCGACGCCATTTGTGTCCTTGGTGGAGAAATTGGAACCAGTTGTCCGAGAACTTGACAACTTTGCTTGAGCTCCGCTTTGAGGACAGATTTGTACCCTATTTTTAGGAGGAGGGCCCAAGACAGAACTGGATTTGCCTGAACCATTTGAAAGTTGGCTCAGTTTTGCTTTCACATCGTTGTCTTGGCTTCCCTTCTCGGAATTAGGAATTTCATGGGACTTTTCTTGAGCACCCTCTTGAATATATGTATCTAACTGCATCTTAAGAGGTTTGATCAAGTCAGAATGTCTAGTTCCCCCATGAAAAGGCTGGGATACCGCTGAACCATTTGAGGTCTCGGTGCCGCGGGTCCTTCCAAAGGAGCTAGAACCATTTGGTGGGGCGCTCAAAGATAAGTCTTGAGCACCTCCGGTAGATTGAGGAGAGGGATCAAAATTATGATTAAGGCTCGAAGAAATACCTGTAGTGCACGAGCCTTGAACTAGTTGGCTTGGATTGGTCTCCGTGACTTCATTTGAGGTTGTCTTGACCCTTTGTTGTCGTAATTCCATCTCTTGACGACATTGCTCCTTCAAATGGTCATGTAATGCCTTCAATTCTTGAGTAAGGGTGTCAAGTAATGGAGTTGCATCTTTGGGACTTGAGCGCCTTGATTTTCTCCTAGATTCACGCCTTTGTTGGTTCCAAGCGTTCCATTTCTTCTTCCACATGGGCTCGGAATTCTCTGACCTTTTGATTTTGATCATGGATTTGATGACGGTATGAGTCATAAACGCCCGAAGATTTTGATGAGCGCCTGTCCATGTAGTCATATCTCTTGTTAGTTGTTGGTGGAGAATGTTGTCGATGTGAAGAGTAGCGTCTCTCCTTCTTGACATCTACACGGTCAGTGTAGGGTTGAACATGACTTGTTTGTTGTATGGGTGGCCATGGTGGTGGAATCCAATCAGGATGCCTTCGAGGCACATTGTAAATTCACAAGTCCACTTCATCATATTCAATATCATATTCAGTATACAAAGGAATACGCCAATTTGAGTGTGTCCTTGACATGGTAGTACCTAATAAAACAAGGTAGCGCAAGGATCAAAGAGCACAAGAAAATTATATACGAACAAGACAAGAAACGAGACAAGTTTGACTTGAAACAATAAGCACTTAAGGGTTCTTTAGTGGTTAAGTCAAGTTTTGCACAAGTCTAATTTCTTTGTTGACAATTCTTTCTAAGCAAAACAATTCAAATTGCAAGTAATATTGAACTTCTAGATTGAAAAGCTTCAAGTAATAGCATGCAATTGTCAAAGAAAATTTTTGCAAGAGAGACTAGACGATGGATAGATGCTAGATTGAAGAATAGCTCAAGTGAATGTAAAGCACGTTACCTTATTTTGGCTATGGTCTTTGTTGGAATAGGAACCTATGGAACTGTGGTTCCCTAATAGGTTCCTTTCCTCTGGTCTCTTTGTTTTGACGATGACAACACTTGGATATACTATGGTTCTGCTTACCTTGCTATTTCAGTTAAAAAGATAGAAGATTTGAAGACTGATAAAGCCACAAGGGAAGTCCAAAGGAACTGTGTGTTACACCCGAATTACTCCTAACCCTAGCGTGGGCGGCGAGCCTAGAAGATTTGAAGAAGATCTTTTCCTTGTTAGGATATTGTTAGAGTTGTTGTAATTCGGTCATGTAATTTATGGTAACTAGTGAGTTAATTCAAGTTAACTTGCACAGCATAGGATCGATCGTATATTAGGATATTAGTACGACATATAATATATTTCCCAGAATATCTTTATACGTCGAACTAATTCCCTATTTATATGATCACCTCTATGTTCTTAGGGTTTATGCATTTTGACTGAGTTTGAAGTGTATCAGCCTAAGAAGAAGAAGAAGAGTGTTCTTGCATACAAGAACATCAAGTAAGTTCACTGGTATTATCATCTGAGAGTTTCTGATAGGAACTAGGTTAGTACTTAACAACAAGTTTGTAATCTCGTTCGTCTCTAAACTCACTGATTGAATATACAAGTAGACCTTTCAAATCCTCGAAAGAGGGGTGGTTTTCATCCTAAGATATCTAATTGGTTATCCAGGGTTTCCACCTAAAGTAATTGTGTTGATAATCTGTTACTTTACTTCCGCTATGCCTAGGAATTGGACAACTCTTTGTCACAATTCCCTTGATACTAACATACAGATCCTACAATTGGTATCAGAGCTAGTGCTCTAGATTGTGTGTTACTTGCAGGTTGTCAACATGTCTCATCCAAACGAACAAGAATTAGGTATCTCTACGAACAAGCCATACCTATTGAAACCTGGTCAATTCCAATGGTGGAAGGAACAAATGATTGGATTCTTCCAAACCAATGACATGTTATGTTGGAAAATAGTTGAGCATGGAAACTTCGAAGTTCCCCTGGATCCAGCCGACAAAAAGACTGAGCTTGATTTCAAACGCTGGACCACTGAACATTTCTCCCAACAAGAGAAAAATGCCAAAGCTAGACAATACATCCTGAATGCTCTTACTAAATCTGATCAAGACAAAGTCATGGGAATTGATAACGCTAAGGATATGTGGAAAGCACTTGAGACTTTCAACTTGGGAAGTGAAGATCTCTAAAACAGCAGAAAGTTTGATCTTCAAGGTGAATATCACAGGTTCAAGATGCTGGAAACAGAGAATATATCTGCATATCATGGTCGATTAGAGATCCTGTGCAACAATCTTCGCGCATGTGGAGTCAAACTTGAAGAATGGTCAAAATCACTGGTTTTTATCAATGGACTGAACTCAAAATTTGTTGTTACTCAAGATATCATGCTTCAGACCCCTACCATTAGGGAACTCCCTTTAGAAGAACTCGTTGGGCAAGCTCAACGTCATGAAGACAAGATGAAGGGAAATGAGAAAAGTTTCACTGAAGCTGGAATTGCTCTTACCATTACCAAAGTCATGGAAAGACTCACCACTGGCGCTGATTCTGAAAATGATGATGATGATGATGAGATGATTGCACTGCTCACTAGCACCGTGAGAAAATTTCATAAAGGAAAGTTCCCCAGAAATGAAATTCGTAAGGAGAAAAGGGAACTGAGATGCTATCAATGTGATCAACCAGGGCATCGTGCTAGAGACTGTCCCAAAAATGAAGACAAGACCAAAGAGGAAGTGGTTCCCAAGAAAAGGGCTCTTGTTGCTACCACCACTTGGGGTGACATCGACTTTGATAGGGAACTGGACCTAAACCCATCTAAGGTATGCTTCATGTCCGTCTCTGAGCAAAATGCCTTATGGGAGACAGTGACTCTGAGGAAGACTCTTCCAAAGTCTGCCTAATGGCTCAATCTGAAAATGAGTCACCAAAAGCTGAGGTATCATCCTTTACTGAACTCTCAGAAACTCTTCTCAAATATGATAAGAAACAATTGATTAAATTTATCAAATCTATGAGTAAAGAAAATAGCAACCTCTTGGAAAAACTTGCTGAAAGTGAAGAAGAAAACTCTATTTTGTCTGAAGAGAGTGAGGCTTGGTGCAAGAAATATGAAAATGCCAACAAAATCACTAAATGTCCCACATGTGACTTGCATGAAAAATTAAATCTAGGAAACAGTTCCTCTTGTTATAACTCGGAATCTACCTTGCAAATTATCATTGAGAAACTTGATTGTCTTACTGAATGCATCCATGAGAAAACTGTTAACCAGACTGTCTTTGTTAAACCTAGTAGAGGTCTAGGGTATAAGCCTTATGACGAGTCAAAACTCCCTTGTGATTCTCACTCCAACCTTGATGAACTCACCAAAACTCTTGAGGACAAAAATGAAAGACTTGACCTTGCTCTTCAAACCTCTAATAGTAAGAATGAGTTCCTAGAACAGAAAATCAAGGTCATGGAAAATTCTCCAACTCAAGAAACACCTTGTGCTCCTTTCTTCAGTCCTCACATTCATGATATGTATAGAAACATGGCCAGGGGTAAACCTAGAAGCTCTCCCAGGAAAAAGGTTGACTTAGGTAAAAAGAAATCCCATTACAAGACTCAGGATAAGTATCAATGGATTCCCGCATATCGTGTTTGCTGGCACTGTGGGAACCAATGACATCTTATTTATGACTGTGAGAAAAAGAGGAAACAAGAAGAAAAAGCCTATAGAAAATTCAAAAATGGACACACTCAAATCAATGACATCAACGACCCTCAATACTATGAAACGGTCAATGAATCAAAGTCCAAAGTTCAGAATGTCATCAAAAATATCCCACAAAGGAAATTGAACACTAACTTACCCAGAAAAGCTTGGCTGGCCTGAGTTCGTAAGAATTAATTTTCCCTTGCAGGCTGAAGTGAAGAATGATGTTAAATGGTACATAGACAGTGGCGCGTCTAGCCATATGACAGGTAATAAAGAGCAACTTCATTCACTTCAGAGATACAACGGAGGAAAGATTTCCTTCGGTGACAAAAAGAAAGGTGCAATCTTGGGAACTGGCACCGTAGACCTCTCAGAAAACATTAAGGTAAGTGATGTTCATCTCGTAGATAATCTTGGTTTTGATCTAATAAGTGTGTCACAACTGTGTGACCAAGGAGGGAACAATGTCCTATTTACTCCCTCAGAGTGCTTTGTGATTCACCCTGAATCCCAGAAAACTCTCCTGAAAGGTAAGAGGTTCAATAATGTGTACATTGTGGACCATGACTACTCTCCTCAAGAAAAACTCTACCTTGCCACCATGATGAACAAATCCACCCTGTGGCATCAACGACTTGGTCATGCAAGTCTTAATCTCATTCACAAACTCCAGAGAAAGGAACTTGTCCATGGTCTACCCTCCATAAAGGTAGATGAAACTGAATTCTGCTCAGAATGTGTTAGAGGTGAACAGGTACGTAGTTCTTTTAAACCAAAAACTTTCAAAAGCAAATCTGGAACTTATACACATGGATCTCTGTGGTCCCATGCGTACTCAAAGTATCGGAGGTAATAGATACATTCTTGTGATTGTTGATGATTTCTCGAGATACACATTGACTATCTTCATAAAATCTAAAGACGTAGTTTTTGACCAATTTTGTGAAATAGTTCCCACTCTTGAAATGTCTCTGGGAAACAAAATTAAAGCAATTCGTTCCGATCATGGAACCGAATTTCAGAATGCAAATTTCCTAAGCTTTTGCAGGGAAAAGGGGATCACTCATAATTTCCCAGCTCCCAGAACTCCTCAACAAAATGGAGTAGTTGAAAGAAAGAATCGAATTCTCGAAGATATGGCTCGCACATTGCTGATTTCCGCCGTTCTCTCTCAAAGGTTCTGGGCGGAGGCTATCAACACAGTAAGTTATATTCTAAACAGAGCCATGCTTCGACCTCAAATTGAGAAGACTGCATATGAACTTCTTCATGGAAGAGTTCCCAACATTTCCCATCTTAAAGTCTTCGGGTGCAAATGCTTCATTCACAACAACGGGAAATCTCCCATAGGAAAGTTCGATCCAAGAAGTGATGAGGGCATATTTCTGGGATACGTTCCTAACAGCAAGGCCTTCAAATTTTACAACACAAGGACCTCAAAATTTGAGGAATCTATGCATGTTGTCTTCAATGAATCTGCCTTTCATTTGTCTTCACAGGTTCCCCACAATGACGACATCAATGATGATGAAGGAGAGGATCCTTCAGATCCCATCTCCTCTACAATGTCTGGATTTTCACTAGAACCTACTGGTGTTGATGAAACTCAATCTGAGGAAGTTCAAACTCTCATTCCTGATCCTAGTTCCTTTGCTCAGAATAGTGATGTCCCCATTCCTGATCCTTCCACTGAGGACCCAACTCCCAACGAGACTGAAGTTCACTCCACTCCTCTTGATGAGCCCTCTTCATCGTCAATTCCTAATGTCAACTACAAGTATAAGGGATCTCATCCAGTTGAGCAGATTATCTCTCCCTTTGATAAGACAGGTCCCTCAACTCGCTCCTCATTGAACAACTTTTGTGCCTTCACTGCCTTCTTGTCGATTCTGGAACCCAAGAACTACAAAGAAGCTCTCAATGATGCCGACTGGGTACTTGCCATGCATGAGGAACTTCACCAATTTGAGAGAAACAAGGTATGGCATCTAGTTCCCCGTCCTTCAGACAGAACCATCATTGGCACGAAGTGGATCTTCAGAAACAAACTTGATGACTTTGGCATGGTCACCAGAAACAAGGTACGACTTGTTGCACAAGGCTATTGTCAACAAGAAGGAATTGACTATGATGAGACCTTTGCCCATGTTGCTCGAATGGAGGCCATTCGTCTCATGATTGCATTTGCCACTCACAAAGGCTTCAAATTATTTCAAATGGACGTCAAGACTGCGTTCTTAAATGGGTTCCTTCAAGAAGAGGTATATGTTAAGCAACCCCGTGGATTTGAGGACAAAAGCAGACCGGATCATGTCTACTTCCTAGACAAAGCCTTATATGGACTCAAGCAAGCCCCTTGAGCTTGGTATGACAGACTAGCTCAGTTCCTGATATCAAATGGATACAGAAGATGTTTGATTGACAAAACTTTATTTCTTCTTGAGAAAAATGAAGACATCGTGGTTGTTCAGGTGTATGTCGATGATATTATTTTTGGATCAACTAACCTGTCTCTTGTAGAAAAGTTCAAAGATCTCATGAGCAGCGAATTCAAGATGAGTATGATTGGGGAACTGACCTTCTTTCTAGGATTGCAAATAAATCAACTTCCTATAGGAACTCAAATTCATCAACAAAAATATGTCAAGGAACTCCTCGACAGATTCCATATGAGCTCTTCAAAACCCTTTGCAACTCCAATCTCTCCCACAACCAAGCTCACTTTAGTTCCCACGGATATCAAGGCTGATCAATCTCTCTACAGACAAATGATTGGTTCCCTACTTTACTTGACTGCCAGTCGACCAGACATCATGTACGCCGTATGTCTATGTGCTCTATTTCAAGCAGACCCACGGGTCAAACATCTGGCCGCGGTCAAACGTATCCTTAGATATCTTAAGGGAACTGAAAATTTATGCATATGGTATCCAAAGAGTGACGACTTTGAAATCTTGTCATACACTGATGTTGACTATGCAGGTTATCTTAAGAACAGGAAGAGCACCTCGGGAATGGCTCAGTTCCTTGGCCCTTGCCTTGTGTCATGGGCATCCAAGAAGCAATCCTCCATCTCCTTATCTACCACTGAGTAAGAATACATTGTCGTCGCTGCCTGCTGTGCAAATCTCCTATGGCTCAAGCAACAACTCGCCGATTTCGGTAAGTCCTATGGTCCCTTAAAGATTCTTTGTGATAACACTAGTACCATTAGTATTTCTAAGTATCCTGTGTTTCACTCTAAGTCTAAACACATTGACATAAGGCACCACTTTCTTAGAGATAATGTGGAGAAGGGTATTATTCTCATGGAACACTGTCGTACTGAAGATCAAATAGCTGACATCTTTACTAAAGCCCTAAATAGAGAACCCTTTGAATACTTTCGATTACTTCTGGGCATGATCGCTATTGATTAGAGGTTCTGAGTTCCCTTGTATATTTCCTTGTCTTGACTAGAAAATGATTGATTGATTTTATAGTTCCATGCTTGCTTACATGTTCCTTGATTCTATAGTCATAGTCTTGTAAAATGTTTTATTTTCTTTGTGACGTGCATAATATACGAACTCATCTTTCTTTCATGAAAAATTGACAAAATCGTACTTCTTTGATCACAAAATAATCAATCGGATCTATTTTAACCCGTAATATAAGCCGAAATGAAGATTGATTATAAACCCTCCCCAGCCTGACTTACATAAAATGTTCCTATGATCTTCTTTCATATTTAGCACCACTCTGGAACATGTTTATGTTTGTGTCATATTGCCCTCCCTGATTTGTTGTGTTTGGATGTGTACTCTTGTTCATTTTTTATTACCTATCACATATATGCATCCAAACCCCTCCCTGCCAACTAATGAGAAGGAACCAGGTACAGGAACTCCCAAACCCTCTCTGACGCTGTGCTTTTTCCCCCTCGGAAACACGCTAGCCGCCTGACACACTCAATATTCTGTTTAGATCCGTGTGCCGATAGATTGCAGGGTAATGGTGAGAAATTTTGTGGTGTTTATTGATGGAAATTTTTGAATGTTGTGGTTGTTATGATTTTGGAAATTTCACCGAGGTTCAAGGGATTTTGTTACCGTTTGGGTAAGCGGTGATTGGGGAAAAGATCTTGTGACCGTTTGTTATCTTCGGCCGAGATCCCTTGGAAGCACTATTTAAAGGTTACCTTAACCCTAGCTTTCCTCCTCCGCCTTACTCATCTCTAGCTCTTACTCTCAAAATCTTCAAAGCACTTCCCTTACTACCTCCTTACTCTCAAATGGCTGCCAAGAACAACCCTATTGCCTTCACCGACGAACAGATGGAGATGTTCAGGGAGCTAATGAGCAAAATAGGAACCCCTTCCAAACCCAGCCAACCCCTCCCTCCCAGAACCAGAGAGCGTTGGAAACACTTTTCTTAAGCGCCTCCGGGATGAGGCCGACGACGACGAGCCCCGCATCACCAAGACCACCACTCACGGTGGTCGACAAGCGAAAAAGCCTAAACCAAACACCGTCGCCGCCAAAACCGGATCGGCCAAGCCCGCCATCTCCTCCTCCAGCTCCCTTGCCACTGCCTCCACCACTGTCAAGCCCGAATTCGCAGAACGGCGAATCCTTGGTCCTCTCTTTGTGGACCCCGAGCTCTGGAACTCGGATCTGAGCGAGGTTGACACCTTTCGCTCACTGTTAGCTTCCCAAGGATGGGAATCCCTGTTCACGGCCACTCAGAGCGTCAACGAAGAGGTCATTCGCTCCTTCTACTCTTCCATGTCCTTCGTATCTATCTTAGAAACCCAGGATCCTCAAGACATTGTGGTCACCATCAAGGGAAAGATGTACAAGATAACAACGGAGATGATCTCCTCGGTTCTTGGCGTTCCAACAGGGTCTAGTTTCTTTGCCATCCAAAAGAAGCACTAGCCCACAAAGAAGAGCGACTACGCCAAGACCGTCTTCGAGAACCCAGATCTGAAGGAACTCAATACCAGGTTCCTCTCTCTGTCTATGAAACTACTTCACGCTTTCCTAATCAACAACATCATCCCTCGCCACGAGAAGAGGAGTATTGTTTTGATCGCGGATGTTGTCTTCATGGCCAAGATCCTATCTAGGGAAGTGCTCGACCTGCCCAAAATTGTTATGCACCATATGCAGGCTTGCCACAGCCACCCATCTCATTCTCTGCCGTTTCCCACTCTCATCAAGGCTCTTCTGGAGAGACTTGACATTTATCCGGCAGATGAGGAGGAAACACCGTTCTCCCACAAGATGGATGGCAACTACATCAACAGTCTCAAGGTGGAGGAAACAACCACCAAGAAGTCCCGCCTAATTCGTCATATACCTGCTTGATCAGTTCCTGCAGATGATTATGAGTCGACTTCCTCTGAGATTGTTGAGGAACTGAGAGAAATTTCGGTTGTTGTTCGTACCCTCAGCTCTGCTTTCATCAAGCTCGCCGACGTTCTCGCTGCACAGAGAGGATAGGGTCTCTCTACCAGTTCTTCCGATGTAGTTGGCATAGCATTCCCCTAGGGTTCCCCAGCTCATCAATCATTGTGTTCTCTTGTTGTCTCTCTGCTTCATGATTTCTGTTTATTTTTTGTGTTTTGCTTGTATGAGTCGCGATTGTCTTTGGGCTCATGATGAATGATAATAGTATTTTCTTGCTCTATGCCTTGTGAGTCTTGTCTTTCATGCTTTGCATCTTGGTTCATCTTATTATCTTCATATCTTTTCGATGATGTCAAAAGGGGGAATATACTCTGAAAACTTGGAACCAATAAGACTGACATTGTGTTTAGGGGGAACTCGTTAGACATCTCAAAAGTTAAGGGGGAACTAATTACAACTTTTTGATAAAAGTATCTTTGTCCTAAGATTTGTACTCGTCTGCCTATTGTTCTGTGGTTATACTCATATGAGTTTGTCATCATCAAAAAGGGGAAATTGTTGGAATAGGAACCTATGGAATTGTGGTTCCCTAATAGGTTCCTTTCCTCTGGTCTCTTTGTTTTGATGATGACAACACATGGATATACTATGGTTCTGCTTGCCTTGTTATTTCAGTTACAAAGATAGAAGATTTGAAGACTGATAAAGCCACAAGGGAAATCCAAAGGAACTGTGTGTTACACCCGAATTACTCCTAACCCTAGCGTGGGCGGCGAGCCGAGAAGATTTGAAGAAGATCTTTTCCTTGTTAGGATATTGTTAGAGTTGTTGTAATTCGGTCATGTAATTTATGGTAACTAGTGAGTTAATTCAAGTTAACTTGCACAGCATAGGATCGATCGTATATTAGGATATTAGTACGACATATAATATATTTCCCAGAATATCTTTATACGTCGAACTAATTCCCTATTTATATGATCGCCTCTATGTTCTTAGGGTTTATGCATTTTGACTGAGTTTGAAGTGTATCAGCCTAAGAAGAAGAAGAAGAGTGTTCATGCATACAAGAACATCAAGTAAGTTCACTGGTATTATCATCTGAGAGTTTCTGATAGGAACTAGGTTTGTACTTAACAATAAGTTTGTAATCTCGTTCGTCTCTAAACTCACTGATTGAATATACAAGTAGACCTTTCAAATCCTCGAAAGAGGGGTGGTTTTCATCCTAAGATAACTAATTGGTTATCCAGGGTTTCGACCTAAAGTAATTGTGTTGATAATCTGTTACTTTACTTCCGCTGTGCCTAGGAACTGGACAACTCTTTGTCACAGTTCCCTTGATACTAACATACAGATCCTACAGTCTTGACGGGAGAAAAGGCTTGCCTTATTTTGACTTTTCCCTTCTCAATTTTAATTTTCATAATTTTTTTTGATGATTTTCTTTGCTCAAGTCAAGAGCTTTTTGACACTTTTTTTGTTTGATTTTTGTGAGCTTTACTAAAGGAAATGCAAGATAGATGAGCATGCAATTTCACAAGAAGAAAATAGTAGAACAAGGGACTCGTCTTACTAGTTTTTCCTATCAAATTTCATGCAATTACAATCCACTATGATCGCAACAAGAACTTCAAGATTACAAATGCACTTAAAAAATTTCACAAAGAAAAACATTTCGGCAAATACTTCAAAGACTTATGCGTGTGGAGATAGGGATTGATGGCTGATTTTTTGTGGTCAAAGGAGTGATTTTGGGGAGTGATTTATGGAAGGCTTTAATGAGGCAAAATTTGTGGGATTTGATGGATTCCTTTGACCGATTTTTGTATGGATGAATGTGGATGGGTTCTTGGCTTCAACAATGGAGTTTAAGCACAAGAATGGTCGAATATGGGATGATGATATGGATGGATATAAGTTCAAATTGAAACAAGAAAACTTACTCGAATCCCTGGAGCTCTGATACCAATGAAGACTCAGCCTCCTCGTGGATGCTAAGGCGCGCTCGGATCTAGATTCAAGGTGGGAAGTTCTCTTGTTTTGAAGATGGACGAGACCTTGGATAAGGTTAAGTGTTGGCGGAATTTGGTGGGTAGTTGGCGAAGGCGGAAGACTTTGGATAAGCAAGACTTTGAATGTGATTCAAAGGCTTGAGAAGGGTTGCGGTTTGTTTCTTTGTAGATAAAGGGGACTCGAACCACCTTTGATAGGGTTTTGACGCCAAGGCAAAAGGATAAGAGTTTTCTCAACTAAAGGCTTTTGCTTAAATCTTAACGTGCTTTACAATGGCAGCCTTGTGAGGCTTTTATAGGCATGAAAACGTCCTTGGGCTGCAAGCCAAGGATCACTCTTCAAATCAAGCATTAGAGAGGCTAAAATCTAGGAAATAAATGTTAAGTGTGAACAAATCAAAAGGAGGGATCTAAGGGATTATGATAGACACTTATTAGGATAATCCAATGGCTGAAATTGGTGATCCATGTGACCCTCACACGAATTGATGACATGGCAATTCAGCTTGGAGGATTTTAAGAGATCACATTGAATGCTTGATGGCGCAAAAAGGGGGATTGTGTCTCTTCCGGGTCCAAGGCCTTTGGTACGCGCGCTTGGACCTTATCTTGACTCCTTGGGTCCATTTAGGACCTGTGGAACCATATGCGCCGAGCCAATGTGGCTGGAAGGGCTCGGACACACACAAGCCTTCTTTGACGCGAAGGCGGCGTCGGGCGTCAAGCATGGCCTTGGTCACTTTGAACTTTTGAGGCACTTGTATGGGCGTTCTTGACCTTATTGGACTCCTTTGATGCCTTTGAGTCCAATGGTAGTGGCTTGATGGGATTGAACCCCATGGTGAGATCACATCACTTCGTTAATATTAGGAATAAAATCCAAACTAGGAAATGTTTCTATAGAGGGAACTCTTCCCTCGGTTCCTGTTTTTGCCTAAAAATACGACGAGTGTGGAATGCGTGGCAGCTACGCGTAGAAGGACATCATCGACGCGACGAGGTGAAAGGAAGATATCGTCGACGTAACGAGACGTGGCAAAGGTCTCGTTCTTCTCAAGGATTAGGTCGGCCGAGTGTATTCTATCTTATTCTATATTATATTATTGTAAATGGTAAAAGATACGGTAGAGAATATCTTTTACCTTTTTTATTATATCGTTATTTAGATAGAAGGAAAAGATAAGATCTCGTTTCCTTAAAGATATTGTTAGGGTTAGCCTATAAATAAAGGCTAACTCCTGCTTTGTAATCATCTAAGCCGTCATTCGAGTAATACCAAGCTAAAGTTTCAACCCTAATTTCCTGTCTTGTTCTTGAGTGTTGAGATTATACCGTATTCTTTGATCTTTGCCCTACAATTGCTTAGTTATCTTCTCGTAGGTAATTTTGCTACAAACAATTGGCGCCCACAATGGGGCAAGATAAAAAAGGTATCGTCTTTCCATACGAAAAGAGCTTCTTTTTTGCAGGGAATCATGACAAGTCCGACCAACACCCCGTGCAATGGTGAAGAGAGGTTCGAAGAAGAGGATCACACAACGTTTCCTCTGGCTCCGGTGAATGAAGACGCAAGAAAAGGTCTCGGAATCACCGCCAGCACCCCAAAAGAAAGCACCCCCACAGAAAAACAAGGGATAGATGGTCAAGTAACCAATGTAGCCACCGTCTGAGCGCAGATCGAGTCCTTCGAAAAAACATAAGCCGAAGCCCTGCAGGCAAGCGAGAAGACGGCGTCGGAACTCACCAAGGAGAACGAGAGGTTGAATTCCATAATCAAGGAAGTCAAGGCAGGTTCCACGGGGCAACATACCTACGTCCACGGCCAGAGTCGATATGGACGCAGCCATCGAAGAAGACGACGTATACCATCCCCAAGAACACCATGTGATGTGAAAACCTCTTGCAAGGCTCGCGTGGGACGGATCTAGGCAGGACGCGTGGCTGGAGAATCCTTGGAGACGCAGTACTTGCTTGAACTAGGTCAAAGACTGAACTCGCAAGATGGGCGGATGTGAATCTGGGTAGGACGGCGTCCTAGGACGGTTCGGCTTCGACGGACAGGGTTAGAAAGTGTGACGGCGGAAACGATATGATGAAGGGATGATGATTGAGGGTTTGTGAAGTGGAATGAGGTGCTGAAACGATGATATGAAGGCTGGAAGAAGATGACGGCAATTAGGGTTTGGCAAGGGTGGCAGCGGCGGCTAGGGTTTGATGGAGATGACGGTGGTGCCTAGGGTTTGGGACTGTGACAATGGCGACGACCTAGACTGAGTAACAACGACTGGATAAATGGCTCGTGGAGGTTCGAGCCCGAACTAGGGTTTGGCGTTGAAAGCAAGGGGTGGAGAAAATCTCAACAACTAGGCTTGCTATAAAATTCAACGTGAAAACAACTCTTGGTTCCAAGTCCATATATATAGGACTCCTAACTAGGGTTACCAAATATAATAACTTGCTAATGCTAAAGATAGTAAGTAATGAGAAAGACTTTAAAAACAATAGAGAACAGTTCTAGGACGGACGCCTAAGTCTAGGACGTCCCTTCAGTGCAAGTCGTCCTTGGTATCATGCTGGATCTTAGGACGTGTAGGTCTAGGACATCTCTTCACTAGAAGTAGCCATTGATAACATGACGGAGGATGGTGTGTGATTGGAAGACGCTCCATTTCTTGCAAATGCCTTAGCGACAATGCTCGTAGTTGCTTGGGCAATGGATTTGGCACGTGCTCTCGTAATTGGTCCGTTTGAACGAACACTCAACATCTCTTCCTCTTGTGCCTCTGTCAATGTCAAGGGGTGTCCCACATCATTCTCCCCTTCTTGGCCTCGAATCATCCCAGATTCGTCAATGTCAAGGTCTAGAGGCGTGTAAGGTGACAGGCACCATGTAACTCGTCTAGCATATCGTCGAGGCGAGGAATTGGATGACGGTACTTCACCGTTATTTGATTGATAGCCCGGCAGTCCATGCACATTCTCAACGATCCCTCCTTCTTTGGCACTAATATCACTGGAACACCACACAGACTTAGGCTCTGTCGAACATAGCGCTTGTCCAAGAGTTCGGTGACTTGTCTTTGCAGCTCTTTAGTTTCCTCCGGACTTGCCCTGTATGCCGCTCGGTTAGGCAAAGAGGCACCCGGTACCAAGTCGATCTGGTGCTCAATTCCGTGCAAAGGAGGTAGTCCGTCAGGTATCTCATCTGGCATGACATCCGCGAATTCCTGCAAAAGAGATGTCACAGACGATGGTAGTTTATCGACATTCTCGGTAACAGTAAGACACGCAGATGGAATCAATAAAAAGAAAGGAGAACGTCCCTGAATAATTGGAGTGATATCCCGTGAACGAGCAATGAGAAAACGACGCTCACAATGACCCTGGATCGTGTTAGTCAGATCCTTGAACGCAGGATCTTTGTGTCCTGCGTCACCCACTTTTGTCGGGCGACTCAGATTTGTTTTTGTGCGACCTGATCGTTGTTGTTTTGGTTGCGTCTTAGAAACATTTTCTCCGGGTCTAGTATGAGCCATGGGCTCAATGGTCTTTGGAACATGCTGTAAGGAGTTTGTGTCGGACAACGTATCTTCCTTGTTGGATGCCTTGGTCCTGGGCGGGTTCGTCTGGTCGGTAGGCCTCAGTTTTTGTGCTGCTGCATTTGCCCTCTCTATTGCCTTGATTCGGTCTCTTTCCACCTTATCATGTATGATTTCTTGTGGAGTCATAGACAGCAGTGTCACCCGACGTCCATTACTTTGGAATGTATAAGTGTTCAAGAAGCCGTCATGGACCGCTTTCTTGTCGAATTGCCATGGTCGTCCTAAAAGGAGGTGAGTGGCATCCATAACAACAACATCACAAGTAATTGTGTCAATGTAATTACCAATAGAGAAGGTAATGTGGCATTTCTTGGTTACCACATCACCGTTACCTTCTGAAATCCATTGTAGACTATATGGTTGTGGATATGGAGAAGTAGGTAAGCTTAGGACCTGAACCACCTTCTCATTTAAGATGTTGCAACATGAACCACTGTCTACAATTACACTCAAGGAGGAAGTGCCCACAATACAGCGGGTGTGGAACAAGTTCTCCCGTTGATCCCCTATCGATGTGTCTTTCACTGTCAAAGCACGACGAGCAACTAGGGTTAGAGGTGTGCCGTCATTAAAGTATGGAAGACCACATTCATATGGCTCGTCGTTTTCATAGTCGCCATACGCAGCTTGTGGTGCGTCCTCGGAGTCCTCATCATCCTCATAGGACTCGTATCCCGTTGATTGGGAGAACAAGACTCGTCTGGGATTGGAGCAGTCACGAATGAAATGACCACGACCGCCACACTTGAAACAAACGCGGTCGCTGGTCTTCTCATGTCGACCGTCCATCTTTGGATGAGGTGGAATCGTGGGCAACTTTGGAGCTTCTGAACGACGAGGAGGTCGGCTCGAAGTAGGTTGTTGGGACTAGGCTGCGCACTCACAGTTTGGTTAGTGGAAAGAGTAGGATTTGGTTTAGGATCATACCTTCGCGACACTGATGTCGAGAGCCATGGGTAGACCTTCTTGCGCACAAGTCTTTGATGTACTTTTTGAGCAGCATGTGCAAGAGTGGTCAAGTCATTGATAGGAAACACATCGACCTCTTCCCATAGATCGACATGCAACCCATGGAGGAACTTCGTCCGGATCGTCGCTGGAGTGACGCTCATGCCCGTCTTGAAGTACAAATCCTCAAGGTGAGCAAGGAACTCAAGAGGTGTGCTCGTACCTTGGCGTGCAAGAGCAATCTTCAAGCACATCTCGTTTTTATATTCTGAAGGGACGTATTTCTCATCATGACGAAGACAAGTTGGTGCCATTGCTCAATTGGGTCTTGTCCCAGACGTGCCATGTTCGTCATGTCTCTATGCCACCATGAATGTGCGGCTCCTTGGAAATGTAAGGTTGCAATTTCTACCTTCTCCTCCTCGGTATAGTGGCAATGCTAAAGTGCATGTTCCGTACCTTGCAACCAATCCAAAAAGACAGCAGCATCGTATTCACCGAGAAAAGGTTTGATCTTTACCTTAATGTCTCGTCTAGAGTTGTGGTTTGGTTGGACTTGGCGTCTTTCTTCTCGTTCTCGCTCTCCATGGAAACCATGAGCATTGCCACGACCTCCATTATGTCCCCTACGACGTCTAGGGCATCCCTGATCATACTCATCATAGTCATTGGGGTTAGTGTCATAGGACATAGGAGTAGGAATCTTACGCGGTATCCATCTAGCCGGATGAGTCTGATTTTCGGTAGGCTCGGCTAGTGGTGGGTGAAAGTTCCCTGGATTTACTTGACCAGCGAAATCCATCTCCTCCTCGTCATATTCACCGAAGGCTTGATGGAATATGGTCTAGATGGGGCTCTCTGACCCTGTTGCATTCGACCATGTCGTTGTCTAGACGGGAGTCCTGCAACAGCCGTATGACGGTTATCATAATAAGGATCATGGTTCGAGTTGTCATACCTTGGTCTGTCAGAAGAGTGAATGTGTTGACGTTGTGTGTCGACCTAGTCCGAATAGTGGTCATTGTCATCATGGTCCCGTGAGTGGGATCGTGGCTCCCATCTATCCTCAAATGGGTAATTCGCCGGTTTTTCAATGATGGACCTTAACCTTCCATTTTCTCGCTGAGACTCAGTATTATGTTGGGATGAGGACGCAATGCCTTTGCCTTTGTCAAAGCGAGAAGGTTGAGAAGTGATCTGGCCATTGTTAGCACGCGACGGTGTATCTACCACTACGGTCGTAGGACCATGTTGAGCGTCCATCAACCGCGTCAAATGAGCAAGGCGATCGGTTGCCTCAAGGCGCTCTGCCTCTGATCTTGCAAGCTCTGCCTCTTTCCTAGCAAGGAGTTCCTTTGTCTCCAACAATTCAGCGGTTGTCGCCTCGTAGTCCTCCCCATGCAAAGACATAGAAAATGGGTTATACAACAAAAGGAAGCAACAACAAGAGCTACAATATGCAGAGAACTTAACTCAAGAATCAAAGTCTCTCGGTATCTAGTTTAGGCAATCCATGAGGGAGGTCAAGGCAAGGAAGTGAACTCGTATGCAATAACCTTCTCAAGCCAAATCAAGCAAGCAATATCGTCCTAAGATGATTAAATCAAAGCAAGTATCGATGCAAGATAAGGTCTTTTATAGATTGTGCTAGACTAGAAGAGAGATTTTTTTTTTTTTGAAGGTTTTGTGTAGGACGAACTGTTTTTTTTTTTTTGTCTTAAGTCGTGACTTTTCTTTTTGATTTGGAGTTAGACAACACAATGAGATTTAAGAAGAAGAAAACAGGTAAGCAGCACAAATTTCAGCGTATTCGTGGAATGCAACCCTGTTTAAGAGAGGAATTATAGACTTGATGCAACAATCACAAACTTATCATTCATGCAAGATATATGATGCAGCGAAATAATCACAAGCACAATAGCAAGATAGACAAAACCAGATAAATTATTGCAACCAAGGAGGTGAGGCTACTCGCAAACAAAAACAAACGCTCGGTTTGATTCAAACTTGCAGTGCAAGTCAAATTTCCTAGGGTTTCGGTCACTCTTTTTTTTTGTATTTTTGTTTAGACAAATTGATGGAAGATAATGAAATGATGAAAAAGCTATAGGTAATAACAATAAATGAGGGAGAAATTGAAAACAAGAGAAGAATCTACCACACGTCGTACCCCTGGAAGCTGATACCAGTTGATGTGAAGACCTCTTGCAAGGCTCGCGGGGGACGGATCTAGGCAGGACGCGTGGCTGGAGAATCCTTGGAGACGCAGTACTTGCTTGAACTAGGTCAAAGACTGAACTCACAAAATGGGCGGATGTGAATCTGGGTAGGACGGCGTCCTAGGACGGTTCGGCTTCAACGGACAGGGTTAGAAAGTGTGACGGCGGAAACGATTTGATGAAGGGATGATTATTGAGGGTTTATGAAGTTAAATGAGGTGCTGAAACGATGATATGAAGGCTGGAAGAAGATGACGGTAATTAGGGTTTGGGAAGGGTGGCGGCGGCGGCTAAGGTTTGATGGAGATGACGGTGGCGGCTAGGGTTTGGGACTGTGACAATGGCGACGACCTGGACTGAGTAACAACGACTGGATAAATGGCTCGTGGAGGTTCGAGCCCAAACTAGGGTTTGGTGTTGAAAGCAAGGGGTGGAGAAAATCTCAACAACTAGGCTTGCTATAAAATTCAACGTGAAAACAACTCTTGGTTCCAAGTCCATATATATAGGACTCCTAACTAGGGTTACCAAATATAATATCTTGCTAATGCTAAAGATAGTAAGTAATGAGAAAGACTTTAAAAACAATAGAAAACAGTTCTAGGACGGACGCCTAAATCTAGGACGTCCCTTCAGTGCAACTCGTCTGGATCATAGGACGTGTTGGTCTAGGACTTCTCTTCACTATAAGTAGCCATTGATAACATGACGGAGGATGGTGTGTGATTGGAAGATGCTCCATTTCTTGCAAATGCCTTAGAGACAATGCTCGTAGTTGCTTGGGCAATGGATTTGACACGTGCTCTCGTAATTGGTCCGTTTGAACGAACACTCAACATCTCTTCCTCTTGTGCCTCTATCAATGTCAAGGGGTGTCCCACATCACCATGGTTACGTCTTCCCCAAGGAACAAACCCAGAAAAAGAAATCTGAAGAGACCTTAACCTCAGACATCGTCGCTGCGCTCGTAGCACAACAAGTCGGAGCCTTGAGGAAAAAGATGATGTTGATGCCCGGGGCCCCCTAATCCATAATCCCTGAAGACGAATTCAGATTCGAGGAAAGCCCGTTTGTTGCCGCTATCGCCGTCAAGAAGATCGCCAAGAAATTCACCGTCGCGGACCTCCCCGTCTATGATGGGTCAGACGACCCGGAAGAACACGTCTTGCTCTACAAAGCTAAGCTCTCCACAAGTCCGATCGAACCAGAATTAAAGGAAGCAATGATGTGCAAGTTCTTCAGCTCAACGCTAAAAGGTCCAGCCTTGACGTGGTTCATCCACTTGCCCAAGGGAAGTATCTCCTCCTACGCCGAGCTCTCCAACCAATTACGGCTGCAATTCGCCAGCAGTAATAGGGCCTTCTTGAAACGCTTCAATGATGAAAAGCCACCGCCGACGACGCGTTCAGGCGAGCACTCCCCCGAGATAGTGATATGTATAAAGAACTGACGAAGACTCGTCCCGAGTCATTCGTCTCGACTAGGGAAAGAGACATGGAAGCCATACGATTGGAAGAAGATCTGCTAAGGTACAACGAAGAAAATTCTCGATCTCCACTTAGGCGAACTCCTCCGCGCAGAAACTCTCCTCAACGTCGACACAATGACCGACATCAAGAGCGAGGGGAACGTCATGCCAGGAGAAACAAGCCATTCCAAAGAGAACCGCAGACGGTGCATGTTGTGAGCGAGGTCGATAGCGTCTACATGGTAGACAAAGGTATCTCTATGAAGACCGACGCGTTGCGAGTCATGAGCGCGATGGAAGGATTATGTGACGTACAGTGGCCGAGAAAGCCGAATCCCGGAAGGAGACCCGGAACAGGGAAGGGGTACTGCGAGTTTCATAACGATACGGGTCACACGACGGATGGTTGTTACACCCTGAGAAAAGAAGTGTTAAGGTTGCTGAAAAGAGGAGATCTAAAAGACCTACTCTCCAAAGAAGGAACGAACGCGTTTGAAGAGAGAAAGGAAGTCCCCTACTCCACTTCCACCTCCATCAAGTCATATCGGGACTATACACACCATCATCGGAGGCTCTTCCACGAGTGGCTATACCGCATCCTCCGCCAGAAGGAATATCAAGATCCTACGCGACGACAGCGACATGACAAGGGTTTACCAAATTCGCCCTACAAGAAGGAATTACCCAATCACGTTCGAAGAGCCAAACGAGAAGGTGGAGCATCACGACGGGTTAGTCATCTCCCTCACCGTTAGCAATTGCCTAGTCAAGAGGATTCTCATAGACAACGGGAGCTCCGCCAACATCATCACTGCATCCGCCATAAAGGAACTCGGACTATCCAACGACGACGTCATAAAGAAGCATGTCCCTCTAGTGGGGTTCAGTGGCGAAGTGGCAAGCATGTTGGGAGAGATCAAGTTGGCAACATACGCAAGAGGTATTAATATGCAAGCCAAGTTTGCAGTAATGGAGATCGAGTCACCCTACAATATTATCCTGGGTGCAAGACATGAAAGCTATACCCTCAACGTATCACCAATCCTTGAAATTCCCGTCTCCATGGGGGATCCAAGAAATCAATGGCGAGCTTCAAGTCACAAGAGAGTGCTACAGCATTGGGATGAAAAAAGCCACTAAGGCATCGGTGGATGATACGCTGCACTTTGTATAGCGTAACTAGGGGTTATTACATTGATTTAGGAGTATTATTATATGTGTTTCGAGTCATTATTATGTTCTGAGATATTTATTAAGAAGTGAAGAAATGAAGATCAGAACCAAAGAAGATTGAAGACTTGAAGAATGAAGAAGCTTCTGCGACGTCAACCGCGATCGCCACTACCATCCAGGCGATCGCCATCATTCAACAGAAGTCATTCGAGAAGACATCAGCGACCGCGATCGCCATAGACGAGGTGGCGATCGCCATGAAGCATGGGAAGTTACTGCTGATTTACAAGGTGGGCCGTACGTGGATCAGAAGCAAGGTGGGCCCAAGTGGAAGAGCAGTACGTGGATTAGGAAGCAAGTTTCGCCGAATTGTGTTTGTTTTATTTCCTTATTTCTTTATTTCTCTTTCCTTATTTTCCTTAATTAGTTTTAGGATATTTCTTTTACCATATATTTTTAGGGTTAGACTCTATATATACCCTAGTTCTTATCATCTTTTCTATCATCTTTTCCATCAGACAATTTAGTTCTGCAACCATGAGCAGGAACTAATCTCCGCGACCGCGATCATCCGCGACCGCGATCGCCAGTTGTTGATGGCGATCGCCAAGAGTCCCCAGAGTACATTGACGATTATGTTCGCCTGAATTTTCCCCCTCTGTTCTCTCAGAAGCCTGTAGCCCCCTTTCCTGAGGCATTGAAGGATACTCGAAGGCTGGAGAACGACAACGAAATCTTCGAAACCTTTAGTAGGTGTGAGGTAAACATTCCTTTGCTCAAACTTGTTAAGAGTATTCCTAGATTTGCTAAGTTTTTGAAAGAAGTTTGCACTATCAAAAGAAATCAAAAACTGAAAGGAAAGAAGAAAGTTGAAATAAGTGAACAAGTTTCTGCAGTGTTTCAAAAACGCATGCCTAAGAAATGTGGTGATCCAGGCATATTTAGCATTCCATCTGTGATTGGTGAAACTAAATTTGACAAAGCCATGCTAGATTTAGGTGCATCAATCAATGTTTTGCCTTACTCCTTTTATGAATCACTAGGCTTAGGACCCTTGTATAAAACAGGAATTGTTATTCAACTTGCTGATAGGTCTACTGTATACCCGAAAGGGGTTGTTGAGGATGTTCTTGTTATGGTTGGTGATCTGATTTTTCCTGCTGATTTATTTGTGTTGGATATGGAGCATGCTAATAATGTCACACCTATACTGTTAGGTAGACCTTTCATGAAAACTGCACAAACGAAAATTGATGTTAATAGTGGGACTCTCTCTATGGAGTTTGATGGGGATAAGGTAGAATATAATATATATGATATGGATCCCATTGATAAGAATTCTCTATGTGCTATTGATGTGATTAATCCTACTTGTAAGGATGAATTACAACCTGTTTTAGAGAATATCTTAGAGCCCTAAAAAGTAGATACTGTTTTGTCTACTAATATGCAGAAGTGCCAGGCTAAGCCAGAGCCTAAAGGTAAGCTCTCTTCACATCCTTTGGGCAATCGCCCTCCATTACTGACCTCGCCAGGTACCATTGATGTCTAGTGTGCAGGCATTTGACATTGCGCTTAAACAGCCGCCTGATACGGTCAAGGAGGAGAAAGTGAATTAAACCACCTTCATTGCTAGAGACAAGGTGGTTAAGGTAAGAGGGACGAGATTTAAGGCGTTCCATGAGTGGTTCAAGAGAGAATTCAAACAAGAGATGGTTTTCACAAAGCCAAATGGCGTTAGTTAAAACTCTTGAGTTTCATGTCGAGCCACGACATAAAATAAGGCGCTACTCGGGAGGCAACCCGAGGTTTGAGTTTGTTTTTATTTGTTTTTGTTCGGTTTAATTTTCCTTTTAGTTTTTCTATGGACAGGAGGAAATCACCGAAGCTTAGGGTCCGCTACAGTCAGTAGCCAATCTCGCTGTAAGTCTTCTCTCCCGTCTAAAAAAAAAAAAAAAAAAACCGAAAATTCGAAAATCATTCCGAGAAAAAAATAATATATCGGATTAAAAAAAATAGAGTGCAGAAAAAAAAATATATGAGAGAAAAGAAAGTAAGGAGCTGTATTACATCAAGTTTGGTTTCATTAGTACTATCATTCTAGATCTACATTCGCTGGAGCTTAGCTTGTTGGTGACCATGTTCTTTGCAAAGAGTTGATTTGTTTGGGTCACTTTCTACATTAGAGGTATTCTTTCTTTTGCTTTAGATGAGCTATGCATTATTGGATTACATTTAGTTCTCATCTAGTTTCTCATTCTACCACACTTTGAGTTTTATTGGAGGAAGGTCATCCGACCTTGTATGTGAGTCTTCTGTCTCCTTCCCTGGGTTCGTTTTTATGTCTTCCATTTCATTGAGGACAATGCAATGTTTAAGTATGGGGGAGGAGAATGTATTCACATGTAATTATTTGGGTGTTGGTTGTATCTGCATGAGCTTATTATATATATTGTATGAAAAAGCCACAAAAATTGAAAAAAAAGGCATACAAAATCCTTGGATAGCAAGATCTATGCAATAAGAAGGTGGCTTGACCGGCATTAGGCTGGGGCAAAAATAAGTCTTGAGTGATGTGAGTTTTGTGAGCCTGGAACAATTATTGAGTGGTTGGGATGAAAACCCGAAAGGGCGCCCAAGCAAGATGAGTGTTATAAAAAAATTGAGTGTTATAAAAAATTGAGTGTTTTAGGACCATTATCATCTTGGCGTATGGAGACATAAGAAGGAGGCGTATAGGAGGATTCGGGTAGGCCACTTGGAGGAATAAGGTGTAGTTCTGGGTATGTGCTTATTTACAAGGTGGGCCGTACGTGGAACAGAAGCAAGGTGGGCCCAAGTGGAAGAGCAGTACGTGGATTAGGAAGCAAGTTTCACCGAATTGTGTTTGTTTTATTTCCTTATTTCTTTATTTCTGTTTCCTTATTTTCCTTAATTAGTTTTAGGATATTTCTTTTACCATATATTTTTAGGGTTAGACTCTATATATACCCTAGTTCTTATCATCTTTTCTATCATCTTTTCCATCAGACAATTTAGTTATGCAACCATGAGCAGGAACTAATCTCCATTGTTTTACTTGGCGGTTGAAACCTTCAGTTATTAAGTTGTGAGATCTCTAAACTCTTGTTCTTTTCCTATGGGTTTGTATTAATTCTCTTGTTCTTCATCTATTGATTTCTATTAGTTTTGCTAGCTTGATCACCTAGTTTGATTGATAGTTTTCTATTGCTAGACTAGGAATATACGGTGGAATTCCTTGTCATTGTAGCATTCATATCTGCATGATCTGGTAGTTGATTGCTTTTATGAAAGAGAATTGATTGCATGTTAATACTTGACGGTTGTAAGTTATTGCATGCATCCTTATGATTCATGTGCCCTTTACTGCTATTTCATCTAATCTTGAGAGGTTTCCCTGATTGTTGAATAGTAAGTATTATCAGGACCGGTTGGCCTGCTGACATATTAAAGATTGGAATAGGAACATTCCCTAGGATTGAATAGAACTTGAGATAAATCTATGATCAACTTGATTGACTGTTGTGTGGATACTTGCTAGGTGAAACCCCTTCTCATCATATTCTCACCCAAACTCCCTTTTGTTTGATACTTGTTACTTTTGTGTTTCATACAATCAAAACCCCCCCTGGTTACTTGTTACTTGTTCACTAGTTGATATTTCACTTGACTGCATGGATTTGGTGTTTTGATTCCTCTGGGTTCGACCTCTACTTACTTGCTATACTCTAGTTAGTGTTTAGAGTTTATTTCTTTGATTTGGCACTACGACTTTAGCCTCATCAGTAGATAAAGGAAAGAAAGCATAGCAATCAAGGAATCGCAAAGAAAAAGCTAGGGGTGGAAAGTCAATCCCCGACGCAATGGGAAGAACAGAGTTGAACAAGCAAAGGAATACTAATACGCCAAGTAAGTACGAGCAAAAGATCCAAACAAACAGCAACAACCCAAGCTACATGTTTCTGGAACACCATCCGCCATAAGCCTAAAGAAGTAATAAGAGCTTCCGAGTTTCCTAGCGTTATTTCCTTTATGTTCTTTCTTGCATGAGTAGGATTAGTTTCTTTCAAGAGTCTCAATAAATTTAGTATCGTTATCTTAGCTTCAGAGCGACAAGGGGTCGCGACGACTAGGGGTAAGCGTAGAAGTCAAAGTCTGTCAGTTCGTGATGCATTTTCTTTATTAATGTATGAATACACTCTTTTTCTCCTACATGTTAAAGTATGTTGTTTTTCAATTTCCAAATTACTTGCTCTCTGTCTATGACGTAACATCAAGCTTAATAGGCCGCGGCGAAAATCCGCACCGGGGAGGAATTTCGTTAGCCTACGCGTTCGAGGCTCCATCTACGCGTAGACAACGTTAGCCGAACCGCCGACCCCGAGTCGAAGCTTCCCATGATTGTTAGCGACGTGTGGAAATGGTCATGGGGAATGAAGCCCGACACCTCACGAAACCGGCACGACCCTCTGAGCGAAGAAGGGAAACCTATCGCCATGACCACTCTCCAGGAACGCGTACTCGCGCCTTCCACGGCCCCTCGGAGAGTCATGAATCCACGGGCAAAATGCCAAACCGGCAGGGATGCATCCATCGGCATCGTAAGTCCTAACAATCTAGAAATTGGACGCCACACGATGAATAGACCCGTCGATTAAAAGAGTTCGACGTCGACCTAAACGCTAGCGTGAGGCAATGGAACCACCTTAAAAGTAAGGGGTAACGTCACAAGATGATAAAAATCACACGCTGACCTATGTCCGCCACTCGCTTCAGGGTTCGGAGGAAATGCTGGACCCAATCTTCATGTAAGTCGGCAACGTAACTAAAGCAGCCGCAATGACCATACCATCTTATTAAGTAAACGAAATCTTCTAACACGTTCACTACGAGCGAAGTATCGTACCAGGGGTGGGAAAACCACACCCTACAAAGATAAAGTAGGAGCCAAAGAACCAACCCTACGTACTCATAAATAAGGTACGCGTAGAAGATCACGAAGGTCAAAAGCCAAAGGTTCTGCACACACGCGAAACAAGACACGCGCACCAAAACAAAGTACATAAGAGATGAAGACCAGATAGGGGGTAAACTCCTAAGATGTCCGCAACGTGAAGATTGACGCGTAAGATGCAAGAAATAAAATACGACATACAATAAGTAAAGAAGAATCCACGAGTCTTTGATAGCTCTAACCTAGTCTACAAGAAGCCTAGGTCAAACCTACCAAAAGGGGTGGGAGTACTCGAGAAATCAAGAAGCACCCCCGAGATAAAAGATCGATTCGAAAAAAGGATCCAAAAGTCACTCGAGTAACGTATGGACGAGTACGCAGTCACCAACAAAAGGAAGACTAAATACAACGACATATTCGAGTCATAGAAGATCTTGAAGACGTCTTCACCAACAAGTAAGTAATTCCAAAATAAAGTAACTATATTATAAGAAGCCCATTATGAAGGGCGAGAATGGAGATATCTACAAGTAAACGCCCTGAAGAACGGAGACGCGTAAAAAAAGGAAAGAAAAAGGAATTTACAAAGAACTCCAAGGGAAGAACGACCCCGGAAAATCAAGAAGAGTCATTGTCAGACTCAGAAGAACTCGATGAAGAACCATCCCCGTCCTCATACTCGCGTTCATCCCCTTCCTCGTCTTCTCTATCTTCCACGATGTCTTCTTCACCAGCATCTCCGTCATCTTCGACGTCATCGTTAGGGTCGACCTCGTCGAGATGAGGGACGTCATCCTCCATAACATGAGGACTCGCCGGAGGATTCATAGGCGTAGGTCCCGCGTCGACACCTTCAGGAAGCTCCGGGAACGCCTCCTCAAACTCCTTCCGTTCCATCACCAGATTCCAACCGCGATATTTACCAGCGGCATACTGTTCGATGACTTCCACACGAGAAAGCCAGGACCAATAAAGCTTCACCTCCTTGAGCTCAGAAGCAAGCTTCTCCTCCACCTTAGCCTTCTCGTCCTCCGGAGTAGTGATCCTTGCCTTCGAGTCCTCGACTTGTTTGGTAAGATCAATGTGAAGTTTAAGCGCCGCCGTAACCTTCTCTTGAGCCTCGCTCTCCGCCTTACGCGACGCCTCAACTATCGATTCAAGATCCTTAATCTTCGCCTCGTCAGCCGATTGCTTGACCTCCATAGCTTTCACCCGATTGAAAAAATCGGAGAAGCGCCCATTGACGCACAACAAAGATTGAAAAGCCTAAAGGAAAGAAGACAAAAAGTTAAGAATAAAATCAAAGACAGAAGATTCGATATAAAAAGCAAAGGAAACCTACATGCCATTGCGTAGCAAGCGCCTCTCCTATCACGTCTTCCGTCTCCATCGGCAAATAATAATCAAGCGACGGAGGATTCTGAAGACGCCTCATGGCGAGCAAAAATGACCTTCCAGACGCGACGATACGGGAAATAACTCATGGGAAGTCGTCCACGGTCTCGTAGTCGAAGTTTAACTTCTCAACCACCTTCTCTTTACCCTTACGTGACTTTTTCACTAGAGTTGAAGAAGGAGATGGAGACGAGATGAGAGAAATCATCGGCGAAATATGAATAGGGACCGCGGACGCAGTTCCCTCTCCAGTGTGGAACGCGTGGAAGCTACGCGTAGAAGGAAATCATCGACACGACGAGGTGAAAGGAAGATATCGTCGACGTAACGAGACGTGGCAAAGGTCTCGTTCTTCTCAAGGATTAGGTCGGCCGAGTGTATTCTATCTTATTCTATATTATATTATTGCAAATGGAAAAAGTTACGGTAGAGAATATATTTTACCTTGTTTATTATATCATTATTTAGATAGAAGGAAAAGATAAGATCTCGTTTCCTTAAAGATATTGTTAGGGTTAGCCTATAAATAAAGGCTAACGCCTGCTTTGTAATCATCTGAGCCGTCATTCGAGTAATACCAAGCTAAATAAAGGATAACTAAGCAATTGTAGAGCAAAGATCAAAGAGTACGGTATAATGTCAACACTCAAGAACAAGGTAGGAAGTTAGGGTTGAAACTTTAGCTTGGTATTACTCGAATGACGGCTTAGATACTTACAAAGCAGGCGTTAGCCTTTATTTATAGGCTAACCCTAATAATATCTTTAAGGAAACGAGATCTTATCTCTTCTTTTTATCTAAATAACGATATAATAAACAAGGTAAAAGATATTTTTTACCGTATCTTTTACTATTTACAATAATATAATACAAAATACGATAAAATATACTCGGTCGACCTAATCTTCAAGATAAACGAGACCTTTTCCACGTCTCGTCACGTCGACGACATCCTTTATTCTTCTTGTCGCGTCGAGATAATTCTTCTACGCGTCGCTCATCACGCGTTCCATACTCGTCGTATTTTTAGGCACAAACAATACCCCTAAGGCGTCTTATAGGGCTTAACGTCTAGTGGAGCTGGGAGACGCCTTCTTTCTTCAAGGGATACGTCTTCACTGTACTAAGAACGCGTTGATGATTACGTCACCTGAATTTTTAATGTCGTCGTAGAGCTTCAATCATCATTCCTCTTCAATTATTTCCATGTGGCAGGCGATGAGCTTTATTATCTGTGCCGGCAACGTTCATCTCCAACGGCTAGTTTCTTGGTGGAAGATGTTGTCGTTGGAAGAGTATCTTTCCCGAGATCCTTGCGATTTCCTTCCTATAAATAAGTCGGGATCTTTCCTTTCTCCGTACACTTCTTCTAATCTTTATTTTTCCCAAACATTTTTCCGCTCTCTTCATCTCTTCCTCGTTTGATCATTCTATTGCTCCATTTTCCCATCTACTGCTTTTCTAATGGCAACTCCAGTACTTTACGAGCCAAGGAAGGTGCTTCGTGAGTTTGATCGTTACGATTCCGAGGTGTACGACACCAGTCGCTTAAGGACCATTGCTGATCTTGGTCCGGACGTGAAGATCGAAATTCCTCCAAGAGGGGTTTGTGCGGATGCTCACCGACCGGGATGGATAGCGGTTTACGTGTATCCTTTCCTGGCGGGGCATCGATTCCCCTTCTCGCCCTTGGTCAAGGCCTTTATGCTCACTCTGGGCTTGGCGATAGGTCAACTTCTTCCCGGGGCTTGGCGCATTTTGGGCACCCTTGACGATGCCATTGAAAAGCATGGCTTGGATCTTGTCGCGGCGGACCTTGCCAATTCTCTAACTGTTTCGCTCAATTTTCCAGGAAGGGGTCTATTCTAAGATCAAGCAGAAGAAGGCTAGGATCACCTTTGAGAAAAGTACGGGCGATCGGGGTTGGGCCGAGGTCTTTTATTTCGTGGAGAAATCTTCCCTTTTCATAAGGAATGGAACCCCGAGAGTTACTTTCTATGTCGTTGGAGATGCGTGCTCTTGGCTTATCGAGGAGTGGAACCCCGAGAGTAAGTTTCATTACCTTATCTTAACTTTTTCTTTTTCTTTTCGTAAGGACGTATGTTTTACTCGTCGATGCTTTACTTACGTATAACTTTATATGCTTTACAGTTAACGCGGAGGCTCTCAAGACGAGGACGAATTCAAAAAAGGCTGTAGCCGCGCTTTTGGCGATTCCTGAAGTTGACCGGACCTTCTTTGGCCATGACGGAGAAGGTCATCGTTGCGGCCCTGCGACGCCATCTGGTAAGTCGGCTTCTTCTCGTTTATCTTTCATCAACTTATTTCCTTATACTTGTGCTCTAATTGTCTGCTCTATGTTGGTGATGCAGCTTCAATTTCTCGCGTTCGTGCTTACGCCGAGTCTGCCACTGATCTTGTGACGTCGAGGAAGAGGCAGCTCGCCATAAAAGGATGTTCGTCCTCTGATCCTTTAGACGTCGACCTTATGGCTACTTTAGAGTCTATGTCGTCTCCTTCTCTAGCTAAGGCGACACGTTCAAAGAAGGGAAAGGAGAAAGTGGTCGAGGCTCCCGAGGAGCAATACTCATCTGTGGATGAGTTCCCTGGTGTAATTTCAAATGCTTTCGCTCCGGGAAGGGAACTTCTGAAGGCCTTGATGGGGCTTCGATTTTCATCGTCTCTCGACCATTACGCGTCGATGGATCTTGCCGACGTTATGGGAGAGGCTTTCGCTGCTCAATGGCAGGTAAGATTGTAATTTCTATTTTCTCTTATGGCTTTCTCGCGAGCTTCCTTTCTTATTTTTCTTGTTCCTTCTTTCAGGGGATTCAGGCGTCACTATGCGCTTGGACGCTCTTATCTACGTATCCAAAACAGATGGAGGCGTTGGAGAAAAAGGCGTCTGATGCTTCGTCGGAGGTTGCGCGTTTGAACAGTTTGTTGGAGAAGTACCGTGACGCAGAGAAGACGGTGAAGGACAAGGTTACTGAGGTTCTTTCCCTTAACGAGACGATCACCAAGCGAGTCGAGGGTCTGGAGAAGGATCTCAGTACCTTGAAGGAGGACGTGGAGAGGAACAGGGCGCAGCATGACAAGGATTTGTACGAGGCGAAGATCTATTGGTCTTGGCTATCCAGAGTGGAGGTTTATGAGGAGTATGTTGCTGGCGAGTACAAGGATTGGGATCCGCTGAGCGAACGTGCTGAGTTTAGGGAGGCTTATCCGGAACTTCCTGAGGGCGTTGATGATGGTCCTTCTTGGAGGCGTTCGAATGCTCATCCCGATGTTGAGGACGTTGAGGGTGGGGAGCACGTCGACGAAGAGGAGGCTCCGACTAACGAAGAAGAAGGCGATGGTCGCGCATCCAGATCTGGGTCGTCTGAGGGCGAGTCCAAGTCCTTGTAATTTTCAACTTTTTCTTAGCGTAGGGTATTCGTACGAATTGCTTGTAGTTTGGAGTGCTTCTTTCTTTTTATCTAAATTAAAACATTGTTTTTCTTTTTCCTTGAATTCAGATCAACATCGTTGGTGACTTCGTTTCGTTGCCGCCAGCTTTCTTGTTCTCATGTCATTCTTATCCTTTAGGTACTCTTTTATTTCTTTTGGCGTAATCCTACCCCTTTTGGTAGGTTTGACTTAGACTCCTTTTAGACTAAGTTAGAGCTACCAAAGATTATCATATTCGCTTCATTTGTTTTTCGCGTCGTGTGCGTTAATCTTCACGTTGGAGACGTCTTGGGAGCTTACCCTTTATTTGGCATTGATATCTTACGTACTTTGCTTTGGTGCGTGTACTTTGTTCTGCGTTTGTCTAGAACTTTTTTCTTATTGATTCTAACTTCCTTAACCTCATACGCGTAGCTTGTTTACGAGTACATAGGTTTAGTTCTTGGCTTTCCCCTTTGCTACTTTATCTTTGTAGGGTATGGTTTTCTACCCCTAGTATGATACTTTGCTCGTAGTGAACGTGTTAGAAAGCTTCATTTACTTAATAAGATGGTATGGTCATTGTGGCTGCTTTAGTTACGTTGCCGGCTTACATGAAGGTTGGGTCCAGCATTTCCTCCGAACCCTGAAGCGAGTGGCGTACATAGGTCAGCGTGTGATTTTTATCAGCTTGTGACGTTACCCCTTACTTTTAAGGTGGGTCCGTTGCCTCACGCTAGCGTTAGGTCGACGTCGAACTCTTTTAATCGACGGGCCTATTCATCGTGTGGCGTGCGATTTCTAGATTGTTAGGACTTACGATGCCGGTGGACGCATCCCTGCCGGTTTGGCGTTTTGCCCGTGGATTCATGACTCTCAGAGGGGCTGGAAGGCGTGAAGACGCGTTCATGGAGAGTGATCGTGTCAAATAGGTTCGACCTTGTTTGCTTAGAGGATCCGGCCGGCTTCGTGAGGTACCGGGCTTCATTCCCCATGACCATTGCCACACGTCGCTAACAATCATGGGAAGCGTCGACTCGGGATCGGCGGTTCGGCTAACGTTGCCTATGCGTAGATGAAGCCTCGAACGCGTAGACTAACGAAATTCGCCCCCGGCGCGGATTTTCACCGCGGCCTTCTTGCTTCTTATTTGGTACACCGTACTCAAGAGGCACGTTCTCTTAATAGACATAGAGCAAGTCGTGGAAATGAAACAACTCAGCATGCTTAACACGTTGGAAAGAAAAGGTCTACTTGTATATTAATAAAAGATGCATCATGTGCTAACACTAACAAACATCGACTTCGACACCTACCCCTAGTCGCCATGACCCCTTGTCGTTCTGACCTAAAGATAACGACATGCTTTTATTGAAAATTTAATCCTACTCATGCAAAGGGAAATAAAAGGGAATCAAAAGACGCATAAAGGTATCTCAAACTCTTTCCTAATGGTGCCTTTACGGTGTATGACGTTTCAAGAACATGTAGCTTAAGTCGAGATTTTCCGCCATAAATTTCCTCCACTTTTGAACTCGGAGATTTTGCTTAAGTTTCCGTAGAGATGCGTCGTGCTTATCGACGCCTTTATCTCGTTTATTGGACGGCTTTTTCTTTGACGCGTCGGGGGTTACTCTTCTACCCCTAGCCTCTTCCTTGGATTTTCCATGACTTTTCCTCGTTTTTAGGCGTTTGGATTCTTTGTTACTCGATGATTCAGACCATGAAGACGCTTTCCTCTTCTCTATTCTTCGGATAGCGTAGGATTTTACTTCTAGGACGTATGTCTCGTCGCCTACCCTGCCTATTTTTTCTTTTATCTCGTAGAGCCTTCGTTGAGCATATCTCACATGTTCTTCATGGTCTTTTAATTGCTACGCCTTACTCTTTTTCTACAGGGATGCGTTGGTCGTACTCTTCATTCCTATGTTGTAGCATTCCCTTGCTATTTGAGGTTCACCCTTGATCTCTTGGATCCCCCATGGAGATGGAAACTTCAGGGATTGATGGTACGTTGAAGGTATAGCTCTCATATCGTGTAACCATGGCCTTCCTAGGATTATGTTATAGGGCGACTTGGCTTCCATCACTATGAACTTGGTTTGCATATTGACCCCTTCCGCCAGAGTGGTTAGGGTGATTTCTCCTAGCATATCGGCGACTTCTCCACTGAAACCTACTAAAGGGATGTACTTTTTCACCACGTCGTCGCTAGACAATCCGAGCTCCTTGATCGCGGATAAGGTGATGATGTTGGCCGAGCTTCCGTTATCGACGAGGATTCTTTTAACCTTGCAATTACTAATGGTTAAAGAGATAACTTACCCGTCGTGATGATCTACGCTCCCGTTGGGTTCCTCGAACGTGATTGGGCAGTCTTTCCTAACGGTCCTGACGTGCTAGATTGGCAGAGCGCTTCCTTCGCCGTGTAATGCTTTGATGCTCCTTTTGGCGGCGGAGGCGGTATAACCGCTTATGGGAGAACCTCCAAAGATCGTGTTAACTGTCCTTGAGCGACTCGACGAGGGAGTTTGTGGCATCGGGGATCTCTTCCCCTTTCTTGCTCCTTCGAACACGTCCCTTCCTTCTTTGGAGAGTAGGTCTAAAAGGTCGCCTCTTTTCACGAGACGTAACACTTCTTTTCTCAGAGTATAGCAATCGTCTGTTGGATGTCCCGAGTCGTTGTGGAACTCGCAGTATCCTCTTCCCGATCCTGACTTATTTTCCGGGTTTGGCTTTCTAGGCCACTTCACGTCGTGGAGCTTTTCCATCGCGTTCATAACCCTCAATGCGTCGGTTTTCATGTATACACCTCTTTCGACCGCGTAGAAGTTATTGATTTCGCTTACGTTATGCACCATGGGAGGTTCTCTATGAAACAACTTGTTTCTTCTATCGTAACGTTCGCCCTCCTTCCGTTGGGGAGAATCTCTGCGCGGAGGGGTACGTCTACGTGGAGATCGAGACTTTTCTTCAGCATGACTTAGGAGGTCTTCTTCAAGGCGTATGGCTTCCATATCTCTTTCTCTCGTCGAGATAAATGAAGTAGGACGAGTCTTCGTTAGCTCCTTGTACAGATCGTTGTCTCGGGGGAGTGCGCGTCTGAACGCGTCGGCAGCAGTAGCCTCGCCGCAATTTGGGATCGTAATCTTCTCGTCGTTGAAACGCTTTAAGAAGGCTCTTATGGTTTCGCCTTTGTTCATGCGCATGTTATGGAGATCCGAACGCTGCTTTGCGAACAACTTACTGCTGGGGAATTGCAACCGGAATAGGTTGGAAAGTTCCGCGTAGGAGGAGATGCTTCCCTTTGGTAAGTGGATTAACCACGTCAAGGCTGGACCTTTCAATGTTGAACTAAAGAATTTGCACATCATCGCTTCTTTCAACTCTGGCTCGATCGGACTCGTGGAGAGCTTAGCTTTGTAGAGTAAGACGTGTTCTTCCGGATCGTCGGATCCGTCATAAACGGGGCGGTCGGCGACGGTAAACTTCTTGGCTATCTTCTGGGCGGCGATAGCGGTGATGAAAGGGCTCTCTTGAAATCCGAACTCGTGCTCAGGGATTATCGATTTGGGAGCCCCGGGGATCAACATCATCTCCTTCCTTAAGGCTCTGACTTGTTGTGCTACGAGCGCGGCGACGGCGTCCGGAGTCAAGTTCTCTTTAGACTTTTCTTTCTGACTCGTTTCTCTCGATGGGATGGTGTTTCGTTGCTCCTGGGATCCGTAATCCTCTCTTTCTCCGGCGATAGCATCCATATGTAGGCGGCGAACGACGCTTTGACTACGAACATAGGTGAGTGGCTTCGCTGACTTTGCCCTGAGCTCTTTTATGATGGAGCGTAGTCGTTCGCTCTCTTTGGTGAGTCCCGACGTGTTCTCTTCGCTGGCGTTTTTAGCTTCTGTCCACGCCTTCTGGAGGGTGTTGAAGTGGACTCTGACAGAGGTCACGCTGGTCATATCTTCGCTCGTCTCCTGCTCTTCTGTGGGAATGTTGTCCTCTGGAGTGACAGGAGTGTTCTCGAGATCTTTTCCCGTGTTTTCTTCTGTCGGGACAAGAGGAATCGTTACGTGATCTTCTTCTTTGGATCTTTTTTAACCATCACGCGGGCTGTTGGTCGGACTTGTCATGATTTCCTGCAAAAAAGAAGTTCTTTTCGTATGGAAAGACAATCCCTTTTTTATCCCGCCCGACGGTGGGCGCCAATTGTTTGTAGCGAAATTACCTACGAGAAGATAACTAAGCAATTGTAGGGCAAAGATCAAAGAGTACGGTATAATCTCAACACTCAAGAACAAAGTAGGAAATTAGGGTTGAAACTTTAGCTTGGTATTACTCGAATGACGGCTTAGATATACTTACAAAGCAGGCGTTAGCCTTTATTTATAGGCTAACCCTAATAATATCTTTAAGGAAACGAGATCTTATCTCTTCCTTTTATCTAAATAACGATATAATAAACAAGGTAAAAGATATTCTTTACCGTATCTTTTACTATTTACAATAATATAATACAAAATAAGATAAAATATACTCGGCCGACCTAATCTTCAAGATAAACGAGACCTTTTCCACGTCTCGTCACGTCGACGACGTCCTTTATTCTTCTCGTCGTGTCGAGATAATTCTTCTACGCGTAGCTCATCACGCGTTCCATACTCGTCGTATTTTTAGGCACAAACACATACCATTTAAGACGTGGCCACAACATATGTAGTCATAATTTTGATACAGATAATATGTATCTGAGAAAAGATTGAGAAGGAAGAGATAGATTGGTTGAATCTGATGTTCTTGATAAACAACAAATTCAAAGATTCGGCGTGGGATGATAGAGGTAGAAACACATCCGAACACTCGAATCCATTTCCATTAGAACATAGACAAATTTTTACAGAGGAAGAGAATTGCTTTGTTTCTGAATGAATTACATTGAGTTACAAGGGTCTATTTAAACCTGATAACCTATGGCATTTATGTAATACTTCCCTGTAACAAATCTCCCTCCTTTAGACAACCTTGACCTCAAAGTTAAATCATTAAACCTTGCAACTATCAGCTCACCATTAGAACAACACATCAGCTGACTACCACTCCTTGAAATTGATCGAAGTTTAGAATTAAGAGCTCAGCGAAGCATTGTACATCATAGTAGCAGCCTCTTCATCCCTTTTGACAAGATCATCACATGTGGTTGGCCATTCCTTCTGAACAAATCAGCATCAACAAATTAATTGCAGACTGTCAACCCAACAATTCAGCACAAAAGATACACTTCATGCATGTGATTGAATTATCTACTTCTTAACAAAACTTCCAAGTAACAACAATATAATGCACCCAACTATGATATCAACAATATGACCCGACTTGGCAATATAATGCACCCTTTGAAACATAGACAACTCGTAGACAACACATCCACCTGCAACACCAAGTTTAAGATGTTCTCCTGGATCCCATGGTATCCCACAAACACCTTTATGTGTCAAAACATCTCTCTATGACATTTCCACGAATATCTCAAGGCCATAGAGATGAACCAAGATATCTATTGAGTTAAGTCCACCTGGATCAAATTTCACACATCCACTAACATTGTTGAAGTGCGACTCATACTTGTCTCTACCTATATGCATCATTATACAATTCACTAGTGTATTATGGAAATACAGATTGAGGTTGAAACATTCAAACAGTCCTTTGAGTGTTACTCCGGAGACTAGCTATATAAGCACTGACAAGGTAAGATTCAGGAAAGGTCACTCTTGAAACAAGTTGCTCAAACCTATGATGGTACTCAATAATGCCATCAGTTTCGTTTCAGTGATGGAGATCCCATTTGATTGTGATAACACTGAGATCTTTGTAGTATTGGCCGATAGATTCTTGCTGTTGACGCTCCCATAATCCCCAATGCGAAACAGATTCCATGGCCATCATCAAGTAGGGAAAATTTTGGTGCAATACGCAAGAAAGAATCTGCGAATGTTGTTGACGTCCTTGCTACATAGAGGAAATCCAAAAATCCTGGCCAAAATCTCCAAGAATGGCCAATTTCCTCCTTCGTGTGTCCAAAGATCGTGTGGCTCTGATACATTTGATACATATAAACTGTATCTGAGAAAAGATTGAGAAGGAAGAGATAGATTGGTTGAATCCGATGTTCTTGATAAACAACAAATTCAAAGATTCGGCGTGAGATGATAGAGGTAGAAACACATCCGAACACTCGAATCCAATTCCATTAGAACATAGGCAGATTTTTACAGAGGAAGAGAATTTCTTTGTTGCTGAATGAGTTACAATGAGTTACAAAGGTCTATTTAAGCCTGATAACCTATGGAATTTATGTAATACTTCCTTGTAACACATTCTCCCACTTGCTCCTCTTCCTTACAACATCCATCGGTTCGTCATCTCCAACTTCGGGCATCGGAGTCGATAGGACATACACCACCTTTAGAGTGGTCAAGAGGAAGTGCATCTTCTTCTGCCAACGGCGGAAGTCCATGCCTTCAAACTTATCAATCTTTGGAAACTTGGAAGTCATCTCACGTACAATAGCCATTGATCAAAAGAAAAATCCTGATTTCGATTGTTAGGAACTTGGTCGTCTGAACGGTAATTGCAGTAGAACGACTCCTCTTCAAGGGCTTGATCAACGATTACTTGACTGGGATAAGATATGAATCATGATGAAAACACTTCCCGAAATCGGTATTTTGCCCCTATTAAGCCTAAGGGATTACACAAAATCTGAAGTGAGATAAGACAAATCTTCTAGTTCTTATCGAGGCTTTCGACAAGAACTAAACTATAGAAATTGAGTGTTTTGGATTATTGGTTGTGTTGAGTATGAGTAAAAAGTTCAAGATCTTTCATCCATTGTCGACACCAACTCTCAGCAATCCTTTATATAGGCTTTAGAGAGAGAGAAAACAAAAACGGCTACCAAAAAATAACTGCTGCAGTTGGGCAGTTCCCGACGGTTATGGCGGTTACCACCATGTACACATGGTTGTCCGCATTTATCGGTTGTTACAAATTAATTACGCTAGAAATGACAGTCATTTACTTAATTAACATGTGTTAAACTAAAATAACCGTCAAATAACCGCTTCAGCCCCAAGGGAACTGAGATCCAGTTTTCATGGCCGAATACTCGTCAGTTCCCTTTACAGAAACTCAAAAGATGTTTCAAAGGAGCTTGACTTTTACATGTAACATATATCATTTGTTTTTCTGGAACTAAATTTACTTACACAAGCGTGTACTCCACACACCCAGACTTGTTTTCTAATGAAGTGAGTTCTCATGATGTCGCATGAACTCCAATTACACTATATGACAATGATTTCACTAAAATCACCAACAAGCAATGCATGCTGAGGCTGGGCCGACAACTAATCTATATGCTTACTTAGCACTCAATCTTCTCAAATTCTGTTCCCTTTAATGTTTTAGTGACTCAAAATTTAGTACGGAGTACTTGAATTATGATATGCGATACTTAAGTTGCTAAAATGTAATGAAAAGAATGAAAAAAGAATAGAGAACAAGTCGAGAAGAAGCTAGAGAAGAATATAAATCTACAAAGCTATAAAACCCAGGTAGATTCCTCAATCTTTTACAATTTCCCATAAATAGCGGTTGGTAGCTAATAACACAAAAGTTGGATGAAGTTTAGTTCTCCAGTATCAAAATGATGAAATGACCAAGTATCTGGAGACAACCTAACTATAACCGTCCAACTATTTATTTTAGAACATTGGCTATACAAAAAGAAAGTCTAGATTTCATTTTTCTTTTTGCTTTACTCTGATTCTCTGTTTTATCATAATCTTTTTTGGTTAATTTCTTAACCAAATCTTGAATATAAAATCTAGGTACATCCCTTGTGTTTTGCAGCATACACACATGACACATATCACTTGCTCTTTTCATTCCCACATTCCTTGCTTAGTTCCAACTATGGAATTTACTTGGCACTCAACAACTTCCCACGCCATAACATCAAAGGCCTACAAATTTGCCAAGTTTTCAAACTCAAATCTCTCGGTGTCTTATTCTCCAACTCCAATACCAACCAACAAAAACCTCAATCTATTAATGGCAGCTGCACTAATGAATATTTCACTGAAAAAATTCACCCACAACCCCAAAATAGCACAGCTTCCGACATTGAAGAGCTTTTTGAAGCCATATCCAAACTCAAACTGGCCTACATCAAACTTCAGAATGCTCATCTTCCTTATAACGCTCTTAAGATCAAAGCTGCTGATGAATCTATTGTCATTCAGCTGGATAAGCTTGACAATTTAATCAGAGTCAAGCAAGCTGAATCTGATTTTTAATTCTTGTCATGTTGATTTGCAGTTTCTAGATAAGTTGGAGTCTGAAATCAAGGCTAGAGAGTTACATATCATCCGCCTAAAGAAACAGATTCAAGGTTCGAGATTTGGCAACGCCAAGAACATTGAGGAATTTGAAGAAATCTATGGAGGAGTTTCCAATGCCATATGTGATTTTTCGAAGCTAATGATCATGTTAATGAGAGAGTCAGATTGGGATTTGGATTTTGCAGCAGAGTCTATTCAGAAGTCAGTTGTCTACACAAAAAAGTGTCATAAAAAGTATGCATTTCAAGCCTTTGTTGCTAGGAGAATGCTGCATTTGTTCTCTTCTCAATCTGATGAAAATGTTAGTTTCGAACTTAAGCCGATCGAATGTCAGCATTAATCGAGGAACCAAATTCGGCCTTCGGTGATTTCTGCATATCCAAGTACTTGTTGATGATTCATCCAAAATTAGAAGCTTCTATTTTTGGAAATCTTGATCATAGACGCATGATACTAAAGAAGATGCTGATGTAATAACACAAGAAGTAAACACACAAATACAAAGAAAGCAGTTAATTAATAGATTGGGACTTTGTGGGATGATTACAAATGAGGTAGCATACCTTTATTTATATTAGTGGGGGATTGCTTGAGATTGCTCAAGCAATATCTAGAATCCTCTATTCTATATTACACTAATTAATTCTAGAATTATCCTAATCTAGCTAACTGTTGACTAATCTAGATCTTTCTACTTGGCTTGGTATTGAGCCACCTTACTCCTTCTCCTACGGGCCTTTTTCTTCAACTTGTTTGGGCTTTTGTCATTAATCCATTTTGGACATATGAATTAAACTCCAACATCCTCCCTTAATTCGTATGTCCAAATGTCTTTGCATCAGCCTTAAAACGTACCTTCTTCATAGTACTCGCCATCGCATCACATCTTCTCTGCACAACTCTTACATCTGCTAGAAACAAATTCTTCTCGTTCTTGCGGCCTCGCATGATCAAACGTCCTCCCCTAAACACCTTGCACCACTTATACGTACCAACAAGCTTACAACTTTCTGATATCATCGCACCCAACGAGATGATGTTAACTCTGCTTGAAGGCACATACCTCACATTATGAAGAGTACGATTTGTACCGTTCTGAAGCCTCATCGTCACGCTTCCGGTACCTTCGACCTTCAACTTCTCTCCACCTGCTAAGTTGATGTGACCAAACTCTCCATCTTTCTTCAAGGTGTCGAATAACGCTCGATCTCCACACACGTGCATTGAGGCGGTAGTATCCACCACCCACTCAGACTTGACAACCTCTTTACTCGTTGCCAAGTATACATCCTCATCACTGACATCACTGACCTCATTCGTACCAGAGTCACCACTACACGACTGTGACGACCTCTCTTGCAGCTTCTTCAAGTCCTCCCTCAACTGAAGACATCTCTTTTGCATGTGACCCTTCTCCCTGCAGTAGTAACACTCCACGTCACTCCAATCTCGACCCTGACGTGGGACTACTCTCTCTCTCGGATCACCATGCCTCCTCACGTGGTTCCTCCCTCGCCAATGCTCCCCCGCAACTAGTATGCGATCCTCCTCAGCGTTGGTAGCGTCATTCTTCATCATTTGATCACTCTCCCGCAAATTAGCCATCACCTCATCCAGAGTGAGACTCGACCTTCCTAGAAGAAACGTCTGCACTAGAGACTTGTAGGACGTAGGCAATGACGCTAGCAACAACAATGCCTTCTCCTCATCTTTTATACTATCACATGCATTCATCAGCTGACATACTAGTTGATTAAACGAATTAATGTGGTCGTGAAGATTACCTCATTCTTGCATCTTCAGTGAGTACAACTCAATCTTCAAAAACAACCAATTCGTCAACGACTTCGACACGTAAATCCTCTCGAGCTTGTCCCTCAACCCTTTCGGTGTGGTCTCCCTTTCAGGTGATTTCCTTACACCTGACTTCCAAGGGCTTGAAGTACTCTGAGACCTTGGTCTCTGAATGTCTGTTCCTGAGTCACTGATCCCCGACGGTTCAACCTGCGGCTCCACATATTCTTCCTCTAGAATATCTACTACCTTAGTAGTCAGAGCACAACCTCCCTCCTCTTCTTCTATTGCTTCATATGAAGCAATAACGTCTCACTCGTCTTCACTATCATCTTCTTGAGTCCTTCTTGATTTTTCCTCCACCGAGTTTCCTTCGACAATCTTCACTCTGCAATCCCGAGCAAAGTGACCCAGCTTGCCACACCTGAAACATTTCCCAGAGTTTCTCTTTGGGCCTACCTTCTCCTGCTTAGGATCCATGCTTCTTGCCTCTTCTGTTTATCACTGCTCGGTCCCCCCTTAAACTCATATGGCTTCTTCCTATAATACGACCTTTGATTCTTCCCTTTATTTGAATAAAGGGCCTCCTCATGGTCTTTGACAGTAAGATCGGCCATCTGCTTTGCTAGTGTCTCTTGATTTACCAAGAGATTCTTTAACTCCAACAACGATGGTTGTGTGGGCCATCCCCGTATCGTCGTGATGAAGGTATTATACTTCGGCCTTAACCCGCGTATAATAATATGCCTCATACGTGCCTCACTAATAGATGACTCCTTATCTAGCTGGGATATTTCATAACATATATTCTTTACCCGCATAAAGTATTGAGATATGGACGTTTGACCTTGTGCAATTGTCCCTATCTCGTTTTCTAGCATTTGCAATCGTGCGTCATTCGCAAGTGAAAATAGAGATGCAAATGTGTCACATGCTTCTTTCGGAGTCTTTGCACCTCTAATATGCTCAATTAAATGTGTCTCAATAGTAACCTTAATAACATATAAGGCTTTAGCGGCACGTACCTTCCATTTCCTTAAGGCCTCTGCATTTGCTGGAGTACTCTCTGGAGGAGTTGTGCTTGCACCCGCTACCGTCTCCCATAAATCTTGCCCTTGGAGATATGACTCTATGCACGATCTCCAATATGTATAATTGTTGTTGTTTAGCTTCTCAATCCCACTTGTCGTACTCGATATATCTGTCATTGCTCCGACCAATTAATCTGGCAGCACAACGACGCAATTTGAGATTTTTAAACACTGACGAAAACCTCGTTATTCCCCGAGCAATAACCACGATCCCATACCGTAAAATTTCGCCGAACCCGACTAACTGCAAAGCCCGTAACACGACCCGGCTCTGATACCAAATATTGATGTAATAGCACAAGAAGTAAACACACAAATACAAAGGAAGCACTTAATTAATAGATTGGGACTTTGTGGGATGATTACAAATGAGGTAGCATACCTTTATTTATATTAGTGGGGGATTGTTTGAGATTGCTCAAGCAATATCTAGAATCCTCTATTCTAGATTAGACTAATTAATTCTAAAATTATCCTAATCTAGCTAACTCTTGACTAATCTAGATCTTTCTACTTTGCTTGGTATTGAGCAACCTTACTCCTTCTCCTACGGGCCTTTTTCTTCAACTTGTTTGGCCTTTTGTCATTAATCCATTTTGGACATATAAATTAAGGCAAAAGCTATACGCACTACATTTTGCAACTTTCCACACTACATTTTCGTACGCCCAAAATGGGCGTACGCTGGTTTTGGGCGGACAGTGCAAAATCCCAACATCGAATGTGAGGCAAAATACAAAATACGGTATTATGTATACGCCCAAAATGGGCGTACGCCCAAAATGGGCGTACAGTATAAATTTTAATAATATAGCCGTTTGAAAATAGCCGTTGGGGAAATACAATTTTTTACTCGTACGCCCATTATGGGCGTACGAGAAAAAAATTGTGTGTAACGGCTATTTGTCCAAATTCAGAAGTGACCGTTGGGGTATATTTTGCCTGTACGCCCATTATGGGCGTACGCCCATAATGGGCGTACGATTGTTTTTATCCCAACGGCTATTTTTTCAGAATATGACCGTTTGGGATGTAGTATGTGTATAAATGTAGGAACTTCGGATGGATGTTGAAGTCAAAAATGTCAAATAGGAGAGTTACAAATTTGAGTGATGGTGAGGAGTTTGAATATGTGACGGAGATTGAGTATGGGAGCGGTGAAGAGAACGAGTATGTTGAAGAGAACGAGCATGGGAGTGACGAAGACGATGCGATCGTGGATGAGAAAGAGTATTTTAGTGAACCCGACGACGGGATGTGGGACGACGATACCGACGAAGAAGGAGGAGACTTCGACGCCGGAGATTTTTCGGTTAGTAATTAATTAGAATCGTTTCGTATTTATTTACGTTATTTAGTTGCAAATAATTTGTAGAAGTGATAGTTTAGATTGATGTGGACTCGTAGTTTTAAGTTTTAGTTGTGATAAATATGGTAGTTTTTATTAATTATAGGGTATGGATTACTATGATTCGTTTGATACCGAAGAAACGTTTCCTACTAAGGAACACTTGAGGCGTTGGGTTCAGAGTATTGGTAGACAACTTATGATGGTATTAGTGACTCGCCATAGCAATGAGCGTCAAATGAATATAATGTGCTCGCATGCTGGAGTGTATAGATCAGGGAAAAAGAAAAGAGAGGATGGCGAAACAGAGGAGGTTGTTAATACAGAGCGGGATAGTAGGGATAAGAAGTCGGATTGCAAGTTTGAGATCCGAGGATATAGGTTCAGGGCGAGGGATGCGAGAGATGGATGGTATGTGAAGGTAAAATACGGACAACACAATCATAAGCTTTGCACTAGCTTCATTGGCCATCCGTACATGGGTCGAATGACGCCGAATGAGGTGAAATTTGTGACGGTATGTGCGAACAGCTTGACTACGCCGTCTGTTATTGCTACTCAGTTGAGTGCGGCCTTTCCAGGGAATACAACATCCACAAAACAAATCGCCAACTTTATTCAGAAGATGCATTTTGAGGATCGTGGAGATTTGACTGTTACACAATGGACCCTGAAGTTTTTGAAGGAGCGCAGCTATGTAGTGCATCCCCTCTGCAAGAAGAAATCAAACGAGGTGGAAATCTTGTTTTTTGCCCATCAAGACTCGTTGCACTTGTTGAAGATGTTTCCGTACGTCGTGGTTATTGACGCCACATACAAGACGAATAGGTACATAATAGTTGTATATCAAAAAAATTTTGTTTAAATATATTGCATATGCCTCTTCCTTCATTATTTAAATATATTATGCAGGTATAAAATGCCTCTTGTGGAGATTGTCGGTTTCACTTGCACGCATAAGACATTCAACATTGCATATGCATTCACGGGTAAGGAGGAAACAATGCACTACTTGTGGATAATTCAGAGGCTTAGAAAGTTGTTTGAGGATGCCGGAGTAATGCCGACTGCAATAATGACCGATCGAGAACTAGCTCTCATCACTGCAATCAAATATGTGTTCAAAGATCTTCCGGTTCAACACCTCTTGTGTTGGGTTCATATCAAGCACAACATCGAGGTAAACGCTACCAGAATTTTGAAAAATAAGGAATCGGTGAAAAGGTTGTGCTCGCAAGTATGGAGACTTTTTCTATCAAGAACGGAGGAACGATACGAGGAAAGACTGCTAGGATTGAGAACATCTTGGAGAAGCGGCGTCGTCGGATACATTGAAAAGGTGTGGCTTATCCCTTATAAGACAAACATTGTTTGCGCATGGACGGAACACAATCTTCACTTCTTCACGAGGACCTCAAACAGGTAATTTTTTTTTAACTTACTTAAACGTTTCCGATTTATTTATTAGTTTGATTATGTAACAGTTGTTTTACTTAAACGCGACATTGAATGAATAAAACATAGGGTTGAGGGAATGCATAAGGTGTTGAAGAAAATAATCGGTTCAAGTATAGGCGGTTTTAATCGAATGGTTGTGAGGATCCATGCAGCCATCGAGGGCCAGATTGTGAAGGTGAGGGCCACCATGGAAGAGGATCGGATCAAGACACCCGGGGTTTTCAGACGAATGAATCCACAAGTGAAATTGATATTTCGGCATCTATTCCATAATGTGTCTGATAGAGCGTTGCATAAGTTGTGGGATATATGGGAGGATATAAAGGCGAAGAATTATGAGGAACATTGCGAAGATTACTGGATGCGAGAATGTCAAGGCCTACCGTGCATCCACGAGATGGTGCAACATATTATTCAGAAGAAGCCATTCAAGCTCAATCAGATTCACAGATTCTGGAGGCAGCTACAATGGGATAGGATTGAACTTGATAACGGGGAGGTAGAGATTGGTGTACCTCAGACCATGCGGGAGTTGAGATTCATTGAGCTCAACGATAGATGGCAAAAGGGGGAACTTCCTGAAAGTCAGTGGTCTCAGATAGCGGACTTGTACACAATGTTGGAGTATCCACATCAAAGTCTTGCGTTGGAGCCGACGGGAATCAAGGATCCTGGCAGACCAAGAGGAGCGGTAGGAAAGAAGTGGGGAACCGAGAGAGAGATGAGCGCGTTTGAGTACGCAAGGGAAGAATTAGAGAAAAATGATGCTGCGAAGGCGAAGAATAAGACGGTTAGAGGAAAGGGAAAGGGAAAAGCAACGGCGGCACAACCTACTTTCAACGAGCCTACTATAATGAGGGAGTTTGAAGTTGCTGGGTGCACTGCGGCAGAGGCGTTTGGTCATTCAAGTGGCACTGGTGGAGAGGGGTTCGGATTATCAGGTTGCACTCTTACAGATGAGTTCCCTCAGCCAACAATGACGAAATGTGGGGTAGACTTCGGGGTTGACAATGTTGATCTCTTCATGTTTCCATACATTGTAGATGCACAAGACGTAAGGGCGGATGGACACTGTGGATATCGGTCACTAGCCATGTTGTTGGGGCATCACCAACAAGAATATCCTCGCATTCGCATGGAACTGACTACGGAGCTGTTAGAGAACAGTGATATCTACAGACGAGTCATGACCAGACTACGCCCGGATTTGGCAAACAACTTCGACGCTCTTGTTCAAGAGGTCAACTATAGCAGATCACCATGTCCTGAAAGATACTGGATGAGTATGCCCATGATTGGATTAGCATTTGCCACTAAGTTTCAGGTTGGTTTGATATACTTATCCAAAGTCCGATCATATTTGTGCTTACCGATGAAGGTGTATCAACAATGCTCCAGTCATGGTTTGAAAATTTATGCAATGGCTCGTGTGGGCTTAGCAAACCACTACATACCGGTATGATTTTCACTAAAGTATTTGTGATTTTCACTCAATTTTCTTAATGCTTAACATGGTATTTATGTTTTGTAATTTAGGTGTGCCTTAGAGAAGACTGTCCGGTACCATCTGTACCTGGAGTTTGGCGCATGTTCAAGGATCCTAGTGCGAATGAATTGGATCGCGGGTTCGCGCTGAGGATGCAACAATGGAAGGACTATCGCATTAATTATGGTAGTATAGATGTTGATCTGTAGTGAATTCGGATGTGTTGAATGTTTCACCTTTTGAAATTCTAGTTGATGACTTCTGTTGTATGTCTGTTATGCTTTTAATATCTTGACTCCTTTTTTATAGTATTGTCTTGTCTGTTATTTTTTAATGTTTTAGATGGGTTAAATGAAACAAGTTCTGAATTCACTACAAGGGATTACTTGTTAAATTAAAACAGACACTCCAGAAACTACAACAGACTTAGCAAAGACGTAACAACTTTCAAGACACATAACAACATTACATCCTAATCGGAATCAGGGGAAGGAGGACCACGGCCATATTCATTGGGAAACAGAACTCCAAGGTGGAATAAGGCTGATTCTTTGTCCCACCTGTGAAAAATACGAAGTTTGAGCTCCATGTCAGCGTGTTCCTTCAACAGTTTGGCCATGACTCGGAGATGATGAGGGTCGTATTCTGGCTCCAGATACACGATCCTCCAGTTACAATCACATGTAACAAACCTTCGTCCATACGTATGGGGATTGTCCTTGTTATTAGCAGATAACACGGTGAGTGTCTTTGAGCACCTTCTACTAGGGCACTGGATCTGAGTGCCTTCAGCTGGAACTGGGGAGGATGAAGATGATGCCATGCTTGTTTGAATCTGTAATACAAAGTAAGAAAACATTTTAGAAACAATGAAGATATCTATCCAAATCAGTAAAAAATGAAACTTACAGAGTAAGAACTTGAAACAATTAAGATTTTACGGCGGAGTGAGAATGTGATGAAAGGGTTCACTGAGGCAGTGAATTTATAGCCGAAGTTTTACTAGGGTTAGGGAAAAATTGGGTCGGTGTAGACAAAAGGCCCACAACAACAAAGGCCCAATAACTTAAAATTATGTCATCCAGCTGTGACTTCTGTGACTTACAGCTGTGTAGTAGCTGTAACACATTCATTTTCATATAAGTGACATCCAGCTGTATGCTAGATGTAGAATTCATCCCAACAATTCAAACCATCAGCCGAACATATTTCAGCCCAGCCAAGCCCAATAATTCAGCTCAGTCAAGCCCAATAATTCAGCTCAGCCAAGCCCAAATAATTCAGCCCAGCCAAGCCCAAATAATTCAGCCCAGCCAAGCCCAAATAATTCAGCCCAGCCAAGCCCAAATAATTCAGCCCAGCCAAGCCCAAATAATTCAGCCCAGCCAAGCCCAAATAATTCAGCCCAGCCAAGCCCAATGAATGGAGTAAAACGGGATTAAAACGAAAAACGGCGCGAAAATCGAGTAAAACGGGATTACAAAGAAAAACGGCACGAAAATCGAGTAAAACGAGATTAAAACGAAAAACGGCACGAAAATCGAGTAAAACGAGATTAAAACGAAAAACGGCACGAAAATCGAGTAAAACGAGATTAAAACGAAAAACGGCACGAAAATCGAGTAAAACGAGATTAAAACGAATAACGGCGCGAAAATCGAGTAAAACGGGATTACAACGGAAAACGGCGCGAAAATCGAGTAAAACGGGATTAAAACGAAAAACGGCGCGAAAATCGAGTAAAACGGGATTAAAACGAAAAACGGCGCGAAAATCGAGTTTATGAAGGGTCGTACAACGAAAAATGACAAGAAAAGGGTATTTAGCAAAAAGAAATAGTTTTCATAATGCAAGGGGTATTTAGCCAAAAAAACTTGAAAAATTTGAAAAGGAAGGGGTATATAGTAAAAACTTTGGATAGTTGTGTTTGAAATGGATAGTTTGGGCCCAGTTCGTTTAAACGCCTTAGAACGCTAAAACTCAAAATTTGAAAATTGTAACATGATAGAAAATGAAGTCTTTAGTCGTTATCAATTCTCGGAATCGAAAAAAAATCAACGAAAACGTCAACGGGCCTAATAAGGCCGAATTGAGATTTGGTGAGGCCCATTACCTAAAAACGACATAAAACGGGTTAATAAGACCTTAAACATTGAAAAACTTGAAATGTAAAAGTTGTATTTGAGCATTACCAATATGACGGTTTCGTTTTTATAATAAAATAACAAAATGAACACTTCGAAATATCTAAACAGTCACTTTCACCTTGTAACGAGTTAATCTCAAGTATATAAGTCGTATAGTTTTACTCATATGTGTGTGATATCAATTCGTTACTCAAATAAACTTTACATAAAACTTTCATTAAATGTTATGAAACACTCAAATACTCCAAAATAACGACATTTCACATCTTCGTATTGTCCATATTGCTTGATTAATCATAATTTTATGCGTATTTCATTAAAACTTTCATTAAATATCGAGTAATCAAACAATATGGACAATACGAAGATGTGAAATGTCGTTATTTTGGAGTATTTGAGTGTTTCATAACATTTAATGAAAGTGTTATGTAAAGTTTATTTGAGTAACAAATTGATATCACACACATATGAGTAAAACTATACGACTTATATACTTGAGATTAACTCGTTACAAGGTGAAAGTGACTGTTTAGATATTTCGAAGTGTTCATTTTGTTATTTTATTATAAAAACGAAACCGTCATATTGGTAATGCTCAAATACAACTTTTACATTTCAAGTTTTTCAATGTTTAAGGTCTTATTAACCCGTTTTATGTCGTTTTTAGGTAATGGGCCTCACCAAATCTCAATTCGGCCTTATTAGGCCCGTTGACGTTTTCGTTGATTTTTTTTCGATTCCGAGAATTGATAACGACTAAAGACTTCATTTTCTATCATGTTACAATTTTCAAATTTTGAGTTTTAGCGTTCTAAGGCGTTTAAACGAACTGGGCCCAAACTATCCATTTCAAACACAACTATCCACATTCACTATCTACTATCCACTATCCACATTCAATATCCACTATCCACTCTCCAAACCCTATACCCTAAACCCTATACCCTAAACCCTATACCCTAGCTAGGTTTTCCTCGGTTTCCGCGTCATTTCTCGTCTTAGCCCGTTTTAAGTCGTTTTTTCTCGGTTTTCGCACAAATTCTCGTCTTAGCCCATTTTAAGTCGTTTTTCATCGTTTTTCGCACAAATTCTCGTCCATGCCCGTTTTAAGTCGTTTTTCATCGGTTTTCGCACAGATTCTCGTCTTAGCCCGTTTTAAGTCGTTTTTTCTCGGTTTTCGCACAGATTCTCGTCTTAGCCCGTTTTAAGTCGTTTTTTCTCGGTTTTCGCACAAATTCTCGTCTTAGCCCATTTTAAGTCGTTTTTCATCGTTTTTCGCACAAATTCTCGTCCATGCCCGTTTTAAGTCGTTTTTCATCGTTTTTCGCACAGATTCTCGTCTTAGCCCATTTTAAGTCGTTTTTCATCGTTTTTCGCAAACATCGGTCAGGATGGTGCGACTCCCTGACCTCAAAGGACTCTAGAGGCCCCCGAAATAGACCTAACCTATACTGGGGGTCGTTGAGATCCAACTTGCCCCAGGGGTTCCACTGAACCTATGTTTTTTTTAAATGACAAACGTATTTTTAAAAATAATAATTGCATAACATATGATGAAATTACTAATTAAATAGTACTTACCTCTGCATATGTGATCTGGTCAAGGACCTGTCTGAGGGAAACTAGTCGAGCAGGATCCTTATGGTATCTGACTTTGCTGTTTTCCCGGATAGCCGCCGCTGAGGCATTCATGGATGTCAAGTCCTGCGTAGCATGACCCCGAAGACCATGGAAATACGCCCATATCCAAGCCTACAAATACCAGAATTTCATAATGTTTTATACATAAGCAAAATATACACGAAAAAAAAAACAAACATTAAACGAAAACTACCTTCAGCAGGAGCGGACAACCAGCAAACCCCTTCGATTGAGCACGGGAGGCCTGACCCAACTGTCTGTACAGTTCAGCCAAGACAGCTGTCCCCCAAGCATAGGACCCTGTCTCATTGTGATCTACGAGGATGCTAAGGTATTTGTGCTTCACCTTCATCCGAGACTTGTCGACAAATGTCGTACTGCCTAACAGAGACAACAAGTAGAGCGAAGCAATATCACTCTCTTGCTGAGGAGTCCTGCAATTAATAACAACAAATGAATTAGTAACGTTAATCGAGAAATTATGAGAAATTCTTATAATATACGATAATTTACCTGTCCCGTATATCAAACATCTGTAATAGTCGGGTGTGGATCGTCGTGATGCCTATCTTGCCGTGGATGTTCAAACCCCCATCTGATAATTTATCACGGATTATAAATATTTAATTGAATCAACTAAAAAATGGAATCAAATATAAATAATAAAATAGACTCTACGTACGTAAGCATAGCGCAGCAGCCTCCTCGATCGTAGCAAACCCGAACATCCGTTGCACATGAGGATGCACAAACCCATCTATGTCTGCCTCAGCAGATCTGACAGCTCGTCCATGGATCGGAAGCTCCAGAATCTTCAGCACGTCTAACAAGGTAGGAGCAACCTCACCAAATGCAAAGTGAAACGTGTTGGTTTCTGGATACCAACGCTCCACAAATGCAGAAATCAGAATCGGATCGATGCTGTTGTACTCGAGCCGGGGATCTGCAAGGACATGTAAGTGGCTCCGCTGAACGAGCTGCCACCATGACCCAGGCACATTAGATTTATGCCTATCATACTCCCTGAAGAAGTCCTTGCGGGTGTATATATCCAACACCCTCTTCAGCTGATGTACGAAAGAGAAATTAATGAATTAGAAAAGCGTGTGGATCGTTTTACCTCACAAATTCATTTAGAAAACAACGCATACCTTCGATGAGGGCGGTATCACATAAGCCGGGTCATGCTCAATACGCTCTGCAAGAGACGACGTCTCAGTCCATATCACCGGAGCAATGTGGGTGCTGTAATCCACCAAAAGCCGTGAACTGAGAGGACCTCCAGGATGCCCCACATAATCTGCATCCCCTGGAACCGGTACAGCTAAGCCCGGATCAATGTGCTGAACAGGCTCCTGAACAGGCTCCTGAACAGGATCCTGAATGGGCTCCTGGAGGTCTGGCTGATCCTGAATCTCCTGCTGATGATCCTCTGCAGAAGGAGACAATGATCCAACTGGAGATGGCTCACGCAGAGGTGATCCCTCATAGTAATCATCATGCATCTGCGCCTCCAAATCTCCTAGATCTGCAACCTCTGGCTGATCTGCAACCTCGGTTGCCTCCGCCACCTCCTCTGAAAACTCCTCCGCCTCACTAACATCCAAATCATCCATCAAATCTTTCCCTGTATCTCCTATATGCACTCCTGGAATGTCTGCAGGAGATCCACGACGTCGGGAAGCTGTGATCCCGCGTGCGCTAGGGTGACGAGGGCCCTTCTTCTTCTTTCTAACAGAACCACCCGTCGGAGCAATAGCCTTCTCTAAAGCCTATTTTCATATTTACGAATTATTATTTTATATTATTTGACGTTTTTCTTTTAAATATTTAATAATGTATTAATTACTAATTTATCGAATAACGTGAAACGTGAAACGATAAATAACGACCAATTAATAATATATTAATAAATATTATTTATTAATATAATATTATTTTCTTTTAGCTAAACGATAAATAACGACTAACTAATATTATATTAATAAATATTATTTACTAATTAATCTTATTCTTTAAATCGTTATTTATCGATTAACGTAAAACGTGAAACGATAAATAACGACCAATTAATAATATATTAATAAATATTATTTATTAATATAATATTATTTTCTTTTACCTAAACGATAAATAACGACTAACTAATATTATATTAATAAATATTATTTACTAATTAATCTTATTCTTTAAATCGTTAATTATCGATTAACGTGAAACGTTAAACGATAAATAACGACCAAATAATATTATATTAATAAATATTATTTATTAATATAATATTATTTTCTTTTACCTAAACGATAAATAACGACTAACTAATATTATATTAATAAATATTATTTACTAATTAATCTTATTCTTTAAATCGTTATTTATCGATTAACGTAAAACGTGAAACGATAAATAACGACCAATTAATAATATATTAATAACTATTATTTTCTTTTACCTAAACGATAAATAACGACTAACTAATATTATATTAATAAATATTATTTACTAATTAATCTTATTCTTTAAATCGTTAATTATCGATTAACGTGAAACGTTAAACGATAAATAACGACCAAATAATATTATATTAATAAATATTATTTATTAATATAATATTATTTTCTTTTACCTAAACGATAAATAACGACTAACTAATATTATATTAATAAATATTATTTACTAATTAATCTTATTCTTTAAATCGTTAATTATCGATTAACGTGAAACGTTAAACGATAAATAACGACCAAATAATATTATATTAATAAATATTATTTATTAATATAATATTATTTTCTTTTACCTAAACGATAAATAACGACTAACTAATATTATATTAATAAATATTATTTACTAATTAATCTTATTCTTTAAATCGTTAATTATCGATTAACGTGAAACGTTAAACGATAAATAACGACCAAATAATATTATATTAATAAATATTATTTATTAATATAATATTATTTTCTTTTACCTAAACGATAAATAACGACTAACTAATATTATATTAATAAATATTATTTACTAATTAATCTTATTCTTTAAATCGTTATTTATCGATTAACGTGAAACGTTAAACGATAAATAACGACCAAATAATATTATATTAATAATTCATTAATAAATCTTTTTTTAATCGTTATTTAAACGTTAAACGATAAATAACGACTAATTAATAATTTATTAATAAATAACAAATAATATTAACGTACCTCGTGGATCGAGAGCGTCTTCTCCGGCGATATCGAACGGGCCCGTTTTTCCGCACCGCCCCGATCACGACCACCCCGACCACCCCGAGCTCCACCCCGACCACCACCCCGACCACCACCCCGACCACCACCCCGACCACCAGCTCCACCAGCTTCACCTCCAGCCACCTCGACGGCGCCACCAACCTCCTCCCCTCCACCACCAGAGCCCTCGCCACCGACCACCGCAGCACCACCACCCCGCGTTTTTTTTGTCGCCGGATTCCTCTTCCGCCCTACTCCTCCACCTCGCACCCTTGCGCCACCAGCACAAATACGGACGGGAGGGAGAACAGACGAAGCCGCAGCCTCCACCGTCGCCTCCACCACCGCCGCAGCCTCCACCGTCGCCGCCTCCACAGTTTTATGCGTTTCTTCGGATTGCATGATTCCGAGTGAAATTGAAGAAATTGATTGAGGGATTTGGATTGTATGAGAAAAACGAGTCGAATGGGATAGATTTGGGGAAGAAAACGAGTGAAATGGGAGAAGATTGGACGACGGCGATTTTTAAGGGTTACGTATGAACAGTACACTATCAGACGAGAGGAGGAAGAAGAAGCTCGAGTTTTATATCCTGGGCGTACGCCCAAAATGGGCGTACGCCCATTTTGGGCGTACGCCCAGGATTTAAAACTCCAGCTTCTTCTTCTTCCTCCTCTCGTCTGAAGTGCTACGCCCATTTTGGGCGTACGCCCATTTTGGGCGTACGCCCATTTTGGGCGTACATACCATTTTTCAGTTTTCCTACGTATACGTATACGTATACGTATGTTCGACAAAATTGCACGGTACGCCCAAAATGGGCGTACGCCCAAAATGGGCGTACGAGAATGTAGTTTAAAAAGTTTCAAAATGTAGTGCGTATAGTCTCTTCGTAAATTAAACTCCAACAGAAGAAGCATCCAAGAAGTGGATTTTATCAAGAATTTGTGAAAATGGGGAGATGGGTTTGGCTTCTAATAGAAACCGCCAGCTTGACAAAGGCGAAGATGTTTTTGGAGTTGAAAGAGGAACAAAGTATGTAAGTGCATTTATGGAGAGTGTAACAAATGAGTTGGAATCTTGTACTGAGGTCAAAGTTGAGCTTATGGTCATGCCTGGATTTAGATTTGGTAATTCCGTTGTTAAATGTAAGGTTTACACGTCACCAATTTAACACTTTATATAATAATTGTGAAACATTCCAGTAACATTTAATCAAAATTAAAGGAAAAAGACGCCTAATTATGTTTATTGACTTTTACTTCCTTATATATCAAGTACTAAGTACTCGTATCAACAAGAAGTTGTTGGAACTGAATTTCGACTGAACTTTCGGGAACTTTTCCGGTGGGCTGCGGTCATCAGTTGTGCCGGATTACGAAATCGGGTTCCGTTTGAATGAGAAATGAGGGCTCAAACGTGGTTGCTTGTCTAAGTACAAATGACATTTTTGAGTTGGATTGGGTTGATTTTTGTCCCACGTCGAAAATTGGGGATGAATTTGAAGGGTTTATATAACCCCCACCCCCCTACCCTTGGTAAGACCTTGGGAGAGGTATGGAGAGAGGACCTTGACCCCCCTCGCGCGGTCCGTTTGTCCGGGCGTGGCTCGTGGAATGGGCCCCCAAGCAGCTAAGCTTCTCTTTTTGCTGAAGTGGGCTGGATCTGGAAGCTGGGCTTCGAGATTTAAATTTTGAACTGCCTCGTTGGGGACGCCCAACTGAGTCAACAACTGCTTCCACGATCTTCTCCACAACTGACTCCACCTCGTTGGTGTCGTCAGTTCCGAGATCTCCTCCTCCACTAACAACTCAGAAACTCTTTTTAAGGAGAGTTCTAACTCTCATTCTGGAACATCCGAAAATCTGAAATCCTCCTCTCTTCTCTTCTTCTCTGAGAGTACAACACAGAACTGGTTCGTTGGCTTCTGTTTTTTATTGTGCAAACCATAAGAGCTCGCAGTTGTATCATGGGATTCTCAACGCCGGTAACCGTCACATATACGGGGCGTTACAGAATTAAGGATAGAGATTCTATCTCGCCTCTGCGCATCAGTTTCGTAACAAAGTTTCGGTAAAATTCTTCCTTAGTTCTGTTCTTCGATTATTTCTTTACAGATTGTTATTATCGCGGATTACAGGTCCTACAGAAGTTTATGATACGACTTAAGTAGTTTTTACAAAATCACCCGTAAAATGCGAAAAATACGCAAACAGTCCTTTCGTTATATTTTAAAACTCGCCTCACAAAAAGGGTGATATTGTAAAAAAAAACTCCCCTGTTTTAAGTCTTTGCATATGTTATACGTAGGGGTGAGCAAAAATATCCGATCCGGCCGATCCGATCCGATAATCCGCCGATCCGACCTTAAAAATCCGCATCCGAAAATATCCGATTAAGTTTTATCCGAATCCGGTCCGATCCGGGCGAATTTTCCGGATATTTGGACCGGATACGGATCGGAATATTTAGCTTACGGATATCCGAAAATATCCGGTACTATTATTTTAATATATAAATATATTTTTATAGAACTAAAATATACTTTTATAAGTGTAGATGATTTAATAATTATTTTTATACATTTTTAAACAATAGGATATATTCTCTCAACACAAAAATTCTCTTGTATATAACATAACTTTTATTGTTGTTCTCAAAATTTAATTTTTAATTGCTTATTTAAATTATTGATTCGCTAAATGAATCAAATATATTAATTTTCACATCTTAATTCCTCTATATAATATATATAATTATATATTTAACATTTATTTTATATTTTGTGAATTTTAATAAAAATAAAAATAAAAAATTTAATTTAATTTTCATATACCTTCTAGAATTCGGATATCCGAGTCAAATATCTGATCCGATCCGGACAATATTTACCGAATATCCGCTCCAAAACGGACCGGATACGGATCGGGGTTTTGTGGAAAAAAAATTAGCGGATATCCGGCTTACCGGATCGGATCGGATCGGATCGGATAATCCGATTGCTGAGCCCTAGTTATACGTATATAACAAACAATTTATAACAACAAACAGATGAGAAAAGAAGAAACAATATGTAGAATCACAATCAGAATTTCAAAAATCATTCAGATGAAGAAGTAATAGTAGTTGTTGAAGTAGTAGTACTAGTAGTAATCTTTCCTTGTTCTTCATCTTCATCTTCCTCAGCAGAAAACAGATCCATACACATCTCACCATAAAACCTGCAAACCAGATCAACAAAAACAGGGCTCTTAAGATTTTTCCAACAATACAAAATCTCCTCCACATCCATCAAATCCTTCACCTTCCCTTCCTCCACAATCATCCCCGCCACGTAGCTCTCAAATATCTTGCACACGTCACCCACTTCCACGTTAGGATCAGGATCAGGATCAGGATCAGCAATCGGCATAGTAAAATCCGGCTGCTCTTTTTTTTCAGCAATAATAACAACTACACTTTCAGGGTTTGGATTCGGATCCACAACCCGGTCCAATTCCTTAGACCCGCTGGTCCGGAAAACGGAGACTAACTCGGAGACTTTTTCACCGAACCGGTCGGCGTCGGGAACGGGGTTTTTGTTACTGAACCGGTTTCTTCTCCGTCGCTTCTTGAATTTGAGTTTGGGTTTTTTTGGAAAACGGAGGGCTTTAACGGAGAAGGGCTTTCTGAACTTGGGTCTAAAACGACGTCGTCTGAAGCGAGGACGTTTTAGAGAGAAGCAGTGTTTCTTGGGATTAAATATGGAAATGGAGAAGACGTTGGAGCAAGTGGGTTTTGGGAGCTTGGGTTTGAAGCTAAGGAAAGATTTCAGCTTCATGCTTGGTTCTTTTTGGTGTTTGAAATGATTTGATGTTGGATTGAAGCAAAGATTAGCAGAAAAGATGTTAAGAGTTGATTGATTATGTTAGTTGAAGTTATTAGGATGATGGTTAGAGAAGAGTGTTGGAGAACACGTTTGTTGGAAGTGGTGGTAGTCATGACCCTGTATGATCTTATGTGCACTTGTGTTGGCGTGGATCGGAGCTAAAAATATTAATATGAATATTTTGCACCATTGATTGTAACGTCTATGACAAGGAAATTTAAGGGTTTCTTGAGCTCTTATTTTTACTCACTTGGGTCACTAATTAATTTGTACCACATCCTATAAATATCTACTACAAGATTAAAGCAAATCCCTTAAAAGGGTTTCTTGAGCTCTTATTAAAATCAATTTATTTCAGCCCAAATTTAACACGTGCAAGGTTTTGTCTCAACAGTTACCGTCTTCCTCGCTCTCAACTTCTCTCCGTCTTCTTCTCTTTTCAAACTCAGAAACAGCTTCTTCTCTTCCTGTTTCTTCTTTAACCGTGCCCCAATCGATTCAGTATATTTCTCATGAATCAACCTTCTTTCGATCCTTTCTCTTCTCCTCTAAACCCTAATTATTTCGGCCTCCACGATCTAAAAACCGCTCCACCTCCTTCTTCAATCTCCTCCTGTCTGCTCTGATCGCCTCCTTCTCCGTCAAGATCGTCGGTCTCTCTCTACCTCTCCTAGGGTTCAATCGGCCAATTTGCCTCTAAGTCTTGATCGTTGACCATGTCGCTGAGGCCCAACCCTAGGACTGAGAAGGAGAGAGGACAACATGGTCGAGATTCGCAAGAGTAAAAGGGAGGAGAGCTTGCAGAAGAAGCGTCGCGAGGGTGTACAGGCTACTCAACAGTTCGCCGCTTCTGTTCCTGACGCACCCGCTGTCGACAAGAAAGTACGATCTCATGCTTTCTTCACTACCTTCATTGCTCCATCGATTCGATTACATCCTCAATTCGTAGTTGATTGATGTCGGGATTCTAGATTACTTCAATTTAGGGTTTTGGTGCTTGAAATAGTTATGAACTGAGTGATCTGCTTCATTTACTGTTTTGCAGATAGATAGTATACCATCATTGGTGGCAGGTGTCTTTTCGGATTATCATATTCCTCAACTCGAGGCCACTACGCAATTCCGGAAGCTACTCTCAATAGGTTACTGATTCATCATCTTACCGTTTCTGGTTATTATTTGATCTCTTTTTTTTCCGGAGCTCTGCTGAGACGTTGTAACTTGATGAATAAGTGAAGCATTAACAAAATTGAGCTAGGGAGTGCTGAGTAGAATTAATATGCTTTCCATTTGTAATAAACACTACGTGGTGGTGGGTGCTGGTGGATTGGGTTGCGAATAGCTTAAGGACTTGGGTTTGTCAGGTTTTAAAAACCTAGAAGTAATCGTTATAGATCGTATTGAAGTTAGTTGTCAACTAGAGATTTTACTTTCTTTTACTTTCCGTAATTGCTATTGACTTTTACTATGATGGTTTCCTGAGGGTGAACTAGATGTCTCAATGGATTTGTAGCGTAGTTGTCAACTAGAGATTTTGGGTCTCATCCTATTTGTTAGGAGGAAATCTGTTTAAGTTGCAGTGCAGAAAGGAATGAGCATCCAATTTGAAAGTAGCTAAGCAAAGACTTCTTTTTCTTTTTTGCGCTTTTGAAATCCATTGTTGCAACTTTCATGTGATATATTTGACTGATCCTTGCTTATATGCAGTTGGGAATTTGGTTTTCTCGGTACTGTGTATTTTGGAGCGAAGAAATATCGTCTATAGACTGTTTTTATAGTTGACCTGCTTTGGTTTTTTTTGGGTGGTTTGTTCTGAAAGAGCAGCAGAAAAATGTTGTGCATGTAACTTTCTGAGAGGATGTTGTGTTTTCCTTTTGGTTAGGCATGCTTGACAACTTGAACTTTGTCTTTCCCCCAAACTGTTAGGCAACTTTTCTTTTTCTTTCTTTTTCGAGTGGAGTGCCTTGAGAAAATAACCCATAAGTTGTGAAAGACTATTGTTACATCTATCTGTTCATATTTGGTAAATGCAATTTGCTTGATTTATGGGATATCGTAGGCTTGGAAAAGAAAATTTTGCTTGACTAAATTTGAGCAGAGGCCAATTCTTTTGTATCTTTATGAATAAGAATTAGAAAAATCTTCTCATATGATGTCTGGTAGTCTGCAATTTAATTTTAAAATACATCTTCTAATTCGTGTTATTTAAATTTATGCGTAGAGACTATCAAGTCAATCTTTAATCAGGGTTTGCTTTGATTGGAAAAGTAATGATGAAATCTCAAGTTTCATATACTAAATTCATTTATGCTTCTACTACGTGGTATAAATTTTCAGTTTGTAACTTTGAATAGGCACAAAAGAAGGCTAGGGATCTCAGACTGACAATTATGAATCCACCTTCAGCAACCATCAGGTTTGTTATTCTTACCTCAATTATATGTTTTGCCTCTTCTACATTAATTTCAACTGGACTCAATTTTTCTTTGGCGTATGGGAAAGATAAAAATACATATTGTTTAATCAAATAATTAAGTTTCTGTTTTTTTTATGTGTCATAGACTCATAGTGCATTATTTATCAAAATAGAGGAGTTTATGTGAACCTAAATCTACTGACAAAAAGATAAAACTTATACTACCATTTTTTTGGTACAGTATAAACACAAGATTCTCATTTTGTAGGAATTAGATCTTTAACTGTGCATTCACACATTATCTTGTATCTATGAACAAAATTGATGGATATGTGATATACCAAATTTGCATTGATACAATATAATTTTCTTATTTTTTTCCCAGATTCTTAGACCGTTTGGTGTTATTGAATGAAACTTATTTTTTCTTCTTTAATACACCGCAAGCATCTATCTTCAAGGCTTGTATCTTCATTTTTTTATCCGAAAACTGTTTAGTGTAGCTCTTAACCACTTAATTGTAGGAAGAATCTTCCCCCATTCACTTGTATGTCGACTTCTTTTGTTCATATTTTTATTGTTCTATAATGTTTGGTAGTCTTCTTAAGAAGAGGTGACCGGTACCATTCATCTCATCCCTCTCAGTTTTCTGATTTCGTTGTTGTATCTTTTATTTGATCAATCTGAGCATTAATTCTTCCCTCAATTTGTATGTTTGTTTGATATTTGCAGAGCTCAGCTCTCGGAGTACGTCAAGAAGACTGTAGCATTGTACCAGTTCTTAAATTTGATTCCTTTGACCACCGTTGTTGTCGTCGCCAACTTTACCCATGTCGGTCTCTTTGTCCACCTTCACAAGGTTTCTCTCTCTTGTGCGACTTTCTTCGTTTTTTCTGAAATAATTGGTTGGGAGGTGTTGAATGATGAGGGTGAAGGTTCAGAGTCTCCAATCTTATACACATTCATCTTCAATTTGCAGCTTGCATTAGAAGTTCTGTAACATTTGGGGTAATCTTAAATTGGAAGAGAGGGACGTCTTTTGGTATAAAACTATTGTGACATTAACTAGATTCGAATCAGATTACAATAAACACTCACAAAGAACTGCATGCAGAAAGTAAATAACTCAAGGAGTTGTTAACGAGGTTCGGACTCAGCCTATTCCCCGTGGCCTCAAGATTGATGGCCAAATCCACTAAGTAGGTCACAATCTTACAAGAGAGCAAAGCTCGAAGTTCAGATCAAATACACAGAACAGAGACAACAAGAATCTATAAAACAAGAGAAGAGAAACTCCCTAAACCACGCGTGTGACCAGATCTCCTCCAGACCTCAACTCCGTCGAGCATCTTCAAGCTTCACCACTCGTCAAAGGCCTCCAACTCCAAGCAAGAACACAATCCACTCGAAGTTATCTCTAGAAGCAAAAGCTTTGCTTCTGTCAAGATCAAGCTCTCGATCCACAGTCAAGAACACTCAGGAAAAACCCAACCCTAGGAGAAGCTCTCTTTCACAGATGGAGGCGGAGAAGAAGAATGATTCTGATAAGAGAGAAGCACCAGGGTTGAGAGCTTATATACCTCAGCCCAACAAGTGAAACGCGGAGCCCCAACAACCTCAGACGGGTCGGGTCGAGCATCTGGGCCACAGCTGGCTTCTGGGCCTCAAATAGTGGACTAAGCCCATTTACAGATTACAGCCCAAAACCTGAACTACGCATAAATGATCTGAACATAATACATAAGGATTGATCATCAACAAACATGACAATCATCCATTACAATTTGCCCTCTTGATTGTCATGAAACCTACTCAGCCTAGTTCTAACTGTAACACACAGTCGTACTAAACTAGGAGTGAATTCTGGCACATCTACCATCGTCGGCCAAGGCTCACACTCCATCATGGGCAGCTGCAAATATGCAGGAAGTCCCTACAAAATGTAAACTTGTCAGCTGTAACAATCTTAGTACCAAAAACTGCAGGATTTAAGTCACCCTTAATCTTAGTAACAACTATCTGCTTCTTTTCAATCAGATCTCTAATAAAATGATGCCTCACATCAATGTGTTTAGACCTTTCATGATAAACAGGGTCTTTACATAAGTATAAGGCACTCTGACTATCCATATGTAAAATAGGTACATAAGTGGCACACTGGATTTCATTCAATATCCAAGTTAGCCATATGGCTTCTTTAGCAGCTTCAGTAGCAGCTATGTACTCTGCCTCTGTAGAGGAGAGTGCCACAACTGACTATTGATGTGCCTTCCAGGAAATGCAATTCCCAGCCCAAGTATAAAAGTAGGAAGTAGTAGACTTTCTAGTGTCTTTGTTACTAGCATAGTCTGAATCCACATAACCAAATAACTCATCCTTAGCTGTATGCTCACCATACACTAGACACAAGTCTTTGGTCCCACTAATATACCTTAGAGCATATTTCATAGCCAACCAGTGGTCATTACCTGGATTGGACATGAACCTGCTCAATACACTGATCGAATAAGCAAGATCTGGTCGTGTACACAACATTGCATACATTACAGATCTCACTGCCACATCATAAGGCACACTAGACATTTGCTCTATATCTTTAGGATCAGTAGGACAACTATTCTTACTTAGCTCCAAATGCCCTCCTAAGGGTATAGATGTAGGCTTTGAGTTATCCATACTGAATTTATCCAGAACTTTCTGAACATACTCAGTCTGAGATAACCTCATGAGCTTACTCTTCCTATCTCTAACTATTCTAACACCTAGAATCATTTGGGCAGGACCTAAATCCTTCATATCAAAGTGTAACTTTAAGTCTCTCTTAACACCAGAAATTAAAACTTTAGAGTTACTGATAAGAAGAATGTCATCCACATAAAGAAGCACATACAAAGGAGAACTAGTCTTAACACCTTTAAAATAGAGACAAGTGTCATAACTACTTCTGTGAAAACCTAATTGTTTCATGCAAGCATCAAATTTTAAGTTCCATTGTCTAGGTGATTGTTTCAACCCATAGATAGACCTTTTTAATAAACAAGCATGATCAGGATTTTTAATGTCAATAAAACCCTTAGGTTGTTTCATGTAAATTGTCTCATCCAATTCACCATGTAAGAAAGCAGTCTTAACATCCATTTGTTCCAGTTCCCAGTCAAACACAGTACACATAGCAAGCAAAAGTCTCATTGTCTTATATTTAACCACAGGTGCAAATATGTCATTGTAATCTATGCCTTCTCTTTGTGTGAAACCTTTGGCTACTAACCTAGCTTTGTATCTAGGAGGATCCTTAGAACTATTACCCTCTTTTATTTTGTAAATCCATTTACAATCAATGAGCCTAGCATTTTCAGGTTTGGGCACTAAAGTCCAAGTTTTATTAGTCATCATAGAGTCTATTTCATCATTCATAGCACTAAGCCATTTCTTAGACTCAGAACACCTAGCAGCTTGCTCATAAGTATCAGGGGTATAGCTATTATTTATCACATTAGCAGTCATGAAAGCATAGTCAACAAGACCAGTACACATAGCCACAACCTCAACATTATTCACAGAGAATTTTTTATTTGGAATTCTAAGTCTAGGGGCTCTATCTCTGGTTAATTGATATTCATTTAAGTCATGCACATTATTAGAGTTATTATTATTCTCAGACACCACAGTGTTATCATTGTGCACATCAGAATATAAGGGAATATCAGTGATAGAGGGGGATACTTCCCTGATTCCTTCCCCTAAATGTTGATGGTTGTTGTTTGTGTCACTCTCAGCTTCCAGGCTGGTTTTATTTGAGTCTGGTTCAGCTGCTCTTGAATCTTCTTCAGATTCATTCTGACTCATGGAAGGATGTCCTAGGTCGAACTCCACCTCTCCTGGGACTTCACTTGGTCCTTCTGGTATGTATAATTGGTTTCTTGTCACCACTTCTACACTCTCTGCTTCTTTGGTACCTGTACTCTTGGTTGCAGTTGTTAGAATGTTTTTATAATGAAAGTTTTTTTCATTAAATGTTACACTCCTAGACAAGATCACTTTATAGCCATGAGGTTGAATTATAAGCAACTTATATCCTTTTACTCCCTCAGGGTAACCTAACATTATACACTTCTGAGCTCTTGGTTTTAATTTTCCTTGAGAAATTTGTGAGTAGGCAGTACAACCAAATGGTCTCAAATGAGATATACTTGGTTTTCTGCCAGTCCACATTTCTTGAGGAGTTTTAAATTCAATAACAGAAGAGGGTGATCTATTTATGAGGTAGGAAGCTGTGGTAACAGCTTCTCCCCACAAGGAATGTTTTAATCCTGAACTTATTAGCATGCATCTAGCCTTTTCTAATAAAGTTCTATTCATTCTTTCTGCAGTGCCATTTTGTTGGGGTGTTCCAGGCACTGTTAAGTGTCTTTTGACCCCTTCTTGAGTACAGAAATCATTAAACAAGTGATTACAAAATTCAAGGCCATTATCTGTTCTAAGGCACTTTAGTTTCAAGTCAGATTGTTTTTCTACATCAGATTTCCAGTTCTTAAAGGTAGAGAATGCTTCATCCTTAGTTTTTAATAAGTAAATCCACACTTTCCTAGAGTAGTGATCAATAAAAGATATAAAATACCTCTTACCACCTACTGTACTTACCTGAGCTGGACCCCACAAATCGGAGTGCACATACTCCAGGGGTTTGCTGGCTACATAAGAAGAACTAGAAAAAGAATTATTAGTTTTCTTTCCAAAAATACAATCTTCACAGAAAATTAAGTCCACTGGTTTTTTATCAATTAAACCATGTTTATACAGATAATTCAAGCCTTTATTACCTATGTGTCCCATTCTGTTGTGCCAAGCTTTTGTCTGGTCTAAGGTCAAACTATTATCCATTTTGGAGAGATTTAACTCAGGTGTAGTTATAACATGATACAACCCACCCCTTTTAATTCCCTTAATAAGGGTTGTCCCATTTCTGATGACTTCCCTTATACCATTATGAGTAATAATTTGACACTTAAGGTCATCAAAAACTGACTCAGATAACAAATTTCTTCTTAATTCTGGAACCCACCTAACATTTTGAAGAATCCTAATCTTTCCATCAAACATAGTTAGAGGGACTTTACCTAATCCTTTAATAGCTAGAGCACTGTGGTCTCCTAACATAACTTTCCCTCCATCACACTCAGTTAAGGAGCTAAAGAAGTTTCTGTAAGGAGTGGCATGCATAGTGCAGCCAGAATCAAGTATCCAGTCATAATCAACAGGGGAATCACAACACATAAGCACTTCACAATTTTCATAATCCTGAGACTCGAGTAAAGAAGCAGAGTTATCATGACCTTCCTTATTAGACTCATCTCTTTTCTTTTTATGACAGTCTTTAATAAAGTGGCCAGTTTTGTTACAGTAGAAGCACTTTCTCTTCTTATCACTATCAGAAGAATTAGAAGGCTCATATCTTTTTTCTTTCTTGGTCTTAAACTTCTTCTTATTCTTACCATTCATCATAAGAGCCTCAGCTTTCACCTCAGTCTTTTTGTCAGAATTTTTAGTTCTAAACACTTTTAAGGTTTCATTTTTCTCAGTAACAGAATCTATGATCTTTTGTGTAGTCAAAGTTTCATTACTATACTGAATCATATCCTTAAAATTATCAAACTGAGAGGGTAAAGAATTAAGAAGCAAGACAGCTTGGTGAGTTTCTCCTATCTTATCATTACATTTTTCTAAGTCTTGAGTCATCCTAAGATACTTATCTAGGTTATCACTCAAAGTCAGATTAGTATCCATTTTGAAAGTGAATAATCTGCAGAGCAAAGAAATCCTAGAGGGTAAAGACTTAGTAAGATAAAGAGCTTCTAAAGCATCCCAGAGAGATTTAGTGGTAGTATGATTTACCACTTGTCGAGTCACATCATCAGATAACCTTATGAGGATCTCTGAATGGGCTTGTTCATCCATCTCCATCCTTCTAGCAGGAGAGGTTTCTGCAAGGTAGTCTTGTTTGATGGCTTTGCTACACTTTTCCTTTACCAGTATAGCTTTCATCTTGACTTGCCACATTGCAAAATCTGTGGTTCCATCAAAAGATTTCATCCTAATGTTGTTATCTCCCATAGTTTTATTTCCCCTGAAACCAAACACACAAGTAAGTTTCAAGAATAAGAATAAAACAGAACAACTAGGAAGAAGGAGTAGCAAATCTTGAACAAATAATAGCAAGATTTGCAGATCCTAGGTCCAAATCACACAGATCAAGACTAACACAGTCACAGAGATAATCTGAATCAATAGATGCGGAAGCAATGAGCCAAGATCATTCACAGAGCAATGATAGTACCTAATTATGCAAATATCTACACAAATCACACAAGATTTCAGATATAGCAGTAATCAAGTAACCTGGCTCTGATACCAATCTGTGAGATTAACTAGATTCGAATCAGATTACCATAAACACTCACAAAGAACTGCATGCAGAAAGTAAATAACTCAAGGAGTTGTTAACGAGTTTCGGACTCAGCCTATTCCCCGTGGCCTCAAGATTGATGGCCAAATCCACTAAGTAGGTCACAATCTTACAAGAGAGCAAAGCTCGAAGTTCAGATCAAATACACAGAACAGAGACAACAAGAATCTGTAAAACAAGAGAAGAGAAACTCCCTAAACCACGCGTGTGACCAGATCTCCTCCAGACCTCAACTCCGTCGAGCATCTGCAAGCTTCACCACTCGTCAAAGGCCTCCAACTCCAAGCAAGAACACAATCCACTCGAAGTTATCTCTAGAAGCAAAAGCTTTGCTTCTGTCAAGATCAAGCTCTCGATCCACAGTCAAGAACACTCAGGAAAAACCCAACCCTAGGAGAAGCTCTCTTTCACAGATGGAGGCGGAGAAGAAGAATGATTCTGATAAGAGAGAAGCACCAGGGTTGAGAGCTTATATACCTCAGCCCAACAAGTGAAACGCGGAGCCCCAGCTACCTCAGACGGGTCGGGTCGAGCATCTGGGCCACAGCTGGCTTCTGGGCCTCAAATAGTGGACTAAGCCCATTTACAGATTACAGCCCAAAACCTGAACTACGCATAAATGATCTGAACATAATACATAAGGATTGATCATCAACAAACATGACAATCATCCATTACAACTATGAATGATGTATGTAAGAACTAAGAAGTAGCTAGACATTGTTTGCCTTTGCTGGTGTTGAACTTTAAGAATTGATGTCAGAAATGCTTATCATGCAATTAACACATCTAATTTTCTCACAGATTTCTTCTTACAAGTATAAATCTTTGTTGCAGATTTCTCCAATCTGCTTATAAGTATAAATCTTTGTTGCAGATTTCTCTCATTATGGGTTGTTAGACCAAAGAATATTTGGAGGGCTAGGCATTTCAACTGAGGATGTGGGTGAAATTCTTTCTGTCACGGGTAAAATACATTCACCATATTTTCTGCAGATTTTACTTCTAATTTTCTTGTGCTTTTATGCCTTTTTCTGAATCAACATTTTCTTTTCCTGTCAAAATTCAGGAATTGGTTTGTTGTTCTCCCAGTTTTTTGCTTACCCGTATCTACAGAGAATCCTTGGACCCGTCATGGCAGTCCGAATATCAGGGGTGAGTTTTTCAGGATCATGTCTACTATATTTTTTGTACTCTTTGTACTCAGTCGTGTAACGACTTCTTCAATGGTGTTGATTCTGTTAGTTCCATTGTTGCAGAGTTTTCCTTTCATAGCAATGTTCTCAGGACTGAGTCTCCGTGTGCTGCTAATTTCCGCGTCTACATTCAAGAATGTTTTTGTTGTATGTCTTCTCTCAGTCTTTCCTCTTCATTTCCTTCAAACTCAGTGTAAGCATTAATCTAACAGTTATGGGTATTTCATCTCTTCTTTTCATTTGTGGCTTATGAACAGACATCAATCTAACCAGTGTGTTCATTCTTCAAAACAGGGTTTTGGTAATCTTCTACTTCTGGCACCTCTTCTGAGCAATCTTCTACAACAGGAGCAAGACCAGAGTGGAGTTGCTAATGGCATTTCTATGATCGTTATGGCTATCTCTAGAACTTTTGCTCCGTCTTGTGGTGGTGCATGTAAGTACCATCTTCCAGGAGATCGACCTTAGGGTTCGTTTGGATGAAGCACAATAAGTCATTATAATACCAAAAGTGACAGTAATGCCACTTTTTACATTATAATGTCAGAAAAATTCTCATTCGACGTCATCCAGACGGGCCCTTAAAGATATATATTATGTGGAAGAATGGAAAGAAGGAGCATCTGTTTGAAAATGCAGAGAGATTTGCAGTCTACTCTTACAAGGAAAAGAAGCTAGTTTTGGTGGAGCCAGAACAAGGGATGGAGATCTCTTTGGATCCATTCAACTTTGAGCTTCTGACGGTATCTCCAGTTTTGTGCATCGATGTGGTGGAATTTTCTCCTATAGGGCTGGTGAACATGCTCAACACGGGCGGTGCAATTCAGTCTATGGATGTGGATGAGGCTGAAAAGGTGGTTAAGGTTGGAATCAAAGGTGTAGGTAAGTTTGTGGCGTTTGTGTCTGATAAGCCGAAGGCGTGCAAGGTCAATGGAGAGGAAGTGGAGTTTGAATACCTTCATCTTATGGTTGCAGTTCAAGTGGAATGGCCGGGTAGCTCTAAACCTTGCTCCATGCTGCAGTATTTTTTTTGAGCATTATGGTTAGATTTAACACCTTCAGCTACCTCTTCTATTATTTGGGGTTGGTTATCCTTCTTAATAAGTTTATTTATTCAGATTTTTATGGGGATTGTTTCCACTTTTATTATTATTATTGTGCATCCTAAGAGATGTGAACGATTCTGAGTTTTGGTATTGATTTAGACCCTCTATATATATATAGTTAATTTTGACTGAAAGTAACCTGTTATTTTTTATGATGTCAAAGCTCTGTGGAAAGAGCAATGGAATTTTCAATATTTTCTGTTGGATTTATTCAACTCTACCTCTATTAAGCAAAGTACAGTTTCATTTAAACTATGTTCCATCTTTCATGTTCTAACTTCTAACTGGTTTAAAAAAAATGTTCTAACTTGTCCCGTAGACTTTATCTTTTTTCATCGCGTCTACGCTTATGTACCTGTAAAAGTCGACGAAAGCTCACTAAGGAATTTCCATTGTAATGATTATAATAAAGATTGGGGTATGGAATTCAACATATATATATATATATATTCAGTTGACAAAAGTGAATCAATCAAATTTTGGCCGTCAAATTTTTCCACTGATTGATAAGTCTTGTGCTCATGTATCGTTTGAAAAATTGCAGTAAACAGTACTGTTTATGGGTTAAAAATGTATAAAAGCTAACAAATAAATATAGAATATATCGATTACATATAAATGTATAGTATCTAATATCATATCTCGAATCACCTTGATAAGTAATTACAAAATGTTAAAAGCTACGGCGCCTTTAATTGGGTTGGGGTGTAGTGAATTTTGTTCTGTTAGGAATATTAATCCAATAATCTGAACCCAATTAGAGCATAAATGTATACGTATCAAATAGGTTCAAATTTGAATTTTGTTGCAGGTTTCACATTTAATAGAGGTGTAAAGTTTTTTACACCTAGCTTTATATTCTGCAAATCGACACAGATATGTATACGACCGTTTAATATTTTACGGTCATGTTCGTATTCGACAATTCGACACAGTTATGTATACGGATGTATATTATTTTACAGTCATGTTCGTATTCCTCTTTTTAAGTCTTTTCCAGTGTCTTATTATTATTTTATTTTATGCGTTTTTTGCGTTAGGAATAATAATTAAAATAATCCAACTTAGAAGGAGTTAAAATTATATGTATTTAGATAAAATTTTGATTAATAATATAATACGTTGTACATATTAAGTCCATTCTCTTAAACCCTAAACACCGATCTCTTTCTTTTCTAACATTGTAAAACTCGATCTCCATTCAACTTCCATCTTCTCCACCACCTCCTCTTTCCATAATCGATCAAGCACTATGACTATTAAATTGTGTATCACGGAGTTCGATATTTTCTGAGAACACTTTACAAATTACTTCAAATCCAATTCCAAGACCAACCTACTGCTTCGATCAGGCCCTATGGCTACTAAATTGTGTATCATGCCCTAGGTAAACTTCAATCTTGAATCTCTTTTCTTCCTTACATGATTAATTTCCATTTTGTAAATACAACTTTCTATAACCATGATTTAAGGTATATTCGAGATACATGCATTAGATAACTAAAATTCGTTAACTTATGAAATTGGATAAATGCTTCATATCTATCTTCCTTAACTTTGACTTAGGGTATCTTTGGATTCGTACTGACAGATCAGTTTGAAAATTGAATGAATTAACAAAGGAGCATATATGAAAGGGTGATACAATTGACTATTCAACTAATAACAACTCTATCGATCTGATGATACATTTTGAGTCTCATTTCCTTTTCTTCTAATATTCTTTCACAGTTTTCTGACAACTTCCACATGTTTTATTTTTATGTGTATAAACGAGAACATATTTATAAGATAATAATTACAAAAATTCTTAATCAAAATTTCTTTATAATAATTTACCAAATTCATTATTAGAAAAAGTTGTGTTCCCGATATATCCTCACCGGCGTAATATCATATCAAATTCTACCACGTGGCACGCTACCTACAATGAGGGTTATATAGAATATTTTAATAACTGGTTACATTAGTAGTATTTTTTGCTATTTAACTCATACTAATCAAACTGAGAGTTACATCCCACTTTTTTTATTTGATAGCCAGCTTTTTAAAAAAAAAACTTATCTAATACAAACTAATAAGTAAAAACAATAATATAAGTTGTGTAAACTCAATCATTTAACCCCCACTACTACTAGCCTAATTATAGTGATTTTCAGTCTTTTTTTCATTATTTTATGTCCTTATTGCCAGATTCTGACAAATGATCCAAATAATGTCATAATGGAGTATGATTGAAAAATAACATGTTTGCTACTTTAGCTTATAGGTTTACAATGATAGGAATGTTGTTGCTCAACTGATAAGGAGAGTTGAGAGAGTTGGTTTCAAGGCAATTGCCCCGAGTGTTGACACCCCTAGATGGGCGGTGTTTGTAGCGAAATTACCAACGAGATGATAACTAAGAAATTGTAGGGCAAAGATCAAACTTTACGGTGCCAACACTTCATCTAGAAAACACCATTGATAAAAGAGAGAGAACTCGAGATACTTGTGTATTACTTGGGGGGAAAAGGCTGCCTTACAATGATAAGGGAATCCTTTATTTATAGGCAAACTCTAGTTCTATCTTTAAGGAAATAATCTTATATCTTTCCTTATATCTTTAACCTAATATAAAACATGGTAAAAGATATTCTTTCTAATATCTTTTACAATTTACATAATGAATATTAAATAAAAGACATAAATATTCGCAACTGACTTTATCTCGATCTCGATGACGCCTTTATACTCGTTATTTCTCATACTCGTCGTCGTCTACGCGTAGCTCTTCTCGTCGACGTACTTAATCTTCACGTAGGTGACCTTGGGAACTCGTAGATAATCAAGGGAACTCGTAGTTGATCTGGTAGGTGATCTCGTAGGTGATCTCGTAGAGGAGTTCATCTATCTCGTAGATGACCTCATCTATCTCGTAGATAGCCTCATCTATCTCGTAAATGATGTCGGGGACCATGTTGATGGTGTCACGGTGATGAATGACCTTGGGAGCCTCGTTAAAACCTCTTCTTAGGAAAACCTCGTGGGAAAAACCATGAGAAGAGTAAAAAGAGTACTCCGTGCGTAACTTCGTGATGTCGATGATCATGTTACTTGCTTGGACGTCTTCTATTGGTCACCCCGTCTTCATGTACATCCCAACGCGTTGACCCTACGAACACGTCGCAACCGTAGTGGTATTTATAGGCACAAACAATACCCTTAAGGCGTTTTACGGATCTTATTGCCTTGCAGATCTGGGAAACGTCTTCATCTTCTTCAGTGCCTTCTCTTAAGCTCAACGCGTTTCTGCTATAACTTGATGCTCGGAACTCTATTGATTCATAATCGGCTCCTTGAACTCGCGTTCTACGTTTGAACATGTCTTTTCTTTCTAACTGGCGATAGGCGATCTGGATCTCGGGCTTCTTACGCCTTCTTTGGAGGGAATCAACTTCGTGCTTCATCGACTCTGAAATGTCGCGGGCCGAATCTGAAATCATGGCTAGTGAGGACTTCGTAAGTGAAGTCGTTGCTTCACCATAATCCTCAACTTGGTTACTTGGATCATCCTGTCTTCAAGCAAATTTTTAGATGGCGATTTACCTCTTTCTTGTAACATATCTCCTTATTGGACCTTTGCCGCATGTTTGGATTCTCAATGTGGTACTTCGAGCATCTTCTGCTCCTTTTTCTAAGGATATCATTTTTGGAGGAAACTACTACTTCGTCACGGATGAGAAAAACAATCGACTCTTTCAACTTCTTTCTTTCTTTGCTACTGCATACTCAGATCTTTTTCTCTTATGCTTGTTCTCGACCAATCGATGCTTTTACTCAGGGAAGTTTTGGGGACACTTCGTCGCTCATTCTTAGACATTGTGGAGGCTCTACTCATCACCCCTAGCTTGGGTGACATGGAACTTTTCAGCTTTCTTTACTTCTCTCCTTACGCACTTGCTTAGCGTGGAGGTACTCTTTGGAGGTCACGATGGGTGATGGCGACGCGTTCTATCTCTTCGTGTTTTCGTATTTTCTTTCTTCTCTCGTATATGCTTTGAGTTCTGGCGTCTCTTCTTATGATGCAACTTCTTAACTTTCGTGTCTACTTTGACATACTTTTTTCATAGCGTACTCTTTTTTCTCTGTGGCGATTCTACGCATTCTCACTTTCAACGCGTCTCTTATAATTACGTCACCCCTTGCAGATGGGTGTTGGCCTCTATTGCCTGGGGTCTTGCTAGAAGTTGGAGAGAGAGAGATAGACTTGCTCGAGGTGAAGCTTGTAGACGAGCAGTGGAGATATTTGAAGAAGAATAACTAAGTAAAAGGAGGTCTTGAGCAACATACCCAGGATGAATAGATTGTGCTTAGAAGTTTAGAAAAGTGCAGTTATTCTTGCTCTAATGACTCAAGGCCGCCGTGAATTTCTTGCTCTAATGGCGATTATGTTATAGGTCTGACCCTTGGTGGCGTTATCATGGCGGCACAACTTGATCTTCATGCGATGCTCTTAGATTGCTTCGAGTCTTAAGGAGGTGTAACGAGAATGTTCCGGAGAACGCGTCGGGAGACGTCTTTGGAGAACACGTTGCACATCTGGGAACTCGTTGGCTATGTGATGTCGCTAAAACGTACCCGCAAGTGTACGGGGTCAGTTGTAGTAGTCAAGTGTCGATCCCACAGAGACCAATGTAATATTAATTGAAACGCTATCAGTGAATTAGGTTGAATGGATATAAATAAGAACGAACCAAGCTAACTAGGAATAACAAATAAAACAGATAAATATATATGGATAAATGTGTCTAAGGTTAAGGATCACCGCGACAATGCTTCAGTAAATATAATCACACTCTGCCTGAATCTAGTCCAATTAATTGAAGGTAAGTCATCTAAAGTAATCTACTAACTCCTTTCAGACGATAGTGAACGTGTTTGAACTAATTAACAATCGCTGTCGCGCAGAGCTAATCTCATTCAAACCCATTAACGCTCTTAGAGTCTAGGAATAAACTGAAATAGCATTCGCTGTCGCGCTCCGCTAAATCAATCTAAACCTAGAACATCTATGATGACTTAGTATCCTCAAGAGTAATTAAGTCGCTTTCGCACAAATAACACTCTTGTTCAATTCCTAGGATTCCGATAAAAGTTATCACCTTTCAGTCTCAAACTCTACCTTATTACCTATTAGTGTTTTCACCTTTCAGTCTCAAACTCTAATAAGATCCAATCAGTCTAAGCTAGAACGGGCATAAAGTATCTAGGAATGAATCAAATACTATTTCAATTCAGGCAAACATATAATTCTATCTACATACGCGTTGTTTGGATCACCATAACCTTAGAACTAGGAATTTAGCCAAGCATGATCGAAGATACAAAACATATTATACTAGCCGACGACATATATGAATTATTCAATAAAAACAAGAGATAAGAAAACTTAGTCTCAATGACGAAATAATCCAAACGAAAGCTAGAACAATAAACACCGTCTTCGAATCAAACAAAGGCAAAGAATTCCCTCTTGAAGATCTTGGTCTGCGGTGCCACTCTCACAATCAGACCAGAACAAAAACTCAGATAAAAAAAACCTTTCTTTCAAAGACAATAACTCCTCTCCGTACAAAACCTCAACTCCCAAAGTTTGCCTCCAAAGTCAAAGTAACCTCCTCCCCAATTAATTCCATGTCACCAAAATTCACCAGCTTCCCAAAACGTCAGCTCCTCCATTCCAATTGGGCATGGGCCTTCGTTTATCTTCTTGTCCACTTCTCCTCTTCAATCATGCAGCAGGCCCAATTCCCCATTCTTCATTGAACTCATCTTGCTCCGCAAAACAACACGGCCCGTTTACTCAATAAGATGGGTATATATCTTGGATCCAAAATTCAGCAGATTGATTCTCTTCCGTCTCGTATTATTTTGCCTAAAAATACCTGAAACACATAAAAATACGAGTGTAGGCTCCGAATACAAAATAATGCAAAATTACCTATAAAATATATCAAATATGTATGAGAATGACCTAATCTAATATGCAACTAGACACCTAAAATATGTATAAATTAGGTGTTATCACTATGACACCTTGTGTCGACTACACTGACTTTTACTTAATACTTTTGGGAGAACTGCTTCTCTTGAATGTTTTAGATTTGTTCGGCGATTACTTCGACCTCGTCGTGCTTTCAATCGTACTAATGCTTCTCGTGACTAGATCATGCTTGGTTTTCTCAGGAGGGTTCTTTGAGATGTTTTTATTTTCTTACGAATATGAAATTTTGTTATACTTGTCGCGATGCCTTTCATCGCGTTCTTCTTCTTCTGGGATTTTTAGGCGTTCTCTACGCGTAGAATTTGGGTGATCTTGGCCAACTTGTGATTGCCGTTCTCGTTCATATTCTAGCTCTTGGATATTTTCTGATCTCTTGCTTTCGATCGAGAATCCTTTGTCTCGTCTTTCTTTGTTGCAAACTCTTTCTTTTATCTTGCGTGATGTTTTCGACTTCACATGATCTTCTTTGGCGATAGCGTATTCGTCTATGGGTTGAACGAGTAACTTTTCTCTTTGGATCGTCTTGACAATACTTCTATCTTTCTTGTTTCCTTGAGTGGTCCTACCCCTTTTGGTAGGTTTGACTTAGGCTCCCCGTAGACTAGGTTAGAGCTACCAAAGACCCTTGGGCTTGCTTTACTTGTTGTATCTTGCACTTTGTTTCTTGCGTCGTGCGCGTTATTCTTCGCGTCAGGTACGTTTTGGGAGCTTGCTCTTTCTTTGATGTTTCATGTGCTTATGCTTTGGTACGTGTATCTTGCTCTGCGTACGTGTAAAACTTTTTCTTTTTGTCTTTAACTTCTATGACCCCTTATGCGTAGCTCGTTTGTGAGTGCGTAGGTTTGCTCCTTGGCTTTCGCTTTTGCTACTTTATCTTTAGGGTGTGGTTTTCTACCCCTAATATGACACTTTGTTCGTAGTGAACGCGTTAGAGAGTTTTACTTACTTGATAGGGTGGTACGGTCATTGCGACTGCTTTCGTTATTTTGCCGGCTTACATGAAGGTTGGGTCCAGCATTTCCTCCGAACCCTGAAGCGAGTGGCGGACATAGGTCAGCGTGTGATTTTATCAGCTTGTGACGTTACCCCTTACTTTTAAGGTGGGTCCGTTGCCTCACGCTAGCGTTAGGTCGACGTCGAACTCTTTTAATCGACGGGCCTATTCATCGTGTAGCGTCCGATTTCTCGATTGTTAGGACTTACGATGCTGGTGGACGCATCCCTGCCGGTTTGGCGTTTTGCCCGTGGATTCATGACTCTCAGAGGGGCTGGAAGGCGTGAAGACGCGTTCCTGGAGAGTGACCGTGTCAAATAGGTTTAACCTTGTTTGCTCAGAGGATCTGGCCGGCTTCGTGAGGTACCGGGCTTCATTCCCCATGACCATTGTCACATATCGCTAACAATCATGGGAAGCGTCGACTTGGAGTCGGCGGTTCGGAAAACGTTGCCTATGCGTAGATGAAGCCTTGAACGCGTAGACTAACGAAATTCGCCCCCGGCGCGGATTTTCACCGCGACCTTCTCGCTTCTTATTTTGTGCACCGTACTCAAGAGGCACATTCTCTTAATAGACATAGAGAAAATAATTGTAAATGAAACAGCTCAGCATGCTTGACACGTCGGAGAGAAAATATGCTTATGCACTTAAATAATCATGATGACTCGACATGACGACATTCTAAAGCTACCCCTAGTCGACGCGACCCCTTGTCGCCTCGACGCTATGATGATGACATGATTATGCATAAACTAAACTTACTTAGACATGCGTAACTTGGTAAATATGCACTTCAACTAGATAACAATCAATGAAGTTGACGTTGATAACTTGTTTACGCAGTGGCTGGTCGACTTCTATTGACTTTTCATCTTTGACGTGATGCTTTGCTCTTGATCTTTCTGGAGGGAGAGCTTTTGTCACCTTGTTTCTTAATGATGACTTGGGTATCCTATCCCCCTTGTGATGATTTCAGGATGGTGTTCAGAGTGAGATTATCACATAGTAATCCAAAGTCGTCGTTTTGTCCGACGTCGTCATTCTCTTTGTTGTACTCTTATTTAGCTTGAACAATAACAATTCTGAAAAGCTTATCCAATCAAGTGTGATTTAGATCATAAAGACTTTAAGGAGAGAGTTTAACGAAAGACTTAGGAGGTAATCTCATATTTGACATGAAATTCTTCTATTTTTCAGTTTATGAGCGTATATGAAGGTAACATGCATCTTATGCTAATTGAATCTTATTTATCATGCACGTTAAGGTGATATATGATCATGGAAACTTGGTATTTGAATAAAGATATAGAATAAATAAGTAGAGAACTTAGCTCATGAGTTGTGATTAGATCGAGATGTATCATCTATCTTTAGCCTTTGTAATTGGCTTCTTGGACATCGCGTTCCTTAGACATCGTCATGGTCGTACCAAACTTTTGGAGATATTACCCCTTGTCATGGAGATGCGAATAAAGCAACGCGGTGTTTCTTGCCTTCGGAGAGGATCGAGTTCGTCTGACGTTGTCTTTGACGTCTCAGGAACGTGTTGTTCATGACGTCTTAGCGCCTTGATCGTCTTCTTGGAGGGTCTTACATGATCTTTTTAATCCTTATCTGATTTCCTTGATTTCTTGAAAACTTTTGATAGTCCGCTCGGCGATTACGAGTGAGATACGGCGTCGTTATCATCATATGCAAGCAAAAACAACACGACGTGCTTAAGTAGATGTATATCATGCTTAATCAAGGTACAAACTTTATGAACTTCTACTCAATCGTAATGGAGATCTGATCTTTTTAGATTCTCATGCTATAATCTTGAATCTTAAATACGATTAGGAAAGATTTAATCATAGATCGAGTCTAACATGCTTTTCTATGGTGAATATGCAAATCTAGATATGGAAATCTCATGATAATGAACTTAAGAATTTTCCTTTAGTATGATTTCTATGCAACTTATTCTGAATTGATATGGATATAATAGAGTTGAACCTTTTAGAACTCAAAGGAAGAAGATTATGGATAAATATTACCGTTTTGGTGAAAGAGAAATCTTCCTTGGAGAACAAGCAACTTTCTGGATTCTGCAGTCATCTTGTTTATGTCGGCATGCTCTGTAGAAAATTCGGAATTGCATTATTCCAATGCCATTCGACCGATATTGAAGTCTACTTTAATCCCTCAAAATTTCATTGAATTTGTACATCGGACGAGAGAGATACGAGATCTTTAAAATTGTGTCACACACATCTACGTGAACCGGGAATGATTTCGGATTTTGATCTTCTTCTTTGATCTTTGAAGGCTCGTTAGGTTTTGTCTTTTTTGTGAAGAATAGATGGTTTCTTTTGATGAAAAGAAGGCACTTTTTTTATCATGCCCCACGGTGGGCGCCAATTGTTTGTAGCGAAATTACCAACGAGATGATAACTAAGCAATTGTAGGGCAAAGATCAAACTTTACGGTGCCAACACTTCATCTAGAAAACACCATTGATAAAAGAGAGAGAACTCGAGATACTTGTGTATTACTTGGGGAGAAAAGGCTGTCTTACAATGATAAGGGAGCCCTTTATTTATAGGCAAATCGTAGTTCTATCTTTAAGGAAATAATCTTATCTTTTTCCTTATATCTTTAACCTAATATAAAACATGGTACTATTTACATAATGAATATTAAATAAAAGTCATAAATATTCTCAACCGACTTTATCTCGATCTCGATGACGCCTTTATACTCGTTATTTCTCATACCCGTCGTCGTCTACGCGTAGATCTTGTCGTCGACGTACTTAATCTTCACGTAGGTGACCTTGGAAACTCGTAGATAATCAAGGGAACTCGTAGTTGATCTGGTAGGTGATCTCGTAGAGGAGTTCATCTATCTCGTAGATGACCTCATCTATCTCGTAGATAGCCTCATCTATCTCGTAAATGATGTCGGGGACCATGTTGATGGTGTCACGGTGATGAATGACCTTGGGAGCCTCGTTAAAACCTCTTCTTAGGAAAACCTCATGGGAAAAACCATGAGAAGAGTCAAAAGAGTACTACGTGCTTAACTTCGTGATGTCAACGATCATGTTACTTGCTTGGACGTCTTCTATTGGTCACCCCGTCTTCATGTACATCCCAACGCGTTGACCCTGCGAGCACGTCGCAACCGTAGTGGTATTTATAGGCACAAACAGGCGGTTGGGCGAATAAAAGCTAATATAAAAAACAGACCGATTTAAAAAAATATTTACTGCATAAATTTCATTCCATATGGTGTATTAACCTTGAACTCATCACATATCAGAACAAGATACACGATTGTGCATTTGCTTAAGATATTTATGCAAGTTTGTAATATTTCTTAGCAATATAAACTAGAGTATTTAATATCATGTCAATATAAGTAGTTCAATTTGTTTTTGACGTTATAAAACTATATTATTAAAGAGACCGCGCCTTTTAAAGGCGCGGGGTTGTTACTAGTTTCTTAACAAAACTAGATTTTGATCACCGCGCTTCGCGCTATGCTGTAGCGTATTAAAAAGTAATTTTTATATATATGTAATACTCTTCGTCTTTTCCGAGTCTTATATAATAAGATCTATATACGGTGTTTATGTTTAACTTTATTTTCATTGAGTGAATGTTAATCCGACCACATAAATTTTATAATATAGTGATCATAGTTGGCACGTTAGTAGATAATTAGTAGGTAATTAAATAGTGTCATAGAAGTTGTTACATGTATTTGTTTCTTTTGGTTTGATATGGTTGTCACGTGATTTTTATGTACTGTAATTAAAGGTGTTAATTAGGTAAGTTAAGTTGCGATTGGGTTGAGAATGAATTTGATCAATTTAGATTATTGGTCAAGACGGCTTAGGTCTATACGTGTGCAGTTGAGTCAATTTATTAATTTTTTTTGGTTAGAAGTCAATTTATTAATTAAATGTATTAAATAGTTAATTTTTTCATTAATGATATCAGATTTAGATTTATTGTGTTTGAATTAGGTTTCAATTTGACGCGATCATATTGTTTTTACTCCGACGGTTGGGTTTTGACTACGATCATCATCATTTAGAGATTTATATTAGCAAAACTAGTTAAAAGTTAAATTATAGATTTGATATCATGAAGTTGAAGAATACGAAGAGTTGTAGATATTAATTGTATTGCTCGTAAGTTGCAACTAAGAGAAGATAAAAGTTTTGGATTTAAGATTCATGAATGAGATTAAAAAGAATTTGTTCATGCATTAAATAGGTACAATTTGTCATTATTTTCGGTCAAGACCAACCACCTTTTATATATATATATATATATGACAATTACATATATGAATACAAGAGTGAGTAAAAAATAGTTTGTATCATTGCAAAAAATGCACCAGCCGGGAATCGAACCCGGGTCTGTACCGTGGCAGGGTACTATTCTACCACTAGACCACTGGTGCTTGTTGATTTGAATCAGATTTGGTTTTTCAAGAATGCAAGTAGAAGCGCTTTAGAGATTTTAACTCCGTCCATCCAACTACAAATCAAGTTTTTGGTCTTTGAATAACTAGTTTTGAGCACTTTCATACATCAACTGAACCAAATGAAAATCAGACAGCATTTATCTGAAACAAAGCTGAAAACAAGGGCATTTTCACTGCATTTAAATAGAATTAGAATACAACAGAAGATTTTACCAAAAAACAAACGAAGAATACAACAGGTGAGGAAGAAGAAGGGGACAAGGCAGCAGCAACAACGGAAATAACGTTTTCCCACAGTGCATTGCATGTCCCTCATGCAAAGCTGCAGCAAAACCGTTGCCCCCTGACAAATAAATTCAACATTTAAACCTAAAGAAGTAGAAATGATCGATGTACAAGAACAATCCCCTTCATGGGAATTCTTCTCTTACAAACAAATTAGAGTTAGAACTTGAACCCCGCACTAAAAAAAGACTAATCAATGAACATCCTATATAACACCTTGGAAACTGAGCACTTCATTTTTTGTACCATTAAAATGTGGAGCTGCTTTCACTTGCAGACATTGAAGGAGGCTCAGACTTAACAAACGGAATGGGACCCCCTCTGCTGCTATTGATGTCGAGTCCTTGTAGTCGTCCAAGTGGGTCCATTTGTAAATACTCTGAAGGAGGATGCAAATGGTGCATATTCACTTGTGACTGATGTTGTTGTTGATATTGTGAGTACTGCCCTGCAGATGTTGGCTGATGTGGAACTGAGTAGTAGCCTGAGACATTGTATGGCATTCCATGCATCCCTAAGTTGAATTGCTCTGACGGGTTTGTCATTTCGCCTGTTGCAACCCTCAGCCTTTCTACTTCCTGCTTTAAGGCTTCATTCAGAGCTGCATCCGTTATATAATAACGGAAAAAAGTTAACCATTTGATATCATGGTTAAAGATGTTATAAGGAATAAGTCCAATGAAGGAGAAATTGTTAAGGGTGAGATTGAGATATTTGGTAAACTAGCAAAGATTGTCAGGAGAATTTGTGCCTTGTCAGAAAGTACATCTAAGAGCAGATAGAATAAATTCCATACTTCTAATCCAGTATTATGTAGAGAATATAAGACTTACCATCTCGCAACTGTGCTTGTTGTTCCATAGCTTGTAAATGAAGCTTAAGTTCAGTGTTTTCATTACTCAGGCCATTAGTATCCCTCTGCAGAAGAAAATTTGAAACATCAATGGAAGTTGCAGCTTGAATTCAAGGAATGAACCTCAAATCTGCCTTAACATAATCAATTCCATACTTTTAATCTAACATTCACGTCCAAGGGCGATACAGATCTTATGGCATGATATAATACAGAAATAAGAATATAAATTAGACAAGATACCTGGTATAAGGTGAGCTGTGCGGAAAGAGTAGTTGCTTCAGTTTGAAGAGTTTGAACTTTCCTCTCTAGTTCCTGCATATAGCGAGCCTTCCTCTCTTTCGAACGTGAAGCAGATTGTCGATTTGCCAAAATTCTGCAAGTAATTTTACAAACAAGCATAAGTTTCAACATATATTAGAACCAAACATGTCAGGTAACGGATCTGTAAGCATTATCATGATTACATCTTAGGGTGGTGATATTTGTGAATTCTACATCTACAAAGAATTGAAATATGAACAATTACAATTCAACAAAAATCCAGAACAAGCAACTATGATGGAACGGAATTTAAATCCATGGAAGGGAAAAATGCGATACAGGAATCAGGATGCACAGATTAAGCCCAGGTAGCAGTCATATGCATAATTGGAACAGGCAAGATGGTAATTGAGCGAGAGTTATTCATTAGTGGTCAACTATGCAATTTCAACTTTCAAGTATGCCATGGTTAAAAGATGGACTTTTAACCTCTGAATTACTAGACGAAGAAATGCGTTAAAACAAGTAATTTCTGGACATGGAATTATTGACTCCCATTGAGAAAACAAGATTCAGATTAATGAGAACAAAAAACAGAAGATTGAATAAAATCGGATAGAGATGAAAACCTCTTAGCGCGCTTGGGATCGACATTCCAAAGCTCAGCGAGCTTATCAGGAGGCATAGCCTTCTTAGCCTCCATAATCTCACCAAATACGGAGCTCTCAACAGGTCTAGATCCAGAAGAAGAAGCATCGACCGAGTTGCTGTAACGATGACGAGGCCTAGCAAAAGCGGAAGAGTTATTATCCCCTCCATCCACATCAACATCAACATCAACTCCTCCTCCTCCATCAGGAGGAGCAGGAGCAGGAGCAGGAGCAGAAGCAGCAGCAGATGAGAAAAAAGCAGATCCAGCAATGGGAGATGCAGTAACGCCATGGCCGAGCTTATCGACGTCAATGTAGGCGGTGAAGAGGTCGTCCTCAGATCCGATATCCTCGGTAGAAGATCCGGCGAATGGATCCGAGGAGAGATCCATGTCGTCGGAGATTCGGAAGCTCACCTCTGAATGCGCGCGTCGATGGTGCGGGCCACGGAAAGAGGAAGGAGCAAGAGAATAGGAATTGCCGAAGACCACGCCTGCGGCTGGTGGTGGAGGCTTCCGATTCGGATTGAATCCGCCATTTTCGGTGGAGTTGGATGGATCTCCTTCTTCCATTTTCGCTCAAACCACTACTGAAATTAGCACCAACAGAATTTTGCGTTTCTCATTTAGACCTTGCACCCCATCCCATGTGCACCTAAAGCCTTCCTTCAACGGATAAGCTCCTCCCCTTAACGCCGTTATCGTTTCCGTCTTCTTTTCTTTAATTGTTTTTTATAACCCGTAACTAATGACTTAGATCTTACTAATCTTACTACACCAAGTTTTCAACCCTACAATCCACAAGACAACTCACACTATCATGTGCTAGGCAACGCAACTGCTATATTGTAAAGGTCACGGATCTACAAATATCATCATATGGGTATTTGTATTTGAGTTTTAATCTCCAACAACAATTCTGAAACAATGAATTACAATTGTTACATGTGTAATTCCTGAGTGATATACTTATAATATCTAGGCAAATAAAAAATGAATATGTATGTAAAAAAGTAATGTATCCCCCCTTTTAATCACTCACATGAATACTGATTGATTTTTCAGTCTGTTTCCAGTTCCACAGCAGCAACAGAAACAACTGGCTACTCCGCATCATCTTCTTTCCATTCATACATAAAGGTCCTGCATTTTTCCTGCATTGCTCTTTCATTCTCACTAGTATGATAATTCAACACACTCGTACCTGAATTTATCTCCACCTGCACATCATCTTCTCTGACTGGAATAGAGTTAAGGTCTATGATTTCCTTGCAGTTGCCCTCACTTTTTTCCACCAAACCTAAACTCTGTTTCCTTTCTTCAATCTTCGGGTTATCTTCAGGCTCTGATTCTTTGGTTTCGATTCTTTCCTCACTTTCTTCAACCAAACTCGGGTTTCTTGCTTCAGTCTTCGGGTTATCTTCAGAAGGCAACAGGGGCAGTTTGTTTCTCTTCTGCGGCTTTTCTCGGACTTGGCGTTGTTTTTGTTTCTTACGCATCATGAGCGTTTTGAAGCGCCGCCTCACAGTGGAGCAAACGTTGCATAAACAGTTGGGCTCGTGATTGCCTTTACCGCTCGGAGGTTGACTGCAGACTATGCAAGTACAGCCGGGACGATGCCTAGGGTGTTTAGTGGTTGTTGCTTCTTCGTTTGATGGTGGCTCGAGTGACTCATGTGGTGCAGCATTAGCTAGAGCGTCTAGACCACAAGGCTTGATTCCTTGGGATGTACCCTTTTGTTTCTTGGAGACTGTAAAATACAACAACTTGTTTATTTTTATTTTGAAATGTTCTACAATGCAAAAAATAACATCAAAACAAATTTCAAGGTTCAACTAATTTCACTTGCATAGGTGCATGTCTATGCATGAACAAATTAGAGGACAGAAGAAATATGAGATCCTACAAACCTTTGGTAACTATGAGTGATTGACCGAGTTCCTCGGCATTGACCTCCTCCGGGGCAGAACAAGAAGACCTATAAGGAAATCAAAAGGTATGAGATCATATAGTCATTGTTTTTTACTGCAGTGTCTGAAAATTAAAAAAGAAGGTGCGGGGCAAAACCTGCTTAAGTCCCACACGTTATCCAAACAAGACCATTTTGGTGGGAGGAGTACATCGCATGGTAACCTCCTCCATTTTTCGCACTTATCACACTGAGCCCATTGATCTTGTCCCCTGCAAGTTTCAAATGTGAAGGTTTTTTTGATATTTGGAAGTTGCAGAGAGCAAAAAATAAATAGTCATTGAAATGTTGCTTACGCAAGAAATCCAGTTGTAAAAAGAGTCCTTTTACCGAAAACTGGAGGTTCCTGGAATATTACAAGCCAGTAACAGTTCCGTTTAAAAAGAAACATACTAGAATATGAAACGGATTCATAACAAAATTCATAGAAATAGTTTAGGGCTTACATCATATTCTTCGAATTCAAATGTCTCAATCACAACAACGTTTGGTTGGATATTTTGAGGTGGACGGAAAAGATACTGCATCTCCTCCCAAGTAATCCTCAGCTCCATGGCATCCTCATTTTCCATTATTGACCTTTTTCTTTTGGAACCTACAGTACAAGCCTTCGCCTCAGATCTAGCTTTGCCTCTAGAGTTTTCATTCTTAACCAAAGACATGACACCATTAGGTGGAGCACTTGGGGTATTTTCTTTGTTTCCTTTCAACGACTGGAGAAGGCCAGAAAAACCCTTAACAGTTGCTGGACCGTCACTTGCATCAGAGTTTATATTGTCTTCAGAGACCAAAGCATTATGAAGAGCAGAAGTTTGTTGACCCTGCTTGTTCCAAAATTGAGTGTTAACAAAAACAAGCATACAAATTTGAGGAGTTATAAGGTTCAATCCCAAAACCTGGTTTTCAATTGATGTCTTGCGAGATCCTATTACAAGTTTGCCTCCAGGATCAATCCGGCTAAATGTCACTACAGAGAAGGATATTTTTATAAGAGCAGGGAAAACTGTAAAGGTGCAGAACAATCAGAGCACAGAATTTGATAATTGATATTATCTTCCGAAGCAACCAAGTACACTGTAACGAGATTTAACAACGAGGGTCCACAGCCGAATTCAGACAAGATGGTACCTGTTTCAATGAAGATCTAACAAACAAATATACAAATTTACCAGTAGATTTAAGATGCTATTTGAATATGGCTGATAAAAGACTGTCGAGGATGATAAGAAAAAAGAAGATAACGGCTGAACATGAATCTCGCACTCATCAATACATGACCACATGGATAAAATAATATTTCCTACTTTAAGGTGCACAAATTCCTAATATTCAATAAACTTCCTTCTAACCTCAACAGGAGATTTCTTCATCCATCAGAAGTTTCCACGAATTTAATTTTAGTTTGTCTCACGTAAAACTGAATTTATGTTGGATGTCTGAGAATCTTTGCACGACATATGAAATGATAATATTCTGTATGTATGCTATTCATATTCATCTTTACATCCAAATTTGGTAAAATTGAAGAGCAAATCCAAACACTGGCATGCAATATGTATGAATAGGAGATCAAGATTGTTAAAGTATGTCCTTAAGAATGTGAGACGCAAGCTGCTGCTTTAGAAATAAGACTTGGAAATTGAAACCTGATGCAGTATAAAATAGAAAAACTTGGAAACTGAAGGCATAAGCAAGTCTAAAAAGGAAAAATAAGATGCATACCAGTATCACCAGCCTGTAATTGCATGGATTGGATGCAAGGCGTTACACCTTCCAAGACATACATTCGACTATTATTGTTGGGCCAATATCTGAACTGCAACTTCCATTCGTTCCCCTTCACATCCTGAATTTTCAATGGAAGACCTTCTGATTGATGTATTATAGGAAAATAAGCCTGCGTGAATGGCGGAAAAAAATTAACAAGGGTTTCTGCCAGGGAGGTACAGTAAAGTAAGCAAGCACCCGATAAAGTCTTATCAACTTACTTCAGCACATGCTTTTGGAAGGACCAGCCGACCAATGCGACTAGCATCACTAGCACTTAAAACCTTCTCAAACAAAGGTACAATTGTCGAATTCAAGCTGGATGAAAATAGCAGTTAAGGAAAAACATATACATCTCAAAGAAAGGTAGGAATTTTTTTTGTGGTAAAAGAGGCAAGAATGTTTTATGACCACAGGAACAAATGCATAAATAAATGATTAAATGTTCATCAAGGAAAATTCATTTGCATATACAAGAATAAAAAGAAAATAATAAGGATACTCTCCAGATAGTTTCTGCAACTCTTGATCAGTGATTCTGGGCCAGTAACGTGGCAATAATTGGTTGCGTAATCTGTCTGCAGTATGGGGCCTTCCCATTCTCTTTTGAGAAGCCGAGCCTTTATTAAGTTCAGAAATTTTAGGAACTTTAGGTACATTAATTTTAGCAGGTTTAGGCAAATTATGCGGAGCCTTCGGCATGGGTTGATTGAAAGGTAGTCTGTTCATCTCCCCTTCTTCAATGGCAGCAGAATGAGCTAAGTTACAGCTTTTGGAGACTGGAGTCCCCAGATTAATATTTAAGGGTGGCAGAGCGTTTGGTTCCTGCACATCTTTAACTGCTATCTTTGATCGGTCATCACATGGCTTTAAAAGCTTAGGAGTCTCAATAAGTGGTTGGGGAAGATTTTCAAAGCCTTTACGAGCAAACTCAGTCGGAGTATTATTAATCTCCATTTGTACGCCAAAAAACATTCTATTAGATGGAATTCCTAAATTAAAAAGCCTCCCGTCATTATGGGGATCAACATCCAATTTATAGCTTGACTTCTGCAGGTTCTGCAGCTCGCAGGTATCATATGAGTTCTGTTTTGGAACTTCAGAAGGCAATGCATCTCTCTGATTCTGGGTTTGAAAATAGACAAAAGTGAGTGAGCACAACATTTCAGTTCAAGAAGAGAATATAAATGAAACTCATAGGACCTAGATCTATGACCCTTAATTATAGCACTTGGTAAAATATGCAGGTATGTCACTTGAACCAACATGACTTACTATACTTATATAGAAATCCAGGTAGGTTGCAAAACCCTACTCAGAAAATTTTCTTTAAATTCTTTTGGCGAACTCATGCATATCCTGCTATAATTAGAGCTAGTTCTAATTTGACCGATATTTATATAGAAAAAAATGTCATGAACCAATAACCATAGTATGCAATAATATTAGAGAATGAAATTACAATCGGATTACCTCATGAGAATCGGCACTATGTGCACAATTAATGCACCAGACGCCTCCAAAATCCTGGATCTCAATAAATGGCAGGGAAGCACTGCATCCACAGTGGACGCGCTGCAAAACCAAATACAAGCTGGAAAATTATTTTCATGACAGATTCAATCAAATAATCACAAATTTTTAATCAATGCAAACCTTGTTACACAAACTGCACTCTCTCCAACCCGGTTCTTCAGAATGGAATGTGTCGCAATAAGATAGCTTCTCGTAGACAGATCTGGTTTTCGTTTCAATAAAGGTCATTACAATAGTAACACAAAAAGGAAAATAATAAAATGAGAACGTTGCATGGCATTCTCCACAACAATCTTAAGTTTTAAAACTTGTCACATTAAGCAGGTTGGTTTGCTCAATTGAAGCAATTTCAGTTTACCATTAGCCAGAGGAGCTTGTTTTCCACCATACTGTACAAACAAGCTCTTGAAAAATATTTCAAATAAAATAAGTCCATGTTTTTCTATAATAAAAGGCGACAGCAAGGGCGTTATAGAAATAAAGCACACAACCCATATGGCATTCAGCTAGCTAGGGAGATTTATCAACTTTATGAGTTATGACTACAGCATATATAGCCAAACCCAGTATTAGTTAGGACTTAGCATTTTAGCAATCAAGAATGAAAATTTATCAACTTTATGACTAATGGAGCCAATACATAAGCTGGGGAAGTGGGGATGAAGCTAAAAGCAACAGTAGATTAAGACCACTAAAAACAGAAAATCTTGGAAACACAATTCAAATCCTCAAGAGTTGGGCATAAACCCTTAGTTTTTGGAATCAATTAAGGAATGAAAATAAAAATCATAAACGAAAAAGCAGGAATTTGAATTAGTATTATTTAGGGACGGCGGCTGAGTAATACCCGCAATTCAAACAGAGATCCGCAATTTGACTGGATTTCAATTTCCAGCCTTTCTTCCACGTAGAAGAAACTGTAGCACCGCAAAACTTGTTCATGCAAATCCTGGCCCCCATTCCACTAAAAACCTGCAAACACAGAAAGTCAACACCAGAATTCCAAACCCTAAACCCTAACAGGCTCAGGTCATGAATCGATCGACAAACAGCAAGTCAAACCCAAGCAAAAAGAAACCCAAATCAAATCAGTCGTTCACGTAACTTAAAAGCAACAAGAGAGATTCAATCAAGTCTAAGGCAACATTAGCTTTGTATTATAGATCAACCAACTCACTGTTGTTACTACTACGTCGCAAATACTTGTGTGGAATCGGAGTGAGATTCAAAGTAAGGCAAGATAAGGGTGGAATCGGAGAAGAAGGGAGTTGGAGAAGAGGAGATTTTGGATTTGGATGGAGAAGTAGGAGCGGGAGAGAGAGAGAGAGAGGAGGCGTGCGTGTATGCATGCAAATGGGAAGAGGGCAGGGGAGAAGAATGGAATGGAATGGGGGAAGGGTTAGGACTCAAGATGCATGCACGACACTTAAGATGTCGTTTACCCGCTGGGCTCCACTCTTATTACTACTACGGGTCGTACGGAGTACTATATACCAATATACCATTATATTATAGGGTTAATTACCCTACTACTCCACTAGTTTATTGCTACGTACGTCGTCTTTGCTACTTGCTTTGCTATTAATCCACTTCTACTTTGGTTCTAATAGCATGTACACCATAGGAAGCATTAAAAGATACCTCTTCTTTGAGTCTTTACCATATGAAAGTCAATTTACGTACTATTAGCTTGAGATGCGACACATAGGCATTGAAAGATATATATCTTTTTTTAAGTCTAGATCGGCATATGTAGTCGGTCTACGTAGTTCCAGATGTGACACAGAGGCATTGAATGTTACCTCCTCTTTTAGTTTTTTTATCGACGTTTTTTTATCGTCAACGTCGATTTACGTATAGTATGAGATATGACACCGACATCTTTAATTAAGCATCATGAAGCCATTAAATTACTTGTACTGATACAGATCCGGGAACCCTATTAGTTAGTTTGTATTTAGAGTTCGAATATATAAACAAAAAAACCGAGTTTATGATTTTCTATTTACATATGTTAATTGCGGAAATAACTTCTTTCTTTGTTTGAAGTGGAATCATATACTTAGGCTTGGTCTATATGCACACGTTTTTTTTGCTAAATGCACACTAATCTGTGCGGTAAGAGTTGCAGTACACTTCTGTGCGTTAAGGATTACCGCACAAAAGGGCTCCGGGGCATTGTTGGAATGTTTTCTGAAACGTATATGAATCTGGTGCGGTAATTCTTACCGCACAGATATGTGCGTTAACAATTAACGCACCACGTTAATACGAGTTAACAAATCAGATTTTGATTTACTTAAACACCTGTGCGGTAACTCTTACCGCACAGGATTTGTTATTTTTTTAATTAATTATTTTTAAAAAAAAAGTATTTAAATAATAATATCCTGTGCAGGTTTAATATATAAAAAAATATAAAATATGGTGCGGTAATCGTTACCCCACCAGTTTTATCTATTTAAAAAATAATAAATCGGTGCGGTAACAATTACCGCACCAATTTAGGTTATTTGTAAACCAAAATTTTCCCTCCCCGACCTTTCGTCCTCCGTCCTTCTTCTTATCTTTTCCCTCCACCGCCGTCCTTCTTCCTCCGTCCATTTTCCCATCGATTAAGCCACCAAATCCACAAATTGATGATGGATTCGAGCTCCCCCGAGCAAGCCGCATCTTCTGGGCCCAAAAATCCGGTCGGAGACGAGGGTCCAAGCTTCCCGCCGACGGCAGCTCTGGCTGTGGAGGATGAAGACGAGGAGGAAGCCGAGGTGCCACTGATTTACAGTGGTGGTGCCCGGAACCGGCCAAAATCCCGAGCCCGACCCGATCCCATACACATAGCCCGACCCGACCCGATACTCGTTGCCCGACCCGACCCGATACCAGCAGCCCAACCCGCCCCGATACCCGCACCCCAACCCGCACCCGAACCCGCTCCGAGGCCAAGAAACCGAAAGCGACCCGTCCAAAACGTCGGTCCCGGGTACGCTACTCGAGCAAATAGAAGGTTGAATCCACAAACCGAGGCTCAAACCGAGGCGCAACCGGAAGTTTTTTCGACTCCCGTAGATCTACACCAAGTATGTATTTTTATTAAATATTCTATAACTTTTGTAATGTTTTTAAATAGTTTAATTATTTTATTTCGTAACATTATGAAATTAGTTATTCAATATCATAACGTTATGAATTTAATAATATTTGATAACGTTATGAAATTTTTAAATAAATTTTGTAACGTTATCAATTTATTTAATTTAATTAATTTATTAAATTTATAACGTTATGAAATTAGTTACTTAATTTCATAACGTTATGAATTTAATAATATTTGATAACGTTATGAAATTTTTAAATAAATTTCGTAACGTTATCAATTTATTTAATTTAATTAATTTATTAAATTTATAACGTTATGAAATTAGTTATTTAATCTCATAACGTTATGAATTTAATAATATTTGATAACGTTATGAAATTTTTAAATAAATTTCATAACGTTATCAATTTATTTAATTTGATTAATTTATTAAATTTATAACGTTATGAAATTAGTTATTTAATTTCATAACGTTATGAATTTAATAATATTTGATAACGTTATGAAATATTTAAATAAATTTCGTAACGTTATCAATTTATTTTATTTAATTAATTGATTAAATTTATAACGTTATGAAATTAGTTATTTAATTTCGTAACGTTATCAATTTATTTAATTTATTTTATAACATTATGAAATTAATTTATATGGTAACGTTATGAAATTAAGTAATTTATTGCGTAACGTTATGAAATTAAGTAATTTATTGCGTAACGTTATGAAATTAAGTAATTTATTGCGTAACGTTATAAAATTATATTATTTGGTAACATTATGAAATTAATTAATTTATTCGTAACGTTATGAAATTAATGAAATGTTATAACGTTATGAAATATAATAATTTCATAATGTTATGAAATATGACATTCTATATTGTAAAATTAATGAATTAATTATTTTATGAAATATGACATTGTTCTTCTCTTATTTTGTAACGTTATGAATTATTAGTATATAAAGTATTGAAATTAGGCGAATTATAACGTTAATTTCGTAACGTTATGAACAAAATGTTTAGAAATTAGAGATGATTTTGATTAGGATTGACGTTACAACAACTGTTTGTAACGTTACGACGTCATGGAAAAGACGTTTTTGAATTTGACGTTATTTTTGTAACGCTATGAAAATAACGTTACGCTATAACAACAACATTAGGGGGTGCGAGATACGATGGCTTCTAGTGGTTTTGTTCCGGGGGCTCCTGTTGCTGCAGAGCGTGTTAGGAGGACGAAGATTACAGCGTCCATACGTCAGAGTTTTGCAACTGCTTGAGACCAGCTGAATGCTTCTAGTTCGACACCCACTGATGTTACTGGTGCACTTACAGATACTGGGGCAGTTAGGGATTGTGGTCTAGATGTTGATCCGTCTGCTGATGATGAGGGTTACAGTGAGAGTGAGGAGGAGGATATGGACGTCGATGATACAACTGTTGATTTGGATGATGATATGCTGGGAGACGGTGAGGGTTTAGGTACAGATTATATTGTATCTCATCCCGAGATACTGACAGATCAGCTTAGGAGAGACGACCCTCCTATTATTTCAGAGGATCATGCTGGTATGGGGCCTTCATCGCCAGCTCCTACAGATTTAGGTCCTTTGTCTCCTACGCCAGATGTACCACCTCCCCCGACTTTACCACCTCCCGATGCAGATCCTGTACCACCTCCTGTTGTACCTTGGATGCCCGGAGGTCCTTTTACAAATGAGTTGCTGAAGAGTTATGAGACGCACATCGCCAGGGCTATTTATGAGCTTACAGTTGTTGATCCTCCCGCACCTGTGATTCCAGCTGGCCCCCGTCCTCTTCCTCCATTTATACAGAGACAACGAGGAGGCCGAGGAGCTCAGGCTGATGATGATGTTGCTGATGCAGACGCTGCTGATCCTCCAGCACGAGGTGGACGCGCTCCACGCGGAGGACGAGGACGTGGACGTGGACGTGTTGCAGATCATGCTGATCTTCCACAGCCTGCTGATCTTCCAGAAGGCGAGGCTCCTCTTGATTTGGTATGTATTTGAACTATAATGTTCATATGTGAAATATTTTGGCATTCTGTAGAAGTAACTGTGTTATTTTTTTTACTTTTTTTTCAGACACGGAAGGTCGTCAAGGTTCACTTCCACACCGCCTACTGCACTCCACTAGAGGCGTTTAGGAGACCTGGTCCAGATTCGTGGTTTCAACTTGCAGAGCGATCTGGATTGACTGATCTACGCTATATCGGGTCTGGTCCTGTCGATCATGTGTTGGTTTCTGCTTTCGTCGAGATATGGCACCCAGAAACCAACACATTTCATTTTCCATTTGGAGAGATTGGTCCTACACTTCACGATGTGGTTGAGATCCTGTCGCTGCCTATACATGGCAGGAGTTGTAGCTCAGTTTTGATTAAGGAGGAGATCTTCACTTTTGTTGCTGAGATGCTTCACGTAGAGGAGGCACTGGTGAAGACTTGGTATAGGGATGGAGGCATTCCTTTGGGTTATCTTCAGCAGAGATTGAAGGATATGATGCGGATGGAGGATGGACAGAGAGATGAGAGCCTCATTGCGTCTATGTACTTACTGTTGCTTCTCGGCACTACAGTTCTAGTGGACAAGTCGACTACAACAGTCAAGCACTGGTGGTTAGTTCTTTTGGCCGACCACGACAGAACTGGCCGATATGCTTGGGGAGCTGGAGTGTTAGCTCATCTGTATCGCAACCTTGGATAGGCGTCGAGGCGATTGGCTATGGGGATGGGGAGTTCTGGCATTCTTTTGCGGGTTAGTACGCAAACAACTATACGATTGGCTATGTTTAGGAAGTCGAGTTCTAATTATCCTTTTTTTGCAGTCATGGATCTGGGCATATTTTCCACATTTTCGTGGACATTTTGTGACAGATCCACTTTCTATGGACCACGCCGCAGCTGCTATGAGGGAGGGCAGAGAGGTGCCATAGGGGAAGACCACGAATCGTTTGGTTGCCATTCGTGGCATGCTTGACCGTGTTCGTTATGAGGAGGTCAGATTTTAAGAATGTATGCTTTCGTTATATTGTGTGAATGTAAACTATACTAACTGTTTTGTAATGTTTTGTTGCAGGTTAACTGGTTTCCTTTTTCAAATGTGGATTTCAGACTTCCGCAGTACGCCCCGTCTTTGTTTGAGGGCATTCTCCGTTGTCTGGACATCGAGGAGCTCTATCAGCCAGGTCGCCTGCTGCGACAGTTTGGACATGTGCAGGGTATCCCAGATCCTCCCCCAGAGCCCATCTAGGTGACACGTAACAACAGGCTGACGCATTATTCAGCAAAACTTGATTTTAGCAAAACTTGATTTTTTTGAAAAAGGCGAAAAACGACCAAGTACGTCAAATATTGATAAACATGGTTCAAAACGTCTCGAAACGACTAAGAAACGAAAAAAACCCGACTCAAACCGATATAAAACAAGCCAAATCGAAATTTCAAGGAATTCCGAACAAGTTGTAAAAAAGTGTAAAAATGTGGCCAAAATGATGGCATAATATGGCCAAATTGTCCATATTTTAGCAAAACTTGATTTTTTTGAAAAAGGCGAAAAACGACCAAGTACGTCAAATATTGATAAAAATGGTTCAAAACGTCTCGAAACGACAAAGAAACGAAAAAAACCGACTCAAACCGATATAAAACAAGCCAAATCGAAATTTCAAGGAATTCCGAACAAGTTGTAAAAATGTGTAAAAATGTGGCCAAAATGATGGCATAATATGGCCAAATTGAGGAAATCTTAGCAAAACTTGAGTTTTTTGAAAAAGGCGAAAAACGACCAAGTACGTCAAATATTGATAAAAATGGTTCAAAACGTCTCGAAACGACTAAGAAACGAAAAAAACCGACTCAAAACGATATAAAACAAGCCAAATTGAAATATGGATAATGGATAGTGGATAGTGGATAGTGGATAATGGATAATGGATAGTGGGTAATGGATAATGGATGTCATATGTGTATAGTTTGGGCCCATATCTTTTTAACGCCTTGAAACGATGAAAATATAAATTTTGAAATTGTAACATGACAACAAATAGGGCGAATAGTTATTTTCATTTTTCGGAATTGAAAAATGAAAATCGAAAACGTCATCGGGCGTAATAAGGCCTAATGAATTTTGAATGAGGCCCAAACACAAAAACCGACAAAAAATGGCATAAAACGGCTTAATAAGCACTTAAAACGTAAAAGTCAAGAAATATAACATTAATATTTGAGCATTACCAATCAAACGCTATCGTTTTTATAAGAAATTAACAACTTTAACACTTAGAAGTATGTAAACGAAGACTTTCACCTATATGCTACTACTCTCAAGTATAGCCCAAGTATATAAGTTGTATAATTATACTCATATGTATGTGATACCACTTCGTTAATAAAATGAACTTCATATAATATGTTTATTTCATCATATAACATTAGTTTAACACTTAATTGTTATCGTTTAACTCAACTGACCTCGTATTTCATTAGTATAATATGATTTTTGATCATATAACTCTTCGTAATCTCATATTACATTAGTAAAACTTGATAAAATTATTCACAAAACTCTCAATAACGACATATTTCAGTAGTATAACATTACTTTGGGTCATAAAACTTTTTATAATATCAAATAGTATAAGAAAACAACATAAAAATTGAATTTTTATGTAATTAGGGTTGGTACTATAACAGTTACCACACCAACCCTAATACCCTAAACCCTACAAACACCATAACATTTGATTCTGGGTAAAAGGGTTGGTACGTTAACAATTAACGCACAGATTCGGTGCGTTAATTCTTAACGCACCAGAATCTGGGCTGGGCTTGAATGTTGGGTTGGTCGTCTTTGTTGGGATGATGTTGGATCTTGACGAAGTTGTGTTATCAGTTGTGCGTTTATTGCTAACGCACCACCATATTTTGCTTGAGTGTGTTACAGCTATCACACGGTTGTAAGTCACTTTTGGATGACCGAATTACGTTATTGGGCCTTTGTTGTTGTGGACCTTTTGTCTACATCGGCCCAAATCTACGTTACCCTAGTAAAACCTCGGCTATAAATTCACTGCCTCAGTGACTATTATCTCATTCTCACTGCGCCGTAACATAATTAGGTTTCAAGTTCTTACTCTGTATTTCAATGAAAAGTCTCATTTTTTACTGATTTCGTTAGATATCCTCATTGTTCCTAACATGTTTTCTTACTTTGTATTACAGATTCAAACAACCATGGCATCATCTTCATCCTCACCAGTTCCAGCAGAAGGCAGTGAGATCCAGTGACCGAGTAGAAGGTGCTCAAGAACAATCAAGGTGTTCACTGGTAATGACAAGAACAATCCCCATACGTATGGACGAAGGTATACCACATGTCAGTGTAACTACATGATCGTGTATCTTGAGCCAGAATACGACAATCATCATCTCCGAGTCATTGCAAAACTGTTGAAGGAAATAGCTGACCAGCAGTTGAAGCTGGTATATTTTCACCAGGCTAAGAGTATTGAAGTAGCCAAACACTGGATACAACAGAGGTTTCCCAATGACCCTGTTCCTAGTTTTTATGACAGTGACTCCGATTAGGGATCTTGGTATCAAATCAGTGAATCTGATGCGGGAGCATCTGAGCTACCATCAAGAGCATCCGAGCTATCATCAAGGACGCCTCGTCCTAAATCTAGAGATGTGTTAACCACTGGAGCTAGGACTAAAGATCGCTATGCGCCATCATTGAAGTCATTGATAGTAGCCCGAGCTCGTATTGTAGCCATTCAAGCTCGTAGAGATCCGGTTCGAGCCAAGATGAGAAGTCAAGTACTGAAGATGAAACAAACTAGACTTCAAGACGAAACTCCAGGCTTTGGAATCGCTCAATTCCGATCTTGGACGAGAGAGAACGAGCCATTTCAAAAAGAGTTGTCGGCGACATGTCTACAAACCCGCGCCCGCGGCTCCATAACCGCGCCCGCGGCTCCATAACCGCGCCCGCGGCTCCATAACCGCGCCCGCGGCTTACAATCCGCGACCGCGGATCACGGGCTGATGAACTTGATTCGCAGAACTAAATCCGCGACCGCGGCTCCAATTCCGCGCCCGCGGATTCCCTGCTGAAGACTTCCGAGATTATCTTGTTTTGATTGTTTCCGGGATTATTTCTTTTAATTGGTTTTATTATTTTAGGATATACTTTTTATTGTTTATTTCTTTAGTTGACATCCTTATGAACCCTATATAAGGCTGCCTAAGTTGTTGTTTTACCCCCCCCAGACTTTGATATTGAATACAGCGTTTATCGTTTTTCCTCCCAAAAGAGAGAGCTTTTGTGAGAAGAGTGCCCCGTGTGCATTGTCGTTGAGTCGACCCTAGTTGTGCTTGTGTGTGTCAATCTCTTCCATAAGGTTGGTGCTATCGAGGCTTCATAGAGCAACCTCCAGGTGCCTTGACCCACCAAAGTCATTGTGTTTGGTTGTAATCATCCGTTGGGGTTTCTTCATCATTCGGTAAGGTTCTTGTTCTTAAGTTCAAGGGTTTTATCGTTGTTTGATTTGGTTCCAATTGGCCTATCATTCGACTTATCCTTCTTTCATCTCATTCTAATTCCGCCTTTCTTCTCTGTTCGAGTTCCTATTCGAGTTTGGTGTCTAGGTCGGCAACTGCGGCTTATCCCCGCATCAAATTGGTATCAGAGCTGTGTTGACACCATTCGTCTTCACAAGAACATCAAGAGACCCCCTATCCAGAAAATCACAAAAAGAGTAAGCTTTTATTTTCTTGTTTGCCAGTTTCTTTCAGAAATTGATTTTGAGTCTTCCATTGCTTTGATATTTCTTGTTGAGGCATTACAGGTTGTGTGCAAGAAGCTTGGATCGATTAGTGTTGGTGGAGATCGAAAGATTGGAGTTTGGAGCATCCTTGTCCCAAAATCCATTCATCCCATCACCCCATCACAAATTCATCCATCCCTACCAAAACGCAACCATCAGAAACCCTAAAGAATTGCTGGAATTTCTTTCCTTGAAGTCCAAACAAGATCTTCAAAAAAAGAAATCTTATCTTTCTACAAGGGAAATCAAGTTAGTTGTTATTTTTATTTATTTTCAATTTTCTGAGATAGTATCTCAGATCAAGTCTGTAATTTCGTTTTGTTTAGTTGAGACAAAAAAAAAATTCAAAAAAAAAGAATCGAAAAGTCTCAAAGTCAGTAGTTTATTTTACGTTTTGTTGAGTCAGAGTCTAGTTTGATATTGTTTAAGTCGGATCTCAAGAATTCAAAGGAAATCGGGTTGAACGAGCCCGAACGGAAGTGAGAAACCACCAGGCCGCGACAAAAACCGCGCCCGCGGCTCATTAGCCGCACCCGCGGTTCAAGCCGCACCCGCGGAATTCAGGCCGCGCCCGCGGCTCCGCCTCAGAAGCCATTGTTCGAAATCCGCGCCCGCAGACTTCAGACCGCGCCCGCGGAACCATCACTGTTTGACTTTCCATTTCTTTCAGCTACGAGCCTCAATTATTGCCTAACCCTCCCGACTCTGTCTTCGATCCTTCATTAACACCAGTCGGGACAAGTTAAGGTACGCTTCCCTTTTGGCCCTCTTGAGTTCATACTTGAGTCGTATTAGTTGTTTGCATTTACATTCTTGCAAACGTCTTTTGAGTCTTTGTTTCTTTCTTTCGTTGAGTCATTTTGCTTTGAGTCAGAACCTTGAAGTTGAAACCCCGTCCCTACACTAGCCATCTCCATCTCTACCATCACTCATATTAGTGCTAGGAGCTTGTTAGTTTCAACTTATTGGGTTATTGATCCATACAAGTCAATTCATCAAAGAAAAGCTGGTTGCAACGACAATTGAGAGAGAGTGCAGAGGAAAACATACGAGAGTAAACACTAGCGAGTTGTTTTCATTTACACTCACTTAACATTGTTCTGTGTTAGTCTTTTCTTTGATAATGGACAGGTTCGTTTCTCCCAGAAGGAGACCTCCAAGGGGATATCAGCAGGAGTACATGGAGAGTGAAGATTGGCAACCATACAAAGATGTCCAAAGAAGAAGAGGACGTGAGCTAGAGCAAATTGGTTTTGCCAAGATCAAGCTGAACATTCCAAGATTTGAAGGTTGGGACGTGGATGAGTATATGGAATGGGAAGCCAAGGTTGAGCAGATTTGGAGTTGTCATAACTTCATGGAATTCCAAAAGGTAAGATTTGTTGTTCGTGAATTTACCGGCAATGCACTGAAATGGTGAAATAATCTTGAGGAAGAAAGGAGAAGAGCACTTGATCCATTTGTGAACACTTGGAGGCAAATGAAGACCTTAATGAGAGCTCGCTTTGTGCCTCCATATTTCGCGCGTAAGCTCAGGCAAAGGTTGGATAATTTGAGGCAAGGAACCATGTCAGCAGAGGAGACATACAATGCAATGAAGGCTGCTATGGTTCGAGCTAATGTGCATGAAAATGAGGAGACTACTATGAATAGGTATCTTCATATACTAAACTCGTATTTAGCTAACAAAGTATATTTGTATAGCTACTCCTCCATGGAAGAATTGTTGCACTTGGCCATCAAGATTGAGAGGAGAACAAAGGCCAAGAAGCAAAAAGAAATAGAGAAGGCTACAGAAGACTGGCAAGCGCGAGTGCAAGCGGTAGTGAAAAACAGCTTTGCTAACGTAGAAGCCGAGCTTGAGCGTTGGAGTTGTCAAGTCAAAGAGGCTGCCAAGAAGAAGGAAAAGGATAAGAAGCCAGAAAGGAATCTAAGGCTTGCCTCTCCATCACAAGAAGTTAACCCAGGGAGCACTTCTAATCTTTCTACTAAAATTGAAGATGTTTTGTGCTTAAACTGTCAAAGTAGAAATCATATGATTAATGATTGCCTTGATATGCTTAAACACCTAGAACAAATTGAGATTGAATATGAAAAAGGTGATAGTATTGATGATGTTGTTTGTGTTGATGATCTTAAAACTGATTTAGATAATGAAGTTGAAATTGAGTATGAGCATGTTGATTCAATTGATAGGAAAGATTTTCATGTACAAACTGCTTATTGTGATGAAATTATAGGAGAAACTCATTGTCTAGGTAAAGTTGAGGATTGCAACATGAAAATTGATGAAGGTAATTGTAGTGAAATTGCTAGCATGGAATTGAATACTACCTTGCAACTTACTACAAATTTATACCCTAGTCCTATAAAACTGCATTGGATTAATGATTGTGTTGATTGGAATTTGAACAAGCATGCTAAGGAAGCCATGACATTAGAACATTATGATGATACTATTTCATGTGATGTTGTGCCTATGCAAGTTTGTCAAGTTTTATTAGATTATCTATGGCAGTATGATAAGAGAGTTGCCCATGATGGTTTTGTTAATCGTCATTCCTTACCCTTCTATGCTAGAATTGTTGTTCTTCCACCTATTATTCCTTCACAGGTCGCTGATGAGTATGACAAGAGGAAGGACAAGGATAAAAGAGCTAAAAGAATGAAGGAAGGCAAGGATTCCCCACAACATCAAATTTGTTCCTCAAGGTGGAGCTATGCACTCAAGGCATTCAAGAGGAAGTTGTGCATCAAAGAGGATGACGCCTATGAAGATCGTTCTACCATTCATATCAAATCTGATTCGAGGTCGAATCCTTTTCAAGAAGGGGAGAATGATGCGGGAGCATCTGAGCTACCATCAAGAGCATCCGAGCTATCACCAAGGACGCCTCGTCCTAAATCTAGAGATGTGTTAACCACTGGAGCTAGGGCTAAAGATCGCTACGCGCCATCATTGAAGTCATTGATAGTAGCCCGAGCTCGTATTGTAGCCATTCAAGCTCGTTGAGATCCGGTTCGAGTCAAGATGAGAAGTCAAGTACTGAAGATGAAACAAACTAGACTTCAAGACGAAACTCCAGGCTTTGGAATCGCTCAATTCCGATCTCGGACGAGAGAGAACGAGCCGTTTCAAAAAGAGTTGTCGGCGACATGTCTACAAACCCGCGCCCGCGGCTCCATAACCGCGCCCGCGGCTCCATAACCGCGCCCGCGGCTCAATTACCGCGCCCGCGGCTTACAATCCGCGCCCGCGGATCACGGGCTGATGAACTTGATTCGCAGAACTAAATCCGCGACCGCGGCTCCAATTCCGCGCCCGCGGATTCCCTGCTGAAGACTTCCGAGATTATCTTGTTTTGATTGTTTCCGGGATTATTTCTTTTAATTGGTTTTATTATTTTAGGATATACTTTTTATTGTTTATTTCTTTAGTTGGCATCCTTATGAACCCTATATAAGGCTGCCTAAGTTGTTGTTTTACCCCCCCAGACTTTGATATTGAATACAGCGTTTATCGTTTTTCCTCCCAAAAGAGAGAGCTTTTGTGAGAAGAGTGTCCCATGTGCATTGTCGTTGAGTCGGACCTAGTTGTGCTTGTGTGTGTCAATCTCTTCCATAAGGTTGGTGCTATCGAGGCTTCATAGAGCAACCTCCAGGTGCCTTGACCCACCAAAGTCATTGTGTTTGGTTGTAATCATCCGTTGGGGTTTCTTCATCATTCGGTAAGGTTCTTGTTCTTAAGTTCAAGGGTTTTATCGTTGTTTGATTTGGTTCAAATTGGCCTATCATTCGACTTATCCTTCTTTCATCTCATTCTAATTCCGCCTTTCTTCTCTGTTCGAGTTCCTATTCGAGTTTGGTGTCTAGGTCGGCAACTGCGGCTTATTCCCGCATCAGAATCTCTGTTAAGTCTGTGTTTAGTTTAAATTTCAAGAATGAGTCTGTTGTCTTTCCTTAATGAGTCTGTTGTCTTTTTAGTTTATGTTGAGTGTGTTGTAGTTTATGGATTCACTGATTTCACTTCACTGTTTCACCTACCTCATCTAACTCTACTGAAAACACTATTTAAAGCAAACAAGACAAGTCATTACATATTTCAAAGCAGACAAGACAAGTCATTACATATTATAAATCAATTCCAATCGAAGTCTAAAGATCAAGGCTACTAAACTATTACAAATCAAGTCATGTAGTCCATACGCTTTCCAACGGTAAAGCGGTATTGTCGAAACAAGTCCACTTGGCCAGCATATATCCCTTCCCACCACTTGATGTTGTCATCTGCAAATCTTCTCCACGAACCGGAACAACGTGGCAATGGTGCCCCGTCACGGAGCCAAACCTAGATATACAAAGAAAATTAATCAATAAGTATAAATGATTTCGACATTTCATGACGTTTGTTTAGATTACCACAGATTCTTACCGGTATTCAGTGATTACTGCATCCGACAAGAGCTATCCCAAAAATCTTCTGTGGAGGACCAGGGCTCACTGTAGACTGCCTTATTGGCAAGCATAAACACGGCACATCCCAGGATAGTTGCACTAAACCAACATTATACACTGTGGCAAACACCAAACCCATAAATGGCATGTCCATCCAAAATGGTCTCTCACAAGGACTTCTCATGTAGTTAACTTGAGCAATAAGATCATCCATGTTCCTACCCGTAGTCCACGTCGTATGGGCTCCCATGTCTCTTTGTTTCCAAGAAGCTCTGTTGCCAACGCATCACGGATCATACGATATTCACTCTGTTGCATACCCGTAAGTAGAGCCATTGACCGATACCCACAATGTCCGTCTGAACGCAAATCTTTCACAGAAGTCATGTAGGAAAGCCAGAAGTAGTCAATATTTTTCACCCCCAAGTTCACCCCCATGTAACTTATGGCTTCTTCAATCTCTTCTTCATCTTCTCCTTCCTCTGTTTCGTTTCGATCTGGATAGCAAGCTCTTAGGGGCACGACATTCATGTCTCCGTCTTCTAAATCGATGGTCTCTGAAAACAATGGTTCAGGTTGGGACTGTGATCCAAAGTCGAACGACACTTGACTTGCTTGCTTTTTAGGACAAGTTGGTCGTTTACTTTGCCTATTTGCCTTCTCCTTTGCGACTTTTTCCGCATTCTCAGTATTTGTTAAGTCTTCTCTAACGTACTCGTGGTAACTCTTTTCCCTCTTTTCTCTCGGAGGAGAATTCCCATTTCGCTGCTTCTCCTTGTTCTTTGATCCCGGCGGCCTTCCTTTTGCTTTCCTAAACAAGTTTGTTGGCTCTACCAAAGAACATCCGGAATAGAGTTCCATCCCTCAAATCTCCACTTTCCCATTTCGCCCACATTTCACGCATTCTGATCTCCGGAATAGACATTGAACGATTGTCGTCAGGTAAGGACAAATTTATTGCATCATCTTCCCATCTCAGTTCCTTCCAGAAGTCATGAAAATCATCCGGAACAAGAGGTGTCTTTGAAATGATTGCCCTAGCAAGATCGTGTACGCATGGCATCCCAAGACAATCTCGAACCCAATGATCATCACAAACATTTGAATACTCCTCCTTCAATATTTGTTGGTACATTTCCAACAACAACAAAAAACACCTATCTGACACTCGGTAAAATAGCCTTGAAAACAACATTCGAATGCCAGGAGGAAAGGTTGGATCATCAAAGACCATTTGCCGAGTGGTAAGTGCTTGGTTCATCGTCGCCCTAATCAGGTCCATCTGAACTATGACCGCATGGTGGATCCTCACGATCACTCTGTTGAAGCCTCCTCTACTAGAACCCACAATTTCTTTCAACACCTTATGAATCCCCTCCACCCTAAGTAAACACAATTTCTAATCATTAGCATAAATAATACGGTGGTCCAAATTAACAACTAAACAAACAAAGATACCTGTTTGTAGTCCTTGTGTGAAAGTGAAGAGTGTAGTCCGTCCACGCTCTAACTATGAACTTCTTGTACGGAGTAAACCAATACTTTTCAACGTAACCAACAATGCCCTTCTTCCATGAATCTCTCAGCTTTCTCAACCTCTCTTCGTAGATTTCTTCGGTGCTCGAGCAAAATATCCCCCAACATTGCGTAACAAAGTTCTCCGCCCTTTTAGTATTTTTAATCACTTTTTCTGCGTGTGACTGGATGTTGTGCTTAATGTGCACCCAACACAATAGTTGCTTCACATCAGTGTCTTTGAACACAAGTTTGATTGCTCTCAACAAAGCCTTTTCACAGTCGGTCATTATAGCCTTCGGCATCACTCCCAAATTTCTACACAACTCATGAACGCACATCATCACAAACTTGTAATGCATTACTGTCTCCTGAGCCATGAATGCATATGCGATGTTGAACGTCTTGTGCGTGCAAGTGAAACCAACCATCTCCACTAAATTCATATCATACCTATTTGTCTTGTATGTGGCGTCCATGATAATCACGTGAGGAAACTTCCTGAACAAACGAATCGACTCCGGGTGAGCGAAAAAAAGGACTTCAACCTCATTCGTCCTCGTGTTCCTCAAAGGTTGACAAAAATACTTGTTCTCTTTCTGAAAATTTAGAGACCACTGAGTAACTGACAATTCACCACGATCTTCAAAATTGATCTTCTGTAAAAAATTGGCAATCTGCTTCATGGATGTCACATTTTGCGGGTCTCTTTTCCTAAGCTGAATAAGTATGTTTTTTGGCGTCTTGCGATCATCCCCCGCTTCCCTTGCTATTTTCTCCTCCTCTTTGCTCATTCTACCCACGAATGAATTCCCATGAAAACTAGTAGGAAGGGTGTGGTTGTGACGACCTTCTACAACATAAACTACATTACTTAGATACGCAATTTTAACTAATTAACCTAAATCTCATGCAATTAAATACAAAATTTAAATTCATAATATACTAACCAAAATCGGTAACGGAGTCGAATCATCTAATGCAATTGATACATTTGCTTCGCCTTCTTCCTCTTCTTCGTCCACTTCCTCATCGACTTCTTCGTCTTCTTCGTCCACTTCCTCTTCTTCATCGACTTCGTATTCTTCTTCCACGACCCCTGATATCCAATTGTCGTTACCATCATCCTCACTACTCTCATAATTATAAGACATTGTGGTGTGCATTGCAAAACTTCAACAAGAGAGCTCAACCTCTATATACAACCAAAAAATGCCCGTAGGAATTTTATGCCCGTTGGTACGGTAATAGTTAACGCACCAACGGGCATAAAATTCCAACGGGCGTTTTTTCAAACAAAACCTGTGCGGTAACAGTTACCGCACACATTATATTTATTATTTTCTTAAAAATTTAATTTAATTATTTTCAAATAATTATTAAAAAAAACCGATGCGGTAACAAATACCGCACCAGGTTTATTCATTATTTAATTCCTGGTTTTAATTTTGTTTTTTTTTTAATTTTATATATCCTGTGCGGTAAGAGTTACCGCACAGGTGTTTAAGTTAATCAAAATATGTTTTTTTTTTGTTAATCTCGTATTAACGTTGTGCGTTAATTGTTAACGCACATATCTATGCGGTAAGAATGACCGCACCAGATTCATATACGTTTCAGAAAACATTCCAACAATGCCCCGGAGTCCTTTGGTGCGGTAATCCTTAACGCACAGAAGTGTACTGCAACTCTTACCGCACAGATTAGTGTGCATTTAGCAAAAAAAAACGTGTGCATATAGACCAAGCCTATACTTATTATACCTTATATATCCAATTCTGTCAGTTTGCGGAACATTTGAAGCAAGGACTTAACTTCTTCTTCTTTAACGCCAACAGACGTTGATATTATTCAATTAATTGATCGATCAAAAGTCTGTTTACAATGGAGGAGGGACAAATCCAAACCCTAAGAACGAAACACCATGGCTTCACTCTACTAATACGTACATGCACCAAAAATTGGTTACTTTCGAAACACACAATCGCTTAATCTCATCACAAAATTTAGAAAGGGCAATAACACCAAGCAAGTTGTAGGAACGTTGTATGATAGACAAGGAATAGTGAACTGTACTTTGGGCAGCGGAATAGTAAAATGCAGAAATAATGTAATGGACAATGTTCCTTAGAGAGAGAAGTTCAAGTGAGTGACCAACTAGTCCCCTTGAGAAAAACCTCTACATCTAGGTTTTTTAACCTAGTATGATTTGAATCGTGTACTTATATTATTAATCTGAATAGTTACAAGAAAGTCAACTCCCTCAACCTAAATTCGCCAAAGATATCCAAGCTACTCATGCTTGTAATTCCTACTTCCCAACAATATAACACACACTCCCAAATCCTATCAAAACACTTACACGTTCATGGATCACTTCACATCAGTCTTCGGTCGACTTCTTCAATGAGCTTCTTGGTTCTTCTTCTCAACCAACTTCGACAACCATTAATAGAGGACGTAGTCTACTATTAATACAAACACTCACAAACCCTAGAAATGTTAAAACCCTTGCCCAAGTAATATCTAAGATTTGTTCCAAAAATACATTAAAAGAAAACCAAAAAAAATACAATAATATATTCAGCGGATCTCCAACTTGGGGTACAAGGAGTAGAAGATCCTCTCTTCCAAGGAAAGGATCGGATCTTCCTTGTAGGTACGCCACCTTCCACAAATAGAAGACTGTTACACAACCCTAGGCACGCTGCTTCATATTGTTATTTTGGGCGCGTTGGTCCGTTGATCTTGAATTAATGTTCCTCTCTTCAGTTTTTGCTTCCTTCACTCTTTTGTCGTAGTTGTTCCTTTAATCATTTATTCTTGTGGATAAACTAAGGAAAGACTCAAGGACTAAGTGCAATGAAGTTTGGTATCACCAAAACTAGGGAAACAATTGTATGGAACAGATGCCATAAACATTGTTCCAACAATTTCCCCCTTTTTGGTGATGACAAACTTGTATGTGAGAATGTAAACACTAGCTAGAGAGTCTAAGAATAAAGAAGAAACGACATGCAATTTCGAAGTGATAAGATAGTCAATGTTCCCCCTCAGATTAAGAAATAGAAAATTACGTTTAAATTTCTTTCAATGTTCCCCACTCAACTCTTGAACTTGTACGTCTACATCTTCTCTGTATAAGTTCATCTTCTCACATTTTCACACAGTTCCCCCTTTTGGCATCATCAAAAGTGTACAAGGAATAGTAGAAGATCACCAAGTTCGCATACTAAAGTTTCATTGATTTCATTAAGAGCAAAGGATATTTACAAGTACTTCATGAAGCATTCAAACAAGATATTAAATTAGGACAAACAAGCAAAAGCATGAAACACTAGATAAAAACAACAAAAACATAGGTAGTTGTGCTACAAAGATTTTGTAGGGGGGTCCACTCAAGGTTGAGGCGGGTCCTTCGAAGTTGGGTTGGATATGTCCAAAAAGGCATTGAGTATTTGAGACATAAGTTCCTTCAACCCATATGTGTTGGAGACCAATTGACCGATCCCCGGACTTATTTTCTTCAATTCAAGCAATTGTTCCTATTGTAGAGCAATAGCCGTCTTTAGGAGAGGACGACTCTCAGGTGGAGGAAGAGGACCAGTGGATGGACTCTCAAGAAGAAGTTGCTAATTATGTTGTTATTCCAACTCAATGGACTCTTTGCACTTCATTTGTGCAATGTGAGGACCAGTGAGCAGTTGTTTCACTGGAATTGTCGTAGACACCTTCATGGACCAAAAAATTCTTTAACAACCCCGCGTACGACAATGAATGAGACTTTCCCTTTCTTGATGGAGCAGATACCTTGACCATGTCAATTAGAATGGTTTTGGGCAAGTCGATGGGATCCCTATGGATGAATCGATCCAAGAGCAGCAGATCCACATTAGTTACAGAGTTGCGTCGCTCTTGTCGCGGAATAACTCCCTTTATAACCACTGTATGACACACCCTTTGGAAGTGTGTCAAATCTCCAGTTTCAACCATTGGGAGCACCTTTCCCATCAGTCGTTGACAACTCTGATCCCTGAGTTGCATTTGTTCGTCTATGGGCTTATCTAATAGAAGATCACATAATCCATGGGCCGGAACACCAAGTAATTCTCCCATAATCTTAGGAGACAACATAATAGTTTCCCCCTGAGTAGAAGAGGTGGCAGAGAGAGCACCAGACTTGCTCCTTGAAAGAATAAAGTCAGAAAAGAATTCCCTGACCTTGTCTTTGTTGACGAAGGCCTTGAAACGGGACAACTTGTTCCATCCTTGAGCTTTGAGTAGTTCTTCAACCTCATCATAGTCCGGATTGATGGCGAAGAAATCCTCATCAATGTAAAACTCCGGCAACACCGTCCTTTTGGTGTCAGAGCTTTCAAGAACGACTTCCTCAGCAGTGGATCAGGAAGCTTTGGCCTTTTTGGAGGGAGGTTTGGAGGTGGAACGGAGGGTGTAGGGTCGGTTGGCCTTTGATAATTTTGTTGGGGTGGAGAGGTTGGAGAGGTTGGAGACGTATGGAGGAGTGGTTGTTACGGTGGCCTATTCATCAGATTCTTCATCCATAATGACATGGGTTTTCCTTTTGCCCTTTGAAAGAGTGGGAGATGTGGCCTTGATTTTTCTTCTTGTTCCTTCTCCTTTGGAGGAGAAGTGATTTCCTCTTCTATCTGTTCCTTCTCCTTTGGAGGAGAAGAGACATCTTCTAGCCATTTTCTTTGGAAGAGACTTTTGTCTTAGAGAAGAGGGCTTTTCTTAAGACTCCTCTTTTTGTTGTTGCGCCTCTTCTTCATTGATTCAGCCGCTTTAGAGGAGGCGTCTCTTACAGAATCCAAGGCCTCCACTGGAATGGCAGAGGACTTGGTTGAGGAGGTAGAGAGCTCGGCTTGTCTCTTCCTTAAAGATTCCATATGGGTCGGCCTGAAGCTGTGTCATCTCGTTGTTGATGGCGGAAGAGGGAGAGTTGGTGTTGGATGTGGAGGCCATTTGTGGAGCTTGGTTTTGATCTAAGAGAGAGAGGGAGGTAAGGTTCTTTGAGAGTCGTTGAGAGAGCAACTTAGAGGGAGATATTCTTCATAGGCAAGTAGATCACTAGAATTTTGGAAGGTTTTTTTGTGAGGGGATATGGAGTATATATAGGCAACAAGATCCTCACAATTAAGCAAGTATAATCTTACCCAATACGCTTAATCACCGCCTTAAAAATATCATTGCTTTGTCAACGCAACAAATCCACAACAACAACTTTTCACAACTTTCAAGACCTGGATTAATTTTCTAGTTGTTTCACTCTACAAAACTTCAATCACATCATGCTACTAGTCGTTTGAGCCCTAAATCAAGCAAAATTTCAATGGTACACACACTGATCCATACTCACAACTGGTTTTTACCAACCCATCTTAACCTGTTCCTTAGACCCAAACTTGAGCGGAATAGAGGAGGTTGGTTTGGACACATGGGGATATAAAAATAAATGCAGTCCAAACAATAGTAACAAGCAAGGAACATTTTTATAGAATCAGGCAATTATTCCCACACAGGGGTAAACAAAAGAGGGTTCATAGGGAACTATTACCTTATATGTGGCTTAGGGATGGTTGAACAACCAATCATTCTTAGGCTAATAATGCGGGTTTGAAACATGATGAATTGGTTGTTTTAGGCCCAAAGAGAAGCACTGTAACATGCAAATGCAAGTCGCCTTGTATAGATATCATGAAGCATGCACACTTAGCAATGAAACACCTAGCACTCAGTTAGTCAAATCAACAATATATATACTCTTATGCATGATAATCACTGAACCAAGTAGTCAATTTGGCTGCTTTAGAGTTCTTTTCCATTTTCAGTAAGTCTTCTTGTTTCCAGATTAAAGACATTTTCTTAATCTCCAAATCATCAATATGAAGATCACCAGGAGTGATTATCAACCGAAAATAATAGTCAATTGAGGCAACCCACTTCTGGAACAGATCCTTCCAGTGTTGATATTGATCAGATACAAGTAGTGGAGGCTCAAGTTCAACATTACCAACATTAGTGAGTTCATTCGTCATTGCAACCTGTAAATGCTTCATGGAACAGATATCACTTTGTTGTTCTACTCAGCATCATACTTTTTTTTATCGGCAAAAAACCCCGCACCCACTTTTTTATAACTGGCACCCACTCTTAGGCGCACCCGGGATGCGTCCAAACCTTTTTTTAAAAACCCGGTTCAGTTTTGGGCGCACCTAGGATGCGTCCAAAATCAGACCGGATTTTTGAGCAGTTTGAAGGAAGAAAAAAAAAATCCTTGGGCGCATAAGGGATGCGCCCATAAATGACCTGGGTTTTTTGGGCGCGTTACGGATGCGCCCAAAACGGGTGCGGATTATAATTTTTCGGGTGCGGGGTCATCATACTTTTTTTTTTATCTTTCTTAACACTTCATGGAACGTCGTTGTAGCCGTGATTGTTGTTTCATTGAGAATTGCTTTAGTCATAGCATGTCGATGAGGAATACTGTCAATGATGGCGAAGATCTTCTCATCAGGTGGATCTTAGTATCCTCAACTCCATGAGCCATTAATCGAGCAATAATCTTTTCATAGCGTGATTGGTAGCTTCCTACATCCTCTCCATCCATCACGGTGAAGTTGTAGAAGTCATTTTTAGCCGTGAATTGATCTAACTTCCTTAGATCCCTACTTCTCATGTACATATATTCAAGAGTCACCCATTTAGCATTAGCTGTTTCACAGGATTGGAGTTTAGAAACATCTTATGCATTTAGGGCATTGGTGATGAACATGGTCGCTTTTGAGTTCTTTTCCATTTTCAGTAAGTCTTCTTGTTTCCAGACTAAAGACATTTTCTTAATCTCCAAATCATCAATATGAAGATCACCAGGAATGATTATCAATCGAAAATAATAGTCAATTGAGGCAACCCACTTCTGGAATAGATCCCTCCAGTGTTGATATTGATCAGATACAAGCAATGGAGGCTCAAGACCAACATTAGTGAGTTCATTCGTCATTGCAACCTGTAAATGCTTCATGGAACATATATCACTTTGTTGTTCTGCTCAGCATCATACTTTTTTTTATCGGCAAAAAACCCCGCACCCACTTTTTTATAACTTGCACCCACTCTTGGGCGCACCCGGGATGCGTCCAAACCTTTTTTTAAAAACCCGGTTCAGTTTTGGGCGCACCTAGGATGCGTACAAAATCAGACCGGATTTATGTGCAGTTTGAAGGCAAAAAAAAAAAACCCCGGATGCGCCCATAAATGACCTGGGTTTTTTGGGCGCGTTACGGATGCGCCCAAAACGGGTGCGGGGTCATCATACTTTTTTTTATCATTCTTAACACTTCATGGAACGTCGTTATAGCCGTGATCGCTGTTTCATTGAGAATTGCTTTAGTCATAGCATGTCGATGAGGAATACTGTCAATGATGGCGAAGATCTTCTCATCAGGGTGGATCTTAGTATCCTCAACTCCATGAGCCATTAATCGAGCAATAATCTTTTCATAGCGTGATTGGTAGCTTCCTACATCCTCTCCATCCATCACGGTGAAGTTGTAGAAGTCATTTTTAGCCGTGAATTGATCTAACTTCCTTAGATCCCTACTTCTCATGTTTCACAAGATTGGAGTTAAGAAACATCTTCTACATTTAGGGCATTGGTGATGAACATGGCTGCTTTAGAGTTCTTTTCCATTTTCAGTAAGTCTTCTTGTTTCTAGACTAAAGACATTTTCTTAATCTCCAAATCATCAATATGAAGATCACCAGGAGTGATTATCAATCGAAAATATTAGTCAATTGAGGCAACCCACTTCTGGAACAGATCCTTCCAGTGTTGATATTGATCAGATACAAGCAGTGGAGGCTCAAGACCAACATTACCAACATTAGTGAGTTCATTCGTCATTGCAACCTGTAAATGCTTCATGGAACAGATATCACTTTGTTGTTCTGCTCAGCATCATACCTTTTTTTTTTATCTTTCTTAACACTTCATGGAACGTCGTTGTAGCCGTGATCGTTGTTTCATTGAGAATTGCTTTAGTCATAGCATGTCGATGAGGAATACTGTCAATGATGGCGAAGATCTACTCATCATGGTGGATCTTAGTATCCTCAACTCCATGAGCCATTAATCGAGTAATAATCTTTCCATAGCGTGATTGGTAGCTTCCTACATCCTCTCCATCCATCACGGTGAAGTTGTAGAAGTCATTTTTAGCCGTGAATTGATCTAACTTCCTTAGATCCCTACTTCTCATGTACATATATTCAAGAGTCACCCATTTAGCATTAGCTGTTTCACAAGATTGGAGTTTAGAAACATCTTCTACATTTAGGGCATTGGTGACGAACATGGCTGCTTTAGAGTTCTTTTCCATTTTCAGTAAGTCTTCTTGTTTCCAGATTAAAGACATTTTCTTAATCTCCAAATCATCAATATGAAGATCACCAGGAGTGATTATCAACCGAAAATATTAGTCAATTGAGGCAACCCACTTCTGGAACAGATCCTTCCAGTGTTGATATTGATCAGATACAAGCAGTGGAGGCTCAAGTTCAACATTACCAACATTAGTGAGTTCATTCGTCATTGCAACCTGTAAATGCTTCATGGAACAGATATCACTTTGTTGTTCTGCTTAGCATCATACTTTTTTTTATCGGGAAAAAACTCCGCACCCACTTTTTTATAACTGGCACCCACTCTTGACGCACCTGGGATGCGTCCAAACCTTTTTTTAAAAACCTAGTTCAGTTTTGGGCGCACCGATGATGCGTCGAAAATCAGACCGGATTTTTGAGCAGTTTGAAGGCAAAATTTAGTTTGATCCACTCCTCGGTCAGAGTTTTCCACTTCACTTTTTCCTGCAATTGGAAGAATTCTAGGTGGCTTTTATTTCCTTATTCCTTCCAATAAACACAATACCCACTGATGATCCAATTTCGTCAAGTTTATGACACATTTAAAACAAGGACTTAACTCAGGCTACATACGAGCAACATAATGAGATATATATTGTATTTCATAATATTTAGAGAGAACATGAATGAGCAATAATATGCTAACTGAGAATAAGAACAAAGAAAGTATTTTCTCTCGATCTCGTTCATCTCTATTTCAATTTCTATTGTAGCGAGGGTATGATGCCTCTATGTAAGTTTTGATGTACTGCATATTCAGCAAATTTAACTAACGGTCATTATATCTATAAATCTTTAAATATGTTCAATGATTTACAAAACAGCGCCTGTAGCTCAGTGGATAGAGCGTCTGTTTCCTAAGCAGAAGGTCGTAGGTTCGACCCCTACCTGGCGCGCGCATTTCTTACATCCGTTAATCCGTTTTTTATAGTGTTACAAAACAGAAGGATAATTTACTTTACAAATCACAACAACATTGGAAATTTTAGAACTTGGAGCCAACATGTACCTGATTGATGTCAAACAACTATTCACTGATCAACCAGTTAATTCTCCCATGAATGGATGTAAGCATGTAGCCTACACTATGAGGCCAGAACTGCAGGCCTCTTGTGCCGAACGAATGCCTGACGAAGACGCACATATCCATTCCTGTAATGCTCAAGCGAAAAACACAGCTGCCTAATCGCCTCTCGTTTCAGCTCACCTTCTTCTGAAATCATAATATTTTTCCTATCAATTTCTTGACCGAGTTCCTCAACTCTTTCCTTCAGTTCATCTCTTTCACTCATCAGACTATCGTATTCTAACCTCAAAGCCTCAAGATCTGCCTTTAGCTGATCAATTTCATCACTTAGCTTCTTTTCAACCACGGCGTTCTGAGTTTCTAGAGTACTGCAGCGTACTTCCATTTCTCTAAACTTTTCTTCAACCCGAGTTTTTTCGTCACTTAATCTTGATATCTCATCATGGAGCTGATATTTCTTTGTAGCATCTGAAATCAAGTCCTTCAGCTCCCTGATCTCAACATCTCGGTCAATCAAGCTGGATTTGTACCTCGTGATCCGATCCTGCCACTTGGTTGACTTTCTCATTTCTGAATCAAGCTTTGCTTTAAAAATAGCGCCATCTTTCTGAACAGTCTTGAGTTGATCCTGCAACTGATGGATATTATCATGGGCCAATTTGTTCTCAGTTGATAATCTCACAACTTGCTTCTCCACGTCAAGTAATCTTCCCTTTGTTGTCCTCAGATCTCTAATCAACGCTTGCGTCTTTTGGTCAGGATCAGAAACTTCTGTTTTAATGCTTGGCTCTTCTTCGGCCCTGTTCGACAGCAAGATCATTTTTCACTGTAACATATTATAGTGTAATAATCAATTTCGAAAAATCTATTATAATGTATAATAATAAGTAAAACAAGTGTACCCTTCATCATCTGTTTTTAATTTGTTGTCCAATGATCTGAAGCTTTGAAGTTCCATCTTCAGGCTAGCAATCTCTTCTTCGTAGCTAGCAATCTTCAACTGCAATTCAATAACACTCACACTTTCTGTTCTCTTCAATGAGCTAATGCCATTAGCATTGCCTATTTCGGTGTCCATCTGTATCATCTTCTCATGCAAGGCTTCTTCACCAATAGTTTGGAATCTAGGATAACTATGAACTGAGGACATATCAGATTCTTCAGAATCTGACATCGAATATAGATCATCTACTCTTGAATAACGATCAGAAGCGCTTCCTCCAGACCCAAGAAAGACCTCAAAACCAGCAGCACGGTGATTCGATCTAAAACGGGTAAATTTCGTATCAGGAGCAAACCATGGAGTGGTTGGTTCAGATCCCGTGTCATGTACGGATGACCCGAGAGAGTGCAGATCAGGAACGTTTCTTTGCAGGTCTCCAGTTAGTTGAACGTAACGCTCAGCCAATGCTTGATACATTCGCTGGAACTCCTGGACAAGAGTCATGAGTTCTGGTCTTTTCTTGTAATACATATCAGCTTTTTTGGCAAACGAGTCTCCGTCATCTTCCATCAACTTCATCATGTGCCCTATGGTATTGTCCATTTCTGCATCCAAGGAAATCATGTAATATTTAATATCCATGTGAATATGGAAGAGAATAAAGAAAAATAGCTAAGAGAAGCAGTAACAACAAACCTTCCATATTCTCAGAAAGCCATTTCGTGTTCTTGGCATTAATATGACTCTCCCACCACCAAGAATGTGCTTTTCTTGATTCCAATCTTTCAGCCGACTTCTTTATATTTTCCTGATGTTAGAAGGACAATGTAGCAAAATTTCAGATACCTATAATCGAAATAATAATCATACATGCACTGTAGCAGCAAGATGAAAAATCCGTATAAAAGTACTAGAAACAGACAACAGGAATGTTTTCATCAGGTCACAACATGGTTAAAGGAATAAGGACATATCACATATAGGCAAAACTAGGTGGAAGATGTCGGCAAATTTTACTTTTCAAGACAGTATCAGACTATCAGATGAATGCTATCATATCATATCTTATCTTCCAAAAGAGAAAACCAAAATTTCAAAATGTTTTGCTCTCCAGCTGGTTCCAAAACTAGTGCATGTTCTACAATTTGTCTTTCATAAAAGAGAATCCTAAAATTTCAATCAAAATAGTACACACTGTTAATATCTTCAGATTTCAATCACAAATTTAATTGACTATGACAAAATAGTACATAGACCAGAGAAAAAGGAAAGCCCCACTCCATAATTAACTCTCAAAACGTGACAGCCTGACCCACGAAGGAGGCATAGCTTAGAGGAAAGCCACGCTTCACAAAAAAAAGTCTTACTTTCTCCATTAGTATATCTCTCATTTTCTTATGGAATGCAAATCAGAGCTAACTGAATCTATTTAAATTATAAGACATGGAATTCAATTTAAAATCTCAGACTCAGATTTGCAGCAATACGTAACCACAGCTGGATATGGCTGACATTTATAGCCTCGATTTCTCTCACATAATTTGGGGACATAGCTCCATCGTAGCGACGAATAATCTGAATTAGCATTACATTATGACAAATCACTGAGTTTTGCCTTCCAGTACCAACTATTATCCAATAGCAATCAGAAAACTCAGGGAACAACACGCAGACAGATAATTGAGCGAAATAAACAGTCAATCTACCAAAAAACGATACAGCGTGAGAGATAGGGTAAAGGAGATTGACGAACCTTGTCCATTTCAAATCGGTTGCGATTTCCGTTAAGCACAGTAGCGAACGATGAAGAAGGAGTTAAATACAGAGAGAGGGAGATTGAGATAAGTATACAGATCGACAGAGAAGAGGTCGGAAGCTGAAAAAGTCTTTGCAGAGAGAAATTGAACCGAAATTGCAGAGTCGACTCCGGCGAGAGAAATGCTCAAGCGGCTTGCATCAACTCCAGCCACTGGGGTTTTGTAAGGTGTAGATGACAGCTGGCACGCTCGTTTAGCGTGTGACACGTGTTATCAACGTGAGGGCAACCTACGCGTCTTTTTCCGTTTCGAATACATTTCAGATATGGATTTGAATCTGGTAATAAAGGGGCCTTTAGAGATAAATGAGAATGAACGGGAACCGTTCATTCGAATTGATCGGACGGTCCAGATCAATCCTACTCGCTACTGGCTACTAACTCTCGCTACTGGCTACTCGCTTGATTTTGTGTGCAACACACGCGCTCGCTTCTATCGTGATTCAAAATTGGAGCGAAAACCGTCTCTTCCCATTCTTCTCAAAACTTCCACAGAAACGTCTCTCGCAAAGGCGATCAAACCCTAACCTCCTACTCGCTTGCTTTTTCTTCGATTTCTCAACGAAATCACTTCGTTTTCTCTCGCCGATCATCAAAAACAACATACTCCTACAAATTTCGCGATGTCTGGCTCACAGAAGAACAGCGAAGGAAGAGGTATGGTGTTTAATCCCTAATTTTAGCTTATACGATGCTTTTTCCTGTGATTTCTCACTGATTTCTCTTCATTTCACTCCGTCGTTCACCAAAATCCATCAACTCGCTACTTAAAATGGCAGAATCTCAGAGAAGCCAAGAACCAAGAGGTATGGAGTATAATCTGGTATTTGGAGTTAGGTTTTTGCTTTGACATGTTAGATTTCGCTACATGCATGTTTAGTTTTAAGGTACTGAGTGTGAAAAGTATATTTGTATGTACTGAGTGGTCATTATTTTGATCATGACTGTGTTTTTACTCTATGTTCACCAGATCTTGAATATATGTTCATCAAAGTTCCTAACAAAGTTCATCAAAATACATGTTCATCACAGTACATCTAAATGTTCATCAAATATCTTGTATTTGTTCATCGTATCTTGTATATACGTTCACCAGATTTCTTTTCAATGTTCACCAAAAATTTTGTGATTGTTCATCTCATTGCCTATAAAAGTTCATCATATGTCTTAAGATTGTTCATCAGATTTCTCTTATCTGTTATCATAAATCTTGTTATTGAATATTGTCCTCTTTATAAACTTTGTATTTTTGCACAATATATAACTTGTATGTTCAATATTACAGAGATAAGAAGCAAAAAATCAAATGACAGATCTCAACGAAATTTGTCATCCCAAGAACAACAACAGGAGGAACAAACAGTTCATGGTAACTAATGTTCATCAACTCTTTTTTCTTTGTTCATCACAATTCTTCATAAAGTTCATCAAAATACATGTTCATCACAGTACATCTAAATGTTCATCAAATATCTTGTATTTGTTCATCGTATCTTGTATATACGTTCACCAGATTTCTTTTCAATGTTCACCAAAAATTTTGTGATTGTTCATCTCATTGCCTATAAAAGTTCATCATATGTCTTAAGATTGTTCATCGAATATTATCCTCTTTATAAACTTTGTATTTTTGCACAATATATAACTTGTATGTTCAATATTACAGAGATAAGAAGCAAAAAATCAAATGACAGATCACAACGAAATTTGTCATCCCAAGAACAACAACTGGAGGAAGAAAGAGTTCATGGTAACTAATGTTCATCAACTCTTTTTTCTTTGTTCATCACAATTCTTCATAATGTTCATCAGAATGTTTAATAATGTTCATCATTCCTCTCATATATAGTTCATATGTATGTTTAATAATGTTCATCATTGTATTTCAATATGTTCACCATCTTGTTTGATATTGTTCACCATGATCCTTAATTTTGTTCATCGGCTTTGTACATGTCTTTATACTAATAAGTTACTTTTAATGTTATAGCATCCCCTCAACTTAAGATGGCAAAATCCAAGAAAGTAGTTGCTACAACAAGCAAGAGAAAAAGAAGTAGCCAAAGGATACACAGTTCTCAGAGCAAGGGAAAAGAGATCCAGTTGTACAGCCCAGAAATCCCTGTAACTAACGGAATTTTGTCATTAACAATTTTGATATTAACATGTGGAAACATAACTAACGGAATCTTTTGATATTTTATAAAAGTCTGTCCCGACTATGGTGGGTTTTGAACTAAAAGATTCAATCACATTCTTCAATGGTGAAATGGAAACTCAGTTAGCAAGACTGCCACTTCACAAATTGAATGATATTCAGTTGGTAAGTATTCTATTAAACTTATCTATAAAGGTTCACCACTCTATAGACAAATGTTCACTGTGTTGTTTAAACTTGTTCATAAGACTATCTATACATGTTCACTATATTTTTTAAACTTGTTCATCAAACTAACAAAGGAAGTTCACTGTGCAGTATGTCTTCCCAATATACCAGAGTGAACACTATTACTGCATTGTTTTCAATCTCAAGAACCCAAGAATAGATATCATTGATAACTCCAGTGTTCAAGGCAAGAAGCTTGTGAAATATAACAACGTTCCTAAAGTGATGGTAAGTTTTAATACTGTATATTGTTCTTCTGTTTATTTGGTAATGTTCATCATTATATTTCAGTATGTTCATTATCATATAACTGTATGTTCATCATCATATAACTGTATGTTTTAAGTATGTTCATCATTGTTTTTCAATATGTTTGATATTATTGTGTTTTTATTTTACAGAGAGCAGTGTTTGTGGAATTTCTAAGGAAGCATGGCATGGAAGCCAAAGCAGCTCTATTTGAAGACGAGAAAAAGGTCAAAGCTGAACGTCTTTCAATGTACTGGAGAGATGACAAGAACAAGCAGGATTGTGGTATATATACCATGCGACACATGGAAACGTACTTTGGGGAGGGGCTGACAAATTTTACAACTTCTTTGAAGAAAGGTGACAATAAGCAAATGGACATGATAAGGGTCAAGTACATTTCAGAGTTGTTAACCAACAGATTCAACAATGCTTACCCACAACTTATAGAATGGGTAAATGGAAAATGCACAATGTAGAAGTTTGACAATGAGTACAAGGATTCTTTTGTTCATCTATATATTACAGAATGTTCATCAAATCACAGAACAATGTTCATCAAATCACTGAACAATGTTCATCAGCTTAACTGTGAATGTTCATTGAATATTTAGCCAAAGTTCATCATATTAACACTGAATGTTCATTGACGTTAATCTCAAAAGTTCATCAATATGATAAGTAATTTTACTTGTCTTTTTCACAAATATTCATAATATTTATAATGAATGTTCATCGAGCTTAAATACAAAGTTCATCAAATTAACACAACAAGTTCACCACATTAACAGAGAGAGTTCATCTAATTTGAAATCGATGTTCATCAATTTTACCCATGTTGTTCACCAGATTATATATAATTGTTCACCAAGTAGATTACAAATGTTCACCAAAACTAGATTTACACATAAAGACCTAAATGATAGTTTTAGAATTATATCTAACTTCAAACACTGGTTGAAGTATTCTCAGGACATGTAGAGCGATTGTGTCCGGATTTCAAACATATTGAACAACACTTCTTCACCTTGTTAGAATTCAATCTAACTTTCTCAATTGTACTTTTCAAACGTGATGTTTTTGGCCTTCCTTTGTTCTTTGATTGTGGAGGTGGAAGGACAGATATTGTATTTGGTAAAGGACCAACAAACTTCTCAAATCTTGCCTCTCTGCTTTTTGTAGGAGTCTTGATGTTACTCATAGAAGACGACTCAGCCTGAATGGATGAACTGTACAACTCACGCTTCTCCTTTAGAACAATCAACAAGTCTTTCAATTGATCAGAATCATGCTCAATTTCATTGATAATACTATGTATCTCAGACATAACATCATACACTAAAAGCTTCTTCTCATCCATCTCAACAGATTCTTTAAATACTAAACCATCCATCTCAAAAGTTGCCTCTTCCTTTTTGATGAAGTGGAGTCATCTGCAGTATTTCCATCTACTTTCATATATCCCTGCCTACTGCAACAAAGATACTTCCAAATTGGAACTTTGTTCACATCTTTAGTGCTAGTCCCTGACATGATACGTACACTAAAGCCTGCCCTGATGGCATATTTTTTATAGAATTCAATACCATCTTCAATTGAAGCAAACACTTGACCAACATATGGCTTGTAAGAATCTTCACATAATGGTAAAAAGTATTTCGTATTTCCAGGAGAAATAGAAACTACACCATTGGCATTGGATTGATCAACACCTAGAAAAATGTTAATCAGATATTAAACATATGTTCATCAAACTACTTATCAATGTTCATCAAACTACTTATCAATGTTCATCAAACAACTTATCAATGTTCATCACAAATCCTGAAAATGTTCATTACACATTAAAATGCTGTGAATGATCATCACATCTAGAACAAAGTTCATCAAATCAGTATTAAAAGTTCATTAAGACTGCATTCAACGTTCATCACATGTCTTATAAAAGTTCATCACAAATACTGTCTATGTTCATTATATGTCCAATAGAATGTTCATCACTTCTATTACTGTTGTTCATCAAATCCGTTATAAATGTTCATCAAATCCGATATAAATGTTCATCACAATTCTTCTAAATGTTCATCCCATCACTAAAGATTCATCTTCAGTTTTTAAAATGTCCAATATATGTTCACTAACAGTATTATTAACGTTCATCATATGTCTTGTACATGTTCATTAATTACCTCGGAAGTATGATATTAAGCTTTTTCAAAGCTTAAACATAATCAACAATAGTTCATCGATGATGTTCATCAAATTTGAGATAAAAATTGCTTCATTATACACGAATCATCGTAATACTTCAACAAATAAGCTCAAATTGGAGAGAAACAGGGGGATGAAGGAGAAACAAAGAAAATAGAAGCAAAACCTAGATCCATAGGTAGAATGAAGGAGAAACAAGCTAACGAATGATAATCGACGTGTTGGATTAGCGAACAGAGCAATCAAGAGAACAAGAACACCTGAATACAAAAAATCAACAAAATCATCTCACGCAAAAACAAAGGATATAGAAACGTAAACAAGATGAGGAAAACAAAATAAAATACGAATGCGAGAAGAAGAAGAAGGAATTACGCAGCAGAGAAGAGAAAGCAAGATCCAAGAAGTTTTGTTGAAAAAACTTGGGGGAAAAGAAAACGAAGGCGAGAAGAAGAAGAAGGAAATTTAGGAGATCTGTTGAACGCGCTTGTACACGCGCCCAAAAGTGAATTATCCACATCCGTCCGATCTGGCGAAATCAAACGGCCCATAATCATTCTCATTTATTACTGTAGCAACTATTATCACCGGACACTTTTCCTTCAGATATTTCTAACAAATCATCACCACCAAAATGTATATTCTACTCCAAATACCGAATAGTATTCAATTTTAGTGTTGCATTTGCATAATATACTCAATTTCTTATTGTTGTTTACATATTTGTCATTAGGCTATCCACAATGGGGTTACATAGCATAAAATAATAATTGATTACATAGCAAAATGTACTTTTTGATATGTAACTCATGTTTGGGTTACATAGGAATAGAGGATCACTTTGCATCCATTTTCAACCATTGATTAAAAATGATTCAATGGTTCTCATAAATTTGTATTTAAGTAATATAATAGTCTTTTAACCAAATATTAGGCTTATATAGATTATAAAAATAGAAAAGAAAATATTTTAATATTTATAATTTATTTTTATCTACACATAGACACCCATATTTCATATATACATGTTACTTTTTTCTATTAAAATAAATTGAGTCAATCATATATAGATTATGTTTAGTTGCCGATGTCTTTTGATTATTTTGTTATCATTTTATGTACTTGTTGTTTCTATTCTTTTTCGTTTGAATGAAGTTTAAGCATAATGACGTTGATTTGTATTAATTTCATTTGAAAGTATAAAAAAAAATTACACTTATATTAATCTAAATTAATAAAACGTGTAATATACGGTCGAGATTTATGGATGATGACTTTGGAAATAATGAAGAAAAGTTGACTCACAAATAAAGAAACAAGACTTTTTAAGAAAAGAAAGATCAACTCACTGGAAGATCTAGGTCTTGACGACGCGTGGCGTATGAATGCTTAGATATATGGAAACTATATCTAAAAGGAATCTAATCTAATATAAAATTGTAGGTTCTTTCAAAATCCATTTAATGCATTTACTTCCTTTGTTTTGATGGGTTAATATTCATTTCATTTATTTTCTCCTCTTAAGTATTTGTGAATATGTGAGACCTACTCTACAACCCAATTCGTAAATCATTAATATATAAGCCTAATACGAAACTAATACATACAATCACAACACAAATTAAATTGTCATTGTCATCGTAATCTATAACTTATATCCACACTATTGAAGACTTGAAGGTTGTATACGACAGTTCGACTCTTTAACGTCTGCGATTATACCGCCCATTGAAACAAATAATTATAATCGATGCTTCATTAATTCCTTCGTGTGGACGCCTTCTTCCTAATATTTCCTTAAAGATAGAGTTTCCATATACATGTGAGGCGGCGCATTTAATGAAGGCCGAAGATCAAGTTGAAGATTAGCTTGGAGAACAAGTTGGAATTTCACACGGAAGGAATTAATATCTAGGAAGAAATTTCCTTATAAAAGAATATTATATTCTTTAAGTTAAAATTTATGAAAAAGATAGGATGGTTAGATATTTTATTAGGTTAGAGTTATTTAGTTTGCTATATATGTCCACATAATTATATACTCCCTCCGTCCCATATTGTTCTTCTCATTTCGAATAGTGCACACTATTCACGGTTGAAGAGAATCTTCTCGTTTTATCTTGATATATAAGAAAATATATAGTCATGTGAGATTTGATTCGTATTAATGCGTACTTTAATAATATCAAATTTTAATTATTTATATTAACATACAACAAGAGATATTAAGGATATAAAACATGTCTCGGCAAATGTGTCGTTGAAGAAATGAGAAGAATATTATGGGACGGAGGGAGTAGTACACTACTATATATCATCAATCAATCAATACATAATACAACATAATTATATAGTACACTACTATATAGCACACGTTTTTTTGGCTAAATGCACACTATTCTGTGCGGTAATAGTTGCAGTACACTTCTGTGCGTTAAGGATTACCGCACCAAAGGACTCCGGGGCATTGTTGGAATGTTTTCTGAAACGTATATGATTCTGGTGCGGTAATTCTTACCGCACAGATCTGTGCGTTAACATTTAACGCACAACGTTAATACGAGATTAACCCCAAAAAAAAACAGATTTTGATTAACTTAAACACCTGTGCGGTAACTCTTACCGCACTGTATTTTTTTTTTTAATTAATAATTTTTTTTTAAAAAGTATTAAAATACTAATATCCTGTGCGATAACACTTACCGCACATGTTTAATATATTAAAAAAATATATAATATGGTGCGGTAAGTGTTACCGCACCAGTTTTAAGTAATTAAAAAATAATAAATTGGTGCGGTAACACTTACCGCACCAATTTAGGTTATTGTAAACCCAAATTCCCTCCCCGACCTTTCTTCCTCCGTCATCTTCTCAGTTTTTTCCTCCGCCGCCACAGTTCTTCCTCCGTCCATTTTCCCGTCGATTAAGCCACCAAATCCACAAATTGATGATGGATTCGAGCTCCCCCGAGCAAGCCGCATCTTCTGGGCCCAAAAATCCGGCCGGAGACGAGGGTCCAAGCTTCCCGCCGACGGCAGCTCTTCCTGCGGCGACGACGGCGACTCTGTGGCTGGCTGTGGAGGATGAAGACGAGGAGGAAGCCGAGGTGCCACTGATTTACAGTGGTGGTGCCCAGAACCGGCCAAAATCCCGAGCCCGACCAGATCCGTACCCACAGCCCTACCCGACCCGATCCCCAACCCGACCCGATTCCCGAAGCCCGACCCGACCCGATACCAGCAGCCCAACCCGCCCCGATACCCGCTCCGAGGCCAAGAAACCGAAAGCGACCCGTCCAAAACGTCGGTCCCGGGTAGGCTACTCGAGCAAATAGAAGATTGAATCCACAAACCGAGGCTCAAACCGAGGCGCAACCGGAAGCTTTTTCGACTCCCGTAGATCTACATCAAGTATGTATTTTTATTAAATATTCTATAACTTTTGTAATGTTTTTAAATAGTTTAATTATTTTATTTCGTAACGTTATGAAATTATTTAATAAGTAATTTCATAACGTTATGAATTTAATAATATTTGATAACGTTATGAAATTTTTAAATAAATTTCGTAACGTTATCAATTTATTTAATTTAATTTATTTATTTAATTTATAACGTTATGAAATTAACTAATTTCATAACTTTATGAATTTAACAATATTTGATAACGTTATGAAATATTTAAATAAATTTCGTAACGTTATCAATTTATTTAATTTATAACGTTATGAAATTAACAAATTCATAACGTTATGAATTTAATAATATTTGATAACGTTATGAAATATTTAAATAAATTTCGTAACGTTATCAATTTATTTAATTTTATTAATTTATTTAATTTATAACGTTATGAAATTAACTAATTTCATAACGTTATGAATTTAATAATATTTGATAACGTTATGAAATATTTAAATAAATTTCGTGACGTTATCAATTTATTTAATTTAAATAATTTATTAAATTTATAACGTTATGAAATTAGTTATTTAATTTCGTAACGTTATCAATTTATTTAATTTATTTTATAACATTATGAAATTAATTTATATGGTAACGTTATGAAATGAAGTAATTTATTGCGTTTCGTTATGAAATTAAGTAATTTATTGCGTAACGTTATAAAATTATATTATTTGGTAACATTATGAAATTAATTAATTTTTTCGTAACGTTATGAAATTAATGAAATTTTATAACGTTATGAAATATAATAATTTCATAATGTTATGAAATATGACATTCTATATTGTATAATTAATGAATTAATTATTTTATGAAATATGACATTGTTTTTCTCTTATTTTGTAACGTTATGAATTATTAGTATATAAAGAATTGAAATTAGGCGAATTATAACGTTAATTTCGTAACGTTATGAACAAAATGTTTAGAAATTAGAGATGATTTTGATTAGGATTGACGTTACAACAACTGTTTGTAACGTTACGACGTCATGGAAAAGACGTTTTTGAATTTGACGTTATTTTTGTGACGCTATGAAAATAACGTTACGCTATAACAACAACATTAGGGGGTGCGAGATACGATGGCTTCTAGTGGTTTTGTTCCGGGGGCTCCTGTTGCTGCAGAGCGTGTTAGGAGGACGAAGATTACAGCGTCCATACGTCAGAGTTTTGCAACTGCTGGAGACCAGCTGAATGCTTCTAGTTCGACACCCACTGATGTTACTGGTGCACTTACAGATACTGGGGCAGTTAGGGATTGTGGTCTAGATGTTGATCCGTCTGCTGATGATGAGGGTTACAGTGAGAGTGAGGAGGAGGATATGGACGTCGATGATACAGCTGTTGATTTGGATGATGATATGCTGGGAGACGGTGAGGGTTTAGGTACAGATTATATTGTATCTCATCCCGAGATACCGACAGATCAGCTTAGGAGAGACGACCCTCCTATTATTTCAGAGGATCATGCTGGTATGGGGCCTTCATCGCCAGCTCCTACAGATTTAGGTCCTTCATCTCCTACGCCAGATGTACCACCTCCCCCGACTGTACCACCTCCCGATGCAGATCCTGTACCACCTCCTGCTGTACCTTGGATGCCCGGAGGTCCTTTTACAAATGAGTTGCTGAAGAGTTATGAGACGCACATCGCCAAGGCTATTTATGAGATTACAGTTGTTGATCCTCCCGCACCTGTGATTCCAGCTGGCCCCCGTCCTCTTCCTCCATTTATACAGAGACAGCGAGGAGGCCGAGGAGCTCAGGCAGATGATGATGTTGCTGATGCAGACGCTGCTGATCCTCCAGCACGAGGTGGACGCGCTCCACGCGGAGGACGAGGACGTGGACGTGGACGTGCTGCAGATCATGCTGATTTTCCACAGCCTGTTGATCTCCCAGAAGGCGAGGCTCCTCTTGATTTGGTATGTATTTGAACTATAATGTTCATATGTGAAATATTTTGGCATTCTGTAGAAGTAACTGTGTTATTTTTTTACTTTTTTTTCAGACACAGAAGGTCGTCAAGGTTCACTTCCACACCGCCTACTGCACTCCACTAGAGACGTTTAGGAGACCTGGTCCAGATTCGTGGTTTCAGCTTGCAGAGCGATCTGGATTGACTGATCTACGCTATATCGGGTCCGGTCCTGTCGATCATGTGTTGGTTTCTGCTTTCGTCGAGAGATGGCACCCAGAAACCAACACATTTCATTTGCCATTTGGAGGGATTGGTCCTACACTTCACGATGTGGTTGAGATCCTGTCGCTGCCTATACATGGCAGGAGTTGTAGCTCAGTTTTGAGCAAGGAGGAGATATTCACTTTTGTTGCTGAGATGCTTCACGTAGAGGAGGCACTGGTGAAGACTTGGTATAGGGATGGAGGCATTCCTTTGGGTTATCACGCAAACAACTATACGATTGACTATGTTTAGGAAGTCGAGTTCTAATTATCCTTTTTTTGCAGTCGTGGATCTGGGCATATTTTCCACATTTTCGTGGACATTTTGTGACAGATCCACTTTCTATGGACCACGCCGCAGCTGCTATGAGGGAGGGCAGAGAGGTGCCACAGGGGAAGAGCACGGATCGTTTGGTTGCCATTCGTGGCATGCTTGACCGTGTTCGTTATGAGGAGGTCAGATTTTAAGAATGTATGCTTTCGTTATATTGTGTGAATGTAAACTATACTAACTGTTTTGTAATGTTTTGTTGCAGGTTAACTGGTTTCCCTTTTCAAATGTGGATTTCAGACTTCCGCAGTACGCCCCGTCTTTGTTTGAGGGCATTCTCCGTTGTCTGGACATCGAGGAGCTCTATCAGCCAGGTCGCCTGCTGCGACAGTTTGGACATGTGCATGGTATCCCAGATCCTCCCCCAGAGCCCATCCAGGTGACACGTAACAACAGGCTGACGCATTATTCAGTTGGCTTTGAGAAGGATCTGCTTGGTGTGTGGGATCAGGACCCCAGGCCTTTGATACAGATTCGGGAGCCACGAGCGACGTACTATTGGGCAGTCACAGATGATTATCTCGATTGGTATGATCGAGTTTCTCATCCTCTGGTGGATCCCAGATCACGTAGACTCGATCGTCCAGTTGGTCCGCTGCGTATTCCACCTTCGGTTGACAGTTTTGCGGTACGATTATAAATTTTATTAGTCATATTCATTCAATTAGTATATTTGATTGTAATGTTTTGATATGTTGTTAATATAGCGGACCCAGCGAGTGACTTGTGAGATTCGAGCTTTCTTGGAGACACCACCAGAGAGGAGGCCTGCAAATATCGATGAGTTCATGAGGCGTCTCCTTGGAGTTTTGACTGACGGGGCTCCACCGATGGCCCCAGCTCCGGTTCGTCAATCTCAGCTTTTTCGGCATTCAATCCACGAGGAAGGCCAAGGTAGTGGGAACGAGGGTCGTGACTTGGAGTGATGTCAAATATTGATAGCAAAACTTGATTTTTTTGAAAAAAGCAAAAAACGACCAAGTACATCAAATATTGATAAAAATGGTTCAAAACGTCTCGAAACGACTAAGAAACGAAAAAAATCGACTCAAAACGATATAAAACAAGCCAAATCGAAATTTGAAGGAATTCCAAACAAGTTGTAAAAAAGTGTAAAAATGTGGCCAAAATGATGGCATAATATGGCCAAATTGAGCAAATCTTAGCAAAACTTGAGTTTTTTGAAAAAGGCGAACAACGACCAAGTACGTCAAATATTGATAAAAATGGTTCAAAACGTCTCGAAACGATTAAGAAACGAAAAAAATCGACTCAAAACGATATAAAACAAGCCAAATCGAAATTTGAAGGAATTCCGAACAAGTTGTAAAAAAGTGTAAAAATGTGGCAAAAATGATGGCCAAATTGAGCAAATCTTAGCAAAACTTGAGTTTTTGAAAAAGGCGAAAAACGACCAAGTACGTCAAATATTGATAAAAATGGTTCAAAACGTCTCGAAACGACTAAGAAACGAAAAACATCGACTCAAAACGATATAAAACAAGCCAAATCGAAATATGGATAATGGATAATGGATAGTGGATAGTGGATAATGGATAATGGATAGTGGGTAATGGATAATGGATGTCATATGTGTATAGTTTGGGCCCATATCGTTTTAACGCCTTGAAACGATGAAAATCGAAATTTTGAAATTGTAACATGACAACAAATACGGCGAATAGTTATTTTAATTTTTCGGAATCGAAAAATTATTATCGAAAACGTCAACGGGCCTAATAAGGCCTAATGAATTTTGAATGAGGCCCAAACACAAAAAACGACAAAAAATGACATAAAACGGCTTAATAAGCACTTAAAGCGTAAAAGTCAGGAAATGTAACATTAATATTTGAGCATTACCAATCAAACGCTATCGTTTTTATAAGAAATTAACAACTTTAACACTTAGAAGTATGTAAACGAAGACTTTCACCTGTATGCTACTACTCTCAAGTATCAAATAACCAACCATACTATAGTAAGTTTTAAATGTGCAATCTAATAGCAGAGTGATAATAGAAAGTATGTACAGATTCAGCGTCTAGTTCTTCTGCAAACGCGCCTGCAAATTATTTTGCATTCGAGTCACGTCTTTTCTTCTCTTGATTTTTTTAGAGCTTTCCAGAAGCAAGGGCATCGTATTTGACATTGATAATTTCGGTCCTCTCTCCTTTACCGGCCTCTTCCACCTCATCAAAGTAATCCTCCCTTGCATTGTCAGCCAACATGAGGCAAACGAGCCAGAAAAGGCAGGAGCTGAGGGAAACAAAGGCACCACCGCCAATTACTCCCGTCTTTGCAGTTGGGCATGTGTAGTCGAGATTCTTGTGCACATTATTCGTGTGGTGGAGTTGTTCTGTAATGGTTGGCCACAAAATAAGTGTTGCAGCCAGACCCACAGTTAGCCTGCAAGATACAAAACAAAGGTGATCATTTTAAATGCATCATCTAGGTGAAACAATTTATTAAATAAAACCAAAAGTAATCTACTAAATAATGATACTGTGCATATGAAGGCATGTCGGTATAATCTTTCCCTATTAATCTTATAATTGACGAAGGCAGAAGTAACTTCTAGGAGCTAGTCTGACAGGTTGGTTATGTATGTGGTGGTTAAAACTCTCTTTGTTTGAAAACTAAATTAATTTATTTTTAAATCATCGAAAGAAGACTAAAGTGAAACTCTAATATGCAGCAGATGAAGGCATAGCTGAAAAAATAGCACACATCTGAAATTGTCAAATTGTTTTACCTAGTTTTCTTATTAAGCAAATCTATTTGCATCACCTTGTTCAAATTTTAATAAATGGACAAACTGGAAAGTATTGGTAGAACAGGCATAACAGCCATCTAGGTCACACTCACAATCAGCAGATAGAAATAGCATCTTTCTCTCAACAGTGGATAACATGCAAAATATGAGATCATTCGGAATAAAACATCAATTCCAATAAGTACACTTTTGAAGGATTCTTGTCCAAAAACTAAGTTTCATTAGCACGAGAAGAAACAACTATCTTACAGCTACCTTGAACTATTATATCACAAACCAGAAGCGGAAAAAAGAAGCCGCTGAAAGAAGTTAATAGGGTCCAATAATACTTAAATGCTTACCATGCAATACTGAAGAAGACAGACATGGTCTTGGTACCAAATAGAGCGGAGTAAGGAACCGATTTCTTCCTGTACGGGTACGAGATAGATTTAAACCCAGCAATGGTACAGAGTAAGAGAAACCCAAAAGAGATGTATCCCAAATATAGCATAGGATCTGAAGAATATTTGCAGATGACCACATCTTTCCCCTGAATTACTGTTCCAGACGCAGGCTTCAAGTGACACATAACAACACATCAGCAACCAGGGATATAGACAAAGCTATCAGAAGTTATACGATCTATTTAGACATTATGAAGACGAGACATGGAATGCCTGAAGAAAGAGTAAAGCTACAAAGAAGGGGAAACGAATTACATATATAAACACTGCAACCATAGAGTAATGGATCTTAAACAGATTCAAGAACTGTACCATAAGCTGGAAGAATGTTTGGTATACAGCAGTCAAAATATCAATTGTTTCATAATACTAAAATTCACCTTAAACAGGATAGTGTTTCTATCCAACAAATTAACTAATTAGGATGTAGCCATAAACATTATACTAACACAATATTAATTCAGGAGCATACCAAACCCGTTAAATCTCTAAATTCTAGAACTTTCACACAACATAGAGCACTAGTGCATTACAACAAAGAAGTTACCTTTTTATTTTCAGCAATAACTCCACATACGAAGGAGACGATGCCAAATAAGGAGGTAAGAAGAGCCATCCCTTTCATTGTGAACTCCATGTTTGTTTCCACTGACTCTTTGAGGCAATATTAATCCAACCTGCAAACCCGTAACAAATTACAGATAGGCACAACAAGTACAGGAATACGAAGGGTGACTAAGACTGCATTATCTTTCCTCGTGTAACAAGGCGTTAGACAGACCTTTTTCAACACATCCAGTTTGAGAAAAAATTAGGGTTTCTGCAGAGAAAAAATTTAGCGGCCTAGATGGTGAAATTGAAACGCAAATTTAGCGGCCTAGATGATGGATAGCCAAAATTAGGGTTCTGCAGAGAAAAAATTGAAATCAAATGGTAAACTTACATCCTTGGAGGTTGAATGGAGGAAGGCGATGAAGAATTTCAAGTTGGGCTGAAACGAATGGTTGGCGTAATCGTCGGCTCCGATGAGGATCTGCTGAAACGAGTCTTCGACGGCTCCGACTTCCACTTCCGATGAAGAATCCACTGCGCGAGAGAGGGGAGTTCGAGAGGGCGAGAGATATGGCGAGAGAGAGAGATGGTGAGAGATATGGCGAGAGAGATTAAATTGAAGAATTTCTAGTGTACAGTACATGGCAAAAGGAAGCTTGGAAAATCACCTTTTCAGGAGTAAGATTAAATTGATTAAGATATTTTTCAAAGATTAGATTCATAGATCATGCTGATTTCTTTTTTGGATCTGCAGAATCTGTGGAACCGCTTGCCTGGGACAAATGAATCAGCATAGAGGTGAGTTCCGGTGTAACGAGTTTTATGGTGTAACGAGTGGATAATTTTGGAGCGTCAGATTGTGAGTATTTGATGGTTGGATTTTAATTCAAGAAATAGGTGTATATGGATGAGATTCATGGAATAAAATAAACTACCTAATTTTGGAATTAATGATTGCTTAAAAATAGGAAACTAAAAGTGGTTGGAGAGAGAAGAAATAAATTTAAATTTAAATTACTGAATTTTCAATATTAAATTCGAAATAGTTTAAATTTAAATTTTGTAGGACTGAAAACTAGTATTCGAGTTTCTGGTATTGATATTCAGTTTTATTTGCCTCAATCATATTCGGAGTTGTTGAAGCTGATATTCAGGTTTGTTTACCTATATATGCACTAATCACTTTCTTGCATGTTTGTGCATCTGTTCTACTTAATGTTTGTCAAAATCATTTAATTACAATGAAATATAAATATCATCCGTTGTAAAGTGAAAATAACCACTTAGAAACATGAATATGATCACATGTTTCACGAATATGGATCATAATCCAATTATTTACATAAAAAATCACTACCCATTATATGAAATGATCACCTAATTCATGAATATCACCGACCAATTCATGAATATTAATTTTCTACCAAGTACAGTAACACCATCTACTAATTATATGATTATCATCGTCTAAAAACGTGAATATCCCCATACATACACATGAATATCTTCCGTCCAACTAATACGTTAATCTTTGACAGTTTACAATGGCACCACCATAGTGTTGGATCTGGGCTTGAGCTTGTGCTTGCATCTTCCTCGGCTATCCCCGAGAAGATACCATGAATGTTGCCTAATCAAAACATGAATAATACCATTAGTTTATAAATTTACAAAACATGGTTACAAAATACAAAAGATTACACAACTATCAAACATGAATATTAAGAATATAAATATGAACATAAATAATGCATAATGCCTTAACAATTTGTTATTAAAAACATGTATTTTGATACTTGAATATCACAGTATCCAAACGTGAATATGTAAGCACAAAAATTTTGAACAAATTTGTAAATGCGATTTGTGCAAATTTAAGAAAATAATATTGAATATCAACCATATGAAACGCGAACATATAAACGTGAGTGATTGAACAATTGTCAAATTTATATAACTTTGTGCGTAGATATAAAAACAATATTCATATTTGAATAAAGACCAAGTGAGGCTCCTTTTGTAGGAAATAAACAATTAGGGTTTCTAATTTGAAAAACGAATTCCTAACCACAATTGGGGAAAGAGACAAAGTAAAGACCAAGTGAGAAAATTTTAGATCAACCATGAAATTTCCATTGTGAAGGTGATTTGAAATCCGTGGAAATTAATCGAAATACAAGTACGAGCAAAATTGGGGCAAGTAAAAGACAAGTACTTACCCAATCATAACAAACCCGTGTCATCTTGTCTTCGTGCCACTGTACCAGTGGTACCGTACCAGTTGTATTGAAATAGAGAGGACGTATCCGGACTGTCAGATGGAGGAGACGAACACACATTCATGAATATGGAGGGAGACTAATTTTGGGATAGAGAGAAATGATCGGAGGCAATAATGTGATTTGGGTACGGTTGAAAGCAAATGAAAACTAGACTATTACGTTTGCTAAAAATCTGGGATTGATATTCATATTAGTTTAATTCGGTACAAACTTCTTATTTCATCAATCGTGCACCCTATATTTGTTGATCTAGACCGTTCAATTAATAATGATCCAACGCTTCTAAACAGTCCATTCGTTACACTGTAAAAGCATATTACACCGGAACCGAAATCTATATATATATATATATATATATATAAGATAAATATATGATATGATAAAAGAGAAAAATCGACATTTCTTTTTGTTATATAACCTATTAGATATCTTTTTGATTTTTTTACATATTTAATTCAAAGATATATATCAAAATATAAAGTCGGATGATGTGGAGGATGACATGGTGGATGATGTAGCATAGCTTAGAGGTTGACACATAGGCAAATTGAATATAAGGATGCTTTTTGTAGCGAAATTAACAACGAGATGATAACTAAGCAATTGTAGGGCAAAGATCAAAGAGCACAGTATAATCTTAACACTAAGAGAACAAGACGAGAGAATAAGGTTGAAACTTGAACTTTCTTATGGTATTGATATTACGGCGTAGTACGATGATTACAAAAGGTTGACGTTAACCTTTATATAGGTTAACCCTAGGATCCTACTAAGGAAATAAGATCTTTTTCTTCTCCTTCTATCTTCTAACGATATAATAGATATGGTAAAAGATATTCTTTTATCTTACCTTTTACCATTTACATGAATATAATACAGAACAAGGTAACTAAGTGGCGGCTGACCTAATTCCCATAGCTGAACGACGTGCTCTTCCTTATAACGTCACGTCGACGCCATCCTTCGTTCTTCACGTCGCGTCGCTTCTATGCTTCTACGCGTAGCTCCTTAGCGTTCCATAGTCGTCGTATTTTTAGGCACAAACAATACCCCTAAGGCGTCTTACAGGGCGTGATATTAAGAAGAGCTGGGAGACGCCTTCTTTCTTTGCAGAATACGTCTTCAAAATTACTGGAACGCGTTGATGATAACGTTACCAAAATTCTCGACATCGTCGTTAAGCTTCGATCAGGATTTTTCTTCAATTATTTACACGTGCCGGGAGGAAGACTTCGTTTCTCGCGCCGACAACGTCTATATCGTAACGGCTACTTCTTGGTAGAAGATAATGCCATTGGAGAGAGTATCTCTTCCCGAGATCCTCGCAATTTTCTCCTATATATGAGTGGCGAACGTATCTTCTTTTACACGCCCTTATTCTGAACTCTTACCTTCTCTGGCAATCTTTGTTCTCGTCATTTCCTCCGTTTTCTCTTGGTTATTCTTCTCATTCACTCTTTTCTTCTATTTCCCTTCTCTCAATGGCAACTCCAGTGATCAACGAGCCTCGACAAATACTCCGCGACTCCGATCGCTACTCTTCGCTTGCTCGCGACCCCAATCGCTTGAGGGTTATTGCCGATCTAGGACCGGAGGTCAAGATCGGCAATAACCCTCACCCCTTACTCAGGCTTTCATGCTTGCTTTGGGGGTAGCTTTTGCCTAGCGTCTGGAGGATTTTTGGGGCTCTAGATGACGCTATCGAGAAACATGGCTTAAGCTTCGTCGCGGTGGATCTTGCCAAGTCTATGGCGGTGGCGCTCAATTATGCGGGTCGCGTTTACTTCAAACTTAGGCAAAAGAAGGCCAGAATAGCTTTTGAGAAGAGTACGGCCGACCGTGGTTGGGCCGAGGTCTTTTATTTTGTGGAGAAATCTTCTCTTGGAGAGGAATCTTCTTGGCTCATTGAGGAGTGGAACTCAAAGAGTAAGCTTTGCTTCCCTTGCCTGGAATGTTTTTCTTTCGTTTATGTAGCTTAGCCTTACGTCTTTGTGCTTTATAGTTGATGAGAAAGCTCTTAAGGCTCGTAAGGAGTCTAACAAGGTTGTGGCTGCACTTTTGGTGATTCCTGAAGCCGACCGAACCTTCTTTGGTCATGACGGAGAGGGTCATCGATGTGGACCTGCTACGCCGTCTTGTAACTTTGGCTTCTTCTTGTTCGTTCTTTTTTTTTTCTTTTTGTACTTCTTCTTGTTCTGTGCTTAAGGATTTTTCTCGTTTCTTTCTTTGCAGCGTCGATCTCTCGTATTGGTTCGCCTTTTGTCTATGCTACTGAACTTTTGATGTCGAAGAAGAAGCGTCTGGCTTTGCAGGGGTGTTCGTCCGGTGCTCCTGTGAACGTGGAGCTTATGACGAGTTTGGAGTCTTCTCCGTCTCCACCACTCGTCAGGGCGACGCGTTCCACAGAGGGGAAGGAGAAGGTAGATGATGTTTCTGGGGAGCCGTTTGTCTCGGTTGACGACTTTCCTAGTGTAGTTTCAGTTGCTTTTGCTCCTGGACGAGACCATTTGAAGGCTTTAATGGGTCTTCGTTCTTCTTCTTCTCTCGAACATTATACATCGAAGGATCCTGCTAACGTTATGGGGGAAGCTTTCACTGCTCAGTGGCAGGTAGGGTTATGACTATGCTTGTTTGCTTTACTTTTGACTTTGTAGTTTTAGTACGTGTCCTTTATCTTTCTTTTGTTCTTCTCTCTAGGGGATTCAAGCGTCTCTGTGTGCTTGGACGTTGCTATCAAAGTATCCAGAGCAGTTGGAGGCGTTGGAGAAGAAGATGGCTAACGCTACTTCTAAGATTGCTCGTGTATAGAGTGCTTTGGACGAGTCTCGTAATGCGGAAGCGGCGGCGAAGAAGAAGGCGGACGACACCATTTCCCTTAATGAGAAGTTTACTGAACGCGTCCAAAGGTTGGAGCAGGATCTTCGTACTTTGGAGATGGATGTAACGGCGAAGACGATGCAACACGAGAGGGATTTGTCTGAGGCGAGGATTTATTGGTCTTGGATGTCTCGGGTTGAGGTCTACGAGGAGTATGCTGCTGGCAAACATAAAGACTGGGATCCTGTTCGCGAACGTGCTGAGTTCCATAGCGTTTATCCTGAGCCCCCTGCAGGTGTTGAAGCTGGTTCTTGTCCTACGCGTCCGGAGTCTCGTCCTGAACAGATGGATGTCATTGGAGAAGATCATTCGGAGGAAGGAGAGGAGGATGTGAATGGTGCTTCCGGGTCGTCCGAAGGAGAATCCAGATCTTTGTAACTTTATGTATTTGTTTTTTGTCTGCAGACTCGTGCTTTCTTATATCTCTATCTCTACCCCTTTTGGTAGGTTTGATCCAAGGCTTTTTCATGCGCTTGGTTTGAAGCTACCAAAGAAATTTGTGCTAATGTTCTTTTGGTCTTTCGCATCTTTATCTTATGAATGCGTAGGATTCGCTTTTCTTTATGGGTTGTGACTTTTTAACCCCTTAGTTCGATACTCTTTTGTTCGTAACTCATGTGCTCGAGGTGTGCTTTGTTGACTTGATCAAGGAGTGTGGTCAATGCGACTTACTTTAGCTTATTTTCCGACTTACATGAGGTTTGGGTCCAGCATTTCCTCCGAACCCAGAAACGAGTGGCGGACGTAGGTCAGCGTGTGATTTTGATCAGCTTGTGACGTTACCCCTTACTTTAAAGGTGGATCCTTTGCCTCACGCTAGCGTTTAGGTCGACGTCGAACTCTTTTAATCGACGGGCCTATTCATCGTATATGGCGTCCGATTTCTTGATTCTTAGGACTTACGATGCCGGTGGACGCGTCCCTGCCGGTTTGGCGAATTGCCCGTGGATTCATGACTCTCAGAGGGGCTGGAAGGCATTAAGACGCGTTCCTGGAGAATGATCGTGTCAAATAGGTTTCCCTTGTTTGCTCAGAGGATCCGGCCGGCTTCGTGAGGTATTGGGCTTCATTCCCCATGACCATTGCCACACGTCGCTAACAATCATGGGAAGCGTCGACTCGGGGTCGGCGGTTCGGCTAACGTTGCCTACGCGTAGATGTGGCCTTGAACGCGTAAACTAACGAAATTCTCCCCCGGCGCGGATTTTCACCGCGGCCTTCTTGCTTCATATTTGGTACACCGTACTCGAGAGGCACGTTCTCTTAATAGACATGGAGCAAGTAATTGGAAACGAAACATCTCAACATGCTTGACAAGTCGGAAAGAAAGGTCTACTTGTATATAAAATAGAAGATGCATCATACTTGAACTAAACGTGACACTGACGCCTACCCCTAGTCTCTACGACCCCCTGTCGTATTGACCAAATCGAGAACGACATGTCTTTATTGAAAACTTAAAAACTACTCATGCAAAGGGAATAGAAGGGTAATTTAATGGACGCATAAAAAGCATCTTGATTACTCTCTCGACCATGACTTATCACGGCGGATGGTGTTTCAGGAACATGTAGCTTAGATCGGGGTTCTCCGCCATAAATTTTTTCCATCTTTGGACTCGGAGACTCTGCTTGTACTTCCTTAGGGATACGTTGTTCTTATCGACGTCTTTGCTCAGCGTAGGGGATGAATCTTTTCTTAATCTTTTGGGATGCGTCTTTTTCTTTTTGGCTTTCCTCTCTAATTTCTTGTTCTTCTTGAGTTTCTTGTTGTTTGGGCGTTCTGACCATGAGGAGGCTTTTCTCTTCTTTATCTTTCGGATAGTATGCAACTTTACTTCTAGAACGTATACTTCATCGCCTATCTTGCCCACTTCTTCTTTCATGTCGCAAATCTTCCGTCGGGCGTATCTTAGGCGTTCTCCTTGGTCCTTTCGTTGCTATTCTTTGATCTTCCTTTCTATTGATGCGTTGCTGGTGTTCTTCATCCCTACGCTTTAGCACTCTCTCGCTACTTGTTGTTCGCCTTTAATTTCTTGTATTCCCCAGGGGGATGGAAACTTCAGGGACTGATGATACGTGGATGGGATGGCTTTCATGTCGTGTAACCATGGCCTTCCCAGTATCATGTTATAGGGCGACTCGGCTTCCATTACTATGAACTTGGTTTGCAGGTTTACCCCTTCCACTAGGGTGGTTAGAGTGATTTCTCCAAGCATTTCGGCCACTTCGCCGCTGAATCCTACTAGAGGGATGTATTTCTTCACTATGTCGTCGCTGGAGAGCCCGAGTTCCTTGATTGAGGATAAGGTGACGATGTTTGCTGAACTTCCGTTATCTATAAGGATCCTCTTCACCCTGCAGTTGCTAATGGTTAGGGAAATAACTAAGCCGTCGTGATGATCCACCGACCCGTTTGGCTCATCGAACGTGATGGGATAGTCCTTCTTGATGGTCCTCACGTGATCCTCCCTGCAGTTGCTATTTCTTTCTCTGCCTCTTTCGAGCGCGTCACGACCTTCTTTGGAGAGTAGGTCTAGCAGGTCGCCTCTTTTCAAAAGACGGAGAACTTCTTTTCTTAAGGTATAGCAATCGTCTGTTGGGTGCCCCGAGTCGTTATGGAACTCACAATATCCTCTTCCTGATCCTGGCTTCTTTTCGGGGTTGGGTTTTCTGGGCCACCTTACGCCGTGTAACTTCTCCATTGATCCTATGACTCTTAACGCGTCGACCTTCATGCATATCCCTCTCTCGATCGCGTAGACGTTATTGATCTTACTGACGTTATGAACCATGGGGAGTTCTCTATGGAAAGGCTTAGTCCTCCTATCATGGCGATCCCCCTCTCGTCTCTGAGGAGAGTCTTTTCGCGATGGAGAGTGCCTTCGTGGAGATCGATGCCTTTCTTCGAGGTGATTTAGAAGATCTTCCTCTAAGCGTATTGCTTCCATTGCTCTTGCTCTCGTTATCTCGAACGACTCGGTACATGTCCTTGTCAGTTCTTTATATAAATCGCTATCTTTGGGGAGGGCGCGTCTGAACGCGTCGGAGGCGGTAGCTTCCGTGCAACTTGGGATCGTGACTTTCTGACGGTTGTTTCGCAAAGAGCTTGCTACTGGCGAATTGTAGCCTGAATTGGATGGATAGTTCCGCGTAGGACGAGATGCTTTCTTGAGGCAAGTGGATGAACCATGTCAAGGCGGGACCTTTCAATGTCGAGCTAAAGAATTTGCACATCATTGCTTCTTTAAATCTTGGGTCGATAGGACTTGTAGAGAGCTTGGCTTTGTACAGTAAGATATGTTCTTCGGGGTCGCTTGACCCATCGTAGACGGGGAGATCCGCAACGGTGAATTTCTTTGCGATCTTCTAGATGGAGATACTCCTAATAAAAGGGCTTTCCTCGAACGCATGCTCTACTTCGGGTATTATGGAATTTGGAGCTCCTGGCCTAAGCATCATCTCCTTTCTTAAGGCTCCGACTTGTTGGGCTACGATACTCGCGTCCACATTGGGAGTTAGGGTTTGCTTTTTGGATGGCTCTCCTCGGCCCACTCTCGTCGATGTGATCGGTCTTGGGCGTCTTGAGAGCTCAAGGTCTTCTTCCTCGTCGGCTACGACATCCATGTCCAGGCGACGAACGACACTCCGATCGCGAACGTAAGTGGGAGGCTTAGCGGACTCTGTCCTGAGTTCTTTTATAACAGAGCGTAGTCGCTCGTTTTCTTTGGCGAGTCCCATCGTTTTTTCTTCACTGGCGCTCTTGGCCTCTTCCCAGGATTTTTGGACGCTGTAAAAGTGATTCTTGACGGAGGCCATGTTGGTGACGTCATCGTCGGCTTTCTTTTTGGTCACGGGATGGTCGTCTCTGGCGACGTCGGAAACGTCCTCGAATTCTTCTTCAGAATCTCCCTGCATTGGATCGTTGGGGTTTGTAACTCGTTCTTTGTTCTTGAGACTGAGGGAGTCCTTTACGCGTTCTTCGGTCTCTGAATCCCTGTTGTTGCGAGGGCTATTGGTTGGAGACGTCATGGCTTCCTGCAAAAAAAAGAGGTTCCCTTTGTGTGGAAAGATGACACCTTTTTGATCAAGCCCCACGGTGGGCGCCAATTGTTTGTAGCGAAATTATCAACGAGATGGTGAGTAAGCAATTGTAGGAAAAAGATCAAAGAGCACGGTATAATCTTAACACTAAGAGAACAAGACGAGAGAATAAGGTTGAAACTTGAACTTTCTTGTGGTATTGATATTACGGCGTAGTACGATGATTACAAAAGGTTGGCGTTAAACTTTATATAGGTTAACCCTAGAATCCTACTAAGGAAATAAGATCTTTTTCTTTTCCTTCTATCTTCTAACGATATAATAGATATGGTAAAAGATATTTTTTATCTTACCTTTTACCATTTACATGAATATAATACAGAACAAGGTAACTAAGTGGCGGCTGACCTAATTCCCATAGCTGAACGACGTGCTCTTCCTTATAACGTCACGTCGACGCCATCCTTCGTTCTTCACGTCGCGTCGCTTCTATGCTTCTACGCGTAGCTCCTTAGCGTTCCATAGTCGTCGTATTTTTAGGCACAAACAGATGCCATGTGGTAAAACAACGTTCTGTTTTCTACACAACATGTGCGCATAAATAGTATAAGATATGCATTGTTTTTTCAGGAATTTGCATCAATACCCTATCTCCACATATGATTTGCAAAAATGCCTAATTCATATTAGGTTTGTACATATACACTAAATGAGGTAATTTTGCAAATTAATATATCTTTTCTCTCAAATCAAAAATAGAGTAAAAGACTGCATAATTATTAAAAGAAAAAGGAAACAAAATAAAAAAACTTGATGCAAATACCACTTTACCCTTCTAAATAAACTTTTCCCTCCAAAATGTATCAGATTCCCTCCAAAATATCAATAAATACCGTAATAAATTCTCACAGTAATTCTCACCCACCAGTTACTTCATTTCATCTGCTTTCCATTGGTGGACCACAAGAATCTAAATGGGTTAGTTAATCTTTTATCTTGAATTTCTTTCTATATAAAACCCCAATCTTTGTTCGAACAGTAAGAGTATGTAATATCAACAATCAATGTCGGTCATTTTGATAATAGTGTCGGTTGTTTGGATAATAGTGTCTGACTTTATAATATTTTTGTCAGCTTCCTTAAACAAAATGTCGTCTCTGTGAAATATTAATAGTGTTTCCATTTTGTTTGTATATCAGGTAAGAGGTCTTACTACCTTACTTTTATAACAGATGGTGAGTGGTCTCATAATGGAAATAAGTGGCTTTTCAAAGGCAATAAAACTACAACAAATGCTCTTATTGTGCCTGAATCTGTGAATTATTTGTTTCTGAGGCAGAAGTTGGCTAAGAAGATAGATTTGTGTGAAGGAAGGTTCAAAATGGAGCTGAAATATGTTTCACCCTCTAAACCTCATTTAACACCTTTTGAGATAAAGGATGATGAAGACTTTGAGGCTTTTAAGTTTGTGAACTTGCAATCAAAGAATGCAATTTGGCCTATAGAGTTATATGTGAGTTTAACAGAGGAAGGAGAATTTGCAAATGCCAAAGAAGTAAATGTGAGGCCAAATTCGGGAGATGAAGACATTGTGTTGTCTCTATCTTCGCCGCCTTTAACACAAAGTCAAGAGGTAGTAGAGCCAGAGATTGTGAAGGGTGGTAGAAATGCTAAGCAAGGTAACAATACCATTATGGTAGGTGACATAAGATCCACTAAAGGTGTCACAAATTTATTTTATTGTGACACGTACGAAGTCAAGCCAGGTATTCACCTAGTAGGTGACAAGAATGAAGAAGTGAAAATAATTAACTTGGTCAGTGAGTCTGAGGCAGATGAAAGAGAGAAGAGGAATACTGTTGAGTTGCAAAGAGGTGGAGAAGAAGAAATAAGGTATTCCATAGGATGCAAAAGAGGACATGCATTCAGTGATGTTGGGGGGTGGTTCGAGGAAGATTTTGGGGGTTATTTCGAGGAAGATGTTAATGTTGGGGGTGATTTCGAGGAAGATGTTGAGAACGATTCAGAGGAAGATGATGGGGATGATTCAGGGGAAGATGGTTTGATGATTTAGAAGAAGATGGTAGGGGTGATTTCAATGAACATGTTGGGTCATTGTCCAGTGGCACTAATGAAGTAGAGGACGACTTATCTATTGAGATTTATGTGGGAGTTCTTCCAGAAAAGGGAACTAAGTATCATCGGAGAAAATCTACTCAAAGCAAAATGGATGATTTGGAAGAGGAGATGGGTGGCAAAGTGGTCGACCCCACTATGGTTGAAATAAAAGTTCATGATTATTTTGATTCTAAGAAGGATTTGAAAGACCGTTTATCTTTGATGGCAATACAGACGCACTTCCAAATGCATGTTCAAAAGTCAGATAATAGCTTATATGTAGTGAGGTGCATCGATAGTAGTTGCACATTTTTCTGTCGTGGATCAACTTTTGGCAAAACAGGATTGTTTAAAGTAAGAAAGTATTATGGTCAACATACCTGTGGAATGAAGCTGAAGCATAACCACCATATACATGCAAGTTCAAGTGTAATAGTTGACCACATAATGTCAAGGTATGAATACAAAATTGGGAGTGGATGTTAGTTGGATTAGATTTTTTGTTTGATATTCAACATTTGCTAACCTTTATTTCTTATAGTTTTAATATAGCTGGAACAAGTAATGGACCCACTCCTACAGAAATTCAAGACTCAATAAAGAAATTGGGAGTGGATGTTAGTTACCACAAGGCAAATCGAGCACGTTTAACAACCATAGATAGGATTAGAGGAACAGCAGAGCAAAACTACAAGTTGCTACATGGTTATATGTACATGCTTGAAAGGATGAATGCAGGAACAATCACACATATTGAATTAGATTCCAAGCAACGATTCAAGTACTATTTTTTTAGTTTAGGAGCTTGGAGCAGAGCAATGCCTTCTTTAAGAAAGGTAAACAAATATGTTGTCACAATGCTTTAATGTTTTGTCACTGGTAAATATATTTTTGTCAGTGTTAATATGTATGTTGTTACTTCACTTATATATTGTCACTTCGTAAATTTGGGTTGCTATTGCAGGTGATAACAGTGGATGGTACCCATTTGGGAGCAAAATACAAGGGTCATCTTCTAGTAGCAGTGGCACAAGACGGAAACAAACAAATATATCCAATAGCATTCGCTATAGTTGACAGCGAGAATGACAAGTCATGGTCATATTTTTTCATCACTTGCGATCAGTAGTAGCAGATGAGAACGACCTAATCGTTGTATCTGACCGTCATGGAAGCATCTTCAAAGGTTTGAGAGACAACTACATCTTGGCTAAGAATGGTTGTTGCACACTTCACCTATATCGAAACTTGAAGGTCAGATATAAAAGGAATGACTTGTGGGGTCTGTACCAAAAGGCAAACCAAGCATACACCAAATATGAGTTCAACCGTCACTTCACACAACTTTGCACTGAATCTCCATAAGTGGGTGCCTACCTAAGGGAATAAGGATTTCACGCATGGGCAAGGTCGTATATGTCCGCAAATAGGTTCAATATAATGACGTCCATCAATGCAGAATCTATTAATAGTAGATTACTGCTGCCTCGTGGATTGTTGCTGATTGGCCTGATTGATGGTATAGTGAATATAATGATGAAGTGGTTTTGTGAACGGATGCAAAAAGGAGAATCTTGTTTAGAATTATTAACTCCTACATTGTGCACTGAGGTGGATGTGAATTATGAAAAGTCATTAACCATGTCTGTCTCAAGGACGAATCAATATGAGTTTCAAGTGCATAGCAATGGGACAACATTCTTGGTAAATCTTCTTGCTCGCACATGCTATTGCAATGCTTTTCAAATTGACCAGATACCTTGCCCTCATGTCATAGCTGCTGCTAAGACTTGTGGTGTCGACCCTAAGTAGCTAGTTCACCCTTTCTTTACAGCTGGAAAGTGGAAGGAAGTATACAAAGAAACATTGTATCCAATCCCTTCCTTTGAGCTTTGGGAAGTTCCTGAAGTGTTGATGAACAAAACATGCTTGCCCCCAAATGTTAGGAGGAAATCTGGAAGACCTAAGAAGAAAAGAATTCCATCGCGTGGAGAATATAGGGGTCCGAAGAGACGATGTGGAAGTTGTCGCACACTTGGCCATAACCAAAGAAATTGCCCCAATCCTTTGTGAATAGGTTCCCTAACGGCCTAAAGGAGCACTTTTGATTTGTTTTGGATACATGAAGATAGTATTGTAATGCTCCTTAATACTTTTGTGCTCCTTTTTGTGATGTGCTTAACATCAATGTAGTTGGTCCATACACGGGCCTCTTTTGGCTATGTGGAATGGTCAGTTGATGGACCAACACTATTCCCAGTTGTTGAACAAATCCTCATTTCTATGTCATCATTCATTGTATTTGGGTGAAATAATTTGGTCATGTGACATTTTTATTTGATTGTCTGACATTTGTATTCTTCATGGTGACACAAAAAAATGACATCGCTACAAAAAAAGTGACACTTGCAAGCTTCATTCATACGCAAAATAACCTGTTGTTAATATGTAACAACTACATATTGGCAAACTAACCTGCTAACACATATTTTCCAAGGATACAAAACAAGTCACAACTACTGTGTTCTTCTTCTAGCAAAATAACCCATCATCTGTTTTTTCTTCTACGAAAATGTACAAAATCCAGCACTAAGAACACATCTAGTCATCCCATTTCTTCTTGAAAATACTAACTGTTTGTAGCGAAATTACCTACGAGAAGATAACTAAGCAATTGTAGGACAAAGATCAAAGAATACGGTATAATCTCAACACTCAAGAACAAGACAGGAAATTAGGGTCGAAACTTTAGCTTAGTATTACTCGAATGACGGCTCAGATGATTACAAAGCAGGCGTTAGCCTTTATTTATAGGCTAACCCTAATAATATCTTTAAGGAAACGAGATCTTATCTTTTCTTTTTTATCTAAATAACGATATAACAAACTAGGTAAAAGATATTCTTTAGCATATCTTTTTCCAATTACAATAATACAATACAGAATAGGATAGAATATACTCGGCCGACCTAATCCTTAAGAAGAACGAGATCTTTGCCACGTCTCGTCACGTCGACGATATATTTCTTTCATCTCGTCGCGTCAATGATGTCCTTCTACGCGTAGCTTCCACGCGTTCCACACTCGTCGTATTTTTCGGCACAAACAATACCCCTAAGGTGTCTTACAGGGCTTGACGTCTAGTAGAGCTGGGAGACGCCTTCTTTCTTCATGGAATACGTCTTCATTACACCGGGAACACGTTGATGATTACGTCACTTGAATTTTTATTATCGTCGCAGAGCTTTGATCGTCCTTCTTCTTCAATCATTTACATGTGGCAAGCGAGGAGCTTTGTTATCTGTGCCGATAACGTTCATCTTCAACGGCTAGTTTCTCTAGTGGAGAATATTGCCGTTAGAGAATATCCTTCCGACATTCTCGCGATTTTCTTCCTATAAATGAGCGGAGACCTCTTCTTTCTTCATACGCTTCTTCTAATCTTTATCTTTCCCGAACATTTCTCTGCTCTCTTCGTCTCTTCCTCGTCTGATCATCCTATTGCTCCATTTTCTCATCTACTTCTTTCCCAATGGCAACTCCAGTACTTTATGAACCAAGAAAGGTGCTCCGTGAGTCGGACCGCTACTACTCTCAAGCACATGACGTTAACCGTCTAAGGACCATTGTCGAACTTGGTCCAGACGTGAAGATTGAGATCCCTCCAGAGGGGGTTTGGGCGGATGCTCATCGGCCTGGATGGATAGGAGTCTACGAGTATCCTTTTCTAGCGGGGCATCGGTTCCCGTTCTCGCCTCTGGTTAAATCTTTTATGCTTGTTCTAGGTCTGGCGGTAGGTCAACTTCTTCCCGGGGCATGGCGCATCTTGGGTGCTCTCGACGACGCCATTGAAAAACATGGCTTGAATTTCGTCGCGGCGGATCTTGCCAATTCTTTAACTGTCTCGCTTAATTCAACGGGCAGGGTCTACTTCAAGATTAAGCAGAAGAAGGCTAGGATAGCCTTTGAGAAGAGTACGGCCGATCGGGGTTGGGTTGAGGTCTTTTACTTCGTGGAGAAATCTTCCCTTGGAGATGCGTTCTCTTGGCTTATCGAGGAGTGGAATCCCGAGAGTAAGTTTCGTTACCTTATCTTTACAACTTTTTCTTTTCAGACGGACGTATATTTTGCTCGTCGATGCTTTACTTACGTATAACTTTATATGCTTTGCAGTTAACGGGGAGGCTCTCAAGACAAGGAAGGAGTCAAAAAAGGCTATAGCTGCACTTTTGGCGATTCCTGAAGTTGATCGGACCTTCTTTGGTCATGATGGAGAAGGTCATCGTTGCGGCCCTGCGACGCCATCTGGTACGTCGGCTTCTTCCCGTTTAGTTTTTACCAACTTATTTCCTTATTTTTTTGCTCTTTAAAGTCAACTTTTACTACTAACTAAATTGACTATTCAGTCGCCCATTTCTCTGCATGTTACAATTACCACATCTACACGAAACTGATCTCCTCCAAGTGGAAAAAAGCTTGCATGAAAATTTACTAGAAAACACTGGCAATTAGCTATAGTTTCTTGAAACAAATAGCAATTTCTCTTTTTCACTAGTACAAAATGTCAGTTTTAGGACATATATTTTTACTACGGTTCTGTATTTTTGTGTAGTAATTTTGTCTGATTAAATCACTATGTTTTTGTCTAATTAAATCACTACGGTTTTTTGTCTAAACCGTTATAATTTAGGACCTCATTTACTACGGTTCTTTATGAACTGTAGTAAAATATTGACACATACATTACGGTTTACAAAGATTTCAATTAAATTAGTCATTTTACTACGGTTTTACAGGAATCGTCGTAAAAGTCTTAGCGATATAATACGATATAATACGGTTTCTTGAACTTTTTTATTTAAATGGTCGTATTATTACGGTTTAAAAAGAACCGTAGTAAAAATGTCTTTTGAGAACCGTAGTAAACATATCGATATATTAAGATCTACTCTATTAAACTTCAAAAAGGAAGAGAAATACGTCCTTGTTTAGCTCTTCCCCTCCCTTGCCCTTAGAGATAGAGACGACGACGGCCTTTTCAAGCTCCGATTTCCAGGTAGGTTTGTTTTTCTGATCTCCAAAAAGCTTTCCTCCAATGTACATTTAGCTAGGTCTCGCCTCGTCTCGATCTCTCTAAAATTTGAAGTCTTGATTTCATTGTTCTCCATACCAAATCGCCTCTCTCCTCAAAAATTGACAACAAATAATAAATATGGATTCCCCTATTGACATAAATATGGATTGCCCTGTAACTATATATACCTCATGTACTCAATGAAATCACTCAGGAATTATTTTCCACATATCATCTAGCCTCTCTAAATTTATCATGGTATCAGCCTAATCGATCCTAAAACCAATCTTCCACAAAAAATTTGAATAAAAGTCTTTAAATTTGAATAAAGATTCGTTCAAGAATCTCTTGCCATGTACTTCTTGTTTCAAAGCTAAACAGACGAGATTGTCTTTTCCTGATAGTTCTAATAAAGACACAGAGATTTTTGCATTAGTTCATTGCGATGTTTGGGGTCCTTACAGTACTCCATCTTTTACTGGTGCTCGCTATTTTTTGACAATTGTTGATGATTACTCTCGCACTGTTTGGGCTTGCTTCATCAAAACGAAGACAGAAGTAGTTGCTCGATTTCGGGCATTTTGTGCTTTCGTTCGAACCCAATTTCGATCGCAAGTACGACGTGTGCGTGCTGATAATGGTACTGAATTTTTTCCATTAAGATCATACTTTGAAGACAACGGTATCGTCTTCGAAACCTCTTGTGTAGCTACTCCTCAGCAAAATGGACGAGTCGAGCGTAAGCATCGTCACCTTCTTAATGTGGCACGTGCTCTTCGCTTTCAGGCAGGCCTTCCTCTCGAATTTTGGGCCGACTGTGTAGCTACTGCAGCATTCTTAATCAATCGCACGCCCACACCATTGTTAGCCGGCAAAACCCCATACGAGGTATTATATGGCCACTCCCCATCCTACTCTTACATTCGTTCTTTCGGGTGTTTATGTTTTGCTGCTCAAAATCCTAGAATCCGAGATAAGTTTGCTTCTCGCAGTCGCAAATGCGTTTTCATCGGATACCCGTCGGGAAAACATGGATGGTCTCTATATGACTTGGATACTAAAGAAATATTTGTTAGTCGGGATGTGGTCTTTCTTGAAGACTTCTTCCCATTCACATCTCCGAGTACACCGCCGACAAAGGAACCAGTCATCCTACAGTCTCCGGCTGTGTTTGATGAACCACCGCTCCCTACCGATGACAGGGGGAGCTCTGAGGCTTCTCCGCTACTTATTTAGTCCTCGACTGATTCGGGGACCTCCACACCTGATTCCGATGACAGGGGGAGCTCTGAGGCTTCTCCGCTACTTATTCAGTACTCGACTGATTCGGGGACCTCCACACCCGATTCCTATGACAGGGGGAGCTCAGCAGCTTCTCCGTCAACTGCTCAGTCCTCGTACGATTCACAGGACACCGCACTCCTTAGCTCAGAAGTTTTGCCCACGGTTACTCATCGTCAAAGCACTCGGGCACGTCAGGCTCCAGCTCGTTTACAGGACTATGTGTGTCGTACTGTGTTAACAATAAACCCCTCCACTTCTTCATCTACACCCATGCCACACTCATCGTCCTCAGGTACACTCTATCCTTTGTTTGCATATGTTTCATGTGCACAATTTTCTCCTTCATATGTTCAGTTTTTGGCAGCAGTTACAGCAGGTCACGAGCCCTCCTCGTACAAAGAGGCTGTCTCGCATAAGGCTTGGCGTGTTGCGATGCAGTCTGAGTTAGATGCTCTTGACCGAAATAGAATATGGGTATTGTCAGAGTTACCTTCAGATAAGAAACCGATTGGTTGCAAGTGGGTATACAGGATCAAGTACAATTCTAATGGGTCGATAGAGAGACACAAGGCTCATTTGGTTGTACTTGGCAATCGTCAAGTAGAAGGCATTGATTTTGCAGAAACATTTGCTCCTGTTGCAAAGATGGCATCTGTTCGGGTATTTCTATCAGTTGCAGCTATTCGTGGATGGGAACTTCATCAAATGGATGTTCATAACGCTTTCCTCCATGGGGATTTAGATGAAGAAGTTTATATGATACCTCCTCCTGGTCTTCCTAATGTTCCTCCCGGACATGTTTGTCGGCTTCAAAAGTCCTTATATGGGCTCAAGTTGACTCCTAGAAATTGGTTTGCCAATCTTTCTTCAGCACTACGTAATTTCGGCTTCACTCAAAGCTATGCTGACTATTCTCTTTTCTCTTACACATTGGGTGCTGTTTCTCTTCATGTCCTCGTATATGTTGATGATCTTATAGTGGCAGGCAACACACCAATACAGATTACTCGCTTCAAGGAATACCTCAGTTCTTGCTTTCATATGAAAGATCTCGGGTCTCTGAAATACTTTCTTGGTATTGAAATAGCTCGAAACTCTTCGGGTCTGTTTCTTTCGCAGCGCAAGTACACTCTCGATATTCTTTCAGAAGCAGGACTCCTTGCAGCAAAGCCGACCGAGTTCCCGATGGAACAACATCATCAGCTAGCTGAGTCGTCTGCGACTCTGTATGAACATCCAGAGCGCTATCGTCGTATTGTCGGGCATCTCATTTACATGACTATTACCCGTCCTGAATTGTCATATTCGGTACATATTTTGGCACAGTTCATGCAGGATCCACGCACAGATCACTGGTTCGCTGCTATCCGAGTTCTGCACTATCTCAAAGGCCATCCTGGTCAAGGCTTACTGCTATCAGCGTCTAGCTCGCTTCAGATTTCAGCCTTTTGTGACTCGGATTGGGCAACCTGCCCTAAGACGAGACGGTTGTTTGTAGCGAAATTATCAACGAGATGATAACTAAGCAATTGTAGGGAAAAAATCAAAGAGAACGGTATAATCTTAACACTAAGAGAACAAGACGAGAGAATAAGGTTGAAACTTGAACTTTCTTGTGGTATTGATATTACGGCGTAGTACGATGATTACAAAAGTTTGGCGTTAACCTTTATATAGGTTAACCCTAAGATCCTACTAAGGAAATAAGATCTTTTTCTTTTCCTTCTATCTTCTAACGATATAATAGATATGGTAAAAGATATTCTTTTATCTTACCTTTTACCATTTACATGAATATAATACAGAACAAGGTAACTAAGTGGCGGCTGACGTAATTCCCATAGCTGAACGACGTGCTCTTCCTTATAACGTCACGTCGACGCCATCCTTCGTTCTTCACGTCGCGTCGCTTCTATGCTTCTACGTGTAGCTCCTTAGCGTTCCATAGTCGTCGTATTTTTAGGCACAAACAACGGTCCCTTACTGGCTACTTTGTCATGCTTGGGCATTCTCCTATTTCCTGGAAGACAAAGAAACAGGCTACTGTTTCTCGCTCATCTGTAGAGGCCGAATATCGAGCTATGGCCTCCACTTGTTGTGAGTTGATTTGGCTAAAATCACTCCTGAAGTCTTTAGGGGTGCGTCATTTCACTCCTATGATGTTTTTCTGTGACAGCCCGGCAACGTCACTACACGACATTTGTCTACTACAGAACAACCGGCCGATTTGTTTACCAAAGCCCTTGGCAAAGCACAGTTTCAGTTTCTATTACACAAGTTGGGCATCATTGATCATCATGCTCCAACTTGAGGGAGAGTATTGACGATGTTGTAAATATTTATATTATCTTGTAAATGTGTTTCTCACTCACTAATTATTTTCCATGTATCATCATAGCCTCTCTAAATTTATCATCCCCCTTCCTTTCGTACTCTCAATCTCTCATACACTCCTTCTTTCTTCTTCTTCAATTCCGGCGTCTGCGCCTGCTTCTATATCGATCGTCGTTCACTGTCTTCTGATTTCAGCAGACGACGAATTCATGATGAATTATATCCGTCTAAAGCTTCTAGGATTTTCTGAGGATCCGATGTAGCTAAGCCTGATCCAATTATTCTCATGTTTGATCTCTATTTCGTATTTGAGGTATGCAAATTCTTCTCAGTTCTTAAATTTTATTCTTTCTTATTTCATCATAGATGAGATTGGAAGTAGAAGTTTCTGTCACGCAGTAGGAATAGTGTCCTTAAAGCTTAGTTCGGATTTGATATTTGACTCTTGATTTTTCGCTAGTGAGGTTTATGGTTTCATTTTCTATTTTCCAATCTTATTTGATTGATGATGATTAAGATTTGCTGTCAAGTTTAAAGTAGATCGATGAATTTTGATGGTGATGATGATTAATTAGGCCCCCATTTCTATTTCCCTATCTCACAAATTGACAACAACAATCATCTTCCTGTTTCATCTTTGTAGACAATTAGACCGTCATTTTGTCTAGGATAAAGCTTTGAACATTCTTTTTAATTATTAACTGTTATTTGTCTTTGATATTTAATACACCTTCTATTTTAACCCTACCTATAGACTTCCATAATAATTTTAAGAAGAAAGATTGGGAATTTTCACATTATATTATTTTGCTTAAATGCTTTTAATCTTACTCAGTTACTCTGTTATACGGGAAATGCTATTATGAACTTTTGAATTGGTTAATGTGCGTTCTTCCCTTCTATGTTTACATACCACTTGATTGTTCGAAGGGAAGAACTCACATTGTTCGAACTCTTACTTTACTGTTCGAAGTTCTTCTAGTTCAATGAAATTTCCTCCTATTTCATCTAACTTGATCCCATCTATCTACGGATTCAAAGTTTGGCAAATCACCTCACTACTTAATGGTTCTGAAAATTAGTTCATTGCTATCCTACAACAAATTGCCGTTTCAGTTTGTAGTTGCTGAAATATTTGCTGGAAGAATGAATAATATAGCACATATCTAGCTGTCTACATATAAGTTATTCACTGTTACGGCTGTTTCCCCAATTGAGAAGTCCTTTTTTCTTTTTATCTGATTGCTAATACATTTTAACTTTTAACCATACTGTATACTTATATTTTAGTAGAGAAGAGAGTTCTTCAGCTGGAACCTTTGCATATGACATTTCTCGAAACATTATGACATCTCCTGCATTTGCAGTGTCTTCTTTTATTGAGGTACTATGGACTTTGTTGCTGCTCTTCTCATCTATTTCCATTCAGTAAGAAAATCCCAACTTCATTAGGTCTTGATGTCTTACACATAGTGAACTTTCTTTTGCCTGTTTAGTTTATCGATTACATAAAAAGTCTAGTGAAGTTGGTTGACCACTGCAGATATATTTTTGAAGCATTATGTTTCTGAAAACTATATTATTAAACAAGATAACTGTTGTTGACAAGAATGGCGGCCTAATAATCCAATTTTAAGTATCTGAGATCGCGTACAAAGCTTTGAATTTTGTTTGTTAAATCTGATCGTTGTTGCATCATTTTTGTTTCCTATACTGCCCCTTGTAGTGTTATTGATGCAAAGATTTAAGACTAAACTTTGACAACCGTATCAGATGACAGTTGAGATGAGAGTCTGTTTAGCTCTCATTCTTACTATTTGTGAATGACAAAATCAGATATCTTTGTGCTTGAATGTTGAAAAGTAGACGTTTTGAGTATTGAAAGATTAAGTTTTGAGGCTCTTCCAGACGGATTTTGTGGATCCCTATTTCCATCCAGACCTTGTTCAAACAAGAATAAGTCTGAATTTCAGTACCATTTAACTCTATTGACATATGATTGTGGTCATTATGGTTCTATAATTTTATTTTGCTCTTTTCTTGTTTATGACCGAGAATTTGTATTTGCAATTTCAGGAAAAATTGTTAATCATAGCTCGAGGAAGGACTCAAGCCGATTGGTTTCTATTTTATAGTTGAGTGTAATCAACTCACTTTCATTGACAAAAACTAAGGTATGTTATACATTAAAACTATCCACAATAGTTCCTTTTCATTCTGTAATCATGTTAGCATTCCTTAAAAATCATCTAGTTTTTTTGTTCAAAATTACAAATAACAATTTTTAAAATTTCTTATGATTCATGATGCTCAAGGCAATTTACATGTTTATGTTTTTAAAGTTGTTCTTGTATCATGATTCATGTGTCTGGATGGAGTTGAACTTGTGTGTGTAGTAATTTCTGCAATTGAATTGTAAATCAGAAACTAGACCGTGTTTGACAAGTCAGAAACCTGATTAAAGGACACCAGAAAAAATTGTCAGAAATTGTGTATACGGAGCAAATATATAGAGCCATTGTAAACCTTTATGGTCAAAGTAAAGGGTTACTTTCTTAATGGAACCTTGCAGTGCAGATTGATAAGGTTTGTAGTGTACATAGAGCAACTTTACTTAACTAATTTGTGAATGATTGATTAGTGGTATTTTGTTCTTTTGTTGGTCAGTTGTTGCAGGCTTGTTGCTTGACTTGCAAATTGCAATAAAGATCCCCAAATTATGGAGTTGAAAATCACAAGGTTTTATTTTAATGATTTGCATTTATTTAGAATGGTTTTAAACAACTTCTATACAAAGTACGGAGTAGTAAATTGTAATGACTGAATTTTAAGATGATCAACTTGCCTGAAATTGTAATGATTGAATTTTAAGATGATCAACTTGCCTGCTTGATTTTGTCAATGGCTTAGTCAACTTGAGTATGAAGCATTGTTATAATCTGTGGTGGTTTAGATTATACCACTTGCTTGCAGCTTCCTGTGCTACACATAAGCATGTTGTCCGTTCCCATAATGAAGAGTTGTTATTAAAATAAATGTTAGAAAATTCAATATTATTGGCATATTGTTTATAATATCGACCAATAGTAGAACATACAATATTACTATGGTTATAACAAGTTAACGACAATGAAAGTTTTACTACAATTCTAACAATTTTATTACACACTAATTTACTACGGTTGTAACAACATTACTACAAACACTTTTACTACGATTATAACAACAATATTACACACATTTACTACGGTTGTAACAACATTACTATATACACATTTACTACGGGTGTATCAACATTACTACATACACATTTACAACAGGTGTATCAACATTACTACATAGTACATACACATTTACTACGGGTGTATCAACATTACTACATAGTACATATACATTTACTACGGGTGTATCAACATTACTACATACACATTTACTACAGTTGCCACATTCACCACAATTTTTAATTGGGGTAAAAATTCTGCATTTTAACTACGGTTACTAATTCACTATGGTTTTGCAAAACCGTAGTGAATATGTGAACCGTAGTAAAAATGTAACTGTAGTAAACAGAAACACTACAATCACTTTTACGACGGTTCTGAACCGTAGTAAAACATGTATTTGAACCGTAGTAAAACTGACATTTTGTACTAGTGCCTTATATGAAAGTTCTCGCAAAAATGTTTCTTTTTTTTACTTTCGGTGATGACAGAAGTCACAAAACTAGCACAAATTAATGTATTTTAGATCCCTACCAAACATAAAAGCAGATCCTTCAAGATAGATCATTTATCAATATGGATTTTTGTTTTACAGATATCGGTGTCTTGAATGTGTTTGTTATTGTAGTATATGGTTTTATTGATAAGTTTCTCTTACTGAAATATTTCTTAAACATTTATTAATGCATACATATGAAATAATAGCTCTTCTAAGTTTAAATTAAAATAATATTTTAAAGATAGAAAGATAAATGTTCCAGATTGAAAAGATAGAAGTTGCTCAATTAATGTTTATTTATGTTAAATCTTTCTCCCATACTAATTCTCCAAGTCTCATACGAAGCCCCCCTCCAAATTGTTTCCACTCAGATGAAGAAACAAAAGACTACAAACGATACACGTATAGTTCACTTTATTCTTTCTACGAATTTCATTCACAATTTTCACAAATTATATAACGCTTTCACAATGATAAATTAAAGTCATATATTGCAATCTAATACCTTGCCATCAAAACCATCAGAGAAAACCCTCTTATGAGATGGATCCACTGCCAAAAGCGTTAACATCTCCCTTGAGATGGGAATGAGCTTGCAAGAGAGTTCCCTGCTGACTGTCCCAAAACTGAACATATCCTTAACTATCTCCACTTACTAGCATCCCAGACCTAAACAAATTCAAAAGTTGAATATCAGGCCCACTGCCTAAACCTCCACTTACTAGGATCTGCTTTTCTGACAATATTTGACAGATGAAAGTTGAATATCAGCTATCTTATTATATTACCTAAGCGCAAGAAGTGACCAAACACAGAGTTCATATCCACTGCCTAGACCTCCAAGTCCAACAGTTATCCTATATAGTTCATAAGATCGTTTTGCATCCCAACATCTTACAAACCTGACATACCAAAATAGAATAAATGAACGATTAAGAACATTCAGTCAAAAAGAAAGAAAGCAAGAAATGGAAGACATCCAAAAAAAAAAAAAAAAAATCTGAAAAACTGAAGTTAGAGCCCTACCAAACATAATAGCAGATCTTTCAAAATAGATCATTGATCATTCATGGATTGATGTGTATTGTATATCACTGTACAAATGGTTAACTGGACTTCAATTAATCGAAACACGGTTAACCACTATGTATAAAATAATTGATATCTAGGCAAGGTAAAACAATGTCTAGCTTGAATGATATCCTTATAATTAGAAGCCATTCATATTTGATTCCAACACTCCGATCATCTTTAGAGTGCAAGTGCAGAGCTAGTCGCCATCAATTTTTGAGCAGTAATGACTGACCAATCCAATCTAGAACCGGTGTATCTGCAATGACAATAGTTACAGATTTAATTTAATTTTAGACAACATAATACATGCAACTGTACTCAGAGTCTAGAACCAATTAACATGTTATACCCTAGACAACAGTTAAGGGCGTGGTCGAGCTTACGGTTGTGGGTGTAGGAGGTAAGGGGTATGAAAAGACAAGTGTATAGGATAGAACAGAATACATCCATCATGTAACTTTTTGAAAATATTACCCAACTTTTCAAGAAACTCAAGTTCTATATATGCATCTCGAATCAAACAGCTGGAGAAATAAACAAGTAGGAAACTATTATAAAAGGGTGACAGATGAACCTTTGTTTCCTCTGTTGAAGAAGCACATGTAGGTGAGACATCTGTTATACAAAATATTTGTTCTGGAATCAGTTTTCCAGCAGCCTCTGAAGGCTTGAATGGACCACTGCATGTCCGTAATGAGGACTCTGAAATAGTATCCTCCATGGATCCAGATAAGTCAGCCATGACATCATTCATCCACCTGCCAAAGTTGTCTTGAGGTTGCAACGACAAGCCAATTTTGGACAAATTGTCAGAAACTATGCTCTTTTCACCGGGATTTATTTGACTTGTCATTGATTGCAATATAGTATCCAGTTGGTTCTTGTGCATTGAGCCAATATCATCTACATGATCGATGAAGTTTCCAGTAAATGGTCCATCTGGTTGTGAATTTACTTCCACAAAGTTGCTTCCCTATAATGATATATGATCACTTGTGAAATTTTTCAGAAATGTAACCCATCATGTGAATCCTCTAATCTTTTACAAAGCAAGTCGAGATGCATAGCCTCACAAATCTTATGCTATTTTCTTCACATATCAGACTACAATTTAATCACAATAATCTGCTAGATGTCAATACCATTCATAAACAGAGATTCCAAATGATGTTTTTCAGTGTCCTATTTGCATGTCAATTCAAATTAGACAATTCAAAAGAAAAATAAATATAGAGCTATTTCTGATTCTGAAATCGAGAAACTACACTCAAGACTGAGTACAGTTGCATGTATTATGTTGACTTATTACATCTTAATTGTTTGACTCTTTTATTTTGAATCGCAGAGGGAGAGTGGCTTGATAAGAGACTCCTTATAAATGAGAGGTATGTAAAAAGTTTATAATTGATTGGAAATTAAAAAAAATCTGAATCAGATGAAAATTACTATGGGCTTCCACCTCCTCCTCGGGATAGCAACTCCAACTCATCCTCTTTTCAACTTTTACCATCACAACCTACAACAATAACCCATCATTCACCTCCTCCTCCATCCTTAAAGAGAGGTAGAGGAAGACTGCTTGGCTCTCTCAACAAGAATAAACAACAACTGCAGGATACGACAACAACAACACATCAACCATCTCCTTCTTCGTTGAAAAGAGGTAGGGGAAGACCACCTGGCTCTGTCAACAAGAATAAACAACAACTGAACAAAAATCTCCCACCTCCGACTCCTCCTCCTGGTAGCAACACATTATGTTCATCCTCTTTTCAACCTTTAGTGGCACAAATTTCGTCAACAACTACACTTGCTTCTTCATCCTTGAAGAGAGGTAGAGGAAGACCACCTGGCTCTGTCAACAAGAATATAAAACAACTGAACAACAATCTTGGTAATGGAGACTTTGACCTTATATATTTTTTATAGGGTTTTTTACCGGAAACCACACGTATGATACCATATATTGCTCAAAACCACCCGTATGATATCATATATTGCTCAAAACCACCCGTATGTTTCAATATTACCGGAAACCACCCATATGAACCACTTCGTCACTTAACGACCACTCCGCCACTTAACGACCACCCCTCTCTAACTTCCGTTAAATATTAATGCCACGTGTCATATTATATTAATATTTTATTTAAAATTACTGAAACCACCCCTTTCAAATCTTATAATGGCATTTTTTCCACACTATAAAAAATTTAGACCGTTTATGTAATTTCTGAAAAAGTAATCAAAACCCTAAAATTCTTCATCTCCCCCGAATCTAAATGAAGCACCCTAATTTCAAAAACTCAACCCAAAAATTCACTCATCTCTTCTTCTTCAAATCTCCCCCTCTTCAAATCTGAAGTAAAAACACGATTTCATAATCGATCTCCATGATCTTAGAATACACTTTTCCAACCACCAGGTCTCTTTCTTTCACTGACAGTTCCTGCCCTTCTTCTGCTGGAAGATCCACATCCTTGTCCAAATTGCATTGCCTTGCCGTGCTGATGATGGAATTCGCAATTTGCTGGCCACGACCTGTGTCTTTAAGAGACTGGTAAGATGAGATTAACTCCCTCAACTGCTTGAGCCCCTTATAAAGCCCAACGTTTTCAACAGGAGGAGTTAGATAGCTAATGGTGTTCGCATAGCTACGCCGCTTGGCTATTGTTGCTTCTGATGGATTGTTTGCCGCATAGTAGTACACATTCGGAATATTCCCTATTAGACTATCTGGGAAGCAAACATCACTCATACCTACCTGCTTCCCTGGCATGAAGAGGGGGAGATCTGGAGAAGAAGGAATGAATGAATTTATGGGTTGAGTTTTTGAATTTAGGGTTCTTCATTTAGATTTGGGGAAGGTGAAGAATTTTAGGGTTTTGATTACTTTTTCAGAAATTATATAAACGGTCTAAAATTTGAAGTATGGATAAAATGCCATTATAAAATTTGAAAGGGGTGGTTTCAGTAATTTTGAATAAAATATTAATAAAATATGACACGTAGCATTAATATTTAACGAAAATTAGAGAGGGGTGGTTGTTGAGTGACAGATTGGTTCATAAGGGTGGTTTCCGGTAATATTGAAACATACGGGTGGTTTTGAGCAATATAGGGTATCATACGGGTGATTTCCGGTAAAAAAAAACCATATATATACACAATTGGTTTGTTATTATTCACCTACGTGATCCCTACTATATTTCTACAGAAGCTATTCAGGAAGGAAAACAAAAAAAATCCGTAACACCTAAATCAACAAGTAAGTATATTGTATTAAGGGTAAACACATATAACCTATGTTTTTAGCCTATAGAACCTTACACTACATCTACATCCAGGAAAAACTACACAATCTACAAGCGATAAACTGACGAAACAACATGTAGCACTGCACTCAAGCAATAAGTATATAAGTTATTTCAATATAGCTTTTTTCACTTTGAGAATTACTAATACATTCTCTCACTACAGACGTACAAGTTACGTATGCCAAACTTAAATCTCCAAACTTTAAATGCGGCTTTTGCAATGCAAAAATGTGGGTTGAGGAGAGGACAAAGAGTTCTTCGATAGCAAGACCTACCTTTTCAATTTGTTGCAAAGAGGGTAAAGTAAGTTTGCCAAAGCTCCAACAAGCACCAGAACCACTAACCCATCTAGTATGCAGCGACAGTTCAAAGGCTTCAACTTTCCGTGAGAAAATAAGGATATATAACAGTATGTTCTTCTTCACATCCTTTGGAGCTAGAATTGATGAGAAGATCAAATGGGGACGCGGGCCATATACTTTCAGAATTTTAGGCCAAAACTACCACCGCATTGGATCCCTTATGCCTGGAATAGGAATTTCACCAAAGTATGCTCAATTGTACTTTAGTGATCCAATGAATGAGTTGCAAAACAGAATGGGATGCATGAATCTGCAAAGTATTGATGTTGATACAACTATAGTTAAGAAACTGATAGACATGTTTGACACCAATAGTGTTGTTGCAAAGTAATTTAGGAAGGCAAGGAATTGGGCCCATGACAATCCTTCAAAGGACTTTGTCTTGAAGTTGTTAGGAGAAAGAAAATCAGACAAAAGACAATATAACTTACCAACTGCATCTGAGGTCGCATGACTCATTGTTGGAGACTTTGGCCAGAGTACAGGGAAGAGGGATGTGTGCATTCAAAACAAATAAGGGAGGTATAAAAAAATTTCACAATTACACCCTCTTTACACATCTTTACAATATCCCTTGCTATTCCCCCATGGAGAGGATGGTTATCATTTGGAGATTCCATATACTACAAACACAGGAAAGCGACATATAAAAAGAGCATGTATAACGATGAAGGAATATTATTTCTACAGCATCCAAGAACGTTCTGATGAAGCAACAACACTAATAAGGGGAGGTCGATACCACCCGTACTTAATGGACGCATACACATGTATGGAAGAAAGTAGATTTCAGTGGATAAGAAAAAACCAAGATCAGTTGAGATCAGAATTGTACAACAACATATGTGATGCTGTCACAAAGGGGGATACAGAAGCAGAATCAGTGGGAAAAAGAATAGTTCTCCCAGACTTATTTACTCGTGGCCTAAGATATATGATCCAAAACTATCAAGATGCCATGGCTTTATGTAGAACGTTTGGAAATCCTTCTTTTTTCATTACATTTACCGCTAATCCTAAATGGCCAGAGATTGAGGAAAAGCTGGTAGAATTAAAAGTACATGCTCCATCAGACAGACCAGATATCATGACAAAAATATTCAAGATCAAATTCGGGAATCTACTTGAAGATCTAAGAGAAAAAGAATTTTTTTGCCCAACAAATGCAAGTGTGTTATTCTTAACCTGTAATGTATTTTAAGTCTTGATTATTCAACCTGCCATATCTATTTCATGCTCACCATCAAATTACTTTGTCACAATCTGATTTGTTTACTTAACTTCAATATATGTGTTCTATCATCATTAAACTACATTTATCACATCTTGCTTAAACTACTTGCGCAACAATATACACAAAGGGGTTACCACATGCGCATATACTATTATGGCTACAACAAGCTAGCAACGCTAAGTCGGGAAAAGACATAGATGACTTCATTTGCGCAGAAATTCTAGGTCCAGAAACAGATCCGGAAGCACACAAACATGTAAGAGAGCATATGTTACATGGGCCATGTGGTGATGCAAACAGAGAAGTACCATGCATGCATGATGGAAAATGTAATAAACATTTTCCGAAACCTTATTATGCAGAGACAACCTTGGTTTAAAATAGCGCAAGGCGCACCAAAGCGCAAAGGGTCCCTGGAGCTATAGCGCAAAGCGCAAAAAAATAGCGCGCGCTTTTCGTATGCAAAGCGCACTATTTAATAAATTACTTTAAAATAAATTTTATACTTAAATAATATAAAATTGTATGTTACAAATTCATAAAATAATATGAAAAGGCATAGTAGAAGGAATTAAGTAACCAAAAGTCATTTCACAATATTTAAACAGACAAAAAACAGAAAAAGGAACAGAAATTATGAGAAATAAACAGAAAATAAAGAAAAAGAAAAAGAAAACTAAAGAAAAAAGAGAAACAAAAGATCGTATCTGTGAGAACTGAGGAGATCAATCGAATAAGAGAAATAAGATCTAAGGTTAGAAGTAGATCGATCGATCTATATTTGAGAATCAGAGGAAAAAGGAGAAGAGGCGGAGATCACCCTCCATGGTGCAGGTCTAGGGTTTGTTGCGCCCAAAAGTGTAAATCTAGGGTTTTGCTGCACCTCCCTTCACACAAAAAACCCTAGATCTAAAAGTACCAAGGCATTTTCTGATTTTTTTGCCCTGAATCCCAAAAGCACACAAAGAGACGCTTTGCGCTTCATCAGAAAGCGGAAGAAAGCGCCATGAAGAGCTCGCTTTTGGGACTGCGCAACGCTCAGCTCACCTGAGGCGCAGAAGGCTCTGGCGCGCCGCTATGTGCGCTATAGCGCACTCAACGCGCGCTTTTTTAAACCAAGGAGACAACACTTGATGGGGATGGTTTCCCGGTCTATAAACGTAGAAACAACGAAATCGTTGTGAGGAAAGGACTAACTGAACTTAACAACACACATGTTGTGCCTTATAACCGCTATCTACTGCTGAAATATAGTTCTCACATCAATGTTGAATGGTGTAACGCATCAAGGGATATTAAATACTTGTTTAAGTATATTAGGAAAGGACCAGATAAAGCAACAACAGTCATCTTGCAGAATGGAGTGGAAATCAACGAAGTTAAATAATATTTAGAATGTCGTTACTAATCTGCATGTGAAGCTGTGTGGCGCATTTTCGCGTTCGACATCCACTACTCCAGGCCAGCTGTAATAATATTGTCATTCCATTTGCCCGGTAAGAACTCAGTGACATTGTCAGACTCAGAAAGTCTCAAAGACGTGATGCAGCGAAAAGAGGTAGGAAAAACCATGTTTACAGAGTGGTTTACATTAAACACAGTGGACGCTAATGCAAGGCAATACACGTATGTAGAATTACCAACTCATTATGTGTGGAATGCTGGTATAAAAAAATGGACAAAACGAGTGTTTTAAAAGCCAATTGGTAGAATGGTGTACAAACCCCCGACTGCAGGGGAACAATATTACTTACGTATGCTCTTAAATGTCGTAAGAGGACCTAAGAGTTTTGAAGAAATCAGGATTGTTAATGGCACACAACATGAGACCTTTAGAAAAGCATGTTACGCCCGAGGAATGCTTAATGAAGACACCGAATGGACAGACGCAATACAAGAGGCGAAGATTTGGGCAACGGGAGTTCAGCTGAAGAAGTTGTTCGTGAAAATCCTGGTTTTCTGTGATGTGGCCAGTCCAGGAAAACTATGGGAGGCAAATTGGTGGCACTTTCTGAAGGCATATTGTATCACGAAAGGAATCAATACCAATTTCAAGCCCTTGAACTATCTGAAAATCAGATTAAGAACTATTGCTTATTGAGTATCGAAAAGATCTTGGGAAGAAACGGAAAATCATTATCTGACTACTCAGAATTGCCAATGCCAGACACACGACTTCTTACAGATATGGATAATCACCTAATGCGAGAAGAGTTCTGCTACAACACCACAAAAACGAAAAAATTACATGACAATCTTTTCAAATCACTAAATCCAGAACAACTAGAAGTATACAACAAAGTTATATTTACCTAAGCCGGTTTTCTGCCACAGACAGCTCTATGTAGCAATTTCAAGAGTAACAGACCCAAACGGCCTGAAGATAATGTTGTTGCAGAGGGGAAAATAGCCTAAGAACTACACTCAAAATAGTGTTTCTCGAGGCTTTCAACAACGTCACATCACAGATGCAAGTAAGAAACAAACACTGAACAATTACACTCCTATTTCTATTGAGCTTTTAGCTAAGAAAATATTTCAAATCTATAGATTTCGAATCATTATATAATAAGTTTTGTTCCCTACAAACATAGCATTCAACGACAACAAGAAGATCACAGAAGGCCTACAAGACAAACCTCAAGATGCTGCAAATCAGATGAAAGCTTAGGCTGTTTCAATAATTTAACATTTAATAAAAGAAGGATTAAAGTTATAATAAACGTTTTCATTATTAAAATATTAGTTAACAGTTTCATTTTTTAAACCCTTTTATAAATTAACTAATCTGAAAATCTAGGAGCTACGAATGAACTGAGACGAAGAAAAAACACACCAAAAAAAACTTACAGCTTCCATTCAGGAACTAATCCTTGTAAGCTATAGTACTTGTTTGTAGCGAAATTATCAACGAGATGATAACTAAGCAATTGTAGGGAAAATATCAAAGAGAACGGTATAATCTTAACACTAAGAGAACAAGACGAGAGAATAAGGTTGAAACTAGAACTTTCTTGTGGTATTGATATTACGGCGTAGTACGATGATTACAAAAGGTTGGCGTTAACCTTTATATAGGTTAACCCTAGGATCCTACTAAGGAAATAAGATCTTTTTTCTTTTCCTTCTATCTACTAACGATATAATAGATATGGTAAAAGATATTCTTTTATCTTACCTTTTACCATTTACATGAATATAATACAGAACAAGGTAACTAAGTGGCGGATGACCTAATTCCCATAGCTGAACGACGTGCTCTTCCTTATAACGTCACGTCGACGCCATCCTTCGTTCTTCACGTCGCGTCGCTTCTATGCTTCTACGCGTAGCTCCTTAGCGTTCCATAGTCGTCGTATTTTTAGGCACAAACAATACCCCTAAGGCGTCTTATAAGGCGTGATATTAAGAAGAGCTGGGAGACGCCTTCTTTCTTTGCAGAATACGTCTTCAAAATTACTGGAACGCATTGATGATAACGTCACCAAAATTCTCGACATCGTCGTTAAGCTTCGATCAAGATTTTTCTTCAATTATTTACACGTGCCGGGAGGAAGACTTCGTTTCTCGCGCCGATAACGTCTATATCGTAATGGCTACTTCTTGGTAGAAGATAATGCCGTTGGAGAGAGTATCTCCTCTCGAGATCCTCGCGAGTTTCTCCTATAAATGAGTGGCGAACGTATCTTCTTTTACACGCCCTTATTCTAAACTCTTACCTTCTCTGGCAATCTTTGTTCTCGTCATTTCCTCCGTTTTCTCTCGGTCATTCTTCTCATGCACTCTTTTCTTCTATTTCCCTTCTCTCAATGGCAACTCCAGTGATATACGAGCCTCGACAAATACTCTGCGACTCCGATCGCTACTCTTCTCTTGCTCGCGACCCTAATCGCTTGAGGGTTATTGCCGATCTAGGGCCGGAGGTCAAGATCGAGATTCCTCCGATGGGAGTCAGTGCGGATGCCTATCGCCCGGGATGGATAGCAGTTTATGAATATCCATTTCTGGCGGGACATCGATTCCCTTTCTCACCCCTTAATCAGGCTTTCATGCTTGCTTTGGGGGTAGATGTGGTGAAACGATACCGGACATGACATTGACAGAGGCTGAAGAAGAAGAACTCATGAGCATACGCTCACTAGGCCCAGTGACTCGAGCAAGAGCAAGGGCGATAGCAAAGGCTACTCAATCAATGGTCACCAAAGGCTTAGCCAGAAACAGCGGCATCGGTACGACCGAGAGAACTTGGAGCTTGACAACACTCGAGGAGGTGGAAGGCAACCGGACTCTTGGCGAAGCAATGCTGGCCTTCAAGCCAGCCTTAATAGTCAAGGGTCGAAACACGGGTCAATCTGCCATCTCGGACGAGTCGAGCCAACCGAAAGAAGCCAACAGAAGCTTTTCCGCGATCGCGAACGATGTCGTAGCCTGAGGGGCTGCCTCGATTTCCGCGAGTGCTCCGCGATCGGCCCAGAATTCCGCGATCGCGGACACTGCGCTGAAGAAATCCCAAGTTTCTTTTTTTAGCATTTTTAATTATTTGATTAAGACTTTTTAATTCCGAATTAGGGCTGCACTTTTAGGTCATTGTTAGTAGCAGCCTCTTTATATGTTGAACCTTCACCATTGTTGTTTTTCACGTTGAAATTGAATAGCAGAGCTTTAGTTTAGTTTGAATCTCCTTCCTTTTCTTCGACGTCATTCTACTGATTGGATCCGGAGTTGTTCTCGTTAGCGAATTGGCATCAAAGCCAACCTACCGAATTCGTTCATCCCTTGAGTGGACTCTCAAGACATCGAGTTCTTGTTGAATCGAAAGATTCAATACTTATCCAATCCTAGAAGAGTTCTAGAAGCGCCATCGACTTCCCTTTCTTCCACGATCCTTCCTGAGGGCATACGAGTCATCCCGGATTCGTATCAATTGGTATCAGTTTCCAGCGGTTTAAAGGTGTAGTCATTCTAAAACTCTTTCTTTCACGTTTTCCCTTTTGTATCCACCAAATTCCGCATTGTTAAGAAAACTGAAAAATTCGAGTGAAACCCTAACCCTAGGTGACGAAATCTTGAATCAAGAAATCGTCGTGGCTTTACTCACAAAAACAGAAAACTAAGAGAGATTGAAGATAACTAATAACCCGAAGATCGCAGATATCTTAGGCTTCATCAAATTGTTAAATCTTTGACTGTTGCTTCAAGTTTTTGTGATTACTTGATTATCTTTCATTCTTGATTTCTTTACTTTGTCTCTTCTTTACCTTTAGCATCATACGAAATTGCATGCTATTCTTGCTATAAAAAAAAAAACAGCAACACTTGAGATCTAAAGTCGATCATAAATTTGAGCAAAAAGAAATCCTCAGGAGATATAGACTAGTAGTCTATTCACTATCTCAAGTGTCCATTGTGCCTATCTCTCCATCGTCTATTTATAAGTTTGGCGTCTTGATAGCATGCTAGTTAAGTTTTGATCAATTACTTGCTTACATCTATCATTGATTTCTGAATTTGTTGTTGACTTGGATATATTGATCTTTGCCCTGAGCTCGCCGAACCTTCCCTCACGGATTGCTGAAATTAGTCACCTTATAACGTGATTGATAGTGTTTTGATTGCTACTCTTTGAACTTACAGTTCTGATTACTGTTGATCTCTAATTGTGACAATGTCTGAAAGGGGTGAAGGAAGTGGTCCAGCCGACATCTTGGCTGAGAATGCTCGATTGCAGGAGGAGTTGGCACTCACACAACAGGCCCTTGCTGAGTCCCATTCTTACAACCAGAGAATCCTAGACAAAGGCAAATACCCAGCAGCTCCGCGACTATCTAGTGTCATTGAAAGAGACACCATCAATGACCGCTACAAACCAAACCGGTCCGAACATAAGTCAGACGAGAATGGTTCTGATGAAGATGAGACTCCCACCCATGGGGGGTCACGATCTATTAGGCGATCAAAACCGCCTAGAAGAACAGACAGGTCTAATAGAAGGCGACAGGAGTACTCTGATAGGGATTCCAGGCGCCCACAGTGGGTACAGACGCCAATTTCGTTTGGCCAATATGATGAAGAGGACCTGGAACTCTTTGGACAAGCCAACCCAAACAACTTCCATCCACCACTTGAGGAACCAATTGAGAACCAACAGCATCCTGAAGGTCACCTCCCTTCCCCTATATATGACGATCCTCCTTCTTATCGTAATTTCAGGAACAATGCTTGGGGTTTCAACAATAATGAGCACAATGATGTGAGACAACCCCGGGTACAACAAAGAGGGCGAGGCCGTGCCAATGATTACAGGGGCTATGACAGACGTCCTCAACAACAAGATCACTATGAAGACAGACGTCCAGCCCGCCGTGACATCAAGGTACGTATTGAAAATTTTGCAGGCGAATATGATGCTGCTGTATTTTTAGAATGGAAGCAGACAACAGAGCATGTCTTGAACCACTGTCACTATGAGGCTCACGAAAAAGTGGAGGTTGCAACCCTACACTTCACCGGGGCTGCAAAGACATGGTGGAATCGAGATGTGACCATGCGAGAGAGATGGGGATTTCCACCTATCGAAACGTGGAATCAGCTGATGCACATCATGACACAGAAATATGTCCCAACTAATTACAAATATGAGGTGCGTTTGAAGATTGCACTTGCTAAACAAGGTACACAAACTCCCAATGAATTTTATGCTTCTTTAGAAGATATGTACTATAAAGCAGTTATGAGTGTGACCCCAGCTACAATTCGAATCAAGTTCTTGAGTGGTTTGAATGTCTCTATTAGAGACCAATTGGAGATTTTGCCCATAAAGGATCTCAACTCACTTGTGCACACAGCTATGCAAATTCACAACCAATTAGTGCGCAAGAAATCTTCTCCATGGGCTTCCAATCAAAGGTATAATTCTCGTGAAAGTTTGTCCAAACCTATTAAATCTACTCTACATGTGCAGCAAAAGGTTAAAATGAATATGCGGAGGACAAACCAGGCCACCATACAAGAAGGAAGCCACCAATACTCCCCAAGAGCCATCAAGAGGTTCCAACCGAAGTAGCACAACAGACAAGGAGTGCTACAAGTGTGGAGGGCATGGGCATATTTCTAGAGAATGCTCAAATCCAAGAAAGGTGTTGCTCAATCAACAAGGTGGCTATGAGAGTATTGAGGAGGAAGATGAATATGCGGAGGCTGCACAAGATGAATAAGATAATGATCCTTACATTTGTGCACCTTCGGATAATGGAGGTACATCTCTTAGCCTTGTCACGAGGAAAGCATTAACAATCAAAGAAGCCGCGCTAATGGACCAAAGGGAAAATCTATTTCAAACTAAATGCTTGGTTCAAACGGCATCTTTGAGTGTTATAATTGATGGTGGAAGTTGCTGCAATATCCTCAATGCTAAGGTGGTTCACCACCTTAATCTCCAAACAACTCCCCACCCTCAACCATATGGTCTAGAATGGATAACCGAAGGTAAGGGAGATGTGGTAAACAGGCAATGCCACATCTCATTCTCTATTGGTCCATACAAAGATTCGGTTTTGTGTGATGTTATTGCAATGGATGCTACCCACCTTCTTCTTGGTCGTCCTTGGCAGTTTGATAGGAAGACGGTGCATGATGGCCTACTCAACACTTACTCGTTCGTCCATGGAGGAAGACGAGTCACCTTGCTCCCCATGACACCACATGAAATCCTCATGGATCATCAAGAGAGGAGCAGAAACAAGGCTATAGAAGCTGCAAAACAAGAAATTAAGGGCCCAACAACTCGGGAAACCGAGATCAACAGTAGACAATCTGCGACCGCGGCCAATGGAGCCGCGACCGTGGATCCCAAAGCCCGAAAAATAGAAACTCGCAGAGACAAATCCGCGACTGCGGGTGTCCGACCCGCGACCACGGGCAGCAACAGAGAGTTTTCCGCGATCGCGGAGACTCAAACCGCGACCGTGGATCCCAAAATCCCCGACAGTTCCTCTATTTCGCCCTCGGTTCGAATGAAAGACCCATATAAGCATCAGTCGGGTATACAGGGACATTGTGAGAACATAATACTTCTGACGCGCTCTCGGGATATCACTCCGATCATTCAGGGACGTTCACCTTGCTTTCTTTTAATACCTAAAGCGTGTCTTTTGAGTAAAAAACATGAAGATTTACCCCATGTGATTCAATCCCTTTTGCAGGACTTTACAGATGTTTATCCCGATGACTTACCAGGTGGATTGCCTCCAGTCAGAGACATCAAACACCAGATTGACTTGGTTCCGGGCGCTTCCCTCCCCAACAGAGCTGTATACAGGGCAAGCCCGGAAGAGACAGCTGAGCTACAAAGACAAGTTCAAGACTTGATGGATAAAGGCTATGTTCGGGAAAGCCTTTCCCCTTGTGCAGTCCCAGTAATCTTAGTGCCAAAGAAGGATGGCACATGGCGTATGTGTGTCGACTACAGAGCCATCAACTAAATTACAGTGAAGTACAAGCATCCTATTCCACGCCTAGACGACATGCTTGACGAATTACATGGTGCTACTCTATTCTCCAAGATCGATCTCAAGAGTGGATACCATCAAATTCGTATGAAGGAAGGTGATGAATGGAAAACAGCCTTCAAAACAAAGTATGGTCTCTATGAATGGTTAGTAATGCCTTTTGGACTTACAAATGCACCAAGTACTTTTATGAGATTAATGAACCATGTCCTTAGACACTTCTTAGGAAAATTTGTTGTGGTTTATTTTGATGATATATTGGTGTATAGCCGTTCATTGCATGATCATGTTGACCATCTACGACAAGTCCTACAATGTCTTAGGAATGAGAAATTGTATGCTAATTTGTCAAAATGTGTCTTTTGCTCTACTTCTACTATCTTTCTTGGGTATGTTGTTTCTAAGGATGGATTACAGGTCGACCAAGAAAAGGTCCGAGCCATTAAGGAATGGCCAACTCCTACTACTCCCACTATGGTAAGATCATTTTTAGGATTGGCAGGCTTTTACAGGAGATTTGTGCGAGACTTTAGCACAATTGCAGCCCCATTACATGAGCTCACAAAGAAAGGAGCCGTTGTAGACTGGAAAGACAAACATGAGGCTGCATTCCTTAAGCTTAAGGAAAGTCTTTGCAATGCTCCATTATTGCAACTTCCAGACTTTCAAAAGATGTTTGAGGTTGAGTGTGATGCCTCCAATTTCGGCATTGGTGGTGTCTTGCTCCAAGAGAAAAGGCCTATTGCCTATTTCAGCGAAAAACTCTCAGGTGCGACACTTAACTACCCTACTTATGATAAAGAACTATATGCTTTGATTAGGGTATTCAAGACTTGTCAACACTACCTTTGGCCCAAACAATTCGTTGTTCACACGGACCATGAGGCATTGGCGTATTTGAAACAGCAATCCACTTTAGGGAGACGCCATGCAAGATGGGTAGAATTTATGGAGACTTTCCCATATGTTGTCATGCATAAGAAAGGTAAGGAGAATGTGGTAGCCGACGCCCTTTCTCGCAGGTATGTTCTCTTGACTCACCTACAAGCTAAGTTACTCGGTTTTTCATTGATAATAGACTTGTATATGCAAGATGATTTCTTCAAGCCTATTTATGAGAGTTGTGTAGATAAGGGTGAGGTGGATGGCTACTTTGTGGATCAAAAATTTCTTTATAGACGGGGCAAGCTTTGTATCCCTTCTAGTTCTATAAGAACACTTTTGATTCATGAAGCTCATGAAGGGCGGGGACACTTTGGAATAGCCAAGACCTTAGCCGCTCTTCAAGAGCATTTCTATTGGCCACATATGATCAAACATGTCACACGATTTGTCAATGGTTGTGTGACTTGTCACAAGGTGAAAAGTTGCTCATCTTCTTCGTTGTATACACCCCTACCAATTCCCAATCAACCTTGGGAAGATTTATCCATGGATTTTGTGATGGGGGTGCCTACAACTAAGAAGGGGAGTGACTGCATCTTTGTTGTAGTTGATAGGTTCTCCAAAATGGCTCATTTCATGGCATGCAAAATGACTAATAATGCCACCGACATTAGTAATATCTTTTTTCAGCATGTGGTTAGGTTGCATGGAATTCCTAAGACTATTGTTAGTGATAGAGATGTGAAATTTGTGAGTCATTTTTGGAGACCATTGTGGGGAAAGCTAGGTACTAAACTTTTATTCTCTACTAGCTACCACCCACAGACTGATGGCCAAACTGAGGTTACAAATAGGACTCTAGGCTCACTTCTTAGGACCATGCTTCGTGCTAATCCTAAGAGGTGGGAGGACTTACTACCATATGTTGAGTTTTCCTGTAACAGGGCCGTCCATTCGGCAACAGGGCTGAGTCCATTCGAGGTGGTGTACGGTCGAAATCCTTTGACCCCGATGGACATGATTCCACTTCCCTTGAAGGATGGTGAACAAGCTGCAAGAGCTAACCGGGCAGAACTGATCAAGGCATTGCATGAAAGAACAAAGGAGCAGTTGCAACGTCGTTCATTACAATATGAATCAAAGGAAAACAAAGGGAAAAAGAGAGTCACCTATTCCCCCGGAGATATGGTGTGGCTACACCTCAGAAAAGAACGCTTTCTGGCAAGACGAAAGCACAAACTGGATGACAGAGGTGATGGACCCTATAAAATTCTAAGATCTTTTGGTCCTAATACATATGAGCTTGAATTGCCTCCAGGTATTGGTGTTCATGGGACATTTAATATTGCTGATTTGTTCCCATACATCCCCCCCGGACTTAGACATTGACGACACGAGGACGTGTCGAGGCCAAGAAGGGGAGAGTGAAACGATACCGGACATGACATTGACAGAGGCTGAAAAAGAAGAACTCATGAGCATACGCTCACTCGGCCCAGTGACCCGAGCAAGAGCAAGAGTGATAGCAAAGGCTACTCAATCAATGGTCACCAAAGGCTTAGCCAGAAACAGCGGCATCGGTACGACCGAGAGAACTTGGAGCTTGACAACACTCGAGGAGGTGGAAGGCAACCAGACTCTTGGCGAAGCAACGCTGGCCTTCAAGCCAGCCTTAATAGTCAAGGGTCGAAACACGGGTCAATCCGCCATATCGGACGAGTCGAGCCAACCGAAAGAAGCCAACAGAAGCTTTTCCGCGATCGCGGAAATGGCATCCACGATCGCGGAAATGGCACCCGCGATCGCGGACGATGTCGTAGCCTGAGGGGCTGCCTCGATTTCGGCGAGTGCTCCGCGATCGGCCCAGAATTCCGCGATCGCGGACACTGCGCTGAAGAATTCCCAAGTTTCCTTTTTTAGCCACTACTACATTTCTGACCTTTTGTAGCGGTCAAAACCGCCACAATAGAATGTCAAACCACTGCAAAAGACCTTTTGTAGTGGTTTCACTCCGCTACATTTGCTGCCGCTACAAAAAGTCTATTGTGGCGGTTATATTTCGTTTGTAGCGGTTTCTCTTTAACAATTAAAACCGCTACCAAAACATACATAACCGCCACTTGTAAGCTACATTTTGTAGCGGATTTTCTGTTTTTTATTTAAAATTTTTGTGGCACTACTACATCTATTGTAGCGGTTTTTCTGTTTTTTATTTAAATATTTTGTGGCGTTAATACACCTATTGTAGCGGTTTTATCATAAAATTTAGGCATCATATATTTATTTCTCATGTTATAGACCAATAATTCCTGTAATACATCATTTCCAAAAGAGATACCATTAAACCAATATATAACTACACATGTCAATGTTTGATCATATATAACTGCATTAATCTAAAACTAGTCATAGAATATATAAACATCAACCAGAATGTTTGATCATCCAGAAGGTTGCTTGTCTCAAAATGGCTTTCCTAGCCTTTTTAATAACAACAAGCTAAGTGCTACCAAAATGTATGAAATTGGTGTAGTACGTTACACCTACAAATAAAAAAAAATTGTTAGTAGATACCAAAACAGAAAAAATTCATAAACAACATAAAAGCAACCAGAAAAATTTGCAAAATTGCAGAAACTGATTTATAGCTTAATGTCACTTTGCAACCAACAAGTCAACAATACCAAAACAGTATAAACAACAAGCCAAAACAGAAACAACAACAACAAGCAACCAACAAAATTGCAGAAAAAATTCAGAAAATACATAAATAAGGAAAATGCAGCAACCTGAAAAATGCATCAGGAAAAGAATCATACCTCTGAAGGGCCTGCTGATTCAACAACTTCTTCATCACCTTCATTAGACACATTTTGATCGTCTATTTCGAAGTTTGGCATATTAAAACCACTACCTTGATTGGCATCTTGGATCTTTGATAGAATATAAGAAATTTTCTTCTCCAACACTTCCTCCATATCTTTCTCCCACTGTTTTTCTAGGTTTTCCACGAACATTGGGGCCAATACATATGGGGTTTTTGGATCCTTCATCTTTAAAGTAGAATTTGTGACCCATCTTCCATATAAACGCAAGCGACCACCGTGTTCTTTCTTGGTAATTACATCGAGATATGGAACAGTCTTGGAATTTTCATCTTCAAGTGCTTTAAGTGATTCCATTTTCTCCTAATTATGAAAAACGCCAAAACCAAGAAACCCCGGGATTAATAAAGACATAGTGTAATCCATAATGTATTTCATAATATATTTAATATAAGAATGAATACATAGTGTAAGAAAACCCATAATGTATTTCAGAATATATTTAATATAAGAATGAATACATAGTGTAAGAAAATTTAAACTCACAATATTTTTTAGGACCTCATCATTTGGTGTTAAGTAATCCCGTCCAGCTTTTCGCTTTCTAGATTCACGATAAACGTCTGCTTGTGATGGTTCTCTATTGTCCGAGTCTTTTTCTTTCTAACCAAAAACATCAAAACAAAAAAGTTGAATAATAAACATCTATCAATTTATTCAGCAGAGAAATGCCTTTAGAAATTTACCATCTTTTGTCGCAGAATTGAAAATGAGGATGGTCCCATAGTATGCATATCACTTTGCTTTTGGCGGTTATCTTTGTTGATCTTGCTGATTGTCTACATAATAAACATGAGAAAGATAATATTTTCTTTACAAACAAACTATTCTAATAAAACAATATTGGGAATTGAATAAGATGAGAAACTATACTTGTGCTTTTTCTGAATCCCAATATTTTAGAAGTTCTCTGAATTGATTTAGAGGTATATGATCAGGTCGATTCGCCATCCTCTCTTCATTGGTTTTGTAGGAATCATAATGCTCTTTTTTAATTCTTGATTTGTGAGTGCGCCAATCTGAATTGATAGCAGCGAGCACCTATTTCTTCCCCTGATCTGAAATATCATAACTTTTCTAAAAGCATAATAAACAATTTTCAGTTAGTAATTGCATATATGATGAAAACAAACTAAAACAAACACAAAACCGTATTACCTGCACATATTCCCAAATTTTATCTTTTGTAGGAATGAGTTTCCATTTGAGATGAAGTGGGGCAAGGGTTGCATCTTTAGCAATAGTTCCTAAAAAGCGTGTGAAATTCTTGACTACTTTGCTAGGACCCACTGGTTGGTGCAAATCATTCAAATGGATATACTCACGTTGTCCCATTGTACGGTTATGAACCTCTGCTAAAATGGTTCTTCCTCTACCATTCTTATTTTTAGTAGCTAATTAAAAACATATCAAATGTTAACTTTATCACGAAATCAAACAGCAACATGAACAAAAAAGATATGAAAACCAAGAGAGAAGTACCTGGAATTTCTTTTTCAATCAACACACCAATTTCAGTCAACACATCATTATGATCAATTGATGCATTTTCTGCAAAGTTATCTACATGGACATCTCTAACATTCTCTCTCAAATGTTCAGCAGACCATGCTACTTCATCCTCCAGATGTTCAAACTCCTTATCATTAGCAGTTTGTTGTCCTTTTAAAGCTTGCATTTTCCTCATTTGCACAAACCTTAACTTAGTTCCAGGAGCACAATAGCTTTTCTGATTTTGTTCTTGATTTGCATTCTTATGAATTTGTTCTTTCTTTTTCTTAATTTCTTGTGGTTGGCTGAAATTTTGAAGTTGAGATTGTTTGGGATTTTTTTCATGGACCAAGACTGGTGCCTGAGATTGTTGAGGTTGCTTCCTTCTTTGTTCTGCGTCTCTATGGAGTTGTTTTTCTATTCTAACTCCATGATTGCCATCTACTAAAGGTTGTATGACATATTAACAAAAAGAATACTCATTTGTTGATAGATAGGTGAATCTGTGGCGAAAGATAGAAGCTAGGATTTATAGCAACTCATAAATCAGAATGTAATATTGAACTTCTATCTAAACCAAAAACTCATGAGCCCTTTTCAATCACACCCACTTTCAATCTTATTTAAAACTAAATTAGGGTTCCCAAAATGCTTTCTTTACACATATTTCTTTCCCCTTTCAATTAAACACATTATATCTAGGTGTTTAATCATGGTGAATTCCTATTTCTTGCTTAATTTACATGCTTCTCATTATACTTTATGCAGATCTAGACCCATCCACAACTACTTAATCTCTGCATTCATCCACAAGCTTCTAATTCCCTAAATTTCAGCAACTAAAGTAGCACAAAAGATGAGCCACAACACAACTGACATGAAATCCTTCAATCAAACGCACTCTCAGCTGAAATAAATGAATAATATCTGAAATTAAAATGATAAAGAGATGGAATACATACTGCATTAGATTTACTAAAAGCTGGTTGAAGATTGTTGATATTTTCTTGCGATTGGCAGACTTCATCATTCTTTCCGTATAGTTTATTTACTATGTTGGTTAAACCTTTAGCTTTCAGCTCGAGTTCTATTTCTTTTATTCTTTTCCTCCGTTCAATTTCATAAGGAGGTATCTTCTCTATTCCACCAGATGGTATGCCCTTTCCCATTTCTGTAAGACTAGTTGCCTGAAATTAAAAAAAAATATATATTAGAATTCCAATTAGGCAGAATATCTAAAAATTTACCAAAATAAATGTCAAATCAAGCAATAATGATAACAAGCAAAATAAAATTAAGCTATGTAACTAAATATGCATAAAGAATATAAACTTATATACATAATAAAAAACTGAAAAATAAGGATAGGAATTTTATTTTGCCTTGTTATTCAAGATTATTATCATTCATATTTTCTATGTCGACTATAGATGCAGGTTTCTTGTGCAATTGATTTCAAGATCAACGTTATTGCACCCGGACATGTTTTGGTAAGAGCTATATGATTCCTTCCAATATAATTCAGCAAACATATCACATCTTTCATCCTTGGCAGCAAAATGGTCTCTAGGCAGCAAGGTCAAAATTTCAGTTAGGTGTATGAAGGAATGCTTTTCTTCTTTCAATTCTTACATCTAACTGAATTTTGGCTGCAAAAGCCAACATATAAAAACCAATATATTATTATTAATAATTCCAATCTTATAGAAATTTAACAGAATCATTCATTGAATATATACAAATTAATGAAAAAGTTGTTAGTAGAATCTTTCCTTAAATCATATACATGTACGTAGTTTATAATTACATGATTCCATAAATTTGAACATGACCTGATTTCCAAGTCTATGATGAGGAAAGGTCACAACACACTAAGAATATATTAAACATTGGCCATAGACTCTGAAAGTTTATCCATCCTCACCTTAAACTTCAAATCACGGTAATAAAATTACTAACTTTAATTTCAAAGAAACTAATGTAAGATCAAGTCCTTTTGTCCATTAGTTAGTAAAACCATGTGGTTGAAAATGTAGATAATGAGTATCAAAGGCAGATTTGTAGTTAGATGGAGTGAAACAACATTGATTTCCTACAATAAAGAAATAGGTACTGGTAACATTAAGGTAAAACTGGATAAACAGAAGGGTAATTGATCTTTATGCATGTAAGATTTGAAATTTTATGGAAAAAAGGACTAATAACCTTGCACTGGATTCCATAATTTTCAGGACTCTATAAACTTCAAAGTTAAGAGACCCTCTTTCAAATAAAACCTGTAGAGGTTTAAAAGTCAGAATGCAGTTTTCCCTTTCAACAAATCATCATATTTATCAAATCTCACTGCAAGGGAAAAATGGCAGGCACATTATGTGCTAATAGCACATAAAACACCATCTACTGAACATCTAGCCTCTCATGGTAAGTTGATATTAAAGTCAGAACCTATAAATAATCAGTTTTATGATGTTCACTGACAACCGACCTTATCATACAACGCATCCATCTAATTTGTCTTGTCACCACTATTTATCTTCATTTGAAAAAGAATGAACAATTGAATCACTTTTGTAGAGAAAATAGATTTTCATTTGAAAACCCCCAAACTATTCATACAGCACATCTATCTAACCGGCCGGAAATGAATACTCGGGGCACAAGTTCTCACCTGATTTTGGGGGCGTAGATGGTAAAAATCCAACCGAAGCGAGCAAGCGAGCAAGCTGAGATGGAGAGAGTAGGTCCGCCAAGTAGTTCGAGCGCACAAGCTGGTTTCTCTAGCTAGTTCAGTCCGAGCGCACAAGCTGGTTTCTCTAGCTAGTTCAGTCCGAGCGCACAAGCTGGTTTCTCTAGCTAGTTCAGTCCGAGCACACAAGATGAGATGGAGCAAGGAGAACCCTAAAACCTTCGAGCGGAGAAGTTGGGATGGAGCCACTTTTTTGGTAAAGATGGAGCCACTGTACGTTTTCCGAGTGATTTTGAAACCCTACGACCTTCGATTTCCATAAATTTTTATTTGGTATTTTGGGATAATAGGCGGGCTGATTTGGCGCTGAATTTAAGTGCTCTAATTTAAAAACCGCTACAATAGTTGTTAATTCCGCTACCTAAAAGTTCCAGAACCGCCGCAAAAACTTTTATACATAATTAACGCTAATCGGTATATTAAACCGCTACAAAAACCGCCACGAGATAACAAGTCGCTACAAACAACCGCCACAATATCAACAACCGCTACAAAAGTCGTCACAAATTAAAAACCGCTACCTATATCGCTACTATACATAAACCGCCACAAAAAAACGCTGCAATAAATCGAAAATGTAGTAGTGAGCGTTTTTAATTATTTGATTAAGACTTTTTAATTCCGAATTAGGGCTGCACTTTTAGGTCATTGTTAGTAGCACCCTCTTTATATGTTGAACCTTCACCATTGTTGTTTTTCACGTTGAAATTGAATAGAAGAGCTTTAGTTGAGTTTGAATCTCCTTCCTTTGCTTCGATGTCATTCTACTGATTGGATCCGGAGTTGTTCTCGTTAGCGAACTGTCATCAAAGCCAACCTACCGAATTCGTTCATCCCTTGAGTGGACTCTCAAGACATCGAGTTCTTGTTGAATCGAAAGATTCAATACTTATCCAACCCTAGAAGAGTTCTAGAAGCGCCATCGACTTCCCTTTCTTCCACGATCCTTCCCGAGGGCATATGAGTCATCCCAGATTTGTATCATGTGGGGCAACTTTTGCCTAGCGTCTGGAGGATTTTTGGGGCTCTAGACAACGCTATCGAGAAACATGGCTTAAGCTTCGTCGCGGCGGATCTTGCCGAGTCTATGGCGGTGGCGTTCAATTTTGCGGGTCGCGTTTACTTCAAACTTAGGCAAAAGAAGGCTAGGATAGCTTTTGAGAAGAGTACGGCCGACCGTGGTTGGGCCGAGGTCTTTTATTTTGTGGAGAAATCTTCTCTTGGAGAGGAATCTTCTTGGCTCATCGAGGAGTGGAACTCAAAGAGTAAGCTTTGCTTCCCTTGCATGGAATGATTTTCTTTCGTTTATGTAGCGTAGCCTTACGTCTTTGTGCTTTATAGTTGATGAGAAAGCTCTTAAGGCTCGTAAGGAGTCTAAGAAGGTTGTGGCTGCACTATTGGTAATTCCTGAAGCCGACCGAACCTTCTTTGGTCATGACGGAGAGGGTCATCGATGTGGGCCTGCTAAGCCGTCTGGTAACTTTGGCTTCTTCTTGTTCATTCTTTTTTTTTCTTTTTGTACTTCTTCTTGTTCGTTCTTTTTTTTTCTTTTTGTACTTCTTCTTGTTCTGTGCTTAAGGATTTTTCTCGTTTCTTTCTTTGCAGCGTCGATCTCTCGTATTCGTTCGCCTTCTGTCTCTGCTACTGAACTTGTGATGTCGAAGAAGAAGCGTCTGACTTTGCAGGGGTGTTCGTCCGGTGCTCCTATGAACGTGGAGCTTATGACGAGTTTGGAGTCTTCTCCATCTCCACCACTCGTCAGGGCGACGCGTTCCAAAAAGGGGAAGGAGAAGGTAGATGATGTTTCTGGGGAGCCGTTCGTCTCGGTTGACGACTTTCCTCGTGTAGTTTCAGCTACTTTTGCTCCTGGACGAGACCTTTTGAAAGCTTTAATGGGTCTTCGTTCTTCTTCTTCTCTCGAACATTATACATCGAAGGATCCTGCTGACGTTATGGGGGAAGCTTTCGCTGCTCAGTGGCAGGTAGGGTTATGACTATGCTTGTTTGCTTTACTTTTGACTTTGTAGTTTTAGTACGTGTCCTTTATCTTTCTTTTGTTCTTCTCTCTAGGGGATTCAAGCGTCTCTGTGTGCTTGGACGTTGCTATCGAAGTATCCAGAGCAGTTGGAGGCGTTGGAGAAGAAGATGGCTAACGCTAATTCTAAGATTGCTCGTTTACAGAGTGCTTTGGACGAGTCTCGTAATGCGGAAGCGGCGGCGAAGAAGAAGGCGGACGACACCATTTCCCTTAATGAGAAGTTTACTGAACGCGTCCAAAGGTTGGAGCAGGAGCTTCGTACTTTCGAGATGGATGTAACGGCGAAGACGATGCAACACGAGAGGGATTTGTCTGAGGCGAGGATTTATTGGTCTTGGATGTCTCGGGTTGAGGTCTACGAGGAGTATGCTGCTGGCAAACATAAAGACTGGGATCCTGTTGGCGAACGTGTTGAGTTCCATAGCGTTTATCCTGAGCCCCCTGCAGGTGTTGAAGCTGGTTCTTGTCCTACGCGTCCGTAGTCTCGTCCTGAAGATATGGATGTCGATGGAGAAGATCATTCGGAGGAAGGAGAGGAGGATGCGAATTGTGCTTCCGGGTCGTCCGAAGGAGAATCCAGATCTTTGTAACTTTATGTATTGGTTTTTTGTCTGCAGACTCGTGCTTTCTTATATCTCTATCTCTACCCCTTTTGGTAGGTTTGATCCAAGCCTTTTTCATGCGCTTGGTTTGAAGCTACCAAAGAAATTTGTGCTAATGTTCTTTTGGTCTTTCGTATCTTTATCTTATGAATGCGTAGGATTCGCTTTTCTTTATGGGTTGTGACTTTTTAACCCCTTAGTTCGATACTCTTTTGTTCGTAACTCATGTGCTCGAGGTGTGCTTTGTTGACTTGATCAAGGAGTGTGGTCAATGCGACTTACTTTAGCTTATTTCCTGACTTACATGAGGTTTGGGTCCAGCATTTCCTCCGAACCCAGAAGCGAGTGGCGGACGTAGGTCAGCGTGTGATTTTGACCAGCTTGTGACATTACCCCTTACTTTAAAGGTGGATCCTTTGCCTCACGCTAGCGTTTAGGTCGACGTCGAACTCTTTTAATCGACGGGCCTATTCATCGTGTATGGCGTCCGATTTCTTGATTCTTAGGACTTACGATGCCGGTGGACGCGTCCCTGCCGGTTTGGCGAATTGCCCGTGGATTCATGACTCTCAGAGGGGCTGGAAGGCGTTAAGACGCGTTCCTGGAGAATGATCGTGTCAAATAGGTTTCCCTTGTTTGCTCAGAGGATCCGGCCGGTTTCGTTAGGTACCGGGCTTCATTCCCCATGACCATTGCCACACGTCGCTAACAATCATGGGAAGCGTCGACTCGGGGTCGGCGGTTCGGCTAACGTTGCCTACGCGTTGATGTGGCCTTGAACGCGTAAACTAACGAAATTCTCCCCCGACGCGAATTTTCACCGCGGCCTTCTTGCTTCTTATTTGGTACACCGTACTCGAGAGGCACGTTCTCTTAATATACATGGAGCAAGTAATTGGAAACGAAACATCTCAGCATGCTTGACAAGTTGGAAAGAATGGTCTACTTGTATATAAAATAGAAGATGCATCATACTTGAACTAAACGTGACACTGACGCCTACCCCTAGTCTCTACGATCCCCTGTCGTATTGACCTAATCGAGAACGACATGTCTTTATTGAAAACTTAAAAACTACTCATGCAAAGGGAATAGAAGGGTAATTTAATGGACGCATAAAAAGCATCTTGATTACTCTCTCGACCATGACTTATCACAGCGGATGGTGTTTCAGGAACATGTAGCTTAGATCGGGGTTCTCCGCCATAAATGTTTTCCATCTTTGGACTCGGAGACTCTTCTTGTGCTTCCTTAGGGATACGTTGTTCTTATCGACGTCTTTGCTCAACGTAGGGGATGAATCTTTTCTTAATCTTTTGGGATGCGTCTTTTTCTTTTTGGCTTTCCTCTCTAATTTCTTGTTCTTCTTGAGTTTCTTGTTGTTTGGGCGTTCTGACCATGAGGAGGCTTTTCTCTTCTTTATCTTTCGGATAGTATGCAACTTTACTTCTAGAACGTATACTTCATCACCTATCTTGCCCACTTCTTCTTTTATGTCGCAAATCTTCCGTCGGGCGTATCTTAGGCGTTCTCCGTGGTCCTTTCGTTGCTATGCTTTGATCTTCCTTTCTATTGATGCGTTGCTGGTGTTCTTCATTCCTACGCTATAGCACTCTCTCGCTACTTGTTGTTCGCCTTTAATTTCTTGTATTCCCCAGGGGGATGGAAACTTCAGGGACTGATGATACGTGGATGGGATGGCTTTCATGTAGTGTAACCATGGCCTTCCCAGTATCATGTTATAGGGCGACTCGGCTTCCATTACTACGAACTTGGTTTGCAGGTTTACCCCTTCCGCTAGGGTGGTTAGAGTGATTTCTCCAAGCATGTCGGTCACTTCGCTGCTGAATCCTACTAGAGGGATGTATTTCTTCACTACGTTGTCGTTATTGATCTTGGTGACGTTATTTATCTTGGTGACGTCATGAACCATGGGGAGTTCTCTATGGAAAGGCTTAGTCCTCCTATCATGGCGATCCCCCTCTCGTCTCTGAGGAGAGTCTTTTCGCGATGGAGAGTGCCTTTGTGGAGATCGACGCCTTTCTTCGAGGTGATTTCGAAGATCTTCCTCTAAGCGTATTGCTTCCATTGCTCTTGCTCTCGTTATCTCGAACGACTCGGTACATGTCCTTGTCAGTTCTTTATATAAATCGCTATCTTTGGGGAGGGCGCGTCTGAACGCGTCGGAGGCGGTAGCTTCCGTGCAACTTGGGATCGTGACTTTCTCGTCGTTGAAATGCTTAAGAAACTCCCTTATGGTTTCACCCCTGTTCATACGCATGTTGTGGAGATCTGACGGTTGTTTCGCAAAGAGCTTGCTACTGGCGAATTGTAGCCCGAATTGGTTGGATAGTTCCGCGTAGGACGAGATGCTTTCTTGAGGCAAGTGGATGAACCATGTCAAGGAGGGACCTTTCAATGTCGAGCTAAAGAATTTGCACATCATTGCTTCTTTAAATCTTGGGTCGATAGGACTTGTGGAGAGCTTGGCTTTGTACAGTAAGATATGTTCTTCGGGGTCGCTTGACCCATTGTAGACGGGGAGATCCGCAACGGTGAATTTCTTTGCGATCTTCTGGATGGCGATACTCCAAATAAAAGGCCTTTCCTCGAACACATTCTCTTCTTCGGGTAGTATGGAATTTGGAGCTCCTAGCCTAAGCATCATCTCCTTTCTTAAGGCTCCGACTTGTTGGGCTACGATACTCGCGACCGCGTTGGGAGTTAGGGCTTGCTTTTTGGATGGCTCTCCTCGGCCCGCTCTCGTCGATGTGATCGGTCTTGGGCGTCTTGAGAGCTCAAAGTCTTCTTCCTCGTCGGCTACGGCATCCATGTCCAGGCGACGAACGACACTCCGATCACGAACGTAAGTGGGAGGCTTAGCGGACTTTGTCCTGAGTTCTTTTATAACAGAGCGTAGTCGCTCGTTTTCTTTGGCGAGTCCCATCGTTTTTTCTTCACTGGCGCTCTTGGCCTCTTCCCGGGATTTTTGGACGCTGTAAAAGTGATTCTTGACGGAGGCCATGTTGGTGACGTCATCGTCGGCTTTCTTTTTGGTCACGGGATGGTCGTCTCTGGCGACGTCGGAAACGTCCTCGAATTCTTCTTCAGAATCTCCCTGCATTGGATCGTTGGGGTTTGTAACTCGTTCTTTGTTCTTGAGACTGAGGGAGTCCTTTACGCGTTCTTCGGTCTCTGAATCCCTGTTGTTGCGAGGGCTATTGGTTGGAGACGTCGTGGCTTCCTGCAAAAAAAAAGAGGTTCCCTTTGTGTGGAAAGATGACACCTTTTTTATCAAGCCCCACGGTGGGCGTCAATTGTTTGTAGCCAAATTATCCACGAGATGATAACTAAGCAATTGTAGGGCAAAGATCAAAGAGAACGGTATAATCTTAACACTAAGAGAACAAGACGAGAGAATAAGGTTGAAACTTGAACTTTCTTGTGGTATTGATATTACGGCGTAATACGATGATTACAAAAGGTTGACGTTAACCTTTATATAGGTTAACCCTAGGATCCTACTAAGGAAATAAGATTTTTTTCTTTTCCTTCTATCTTCTAACGATATAATAGATATGGTAAAAGATATTCTTTTATCTTACCTTTTACCATTTACATGAATATAATACAGAACAAGGTAACTAAGTGGCGGCTGACCTAATTCCCGTAGCTGAACGACGTGCTCTTCCTTATAACGACACGTCGACGCCATCCTTCGTTCTTCACGTCGCGTCGCTTCTATGCTTCTACACGTAGCTCCTTAGCGTTCCATAGTCGTCGTATTTTTAGGCACAAACAATACTTTGGCTTGAACAATGGTGTAGGGTCACATTGGAGCCATCCAGGTGATAGATCCTACAGAACAATAGAAAACATGGACACAACACAAGGCATTTGAGACAGATTTCATCATAGTCACTACTCACAACCTACTAGCTCAACCAAATATTTTAAATATTCCTAGGAATAAGATCATCAACTACACGAATTGTTTATGAGCACCCATCAGTTTTTAATTAAAAGTCTTAATCCTAATTACTATCAGCCATCATACATGATTTGTTTATGTCATCTTGTATTAGTTAACTATCTTGTTCGAATAGTATGTGAACATATACTGTATCGAGCTGTAAATCATGTGATAATTAAGATCCTTGAATCTAAATCCTAGAGTAATCAAGTGTTTGCTTTAATAACAAAACTGACCATAGCTTCCCATGTTAAAGCACATATGAAAATGAAGCACCTTAACCCAAATGTTCTTTGAACTACAAATATTGCTCATTTCTCTTGCTTAAGTTTTCCATTACACTTTACACATAATTTATCAGAACTTGATCTAGAAGTTTACAAAACAAAAAATCCCTACAAAGCAACCACATTGAATTGGAACCACCAAATCAGAAGACCTTCATTAGAAGATAAAGATATGCACATCTGTATTTTGAATCCACATGTACATCAATCATCATTATACCATTCCCTCAAGAACAAAATCGAATGTTACGAAACCTAAGCTAGCCTTTTCTATCAACCAATATATCTAGCAAGTATCAATACCCATAAGATTACCATCTATTACGAAAGCTTCGTATAGACAACTTCTTGAGGATCTTCCGATCCGCTAGCATGATCCAACGCCTTCAAGCCTTTTTTTGTGCCATCTACTCATAATCAATTTTAACCCAATATCATCTTAACATAAAACTCCCAAATTCAACAAATTAGGGTTTAGGAGAAAATACACAACATTGAGTAATTGGCAGTGGGTTTAGTTGTGGCTCGGAGGAGGCGCCGACGAGTTGTGGTTGGCCGCTGCGACACCGCCGGAGACGACGCACCAGACTGAACTGGGAGGAGCTGCAGTGGTGTATATATGGCATGGTGAAAGAAGCATCAGTGAAGACTGACGGTGTAAAGCAGAATAGAGAAGGAGCTTGGTCTGAAAACAACGAAAATGGTACCGTAGAAGAAAATATTTGGTTTAATGTTGATTGAGTGGGATAAGGCCCACAAAAAAAAGAATTATTATTTTATTACATAATTCATTTGAACAGGCAAGGAGACCTACAAATAAGCACTTATATTATATTTAAGTGGAGTTTGAGATTGCTTGTAAGAATCCATGACATACAACAGCATTTATATACAAAGTCTTTACGTGGCACACCCTAAAAGTTTATTTAACACACTCATACATTCGTCACGAAGGTATTTGATCAGACATTCGTCACGAAGGTATATGGCCAGACATTCGTCACGAAGGTTCGAAGGATATCCGTCACGAAGGTATTGGGGAGATCTGTCACGAAGGTATTGGGGAGATCCGTGACGAATCTTTTTTCTTTTTAAAATAAAATTCAGAATCTGGTAGAGAATTTCAATACGAGTCCGTGCATATAAAATACGTCCAAAACGGACATCGTTTGCCCTTCCAAAAGCCCTAAAAACAAAACAGTCATTTTTGTTAAGTTCGTAATATTTAAACATAATGCATAATTATACTTTATAAGTAATAAACTAGTGATATTAAATGATAATATACAATTATAGTATATAAACTTAATTGCAGGATTTTTAACTATAATTAATAATTATATTATACAAAAATACTAAATTTATATAAGTTTTTGCTTTTACTAACTTAACGCATGCGACTATTTTGTTTTGGAGGCTTTTGGAAGGGCAAACGATGTCCGTTTTGGACTTATTTTATATGCACGGACTCGTATTGAAATTCTCTACGAGATTCCGAATTTTTTTTTAAAAAAGAAAAAAGATTCGTCACGGATCTCCCCAATACCTTCGTGACAGATCTCCCCAATACCTTCGTGACGGATATCCTTCGAACCTTCGTGACGAATGTCTGGCCATATACCTTCGTGACGAATGTCTGACCAAATACCTTCGTGACGAATGTATGGGTGTGTTAAATATAGGGTAGTTATGCAACTAAATAAACATGAATAAATAGCGTAAAAGATTGAATAGAGGCACAAGCATATGAGAATGCGATTAGTGCATAAATAACTTAAATCAACATATAGTTGAATATCAACCTTAACAAACCCGAATACCATTGAAGGTAAATACTCGTTACACCGTTACACCACAATACGCGTTACACCAGAACTCATCTCTCTATATATATAATATTATAGTAGTGTTTTATAGGAGAAAGCATGATAATTTTAACTTTCACTTCACTGATAATTTGTACAAAGCATTACTTCATCTGCAAATAGATTTGAGATGGGCTATTCGTTTTATCTTTCTATAATTATATATTAGTAGTTTACTTATCAATGTAGAATTATAATTTTATAATATGTTATTTTTCTTTCGTTTAGACTCTGGTCCGTGCATAGCAGGGGCTGAAAAGGACTAGTATATATAATTTTTGGAATATGAGAAAAATAATCACTAAAGATATTCATTATTGATATTCATCAATATATTCATCATAATTTTTGGGCTTTTGTTTAGCCCACTAAAAAAGAAGCCCCAATGTTAAAGTATCTTTTACTATAATAAATAAACAAATTATATTTTTGCAAAAGAAAAACTATCATATCGGAATAAACTTATCTAAACAACATGATAGTAAAAAACAAATAAAAACGAGAAGAAGAGATGGTACACAAAAAAGAAATTAATCATGCATGATTAATTTAGTTTGAATTAATTATCATCTTTATATCTCAAGTGGATAATCCGAGTACAATTAATAATTATAGGCCTATTAGTTTATGTACAACTATATATAAAGTAATTACAAAAAGGCAATGGCTATATGCACGCGAATCGAGGCGTATATGCACGCGATTCTGTGCGCGCAACTTATGCGCACACATCTGTGCGCAGTTCTTATTCGCATACGTGTTTTACGGGGTATTACGGGTACTTTTCGTAAATTTTCAGAGTCTGTAACAACTTGTGCGCCTAACTACTGCGCACAGGTTGAGAATCTGTGCGCCCTGTTTCTGCGCACTACTCTAACATAGTAGTCGTTGAAATCTTTGAAAAAAGTAGCCGTTAAATGTAAAAGGGTGCGCTTAGGTTCTGCGCACAGGTGCTTAAGGGTTTGGGTTTGTGCGTGGATGGTTAGCGCACGGGTCTTTACAGTTTAAGATCCATCCATTTGGACCACAACGGTCATAAATGTGCCTATATAAAGCCACAATCTCTTCGTTTCCAACAAATTCATTCAAAACCTCTTCGTTTTCCAACAAATTCATTCAAAATGTCTCGTCGTAATCAAAACTCTCGTATGTTAGAGTTGATTAATCAAAGTTGTGAAGATAGTGATGAAGAACACGATTGGGATAGCGGATCACAAGAAGAGGAAGACGACCCGAACGACGACGAATGGTTGGATGGTTTCTTAGAAGATGAAGAGTTCGGCGACTGGGATCCGAGTGGTGAATTTGTGGTTAGTATAATATGTTATAATTTGAAACATATGGTAGCGTAATTAGTTTCAAATTAGTTTCATATGCTAGCTTAATTAGTTTCATATGCTAGCCTAATTAGTTTCATATGATAGCCTAATTAGTTTCATATGATATCCTAATTAGTTTAAAGTAATGATTCGTATTTTGCCTTGTTATTTTGGTAGTAGTGTAATTGTCGCTCTACAATTACGTATAGGGGAAAGATTATTCGGATTATTTTAGAAGCGCACAATATTGGGATACTCCGCAAGAATTGTATGAGTGGGCCAGAGATAGAGGAAAGGAGTTAGTGATAGCTTTGGTAACGCGTAATTCAAGTCCGTACCAAATAAGTATTGTGTGCGATAGATTTGGAAAACCAAGATCTGGGAGGCCAAAGGTGAACAAAGAGAATCCAGAGTTGGCTGTTCCTAGGCTTAGAAAGTCGAAGTCGAAGAAGTGTGAGTGTAGATTTCAGCTACTGGCAGTGCAAAAGAAAAACATTCCCGGGGTCGCAGGAGAAAAATGGATTTTAGGTGTGATAGAAGGTCGGCATAACCATGTGCTACTTGCTAGTTTTCATGGGAATGCATTCATGGGTCGAATGACGGAGGAGCAAGAGCTTTGTGCTAGGCGGTGGGGAGATGGAACTGGACGCAAGACGCCAAAAGAAATTATCTCTAAATTGAGGGAGAAGTACCCTGGTAATGTTACTTCAAGGAGACAAGTTGCAAACTTTTTGCAGAAGGTGAATTACGAAGATCGCGGAGACCTAAACGTGACACAGTGGTCGCTTAAGTTTTTGCGAGACCACGACTACGTAGTTCACCCACATAGAGACACGACAAACGGAGAGGTTGCAATATTATTCTTTGCTAACCAAGAGTCGTTGCGTTTGTTGAAGAAGTACCCGTACGTGGTAATTATCGATGCGACGTACAAGACAAACAAGTAAGTCTCTACAATACCTTGGTCGATATTTAGTTCGGATAATGATATATGTTCTGTAGTGATATATGTTAATGTTTCAATAAATATGAAATGCCGCTCGTAGAGATCGTTGGATTCACCAGTACACACAAGACGTTCAACATCGCGTATGCATTCACTAAAGCGGAAAGGATTTATCATTACACATGGATAATGATTCAATTGAAGTCATTATTCATAGATTTGGGAGTGATGCCAACGGCTATAATGACAGATTGCGAAGACGCGCTGATAAAAGGGATAAAGACTGTTTTCGGGAGCGAAGTTCAACATCTGTTGTGTTGGGTGCATATCAAACACAACATTGAGGCACATGCTTCGACCATCCTAAAGAGACAAATTAAAGTGGAAGACTTTGCAGGACAATGTTGGTGACTATTTTGCTCAGCTACTGAAGAAACCTATGAACTGTGGCTCGAACAGTTGAAGAGATCTTGGAAGAGCGGCCTTGTGGGATACGTCGAGAGAACATGGCTTAATCCTCACAAGACAAGTATAGTGAGGGCTTGGACAGATCATAAGCTTCATTTCCTTACGAGGACTTCAAACAGGTAAATATTGATATTTTTTAGTTAAAGACGATTATATCATAACGGCGTACTTTCTGAACTTACCAACTTAACTGTTTTTTAGAGTTGAAGGGATGCACAAGGTTTTGAAAGATATTATTGGTTCCAGCAGAGGGGGCTTTAACAGAGTGATCGTACGGATCCATCATTCAGTACTCCTTCAGATTGATTCAATTAGGGCGAGTATGAACATGTCTCTCTCCAAACGACCAACTGATTTTGATGATCCAAACATGCATCTGCTTGGAAGGGCTATTTTTTCCCGACTATTCTACAAAGTGTCATACAGGTGTTTTGATCATTTGTTGGCTACTTATGAGATCATGTTGACGGGGAAATTTCCTGAACAATGCACCGACCATTGGGTGAGGAACTGTCTTGGGTTGCCGTGCGTCCATCAAATTGCACACGCTATCATTTCAAACACACCCCTGATTGAGGATGACATTCACCCGTTCTGGAGGGATTTGCATTGGGATGAAACTCCTGAAACAGAAGACGACCCAAATCTGAAGGTCCGAATGAACATTATAGAGTTGCGACTCCATGAAATGTTCACCAATTTGGAACTTGGAACCTTGAAGAAAAGCACGGCATACCAGCTAGGTGAGTTGTATCAGGACTTGGAGCATCCTGAACTAACTACCTTGAAAGAACCGACAAATGTGAGAAGAAAAGGCAGGCCAAAGGGTGCAAAGAACAAGGATAAGGAGGAGGTTGACAGTGAAAATGACAAGGAGGATGACATAAACCAAGAAGATATGGAGCAGTATGAGATGGAGGAGGCAAAGCAGAAATCAAAAGGAAAGAAGAGTACAGGAGCAAGACGGCCAGGTCGTCGTAAAAAGGAGGAGGATGACAGTGAAAATGACAAGGAGGAATCGAGAGAGAAGAGTTATTTTGAGCACAAACAAGAAGAGCTGGAGAAGTATGAGAAGGAGGAGGCAAAGCAGAAATCAAAAGGAAAGAAGAAAGCAAACAATACAGGAGCAAAACGACCAGGTCGTCCTAGAGAGCAAACAACGACATCACTTCCCGTGGTCATTGAGGCCGAGGAGTTGCATTCTCAACCCATGCCCGACCTATCACAGCCTGAAGGATCAAACTACACTGACTTCGATCAGTGCCCTGAAGAACTTGGTGTTCCTCTCATTCATAGGGGGGTTGACTTCGGCATTGACAATTTGGATGATTTTTGGCTTCCATACATCACAAATGTTAGACAGGTACGTTCTGATGGACATTGTGGTTATAGGTCGATGGCCTTACTTCTGGGAAGAAAAGAACAAGAGTACGAAAACATTCGGCGTGAGCTGGTAACGGAGCTGCTTCAGAACCGAGAATTGTACGAGCCTATTCGTCGTCGTCTTCGTCCGGGTACTTGGGAGGATCTTATTCTCCAAGTTAACCATTGCAGAAGCCCTTGTTCAGAACTGTACTGGTTGCACTTTCCACTGATGGGCTTAGTGTTTGCCACCCTATACCAAGTTGGCCTCGTGTTATTGTGTTGGGATGCTCCGACCTTTTGCTTACCGCTAAGGTGTAGAACAGAAAACGCTGATCCTCCACGACAGATTTTCGGCATGGCACACGTAGGCAACCGTGACCACTTCATACCGGTAAAGTAGACAATTGTACTTGATACTTGTGTAATCATAGTTTTTTGTTTAATATCTTAAGTCGATTGTGTTTATATAGGTGGCGTTGATGGTTGGTTCGCCACTACCGCATACTCCCGGTTCATGGAAGAAACACGTAGATCCAAACATTCAATGGTGGGAAGAAACATATGGGGACAATTTGAGGATGTATCGAGAGTACCGCATTTCAAATGGTCGGGCACCAGATCCATTCATGTATAAAGGAGGGACCGAACCCGTTCACATATCTGACTGAGTGAGATTGTCATGTAATAATTAGAAGACGCATTGGAATTTCTTAGTTTGTAATGCCTTGGTTTTTAATGTTTCGTATTTGTTATTTTGGTAGTAGTGTAATTGTGCTTTATATAACAATGAATGGATCAGATTGCATTGGAATTTCTTAACACGTTCAAGAGACAAAGAAGCGACAATGAAAATACATAATGAAAGTACATAATGAAAGTATGTAATGAAAGTACAGAACGAAAGTACACAATGCTCATATCATTAGATGTCTACGATTTAGGCGTCGTCGGCAGAAGAGGAAGAGCAGTCGGAAGCATAGACGATACTACAAACCATCAACCGCAATTCTTTTTCTTTAATCTTAAACCTTTCCATCAGGACCTTCACTCTATTGTCACTCTTCTTTTTCTTGATGATTAATTTCGTGATAGCACGTAAAGCAGTAGGGGTATGCTCTGGATCAATAAACCTGATTCCGAAGAAACAATTGCATGCATAATGCCTTCGTCCATACTGGTCAGGCATGTCTTCGTCATTGCTAACGTAAACATTACACATTTGGCGACACCTTTTTGTACCAGTACACATTATCTGTGGAGGGTTAGGCTTCACACGTCTTGGTGATGATGATGATGATGCCATATTCGTAGTTATGTTCTTCCAAATAAGTAAATAATAAAAAACTTTAGTTATAAACATGAAAGCATATACAAAAAACAAAGCATATACAAAAATGAACAAAAGAAAAATTTACCGATTAAGTAGGGAAACTTCGATTTTTGCTCTAGTTGAGATGGATGAACTAGTTGAGATGGATGAAGAAATCACCACCTTCAAACTGTTGGTTTTATAGGAATTTATGTATATGGTGCGCGTTGCTTCTGCGCACAAAGGAGTTACCGATTCAAAATAACGGTAACTAAAAGTGCGCTATGTAGCTGCGCACAAATTTTTAACGGTAATTTTCTGTGCGCGTTACACCTGCGCACCAAAAGTTACAGATTCAAAAAGTTACAGAATAGGTGCGCTTTACCTTAGCGCATGGATGAAATTTCTGTGCGTTGTACCACTGCGCACTATACTCTTCAATCTTCGAAATAGTTGCGATATGAAGGGTCTAGCACATCGATGTGGATTATGTTTGAAAAGCTTATACAAACTAGTGTTATTAGGCATATAAAGTGTGTATACGGTCTCCCCATCACAAAAAGTTGATCGAAAATACGCGAAAACGCAAAAAAACCCTTATCGGTCCTGATGGCCTGTTAAGGTCGAGAATAGGCGGTTCGATGCCCAAACGACGTCGGAATGCAATGAACCTTGTTTTCAATGCATATTATAGCTATTTAACCTTGTCGGTAACTTCGAGTCAAAAACTCGAGCTCTTCGAGTAACACCTCCTTTGTAAACCTTCACTAGTCTTTCATTCTTCGAAATAGTTGCGATATGAAGGGTCTAGCACATCGATGTGGATTATGTTTGAAAAGCTTATACAAACTAGTGTTATTAGGCATATAAAGTGTGTATACGGTCTCCCCGTCACAAAAAGTTGATCGAAAATACGTGAAAACGCAAAAAAACCCTTATCGGTCCTGATGGCCTATTAAGGTCGAGAATAGGCGGTTCGATGCCCAAACGACGTCGGAATGCAATGAAACTTGTTTTCAATGCATATTATAGCTATTTAACCTTGTTGGTAACTTCGAGTCAAAAACTCGAGCTCTTCGAGTAACACCTCCTTTGTAAACCTTCACTAGTCTTTCATTCTTCGAAATAGTTGCGATATGAAGGGTCTAGCACATCGATGTGGATTATGTTTGAAAATCTTATACAAACTAGTGTTATTAGGCATATAAAGTGTGTATACGGTCTCCCCGTCACAAAAAGTTGATCAAAAATACGCGAAAACGCCTTGGAGGCCTTATATGCGCATTAGATCTGCGCACATGATTCTTTGTGAATTAGATCTGCGCACGGTTGAAGACCGTTAAAATATGACCGTTGCGTGCGCATAACATCTGCGCACGAAACGGTCATATTTCAACAGCAAAAACCGAAGCTATAAAAGGGGGGTTGCACTCACCTCAATTCACCAATCTCACCATTTCTCTCTTAACCTCACCAATCTCACCATTTGTCTCTTAACACTCGCTATGTCGCACAGTTCATCATCAAGCAACGCTGCCCTTTTTTATTGTAAATGTGATCGACCAGCGGTAATGAGGAGTTCAGAATCTCGAAGAAACCTCGCTCGAAGGTTCTGGACATGCGCTGGTACTGGAGGTTACATTTGTGAATTCCGCGAGTGGATCGATCCACCACACCCTTGTTACTCCTTAGCTGCAATAAGAGATCTATTCTCGAAGATACGTACGTTGGAGGAGGAAAACGCCGATCTTAAGGCGACCCTGGCTTCCAATCGTTAGTTAAGTGGTTGTTTTAATCGTTAGTTCGTTGTTGTAATTGTTGGTTAAGTGGTTGTTGTAATCGTTAGTTAAGTCATTGTTGTAATCGTTAGTAAACAAGCATAGCACTAGACAAAGAGAAGTTGAGGAGGGACAACCTATAAAGATCCCCAACCGATATTGGTTTCGATGTTCGGATTTAGCAAAATGTACGAACTAATAAGAGTTTGGAAACTGGTTATTAGTTGGTACATATTGCCGACTCCGAACATCGAAACCAATCATCGGTTTGGGGATCTCGATAGGTTGGTCTTCCTCACCATCTCTTTGTGTAGTGTTGTTGTTGAAATTTGTATTTCGTTTTCAAATCAATATAGTTTTTCATGTCTTGTTGTTCAGATTTGTATTTGCATTATTGTTCGGAGTCGTTTTGAATATTCAAACACGCAAAACATAAAATTTAAAACCATCACACAAGAAAAAGGCATACATAAAACATCAATCGTACATAAAACATCCATCAAGCGTCTAATCCTGAGTCTCCTGAGTATAAGGCGGAGCATCTTCCCGAGGCACATCACCCTGAGTCATATCATCTTGGTGCGCATCCTCCTGAGTCGTATCATCCTGAGTGCCGCATCCACTCCCCTGGCCCCTCTCATGAACAGAATCTCGGAAAACAGGAGGTGGTGGTGGTGGTGGCATCCGCGATGCACGTGGGGGAGATGGTGCCAAAGGTGCCTGAGGTGCCTCTAAGATTGCAAGCCAACCACGAATCACATCTTCAGTGGCCCAAGGTCGATCCGAGATAGGGGTGTCTAGAAAAGAGTGCATCATGGCTTGAAGGATCTGACAACGCTGCAAACAAAACGTAAATTTAATCGTTAGTTAAGGTCTAAAGCTAAGTTTTGTACAAACTTTATAAAATTTTACATACCGCTAATGCATCGATAGGCACCGGGGTATATCCATAGAGAGGAGGGCGATCATGTCTCTCAGAGGATGGATCGACGACAGGATGTGAGAACTCGTCCAGCCAATCCATATAGTCATCAGACATCTTCCATGCTGGCTCTGCAACCGGCCCATCCAGATCGATCAGAGGCCTCGGCTCTGCGTCCCATGCAAGAAGAAGCTCAGGTGCATAAACGACGTCATACCTCGTGCAACCCATGGGCCGATTAAATGACAACGGCTGAATGGGTGGGTCGGGAACGGGCTGAGCCCGCCCAAACTGCCGCAGGACTCTCCTAGGGTTGTAGGCCTCCTGAAATTTCCAGATGCTCAATACTCCCTCAAATCTCGTAGGAGAAACCTCTGGTGAGTTGAAGTCCAAATCTCTCCATGACTGCCAGTTAACCTGAAACAAATAACAAGCCAAATTAGACACGTATTGCGGTAATGAAATAAAAAATATAAGAAATTAAATCCAAACCTGCTCATATCTCATGTTGTCGAGCATGCGACGGATGGCAACCAAACGCCCAGTATCCGAGCTAAGTGGTGTATACAATCCTACAGCAGCATCTCCATGGGCGAATGCAGGGTTCGTGACAAAGTGATCACGAAAATGAGGAAAGTATGCCCAGATCCAGCACTACATATAAACAATTACAGATTATTAGTAAAACTACGTGAATAGTTAAGAGTTATTCACCAAGACGTTAAAGACACGATCTTACCCTCAGAAGAATCCCACATGAACCAATGGTTGCCGTCTCGACTCTAGATGCAGACCCTAAATTGCGATACACTAACGCAAGTATGCCGGCTCCCCATGCAATGTCCCCTGTTCGATCATGGTTGAGAACAAGCGCCGCGTACTGGACCTTGACACCCTTTGTCGACCTGTCCACCAAGACAGTCGAGCCCAGAAGCAAAAGGAGATACAGAGTGGCAATGTGACTCTCATTCCTGACTGGCGCATCAAACAAAACTTCCAACCGAGCATTGAGGGCACCGAAATGAATGCCACCTGAGCTATAACATGCCTTCATGTCATCAGCCTCCTGACCCATAGCGTCTGCAAGCGCCGCATAGATCTGGTCATCTGTCATAGGTGAATTGCAGCTACGACCATGTATACGGACTCTGAGGATCTGCATCACGTCATGTAGGCAGATTGTCATCTCAGCAAATGGCATGTGGAAAGTGTTGGTCTCTGGATGCCACCTCTCCACAAAAGCAGAAATCAATGCAGCATCGATCTGAGACACTATGCCCACTCGGCGCAGCTCTGTCAGCCCAGAACGCTCAGCAAGCCTGAACCATGTACCCTCCTCAGCTGAAATATGATGCTCATAATCATGAACCTGTGCAGATCTGTACATCACCCTCAGGAGCTTCCTAGCCTAAATAAGTACAGAAAATAAATTGCGTCCGGTTAGTAAATATGAAACGTATAACTTATTATAAGCATTCAGATCAATGTTATTGAACATACCGGATCTAACGGAGCCGCATCAGCTTCGGCCTCATCCCCGTCCCCATCCTCTGGCTGAATATCTCATACTCGTCGTCTCTGCCTGGGACGACGACCACCTCTAACTGGAGCCGCAACCTCCTCAACAACAACCTCCTCAACTGCAGCCCCCTCAGCGACTCCCTCAGCAGCAACACCCTCACCACCAACTCCCTCAGCACCCTCCTGGCCTCTCCCTCTCCCTCTCCCTCTACCTCTCCCTCTCCCTCTCCCACCACCTCGGCCTCTGCCTACAACACCCTCACCACCACCTCGGCCTCTGCCTCGGCCTACAGCTTCCCCCGCACGGGCACGCTTCCTAACCTGCACCGGGGGCACCAATTGTACATCGGGAGCAGGCCCTGGAAGAGGACCACGCGACCCTATCCATCTCGCTATATGCGTCTCATAAGAACACAGTAGGTGAGGCGCACGTGGACGACAAATGTCCTGCATCGAGTCCCCGAGCCAAGGAAAATAGGTCGCTACGGCATGGTCATCGTCGTCTAAATCTCCCGACACTGGCTCTGAAGATGCGACTGGCTCTGCAGATGCGACCGTAGGAGGAGAAGATGTCGACGTTCCTGCATCTGTCACTGCAGGTAAATCCTGCTCTGTATGCTCTGAACTGCAACAGAGGTGCGTCATGGATATCATAGTCATCTGTGGTCACCTGCGCCTATACTGGTGTGGGTTCGATAGGGTCGAACGCAGTAAGATATCGACCAGGATAATCTACGTCGTCATGGAAATCTCCTGTCTGTCCATCTATCTCCATATGCGAACCATCTATCTCCTGCTGCTGCAGCTGTGCCTCGTCGTACTCATTCTCTGGCTCACGACGCTCAGGTGATCCGGTGCCGAAAAATCGTTCGAGGGCCTCAAACTCTAATCGCACACCGGCTGCCACATCATGTCGACGTGGAAGCCGTTCCGCTACTGGTGCGGGCATCGTGTTGCCCGTCTGATCCATGACGGCTTGTATAGTCTACATGTTTTTACATTTTTAGTATGGCTAATTCATAGTAAAATATTTGGAAATAATTTGCAACTTCGTAATCAAATTCGAGTCTTTATATCTACGAAAACTAAATTATTTAATAGGAATTGTTAGAAATTTAACAATTAAGTCATAACTAGTTATGACTGTTAAGTTTCTAATATTTAATTCATAATTACTAAAAAATAAACATCTCAACTAATACGAAATAATAATCACTACTATTACTAAAAAATTACAATTAATACGAATTCATAATAATTCGATTAATGCATAATAATCTGAAACTTAATCGTAATTATAAAAAATTACGATTAATAAGAATTCTAATATTTAATTCATTAAAAACTGAAATTTAATCGTAATTATGAAAAATTACGATTAAATTACAATTAATACGAATTCTAATATTTAATTCATAAAAAACTGAAATTTAAACGTAATTATGAAAAATTACGATTAAATTACAATTAAGATACGAATTCTAATATTTAATTCATAAAAAACTTAAATTTAATCGTAATTATTACAAAAAAAAAATTACGAATAAATTTCCAAAATTAAATACGATAAATATTTGAAAAAAGCGGGTTTAGAAATTTTATACCGAATAAAGCTCGTGTTGTGTCTCCGGATCCGTAATCGTCGTCGCTGGAACCCGAGTCGCCGGAACCCTATCCCTCGCCGGAATTGTCGCCGGAACAGTCGCCGGAATAGTCGTCGGAGGAGCATTAGCCGCTGCCAACGCCGCTCGAGTCGCATACCGCCGGCCGCCTCCATCCACCAACGCTTCATCGTCGGACAAGGTCGCCGGAGGTCGCTCCGTTGGGACGGAAGTCGCCGGAGGTGTTGGGATTGGGACGGAAGTGGTGTGGTCGGGACCGGAAGAATGAGGGGGTTCAGAATCCATTGACGGAATTGTGTTTAGACGAGGGAAACGCTCGGAAATGGAGAAATTGTCGTCGGCGCCGTCGAAAATAAAATCGCAGAAAAGAAAGAAAGAAGGAAGAAGAAGAAGCTGCGGCGCAGGGTTTAATAGAATGTGTGCGCAGTTCTTCTGCGCACTAATTCTGTGCGCAAACGTTCAACGCACACATTCGGGAATCCGAAACGTCGTGCGCTGAACGTTTGCGCATTATTTCTTCTGTGCGCTTTTATCCTGCGCACACATTTGTCAGACATCGTCAGGATTTTCACATTTATCCCGAAAATACCCTTGTGCGCAAGAAAACTGCGCACCAACCTATGCGCATAACATCTGCGCACCAAATGGCGTGCATATAGGCGTTCTGTTACAAAAATTATGGCAAATAGATTACAAACTCTTCTTCCCACCCATGTCAAGGGGCATTTGTCCAAAATAGATCTATTTTGGATAATATTCTTAGGCTGCGTCTATATGCACACGTTTTTTTTGCTAAATGCACACTATTCTGTGCGGTAACAGTTGCAGTACACATCTGTGCGTTAAGGCTTACCGCACCAAAGGAGTCCGGGGCATTGTTGGAATTTTTTCTGAAACCTATACGACGCTGGTGCGGTAAGAATTACCGCACAGATCTGTGCGTTAGCATTTAACGCACACAGTTAATACGAGATTAACCCCCAAAAAAATTTAACTTCTGAAAAACCTGTGCGGTAACTCTTACCGCACAGGAATTTTATTTTTTTTAATTAATAAATTTTTTTAAAAAAGTATTAAAATACTAATATCCTGTGCGGTAACACTTACCGCACAGGTTTAATATATTAAAAAAAATATATAATATGGTCCGGTAACCCTTACCGCACCAGTTTTAAGTAATTAAAAAAATAATAAATTGGTGCGGTAAGTGTTACCGCACCGGTTTTTTTAAATAATTATTTGAAAATAATTAAATTAAATTTGTAAGAAAATAATAAATATAATCTGTGCGGTAACTGTTACCGCACAGATTTTTTTTGAAAAAATGCCCGTTGGAATTTTATGCCCGTTGGTGCGTTAACTATTACCGCACCAACGGGCATAAAATTTCAACGGGCATTTTTTGGTTGTATATATAGGTTGAGCTCTCTTGTTGAAGTTTTGCAATGCACACCACAATGTCTTATAATTATGAGAGTAGTGAGGATGATGGTAACGACAATTGGATATCAGGGGTCGTGGAAGAAGAATACGAAGTCGATGAAGAAGAGGAAGTAGACGAAGAAGTCGATGAGGAAGTGGACAAAGAAGAGGAAGAAGGCGAAGCAAATGTATCAATTGCATTAGACGATTGGACTCCGTTACCGATTTTGGTTAGTATATTATGAATTTAAATTTTGTATTTAATTGCATGAGATTTAGGTTAATTAGTTAAAATTGCGTATCTAAGTAATGTAGTTTAATCAATATAGGAAGAAGACTTTAGACCACATTTTAGTACTGCGCAAATGTGGGATAGTAAAGAAGAGATGATGGAATGGACAAAACAGAGAGCAAGGGATTTAATGATAGTTTTGGTACATCGTACATCTAGCAAATATTGCGTTGATTTTGTATGCGATAGGTTTGGAAAACCTAGATCGCGTAGGCCGAAAGTGAATTTAAAAAATCCAGAATTGCCGGTTCCGAGGCTTCGTGACCGAAAATCGAAGAAATGTGGTTGTACATTTGAGTTATATGGGGTTCGTATAAAAGAAGGGTCTTATAGTTATAAATGGATCGTGAATGTTGTAGAAGGTCGTCACAACCACACCCTTCCTACTAGTTTTCATGGGAATTCATTCGTGGGTAGAATGAGCAAAGAGGAGGAGAAAATAGCAAGGGAAGCGGGGGATGATCGCAAGACGCCAAAAAACATACTTATTCAGCTTAGGAAAAGAGACCCGCAAAATGTGACATCCATGAAGCAGATTGCCAATTTTTTGCAGAAGATCAATTTTGAAGATCGTGGTGAATTGTCAGTTACTCAGTGGTCTCTAAATTTTCAGAAAGAGAACAAGTATTTTTGTCAACCTTTGAGGAACACGAGGACGAATGAGGTTGAAGTCCTTTTTTTCGCTCACCCGGAGTCGATTCGTTTGTTCAGGAAGTTTCCTCACGTGATTATCATGGACGCCACATACAAGACAAATAGGTATGATATGACTTTAGTGGAGATGGTTGGTTTCACTTGCACGCACAAGACGTTCAACATCGCATATGCATTCATGGCTCAAGAGACAGTAATGCATTACAAGTTTGTGATGATGTGCGTTCATGAGTTGTGTAGAAATTTGGGAGTGATGCCGAAGGCTATAATGACCGACTGTGAAAAGGCTTTGTTGAGAGCAATCAAACTTGTGTTCAAAGACACTGATGTGAAGCAACTATTGTGTTGGGTGCACATTAAGCACAACATCCAGTCACACGCAGAAAAAGTGATTAAAAATACTAAAAGGGCGGAGAACTTTGTTACGCAATGTTGGGGGATATTTTGCTCGAGCACCGAAGAAATCTACGAAGAGAGGTTGAGAAAGCTGAGAGATTCATGGAAGAAGGGCATTGTTGGTTACGTTGAAAAGTACTGGTTTACTCCGTACAAGAAGTTCATAGTTAGAGCGTGGACGAACTACACTCTTCACTTTCACACAAGGACTACAAACAGGTATCTTTGTTTGTTTAGTTGTTAATTTGGACCACCATATTATTAATGCTAATGATTAGAAATCGTGTTTATTTAGGGTGGAGGGGATGCATAAGGTGTTGAAAGAAATTGTGGGTTCTAGTAGAGGAGGCTTCAACAGAGTGATCGTGAGGATCCACCATGCGGTCATAGTTCAGATGGACCTGATTAGGGCGACGATGAACCAAGCACTTACCACTCGGCAAATGGTCTTTGATGACCCAACCTTTCCTCCTGGCATTCGAATGTTGTTTTCAAGGCTATTTTACCGAGTGTCAGATAGGTGTTTTCTGTTGTTGTTGGAAATGTACCAGCAAATATTGAAGGAGGAGTATTCAAATGTTTGTGATGATCATTGGGTTCGAGATTGTCTTGGGATGCCATGCGTACACGATCTTGCTAGGGCAATCATTTCAAAGACACCTCTTGTTCCGGATGATTTTCATGACTTCTGGAAGGAACTGAGATGGGAAGATGATGCAATAAATTTGTCCTTACCCGACGACAATCGTTCAATGTCTATTCCGGAGATCAGAATGCGTGAAATGTGGGCGAAATGGGAAAGTGGAGATTTGAGGGATGGAACTCTATTCAGATTAAGTGAGTTGTACATTGACTTGGAGCATCCGGAACAAAGTTCTTTGGTAGAGCCAACAAACTTGTTTAGGAAAGGAAAAGGAAGGCCGTCGGGATCAAAGAACAAGGAGAAGCAGCGAAATGGGAATTCTCCTCCGAGAGAAAAGAGGGAAAAGAGTTACCACGAGTATGTTAGAGAAGACTTAACAAATACTGAGAATGCGCAAAAAGTCGCAAAGGAGAAGGCAAATAGGCAAAGTGAACGACCAACTTGTCCTAAAAAGCAAGCAAGTCAAGTGTCGTTCGACTTCGGATCACAGTCCCAACCTGAACCATTGTTTTCAGAGACCATCGATTTAGAAGACGAAGACATGAATGTCGTGCCCCTAAGAGCTTGGTATCCAGATCGAAACGAAACAGAGGAAGGAGAAGATGAAGAAGAGATTGAAGAAGCCATAAGTTATATGGGCGTGAACTTGGGGGTGAAAAATATTGACTACTTTTGGCTTTCCTACATGACTTCTGTGAAAGATGTGCGTTCAGACGGACATTGTGGGTATTGGTCAATGGCTCTACTTACGGGTATGCAACAGAGTCAATATCGTATGATCCGTGCTGCGTTGGCAGCGGAGCTTCTTGGAAACAAAGAGACATGGGAGCCCATACGACGTGGACTACAGGTAGGAACATGGGATGATCTTATTGCTCAATTTAACTACATGAGAAGTCCTTGTGAGAGACCATTTTGGATGGACATGCCATTTATGGGTTTGGTGTTTGCCACAGTGTATAATGTTGGTTTAGTGCAACTATCCTGGGATGCGCCGTGTTTATGCTTGCCAATAAGGCAGTCTACAGTGAGCCCTGGTCCTCCACAGAAGATTTTTGGGATAGCTCTTGTCGGATGCAGTAATCACTGGATACCGGTAAGAATCTGTGGTAATCTAAACAAACGTCATGAAACGTCGAAATCATTTATATTTATTGATTAATTTTCTTTGTATATCTAGGTTTGGCTCCGTGATGGGGCACCATTGCCACGTTGTTCCGGTTCGTGGAGAAGATTTGCAGATGACAACATCAAGTGGTGGGAAGGGATATATGCTGGCCAAGTGGACTTGTTTCGACAATACCGCTTTACTGCTGGAAAGCGTATGGACTACATGACTTGATTTGTAATAGTTTACTAGCCTTGATCTTTAGACTTCGATTGGAATTGATTTATAATATGTAATGACTTGTCTTGTCTGCTTTGAAATATGTAATGACTTGTCTTGTTTGCTTTAAATAGTGTGTTCAGTAGAGTTAGATGAGGTAGGTGAAACAGTGAAGTGAAATCAGTGAATCCATAAACTACAACACATTCAGCATAAATTAAAAAGACAACAGACTCATTAAGGAAAGACAACAGACTCATTAAGGAAAGACAACAGACTCATTCTTGAAATTTAAACTAAACACAGACTTAACAGAGATTCACTGATTTGATACCAAGATCCCTAATCGGAATCACTGTCATAAAAACTAGGAACAAGGTCATTGGGAAACCTCTGTTGTATCCAGTGTTTGGCTACTTCAATACTCTTAGCCTGGTGAAAATATACCAGCTTCAACTGCTGGTCAGCTATTTCCTTCAACAGTTTTGCAATGACTCGGAGATGATGACTGTCGTATTCTGGCTCAAGATACACGATCATGTAGTTACACTGACATGTGGTATACCTTCGTCCATACGTATGGGGATTGTTCTTGTCATTACCAGTGAACACCTTGATTGTTCTTGAGCACCTTCTACTCGGGCACTGGATCTCACTGCCTTCTGCTGGAACTGGGGAGGATGAAGATGATGCCATGGTTGTTTGAATCTGTAATACAAAGTAAGAAAACATGTTAGAAACAATGAAGATATCTAACGAAATCAGGAAAAAATGAGACTTCTAATTGAAATACAGAGTAAGAACTTGAAACCTAATTATTTTACGGCGCAGTGAGAATGAGATAATAGGGTTCACTGAGGCAGTGAATTTATAGCCGAGGTTTTACTAGGGTAACTTAGATTTGGGCCGATGTAGACAAAAGGTCCACAAAAACAAAGGCCCAATAACGTAATTCGGTCATCCAAAAGTGACTTACAACTGTGTAGTAGCTGTAACACACTCGAGCAAAATATGGTGGTGCGTTAGCAATAAACGCACAACTGATAACACAACTTCGGCAACATCGAACAGAAAAAGCCCAGCCCAACAAAGACGACCAGCCCAAATTCTGTTAACGCACAGAATATGTGCGGTAAGTGTTAACGCACAGATTCTGTGCGTTAACACTTACCGCACATATTCTGTGCGTTAACACTTACCGCACATATTCTGTGCGTTAACACTTACCGCACATATTCTGTGCGTTAACACTTACCGCACATATTCTGTGCGTTAACACTTACCGCACCAACCCTTTTACCCAGAATCAAATGTTTCTGGTGTTTGTAGGGTTTAGGGTATTAGGGTTGGTGCGGTAACTGTTGTAGTACCAACCCTAATTACATAAAAATTCATTTTTTATGTTGTTTTCTTATACTATTTGATATTATAAAAAGTTTTATGACCCAAAGTAATGTTATACTACTGAAATATGTCGTTATGGGGAGTTTTGTGAATAATTTTATCAAGTTTTACTAATGTAATATAAGATTACGAAGAGTTATATGATAAAAAATCATATTATACTAATGAAATACGAGGTCAGTTGAGTCAAACGATAACAATTAAGTGTTAAACTAATGTTATCCAAACTACAATAAATGTGCAAATGCAATTGTATAAGAGATATTTTTATCAATGACTCTAACATATGCCACATAAGCTTAAAATAGGAATGGATGGCTGAGATTTCGTTTCAAGTTTTTGGCTTTGTAACATACCTCGGATTTTCGTAGGAATTACAAAAAATGCCATTGGAATTCTTTCAATTTAAAATTGCCAGAAGGGTAGTCGCGACTTTTTCTTCCTCTCTTAACGCGTTTTCTGAACCATTCTTCCTCCCTCAGTCCCTCGTCTCCAACACGCCTCCGCCCTCTGACGAAACCTACACCCTCACAAATCACATTCCTCAACTCCACCGCCCATCTCTTCTTTTTCATTTTGTTTCTCCACACAATCTCGCTCAGATCTGAAACACACAATTCCAAAGAAAAACCTCCCTCTCTCCATCGACAATGGCGTCCTCTTCCACTCTCCGTCCTTCAACCCACCCCCGCTGCCGGTTCCTCCGCCGAATCGCAACCACCGATCGCCACTCCCGCGCTTCGGTTTAAGATGTTGGAAGGTAAAGCTATGATTCAAGATACAGATATGCCTATGAAGATGCAGATCCAAGCAATGGCCTCTGCTTTTGAAGCTTTGGATATTTATGATGTGTTACTGTAGATCCATTGCTGCTCATATCAAGAAGGTAACAAATTAATTGGTTGCATTTGGTTTTGGTTAATTTCTGGAGGGTTTAAGTTATGAAATCTTGTTCGGCAATTTGATAAGAGATATGGAGGAGGATGGCAGTGTGTTGTGGGTTCAAATTTTGGGTGCTACTTTACTCATTCAAAGGGTACTTTCTTCTATTTCAATCTTGAGACGCTTAATTTCCTCATCTTCGAAGGAGTTGCTGCTTAGTTAGGTTTTCCTGATCTTGAGCTTTAAACAACAATCTAAAGATGAATGGGGGGAAGAAAGATGCAATCTTTTGTTCTTTCTAATTTTAGCTGCTATGCTGTGTTTTGTTATGTATTTGCCTGATTCTATATTTTACTAAAAATTATTGCTATAATTCTGTTTTGCTGCATAGTTCATCTGTTTAACATCATCTTTGGTTTGCATGAAATTTAAGTAGGAAGTGTGATAGTATCTTCTTCATGGTAAACAAAGACCATTGCTGTTCTTTTACTGGAAGTTATGTGTTAATAGTGGTTTTAAAAAAAAATTAGAATCGGTTACTACTTCACCAGTGATTTAAAACGCCCAATTCTTATTTTGGAAAAAAATAGTAAACTGCTTTTGGTTGTCGAATCTTTTTATGTTATCTGTGAACTGTTTTATTAGTGTTTGAGATGATCTATCTAAGGAATGCATGTATGTATTAAGATAACGGAAGTCGTGTGTTGTAATGTGGAAAAAGGGGAGCGAAGAGAGTGCTTTAATCTTCCACTATTTTAATACAGTGTGGGAGAAAAGACCGAAGAGTTTCAAAAACTTTATTCCAAAAGGAAAGGCCCCATTCATTGTTTTGTTGCTCTGTAGTTGCTTAGCACATTAGCAGTAACTTGAGAGAGAAAGGGATTTGAATTAGGGTCCAGTTGTTTCAGTCAGTGGAATGTGTCCGTCGTTGGCATACGCGAACACGATACCCTTGCTGAGCATTTGTATCAGATCTTTAGTCTCCATTTGTATACAAATGCATCTTTAGTCTCCATTTGTATACAAATGCATCTTTAGTCTCTTATACAAATGCATTCTCATATTTCTTAATTATTTTTCTTGTTCATAATATGTTTTGCTGAGCATTTTCTCCACACGATACCCTTGCTGAGCATTTGTATCAGATCTTTAGTCTCCATTTGTATACAAATGCATCTTTAGTCTCGTATACAAATGCATTCTCATATTTCTTAATTATTTTTCTTGTTCATAATTTGTTTTACTGAGCATTTTCTCTCCAAATCTTTTTTTGAGATTCTTTAGTCTTGTATCAGATCAGAATAGAGCTTGATGGGATTATTTTAGTAAGAACTTTTTTTGTTAACCTGGCAGATAAGTGAGGAGGAAATAAAATTCCTGAGAAAAAAGAAGATCCTAATGATGACGAGGTGGTGTTCGAAAAGTTGTTTCATCCTAATCTTAAGCTTCTACTGATCACTGAGGGATCGGGAGGTTGTAGGTTTCATACTAAGGTATGTTTGTCAACTCTTTAATACATGCTCAACTCTGAATTTGGTTATGATTGTTTTTGAAGTACATACATACTGAATAAGATAAATGTATGAATCCAATTTGTGCAGAACTCTGGATCTTGGTTATGATTGGTTTTTAATTAACATACTGAATATGATAAATGTATGAATCCAATTTATGCATAAATTTAAGGACAAGTTTGTTGCTATGAAGGTGAAGCCAACTAATACTACAGGTGTGTCTCTACTTAATTATTATACATGTAACTGAATCCTGAATGCTTCAGAAATCTTTGCAAATGGATCATATGATAGGATTATAATACATATCATAATTGATTGTGGTTGTGCATTTGTCAGGATGAGAATTAGTTAAGAGAGGCTCTGTTTTTTGCAGACGGGTGTGGAGCAGTGAGGACAGTTTCGTGCTAGATGAATTCATTTCAGCATATTCAAGGTGAATACTTCATCACTAAATGCTTCGTGTGTAGAGCTAATATAACACAATATATTTTACTTCTTTTTTCAAAGTTCAAACACATAGGGGCTTCCTCTGTTCCTTGTTTTCTGATCTTCCTTAGCCAAATATTTTGTGTTAATGTCTCTAATGATGTAGGATCTTGGGTTGAGCAGTATCTTCTGATTCTCTTCTTGCGTAACAAAAATTATATGTTGGTTCTTAGTTCTCTTGCGGTATAGTCAATTTGTCAGGTTTTGTGGGGATTCCTGGAATTTTAGATCAAAAGAGTGGATCATCATTCTTGTATATATTTACCTCCAAATGATATTTGAGAACTTAGCATATGGCTACTGCATGAGTTTAGCTATTATGGTCCAAAATTCTGTTATTATGCTTCTCTTTAGGGTGTGTGCAAATCTTTAAACTTCCGAACACACTGGATGTATAACGTCTGAATAAGCACAAAAGTGAGAATTCTTTATTTTTTTTGTGTTAGGAAATTGATCATTTTTTATTGAATTGGTCAGTTTTATTACAAGAGTTTTTTAACTAGCAGACTTTTCACTATTTCTTTTGTTGATAATGAGATTTTTTCATACAAGAAAACAACCAAGCTTTGATCAATTTAATCTTGCTTGACGTAGAAGCTTTATGGGTGGGGATATCAGTGAACAACTCTATCATGATGTTTTGATGTCCTAAATTCTTTTTATTGTTTGCTTAGAAACAAAGATGAAACAAAAATTATCATTTCCCAACTTACCCATGATTAGCTCCTCTAATTGATGGCCTTTTTTAATGGTGTTAGATAATGTGTTCAATTAACTTTCGGTAGTTGTTGAGTTCTACTGCTTCTAACCAAAGATAATTGCTCTGTCGTGATGTGAAATTAACAAACTTATTTTTGAGGCTGAAAAGACGAACATAGTGAGATCTCGTGTTTATTTTTTTTACAGTTTAGAAGAAAAGAGATAAGAAGCTTGCTCCTTCCATTGTTTTTGAAATGGGTGTCCTGTTCATTGTAATGCCTGGAAACGCAATCAATTAGTCTTGAAGAGCTGAAGAAATGGGATAAACCACAAGGAGGGATAGCAGAACGGGAAGACCAGATTGGGAATGCATCAATGACAGCAGCGTCTTGTACAGAAATAGCCTTCAGGAGCGGTCTGGCCTCCCAACCACCTATACATATGGTATGTAAATGCTACTTTATAATGCAATACATATCTCTTGTCACTTAAATGAACTTGACTGGACTTGCTTCTAGGGATTTTGTTTTCATGCTTCATCTAAAAAAGTTTCGTTTTACTTTGTCTTGCTATGTAGTGGTTGGGTTTTATCAAATAATTTATCATTTTTAAGACCAAACATGCAGTGGGTTCTGTCAGATAATTAGTGGGTGGGTTTATGCTTCATCTAACCCAGTGAATTTCCATGGGCTAGCACTCTGACCTAGTTCTGTGATTTTATATGCTTATGATCTCTGATAATGACTCTTGAAATTATATATGGTTTCCTTTGAGCACATTGTCTTGCTTACACCCTTGTTTGACTTCCATTTTCTTCTCTTCTTTTTACGCTTTTGGTAGACTGAGTATTTTCCGTTGACTGCTCGACTAAGAAGGTCTATGAAAAAGGGACAAGAGAAATCACCCTTTCTGCTGTTAGTGGTATTAATTGTAAGTGTTGCATGTTTTCACTCACCTTTTGGTCTCAATAACATAGGTATAACGCAATATAGAGACTTTAATATAAACTTTATCTTCTGGTGGAGTATTGGTATATTTTGTCCGAACGGAAAAAAGGTTATGTCAGATTTACCATGAGTAGAGGTCGGTTGTCAATTTGGTATAAACAGTGAGTAATGCTGTTTCAAAAGCTTATTTTTATTCAGTTTGCTGTTATAATTTATTTTTTCTCATAAATATATACATGATGGAGTAATAATAATCAATATCTTTAGGGGGATCTACGCGCATTCTTGGATAAAAAAAGAGAGCATTAAGGCCATCAGTTGCAGTGAAGTACGCACTGGATATAGCACGGTAATGTATACAACCTACATTTAGCTAATCTGCTTTTACATATTACTCCATTTATAATTTTTGTTTGTTGCATTGGAGTGGTAAAGATATGGACTACAGAGTACCCTTTTCAGTTCTGTCTTCAATATAGATGTTAGCTTATTTACTGGTTGTTTTCTTTTCCCTTTATTTTTTTCCCAATCATTCACTTTTTGTTTGTTAATTTTTTGGTCAATGACGTAACCGTTGTTAGTATTTGCAATTTTCGCTCTTAAAAATTACCATTGAAACCATCCCATTGATGAGCCCTTCAATTCCGCCATAATTGCAATTTTTGCTCTTTAATTTTCCATTGAAACCATCTCATTGATGGTTGTTTTATTCCCCCTTTTGATGTTGTACTATAAGGCGATGTTGTGTATTTGTATCTGTATCTAGAAGGGACGAGAAAATGCCCTTTTGTAGTCCAGTCATTGACCTTGAAAATGTATATCAGCTGTATTTCTTAAGAGGATGTGTACTTGGAATGTAGGCTACGTAACTATGTTGCTTAGATTTGAAAATCTTGTCCTTTTGACAAGTATTGTTGCATCCTGGAAAAAGTAATGTCGGTTCACTAAGGCCTTGCTAGATGACACTAAAAATGTTTATATAATATTATGTAGTTTCAAGCAAGGAGGAGGTGGATACTGCATTGCTTCAATTGACTTAGGCAACTTTTTTGAAGAAGATGGGAAAATTTATGGGTACGTCGGATTGAAGGTAAGGATTATGCTAATATCCTTAAGTTGATTCTGTATGATCTGAATTAATTCTCTTCTGAATTTTCGTGTAGACTGTAGAGTGATTACATGTTGTTTTCTCTATGTGGTTGCTTTTCTAAATGCCTTTGAACCGGAGATCTCGTATGCCAGGTGATTATTGTGAATTTTTGTCTTTATCTGAGATTGTAAGTTTTTCTTTTTGTTTGATCTGATTTGTGTTGATTTTTTAGGGAATGGGTATACCAGTTGGGAAAATTGCTATATACACCGCACTTGGTGGTGTCCGACCCTCAGTTGTAAGTCTCTTTTCATATAATCACTTGTCATGATTCAAATTCACAATAATCTAACTATACTGTATGCATGATATATGTTCTTTGATTTGAAATCAACATACTAATAGAACCTGCATACTCTTATTAATTTTTTACTCATCAATGTGTAAGGAGTTATGAGACCACTTTCTCATTGGTTGTCTGGTGTGCCACTTGATATAAACACCACTTGATATATACAAACGTGAGCTTGATATTTGTTTCTGCTGCACAGCTGGTGAGAATATACTTTACAAACTAAGTTATGCTTCCTACAACTTTTCTCTATGAAACTTGACACGGTTTACTCAATAATAGATATTGGCATTGAAGAATACTCCTCCAAATATTTAAGTTTTATTTTCATTACAATGCTGATTTTCATGTGTTTACTTCAACTGGAGGTACTGCTTCTGCTTTGGAAAATGCAGCCATCCCTCTAACTGAAGTAGAAGAAATTACTCATGATCCAGAAACGGTGAGAATTTTAGACTATAATCGTTTATTCTTATTATTTTCTGTTGCATACTCTATTTTGTTTGACTATTATGTATATGTGAATGTTAGGTTAATGAGTTCTATGGTATTTGGTTCCAGCAATCGTTGATTGACTACAATCAGCTGGATCTTCATTCAATTTCTGAAAGAAGAAGCTATTCATGGAAGAAGCTGGTTTTGAAAATTTGCTGTATAATTGGGAATGCAATTATTGTAGAAAATCTTTTGATATTTAATAGTATTGCTTTGTTATCCAATCTCAAAGCATATGGAATTTGTGAAGCAAAATATGTATCTGCATTGTCATGAGTTGACTTGATGATTGATTCTATACACCAAACAGAATTGATTTATGTATATGATGAATCTTATTGTAAGGTTGAAAATTGTGGATCATATGATCTTCCTTCTGTAGTGATCTGGGGCTATGGTAACTCTTCAATTTGTGGATCATATGATCTTTCATTGTGTTTTTTCGCTTGATTTTGAGAATTTGAGATGTTTGATTCAATTTAAATTACTAATGTAGTTCTTTCACTGATGTAGTTCAGAAGTTTAAGACGTGTAATTTTTTACCAGTGCTGTGAACTTGTATTGAAGTCTTCTTTTCATTATACATTGAGTAAACATATCTACTTATAACATAAATAATGGGGGCATGAAACTGAATCTCACCAAGTCTATATAGCTGAGGAGGACTTTTGTATTGATGAAAAAAATAAATGGCTTAGTATTGGACCATATATTGATGAAATAAATGATCAACTCTAGCATTGATGAGTTGTGAAGAGAATTTTGCATTTGTATTTTTGGGAAAGAAGATTACCCTGTTTTTGATGCTCTCTCTTACTGTATCACAATAGTTAGAATAGAATATTTTATTCTTCAAATTACATACTAATACAATAATATTATAATGTTATATGTGTTCTTCTCTAATTGAGCAAACAGAGAAGCTTTAGTGATAATTTTTATCTTGGATATACTAATGGAGATTGCCATGAATCTGTTTGTTTAAGAGAATGATCAACTCTAAGTTGTGCTGAATTAGCTGTGTTAACGATCAACTCTAAGTTGTCGGTGCTGCTGATTTAGGAGGAATATATGATCAACTTGATGATTTTATCTTCTTGACTGATCTTGAGGGACTATTGTTGCCTTATCTGGAGGGCTAAGTTACTGTTTTAGTAACTCTATATGTTTAAGAATTTCTGCCTGGGTTGTTTGTTATGTTGTGAAATATTGTTTGTTATCCTATACAGGACAAGGTCAACACAAATGTATGAAATCCTCGGTTACAATGTTATTTTTATGTACCGATTCATAATGTGATTTTACCATTAATTTTTGCTTATTAATGATATTAAAATTATTTTTGAAATAATTCATTTCAGATTAATTGTAAAATGATGGTAGAACGATTGCATGGAGAGTTTGCCGTGTATATAAATCCATTTTTTATTCTACTTAAACCTTATTCATCCTCTGTTTAAATAAGCACTTTGTATAGCGGAATTATGTTTGTACTTTTTTTGTCTCATTTATGCCTTCGGTTTTCATGTGTATAATGTGGAATATGCCTAAATACAATCTTAATTTCTGTATAAAAAAAAATTGTATAGCCCGTGCGGAGCACGGGTCCCGGACCCTAGTATGATGAAATAAACACATTATATGAAGTTTATTTTAGTAACGAAGTGGTATCACATACATATGAGTATAACTATACAACTTATATACTTGAGAGTAGTAGCATACAGGTGAAAGTCTTCGTTTACATACTTCTAAGTGTTAAAGTTGTTAATTTCTTATAAAAACGATAGCGTTTGATTGGTAATGCTCAAATATTAATGTTACATTTCTTGACTTTTACGTTTTAAGTGCTTATTAAGCCGTTTTATGTCATTTTTTGTCGTTTTTTGTGTTTGGGCCTCATTCAAAATTCATTAGGCCTTATTAGGCCCGTTGACGTTTTCAATAATAATTTTTTGATTCCGAAAAATGAAAATAACTATTCGCCGTATTTGTTGTCATGTTACAATTTCAAAATTTCGATTTTCATCGTTTCAAGGCGTTAAAACGATATGGGCCCAAACTATACACATATTACATAAAAATTCAAAATTTCGTTTCGAGACGTTTTTAACCATTTTTATCAATATTTGACGTACTTGGTCGTTTTTCGCCTTTTTCAAAAAACTCAAGTTTTGCTAAGATTTGCTCAATTTGGCCATATTATGCCATCATTTTGGCCACATTTTTACACTTTTTTACAACTTGTTCGGAATTCCTTCAAATTTCGTTTTGGCTTGATTTATATCGTTTTGAGTCGATTTTTTCGTTTCGAGACGTTTTTAACCATTTTTATCATTTTTTGACGTACTTTGTCGTTTTTCGCCTTTTTCAAAAAACTAAAGTTTTGCTATCAATATTTGACATCACTACAAGTCACGACTCTCATTCCCACTACCTTGCCCACTACCTTGGCCTTCCTCGTGGATTGAATGCCGAAAAAGCTGAGATTGACGAACCGGAGCTGGAGCCATCGGTGGAGCCCTGTCAGTCAAAACTCCAAGGAGACGCCTGATGAACTCATCGATATCTGCAGGCCTCCTCTCTGGTGGTGTCTCCAAGAAAGCTCGAATCTCACAAGTCACTAGCTGGATCCGCTATATTAACAACATATCAAAACATTACAATCAAATATACTAATTGAATGAATATGACTAATAAAATTTATAATCGTACCGCAAAACTGTCAACCGAAGGTGGAATACGCAGCGGACCAACTGGACGATCGAGTCTACGTGATCTGGGATCCACCAGAGGATGAGAAACTCGATCATACCAATCGAGATAATCATCTGTGACTGCCCAATAGTACCTCGCTCGTGGCTCCCGAATCTGTATCAAAGGCCTGGGGTCCTGATCCCACACACCAAGCAGATCCTTCTCAAAGCCAACTGAATAATGCGTCAGCCTGTTGTTACGTGTCACCTGGATGGGCTCTGGGGGAGGATCTGGGATACCCTGCACATGTCCAAACTGTCGCAGCAGGCGACCTGGCTGATAGAGCTCCTCGATGTCCAGACAACGGAGAATGCCCTCAAACAAAGACGGGGCGTACTGCGGAAGTCTGAAATCCACATTTGAAAAGGGAAACCAGTTAACCTGCAACAAAACATTACAAAACAATTAGTATAGTTTACATTCACACAATATAACGAAAGCATACATTCTTAAAATCTGACCTCCTCATAACGAACACGGTCAAGCATGCCACGAATGGCAACCAAACGATCCGTGCTCTTCCCATGTGGCACCTCTCTGCCCTCCCTCATAGCAGCTGCGGCGTGGTCCATAGAAAGTGGATCTGTCACAAAATGTCCACGAAAATGTGGAAAATATGCCCAGATCCACGACTGCAAAAAAAGGATAATTAGAACTCGACTTCCTAAACATAGCCAATCGTATAGTTGTTTGTGTACTAACCCGCAAAAGAATGCCAGAACTCCACATCCCCATAGCCAATCGCCTCGACGCCTGTCCAAGGTTGCGATACAGATGAGCTAACACTCCAGCTCCCCAAGCATATCGGCCAGTGCTGTCGTGGTCGGCCAAAAGAACTAACCACCAGTGCTTGACTGCTGTAGTCGACTTGTCCACTAGAACTGTAGTGCCGAGAAGCAACAGTACGTACATAGACGCAATGAGGCTCTCATCTCTCTGTCCATCCTCCATCCGCATCATATCCTTCAATCTCTGCTGAAGATAACCCAAAGGAATGCCTCCATCCCTATACCAAGTCTTCACCAGTGCCTCCTCTACGTGAAGCATCTCATCAACAAAAGTGAAGATCTCCTCCCTGCTCAAAACTGAGCTACAACTCCTGCCATGTATAGGCAGCGACAGGATCTCAACCACATCGTGAAGTTTAGGACCAATCTCTCCAAATGGCAAATGAAATGTGTTGGTTTCTGGGTGCCATCTCTCGACGAAAGCAGAAACCAACACATGATCGACAGGACCGGACCCGATATAGCGTAGATCAGTCAATCCAGATCGCTCTGCAAGCTGAAACCACAAATCTGGACCAGGTCTCCTAAACGCCTCTAGTGGAGTGCAGTAGGCGGTGTGGAAGTGAACCTTGACGACCTTCCGTGTCTGGAAAAAAAGTAAAAAATTAACACAGTTACTTCTACAGAATGTCGTTCATATTTCACATATGAACATTATAGTTCAAATACATACCAAATCAAGAGGAGCCTCGCCTTCTGGAAGATCAGCAGGCTGTGGAAAATCAGCATGATCTGCAGCACGTCCACGTCCACGTCCACGTCCTCGTCCTCGTCCTCCGCGTGGAGCGCGTCCACCTCGTGCTGGAGGATCAGCAGCGTCTGCATCAGCAACATCATCATCTGCCTGAGCTCCTCGGCCTCCTCGCTGTCTCTGTATAAATGGAGGAAGAGGACGGGGGCCAGCTGGAATCACAGGTGCGGGAGGATCAACAACTGTAAGCTCATAAATAGCCCTGGCGATGTGAGTCTCATAACTCTTCAGCAACTCATTTGTAAAAGGACCTCCGGGCATCCAAGGTACAGCAGGAGGTGGTACAGGATCTGCATCGGGAGGTGGTACAGTCGGGGGAGGTGGTACATCTGGCGTAGGAGACGAAGGACCTAAATCTGTAGGAGCTGGCGATGAAGGCCCCATACCAGCATGATCCTCTGAAATAATAGGAGGGTCGTCTCTCCTAAGCTGATCTGTCGGTATCTCGGGATGAGATACAATATAATCTGTACCTAAACCCTCACCGTCTCCCAGCATATCATCATCCAAATCAACAGCTGTATCATCGACGTCCATATCCTCCTCCTCACTCTCACTGTAACCCTCATCATCAGCACACGGATCAACATCTAGACCACAATCCCTAACTGCCCCAGTATCTGTAAGTGCACCAGTAACATCAGTGGGTGTCGAACTAGAAGCATTCATCTGGTCTCGAGCAGTAGCAAAACTCTGACGTATGGACGCTGTAATCTGCATCCTCCTAACACGCTCTGTAGCAACAGGAGCCCCCAGAACAAAACCACTAGAAGCCATCGTATCTCGCACCCCCTAATGTTGTTGTTATAGCGTAACGTTATTTTCATAGCGTTACAAAAATAACGTCAAATTCAAAAACGTCTTTTCCATGACATCGTAACGTTACAAACAGTTGTTGTAACATCAATCCTAATCAAAATCATCTCTAATTTCTAAACATTTTGTTCATAACGTTACAAAATTAACGTTATAATTCGCCTAATTTCAATACTTTATATACTAATAATTCATAACGTTACAAAATAAGAGAAGAACAATGTCATATTTCATAGAATAATTAATTCATTACTTTTACAATATAGAATGTCATATTTCATAACATTATGAAATTATTATATTTAACATTATGAAATTATTATATTTCATAACGTTATAAAATTTCATTAATTTCATAACGTTACGAATAAATTAATTAATTTCATAATGTTACCAAATAATATAATTTTATAACGTGACGCAATAAATTACTTAAATTTATAACGTTACGCAATAAATTACTTAATTTCATAACGTTATGCAATAAATTACTTAATTTCATAACGTTACCATATAAATTAATTTCATAATGTTATAAAATAAATTAAATAAATTGATAACGTTACGAAATTTATTTAAATATTTCATAACGTTATCAAATATTATTAAATTCATAACGTTACGAAATTAAATAACTAATTTCATAACATTATAAATTTAATAAATTAATCAAATTAAATAAATTGATAACGTTATGAAATTAAATAACTAATTTCATAACGTTATAAATTTAATAAATTAATTAAATTAAATAAATTGATAACGTTACGAAATTTATTTAAAAATTTCATAACGTTATCAAATATTATTAAATTCATAACGTTATGAAATTAAATAACTAATTTCACAACGTTCTAAATTTAATAAATTAATTAAATTAAATAAATTGATAACGTTACGAAATTTATTTAAAAATTTCATAACGTTATCAAATATTATTAAATTCATAACGTTATGAAATTACTTATTAAATAATTTCATAACGTTACGAAATAAAATAATTAAACTATTTAAAAACATTACAAAAGTTATAGAATATTTAATAAAAATACATACTTGATGTAGATCTACGGGAGTCGAAAAAGCTTCCGGTTGCGCCTCGGTTTGAGAATTCAACCTTCTATTTGCTCGAGTAGCGTACCCGGGACCGACGTTTTGGACGGGTCGCTTTCGGTTTCTTGGCCTCGGAGCGGGTATCGGGGCGGGTTGGGTTGCTGGTATCGGGTCGGGTCGGGCTTCGGGAATCGGGTCGGGTCGGGCTTCGGGAATCGGGTCGGGCACCACCGCTGTTCTTCGTCGGAGCTCTCTCCGGGCACCACCGCTGAACGTCAATGGAACCTCCTCTTCCTCTTCTTCTTCCTCCTCCATAGCAACCCAGCAAGCCACCGTCGACGGCGCTTCCGCCATTGTTGGCTGCTCCACAGTGGGGGGGACGACTCCGGTAGAAATTATGGGCCCAGAAGAACCGCCTTGGCCGGGGCAACTCGATTACATGGTCTATTTAGCTTCTTGGTAGGGGTAAACGTCGGGAAAGGGGGCGGCAGAAATTAGGTTTAGCGGCGGCGGAAATTTGGGGAAGAACAGACGAAGAAGAAGGTCGGGGGAGGGAAATCTGGGGTTTTCAATTAACCGCACCAGTTTTATTTTAAAAAAATAAAATAAAATACGGTGCGGTAACGTTTACCGCACTAGTTTTATTTTAAAAAAAAAAAAAAAACAAATATGGTGCGGTAACTCTTACCGCACCTGTTTTATTTTAAAAAAAAAAAATATATCCTGTGCGGTAATTGTTACCGCACAGGGTTTAAGTTAATCAAAATCTGTTTTTTTTTGTTAATCTCGTATTAACGTGGTGCGTTAATTGTTAACGCACATATCTGTGCGGTAATTGTTACCGCACAACCTTCGTATAGGTTTCAGAAAAATTTCCAACAATGCCCCTGACTCCTTTGGTGCGGTAAGCCTTAACGCACAGATGTGTACTGCAACTGTTACCGCACAGAATAGTGTGCATTTAGCAAAAAAAACGTGTGCATATAGACCAAGCCTATTCTTATGGCTCACGAAGTATTCCACTCATTCCATAACCGGAAAAAAGGTAAAAGAGGATGGATGGCTTTAAAATTAGATATGGAAAAGCTTATGATAAGATACAATGTCCCTTTGTAACCAAAGTCTTGGAATCATTTGGCTTTGACAATAAATGGATTAATTTAATAATGAATTGTATAAAATCGACATCCTTTTCAGTCTTAGTTAATAATGAACCATGACCTATTTTTAAACCTAAATGTGGATTAAGGCAAAGAGATGCTATTGCTCCTTTTATCTTTATTTTATCAATGGAATATTTAGCTCAAGCATTACAAATTGAAATTGATAAACCAAATCATAGAGTAGGATTACAACTAACAAAGAATGGTATGAGGATTCCATTCTTATGTTTTGTTGACGATACTATAATCTTAGCAAATGCTAATATGAAAAACATGATATATATAAAGAAAATATTACAAAAATTTACGGATCTATCCGGATTGGCAATCAGTTTATATAAAAGCTCTTTTCAAACATCTGCAAATATTCCTAATACTAAAAGACAAGAATTAACATCTATTATGAATCTACAACCCACAAATGCAATGAAAAAATATCTAGGAATCCCTATAGTTAGAGGTAGAGTTCGAAATGATACCTTTGAATATGCTGAATCAATTGTCAAAGTGGAAAGCCAATACGATATCGCAGGCAGGTCGAACAATCCTAATACCGTCAAATTTACAATCAAAAGCAAATCATTTAATGCAATGTTTCTATCTACCCAAAAGTGTTTGTGAACAAATGGACAAGATTAATAAAAATTTCTTTTGGAATAATTCAAACCCTGGGTATAAACCTATCACAAATTGGAATAACATATGTAAACCAAAGAAACAAGGTGGACTTGGCATTCACAGAACTGAAGACTTAAATAAAGCGTTACAACAAAAACTCTTATGGAAAATAGCAACAAATAAAAATAATATTTGGACGACTTTGATATCTCAAAAATATCTGAAAGAAAAATTGATTTTTGATTACAAAAAGAAACCCAAACAGTCATGGCAATTTTCCAGACTTCTCCATCTAATAGAAGATTTTAAAAGAGGAGGTCCGGCGACGGTCCGGCGGACCTCCGCCGAACCTCCGCCGGACCGTCGCCGGACCTCCGCCGGACCGTCGCCGGACCTCCGCCGGACCGTCGCCGGACCTCCGCCGGACCGTCGCCGGACCTCCGCCGGACCGTCGCCGGACCTCCGCCGGACCTCCGCCGGACCGTCGCCGGACCTCCGCCGGACCGTCGCCGGACCTCCGCCGGACCGTCGCCGGACCTCCGCCGGACCGTCGCCGGACCTCCTCCGGACCGTCGCCGGACCTCCGCCGGACAACCACCGGGTGGTCGCCGGGAGGTCGTCGGGAGTTCGTCGGGAGGTCGTCGGACCACCACAACTACCCCCACTTGTAGTGGGGGTAACTAGTTTAATCTAAGCCATTGGATGTGAAGGCATCCAATGACTTAGAACAAATTATAGTACGGGCAATATTAATAATTATTTTTCACTTATAAAAACATTTGGCCCGTGCATAGCACGGGCAGAAATGTCTAGTATATATAATTTTGGGGTGGTTGAAAAATATTTATCCATTATATTCACAAAGATATTCCCCATTATATTCATCTTGGGTTGGGCTTTTGCGCGGCCCACTGAAAAAAGTCCAATATTGAAAAAAATATTACTTTCACCAATATATTCACAAAGATATTAATCAATATATTCACAAAGATATTAATCAATATATTCATCTTGAGTTGGGACTTTGTTTGACCCATTGGAAAAAAAGTCCAATATTATAAAAACAAAATTTATTTTTTATAATTGGAAAAAAAAATCAGAACTAAAAGATATAATGAAAAAGATACATATACATCTTTTATAATAGGAAAAAAAATCAAATCTAGAAGATTTTTTTTAGTTTTTAAGATTAAAAAACTGAAACATATAATGGAAAATACATATATTATATTGAAAGGAGTTTTGTTATAATTGAATAAAAAAAAATTAAAATATATAATGCAAAAACACTAAACTATCCCAAAAATAACTTAATGATTCCTTTGTTGCAGGGGCTTATTGGCAATGTTCAGTTATTCAGTTTGGCTTCGGTGGGTGTGATCAATGATGACAGTACTGAGGACCATCTCTGCTGGGGTCCTTCTAGGAATGGCATTTACTCTGTAGCTTCAGCCTATGAGCTCATCCAATCTCCTAGCGCTTCTCCTACTCAGAACTTGCGGCTTACTTTAAGTTGATCTGGAAAATTAAAGTCACGGAGCGCATTCGACTTTTTCTTTGGTTATGTGCTCATGACAGAATCTTGACGAATGTCGAGAGGAAGCGTAGACACCTTACCACCAATGACTGCTGCACTGCTTGTTTCATAGGGCCGGAAACCGCCATTCACATTTTCAGAGACTGTCAAACCGCTAGAACTCTTTGGTCCAGCCTGGTTCGTGCTAGCTCTTCTGTGACGTTCTTCTCTGATGACCAACATACTTGGATTCTGAAAAATCTCAGGAAAGACTATAAGTTTGTCCTCAATGCCTCTAATGATTCAGTTTTCCGCTTGGTTTTCATATTTTAGGGGATCCCCCTTATTGTATTTTACCTTTATTAGCAAACGATGTTAGGGGTTTTGTTATTCCCCGCGTTTTAGCAAATTAGCCTTTTTATATATAATTCTCGCGAGAGTGCCGCCTCTCCTTCTACCAAAAAAAAAACGTTCAAAACATCTGTAAACACAAATTGTTCGTTTTTCCTACGTTAAGACCTCTTCGCAGTAGAACTTTCCTCTCATTATATAATAATAATATCATCACAAGATATATAAATTTTGTGGAAATTTATTTATAATCATCTTAGTAATAGGAGGAGTCATCAAATTACTTATTCTCATTCTGAACTTGAATATTTGGTTGAAAACTATAATATATCTCAATTTAATAAAAACAAATTCATCATATTACATATTTTCAATAAGAATAAAAATGAATTAATTGAACGTAACTAAAATAAATAAAGTAAATGTAGAGTGGAGTTAAAATACAAGTTAAATATGCCTAAAATATTACATTTGAATTTAATTTTAGAAAATAACAAGTTACATCTACCACCACCACTACTCGTAGAAAAACGTATTTTCCATAAAAAAAATTAAAAAAATTTATTAAAAAATAGATATTTAATTATCGATTTAATTATGGATCGATAACATATAAGTAGATTACTATAAAATTACTATTTTTTATTATATAATATGGATAACATTGATTACAAGAAGTAAACATCTTAACAAATTACTCTAAAGTAGGTCATTTTCACCAATTTTTTGCACAAGCTAAATGGCCTTTAATTAATCTATAATGTATATTTTCGCATGAGTTAGAAATACCTAAAATTGCATATACTTTCGATGATTTGAAACTAAAAGATATTATTTATAAGACATTAATTCTAAATTGTCAACTTATGTAATACCAAAGAATACGATAAATTAGTTGAATGTAACTAATACTCTTACATCCACCATATCCTTTCCACAAAATAATTCTACTTCTTTCATTGCGCCTATTGCTGAACCAAATTCTTATAAGGAAACTTGCAATTATCAAGTTTGACAAGATTCCATGATTGCTGAATTTAAAGCCTTGACAGATAATCAGGCTTGGGAGATTTTCTCACTCCCTAAACACAAAAAACCCATTAGTTTGACAAGGTCCGGCGGACCGTCGCCGGACCTCCGGCGGACCGTCGTCGGACCTCCGCCGGACCGTCGCCGGACCTCCGCCGGACCGTCGCCGGACCTCCGCCGGACCGTCGCCGGACCTCCGCCGGACCGTCGCCGGACCTCCGCCGGACCGTCGCCGGACCTCCGCCGGACCGTCGCCGGGAAGTCGTCAGGTGGTCGCCGGGAAGTCGTCGGGTGGTCGCCGGCAAGTCGTCGGGTGGTCGTCGGGAGTTCGTCGGGAGTTCGTCGGGAGGTCGTCGGACCACCACAACTACCCCCACTTGTAGTGCGGGTGATGCGGGGATAAGCCGCAGTTGCCGACCTAGACACCAAACTCGAATAGGAACTCGAACAGAGAAGAAAGGCGGAATTAGAATGAGATGAAAGAAGGATAAGTCGAATGATAGGCCAATTGGAACCAAATCAAACAACGATAAAACCCTTGAACTTAAGAACAAGAACCATACCGAATGATGAAGAAACCCCAACGGATGATTACAACCAAACACAATGACTTTGGTGGGTCAAGGCACCTGGAGGTTGCTCTATGGAGTCCCGATAGCACCAACCTTATGGAGGAGATTGACACACACAAGCACAACTAGGGCCAACTGAACGACAATGCACACGGGGCACTCTTCTCACAAAAGCTCTCTTTTGGAAGGAAAAACGATAAACGTTGTATTCAATATCAAAGTCTGGGGGGCAAAACAATAACTAAGGCAGCCTTATATAGGGTTCATAAGGATGCCGACTAAAGAAATAAACAATAAAAAGTAAATCCTAAAATAATAATCCGAAAACAAATAATATCCGAAAATAATGTTTCTGAAATTCTTCGCCGAGGTCCTGGCCGCGGGTGCGGTTATAGAGCCGCGGGCGCGGTTCTTGCCTCCTGGCCGCGGGTGCGGTTATGGAGCCGCGGGCGCGGTTCTTGCCTCCTGGCCGCGGGTGCGGTTAGGGAGCCGCGGGCGCGGTTCTTGCCTCCTGGCCGCAGACGCTGTTATGGAGCCGCGGGCGCGGTTTCCAGCCGCGGTCGCGGTTCTTCGCTGTCGTCCTCTGCTCGTTCTCGAACCTCGATCATTAGAACAGTCTTCAATGGTGGTTCTTCGTCTGTATTCAACTCCTTGGAACTGAAGAACGCTACTAACTTGTCTAGCTCTTGTTGGACTTCCTTAGCTCTCGAGCGCGTCAATGCACCTTTAAATTCAGGGACCGGAGGTGTCGGTTGTTGTCCAGATGATCCTTCATCATCCTCCCCTTCTTGAAAAGGATTCGACCTCGAATCATCCAGCTCCTCTTCTTCTTCACCCTCGAATAAAGTCAGATCTTGCACATTGAAGGTAGCACTCACTTGATAGTCGCCGGGAAGCTCTAAGACATAGGCATTATCTCCAATCCTCCTAAGTACCTTGAATGGTCCATCGCCTCTTGGGGACAGCTTTGAGTGGCGTTTGCTGGGGAAACGCTCTCTCCTAAAGTGGACCCACACGAGGTCTCCCTCCTTGAAGATGACCTTCTTCCTATTCCTGTTTGCCTTGCTAGCATTTGTAGCAGCTACTTCTAGCAATTTAGCTCTTGTCCTCTCATGAATTTCCTTGATGTGATCAACCTGTTTTCCTGCATTGAAATCCACTCGCTCCTTCGTAGGTAACGGCATAAGATCAAAAGGGGTTAGTGGATTCAAACCATACACACATTCAAAGGGGCTCATCGAGGTTGAGGAATGGATGGCCCTATTGTAGGCAAACTCAACATGGGGTAAGGCTTCTTCCCAAGCTTTCAAATTCTTCTTAAGAATGGCTCTCAAAAGGGTTCCTAAGGTCCTATTGGTTACTTCAGTTTGACCATCAGTTTGAGGATGACTAGATGTAGAGAATAGAAGTTTAGTCCCTAGTTTTCCCCAAAGAGTTTTCCAAAAGTAACTTAGAAACTTCACATCCCTATCACTCACAATAGTCTTTGGTACTCCATGTAACCTAACAACTCCGGTAAAGAACAAGTCAGCCACATGATGAGCATCATCAGTCTTGTTGCAAGCAATAAAATGAGCCATTTTAGAAAATCTATCAACAACCACAAAAATAGAATCTCTCCCTTTCTTAGTCCTAGGCAACCCTACAATAAAATCCATACTAATGTCTACCCAGGGGGTCGTAGGAATAGGCAAAGGAGTATACAATCCATGTGGTTTAACTCTAGACTTAGCCTTAAGACACTCCAAACATCTTTTCAAACAATGCTCAACATCCCTAAGCATATGAGGCCAATAAAAATGAGTATGCAACATATGATATGTCTTGTCTCTACCAAAGTGTCCCATTAATCCACCCTTATGGGCTTCTTCAACAAGCAATAATCTCAAAGAACACTTAGGTATGCACACTTTACTAGCCTTAAACAAGAAACCATCAAACAAGTAAAACTTATCCAAAGTCCCTTTATCTAAACATTGCTTATAAATAGCACCAAAATCAGCATCATTACGATATAACTCCTTGATGTAAACAAAGCCTAACACCTTAGAGTCAAGTTGAACAATTAGAGTATGCCTCCTAGATAGTGCATCAGCAACAACATTATCCTTTCCCTTCTTGTATTTGATAATATAAGGGAAAGTCTCAATAAATTCCATCCACCTACCATGCCTCCTATCAAGTTTGTCTTGGCTCCTAAAATGTTTCAAAGATTCATGATCGGTATGCAAAACAAACTCTCTAGGCCATAGGTAGTGTTGCCAAGTCTTAAGTACTCTATATAACGCATACAGTTCCTTATCATAAGTAGAGTAATTTAGACTTGCACCTTTCAACTTTTCAGAAAAGAAGGCAATAGGCTTACCTTCTTGCATGAGGACTCCTCCAATGCCAACTCCGGAAGCATCGCATTCCACTTCGAACGGCCTAGTGAAGTCGGGAAGCACAAGCAAAGGTGCCTCGGTCAATCTGCGTTTTAGCTCCTCAAACGCCCTTTCTTGAGCCTCCTTCCAAACAAACGCTGAATGCTTCTTAGTTACCTCAGTCAGCGGTGCAGCAATGGTGCTGAAATCCTTCACAAAGCGCCGATAGAAGCTTGCTAACCCGTGGAAACTGCGTACCTGGCTGCTGGTCATGGGTGTCGGCCATTCCTGAATGGCTTTGATCTTCTCCTCGTCCACCTGTAATCCCTGGGAGCTCACTACAAAACCAAGAAATATAACTCTATCAGTGCAAAAATCACACTTCTTCAAATTAGCATATAGTCGTTGTAGACTAAGAGTAACGAGTACTTCCCTGAGATGTTGCTCATGCTCCTCTAGGGACCTGCTGTAAACCAGAATGTCATCGAAATAAACTACAACAAACTTCCCTATAAACTTCCTCAAGACATGGTTCATAAGCCTCATAAAGGTAGAGGGGGCATTAGTAAGTCCAAATGGCATAACAAGCCACTCATATAGACCAAATTTGGTCTTGAAGGCGGTCTTCCACTCATCGCCTTCCCTCATTCGGATTTGATGGTAGCCACTCCTCAGATCAATCTTGGTGAAGTTTGTGGCACCGTGAAGCTCATCCAACATGTCATCCAGCCTTGGTATAGGATGACGATACTTGACAGTTATGTTGTTGATAGCTCGGCAATCAACACACATCCGCCAAGAGTTGTCTTTCTTAGGCACAAGTAAGACCGGAACTGCACAAGGACTAAGACTCTCTCGAACATACCCTTTATCTACAAGCTCCTGCACCTGCTTCTGAATCTCTTGACACTCCTGAGGGTTCATTCTGTAAGCGGGTCGGTTAGGTAACGACGCTCCTGGAATAAGATCAATCTGATGCTCAATGCCCCTAAAGGGCGGTAAGCCCGGTGGAACCTCATCTGGAAACACCTCAGCGAACTCATCAAGAATAGCTTGAATGCTAAGGGGTAGATCAAGTCGAGAATCGGTACCTGCCAACGCAAATCTCTTGCACAGCATCATTAAAGTAGTATCGAAGGGTAAATACTCACCTTCCAGCTCGGCTTTGGACGACAATAGGGCTCGATTCGTCACTGCAGGAACCAGTGCGCCAGAAGAATGACCCGCGGGCGCGGCTGAATCACCGCGGGCGCGGTTTGGCGAATGGGCCGCGGGTGCGGCCTCTGAGCCGCGGGTGCGGTTCTCGTGCCGCTCCTTCTGTCGCGAGCTATCGCTGGCCGCGGGTGCGGCATCTGAACCGCGGGTGCGGTTTTTGGTCACTGCTGTTGTTCCTTCGTTTCTGTCAGGAACCTTTTCCTTGCCTTTGCTCCTTTCGTAAGCTTCTGCTATCTGCGCTGGAGTCATGGGTTTAAGAGTAATAGGCTTACCATTAAAGATGAATGTATGACGGTTAGTATGACCATCATGAGTAACCTTTCGATCGTATTGCCATGGTCTTCCTAACAATATATGACAAGCTTGCATAGGAACTACATCACATAAAACCGTATCCGTATATTTTCCTAAGGTGAATGTTAATTCAGCTTGTTTTAGAACTTTTAATTCTCCACATTCATTCATCCAATGCAATTTATAAGGTCTAGGGTGGAAAATAGTAGTAAACTGCAATTTAGTGATCAATTCAGTACTAACAATATTGCAACAACTTCCACCATCGATAATCATATTACAGACCTTTCCTTGAACTAAACACCTAGTGTGAAATAAATTTTCTCTTTTATTATCTTCACAAGGGGCGGGTTGTACATGTAAATTTCTTTTACAAATCAAAGAATCACCATGTTCATAACCAATTTCATCACTAAGATCATCCTCATCATGCATATCACCTAGGTTTTCTTCTTTTTCACTTTCACTTTCAAGTTCGCCTAGTTGATTAACAATTAATACTCTAGAATTAGGACAATCTTTCATCATATGACCCTTTCCTCTACATTTAAAACATTCAATATCCCTAGCTCTAGAAGTAGGGTTAGAAGTACTCCCTCGGGGTGGATTAGAAGGGCCAAGTGTTGTCTTGGAGGGCACTTGAGTAGTGGATGGCGGATTCCTTCGAGAGCCACTGTCTTCCTTGTTAGGGGCATCTCGGGCTGAAGGATAGGAGTTCCTTCCTTGCTGATTTTTCCAGCCACCTGCGTTTTTGCTCCCTTGGCTCCTAATTTTGGTCTTTCTTTCCACCTTGATAGCCAAATGTAGCAACTCAGTCATTGAGTTGTAAGGGAACATCTCAATCTCACTAGACACATATGGGTGAAGGATACGAAGATATCTAGCCATGGTTGTCTCCTCATCCTCCACCAAATTAGCTCGAACCATTGCTATTTGCATAGCATTGTAAGTCTCTTCGACTCCCATTGATCCTTGCTTCAAATTCTCGAGCCGCTGAATAAGTTCCCTAGTGTAATGTCGGGGAATAAATCGAGCTCTCATCATCCTCTTCATAAGTTCCCAAGTAGTGACAGGATAATCTCCATTGGCAACTCTTCCTCTGATCAAACTATCCCACCAAACTAACGCGTAGCCACTAAACTCCAAAGATGCCAGCTGCACCTTTTTGGCTTCAGGAAAGTTGTGACAATTCCAGACTTGTTCAATCTTGGTCTCCCACTCCATATATATGTCTGGATCACACTTTCCCTCAAAACTCGGGATCTTAACCTTTATCTTCCCCACTCCATCTTGCTCAGGCTCTCTTCGCCTTCCTTGGTAACCTCCTTGGGGACGGCGTGGTCGCCATCCCGCCTCATCTTCTTCTTCAGGCTCCTCTTCGTTATCATTATCACCTAGGTCCTGAAATGCATCATCAAAACGGTTAGCAGCATTGTATCTATTAAAGTGAGGTATAGGAGAGTTACGAAAGCGTCCTCTCCGGTCTTGTGGCAAATCGTCCCGGGGTGTAGGCCTGCGTCTGGGTTCCCGACCCATGCGGGCAGCCTCATAGACTTCTTGCTGAGGAGGCAGGGGCCTCCGATTGTCGACTGGAGCATCATAGGAGGTCCCGATGTGCTCTCGAACCCTTGGGGACGGGGTGGTTCGCTGCTGCCGCTCTATGGCGGTGGTAATGGCCGACGTCATCTCCCGAAACATGTTGGTCATAAATTCCGGGGTAAGGGCGCGGGTCTCCGGGGCTTCTTGCCTCCCATGGGGAGAAACTGACCTGCTCATCACTAACGAAAAGACTAACACAGAACAATATTAAGGTAAGTGTAACTGAAAACAACTCGCTAGTGTTTACTCTCGTATGTTTTCCTCTGCACTCTCTCTCAATTGTCGTTGCAATCAGCTTTTCTTTGATGAATTGGCTTGTATGGATCAATAACCCAATAAGTTGAAACTACCGAGCTCCTAGCAATATATGAATGATGGTAGAGATGGAGATGGCTAGCGTAGTGCGGGGTTTCGACTGTAAGGTTCTGACTCAAACAAGAGACTGACTCAATGAAAGAAAGGAAATAGAACTCGAAGGCGTTTGCAAGAATGAGAATGCAAAACAGAGATATGATTAAGCTTCGAATTTCAAGACAAGCCAATAGGAAGCGTACCTTAACTTGTTCCGACTGATGTCGATTGAAGGATCGAAGACGGAGTCGGGAGGGTTAGGTAATTAATGGAGGCTCGTATCTGAAAATTTTCGGACTGTGGCCTTTGAGGTCAAACCGCGGGCGCGGCCCGAATTCCGCGGGTGCGGGTTTGTGAGGCTAAGCCGCGGGTGCGGCTAAGGTACCGCGGGTGCGGGTTTTTGAGGCTAAGCCGCGGGTGCGGCTAAGGTACCGCGGGTGCGGTTTCTGGCGCGTCCTGTGGTTTCTCACTTCCGTTCGGGCTTGTTCAACCCGATTTCCTTTGAGTTCTTGAGATCCGACTTAAACAATATCAAACTAGACTTTGACTCAACAAAACGTAAAATAAACTACTAACTTTGAGACTTTTCGATTCTTTTTTTTTTTTTTTTATATATTTTTTTTTTTTGATTTTTTTTTTGATTTTTTTTTTTGTCTCAACTAAACAAAACGAAATTACAGATTTGATGTGAGATATTAATCTCAGCAAAATTGAAAATAAATAAAAATAACAACTAACTTGATTTCCCTTGTGGAAAGATAAGATTCCCTTGTAGAAAGATAAGATTTCCTTCTTTGAAGATCTTGTTTGGGCTTCAAGGAAAGAAATTCCAGCAATTCTTTTGGGTTTCTGATGGCTGCGTTTTGGTAGGGATGGATAGATTTTGAGATGGATGAAGGGCTGAATGGATTTTGGGAACAAGGGTGCTCCAAACTCCAATCTTTCGATCTCCACCAACACTAATCGATCCAAGCTTCTTGCACACAACCTGTAATGACTCAACAAGAAATATCAAAGCAATGGAAGACTCAAAATCAATTTCTGAAAGAAACTGACAAACAAGAAAATAAAAGCTGACTCTTTTTGTGATTTTCTGGATAGGGGGTCTCTTGATGTTCTTGTGAAGACGAATGGTGTCAACACAGCTCTGATACCAATTTGATGCGGGGATAAGCCGCAGTTGCCGACCTAGACACCAAACTCGAATAGGAACTCGAACAGAGAAGAAAGGCGGAATTAGAATGAGATGAAAGAAGGATAAGTCGAATGATAGGCCAATTGGAACCAAATCAAACAACGATAAAACCCTTGAACTTAAGAACAAGAACCATACCGAATGATGAAGAAACCCCAACGGATGATTACAACCAAACACAATGACTTTGGTGGGTCAAGGCACCTGGAGGTTGCTCTATGGAGTCCCGATAGCACCAACCTTATGGAGGAGATTGACACACACAAGCACAACTAGGGCCAACTGAACGACAATGCACACGGGGCACTCTTCTCACAAAAGCTCTCTTTTGGAAGGAAAAACGATAAACGTTGTATTCAATATCAAAGTCTGGGGGGCAAAACAATAACTAAGGCAGCCTTATATAGGGTTCATAAGGATGCCGACTAAAGAAATAAACAATAAAAAGTAAATCCTAAAATAATAATCCGAAAACAAATAATATCCGAAAATAATGTTTCTGAAATTCTTCGCCGAGGTCCTGGCCGCGGGTGCGGTTATAGAGCCGCGGGCGCGGTTCTTGCCTCCTGGCCGCGGGTGCGGTTATGGAGCCGCGGGCGCGGTTCTTGCCTCCTGGCCGCGGGTGCGGTTAGGGAGCCGCGGGCGCGGTTCTTGCCTCCTGGCCGCAGACGCTGTTATGGAGCCGCGGGCGCGGTTTCCAGCCGCGGTCGCGGTTCTTCGCTGTCGTCCTCTGCTCGTTCTCGAACCTCGATCATTAGAACAGTCTTCAATGGTGGTTCTTCGTCTGTATTCAACTCCTTGGAACTGAAGAACGCTACTAACTTGTCTAGCTCTTGTTGGACTTCCTTAGCTCTCGAGCGCGTCAATGCACCTTTAAATTCAGGGACCGGAGGTGTCGGTTGTTGTCCAGATGATCCTTCATCAGCGGGTAACTAGTTTAATCTAAGCCATTGGATGTCAAGGCATCCAATGACTTAGATTCATTCTTATTTATCTCTATAAGAGATTTTATTATGGGATTAGTTGAATATAACTAATCTTTACAACAAATTATAGTACGGGCAATATTAATAATTATTTTTCACTTATAAAAACATTTGGCCCGTGCATAGCACGGGCAGAAATGTCTAGTATATATAATTTTGGGGTGGTTGAAAAATATTTATCCATTATATTCACAAAGATATTCCCCATTATATTCATCTTGGGTTGGGCTTTTGCGCGGCCCACTGAAAAAAGTCCAATATTGAAAAAAATATTACTTTCACCAATATATTCACAAAGATATTAATCAATATATTCACAAAGAAATTAATCAATATATTCACAAAGATATTAATCAATATATTCACAAAGATATTAATCAATATATTCACAAAGATATTAATCAATATATTCACAAAGATATTAATCAATATATTCACAAAGATATTAATCAATATATTCATCTTGAGTTGGGACTTTGTTTGACCCATTGGAAAAAAAGTCCAATATTATAAAAACAAAATTTATTTTTTATAATTGGAAAAAAAAATCAGAACTAAAAGATATAATGAAAAAGATACATATACATCTTTTATAATAGGAAAAAAATCAAATCTAGAAGATTTTTTTTAGTTTTTAAGATTAAAAAACTGAAACATATAATGGAAAATACATATATTATATTGAAAGGAGTTTTGTTATAATTGAATAAAAAAAAATTAAAATATATAATGCAAAAACACTAAACTATCCCAAAAATAACTTAATGATTCCTTTGTTGCAGGGGCTTATTGGCAATGTTCAGTTATTCAGTTTGGCTTCGGTGGGTGTGATCAATGATGACAGTACTGAGGACCATCTCTGCTGGGGTCCTTCTAGGAATGGCATTTACTCTGTAGCTTCAGCCTATGAGCTCATCCAATCTCCTAGCGCTTCTCCTACTCAGAACTTGCGGCTTACTTTAAGTTGATCTGGAAAATTAAAGTCACGGAGCGCATTCGACTTTTTCTTTGGTTATGTGCTCATGACAGAATCTTGACGAATGTCGAGAGGAAGCGTAGACACCTTACCACCAATGACTGCTGCACTGCTTGTTTCATAGGGCCGGAAACCGCCATTCACATTTTCAGAGACTGTCAAACCGCTAGAACTCTTTGGTCCAGCCTGGTTCGTGCTAGCTCTTCTGTGACGTTCTTCTCTGATGACCAACATACTTGGATTCTGAAAAATCTCAGGAAAGACTATAAGTTCGTCCTCAATGCCTCTAATGATTCAGTTTTTGCCATTGTTATTTGGTGGTTTTGGAAGTGGTGTAACGCCAGAGTCTTCGGTACGCCAAACCCGCAGGCATACTCCAAATCCTTTTTGATCGATCAGGCTAACATTTCTCACTCCATTTTATCTGGTGTTTTCTCTGACAGTCCCGACCGGGTGGAGTCCTGGATTGCCTGGTCTTTTCCTAGTGGTATTTGGCGCAAAGTTAATACAAAGGGAGCCAGGCGGGGGAGTCCGGGCAACGCTGCTGCTGGTGGGCTTATCAGGGATGATTCGGGCAACTGGGTCCGAGGTTTTGTGGCCAATTTGGGCGCTTGTTCTGTTATTGCTTCGGAGTTGTGGGGTTTGTTCTCTGTCTTAAAACTTGCTTGGGAGTTGGGCCTTCAATTTGTTATTTTGGAAACAGATTCTCAAGTTGCTGCTAGCCTTCTTCAGAAGCCCATTCATCACCTTCACCCACTCTTTAGCCTGGTAAGTCTTTGCCAAGGCTTTCTTTGTAGGGCCTGGACGGTCCGTGTCGATCACATCTACAGAGAGGCGAACTCGGTGGCTGACCGTTTAGCCTCGCTGGCCTTTAATTTTCCGCTTGGTTTTCATATTTTAGGGGATCCCCCTTATTGTATTTTACCTTTATTAGTAAACGATGTTAGGGGTTTTGTTATTCCCCGCGTTTTAGCAAATTAGCCTTTTTATATATAATTCTCGCGAGAGTGCCGCCTCTCGTTTTTCCTACGTTAAGACCTCTTCGCAGTAGAACTTTCCTCTCATTATATAATAATAATATCATCACAAGATATATAATTTTTGTGGAAATTTATTTATAATCATCTTAGTAATAGGAGGAGTCATCAAATTACTTATTCTCATTCTGAACTTGAATATTTGGTTGAAAACTATAATATATCTCAATTTAATAAAAACAAATTCATCATATTACATATTTTCAATAAGAATAAAAATGAATTAATTGAACGTAACTAAAATAAATAAAGTAAATGTAGAGTGGAGTTAAAATACAAGTTAAATATGCCTAAAATATTACATTTGAATTTAATTTTAGAAAATAACAAGTTACATCTACCACCACCACTACTCGTAGAAAAACGTATTTTCCATAAAAAAAATTAAAAAAATTTATTAAAAAATAGATATTTAATTATCGATTTAATTATGGATCGATAACATATAAGTAGATTACTATAAAATTAATATTTTTTATTATATAATATGGATAACATTGATTACAAGAAGTAAACATCTTAACAAATTACTCTAAAGTAGGTCATTTTCACCAATTTTTTGCACAAGCTAAATGGCCTTTAATTAATCTATAATGTATATTTTCGCATGAGTTAGAAATACCTAAAATTGCATATACTTTCGATGATTTGAAACTAAAAGATATTATTTATAAGAGATTAATTCTAAATTGTCAACTTATGTAATACCAAAGAATACGATAAATTAGTTGAATGTAACTAATACTCTTACATCCACCATATCCTTTCCACAAAATAATTCTACTTCTTTCATTGCGCCTATTGCTGAACCAAATTCTTAAAAGGAAACTTGCAATTATCAAGTTTGACAAGATTCCATGATTGCTGAATTTAAAGCCTTGATAGATAATCAGGCTTGGGAGATTTTCTCACTCCCTAAACACAAAAAACCCATTAGCTGCAAGTGAGTCTTCAATGTCAAGCATCGGGAAGATGGCACTATTGAACGATACAAGGCTCGATTGGTGGTCTGGGGATTCACACAATGAGAGGGGATCGATTATACAAAGACTTTTTCTTCGGTTGTGAACATTGTTGAGATATGATGAGGTTTTGATTAAATGACAAACATCCACTAATGGTTTACTTGAGTGCGTAGGTATTGTTACTAGTTTGTGCAGGAACGAAAGAAGTCTACTTGTGTGTAGACAGGAACGAAGGAAGTCTACTTGTGCATAGACAGGAACAAAGGAAGAACAAGCAGGTACAAAGGAAGTCTTGCTGGAATCCATGAGACGTAAGGTTACGACGAATGGAAGACAACTATGAAGAATAAGTTCATCCGAAGAAGATCATTGGTCGAAGATATCTTGGAGAATGGACTTGAAGAATTATGAAAAAGTTGCATTTCAAAGAAGGAAAGAAGATCTTGTCAAAAGAAGGAAAAGAAGATCTCGTCAAATAAGGAAAGTGGCAACTCGTCAAGGATGGACATTGGACGCGCGTGTGAAGTATTGCCAAAGGAATAAGGAAATATTACGCGCAAGGAATATTTCCTTATGCGCTTTGTTTCCTTATGCGCTTTGTTTCCTTATTTGTTCAAGGCGGCGCGCCGAAGTGTAAGGCCCAATGTGACTACTTGGAGAACAAGTTGGAAGGTCACACGAAAGGAAAGAATTCTTAGGAAGAGAATTCCTTGTGAAAGATTTCTTAGGAAGAGAATTCCTTGTGAAAGATATTTTAGGAAGCGATTTCCTTGTTGAAAGATATTGTGAGATTTATGGTAATATTAGAACGGCTAGATTGGTAGTTAGGTTTGGTCTATTTAGTGTGTTATATATTGCATGGGAATTGCGTAGCTTAGTAAGACTTTGAAGAGCAAAAACCTAGTACTCGGTTTAGAGTTGTTCTACGTGTGTGAGATTGAGATTCAAGTGAGAAGAGTGATCCGAGATCTAGCTAGGAAGTCTAGGTAAGTGATCCAATTTCTATTGTAATTAAGATATCAATACAACAAGTAGACTCGTTCAAACTCTCTCTAGTGAAAGCTAAAGAGGAGTGGTTTTTCGCCTCGAGGACTTTTTGGTACTTGGGGTGTTTCCACTATATATCATCGTGTCCAGGTTTGATTTACATTATTGTTTGTCTTTCTGCATTATCTACTTATCAAGGAAGAATAGATTTTGTTCATTGAGTTTTTATACGCTAATCGATCCAACAATTGGTATCAGAGTCTGGTCTCTAGATTGTTTCAATTAGCTTTGCAGGAAAATATGTCATCCAACAATGCAATCAATGACTTGTTCTGGAAACCCCCAATGCTGAAGCCGGGTGAGTATGACTGGTGGGCAATCCAGTTTGAATCTCATACTCAATCCCTTGATGCCCAACTATGGAAGGTCATTGAATTCAGAGATATAGTTGTTTTGGACCTTGCCGGGGAAGACAAGACTAAAGAGAAGAAGAGAATCGACTATGACGATGTCGATTACAAAGTCTTGGAGCAGAATGCTAGGGCCAAGAAGATTCTTCACATGGCTCTAAGTTCAAGTGATCTCAGATCAGTATTAAAATACAAATCTGCGAAAGAAATATGGGATGCACTTGGTAGAACTTACTCAGGAAGTAGCGATGTGAAGAGAAATCGGCTCCTAGCGGCACAAAAGGACTATGAGAAGGCTCTCCAAGAAAAGAACGAATCTTTGGAAGATTTTCATGCCAGATTCGAAGGATATGTCAGCCAAATAGAGTTTCTTGGTGAAGATATCCCCCAATGGAAGGTTACGCATCAATTCATGCAAGCACTAAATTCCAAGTGGGATGGATTCATCAATGCTCTACAAGCACAAAGCGACATCAAAGATAATTCCCTAGAAGATCTAGTCTACCACCTCAAAAGTCATTCAGGGATTCTCGAAAGAAAACTCCAAGGAAGGAAGGAGGTTGACAAGAGTCATTCCATTGCCCTGAAAGTTGAGAGAGTGTTTGATCTATCCCAGATGGAAGACGTCGAGGCTGAAGATGATGAAACTGTAGCCTTGATTACAAGTGCATTTCGTAAAGCTTGGAGAGGGGGCGTGAGTGATTCCCGTTCCACTGACGGAACGAAAGAAATGAAGGAAGTCATATGCTATCATTGCCAGAAGACTGGTCACTTTGCCAGAAATTGCTACAAAAGGAGAGCGGGAGAACCACCCACTCCAAAAGGAAAGCGAGCAATGATGGAAACCTGGGAGGATTCAGACTCAGATCAAGAAGACCAGAAGAATGAGAAGGAAGTGTGCCTTATGGCAGCCGAAGACAGCACGCCTGAAGCCGAGCTAAGTCTTTCTTCCATCATCACTAAATTACAGAGCATGTCTAGTACTCAATTGATTCATATTGTTAGAAGACTTGGAGAAGAGAACGGGGATATACAAGAGAAACTAGATGAGAGAGAAGAGGAACTCTCAAGACTGGTTAACGAAACAAGACTCTTGTCTGAAAAGGTTACCATGCTAGAAAGTCTCTCTTCTTCTTCATCTAGTCCTTGCGAAAAATGCCCCGGGCTCAAAAACAAGATCATATCCCTTGAGAGTAAGGTTTCTGAGCTCGAAAATACAAAGCTTTCTCTTTCTCATGAGAATGAGAAGTTGTATAATGATCTTGTGGTACTCAAGGAAGATGAGGATCACAAGAAAACATTGTGGCTAGATGAGCATGCTAGATCCTATATAAATGGCCTAAAAACCGATTACACAAGTCGATTTGTGCCCCGCAGTGGAATTGGATATGGCTCAGATAAAAACCCTAAAACTCATGAGTCACCTAACGTGAATTTGGAACCTCCCAAGGAACCATCATTGGGAAACCCTTGCAAAAGGTGTGTCACCAAGGTGGAGTCCTTAGGGGGAAACAAATCCGTCGAAAGGATAAACACATGGTTTGATGGGCAGAAAGCATATGCAATCTGGTTGAGCCAATTTCAAAACACAAAGCCGACACACATTGACTTCGAGTCTAGGAAAGCTAACATTCCCATCTTGCCAGGACAAAGCAAGTACGTCAATCTCAAGCAACATCGTGTTTGTTGGCACTGTGGTAACATTGGGCACTACAAGCATGAATGTTCCCTCAGAATCCAAATTGAGGAAAAGATACGTGCTCCTTATCGAGCTCAGAACGAGAGAAAATCAGAGGATACATCAGAGACTCAATCCAAGTCAAAGATGAGATCCAAAGATCACTCCAAAGACACTCCCAAGACTAAGGGTGTGAATGCTCAAGGTGGGATAGGATCAAGAGGATCACCAAGAAGTACCCCAAAAGTAAAGGTTGAGGTTAATCAATCTGAACTTCAAGGTACTACGACCAATAGATCCGTCCCACAAAACTCAAGCAAGCCAAGACTGCTTGGGTAAGGTAAAACTAACAGTTTCTCTCAGGTGAAGCGCAGCTATCCTTGGTACATAGACAGGGTATACTTACAGCGAACAAAGGATATCTCTATGCCACCTCACCAGATCATCTAGAGGGATCCCTCCCTCTGGATCGAAGGAAGGATACAATAGAACCGGTCAAAGGCATTCACTCATTCGTCGCTCCTTGGTATTGACTTGTTGAGTAACTCAACTATGTCAAAGGGGGAAGATATGTTACTACAAAGACAAATCAAGTTCTCATGAAAAGGTTGTTCCAAATGAAGATATGCTGCCCCAAAGGTATGGTTCCTTGAATTTTTTGCTTAATTCTGCTTCCGCTTTCGTCTTCTGTACTTTGTTCTTTCTAGCCTCCTTATCAATCAAAAAAAATATGGAACTATTACCTCGAAGGGAACACAACACCTCATATCGGAGGCTCCCCAAATCAGAAGTATGCAAACCTTGGTCAAAAAGGTATGTAATTCTCTCTCTATCCATACAAACTTTTCCCTATGAAGACATTATTCGTTGGAAAAATCAGTCTTCCCTAGCAAGAGCACTAAGCAAGATCACCCCAGAAAGGAAGGAACTCACTAAGGTATGGTTTTCTCTCTCTATTGTTCCTTATATCTCTTGAAATCCTTCAATGATTGGCTGAAACTTGAATGATCTCTTGTCTCTTGCTCCTAAATCTCATAGATCTCTACAACTCTTAATTTCTATGTAAGATTGACTTTGTGTAATGCCTAAATTTTGTCGTTCCACTCTATGATCATTTACTTGATTGCATGCTTCTCTGAAACTTCATTTTGCATGAACAAGGTCTTATTTTCAGCCCAAAAGAGTCCTCTTGATGATTTGATCCCTCATTATAAGCCCAAAGGATAAAGGTACTCTACAGCCGTCCCTTAAGCCTAAATCATGATTGTATATTCCTATGAGCCAATCTTATGTCATCACATCTGGAATCTCTCATCATGATTTTTAAATTATCCATATTATTATTTTGTATGATATTCTCTTGTACCATCTCTGGTAACGATACCCCCCATATCATACACTACGATCTTTTTGGATTGCCTTGGAAAGAAAAGGATTGTTTTTGTCACACGAGAAGTCCGATTGGGTGGAGACAAAAGTGCAATGTGTCAGAGTTGCGTGTCTGCAGCGTGTGGATTTCTCAAGGATAAATGACCTCGGTAATTAAATGGGAAGGCAATTATTCTGCCGTGTGAAAAAGGAATGGTAAGGAAGGATGTTTGGAAAGTGTGTACTTATGTAATGATTGTGGCGTGTGAACAAGGAAGAAGATCTCAAACGGCCTAAAATTCAAATCTTCCCAAAAGACGATTCGATCATCCACCTTCCCTTATATAAATCCTCATTCCCAAATCCTTAATCTCACACTCTCAAATATTCCCTGAAATCTCTAAAAACTCCCCTGCTCTCCAAAAATCCCAAGCTCCTCAACAATGGCCTCCAACTCCTCCACCCAAAACCCCTCACTCGTCATTGCCGACGATGAAACCCTAGAATCCCTTCTTCAAAAATGAGTCGCCGCAGGTTACATGTCCCAAAACCCTCTCATCCCAAATCCTTCTCCTGTCCTCCCTGAGTCTCCATTCATCGATCTCATGTCCGCCATGGTGATCTACAAAGAACCCAAAGCCACAGAACCCATCATCCCTGAAACCCCTGATGAGTCTCCTCGCCCAGCCAAGCCAATCATCGATGTCGAAAATGATGAGTCTCGGCCTGCCGGCGACGTCTCTGAGACGGCGCCAAGGCAGGACGAAACCCTAGACGATTTCGAGAAAGATCTTGACGCCGATGTCCAAATCCTTTCCTCTCAAAAGGGAAAGAAGACGGGCAACAGCAGAGGGGTCACAGGGAAGAGGAAAACCCGCCCTCAGCTGGCTAGAGAGGCTGCTAAGAAGTCTTCTGAGGAGACTATTGAAGAGATATTCGAGCCCAAATCGCCTACACCAAACAAGGCCAGGATCACTGCCCTGACGAGGAAGAGTGCCAGAAAAGGGAAGGGAGATGTTGTGAAGAAGGAGAATTCTTCTTTGAAGAATGTGTCTGGAAGGTCAATAGTGAGAAAACTAATTTTGGAGGAGAAGTTTCTGGAGGAAAATGGTTTGGGAAAGGTGTCTGAGCTTCTCAAGGCTCAAAAATGGGGTCACTTGTTTACAGAAGGGGAAAGCATCAATTCAGAGTTGTTCAAAGAGTTCTACGAGAGCTTTATTCTAGAAGAAAGACCACACGCCATCACAGGAAGGTTTACGGCTGGAGGACAACCGTGCTCTATCTCCAGCATTGAGCTCGCCTTTATCCTAGGAGTTCCTCATGAAGGCTTCAGCAGTTACTCCAAGGGACAGTGGCCGCAAGATGTTCAACCTTTGGAGCTGAAAAAGAGGATTAGTGAAGACGAGAATCCACCAAATGTTGATGTCAAGACAAACTCAATGGGTGTGATCAATCGCCTTCTTCATTCCATCTTGATCAGTAACATTACTCCCAGAGAACAAAAGAGAAACACCATCTTAATCCAGGACTTTATGCTGATGGAGAAGCTGCTCAAAGAAGATCAGGTAAACTTGGCCAAAGTCACCCTACTGCACATGGAACACGCGAGCAACAATGAGACCCATGCTCTTCCTTACCCCAGTATCGTCAAAAGGATTCTGAAGAGTCTGATGGTGTATTCGGAAGAAAGTGAAGCCGTGTTCTATAGGCATTTGGACGAGAGCAACCTGAGAAAAATTAAGTTCAAGAAAGATGAGAATGCAGGCTAGATAAGGGCTCAAGACACTCAGATTGAAGATGCTGAGGTGGTTTTGCCTGAAAGCCCTGAGGAGGAACAAAATGAAGCGCCAACGATGGTCTATGAAACGCAGAATGCCATAGGGAAGTTGCGCCATGCTGTTGCAAGTCTCTCTGATCAATAACAGCGGCTGATAGGAACGTTTGAGAAGGAGATGAGTCTAGTAAGACTCTAACTGGAGACGATAGAGACGACCCTTGGAAGTCTCCTGCCCCAGTCATCTCCTCGTAACGACATAGAATGATCCTATCTTTCCCTGACACATCTGACCCCCACTTTTTGTTCCCTAGCCTCATTTACTGTCTTCTCTTTGTTTCTATTTCACATTGGTCATGCTTTCTGTTGTTTATGATTGCATGTTTATCTTGTTTTAATTGTATGGCGGTCTGATGTAAGGAGGGCGTGGCCCTTTGTTAGTCTTAATAGAATTATGCTTCAGTTGTTTCGATCTATGAGCTCTTAAGGTGCAATTTGAAATGATTTCATTCTTTTTTATGATGCCAAAAGGGGGGAAATTAGAGGATAGCAGGACTTGAGGGGGAATTCATGACTTAGTTGTAGTTCGTTGTTTTTCTGAGGGGGAATTTTTAGTGCTTTGTTAGTCTTTGTTCCTTAGCTAGTATATATGTCTCAGGTTTATACTCTTATTGTTAAGGATGTTTGTCATCATCAAAAAGGGGGAAATTGTTGAGATATGATGAGGTTTTGATTGAATGACAAACATCCACTAATGGTTTACTTGAGTGCGTAGGTATTGTTACTAGTTTGTGCAGGAACGAAGGAAGTCTACTTGTGTGTAGACAAGAACGAAGGAAGTCTATTTGTGCGTAGACAGGAACAAAGGAAGTACAAGCAGGTACAAAGGAAGTCTTGCTGGAATCCATGAGACGTAAGGTTACGACGAATGGAAGACAGCTGTGAAGAATAAGTTCATCCGAAGAAGATCATTGGTCGAAGATATCTTGGAGAATGGACATGAAGAATTATGGAAGAGTTGCATTTCAAAAAAGGAAAGAAAATCTTGTCAAAGAAGGAAAAGAAGATCTCGTCAAATAAGGAAAGTGGCAACTCGGCAAGGATGGGCATTGGACGCGCGTGTGAAGTATTGCCAAAGGAATAAAGAAATATTACGCGCAAGGAATATTTCCTTATGCGCTTTGTTTCCTTATTTGTTCAAGGCGGCGCGCCGAAGTGTAAGGCCCAAGGTGACTACTTGGAGAACAAGTTGGAAGGTCACACGGAAGGAAATAATTCTTAGGAAGAGAATTTCTTGTGAAAGATTTCTTAGGAAGAGAATTCCTTGTGAAAGATATTTTAGGAAGCGATTTCCTTGTTGAAAGATATTGTGAGATTTATAATAATATTAGAACGGCTAGATTGGTAGTTAGGTTTGAGCTATTTTGTGTGCTATATATTGCATGGGAATTGCATAGCTTAGTAAGAATTTGAAGAGCGAAAACCTAGTACTCGGTTTAGAGTTGTTCTACGTGTATGAGATTGAGATTCAAGTGAGAAGAGTGATCCGAAATCTATCTAGGAAGTCTCGAACGAGTCTACCTACAAGTAGACTCGTTCAAACTCTCTCTAGTGAAAGCTAGAGAGGAGTGGTTTTTCGCCTTGAGGACTTTTTGGTACTTGAGGTATTTTCACTATATACCATTGTGTGCAGGTTTGATTTACATTATTGTTTGTCTTTCTGCATTATCTACTTATCAAGGAACAATAGCTTCTGTTCCTTGAGTTTTTATACGCTAATCAATCCAACACAAGATTATTGTTATACCCGGTCGCTATAAATTCACTTGTCTTTAATGTTCATCATCACTACATAAATCATTAAGCGTACTTGTTCTTTAGCTAGAAGGCACATGCACACATGCTGCATCATCAAAACTGCAACGTTATACTCCCTCCGTCACCTATTATAGATCTCGTTTGTCATTATCGAAGTAAATTAAGGAAAGATGACCGAAAAGTAGAGAAAAAAGATATTGTTAGTGAGTGTGAATTTTTATGTAGCAAAGAGAAGATAAATGTAAATTGGTGTGAGTTTTAATGTAAAATAGAGGAAAAAGAGTATAATTTGATGTGACGTTGATAATAAGACAAAAGATATTAAAGGAAACCAGGAACTATATTTCGAAACACTCAAAATGAAAAACGAGATCTATAATAGGGGACGGAGGGAGTACATGTTACGAGTATAATGCTTGTACATATATGTTTGTTTTGGTATATATCTAATCTTCTATCTTCTAATCTAATCTAATCTAATTTAATATCTATATGTATATAGTATAAAAATCGAGGAGAGAGAAAATTAAATACCGCATTAAATACCTCCACATTTCTATTGGTTAATAACTCTCCTCGATTTAATACTTATATTTTCTACTTGGTGGGTTTTATACATTATAATAATTAGATCAAACTCCATTAAAAACATGATCCAAAGTGAGGGGGTTACCCGAATTTATTCATCAAGTGTCAGTTACATATGGTCACTACTAATCATATCCTGCTCTAACAAACTAAGCATTCCTTCTGGCGGGAAAGTAAAAACTGTGAACTCTCTGAAGCAAGTACGACTGTATTTTGCAGTCCAGTCCGCAACCTGATTCGCCATACGTGGAATATATTGAAGCCTCCACTGTCTCCTATTTCTGCCTCTGATTTGTTGTATACGTGTGATTGATTTGCCTATGCAAACTTGGTGGCTCGTCTGCATAGTTCAGCAAGTTTACCACCTCCAAGGCATCACTCTCCACCAGTTGGTTCCTGATGTCCATCTGATCCGCAAGTTCAAAGCATGCAGCAGCCCCAACAATTCTACAGCAAAAGGCGACTTTCCAGCAGCTTTGGCGACAAAACCCCTCACGAATTTTCCTTCATGATCACGAAGTAATCCACCTGCGCAGACACTGTCATTATCCTCCAAATATGATCCATTTGTATTCATTTTTCAATTGCCCAGCAGCAAGTCGTATCCATGTTGCCATCGTGCTGCTGAATTTGGTCGTGAATCCAGATTGCAGGTGACATAGATCAATATATTCCTGCGCATGATCTCGAACAAAACTTGCCTTTGATGTCGGAATGTGCAAAGCTGAGTCAAAAGCCTTTGCATTCCTCCATTTCCAGAGTCACCAAACACCGAAGGCAAAGATAGTAGGCCATGGTTGTTGATGTTTCAGGTTACTGCCGATCCAAGCTTTTAATTCTCCATTGCTGAATTCTTGTAACCTGTTCAGAGGAAGCAGGTCATGCCACATTGTGCTCGCCATAGGACAATCCCGAAGAATATATATGAAGGGTGGTTTCGATATTGTTGTGACAGTGGCCACAGTGCGGGTATGTACCAATATGTTGGCGAACTCTATTAGTGTTGGTCATTAGAGCGTCATGTAGAGAGACCCATATAAAATTACGGACTCGTTCCGGTGGTTGAATACTCCAGGTCTGCTTCCATATCAGGTGTTCTTCATCGCCTTCATCAGATCGTATCAACCGCAATGCAGAGCTAACTAAATTTTTTCCAGAATTAGTGCCCTTCCAACTGAATTTGTCTCCGACCTGTTCAACATTTACGTTGATATTCCCAATCAAACCCATAATATTAGCCAGCAGAAGGTGCGCAAAGTGGTGCCACTCCCATGAATTCCTCCTCCTCTATGTTGCCAACCACGAGGTCTTCCAGCGGCTGTTTGCAGACCCAAGAGTGGCTCCAGAATAGAATGGAGGATCCGTCACCAATCATTGTTGTCACCCCCTGTTGCAGAGTGTGTCGAGACAGCGTGATACGTTTCCAGAGATTTGAGGCACCTGACGTTGATGAGAACATGTCCCGATCACATCTCCCGTTGCAGTACTTATTTCTCACAACCCTTGACCACAGCGCTCTTCGGCTCGTTCAACAGTCTGTAGCCCATTTTGGTCATGAAGGCGTCGTTCATTTGTCTCATGCTCTTCATACCCAAACCACTCGCTGCCTTCAGCTTGCGTAACTCTTCCCATCTAATCAAATGATCTTTTTGTTTCTCCTCAGTTGAGCCGCAAACAAAGCCTCTTGTCTTCTTCTCAATGTCATCGCAGACACCTCTCGGTAAGTGGATGCTCTGCATCGAGTAATAAGGTATCGTAGCCAAGGCAGAGTTAGTTAAGGTGACGCGACCCACCATTGACAGCAGACGGGACTTCCATCCAGATAACTTTGCATCAACTCTGTCTAGAATATGCTGAAATGATGATTTGTTGAGACTAGCTTTAGACATCGGTATACCAAGGTATTCCCGAGGTCGTTTGTGGCTGGTATACCCCCCTCTCTGCAGATGCGATCGATCAGATCCAAGGGCGTGCCATCTGAAAAACATAACATGGATTTGTTATAGTTTATATTCGCTCCCGAAGCACTGCAAAACCGGTTTAAGCAGAACTTCATGACTCACATTTGTTCCACCGAAGCCTCCCCAAACAAGATCAAATCATTTGCGAAAAATAGGTGCGACAGTCCCGGCCCCTAAGGTGATAGAAATATGGGACGACATGCTCGTGAGGATACCGCCTCATCTAGAATATGACCCTCTCTCCATACATAAAACGAATAAGTATGGTGATAGGGGGTCGCCCTGGCGGACCCCTCTGGAAGGCTGAAAACTCTCCCCAAGTTTCCCATTCCATAGAACCTTCATATTACAGTTTGTAACGCAGCTCATGACGAATTGAATATTGTTAGCCGGCAATTTGTTCTCTGAGTGTATCTCTCAAAAACTCCCATCTAATCCGATCATATGCCTTCTCCAAATCAATCTTGCCTGCCATAATTGGAGTCGCCGATTTACAACGCATTGAGTGCATAACTTCCTACGTTATTACAATATTATTTGTAATCTGTCTGCCTGGTATAAAACTCGCTTGCGTAGGAGCCACTACTTTTTGCATCAATGGCTTCAAACGAGAAACAGGAGTCTTTGTTGCAAGTTTGAAGGACACGTTGCACAAGCTGATGGGTCTTAGATGATTGACAGTCTTCGGGTTCTCGGTCTTGGGGATGAGTACGATGACCGTTTCATTCATAGAGTCCGGAATTTTACTTCCACCGAGGATCTGTAAAACTGCAGTGCACACTTCTTTATGAACAACATTCCTGTTTTTTGGTAAAAGATCGCCTGATATCCGTCGGGTATTGGCGCTTTGAGAGCTCCCATACCGTCAACATCAACTTTTATATCTTCTTCCGTAAACTCCCGGCTGAGTTCCTGCAGGTCAGTTTCATCAAGCAAGGGAAAATGACCACGAGGCATGTCAAAGGGACCGGTCAAAACTGACTCCTCGGTATATAACTGCCTGAGATGCGAGGTAACCATCTGCTGCATTTCTCTTTGATCCCAAACCCCTTCATTTGTTTCGGTACGCAACCCCTGAATTTTATTCTAATTTTTCCTGACCACAACACACGCATGAAAGAACCGAGTGTTGCGATCCCCACAGATTAAAGCCTCGGAAGGTGCTTTCTGCATCCAAAAGAAGTGGATCTTCTCTAAGGTGACATCGAGTTGCTTCCGAAGTTTTCTATCCAGCTTCATTAGTCCAGGAGACTGAGTGTTACCCAAGCTGCGTTGGATGGCTTCGATGCGTTTCCACAGCTTATCTCTCGTACACAAGAGGTTCCCGAAGACGGATTTATTCCATTCGTCTAGGTTTAGAGCTAAGGTGGAGAGGGCCTACGACAGAGGAGCTCCATGTTCCCAGTTGGCAGCCAAGAAGTTCAGAAATTCGTGATGAAGGAGCCAGGCAGCTTGAAATCTGAATTACTTCGCATTATGCCGGAGGTTGGAGAACCCCTGTAAGCCCAGTAAAAGCGGGGAGTGGTTCGACTGTACGGTAGCTAGATGCTTGATTGAACCATCCTGAAACATGCTTCGCCATTCGACGTTACATAGACCCCGGTCAAGGCGTGCACAAGTGATACGCTGCACTTTGTATAGCATAACTAGGGATTATTACACTATCTTTAGAGTGGATTTGTATGGTCTTGGAGTCATTTATACTACTTGGATTATCTTAGATGAAGTGAAGAATTAGAAAATTGAAGAATAGATTTGAAGACACTTAGGAGAAGACACTCAGAATTGAAGAATTGATGGTACGCAGCAGAGATGGCGATCGCCATCCTCATATAGCGATCGCCATCTCAAGACAGAGCTGAGAAATATGACTAAGTACAGTGATGCGCGCTTGGTCTCCGGAAAGCCAATTGCGCTCTAAGATCTTCGACTGAAACCTTGGAAGTGTTATGGTGGATGTCTTTTGAGGGGAACGAAGGTAGATATGGGAGTATGCAGCGAAATTGTTTGGATATAGACGACAAGTTGCCTTGTCGAATTGGGATATGAATGTTGAAAGCTTCAACAAGCTAGTTTTGTAAGGGGGTCGGCTATGGTGATTGAGGGTTACTCAAACAGTGAAGTTTTGACTAGGGATGTAGAAGAAATGGATTAGAAGCTATGAGAACTTATGAGGCTAGGGATGTAGACGAAAGAGGATAGAAGATATGGTGAAGGAGATGAGAAGAAAGAGCCTGAAAGATTGGTGACGCCTAGTTCAAGAAGATGGAGGAAAACTCGTCTCAACAAAGGTTCTTGAATTCAATACTAAACGTGAGATTACAATGGTGGAGGTTGCGCCTTATAAAGAGAAAACAAGAAGAAAGAAACGACCTAGGGTTGCAAGGGAGAGCCGGCGGCTAGGGTTTGGTTCTAGGGCTTGGGCGAGCTTGGGCTTGAGTGCCAAGAGCCCAATAGGACGGCCCAAACCATGCAAGGTTGAGCCACTCCATATTTAGAAACTTTCTAAAAATAGAAAGTTCTAAAACGCTAGCAAAACCCGAGACGAACAACTTCCTAAAAATGGAAAGTCTCCTAACATGTGACCGAGACAACAAATCCCAAATAGAGACAACAAATGCAAATAGGGACAACAAATCCCAAATAGAGACAACTAATGTTTGAGACAACAAAAACCAAATAGGCGGCTTGTAGTGAGATCTTCACCTACGAGCAATCTCGGCGCGGAGGAGGGCTACCACGGCGCTGAGTCCATAGTCGCCGGCAATCATGGGGTTGCACTCAAGATGAGCATTGGTGCGCCCGAGCTGGAACTTCAAATGAGCCTTCATCAAGGCTGTGATTTGGGCGCCGGCGCGGGCGAAGGCTTCTCGGCGTTGGAGGATTGGCCGGAGGTTTCCATGGGCGCTCAGTGGTGCGCTCGAACCCTGGGGGTGGACCATAGTCAAGGCCAGAAGATGGCTCGACAAAAGTTGACAGGCGCTCGGAGAATTCTTCGAGCTCCACTTTGATGGGCACCGCTGGCTGGGCGCTTGGGGCCGTTGACTCGAGTAGGGCTGGAAGCTTGGCTTGGGGAGCCTAGGCGAGGTCGGAGTGTCATGGCATGACACGGGGCCTTCTTGCGCTTGGCTCGCTTCCGGGAGCCTAACCTCAACATGGGTTGAGTCTTGGTGCTTTGGCTCCACACCTTGTCCATTTCAGCTAGGATTCTTCGGGTGTGTCGAGTGAGCCTTGGAGGAGACACTAGGGTAGTCATGGAGATAGGCTGGGGCGCATCACCCTCCCCCACTTGGTTGTGAAACGTCCCCGTTTCACGCAAATTGAGACTTGCTCCAAAGAAGTTCTTGTCCGTCCGAAGCTGCAAGAAAACACTGTTTTCCAAAGCAATATCAAGTGTAAAAGTAGGGAAAGAATGCTTACCAAAACCAAAGAAATGGAATTGAGGTTCGGGCGGCGCATGCGGGGAGGAAAATGGTGGCCAGTATGGTCGAGCGCCTTGAACAATTTTCTGGGCAATGTTGGACACGCAGCATGTGTCCTTTGATCATGAGTAACGCTCGAAATAGAATTCGAGTTGCCTGAGTGGATAGTGAGAACGCCTTGGGCTTCTATTGGTGCACGTCGTTGATGCGATTGTGGCCAGCTTGGCTGGGCCCTTTTGACAATTTCCCGAGCAATAGTTGGCACGCAGCATGTACCTTGGATATCATTAGAAGTGCTCGAGACAGATTGTAAAACGCCCGAGTGGTTGGGGAGAACGCCTAGACTCTCTTGGATCTCTAGGTTGGGTGCCGGCATGGGTCTTGTCGTGCCAAATTCAGCGGCTTCCAACCTTCTTTGTTCAGCGTGCTCATGCCAAATTCCATCAACCATCTTTAGAGGGTCAAAAGACCAATTGTGTTCCTTAGCTAGGCGTTGGAATTTCTCAGAAATTTTATGCATGCGCACCATGTCTTGTACTTTTGGTTGAGGCTCCGTCTCTGCCTTCCTAGTCTTATGGTCCTGCAAAATTTGGTTAGGAGACATAGGCAAAAGCCTCACACGTACATCATTATGAGTAAAGGTATACTCATTCTCAAAGCCATTATGAAATACTTTTCTATCAAATTGCCATGACCTACCTAACAAGATATGCGTAGCATCCATTTTAACCACATCACAAAGTACTTCATCATGATAGTTCTCAATAGAAAAAGCAAATAAACATTGCTTATTAACAACATCACCACCCTGGGAAGAAATCCATTGTAACCCGTAGGGAGTTGGGTGAGGAGAAGTGGGATGAGCAAAGTAATCGACTACCTTGTCACTCAAGAGGTTTGAGCAACTACCGCCGTCAATAATCAAAATCAAATTTTCCTTTTTACCATTGACATTCACCACGCAAGTAGATTGGAACAAATTAGACCTTTGCTCGCGGTGTGGGGCTTCCTTGACATGCAGGGTGCGTCTTGTCACTAGGGCAAGAGCCATGCCATCATTTGTTGCTTGTGGATGACAAGCATAAGCATCATAGTCCTTGGATTCAGCCACCAAAGTCAAGGCCGTAGCCACTTCTTCTTTCCCTTGGTCTCCTTCTTCTTCACATGACTCATATTCACCATTTTGAGTCATTAGGACCTTCTTGGGGTTAGGGCAATTGTGTCCAATGTGTCCTCGTCCACCACACTTGTAACACTCAATGTCACTAATCTTAGGTGGAGGCATTGCCTCCTTGTCCTTCTCTTTTGATCTCGATCCTGGTTTCAAAACACTAAAGAAGAGGGATTAGTAGAAACCGAAGGTAAGGGAGTAGAATCATACCTTTTTTACTGTGACGCCGGCCATGCTCTTTTCCTTACCAATTGATTGTGCAATTGCATGGCTGCATGCGTCAAGCTATTGATGTCCTTAATGGGAAGGACCTCTAGTTGGTCTCTCAAGGTAGTGTTGAGACCGCTCAAAAATTTTGTCCTCAAAGTCTAAGGTGAAGCACTTACTCCAGCTTTGAAGTGCATGTCCTCAAACTTTGCAAAGAACTCCAATGGTGTCATTGTTCCTTGTCGACACATAGCAATCTCCATCTTCATCTTGTTCTTGTAGTCATCCGGGACATACTTCCTTGTCATAGCTAAGACAAGTTGATACCATTGACGAATAGGGCGAAGATTGCATCGTTGTCTATCTTGGACAAGCCTATGATACCATGTCCTTGCAGCCCCGGTAAAATGAAGTGTCGCCACTTCGACCTTCACAAACTCATCATAGTGACAATGATCTAGGACGTACTCTGTTGCCTGCGTCCATTCCAGAAAGAAAGAGGGGTCGTAATCACCAAGAAAGCTAGGGTTTGATTTTTACCTTTATATCTCAACGTCCTTGGACATTAGGGCGTCGCTCATCATTTCTGTCACGTCGGTCTCCTCGGAGTCTAGGAATGTCATCGTCACTCGCAGCATGGTGACGCTCATTTCTATGCCTTTCTCCTCGGCGGCGGTGGTCTCTAGGATCTCCATCCTCGAAACTTGTAGGAGGTGAACTATCTCCAGTTGGTTGGCGTCTTAATTCATGAGGCATATGCCTCATCCGGTCACGTTGTCGAGGCTCAACGCCTCGCCTCTCGCCTCAACGCCTCGCCTCTTGCCTCATCGCTCATCCGGGCGCCTATAGCCAATGCCCGGGCGTCTATCAGCTTGCCCCGGGCGTCTTGCTTCTATTCCCAGGTGCATCATGTTGTTGTGCTCAGGGGGAATGTAGTCACTAGTCACCTGCAAATTCTCAATAGGTTCTCGTAAAGGAGGATGAAATTGACGAGGATTGTACTTACCTGCGTCTTTAAAGCCGTCAGAGTCAAATTATTTGAAGCCGTCCCGGGAATGTGTTCCTTGGGAGTCTTCGTCACTTGGTGGTTCCCATGGACTCCTTGGACTTTGAAAGTGAGCAAATTGCTCAACATCAAAAGCAGAGTCACGCCTGGACCTATGGCGTCGGGAAGGCCCGGAGCCGTCTTGTCTGCACTTGGGTGAGTGCTCGGTGACTCGACACTGAGCACTTTTGAGCACTTGTGCAGGGCGCTCTCGCTCCCTTTCTTGATCATTTTCATGCTCCCTTTCATGTGCTTTGTGGCGCTCTGCAGATCGCTCTTCTTGGTCATGATGACCGCCTTCACTTGTGTGGCCCTCGCTCTCGGTTTGAAGTGGTGAGCGCAAGGGTCTGAAGCGATCATCTTCTCCTTCTTGGCGACTCTCAATGATAGAGTTGAGTCGCCTTAGGGGCTGTTGTTGAGAGCTTGAAGGCATTACAGATTTACCTTTATCTTAGGGAAGCTGAGGTGCATGCACTTGATGGGAGCTTTGAGTAGCAAGCCCCGGGAGTTGTTGTGTTGCATGGACACCTTGGTTGGTTGCTTGAGGTGGAGCAAGGGTGACTGAAAGAGCTCGATGTTCTTGCTCCAAAAAGGCCATCCTTTGCCTCAAGGCTCTAATCTCATCAAGAGCCTCAACCAGGTCTTGCGCAGCTCGTGTGTCGGCGTCTTCAACTTGGGATGTCTCTTGTGGTCGGTTGGGAATAAGGGGTTGGTTGTTGTTGTTGCCTGAGTTGGTTTGACCCTCGGGTTCAGTGAAGGTACCTATACAGATAGCCATGGCGAGAGATCAAGTGCACAAAAGCAAGAACAAAGCAACGAAACCAAGCAAGTGAACCGTCTAAACATGTAACCAAACAAAGCACTCGAGGGTGTCTAATTTGGCTGGCCGTTTGGCGGTTTTGGCTGGCTATAGTCTCAAGAAACAACCGAAAAACAATGCAAGAAAATCCAGCAAGGCACTTATGCAAACTAATCAATCACAGATGCAAGAAAATAGCATGCAAAGACAAGATGAATTATCAAGCGACTCTAGACGATGGGGAGATCAGAAATGGACGAACCAAACACAGTGTAGACTCAAGGGTTACCTTATTTGGGTTGTGCCTTGGTCGAACTAGAAGTCTTTTGACTTAACTTTTTGTTTTTAATAATAGATCTCGACTTTGATTTGATCTTTCAAGATTGTATGGTTCGAGATATATGCAGCAAGAAAGCAAAAGATATGCTCAAGATAGGATAGAGAGTAATCGGCCAAACGAGATAATAAATCAAATCTCAACAATATACTAATCTTAACAAAAGGATATGAAAAGATATGCAAAGATTCTAACAAGAAAATCAAGCAAATATTTTCGGCAATCTCAATGGTCAAGGGCTAGTAATTTCGGCCAATATCTTTCAAAATCTCCAAGTATTTCACAAGGAAATTCTCCTAAGGCAAGTTAATAAATTTTTTTGATATTTTCGGACAATCTTTTTGGCAAAGGTCGTGACCAACTATAGAGGTGAGAAAAGAAAAAAAAAATCAGCAATGGAGGAATGGAAAGATGAATGAATAACGAGTGAATTGAAAGGATAGGTTGTAAAAGACAATTAACACTTACAAGATGACCTTGCTCTGATGCCAGTTGATGCGCGCCTGGTCTCCGGAAAGCCAGTTGCGCTCTAAGATCTTCGACTGAAACCTTGGAAATGTTATAGTGGATGTCTTTTGAGGGGAACGAAGGTAGATATGGGAGTATGCAGCGGAATTGTTTGGATATAGACGACAAGTTGCCTTGTCGAATTGGGATATGAATGTTGAAAGCTTCAACAAGCTAGTTTTGTGAGGGGGTCGGCTATCGTGATTGAAGGCTACTCAAACGGTGAAGTTTTGGCTAGGGATGTAGAAGAAAGGGATTAGAAGCTATGGGAACTTATGAGGCTAGGGATGTAGACGAAAGAGGCTAGAAGATATAGTGAAGGAGATGAGAAGATAGAGCATGAAGGATTGGTGACGCCTAGTTCAAGAAGATGGAGGAAAACTCGTCTCAACAAAGGCTCTTGAATTCAATACTAAACGTGATATTACAATGGTGGAGGTTGCGCCTTAAAAAAAAAAAAAAAAATTGAATGAAACGACCTAGGGTTGAAAGCGATAGTCGGCGGCTAGGGTTTGGTGCTAGGGCTAGGGCGAGCTTGGGCTTGAGTGCCAAGATCCCAATAGGACGGCCCAAACCATGCAAGGCTAGGCCACTCCATATTTAGAAACTTTCTAAAAATAGAAAGTTCTAAAACGCTAGCAAAACCTTAGACAAACAACTTCCTAAAAATGGAAAGTCTCCTAACATTGGACCGAGACAAAAAATCCCAAATAGAGACAACAAATGCAAATAGGGACAACAAATCCCAAATAGAGACAACTAATGTTTGAGACAACAAAAACAAATAGAGACAACAAAAAGCAAATAGGCGGCTTGTAGTGAAATCTTCACCTACGAGCAATCTCGGCGCGGAGTAGGGCTACCACGGCGCTGAGTCCAAAGTCGCCGACAACCATGGGGTTGCGCTCAAGATGAGCCTTGGTGCGCCTGAGCTGGAACTGCAGATGAGCCTTCATCAAGGCTATGTGAAGGCTTCTCAGCGTTGGAGGATTGGACGGAGGTTTCCATGGGCGCTCAGTGGTGCGCTCGAACCATGGGGGTGGACCATAGTCAAGGCCATAATATGGCTTGACAAAAGTGGACAGGCGCTTGGAGAAGTCTTCGAGCTCCACTTTGATGGGCACCGCTGGCCGGGCGCTTGGGGCCGTTGTCCGGGCGCTGAGAGTCTTGACTCGAGTAGGGCTGGAAGCTTGGCTTGGGGAGCCTAGGCAAGGTCGGAGTGTCATGGCATGACACGGGGCCTTCTTGCGCTTGGCTCGCTTCCGGGCGCCTAACCTCAACTTGGGTTGAGTATTGGTGCTTTGGCTCCACACCTTGTCAATTTCAGCTAGGATTCTCCGGGTTTGTCGAGTGAGCCTTGGAGGAGCCACTAGGCTAGTCATGGAGCTAGGCAGGGGTGCATCATACAGATGGCGGTCGCCATGTTACAGCAGAATCCAAAAACAAGTATTTGATGTCGACCGCGATCGCCTTGGTCAAGGTGGCGATCGCCATGAGACAACAGAGGCTAAGGAAGAATACACAATGAAGATGGCGATCGCCATATCTTGGTGGCGATCGCGTGGAACCACAACGTGAAGATTTCGGGATTTCCTTATATTATCTTATTTTACTATTTTCGTTTGAAGACTTTTTCCTTGTTTATTTTCAGTATTATTCTAGGGTTAGACTCTATTTAAGAACCCTAGTTCTTTCTATTGTTTTATCATATTTTCCATCTACAACTCTTAGTCTTGTAACCATGAGCAGGAACTAATTCCATTGTTTTGCCTAGCGGTTGAAGCCTTCAGTTATTAAGTTGTGAGATTTATTACTCTTATTCTTTTCCTTTGGGTTTGTATTGATTCTCTTGCTTTAATCCATATGATTTCTATTCAGTTTTGCTAGACTGGCCACCTAGTTAGATTGATAGTCTTCAATTGCTAGACTGGGAATAGACGGTGGAATTCCTTGTCATAGTAGCACTCATATTTGCATGATCTGGTAGTTGATTGCTTAAATGAAAGAGAATTGATTGCATGTTAATACTTGACGGTTGTAAGTTATTGCATGCATCCTTATGATTCATGTGCTCTTTGATGCTATTTGATTTAACCTCGAGAGATTTCCTTGGTTGTTGAATAGTAAGTATTATCAGGACCGGTTGGCCTGTTGATATACTAAAGATTAGAATAGGAACATTCTCTAGGATTGTTAAGAACTTGAGATAATATATGATCAACTTGATTGACTGTTGTGTGGATACTTGCTAGGTGAAACCCCTGTGCATAATATTCTCAACCCATCGTTTCTCTGCTTGCTACTTGTTACTCGTGTTCTTTATACAATCAAACCCCCCGCCTTTGGTTACTTGTTACTTAATCGTTAGTTGATACTTCACTTGACTGCATTGATTTGGTGTTTTGATTCCCTTGGGTTCGACCTCTACTTACTTGCTATACTCTAGTTAGTTTTTAGGGTTTCTTTGATTTAGCAACCACGACATTTGCTCTATCAAATTTGGCGTCGTTGCCGGGGAATTGAATTATTCTATTTCTGTGTTAATTGTGAAATTATCAACTGTTTGGTGTGAACCTTTATGGTTCAGACCCGTGTTACTGATTCATCTCTTGTTGGTTTGGATCCAGAGATTGAAAGGACGTTCCGTCAGAGCCGAAGAGCAGCTCTGAACCAAGACGACGAGATGGGTGAACATGGACCACCATTGCCTACTATGAGGCAACTCACTGCACCAGACTTAGACCAACAACCTTTGGCAGTGCGGTTTCCTGAGATTGCTGAAGGTGTGAATTTTGAGCTAAAAGATGGTTTGATTCATGAGCTACCACACTTCCATGGCTTAGCAGGAGAAGATCCCAACAAACACTTGGCTCAATTCCATGCCATATGTTCTAGTATGAAGCCAAGAGGTGTTACTGAGGTGCAAGTCATATTGAGAGCTTTTGGATTTACTTTGAAGGATGTTGCGAATGATTGGCTCTATTATCAAGCCCCAGGGAGTATTGATACATGGGCTAAGATGAAGAAGGTTTTCTTGGATAAGTACTTCCCAGCCACCAAACTGAGTAGCTTGAAGAAGGACATTACTACCGTTCAACAACATTCAACTGAGAGTCTATATGAGTACTATGAGAGATTCAAGAAGTTGTGCTCAAGTTGTCCATTCCATAGTTACATTGACCAGGATCTTCTTATGTACTTGTTTAGTGTCTTGATTGATGAGGATCGTAGAATGGTGAACGCATCCTGTGGAGGTAATTTCTTGAAAATGACTATACCTCAGGCTACTGAAATGTTTGAAGAGTTGGCTGAGAGTTCAAGGCAGTTCAGTAATAGACATGGCTCCCACTCAGTGAAATCAATTGATTCAGATAGAATGCAGACTGCCATGAATGAGCTGAAAGAGATGGTAAAGCTTTTGATGCTGAAAAGTGATGCTCAACATGAAGTGAAAGCCATTCATAAACCAAATGTTGAGGTAAACGTTGTTGGTGGATTGCAACCAAGGCCAAGGTATGATTCTTATGCGAACAATTTCCATCAACCTACACCTTAGAATTCTATGATTGTTGAAGATATGATTAAGTCCTTAGCTCAAATTGTGATGCAACAAAGCGTTGAGATGAAATCAAGCATCCAAAATCTGGAGAATCAGATAGGACAGATTGCTCAAGATGTGAGTAAATTAGAGTCCAGGAACTCGGTAAGAAACCTGAGAGAGAATGTCAGTGCAATATTCATAAGGAGCGGCAAAGTGCTGAATGACAATCCCGTACCAAAACCGCGATCGCCACCACCAGATGGCAATAGCCATCTTGTTTCTGAGGATTCCGGAGTCTTTGCATCGCGACCGCGATCGCCACCATCAGATGGCGATCACCATATGTTGCCTGACGAAACTGAGGCCTCTGCATCAAAACCGCGATCGCCATATTCTGGTAGCGATCGCGGTAAGGCAACTGAGTTCAAAGATGATTATGTTCGCCCAAATTTCCCTCCTCTGTTCTCACAGAAGCCTGTGGCCCCTTTCCCTGAAGCATTGAAGGATACTCGAAGACCGGAGAATGACAAAGAGATCTTTGAAATCTTTAGTAGGTGTGAGGTAAACATTCCTTTGCTCAAAATTGTTAAGAGTTTTCCTAGATTTGCTAAGTTTTTGAAAGAAGTTTGCACTATCAAAAGAAATCAAAAACTGAAGGGAAAGAAAAAAGTGAAAGTGAGTGAACATGTTTCTGCTGTGTTTCAAAAGCATATGCCTAAAAAGTGTGGTGATCATGGCATGTTTAGTATTCCATGTGTGATTGGTGATACAAAATTTGAGAAAGCCATGCTTGGTTTAGGTGCTTCGATCAATGTTTTACCCTTTTTCTTGTATAAATCACTAGGATTAGGACCTTTCCATGAAACATGAACTGTTATTCAACTCGCTGATAGATCTACTGTGTACCTGAAAGGGGTTGTTGAGGATGTGCTTCTTCTTTTTTTGATAAAAGTAAGTATATGTATCAAAGGGAAAAGATCTTTACAAAAGAAAGACCAAACCCAACCAACCCTCCAAAAAAACTTCCTCAAGGAACCTTACAAGCCAAGGTCTCAAGAGGAAGTACAACAAAATCCTCTCACTCAAGAACCTTACAAACCAAGGGTTCAAGGTGAGTAACAACCTCCAAAAACAAAGAACCACCTGCCTCAACCACACAAGCACACAACCAACAAATACTAACAAACTTTCAGCAGTTTCCTATAAGTATCATTCCTGTGAGATCCACTCCTACACTTCATACTCATTAATAACCTCCTCAGCACATCTATCAACAGAGGCAATAACACCTTTAAAAATAACCTCATTCCTAGTCTTCCAAGTATAATAAACAGAAGCACACAAAGCTAGGAGACTCCCATGCACTCTCCAAGATTTCTTATCATGAGCATTAGCAAACCAAGATATCCAGTCATCCAAAGAACTCTTCCTCACATCATTATGCACCCACATCAGCACTCTATTAAGAACACAGGAAGAGAATCTACACTCCCACCACAAATGATCTACAGACTCCACCCCAGCATTACACAAAACACAATGATCATCCCCAATCAGACCCCACTAGTGTAACCTGTCTCTAGTAGGCAATCCCCTTCTCAGAGCAAGCCAAACAGTGAAGGACCATTTCTTACATTGTCTTTTTCCCCAGATCATCATCATCTTGTCAACAGGCTGTATACACTCCCTAATCTCATCATACATCTGCTTACAGTCCAGCTTCTCATTCTTCTTTTGAACCTTAGTAAAACTAATGGTTCTTTCACTATACACACCAGGCTGAGCACCAACAACCAAAAATTTATCTCTAATCTCATTCTTAATTCTTAACAACACTCTCCAAATCCAGGAATCCCCTTGCTTCTCATCTCTTAACCATAGATCACATCCCTTAAGCAAATTAGCTCTCACCCACTTAGTCCAGATAATACATTTGCCAACCTGAATTTCATAAATCAACTTCAGAAGAATGGTCTTATTCCAAGCAAGAATTTCTTTAATGTCTAAACCACCTTCTTCAAAAGGCCTAGCAACATCCTTCCAAGCAACCAGACACCTCTTACTGTCACTACACCCAGCCTAGAGGAAACTCCTACACAAGGCAACAATCCTCTTCATGACTTTAACAGGAAATAAAATAGCCTGAGACCAGAATCCCAGAATGCCTTCAATAACAGCTTTCAACACCTGTCTTCTCCCAGCATAAGATAAATTCTTGCAAGTCCAACTCTGAATTTTCTCAGTGATCTTCTTAAGCAGCCCATCATATTCATTCACCTGCACTTTCTTAATGTGAAGTGGGAGACCCAGATACTTGATGGGGAACTCCCCCAGCCCCAAACTGCAAACTTCTCAGTAATTCAAACTGAGTAGCCTCAGAAATCCCACCAAAATACACTTCACTTTTCTGCATATTCACAATCAACTCAGACTCCTCCCCAAATTTATCAATACAATCTTTAATCACAGTGACAAAATCAATATCAGCTCTACAAAAAATTAGCAAATCATCAGCAAAAGCCAAGTCCACAACTCCCAATCTCTCACACTTAGGGTGAAACTTAAACTTCCTATCACCACTGGCTCTTTTCAACTCCCTGATCAGCATCTCCATAACAATCACAAACAAAAAGGGAGACATAGGATCTCCTTGTCTAAGACCTCTTTCACCAGAGAAAAACCCTTTAGGTTCACCATTGACAAGGATAGAGAACATAGGGATTCTAACACACACCATTATCCAATGAATCAATCTATCAGGAAAATGTAAAAATCTCAGAGCATATTCAAGAAACTCCCAATTAACACTGTCATAAGCCTTCATAATATCCACCTTTATCATACACCTAGGAGATTTACAAGCCTGAAGATAACTGCTTACCAGATCTTGTGAAATAATGGAATTATGGACCAAACTTCTCCCAGGAACAAAAGCTCCTTGCCCCCAAGGACACTACATTCTCCAATTGTCCTCTAATCCTGGAAGCAAGAACTTTTGTGATAATTTTGAACACCACATTACAACAAGAAATGGGCCTAAAGTCCTTAACAAGGAGGGGCTTAGCAATCTTAGGAATAATGGTCACAAAGGTAGCATTAATCTGTCTTAACAGTTCACCAGTCTTAAAGAAATCACTCACAGCAGCAACCACATCCTTACCCACAACATCCCAGCAATCTTTAAAGAAAAAACTATTGAAACCATCAGGACCAGGTGACTTGTTACTATTGATACTGTGAAGAGCAGACTTAATCCCAGCAAAAGTAGGAACTCTACACAAAGCATCACTTCCAGAGGCATTAACAATTTGGCCATCAAGATCACAAAAGTTAGGTACTATTGCATTTCTCTTAGACCCTAACAAATCTCTATAGAAATTCACAATTTCCCCACTAATGTCATCCTGAGACTCAAACACATGCCCAAGCTCATTATGCAAAATATGAATCCCATTAGCACTCTTCCTAGCTTTAATGCTCTTATAGAAAATGGAGGAAGTCTCCTCCCCCATAGTAATCCAATCAACTTTACCTTGTTGAATCACTTTCTCCCTTCTTTGTTGTCTTCTCAGACTCATATCATCTCTAGCTAACTTAGTAGCAATCTGCTTATCCTCATTAAAATAGTCCTCTTGAAGCTCTTTGAACAATCTCTCAAAATTCCTCTCACTCTGAGCCACCATCTCATCAAGGTTAGTAAACCTCAAGTTGCTCCATTGTTTGAGTTTCAACTTGAGATTCTTCAGTTTGCTCACCAATTGAAACTGCAAAGTGCCATTCACCTGAATATTCCAAGCCTCTTTAACACATCTCAAAAAATCCTCCTCTTTATTCCAATAGTTCTTGAATCTAAAAGGAATCTTCCTTACAGGGACCCCAGTTTCAATGATCAAGACCCCAAGAGAGTGGTCAGATTCATCAGGGTCATCAAACATAGCACTGCTATTCATTTTATCCCTCCAAATACCATTCACCATGATTCTATCCAGCTTACAAGCCACTCTCTCTTTCCCTTTCCTCTGATTGTCCCAAGTATACACCACACCAGCATACTCTTAGTCACTCAAATCACAGTCAATCACCACATCATTCAACTCATCAAAACAAGCCATAGGGATACTAGTCTCAGAGACCCTCTCAGAGGCATCCATTACACAGTTAAAATCACCCAAAATCACCCAAGGCAGTCTACTTCTCAGGGCAATCTCCCTAACATTAGTCCACATATCATCTCTTCCCACCATACCATTCTCAGCATACACAAAGGTCATATCAAAATCTTGTTTCAACCCATGAACCCTAGCATGACAATGAATAAACTGAACATTAATTTCCACCACCTCCATTTTTATCATAGCAGGATTCCAACTCAGCCAAATCCTTCCCCTTCTACTATCAGAAGAATTAGGAACATAAGGCCATGAAGCCAGAAGTTTCTTAGCAATAGCCTCCTCCTTACTCTTCTCCACTTTAGATTCTAACACGGCAAACACACCTATACTCATCTTGGTTGCATATTTATTTATTCTACTAATAGCTGCAACTCCATTGCAACCTCTGGAGTTCCAGGCACACACCTTGAATCTATCCATTAACACCCTTTGAAGGGCTACTACCACCCTCACCACCATTTCTTAACACACCAAAAGAATTTGGAGAGTAAACTTCATCATGTTCACCAGGATTCACCTTCAAAACACTACTTCTTGCTTTCTTACTAACAACATCTTTCCAACTATCCTTGCCAATTCCATTACCAGGGGAGAAATTGCTCTGTGTCACTTTGCAATAATAAGTCTCACTTGACACATCAAGATCCTTACCAGAATCACCCTCCTTCTCCTTAGTTTGACTCACAACTTTGCCTCCATTCCCATCCTTATGAGTCACTTGCTTCCATATTTGATTCTTCATCTTCTTATTCAACTGCTCTCCATCATTTCTCATCTGACATCCTTCAAAGGGATGACCAAATTCCTTACACTTGAAGCATCTCCAAGGTAACCATTCAAACTCCACTTCCTGCACATAAACTTTCCCATCATAACCTTCAACCTTAACATTCTTCCTCACTGTGTCCATAACTGAGACCTCAATGAGAAGCCTAGCATATGAGAATCTGGACCTTTGGCTAGTGACATGATCCATACAAAGTGGAGCTCCAATCATACTCTCAATAACACTCAACATTCTATGTCAGTGGAAGAGAGGATCAATATCAGGAAGCCTCACCCACACAAGGATTCTGTCAAACCAAGACCAATCCAGTTTCATCCCCGGACTCCATATCTTAAGCACAACAGGTTTAGACCCATCATCCATGGTCCATTCTCCATCACCCATTCCATTTCATCCTTCTTCCTAAATTTCAAGATCCACACTCCATTATCTTTCAAATGGACCTCAGGAACCTCCACCTTCCAATGTTTCTCAATGAACTGCATCATAGCCGCATAAGAAGGCCTAAGACCAACTACAACACCAACAAGAGTAGAACTCCACTCTACCTCTTGTGCCTGCACTTCCTCTTGAGAGAACACATATTTCTCCTTATCAATACCTTCGATCACCTCAAGTTTTTCCAATCCAAACAGTCCATACCCTTTTCTATCAGAATTCTTCTGATCTATACCTTCAGCATTCTCCTCTAAACAGTCATCGAGCTCAACACCCTTGCTCGCCTTCTTCCCTCCTTCCACAGTGACCCATGCATCACCAATCACCTCAGAATCTCCAGATCTACTCTCCTCTCCTGTCACAGTAGTGTTCTTCGCCATCACCACCACCACCACCTTAGCACCTTGATTCTTCTCCATCGGCGCCAGATCTAAGCAATCGTCATCTTCCAGGATTGCATCCAGCGATTTCCCCCCACCTCGACCTCGAGCTCCTCTTTTTCCATTCCCCGTACCTCCTCCACGACCTGCGTTCCTTGTCAACACCCCTTGCCCCCTCAGAACAGTCGGGGAGGCCATTTCTGCGGCACCAACCCCTTACGGAAGGGTGGAGACGCAACCTCCAATCGTACGGAACTCAACAGAATAATCCCCGGAAATTACAAAACAGGCCCAGATCAGAAAATATTTAATTTCCTGGCCGAGAGTGTTTTCCTAACCGACGTTTGTTGCAACTTCAATGTCTATTTTCATGTTGAGGATGTGCTTGTTATGGTTGGTGATTTGATATTTCCTGCTGATTTCTGTGTGTTGGATATGGAGCATGATAATAATGTCACACCTATACTGTTAGGTAGACCTTTCATGAAAACAGTACAAACGAAAATTGATGTGAATAGTGGGACTCTCTCTATGGAGTTTGATGGGGGATAAGGTGGAATATAATATATATGACATGGATCCCATTGATAAGAATTCTCTATGTGTTATGTGATTACTCCTACTTGTGTGGATGAATTGCCACCTGTTTTAGAGAATGTCTTGAAAAACCCACAAGTAGATATTGTTTTGTCTACTAACATGCAGGAGTTTCAGGCTAAGCTAGAGCCCGAAGGTAAGTTCTCTCCACATCCTTTGGGCAGCCGCTCCACATTACTGACCTCGCCAAGCGAGATACCATTCATGTCTAGTGTGCAGGCACTTGACATTGAGCTGAAACAGCCGCCTGATACGATAAAGGATGAGAAACTGAATGAAACCACTTTCATTGCTAAAGACAAGGTGGTTAAGATCAATGGGACAAGGTTCAAGGCGTTCCATGAGTGGTTTAGGAGAGAACTCAGACAAGAGACAGTTTTCACAAAGCCAAATGGTGTTAGTTAAAATTTCTTGAGTTTCATGTCGAGCCACGATATAAAATAAGGCGTTGCTCGGGAGGCAACCCGAGGTTTGAGATTGTTTTCTTTTGTTTTGTGTGTTTGTTTCGTTTGATTTTCTATTTAGTATTTTTATGGACAAGGAGAAAGCACCGAAGCTCAGGGTCAGCTACAATCCATAGCCAATCCCGCTGTAAATCTTCTCTCCTGTAAAAAAATTTTGAAATTCATTACGAGAAAAAAATAATAAATCGGATTTAATATAAAAATATAATAAGAGTGCAGAAAAAAATGAGAGAAAAGAATGTAAGGAAGTTGTTTGTATTTCATCAAGTGTTGTTTTCATCGTTTCATCATTCCTATCATCTATGGATCTACATTTGTTAGAGTCCGGCTTGTTGATGACCATGTTCTTTGCAAGGAGTTGATTTTGGGTCACCATCTATATTGGAGGTATTCTTTCTTTTGTCTTGCATGAGCTGTGCATTGTTGGATTACATTTGGTGCTCGTCTAGATTCTTATTCTACCACACCTTGTGTTTCATTGGAGGAAGGTCACCCGACCTTGTATGTGAGTCTTCTATCTCCTTCCCTGGGTTCATTATTAGGTCTTCCATTTCATTGAGGATAATGCAATGTTTAAGTATGGGGGAAAAGAATGTATTCACATATCTTTATTTGGGTGTTGGTTGTATCTGCATGAATTTATTGAGTAAATTGTTTGAAAAAGCCACAAATATTGAGAAAATGGCATACAAAATCCTTGGATAGCAAGTTCTATGCAATAAGAAGGTGGCTTGGCCGGCGCTAGGCTGAGGCAACAATAAGTCTGGAGTGATGTGAGTTTGTGAGCCTGGAACAATTATTGAGTGGTTAGGATGAAAACTTGAAAGGGCGCCTAAGAAAGATGAGTGTTATGAAAAAATTGAGTGTTTTAGGATTTTTCTCATCTTGGCGTATGGAGACATAAGAAGGAGGTGCATAGGAGGATTCGGGTAGGCCACTTGGAGGAATAAGGTGTAGTTTTGGGTTTGTTCTTATTTGATCACATTGTTCTTGATGTTGTTGTTGCTTTTTGTATGTCTTGGGCTTATTGAGTATGTAATCACTAGAAGATATTCTTGTACTTCCTGGGGCCTTGAACATTCTGTTTTAAGGGTAGCTTTTCTTTAAGTTACTCGGGACGAGTAAAGGTCTAAGTATGGGTATTTGATACGTTGCACTTTGTATAGCGTAACTAGGGATTATTACACCATCTTTAGAGTGGATTTGTATGGTTTTGGAGTCATTTATACTACTTGGATTATATGAGATGAAGTGAAGAATTAGAAAATTGAAGAGTAGATTTGAAGACACTTAGGAGAAGACACTCATAATTGAAGAATTGATGCTACGCAGAAGAGATGGTGATCGCCATCCTCAGATAGCGATCGCTATCTCAAGTCAAAGCTGAGAAATATGACTAAGTACAGATGGCGGTCGCCATGTCACAGCAGAATCCAGAAACAAGTATTTGATGCCGACCGCGATCGCCATGAGACAACAGAGGCTACGACAAAATACACAATGAAGATGGCGATCGCCATATCTTGGTGGCGATCGTGTGGAACCACAGCGTGAAGATTTCGGGATTACTTATATTATCTTATTTTACTATTTTTGTTTGAAGACATTTTCCTTGTTTTTTTTCGGTATTATTCTAGGGTTAGACTCTATAAAAGAACCCTATTGCTTTCTATTGTTTTATCATCTTTTCCATCTACAACTCTTAGTCTTGCAACCATGAGCAGGAACTAATTCCATTGTTTTGCCTAGCGGTTGAAGCCTTCAGTCATTAAGTTGTGAGATATATTACTCTTGTTCTTTTCCTTTGGGTTTGTATTGATTCTCTTGCTTTTATCCATATGATTTCTATTCATTTTTGCTAGACTGGCCACCTAGTTAGATTGATAGTCTTCTATTGCTAGAATAGGAATAGACGGTGGAATTCCTTGTCATAGTAGCACTCATATTTGCATGATCTGGTAGTTGATTGCTTATATGAAGGAGAATTGATTGCATGTTAGTACTTGACGGTTGTAAGTTATTGCATGCATCCTTATGATTCTTGTGCTCTTTGTTGCTATTTGATTTAACCTTGAGAGGTTTCCTTGGTTGTTGAATACTAAGTATTATCAGGACCGGTTGGCCTGCTGATATACTAATGATTGGAATAGGAACATTCCCTAGGATTGATAAGACCTTGAGATAATCTATGATCAACTTGATTGACTCTTGTGTGGATACTTGCTAGGTGAAACCCCTTCGCATAATATTCTCAACCCATTGTTTCTCTGCTTGCTACGTTTTACTCGTGTGCTTTATACAATCAACCCCCCCCCCCCGTTTGGTTACTTGTTACTTGTTCGTTAGTTGATACTTCACTTGACTGCATTGATTTGGTATTTTGATTCCCTTGGATTCGACCTCTACTTACTTGGTACACTCTAGTTAGTTTTTAGGGTTTCTTTGATTTAGCAACCACGACATTTTCTCTATCAACAGGTTCTGGTGTCCGGGTCCAGGCCCCTACTCCACGTAAATTTCTGCCCAGTGTACCCTAGATCGAGCAGGCACATCTCCTCGATCCAGTTATTGAACTTCTCACATCTTCTTCTCATGTTATCAGATTGTCTCATCCTCTCCAAGAGATTTTTGGTTTCATTAAAATCTCCCATCAGAAGCCATGGCAGAGTATTTGCAGCATTAGTATTGAGCAGTCTACGCCAAAGCTCCTCTCTCGACTGCGGAAGCGGGCTTGCATAGATTGCCGAAAACAGCCATTAGGCCTCACCAGATCGTGAGACTTTCACAGACACAACTTGATTATGATTCTCTACTTGATCAACTGTAAACATACTCGATTTCCAGAGGACCTAGATTCCACCACGGAAGCCAATTGCCTCCGACTTGATGATTCTGTCAAAGCCCAAACGATCACATACTATATCCGCCTGGTCTCCACATATCCGAGTATCCACGAACACCAAAATCGCACGATCATGTTGGCGCATTATATCTTTGAGGGCTCTAAGAAACTCTGTTCCACCCGCACCTTGGGCGTTCCAAGAGATAATTTTCAAGTTTGCACTAATCATAAAAAACAGATGATGAAGGGTGTCATCTTTGACCGACCAGGCATAGAGTGACTTAGACATCAGCTGAGACCATAGCGGCGGCATCACTCGAGTCATCACTGTTTTGCTCTGCATCTTCTTTTCTTCCTGAACTGAATCATCCATACACACATCGTGTGGTTGATCCATTGTGGAGTTGGCTTGTGCCCCAACTGCGTCCATGTCCATTGACTGCCCATCGCTTATCGGAGGATCACAAGTGTGATTTTCTCCAGAAGTCCTCAGTATAGGGTTCTTTCTGGGTAATGGCACAGAGGTTGAATTACTGGTTTTGATATTAAGTCCAAGCCCCATTTTTTTATGTTCTTGTAACCTTGTCATACCTTGTTTTGCAACCTCTTTCGCATTCCTAGAAGAATCTTTTTGGTAGGATATTGTAGCAACCAAAACTTTTCGTTTTTTCTCTTCTATTATCTTTCGAGATTTCATTTGCAGCTGTCTTTTCTTGGGCATAATTCTTTTCCTTCCGATTCTCCTTGATTTCCTCCTTATTTTTTCCTTTTAGGGCCTCCTGTGATATCTTCTTATTTCCCTCTTTTTCTGCTACTTTTTGTGACCCTTTTGCCCTCGTTGATTCTCTATTCCTCAGATTAACTTCTAGAGAAGGTTTCCCGCATATCACTTCTGTTATTTCCGTGTTATGTGGTTGACCCGTAGATCCCGGTTGTTGACTCGTAACAATTTCCTTCGAGATTCTCTCCTCATCCTGCCTAATTGTTTCCTTTTCCGAATTATCCGCAAAAATTTTAAATCTGGATCCTGACGCCGTTGACCTGACAACTGCCGGAGTCGTGGTCGCAACCTGGTGAACTATCGTCGTCACAATGTGTTCATGCTCAACTTCTGCATTATTGTTGCTTGTTTCTTCCTCAGTTCCTGACTTACTGTCACTCCCAGTTGTGTTTATTGCACTGCTTTTGTTCACATCCTGCTTTTGCCTGCCCTGCTGCTGATTTTGTTTCTTCCTTGGGACTGGATCTGGTATCATCCAGTGCCCATAATCTTCATAGAGTTCTGGGGCGTCTTCTTCGAACTGACATCTATCTCCAGGATCATGATCTGTCAATCCACATTGCTCATCAACATGCCCTATCCTTCCACATTTGAAGCAGATCATTTTCATTTCTTCATACTGAATTTTCCAAACGCGCCCATTCATACGGAACTTGGCCAATAGAGGTTTGGTAATATCAATTTCAATACTTAATCTTGTGAATTTCCCTCGTTCGGCAGCACTTGTGGTTTTATCGATCTTCATCACTTTTCCAACTTTCGAACCAATCATCTTGAGTATAGGTGAGTCAAAGTACTCCATTGAAAGGTTTGGTATTCAGATCCATGTCGTAATGTATCTGATCTGCTCTTCCAATGCTATGAAGTTAGGGCGCCAGCTCTGAATTGTCAAATAGTGCTCACCAACAAGCCAGGGACTGTTGGTGAGAACAAAGTTGTAGTCTTCTTGGCTTCTGAATCTTATGACATAGTATTCATTCCCGATGTCGACCATTATGACGTCTCTTTTAGTCTTCCACTTCTGCATCAAGGACTTCCTGAGATACATGTAGCCAACATTCTTCCTAAACACTTTGACTATCAAGGCATTCTTCCATGGAGCTCTTATTCTTCTCTTATCCTCCGCAGAGAGCCAGATGACAGGACATTTTGGGTCCTCCTCCTCTGATATTTCATCATCTTAGAATTCCTCCGCGTTTGCGTCCTCTTCCCATGACGGATTATTATATTCCGTAGTTCTGCAATCTGACATTCCTCCCATAATAGTGTCTTTGAAAAAGATTGTCCCATTCTTCGCTGGTGTGGCCTTAGGCGCTATTTGCAGAGCTTCCGTCATCGTAGGGAATTCTGTATCATTAGCTTCAAAGGCGTCCGTGCAGTTTCGCTTCATCTTTTTGGTCGAACGTGAGAGAATGTCTGTTTCTTTTGCTGTAGCAGCAATCTGGTTGTCGGGACTCGCAGGCTGGTTCTCCGGTGGGTTTTTTAGAGCATTTCAGAGCGTCAAATATTCACAATCTTGTTCATAGATAACTCCATAAAAATTTGAATGTGTGAAGATTTATAAAATTAAAACTTAGATTTTTAAAAGATGATTATTTTTATTTTTCAATCTAATCTAATATATAAATTTTGATTTTTACAAATGAATGTTTTACAGTCAATGTTGAAGTGTTTTGATTGGCCATGATATAAATGAACTTTTGTTCTCTCTTATTATTTCAACAGTTTGTTAAACACATATGTCTAATGCGAGCCATTTTTACGAATCTTATACGTTTTTTTGGAGTTGCCCAACAAAAAGACTACCCAATACTTTGGACTAAACAAAAGACACAAAATCTTATTATTCTCAGATTGCGTACTCTATTTTAGTTTTGATTTTCAAAATGGATTAATTTGATGATAAATCTCAAATTCGCTTTTTTCCTATCTTGCTCTTGAGTTATGTGAGCGAGTGAGTTATGTTAATAGCTTTGTTGGGTATAAATATACTAATGAATTAATCATTGTTTCTTCAATGAGTATGTGGATGAGATCATCATCGGAGATTACTCTAGAAGTTGGTAAAATTACAAATAATGTTTATATAATATCAACCTATGTTTTTTCTGCATAAATCACATATCCAAATTACATTTATAGAGAAGCACTAACAGGACGAGTAATCCAACAAAGAGCAATCAAGAAGACAACCAATCAAGGGCTTATAACTTTTTATGTTATACAACATATAGAATATTTGCACACAAAATAAATTTTACACAATAAATGAAATAAAATACTCATAGCGTTGATGACTCTTTCCTACAAATTAGCAATTTGTATATAAAATAACCCCAAAATGCTAGTCTACTATATAAATTGCGTTTTTTACAAATAAAAGTTTCACATTCAATTTTGAAGTGTTTCGATTGACTACTCTATAAATGACTTCAATTCCCCATTTCAATAAAGTCTACGAAGTTATAAAGTCATATGTATGTGTTATGACTCATTATTGCATGCCTTCTTCGTAGTTGTTATTTGTCAAGACCATCATAGTAAAATGTTCTAACATCTCTTCCTTTCTGTATCTATCTATCTAATCTACTATATAAATTGTAGTTTTTTGCATAAATGAAAGTCAAATTCAATTTTACTTTGTTCTGATTGGTCATGAATTTAATTCTCCTCATCTATGCTAATGGTTGTGTGTTGGTTTTGTGGCCCGTTAAGTAATATAGATGTAGACTCACAAATATCTTAATTCATCCGGTCAATCAGACATGCTCAATCGCCTCCTCCGCCCCATTTCTAGGTTCTAGAAGGCACGCTAGATTCTTACGTTTTGAAACGCCTATATTAATGGTGCAGTTAAGGAATTTGGTTGTTTCGCTGGAGCTCGAACGTTACAATGACGGTGTGGCTACCTCATAACAATAACAGATAAATATGATTGCATTTTGTACCCTCCTCACTTGATTCAATGCGTTATTCGGTACATTCAGCAGCCGCGAGATTGAGATCTCATCTATAGGGTTGTCGCATATGGTACGAGGTCCATTCAGACTGCATGAAGCACGACACCATTGCGTCTGCTACTCCACAACTCTAAATTTGGTTTACAGCGTTCTCCCTATCTGGAGTCACTAAAATTAAAAGGTTAAACCAAGACCTACTATGTTTAGAAATCTCAATTTGCGCCATTTGAGACGACTGATTGTGAAGGATTCGGATCTTTGGGCGATTTCCATTCCTGAAGGAGGGTCCTTGCAACCACTGAAACTAGAAAGATGTTTTGGCTTCTCCAAATAATCCGGTCTTGCGGGTATCTAAAATTTGCAATTTTTATTTGATATATGTCGTTTCTCTCAGGTGTAAATACGTTCTTGACAAGATTTCTCAAGGTTAATGAGTCTGGAAAACAGATATGTAAGTAATGGGGAAGGGATAAATGATGTTTTTATGCATTAAAACTAAAACTTTAGATTTATTAAGAAAATAATTTCTAAACATGCTCGGATGAGTCAATCACCATACACTTAATAAAACTAATTTCAATTAGCAATGTGAAAGAACTGCGCGGAGCGCGAGGCTCTTTTGTTAGTCTACTATATAAATTGCGTTTTTTACAAATGAAAGCTTCGCATTCAATTTTGAAGTGTTTTGTAGAGAAGATAATAGAGTTGAAGCGTTTTTAGCGCAACCCCAAATTGATGCGCATTATGTTAAGGTTATTCTTAATTGTAACGATGACAAATTATTATCATCAATCATTCGGCCTACTTTGTTGGCTTCAAGCCTATTTCCTTCATACATGTCTCTCTTTCGGATCATCTCTTGTGATGATCAGGGGTTATCATCCCTCCTGGGATGATACCCCATGTCTTGCCTGCAACAACAAAAAAAAAATTGAAGTGTTTTGATTGGTCCTCTATAAATGACTTCAGTTTCCCATTTCAATAAAGTCTACGAATTTATGAAGCCATATGTATGTATTGTGACTCATTGTTACAAGCCTTCTTCGTATTGTTGTTCGTCAAGCCCGTCATAGTAAAATGTTCTAACATGTCTTTCTTTCTGTTAAAAATATATTTAGGAATATTGATTAGACATACCCTAACCTATAGGGTAAAACTTTTTATGAGAATATTAATATACGATAGATTATCCAGAAGCTAATGTAAAACTCTCTTTTTATTTCATAAACATATGTAATTCAAAGGGTGGACAACACAAATGTATATTATTTATACATACACATTTTCAATATTCCACCTTGCAACATTCACATGTTAAAATAGTCTTCAACCACAAAATATATTACTACAAAAATCAACATGTAAAATATTTACACACATCAATAACTTTGTATCTAAAATTAAAGACATGTGTATTGGATTCGCGCATAGCGCGAGTCTCAAAATGCTAGTATGCACATATGAATAGCGCAACCATCTTCTTTTCACTTTGATAATAAAATTTAGAGTTTTTCTAATATGTGTCCATTGACACACAATAAACAACTAAAAGGGGAAATATATAGGATCTACACTTTTCTAGAAAAATGGGTAAACTCATCACAACAAAAAAAGATATTGTATTTCCAATGCAATTCTTTTCTTTTTCTAGTTGTTTATTGTGTGCCCTTGGTCACACATTAGAAAACCCTAAAATTTAAACTCATCCCTAATTAACAATAAAACACCATCGATACTTTTCTTTGACAATCTACTATTAAAGAAATCCTCAATTTTCGTCACATGTCACCTTCTCACTAAAACCGCCACATGTCATTTCAATATTCATTTTGTCACATGTCATTTTTCAATGATTTTCCGTTTTGATAAAAAAATTATATAATAGAAAAATTATAAATATGTGTAAATGTTTATTTTAGAATAATTAAGATATGCAAGATACTATGTTTCTTTATTTATATTTTTAAAATTCTTCAAACCATATTTTATGTACTTTAATATACAAAGAGTTATTTAAAAATTATATAGAAATATTTCATCTTATAATTCATAAATTTTAGATACTTTAAACTAAATATATTTCAATATTTAAAAATGCTTCATTAACACTCTCTTTATTAAAAATGTTTATCATACATACTAATTCAAAAACTTTATGGATTTGGATCTGGTAAGAATAATTAATATATGATGCGAATATACGAATTTTTCATTCGCATGCACAACCTTTAATACTCACACGCACAACCTTCTATACCCACATGCATAGCCTTTCACATTCACGTGCAGGCATGTGCATGTATTTTTCATATATTGTCAAAGACATGCACACATGTATTGGTCTGTATGTGAATGTAAGGGTATGTGCATCTGAATACAAAAGATTGTGCACATGAATTTTCCATTCGTATATCCGTACAATAGTAGTTCATTCTCACCTGAATCTTTTCCAAACTTTATATTAAAGAATCTTTGTACTTTAACTATTTAGGTAATAATTCAAATTAAATAATTATTTTAAAAATTAACCTAAATTTGTATGTAGTAAACGAACTAAATCTATTTGATAAAATAATTTAACCTAAGTTATTTATATATTAAATTAAATTTATTATTTTATAAAATTAGTGCGAGGTACGGGAAACCGAACTAGTAAAAACGAACACGGTTGACTATATTTGGGTAAACAAAACACTACTACGTTGTCTGTTCGGGAGAGATGAAATTAAGCTAGCTTATTTACCAAAAAAGCTTGTATTAATAGCTTATTTTACAAATAAATTAGTTTAGATTTTTGTTTTATAAGGGTAAAAAAGAGGGGAAAAGATCTCGTCAGTACGAGTCCTTAGATAAGGACTTAGGATGATGCACACAAACGCTATAATTAATGCACATATAACCAATGCACACAGTATTTGGTGATGCACACCATCTGTGACACATGCACACAGTGTATGCATGAGTTATAACTCGTGTGTGCATGAGTTATAATATTTGTATGCATTATCTTTCGTCCTCGTCTAAGGACTCATTCTCACCGAAATCAAACCCAAAAAAGAGTGTTGAACAGGCCTATACTCGTATCTAAATAAAATTACTATTAATAGTTAAATTTTATAATTGGCGAAAGATCCAAATTGTATTTTAGGTTATGATTGGTGAGGTGGGTGGAAAATAGACAGCTCTCTCTCATTAGGCTATGTCAATGACGTCGAACTCCTGCTATTTTCTATGATCTATTGCATTCATTTTGTCACACTCCTTTGATTCTTTCTCCACCGTAATATAACCACACTTGAATGTTTTTCTCCTTACAATTAAACTAGTCCAAACTAAAAATACTCAATCAAATCGCATTAATTAATTTTCAAATCCTAGATAGTAGATACGTTATAAAATTTATGTCTTCAATGGACTTTTTTGTTTTGATGTGAGCAAGGGTTTCTATTGCAATGATAATGAATCCCATAATAAACTCTCTTATAGAGATAAATAAGAATGAATCTAAGTCATTAGATGTCAAGACATCCAATGACTTAGATTAAACTAGCTACCTCCACTTGTAGTGGGGGTAGTTGTGGTCGTCCGGCGGCCTTCCGGCGACCACCCGACGACTTCCCGGCGACCACCCGGTGGTTGTCCGGTAGAGGTCCGGCGGAGGTCCGACGACGGACCGACGGAGCTCTGGCAGAGGTCCGGCGACGGTCCGGCGGAGGTCTGGCGGTGGTCCGACGTGATCCGGTGGAGGTCCGGCGGTGGTTCAATAATAAATGAAAAAGTTAAAGTATAAAATAAATGCAAATTTAAGTCTAATTCAAATTGGTGAACATTTAAATATAATGTGATGAACATTCTGATGATGAACATTTAATTATAATGTGATGAACATTCTGTTGGTGAACATGTAATTAAAATGTGAAGAACATTCAGTAAATTATATCAAAATGAAAGTTTATCAACATTTTGATGAATATTTATGAACAACGTGATGAACATTTAATGTAATTGTAATGAACTTTTGAGTAATGAACATTTTATTAAATGCTTGTGAACATTTAAGGATGTTTGATGAACATTTAAGTATGAGATGATGAACATTTAGGTAATTTTTGATGAAGATTAAGTGTTTCATACTTGAAATTATATTAAAGTGGTGTTCCACATAAGTGGTGGTCCGGTGGTCCGACGGTGGCTTGATGGTGGGTTAATGGTGGTGCGGTCGTGTTGGTCTGATGGTGGTCCGGCGGTGGTCTGCTGTTTGTCCAAATAACATAACCATTTAAGTGTAATAAACTTGGTGAACATTTAAAAATAATTTGATGAACATTTAGTTGATGAAAATTTAAGTATAATGTGATGAATATTCAGTTGGTGAACATTTAAATATAATGTGATGAACATTCAGTAGAGTATATCAAATGAACATTTATCAACATTTTGATGAACATTTATCAACATTTTGATGAACATTTATCAACATTTTGATGAACATTTATGAACAACGTGATGAACATTTAAGTCGATTGTAATGAACTTTGGCTAATGAACATTTTATTAAATTCTTGTGAACATTGAAGTATGAGATGATGAACATTTAAGTATGAGATGATGAACATTTAAGTATGAGATGATGAACATTTAGATGATTTTTGTTGAAAATTAAGTGTGTTTTTAAAAGAAATTATATTAAAGTGGTGTTCCACATAAGTGGTGGTCCGGTGGTTGGTTGTTGGTGGGTCAATGGTGGTGCGGTGGTGGTCCGGTAGTGGTTCTCCGTTTGTCCAAATAACATAAACATTTAAGTTTTTTTATACTCTCAGTAAAAAACACTCCCAAGGAGGGCGACTTGGTGGGCGATTTCCGGCGAGGCTTCTCCTCCCTCTTCGGTTGCACTCCGGCCACCATTCTTTCCCTCTTTCTCTTCTCTCTTCCTCCAAGCTACATCCTCACGAGTATCTTGGCCATATGCAGGTGGTATCCTCACGAACCATCTGAAATTTCGAAGGTTTCTTGCCTCTTCAACAATGGGGGGAGGGAAGAAAACAAGGGGTGGTTCCCCTTCAAACTTTCAACCGAGCAAATATAAGGAGAATGTGGAGGTGGTAGCTCAGTCCGGCGCTTTGATTGACAAGAAAGGTGGGAAGAACAAGGTTACTAAAGCTTTCATGGCTGAGCTTAAGAAGATTTCGAGCAAGAAGAACCAAGTGCAACAAGAAAATGGTGAGTTGAGCGACCAAGAAGTTGCGGTGTTCAATGGGGATGATTTGTCCGATGGTTTCTCTGACGGAGCTGGTGGTTTGAAGGCGGCGTTGGGCCAAACTCAGGCAGGTATGGCGGGCAAGAAGCTTGAACATTCAGCCATGGAGCCGTTGGAGAAAGGCACAAGTCAAAAGGGCATTAAATGCTCCACTAGTCACGAGGTAAACAAATGCAATGTTCCTTGTATTGCAGCTGCTTTGGAATCAGGTTGCAACGTCCACATGAAGAGTATCCAGCCACCTTCTAATAAGGCTGAATACATTGCTCCTCATTTGAATAAATCGGCATCAAAGGCCTCGGCAATTCCCGAGAACGGCGTGCCCGGAGCTATCCCCGCGCGCCCGGGTAATTCCGAGACAATTTTGAAAGGCAAGGAGCATATTGGGACGAGTGACTCGGCACCCAAACCACATGCTAATGAACCATCTAGGCCTAATTCTTGGGCTTCAAAATCCAAGAAAATTTTTATGAACGCCGGGATTGGAGGTAAGCTTTCGTTTTCTCCTCCTTCTTCCGATGTTATTTCTATTAAAGTGTCCGAGGGTTATTCTACTCATGATGTTTGGGGATGGAGTCTTCTTGGTCAATATGTTGGATTTCATCCCGGTCATTTTATGATTAATACTATGGTTAAGTCATGGGGGGTTAAGGCTAGTTATAAGGAAGAAGAGGGTTGGCTCATCTTTTACTTCCAATCTGAAGAAGATAAAGACAATGTCCTTATGAATGGCCCTTATTTTATCCATAACCGACCCGTGATCCTTAAGAACATTCCCGACAAGTTTGCTTTTAATAGACGGGATATAGCCACCATACCCCTTTGGGTCCGTATACATGGTTTAGCTCGTAATTTCTGGACCCCGGATATCCTTAGTCGTATTGCGTCCTATGTTGGAAAGCCCCTCTTTATGGACCCGGTCACGGACAGCCGGAAAAGAGGAGCTTATGCTCGTGTTTTAGTTGAGATCAATTTCGCTTTGCCCTTCCCGAGAGAGGTGAGTGTGAATTTTGATGATGGTGACTCGATCAACTTGTCTTTCCTTGTTGAGAATGAGCCTAAATATTGTAATGAGTGCTGCACATTTGGACACAATATGGATGAGTGCAAGTTTAAGGAGAAGAAGGATGGGGTGGGAGTTAAGGCTAAGAGAGCACCGAGGGTGTTCAAAGGGGATGAGAAAAGGAAAGACAAGGAGACGGACAAAGGAGAGACCTTGGGAACTAAGGTGGCTGAGGGTGGTGAAGTCTCGGGAGCTTTAGGAACTAAGGAGCAACCTTTGTTTGTTGGTGAAGACAAGAAAGAAAATTCTTTAGCCGATACCGATGTTGATGGCTCGATCTCGGGTGGTGATTCCGGGAGCGAGGAGAGTGATGAGGACGAGGTGAGTGAGTCCGAGGGTGAAATGAGTGATGAGGAAGTGGCTAAAAGTGAGGCTAACTCAGGTGGGATGTCCGTTCACGAGATGGAAGAAGGGGAACGTGAGGCCTCTAGTCAATCCGGGGAGCAAGAGATAGAAACCCGGGAAAAAGAGGGCTCGGATGAACCTTTCGTGGAGGTGCTGTCCAAGTCTCAATTAAGGAAGTCTAAGGATCAAACTAAGGCCAAGAATCAGGTGCAAAGACCTGTGGTCATGGCCCTCAGAGCTCAGCAAAAATGGAACAAGAATGCTACACCCTCACGCAACTCCGAGCGGATCCGGGGACACAAATCAAGGGTGTCCCAATGATTGTTCTTTCTTGGAATGTGAGAGGGCTTAGCCAAGCCCTGAAACAAAATGGCGTTGGGGGTGTCATTCGTGAGTTTGATGCTAAGGTTTGTGGGTTATATGAGACTAAGTGTGGTGGTGTTAGGATTGAGAGTGTGGCGCACCGGGTTGCGCCTGGTTGGGAGTTTGTCAACAACTTTGATCTTGATCCGAGGGCTCGTATTCTTGTGATGTGGGACCCTTTGTGTGTTGAGGTGGATGTGATTAGTAGGTCTATTCAACACATTGGTTGTGCTCTTAAGTGCAAGACGACGGGTGAGAAAATTGGTATTTGCTTCGTCTATGGGCTGCATAGCGTTGTGGATCGTCGGGCGATTTGGGACCATGTGGATGAGTTGTTTGAGCTTAATGACCTCCCTTGGCTGATCATGGGGGACTTTAATAGTGTTATGGCTGAGGGTGAAAGGCTTAATGGGAGGCCGGTCTCGGGGTACGAGTGCAAGGACATGATCGAGGCGTGTAGGCGCCATGGTCTCTCGGATGCTCCTTACTCTAGCTTGAGTCCTTTCACCTGGACCAACAACACGGTGTGGAGCAAGATTGACCGTGTCTTGGTTAGTTCCTCTTGGCTTAACTCTAGTTTTCATTGTCATTCTAGCTTCCCGGATAAATGGCATCTCTCGGATCACAAGCCCGGGGTTGTTTCTTTACTTAGAGACTTCGGCAAGGGCAAGAAGTACTTTAAGTTCTTCAATATGTGGGCTGACCATCCTCGGTTTAAGGAAGTGATAAAGGAGGGGTGGAAGACTCATGAGAGGGGTACGTTTCAGTTTAAGCTTGCCAAACTTCTCCATGGTTTGAAGAGGCCTTTGAAGAGGCTCAACAACAAGGAATTTGGTCACATTTCGAGTAAGGCGGCTGAGGCTAACCGTGCCCTTTCCCGGGCTGTTGATAACCTTTGCGCTTCGCCGGAGTCTTTGGATGCCAAGCGTGAGGTTGAGGATGCTAAGCTCAAGGCGAAGAGGTTGAACAAGGCCGAGGCTTCGTTTCTTGGTCAACAAGCCAAGGCTAAATATGTGCTCAAAGGAGACCGATGTTCCAAGTATTTTCACTCCTTGATGAAATCGAATGGGAAGAGGAATCATATTGCCTCTCTTTCCAAGTCGGATGGGAGTAGAACTACGTCTTCTAAGGAGGTGAATGATGAGTTCTTAGGGTTCTTTAAGGGGCTCTTTGGCTCGGAGATTGATGTGGAGTTGCCTAATGCTAGTGACTTTGCTAATGGCCCTTTAGTGAGTCCGGAGGAGTGTGCTTTACTTGAGGGGGCTGTTTCTAATGCCGAGATTAAGGAGGCTATTTGGGCCATGGGAGATGATAAGGCTCCGGGGCCGGATGGGTTCAATGCCAAGTTTTTCAAGGCTACTTGGGATCTCACCGGGGCTGAAATTTGTGTTGCAATTAAGGAATTCTTTGCTTCCGGCAAGTTGCTCAAGGCTTTTAATCATACCATTGTTTCCCTTATACCCAAGGTGGAGTCTCCAGACCGCGTGGAGCACTTTAGACCTATTTCGTGATGCAATGTGGTCTACAAGATTGTCTCCAAGATTATGACTTCTCGCCTTAGCAAGATATTGGGCACGCTTGTCGATCCGGCCCAAAATGCTTTTGTTGAGGGAAGGCTCATGTCCGACAATATATTTCTGGTTCAGGAGCTTCTTAGGAGGTATAATGTGAAGAGGGACACTCCTAGGTGCTTCCTCAATGTTGACTTAGCCAAGGCTTATGACTCGGTGTCTTGGGACTTCTTGAGGTTTGCCCTTGTCCATCTCGGTTTTCCTTCCAAGTTTATTTCTTGGGTTATGGAATGTGTCTGTTCTGCCACTTACTCCATCAAGATCAACAAGATTATTCATGGTTTCTTCCCGGGCAAGAGAGGCTTAAGACAAGGTGACCCTCTCTCCCCTCTCCTGTTTGTATTATGCATGGAGTTGTTTTCTCGCCTTGTTAAGAAGGAGACATCTAGGAGTTCTTTCCATTTCCATCAGCATTGTGAGAGCTTGAGGCTCACCCATTTGACCTTTGCTGATGATGTGGTCATGTTCTGCCGGGGTGACAAGAGTTCTGTTGATGTGCTTTTGGGGTGCTTAAGGAAATTTGAGGCCATGGCCGGGCTTAGTGTGAATGTGGGGAAGTCCTCTATGTTTCTTGCTTCCGTTGGGGAACTAGAAGGAGCTTCCTTGGTTGCTTCTTCTGGTTTCAAGGTTGGTGAGTTTCCCTTCAGATACCTTGGCATTCCCATTAACCCCCATGGCCTCCGGATTATGGACTACAAGCCCCTCCTGGACAAGGTTAGCAACTATCTCAATGCTTGGACCAAAAAGTCTATATCTTTTGCTGGGAGGAGAGAGTTAATTGCCTCGGTCTTACAAGGGGTTGAGGGGTTTTGGCTCTCTATCTTGCCTATGCCTGTGGGTGTCCTTAAGGGATTGACTAGCATTTGTCGTGGCTTCTTATGGAGACGGCCCAAAGTGAAATGGGAGGAGGTGTGTGTTCCTAGGAAGGAAGGTGGCCTTGGCCTCCTTAGTATTGGCTTATGGAATAAGTGTTTCATGCTCAAGCAGTTTTGGCATATCTTTAGCCGGCGTGATAGCATGTGGGTTAGATGGGTCTATCATAGATTCCTTGGGGTTGTGGAACCTCTGGATTGGAATGTGCATAGACGTGACTCTCCCCTGATCAAAGGCATCCTTTCGGCTCGTGATATGATTGTGCAGTTTAATGGTAGAGTGCTTAGTGTTGAGGAGTCTCTCTTGGAGTGGTGCAAGCTTGGCCACTTCAAGGTTTCCTTAGCTTACGAGGCGCTGCGTGTGAAGAGACCTATTGTCATATGGCATAGGGAGGTGTGGTCTGCCCATAACACCCCTAAGCATATGTTTATTCTTTGGCTTGCTAACCTCGGCAAGCTCTCTACGTATGACCGCTTGTCCTTTCTTGAGGTTGAGCCGGGTTGTAGGATGTGTGGGGCTGACCTGGAGAACCACAAGCACATCTTCTTCGAGTGTCCCTATTCGACTGATATATGGAGAGAGATTAGAGTTCGATTCATGATCCCGACTGAAGCCACTTCGATCAAGTCCACCTTGCGCTGGCTCCGGAGGCCTGCATCAAGGCGCAGCTGTCTCGCCCATGCCCAGGTATGTTCCTTATCCTCTACTGTTTATTACCTTTGGCATGCTAGAAATGCTCTTGTTTTTCAGGGTAACAGGATTCCTAAAGAAGACATGGTTCGTTTAATTTTAGTTCATGTTTTTAGACTTTTACATGAACGATTCCCGCCTGAAATGGTTGGGGCCTTGTAATGTGTTTCTCTTGTTGGATTGTGTTTGTGTTTGTGTTTGGCTTGTTTGGTTTGTTTGCTTGGTTTGTTTTTTGTGTAGCTTGGAGGGCTTGTTTGCCTATCCATATACACTTTCTTTTGGTTTGTGTAGCTTGGATGGCCTGTTTGCCTTTCCATATACACCTTGTTGCGCAGTTTGGCTGGCCTACGCGCCTCTCCAAGTGTGCTTTGATTATTTGATTGAACTGAATTTGTAATGCTTCTTTACCCTCTTTAGTAGGGTCATATTAATACAAAATTAACCGAGGGTGCCGTCCCTCTTTAAACCAAAAAAAAAAACATAAACATTTAAGTGTAATAAACTTGGTGAACATTTAAATATAATTTGATGAACATTCAGTACATTTAGGTACAATGTGATGAACATTCAGTTGGTAACATTTAAGTATAATATGATGAACATTCAATTGGTGAACATTTAAGTAGAATGTGATGAACATTCAGTTGGTGAACTTTTAAGTATAATGTGATGAACATTCAGTAGAGTATGTACAAATGAACATTGTGATGAACATTTATGAACAACGTGATGAACATTTAGTAATAAATAATTTTGTAATATTTGTGAACAATTTTATACATCTTTGTGACAATTTTATTCCGCGAGGCCCAAAGATGGTCCGGTGGTGGTCCGACGGAGGTCCGGCGGTGCTCTGGCGGTGGTGACAAGGGGTGACAAGTGGTGACATGTGTCATCATATGGGCTCTTGGATCTCTTTTGATCCAAGACTCCACAATTATTCTCATTTATCATTTTAACAACTATTATTACATGACATTTTTCCTAATATCAATGTCAATAAGTGGCCAAGCTTTGAACTACGGTTGTTTGATTAATTTTAACTAATGTAGCCGATGTGAATATAACGGTATTATAAATCTACATTAATATTTATAAAATAATAATAATTTTTATATAAAAATTGTTAAAATAGTAAATAAGTTATAGTTGTATTTGTGAAAAATAAATAATAATAAAAATGTTAATGCTTGTTTTCATTGTAAAATATATGTATGTAAACCTCTAATATAAAATATACACCAACGTATAGTCAACCAAAACTCAATTAGATAGTCTTATCTAAGTATAAAATAATGACCAAGCTACCAACAAAATAATACTGTAAACATAATCGTTCTACATTATACTCTCTGAAGTTTGAATTTTTGAGTTCAATGATCGTTTTTTCTAACCTAGAGAATAAGATAAACATACTTAAATAATAAACTATCCCTACAAGTAAATGGATAAACCCATTAATGAAAAAAATCTCTAAAATGACAACACCTAATCACTAAAATGGTAACACTTAATCATAAATTTCTAAAATTAAACTTTTATTTAAAAAGGTTAATTTTAGAAATGACGAAAGCTTATTGTATGCTCCTCCTAAAAATGGTTTATAAATGACCAAAACTTTTGAATTTGTGACTTGATTTGCCTATTTGTAGGAGATCATTGAAGAAGGGGAAGATTATGGAAAAATGGATTTTTTATTTTTAAATTTTGATTAATTAATTATTTGTTTTTTTTAAATGGTGACGTGATACTGAGGTGACGCAATATTTTGTAAAGACTTGACTTCTCTCTTATATTGTAGTTAAGTAGATGATTTTTTATTTTTTGACCTAGTAAATTAACCCTAGAAACTAAGATAATTGACTTTGTTTTTTATATACAATACAATAATTAACGTTTATGAATTTATCAAGCTTCACGAATTGTATATTTTTAAACTCGAAACTACAATTATGTATACGACTCAATTACAAATTCCCACCTCACCTTTTTAGCAATTCGATTTATATATATCTTGTTACACTAATTTTTACTTAAAATTACTTCATTAATAATATTTACTTATTTGACTACTAACAAATTTTTAGTGTTATAAATTTATTAATTTAGTGCATTAATTAGCTAAATTTGATATCATGATTGAAGAATGTCAAGAGTTGTAGATATGAATTGTATTGCTTGCAACTAAGAATTGTAGATATAAATGTTTTATTAATTTAGTGCATTTAGGTATTGTTTCTTATTTAATGTACATGGGTCTTGCTTGAACTAAGCTATTACGTGGCGTTTAACTTTTGATTTTTTAAAAATTAACTTTATATCAATGTCCTGAAATTTCCGGGGTATAAAGTATTAAAAACGCTACGTGGTGGCGTTTTAAAATCAACTTTATAACCCAGACTTCAAAAATTCAGGGACTTTATAACCCGGACTTTTTCAGAATCGGAGTAAAAAGTATATCTTATAACCCGGATTTGACAAAACTGTCATAAAAAGTCAATTTTTAAACTCCACGTTGTAGCGTTTTTAATCGGTGTGAAACTCAATTTTCCCGGCTCAGAAGCTTACCCCCTTAGGAAAGTTCCGGTGAGAACAAAGCTTAACGTAGGAAAAACGAAGTTTTCGCGTTCACATATAACAAGTTAATATTCATAATTTAAGCAGTGACGTTCATAATCTAGACGATAAATTTTTTTGAGGTCATTTTGAGAAAATAATTAAAAAAATCATAGTTCACAGTAATTACAAGTATGCCACCGCGTCCCTCACTTAAAACGTTCAAAAACTTTTGCGGCCTATATTATGAACACTACCATCCAGAATATGAACATTGATGGGTAATCTGTGAACCCGATCTGTTCGTTTTTCCTACGTTAAGAGTTATTTGCACTCGAATTTTCCTCATGTATCATCAGAAAAACTGTGTTTGTAGCGAAATTACCAACGAGATGATAACTAAGCAATTGTAGGGCAAAGAGTTATTTGCACTTCTTTTTACGTACCTAAGAACATTTTGAAGGGTTCTGATTGCAAATCTTTGGAGGTGCAACGTTGATTGGTTAAGATCGTTGGCGAAACTTGGGCCAGAGGTAGAGATCGAGATACCCCCACAAGGGGTGTTTGCTGACGCATATCATCTGGGGTGGATCGCGGTGTATGAATACCCATTCCTCACCGATCATCGGTTCCCTTTTTCGCCCTTGACGTAGGCTTTTATGCTCGCATTAGGGGTAGCTGTTGGGCAACTCATGCCGAGTGTATGGAGAATTTTTGGTGCTTTAGACGACGTAACAGCGAAGCATGGCATCGAGATCGCCGTCGATGACCTCGTCCATTCTTTAATGATACAAACCAAGACGGTCGGGAGGGTAGGTCTGAAGTCGAGACCTAACGCAACTCGAATCGCCATTGAGGGGAGTAAGGCCGATCGTCATTGGGCCAACTTTTTCTACTTTGTGAACAAATCCACTCTAGGCGAAGAGTGTTCCTGGCTTGTGGAATGCTGGAACTCTACGAGTAAGTTTTCTTTTCTTTGGAAATTTCATCACACATTTTGCTGGACATCGGCGTCTCACTTACGTTGACTCTTGCTTTTTGTTCCTGCGTAGTTGACACAGATGTCATCGTGGCGAGGCGAGAGACCAAGAAGGTCATTGCTAAGCTCTTGGAGATTCCGGAGAACAAGCGAACCTTTCACGGTCACGACGCGGAAGGTCACCGTATTGCTCCTATGGCTTTGACTGGTATAGCGTTTACGTTTCTTATCTTGTTCTTCCTCCTCTCTTGTTTTGGGAGTTTTAATTTCTTTCCTCTGACATTCTTTAGTGCCTATAGTTGCTTCTCGCATTCGTAGTGGAGAAGAGTCTGCGTCCGACCTTATTGCGTCAAAGAAGAGGCGTCGCATTGAAGAAGAGTCTGCTTCTGAGGCTCCTATCCGTATTGCACCCATGATTTCTCTTGTCTCCTCCCCGTCTCCCTCTCCAATTAAGGCGACGAGGTCACGCAAGGGTAAGGAGAAGGTTGCTGCGAAGTTGGAGTTCGAATTCGAGACTGTCGACGACTTTCCAGGAATCGTTTCTCGTGTTGTTGCGTCCAAGAGCAAGTTTTTGCCTGCCATGAAGAGGCTTTTATCTCCTCCGATGCTTGACCATTATTTGTCAATGGAGACGGAGGACGTAATGGGAGAAGCTCTCGCCACACAATGGCAGGTAGATTTTCTTAATGTTTTTGTCGCGTTTCTTGTCTTTGATTTAGTTCTAACCTTTTTTTTTCTCTGTTCTTTTAGGCGCTTCAATCTTCTTTGTGCGTCTGGGGACGCTTCTCTGACTTTGTTGACCGGATGAAGGTCATGGAGAAGAAGCAGTCGGCCGACGAGACAAAGATTCAGGAGCTCAACGCGACAATTGAAACGTTGCGTCAGGCGGAGAGCGAGGCTCGGGAGAAGGTCGCGGCGACGCTCAAACTTCACGATGACCTCGCTAAGCAGGTCGAGGACTCGAAGGCGAGTATCGCTGCTTTGGAGGACGAGATGGCCAAGAAGGAGAAGAAGCATGCTTCAGAGCTTCGTGAAGTGAAGATCTATTGGTCTTGGATATCGCGTGTAGAAGTTCTTGAGCAATATGGCGCCGGGAAGCATCGTGGTTGGGATCCGGTATCTGAGCGGCGAGAGTTCGAGGCGGCGTATCAGGAGATCCCCGAAGGCGTCGAGGCGGGTCCTTCGTCCTCGCATCCTCCAACGGACCCTGACGTTATGGAGGAAGATGCCCCTTGGCTTAACGACGTTGATCCTAACGATGACGCTGGAGATGATGAAGGCGTCAACGAGGAAGTCGTTGTGGAGGACTCCGAGGGCGAGTGCGAGTATGAGGATGCGGACGGTTCTTCGTCTAGTTCCTCTGAGGGCGAGAGTGAATCTTCATGATTTTTCAGAGTAGCTCTTTCTCTTTTCCTTCGTAAAGATCATCTTGTTTTTCGGTTACGCGTCGTTGGTCTTTAGGGCGCTTCTTTGTAAATAAAAAACTCATTCTTGCCCTTCTTGATGGGGACTTTTTGTAATATATTCAGAATATCTTTTTGGATTTTCTAAGCTTGAATATGTTGTTTTGTTCGAACGTGTTCCTTTTAGTGATAGCACCTTTCCTCGTATGAGTTTCTTATTCTCGATCTTGCTTACGCGACGGCTCGTTTTTGGCGCTTTTCTTCAAGTTGTCGCCATGATAGATTACTTCTTCTGAATTTTTGGGCGTAGTTCTACTCCTTTTGGTAGGTTTAGCTCGGGCTTCTTGTTGGCTGGGATAGAGCTACCAAATACTTCCATACTACTTTTGCTTGTGTGTTTTGTGGTGCTGTATACTTTGAGTATGGGCGTCTTGTCTTGTATACGCGTAGGATTCTTGCGACTTCTAATTTGTAGCTTGCCTATGAATACATAGGTCCAGTCTTTGACCTTTGTTACTTAACTTTAGGGTGTGGTTTTCTACCCCTGGAGTAGTGCTTTGTTCGTTTTGTGAACGCATTGGAAGAATTTTTTGCTCGTTTGATAGGATGTTTTGGTCATTGCGGCTACTTTTGTTATTTTGCCGGCTTACATGAAGGTTGGGTCCAGCATTTCCTCCGAACCCGGAGCGAGTGGCGGACGTGGGTCAGCGCGTGTGATGAGGCTAGAGTCGTCGTGCCTAATCAAAATAAACCTTAAACACCTAACTAATGTAGCTTTGGTAAGTAAGGGTCGAATCCCACAGAGAATCAAGTTATATATCCTATTTGTAAAATCATTCACCAATTGATAACAAAGACGAAAGGGGGGATTATTGTGGTAATCAATCTAGCTAAGAAAACAATAAAAGATAAATAGTCTGGCTAGACAAATATCCACTTTCAGTTTGTCAGGTTGATCATAGATATCTCAAGTTCATTCAATTCTATGGTTGTTCCTATTCCAATCTTTAATATATTGGCAGGCCAACCGGTCTTGATAATACTTACTATTCAGCAATCAGGGAAACCTCTCAAGATTAGATGAAATAGGAGCAAAGGCCACATGAATTATAAGGATGCATGCAATAACTTACAACCGTCAAGTATTAACATGCAATCAATTCTCTTTCATAAAAGCAATCAACTACCAGATCATGCAAATATGAGTGCTACAATGACAAGGAATTCCACCGTATATTCCTAGTCTAGCAATAGAAAACTACTAATCAAACTAGATGATCAAGCTAGCAAAACCAATAGAAATCATATGATGAATACAACTACCCGTAGGTGATAAGAGTTCCAACTAGGAATACTATCCTAGCAAGGCCCGTAGATTCAATCCGATAAACACAGGAGAATTAATACAATCCAAATAGAAAATAGAACAAGAGTTTAGAATCTCACAACCAAATACAAACGAAAGCTTCAATTGTCTAGCCAACTCTAAAACAAAGGAAAAGGGAAAAAGGGTTCAGAAGAAGACTCCCCTTCAAAACTAGGTCTCAAACAATATATAGAAATCTAACCCTAAAAATATATGGTAAAAGATAAATCCTAAAACTAAAATAAGGAAAAAGAAAATAAAGTAACAATCATAACAATAGCAAGTCAGTGGCTTCAAATTTGGTTGAGCTGCTTGCTTCCAACTCAGCCCAAGTCCACCAGCTCCATGGCAAGCCCAAGTGCTCAGCCCATTCCGTCTTCTTCAGCCCAACAAATCAGCAGCAGCTTTCTTTCTACGTGGGCTGGCTCCCATGTGGGCTTCCTCTAAGCGGGCCGCCAGCTCTTCTCCTCACGTGGGCTGGCTTCTTCGTGGGCCTCTTCTTCTTGGATTTGATCACATGGACTCCTTCAATTTACTTATTTAATGGGCTCACCAACAATTCATAAATCCGAACATCTTCGTTTCTACTTCGTCTTCAATTCTTCACTTGATATCTTCTAAGTCTTCATAATAACTCCAATGATCCATAACATATAAATGTCTCTAAACTCTTATGGAATCACTCATAATACAATATAATAATCCCTAGTTACGCAATACAAAGAGCAACGTATCAGCGTGATTTCATCAGCTTGTGACATCACCTCTTACTTATGGTGAATCCTTTGCCACACGCTAGCGTTAGGTCGGCGTCGAACTCTTTTAATCGACGGGCCTATTCATCGTGTAGCGTCCGATTCGTGATCGTTTTGACTTACGATGTTGGTGGACGCCTCCCAGCCGGTTTGGCGATTTGCTCGTGGATTCATGACTCTCAGAGGGGTCGTGGAAGGCGCAAGTACGCGTTCCTGGAGAGTGGTCGTGTCAATAGGTTTCCCTTCTTTGCTCAGCGGACCGTGCCGGTTTCGTGAGGTTCTGGGCTTCATTCCCCATGACAATTGCCACACGTCGCTAACAATCATGAGAAGCGTCGACTCGGAGTCGGCGATTTGGTTTACGTTGTGTACGCGTAGATGGAGCCTTGAACGCGTAGACTAACGAAATTCCTCCCCGACGCGGATTTTCGCCGCGGCCTTTTTGAGCTTTGTGTTATGTCATAGACATAGAGCAAGTAATTCGGAAATGGAACAACTCAGCATACTTTAACACGTTGGAGAAAAAAAAGTGTACTCATATATTAATAGAAAGATGCATCATGGACTAACAAACTTCGACACTGACGCTTACCCCTAGTCGTTACGACCCCTTGTCGTTTCGACTCTAAGATAATGACGCTACCTTATTGAAACTTAAAAGAAACTAATTCTACTCATGCAAGAAAAGGCACAAAGAAGATAACATTAGAAGGTATGGAAATTCTTATCACTTTTGTGGGTCTTGAGTTATGGCGGGTGGTGTTTCAGGAACATGCATCTTAAATTGTCACTCTTCGTTATGACTTTTTGTCGTCTCTTCACTTGGAGTTTTTGCTTGTACTTACTTGATAGATTGATACTGTCTTGCTTGACGAACTCGATTTTTCTCATCGCGTTGGGGGTTGATCTTCTACCCCTAGCTTTCTCTTCGAACTTCATTTTACTCTTATAGGACTCTTGATGTCTTAACCCCTTGGCTTTTGTATCCTTAGACCACGAAGACACTTTATTTTCTATGATTCGTCGGAGAGTGCATACCTCTAACTTCAACATACATTCTATGTTTCCCACCTGACCAATTACCTCTTCCGGCGCGTTGCTCTGACACTTTACGTACCTTGTTGGCTCTTCGTGGTTCTTTGACTGCTACGCCTCCTTCTTCTTACTTAGTGCTGCCTTGGTAGCGTTCTTTATACCGATGTTGTAACATTCTCTTGCGACTTGAAGCTCGCCTTTGATCTCCAAGGTCCCCCACGGGGATGGGAACTTCATGGATTCGTGGTACGTTGAAGGTATGGCCTTCATGTCGTGCAGCCAAGGCCTTCCTAGGATGATATTGTAAGGCGACTCGATCTCCATAACTGCAAACTTTGCTTGTATGTTGATACCTCTGGCCAAGGTTGCTAACGTGATCTCTCCCGGCATGTTCGCCACTTCCCCGCTGAATCCCACCAAGGGGACGTATTTCTTCACCACGTCGTCATTAGAAAGTCTGAGCTCCTTAATAGCGGACGAAGTGATTATATTGGCGGAACTCCCATTATCGACGAGGATTCTCTTAACCAGGCGATTGCTGACGGTGAGGGAGATGACTAAACCATCATGATGCTCTACGACCTTGCTTGGTTCCTCGAACGTAATTGGATAGTCTCTTCTAGTAGAGCGGATGTGATAAACTCGCGTCATATTGCTCTCGTCGCGTAGGATCTTGATATTTCTTCTAGCGGCGGATGCAGTGTAGCCGCTTGCGGAGGAGCCTCCGAGGATGGTATGTATTGTTCTGGTATGACTTGATGGCGGTGGAGTGGGGAGGTAGGAGACTTCCTTTCTTTCTTCACCCATTCGAACGCGTTCTTTCCTTCTCTGGAGAGCAACTCTCTCAAATCTCCCCTCTTCAACAGTCTCAATACCTCTTTCCTCATAGTGTAGGAACCATCCATGGTGTGGCCTGTGTCGTTATGGAATTCACAATATCCCTTTCCCGTTCTGGGTCTTCTCCCTGGGTTCGGCTTTTTAGGCCATTGTACGTTGCGCAATCCCTCCATAGCGCTCATAACTCGTAACGCGTCAGTCTTCATGGAGATATCTCTATCGACCATATAAACGCTATCGACTTCGCTCACATTATGCACCATGGGTGGCTCTCTTTGGAATGGTTTATTTCTCTTATCATGATGTTCTCCTCGTTCCTGATAGCGATCGTTATGTCGACGCTGGGGAGAGCTCTTGCGCGGAGGAGATCGTCTACGCGGAGATCGGGGATTTTCCTCTGCGTGCCTCAGGAGATCTTCTTCTAGACGCATAGCTTCCATGGCTCTTTCCCTTGTTGCGACGAATGAATCGGGACGAGTCTTCGTCAATTCTTTGTATAGGTTGCTATCTCGAGGGAGAGCACGCCTGAACTCGTCGGCAGCAGTAGACTCGCTACAATACGGGATGGAGATCTTCTCGTCTTTGAAACGTGTCATAAAGGCTCTTATGGTTTCGCCTTTGTTCATGCGCATATTGTGGAGATCTGAGGGTTGCTTTGCGAACATTTTACTGCTAACGAATTGTAGGCGAAACATGTTGGAGAGTTCAACATAAGACGAGATACTTCCCTTGGGGAGGTGGATGAACCATGTCAAGGCCGGACCTTTGAGCGTTGAACTAAAAAATTTGCACATCATTGCCTCTCTTAGCTCCGGCTCGATTGGACTCGTGGAGAGCTTGGCTTTGTAGAATAAGATATGCTCTTCCGGGTCATCGGATCCGTCGTAGACGGGGAGATGCACGACGGTGAACTTCTTAGCTATCTTCTGGGCGGCGATGGTTCTGACAAAGGGACTTTCTTGATATCCGAACTCGTGCTAAGGGATAATAGACTTAGGTGCTCCGGGCATCAACATCATCTCCCTCCTCAAGGCGCCGACTTGTTGTGCCACGAACGTGGCGACGACGCTTGGGGTCATATCTTCCTCGGATTTCTTCTTCGGAGCCGTTTCTGTGAGGGGAATATCATCACGATACCCCTGGAATATGTAAACGTCATCTTCTTCGACGGCGTCCATATCAAGGCGTCAGGCGACACTTTGACCGCGAACATAGGTATGTGGTCCTGCAGGTCCCGCCTTGAGTTCCCTGATGATCGAGCGCAACCTTTCGTTCTCCTTAGTGAGTTCCGATGTCGTCTTCTCGCTGGCGCACTTAGCTTATGTCCAGGTTTTCTCGAAGGCCTCAAACTGTGCTCGGACGGCGGCCACATCGGTTACTTCGCCTCAAACTGTGTCGTCTTCTCCCTGATGAGTGTTGTATAATCTCAACACTCAAGAACGATATGGAAAATTAGGGTTGAAGCTTGAACTTGTGTATTACTCGAATGGTGGTTGAATGATTACAAATCGGGCGTTAGCCTTTATTTATAGGCTAACCCTAGTTTTATCTTTAAGGAAACGAGATCTTATCTTTTCCTTCTACCTTATGACGATATATAATTAAGGTAAAAGATATTCTTTCTAATATCTTTCACCAATTACAACAATATAATAGAGAAATAAAACTATATTCACTCGGCCGACTCTATCATTGACGCGAACGAGATCTTCGCCACATCTCGTCACGTCGACGTGATCATCCTACGCGTAGCTCAGGACGCGTTCCTTACTTGTCGTATTTTCAGGCACAAACAAATTGTCCTATGTTTTTTTATTGATAAAGCAAGGAACGAGTCTCCTTATAACAGACAAGACCCTACCTCACTCAATGAAATTGAGGCTAATACCTCTTCCACTAGACTACAAATTTTTGGCATATATAAGTCCTGTAGCCATAATTCACTTGTTCTTCTTCTCCAAAATTACGGAGTAGTTATATACAGATGTATATTCATATGGAATCACATCTATCTTCATTTTTAGTTTGTTAATCTGATTTTAATTTTAATATAATATAAAATTAAAGGTTGCTCAAATTAAATTCACTGTATTTAAAGTTTTGTTTTTAATTTATCATTTTTAAAAAAAAATTATTTTCCCATTTCTTTCCTACGTTTACGAATATGTCGCCCAAATGAAGATTTTGACCCATCAACACATGTCTATAATGGATTCGTATGGAACATATCATTATCTTCTACTCTTCGATTATGCAACGCGTTATTGTGAAGTTTTATAGGTCGTAAAACTCGTGCATAGCGCAGGCCAAAAAAGTCTATTAATAAAATATATAAAATTATAGGTTATTTCAAATTAAGTAAAATCCATTTAATGCATTTATTATATTTGTTTTGATTGGTCAATTACATCTCATTTATTGTCTCTTTTTTGTGTTTATGAGAATGTGAGACCTAATCTACGGGTTAATTTGTAGCCCATTAATATATAAGTCCAATATGAAACTAATACATACAATCACATCACAGATAAAATTGTCATTGTCATCGTATTCTATAACTTAATTGCACATAGTAGAAGACTTGAAGGTCGTTTACGATGGTTCGACTCTTTAACGTCAACGATTATATCGTCCATTGAAAGAAAAAATTATAATTGATTCTTCATTTTTATTAATTATGTTTCGTCGACGCAATTAAGCTCGCGCAAATGCGTAAGCACCTTCTCCCTAGTCTTAATCTTATCTTAATCTTAATATATATTGTAATGCTTTGTTTTTAATTTATCATTTTTTTTCTTTTTTCTTTTCCCATTTCTTTCCTACGTTTACGAATATATGGCCTAAATGAAGATTTTGACTCATCAACACATGTCTAAAATGGATTCGTATGGAACATATCATCATCTTCTACTCTTCGATTCCGCAACGCCTTATTGTGAAGTTTTATAGGCCATTAAACCCACGCATAGCGCGGACCCAAAAAGTCTAGTATATACTATAAAATTAGGAGTTCCCCAAATTAAACACACTACATTTAATGCTTCGTTTTTAATTTATCATTTTTTGATTTTTTTTCCTTTCCCATTTCTTTCCTACGTTTACGAATATGTCTCCCAACTGACCCATCAACACATGTCTATAATGGATTCGTATGGAACATATCATCATCTTCTACTCTTCGATTCCGCAACGCCCTATTATGAAGTTTTATAGGCCGTAAAACTCGCGCATAGCGAGGGCCTAAAAAGTCTAGTAATAAAATATATAAAATTATAGGTTCTTTCAAATTAAGTAAAATCCACTTAATGCATTTATTATCTTTGTTTTGATTGGTCAATATTCATCTCATTTATTGTCTCTTTTTTGTGTTTGTGAGGATGTGAGACCTAATCTACGAGTTAATTTGTAGCCCATTAATATATAAGTCCAATATGAAACTTATACATACAATCACATCACAGATCAAATTGTCATCGTAATCTATAACTTATTTGCACATAGTAGAAGACTTGAAGGTCGTTTACGACGGTTCGACTCTTTAACGTCTATGATTATATCGTCCGTTGGAAGAAACAATTATAATTGATTCTTCATTTTTATTAATTATGTTGCGTCGACGCAATTAAGCCCGCGCATTTGCGCGGGCGCCTTCTCCCTAGTCTAATATAAAATTATAGGTTCTTTCAAAATCCACTCTACGCATTTATTACATTTGTTTTGATTGATCAATATTCATCTCATTTATTGTCTCTTCTTAATGTTTGTGAGGATGTGAGACCTAATCTACGAGTCAATTTGCAAAACACCTTTCTCCAAATCTAGCTACGTCACGTGGCATACTCTTCATTCAGGCCATCCACTTATCGTCATTTCATTGCTCACGAGTTTTTACTATTTATTGTAATTTTCTCCAAAAGTTTTAATTAAACTTTGAAAATCATGTGCAAAAATATCACAAAAAGATTGTTTAAGATCTTTCAGAGTACAAAAATATTTTTATGTGTTAATTTTTTGGATTTTGACCTCCCAATATCCTATTGTGTTATTTTACAAATTTATAATTTTATTATTATGATATGACATATCACAAAAAGATTAATTTCTTAATAAATAAGAGAAAAATATTATATTTTTGTTTTATGGTAGTATTTTAAATATATAACTTTATATATGTTGAAATCAATTTATTTAAATTTGTTAAAAATTGACCTATGATAATTTGATCAAATAAGATTTTTGGTATAAAAACTCATTTATTTTCGTTGTTTATTATGTTTAAAATTTTAAAACTTAATTATATATCAATACCATTTTAAGATATCAACTTATTTTCATATAAAATTATATATTACCTAATACTCCCTTCGTCCCTGTTTGTTTGTCCTGTTTCCTTTTCGAGCGTCCCTTTTTGTTTGTCCAGTTTCTATTTATATCCATTAATTTCTTCCTATTATACCCCTATTCAATTTAATATTTACCAACAACCATTTACAACTTACTCACTAATTTCACCATTTTTACCTACTTCAACTCTTAAACATACTTTTCAACCCGTATTTTTAATTAATCAAAGTTTCTAACACATAATTTTAATTAATTAAAACTAATGTCCAAATTGTTAAACCCAATTTTATTTTAACCCTCTATCAACAACCCAAAATAAAACCTCTATCTAAATTTCACCTGACCCACATCTATCATTTCCAAACCCTAAAAAGCTTGTTTCCCTTTCTTGCATTACAACCACAAATCTCTTCCACCGTCACATCCTTCTCTTTTCCATCTTCTCCCTCCGCCTCAACACCTCGTCTTCCTCTACGACATCATAAGCTCAGAGGCGTCTTCATCCTTCATCTCCCCGTCTTGCCCTTCTCCTCCCTAGGCCGGCTCGCCACCTTCTCCTCCTCGTCCGACGACGAATCGAGCGGATCCAACAGAGAAGAAGGGGACGAATTCGAGGTAAGATGTTGTCCTGGTAGATCTTGGCAACCTTGGTGGAGGTGAGGAGGGCGGTGAAGGCTTTGCAACCCTTCGAGGCTAGGATGGAAACAGGGAGAAGGAGGAAGAGGATGGAGAAGAAGATGTGAGAAAGTGGGGGTTCGGATCTGGAATTGATTGGGGGATTTTGGTTTTCTATTTGATTTTGTATTTAATTTTTAGACTCAGCTTATGTTTTGATTGCCTAAACTTTGTACTTTGTTTTTGCCTTAATTCAAGTGAAATCTGTACTCGTGGATAAACATACCGGACAGAGGGAGTACTACTTATCAACTATATCGAGTTATATAAACCCGCGCATGGCGGGAACTAGGGTAGTACTTTATAAATCAAAAGAGTAAAAACACTATGCATAAGTAATTTCCCCTATGTTTCAGAGCTTCGCAATTCTTACACAAACAAGCGGAATATAATATTTTCCAATTTTCTTATATTTTAGCGCAAAATCTTTGACCATAAAAATGCACTCAAGATTCATATACTAAATTGCAAATAATTATAATGCATTCTTATTATGAGTGAATAGACTACGTACAATTTTATGAAAACAAAATATCTTAAGATTATTTTGACCCAAAAAATTATATAAATATTAGTCCGTTGAAATTTACAGTGGAGGGAAAAAAAGAAACAGCTCACCGACTACCGCGAAATACCTAACTCAAAAGGTCGAGAGGTGCTCCAATGGCGACTAGGTCAAACCCTAACCTTTTCTGCCACCCACTCCACCCTACCCCGCCATTTCCACCCACCACCGCAACCTCAAATTTCGTCTGCGATTCTCAGTTCAGGTTCTATTTCAACTCTGAATAAATTCAACATCACTCGATTAATAAATTAGTAAAAGTAGTTCAACTTCAAAGAATAATTTCGTCCACGTTTCCTATTTGATTTTTTTGTCCAGCTCTCTAAACGTTCATATATCTTGCACCCTTTTTACTTTTTTACATTTTCGTCAGCTCGCTCTCGATCCTCCTTAGCTTGTGGAAATTGATGCTTGATTTTTAGCAGTCAATTTGCTGATTCCGATTCGGGATGTGGCGGAGCACATCAATTTATGGTGTTTTGTGGCTCCTCTTCTTTTTCTGCTTCTCTTCTTATGTTCAAGCGCAGCACACCACCCATCCGGGAGAAGGTAAATCATATATCTATGTTGCTTTTTGACTCTGAAGTATGATCAACCTCAATTTTCCGTTTCTTCCGCACAAATTATGTACAGCTAGTTTCAGCTGCTAAAGTAAATCAGAAATAGTTTGTAGTTTGCCCTAACTTTTGATATGAACTTAATGCTTTCTGATAAATATGATAGATCTCGTTTGATGTTAATACTGTCTTAATTTGCCTGCTTTAAACCTGCAGTCAAGGCACTACTAGCTGTTAAATCCAGTTTAATAGACCCAACGGAGAAATTGATCAACTGGAATAGTAAAGGCCGTAAAGACCCATGCAATGCCCGCTGGATGGGTGTTCATTGTTACAATAAGACACTTGATGATGGCTACTTGCACGTCCGGGAATTGTAAGTAAAATAATTACCATCAAACAGATGGTAATTAAGATTTAGCATGAAAAATGTCACTGATATGACAGTTTCAAACCTCGCTATTCTTTATACATTTTGACTGGGAATTGTACAAGTATTGGATGATGTAAAGGCATCTATTAGACTCTTACTATATGGAAGCTACTAGGAGAAAATAAAACCTTACACGATATCTGCAGTATCTTTTTGTCTCAATAATCATTCGTAGATGCAAACTATCTCTGTCATAGACTAATGTGTTACTTATTGGTGTAGGGAGCTGATGAACTGGAATCTTTCAGGAACTTTAGCACCAGCTTTTGGCCTACTGTCTCAAATGCAGATATTGTAAGCCACATCAATTCTTTTGTATTACTCATCTTTTACATTAAAGTGGCATAGTTTCATTTATTTCAGATCTACAAAATACATAGCCCTTGTACTTATAATGTATATTGTAAATCTTTCATTTTCTAATCTTATTATTTATTGTTCAAGGAATGTTATGTGGAACCAAATTGGAGGGAGTATACCAAAAGAGATAGGCAACCTCACAAATCTTGAACTCTTGTAAGTTTCAAAGATTCCTATGGCTATTTAATGGTTTGATGTTTAGTTCTGAAATGTATGATTATTTTGTCCAACAAATGTTCCTTTGCTTGGACTGTTGAAACATGGTTCATGTTGTAAATAAAGTTTCTTAAGACTTCTCTTAGAATGATTTTCTGATGTTTATATTATATTCTCTGCCTTTCAGACTGTTGAATGGAAACCAATTGACAGGTTCCTTGCCAGAGGAGCTTGGTTATCTACCACTTTTGAACAGGATTCAGATTGACGAAAATCAAATATCAGGATCAATACCTAAGTCATTTGCAAACTTAAACAAAACACAACACTTGTTAGTTATCTTTGTTGCTTTCGTTAGGCTCCTAGTGATTCTCTATCCTTTTCTTGTTCGCATCAATGATTATTATTTTCATTCTGCAGTCATATGAACAACAATTCTATTAGCGGTGAAATACCTCGTGAACTGTCCAGATTACCAAGCCTTATTCATTTGTAAGTTAATTATTGGGGTCTCTTTTAATGGTTCAGAAATATATATATGACACAAGTGACAAGTGAAATTTTACTTGCCATTCTAACAATAATTTATATCAATTGCAGCCTTCTTGACAATAATAATTTATCAGGATCCCTTCCTGCAGAGTTCTCAGAATTGCCAAACTTGCTGATTCTGTATGCTTCTCTCATGCCTTAGATAAACATTTTTTGTTTTATTATTTGCCTTTTTCTGCATATTTATTTTTTAGTGCAGTTCGGGTACGGGTAGGAACAAGTTTTTTGGTGCGAACGTATGCCTGATCTTCATTCAATTATACATAAATGTTCATCAAGTTGTACTTAAATGTTAATCAAAATGTACTTAAATGTTCATCAAGATTTTGATGCACATTCTTTTGAAAAAGTGATGCACATACACGTTTTTTGCCTGAATGTTTTTCAATTTCTCAATTAAACTTCTTAAAAAAAATCTTCTTCAAATTTTTGGATGGTTTTAAGTTTTTCAATAAATATTCTCCAAATTAGTAGTAAATGTTCACCATTCTTACGTTTGTACATTTTAAAGTTTATTCTTACCCGATACTTTCCCTTTATTTTTATGTAAATTCTGTTAAAATGGTGGGAATGTTTCTGTTAGTTTCATCGCAAGTCAAACTAATTTTATGTTTCTAACCTGCTGATACTTTATGTTTCCTATCCCTTGTGTTTCCCATAGAATGTTTCAGTGGGAATATTCGTTTCCTATCATAAAGCTCCTTTTTTTATCAATTGAAAGGAAGGGCACACTTGTTTCCTATCATAATATTCCAATTTCTTCTTGTATAATTTTTTGCAGTCAACTGGACAACAACAATTTTAGTGGGAGTGATATTCCTGCTAGCTATGGGAAAATGAATAAGTTACTGAAACTGTAAGTTTATACGATTTAGTCTAACTGGAACAATTTTCCTGTATGATACAAATTGATGATGGTGGTAAGAAGCATCAAGTACGTGGATTGCCTCCTCATCAGAATACATCGCTCCAGCTATGAAAAGAAAAATGAAGTTCCCTATGATGTTTTTGATTCTTATCAGGAGCCTTAGGAATTGTGGCTTGAAGGGTTCAATTCCCGATCTCAGTGGAATTCCTAATCTTTCTTATATGTAAGTAAGACTTATGACAGCCATGCAATAGCAAATATGCTTCTGTTTGACATTTTCCCTTTCTGTCATTTTTGTCATTATTTTGATTTTATTAATGAGATTTATGATCATAACGTTTTTTCTTGACCTTCTCTTTTCCAGAGACCTTAGTTTGAACCAACTTAGTGGACCCATACCTCGACAGAAGCTATCTGATAATATGACAACAATGTAAGACCAATTTGTTCGTAAGTCTTTTTAGAGCAAATATCTGTTGGCAACTAAAAGTGTCACTGTGTTCTCATATAGCACTTTGCAACTTGCAGCATTTTATCACACAATAGTCTGAACGGGACAATTCCTCAAAACTTTTCAAGCCTACATCGTCTACAGAAACTGTAAGCAACAGTCACTTCTGTATATTTAGCTAATTCTGATGTTTAGTTCTGATTGTATTTTAGTATTTTGTAAAATAGTTAGTTACTCCCATTGACTAATCTGCTCCATCTTTTAGGTCACTCGATCATAACTTATTTAATGGTTCTGTTCCTTCCACTATTTGGGAAAGCACAAGATCATCTATGGCTCCAAATATTACTCTGTAAGACAACTTCAGCCTGCTTCTGTATCATTTATTAATTATTATACATTCATTAGCTGCATGTTTGATCACCTTTCTTCTGCAGAGGTGATTGAACTGTAAGTAATGTGATTGTTTATATTATATTAATAACTAGCAGTTTTGTGTTGGTCATTCATTATTATCAACATTATGTGAGTGTGCTATGTGATATTTTTCCTTAAAACCTGTTTATGTTTCCAATCATTGCAGGGATTTTCAGAATAATACGCTGACAGAAATTTCTGGTCCCTTGAGTGTACCAGCTAATGTTACCTTGCTGTATAGCTCTAAACTTCGATCTTTTGAAAGTTTTGACACCGTTCAGTTTGCAGATTTCTGATAAAATGCTGTTCTTTCAAATTATTTTTCTCCCATTAGGCTCGGAGGGAACCCTGTATGCTCAAACAACAGTATTGCAGGACTGTATTGTGGATCTGAGGCACGTGTTGATAGCACCCAAGATATGACAAATGATACAAATTCTGTTTGTCCTCCATTAGCATGTCCACCCTATTACGAATATGCTCCACCGACTCCCACGGCACAGTGCATTTGTGCTGTCCCATTAATTGTTCATTATCGGCTGAAAAGTCCTGTTTTTTCAGATTTCCGCCCATACCAGCTTAGTTTTGAGGAGTACCTAATTTCTGGGCTTGATTTGAACGAGAGCCAATTAAATATTAGCTCTACCTCATGGGAAGAAGGTCCTCGGTTGGAAATGGATCTGAAGCTTTTTCCTACAACTGATAATATTACTCAAAGCCACAAATTCAACTGGAGTGAAATTCGTCGAATTTGGGATAAGTTTTCTGATTGGGAGATTCCAGATAATGAAACTTTTGGACCTTACGAGCTACTTGACTTTGTTCTCTTGGAGCCTTACATTGATGGCATGTTCTAATCTTTGCTTTTCATACTACTTTTTCTTGCAATTATATGCCATTGTACAAAGCGATCATGCGCACTTTGTCAAGGCATCTTAATTTTTTTGTCCAGTGCTGCATAAAGTCATTATACTGTATCAGTAGCTTAAGTTTCCAGACATGGAAGGTACTATATGTGATGTATTTTTCATGCTTAGGGGGCTGTACTTACTTTTACTATAGATGAGCCAAAATACTTGAATAAATATGTCACATTATGTTTTCCTTGTATGTCTAACTCTATAGCCTGCACTAAATGATCCTTGGTTATTATTCTTTTGCAGACATCCCACACCCATCAAAATCTGGCATAAGCAAGGGTGCCTTGGCTGGCATAATTGTGGGAACCTTTGTTGGTGCATTATTATTTTCGGCAGTCATCTTACTTTTCATTTTGAGAAAGCAGGCGAGAAAATACAATGGTATATCACCACGACGAAAATGTGAGTCCTGCATACACTTCTGGATTTGTGATGTTTGGGAGTTAAATTATTTTGAACTAATTGCACTGGACTTATTAAATACCAACACAAGAATCATAAAACATAGCAGTTGCATTATTCTGGGCATATCAACATGCTGAAGATATTTTTGAACTACTTTCACTATTTTGTTCCTTGAGAGTCCAGTGGCAGTCAATTATGATCACTTTAAAACGTTATTTCACTAATGATGCCCCATCATAAATTTTTCTGCAGCATCAAGGATTCCAATTATAGCTGAGGGTATGAAAGGATTCACCTATGAAGAGTTGGCACATGCTACAAGCAATTTTTCCAGTTCTGTTGAAGTAGGAAAAGGAGGATATGGAAAGGTTTATAAAGGTGTTTTGAATAACGGTACCTTAGTGGCTGTAAAACGTGCCGAAGAGGGATCTTTACAGGGGAATAAAGAGTTCTGTACAGAAATAGAGCTTCTTTCCAGATTGCATCATAGACATCTTGTTTCTCTGATTGGGTACTGTGAGAAAAAAGGTGAACAGGTAAGGGAACATTTATTCATTATGATATTCTGTTTTGATATATAGTGGTAGAATTACAATTCTGTTGCTAAGCTGTGATGAGATTTTTTCATTTTCAAAAAGATAATAAGATATAGGATATGAAAGCTCTTATATAAGTAAGGACAAGTAAACACGAACCTTGAGATATTCTTCAAATAGTTAGATTAGATGGGAGCTTCTAGTGGATCCTATCAAGGCATAGATGATCGCAGATATTTAGGTAGCAATACCTGATTTTAATAGCATTAAGGATCTAAATTTATTGATAGATGTTGAAAAAATATATGCTTAATTATTGTGGACACATTTTATTCTCTCTAATTTACAATAAGATAATTTTTTGTTATATAAGAAAAATTCTTTTGACAAAATTTGCTCACTGTTTGTCCTTGCAGATGTTGGTTTATGAATTCATGCCAAATGGAACACTAAGGGATCATATTTCAGGTTTTTATCACGCTATTACTTCTGAATCTCCTTATTTTAACTTGAATTTTATTTTCCATCCACCTTTCATTAGTAAAAACATTTAGAATCAACACAGCTCTAATAAAATAAAATATCATTACCATCTCTTCAGGTTTTTGTCTTTGCTAGATACTGTCTATGGCTTTAGTTTAAGAATCATTGCCCGTATGGTAAAATTTTCCTCACACTCCGATTATCCCCTTTATTTCTACAGCTAGTTCTGAACGACCACTGTGTTTTGCCACAAGATTGAGAATAGCTCTTGGAGCTGCACGTGGAATTCTCTACCTACATACTGAAGCTGATCCTCCAATATTTCATCGAGATATTAAGGCAACCAACATCCTTTTGGACTCCAATTTTATAGCAAAGGTTGCTGATTTTGGACTATCACGCCTAGCTCCACTTCCTGACACTGACGGCGTTGTGCCTAATCACGTCTCCACTGTTGTTAGAGGAACCCCGGTATTCTCAATTTCTTACATCTTACTCATTACATTCTATATTTATTTGATTGTTTTGGAATTTTTTGTTCCATGCACATTTTTTCAAAATCATTAATTGTCAGTCAAACTTCTGATTTTACAATCCCTGAGCCAAAGCATCAGAGTTAACTATTTGTTACAATTAAACCAAGACCATAATTTTGTTAGGGATTAAGTGTTTTTTTTAGAATGACATTTTTATAGAGTTTTTATTCTGTGCAGGGATACCTTGATCCAGAGTACTGTTTGACTCACAAATTATCTGACAAAAGCGATGTTTATAGCCTTGGTGTAGTTCTTCTTGAACTTCTAACAGGAATGAAGCCCATTTCTCATGGAAAAAATATCGTCCGAGAGGTACCCGTCAAATTCTTTCTTAAACATCTCACATACTTATTTGATTGTCTTTTCTTAGAGCGTGTTTGGCAAGGCAAAAAAAACTAGGGTTTAGAGTTTTAGGGAAAATGTAAGTATTTGGCAAGTAGCAGTATAGGTAGCGTTTTTCACTTAACCGCTATTGTCATACCAAACAGGGCCTTAGCATCACATACTAATTTCATTTTCCACATCAGGTCAATACATCATACCAATCCGGAAACATACTCAAAGTCGTTGATGAACGGATTGAGAATTATCCACCAGAATGTGTAGAAAAATTTGCGTGCCTTGCTCTTCGTTGCTGTCAAGACGAGGCTGACGGAAGGCCAACAATGACAGAGGTTGTCAGAGAACTAGAATCTATAATAGAGATGATGCCTGCAGAATCAGACACAAGATCAAGCACAGAGAATTCATCCAGTCAACAACTGATTGGTGACAGAGATTCCAATTCATCATCTCCTCGTACGAGGAAGAATCATTTTGTGTCGGGCGATGTTTCTGGAAGTCACCTTGTTAGCGGCACGTTTCCCTCCATTTCCGCTAGGTGATGAATGGTAATTAATGGGATGTAATTATGTATGCATCGTGCACATTTTATCTTGCAGTGCAATGTATAAAAAAAATTAGGGACTTGATTTCTGAAGAGGAGTAAAATCTTATGGAATAATTATTGTACATATAGTATTGAGTGGACAAACAAAGTAAAATGAAGACACTAACAGGGGTAAAAAGGTCAATGATTGGCTAAATAACAAGGTGAAATGAAGAAGAAAATAAGTAGTTTCATCTCAATAACCTACATTTGTCTTTACTCTTTACCATGTTGCATTAGTCGTGATATGGTAACCTGTCACTATAAAATAAATTTTCTTAATTTTATAATACTTCTCTTTCACATTTAATTTTCAACAATTACATCGGCATACGTTTGATCTTTGAAACTAAACATATGGGTTTAGTGGGCTTTAAAAAAATTATAAGAGAGTGACAAGCAAGTAGCATCTTTTTTGTGTTAGTGCACAATTATCTCATATACGCCATTACAAATGTCATTTGACAAATGTCATTTTTTCAAAAATAAAAAATTAAATATCTTATCTATATAAAGGTTGGCTGATGGTTGAACGAATTAAATGAAATCGGTACCTATTTAATTCTAAATCTATTTAATTTTTTTATTTTTTAATTATCATTAATTCTAAATTCAAGTCCTCTTTGTTTCTATTAGTTAATTATCCCTTATACCTAATTAATTCTAAATCCAATTAAGTCTTTTGTTTTCTTAATTAGTTAACTTATTCTAATTCTAACCTAATCTAATATATCTTAGAAATATAGTAAAAATATATAAATTATAGTATTAGCTCCTTTATAAAGTCTTCGTGTTATTTAGAAACTTAATTAAGTCACAAATTTAAATACATACATATTCTAATAATAGAAACATGACATATTAGCTATTTTATAAGACTTCTCTGTTATGTTAGAAACTTAATTAAGTCACAAATTAAATTAATGTGTGAGCTTCTCTTATGATAATGCAACCCTATTCTAATATTATGTTTTAAAACTACTTCAAATATAAATATAAGGAAATAAAAAACATTTATAATTAAAAACAATAATAAATTTGAGAACAAAAAAAAATAGTAACAAATAATGTGTAACTATGTTAAATCACATACGAAAATTCGTAATTTTCTCGCGCGGAGCGCGAAACCCGTATCTAGTATATATATATTTAAAGCTAATTAACTTAATTCTAATGATATCATTTCCTTATTTGAAAATAAATTAATTAAATATATATACAAAGATCATTATCCTAAATCTATTGATATCATTTCCTTATGTAAATGCATATCAATATAAAAGATTATAAATCAATTGAAATTCTTTTAATTTATATAATATTGGTTTAAAAATCAATTAAAATCAATATAATTATATAATGCATACTTTTAATTATAAATTGTTATTCCTATGTGTTTATAAATTATATACATAGTTTTTCTTCGCATGACGCGAAAATAAAGCTACTTTGAATATAAACTCTACCTAGAGTTCCATTAATCTTAAGTATTGATTTTATATTTAACGGTTTAGATCTGTCTATTCTATCTTTAAATCGTTTAAATTATTATTATTTTATAATTTTGGTGTGATGGTTTTGTATTTTTTTCCTTAGGCAACAATAACTTCACCCATGGAGTTTACTATAACACAGGTTATAATGGCGTATGTTTGTAGTTTGTACATTAATTTGTCCAATAATTAGTTTAAGTGATTTTATAGAGTTATTTATTTTGTGATATTTGTAGGGTTATGAATATGATCTATCCTTTTGATGAATTGTGTCACACATACAGCATAACGACAACTGATAGTACGTATTATTGTTAGTTGAAATTTTCTTTGGGAATACGTATTATGGGCCGACCAGGTCTTATATCCAAAATAAGTCTTACATATGTATGACATAATGTAAGTTTTTTTTATAAAGTTTCCATAATGCAAACGCCATAAACTATGTCACGTGATCAACATGCATTGGCAAATTTTGCTCAACAATATAAACTAAACCCGATTAATCTTGTTGGACCATATTTATCAACTTGATCCTATTTCGTTATGTGTGCTAATTAATGTACCCCATGTTCCAAATTATTTGATCAACTAATTAAGAGGTCGCCAAGCTAATATTTTACAAGTTATGCGAGTATCATAATTCTTAAATAAGTGCAGTTCTTGGTAATGTTTGGAGAGTTGGAGCAAACAAATCAAAATCTATCCAATTTGACCCTCAAAAAACGGAAATTAATCATTAGCCCTTTTGAAATTTAACAAAAACAACAATGAAAATCAATCAAAAATCATGAGCAAACCAGTCGAGAATTTGTTTTTTTGAAATATATGGCCGTTGAAGATTTAAAAGACGATGAAATATCTTACTCTTTCGAGGTGCTTCAATGGTGACAAGGTCAACCTCCGATCCATTCCCTCTTCCATTTTTACAATCCAAAATGTCGACATCACCCAATAAACAATTACCAAAAGAAAGTAAACCAAAGTCCGAAAACTGAAATCATCCATGTTTGAAATTCAGCAATTTGTATACTTGTTTCCTCTTCTTTTTCATGCCTTTAACTTGTTACATTCTTATTTGTTTCACAAAAAAAAAACAGTTTGATTCATTTCTGTGTCGATTAAGGATGCCGAGGAGAAATTCAGCTGCGTTGCTTTTGTTCTTCGTCTTCACGAGCTTATCAAGCCTTATCCAAGCACAAATCACACATCCTGACGAGAGTAATTTCTTAGATGCATTATGTCTCTTTTGGATCGAATTACCTGATTCAGTTTTGTTTCTTGTAATTGATTTTTTGGTTACATGTGTAGTTAAGGCACTAAGTGCGATTAAATCAAGGTTAATCGATCCAACGAAGAATTTGAGCAAGTGGAATAATAGAGATCCTTGCAATACTAATTGGACTGGTGTATTTTGCTTCAATACAGTACTTGAAGATGGCTATTTGCACCTCCGGAAATTGTAAGCCTCTATATTATTTCTAACTCAACGCAAAATTTTCTCAGTGTATGATGTAATGTTTCATCCCCTGTCTTTCTTATTGCTGTAGGGAGCTAATGAACATGAATCTTTCAGGAACTTTAGCACCAGAAGTTGGCCTTTTTTCTCGTTTGATAATTTTGTAAGCCTCATAACTTTATATATGAGTGCATCAAACTGTTTTCATTGTTCGAATATCAAACGCGTAGCTATATGGTATCAATATCTTGAGGTGCATACAACTTTGATCTGCTAATCTTCTTTTATGTGTCATGTGTGTGTTATTAAAGGAGTTTTATGTGGAACAACATTGGAGGGAGTATACCAAGAGAGATTGGGAACCTCACAAATCTTGAACTCTTGTAAGTTTCTAAAATTAATTTCAGTGGCTTGTTGAACTTTTGAAATTCAAATATGTATTAAATCTTTTGCACAACATTTTGACTAAAATTCACCCTCTCAATTTTTGCTAAGACATATTATTTCAATGATTTTCTGATATATATGTGCCATTTTGTTTGCCTCAATTTCAGGCTCTTGAATGGGAACCAACTGACAAGCTCATTGCCAGATGAGATTGGTTATTTACCAAAACTACGCCGTCTGCAGATTGATCAAAACAAAATATCAGGACAAATACCTAAATCATTTGCAAATCTAAACAAAACAAAACACTTGTATGAACACATTTGTTGCTCCTTACACTCATAATAATTCCTCTTTTATGATCTTTGATATCATTGATCACTGTTGATTTTGTTTTATCTTCTTTTTGCAGTCATATGAATAATAATTCTATTAGCGGCGGAATCCCTCTTGAAATGTTCAAATTGCGAAGCCTTATGCACTTGTAAGTTAGTGATATATGAATAATAATAATCATGTTCATTTGTACTTCAATGTCATTCTAATAATGACTATAAAACCAATGCAGACTTCTTGACAATAACAACTTATCAGGATCTCTTCCAGCAAAGCTATCCCAGCTACCAAATTTAATGATACTGTATGTTCATTTCTTTCCAAATTAAGTGAACGTTTTTTATTTCATTTAACTTTTCAAGAGAAGAGTTGCATTTTTTTTTTGTTACTCATTTTTGCAGTCAGCTAGACAACAACAATTTCAATGGGAGTGAGATTCCTGGTAGTTATGGCAACATGAGTAAATTGCTGAAGCTGTAAGTGTTAATTGCTTAATTTTATTCCTAAATATATTTATTAAATATGAAATTTTGTGTACTAATTTAATACGTCATCATATTAGGAGTCTTAGGAACTGCAGCTTGCAAGGAGCAATTCCTGATTTCAGCAAACTATCCAACTTTTCTTTTATGTAAGTCCATGTGTGTTGATTTTCTGTTAACTTGATGCAATGTGATATTAATTTATTAAGTACTATTTCATTTAATAATCCTGATTAGTACAAGTTCTTCTTCAATACTTTTTTTTCAGAGACCTTAGCTTGAACCAGCTCAGTGGACCTATACCTACAGAAAAACTATCTGATAAAATGACTACAATGTAAGATCATTTAACTCTTTTGCATTGCAGCCCTCTGTTATGACTTAAAAATTTCATTGTGGTCTCATCTTATGTACTTAAATAACTTTGCAGCATTTTATCACACAACAATCTTAATGAGACAATTCCTCAAACCTTTTCAAGCCTTCCTAGTCTTCAGAAACTGTAAGCATCAATGAAATTTGTTTCTTTTATAATTTTTGTTTGGCCTTTTTATTTTTGTAATTATCATTATGACTCATATTGTCTATATCAATCTTAATTAGGTCACTTAATGATAACTTATTAAGTGGTTCTGTTCCTTCCACTCTTTGGGAAACCAAAAGATCAAATGCCTCTGCAAATCTTACTATGTAAGACAACTTCAGCTTGCTTTTGATATAATTAATATACATTTAATTTGTTTGTAAAACTTGGGTAAAGTTATGACAAAGATTGATCTAAAATGAATATGTTCCCAATTGTTGCAGGGATTTTCGGAACAATAAGCTAACAGACATTTCTGGCAATTCAAGTTTACCAGCAAATATGACACTACTGTACAACTTTCAACTTCATTAATTATTAATTACATTATTAATTACATTATTAATTACATTTGTTGTATATTAATTACTTTGTTTTCATTATAAATCACCAGCCTCGAAGGAAACCCTATATGCACCACAAACAACAGCATTGGACAACTCTACTGCGGGTCATGGTCATTAGACAACAACACACAAGACATCACTAATCACAGTGATAATTGTCATGCTTTATCTTGTCCTCGCCCATATGAATATGCGCCTTTTTTACTAATGCAATCCTGCTATTGTGCTGCACCATTGATAATAGATTTTAGGCTCAAAAGTCCCGGATTTTCAGATTTCATCCCATATCAAAGTGTTTTTGAGGAATATTTAACCTCTGAGCTTAGCTTGAAGCTAGAGCAGCTTAATATTAGCTCTATTGTTTGGCAAGAAGGCCCGAGGTTGAAGATGGGTTTAAAATTGTTTCCTGTTTATGATAATGAGACTAAAGATAATCTTTTTAAGATAAGTGAGGTTAAGCGAATCTGGAGAATGATTACTGGATGGGAAGTTGCAGAACGTGATGCTTTTGGACCTTATGAGTTGCTAAACTTTATTCTCTTGGACCCTTACAAGTCAGGCATGTAAACACAACTCTTTTATCTCAATAGTTTTCTATGATTTTGATGTTCTGGCGCGCACGTACACACATACTTTTGATGATTCACATCATCTGTGACACATGCAAACACTGTGTGCACGTGCTACGTTGTTTGTGTGCATACACTATTACATTTTTATACATTGTTCGTAGTCGTCACCTAACCCTTCATTTTTACTAGATCTTCACCCGATACGTTGTAAAAGTTATTAAAATGAATGTTCATTTAATTAACTTGGGGTTATTTTCTGGCAGTATTTTTGGAATCTTCGCCTCCATCATCTCATTTAAGCAAGGCTGCCTTGGCTGGCATAATCCTTGGAGTCATAGCCGGTGTAATTTTCGTGGCAATTGTCATATTTTTTATTGCCAAAAAATGTTGCAGAAGTAACAAAGGTAAATAAAAATAGCCTAAATATTATTAACATTAAGTTTCTCTTTTCCTAAACATCTCTTGAATACCAACATATAAAATAAAATAAATTGTCTCATTTTAACATGCATTATTTTTTAAAAATCACATTCATTAAAGTATTAGATTGTATTGTATTGCAGCATCAAAATCGCTTATTATAGCTGATGTGAGGAAGTATACCTTTGAAGAGACTGCTCTTGCTACCAACAACTTCTCGAGCTCTGCCGAAATAGGACAAGGAGGATATGGAAAGGTGTACAAAGGTAATTTGAAAGACGGTACATTAGTGGCCATAAAACGTCGTGGGGAGAATTCATTACAGGGAAATAAAGAGTTCATGGCGGAAATACAGATACTTGCAAAGTTGCATCATCGATATCTTGTCTCATTGATTGGATATTGTGATGATAAGGGAGAACAAGTAAGTTTTCAACCCTTTATACATCAATTTATAAGTCTAGTATATAAAAAGTACTCCTACCAATGGTCTTAGCATGAAATCTCTTTGGGTTTATAGGATAGGCTACCGAGACCATTGGGCTCATAGACTTTATCATGGTATCGTAACATATTCTGTTATGGAGTAAAAATTCACGAGTATTGTGAAATAATTGATACATTATATAAAAACGCAAGGACATAAATATGCACAATAATTTACAAGCATACTACATTTCCATATATATTGTACATCACGTTATTGAGAAATGCATGCTCAATAAATTTTCCACTTAGGTATTTATCATTTTTGTACATATTGATGAAGCTTGTACTATATATGTTTGTAATTTGCATATAAGCCCGTGTTCTTGCATGTAAACTCATAACCTTGTATATTTGGTTAAATTTTGTTCTTGCAGATGTTGGTCTACGAATTCATGCAAAATGGAACACTAAGGGAGCACATCTCTGGTGTGTTTTACGCGTACTTGATCAAATTAAAATCGAGATAAATTTTGATAAAACAGAAATGATAGTAGTTTGATAGTCATACAATACTATTATAGTCTGGTGGACTAACAAACTTGGATCCATGCATGGACACGAGAACACACTTCCAAAAAATACTAGAGAGATTTCATTCCATTCCAACAAATACAAAGACTAAATAAACATGTATTATTAAAAAAGGTCAAAATTATTCAAGTATGTTGTACATTTCTTGTATTACAGCTAGATCTGATCGGTCTCTAAGATTTTCCACAAGAATGAGAATCGCCCTTGAATCCTCCCGCGGTATTCTATACCTACACACAGAAGCTCGCAAGACAATATTCCACCATGATATCAAGTCTTCAAATATCTTGTTGGATTCAAAATTCACAGCCAAGGTTGCAGATTTTGGGTTGTCACAACTAGCCCCTGTACCTAACACAGAAGGGATTGTTGTTGATGATGTGACTACAAATATCAAGGGAACTCCGGTATATATATATGCCTTTAAGATTATAGGAGCTTGTTGTGAGAAATTAAACATAACCAAGATCTTGTTGGTGCAGGGGTACGTCGATCCAGAGTATTGTTCAACACACGTTTACACTGACAAAAGCGACGTTTATAGTCTTGGTGTAGTGTTCCTTGAGCTTCTAACAGGAATGCAACCGATTAGATTTGGAAGACATATTATCGAAGAGGTATTCATCAATCCTTTTGAATTGCACAAACATGTACTTAATTATGAGTTAATTGATATCTGTCATACTCATCTATCCTAATATCTCTTGTCAATGTGAATATCTCATAACTTTTGCTTGTTAAGACAAATATTGAAAGCAGTGTTATTACATACCAATGCCTCAGTGGCCTGGTGGTAGGGGCTTTGTCCCTTGTACCACAGGTCCCAGGTTCGAACCTGGAGGATGGTGTATTACCCCAATTTAGTAAATTGTGGGTAGAGGCTGCCTTTTTAGGAAGAAGTTCCGGTAATGCCTAAAACCAAAAAAAAAGAAAAAGAAAGCAGTGTTATTACACATTCATATCATGGTAGTAAATCTGAAACATGATACTATATCTTTGGTAATGAGCCCAAATTAAGTGACCTTATATCATACATGTTCTTCTCACATCTTCAGGTTAGTAGATCATACAAGTCTGGGGACATCTTATCAGTGGTGGATGAGCGAATGGGGTCTTATCCTCGTGAGTGTGTAAGAAAATTCGCATCCTTGGCTCTCAGATGTTGTCAAGAGAAGGGTGTCGTAAGGCCGACAATGTCACAGGTTGTTAGAGAACTTGACACCATAATTCAAATGATACCAGAGTCCGACATTGTTAGATCAACAACAGAATCTTCATCCAACAACCAAGAGACGCCAGCTACAACAAGGAACGTCGCTTCTGTATCTTTGGATGTCTCCAGCAATGACCTTGTCAGTGGCGTTTTCCCTTCCATTCGTCCTAGATGAAGCAAGCCGAAAATCACAAGGAAATTATGATGTTCATATATGCTCCATATATTATATTAATGTGCATGTGTATCATGTATGTGATTAATTGTGAGGCCTATAAGTCAAGATGTGTTGGAATATTAGCATCAAATTAACCTCTTCGATCATGTATTATATCAATTTTATGGTGGTGATATAAATAAGTAAGCATGATATAATGTTCTATGTTGAAGCCTGGTTTTCAGATCCGGTACAACACCTAGGATCGAGGCGATCTCCTCCTTCTCTCTTCCACCAGCAGCAGGGAAGGTCCTCAGTTGAACACCATGGGATATTTATATGTTAACCTCTTCGATCATGTATTATATCAATTTTATGGTGTTGATATAAATAAGTAAGCATGATATAATGTTCTATGTTGAAGCCTGGTTTTCAGATCCGGTACAACACCTAGGATCGAGGCGATCTCCTCCTTCTCTCTTCCACCAGCAGCAGGGAAGGTCCTCAGTTGAACGCCATGGGATATTTATATGTTACTAGAAGTTGGCCTCTCCTCTTCTCTGGGTTCTCCTCCGTTTGGCGGGTACTTTTATTCGTCGACGTCCACGTCATTTCGTCTTCCTATATTTTATTCAAAATTCAAATAGCGCACTAATTCCGGCGAGTACTTGAGTAGTGGGCTACATGTCGTCTTCTGAGTGGTGGGACGTGCGGCGGTTTCCATTCCTTCCCTATTAAGCACTCTTTCATATCTGTCGATTCCTTTTCTCACACTCTCTTTCGATTCACATCTCTTTCGACCTTTGCTCTTCAAAGTTCGTTTGTAGCGATTCACATCTCTCGCTCTCAATCACATCCACTCTACTCGCACTCAAGGTACTTTTTCTATGATCCTCTCTTTTAATTGTTTTCTCTTGCTTCAGTCGCTCTTCCCTGTTGTGTTATTCATGTTTTTGCTTTGGTTCCTCTACCTTGTCTGAAAATCCGCCATTGATGTTCTCATGTCCATCTGTTAATCCTCTTTCTTCTTCTTGGCATTTTTCACTCGACTCCCCACTGTTTTGAGTGCAAAGCTTTTGGATTTACTCCTTTCACCTTTGATTTGGGTGTCGCCACCCCAGTGGTTTTTTAATTTTGGTCTCCTTGACCGATTTAGGGCTTTTCTTGTTTTACCCCTGTTTGTAGCGAAATTACCAACGAGATGATAACTAAGCAATTGTAGGGCAAAGATCAAAGAATATGGTATAATCTCAACACTCATGAACGATATAGGACGATATAGGAGTATAGGGTTTGAAGCTTGAACTTGGTATTACTCGTATGGTGGCTGAATGATTACAAAGCAGGCGTTAGCCTCCTTTTATAGGCTAACCCTAATGATATCTTTTAGGAAACGAGATCTTATCTCTTCCTTTTATCTAATGACGATATAATAATAAGGTAAAAAGATATTCTTTTGCGTATCTTTTACCGATTACAACAATATAATAAGAAATAAGATAATATCTACTCGGCCGACTTAATCTTCAAGGAGAACGAGATCTTTGTTACGTCTCGTCACGTCGACGACATCTTCGTTCCTTCTCGTTACGTCGACATGATCACTCTACGCATAGCTTATCACGCGGTCCTTACTCGTCGTATTTTTAGGCACAAACAATACCCCTAAGGCGTCTTACAGGGCTTAACGTCTAGTAGAGCTGGGAGACGCCTTCTTTCTTCAAGGAATACGTCTTCGTCAGATCTGGAACGCGTTGGATATTTACTCGAACCGAAACTTTGATTTCGTAATAATCTCTTCTCTTCGATTCTCATTTAATGCGGCTAACCAACTCGTATCCGCTCCAACGGCTATTTCTCCAACGTTCGGATTTGTCTCTAACGGTAACGAACCGATTCTTGGAAAATCTCGAACGGGATCTTATCTCCTTCCTTATTTAAACTCGTTCCGACTTTCTTTTTCCTCTCATCCGCGATCCTCCTACAAACCCTAATCTCTCTTCTCAATGGCTCCGATTGTCTACGATCCCAAGATGATTCTCAGCGATGTCAACCGCCGTTCTTCTTCGACTCGCAACATTGAGTATTTTCGTAACATAGCCGGAATTTCTGCTCATGTGGAAATAGCCATTCCTCCTCCCGACGTGTTCGCTGACGCCTTACGCCCAGGATGGATTTGCGTCTACGAGTACCCTTTCTTGGTCGGACATCGTTTTCCATTCTCTCCCTTAGTCCAGTCTTTCTTGACTATTTTGGGCATCGCGGTAGGGCAAGTTCTTCTGAGTGCTTGGAGAGGTTTGGCGGTGTTGGACCATATTTTGGCTAACTTTGACGTCGCGTTCACGATCGCCGACGTCATGCATTCTTGCATACTTTCTACTCCTTCGGCGGGCAGAATCAACATCAAATCTCGCGTCGGGGTGCCCCCTTTGTTGAATGAAGGAACTTCGTCCGATCGTGGCTGGGAAGATAAATTCCAGTATGCTTCTTTACTTTTATGATTTTCTTTAGACTTATGTATCTTGACGCTTATTCTCACGTGTGACTTCATGTGTAGTTGATATCCATGCTATTGTGACGCGGGAGGAGTCGGAGGAGATTACCAAGAAAATCATGGCGATTCCATTGGTAGAACGTACCTTTACCGGCCGTGATGGGAAGGGGTATCGTATCTCAACCCCAACTCCTTCTCGAGGTGAGTTCTTTTGTATAAGTTACGCGCTGATTTTCTTTAATCTTTTATACTGAGCGTAGTTTTACTTCAGGCGTCGCATCTCGTACTCGTCAAGAGTCTCCTAACGACTTGATTACTGCTAAGAGGAGGTGTATCTCAGAGGATAAGTTGAAATTTGTGAAGCAAGAGGCTGCTCCTACTCCAGCATGCGTAGAGGAGACGATTCCATCAGTTACGAGGGTGCAGGTGTATTCAGATGCGCCTCAAAACGTAGGGACGGAGGAACCTCTCGTAGACCCGTCGACGAAGAGTGAGAAGAGCAAAACAAAGCATCCCGGTGCAGCTTCCGTTACATATGTTGAAGTGAGCGATTTTCCCGCGATGGTGTCTCGTTCCGTAGCACCTACGCGTAACTTTATTCCGGCGATGCAAGCTCTGACTTCTTCTTCTTGGAACCACTATCTATCTATGCAAGTCGTAGACGTTTTGGGCGATTCTCTCGTGGCACAGTGGCAGGTGTATACCTTTTCTTGTCTTTTTATTTTTATTTTTGGCGTTGTGTCGTTTCTTATCTGTTGGGGTCTTTCAGGCCTTCCAAGCTTCGGTGTGTATCTGGGAACGTCTCCATAAGTACTCTGAATCCGAGGAGGTGAGCGATCTTAGTAAGAAGATCAAGGAACTTAATAAGAAAATTGCTCATCTTACGGCGTCTGAGAAAGACGCTCGCATGGAAACATTGGAGCGACGAAGCAGAGGGGTGTACTAGCGCGACGCGTCGAAGTGTTGACTGGGAAGGTCGCGTCCCTTGAGGCCGATGCTGAGGAGAAAGCAAAGGTGTACGAGAAGAACTTGCGAGAGACTAGTACTTACTATTCGTGGTCATCTCGTATTGAGGCTATGGAGGAATTTGGTGCGGGTCACCATGTAGATTGGGATGTGGAGCGTGAGCGCAGCGAATTTTCTGTTCTTTATCCTGTTCCGCCTGAGGGGGTTTCTCTTATGTGCGTTCCCTCGAATTCGCCAGTCTTAGCTCCTAGTGACGCGGATGTTTCTTTAGATGGCGACGTTGTTCTTGCGGATGAGGATGTCTCTCCTTCTTCTTAGTTCTTAGGATTTTTTCTTTTTGCTTGTTGCACGGCTGCGTTTGTGGATTATGGATTTTAGCTTATCGTCACGTTCCTGTGTGGGGATTTCCTTTTGAATATGCATTGGATACTTATTGTTTTTCTCTTTTCGTAAGGTTTTTGTTTATCTTTAACTTTTGGTGGGAGTACTATCCCCTTTTGGAGAATTTGTCTTTAGATCTTCTATGGAGTCGGGTTCGCCAAACATTTCTTACTTGCGACGCGTAGGTCGATCTTTGCTTTTGCTTTTAATGTCTTATCTTCGGGGTTTTGATTTTTCTACCCCTGGTATTGTTGTGGTCATTGCGGCTGCTTTTGTTATATTGTCGGCTTACATGAAGGTTGGGTCCAGCATTTCCTCCGAACCCGAAGGGAGTGGCAGACGTAGGTCAGCGTGTGATTTTTTCAGCTTGTGACGTTACCCCTTACTTTATGGTGGATCCTTTGCCACACGCTAGCGTTAGGTCGACGTCAAACTCTTTTAATCGACGGGCCTATTCATCGTGTAGCGTCCGATTTCTCGATTGTTTGGACTTACGATGCCGGTGGACGCCTCCCAGCCGGTTTGGCGTTTTGCCCGTGGATTCATGACTCTCAGAGGGGCCGTGGAAGGCGCGAGTACGCGTTCCTGGAGAGTGGTCGTGGCAATAGGTTTCCCTTCTTTGCTCAGCGGACCGTGCCAGTTTCATGAGGTACCGGGCTTCATTCCCCATGACCATTGCCACACGTCGCTAACAATCATGGGAAGCGTCGACTCGGAGTCGGCGGTTCGGCTAACGTTGCATACGAATAGATGGAGCCTTGAACGCGTAGGCTAACGAAATTCCCCCCCGGCGCGGATTTTCACCGCGGCCTTCTTGTACTTCGTGTTACGTCATAGATACAGAGCAAGTATCTTGAAATGAAACAACTCGGCATGTATTGCATATCGGACAAGAAAGTGCATACTCATGTATTAACTAAGACTTCATGAATCTCGACGAGCTAAGACATCTACTCCTAGTGTCGACGACCCCTTGTCGTCTTGACGCTAAAACATGCTTGCAAATAATAAGGAATCTAAGATATGCCTAAGAACAGGAAGAAATCAAATCAATTATCACGTTCTCTAATGGTAATACTTCTTAAGATGTGTCGCGTTCCATGAATGCATCAGTGGTACTCCTTCTGGCGTAACGAGTTCGTAGGCTCCTCGCCCTATGACTTGTGCTACTTGGTATGGGCCTTCCCAGGACGCGGCGAGTTTACCGAAGCTCTTATCCTCAGTGTTTGGGAATACTTTTCTTAGGAACCAGTCTCCTACTTGAAAAGTTCTCGCTTTTACTCGTCGATTATAGCTTCGGGCGGCGATTTGCTTCTGTGCCGCCAGTCTCAAGCTGCGTTATCTCTTAGCTCATCTACGGTATCTATCATGAACGCCATCATTGGAGTATTTCTTTCCTCGGGGAGAGACCGGTATCTTTCTGTTGGTACCTCCACCTCGATTGGCAGGACGGCTTCGCAACCGTACATGAGAGAGAATGGTGTTCATCCCGTCGCTCTCTTAGGCGTTATTCTGTCGGCCCATAATATAGCCTGGAGTTGATCCGCCCAATTTCCTCTGCATTCCTCTATCCTTTTCTTGAGGTTACTCACAATGACCTTGTTACTTGATTCTGCTTGTCCGTTCGCTTGAGGGTATCTTGGCGTCGAGTAGACTAGACGTATACCTTTGTCTTCGCAGAACGATACGATGTTCTTGCTAATGAATTGTGACCCATTGTCGCATACAATGGTATGAGGGATTCTGAATCTCATGATGATGTTCCTCTCGATGGAGGAGATGACATGGGAATCATTAATACTCTTGAATGCTTCGGCTTCTATCCATTTGGAGAAGTAGTCTGTAACAACGAGCATTAGCGTCTTCGGTCCTAGGGTTAAGGGCATGGGCCCTACTATGTCCATTCCCCACTGCATGAACGGCCAAGGAGACGTTATGGAGTGGAGCTTCTCCGCCGGCTGATGTGGAATTGGGGCGTGTCTTTGGCAAGCGTCGCACCTTTTGACGTGATTCATCGCGTCTTGTCTCATCGTGGGCCAATAATATCCAACTGAGTGTGATTTGGCGGCTAGCCTTCTTCCTCCTGAATGATTCCCATATTCTCCGTTGTGTAGCTCGCGTAGAATATCTTGGATTTTTTCCTCTGTTGGGCACGTTAAAAACATACCGTTTGACGACCATTTTAGTAGTTGGCCCCTGTCTACTATGAAGGTAGTTGCTTTTTGCTTCAACAACCTTGCTTCGTACGCGTTACCCGGGAGGCGTCCGTGTTGCAACCACTCGTAGTAAGGCGTTACCCATGAGTCTTGACTTCTTACTGTGAACGTTTGTTCAGGAGTTGTTTCTTTGTTGATGGACGCGTTGCTTAGATGAAGGAAAGGGATCTTTTGATACTCTCTCGGGTCGATGGATGAGCCAAGCTTTGCCAATGCGTCGGCTTGCGCGTTAGCGTCTCTAGGGATCTGTCTGATTTGGCAGCTTTCGAATTTCTCGAACAAGTCTTTTACCACTTTGAGATACAAGGTCATCTTTGAGTCCTTAGTGGCGTATTCACCTCGAACTTGGTTGACTACCAACAATGAATCACAGTAAATATCAAGTTTTTGGACTTGCAGGTCGGTGGCGACGCGTAGACCGACAATTAAGGCTTCGTATTCGGCTTCGTTATTCGTCGCTTTGAAGTCGCATCTTATGGCTTGGACAACCCTATCCCCTTGTGGCGATTTTAGGACGATGCCTAGTCCTACCCCGTTCTGGTTCATTGCTCCGTCTGTGTGCAAGGTCCACTTCGCGAATTCTACCTTGTTTACTTGTGAGACCGCTTCTTGTTCTAGAGTTGGGCTGAAATCCGCCACAAAATCCGCCAATGCTTGGGATTTGATTGCTTTCCTTCCTTCGTAGATGATGTCGTAGCCGCCGAGATGAACTATCCATTTTGTCATTCTTCCCGACAGTTCTGGTTTCTTCACTATGTTCTTCAAAGGCGACGTGGTTCTTACTACGATGGTTTGAGATTCGAAGTAGGGTTTCAACTTCACCGACACCATCACTAGTGCCAAGGTTAGCTTTTCCATGGCGGAGTATCTCGTTTCTACTGAAGATAACGTCTTGCTCACGTAGTAGACGGGCTGTTGCTCTTCCCCTTGTTCTCTTACGAGCACAGCGCTAATAGCTATCTCAGAGACTGCTAGATATACAAACAAAGGCTCTCCCTTCTTAGGCTTTGATAGGAGTAAGGGATTCGTTAAGTAGTTCTTGAGCTCCGTGAAGGACTCTTCATGTCGTTCTGTCCAGGAGAAAGACTCGTTTTTCCTGAGAGTATCATAGAAGAGTCGGTTTCTGTCGGAAGCTTTGGAGATGAATCTGTTTAACGCAGCGACCCTTCCTGTCAGCTTTTGGATGTCTTTCACGCAACGTGGAGATTCGAGATCAAGTATGGCTTTGATCTGTTCGGGGCTAGCTTCTATTCCTCTCTGCGTTACTACGTATCCAAGGAATTTCCCGGAAGAGACCCCGAAGGAACATTTGGTAGGATTGAGCTTCATGCTATATTCCTCCAGGATCTCGAACGCTTCCTTCAGGTGTGTCACGTGATCTTTTGCTCGTTTAGACTTCACAAGCATGTCGTCTATGTAAACTTCCATTGTGTCGCCTATCTGTTCTTCGAACATCTTGTTTACCAGCCTTTGATACGTGGCTCCGGCGTTCTTGAGGCCGAAAGGCATGACCTTGTAGCAGTATATCCCCTGGTTTGTTATGAACGAGGTCTTTTCTTGATCGGCGGGATTCATTTGTATCTGGTGATATCCCCTGAACGCGTCCATGAATGTTAGCATCTCGTGCCCTGCCGTTGCGTCTACCATGGCGTCGATATGAGGGAGTGAGAAGGAATCTTTAGGGCATGCTTTATTAAGATCCGTGAAATCGACGCATACTCTCCACTTCTCGTTCTTCTTTTGGACGACAACGACGTTGGCAAGACAGTCGGGATACTTCGCTTCTCGTATCTTGCCTGTCTCGACGAGATTTTTTACTTCTTCGTCTACAACTTTGTTGCGTTCGGGAGCTAATTTCCTCCTCTTCTGCATGACTGGGGTGAACTTCGGGTCGACGTTTAGCTTGTGGATCATCACGTCTTAAGATATGCCTGTCATGTCCTCGTGGCTCCAGGCAAAGCACTTGGCTTTTGATTTCAAGAACGCTATCAATTCTTCTATGATTTCTCCGGGGACGTCGATCCCTATCTTTATGACTCGTTCCGGTATGGAGTCATCGATGATCACGTCTTCTAATTCGGGACACTTTGGCTTAACATACTTAGTTGGCACCTTGACCTGAAATTCTTTTACTTCATCTTTTTTGATTTCTGGCGCCGCGACCCCTTTCATCCCGATTCGATAGCACTCCTTGGCTGTGTAGGGTTCGCCTTTAACTTCGCGTACCCCCCAGTGTGTTGGGAACTTCAGGGATTGGTGATACATGGACGGAACCGCTCACATATCATGGATCAAGGGTCTTCCTAGGATGGCGTTATAGGGTGATTCCGCCTCCATCACGGCGAATCTGGTTGGGAGATCGATGCCTTGGGTTGTTGTCTCGGGGGTGATTTCCCCCAACATCTCCGCAATTTCTCCGCTGAAGCCTTTCAAATGGATACGCTTCCCGACGACATCGTCGACTGAAAGTCTGAGTTCAAGAACAGCGGAGAGGGTGATGATGTTGGTTGAACTTCCGTTGTCTACCAGGACTCTCTTCACGTTGCAGTTCCGAATGACCACAGAGATTACCAGACTATCGTGATGTTTGGTTCTTTAACCTGGGTCTTCGAACGTGATAGGCAGGTCGCGACTCATCGTTCTAGCGTGGCGAGTTGGAGTGAAATCGTCTTGTCCTTCGATAGTTCTCGCGAGCCATTTCGTGTCGGATGTTGTATAGAGCGGCGGACCTCCTAAAACGGTGAAGGTTCCGTTGTGAGGATCTTCGATCGACCTGGGATCTTCCATGGCTCTTTCGGGAGAGGTTGTTCTTTTCGTATGCAGAGACGACACTCTTTTGATCTTGCCCCACGGTGGGTGACAATTGTTTGTAGCGAAATTACCAACGAGATGATAACTAAGCAATTGTAGGGAAAAGATCAAAGAATATGGTATAATCTCAACACTCAAGAACGATATAGGACGATATAGGAATTTAGGGTTTGAAGCTTGAACTTGGTATTACTCGTATGGTGGCTGAATGATTACAAAGCAAGCCTCCTTTTATAGGCTAACCCTAGTGATATCTTTTAGGAAATGAGATCTTATCTCTTCCTTTTATCTAATGACGATATAATAATAAGGTAAAAAGATATTCTTTTGCGTATCTTTTACCGATTACAACAATATAATAAGAAATAAGATAATATCTACTCGGCCGACTTAATCTTCAAGGAGAACGAGATCCTTGCCACGTCTCGTCACGTCCACGACATCTTCGTTCCTTCTCGTTACGTCGACATGATCACTCTACGCGTAGCTTATCACGCGTTCCTTACTCGTCGTATTTTTAGGCGCAAACAACCCTCCAAATGATGATCTTTCGCCTTTCACTTCGTATTTCCATACTAGTTTTACTTTGACTCGACCTTATTTGATAATCTTCTAGTTGCATACTTCTTTTGTTTGAGTTTTCAAAGTTGTTGACATCACTGTCTTAGACCCTAATTCTTTCTTCTAGGTGGAGACTGTTTGTAGCGAAATTACCAATGAGATGATAACTAAGCAATTGTAGGGGCAAAGATCAAACTTTACGGTGCCAACACCTCATCTAGAAAACACCATTGATAAAAGAGAGAGAACTCGAGATACTTGTGTATTACTTGGGGAGAAAAGGCTGCCTTACAATGATAAGGGAGCCCTTTATTTATAGGCAAACCCTAGTTCTATCTTTAAGGAAAGAATCTTATATTTTTCCTTATATCTTTAACCTAATATAAAACATGGTAAAAGATATTCTTTCTAATATCTTTTACTATTTACATAATGAATATTAAATAAAAGACATAAATATTCTCAACCGACTTTATCTCGATCTCGACGACGCCTTTATACTCGTTATTTCTCGTACTCGTCGTCGTCTACGCGTAGCTCTTCTCGTCGACGTACTTAATCTTCACGTAGGTGACCTTGGGAACTCGTAGATAATCAAGGGAACTCGTAGTTGATCTCGTAGGTGATCTCGTAGGTGATCTCATCTATCTCGTAGATGGCCTTATCTATCTCGTAGATGGACTCATCTATCTTGTAAATGATGTCGGGGACCATGTTGATGGTGTCACGGTGATGAATGACCTTGGGAGCCTCGTTAAAACCTCTTCTTAGGAAAACCTCGTGGGAAAAACCATGAGAAGAGTAAAAAGAGTACTCTGTGCTTAACTTCGTGATGTCGACGATCATGTTACTTGCTTGGACGTCTTCTATTGGTCACCCCGTCTTCATGTACATCCCAACGCGTTGGCCCTACGAACACGTCGCAACCGTAGTGGTATTTATAGGCACAAACAATACACCTAAGGCGTTTTACGGATCTTATTGCCTTGCAGATCTGGGAAACGTCTTCATCTTCTTCAGTGCCTTCTCTTAACCTCAACGCGTTGCTGCTATAACTTGATGCTCGGAACTCTATTGCTTCATAATCGGCTCCTTGAACTCGCGTTCTACGTTTGAACACGTCTTTTCTTTCTAACTGGCGATAGGCGATCTGGATCTTGGGCTTTTTACGCCTTCTTTGGAGAGAATCAACTTCGTGCTTCATCGACTCTGAAATGTCGCGGGCCGAATCTGAAATCATGGCTAATGAGGACATCGTAAGTGAAGTTGTTGCTTCACCATAATCCTCAACTTGGTTACTTGGATCATCCTGTCTTCAAGCAAATGTTTAGATGGCGATTTACTTCTTTCTTGTTACATATCTCCTTATTGGACCTTTGCCACATGTTTGGATTCTCAATGTGGTACTTCGAGCATCTTCTGCTCCTTTTTCTAAGGATATCACTTTTGGAGGAAACTACTACTTCGTCACGGATGAGCGAAACAATCGACTCTTTCAACTTCTTTCTTTCTTTGCTACTGAATACTCAGATCTTTTTCTCTTACGCTTGTTCTCGACCAATCGATGCTTTTACTCAGGGATGTTTTGGCGACACTTCGTCGCTCGTTCTTAGACATTGTGGAGGCTCTACTCATCACCCCTGGCTTGGGTGACTTGAAACTTTTCAGCTTTCTTGACTTCTCTCCTTATGCACTTGCTTAGCGTGGAGGTACTCTTTTGGAGGTCAGGGTGGGTGATGGCGACGCGTTCTATCTCTTCGCGTTTTCATATTTTCTTTCTTCTCTGGTATATGCTTTGAGTTCTAGTGTCTCTTCTTATGATGCAACTTCTTAACTTCCGTGTCTACTTTGACATACTTTTTTCATAGCGTACTCTTTTTTCTCTTTGGCGATTCTACGCGTTCTCACTTTCAACGCGTCTCTTATAATTACGTCACCCCTTGCAGATGGGTGTTTCCCTCTATTGCCTGGGGTCTTGCTAGAAGTTGGAGAGAGAGATAGACTTGCTCGAGGTGAAGCTTGTAGACGAGCAGTGGAGATATGTGAAGAGGAATAACTAAGTTAAAGGAGGTCTTGAGCAACGTACCCGGGATGAATAGATTGTGCTTAGCAGTTTAGGAAAGTGCAGTTATTCTTGCTCTAATGACTCAAGGACGCCGTGAATTTCTTGCTCTGATGGCGATTATGTCATAGGTATGACCCCTGGTGGCGTAATCATGGCGGCACAAGTTGATCTTCATGCGATGCTCTTAGATTTCTTCGAGCCTTTAGGAGGCGTAACGAGAATGTTCTGGAGAATGCGTCGGGAGACGTCTTTGGAGAACACGTTGCACATCTGGGAACGCGTTGGCTATGACACCTTGTGTCGACTACACTGACTTTTACCTAATGCTTTTGGGAGCACTGCTTCTTTTGAATGTTTTTCTTAGATTTGTTCGGCGATTACTTCGACCTCGTCGTGATTCCAGTCGTACTAATGCTTCTCGTGACTAGATCATGCTTGCTTCTCTCAGGAGAATTCTTTGAGGTGCTTTTATTTTCTTACGGAGATGAAATTTTATTATATTCGTTGCGATGCTTTTGATCGTGTTCTTCCTCTTTTGGGCGTTTTAGGCGTTCTCTACGCGTAGAATTTGGGTGATCTTGGCCAACTCGTGATTGCCGTTCTCGTTCATATTCTAGCTCTTGGATTTTTTCTGAACTCTTGCTTTTGATTGAGATTCCTTTGTCTTGTCTTTCTTTGTTGCAAACTCTTCCTTTTATCTTGCGTGACGTTTTCGACTTCACATGATCTTCTTTGGCGATAGCGTATTCGTTTATGGGTTGAACGAGTAATTTTTCTCTTTGGATCGTCTTGACTATACTTCTATCTTTCTTGTATCCTTGAGTGGTCCTACCCCTTTTGGTAGGTTTGACTTAGGCTCCCCGTAGACTAGGTTAGAGCTACCAAAGACCCTTGGGCTTGCTTTACTTGTTATATCTTGCACTTTGTTTCTTGCGTCGTGCGCGTTATTCTTCGCATCGGAGATGTCTTGGGAGCTTGCTCTTTATTTGGTTTTGATGTTTTATGTGCTATGCTTTGGTACGCGTATCTTGCTCCGCATACGTGTAAAACTTTTTCTTTTTGACTTTAACTTCCGTGACCCGTTACGCGTAGCTCGTTTGTGAGTGCGTAGGTTTGGTCCTTGGCTTTCGCTTTTGCTACTTTATCTTTAGGGTGTGGTTTTCTACCCCTGGTATGACACTTTGTTCGTAGTGAACGCGTTAGAGAGTTTTACTTACTTGATAGGGCGGTACGGTCATTGCGGCTGCTTTTGTTATGTTGTCGGCTTACATGAAGGTTGGGTCCAGCATTTCCTCCGAACCCGAAGGGAGTGGCGGACATAGGTCAGCGTGTGATTTTATCATCTTGTGACGTTACCCCTTACTTTAAGGTGGATCCTTTGCCCCACGCTAGCGTTAGGTCGACGTCGAACTCTTTTAATCGACGGGCCTATTCATCGTGTAGCATCCGATTTCTCGATTGTTAGGACTTACGATGCCGGTGGATGCATCCCTGTTGGTTTGGCGTTTTGCCCGTGGATTCATGACTCTCAGAGGGGCCGTGGAAGGCGCAAGTACGCGTTCCTGGAGAATGGTCGTGGCGATAGGTTTCCCTTCTTCGCTCAGAGGACCGTGCCGGTTTCGTGAGGTGTCGGGCTTCATTCCCTATGACCATTGCCACACGTCGCTAACAATCATGGGGAGCTTCGACTCGGGGTCGGCGGTTCGGCTAACGTTGCCTACGCGTAGATGGAGCCTTAAATGCGTAAGCTAACGAAATTAGCCCCCGACGCGGATTTTCGCTGCGGCCTTATTAAGCTTGGTGTTACGTCATAGACACAGAGCAAGTACTTTGAAATGAAACAGCTCAGCATGCTTGACACGTCGGAGAGAAAATATGCTTATGCAGATAAATAATCATGATGACTCGACATGACGACATTCTAAAGCTACCCCTAGTCGACGCGACCCCTTGCCGCCTCGACGCTATGACGATGACATGATTATGCAGAAAGTAAACTTACTTAGACATGCGTAACTTGGTAAATATGCACTTCAACTTAGCTAACAATCAATGAAGTTCTTACGGATCTTCCTAGGACGCGTCGAGTTTCCCAACGGTCTCATCCTTAGGAGTTTTTCATTTCGGTGTTGGAAGATTCTTTTCTCAACTATCTTACTTAGAACACTTTTGCTTTTGGTGTTTCGATTGTAACTTCTTGTGTTGTTCTTTTTGGCGAATTGCTTTTTCTTCGCAAATTTGAGGAGCATTACTTTGATCTTACGCTCTCTTTGGCGTGGTCTTTAGTTAGCGTCTTGAGACACGATTGTTGGAATAGGGACCTATGGAACTCCAGTTCCTTAACAGGTTCCTTTCCTCTATTACTTTATGTTTTGACGATGACAACCTTAACATATACTATGGTATAGTTTATCTTGTTATTTCAGTTGAAAAGATTGAAGATTTAAAGACTGATGAAGCAACAAGGGAAGTCAGAAGGAACTGCGATTACATCCAAGTTATTCCTAACTCTAGCGTGGGCAGCGAGCCGAGAAGATTTGTAGAAGATCTTTTCCTTGTTAGGATATTGCTAGAGTTGGTTGTAATTCGGTCATGTAATTCGGTCATGTAATTTATGGTAACTAGTGAGTTAATTCAATGTAACTTGCGCAACATAGGATCGATCAAATATTAGGATGATAGTACGACATATAATATATTTCCCAGAATATCTTTATATGTCGAACTAATTCCCTATTTATTTGATCGCCTCTATGTTCTTAGGGAATATGCATTTTGACAGAGCTTTAAGTGTATCAGCCTAAGAAGAAGAAGAAAAGTGTTCTTGCATACAAGAACATCAAGTAAGTTCACTGGTATTATCATCTGAGAGTTTCTGATAGGAACTAGGTTAGTACATAGCAATAAGTTTGTAATCTCGTTCGTCTCTAAACTCACTGATTGAATATACAAGTAGACCTTTCAAATCCTCGAAAGAGGGGTGATTTTCATCCTAAGATAACTAATTGGTTATCCAGGGTTTCCACCTTAAGTAATTGTGTTGATAATCTGTTACTTTACTTCCGCTGTGCCTAGGAACTGGACAACTCTTTGTCACAGTTCCCTTGATACTAACATACAGATCCTACAATTGGTATCAGAGCGAGTGCTCTAGATTGTGTGTTACTCGCAGGTTATCAAAATGTCTCGTCCAAACGAACAAGAATTAGGTATCTCTACCAACAAGCCATACCTATTGAAACCTGGACAATTCCAATGGTGGAAGGAACAAATGATTGGCTTCTTCCAAACCAATGACATGTTATGTTGGAAAATAGTTGAGCATGGAAACTTCGAAGTTCCCCTGGATCCAGCCGACAAAAAGACTGAGCGTGATTTCAAACGCTGGACCACTGAACATTTCTCCCAACAAGAGAAAAATGCCAAAGCCAGACAATACATTCTGAATGCTCTTACTAAATCTGATCAAGACAAAGTCATGGGAATTGATAACGCCAAGGATATGTGGAAAGCACTTGAAACCTTCAACTTGGGAAGTGAAGATCTTCAAAACAGCAGAAAGTTTGATCTTCAAGGTGAATATCACAGGTTTAAGATGCTGGAAACAGAGAATATTTCTGCATATCATGGTCGGTTAGAGATCCTGTGCAACAAGCTTCGCGCATGTGGGGTCAAACTTGAAGAGTGGTCAAAATCACTGGTTTTTATCAATGGACTGAACTCAAAAATTGTTGTCACTCAAGACATCATGCTTCAGACCCCTACCATTAGGGAACTCCCTTTAGAAGAACTCGTTGGGCAAGCTCAACGTCATGAAGACAAAATGAAGGGAAATGAGAAGAATTCCACTGTAGTTGGAATTGCGCTTACCATTACCAAAGTCATGGAAAGACTCACCACTGGTGCTGATTCTGAGAATGATGATGATGATGATGATGAGATGATTGCACTCCTCACTAGCACCGTGAGAATATTTCATAATGGAAAGTTCCCCAGAAATGAAAATCGAAAGGAGAAAGGGGAACTGAGATGCTATCAATGTGATCAACCATGGCATCGTGCTAGAGATTGTCCCAAAAGTGAAGATAAGACCAAAGAAGAAGAGGTTCCCAAGAAAAAGGCTCTAGTTGCTACCACCACCTGGGGTGACAGCGACTTTGATAGGGAACTGGATCTAAACCCATCTAAAGTCTGCTTCATATCCGTCTCTGAGCAAAATGTCTCATGGGGAGACAGTGACTCTGAGGAAGACTCTTCCAAAGTCTGCCTAATGGCTCAATCTGAAAATGAGTCACCAAAAGCTGAGGTATCATCCTTTACTGAACTCTCAGAAACTCTTCTCAAATATGATAAGAAACAATTGATTAAATTCATCAAATCCATGAGTAAAGAAAATAGCAATCTCTTGGAAAAACTTGCTGAAAGTGAAGAAGAAAACTCTATTTTATCTGATGAGAGTGAGGCTTGGTGCAAGAAATATGAAAATGCCAACAAAATCACTAAATGTCCCACATGTGACTTGCATGAAAAATTAAATCTAGGAAACAGTTCCTCTTCTCATAACTCGGAATCTAACTTGCAAATTATCATTGAGAAAATTGATTGTCTTACTGAATGCATCCATGAGAAAACTGTTAATCGGACTGTCTTTGTTAAACCTAGTAGAGGTCTAGGGTATAAGCCTTATGACGAGTCAAAACTCCCTTGTGATTCTCACTCCAACCTTGATGAACTCTCCAAAACTCTTGAGGCCAAAAATGAAAGACTTGACCTTGCTCTTCAAACCTCTAATAGTAAGAATGAGTTCCCAGAACAGAAAATCAAGGTCATGGAAAATTCTCCCACTCAAGAAACACCTTGTGCCCCTTTCTTCAGTCCTCACATTCATGATATGTATAGAAACATGGCCAGGGGTAAACCTAGAAGCTCTCCCAGGAAAAAAGTTGACTTAGGTAAAAAGAAATCCCATTACAAGACTCAGGATAAGTATCAATGGATTCCCGCAAATCGTGTTTGCTGGCACTGTGGGAACCAAGGACATCTTATTTATGACTGTAAGAAAAAGAGGAAACAAGAAGAAAAAGCCTATAGAAAATTCAAAAATGGACACACTCAAATCAATGACATCAACGACCCTTAATACTATGAAACGGTCAATGAATCAAAGTCCAAAGTTCAAAATGTCATCAAAAATATCCCACAAAGGAACTTGAACACTAACTTACCCAGAAAAGCTTGGCTGGCCTGGGTTCGTAAGAATTAATTTTCCCTTGCAGGCTGAAGTGAAGAATGATGCTAAATGGTACATAGACAGTGGCGCGTCTAGCCATATGACAGGTAATAAAGAGCAACTTCATTCACTTCAGAGATACAACGGAGGAAAGATTCCTTCGGTGACAAAAAGAAAGGTGCAATCTTGGGAACTGGCACCGTAGACCTCTCAGAAAACATTAAGGTAAGTGATGTTCATCTCGTAGATAATCTTGGTTTTGATCTAATAAGTGTGTCACAGCTGTGTGACCAAGGAGGGAACAATGTCCTATTTACTCCCTCAGAGTGCTTTGTGATTCACCCTGAATCCCAGAAAACTCTCCTGAAAGGTAAGAGGTTCAATAATGTGTACATTGTGGACCAAGACTACTCTCCTCAAGAAAAACTCTACCTTGCCACCATGATGAACAAATCCACCATGTGGCATTAACGACTTGGTCATGCAAGTCTTAATCTCATTCACAAACTCCAGAGAAAGGAACTTGTCCATGGTCTACCCTCCATAAAGGTAGATGAAACTGAATTCTGCTCAGAATGTGTTAGAGGTGAACAGGTACGTAGTTCTTTTAAACCAAAAACTTTCATAAGCAAATCTGGAACTTATACACATGGATCTCTGTGGTCCCATGCGTACTCAAAGTATCGGAGGTAATAGATACATTCTTGTGATTGTTGATGATTTCTCGAGATACACATGGACTATCTTCATAAAATCTAAAGACGTAGTGTTTGACCGATTTTGTGAAATAGTTCCCACTCTTGAAATGTCTCTGGGAAACAAAATTAAAGCAATTCGTTCCGATCATGGAATCGAATTCCAGAATGCAAATTTCCTAACCTTTTGCAGGGAAAAGGGGATCACTCATAATTTCTCAGCTCCCAGAACTCCTCAACAAAATGGAGTAGTTGAAAGAAAGAATCGAACTCTCGAAGATATGGCTCGCACAATGTTGATTTCCGCCGGTCTCTCTCAAAGGTTCTGGGCGGAGGCTGTCAACACATCATGTTATATTCTAAACAGAGCCATGCTTCGACCTCAAATTGAGAAGACTGCATATGAACTTCTTCATGGAAGAGTTCCCAACATTTCCCATATTAAAGTCTTCGGATGCAAATGCTTCATTCACAACAACGGGAAATCTCCCATAGGAAAGTTCGATCCAAGAAGTGATGAGGGCATATTTCTGGGATACGTTCCTAACAGCAAGGCCTTCAAAGTTTACAACACAAGGACTTCAAAATTTGAGGAATCTATTCATGTTGTCTTCAATGAATCTGCCTTTCATGTGTCTTCACAGGTTCCCCACAATGACGACATCAATGATGATGAAGGAGAGGATCCTTCAGATCCCATCTCCTCTACAATGTCCGGATTTTCACTAGAACCTACTGGTGTTGATGAAACTCAATCTGAGGAAGTTCAAACTCTCATTCCTGATCCTAGTTCCCTTGCTCAGAATAGTGATGTCTCCATTCCTGATCCCTCCACTGAGGACCCATCTCCCAACGAGACTGAAGTTCACTCCACTCCTCTGGATGAGCCCTCTTCATCGTCGATTCCTAATGTCAACTACAAGTATAAGGGATCTCATCCAGTTGAGCAGATTATCTCTCCCTTTGATAAGACAGGTCCCTCAACTCGCTCCTCATTGAACAACTTCCGTGCCTTCACTGCCTTCTTGTCGGTTCTGGAACCCAAGAACTACAAAGAAGCTCTCAATGATGCCGACTGGGTACATGCCATGCATGAGGAACTTCACCAATTTGAGAGAAACAAGGTATGGCGTCTAGTTCCCCGTCCTTCAGACAGAACCATCATTGGCACGAAGTGGATCTTCAGAAACAAACTTGATGACTCTGGCATGGTCACCAGAAACAAGGCACGACTTGTTGCCCAAGGCTATTGTCAACAAGAAGGAATTGACTATGATGAGACCTTTGCCCGTGTTGCTCGAATGGAGGCCATTCGTCTCATGATTGCATTTTCCACTCACAAAGGCTTCAAATTATTTCAAATGGACGTCAAGACTGCGTTCTTAAATGGGTTCCTTCAAGAAGAGGTATATGTTAAGCAACTCCCTGGATTTGAGAACAAAAGCATACCGGATCATGTCTACTTCCTAGACAAAGCCTTATATGGACTCAAGCAAGCCCCTCGAGCTTGGTATGACAGACTAGCTCAGTTCCTGATATCAAATGGATACAGAAGAGGTTTGATTGACAAAACTTTATTTCTTCTTGAGCAAAATGAAGACATCCTGGTTGTTCAGGTGTATGTCGATGATATTATTATTGGATCAACTAACCTGTCTCTTGTAGAAAAGTTCAAAGATCTCATGAGCAGCGAATTCGAAATGAGTATGATTGGGGAACTGACCTTCTTCCTGGGATTGCAAATAAATCAACTTCCTACAGGAACTCAAATCCATCAGCAAAAATATGTCAAGGAACTCCTCGACAGATTTCAGATGAGCTCCTCCAAGACTTTTGCAACTCCTATATCCCCCACAACCAAGATGACTCTAGTTCCCACAAACATCAAGGCTGATCAATCTCTTTACAGGCAAATGATTGGCTCTCTTCTCTACTTGACTGCAGGTCGTCCAGACATCATGTACTCCGTATGTCTATGTGCTAGATTTCAAGCAGACCCAAGAGTCAAACATCTGGCCGCAGTCAAACGTATCCTTAGATATCTCAAGGGAACTGAGAATTTATGCTTGTGGTACCCAAAGAGTGATGATTTTGAAATTTTTTCATACACTGATGCTGACTATGCAGGTTATCTTAAGAACAGGAAGATCACCTCTGGAATGGCTTAGTTCCTTGGTCCATGTCTTGTCTCATGGGCATCTAAGAAGCAATCCTCAATCTCTCTCTCAACCACCGAGTCAGAATACATTGCAGCTGCTGCATGTTGTGCAAATCTCCTATGGCTCAAGCAACAACTTGCCGATTTTGGTAAGTCCTATGGTCCCTTAAAAATTCTTTGTGATAACACTAGTACCATCAGTATATCTAAGAATCTTGTGTTTCACTCTAAGTCTAAACACATTGACATAAGGCACCACTTTCTTAGAGATAATGTGGAAAAAGGTATTATTCTCATGGAACACTGTCGTACTGAAGATCAAATAGCTGACATCTTTACAAAAGCTCTAAATAGAGAACCTTTTGAATACTTTCGATTACTTCTGGGCATGATTGCTATCGATTAGAGGTTCTGAGTTCCCTTGTATATTTCCCTGTCTTGACTAGTAAATGATTGCTTGATTTTATAGTTCCTTGTTTGCTTACATGTTCCCTGATTCTATAGTCATAGTCATTCAAAATATGTTATCTTCTTTGTGACGTGCATAATATACGGACTCTTCTTTCATTCATGAAAATTTGACAAAATCGTACTTCTTTGATCTCAAAATAATCAATCGAATCTATTTGAACCCGCAATATAAACCGAAATGAAGATTGATTATAGACCCTCCCTTGCCTGACTTACATAAAGTGTTCCTATGATCTTATTTTTAACATACACCACTCTGGAACGCATTTATGTTTGTGTCAAATTGGCCCTCCCTGATTTCTATTGTTTGGACTAGATACGGGTCTCGCGCTCCGCGCGAGAAAATTACGGATTTTCGTATGTGATTTAATATAGCTATACATTATTTGTTAATATGTTGTTGTTGTTATCAAATTTATTAATATTTGTAAATATAAGTATTTTTTATTTCTTTATATTTATGTTTGAAGTAGTTTTAAAACATAATATTAGAAAAGTTTGCATTGTCATAAGAGAAGCTCACACATTAATTTAATTTGTGACTTAATCAAGTAGACTATAAATAAATATAACATAGGGATATAAGAAAGATATTTAAATACATGTCCAAAAGTCCAATAAGAGGTGATTAAGAAATGAGTAATGCATTAAATTGGTACCAATTTCATTCAATTTTGGCAATGGACATCCAACTTTTATATAGATAAGATGTGTACTTTTGTTATTTTCTATTACCTATCACATATATGCATCCAAACCCTCCTCTGCCAACTACAAAAAGGGAACTGGAAAAAGGAACTCCTATTTCTCCTCTGTTGCACTCGTCACTGCCTCGGAAACACGCGAACCGTCTGTCAAATCACCTTTTTCTGCTCAGTTCCGTGTGCCGATTTCTTGCAGGGTAATGATGATTTATTTGTGGTAAATTTTGATGGTGAAAATATGAACGTTGGAGCATTTATTCTTATGGAAACTATGGCCAAGTAACTCGGGATTTTATGGCCGTTTGGATCTGGGGTAATTGGGGAAAATTATCTTGTGACCGTTTGAAAGATTTTATTGTGATCTTGATGGGACGACCTATTTAAGGAGAGCCTCAACCCTAAAATTCCTTCCTCTTCCATCTTCATCTTTGTGCTTTCTCTCAATCCCCAATACTCCCCCATCTCTCAAACACTCTGTCAAATGGATGGCAAGAACACCCCATAAACCCTCACCGACGAGCAAATGGAACTCTTCAAACTGGTCATGCTCACGGTCGAAAAGGTGACCCCCTCCAAGGCAGCCAAGGAAACTACCATCCCCTCCTCGTCCAACTCCACTCCAAACACCAAACCTCCCTCTCCCCCTATCTCACTCTCTCCTCCCAAATCACCATCCCGAGACCTATCCAAAGCCATCATCCTCTACACCGCTCATCCAGCCTCTCCACAAACCGCACCACCCTCCCCTACCAAAAGCGACCCTCCATTCACTCCCCCTCAAAATCCCAACAACACTCCTCCCCTCACTCACCAGAGAACCCCTCAAATCCCTCCATCCCTGAACCAGAGAGTGTTGGAAACGCTTTCCTGAAGCGCCTCAGGAACGAGGCCGACGACGATGAGCCTCTCATCACCAAGACCACCACTCATGGTGGTCGTCAAGCTAAGAAGTCCAAGCCTAACTCTGTCGCCACTCGAACCCGGTCTTCCAAGCCGATTGTCTCCTCCTCCAGCTCTCTCGCCACTGCTACAACCTCCCTCAAACCAGAGTGTAAATGAGAATCTCTGTTCACTGTGCCTCAGAGTGTAAATGAGGAGGTAATCAGATCTTTTTACTCCTCCATGTCTTTCGTCTCTGTTTCGGAAGTTGAACACCCTCAGGACATTGTGGTCACCATCCGCGGTAAGATGTACAAGATCTTTTTACTCCTCCAAGGATGGGAATCTCTGTTCACTGTGCCTCAGAGTGTAAATGAGGAGGTAATCAGATCTTTTTACTCCTCCATGTCTTTCGTCTCTGTTTCGGAAGTTGAACACCCTCAGGACATTGTGGTCACCATCCGCGGTAAGATGTACAAGATCACAACGGAGATGATCTCATCGGTCTGTGGCATCCCAACAGGAACTGGGTTCTTTTCTATACAGAAAAAGCATTGGCCCACCAAGAAAAGCGACTATGCCAAAACCGTCTTTGGGAACCCTGATCTAAAGGAACTCAACACCAGGTTCCTCTCCCTGTCCATGAAGCTACTCCATGCCTTCCTCATCAACAATGTCGTTCCTCGCCAAGAAAAGAGGAGCACTGTATTGGTCGTTGATGCTGTCTTCATGGCTAAGATCGTCTCTGGGGACCTGCTTGACCTGCCCAAAATCATCATGCACCACATGCAGGCCTGCCACAGCCATCCATCTCACTCTCTACCGTTCCCAACTATAATCAAGGCTCTCCTGGAGAGACTTGACATCTACCCGTCAGCCGAGGAGGAAACATCCTTCTCCCATAAGATGGATGGCTCCTACATCAACAGTCTCAAGGTGGAGGAAACAACCACCAAGAAGTCTCGCCCATCCCGACATATACCTGCTCGACCAGTTCCTGCAGATGATTCTGAGGCGCCTTCTTCTGAGATTGTTGAGGAACTGAGAGAAATTTTGGTTGCTGTTCGTACCCTCAGCTCCGCTTTCACCAAGCTCGCCGACGCTCTCGTTGCACAGAGAGGATAGGGTCTCTCTACCAGTTCCTCCGATGTAGTTGGCATAGCTTTCCCATAGGGTTCCCCATCTCATAAATCCTTGTGTTCTTTTGTTATCTCTCTGCTTCATGATTTCTGTTTAATTTTTGTGTTTTGATTGTATGAGTCGCGATTGTCTTTGGGCTCATGATGAATGATAACAATAGTTTCTTGCTCTATAACTTGTGAGTCTTGTCTTTCGGTGCATCTCGGTTACTAATATTCTCTTCATATCTTTTCGATGATGTCAAAAGGGGGAATATACTTTGAAATCTTGGAACCAATAGGACTGACATCATGTTTAGGGGGAACTTGTTAGATACTTCAAAGGTTAAGGGGGAACCAGTTAAAGCTTTTTGATTCAAGTATCTTTGCTCTGAGACTCGTACGATATATTTTCTATTGTTTTTGTGCTTACACTTACATGAGTTTGTCATCGTTAAAAAGGGGGAAATTGTTGGAATAGGGACCTATGGAACTCCAGTTCCTTAACAGGTTCCTTTCCTCTATTACTCTATGTTTTGACGATGACAACCTTATCATATACTATGGTATAGTTTATCTTGTTATTTCAGTTGAAAAGATTGAAGATTTGAAGACTGATGAAGCAACAAGGGAAGTAAGAAGGAACTGCGATTACATCCAAGTTATTCCTAACCCTAGCGTGGGCGGCGAGCCGAGATGATTTGTAGAAGATCTTTTCCTTGTTAGGATATTGCTAGAGTTGGTTGTAATTCGGTCATATAATTTATGGTAACTAGTGAGTTAATTCAATGTAACTTGCGCAGCATAGGATCGATCAAATATTAGGATGATAGTACGGCATATAATATATTTCCCAGAATAACTTTATATGTCGAACTAATTCCCTATTTATTTGATCGCCTCTATGTTCTTAGGGTTTATGCATTTTGACAGAGCTTTAAGTGTATCAGCCTAAGAAGAAGAAGAAAAGTGTTCTTGCATACAAGAACATCAAGTAAGTTCACTGGTATTATCATCTGAGAGTTTCTGATAGGAACTAGGTTAGTACTTAGCAATAAGTTTGCAATCTCGTTCGTCTCTAAACTCACTGATTGAATATACAAGTAGACCTTTCAAATCCTCGAAAGAGGGGTGGTTTTCATCCTAAGATAACTAATTGGTTATCCAGGGTTTCCACCTTAAGTAATTGTGTTGATAATCTGTTACTTTACTTCCGCTGTGCCTAGGAACTGGACAACTCTTTGTCACAGTTCCCTTGATACTAACATACAGATCCTACAACGATCTTTCTTTTTTCTTTCAACTTGATGAAGTATCTTTTTATTTTCCTCAGATTAAAGTAAGATCTGAAAGGCTTAGGTTCCATAGAGAACTTACTTGGATTTGCTGCACTTTGTACTTCCTTAGGCGACTCTTAGCGTCGTGTCCGAACTTGAGACTGTCTTGATCCGTCGCGTCCGTGTATTCCACTTAGTTCGTACTTTGAATGATAGCTTGGAGATCATATAATGATGGAGTTCTTGATTTCACGTCTACAAACGTTGGAGAAGGCGTCGCGTTGAGGGGCAACGTTGATAACTTGCTTACGCAGTGGCTGGTCGACTTCTATTGATTTTTCATCTTTGACGTGATGCTTTGCTCTTGATCTTTCTGGAGGGAGAGCTTTTTTCACCTTGTTTCTTAATGATGACTTGGGTATCCTATCCCCCTTGTGATGATTTCAGGATGGTGTTCAGAGTGAGATTATCACATAGTAATCCAAAGTCATCGTCTTGTTCGACGTCGTCATTCTCTTTGTTGTACTCTTATTTAGCTTGAACAATAACAATTCTGAAAAGCTTATCCAATCAAGTGTGATTTAGATCATAAAGACTTTAAGGAGAGAGTTTAACGAAAGACTTAGGAGGTAATCTCATATTTGACATGCAATTCTTCTACTTTTCAGTTTATGAGCGTATATGAAGGTAACATGCATCTTATGCTAATTGAATCTTATTTATCATGCACGTTAAGGTGAGATATGATCATGGAAACTTGGTATTTGAATAAAGATATAGAATAAATAAGTAGAGAACTTAGCTTATGAGTTGTGATTAGATCAAGATGTATCATCTATCTTTAGCCTTTGTAATTGGCTTCTTGGACGTCGCGTTCCTTAGACATCGTCATGGTCGTACCAAACTTGTGGAGATATTACCCCTTGTCATGGAGATGGGAATAAAGCAACGCGGTGTTTCTTTCCTTTGGAGAGGAGTTCGTCTGACATTGTCTTTGACGTCTCAGGAACGTGTTGTTCATGGCGTCTTAGCGCCTTGATTGTCTTCTTGGAGGGTCTTACATGATCTTGTTAATCCTTATCTGATTTCCTTGATTTCTTGAAAACTTTCGATAGTTCACTCAACGTTTACGAGCGAGATACGGCGTCGTTATCATCATATGCAAGCAAAAACATCACGACATGCTTAAGTAGATGTATATCATGCTTTATCAAGGTACAAACTTTATGAACTTCTACTTAACCATAAGATTCTGATCTTTTTAGATTCTCGTACTATAATCTTGAATCTCAAATAAGAATAAGAAAGATTTAATCTTTAGATTAAGTCTAACATGCTTTTCTATGGTGAATATGCAAATCTAGATATGGAAATCTCATGATAATGAACTTAAGAATTTTCCTTTAGTATGATTTCTATGCAACTTATTCTGAATTGATATGGATATAATAGAGTTGAACCTTTTAGAACTCAAAGGAAGAAGATTATGGATAGATATTACCGTTTTGGTGAAAGAGAAATCTTCCTTGGAGAACAAGCAACTTTCTGGATTCTGCAGTCATCTTGTTTATGTCGGTCTGCTCTGTAGAAAATTCGGAATTGCATGATTCCAACGCCATTCGACCGATATTGAAGTCTAATTTAATCCCTCAAAATTTCATTGAATTTGGACATCGGACGGGAGAGATACGAGATCTTCAAAATTGTGTCGCAGACAGCTACGTGAACCAAGAATGATTTCGGATATTGATCTTCTTCTTTGATCTTTAAAGGCTCGTTAGGTTTTGACTTTTTTGTGAAGAATAGATGGTTTCTTTTGATGAAAAGAAGGCACTTTTTTTATCATGCCCCACGGTGGGCGCCATTGTTTGTAGCGAAATTATCAACGAGATGATAACTAAGTAATTGTAGGGCAAAGATCAAACTTTACGGTGGCAACACTTCATCTAGAAAACACCATTGATAAAAGAGAGAGAACTCGAGATACTTGTGTATTACTTGGGGAGAAAAGGTTGCCTTATAATGATAAGGGAGCCCTTTATTTATAGGCAAACCCTAGTTCTATCTTTAAGGAAATAATCTTATATTTTTCCTTATATCTTTAACCTAATATAAAACATGGTAAAAGATATTCTTTCTAATATCTTTTACTATTTACATAATGAATATTAAATAAAAGACATAAATATTCTCAACCGACTTTATCTCGATCTCGACGACGCCTTTATACTCGTTATTTCTCGTACTCGTCGTCGTCTACGCGTAGCTCTTCTCGTCGACATACTTAATCTTCACGTAGGTGACCTTGGGAACTCGTAGATAATCAAGGGAACTCGTAGTTGATCTCGTAGGTGATCTCGTAGGTGATCTCATCTATCTGGTAGATGGCCTTATCTATCTCGTAGATGGCCTCATCTATCTCGTAAATGATGTCGGGGACCATGTTGATGGTGTCACGGTGATGAATGACCTTGGGAGCCTCGTTAAAACCTCTTCTTAGGAAAACCTCGTGGGAAAAACCACGAGAAGAGTAAAAAGAGTACTTCGTGCTTAACTTCGTGATGTCGACGATCATGTTACTTGCTTGGACGTCTTCTATTGGTCACCCCGTCTTCATGTACATCCCAACGCGTTGACCCTACGAACACGTCGCTACCGTAGTGGTATTTATAGGCACAAACAGAGACCCCCTTTTTTGTGTATCTCATATTTCAAAACTTGCCAAAATTGAACAAGAAGACTACTGTCATGAGCGAATCAGAGACCGAGTCAAAGGAGACCCCTCTCTAGGATCCTCGCAGAATACGCGAGAACTTGAGGCGGAGTAAGGCTGTACAAGACCGGCCTGCCTCCACGCGAAGGCGTGACCTGCCCGCGGAGACTTCCAGACCGACGCAAACTAGAAGGCCCGGAAAGGAACCTGCAGATGCTTAATGGAGGACCGATGAGCCTCAAGGACAGTTGGTGATTGCTCGCCCCCTTCGCCCATGATGTCCGGTCCCCATAATATGTACCCGACGAATACCCCGTCTTCCCTTTACCCTAGATTCCTTTATCCGCGAGGGTCTCGGTGAGGAGATCTCCCTCAAAATTGACCACCTCAAACACATTGCCCGCAATTACCCCTTCCCGGAGGGAATGATTATGGCCGTCAATTTTCTTTGTTTCGTCGGGGGCTTTAGGATCCCATGTCACCCTTCTATTCTCGAGCATCTGAACTATATGTCCGCCAACCCCATGCAACTCCACTCGAATGCTTGGCGGTCTTACGTGGCTCTTTTCTACCACTGTAAGCTGAAAGGTCTGAACTTCACTTCAGATGTAATTAAGGAGTGTCTTTCTTGTAGTGGAGTAAAGACCGGTCACTGGATGGTCAAATGCGAGTACGGCGCGAAGATTGATAAAGTGAATAAAGAGTCGGACTGGCATCATAAGTGGTTCCTAGTTAAGATGTCGGACTATCACGGGTTTTAGATGGTCCCCTTCATTAACAAGGAGGCCATGGATGATGTCAAAGAGCTCTTGTGCAACCGGGTTGTCGCCAAGGCTCAGTCTAGGGGAATCTCTTTCGAACCGAAGTCCCCTGTCGCAGTTAAGGAAGAGGGCGACGAGGCGAAGAAGAAGAAGAAAGTTGTTGCGGCAAGGAAAAGGTTCTTGGCCAAGAAAAAGGTCGCCAAGGGAGCTTCCTCTTCCTCGGCAGGGGCTCCTCTTTCTCTTAGGGACTCTCTCCGGCCTGATAGGCGGCTTAACTTCCCGGAAACATTTACCAAAACATTCTTAGAGGAGTTAGGACTGAGCCCCATGTACCCTTCAGGAGGTGTGGGTCTATCTGTACCTCTTTATGAACTTTCTTACTTGTGATTTCATTTTCTGAGGCTCTTTTATCTTATCTCTTTATTTACTTTTGCATTTGCAAAAGACTGCTTTTACGTTATTCTAATGACGCCATCTCTGATGAGTTTGAGCCGATCATCGATGTGCTCCCTCCCGGATACGTTCCTTTCGGGGAGTTGCCGGGAGAAATCGTCGTTGATCAAGTGGAGAGGGATGATGAGAACCTCTTGGCTATTTTCCCTCCACCTCCGGCTGTGCCAGCACTGACTTGCCGGATGATGTTTTGCCCGAGCCAGATGACCTAGACTTCGGGCTCAGGGAAGGGACGTCCGAGTCTCTACGGCAGGATTAAAACATTAATTTAACCATCCTAAAGAGAGTTCTTATAGATATGAAAAAAAGTTTGAAATGCAGCTCTGCGAATGAAGCTTTTGGCTCTTCGCGGTGCTCACTCTGACTTCTTTAAGCCCCTGGCGTTCATGGTAATTAACATTTTAGTTTCAGAGCAAGTGGTTATGCGCATAGTAGGTGGTAAACTCTGAATGGTTCATATATACCTTGTCATCGCGGCTTTCGTCGCCTATGACGCCGGGATTTACGGAGGAAACTTGCTCTTTATGTTGTGGTCATTCCTATCAAAGATTTGTGGGTTAGCCCCAATTTGACTATCCCAAAAGATCTGCAAAATTGTGAGGAAACTTGTAAGGTATTTACCTGATCGCTGCAGTATCGTATGCCAACGAGCTCAGGTGGCTGACTGCGGGGACGTGCTCCCGGTAATCCAAGGTGCGGGTGGGGTGTTGCATCCTTGGCGGCGCATGTGTGGTAATGCGGCCTGGCTAAGCGTGGATGGGGTACTTCACAACCTCGGAAGCTTTGCAGTTAGGGTATTCGCGGCTTCACTTCGTGCGGGTGGAGTATTACGGCTTTCGTTTGCGCATATAGGGCATTGCGGCTTTCTTTTGCGCAGATAGGGTATTGCGGCTTTCCTTTGCACGGATAGGGTGATGCGAGTTTCTTGCATTCTACACGTTTAAAAACAAAAAACGATCTTAGTAGGAGTTTTAATTTGCCCCTCTTTTTTTGCGAACTAAAAAGGATGAGGCCTTTTTCCTACCTTGTCCTGGTGCTTTATTCAGATAGCCCCAAGCCCTTCACATGTTCAATCCTTCCGAGTATGGTGTAGGCAAGGGTGCTTTATTGCTCTCACGGCCTATTGGAGTATACCACGTAAGTTATACATGAAGTGAAAATTAGATATGGAATGAGTAATTTTAGTTTTGCCATTGAGCTTTGGTAATACCCGGGGCGTAGCTACCACCTTACTGGTAGTACTTGGGGAGGCGCATTACGTTCCAGGTATTTTTTAGCATATTGCATGCGTTGTCTTGGAGCTTGTATGCTCCCGGTGCGGCTTCTCTTACTACTATATACGGCCCTTCCCAATTTGGATCGAGCTTTCCTCCCTCAGTCTTTTTGAGAACGAGGTCACCCTCGACGAAGCCCCTTGTCTTGATGTGTTTGTTGTAGTACGTAGCAATTCGTCTCTTGTACTTTGTTTCCCTTATCTGATCCATTTCCCTTCGCTCATCACGGAATTGCAATTTTCTCGCCCATCACGGGGCATTATCTGACTCGTCGTACTCTAAGACCCTCTCGCTCGGAAAAAGGTGTTCCACGGGAACAACAACTTCGACGCTGTATGCCAGTGCAAAGGGGCTCTTCCGGGTACTCCTCTTTACGGTGGTCCTGTTTGACCACGGTACCAGGGGGAGGACCTCTACCCACCTTTTCTCGACTCTGAACAGTCTTTTCTTCATGTCGGTCAAGATGCTTTTGTTTGCACTCTCGACCTGCCCATTGGCGTGAGGGTGCGCGATCATTGTCTATGAATTTGACAGTATTGAACTGGGGTCCACGGTCGGTCACTATATCTTGAGGCAAGCCGAAACGGCAAATCACGTTCTTTATGATAAAGTTTTTGACTTAGATTACCTTGGTCTTGGCCATAGGGATGGCTACAATCCACTTTGTAAAATAATCGATCGGGATGATCAAGTATTCCAGCTTTCTGGGGGCCATATCGAGAGGGCCCAGCAGGTCAAGCCCCCATTTGGTAAAAGGGACATGGCGCACTGATTGATTGCATCTCAACTCCCGGTTGGTGTGACGCAAGAGCCTGATGTTGGCAGGCCTCGCAGGTTCGTTGGGAATACTCTTTTATGGTTGGCCTGGTTGACAATGATCGCCACCCTTGGTGTCCACCACAGCGCCGCAAATGAAATTCTCGGAGCATTTCCCTTCCCTCTTCTATTGGGATGCATTTGAGCCCCGCCGACTCACTAACATAACTTCTTTTATACAATTCGGCTCCTTTTAAGTAGAAACGGATAGCTTTCGCCTGTAATCTGGCGTACTCTGTCCTGCTTACAAGACCTGCTTCGTGGGCCAAGTAGCGACGTAAGGGGGTTCTCTAGTCCTCCTCGTTGTCCTGCATCTCAACCAACATCATCTCTCACCCCACTAACTTGCTCTTTTTGTGCTCGATCCACACTCTACCCTTGCCGTTAAGGTTAATTCGGGAAGCCAACTTCGCTAACGTGGCTTCAATTTTGAAGTGCTCAAATGTCGTGATCAATGAGATCGCCTTTGCGCAATAAGCCGGGAGTAGAGATCGCCTTTCCGGTCCGGTCCATGAATTTTCCAGTCCGGTCCGGAAACCCGGATAATTTTTTTTTTTTTAAAAAAATTGTTAAAGAATTTGGAAAATATTATATTTTTTATATAGAAAAAACCCGGTCCGGTCCGGTCCCCGGTCCAAGAGTTTAAAAAATTCCGGACCGGTTGTGCATCCCTAGCCGGGAGGAATCGTGTTCTAGTCGTGTAAGTCCCTTTGATCTGATTGGCTACTATCTCTGAGTCTGTAAAACATGTGACCCTCCTTGCTCCATTCTCCAAGGCCAGCTCGAGCCCTGACAACAATGCTTCGTACTCGGCCTCGTTGTTTTTCGCGGGGAACTCGAGCTTTAAAGCATATTCAAAGACTTCTCCGTGAGGGGAGGCCATAGTAACTCCCGCTCTACTATCGTCATCATTCACGGTCCGTCATTGAACATCATCCAGCATATCTGATCCCCTAAAACTGCGTCCACGACTTCCTCGCAGAAGCTTGTTTCGACCATAAAGTCCGCTAACGCATGTGCTTTGATTAAGGGCACGGTTTGTACTCAATGTCAAACTCCGAGAGCTCAATTGCCCATTTAACCATCCTACCAGATATTTTAGGGAAGTGAATAATGGAATCCAAGGGTTGGTTAAATAGTACATGTATGGGGCGAGCGTGAAAATACGGCCTCAGTTTCCTAGCGGTTGTGACCAGTGCTAGTAGATTTTCTCAATAGGGATATATCTCGTCTTCGCGGGCAGCAGGGCTTTGCTTACAAAATATACTGGGATGCTTTTTTGTCTGACCAAGACGAGGCCCACCTCCCTAGAGCCGCAGGCGAAAAAAAGCTGCAATTCCTCCCCGTGGACGGGCGACGTGAGCGTGGGCAAGTTCCCGAGCTGCACTTTGATTGCCTGGAAAGCTTCCTCGTGCATATATGTCCACTAGTACTCCTTCGGCTTTCTTAACAAAGCGAAGAAAGGGAGGTTCTTCTCCGCGAGCCGGGAACAGAAACGGCCGAGGTAGTTTACGAGGCCTAAAAACTTATGGATTTGCTCTGGGGTTCTGGGTGAATCCATTGCTTTTATTGCCTCGACTTTAGACGGGTTTACATCAATTCCGAGTGTATTGATTAGAAAGCCGATAAACTTGCCTGCCTTGACACCGAAAACCCACTTTTCGGGATTCAGACTCATCCCATACTTTCTGAGCGATCTGAAAACATTCTCCAGGTCACCCAGATGGTCTGCCTCCCTTTTACTTTTGACAACGATGTCGTCCACGTGCGCCTCTACAGGTGCCCTATTTGCTCACGAAAGACTCTATCCACTAGCCTCTGAAAAGTGACCCCGACGTTCTTGAGTCCAAAGGCGCGCATTACAATATAGCAGAATGTTCCGCGATCCGCGATGAATGTTGTGTGCTCTACGTTGGTTGGGTTCATCTTAATCTGATTATATCCCGAATAGGCATCGAGGAAACTGAGTGCCTCGTGGCCGGCAACTGAATCTACTAGCCTATCGATCGATGGGAGGGGATAGCTATCCTTTGGACATGCTTTGTTCAGATATGAGAAGTCTACACACATCCTCCACTTGTCGTTTGACTTCTTCACCATCACTATATTAGATAGCCACTTTGGGTACTGAACCTCTCAAATGAAGCTTGCCTTTAACAACTTTTCGGTTTCTTCAAGATCCCCCTCTCCTTTCTCTCTGGCTTGAACTCTTTTCTTTTGCCGGTGGGGGGCGCGACTCGGGTCAATGTTCAATGAGTATGAAATGACGTTGGTTGGAATACCTTTCAAGTCTCTCGGACCCCAAGAAAAAACGTCTCTGGATTTCCCGAGGAGCTTTCCGATGTCGGCATGAGTCTCGTCTCGCAAGGTTGTACCCATGTACAGTTTTTCTTCACTTTTATCAAATAAGGCAATCTCCCACCTCTATTGTTCGTCAAGGGGGAGCTTGTCCCTTCTCGCTTCAATGTCAACTTCCTCTAAATCGTCCTCTGGGTGGATTGTCCCCGCGGAGAGCACGGATTTTCTCCTTGACTCTAACTAGAGTAGATAGCACTTATGACTTTCCTCGAGTTGTCCGGTAGTTGTCCCTTCCTCCTACTCGGTTGGGAACTTAAGAGCAAAGTGGCATATGGAGACGGCGGCCTGAAACTTGCAAACGGTAGTTCTGCCCAACATTATTTTGTAGCTGGACTAGAATTGCAAGACGAGAAAATGTATCTTTTCTGACCTCCGCGGTCCATCACTGTCTCCCAAAATGAGCTGAAAGGTGTTTACCTCAAGGGCCTGACTTTCTCGCCGCCGAAACCCACAAAGGTGTTGTCCGTCTGCCCCATTTCATCCGGGTCTAGACCCATTTGCTTGAAGGCGTCCCAATAGAGGATATTCGCGGAGCTGGGAATGTCCACGAGGACCCTCTTTATGATATTGCTCAAGACCTGCACACGAAAAACCAAAGGGTCAGGGTTCATGATTGCACGAGGATTCTCTTCAATATTACTGAATCGCACATAATAGGGCATCTTTGGCGGGACTTTGGTGATATTCATCACAGGCCTCCTCAAGGGAGCGGGTGCATTCATCATTCTCCATTTCTCCCGGTGGACGGGATCTTTCAGGATGTGCCTTCCGACATTCACCTCGATTTGGCCCTGGGAGGGAGGCAATCGCGGTGGAGGTGCTTAGTTCTGCGGGGGTCCATGGTTGTTATTGTTCTGTGGTGGCCTTCGGTTGTCGTTGTTGTTGGGGGGACCCCGGCTAACATCGTTTACATGCCTTGATCGCCTTCCGGCTTCTGGTTACCGGGAGGATTGTATCCACAACATTCTTCTGTGCTGTGCCAGTAAGAGTTGTGGAAGGTACAATACTTTCCTCCCCGGTTACCACGTCCTCCCCGGTTCCCTCACCGACTGTTGTCTCTCGAGTTCATTTCAACATGAAGCAACTGGCCTTGCGGGGGTCTGAAGTTGGCGACAGGAGGGCCTTGGTGTCTACGCGGCACCCACGGCCTCGCGTCTCCCTTATTGTTATCGTTCTTCCTCTGAGCCTTCGCGGACTTGTTTTTGCTCTGATCCGCGAGGGCTCCGCCTTTAGCTGACTCCTCCCCCAGGATTGATTCATTTGCTTTCTCTAGCACCTGCAAGTAGGTCAAACCCAATTTTGAGCACAGCTTTCTCTTGAAGGGTGAATCCGCAAGGCCGTGAATGAAGGCGTTCTTTGCTGACTTGTTGTCAATGTCGTAGGCTTGGACACATATGGGAGTGAACCTCTTCACGTAGGATGCAAAGGACTCATCCCTCCCTTGTGTTATGGCGAATACGGTCTGCATGCACACCTTCCTTGATTGGGTTGACCCGAAATGTGCCAAGTAAGAGTTCTCTAAAGCCTGAAAGCCCGTAATGATCCTCGCGGGGAGGCTAAACATCCAAGTCAAGGCAGGCCCTGTGAGGGTTCTAGGGAAACTGTTTCATAACGTGGGCTCATCCGCGTGGCTCATCAACATGGTGAACCGGTATCTCCCGAGGTGTTCCCTAGGATCTTGTCCCTCTCCGGAGAACTCCTTCACAATTGGGAGTTTAAACCTCTTGGGAGCCCAGGAGGTGATGATATATGTCGCGAAGGGTGTTGATCCATACATCCTCGGGTCAACATAGGGTTGCGCGGGCTCCGAATAGTATCCCAGATAGTCATAGTTATATTCTTACTCTGGTTCCGCCTCATACCTTAGTGAGTATACCGGCGCCGGATATGACATACGGGGACCGCTCTCTTCATGCATCTCGTACATGTCCTCGCCCCTTCACGGTGTGGTGCTCCGCATGGAGGGCTCAGGTCCCTTAGATTTGGTACCTCCTCAGCCCTTGATCGTTGGTCTGCGGGGGTAGCACCCCTCTGCTCAGAAACGGCCACGGCCTCCGTAGAAGTTGTTGGTCTTATGCCACTCCTTCTGGCTCAAAGACTTGTCCTCATTGCTCCCTCTGGACGAAGGCACGATAACATTCATATCCGGACCACTCCTCATCTGAGACCCGCTCTCTTCGCGCCGGGGGGGTCGTCTTCCTGGATCTCGCGAGTGGCGTCTTCCTCGCCTGGTTGGTTCATGGTTAGTGATCTGAGTGTTCAAAGTTTAGGGTCTTGTGCGACTCTAACTACGTGAGGACCTCCCCACGGTCGGCGCCAGTGTTGAAGCCCGATTGTTCAGATCCGGTACAACACCTATGATCGGGGCGATCTCTTCCTTTTCTCTTCCACCAACAGCAGGGAAGGTCCTCAGTTGAACGCTATGGGATATTGATCTGGTACTGGAAGTTGGCCTCTCCTCTTCTCCGAGTTCTCCTCCGTGTGGATTGATCACCTGTTCTTCACCTGAAAACCCCAAGGGAAGCTCCCCTTTGGGTAGACACTCCAACTCCCAACATTAGATGTGGTCCAAATGGGATGAAAAAAGGGGTCAGAAAAAAAGAGGGAGATGAGAGGGATAAGGATCTCTTGTCAAACTGGTGAGAATGTGATGTAAGGGTGAGGAAATTGGTGGTTTTGTGAGCTCGAGTGTGTAATAATGGTGAAGACGAGTTTTCTCTCAATGGTATTCTCTTTCTTGGTTGTTAGAATTTTGTGTGCTCTCGCAGGGGAAAGAGAAAAAGATCATTTTTCCATGTATGATTTGGGGTATATATAGATATTCTCTCATAAAAATTACCTAGTTGCCCTTCATTTGTTGTAGAGTCGGCTAGAGTGGCTTTGTGGACTCTTCCTTCGTTTGGTTCAACTCTTTGGGCCTTGGGCCGTTTTTCAAGCCCTCTTTCCACCTTCGGCCCATGGCGAAATCTGGACCCAACATTCTACGTCAACGTTTGAAATTAAGAGTTAGAAAGAACTGACCTTCTTTTTAAAGTTTACGGTATTACTAAAAGTAGATATTTAGAATATACATCGATAACTACAAGAATTTTAATACAATAAAAAATACATATATTATTTCTAATTGATAGAGTTTGAAAACACATTAACTTAGTTCTGACCTATAAATAAAGTTAGGAATTATCTATGGATCCAAATTTCATGAAAAATGTCTTTAAAATCAGAAATAAGAAGGAACCTCCTTGTAGTTAACCGGTCGTTGACCGCCCGTTGACCGTCCATTGACCGATCGTTGACCACCCGTTGAACGGTCATTGACTTTTTTTAATTTGTTTTTTTTTAGTTCGTTTTTTTTATCGGATTTTTTCCATTCCAATTTTTGTGTGTGCTATGATTTGTAAGTAAATGTGTTATTCTTTGTAAGCAAAAATTCTTTGTTTTTTTTTGCTACCAATTTTTTGTGCTATGGTTTGTAAGCAAAAATGTTATGGTTTGTAAGTAAAAGTGTTATATTCTTTCTAGGCAAAATCGTAACATATTTCACCTAGCATAGAGAAGCACATATAGGCAAAAGCATAACACACTTCAGTTAGCCATATAGAAGCATATATAGGTGAATAGTGTAGCACATTTTAGTCATAGAGAAGCACATCTAGGCAAAAGCGTAGCACCTTTCACCTAGCCATAGAGAAGCACATATAGGCGAAAAGTGTAGCACATTTAAGTCATAGAGAAGCACATCTAGGCAAAAGCGTAGCACCTTTGACCTAGCATAGAGAAGCACATATAAGCAAAAGTGTAGCACATTTCAGTTAGCCATAGAGAAGCACATATAGGCAAAAGTGTAGCACACTTCAGCTAGCTATGAGAAGCACATATAGGTGAAAGCGTAGCACATTTCAGCCATAGAGAAACACATCTAGGAAAAAAGCGTAGCATATTTCATCCATAGAGAAGCACATCTAGGCAAAAAGCGTAGCACATTTCACCTAGCATAGAAAAATACATATAGGCAATAACGTAGCACACTTCACCCAGCATAGAGAAACACATATAGGCAAAAGCGTAGCACACTTCAGCTAGCCACAGAGATCAGGCGAAAGAGTAGCACATTTCAGCCTTAGAGAAGCACATCTAGGAAAAAGCGTAGCACCTTTCATCCATAGAAAAACACATCTAGGCAAAAAGCGTAGCACATTTCAGTCATATAGAAGCACATTTCAGTCATAGAGTAACACTTGTGGTAGCACATGATTTGCAAGTTCAAATTTTAGCCTAAAATATCATAGCACATTTCAACCATATAGTATTACATTTCAGACATTTTAAAGCATTTAATTTTGTAAGTACAAAACCCGGCATAAAAAATGTTTTTTGGCCCAAAATAAAAATAAAATAAAAAGTCAACAACCGATAGTATCAGTCAACGGTCAAATCGGACAACGGACAGTCAAACTCGGTTAAAGGTCAAACTCGGTCAATGGTCAACCTCTTAGGTCAAAATCCTAACAGAGTGTAATCTTACCTATTGAATTCTCTAGTTAGATTATTTCTCATTTCTCATTTTAATGTTTATTTCTCATTTAATCTTTTCCAAGATTTTCATATCCTAATCCTAATCTATCTATATATAAAAGTTGATGGATTTGAAGATTATATATAAAAGTTGATGGGTTTGAAGAAGTAAAAACAATCGTTTTTTTACCAAAAAAAATATATTTTAAATCTTTATCTTAATTACTTATTTTCTTATCGGTTAATTCGATAGTCAGTAAGAACACACCGTGTACGTCTCCTTCCTCTGTCACAATCTCGAGATTCATTCTCATTAATTCGTTCGTTTGCCTCATCCCAATCAGTCTTCCGCCCCCGCCACCTCCCTTCGTTTCCTCCTTCAATTCCCCAACTTCGTCGTCTTCCTCCCTTAGTTCAGCGTCTCCACCCTCCGCCTTGCTCCGTCTCCCACCTCTGCGGCCTTGATTGTGGTTTTTGTTGCGCGGTGATCAACACGGGTATGGTGGCAACGATGGCGTCGATCCCGAAAGGTCGAATTTCTTGCTTCCTTTGATGATTCATGATTCCGACGATGATTTAGATATACTGCAGGCAATTCGGAAGATCGCCGCCATGCTTATGCCATGCTTCTTATGTCTGGGTTCATACAAGGTTTGCACTGGGGCATGCTTATGCTGCTTTATGATGTTCACATTGTTAGTTCACGCTTCCCAACTTGACTATCATGCCATGTCTCATTCCTTCTTCTATTATTCCCTCGGTATCAAAATCATCGTTGGAGGTCAAAGAGACAAGGCTCAGTTGTAAGAATTAACACTAAAATTCTCTTTCTCAAACTATATATATTGTAAAGGCAGTAATGTAAAAATGAATCGTATATTGCAGGAGAATTTCTCCCACTCTTTTGTTAAATGTTCCTGAAGATTTCTTGATTATGAAGGATGAAATATTTGGTCCATTGCTCCCAGTTGTCATAATATGAACTAAAACTCCCTCTTCAATTTAATTTTGCGACTATGATTCTGTTAATATTATTGATGCATTTGGGACAATTTTAGGTTGTGAGGATGGAGGAAAGCTGTGAAGTGGTAGATTCAAGACAAAATCCACTTGCTTCGTTTTTGCTTACCAAAATCAAGAGGCTAATGAATGAGTTTGTGAGCAAGATCTATGCATGCCGCATTTGCATCAATGACATTGGTCTACATGTAAGTAATTTATCCAATGTGTTGAGATTGGAGTTCATTCTGTCTATATAGCTTTGTTGATGTACACAGATTTCAATGCCGATACTGCTGTTTTGGGAATTGGAGAGAGTGGAATGGGTCCATACCATGGGACGTTTTCGTTCAAAGCTTTTAGCAACAAGAGGTCGGTTCTGAACAAGGGCTTTATGGGGGTGCATATGCGAGGTATCCTCTGTATCTACCATGGAAACTCCAACTGGTGAAGTCTCTGCTTACTGGTAGCTTTTTTGGTGTCATCAAAGCTCTCTTCAGCTTCTCTGATCAAACAACTCATAAAGAAAATTGAGCATAGATCTTGAAGCATGTAAGTAAAATCACTCATTTTGTTCATTTTCATTCCTTGATGGTTTGAGAGTGGCCTGTAAAAGTTTGCCACTCAATTGCGGATTTGGCATTATTGTGAACTCAACGCTAATCCTCTAGGGTATTGTTTGATTACTGATATTCTAAAACCTACATTAGTATGGGTAAAATCTGGTATTCTGGTTACTTGCTCTAGACTAATTTTCGGAAGGACCTTGGTTACACAATGAACAATCATGTCGTAATACGAACCATCATGATATATAGCAAAGAGGCTGCATATCTTGCTGATTTAGCAATTTTATGAATTGCAGGCAGTGAAAGCAGGGCTGCTGTTGAAAAATCCCTTTCAAACTATATTTGAATATCTTCAGGTCAGCTTTCATATGTGTTATAGAATTTATATTTTGAAATGATAACTGCAGTTGTAACTTAAGTTTTCAGATTTACAATTAGCCTTATCGTGATAATTAATTTGGTCTCTGAAGTCTAATTTCTATGTTTTGATATGCAACTGTATGTGAAGCTACCTTTTCGTTTAAGGATCCATTCACATATAACATGCAAGTCTTTCTTTACATAGCTTCTATCCGTAACCACTTTTTAAAATCCTATTTCACTTTGGAAGACGGAGCGTAAAATCCAATCAACATATGGTCCCTTGGAAACGAGTCTTGCTCAAGTACCTAAGATGTTTACCTTTCTTACAGGATTGGGCTCCCTCATCTTTCTGCATTTCATCCAAGGTTGGCTTCTAAGTCATATTTGTTTTTGACAAATTGGGCTTTAATTTTAAGAAAAAATTACATTCTCAATTCTTAGCTCCTAGAAATTGATGTATACCTGAATCAATTTAAAAAATATTTTGACCAGGGACTAAATATAAGATCTTCTCCAAAAAAATATGAAATATAATGCATTGATTTTGGATAGTAAAAGATATAAAAATATGAAAATTATTGGATGAGATGAAAATAAAGCTATTGCATAATCAGCTACATGAATGGTTGTAGTGGGAAACTAAAAAGTTTTGCATGTTGCTCGAAGATTGAACAAAGATAAAGCTTAACTTTTCATGTCAAGAGAAGAACAACAATTTCGTATTGGAAGGATGTAATCAACTGAAACCGACATCAAACAGGGATTTGAAATACTAGGTATAATTCAGTCATACCTAGATCACACCTCAAGTCCCTATTTTTCCGTACTCAAACCCCTAATTTTCCTCGATCAAAAAATAAGGTACGGTCCATCGCTGATGTGAAGGTTGAACACATCACATTAGTTTCATTACTAGCACTCGCGGTCTCAAAGAAGAGAAAAATGTATTCATCCTCCTTTTTACTCCTACATCTTATGAGCCACCTTGGTCTCCTTTCTGATTCATGTTCTTGATTGTGATTTAAGCTCTTTTGATCTGATTTAGATTGAATTTTGTAGGTACATTAATTAGATTGGTGTCAGATGGATCTGAACATATATGTGGGAGTTTGTTCACGTAATTATTCCGAACGAGATCAGAGACATGGCTTCATATCTATTTGACCAACAGATCTTCCCAACTGTTTCCTCCAACAATAACATCGGTGTACTTACTTGAAGAACACCAGGTCCGATATCAATCTTGCTCTTTTCTCTGTTCTCTTTGTAGTGTAATTTTGGTAATTGGATCCACACTCTATTTTTGTTACAACTACAACCCAACCATAGTTAGTGTTGGTAAACAGCTTAAGACGACTTAGGTTTTTCCTTGATTTTTGAAAAATCTTGAATTTCTTACTAGAAATGGGATCCTTTCCTGTTTGATTCACATGAAAAAGGTTTTCAAGGTGGAGGATATCGATCACGCTCCCTCTGCTTCTCATTTTGCAGGTTCTACTTCCTCTTTATTGATCTTATTTATATATAATAATTTTTAGTACAATTTTGCGTATGGAGTTCTTTGTTATTGTTAAATTTAGAGTGGCTGTTCATACATTTTGATTTAAATTGTTTCTCTTAAATATATAGGCTTATTCTTATTTTATCTCTATGTGGTTGTTCAATTTTCCAATTACAACTAAGGAAAAAGCACATTGTTGGTGAGAATGGTATGTTTCAATTAAGCTATAGTTTTGAAATTTTAAACTTTGGTGGTTGATTTTGAGTGCAGTATGTTTTTTCTAAGTATGTTGAGTACTGTGATCTTTTTTTTTCCCAAAAAAATGGCAATGGTAAAATGAGCTCAAATAACTAGAAATTGAGTGGTAAACCAACTTATCAAAGAGCCCTCCAAGCATTGTTCATGATTTGATGGCAATGGTAATAATCATTAGATAATGATTATTATTTGATTTGATGACTTTGTGCTGGATTTCTGAAAGGTTATAGCAGGAATTCGGCCCATTGAAACATATACCCAACATTGTTCCATATCACTTTCATTATATAGTGAAGGCAAAGCCTTTTTTCCAGGTTCATCTATTAGTTTGTTACTGGAATTTCTAGGAAGGTTGTAACCTTATTTCTTTTTATTCGACAATAACAGGTTAGAAGGCGAGTAGGATTAGCGGCCATGTATGGTTCCGGTTCCTGGGCATCATCTATAGGTCCCTTTGGTCAGATGCATAGAGCAGGATGTTGTGTGACATGCGCAGGAGAATACTTTATGAAATGATTTGCTGCCAGGTGCCACGGAATGTTGTGTCTTAGCTTAAGTGTATATATGTTTCCCATTAAAGACAGTGTTAACATATATATGATTCTAGCTGATATATAATGGAAGTTATGGTCCATTTGTAGGATCAAAAACATTAAAAGTGTAGCCTCAAGCTGTAAAAGAAGTAATTTTCAAATTCAATCAATGTTAAAAAAACTGATTTTCATTGTATCTTTGATTGACCTCAGTCTAAACGTTTGTGTAGTTAAAAAAGTACCAGTTTAGAGATTTTAAACGCCCTGTTGATCTATTTTGTTTGTTGAATATATATATGTAATATACCTGAATCTACTACACCCGTAATGATTTTGATTCAGATACAACCACATTAGACCTTAAAATCCCTGTATGTGATTCTTTCACTTTGTCTTAGTGTAAGCATCTAAGTTTCACCTAATAATGAGTAAAAGACGTAATGGCAACGAAAATGTTTTTTTTCTGTTTGTGTACTTTACCATAAGTTATTGATTCTTTATGCCGGATGTTGCACCATTTCGATTTAAATCCGCATTTTCAGAGCGTGCTTGCTGCTATGCTCTCTTATACTGGATAGTCAATGCAATTGCCTTTGGTAGAAGAATCGATATGTTTATTACCTCTAACGCACATTCTCATGAAACTCACCAGTCACCATGGATGTCCGATCAAATGATATTGGCCATCGCCAATACATTCAATCCACACAACCTCTCAGTTAGCATATGGATTCAACCCCCTTCATTAATAATATATTAATAATATAGAGATGTCATGATTATATTGGTGAAATAAGGCATAATATTACTTACTGTAAATATTTTATAAAAATATTTTATCACTAATATAAATAACTTTTAGACAAGACTAAAGACCCGCAGATTATATTGATGAGTACCTATTCTACCACATGATTATATTCAAATGATTCAACGAATTCAATTATTAAAGGGGCTCTCGTGTCTTGCCTAGTCCCAAAAAACTAATAAATAGTCAAATATGAAAGGAAAAATATCATTTCCACACAGTCATATTTGACTATTGTCAAATAGTGATGAAGTTTTGAGTGTGGAATGTTTGTAAGCTCTTCATATAAGTGGCAAGTCTGATGGAGTTGAAGCCAAATTATTTTCTCACTTTCTCATCATTATTCCCTATTTTCCTTGCATATGATGATTTTGAAAGGAAAAACTTGTTTAACCCTTTAGTTTGCTCTCGATGAAAGATAAGATTGAAACTTGAAAATGTATGGTGAAACCTGAGAAACCCGAGAGGGTTATTGTGTAGATTCAGTTTGAGTCTTACAGTTAGGAAGAAACTTGAGTGGTTTGCCCATTTTGTATTTCCTAGGTTTCCTACTTATCAATTTTGTTATAGGAAACTATAGTCTGGAGATACAAAACTTGAGATGCGGAGAAGGTGTAGTGTTGGTCAAAAGGCGAGTGGTCACTGATAGGTTGGCTACAGAATATTGCTATTCATTATGATAAGTTGGCTTACATAATTTCTATTTTCTTCTCTGCCTAATCTATTATAAAATTTTGAGTTTCTTTGTGATTATTATGACTGTTAGGCTGAATTTTGATCTTTTGTAAGAGGATTTTTTTTAAGTTGATTCAAAGCATTCAATTAGATATTTCCAATTCTTATACATATAGTAGTATATTATCTATGTAACTCTAGAAAATGCTTGGTTAACTATAGTATTTTTTTACTTAATTTAAGATTTCGTTTTTCAGGCTATACAAATATGGATGAATGCAAAGACTCTTGAGAGACAGATGCAACCTCTAATACCAACATATAAATCACAAGTTTGATGTTGGTTTTGTGCAAGTTCCTGAGAGACAGTTACAACCTTTCTACTGTGAGTACTTGTTTGTAAGTTTCATTGTCTAAATTGGATCAAACATATTCATTTTCTTGCTTTTATGAAGCAGGATAATTTAGTTTGCATGCATTGGAAGTTGGAGTGGAGAAGTGCTTTGTGGGATCGAATTGAAAATTAAGTTGTTAGGATGGGGACTTATAATTTTAAAACTTTATTCAACCTTCTAATATATGGAATTTATGATTCATGCTCCTACAATTACAAGTCAATGACATAGTGAATCTCTATCATCAAAGTGTAATTATTTATTATTGCATAAGTTTACATATTTTTCACAACCTTGGTAGTATTTATAATTCATATCTGTAATTGAGATTTTTGTTAGGATTGATATAATTCATATCTGTAATTGACACTTTATTTCAACTTCATTAAGTAGATGCAATTGTATATATCAATTGTTGGAAACAATTCTTATAATTTTTACCCAGTTAATTAGTTCATTAGTGATTTAGAACTGGTAAAATTAGTTTTTTTTTTCTGCCAAAAAATCAGATTCCGAATCAGGGTAATACAATTTCTTTGTATCGATAATAAATCTCATTTTTGGACAACTTCTCAGAGATTTGGTGGAAGAGTCCAAATTTGTGTCGTTTAATGCTAAATATCCAAATTATGGTCCACCTGTAATTTGTGGTTAGTCTACTGATTAAATTATCTACATTATTGTAATATGAAATTACATGCTAACATGATCCCTTCCCTTTGATCCATATGACAGGCCCTATTGTTGCTTGGGTTTGAATGGGAAGATGCTTCCAAGATAAGTTCTTCCAAATATGAAAATTGTAGGGGAAAGTTCTATTGAAAGGTTTTTTTTAAAACAAACTAAATGCAGGTAAAACAACTTTTGAAGATCTGGTGGAGATTAAGTTGGCCTCATTTTTTCAATTAGCATATTATAGGTTGATTGTTTAAAATGAAATGTAATATTGAACAAAATGCAGCAACATCCAGCCATCCAGTGAATATACCTTTTAACTGCCAATGGCCATGTCCATTGAGAAATTTGAGTTTCCTTAATGACTTACTTCGTGCACTAATAATTTCTTCTCATTAATTTCAGGTGGAGTGGATGTATGAAGCGTTCATTTGATGGAGTTTTCACCTGGTAAAAAAAGGGAACAACTGCTTCCTGGTATTCTTGGACCTATAAAGAACAAGGTTTCATACTACGTTATGATTTATAACGACTCTTTGTTTTTTCGTTCGTGAGTTGTCAATTCTCATGTAGCTTTCCTTAACCATCTCCATGTACTTTATACTGGGAGAAAATAATTTTCAAAATAAAAACAGTTATGTGATGCCTAGGGATGAGTTGCGGATTTGGGAAATACGAAAGGAGTGTAGTAGCTTAATATGTGGTTGTATAAAGAGTCGGGAGGATAGGGAAAAAGTAGGTTGTGTTGTTGGCAACACTACTTTGTAGCTGCTCATCACGCTTTTAATTAAATTGATCGACCACTAAATTCATATACATATACATATGAAACAATGTCAAGATTCCATCTCATACACTATTTTTTTTTTGTACATGCTTAGTCAAAGTCATATGCCCAACATTTCTGCTTCTTTGCACTAGGCTTACTGATGTCTGCGCGATACAAGGAAAAGGGTGTGATTATATTGATTCAATGGCTTCTTCTGGTAATTCGAACAATCAAGGTTTTGGTATGAATAAACTGCTCAAACCTGCAAACTTTGGTGCTGCTCAAAACCCTAACAATTTGGGAACGACTGGTGTATCCCTCAAAGGTGAGTTTGCTCCTCTGAAAGCTCATTAACTATGTTCCTTAGTTTAGTATCCATAATGTTTCATGATTTTTTACCAAACTTTTACAGCTAGAGTATCACGAAGAATGGCTTGAAGAGATGAAGAACATTACTACCTAAGAATGTGTTGCTCCTTTAAGAAGGTAGAATTAATTTATATACCAATTATTGGATCAAGTACTTTGACTCTGAATCTTGATCTCTCCAAGATCATTCTGCAAGTACTAAGATCTTATAATTGCATTGTCTTTTTTGCCATTTCAGATTGAATCTGCATTGAAGGTAGGCAAATCCAGGCTTATTTTTATCATCGATCAACATATTTGTGAATCTTATTCTGATTGAATTATTTTCTTCTACTGACTTTAGTTCAAGATTCTGACATGTTCACATTTGTCCATCTGGTTCTTGAGCCCAACAAATCGAGTAACTATTTGATCCTCAACCTACATCAAATTAATTGTGTTTGTTATGCTACTAATGAAATTAATCATTGGTCAATTTGATATGTGAGTTTATTTTTTCACCTGGAAAGTTTCTGTCATTGAACCTAAGACAATTGGTTCTTATCTTATTATTTTTCGTTCTTTTGCGTCTATTCAGTACCAAAAAGGGCGCATCCATGTTCTGCAGAGCTGATCTTTGTTATTTCGTTCCTCAGAACCCTACAGTATCACGGTTTCATGCTGGTAAGATCTCGCCTTAGTTTTCCATGAGAAAATATGATTAAGTCTTTGTTTTTCTTTCTCTAATCCACACATGATCATTTTCCTTCTGAGATCTCCTAAATTTGGATCATCTTTTTCCTTTGTGTAGAGCTCTGACCAGCTGAGCAGTTTTGGACCTTAGCCATGAAATCTCTCCTCTCTACATATAGCAGCCAGAAAAGAAAGGGTGTGTACACTTTTATGCTTATATATTGATGATTTTAAGGATTGACTATTTACAATTATAAACTGCAAAGGAATATTGATGGACAAACAAGTGATGAGTATGAATGTATGATTATACCGATAGTTCTTCTTTCTGAAACTGGTTTAGCTGTATATGATAGGTTTGTTGCTTTGGAAGTAACATGCTACCCGATCAAGTGATTGGTTCAATGATGGTCACTATGATGAGAAAGCAAGGGAAAACTGCAAAGGAAGCCTGGGAATTCTTTGAGAGAATGAACAAGAAAGGTGTACAATGGAGCGTTGAAGTCTTGGGTTCTTTGATCAAGTCATTTTGGAAGAGGGTCTTCGGAAACAAGCCATTATCCTGCAAGCAGATACGGAGAAGAAGAGAATCTCTTCAAATGTCAATTATCTATAACACCTTAATGGATGCCTACTGTAAATCGAACCATATTGAGGAAGTTGGAAAGGAGATTTTTAGCTACATTTTCCCTTAACTTTCATTATTGATTGAAAATAGATAGTGATCAAGTTGAAGTCTTGAGCTCAATGTTGCCATAACGACGAAGCTGGCCCTCAACAAAATTCAGATCTTTAAAGGATTTCATAGTGTACATGAAATCGGTTAAGACAAGGCTGAACCTGAGGTTGTCCCAATCCATATATGTGCCTTCTTCATCACTAACATTGTCGCGAAGTAAAAATTCATATTCAACAATTTAATTTCAAAATTAAAATAAAGTTAAAATAAATCTTTCTGATCTCTTTATTTTTCTTTCGAAGCCTATCACTACGCTGACCATCAGATACGAGTGGTTCAATTGTTTGCTGGAGGGCAGAGGCCGCTTGAGATGTGAGTAAAACGTGATTTACAGCATGCAGATAAATCACTTATTAACATATATGTAGCGATATAAAGTTTATTTTAGTGTGAAATTATTAATCCCAAATTAAGTTTAAGAGAGAATCTGGGTGGGCAATTCCAAACATGTGAAGCAAGTTGTTTCGAACAAAAGAGGAATCAGAATACTATGACAAGATTTTATATATGTTAGTACTGGAGGCTAAACAGACATCTTAATCCCCATTTTTCTTGACAATTTCGTTTGGAGTATAGCTTTCATTTCCAGTGTCACTACGGAGTGAATAATGATTTTGTTTCCGCAACAACATCAAAATTAGGTTTAGTACCATTCATTGATAGGAGTACGGGGTAATTAATGTAGTAAAGCACATGTTATGTGTTCACCCACCAAGCTAGGACCATAAGATGCAATAAATGACTTACAATAAGAGTATCATGCACTATTCTTAGCCATTCAAGATGCAACAAAAGTGAGTTTCATTGAATTCATTTACATAATCTCTGATTTGTTATCATTTTTCCGACAGAATCAAATTTTTATTCCTCTTTTGTTGTAGTTCCTTGATGATGCTCGGGGTATTATCAAACCTGGAAGGTAATGACACTTTCGTTATTCTATTTTACAACTACATTTTTGCTTATGCAAACAAGTAGGCTTTATACTCTCTCTTTTTGAAATTTTACACTACTTTTAGGCCCACCAATATCAAGAAGACGACATTGCTTAGGGATTTGACAGGAAAACTTGATCCCAAACTAAAGGCGACTATATATAATTGCTTGATAATTTTAACTAGTGTTTAATAGTTTTGATGAAAACAGTGTTCATGGAAAGTGATTTACCTTGGTGATGACATGGATGAGTTTGTTTCAAAGGATTTACTGGAGACAAAGAGCAAAACTAAAACATATTAGAAATGTTGATTCTAATACAAAGTACTCTCATAGGATTGCAACTGGGAGAAGAAACAGGAAAAACATAAAAGAAATAACTACCAGTGAAGGCACACAAATTAGTGGCTATGACAATATCAAAACAGAAATCAAGAGGGGCTTTGAAAAAAGATTTACTAAACAACATATAGACCTAAGGAAGATTGAACAAGTTCTGATTAATATAGAACCAGAAATTACAAAAGAGGATAATAGCAAGCTAATGGCTAATGTGACAAATAGTGAAATATTTAAAGCACTAAATGAAATTAAAGATGATAAAACACCGGGACCAGATGGAATGCCAGCTGGCTTCTGTAAAAAATATTGGGATATCATTGGGCCTGATATATTAAAGCCATAGAGAGTTTCTTTCACTAAGGAAAAATACTAAAACAAATAAACCATACATTTATCACCCTCATACCAAAAAATGATAACCCCCAATCAACCAACCACTATAGACCCATCAACCTGTGCAATACAGTATATAAGATAATCTCAAAAATCCTCACCAATAGACTCAAAACAGTTATGGACAAAATTACACACCCTCTTCAAGGTGCTTTTGTTCAAAATAGAAGTATTCAAGATAATGTCCTAATAGCACATGGATATTCCACTCTTTCAAAAAGAAATCAGGCAACAATGGGTGGATAGCCCTTAAATTAGATATGGAAAAAGCATATGACCGAGTCGAATGGATTTTTCACCTGCTAACATTAAAGAAATTTGGTTTATGTGAAAAATTCATCAACTGGATTAAAGAATCAAACGGTATCCTTCTCTGTTCTGGTTAACCAAGGACCAACAGAACTATTCTACCCAACGAGAGGATTAAGACAGGGTGACTCCCTTTCCCCTTTCCTTTTCATAATTAGTGCAGATTTATTATCTAGGAGTCTTCAAAAAGCAGCTGAAGCAAGACCAAACCCTATTGGAATCAAAATTTCTAGAGGGGCACAAAAATCCCATTTTTAGCCTTTGCTGATGACATTATTATCTTTGCAGAAACCAAGACATCTATTTGTCAAAAAATCAAAACCATTATAGATGAATACCGTGAAGTTTCAGGACAACGAGTCAACTATGATAAATCAACATTCCAAGTATCCAAAAACACAAGTAACAGTGCAATCCATCAGATCACCCAAATATTCCAAATTAACCAATCAATGGCAATGGAGAAATACCTAGGTTGTCCGATCATTACCGGGAAGGTGGACTGCAACACATTCTTCTCAATTATTGAAAAAACGTCTCAACAACTTACAAAATGGAAAGCTGACACCCTTTCTATGGAAGGAAGGAAGGTTTTGATCAAAGCAAATCTATCAGCCCAACCAAACTATATGATGCAAAACTTCATGTTACCTTCCAAAACACATAAAAAAATTAGATAAAATAAACCGAATATTCCTTTAAAATAAAGGGGATAATTATAAGCCTATTATAAAATGGGATGATATCTGTAAACCAGTTTACAATGGTGGACTAGGAATCCGAAAAAGCAAAGACATGAACATTGTTCTGCAGCTGAAACTCATCTGGAAAATATTAGCAGAACCGGACAACCTATGGGTTAAAATTATACGAGAAAAATACCTTAAACATATAAACATCCTTGACTGTGTGAAAAACCCAAAGAAAAATTACTCTTGGCAATGTACCCAAATGTCGAAACTAATTGTACAATTCAAACAAGGTCTCACTTGGAAGATAGGAGATGGGAGGACTATCAAATTCTGAAAAGATAAATGGTTCCCTGAATCATTAAAAGAACAAGTAATAACAAATGTACCAATAGATGAACAAGCTACGGTATCTTTTTTCATTGATCAAGATAAAGCTTGGGATGAAGATAAGCTCAAAGTTTACTTTCACAATACAACCATTGAGAAACTAAAATCATACCCAATCCCAACTAACTACATACAAGATAGGCTTTATTGGGAATCCAGTAAGAATGGATGGTTCTCAACCAAAAGTGTGATGGATATGATTTATGGAAATCGTAACCCCCACTAGCAAACTCCGAATGGATCTGGAAACTCGACCTATTACCAAAAATAAAACCTTTCTTATGGAGAATCTCAAAGGAGGGATTACCAACAAAAGTTAAACTACAGAATAGGCATATGCCCATAACAACAAAATGTTTAGGATGCAATTCCCTAAGTGAAGACCTCAAACACTTCCTTTTTGAATGCCCACGTACCAAACGTATTATTAGAAACATTGATAGGAAAATTCACGACACAATTAACTCCTTAACACCTAGAAATCATACCATCATAGAATTACGTAATGAAATAAAAAACCAGATCACCAAAAGAGAGTTTGAAGATCTAGCTACTATTTGGTGGACACTATGGTTCTACAGAAATAAACAAATTTTTGACATAGTCGAGCACAATCAATTACCCAATATCCACCACTTCATTAAGAACCAAATAAAAGACTGGAAACTGGCTAAAATGGAAGAAAAATTGGATATTGAAGTTGACCCACTGACTCCAAGACAAACTAGAAGGAAAAGGAGAGCTATAAGATGGGTCAAACCAAAACCAAACTTCTATAAAATCAATGTTGATGTTGTTTGCCCAGCTTCTGGACCAGTCTCTTATGGTTTTATCATTCGAAATGAACAAGGAAAACCAATTACTATGGCGAACGGGCCCTTAGGTAACGCTCCACCAATCATGGCTGAGGCCCTTGCGATGCGTTATGGCATTAAGGAGGCTATTCGGCTTGGTCTCACGCATGTTGAGATCAAAGGCGATAATCTCCGTCTTATTAATGCCATAAACGGTGTTTGGGACTGTTTATGGGAAATAGACTTGATCATGATTGATATCTTAATGGATCTTCGCGTTTTTGCGGAAAATCGAGTATCCCATATTTTTCTGGAGACTAATGGTGCAGCTGACCTTATAGCTAAAATGTACCATTTATCACCCCATCCTGATTTTGCAGCCTTTCCATATCTCTCGGATCTCATCCTTCTGGATGCCCTAGGGCGGTATCATTCTCGCTAGATGTGCCCCCCTAAACACTTTCCCCATCAAAAAAAAATTCGTGTTTATTAATAATATTAATATTCACATATTCTATAATATTCACATATTTTATCATCGTATTAATTTAAAGCTTATAAAGTAAAATAAATTAATGTAAAACATAAGAAATACGTTAATAATCAAACCAAAAGCCATCAAAAAATAACTAGTTTTATTTATTTATGAAAATCATATATTTATTATAAACTCATCCTTTTATGAATTTTGGAGAAAGATAAGATCAACATCAATAACAATAATTACAACTTATTTGATATTTTTCTTTTAAAACACAACTTAATTCATATATAAGTCATATCCCTAATACAATCTATTCATAATATAATTTATTTTTTGCACATGTTGCAACACCATCGTTTTTTTGTTACATTTTCTTTTCACATGTATATTTCTGATTAATTAAGTTCAATTGCGACCTTTTTGAAGTTTCATATCCCTAATTACTAGGCTACAATAATGTTGATGATATAATTATACAAACTATATCAAAAAATTACATAATTAGTTCTCTTACAAACTGAAAAAAGAGCTTTTCAAAGTCAACAAATATGATATAAAAACTCATCATCTCTCTACTCACTATGGATGATCAACCAAACGACTTCAGTCACTTCCGATATATTTGAGCCACGTGCTAAAAATGTCAGGATTATATTTGTGGAATAAGACATAATATTATTTACTTCGGACATATTTTAAACACGTTTTATTTCTAATCTAAATAAATTTTATACAGACTAAAAAACCGTGATACGACTTCGTATGTGTTGAATTTAAATAATAGTTCATTCAAATATTAATTTTCAAATCTAAACCCAAAACAATACTTAGAAAGCACTCCTCACTACGAAAAAGATTGAACCATGGCTAAGATAAGCTTTGAATAAGATCTGAATTTGAATGATTTTGCAATGATCAACACACAACGAAACACACCTCAAAAGAACACGCTCAGAAAGAGAAAACTTACTACCTTGAGATTTGTTAGATAGATTTTTTTGATGGCTAATCTATGATCACATAAACTATATTTAGAAAAAAATTACACAATTAGCTCTCTCAGAGACTAAGAAACGATATTTCAAAGTCAACAAATATGATATACAAAATGCCTAATAATATCGAAATCACATACCAATTAAAAGAAAATATGAGATATACATAATAAAAAGTGAACACCTTCTTTCAATACTTTAATAATTTGATTAAAAAAAACACCTTCAACATTAATCTTCTTCAACCTCCTTTTCCTCCTTCTATTAGCATGAATATACGTCATCTCTCTACTCAATATGACGATCAAACGAGTGACGATTCCAACCGCCACCGGTAAATTTGAGCCACACGCCCCCCTTCGATCCTCCATTAATAATATAAAAGGATGTCATGATTATATTGGTAAAATCATGCACATTATTATTTACTGCAGACATCGCTAATCTAATTTTTATGCAAAACTAAAAACCCGAGCGTAGCGCGGGTGGCAAAGTCCTAGTCTATATCTATATGAAAATTGTTGGGTTTGATGAAGTAATGACAATTGGTACCTATTTAATACATTGAATTCTTTTTAAAAAGTTAATGCATTGAATTAATACATTAAAAAAAATATCACATATAATTTGGGTCGTTTAGTTATGTTTTGAGTGTATGTTCGTATGTTCGTTTCTGTATCATATTTTCCTCATCGATTTTTATATGTTCCATGCGTATGTTTTTTGATATTTTTTCTTAGATATGTTGCTTGTCTTTTTTAGATTATCTTTCAACAAGTTGTTATTATGTAGATAATGATTTTAAAATATCACTAATTAGTAATTATATCTTTCAGATTTCGTTAGTAATCAATATGTTAAAATTTATATATTTATTTAATTAAAAACATCTATTTTTTATTAAAAGTTCTAGCATAAATACATATGTTAGAATAATACAAAATATATAATTACGATAAAAGTGAACGTGTTAGGCCCGCACGGAAAATGAAGTACTCCTTTATAAAAGAAAGATATGTAGGTCATAATCTACTAAAAGATTTAAGTCAGCCCCGCTTCAAGGCCTCTATCTTACAGCCACGTGACAGCCTCTTACAAGCCCACAAAAAAAATATAAAACCTCATTTTTTCAGGCCAAGTTTGCAGCCTGTTTAACACTGCTCCGCAGTTACCGCTTTCTTCGCTCCTGTTTTTATCAGCAGTTGTCCGTCTTCTCTCCCCTCTATCCGGTGTATATCTTTCTCGGCCTCTCTCTCTCCCATCTTATCTGAGAAACCGCTCTCACCGTTCTCACCCCTCTCCCACTCCTCCTTCCACGTCTCAATCTGATATCTATTTGTCGTCAACCACCGACGTTCTTCTTCCACCATCCTTTCTCTTCTACCACAAAACCGCCCTACCTCCGCTCCCCGAACTTATTCTTCTTGCCCTGATCGCCTCACCGTCGACACCTATTCCTGCAACCGAACCGCTCCATCCACGTTCTCTTCTCTGAACAACCGCCTCCCTCTTCCATCCCCATCTATTTCCGTCTCTCTCCAACTCTCTGTACTCACTCAACCCCAATTCGACTTTGTCACCAAAACCGACAGCGGTGACAATAAGCTCTTGGGTCCTCACCAAATCATTCTCTCTAGCTCTCCTCTTTGCTTAGCACCAACCAACTCTTGGACTGGCAAAGTTTAGGGTCAATTGGAAGTGCATATAGAAGAAGCAATTCAAATTGGTGTTTTTTATTTGTGATTGTTTGTGGTGAGTAGAGGCCATCATTCCATTGCGTAGCGCGTCGATCAACTTCATTCTCCAAAACACTACTCTAACCTGTTTGTGTGGGTCGGCGAACATACGGCTGGCACGAGCAGCCATATGGCTGGCACGCTGAGCTCCAATCCGAGTCTCCCTCTTGCATATTCATTGGCCCTCTTGAAACCGCCAGTCAAGAAACCCTAGAGGCTCTCTACCTTCAGGTAACACTTTCTTCATTCCTCATTATCATATAATCTTATTGTTATTGCCTCGTAATTTTGCTTTGCGTTTTAGGCAAGAGATGTGTATTACAGCGAACTCCCTTGATATTGGACGATATGTTTGACAGAGTTGAGGTCAGTTTAGCCTTATGTACACATCCCCGCGCGGTTGCATCTATTTATTCCCTTGAAGATTAGTAAGAAATTGATAATTAATAATTGCAATCAATATCAGTTGAAATTGAGGTGGTATGGGTCGAAATCTGCTGTCAAGTATCAACGTTGTAGCATTCGTCGGCAGTCAACATATGCAAACGCTCAGGTACTTTGTCGAATGATTTTGATAAATGCTTTCTATATATCCTGTTATGTTTAATTGATTTTATTATTGTGAAAGTGACTCTACTTGATGTTTAATTGACAACTACTAATTTCTAGGCGAGTCTAGGGTGTTGCTGGTTGCAGTCCCCTCCTGTCTCCACTGATCGAGCAGTTGGACTTCGAAATTGGTTATGAGTTTGCCCTAGATTAGATTTAGAAGATTGCTCATGCCACCCTCGCTTCTTAATTTGTGGATCGAAATACTTCGAGGTGAGGTCCTCCGGAATTCTGCTCGAAATGTTTATATACATTCTGATGTCTAAATTAAATTTTTTGCCCCAGGTGAAGACCAGGATTTGATTCGAACATTGTTTGTTTATATACATTCTGATGTCACTTTCCCAATTCTCAAAATATGCACTTCCAGCTGAAGGAATTTTTTTGTGGTTGGGTTAAGTCCAATTCTCAAAATTCTTTTTTTGTGGTTGGGTTTCTGTTTCTGCAGATTATAAAAAATAAATCTTGTATGCACTCTGAGCAAAAATATTTATAGAAAGTTTGGTATTTACTGATGCTCAGATAATCAATAGAGCAAAGGAGAGAAATGAAGACCCACTAGATTTGAGTAGACGATTTTGTGACGAGTTTCTTGCTGACATGGAAGCTCTTCAGTGCATGAATCCCACCAATCAGCCCTGTGTTACCGAGCACATTGAAGATATTAAAGAAATGATAGCACGGGTGAGCATTTCAAAACCATCCAACTCGTATGTTTCATGTTAGGTATAAAAAATCATTTACCTAGACTCGTATGTTTACACAAGTGATGGTTGCTCCTATTTAGTTACTGGAACCATTCTGTTTACTTCATAAGATTTTGCCGGCTCCACCTGCAGCATTCATTTCTTGCTTTAATATGTTTCTATGGTCTTGTAAATGATATATAATTATGCACTTCCAGCTGAAGGAATGTTTTTGTTGTTGGGTTAAGTCCCATTTTCTCAAAATTCTTTTTTAGAAGAAACATAATGCCTTTTAATTAAAGCTAAGACTAAATATAAATCTTTTTATGCTACGAATTGACAACTATGTGCTTCTTTTTTAGATATTCATTTCCATCCTTGGCATCTCCTTTTTAAATACCATCTCACTCAGATATTGATAGTTATGTATCTATTAAGCTCATTATCGGTTTCTCTTTTTGCAGATTATAAAAAATAAATGTGCTTATGCAGTTGATGGTGATGTGTACTTTTCTGTTTCAGTTTGACACCACTTAAGTGGCGGTTAACAAGTATTTTTACCTAGATTGCTAGACATACTCATGTACTCAACTCATTTCTACAAGTATATAGAACAAGAACATGAATGTTCACTGCTACAAAATTTATGAACTGTACTGTTGTGAAAATATATGGAGTTTTTTTTATTACATTAGTTTCTGGAAATTAAAGGCAGGAATAATGCATTTGGAAGCATTTTCTTTCTTCCAAGTACATGTTTCCACAAGTTCTAATTACAATGTTAAATAATGTAACCCATGGCAGCCAAAGAGGAACCAATGGCAGCCAAAGAGGAACCGATGGCAGCCAAAGAGGAATTGTAAGCTTCATATCTATCTATCTTTTGAATTATTCGTTGTTAGGTTGCCCATCAATTTAGGAAGAGAAGTGATATGAGTTTAGATTCGGAAGAATGTTTTTACTTGATGGCGATCATAAGACGAATTGATTTATTTGTTTATCTGGTGTTGAAATTTCAGGTCAACGAGATTATTTGCCGATTTGGGAAGAAGGGATTCTCTTTGAAAGGTATAATCTGCTCCAGTAGTTTTTAAAGTTTTGTAGAAATTTTTGGAATGCACACTTAGTAAACTAACGGTGATAGGTAATTCAAAGATGAATTGTTGTTCATTCTTTTTCTGAATCATTGAACACATAATTAATAATTCAAAGAATGGAGATTTACTATTCATTCTATTTCCTGAAGTTTACTAAGGAGTTGGATTATATATTTTGTTGACAATTTTATGCTCAATTTTGTTGTGTAAGAGTTGTGGATCAAATGAGTTTATCATTAATGACACGTGGTGCATGATTTTGCTCCAACTATCATGTCGTTAAGGAATCAAACAAGTATGATGCATTGACCCACTGGTTTAATTCAATCATGTTAATTTTTTTATCTTGTGCATCTTGTCTGAGCTAAGTAAGTGTTATTGGCTTATGTTCTATGCTTGTGTTGGGGATTTGGTTTATGTTTAAGACTTGATTTTTTTATGCTTATGTATTTATGTCATAGATGTGGTTTTCTGGACTTGGTTTATGTTGAAGACTTGAACTACAACTTTCTTCACTGTAGAAAACGAGATTTATATGTTCGAAGTGTTCGCCGGGAATGGATGTTAAGTATGTTCCTTCGCGTCATTTTTTTTTCAATTGTGAAGTTTAGAGTTAATTTGATATTAGCTTCAGGTTTAATATGATTGACGCGTAAGTTAAAGCCTCTAGTGCCTGTTAAAGCCTCTAGTGCCTGTTAAAGCCTCTAGCTACAATTTTTTTTTTTTTTATTACTTGCGCCTACTCCGATTTTTCAGATTACTTCAATCTCTCCTTTTGGGTGTATACAGGTTTGTTACCCTAAGATGCTCACTTCTTCCGTACATATATATTGTATACTCTGAGACAGAGAGAGCTCCGTTTTTTCATAAAATCTCCAACTTTATAATGTATGTTGTTTTAATATGTGATATCTTAGTTTGTGCTTGATCTATAGGTTGTTTGAAAGTTTTTTTTTATAAGGATGTGTATCACCGTTGTTTGAAAGTTTTTTTTTATAAGGATGTGTATCACCGTGGTAATAATCTGAAAACCTACTCCTGGATGCAAATGATAAATTTAAGGTATCAAATATTGGGCTAAGTGCAGTGGTTAAGTCTAGGCATCAGGATGGTCCTTACATTAGAAGTTATCAATCAGAAGGGTTATGATGGAGCCAAATCTAATAGTTGGTCTTCTGGGGTGATTTTGTTTGTTCTTCTGGCTGGTTATCTTCGATTTCATGATAGAAATTTGATGTATATGTACAAGAAATTCTACTAAGCAGAATCTAAGTTTCCAATTTGGTTCTTAGAAGACTTTCGCTGTCTTGTGTTATATATATTGGAGATCTTCACTTGGCTCTAAGGTAATACATAGAAGTTTGTAAATGTGATTTCGGTCTAGAAGTGGAGTTTGTTGATGATGAATTTGTGGAAATTGAATTACCGACACGATTGAACTTAATGTTCTATTTTGTGCATTTTTTTCCTCTCTATCTAACGTTGTTAGATGCTCAAGCTTCAATTTTCCAGACGCCTTCACAATTTGCGTAACTTGTGTAGATTGAGGTCTTCATTCAAGAGTATGAGGCGGTAAAATTTGGAAAACCAAAGGTGGAATATTGAGCAAGTGGAAAAAGGTTCACGTGAGGCACGCAACCCTAAACCGTTGCTGCAAGACGAAATGATATATTGCTCTAATTTTGGTCTTTTTGAAGATAATATGGCGCTTTGATTAGTAAGTTCCTATCTGTCGTTCTGCTTCTTTTAGTGTTAAATTTTACTTCTTTTACATTGAAAGGAGATTGTTCTAATCTACTGCTTATCAATTTGATATGGATTGAATTTACTACATTTTATATGGTTTCTATTAGTTTTTAGTTTGCATTCTAAATTATACACGAATTCCACTCTATATTAGAAGTTTCATAAAACAAATCTAAACTTTAGGAATAAATATGAAACCGATTATGAAATTAGTGATTTGATGTTGCTTAGTATCTTTAAGTGTTTGTAAAAGAGGGTTTTATTTGCCAAATTTCAGCTTTAAATTGTATATCATTGTGCCGACTAATCCATGGAATCCAGGTGACCAACACTTGCTCGAATTGTTTCTTGCAGGTGTTCAACAACTTTAATTTGTATATAAGTGTTTGTAAAAGAGGGCTTGAAACTTTTGTTGAATCTGCCTCTTAAGCCCCACCGCTTGCATCTCCTTTAATGATCTGGTACATGTACTAGATGAAGGCATACCAAGACTTCTCTTCCATATCTACTAGATTTATCGATAAGGAAGATTCGAAACAAAATTTTTTGATTGATTTCTACATGATACATGTTATAGGAGATTTATCAAAATTTTCTGACTGATTTCTACATGATACATGTGGAATTGGATAACACAAATCTACAGTCCCTTATTTGATAAAAATAGATTAGATTTTACACCCATAAATGCCAAATACATATAAAAAACTTCATGTACTTATTTTGAATGCAGGTTTATACAACTTCATGTGCTTATTTTTTTACGTTTCAATCATAACGGTTCTACAGTTTCACATGCTTGCTTCTTACATGGAGGATTCATGTGATACTAAGCACAAACAGTAAAGAAGTATCATGTTCAGGGTTGTGTCGAACATGACCTTGACCAGGTATCTGCTACTAGACCTCCTTATCAAGGCCCGATCTTTGGATACACATAGGAAGTTAGTTTTCCTTTGTAGTTATTTTCATCTTAAGTACTGTTTGAGTTTTGGAAATTTGGGATAAAAATGTGTATTCATCTCTGGTTGTTCTGTACTCAAAGAAATTTATATACTTCTTAATGTTCATAGAGTATGTGTTTGTTATTAAATCTTCATATGTGCCTCACTTATGTGCTGTTTGGGGTTGAACTAAAGATAACAATAAATTTCTATTTATACTTGTGGATTAGTTGTTTCATTAGAAACATCTACATCAGTAGAGCATCATATCATTCGTTAGTCAACTTGCTTTATGCTGAAATGTAGTCTTCCTCATGGTTTTTCCACATGTATATCCTTTCAATCACTTGCAAATGTGTTAGTATATCAATTTCAGTGTTATTTGTTCTATGCAATCGATGATTAACATTATTTAATCATTTAACTTGTATTGTTGGATTGCATTTCCTACGCTCTTCTCTTTTTTCTTTCTTCATGATAGTTGTAAATGTTTCTTCCTTGGGTATGGTGTTGATCTAGATTCACTGCTTCTTATTAGTATTTTTTTTCCATCACTGATTCTAATTACTTGATCTTTCTCCATTAATTTAGATGATAACCTTAAGAAACTTAAGCAAAAATGTAATTTTTTATTTTACTTTGGTTTTGGAACTTCAGTTAATGGAATGGTCCCCCTTTTTTACCTAATTGTTTTTAAATGTTTAAACCAATGATCTAGCATTTTAGGTGATAATTTTCAAACTTGGTGATTTGATGTTGTGAATTTCAATTCATGGATCACAATTCCAATCGTCGTGCATGTATCATATGGAAAGTTTATGTACTGTGTGCCAGTTTTTGCCCAAGAGTTTGGTGCTTGGATTAATTGTACACTACAGAACTTAATTTTGGCACCATAGTATACACTGTGGAGATGAATAAAGTTGGGTTAAACTGACCTTTCTTAAAGTTCATGAAATCAAATTAGCACTAGGTAATGAATTAAATTGACCGTTTTATGCACTACCTGAGCAGCAGCTTCTTGACAGTGATTGTTGTATTTGTTGTGTTAGCATGGTTATACCTGTCTATACTGAATTCCTCTACATCTTGATTTTTAATCTTACTTGTACTAATTAGAGTCTCGATTTCATAGATTAGTGAAAAGAAAATGAGATAATTAACTTTGGTGTGTATGTTCTGCATCTTAGTGGCAGTAACTTTTTATGTTGTGACTTTGCTTATTTATTATCTCATTTCCATAACATGAATTTATGTAAATTGCCAAGGGAAATTGCTGTGTTTGAAAACTTGGATTCGACTTTCCTTGACCCTTAAACTATTTTGGCAGGGGTATTGTTTTAGGTTATGGCTTATATCTATAATTTCTCATTTTCTCATTTGTAGAATATTAGGATGACCGATTTATGATCCAAAATTGAAGTATGAGTTTTTGACAGATAAATGTTAGTGAATTTGCTTTTTTGTATTATAACCCTAAAATCCTTGTGCTGGATTTTAAAATAAATAGAGTGAGTTTTGTTTTAGGTGAAATCGAGGTTCGATGAGAATGGCCAAAATAGAACAAACAAGTATTTCAAAATTCATATAAAAATTAATCAATAAATAAAAAAAATAGTTACTTATATGAACTACCACTGGCAAGGTTGCAGTATAACAGAACAGTAAGCAAACAAATCAACAAAGGAAAATACACAGATGCAACATTTTCATGGGCCAGCATTGACTACTGCGTGGTTTCTCCAATTTGTCAAGAAATCATTGCCAATTGACTACTGCGTGGATTTGTAAAACGACTAAACCCTTATCTAACTAGGCTCAGTCTATGTACTGAGTTTGTAACTCACTGTTTGGAGAATTTTTTCTTTTACACAAAGCCTTAAAGCATTGCACATATGATCTGTATATTTGTGTTTTACAAGTAGCTTCTTTTCACACATGGAAATGAATTTTTTTTATCTAGTGGAATTCTTTCCAGACTGATCTGAGGTGCAATGTTTGCATAGATTGTAGAAGGTTTATAAAGCAGAGCTCATTAAGGGACCATGGCTCAGGAGGTGAACTTTGCATCTTTTTTCTTATTTCATTTATAAGATTTAGAGAGAATCTATATTTTGTTTATTCTTTTTTCTCTAAATTGAAAATTTTGAATATTTGTACCAAAATATAACGCCTATTGCATTTTCCATTTCTAGGATGGACCAAACTTACAATGTCAAGCAAATGTAATATTACAGTTTTATCATTATTTAATATTTATGTATGTATGAAAGAATAGTATATAGTGCTTAACTTCTCATAATGCAAAAATGGGTTTCGAAACTTCTTAACAAATTAGTCCAACATTTCTCTCTTCTTTTCGACCTATTTGTATATGTTTTCTCCTTCTTTCTTAATCAATTGTGTAGATGATTACATGCATAATTTCATAAAATATCAACTTGGTTGTTTCTAATCCAATTGACCGCTAAAAATATGTGTATGCTATGACACCGAGTTCAAACTCTTCTTTAACACCTGACTCAGAACTGTAGAGAACATGCAGTTGCCAAAATTTGGAATCAAAGATAAGCCAGTGTGTCCTCTGTGCAGGGGGAATTTGGCTGGAATGTTTGTCAATCTCAATGTAGTTATGTTGCGGCTATGTGAGTCATTATCAGATGCTAACTTAACATAAGGGATAAAACTGATCCTAAATATGCATTCTTCAACGAGTGTTTAGATATAAGGTTAGTCAAATTGCGGTAGATTGCTTCTACTTATTTTTCTTCTTGATTTTTGTTCTTATTTACACTTCCATCGTAAGTTCAGATCACTAATAGCTCTACATGAGCCAACTGAAGAAGTAACATAATATATTCAACTCCAGGCAGGTTTGCGATGTTGATTTTGTAAGGGTTTATTTTGCAACTCAGAAGAATGGAGAGGACCATGTTACTGTAGGTTGTCAAATGAAAGAATGGGGAGAACTAGATGAAAAATTGGATACGAGTAGCCAATTATAGCTGGGGCTTTTCATCAAGTTTGTACAGTAAATTTGTCAATTATAGTTGCTTTAAGTTAATCTTTTGTGTGTGCTGGCATGATTTTTTTCTATAGACGTTAATATAGGTTGATATTTGTTAATTGAGAGAGATACAAGAGAAGATTATTTTCACTTTATGTATGAATCATGCGTATTAAGACATTTATTATAAAATTTTGGTTGTTTCTTCGATAGAGCATAAGGTGAGGTAGAAAAGTGAACAAGGGAAAATGATTAATATATCCAATACTTTTTCCCTACAAAATTAATAGGTAGAATAAAATCATGAAATAAGGGAGCTTAAGATTTCTAAAGGGAAGGAAACAATAGTCTTGCAAGCAAATTGTTGTAATGAATGAACAGAGAGATCGGCTTGAGGTATATTGGAATTAGAAGTTATTCCACTAAATCACCAACTATTATTTGTCACTTTTTTAATGAAAGGCACCCGTATTTATTTTAAACGACCCAAAAAACCGGAACTAGACACATAAATGGGAATTATAGGGGAGTATTAATAACATTGCCTTTTGAAACTCAACAAAGGTTATTCTAGGATTTTGGCTTCAATTCGATCGCCTTTTACCTTAATGAGAATACAAATAACATATAGCAAAGGGGATGCTTTGCTTGAGAATGGAAGAAGAAAGGTTAGAGTTTAGCTTCAATTCCAAATTTATATTTTGCCAGAAGCCTGTAGGTGATGTCTCTGTTACTAAAATCTTTATCCCACATGTTTTTTTTTCACACTTCTTTCTCTAATTTTTAGATTAATTTTTATATGTTTTCTGCTTACATTACTATATAAAGGAAAGTGGTTCTACCGTAATTGTTCCCGAAAGAGGAAGCATCAATTACATATAAATATAGAACATTGTGATTACATCTAAATGTATAGTATCTAATATCATATCTCGAATCACCTTGATAAGTAATACAAAATGTTAAAATATTAAAGAATCTTTCAAGTAGTTGTAACAGATAAGTTTTTATATAAAAACAAAAAGATATCAAGAGATTTAATTTTTGAATTTTAAAAGTTTGTCACCATATACTGTTTATTGCTTAATGATAAGATATAATATGAAAATCATACGTTTTATGGAAGATGTTTCCCAAGCTAGAAAATGGTTGTAAAAGTTTATACGGGTATTATATTCGTTCTGAAACACTGGATTGTGCAGGATCCTATTTGTTAAATTTTATACGATCGTGTAACATGCTGAATTTTCCATGGCACTTTCCTCTTTGTGAAATTTTATACGACCGTATATCTTTCTGGATCTTCCATGTCATACTCTCCTCTTTGTGAAATTTTATACGACCGTAGAACATGCTGTATTTTTCATGTGTCTTTCTTAAAATTTCGACCACATACTTAAAGCAATTACCCTTCCCTCTCTTTATCTCTCTGAAACGTAAATTCCCTTCAAGCCTTTTCCCTGACTCTCTTCTTCCTCCTTGAAGGTCGCCGTGTAGATCCACCTCGACTCCCTTCCTCACAACCACCGACAAGTTCGACGCTGCACATCCAAATTATGGTAACATATTCTCCTCTCCTCCCTCAACTATGTTACTTTAGGGATTTTGATGCACATCTTCTCTTCTCCTTATTCTCTTCCTGAATTTAGGGATTTCGTATCTCATTTGTGATAATGAATTCAAAGACTTGTAATTGTTTATTAGATTAGGTTCTACCAGTTCTTCAACGGAACTTCAGTTTGGGAACTTCCTGAGGATATGAAACTGAAAAATTAAATTTCGGATTGATAATTTGATATGCATGTGTTTGATGTTGGAATTGGTTGTACACGTAACGGTTAGGAGTTACTATTCCATTTCCATTTTCACGTTACTAAGAAGTACTTGAAGAAGCACAATGTCAGGGATTGTCCAACACTTTGTCTGAGGAGAGGATTAGGAATTTATAAGTCATATTTGTTTCTTTGTTGGCATATAAGAGGATTAGGAATTTATAAGTCATATCTGTTTCTTTGTTGGCATATAAGAGATTTAGTTGTTATCTTTTGTTTATGATTTTGCAGTATCTGTTCAGACTTGGCCTTTTCTGAGGAAGAGTCTAAACTCAAACACTGTGTTTTAATACAATTGGCAGGTTCAGCTATGGGGAGAAATGGTATGCCAACAAGATCAACAAATAAGGACAATGCACCTTTGAAAGCCAACACTTCAAGCAAAGCTAAAACGAAAGTGACAAAGAAAGCGGCAACGAAACATGCAAGTAAAAAAACTACTAGCAAGGCTTCTAAACAAGATAAAAGCAAGGGTGTCGCTACTAGCTCAAAAAACCGCAAGAGTAAAGAAAAACACCCTTACCGCGTTATGAAGATGATTACCAAGTGACATTTCGAGAAAAACACCTTTACATCGTATTGCAATAAATATCAGTTATAAGCTATTAAATTTCGTATTACAACTGTTGGTTTGACAAATATTGTCATCTCTCAGCACGTTTATGGCCATAAATTTTCATAAATTGATGTAATGCTTGATCCAACTGCATAATCGTCATGAACTTTTTGAAGATCTACAACTTTCCGACGAACAGTTGCAAAACTATGTGCTCGCCAAAATTGATAAACTATTGGAAAGGAATGGAAGTAGCCTCAGGTGGCCTTTAAAGATTATCTAGATTTGAGTTTGGTGTACAAAATGTTGTTTAAATGTAACGTTTAGTAGATAAATTTCTTTAATGTGATTATATTTTGTTGCAGCAATGTATACAGGTGTATAATTAATTAGTCTCAAGTTATGAATTTTTTAATTATATTGAACAACATTGCATCCAGGGGTATAACTACAAAATAACATCATTGTTCCAAATTCCATATATACACATTCGTACAATAATTCACACTAAACAATTGTTTTGGTCTTGATGTTTCCGCAAGGGTTTTGTTAAATCTGATTTCATTGTCTCGTGATCTATCGTTGACTCATCCGAACTTTAACCTACTTCAAAGTTGTCCCATATTTTTTCAAGAATCTTGCTTGCTAAACTAGAGATACTCATATATTCCACGTGCTTTTAAAACTATGTATTTTTGCTGAATTCTCAAACAAATTATATTTTAAATGTTTTGTGAACTTTTTAGACAGATAATTTTCGTAAAACATACAATTTAAGTCTCCGTGTCTTTTAACGAACACTAGTTCAGTAACGAACTGGGGCCAAATGAGAAGGATATAACGACTTACCGCTGTAACATTAAAGGCGTAAAAGTTTGGGGGTTGAAATTATTGGGGGTAAAAAAAGAAGTCGTGGGAAGGGAATCTATTTTGGCTCCAATTCAGTTAAATCTACAAATCCCGAAAAAAGCAGAAGTGGATGAGACCTGGTGGGAGACGGAGACACCTTCTACCAAACCCTAGTTCCAATTCAACTAGATCTCATCTCATCTCTTCTTCTTCCCAATTTCTCCAACATCATCCACCACCACGAACCCTAATTCTTCGCTGTTTCTTCTTAATTTCCCCCTTTTCTAGTTGTTGTGGTGATTCCAACTTACGCTGACCGGACACTAGTGTCAATTACAGACAAGGATATGGAAGGTAATACACCTAGAACGGTGGAGGAAGTGTTCAAAGATTTCAGAGGAAGACGAGCTGGTGTGATCAAGGCTCTTACTTCTGGTATCCTCCTCTTCTCCCCCTTTCTGTTTTCCCCAATGCTAATTTGTTCAATGTGTTCTACTTTGAAATTTCTGAATTATTCTGGTGTCGTATTTGTTTACTCGGTTCTGTTTCTCTTGCAGATGTCGATAGTTTTTATTTACAGTGCGATCCCGGTTAGTTCCTTCCCTCAGCTTAATTCTTCTGCTGTTGGTTACTGGACAATATAATCAGTTATAAAAAATAAAACTGTTGAAGAATTTCTGAATTTAATCTTTTTATCACTACCATAGCATGCTTCCTGATTAGCTTAACTAATTAAATGCTATTTATGATCATGAAGAAGGTTTTGTTCCAGTTTGAGCAGAGCAGCCTTTAGGAATCCAATTGGTTTGGTGTAGTATTTGGGCCTTCCAATGCTGGAATGGTTTGTCGATCACTTTTGTAACTATTTTTACTGGGAGCTGCACCTTCAAGTACCTTTGTTATGTTAAGGATATTTTGGGTTCATCTCTGTCATTTATGAAGGTTCTAATCTAGTTTTAGTCTCTGGTCTCCCTCTTTCATTTGTCATTACATTTCCCCTTAAAATGGTAAAAAAGAAATATCATATGTTTTAAATGCCCAATTCTGTTACTTTTGATGAAAAATTAAGATGTAAGGCTTATCTAATTGTTGAGTAGTTGGTTACTGTGTACTTTTTTATAATTTAAAGGGGATGGTCAGATATAAATCTGTTTGTTGGAAAATGTGTTTAAAGCAATCTGTGATTTTCTTTCACAGAGAAGGATAACTTGTGCTTGTATGGACTTCCAAATGAGACTTGGGAAGTGAATCTACCTGTGGAAGAGGTGCCACCTGAGATTCCTGAGCCAGCATTAGGTATCAACTTTGCTAGAGATGGGATGCAAGAAAAGGATTGGTTATCACTGGTAGCTGTTCACAGTGATTCATGGTTACTAGCTGTTGCATTCTACTTTGGTTCCCGCTTTAGTTTCGGAAAGAGTGATAGGTAAGGTTGAAAATGCCTTTTCTCAGAGACAGAAAAAGTAATTTGAGAATGAAAATGTTTGTCAAGTTGAAGCTGATTAATTTTGGAGTACATTTTTGCTAATTTGTTATCGTGCAGTTTCTGTCGCTGTATAGTAATGCTATGTATTTCTATTCTGCTAATTTTTTAGTTTAATCCAGTACCTTGTTGTGATAGATACCACTCTAGGCTAGGATAACCAAGAGGAGGACCACTGGTGCAAACCAGGAATTTAGTAGGAAACAGCCTACATACTCTTTTTCATTCATTCAGCATGCAGATTACAAACAATGAATTGAGCTTAAATAGACAAGAGAGCAGATAACTAATTCCTAATAAAACTAATCAAATAAATAAACAACTAACTAGATAGTATGTGGAGAGGTGGAGAGAGTGGGGAAATAGATAACTGACTCCCGGAAACTAACTAGAGGGAAATTACAGAAATTAAGTAATTGGAAACAAATCCTAAAAATATATTGATTAGAAAATCAGCAGTAGGAACGTATCAATGCACACCCTCCTCAAATTTGCCTTGTCCTCAAGGCAAAATCTCTTGTCCTTCCCAATCTATGTAACAGCACCCACATAGTAGTTCATTGGTTGGAGTGACGTTGGACTACTTCCAAGAGAGAGGATTGTTCATCAGACTCCTTGCACAATCCAAACATGAAATTTAAGGAGGCTTGGCATGTGAGTTCAATTTCAACTTCCTTTGGCTTGTTTGACATAACTGAAACTCCCTGCTGCAACTGCTGGTTACACATCTGTTGACTCCCTTCCCTAGGCTTTTTCTTGTGATCAAGGCTGGTTTGTTTAATTGTGCTGTTCTTCTGGGATTTGTTATTTTTATGGGATTTTCTGTCTTCACGGGGTTTACTGGTGTGTTTGAGGTGAAGTTTTGTGGATGTGATGGGGAGGATGTGTTTTCCACCTGGAGTTGGGTATTGGTTGAAGATGATGAAGGCAGGTTGATGGATTGTTGACCATTGTAGTGCACCATCAATTCTTTGACCAGGTTCGTCAAACTGGAAACAATAGATGAGAGTTCATGGTAGTATTCATCGTCTTTAAATGGTGTTAAGATGAATGGTGGCAGGTGGATTATGTGGTGGTGAGTAAGTTGTGGGTGGGTGGTTTGTAGAGGACCGAATCATCACCTTCGGATCGAACGGCTCTGATACCAATTGATAGATACCACTCTAGGCTAGGATAACCAAGAGGAGGACCACTGGTGCAAACCAGGAATTTAGTAGGAAACAGCCTACAGACTCTTTTTCATTCATTCAGCATGCAGATTACAACCAATGAATTGAAGTTAAATAGACAAGAGAGCAGATAACTAATTCCTAATAAAACTAATTAGATAATTAAACAACTAACTAGATAGTGGAGAGGTGGAGAGAGAGGGGAAATGGTAACTGACTCCTGGAAACTAACTAGAGGGAAATTACAGAAATTAAGTAATTAGAAACAAATCCTAAAAATATATTGATTAGAAAATCAGCAGTAAGAACGTATCATGTTGCTTGTTATCTGTGCTCTATATTCTAAGACTGTATGTGCATACTTTTTAAATTCTGCATTGTAGAGTGTCTAATATGTTTGGTTGGTCTCTACTTAAAGTTTATAAGAAAAAGTATGGGTTATCTGATTTCCACTGTAAGTAGTAATGGATTATTCTTAGACTCCTATTTGAATTCTCTCTAGAGGCTGTATGACATGGTTCTCATGTTTGATTCATGCATATGTATGTTTAGTTGGTCTCTAGCACACTTTGTAGGAAATAGTATGGATTATCTCCACTGCAAATGTTATCCAGTTATTCCAGATCCTTGACATGGCGTACACATCAGTCTTTTGTAGAACAGATTTTGTTTGAATGGTGTAGAACAGATTTCTTGGCTCTCTCCTCTTAAAGAGATTGCATGGCTTTAAACTGTGTTATTGGTGGAGGAGGATTTGCCTTATGTCCCAAATCCATCCCATTGTTTACTCTTGCAATAATACTTATTCCTGCACAGTATACTTTATTGGAGTTGGTACTTTGAGCACACTAGTTTTTAGGTGTATATTTTTTACATATTTGGTTTATCAGTTCCCTATTTCCCCTCAAAATGTTTGCTCTGTTGCATGTGTATGTATAAATATCCTTGTTTCTCTCGCCTATCTTGCTGGGCTCTATTGGTGAATTGCCTACATGCTGTAAATTCAATATCTTCACCATGTCTCTCTAATGGGAAAAGCTTGCCATTCTTCTTTTCTGGTGCAATATTTGCCTCAAACATTTTTCTTAGCAGCTGAGAAGTTTCTTGTGAACATAGAGTTGAATATTATGCATTTTATTTTATTTTCTGACTTCTGGGTTTACTTTGAAATTCCACCAGGAAGAGACTCTTTCAGATGATCAATGAAATGCCAACCGTATTTGAAGTTTTGACTGGAAACGTCAAACAACCAAATGACCAATCTGACATCCACAATGGCAGCAGCAGAAATAAATCAAGCATAAAGGTACCAGATACTTGTTGTCATGTCATACTTTTTTCATCTGCATCTTCTACTAAATATTTCTTTCTATTTCGTTTTGTTTTTCAGTCACATCAACCTGAGAATCACAACAAAGGAGTAAAGACCAGTGCAGCAAAGGAAGAGGAGAGTGGAGAAGAGGACGAGGAAGCTGACGAACAGGGTCGAACCTTATGTGGAGCTTGTGGTGACGACTACGGGCCTGACGAGTTTTGGATTTGTTGTGACATTTGTGAGAAATGGTTTCATGGCAAGTGTGTCAAAATTACCCCTGCAAAGGCAGAGCATATGAAGCAGTACAAGTGTCCTGGATGCAGTAACAAGAGGCCTAGGGTTTGATGCACTTCAAAATTCACCGAAAACTCTGCACTTTTATCTTCATTTTCTTGTGCTTGATAACCAAACAGGGTTACCAATTTAAGAAGATGGGTAATAGTGAATGAACAAGCTAGAATGTTTGTAGCAATGGAAATTAATTTAAATTGCCATTTTCCTTTTATATTTCTTCAATTTCATCACGAGGTGGTAATATGAATTGTGATATACTGCTATTTTTTTTTGTATCTTAGTTTAATTAGCATGTTATTGTTGTAGATGAGAATAAGACTACAGGCTTAACTTGCCATTCTTGTATTTGACACAATTATATAAAATGTGGTAATTAACCTATAAGCTTTTAAACATTTTTGCTAAGCCAGGTCTTTGACACAATTATAAAAATGTGATAATTAACCTATTGTTATGCCTATTATTAGACGAAGGAAAATTAACAATTACTTCGTTTATTAGGCCTACCATTTTACGTGTCAAAAGTTGACCCAATTCGCTGGATCGACCCGACCCGAAAAATACTCGACCCAATCCGATCCGAAAAGTGTGAGAACCCGTTTGGGTCAAATCCGTTTTCGACCCGAATTCGTTGGGTCAAACCCGGACCGGCCCGAACTTCTCGAAACTCGTGGAGGGACCCACGTTTTACATATTTTATTTCATTTAAATTAAAAAATAACAATATATTTTTATTAAATAACAATATAATAATATTATTTTATTATAACATATTTTTAAAATTTTATTTTCTTTATTACAATAAAAAAACGAACATTTGAAACCCGTTGGGTTGACCTGACCCGAACCCGTTCAATCCGAAAATTTTGTCAACCCGATTGACCCGAACCCAACTCGTTCGCGAGGTCTACCTACCATGTATTAGGTGAATAATTCACCATTATTTAGTGGAAAGTCGGTGACTGGGTGTGAATTCTTTTAAGGCAAGGGCGACTCGCCCCTGCAAAGAGTCTTGAGTGAGCGGCCAATTAAATAGTTGAAATCCTTGGAGTAAGGCAAGATATCTACGACAACCCTCTATTGTGCGGGTGGTAAGTCTAGGCAAATAATGAAATGATAAAAGTATGAAACTGAATGAAGCCCTCAGCTTAGATGAGAACTCTGATTGGTCTCCGCATGAAGAAAGTCAAGGTGGGCTTTCCACTCAATAAGTCAATCAAAGCTCTTTACAAAGATGTCAATCCAAGAAATCGACTACTTATCTGATGAACATTCTACTTAAAAACGGGCGATTCTAAATACACTCGAATGGACTGAATGACAGGTTGAATGACCAATCGGTTTTTCCGGCGGATCTGAAAGTCGCGCGGAGCTACGCTTAACTCCGCTTCAAACTCCACGAATTCTAAATTCGTGAGGTAAACTTCAAAAAGCTCGTGAGCTTTGAAAACTTCAAAAACCTCACGAATTTACAGCTTTTAAACTTCAAAAAGCTCACGAATTCACAATTCATGAGCTTTGAACCTTCAAAAATTCAAAAAAAAAATAAGTCCACGAATTCTGAATTCGTGGACTTTGAAATTTCTTGAAACTCCGCGCGGAGCTGAGCAACGCGCAGAATTAACCTCGTGTCAGACTGTGTCTGACACGAGTGCAATAAGCCTTCTCGTTAAAAACGACTCCGTCCCGAAGACCAACTATGACCAATTAGGCAAATGTCTTTTACTAAGTTGTAAATTTGGCTATGAATATACACCAAAATCGTATCTAATTGCCACATTTCTTATGATAAGTAAAGTTATTTGCTAGTTTTCAACTTCATTAGTTAATCAATATATAACACGTTATCAACAAGCTCAAAATTCAACTGAGTTTTTCAACATCCTAAAGAGATTCCATGACCAATATTACCAAATGAGAATTTGACATCTTGTACCTCTCCAGAGATAGGTTCCTAGAGTGGAGAGTGGATGTCTTGACCCATCTAAGTGTCAATGATCTTGCAGAAACCATTGATCAACACAATACCACCACTCTAATGGAAAAGGGTAAGGCCATTGCCTTTTTTCGCCACCATATTCATGAAAGCCTAAAATCTGAATATTTATCGATGGAGGATCCAAATGATCTATGACGAAATCTGAATGAAAGATTTGGGAACAAAAAAAAACATATTACTCCCTCAACTTGTACTTGAATGGATCTCTTTAAGAGTTCAAAATTGTAAAAATATAATGGAATATACTTCGACCGTATTTCGCATAACTACTAGATTGAGGTTATGCAACCACGCAATACAGAGGAACAAAATGTTGAAAAAAACATTCTTCATGATGGATGCCTCAAACATGGTGTTATAACAACAATACATGCAGTGTGGTTTCGAAAAGTATTATGAGCTAATAAATGTAAGGCGAAATTGGATTTAACCACCCGTGAAATAGGCGATATTACCCATAACCACCCGTTCTATTAAAAATTATTTATAACCACCCACTAAAAGCATCCCGTTAACAATTAACCACCCATCGACCATTTTCGTCAAAAAAGGAATATATTGAAGGCAGTGGGAATCTACATGGCCAATTAACCACCCACAACAATACATGCAGTGTGGAAGCAAGCTCTTGGGTACTGCTATCTACCTTTGAAGTCTATTTGTTATGCTTCTCATGTAAGGTAACATGTCTAAGCCATAACATGTGTGGGAATCTACATGGAAAGTACTATCCGAAGTTATTCTCCGTAATCAACGAAAAATCCTTAGAATTAAAGGTATGTTTTCTACAAAATAATCTGATATTATTATTATTTTGTTACTAGACTAAGGGGCCCGCACGATGCGCGACCCTTTTTACGTGATTTCGGTCTGGTGGTGGCTGATGTGGTATGTCTACTGTGATTTTGTTGTTTAATTGCATTTTTTTATTTGTAGTGTGACATATGAAAAAGAAAAGCATGCTAGAAACTACAATGTAAGCTTTTCACTCACCACATCCGCTAGACTTGCCCCTTTGCTTAGCCCTTGGCAAACTATTACATTGGACTTTCCTGCAAACCGTCGTGCTACTGGTTCAATTTCTTCATGATCCTCAGTAATTAACCCCTAAAGATGTATCAAAGTAACTTTGCAAATTAATTTTCTCATTTTTCTAATTTCAATTTTCTTTTCAAATACGGAAGTAAGGTCACGTCAGACTACGCCTTTACAGAATCAAAGAACTTGTTCACAATAATAAAAAATATACATTGGCATAATGAGCACTTACCAAGTAGGAATCGTGAAGGATTTGAGGATGCATATATTGTCGTCTTTGGTACTGTTGCCCAAATCCTACATACCTAATGTGATATTTTATAAATTACTCTAAATACGGAGTAATATTTAACATTCAACCATACTCCCTTCAATTAAAATCCCGTATATATATATATATATATATAGTTCCGGTGTAACGAGTATTGTGGTGTAACGGTGTAACGAGTATTTACCTTCAATGGTATTCGGGTTTGTTAAGGTTGATATTCAACTTTATGTAGATTTAGGTTATATATGCACTAATCGCATTCTCATATGCGTGTGCCTCTATTCAATCTTTTACGCTATTTATTCATGTTTATTTAGTTGAATATCTACCCTATATTAATATAGGTAAATAAAGTTGAATATCAACCTTAACAAACCCGAATATCATTTAGGGTGAATACTCGTTACACCGTTACACCACAATACTCGTTACACCGGAACTTAAATATATATATATATATATAGATAGATTTAGGTTCTAGTATAACAGCCTTTTACGGTGTAACGAGTGGATTAATTGGAGCCATTGGATCTACTCTAAATCTATGGCTCATAAATAATTTTGGATGGTACATGTTACCACTATAATCTTGCATACACCCAATCATCCCTACATGGAGAAAATCCTAAATTAGTGGGATTTTAAATCATTTATTATCCAAAACTAATCCAAAAATACTGCTATACTCCGATCAATTCTTCCTGGAAACTCTCGATGGAGAGGGAGCACACCTTGTAGCAGAGAATAACTGCGAATTGATCAAATCCTCGTCCAGCCGTCCTAGTTCAGATTATGTCCTCTCGATGTAGAGGGACCTACTACTCTAATGGATTATGCCCGAAATCAAGCTTGTCTGAAGGAAATTCACGCTAGGATGCCAAGAAATCATCTACACCGCCTTGAAAAGCCACTCGAAGATACAGATAAATTGGAGGAGTCAGAACCAAACGAGGACGAAAATGTACAGGACATTGAGGGTAAGAAAGTCGTTATAAGTTAAGCTAATTGCTGAACATCTATTGTTTTTAGACTATTTTTTAACTTCTTGATATTTTCAGAACCCGAAGAAGCATTCTCCCCAGTCCCCATTACAACTGAAGATGCATATGATGAAACAGAAGAAGATGTTGAGGCTGAGGCTGGTTCATTTTCTCCACAACTTTTACATGACGATGATGCTGAAGAAGCTATTGATCCTGAGGAGGACAAGGCTATTCTAGTAACACCCACCTTACCAGGATTTAGGAAGCCCAACAAAATTTACAAAAAAGGATCAGCCAAGGAGCAAGGAAAAACAAGATACGGAACCTATTTTGTGGATTCTTGCATTCCTTGTGTATTCACAATATTAGTTCAGGATAACACTCTTCATGAGGTTTTTGAAGTTAATTTATTTTCTTTGAATTGATTAGTTCATATTCATGTTTCAATGTAGTAAAATTCGTGTATGTGTAGGATTAACAAATTGTCTTCAAGGAAAAGTGTGAACAAGATGTCTTCAAAAAAATGTACGAACAAGCATAAGAAACCTGAATATTGACTATTAATATTCATGTTTTAATTAGGTGATATTAAGGATAACACTCTTGGGATAGTTGAGAAAGATTCAAGCACAAGCTCAAATCTAATATGAGATATGATATTCACGACTTTGCATGACAATGTTCATGTATCTAGGAGATAATATTCATGTTTTTAGGTGATGATATTGATATCTATATAAAATTACATAATAGCATACTAGATTCATACAAAAATGACAATTATCTAGAACCAAATGGTGATATTCAGATTGTACTTGATTCATATTCAAAAAACATTATTGATTATAATTGCATAAACATGAATTTAAAATCATATAAGATTGAACTGAGACACATATTTGTGAATGCAATGACTGAATACGTAAGTAAATAAAACTGAATATCGGGTTAACAAATACGACTGCATAGATGAATATTGTTTGCATATGTTACAAAATAAAGTTGAATATCAAATAGTTTGCATATATTAGAAAATAAACTTGAATATCAACTAAATAAACATAAAAAATAATCGTAAAAGATTGAACAGAGGCACAGACATTGAGAATGCAATTAGTGCATGAATAATATAAGTAAATAAAGTTGAATATCAACCTTAACAAACCTGAATACGATTGAGGTAAATAAAGGTGAATATCAACATTAACAAACGTGAATACTACTGAAGTAAAAAAAGCTGAATATCAACAGGTAAATAAAGGTGAATATCAACATTAACAAACCCGAATACGGCGTTCAGCCGAAAAGAGTTTGACAGTAAATGGAGAAATTTTAGGATTCTCTCTCCTATATTTTATAACTTCCCATTTTAAATTAAATTAATTAATTGAAAAAACCCCTTAATTTTGGAGAGAGAGTTAATTTAAACGTACAAGCCTATAATTAAGGTTGTTAATTTATTTTTCCTTTTAAATCAAGCCATCCAATTTATCTAATCCGACTCTCCTGATTTGTCCACTCGTTGCACCATAAAACTCGTTACACCAGAATCGGCCTCTATATAGATTTATATATATATACGGTCTGGTTCCGGTGTAACGGATTTTATGGTGTAACGAGTGAATTGATTAGGAGCGTTGGATGAGATTAAATCAATGGCTAGGATTAATGGTGGAAAAAAAGAAGAAAAAGAAATTAATAGGAGATAGAGTATGTAATTGTTAGCACTTAACGTATTTGTAGGATTTTGTGATTTTTTGATTTAAATTTTAAACGTTAAACATGAGAGAGAAAGAGATAGAATGACGGTTAAACAGAGAGATAGAATGACGATTTAATTTTCTCCATTGCAGCCTTAATCCATCTTCACAACATTAACGCTCTTGCTCTTCTTCCAGATCTTCATTCTTCTTGAAGTTTTTAATTCTTTTTCCATTGACGCATGAATTTACAATGTCTACGGAAGAAGTTGATCGTAAAGGTTAGTTCTTGAGAATTAGGGTTTCTTATTATTCAGTTATGGTTACTTTGTTGTTCGACGAAATCTGCAAAAATCAATGGCTTATGTTGCGCAAGAAATATTCGATTTTGATTAATCGATATTCATGTTTACAGTACAGTTTGTGTATTCGTGTTCTAATGTGAGATATTCATCTTCTCCGGGTGTTCTAATAGTGATATATTAGGTTTTAGGGTTTCCATTACGAAAGAAGACGGTATTCTGATATTCATCTTTGTTATTCGTGATCTTCATCTAAAGTATTAGGTTTTAGGTTTTCCATTCCGAAAGAAGACGGTATTCCAATATTAAGAAGACGATATTCTGTTGTTCATCTTTGTTATTCGTGTTCGACTGTAGAATATTCAGTTATAATAGTGATATATTAGGTTTTAGGGTTTCCATTACGAAAGAAGACGGTATTCTGATATTCGACTTTGTTATTCGGTTCTTCCCCTGAAGTATTAGGTTTTAGGTTTTCCATTACGAAAGACTTTTATTCCAATATTAAGAAGACGATATTCCGTTGTTCATCTTTGTTATTCGTGTTCGACTGTAGAATATTAAGTTATAATAGTGATATATTAGGTTTTAGGGTTTCCATTACGAAAGAAGACGGTATTATGTTATTCAACTTTGTTATTCGGTTCTTCCTCTGAAGTATTAGGTTTTAGGTTTTCCATTACGAAAGACTTTTATTCCAATATTAAGAAGACGATATTCTGTTGTTCATCTTTGTTATTCGTGTTCGACTGTAGAATATTCAGTTATAGGAGTTCCATTATGAAAGAAATTAATGAAAACATAAAGAAGACGATATTCTGATGTTTATCTTTGTTATTCGTGTTCGACTGTAGAATATTCAGTTATAGGAGTTCCATTATGAAAGAAATTAATGAAAACATAAAGAAGACGATATTCTGGTGTTTATCTTTGTTATTCGTGTTCTTCCTCTGATGTATTAGGTTATATGGGTGTTCATCTTTGTTATTCGTGTTCTACTATTCAATATTCAGTACAGTTTTTGTATTCATATTCTAATGTGAGATATTCATCTTCTCCGGCTGTTCCAATAGTGATATATTAGGTTTTAGGGTTTCCATTACGAAAGAAGACGATATTCTGATGTTCAACTTTGTTATTCGTGTTCTTCCTATGATATATTAGGTTTTAGGGTTTCCATTATGTAAGACTTTTATTCTATTACGAAAGAAGACGATATTCCGATATTCAACCTTGTTATTCGTGGTATACCGGTGATTGATTTGTTCATTATATGCACTTGCAGATTAACTCGAAGATTTACCAGGATGAAGTCCAATGTAGGAGCCGTATATTTAAAATTGATACATAAATTTGAACTTCAACCAGAGGAAGAAACAGGTACGGGTGATAACTTGATACATATATTTTCTTATTATTATAACATCTTTTGGATACATATATTTAAAATTAACACAATATTTTTCTTTGAAAAACAAACTATTTTTCTTAGTTTCATTGAAATGTCTATGTACACACCACTTAAGTAAAGCACATTTAGGCGGTGCCTCGAATCTGAACAGCACAACCCTTTGACACAGGTCCTGCAGATCGCACCTCCGAACAAACCCTTGGGCCAGGCTTAATCCCACGAGTACTAGTTTTTCCAACTGCTGCAACTGTTGAAGTTGTGCAGAAAAGAAGACGTGTATATGTTAGCGCAGCTGACAAACACAAAGTAGCTATGTTTAAATGCACGACAACCTTGCAACCTGGTACCTACCTTAAAAATTGGTCGGTAATCACAAAGGCAACGCCATCCCAAAGGCAACATCCATGGCAATCACAAGAGGCTTTCGCTTCTCAAGTGATCTTAGAAATAGAAGGCCTGTGTCAGCAATTACAACCACAAATTCAAAAAAAAAAATGATATATCCAGGAATACAGAATAAAACACAACACCAGAGATTCAGTTACCTTTCATTCTTTTGCAATGCACATCTAAGAGAACCATTACGGTAGCAACAGAACCTCCGGGTCCATCAAGCACGACACCATAGAAGGCTACAACGTTAGGATGCTGTAAAAAAAGATAATTTGGCAGTGAAGATGGAACATCGAAGCACCAAACAATTAGCAAGAAAATTACACACGTGCAGTGCAATACAATTGTGCAGTGAAAGTTGAAACCTAAAACGGGCAATTTGAAACTATTTGAATAAAGCAATCAGCAATAAAGAAGATAGTTCAGTCCTGGTCAACGGGGTGGATAGTAGATTGATCCTCAATTCAGAACTGGAAGCTAAGAACAGACAAACTGAAGATTTAGATGCACTTGAAAGGCAAAACAATAAACTGAAAGGATAGATCAATCCAAGAAAGATCTGAACTTTCAATGACAAAATACAAACCCTAACAATTGGGGATGAAAAGAGTCAGATTTATCAAAGACAACAACCAATTTTGATGCACACGATAAAACAAAATACAATTTTAGATACATAATATTAAGATTTAAATGGACATAATCACAAGCTAAAAGCCAAATCTCCCGAGTTTCCAAAGAGATAATTTGGCACCCTCACGAATAGCTAAGACAACGAATTTGCAGGCATGGAGATAAACCCAAAGAGCGATTACCTTCTGGATGAAGCTTCTCCCTCTCTCCTCTCCAACAGGCTTGACGAATTCGATGCTGTAAGAGTTGCAGATCTGAGAGATTCTGTAATCCAGGAGATTGATGCGAAGCGGAAGAGATAGAGGCTGCTTTGTTGTCGCCAATAGAGTCACGAGGAGAGATCTAGGGTTTGATACCTTGAAAAGTCATCTGGAATCGCCGGAGCGAGATTGGGGAGGCGAGAGGCGGTAAAAGGTGGCTTGATTTAGAGTGTAGTGGTCGCAGCCATCTTTATGGAAAGGGGGGAAGCGGAAGAAAGATTTGAGAGGTTCTGGTTTGCAAATTGGGGGTAGAGTGAGAGGAAATGAAATTGGATTGTGAGGAGGGGGGAGAGATGATCGAGAGCGAATTAGGAGGGGATAGATTTAGTTTTTTTAGCAGGAATTAATAATTGCGGGTATATCCCACTAATTTCGGGATTTAGAACTTATATGGTGTACTCATGACTATCTAACAACCGTGTGCTATCCAACATTGAATATGATGCCTTGATTTTCAATCAATCAGACGGTCCTAATTTATCCACTCGTTACACCCTAATAGTCTGTTACACAAGAACCTAAATCTCTCTCTCTCTCTCTCTCTCTATATATATATATAGATTTAGGCTCCTGAGAAACCAGCTCTTAGAGTGAAACGGAGTTAACGATCTATAGACGTTGGATCAAATATAGATAAATGGACCAGATTAAATGAAAAATGGTAAAATAAAAAATCACATAATTATAGGGATTTTATTTCTCTAGTTTCCTTTTTTCACGCCCTCTCTCTTTCAATATTTTGGGAAACCCTATTCACCGCTTCTTCATTGCTTCATCCTCTTCCCAAAATCTTTCACCTCCATTGTCAAAGTCGGATCAAGCTCTAAATTCGTCCTCATAGTCTCCATCCGCTATCTATCAAACTTCGCTTATCCTTGAGTTTCTTCCAAATCTCACCAGGTAAGCACATATAATCTCGTTTTTTTTGCTTGTAAGTATTTGTTTCAATTTAAAAAACTGATAATCGAGTTTTAAATTACGGTTTTGATGATCTAATTCATGGTTGTGGTGTTATTTTGATTTTGTTTACAACCATGTTACCGAACTTTAAAATCTAAAATTTATTAGTTAAGTATTACCATGATTTTGCTTACGATGAAGAACTCTCTCAACTTTTATATTGACTACATCATTAATCTTAATAATAGGCTTGGTCTATATGCACACGTTTTTTTTTGCTAAATGCACACTATTCTGTGCGGTAACAGTTGCAGTACAATTCTGTGCGTTAAGTATTACCGCACCAAAGGACTCCGGGGCATTGTTGGAATTTTTTCTGAAACCTATACGACGCTGGTGCGGTAAGAATTACCGCACAGATCCGTGCGTTAACATTTAACGCACACAGTTAATACGAGATTAACCCCAAAAAAAATTTAACTTCTGAAAAACCTGTGCGGTAATTGTTACCGCACATGATTTTTTTTTTTTAAAAACAAATAAATTTAAAAAATAATAATTAAAATATGAGTACAACGTGTGCGGTAATTGTTACCGCACATGTTTTATATATTAAAAAAACAATAAAGTAGTGCGGTAACCCTTACCGCACCACTTTAAATAATGAATAAACCTGGTGCGGTATTTGTTACCGCACCGGTTTTTTTTAATAATTATTTGAAAATAATTAAATTAAATTTGTAAGAAAATAATAAATATAATCTGTGCGGTAACTGTTACCGCACATGTTTTTTTTGAAAAAATGCCCGTTGGAATTTTATGCCCGTTGGTGCGTTAACTATTACCGCACCAACGGGCATAAAATTCCAACGGGCATTTTTTGGTTGTATATATAGGTTGAGCTCTCTTGTTGAAGTTTTGCAATGCACACCACAATGTCTTATAATTATGAGAGTAGTGAGGATGATGGTAACGACAATTGGATATCAGGGGTCGTGGAAGAAGAATACGAAGTCGATGAAGAAGAGGAAGTGGACGAAGAAGACGAAGAAGACGAAGAAGTCGATGAGGAAGTGCACGAAGAAGAGGAAGAAGGCAAAGCAAATGTATCAATTGCATTAGACGATTGGACTCCGTTACCGATTTTGGTTAGTATATTATGAATTTAAATTTTGTATTTAATTGCATGAGATTTAGGTTAATTAGTTAAAATTGCGTATCTAAGTAATGTAGTTTAATCAATATAGGAAGAAGACTTTAGACCACATTTTAGTACTGCGCAAATGTGGGATAGTAAAGAAGAGATGATGGAATGGACAAAACAGAGAGCAAGGGATTTAATGATAGTTTTGGTACATCGTACATCTAGCAAATATTGCGTTGATTTTGTATGCGATAGGTTTGGAAAACCTAGATCGGGTAGGCCGAAAGTGAATTTAAAAAATCCAGAATTGCCGGTTCCGAGGCTTCGTGACCGAAAATCGAAGAAATGTGGTTGTACATTTGAGTTATATGGGGTTCGTATAAAAGAAGGGTCTTATAGTTATAAATGGATCGTGAATGTTGTAGAAGGTCGTCACAACCACACCCTTCCTACTAGTTTTCATGGGAATTCATTCGTGGGTAGAATGAGCAAAGAGGAGGAGAAAATAGCAAGGGAAGCGGGGGATGATCGCAAGACGCCAAAAAACATACTTATTCAGCTTAGGGAAAGAGACCCGCAAAATGTGACATCCATGAAGCAGATTGCCAATTTTTTGCAGAAGATCAATATTGAAGATCGTGGTGAATTGTCAGTTACTCAGTGGTCTCTAAATTTTCAGAAAGAGAACAAGTATTTTTGTCAACCTTTGAGGAACACGAGGACGAATGAGGTTGAAGTCCTTTTTTTCGCTCACCCGGAGTCGATTCGTTTGTTCAGGAAGTTTCCTCACGTGATTATCATGGACGCCACATACAAGACAAATAGGTATGATATGACTTTAGTGGAGATGGTTGGTTTCACTTGCACGCACAAGACGTTCAACATCGCATATGCATTCATGGCTCAGGAGACAGTAATGCATTACAAGTTTGTGATGATGTGCGTTCATGAGTTGTGTAGAAATTTGGGAGTGATGCCGAAGGCTATAATGACCGACTGTGAAAAGGCTTTGTTGAGTGCAATCAAACTTGTGTTCAAAGACACTGATGTGAAGCAACTATTGTGTTGGGTGCACATTAAGCACAACATCCAGTCACACGCAGAAAAAGTGATTAAAAATACTAAAAGGGCGAAGAACTTTGTTACGCAATGTTGGGGGATATTTTGCTCGAGCACCGAAGAAATCTACGAAGAGAGGTTGAGAAAGCTGAGAGATTCATGGAAGAAGGGCATTGTTGGTTACGTTGAAAAGTACTGGTTTACTCCGTACAAGAAGTTCATAGTTAGAGCGTGGACGGACTACACTCTTCACTTTCACACAAGGACTACAAACAGGTATCTTTGTTTGTTTAGTTGTTAATTTGGACCACCATATTATTAATGCTAATGATTAGAAATTGTGTTTATTTAGAGTGGAGGGGATGCATAAGGTGTTGAAAGAAATTGTGGGTTCTAATAGAGGAGGCTTCAACAGAGTGATCGTGAGGATCCACCATGCGGTCATAGTTCAGATGGACCTGATTAGGGCGATGATGAACCAAGCACTTACCACTCGGCAAATGGTCTTTGATGACCCAACCTTTCCTCCTGGCATTCGAATGTTGTTTTCAAGGCTATTTTACCGAGTGTCAGATAGGTGTTTTCTGTTGTTGTTGGAAATGTACCAGCAAATATTGAAGGAGGAGTATTCAAATGTTTGTGATGATCATTGGGTTCGAGATTGTCTTGGGATGCCATGCGTACACGATCTTGCTAGGGCAATCATTTCAAAGAAACCTCTTGTTCCGGATGATTTTCATGACTTCTGGAAGGAACTGAGATGGGAAGATGATGCAATAAATTTGTCCTTACCCGACGACAATCGTTCAATGTCTATTCCGGAGATCAGAATGCGTGAAATGTGGGCGAAATGGGAAAGTGGAGATTTGAGGGATGGAACTCTATTCAGATTAAGTGAGTTGTACATTGACTTGGAGCATCCGGAACAAAGTTCTTTGGTAGAGCCAACAAACTTGTTTAGGAAAGGAAAAGGAAGGCCGCCGGGATCAAAGAACAAGGAGAAGCAGCGAAATGGGAATTCTCCTCCGAGAGAAAAGAGGGAAAAGAGTTACCACGAGTACGTTAGAGAAGACTTAACAAATACTGAGAATGCTTAAAAAGTCGCAAAGGAGAAGGCAAATAGGCAAAGTGAACGACCAACTTGTCCTAAAAAGCAAGCAAGTCAAGTGTCGTTCGACTTCGGATCACAGTCCCAACCTGAACCATTGTTTTCAGAGACCATCGATTTAGAAGACGAAGACATGAATGCCGTGCCCCTAAGAGCTTGCTATCCAGATCGAAACGAAACAGAGGAAGGAGAAGATGAAGAAGAGATTGAAGAAGCCATAAGTTATATGGGGGTGAACTTGGGGGTGAAAAATATTGACTACTTTTGGCTTTCCTACATGACTTCTGTGAAAGATGTGCGTTCAGACGGACATTGTGGGTATCGGTCAATGGCTCTACTTACGGGTATGCAACAGAGTCAATACCGTATGATCCGTGCTGCGTTGGCAGCGGAGCTTCTTGGAAACAAAGAGACATGGGAGCCCATACGACGTGGACTACGGGTAGGAACATGGGATGATCTTATTGCTCAAGTTAACTACATGAGAAGTCCTTGTGAGAGACCATTTTGGATGGACATGCCATTTATGGGTTTGGTGTTTGCCACAGTGTATAATGTTGGTTTAGTGAAACTATCTTGGGATGCGCCGTGTTTATGCTTGCCAATAAGGCAGTCTACAGTGAGCCCTGGTCCTCCACAGAAGATTTTTGGGATAGCTCTTGTCGGATGCAGTAATCACTGGATACCGGTAAGAATCTGTGGTAATCTAAACAAACGTCATGAAACGTCGAAATCATTTATATTTATTGATTAATTTTCTTTGTATATCTAGGTTTGGCTCCGTGATGGGGCACCATTGCCACGTTGTTCCGGTTCGTGGAGAAGATTTGCAGATGACAACATCAAGTGGTGGGAAGGGATATATGCTGGCCAAGTGGACTTGTTTCGACAATACCGCTTTACTGCTGGAAAGCGTATGGACTACATGACTTGATTTGTAATAGTTTAGTAGCCTTGATCTTTAGACTTCGATTGGAATTGATTTATAATATGTAATGACTTGTCTTGTCTGCTTTGAAATATGTAATGACTTGTCTTGTTTGCTTTAAATAGTGTTTTCAGTAGAGTTAGATGAGGTAGGTGAAACAGTGAAGTGAAATCAGTGAATCCATAAACTACAACACACTCAGCATAAATTAAAAAGACAACAGACTCATTAAGGAAAGACAACAGACTCATTCTTGAAATTTAAACTAAACACAGACTTAACAGAGATTCACTGATTTGATACCAAGATCCCTAATCGGAGTCACTGTCATAAAAACTAGGAACAGGGTCCAATTCCCGATCTTTTTCTATACGACTACAACGTTGGCGAGCCAGTCAGGGTATTTGGCTTCCCGTATCTTACCCGTCTCGAGGAGATTTTTTAACTTCTTCGTCCACAACTTTGTTGCATTCCGGGGCGAACTTCCTTCTTTTCTGCTTTACTGGAGTAAACTTTGGGTCAACGTTCACCTTATGAAGCATCACGTCTGGAGATATGCTTGTCATGTCTTTGTGGTTCCAAGCGAAACACTTAGCTTTCGACTTCAGGAACGCTATCAATTCTTCTCTTACGTCTTTGGGGACGTCGGTTCCTATCTTTACGACGCGTTCCGGCTTGCTTTCGTTGATAACCACATCCTCTAACTGAGGACATTTTGGTTTGACGTACTTTGTTGGCACTTTGATTTGGAACTCTTTTACTTCGTCTTTCTTGATCACGGGCAGTGCAGTCCCCTTCATTCCAATACGGTAGCATTCCTTAGCCGTGTAAGGTTCGCCTTTTACTTCGCGTGTCCCCCACGGCGTCGGAAATTTCATAGATTGGTGATAAGTGGATGGAAGTGCCTTCATGTCGTAGATCCAGGGTCTCCCTAGAATGGCGTTGTAAGGCGATTCGGCTTCCATCACCATGAACCTTGTGGGCATGCTAATGCTCTGGATCGATGTTACGATGGTGATTTCTCCCAGCATCTCGGCTATTTCTCCGCTAAAGCCTTTCAAACGGATACGCTTTCCAACGACGTCGTCGATAGAAAGTCCGAGTTCGATGATGGCGGAGAGGGCTATGATGTTGGTTGAACTTCCGTTATCCACTAGGATCCTCCTGACTTCGCAGTCTTTGATGATCACGGAGATTACCAGGTTGTCGTGGTGTTTGACTCTTTTGCATGGGCTTTCAAACGTGATAGGGAGGTCGTGATTCTTCGATCTGGCGTAGTGGACCGGGGCGACGCCGTCTTGTCCTTCAACGGTTCTAGCGAGCCTTTTTGTGTTGGAGGCGAGATTGGGAGGCGGACCCCCTAGAACGGTGATGATCCCGTCGTTGTATCTCTTGGTCGAGCTTAGGCTAATCATGGCTTCTTGGAGAGAAAGCGTTCTCTTCGTGTGGAAAGATGATACTTTTTTTATATAGCCCCACGGTGGGCGCCAATTGTTTGTAGCTAAATTACCAACGAGATGATAACTAAGCAATTGTAGGGCAAAGAACAAACTTGACGGTAACAATCTTAACACTCAAGAACAAGATGGGAAATTAGGGTTTAAGGGCTGTGTAGTAGCTGTAACACACTCGAGCAAAATATGGTGGTGCGTTAGCAATAAACGCACAACTGATAACACAACTTCGGCAAGATCCAACAGAAAAAGCCCAGCCCAACAAAGACGACCAGCCCAAATCTAACAATTAACGCACAGATACTGGTGCGTTAACACTTAACGCACAGATTCTGTGCGTTAACAATTAACGCACCAACCCTTTTACCCAGAATCAAATGTTTCTGGTGTTTGTAGGGTTTAGGGTATTAGGGTTGGTGCGGTAACTGTTGTAGTACCAACCCTAATTACATAAAAATTCATTTTTTATGTTGTTTTCTTATACTATTTGATATTATAAAAAGTTTTATGACCCAGAGTAATGTTATACTACTGAAATATGTCGTTATTGAGAGTTTTGTGAATAATTTTATCAAGTTTTACTAATGTAATATGAGATTACGAAGAGTTATATGATAAAAAATCATATTATACTAATGAAATACGAGGTCAGCTGAGTCAAACGATAACAATTAAGTGTTAAACTAATGTTATATGATGAATAAAACACATTATATGAAGTTCATTTTAGTAACGAAGTGGTATCACATACATATGAGTATAATTATACAACTTATATACTTGAGAGTAGTAGCATACATGTGAAAGTCTTCGTTTACATACTTCTAAGTGTTAAAGTTGTTAATTTCTTATAAAAACGACAGCGTTTGATTGGTAATGCTCAAATATTAATGTTACATTTCTTGACTTTTACGTTTTAAGTGCTTATTAAGCCGTTTTATGTCGTTTTTTGTGTTTGGGCCTCATTCAAAATTCATTAGGCCTTATTAGGCCCGTTGACGTTTTCGATAATAATTTTTCGATTCCGAAAAATGAAAATAACTATTCGCCGTATTTGTTGTCATGTTACAATTTCAAAATTTCGATTTTCATCGTTTCAAGGCGTTAAAACGATATGGGCCCAAACTATACACATATGACATCCATTATTCATTACCCACTATCCATTATCCATTATCCACTATCCATTATCCATTATCCATTATCCATTATCCATATTTCGATTTGGCTTGCTTTATATCGTTTTCAGTCGATTTTTTTCGTTTCGAGACGTTTTTAACAATTTTTATCAATATTTGACGTACTTGGTCGTTTTTTGCCTTTTTCAAAAAACTCAAGGTTTGCTAAGATTTGCTCAATTTGGCCATATTATGCCATCATTTTGGCCACATTTTTACACTTTTTTACAACTTGTTCGGAATTCCTTCAAATTTCGATTTGGCTTGTTTTATATCGTTTTGAGTCGATTTTTTTCGTTTCTTAGTCGTTTCGAGACGTTTTTAACCATTTTTATCAATATTTGACGTACTTGGTCGTTTTTCGCCTTTTTCAAAAAACTCAAGTTTTGCTAAGATTTGCTCAATTTGGCCATATTATGCCATCATTTTGGCCACATTTTTACACTTTTTTACAACTTGTTCGGAATTCCTTCAAATTTCGATTTGGCTTGTTTTATATCGTTTTGAGTCGATTTTTTTTGTTTCTTAGTCGTTTCGAGACGTTTTTAACCATTTTTATCAATATTTGACGTACTTGGTCATTTTTCGCCTTTTTCAAAAAACTCAAGTTTTGCTAAGATTTGCTGAATTTGGCCATATTATGCCATCATTTTGGCCACATTTTTACACTTTTTTACAACTTGTTCGGAATTCCTTCAAATTTCGATTTGGCTTGTTTTATATCGTTTTGAGTCGATTTTTTTCGTTTCTTAGTCATTTCGAGACGTTTTTAACCATTTTTATCAATATTTGACGTACTTGGTCGTTTTTCGCCTTTTTCAAAAAACTTAAGTTTTGCTAAGATTTTGCTATCAATATTTGACATCACTCCAAGTCACGACCCTCATTCCCACTACCTTGCCCACTACCTTGGCCTTCCTCGTGGATTGAATGCCGAAAAAGCTGAGATTGACGAACCGGAGCTGTAGGCATCGGTGGAGCCCCGTCAGTCAAAACTCCAAGGAGACGCCTCATGAACTCATCGATATCTGCAGGCCTCCTCTCTGGTGGTGTCTCCAAGAAAGCTCGAATCTCACAAGTCACTAGCTGGGTCCGCTATATTAACAACATATCAAAACATTACAATCAAATATACTAATTGAATGAATATGACTAATAAAATTTATAATCGTACCGCAAAACTGTCAACCGAAGGTGGAATACGCAGCGGACCAACTGGACGATCGAGTCTACGTGATCTGGGATCCACCAGAGGATGAGAAACTCGATCATACCAATCGAGATAATCATCTGTGACTGCCCAATAGTACGTCGCTCGTGGCTCCCGAATCTGTATCAAAGGCCTGGGGTCCTGATCCCACACACCAAGCAGATCCTTCTCAAAGCCAACTGAATAATGCGTCAGCCTGTTGTTACGTGTCACCTGGATGGGCTCTGGGGGAGGATCTGGGATACCCTGCACATGTCCAAACTGTCGCAGCAGGCGACCTGGCTGATAGAGCTCCTTGATGTCCAGACAACGGAGAATGCCCTCAAACAAAGACGGGGCGTACTGCGGAAGTCTGAAATCCACATTTGAAAAGGGAAACCAGTTAACCTGCAACAAAACATTACAAAACAGTTAGTATAGTTTACATTCACACAATATAACGAAAGCATACATTCTTAAAAAATGACCTCCTCATAACGAACACGGTCAAGCATGCCACGAATGGCAACCAAACGATCCGTGCTCTTCCCCTGTGGCACCTCTCTGCCCTCCCTCATAGTAGCTGCGGCGTGGTCCATAGAAAGTGGATCTGTCACAAAATGTCCACGAAAATGTGGAAAATATGCCCAGATCCACGACTGCAAAAGAATGCCAGAACTCCCCATCCCCATAGCCAATCGCCTCGACGCCTGTCCAAGGTTGCGATACAGATGAGCTAACACTCCAGCTCCCCAAGCATATCGGCCAGTGCTGTCGTGGTCGGCCAAAAGAACTAACCACCAGTGCTTGACTGTTGTAGTCGACTTGTCCACTAGAACTGTAGTGCCGAGAAGCAACAGTAAGTACATAGACGCAATGAGGCTCTCATCTCTCTGTCCATCCTCCATCCGCATCATATCCTTCAATCTCTGCTGAAGATAACCCAAAGGAATGCCTCCATCCCTATACCAAGTCTTCACCAGTGCCTCCTCTACGTGAAGCATCTCAGCAACAAAAGTGAAGATCTCCTCCCTGCTCAAAACTGAGCTACAACTCCTGCCATGTATAGGCAGCGACAGGATCTCAACCACATCGTGAAGTGTAGGACCAATCTCTCCAAATGGCAAATGAAATGTGTTGGTTTCTGGGTGCCATCTCTCGACGAAAGCAGAAACCAACACATGATCGACAGGACCGGACCCGATATAGCGTAGATCAGTCAATCCAGATCGCTCTGCAAGCTGAAACCACGAATCTGGACCAGGTCTCCTAAACGCCTCTAGTGGAGTGCAGTAGGCGGTGTGGAAGTGAACCTTGACGACCTTCCGTGTCTAGAAAAAAAGTAAAAAATTAACAGTTACTTCTACAGAATGCCGTTCATATTTCACATATGAACATTATAGTTCAAATACATACCAAATCAAGAGGAGCCTCACCTTCTGGAAGATCAGCAGGCTGTGGAAAATCAGCATGATCTGCAACACGTCCACGTCCACGTCCACGTCCTCATCCTCGTCCTCCGCGTGGAGCGCGTCCACCTCGTGCTGGAGGATCAGCAGCGTCTGCATCAGCCACATCATCATCTGCCTGAGCTCCTCGGCCTCCTCGCTGTCTCTGTATAAATGGAGGAAGAGGACGGGGGCTAGCTGGAATCACAGGTGCGGGAGGATCAACAACTGTAAGCTCATAAATAGCCCTGGCGATGTGCGTCTCATAACTCTTCAGCAACTCATTTGTAAAAGGACCTCCGGGCATCCAAGGTACAGCAAGAGGTGGTACATGATCTGCATCGGGAGGTGGTACAGTTGGGGGAGGTGGTACATCTGGCGTAGGAGACGAAGGACCTAAATCTGTAGGAGCTGGCGATGAAGGCCCCATACCAGCATGATCCTCTGAAATAATAGGAGGGTCGTCTCTCCTAAGCTGATCTGTCGGTATCTCGGGATGAGATACAATATAATCTGTACCTAAACCCTCACCGTCTCCCAGCATATCATCATCCAAATCAACAGCTGTATCATCGACGTCCATATCATCCTCCTCACTCTCACTGTAACCCTCATCATCAGCAGACGGATCAACATCTAGACCACAATCCCTAACTGCCCCAGTATCTGTAAGTGCACCAGTAACATCAATGGGTGTCGAACTAGAAGCATTCATCTGGTCTCGAGCAGTAGCAAAACTCTGACGTATGGACGCTGTAATCTGCGTCCTCCTAACACGCTCTGCAGCAACAGGAGCCCCCGGAACAAAACCACTAGAAGCCATCGTATCTCGCACCCCCTAATGTTGTTGTTATAGCGTAACGTTATTTTCATAGCGTTACAAAAATAACGTCAAATTCAAAAACGTCTTTTCTATGACGTCGTAACGTTACAAACAGTTGTTGTAACGTCAATCCTAATCAAAATCATCTCTAATTTCTAAACATTTTGTTCATAACGTTACGAAATTAACGTTATAATTCGCCTAATTTCAATACTTTATATACTAATAATTCATAACGTTACAAAATAAGAGAAGAACAATGTCATATTTCATAAAATAATTAATTCATTACTTTTACAATATAGAATGTCATATTTCATAACATTATGAAATTATTATATTTAACATTATGAAATTATTATATTTCATAACGTTATAAAATTTCATTAATTTCATAACGTTACGAATAAATTAATTAATTTCATAATGTTACCAAATAATATAATTTTATAACGTGACGCAATAAATTACTTAATTTTATAACGTTACGCAATAAATTACTTAATTTCATAACGTTACGCAATAAATTACTTAATTTCATAACGTTACCATATAAATTAATTTCATAATGTTATAAAATAAATTAAATAAATTGATAACGTTACGAAATTTATTTAAATATTTCATAACGTTATCAAATATTATTAAATTCATAACGTTATGAAATTAAATAACTAATTTCATAACATTATCAATTTAATAAATTAATCAAATTAAATAAATTGATAACGTTATGAAATTAAATAACTAATTTCATAACGTTATAAATTTAATAAATTAATTAAATTAAATAAATTGATAACGTTACAAAATTTATTTAAAAACTTCATAACGTTATCAAATATTATTAAATTCATAACGTTATGAAATTAAATAACTAATTTCACAACGTTATAAATTTAATAAATTAATTAAATTAAATAAATTGATAACGTTACGAAATTTATTTAAAAATTTCATAACGTTATCAAATATTATTAAATTCATAACGTTATGAAATTACTTATTAAATAATTTCATAACGTTACAAAATAAAATAATTAAACTATTTAAAAACATTACAAAAGTTATAGAATATTTAATAAAAATACATACTTGATGTAGATCTACGGGAGTCGAAAAAGCTTCCGGTTGCGCCTCGGTTTGAGAATTCAACCTTCTATTTGCTCGAGTAGCGTACCCGGGACCGACGTTTTGGACGGGTCGCTTTCGGTTTCTTGGCCTCGGAGCGGGTTGGGCTGCTGGTATCGGGTCGGGTCGGGCTTCGGGAATCGGGTCGGGTCGGGCGTTAAATACATACTGTGTGCGTTAAATGTTAATGCACAGATCTGTGCGGTAAGCCTTAACGCACAGAAGTGTACTGCAACTGTTATCGCACAGAATAGTGTGCATTTAGCAAAAAAAATGTGTGCATATAGACGCAGCCTAATAATACTCTTAGTTGAAAATTTCCATTACTTTAATTCTCCAATCTAATAAACCATATTTTATACGGTGATTTTTTAGTTTCTTTAACTAAATGATAACAAGGCAAATTATGATCTAATGTGGTTTGAAGGTTCATTGGACCGGTGGAGTTCGTAGTGAGGTATATTTGAGTATAATTTTGGTTCTAGGGTTTCTAACCTTGCGTACTTGAATCTAGTATAATAATATTGATTTTTGCGGGTTCTTCTTTTTCTCGTTCTCGTTGATATGGATGCAAATTCAAAGTTTTTTTTTATAAATTAAGGGTTATCATTATTGCATGATTTCACTTTATTATGGAGATGTGTTAAGTTAATATGCACACAACCTACAGGTAAAATTTGGTACTGATAGTGAGGTTGCCCTAATTATTATCATGGTTTACTCTTCATGTTTGCTGGCTGAAGGGTGCCACACAGCCTACAGGTAAAATTTGAGCGGATTGACATGTTCTCTTGATAATACGAGTTACTGCAAAAGCTGATAAAATTTTGTAATGTTTCCAATTCAGGGCAAGCACTCAAACATGCATGAACCTGTAAGGACATAAGAGGAAAATGAGCAATTCAGGAAATAACTAAGTGAGGTGTATTATATTGATAAGGTGCCGATGATTTTAAAATGTAGCTCAAAATCTTGGACAAAATGAGCTTTACATGTGATTACAAAAATGCAGCTAGCTAAAGATTCTGTCTTATTACCTTCATCCACTTTGACATGGGCATTGAGATAAATACTGTCAATATTATACAGTCAGGACGAATATATCCTTCCAATTCGACAGGCATGCTTGCCCACCATTGGAATATCTGTAGGGATAAGTTAAAAAACATGTCAATCAACTTCTGCTACAAAAGCAGAAAGAAGCATATCATCACAAAGATACAAACATTAAATTGCAATGCATTTGTTACTATACTTGTAGGCGTAATCGTCTAGGAAATTCAGCAGGATTCCAATTATAGAGCCTGAATGAGATACGGCCTGTTAAGATTGCAGAAAATTAGATAATAAACTGCAAGGAAAACCATCTACGAAGATGAATCTAAAACTGACATTCTCCAAGTTCAAACAATAATATTTCTAATGACAGTCATCACTTAATCTTTTCTCTTACCAAACATTAATAAATTAAAATTAATTATATTTAAGGGACACCCCTAAGAGACCCCATTAATTTTGCTCTTAGGCCTTGTTTATTCTTGCCATCTGTGTTAAAACTAACAAAAATTAAAAAGAAACCACATCTATATAAACAGTAATGTGTGAATACCAATATGGAACAAGACATCTAGAGAGTTATAATTCGACAACATCCACCTTTAACTCGCTATCATTATCCACAACATAAAAAAAACATGGGTTGTAACAGGATATGAGAAGCGTGGATGATACAGCGATGTAATAAGGAGAGAATTAACATCTTCTATTGAACAAATAAAAAATTGGAATCATGAGCACAAACCATGATGACAAAGAAAAGACTGTAGGAGTCTTACCTTGACACCGATCATTAACTCTTTGACACCTTCTGACTTCTTTGGATACACTAAACATTACAACAAACAGAATTAAATCCCTCAAAATCATGAAAACAAAAAGATCCAATCTCTCAAACAGAGCTAGAGAATGAAATCAGATCTGGAAAAACAAAAACCGATCTACAGGACTAAATAATCGATCACTTCCCTACAACTGCAAATACAACAGCAAGGAGAAACAAAATTGCTTTCTCCATTACAACTCAAATCTATACTCGTTAATCTCATATTGATTGAGTCGGGGTGTACCATATGAAGTATAGATGTATAGGTAGTAGAGGTCGTGGATGTGAAATGTAGAATCTAGACATGAGTGATGCATGGATCATTCATTACTAATTTACTACAGTCCAAATATTTTTTAAATGTAGCCTTCTACTCATAGATGTCTTCATGTTGTATGGCACAAGTGGAAACAGGTAGGATTCTCTTAATTCTATTAAATGTATACGTTGGTTGCTATAGTACAGGCTGCAGTACAAATTACCATAAGCAAATTGACGAGGCGAATTGTCGTATGCCAAGTCAAGTAATCCTAACAAGCTCACTAACAAGTATAGTAGGCAAGCAAGGGTCGAATCCCAAGGAAATCAGGTTATCAATTCTTAAAGTAACAATTATGATTAACGAGTGTAAGTAACCAAAGGAGGGGGGGGGGGGGTTGGTATGTTTTAAGAACAAAGTAACGAAGGTTGATTTGGTTTGTAAATATATCAATGGAAGGTGTTTCACTCGACAATTATCCACTAACAGATTAACAAGTTGATCATAAACTCCTTTTAATCCTATGTCGAATTACTCATATGATCGTTCTAATCCCTGTTCTAATGTAGTTATTAGTCCAACTAGTCCTAATAACCCTTACTCAACTATAACCTTGAAACTATCAAGATTCAATAATAAAGCATATTTAAGTTCAGGAATGGATAGATACATGCAATACCATAGACAACTAGTCAGATACTCGACATGTACTCAATTCTCTTCACAATTGACATTCACAACTAGTTCATGCAAATTGTGTGTGCTACAAACAAGTATGATATTTCAACTAGAAATGACCAAACAATAGCAATATGAATGAGACGAACCTACTTAGATGGCCAATCTAAATGAGCAAATCTAATTCAATAACAATACACACAATAGAATAGAGACAATCAATATGAATAGAACAAAGGAAAGGAATCTCACAACTTAATCAATCCGAAAGCTTCAAATGTCAAGCAAAACAATGGAAACTTCAGCAACTCATGAAGTTCTTGGGAGAAAACTCTAAAACTTGGAAAAATGGAATGTAGAAGATGATAGAAGATCATCCACACCAAAAAACATATAAGTCTCTGCAGAATCTAACTGCCAAATTGAAGGTAAAAACGTTACAAAACTTAACACAACATACTAAATCGGGCAAATGAAGAAAAGTCATCGCTGGCGGATTCCGCGATCGCGGTTTGGGACCCGCGATCGCGGATTGTGTTTTGTGATCTTGGCTGGTCCAGTAGGTTTTCCGCGATCGCGGTTTGGGACCCGCGGTCGCGGATTTGGCTTCTGTGGCTTCCTTGGCTTCGTCTTCAGCTGCTTCCAATGCTACCTGTGGTCTTCTTCAGCTTCGACTCCTCTTCTTATGCTTCAATGCTCCGCATCATCTTCTGTAATCTCATGTGTAACTCAACTCTCCAAAACTCCATGATTACAGAATACATCATAACATCTAGCATAATCCTATACAAAATGAGCTAATAACCTATAGTAGCGCTATGTAAAATACCGCTTATCAAACTCCCCCATACTTAGACCTTGCTCGTACCCGAGTAAGCTAAATGAAACTTACCCTTACAATCAGCACACATAGATCTCAGGAAGTATAGAGAAAGAATAAACTACAAATTACAAACACACTTCGCCTCCAAACACCATAGTGAGTACAAAAGATAAATCTAATCCTAGCTCCTATCTAGCACCTTATTCCTCCATAGTGGCCTACCCTTTCCTCCTTATATCACCATCTTCTTATGACACCTCGCCAGCAGCAATAAATGGTCCTAAGACACTCATTTCACTCATTCTGCCTAGGCGCCCCGAAGGGTTTTCACCTAGCCACTCATTTCATTTTGCTAGATAACTCACAATTGGCTCACGTCTCTCAAGTCCACTTTTGCCTCAGCCTATTGCCGACCAGACTACCTGCTTTTTGCATGAAACCTCCCTTTCAGGTTTTTAGCCCATCTCAGGATTTTCATTTGCCTTTTTAACATATTTGTGGCTTTTTCTGTTTATTATTATTTTTTCTTTTTTTAAATAAATACGAACTGAATTCAAACAACCGAATGGAAACTACTCTAAAGATAAGCAGTAAACTAAATCCGGGGAATTTGGTGAGGTAGAGGGTTGGTGAGAAGAGGGAAGTGGTAAAGGGCTGCGAGAGTGTATCTTTGGGAGAGGAGGATGGTGGTTAGGGTTTGATAGAAGGGGTAAGTGGGAAAAAGAAATTGGGATGGACATTGTGGTTAGACAACCACAATGTTTTTTATACACGAAAGGAAAAACCGTCAATTCTTTCAGTAAAAGCTAAAAGACAGTCTTCTTCCCGTGCTTTATTCCTACAGATTAGTAAACAAAAGAAAACAAAAACAAGTAAAAAGAAATAAAATGAGATAAAATTGAAAAGAAATACCTTGGAATGCCTCCGAAGCAGCGCCTTGGTTAGAGTCGTGGCTCGACTTCCTACTCAGGTCTCAATCATCAACACGTGGCTCTTCGAGAGCCATCTCATCAAGAGACTCCTTGGTGAACCCTTCATGGTAAGGTTTTAACCTTTGACCATTCACCTTAAAAACATTGTGGTTGTCTTTGTCAAACAACTCCACGGCGCCATGAGGAAAGACGCGAGCTACAACATAGGGTCCATTCTAACGGGATCTCAGCTTTCCAGGGAAAAGTTGAAGGCGAGACTGATATAGCAAGACTTTATCTCCCACTTTGAAGTCTTTTCTCAATATATTCTTCTCATGCCAAGCCTTCGTCTTCTCTTTGTAGATCACAGCATTCTCATACGCCTCCCGGCGTATCTCTTCCAACTCTTGGATTTGCAACTTTCTAAACTCACCTACAATATCCATCTCCATATTGCATTTCTGCACCGCCCACCACGCCTTGTGTTCCAACTCCACTGGAAGGTGGCAGGCTTTGCCGAATACAAGTCGAAAAGGGGACATACCAATAGGAGTCTTGTAGGTGGTTCTGTATGCCCAAAGTGCATAATCCAATCTCAAACTCCAATCCTTCCTATTTGGAGCAACCGTCTTCTCAAGGATCCCCTTGATCTGCCTATTGGACACTTCAGCTTGTCCATTGGATTGAGGGTGGTAAGCGGTAGAAACCCTTTGAGTGACATGATACTTCTTCAAAAGCGCACTCACCGTTTTGTTACAAAAGTGAGTTCCCTGTTCACTAATGAGAGCCTTGGGAATCCCAAAACGAGAAAAGATATTCTCTTTCAAGAAACCTGCTACCACTTTGGAATGATCAGTTCTGGTGGCCTTCGCTTCCACCCATTTGGAAACGTAGTCCACCGCAAGCAATATATATAGATTCCCAAACGCGCTAGGAAAGGGTCCCATGAAATCGATACCCCAAACATCAAAAATCTCGCAAAAGACTAATGGTGTTTGTGGCATCTCAGTTCTTTTAGAGATTTTTCCAACCCTTTGGCATCGATCCCAGGCTTTGCAAAAGGCGTAAGCATCCCGAAAGATGTGTGGGCAATAAAAACCTGCGTCTAATACCTTCCTAGCTTTTTTGTTTGCCCCAAAATGTCCCCCACATGCATGAGAATGACAAAAAGTTAAAACAGACTGTACCTCATTATCCGGGAGGCATCGTCAGATTACCTTGTCAACGCAATGTCTCCAAAGGTAGGGGTCATCCCAAACATAGTAGTGCGATTCCCGCTTGATCTTGTCTTTTTGAGCTTTTGTGTAGTTCGGCGGGAATTCTTCGCGAACCAGGTAGTTCACTTGGATCTGAGCCCGTAACTCACCGTCTTCGTGCACAATCCGACTCAGATGACCAGCTACTGAGTTCTCGACTCCTTTCTTGTCCCGGATTTCCACATTGAACTCGCTCAAAAGTAAGACCCATCGAATGAGTCTCGGCTTGGATTCCTTCTTCGTCATGAGATAACGAAGAGCAGCGTGATCAGTGTGGATAATCACCTTTGTGCCCAACAAATACTGTCGAAATTTCTCCAAGGCAAACACCACAGCTAACAACTGCTTCTCTGTGGTGGAATAGTTCCTCTGAGCGCCATTCAAGGTTGTGGAAGCATAATAGATCACATGCATTGCTCTTCCAACCTTTTTACCAAGAACAACTCCCACCGCATTTTCACCTGTTTCGGAATCTGCATTTTCAGCAGCAGCATTTTCCAACACTTTTCCACTCCTTGTTGTCACAACACTAACATTTCTGATCGGATTCACTACCGTCTGAGATGGTAGAGAATTGGATTTTTGCTGTGCAAGAGTGGTCACAGATTCAGCCAATTGCCTTATCTGTTTCTCCATGTTCTTGATACTAGACTCAGTAGTTTGGACATGAGTTGTGAAATGCTGAGTCAATGATCTCAACATATCTGCAGTTAAAGGTCCAGAATTGGGTCGTGGGGCTTGAGCTTGAGGTTGGGGTTCATTCTGATCACGCCATCTGAAATTTGGATGATCTCTATACCTCAGATTGTAGTTGTTCGGCTGATCATTTCGAGGTCGTGGAGGTCCATATCTGCCAGCAGCATTGACTTCAGCAACATCATCATTTTGAAGCTCAAGGCATTTGTCTGTAAAATGAGAAGGGTCAGAGCAAATACCACATGCCTTTACCTGCTGATGTCCTTTGTGCAGCTGAGAGATCATCTTCTTTAGCTCAACGAGCTCGGTCATAAGGGCAGGGTCTCCTGAGCTTGTGGCATTCACTCCTTTTGCTAGTGTATGTCCTACCAAAACTCCTAGTGCTCTCAGCCATGTCTTGCAACTTTTCCATGGCATCTTCTGGTGTCATGTTGAGAATACTCCCACCACAAGCAGCGTCTACCATTCTCCTTTCATGGTTAAGGAGACCATTGCAAACATGTAGGACCAGGTCCTCGGTATCATACCCATGAAAAGGGCAACTAGCACACAACCCCTTGAAACGCTCAAGGTAATCATAGAGAGTCTCATCTTCACCTTGCTCTACATGGGCAATTTCCTTCTTCAGAGCATTTGCCTTTTTAACTGGAAAATACTTACCCAAGAACACCTTGTGCAACTTCTCCCAGCTATCTACCGAACCGGTAGGCAAATGATAGTACCAGGACCTAGCACCATCTTTCAAAGTGAACCCGATGGCTCTCATCTTGATCTGCTCCTTAGTTACATTTGGTGGTTTGGTTGTCATGCAAGTGTCATGGAATTGATTCAAATGCATGATTGGATCCTCTCCAGGCAAACCATGGAATGTGGGAAGCAGATTGATCACCCCTGATTTGAGCTCAAAAGTCACCCCATGAGCAAGGGGTGGAAGAACCACAACTTGAGGTTGCTGTGTAGATTGGAAGTAGTACGCTCCCTCAATGTGCGGATGACACCGCCGTCTCTTAGAGCATTTGCATCTTGCCTTGCCTCAAGCAATTCCCGTTGGGCATTAACAACTAACTGAATTTCAGCCAATTGACGTTGGGTGTCAGCAAGAGCTCTTTGCTCGGGAGTCAACAACTGGTCGTCTTCCATTGCACCTGTATCAGTCTCAACTCTGTTCTCGCTCTGATTTCGATGGAAAGTCCTCTCGATTTCTGGATCAAGAATAAAAAGAGACTGATTAGTAGAACGGGTGTTGACCATTCACTAGTCAACACTAAGGTTAATCAAAACAAGAACTTTAAAGAAATGAAAATTTGACTCCTCAGCAACAGCGCCAAATTTGACGAGGCGAATTGTCGTATGCCAAGTCAAGTAATCCTAACAAGCTCACTAACAAGTATAGTAGGCAAGCAAGGGTCGAATCCCAAGAGAATCAGGTTATCAATTCTTAAAGTAACAATTATGATTAACGAGTGTAAGTAACCAAAGGGGGGGAGGTTTGGTATGTTTTAAGAACAAAGTAACGAAGGTTGATTTGGTTTGTAAATATATCAATGGAAGGTGTTTCACTCGACAATTATCCACTAACAGATTAACAAGTTGATCATAAACTCCTTTTAATCCTATGTCGAATTACTCATATGATCGTTCTAATCCCTGTTCTAATGTAGTTATTAGTCCAACTAGTCCTAATAACCCTTACTCAACTATAACCTTGAAACTATCAAGATTCAATAATAAAGCATATTTAAGTTCAGGAATGGATAGATACATGCAATACCATAGACAACTAGTCAGATACTCGACATGTACTCAATTCTCTTCACAATTGACATTCACAACTAGTTCATGCAAATTGTGTGTGCTACAAACAAGTATGATATTTCAACTAGAAATGACCAAACAATAGCAATATGAATGAGACGAACCTACTTAGATGGCCAATCTAAATGAGCAAATCTAATTCAATAACAATACACACAAGAGAATAGAGACAATCAATATGAATAGAACAAAGGAAAGGAATCTCACAACTTAATCAATCCGAAAGCTTCAAATGTCAAGCAAAACAATGGAAACTTCAGCAACTCATGAAGTTCTTGGGAGAAAACTCTAAAACTTGGAAAAATGGAATGTAGAAGATGATAGAAGATCATCCACACCTAAAAACATATAAGTCTCTGCAGAATCTAACTGCCAAATTGAAGGTAAAAACGTTATAAAAACGTTACAAAACTTAACACAACATACTAAATCGGGCAAATGAAGAAAAGTCATCGCTGGCGGATTCCGCGATCGCGGTTTGGGACCCGCGATCGCGGATTGTGTTCTGTGATCTTGGCTGGTCCAGTAGGTTTTCCGCGATCGCGGTTCGGGACCCGCGGTCGCGGATTTGGCTTCTGTGGCTTCCTTGGCTTCGTCTTCAGCTGCTTCCAATGCTACCTGGGGTCTTCTTCAGCTTCGACTCCTCTTCTTATGCTTCAATGCTCCGCATCATCTTCTGTAATCTCATGTGTAACTCAACTCTCCAAAACTCCATGATTACAGAATACATCATAACATCTAGCATAATCCTATACAAAATGAGGTAATAACTTATAGTAGCGCTATCTAAAATACCGCTTATCACAAATGAAAAGACAACAAATTTGACAGTTAAGTATGAGGACCTCCTGTAGATTTCCGAGAGCTAAGACTAGGGGCACAAAATAAAGAAACTGGTGGTCTGCATGCTTGTGACAATGACATTTATAATAAATCTTATGTCATTTCATTGCATATTATACCTACCTCCTTGGTTATTTATGAGCATCAAATGATTTCATCAAGTTGAGATATTGGGTCAAGCCTTGATCTGTTTGATCATAAAACAACATAGAGAAGAATGCAGGTTGTATGGTGTTCCTTTGAATCTACTGACTCACTCTTCAGCACCAAATCCAGAACACGTATCTGCACAGTGTAGTAACCAACAGGGATTGTATTACTCTAACATGACATTTTCACGGCTAAAGATTCTCCACGCTTACATGATACTGCTAAATTAAATAGAAATCAAACACACAACATACTGATTAAAGATTCATGAAAAAGGAACATTCTTACAATGCTAAAAATTGGATAGAAATCATAAGATCTAAAGTGCCATAATCAAGAAACTACGCATAGATTAGAGTTGAATACGGAATCTGAGTGAGGATAATGACAGAGCATTCTCACAATTAAAGAAGAAAATGAGAATACTCTATTAGATTTAGCATTACAATAATTAGGAGTTCACATTGTAAATTGCAATTCGTGACTGTTTTCATTTTATCCAATAATAGCAATCAGTAGAATCTTTTCTGAATTGTACCATAAACAGAGCTTTACAAATCATAAAGAACATGAAGTGGCAAGTGAACAACTGAAGGAAAACAGTAAACAGGAACAAAATTACTAATGATTAGCACCTATACCTGCTGCAAAGACAAAACGCCAGAGCGAAACCTCATTCGTTCGCCTTTATTAACATTTGATGGATTTGCAAAATGAGAATCTTCAGGGCCATAACCGAGGAACGCATTGGTATATCTCTCCTCTGGTATGTCACAATTTCTTAGAAGCTTCATTCCCAAACACTCTGTATAGAATCTAAACAAAACAACTCTTACTAAAATAAGAAAAAGTTACAACAGACTATTTACCGATGACCTCTTAGTGGTGATGCATACTTGATAGTCCCTTCAAGATCTCTTACACGATAAACAACATGAAGCATTCTACGATTATCTGTCTTGACCCACTCTAAAACATCTTCTTGGCCCGAACTCGTGTTGGCCTGAACAATATTCCTAGCACCCCCCGAGGCCACATTCTTACCACTTAGCTATCTTGACAGTTTTAAGCCAAATCGCTGACATTGTGGTACAACTAGAGCAGATTAAATACAAAATAATGGAGCTTACCATAATCAATTACGTGTTGACGCCTACAATCTGAAAGCATTAAAATCAAGTTCAACACATTTTGACTAATTAGAAGAAGAAAAAAAAAGTAAGAAATCTGTGAAAAAGAAGTGAAAGAATATGATCATATATACATACAACTACGATTGAGCTGCTTGAATCGCATGAACACGAAGCATTCATCTATGTTTCTCCTCTCAAACACTGCAAAGTGAGATTCTCGTTGAGAATGGGACTAATGTGAACTGCATTCTTATCATCTGCAGAATTCTTCTCAGCATCATACTTAGAATAATTATTCTCTTGAAAAAACACAAGCTTGGTCAGAGAACCTGTCAAAAAAAAAACACCAAAGACGACTCCCATAATTCAACACTAAAAAACACACAAAAACCTTTAACAATTGGATGATATTACACGTAGTGAATATACATTCAATTGACCAAACTCACAGGAGATAGAGAATTTGTGTGAAATTGTGTGACTTTTGGATATACAAATGTGCCATCTTCAAAGGTGTATAATGTTCTTCTTCAAGATTTGTTGAATTGATTGCTTGAACAACAAAAGCAGTGCCCACAATTGACTTCCATTGTAACCCTGTATCATGAAAAATCAAATGGAAGGAAACTGAAAAAGTCAGTCAATGTGCAATCAAAACATCGAGTAAAGCAATCAACTTGAAGTTACCATTGGACCCTATCCCACTAATTAGATCTAATATTAGGATCCAAACTCCAAATCATGATTTTTTTTCTGCTACCATATCATCGAAATCAAAATCAAAATCCAGACTCGCCACCAAAATCGATCCAAATATATCACCCTAAATAATATAGATATAACCAAACAACACACAATGAAGATCAACAGACACACCTTGACTTTTTTAAGATGACAGCAAGCGCGAGGAAGATGAGCGGAGAAGCAGTACGGTAAAAATATTGAAGCGGATAATAGAGCACCGACGATGAGGCGTGGGAAGGAGAAGCGACATCCAGGTGGCGAGGGATGAGTGGAGTTGATGAGAAGAGGAGGAAGAGAGAAGGAGGAGGTTGAAGGAGAGAATTGACCGACTGCAACATCTTGCTCAGATTTCAGTCTTTCATGGAGGAGATTTGTTGAGATAGAAGAGATGGATAATCAGATTCGGCTGCAAATTAATGTAATGGAAGAGGAAATGGGAAGGGTCGAATTGAACTGAAATAGGAAGAGGAAATGAATGATAGGCAAATGGAGAGACTTCAATTCCGTGAAAATCTTAAATGCCCCCTAAATACACCTCTAAACTCGTTTAATTCCTTATTCTAGAGGATCATTTTATATGTTTTATGATTGTTTTTCTTTGAAAATATACACTATATTACTACTAATGAGTTGTATTAATACATAATTGCCTCCTCTACCACCCAAAACGTATTTAACATATGTAGAATTTACTGAACTTACTAAATTCTTGAAGCATATCAAATTATTAATTATTCAGAATAGTAATTATTAATTTTCTTATGGTTAATATCAATTGTTTGTGCAGAATTATGTCTTACTAATGAACAATTGTAGAATTTTGCTCTTGCGAAAATAGAAAAAGTGTTGCACAAAAGCGGAAGTAGTCTGAAATATTTTCCGTCAATGCCACAACTTGATCAGAGTTTGATTTCAGATGGACTGAACAAGTTGATCCAGGATGAACTTCAACATGATAGAAAAGAGTTAGCAATAGAGCTCCAAATACTAATATCTAAATTAACAGATGAGCAGAAAAGGGTGTATGATGAAATATTGTCGGTTGTTGATTCAAATAATGGTGGGGTGTTCTTTTTGTATGGTCATTGTGGAACGGGATAAGCATTTATATGGAGATCTCTTTCTGCTGCTATTTGATCAAAATGTGAAATTGTACTTACTGTTGCTTCAAATGGTATTGCGGCACTACTGATTCCAGGAGGAAGAAGAACTCATTCAAGATTCGCAATACCTATTCTGGTTCATCAGGACTCTACCTGCAATATCTGACAAGGTACATAACTTGTTGAATTGATTACAAAAGCCAAACTTATAATATGGGATGAAGCTCCAATAGTCAATTTTTTTTTGAGGCATTAAGACAGATCTTAAGGGATATAATACGATCTTCAAATCCGGATAGCTTCAACCAACATTTTGGAGGGTTGTCTTGCTAATTTTCATAATTATTACTTTATAATATTGGATGACTTTGTTAAGTACAAAACATAATAGAATGACGTTATGTAATCACTAATATAATGATACAATGAATATTTGGAATATAAAAACTATCTATAGAAAAAAATAAACATTTAAAATATAATATATTAATCTACTATATATCTATTAAAGTAATCCTCCCTTCTTGGCACATGACATCCCCTCTTTCACTATGTCATGTGGCAACATTTCATCCAATAATGAAAACTATGCTTATAATAAGAAGATTAAAAATATGGGAAAAAGATCCTGTGAGGATCACTCTTCAAAGAAGGAGTGAGGATTAATCCTGGCCTCTCGTTACTTTTCCATCCGTCTAATCTCGGCCATCCCCTTCTTATTTTCTTTTTCTTTTTCTTTTTCGTCTCTCTCTCTCTCTCTCTCTCTCTCTCTCTCTCTGTTCGATTTATCAGAAATTCAGCCGTCATTATCATCTTCTCAACGAATTCTACTCGACTTTGTTTGTTGCTATTGTTGTTCATTGGTCGTTCCCGTTTGAACTTCCTTTGCTGATATCGTTGTTCTTCTCAACGAATTCTACTCCGCCGTCCCTGTTTGTGTGCTCTCGATTTGTTTTCTCTGTGTTTGCGTTGTCGTCGGCCAATATCTACTATTCTTCGTCGACATGGCTAATGCTTCTCCTAGTTCAGGTATAGATCTGTAAATTTTTGTTAATTTGGTGTTTGTTTCTGCAGAAATTGACTACTTAGGTTTGTCATATTGCATTTCATTATAATATCAACTGAATGCCTCAGTTTTGGGATTTTTGGTATGTGCTTGTTTGAATTAGGTACGCGCTTCCTTTTCAAATTAAGATATGTTGCTATTTGATGATATTAAAAGTTCGCAGAATACCAGTTCGTCATGAAGCTAGGTCACTGGTTGATGCACCTTTAAACTTTGACTGATGCACCTTATATTAGGCTATGATAAACATTAACGATTGTGTGCATAATGCATAATAATAGGTGTTTCATGCACTTTTTATCAGTCGGCTATGCACTTATTATGTCATGATTACTATTTATTACACTTTTTTCATGTTTGTTAGAAAATGGAAATCAAAGGAAGCCTATATCTGTTTCTCCAAGCATTAATCAGTTGACCGATGCACTTTTAATTGGTCAGACATTAATGTTCACTGGTTGATGCACCTTTTACCTTTGACTGATGCACCTTATTTGAGGATATGATGCACCTAATAATAACATTGATGATTGTGTACCTAATGCATAAAAATAGGTGATGCACTTATTAGGTCATGCTTATTATTTATTACACTTTTTCATGTTTGTCAGGAAATGGAAGTCAAATGATGCCTAGTATTATATCGGTTTCTCCAAGTATTAATGTTGACTATATCATTCATCAGTGCAATGATTCATTGAAGTCATATATCTTGGTTAGCTTTTCCCAACTCTTCATGATGTCATCACCTTTTATGAAGCTTATGCTCTGGCATGTGGTTTTACATTAGTTGTTGTTCGACCAAGAAAGATAAGAGTGTACCACCAATTTTTATCTGGAAGTATCGTTATTGTAACAAAGAAGGATATAAAGTTGTATCTCCATATTCTGAGTTTTATTATGCATACCAATTTTCATTAAGTGATGCACAATTTTTTATTAAGTGATGCACCAGTTATATTTTAGTGATACACCAATTAGAATTCTAGGATGCACCAATTATTATTCAATGATGCACCCACAAACAACTAATCATGCACTTCTGCCATTGTGAGCATCAGCAGCCACAAACCATTTTCATATGTAACCTAATCAAATATAATTCATAAGAAAACTTGTCTTACAACCACAAAACCAAACTTTTTTTGAAAGAAAACTACAAATTGATCACAAACATCCAATCGAACAAATCTTCCTACTACTTTCTACTCGTTACTCCTTCCATGCCGACTCCCACGACCAGATGCAACTGCTCTTTGACTTTCCTCTTCATCATTTACATCTTTCGAGACTTGTAATATCTCATCAATTCTTTCCTTCTTTAAAGTGAAGTTGCTTGTTATTAGGGCATACTAATATTTTACTCTTAGCTTCGCCAACTGTCTCTTGTCTTTCTTTTTCAAATTTGGATTCCAATTTGACAGCTCATTCCCTTTGTAAGTCTCACTCCCTCTCCACTTTCTTCTAATCAAGCACCATTGAATGTTATGATAAAAAAGAACACAAAGATCATTAATAAAATGATGAACAATACACATACTAGGTGATGCACCATCACATTCTAGGTGATGCACCAACACATTCTAGGTGATGCACCAACACATAATAGGTGTGCACCAACACATTTTAACTGATGCACCAAACTTCTTTCAGTTATGCATTTTATTCACTAACACACAACTTTATGCATTTCCCCCAAACACACTCAATTACAAATGAAAATTAACTCATGGTATCAGCATATCAAATGACACATTTACAATAATTATACATGCATTTATACAAACGTACCGGTGTCTATATGTGGTGGATCACTAATGATTAGTGATCCATATCCTTGATTATAGAATTATCATTCAAAATTTTTCCTACATTTTATACATAAAAAGCATTCATAAACATCAATATAGGGTCAGGATCTGGTGAGAACACTTTCTTAGGAGAGAACCCATTCTTAGGTGAGAACGGATCTCATCCGTCCATTTATTTAAAACGCTCAGATCTAATGAAAAAATTTCTCATTCTCTCCTCCCTCCTGTCTCCAGTCGCTCAACGTCGGACTCCGCCTCCACTCTCCTTCGCCATTGAAGTTCACGCGGCCTACTCCGACCATCCCAATCACCTCAGCAGCGTTAAGAAGCACACACTACCAATCTGTGAAGAACTCATGGCCGTCGATTAGATCTCTCGTGATAACCTCCAACGACTCTTCGCCGTCGCCGGAGCTTTGCCGCGTTCCTCGATTCCTCTTTGGAGAGTCTAAGGAAGGAGCAATCATCTCCTCGATGATGAAGGAGAAGAAAGAGGATTTAGGTTTAGGAGGAGTGTTGATTAGAAAGTAAAACCTCTCTTGACGCTGCCGATTGTTTCTTTGACCGATCTAATCGACAAATCTGTGAAGCAGGGAATGCGCATTTGATAATTGTGTGGTGAATAGAACAAGGAAAATTGTTTATGCGCATTTGATTAGAAAGTAAATCACGCTTCCATGGACGCTTTGCTCGTGGAGGAGCTCAACGCAATGAGGAAGAAAATGGAGCGACTGAGGCTCGATAGGAAGAATACAGAGAAAATGTTGAAGGAGAGAGATCGGATCTTCGAGATTCAGATGGAGGAGCTGAAATCAAAAGGCGGGTTTCATAAGGAGTTTGAGAATGTGGTTAACTTTATTCTCTCATTCAGATGCAGCAATCTGAAGAGGTTTGCATTGCTTAATTTAGAGGAGATGTTATTTTAAAATCAACATGCTGAATTTGAATTCATTTTACTTCAGGTCGACGACTATGACGAGTCTGAAGGTGGATTTATAAAGTTAGCAGCCACTAAAGAGTGGTTGATGGGTGAAAATCCTGTGCCTGTTAACAGGAAAATTGCTTTAAAGGTGTGATTTTGTTGTTATTGTTGTTTGTTTTTGGTATCATTAGACGGATTGAGGTTGTCGGTTACTTGTTGGACTTACAAATGTAGTTATGTCATATCAGGAATTGCAGGCTAACCGTGAAAGATGAAAGAAGCTGAACTTTCTTATGTATGAAGCTGTATGGATCTCTACTTCATATAACATATTAGCTCTAGTTCTTTTCTCTGTGCCTAGATGATCCACATTTTCATCTTACCAGTGAGTTATATGTGGTGACACTCAGGATGGAATCTGATTTATTTTATATGCTAAGTTTCAGGTTGCAAAACGAGTGATTACAAACATAATAAAAACATGGATCTTGATGCCTAGTCTTGTCAGGCTATTTTCTTTGCTGACTTTTGCAACAATTTTCTTTCTGTATTGTGATGTTGTTTCATCGTTCTGTATGCATTTGCAATCCTCCTACTATATACTTGGAGCATTATGAAGGTTGGGGTGAAGGTCAATTCAAAGCCATTTTCAATGGATGTTGCCGGATATAATAACATTGTAGTGAACTCTAATTTGCTGAGTTTCGACTTCTGTTGCTACTCGTTGTCGCTCGACCACTGTTGCTACTCAATGATCCTTCTTCGGACTGCATTTCAATGGTGCTTGAGTTGCTTGTCATATGTTGCAGTGCTTCATGTCCTTGTATTTCGTTATGCTAAACTGTCATTTTTTTTTTGCTACTTGCAGTTGCATATGTAGTATCATTCTATGAAGAAATAAAAATATAATGTTGGTGTTTTTAAGTCTTAGAACATATGGGTGGCTCTTCTGTCCATATTTTACTTATAAAAGAATGCAGTTTACAGTCTTGTTGTTTATATATTCTTTCTTCATGATGAATGCAGAAGTTCAATCTTTACTTATTGCTTTTGTCTGTGTTGATTGAACAATTTCTGGAAGGAAAAGAGTTTGAGGTACATGCTTCTCGCCAAGATTGTTTAGTCAATTTCATCTCTTTTGCATTGCGTGCTTCACATACATTAAAGCCTGAAGCTTGCCAGTCACCATTTACTTATTAAGGCTTTTGAGATTGATTCTTGCATTTCCTACGACAAAAGTTTTTTTCTTGTTCAAAATCTCTCGTCCACTGTACCGATGCTTTTGGGTTGGATTTACTAATTGAGAAATTTTTATCAAGCAAAGAAAGTAGGAGAAGTTGGCTATAAATCCTATAATGTTGTGATTCCCGATAGAATATTTGGATTTGTTATAACTTATAACTCGTTAATTTACAAGCTCATTTATCAAACATGAGATCCTCGTGCTTTTTTTTAGGTTTGTGTCTATTCCTGTAGCTTATTTGTACGTATATCATACATTATAGATGAATGTGTTTCGTTATGTAAGTCTTATTCCGAAAAATACTTGGTATACAATTTAAAAATAATTTAGTATTCAATTCAAAATTCACTTAATATGTAATTCACGAAACATTTGATATGTAATTTGCAAATCAATTAGTATGCATTTCATAATTCAATTATTATGCAATTAAAAAAACACTTGATATGCAATTCAGAAATAACTTAGAATGCAATTCAAAAACACTTGGTATGCAATTCAAAAATCACTTAGTATGCAATTTAGAAAACACTTGATATGCATTTCAGAAATCACTTAGTATGCAATTTAGAAAACACTTGGTATGCAACTTAGAAATCATTTAGTATTCACTTAGTATGCAATCCAGAAAACACTTGATATGAAATTCAAAAGTAACTTAGTATGCAATTAAAAATTCACTTGATATGCAATTCAGGAAACACTTGATATGCAATTTGCAAATCAATTAGTATGAACTTCATAATTTAATTAGTATGCAATTCAGAAAAAGCACGTGATGTGGCTCGAAGAAGCTCGTCGTGTGGCTAAGAAAAACACTTGTCTTGACTTGGAGAAACACGTGACGTGACTCGGGAGATGCACATAATGTGGCTACGAAAAGCACGTGACATGCCCTAGAAAAGAAAATAGCATGTCTAGGAAGAAGCACATGACGTACCTCGTAAAAGCATGTGGCGTGGCTCCGAAAAGCTAGTAGTGTGGCTAAGAAAAGCTCATGTCTTAACTTGGAGAATCCCATGACGTGACTCGGGAGATGCACATGACATGGCTATGAAAAGCACATGACACGCCCTAGAAATAACTGAGTATGCATTTCACAAATAACTAAGTATGCAATTCACAAAAACTGAGTATGTAATTAACAAATAATTGAGTATGCAATTCACAAAAACTGAGTATGTACATAGAGTGCATTTTACTCGGAATAATTTTTTTAGTTACCTTTTTTTAGGAAAATAGCTTGTATTATGAAATGCAAATATAGTGTGTTACGAGATGCATATGAAGTGCATTTTTTCGTGACTCGGGAGATGCACTTAATGTGGCTACAAAAAAGCATGTGACATGCCCTAGAAAAAACTAAGTATGCAATTGAAAAAAACTGAGTATGGAATTCACAAAAGCTGAGTATGCAATTCACAAAAACTTGAGTATGCAATTACAAAAACTGAATATGCAATTCACAAATAACTTAGTATGCAATTTACAAAAACCGAGTATGCAATTCACAAAAATTGTGTATGCAATTCACAAATAACTTGCTTTTAGAAATACAAGAGTTTGGGGCTTAAATTTATTTTTCAAAAATGCACATACAAATATACAATACATTACGAAATGCATATATTATGTGTTACGAGATGCATATGAATTGCATTTTATTTGTTTTTTCGAACACATATTTTAGTTACGTGGTGACATGGCTCCGAAAAGCATGTGGTGTTGCTTCTAAAAGCATGTGGTGTGACCTATAAAAGCATGTGTCGTGCCTTAGGTGATGCACATGGCGTGACTCCTAAAAGAATTTGATGCGGCTCGGAGAAGCTCGTAGTATGGGTAAGATTAGCATGTGTCTTGACTTGGAGAAGCACGTGACGTGACTCGGGAGATGCACATGACGTGACTATGAAAATCATGTGACATGCCCTAGAAAAGCACGTGACGTGGCTCCGAAAAGCACATAGCGTGTCTAGGAATAAGCACATGAAATGTCTCTAAAAAGCACGTGGAGTGGCTCCGAATAGCTAGTAGTGTGGCTAAGAAAACCATTTGTCTTAACTTAGAGAAAACCATGACGTGACTCGAGAGATGCACATAACGTGTCTACGAAAAGCACATGACATGCCCTAGATATAATAGAGTATGCAATTCACAAAAACTGAGTATGCAATTCAAAAAAAAACTGAGTATGCTATTCACAAAAATTGTGTATGCAATTCACAGAAACTGATTATTCAATTCACAAAAACTGAGTATGCAATTCACAAAAAACTGAGAATGCAATTCACAAAAACTGAGTATGCAATTCACAAAAACTGAAAATGCAATTCACAAAATATTAGTATGCAATTCACAAAAATTGAGTATGTAAGTCATAAAAACTGAGTATGTAATTCACAAATAATTGAGTATGCAGTTCACAAATACTTGAGTATGCAATTTACAAATACTTGAGTATGCAATTGACAAAAAACTTATTATGCAATTCACAAATAACTGAATGTGCAATTCACAAATAACTAAATATTGTCAAGAACAAGCCAAATTTACAAATAACTGAATTAAATATTGTCAAGAACAAGCCATGTTGTCAAGCACAAGCCATGTTGTCAAGAACAAGCCAAGCCATGTTGTCAAGAACGAGCTATGAATCTTCTCTAAAGCTCTTGAGTTTGTGCCGGAATTAATACACAGAACATAACAAGTGTGAGGAGAAAGGAGAAAGAATAAATGTTTTAATCTGAATGTTGTTATAAATATTTCGAAAAATGCTTTAGTAATATAATTTTTACAATCTTATGGGTTACATTTAGCACATACATACATCTTTTACATCTTTTTGATGCTTTATATAATCTAGATCAGTTGTTGATTCCGACATTGGAGGGTCTCTCACACAACATCTCGAGCAAGAAAACCAAATCCTGCACAACTGTTGTCATCAAGAAAGGCATCACAATTGATTTTGATGAAATCATGCGGCAATCTAGTCCAATAAAGTGTTACTCTTGCAAGACGAGGGATGGAGTTTGCTGCAGGATCCAACACTAGTCGATCGGTAAAGTGCAGGAATTCAGCGTGGAATCTGCAAGCTTCACGAACAACATCAGCAGTTGTCTGACTTGAATGCACCCCAAAAACACAAATGCGTAAATGGAACAAGTCGTCACACCTCAACAGCGGCATGACATTCGAATAATGCGTGAAAACCTGTTGCATCCTTGGTAACTGATATTCTGAGCCCATGCTTCCGCAAAAAAGACAAGATTTTCACTTGACCGTGATTGCACCAGATCTGAAGGATCCTTGAGGGTTTGACCGAGCAGCACCTTCCTTCACATTCATTCTTGGAGTTAACATCAAAAAAATAGAGTAAACATATTAAGCAAAATAGTTTGATAACTAAATTCAGCTAAAATATCCATGCTATATCAAATGAAAATCCTAAGACATTAAATTATGATGTGTTTTCTCAGAGGGAAGAGTTAACATCAAACAGGTAAGTGTAACCATATTCAGCAAAACAGTTGATAATAAAATTCAGCAGAAAACCGTGCTATATAAAATGAAATCCTAGGACATGGATCTTAAATTATGATGTAATTTAAGATGAGTTCAGGAGGTGAAATTCTAGGGCTTACATCTGTATCTGACTTGTTGGAGGAGATTTCGAGAGTGGAACGTGGAGGATTCAAGAGTAGCACATGACATGCTTCGAAAGAAGCAAGTGCGCGGGATCGAAAGAAGCAAGTGGACGGGATCGAAAGAAGCAAGTGACGTGATTCGGGAGTAGCACAAGGCGTGATTCGGGAGTAGCACAAGGCGTGATTTTGGTCGATTTTAAATGTCAGTTGCTCTCGTCTTCTCTACCTTCTAAAGTTGCATCACTCGTTTCTAAAGTAGGTCTAGCAAATACTGTTGGTCGATTTTGTGCTCCTCCACACACTTGATCACAACCTTCAGACAAATCAGCCCTCGTTCAGTGACATCAACCTGAAAGATATTTCACATTAGATATGAGCTGAACAGGAAATCATTAGGTATTGATAGAACCAGTAGATTATGAGATTAGAAGAGGTAAAATTCAATGTTTATCCGAGCTACAACCACCCTTAATTATCAATTTTAGTGAATGATTACTAATTTTCCCCTCAAATACAATAGCGAGTGCAATCCGAATGGCACATAAAACCTTTGGAATCTAGAATGCTAGCAATGGAGATGAACAAGAAATAAAAAACTAACCAGAAGCAATAGAAGATCCAACAAAACTCATAATGTCTTCTCCTTACTAAAACAGAAGGAGCCACTGTATGTTTTTTTCCTCAACAAGGGCCGGTAACAGTAAGAGTCCCCACCTGCAAAAAATGGAGAAATTCAAAGGGCGACATATCAGCATCCATAAACTCAACATGTTTAAAGAACAAGAACAAGTACCTTTGGTTGATGAGTGAATCTTCAAGACAATTACTAAACTCAGCAGCCCAGTTTGTAGGATTTGGATCATCCCTCTGAAAATCTTCATGATCGAGTGGCAGAATTTTAGATACCAAATGGTAAGCAGGATGATATATTGGATGACCACAAGTCTGTACAATAAAATAGAAATCATCCTTTCTGAATTGTTGGGCATAAAATCAATACAAAAACAACAAAGCAAGAATCAGTAGCCACTAGCTAGGCTTGCACGTCAAAGTCGATTTTCGAGCAAGCAATAGAGAGAAGCAACAAAAGCCCTAGTTATACACTATTTCCAGCAATAAAAGAAAGTAGGAAGCATGCCACCAATTTACCTCATAATTCCCCTATTCGATTGAGAATGCAAAGACGAAAAGGTTGTGCTCCTAAAGAACTGTAATAGCAAAAAAAAAAATTGAGCAATGGCATGTTAGCATTATGCACCAGAAGAAGCAGGTAAAATAAATAGAATTTGCACAAATCTAAAAAATTGAATAAATCTCAAGAACTGCACAACATAGTAGACCTCAGGTTATCTGAGAGCTCGAAGTCAATCATGCTGGTTGAAGAGGCTGCAACTCAGCTAGAAACTTACTTTCAAGGCTGAAGTAGGAGAGATGCAATTCATAGATAGAAGCTGCATTTTTATCCAACTTGGGCATTCGACCTTCCTTTCCATACTTTTCGATCACCAGCTTAATAATTTGGTCCACATTTGACCCCAATTTGGCCATTGTTCGTACAGGACCAAGGCTTCCTTCCACGATCATTGTAACCACCACTTTTGTGTCCTTCTGATAACCCTAATTAATCACAACCACCACAATTTAAGAGTTGCTGAAATTTAAAGCGGAAACCCTAAAATTGAATCTCTTTAACTAACCTCATTCGGGCTGAGAATATGATCAGGCGAGAGGAAGACAGAAGAAGGAGAGAAGACATTGGCGCAAGTCATCGGACAATAAAGCCAACCGCCGGAGAAGGATATAGGGGAGCCATCGCTAGTGCCAGAAGTACCAGGAAGCAGAGGCTCGGAGGAGCATTTGGAGGCGATGGAGACGGATCCGGAATTGAGGAGGCGAGAGAGGCGGAAACAGAGGAGGGAGGGGTAGCGGGGGTGGAGGACTGCTTGAAGAGAGTGAAGTAGCGGCGGAGTAAGTCGGCGACGGAGCCAGAGGTGTGAAAGTCGGGAGCGGTGGATGGCGTGTTTGAGTTGGGACGAAGAAGACAAAGGAGATGCCACTATGCCAGAGAGCGCATTCAGATAAAGGGTATAAATGGACCGTCCGATTGCATTGCATCTAACGGCTCTAAATGGTTCTCAGTTTAACACAGTTCTCTCCTAAGGAAGTGTTCTCACCTGAACCCCTTTCTATATATATTCACATGTAAACAAATTTACTCATGCACCAATCCCTCTGTAGTCATGTAACTATATCTAGGAGACATTACACCTAGAAAGAAATTTATAAATATTACATATATTCCTAATCCAAGAATCTTTCAGTTATGCAAATAACAGTTGATGCACCAAACACGCTTGTGTGATGCACAAACACACACTAAATGATGCACCAAAACATACTATATGATGCACTACAACACATACCATGCACCAACACATACGATGCACCAAAACACACTAGTTGATGCACCAAAACCTATTATATGATGCACCAATACATTCGATGCACCAAAACACAGTATTTGATGCACCAAAACCTATTATATGATGCACTAATACATTCGATGCACCAACATCTCATATCTTTTAAAGAAAATCCATAGTCATTATATCAAGTGAACAACACATGCAATTTTAATGATCTATAAATATTTAACAATAGATCTACTCATGCGTACTGTATAAAATCCATAAACATTTCATCAATTGAATAATAGATGCACTTTACAACCAAAATTCTATAGCGGAGTTTATACCTGGTGTTCGTGAGGCGATTTTTGATCTCATAGTTGTTGGTTTGTTGTTGTTGTTGATTTGTGTTGAATTATCCGAAATTGCCTTCGAATCGCCTTGAAACTCCTCGAAGTCGCGTTGAACAAGAGTAATCTCCCTTCTAGGGTTTGAAATCGAAATCGGCTCGAGATCGTTTGCTTTTGCACTCGAAAAACATGCGAGATCGTTGTAGACGGAAAGGAAGTGTGATCGTAGGGAGAAAATCAACAAAGAATCAAAGAGAAGTTTTGAGAGAATACGAACGGTTTCTTTGGAGCAGAGAGAGAAGGCGCTAGTTTGATTTTTTATTTTTTGGGGTGTTATTTCGTATATATAGCGCGTGTCTTCTAAAACGGATGGGGCCCACTAGCAAAGCGTCATATAGTTGCTAGCCCTTTGATCTTACTCCATCCTACATATGAAGTAGATCCTTATTCCTACTCTAAGAGATCATCCTCACCAGAGTTGGACCCATAAATATGTGTATATGTTTATTTTAGGATAATTAATATTTGTAAGATATTATGCTTATTTATTTATACTTTTAACCTTCTATAAGTGAATTATATTCTGAAATGGGCTTTTTTCAAAACAATTCCCGGTATAGGCTCAATTTGAAACAATTCTCGCGTAAGTCTCGTGCGTACCTTCTACTGTAAATGGAGATTTACAGATTTTTTTCGTCCATATTAGATGATGAAATGAATATCTGGTGAAAGCTTGGACGATATGGACTCAAAGATACTGGTCTCGCTTGATTCTGATTCCGAACGAGCTCATACGAGTTGCGGAACACGCGTAAGTCTCGTGCGTACCTTCTACTATAAATGGAGATTTACAAGTTCGTTCGTCCATATTAGACGGCGATAGACATATATGGTGAAATCTAGGATCAATACGGACCCAACGAAACTGGTCTCGATGGATTCCGATTCCGAACGAGCCCATACGAGCCATCCGAATCCACGTAAGTCCTAATGCAATATGTAATATATATGTAGATTGAACGATTTGAAAAAGAACAAAACATATATATGCATGTAGTATTGTAGTTAGACCCGGCAGAAATTAACCCGACCCGCAAACCCGACCCGACCCAACCCGATTTTTCTGGGTCATAACCCGTCAAATTGAACCCGTGACCCGTTTTCGACCCAACCCGATTGACCCGATTTTTTTTGGGTCAAAAATGGGTTGACCCGCCCCAACCCGTTTTTGACCCGAAAATTTGGCCAAAAAGATAAAAGTAATAAAGAAGCGGAAATTGTAAATTTTACCCAAAAAATTGTCAACACACTAGATAACTATTGTCAACAACATTAATAAACTGTCAACACGTTGGACAAATTGTCAACACACTAGATAATAAATTGCAAACATGACTAATTAATTAGTCAACACAATTAAATAAACTGTCACTAAGACTAATCAACTGTCAATATGGATAATTAAACTTTTAGAGAACTAGTAAAGTAAACTGTCAACATGACTAATTAAATTGTCAACAAGACTAAATAAACTGTCAACAGGACTGGTTAAATTGTCAACACGACTAATTAAACTGTCAACGAGACCAATAGACTGCCAACATGGCTAGTTAAGTTGTCAACACGGCTAACTAAATTGTCAACATCATTAATACTTTGTCAACAACACTAATAATCTATCAATAACACTACTAAAATGAAGTGCCAATACCATTAATGTACAACTTAGTCTTATTAGGCATATAAAGTAAGGTCTCGCTTATTAGGCATATAAAGTACCAATAATGTACAACTTAGTCTTATTATACAAAACGAGGCTCGAAACTATGTGTAAACACTAAAAGGCCTTAAATGAGATTAAGGTCCAATTTGGCAAAACGATGTCTGAATGGATTGAAACTTGATTTCAATGTCTATTAGAGATATTTGACCATGTGGGTAACTCTCAATCAAAACTTCTTCATGTTCAAGTAACACCTCCTTTTCTAAACATCAAACTAGTCATCACTCTCTAACTTGTGGCAATATGTATGGTCAACAACATCGATGTATTATTATGATTGAAAAAATTATACAACTTATTCTTATTAGGCATATAAAGTCCCATTAAGGTCTCGCTTACACTAAACGAGGCTTGAAACTATGCGTAAACGCTCAAAGACCTTTAAAGGCCTTAAATGGGCTTAAGGCCAATTTGGAAAAACGACGCCCAAACGATGTCGGAATGGAATGAAACTTGGTTTCAATGCTTATTAGAGATATTTGACCATGTGGGTAACTCTCAATCAAAACTTCTTCATGTTCAAGTAACACCTCCTTTTCTAAACATCAAACTAGTCATCACTCTCTAACTTGTGGCAATATGTATGGTCAACAACATCGATGTATTATTATGATTGAAAAAATTATACAACTTAGTCTTATTAGGCATATAAAGTCCCATTAAGGTCTCGCTTACACTAAACGAGGCTTGAAACTATGCGTAAAAGCTAAAAGACCTTAAAAGGCCTTAAATGGACTTAAGGCCAATTTGGAAAAACGACGCCCAAACCATGTCGGAATGGAATGAAACTTGGTTTCAATGCTTATTAGAGATATTTAACCATGTGGGTAACTTCCAATCACAACTTCTAACATTTCAAATAACACCTCCTTTGTAAAACCAAACTAGTGATAACTGTATAACTTGGCGCAATATGTATGGTCTACAACATCGATGTTGATTATTGTTCGAAAAATTATACAAGTTACAAGAATGGACATCAACAATGACAGTGAAGATAGTCCAATGTCAATGGACATGGAAGATTGACAAGAATATGAAGAACATGTTTTACTTTCTAAGTTATGAGATTGTTATTTTTTTGCAGTTTGAATTATGTGACTAAGTTGACAGATTGTTTTCATTTTAATACTCTATCTATCTTGAGTTGCATTAAACGATGGATTGATTATGGTTGTGAAGATGTGTTTTGATTTTGAGCAACATATCAGGTCTTTATTTGCCGTCGCATTGAACCTACCGTGTTTTATTTAGTCGATGGTTATTGACTTGTCCATAGGTTGTAAATTGTAATTTATAAATGTTTTCATTCGTTTTTTTTTCAAATATTAGCTAATCTACTAAAAGTTACTATGCCAAACTTATTCAAATAAATGAAAAGAAGGTAATGTAGTGGTGTTGCTATCGAAGCATACATTAAAATTTGCAATTAAGATTGACCCAAATTTAACATCAATATTTCGTAACGACTCAACTTGTTATGTCTCGGTAAGTTTTTACTCAAAGCGACTCGATCTGACAATAAATCCGTAACAAACGACTTGTTTGACTCCAAAATTTTCGACCCAAACCCGACCCGCCTATAAACCCGTAACAACCCGACCTGTTTGACCCGGTAATTTTAGACCCGAACCCGACCCGACCCGCCTATAAACCCGTAACAACCCGACCTGTTTGACCCGGTAATTTTAGACCCGAACCCGACCCGCCTATAAACCCGTAACAACCCGACCTGTTTTGACCCGGTAATTTTAGACCCGAACCCGACCCGACCCGCCCATAAACCCGTAACAACCCGACCTGTTTTGACCCGGTAATTTTAGACCCGAAATGACCCGACCCGAAAAAGACCCGACCCGGAGCACCCTTAACCCGAACCCGACCGACCCGACCCGATTGCCAGGTCTAATTGTAGTGTATGTGGCCAGCGTCTTATGCTTAAAGTTTTTTTAAAAAAAATTCGTGTATAAGAGACGCTGGTTATAAGTGGGAATATAAAAAAAACTGGTTCAGTTGGGAGACGCTGTCAAAACCAGCGTCATTTTTTCCATGTTCTGAAATGTCGTTTCTCCCAAGAAATTTATATCATAGTGTAGTTTGCTTTTTTAATGTGTCTTGAATTTTTCACCCTTTGTGTCTTGACCTTTTATGCTTATTCTATACAATTTACTCTCAAGTATTCTGTTATTGCACTTTATATAGTGCAGAATATCCAGTTGGGGTGCTCTAACAAAATGGTCTGGGTAAACTGTCAATAATGAATTATTGGGTGTATACTGACTATGCGAGAAACATTAATATTGTCAGTTATGACTTATGATGTATGATCAGTATTTTCGGCCATCATAATACTTGAAGGTAATAATCTCACAATTATTAATGCTATTATCAGAATTTGACAAATTTCTTGGAAAAATCGTACTATTATTACGGATATTCATTCTCTTTTACAAAACTTTCATGAGGTCCGTGTTTATCAGCAAATAATGAGTCCCAAAACTGAAATTCTTCCATGTGTAATTAATTCCACATTTGAAAATTTCTTTATATTGTGGGTTGATTTTCAAGATCTGCTTATGTAGTATGACTGTCATATACTTTTTGTAACGAACTATAGTTTGTTCACGTATAGAACATGAGAGTAATAAAATGGATGTATTTCTTATTAATTTTTAAATTTTGCTTATAAATAGGTTTATGCATACTATAATCTCTAAGGTTCCATTTATGGTTTTAAAAGAAAACCATGAAATAGATGACCAAGCGCATAATATCACGTCACGTGTAATATGTGCAACAAATTTTTGGTTTAAGATATTGAATTGTGTTTATAATGTAATTTATGATTTTCTTCCTTGGTAGAGAATTTGTGAAAAATATTGGAAATGTCATTGCAAAGGAGCTTTGATAAAGAGCATTTTGGGAACCTATTGTGTTCTTGAGTAAAGTAACAAAATGACTTTGAATTGCAGGTTCTCTAAAAGCATCTCACACAATGAAAGGTTGATTTGTGCGGCTGCATTTGCTTCTAGAAGTTAAATGATCTCATTAACCATTGGTTGTATAATGTTTGTTTGCTTCTTCACTTATTTCAATAGGTTTAATTAGGCATTGGTTGTATAAATTCAATTTGACATGCATTCTTCTCTGCTTTATATCTAAATTTTGAAGAAAACTCAACATTTTAAAACCACTATTGATATTTGTTTTCTATGGCATGTCTCGTTTCAGGATGTGGTCACTGCAGGCAATGACATCTAGAGTCCAAATCCGAGATTTTAAAGAGCTCAAAACAAGAGATACAAGTAAGTAAGACATGGCCCCAAGTGGAAGGAATTCCGTAGTAGACTCTCCTTAATATATTAGATCTTAGACCTCCTGATCATTTCATGATGAATTTTGTGTACATGAATTTTGTTTATACCCTGCTGATACTAAACATTTTGTAAAGCTTCTCATCTCCTTCTAATATATTTACCTTAATTTTAAAAATAATATATTTAATCATCTTCTTCTTAGAAATTGAGTTTCGTCATTTGTTCTCTTGAATTTTTTTATTTTTGTTGTTGACTTTGCGCACCAATCGATCTTGAATCTTGAGTATAAAGGAGAAAAGAGATTTTCAAATGTAGTTTGTAAATATTCCGTTCTTTTTTTTTATTACAGATGTGTTTTTTAAATTCAAATTTCTTTGCTTATAAGATGGAATTGGATTTTCCATTGAGTATATTTGAGACTTGGACTTTGGATGATAACTCTCACCTTTTTGTTGGATGACTCCTCTGCTTATATTAGTCAAGTTTCTGAGTTTCTGTTACGTGTGCGAGCAGGCACTTATGAGTCATGACACTAATTAAAATAGATGCGGTTGGTAACAACTTTCCCTATATATTCAAACTATGCAGAAAATTTCCCTATATATCCAAACTATGCAGCAAATTGCTATATATACTCTTCTTATATATTTTTAGACTTATTCACACACACACACACATATATATATTAGGGTCAATTACCGGAAACCACCCGTCCAATAGGGCCATTTGCCAAAAACCACCCGGATAACGACTATTTACCGTAAACCACCCGAATAACGCATTCTGTTCCTCAACAACCACCCGCCCCCTTATGTCGTCTGTTACTTCGTTAACGCGCCTCACACGCTATTATTTTATTATTTTTTCATTTTCTTTTTATCTTTTTCCTTTAATTCAATATCTTTTATATCTTTTATATCTTTTAATTTTTTACCCCAATTTTTTTGAATTTAATCTTTCTATCCCTAACCCTTTTACCTGAGGCTGTAAAAAAAGTAAAAAAACCCTAATCTTATTATCTCTCTCTCTCTCTCTCTCAATGAAGTGAAGAGGTGATTCAGTGGCGCCGCCCTCAATCTCAAATCTCCATCCCTCTCGATATCTCTTTCTCTAAATCATTGTAACTGAAAAGCGCGTTTAAAGGAGGCGATTGAAGTGAAGTGAAGGAGGCGATTCCGAGGAGCCGATTGAACGAAACTGGGAGATTGTAGAAGGCGTCGGAAGGTCGCGAACTACACATTGAAGGAAGCTGTGAACAAGGTTAGTTGATCCTTCTATGAAATTGGGGGATTTATTGATTTAGGGTTAGGGTTTTATGAAATTTGGGGATTTTCGGATTTAGGGTCAGGGTTCTAAGAAATTGGGGTTTTTTGAGAATTTGGGTTACGGTTTTTTGAAATTGGGATTTAGGATTAGGGTTTAAGGAAATTGGTTTTTTTGGGGAATTAGGGTTACGTTTAATGAAATTGGTTGTTTTTGGAAATTAGGGTTTCGGTTTAATGAAATTGGGGGGTTTTTGGGAATTAGGGTTAAGGTTTTATCAAATTGGGGGTTTTTGAGATTTTGAGTTAGGGTTTTATCGAATTGGGGTTTTTTTGGGATTTAGGGTTTTGAATGTAATGGTTTTTGGGGTTTGTCGTGTCTGATTTTGGGGGTTGGGAGTTTATCAAATTTGTGTATTATTGTGTTTTTGTCTCTTCTCTCTCCCTTTCCTCTGCCATGTCTTGTTATAATGTGATGTTAGATTCTCTGCCTTGTGAAAACCAGAATAGGAAGTTAGGAATAAAAAACAAGTGGGGGCAGTAATTTTGGCAAATGTGTAAAAGGGGTCAAAGATTCTCTACACATTTTTTAATTTATTTTCACCTTATTTAATGAAGTGGGTGGCAGACATGAATATACATCTGAGAGTGATGTGTGGGGGTTACTTTTTCATATCTGAATCAAACAAGATATGTCATGGGAAAAATAAAGTTCAGTATTATAAGAATTTTGATCCATATTTATTGTCTAAAGTAGTGATCGAAAATATGATGAAAGAAGATGTAGGATTAAATTTCATCAAGGAAGTCTGGTTTTTAGAGCCTAGTGTTGGTTTTGACAAAGGTCTTAGGCTCCTTGATAGTGACGAGGCAGTTATGGAAGCTGCAAATTCTGTTGGGAAGGACAATATGATGCATCTTTATGTGGTTTGCTGAGAAATCAAAGCCCAATAACACAGCCCAATCCTATATCTGGGGTAACTGAGCCCAATCCATCTGGTAGTAGTGTGAGTATAAAAACCAATCATGTGAGGGAAGCCCAATCAGATGACAATGGTCCATCAAAAAGGTATCCAAGTTTCAATGCTCTTACTGATTTTAAGAAGAAAATAGGGTTCAAGTGTGGTATGATCTTTGGATCTAATGAAATTTTTAGAAAGGCTTTGACACAGTTTTCTATAGAAAACGGGGGGACTACTACTATCTGCATAATGATAAGAATAAGGTGTCAGTGTATTGTAAGAATAAGTGTGACTGTAGTATGAGCCATTCTAGAAAGAAGTGTACCTGTATGCAAATATACTGTGGATTTAAAGCCTGTGCTAGGAAGATGGATTATGATGGAAGTTTTCAGTTAAAAACTTGGGAAGGGAAACACAAGTGTGGGTGGCAGCATAAGAATACTAAGTTGACTTCTAAGTGGTTGGCTGAGACTTATCTTGAGCATTATAGAGATGACCCTACATGGAAGCTGGTGGCTTTCATCAATGCTGTGAGGAGAGACCACAATGTGCACATCACATATAACCACGCCTGGAAAGAAAGGCTTAGGGCTATGTTGGAGGCACATGGTGATGCAACACAGCAGTATGGCAGAGTGTATGACTATGCAGCAACTTTGAGAAGGTGGAATCCAGGGTCATCTGCATTTCTGAAGATGGACATTGGTGATCCAGAGAAACCACTGTTTCAGAGAATGTATGTCTGCTTTGAAGCTTGTAAGCTTGGGTTTTTAGAAGGTTGTAGACCTATCATAGGATTAGATGGATGTCACTTGAAGGGTGCATATACTGGTCAAGTCTTTGTGGAAATAGGAAAGGATGGAAATGACAACATATTTCCCATTGCTTTTTCTGTTGCTGAGCAAGAGAGAAAGGACACATGGCTTTGGTTTGTGGATATTTTATTAAGGGATATTGGCCAGTGCAATCCAACTTTTTATGTCTGATAGACAGAAGGTATGTATTGCTCCATACTTTCTCCTTATCTTTTTACATCTAATATGATGTCTTCTAATAATATGTTCATTTTGACAGGGATTGTTAGAGGCAATACATGAACTAGCCCCTAATGCTGAGAAAAGAGCATGTGTCACACACTTGTACCAAAATGTCAAAAAAACAGTGGCCAGGCAAAGCTTTAAAGGATGCTATTTGGGCAGCTGCTAGGGCGTGCATTCAGTCTGACTTCCAGAAAGCAATGGATGAGATCAAAGAGTTGAGTGTGCCTTGTCATCAATATCTTGTTGATTCAGATCCCAGGACTTGGTCAAGGCATGGATTTAGCCACTACACAAAGTCTGACATGATCCTCAACAACATCTGTGAGAGTTTCAACTCATTCATTCTGCATGCAAGGGATAAACCATTGCTTAGCATGTGTGAGTGGATCAGGAGACAGCTTATGAAGAGATTTGTGGCTAAGCGTGAAGGAATGCAGACATATATGGGCAGGTTCACACCTAAGGCCAATAAGTTGATTGAGTTGGCTAAGGAAGAGGGAAGCAGAAACTGTGTTGCTATATATGCTGGGGGAGATAGCTTTGAGGTGGATCATTTTGGGAAGACATTTGTTATGGACTTAGGAGCACAAAGTTGTGGCTGCAACAAGTGGGACCTCACTGGCATCCCATGTGCACATGCTATGTGTTGCATCATTAAGGAAAGGCGTCAGGTTGAGGACTTTGTGCATGACTACTACACCAAGGAGAGATACTTGTTGGCATACAGACACATGATTAGCCCAATGCCAGGGGAATCTCAGTGGGAAAGGACTAATGACATCCCTCCACTACCACCTAAGTTAATTGTCCAATCTGGTAGGCCTAAGAAAAAAAGAAGAAGAGAAGCAGGAGAACAAATGTCAAAGAAGAAAATCAGAATTGGAGGACCAAGGAACTGCTCAAACTGTGGCCAACTCGGGCACTACAAGAACAAATGCACAAATGCACCAAAAGGTCCAGGACCAGTGAGAGAGCCTAACTTAGGAGGAAGGCCCAACAATAAGACCAATGTGGTTATTGGCTCACAGAAGAGGAAATACAACAGGAAGAAGGTAGTTCTCTTGTATTTTATTACAATTTACAATTTCCAACCTATATCTAATGTGTTTCTCATGTCCCTAATAGGTACCTGTTAATCAAGCCACTGAAGCTGGGATGCATTTGAACAAGGTGAGAACCAAGGAACTCCAAATATGTCCCAACAGAATTCCACAAATAGTTCTGGAGTTGCCTCTCAACATCAAAGTTCCCAGGTAAGAATTGTTCTATTTTATAACATAATATTGCCTTTTTATTTTTGTTCCAATGAATCTGATTTGACATTAAATTCCATTGTTTTTATAAGGTCCAACAATCAGCCACACAAGGGACACAAGGGCAGTGCAGCCAGACCAATCAAGGTCCAAGTCAACCACCAAGGAAGCCTTATTTCCCTACCAGAGCACCCAGGAACAAAGTTTTAACCTCGGTGAGTCAGTTGCAAGGAGCTTTAAGGAGATCAACGAGGAAGAAGTCGCACCAAGGCACTAGTTTATGAACATTATGTTGTCAAGCATGTTTTGTATGAGGAAAATTGTTAAACCCTCATGTCTTATGTTATGTTATGTTTGTCTTAGATTATGGTTTCATGAAACATGTATTTGGTGTCACTTTTGGACATGTTATATGCTTATGTAATTTCTGAACAGGTCATTTTGGTGTCATTTAGGACATGTTATGTGGTCTAAATGGTAGAAATGGCAGAAATGGTTGCAGAAATGGTTATGTGGTCTAAATGGTAGAAATGTCAAAAGTGTCATTTGCAATTGTACATGCCTGCAGTGTTATAAATGCTTGCATATATGCAGTTGGCAATGTGCAGAAATCGGTCAAAAGTGCATAAATTCTGCACAAATTTGATAAGGTAGAGTTGGTAAAGCTTTAAGATGATATAAATTCTGCTGCAATTAATCACTTTGACCAACCTAAATTCTGCAAAAAAACAGTCTTCCATACATGCAAGTCTGACTTCCACACTAAATTCGCCACCAACCAAACCCCCCCTAATGCTCACTCTTCACTCTTCATCCTCCTATATATACAACTCCTCCATAGTGCAGATTTTCATCATCTTCTCAACTAAAATTGCTAATCCATAAAATGCCTTGGTAGTCAGCTCCGACGATACAACCGATAGCGATTTCCCCGACGATTCGAGCCAGAGTGAAGAAAGGTTTTTCATGACTAAAATGAAGAGATCATTTGTAGAAGATGATTTTCGTCTAGTAAGTCCTAATCTTTTTTTTTCGACTTTGACATTTTTATTAAAGAATCCTTATTTAATCTCAAATGTTCTTGTGTAGCCACTGCCTTTCGATCACGCCAACAAGTTTCTCAAGCGGTTCGTCAATGTCAATATCACCCCATATAAGGGCAACAAGTCATGGCCGGTTTTGGTAAAATTTAGCGACCACGGCAAACCACACAATTGCTATAAGTTTGGCAAAGGGTGGAGAAACTTTGTGGAGGACAACAAAATAGTGAGAAATGATTCTTGTCTATTTGAGTACATGCCTGCAGACGCTGGTGGTCCGGTGTACGACGTCACTATCTTCAAAGGTTGAAGTTCACATGGTCTGTTTTTATCTTAGGTCGAAGTTCAGTATCTTTGTTATGTCCAAGTTATCCAAGCTATGTTATGTCCATGTGCTGCAAGCATCTATGCTGCAAGCATTTAGACTCTTGTTTCAATTTCCTTAATGAAATTTTCTTTTTTCTGTCTACAATAACACAGTAAACATAAACAAACTGAACACCATTGAATTAACACAGTAAATTTGCTTTCAGTTTCCTTAACTAACACCATTGAATTAACAAAATGAAGAACACCATCCTAACACCAGTCAATACAGTAAACATAAACAAAAAACACCCAATCCTAACACCATCTGCTAAACCCACATGACAACTCCAATTAACACCAAGAAGAACAACATAAACACTACAACTGAGATTGGTAATTTCTTAGCACCTTCTAACTGTGACATTTTCTTAGCAAGAACCTCTGTCTAAACTTTAAATTCTTCCTTCTCAAACATTATTTGCCTTACTTGATCTTGCAGCTTCAAATTCTCAGATTCCATCCTCTTCTTCTCTTTAACAAGCTTGTTGATCACATTCATAACTCTTCCATTGTATTCTTCATCTCTCCACACGAAAAACTTACATTTTTGGTTTGTTCTATTCAAAGCACAACCCCAGAAACGCCTTCCGTAGTTGTAATAAGTGTGTGCAGTGGATTTTGTCACTACATGACCACAATGACATACCATTTGTTGTGAGTTTATGGAAGAAGTAGTTGAGTTCGACATTATCACCTGTCAACAACACTCAGCAACCTCAAATTATGACTCACCAACACTCAGCAACACTAACAATCTCAAATTTCATACAAATAAAACCAGAAAACAACCCCAATTTGACATAACAACAAATCGCGAAAAAAACCCTAAATTCGCCCTAACCAGAAGAATCAAGAGAGACAGAGAAAGATAAAGAGAGATTGAGATCTTCGGTACTAACCTTGCACGAGAGAGATGGCGAGAGAGATCGAGCAAGCCAGAGCAAGCGAGAGTGATCGAAAGATCTCAGGGAAGATGATGAGGGATCGAGCGAAGAAATTCTCCAGATAACATGTTATGTAAAGGGTTAGGGATAGAAAGATTAAATTCAGAAAAATTGGGGTAAAAAATTAAAAGATGTAAAAGATATTGAATTAAAGGAAAAAGATAAAAAGAAAATGATAAAATAATAAAATAATAGCGCGTGAGGCGCGTTAACGAAGAAACAGACGGCATAAGGGGGCGGGTGGTTGTTGAGGAACGGAATGCGTTATCTGGGTGGTTTACGGTAAATAGTCGTTATCCGGGTGGTTTCTGGAAAATGGCCCTATTGGACAGGTGGTTTCCGGTAATTGACCCGCACATGATGGTGTTGTTGAACTCACAAAAATATGATAAGCTGACACGCTGATGATGCTAAATTTATTTTTGATCCTAACATACAATTGATCAAGCTAGCATGAGCATGAGTACCAAGAGGCATTAGAAACATGCTTGTCAAGTAATTAATATATTGTTTCAAGACAGGAAATACTTCTAAGTTGTTCAAGGAGTAACAAATGATTAGAAATAAGTTAACTACAAGTACGTGTGTATATACATGTCATGATTGGAAATAAGTTAACTACAAGTACGTGTGTATATACATGTCATGGTAATTCTGTTTCCTTTATTTTGCTACCTATGAGAGAATTTGTTAATTCTAGCTTATGTGTTATATTTAGTATAACAACATATATACAAATGAACTTTTCTTTTTGGATTAACACAACCATCGTATATTTATGTCAAAGGAACGATTTTGGGGTTTTTGGGTTGAAGTTGAGCCTTTATGCCCTCCACACCCACGACCTCGGCGACACCCTTAATGGCTGCATACACACGGGTTTCCGGTAAAATTTATCTTACGGTGTGAACTGCGAACTCATCTTAACTGTGAACATTACTATCTTATATGTGAACATAATTGTATGTGAATCTTAAGTATAAATGGTTAATGTTCACATATGAGGTAAACTGTGAACCTTATATGTGAATTAGTACTACAAGTTCACATATAAGGTAGTAATGTTCACAGTTCGTATTTCACACCGTAAGAATTATTTTCACCGGATCATCCCTCCTAATTACACAGGCTGGAGTGACTTCTCTTTTCCTGATTGTATCTCTTCATCTATGGATTTTTTATCCAACTCAAGCTTTTGCAAACACTACTACAAGGTGCCAAAAGAAGGTTGAGATCGATGATGACCAGAAATGAGCCGATCACTCAATGAGCAGTGCCGCTTTCTGGGTCTGTAACCTTGATATCAAGATAGACTTTTGATTCGATGTAATACTACACTTTGTTGGAAGGTATCTTCTGAATTTGAGGAGCAATGAGCTGATGAAAATGTAAAAGGATGGGAGATTGAGGGACAAGAGAATGGCCATAACCCTTTTGAGGTTCCTTTATTTGATCTTGATTTTTACAATATAGTGGAAGAGCTGATGGAAGTTGGACCTGAAATTTTGAAAGAGGTTAGTGTTGAGAATTAATATTGGTTGTTATCTTTGTTCTTTTTAGGGAGATTTGATCACTACTTTGTTTGTATTTGAACCAACTTGACTCTCATATCCTTGAACAACAAAGATATTGTGAATAGTGATGCTTCTGGTTCCTACATTTTACTTTGAACAACTTCTGATCTGCTCTACTGCTTCATGCTAGGCCTTAGGCCTTATCTGCTCTACTGTAATATCTTTGGTCATTTTGCATTATCATCCATCTATGTCCCTTCTTCTCCATATAGATTTTTTATCCCTGCGTGATTTATTTCTTTCGGTTGATTTTCTGTTTAGGAGTGATCGGTGATGTTTTACCTTGCTCGAAATGTATGAGTGCTTGATTAGACCACCTTAACGAAATGGAATATATTCGAGTTCTATGTTCATTTTACATGTATTCAATATGATTTGAGGTCGAATCCTTTTCAAGAAGGGGAGAATGATGCGGGAGCATTAGAGCTATCATCGAGGACACTTTGTCCTAAATCTAGAGTTGTGCTAACCACTGCAGCAAGGTCTAAATACCGCCATGAGCCATCATTGGAGTCATTGGTAGTAGCCCGAGCTCGTATGGTGGCCATTCAAGCTCGTAGAGATCAGGTTCAAGTCAAGATGAGAAGTCAAGTATTGAAGATGAAATAAACTAGACTCAAAGACGAAACTCTGGGATTTAGAATCACTCCAATCTGATCTCGGACGATACAGAACGTACGAGCCGTTTCAAAAAGAGTCGTCGGAGACATATTTACGACCGCGATCGCGAGAATTACATGGCGATTGCCATCCAACAGTTCTACTCGTGGGCGTTGACAACAGTTCTGCTCGCGGGCATTTAAATTGTTACAAAAGCCGTAGCCAAATTGCTATAAACCGCAATCGCCGTATTCTCATGGAGATCGCCATCTTACAAGCGGCAGAAGGATGCGAGATTTCTATACTTAGTTGTTTTCGGGATTATTTGTTTTGAGGATATTTTTGGCAATACTTTTAATTAGTTATTTCTTTTATTATTGGCCACCTTATTAACCCTATATAAGGTTTGTCCTAGTTATTGTTTTAGGCAGCCAGATGATTATTATGAATTGAGAAAACGTTGTTTTTGTTCCTCCAAAAGAGAGCTTTTGTGAGAAGAGTGTCATGTGTGCATTGTTGTTGAACTCGCCTTGTACTTGTGTGTGTCAATCTCTTCCATAAGATTGATGCTATCAGGACTCCATAGAGCATCCTCCAGGTGCCTTGGCCTACCATAGCCATTGTGTTTGGTTGTAATTCATTGGGGTTTCTTCATCATTCGGTAAGGTTCTTGTTCTTAAGTTCAAGGGTTTTATCGTTGTTTGATTTGGTTCCAGTTGGCCTATCATTCGACTTATCCTTCTTTCATTTCATTCTAATTCCGCCTATCTTCTCTGTTTGAGTTTCTGTTTGAGGTTTGGTGTCTAGATCGGACAACAACGACTTATCCCCGCATCAAATTGGTATCAGAGTTGTGTTGACACCATCCCGTCTTCACAAGAACATCACGAGACCCCACTATCAAAAATCACAAAAAAGAGTCAGTTTTTGTTTTCTTGTTTGTCAGTTTCTTTCAGAAATTGATTTTTAGTCTTCTAGTACTTCGATCTTTCTTGTTCGGTCTGTTTCAGGTTGTGTACAAGAAGCATGGATCGATTCGTGTTTGTGGAGATCGATAGATTGGAGTTTGGAGCACCCTTGTCCCAAAATCCATTCATCCCATCACCCCAGCACAAATTCATCCTTGCCTACAAAAAACACATCCGTCAAGAAACCCTAGAGTTGCTGAAGAAATTCATTCATTGGAGCGCAAGACAAATCTTCTACAAGAAAATTGTATCTCTTCAACAAGGAAATCAAGTTGGTTAGTTCTTTTGTTTTATTTTATTTTGTTGAGACAAAAATATATATATAGAGAGAGAGAGAGAGGCCGGTTCCGGTGTAACGAGTTTTATGGTGTAACGAGTGGACAAATCAGAAGCGTCAGATTAGATTATTTGGATGGCTTGATTTAAAAGGAGAAAAAAAGGAAAAATAAATTAACAACCTTAATTATAGGATTGTACTGTTTAAATCAGCACTCTCTCTCCGAAATTAAGGGTTTTTTCAATTAATTAATTTGATTAAAAATGGGAAGTTATAAAAGATAGGAGAGAGAATCCTAAAATTTCTCCATTAACTCTCAAACTCGTTTCTGTTGAACGTCGTATTCGGGTTTGTTAATGTTGATATTCACTGAACGTCATATTCGGGTTTGTTAATGTTGATATTCACCTTTATTTACCTGTTGATATTCAGCTTTGTTTACTTCAGTAGTATTCGGGTTTGTTAATGTTGATCTTCACCTTTATTTACCTCAATCATATTCGGGTTCATTAAGGTTGATATTCAACTTTATTTACCTATATAATTCATGCACTAATTGCATTCTCATATGTTTGTGCCTTTGTTCAATCTTTTACGATAATTTGTTCATGTTTATTTAGTTGATATTCAAGTACATTTTCTAACGGTGCAAACATATATATTCATCAATACAGTTGTATTTGGGTTTGTCAACCTGATATTCAGTTTTATTTACTTATGTATTCAGTCATTGCATTCACAAATATGCTTATGTGATGATAAGTTCATGTTTATGCAATTATAATCAATAATGTTTTTTGAATATGAATCAAGTACAATCCGAATATCACAATTTGATTCTTGAAAATTGTAATTTTTGTGTGAATCTAGTATGCTAACATGTAATGTCATAGAGATATCAATATCATCACTTAAAACATGAATATCATCTCCTAGATACATGAACATTGTCATGCAAAGTCGTGAATATCATCTCTCGTATTGAATCTGAGCTTGTGCTTGAATCTTTCTCAACCATTCCAGAAGTATTATCCTGAATATCACCTAATTAAAACATGAATATTAGTATTGATTTATAATTTGAAAAAATGATAACAATGAATAGCAAAACTTTATACTACCGTAATAAAAAAATAGCATCATAAATTACACCAAATCTTAATCAATGTATCAATTACATGAGACTAAATCCTCAAACCTTAGCACATATACGAAGACACATCATAAATTGTATCTATAGGCAGAGGCATGAAAAATAGCATCAGATGTCCTAGTTAATAATATCCGATACGGCAATGCATGTTTATGTGTATATGAGTGAAAGTGGGTTTGGTTAGGTGGATGACCTGATTCCATGGCCTGGTCCACATATAATGTCTGTCGCTTTCACATTTGTTGACCCACTCACTATCGATATGCAATCATCTCCTGCCAAACACAACATTAATAAGTCAATCTTAACTTAATTACTATACCTTTATGAAATCAATGCTCTACTTATTACGAATACATTGACTAGCATACTAATTAATTAGGTATAGTATAGTGTATGACAGTATGAATACTAGTTTTTATGACGGATCTTTGAATGACGACGTTCTTCGAAGCCGATACGTGAATTCCGTCGGTTTAAAAGGGAATGACCGGGTTGTCGCTATTGACGAAGGCGAAACCCTCGACATAATCGAACGATTCGCTCGGCTGTCCAAGACCTCCCTTGCCTCACTACAAGAAAAACAGTTTATTGCAACGACTTTTGGCAACGACAAAAATTTGTTGTTGCAAAACATTTCATTAGCAACGACTTATATATTGCGTTGCAATAGTTGTTGCAATACATGGAATTTTATTTTCCCTCCCTCTGAAAAATGGGCGGCTAAATTGCAAAAGTTGATACATATTTTTTGCATCGGAAAAGTCGTTGCAATAAAAATTATACAAGTAAGGTAACGAATTAGTCGTTGCAATATAACATTTATATGTAAAGCAACGACTGTTGTCGTTGCAATATAATTCCTCTAATTACTGTCGTTGCGAAATCTAGAGCCAAATCTGATTTATCTTTAGAAGAAACCCTCGCAAGCCGCAATTCCTCTTCCCACATTCCTTTGCCTCCATCTCCCTCCTCTACGCTCTCCCTCTCCCTCCTACTTTCCTCCCTCTCCACCGCCGCAATTCCTCTTCCCACATTCCTTTGCCTCCATCAACCCCCGCCGCTGCATCTCCCACCTCGAGTCTCTCTCCTCTATCAAACCCGTAAACTCTCGTCTTCTCAACAACCCATTTTCTCTACCTCTCAATCTCTAACTCCTCTTCAGCCGCCTCATGGGCCAGAGCGAGATTGGGGCGTCGGAGCTCCAAACGGGGGAACCGGGTAAGTACAGCGGTGGATGGAGACTACTCGTCGAAGAGGAGCAACAACTATGAGAAGAGGGAGATGATAAGGTTAACTCTACTCCTTGTTTATATCCTTTGATTCGCATTTGGTGTTTTTATTGCCCCAGAAGCATGGATGAGAAAAATTTGATGGAGGATATCTTCTGACCAGGAGCACACCATAGATGAGCTTCAGGTCGAAGCGGCTTGTTTACTGCCCCGAAAGCATGCAACTTCCAGTTCAATAAGGTCGGTTGCCACTCGTGTATATCAGAACATACGCTGCCTATTTCTCTTTTAACCAACGAAATCCATTTCGGGTCTCCACCCATTTCTTCAAAAACCACCATCAGATTTCCCTCTGGTTTTAGCCAGGAGCGCGGTACATGGTACCTGAAAATTTTATCTTGCACTTAGGTAGACATAAATTACTGATGCTAAGAAGAGGTAGAATCTTATATTTTACTCACCGTCTTTGTGAAGGATCACCGCAGTAAACCGGACATTTCTTTTCAGTATAATACCATGCATAGTTGCATTCACCACAAGTGCCTGATGCCTTGTAAGCAGGCCAATTGACTCATGTATATAAACTGGGGCTGATTCATCAAACAGAATGAGGGAGTCCATTCTAATTTTGTCTTGGTGCTCTTCTGGAGTGTTGTATGTCTCTATTGTGAGTCATGGAGTTTGGTTGATTTGATTCTATTCAGTTAGTTTTACAGGTTTTCTTTAGTTGAGCTTTGTAACCAATGTGGTTTATGTTGTGCATCTTCCTGGCAAGTAAAGATCTTTTTTACTTTGTGCATAAGCACTACAGAGAGCTGCAGAATTATGATACATATTGATGCTTCTTGTTGCCGTACTACTTAGGTGTAAGGATTAGTTTTAAAGTAAATATGTTTGATAAGTGCGTGTTTTTCCAGGTCGGCTTAGATATTGAAGCAAGACTCTTTATCTCCATCTTACAAGTTATTTCTCAATAAACATGGTGGGAAAAATTTGCTGATCCTGCAAGGTGTTAAAGAGATTGCAACAGGCATGTCTTTCTCTAATCTAGAAGGGATAGAGAAGTACTATAAAGCTTTGGGTGTTAATACCAAATTGGATCCGCACATGAAAGTCCCATGATCCGTATGAATCCTTGCTCAATTCTTTTTAATTTTCTCACTTTACCTTTTAACAGTATGAATACTCATTCTTGATCTGGTTATGAACTTCATTTGTCTTCCTTCACTATACACCAAATCACTATAATGTTAATGATGTCTAACATACAACCACATTATATCTGATAAGTGTCAAGTGATCAATGATAAGTGTCAAGTGATCAAGTTTGTGGAGTATCTAGCTTCTTTTCTTGTAATGTTAATTTTCATGAATTGCATAGCTGCTAATTTTGTTGATCCCACTGTAAGTTGTAACCAACAAGTATGGTCAGCTTGCTTAGGAGATAATATATGGAAATTAATTCTCATTAATTCCTTTTATATAGTTTGGGATCTGTATTTCTGATAGAGTGAGATTGACAGCTGTAATGCATCAATGGTATCCTGAATCTGGGAAAATCTCTTCTACCCTATTGCACCAAATTTTTGGTGAAAGACTAGTATGTTCTCTTTGCACTATTAGACATTGCTTTTTGCTTGTGGAAATTAATTAGAATTTAATAAGCTTCTATCTGTTAAAAACAGAAACTCTTTCTCCAAGACTTCTCTTCTCTTTCTCATGATGCCAAGTCGGTCCTCTCTGCTACATATATGCTAGACCAACATTGATTTCTATTTAATGTATAAGTGGCCAATTTGTCAAATCCTGCTAGTTGGTTGTCTTTTTAATCTATCTTTCGATCTAAATGTTAACTTCACTTTAAACCTAATCTAGCATGATTATTTCAGGGAAATCATTAGTGACAAAGGTATTCTTTGCTTGCAGGTCTGCAAGTTTTTGGAAGCTTCTAAATTATCCTTTGCCCTAGAATATGGCCCAAAACTCATAGAAGATTATGTTATGGTGAAGCATTTGCCTAATTCTCCGAAAGATGATCATCATAAACGATGTTTTTATTGTTCTTTGTTTGGTTGGTGCAGTTATAACTGGTGTGATGACAATTGACAAAAGGTATCGCTATTACTTATTATATCACTAATCATCTTTAAGTTAAATACTATATTTGGAGTTGATTCTACGACATTGAATAATTATTTTTTGGGCTAAGCCACCCCGTTGTCTATTTTTAATTCGATGTTATAGAATGCTCTCTATTTTTTTTGTTTATTCTAAGATAGAAAAACTTAATCAATCTATGTTTTTTATATAGATGTGGAACACTTCATAATAATCTCATTGTTTTAAACCTCAACATGAGATTTTCATTATTCATTTTTAGCTGGGGACCAGTTTCTTTTACTGTTTCTTTACTATTTCTTTTGGTACATTTTTTTGCAGTAGGATTGATCAAGTCCCATAATAGCAACTAAGAATTCTATGCACATGTTTCTTGACTATTATTGTTGGATGAAAAATCTTCCATAAACCTGTGTACTGCTTTTATCTTTTTTTTAAAGTTTTATCTTTATTCTGAAGTTATTAAAATTTCTATTTTGTACAGATTGCAGTTGAGAAATGAATTTCACATAAGCAAGGTGTCTTCTTTTCAGGTGTTGAAGCATTGAAGGTTGATTTTGGGATATGGAAATGAATTTCACATAAGCAAGGTGTCTTCTTTTCAGGTGTTGAAGCATTGAAGGTTGATTTTGGGATATTGTGGAAGGGATTATTATGAAATGATTTTGGATAGAGTTTGTATGATTTTGGATGCATGTTGGGAAATGAAAACTTGGATGTTGGACATCTTTTTTATACAGATTGTAATTTAAACAAGTTTTTGAAGTTTTTGTACAGTTGAAGTTATTATTGTTATGATCTTGGATACAAGCTATGAATGTGAATCATAAGAATTGTGGGAAGAGGTCGTTGCAAAATAAAAACGTGTTACTGGTTGAAATTATGTATTGCAACGACAAAGCTTGTTGCATAAAATATTCTATTGCAACGACATCAGTAGTTGTGAAAATTATCAATGTATTGCAACGACATCAGTAGTTGTGAAAATTATCAATGTATTGCAACGACAATACTTGTTGCCAATTTTTGCAAATGTATTGCAACGACATTAGTTGTTGCAAAAATCTTACTAGTTGATACTTTGAATTGCAACGACAAATCTTTTGCAACGAGAAATGTCGTTGTGAAAGAAAGCTATTTTTAGCAACGAAAAATGTCGTTGCAATAGCCTTTTACTACGGGCTTACGGGCAACGACCCCGCAACGACAAAAGTCGTTGCTAAAAACATTTTTCGCAACGAATTTTCTTTTTTTGCAACGATTTTGGTCGTTGCAAAAAACAAGTTTTCTTGTAGTGCCTGTAACCACCTGCCCGCTCACTCCGGCGTTTCAACACATCTTGCCCCGCCGCTTACGTCTGCGTAACAAACACCTCCTTCACATCCGTCGTTGACGATCTGCAGTAGAAATCGCCCTAATTAGGTTTTGAAGATAAGCAGAACATGTTGACGGATGAGGAGGAAAGGGAAGATTGAGAATGAGAGTGGCTTTGGGAAGGAAGGTGTATTTAGGTTTTTAGTGAATTAGATTTGGAAAGAGAATAATTTCAAATCCCCTAATTACGGGATTGACTCTGTTGAAAGATTGAATATGGTGTGCACAATCCCATATTAAAACCGTACGACTCACTCAAATCAATCTCAACCATTTATTTTTCCCTAATCCTACGGTTGAAATTTATCCACTCGTTACACCCTAAAATGGTATTACACCAGAACCTAAATATATATATAGAGAGAGAGAGAGATTTAAGCTCATGAGAAACCACCTCTTAGGGTAAAACGGAGTTAACGATTTAGAGCCGTTAGATCATGTTTAGATGAATGGATCAGATTTAATTAAAGATAATAATAATATTAAGGATAATAAATCTGAATTACCTATCTATATTTTAGGGATTCGCTTTCCTTTTTCACTTGTTCTCTCTCTGAATGAACTCTCATCTCATCGTCTTCATTGAACCCTCGCCTCCTCCTCGACGAACTCTACTCCTGGCAAATCTCTTAATTAAGGTATTTATTTCCCTCTTAGCAAGGCAGCATACATTTCCATGGTTTCAAAGAGTATCATGTCTAAAGAGTCTCATGCCTATTTCAGCGAGACTAATTCTATTCTTCAAGACTCCTTTTATCTTCTCCAATTCTCCTTAAGGAATCTAAAATCGAATTCTCCTTTTCTCTGATTTTCCTATTCTGTTTTGCTTTTTATTTAATCTGGTTGAAAGTTCTCTGCTTTTGGGGATGGAGCTTTGAGTTTATCTGTAAGTATGCACCAAATCTGAACCTGCCAAATTTGTATAGATATACACCGTATCAATGTTTTTATTAGAACAAAATTAGGTTTGATTATTTATCACCTACGTTTGTGTTGATATTCAGATTAGTTATCGTGATATGCAATATCAACTTGTTGATGAAATTGAAAACGTTGTTTGAGCTCATATTCATTATATATATGATATGCAGCTATATGAGTATAATATTCACATATAGTGTGTTGATATTCACGTGTTTGTGTGTGATATGCACACTACGGTTTGCATTACGCAAATCACATGTAGTTTTATTTTAAGTGCATTCTTAATATGATGAATTTGATGACCAACGATTGGTGCATATCGCTACAGATTTGGTGCATATCGTTGTAGATTTGGTGCATATCTATAAAGATTTAGTGCATATCGCTACGAATTTGGTTCATATATATACATATTTAGTGCATATCGCTGCAGATTTGGTGCATATCTATACATATTTAGTGCATATCGATACGGATTTGGTGCATATCTATAGATATGTGTTGTATATCAAGTAGAAAGTTGTAAATCTTGGAAAACGAACCCTAGTACGTCTTCAACGCCAATAACACGAGTACCAAATAATAATAATTCTTCGTTTGTCAAACCATCATCTGAAACATCAAAAACATCGTCTGAGAAGAATAAATCACATCGCCATTTGGGTTTTTTCTGCATATGTGAACTTGTGTTGTGCATATAAACTAAAAATGTGTGCATTGAGGAAGAAATAGATCACATCATCAATCGAGTTCTTCTGCATACCTAAACTATTTTTGTGCATATCAATGAATAGTTAGTGCACATCCGTTAACAACTATTGCATATCAAATAAGCGTACAATTGAAACCCTAGAGTCCCATAATAAAATTCACTACGACATATGATTTGAGAGGCGATTCACTACGACAGTGGAAAAACAACGCATATGAAAACTTAATTACTGCATAACGCCTCAAAATTTGAAACCCTTAAATGCTACTGCATAACAACGAATGGAATATGTATATCGTTCTAGCGAGTTCGCATATCAGAATTAAACCCTAACGAACCCTAGCGAGTTCGCATAACGGCGAATATGTTGTTCAATTACATCAAACCCTAATCAAATTCCTATGAATCTAATACATCAAAGTCGAATTAAATCAAACCCTAGTCACATAAGGTCCCCCTTTGTTGATCATACGATTTGAGAGGCGAACAAAATTGAAAGTCGTTCAACAGATCTACTGCATATCTAGTAAATCAGATTGCATAACGTCTAAAAAGAAACGCATACGACAACTTAATTGATGCATAACACCTCAAAATTCGAAACCCTAAATAGCTACTGCATAACGAGGATGCGGAATTGCATATCGAACTTACGAATTCGCATATCAGAATGAAACATCTTGAAACTAACCTTCTCCCATGGAGATTTGTGTGTTGTTGTATCAATCAAACAAGAACAAGAATTGCCAAGGAGAAGAACGCAATTTTCAAGCCCTTTGTAAAGGAGAAGATCGTTAGAGAGAAGGGAGAGAAGATCGTGAAAGAGAGAGAAGAGAGAGAGAAGAAAGATAGAAGCGTATAATTAGGAGCTTTAATTGGTAATTTTTTTCCTAAATTCCTTTTATTCTAATTCTTTTAATCTCAGCCCTCCATCTACTTCTCATCCAACGCTCCATACTCGTTAACACCGTTTTACTATAAGGGTGGTCTTACCGGAGCCTCCCTCTATAGTCAACAGTTATTTTACGTTTGTTGAGTCAAGTCCAGTTGAGTCTTGTTAGAGTCAGAATTCAAGATTTGGAGGAAACGGGATTGCCACGAGCCCGTTACGAAGACGAAGAATTTTCAAGTCGGCAAAATTCCCGCGATCGCGGCCGTAATTAGCCAACTTTCTGCAGAACCCTCAAATAGAGCCCCATGATCACCTAGCGAGCACCCCGCGATCGCCATCCATATACCCCGATCGCCATCCTGTGCCTGGCGACCGCCGTTTCCCTTTTCGAGCTACTGCAATTCTTCTGAGCCATACCCGAGCCTACCCTACCCCTCTCGACTCCGTCTTCGATCTTTTCATTGACACTAGTCGGGACAAGTTAAGGTACGCTTCCTTTTGGCCCTCTTGAGTTCGAATTTTGAGTCTGACAGTTATTTGCATTTACATTCTTGCAAACGTCTTTTGAGTCTTTGTTTTCTTTCTTTTATTGAGTCGTTTTGCTTTGAGTCAGAACCTTGAGTTGAAACCCCGCCCCTACACTAGCCATCTCCATCTCTACCATCACTGCTGATAATGCTAGGAGCCTATTAGTTTCAGTCTATTGGGTTTTTGATTCACACAAGGCAATCCATCAAGAAAAGCTTGTTACAACAACAATTGAGAGAGAGTGCAGAGGAAAACATACGAGAGTAAACACTTGCGAGTTGTTTTCATTTACACTCACTTAACATTGTTCTGTGTTAGTCTTTTCGTTGATAATGGACATGTCAGTTTCCCCCACACTAGTAGAAAAAACACCTGTTGAGGAGGGCAAAAAAAACCCCTGTTGAGGCGGGCAAAGGGCGCTGCAACAGAGGGGGCTGCAACAAATCAATACTTGTTGAGGCGTACAAATGTTCGCCTCAACAAGTGCTTTGTTGAGGCGGGCACAAATCTGCCCGCCTCAACAAGTATGTAAAAGCGTCAAAAAAATAGAGCCTGTTGAGGCGGACAAAACAGACGCCCGCCTCAACAGACAAGCTTTTTGAGGCAGGAAGGGCTTTTGCCCGCTGCAACAAATTCCCTGCCAATACAAAAAAAAAATCCTTTTGAGGCGGACACATCTGCTCGCCTAAAAAAACATAATAGCAAAACAACAAAAAATTTGTTTGTCTCTGAGAATTCATCGGAAACAGTCCCTAAATCTCCAATCTCATTGATGCTCATTGTAGAAACAAACTCAAATCTCAACAAAGCTTAAATAAAACACGTTTAGTACATGAACAAATCTTAGAACAATGAAATTCAAGAACTTCGAACCAATAACCCTCACACTAGTAGAAAAACCGGAAACGAAAACTGAAACCCTTGAATATGGAAACGAAACCCTTGAATTTGGAAACGAAACCCTTGAATCTGGAAACGAAACCCTTGAATAAACCTTGGGCCTTGTGACTGCAGAAACCGGACGGCGAGGCGGTGTTAGAAGAGTCAAGGCGGCGAAGGGAGGAGCTGGCGAGGGACGACGACGAAGAAGGCGAGATCTGAGGCGACGGCGACGAAGGTGACGAGATCTGAGGCGATGGCGACGAAGAAGGCGCGATCTGAGGAAACGGCGAAGAAGGAGGCGAGATCTGAGGCGACGAAGGAGGCGAGATCCGATGAACAAGAGAGATATGTGAGGCGGTGGGAGATTGACGGAGATAATAGGAGGAGAGATAGGTTTTCAGAGAAGAGGAGAGGGAGATTGATGAAGATGGAGAAAGACGTCTCCAGTGGTGAAGATTGAAAGAAGATGGAGAAAGACGGAGAAAAGGAGTAGAAAGAAGAATGGAGAAAGACTGCTGACGTCGGGCAAAACTCTCCTCATTTTTTTTTTAATTTATTAGGGAGTTTTTGGTTTATGTGAGCCATTGGATGTTTAATGATTCAACGGTTGAGATGGCGATCCGTGGACTTGTATAAAACTAAAGGGGTAAAATTTGTTAAGTTTTTAAATACGTTGGACTTGTTGAGGCGGGCAAAATTTTGCCCGCCTCAACAGGTCCGATTTTTTATGTTTGTTGAGGCGGACAGAGTTTTCCCCGCCTCAACTCTGTCCGCCTCAACAAGGGCGCTGCAACAAGTGTTTTTTCCACTAGTGCCAAGAGGAGAAACCCAACGACCAACCCTGTCACCCCGGAGTACATGATGAACTTCTTGGAAAGGTTTAGTGAATCCCTTGTCAGTGTGGCAACAACAACCATCAGGCAGGAGATTCGTCATAGACGCCAACATGATACCCCCAGGGGTGCTGAAATTCCAGCTCCAAGGGAGCGATATCCTACTCCTAATGCTCCTTTACGTCATCCTAATAGATACAATGCTAGTAACCATTTTGATAGATCTCAGGCTTTAGATGATGATGCATATTTTTAAAAGGAGTATGATGAGAATGATGAGTGGAGCCCTCTGCCACATAGAGACACTCCAAGAAGAGCATTGCCTAATCGTAGAGACGTCCAAGGGAGAAGAGGACATGAGCAAGTGAAAGATAGCAAGATCCCAGATCCATTTGCCGAGGCCCTAGCCCGGTTTAAGAAGCAATAAAGGAATTTAAGGACAACCCCTCCATCACTAGAAGTTAACCCAAGGAGTACTTCTAATCTTTCTACTATAATTGAAGTTGTTTTGTGCTTAAACTGTCAAAGTAGAAATCATATGATTAATGACTGCCCTGATATCCTTAATCACCTAGGTCAAATTGAGATTGAATATAAAAAAGGTGATAGTATTGATGATATTGCTTGTGTTGATGATCTTAAAACTAATTTAGATAATGAAGTTGAAATTGACTATGAGCATGTTGATTCATTGATTGATATGAAGGATTTGCATGTACAAACTGCTCATTGTGCTGAAATTCTAGGAGAGACTCATTGTCTAGATAAAGTTGAGGATTGCAACATGATTATTGATGAAGGTAGTTGTGGTAATATTACTAGCATGAAATTGAATACTACATTGCAACTTACTACAAATTTCTACCCTAGTCTTTTAAAACTGCATTGGATTAATGATTGTGTTAATTGGAAATTGAACAAGCATGCTAAGGAAACCATGACATTAAGACATTCTGATGATACTATTTCATGTGATGTTGTGCCTATGCAAGCTTGTCAAGTCTTATTGAATTATTCATGGCAGTATGATAAGAGAGTTGCCCATGATGCTTTTGTAAATCGTCATTCCTTACCCTTTTATGGTAGAATTGTTGTTCTTCCACCTTTGATTCCTTCACAGGTCGCTGATGAGTATGACAAGATGAAGGACAAGGATAAAGGAGCTAAAAGAATGAAGGAAGGCAAGGATTCCCCACAACATCAAGTTTGTTCCTCAAGACCGAGATATGCACTCAAAGCATTCAAGAGGAAACTATGCATCAAAGAGGATGACACCTATGAAGATCGTTCAATCATTAATATCAAATATGATTCGAGGTCGAATCCTTTTCAAGAAGGGGAGAATGATGCAGGAGCATCCGAGCTATCATCGAGGACACTTTGTTCTAAATCTAGAGATGTACTAACCACTGGAGCAAGGGCTAAATACCTCCATGAGCCATCATTGGAGTCATTGATAGTAGCCCGAGCTCGTATGGTAGCCATTCAAGCTCGTAGAGATCCGGCTCGAGTCAAGATGAAAAGTCAAGTATTGAATATGAAATAAACTAGACTCCAAGACGAAACTCTGGGATTTGGAATCACTCAAATCTGATCTTGAACGAGAGAGAACGAGCCGTTTCAAAAAGAGTCGTTAGAGACATATTTACGACCGCGATAGCGGGAATTACATGGCGATCGCCATCCAACAGTTCTGCTCGCAGGCGTTTAAATTGTCACAAAATCCGTAGCCAAATTGATATAAACCGCGATCGCCGTATTGTCATGGCTATCGCCATCTTACAAGCGGTAGAAAGATGCGAGATTTCCATACTCGGTTGTTTTCGGGATTATTTGTTTTGAGGATATTTTTGGCAATACTTTTAATTAGTTATTTCTTTTATTATTGACCACCTTATTAACCCTATATAAGGTTTGTCCTAGTTATTGTTTTACGCAACCAGATGATTATTATGAATTGAGAAAACGTTGTTTTTGTTCCTCCAAAAGAGAGCTTTTGTGAGAAGAGTGTCCTGTGTGCATTGTTGTTGAACTCGCCTTGTACTTGTGTGTGTCAATCTCTTCCATAAGATTTGTGCTATCGGGACTCCATAGAGCATCCTCCAGGTGTCTTGGCCTACCATAGCCATTGTGTTTGGTTGTAATCCACTGGGGTTTCTTCATCATTCGGTAAGGTTCTTGTTCTTAAGTTCAAGAGTTTTATCGTTGTTTGATTTGGTTCCAATTGGCCTATCATTCGACTTATCCTTCTTTCATCTCATTCTAATTTCGCCTATCTTCTCTGTTCGAGTTTCTGTTCGAGGTTTGGTGTTTAGATCGGACATCAACGGCTTATCCCCGCATCGCTTGGTATAACACTAAAATTCATTTAGTTGGACGTTTCATCATGTATTTCCAAAGATATTGAGGAGATTATACTGGTAGGTCGTAGGCATGCTCTATCACTATAAATACGGAAATGAAATTAGCATGCTTGATTAAATGACCAGAATAACAAAATTTTGACAATATACTTATTACACTAATCAACTTCTTTTGCGAGATTAGTAGAGATCAAGAGAAAGTGGATGGGTAGAATGTGAAGACTATACACTTCAAGTTCCAAATCCAAGTTATTCCTTGCAGTACCGATATTATATTACTCATGTTACTATACTGACAGTAAGCCCAAAAAAATATGAAGAAGAAAGATAAATAGCTTTTCATAAAGCTCAAACTGAAGCACTTTAAAAACTCATGAGTTGGATTTTAAAATTGACATGTAAATGATAATCTCTCTGACAAAAAATAACTTCGAAGGCACTGACAAAAAATCCCACATCTATCTATATATAAAAGTTGATGGGTTTGAAGAAGTAAAAGCAACATGTACCTAATAAATGCTACTCTAATATTTTAAATCTTTTTTTTTACCAAAAAAAATATATTTTAAATCTTTATCCTAATTACCTATTTTCTTAAATGTTAATTTCATCATCAACTAAGAACACATCATCTTCGTCTCCTTCCTCTATCACAATCTCCAAATTCATTCTCGTCTCTATCAGGTTCATCAATTCCTTCGTTTCATTCTGACGAGGCGAATTTGTCGTGTGCCAAGTCAAGTAATCCTAACATGCAAACTAAGTAATATAGTGCGCAAGCAAGGGTCGAATCCCAAGAGAATCAATTTATCAAATTCTTAAGTTATCACAATGACTAACCAATAAACGTAACCAAAGGGTTTTTTTTTAATGGTTTTGATACGAGGTATCGAATGTCAACTTGGTTATAACAATATTAAGCGAAGTGTTCCACTTAGCGATTATCCACAATTAGATTAACAAATTGATCTTAGAATCCTTTTCATCCCTATGTCAAGTTCTCAAGTAATCGTTCTAATCCCTGTTCTTGAATAGTTATTAGTCCAACTAGTCCTAACAACCCTTACTCGATTATAACTTTGAAACTATCAAAGTTCAATAACAAAGTAGCAATGCATTCAGGAATAGATAGATACATGCAATATCATGGACAACTAGTCGGATACTCGACATGTACTCAACTCTCTTCTCTAATAACAATCACAACTAGTTCATGCAAATAGATTGTGCTACACAACAAGTATGATAATTCAACTAGAAGTATCAAACTCTAGCAATATGAATAAGATAAAACTAACTTAGGTGATCAATCTAAAGTAGTAAATCTAGTTCATCGACAATACAAACAAGAGAGTTGAGACAATCAAAGAGTAGACAAAGGGAAAGGATAAACTCACAACTTGTTGAATCCAAAAGCTTCAAACGCCAAGTGAAACAAAGAACTTTAGCAACTCATAAGTTTGTGAAAAACTCTCCAAAAACTTATGCAAAACAAAAGGTAAGATGATCAAGGATGATCATCCACAACTTAAATAGCATTCATCTATTGTAACAGCCGAATTAAGGTTAACAAAATGTGTAGAAAGTTACAGAATTGAACACAAATTACTTCAAATGGCAAAGACATCAATTTGATTCTTCTGTCGAGGAACCGCACCCGCGGGTTGATAGCCGCGGGCGCGGTTTTGGATTCTCCAGATTTTCAGGATGGCAGAGGGCCGCGGGCGCGGTTTGGGACCCGCGGGCGCGACTTGAGCTCTCTCGGATCCTTGGCTGAGGATGAAACCCGCGGGTGCGGCTTGAGACCCGCGGGTGCGGCTATGTTGTCTGAGGTAGCAGCTACTGATTTCTTGAAATCTTCGTCTTCATCTTCAGCAGCTTCTTCCTTATGCTTCAATGCTTCCAATGCTTCGTATCATCTCTTGGAATCTCGTATGTAAATCTTCTCTCGAACAGCTCCATGATACAGATTACATAGAAACAAATAACATAATCCTATACAAAACTAGCAAATAATCCATAGTTGCGGTATGTAAAACACCGCTTATCACATTCCGACGCCCCATCCTTCCCCGATTAAAAATTAATCTGGATTAATTAGATATTTTTAATCTATATATTGACAACACCTAAGATTGATTCATATGCATAGCCTCAGTAAAACATGTAACACGCCAAACAACATTGGCCTCAGTAAAACATGAACATCATATAAATATTTTATGTTGCAGATTTCGGTTACAACCACTGTTGCAATAGTTGTATTTGCATTTTATGAGTTTGTAGAATTGAATTATATCACCGTTCACTCATTTTAAATTTATGACATGTTTAATGACTAACCGCAAACGAAAAACTGTGATTTCCCCGCGCTTCGCGCGGGTTTCCGGATCTAGTTGGTTAATAATAAGTAAAGGTTACGGTTTTTGAGGCAATAATTCCTCCAATACACATTAATGGTTAAATGCTCAAAGCCAAAGTTTCGATCAATGATTATTTGAAATGCATCAATAATCTCTAATACTCCCTCCGTCCCCAAATGTTCTTCCCATCATCAATTTTGACACTATTCACGTTTCAAGAGAATCTTCGACATATCTTCTAATATATAAGAAAAAATATATTAACATGGGGTCTTGTTTGATTCGTCTCATCAAGAGCTTTAACAATATCAAAATTTTATAATTTTTATTAATGTGTATTTAAAGATATTAGCGTTATAAAACGTGTCTCAACGAATGTATCGGAAAGAGATGGGAAGAACATTAAGGGACGAAGGGAGTATGTGTAATTCGTGCCTCTGAGTTAAAGAGAACCTACTGACAATATTTCTATGAAAAAGTTGGAAATGAAAGAAAATAACAAGACCATTACTGAAAAAAACTAAACAAAAATAATAAAATCATACAAGGAAAAAAATAAAAAGAAAGATTTATTTTTGGCACTAGGTTACAAATGACAATCTATCACCGGTGGATGACATTCTCAAATTATCCAAACAGATGATCCAAAAAACGCTAAAAATTATAAATGGTCAAATGTACACGATTCAGTGGTATATATGACCAAACACAAGGAACCAATCATATGCTTTATTAGGTAAATGGCCGTAACATCCTTATTAAACATCAACCAAACAAATAAAATAGCTTAACATTTTTTTGGTCAAGAAAAAAGGACAAGCCCTGGAAATATACTTTAGTAAGTAATACGTCGTAACATCAAACGATACGAGCAACCACAAACAAGAAATCGTATGCTTTAGCGAGTAATTCGCCGTAAACGATAATCTCCAAAATTCGGCAACCACCCAAAACGTAAGAAAACGAAAACGAGATATACACAAAGCATACAAAACAGTCGAATCAAACTGAATTATACTCGCGCGAAGCGCGAGTTTCCGTTTCTAGAATCAAGTCTTTCGATTATAACGTTCATGAGCAAGCGCGAATTTCCGTTTCTAGAATGAAGTCTTTCGATTATAATGTTCATGAGCATTAACGTTATAAATTAAATAACGTATACAAACTTTATGCATTTGTTGATGCAAAATTTGATAATCATGTGTATTTCTATTTTTCTTGATAGATTATGTTTATAAATTTAGCTTTGTTGAGACTACATTGATATATTAGAAGAATGTGAATATTATTAGCCCGAACCTAATTTCGAAAAGCGTATTTAATCATTTTAAACCAAATACGGATAACTCTAATTGGCCCGTGCGAAGCGAGGTCTCGGGTCTTAGTTCATAAAAAATATCAAAGACGCTTTCCTTTCCTCTCAGATTCTTAAATTACTAATATGTCCTCGTGAAAGTTCTCCTCTCTTGTTTCCCCCTCTCTATCGCACTCCTGTCTGTGCCTCACTATTTCTTCTCAAATGGACACCGACGATGCACGGCCGCCGACGGATGCCATGGATATCAACCAAAGTGAAGATGAAAACCGTCCTAACAGCACCGAAGTCGATTCTTCTTCGGATTCCGGTTCAGACTCCGATTATGAAGCTCAGCAACACATGCAAATCCAGACCCTAGAATCTCAACTCTCAACTAATCCCTCTGATTACGATACCCATGTTCAGGTAATTTAGTTCTGACTTGCTTACTACTTGTTATGGATTGTTTTTGAACTTCGATTTACAATTTCATGCTTGTTCAAATTCAGTATATCAAGCTGCTGAGGAAAACCGGAGAGATTGAAAAACTTAGACTAGCGAGAGAATCAATGAGCCAACTATTCCCTTTGAACCCTTCCTTATGGCAGGAGTGGCTGAAAGATGAAATTTCGTTATCTTCTTCTAGGTAAACTCCATAAACCCTATTATTTCAGCGCCTTAACTTTTTATTTTTGAAATTTATTACAATGCTAATATTGATGGTTAGGCCGGAAGAAGTTACTATTATTGAGAAACTTTTCGAGCGTGCTGTGTTTGATTATCTGGTTAGGTTTCTTGCACTCTTTTCTTTTGATTTTTGTGGTTCGACATATTTGATTTTGTTGATACAAATTTTTCTTCTTTTGTAGTCTGTACCTGTTTGGTGTGACTATCTGAACTTTGTACAAGAACATGATCCATCAATTGCTGGATGCTCTGTGGAGGGTTTGTCTAAAGCACGAGTCCTATTTGAACGTGCTCTTACAGCAGCCGGTTTGCATTTCCTTGAAGGCAGTAATTTATGGAGTGCTTACAGGGAATTTGAGCAAGCCGTCTTTCTTACAATTGATGAGTCAGATAATGAGGTGATAATAACTTTTCAAATTTTCTACGTGAAAGTTTATATGAAATATAGGATTGAGAGGACATAATATTTTTTTGATGATTATAGACGAAAGAGAAGCAAGTGCAGCGCATACGAGCAATATTTCACCGTCAGTTGTCAGTTCCCTTAGCTGATATGAGTTCAAGTTTAGAGTCTTACAAGACTTGGGAGGTCGAACAAGGTCAGGAAGCTGAAAGTATTGTTCCTGCACATGTTGCTTCTTCATATAAGAAGGCCTTGATCCTTCATGATGCTCGTGTTAATATGGAAGAACAGATTTCCAGAGTTGGCATAGCTGATGGCGAAAGACTTTCAGCTTTGATGGTAAATAAAATATTATATACTGGCACAACAAGTACTATTTTCATATGTATTCATTCAACACTTACGTTGGCTGATTGATGACTGATTAATGTACGGTGTTTCAGAATTATTTAAAGTTTGAAGATTCTTCGGGTGACCCCTCACGTGTTCATATCCTATATGAACGTGCTGTGACTGAATTTCCTGTATCAAGCGATCTATGGCTGGATTATACATGTTATTTGAATAAAACCCTGAAGGTAGATTTTTTGTGTTACTGTTCATAAACTGAAATGATCTCGTGATTGTTGATATTTTTTGTGCTTTCTTTCAGGTTGGGAATGTTGTTAGGGATGTTCACTTAAGGGCCACGAAGAATTGTCCATGGGTTGGTGAACTATGGGTGAGGTATTTGCTTTGCTTGGAACGCTGTCATGCTTCGGAGGATGAACAATCTAAGGTATTTTCTCAGCTGTAATGCTGAATTGAAACATTAATACGGTATTTACAATAATAATCCTCTTCGGGAAGAATAAACCACTTCTAAAATATTTATGCTGCTTAGTCATATAAAAACAACAGGTAAATGATCATATTTGACTTACTGGTTTTGTTTTTGTTTTAAATTTCAGGTTTTTGAGCAAGCCCTGCTATGCACATTTTCAAGCTACGAGGAGGTACATCTTTTATATTGTGCATCTTTGATACTTACTATAATTGGTTTTAATTGTGTGGTTTTTATACTTCATCTCCTTGTTTGTGAATCTCCTTGTAATGTGGACACTTGCAATCTCAAAATGATGTACTTGTACCTTTGATGAGTGCATTCACACTCGTCTCTTCCAGTGAATAAAAGGGCGCTGGGCGACCCTGGGCGGTGAGCCCTCCCGGGCGCGCCTAGGCGCGTTCACACTCGCCTAGGGTCGCCTAGGTCGCCTAGGACATAAGAACCTGCAAGATTAAGTTTAAAATTCCTTGGACAGTATAAAAATCAAATGCAGACATGGAAAAAGTCATAAAAGTTATAAAAAACTGTCTAAAAGCATCCAAACAATTAAAAAGCATGAGAAATTCAAAGTTCAAGTCATAGAAAAACAGTAAAAACAGTCAAAAGCAAGCTCAATCATCTTCCTCCAAGTCCAAACTTCCATCCTCCTCATCTATAGGGATGCAATCATCAATATCTTCATCAAGTGTAGTGTTCTTGTAGACTTCATCATCTGCCTCCTCTTCCTCCTCTTCCTCCTCTTGTGGCTGTGACCTATTGCCACTTCTAAGGTTAAACCTTTCTACATTAGCCCCAGAAACTGCAGCAACTTGCCCCCAGAAACTGCAGCTGGATATATTCATAGAGTTAGAAGAAGAACATACCTGGTTGGCTGGTTGGTTCTGCAGTACACTCGATCGAACACTTGAAGCAATGGAGAGGAGGACGATGTTGAGCAGAGGAGGAAGCAGAGAAGAAGATTGCAGGAGGAAGGAAGTGAACGTGAAATAAAAGGAAGTGTATGGCTATGTTTATAGCAGAAAATCAAGCAAATTCATTGAAAAATACATAAAATCATTAATGAAATCATCATTAATCTAATCTTGGAAGTTGTTAAGATATCACTTAGCTGTTTTTACAGCAGATCCATTTATTCTAAGCAATTAAATCTGGCCCAAATCCCAAATTCATCCATTTCGAAATTTTTTTACAAAAAGGCGACGCATAAACCCTACTGTCGCCTTGCTCGCCCAAGGCCGCCCAGCCCGCCTATCCCCCGCCTAATCTTCAAGGGTCCGCCTCAGCCCAAATAGGCGTTGGCATGCCTGAGACGCGCCTAGGCGCGCCTAGGTGGCGCCTTTTCATTCACTGGTCTCTTCTTGTCTGATCATTTTGTATGGTAATAAACTTTCCGTAGAAAACTTGTAGATCACTTTCATTGTGGCATACAGGTGCATTTTTTGTGTGTTTCTGTGTGATGTTCAATATCTTAGTATCAGTGCTCTATTATGTTACTCAGAGAAGATGGAAATCTTACTAACGTCAACCTGTTTTCCGTAGTACTTGAATTTATTCCTTACTCGGATAGATGGCCTGAGAAGGATGATGTCAATCGCTAAAGAAATTCAGGTTTTGGATTATGCTGTCATTCGGGACACGTTTCAGGTATACTCTTCAGCTGTAATCTTTATCTGCAATCACAAGTTGAATTTTCATGTATATTTTTGTCCATAACAATAATCTTTTATATTCCCTGTTCAGCGGGCATCAGATTATCTGTCACCACAACTGATAGGAACAGATACTTTATTGCAATTGTATACATACTGGGCCCGTCTGGAATTGAGTTTGCGCAAAGATATAGCCGCAGCTCGAAGCGTTTGGGAAAGTTTGCTAAAAATAAGGCATGTCTATTTAAAAAAGATGCTATACCAAGAAATCCTGCTATTAAAGATTCATGATTTTCAATGCTGGTTGATTTTGTTGGTGCAGTGGTTTGACATTGGAGGCCTGGAAGGGTTATATAGCAATGGAAATTGAGAATGGTAATATAAATGAAGCTAGGTCTATATACAGAAGATGCTATACCAAGAAATTCCCTGGTTCAGGCTCAGAGGTAAGGCTCTTCTTGCTTTATTTTTTTTTGCTGAAGTGTCAAAATTAGAGGATACCTTCATTTCCTGATAAAACAGATTAATTCAGGATATATGTCAATCATGGCTGCGATTTGAGAGGGAGTTTGGCACGTTAGAAGATTATGACCAGGCCTTTCCAAAGGTACTTCTGCTCTATATTTGTCTTTATACTGTTTTTGTTCACTTCCTTAAAGAAATCTACCACTTTTTTTTTATTTAAGTTCAGGGTTGTACATGAATACATAAATGCCACCTTTTTCACAAAAGAAAGTTAAAAAAAAACATCAGCAGTCTTTTTATTTGACAATGTGGATGTTGCTTTTACTATGTTAGGTTAGTAGAAGAAGTTGGTCTGCTTAAATGGTTGTGATTTGTAGGCTTCCCGCCGTTTAGAAGAGCTGCAATTATTTAGGCAACAACAAGAGTCAAAAACTGTTTCTGCTTCTATAGAACAGAGGGATAATGCTTCCAAGAAAAATGCCCGTGAAAAAAGGAAAGCAGGTCCAAGTTCAACAGATCAACATCCTGTGAAGCGGCAAAAAGAGTCGGAAGAAGTTTCTAAAGTAGAGGAAAAAATGGACTCTGGCATTGAGCATAAACAAGTTGACAAGAACTTGCCAAAGATGGAAGCAAAATCTGAAGTAGATGGCTCTAATGAACATCTAAAGAAAGAATTTAGTCGAGAGAAACCAAAATTCACCGACCAGTGCACTGCATATGTATCAAACCTTAACTTTGATGTAAGTTCAGCACATACAACAAATTCTTATTTCTCCTCAATTTTAGAACTCAGCAAAGTCGTAATGACGTTTTTTTGGTGCTTGTATGCAGACAAATAATGATAATCTTGGTAATTTCTTCAGCGATGTTGGCGGGGTTGTTGGAATTCGGATACTGAAAGACAGATTTACAGGAAAATCAAGGGTGAGTCTTTTATGTCAATTATACTGCATTTGATAAAAAAAAAAACGATTTTTTTAGTTAGTTTGTTGAACTAAAAGTATTCGCAGAATGCCGCATATGCGGTATCAAAATGTCTACCTATTTTATTTGATACTATTGGATTGATGTAAAATTCCTTGAATCGTCTGTTATCATTGCTGACACACTGTTTGTTAATGTTTGAAGGGATTTGCTTATGTCGACTTCTCTGATGAGGCACACCTGAATGCAGCTATAGCTAAGAACAAAAGGACATTGATGGGAAAGAAGCTATCTATACGAATATCTGATCCCACCAAAGGCAAAAAACAAGAGTCTGGGAAAGATGGTAAGTTATAGTAATTTAAAAGTTGTTTTCTGGATTCTCTTTTGCTATACTAACTTTTATCCAGGTACAGTATAAATTGTTGACTACAACAAGTTAAATTCAGTGATGAACTGCCTTGTCTACTAATTCCTTTCCTTATTCTTTTGTGTACTCACCATTTTCTTCCTTGTCCTAGCATAGACAAACAATACACTTCACGCTGACTCTCAAAACACCCTGATTAGATAGTAGACAACACCTTATTTTTTGATGAATTTGGCGTGTTCTTGCCTCACATTACATGGTCACTCCATTGGATCAATTTATGGTCTGCTGTTTCATTACTTCTACTTACTGTACAGTTCAGTGATGAAATGCTCGTCTACTTTTTCCATACAAGGCCTTATCTTTGCTTTATTCTAATGTTATGATTCTTGAAATAACTTGATTCGATAGTAGCCAACGCCATATTTTTAAATGAATTTCACTTCATTGAATCAATATACTGTTCGGTGATTCATTACCTATACTTGCTTTGTCAGGTAAAACTGAGTCATCTGGTGAACACCATGCTGTGAAGATGGACTACTCAAAATCAGCCAAAGGGTCTAAAAGTGGGGCCCCTGCCCTTGCTGCTAGAAGACGTGGTACTGAGAGCGTCCAGCTGGAAGGGAAAAACACATTTGCAGTTCCACGGGCTGTAAAAAACGCCGCTGCAGCTAAACCCGCTGAAGATGACGAAACACCAAAGTCAAATGATGAGTTCCGCAAACTTATGTTGAAAAATTAAGGCATCAAAACTGCAGTTTGACACTTGAAGAAATACTTGACACTTGAAGAAATACTTGCTCTTACTCGCAAATTTGCATTCTTGTGCATCTTGAGTTGGAAACTAACGGATGTTGTCTGAGTTTTTAGTGTACAACTAGTATTAGTTTATGGGAATTTTTCATTCGTGAACGGATCTGTAAATTGATGCATGCACGTATATGCTAAAAACCATACACATTCGTTTAAGTGAAATTTGCTAAACACAAAGATGTATGAACATTTTCCGATATACGTTCGTTTTACTAGTCACTCTTTTGCTTTGAAAAAAATTAGACGAAGGACCCGAACCTGATTTTATCATAAAAAAATATCTATCTTACATATTAAAGCTGAGTTACATATTAAAGCTGAGTCGCTGAGTCTTTTAGAGCTTTAGAGTGATTTTAGGCTTAGTTTGTTAGACTATTATTATTTTTTATCTTTAATTTCAATTATTAATAAATTAATAGATTGGATAATTATATTAACAAATAAATCTTAAAAAATTATTATTCCTTTCAACAACAAATATACAAACTATTTTATTGAGAATAAGTATTATGTTGAAGGTTAATATATATTCTTATGATAAAATTAGGATTATTTTCGATAATAAAAATTAAGTCAAGCTACGTACATACCCTTCATGAAATAAAATATATTTTTATAAATAGTCTTTACAAAAAAATTAATCTTAATTTTTTTATGAACTCGATTAAAAGGATATACAATTTTGATACGAATAATATGAAATTTCCCGTGCATGGCACGGGTCACTACACTAGTATATATAATATGACAGCGCCTCTTAGAGCATACACAATCAACTATTTATTTATTAATATCTTTCTCTTTGATTTTTCAATGCCCATTTTTCATATCCACTTATGTCCCAATGGTTGTCCATTCATTTTGGTCATACTTGTTTATTAATATCATTCTGTATGTATTTGGGTGTAAAGAAAGTCATAAATTTAGTACACATGTCAAATGTCAAATGGATGTTGAATGTCCATTTTATCCCCCTCACAATGTCCTGGCTATTGTGTCTCTAATAAAAAATCCAAATTTTTACTACTTTATTAATATTTTTAATTTTCCTCTCACCCTAAACCAGAAACATTAGGTATACTCTTACCGCCAATTTCTTAAAAAATAAACAAATTTGTCTCATGTGCTTTATCAAAATAAATTGTTTGCATCCCATCTTTATCTTGAACGAAGATCCCAATCTTCATCTGTGTGGGCATAGCAACAAGATCTTCATCTTCATCCTCACAACACCTGTCTTCATCGCTCTTGTTCTACCGACCTTACTTCAGGCTTCGACTTCTTCCACCACAAACCCCGCCATTGCTCCGACGAATTTTCCAACCCCAAATCTGAATCCCATCGGATCTAACTCAGTTCTTCCTTCCTGAATTTTAACCCCAAATTTATATATGCCACCACTAGATCCAAACCCTTACCCACCTCCTGATTCAACCCCAAATCTTTCATCTTCCCTAACCCAGCTTCAACCTCCGTTGAGTCGCGACCTCCGACAGATTAGTCTCTGCCTCCTTCGCCGCCTGTCGTTGCTGAACCTCCGACCAATCTGCCGCCGACCACCAACGACTGAAATGGAACTCTCGCACCTGTTTAAGGTTCAAATAGCTTCAATGGAGTTGTGTTCATTTGCTTTTTTAGGGTATACGGGGAATATATATATATATATATATATATATATAGGAAAATAGTCTTGTAATAATACTTGTTAAAATGATAAATGAGAATGAATGTGGAGCCTTAAATTAAGAGAGATCCAAAAGCTTATATGATGACACGTGACATCCCTTGTACCCCTTGTCCCCCCTTGTCCCCACCGTCGGACCGCCGCCGACCACCGCCGGACCATCTTAGATGAACATCAAATGTTCATAAATGTTCATTTATATATACTCTACTGAATGTTCTTTACATTATACTTAAAAGTTCACCAAATTTTGATGAACATCAAATGTTCATAAATGTTAATCACATTATACTTAAAAGTTTTCCAACTGAATGTTCATCACATTCTACTTAAATGTTCACCAATTTTTGATGAACATCAAGTGTTCATTAATGTTCATCAAATTATACGTAAAAGTTTTCCAACTGAATGTTTATCACATTCTACTTAAATGTTCACCAATTTTTGATGAACATCAAGTGTTCATAAATGTTCATCACATTATACTTAAAAGTTTTTCAACTGAATGTTCATCACATTCTACTTAAATGTTCACCAATTTTTGATGAACATCAAGTGTTCATAAATGTTCATCACAATGTTTATTTGTACATACTCTACTGAATGTTCATCACATTATACATAAAAGTTCACCAATTGAATGTTCATCTAAATATTCATCATCTCATACTTAAATGTTCATCATCTCATACTTCAATGTTCACAAGAATTTAATAAAATGTTCATTAGCCAAAGTTCATTACAATCGACTTAAATGTTCATCAAAATATTGATAAATGTTCATCATCTCTTACTTAAATGTTCATCAAACATCACTTTAATATAATTTCGAGTAGAAAAACACTTGATCTTTATCAAAAATTACCTAAATGTTCATCATCTCATACTTAAATGTTCATCAAACATCCTTAAATGTTCACAAAAATTTAATAAAATGTTCATTACTCAAAAGTTCATTACAATTAGCTTAAATGCTCATCACGCTGTTCATAAATGTTCATCAAAATGTTTATAAACGTTCATTTTGATATACTCTACTGAATTTTCATCACATTTTAATGTTCACCAACAGAATGTTCATCACATCTACTAAAAGATTAAATCCAACCCCCCTTAAGGGCCTCTATCTTTCAGCCACGTGACACATTCTTACAGGCCTTCAAAAAAACTTAAAACCTACTTTTTTTCAGCCCAATTTTAAAGCCCATTTACCATTGTCCATTTAGGTTGATTTTGAAAACCGCCTCTCCTTCTCAGCAAAACTGCCGCTTCTCACCTCTCAACCTCCATCCTCAGCAGCAGTTGCATCTTCTCCCTCACTCCCCCACTTCCCCCACTCTCCCCACTACTTCCACTCCTCCATAACCGCCTTCAACTGTCAACTATACTCCCTATTTAACCTCAATATGCAGCCTGCTAACCCTCTTTTTTTCTCCCATTCATCATCTCCTTTCTTTCTCAAAACCGTCTCTTCTTCCTCCCCAAATTACAGCTTCAAAGGCTTAGTTGTTGAGATTTACGAGGATATATTCACTGTTTATCAGAAACCGAACTCTGAGAAGAAGATCAATGAATTCGTCACAGGTTTGTCTCTCTAAAAAGGCTTGATATATTCACTGTTTATCAGGTGCTCTTCTAATTGCTTTGTTTTCTTCTAATTGTTCTTAGGATCAAATTTAATTTGATAAAGTTCGCTTCTTCGATCACATGAACTTGAAGAGGTTTGTTGTTTCTCTTGGCTCTGTCTTGTGTATCATATGATTTTTGAGTTTATGTGCTGCAATTGATTGTGTTAGCGTCAGGGCTGTATTATGCTTCTTCTTCTGAAAGTCTATACCTAATTTTAGGCTTCCATTCCTCATCAATTTCTGTATTATAGATTGATTCCAAACAGAAATCTAGAATGGGAAAGGGCCAATGTGAAATTAATCTTGGTTGCAAAGGATAACCTATGAGATAATTCGATGTTACTAGATTTGATGTGAAACAATGTTGTTGTGTTGTGTGCTTATACGTTATACCTCTTAATTACCTGATCATATTTCTGTTTTGTTTGACAGTATATGATTTCTTAAACTCAAATCAAAAGTCCTTTAATTCATTGATCTTCTTCTCAGAGTTCCCTTTCCTATGAACAACAACTTCTATGTGAACCTGGTAATCTCTTCTATACTGTCTTAATTAATTTCTTGTCTTATTGTTTACATGTTGGGCAGTTGCAACAGTTTTTTGTTCGTTTCTAAAAGCCCTACTTTACTTATTTTCATGTAGATTTCCCAGAGTTCCCTCAGTTAAAACAGCAGGTAAAGAAATGTTTTCAAAAAACTATTTTTTTTGTTCATCTGGTGTTTACTTAATAGTTAGAACCTTAAAACAAGTCACTGCTTTAATTTGCAGTTTACAAGTTGATTTTGTTTGTGCATCTGGTGTTTACTTAACAGTTAGAACCTTACATTAAGAGACATTGTAGTTTTTAGGATAAAAATTCTTGAAACAGTATGCATCTCTATTGTGAATTCTTAAAACACCGGATTGTGCAGGATCGTAATTGTGAAATTTTATACGACAGTAAAACATGCTGAATTTTTCATGTCATACTGACCTGTTTGTGAAATTTTATACGACCGTATAGCTTGGTGGATTTCCATGGCAAACTCTCTTCGTTGTGATATTTTATACGACCGTAGAACATGCTGTATTTTTTCATGTGTCTTTCTTGAAATTTTGACCACATATTTAAAGCAATTCTCTCTCTAAAACCTAAACTCTCTTCACCACCGACTCTCTCCTTCCTCCTTCAAGGTCTTCGCCGGCTTCGTTGCTTCCTCACGACCACCACTCGGCGCGCACCGACAAGCTCGATGCTGCACATCCAATTTCCGGTAATATATTCTCCTCTCCTCCCTCAACTATTTACTTTAGAGATTTCGAAGTATCTTCTCCTCTCCTCCTTCTCTTCTTGAATTTAGGGATTTCGATGCACATCTTCTATACTTCTTCTTCTCTTCTTGAATTTAGGGATTTACTTTAGGGATTTCGATTGTTGCATTTAGGGATTTCGGTTGTTTAATTTAGGGATTTCTTATGTTGAATTTAGGGATTTCGATTGTTGAATTTAGGGATTTTGATTGTTGAATTTAGGGATTTCGATTCTTCTCACCTCTCATTAACCCCATCTATATTCTCCAATGAGTGCACCTAAATCGGTGTATGTCATTGTTGCTATTTCCCCCTTGAAGTTGTGTTCATAACATTGGGTTTATTTATCTTGAACTACTAGAATGAAGTTTCTTTTTAGTTTTCAATTCCTTTAATTCTTCAAGTGCGTAGTAGTGAAATGTTTCTCTTGTGGAATTACAACACTTCTACTAAGCATCTATATGAGTAGATATGTAAATATTAACGTTAAAAACTCAAGGCACTATGCTATAAACAAATTGTAGTTGAAGACAAATTTTTTATAACTAACCTAGAATTTCTGAACATTCAGTAAATAGGTGATGTGCTTTTTGGTAAGTGTAGTATGCTGAGGGATTTTTATTAGTCTTCAACCTCCAAATTTTGTTGTGGTTAATTTAGATATAAAATCTGGATCTGTCCTAATGGTTTACTGTTTGTATCCTTGCTGAATATTTAGGTGCACTCATTGGAGAATATAGAAGGGGTTAATGTAACCAGTTAGCTCATCTATAGGCAAGTGCTTTTATATTTTAGTCTTACCCCCCCCCCCCACTTGGCTTTATGAAATATTAATTAACTGTTTAATTAGACCTTAAAATGCTTTTCTGTACCACATTATCATATTACCTCAGAACTAAAAATGCTCTGGCAGTTAGTGATATTTTCCATTTATTGGTTGATGATGTAGCCAATTCTATTAAACTGGATACCTAATTTAAAGTCACCTTTGAATTCTATATTTATATTCATCATGTCTACTGTCAGGTGTATACTAATACTGGAGTATTATGTCAGGTGTATAGAAGTTATGATTTTTTCTTCATTTTTTCCTACAGGTCTTCCCTTCGGTTGCTATTGCATTTGTGTGTTACGAGGCAATGAAAGAGCTTCTCGGGGTCGAAATGAGGATATCAGACTGAAGCAATGATCAATTGGTGGAATACTACCCAACAGAACTCAAAGTAGGAGGGAGGTAAAATTTAGAAGAAACTAATTCTTTTGGATTTAAAATACTGTTGAGTTGAACTCTAATAATTGTTGTTGTTGCTTCCAACTTTTAGTGGGTTCTCTAAAAATTTCCAATCATCATCAAATTCCCATCCACGCACTTCAAAAAGTGCTCAACAATGGCAAGTAAGTAATTTAAGTTAATTTTTCTGAATTTTTTGAAATATGTTGTCAAGGATTGGTGTTTTCTGCAATTCGTTGCTCATCTTTGTTGATTTTAGGTCATTTTATGTTAGTTCCCACCTGGACGAGAAATTAAAATTTATTGTCAAGTATTGGTGTTTTGTGAATGGTTTGAAGTAGAAATTTAAATACCCGACTCTTTTCACATGTAAACAATTCAACGAGTCAATCTCAACGATGTTAAAAGCTCGGTAAGCTTTCAACCACTTTTAGAGTTTAATTGAGCTTTGATTTTGTTAGTTTGTCGGAGTTAGTATTGAATTTGAAGCTAGAAATCACATGTTGCATAGTTCGTAATATTTTGAAAGATCTAACTTAATCCAGTTGCAAACTATATAGCTAATAGGAATTAGGGTGTGAAATTTGTTATCTAACTCTGATTATAGATCTGAATTTTATATTTGTCTACTTTGCTTGTCAGCTTTGTTTAGTTTCTTTTTAGATAAATATTTCACCATTATATAGAACTTTGCTTCTTAGAGTATTTTCATTTTATGCTCCAAAGAGAAAACATTGTTTAGTGATCAGTCAATGCACTTAAAATTGTGGTGGAATCTCTATTGCTTACAATGTGTACATGAATATACTTAATTTGTTGTCTATGCGACGTTTTCGTGTATGATACAAAATTTACATGAATATTGCACTTTCTTTTCCACGGCTTTGTGGCAGAGCAGGAAGGTAAGGAGATCGAGGCTCAAGTCGAGAAGTTTGTTGCAAAGTAAGAGTTTTCTTTTACTCGATCATCAATTATAAATGTTGGAATATTTCTTTTTTGGTTTGATCCAAATTCATCAATTCTAGATGTTGAACTTACATCAAATTTGACCCATCCAGGTAGGCTCCTTCTTTTCAATACTCGTATATCCTTCTATTGTTCAATGCTGCAACTTTATATCCTGTTGCTACCAAATGTTATTTTTTTTACTGGCAAATATGATGCTGTGATATTATATTTAACATATTGGATGCAACTCTTTCTTTACATGGTTGTCGGGATGAAAAATATGTGGATGGCTAATTCATGTTAAATATTGTCCATTCTTTAGAAAGTTCCACTTGTAACCAATAACCATACAGAGCTATATACTTACCATATGTGGATGGCTAATTCATGTAAAATATTGTCCATTCTTTAGAAATTTCCACTTGTAACCAATAACCATACAGAGCTATATACTTACCATATGTGGATGGCTAATTCATGTAAAATATTGTCCATTCTTTAGAAATTTCTACTTGTAACCAATAACCATACAGAGCTATATACTTACCATATGTGGATGGCTAATTCATGTAAAATATTGTCCATTCTTTAGAAATTTCCACTTGTAACCAATAACCATACAGAGCTATATACTTACCCTAAGAATGTATAACACTTCATGACATAATTAATTTCAGACTTTCATCACAAATTCGACGTGTATTTTATACTGACTTTGAGTGAACTCTAGGAAGATAATGGGTTAGGATTTGTCAAGCTTGAGCATCAAAGAACTTCAGGAACTGGCTTCAAGGTTGTCATCTGTTAAGGAGAAAGTAGTAATCTTTTCTTCTAAAGTATCATTGCTTTGTTACATCTTCTAAGAATTGTCAAATATGATTTATGTACATTCAATCTTTTGGTAGAGGTAAACAAGCAAACTGCAGTCCCTTATTTGATAAAAAAAGATTAGATTTTACACCCATAAAATGCCAAATAGGCAAATACATATAAAAAAACTTCATGTACTTATTTTGGATGCAGGTTTATGCAACTTCATGTACTTATTTTGTAAGTTTCCATCATAGTGGTTCTACATTTCACAGGCTTGCTTCTTACATGGAGGATTCATGTGATACTAAGCACAAACAGTTAAGAAGTATCATGTTCATGGTTGTGTCGAACATGGTCGTGACCAAGTATCTTCTACTAGACCTTATCAAGGCCCGGTCTTTGGATACACATAGGAAGTTAGTTTTCCTTTGTAGTTATTTTCATCTAAGTATTGTTTGAGTTTTGAAAATTTGGGATAAAAATGTGTATTCTTGGTGTTTTGTACTCAAAGAAATTTATATACTTCTTAATGTTCATAGAGTCTGTGTTTGTTCTTATATCTTCATATGTGCCTCACTTATGTGCTGTTTGTGGTTGAACTAAAGATAACACCAAATTGCTATTGTTGATACTTGTGGATTAGTTTATTCATTAGAAACATCCACATCAGTAGAGCATCATATCATTCGTTAGTAAACTAAGTCAACTTGCCTTATGCTGAAATGTAGTCTCCCTTTTTTAATTCTCAATGAGTATGTGTTTTCAGAAATCCTTAAAATATGTGTTACAAACTAAGATTATGTCAAATTTTGCTTTGCCTTTTATGTTTGAGTTTGATTTGATTGCTTTCTTTCTCTGTTTTTGGGTGTGAGACTGACTAATTTGAATCAATAGATCAAAGTCGATTTAGATATAGCTTTTAGAAACGATTTGATAGAATTCTATTACAGTGTCAAAGTCGAGTGACTGTCAGAGTGATGCTTTTGAGTTTGGGAAGAATGTTTAGGAGAGTTCATTATTGGGCGGTAATTCTGAAAATAACACTTTGCAGGTCATTTCTTGACTGATAATATTATATGCTTTTAGTAATTGCATTTGAAATAGCACTCAGTTTTTGAGTTTACCCAATTGTTAGACTCAATGTTGTTACACATTAAGCTCAATTTTTACAGGAATATTGTGTTTGACATCTTCTGTTGTGAGACGACGATTCGTATTCGTAATAGGTGATGTAGATTATAAGCAATTAATGCATTTTCTTGAGAATCCTAGATGCTAATGGAATGATATATGTGCTTGATTCTTTTGTGGTGTTGTAGATAAAGGAGAGATAAAAATATATGTAACAACACAAATTTGAAAATAGATGCTAATGGAATGATATAATGAGCAATTCGTAATAAGTGATGTAGATAAAGGAGAGATGAAAATATATATGAATTTATGCAGTGGTTAGCTCATTTTCCCAATAAACAATTTATGTAACAACACAAATTTGAATTTCTTATTTTTTTTAGCAATTGTATTCATCACCTGATGTTTAAAATCTTGAGGCAGCTAACTCGTCTAAAATTAAAGAAAATTTGTAACATCTAGCCCATTTGTTAATTTATGACTTGTATTAACTTGGTAGACACTTAACAATATATTTTTATTATGTGCTTGACAGATGGACATGCTGAGGTTAAGCTCAAGGAGCTTGGGGATGACATTCGTGGTGGTGTGGCTCATGTGTTGCCTTTGTATTGTTGTTGATTGATAAAAATTTAGAGAGAGGTTAATTTTTCAGTAATGGCGGAAGAAGAAGAAGCTCTTTGAGATTCTGGGTCTGTCTCCTTACTTCACTCTCGATCGTCTTTCTTCACCGATTGTGCTGGATTACGCTAACAAGTATGTGGGCTGACTTCATTTTTTTTAATCAATTTTTCCTCTTACAGTTTGTAATGGATTTTGATTTGCTCGGCTGGAAATGTGCTGTTGTTAGTGGAAAAAAACTAAACCCAAGGTTATTTCTCAATTAGTTTATCAAGTTTTCCTCTTACAGAAGAAGTTGTAGGAGGTAGCACTTCAAGTTCGTCGTCAATTTCCCGAAAAGACATAGTATTACACCCTGACCCATCAACAGGTATGCCCATTGAGTTCTGGTACTTGTGTTCATCTTCTGGGACTGAGGAGTTGATTTTAGTGTTAACATGCTAAAATTTCTGATTTCTTACTGATTTTTTATTTTGGTGACAGATAAACTGACGAGGCGAATTTGTCGTGTGCCAAGTCAAGTAATCCTAACATGCAAACTAAGTAATATAGTGCGCAAGTAAGGGTCGAATCCCAAGAGAATCAGTTTATCAAATTCTTAAGTTATCACAATGACTAACCAATAAACGTAACCAAAGGGGGGTTTTTGTGGTTTTGATACGAAGTATCGAATGTCAACTTGGTTATAAAAAGATTAAGCGAAGTGTTCCACTTAGCGATTATCCACAATTAGATTAACAAGTTGATCTGAAAATCCTTTTTATCCCTATGTCAAGTTCTCAAGTGATCGTTCTAATTCCTGTTCTTGAATAGTTATTAGTCCAACTAGTCCTAATAACCCTTACTCGATTATAACCTCGAAACTATCAAAGTTCAATAACAAAGTAGCAATGCATTCAGGAATAGATAGATACATGCAATATCATGGACAACTAGTCGGATACTCGACATGTACTCAACTCTCTTCTCTAATAACAATCACAACTAGTTCATGCAAATAGATTGTGCTACACAACAAGTATGATAATTCAACTAGAAGTATCAAACTCTAGCAATATGAACAAGACACAACTAACTTAGGTGATCAATCTAAAGTAGTAAATCTAGTTCATCGACAATACAAACAAGAGAGTTGAGACAATCAAAGAGTAGACAAAAGGAAAGGATAAACTCACAACTTGTTGAATCCAAAAGCTTCAAACGCCAAGTGAAAACAAAGAACCTTAGCAACTCATAAGTTTGTGAAATACTCTCCAAAAACTTAAGCAAAACAAAGACTAGATGATCAAGGATGATCATCCACTACCTATATAGTATCAGCTGATGTAACAGCCGAATTAAGGTCCTAAAAAACGTATGGAAAGTTACAGAATTAAACACAAATTACTTCAAATGGCAAAGACATCAATTTGATTCTTCTGTCGAGGAACCGCACCCGCGGGTTGAGAGCCGCGGGCGCGGTTTTGGGTTTCTTCAGATTCTCTGGATGGCAGAGGGCCGCGGGCGCGGCTTGAGACCCGCGGGCGCGGCTTGAGCTTTCTCGAAAGTCTTGGCTGAAGGTGAGGGCTGCGGGCGCGGCTTGAGACCCGCGGGTGCGGCTTGAGCTTTCTCGAAAGCCTTGGCTGAAGGTAAAACCCGCGGGTGTGGCTTGAGACCCGCGGGTGCGGCTTTGTTGTCTGAGGCAGAACCTCCTGATTTCTTCAAGTCTTCGTCTTCGTCTTCGTCTTCAGCAGCTTCTTCCTTATGCTTCAATGCTTCCAATGCTTGTATCATCTCTTGGGATCTCGTATGTAAATCTTCTCTCGAACAGCTCCATGATACAGATTACATAGAAACAAATAACATAATCCTATACAAAACTAGCTAATAATCCATAGTTGCGGTATGTAAAACACCGCTTATCAAACTCCCCCATACTTAGACCTTGCTCGTCCCCGAGTAAGCTAAAAGAAACTTACTCTTTTACAATAATCACTCAAAGATCTCAGGAAGTATGAAAAAGAAAGAAACTACAAATTACTAACACATTTAGTATACAAACAATATGATGAGAAAGAAATCTATCAATTTTGGTCTTCCATAGTGGTTAACATGCAAAAATTTTTGTCCTAAGACACTCATTTCACTCATTTTGCCTAGGCGCCTCGTAAGGTTTTCACCTAGCCACTCATTTCATTTTCAATCTCACCATTCCTTACCGCCCTCAAGTCCTTTTTTGCCAAGCCTAATGCAAGCCGAACTACCCGCTTATTGCATGGATTTTTCCATCCCAGGATTTTCATTTGCCTTTTTTCGTATTTTTGTGGCTTTTTCTGTTTTTAATTCCATGCAAAGTACAACAAAATAAAAACCGAAGGGAAATAACAAGGAAATGAAACTACTCTAGGATAAGCAATGAACTAATTTCCCTCCCCCATACTTGTAGTGCACAATGCCCTCAGTGTGTAAGACATAGAAAAATAATGAGGAAGAGAGAAAGAAGCTCACTGATCCGGGTCATCCCGGTTTGGATATTCGGGCCAACGAGCATGCATGTCGAGCCGTAAGTCATCCACCGACTGCTGCAGCCTCTCAACATTCTGGTTCACCGTCTGAACCGACTGGTAGAATACTCAATCCGCTCGAAAAGACGCTGCTCCCAAGGTATGTCAGCAGGAGCTGCAGATGATGAGCCTTCGCCCCATTGCCTCTGAGGCTGAAAACGAGGGGCAGGCTCCTGGAAGTCGTCATCATCATCATCCTCATCATCCTCAAGGTCAGCTGGCTGCTGATCCAGCTGCGGAACCGGCTCCTGGATGCTGATCCCACCGCGAGCTCGTCGTCGAGCAGCTGCACGAGGGGGAGCGGGTGTTGGGTGGATCCTAAAAGTATGGGCTGGCCCATAAGCAAAATCCTCGGTGAGAGCAATCTCGGGAGGACCGAGCCAAACCCACATCCGCTCGTCTTCATTTACTGGAACCGACTTGAGCCACCTAAGTCGAGTTTGCAGAAATGTGGCGTCCAGCAAATAGGGACCCATTGAGGGGTCCGGACTACCTATGCAGTCAAGCGTCTCCCAGTCGGGGACGACAACCTCTAAGATGAGGGTGATCATGCCACCCAAAGCAATCTGCCCCCTTGGTTTTGAGCGGGCTGTCTTACAGGAGTGAACAAAAAGTGAGAGCCAATCCGGAATTACCTGACATTCCGGCATAAGAGCATATAAATACTTCAGCTGGTAGGGAGGCACCTTGTTCACCTCAGAAAGCCCAAAGAAGGCCATAGAGAGGGCCCGCTGTGTCAGGCGGAGACATGGATGGGACATTTTAGCATTATAGTCATTACCATGAGTGTCCCGAACTTGTCCCGTCCATGTGTACCAGACCTGTGTAGGGCTGTCACCAACTGTAGTGTCATAATCTGCAGAGGGAACCTGAGAGATTCCCAAGATGTGGCGCAGCTGTTCAGCCTGAACCGTAAAGGACCGTCCATTGTAAATGAACTGGATGGCCGAGATGAAGGTGGTCTCCGAGATGGTCTTGGACTTGAGGCTTGCCAGAAACTGATAGGTAGCCTCGGCATGAGTGGGAGCTGACCTGTACAAGAAACCCTGCAGCCCTGCGTGCTCAAGCATGGCCTCAGTGCATGCAGTCATACCCAAATCATCGAGGGTACGTAGATGAAAAAATCTCGTGGCTACACACTGCTTAGCCCTTAAATAAGCTAAGTTGGTCTGAACCTGTTGTTGCCACAAATCATTTTTGTGGCCTCGAGATGTTCCTGCTGCAACCATCACAGTATATACACAACGCAAATACTACCACAAATCCGCACACAACAAAGATACCAAGCAGCAGCAGCAGCAGCACAATAGCAAAAAGCCCTCCCCGAGGCGTAAGAAAATCAACAATGACGAGGGTGGTTGTCAAAAAAAAACTTACTGAAGACGACAGAGGTGAAAGCCGCGGGTGCGGGTTGGGAGCCGCGGGTGCGGGTTTTGCTTCGTCTGATTTCTGGCGAGGAGGGAGCCGCGGGCGCGGTTGTGGAGCCGCGGGTGCGGTTTGTGCGAGCTGGAGATTTCTTGGCAGGGCGAGGCCGCGGGTGCGGGTTTGTAGCCGCGGGTGCGGTTTCGTCGAGACAGAACTTCTGGGCAGGGTGAGGGTGCGGGTGCGGGTGGTAGCTTTTGAGCCGCGGTTGCGGTTGTATTTGGGCGCTGGTGCGGGTGCGTGTGCGGAGGAGGATGTGGTGGGAGTGTGTTGGTGTTGGGAGAGAGAAGGGTTTGGTGGGAGGTTTTTGATTTTTGAGAGGTAGGGTATGAGGGAAGTGGGAAGTGAGAGAGTTTTATGTGGGGGTGGGGGTAGAGAATGAAATTTGATATGGAGAAGGGTAGAAAATGAAATTCGAGATGGAGAAGGGTAGAAGATGAACCGTCAATTCCTTTTTCTTTTTTTTCTTTTTTTTTTCTTTTTCATAAACGAAAAGAAGAACCGTCAATTCCTTTAGTAGCAAACGACCATCGTCTTCTCGTCTTGACTTCCTAGAAAATAGAAAACAAAACAATTAAAAAGAAAATGAAATTCAAGGGAAAAAGAAGAATACCCTGGGTTGCCTCCCAAGCAGCGCCTTGGTTAGAGTCGTGGCTCGACTTGGTTTCCCGTCTTCAATTTTCAAAAGTTGGCTCTTTTAGAGCCATTTCATCGAAAGACACTTTGGTGAATCCCTCATGGTAAGGTTTTAACCTTTGACCATTCACCTTGAAGACGTTGTGGTTGTCTTTGTCAAACAACTCCACGGCGCCATGAGGAAAGACGCGAGCGAAAACATACGGGCCATTCCACCGGGATCGCAACTTACCCGGAAAAAGTTGAAGACGAGATTGGTAGAGCAAGACCTTGTCTCCCACCTTGAAATCTTTCCTCAAGATGTTCTTGTCATGCCAAGCCTTCGTCTTTTCCTTGTAGATCACCGCATTCTCATACGCATCCCGGCGTATCTCTTCAAGCTCTTGGATTTGCAACTTCCTAAAGTCGCCTACCTCATCCAACTCCATGTTGCATTTTTGCAACGCCCACCACGCCTTGTGTTCTAACTCCACCGGAAGGTGACAAGCCTTCCCAAACACAAGTCGATATGGGGACATTCCTATTGGAGTTTTGTAGGCGGTCCTATACGCCCAAAGTGCATCATCCAACCTTAAACTCCAATCCTTTCGATTAGGAGCCACCATCTTTTCCAGAATCCCCTTGATTTGCCTATTGGACACCTCAGCTTGTCCATTGGATTGGGGGTGATAAGCAGTTGAGACTCGTTGAGTGACATGGTACTTCTTTAAAAGTGCACTCACCGTCTTATTGCAAAAGTGAGTACCTTGGTCACTTATAAGAGCCTTTGGAATCCCAAAACGAGAAAAGATATTCTCCTTCAAGAAACCTGCTACCACTCGGGAATCATCAGTTCTGGTGGCCTTCGCTTCCACCCATTTGGAAACGTAGTCCACCGCAAGTAAAATGTATAAATTCCCAAACGAACTAGGAAAAGGTCCCATGAAATCAATACCCCAAACATAAAAAATCTCACAAAAGACTAATGGTGTTTGTGGCATCTCATTTCGTTTAGAAATTTTCCCGACCCTTTGGCATCGGTCGCAAGCTTTGCAAAAGGCAAACGCATCCCGAAAGATGTGTGGCCAATAGAAGCCGGCGTCCAATACCTTCCTAGCCGTTTTATTAGCCCCAAAATGCCCCCCACATGCATGAGAATGACAAAAAGTAAGGACAGACTGTACCTCGTTATCCGGGAGGCATCGTCGGATTACCTTGTCAACACAATGTCTCCAAAGGTAGGGGTCATCCCAAACGTAGAAACGTGATTCCCGCTTGATCCTATCTTTTTGAGCTTTGGTGTAGTTTGGCGGGAATTCTTCGCGAACCAGGTAGTTCACGATATCGGCAAACCATGGTTTGAAAGACCGGAGGGCGAAAAGCTTGTATTCGGGGTCAATTTCTGCATACTCGGCTATCAGAAAACCGCGATTGCGGTTATTGAGACGCGGTCGCGGCTCTCCTTGCAGTGAGATTTCTGGCAAACACAAACCGCGGGTGCGGTTTACTAGCCGCGGGCGCGGCTCTCTCTTTTCCGGAAATTCTTGAGAGCATAAACCGCGGGTGCGGTTCCCTAGCCGCGGGTGCGGCTTGTACTCAGCAGAAACAGAAATTGCAGAATTAATTTGATACAAGTTTTCGTCCGGGAACGTACCTTGAATTTGAACCTGTAATTTACCGTCCTCTGCTACAATCCGGCTCAAATGATCAGCTACGGAGTTTTCGACTCCCTTCTTGTCCCGAATTTCCACATTGAACTCGCTTAAGAGCAAAACCCATCGAATGACTCTTGGTTTTGATTCCTTCTTCGTCATGAGATAACGAAGAGCAGCGTGGTCCGTGTGGATAATCACCTTCGTGCCCAAAAGATATTGCCGAAATTTTCAAGGGCAAACACCACGGCTAGCAACTCCTTTTCCGTGGTGGAGTAATTCCTCTGAGCTCCGTTCAAAGTCGTGGAAGCATAGTAGATGACGTGCATTGCTCTTCCGACTTTTTGACCAAGAACGGCTCCCACCGCATGATCACTAGCATCACACATGATCTCAAAGGGTAGAGACCAATCGGGTACTTGGATGATTGGTGCTTCGGTGAGGTGGGCTTTCAGAGTGTCGAATGCCTTCTTGCACACATTCGACATGTCAAAAGTAGCTTCCTTTTTCAAAAGCTCACATAGGGGCGTGGAGATCTTAGAGAAGTCCTTGATAAACCTGCGATAAAAACCTGCATGGCCTAGGAAAGAACGCACTTCACGCACATTAGTAGGATAAGGCAACGATTGAATGACGTCAATCTTTGCCTTATCGACCTCAATACCCCTAGCTGAAATTATGTGCCCCAATACTATCCCTTGTTCAACCATAAAATGACACTTTTCAGAATTCAATACTAGATTAGTATCTACACATCTTTTAAGCACGAGTGACAAATGATTTAAACATGCATCAAAGCTATCCCCATGTACCGTAAAATCATCCATAAAAACTTCTATGAAATGTTCAATGTATTCCGAGAAGATACTTACCATACATCGTTGAAAGGTCCCGGGAGCGTTACATAATCCAAAAGGCATCCTACGATATGCAAAAGTGCCAAAGGGACATGTAAACGTCGTCTTCTCTTGATCTTCGGGTGCAATAGCCACCTGAAAATACCCTGAATACCCATCTAGGAAGCAATAATACGGACGACCGGCAAGTCGTTCAAGCATTTGATCAATAAAAGGGAGGGGGAAATGATCTTTTCGGGTTACCGCGTTCAGCTTGCGGTAATCAATGCATACTCTCCAACCCGTTTGAGTTCGGGTAGGAACCATTTCACCTTGTTGATTCTCTACCAATGTTATGCCCCCTTTCTTAGGGACACATTGAGTTGGACTTACCCATTGACTATCCGAAATGGGGTAGATCATGTCAGCTTGAAGAAGTTTCAGCACCGCCTTCTTGACCACCTCCATCATAGGTGGGTTTAACCTTCTTTGGGGTTGCCTAGAGGGTTTAGCACCTTCCTCAAGAAGGATCCTGTGCATACAGGTGGAAGGGCTAATTCCCTTGATGTCAGCAATGGTCCACCCAAGAGCGGTAATGTGTTCTTTCAGCACCATCACCAACCTTCTCTCTTGTTCACCTGTCAACTTGCTTGAAATGATTACCGGGAGGGTATCATTTTCCCCTAGAAAAGCATACTTCAAGTGCTCGGGTAATTGCTTGAGCTCTACAAACGGTGCCTGCACAATAGAAGGAAGAAGCTTTTCGCTCTCCAAAGTTAGTAGCATGGGCCGACCGGCCAAAATTCTACCCGAAGCGTCTAGACGAGCTAGAACATTTTGAATCTCAGGTGGAAGAGACAAGTCAAGTGCTGGTGAGTGAACGATGCTGTGTTCCAATACACTTTGTAATTCATCTAAGCCAAAGATATTGAAAACATCTTGGACTATAGGATCAATTACATCAATTGAACAAATAGACGCAACATCTTCGACGGGGTGTTTCATAGCATCAAAAATGTTAAATTGAACTATTTCCCCATCGAACTCTAAAGTGAGAGATCCACTAGCCAAATCAATCTTTGTGTTAGCGGTGCGCATGAAGGGTCTCCCAAGCAAAATAGGAGCAGCTTGCCCATCATGTTCCATGTCTAACACAAAGAAATCAGCGGGAAAGAACAAATTATCCACCATAACCAGAACGTTTTCAACTACACCTTTAGGATACACGGTGGACCTATCGGCTAGTTGAATAACAATTCCGGTTTCATGAAGTGGACCTAACCCGAGAATCTTATAGAGAGAGTAAGGCAACACATTTATCGATGCACCCAAATCGAGCATGGCTCGTTCAAAATGTGTGTCGCCTATACGGCAAGGTATGTTGACCATGCCTGGATCGCTGCACTTCTTAGGCATTCGCCTTTGAAATACAGCGGAGACACGCTCGCTTACCGTCACCTTTTGTTGCCCTTTCAACTTTTGATTCCTCTTGATTGTGCAAAGTTCTTTTAAAAACTTTGCATATCGAGGAATGCTTTTAATTAACTTGAGCAAGGGGATGTTTACCTCACATTTGCTAAACGTCTCAAACAGCTCCTTGTCGTTTTCCGGCCTTTTGGTGTTCCTAAGGGCATCGGGAAACGGGGCGGGAGGCTTGGTGGAGTCGAGAGGTGGAAAGTTGGGGCGAACGTAGTTGTCCTGTCTCAACTGGAAATCCCCCCGATCCTCCACTTCGAGTTCAGCATTTTGTGAAGGAAAATCTAGAATATTTACCTCGGTGGATGAGCCGCGGGTGCGGTTTTCAACCCGCGGGCGCGGCTCGGCAGTGCAATTGTCTTCTGGCGCAGTGGAGAAGCCGCGGGCGCGGTTTTCAACCCGCGGGCGCGGTTCTTCAGGAAAATTGTCTTCTGGCGCAGTGGAGGAGCCGCGGGCGCGGTTTTCAACCCGCGGGCGCGGTTTTCAACCCGCGGGCGCGGTTCTTGGCTTTCCTCATAATCCAATTTTTCTGCCGAAGCCTCGACAAGGTTTTTGGTTTCCCCCAAAATCTTACCACTTCTTGTTGTCACTGCACTTACATTTCTGGTTGGATTGACCACCGTTTGGGACGGTAGAGAATTGGAATTTTTTTGTGCAATGGTGGTAACAGCTTCAACCAACTGCCCAATTTGCTTCTCCATGTTCTTGATGCTCGACTCAGTCGTTTGAACATGAGTTGTGAAGTGTTGAGTCAAGGATCTCAGCAGCTCCGCAGTAGATGGTCCAGCATTGGGTCGAGGGCCTTGAGCTTGTTGTTGGGGCTCATTTGGATCACGCCATCGAAAATTGGGATGATCTCTATACCTCGGGTTGTAGTTATTTTGTTGATCACCACGAGGTCGTGGGGGTCCATACCCACCAGCAGCAGCATTGACTTCAGCAACGTCTTCACCTTCAAGCTCAGGGCATTTATCTTTAAAATGAGAAGGGTCAGAACAAATACCACATACCTTTACTTGTTGTTGTTGTCCTTTTTGCAACTGAGAGACCATCTTCTTCAACTCTACAAGCTTAGCTACAAGAGCGGGATCCCCTGAACTTGCTGCGTGCACTCCCTTTTTGGTGTATATCCTACCAAAACTTCTTGTGCTCTCAGCCATATCTTGCAATTTCTCCATGGCATCCTCCGGCGTCATGTTGAGAATATTCCCTCCACACGCAGCATCAACCATCCTCCTTTCTTGGTTAAGGAGACCATTGCAAATGTAAAGCACAAGATCCTCGGTATCATACCCATGAAAAGGGCACGAAGCACACAACCCCTTGAAGCGTTCAAGGTAGTCATAGAGCGTTTCGTCTTCACTTTGCTCGACATGGGCTATCTCCTTCTTGAGAGCATTTGCCTTCTTCACCGGAAAATACTTGCTCAAGAACACCTTGTGCAACTTTTCCCAATTATCAACCGAACCGGTTGGCAAATGGTAATACCAAGAACGAGCACCATCCTTCAAAGTGAACCCGAAGGCTCTCATCTTAATCTGCTCTTCCGTGACGTTTGGCGGTTTGGTTGTCATGCAAATATCATGAAATTGGTTCAAATGCATGATTGGATCCTCACCAACCAAACCATGGAAACTTGGGAGCAAATTGATCACCCCCGACTTGAGCTCGAACGTCACCCCATGAGCAAGGGGTGGAATAACCACAGCTTGAGGTTGTTGTGTCAGGTTCGGTGTTTGCCGCTCTCTCAAAGTGCGAGTAACACCACCTCCTGGTAACCTTGTCTCAATTAGCTCTCGTTGAGCATTAACGACCAACTGCATGTCAGCCAATTGACGTTGCACTTCAGCAAGAGCTTCTCGATCGGCCATTTCTACAATCTCAGTCCCGACTCTGTTCTCTCTTCGATTCCGATGAAAAGTTCTCTCGATCTCTGAATCAAGAATAGAAAGAGGCTGATTAGTAGGACGGGTGTTGACCATTCACTAGTCAACACTAAAGTTAGTCAAAATAAGAACTTAAAAATAAGAAAATTTGACTCCCCGGCAACGGCGCCAAATTTGACGAGGCGAATTTGTCGTGTGCCAAGTCAAGTAATCCTAACATGCAAACTAAGTAATATAGTGCGCAAGTAAGGGTCGAATCCCAAGAGAATCAGTTTATCAAATTCTTAAGTTATCACAATGACTAACCAATAAACGTAACCAAAGGGGGGTTTTTGTGGTTTTGATACGAAGTATCGAATGTCAACTTGGTTATAAAAAGATTAAGCGAAGTGTTCCACTTAGTGATTATCCACAATTAGATTAACAAGTTGATCTGAAAATCCTTTTTATCCCTATGTCAAGTTCTCAAGTGATCGTTCTAATTCCTGTTCTTGAATAGTTATTAGTCCAACTAGTCCTAATAACCCTTACTCGATTATAACCTCGAAACTATCAAAGTTCAATAACAAAGTAGCAATGCATTCAGGAATAGATAGATACATGCAATATCATGGACAACTAGTCGGATACTCGACATGTACTCAACTCTCTTCTCTAATAACAATCACAACTAGTTCATGCAAATAGATTGTGCTACACAACAAGTATGATAATTCAACTAGAAGTATCAAACTCTAGCAATATGAACAAGACACAACTAACTTAGGTGATCAATCTAAAGTAGTAAATCTAGTTCATCGACAATACAAACAAGAGAGTTGAGACAATCAAAGAGTAGACAAAAGGAAAGGATAAACTCACAACTTGTTGAATCCAAAAGCTTCAAACGCCAAGTGAAAACAAAGAACCTTAGCAACTCATAAGTTTGTGAAATACTCTCCAAAAACTTAAGCAAAACAAAGACTAGATGATCAAGGATGATCATCCACTACCTATATAGTATCAGCTGATGTAACAGCCGAATTAAGGTCCTAAAAAACGTATGGAAAGTTACAGAATTAAACACAAATTACTTCAAATGGCAAAGACATCAATTTGATTCTTCTGTCGAGGAACCGCACCCGCGGGTTGAGAGCCGCGGGCGCGGTTTTGGGTTTCTTCAGATTCTCTGGATGGCAGAGGGCCGCGGGCGCGGCTTGAGACCCGCGGGCGCGGCTTGAGCTTTCTCGAAAGTCTTGGCTGAAGGTGAGGGCTGCGGGCGCGGCTTGAGACCCGCGGGTGCGGCTTGAGCTTTCTCGAAAGCCTTGGCTGAAGGTAAAACCCGCGGGTGTGGCTTGAGACCCGCGGGTGCGGCTTTGTTGTCTGAGGCAGAACCTGCTGATTTCTTCAAGTCTTCGTCTTCGTCTTCGTCTTCAGCAGCTTCTTCCTTATGCTTCAATGCTTCCAATGCTTGTATCATCTCTTGGGATCTCGTATGTAAATCTTCTCTCGAACAGCTCCATGATACAGATTACATAGAAACAAATAACATAATCCTATACAAAACTAGCTAATAATCCATAGTTGCGGTATGTAAAACACCGCTTATCATAAACACATGAAATGGTTTCTACTATGGTAAATTTGACGAAATCAACTTTTTGCTCGTCCTCTAAAACTGATCAACGATTTGCAAGTTCCCTTCGCACTTTCAAGTAGGTCACATAGTACAATATTTCCCAACTTTGATCAATTAACCTAAGGTTATTTCTCAATTACAATTAGTTTACATTTTCCTATTCCTGAAATAGCAGTTTGCGAAATCTCCTGAAGAATTTTGAACAAAGTTGAATTTTGTTCTACATCATGCATTATATATCATTTTGAATAAAGATTTAAGTGTTTATATGAAAAATTTATTTGCCAACTGTTAGCTTTGCTTAAAACTGTGTTGATTGATCCATGTAATCCAGGTGACCAAAAGGTTGTACGAATTGCTTCTTGCAGGTGTCCAACCGTCAAAGATACATCTTCTTGAAGGACTTCAATTCAAATCGTCATCATGAATCATCAATTCAGCAAGAGTACTCCTTGCTTAGAGTTAGAGACGATCAGAGAATTCAGATAGGTGCATTGCTCAGACGAGGGCGGCGACGACAAGCAGAGAAGATGTAAACTGGAGTTGAGTGAGGCCGAAAGGATTAGCAGAGGTTAGATAACCCAGTCTTGTGGGAAAATGCAGCTTTATAATTTTCTATACAGGATACTATTTTCACATTACCGCAGAGCAAGTGTCCAAACTAACAATAAGTTAGCGGCTTGAGTCAAAATCAAAACTCATTATAAATATCTATTTTTATGTTCTTCGGATATATGAATCAATTCACCATGGTTTTTTGGATTTTCTTTTGTATTAGCAAATCTCATGCTAGCTCATTGTAAAAATTATTTCTTAAACCCTTTTTAATAAGTTCATTGTCCCCCATAATGCAGTCTCAGAATTAAATTTGAGGTTGTTTTGTTTTTCCTTTGTGACTAAACAAGATTTACTAAAGACTGGGGTTATTAGTTTACTAATCTCCTCTCTTTTTGTATAATCTATTTGGTTGTCATAAAACAAAGTATCTTTTCAGTTATCATATATATGTATGTTGTTCTTATACATGATTTTTTTATTTGTGTTTGATTTATAGGATGCTTGCAAGTTTTGTTTATAAATTGTAAGTGATAGTAATTAACATTATCTTTAGATTAGAAATCATTTGTTGTTGTGTGTATATTGCTTATGGGAACAAAGTCAACAAACCAACTTTCTCTGCTTTTTTAGAAACAGAACTTATGCATCATTACTGCATATCGAACATGGTAGAGCATCCAACACTTCGGTTGTTGTAGTGTGTATGTTGTTTCATCATGTGGTCAATTTTTTGAAACTGCTGTTTGTTTCGTCTTTTGAATGTCGTTCTCTTTGTTTCGTCTTTTGAATGTCGTTCTCTGATCTACTGTAGGAGGCACAAATTATCTTCTTAGGGCTTGCTATTGCCAATCCAACTCAGAGTCCAAAGAAGGTTGTCTTCATGTGATTGAATTCGATTAATTTCTGAAAACTTCTGTTTTTTCGTCTTTTGAATTTCGTAATTTTGCAGAACTTTGCCTAACTTTGTTGTACTTTGTTGAACTATTTGCTTCATCTTTTGAATTTCGTAATTTTGCAAAGTGGTCAGTTTTATATGCTTATTCATTTTTTTCTATTTGTTTTCATGCGTCCAAATATTCACTATCTTCCTCTCAACTGTGATAATTCACACAACACGGCCTTTCATGTTGAATGTATGGATTTAAACTAATATTGAAGGCTATGAAGTATCGGGCATAGTTGAGGTCAGATAATGCACACATCTCATTTTGTATGTTTTTTCTTGAAACCGGTCAATTTTGTTAGTTTTTTTTTTCCTTAAAACCAGTCATTTTGTAAGTTGTGTTACAATATTGTTTTGGCAAAATAAAATAGATCCGCGGAAGGATCTGGGAATCGAAGCTGCTGAATTTATGCTGATGTTTTTGGGAAAGAGATAGTGTTTTGAGTTTGTAGTTTGTTGATTGAATAAGAAAAAGAGAAGAATCGTTTGTTAATTCCATCAGCCAAAACATCTTTAACAATCAGGTATGTTTAATTATTTTCTATATGCTTTTGTGGTTCTCGTGAATTCTCTGATTGGCTTTGTTTTATAGTAAAATTTAGTGTGTGACTTATTAGTTGAGTGAATTTTGTTTAGATTCATTTCTTTGGATTATTGGTCACAAATTATGCATATATTCTTCTGATTTTAGTTTGAATAAAAACTTAAGCAGGTGACATGTGGTGCACAATTCTACCCAATTGTCGTGCTCTTCAGGAATTAAGCAGGTATGAGATACAATTTTGTGGAAACTAATTAAGTTGAATGGATTCACTTTCTTATGTATTGATGCTTTATGTGAGGCATCTTAGTTTAACAACTGTAATCATCTGTTTCGCCATCTAATATCTGATTATTATATTTCTCTGAACATTTTCAAATGGACGTTGACGAGCCAGATAATCCCGATTCGAAACAGAGTTCAGGTTTCGCTCCCGATTCTAACTACAGTTCTAAAACATTTTACTCAGAGAAAGGAAAAACAAAGCTCAAGTTGTATGTTGGATCACATGCAATGGGATATAGGTGTGATAATATAGAATTAAGTCTGTAACACTCTCATTCTGCATTTTTTTCTATTCCTTTTGGTTAAAGAAAAAAAAATTGTTTTCCCTTTCTTACTCTTAGAATCAGTTTCGTATCTCACTTGGTCAATATGCTATTTATAACATAATGTTCAGTTTTGATGGAAAGAACAAGGAGGAAGTCGTAGGAATATCCTTGGTTTGCCTGTGCTTGGCATAAGAAGTAAATGAGGATGAAGAGCCAAAGAAATTGAATTGTTGTGTTTTGTTTGAGAGTGACATGAGTAGGGGAAATATGAGGCGAGGTAGAAAAGTGAACGAAGGGAAAAGATTAATATATCCAATTCATTTACCCTACAAAATTAGCAAGTAGAATAAAATCATGAAATAAGGGAGCGTAAGATTTCTAAAGGAATGGAAACAATAGTCTTGAGCAAAGTGTTGTTCCACGAAATCACCAACTATTATTTGTCCCTTTTTTAAGGAAGTCACTCGTATTTATTTTAAACCACTCAATAAATTAATTATGTTAACCACCAGGCACATAGATGAGAATTCTAGGAGAGTACTAATAACATTGCCTTTTGAAACTATACAAAGGTTATTTTAGAATTTTGGCTTCAATTCAATCGCCTTTTACCTTAATTAGAATACAAATAACAAATAGCAAAGGGGATGCTTGGCTTGAGAATGGAAGAAAAAAGGTTAGAATATAGCTTCAATTCCAAATTTATATCTTGCCAGTAGCTTGTAGGTAATGTCTCTACTACTAAAATCTTTATGTCACATGTTTCTTTTTTTTTTCACACTTCTTTCTCCAATTTTTAGATTTTTTTATGTTTTCTGATTGCATTGCTATATAAAGGAAAATGGTTCTACCATAATTGTGCTCGAAAGAGGAAGCATCGATTACATATAAATATAGAATATTTCGATTATATATAAATATATAGCATCTAATATCGTATCTCGAATCACCTTGATAATTAGTACAAAATGTTAAAAGCTACCGCGCCTTTGGAAGACTCAAACGTCCTTGATGCTTGCATAGGTCTGCTGCCTCGAGTGTCTTGATTAAGATCAGCTTCAGATTCATGCGTTCTTTTTCGGCTCCATTCTTGAGGATGAAGTCAAGATATTTTGGAGGAAGATCTTGGGGCTTCGGTAGAGGAACCATGATCTCGGGTTTGATTAAGTCTCCAAACAGGATTAAACGAGGCTTCCTCTTCCTCAGTTTTGGTTGATCTGCTTCGGCATCAGAGTTGATGTTCGTTCCGAAAAGCACGTGTCGAAGAGAATACGCAGGTGGCGTTTAAGATTATCTAGATTTGACTTTAGTGATCAAAGTGTTGTTTAAATGTAACGTTTAGTAGATGAATTTCCTTAACGTGATTATATTTTGTTGCAACAGTTTATACATGTATAATTGATTACATTTAAATTATGAATTTTTTTATTATATTGAACAACAATGCATCCAGGGGTATAACTACATAATAACATCATTGTTTCAAATTTCACATATACACAAGCGTATAATAATTTACACTAAACAGTTGTTTTGGTCTTGATGTTTCCGCAAGGGTTTTGTTGAATCTGATTCCATTGTCTCGTGATCTATCGTTGACTCATCCAAACTTTAACCTACTTCAAAGTTGTTCCAAATTTTTCAAGTGCAAAACTAAAGATACTCATATTTTCCATATTCCTATGTATTTTAGCTGAATTCTCAAATAAATTATATTTTAAATGTTTGTAAATTTTTAGATAAATGTTTTCATGAAACATACAACTTAAGTCTCTGTGCCTTTTAAAGGCACGGGAGCGAACACTAGTTATAATTAAATGCTCATCACGTTGTTCATAAATGTTCATCAAAATGTTTATAAACGTTCATTTTGATATACTCTAGTAAATGTTCATCACATTTTAATTTCATGTTCACCAACAGAATGTTCATCACATTATAATTAAATGTTCATGACATTATATTTAAATGTTCATCACATTATATTTAAATGTTCACCAATTTTAATTAGACATAAAATTTTCATTTTATACTTTAACCTTTTCATTTATTATTGGACCACCGCCGGACCTCCACCGGCTCACCGTCGGACCCCCGCCGGACCTCCACCGGTCCGCCGCCGGACCCCCGCCAGACCTCCGTTAAACTTCCGGTCGCCGGACCTCTACCGGACAACCACCGGGTGGTCGTCGGGAGGTCGACGGACCACCACAACTACCCCCCCACTTGTAGTGGGGGTAACTAGTTTAATCTATGTCATTGGATGCCTTGACATCCAATGGCTTATATTCATTCTTTTTTATCTCTAAGAGAGGGTTTATTATGAGATTCTCACCCATATATATATATATATATATATTAAAACAGTGATATTTGGAGGTTTCTACTTCAGCCCCTACAAAGATATGTGTCATTTTCTCCTTAAAGCTTTCTTTTTTTTTTTTTGCTTTTTCAAATATAATTTTAAATCATAAAATCTTAATTTCTTTTTTAAAATATAAATTAATTAAATCAACTTATATTTAGACTTGGAGCCATCATATATGAACCCAATATTTTTAGCGTTGATTTGTGTGCATTATCCCTTTTCTTTTTATTTAACATCGAATTATTCTTAAACATATCTTTATTTTTTGAGATAAATTTACAATAATAAATAATTATAAACTCTCCTTGAATTATATCAACATCTGTTTGTAAATTTAATTAATTTTATCTTTGTATTATAAATATGATTTCTTTTACAAAAATTTATTAAATATATACATTGAATTTTAGATTAGTGGTGAGTGTTAAACCTAATCCTAGGAGGTCTCATATATGCTAAATATATACTGGAAATTGATTTTTGTGGACCGGTCCACAAAAATCAATTTCCATATAATAAATGCCGAACCGGTTCGCAATATCCGAACCGGTTAGACACTCGTTCGGAACCCCATTCCGAACGAGATTTTTTTTTTATGACGTCATAATCTCGTTCGGAATGGGGTTCCGAACGAGATTCGGCTATATTTTTTGAAAATGCGAACGGCTATATTTTGACGGAGTCTATAAAATCGGAGTTGTATGACTTACATTATCAAACCCAATCGGAAGAAGCACCAAAAATGACGTCTGAAAGCGATTCAACTAATTCTTCAAGGGCGGGTAGTTGGAAAGAAAGACGGGAGTGTTCTTCTAGTGAGACGTCGGTGGAGGAGGAGGTTGATTTGTCTGCGCCTGTAGATGATACATATTTCCATGTAAGTACCTGTAAACCTTTTTTTATAGCGTTTCATTAGAATTTATTTTATTGATATAGTAGTATTGAAATTTGAGTAATTTTAAATAGGGATACTGTAGTGATGAGGAATATTTAAAAATCGACTATAGTGCCCATTTTACGACTAGTGAGAGATTTCCTACTATGGATCTTCTGAGAGAGTGGGTTAGGAAGGTCGGTTATGCCTTGTGTATGGTTATCACCACGAAATCATCAATGGCCAACAAGAGGATATTTCTGCACTGTGAGCAATCCGGTAGTTATAGAAAACATCGAAAGAACGTTAATCTTGAAGGAGATGTAGCAGAACCATCGTCGCAGCGTAGCAACCTTAGTAGGTTAAGGAAGTACAATTGTCCTTTTATGTTAAGAGGATATTATCGACGAGCAACTCTTGTTGAGCCGGATGGGTGGATACTAAAAGTTGAGAAGGCATGTCACAACCACTGTCTTTCCAGCAGCTTGATTGGCCATGCATTTGCTTCGAGGATGACGGGAGAGCAGAGACGAAAAATAATGATTGCATCAGCGGCCGGGGCAATGCCGAAGGTTATTTATACACAGTTGCTTCAGGAAAATCCGACTTCCACAATATCAAGGAGGCAAGTGTACACTGTGAGGGAAAAGGAGAGGAAGAAAGCATTGGCAAATCTAACCGTGACCCAATGGTCATTAGATTTCCTCCATCAAAGAGCTTATCGTAAAGACATTCACTACGAGACGAATCCGGAGACCGGGGAGAAAAAGTTGTCAGCGTTTTTCATATCTCATCCGGATTGTGAACATTTGTTGAGAATGTTCCTTCGAGTGGTGATCATGGACGCGACGTACAAGACTAATAGGTACACTAAATTTCATTATTATGAGTTCAAATACCGTTTTTGAATTATAATATTAAATTTGAAATTGATAGGTATGGTTGGCCGTTACTTCAGTTTGTTGGATTCAATTGCACCAACTATACATATTGTATTGCGCTAGCGTTCATCTGTTGTGAGACAGCCCCATACTATGCATGGGCATTGAAACGGCTCAAGTATTTGTTTGGTGCACTCGGAGGACCGGATTGCATCATGTCGGATCGAGAGCTGGCAACAATTAAGGCGGTTGACCATGTATTTCCTAGTGTGCGTCATATGCTTTGCCATGTGCACGTTGATCGGAATGTTAAGGCATTTGCTAAATTGAACAACCTGGACGAAAAAAGTGCATCTGCTAGCGTTCGACGGGTGATGCGGTCTCACACAGAGAAGCAGTATGAGGAGAGACTTGATCACTTCCGGAAAACATGGAGGAATGATCATCTTGTACAATATGCTGAGAGCACATGGTTTACTCCCCATAAGGAAAAACTTATAGCTGCGTATTGCGATGATATACGCCATTTTAGCACAAGAACGTCTAACAGGTAAGATATTTGAATTTGTTTTTAACGAGAATGATCATGACACTCGATGTTTAACATGTACAATGTTGTTGTCAGGGTTGAAGGTCAACACTCGATGTTGAAGCATATGTTTGATTCAGCTGTTGGAGGGTTCGACACTTTAGTGCAACACATTGACAATATGTTTGTCGATCAGCACCGTCGAATACGGGCCGAGATGGAAATGTCCAACCATACTAGCCCGAAGGAGATACAAGACGGGCCTCGGTGGATCAAGACTATTTTCATGCGCATATTGAGGAAGTGCTCCGACAAGTGTTTGAGAATGCTACTGAAAGAAGTCTTTAAGGCAAAGGAGGGAAAGATATGTGGCCCATGTGAGGATCCTTGGTGGGAATCAACACTCGGATTGCCTTGCCCACACAGGATTAAGGTGTTTGTAGAAGAAGGAACACCATTGTTGCCCAGCGACATTGATATCTTCTGGAAGCAGATCAAGTGGGAAGGAGTGGAATTGAAAGACTTTGACTCTGACGACGACGTGCAATTGACTGCAGATAAGGTTCTTATGGATGATTTCTTTGAAGGGGTGTTTACCGGTAACGTTGATGATTTCGATATGAAGAGGATGGCTGATAAGTGGCGTGAGTGCAAGGATCCTTCTTCAGTTGATGTCCAGGACCCCCTCGGGGAGAGACGAAGAGAGGAAGGCCTAAGATTCATGCGAAGAAGACGGGTACAAAGCGAGATCCGGGTTGGGATGAGAGGGCTCAAGCTAAGAAGGATAAGGAGAAGGCAGAATCAAGGAAAAAGGGGATGAAAGAGGAAGAGGGTGCAACTGTGCCACCGAAAGCCGATTCACAAAAGAAATCGTCTGTTGCATCCAGCAGAGCTTCAAGCGGGGCGACGACCGTAAAATGGAGTGCAACTAAACCACCGAGGGCAAGAGGAAATGCTAGATCGAAATGTAGCGGTGGCAATTCAATCATTTATCTCGACTTCGACTGGGGGATAGATAATATAGACCTTTTCATGCTCGCATACATAGCTGCTGTGGAGAAAGTAGGTGATGACGGTCATTGTAGTTATCGATCCCTTGCTCGCTTACTAGGTAAACCAGAGCAACAGTACGTTGAAATCCGATTTGATCTTTCGAAGCACCTCCAACAAAACGGGCATATGTATCATGAGATGCTAGAGGGTTTCAAGACTATCCCGCAACTCATTCGAGAAGTGAATCACATTCGATCGCCATGCTCTCCTGAATTCTGGATGTGCACACCTACAATGGGATTGGTATTTGCCACGAGGTATCAAGTTGCACTAGTGGTGTTATCATGGTTTGGTCCTTGTACATGTCTTCCGATGTTTGCTCCTCCCGGTTCAGAGCCTCCTACCACGGTGTTCGGCATTGCACATGTAGGCAGACGCAACCATTACGTACCGGTACGCATCGATATTTTCCGCTCTTGTACCTTATTTCACATATGTTTTTTAGTATACAATAACAATTTTGTGTTGACAGATTTGGTTGGTTGATGACAATTGTCCAATTCCACCCCCTCCAAGGCAGTGGAGTATCTACAAACAACCATCGGTAGACGGATGGGAACAACGCTTTCAGAGTAGATTCGACAACTACGTATCTGAGAGAGAGTTTCATGGTGGCAGTCCCATAATGACCTAAATCTTGTATTAGTTTGATTCATGCTCTCCTGAATTATATATGTTTGTTTAATGTTTTGGTGGACAATTTATAAATATTTGAGTAATGTTTTTTCAGAATGATGTCAACATAATCATAGAAGCATTAATATTGAAACAACAACATAATTGAAAAACAACAGCACGAGTACAACGCAGACGGTGAACAACTAACGATACAAGAAATTAAAAATACTTAATTCTCTATTTGTTAAGTGTTGCTGCCAATTCTGCAGCAAGTGCAGCGTTTTCCTCCATGAGCTCGGCGTTTTTGGCTTTCAGTTCATCTATTTCGTTGGCCCATTCTTTTGTTCCAATCCTCAGCATCTCCATCCCTTCCTCAATTTCTTCAGCCTTTGACCAGTTGCATAAGTTGTCTGCATTTAGTTCTTCAATAACGACCCTTGCACGACCTGTGTAGGGTGGATCGATCCAATGTTTGTATTTGCACCCTTTCTCTTCCTCTTCTTCAGTAAGAGCATCCCAACATGCATCCGGGCATCCCCAAAATCTTCTCCCATAGTTGACCTTGTCCCACTCTATTTGTTCGGTACACATATGCACCGTGGGCTTTTTCTGACACCAACACAATTTCGGACCAGGACCCATTGTCGAGGAAGAGGCGGGAAATAGAGTTGGACGATTTGGATACATATCGAAATTTGAGGAAGGAAATTTGAGAGAAAATAAATATAATGGAATGATAGTGAATGTGTGTTTGAAATGGTTTGTTTTGGAGGTATTTATAGACGAAAAAATAAGAGGTATTTGGGAAATATCCGACCCGGTCCCACAAAGTCTCGTTCGGAACCCCATTCCGAACGAGACTTTGTGGGACCGGGTCGGATATTTCCCAAACCTCTTCTCTTTTCATCTATATATATGTCCCGGGTTTGTCAATGCCGCCTCTAAATATTAACCCGATACCCCAAGATGACGATGATGACGATCATGTAGTTGAAGATGGTGGTGAAGACGATGAAGAAAGCGAAGGTGAAGACGACGGTGAAGACGAAGGTGAAGTCGAAGGTGAAGACGAAGGTGAAGACGAAGGTGAAGACGAAGATGAAGACGAAGATGAAGACGAAGGTGAAGACGAAGGTGAAGACGAAGATGAAGACGAAGATGAAGACGAAGGTGAAGACGAATCGGAAGAAGAACATGAAGATGATTATGATGACGTTGAAGAAGATGGTGCGGAAGAAGATGACGATGATGATTAGTAATGCTCACGTTTATATACTTTGTAATACTTTCGTTACGCATAATTAAAGTGTTGAATTTCACCTTCATACGTCTTTATAACATTAAATCAAAACGTAAGGAAACCAAATACATAAAGTATAATATCCATTAACACTTAATCAACGAAAACGAAACATAATATCCATAACACAGGGGACATAATATTCATTAAAACTTAAACAACAAATACAACGTATCAAACCCTCCAATAAGGTTCCGAATCGTGACCCAAGTTAGCTTCCCATTCATTATGCCTTGTTTGTTGTTCTGGAGGGGCTTGTCCCGCACCCATCCTTGCCCACTCCCATATAGAATGTGTGGCTCTCTCTTCTGCACTCCTGGACGACTCTGCTTGTGACATCCGTTGAGTTTGAGTGACCTCCTCAGCTGTAGGCGGATCGTCGATACTGAGCATCCGAATGTAGGAATCCAAATTCTCCATGGATAATATCCCCTGTTGTCGATGTGTCCGCATCATAGCGAGTGTCGTCGATACACGCTGCAATACCAACAAATAATTAGGAGATGATTCATATAGAAAACACAATACCAACAAATAAAATAATATAAGAATTACCCGGTTGAAACCGAGGGCAAGGATCGGGTTCGGGTTACGTGGCGGTCGGGGTCTTGCTGGGGCGTTTGGGCTCACATATGGATGTGAGACTTGAGCAAACCAATCGAGGTATGCATCCTCAGCATCCCAAGGGATAAGAGCTGGTGGGCTGGACATGATGTACAGACAGAAGTTGTCATAACGCTGGTCCCATCTATCCCATTCCGGGCCATACCGTACAGTGTATTCCCGGCCACCTCACATTGATTTTGGCGGACAATAATACTCGACTGGCTCGGGGACATCCAAAGGCCGGGACTGACGGCGTCCGAACTGTCTGCAAAACCGATCAGGGTTGTACATCTCCATAATGTCAAAGCACCGGATCCCACCACGATAAGTGGCCACTCTATGACGCCCTTGCGGTCCCACGTCCAAATCCGGATACGGCATCCAACACACCTACAGCAGTAGCTTATAACAATTAATAACAATACTGAAAACAAAAAACTTGGAATGACATTTAGACAATTCACTTACATCTTCCGGTGCATACTCATCCAGGATGCGCCTGTACTGTTGTAGAGTCCTTTTTTGCCTCAGCGGGGCCCGTCCAGTGGAATAGCGGGACACACGAGCAGTAACTTCTTGGGAGCTCACATCTAGGTTTGGGTTCCCAGGAAAATACGGGAAATGTAACCAAATCGAAATCTCAAGAAGCCTTACGCAACCAGAAAATTGCACGCATTTCGCCCTGGATGCTATACCCAGCTGCCTGTACAACAATGCCAAACAACCTGTACCCCATGCGTATTCATGTATCCTGCTCGGATCCTCTAGTAGCGGCAAGAAGCATGTGTCTAACAGGTTCGAGGTCTTGTTCACGAACAAAGACTGCTGAATGAGGTGCCACAAAAAGCCTGTTGCAATAGAGCCCGGATCCGAGTTTCCAGAGTTGATCATCGAAACAACGTGGCAAAAGAATTCCCGCTCGCCGACTTTCCCCCTACTTATGAACTTCACCATCTGTTGCTCCTCAGCGTCAAACTGGTTGTCCAGGTCAACGCCAAACAAATAAGAGAACAATCGGCCACACTGCGCTGAATCTGCATCTAGACCCAAATGCGTCCATGGGGTGGTGATAGCACCCCCGTCAATAGGCAGCTCCAGAATCTCCAAAACGTCATGGAGACCGATTCCAAGCTCTCAACAATTCAGATGAAATGTGTTCGTCTCAGGGTGCCACCTTTCCACGAATGCAGATAGGAGGTTGTGGTCCACATTCCAAAATTGCCCCTTCAAGATGTGAAGCAGCCCCGACTCCTGGCAATAGCAAACCATGAATCTGGCTCCGGGTCGGTAGGAATTTTAGGAGACCATAGCTCGAAGCACTTCTGCCTTGTCTGCGCCTTTAGTTGACGGGGGGCACTTTCATCGGGATTCGGATGTATCCAAATCTCATGAGCAATGTGTTGCCCATAACGAGTCAATATAGTACCCTCGTTGAGTCCTGGAAGAGGAGGAGCCGCAGCAGCTCCTGACTGCATCGGAACAGGACCTGACTGCCGAGTCTGTCGGGATCTACCCCGCGAAGAACCTGACCGACTCGGAACATCTGGGTTCCTAACCCCCGCAGCACTTGACCCCCGAGTACCTGACTGTTGCGGTCTATCACCCCGAGATCTTCTATCCCCCCTCCTCTCAGAAGCAGTAATTCGCCTATCACCCAGGTTTCTGTCTTCTCCTACTCTAGATCGGATGTTTCTAACTACCTCCTAGTTTTAACGAAATACATACAAATTTAGCATCGATTATTATAACTAAAGTCCATATATGCAATTTTAAGTAATTTTCAACCTCTTTTGTATTTTCTAAAAAGTGTTGATACGCTTTCCACATGCATTAAACTAATTCTTTTTACCATGCATTGCAGTTAATATTGAAATTAAGCGTTTTCCACTATTAACTAATTTTAGCATGCATTTGAAATACTATTGATCATTTTCCACTATTTCTACAAAATTAAGCGTATTTCAGGTTTTTAGAAATACTAACCGACTCAGTGTTCCGTCTGCGACGTGGTGCTCGGACATCCTCCTCCTCTTTCTCCGGCTCTTCTTGAGGTGTTGCTCCGCCTATAATAGTTGCATCCCAGAACACGTGTTGTTGATGCCTTTGGAGATCACTCAAAGTGGGGGTGGGGAGGTTGTAACTACTACTTGCTCCGTCTATGTTGAAAAATCCACTACCAAAAGAACCAGCGTAACTTGCATTTGGAACACCATAACCCGACCACCAATCGTTTCCTACGTAAACTTCTTCATCTGCAGCCGTCGGATCAGAAAACAAAGGATTAGGAGGAGTTCCAGCCATAATCGAGATGAGAGAAAGCGTTTTTTGAAAGATTTTAGAAGGGAGCGTTTTTTTGTAAGATTGAGAAGAGAGCGAATTCGAGTGTGGTTCGGAATGCCATTGCGAACGAATATATATAGGCAATTGACGTCAGCTAGCCGTTTCTGAACGAGAATTTTTTTTTAACCCGGATATTTTTTTGTATTATTTAAACCCGGTTCATGAACCGGGTTCACAAATATTCTCGTTCGGAACACCATTCCGAACGAGAATATTTAAAAAAAAAAAATACAAAACTCGTTCGAAACCCCATTTCAAACGAGAGAGAGTGTCCGGTGTAAAAAAGGTGCTGCCCGGTTGAATCGCCGACATTAACCTACAAAGGCTTATCATCAAGATGCATATCAAATAATTTAAACCTGAATATCCGCCAAGCAGCTTCAGGCGGCGACACCCAACGCTCTGTCTGACATGTTTGCACCTCATCTTCAAAGTTAACATCGTTTCTCGCAATAATAAATGCACTTGGTCATGACCCTTATATATATATATTTATATGTATTTAACAACCTTAATAGTGCATCATATCTCAGCATTAAGGTGACAATTAAACTCGGAAAGAAAATATGGATTATACGATATCATCCATCAATTACTTGAGCCCTCACTCTCGCCTTAGCACCATTGTCTCGCCAACGATAAATAGGATAAGCATCCTTTGTAGAAGTTTTATGAGAAGCATAGATGGTATTTATAGCTACACCTAGGACTGCCTTTCTTCTATTTCATATACTTGCACTTTGGATTCAGCTCGCCACACAAGTCGTACTTAACAACAAGAGAGTGAAAACACACACGATCTTCACTAGGTAGCTCAACACACATATATTCATCGTATTTATTAGAAATAACCAATTTATTCCCCTGAGCAAGAACAAGAAACATATGAAAATGAGGCAACCCTGATCTACATTGAAATTCAATAACGTCTCATGCGCCGCAACAACTCCAAATAAACATTCTCTTAGAATGAAATCCTTTAATCGAGTAATCTTAGCATAAAACACACGAGCAACTATATCAGGGCGATCCTCAAGCGTATCATTTTGTTCAAGCATCGTAACAATATCTGGCCACTTAGGATTGCAAGTCATACTAATAAACGGTTTTTTAGAATGAAATCCTTTAATCAAGCAATCTTAGAGTAAAACACACGAGCAACTATATCACGGCGATCCTCGGGCGTCTCATTCTGTTCAAGCATCTTAGCAATATTTGGCCACTGTTTGTGCCTAAAAATACGACGCGATGGAAGAGAAAGAAGACGTCGTCGAGATGAGGATAGAGTCGGCCGAAGTAAATATTATCTCTTTTCTTTATATTATTAGTGTAATTAGTAAAAGATATTAGAAAGAATATCTTTTACCATATTTTTATATCGTCATTAGATAGAAGAAAAAAATAAGATCTCGTTTTCTTAAAGATAAAACTAGGGTTAGCCTATAAAAAGAGGTTAACGCCTGCTTTGTAATCATTCAACCACCTTTGAGCAATAATACAAGTACAAGCCATTAACCTTAATTTTCATCTCGTTCTTGAGTATTGAGATCGATACCGTCAAGTTTGATCTTTGCCCTACAATTGCTTCATTGTTATCTCGTTGACAATTTAGCTGCAAACAATTGGCGCCCACCGAGGGGCAAGATAAAAAAAGTATCGTCTTTCCACGCAAAAGGAACACCTTTTTTCAGGAAAACCATGACAAGTCCGACGAATAGCCCGCTACCCAGCGAGAAGAGGTCTGAAGAAGAAGACCTCGCGACGACGTCTCTCGTTCCCAGCGGCGAAGAGATAGAGAAAGCTCACGAAGAAGCTCCCGACACTCCAAAGGCCATGGTCACGGACGAAGAGCGCGGAGTAGATGGCGAAGTGACCAACGTAGCCGCCGCCCGAGCACAACTCGATGCCTTCCAGAAAACCTGGGCTGAAACTAAGAACGCCAGTGAGAAGACTACATCGGAGCTCGCCAAAGAGAATGAAAGGCTGCGTTCCATGATCAAGGAGATGATGATGTTGATGCCTGGAGCGCCAAAGTCCATAGTTCTCGAGCACGAGTTAGGGTATCAAGAGAGTCCTTTCGTCAACGCCATTGCCGCTCAGAAGATCGCCAAGAAATTTATCGTCGCCGATCTCCCCGTTTACGATGGATCCGACGATCCAAAAGAACATATCTTGCTCTACAAAGTGAAGCTCTCCACGAGTCCCATCGAGCCAGAATTAAGAGAGGCGATGATGTGCAAATTCTTTAGTTCGACAATGAAAGGCCCAACCTTGATGTGGTTCATCCATCTCCCCAGAGGAAGCATCTCGTCTTATGCTGAACTTTCAAACATGTTCCGCCTACAATTCGCCAGCAACAAGATGTTTGCAAAACAACCCTCTGATCTCCATAACATACGCATGAACAAAGGCGAGACCATAAGAACCTTTATGAAGCGTTTCAATGACGAGAAGATCACCATCCCAGATTGCAACGAGTCTACCGCTGCCGACGCGTTCAGACGAGCTCTCCCGCGAGACAATGATTTGTACAAGGAGTTGACGAAGACTCGACCAGATTCTTTTGTCGCAACCGGGGAGAGAGCTATAGAAGCTATGCGCCTAGAAGAAGATCTCCAAAGGCACGCCGAGGAAAACTCTCGTTCCCCGCGTAGACGAACCCCTCCGCGTAGAAGTTCTCCTCAACATCGACATCACGAACGTCATCAGGAACAAGGAGAACGCCACGATAGGAGGAATAAGCCATTCCAAAGAGAAGCACCTATGGTGCACAACGTGAGCAAAGTTGATAGCGTCTATATGGTCGACAAAGATATCCATATGAAGACCGACGCGTTGCGAGTCATGAACGCGATGGAAGGATTACGCGATGTGCAGTGGCCGAGAAAGCCAAACCCTAGGAGAAGGCCCGGATCGGGGAAAGGTTACTGCGAATTCCACAAAGATACCGATCACACCACAGATGGTTGCTACACCCTGAGGAAGGAAGTATTAAGACTCCTGAAAAGGGGGGATTTGAAGGATTTACTTTCCAGAGAAAGGAGAAACGCGTTCGAAGGGGTGAAGAAAGAAAAGAAATCTCCCACTCCGCCCACACCACCATCTTGAATGCGATGGAAGGATTACGCGATGTGCAGTGGCCGAGAAAGCCAAACCCCGGGAGATGGCCCGGATCGGGGAATGGTTACTGCGAATTCCACAAAGATATCGATCACACCATAGATGGTTGCTACACCCTGAGGAAGGAAGTATTAAGACTCCTGAAAAGGGGGGATTTGAAGGATTTACTTTCCAGAGAAGGGAGAAACGCGTTCGAAGGGGTAAAGAAAGAAAAGAAATCTCCCACTCCGCCCACACCACCATCTGTAACACCCGCCACTTTGGGCCGACCCAATTACAAGGGCTGCAACCCATACACTCCAACCCATCCTTGGTAGCTCCGCCAATTAAAGACAGTTTTTCCTCAAGAGGTACTGTAGTTGGTTACCATGTAGCGTTGCCGCTTGGTAAAGGGTGGAGGTCTCAGGTTCGAGCCTCACCAACAACCTCTTGAGGAATAGATGCTTTATTAATAAGCAGAGCTACCAAGGATGAGTTGGAGTGTATGGGCTGCAGCTCTTGGGATTGGGTCGGCCCAAAGCGGCGGACGTTACAAAAAAGTGCACTTTTATTGTAACACCCGCCTCTTTGGGCCGACCCAATTACAAGGGCTGCAACCCATACACTCCAACCCATCCTTGGTAGCTCTGCCAATTAAAGGAAGCTATTTCTCAAGAGGTTGTTGTTGGGACTCAAACCTGAGACCTCCACCCTTTACCAAGCGACAGCGCTACTTGGTAACCAACTACACTGCAGTGTAATTGGTTACCAAGTAGCGCTGCCGCTTGGTAAAGGGTGGAGGTCTCAGGTTTGAGTCCCACCAACAACCTCAATCTTGAGAAATAGCTGCCTTTAATTGGCGGAGCTACCAAGGATGAGTTGGAGTGTATGGGTTGCAGCCCTTGTAATTGGGTCGGCCCAAAGCGGTGGGTGTTACACCATCAAGCCCCACCAGGACCATACATACCATCTTTGGAGGTTCATCCACGAGTGGCTATACCGTATCCGCCGCCAGAAGAAAGGCCAAAGCTTTGCGTAGCGAAGGTGACGCGACACGAATCTGTCATGTCAGGTGTGTCAGAGAGAATTATCCAATCACGTTCGAGGAACTAGACGAGACCGTGGAACATCATGACGGGTTAGTCATCTCCCTCACCGTTAGTAATTGTATGGTTAAGAGAATTCTTGTTGACAACGGAAGCTCCGCCAATATCATCACCTTGTCCACCGTCAAAGAACTCGGGCTCTCCAGTGACGATGTCGTGAAGAAGTACGTCCCCCTGGTAGGATTCAGTGGAGAAGTGGCCAAAATGCTAGGAGAGATCACATTGGCGACCCTGGCCAGAGGCATCAATTTACAGACCAAGTTTCAAGTGATGGAAGCCGACTGACCCTACAACATCATCCTAGGAAGGCCATGGTTGCATGATATGAAAGCCATACCTTCAACATACCACCAGTCCCTAAAATTCCCATCTCCATGGGGAATCCAAGAGATAAAAGGCGAGCCCCAAGTCGCAAGAGAATGTTACAACATTGGGATGAAGAACGCCACCTATGCGATTTTGAATAAGGAAGCCAAAGCATAGCAGTCAAGAGACCATGAAGAGCCGACGAGGTACGCGAAGCGCCAGATCTACGCGTCAAAGAATAAGATTTTCCATGCGGAAGATGAAGAGTACGTGTTGGAAATCAAAGTCTGCGCTTTCTGACAAGTTGAAAAAAGAAAGACGTCTTCATTGTCTAAGGTCCCAAAGAGCAAGGGGTTGAAGCATTAGAGAACCCGTAAAGATCGAGCAAAGGTTAAAGAGAAGGCTAGGGGTAGAAGAGCAACACCCAACACATCGAAAAAGACCCAACCCACAAAACGAGGTAAGAAGAGTCGCAACAACTCGCGAGATAAGAGTGTCAGTAAAAACAACGCGTCTCTGCACACGCGTAAGCAAAGCCTTCAAATCAAAAGACGACGAGAATTTATGGCAAAGAATACCAATTTGAGCTACATGTTTCTTAAACACCATCCACCATAAATCGGACTCCACCAATTTGATAAGAACTTCCATGCTTTCTAAATTGCCTCCTGTTTCTTGCATGAGTAGGACCAGATTCTTTTATAGGTTTCAATAAGATAGTGCCGTTGTCTTAGGGTCGAGACGACAAGGGGTCGTAACGATCAGGGGTAGACGTCAATGTCATAGTTTAATTGTTCCATGATGCACCTTTTATTAATATACAAGTAGACCACTTTCTTTCAATGTGTTCAAGCATGCTGAGTTGTTTCATTTCCAATTACTTGCTTCGTGTCTATGACATAACACAAAGTACAAGAAGGCCGTGATAGAAATCAGCGCCGGGGAGGAATTTTGTTAGCCTACACGTTCAAGGCTCCATCTACGCGTACGCAACGTTTGCCGAACCGCCGACTCCGAGTCGACGCTTCCCATGATTGTTAGCGACGTGTGACAATGGTCATGGGGAATGAAGCCCGGAACCACACGAAACCGGCATGGTCCGCTGAGCAAAGAAGGGAAACCTATTGACACGACCACTCTCCAGGAACGCGTCCTTGCGCCTTCCACGGCCCCTCTGAGACTCATGAATCCACGAGCATAAACGTTTTTCTCCATCCGGTTAAGGAGGTGTCTGCCGGTATCGTAAGTCCAAACAGTCACGAGTTGGACGCCACAAGATAAACGGGCCCGTCGATTAAAAGAGTTCGACGTCGACCCGACGCTAGCGTGTGGTAAAGGATTCACCATAAGTAAGAGGTGATGTCACAAGCTGATAGAATCACACGCTGACCTACATCCGCCACTCGCTTCGGGTTCGGAGGAAATGCTGGACCCAACCTTCATGTAAGCCGACAATAGAAAAAGTCGCCGCAATGACCATACTACCCTATCAAGTAAGTAAAACTCTCTAGCACGTTCACCACGAACAAAGCATCGTACTAGGGGTAGAAAACCACACCCTAAAGATAAAATAGCAAAAGCGAATGCCAAATATCAAACCTACGCACTCACAAGCAAGCTACGCGTAAGGGGTCACGGAAGTTAAAATTAAAAAGAAGAAAATCCTACACGTACGCAGAGCAAGTTACACGTACTAAAAGTATAAGCACACGAAGCATCAAAAGCAAAGCAAGCACAAGAATTCTTTGGTAGCTCTAACCTAGCCTACGAGAAGCCTAAGCTAAACCTACCAAAAGGGGTAGGACCATTCAAGAAAAACAAGGACGGCAGAACCAACACGTTCACCTCTCCAAGAAAGTTATGTTCCAAGCCATATGATAGAAAAAATTTCACAAAAACAAGGATAGGAACAAGAAGTTCGAACACGCCAAGGACCGAAGAATCCCCAAAGAGAAAGTAAAACCAAAAAATTACGCGGCGACCCAGAAAGAAATACACACAAAAGTATACAAGCACAAAAGCAAGACCAATGCATTATAAACACCCGTACAGAGAAAATAAGGCAACAAGTGTTCGTAAAAGCGCCTTAAAGATTAGTGACGCGTAAAGCAAAAAAGTTACAAAAAATCAAGGGATGAAAGGAAAACACTACGACGAGTCGCTCTCGCCCTTAGAAGAACTAGACGAAGTACCGTCTGCATTTTCATCTTCGCCTTCGGAATGCTCCACAACGCTCTCCTTGTCAGCACCTTCGTCGTTGTCAGCGTCATCTTCAGGAACAACATCATCAAGACCAGGAGCATCCTCCTCCATAATGTCTAGATCCACCGGAGGAGAACTCACCACAACACCGTCGGGAGTCTCCGAGTACGCTTCCTCGAACTCCCGCCATTCAGACTCCGGATTCCAACTATGATGCTCCCCAGTGCCATATTGTTCGAGAACTTCAACCCTTGACAACCAAGACCGATAAATCTTCGCCTCACGTAGCTCCGAAGCATGCTTTTCTTCTCTCTTCGCCATCTTGTCCTTCATAGCATCGACACTAGCCTTTGAATCCTCGACCTGCTTGACAAGATCGTCGTGAAGTTTGAGCATCTCCGCAACCTTCTCCCGAGCCTCGTTCTCTGCCTTACGCGACGTCTCAACCAACGCGTTAAGCCCCTGAATTTTTGCCTTGTCAACCGACTGTTTCTCCTCCATGACCTTCATCCGGTCAACATAATCAGAGAAACGCCTCCAGACGTAAAAAGAGGATTGAAGCTCCTAAAGGAACGAAAGAGTTAGAATTAAGTCGAAAGTGAGAAACGAAACAGAAACATGAGGAAACCTTACCTGCCACTGCGGGGCAAACACTTCTCCCACCACGTCTTCCGTCTCCATCAACAAGTAACGGTCAAGCGTCGGAGGAGACAAAAGCCCTTTCATGGCAGGCAGAAACTTGCTCCCAGGCGCAACAACACGGGAAATCACCCCAGGGAAGTCGTCGACAGTCTCATACTTAAACTCCAACTTTTCGATGACCTTCTCCTTGCCTTTGCGTGACCTTGTCACTTTAGCCGGAGAGGAAATCAATGAAATCATAGGTTCAATACGGATGGGAGCCTCAGAAGCAGACGCTTCATCGACGCAACGCCTCCGCTTTGACGCGATGAGGTCAGAGGCGGACTCTCCCCCACTGCGAACGCGAGAAGCAACAACGGATACTGAAAGGTTCCAAAGGAAAGTTAGAACCCTCGAAGACAAAAGAAGAGAGAAGATAAGATGGGAAACAAAGACAACATACTAGTGGAGGCCATAGGAGCGATACAGTGACCCTCCCCGTCGTGACCATGAAAAGTCCGCTCATTCTCCGGAATCTCCAAAAGCTTAGCAATGACCTTCTTGGGCTCTCGCCTCGCCACGATAACGTCCGTGTTGAATACAAGAGAATACGAAGCAAGATCGTACATAAGCAAGGCATCGATGTTTAAAAAGGTACATGATGAAAGCTTGAAAGAAGAGAGAACTTACTTGCAAGATTCCAACATTCAATAAGCCAGGAACACTCCTCGCCAAGCGTGGATTTGTTCACAAAATAGAAGTAGTCGGCCCAACGACGGTCCGCCTGAATCCCCTCAATGGCAATTCAGGTCGCCTTAGGCCTCGATTTGAGACCCACTCGTCCAGCCGTCTTGGAAGAAATCACCAATGAATTGACGAGATCTTCAACTGCGATCTCGACGCCATATTTCGCCACTACGTCGTCTAATGCGCCGAACACCCTCCAAACGCTCGGTAAAAGCTGCCCAATGGCAACCCCTAACGCAAGCATGAACGCCTTCGTCAAAGGTGAAAAAGGAAATCGATTGCCAGCAAGGAACGAATATTCGTACACTGCTATCCACCTAGGACGGTACGCATCGGCAGATACCCCCGAAGGGGGTATCTCAATTTCAACGTCGGGCCCCAAACCCACCAGCAATCTCAGTCGATCGACACTGCGTGCTTCATACGACTTACAGTCTGAGTCCTTCAAGATGTTCTTTGGCACGTAGAAGGAAGGTTTGGCCATCGTAAATACTTAAGGAAGAGTTGAGATGAGTATCTAAATGAAGAAAGAAAGAGCAAGCGATCTGATGAGTGTGAGAAAATGAGAAAGCAAGAAGTATCCAGAATAAATAAGTTGTAGATAGGTCGGAAGAAGATTGAAGCCTTCCTCTTATATAGGCAAAGAGATCGCATGAAATACGGAATGATTTGAGCTTCAACGACATTATAGCCATTGGGAAACTAGCCATTGCAAGCGAGCGTTGCCGACACAGGCTACGAAGCACTCCATCGGATGCACAAAAATGACGAAGAAAGATGACGAGCAAAGCATTGTGATGAAGCCAAATATCCAGGTGACGTTATCATCGACGCGTTCTGAATTTAATGAAGATGTATTCCATGAAGAAAGAGGGCGTCTCCCAGATCTACTACACGTTAGTCGGACGAAGTAAATATTATCTCTTTTCTTTATATTATTAGTGTAATTAGTAAAAGATATTAGAAAGAATATCTTTTACCATATTTTTATATCGTCATTAGATAGAAGGAAAATATAAGATCTTGTTTCCTTAAAGATAAAACTAGGGTTAACCTATAAAAAAGGTTAATGCCTGCTTTGTAATCATTCAGCCACCTTTGAGCTCGATACCGTCAAGTTTGATCTTTTCCCTACAATTGCTTCATTGTTATCTCGTTATTTCATATCACGAGGTCCACCGATAAAAGACAACACAACCCGTCGACCAATTGTCGAGGCATGAGCCTCACCTTAGTTTACACTATCTACAATTCTCAGATAAAGTTCACTCTACAATGCAGTATGACTGTTCCTGACAAAATCAGGACTAAAAAAATAGGTTAAAGAGTTATTTGGGGAAGTTGGCCATGTATAATCAAAGTGCTTTTTCCCTAGTAGGATTATTACCGTTAATGTTTTGACGACCTTTGAGATCTTTCACGATTAAGAATGGCTCTGAAACTTGACATGGACAAGGCGTATGATCGGGTGGAGTGGAGATTTCTTAAACATTCTATGAGAGCCTTGGATTTGTCTAATGGATGAATCTGGTTTCATGATGTATATTCAACGTCCTTTCTGCGCTTTGAATTCTGATGGATGATTCCCCAACGTAGGCATTTACGCCTTCAAGAGGATTGTGCCAGCTGCCAAGAACACCCTCCCTTCTTTCTGTTTTGTTTTGTTATGTGCTGAAAAATTATCTAATTTTAACCTGTATGTATGTGCAATGACGTACATAGAATTCGAACCCATGAGAGACTAAATTAATAAACACACTACATTTCATGAGGGGCTATATCAGAAAAACGCTATTTTTTACAATTTTTTGTTTGAATTTTTTTTAGGGGAGCTATTGCCCACCCTGCGTCTAAGGTAGGTCCGCCCCTCCCCTGTATGTGCATGTTTTCACACTTATATGAACTAGTGAATGGAACAATTATAATTTATAGATTATAAATCAGTGTATCTTATTTGCACAATTTTGTAAATGTTCTTAGTTATAAAAAAATGTGCATGTACTAATTGGTCAAAATCACTATACATTAGTGAGGAATGCGCTTGGTTGGGAGGGTAGGTCTTAGATTTTGTAAATATTTTTACATTTTAACGTTCAGACCAGAACGGTCGGGAGGGTAGGTCTTAGATCAACACCCAAAGCAGCCAAGATTGGTACTGAGGGGAGCCAGGCTGATCGTCATTGGGCCGACTTCTTTTATTATGTAAATAAATCGACTCTTGGTGAGGAATGCGCTTGGTTGATCGAGTGCTGGAATCCTTCGAGTGAGTTCTCTTTTTCTCTCTTTTGAATCTTTACTATACGCATCATTGCCGACGTCTTACTTTATCTTGTTCATTTTTTGCAGCAAGTGCACCATTTTCTTCCATCATTTCAGTATTTTTTGCCTCAAGTTCCATTATTATGTTGTTTTGGAGTGTTGTCATTTGTCTCATCAGTTTGATCTTCTCCTCCAGTCCACCAACCGGCGAAGAGTGATACAAATTATCCTCATTTAATTAGACTATAACCTCTTTTGCATGATCTTTGTATGAAGGATCTTTCCTATACCTATAGATGCACCCTCCATGTAAATTTGGACATTCCCAATACCTTATCTCGTAGTTCTCCCTATCTTTACATAATTGTTCCGTACACTCACACAAAATTGCTTGTTTGTTACAGAATCACACCCTCCATGGCGATTCCATTGGTTCATTGTCAAAGAGCATAAATACACCCAAGGTGAGTGTGTTACAACTTGCACACAACTCTAAACTTGAATGCAGAAACAAAATTTGAGTTTTTTTTTACTCTGTATGAGATAGAGACACAGTTTGATAATGTCGTGTGACTGTATATTTAGAGACGAGGAAAACATTTTATTTGGGCCAAATTACGGTATTTAAGCCCAACTCGTGATGTAGTCCAAGTCAGAAAATAGTTCTGTAGAAATACAATTGTATCAAGCTAATCCAAGCATGAATAGTCTAAAACAATCCAAACATTAACAATTTAAATCATTGTTGCCAGAAAGGATGCAGATCTTTAAGAGCTCCTAACACTTGATGGTGCATGGCGTAGAATTGATTTGGATGAGCTTGTTGAACGGGAGGAGATTATGGTACACCTTACCGATCACCTTCACAAATATACACAATTTATTATACATATGTAAGTTTAAACAAAGACAATAGACTTTGAGTGAATTTTTTTTAAACTTACTTGTTTTTCAGTCATAAGTCCGGCAATACTCCGACGAATAAACCTATGTGTCCTCGCGATGAACCAATCCATGTCATAAGGAGCACATTCATGTGGTAAATAAGCAATTGGCCGCATTTCATCAAGAGAGATGAAGTGAACATCTCTAGCATCCCCTAACCACTGGTTTGCGTCATACTGGAATCACACAACTCTGGGAGCCCTCTTTCCTATGAGCTTTGATTGGTTCAATCACGGGCCTAGGAATCCTCTGAACGTGACCGAACTATCTTGGAACCCGATCTGGCATGGGTGGCTCTGTGGTGTCTATGCATGAGAGCACCCCATGAAATAGAGTCTGAGCGAATGTAGGGTCGCTGAAGTCGACATCCCATATGGGTTTCAACAAATCTAAATACATACAGAAAAATTATACATGTTCAAGATATATGATATAACACAAACTGGTGCATAAACATTCTGTAGAGATATGCATTTTCATGTGTAACGCCTGAAATAACCAATCTTTGCAGAATGTTTCTGCACCAACTATTTCTGCATTATATGTTTCAGTTCAACCAATTTCTTTCAGTTCAATAAATTTCAGCAAATACGTCATGTAATCAATAATATCAAATTTCAAATGCAAAATGCATATGGAAACTCAGACATCCAATGTGGATTCATTAAATGTTTAAATAAGGGGAAATAATTGTATATCCATGCCTAGTACAAACAAAAAAAAGTTAAGTGGAAATTAAAAAAATATTGTAGTACAATATTTTCAAAATATTTAAACATATACATACAACAATGTCTAACAAAGCGACATCTGGACACATTTTGGCGTGTACTTATTCCTAAATTCTGATAGAGGTGTGCCAACGTAACTGAGCCCATAAGTACTTCGTAGCATCTTCTAAGATGCCTACAAATTTCCCATATCTGACAGGGATCATGTGTCGGGACTTGTCATGAAATTGGGTAGACGCAACCACATACAACAACCAACCTAATCCTTGTGGTTCAGAGTCCAATCCTTTGAACCAGGTCCTCAGAAGAGTTGCATCCACCCTCCCCGACTAAATTATTGCGTCAAGTATGCCTAAAGCTTGCCTTCCTAAACCACTGTAATGATCCACCAGTTCACCCATTTCTTTCGATGGTCCCATGCTCTCCCATCTATAGAAATCCCTAAAATGTGTTGAACATCCAGCAGAGTGGGCGTCATCTCACCACAAGGGAGGGGAAAAGTGTTGGTGTATGGGTGCCACCTCTCAGTGAACGCAAAAATCAGCGGAAAGTCAATTTCTTCGTACATCGTACCCTACAGGTGTGCCAATTCAGCTGCATAGGGCACCTGGGCTCACCTTTCATCTTCTTCTAACGGTCAAACTTGTTTTTGTGCAATTCTTTTTTGTCCATTCATTGGCCCTTTGTGTTGTAAAATAGAAAGTAAATAAATACATACAAGTTAGATTCATATACATTTTTTTAAAAGAAATAAAATTGTAAAATTTATAATAAATTACTCATAAGGCCTCGTTGGATGTGGTAAGCCAGATGTGCAGGAAATCCCTTTAGCAACTTTGGATTTTCAGGACCTCCAAGTGTGCTTTCAGTCGGCTTAGGATCGAATATCAGCTCCCTCCTTGATCCTCTGTGCGTTGGAGCCGGTTGCTCTTCTTCCTCTCCTTCTCCTTCTCCTTCTCCTCCATCTCCCTCTCCCTCTTCATCTCCTTCTCCTTCTCCTTCTCCTCCATATCTCTCTCCCTCTTCATTTCCTTCTCCTTCTCCTTCTCCTTCTCTCGATCCTGCTCTAGCTCCCCCTCTTGCTCTTATTGATGATGTGATGAAGAGGCAGCTTGACCACTTCCCCAAGCATGTCCACTTCCCCCAGCTTGTCCAACAAAAGGAGTGTCAGTGGACGTTGCATCCTCCAAATAATACCATACATGATACTGCCCTTGATAAGAGGATTAATCTAGCATAAAAACACTTTGGTTGTACACTCTCGTAGCTCGCCGCACCAAAGTATTTTGCATCATAGACATTGGGTTCTCCCTCATCCGGGAACAACTAACGTGTGGTAGCTTTCTTTGATTTGTTCTTTTGTCGTTGTCCGGTTGTGTCTCTTTTCTCCTTTCGTCATGGTTTCTAATCTGAGTTAAGCGCCTTGGACGTTCCATAACCTAAAACATTACAAAAATCAATCACAAACATCAACTAATTGCATCCAGATAAACATTCTGCAGAAAATTAAAAAATATCCACGCAATGTCATGCGTAACACATGCATCCAGATAAACATTCTCCGACTAGCCTTTGTTTTCCAACCACTGTCCGGTCACATTCCGACTAATTTCGATCCGGTTTTCATATTATTTCAACATAAACTCTATAATTTCAACTCAAAATCTATCAATTTAACTAAATAACTTCCAAAAATTCACAAATCAAAATCAAAGTCAAAACCCTAATCTACAATATCATCTATTCAATATAAAAAAAACACAATCAAATCATTCACCAATCATACATAATCAAAATTTCACACCTTTCATCTACTCTAAACAAGAAAATTTCATACTACATAGAAATTTAAATTCAATATCAAGAACCATATGTTATATGCAATTTCATTTACATTGAACCTTATAATGCATGAAAACATCAAATGCTAATGAATGATTTGATTTTCTTGAATTTAGTTGGAGCCGGTTTGGGTATTTTTCGTATTTATAATAGTGCATTTGGTGTGTTACGCACCACATGCATTCATGTGTTATGCATGAGATACAGTCATGCGTAATGTTTGTAGCAAAAGTAACTACGAGTATGAACTTAAGCAATATGGAGGTTTATGATCAAAAGGACGGTATCAATCTCAACTCTCAAGAACACTAGATCAACAATGGTAAAACACTTAACTTGTATTATAACTCAGGGTGGAAAACCTGTTTACAAGGAGAGGGAAGCCCTTTATATATAGGCAAACCCTAATTCTATCTATAAGGAAAGAATATTATCTTTCTTTCTTATATCTTTAACTTAATATAAACTTGGTAAAGAGATATTCTTTTTATAATATTTACTTATCTCTCTACCATTTACATGAATTAAATACTAAATAACATATTCGGGAAATAATCACGCTCGACCGACTTCATCTTCTACTCGTTAAGCCTTTCCGTATTTGACTTTCTTGTACTCAGTCTTCTCTTCTTGCCTACGCGTATTATATCGAATCTGTTTCCTTCTAGTAGTATTCTTAGGCACGAACAATACGCATAAGGCGTTTTACAGAACTTTTTCACTGTAGATCTGGGAAACGCCTTCAACTTCTTTGAAATACTACCTCTTCACCTTCGGAACGCGTTCGTTCTAGTTGTAGGCTAAAGTATTCTTTCACTTCATCTCATCGATTGTCTCGGGTATTGTATTACCATGTTTTCGCTAGCGTCATTCTTTAATTTTCTTGACGCGTCTTCGCCACGGTCATATTTTTCAACGTTAGAATTTCTAACAGTTATGAAGTCGTTAGGGAGATCTTCTCCGAGATCTTTTAGGGCAATCTTCTTTCCTTATTTAAGCCCTCGACATGGCTTACTTAAACACGCTTTCTTGATCCTGAATCTTCACAATTCTTCTCTCGCTCTTTTCTTGCTTTATTAAACCTACTCAAATCTCAAACCCTCCGATCTACTCTCTTTAACCTAGTTCCATGGTCGCTCGCATCTACGACGCAAGATGATTCTCGCCGATGGAAAAATGAGGCCTTCCCTTTCTCATAACGTTGATCACTTTCGTGCTATCGCGGGACACTCCGCCAACGTGGAGATCGAGATTCCTCCTTCTGACGTGTGCGTCGACACTCTCCGCTCAGGGTGGATCTATGCCTACGAGTACCCTTTTCTGGCGGGGTACTGTTTCCCTTTCTCACCCCTGGTGAGAGCTTTCTTGGCGTGTTTAGGCGTCGAGATAGGGCAAGTTCTTCCTAGTGCTTGGAGAAGGTTGACGGCGCTGGATCACGTCGCTGCTAACTTCGAGGTAAAGTTTACCATAGCCAACGTGATGTTTTCTCTGATGCTTTCCAATCCGTCTCCGAGTTGGGTTAGTTTGAACCCTCGGAGTGGGGTGTCTCCCGTGGTGGTTGAAGAGACTACGTCCGACCGAGGTTGGGCCGACATCTTCTACTTCATCAGGAAGTCAACGTTAGGCGACGATTGCGCCTTCCTGATCGAGGAGTGGACGCCTTCAAGTAAGTTGCTTTGCTTTTCTTCTTCTTTGTATTTGTTAATTTTTCTTGTTCTTATTCTTAACGCGGTCTTTCTTTACGCGAAGTTGACACCAAATCGATCGTCCCGAGGGATGAATCCGAGGAGAAACGGAGAAGATATTAGCTATCCCTCTCGTCGAGCGCACCTTTACTGGGCGTGACGGGAAATGCAATCGCGTAACGAACCCCATTTCTTCAAGTGGTAGTCTATTCTGCTTTATATGTTACGTGTTTCCTTTTCTTTTCAAGATTCTCTTTCTTGATCTGTATTATTGCTTCTTTTTAGATCTTGCTTCGCGTAGCCGTCAAGAATTGGCCAACGACCTAATTGCGGCGAAGAGGAAAAAGATCTTGGATGGTTCTTCTAAGCCAGTTCTGGTTAATATTGGCCCCCTGAACCGCGGAGGCTAAGACGCCGAAGAAAGAAAATGCTAAGGGTAAACTTCTTGACGTGTCGTCCGTCTCCTACGTGGACGTTGGCGATTTCCCTGCAGTAGTGTCTCAAGTCGTCGCACCTGGGCGTAATGATGCGCCCCTGCCTTTCCTAGAGCCAAGCCATGGCTCGCCTCAACAAGCGTCTCCTGCATCTACTTGTCATCATGACCACTTTGAGGTAAGGCACCGTTGACGCCTCTTTTCTAGCGTCTTGTATCGTGCCCCACGCTACTATTATGAGTTGAGGTTTCATTGCCCCTCAAGAGCGCCCTTCACCATGGTTGTCTCCCACCTCAGTTCTAGCGGCGCACAGTGGATTGTCTTGAGCGCAATCCACATATCGAGAGCCTTGATCACTTCTGCGCCGGACCGAAACATTCACGTAGTGTCAAGTTTTCCCGAGCGCACGACGCCGAAACCACCAAATCGTGATCAACGTCATCGACGACACTTCCACCAGCGTTCCTTGGCTTACCGTGAGCGCAAGCACCTGGTTGCCGGAGTTGGTCCAGCCGGCGCCGGACAAAGGCCCCTCCAAGGTGTCCGACGCCGATGCTCTAATTTCGACCGAGCGCCTTCTATTTGGCGTTTGTTGACTCTATTTCGTTTTTGTTGTCTTTTCACTATTTGGATTTGTTGTCTCTTGCATTTGAGAATTGTTGTCTCTATTTGGTTTTCTTGTCTCTATTTGAGATTTTTTGTCTCAATTCCCATGTTCGGAGACATACTATTTTTAGTAAGTTTTTAGCTCGGTGTTTGCTAGCGTTTTAAAACTTTCTAGAAAATATGGAGTGGTCCAGCCTTGCATGGTTTGGGCTGTCCTATTGGACTCTTGGCCATCAAGCCCAAGATCGTCCAAACCCTAGCGCAAAACCCTAGCCGTCACTATTCTAGGGTTTCTAGCCGTCACCTCTCTTGCTTTCTAGGGTTAGATCGTCTCTTCTTCTTTATAAGGCTTATTATTGCCTCCATTGTAATATTCACGCTTAGATTATTGAATCTAGAACCACTATTGAGACGAATGAATTCTTCCATCTTCTAGATCTGGACGTCAACAATCCTACGAGATCTATTATCTCATCCCCTTCACCATATCTTCTAGCCTCGCTCTTTCGTCTACATCTCCCTCCTTTTCCCATAGCTTCTAACCCCTTTCTTCTACGTCTCATCTCCTTCGCCGTTTCACCATCCCTCAATTACCACTTTCGAAACCTTCACCAAACTAGCTTGTTGAGTTTACTCATCATTCATATCCCAATTCGACAAGGAAACTTGTCGTCTATATCCAAATCTTCCGCTGCATACTCCATCTCGACCAACCTCCACACAACAGACATGCACAAAACACTTACTCTATTATCATTGAAGATTTTCAAGTACATCATTGGCCTTCCCGGAGACCAAGGCCATCATTGGTTGTCCACTTGGGGTAGGTATTAGGAAAGAGAAACCCAAAATAATATTAAAATATGAAAAAATATAATTTTGGAGGAAAGAGAAACAATACCCAGGGCATTCTCTTCACCATGGTGAAGGAAATGGGCATTAACCTAAATTTGACATGTGTCCCAAGGTGACATCACTCTTGAGCTAAAATACACAAAAAAAATTGATATGTGTCCTATAGAGAAGTGAATGACCATAAATAAATGAGCAACCATTGGGAGTGTAGTGGAGATATATGGGTATGAAAATGGGTATTAACAAAAGGAAGAGAGAGATATTATTAAAATATTTGATACCCACAAAAAATTGGACAACCATTGTGTATACTCTAAATCAATCTCAAATGTGTCATTTTAATTTTCAACAACAAGTTGAGCTTCTCTCCTTTTTGTCTCCTTTGTTGCAGGACTTGGACGAGACGAAGCCGGACACATCAATGGTCATGGACTCAACACTGGAGGCTTCATCAATGGATTTTCTCAAAGACTCCATGGCTGCAAAGGAGGACAATCTCAATGACAAGAGGGCTAAAGAAAAGACAAGCCGTTCATGGTTTCCAGTATGTTCTAAGGTGCCAAAATCCGATCCCCAATGGGCTCCAAAGCACAAAGTCGACAGCGCGACTTGGATTTCTCGCCTATCATTCTATTATCCAAGTGCTCATTAAGGCATGGCTCAGATTTACGAGGCTTACAAAGTGCCAACCCAATGCGATCTTTCTCCTCCAGCGGCGCCTAAGCAACCGAAATAAAAACTGAGGCCCTGTGGGTCCTACTCGTCCGAATCAGGTTCAGTTGGCTCACCCAAAGACATAATTGGAACAATTTTCAAATTGGGTGAAACGGGGACATTTCACAGCCAAGGGGAGGGTGATGCGCCCCTGCCTTGCCTAGAGCCAAGCCATGACTCCCGTCAACGAGCGTCTCCTGCATATACTTGTCATCATGTCTACTTTGAGGTAAAGCACCGTTTGTGCCTCTTTTCTAGCGACTTGTATCGTGCCTCGCGCTACTATTCTGAGTTGAGGTTTCATTGCCCTCAAGAGAACCCTTCACCATGGCCGCCTCCCACCATCCATCTCGGTTCTAGCGGCGCACAGTGGATCATCTTGAGTGCAATCCACATATTGAGAGCCTTGATCACTTCTGCGTTGGACCGAAACATTCACGTAGTGTCAAGTTTTCTCGAGCGCGCGACGCCGAAACCACCCGATCGTGAATAGTGTCGTCGGCAACACTTCCGCCGGCGTTCCTTGGCTCACCGTGAGCGCAACCAACTGGTTGCCGGAGTTGGTACAGCCGGCGCCGGACAAAGGCCCCTCCAAGGTGTCCGACGCAAATGCTCTAATTTCGGCTGGGCGCCTTCTATTTGGGGTTGGTTGACTCTATTTGGTTTTTGTTGTCTTTTCCTTATTTGGATTTGTTGTCTCTTGCCTTTGAGATTTGTTATCTCTAATTGGTTTTGTTGTTTCTATTTGGGATTTGTTGTCTCAATTCCCATGTTCAGAGACATACTATTTTTAGTAAGTTTTAGCTCGGTTTTCGCTAGTGTCTTAGAACTTTCTATTTTTAGAAAGTTTCTAAATATGGAGTGGGTCAGCCTTGCATGGTTTGGGCCGTCCTATTGGACTCTTGGCCATCAATCACAAGATCGTCCAAACCCTAGCCCAAAAGCCTAGCCGTTACTACCTCTCTTGCTTTCTAGGGTTAGATCGTCTCTTCTTCTTTATAAGGCTTATTGCCTCCATTGTTATATTCACGCTTAGTTTATTTAATCTAGAACCATTGTTGAAACGAATGAATATCTCCATCTTCTAGATCTGGGCGTCACCAATCCTACGGGCTCTATTATCTCATCCTCTTCACCATATCTTGTAGCCTCTTTCGTCTACATCTCCCTCCTTTTTCCATAGCTTCTAACCCCTTTCTTCTACGTCTCATCTCCTTCACCGTTTGAGCGTCCCTCAATCACCACTTTAGAAACCTTCACCAAACTAGCTTGTTGAATTTACTCATCATTCATATCCTAATTCGACAAGGAAACTTGTCGTCTATATCTAAATCTTCCGCTGCATACTCCATCTCGGCCAACCTCCACACAAAAGACATCCACAAAACACTTACTCGATTATCATTGAAGATCCTCAAGTGCATCATCGGCCTTCCCGGAGACCAAGGGCACATCATGTAAGGGCGATGCAGGGGTTAGTTACCTCCTCTAGTTGGAATCACTACGCGTCGATGTCAGCTACAGACATGTTGGGAGAATCTCTCATTGCGCATTGGAAGGTAGGATGTCTTCATCTCTTGATTCTTTTTCCGTTTCGGCTTATTCTTTCTTAACTTTTTGCTCGTTGCGACTTTCTGGGCATGCAAGCTTCGTTGTGTGCTTGGGAACGTCTTTGCAGACTTCCAGCGAGGTGGAAAGGTTGAGTGGCCAAGTCGTTGAAGACTAGAAAAAGATTCAGCAACTCAACAAGAAGGTTGTTGGTGTTCTGGATAGCGAGAAGGAGGCTCGCGCAAAGACATTGGATATCGCTAAACAACGCAGAATACCTGCCAAACGCGTAGAGTTCCTTATGAACGAGATCGCACAACTCAAGGCTAACGCGGAGGAGATGGCGGAGAGACATCAAAACACTTTAGTGGAGACCAACACTTACTATTCTTGGTTAGCTCGCGTCGAAGCTATGGATGATGTTTGCGACGGGAAGCATTTATAATGGGATGCCAATGGTGAGCGTAAGGTGGTTCTTCCATCCCTGGTGACGAGGGAGTGACGCTCATCCGCGTTCCTTCTTCCTTTAATTTGCCCGCTATTGTCCTTTGTTCTAGGCGTTTCTCGTAGTCATTCAGCCTTACGAGCTTTGCTTTCTTTTTTCTGAGGTAACTTGAAAGACTTATGTTTATAAGCTTTAAATGCGAGATCTTACCTTATTGAACGTATTAAGGTTATGGTTCTCTGTTCTTTCCTTGTGGACGATCCTATCCCCTTTTGGCAAGTTCGGCTTAGGCTCCTTGTTGGCTAATGCCAAAAACTTATTGCCCATGATTTCTATCCGTTTTCTTTGCTCGAAACTCTTTCATTTCTTAAATGTAGCTTTTACCCCTTGCGTGTGTCTTAGTGTTATAAACGCGTAGGGATTTTTCTCTTTTGCATATGTGGTACGCTTTTACTTGGAGTAAGATTGTGGATGGGTGGTCTACATTGCGGTGGCATTGTGTTGTCTTGTGCCGGCTTACATGGTTTATAAACATAGCATTTCCTCTATGCCCCTTGCGAGTGACGAATGTCTTTTTCAACCTTGTGACTTTCACCGCTTGTGTTGCTATGAGAGCCTTGGATTTGTCTAATGGATGAATCTGGTTTCATGATGTATACTCAACGTCCTTTCTGTGCTTTGAATTCTGATGGATGATTCCCCAACGTAGGCATTTACGCCTTCAAAAGGATTGTGTCAGCTGCCAAGAACACCCTCCCTTCTTTCTGTTTGGTTTTGTTATGTGCTGAAAAATTATCTAATTTTAACTTGTATGTATGTGCAGTGACGTACATAGAATTCGAACCCATGAGAGACTAAATTAATAAACACACTACATTTCGTGAGGGGCTATATCAGAAAAACGCTATTTTTTACAATTTTTTTGTTTGAATTTTTTTTAGGAGAGCTATTGCCCACCCTACGTCTAAGGTAGGTCCGCCCCTGTATGTGCATGTTTTTACACTTATATGAACTAGTGAATGGAACAATTATAATTTATAGATTATAAATCATTGTATCTTATTTGCACAATTTTGTAAATGTTCTTAGTTATAAAAAAATGTGCATGTACTAAATGGTCAAAATCACTATACATTAGTATATCTCCAGTTTATGAGATATGTATATGTAGCACTTGCCATTTATACCTACTCATGAATAACATACATGTCATACTAAATGTACTCGTGACTTTTGGCCATTTGCAAAATTTATATGATGAAATACTCTGTATGGCCATTTGCAAATTTATATGATGAAATACTCTGTAATACTTCAATATGATTAATGAACATGTAATTTATACGTATTCTTGGGGTGAGTTCATCATTTTTCATATGATGATTATTACAAGGCCAGACCATTCCAACTGGTTTTAACAGAAAGAAACCCACGCGCTTTTGGTAAATTTTAATCCAAGTGTTAAAACTTTCACGTGGTAAGTCTGTAGAGTGAAGGAAGAAGCTTATTATTACTGCTGCTCCATACTTTCTTAAACCTTTTTTCTGTTAAAATTCTTAAATAGGACCACAAGTTAGCTTAGAAATTAAATATACTGGATATCCGTTCATATTATTATCGGTTCGGATATCCAGATCCTGTATAAACATTGTTGGTATTTTATTAGAACACTGTACATTTACCAAATAAAATTCATACCTGCCAGATGAATTCATGTGCAATTCAGGTGTTGTCGGATAACGTTAATTAACTTCAAATCATAGCATGCAATATCTTTGCAACATGAATAGTATCTGTCTTCAACATACAATTGTTGTAAACTGTTTTTTCCGGTACTTGTTAATAACTAAGTTACAAATAATTCATTCCATTTCCTAACAGTGCTATCCTAACCCTAAACCATGTACCTAGCTAGTAAGCATAAAATCAATTTATCCAACAGGGGGAGTTTTCCTATTAAAAAAATTTTTGTTGGTGCAAATTAATGAAAAAATTGTATTAATTCACTAAAGCTTTATCAACCTTTAACATTATAATTCACCCAAAAAAATCAAAGTTTAAAAATGAACTAAAAAATAAATTGAAATAACCAAGGGAGTTTTTTCCTAAAGAAATAACTATACGTTTTTTTTCAAAAGAACAAAAGGATAGGTCCGTCACAGATTAAAAGGATAGGTCCGTCACGGATCAATTTTTTTATATTTTTTCCTTAATCTTGTAGATAATTTCAATACGAGTCCTTCCAAACGGACATCGTCTTCCCTTTCAAATATATTATTTATATTATATAATTATTTATTATAATTAAAATCATACAATTAAAATTCTATACTATAATTATATTTTTATCATTTAATACAACTAATTTATTACTTATAAAATATAATTATGCATTATGTTTAAATATTACGAACTTAACGGAAACGATTGTTTTGTTTTGGGGGCTTTTAGAATGACAAACGATGTCCGTTTTGGACGGATTTTATATTCAAAGACTCGTATTTAAATTCTCTACAGAAATGTTTTTTTTTAAAAGTTGGTCTGTCAGGGACCTCATGTATTGCTCCGTGATGGAACTGGTCGATGGCTTGGTCCATGACAGACCTACTGGTTTGGCTAGTGACGTACTTGAGTCCGTCCCAAATAAAAATTTTGTTATATGTCACCTTTGTATATTTACACGGATTCTAAATACAGCCCGGGCAAATTCTCAAAATACCGGCCAGGTTGGTGCCTTACGATTGTTTTAAAAAAACATCCATGTGTAACGCATGAGATGGATCCATGCGTTACACATCATATACTCCCATGCGTAACGCATGGAACATGTTGGTGCGTAACACGTGGATCCAACGTAGTTCTTCAGCTTCATTTAATGGATGTCATGTCCCCACCAAACTATATTAACTGCCCCCTTATTTTAACATATCTGTAACACCTATTACCCCTACCCTAACACTCACTTCTATCATTTTTTTACCCTCCATTAAAACCCATTTTCAAACCTTTAAACCTTCAAACACCCAAAAATCACTAAACTCATGGAGGATGAAGATGATTTCAAAAAACGAAAGGAGTGGAGAAGATGGTTCATCAAATTATAATGTCAATGAGATAATGTTCTTACGAAAATCTTGAATTTTAATTTACACCCTTAAGAGTTAGAAGGAAAATATTATGTTGTATTTTATGTTAAATATAGTAGTAATAAGTGTTAAAATGATGACTTGTGCATAGAATGTCTAAAAGATTTGTTCTCTAATTTTGTTTCGTTTAGGATATAGGGTTTTAAGGTAAATGTTTGTTTTGTACATGTTTAGGGTTGTAGATTGCTTTCTTATGAAGTTTTGTGTACAATGTTATTGATGTAGGGTTAGAATTGTGAAATTTGTGAGTGGTGTGATGAAAAATAATGTGTTGAGTGAAATTTGAGTTTATTTCAGTAAGATTTGGGTTTAGGGTTGAAAATGACCCCGTAAAAAGTTGTTGAGAAATTATGTGACATTCCATGCGTCACGAAAGTGCATCATGTGTAACGCATAAAACCAACCCATACGTAACACATGGAATTGCACTTGTACATAAACTGAATGTGTTTGTGTGTATATTCTTGCGTATAGGTCAAACTTTTCTTGTTTACTGGATTGAATAATATATTATTGAATGAATACATTGTGCCACTGGGGACGGTGCCAACAGAGATGGTTCCACCGTCATTTGATATAGAGTTTGGGTTTGAAGATTATTATCAACCATCTCCATATGAAGTTCCATCAAGAAATGCAGAGTTTGGCTCAAAATTTGCTAACATCAACATAGAATCATATGGATCCGGTTATGAAAACCCACAGTGGCCTTCACATACGATGAAAGAGGTTACAAACGTAGTAGAACCCCTATTATTTCTTCCTTGATTGCGCACTGCATCGAAGTTTGATGATCCCTTAGACGACGACGATGTGGTTTCTAGAGATTATTTGGATGTTTTTACAACGGATCAAGTGTTTGCCTACCGGGAAGAAGAACATGATTGAGCGTTAATAGTTGCAAACCTCCATAACTTTATGGTCTCTACTGGAAGAAGTAGACCATCAATACGGGGCATGGTGGAAATGTTCAAATCCTTTGTGAGAAAGAGGGAAAGTATGTCCCCAGACACAAGGGAGGAAAAACACCAAGAAAAAGAAAGTTGGGTGTTCATTTGAGTTGAAACTTTTGGAGAAGCCTATAGATTCATGGAGACTAAGTGTTGTTACGGGTACCCACAACCATGCTATTGGCTCAAGCTTCGTCGGGAATGCATTTGTTTGGAGATTGACCCTCGTTCAGAAGAAAACAGTTTTAGATATGGCACTTTCTCATTGTTCTTCTAATCAGATACATTGAGTTTAACAAGGATCCCTTGAGCTGCACCAAGAAGAGAGAAGTTTACAATGAGTTAGATTGGATAAGGAAAGAAAAAATGGAAGGAAGAACCATGGTTCAATAATTCTTCCACAAATGCAAAGAAAAAAAATTACTTTATGAAATATAGGCCAAGTAAAAAAAATCCTTCCAAGATAGGTGACTTGTTCTTTGCTAACCCATAATCCATGAAGCTCTTAAAGACGTTTGTATAAGTACTTTTAATGGACTCGACTTAAAGCACAAACAAGTTTTTTTAACTAATGTGTTTTGATTAATAAGTTTTTAAATTGTATCTTTAATGTTTTTAATTGTCTATTTAATGAGGATTTGCACTTCATGCGTAACGTATGGACAATGGTCTTGCGTTACGCATGAAGACTCGTTTCATTCATTTTCTCTGTAAATTGAAGTAGATTGCCATATGACAATGTTTTTCCATGCATAACACATGATGCATATCCATACGTAACGCATGGAATGTAATATGGCGTTACGCATGGTATTATAGATAGTACTTGTTTGTGCCTATAAATACCACTACAGTTGAGACGTGTTCATAGGGTCAACGCGTTGGGATGTACATGAAGACGGCGTGACCAATAGAAGACGTCCAACCAAGTAACATGATCGTCGACATCACGAAGTTAAGCACAGAGTACTCTTTTTACTCTTCTCATGGTTTTTCCCACGAGGTTTTCCTAAGAAGAGGTTTTAACGAGGCTCCCAAGGTCATTCATCATCGTGACACCATCAACATGGTCCCCGACATCATTTACGAGATAGATGAGGCCATCTACGAGATAGATAAGGCCATCTACGAGATAGATGAACTCCTCTACGAGATCACCTACGAGATCAACTACGAGTTCCCTTGATTATCTACGAGTTCCCAAGGTCACCTACGTGAAGATTAAGTACGTCGACGAGAAGAGCTATGCGTAGACGGCGACGAGTACGAGAAATAACGATTATAAAGGCGGCGGCGAGATCGAGATAAAGTCGGTTGAGAATATTTATGTCTTTTATTTAATATTCATTATGTAAATAGTAAAACATATTATAAAGAATATCTTTTACCATGTTTTATATTAGGTTAAAGATATAAGGAAAAAGATAAGATTATTTCCTTAAAGATAGAACTAGGGTTTGCCTATAAATAAAGGGTTCCCTTCTCATTGTAAGACAGCATTTTCTCCCCAAGTAATACACAAGTATCTCGAGTTCTCTCTCTTTTATCAATGGTGTTTTCTAGATGAAGTGTTGGCATCGTAAAGTTTGATCTTTGACCTACAATTGCTTAGTTATCATCTCGTTGATAATTTCGCTACAAACAATGGCGCCCACCGTGGGGCATGATAAAAAAAGTGTCTTCTTTTCATCAAAAGAAACCATCTATTCTTCACAAAAAAGTCAAAACCTAACAAGCCTTCAAAGATCAAAGAAGAAGATCAAAATCCGAAATCATTCCTGGTTCACGTAGCTGTCTGCGACACAATTTTGAAGATCTCGTATCTCTCCCGTCCGATGTCCAAATTCAATGAAATTTTGAGGGATTAAAGTAGACTTCAATATCGGTCGAATGGAGTTGGAATCATGAAATTCCGAATTTTCTCCGAAGCAGACCGACATAAACAAGATGACTGCAGAATCTAGAAAGTTGCTTGTTCTCCAAGGAAGATTTCTCTTTCACCAAAACGGTAATATCTATCCATAATCTTCTTCCTTTGAGTTCTAAAAGGTTCAACTCTATTATATCCATATCAATTCAGAATAACTTGCATATAAATCATACTAAAGGAAAATTCTTAAGTTCATTATCATGAGATTTTCATATCTAGATTTGCATATTCACCATAGAAAAGCATGTTAGACTTAATCTAAAGATTAAATCTTTCTTATTCTTATTTGAGATTCAAGATTATAGTATGAGAATCTAAAAAGATCAGAATCTTATGGTTAAGTAGAAGTTCATAAAGTTTGTACCTTGATAAAGCATGATATACATCTACTTAAGCACGTCGTGATGTTTTTGCTTGCATATGATGATAATGACGCCGTATCTCGCTCGTAAACGTCGAGTGAACTATCGAAAGTTTTCAAGAAATCAAGGAAATCAGATAAGGATTAAAAAGATCATGTAAGACCCTCCAAGAAGACAATCAAGGCGCTAAGACGCCGTGAACAACACGTTCCTGAGACGTCAAAGACAATGTCAGACGAACTCCTCTCCAAAGGCAAGAAACACCGCGTTGCTTTATTCCCATCTCCATGACAACGGGTAATATCTCCACAAGTTTGGTACGACCATGACGATGTCTAAGGAACGCGACATCCAAGAAGCCAATTACAAAGGCTAAAGATAGATGATACATCTCGATCTAATCACAACTGATAAGCTAAGTTCTCTACTTATTTATTCTATATCTTTATTCAAATACCAAGTTTCCATGATCATATCTCACCTTAACGTGCATGATAAATAAGATTCAATTAGCATAAGATGCATGTTACCTTCATATACGCTCATAAACTGAAAAGTAGAAGAATTGCATGTCAAATATGAGATTACTTCCTAAGTCTTTCGTTAAACTCTCTCCTTAAAGTCTTTATGATCTAAATCACACTTGATTGGATAAGCTTTTCAGAATTATTATTGTTCAAGCTAAATAAGAGTACAACAAATAGAATGACGACGTCGGACAAGACGACGACTTTGGATTACTATGTGATAATCTCACTCTGAACACCATCCTGAAATCTTCACAAGGGGGATAGGATACCCAAGTCATCATTAAGAAACAAGGTGACAAACGCTCTCCCTCCAGAAAGATCAAGAGCAAAGCATCACGTCAAAGATGAGAAATCAATAGAAGTCGACCAGCCACTGCGTAAGCAAGTCATCAACGTCGCCCCTCAACGCGACGCCTTCTCCAACGTTTGTAGACATGAAATCAAGAACTCCATCATTATATGATCTCCAAGCTATCATTCAAAGTACGAACTAAGTGGAATACAAGAACGCGACGGATCAAGACAGTCTCAAGTTCGGACACGACGCTAAGAGTCGCCTAAGGAAGTACAAAGTGCAGCAAAACCAAGTAAGTTCTCTATGGAACCTAAGCCTTTCAGATCTTACTTTAATCTGAGGAAAAGAAAAAGATACTTCATCAAGTTGAAAGAAAAAAGAAAGATAGTGTCTCAAGACGCTAACTAAAGACCACGCCAAAGAGAGCGTAAGATCAAAGTAATCCTACTCAAGTTTGCGAAGAAAAAGCAATTCGCCAAAAAGAACAACACAAGAAGTTACAATCGAAACACCAAAAGAAAAAGTGTTCCAAGTAAGATAGTTGAGAAAAGAATCTTCCGACACCGAAATGAAAAACTCCTAAGGATGAGAGCGTTGGGAAACTCGACGCGTCCTAGGAAGATCCGTAAGAACTTCATTGATTGTTAGCTAAGTTGAAGTGCATATTTACCAAGTTACGCATGTCTAAGTAAGTTTACTTTCTGCATAATCATGTCATCGTCATAGCGTCGAGGCGGCAAGGGGTCGCGTCGACTAGGGGTAGCTTTAGAATGTCGTCATGTCGAGTCATCATGATTATTTATTTGCATAAGCATATTTTCTCTCCGACGTGTCAAGCATGCTGAGCTGTTTCATTTCAAAGTACTTGCTCTGTGTCTATGACGTAACACCAAGCTTAATAAGGCCGCGGCGAAAATCCGCGCCAGGGGAGAATTTCGTTAGCTTACGCGTTTAAGGCTCCATCTACGCGTAGGCAACATTAGCGGAACCGCCGACCCCGAGTCGAAGCTCCCCATGATTGTTAGCGACGTGTGGCAATGGTCATGGGGAATGAAGCCCGGCACCTCACGAAACCGGCACGGTCCTCTGAGCGAAGAAGGGAAACCAATCGCCACGACCACTCTCCAGGAACGCGTACTTGCGCCTTCCACGGACCCTCTGAGAGTCATGAATCCACGGGAAAAACGCCAAACCGGCAGGGATGCGTCCACCGGCATCGTAAGTCCTAACAATCGAGAAATCGGACGCTACACGATGAATAGGCCCGTCGATTAAAAGAGTTTGACGTCGACCTAACGCTAGCGTGAGGCAAAGCATCCACCTTAAAGTAAGGGGTAACGTCACAAGCTGATAAAATCACACGCTGACCTATGTCCGCCACTCACTACAAGGTTCGGAGGAAATGTTGGACCCAACCTTCATATAAGCCGGCAAATAACAAAAGCAGCCGCAATGACCGTACCACCCTATCAAGTAAGTAAAACTCTCTAACTTGTTCACTACGAACAAAGTGTCATACCAGGGGTAGAAAACCACACCCTAAAGATAAAGAAGCAAAAGCGAAAGCCAAGGACCAAACCTCCGCACTCACAAACGAGCTACACGTAAGGGGTCACGTAAGTTAAAGTCAAAAAGAAAAAGTTTTACACGTATGCGGAGCAAGATACGCGTACCAAAGCATAGCACATAAAACATCAAAACCAAAGAAAGAGCATGCTCCCAAGACGTCTCTGACGCGAAGAATAACGCGCACGACGCAAGAAACAAAGTGCAATATATAACAAGTAAAGCAAGCCCAAGGGTCTTTGGTAGCTCTAACCTAGTCTACGGGGAGCCTAAGTCAAACCTACCAAAAGGGGTAGGACCACTCAAGGAAACAAGAAAGATAGAAGTATTGTCAAGACGATCCAAAGAGAAAAATTACTCGTTCAACCCATAGACGAATATGCTATCGCCAAAGAAGATCATGTGAAGTCGAAAACGTCGCGCAAGATAAAAGGAAGAGTTTGCAACAAAGAAAGACGAGACAAAGGAATCTCAATCGAAAGAAAGAGTTCAGAAAAAATCCAAGAGCTAGAATATGAACGAGAACGGCAATCACGAGTTGGCCAAGATCACCCAAATTCTACGCGTAGAGAACGCCTAAAATGCCCAAAAGAGGAAGAACACGATCAAAAGCATCGCAACGAATATAATAAAATTTCATCTCGGTAAGAAAATAAAAGCATCTCAAAGAATTCTCCTGAGAGAAGCAAGAATGATCTAGTCACGAGAAGCATTAGTACGACTGAAAGCACAACGTGGTCGAAGTAATCGCCGAACAAATCTAAGAAAAACATTCAAAAGAAGCAGTGCTCCCAAAAGCATTAGGTAAAAGTCAGTGTAGTCGACACAAGGTGTCATAGCCAACGCGTTCCCAGATGTGCAACGTGTTCTCCAAAGACGTCTCCTGACGCATTCTCCAGAACATTCTCGTTACACCTCCTTAAGGATCGAAGAAATCTAAGAGCATCGCATGAAGATCAAGTTGTGCCGCCATGATAACGCCACCAGGGGTCAGACCTATGACATAATCGCCATCAGAGCGAGAAATTCACGACGTCCTTGAGTCATTAGAGCAAGAATAACTGCACTTTCCTAAACTGCTAAGAACAATCTATTCATCCCGGGTACGTTGCTCAAGACCTCCTTGTACTTAGTTATTCTTCTTCACATATCTCCACTGCTCGTCTACAACCTTCACCTCGAGCAAGTCTATCTCTCTCTCCAACTTCTAGCAAGACCCCAGGCAATAGAGGGCAACACCCATCTGCAAGGGGTGACGTAATTATAAGAGACGCGTTGAAAGTGAGAACGCGTAGAATCGCCAAAGAGAAAAAAGAGTACGCTATGAAAAAAGTATGTCAAAGTAGACACGGAAGTTAAGAAGTTGCATCATAAGAAGAGACGCCAGAACTCAAAGCATATACCAGAGAAGAAAGAAAATATGAAAACGCGAAGAGATAGAACGCGTCGCCATCACCCACCGTGACCTCCAAAAGAGTACCTCCACGCTAAGCAAGTGCATAAGGAGAGAAGTCAAGAAAGCTGAAAAGTTTCACGTCACCCAAGCCAGGGGTGATGAGTAGAGCCTCCACAATGTCTAAGAACGAGCGACGAAGTGTCCCTAAGACTTCCCTGAGTAAAAGCATCGATTGGTCGAGAACACGCGTAAGAGAAAAAGATCTGAGTCTGCAGTAGCAAAGAAAGAAAGAAGTTGAAAGAGTCGATTGTTTCTCTCATCCGTGACGAAGTAGTAGTTTCCTCCAAAAGTGATATCCTTAGAAAAAGGTGCAGAAGATGCTCGAAGTACCACATTGAGAATCCAAATATGCGGCAAAGGTCCAATAAGGATATATGTTACAAGAAAGAAGTAAATCGCCATCTAAAAATTTACTTGAAGACAGGATGATCCAAGTAACCAAGTTGAGGATTATGGTGAAGCAATGACTTCACTTACGAAGTCCTCATTAGCCATGATTTCAGATTCAGCCCGTGACATTTCAGAGTCGATGAAGCACGAAGTTGATTCTCTCCAAAGAAGGCGTAAGAAGCCCAAGATCCATATCGCCTATCGCCAGTTAGATAGAAAAGACATGTTCAAACGTAGAACGCGAGTTCAAGGAGCCGATTATGAAGCAATAGAGTTCTAAGCATCAAGTTATAGCAGCAACGCGTTGAGGTTAAGAGAAGGCACTGAAGAAGATGAAGATGTTTCCCAGATCTGCAAGGCAATAAGATCCGTAAAACGCCTTAGGGGTATTGTTTGTGCCTATAAATACCACTACGGTTGCGACGTGTTCGTAGGGTCAACGCGTTGGGATGTACATGAAGATGGGGTGACCAATAGAAGACGTCCAAGCAAGTAACATGATCGTCTACATCACGAAGTTAAGCACGGAGTACTCTTTTTACTCTTCTCATGGTTTTTCCCACGAGGTTTTCCTAAGAAGAGGTTTTAACGAGGCTCCCAAGGTCATTCATCACCGTGACACCATCAACATGGTCCCCGACATCATTTACAAGATAGATGAGGCCATCTACGAGATAGATAAGGCCACCTATGAGATAGATGAACTCCTCTACGAGATCACCTACGAGATCAACTACAAGTTCCCAAGGTCACCTACATGAAGATTAAGTACGTCGACGAGAAGAGCTACGCGTAGACGACGACGAGTACGAGAAATAACGAGTATAAAGGCGTCGTCGAGATCGAGATAAAGTCGGTTGAGAATATTTATGTCTTTTATTTAATATTCATTATGTAAATAGTAAAAGATATTAGAAAGAATATCTTTTACCATGTTTTATATTAGGTTAAAGATATAAGGAAACAGATAAGATTCTTTCCTTAAAGATAGAACTAGGGTTTGCTTATAAATAAAGGGTTTCCTTATCATTGTAAGGCAACTTTTTCTCCACAAGTATCTCGAGTTCTCTTTCTTTTATCAATGATTTTTTCTAGATGAAGTGTTGGCACCGTAAAGTTTGATTTTTTCCCTACAATTGCTTAGTTATCATCTCGTTGGTAATTTCGCTACAAACAGTACTCACTTTAATTCTGTACTTAATTGTATTTTGATCAGGCGTACAATGTGCATTTTCTAAAGATAGTTTGGGTGACTTCCACGTGGAAATTTTTTGTTGTTTGCGGGACATTTATAGAGGGCGAGAGTAAAGGAAGCTATTTGTAGGAAATGCAGCAGCTGCAGAAGATGTATTTGAGAATATGAGCTTCGCCTACATGCATTTTCATAGACAGTGAGATGACACTTATGAATGTAACATATATGTTATGGCCAATTGAAAAGTTTCTATTATGCAGACGACATGTAAGGAAGAACATAGAGGCTAAAGACAAGAAAGATATGAGAACACACATATTAGGGACAAGGATTTTTGTGGAGTATTTTAACATGTTCGAAGAAACCATTGAAGGTGACTACGACAAGAAGTTGAGGATTCTTGAGAGTACTTGGCAAGCTTATGCAACCGTACTGAAATACGTGAGAGACAGTTGGTTTCACCCTTACAAGGAAAGACTTGTGTCAGCATGGACGGATACCGTATTTACTAGGCCCGACAAAAAATAACCCGACCCGACCCAACCCGAAATTTCCGTGTCATAACCCGTCAAATTGAACCTGTGACCCGTTTTTTGTCTAACCCGATTGACCCAAAATTTCTGGGTCAAAAAGCCTCAACCCGTTTTTTCCCGAAAAAATGGGCTAAAAGAAAAATAAATGATAAATAGAAAAATAAACCCGTAATAACCCGGTCTTTTGGTAGGTTTTGACCCAAAACGACCCGACTCGACAATAAACCAGTAACAACCCAACCTATTTTGACCCGATAGTTTTGACCTGAAACCCGACCCTGCTATAAACCCGTTATAACCCGACCCGGCTATAAACCCGTTATAACCCGACCGTTTTGACCCGATAATAATAAACCCGAAATGACCCGACCCGAAACATGATCGACCTGGTTCACTCTTACCCGAACCCGACCCGTCCGACCCGATTGCCAGGTCTAGTATTTACTCTTGGGAATTACACGACAAACATGTATTTTGAATATTTTTTGTTTTTTAATTGAATTATAATTGAATTGCAATATAGTGGACTCCATATGTAACACATGGAAAAGGTCTATGTGTAACGCATGAGATGATTTTATGCAATACATTGTCTGTTTATCTGCAATACAATGTCTGTATTGCAACTCTGTTTAACACATGGTTATGGTATGCGCGTTACGTATGAAATTTCAATACATACACTGTATTGAAGATAAACAAACTCTGAAAAGCTAAAAGTTATACTTAACTAGTGGAAATGGTAGACTAGATACAATGTTCGGGGAACACCAAACAATGGAAGCAAACCAACGTAAGGATATAGTTGGTTCTTTCAACGAGAGTATGAAAAAGAGTTTCACAACTGTTGATGGGGCAGACTTGTTTTAGGCCATGAAGTTCAAATTGTCGTACAAGGCAATAGAGTTATTGCTTGAAGAATACGAGAAAGGCAAAAAAAAATAGGGTTTGTACACACATATGTTTTGCAATTATCAAATCAAGATTAGAGACGGGTTGTTGTGTGTCCATCAGATTGGCCAACATTGGAAGGACCGAGAGCTGCTTTTACCATCAGAGTTGCATCCTTTTTGGAGTACATTGAGTTTGGAAGAGGTTGATGTACCGAGAATACTCGAAGTTAAGAGTAAAGTGGAAAGACGTATTTTTGACAATTTCTATGAAGAAACATTTCCGAACATGTCATCCCATGATCAAGAGAAATGTGCATTATCAGATTTAGAGATTGTGAAAATAAATACCCTCTAAAAGAGCCATCCTTTTCAATGCACACCGGGGGTCGTCCCCAAGATGCTCCTAACAAACATCCAAGATCAACCCAAAGATGATCGTCTGCATGGGAGTACACTGATCAAGAGATGGATGCAAGAGCTTTGGAAGAGACACCCCAAAGAAGCAAAGAAAAACCTATGAGGGCGTCGTCCAAATACAAGACTCAGGTACCCCAATACATGTGCAACCATATGCTGGGTTGGTTTGAAATTTTTGGAAATGAAAATTGTGGATTTAGATCACTAGCGTTTGAAACTGAAGAGAACCAACAATCATTGAAGTTCATACGAGATTTAATGATATCTAAAGTCAAGGAAATTTGGGGTTTAGTAGAAGGAACATGGGTTGGACCGAAAGAAACGCCAACCTTGGAGAGCGTAGTACACCAACTACATGGGAAGGACTCAGAATGGCCCGAGAGGAACGTTGGCTAGGCATCCCGGAAATGAGATGTCTCGTGGCCTCCACATTGAATTGTGTGTTAGTAACCGTGGGGAAAAAATGTTAACCACACTTTCTTGCCTCTTCAACTTCCTTTTTGGTATCAGACGGGTTGCAGACTAACCAATGTTTGTAGCGAAATTACCTATGAGAAGATAACTAAGCAATTGTAATTCAAAGATCAAAGAATACGGTATAATCTCAACACTCAAGAACAAGACAGGAAATTAGGGTTGAAACTTTAGCTTGGTATTACTCGAATGACGGCTCAGATGATTGCAAAGCAGTCGTTAGCCTTTATTTATAGGCTAACCCTAACAATATCTTTAAGGAAACGAGATCTTATCTTTTCCTTCTATCTAAATAACGATATAATAAACAGGGTAAAAGATATTCTCTACCGTATCTTTTACCATTTGCAATAATATAATATAGAATAAGATAGAATACACTCGGCCGACCTAATCCTTGAGAAGAACGAGACCTTTGCCACGTCTCGTTTCATCGACGATATCTTCCTTTCACCTCATCGCGTCGATGATGTCCTTCTACGCGTAGCATCCACGCGTTCCACACTCGTCGTATTTTTAGGCACAAACAATACCCCTAAGGCGTCTTACAGGGCTTGACGTCTAGTAGAGCTGGGAGACGCCTTCTTTATTCATGGAAAACGTCTTCATTACACCAGGAACGCGTTGATGATTACGTCACTTGAATTTTTATTATCGTCGCAGAGCTTTGATCGTCCTTCTTCTTCAATCATTTACATGTGGTAGGCGAGGAGCTTTGTTATCTATGCCGATAACGTTCAATCGCAACGGCTAGTTTTCCAACGGCTATAATGCCGTTAAACTTTCTCTCGTACTCTTCGCGAACTCTCGGGCTATATAAAGGGGAGATCTTAATTCTCTTCCTACTCCTTCTACAATTCATCTATTCTGATTATCTTTTGCTTTCTCGTTTACTTACGCTCAAAAAAGATCATTTGCTTCTCCTTTCTTCAGATCTCTTCTTCTAACTCTTAAAAAATGGCTTCTTTCTACGTACCCAAGTTTATCTTGAAGGATTCCGACTGTTAGTCAACGGAGGCACGCGACGTCGAGAGATTGAGATAGTTGGCGAATCTCGGTCCCGAGGTGGAGATTGAGATACCTCCTGAACGGGTATTTGTTGATGCACATCGGCCAGGGTGGATTGCGGTATACGAATACCCTTTCCTTACTGGTCACCGATTTCCTTTCTCTCCATTGACGAAGGCGTTCATGCTCGCTCTAGGAGTGGCCGTAGGGAAGCTTTTGCCGAGCGTTTGGAGGATTTTAGGCGCTTTGGACGACGTGAAGGAGAAACATAACGTTGACCTTGCCGTCGACGATCTTGCTCATTCTTTTAACGTTCAGACCAGAACGGTCGGGAGGTTGGTCTTAGATCAAGACCCAAAGCAGCCAAGATTGGTATTCAGGGGAGCCAGGCTGATCGTCATTGGGCCGACTTCTTTTATTATGTAAATAAACCGACTCTTGGTGAGGAATGCGCTTGGTTGATCGAGTGCTGGAATCCTTCGACTGAGTTTGCCTTTTCACTCGTTTGAATCTTTACTATACGCATCATTGTCGACGTCTTACTTTATCTTGTTCTTCTTTGTAGTTAATGCGGACGCTATCGTGGTGAGGCGAGAGACCAAGAAAGTCATCGCTAAACTTCTCGAGATTCCGGAGAGCGAACGAACCTTCCATGGTCACGATGGAGAAGGTCACCGCATTGCTTCTACGGCCTTGACAGGTAACGCATTCACGCTCTCTTACTTAGTTTTCCTCTTTCTTCTGTTATGAGGGTTCTAACCCCTTTCTCTGTTGATCTTTTAGTGTCCGCCGATCTTTCTCAAGTTCGTAGCGGGGGGAAATCTGTGTCCGCTCTTATTGCGTCGCGGAAGAGGAGTCGTACTGGAGAGGGAACTGCTTCCGCGGTCCCTATTCATATTACGCCAATGATTTCTCTCATCTCGTCTCCATCTCCTTCTTCAACTCCGGTGAAAAAGTCACGTAAGGGTAAGGAGAAGGTGGTTGAGAAGTTAAACTTCGACTACGAGACCGTGGACGACTTCCCAGGAGTTATTTCCCATGTTGTCGCATCTGGAAGGTCATTTTTGCCCGCCATGAAGCGTCTTCGGAATCCTCCGTTGCTTGATTATTATTTGTCGATGGAGACGGAAGACGTGATAGGAGAGGCGCTTGCTACGCAATGGCAGGTAGGTTTCCTTTGCTTTTTATGTTGAATCTTCTGTCTTTGATTTTATTCTTACCTTTTTGTCTTCTTTCCTTTAGGCTTTTCAATCTTCGTTGTGCGTCTATGGGCGCTTCTCCGATTTTTTCAATCGGGTGAAAGCTATGGAAGTCAAGCAATCGGTCGACGAGGCGAATATTAAGGAGCTTGAATCGACAGTTGAGGCGTCGCATAAGGCGGAGAGCGAGGCTCAAGAGAAGGTTACGGTGGCGCTTAAACTTCACGTTGATCTTTCCAAACAGGTCGAGGACTCGAAGGCAAGGAGCGCTACTCTGAACGACGAGAAGGCTAAGGTGGAGGAGAAGCTTGCTACTGAGCTCAAGGAGGTGAAGCTTTATTGGTTTTCCGGGGTCGTTCTTCCCTTGATTTTCCGGGGTCGTTCTTCCCTTGGAGTTCTTTGTAAATTCCTTTTTCTTTCCTTTTTTTTACGCGTCGCCGTTCTTCGAGGCGTTTACTTGTAGATATCTCCATTCTCGCCCTTCATAATGGGCTTCTTATAATATAGTTACTTTATTTTGGAATTACTTACTTGTTGGTGAAGACGTCTTCAAGATCTTCTGTGACTCGAGTATGTCGTTGTATCTAGTCTTCCTTTTGTTGGTGACGGCGTAGTCGTCCATACGTTACTCGAGTGACTTTTGGATCCTTTTTTCGAATCGATCTTTTATCTCGGGGGTGCTTCTTCATTTCTCGAGTACTCCCACCCCTTTTGGTAGGTTTGACCTAGGCTTCTTGCAGACTAGGTTAGAGCTATCAAAGACTCGTGGATTCTTCCTTACTTATTGTATGTCGTATTTTATTTCTTGCATCTTACGCGTCAATCTTCACGTTGCGGACATCTTAGGAGTTTACCCCTTATCTGGTCTTCATCTCTTATGTACTTTGTTTTGGTGCGCGTGTCTTGTTTCGCGTGTGTGCAGAACCTTTGGCTTTTGACCTTCGTGATCTTCTATGCGTAGCTTATTTATGAGAACGTAGGGTTGGTTCTTTGGCTCCTACTTTATCTTTGTAGGGTGTGGTTTTCCCACCCCTGGTACGATACTTCGCTCGTAGTGAACGTGTTAGAAGATTTCATTTACATAATAAGATGGTATGGTCATTGCGGCTGCTTTAGTTACATTGTCGGCTTACATGAAGGTTGGGTCCAACATTTCCTCTGAACCCTGAAGCGAGTGGCGGACATAGGTCAGCGTGTGATTTTTATCAGCTTGTGACGTTACCCCTTACTTTTAAGGTGGGTCTGTTGCATCACGCTAGCGTTTAGGTTGACGTCGAACTCTTTTAATCGACGGGCCTATTCATCGTGTGGCGTCCGATTTCTAGATTGTTAGGACATACGATGCCGGTGGACGCATCCCTGCCGGTTTGGCGTTTTGCCCGTGGCTTCATGACTCTTAGAGGGGTCGTGGAAGGCGCGAGTACGCGTTCTTGGAGAGTGGTCGTGGTGATAGGTTTCCCTTCTTCGCTCAGAGGGCCGTGCCGGTTTCGTGAGGTGCCGGGCTTCATTCTCCATGACCATTGCCACACGTCGCTAACAATCATGGGGAGCTTCGACTCGGGGTCGGCGGTTTGGCTAACGTTGTCTACGCGTAGATGGAGCCTCGAACGCGTAGGCTAACGAAATTCCGCCCCGGCGCGGATTTTCGCCGCGGCCTTATTAAGCTTGATGTTACGTCATAGACAGAGAGCAAGTAATTTGGAAATTGAACAACTCAACATACTTTAACATGTCGGAGAAAAAGAGTGTATTCATATATTAATAAAGAAAATGCATCACGAATTGACAGACTTCGACTTCTACGCTTACCCCTAGTCGTCGCGACCCCTTGTCGCTTCGACGCTAAGATAACGATGCTAAATTTATTGAGACTCTTGAAAGAAACTAATCCTACTCATGCATGAAAGAACATAAAGGAAATAACGCTAGGAAACTGGGAAGCTCTTATTACTTCTTTAGGCTTATGGCGGATGGTGTTTCAGAAACATGAAGCTTGGGTTGTTGCTCTTTGTTTGGATCGTTTGCTCGTACTTACTTGGCGTATTAGTATTCCTTTGCTTGTTCAACTCTGTTCTTCCCATTGCGTCGGGGATTGACTTTCCACCACTAGCCTTTTCTTTGCGATTCCTTGATTGCTATGCTTTCTTTTCTTTATCCACCGATGCCTTAGTGCCTTTTTTCATCCCAATGTTGTAGCACTCTCTCGCGACTTGAAGCTCGCCTTTGATTTCTTGGATCCCCCATGGAGACGGGAATTTCAAGGATTGGTGATACGTTGAGGGTATAGCTTTCATGTCGTGCAGCCAAGGTCTTCCCAGGATAATATTGTAGGGTGACTCGATCTCCATTACTGCAAACTTGGCTTGCATATTAATACCTCTTGCGTATGTTGCCAACTTGATCTCTCCCAACATGCTTGCCACTTCGCCACTGAACCCCACTAGAGGGACATGCTTCTTTATGACGTCGTCGTTGGATAGTCCGAGTTCCTTTATGGCGGACGCAGTGATGATGTTGGCGGGGCTCCCGTTGTCTATGAGAATCCTCTTGACTAGGCAATTGCTGACAGTGAGAGAGATGACTAACCCGTCGTGATGCTCCACCGTCTCGTTTTGCTCTTCGAACGTGATTGGGTAATGCCTTCTGATAGGGAGAATTTGGTAAACCCTTGTCATGTCGCTGTTGTCGCGTAGGATCTTGATATTCCTTCTGGCGGCAGACGCGGTATAGCCACTCGTGGAAGAGCCTTCGATGATGGTGTGTATAGTCCGGGTATGACTTGACGGAGATGGAGGTGGAGTAGGGGACTTCCTTTCTCTCTTCACCCCTTCAAACGCGTTCCTTCCTTCTTTGGAGAGTAGGTCATTTAGATCTCCTCTTTTCAACAACCTTAACACTTCTTTTCTCAGGGTGTAACAACCATCCGTCGTGTGACCCGTATCGTTATGAAACTCGCAGTACCCCTTCCCTGTTCCGGGTCTCCTTCCGGGATTCGGCTTTCTCGGCCATTGTACGTCACGTAATCATTCCATCGCGCTCATGACTCGCAATGCGTCGGTCTTCATAGAGATACCTTTGTCTATCATGTAGATGCTATCGACCTCGCTCACAGCATGCACCGTCTGCGGTTCTCTTTGGAATGACTTGTTTCTCCTGTCATGACGTTCCCCTCGCTCTTGATGCCAGTCGTCGTGTCGACGTTGAGGAGAGTTTCTGCGCGGAGGAGTTCGCCTACATGGAGATCGAGAATTTTATTCGTTGTACCTTAGGAGATCTTCTTCCAATCGTATGGCTTCCATGGCTCTTTCCCTAGTCGAGACGAATGACTCGGGATGAGTCTTCATCAGTTCTTTATACAAATCACTATCCCGGGGGAGTGCTCGCCTGAACGCGTCGGCGGCGGTGGCTTCAGTACAATCTGGGATCGTAATCTTTTCGTCATTGAAGCGTTTCAAGAAGGCCCTTATGGTCTCGCCCTTGTTCATACGCTTGTTATGGAGATCTGATGGTTGTTTTGCGAACAACTTACTGCTGGCGAATTGCAGCCGGAATTGGTTGGAGAGCTCGGCGTAGGAGGAGATACTTCCCATGGGCAAGTGGATGAACCACGTCAAGGCTGGACCTTTTAGCGTTGAGCTGAAGAACTTGCACATCATTGCTTCCTTTAATTCTGGTTCGATCGGACTTGTGGAGAGCTTAGCTTTGTAGAGCAAGACGTGTTCTTCCGGGTCGTCTGACCCATCATAGACAGAAAGGTCCGCGACGGTGAATTTCTTGGCGATCTTCATGACGGCGATAGCGGCAACAAACGGGCTTTCCTTGAATCCGAATTCGTCTTCAGGGATTATGGATTTGGGGGCCGCGGGCATCAACATCATCTCTTTCGTCAAGGCTTCGACTTGTTGTGCTACAAGCGCAGCGACGGTGTCTGAGGTTAAGGTCTCTTCAGATTTCTTTTTCTGGGTTTGTTCCTTGGGGAAGACGGAACCATGGTGTTCTTGGGGATGGTATACGCCGTCTTCTTCGATGGCTGCATCCATATCGAGGCGTCGAACGATGCTCTGGCCGCGGACGTAGGTATGTTGCCCCGTGGAACCTGCCTTGAGTTCCTTGATTATGGAATTCAACCTCTCGTTCTCCTTGGTGAGTTCTGATGCCGTCTTCTCGCTTGCCTGCAGGGCTTCGGCTTGAGTTTTTTCGAAGGACTCGATCTGCGCTCGGACGGTGGCCACATTGGTTACTTCACCATCTATCCCTTGTTTTTCTGTGGGGGCGCTTTCTTTTGGGGTGCTAGGGGTGATTTCGAGACCTTTTCTTGCGTCTTCATTCACCGGAGCCAGAGGAAACATTGTGTGATCCTCTTCTTCGGACCTCTCTTCACCATTGCGCGGGCTGTTGGTCGGACTTGTCATGATTCCCTGCAAAAAAGAAGCTCTTTTCGTATGGAAAGACGATACCTTTTTGATCTTGCCCCGCGGTGGGCGCCAATTGTTTGTAGCGAAATTACCTATGAGAAGATAACTAAGCAATTGTAGGGCAAAGATCAAAGAATACGGTATAATCTCAACACTCAAGAACAAGACAGGAAATTAGGGTTGAAACTTTAGCTTGGTATTACTCGAATGACGGCTCAGATGATTACAAAGTAGGCGTTAGCCTTTATTTATAGGCTAACCCTAACAATATCTTTGAGGAAACGAGATCTTATCTTTTCCTTCTATCTAAATAACGATATAATAAACAAGGTAAAAGATATTCTCTACCGTATCTTTTACCATTTACAATAATATAATATAGAATAAGATAGAATACATTCGGCCGACCTAATCCTTGAGAAGAACGAGGCCTTTGCCACGTCTCGTTACATCGACGATATCTTCCTTTCACCTCGTCGCGTCGATGATGTCATTCTACGCATAGCTTCCACGCGTTCCACACTCGTCGTATTTTTAGGCACAAACAACCACTATTTTCTTATTATATATATAGAAGGAAAAATATTTTGTTCCAGTATGTTTCTTAAATTTTACTTACATAATATCTTTACACTTCATCTAATAGGCAACTTCCTAATTTTTTTTTGTTTTATATTTCAACCCCGCCTTCATGATGACAGCCCATTACCACCTGTGTTTTCTCCTAGCGATATTTTGAGCCAACTGCAAAATTTTTGTACAATCTAGTGGCGCATCAATGTGATACTTATGCACCACCGACAAGAGGCGGAAAACTTTCAACCCAAACTACCGTCACAATCAAAGGTGACTACGAAGATGATGAGTAGTTTATAAGTTAAATGTAATTCCTAACGATGTTTTATGTTTATGTTCTTGTAATGTATTGCTAAACTGGATCTCCATGTATTTATATTAGTGAACAATGAACCAATAGAACACTTCCAATCTCAATTCTCGGTGGTGCGCTAACCGTACAACTGGCCGTGTGAAAGTACTGTGAGATGAGTGTTTTTTGTTGAGTTTCATGCGTTACACATAGACCTATGTGGTGCGTAATGCATGAAAATGGTCCAAGATCCCATTATACATGATCATACTTAATTATACCTTACTAATACAACAATTGCAACTACAAATTAAATAAACATTACAACATAATAACATAATAGAAGAAACAAGAATTAAACATTACAAAAAAAATACCAAAAAAACCACTAAACTAGCTAGTGCTACTTGAACATCCTCCATATTTCTCAAATATCAAGGGTTTTTTTTTTGCAGCAAGTGCATCATTTTCTTCCATCATTTCAGTATTTTTTGCCTCAAGTTCCATTATTATGTTGTTCTGGAGTGTTGTCATTTGTCTCATCAGTTTGATCTTCTCCTCCAGTCCACCAACCGGCGAAGAGTGATACAAATTATCCTCATTTAATTAGACTATAACCTCTTTTGCACGATCTTTGTATGAAGGATCTTTCCTATACCTATAGATGCACCCTCCATGTAAATTTGGACATTCCCAATACCTTATCTCGTAGTTCTCCCTATCTTTACATAATTGTTCCGTACACTCACACAAAATTGCTTGTTTGTTACAGAATCACACCCTCCATGGCGATTCCATTGGTTCATTGTCAAAGAGCATAAATACACCCAAGGTGAGTGTGTTACAACTTGCACACAACTCTGAACTTGAATGCAGAAACAAAATTTGAGTTTTTTTTTACTCTGTATGAGATAGAGACACAGTTTGATAATGTCGTGTGAATGTATATTTAGAGACGAGGAAAACATTTTATTTGGGCCGAATTACAGTTTTTAAGCCCAACTCGTGATGTAGTCCAAGTCAGAAAATAGTTCTGTAGAAATACAATTGTATCAAGCTAATCCAAGCATGAATAGTCTAAAACAATCCAAACATTAACAATTTAAATCATTGTTGCCAGAAAGGATGCAGATCTTTAAGAGCTCCTAACACTTGATGGTGCATGGCGTAGAATTGATTTGGATGAGCTTGTTGAACGGGAGGAGATTATGGTACACCTTACCGATCACCTTCACAAATATACTCAATTTATTATACATATGTAAGTTTAAAAAAAGACAATAGACTTTGAGTGAATTTTTTTTAAACTTACTTGTTTTTCAGTCATAAGTCCGGCAATACTCCGACGAATAAACCTATGTGTCCTCGCGATGAACCAATCCATGTCATAAGGAGCACATTCATGTCGTAAATAAGCAATTGGCCTCATTTCATCAAGAGAGATGAAGTGAACATCTCTAGCATCCCCTAACCACTGGTTTGCGTCATACTGGAATCACACAACTCTGGGAGCCCTCTTTCCTATGAGCTTTGATTGGTTCAATCACGGGCCTAGGAATCCTCTGAACGTGACCGAACTATCTTGTAACCCGATCTGGCATGTGTGGCTCTGTGGTGTCTATGCATGAGAGCACCCCATGAAATAGAGTCTGAGCGAATGTAGGGTCGCTGAAGTCGACATCCCATATGGGTTTCAACAAATCTAAATACATACAGAAAAATTATACATGTTCAAGATATATGATATAACACAAACTGGTGCATAAACATTCTGTAGAGATATGCATTTTCATGTGTAACGCCTGAAATAGCCAATCTTTGCAGAATGTTTCTGCACCAACTATTTATGCATTATATGTTTCAGTTCAACCAATTTCTTTCAGTTCAATAAATTTCAGCAAATATGTCATGTAATCAATAATATCAAATTTCAAATGCAAAAATCAAAATGATATAAACTCATATACAACATAATTACGTGCTCCGACAACATAATATCCAATTCACCTCAACAATCTCCTGGTCTTTCCCCTTTCTTAACCTTTATATTGTGAGGCAACCAACAAAATGCATATGGAAACTCAGACATCCAATGTGGATTCATTGCATGTTTAAATCAGGGGAAATAATTGTATATCCATGCCTAGTACAAAAAAAAAAAGTTAAGTGGAAATTAAAAAAATATTGTAGTACAATATTTTCAAAATATTTAAACATATACATACAACAATGTCTAACAAAGCGACATCTAGACACATTTTGGCATGTACTTATTCCTAAATTTTGATAGAGGTGTGCCAACGCAACTGAGCCCACAAGTACTTTGTAGCATCTTCTTAGGTGCCTACAAATTTCCCATATCTGACAGGGATCATGTGTTGGGACTTGTCATGAAATAGGGTAGATGCAACCACATACAACAACCAACCTAATCCTTGTGGTTCAGAGTCCAATCCTTTGCACCAGGTCCTCAGAAGAGTTGCATCCACCCTCCCCGACTAAATTATTGCGTCAAGTATGCCTAAAGCTTGCCTTCCTAAACCACTGTAATGATCCACCAGTTCACCCGTTTCTTTCGATGGTCCCATGCTCTCCCATCTATAGAAATCCCTAAAATGTGTTGAACATTCAGCAGAGTGGGTGTCATCTCACCACAAGGGAGGTGAAAAGTGTTGGTCTATGGGTGTCACCTCTCAGTGAACGCAAAAATCAGCGGAAAGTCAATATCTTCGTACATCATACCCTACAGGTGTGCCAATTCAGCTGCATAGGGCACCTGGGCTCACCTTTCATCTTCTTCTAACGGTCAAGCTTGTTTTTGTGCAATTCTTTTTTGTCCATTCATTGGCCCTTTGTGTTGTAAAATAGAAAGTAAATAAATACATACAAGTTAGATTCATATACATTTTTTTAAAAGAAATAAAATTGTAAAATTTATAATAAATTACTCATAAGGCCTCGTTGGATGTGGTAAGCCAGATGTGCAGGAAATCCCTTTAGCAACTTTGGATTTTCAGGACCTCCAAGTGTGCTTTCAGTCAGCTTAGGATCATATATCGGCTCCCTCCTTGATCTTCTGTGCGTTGGAGTCGGTTCCTATTCTTCCTCTCCTTCTCCTTTTCCTTCTCCTCCATCTCCCTCTCCCTCTTCATATCCTTCTCCTTCTCCTTCTCTCGATCCTACTCTAGCTCTCCCTCTTGCTCTTATTGATGATGTGATGAAGAGGCAGCTTGACCACTTCCCCAAGCATGTCCACTTCCCTCAGCCTGTCCACTTCCCCCAGCTTGTCCAACAAAAGGAGTGTCAGTGGACGTTGCATCCTCCAAATAATACCATACATGATACTGCCCTTGATAAGAGGATTAACCTAGCATAAAAACACTTTGGTTGTACACTCTCGTAGGTCGCCACACCAAAGTATTGTGCATCATAAACATTGGGTTCTCCCTCATCCGGGAACAACTAACGTGTGGTAGCTTTCTTTGATTTGTTCTTTTGTCGTTGTCCAGTTGTGTCTCTTTTCTCCTTTCTTCACGGTTTCTAATCCGAGTTAAGCGCCTTGGACGTTCCATAACCTAAAACATTACAAAAATAAATCACAAACATCAACTAATTGCATCCAGATAAACATTCTGCAGAAAACTAAAAAATATCCACGCAATGTCTTGCGTAATGCATGCATCCAGATAAACATTCTCCGACTAGCCTTTGTTTTCCAACCACTGTCCGCTCACATTCCGACTAATTTCGATCCGGTTTTCATATTATTTCAACATAAACTCTATAATTTCAACTCAAAATCTATCAATTTAACTAAATAACTTCCAAAAATTCACAAATCAAAGTCAAAACCCTAATCTACAATATCATCTATTCAATATAAAAAAAAAACACAATCAAATCATTCACCAATCATACATAATCAAAATTTCACACCTTTCATCTACTCTAAACAACAAAATTTCATACTACATAGAAATTTAAATTCAATATCAAGAACCATATGTTATATGCAATTTCATTTAAATTGAACCTTATAATGCATGAAAACATCAAATGCTAATGAATGATTTGATTTTCTTGAATTTAGTTGGAGCCGGTTTGGGTATTTTTCGTATTTATAATAGTGCATTTGGTGTGTTACGCACCACATGCATTCATGTGTTACGCATGAGATACAGTCATGCATAATGTTTGTAGCAAAAGTAACTACGAGTATGAACTTAAGCAATATGGAGGTTTATGATCAAAAGGACGGTATCAATCTCAACTCTCAAGAACACTAGATCAACAATGGTAAAACACATAACTTGTATTATAACTCAGGGTGGCGAACCAGTTTACAAGGAGAGGGAAGCCCTTTATATATAGGCAAATCCTAATTCGATCTATAAGGAAAGAATATTTTTTTTTTCCTTATATCTTTAACTTAATATAAACTTGGTAAAGATATATTCTTTTTATAATATTTACTTATCTCTCTACCATTTACATGAATTAAATACTAAATAACATATTCGGGAAATAATCACGCTCGGCCGACTTCATCTTCTACTCGTTAAATAACATATTCGGGAAATAATCACGCTCGGCCGACTTCATCTTCTACTCGTTAAGCCTTTCCGTATTTCACTTTCTTGTACTCAATCTTCTCTTCTTGCCTACGCGTAGTATATCGAATCTGTTTCCTTCTAGTAGTATTCTTAGGCACGAATAATACCCATAAGGCGTTTTACAAAACTTTTTTACTGTAGATCTGGGAAACGCCTTCAACTTCTTTGAAATACATCCTCTTCACCTTCGGAACACGTTCGTTCTAGTTGTAGGCTAAAGTATTCTTTCACTTCATCTCATAGACTGTCTCGGATATTGTATTACCGTGTTTGCGCTAGCGTCATTCTTTAATTTTCCTGACGCGTCTTCGCCACGGTCATATTTTTCAACGTTCGAATTTCTAACGGTTATGAAGTCGTTAGGGAGATCTTTTCCGAGATCTTTTAGGGCAATCTTCTTTCCTTATTTAAGCCCTTGACATGGCTTACTTGATCCTGAATCTTCACAATTCTTCTCTCGCTCTTTTCTTGCTTTATTAAACCTACTCAGATCTCAAACCCTCCGATCTACTCTCTTTAACCTAGATCCATGGTCGCTCGCATCTACGACCCAAGATGATTCGCGCCGATGGCAACATGCGGCCTTCCCTTGCTCGTAACGTTGATCACTTTCGTGCTATCGTGGGACTCTCCGCCAACGTGGAGATCGAGATTCCTCCTTCTGACGTGTGCGCCGACACTCTCCGCTCAGGGTGGATCTATGCCTACGAGTGCTTGGAGAAGGTTGACGGCGCTGGATCACGTCGCTGCTAACTTCGAGGTAAATTTTACCATAGCCAACGTGATGTTTTCTCTGATGCTTTCCAATCCGTCTCCGGGTTGGGTTAGTTTGAAGCCTCGGAGTGGGGTGTCTCCCGTGGTTGTTGAAGGGACTACGTCCGACCGAGGTTGGGCCGACATCTTCTACTTCATCAGGAAGTCAACGTTAGGCGAGGATTGCGCCTTCTTGATCGAGGAGTGGACGCCTTCAAGTAAGTTGCTTTTCTTTTCTTCTTCTTTGTATTTGTTAATTTTCCTTGTTCTTATTCTTAACGCGGTCTTTCTTTAAGCGTAGTTGACACCAAATCGATCGTCCCGAGGGATGAATCCGAGGAGAAACGGAGAAGATCTTAGTTATCCCTCTCGTCGAGCGCCCCTTTACTGGGCGTGACGGGAAAGGCAATCACGTAACGACCCCCATTTCTTCAAGTGGTAGTCTATTCTGCTTTATATGTTACGTGTTTCCTTTTCTTTTCAAGATTCTCTTTCTTGATCTGTATTATTGCTTCTTTTTAGATGTTGCTTCGCGTAGCCGTCAAGAATTGGCCAACGACCTAATTGCGGCGAAGAGGAGAAAGATCTTGGATGGTTCTTCTAACCAGTTCTGGTTAATATTGGCCCCCTCAACCGCGGAGGCTAAGACGCCGAAGAAAGAAAAGGCTAAGGGTAAACTTCTTGACGTGTCGTCCGTCTCCTACGTGGACGTTGGCGATTTCCCTGCAGTAGTGTCTCAAGTCGTCGCACCTGGGCGTAATGATGCATCCCTGCCTTGCCTGGAGCCAAGCCATGGCTCGCCTCAACGAGTGTCTCCTGCATCTACTTGTCATCATGACCACTTTGAGGTAAGGCACCGTTGACGCCTCTTTTCTAGCGTCTTGTATCGTGCCCCGCGCTACTATTATGAGTTGAGGTTTCATTGCCCCTCAAGAGCGCCCTTCATCATGGCTGCCTCCCACCTCGGTTCTAGCGGCGCACAGTGGATCTTCTTGAGCGCAATCCACATATCGAGAGCCTTGATCACTTCTGCGCCGGACCGAAACATTCACGTAGTGTCAAGTTTTCCCGAGCGCACGACGCCGAAACCACCAGATCGTGATCAGCGTCGCCGACGACACTTCCACCAGCGTTCCTTGGCTTACCGTGAGCGCAAGCACCTGGTTGCCGGAGTTGGTCCAGCCGGCGCCGGACAAAGGCCCCTCCAAGGTGTCCGACGCCGATGCTCTAATTTCGACCGAGCGCCTTCTATTTGGAGTTTGTTGACTCTATTTGGTTTTTGTTGTCTTTTCACTATTTGGATTTGTTGTCTCTTGCATTTGAGAATTGTTGTCTCTATTTGGTTTTGTTGTCTCAATTTGAGATTTTTTGTCCCAATTCCCATGTTCGGAGACATACTATTTTTAGTAACTTTTTAGCTCGGTGTTTGCTAGCGTTTTAAAACTTTCTAAAAAATATGAAGAGTTCAGCCTTGCATGGTTTGGGCCGTCCTATTGGACTCTTGGCCATCAAGCCCAAGATCGTCCAAACCCTAGCCCAAAACCCTAGCCGTCACTATTCTAGGGTTTCTAGCCGTCACCTCTCTTGCTTTCTTGGGTTAGATCGTCTCTTCTTCTTTATAAGGCTTATTATTGCCTCCATTGTAATATTCACGCTTAGATTATTGAATCTATGACGAGGCGAATTTGTCGTGTGCCAAGTCAAGTAATCCTAACATGCAAACTAAGTAATATAGTGCACAAGTAAGGGTCGAATCCCAAGAGAATCAGTTTATCAAATTCTTAAGTTATCACTATGACTAACCAATAAACGTAACCAAAGGGGGGGGTTTTTGGGGTTTTGATACGAAGTATCGAATGTCAACTTGGTTTTAACAAGATTAAGCGAAGTGTTCCACTTAGCGATTATCCACAATTAGATTAACAAGTTGATCATAAAATCCTTTTTATCCTTATGTCAAGTTCTCAAGTGATCGTTCTAATTCCTGTTCTTGAATAGTTATTAGTCCAACTAGTCCTAATAACCCTTACTCGATTATAACCTCGAAACTATCAAAGTTCAATAACAAAGTAGCAATGCATTCAGGAATAGATAGATACATGCAATATCATGGACAACTAGTCGGATACTCGACATGTACTCAACTCTCTTTTCTAATAACAATCACAACTAGTTCATGCAAATAGATTGTGCTACACAACAAGTATGATAATTCAACTAGAAGTATCAAACTCTAGCAATATGAACAAGACACAACTAACTTAGGTGATCAATCTAAAGTAGTACATCTAGTTCATCGACAATACAAACAAGAGAGTTGAGACAATCAAAGAGTAGACAAAAGGAAAGGATAAACTCACAACTTGTTGAATCCAAAAGCTTCAAACGCCAAGTGAAACAAAGAACCTTAGCAACTCATAAGTTTGTGAAATACTCTCCAAAAACTTAAGCAAAAACAAGACTAGATGATCAAGGATGATCATCCACTACCTATATAGTATCAGCTGATGTAACAGCCGAATTAAGGTCTAAAAAACGTATGGAAAGTTACAAAATTAAACACAAATTACTTCAAATGGCAAAGACATCAATTTGATTCTTCTGTCGAGGAACCGCACCCGCGGGTTGAGAGCCGCGGGCGCGGTTTTGAGTTTCTTCAGATTTTCTGGATGGCAGAGGGCCGCGGGCGCGGCTTGAGACCCGCGGGCGCGGCTTGAGCTTTCTCGAAAGTCTTGGCTGAAGGTGAGGGCCGCGGGCGCGGCTTGAGACCCGCGGGTGCGGCTTGAGCTTTCTCGAAAGCCTTGGCTGAAGGTAAAACCCGCGGGTGCGGCTTTGTTGTCTGAGGCAGAACTGCTGATTTCTTCAAGTCTTCGTCTTCGTCTTTGTCTTCAGCAGCTTCTTCCTTATGCTTCAATGCTTCCAATGCTTGTATCATCTCTTGGGATCTCGTACGTAAATCTTCTCTCGAACAGCTCCATGATACAGATTACATAGAAACAAATAACATAATCCTATACAAAACTAGCTAATAATCCATAGTTGCGGTATGTAAAACACCGCTTATCAAACTCCCCCATACTTAGACCTTGCTCGTCCCCGAGTAAGCTAAAAGAAACTTACTCTTTTACAATAATCACTCAAAGATCTCAGGAAGTATGAAAAAGAAAGAAACTACAAATTACTAACACATTTAGTATACAAACAATATGATGAGAAAGAAATCTATCAATTTTGGTCTTCCATAGTGGTTAACATGCAAAAAAATTTTGTCCTAAGACACTCATTTCACTCATTTTGCCTAGGCGCCTCGAAAGGTTTTCACCTAGCCACTCATTTCATTTTCAATCTCACCATTCCTTACCGCCCTCAAGTCCTTTTTTGCCAAGCCTAATGCAAGCCGAACTACCCGCTTATTGCATGGACTTTTCCATCCCAGGATTTTCATTTGCCTTTTTTCGTATTTTTGTGGCTTTTTCTGTTTTTAATTCCATGCAAAGTACAACAAAATAAAAACCGAAGGGAAATAACAAGGAAATGAAACTACTCTAGGATAAGCAATGAACTAATTTCCCTCCCCCATACTTGTAGTGCACAATGCCCTCAGTGTGTAAGACATAGAAAAATAATGAGGAAGAGAGAAAGAAGCTCACTGATCCGGGTCATCCCGGTTTGGATATTCGGGCCAACGAGCATGCATGTCGAGCCGTAAGTCATCCACCGACTGCTGCAGCCTCTCAACATTTTGGTTCACCGTCTGAACCGACTGGTAGACATACTCAATCCGCTCGAAAAGACGCTCCTCCCAAGGTATGTCAGCAGGAGCTGCAGATGATGAGCCTTCGCCCCATTGCCTCTGAGGCTGAAAACGAGGGGTAGGCTCCTGGAAGTCATCATCATCATCCTCAAGGTCAGCTGGCTGCTGATCCAGCTGCGGAACCGGCTCCTGGATGCTGATCCCACCGCGAGCTCGTCGTCGAGCAGCTGCACGAGGGGGAGCGGTTGTTGGGTTGATCCTAAAAGTATGGGCTGGCCCATAAGCAAAATCCTCGGTGAGAGCAATCTCGGGAGGACCGAGCCAAACCCACATCCTCTCGTCTTCATTTACTGTAACCGACTTGAGCCACCTAAGTCGGGTTTGCAGAAACGTGGTATCCAGCAAATAGGGACCCATTGAGGGGTCCGGACTACCTACGCAGTCAAGCGTCTCCCAGTCGGGGATGACAGCCTCTAAGATGAGGGTGATCATGCCACCCAAAGCAATCTGCCCCCTTGGTTTTGAGCGGGCTATCTTACAGGAGTGAACAAAAAGTGAGAGCCAATCCGGAATTACCTGACATTCCGGCATGAGAGCATACAGATACTTCAGCTGGTAGGCAGGCACCTTGTTCACCTCAGAAAGCCCAAAGAAGGCCATAGAGAGGGCCCGATGTGTCAGGCGGAGACATGGATGGGACATTTTAGCATTATAGTCATTACCATGAGTGTCCCGAACTTGTCCCGTCCATGTGTACCAGACCTGTGTCGGGCTGTCGCCAACTGTAGTGTCATAATCTGCAGAGGGAACCTGAGAGATTCCCAAGATGTGGCGCAGCTGTTCGGCCTAAACTGTAAAGGACCGTCCATTGTAAATGAACTGGATGGCCGAGATGAAGGTGGTCTCCGAGACGTTCTTGGACTTGAGGCTTGCCAGAAACTGATAGGTAGCCTCGGCATGAGTAGGAGCTGACCTGTACAAGAAACCCTGCAGCCCTGCGTGCTCAAGCATGGCCTCAGTGCATGCAGTCATACCCAAATCATCGAGGGTACGTGGATGAAAAAATCTCGTGGCTACACACTGCTTAGCCCTTAAATAAGCTAAGTTGGTCTGAACCTGTTGTTGCCACAAATCATTTTTGTGGCCTCGGGATGTTCTTGCTGCAGCCATCAAAGTGTATACGCAAAACAAATGCTACCACAAATCCGCACACAACAAATATACCAAGCAGCAGCAGCAGCACAATAGCAAAAAGCCCTCCCCGAGGCGTAAGAAAATCAACAACGATGAGGGCGGTTGTCAAAAAACTTACTGAAATCAACAGTGGACGACAGAGGTGAAAGCCGCGGGTGCAGGTGGTGAGCCGCGGGTGCGGTTGTTGCTTCGTCTGATTTCTGGCGAGGAGGGAGCCGCGGGCGCGGTTGTGGAGCCGCGGGTGCGGTTTGTGTGAGCTGGAGATTTCTTGGCAGGGCGAGGCCGCGGGTGCGGGTTTGTAGCCGCGGGTGCGGTTTCGTCGTGACAGAATTTCTGAGCAGGGTGAGGGTGCGGTTGCGGGCGTTTGAGCCGCGGTTGCGGTTTGGATGCCGGCGCGGGTGCGGGTGTGGGTGCGTGTGCGGGTGCGGAGGAGGATTTGGTGGGAGTGTGTTGGTGTTGGGAGAGAGTAAGGTTTGGTGGGAGGTTTTTATGTTTGAGAGGTAGGGTATGAGGGAAGTGGGAAGTGAGAGAGTTTTATGTGGGGGTGGGGGTAGAGAATGAAATTTGATGTGGAGAAGGGTAGAAGATGAACCGTCAATTCCTTTTCTTTTTTTTCTCTTTTTTTTTTTTTTTTATAAACGAAAAGAAGAACCGTCAATTCCTTTAGTAGCAAACGACTATCGTCTTCTCGTCTTGACTTCCTACATAAAAGAAAACAAAACAATTAAAAAGAAAATGAAATTCAAGGGAAAAAGAAGAATACCCTGGGTTGCCTCCCAAGCAGCGCCTTGGTTAGAGTCGTGGCTCGACTTGGTTTCCCGTCTTCAATTTTCAAAAGTTGGCTCTTCTAGAGCCATTTCATCGAAAGACACTTTGGTGAATCCCTCATGGTAAGGTTTTAACCTTTGACCATTCACCTTGAAGACGTTGTGGTTGTCTTTGTCAAACAACTCCACGGCGCCATGAGGAAAGACGCGAGCAACAACATACGGACCATTCCACCGGGATCGCAACTTACCTGGAAAAAGTTGAAGACGAGATTGGTAGAGCAAGACCTTGTCTCCCACCTTGAAATCTTTCCTCAAGATGTTCTTGTCATGCCAAGCCTTCGTCTTTTCCTTGTAGATCACCGCATTCTCATACGCATCCCGGCGTATCTCTTCAAGCTCTTGGATTTGCAACTTCCTAAAGTCGCCTACCTCATCCAACTCCATGTTGCATTTTTGCACCGCCCACCACGCCTTGTGTTCTAACTCCACCGGAAGGTGACAAGCCTTTCCAAACACAAGTCGATATGGGGACATTCCTATTGGAGTTTTGTAGGCAGTCCTATATGCCCAAAGTGCATCATCCAACCTTAAACTCCAATCCTTTCGATTAGGAGCCACCGTCTTTTCCAGAATCCCCTTGATTTGCCTATTGGACACCTCAGCTTGTCCATTGGATTGGGGGTGATAAGCAGTTGAGACTCGTTGAGTGACATGGTACTTCTTTAATAGTGCACTCACCGTCTTGTTGCAAAAGTGAGTACCTTGGTCACTTATAAGAGCCTTTGGAATCCCAAAACGAGAAAAGATATTCTCCTTCAAGAAACCTGCTACCACTCGGGAATCATCAGTTCTGGTGGCCTTCGCTTCCACCCATTTGGAAACGTAGTCCACCGCAAGTAAAATGTATAAATTCCCAAACGAACTAGGAAAGGGTCCCATGAAATCAATACCCCAAACATCAAAAATCTCACAAAAGACTAATGGTGTTTGTGGCATCTCATTTCGTTTAGAAATTTTCCCGACCCTTTGGCATCGGTCGCAAGCTTTGCAAAAGGCAAACGCATCCCGAAAGATGTGTGGCCAATAGAAGTCGGCGTCCAATACCTTCCTAGCCGTTTTATTAGCCCCAAAATGCCCCCCACATGCATGAGAATGACAAAAAGTAAGGACAGACTGTACCTCGTTATCCGGGAGGCATCGTCGGATTACCTTGTCAACACAATGTCTCCAAAGGTAGGGGTCATCCCAAACGTAGAAACGTGATTCCCGCTTGATCCTATCTTTTTGAGCTTTGGTGTAGTTCGGCGGGAATTCTTCGCGAACCAGGTAGTTCACGATATCGGCAAACCATGGTTTGAAAGACCGGAGGGCGAAAAGCTTGTATTCGGGGTCAATTTCTGCATACTCGGCTGTAAGAAAACCGCGATCGCGGTTATTGAGACGCGGTCGCGGCTCTCCTTGCAGACAGATTTCTGGCAAACACAAACCGCGGGTGCGGTTTACTAGCCGCGGGCGCGGCTCTTTCTTTTCCGGAAATTCTTGAGAGCATAAACCGCGGGTGCGGTTCCCTAGCCGCGGGTGCGGCTTGTACTCAGCAGAAACAGAAATTGCAGAATTAATTTGATACAAGTTTTCGTCCGGGAACGTACCTTGAATTTGAACCTGTAATTTACCGTCCTCTGCTACAATCCGGCTCAAATGATCAGCTACGGAGTTTTCGACTCCCTTCTTGTCCCGGATTTCCACATTGAACTCGCTTAAGAGCAAAACCCATCGAATGAGTCTTGGCTTTGATTCCTTCTTCGTCATGAGATAACGAAGAGCAGCGTGGTCCGTGTGGATAATCACCTTCGTGCCCAAAAGATATTGCCGAAATTTTTCAAGGGCAAACACCACGGCTAGCAACTCCTTTTCCGTGGTGGAGTAATTCCTCTGAGCTCCGTTCAAAGTCGTGGAAGCATAGTAGATGACGTGCATTGCTCTTCCGACTTTTTGACCAAGAACGGCTCCCACCGCATGATCACTAGCATCACACATGATCTCAAAGGGTAGAGACCAATCGGGTACTTGGATGATTGGTGCTTCGGTGAGGTGGGCTTTCAGAGTGTCGAATGCCTTCTTGCACACATTCGACATGTCAAAAGTAGCTTCCTTTTTCAAAAGCTCACATAGGGGCGTGGAGATCTTAGAGAAGTCCTTGATAAACCTGCGATAAAAACCTGCATGGCCTAGGAAGGAACGCACTTCACGCACATTAGTAGGTTAAGGCAACGATTGAATGACGTCAATCTTTGCATTATCGACCTCAATACCCCTAGCTGAAATTATGTGCCCCAACACTATCCCTTGTTCAACCATAAAATGACACTTTTCAGAATTCAATACTAGATTAGTATCTACACATCTTTTAAGCACGAGTGACAAATGATTTAAACATGCATCAAAGCTATCCCCATGTACCGTAAAATCATCCATAAAAACTTCTATGAAATGTTCAATGTATTCCGAGAAGATGCTTACCATACATCGTTGAAAGGTCCCGGGCGCGTTACATAATCCAAAAGGCATCCTACGATATGCAAAAGTGCCAAAGGGACATGTAAACGTCGTCTTCTCTTGATCTTCGGGTGCAATAGCAACCTGAAAATACCCTGAATACCCATCTAGAAAGCAATAATATGGACGACCGGCAAGTCGTTCAAGCATTTGATCAATAAAAGGGAGGGGGAAATGATCTTTTCGGGTTACCGCGTTCAGCTTGCGGTAATCAATGCATACTCTCCAGCCTTGGCTGAAGGTAAAACCCGCGGGTGCGGCTTGAGACCCGCGGGTGCGGCTTTGTTGTCTGAGGCAGAACTGCTGATTTCTTCAAGTCTTCGTCTTCGTCTTCGTCTTCAGCAGCTTCTTCCTTATGCTTCAATGCTTCCAATGCTTGTATCATCTCTTGGGATCTCGTATGTAAATCTTCTCTCGAACAGCTCCATGATACAGATTACATAGAAACAAATAACATAATCCTATACAAAACTAGCTAATAATCCATAGTTGCGGTATGTAAAACACCGCTTATCAATCTAGAACCACTGTTGAGACGAATGAATTCCTCCATCTTCTAGATTTGGACGTCAACAATCCTACGAGATCTATTATCTCGTCCCCTTCACCATATCTTCTAGCCTCGCTCTTTCGTCTACATCTCCCTCCTTTTCCCATAGCTTCTAACCTCTTTCTTCTACGTCTCATCTCCTTCGCCGTTTGACCATCCCTCAATTACCACTTTCGAAACCTTCACCAAACTAGCTTGTTGAATTTACTCATCATTCATATCCCAATTCGACAAGGAAACTTGTCGTCTATATCCAAATCTTCCGCTGCATACTCCATCTCGACCAACCTCCACACAAAAGACATGCACAAAACACTTACTCGATTATCATTGAAGATTTTCAAGTACATCATTGGCCTTCCCAGAGACCAAGGCCATCATTGGTTGCCACTTGGGGTAGGTATTAGGAAAGAGAAACCCAAAATAATATTAAAATATGAAAAAGTATAATTTTGGAGGAAAGAAAAACAATACTGAGGGCATTCTCTTCACCATGGTGAAGGAAATGGGCATTAACCTAAATTTGACATGTGTCCCAAGGTAACATCACTCTTGATCTAAAATACATTAAAAAAAATTGACATGTGTCCTATAGAGAAGTGAATGACCATAAATAAATGAGCAACCATTGGGAGTGTAGTGGGGATATATGGGTATGAAAATGGGTATTAACAAAAGGAAGAGAGAGATATTATTATAATATTTGATACCCACAAAAAATTGGACAACCATTGTGTATACTCTAAATCAATCTCAAATGTGTCATTTTAATTTCCAACAACAAGTTGAGCTTCTCTCCTTTTTGTCTCCTTTGTTGCAGGACTTGGACGAAACGAAGCCGGACACATCAATGGTCATGGACTCAACACTGGAGGCTTCATCAATGGATTTTCTCAAAGACTCCATGGCTGCAAAGGAGGACAATCTCAATTATAAGAGGGCTAAAGAAAAGACGAGCCGTTCATGGTTTCCAGTATGTTCTAAGGTGCCAAAATCGGATCCCCAATGGGCTCCAAAGCACAAAGTCGACAGCGCGACTTGGATTTCTCGCCTATCATTCTATTATCCAAGTGCTCATTAAGGCATGGCTCAGATTTACGAGGCTTACAAAGTACCAACCCAATGCGATCTTTCTCCTCCAGCGGCGCCTAAGCAACCGAAAGAAAAACTGAGGCCCTGTGGGTCCTACTCGTCCGAATCAGGTTCAGTTGGCTCGCCCAAAGACACAATTGGAACAACTTTCAAATTGGGTGAAACGGGGACGTTTCACAGCCAAGGGGAGGGTGATGCGCCCCTGCCTTGCCTAGAGCCAAGCCGTGACTCCCCTCAATGAGCGTCTCCTGCATCTACTTGTCATCATGTCCACTTTGAGGTAAAGCACCGTTTGCGCCTCTTTTCTAGCGACTTGTATCGTGCCTCGCGCTACTATTCTGAGTTGAGATTTCATTTCCCTCAAGAGAACCCTTCACCATGGCCGCCTCCCACCATCCATCTCGGTTCTAGCGGCGCACAGTGGATCATCTTGAGCGCAATCCACATATTGAGAGCCTTGATCACTTCTGCGTTGGACCGAAACATTCACGTAGTGTCAAGTTTTCTCGAGCGCGCGGCGCCGAAACCACCCGATCGTCAATAGTGTCGTCGGCAACACTTCCGCCGGCGTTCCTTGGCTCACAGTGAGCGCAACCAACTGGTTGCCGGAGTTGGTCCAGCCGGCGCCAGAAAAAGGCCCCTCCAAGGTGTCCGACGCCAATGCTCTAATTTCGGTTGGGCGCCTTCTATTTGGGGTTGGTTGACTCTATTTGGTTTTTGTTGTCTTTTCCTTATTTGGATTTGTTGTCTCTTGCCTTTGAGATTTGTTATCTCTAATTGGTTTTATTGTTTCTATTTGGGATTTGTTGTCTCAATTCCCATGTTCAGAGACATACTATTTTTAGTACGTTTTAGCTCGGTTTTCGCTAGTGTCTTAGAACTTTCTATTTTTAGAAAGTTTCTAAATATTGAGTGGGTCAGCCTTGCATGGTTTGGGCCGTCCTATTGGACTCTTGGCCATCAATCACAAGATCGTCCAAACCCTACCCCAAAACCCTAGCCGTTACTACCTCTCTTGCTTTCTAGGGTTAGATCGTCTCTTCTTCTTTATAAGGCTTATTGCCTCCATTGTTATATTCACGCTTAGTTTATTGAATCTAGAACCATTGTTGAAACGAATGAATATCTCCATCTTCTAGATCTGGGCGTCACCAATCCTACGGGCTCTATTATCTCATCCTCTTCACCATATCTTGTAGCCTCTTTCGTCTACATCTCCCTCCTTTTTCCATAGCTTCTAACCCCTTTCTTCTACGTCTCATCTCCTTCACCGTTTGAGCATCCCTCAATCACCACTTTAGAAACCTTCACCAAACTAGCTTGTTGAGTTTACTCATCATTCATATCCTAATTCGACAAGGAAACTTGTCGTCTATATCCAAATCTTCCGCTGCATACTCCATCTCGGCCAACCTCCACACAAAAGACATCCACAAAACACTTACTCGATTATCATTGAAGATCCTCAAGTGCATCATCGGCCTTCCCGGAGACCAAGGGCACATCATGTAAGGGTGATGCAGGGGTTAGTTACCTCCTCTAGTTGGAATCACTACGCGTCGATGTCAGCTACGGACATGTTGGGAGAATCTCTCATTGCGCATTGGAAGGTAGGATGTCTTCATCTCTTGATTCTTTTTCCTTTTCGGCTTATTCTTTCTTAACTTTTTGCTCGTTGCGACTTTCTGGGCATGCAAGCTTCGTTGTGTGCTTGGGAATGTCTTTGCAGACTTCCAGCGAGGTGGAAAGGTTGAGTGGCCAAGTCGTTGAAGACTAGAAAAAGATTCAGGAACTCACCAAGAAGGTTGTTGGTGTTCTGGATAGCGAGAAGGAGGCTCGCGCAAAGACATTGGATATCGCTAAACAACGCAGAATACCTGCCAAACGCGTAGAGTTCCTTATGAACGAGATCGCACAACTCAAGGCTAACGCGGAGGAGATGGCAGAGAGACATCAAAACACTTTAGTGGAGACCAACACTTACTATTCTTGGTTAGCTCGCGTCGAAGCTATGGATGATGTTTGCGACGGGAAGCATTTAGAATGGGATGCCAATGGTGAGCGTAAGGTGGTTCTTCCATCCCTGGTGACGAGGGAGTGACGCTCATCCGCGTTCCTTCTTTTTTCTGAGGTAACTTGAAAGACTTATGTTTATAAGCTTTAAATGCGAGATCTTACCTTATTGAACGTATTAAGGTTATGGTTCTCTGTTCTTTCCTTGTGGACGATCCTATCCCCTTTTGGCAAGTTCGGCTTAGGCTCCTTGTTGGATAATGCCAAAAACTTATTGCCCATGATTTCTATCCGTTTTCTTTGCTTGAAAATCTTTCATTTCTTAAATGTAGCTTTTACCCCTTGCGTGTGTCTTAGTGTTATAAACGCGTAGGGATTTTTCTCTTTTGCATATGTGGTACGCTTTTACTTGGAGTAAGATTGTGGATGGGTGGTCTACATTGCGGTGGCATTGTGTTGTCTTGTGCCGGCTTACATGGTTTATAAACATAGCATTTCCTCTATTCCCCTTGCGAGTGACGAATGTCTTTTTCAACCTTGTGACTTTCACCGCTTGTGTTGCTATGGGGAATATCCTCTTACGCACACGCTGCGTGGCTCGATGTCGAACGCATAACTTCCCCTTCCTCTTACGCACCCCTTGTGTTTTTGAGGTGAGTGGCGTTCCAAAAACACATAACTTCCACTTCCTCCGCGTTGGCAAGCTCGTAGGACCCTCGACCTACGACTCATGTTACTTGATATGGACCTTCCCAGGATGCGCCGAGCTTTCCGACGCTCTTTTCCTCGGTGTTTCCAAAGACTTTTCTTAAGACCCAATCTCCTACTATGAACGTTGTTGCTTTAGCAAGACGATTATAACTTTGGACGACAATTTGTTGTTGTGTCGCCATTCTCATAGACGCGATATCTCTTAACTCGTCGACAATATCCATCATGAAGTTCATGAGGGCACTATTCCGTTCTTCTGGTAGTGGCCTAAATCTCTCTGTGGGGACCTCCACTTCTATCGGTAGTACGGCTTCGCACCCATAAACTAGGGAGAAAGGCGATCTACCCGTTGCTCTTTTGGGCATAGTTTTGTTGGCCCATAGGACGACAAGGAGTTGGTCCCCCCAGATTCCCTTGCACTCTTCTATTCTTTTCTTGAGGTTGTTTATTATAATCTTGTTACTTGACTCGGCTTGTCCGTTTGCCTGAGGGTATCTGAGGGCGTCGATGTTACTAGGCGTATACCCCTTTCTTCACATAACTTGATGGTGCGACGACTTATGAATTGAGATAAGTTATCGCAAACTATAGTGTGAGGGACTCTGAATCTTACCAGGATGTTTCTTTCGATGAAGGAGATGACATTGGTGTCGTTGATGTTCTAGTAAGCTTCCGCTTCTATCCATTTGGAGAAGTAGTCCGTCATGGCAAGCATCATCGGACGCGGACCTAGTGTCTTCGGCATGGGCCCTACTATGTCCATCCCCCCTCTTCATAAATGGCCAAGGCGCTGTGAGGGAGTGGAGCTTCTCTGCTGGTTAATGTAAGACTGGAACATGGCGTTGATAAGCGTCGCATCTCTTCACGTAGCTTATGGCGTCTTGCTTCATGGTCGGCCAATAATACTTGGCCGTGTGGGCCTTAGCTGCTAGGCTCCTTTCTCCTGAAGGGTTTTCATATTCTCCATTGTGTAACTTTGGTAAGATCTTTTGTACTTCTTCTTCGGTTGCACAGGTTAGGAACATCCCGTTGGAGGACCATTTGAGCAATTTACCCTAATCTGCTACGAAGGTGGTGGCCTTTTCCTTGAGACGCCTTGCCTCGTACGCGCTATTTGGGAGGCGGTCGTGTTGTATCCCCTCTAAGTACGGCGTTACACATGAGTTTTTATCTTGCACGATGAGTACTCTTTCTGTTGATGCCTCATTGTCGATCGAGGCGTTGTCTAGATGGAGAAAAGGGATCTTTTGGTATTCTCTTGGATCGATATATGATCCTAGACCTGCCAACGCGTTGGCTTGCATGTTGGCGTCTTTGGGGATTTGCCTTATCTGACAGCTTTCAAATTTTTTAATTAATTCTTTGGCGATTTGGAGATACAATATCATCTTAGAGGTCTTTGGCGGTGAATTCCCCTCTGATTTGGTTGAGTATGAGGAGGGAGTCACAATATACGTCAAGTTTCTCGACGTGCAGATCAATGGCTACTCGTAAGCCAGCGATTAAAGCTTCATACTCTGCCTCGTTGTTGGTGACTTTTATTCTGCATCTTATAGCTTGTACCACTCTATCCCCTTGTGGAGATTTGAGGACAACACCCAGTCCTACGCCATTTTGGTTAGGCGCTCCGTGTGTGTGCAACGTCCACTTTACATGCTCAACCTTGTTCACTTGTTGCGTTGCTTCTTGTTCTAGGGTTGGGCTGAAATCTGCCACGAAATCGGCCAAAGCTTGGGACTTAATCGCCGTTTTTCCTTGATACACTATGTCATATCCGCTGAGGTGCACGGTCCACTTTGTCAATCCTCCCGACAACTCCGGTTTGCTCACCACGTTCTTCAATGGCGACACCGTTCTCACTATGATGGTGTGAGATTCGAAGTAGGGCTTTAGCTTTATCGATGCCATTACTAGTGTCAAAGTTAACTTTTCCATGGTGGAGTATCCCGTTTCTGCTGATGATAACGTCTTGCTCACCTAATAGACGAGCAGTTGCTCGTCATTCTCTTCCTTGACGAGTACAACGCTCACCGCTGCCTCGGTCACCGCTAAATACACTAGCAAGTGTTCTCCTTCTTTAGGCTTAGACAAAAGTAAAGGGCTTGAGAGGTACGTTTTTAGTTCTTGGAACACTTCTTCGTGTTGGTCGGTCCATGAGAAAGACTTATTCTTCCTTAACGTGTCGTAGAAGAGGAGATTCTTGTATGACGCCTTGGAGATAAACCTATTTAATGTGGCGACTCTGCGTGTCAATTTTTGAATATCCGTCACGCAACGCAGATTTTCGTGTTCTAAAATTGCTTTGACTTGCTCGGGACTGGCCTCTATGCCTCTTTGCGTCACCATGTAACCTAGGAACTTCCCCGACGAGACGCCGAAGGAACACTTGGTTGGGTTAAGCTTCATGTTGTATTCTTCTAAGATCTCGAACGCCTTCTTCAAGTGTGTTACATGGTCTTCGGCTTTCCTTGACTTCAAGAGCATGTCGTCGATGTAGACTTCCATTGTGTCGCCTATTTGCTCCTCGAACATCTTGTTTACCAATCTTTGATACGCCGCTCCAACGTTCTTAAGGCCAAAGGGTATTTCTTTGTAGCAATATATCCCCTGGTTGGTGATAAACGCCGTCTTCTCCTGGTCGGACAGGTTCATCTGTATTTGATGGTAGCCACTGAAGGCGTCCATGAATGTCAGCATCTCATGGCCGGTTGTTGCGTCTACCATTGCACCGATGTGGGAAGAGGAAAGGAATCTTTAGTACATGCTTTGTTTAGATCGGTGAAATCGACGCACACTCTCCACTTCCCGTTCTTCTTTTGAACCACAACAATGTTGGCTAGCCAATCAGGGTACTTAGCTTCTCGTATCTTCCATGTTTCTAGGAGATTCTTTACTTCTTCATCTACCACTTTGTTACGCTCTGGAGCGGACTTCCTCCTCTTTTGCTTTACTAGATTATGTTTGGGATCGACGTTCAGCTTGTGGAGTATAACGTCGGGCGAGATACTTGTCATGTCTTCGTGGCTCCAGGCGAAACACTTAGCTTTGGACTTCAGGAATGCCACTAACTCTCCTCTTACGCTTTCAGGGACGTCGACTCCTATCTTTACGCCACGTTCTGCTTTATCTACGTCGACTACTACGTCTTCGAGTTTGGGAGACTTAGGCTTCACGTACTTTGTTGGCGCTTCGTAGTCTGCTAGTTGTTGCACTTTTTCTTTCTATTTGGCGAGAGGCTTCGCAGTAGACGTGATGCACGGGCATCGCTACGCCTTCGAACGTTGTGGTAGGAGATTACCAGGTCGTTGTGGTCTTTGACTACTTCGATTGGTTCTTCGAACGATATAGGGCGATCTTGCTTTGTAGCTCTGACGTGATGCACAGGCATCGCTACACCTTCCCTCTCGATGGTCCTAGCGATACGTTTGGCGGCAGGTATGGCGTTATCATTTGTTAAAAGACCTCCAAACACGGTGTACACTCCTTCGCGGTGGTTTGAGGGTGATGGGAGTTCAAGATCTTTCTTTTCGTTGATCTTCTAGAACGTGGTCGCCTCTCTTCCGACGCTTTACTTCTTCAATGCAAGGATGTTTCTTTCGGGATTGGTCATGTTTTTGTGATGAAAGGCGCTCTCTTTTGTGATGAAAGGCATTACTTTGTAGCAAAAGATATCCCCTAGTTGGTGATAAACGACGTCTTCTCCTGGTCGCACAAGTTCATCTGTATTTGATGGTAGCCACTGAAGGCGTCCATGAATGTCAGCATCTCATGGCTGGTTGTGGCGTCTACCATTGCACCGATGTGGGAAGACGAAAGGAATCTTTAGTACATGCTTTGTTTAGATCGGTGAAATCGACACACACTCTCCAATTCTCGTTCTTCTTTTGAACCACAACAATGATGGCTAGCCAATCAGGGTACTTAGCTTCTCGTATCTTCCATGTTTCTAGGAGATTCTTTAATTCTTCATCTACCGCTTTGTTACGGTTTGGAGCGAACTTCCTCCTCTTTTGCTTTACTAGAGTATGTTTGGGATCGACGTTCAGCTTGTGGAGTATAAGGTCGGGCGAGATACATGTCATGTCTTCGTGGCTCCAGGCGAAACACTTAGCTTTGGACTTCAGGAATTCCACTAACTCTCCTCTTACGCTTTCAGGGACGTCGACTCCTATCTTTACGCCACGTTCTGCTTTATCTACGTCGACTACTACGTCTTCGAGTTCGGGAGACTTTGGCTTCACGTACTTTGTTGGCGCTTCGTAGTCTGCTAGTTGTTGCACTTTTTCTTTCTTTTTGGCGAGAGGCTTTGCGGTTCCCTTCATTCCTACAATGTAGCTCAGACGTGATGCACGGGCATTGCTACGCCTTCGAACGTTGTGGTAGGAGATTACCAGGCCGTTGTGATGTTTGACTACTTCGATTGGTTCTTCGAACGAGATAGGGCGATCTTGCTTCGTCGCTCTGACGTGATGCACGGGCATCGCTACGCCTTCCCCCTCGATGGTCCTGGCGATACGTTTGGCGGCAGGGATGGCGTTATCACTGGTTGAAAGACCTCCAAACACGGTGTACACTCCTTCGCGGTGGTTTGAGGGTGATGGGAGTTCGAGATCTTGCTTATTGTTGATCTTCTCGAACGCGGTCGCCTCTCTTCCGACGCGTTACTTCTTCGATGCAAGGATGTTTCTTCCGGGATTGGTCATGTTTTTGTGATGAAAGGCGCTCTCTTTACGTGAAAAGATGATACTTTTTTTATCTAGCCCCACGGTGGGCGCCAATTGTTTGTAGCAAAAGTAACTACGAGTAAGAACTTAAGCAATATGGAGGTTTATGGTCAAAAGGGACGGTATCAATCTCAACTTTCAAGAACACTTGGGTCAACAATGGTAAAACACGTAACTTGTACTATTACTCAGGGTGACGAACCTGTTTACAAGGAGAAGGAAACCCTTTATATATAGACAAACCTTAATTTTATCTATAAAGAAAGAATATTATCATTTTTCCTTATATCTAACTTAATAAAAACTTGGTAAAGAGATATTCTTTTAATAATATTTACTTATCTCTTTACCATTTACATGAATTAAATACTCCCTCTGTCCCATAATGTTTTTTCTGTTTCAAATTTTGACATTATTCACTAATCGAGAGAATCTTCTAAATATCTTTCAATATATAAGATAAAACATAGTCATGAGTAGTCTTATTTGATTCGTTTCGATTAGTACTTTAAGAATATTAAAAAATTATAATTTTTAATAACATGTAATTTGATATATTGATGATACAAAACGTGCATCGGCAAGTGTGCCAAAGTCAAACAGGACAAACATTATGGGACGGAGGGAGTACTAAATAACATATTCGGGAAATAATCACACTCGGCCCACTTTATCTTCTACTCGTTAAGCCTTTCCGTATTCGACTTTCTCATACTCAGTCTTTTCGTCTTGCCTACACGTAGTATATCGAACGTGTTGCTTTCTAGTACTCCCTTTGTCCCACTATATAAGCCTCATTTCATTCTCGCACGTATGCCGATGCGTGTTTTGTTTTGTCAATATCTCTAGTTACGTATTAGTAAAAAATATAAAAATTTGAAATTGTTATAATACTTGTTAAGACGAATCAAACAAGACCTTACATAACTATGTTTTCGCTTGTAAATTGAAAGAAATCGAGAAGATCCTCTCGGATTGTAAATAGTGTCGAAAAATGAAATGGGGCTTATATAATGAGACAGAGGGAGTAGTATTTTTAGACACGAATTCAAAACACACCAAAGCGGACTGTATTTAAGAATTTCAACCGGGCGATATAAAAAAAGGGCCTTGTATATACATATATATATACTCCGTATCTTACTTATTCCTATCTATCTATATCCTAGTCTGAGAATAGGATATGCGTGGTTGTTTGCCCTCTCCACTCCTCTGACACACTCTCATTCATATGGCTTAAGCTTAATGTCTCATAGTGCACGCAAAACTGACCAACAAAAACATAAAAAAAAAACAAAAAACAAAATAAAACAATTTTATTAAAAAACAAGACAAAGCATAGTAAAAAACCACCAAAGCAAAACCCTAACCAAACTAAAATTTTCATGGTCTAGTAAAGATAAAAGGTTGTAAGAGGGAAAAAAAACAGCTTTTTATTATTCTCTCCATCTCCCATCACACCCCACTGTCTCTTTTTGGACCCATCAGTGACCACTTACAAAGTACAACCAAACAGCTATAAGCAGCTTGTTTATCAAAACCCATTTGCAAAACACACTCAAAATTCTTCAAGCTTCCCCTCATCTCTTCTATCAAAGATTATAGGTAAGTGTAAAATAATACCCTTATAAAATCTTGCCCTAATTTTGTCATTCTTGGTGCAACTTCTCTCTCTTTTGAAATTGTGAGTAAAACCCATGCACTGATTTTGTTTGTTGCTGCTAAAATACTTGTGTTTTCTTTCTTCAGGGAAATTGTAATTTGTAAGTTGTGCTGCATTCTTCTGGAGTATCAAAGCAAGAAGCTACTCAACAAAGTAATCATCTCTATCTCTATCTCTCTGTGAATCCCTAGAGTTGTTCATCTATATTTCTGTGCAAAGATGATTTTATTTTTTGACATAGATAACATAAATAAAATAAAATATAAGCAGTCCTAGGATTTGGGCACTCATCTCAATGATTTTGTATTTCAATCCATAAATTAGCCTAATGAATTAAATATTAACCACTCCTGTCTCCATGTATGCCATACTTAAGCAAAGAGACAACATTTATGGATCCTCCAAGTGAAGAAGTAGATATTCCAATGCCACTCAACAGTGCATATCCTAGGGCTCATGTTCATGTATCAAACATGTTCCATCAATACCATGACCATCATGATGATGATGATGATGATGATGAGCCATCACCGAATGGTCAACTAATTCCCATAACCCTAACTCATCATCAACATCATCATCATCATCATCATCATCAAGTGAGATACAGAGAATGCTTAAAGAATCATGCAGCTTCAAAGGGAGGAAATGTAAGAGATGGGTGTGGAGAATTCATGGCTTCAGGTGAAGAAGACTCCATTGAAGCCCTAATTTGCTCAGCTTGCAACTGTCACAGAAACTTCCATAGAAAAGAAGTAGAAGGTGGTGGTGGTGGTGAGGGCAGGGGCAGAAAGGTAATTGACTTGGGCCACCACCATAAGAACATGTCCCCTAGAGGCAGAGGAGTACCAATAATTCCCTACAACATGGGGTCCTTGTTGGTTTATTCAGATCAATCCGACGGTCAGGATGAATTTACAGTCACTGCTTCACCTGGGGTGGCATACATGGGATTATTTCCACCTCCTCCACCTCCACCATCAACTCAACAACATCATAAGAAGAGATTCAGGACAAAGTTTACCCCTGAGCAGAAAGAAAAGATGTTCAACTTTGCAGAGAAAGTTGGTTGGACAATTCAGAAACAAGACGAATCTGAGCTGCAACTCTTCTGCCATCAAATTGGAGTTAAAAGGAAAGTCTTAAAGGTTTGGATGCATAACAATAAGCACAATTTAAACAAGAAGACTTCTCCAACTACCAATGCTTCTTAAACTCTTCTTGTTAAACTTTATTTACTCCTCTTTGTAATGTTGATTTTGTTTTGCAATGTCTCCTATCATCCTCCTAATCCACTTATGTCTTGTCTGTTGTGTTATCATATAAGTAAAGTGGTATGATTAGTTTAATGCCATGTGAGTTAGACTTTTGTAAGGTAGAATGTGTTCAGCTCAAGATTCTCACATGAGGTTGTTAACTACAACACTTGATACCATACACTTATGTGCCACATAGTCCGCTCATAAATGTTGGATATCCAAAAATATGAGGCATGCTTATGCACTATGCTGTAGTGCAAGTGTGCAACTACAAATTTCAAATCTCTTGTGCAAATAGGATCTTCATTAAATAGTACAGTATGATAATGTAATGAGTGTATCCATGTGATTGTGTTAAACTCAGGTATCAACTATTTGTCATTATCTTATCGACTAATCATTTCAAATCAGAGATTAGGCTTCCAAAAGTAGTATTTATCATCATAACTGCAATATGTTTGTATTAAACTTATATGGGTAATAGAAAAACTTGTCTGAATAGAGTTGGCTAATGACAGAAAATCCCCGTAATTGCTATACATACAATAAAAGGAAAAAAATGTAAAAATTGTAAAAAATACTATAATTAAGAATCCATTTTCGTCAAACTAAACTCATGGCATATGATAAAGGAATTGACATTATTCACTTTAAAGGCATGGCCTACTTGCTACAACTATACAAACGAGGTGACCACACATTACTTGTTGCTATACTAAAGCAAGAGTTCATTGTACTTGTATTATTGTATAGCCTTGTCATAATCAATCCCTCAATGGAAATTGATCATTGCATGTTAATTTCTACTATCCCTATTTATTTGTATTATGCTTTCACAATTTTCTCCCTTAACTTGACCATGGATTTTTTAAGGTTAGAACATAAAGATCAAAGCTTTCCTATGAATTCAATTGCAATATAGCGTAGCTAAATCAATATTAGTAGTGATTACTCATTCAGGGCCGTCAAAAAATAACTAAATCTGAAAAACCAACCTAACCGACCAGTTTCAAACCCGGAAAATACTATCAATCGGAATTAATCCGACTATTCTCAACCCAAACCCGAAATGATGGAATTAAAAACCGTCTTGACCCACCGATTAAGAGCTCTCTCATACCTTTATGTAAAGCTTTTGTGTTGGAAATTTGGAATCAGGGATACACAAAGTTACAAACAGTAACAGCAACCTGCATCTTTCACGTGTACCATTAAATTTTTTAAATTTATTTTTATAGGTGAAAGAGGAAAGGAGCCCTTTGCCCCTTCTTTGGGGCTACCAACTCCTCTGTGAAGAATCACATGGCATGCCCGCCTGATAAGAACTATCAACTCATACTTACAACATGCATTGCGTTACACTACCTCATGATTCGTGACATTCAATTCATACTTCTTGCTTGCTTATTATATGACAACAAATTGACCCTTCATAACAATTGGGGTCATTCTTTATTAAGTCATATCGTATGTTATTATTAGGAAATTCACATCCTGCTAACTTAGCTTTGAAAGGCACAATATATAATAAGCAAGTCTCATCTCATCCTTGGATTAGAAACATCTCAATTACTATTCAAAGGCTGGGCTGGATTAATACAATAACATATAAACCTAAGTAATATCCTTGTCAAAGAGTAAGGATATGATACAACAAAGGGCAGAAGTGAGTTTGAGATTCCCTCTGAGGTCACCCAACAACAGAAGATGTTCTTTTATAAAAGCAAGAAACTCTTTTCTCAGAAGAACAAAGGTAAGAATTTTTATTTTTCTAAAGCTGAAAGGGAAAGGATGAAGAAATCATAAGGGATACAGCTTACAATAGCACATATCCACATTTACAACAAATATTCTCCTGACATTAAAACTCAAACAAGTGTACTGAAAGTTTTGAATATGAAGAAAGACGCTCTTTTTTGGGTCAAATATGAAGAAAATTCTTGAAAATAAGTTTCCTACTATACATTACTATCCTACTATACATTAATGAAATCATTCATGCAAATGAGAGGAGCGATGCGTCATGTGTTACCGAAAAAGGTGATATAGAAAAAGCTAACTACATGAGATTAGCCGAGCTCGCCCAGGATTAAGAAGTGATTCTGACATCAACCAACCCTGCAAATGAGATGTCATATCTTAATCAAGGCCTAAAGGATGATATGATGTGCTAATTTGTTTTTTTTTAAACTATTATCAAGATCTCATGTAAAGAATGTAGATTAGGACTTTTTAAAATTCTTATTATTGTACTAGATCTTTCAGGGCCTCATATTGTATGGATCATCCATTTATGTGTGGCATAAAGTACCAAATATGTTGATTTTAAGTTACCTCGTGTGCAGCTCTATCCTTGAAGAGCCCGTATTTTGCAGAAACTAGGTTACATGACTCGGCAACTTGAGCTTCAATATCCATAGGTGTCGCCGTAAAACATAAACCATCCATTTCTTCATTTCTCCCAACAAAAGCGTGTTTTTTATGTGAAGAGCGGATAGAACAAAGGAGCACCTGACCCTGCAAAACATAAACCTAGCATAAATTATTTAAAAAAAGGTGGAATAAGTTTTCAGAGAATAATACCAAATTTTCTTACATGGAATGCTGCTTTCAATATATCATCAGAATTTGCTTGATCCTTCAGCAGAGCATACACCTTTCCCTTGGCAGGATTGTAAGTGATTAAGTATCTCTCTTTCTGTCATCAACAAAAGTTCATATATTAGCCATCTAGGTAAGAGAAATTAATAAAAGGATTCAAGTCAACCACATGTTACCGTAAAAAAAAACCCATGTTAATTCAACGTTCTGAAGGAGAGAAATGTAAAAAAGAAAACCCGTGTTGGCACAGCATTCCGCAGGAGAGAAACGTAAAATGAAAAAACGTGTTGGCGCAGCATTTTGACTTCTTTTTGGAAACAGAACAAAAAGGTTGCATACCTCAAATAGAGACTTCACCATGAAATATGATTGTGGATCTTGGAATGCATCTTTGAATCTGGGTCCTGTAAACTTCATAAATTAGAGTCAGCATATGATTGTGATAGCAATGGATAATAGGACTGTCAATTACCAAGAACAAAAGGTTTGTCCTTCACCCACGGTAATGTGAATATGTTTTCCTTTAGATTACCCTCTCGTAAGGAGGGAACAGAACCTGATTTTCAATTGTCTTAATTGTATTAGTGGCATTCCAACTACACATGACTGCAAAAAAACATAGACTTATAAAAGCTGGAACAGAAAGGAGGGCCAACATTTTAGTTTATACTACATAGAAGGTATTTCCAACCTGTTTTGAGAAACGAGTCTACTGCCACTGTAAACCTTGCCCTGTTTAACGTGTGCAATACAACTGATCTTACCTTAACATAAGAAACAGTCGATGTGTTCATGAGATTTGTGCTTAACAAATTGACATAGAATAGCAGATAAAGACTGGAAAATGCGAAATAACATACCTCTTGATAAGAGCTAAACACATAGCCACAAGACAAAAGAGCAAATGTAGTAGTCAATGATGGATTTCTCTTTGATATCATGATACTCAGTCCAGTTCCCAACTACAGAGGAAACTCACAAATTAGTTGTATAGCAAGATTATAGTAAAGATAGTTGGCATAGCACAAAACACATCAAGATCAGCATTTAATAGCAAAAGAAAATCTTATTTTTGTACAGAAACTTTTTATCTAACTTGCTTCAGATGCGTATACACACGCAGTCAAAATATGCAAGCCTTCACAAAAAGGCCAGTGCTGTTTTCAGAACACCTGTTTTCTCTTCCCTTTTTTAATATTCAAGACAAACATATGACCAAATGTAAATTATCCAACAAGCTGAGAGTACTACAAATTTCCACATAACGAAATAAACAAGCTCTTCCTATTGTGCTTAGATTCTAAAAATTACCAGGTCTGCAATATTCCCAACACACTCCCCTTTTGCAGTGACATCTCCAATGTTCTCACCCTTAGCAAATGCTTTGTATATCGGAGTACGAGTAGATGTCGATGTAACTGCACCCACGTTCTGTGAAGAATTGAAACATGAGTGTATTAATGAGTCAGGCCGTCAGCAAAAGCTCTTCTGGTGGAAAACATGCATAAGCACTAAGCAACAGCTAGGAAAATTTAAGCTCAATATGGAAAAATAATGAACACGGTGATTTTTTATACTAGAACAAAAAGTATATAAATGGCAGGCAGCTAAGAGAATTGCTTCTATCCATCTCCAAGGAAAAAAGGATACCTTTAAAACATTGGCAGCACAAGCCAAAGGCAGAAATAAGTGTGGCATAGCTGCAGTAGCCAGTTCGACACCAGCTCCCAACTCCAGTAATAGATCACCAGAAAACCTAAGCTGAATAACATAAATTCCATAAGTTGATATAGTACCAATCTCATATTGAAAATAGAAAGCTATTGACAAGATTCCTACTTGCTTTAGGTCATAATCAAACTTCTTCCCTTGCCTTGAAAATATCATCTTTCCAACTCTTCCTGCACCATCCTGCATATTTACAACTATTACTTATGCAACAGAAAAAATGAGAAGAATAATGGGAGCCAATCCAGGAAAAGAGAAGCTAATAAAAAAACAATCACAAGCAAGATGGACAAATAGAAAAATAAAATTAAACTAACGAAGAAAACACAACCAAACAGCAAACAGAATCCCTTATCAAACAATCCAGCATTGTGAATATAAGCAAAATCGCACTTTGTCATGAGAATCTATTACCAAAAGGCGTGTGATGTATTGTGTAGACAAGTATATTACCTTGAGGATCCAGTTAACTGCAACAGCACCAGCAGCTGTTGTGTCCCTAGAAAGTCCAACTGAACTCAACAGAGCTTGTGTAGTGTAAACACCCATTGCTCCACCAAAAAAGTGCTGTAGGAATTAATTAGCATCAAATACAGTTGAAAAATCAAATTGGAGTCTACAATATACAAGAAACACACCATATTACTTCCGAATGTACCTTTAAAGCTCGCCATGACATGTAAGGCACATAGGATGGAGTCACACTATCAGGAAAACCTTCAGGGACTACATATGATCTTACAAACGAAACCAGCTCCTGCATATACAAAGGACAGTTTGCTTATCTTACTCAAAATTGCCTGTTATAGACAGAAATGAACAAAAAAAGGACATACATTAAGAGGATTTTGCGGAGTCTGCAAAGAAACAGCGCGAATGGTATCCTTGCTATTGGATTTAAGAGAAGCGCGCGAACCGTCACCGCAATCGGCCATATACTTCCATCGACGGCCATCAACTTCCTCGCATCATATCAATCGAGAACCGATTAATTCGGAAGCCTTATCGGAGCTCCTATCCAACTGCAATGGAGGATTCGAATTGGAAGTACGGGCGGATGATGAGGTTAGGTTAGCGGTGATACGAATCGACTCCCGGAGAAGAAGGCGAGCATCCTGAGCGGAGGATCTAGGGGGAGTGGGCGCCATTGTTGAGGAATGAGGAAGCGGAAGGAAGAGGATGAAGGCGACGAGGAAGGGTTTTGGTATTTAGCCATGGAGGTTTCGGATGGGCGTGTGGCGCGTGGAGTAAAAGTGTTTTAACACCCGCCACAAACACTTTTTTCCGAGCGTTAATTAACTACTTTAATCTACTAAAAGATTAAAGCCAGCCCCCCTTAAGGGCCTCTATCTTTCAGCCACGTGGCACATTCTTACAGGCCCTCAAAAAAACTTAAAACCTACTTTTTTTTCATCCCAATTTTAAAGCCCATTAACCATTGTCCATTTAGGTTGATTTTGAAAACCGCCTCTTCTTCTCAGCAAAACTGCCGCTTCTCACCTCTCAACCTCCATCCTCAGCAGCAGTTGCATCTTCTCCCTTACTCCCCCACTTCCCCCACTCTCCCCACTACTTCCACTCCTCCATAACCGCCTTCAACTGCCAACTACACTCCCTATTTAACCTCAATATGCAGCCTGCTAATCCTCTTTTTTTCTCTCATTCATCATCTCCTTTCTTTCTCAAAACCGTCTCTTTTTCCTCCCCAAATTACAGCTTCAAAGGCTTAGTTGTTGAGATTTACGAGGATATATTCACTGTTTATCAGAAACCGAACTCTGAGAAGAAGATCAATGAATTCGTCACAGGTTTGTCTCTCTAAAAAGGCTTGATATATTCACTGTTTATCAGGTGCTCTTCTAATTGCTTTGTTTTCTTCTAATTGTTCTTAGGATCAAATTTAATTTGATAAAGTTCGCTTCTTCGATCACGTGAACTTGAATAGGTTTGCTGTTTCTCTTGGCTCTATCTTGTGTATCATATGATTTTTGGGTTTATGTGCTGCAATTGATTGTGTTAGCGTCAGGGTTGTATTATGCTTCTTCTTCTGAAAGTCTATACCTAATTTTAGGCTTCCATTCCTCATCAATTTCTGTATTATAGATTGATTCCAAACAGAAATCTAGAATGGGAAAGGGCCAATGTGAAATTAATCTTGGTTGCAAAGGATAACCTATGAGATAATTCGATGTTACTAGATTTGATGTGAAACAATGTTGCTATGTTGTGTGCTTATACGTTATACCTCTTACCTGATCATATTTCTGTTTTGTTTGACAGCATATGATTTCTTAAACTCAAATCAAAAGTCCTTTAATTCATTGATCTTTTTCTCAGAGTTCCCTTTCCTATGAACAACAACTTCTATGTGAACCTGGTAATCTCTTCTATACTGTCTTAATTAATTTCTTGTCTTATTGTTTTTCATGTTGGGCAGTTGCAACAGTTTTTTGTTCATTTCTAAAATCCCTACTTTACTTATTTTCATGTAGATTTCCCAGAGTTCCCTCAGTTAAAACAGCAGGTAAAGAAATGTTTTCAAAACATGCTGAATTTTTCATGCCATACTAACCTGTTTGTGAAATTTTATACGACCGTATAGCTTGCTGGATTTCCATGGCAAACTCTCTTCGTTGTGATATTTTATACGATCGTAGAACATGCTGTATTTTTTCATGTGTCTTTCTTGAAATTTTGACCACATATTTAAAGCAATTCTCTCTCTAAAACCTAAATTCTCTTCACCACCGACTCTCTCCTTCCTCCTTCAAGGTCTTCGCCGGCTCCGTTGCTTCCTCACGACCACCACTCGACGCGCACCGACAAGCTCGATGTTGCACATCCAATTTCCGGTAATATATTCTCCTCTCCTCCCTCAACTATTTTACTTTAGAGATTTCGAAGCACATCTTCTCCTCTCCTCCTTCTCTTCTTGAATTTAGGGATTTCGATGCACATCTTCTATACTTCTTCTTCTCTTCTTGAATTTAGGGATTTACTTTAGGGATTTCGATTGTTGCATTTAGGGATTTCGGTTGTTTAATTTAGGGATTTCTTATGTTGAATTTAGGGATTTCGATTCTTCTCACCTCTCATTAACCCCATCTATATTCTCCAATGAGTGCACCTAAATCGGTGTATGTCATTGCTGCTATTTTTCCCTTGAAGTTGTGTTCATAACATTGGGTTTATTTATCTTGAACTACTAGCATGAAGTTGCTTTTTAGTTTTCAATTCCTTTAATTCTTCAAGTGCGTAGTAGTGAAATGTTTCTCTTGTGGAATTGCAACACTTCTACTAAGCATCTATATGAGTAGATATGTAAATATTAACGTTAAAAACTCAAGGCACTATGCTATAAACAAATTGTAGTTGAAGACAAATTTTTTATAACTAACCTAGAATTTCTGAACATTTAGTAAATAGGTGGTGTGTTTTTTGGTAAGTGTAGTATGCTGAGGGATTTTTATTAGACTTCAACCTCCAAATTTTGTTGTGGTTAATTTAGATATAAAATCTGGATCTGTCCTAATGGTTTACTGTTTGTATCCTTGCTGAATATTTAGGTGCACTCATTGGAGAATATAGAAGGGGTTAATGTAACCAGTTAGCTCGTCTATAGGCAAGTGCTTTTATATTTTAGTCTTATCCCCCCCCCCCCCCCCACTTGGCTTTATGAAATATTAATTAACTGTTTAATTAGACCTTAAAATGCTTTTCTGTACCACATTATCATATTACCTCAGAACTAAAAATGCTCTGGCAGTTAGTGATATTTTCCATTTATTGGTTGATGATGTAGCCAATTCTATTAAACTGGATACCTATACTATTTAAAGTCACCTTTGAATTCTATATTTATATTCATCATGTCTACTGTCAGGTGTATACTAATAATGGAGTATTATGTCAGGTGTATAGAAGTTATGATTTTTTCTTCATTTTTTCCTACATGTCTTCCCTTCGGTTGCTATTGCATTTGTGTGTTACGAGGCAATGAAAGAGCTTCTCGGGGTCGAAATGAGGATATCAGACTGAAGCAATGATCAATTGGTGGAATACTACCCAACATAACTCAAAGTAGGAGGGAGGTAAAACTTAGAAGAAACTAATTCTTTTGGATTTAAAATACTGTTGAGTTGAACTCTAATAACTGTTGTTGTTGCTTCCAACTTTCAGTGGGTTCTCTAAAAATTTCCAATCATCATCAAATTCCCATCCACGCACTTCAAAAAGTGCTCAACAATGGCAAGTAAGTAATTTAAGTTAATTTTTCTGAATTTTGTGAAATATGTTGTCAAGGATTGGTGTTTTCTGCAATTCGTTGCTCATCTTTGTTGATTTTAGGTCATTTTATGGTAGTTCCCACCTGGACGAGAAATTAAAATTTATTGTCAAGTATTGGTGTTTTGTGAATGGTTTGAAGTAGAAATTTAAATACCCGACTCTTTTCACATGTAAACAATTCAACGAGTCAATCTCAACGATGTTAAAAGCTCGGTAAGCTTTCAACCACTTTTAGAGTTTAATTGAGCTTTGATTTTGCTAGTTTGTCGGAGTTAGTACTGAATTTGAAGCTAGAAATCACATGTTGCGTAGTTCGTAATATTTTGAAAGATCTAACTTAATCCAGTTGCAAACTATATAGCTAATAGGAATTAGGGTGTGAAATTTGTTATCTAACTCTGATTATAGATCTGAATTTTATATTTGTCTACTTTGCTTGTCAGCTTTGTTTAGTTTCTTTTTAGATAAATATTTCACCATGTGATACTAAGAACAAAGGTGTCCTAAGAATTGTCAAATATGATTTATGTACATTCAATCTTTTGGTAGAAGTAAACAAGCAAACTACAGTCCCTTATTTGATAAAAAAAAAGATTAGATTTTACACCCATAAAATGCCAAATAGGCAAATACATATAAAAAAACTTCATGTACTTATTTTGGATGCAGGTTTATGCAACTTCATGTAATTATTTTGTAAGTTTCCATCATAGTGGTTCTACATTTCACAGGCTTGCTTCTTACATGGAGGATTCATGTGATACTAAGCACAAACAGTTAAGAAGTATCATGTTCATGGTTGTGTCGAACATGGTCGTGACCAGGTATCTGCTACTAGACCTTATCAAGGCCCGGTCTTTGGATACACATAGGAAGTTAGTTTTCCTTATCATGTGATACTAAGCACAAACAGTTAAGAAGTATCATGTTCATGGTTGTGTCGAACATGGTCGTGACCAGGTATCTGCTACTAGACCTTATCAAGGCCCGGTCTTTGGATACACATAGGAAGTTAGTTTTCCTTTGTAGTTATTTTCATCTAAGTATTGTTTGAGTTTTGAAAATTCGGGATAAAAATGTGTATTCTTGCTGTTTTGTACTCAAAGACATTTATATACTTCTTAATGTTCATAGAGTCTGTGTTTGTTCTTATATCTTCATATGTGCCTCACTTATGTTCTGTTTGTGGTTGAACTAAAGATAACATCAAATTGCTATTGTTGATACTTGTGGATTAGTTTATTCATTAGAAACATCCACATCGGTAGAGCATCATATCATTCGTTAGTAAACTAAGTCAACTTGCCTTATGCTGAAATGTAGTCTCCCTTTTTTAATTCTCAATGAGTATGTGTTTCCAGAAATCCTTAAAATATGTGTTACAAACTAAGATTATGTCAAATTCTGCTTTGCCTTTTATGTTTGAGTTTGATTTGATTGCTTTCTTTCTCTGTTTTTGGTGTGAGACTGACTAATTTGAATCAATAGATCAAAGTTGATTTAGATATAGCTTTTAGAAACGATTTGATAGAATTCTATTACAGTGTCAAAGTCGAGTGACTGTCAGAGTGATGCTTTTGAGTTTGGGAAGAATGTTTAGGAGAGTTCATTATTGGGCAGTAATTATGAAAATAACACTTTGCAGGTCATTTCTTGACTTTGATAATATTATATGCTTTTAGTAATTGCATTTGAAATAGCACTGAGTTTTTGAGTTTACCCAATTGTTAGACTCAATGTTGTTACACATTCAACTCAATTTTTACAGGAATATTGTGTTTGACATCTTCTGTTGTGAGACGACGATTCGTATTCGTAATAGGTGATGTAGATAATAAGCAATTAATGCATTTTCTTGAGAATCCTAGATGCTAATGGAATGATATATGTGCTTGGTTCTTTTGTGGTGTTGTAGATAAAGGAGAGATAAAAATATATGTAACAACACAAATTTGAAAATAGATGCTAATGGAATGATATAATGAGCAATTCGCAATAGGTGATGTAGATAAAGGAGAGATGAAAATATATATGAATTTCTGCAGTGGTTAGCTCATTTTCCCAATAAACAATTTATGTAACAACACAAATTCGAATTTCTTATTTTTTTTAGCAATTGTATTCATCACCTGATGTTTAAAATCTTGAGGCAGCTAACTCGTCTAAAATTAAAGAAAATTTGTAACATCTAGCCCATTTGTTAATTTATGACTTGTATTAACTTGGTAGACACTTAACAATATATTTTTATTATGTGCTTGACAGATGCACATGCTGAGGTTAAGCTCAAGGAGCTTGGGGATGAAATTCCTGGTGGTGTGGCTCATGTGTTGCCTTTGTATTGTTGTTGATTGATAAAAATTTAGAGAGAGGTTAATTTTTTCAGTAATGGCGGAGGAAGAAGAAGCTCTTTGGGATTCTGGGTCTGTCTCCTTACTTCACTTTCGATCGTCTTTCTTCACCGATTGTGATGGATTACGCTAACAAGTATGTGGACTGACTTCATATTTTTTTAATCAATTTTTCCTCTTACAGTTTGTAATGGATTTTGATTTGCTCGGTTGGAAATGTGCTGTTGTTAGTGGAAAAAAACTAAACTCAAGGTTATTTCTCAATTAGTTTATCAAGTTTTCCTCTTACAGAAGAAGTTGTAGGAGGTAGCACTTCAAGTTCGTCGTCAATTTCCCGAAAAGACGTAGTATTACACCCTGACCCATCAACAGGTATGCCCATTGAGTTCTGGTACTTGTGTTCATCTTCTGGGACTAAGGAGTTGATTTTAGTGTTAACATGCTAAAATTTCTGATTTCTTACTGATTTTTTATTTTGGTGACAGATAAACACATGAAATGGTTTCTACTATGGTAAATTTGACGAAATCAACTTCTTGCTCGTCCTCTAAAACTGATGAACGATTTGCAAGTTCCCTTCGCACTTTCAAGTAGGTCACATAGTACAATATTTCCCAACTTTGATCAACTAACCTAAGGTTATTTCTCAATTACAATTAGTTTACATTTTCCTATTCCTGAAATAGCAGTTTGCGAAATCTCCTGAAGAATTTTGAACAAAGTTGAGTTTTGTTCTACATCATGCATTATATATCATTTTGAATAAAGATTTAAGTGTTTATATGAAAATTTTATTTGCCAACTGTTAGCTTTGCTTAAAATTGTGTTGATTGATCCATGTAATCCAGGTGACCAAAAGGTTGTACGAATTGCTTCTTGCAGGTTTCCAACCGTCAAAGATACATCTTCTTGAAGGACTTCAATTCAAATCGTCATCCTGAATCATCAATTCAGCAAGAGTACTCCTTGCTTAGAGTTAGAGACGATCAGAGAATTCAGATAGGTGCATTGCTCAGACGAGGGCGGCGACGACAAGCAGAGAAGATGTAAACTGGAGTTGAGTGAGGCCAAAAGGATTAGCAGAGGTTAGATAATCCAGTCTTGTGGGAAAATGCAGCTTTATAATTTTCTATACAGGATACTATTTTGACATTACCGCAGAGCAAGTGTCCAAACTAACAATAAGTTAGCGGCTTGAGTCAAAATTAAAACTCATTATAAATATCTATTTTTATGTTCTTCGGATATATGAATACTACAACTTCTTTTTTGACAACTTCTGCATCAATTCACCATGGTTTTTTGGATTTTCTTTTGTATTAGCAAATCTCATGCTAGCTCATTGTAAAGATTATTTCTTAAACCCTTTTTAATAAGTTCATTGTCCCACATAATGCAGTCTCAGAATTAAATTTGAGGTTGTTTTGTTTTTGCTTTGTGACTAAACAAGATTTACTAAAGACTGGGGTTATTAGTTTACTAATCTCCTCTCTTTTTGTATAATCTATTTGGTTGTCATAAAACAAAGTATCTTTTCAGTTATCATATATATGTATGTTGTTCTTATACATGATTTTTTTATTTGTGTTTGATTTATAGGATGCTTGCAAGTTTTGTTTATAAATTGTAAGTGCTAGTAATTAACATTATCTTTAGATTAGAAATCATTTGTTGTTGTGTGTATATTGCTTATGGGAACAAAGTCAACAAACCAACTTTCTCTGCTTTTTTAGAAACAGAACTTATGCATCATTACTGCATATCGAACATGGTAGAGCATCCAACACTTCGGTTGTTGTAGTGTGTATGTTGTTTCATCATGTGGTCAATTTTTTGAAACTGCTGTTTGTTTCGTCTTTTGAATGTCGTTCTCTTTGTTTCGTCTTTTGAATGTCGTTCTCTGATCTACTGTAGGAGGCACAAATTATCTTCTTAGGGCTTGCTATTGCCGATCCAACTCAGAGTCCAAAGAAGGTTGTCTTCATGTGATTGAATTCGATTAATTTCTGAAAACTGCTGTTTTTTCGTCTTTTGAATTTCGTAATTTTGCAGAACTTTGCCTAACTTTGTTGTACTTTGCTGAACTGTTTGCTTCATCTTTTGAATTTCGTAATTTTGCAAAGTGGTCAGTTTTATATGCTTATTCATTTTTTTCTGTTTGTTTTCATGCGTCCAGATATTCACTATCTTCCTCTCAACTGTGATAATTCACACAACACGGCCTTTCATGTTGAATGTATGGACTTAAACTAATATTGAAGGCTATGAAGTATCGGGCATAGTTGAGGTCAGATATTGCACACAACTCGTTTTGTAAGTTTTTTCTTGAAACCGGTCAATTTTGTTAGTTTTTTTTCCTTAAAACCAGTCATTTTGTAAGTTGTGTTACAATATTGTTTTGGCAAAATAAAATAGATCCGCGGAAGGATCTGGGAATCGAAGCTGCTGAATTTATGCTGATGTTTTTGGGAAAGAGATAGTGTTTTGAGTTTGTAGTTTGTTGATTGAATAAGAAAAAGAGAAGAATCGTTTGTTAATTCCATCAGCCAAAACATCTTTAACAATCAGGTATGTTTAATTATTTTCTATATGCTTTTTTGGTTCTCGTGAATTCTCTGATTGGTTTTGTTTTATAGTAAAATTTAGTGTGTGATTTATTAGTTGAGTGGATTTTGTTTAGATTCATTTCATTGGATTATTGGTCACAAATTATGCATATATTCTTCTGATTTTAGTTTGAATAAAAACTTAAGCAGGTGACATGTGGTGCACAATTCATTTGGTTATCATTTTGTCATCAGTGACATGGGGTGCACAATTCTACCCAATTGTCGTGCTCTTCAGGAATTAAGCAGGTATGAGATCCAATTTTGTGGAAACTAATTAAGTTGAATGGATTCACTTTCTTATGTATTGATGCTTTATGTGAGGCATCTTAGTTTATCAACTGTAATCATCTGTTTCGCCATCTAATATCTGATTATTATATTTCTCTGAACATTTTCAAATGGACGTTGACGAGCCAGATAATCCCGATTCGAAACAGAGTTCAGGTTTCGCTCCCGATTCTAACTACAGTGCTAAAACATTTTACTCAGAGAAAGGAAAAACAAAGCTCAAGTTGTATGTTGGATCACATGCAATGGGATATAGGTGTGATAATATAGAATTAAGTCTGTAACACTCTCATTCTGCATTTTTTTCTATTCCTTTTGGTTAAAGAAAAAAAAATTGTTTTCCCTTTCTTACTCTTAGAATCAGTTTCGTATCTCACTTGGTCAATATGCTATTTATAACATAATGTTCAGTTTTGATGGAAAGAACAAGGAGGAGGTCATAGGAATATCCTTGGTTTGCTTGTGCTTGGCATAAGAAGTAAATGAGGATGAAGAGCCAAAGAAATTGAATTGTTGTGTTTTGTTTGAGAGTGACATGAGTAGGGGAAATATGGAGCGAGGTAGAAAAGTGAACGAAGGGAAAAGATTAATATATCCAATTCATTTACCCTACAAAATTAGCAAGTAGAATAAAATCATGAAATAAGGGAGCGTAAGATTTCTAAAGGAATGGAAACAATAGTCTTGAGCAAAGTGTTGTTCCACTAAATCACCAACTATTATTTGTCCCTTTTTTTAGGAAGTCACTCGTATTTATTTTAAACCACTCAATAAATTAATTATGTTAACCACCAGGCACATAGATGAGAATTCTAGGAGAGTACTAATAACATTGTCTTTTGAAACTCAACAAAGGTTATTTTAGAATTTTGGCTTCAATTCAATCGCCTTTTACCTTAATTAGAATACAAATAACAAATAGCAAAGGGGATGCTTGGCTTGAGAATGGAAGAAAAAAGGTTAGAATATAGCTTCAATTCCAAATTTATATCTTGCCAGTAGCTTATAGGTAATGTCTCTACTACTAAAATCTTTATGTCACATGTTTCTTTTTTTTTCACACTTCTTTCTCCAATTTTTAGATTTTTTTATGTTTTCTGATTGCATTGTTATATAAAGGAAAATGGTTCTACCGTAATTGTGCTCGAAAGAGGAAGCATCGATTACATATAAATATAGAATATTTTCATTATATATAAATATATAGCATCTAATATTGTATCTCGAATCACCTTGATAATTAGTACAAAATGTTAAAAGCTACCGCGCCTTTGGAAGACTCAAACGACCTTGATGCTTGCATAGGTCTGCTGCCTCGAGTGTCTTGATTAAGATCAGCTTCAGATTCATGCGTTCTTTTTCGGCTCCATTCTTGAGGATGAAGTCAAGATATTTTGGAGGAAGATCTTGGGGCTTCGGTAGAGGAACCATGATCTCGGGTTTGATTAAGTCTCCAAACAGGATTAAACGAGGCTTCCTCTTCCTCGGTTTTGGTTGATCTGCTTCGACATCAGAGTTGATGTTCGTTCCGAAAAGCACGTGTCGAAGAGAATACGCAGGTGGCGTTTAAGATTATCTAGATTTGACTTTAGTGATCAAAGTGTTGTTTAAATGTAACGTTTAGTAGATGAATTTCCTTAACGTGATTATATTTTGTTGCAACAGTTTATACATGTATAATTGATTACATTTAAGTTATGAATTTTTTTATTATATTGAACAACAATGCATCCAGGGGTATAACTACATAATAACATCATTGTTTCAAATTTCACATATACACAAGCGTATAATAATTTACACTAAACAGTTGTTTTGGTCTTGATGTTTCCGCAAGGGTTTTGTTGAATCTGATTCCATTGTCTCGTGATCTATCGTTGACTCATCCAAACTTTAACCTACTTCAAAGTTGTCCCAAATTTTTTCAAGTGCAAATCTAAAGATACTCATATTTTTCATATTCCTATGTATTTTAGCTGAATTCTCAAATAAATTATATTTTAAATGTTTGTAAATTTTTTAGACAAATGTTTTAATGAAACATACAACTTAAGTCTCCGTGCCTTTTAAAGGCACGGGAGCGAACACTAGTTTAAGTGGCAAAGAGCCCAAGTGGGGGCCACAAAGATTGGGGGACCTGTCTTCTAATTCTTAAATAGCAACAAAATATAGTTACGAATTTTTAGCCATGGAGGTTTCGGACTACCTTTTCAAACAAAAAAAAAGTGGGACTATTTAAGTTTTTTTTAAACAACTAGATACGGGTCCGCGCGAGAAAATTACGTATTTATGTATGTGATTTAATATAGTTACGTATTATTTTATTAATATTTTTGTTGATGTTATCAAATTTGTTAATATTTATAATTATAAGTATTTTTCGATTTCCTTATATTTTTATTTGAAATAGTTTAAAACACAATAATAAAAGGGTGAGAATCCCATAATAAACTCTCTCTTAGAGATAAATAAGAATGAATCTAAGTCATTGGATGTCTTAGCATCTAATTGCTTAGATTAAACTAGTTACCCCCACTACAAGTGGGGGTAGTTGTGGTGGTCCGGCGACTTCCCGGCGACCTCCCGACGACTTTCCGGCGACCACCCTGTGGTTGTCCGGCGACCGGAAGTCCGATGGAGGTCCGACGGGGGTCCGGCGGAGGTCGGCGGGGGTCCGGCGGGGGTCCGGTGGTGGTCCAATAATAAATGAAAATTTTAAGTCTAATTCAAATTGGTGAACATTTAAATATAATGTGATGAACATTTAGATATAATGTGATGAACATTTAATTATAATGTGATGAACATTCTGTTGGTGAACATGAAATTAAGATGTGATGAACATTTACTAGAGTATATCAAAATGAACGTTTATAAACATTTTGATGAACATTTATGAACAACGTGATGAACATTTAAGTAGAATGTGATGAACATTCAGTTGGAAAACTTTTAAGTATAATGTGATGAACATTTATGAACACTTGATGTTCATCAAAAATTGGTGAACATTTAAGTAGAATGTAATGAACATTCAGTTGGAAAACTTTTAAGTATAATGTGATGAACATTTATGAACACTTGAGTTTATTGATAGTGCGTCGCTCACTCCTTTTCTCATGCCCGGAGGGAGGATCCGTCCTATTGCGGTTGGTACGGTTTAGAGGAGATTTGCCTCTAAAGTTGTTGTTGTTGCGGTAGGGAATGTTGTTCGTACTTACCTTGAGGATTTTTAGTTTGGTGTGCCTAATGGGAATGAAGCCATCTTTTATTCTGTTAACAGGTTGACCGAGGCCAAAGGGAGGGTGTGCAACATGTCAATGCTTCTAGTGGATTTTAGTAATGTTATCAATTTGATAAACCAGAGTATTGTGCTTATTGAGGTCCGACTTCGCTGCCTTCGTTCTCTCCTTGGCTGGAGTTTTGTTATATGGCCCCTGCGAGATTATACTATGACAAGTCTACCTTGGTTTTTGCCAGAGAGTTCAGCAAGGTGATCCGTTAGGGCCTTTGTTTCTTGCACTTACTTTACATCTACTTGTTCATTTGGCCAATAAAAAATTCAACTTGGATTTTATGGCTTGATACCTTGATGACGGGACCATTGTTGGAGACGCTGCTAGAGTTTCAAAAGCCTTTGCATTTGATTATTAAGGAAGGACCGACTATGGGGTTGCACTTAAACGTTGAGAAAACATAACTCTTTTGGCCAGACCCAAATCCGAGGAGTTGCGATCCCGTGCTTTGGATGCAGCTTTATGAAGTCGTTTGATCGAAGATAGGGTCTCTAAAACAATGAGGTTTATGGGGGTTATTTTCGGGCTTAATGACCCCCCAATATGGGTTTCTCCTTTTGTGTAGTTGTGTGGGTGTAGGCCGTTTATACTTCCCTCTCCGGACTTGCCCTCCCCAAATGCTCGTTTTTGCTCTTCTCTCTTTTGACCATGCCTTAAATTAAGTTCTTCAAGAAATTGTTGTGGTTGGTGCTGCTGGTTTTGGTGACTGGCAGTGGCGTTGTGCCATCCTGCGCTTCCGCCTTGGTGGATTTGGAGTCTATACGGTGCAAGATATTTTTTCTTATGTTTTTATTGCTTCGAGATTGCAGTCTCTTAATCTCCAAAATAGGTTGCTTCGCCACTGTAGTGTCCCTTCCTTTGGCCCTACCTGTGAGTTAACTTTGACAAGCTTTAGGGATTTGTGTAACTTCGATCCTCTTGATCTCTGCCGCGATGTAACAGCACCCCCCACCCGTTTATGAAAAAGTTAGCTTCATTGTACTTTGTTGTGGTTGAGAGAAAGTTGGTGAGCCGGTATAACTCTAGTTCTCGTGAAAAGGCTATCCTCATTAGCAACCGTTCAATGTATTCATTGGATTTCTTGTGAACATTTCTAATTGAGGGGTTGGGACGAACGATGCACCCAAGACAGTTCAGGTGTGTTATTTTCTATCACCATGCGATTCCTTTGTATCTCGTTGATTTTACTTGCCCTTGTTGCCCTTCCAAAATCATGGATTGTTTCGGGGATCTTGCTTTGCATTGTGCAATGATATTGGCCTTAAAATTTTGTCATAAGTGGTGCTTCTTGGGTTTTTGTTTGAGGAAGGGAAGGAACTTCGGCCAACGGATCTCCTTGTTTATTGATGGGACAAAGGGAAGGATATGTTTTTGAATGTTATAAGTGTTTCTCCCTTCACAAGTGCTGGATTTGATGCTTTTGTCCCTGAAGTTGTTGTTTCTAACGTTGTTGTCAGGAAGAAGAAAAAATATGAATCTAAGTGCATTGATAATGATAATAGTTTTATTGTTTTTGTCTTCTCCTCTTTTGAGGAACTGGGGTGATGCTCTCGATTTTTTGTCTAGGGTCACACTTGTTGCTTGGAGTCACACAATCAATGTTAATATTCGATCATTTATTTTTCAGAGGTTGAATTTTACTTTGAACAAAGATATTGGAGCACAACTAGTTGTTAGCAGTGACGGAGCCAGAAATTTTTTGAAGGAGGTGCTCGTTTTTCTATATTATTGACGGCTTAACGCGTTTATATCTATATAAAGTTATTGATGTTGAAGAATATTTGAAAATTTGTGTGACCATACTCAAACTTACGATCTAACAAACAAAATAATATACACACAATAATTCTCTATATTTATTTAGAGTTATTGTATTATTCTAAATTTCAGAAATGTTAGAGAAACCTAATTATCAATTATCCTCCTTTTTAGTTTAATAAAAGCAAAATTTATTAACTAAGATTTTATATATAGAAAATCATATTCTTGGGCTAGGCAACAAAAACAGATTGTTGTTAGTGGGCTTGTTCTATAATATACTTGAAATATTCAAATCATGGGCTTCAAATGGGAAATAAAAGATTCTTGGGCTAGACCCATAAACAAAAACTAGTTTTACTACGTAATATTGTTCTACGATACTGGTTTCCTTCTTCCCTCTTCTTCCGCAGTAGTCGGCCCTAATAGAATAGGAGGTGCTTCAATGGTGATTATTCAGAAACAAAGGCAATCTCAGTAGCTCTCGGAGGCGGAGCGGGTACTTGAGCACCCTCAAGCACCCCCTAGCTCCGCCACTGGTTGTTAGGCTTCATCCAACCTCTTGTAATTCTTAAGATCGAATTTCTATCTTATAAAGATTAAAAACAAATTTAATATTGAATGTAGATTTGTTTTTAATCTAATACTCCCTCCGTCCCAAAATATAAGAGACATTTGGTTTTGTGACACTATTCAGTAGTTAAGAGAATCTTCTCGTTTTCTTCCAATGTGTAGGAACAAATATAGGCATGTGAGATCTTGTTTGATTCGTCTCAGAGAGTACTTTGACAATATATAAAAATTATAATTTTTGTCATCGTATATTTAGAGATATTAACGTTACAAAACGCGTCTCGACAAATGTGTCAAAAACAAATGTCCCTTATATTATGGGACAGAGGGAGTATATTGAATGTAGAGTTAAATAAGATCCTGTACATATACTAATTAGAAAAGGTTACCAACAAGCATGTGGTCGGGTGGTAAGGGACCCCAACCACCCAACATGAGGTATCGAGTTCGAGACTTGGTGGAGGTTAAAAATTGTTTGTTGGTAGAGTCACCCACGCAGCTCGAACTCTAGATGTAAGGGTAGTAGGGGAGTCCCCTAACCGTTGAACTAGATTGAGAAACCAAAAAAAATTAGAAAAGGCGCTGATGCAATGCATGTGGCAAAAAAAACTTAGTTACATGCATGGATACCGTAACGGTCGGAATTCGGAAAGGATATAACCAAAACATCTAATCCTTTTATCCTTCCGACCAAGACTAAGACAGTAAGACGCATTAATGTTGGATTTATTTAAAAAAAACAAATTCCAATATAAGTGGTGTTTCCAAATCACGCTTGAGCCTTCGAACTAAGCCCATCCAAATCTCATTGCCAGCTTATGATCATATCACAAATTATTACTCTTGCATTTATGACGGGTATTATTTAGGAAGTTTGGAAATAAGATAAGGATTAACAATAAAGGAAACAAAATCCGAGGTGATCGGATGTGAACACATTATTTAAGCCGCCTAAACACACACACCCATAATTTTAATTAAAAAAAAATGGGAGAGCATGAAGGCAAACAAATGTCCAGTCTGTCAGTAAACTCCTTAGGGCAAACCTCATCCGATCTCTACGACGACGATGGCCGCCCTAAACGAACCGGTAACTTATAACCCTAATTACGATTTAGTTTTGTTTAAACTAATTTTAAGTATATGATGAAACTGGATTATGTAGGAGGTGCGTGGACTGCTGGTGCCCATATAATAACGGCTGTGATAGGCTCGGGCGTGTTGTCGTTGGGCTGGGCCGTGGCCCAACTCGGTTGGGTTGCCGGCCCAATAGTACTGCTAGTGTTTGCCTTCATCACCGGCTATGCCTCCGCCCTTCTCGCCGATTGCTATAGGCATGGTGATTCTCCGACCGGAAAACGTAACTATACTTACATGGACGCCGTTCGATCCAACTTAGGTACTATGCATTCTTCCTTATTCATATTTTTTATTTATATGACTTAAGGTACATTGGCCTTGTTTGATACACTATAACACTAACGGAATAACACTAACGGAAGATAGGGATTGAATCTGTATTTATAGTTTTATATTGTGATTCATTTCCTAATGTGTTAATTTAAGGGGGTTTAACTCAAATTTTCTATTTTTTAGGTGGGTTTCAAGTCAAATTTTGTGGGTTTATCCAATACCTTGACCTCTTCGGTTCAACAATTGGCTACACAATTGCATCTGCGATTAGCATGAAGTAATCCAAACTTAACCCTACTCTATTGGTAAATTTTGATTAATATTATTTTATTTAAAGATTTGTTATGTTTGGTGAATGCAAAACAATTCAAACAGGGCGATTGTGAGGGCTAATTGTTTCCATAAAAAGGGAAAGAAGAGTCCATGCATGGCATCAAGCAACCCATACATCATCATCTTTGGGGTGGTGCAAATCTTTCTCTCCCAAATTCCCAATTTGACCCAGCTTAAGTGGCTCTCTGCTATTGCCACGGTTATGTCTTTCACTTACTCTTCCATTGGACTTGGTCTTGGAATTTCTCAAGTTGTTGGTAATTAACTAACTTCTTAAACCAATCTTTCTCATTGTCAAATGTATTTATCTCTTTCCTAACTCTTTATATATATTGATCATCAGAAAATGGGAAGATTGACGGAACTATGATAGGCGCAACAGCTAACACTGCAACAACAATCGACAAGTTTTGGAAGATCTCTCAAGCTCTTGGTGACATTGCCTTTGCGTACGCTTATTCAATGCTCCTAATTGAAATTGAGGTACTTGAACAACATCTAATTTACAAAAGCTCTTGCATTTTTGATGAATGTAATTTGTTATCAATCTTTCATGATAGGACACAATCCAATCTCCTCCAAAAGAATCCAAGATAATGAGAAAGGCAAATTTCATAAGTGTAATAGCCATAACCCTCTTCTACACTCTTTGTGGTTGTTCTGGGTATGCTGCATTTGGAGACCAATCACCAGGCAACCTCTTAACCGGATTCGGTTTCTATGAGCCATTTTGGCTCGTCGACATAGCCAATGCAGCCATTGTGATGCACTTATTAGGCTCCTATCAAATCTTTGCACAACCCTTGTTCGCTTTTATAGAGAAGAAGGTTCTAGAAAGGTTTCCAAATTGCTCCTTTATATCCAAGGAGACAAAAGTGTCAATCCCGGGTCTCAAATCCTACAATCTTAGCCTCTTTAGGTTGGTGTGGAGGACGATTTTCGTTATCATAACGACAATGTTTTCCATTTTATTTCCGTTCTTCAATAGCGTGGTTGGGATTCTTGGGGCGATAGTGTTTTGGCCATTGACGGTTTACTTTCCGGTGGAGATGCACATTAAACAAAAGAGTGTCCCGAAATGGAGCTTCAAATGGGTGTGCTTGCAGATTCTAAGTCTTGTCTGTTTGGTGGTTAGTGTAGCTGCACTTGCTGGATCTGTGGCTGGGATTATTGGTGAGCTCAAGACCAACAAGCCATTCGCCTTTTAACTTGACAATTTTAATTTAATTCTTGGTTTAATTTAGAATTATTTATTTGAATTTTCCTTAATCTATATTGCTTTTGACTTGGCCACATTTTTTTTCATCACACGTCTTTTAGAATAATCGTGCAAATTTGAAATGTACAACCCATATAAACAAATATGTTGATGTTAAACCGAATTTTCCGGACACTGTTGTTGTCAGATGTTGTCAGATGGGAGCGTTGACTTCGTCTCCGCGAACACTATTTCGTAGTATGCTTATAAGTATAATTCAGGTTCCGTTTGAATGAGATATGAAGGTCCAAAGTAGCTTACTTAAAGTGCACTAAGTGGACAAATGTGGAGGTTTAAATTGGTCAAATATTATCATATTAAAATCTTGATTTGGTTTTGAATAGGTTGATCTTCCAATTAAGTTTGGTCAATGATTCGGTTTTAATGGGCTGCATTAAACCGGAATCCTCCTTGAAAGACTATAAAAGAGAGTCTTCTCATCCTCATTTTAACACACTCAAAATCATCTCATTCTGCTTTGTCCCACGTTTTTCGAGTCTCTATCACTTCTTTCTCTTCTCTTGTTCGAGTCTGAGAGTACACACAGTCTAGCGTTCGTTGGCTTCTTGTCTTGAGTTGTGCAAATCAGAAGCGTTAGCGATTTTATCCTGGGATTCGGAACGCCGGTAACCGTCACACTACGGGGCGTTTTCATAATTAAGGAAAGAGATTATAATCTCGACTCCGTTTAAGTTCGACCATTCGCATTCGGTAGTGGTTCGATCGGTTTCTTCTTACATTAATTCTGTTTTACTTATTGTATTTTATACAAATTATATGTTGTAGAAATATAGGTTCATACAATCTTAATTCTGAAAAAATTTCCTACGTTTAACAAATTTGTTTTTTAAGTAAACAGGTTAAGGCGACTTGGAAATTTGTTCTCGTTATTGTACGAGAAAATCCGGAAAAATATATTAAATATTCATTTCGAATTTAATCTGAATTGATTAAATAATTTATATATTTATTCGAGTTAAATATATTAAATTAAATTTGTATACAATTAATTAATTAAATTAAATGTGGTCAATTAATTAACTAATTAAATAAAATCTGAAATAATTTTTTATTTATTATTATTTTTTTCGTTTTTGCATTTGGTCTAATCTGTTTCAATTTTATTTGGTCTGAGATTTGAAAAATGACTAACGGAAACGACAACGTTGTGGATGCTACCGCTACAACTAAGAGTGGTGAGTCGACACTCCAAATTCAGTTTGGAGATGGTCTGCCATCAGTGACTCTGGAACAGAATAATGTTCAGAACCCTAAAGTGACTAAGGTCAATGACCCACCTTTGGTCGAGAACCAGGCTCGGGTCATATCGAAGTCGGGTGGACAGTCTCAAACTAGCCATCCGTTGGACTTGTCGGATGTTCACATGCCCAATGTGAGGGTACCAGAAAGGTCTTACACGGCTAGCATGCCAAGTGCATTTCATGCTGGAGTTCTGCCCGATAAGTTTGACGGGAAGGGATTCAGGATTTGGTCTCAGAAGATGCAATTCTTCCTGAGCACAATGGGTCTGGACAGATTTCTGACGAAGGAGAAACCAAAGTTCTCCCCGAACAACACTGACGCCCTTGCTGATTGGGTCAGGGGGGGACTATTCATGCAGAGGCTATGTGAAGTGCCGCATGATAGACTCGTTGTACAAAGTCTATTGCAACCATGATACCGCCAAGGAATTGTGGGACGCTCTGGAAAAGAAGTACAAGACTCAAGAAGTTGGTTCGAAGAAAGCAGCGGTGGCTAAGTTCCTGAACTACAAAATGGTAGATTCAAGGTCGGTAGTGGAACAAGTTGAAGAGTTGCAACTTATCGTCCATGAAGTAGTCTCCGAAGGCATGAACATATGCGAGAAGTTCCAGGTAGGTGCCTTCATTGAGAAGCTTCCTCCATCACGGGAGCAGTTCAAAGTCTACTTGTTGCTGAAACAAAAGGCAATGAGGGTTGAAGACTTGATTGAGGCTCCGGGTTGAGGAGAACAACAAGAGGGCCAACGGATATGGACCTTCGAAGAAGGCGAACCTGGCTAAGCATCAGGACAAGGGGAAGAAAAGGAAGTTTCAACCCAACAACTCCAACAACTTCAAAAAGCAAGGGGCTAAGAAGTTCAATGGAAAATGCCACAAGTGCAACAAAGTTGGACACAAGGCGGATGAGTGTCGGAGCAAGGTCGACACAAAGAGGGACAAAGGCAAGTCCCAAGCCAGCCTAGCTGAAGGGTCGCTCACAGAGGAAGACTTGTGTGCGGTTTTGACTGAAGTCAACATGGTGGGCAGCAATCCAAAGGAGTGGTGGTATGACACCGCTGCAACTAGGCACATATGATCGGATAGGGGTCTCTTCACGACCTATAAGAAGAGCCACACCGAAGAGCAACTCTTCATGGGAAACTCCGCCACTTCTAAGGTTGAGGGATATGGGAAGATCGTGCTGAAGATGACTTCCGAGAAGGAGTTGACTCTGAACAACGTCCTTCATGTGTCGGACATCCGCAAGAACCTGATTTCGGGAACTCTACTATCTAAGAACGGGTTCATGATCAAGTTCGTGTCTGACAGGCTGGTTCTCTCTAAGAAGGGGGTCTATGTGGGTAGGGGTTATGTACATGAATGGACTGATCAAAATGAATGTAATGACAGTCCTCCCAAAAGCTATTGTAACCGATGTTTCAATGAATAAGAATAACCCTATTGCTTATGTTGTTGAGTCTTTTAATATTTGGCATGCAAGATTGGGACATGTTAACTATAAGTCTATAAGTAGACTGATAAGTTTAAATATGATTCCAAAATGCAAAACAAATAAAGACAAATGTGAAGTATGCGTTCAAGCGAAACTCACAAAAACACCATCACCCCATGTAGAAAAGACAACCGAACCTCTAGGATTAATTCACACTGATTTATGTGATTTAAAGTTTGTACAAACTAGGGGAGGTAAAAAGTATTTTGTTACTTTCATAGATGATTGCACAAGATATTGTTATGTATACTTGTTACGTAGCAAAGATGAGGCTTTAGAAAAGTTCAAAGAGTACAAGTTGGAAGTTGAGAACCAACTTAGAAAACGATTAAAATCGTAAGAAGTGATAGAGAAGGTGAGTATAGTGAACCTTTTAATGCGTTCTGTAGAGAACATGGCATTGTTCACCAAACTACCGCTCCTTATTCACCGGAATCCAACGGAATAGCGGAACGAAAGAACCGAACTCTTAAGGAAATGATGAATGCAATGTTGCAAGAATCTGGGTTAGCCCAGAACATGTGAGGGGAAGTGTTTCTTACCTCAAATTACATTCTCAACAAAATACCACATAATGTGACTGGAAAGACGCCTTATGAGTTGTGGAAAGGTAACGTACCTTCGTATAAATACCTCAAAGTGTGGGGGTGCCTAGCAAAAGTAGCAGTACCACCTCCTAAAAAGGTCTCAATTGGACAAAAAACCGTTGATTGTATTTTCATCGGGTATGCACATAATAGTAGTGCATATCGTTTTTTCTTGGTATACAAGTCAGATATACCAGATATATACATGCTAATACAATAATGGAGTCAAGAAACACATCTTTCTTTGAAAATGTGTTTCCTTGCAAGGATAAAGAATATCCTAAAAGGACTCGTGAACAACGAGATGCAAATGAATGTGCTCAAGAAGCAAGCACATCTATGCAAGAAGCAAGCACTTTTATGAAAATAGTGAGTATTTCTGTCCAAGAAACAGAAGAAGAAAATGATGAACCAAGACAGAGCAAGAGAGCTCGAAAGGAAAAATCATTTGGCGCAGATTTCACAATGACGTTTCTTCTAGAAAACGAACCTCGGACGTTTAAAGAAGTCATGTCAATGTCAGACGCACCTTCATGGAAGGAAGCGGTTAAAAGTGAAATAGACTCAATTATGCAAAATCATACATGGGAGTTAGCTGATTTACCCCCAGGAACAAAGGCGCTGGGATGTAAATGGATTTTCACACGAAAATTGAAAACCGATGGCTCAATAGAAAAGTACAAGGCAAGGCTTGTAGTACAAGGATTTAGACAAAAATAAGGTCTAGATTTCTTTGATACTTATTCACCGGTAACGAGAATTACTTCTATTCGAGTACTAATAGCGATTGCGGCTCTACGTAATCTAGAAATACATCAAATGGATGTAAAAACGACCTTTCTAAACGGAGAGTTAGAAGAGGAAATTTATATGAAACAACCCGAGGGGTATGTTGTGCCTGGACAGGAACACAAAGTGTGTAGACTTGTGAAATCTTTATATGGATTAAAACAAGCACCAAAACAATGGCATGAGAAATTTGATAGTGTTATGATGTCAAATGGTTTCAATATAAATGAATGTGACAAATGTATTTATGTCAAAACAATTCCAAAAGGATATATCTTGTTGTGCCTATACGTTGATGACATGCTCATTATTGGTAGTAACAAAGATATGATCCAACAAACTAAGAACATGCTTAGTGGAAAGTTTGACATGAATGACTTGGGACTAGCGGATGTGATTCTAGGAATAAAAGTGATGTACGCAGGACTACGTCGGTTCGAATCACAAATATCACTGAAGAAGAAGGAACAACACAAGGCTGGCAGACAGATGGGCCGATCGGCCATAAGGAGAAGATGAGCCCTTTTGGGCCTAGCAGGAAGAAGGCCGAAGAAGATGAAGACTAAGGAGACATTACTATTTTACACTTGAGACATTTTCATATTTAAGTTGTTTTTTAGAGCATGTTGCTCAGATTTGACAAATTGAGAATTATTATCACTTTTTAGTTTTGACGTCGCTTAGCTGTAGCTTTTGGTTGGATTGAATCTCAAGTGGATTTCGTGTGTTTGATTCAACTTGTGAGAACAATTTGTTGGTTGCCCATATCTCGATCTCCAAACCTCGAAAGAACCCGAGGTGGATTACTTAGGTTAGTTCGAGTCAAGCGAGTCTTTCTAGATCGACGACTGAGTCAAGAAAGACGTCACTTGCCTATCGTGTCCGAGTCAAGCGAGTCCTCCTAGATCGAAGACTGAGTCAAGGAAGACAACACTTGTCAACGACCAAGATTCGTTCGATCGTCTTCCACAACGACCTCATGAATCCGCCTTCGACATCGACTACACCTTCATCTCACCCCAAGAGAACGTTTTCAACCTCATATATTTGATCCTGCAGATTCGTCTGCCATCAAAAAGTCATAAGACATTCTGAAGGAATCATTTTAACTCAAGATCATACGCTGATAAGGTACTTGAAAGTTTCAAGAAATACGCAAGTGGTAATGCAAAGAGTCCCGTGGACCCTCACCTCGACTTAAAGAAAAACTCGGGTGATGACATATCTCAAGTAGAGTATGCACGAGTGATTGGAAGTCTAATGTACTTAACAAATTGTACAAGACCAGATTAAGCACATGCGGTGAATGTTTTAAATCGTTACACTAGTAATCCAGGACATGATCACTGGAAAGGCATAACAAGGGTATTGAACTACTTCCAATATACTCGAAGTTATGGATTACACTATGGACGATACCCAACAGTGATGGAAGGCTATAGTGATGCTAATTTGATATCAGACTCCAAGAACTCAAAATCCACAAGCGGGTATGTTTTTACTCTAGGTGGTGCGGCTATATCCTGTAAATCCTCCAAACAAACTCTACTGGCTAGATCCACAATGGAATCTGAATTCATTGCCTTGGACAAAGCAGCAGAAGAAGCAGAATGACTTCGAAACTTTCTGGAGGATATACCAATGTGGGAAAAACCGGTGCCGGCTATGAGTCTCCATTGCGAAAGTCAATCGGCAATAGCTCGGGCACTAAGTTCAATGTATAATGGTAAGTCTCGTCATATTAGAAGACGACATAAAACCATAAGACAATTGCTCTCAAACGGAGTGATCAATGTTGATTATATCCGATCGGCTGACAACCTAGCGGATCCGTTTACTAAAGGTTTGTCTCGAGAGCAAGTTGTAAAATCATCAAGAGGAATGAGTTTAAAGCCTATGACATAAGATGACGTTTGATGGTAACCCTACTTACGTGATTGGAGATCCCAAGATGTAAGTTCAAAAGGACAACGAAATCAAGCTAAATCTAAAGAGCACTTGGAGATTAACATCTTCTCCCAGTTCTTAGGATGATAAAAGTGCGTTGGTAAAGTATAGGTTAAGCCATAAAGTGTTGGTTTTTAATGATTCCATAAACTTTGAAAATCAAAGTGAAGTATAATGGTATACTACTTATGGAAAAATCACCTTATGGGTGTGAAATGGGGCCGTTTCTAGGGGAATTTACAGAGGCTGAATTCTCTAAGCTCACTCATGAATAACCAGGGATGTTCACGGCCAAAATGAATACAATCAGAGAATCTAGTTCTGTGAGAAGATGAAATTGTGTGATAGTTGTTGTCTCAGTTTACATTAAAGTCCGGGTGGTTCAAGACATCACGTTCACTACCTGGTCGAGTAAATTCGATGGCTACTCACTATGGGTGGTTCAAGGCTGAAAAAATGCTACCAACCCAAATGCAGGGATTTTTCGACCGTACTCTCAAAAGTCTTTCTGTCGAGTCGTTTTTCACGTGTTTAGAGTCATTTCTATTCATGTGGGGGATTGTTGGAACCGAATTTTCCAGACACTGTTTGTGTCAGATTATGGGAGCGTTGGCTTCGTCTCCACGAGCACTATTTCGTAGTATGCTCATACGTATAATTCGGGTTCCGTTTGAATGAGAAATGGAGTCCCAAAGTGACTTACTTGAAGTGCACTAAGTGGACAAATGTGGAGGTTTAAATTGGTCAAATATTACCATATTAAAATCTTGATTTGGTTTTGAATAGGTTGATCTTCCAATTAAGTTTGGTCAAAGATTCGGTTTTAATGGGCTGCATTAAACCGGGATCCTCCTTGAAAGGCTATAAAAGAGCCTTCTCCTCCTCATTTTAACACACTCAAAATCATCTCATTCTGCTCTCTCCCACGTTTTTCGAGTCTCTATCACTTCTTTCTCTTCTCTTGTTCGAGTCTAAGAGTACACACAGTCTAGCGTCCGTTGGCTTCTTGTCTTGAGTTGTGCAAATCAGAAGCGTTAGCGATTTTATCCTGGGATTCGGAACGCCGGTAACCGTCACACTACGGGGCGTTTTCAGAATTAAGGAAAGAGATTATAATCTCGACTCCGTTCAAGTTCAACAATTCGCATTCGGTAGTGGTTCGATCGGTTTCTTCTTACCTTAAATCTGTTTTACTTATTGTATTTTATACAAATTATATGTTGTAGAAATATAGGTTCATACAGTTGATACCCTAGTTTGAAATGGAGGATTTCAAACTCACTCGTATATTCTTGTTATTTACTCCATCTATATAACCATTCTAAATACAGATTTTAATCATCAACTAGCTTTATTCATGAGGAGAGATTCTCATGAGGATGCCCCTCTAGAGTAGGACTAAAAATAAATTTCATCCGTAGGATAGAGTTTGATTCGAAGGCTCAGAAACTACCATCAAAATAGGGGGCCCACGCATTAAAAATCAAATCTGAAATACACGCTCTTTCCCTTTCCTCCTCCCCCCTTCTTCCCCAAATTTCAGATCATGAATTCTCTCATAAACTCAGACAATTGCAGATGATTGCAAGGGAAAATACAACGCTCTCACACTCGATTAATGTCTATACAAGCACAATCTCGGTGAAGAGAAAGAAATGTGTTCGATCACGTTGAAAGAAGTTCGATGAGGAAGATTCTCACATATCCACTCGATTTCACTCGATTTTCCGTCATTTGAAGGCTACATCAAGGCGATTCCACTCGATTCCACAAGAGGAGAGAGAGAGAGAGAGAGGACCGTGGTATTGAGGGTGATTGGTCGGTGGTCTTTGCGACGGTGATCTGGTGGGGTTGGAAGCTGAGAAACGAGAGAGTATTCAACACGGAAGTGGCAAACATTCGATAAGGTGGTCTTCATCAAAACAATTGTGGATGAGTACTGTTTGTAGCTAAAATTGCTACACGTAGAAACTAAAGTTAAGTGTGGGTTATCGATCAAACTAGGCGGTATCAATCTCAACTCTCAAGAACTAGAGTACGATAATTGCAAAAACTCTTAGCTTGTATTAACTCGGGGTTCAACACTTGATTACAATGACAGAGGAGCCTTTTATATATAGACAAACTCTCATTCTATCTATAAGGAAAGAATCTTATCTTTTTTCTTATATCTTTAACTTAATATAAACTTGGTAAAAAGATATTCTTTTAATAATATTTACTTATCTATTTTCCATTTACATGAATAGAACAATATCTTATTAATACACAAGGAAATAAACTCGGCCGACTATCCCTTTACTCGTTCACATTGGTCTTCGACATGCTCTCCTCGTCTACAACTTGCAGACTTCCTCACTAAATCCTTACATGGTGTCCAAATTCAATCTTTGTTCTCCAAGATGGGCTTAGTTGAGCATAACCTCCATCTTGAGGGAGGGTGATGGAATGATGGTATAAGTTTGTTATGTTTTTTCACCTTGAGTTGAGTTTGTTAAGGTCACGTGCTAGGCACAAGCTGTGTCTGTAGCCTTTATATTGTCGACTTTTGTAATCCGGCCTTTTGCTTACACAGAAATATACAACAACATAAGCTTCTTCTCTTCTTTTTTTATCTGTCAATGACGATTAGCCAAATTCCATTTATAACTACAAAGGATGAATTATAATGGGAGGGAGGTTTGGTAAGAATAAGTTTTATGGTGTGAATGTACGAACGATTGAGGGTGGTTGGATACGAATAACTATTATGGTGTGAATGTACGAACACTTGAGGGTGGTTGGATACGAACAAATATTATGGTGTGAATGTACGAACGCTTGGTGTTTATCAATTTTTTAATTAAACTTTTGATGCACATTCTTTAAAAAAGTACACTATAATATGTTATTTTGTAAAATCTGAAGATTTATGATCGAGGTTTCAGTCACGTACATCAATTTATGAAATAAGGTACGTTGTTTTCACCAAAAAAATGCATCATATTAAAAAAAAATCTTGTATACATATTCCTTATTTCTTGAGTGAAGCGTTGTTATAGAAGCTTTATTCATAGCTAATGAAAGGACGACACAGTTCCTTAACTTTAAGTAGCTAATAACTCTGATATTATGCATGCATCTGAACATGTGATGCATTTATGAAGGAAGATATTATTATGGCAGGTTAACAATAAATTGTTTTGCATTTATCTAGCTAGCACTCTATCTCACCCTCTCTGTTATTCGATCAGTTCACTCTATCTCCTTCTCTCTGTTTTCAGTTGTCACTCTATCACGTTACCATGGCTATAGGAAAGCCATTGGTCCTGTTATTAAGAGCGGCTTCATCTTCCTCTTCTCTCCGCCTCCATCACGATGATCTTCTGTAATCCTCTCGTCAGAGCAAAACGCAATGTATGTTCTCTCTCCTCTGAGTTTCTCTTTTCTTCTTCACTTCATATGCTTCCATCTGATTTTCCCCCTAAATTCAGGATCTGAAGCGGAGGGAGTACAATTTTCATTGTACCTTCTTCGTCCATCTCGTCACAACGACTTATTCTGTAAAAATATCTCTAACCATGTATTAAATAAAACTTAATTGCATTAAAAACTAAGTCGCAGAGAACTAATCAAGTTTTTAAATATTGTGACTGCATTCATGCCCCTTACCACTGTCCTCACCACCATTGCTGGATACTTGCTTCTCCACGAGAAGCTCTACTTGGAGAGGTTAGTATATTTAATTTTCATTTAATTATCACTTCTTATATTATTATATTATGGTACTAATTATCAGGGCGGGTGATCACAATAACTTTTGGGGCCCAATATTACTAAAAAACTATTAATATAATTAGAATATATTATTTATAGGACACAATAACTTCATATCTCAATTGATAAAGTGTGATGAATTTAAAAATAGATTTCAAGTTCAAACTTCTACAAAAGAAAATTTTACTATTTTACTAATATATTTTTTTCACATAGGGTTTTTATAAAAAAAATTTCACTCACAATGTTTTTAGAGCAAGGCCCTACAAAATGTTGAGACGGCTCAGCTAAGTAGTCCATCTTCTTATCTTGACATGCAGTTTTATTAGAGCGACAATCATTATTGCTGGAGTGTATGCATTGGTATGGGCCAAGAACAGGGATGAGAAATCCCAGAGAGAGGCAAAGGCGGCAACACAAGGCGAGGTGGCAGATCAAGGAGCCGAGGACGAGGAGGATATGGAGTCGAGGACGAGGAGCATGTTTAGATTGGTGTGACGATTTACTATTTGTATGATGTTTAGCCTGTTTTTACTTCTTAAAGATATTGTTCGAGATGTAGTTATGGAAGGCGTAATGTAACGTCTTAGATGTTTTGTAGTACTTTCTTTACTTGTTTGTTTGACTATGTCTACTTTGCTGAGTACGGATTACATTTTAGTTTTCATCATTAGTTTAAGGAAATTTTTGTTCATTAGTATTTTCTCTACTTTGTTGCCTACTTTATGATCTTCGTGGTACAAATCGAAAAGGATTGTATATTTACAAAGTGTTTATTTGACACATCCTAAAAGTTTATTTGGCACACCCTTACCTTCGTCACGAATGTATTTCACAAGAGATTCGTCACGGAGAAACGGAGGACTTCCGTCACGAAGGTTCTCAGGAGTTCCGTCACGAAGGTTTCATGGACTTCCGTGACGAATCTTTTTTTTTTTTTAAATTTAAAATGTTGTAGAGAATTTCAATACGAGTCTGTGCATATAAAATACGTCCAAAACGGACATTGTTTGCCCTTCCAAAAGCCTCCAAAACAAAGTAGTCGCATGAGTTAAGTTCGTAAAAGCAAAAACTTATATAAATTTAGTATTTGTATAATATAATTATTAATTATAGTTAAAAATCATGCAATTAAATTTATATACTATAATTATATATTATCATTTATTATCACTAGTTTATTACTTATAAAGTATAATTATGCATTATGTTTAAATATTACGAACTTAACAAAAACGACTGTTTTGTTTTTAGGGCTTTTGGAAAGGCAAACGATGTCCGTTTTTGATGTATTTTATATGCTCGGACTCGTATTAAAATACTCTACAACATTATGAATTTTTTTTTTTTTAAAAAAAATAGATTCGTCACGAAAGTCCTTGAAACCTTCGTGACGGAACTCCTGGGAACCTTCGTGACGGAAGTCCTCCGTTTCTCCGTGACGAATCTCTTGTGAAATACATTCGTGACGAAGATCGTCTTTAATACATTTGTGACGAAGGTAAGGGTGTGCCAAATAAAATTTTAGGATGTGCCAAATATTAAGCCCCTATATTTATTGTTTGGTTCAATCTGACACTTGATTCGTGGAGTGGACATGACTCTATGATTCGGTTCGGTTCAATTTTGAAGGACATTCTTTTCTATTGATTCTTCTAAATCATGACAAGGAAATTGATAGTCTTTTATATAGCCCTTGACCCATGAGGTACTATCAATTTGAAAAACATGAATTTTTTTTCGTCGATGAATTTAAACCCTCTCAATGATTTCAGAATTAAGATGGTAGGAACCTGATTTCTACAACATATAAATTTTATTATATAAAAGTAATAAAGCAAAATTAAGGAGAGAAGAAAGTAGTTGAACTAATACCAAACTCGTACGGTCGAATTGAAATAGTGTCAAGATATTATCTCTTTTCTTAATTCTGAAAACGCCCCGTAGGGTTATAGTTACCGGCTAAATCACTGTGTGTACTCTCAGACACGGCGAAGAGAAGAGGAAGATGTGATAGAGTTCGAAAATACTGTGGGAGAGAGCAGATGAGAAGCTTTTCGAATGTATAAATTTGAGTGTTGGAGAGCCTTCTTTATATAGGTTTGAGCGAGGCCCAAAAATATAACCTCCTCCTCGGGCCTAGGTCCCATCCAATGAGCCTAATTAGCCCACGAGCTCACGAGCTGATCCGAACCGAACCGCGCGCATGTGATCTTTGAAGGCCCAAGCCCACCAGGATAGCCTCCTCTGGGCCAATCACATCCAGTACAATCCACTCCTAGTTTTTATACTAGTAAGTTTATCTCCTCCTAAACAATGTGGGATGCACATTAATCTTAAAAGTTCAACTAAATTACATTAAATGTAACTTCCTTATTTCTCATTCAAACAGAACTCAAATTAGACGTATGAGCATACTACGAAATAATGCTTGCGAAGACGAAGCCAACGCTAACAGTGCCCGGAAAATTCGGTTCCAACAATATATACATGTGTCCTATATAATTGTGTCTCTAACTAATATATACTAACTCTATCATCCCTCTCAAGTTGGAGGGTAGGAAAACTAATCCCAACTTGCCAAGAAGGTTGTTATGTTGTACACCCGTAAGAGAACATCAACCAACTGATGTTGAGTGGACACGGGGATAAGGAGATCAATCCTTCAAGCAACTTCTCACGCACAAAATGATAATCAAGGTGTACATGTTTGGTACGCTCATGGAAGACCGGGTTCCTTGCAATGTCTATGGCGACCATGCTATCACACTTCAATTGGATTGGTGTAATACTGAAAACACCAAGTTCATGAAGTAAGCGAGACAACCAAGCTAACTTTGGAGAGATTTGTCGCATGGATTTGTACTAGCCTTTGCTGAGGATAAAGAGATTGTATGTTGTTTCTTAAATTTCCATAATATAGGTGATCCTCCAAGAAAAATAATGAAACCACTTATAGATCGACGAGTTTGAGGACATGATGCCCAGTTAACATCAGAGTAAGCCTGGAGAGTGAAGACATCTTTGCTAGATTACGTAATTCCCAAATCAGATGTGCCTTTGAGATATCTAAGAGTATGAACTGAAGCTTCCATAAGTGGCTGACTTAAATACTACATATACTGATGTAAGAATTGGACAGTGAAGCCTATCTTGGTCTTGTGTGAACCAAGAAGTTTAGTTTTCCAACTAAACATATGTAATGTGAACCATCTTCTAACACACAGCCTTGATGTGGATCAAGCTTGCAATTCAAGTCCAAAGGTGTAGCCAATTGTCGAGTATCCATGCAATCAAAATCCTCCAATAGTTCAGTGATGAATTTTCTCTGAGTAAGGATGAGACCATTAGGATGAGGAACAAATTCAATGCCTAAAAGAAACCAATTTGACCAAGATCCTTGATGCGAAATTCGGAATCCATAAAATCTCTAATCCTGTCTATATTCTAGCAAATCATCCTCGGTGATGAGGATATTATCCACGTAGGCTACTAAGAAAACAACTGATGAACAAGTCTTCTTTGTAAACAATGAGTAATCATTGAGAGATTGTGAATAACCATTCTTTTTAAGAGCAATTGATAGTCTAGCATACCATTGTCTTGAGGCATGTTTAAGCCCATATAGACTTCTTTAGATGATATACCATAAATGGATCTTGGACATTCAAACCAAGTGGAACCTTCATGTATACTTCTTCATGAATGCTCTCAATGAGGAGAGCATTGTTGACATCCAATTGAAACACTTTCCAATTTCTCTTGATGACAATACTAATCAAGCATCTGTGATGTGGGGATAAGCCGTTGTTGCCTGATCTAGACACCAAACCTCGAACAGAAACTCGAATAGAGAAAGAGATGAGGAATTAGACAAGAAGATGATAGAAAGATAAGTCGAATGATAGGTTAATTGGAACCAAATCAAACAACGATAAAACCCTTGACCTTAAGAACAAGAACTGTACCGAACAATGAAGAAAACCCAATGGATTACAACCAAACACAATGGTTATGGTAGACCAAGACACCTGAAGGATGCTCTATGGAGCCTTGATAGCACCAACCTTATGGAGGAGATTGACACACACAAGAACAACTACGCAAGTTCAACAACAATGCACACGAGGTACTCTACTTTCAAAGGCTCTCTTTTTGGAGGCAAAAACAATAAACGTTGTATTCAATATCAAAGTTTGCGGGGCCTAAAACAATAATTAGGGAAAACCTTTTATAGGGTTCATAAGGTCGCCAATTAAAAGAAATAAACCAATTACAAGTATTTCCTAAAAATAGATTAAAACAACTTAAATGAAATAATCCCGCAAACAACTATAAACGGATAAATCTCATAAATTCTTCAACTCCGTAAACGTGACCACTGTCAGAATAACGCGATCGCGGTTTTAGTTAATCAGCTACGACTTTTTGTCAAATAAAAGAACGCGAGCAAGAACACAAAAAAACGAGCAGGGACGCGATCGCGGTTTTTAAACTGCGATCGCGGTTTTCAAACGACGATCGCGGTTTTTCTTCTGTCTGCTCCTTGTCGTCGTCTACTCTTTGGTCTTCTTGAACGCTAACAACGAACACGGTTCTAATAGGTGTTTCCAAGAGAACCTTTTTGTTGGCAATCTCCTTGGACAAGATGAATGCAACTGACTTGTCTAACTCTGGTTTGACTTCCTTAGCTCTTGAGCGAGTCAAAGCGCCTTCAAACTCGGGAACCACCGGCGTTGGTTGATGCTTAGATGATCCTTCATCAATCTGAGAGTAGTCCACTCCTTCCTTCTGTGTAAATCCTTGTACTAGAGGGCGTGCCTTGTATCTTTCAATGCTCCCATCTACCTTTCTTTTGATTTGTTATACCCACTTGCAGCCTATAGGTTTCTTACCATTGATGACAAAGGTAAAATCGTTGATGTCTATCAAAGAATACCTAACTAACCAACTAGTACAGCAGGAAAGTAAGGGCCGAACCCAAGAGAATGAAGTAGTCTATTCCTAAGCAGGTAATCAACTACCAACGAACGAACCAAAGGGGGGGGGGGGGGTTGTTTGTTCAAAACCTAAAACAAATAAAAGTAACAAGTAGCAAGAGTTGTGGAAAATATGATTGGTAAAATGTTCCACCTAACAAATATCCACACAATGGCATGCAAGGTTGATCATAGATATCTCAAGTTTAGACAGTCCTAGTGTTGTTCCTCTTCCGATCAGATATAGTTATCAGCGCAAACGGCCCTGATAAAACTTCCTATTAAACACACCCGAAGACCTTCATGATTCAATTCAATAGAAGCCTTAAGCAAATGAATATAACAGGATACATGCAACTCAGACGACTCATCAGATAAGTATGCAATCAATTCTCATTCACAAATAAACACTACAACCCCTCATGTAAACTTGTGTTTGTTATATACTAGATAAAGTATTCCAACCCGAAATTACCAAATCCTAACACTATGAACAATATCAATAAGCCTAGTTGATCGGGCTAGATAAATCAATAAGATTCAATAAGATTAAGAGCATGAGAATCAATACAATCAATAGAAAATGAACTAGAGTTTAGAATCTCACAACCAAACAGCCAAAGGCTTCAATCGTCAGGCGAAACAAAGTAAATCCGGAATAACAAATCCAATTTTGTTATTCCAAACGGCCAAAGGCTTCAATCGCCAGGCTTCAATCTGAAGAACGTTCTTTAGAGACATGTACACAAAAAATAGGGTTCTAGAGAATAATATTAAAAAACGTACTTGCTAAACCTAAAACTAAAGTGTTTTTAGGCTTAAATACCCACTAGGAATAACAAATCTGGAATCTTAAATAATAGGAAATTAAAAAAAATAAAAAATAACGTAAAAACTCGGACTCGGATCCGACCTTCAGCGAGAAATCCATGGGCGGGGGTTTCTGGGTTCACCCGAGGATGGTCCGCGACTCTTCAACACTTATAATATTTCTTCCTCCGTTGGCGCGAACATCTTGAATTTGCACTAATCTGTGGGCGTGGACATCTGGGTTTACCCGCGTCTTACCCGCGGAAATCCTCTCTGTAGCGTCTTCTTGTCTTTGTGTCTTCAAATTTTCAAGTCTTCCAAAAGATGTCTACAACTTCACAATTTTTCACTTCTTTCTCTTCAACTCCTGATCATGCAATTACATATAAAATGACTCCAATGATCCCTAAACTATGCTAATAACCACCCGATCGATAATACATATGATATGCTACGCATCAAGTGGGCAAAGTGACTAAGTCCCATGTATGATTCTATTTCAAGGCAGTGAACTCTTGATTCATTTCTAGAATCCTGATAAGCGGTATTTTACATAGCGCTACTATAGGTTATTAGCTCATTTTGTATAGGATTATGCTAGATGTTATGATGTATTCTGTAATCATGGAGTTGTGGAGAGTTGAGTTACACATGAGATTACAGAATATGATGCGGAGCGTTGAAGCATAAGAAGAAGAGTCGAAGCTGAAGAAGACCACATGTAGCATTGGAAGCAGCTGAAGACGAAGCCAAGGAAGCCACAAAGGCCAAATCCGCGATCGCGGAAAACCTACTGGACCAGCCAAGATCACAGAAGAGATTCCGCGACCGCGGGTCCCAAACCACGATCGCGGAAATGCCATCTGAAGAAGCCAGATTACAGAACAAAATCCACGATCGCGGGTCCAAAACCGCGATCGCGGAAATCCGCCAGAGAAGACTTTCTTCATTTTCCCGATTTAGTATGTTGTGTTAAGTTTTGTAACGTTTTTACCTTCAATTTGTCAGTTGAATTCTGCAGAGATTTATAGGTTTTAGGTGTTGATGATCTTCCATCATCTTACACATTCTATTTCCAAGTTTTGAGAGTTTTGCTCAAGAACTTCATGAGTTGCTAAGTCCATTTGTTTTGCTTGACATTTGAAGCTTTCAGATTGATTAAGTTGTAAGATTTCTTTCCTTTGTTCTACTCTTATGATTGTCTCTATTCTCTTGTGTGTATTGTTATTGAATTAGATTTTCTCATTTAGATTGGCCATCTAAGTAGTTTCATCTCATTCATATTGCTATTGTTTGGTTATTTCTAGTTGAAATACCATACTTGTTTGTAGCACACACAATTTGCATGAACTAGTTGTGAATGTCAATTGTGAAGAGAATTGAGTACATGTCGAGTATCTGACTAGTTGTCTATGGTATTGCATGTATCTATCCATTCCTGAACTTAAAGCTGCTTTATTATTGAATCTTGATAGTTTCAAGGTTATAGTTGAGTAAGGGTTATTAGGACTAGTTGGACTAATAACTACATTAGAACAGGGATTAGAACGATCATATGAGTAATTCAACATAGGATTAAAAGGAGTTTATGATCAACTTGTTAATCTGTTAGTGGATAATTGTCAAGTGAAACACCTTCCATTGATATATTTACAATCCAAATCAACCTTCGTTACTTTGTTCTTCAAACATACCAACCCCCCCCCCCCTTGGTTACTTACACTCGTTGATCATTATTATAACTTTAAGAACCGATAACCTGATTCACTTGGGATTCGACCCTTGCTTGCCTACTATACTTGTTAGTGAGCTTGTTAGGATTACTTGACTTGGCATACGACAATTAGCCTCGTCAAATTTGGCGCCGTTGCCGGGGAGTCAAATTTTCTTTTCTTTAAAGTTCTTATTTTGATTGACCTTAGTGTTGACTAGTGAATGGTCAACACCCGTTCTACTAATCAGTCTCTTTTTATTCTTGATCCAGAAATCGAGAGGACTTTCCATCGAAATCAGAGAGAGAACAGAGTTGAGACTGATACAGGTGCAATGGAAGGCGCTCAGTTGACTCCTGAGCAAAGAGCTCTTGCTGACACCCAACGTCAATTGGCTGAAATTCAGTTAGTTGTTAATGCCCAACGGGCATTGCTTGTGGCGCAGCAAGATGCAAATGCTCTTAGAGACGGCGGTGTCATCCGCACATTGAGGGAGCGTACTACTCCCAATCTGACACAGCAACCTCAAGCTGTGGTTCTTCCACCCCTTGCTCAGGGGGTGGCTTTTGAGCTCAAGTCAGGGGTGATCAATCTGCTCCCCACATTCCACGGTTTGCCTGGTGAGGATCCGATCATGCATTTGAACCAATTCCATGACACTTGCATGACAACCAAACCACCAAATGTCACTGAGGAGCAGATCAAGATGAGAGCTTTCGGGTTCACTTTAAAAGATGGTGCTAGGTCCTGGTATTATCATTTGCCTACTGGTTCGGTAGATAGCTGGGAGAAGTTGCACAAGGTGTTCTTGGGTAAGTATTTTCCGGTTAAAAAGGCAAATGCTCTAAAGAAGGAAATTGCCCATGTTGAGCAAGGTGAAGATGAGACTCTCTATGATTACCTTGAGCGCTTCAAGGGATTGTGTGCTAGTTGCCCTTTTCATGGGTATGATACCGAGGACCTGGTCCTACATGTTTGCAATGGTCTCCTTAATCATGAAAGGAGAATGATAGACACTGCTTGTGGTGGGAGTATTCTCAACATGACACCAGAAGATGCCATGGAAAAGTTGCAAGACATGGCTGAGAGCACTAGGAGTTTTGGTAGGACATACACTAGGAAAGGAGTGAATGCCACAAGCTCAGGAGACCCCGCTCTTATGACCGAGCTCGTTGAGCTAAAGAAGATGATCTCTCAGCTGCACAAAGGACAACAACAGGTAAAGGCATGTGGTATTTGCTCTGACCCTTCTCATTTTACAGACAAATGCCCTGAGCTTCAAGATAATGATGTTGCTGAAGTCAATGCTGCTGGTGGATATGGACCTCCACGACCTCGAAATGATCAGCAGAATAACTACAACCCGAGGTATAGAGATCATCCAAATTTCAGATGGCGTGATCAGAATGAACCCCAACCTCAAGCTCAAGCCCCACGACCCAATTCTGGACCTTCAACTGCAGATATGTTGAGATCATTGACTCAACATTTCACAACCCATGTCCAAACTACTGAGTCTAGTATCAAGAACATTGAGAAACAAATAGGGCAGTTGGCTGAAGCTGTGACCACTCTTGCACAACAAAAATCCAATTCTCTACTATCTTAAACGGTAGTGAATCCAACCAGAAATGTTAGTGATGTGACAACAAGAAGTGGAAAAGTGTTGGAAAATGCTGCTGCTGAAAAGGCAGAATCTGAAACAGGTGAGAATCCGCGACCGCGGAACGAAGTCCGCGATCGCGGAAGTTGTTCTGGAGAAACAGTGGGAATTCCGCGACCGCGGGATGAAATCCGCGATCGTGGAATATCTTCTGAGGAAACAGGTGCAAATCCGCGACCGCGGACTGACAGCCGCGATCGCGGAAATGCTCCTGGCGAATCAATTTTGGGAGAATGTTCAAACGATGCTGGAGCTGAGGTCGAGGACCGGGGCGACTTCCGATTGAGACAAGACAACTATGTCTGGCCCGACTTCCCACCACTTAGCTCAACCAAACCTCCCGCTCCTTTTCCCGATGCTCTAAAGGATACGAGAAGGCCGGAAAATGATAAGGAGCTATTCGAAACCTTCAGCAAATGTGAGGTAAATATCCCTTTACTCAAACTCATTAAAAGCATTCCTAGATATGCTAAGTTCTTGAAGGAACTCTGCACCATCAAGAGGAATCAAAAATTGAAGGGACAGCAGAAGGTGACGGTAAGCGAGCGTGTCTCCGCTGTATTCCAAAGGCGTATGCCTAAGAAGTGCAGCGATCCGGGCATGGTAAGCATTCCTTGTCGTATAGGTGACACTCACTTTGAGAGAGCTATGCTTGATCTTGGTGCATCTATAAATGTTTTGCCTTACTCGCTGTATAAGATGCTTGGTTTAGGTCCTCTTCATGAAACCGGAATAATTATTCAACTAGCTGATAGGTCCACTGTTTATCCAAAAGGTGTAGTTGAAAATGTTTTGGTTATGGTTGATAATTTGTTCTTTCCTGCTGACTTCTTTGTGTTAGACATGGAACATGATGGTCAGGCTGCACCTATTTTGTTAGGAAGGCCTTTTATGAGAACCGCTAACACAAAGATTGATCTAGCTAGTGGGTCTCTTACTTTAGAGTTTGATGGGGAAGTTGTGCAATTCAATATTTTTGATGCTATGAAGCACCCCATTGAAGATGCTGCTTCTATTTGTTCTATTGATGTGATTGATCCTATAGTTCAAGATACTTTTAATATCTTTGGCTTAGATGAATTGCAATGTGTTATGGAACACAACATCCTTCACCCACCACAAGTTAATATCTCTCTTTCTCCTGATATTCATAGGGTTCTAGCTCATCTAGACACTTCAGGTAGATCTTTGGCCGGCAGGCCCATGTTACTGACTTTGGAGAGCGAAAAGCTCCTGCCTTCTGTTTTGCAGGCACCAGTGATTGAGCTTAAGCAATTGCCAGAGCACCTGAAGTATGCTTTTCTTGGAGAGAATGATACCCTCCCGGTAATCATCTCTAGTAAGTTGTCAGGTGAGCAAGAGAAGAGATTGGTGATGGTGTTGAAAGAGCACATTACAGCTCTTGGGTGGTCTATTGCCGACATCAAGGGAATTATCCCTTCCACCTGCATGCACAGGATCCTACTTGAGGAAGGAGCTAAGCCCTCTAGGCAACCCCAAAGAAGATTAAACCCACCTATGATGGAGGTGGTCAAGAAGGAGGTGCTGAAACTTCTCCAAGTTGACATGATCTTTCCTATCTCGGATAGTCAATGGGTAAGTCCAACACAATGTGTCCCTAAGAAGGGGGGCATTACAGTTGTTGAGAATCAACATGGTGAGTTGGTTCCTACTAGAGCTCAAACAGGTTGGAGGGTATGCATTGACTACCGTAAGCTGAATGCGGTGACTCGAAAGGATCACTTTCCTTTACCTTTCATTGATCAAATGCTTGAACGACTTGTCGGTCGTCCCTATTATTGCTTCTTGGATGGATACTCAGGTTATTTTCAGGTGGCCATAGCGCCCGAAGATCAAGAGAAGACAACCTTTACATGTCCGTTTGGCACTTTTGCATATCGTAGAATGCCTTTTTGATTATGTAACGCACCTGGGACTTTTCAACGATGTATGGTAAGTATCTTCTCGGAATATATTGAACATTTCATTGAGGTATTCATGGATGATTTTACAGTACATGGGGATAGCTTTGATGCATGTTTACACCATTTGTCACTTGTGCTTAAAAGATGTGTAGATACTAATTTAGTGTTGAATTCTGAAAAGTGTCATTTCATGGTTGAACAAGGTATTATTTTGTGTCATATAATTTCAGCTAGGGGTATTGAGGTCGATAAGGCAAAGATTGACATCATTCAATCGTTGCCTTATCCTACTAATGTGCGTGAAGTGCGTTCTTTTCTAGGCCATGCAGGTTTCTATCGCATGTTTATTAAGGACTTTTCAAAAATCTCCACACCCCTATGTGAGCTTTTGAAGAAGGAAGTGACCTTTGAGATGTCTACCGAGTGCAAGAAAGCATTCGACACTCTGAAATCCCACCTCACTGAGGCACCCATTATTCAGGTACCCGATTGGTCTCTACCTTTTGAGATCATGTGTGATGCTAGTGATTATGCGGTGGGAGCTGTTCTTGGTCAAAAGGTTGGAAGAGCAATGCATGTGATCTATTATGCTTCCACAACCTTGAATGGCGCTCAGAGGAACTACTCCACCACAGAGAAGGAGTTGTTAGCTGTGGTGTTTGCCCTGGAGAAATTTCGACAGTACTTGTTGGGCACAAAGGTGATTATCCACACTGATCACGCTGCTCTTCGTTATCTCATGACGAAGAAGGAATCCAAGCCGAGACTCATACGATGAGTCTTACTTTTGAGCGAGTTTAATGTGGAAATCCGGGACAAGAAAGGAGTCAAGAACTCGGTAGCTGATCATCTGAGTCGGATTGTGCAAGAAGATGGTGAATTCAAGGCTCAGGTCCAAGGTACATTCCCGGATGAAAACTTATTTCGGGTTTCTACAGCAAGAAATTCGCGACCGCGGGACCCAATCCGCGATCGCGGAATTGCAACATAGAGTTTTCCGCGATCGCGGGCATCTAGCCGCGACCGCGGAATTCTGGACGGTGATTTTGTTCACCGGGATCCCGAGTACGAACTTCTCGCCTTCCGGTCTTTCAAGCCTTGGTATGCCAACATAGTGAACTATCTGGTTCGCGAAGAATTCCCGCCGAACTACACAAAAGCTCAAAAAGACAAGATCAAGCGGGAATCGAACTACTATGTTTAGGATGACCCCTACCTATGGAGACATTGCGTTGACAAGGTAATCCGACAATGCCTCCCGGATAATGAGGTATAATCTGTTTTAACTTTTTGTCATTCTCATGCATGTGGGGGACATTTTGGGGCAAACAAAACAGCTAGGAAGGTATTGGACGCAGGTTTCTATTGGCCACACATCTTTCGGGATGCTTACGCCTTTTGCAAAGCCTGTGATCGATGCCAAAGGGTCGGAAAAATCTCTAAAAGAAATGAGATGCCACAAACACCATTAGTCTTTTGCGAGATTTTTGATGTTTGGGGTATCGATTTCATGGGACCCTTTCCTAGCTCGTTTGGGAATCTATATATATTGCTTGCGGTGGACTACGTTTCCAAATGGGTGGAAGCGAAGGCCACCAGAACTAATGATTCCAAAGTGGTAGCAGGTTTCTTGAAAGAGAATATCTTTTCTCGTTTTGGGATACCCAAGGCTCTCATTAGTGACCAAGGAACTCACTTTTGTAACAAAACGGTGAGTGCGCTTTTGAAGAAGTATCATGTCACTCAACGGGTCTCTACCGCTTACCACCCCCAATCCAATGGACAAGTTGAAGTGTCCAATAGGCCCGTCAAGGGGATCCTTGAGAAGTCGGTTGCTCCAAATAGGAAGGATTGGAGCCTGAGATTGGATTATGCACTTTGGGCGTATAGAACCGCCTACAAGACGCCTATTGGTATGTCTCCTTTTCGACTTGTATTCGGCAAAGCTTGCCACCTTCCAGTGGAGCTGGAACACAAAGCATGGTGGGCGGTGCAGAAGTGCAACATGGAAATGGATGTTGTAGGTGAGTTCAGACAATTGCAAATCCAAGAGTTGGAAGAGATACGTCGGGATGCGTATGAAAATGCTGTGATCTACAAGGAGAAGACGAAGGCTTGGCATGACAAGAATATATTGAGAAAAGACTTCAAAGTGGGAGATAAAGTCTTACTCTATCAGTCTCGCCTTCAACTTTTCCCTGGGAAGCTGAGATCCCGTTGGAATGGACCCTACGTTGTAGCTCGCGTCTTTCCTCATGGCGCCGTGGAGTTGTTTGACAAAGACAACCACAATGTTTTCAAGGTAAATGGTCAAAGGTTAAAACCTTACCATGAAGGGTTCACCAAGGAATCTTTGGATGAGATGGCTCTAGAAGAGCCAAGTGTTGAAAATTGAGAACGTAGTTTCAAGTCGAGCCACGACTCTAACCAAGGCGCTGCTTGGGAGGCAACCCAAGGTATTTCTTTTCGACTTTATTTTATTTTATTTCTTTTTGCTTGTTTTGTTTTCTTTTGTTTACTAACCTGTAGGAATAAAGCACGAGAATTGTCGGTATTATTTGGACGCCCAGCGTCTCGCTGTTACTAAAGGAATTGACGGTTGTTTCCTTTCGTGTTTTGAAAAAAAAGAGCATAAAATCGAAAAAAAGAAATTCAAAAACCCATCATCTCCCCAATTTCTCTCATCTTCCTCTCAATTTCTCCTCCACCAAACCCCAAATCCAAAATCTCCCCAAAATTCTCTCAATCTCTTCAATTTCTCATTTATCCTCAATTTCTCTCCAAATTCTCTTCTATCTCCATCCCCCACCTACCCTAACCCATCCCCTTCTCAAACCATCTCTCGCAACCCCTTTTCTTCCCCAACCATAGCAGCCCCCCACCACAAATTCCCTCACCAAAACCCTCCTCCACCACCTCACCGAAACAGCATCTCCCCGACGAACTCAAGCCAAATTCCTCACCGGAGCCATCTCCTCGTCGTTGACCACCACTACAAACTCACCCACTCCCTCCTTCAATCTCCTCTCGCCGTCAACCCTGCCATTCGCCGGATGCCCTCCACGTTTCAACCCTCATCGAGCCACCGATTCACTTCGCACCGGTTCTGTTCGTCGTGCCCAGATCCGCCACCGACTCGATTTCCGCGACCGCGGAATTCGACCCGTGACCGCGGAATTCGACCCGCGACCGAGGATTTGGCGTCAGAATACCAGCAGCTCTACCTAGATTTCCGCGACCGCGGAATTATACCCGCGACCGCGGATTTCCACCTCCAACTCCAGTAGCTTATCCGCGACCACGGAAATCTACCCGCGATCGCGGATTTTCTTCTGTCCGAATTCCTTGCTCGGTTCTGTAAGTCTCTCTTCTCGGCTCCGGATTATTGTTTGTTGCTTGTTTCGCCTCGGGGAGGGCTTCTGTGCTGTTGTTGCTTGACGAGGCGAATTTGTCGTGTGCCAAGTCAAGTAATCCTAACATGCAAACTAAGTAATATAGTGTGCAAGAAAGGGTCAAATCCCAAGAGAATCAGTGTATCAAATTCTTAAGTTATCACAATGACTAACCAATAAACGTAACCAAAGGTTTTTTTTTTATGGTTTTGATACGAAGTATCGAATGTCAACTTGGTTATAACAATATTAAGCGAAGTGTCCCACTTAGCGATTATCCACAATTAGATTAACAAGTTGATCTTAGAATCCTTTTCATCCCTATGTCAAGTTCTCAAGTGATCGTTCTAATTCCTGTTCTTGAATAGTTATTAGTCCAACTAGTCCTAATAACCCTTACTCGATTATAACCTTGAAACTATCAAAGTTCAATAACAAAGTAGCAATGCATTCAGGAATAGATAGATACATGCAATATCATGGACAACTAGTCGGATACTCGACATGTACTCAATTCTCTTCTCTAATAACAATCACAACTAGTTCATGCAAATAGATTGTGCTACACAACAAGTATGATAATTCAACTAGAAGTATCAAACTCTAGCAATATGAATAAGATAAAACTAACTTAGGTGATCAATCTAAAGTAGTAAATCTAGTTCATGGACAATACAAACAAGAGAGTTGAGACAATCAAAGAGTAGACAAAGGGAAAGGATAAACTCACAACTTGTTGAATCCAAAAGCTTCAAACGCCAAGTGAAACAAAGGAACTTTAGCAACTCATAAGTTTGTGAAAAACTCTCCAAAAACTTAAGTAAACAAAAGGTTTTTCATCAAGGATGATCATCCACAACCTAAATAGTCATCAGCTATTGTAACAGCCACATTAAGGTAATAAAAACGTGTGGACAGTTGCAGAATTAAACACAAAATTACTTCAAATGGCAAAGACATTAATTTGATTCTTCTGTCGAGGAACCGCACCCGCGGGTTGAGAGCCGCGGGCGCGGTTTTGGATTCTCCAGAATTTCAGGATGGCAGAGGGTCGCGGGCGTGGTTTGGGACCTGCGGGCGCGGCTTGTGCTTTCTCGGGTCCTTGGATGAGGGTGAAACCCGCGGGTGCGGTTGTGTCGTCTGAGGTAGCAGCTACTGATTTCTTCAAGTCTTCGTCTTCGTCTTCAACAACTTCTTCTTTATGCTTCAATGCTTCCAATGCTTCGTATCATCTCTTTGAATCTTGTATGTAAATCTTCTCTCGAACAGCTCCATGATACAGATTACATAAAAACAAATAACATAATCCTATACAAAACTAGCTAATAATCCATAGTTGCGGTATGTAAAACACCGCTTATCAAACTCCCCCATACTTAGACCTTGCTCGTCCCCGAGTAAGCTAAAAGAAACTTACTCTTTTACAATAATCACTCAAAGATCTCAGGAAGTATGAAAAAGAAAGAAACTACAAATCACTAACACATTTAGTATACAAACAATATGATTAGAAAGAAATCTATCAATTTGGTCCTCCATAGTGGTTAACATGCAAAAAATGTTGTCCTAAGACACTCATTTCGCTCATTTTGCCTAGGCGCCCCGAAAGGTTTTCACCTAGCCACTCATTTCATTTTCAATCTCACCATTCCTTACCGCCCTCAAGTCCTTTTTTGCCAAGCCTAATGCAAGCCGAACTACCCGCTTATTGCATGGATTTTTCCATCCCAGGATTTTCATTTGCCTTTTTTCGTATTTTTGTGGCTTTTTCTGTTTTTAATTCCATGCAAAGTACAAACCAAATTCAAAAAACCGAAGGGAAATAACAAGGAAATGAAACTACTCTAGGATAAGCAATGAACTAATTCCCCTCCCCCAACTTGAAGTGCACAATGCCCCTAGTGTGTAAGACATAGAAAAATAATGAGGAAGAGAGAAAGAAGCTCACTGATCCGGGTCATCCCGGTTTGGATAGTCGGGCCAACGAGCCTGCATGTCGAGCCGCAAGTCATCCACCGACTGCTGCAGCCTCTCAACATTTTGGTTCACCGTCTGAACCGACTGGTAGACAACGGACTGCTGATCCGAGGTGCAGGCTCCTGGAAGTCATCATCATCTTCATCATCAAGGGCAACGGACTGCTGATCCGGCTGCTGAACCGGCTCCTGGATGTTGATCCCACCTCGACCTCGTCGTCGAGCAGCTGCATGAGGGGGAGCGGGTATAGGGTTGATCCGAAATCAGCAAAAATTGACGACATAGGCTAAAGCTGCGGGCGCGGGTTAGGAGCCGCGGGAGGGTCAGATCCCGACGGTGGTCGCGGTGGCCGGAGGTGTGGTGCGGAGGAGAGGGAAGGTGTGGTGGTTTTGGTGTTGGGAAAGAGAAGTGGGAGGTTGGAGGATTTTATGTGGTGGGAGGTAGAGAATGGTGGAAGTGGTAGGTAGGGTTTTATTGGTGGGGATGGGAAGTGGGGTACGTAGATGGGGTAGAAAATGAAATCTGAGATGGAGAAGGGTAGAAGATGAAATCTGAGATGGAGAAGGGTAGAAGATGAACCGTCAATTCCTTTTTCTTTTCTCTTTTTTTTTTTTTTTTTTAGATAAACGAAAAGAAGAACCGTCAATTCCTTTAGTAGCAAACGACCATCGTCTTCTCGTCTTGAAATCCTAGAAAATAGAAAACAAAACAATTAAAAAGAAAATGAAATTCAAGGGAAAAGAAGAATACCTTGGGTTGCCTCCCAAGCAGCGCCTTGGTTAGAGTCGTGGCTCGACTTGGTTTCCCGTCTTCAATTTTCAAAAGTTGGCTCTTCTAGAGTCATTTCATCTAAAGACACTTTGGTGAATCCCTCATGGTAAGGTTTTAACCTTTGACCATTCACCTTGAAGACGTTGTGGTTGTCCTTGTCAAACAACTCCACGGCGCCATGAGGAAAGACGCGAGCAACAACATACGGGCCATTCCACCGGGATCGCAACTTACCCGGAAAAAGTTGAAGACGAGATTGGTAGAGCAAGACCTTGTCTCCCACCTTGAAATCTTTCCTCAAGATGTTCTTGTCGTGCCAAGCCTTCGTCTTTTCCTTGTAGATCACCGCATTCTCATACGCATCCCGGCGTATCTCTTCAAGCTCTTGGATTTGCAACTTCCTAAAGTCGCCTACCTCATCCAACTCCATGTTGCATTTTTGCACCGCCCACCATGCCTTGTGCTCTAACTCCACCGGGAGGTGACAAGCCTTCCCAAACACAAGTCGATATGGGGACATTCCTATTGGAGTTTTGTAGGCGGTCCTATACGCCCAAAGTGCATCATCCAACCTTAGACTCCAATCCTTCCGATTAGGAGCCACCGTCTTTTCCAGAATCCCCTTGATTTGCCTATTGGACACCTCAGCTTGTCCATTGGATTGGGGGTGATAAGCAGTTGAGACTCGTTGAGTGACATGGTACTTCTTTAAAAGTGCACTCACCGTCTTGTTGCAAAAGTGAGTACCTTGGTCACTTATAAGAGCCTTTGGAATCCAAAAACGAGAAAAGATATTTTCCTTCAAGAAACCTGCTACCACTCGGGAATCATCAGTTCTGGTGGCCTTCTCTTCCACCCATTTGGAAACGTAGTCCACCGCAAGTAAAATGTATAAATTCCCAAACGAACTAGGAAAGGGTCCCATGAAATCAATACCCCAAACATCAAAAATCTCACAAAAGACTAATGGTGTTTGTGGCATCTCATTTCGATTAGAAATTTTCCCGACCCTTTGGCATCGGTCGCAAGCTTTGCAAAAGGCAAACGCATCCCGAAAGATGTGTGGCCAATAGAAGTCGGTGTCCAATACCTTCCTAGCCATTTTGTTAGCCCCAAAATGCCCCCCACATGCATGAGAATGACAAAAAGTAAGGACAGACTGTACCTCGTTATCCGGGAGGCATCGTCGGATTACCTTGTCAACACAATATCTCCAAAGGTAGGGGTCATCCCAAACGTAGAAACGTGATTCCCGCTTGATCCTATCTTTTTGAGCTTTGGTGTAGTTCGGCGGGAATTCTTCGTGAACCAGGTAGTTCACGATGTCGGCAAACCATGGTTTGAAAGACCGGAGGGCGAAAAGCTTGTATTCGGGGTCAATTTCTGCAAATTCTGTATAATCTGTGCATACTCTACTGTCAGAAAACCGCGATCGCGGTTATCGAGACGCGGTCGCGGTTCTCCTTGTACTGAGAATTCTGGCAAACACAAACCGCGAGCGCGGTTTCCGAGCCGCGGGCGCGGTTCTCCTTTTTCCGAGAATATTTGAGAGCACAAACCGCGGGCGCGGTTTTCGGGCCGCGGGTGCGGCTTGTTCTCAACAGAAGTAGAATTTACAGAATAAATTTGATACAAGTTTTCATCCGGGAACGTACCTTGAATTTGAACCTGTAATTTACCGTCCTCTTGCACAATCCGGCTCAAATGATCAGCTACGGAGCTTTCGACTCCCTTCTTGTCCCGGATTTCCACATTGAACTCGCTTAAGAGCAAAACCCATTGAATGAGTCTTGGCTTTGATTCCTTCTTCGTCATGAGATAACGAAGAGCAGCGTGGTCCGTGTGGATAATCACCTTCGTGCCCAAAAGATATTGCCGAAACTTTTCAAGGGCAAACACCACGGCTAGCAACTCCTTTTCCGTGGTGGAGTAATTCCTCTGAGCTCCGTTCAAATTCGTGGAAGCATAGTAGATGACGTGCATTGCTCTTCCGACTTTTTGACCAAGAACGGCTCCCACCGCGTAATCACTAGCATCACACATGATCTCAAAGGGTAGAGACCAATCGGGTACTTGGATGATTGGTGCTTCGGTGAGGTGGGCTTTCAGAGTGTCGAATGCCTTCTTGCACACATTCGACATGTCAAAGGTCGCTTCCTTCTTCAAAAGCTCACATAGGGGCGTGGAGATCTTAGAGAAGTCCTTGATAAACCTGCGATAAAAACCTGCATGGCCTAGGAAAGAACGCACTTCACGCACATTAGTAGGATAAGGCAACGATTGAATGACGTCAATCTTTGCCTTATCGACCTCAATACCCCTAGCTAAAATTATGTGCCCCAATACTATCCCTTGTTCAACCATAAAATGACACTTTTCAGTATTCAATACTAGATTAGTATCTACACATCTTTTAAGCACAAGTGACAAATGATTTAAACATGCATCAAATCTATCCCCATGTACCGTAAAATCATCCATAAAAACTTCTATGAAATGTTCAATGTATTCCGAGAAGATACTTACCATACATCGTTGAAAGGTCCCGGGCGCGTTACATAATCCAAAAGGCATCCTACGATATGCAAAAGTGACAAAGGGACATGTAAACGTCGTCTTCTCTTGATCTTCGGGTGCAATAGCCACCTGAAAATACCCTGAATACCCATCTAGAAAGCAATAATATGGACGACCGGCAAGTCGTTCAAGCATTTGATCAATAAAAGGGAGAGGGAAATGATCTTTTCGGGTTACCGTGTTCAGCTTGCGGTAGTCAATGCATACTTTCCAACCCGTTTGAGCTCGGGTAGGAACCATCTCACCTTGTTGATTCTCTACCAATGTTATGCCCCCCCTTCTTAGGGACACATTGAGTTGGACTCACCCATTGGCTATCCGAAATGGGGTAGATCATGTCAGCTTGAAGAAGTTTCAGCACCTCCTTCTTGACCACCTCCATCATAGGTGGGTTTAATCTTCTTTGGGGTTGCCTAGAGGGTTTAGCACCTTCCTCAAGAAGGATCCTATGCATACAGGTGGAAGGGCTAATTCCCTTGATGTCAGCAATGGTCCACCCAAGAGCGGTAATGTGTTCTTTCAACACCATCACCAACCTTCTCTCTTGTTCACCTGTCAACTTGCTCGAAATGATTACCGGAGGGTATCATTTTCCCCAAGAAAAGCATACTTCAAGTGCTTGGGTAATTGCTTGAGCTCTACAACCGGTGCCTGCACAATAGAAGGAAGAAGCTTTTCGCTCTCCAAAGTTAGTAGCATGGGCCGACCGGCCAAAATTCTACCCGAAGCGTCTAGACGAGCTAGAACACTTTGAATCTCAGGTGGAAGAGACAAATCAAGTGTTGGTGAGTGAACGATGTTGTGTTCTAATACACTTTGTAATTCATCTAAGCCAAAGATATTGAAAACATCTTGGACTATAGGATCAATTACATCGATTGAACAAATAGACGCAGCATCTTCGACGGGGTGTTTCATAGCATCAAAAATGTTAAATTGAACCATTTCCCCATCGAACTCTAAAGTAAGAGATCCACTAGCCAAATCAATCTTTGTGTTAACGGTTCGCATGAAGGGCCTCCCAAGAAAAATAGGAGCAGCTTGCCTATCATGTTCCATGTCTAACACAAAGAAATCAACGGGAAAGAACAAATTATCCACCATAACCAAAACGTTTTCAACTACACCTTTAGGATACACGGTGGACCTATCGGCTAGTTGAATAACAATTCTGGTTTCATGAAGTGGAGCTAACCCAAGAATCTTATAGAGAGAGTAAGGCAACACATTTATCGATGCACCCAAATCGAGCATGGCTCGTTCAAACTGTGTGTCACCTATACGGCAAGGTATGCTAACCATGCCCGGATCGCTGCACTTCTTAGGCATCCGCCTTTGAAATACAGCGGAGACACGCTCGCTTACCGTTACCTTTTGTTGCCCTTTCAACTTTTGATTCCTCTTGATTGTGCAAAGTTCTTTTAAAGACTTTGCATATCGAGGAATGCTTTTAATTAACTTGAGCAAGGGAATGTTTACCTCACATTTGCTGAACGTCTCAAACAACTCCTTGTCGTTTTCCGGCCTTTTGGTGTTCCTAAGGGCATCGGGAAACGGGGCGGGAGGCTTGGTGGAGTCGAGAGGTGGAAAGTTGAGGCGAACGTAGTTGTCCTGTCTCAACTAGAAATCCCCCCGATCCTCCACTTCGAGTTCAACATTTTGTGAAGCAAATTCCGAAACATTTGCCTCAGTAGAGGAGCCGCGGGCGCGGTTTTCGGGCCGCGGGCGCGGCTCATCAGGAAAATCGATTTCTGACTCAGTAGAGGAGCCGCGGGCGCGGCTCTCGACTGTCCTCAGAAATCGACTTTTATGCAGAAGCCTCAACAAGGTTTTTGGTTTCCCATAAAATCTTACCACTTCTTGTTGTTACTGCACTTACATTTCTGGTTGGATTCACCACCGTTTGGGACGGTAGAGAATTGGAATTTTGTTGAGCAATGGTGGTTACAGCTTCAGCCAACTGCCCAATTTGCTTCTCCATGTTCTTGATGTTCGACTCGGTCGTTTGAACATGAGCTGTGAAGTGTTGAGTCAAGGATCTCAGCAGCTCCGCAGTAGATGGTCCAGCATTGGGTCGAGGGCCTTGAGCTTGTTGTTGGGGCTCATTTGGATCACGCCATCGAAAATTGGGATGATCTCTATACCTCGGGTTGTAGTTGTTTTGTTGATCACCACGAGGTCGTGGGGGTCCATACCCACCACCAGCAGCATTGACTTCAGCAACGTCTTCACCTTCAAGCTCAGGGCATTTATCTATAAAATGAGAAGGGTCAGCACAAATACCACATACCTTTACTTGTTGTTGTTGTCCTTTTTGCAACTGAGAGACCATCTTTTTCAACTCTACAAGCTCAGCTACAAGAGCGGGATCCCCTGAACTTGTTGCGTGCACTCCCTTTTTGGTGTATGTCCTACCAAAACTCCTTGTGCTCTCAGCCATATCTTGCAATTTCTCCATGGCATCCTCCGGCGTCATGTTGAGAATATTCCCACCACACGCAGCATCAACCATCCTCCTTTCTTGGTTAAGGAGACCATTGCAAATGTAAAGCACTAGATCCTCGATATCATACCCATGAAAAGGGCACGAAGCACACAACCCCTAGCTTAAAGCGTTCAAGGTAGTCATAGAGAGTTTCGTCTTCACTTTGCTCGACATGGGCTATCTCCTTCTTGAGAGCATTTGCCTTGTTCACCGGAAAATACTTTCTCAAGAACACCTTGTGCAACTTTTCCCAATTATCAACTGAACCGGTTGGCAAATGGTAATACCAAGAACGAGCACCATCCTTCAAAGTGAACCCGAAGGCTCTCATCTTGATCTGCTCTTCCGTGACGTTTGGCGGTTTGGTCGTCATGCAAATGTCATGAAATTGGTTCAAATGCATGATCGGATCCTCACCAGCCAAACCATGGAAACTTGGGAGCAAATTGATCACCCCCGACTTGAGCTCGAAAGTCACCCCATGATCAAGGGGTGGAATAACCACAGCTTGAGGTTGCTGTGTCAGGTCCGGTGTTTGCCGCTCTCTCAAAGTGCGAGTAACACCACCTCCTGGTAGCCTTGCCTCAATTAGCTCCCGTTGAGCATCAACTACCAACTGCATGTCAGCCAATTGACGCTGCACTTCAGCAAGAGCTTCTCGATCGGCCATTTCTACTGTCTCAGTCCCGACTCTGTTCTCTCTTCGATTCCGATGAAAAGTTCTCTCGATCTCTGAATCAAGAATAGAAAGAGGCTGATTAATAGAACGGGTGTTCACCATTCACTAGTCAACACTAAAGTTAATCAAAATAAGAACTTAAAAATAAGAAGATTTGATTCCCCGGCAACGGCGTCAAATTTGACGAGGCGAATTTGTCGTGTGCCAAGTCAAGTAATCCTAACATGCAAACTAAGTAATATAGTGCGCAAGCAAGGGTCGAATCCCAAGAGAATCAGTTTATCAAATTCTTAAGTTATCACAATGACTAACCAATAAACGTAACCAAAGGGTTTTTTTTTATGGTTTTGATACGAAGTATCGAATGTCAACTTGGTTATAACAATATTAAGCGAAGTGTCCCACTTAGCGATTATGCACAATTAGATTAACAAGTTGATCTTAGAATCCTTTTCATCCCTATGTCAAGTTCTCAAGTGATCGTTCTAATTCCTGTTCTTGAATAGTTATTAGTCCAACTAGTCCTAATAACCCTTACTCGATTATAACCTTGAAACTATCAAAGTTCAATAACAAAGTAGCAATGCATTTAGGAATAGATAGATACATGCAATATCATGGACAACTAGTCGGATACTCGACATGTACTCAATTCTCTTCTCTAATAACAATCACAACTAGTTCATGCAAATAGATTGTGCTACACAACAAGTATGATAATTCAACTAGAAGTATCAAACTCTAGCAATATGAATAAGATAAAACTAACTTAGGTGATCAATCTAAAGTAGTAAATCTAGTTCATGGACAATACAAACAAGAGAATTGAGACAATCAAAGAGTAGACAAAGGGGAAGGATAAACTCATAACTTTTTGAATCCAAAAGCTTCAAACGCCAAGTGAAACAAAGGAACTTTAGCAACTCATAAGTTTGTGAAAAACTCTCCAAAAACTTAAGTAAACAAAAGGTTTTTCATCAAGGATGATCATCCACAACCTAAATAGTCATCAGCTATTGTAACAGCCACATTAAGGTAATAAAAACGTGTGGACAGTTGCAGAATTAAACACAAAATTACTTCAAATGGCAAAGACATTAATTTGATTCTTCTGTCGAGGAACCGCACCCACAGGTTGAGAGCCGCGGGCGCGGTTTTGGATTCTCCATAATTTCAGGATGGCAGAGGGCCGCGGGCGCGGCTTGTGCTTTCTCGGATCCTTGGCTGAGGGTGAAACCCGCGGGTGCGGCTGTGTCGTCTGAGGTAGCAGCTACTGATTTCTTCAAGTCTTCGTCTTCGTCTTCAGCAGCTTCTTCTTTATGCTTCAATGCTTCCAATGCTTCGTATCATCTCTTGGAATCTCGTATGTAAATCTTCTCTCGAACAGCTCCATGATACAGATTACATAGAAACAAATAACATAATCCTATACAAAACTAGCTAATAATCCATAGTTGCGGTATGTAAAACACCGCTTATCATTGCTGTTGTTGTGGATTGTTTTCGAATTTGTGTGCGTTGGTTGTTGGATTGTGGAATTTGTTATTTGCTCAGTTGAAAATGTCGCGCTCTCATAAGAATGATGCTGAGGGGCAAAAACAGGTGAAATCGTATGTTGTCACTCTTAAGGGAAAGAAGTCACTTGCGACTCGGTTCTTCCATGTCCCTACCCTTGAGGATTTGGGTATGGCGGAATGTACTCAAGCTATGCTCGACCATGCTGGGTTGGGCGGGTTCATGGCACTTTCCACGCCCTCCCACGTGGACTTGTCCCGTCATTTTCTTTCCACCTTGAAGATGAGGACCCAGGATGATACAATTGCTGCTATTACTTTCATCTACAAGAGGCAGCAATATACTGTTTCTTCCGAGCAGCTGAGAGATATCTTGGGGATCACACGTGGTCCCTCGGATAACTATGAGGAAGGTGTGGGTGATCGCCACATTTATATGTGGCAAACTTGGACAGGTGTTCCGAGGGATGCTAATGGAAACGATTACAATTATCAGCTCTCCCATCCTTGTCTCAGGCTGACACACAAGGTATTAGCGATGGCCTTCTTTGGCATGACTAAGCTCAACAAGGTTCCTGCTTATGTGCTAAAGTATCTCTTTAGTCTCATGTCGAAGTGTGAGCTTACCCCCGATTGGGTTTGGCTCTTTGTTGCTTCTTGCAAAGTCGCCCGGAACAAAGCCAAGGGAAAGATTGCTTTGGGAGGCATGATCACTTTGATTGTGCAGGCGGTCGTTGACGACTTTGAAGATCTTGATGTGGAGGGTAGTCCTGACCCTTCTGTAGGGCCTTTTGAGTATGATATGCGGTTCCTCCGGTCCACCGTCCATCTGTTGCGGGGTAGTCCTAACGCGTAAGTATAGGTTGGTGAGCCTGAGATCGCCATGCCTCATCCTTTTGTCTACGGTCCTGCTGAGACTTTCCGGCTGGCTCCTGTTCCCGCTGTACCTCGTGCCCTCGCTAGACGTCGTGCACGGGGTGGGATCACCATTCGAGAGCCGGTTATGGCTGCTGATGACGCCGATGATGATGATGATGAGATGATGCCTGATGCTCAGGCACAGTTTGGCGTCGGTACGTCTGGTGGAGCTGTTGATAGCTCCAGTATCCCCTGGGAGCAGAGGTTGTTTGATCAGATGCAGGGGATGCAGCAGAGTTACACTCAGTTCTACTCTGAGTTTGACTCCTTCAGGTCGTCTTATGCTGCTGATATGCGCGGTTTGCAGCAGTCGATGAGTGGGATGCAGCTGGAATTTCAGGGCTGGAGAGAGGAAGTTCGTCGTTCTTGGTTCCATCAGAACCCCGATCTTCCACCACCGGGTAACCCGGATCAGCGAGCTACTCCTTTCTCTTCCTCATTTATTTTCTATGTCTTTCACACTGAGGACATTGTGTACTTCAAGTATGGGGGAGAGGGATTTAGTTTACTGCTTATCTTTAGAGTAGTTTTCATTCGGTTATTTGAATTCAGTTCGTATTTCTTTTAAAAATAATAATAAGAGAAAAAAACAAAACAAAATAAACAGATAAAGCCACAAAAATGTTAAAAAAGGCAAATGAAAATCCTGGGATGGGCTGAAAACCCGAAAGGGTGGTTCCATGCAATAAGCAGGTAGTCTGGTCGGCAATAGGCTGAGGCAAAAGTAGACTTGAGAGATGTGAACCATTGGTGAGTTATCTAGCAAAATGAAATGAGTGGCTAGGTGAAAACCCTTCGAGGCGCCTAGGCAGAATGAGTGAAATGAGTGTCTTAGGACCATTTGTTGTTGCTGGCGAGATGTCATAAGAAGTGGTGATATAAGGAGGAAAGGGTAGGCCACTATGGAGGAATAAGGTGCTAGATAGGAGCTAGGATTAGATTTATCTTTTGTACTCACTATGGTGTTTGGAGGCAAAGTGTGCTTGTAACTTGTAGTTCATTCTTTTTCTATACTTCCTGTGATCTTTGTGTGCTGATGGTAAGGGTAAGTTTCTTTTAGCTTACTCGGGGACGAGCAAGGTCTAAGTATGGGGGAGTTTGATAAGCGGTATTTTACATAGCGCTACTATAGGTTATTAGCTCATTTTGTATAGGATTATGCTAGATGTTATGATGTATTCTGTAATCATGGATTTTTGGAGAGTTGAGTTACACATGAGATTACAGAAGATGATGCAGAGCGTTGAAGCATAAGAAGAAGAGTCGAAGCTGAAGAAGACCACAGGTAGCATTGGAAGCAGCTGAAGACGAAGCCAAGGAAGACACAGAGGCCAAATCTGCGATCACGGGCCCCAAACCGCGATCGCGGAAAACCTACTGGACCAGCCAAGATCACAGAAGAGATTCCGCGACCGCGGGTCCCAAACCACGATCGCGGAAATTCCATCTGAAGAAGCCAGATTACATAACAAAATCCGCGATCACGGGTCCAAAACTGCGATCGCGGAAATCCGCCAGAGAAAACTTTCTTCATTTGCCCGATTTAGTATGTTGTGTTAAGTTTTGTAACGTTTTTACAACGTTTTTACCTTCAATTTGTCAGTTGAATTCTGCAGAGATTTATAGGTTTTAGGTGTTGATGATCTTCCATCATCTTACACATTCTATTTCCAAGTTTTGAGAGTTTTGCTCAAGAACTTCATGAGTTGCTAAGTCCATTTGTTTTGCTTGACATTTGAAGCTTTCAGATTGATTAAGTTGTAAGATTTCTTTCCTTTGTTCTACTCTTATGATTGTCTCCATTCTCTTGTGTGTATTGTTATTGGATTAGATTTGCTCATTTAGATTGGCCATCTAAGTAGTTTCATCTCATTCATATTGCTATTGTTTGGTTATTTCTAGTTGAAATACCATACTTGTTTGTAGCACACACAATTTGCATGAACTAGTTGTGAATGTCAATTGTGAAGAGAATTGAGTACATGTCGAGTATCTGACTAGTTGTCTATGGTATTGCACGTATCTATCCATTCCTGAACTTAAAGATGCTGTATTATTGAATCTTGATAGTTTCAAGGTTATAGTTGAGTAAGGGTTATTAGGACTAGTTGGACTAATAACTACATTAGAACAGGGATTAGAACAATCATATGAGTAATTCGACATAGGATTAAAAGGAGTTTATGATCAACTTGTTAATCTGTTAGTGGATAATTGTCAAGTGAAACACCTTCCATTGATATATTTACAATCCAAATCAACCTTCGTTACTTTGTTCTTCAAACATACCAACCCCCCCCCCCCCCCCCTTGGTTACTTACACTCGTTGATCATTATTATAACTTTAAGAACCGATAACCTGATTCACTTGGGATTCGACCCTTGCTTGCCTACTATACTTGTTAGTGAGCTTGTTAGGATTACTTGACTTGGCATACGACAATTAGCCTCGTCAAATTTGGCGCCGTTGCCGGGGAGTCAAATGTGTGATGACATGGAGAAGTTAGAGAATCTGAGATTGCATTGTTGCAAACATAATCTTGCATTGCAAGTAGCTAGGTGGATTGTGTACTCTGGATGACCTTGATGTGTGATGGTTCAAAATTGATTGATTATCAGGAATTGGATGATCAGTTTGAACATCAGTTGGGGCAACTGATGTAGGTGAAGTGATAAGATGAGTATTTTGAGGAGAGATTGATGTTCAATTTGATGGTTTAGTAGATGGAAAGACTGAATCAACAACAGAGCTAGGAGAAGGAAAATTTGGTGTGGAGGTGGTGGCTGTAGAGGCAAATGGGAAGATTGACTCATGGAACACTACATCTTCTGCTATGTTACTTTGAATTGGTAATTTTAGACTTGAACCCGACCCGCCCTGGTTATAAACCCATTATAACCCGCTTAATTTGACCCGGTAATATCAAACCCGAAATTACCCGACCAAAAATATATCCGGACCCGCGACACCCCGACTTGAACCCGACCCGCCCGCCCCGATTGCCAGGTCTACGAGGTAAGTGATTTAATAGTTTGTTTTTATTCATTTTTATTGTTTTATTTGATATTTTTTCAAATAAACATATTTTTTATTATTTTATTGTTACACGGACTACCCAACGGTGTACCCGCCAACCGGGACGTATATGGTTAGAGTTTTAGACCCGAAATCTGAGTCGGGCCCGAACTCGCCCGGCAAGAATCAGAATTTTTTTAAACCCGACCCGTGCCCGGCCTGAACCCGCGTTTGCCTAGGTCTACTTGCAAGTTGAAAGTTTAAACCCTCTATTTCCACCCCCAGTTTTCCTTAGGGCATCTACAATGCAAAACTTTTGGGTTTCTTAAAGCCTAAAAATAAATGAAAATGAAAATAAAAGTCAGAAAATGGCAGATGAAACTCTTTTTGATTCTTGAACTATTTATTGCAGAAGAAACTCATTTCTTTGATAAAGTAGAGGAGAATAGTAATAATTACATAGAAAAGAAAAAGAAAATCTAAATGATTCTTTAGGCTGATGTGGAAGAAAGGGAAAATTGAAAAATAGTTTAAGAAACCCAATTTTGATATCTTGATTGTGGATAGCCTTATGGTTGATTTAGTTTCTCAACTCACGGTTGGGCCTTTGAACCAAGCTCATATACTCATGTATATCGTTTTCAATGGGTAATTTATGGAGACTTAAGAAAATAGTGATAGAGGAAAAGGAAAGAATAACAATAAAGGAAACACAATCTGAGGTAATCACTTTTTTCTGAATTTTGAGAACACATACTTCGTAGTATTAAAGTCACCAAAACACAATTTTAGAGCAAGAGATAGAGAAGAAAGAACCAAAAGATGGAAGATCATGAAGCGAAACAAGTTTCCAGTCTCTCATATAATAACGGCAGTAATAGGGTCAGGCGTTTTGGCATTGGGCTGGGCCGTGGCCCAATTGTAATGCCAGTGTTTGCATTAATCACAGGCTATGCCTCCGCCCTTCTTGCTGACTGCTACCGGCATGGCGATTCTCCAACCGGAAAACGAAACTATACTTGCATGGACGCCGTTCAGTCCCACTTAGGTACATATTCATTTTGCATTCAACCAAATTTCATCCATTTTCTCTTAGGCAATAGGATAATATACGGTAATTTTTCCTCCCTTATATAGTTGTTGCCATTTAATTTTTAATTTCCAAGTTAGAAGCATAACAAAAGGTGGCCGAATACATTATTGATTCTACATTCAGTGTCTAGTAAGAAGATGATACGGAGTACTCTTTTTATGTTTTGGGTATTTAAACCGGAATTTGGTAATTTTATAATTAAAAAATAAATAATTAGAAATATTACGAGGGTTAATTATGGCTCTTACTATTCACCGCCCACTTAAATTGCTATTTACCGCTCAGTCTTCGTGCGTCACGCGTGGATTAAAACCATATGTCGCATATGATTTGTTTTTTTCAAAAAAATTCATACGTCACGCATGGATTAAAACCACAAGTCACGTATGAATTTTTTTATTTTTTTGCTTGTTCTTTTCCATAATCTTGTAGATAATTTCAATACGATCGCGTGCATATAAAATTCGTCCAAAACGGACATCGTTTGCCCCTTCTAAAGGCCAAAATACAAATTTATCACCACATAATTTCTTGTATCAACAAGTCCGTTAAAACTCAACACACCATTTTTCAATTTTTTTTATAATATGGTAGATAACTTAACAAAGATTTTATTTAGTGATGCTAATACTTAAATATAGTCCATAACTACAATTTATAAGTACGGAGCAGTAGATCTCCACTATTCTTTGTTTTTTGACCTTTTGAATGGGCAAACGATGTCCGTTTTGGACGAATTTTATATGCACGCGATCGTATTGAAATTATCTACAAGATTATGGAAAAAAAACTAACAAAAAAATAAAAAAATTCATACGTGACGTATGGTTTTAATCCATGCGTGACGTATGGTTTTAATCCATGCGTGACGTATGGATTTTTTTGACCCCTACCCACATAGACCCCTTTCTTGGAGAGAACCAACTTGCCAGACATGAACTTGAACATGAACCCGTTCTTGGTGAGTAGAGTTCCCGGAATCAGGTTCTTGCGAATGTCCGACACATGAAGGATGTTGTTCAGTGTCAACTCCTTTTTGGAAGTCATCTTCAACACGATCTTCCCATGTTCCTGAACCATAGAAGTGGCGGAGATTCCCGTGAAGAGTTTCTCCTTCGTGTTGCTCTTTTGATAAGTCGTGAAAATACCCTTATCCGAGCATATGTGCCTATTGGCACCGGTGTCATACCACCACTCTTTTGGATTACTATCAACCATGTTTACTTCAGTTATGGAAGCACACAGATTGTCCGCTGTAAGCGAGCCTTCAGCTAGGTTGTCTTGGGACTTTCCTTTGTCCTTCCTTGTGTGGACCTTGCTTCGACACTCATCCGCCTTATGCCCAATCTTGTTGCACTTATGGCATTTCCCATTAAACTTCTTAGCTCCTTACTTCTTGAAGTTGTTGGAATTTTGGGGTTGAAACTTCCTTTTCTTCCCTTTGTCCTGATGCTCCACTAGGTTCGCCTTGTTAGAAGGTCCATATTCATTGCCCCTGTTGTTGTTCTCCTCGACCCGAAGCCTCACAACCAACTCCTCAACTTTCATTAACTTTTGCTTTAGCAACAAGTAGACTTTGAATTGTTCCCACGATGGAGAAGCTTCTCAATGAAGGCACCCACTTGGAACGTCTTGTAGATGTTCATGCTTTCGGACTCATGGACGATCAGTTGCAGCTCTTCAACTTGATCCATGACAGGTCTTGAATCTATCGATCATCTTCTAGTTCAAGAGCTCTGCCACCACCTCTTTCTTCGTCCCGACATCTTGAGTCTTGTACTTTTTGGTCAGAGCGTCCCACAATTCCTTGGCGGTTTCATGGTTGCAATACACTTTGTACAACGCATATATCATGCGGGCCTTCACATAGCCTCTGCACACATAGTCCCTTTGACCCAGTCAGCCAGGGCATTAGTGTTGTGTGAGGAGAACTTCGGTTTCTCCTCCGTCAGAAATCTGTCCAGATTCATTGTGCTCATGAAGAAATGCATCTTCTGAGACCATATCTTTGATCCTTTCCCGTCAAATTTATCACACAGAACTTCAGCATGAAATGCACTTGGCATATTTGCCACGCACGACCTTTCCGATACCTCACATGGGGCATTTTCACATCCGACAAGTCCATAGGATGACTTGTTTGAGACTGTACAACCGGTTTCGGTACGACCAGAGGCTGGTCATCGACATGAGTCGTTTCAGGAATCTGAACCTGATTATGAGGCAGAGTCACTAGTGGCAGACCATCTCCAAAATGAATTTAGAGTGTCGACTCACTACTCTTAGTTCCAGCGGTAGCGTCCACGACGTTTTCGTTTTCGTTAGTCATTTTTCAAAATCTGAAAACAAATTTGAAACAGATTAGAACAAATGCAAAAACAAAACAATAGGAAATAAAACAATTATTTCCGATTTAATTTAATTAATTAATTAACCAATTTTAATTAAATTAATTAATTAAATTGCAGAATTTAATTTAATAAAAATGAAATAAATATTCATTTTTAATTAAATCAATTTGATTAAATATCCAATTTATTTAATCAGCCCCGATTAAATTTGAAATAAAAAAAAAAAAATCTCGTACAAAAACGAGAACAAATTTTCAATTCACCTTAACTTGTTTACTCAAAAAACAAATTTATTAGTCGTAGAAACGCAACAAAAAAATTTCTGATTTAAGATTGTAGGAACCTGTTTGTGCCGATAAATACCACTACGGTTGCGACGTGTTTGCAGCTTAATGTCCAAGATGAAGAAGGATAAATGTCATATACAGTGGCGGAGCCAGGAATATTTGAAAGGAGGTGCCGAACTTTTTTTTCTCGCGTAATTCGAAATAAAATATAGTATATTATATATATATTTTTTATTATTAGTAATTATAAAAATTTCGATAACAATAATAATAATAAAGTCAGTAAATTACATTACTTTAAACGGGGTAAATCCATCTTGCGAGACTTCATACTGAAAATATTAATAAGTAGACAACTAAATTAACAAGTAACCATATACATAACAAATCCAAATTAAATTCAACAAATAAATCAATGATCCACACAAAAACCTAACAAACCCTATATAGAAACAAAAATCTAACGAACCCTAAATTCTATATGTATTTGATTAAAATTGAAAACTTACAAAGTTAACTTGCTTGCCGGCTTGGAGGCGGGCGAACGAATGAAGTCGAAGTTGAGAGTCTTGTCAACGAACTCGATCTTCAAGAATCTCGATCCAATTGCGATACCCAAATCACAAAAATAAATTATAATTAATAATTTATTCGATATAACTTTCTCACTAAATTATACCGCTTAAAATATGAATCGGGTTGGGTTAAATAAATAATACTTTAGGGAATAGCATGTATGTATACATACGTAACGTACGTTTATATGCATACGTACGTACATAAAACAAGAATCTGTATCGGGCTTAACAAAGCCACGTAAACCTATTCAAATAAATGAATTTGGGCTTTAATTTATCAAATGAGTAGAAATGGGCAGAATGACCCATTCTCACTCACTTAAATGAGTAGCAAATGGCCCACTTTCCAAACGTAATTGAAATCAAACCCGTCTACTACCTTTAATCTGTTCGAACGAAGCTTTTGTATCGGCTTCAATGGAGGACGGCTTCAAGGTGACGGCGAAGGGGGTGCTCCGCTCCGATTTCGGCCCTCATCGCCAGTGCTCCCGGGAATTCCTAGAGGCGAAGGGGGTGCTTCAGCACTCCCAAGCCCCCCAGCTCCGCCAGTGGTCATATACGTTATGACGAATAGATGAAAGTAAGCGTAGTCAAAAGACAAAGTATTGGATCTCGAACGAACCATTTGCACCCAGCAGATTCCTAAAGCGGCGACCCCCGCCAATTCGTTTTACGAAGTGGCGACATTTAATTGCGACGACCGCCACCAGCAAGTGTAGCATCCCCGACCTCAGAAAAATGGTGATCGCCGTAAGCACAACACCGACTGTCGCTAGTTAAGATGCTGAAGTTTCAAGGAACATCATTGAAGACATTCAGACTCCTTTTTTCTCGTTGTGATCAAATTCTCCCGACCCATGACGTCTCGCAAGATTTCGAGGGGTAATTGAGGAACAAGAATTTAAATATTATTATATATTTTTTGTCTTTATTATTTATCATTTAGTAGATAATAGGTTAAATTAGATAGATGCTATTTCAAAAACCCAAATTAGGGTTCTCAAACATCTTCAATTCTCTTTTTCACAATTAATCTTCTCATCCTCCATCAAGCTTGTTGATGGAAAGCTCTAAACATCATATCAAAACATTGTTTGACAAAAAATTTGATGATTATATAAATATTCTTTCGATGGATATAACGATCAAAACTTTCTCTACACCGCCGCTGTTGTGGTCACCGTCGCCTCGGTTTCCTCAGGTAATTCGTAGTTCTTTTGTTATGCATGTATCTATGGATTTAGAAAAAGGAAAGTATAGAGATCACTATGAATATAGATAAAGGAAAGCATGTCAAGTTCTTGATTGTGCATTTATCTTTTACCATATGTGGATTGGTCGTCTGAGGAGAAGAACTCCGAGATGGGAGACTCAAGTTTATATTTCTTAAAGGTTTCATTTTTTCGGATTTTAGTATGTTGTTCATTGTTCATTTTGATTGTCCATGAACATTAACGGAAGTGCAAAAATTCTATGTAAGTGTGGTTTGTAATTTGCATGAAATCATGATGTATGGAAGTGTTTGGCCTCTTTTAGGTAAATGGTCATGTTAAGTTTAGATTTTTTCTATCTCGTAAATTTGATAGAGAGTGTACAATGTACAAGTGTTTGGACGCAACCGAAGCGAAGCATAAGAAAGACAAATGCATTAATTTCTACAAGGATGTTCTCGAGTTCGATCCAATTAGGATTTCAGCGGCGCTTAATGGAAGGTACAGATTTTCCTCGCTTTGCTAATTCATATTAGACTTTATTCGATTTCCTCTAACACAAACATACCTCTCTCCATCTGTATATATTCTGCTCCAAATCCATTTGAAAGATGTGGTCCTCCTTTAAAGCTCGATGTTCCCAGATACGGTTGTCGAATGGTTAGGGTTCCAAGTTACCACTGTTCGTTTCTGGCCAATCGCTTGCTCGACGATCATCACTCGCCGTGGCGATTAGGATCCCCCACAAGAAGCTGTTCTTAACGCCATTTCAGGTTATTTTTGTCTTTGCTTTTCTTTTGGTATGTTGCTTTAAACGGCTTATTATTGTATTTTGGCTTTGCTGGATTTCGGAGTTGAATTACACTACTATGTTATATAGTTGTCCTTATAAACTTTCTCAAGTGAATATTCCACTGTGGAGCAATAGTTTGCAGTTGAGAAGTTTTTTTTTTGTGCAGTGACGACAGTGGAGAGTGGGTAGTACCTGGGATTCCTGAATGGAGAAAGAAGCTCAAATGGATTAGATGTAGGTTTGTTGATTTTTTGTTATTGTCTATTTTAGCGCTTATGTGATTTTTTGTTTTTGATTCTGCAAGTGTACTTAGATTGTTGTTCTTGGGTATGTGTAGATATTGGAGATGAATTTGATAATCATAGACTACTCCATGACTGGAGAGTCATGGTATGAGCCGATGATGAAGATCAAGGTCAGATTGCTTAAAATGAATTGCTTCTTTTCGCTGATAAGAAATTTGGGAACATTCAGTGAAAGGTGAATCAGATTTCTGGTTGAATTTGTTTTGAATTACGAAAATTTTGCGGACCACATTACATTAAAATTGTTTGTCTTTAATTTTTTTATTTTTCATCTTTGTTCCATATATGTAGATAGTCTATACTACTATCTTTTTATTTGCCATTCACGATTCACAACTCATTCAGGTGTGAATTGGTCAGTAATGAATAAATTCATATGTTTGAAACCATCTTTTTATCTATTATAGAATGTTTTGTAGCTCATCAGTTTGATCCAGTTTCACCTGATGTCAATCTGGAAAAAACAACATCAACATCCCCAACTCCAATAGTCGGCTTTCCTGCTCCAAGTCAGATTGACTTTCTCCATTCAGGTTTGACATTGTTAATAAATGAAAATTATATATGCATGATTATCTCAATGCATTATCTAAATGAAATTATATTGATAAGGTTGTTGCTTTTACTTTTTACCTTCTTTTGAGTACTTTGTTTACTTCTGCATTGAACATAGACTGCTACCTACTCCATCTCCCCCAACTGAAACTCATATTACAAAGAAAACTAAAGCTTAGTTTTGGGGTTTTTTATATTCTGGATTTGGGTTCATCTATTTTTAGGGTTTCATATGTCTCACCTCGCTTATTTTTGTTGTTGGTGTTGAGCTTTCTGTGTAACTTTTAGGGGTTTTTGCAGGAAATCACCCGCTATTTGTCGGAATTTGCAGGTAATCACCCGCTATTAACCTAATTATTCTAAACCACCCAAAATGTTTAAGTTCCCCTTGACATTTTCCGTTAGATATTTTGTTAAAACATGACAAATTACACTTTTACCCCTCCATTTTTACAGAAAATAACAACTTTGAAAGTTATGGGGCAGTTTTTGTAATTTCCTAAAAATGGATTGAAATTCTCCAAATCTCAATCGTCTCTTTCAGAGCATTATCTCCATGGCCGTAAGCTCGTCTCGCTTGATCTATCCGCCTTCTATTGCTGGACCGAAGATGTCTCCGCCGCGCTCGAAGCTGTTCCTAGCATCGGCCCCAACCTCCTCAGACTCGATGAATCTCTGGTTCGCCGAGGGTTTCAAATCCAATGAGATTGAAGTGATTGTCAAAGCTTGCCCTAATCTCAGGGAAATTTCTTGCTCCTTGCACTTTTGATCCCAGATTCATCGGACTCGTCGGCGATGATGCTCTTCTCACCATCTCCTCCAATTGCAATAACCTTCGCGTGCTTTACCTCGCCGACATCACCGCCAATCGCAGGGGAGGCGGCGGTGGAGATGACGAAGGAGCAGAGGAAGCCGCCTTCACGGTGCTAGGTCTGATTGAGTTCTTTGGTGGATTAGGGTTTATAGAGGAATTGGGGCTAGATGTTTGTAAAAATGTCCCAGCTCAACGGTCTTGCTCTTTGCAAAAGGCTCACCTCGCTCTCCATCAACAACTCCGCTGATTTGACTGATTCCAGGCTGATTGCAATAGGGAGAGGCTGCTCCCTGTTGCAAAAACTCGAGATTTGTGGCTGCAATGGAGTCACAATGAGTGGCTTCAGAACTTTAGCTTGTCTCCTCCGAAAAACAAATCCATGGAGATAATGCTCTGAAAGAGACGATTGAGATTTGGAGAATTTCAATCCATTTTTAGGAAATTACAAAAACTGCCCCATAACTTTCAAAGTTATTATTTTCTGTAAAAATGGAGGGGTAAAAGTGTAATTTGTCATGTTTTAACAGAATATCTAACGGAAAATGTCAAGGGATGGTTAATTGTAAGAAACTTAAACATTTTGGGTGGTTTAAAATAATTAGGTTAATAGCGGGTGATTACCTGCAAATTCCGATAAATAACGGGTGATTTCCTGCAAAAACACCGAACTTTTAAATAAAAAAATTCTACTATTGCGTACTCTGTTTCCTCACTATTTTCCTAATTCTCTTGGCCGTATTACTTTTCTACAGTGTTACCAAGTTGTATTACTTTCTGATGAATGTATTTGAAGGTTAAATTGATATCAATCTCCCACTAAGGTCAATAGTACATCTGATGAGCATAGCTCTTGGTCGTAGTACATCTGAAAACTAGACATTATGCATGAACTGTGTTGAAAAGAGTATTCGCTAGGTACTATTACTGACAACTTGACACATCGATGTCATATATATACTCTTTCAATTTGGAAAAGTAGTGCCTGAAATTTCTAGGATACGTGCATCATATGAAATTTTTAGAATACATGCATCATTTGGGTATTCATGAGTTTGGATTCTTTTTCATGCCACCTTCTATTCTTCCCTTCTATAATCATCATGGAATTGCATAGATGACATTACAAAGCAACTTTCAAGCAAAAGAATACAATTGCTATGTGTATCTGTGTTACTTTGGATTGTTGAATCTCCTCTAATTTTTGTAGTATATCTGAGTTGGGTCGTGCAGATGAAATAGAATATTTATAAACTGAGTTAACAGTTGTAGAATAGCTTCATTTATACATATTAAATATCAAGAGTATTTTTGCTTGATCCTGAAATTGAAAATGCAGATGGAACAAGGAGAATGGGTGATTCATGTCAGTCAACTTCGATTCCCGAGTCTCCACTTATTGGCAGAACAACTTTTTAAATAGATTGAGCTTGGTGTTAACTCCTACATGGTCTACTGCATCTGTTTTTACATTATTTATCTTTATTTCCTTGATGTTGGAGCATTTAATCAACCGCCTTCTCAGTGTAAGTTTCATTTCATACTGCTTTTTTTGGGTGAGAAAATAATGTTTGTGTGGCATTGGGATTGAGTGATTTTGATATAAATTTGGCAAAGGACAATCTGGTTTCTTAAATTGATTGAAATTTTGGCTTATACTGAATTCTTTTTTAGATATTGTCTTCATCCCCTAGATTTGTTTTCATATAATGCTTATGTGAATCAATCTTATCAAATTCATTTGTTGACAGAAGCCGCGTGGCTCAAATATTGTAATTCTTTGAGACTACAATCACACTTCTTTTGTTATTTTTACTTTTTGTCTAAAATTGTCCAATTTTGATGGTGTGATAATCTCAGAGTTGTAAATGTAATTGATGTATATTTAAATTTGGATGTATTTTCTTTAGGTCTTATTGACAAGTAACTAATGATTAATAAAGTCATGCTCAATCTCTTAATGTTTTTATATGAACGATCTTCGTGAAGTTTTTTACTCCCTCCGTTAAAAATTACTTGTCCCTGGAGTCCAAATCATTTGTTAAAAATTACTGTCTTTTAAAATAATTTCACCCTTTTTTCCAAATTTACCCTATTATTATTGATTCTTTCCTTTATTCTCTCCCTATTCTTTCATTTATTCTCTATGTCATTACTTAAACTATGAAGGGTATACTTGTCTAAAATTTTGATTAATAAATTCTCCCTAAAATTGCTTAATTGCTACAGGGACAAGTGATTATTAACGGAGGGAGTATATCATTAGCGCGAGCCTGAAAATCCTAGTACTAATTACTTCTCTAAGAGTTGGTTATATAGGAGTGGTTTTGTTAACCTCTTTAAACCGTTTCCTCCTAATGCTATATTTAAGGGGTTAAAAAAATTGAATGGATTCTTCATAAAAAAAAAATGGATACGGGGAAAGGATCATGAAGTCCCACCATTAAATAAAACAAACGTCCTCGGCAAAAACACAAACAAAACATGGCACTAGGTGCTTCCCTACATAGATCATAAGAGCGTCTTTCAATTACAAAACTTCTTGTAACAACGTACCCAAAAGGAAAAATCATGGGAGTTCTTCATGGAGACCGGTGAATCTCTCCTTTCTTGCACAGTTCCGACTATTGAGGCTTCGATGTACACAAGAAAAAGATGTGAGCGAAGTGTAAGGGAAGCAGAAAGAATGAAGCATAACTCACCACCCTCACATATCGTTTGATTATATATGTGTTCAATCAATCTCGTGGCTTGCGAGAATCTAATTAGATTCGAACACCACACCTTTTATGAACTTGTGGTCTGAATGGATCTAAGAAGGAGGGAGAATTGTTTCAGACGGTCCGGATTATCTTCTAGTAAGCCCAAACACGAATAAAAATTAGAAATCAACTCTATGGTCATAACTTGTCTCTCTTCAATGCTAGAATATTGCTCAACGAAAGCACCATCAATACTGAATCAGAGTGATTGTAGCTGCCTTTGATGGTACCTCATTCGACACGCTTGCTTCTGAACCTCAACCGCACTCTAATCAAAGGAGTCGAGGAAGCAGCGACGCAATGCATTAAGGCGTTAACCAACCTACAAAGGGCGGTTAAAGAACTCGAAGTCGAGACACAAGCTATTACTCAACCATAGGCATCGCGATAAAGGCCGCATCCCTCGACAAATCACCAAGTTCTAAACATCGAAACCAAAGACAAGAAGTCCAAGTACGAGATCATGGCAACCCGGATACATCAAGACTTTAACGAACGCGTTAATGGAACACGTCATCGTCAACCATCGCGTATATAACGAAAGCATGAAATTTGATTGAAGCACGACAATCAGGCTGCTGATACATGCAGTTGATGCAAGCAGGTGATACAAGCAGCATACTAATGCAACCAGGTAGCTGACAAGCAGCTGGACGAAACTTAGTCTAGTGGGTTTGCTTCCTCTATAAATAGGAATGTATAGCGTTTCTTTACGGGATCTTTTGGCCCGACTCTGAAATGTAGACTTAGGGCCGGAGGTCTGTGGAGGTCCTCGGGTATATTCAAACTCGTCGGCTTGTAATCTTTCGACTCAAATCAATAAAGAGCGCGGTCTTCTCGATAACCAAAGCCAATTAGATTCAATTCGACCAGCTTGCTAAATCCGGGAGCCAACACTGGCGCCGTCTGTGGGAATTTCTCACACTTAGATGGTTTGGTTATCGTTTGAGGCAAAAATCAACATCAAGCCAAGAACGGAGAGGAGCTTATTCAAGAACGGTGAGGATCTTCTTCGAGAACGGAGAGGAGCTTATTCAAGAACGGTGAGGAGCTTATTCAAGAGCGGAGAGGAGCTTATTCAAGAGCGGAAAGGAGCTTATTCAAGAACGGTGAGGAGCTTCTTCAAGAACGGAGAGGAGCTTATTCAAGAATGGTGAGGAGCTTGTTCAATCAATAGAGGAGCTTGTTCGATCAAGTGGGGGAGCTAGCACGTGACTATAAGGATGAAATGGATAAAGGTATGTGATTCTCTAAATTGAAGGATGAGCACAACGCGGTACGTGATACTATGTTATAGTCAGATTGCACTTTCCAATCTTAAAAACGCGGAGCCAAAACCACAACAGCACAACAGCAACGCGGACAATCAGTTGACGTTGACGACGTCGACTTCGGAGGGCTCTTCTGGGCTCGATTGGAATCGGAATCAAGAACCGTCAGTGGACACAGCTTCGTATCGTCCAGAGCTTCAATTTAAGATCAAAAAGTGTGAAAAAATATGGCTTGTGGCACTGGATAAAGAACTGAAACAGAGCACGTCGGAAAACCTGGGAGCAAACGGCATACCCTGTTTCGCATGCTTCGTTCAGGGATCAAACGGAGACGAAATTGGATGCAGTCGATGGCATTGGATTCGTATAAAAAATCCCTACGATATGGAATCAAGAATTGCAGAAAATGGTGGCTTAATTCAGCGGAAAATCATATCAAACAACGCGTTGCTGAAGCAGCGCTGGGAGGGACTTTCAGCATGAGGCACAGATTTAACGCCATGAAATTGAGATAGAAAGGCGGAGACATTCATGGAGGCAATTCAACGCGCTGCTGCAGAGTAAGATATTCATGGAGGGAAGTTTAACGCGCTGCACAACATGTGAAAGGCTGCAAAAACAAGTAACGCGGTGAAGATCGCCGTCGACTTCGGAGGACTCGTATGGGTTCGTCAGGAGTCGGAATTGATCCCCGTTTGCGGCTACGGCTTCGTATCGAAGAGTTCTACAATATAGGGTCAAGAATCGCAGTAAACGATAATTGCATCAAACAGCGCGTTCCTGAAGTGGCATAGGGAGAACGACTTACAATCTTCGGAGTCGAATCGATGTCGTTCGGTAACGGATTTAGACGATTCGAGAGTCTATTTTAACTACTTTGGATGCAGGGAATCCAAATCTGGAATCATATTGGGAGAAAGAAAGCTCAAAGGTAAAGTTTTGGATGATAAACAGAAGAAGTAGAAGGAGGAGTTCGTCAGAAATGAAGCACGACTATCACTGGCTTTGGTTGAGGATCACAGTCTAAGCAAGATCAGGGAGTCACAAAACGAACGAGCAGGGAGCAGATCAGGGGCTTGAGCAAGCAAGGTATAGAGGAGATGGGCCTCGTTTCTTATTGGGCCTCGTTTATCAGATATTATCAAGCCCATTAAGTGTTTGTTAGGCATATAAATAATGTCTGTTAGTTTGTTAGACAGATAGCTTGTGTAATAAGCCATTACCTTTTGTTCTTGATTCTGTTTTGGATCCCGGATTAGGGAATGAATTCATGAGAATTCTGTATCTTGAAATGGTATGAGAGCCAGGAGAGATTGTGTGGTGATTGTTCTTCTCGGAATCTTGCGATTGTGCGATTTCTGATTCCTTGATCTAGCTTCCATGGCCGAAGGTTTTGGCGAGACCAGAGGACGCAGAGAACCAGATCACATGGAAATCAACAGGAGTGGATATAGCGATCCTCTCTTCTTGTCTAATTCAGATCATCCAGGATCACAACTGGTGGCAACGCACTTCAATGGCGCTAACTTCACTTCTTGGAGTCGAGGTGTACGAATGGCGTTGGGATCTAAGATGAAGCTTGGCTTCGTTGATGGAACTTGCCTATCACCTACTGATAATGACGAAAAGAGAGGTATGTGGATTCGTGCTGATTATATGATACGATGTTGGATAATCAATTCCATGACTAGTGAAATTGCTGAGGGCTTTATGCATGTTCAGTCTGCTAAAGAGTTATGGAGTGAAATCTTGGAGAGATTTTCTGAATCCAATGCTCCTCTAGTGTATCAATTGCAAAAGGAATTGAGCAATGTTAAGCAAGAAAACCTAAGTGTAGCTGCCTATTATGGTAAAGTAAAGAAAATTTGGGATGAATTACAGGTTCTTGAACCGATTCCTATTTGTGAATGTGGAATTATGGATGGATTTCGTTGTTTACTGCTGAAACACCTTCTTGATCGAGATCAGAAAACAAGAGTATTACAGTTCCTTATGGGGCTTAATGACTGTTATGAACATGTTAGAAGTAGCATTCTTTCTCTTGAACCTTTACCTGGAGTTAATAAGGCTTTTCAGATGGTGATGCGTGTGGAAAAACAGAAGGAGATCACTACTGGGAATACAGGAGCACCAGACTCTATGGCATTTGCTGTCAATAGATACAATCAAAGGTATCGTGGTGACAGAAACAATGATAGCAAAAGATCTTATGAGACTACAAAATATCAAGAAGGAAATAGAAGAGAATTTAACTATGACAGGGAGGAAAAGAAAGATCTTAAGTGTGCTAACGGTGGCGCTCGAGGACATGTTAAGGATACATGCTTCAAGCTCATTGGCTATCCTGAGTGGTATAAAAGGATCAAAGGATAATGTTCACAAGAAATTTGCAGGCAATGTTACTGATGCATACATAGATGAGCATCCTTTTGAATTTGGTGAAAGCTCCAACACTCCCAGTAATGCTAATCAGGCTGATCCAGTGATGGTTAATGCAGTCTTTCAGGAAATCCTCAAAATGATGAAAGGAAAAGGCTCATCTGATTCTGAATCTGGACAAGCTTTTGTGAACTTTGCAGGTAATCTAAATACTTCTCTCATTCATAGTAATAATGGTGAGAAGTATACCTGGATAATTGATTCTGGTGCATCTGATCACATATGTTTTGACTCAGATTTGATTGTTAACATGTTTAGACTGTCAAGCCCTATTTTTGTAGCCTTGCCAGGGTACAGTTAAGACAATTCAGTTTACTGGTGATGTCTATGTGACTCCTCATCTGATGCTCACCAAAGTTCTATATGTTCCTGAATTTAGACATAATCTGATGTCTATTTCTAAATTGGTAAAGGATAAGGTTGTGACAGTATTGATTGATGAGGTTCAGTGCATTGTGCAGGGCCGGCTTGATGGAAAGAGCTTGGTGTCTGTCCCTGTTCAAGGAGGACTCTATAAGCTCAAAATTGATCAAGTAGATGCTGATAAAATGAAGACTTTTGTTTTTGCTAATAATCATACTGCTTTACAGTGTAACAGTACTGAACATATTTCTTTGCATCATGCCAGACTAAGACATTCATCTTTATCCAAGATGAAGCATATACCTGTTTTCAAATGTTGACTCTGTTGATTTTCCTTGTGATAGTTGTGTTCTTGCTAAGCATCACAAATTGCCATTTGCTATTAGTCACTCTATTGCTTCTGCTAATTTTTATTTGGTGCATATGGATCTTTGGGGTCCTTATAGGATACCAGCTATGGATGGCTCAAAATATTTTTTGAACATTGTGGATGATCATTCCAGAGGAACTTGGACATTTTTGTTACAGAACAAAATGCAAGTTTATGCTACTATTGAAGGCTTTCTTGCTTATGTGGAGACTCAATTTAGCTGTCATATCAAAATGATCAGGTCTGATAATGGCACAGAATTTACTCAGAAATCTTGTCAAGATTTGTTTAGAGTGAAAGGAATTGTTCATCAAAGATCTTCTCCTGGAGTTCCTGAGCAAAATGCTCGAGTGGAAAGAAAACATAGGCATCTTTTAGAGACTACTAGAGCCATTCGTCTTCATGCTGCCTTGCCTATTAAATTCTGGGGCTATTGTATTTTAGCTGCCACCACTATTATAAACAAACTACCTTCTTCTGTCTTACAATGGAAGACTCCATATCAGGTACTTTTTAATAAACCTCCCTCCTATGATGATTTGAGGGTTATTGGTTCTCTTTGTTTTGCTCTATGCCTCAAGCAGCCAAGGGATAAATTTGTTGCCAAGGCTAGAAGATGCATTTTGATTGGTTACCCCACTGGCCAAAAGGCTTATAGGCTTAATTTGGAGACTCATTCTGTTTTTGTGGCCAGACATGTGATCTTTCATGAGCATATTTTGCCTTTTAAATTTGTCTCCCCCTTGCCACCAATTCAGCCTATAACATCTACTTTACCCATTGTATCTCCTGCTCTTGATGTTGAAGAATTCATGGTTCCACCTACTAATCCTGCTTCCTTTACACCTTCCTCTTCTCCTTTATCCCCTATTCCTCATAATCTTATTTCTCCCACTGTTGATTTACCTATTCCACCCACTACCACTATACCCAATCCTTCATCTGTTTCTATACCTGATCCTCCTCTTCCCAGAAGATCTTCCAGACAACATATACCACCTGCTCACCTTCTTGATTATCAGTGTCCAACATTACCTCCCACCTCTTCATTGTCTAATTCTTTTTTGGCCTAAATTTTCATCACTTACCTTCTCCTTATGTGGCTTCCTTGTTTAATGTTCTTACAACTCCTGAGCCACATACTTATGATCAAGCTAAGAAACATCAAGTTTGGCTTGATGCCATGGCTAAGGAAATCACTGCACTTGAGCATAACAACACATGGGAACTCACAGCATTGCCCCCAGGTAAGAAGGCTATTGGCTCTAAATGGGTTTTCAAAGTTAAATATAGAGCCAATGGAGAGGTGGAAAGATATAAAGCTCGCCTTGTAGCTCAAGGTTTCAGTCAAGTTCAAGGCAAAGATTATCAAGACACTTTTTCCCCTGTGGCAAAGTTCACTACTGTAAGGGTCATTCTTGCACTTGCTGCTGCTAGACAATGGGAACTCCACCAGCTTGATATAAACAACGCTTTCCTACATGGCTTTCTCAATGAAGAAGTGTACATGACACCACCTAAAGGATACACTCGTGCAACTCCAGATCAAGTTTGCAAGCTCACCAAGTCATTGTATGGCTTGAAACAAGCTAGTCGCCAGTGGAATATTGAACTCACAAAGCATCTCTTACAATTGGGATTTACACAGTCCAAGCAAGACTACTCCTTATACACTATGTCTTCTTCAGGACAGTTCACTATTGCACTTGTTTATGTGGATGATATGCTTATCACAGGCACTTCCCCTTCAATCATTTCCTCTGTCAAAGCCTCCTTGGACAAGGCCTTTACCATCAAAGATCTTGGCATTGCTCGATACTTCCTTGGCATGGAACTTGCTCAGTTTACTTATGGCCTTCATCTCAATCAAAGGAAGTATATTCTTGATATTCTCACTGATGCCAAGATTCTTGACTGCAAGAGTGCTTCTTTTCCTATGCAGAGAGGGTCCAAGTTGTCAATAGATGTTGGTGACATCTTCCCTCAACCTGCTTCTTACAGAAGATTAGTTGGGAGGCTCCTATATCTCACTCTCACACGTCCAGACATTGCTTTCACAGTTCAACAACTAAGTCAATTCATTCAATGTCCACGAGTTCCACATTTTCAGGTTGTTATTCATCTTCTCAGATATCTTAAGGGTACATTCAATGTTTCCTTATTTTATCCTGTCCAATCTGATCTCACTATGACTGCCTTCTGTGATGCGGACTGGGGCAATTGTGAGTTTAGTTCACGTTCTATTACAGGATATTGTGTGTTCATTGGTAAATCACTTGTTTCCTGGAAAGCAAAGAAACAGAAGACTGTTTCCAAATCTTCCACTGAAGGAGAGTATCGATCGATGTCCATGACAGCTAGTGAACTTGTTTGGCTCCATGGTCTCTTATATGACTTGAAGATTGCTTCTCCTTTGCCAATAAATATGCACTGCGACAATAAAGCTGCTCAGAATCTTGCTGCCAATCCAGTTTTTCATGAACGCACCAAGCACCTTCGCATTGATTGTCATTATGTGCGTGAGCAGGTGCAGGAAGGTTTTCTTCGCACTGTCCATGTCCGAAGTGGTCTTCAAATGGCAGACATCTTCACTAAGCCTCTGGGAGCAGCTCAACATCATTTTTTTAGCTGTCAAGCTTGGATTGTTGTTTCCACCACACATTCCAGCTTGAGGGGAGGGTATAGAGGAGATGGGCCTCGTTGCTTATTGGGCCTCGTTTATCAGATATTATCAAGCCCATTAAGTGTTTGTTAGGCATATAAATATTGTCTGTTAGTTTGTTAGACAGATAGCTTGTGTAATAAGCCATTACCTTTTGTTCTTGATTCTGTTTTGGATCCCGGATTAGGGAATGAATTCATGAGAATTCTGTATCTTGAAACAAGGTGAAGAGGGTCTTTGGCCCTTTGGTGGCGCAGGTGCCAGAACATCAAATGGTTCGTTCAACATCTTCAAACAACGCCCTCCTCACTCCAACGAATTCAGAAGGCTGGTGGAGATCGACGCCGATGGCTTCAAGCAGCTGCATGACCATCATCTTCGCCAACATCACCGAGGGAGGAATGCACACGCTCCACTACAACACAAGGGCGGCGAAGATCGCGGTGATTGTTGGAGGCAAAGGACTCCAGACTGCCTATCCACACATCGCCGGCGAGAAGCAGCAAAGACGGGAAGTGAGCGGCGTCCACTACGAGAAGGTGAGTGCGGAGCTAAGCTGCGGGACAGTGTTCATCATGACGGCGGGACATCCCATCGTGACAGTGGCATCAAGGGAGGAGGGTCTTGAAATGATCCACTTCGAAGTGAACGCGGAGGATAAAGAGAAGATTACTCTTGCCGGAAAGAAGAGCACGTTCAAGCAACTTGACAAGGCCATAGTGCAATAACACAAGGGTTCTCGTGGAGGAAGGAGATGTTTCCATTTTCCCCATGTTTCACCTGATGGCTCAAATGTCGTTCAACAACAACAATACAACAGGAAGAGTTAAAGGTTTGCCACCACCTTTAATTTTGAAAGTACGTTAATCAACAAAGTGATTAGTGTGGAAAGGGAACGCGTACTCAACGTGTATGGGCTCATCACGCTTCTAAAGGTACAAATCTTGATCCATCTCGTTTTGTTTCTGTTTGCGTTCAAGTTTAGCGGCGATGGGATTGGAGGTGTCATCGCGTATTTTGAAGACGGGTGTGAGACTTCTAAGCTTTCGCTTAGAATTGCCATCGCGTTATCTACAAAAGGCCGGTGTGAGACTTCTAAGCATTCGCTTAGAATTGCCACCACGTTGTTCATCTCGCATCAGGGGCTCACAACAGATGTGGAAACCCCCAAGCTCGGCTTGGGGCTGCCATCGTGTTGTTGGTCTCTAGTTCACAACGAACGATGTTCCCAGAATCCCACCGCGCTACATCAAGCGGGCGTTGACCCCCGAGACTACTCTTGGGGCAGCCGTCGCGCTACTTCAAGCGGGTGACGTCCCTGGGTTGTCGTTGCGCTAACTCCGTACTGGCGATGTCCCTCAAGCATATGCCTTGGGGCTGCCGTCGTGCTTGCTACAAGCTTCAACGCGCTATTTCGGACGCTCATTCCTTCATGTGAAACGTAAGTAAAGACTTGTCACCACGTTTATGTTGTAGCGCGTTAACAAGCATTGGTTGAGTACTTCGAGCTCGCAATCAACACTTGGAAACATTTTCTTCGAATTCTTGCAGGAAAAAAGAAATAAAAACCAAGGAAATAAAAAGATAAGAAGATGGATCCTCAAGAACGGGAGGTCAAGCGCGTGCAAAACTTCAACCGCCATGTCGTGAATGTCTTACCTACGGTGCCACCATGGGTAAGCCATGGAGAACGCATACAACAACACCGCCTACCTCCAAGGAAGCGCGGTGAATCATCACATAGTCTAACCGAAAATGATAGAAGAAGCAAGCATGTATTGCATCACGGTCTCCATTCTGAATAGTCCACCCATGAACATTCACGGGTGGACCATGGGGCTGTGATGGTACCTCATTCGACACGCTTGCTTCTGAACCTCAACCGCACTCTAATCAAAGGAGTCGAGGAAGCAGCGACGCAATGCATTAAGGCGTTAACCAACCTACAAAGGGCGGTTAAAAACTCGAAGTCGAGACACAAGCTATTACTCAACCATAGACATTGCGATAAAGTCCGCATCCCTCGACAAATCACCGAGTTCTAAACATCGAAACCAAAGACAAGAAGTCCAAGTACGAGATCATGGAAACCCCGATACATCAAGACTTTAACGAACGCGTTAATAGAACACGTCATCGTCAACCATCGCGTATACAACGAAAGCATGAAATTTGATTGAAGCACGACAATCAGGCTGCTGATACATGCAGCTGATGCAAGCAGGTGATACAAGCAGCATACTAATGCAACCAGGTAGCTGACAAGCAGCTGGACGAAACTTAGTCTAGTGGGTTTGCTTCCTCTATAAATAGGAATGTATAGCGTTTATTTACGGGATTTTTTGGCCCGAATCTGAAATGTAGACTTAGGGCCGGAGGTCTGTGGAGGTCCTCGGGTATATTCAAACTCGTCGGCTTGTAATCTTTCGACTCAAATCAATAAAGAGCGCGGTCTTCTCGATAACCAAAGCCAATTAGATTCAATTCGACCAACTTGTTAAATCTGGGAACCAACATAGACGATAGCACGTCACACGGCCAATGTTTGCTTTTGAACAGTACAAAACAAACTTCTTGTGGCCAATATCGAAATTTTTATTTGACTTCATGAAGTGGTGTTGGCTTTGAATCACCAACTTGTGTGAATGACGCTAGTCAGAACCATAATCTACGTACCCCAAGTTAGCTCCATAACGAAACTTTATTTTGGCATCACAACCAACTCGATCAGAGACTCGTGTGCGTTGACCACTGTTGGGATTTTCAGCCTTGTACCCTTCCTTAAACAAATCATATACCTTGTAAGAATAATTGTTTTTCTTTATCACAGAGGACAGATTCACAACGAAATAATCATCTCTCTCTATAGCATATGGATAAATATGCCTATCTTAACCTACACTAGCATCACCCCCTCGATCACCCTGTAATCGTCCACCACTTCTACGCTTTATCAACTTAATTAATTGTTAATTTAACTTTTTAATAAATATTAATCGATTACAAAATTAACATGGCAAACAAACAAGCATTCATTAAGATCAGCAGTACGCACATCTAACTTAAACAAAACGGCATATCAGAGCATTAGAAGCAAAGGAACAAGAAAAGCTATAGACAGACAAAAGCAACTCACAAAATATAAGCTCAAGTTGTAAACGAAGGGATGATCCCTAGAGCAGATAGGCGAGTAACATAGTCATCGAGCCCATGACACGGAATCTATTTCATCCCTAGCTGCCTTGTACAATTCAAGCCTTTTTGCACATTGCAGCCTCCTCTCCATCACAGTTGAGTCTTCATTAAGCAACTGACCAAGTTGTTTACCCTATAATAGTTAAAACCATCTTTCATCAGCAACAACACTTCAGCCAAATACGTCTGATGCTCAAAATTATTATCTTTTCCTGATTCTGGTGAAAGCTCGGTTAATTACTTCATTCAAATAAGATGTGCTCAAAATTAATAGCTCTTACCTCTTTCTTGCCAATCTGGACATAGAAGTGATTGAGCAACGAATGCTTGGCCTGACGGACTTGACAGTAAACAACCGCCTTAGGAATTGTAAGCTTCAGGCTTTGACAAACCATATTAATGTAGGAGGAAACGTTTGATGCTATCCTTCTGAAGTGGGACTCTGTGTATCGGTCCACAGTTGGGGTGGTGGTGGTAGGAACATTTGATGCTTTCTCAATTTCTAGTGGAAGCTTCCGGAAGAATTCAATAGTTAGGTAAGAAGACTCCATTTCCACCAACCTAGTAACCGTCTTCTTGCTTTCCTCACGAAACCTCTCGAGTGCTTCGCTTGCAGCTGCAGCAATTTCAGCTTGCAAACTAGGGAAGCGTTTAAGTTCCTGACAGACACAAATGTATAGCTTAAGCCTGAAGTTTAAAAAATAAGTTTCTTGTCCATAGCCAAACAAAGTCTAACCATGGTTTCTGACAGGGACTTCCTCACTAGTTCCTTCAACACAAAGTGTACCTGCATGGTTTATTAAAACTTAGAGCATCTCCAATAGAAATACTTAGTTTCATAAGCATTTTAGAAAAAGAAAAATTAATCTCATAATTTTGTGAGACTTGAATGAATGAAAAAAAGTAGGGGGGCCTTTCTTGCTTTAGTTAAAAAAATTGACACTTCTATTTCGTGTTTTTTATAAATGGATAAGATACGCCATGCTATATCACCATTAAAGATGATCTTAGGTTCAGAATATGGATGTGTGACAGATGCTATTGCATGGTAGACTCCAATTATTATGGACTTGAAAGTGAGAAGATATATGCTGACTTACAGCATCAACAGATGCGTCAGCAGGACCCCTGAAGTAATTCAGTGATCCTTCAATAAGACGCCGATAGCCTTGCTCTGGAGCTATAAGATGGGGCTGATATCCATCAGATTCAGACACCACCTTCCTGACATTCTGGAGGGAAAGATGACGATCAAATGGAAGCTTCTTCATAGCAGCTGGAAGCTGGTTGTCAAAAACACCATATATACGATCACCTCCAGGACGCCTTCAAGACCAAAAGAAATATCAATTGCGCAGGAAGTAAAAAGAAAGAAGATTTTAAAATAAGTAAGTATAAATAATGAAAAAAGATTGAAGGAGCTAAATGATTTCATGATAAAAACAAACAGTGGAACATCCAAGTTATACATGTTACACTTGCAGATCTATGCAGCAAAACAAAAGGATTGTGATTAATTCTTATACAGAAGGTATATATACAAATTTCTAAGAGAAAGTCGGCCCTCTAACAGAATTAGCAACAACAAACTCATGGTCTAAAGGAATTGCTAGATTCAGGATGCTTTGATGCAAATCACCTTCACCCAAATTTTTATGAAACCAGAGAGTGAGGAAGAAAAAGGAACTCATACCCTCCATCCAAATGCTCCTTGAAAATCCGATCAAATGCACGGCAGAGTTCGAGAATTGTATACAGCTGAGCCTGAAGCATAAGATCTAGGTTAACAACTAAAATGCAGTGTCATACCATGCACATTTGAAGGAATCGATACTTACCCCTGCATCAACACCAATTGGTCTCCCAAGACGGTCCAGTTCTGATTCTAGTTCATCAATGTTCTTGTTGATCAACGAGGTAATACTTGGTATCTTGGCCCTTATCACGGACTCCAAGTGCTGCAATCAAGGTCAATCACCACAAAGATATTTTTACTGAACCTAAAACAAGTAATAATTCTGCTCTTAAAAACCAAAAACAACGTACAATTACACCTTTGAAAGAAGTTTTGCAAGATACTCTGATCCTGCTTTATTGGATATGTGTGAATAATCAGGGCTAGCTGCAAAATACTCCTTTTCCTTGCGCCTTGCATCAATCATATCAACATTTCTATTGATATCCACCTGAGAGCGATTCACTATGCCAACCCATGGATGTTGCAGTCTATATGATCTTCCTTCAAGAACCTTGACAATTAGATGGATGAAAACATAAGCACATAAAAATTATGTGTCTTCACTATGATAGGATGCTTGGGTAGACAAAAAAATGACATGGGAATATGTGATGTCCTTGTTCATTCATCTACTAAGTATATTTCCATCCATAAATGAATAATTGACAATAGAAATATAAAATTGAAGAGCTTTCATATAATGAGGAAATGACTGAAAAGAACATACATCCAATGCGTTTGTTCCCTTATCCATCAGATCTAACTTCGTCAAAACTCCAAATGTACGTTCACCTATTGCAAACATGAAAAAACATTCAGCAGCGGAAATTAAAGAATTTAAGAGTTTAGGTTCATAATTAAGCATAAAAGTGTGAGCTTTATACCAGTAGGGTCCACTTCTCTAGCAAGTTTTATAGCATCTGATGTCGCAATATCTTGGTTTGCAGGAGATATAGCTAATATAATGCAATTGGGCTGCACAATAGATATTCCATTAGATCATGCAGAAGTGTCAAACCATATGTCAAGAAAAACGAAAAGGGTTGACTGGATTATAAATTCAATGTACAGAGGTGACAATCTACCTTCTCAACATATGATCGAACCATATTTTCAATGTCTACGACAATACTATCTGGCTGTCCCTCTGCATCACAGAAATTAACAAAATGAGGGGTTTCAAATTTTAATATCTAAATAACTCAGATTCCAAAGATAAGATAAATCACTTACCAACTGCAACCTTTGTTAATCCAGGCAAATCAATGAGGGTTAAATTGACAACTGTACAAATCGATAAACTATCAGCACATATCTATGACAAAACTCACAGCTGATGTATAAGACAATTTGTTTGCTCCATATGTTCAAGCCCAGTTGAGGGGATGAAAATCTGGGACTTGGTCTTTCTACTAAATACATGGTACAAAACTGATGGAAAAAGTGTTCAAATTATGCCTTGATAAAGGAATAAGATAACAAGGAGTTTACCATTAGGCGAATAAATACTGAGGTGAATTGGAACAGGAGAAATTTGTTTAGTCTTCCCGGTTACTCGATCAGTTTCATCTTGGATCTCCTTGCGAACCACAGCTTCAGAAGAAGTGAGTTAGTCAATGTAAGTTCACATATATTGTAATAGAAATTGAAAGTTAGCTGATAGATTAAAGCAATAGTCTTCTAAATTGAGGGTAAACCCAAAATTTTGGAGAATATCCACTACTGAAGTACTCACATACAAAAATAAAAACAGATTACTCACAAAAATCAGTAAATCGGCGCTTAGACAAGTGAAGGAACTCTGCAAATTCAGGTGTTCCTTGCTCTGTTTTGTGCAATTGCAACACCAGCGGCCTCCTCGTCACAATCCCTGCAAACGTATGAAATCCCTAAAATTCCCTCTCAAACTGCACATGCAACTGCTCACGTTGAATCAAACAATACGAAATTCGTTAGAAACCCTAACCAGATCCTCGGGGAAGAAAATCACGTCCAACTATACTCTCGAGCACTGAAGACTTTCCAGAACTCTGTAAAACAAAGAAATCAAGAAATTAACATGACTGACAGCAGAAATTCAAACTGATTGAAGCAAACAGAAGGATGGAAATTTCAGCGAAGTAGGGGGCGTACCTGACCGCCGACAACGGCGACAGTGGGGAGAGCTTCCCAGAGGGAAGAAAAGGAGCTGTCTCCTCCGCCATGGTCGCCGAGAACAGTACAAGCCCTCTGTATTCGGTTAACAAGACCAATCAAGCTCTCCATTGTCGTCATCTTCTCAGTCAACAGCGCAAACCTCACAAGACGGAGAATTCAGCTGAGAGGTAGTGGAGAATTGTAGCAGATGGAAACAGATAAGGGAGTGCGAAGAAGAAGGGGAAGCGGTTCTGTTCAAGGTCTGTGAGAAATTTGGCAATGAGTGAATTATTGTACACACAACACTCACAGAGAGCGTGAATTCAATTTCTTTCGGCTTTTTTGGGGAATCGGGTCGGATAACGGACTAAATATGGTGCGTTACGTTACGTTGGAGCCGGTTTAAACTTTTGAATCATTTTTTTATTGTGGGAAAAGACCACAAGAGACCGCCTAAAACTGGCCCCACTAATCTCTAATCAGTTTTTTTTGGTGGAACTGAGGGAGCCTGGCTCCCGATTCATAAAAGTGAAGCAATCACAAAGAAACAAAACGGGTAAAGACACGCCCCGAACATTGTCCGAAATTAAAAGAGGAATCTCGTCATGCGGTTCCTCCAACAAAAAAAACACCTAAAGAAAAGGAAAAAGCAAGAGAAGCGAGACTCTAATCAGTTGTGACTTGTGAGACGCACTTGGTAAAGCGAGAGGTCGGAAAAATTCAATAGCCGGATAAATTGTCATAAGAGGCTACAAACAAATAAAAAAAATACAATAAAGCAATAATAAAGCAATAAGAAGCTTAAACAATAGAGTGAGACTCAATCAATGAGAAGTTGTAGTCGAAAGATGCGTTACCGAACATTCAATATGGATGACAGTTGTCATATTGGAAAATTAAGTTATTTGAATTTATATCAAATTTCGTATGATTTGTTACGGTGTATGAAAGTTTTGAGAAGCCTGAATGAAAAAAAGAAAATACTGAACATATCAACAACAAAAATATAAAGTGTTTGCAAGAGGTATTAAAAACATTAAGAAAGATAAATATTACCCACATAAGTTACAATAAACAAGGAGTACGAGTAATAAGATTGCTAGAGCTGTCCTATTGTAACTAAAGCAATCTGAAATTTCATTAAGGTTCATCTAGCTCGCTTATTAGGAAGGTCGGATGCAAAAGGCATTACGCCCTTACGAAACCTCAAATGCCAACTCCGAGCATAAATACGTGAAGCAAATCATAAGAGTGGAAATTATACGTACATGAACACTATAAATAGCACAGAACTTTCTTGCATGTCAAGAACTGTGAACCAATACTTTTAGTTCTTACTGTCCATTTGAAGAAGGCAAACTAGCTCTTTTTGTACACCAGTGTCGGATATTCTGGACTCCACATGTTGTGGGTGACATATGATAGTAGTTCCTCCTGCAGAGCCAGTGAATTTGACATTACACGTACGTTTTGCAATAGAAAATCATGTATAAATAATATGCAGTCTACCGAGAGAAGCGTCCCAACCTTCAAGGATAAGTTTTGCAAAACACAATAAAAAGAACAAAAACAGTGGAATATTCTAGTGAAGCAGTTAGAAGAAAAGTTATTCCCCTCTATCAAGAGAGAGGTCCCAAATCCTAAAGGATAAGCTTTTCAGAGCACTTGAAATTTTATAAAGAAAAGAAAAGTCTTCAAATTTCTGACTTTGTAGATAACTTCATGCCCTATAGTTCCTTTCTTATTTTGAGAGAGATTTTCAACGGCTGAAAGGAGTAAGAGAAAGGCTAGTAATACCTCATTAAGTTTCTGAAGCTCTCTAGGATCCATTCCTCTATAACCCTCAGCTAGGTCCTCTTCTACAGCTTCCTTTATAACAGCTGCAGCCACCTCTCTCGTGATATCTCGTATTCTGTGAACATAAAAAAGTTACTACATATACATGCAACTTGTATGCATGTAGATAATGAGTTGATAAGTCAAGAAGATAAACCTTGATGTGGAGGGGAAAATAACCCCATTAAGCACCTCTTCTTCTGTCATGTATTTGGCTAAGCTGAAAATCAAGGATTAAACTAAATGTGAGAATTTCTGTGGCTTGTGAAATAAAACCATAGAGCAGCAAGGGCCTTACCGTTCAGCTGCAGCCTGTAGCATACCATCAGAGACAACTCTAGCTCCAGAAAGAAGGGTCCCAAGTCCAATCCTGAATATTTTTGAAGTTTGAATACTAAAGTAGAAAGAGCAAAATATAAATTTGTATTCAGTTGTTCAATAAGAGCGTCACTCACCCTGGGAAAAGGTACATATTGTTTCCTTGGTTGCAGTGGCCAGTTTTACCATTTCCTGTCAGCAGAGATGTTAGAATAATATAAACCACTAAACAATGTTTTGACAAGAAGAAAAAAAACATCCTTGCATAAACTACATTAAGGTGAACCGACAGATGATTTGGTGAAGAATAAGATGATGATATAGCCACTAAAAACCTTGTACAGACTCTCGTATACCATTCTTATATGTCTGCAAAATATTAAAACGAAACTTGTCCATCCTCCAAGCTTATTCTTACACTACTTCAAAAATACATCATGACCTCTTAAATGATCTGGTCCTCAAAACTAATCAAACGAAGGCAGGGGAAGAATTAAACTGAATACAAAAACAATCATACCCAGATCAACATGATCAAATGGACTTCCGCTAGCAAAAATAACGTGTTCTCCCAGAATGGAGAATGCTTCCTCAGGGGTGCATTCAGCTGTTCAAAACAGAAACATATTATCCAAAGGGAGAGAAGCTAAAAACTTCTTTGTACAAGTAAACTGGCAGAAGAAGCATACCATTCTTCGTAGGGTTTGACATAGCAAATATCGCAGGCCTTGTAGAGGTTGATAACTTAAGAGCTTCTAGAACCTAATCATGTATCATATGAAGAAAACGAATGTTGGTGACAACAAGGAACAACATCAAATGAGAAGAAAAAGTTGCCTTACAAAAAATAAGGAACCATAACGTGTTTTCAGGCATTAGTTAACAATATCACATTTACCTCTTCTGAGAACAAACCTCCAACTGCAGACAATCCAAGAAGCACATCTGGTTTTACTTGGCGTACCTGAATGTGAAAGAATATATTAGTAACATGGCAGCGATTTGAAGCAAGACATATGAAAAAGAAAAGCATGCTAGAAACTACAATATAAGCTTTTCACTCACCACATCCGCTAGACTTGCCCCTTCGCTTAGCCCTTGGCGAACTATTTCATTGGACTTTCTTGCAAACGGCCGTGCTTCTGGGTCAATTTCTTCCCGATCCTCAGTAATTAACCCCTAAAGATGTATCAAAGTAACTTTGCAAATTAATTTTCTCATTTTTCTAATTCCAATTTTCTTTTCAAATAGGGAAGTAAGGTCACGTCAGACTACGCCTTTACAGCATCAAAGAATTTGTTCACAATAATAAAAAAATATACATTGGCATCCACAACCCAGAATTGGCTCCTTGCACTTTCAAAAGCAGTTTCAGTATCCCCCAGCATCCTTGCCATTGTTTTCCTAGCAGCATTAAGAACACCAATTCCTGCACTGATTGGTGAACAAAGCAAGTTTTACTAATAGGAAACAAATAATAAAGACTTCTCAAGTGAAATCCATTGCAGAGATATATTAGATAAAAACCATCTCAAAATTTACTGAACAAAAAAGATTGCATGTGTCACACAACTCAAATATAAAAAGACCCAATTCCTCAACTGAATGTGACTCACTCTCATGTACCGTATAATACACTTTTCTGATCTCAAACAGTGTCCAACACATTCACCATCTAAAGACGTTAAACACATAAAATAAAAATAAAAAAAGTCACACTTATGCATAGAGGGTCCTCAATAAACAGGCAGAATGTGGCTTGCACCATGAGAGAGGAGAAGGCTGAATGGAGGGAGAAAATTTGTTAGGGTGGAAGAGATTGAGTGAAGTGGTACATTGCACGACAATAGGAAAACAGGAAGACATTGCAATCAGTAGGCCCAGGTGAGATGAGGAAAAGTGCAGAAATATTATTTTAGAGGAGTGTATTTTACAACAAAATCTGGGCTAATACGGCTAATACTATAAGAAAGCCTCAAATCATTGTCGCAAATATAACATGAAAAGCAAGTTTGAATCTACATGTAAAACTAAATAATAGATGGCTTTTAAGTCAGTTTGGAATATAATACAAGCCTGGATAAGTGTCTAACCTCCCTGCTCCAGCAACAACAATTTTTTGCTTTGGGAAGTCAATTATTGACCTTCCCTGTGCCCTTACAGCCCCCAAAAGGCCAGCAATTGCAACACCTGCAGTACCCTGCATATATTGTTCAACAATTTACCAATGATGAAAATTTGTAGTGACTTTTACCGATGGAAAGGAACTTCAACTAATAAAAGAGAAAATGAGCCCTACAAATGCTAAGATAATTATGATCTACCCAGAATCACACTCCTGCGAAAGCTCATCGAAAATCTATGATATAGTTATAAAAACATAACAATAAAATGCAATTTAGGTTTATTTAGAACAATTAGCTAAAAGTAAATTAAGTAATACAACATTTCTTAGGCAGAACTGCAGAAGTTGTTACCTGTACGTCGTCATTAAACATTCTGTAATTATGCCTATAGCGTTGCAGCAACTTGAACGCCCATTTGCTTTGGAAATCTTCAAACTGCACAATTTTTACCAATTTCTCCAATAGGAATTCAAAAGTCGTCTCTAGTTAGCAGGCATTAGGATAAGCAATTACCTGTACAATCACATGTGGCCATCTTGTAAAAACGGCCTCCATGAACTCATCAACAACTGCGAGATAATCCTCACCATCAAGACGGGGTTCTTGCAATCCCAAATCTGTCCATAACAGTACAGAACTGTTAATACTATGAGGTGAACTCATCAGTCATGTAGACAAAATAAGATGGAGCTCATGTCAATTCGATCATGAATTCCTTTAATGAAAAACAAGGTAAACTAGTAACTTCCAATAAATGGATATAATTCAAGAGAGAAAGATTTAAAAAATATCTTGTCAGCAACACTGAATGATGATTTATAAACTAACAAAGATAAATAGATAATAATAATAATAATAATAATAATAATAATAGATAACAGATGATAAATAAATTTCCTCACACAATGGATCTTTAAGAAGCTTCTCATTGTTGGTTCCAACATCAATCATAACAGGAAGTACCTATTTTGGAGGGGGCGGAAAAGTTAAGGGTTGTTAGTGTACGATTGAATAAGAGGATATTTTACAAAGAAAACAGAAATAGGATAGAATTGTCTTCTTCTAACGTCATTTAAGAGTTTAAGACATAGAGATGTGGTGTGATATCGTTGGCAGAATAAAGGAAATTTACTGAACGGACTTACTCTCTGTGGATTTATTCCAGCAGCAGCAACATATAAATCTAATTTCCCAATAGGAATTCCAATACCCTGAACTCCTAGGTCTCCAAGACCTAATATTCTACTCCCATCGGTCACCACAATCATATCAACCTGCAATAAACCCAAAAGAGGTTTACAAATTTAAACCAAACGGCTAATTGAAGGAGCCATTATAGCATGAAAATGTGAAAGAAAGTCCCACATATACTCGACAAAAATTGTACACCATGACAAATGGGAGTCAAAGGTGCTAGCATTACCTGTTCAGCCGGCCAGTTGTAAGCCATTGACATCATTTCTCCGCGGTCAGCAGCACTGAAGTACATTCCCCGTGGACGTCGAAATAGACCACTATAATTTTGACAAACCTGACCAACAGTAGGAGTATAAACTATAGGAGCATATTCTTCAATTTTTGCAATCAAGACCTGTTGAAAACAATTGAATTTTAGATGAGATAAGCCATAAGAATATATAGAAAACTTCTCATATAAATATGTCTCCTGCTCCAGACAAACATATACTAAATTTCATTTCTGTAAGAACAATACAGGGAACAACACTGATGTCTCACCTTATAGTACATTGTCTCATTCCTATCATGCAGCCGATTTAGTATGCGCCACTTGGCTAAGGCATTTGGATCAGTAGGACCATCCCGTGCATGCACTTCAAGCCTCTTCAAGTCAGCCACTAATAAACAACTAAGGATGTTAGCTGATTGCATTTAGCTAAGGCATTAGCAGGGAGGGAAGGAAAATGTTTGTCAACCAGCTGATTGCATTTATTATTTTCCAAGAACTCCAAAATTTAACCTGTACTATGTTTCTCTGGTTAACAGCCTGTTAGATTCAGTCACCCCCCGTTTACTTTTTTCCCCTTTTTCTTAAGAAGAGATAAATTTTGTTGCTGATATATCAGATGTAAGAATCCTCCCTAAGAAGACCTCAACAGCACTGCTTCCATCAGATTTTTCACCAAAAAATTTAATACAATCCTCTACTCTTGTTTTCTTGTATAGCCTTTGCTAAAACTTCCAGGATTTGGTCCTTGAGGAACAAATCAGGCAAGCAAGCAGGTATATACAAGTGAAGAATCTATTTTCATCTGTAGCAACAATGTGGTAGAAGACTGGAAACGGTATAAACAGGGATCAAATTAAACTAACTTGTTATTCTTATGAGAAGAGCAATTTGATCATAACGAAATGACTTCTCCACACACCTAGTCTTTGCATCTCTGATGTTTTATAGTTAGTTTGTTACATACGAAATCAAGAACAAACGTCCTGCATCTCATTAGTATGCAAAGAAAAAAGCACAGACAGAATCAAAAGTGTTGAGAAGAGAATGATAGACATACTGAAGCGGGCAATTTGTTGGTCAGAAGTCATAACATTGGGTGGAAGAAGTCCTCGAAGATCAAGACGATCTCGTTCAGTCATTGAAAATGCAGTACCCTATAATTAAGGCAGTGTATATCAGAACAATTGTGAATAAATAGTCCAGTATTCACACTCTGCAGCTATGAACAACAAGAAACATATCACAATTGCCAATTCCAAACAGAGCTAACTCTACGAACTAAAACATGAAATATCACTGAACTACCATCAGAAACAAACTCTTTACGAGTTCTCTGTCAAGTGAACATCGCACAATCCATCAAATAAAGCACGTATTCAAGAGCATAATCAAAATCATAAGCACAACTAACTACATAATCCAAATCCACATAAATCTGAGCATGAATCTACAGAAACTGAAGCAAGTGGACCTTGTTGAACCAAGGATCGTGAAGAATATCAACACTGCGCTTATTGACAATGATAGGGCGATGGCCTTCGGAAGTGGTGAAGGATCTCTGAGTGGCAGGCGTGGAGGCCGTCATCTGATGCCTCAATCGTCTCAGAAGAGACGAAGAAAACCTAGCTTTCTCAAGCTGATTCCACATTTCTCAGATTCCGGAGAGAGATCGAAGGAGACTGAACTGATCTGTTGGTGTTGAATGAAATCACAAATCTCATATAATCTCGTAGAAGATAAAAGAAAGTAACGGCAACTGGCAGTCCAACACTGGGCCGTGTACTCCGCGTCACGGCGTTGTTCTCACAAACGGCTGAATAGTACTCTTCTGTGAATCAAATTTTACCAACAGCATTCTGTCTTTTTCAGCAGAAGGGGAAAAAACTTTATAAAGCACCTAAATTTGGACAGAAAATGAACTATCCTCACACAAAAACATTTATACTTTAATAACTGCTAGATTTTAAGATTTCATTTCCCATAATAAAAGTTTTTAAAAATTTGAAATAATTTTTCGAGTACCCATAATATATTCACTAGATCCGGAATCCCGCGCACGGTTTTCCGGTTGCGGTTAGTCATTAAATAGGCCTTAAATTCAAAATGAGTGAACGATGATATAATACAATTCTACAAACTCGTAAAATGCAAATACAACTATTGTAACAGTCGGTTACAACCGAAATCTGCAACATAAAGTATTTATATGATGTTCATGTTTTACTGAGGCCAATGTTGTTTGGCGTGTTAGATGTTTTGGCGCATATGAATCAATCTTAGGTGTTGTCAATATATATATAAAACTATCTAATTAATCCAGATTATTTTTTAATCGGGCAAGAAGGGGCGTCAAAATGAAACGAAGGAATTGATGAACGGGTAGAGGAAGGAGACGAAGTTGGTGCTTTCTTAGTTGATGATGAAATTAACATTTAATATAATAGGTAATTAAAATAAAGATTTAAAATATTGGAGTAGCATTTATTAGGTACATGTTGATTTTACTTCTTCAAACACATCAACTTTTATATATAGATAGATTGGTATAATTGTCATATCTATATATATATAAACATTTACTACTTTTTTCCAATTTCTCATTATCCAAAGATAATTGAGACTTATTAAATGTCTAATAAAACCATAATTATGTGCTTAATTGGTTAGTATTTCCACCATTTTTATCTTTTTTTTCTTCGCTCTTTACCTTCAATCCGTATGACGATGAAGAGCAATCCGAGAAATGAAACGACTATGTGATTTTGGTACATATATAAGAGATATTCAAATCATTTTATTATAATTTACTAAAAAATACATATATGAAAAAATATATTAAGTAAATGAATATAGACAAAAATAAAAAGTGTTAGGCTCGCGCAAAGCGCAGGTAATGACCTAGAAAGTTGTCATTAAGTCGTCATTACTATGTGGCCTCTTGAATTCCTCTTCTAATTTCAACTTTTGATTTTTCGACTTCTCCGAATGGGATTTCGTATTGAATTCTCCCATCAAGTCGTCGTTACTCTTCTGCATATTGTATTTCGTCGTTACTCATGGTTATTGTCAATTTGTAATTGAACCAATCAATTTGCTATTTTATCACTTCTATTGTTCGCTTATTTTTGTGTTAATGTCTTGATCTTCAGGTTAGATTTGCTTTGACCTGAATTGGATAAAATATGCTCTGAAAAAGATTGTAAATATATATTTTGCCCAATCCAGTTTTGAGACAAAAAACCGTAATTATCCCGCGCGTAACGCGGGGGTCCGATTCTAGTCCTCGATAAAAAACGATACTCGTTTCATTTGAAATATGAAAACCAACAAGAAAATCTACTATTAAACTATTAAAACAATTCTCAATTTTCGTCACATGTCACCTCCTAACTAAAACGGTCACATGTCATTTTAATATTCATTTGCCACATGTCATTTTTCAATCATTTTCCTTTTTTGATAAAAAAATCATATAATAGGAAAATTATAAATATGTGTAAATGTTTATTTTAGGATAATTAAGATATGCAAGATATTATGCTTCTTTATTTATTTTTAAAATTCTCCAAACCATATTTTATGTACTTTGATATACAAAGAGTTATTTAATAATTATATAGAAAGATTTCATCTTATAATTCATAAAATTTAAATACTATAAACTAAATATATTTAACAATACTTGATTAACACTCTCTTTATTAAAAATGATTATCATACTAATTCAAAAACTTTATATTAAAGAATTGATCATCTTTTTACTTTAGCTATTTAGGTAATAATTCAAATTAAACAATTAGTTTTAAAAATTAACTAAATTTGTATGCGGTAAATAAACTAAATCCATTTAATAAATTATATGGTTCACCGAGCACCAAATTAAGAGTAGACGGTAAGGGTAGGATATATGTCAAAGTAAGAGTGCACGATAACCGTTATGTACGTACTCTAGGTAGTTTGCAAGAAAATTAAGGCAAGACATATACGTAAATGCCCTAAGAATATGTCTAGCTAAAAGGCAAAGTCACAATGCATGTGGGCTGTGGCCCATCACTAGCTAGGCCTAGGCTCGACTCTTGAAAGGCATAATGTACCAGCAAATCCCACCATCAAACGAATTAAAAAGGAAAAAGAGAATATAATGCAAGAGCAATGAAAATTCGACTAAATCCATGTAATATGTACACCGGCCAGGTTGGCCATGGGCCATAGATCCCATAATACATTGTACCATTTGAGTTGTACGTGTTTGTAAACGATAAATATTGATCGAGCGTTTCTAATTATTCAATACCGCCCAATTCCTATTTTACCTAGGAAAACGTTGAAATTATATGGGGTCTTTTTTTAACCAACTTTTTTTTTATCTTTACACCGAAATAAAAACGTTATAACATCATATTTAATTTTTTTATTTTAAAAAATTGATTTTATACCACGGTCCTTAAACTTTCAGGGTATAAAATATTAAAACGCTACGGCGTGACGTTTTAAAATCAACTTTATAACCCGAATTTCAAACAGTTCAGAGACTTTATAACCCGGAGTTTTTCAGAACCGAGGTAAAATGTATACCTTATAACCCGGATTTCACATAACCTGATATAAAGTCAATTTTTAAACTCCACGTCGTGGCATTTTAAATCGGTGCAAAACTCAATCTTTTCGCCTCAAAATTTATCCCTAAATTATATAGCTCTCTAGATCACGGATCCGGCTCATGATTGATGGTACCTCATTTGACACGCTTGCTTCTGCCTCTCAACCACGCTCTTATCAAAGGAATCGAGGAAGCAGTGACGCAATACATTAAGGTGTTACCTAACCTACAAAGAGCGGTTAAAGAGCTCGCGATCGAGACACGACCTACTGAAGCAGGAGGTTGTTGGACCTCTAGTTGTGGAGGATGAGGGAGTTCAGGTGGTGGAAATAATGGAGGATGGGGTAGTTTAGATGTTGGTTCCAAAACTGAAGCTGGTGGTGGAGTCATCACGATAAAGGTCGCACTCCTCGGCAAAGCGCCAAGAGTTGAACATCGAATCATACCAAATCATTGAGGCATGAAACGAAGTTCTGAACATCGAATTTATAGAGAAAGATAGTTGTCGGTCATGCCATCGCACTGCCAACATCAACGTGATCCGCTTCGAACACCTGCCTAGATCTCTTGCTACTATTCACTAGAACAACCACATGCTCATCCAAACACATGCAAGATGACATGTACGTCCCCGAAGAGTTCAAGTTACCAAGCACTATAGGCCTATATATACCCCTTTACCTACACCTTACAGAGGGACTTTTGAAAACTTTTGAGAGAGAAAAAATAAAAAGGGAAATACTTGTGAGGAACTGTTGTTGTAACTTTGAGTGTCTCATATAATCCATCTAATAAACTTGTCTCATCGCGTTCGCATTAAAGTTGAGTCATTTTCAACACCTTTACTTAAGCAACTCAAATAACGCGGTACCCTCACTGGCGTCGTCCGTGGGAACTTTCTCACGCTAAGATTGACGAAGCTTTAATCATTTGAGCGCGTTAACAACGGTATGGAAGATTACAACAAATATGAATTGATCATGAAGGAGGGGGATGGGGATTGGAGACCACGGTGGTCACCACCGAGGGCTCAACCCATGCCCGAGTACTCGCCCCCGGTGTTCCACCAGTTCACACCTCAAGGCGGAAATCGCCAGTACCACTACGTTCTTGAGTTCGCTCCCCCTAGTTACCCGTTTATGCCACATATGGACATGGGAGGATATCCTTACTCCTACCAACAACCAGCTCCAGAGGAGAATCACCCGAGATCAGCTCAAGGGTCCCCTCCCCTGTCCATGTCAATCTCTCAGGGCAACTCAGTTGGCTACGACGCATTGGGAGCTGAGTCACAGGATGACGAGATGCAAAGCCTTTCCATACTCTCTGAATCAGTACGACAAGCAGTTGTGCCAAAAGGATTTAGCCAACTTGTGATTGAGGGATACGAAGGACCCGGATGAGCATCTACAATAGTCATCGTGCAAATGGGCCTGAAGGACATGAGCAACGCGATGTTTTGCAGAGCATCCCCCCCCCACCCTCAAGGGAAGGCGTTAACCTGGGTGATGGGTCAAAGGTCAGATTTGATCTTTTCCTTCAAAGTTCTGTTTGATTCATTTAAGTCTCATTTTAGCAACGCGAGAGGAGAAAGGAAACTGCTCAAGACCTCTTCTCTGTTAAGCAAGAGAAAGACGAGCCTTTGGGAGACTTCTTCACCAGATTCACCAACGTGGCATCCTAGATCATCAACTTGCAACTCGAGATGGCTTTCCAAGTACTTACCGGTAACTTGATAGATGGACAGTTTAAGATGTTTGTTTACCGTAAAAAACATCAGACGTATGACGAGCTTAGAGACTATATTTCGCGTGAAATCTATGCTTAAGAAGCCATGAAGGGCCGTTCAGATAAGAAAAAGAGAGATCGATCAGTTGGCTTTAAAGACAAACAGGATGATAAGCAAGTGCGTATGGAGAAGGAAAAGGTTAGAGACGCATACGCGGTCGATGAGAAGAAAAAGAGCCACCATTTCCCGCGTTGCACAGGCAGATAAGTAGGGCGTAGACCTCCCGGAGATTGAAAACCCGTAGGGAAGAGACTACGTCGGATCGACGTTGTGAAAGATTTGGATATTACTGAAGTGAATCCACGGGAAAAACATCCTGGTGGGGGCGCAGTGTTGGCAAGAAGGATTATCCGAAGGACCCTACTCCTAGGCCAGAAGGATATATCAACACCATTGCGGACGGTCCGTCCATCGTCGAGAACAACCAGCAAGAAATGTTGCAGTTCCCGTCTACCACGCCAGATTGATGAGTAACGATCTCCCCCATCACGTTCGAAGACCCAGGCGAAAGAGTCAGGCATCATGAGGACCTAGTCATCTCCGTAATCATCAAAGAATGCAGAGTCAAGAGAATCCTGGTAGACAACGGGAGTTTGACCAATATCATAGCTCCCTCCGTCATCATTGAACTCGAACTCTCCATCGCCGATATCGTCATAAAGTGTATTCCTTTGAAGGGTTTCAGCGGAGAGATAGCCGAGATGCTAGGAGAAATTACCCTTGTCACGTCGACTCAAGACGTCGATGTACCAACGAGTTTCGTAGTGATGGAAGCCGAATCACCTTACAACGCCATACTCGGAAGACTTTGGATCCATGACATGAAGGCGGTCCCGTCCACCTATCATCAATCTCTGAAGTTCCCTTATAAGCATTACTTCTATATTAAAAGTTGCATCATTATATGCACACAGATAAACGGTATGATCAAAATTATCAAACACTGTAATTTTCCCAAAGGGGGACAAAAAAGTGGTCAATGCAAAGCCCTCACAATACTTGCTTCCATTACATGGATGGTTAGAATAAAGAAAACATACATTGTTAATTTCTGGTCATATGTTGTCTTAATCCTTATACTCGGTACAACCAGGGTTCAATCATGTAAAATTTAACCAAGACAAAATGGAACCAAGACTCGGCAAGCTAATTTATATCAACCTAAGTCTTATCAACAATCAAACCTAGTCATTGTTGTAATCAGAGAGCCAACTGATATAATAAATAAATTATAAAGTACACACCCCAAAATATCAATGACTTACGTGTGATGGAAAACACCGCAGATGTCAAAGTGAAAAAAGAAAACCCGGAATTAAAATCAAGAAGAACCTGAGCTGAGTGATTCCAAGAAACCGGTTTTATGGTTGCAACTATCATGGAGTAAATGGTAATCTAGAATAAAGAGATATTTAGATGTTAACCTCGGGCAAGCTGAACAAAACTCCCCACACCAAAAACAACCTCGATAGTATCTAAGGCAGTGGTGTTGACATTGGAGACCTGAGCAAACCTATCCATAAGAAATAGCCCAAGATACACAATCATAATTAAGCGAAGCGATGGAGGTAGATAAAGAGGACATATGACTGTGATGAACGGGGTGAAGAAGAGATTCAATACATTAGAAAATAACAATGGATAACAATTTTTTTAGATAAATAGACACTAACCTTATTTCGTACCAACGGAATTTCTTAGGGTTGGTAACCTTTCTGCTAGATTTTCCAGTTAGACATGTAACCTAAAGCAACAGTCTTATTAGATATATTTTTTCAAACACTGTGGCCGACAATCATCAAAAGAATATTGTCAGCAAGTATTAATAGGTGGTAACAGATTGCCATGTTCTTTGAGTGGAGCAAGATAGCAAGTAACAGAAAAAATATAGCAAGTAAAGGAAAAAAGAAGTCTAGAGATAACTTACCATTGTTGACAGCATCTTCAACACCGAAGCAAACTTCACCATTGTTGACCTGCAAAAAATAACTGATAACGAATCAACAACGTGAAAACTAATAACGAACAATTACTGCAAGTCCTATGCAACTGATCATTTTTTACTAAGTCTTACAAAATGATTCTGACAAATAAACTAATATGATTGTATAAAGCTTAAGAAGATGTCAAATACATTAAACGCACATGCATTAATTAAAAAAAGGAACAAAAGAGATTAGAATGGTTGAAGGAAAACATGTATATATAATTAGCTTTGATATACAACTACACCAAGTAGGAGGCATGATTTACTGACCTATTCCACTCATCATTATAATTTACTTGCAAGATTGCACCAATATAAGAACAAATACATTTATCAGAGAAGGAACATAATGGTGATCCTAAGGAGACGAAAAAGAATATTAATGTGCAGCTCATCAAGACTGCACTGTAATAAAAAACATATATAGCCGGATAAGGAAAATAATTGTGATTTAAGGGAAAGAAAAGATGCGCACACAACACATGCGATGATACTAAAATGAATTTTTGATTCCCAAAACAGTAAAAGACAGAAGTTTTATACATACTTCAAAGAACTGCCTTTTTTTCAACATAGTCAAACAAATTTTCATCTAGCTATATACTTAATGGGACTGATTTAATAAAACATGGTCGTAAATGATTGAATAGAATCTGGGAAGTGGGAATTAACCCACATTAATTCACTTTCTCAGAAACCTTCGATGAGTATAGGCCAAAAAGCAAGTAAAATATTATGGAAGCGACAATCAACAACCTAGCTTCAGCCCAAGATGATGAATCCGTCAAATGATCATCAGCAAATTGGCTTACATAACAAACCAAAATTGAATAAGTAAATAAAACACTTATATATAAACATGTCCACAGTTGATAAATAGACCAGCCAGTTGTTCCTTAGTAACCTAAATTCACACAGAATACCAATCAGTGCAATGGAATAAAAAAGCAAGACACAAAAGTGACAAAAGAGACATTACAATTACAAAATATCATCAAACCCTCAAACCAAAAGAAAAATGAAAGCACACCTGCTGATCAATATCAGATACATATACAGTTCTCCTTATGACATCGTCTCTCTGCACCATTCTGTTGTAAGACAGTATGGCTTAGAGATTACGCAAAACTGAAACAAAAAAATTGTAATTGCAGATGTTGGATTCTTCAGATAACAAAGTTACCTGCTTGTGATTCATAGCAAGACAAAAACTCGGAGACAAAAACCATCTTTGACACCAACATCTCTATGCAGGTGTGAGTATAAAGTTCCATTGGACATGTGCTTATACACCAAAAGCTTCTCATCTTCAATCACACAAAAACCTAATAGAGGCACCATATTCGGATGCCTAAGCTGCCCTAACTTGTTCAGTTCTGATCTGAACTGCTTCTCTGTAAGCTTACATCCAGATAGTCGCTTAACTGCTAATGCAGATCCATCTGATAACGCAGTAACATAAGAAACACCAGATTTAGTAGAAACGATTACCTTACTGTCATTGAAATTATCCGTAGCCTCCAGCAAATCCAGAAGCCTGATCTTGACGATAGGTTTTTGAAACAAAATGACCTGAATCATCTTGTTAGCAAGCAATTTCCCCACCCACCCAGCCGACTCGATTCACTTCCTTCTCTTCACCAACATCCTCCTTGTTGCTCGATTCATGCCTTGCACCAACAAAGAACCACCACCGGATCATGAATCCGAGGAAGACCGAAGCGGTAGCACCAACAACGCCGGGAATAATCACTACTATTAGGTTCTGGAAGAGGAGGAAGGAGAGATAGGCTATGGAGGAGGAAGAAGAGAATGGTTCTGGAGGAGGAAGGAGCGAATGAAGGTCGTAGGGTAGAGAGAATGAATGAGAAGCAGATGAAAAGACCCAAAATCTAATGAATGATATTGAAGCCCACTCAAGCCCGTTTTTTAATGGTTGGCCCGGTTCCGACCCGGTACCATTTGCCATTACTTTCTCAAACCCATGAATTATTATATAGATATAGATAGATTAGACTAGGGAGAAGGTTCCCGCGCTCCGCGCGGGTCTTATTTTTTTTGATGTGTAGTCTTATTTTTTTATGTGTATTCATGTATTTATTAGCTTCCTTTTGTTTAATTAGGTAGAAATATGTTTACTACGCGTGAGAAAATATATATATTTTATTTTAAAAATAGTATTAAGACTATGTATCAAAGTGTATAATTATTTTTATAAATTTTGCATTTACAGGTAATAGAGGTGAATATTTATTTCAAATGTGTAAAGCTATGAAATTGTTGTTTATCTCTAGTATAATTTATGAAAGGGTCGCTTTTTTTATTTATAAATAATTAATCTTATCTGAAAAGCGACATATATATAAATGTTGAAGTTATATGATTTTAATCACCATTTATATAATAAAACCGAAGTTCGAATCAGTTAGGATAAAAGTTCTCCTTTATTTTTTATGAAAAAGAAAATTATTATCTTGCAAAGTGTAAGTTTTAATAAAATCTTCATATATTCAAGTTTTTGAATCTTGAATCTTGATTCATCCATTTATAATGTATAAAAACCACCAATTAAAAGATACCAACATTGAATAGAGAAGTATGAATTAACCAATTAAAATGTGAAGAATTAAATGTTAGATCTTTAATTTTCTCTCTCCGTGATTTTTATATTATAGATAGATGTCATGTGGGTGACTTCCTACCTTTCTAATTAGATTAGCTTACGACTTTGATCCCTAAAAGGCTATAGTCTCTGCACCAAAAAACAAAATAGGCTATAGTCTATGACTTAGTAGTAATTAATTGAAAGCTCTTATAGAAACAAAGTCTTTATTTGGCACACCCTAAAAGTTTATTTAACACACCCATACATTCGTCACGAATGTATTTGGTCAGATATTCGTCACGAAGGTATTTGGTCAGACATTCGTCACGAAGGTATATGGCCAGACATCCATCACGAGGGTTCGAAGGACATCCATCACGAAGGTATTGAGGAGATCCGTCACGAAGGTATTAAGGAGATCCGTCACGAAGTTATTGAGGAGATCCGTGACGAATCGTTTTTTTAAAGAAATAAAAAATTCAGAATCTTGTATATAATTTCAATACGAGTCCGTGCATATAAAATACGTCCAAAACGGATATCGTTTGGCGTTCAAAAAGCCATAAAAACAAAACAGTCGTTTTTGTTAAGTTCGTAATATTTAAACATAATGCATGATTATACTTTATAAGTAATAAACTAGTGATATTAAATGATAATATACAATTATAGTATATAAATTTAATTGCATGATTTTTAACTATAATTAATAATTATATTATACAAATACTAAATTTATATAAGTTTTTGTTTTTACGAACTTAACGCATGCGACTATTTTGTTTTGTAGACTTTTGGAAGGGCAAACGATGTCCGTTTTGGACGTATTTTATATGCACGGACTCATATTGAAATTCTCTACAATATTCTGAATTTTTTATTTTTTTTAAAAAAACGATTCGTCACGGATCTCTCCAATACCTTCGTGACGGATCTCCCCAATACCTTCGTGACGGATGTCCTTCGAACCTTCGTGACGAATGTCTGGCTATATACCTTCGTGACGAATGTCTGACCAAATACCTTCGTGATGAATGTATGGGTGTGTTAAATAAACTTTTAGGGTGTGCCAAATCTCATCGTCGGCTGTATAGGAGTTTGAACTTCTAATTTTCCTCTTATATACGTATTTCTCTTTAGATCTCTACACAAAGCACATTATATCTCCTGTTATATATTGTAATTTTTTGCATTCGTACTATGCCATATAAAATAACAACAACAAAATTATCATAGTGTTAAGTTTGAACATGAAATGATAAATCAAAACTTTCAAAGTTTTCCTTACATTCGGAAAAGAACGTGAAATATAATAAATTATTTGATTTTCAGCATACATATTGAAAACAACGCGCTAAAGTTAAAAATGTTACAAAAATGGATAGAAATACTAAATATTTTCAAACTGCTGTCAAAATTCGTACATATAAACAGAAAATTAATAGCTACGAGTCCCTCAATAAAATAACTTACTATAATCAAGAAGACATTAAAAGAACGTTAACCACATACTTGCAATCTAGATACCAACCCCTGCATTCTATTCCTTTAGTTGATAGATAATTTCAAATCATACCACAATTAATTAGTGATGATGACAATACCATGCTGCTATCCCTACCTACTCCTCTTGAAAAAAAAAATTCATTTTCCAATCACCACGTAATAAAACGCCGGGACCAGATGGATATAATGCTGACTTTTATTGGCCTATTGTTGGAAACTCAGTGGTTCAGGCAATACAAGCATTCTTTCATTCGGGAATAATGCTGAGTGATTCGCTCAATCTTTTATTGCACTCATTCCGAAAGTAGATAATCCAATCTCAATTAACCACTATAGGCCAATTAGCCTCTGTGCAACAATATATAAAACTATTACCAAAGTAATGGCTAACCGTTTACAACTCCTTCTACCTAAACTAATACATCCTTGTCAAGCAGCCGTTGTTCAAGACAAATCTATTTTTGATAATATACTTATATCTCATGAAATATTCCACTCCTTTCACCAAAAAAAGAAAGGAAAGAGAAGATGGATGACTTTAAAATTAGATATGAAAAAGGCTTATGATAAGGTTCAATGACCATTTATTATTAAAAAAATTTCTTCATTTGGATTCCATAGCAAATGGATTGATCAAGTTATGACTTGTGTGAAATCTGCTTCGTTTTCAGTTCTGATAAATGATGAACCGGGACCAGTTTTTAAACCAAAATGTGGTCTTAGACAAGGCGATCCTATAACACCTTTTATTTTTATAATAGTAATGGAATATCTTGTCAGAAATTTACAAAAAGAAACTGAAAAAAACAAATCGTAAAATGGGCATTCAACTTACTAGAAATGGGACGAGAATTCCGTTTTTATGTTTCGTTGATGATACAATTATATTTGCTAATGCAAATATTAATAATATGAATTATATTAAGAAACTCCTACAAAAATTTACTGACCTTTCACGATTAACTATAAATTATCATAAGAGTTCTTTTCAAACTACACCTAACATTTCCTCTGCACAAAGACAAGCGCTTGCTTCAGTTCCAAATCTACAACGAACAAACTCAATGGAAAAGTATTTGGGTATTCCAATTGTTAGGGGAAGAGTTAAAAATGAGTGCTTCCAATACGCTGTCCAAAATATGCAGAAACAATTATCACGGTGGAAAGCAAATACAATTTCTCAACCTGGAAGAGCCATACTTATACAATCCAACATAATGTCAAAGGCAAATCATCTAATGCAGTGCTTTTCATTACCAAAGGGAGTATGTGACCAGTTTGATAAAATTAGTAAAGATTTTTTTCGAAATAACTTTAATCCAAACTTTAGAGCAATTACATCATGAGAATCATTGTGTAGACCGACGAATAGTGGAGGATTAGGATTCCATAAAGCTAGTGATTTCAATAATGCACTTCAAAAAAAACTTCTATGAAAATTAATTGCTGATAGAAATAATATTTGAGTCAGATTAATATATGAAAAATATTTACAAATTCTACAATATTTAACTATACCAAAAAGAATAAGCAATATAATCCTGGCAATTTTCCAGACTATTACATTTAAGGGAAGATTTCCGAAAAGGCATAAGATGGGTACTAGGTAACAGAAATAATATAAACTTTTGGACAGATAACTGGATACCAGATTTAAACCTCGGAAATTACTTTGACCCAGAAAAATCTGATATTACTACAAAGGTAGTAAACTTTATTACAAACACAAAAGAATGGGACCTACAAAGATTGGAATCAGTATTACCACAGGAGGTGATCCAATATATTAAATGCATTTATATCCCCAAAACTAATAAGGATGATCGAGCTGGTTGGAACCTTTACAACTTCTTCACCAAGAGATTTGGTTATAGCAGAAAAACATTACAACAACAATAATTTATATGATTGGCTATGGAATCTTAAAATCCCACCAAGATACCATAATTTTCTTTGGAAGCTAGTTTCTGATAATTTACCTATTACGCAAAGATTAAATAAATATTACAATAGGGTCCCATCCTAATGTCCCTTGTGTGATTCTCCAACAGAAACATGAGAACATTTATTTTTTAAATATCACTATACAATAAATCAATTAAATCATTACAAAAGACTAACAAAGATTAATTATAATGCCACACAACAAATTCCTTTTCAACAAAATCTTTTAGACACCATACAAGAATTTAGAACTAATAAGCAACATATTGAGGTTTTAGTTTTCATGTGGTGCTCAATATGGATATACAGAAATTCAATGGTATTCAGAAGAGATACGAAGAAGTCGAAAGAACTAGACATAGTTGCTTTTGAACAATATAACTTTTGGAGAACTAATTCACTAAAAACTGAAGGCCCAAAAATGAAGTCACTCAGAAATAGAATTAAACAAGTTAATCAAAAATGAAAAAAATCGCCACATCATTGGATTAAAATAAATTTTGATGGATCATTCAAATCAAAGGATGAAACATATATAGGATGTATAGTTCGTAATCATGATGGTACCATAATTGATGTTTTTATAAAAAAGTTAATTCAATGTCACCTTTAATAACAGAATCCTTAGCGGCACTTTATGCTGTCAAATTATCTACTATGTTCAACAATAATAACGTGATAATAGAAGGAGACAATCTGACAGTTATTAATTCTATAAAGAATATTTGAAAAATTCTCTAGGAAATACGAAATATTATTGACGGTCTTCAGAACATAATTCGACCTCGTTATAATATTAAAATTTTCCATTGTTTTAGGGAAGTCAATAAAGAACCTGACTTCCTTACTAAACCAGATGTTAGTACACATTTTCTAAAAACTGTACTAGCTAGTATGTAATCGGGATCGTATCTTATCTGATGAATATATCAGAATCATGAGACCAGTTTTCTTATAATTGAGTACGTCTTCAAAGTACTCGGAATTCTTCAGGATCATCAGTTTTGATGGTCAGGGGTTGTCATCTGGAAACAGATGAAGCCCCGGTTCTTGCCTTCTAAAAAATAAAATAAAATAAATTATCATAGTGTATCTCAACTATATATGCTAGCTATAGAATTAAAAGATACTTCATGAATCAAATCTTATGACGTAAAAGTCATTACATTTGATTTTATTTAACCCAAAGATGGTAAGTATAACGTCTTTGTACCAGCTAAATCGAGAAGATTAGACACATTTGACATTCTTTATTAGAGGTGAGTTCTAGGGGGGGAACTCTTAAGATAAAAATGAGAACTATTCTCAACCCTAGATCTAGAATTATCAACGCTCTAGATTAAATCTGAAAGTTTGAATAAATTTAAATGACACAGTGGTAATTTTGTAAATAGAGGAAAAATGACTATTGATAGAGAGTATTTCATACATGTTATCTAGTGATTATTAGCTTAGGTTAGGATCATTTGGGAGCTATTTTATATGTAATTGCATGATCCGGAGTTGAAGAGAAGAAGTAGTGATCTATGAAGATTAGTGAAGATTGAAGACGTCTTTCGAGGAATTGAAGATATCAAGTAAGAAGATGCTAGAAGACTCGACGAGAAGATGAAGACGGAGCGAAGTTGAGATCCGCGGACGACCCGCGTCCGCGGGTATGCAACAGAGGGCGATCCGCGCCTGCGGACGAGCTGCGGAGAAGAATTGAAGAATTGGCCAAGTGTGGAATCCGCGGTTGAGCCGCGGGTGGACCCGATTTCCGCGCCCGCGGATTACGCGTTGGACACCGGATTTGTTTCCGAGTTTTATCTTGTTTTGCTATTTATTTATTTATACTTTTTATTTTATTTCTTATTTCGGATTTATTAATTCCTAGGAGTATTTAAGCCTAAAAACACATTTGTTTTAGGTTATCTCAGATTACTTTGAAGAACCCTAGTTTTGCCTCCATGTCGATGTTGAACTAATTTCCATTTGTTTCGCGTGATGGTTGAAGCCTTTGACTGTATGGTTGTGAGATTCTAAACTCTATTTTGCTTTCTATTGATTGTATTGATTCTCATGCTTTTATCTTATTGATTAGTCTAGTTTGACCAGCTAGGTTTATTGGTATTGTTAATAGTCCTAGGATTTGGTAATTCCGGGTCGGAGTTCTTTATCTAGTAGCAAACACATGTTTACATAAGCGGGTCGCGGTGTTTACTTGTGAATGAGAATTGATTGCATGCTTATCTGACGGGTTGTCTGAATTGCATGTATCCTGCTATATTCTTTTGCTTAATGCTTCTATTGAATTGAGTCTTGAAGGTCTTCAGATTTGTTTAATAGGAAGTTATATCAGGGCGGGTTGCGCTGATATCTATATCTGAACAGGAATAGGAACAACAATAGGATTGCATGAGTTAGAGATATCTATGATCAACCTTGCATGTCATTGTGTGGATATTTGTTAGGTGGAACGCTTTTACAATCATATTCCCACAACTCTTGCTACTTGTTACTTTTATTTGTCTTAGGTTATAGAACAACAACCCCCCCCCCCCTTTTTGGTGTGTTAGTTGGTAATAGTCATTTGCTTAAGAATAGACTACTTGATTCTCTTGGGATTCGACCCTTGCTTTCCTGCTATACTAGTTGGTTAGTTAGGTTTTCTTTGATAGGCACAACGATTTTAGCCTTGTCAAATTTGGTGCCGTTGCCGGGGAATCAAATTTTCTGTTTTTGTGTGATTAATTATTACCAACCTTTGTGTGGACCTGTTGTATGGTCCACACCCGTACTACTGATTCGCTTCTTGTTGCTCTTGATCCAGAGATTGAAAGAACCATTAGCCGCAACCGAAGAGGAACTCGTGAGATGGCTGTCGTACCACAGACTATGAGGCAGTTAACTGCCCCAAACCTGACTCAACAGCCGCTAGCCATCACCTTTCCCGACTTGGGAGAAGGTGTGAACTTTGAACTGAAGTCTGGCCTGATATATGAATTGCCACACTTCCATGGTTTGCCAGGAGAAGATCCGAATAAGCACCTGGCTCAATTTCATGTTGTTTGCTCTAGTATGAAGCCAAAGGGTATAACTGATGATCAGATCATGCTGAGAGCATTTGGGTTCTCTTTGAAAGATGCAACGGATGATTGGATGTACAATCTAGCTCCAGGAAGTATCACTAAATGGGATGGAATGAAAAAGGTATTTCTAGAAAAGTACTTCCTTGCTATTAAGCTCAACATTCTGAAGAAGGATATTGCTACCATTGAGCAACATGCTACCGAGACTTTCTAAGAGTATTATGAGAGGTTCAAGAGGTTATGTTCGAGTTGTCCATACCATGGGTATGTAGATGAAACGCTCATCCTCTATATTTTCAATGGTTTGCTTGATGATGAGCGTCGTATGGTGAATCCAGCTTGTGGGGGTAACATCCTGAATAAACCCCAGCCCAAGCTCAAGAGATTTTCCATGAGTTATCTGAGGGCTCTAGACAGTTCAGCAAGAGAGAAAGTGTCAAGGCAATGGAGTCTCAATCAACATCTAGGCTGGAAAATGAGATGAAAGAGTTGAAAGATATGGTGAAGTGCTTAATGGTGAAGAGTGGTGCTCAACAACAAGTAAACGCATGTGGATTGTGCACTGATACAGGACATCCTACTGATGCTTGCTCACAACTTCAAGATCCAAACGCTGAGGTAAATGCTATAGGAGGGTGGCAGCAGAGACCTAGATATGATCCCTACGCTAATACGTACAATCAAGGGACAAGAGATCATCCAAATCTCAGGTGGGGGAACAATCAAAATGTGCAAAACCCTCATCTCTTGCAACCACCACCTCAGCAACAACCTCAACCACAAGCCCAAGGTTCATCCTCATTCCTTCAACAAATGGTTGAGAAACTCGCTGCAGGCCAAGTATAGTTACAACAGAACTGCATGCAATTTCAAAAGGATACAAAGTCGAGTATTCAAAATCTTGAAGTGCAGGTTGGACAGATGGCTCAAGCGTTTAATGAGTTCAGAGCAAGAGATTCGGGCAAACCACCCTCTCAGACGGTAGAAAACCCGAGAGCAAACGTAAGTGCATTGACTCTAAGGAGTGGTAGGCAATTGGAAATTAGGCCCGGAGCTGAAACAGGGGCTGAAATAGAGAGAGATGAGCAAGACGAACAGAATACACGACCGCGGATCTGATACTGAAGAAGTAGGCGAGCATTCTGCAGAGTGTGGAATCCGCGGTTGAGCCGTGGGTGGACCTGATTTCCGCTCCCGCGGATTACGCGTTGGACACCGGATTTGTTTCCGAGTTTTATCTTGTTTTGCTTTTTATTTGTTTATACTTTTTCCTTTTATTTATTATTTCAGATTTATTATTTCCTAGGAGTATTTAAGCCTAAAAACACTTTTGTTTTAGGTTATCTCAGATTACTTTGAAGAACCCTAGTTTTGCCTCTATGTCGATGTTGAACTAATTTCCCATTGTTTCGCCTGACGGTTGAAGCCTTTGACTGTATGGTTGTGAGATTCTAAACTCTATTTTGCTTTCTATTGATTGTATTGATTCTCATGCTTTTATCTTATTGAATCTTATTGATTAGTCTAGTTTGGCCAGCTAGGTTTATTGGTATTGTTCATAGTTCTAGGATTTGGTAATTCCGGGTCGGAGTTCTTTATCTAGTAGCAAACACATGTTTACATGAGCGGGTCGCAGTGTTTACTTGTGAACGAGAATTGATTGCATGCTTATCTGACGGGTTGTCTGAATTGCATGTATCCTGCTATATTCATTTGCTTAATGCTTCTATTGAATTGAGTCTTGAAGGTCTTCAAATTTGTTTAATAGGAAGATATATCAGGGCGGGTTGCGCTGATATCTATATCTGAACAGGAATAGGAACAACAATAGGATTGCATGAGTTAGAGATATCTATGATCGACCTTGCATGTCATTGTGTGGATATTTGTTAGGTGAAACGTTTTCCCAATCATATTCTCACAACTCTTGCTACTTGTTACTTTTATTTGTCTTAGGTTATAGAACAACAACTCCCCCCTTTTATTGTGTTAGTTGGTAATAGTTATTTGCTTAAGAATAGACTACTTGATTCTCTTGGGATTCAACCCTTGTTTTCCTACTATATTAGTTGGTTAGTTAGGTTTTCTTTGATAGGTAGAGGGTTGTCAACTATCATACCCTTTCATGTTACAAGCGTGCAGGGCCTCAATACCAGGGAAGCTCCCATGTTGACTCTAGCGGCGACGATGATTCTCCTTCCTCTTTCCCTCTCCCGCTCCAATGGCTCCAGATCTCTTTAAGACGTTGCCGATATTCTTTCCAATGAATTAGCACCAACTGCAGAACGCCTCTCCAGCTGCCACCAGAAGCCAGATCCATCTGTTGCACCATCTGCGGTGCCATCAGCAACGTCGCCGATACAAGCTCCCTTCCACCTTTGCCCCACACGGACACCCAAAATCATCAAATCAGGGGTGATAGGAACTGGAAAAGTCAATTAGAGATGCATATCTACAACATTGTCCATCTTAGAATATGCAGTTGTGAATCTTCTGATGTTTTCAAAAAAAGGAGAATTTCAAGGGTAACATGCTTGCTTTCTGAAATCTTCAGTACTAGTATTACTAGAAGAGTGCCATTGAAATTTCAACTTTGAATGTTCTTTCAACTTAAGTTGTTTTTACTTTATCATTTGGTCAAAATTCTTCAAAAAAAAACTTTGTTGTAGTGATATGACTTGATGTGTGCCTGGTAGATTTCATCATTTTTTTCTTGTTGGTTCACTAACTTGAACTTGTGGTTCACTCTTTGTTAGGATTGTTAGTGTGCTTCTAAATTTTAATGATTCTTGATATATGAATTGTGAGGACGAGGTGTCCTTGATGCTAGCTTAGAACATCTCTTGATTTAGGTCAAGGCGTCCTTGATGCTAGCTTAGATGCTCTTGACAATAGCTCGGATGCTCCCGCATAATTCTCCCTTCTTGAAAAAGATTCGACCTTGAATCATCCTTGATTTGAATGATAGAACAATCTTCATAGGTGTCATTCTCTTGGACGTACAACTTCCTCTGGAATGCTCTATGTACACAGCCCGACTTTATAGAACAAACTTGATGATGCGGGGAGTCCTTGCCTTCCTTCATTCATTTAGCTCCTTTATCCTTGTCCTTCCTCTTGTCATACTCATCAACGACCTTCGAATGAATCATAGGTGGAAGAACAACATTTCTACCATGAAAAACTAATGAATGGCGATTAACAAAACCATCATGGATAACTTTCTTATCATACTGCCATGAATGATCAAATAAAACATGACAAGCTAGCATAGGCACAACAATACATAAAATAGTATCATCATAATGTCCTAGTGTTATGGTGGCTTTATCATGCGTATTCAATTTCAATTTCAACTCAGCACAATCATTAATCCAATGCAGTTTATAAGGACTAGGGTAGCATATTATAGTAAGTTGCAAATTAGTAACCAATTCCATTCTAGCAATTTTACTACAACTACCTTAGTCAATAATCATGTTGCAATTCTTAATCTTATCTAGACAATGAGTATGGAAAATGTTTTCTCTGTTAGCACAAGGAGCGGGTTGAACATGCAAAGCTTTCCTAACAACCAATTAATCAACATGTTCATATTCAATTATATCTTCATCATCTAAATCAGATTTTAGATCATTAACACAAGCAACATTAGCACAAACATTATCACCCTTTTTAGATTCAGTTTCAATTTCACCTAGGTGATTAAGCATATTAGGGAAGTCCTTTAATATATGATCTCTACTTTGACATTCTAAGCACAAAACAACTTCAATTATAGTAGAAAGACTAGAAGTAGGTACTCCCTTGGTTAACTTCTTGAGGTGGAGGGGTTGTACTTAGATCCTTTTCTTTCTTCTTGTCTCTTTCCTTCTTCTGGGCAATCTCTTTGACTTGACAACTCCAACGCTCCAGTTGGGCGTTGACCTTGGCAAGTTTATTTTCCAGTTGCACTTTCCATTCTTCTTTCTCGGTTTTTGATTTTGAAAGGACGCTTAAAGAAGAATGGCTTAAACATAAATAGGTTATGCGGTGTCAACCACAGGTGGGGGTTTCCCAACCGCGTGCGTGGCCCTTCCAACCCCGGGTGCGGATGTCCAACCGCGGGCGCGGTTTTGGCTCTGCGGAACATGCTCCTTAGCTTCTTTCGCCTCTTATGCTTCCTTCTTTGTCTTCCTTTTCTTCTCAATTTTGATGGCCAAGTGTAGCAATTCTGCCATGGAGGAATAATAATACAAATCTAGTTCGTTAGCTAAGTAAAAGTTAAGTATATGAAGATACGTAGCCGTAGTAGTCTCCTCATATTTAAGCACATTAGCTAGAACCATAGCAGCTTGCATTGCGTTGTAGGTCCCTTCAACTGACATGGTTCATTGCTTCAAATTCTCCAACCTTTATGTTAGCATATGTGTGATGTGTGGAGGCACAAAGCGAGCTTTCATCAAGGTTTTCATTTGTGTTCATGTGGACACGGCTGCATGTATTCTTCTCCTTTCTTTCTCACGGTTATCCCATCATTTTAGTGCATAGCCGGTAAATTTAAGAGAAGCAAGTTGTACCTTCTTGGATTCCCTGAAGTCATGACAACTCAAACTCTGCTCAATATTGTCTTCCCATTCCATATACACAACAACATCACTTGTTCCTTCAAAGCTTGGGATTTGCACCTTGATTTTGGCAAGACCATTTTGCTCTAACTCACGTCCTCTTCTTCTTTGGACATCTCTATATGGTTGTCAATCTTCATTCTCCATGTACTCTTTCTGATAACCTCTTGGGCTTGACAATCAGCAGGGGGTCCTCGAAACTCAGTGGTCGTTCTTGGATGGGTCGATGTCCTAGACATGATCAAAGAGAAGACTAACACATAACAATGTTAAGTTAGTGAAAATGAAAACAACTCGCAAGTGTTTACTCTCGTATGTTTTCCTCTACACTCTCTCTCAATTGTTGTTGTAACAAGCTTTCTTTGATGGATTGCCTTGTATAGACCAATAAACCGAAGAGATTGAAACTAACAAGCTCCAAGCACTAAGATGAGTGTTGGTAGTAATGGAGATGGCTAGTGTAGGGGCGAGGTTTCAACTCAAGGTTCAGACTCAAACAAAAAAGACTCAACGAAAGAAAGAAACAAAGACTCAAAAACAATTGCAAGAATGTGAATGCAATCAACTAATAAGACTCAAATTTGAACTCAAGAGGATCAAAAGGAAGCATACCTTAACTTGTCTTAACCGATGTCAATGAAGATCAAAGAGGGAGTCGAGAGGGATAGGGTAGGTATGTCCCGGGTTGTTGAAGAAAGAAAAAATCGAACAGGGGCAAAAATCTCGGTCGTGTTTCTCTACAGAAGAGCATGCCGAGGGTTCGCGGTCGCAGTCGCGGTCGGTCTCGGTTTTGTCGCCGACTGAATACTTCTTTGTCTTCGTTACAGGGTCGTGGCAATCACGTTTCCTCCAATCTCTTGAATTCCGACTCAAACAAAAACATAAAATAAATGTTGAAATAATGGGACTTTTCTTTTCTTTCTTTTTTCTTTTTTTTGAATTTCTTTTCTTTTCTATTTTTTTTGTCTCAACAAAATAAAAATACAAACTCAAAGAGATATTAATCTCAGTAAAATTGAAAATAAAATAAAATAAACAACTAACTTAAATTTCCTTGTTAGAGATAAGACTCCCTTGTTGAAGATAAGGTTTTCGTTGTTGAAAGATCTTTTCTTGGGGTGCAAGGAATGAACTTTTCAGCAACTCTAGGGTTTTGTGACGGTTGCGTTTCGAATTAGGAGGGGCCGAACTGAACCGTTGGAGGTAGAGGGTGGTTGGTTGGTTGTTGCTAGTGGTGTAAGTGATGGTGAAGGTGGTGGTTCGGCCGATTTGTGGTGAAGGTGGTGGTTCAGCCGAATTGTGGTGGTGCTCCAAACTCCAATATTTCGATCTCCATAAACACAAATCAATTCAAGCTTCTTGTACGCAACCTGAATCAGACTCAACAAGAAAGATCAAAGCACTAAAAGACTCAAAATCAATTTCTGATAAAAAATTGAAAGACAAGAAACTAAAACAAATAACTTTTTTTTGTGTCTTTTTGTGATGATGATGGACTCGTGGTGTTCTTGTGAAGACGGTGACAGTGTCAACCTGGCTCTGATACCAATTTGATGCGAGGATAAGTCGTTGATGGCGATCTAGACACCAAAACTCGAACAAAGAGAAAATGCATACTTAATTAAGAGTTGATAGTAAGATAGTTGGTGGATAAGCCATATGGAACCACATCAAACAACGATTAAATTCTTGAACTCAGGAACAAGAACCTTACCGAATGATGATGAAACCGCAGAGAATAACAACCAAACACAATGGCTATGGAAGGTCAAGGCTCCTGGAGGATGCTCTATGGAGACTCGATAGCACCAACCTCATGGTGGAGATTGGCACACAAAACAACTAGGCGAGTTCAACAACAATGCTCTCAAGCACTCTTCTCACAAAACCTCTCTTTTGGAGGACATAAAACAACGTTTCTCAATTCATATTAATCATCTTGGGTTCCTAAAACAATACATAAAGCAAGCCTTATATAATGGTTTAAAGGCTGCCAAAATAACGGAAATAAACTAATTAAATGAGTATCCTAAAATGATAAAAACGGAAATAATAAATAATTCCAAGCATTCCAAAAACGAACAAAACTCGGAAACTAACAGCACCGTAACATCTGTCGTGGTTTGGAAACCACGGTCGCAGTTTTACTCTAGAGGCTACGACTTTTCTCGGGGAACAAAACACAAACAACACATGAGGAAGTCGCGGGTGGCTGCGGTCGCACGTTTGCAGGCCGCGTGCGCGGTTTTGTAGGCCGCGGTCGCGGTTCTTCCTCTGCAGCTGCATCGGCTTCGTCTTCGCCCGTGTCTGGTCAGTCTTGATCAAGGATGGCTTACTCTGACTTCAATGATGATTCATAGCGATCTTAGGTTAGAACAACTCTTGATTTAGGACGAGGTGTCCTTGATGCTAGCTTGGATACTCTTGACAATAGCTCGGATGCTCTCGCACCAAACAGGACCCCGTTTATTTTTATACCTCAGATATAAGGAATGAGTATATGAATTATTCATACCAATTTTAGTGTTTGGTAAACTAGATATTAAAATGAATCTAATCCCAAGGTATGACTCATATCTTTTTTTCTCCTCTCTAAATTTATATCAAACGCAAAGCAATTGAAATCACCCAACTCTATTTCTTGTACCCAATTTCATTCATCATTTAACGCGTGAAGGTGCTTCAACTCATAAAAACAATCCAAACCATATTTCTTGTACCCAATCTCATTCATCATTTAACGAGTGAAGGTGCTTCAACTCATATAAACAATCCAAACAAAGAATGGTCAAGGAAAAATAATAACAATATGTATGAGCATCTAAAATTAACAGAATCCAGATTACAGAATGTTCAAAATGATTGCTTTCACAAAAATCAAACTCATAAATTGCCGTTATATGTAGACTTGTAATAAAATATAACAAATTACTTGAATTCCAACATACATATTGGAAACAAAGAGTGAAGCTCAAAAATGTCAATGAAATGGACAAGAACACTAAATATTTTCAAACAACGGCAAAAATAAGAACTTATAAACAAAAAATAAATTGCTACGAATCTTTAAGTAAATTAAAATATTACAATACTGAGGATAATAAACAGCTATTACATATGATCTACAGTCAAGATTTTTACCTTTGCATATTGAAAACTATACAGATAATGAATTCGCGATATTTCCCCGACTAATTACGGACGATGATAACATTGATTTACTAAAACAACCTATGCCAATAGAAATTAAAAATGTAATTTTCCAACTCTCTCACAACAAATCCCCGAGACCTGATGGATTTAATGCTGAATTCTACCAACATTATTGGCCTATTGTGGGTAATTTAGTCATACAAGCTATACAAGCTTTCTTTCATGAGTAATGTTAAAGGACTGCCCACAATCCTTTATGTCCCCAATTCATTAGATTGTCCCATTTCAATAAATCATTATCGACCAATTAGTCTCTGTTCGACCATTTACAAGACAATTACTAAAATAATGGTCAATCGTTTACAAAATTTATTACCAAAATTAGTCCATCCTTGCCAAGCAACATTTGTTCAAGACCGCTCCATCTTTGACAATATACTAATTTCACATGAAATGTTTCATTCCTTTCATCAAAAGAAAAAAAGAAAAAGGGGATGGATGAGATTAAAGCTTGACATGGAAAAAACTTATGATAAAGTTTAATGACCTTTCATTGTCAAAGTCTTAACATCTTTCAGAATTCATAAACAATGGATTGATCGAGTAATGTCATGCATTACTTCAGTATCCTTCTCAATATTAGTAAACAATGAACCAAGCCCAATATTTCAACCAAAATGTGGACTACGTCAAGGAGATCCTATTTCCCCTTTTATTTTTATTATAGTAATGGAATATTTAGCTAGAAATCTTCAAAAAGAAGCGGACAAATCTAATCATAAAGTGGGGATACAACTAACTAGAAATGGAATTAGAATTCCTTTTTTATGCTTTGCGAATGACACAATAATTTTTGCCAATGCCAATCTTAATAACATGAATTACATTAAGAAATTACTACAGAAATTTACAGACCTTTCAGGACTTGCTATAAACTACCATAAAAGTTCATTCCAAACAACACCTAACATATCTTCTCAATAAAGACAAGGTTTGGCTTCACTTCTCAACCTACAACAAAAAATTCAATGGAAAAATATATGGGAATACCAATTGTAAGAGGAAGGGTTAAAAATGACTGCTTTCAATATGCCATTCAAAGTATGCAGAAACAACTTTCAAAATGGAAAGCTAATACCATTTCTCAAGCGGGTCGGGATATCCTTATTCAGTCCAATATTATGTGTAAAGCTAACCATTTAATGCAATGTTTCTCTCTTCCAAAAGGAATATGCGATCAGTTTGACAAAATAAACAAAGTCATTTTTTGGAATAATAATAATTCCTCATATCGGGCAATCACATCATGGGATTCAATTTGTAGACCAAAAGAATATGGAGGTTTGGGACTTCATAAAGCTGTCGACCTTAATAATGCGATTCAACATAAACTTTTGTGGAAAATTGTTACTGATAGCAATAATATTTGGGTTAAATTAATGTACCAAAATTGCTTACAAAATTCTAATCCTTTTGATTTTAAAGGTAAGAAGAAACAATCATGACAATTCTCTAGACTGTTACATCTTAGGGAACAATTTCAAAAAGGAGTAGGATGAGAGTTAGGAAACGGTGATAACATAAATTTTTGGACGAATAACTGGATTCCTAATTATAATATTAGATCTTTTTACGATCCAAATAAGCATGATATTAATACAAAAGTTTCTTATTTTATTACTAATACTAAGGAATGAGACATATCAAAACTAAATGAAATCCTTCCAAATTTTGCTATAGAGAATATCTTAAGTATTTATATCCCAAATAACTACACGGAAGATAGAGTAATATGGCTACCAAATAAGACTGGTGTTTTCAGCACATCGAAAGCCAAAAAATTTACCAATACCACTAATAATCATCCACATAAAGATTTATATACTTGGCTATGGAGTCTAAAAATTCCACCAAGATACCAATTTTTTTATGGAAGGCAATATCTGATAATCTTCCAACAACTTAGAGACTAAATAAATATTACAACATGGTTCCTTTTTAATGTTTGTTATGCAATAATCCAACATAATCTAGAGAACACTTTTTCTTTGAATGTCACCATACCACATTACAGTTAAGAAAGTTTGAAAAATTAATTAACTTCAAATTTAATTTCCAACAAAATATTCCATTTCAACAAAATTTAGAAAATATCATAACACTCCTTAAGCCGGAGAAACATAAGATAGAAGCCCTAATTTATTTATGGTATTCTTTATGGATAAACAGAGATGTTGTAATCTTTGGAAAACTTCCTCAACAATTTAGAGATCCGGCCATAATTGCATGGGAACAATTTAAGTTATGGGACACAAGTTCTAATAACATCAAAGGTCCAAAATAAAAAAATAAAAAATTAGAAGTAAAATTGAAAATCAACTATGGAGAAAACCACCTTTAAATTGGGTGAAAATAAACTTTAATGGATCATTCCGTTCAACTCAGACCTCATATGTTGGATGTATAGCTAGAAATAATGCAGGGAATGTCATTGACATATTCAATAAAAAGGTTTTCTCTTCTTCTCCTTTGTTTACAGAAGCATTGGCTGCCTTATCGGCTGTCAAGCTTGCAATGAAATTGCAATATAAGAATATTATCATTGAAGGAGATAATCTCACCAATTGTATTAATAATATCTGGAAAATTCCATGGGAAATTCGTAATATCATTACAGATATTCATAATATTCTAAAATGATTCGACAATGCCAAAATTATTCATTCCTTCAGAGAAGCAAATAAAGCCGTTGCTTTCCTAACCAAACCGGATGTCAACTCACATTTTCTTAAAACTGTCCTGCCTTGTAATCAAGACAATTTATATTATCTGATGATTATATCAAAATATTTAGACCAATGCTTATCCAGTCGGGTATAATCACTACTTGTCACTTGTTTTCAGGTTAAACTCCGACTAGTGTTAGACCCGTACCCTGTACGGGATTATATTTTGATTATATAAAGAAAAAGTATACTAATGAATATTATTATTATTATGAAAAAATGTTCGAAACATGTAAACAATATTTATTGAAATAAAAAAATATAAAATGAATAACGAATTTTTAGCTACTAAAACATTTTTATTGTTGAAAGGAATGATATATATAGTTTTTAAGATTTATTTTTGATATAATTATACAATCTATTAAAAAATAAATAAAAAATTACTATTTAACAAACTAAGTCTACAATCACTCTAAGAGCTCTCTAAAGGGGTTATCTTTAATATATATATATAAGATAGATAGATTTTCCATATATATGAACTTCTACATTATTTGGGCAAAGTGCAATCACTATGAATTAAAGACAGATTAAAGACAATAGCTAAAATTAAATCTTAATCGGATAGCAAACCAATATTCAAGAATCCAAGAATTCCAAAATAGAGATAATTGATGCAGTCAAATACAAAAACAATGCAACATAAAAGAAAATTCAAGGAATAAAGTGAACAAATACAATATGTCCTCTGCTTACAGTGCTACGCCGTATTGCTACCTATATAGCCGAATCTAGTCTCTTCCAAGTCGTAGATCACAGGTTGCAAATTTGAAGTTGCAACACAACATATAACCTAGTTTTATTCGGAGTAACTCGTAACAAATTTAATTTAAACAATATTAGAAAAATCAAACATACATAAATCAACCCTCTAATTTAGCTCCTCAATCTTCATGCATTCGCATCGTGGTGTACATCCTCCCTTACTCTCTTTTGATTTCCACTCCCTCTCCCAACTCTTTGGTTATTTGTTTAATCTAAACCAAAGTAAGAAAATGAGGCATGGAGTAAAGAAGAAGAGACAAGAAACATGTATACTCTTCTTTATACCAACATGTACAGAACAAAAATAATCAAAACGCAGAGTTTTGTATATTATCATCTTCCTTGTTTTCCCAAATTGATTTTAATGGCCTCTTTTGCATCTGCAACAGAATGTGTTCACTTATATTTTTCAGCAGGACAAAATCACTTCAGCTTACAGCTGAGTTCACTCATATTTTCACCTTTTGCAACTGTAACAAACATCAAACATTCTATATGAAGATGGCGGGAGTATGAAGTTTGCAGTGCTGAATTGATTCATAAACAACAAACACTGAATCTAGATCTCCCAAAAAATTGTTCAAAAGAAGAAACACAGCTAGCAAACCCAATGAATTGACTCATTCTCCAAACGAAATAACCAATTCCAAAACTCCGAGTGATAGCAAACTAAGTCAAGTTTAACAAAAAGCGAAGTATTCAGCTTTGCTGATGTTTTGAACAAACAGTATAATAAAGCAAAATCAAATCCTACACATTAAATTTAAATTCTCCAATGTTTTCATGGCCCCTTCAGTTTTTGCATTATTATTCTAGAAAACATCAGCATGTTCAAAACATTAGCAAAGCTGAATTTCATATTTAATTTCATGTGTAGGATCACAATTTCCATTCAGAATTTTATATATTCCTTCTGTTTTATTATCCTCTTTGCTGATGTTTTCAACGTGTTAGTCGTTTGTATAATTTTTTTTGCTCAGTTTAGAATAATAAATTCTCCTTGTTGACATTGGAGCAAACTGAACACATGGTAGTTTGCAATTTGTGTTTCTCTTATTCCATAAATTTTTACAAAAACATAGAATTAAAAACTTTGACAGTCCTGAAACTTTTCTTTTCCCTACACACAAGCTTTTTACTGGATCATGAAGTATTTATATTACTCCTATATCTATAAGATAATTTATTATTTTATGAACTAAGAAAGGATAAAATCTTGTAAACCGGAGTTTTGTAGTACTCCTATATAGTATAAGATAATCTAGCTACATTGTCATGTGAAATATCTTGTGAGACAAGGATTAGATGAGAATAAAGTATTCTACACTGAACTTTATAATGTTGTAATATTTTTTGGTATTGCATTTCTGCAGCATTGTCTATAACATTTTTTTTCTTTATTAACACTACTACTTATCTCAGCTCAGAATCGAATCCATATTTATCATGGATAAAAGGTCAATCAAATATCAGTTAAACTCGTGCTTCCTGCACATTTGTTTCTCTTCCTGCATTTTAGATATAAATCATTTTACCACATCAACCAATATAAGCATAGCAACAAATTTTGATCAAATTATATCATAAGTAGTACAATATTAATCAATATGTATGGGAGTCCAAAAAATGAAAAGGTGTGTACTACTGGGTAGTATAATATATTGTGTACAATTATAGTAATATAAAAAGAGGTGCATCTAGAATAATAAATTCTGCAATCAAATCCTATACATGAAATTCATCTTTGATGATGTTTTCAACTTGCTGATAGGTGGGATGATGACTGACTTTGAGAAAATCAACTTTCATTTCTGAAAAAAGAAAAGAGTATGAATTTTGTGAAAATTTCAATCGGCAACAAGTGTTTGCAAATGAATTTTGAATGATGGAATGAGTCGCCATTACATAAACTTCGCCCCACAACAGAGATGGTACAACTGTTAGGGATATGACATCAACAATCATCTCATTTAACACAGTTTGACTGATCTAGATCACAACTGAGCAAGCATACCTGCATTATCATTATCTCATGGAAATTAGGCACTAAGGATAATCTCCGAGATCCAGACAAAGGTGTTCCATTGTTGACCATGCATTGTTCAGTACACAAGTATGTGGCTTCCAAAAATAGTAACCAAGATGGCCTTGTTTCAATGCACTGTAACATCAAAAGTCTCCATTGAAGTAAAGAGAGTTGGATTGAATTAGAACTAATAAGTTGATTGAAAGGAGCAACAGTAAAACCAGCTAATATTATCAAAATGGTATGCCGAACCAAGAGGAACCTATTAATGTAAGAGATTAGAAGAGAAAAACAAAATAATAAACTGCATAATTAGACAATCTTTAAACATAATGGATCACCTCAATCTGTTTGTCAATTTCAGTACCAAGCACTTGACATGAATTCATGATGTTTGGATCAATGGATTGACCTAATTTGATGTCTTCCATACGTTTTATGATTTGGAATTGCTCTTTTTGTTTCATTCAGAGGATGTTCTCCAGTCTTCCTTAGTTCTTGGGAAAACAACACTACAAAAAGTATAACAATATCATCCAATAATTTAGGCAATGATGAGAAAAAAAAAAAGTAGATGGAGAAACTTGTATTACAAATACCACCCCTCTGTGCAATTGTCAATTTAAGTGTCACTTATAAGCAAAGACGCCCCTAACAGAAATCCTAAAGTTCTCTGCAACAGCTACAAGGCTAGAGTGACCTACAAAACTAATAATAATATGAAGAACTGAGTCAAATTAAAACCAGAAAATTGCACTGTTGTACATTAATTTCTCAGGAAATTAAACAAAACTCACCCATCAAATAAAAAATCACCTATACAACCAAACTTTTCAATCACAATTCACCAATTAATTAAATAAATAGAGTTGCATACCTTGAAAGAAGGAGGATGTTCTGCAGTATTCCTTAGCGCTTGGGAAAACAACACTGCAAAAATTACAACAATATCATCCAATAATTTAGGCAATGATGAGAAAAAAAAAGTAGATGGAGAAACTTGTATTACCAATACCCCTCTGTGCAATTGTCAATTTAAGTGTCACTTATAAGCAAAGACGTCAACTACAAGGCTAGATTGACCTACAAAAATCAAAATATGAAGAACTGAGTCAAATTAAAACCAGAAAATTGCACTATTATACATTAATTTCTCAGGAAATTAAACAAAACTCATCCATCAAATAAAAAATCACCTATACAGTTGAACCTTGAAAGAATAGAGTTGCATACCTTGAAAGAATTTCACATTGTTGGTCTCAGCAATGTCGATGTCGTCTTCTTTATGAGGAACCGGGGCTATTAGTCTTGTGTTGTCTGCATTGGAGCTATGATAACACGGGATAAGATGAAGTGTAACTGAGCAAGCGTAATTTTCCAAACGAACCCTAGTTAACAGGATTGGAGAAACTGGAGGAGGAGAAAGTTTAAAAAGAGTGAGGAATAGAGAATAAAGAGGTTGGAGGAGAAGTGTGGCCATTCTGCTATTAGAGTCTCTATCATATGGGAAAAGTGTAGTTAAAAGAGGAAGAGGAGGAGAGTCGAGAGAAAATAGAGGAGATAGTGGGCAGCGCAGTTAGAAGGAATCAGGCGAGATTGTGAGAAGACCTAGGGTTTTTAGGATTTTTTTTTTTTTTTTTTTGGTAAATAGGGTGACATGGTGCTTAAGTGACGAAAATTTTAACAAAATGATGGCTTCTCACTTACTCCCTCTGTCCCTTAATGTTCTTCTCATTCTCTTTTTACACATTTGCCGAGACACATTTTATAACGTTAATATCTCCAAATATACGTTAATAAAAATTATAAAATTTTGATATTGTTAAAGTTCTCGCCGAGACGAATCAAATAAGATCTCATATTACTATGTTATTTCTTATATATTGGACGATATATCGAAGATTCTCTTGTAATATAAATAGTGTCAAAAATTACAATGAGAAGAGCATTTGGGGACGGAGGGAGTATATTGTAGTTAGGTAGATTCTTGTTTTTTTTTTTTTTTTTTTTTCCGAAACCGTACAACTTACCTGTAGAGGCACGTGTACTAGTAGTTCTACTCCCTCTGTCCCTATTTGTTTGTCCACTTTTCTTTTCGGGTGTCCCATTTTGTTTGTCCACTATTCTATTTATGTCACTTTATTCTTCCCATTTTATCCCTACTATCAACCTATAATTACCAACTTTTCACTTTTTCTCTTTCTCAAATTCCAATCTTATCTACTCTTCCTCCCTATCTCTCTTCTAACCCTTCACTTTATACTTTTTTTCTCTCCTATAATCATTATATTCTTACAATTCCTTAATTTCCGTGAAAATCGTACTTGTGGACAAACAAAAAGGGACGGAGGGAGTACATGAAAGTGCACACGTGCCTGTTGGACCCGGTTCTCGCGATCAATAACGTGGACCCGGTTCTCGCGACTCTAATGACGCAAACCCGGTCCGCAACCGAGGAGCAGGCCGCGAGCCCATAAGGCCAGAAATTGGATCGAGAATGAGAGGCCCACTAAGGAGCCCAATAGGTGAAGAGAGAGATACCAGATTGTGAGGGACCCACTGTCTGGTTATAAATCCTAACGGCAAAGAGAGAGAAAAGGGCAGTCGACTGAGAGCATCTTCTTCCCCCTTGAGAGAGAGAAAACACAGAAGGCGATTACTCGTTTCCGAGCTCGTCTCTTCGTTCCCGGTTCACCTCTTTTAGTAGGAAATCGGATGATCGGTACCTGGATTCTGACTCTCGGTATCGTCATCGTGCTTTTGAGGTTCGATTCGTCACGATTGGATGAGTTTCATCATTTACTGTTTCATTGAGTTGGCTCACGAGGTTTCATTGTTTTAGTCATTACTTTGATCGCTATCTTCTCTTTGTGTTACTTCATTCTGTTGTTGTTATTGAGGCATTGTGTTCATTTACCTGTAGCTATTACTGACTTGAGCGTCGGAGAGCCAAATCAGGGGGTTCAACCTTCCGGTTTGGTTGTGCATGTACCGTAGGGATTGAAGAACATCAAGAATAGAAGAGAATAGCACATTTTGATCCAGATAACAGTGTGTTACAAGTTGTGGCTCCAGTTTGCGTAAGGAAGGTCTCCAGCATTTGAAGATTCTTAGAAGGCCAGATCTCGCGAGGTGTTGATTGCGAGATCGCGAACATCTGGGCTCCAACACTGGCGCCGACCGTGGGGACCTCCTCGCGCAGCTAGCTCCCTTTGAAATCTCGAGAGTCAGTTCGCGAAGGGCAGAATCATGGTTGAAACTGGCAGAAGCGGAACAGTAAACGCCACCACATCACACCTCAATCAAAACACTCTCAATCCCCCACCACTCCCTCGCGTCGAAGAGGAAACCCCCGAGCTTATCACTATCCCTCGGGAGCAGAATGAGCTTTTTGCCGCCTGGATAGCGCAAGGCGCCCCGATTGTCCCAAATACAGCTAACCAAAGGGTCGAACCTCTCAACGACCAGACCAATCGCGACGCGAGAGAAATTAATCGAGAAGAAGTAGCTGAAATTGTCCCGGATGACAGAGCCTCGGTTTCTAGAAGGTCGAGGAAGAGAAATGACACTCACGACGTGGGACGGGGACGGTTCGACTTGAACCAGGCCCCAATGAGTCATCAGGAGCACTACAACTCTCAACATGATGATAAAACCGCCAGGGTCACGTTCTTAAATGGGCTTGCCGACGGGAGTGAATTCAAAAAACACCTATACAGAAAGCAGGAAGGGTCTTATCAAGCCATGTTGGAAAGAGCTTACGTCGAAATACAAGTTGAGACTCACTCGAGCGCACCCGCAGGGGGTGGAGGTCAGAGCAAGCAGAACCAGAGCCAGAACTCTAGAAAGAGTAATCAGAATTGGGGGAACAAAAGACAGCAATTTGACCAGGGGCAGAGTGATTCACGAGCTCCAGGTTTGGTAACTCAGCGTCAGAATCAGAATCAGTACCAAGATTACAGACAGAATACGGACCAGAACCAATTTCAGGAGCAGAATTTAATGAACCAGAGGGATGACCACTCCGGCTACAGAGGTCGCGGCCGAGGCAATGGAGGCCAAGGTCGCGGTCGCGATGGAATGTGGTGCGCCAACCACAACTCCACTACTCACAACACGGATGAGTGCCGGAGTGGCCCAAGGATGAACAACGAACCCGAGCAGAGAGCCGTCCTCATGAATCAGAGAGGCGGGGGAAACCATCAAGGCAGGGGTGGTAGAAACCCTGGCCGGGGGCCATTCAGAGGGGGAAACAACAACGGTGGACGAGGAAGGGGGCGCAATCAGCAGCACGCGAACGATCCTCATCCACCTCAACGTAACCAAGATTTCCCGCGACCAGACGGTCATGTAGGGACCATAGCTGGGAAGCATGTCCCTATACCCCCGAACAGGCGTGAGCAACGCAAGATGATCAACGCACCGCTCCCTCGCAGGCTCCCAGTTATGAGCATCGCGAAGCCCCTTCCCAGAGAACCATATCAACTAGTTTTTTCTAACGAAGAGATCAATGAGTGGGCAGTCTCTTCTGGTGACCCATTGGTTATACATCTACAAATTGGCACGAAACTAGTCAGCCGTATTCTGGTTGACACGGGCAGCTCTGCCGACATAATATATCTGGATGCCTTCGAAAAGCTAGGGGTTGATCCACGAATGAAGAGACCGACACGAACAACCTTAGTAGGCTTCGCGGGAGAAAGAGTCACTGCTCTAGGAGTGGTGAGTTTAGATGTGGTGATGGGAGATGAGACAGGGCCACGAAGATCAGAAAAGATTGATTTCGTGATCATCCCGACAAGCTCTTCCTATAACGCAATCATCGGGAGAGGCACGTTGTGCAAGTTTGATGTCGTAGTATCCATGAGCCATTTCTGCATAAAGTTTCCCACACCATCCGGAACTGGAGTCGAGACGGGTGTGGAGAAGGAGAGCATCTCTTGTTATATCAAGTCTGAAAAGGGAGAAGAAACGCCTCTGCTCGTGAATCAACTTTTTGTCCCGGGCATGCCTAATGTTGAAGAGGAAGCTGAGTTAGATGTTCGCGAGCCCCCTAGATATCAGGATTCTGAGGGGGATGTGGACAGAGCAAAGTTTTCCGGATTTAAAACGCAGGAAGTCACTCCTTTTGTGAACAAAGAAGAGAAGTTATCGGTAGGGGGTAACCTTGACCCTGTGGTGATGGTAGAGATTGAAAACTTGCTATCAGAATCGCGAGATGTCTTCGCTTGGTCCCCCAAAGATTTGAAAGGAATTCCCCCATCAGTGATCACTCACTCTCTAAACATTAGCAACGATATCCTTCCCAAGAGACAGCGAAAGAGAAAGCAAGCGGGTCCGAAGAATGAGGCCGCGGCCGCAGAGCTCGCGAAACTCCTAAAAGCTGGGTTTGTTAGACCAGTACAATACCCGGCATGGTTGGCTAATGTTGTCATGGTCGCGAAGAAAGGAACGGGAAAATGGAGGATGTGTGTAGATTTCACAGATTTAAACAAAGCTTGCCCGAAAGACAGCTACCCACTACCTTCTATTGATCAGCTTGTAGACTCCACTGCAGGACATGAGGCACTCAGCTTTTTAGATGCATACTCGGGATACAACCAAGTCAAGATGAACCCCCTTGACTCAGAACATACCTCTTTCATAACAGACAAGGGAACCTTCTGCTACAAAGTGATGCCTTTCGGCCTTAAGAACGCGGGGGCCACTTTCCAGAGATTGGTAGACCGCATTTTCAGTGATCAGATAGGAGATACAGTTGAGGCCTACGTTGACGACATTGTGGTGAAAAGCAAGGAGCAGAGTAATCATGCTCGTGACCTGGCATAAGTATTCGCGACGCTCAGAAAGTACGGGATGAGTCTAAACCCAGACAAGTGCGTGTTCGGGGTCACAGAAGGAAAATTTTGGGGCTTCATGATTAGTGCTCGCGGTGTCGAGGTAAATCCCGATAAAGTCAAAGCCGTTCTCGATCTTGAACCACCGCTGTCTACCCATGAGGTCCAACGGTTTGTAGGCCGAGTAAATTATTTGGGGAGATTCTGTGCCAAGTTGGCCGAACGAAACCTCCCCTTCTTCGAAATTTTGAGAAAACCAAAGAACTTTGAGTGGACTGAAGAATGTGGTCAAGCATTCGCGAGCCTCAAAGAACATCTGACAAAGCTCCCGATCCTATCTTCCCCGGTTCCGGGAGAAACTCTCCAGTTGTATCTCGCGGCTAGCTCAAGGGCGGTAAGTGCAGTCCTTGTTCGCGAGTCAGAAAAGCCAGTCTATTTTGTTAGCCGAGCTTTATTGCCCGCGGAGACACGGTATTCCCCAGTTGAGAAGTCTGTACTTGCACTGATAACGGCTGCTCGCAAACTAAGACCCTATTTCCATGCACACCCGATTGAAACCCTAACGGACCTGCCACTGAATAGCTTCATGACAAAACCAACCGTTGCAGGGAGGCTCACGAAATGGGTCATCGAGATGTCAGAATTCGATGTAGTATATCGGCCCAGGCCAGCTATCAAAGCACGGGCGCTTGCCGACTTCATTGTCGAAACAAGTTTCAGAGAAGGGGAAGTGGTGAATCCGTATGGCGAACAGATGATGTGGATAATGCACACAGACGGAGCCGTGAATGACGAAGGATGTGGAGCGGGTGTGATTCTCACATCGCCTATGGGAGATGAAATAAGCCACGCCATCGCACTGAAATTCAAACCCACGAACAATGAAGCTGAATATGAGGCCTTGATCGTAGGGCTAGAATTAGCCATTGGCCTTTCAATCTCTGTGCTATCATGTTGTTGCGATTCAGAGGTTGTGGTAAAACAGGTACAGGGGCTTTATGAAGCACGAACAGGGAACCTCCCGCAGTACCATGCACGGGTCGCGACATTGACCTCGCTTTTCATGCATTTCGAAATAAAGGCAATCCCGAGAGAACTGAATAAGAAAGCAGACGAACTCGCGAAGATGGGAGCCGGATGGGAAGGTCCCAAAGAAGAACGCGAGCGAAGATCAGGGTTCATGGTATCAAAGGGGGGGCCCCCGAAATATCTATTTTTTGTGAAAGAAGAAAGCGCCATCAGTCGCGAGATTGAGATGATGGCGATCAACACCTCGTCCGAAGATTGGCGTCGCCCATTCATTGATTACCTCAGATATGGTCGCGGTCCAACTGACCCGAAGGAGCTCATACAATTAAAAAGAAAGGCTGGACGTTTCTATATCAGCAGAGGCGAGCTTTACAAGAGAGGAGGTGACCCTTGCGAGCTGAAGTGTATGGGTCACTACGAGACAAAAGCCTACCTCGAAGAGCTACATGCTGGGCTGTGTGGGACACACGCAGGGTGGAGACCCCTGGTGTACAAGGCTTTCCGCCAAGGGCATTTTTGGCCCACAATGAAACAGGATGCTCAAGCGATGACGCGAGCTTGTCAGGCATGCCAGTATTTCGCCCCTGCCTCCCACCAACCAGGGGTCCAGCTTCAGATCATGGGAAGCCCCATCCCCTTCGCGATGTGGGGGTTGGATATTCTTGGCCCTTTTAAACCAAAGGCCCCGGGTCAGCTCGAGTATATCATTGTCGCAGTCGACTACTTCACAAAATGGATTGAAGCGGAAGCACTCGCGTCGACAACAGTACCTGTAGTGAAAAAGTTCCTTTGGAAGAACATTATCTGCCGCTATGGGTTGCCACGCGAGATTGTAACCGATCGTGGCCCTCAATTTAACTCGCCCCAGCTGATGGCATGGTGCAGCGATCTGGGAGTTAATTTGAAAATTGCTTCAGTTGCACATCCACACTGCAATGGGCAAGTAGAAGCCGTCAATAAAAGCATTGTCACGGATCTGAAGAAAAGACTAGATGGCGCCAAGGGCAGGTGGGCGGAGGTCCTGCCACTTACTCTCTGGGCCAATCGAACCACAGTGAAAAAAGCAACAGGAGAGAGCCCTTTCGCCCTCGCGTATGGAGTAGAGGCCGTGGTTCCAGTAGAAATTTTGTTCCCAAACGAAAGACTCCTTCACTATGACTCGGAAACCAATGACGAAAAGATGAGGATGGAACTCCAACTTCGCGAAGAAACCCAAGAGATGGCGGTTATCCGGGCGGCCGCTTACAAAGCGGGCGTCGCGAAGTATTACAACAAGCATGTCAAGGAAAGAGGTTTCGTGAAAGGAGATCTGGTCCTAAGAAAGACAGAGGGGGGAAAACTCGATCCCAACTGGGAGGGGCCGTACATAGTGGATCGCGAGGTCGCCCCAGGGGCCTATCGACTGAAGGATAGCTCTGGCAATCACGTTGCAAATTCCTGGAACGTGATGCGACTACGCCGCTATTACGCCTAGCCTACTCCCCCACACAGGTATGAATTCCCACGTTTTTTGTAACATGTCTGCATACCTTAGATAAATATTTCATGGAAAGCGATACAATCGCGATATAAGACGTCCTAACAAGCTGTATGCAGGCGAAAGAACCGATTGAAACTAAACATTAGCAAGAATCTATCATCGGGTTACAAGAGGAATAAATACTTTCGCCACAAAGGGGGACGTAATCTCAAAATAAAAGGTACGTGCACATTTCGAGAATTCAGAACGTTGCATAAATCCCGTGACGCTGGGCTGGGGCCAAGAGCACCCACCCAGGTCGCGAAGCCGTGACACTGGGCTGGGGCCAAGAGCACCCACCCAGGTCGCGAAGCCGTGACACTGGGCTAGGGCCAAGAGCACCCACCCAGGTCGCGAAGCCGTGACACTGGGCTGGGGCCAAGAGCACCCACCCAGGTCGCGAATCCGTGACGCTGGGCTGGGGCCAAGAGCACCCACCCAGGTCGCGAAGCCGTGACGCTGGGCTGGGGCCAAGAGCACCCACCCAGGTCGCGAAGCCGTGACGCTCGGCTGGGGCCAAGAGCACCCACCCAGGTCGCGAAGCCGTGACGCTGGGCTGGGGCCAAGAGCACCCACCCAGGTCGCGAAGCCGTGACGCTGGGCTGGGGCCAAGAGCACCCACCCAGGTCGCGAAGCCGTGACGCTGGGCTGGGGCCAAGAGCACCCACCCAGGTCGTGAAGCCGTGACGCTGGGCTGGGGCCAAGAGCACCCACCCAGGTCGCGAAGCCGTGACGCTGGGCTGGGGCCAAGAGCACCCACCCAGGTCGCGAAGCCGTGACGCTGGGCTGGGGCCAAGAGCACCCACCTAGGTCGCGAAGCCGTGACCGTCCGAGAGTGGGTAACGACATTCGTCCTCCTCACCTCGACCACGAAGTCCTGACCTTGATGGGATAGCAAACCATCAAGGCATGGAGCTCAACGAGTGACACTCCTGAAAAACGTCAATCATGAAACTATATACTTAGCATGGAAATATGCAATACAAAACGCTAATGAATCCCCATCTATTTTGACAGACACTCCTGCATTAAAGAAGCGAACGGTCATAGGCATGATCGCGAACGAAACAGAAAATGGCAGTTTGCGAGGAAACAGGCGCTAAAACTCCAATTATCCGCGAGCATGGATTTCCCAAGGCATCAAGAATACCTTAGCTAAGGTATGATGAGATAAACACGCGAGCTACTTTGTTTTGTCACAAGAACAAAGAATCTGATTCCAATTCATTATAGGAAATCACATTCTCAGACACAAAGACACTCATAGGTGCACGAAAAACCCTACTACTGGCTCATACGCATGCAGTAGCCAGGTGAGAACACACTCTTTATCGCATCACAGGTCGTGACATATGAATAATCTATACTTACGCGATCGATTTTCTCGCAGGGTTTTTCGTAAGACCAACAGAAGAATCTTTCCGGACGAAAGATGTTGAAGAGTGACCTATTTATAATATTAAGTATTCTCATTTTGGAAACATTTTTAAGTTCTAAAGTCCATTAATGAGACACATACTTGTAATCGCGACAGCACAAAGATGCACATTACATTTTGAGTTCCAAAGTTTTTCCGATAGTCCCAGTCTAATTTATTCATAGAACCTCGTTCACTCTCCCTCCTTTCTTAACACATAGGGCTCGCGAGACTGTAAACATCCTCACGAACACTATGGGGGGAGGGGAAGAGGAGGAGAAATCACCATACAAACACAAAATAAAGAGACATTAAAAAGCACTAAGCCTAGAGAGGAACGACGACCTTCACTTGATACACCACAGTCTGAACAGGAACTTCGGGTGGATTAGCACGCCACATGGTGAAAGTCACCTCATCTCCCTCACGAAGATCATTCTCATACGCAAACTCACTCCAACCTTCGCCCAGAAAGTAAGAACTCCCAGCCTTGTCCAGAGTCACGTCCCAAGGTTCGAAATTGACGCAAAGGACAAGACTCTTACCACCGAAATGGCTAAGGTGTCGATCACAATGTTCCTTCGGGAAACGCTATACGTAGAGAAGAGGAGTCTAAGAAACGAACAAGCAAAGAAAGGCAAAGTAAAAAAGGATATTTACCAAGCATCTGCCAGTAATGGCAGAGGAATCCATAGTAATAGTGAAAGACTCATCCAGAGACCCCTCTCGAGTTCGTCGTGTCCTGGCCATGGTGGTATTCTTTGAAAAAGGTAGACAAAGAAGGAGAAGGCAGGAAGCGCTATTTATAAAAGAAATACACCTGACCCGCAATTAATGCATTGAATGATTAAAGCAGAAAAGTAGTTGGGAGAACAAAAGCAATAAACACACAAGACGTGCAAGGAAATAATTGTACGGTCTCCTCATGAGACCCAAAGAAAATCGTCTAGACTCGCGATCACATTCCGATCCACGGGCCACAGAACCAAATAACAAATTGTGTATAACACCAACCCAAGAGTTTGCAGACAACGCATAAAAAGAAGTTAAACTTCGTCAGGAAGATCCAGATACCCATCAGCTTCAAACAGCGCTGAATCGCGAACCCCTCCCGCACTACCAACGTCTTTGGCTGACGCGATGTTTTCTTCAGCAGCAGTCTGTTCGCTGTCAAAAGTCACAACATCGACCCCAGCATCCACATCAGACGATCTGGCACAAGAGCGAGTCGAAGAGTCCGCTGTTTTCTTCATCCTTTCCTCCGAATAAATTACCCTTTTAGGCACTTTAGGAGTTGGGACTAGAGGAATGTGAGACTCCATCCCTCTAACGACTCCTTCGCCTTCAGGTAAGAAGGGTTCGACGACCCAACCTTCAAGAAGGCTCGCGTCGTCGTCAACAAAGGTTCCAAGAGGAGGAGAGGTATACGCAGGGATCTCGGCTGGAAGACCATAGAGATCCGTAGGATCATAAGGAAAGCCAGTCACTTTGTGTTTCCTGAGCTGACGCTTGAGTGCAGTGATTACCAGGGTGTCGCGAGCCAAACTGATAAAATCAATACGACATTTCTCGCGATAGCTAGAAGCATACTGCTTGGCACCTTCGCGACGACCCTTGTCAAAAGCTTGGTCTTTCTCTTGTCGAAGCAAAGATAGCTCTGCATGGTGATTGCGCTCCATAGTCCTGACCGAAAGCTCCAAGTCACTTATCTTCGCCATCAGCTCATTTACCCTGTCAACATTCCTCTCTTGCTCCTCCTTTAGTTTTTTCTTCGCGGCCTCCTTAGCAAAATCGACCATCTGGTTATATTCTCCCTCCATCTTATTGTAGCCATCTTCAAGGGCGATGGAATATTGCCCCGATGCCTCGTTGAGAAGAAGCGACTACAATAAGCAAAATATGCTAGTTAAAATCACCTACCGACAAGAAGGAAGAAAAACATTCAGGAAAAAAATAAAGGAAACCCACCGCCAGATTGAGTCTCGCGAGCCCTGCTTTACCCCGAACAATGCCCTCTAAAAATCCAGGCATCTCTGGGAAACCTGGTCGATCGCGATGAAAGAACGTTCTCACTACCTCTTCCTCGGGAAAAAGCTCAGCCAGGTCCTGAGAAGGGGTATCTTGACCACCTTCAAGGATCATGGGCTGCTTACCCTTGGCAGTCTCCGAGGCCCTCCCTGCAGGGGTTGCTCGGTGCGAGGAAGGAGACCCGCCGGCCCCTAAGGGGATTGTCGAACCAATCGGGGATTGGTCGTCTAGAGGCTCTGGCGCGCGTGTTTCGGTCTCCACAGATTGAAGCACGGACTCGCAGATATTAATACCGCCAGCAGAGGTTTTCTTCTTTTTTGAGGGAGTTTTGTTCTTGTTCGCCAGCTGCTTTCGGCGCTTGCTCTTCTGTGGGGCGGGAACCTGCTCATCAATAGTTTCCTCGTCAAAAGAGTAGTCAGAACCCTCCATAGTCGCGAGACGCGAAAAGTATCCTGTCTCTGCAAATAAAATAAAATAAAATAATAAAAATATATAATAAAAATCCATAAGCATATGACATCGCGAGTCCGTAACAATAAAAAAAAGAAAGAAAGGATAAGTAACAATAAACAAGAAAACCATTGGACGAGAGACATAAGAAATACCATAATGGTGCTTAAGACTAAGTCCACGCTGGGCTAGCACCTCGTGGGTAATACACCTCAGGAATATGCGTGTCGAAACAAGATCAGGGAAACTATGGAACTTGCGGTAAAGACAATCTTTCTTAGGCTGAGACCAGTTACCAGATTTAGGTTGAGTCGCGAGCATCGATATCTTAGTCGAGACCCCAGAACCCGGAGGTGGTCGTACCAAAAACCAGTCAACCTTCCACTTCGGTAGGCGGGGAGGACCATCCCACTTCGACTTGCCATTTTTTACTGCTGTAAACATCCCCATTTCCTCAGGAGCCCTTCGCGTAGAGAACATAAGGAGAAAATGACAAGGATTGGGTTTTACCCCGATGTCTTGACACCTCATCACATAAATAACCAAGGCCCTCCAGAAGTTAGGATGCATCTGAGCTGGGCTGTAGGTCAGCTCTCTCAAGAGCATTTTTGATGCGGGAGCATCTGAGCTATCATCAAGGACGCCTCGTCCTAAATCTAAAGATGTGCTAACCACTGGAGCTAGGGCTAAAGATCGCTATGAGCCATCATTCAAGTCATTGATAGTAGCCCGAGCTCGTATTGTAGCCATTCAAGCTCGTAGAGATCCGGTTCGAGTCAAGATGAGAAGTCAAGTACTGAAGATGAAACAAACTAGACTTCAAGACGAAACTCTAGGCTTTGGAATCGCTCAATTCCGATATCAGACGAGAGAGAACGAGCCGTTTCAAAAAGAGCTGTCGGCGACATGTCTACAACCGCACCCGCGGCTCCATAACCGCACCCGCGGCTCCATAACCGCACCCGCGGCTCCAGCCGCGCCCGCGGCTCATTCGCCGAGGACTCCTCCTGAACGCGCCCGCGGCTCACTAACCGCGCCCGCGGCTCATTCGCCGAGGCCTCCTCCTGAAACAATATGTTCGAATGTTTAAATTGTTACTCGGATTATTATTATTTTTAGGATTTGCTTTTATTGTTTATTTCTTTAGTTGGCATCCTTATGAACCCTATATAAGGCTGCCTTAGTTATTGTTTTACCCCGCCCCCCCAGACTTTGATATTGAATACAACGTTTATCGTTTTTTCCTTCCAAAAGAGAGCTTTTGTGAGAAGAGTGCCCCGTGTGCATTGTCGTTCAGTTGGCCCTAGTTGTGCTTGTGTGTGTCAATCTCCTCCATAAGGTTGGTGCTATCGGGACTCCATAGAGCAACCTCCAGGTGCCTTGACCCACCAAAGTCATTGTGTTTGGTTGTAATCATCCGTTGGGGTTTCTTCATCATTCGGTATGGTTCTTGTTCTTAAGTTCAAGGGTTTTATCGTTGTTTGATTTGGTTCCAATTGGCCTATCATTCGAATTATCCTTCTTTCATCTCATTCTAATTCCGCCTTTCTTCTCTGTTCGAGTTCCTATTCGAGTTTGGTGTCTAGGTCGGCAACTGCGGCTTATCCCCGCATCAATTTTAGTAAAGTTGGAGAAGGGGAGCCTAAAGCCTAATTTAAGGGACGACATGCTCAAAGGAAAGAAAGTGCCATACTCGTCGAGAGAAGTCCCACCCAGAGATGGAAGGGCAAAAATTGTACCCTCTGGAAAAGGATAGGTATCCGCGACGGTAAAAAGGTCGCGAAGGGTAAGATCAGAAGGGAGGGCCGTAAATGGGTTCCCGAGGTTCTTGACCTTTTTATGATGGACGCGGCGAGTCAAAATCTGTACACGGCCCGCCGGGTTATGAAAAATATCTTCGATTTCCACGCGAGGAAGATCACCTCGCCAGGAGTAAAACTTCTCGTAGTCCTCGCGACCGATTATTACGTCCTCAGACTCCCGAGGAGGACTTTTATTGCCACAACCTGCATCTGGTCGCGAGGTAGACGGAACTTCGTCGTCGTTATGTCTAATAGAGTTTCCTGTGGACGATCAAGAAGAAAAAGATCGAGAGTTAGTTTTCCAGGGAAAGAACACGAAACGCGAAGGCTAGAAGGAAGCTTCACGAGCCATAGGAATAAAAAACAAAGAAAACCCTGGAAAACAAGAAATATAAAATCTAAGGGGAAGTTAAACAGATTTCTGGTAGAAACCCTAAGAAATGGTGATATGAATAGTTCAGAGGCCATGAGCGGGAAAAAAGAATTGACTTTGAAGAATAGTGAAGGTTTCAACAGTCTAAGATGACCTTTAAGGGAAAAAAGAGTGCCCATCGAACAGAAGAAAGAAGAAGAGGCACCGCCCAGTAAATGACCAGTAGAGGTACGATGAAAAATCGCCTGACCGCCATGAAAACCAGTAAAAGCTTCGAAAAAACACAAGAAATAGCGGAGGTACAGAAATATCGAAATCATGTGTAGAAGCAATAGAAATCAACAAATGAAAAACGAATTCAAGATAGAACTTACCAGCCATTTGTAATTCGAAGATCGTCTGAACGAATGAAGATTTCTCGAAATTTTATTAAGGATGGGTTTTACAGAGGAATATGAGCGGTTGAAGTAAAGAAGAAAAGAAGAATGTAGTCTGGCAGCCTTTTATAAGAAGATAAAAATCCCAAAAGGGAGCCACGTGTTGAAAGGTGTCAGAACGCGGGAATACAAAACGACTCGAATTTAAAATTCGAAATTCAAAAACAAGCGCGATGGAATGAGGAGGCGTCGCGAGCGAATAATCTCCATGGGACTCCTCGAGAACCCGATTTCAATTCTTACCCAAGCTTTGTCTTCGCAAAGACAAAGGCTTGGGGGGCTGGCTGTTGGACCCGGTTCTCGCGATCAATAACGTGGACCCGGTTCTCGCGACTCTAATGACGCAAACCCGGTCCGCAACCGAGGAGCAGGCCGCGAGCCCATAAGGCCAGAAATTGGATCGAGAATGAGAGGCCCACTAAGGAGCCCAATAGGTGAAGAGAGCGATACCAGATTGTGAGGGACCCACTGTCTGGTTATAAATCCTAACGGCAAAGAGAGAGAAAAGGGCAGTCGACTGAGAGCATCTTCTTCCCCCTTGAGAGAGAGAAAACACAGAAGGCGATTACTCGTTTCCCAGCTCGTCTCTTCGTTCCCGATTCACCTCTTTTAGTAGGAAATCGGATGATCGGTACCTGGATTCTGACTCTTGGTATCGTCATCGTGCTTTTGAGGTTCGATTCGTCACGATTGGATGAGTTTCATCATTTACTGTTTCATTGAGTTGGCTCACGAGGTTTCATTGTTTTAGTCATTACTTTGATCGCTATCTTCTCTTTGTGTTACTTCATTCTGTTGTTGTTATTGAGGCATTGTGTTCATTTACCTGTAGCTATTACTGACTTGAGCGTCGGAGAGCCAAATCAGGGGGTTCAACCTTCCGGTTTGGTTGTGCAGGTACCGTAGGGATTGAAGAACATCAAGAACAGAAGAGAATAGCACATTTTGATCCAGATAACAGTGTGTTACAAGTTGTGGCTCCAGTTTGCGTAAGGAAGGTCTCCAGCATTTGAAGATTCTTAGAAGGCCAGATTCTTAGAAGGCCAGATCTCGCGAGGTATTGATTGCGAGATCGCGAACATCTGCTGCAACAGTGCCAACAATCTGATCATCTCAGTCGACCTCTCCCCATCTCTATCCTCTTACTTTCTCTGCCATTTCGGCTTCCCTCTCTCTATCACGGCATAATCGTCACCGTTTCAATCCAGATAGAGTTAAATAATAATAATGCCATTTGAACAAAGCAAAATCCTGAGCTTGTCAGCATCAACTTGTGGCATAGAACAACGATTCATTGGCCAAAGTCAGCAAAACGCGATCGTACCTGCGGATTTGGCGTATTAGGGTTCAGGATTTGGTTTCACCGGCAATCGGATGCTTTGTAGTTGCCAGATTCTTCATTTCTGGGGATGGCACAAACTTCTGCGGCACGGACCTACGCCTATTTGACTGCGCTCACTGTAGAGATCGAGAAGAAGCTCCAGCGGGTAGGTTTTTCACATTCTGAGGGGTTCGGTTACTGCTTGCGACCTGATTTTATATCTGAGGAATTGGTGAAATCTTACTCCATTTTTTGTTTATATTAAGGCGGTAGTAAATCCTTCACTGAGGCGCAATCTACTTCAGGAGTTGTTTGCTGATGTAGCTTTGGAGGTTGATGATCGAGCTAGAGGTCTCTCTCCTGCACCCATGTATATATATGCATATCACTTGATTACGGAAATGAATGTCCAGAATTGATCACCTGATAGAAATTGAATGATTTCTACCCTTCAATGCATTATTGTGTTGTCCATATTTAGCCAACTTAAATTCTTCGTCCTTAACCTCATGCATATGCAATTTTCATTATGATATGCTAGGTCTATAGTGATTTAGTCTGATTTTTGGTTGGAACTGGAAACAGAAATGATCCTCAGCACGAGTGAAGATGCTATATCTCCAGAAGCAGATGGAACGCTATGCTTCTATGATGTTCTTTCAGATCACTTCGTTGAGGTGCCTGAGGATGGAAGGCCTATCCTTGATTTGATTGTCAAGCTTTGGAGCCAGTCCTTTGCCTCTCACATTTTCTCCCTCTTGTTCCATAAATGGGTACAGATTGCTACTTATGATGTGTTTCAATCTCTTATTGTTTTAGCATATGTTGCTGCTTATAATAGGTTCTTCCCCTGATAAATGATAAGGGTTAAGATGCAACTGGTCTTGGTGAACCTTAAGTCACATTTTCTTTTTGTTTCTTTAGTTTTCATTTTCTTTATCTTTATATTTTGAAGAGCATTGACATCGAGTTCATGATATAGAAGTATAGAATCTTGAACGTTATTACACTAATGGTGGGAAATGATTATCCCATGACTCATAGGTCTATAATCATCTGGTTGTGGAACAAGATCATGATATTTGTATAGTGTATTAATGTACCTTATTTTACCACTCAGTTTATAGAAACAGGCAATTAATCCGACCAAGTTCTTTTTCTTGTAATCTTATTTATATCAAAACGATTTTCATTTATTGTTTGATGAGTCTTGATGTACTTAGGGGGTCAGTATTAACTATGGTGTTTTTTTTGAAATGGTATAAGTTCCCATCACAGTGAAATTCAGTGTCACTAAGTTAATTTCCGTTGAGATATTGCTACTTTGTAATAGCAACCCATGTTTTCAATATTTTAGTACAGAAAATTAAAACCGCAATCCCCAGACTGGACATAGCTTACTAATCAATTCTACTCCTTTTGTTAGGATTTGTTGTTCATCATTCTGATTTTTTACCACAATTGCTTACAATAATTTGCAGTTATTTGAAGCTCAAATTGAAAGCCCGGAAGTGCTCCTTCGTTACTCCTCTGCGCTTGTTCAAGGTGCTACAAATATTTTCTGGTAGGTACCTTCTGTGTGCATTGTTTTATTTTGATAAAAGAATGCCTATTGGTCTTGGGTCGATCTTTGGTGTTTGTTGTATTGTGTGTTTACTCGTAATACTTGAAACCTCTTATCTTTTCTTACTTCATATTTCTTCCACTATATTTTTCCCGTTCTTTAGTCATTTAGATACATCCTCCGACTTGTTCGGGGACACGATGTACAATCCTCCGAGTGTCCCCCACACCTCGTTTACGCGGGATTTCCACCGGTTGTTGGTGTTGCTGTTGTTCACTCATACCTATTGAAATCTGAAACAAAGTACAAACAAGGGCATTACAAATCCCAACATGTTTTGACTTTGAACTCCAACGAACATTAAAAAAAAGCCTATTTATTTCTGTAATTACTAGGCTCATCTTTTCAAACATGTATAAAAACGTGACAATCGCTAAACGCTGAATTTAAGTATACACAGCCACTTGCATACCTCTGAGGATAGTTGTAGCTTCAGCTATCAAAGGTGGGGCATCTCCAGTCAATTATTTAGTTGCTCCTGCAAGTACCTCTCCATTGTTATCCGTGATATTGAGTCCTAAATCTAATGTATTTGCCTTCATGGATTAATGCATTGGTATTAGGCAGCAGAATACTTATCCAGCAATGGTAATAATTCTTGGCTATATGTGGTGAGTCGAGAGCCTATGGACAGTCTTGGGGAATAGACATGATACAGACATGAAATTAAGCCTCATTTCCATGTACAATTGCCGCCTGGTATGTTGCCTGCTCTAGTATCTTAGAGAGAAATATTTGTGTACTAATTGACTTTGAACACTCTAGTGATGGCTGTGATGCTCAGATAAACCAATTTGAATCCTTCTAAAATAATCTCCCGTTCTTAGTTTCCGCACAGTTACTGTTGTGTCTTTTTTCCCTCTGTTTCTGTCCCTATACCAGTACTTGACATTTTGACAACCATCCTCTGCATTTTATGGATACTGTTAAATAAGTTTCTGGGATATTAACCATGGTTGTAGCATAGGTTGGGATGTTTTGAGCAACAGGATTGGTAAGGACCTCTTTCCTGGCCTTATAAATCAATTCTCCTTTCCGACTATTTTTCTTCCTTACATGACCTTGAGAATCCCTTTGATGCGTTCATCTTTAGGCATTGATTTGTCTATCTTTGTTTGTTCTTCAATAAAAATCAGAGTGTGTCTCTGTTTTCATCATTTGAGGAAATTACTTCAGAGTTTGAAACCTTTTGAAAAAAAAAACTTCGACACAGTGACGAGCAAACAACAATCCTATTTTCTCATCATGCCCGGAAGTTGCTTCCTGGGAAGCTTACCAGCCAACGTCTTAGTTTCCGGGCAAATTATTCCAACATTCTGTGTCTAATTAGGCTCTTCCATATCCGTACCGCCACCTCACTTCCTTCTTTATTAACCTCATTTCCTCACTTCTTCAGTTCTTTATTAAGCTCCGTGGAGTGCCTCTATAATCTCTTTCATTTAACAAAAGTATAATTTCTTTCACTTAACATCTTAGTGATTGCAAGAATCTGTTTTTTGTTTGACCGTCCAGCTGCTTTTTGTATCTTAGAGACCCGTAGGAGTAATCACCCCACATTCCTGGGTAATTACCCTGGGATACTTTTATATCATCTTGATCTCCTAACCGTCAGCTTGAGCTTCTTATTATCAGACTAATTGTTGCAAATTTTCTTAGAGCCTTCATGCTCAACTTACAAAAATTCAGATATTCCTTTTTCTTTTATTTTGCATTTCCTTCTCTTTACCCCTATGCTCAGGTGCTCCAAGGCCATGACCTATGCTGATACTCCCTCTCCTCCCTTGCAACTTCTTATTATTCAAGTCTTTATCAATTTGCAAACATTATCCACAAGCATAGCAAAAATCAGCAATGGTCTCTGAACTCGAGCCATGGAGGCTTCTTCCCTTTAGATATCATGTTCTTATAGTGAGTGGCGTACAAACTGACCCTTTTCATGGTTTTGTATAACAGCTCCTTTCCTGTTTCCGAAGCTCCACAGTGCACTTATTTCTGAGCCAGAAATGCTTTGATAAACCTTAGCTGAATACTTTTTCCGTAGAGTCATCAGCAACATGGAAAGGGGAGGGAATCTCCTGATCCCATTTCTCCTCCTCCATCAATGTCAACTCTGTCTGCCGCTTCTCCAATCCCATTGCAGCTGACCAAATAGCTTGGAGCAAGTAAATAAATCTCGATTGTAGAAGACCACGGAATGCTTTGGGTGTGCAAAACCTTAAGGGGTTAAGTTTGGAGAGACTAGTTTATACTCCGTACTAACCTAGTACTGCCTTTTTATTTTGTGTTTAAGTACTCCAGCTTTGTAATAGCGATTGCATTATCCACTAAGGTTCAATCTATTTTAAATTGCACACATGTATCATGATCAACTTGATTATTCTATACACATATACGTGTATTTCTCTTCTTCTGTTCTATATTTGTTGTTTTCAATGTCAAAAGTTATCTTTGATCCTATTGATCCTAACTAGCATTAAATAAGTACACAGAAGGTTGTGCAGTTGCAGTTTTAAGTTTTAACAAGAGCTGCTTGTTCTTAACATCATAAATTCTTCACTTTCGTTTTATTAAATCATGTTATAATAGCACTGACTAATTCTGTACTCAGGATTGATGTCCAGACGAATACTAGGCGCTTTCAGTCACTCTTTTGTGTAAGTTCTTATTTAGGATCAGTAACAGGAATTGTCTTTGATTGATTTTTATTAACATTTGGTGCTCTTTTCAGTACCTTCTTGAACAGGTAGCACTGGATAAGAACCGACTAAGCAAAATTGCTGTTCAGGTCTGTAGAGATTCATGTCTTGCAATAAATACTATGTAACTTACTTTCTTTTTAGCCTTTGACACAACTAGTAAGGATTGCAAGCATTAAACTGAAACACTATAGACTAGTACTAGTATTTGCAATATAGTAATTGCCCACCTGTTTTTTAACCAATAAATATAGAAAATTTGCATAAAAATATCAATATATGCACTTTCTTGACAAATAAATCATTACTATAACCCCCTGGATAAGAAATATTTTTCAACTAAAATTATAGAGTAAAATGTTGCCTATTACTGAATGAGGGAGTGCCTTCTAGCTTAACTTTCATATCTAGTTGGTATTTATTAAGAATAAATCAAAATAATAATATACATATAAAAATTGCTGAAATTTCAAACCTAGAATTATAGAATATGGATTATAATCTAAAACACTGATTGCTTTTTTAATCATATATAAGTTAGTGTGCTTCTTTTTTTTTCCTCAATTTTTTTCTGATCTCTAACTTACATTTTATTTTTATTTTCCAGGCTCAGCGAGATCTCTTTCTTCTACTTTCAAGATTTATATTATTTTATAACTCGGGTATGCTTTCAAATATGCATCTTCATTGGCGTGAACAAAAGCAAAATCCTTAATGATACCTTCTGCCATAATGCCAGTTGATAAGCTTCCAGGCTTATTAAGACAGTTTCCTGCTTTCCCAAATTCCTTTTTGATTGGTGGGCCAGGAGACATATTTGTGATCGAAATAACAGACCAGGTAAGCAAAAGTTTGGTAATCAGTAAATGATCTTATTCATTAGTGGTGGCGGTATTAATGCACTTGATATTTCTTTTCAGCTTCAAAAACTTAAGATTGAGCCAGTATTGTTACATTACCTCATTCAGATAAAAACTCTCCAGGGTAAACATTACCGTTCACCAATCTATCGCTTCTTCTCTAAAAAGTCGGGTATGCTTGTAATATCTAATTTAGTCACTCTCCAGGATTGGAACTCAGAATGACGACGAGTACAAGACTGAAGGCTTGCTTATATAGCTTCACTTCTCCTGGTGGTCCAATGTATCCTACAAGGGCTGTTCGTCATGTGGCATGGGATGCATTGGATTCACTTTTTCCTGTGAGTTTCCATATGCATTGGTAGCTGCATATTGTTCTTCTTAACTTGATATACCTGCCTGGTTTCTATAAGATATATATCTACACGATAAAGATCTGGTACGAATATGTGTAATGTACTTATGTGAATTCATGCCCCCATTCCTTCACTTTCACATGCACACGTTGTGACAGTCACATATGCATGTATTTACGTTTGTATGCGCATTTAATGTGAAGAGATGTGCATGCGAATAATCCATTTGTATATTTATATTTTAATAATCATTCTCACATTAATCCTTTTGATATCTTCTATCATGAACCATTAGTAAGGATGGATTATTTGATGTTGCAGGTTGGTCGATACCCACGCCACTTGATCAGTCTCTTCTTTCGACTGCTGTATCCGTGGTACTGGCCTTCATCATGCTGGAACTTCCTAGTATCCTGTATCAAAGCAGTGTTTTATTCCTTGATAAGTCTGATAATATCAAGCTGGGAGAAGGTTCAGAGGCCCAAGAGATCCTGAGTGGCCCACACTTGTGTACAAGTACTTTGTGGGCCCCAGCTTTTTATTTGCTCAAGTTCATTTGTTGCTTGTATCATTGTTATAGTTTTGTCAGAATTATAGTTCAGGTTATCTCACATTAGAATTTTGGTAAGGTCACTCGTCACCTGTACATTGTGTTTTTTTTTATATGTCCGGAGAACAGATAATTCTAAGCAGAACTAGTGCTCGTTTGGGTCTGATTGACGTGGAATTGTAATTCATGAAAATTAAATGAATGTGATTTGTAATATTGAGAATTTGTAGAAAATATGGTTGGTTAAAATTTGTAAAATATATTAAAATGGAGAATTTAAGATTTTTGGTTATGAAGGTGTGAAATGGGAAAATGGGGAAATTGGAATTACTAGGGAACAAGGTCATTGATAAGAAGGATTTGTGCCAGGCAAGTATACCTGTAACAACTACACTCCCTAATTAAACATTAATAAAATACCATACCTGATAAACAAGCGCTTTCTATTTGTCACTTTCGGATCTTCATCCTTCACACTCTTCACCGTCAAGCTCCAACTCTCTTTCCCAAATCCCTCGTTTCATTCCCTCCGGCCAACACCCCTACGGAAATCGAATCCTCTCCGTCCGACATCTTCTCGCGAAGGTCGCACAACTTCGCCTCCGTCAGCTACTCTCCGTCACGATGTCATTTTCGAAGGCGAAACCCTAGATCTGGTGATGAAAGACGGTCCCCACTCGAAGAACACCAGCGGATTCGAATCGGAGTCAGGATGTAGAGAGAGAAAGGCTTACATCGCGGAATTGAACGAGACCAAGCTCTCCAAGATACGAGACAACAAGGTGAGAGTACTCGACTGGAATAATCAATTGCATAAAGGTCATCTTCTCGGACCTCATCAGATCCATTGGCAGCAAGTTGTCGACGTACTCCATCTTCCATCCACCGCAGAAGAGAAACGAAAACGAAATCGAAATGCACGAAAAAGCAAATCGAGTCCCCAATTGATCAAATCTGAATCAAACACTCAGATCTAGCGAAGGAAGGTCTCTCTACTCCCAACGTGGTCAGCTATGGTGTTCATAACGAAAAAGATGCCGTCGTTGACGGCGGTAGCGGTGACAGTGGGGAATTGATTTGCAGAAAAGTTCCACTTTGACGGCGGTAGCGGTGACGGTGGAAGATGAGAGCAAGCCAAGTTCAACATTGTAAGTTCCGATTGTTATTAGTCATTTGCCCAAATTGTAATTTTGTTCTCCTTTATCAACTCATAATATATTGTTTGCTCAATCTTGCAGGCAATATTCAGCGGCAACTTGGTATGGAGAACAATAACCTTACTTTTTGGATTGTGGTGTCAAATTGTTTAATTATTGTTTATTTTCTTCTTGGCATACGTGTATTGGATGTAGTCTTTCGTCTCATATATCTCAAGTATGTTACACAATGGAGAATCACTGATATCAGTGATCCATTGGATGATGAAATTTCAGTATGATGATTTGGATTGTTATTTGTTTGCTGATATTTGATAGATTTGTGTTTTAATTTTGTGGAAACAACACTCTGAAACTGATTTGGTTAAGCTTATGCAGGTAGAAGAGGAGAGCAAGCTAAGTTCAGCAGAAGAGGTTGCAACAGAGGTTGCAACAACAGTGCATCGGTTGATGATTAAGATCCAACAGGAGCTGATAAATTAGATGTGTAATCATAATCTTCTGCCATCTATCTTTGCTTTATATTTTTTTGACAATGTAATTTAGTGGTGTTGACAGTATTGACAAGTTTTGTAAAGTGTTGACAATTTTGTAATATTACTCGTGTTGTATGTTGTTGACCGTTTATTAGTCGTGTAAACAATTTATTTAGTTGGGTTGACAACTTATTTAGTCGTGTTGACAACTTATTATTCTTGTTGACAACTCTGTTAAAATTTTTGTTGACAGTTCTGTTAAAATTTTTGTTGACAACTCTGTTAAAAATTTTGTTGACAAATTTTGCTGACAACTCTTTTATAATTTCCACGTCAGCAAAGGGTTATTATTTGTGTTGACAACTTATTATTCTTGTTGACAACTCTTATAAAAAAATTTGTTGACAGCTCTGTTAAAAAATTTGTTGATAATTTTTGTTGATAATTTTTGTTGACAACTCTATTATAATGCCACGTCAGCAAAGGGGTATTTCCATATAACTTAAAAAAGTGATGCAAAAACTTAAAAAACATTAAATACCCCAAAACTGACATTCATAATGCACGGAACCAAACTCATTCATAATGCGGAACCAAACTCATTCATAATGCGGATACCAAACTAGAATTTCTTATTTTACAAAGAATTTATTTTTTCCACACTTTTTCTATATGGTTTTTTATTTCTTATCCTTACGTCCATGGTTGTTAGGATCGCGATCCGGATCGTAGGATCTCGGTCCTAAATTTAAAAAATGATCCTGATCCTATATAGGATCGGACCCATGTCAGGATCAGATGTAGGATCGGATGTAGGATCGTACAAGATCGTACATGATCGTATAGGATCGTATAGGATCTTGTACGATCTTGTACGATCCTGACATGGGTCCGATCCTACATCGTTTTGTAAGATCCTACGATCCAGAATTTACAAAACGATCCCGATCCTACATAGGATCGGACGCATGTCAGGATCAGATGTAGGATCGTACAAGATCGTATAGGATCGTACAGGATCAGACAAGATCGTAAGATCCTATGATCGGGATCACAAATGCAAGATTTACCTCCTTTTTACTGATTTTTTTTACTGAACTACTTTTGTAACTGAATTTTTCTTGAATTTTTTTTTCAAATCTATTTAGGTGCATACAAAGAAGAGAAATATTTTAAACGCACAAAAGATGAATGATTTGCAATGTAAACCTTAAACTGAAGCAAAAACAATAAAAGAGAAACCGTTTACACACACTAATGCTATTTTTCAATAGTATTCGTAATGTACAACCTTAAACTGAAGCAAAAACAACAAATGTATTTTTCAATGACATTCTCTCTCAGTTTGTCGAGAATGCCTAGCAATTTGTAATCAATGACGACGGTAAGAATGGTATAACAGTTTGTGTTGCTTTCTAGTGAACTTAATGATTCTCGAAATATAGCTTGTAGAAGGTAATGACAATGGATTGACTTGACGTTGATCATTCAGGTCACAAATATGATGATGTGCTTGTTGATGACGTGAACTTTGACGAAGATTAATTTTGTTGGTTTATTCATTATTTAGATTGACGAATGGAAGTTGTAATACTTAGAAACAATATCTTTCTTGATTTTGAAAAATTGTAAACTTTATTTAACCCTCGTACAATCATTTTAACTATGTATGGCACTAATACCGATCGTATGTGAGAAAAAGTGTGTGTTTTTGTAGTACTTTTACTAGAAAGTCACGTCATAGTCATATTTTATCATTTCCATCGCTCATTTTCTGAAAGCCTAGGATCTTACGACCCGATCCTACCGATCTGATCCTACCCCCCCCTCGGTATTATGGTTAAGGAACATATGGTCAATAAATTTCAACATAATGCTCATCATCTTAATCTAAAATGTATAACAATTCACCACCTAATGTTCATCATATTTGTCTATAATGTTCATCTAATGAATACCTTAAGTTCGTCAAATAAATTATACAATATTTATCATCGAAGTCACAAAGGTTCATGCATTTACAACCAAATGTTCATTAGCTTTCTCTAGAATGTTCATCTAAATTAAAGACAAAGTTCATCAAATATGCCATAATATGATCATCATCTTTATCTCAAATTTTAATCAATTTACAAAGTAATGTTCGTTATCTTTGTCTCAAATGCTCATCAAATTAACACTGAAAGTTCATCAAATAAACTTTTGATGTTCATCATCGTTTTCTCAAATGTTCATCGAATTAAAACAAAAAGTTCATCAAATTAACAAGAAAAGTTCATCAAATAAATTATAAATGTCCATCACAAGTGTTTGAAAAAATGACTTGTAATGATAGAGAGAAATACCAACATTAATAAACATCTAAAAATACTATGTTCAACAATATATCATTAAAATGTTCATCAAGTATGATAACGATGTTCATCATTGTCTCTCATATTGTTCCTCGGATAAGTTATAAATGTTCATCAAGTAGTTTACAAATGTTCACCAAAACAACAAGAGACTAAATGATGTTTTTTTAAATGATCTAACTTTCAAACAGTTGTTGACGTCTTCTCGGGGCATGTAGAGCGGTTGTGTCCAGATTTTAAACATATAGAGCAACACCTATTCACCTTGTTGGAATCAACTCTAACATTCTATATTGTACTTTTCAAATGTAGAGTTTTTTGTCTGCCTTTGTTCTTTGATTGTGGAGGTGGAAGGACATAAATTTTATTTGGTAAAGGACCAAGAAATTTCTCAAACCTTGCCTCTGTGCTTTTTGTAGGAGTCTTGTTGTTACTCACATAAGATAAGATGACTCAACCTGAATTGATGAACTGTACAACTCGCGCTTCTCCTTTAGAACAACCAACAAGTCTTCAATTGACCAGAATCATGCTCAATATCATTGATAATATTATGTATCTCAGACATAACATCATAAACCAAAATCTTCTTCTCATCTATTGATGAGGCTTAAGTCGTAGTGCCAAATCAAAGAAATAAACTCTAAACACTAACTAGAGTATAGCAAGTAAGTAGAGGTCGAACCCAAGGGAATCAAAACACCAAATCAATGCAGTCAAGTGAAATATCAACTAGTGAACAAGTAACAAGTAACCAGGGGGGTTTTGATTGTATGGAACACAAAAGTAACAAGCATCAAACAAAGAAGGTTTGGTTGTGAATATGATGAGAAGGGGTTTCACCTAGCAAGTATCCACACAACAGTCAATCAAGTTGATCATAGATTTATCTCAAGTTCTATTCAATCCTAGGGAATGTTCCTATTCCAATCTTTAATCAAGGTGGAAATTACAATAAGTTATAAAAAAATGCTAGAAAAAGGAATAATGAATACATACCCTACATCTTGGGGGAGAGAAGGGTGCCTACTAAGAGTGAAATCATTGTCTAGGTTCCCGAGGTGATTGAACATCCCACTTCTGTTTAACAAAACAGGGAGTAATTTGCAAAGAGGATGAAGAGATTCAATAATGAATTCATCCTTGTAGAAACTAGCTCTCGATTTTGGGGTATATAAACAGTCCATAACAGTAATATGCTTCTTAACCAAGTCTATCTCTAGACCAACCCAATGTTCTTCATTGATATTAAAGGGTGAGTAAACCCTTGAGACGCCATTAGCCCACGATTTCCCATAGGCTGGTGGATGAGCACCAGAAAAGTAATCAAGGTGGAAATTAAGGTTGTAATCTATACCAGACATCACCTTCTCAAGACACTGGGGGTTCAACCTACTAAACCAAACCCAGTCCAGAATAACTACATCCTTGAATTTATCTCCCTCATCAAATATTCTTTTCCTCATGAAATATAGGGCCTCAGATAAATGCTGGAAAACAGAAAAGAATTCTAGCATTTATATACAAATATATAAATGATAAATATATAAAAATGGTTTCAATGATAAAACACTTACAACGCCATCAAACCAACAATTCTTCTTAATCAGCTTCCGGAAGAAAGTTTTAGAGAGGCTAATATCATTCCCTTTTATAGTGGTTTCTTCCTTGCTGCAAAAAGAAGAAGAGGACAAAACAGAAAATATAAAATGTCATCATATAATATATGTCATCATTCAAAACTGAAAAATAAACAATACAAAAATATCATCATTAAATAGATTCTATTACAAACACATAATTGATGACAGTTATAGACATGAGGAAAAATTCAAACACAAAACAACATGTTTACAAAATATAAATATATATATATATATATATATGTATAATAGGTCTAACAAAAAATGTTGATGACAAAAATTATGATAATTGAGCATAGAAAAGTTGATGATAATGTGTTGATAGCTTAAATAATAAAATGCTTGATGACATGAAGACAGGATTGATGACAGGATTGTCATCATACTAAAAGTGCTTGATGACAGGATTGTATCAAGCACTCTTGGAGGCAAAATGAAGCGTGCTACGCACGCTTCATGAGATATAAATATAAAAATGCACTTAAGCCATGAAATAAAAGATTTGATGACAAAGTTAAGATAAGAATTGAATGTATATCTGAGTTACTTTAAAACAGGAATAATGTATTAATGACAAAGTTAAGATAAGAATTCAAAAAATATAATAGATATGACAGAATATAGATTTGATGAAAAAATAATGATTAGAAAATTATTACTAAAAACAAATGGAACATACCCATCTTTGAGCCATGAATAGAAGACCAAGCGATCGTCGTATTCGTAGAAAGAGTACGCTGGTCTTGGAGGCATACCTATCGGTTTAGGTGGAACTGTGAAGGGACTCAAAAGGACAGGGCTAGGATGACCTACCCTAGAAGACTTCCTAGGCAAGTTGTCATCAGGTGCCAAATTGTCTTCAGATTCCATGTTATCAACATCAACATCTTCGCCAACTACCACAGGATTGAATGGAACATCTGCCATAGGATCAACAACTTCATACTCCTCCTCTGTGTTGACCAAATTGACATCATCAACCATAACATCACCAATTTCTGGTTCAAGTCCAAGAGGAGGTGTAAGGGATGCATTTTGAGAACCAGATGGAATAACTAGAAATCCAGCATCACTTTCACCAACAAATAAGTCGACGTTGTTGCAATCTGATTTACCATCATCAAGTACAACATCTAACTCTTGATGCTTTGTATCCTTGGGGCTATCCAGAGATTGCTTCAGGGAAGGTGAACTGACACCAAGAGATAATGGAAGAATAGACTCACCCACACTGTCCTCCTTGGGAATATTTTCAGAGTGCCTTAGTGAAGAAGAGCTAGGCTTGCAATGGGATTTAGACTTCTCAAATGAAGAAAAAACAAGTTTTTCAGTAGCTCCACCACTACTGTCTCCACCTTTACTTGAATGGCTACGCTTGGACTTTTCAGACATGGAAGAAGCCACTTGACCATCTTTCTGAACAAGGAGAGTAGACGGCCCACCAACACTGTCGTCCTGCTTACTGTCCTCAACATTAAGCTCAACAGTGGCAGAGTGAACCACAACTTTGCCAACACTGTCCTCCACATTATTTCCACCACTAATCCTCACAGTAGCAGCAGAAGCATCAACAAATCCACAAGCTTCCTCCAACACTTTAAGATTGTTGAGGATTGGATCAGTTGGAAGAGGAGTTGATTCAGCTTTGTTGGCTCTTGTTGAAGATATTAATGTCTCAATGAGGCTCCCGATGTCAACTAGATTTTTGAAGACATCCTCTAGCTTCAAGGTGTGACCAGTTACAGTGCCTTGAACATCAGCCACCACATTGCACATGTGATCAACTTTGTTGCTCAGATCAAAAATCTTATTCGAAAACTCATTGTTGTTCGAACCTTGGGGAACGCTTGAGTTGCCTTGAAATGCAGGGGAGTTTGGATCAAAGACACCACTCTTGGGATCAAACCTCCTTGAATCTGTCTTGGTTTTAGCACTTGATGATGAGGAAGCTGAGCCTTTGGCATTTGAGGACACAACCTTTGATGCACTGCCTCCAGAAAACTGAGAATTCAAACTCTGAAGAACATTGTCAACCGCAGCATCCACATTCTTAAATGGATCCCTCATAGGAAGAGCACTAGTAGGAATTGGCTTATCCGTTAGAATAACTGATCTCTTCCTTGGAGAAGTTCTCAACACCATTGATGAGTTTGGATTGGAAACATTCTTGCCCTTTGGAGCTTGGTCAAACTGAAGAGGCTTTTTGGGTGGACTCTTCTTGGTTGCAACTATCTTCAATAAACGAGGAGATGGCTTATCAGATTTAGCTACCTTCAACTTCACCTTCAGAGATGGGTTGGCGTCCACCTTCCGAGCCCTAGTAACCCTTCCAGCTGGCGCCTGATTGACGGTCTCATTCTTCCTTTTGCGTGTATAAACTTTATTCTTCGGAAGAGTAGCCTCAATCTCAGTGTTGAAGGAAGTTTCTTTATCAGCCTTCTCTTTCGCCACATTGAGAATGTGCTCAGCAAATCCATCAAACAGAGGGTCGTCGCTTTCATCCAAAAAATTCAGATGCTGAAACCTTTCATGCTCTGAGTAGGGGGGGATATCTACAATACTGAACACACATGAACACAAAAATTAGATATATAATATAGATAAAACGTATTAGAAGACAAAATATAAAACCAAACAAAAAGGATGAAAAGAAGAAATATATACCAACTTAGTTTCGTTCACTTGTTTCTTAATTGCACTGAACCAAAAACTACTAACTTCCTTGTTGAACCAACGAAGACAGTAAGGGATCTGTCTTGCACCAGCTGTAGGAACGTTTCAAGAATCCAGACCTAAAAAGATAGAAAAAAAAGTATAAGCAAGTTAAAAGAAGAAAATAACTAATAAAAAGTAAAATGAGATGCAGATACCATAGTTGATGACAGAATGATATAAAAAAGATTTAAACATATAATATGACTGATGACAAAAAATCAATGAATGTGAAATGAGATGCAGATACCATAGTTGATGACATATACCATAGATGATGACAAATACCATAGTTAAAAGAAGAAAATAACTAATAAAAGTAAAATGAGATGCATATACCATAGTTGATGACAGATACCAAAAAACTTGTCCATCACTTGGTTGTCTTGCTTCCTCGATGTCCTAATCTCTTTCGGGAGAGGGGCACAGTTCAAGCCAATAATGGTTGCAGATTTTCCACAACTGAAGTTCTGTTTTTGAGGATCCCAAGTTGATTCCTATACTCTTCTACCGTGTACACCTTTGCAACCTTAAACCACTGCTCTTGCAAACCCCCCCAACTGCACTTTAGCTTGAAGTTTTGCAGCATATGATAAATGCAATATCCATGTTGTGCAAGAATGTAAACTTCTCTCAGAGCTGCTATAATAGCCAAATGACGGTCAGACACAAAAACCACATCCACACTATCTGCTACAGCTTACAAACAACCCTTTTCAACTCTTCAAAGAAGAAAGACCAAGAATCCTTATTCTCACTGTCTACTACAACAAAAGCCAAGGGATAGATCTGTTTGTTTCCATCTTGGGCAGTAGCTAGAAGAAGATGGTCATTGAATCTCCCTCCTAAGTGTGCTCCATCAACACAAATCACATGATACAATCACATAACCCGTCACCCTCTATAATATTTCCCGCCAAGTAATACCATCTATTCTTGTCAAAACATATCTCTCCGCCCATCAATACTAATCTATCCACCCATCATAAATAATTCTTCACACACTTCCACCTATCTTGCCATAAAAAAGATATAGTTTAAAAATTACCTTTCTCATATGAGGAACAACCCTGATACAAGCACCCAAGGTCCAGAAACAGTACTTAAATCGGTTTTAAGAATCCATTATTATGGTTGTATGTGATCCAGGATTGAGTTCTTTCAACATATGTAGCCATGAGTGAAGTTGATTGTAACCTTCCTCGGGAGTCCCTTGAATAATGTTATTTGTCGTATTTCTTTCTCTGTTTGCTTTACCATAACTGGCATCGACTCCTAGATCTTTCATGATAACTTGTATCTCTCTTGCCCTTGGTGCCTCCTTGCGACCTCTAAACCTGTTACAAGTGTTCACCAAATCCAGTCACCCTTTATATTCTATCCCGTCAGATGAAATATTTTTACAAAAACACGAAAAATACATACTTGTCAAGAATTCTCTTTGAAATGAAGGATGAACTGGCATGCCTACTGTGATTGTTCTTGAAGAGCATCCCGGATGTATGGTTTGTAGCTAGCCTTCGGACCCACCACGGACCACTAGATTTACCACCCTTCGTTGAATCTCGAAACCCAAATGAACATGCTCGACCATTTTGGCACTCCACCACATAAGTGCTCTTATCAGACTTCTTCACACGCATTTCTATACAATCTTCCACAACATATCTCCAACCTTGATTGTCTTTGGCTGAGAGTTTTCCACCGATTCTTCTTCTTCCTCCAGATTTTCAACATCAGCGGGCACATCATAAAGGTGATAATTGTGTTCATGTTCCTCAACATCTTCCAGGAATTCATAGTCCTCAACCTTGACATGGTCTTCATATTCGTCGTTAGAAATGTTGACAAGGTCCAAACCTTTATGCTTGGTTGCAGAAATAACAACATTCCCATCTTCATCGTCACTGATTAGTGACACAACATCAGGTTCACTGACTATCTTAGCTTTCTGGAAAAAAAAAACACTCACTAACATTCTCCACATTTTGTTTTTCTCCACCCTTCACAGATGTCCGGACACCCATCACATCCAATGCTGACACATCTTCTTTTAATAGATCAGCATCTACGTATGTCACTCAACATGTGATCTGACATTCTCTTTAGGATTCTTATTTCATGGAGTTTATCAGGGCCAAGGTGCTCATCAATAATGCGAAAGAGATCCCAATGCGCAAACATATTCACCTGTAATGACATATGCATTTCTTCCGGGCAAATATACTCAACTTTGGAAATATCCATCTCAACCTAAGAAAGGAAAACAGAACAAAAACTTTAATACGACATACAAGATACTGTAATCAAATCTCAAAAACTTTAGATAACTATTGTCATCAAATTCAACAAAAAAATCAAATATAGAGCACTAAACTGTCATCAGAGAGACCTAATATAATTTATTAGAACAACATGATAGAAATTTGATGACAAATCAACATTGTCACCAACAAGAAGAAATAGACAAACAAATCCTAATATAGAAGATAGTGTAATCAAACCTCAAAACTTTTAGATAACTACTGTCATCAACCTTCAAAACAAAAATCAAATAGAGCAATAACATTGTCATCAAAGAGTCCTAAAAAACTGTATTTGAACAAAACACATTGTCATCCACATTGTCAAACACATTGTCATCCACATTTGAACAAAACACACTTTCATCCATATTGTAATGCACAAAAATCAAATAGAGCAATAACACTGTAATAAAGGGAAAACCATCTCGATGACAAACACATTGTCATCCACAATAGTATAATACTGAGATCTCACTAAACAAACTGTCCTCAACATAAAACACAAACAAATACATTGTCATCGAAACAAAAAACAGATGACTAAGCAAACTAACTGTCATCAACATCATAATATATAATTGTCCTCTAAAATAGTAGAATATTCAAGGGAAAAACATCTCGATGACAAACATATTGTCATCCACAATAGTATAATAATGTGATCTCACTAAATAAACTGTCCTCAACATAAAACACAAACAAACACATTGTCGTCGAATTCGACGAGAAACAAGAAGAAATCGAGCAGGAAAATCGCGCGGAATGCTTTGAGAGGAAGGAGGAGTGAAGAACGAGAGAGAGGAAAGTAACAGCAAGAAAGAAAATGAATGAAAAGAGGAAATATTTTAATTTTAAAAGCTATATATATTTAATTTTAAAAAATTAATTAAAAAAGAAGGGAGGATTAGAGATTAAAAAAGATGTTGTTTTCACTCCTAGAGTGTAATTAGGGGCAAGGGCCCGTTTTGCGAGTAATTTCATCCAAGATATCTCAATAAACGGGCACATGTTATATTTTAAAGTACAAATATCCATGAAACAACCCGGCCCAAATATCCATTTCTTAGTTTAACGGTCAAGACTGAAGGAAGAGCAGCGAGCGAGAGAGACGATTGACAGAAATGGCGGGCGCGATGAGAAGAGCTGTTCTTGGCCACCTGAGAGTCCCTGTTACCAGCTTCAGGCACTCACTTCATGGATCTGACAAGAATATCGCAACTTCATTCTTGATCCGATTCATGTCTTCTCACGACGACCACCTCACCAAAGATCAGGTCATCGATAGGGTTCTCGCTGTTATCAAAGACTTCCCTAAAGTCGATCCTTCCAAGGTATCTAATCTCCTTTCAATTCTCGAAAATGTGGTTGATTTCTCATTGATTTAGCTCCTGGTTGTTGCTATTATGTTTCAGATTTGGTTGTCTTGTGAATCGACTGTACGTTTTAGGGTTAGGGTTTTGGGGATTCCAGATAGATTTTAGTGCGATCGATGTTCCGCTTGATTTCCCATTCACTTAGCTCCTGTTCGTTTCAGTTTTGGCTGTCTGCGTTTTAGGGTTAGGGTTTTGGGGATCCGAGTTAGATTTTAGTGCGATTGATATTACTCGATTGCATTGAATTGCTTAATATCGGCTGTTAGATTTCTCTGTAGATTGATTGGGAATTGGCTTCTCCGAGATGGTGAAGCTATACTCTGACTCTATAGATAGTCTAACTATATAGTCCTCAACTCTTATTCATTCCCCTTCTAAGTGAAGATATTTTGACATGTCCGATATGGTGAACCTATGTTCTTAATTCTCAGGTAAAATGAAAATGATGAACCTATCTTTGTAATTTTTATGTACAATGGTGATGGTTTCTTAGTGTTATGGTTGCCTGAATCAGTTAGTGTGTCATTCATTTGTCAAAGTACTATTAAATATATGCATAGTATGTTCAATGATCCTTTCATCCATCATTTTACTTTGGGAGAATATATTGAGGATTGATGTTAAGTTCAGTATGTTAGAGTGACTTGTGCTTGAGATGTTTTTTTACTGCAATTGAACTTACCTTTGATTCAATTTCGTCTTTGTTTTTGAGGTGTCTGAGCTAGGAAACATTAATAAACCTTTCAGTTGTTAGCATGTCATTAGTTTTAAACATGCATGTGTGAGTTCAAGTGTATGTTAGAGTGACTTATACTTGATATGTTTTTTTCTGACTGCAACTGGACTTACTTTTAATTTCAGTATTGTCTTTGTTTTTAAGGTGGCTGAGCTCTGAAACATTAATAACTTCTTCAGCTTTAACATGACATTAGTTTCAAACATGCATGTTTGAGTTGAGATATATGTAATATCATTTTGCATACGATCTTGTGGCAACGTGTAAATGTAACTAAGTTTATTTGCAGGTAACAACTGATGTTCATTTCGAGAAAGATCTCGGATTAGATAGCTTGGACACTGTCGAGATTGTTATAGCCTTGGAAGAGGAGTTTAAGCTGGAGATTCCTGAACTTGAAGCTGATAAAATTGACTCTACAAAACTGGCCATCGAGTACATCTATAACCATCCCATGTCTAGTTAAACACTATTAGATTGATCAAACTATGTATGTTTATTGCCATTTTCCATGATTTCTGCTTCTCTTAATGGGTGTGGAAGGCACGTTTACAATTTTTTGTGGATGGACAATAATCTCTGTGTCTCACTGTGAGTTGGTTGGTCCTAGAACATAGTTGAATCCATGTAGACTGACCACTTGGCTTCTCATTCATCGATCTTAAACCTCACATGTATTTTTTATTAACTATTCCTAAAATTTTGGATTCTCCTATTCTTCCTCACACGACATATCTGTCCTTCAAGCTGAAATTGGGAAATTTTCCCACGACTCCCTCCCAAAACCTCACCCTCCTCGCCCTCAACACTTCCCAAACTCCACCTTCGCCTCCGACTTCCTCTCCCTCAACACTTCTCCTCCTTCCTACGCCTTCTCCATCTGCTACATCTATTAATACTTTTCAGTTATCATAGTTTCTCTCTTCTCTTCTCTTCTCTTCTCTTAGAGACAAGTGTTGTAAAGATGAAGTTTGCTTTCAATCACATGGAAATCTGCGATCGAGTCCTGCATATTGAGATCAGACCTGCACCTGATCATGATAGTAACTCCCATGGATGTTCTGTTATAGCTTTGAACGTTAACTCCCGCCTCTTATACTCACCTATCTCGACACATATGGCCCAAAAAATTAACCTTTTGCATCACCGACTTAAATATCAACTTGTAGTTTTACTTTCGACTCAATTGTCTCCATGGTCAGGCGCAAACATCTTTGCTCTGTCGATTGATATATTTGGATAGTTTTTTACTAGATGTGGTCTCTAAGTGTGTTTCTTTCCCCCTTTTTTTTTGCTGCTCTGCTCTGTACCACATTAGTATTCTTTGTGTGATACCCCTATTTCAAAGTTCCTTACAGAGTTCTTCGTTTGTTTAAAGTTTTTTAGAGTTCTTCATTAGAGTCAGGTTAATAGTCTTCTAAGTTTTCTTCCCACTATGCCAAGATTTAGTAGCTGTTTCGGTTGAACTATAGTTATTGATGGACCAAAGAAATCAGTAGATGGATATTGTATACACCATATATACCCATAAACGAGATGCATATTGTTAATGATATTTTTTAAATTCTATCTTTTTTAATTTTTTATCCCAAAAATAGTTGGTAGTTTGTTAGGATAATTTGTGCTCTATTAAACTGGCCCCACAAATCTAAACTTATATTTTCATAAAAATCTAAACTCAAAACGGATAAAAATCAGAAAACAATGTACTCCCTCCGTCCCACAATATAAGCAACATATTCCGTTTTTGGCGTCCCAAAAAATACATAACATTTCAAATCTTTCCATTTTTATCTATATATTTTTTCCACATTTACCCTCATCCAACTTCAACAATCTATACATATACTAAAACAGAACGTTGTTTTGCCACATGTCGCCCTCATATTCAATTTGCCTATGTGTCGACCTCTAAGCTATGCTACATCATCCACCATGTCATCTTCACATCATCCGACTTTATATTTTAATATATATCTTTGAATTAAATAAGTAAAAAATCAAAAAGATATCTTATAGGTTATATTACAAAAAGAAATATCGATTTTTATCTTTTATCATATAAAATCAAAAAGATATCTTATAGGTTATATTACAAAAAGATATATCGATTTTTATCTTTTATCATATTATATCTTTATCTTTATCTTTATCTTATATATATATCTATATTTTTATCTATTATTATGTTATCAATCTAATTAAATTGAGTTATTAATGAACTTAAACTATAAAACATAAATCGTAAACTATAAATTATAAACCATAAAGTATAAGCTACAATCTATAAACTAATTAATAGTATGTAATATAAATAATATTATTAAAATATTTATTACATACGACCTCGTACATGGTACGGGAACACACGCTAGTTTCATATCTATTCCTATTCTATTTTGTTTTTTCTCCTATCCTTCTCCTTTCTTTTCCATTATCAAAACCCAATATCAACTACCCATATTAAATTTTTTAAGTATCTTTCCAGCTTTCTCTCAATCCAACTTCCCCCATTAAATTTCTGCACTCTCTCTCTCTCCATAATAAAATTTCTCAGCACACATTCTCTCTCCACAATCAAATTTTCCAGCACACTCTCTCTCTCCATACTCTCTCTCTTAACCCTTAAATCTCAATTTCCTCTATCTTTTCTATCCTTCCATCGCCACTCTCAAAATCTCAAGAACCCTAACAAATTTCTTCACTCTTCCTCCCTTCAATCTTGCAGATTTCATCATTCTCTTCAAGAACCCTAAGAAATTTCTCCACTTTTCCTCCCTTTAATCTCGCAATTTTTTTCACCCTTCTTCAAGAACCCTAAAAAACGACGCTATGAGTAACGCCGGCTTGAGTTGGACTTCTGTAGATCTCGGGTTCGCCGGCGATAGTCCCCTCGCTTCCTCTGGATCTGGGTCTGAAGGAGTTGTTGAGCAGCCTGAAGGAGTTGTTGAGGCCACTCTTTGTCCTTCCCATGAATCTGCTGAAGGAGTTGTTGAGGCCACTCTTTGTCCTTCCCATGAATTTGCTGAAGGAGTTGTTGAGCAGCCTCCCTTAAAGTCCTCCGAGGGTGATGATGAGCCCGATACCGATGTGCTCGATTACAGTGATGAGGCCTATGGTGGCGATGAGCTTGATACTGATGTGCTCTATGACAGTGATGAGCCCGATACTGATGTGCTCGATGTTGGTGAAGAGATCGATCCTGATGTGCTCGATGGTGGTGAAGAGACGGATGATGTTGATGAAGCTCTTGACCAACCCTCTTCTCAATCCGATGCTCACAATGCTTGCTAAGTCCCTAACTCTATGTTTTATTTACTGTTATCATTGTGACTTTGTAATATTATGATTTCGGTTGGTGCCGATTAGATGTTGATTGTGGATGTTAAAGCTTATTGTGGATGATTTCAGTTGTTGAATGGATTACTGCATTTTGATGATTGTGATATACTGTGGCCTGAGTGGTTTGTTGATGATTTGTGTTGCTGTTTTGTGGATGATTTAGTGATGAATCATGTTCACTTGCTGAATCTGTTGAGCCTTGGATTCTTTAAAATAAATGAAAAACTCTGTCAAATCTGAGATGCAAATACTGCAAATTTCACGGGAACATCTGTCAAATCTAAGGTCTAGCATAGCTTACAAAAATTGCTAAGGTTAGCATACTTACAAAATATCATAAGGCTTACAAAAGGTCCTTCTTGTGAATGTGATACATCCACAAGAAGAAACTTTTGTAACTACTGCAAATTCACAAAATAACATAATCTTTAGTTTCTGCTTGTGTGTTTGTTGCATTTGATGGTCCTTCCTGAGCTTGTGTCTCGAGAAGTAGTGCACCACTTTGAACAATATCAGATGCTTGAATGACAGCCCACATTGGTGCCTCTACTTGTGTTGGTAGATTTCCTTGAGCTTGTAATCTTTTCTTGTTGACATGTGGCACATCATATTCATTGCCTCCTTTGTATTTCAATATCTCATTCATGACATATTGTAATGTCATCCACACATGACTAAAAGTTGTAGGATCTAGCTCGTAAAACGCTTCATGAACTACATCTAACATGTGATCTACATCCTTGGGCATTTTTTTGTGCATAAGTGATTGAATGCTTCTAAAGAATCCTAGGTCTAGAATGTTTAAGTCAGGACTATTAGGTGGTTGTTGAGTTAAAATGAAAGTAAAACCATCTTGTTTATATACCTGCTGCCACTCTTGGTCATGTTGACTTATATGAGGCTTTGCATTATCTTGCTGAATAAAGATGATCTTTTCTTGTCCATCTTCTGGCCATTTTGCTTTGATTGCTGGCACTATCTGGTTGATAAGCATGCTCCTTGTAACCTCCTTGTTTACTGATTCAATAAGCTTAGTCACCAATGTCCCTTTTGGTCTGTTTATGGATGATCTCTTGGCTGGCTCTTTGTATGTAAATGGAAAAATGCCGATCTTTCCATCGAAAGTGCAATGTCTCTCTGAATTGAACCTTGGTCTTGCTACTGCAGCAGTGAACATAACCTTTGGTATGAATTTGCTTGAACTAGCTGCTCTGTACTTGCCCTTCTCATTATGTGCTAGATAGACCTTTTGTGTCTTCTTGGTTAAAAAAAACCATTTCTCATCAATGTGCACAAAGTCAAACATTGGCTTAAACTGTCTCTTTGTTTCTGCTGTATCACCTTGTAATAGACTTAGTATCCATTGCAATCTTGTGTGTTTGTTGACATCCTTTAGTGTTGGATGAAGAGGATTGGTATGTGGCCTTATGACTCCCCTCTTGATCATTCTATGAGCTGTGCTTTTTGATATGTCAAGATTACTTGTTAAATCCCTTAAGCAAGACCTTTGTCCCATATTCAGATTAGCAATAATATCAAATGATATTTGGATTCTCTTTCTACCTGAGTTGTGATATTTTGTGGTGACATCATATCTCTGATTTGCACTTCTTTGACTCTTTGCTATGCCCCCTAATTTTCCTATGCAGAATCTTGATACATTGAATTCTGTTGCAGCTGCATTCACTGCCCCATGTTGTAGCTTTCCATTTGTTGATCTACTTAGAAGCCACAAAAGAATGTCCATTCTCTGGTCACTGCTGAGCCTGCTCCGTTGTGTCTGGTGATGATTTGTTGCCTTTGTTGTTTGCTCTACTTCTGGATTTGATGATGCCTCTGTTTCTTCATTAAATGATGCCTCTGTTTCTTCATTGAGTGATGCCTCTCCATCTGGTTCTGCATTGAGATCAAAGTCAAGTTGATGATGTTCCATGTCCCCAGCTTCTTGGTTAAGATCAAGTTGGAACTCACCATCTTCCATTTCTTCATCATCACTAATTAGAAAATGTTGTTGGTCTGCATCATCATCTGGAAATAGAGCTGCTGGTTGATTAAGATCAAAATCTGAAGACATTTGGAGCAGGCAATGATGCCTCAGGTTTTTAAAGATTCTGATTTTTTTTATGGGTTGTTGAAGAGCAAGCATTAACTCTTCAACTTGCAGGGTTTATATGCTCTCTTAAGAGAGGTGCAAAGTTGTAATTTCTGGTTTAAGAATTATACCCAATCCGTGTGACGGGTAATACTCACTTCCTATTGGTTCAAAATTGTAACAACTGGATTACTCTTCTTTTTATCTTTATTTTATCATTATTTACCTGTCAAATCTGCACATGTCCATCAGTAATTAATGCTTCTCTTCTCTTTCTCTCTTTTCTTAATATCTGTGTTTTTTGTCAAATGTGGCTTATATATAGGGATAGAGGGAGTAATACCTACTAATATTTTTTTTGTTGGGACTCTACCACCTATTGCCATCTTTTCAAAGCTTAAAAGCGGGCGGATTTAGGATTCGCCAGATTTGTCAAAGTGAAAAAGCGGGCGGATTTAAGATTTCCCAGCTTTTCAGCCTAATTTTTTACAGAATTTTCAAGTATTCTGACGGATTATAAATCCGTCCATTCCATAACTCCGCACGACTTCGCGCGAACCTAAACTCCGCGTGGATTTAACCTGCAGCAAAAAGCAATGAAAATAGCCTGTCTCTTTTTTGTTCCGATTAAAGCTCTCAAGCTGTACTTGCACATTGATGACTTTAAACAAAATCATATTCATAAATCCAAACAGTTTTTTTCTGTACGAATAGCTTGCAGGCAAATAATAGTTTGGAATTTCTACCCAAATTAAAAAGGTTGGTGCTGTGAACCTACATAATTTCTAGGAAGGCGTGACTTCTCCCCTAAAATGTGCAGGGTGTCGTCGGGATGCGCGAAGTATGTGGCCGGCGAGGTGTGCAGTGACGGAGTATGTGGCCGGGGATGGCGGTTTGCTTGGCGGCGAAGAAGGCCATTTCTGGGGACGGCGGCTTGCTCGCTCGCGTTGGAAGGGAAGATCAGGAGAAGAAAAGGGAGTGTGTGTGTGGGGGTGAGGTATTTTGTTAAGACTCGATAAGGGGTAGTAGAAACTTATAAGTTAATCTCATTAAGGGTATTGGACACAAATAGTGTTATGTAAATCAGCCCGGATAACCCTTGTTTTTAATTAATTTTATAGTCGATCGAGGCTTATACGTGAGTTTATCTTTGGCGATTTGAGAGTGTAAGCAGAGAAGGAGGAGGGAGGAAGAAAAGAGAGCGGAGGAAAATGGCGAGAACGCAGATGGCAATGGAGGCTCAATTTTGGGACCTGAATCTAGCCAGCTCAGTGAACCTAGATGGCTATGCCCGCGCCGTACCTGGTGAGCCCTTCCCATTGGACGCCTCTCGTGCCAGTCGACTCCATCGAGTTAAGCAGCTCGCTCTTCTTCGCTATGGCTTTCCCCTTGGCCTCATTCCCGCTTTCTCCCCCCTTCATTCTCACAACCAAATTGATTCTCTCGCTCTCCAGTGCTTCCCCCTCAGGATTTCCATCGGAGATTGGTATTACTCTCTTTCTTTCTCCCCTTGCCACTTCAGTCAATTTGTTCATCTGTCTGTTGAATTCGTGTTATGCCAGATTTTGATGTTAGTTTTTTGTGGATTTCTATGTTTAATTAGCCGTTAGAGTGACTTAGCAATTAAGAGCAGTGTGTATAATGTGGATGAATACAGGGTAGCAAAATGGTGGTAGAATCTGACATTCAATTTGTTTATTTGTGTGTTGTATTGGTGTTCTATCCATTCCTACTGTGCTTCTGAAGCTAGAGCTTAATTGTCTAGTAGATAAACTCTTTATTTTGAGCAGTTTAATTTGATCTCAGGTGGCTTGGAGTAGTGGGTCAGATTCATCCAAAGAAACTGATCTCTAACTTCATATCACAGTTATCTTCTGCAAGAGGGTGGGATCTTTCACCCTTTCAAAACCTAGCAAAAGATCTTGTGGACAAGTCAATATATTCAACGGGTTTGTTTTCTGAGATCCCATTGACGGGGTCTTCAGCATTGGTCATGAGCTCAGAAAAACATGGTGAGAGGAGAGGTTGGTGCAACAAATTAGCATATTTTCACAAGGCAAGATTGAGTTAATAATTCTTTTGATGTCTCAGTGTCTGATTATTATATGTGGTTGGCTCTAGGGATTGTGTCACTGCATAAGTAGAATTAAGTAACTTTACCACAAATAACAAAAATGTGTTTGCAGCTTCCTGAACACGATGTATCATTGGAGGCAGCTTGGCCAGAGCTCTTCTTTGATAACAAAGGAAGATATTGGAACATTCCAGAATCAGTTTCTCTAGATTTGGCGTCTGTAGATTTGGGATCAGGGTTCAAATATCGGTTTGGAATACATAAAAATAGTGGTGACCCACAAGCGGTAAACACTACAGATGTAGATTCTCCACCTCCTAGTTTAATGCCTGGTTTATGTGCCAAAGCTGCCTTTTCATATGAAAAGATCAGAGAGTTTTGGAGGCAAAAGGAGACCGTCGATGATATTGTCATAAAGACAGAAAAAGGCACATACCGACAACTAGCTTATGACGAGCTCCTGAAAGAGCCTCATTCGACCTTATCCGCCATAATAGGTAATATCTCTATGAATACAAGACTCTTCATATAATTTGTTTTCTATTTTATTCCCTTGGTACATAGGTTAGATACTTTGTTTTAGAATGATTTTGTTGGATAAAACTTCTATTATGAGGTTTTTAATATCTTTTAAAAGACTTAGGGTAACAATATCTTAACAAAAAATCATTAACTTATGCCCTAAAAAGACCAATAATAGTATTGTCATCTCTTGACATTGATCTCTCTAAATATCAAACTTAACTTTATGACAGGCGGAACTTGTGGGGCTTGGTTTTGGGGTAACAAAAATCCTAAGTCAGGTGCTCAGATAAGAAGTCCATTGTTTGCTGATTTATTCGGTTCGTTGTGCTACACATTTCAGCATGGGAAATTTAGGACGAGCTATGGTGACCTAACTAGAATAGATGCTCGTCTGGATGTATGTTCAGCTTCGGCTTTGACTAACACAATGCTGAACATCTTTACAAATTCTTATAATACTACTCGGGAGAATCCTCCATCTTTACCCAAGCTCAGTGTCATCCTTCAACAACAGGTATTATGATTTATGTTGCTACCAACTAAATTTCAGTCTTCCATCTCAAACTTGAAATCAAAGATTCATAAAGACCTTCTTTTGTATAATTTTGTACTCATCTATCAACAGGTTGTCGGTCCGTTAGTGTTCCGCATTGACACAAAATGTGGGCTCCACACATCGAGCAATGGCTTAGTGAAGGTTGAGGATTTCATATGCAGTTTGAACTACTCTATGCGTCTTTTAGGCTCTGGGAAAGTGGTGGCATGGTATTCTCCAAAGAGGAAAGAGGGCATGATCGAGCTGCGATTATATGAGTTTTAATCCATAAAATAGATCACTATTCCTTCTAAATATGTTAAGGAGTGCATCAAACTGAATGGATGATGCATTAAGGTTTTATATTTTGGCCAGTACTTGGTACCTGACAAAAAACTGCAAGTGCAGTTTTTGTTTCAAAACGTTTGTAAATCGCTCAAACTTATTGGGTCATGACGTCAGTAAATTCATTTGTTCTACTCCCTTACATAAGAGACATTTTCTTTTACGTTAGTATTTTTAATTGTACGACAATTAATATTAACTATTATTAAGCACTCGTTGAGATAAATCAAATAAGATCATACATGACTGTATTTTTCTTCTATGTTAGAACAAAAAAAAGAAGATTCTCTCAACTTTTGAATAATGTCAAAAAATGAAATATGTCCCTTAATATAACGGTCGATGGAGTATTATATTGAAATTAAGTCATGTTGAAGCTTGTGTTACTTTAATTTGTTGTGTATGCGAGTGATTGGATTTTTTTTTCCGATCCTCACCTAATTCGATTGGCGGGAACCACTCAAACGTCCGTATCGGAAGTGATTGGATTTCTCTTGAATAAGCCTCGGTTTATGAAGATAAGCTTAAAGTTGTATTTATGTTTAAAAAAAAGAAAGAAATAGCATTAAGTGTTAGCATGAAACACCATTACTCTGTATGATATTTAATCCCTAAGAGCATGTTTATTGGAGAGGTCTTTTGGAGAGGTTTTTGGGTCGTTTTTGATGGTTGAATTATTTGCAAAAACCCCATCACTATTAATAATTTTGTTGGGTTTTTTTTGTGGGGGGTTTTGAGTTATAAGTTTAGTTGTTTAATAATATTTTTGTTTGAAATGATATTATAAAATTGTTTTTATATTAAATAAGTATACTAAATATAGTTAATTTAGCTAAGAAAATATTTTTGACTTTTTTAATTATGTAGTGAAGATATAAAGTAAATATTAACTAAAAGAAATAAAAGAAATTAACAACAAATATATGGGAAAAAACATACGATACATATGAGAAAGAACATTACAACTTATTAATAAACAGAAGCAAAACAACACAAACATCCTCATCTTGATTTAATAACTATTTATAAAGACTTAGGATATAAAAATATATTTTAATATTAATTTTTTAAAATATACATGTAATTGATGTCTATAGATAGATAAAAATGTAACTAGGATTATGATATATTTAAAAAAAAAAAAACATGTCAATTTCTATTTAAAATGTTTTTTCTAAAATGTAAATAAAAGCCCCAAATCTGAGCCATCCGTGTGGTGCCATGTGTCGTACATCTGGTGCGCTGCAAGCGCCCAATAGATGAACAACCAGTGGCGATGCTTGTCATAAGAGTTGTTGGCTAAGCTAAAAAGCTATACTCCGTATTTTGTTCTTGAAATTGCACCATTTTGCTTCCTAAACTAAACACTTCTTATGTCTACTGTTCAAAAACCTCATTCTTCAGGATTTTTTTATTTCACTTTTGAAAATCTTTTGCCTTGGGTCTTTGAGAGGTTTTAATATAATAACGAAAACCCCTTTATTTATTTTTATTTTTTTTCTTGATAAAGGCTAGAACCAGAGCCTCACCTGCGGGCAGGTGACTGCTCTTGACCATCCAAACGAATGGCCCTAAGGACGTCAGCATGTTGAGACATCATGCTAGACTGTATGAACAATGGTTTCATAATTATGATATAATCATCAGATAATATATTGTCCTTACATCAATTAAGGACAACCTTAAGGAAGTGCACATTGGCAGAATATTTTGCCAATAGATCTGCAGATTTATTTGCTTCCCTAAAATAACGAAAACCCCTTTAAGAACCCCTTCAAACACCCCCTAAACATGCTCTAAGATATATAACTCTTAATATTGATCGGAATTGAACTCATCCAAACTTTTTTCAACAAAATAAATAAATTTTAAATACATCATAATAGCTCAAACTAAATATAAAAAATATTTGTTCTTTCTCAATTGTTAGAATCACCTTTTCACTTTTTTTTTTCAAATCAATAAATTTGGTTGCATAAACAACAATAATTCTCACCGTTATAGAAGATCTTGCACCACAACCATGTTGAGTTTAAATTACCACGAGAACTTTGAAAATTGCTACATATGCTCTACTTTATCTACACGGTTGCACCTAAGATTGGTACATAAATGTGCGGGTCATTTGCAAAAATACCCTAGGGGTAACTAACAAAAATGCTTAAAACATTTTGGATATTACTGCAATATCCAAAATTGCAATATCCAAAATGTATTTTCTTTTCACTTTTCTTTTTGAGTTGGAAAATCAAAAAATAATTATGGGAAAAGGTAAATGAAAATGCAATAACAATATAATAATGAGGTGAAAAAAGAAGAAAAGAAGAATGAAATTCGGCAGGAAAAGAAGAAAAGAAGGAAAGAAGAAAAAGTGTTCAAATCCGTACATGAATTTTTTAAACAAAAAACGGCTGAATTTGGAAAGTTGTCAGGAACTTCGACTATCAGCCACACAAAATTTCTGACATCCGTACGGAACACTGTTCACCCGTTCCAGAATGAATCTCAGCCACATAAAAAGTCCAAGGCGCCAGTTTTTCCCGCCAAATTGATGGAAGGTCACTTAGAGCAAAATTTTGCTCGTAAATGAATGTAATTTTGCTAATCTTAACTTCATCTTCTTCATTAAGTGTGTTTCTTTCTTTCACTCCATCTTCCTCATTAAAGTTTCTTCATATCCTGTCGACCATTTGTTTTAATCTCTTGTTTCATTCAATTTTCTTCATATCCTGCCATATAGAAGAAGGAAGAAATGGGTAAGTTTCTATATTAAATGCAAACGGTTTTTGTGTATTGGTAGCAATAAATGACCATATTTTTTCTTGTTTTGGCTTGTTTAGGTGAAACATATATCCTCTCCTTAATTTGTGGAGGCAATTGGAAGGTAGAGAATGAGCAATGGGTGTATGAAAACCCTAAAAAAACAAAGGCTTTGATGGTCAATGATGAGATCAAATATGAAGGGCTTCTGAAAATGGTGGAAGAAAAGCTTGTCATAGATGTTAAGAGGTTTGCCTTAAAGCTGACCTACATGCCTCCAAAAAACCAAAATCTTTCTCCTTTCGATATTTGCGATAGTGATGATGTAGATGCTTTTTTCTTCTTGAACATGTTAACATGCAAAGATAGAATATGGTCAATTCCTTTGCATTCTGTGTTGGAGCCTATATGTATTGGTTTAGATGAAAACCCTAATGTAATTCCAAAGGAAGAAGAAGAGATGATGAATGTTGAAGGTAGTGCACCTCAACCTTGCTCTCAGACTGAAAATGTTGGTGGACCTTCTTACCATGTAAGAGTCCTAAAGAGAATGTCAGATCACAGGCTACACAACATAGTAGATGATGAGCTGAGAGAAGAAGAAGATGTGTCAGGATCTTCTGATAAGCTCGTCAGGATATATTTGGAATGTGGAGGGCAATCAAAGAAAGATAAGAAAGGCATTGAACCTGAGGTTGTGTCACTAATCAGTGACGATGAAGAGGAGGATTTTATTATGTCTGCAACCAAGCGACAAGGTTTGGACCTTGTCAACCTTTCTGATGTAGAATTTGATGATGATCATGTGAAGGTTGAGGACTATGAATATCTGGGAGGAGATGATGAGGAACATCAACAAGGATCTTACCACTACGATGTTCCTGCTGAGATTGAAAATTTGGAGGAAGAAGAATTGTGCTCTAACTCTCAGCCATTGGCAATGAAGGTTGGAGATGTCTTTCCAACGAAGGAGGAGGTTCAGCGGGCTTTGGTCTCATTTGCTGTGGAGAAATGTGTAGAAATGCGTGTGAAGAAGTCGGATAAGACCACTTATGTTGTGGAGTGCAAAAATGGAGGAGCATGTTCATTTGGCTTTCGTGCTTCAACGAGGGGTGGTAAAGCTACTGGTCTGTGGTGGGTCCGAAGGCTTGAACCAAACCATACATGTGCGATGCTGTTCAGGAACAATCACAGCAGACATGCCAATTCATCCTTCATTTACAAGAGCATTCTTGAAAGGTATGTATTGCTTCTGTCTTGTTCAAATATTTAATATGGAGGGATAGAGTGTGAAATGTGTCAGGATGTTTTTGAACACATGTAACAGGTTCAAAGGTCGCAAGGACGCACCAAGGGCAAAAGAGATACAGGCTGTCATGAAAGAGCTAGGAGTCGATACCAGTTATTCCAAAGCAAACCGAGCAAGACAGAAGGCAGAGGACATCATTCGAGGGTCTCCCTAGCAAGGTTATAGTCAACTTCACTCATGGCTTCATATGTTGAAAGAAGTCAATCCTGGATTATATACAAGCTTAATATTGGATTCTCAAAACCGGTTTAAGTACTGTTTCTGGGCATTGGGTGCTTGTATCACGGTTGTTCCTCACTTGAGAAAGGTAACTTTTTAAACTATATCTTTTATCTGTCCAGATAAATGGTAGTGTGTGGAGGGATATAGGATAACTAGTGGAGGGATATGATGTCAGACGAATAGATATAATTACCTGTCGGGATATATTATAGATTATGACAGGTTATATGATGTATCAGGTGATTTGTGTTGATGGAGCACACTTGGGAGGGAGATTCAATGGCCATCTTCTTCTTGCTACTGCCCAAGATGGAAACAAACAGATCTATCCCTTGGCTTTTGCTGTAGTAGACAATGAGAATAAGGATTCTTGGTCCTTCTTCTTTGAATAGTTGAAGACGGCTGTTGTAGCAGATAGTGTGGATGTGGTTTTTGTGTCTGATCGTCACCTTGCTATTAAAGCCGCTCTAAGAAAAATTTACCTTCTTGCACAACATGGATATTGCATTTATCATATGCTGCAAAACTTCAAGAAAAAGTGCACTTGGGCAGGTTTGCAGGACCAGTGGTTTAAGGTTGCAAAAGCGTACACCGTAGAAGAGTATAGGACTGAGCTTCAGATCCTTCAAAACAGAACTACAATTGTGGCAAATCTGGCTCTCAAAGTGCCTCTTGAAAAGTGGTCTAGGGCATATTTCACAACTGAGAGGTACAACATCATGACTACAAACAATGCAGAATGTATAAACAAGGTGTTTAAACAGGAGCGTACATGGCCTATTGTAGCATTGTTTGATGTTATATTACTTACCTTTTCCACCTGGTTTTGTGAAAGGAGGGAGTCAGCTAATACATGGTGTGAGGTGACTACTAGGGCAGTGACCAAGACCATTGGGATGTTCCAAAATCAGTCTCCTCTCTTCCTTGTTTGCCACCACCATGGAAAATGGGACCTGGAAGACCAAGGTTGATTAGATATAAGTCTAGGTGGGAGAGGCCCTACAAACGAGTGCCCACGAGATGTGCAAGATGTGGTATGCCTGCCCATACTCACAACACGTGCTACCAGGCTGCAAGGGGAGGACAGGCAAGTCGAAGACCATAGGATACAAGGGTAAGACAACAAGGTTCTAACTTTTTGGTATGTGAACAATGCTAACTTTTTGGTAAATGAACAATTGTAACATCAATCCCTCCGATAATGATGTTATATCCTGACAATACAACGGTTTTATCCTGTCACACTTAATTTCATATGTCATATTATTTTGGGTTGGATGTTGAAATTCTGTTAGTATGAATGTTTAAATGCTTTTTTTGTTTGCTTTGTTAAGTTTTATTTTGTTTTCCCTCCGTGTATTCTATTTTATCCTGTCACACCTCAAATTTACCATCCCGCCACCTAACTCCACATAATAAATGCAGTCAAATTTGCCTTTACTCTGCACTAACTCCAGTACATGTTTTCAAGCAAAAAGGAGTCAAACACATTTACCTACCCAGAATATTTACTTACCACATTTACTCAGTTTTGGTGAAATTTTTCTTATATATAAAGGCCACTCTTTCTCATTATCGAACATAACTCATTCCTTTCTTTCTCTACTACCAAGCCTTTGTTTCTCTCTTTCTCTCAACTCCTTCATGGCTGCTTATCACGTCGTAGACCCATTTCTCGACGAAAATTACCAAAGAACAAGTTTTTTCGTCACAATGAAACGGTCATACGTTCATGGGGACTGCTGTCTATGTATTCCCATTGGTCATGGAGAAAAGTTCTTGAAAGACTTCAAGAACTGTGAAATAACACTTAGAGTTGGACTTCAGACTTGGAAAGTTCTTCTCAAACACCACAACAATGTCTACCGCTTGGGCAAGGGTTGGAGAGCTTTTGTTCAAGACAATAAGCTCAAGTACAACAATGAGTGCCTCTTCGACCTACAAACTGCGGATTCCAATGGTGTCGTGTACGAGATTGAAGTGTACAACTATTGATGTTGTCTCATTTCATGTTATTTCGTTCATTTCAGTTTCCTTTTCTCTGTTGTTTCCTTCTATCTTGTATTGTGTTTCCATAAAAGAATTTAATGAATTTGGTATTACTTTCCGTCCACCCTTTCTGTATTATCCTCTTATATGTTCACTTTCATCCTGACTAGAATGAATGCAACCACAAACTACAACTTTTAATCCTCAGAAGTCACACTGAAGAAAGATAATTTTTCATTAAAACAGAATATTAAAGCATAGAAACTGAAAAACAGACATAATAGTACTTAGATCACAAACTAGAACATATCCGGCCACACTTTCCCGGACATCCTGACGAGCTACATAAATTGCATAACATTAGAGTCTTCATCTCCATGGTGTGGTATGTCGAGACCCGGGGGTAAGAAGTCACACCTCCACCTCTTGGTGAGCTCCAAGGGGTGTTCAACGGTGAGAATGAAGATTTTGATTAGAGCAACGGACCTTGCTAGATCTGCAAGGGCATGGGCATCACGTGAGTGCTGCAAGGCTCTTATAGTGTTCCTCCCTCCATGAGTATGAACCATCTCAAAGAAATAATGCTCATGATGCTGGCGGTTGTTGAGGTTCCAAAGCTGTCCTCTTAGCCAATTGATGTCCCTCACACTATCTACCGCTGGAGCCCAATCTTCGCAAAGACCACCTTCATAGATGTGGCTCGTCACACTGGCCATTCTTCCGCTGCTGGGGACAAGGGAGACACCATGGTAAACTTCACTATAGACTCTTGTGAAATCCATAACGCGATCCATATTTTTGATAATTTATAGACTGAGAGCATGACAATATTCGGTAGGAAACTATGCTATTTATAGACTTCAAGTGTAACACAAAATGAAGGCGGGGTTATTTTAAAATTTTAAATTTTAAAATCAAGTTTGAAAACTTTATCCTGACAACACTCTTATTTCACCCTGACACTCTACAACTGGTACACTTTGAGTTGTCATAGCTAGTAAAGATAAGACTAGAAAATTGCATTCAAACTAGAAATTTGTAGGAAGTGTAACACAATATGAAGGTGAGGTTTTTTAAAAATTTGAAACTTTTATACGATTTCGAAAACTGTTTCCTGACAATATTACTTTTTCATCCTTTCACTATGCAACTGGTACACTTTTGCAGTTGTCACATCCTAACATTTTGAACAAAGCCTTCAGAACAAATCCTTCAGGACATCTCTTCCTAAGGACCTCCTCCTCCTCAGACTCTTCCTCCCCCTCCTCCTCAGAAACAACATCTTTCTTCACTCTCTTCCTTCCCATCCTTTTCTTGGTGATCTCCTCCTCCTCTTCAACAAAGTTCCTTCTCTCCAGCCTCTCAAACCTCTGACAAACAGCAGCCTCCAACTTGTCAAACTTCATGAACAAAGCCTTCAGGACATCTCTGCTAAGACCTTGATCCCCAGTGGATTGTCCTTGCGTTTGTCCTTGGTCTTTCAAGAGGTCCTCTACTTGTGTAGGCTCACTGTCCTTGGTCTTTGACATAAACTCAGATGTGATCTAGTCAAAGAAGGGGTCCTCTACTTCATCTGAGAATGTGCAACCATTAAGCAACTCCTTCTCAGATTCATCTGCAACAAGTAGAGGCAAGACTTCAAGACCTTCTTCTTCAAAAGCCAGCCTTAGGAATCCATGCTCAGGGCATTGGGTTGCAGACCAACGCACTCCTCTAGGGATTTGGGTCTCACTAATCTTGGAGGCAAACTTGACTCCAACAGACTGTACACACTCCCAAATCCACACCTACACAAACAAACAAACAAAACCATTAAATATATATCCTGTCATACTTAAATATATATCCTGTCATAAATGTACTACAATACCTGAAACACCACTGGCATCCCTTGAAGGTTGTATGGTATCCTACCACAATCTGAGACTTTGATAGACTTCTCCATGGATATCATTCTTCTTGCCATTGATCTGGTCAGTGCCTTGTGCAGCTCCATGTAGGCAACTCTTCCCCATGGATACCTCCAGAACTTGTCAATTGTTTCCACTAACCTCACATGTTCAACTTTTACAAGTCTCTTCTTATCACCTCCAAGAATTATCCCTTCCACAATCAGCTAGACTGCTAACTTGAACTTGTGGTTGTCCAAGGCTTTGTGCTTCATGAACCTTTTATAAAGGTCTTGCACTGAAGTTTTTGAACCATCAGGACCACCAAAAAAACTGTCCATCACTTGGTTGTCTTGCTTCCTAGATGATTTTATCTCCTTGGGAAGAGGGCCACAATTCAAGCCAGTTATCAAAGCAAATTCTTGCAGTGAAAATCTCAATGGCTGACCAGCAATCTCATACCATGTCTCCCACTTCTTTTCACTCTTCAACTGCTTGAAGAAAACTGAATGGATGGTTTGAGAAGAGAAGGTCACTTGATTGACCATCTTGACAACATCCCCAAAGGGGCTGCCACAGATCCTTCTCCAGTCTTGGCAAGTCAGCTTAGACTCAATATCTTTCAAATATTTCCTCCTGCAGTTGATATTTACACGTCCATGCAATGCATCTCCCTTGTAGTAGAAATACATCACCTACAGAAACATAAGATGACAGGAAAATATTAGTAATAAGTCAGGATCCCAGGAAAAAATTGTCAGGACACAGTCAAGAGTCTGTCAAGATAACACATAAGCTACACAACCAAAGTTCAAGTGTGGTGAAACAGATAAGAATATGTCAGGACACAGTGAAGAGTCTATCAGGATAAAACTAAACAATCTAGAACAAGTGAGGAGAAGAGGATGTACATGCATTTCCTTAAAAACTGTCAATATTCAGAAACTGAAATCCAAATACTTCCACTACAGAAACTGGTTCACAATGCACATGACATGAATTATTTTAAGATGTGTCAAGATTCATAATACACATGAAGAAATGAAATTCCTTATAAACTATCCAAATACATCCAATGTACATGCATTTCCTTAAAAACTGTCAATATTCAAAAACTGAAATCCAAATACTTCCACTACATAAACTGGTTCGCAATGCATATGACATGAATTATTTTAAGAGGTGTCAAGATTCATAATACACATGAAGAAATGAATCTACATAAATTGGTTCCACTCCTGAATGCACATAAGCTACACAAAAACAAATTGCAAATGTCTGGACACAGACAACAGGATGTCAGGACAAAGATAACTGTATGCCCGGACACAGTAAGGAGTATGACAGGATCACCCTAAACAATAATCAAAGTATTCACAACTTTGTTCTCAGCTCCAATTACAAGTGAAAATTCCTCTGGGAGAATGTCAAATTTACATGCATTTGCTTCAGTCAACCCTAAATTCACCAATTTCACTCATACACTCGAATTGAAAATCAAAATATCACAAATTTCACTTACATTCTCCTTAAAAGGCAGAGGCTCCATGGTTCTCCATTTGTCCAAGAGATTCAATACCTCCTTCTTCTTCTGGGAGACTGGTATCTCCACTTTCGGCGCCAACTTCGTCGACGACCCCTTCTTAGATTTGGGGGTTTTCTCGGTTTGCCTCTTCTTTCTCCCTTTAGAGTCTCCCTTTGAGTCTCTCTTTCTTTTCTGGGGCGCGGAAGCTCTGGTAACGGGGGCCATAACTGCAGCGGTTGCGAGGGAGAAAGAGGGAGAAAAAGGGAGAAAGACGGAGATAGACGGAAGCGAGGCTAGCGAGGCTGCGAGAGAGGTTGCGAGCGTCGATTTCGTCTGAGAAATGGTGAGGCTGAAGGTTGAACGAGAGGGAGAGAGTGAAAATGGTGAAATTTTGAAAATTTGGTGAAAGGAGGAAGAAGACTGTGAAAACGAGAGATAGAAGTTGAAAAGAAAATGGGGGAAATGGTTGAGATGATTAATGGAAGTTAATTATGCTTAAGAAAGGAGTTAACGTTTTTTAATTTCAAAACCGTCATTATCCTTTTCCCTTTTCTTTTCTTAATTTTCCTTTTTTTATTAATTTATTTTTCCTTTTCTTGTTTTTAAAGTGTTTATTATATAATTTAATTTCCTTTTATTTTTTATTTATTAATTTCATTATCCTTTTTCTTAATTTCAGATAATATTAAAATAATCATTTCAGTTAAAAAAAATAAAGATAAATGAAATTATAATAAATCTTTTCTTTTTAATAGAAAAAATATTTTTTTGGACTATTATAACCCTTATATGGATATTACAGTAATATCCATATGAAATTGGGCATATGTGTAATATTGGTACAAAAACTTGGGCATTTGCGACATTATTCTCTAAATGTGCACCTAAGTTCACTCAAGTACTCAACTACTTCAGTTGAAAAGTTCAAAACTTTCTTACAAATATATGATTAGCTAAAGTTATTAAATCAATATCGAATATTGGCCGTCTACTAATATTATTTTATACAAAGAGAATGGATTCAGGTTTTGTAATTTCCTTTGAAGTTATGGGTAAGGTTTTGTAATTTCCTAAGAATGGATTCAATCTCCTCTTCATTTCCCCTCATCTTCGGACCCCCACTCCTTCCTCTCTCCCACCAAATCTGGACGAACATTTTCCATCTCTGCTCCATATTTCTCCCAACCTCCCGCATATTTCGAACATCAAAAGAATTTCAGATAGGCGATTCGATTTCACCAAACCCTAATTTCGATGGGCGTAAGTTTAATTAGTTGATGGGGTGCATCGCTTCGAAGCGGGAGACTCATAAACCGCCTGGTTATCCCGTGGTGAGGGAGTTCCGATCGAACTCCGAAGGTTCGCTGCACCACAAGCCTCACCATTGGAATCTGAGCTAGAAGCTGAGATTGAGGTCTCCGATCTCGCGGAACACGCCGCCACCTCCGGATGATGATAGGGGAGGGAAAAGCGAGACGAATGATGTGACGATGGGGATGATAAAGGCGGTGAAGAAGATGAAAAGCTCCAAGAGCAAAAGCTCCTCATCTGGGTTTTACCCCTATATTATATGTTGTTGTTGTGGTGGTGGAAGTTCAAGGAGGCCCAGAGAACCTGCTGTGATAGATGACTTCTTTGACATTAAGAAGAAGCTGAGAGATGGAGGCCTTGCTGTGGTGGTTGTGGAGTAGGGGGGTTAGTGGTTCCGGTAGGGAGGAACAAGGGAAGCCCAGAGAACCCACAGACGACAGGAGGGCGAGAGGAAGAAAAAGAAGGAGCGTCTTCTCCGGCATCCATCTCGGCGGCGGATCTCTTGCGGACCATCTTCTCCGGCGGAGGGGATTCGTAAGGATTGAGGAAGCAATAAGGAGAAGAAGATGAGGGGAAATGAAGAGGAGATTGAATCCATTTTTAGAAAATTACAAAAACTAACCCATAACTTTCAAAGTTGTTATTTTCTGTAAAAATAGAGGGGTAAAGGTGTAATTTCTCAAGTTTTAACGGAATATTTAACAGAAACAGTCGAAGGGTGGTGAATTGTAAGAAAATGATATAATTTGGGTGGTTTGGAATAAATACGTTAATAACGGGTGGTTACCTGCAAATTCCGACAAATAGCGGGTGGTTTCCTGCAAAAACCCCAAGAGAATAATGAAACTATATAATATGTTGTTATCATTCCTATTAGTTAGATTTTGTTCATATATTTTCTATAGTAAAATAGTAATAATATATTAATTTATACATCTACAATAGACGCATTTTTTTAGATTGAATTAAAAATATGTTTGTTTATTTAAAAAAGAAAAGAAAACTTGACTGAATTGTATAATTCATCCCATTTGAAATGTACATTTCTAGTTTACCTAATCAATTTGTTTGATTAATCAACTATATTAAGTATTTGGCTGATTCTCCAAGATATCATATCACTATTGAGCAACCACTCTCAATAATTGGCTCTTTTGTTCTTGTTACGAACTACACGCATTCTTCTTAACATCTTCTTAACATGTGTAATCTAATTGAGAATAACGGTCAAATAACGCATTGTATTCCAAAACTTACTGAACTAATGGTTTGGACGAAGATGATTTCATATGAAGATTGAGAACGCTATACACATTTTGTAATTGACACATACAAATGTTATCAGTAGTCGGTTATCAGACTTGCTATCCAAGAATTAGAATGGTAAGTATATAAAGCCAATTGACTCTTAGCTTTTGTTGTAATAATTGAAACCAATATGAAATACACAATATAATGTTTCCTACAATTTTCCCTTTCTATGTTCTTCCATAACTGTTAGAACTCATTCTCTTTCACGGTTCAAATCCTACATTATCACTCAAACACACGTTCTACGTATTATCAAAATTGTATACATGAGTAACAATGTTTATGTCCATAGCTTATAACATCTATATATTGATATTTGTAAGAAGTACAAAAATTTTCCTCTCACAAAATTTCTTTGATCAATCTTAGCGATGAAATATTGATATTTGTAAGAAGTACAAATTATGAAAATGCACTTTCAATAACTTGATTAAAAAGACATTTTGTATCCATCCTGATACAAATTAATTGCCACTTATGTGTTGCCAAAAGATTTCTCACACATCATCACATTCATCATCATTTTACTTATTTATTTAAGCAACTAATTGTAAACCAAGTTTTTGGTACCAACCCACCTTTTTCTTCCCATGGTATCGTCATATGTGTTACAATATTCACATGTCATTATCAATTGATATAGAGAAAAGTTCGGGTGAGAACAAGGCTTAACGTAGGAAAAACAAAGTTTTCGCGTTCACAGATAATAGGTTAATGTTCATAATATGAGCGGTAATGTTCATAATATGAGCGGTAATGTTCATAATCTGGACGATAAAATTTTTAGGTCATTTTGAGAAAAAAAAAAAAATTAGCAGTAATTACAAGTATGCCACCGTGTCCTTTAGTGAAAAACGTTCAAAAATTTTATGGCACGGATTATGAACATAACATCCAGAATAAGAAGCGGTAGTTTGGTGAACAATGTCATGTTCTCTACGGAACACATTAAAAGGTTCACTATACTCACCTCCCCTGTCACTTTTTACGATTTTAATCGTTTTACTAAGTTGGTTCTCAACTTTCAACTTGTATTCTCTGAACTTTTCTAAAGCTTCATCTTTGCTACGACAAGTACACATAGCAATATCTCGTGCAATCATCTCTAAGGGTCACAAAGTAATTTTTACCGCCTCTAGTTAGTACAAACTTTAAGTCACATAAATCTGTGTGAATTAATCCTAGAGGTTCGGTTGTCCTCTCTACATGAGGTGATGGTGTTTTTGTGAGTTTCGCTTGGACGCATACTTCACATTTGTATTTACTCGTTTTGCATTTTGGAATCATATTCAAACTTATCAATCTACTTATAGACTTATAATTAACATGTCCCAATCTTTCATGCCAGATATTAAAAGACTCAGCAACATAAGCAATAGGGTTATTCTTATTCATTGAAACATTGGTTACAATAGCATTTGGGATGGCTGTCATTACATTCATTTTGATCAGTCCATCATGTACATAACCCCTACCCACATAGACCCCTTTCTTGGAGAGAACCAACCTGTCAGACACGAACTTGACCATGAACCCATTCTTGGAGAGTAGAGTTTCCGAAATCAGGTTCTTGCGAATGTCTGTCATATGAAGGACGTTGTTCAGTGTCAACTCCTTCTCGAAAGCCATCTTCAGCACGATCCACCAACCTTAGAAGTGGCGGAGTATCCCATGAAGAGTTTCTCTTCGGTGTTGCTCTTCTTATAAGTCGTGAAGAGACCCTTATCCGAGCATATGTGCCTAGTTGCACCGGTGTCATACCACCACTCGTTTGGATTGCTCCCAACCATGTTCACTTCATTCATCACCGCCACAAGTTGTCCGCTGTGAGCGACCCTTCAGCTAGGTTGGCTTGAGACTTGCCTTTTTCCTTCTTTGTGTCGACCTTGCTTCGACACTCATCCGCCTTGTGTCCAACTTTGTTGCACTTGTGGCATTTTCCACTAAACTTCTTAGCTCCTTGCTTCATGAAGTTATTGGAGTTTTGGGGTTGAAACTTCCTTTTCTTCCCCCTGTATTGATGCTCTGCTAGGTTTTCCTTGTTAGAAAGTCCATATCCATTGGCCCTTTTGTTGTTCTCCTCAACCCAAAGGCTCGCAATCAAGTCTTTAACCCTCATTGCATTTTGCTTTAGAAACAAGTAGACCTTGAATTGTTCCCACGATGGAGGAAGCTTCTCAATGTAAGCATCTACTTGGAACGTCTCACATATGTTCATGCCTTCGGAGAGCACTTCATGGACAATCAGTTGCAGCTCTTCAACGTGTTCCACTACCGACCTTGAATCTACCATCTTGTAATTCAAGAGCATTGCCACTGCCGCTTTCTTCGATCCATCGTCTTGAGTCTTGTACTTCTTGACCAGAGCTTCCCACAATTCCTTCGTGGTATCATGGTTGCAATAGACTTTGTACAACGAGTCAATCATGCGGGCATTCACATAGCCTCTGCAGGCATAGTCCCCTCTGACCCAACTAGCAAGGGCGTCAGTGTTGTTCGGGGAGAACTTAGGTTTCTCCTTCGTCAGAAATCTGTCCAGATTCATCGTGCTCAGAAAGAAATGCTTCTTCTGAGACCATATCCTGAATCCTTTCTCGTCAAACTTGTCGGGCATAACTCCATCATGAAGTGCACTTGGCATACTTTCCATGTACGACCTTTCCGGTACCCTCACATGGGGCCGTTGAACATCCGATAAGTCCAAATAATGGCTTGTTTGAGACTGTCCGACCGGTTTTGGTACAATCGGAGGCTGATCATCGAGCGAAGTCATTTCAGGAATTTGAACCTGATTATGAGCCAGAGACACTGGTGGCAGACCATCTCCAAACTGAATTTGGAGTGTCGACTCATCAATGTCTTAGTTCCAGCGGTAGCATCAACAACGTTGTCATTTTCGTTAGTCATTTTTCACAATCTGAGACCAAATAAAATTCAACAGAGTAGAACAAATGCAAAACGAAACAATAGGAAATAATTGCAAATTTAATTTAATTAATTAACCAAATTTAATTTAATTAACCTAATTTAATTTAATTAACCTAATTTAATTTAATTAACCAAATTTAATTTAATGAATTAACTAATTTCCGAATTTAATTTAATTAAATAAATTACAAATTCGAATATAATTAAATCAATTCAGATTAAATTCAAAATAAATATTAATATATTTTTCCGGAGTTTCTCGTCCAAAAAACGAGAACAAAATTTTCACCGACTTCGCCTTAACCTGTTTACTCAAAGAAACAAATTTAATAGTCGTAGAAACGTAGGTAAAAAAATTTCAGAATTAAGATTGTAGGAACCTGTATTTCTACAACATATAATTTGTATGAAATGCAATAAACAAAACATAATTAAGGTAATAAAAGCCGATCGAACCACTACCGAAAGTTGTACGGTAGAACTTGAACGAAGTCGAGATATGATCTATTTCCTTAATTCTGAAAACGCCCCGTAGTGTGACGGTTACCGACGTTCCGAATCCCAAGATAAAACCGCTAACGCTTCTGATTTGCACAACCCAAAATAAGAAGCCAACAAACGCTATTTATGTGTGTACTCTCACACAGAAAGAAGAGAAGAGAAGAGAAGAGAAGAGAAGAGAAGAGAAGAGGTGATAGAGACTTGAAAAAACGTGGGAGAAAGAAGAATGAGATGATATTCGAACGTGTGGCTTTTGAGTTCTGCATAGCCTCCTTTTATAGGCTGCAGGGGAGAATCCGTGTAATGAATGGCGCAATCCGCGTGGATTAATGGGCGGATTTGGTGGCTTAAATGGGCTGGTCTATGTCAACACGGTGTGGCATTAAGTTGCTCAGATTCTCCTGTTGGCATTAATGCCCGCAATATGCAGCTTGAATTCTCGGGTTGACTCTGAATGAGGTCCATTTGAAGGAAGCCCAAAAGTCATACCAGACTTTGAGCGAGGCCCAAAAAGACCACCTCCTCCTCGGGCCTACGACCCATCCAATGAGACCACGAGCCACTAGTCGAGCGGAGCCGAGCCTGTATGAACAATGGTTTCATAATTATGATATAATCATCAGATAATATATTGTCCTTACATCAATTAAGGACAACCTTAAGGAAGTGCACATTGGCAGAATATTTTGCCAATAGATCTGCAGATTTATTTGCTTCCCTAAAACAACGAAAACCCCTTTATGAACCCCTTCAAACACCCCCTAAACATGCTCTAAGATATATGCTCTAAGATATATAACTCTTAATATTGATCGGAATTGAACTCATCCAAACTTTTTTCAACAAAATAAATAAATTTTAAATACATCATAATAGCTCAAACCAAATATAAAAAATATTTGTTCTTTCTCAATTGTTAGAATCACCTTTTCACTTCTTTTTTTCAAATCAATAAATTTGGTTGCATAAACAACAATAATTCTCACCATTATAGAAGATCTTGCACCACAACCATGTTGAGTTTAAATTACCACGAGAACTTTGAAAATTGCTACATATGCTCTACTTTATCTACACGGTTGCACCTAAGATTGGTACATAAATGTGCACCTAAGTTCACTCAAGTACTCAACTACTTCAGTTGAAAAGTTCAAAACTTTCTTACAAATATATGATTAGCTAAAGTTATTAAATCAATATCGAAGATTGGCCGTCTACTAATATTATTTTATACAAAGAGAATAATGAAACTATATAATATGTTGTTATCATTCCTATTAGTTGGATTTTGTTCATATATTTTCTATAGTAAAATAGTAATAATATATTAATTTATACATCTACAATAGACGCATTTTTTTTGCTTGAATTAAAAATATGTTTGTTTATTTAAAAAAGAAAAGAAAACTTGACTGAATTGTATAATTCATCCCATTTGAAATGTACATTTCTAGTTTACCTAATCAATTTGTTTGATTAATCAACTATATTAAGTATTTGGCTGATTTTCCAAGATATCATATCACTATTGAGCAATCACTCTCAATAATTGGCTCCTTTGTTCTTGTTACGAACTACACGCATTCTTCTTAACATCTTCTTAACATGTGTAATCTAATTGAGAATAACGGTCAAATAACGCATTGTATTCCAAAACTTACTGAACTAATGGTTTGGACGAAGATGATTTCATATGAAGATTGAGAACGCTATACACATTTTGTAATTGACACATACAAATGTTATCAGTAGTCGGTTATCAGACTTGTTATCCAAGAATTAGAATGGTAAGTATATAAAGCCAATTGACTCTTAGCTTTTGTTGTAATAATTGAAACCAATATGAAATACACAATTTAATGTTTCCTACAATTTTCTCTTTCTATGTTCTTCCATGACTGTTAAAACCCATTCTCTTTCACGGTCCAAATCCTACATTATCACTCAAACACACGTTCTACGTATTATCAAAATTGTATACACGAGTAACAATGTTTATGTGCATAGCTTATAACATCTATATATTGATATTTGTAAGAAGTACAAAAAATTTCCTCTCACAAAATTTCTTTGATCAATCTTAGCGATGAAATATTGATATTTGTAAGAAGTACAAATTATGAAAATGAACTTTCAATAACTTGATTAAAAAGACATTATGTATCCATCCTGATACAAATTAATTGCCACTTATGTGTTGCCAAAAGATTTCTCACAAATCATCACATTCATCATCATTTTACTTATTTATTTAAGCAACTAATTGTAAACCAAGTTTTTGGTACCAACCCACCTTTTTCTTCCCATGGTATCGTCATATGCGTTAAAATATTCACATGTCATTATGAATATGATATAGAGAAAAGTTCGGGTGAGAACAAGACTTAACGTAGGAAAAACAAAGTTTTCGCATTCACAGATAATAGGCTAATGTTCCTAATATGAGCGGTAATGTTCATAATCTGAACGATAAAATTTTTAGGTCATTTTGAGAAAAAAAAAAACAAAAATTAGCAGTAATTACAAGTATGCCACCAACGTTTAAAAATTTTATGGCACAGATTTCGAACATAACATCAGAATATGAACGTGGCTAGCACCGTTCGGTTCCAACAAAGTTCTCACACATCATCACAATTGTCATCAATTATTATAAAAAATAAATAAGTATATAACCCAAGTTTTTGATACCAACCCACCTTTTTCTTCCCATGGTATTGGCATCGTTATATGCGTTACAATATTCATGTCATTATCAATATTTCATTCCCTCTTATGTAATACAAGCTTTTACTTATTCTTACTCAATTATGAGACTCAACTTGCCACTCAAATAATTTCTCTATTTTTATATTCCATCCTAATATTGAGCCTTGTATATAAACAACACTTCCTCCATCCATCTTTCATCACCAATATAATCAACCATCAAAACTTAATCAACTTCTCCAAAACCTTCCTCTAATCCAGCTCAACAATGGCTCCCATTCTATTCTACTGCGAACCAGAAGAGCTCCATTGCTGCGAAAGTGATACCCGTTTTCTCGACACTTGCTCAATGTGTAAAGATCCTCTCCACAAAAACGACGACGTTTTCATGTATCAAGGAATCACAGCCTATTGCAGTCATGAATGTAGGCAGAAGCAAATTGATTTTGATTTTCCTCCAAAAAGAAGAACAAGAATAACTCCCAGCTGGCAGCCAGTGGGGCCCTCTTCTAGTGCCAGATGGCAACCTGTCAGGCCCTCAACCGGTGCCTCTGCCTAAAAATATGAAATTTAGTTTGTTTATTAGAATCTGAATATATTGAAAATTGACAAGTGATACACGTAAAACCAAGAAAATTGTGGGTTGATTAATCCTGTAATGCTAGTGTTTTTTTCTTCGCAGATATTATGTATTTTATTTAATCGATGAAATGTTAGTACAAATTAAAGATCAATTTTTTCTCTACCTTACTTAGAATTGCAAAAATTTGTTCATTGAGATTTATCAATTTTTTGCAAAGAATTGCAGCTGAAATTGGAACCACTGAAACTAGATACAATCTGAATAAATCTGCGTAGTTCACTTCTAAGTTACGTATGTACGTAGAAATGTGCAGTTCACTTCTATTCTAAATCTTCTAATTTTATTTAGAAGTAAAAGAAACTTTTTAATAATATAAATGTGCAGGAAATTTCAAGGATAAATGGTACTGGTAATACATGGAGGAGCTAATTCGTCTTGGACCAAGAAATAAAAAATATTTCCCCTGAAAATTGATGTAAAAAGGCAAAAATAATTAAAAGATCATGAATTGATCTAATGTTATAAGTTATCTTATTTTATTTTTATGCATGAAGATTTAGGTTTACTAAAATCACTTTAATTAAAGGGATACGTTTATGCACCGGTTATTAGGGGTGTTCATAATTACCCGATCCGGACGATCCGATCCATCGATCCGCCGATCCGATCCGGAAACATCCGTATCCAATGGATTATGTATCCGTATCCGATCCGATCCGGATAAATTTTCGGATCAATGGATCGGATACGGATCGGGGTTAGGTATCCTGCGGATATCCGGGGGTATGCCACTTATATTAATATAATAATAAATTATATATATAAATAATGTAAATACATTATATTTAATAAAAATTGCCAAACAAATATGTAAGTGGCAGTTAGTCAGCCAATTTGAAGCAAGAGTATAGAAGGAATTTCAAACAAAACGTGAGTATGTATTGTTTGGACTTAGACCTCAAGCCCATTAGTAATATATGGTATTGGGCTAATCATTTACGGACCACTAGTGAAATTATTTTACATACTTGTTTTTTTACAAAATTAAACCCTAGTTATTGTTAATACTCCTGCGCCGCTTCCAATCTACGTCTTCTTCACTCTACAGTCCACAGTCCACACAATTCCTTCATCGACTAGTGGTAAGTTTTTCTTCAACTTTTTATGCATCTTCTCCTTCACGCAGCTTATATCCTCTTGTTAATTTTTTTTTACATGGTAGGTTGCTGTAATGAGTGAAAATCAATCGTCTGGGAGAAATGATCCAATTGATCTTGAAGATATTTCAATGGAAGAATCTCAGGAAAGCTGTAAGAGGGTCAAAACAAGTGCAAAACCACCAAGGAATCCTAGTTCTAACACTTCAAGTGAAGCTTCCTCTGGGTCTGACGACAGTTCTGGTAAGAGAAAATCTCAATGGTGGGCTCATTATGATAGACTTCCTGATATAAATTATGCAAAATGCAAGTATTGTTATTCATTGATTGGTTGCAAAGTATCAAATGGAACTACACCTTTGAAAAATCATGTTGAAAGATGTAAAAAACTTCCTGCAAATTTAGATCTGAATCAGAAAAAGTTAGATCTAGCTCCTAAAACTGTTGTTGGTGCTGATGGTGTGCTAGAAATGGTAGTTCCTTCTTTGTGGCAATTTAATCAAGAAATATGTAGACAAGCTCTTGCTAGGATGATTATTGTGGATGAGCTGCCTTTTGCTTTCGTGGAGCACGAAGGATTTCGTTACTTTTGTAGATGCTTGAATCATGCTTTTGTTATTCCTTCAAGGTCTACTATTACAAGAGATGTCTATAGTCTATTTGTTGAGAAAAAGAAATTGCTCAGTGGTTGCTTTAATTCATTGTCTTCTCGGATTAGTCTTACCACAGATGCTTGGACTTCTGCACAGAATTTGAGTTACATGTGCCTCACTGCTCACTTTATTGATGAAAACTGGAATTTGCATAAAAGGATCATTAATTTCTGCCCTCTTGCTGGCCATTCAGGGCAATTAATTGGTAGAGGAGTGGAAAAATGTTTAGTTGATTGGGGAATCAAAAACATTATGACAATTACAGTAGATAATGCTAATGATTTAGCGGTTGATTACTTAAGAAGAAAGATTAATCATTGGGAATCCGGCCTTTTGGATGGAAAATATTTGCATATGAGATGTGTTGCTCACATACTGAATCTGGTTGTAAAAGATGGTTTGAAGGATATGGATAAGTCAATCTTGAAAGTTCGTACTCTTGTAAGGTTTGTTAGGTCCTCTCCCGCAAGACTTCAGAAGTTTAAAGCATGTGTAGAAGAGGAAAAAATAGATAGTAAAAGCCTTGTTTCTCTGGATGTTGAAACTAGGTGGAATTCTACTTATACCATGCTTGAATCTGCTATGAAGTTTAAGAAAGCATTTGATAATATGTTAATGAGGGATGCTGCTTGCCAGAAAGAGATGTTGAAGCTTGGTGATATTAAAGATGAGGACTGGAAAAAGCTTAATAATTTCTTGCCCATTTTGAAAGTGTTTTATGATGCAACTTTGCTGCTGTCTGGTTCTCGCTATGTGACTTGCAACACTTGTGTCTATCATGTATTTGCTATTGGTTTGGGGATCGCTGGGTTATGCAATGATGAGGATGAAGGTGTTAGAATTATATATGAAGTGATACAAAATCGTGAACATTGTGGTTGATTGATCTTGTAATGCTGCATAGTGCATATTATGTTTATAATTTAATGGATGAAAAAGTTAGTACAAATTAAAGATCAATTTAATTTCTGCAATTTTATTTAAAAGTAAACTTGAATTGTACAAGGCAACTAGGCGGGGGATTTCCCCCATACCCGGAAAATTACAACCCGCACCAACTTTTGGGTGCATCCTAGGTGCGCCCAAACTTTTTTTTAAAATCCGGTTCAATTTTGGACACACCTAAGATGCGCCCAAAACTAGACCGGATTTTTAAGCATTTTGAAGATAATTTTTTTTTGGGCGCATACAGAACCGACCCGAGGGTTTAAACGCCCCAACTAGGAATGAAATAGATTTGGCCGGCCAAATCTAATATAATTTTTCTGGTGCGGGTTTAAACGCCCCAACTAGGAATGAAATAGATTTTTTGTCATGCGCTTGATATTTGTAAGTGGTGCAACAAACTTGACGTGGTCTATCCAGATTTTTATAGCAGCTCCTATATTCTAGGTCCCACCCATGAAGACTTGTAACTAACCACACCTTGGGCATCAAGAAAAAGGAGTCTTTGTAGGAAATTAGTTATATCTTTGATTGTATATAAATCCATATAGCTCGAGTAAAAAGGGATCCCAATTCTTCCAGAGAAAAGAGACTCTTCTTATCCTTACGTTAACTATCTCCCATGTTGAGATAATCCACTCACTTACATACTCAAAGAATATATACTATATCATTAGATATCCCGTCTACAAACTCTATCACATCTTTTTCTACCCTTATTCACAATCTAATTACTCTAGTTTGATCAGATAGATGTATCTCAGAATCCGGAGCTTCCATCTATGTAACTTCGTCTATTCATGATTAAGTAAAGATATGTGTCTTTTAATTACCATTGTTATGATAATATATTATCGTTGCTCTAGTTATTTATCACTTGTTGTTATCATCTCATTTCAATCTCTATTTACGAATATATTTCATTGTATTCATATGTCCTTTTCCTACTTGTCACTGTCGCCCTGATCTACGACCTAGTCGTCGTTATCATTTTAATCCAATATTTTTGATGTATGATTGATCGATATGTATTAATTATCTTTGCCCCACAATTTAACGAATTCGGATCGATTGGTCTAAATTCGTCTAAAACAATTTGGCGCCCACCGTGGGGCAGATAGTTAAAATCATTCGATTAATCTATTCATCATATATATATCTAAATGAATTTACAATCATTAAATCTAATGCATAATATCATATGAGATCGTAGGTACAATTCACTACCTTGTCTGGGGCAATCTGACATGATCTGATTGCGCGATCGGATCTGACTATTTGACCGTCTAAGACCAATCAGTCTGAAGAAATCAGTCCGACCTGACTACGTGAAAGATCCTACGATTCGACTAAGTCAGTCCGACCTGACTACGTGACAGATCCTACGATTCGACTAAGTCAGTCCGACCTACTACGTGATAGATCCTACGATTCGACTAAGTCAGTCCGACCTGACTACGTGACAGATCCTGCGATTCGACTAAGTCAGTCTGACCTGACTACATGACAGATCCTACGATTCGACTAAGTCAGTCTGACCTACTACGTCACATATCCTAGGATTCGACTAAGTCAGTCCGACCTGACTACGTCACAAATCCGACAATTCGACCAAGTAAGCCTAACTTGACGATGCGGCGAATCCGACATGGTCGTCCAAGACCTGACTACATGATCGGATTCGACGATCCGGCATAGTCAGTCTGACCTGACCACGCGACGAATCCGACGATTCGACCATGGCAGTCTGACCTAGCTATGCGACAGATCCGATTAAGCCAACCTGGTCTAACTACACAATTGACCAAACCTAGTTAAGCAACCTGACATGAAAATTTTAACAACTGGGTCTAGTACATGGATGTTGATTATGTTTTAAAAACTTATACAATTATGTGTTATTAGGCATATAAAGAGTGTATAAGGTCTCCCCTTCACAAAAAGTTGATCGAAAATACTCAAAAATGCAAAAACGCCTTATCGGTCCTGATGGCCTATTAAGGTCGAGAATAGGCGGTTCGATGCCCAAACGACGTCGAAATGCAATGAAACTTGTTTTCAATGCATATTATAGCTATTTAACCTGGTCGGTAAGTTCGAGTCGAAAACTCGAACTCTTCGAGTAACACCTCCTTTGTAAACCTTCACTAGTCTTTCATTCTTCGAAATAGTCGAAGTACTTGAGATATGAAGGGTCTAGTACATGGGTGTTGATTATGTTTCAAAAACTTATACAATTATGTGTTATTAGGCATATAAAGAGTGTATAAGGTCTCCCCTTCACAAAAAGTTGATCGAAAATACTCAAAAACGCACAAAACGCCTTATCGGTCCTGATGGCCTGTTAAGGTCGAGAATAGGCGGTTCGGTGCCCAAACGACGTCGGAATGCAATGAAACTTGTTTTCAATGCATATTATAGCTATTTAACCTTGTCGGTAAGTTCGAATCTTTGAGTAACACCTCCTTTGTAAACCTTCACTAGTCTTTCATTCTTCGAAATAGTGGAAGTAGTTGAGATATGAAGGGTCTAGTACATGGGTGTTGATTATGTTTCAAAAACTTATACAATTATGTGTTATTAGGCATATAAAGAGTGTATAAGGTCTCCCCTTCACAAAAAGTTGATCGAAAATACTCAAAAACGCAAAAACGCCTTATCAGTCCTGATGGCCTATTAAGGTCGAGAATAGGCGGTTCGATGCCCAAACGATGTCGGAATGCAATGAAACTTGTTTTCAATGCATATTATAGCTATTTAACATTGTCGGTAAGTTCGAGTCGAAAACTCGAACTCTTCGAGTAACACCTCCTTTGTAAACCTTCACTAGTCTTTCATTCTTCGAAATAGTCGAAGTAGTTGAGATATGAAGGGTCTAGTACATGGATGTTGATTATGTTTTAAAAACTTATACAATTATGTGTTATTATGCATATAAAGAGTGTATAAGGTCTCCCCTTCACAAAAAGTTGATCGAAAATACTCAAAAACGCAAAAACGCTTTATCGGTCCTCATGGCCTATTATGGTCGAGAATAGGTGGTTCGATGCCCAAACGAAGTCGGAATGCAATGAAACTTGTTTTCAATGCATATTATAGCTATTTAACATTGTCGGTAAGTTCGAGTCGAGAACTCGAACTCTTCGCGTGTGCGCAGAACCTAAGCGCACAAATGTACATTTAACGGCTACTTTTTTCAAAAATTTCAACGGCTACTATGTTTGAACAGTGCGCAGAAACACGACGCACAGATTTTCAACCTGTGCGCAGTATTTAGGCGCACAAGTTGTTACAGACTCTGAAAATTTACGAAAAGTACCCGTAATACCCTGTAAAACACGTATGCGCATAAGAAATGCGCACAGATGCGTGCGCATAAGTTGCGCGCACAGAATCACGTGCATATATGCATCGATTCGCGTGCATATAGCCATTGCCCAAACTTATTGGGTCATGAATAGATCAGTAAATTCATTTGTTCTACTCCCTTGACATAAAGCTACATTTTCTTTTGACGCATTTGCGGAGTGACGTTAGTATCTTTAATTATACGACAATTAATATTAACTATTATTAAGCACTCGTTGAGATAAATCAAATAAGATCATACATGACTATATTTTCTTCTATATTATAGAACAAAAAAAGAAGATTCTCTCAACTTGTGAATGATGTCAAAAAATGAAATATGTCCCTTAATATAAGGGACGATGGAGTATTATATTGAAATTAAGTCATGTTGAAGCTTGTGTTACTTTAATTTGTTGTGTATGCGAGTGATTGGATTTTTTTTTTCGATCCTCACCTAATTCGATTGGCGGGAACCACTCTACATTCAAACGTCCGTATCGGAAGTGATTGGATTTCTCTTTAATAAGCCGCGGTTTATGAAGATAAGCTTAAAGTTGTATTTATGTTACAAAAAAAGAAAGAAATAGCATTAAGTGTTAGCATGAAACACCATTACTCTGTATGATTGGTACGACTTTAAGTCTATGTGATATTTAATCCCTAAGAGCATGTTTATTGGAGAGGTCTTTTGGAGAGGTTTTTGGGTCGTTTTTGATGGTTGAATTATTTGCAAAAACCCCATCACTATTAATAATTTTATTGGGTTTTTTTTGTGGGGGGTTTTCAGTTATAAGTTTAGTTGTTTAATAATATTTTTGTTTGAAATGATATTATAAAATTGTTTTTATATTAAATAAGTATACTAAATATAGTTAATTTAGCTAAGAAAATATTTTTGACTTTTTTAATTATGTAGTGAAGATATAAAGTAAAGATTAACTAAAATAAATAAAACAAATTTACAACAAATATATGGGAAAAAACATAAGATACGTATGAGAAAGAACATTACAACTTATCAATAAACAGAAGCAAAACAACACAAACATCCTAATCTTGATTTAATAACTATTTATAAAGACTTAGGATATAAAAATATATTTTAATATTAATTTTTTAAAATATACATATAATTGATGTCTATAGATAGATAAAAATGTAACTAGGATTATGATATATTTAAAAAAAAAAATGAACATGTCAATTTCTATTTAAAATGTTTTTTCTAAAATGTAAATAAAAGCCCCAAATCTGAGTCGCCAGTGTGGTGCCATGTGTCGTACATCTGGTGCGCTGCAAGCGCCCAATAGATGAACAACCAGTGGCGATGCTTGTCATAAGAGTTGTTGGCTAAGCTAAAAAGCTATACTCCGTATTTTGTTCTTGAAATTGCACCATTTTGCTTCCTAAACTAAACACTTCTTATGTCTAGTGTTCATAAGAGTTGTTGGCTAAGCCAAAAAGCTATACTCCCTCCGTCCCTTTTTTATGTTTCCATTTCCCATTTTGGTGTCCCAATTTGATGTTTCCATTTCTATTTTTAACCACAAATCTTTACCAATATACCCTCATCAAAACCCATTAATTTCTCCCAAAACCAAAACAATCCAAAATACACTTTAATTTTTCTCTCTCCCATTATTTTCTCACTCAATCTTAACCCTTTATTTTCTCATCTTTCATCATTCTCTCATCCCAATACACTATCTCCCATATTTTCATCCCTCTCTCTCTCTCCTCTCTTTAATTTCCGTGCATAGAAGAGAATTGAAAACATAATTAAGGGAAGGAGGGAGTATTTTGTTCTTGAAATTGCACCATTTTGCTTCCTAAACCAAACACTTTTTATGTCTACTGTTCAAAAACCTCATTCTTCCGGATTTTTTTATTTCACTTTTGAAAATCTTTTGCCTTGGGTCTTTTGAGAGGTTTTAATATAATAACGAAAACCCCTTTATTTTTTTTTATTTTTTTTTGATAAAGGCTAAAATCAGAGCCTCACCTGCGGGCAGGTGACTGCTCTTGACCATCCAAACGAATGGCCCTAAGGACGTCAGCATGTTGAGACATTATGCTAGACTGTATGAACAATGGTTTCATAATTATGATATAATCATCAGATAATATATTGTCCTTACATCAATTAAGGACAACCTTAAGGAAGTGCACATTGGCAGAATATTTTGCCAATAGATCTGCAGATTTATTTGCTTCCCTAAAACAACGAAAACCCCTTTAAGAACCCCTTCAAACACCCCCTAAACATGCTCTAAAATATATGCTCTAAGATATATAACTCTTAATATTGATCGGAATTGAACTCATCCAAACTTTTTTCAACAAAATAAATAAATTTTAAATACATCATAATAGCTCAAACCAAATATAAAAAATATTTGTTCTTTCTCAATTGTTAGAATCACCTTTTCACTTCTTTTTTTCAAATCAATAAATTTGGTTGCATAAACAACAATAATTCTCACCATTATAGAAGATCTTGCACCACAACCATGTTGAGTTTAAATTACCACGAGAACTTTGAAAATTGCTACATATGCTCTACTTTATCTACACGGTTGCACCTAAGATTGGTACATAAATGTGCACCTAAGTTCACTCAAGTACTCAACTACTTCAGTTGAAAAGTTCAAAACTTTCTTACAAATATATGATTAGCTAAAGTTATTAAATCAATATCGAAGATTGGCCGTCTACTAATATTATTTTATACAAAGAGAATAATGAAACTATATAATATGTTGTTATCATTCCTATTAGTTGGATTTTGTTCATATATTTTCTATAGTAAAATAGTAATAATATATTAATTTATACATCTACAATAGACGCATTTTTTTTGCTTGAATTAAAAATATGTTTGTTTATTTAAAAAAGAAAAGAAAACTTGACTGAATTGTATAATTCATCCCATTTGAAATGTACATTTCTAGTTTACCTAATCAATTTGTTTGATTAATCAACTATATTAAGTATTTGGCTGATTTTCCAAGATATCATATCACTATTGAGCAATCACTCTCAATAATTGGCTCCTTTGTTCTTGTTACGAACTACACGCATTCTTCTTAACATCTTCTTAACATGTGTAATCTAATTGAGAATAACGGTCAAATAACGCATTGTATTCCAAAACTTACTGAACTAATGGTTTGGACGAAGATGATTTCATATGAAGATTGAGAACGCTATACACATTTTGTAATTGACACATACAAATGTTATCAGTAGTCGGTTATCAGACTTGTTATCCAAGAATTAGAATGGTAAGTATATAAAGCCAATTGACTCTTAGCTTTTGTTGTAATAATTGAAACCAATATGAAATACACAATTTAATGTTTCCTACAATTTTCTCTTTCTATGTTCTTCCATGACTGTTAAAACCCATTCTCTTTCACGGTCCAAATCCTACATTATCACTCAAACACACGTTCTACGTATTATCAAAATTGTATACACGAGTAACAATGTTTATGTGCATAGCTTATAACATCTATATATTGATATTTGTAAGAAGTACAAAAAATTTCCTCTCACAAAATTTCTTTGATCAATCTTAGCGATGAAATATTGATATTTGTAAGAAGTACAAATTATGAAAATGAACTTTCAATAACTTGATTAAAAAGACATTATGTATCCATCCTGATACAAATTAATTGCCACTTATGTGTTGCCAAAAGATTTCTCACAAATCATCACATTCATCATCATTTTACTTATTTATTTAAGCAACTAATTGTAAACCAAGTTTTTGGTACCAACCCACCTTTTTCTTCCCATGGTATCGTCATATGCGTTAAAATATTCACATGTCATTATGAATATGATATAGAGAAAAGTTCGGGTGAGAACAAGACTTAACGTAGGAAAAACAAAGTTTTCGCATTCACAGATAATAGGCTAATGTTCCTAATATGAGCGGTAATGTTCATAATCTGAACGATAAAATTTTTAGGTCATTTTGAGAAAAAAAAAAACAAAAATTAGCAGTAATTACAAGTATGCCACCAACGTTTAAAAATTTTATGGCACAGATTTCGAACATAACATCAGAATATGAACGTGGCTAGCACCGTTCGGTTCCAACAAAGTTCTCACACATCATCACAATTGTCATCAATTATTATAAAAAATAAATAAGTATATAACCCAAGTTTTTGATACCAACCCACCTTTTTCTTCCCATGGTATTGGCATCGTTATATGCGTTACAATATTCATGTCATTATCAATATTTCATTCCCTCTTATGTAATACAAGCTTTTACTTATTCTTACTCAATTATGAGACTCAACTTGCCACTCAAATAATTTCTCTATTTTTATATTCCATCCTAATATTGAGCCTTGTATATAAACAACACTTCCTCCATCCATCTTTCATCACCAATATAATCAACCATCAAAACTTAATCAACTTCTCCAAAACCTTCCTCTAATCCAGCTCAACAATGGCTCCCATTCTATTCTACTGCGAACCAGAAGAGCTCCATTGCTGCGAAAGTGATACCCGTTTTCTCGACACTTGCTCAATGTGTAAAGATCCTCTCCACAAAAACGACGACGTTTTCATGTATCAAGGAATCACAGCCTATTGCAGTCATGAATGTAGGCAGAAGCAAATTGATTTTGATTTTCCTCCAAAAAGAAGAACAAGAATAACTCCCAGCTGGCAGCCAGTGGGGCCCTCTTCTAGTGCCAGATGGCAACCTGTCAGGCCCTCAACCGGTGCCTCTGCCTAAAAATATGAAATTTAGTTTGTTTATTAGAATCTGAATATATTGAAAATTGACAAGTGATACACGTAAAACCAAGAAAATTGTGGGTTGATTAATCCTGTAATGCTAGTGTTTTTTTCTTCGCAGATATTATGTATTTTATTTAATCGATGAAATGTTAGTACAAATTAAAGATCAATTTTTTCTCTACCTTACTTAGAATTGCAAAAATTTGTTCATTGAGATTTATCAATTTTTTGCAAAGAATTGCAGCTGAAATTGGAACCACTGAAACTAGATACAATCTGAATAAATCTGCGTAGTTCACTTCTAAGTTACGTATGTACGTAGAAATGTGCAGTTCACTTCTATTCTAAATCTTCTAATTTTATTTAGAAGTAAAAGAAACTTTTTAATAATATAAATGTGCAGGAAATTTCAAGGATAAATGGTACTGGTAATACATGGAGGAGCTAATTCGTCTTGGACCAAGAAATAAAAAATATTTCCCCTGAAAATTGATGTAAAAAGGCAAAAATAATTAAAAGATCATGAATTGATCTAATGTTATAAGTTATCTTATTTTATTTTTATGCATGAAGATTTAGGTTTACTAAAATCACTTTAATTAAAGGGATACGTTTATGCACCGGTTATTAGGGGTGTTCATAATTACCCGATCCGGACGATCCGATCCATCGATCCGCCGATCCGATCCGGAAACATCCGTATCCAATGGATTATGTATCCGTATCCGATCCGATCCGGATAAATTTTCGGATCAATGGATCGGATACGGATCGGGGTTAGGTATCCTGCGGATATCCGGGGGTATGCCACTTATATTAATATAATAATAAATTATATATATAAATAATGTAAATACATTATATTTAATAAAAATTGCCAAACAAATATGTAAGTGGCAGTTAGTCAGCCAATTTGAAGCAAGAGTATAGAAGGAATTTCAAACAAAACGTGAGTATGTATTGTTTGGACTTAGACCTCAAGCCCATTAGTAATATATGGTATTGGGCTAATCATTTACGGACCACTAGTGAAATTATTTTACATACTTGTTTTTTTACAAAATTAAACCCTAGTTATTGTTAATACTCCTGCGCCGCTTCCAATCTACGTCTTCTTCACTCTACAGTCCACAGTCCACACAATTCCTTCATCGACTAGTGGTAAGTTTTTCTTCAACTTTTTATGCATCTTCTCCTTCACGCAGCTTATATCCTCTTGTTAATTTTTTTTTACATGGTAGGTTGCTGTAATGAGTGAAAATCAATCGTCTGGGAGAAATGATCCAATTGATCTTGAAGATATTTCAATGGAAGAATCTCAGGAAAGCTGTAAGAGGGTCAAAACAAGTGCAAAACCACCAAGGAATCCTAGTTCTAACACTTCAAGTGAAGCTTCCTCTGGGTCTGACGACAGTTCTGGTAAGAGAAAATCTCAATGGTGGGCTCATTATGATAGACTTCCTGATATAAATTATGCAAAATGCAAGTATTGTTATTCATTGATTGGTTGCAAAGTATCAAATGGAACTACACCTTTGAAAAATCATGTTGAAAGATGTAAAAAACTTCCTGCAAATTTAGATCTGAATCAGAAAAAGTTAGATCTAGCTCCTAAAACTGTTGTTGGTGCTGATGGTGTGCTAGAAATGGTAGTTCCTTCTTTGTGGCAATTTAATCAAGAAATATGTAGACAAGCTCTTGCTAGGATGATTATTGTGGATGAGCTGCCTTTTGCTTTCGTGGAGCACGAAGGATTTCGTTACTTTTGTAGATGCTTGAATCATGCTTTTGTTATTCCTTCAAGGTCTACTATTACAAGAGATGTCTATAGTCTATTTGTTGAGAAAAAGAAATTGCTCAGTGGTTGCTTTAATTCATTGTCTTCTCGGATTAGTCTTACCACAGATGCTTGGACTTCTGCACAGAATTTGAGTTACATGTGCCTCACTGCTCACTTTATTGATGAAAACTGGAATTTGCATAAAAGGATCATTAATTTCTGCCCTCTTGCTGGCCATTCAGGGCAATTAATTGGTAGAGGAGTGGAAAAATGTTTAGTTGATTGGGGAATCAAAAACATTATGACAATTACAGTAGATAATGCTAATGATTTAGCGGTTGATTACTTAAGAAGAAAGATTAATCATTGGGAATCCGGCCTTTTGGATGGAAAATATTTGCATATGAGATGTGTTGCTCACATACTGAATCTGGTTGTAAAAGATGGTTTGAAGGATATGGATAAGTCAATCTTGAAAGTTCGTACTCTTGTAAGGTTTGTTAGGTCCTCTCCCGCAAGACTTCAGAAGTTTAAAGCATGTGTAGAAGAGGAAAAAATAGATAGTAAAAGCCTTGTTTCTCTGGATGTTGAAACTAGGTGGAATTCTACTTATACCATGCTTGAATCTGCTATGAAGTTTAAGAAAGCATTTGATAATATGTTAATGAGGGATGCTGCTTGCCAGAAAGAGATGTTGAAGCTTGGTGATATTAAAGATGAGGACTGGAAAAAGCTTAATAATTTCTTGCCCATTTTGAAAGTGTTTTATGATGCAACTTTGCTGCTGTCTGGTTCTCGCTATGTGACTTGCAACACTTGTGTCTATCATGTATTTGCTATTGGTTTGGGGATCGCTGGGTTATGCAATGATGAGGATGAAGGTGTTAGAAAAATGGCACAACAAATGAAGTTGAAGTATGATAAGTATTGGGGAGATGTTAATAACATGAATCATATGTTATTTATCTCCATACTTCTTGATCCTAGGCATAAGATGCATCTTGTTGATTGGCTGATACGTCAATCTTTTAATGCTACAAAGGGTGCACTTTTGAATATGAATGTGAAGGTTCTCTTTGCTGAATTGTTTGAAAGGTATTGTTCTTCTCTCCCTCAAGTAAGAAAGGAAACAAGTGCATCTCCGTCTAGGATGAACTTGAATGAAGGTGTTGGTTGTGCTGGAAATGTTATGGATTTTACCAAGTTGATGAGTTCAAGGTTTCAAATGGATGTTGGTTGTGATGATACTAATGAAAACAAAACTGAGCTGGACAAGTACTTAGAAGAGACACGAGAAAAGGATGTTGAGGATTTTAATGTCGTACATTGGTGGAGGGACAATCAGAAAATATATCCTATTCTTTCGAAGATGGCTCGTGATGTGTTGGCTATTCCGGTTACAAGTGTTGCTTCTGAATCTGCTTTTAGTACCGGTGGACGCGTGCTTGATTCTTTTCGTACCTCTTTAACTCCAAGAATGGTAGAGGCCCTTATTTGTACTCAAGATTGGCAACGTACAAGTAATACTCCAATTATGATCGAGGAGAGCCTACTAGCCTTGGAGCAAATGGAAGAAGGTTATGATTTCTATCCATTATTTCATTTGTATTTCATTTTTCTAATGTCATTATTAATATTTATTTTGTGGTTTCTTTCTGAAATTTGTAGGTATGAAGGACTTAGCTATTGTGCAACCAAACTTCATTCTGGATGAGACCTTTATAATGGATGAAGTTGCTAATACTTAGACATTGGATATTATGTAATTTAAAAGTTTGCTATTGGTAGTATTTTGATGACTTGTTTTAACCTTAAATACTGACAGGTTAATTACACTTTTGAGCCAAGTTTGTGGCTGATTACATTGTTGTAAATGTAGTCATTTCGGTTTGTAAACTCTAGTGGAGTAGAGGTGACTTAATGTTTCTTGACAGGTTGATTACACTTTGACTACATTTTTGTAGTCATTTTGGTTTGTAAACTCTACAAGAGGTATTTTAATGTCTCAGGTGGTTTAACAACATCTTTTACAGGATGTTATTTTATTTTTTGAATTATTTTTGAATAGTTTTTTAAGAAACAGGCTGTATTCATATTTCGGATATCCGTCTCGGATATCCAATCCGATCCGATGATTTCGGATCGGATATCCGGACGTTTTGGATACGGATACAGATCACAATATTGGAATTGTTTTTTTGCGGATACCCGATCCGAAACACCGGATCGGATCGGATATCCGATAATGAACACCCCTACCGGTTATATTGGTTATTGAGCCGGAAACAAGGAAACGCTATTACATATCGTTCAAAGAAAAGAGCTAAAATTAAAGCGTTGTGCCCTAGCGTAAACTGATATCAGTTCATTAATTAAAATTTCTGATGTGTTCAAGTCATCTGTTAATTAATAAAGCATTAGGTATTTAGATGACAATTAAATAAGTTTTACTTTTCTACCTTTGTTTCTCAATGAGCATGTTCATGTATTGTCAGTATTGGCAATAAGCTAGCTTTTGTGTCAATAATGTTTTTGTGGCAATAATGTTGAAATACACGAACAGACTGAATGTTACCCACACTAGCTCGTGTATATGTAGCATGGATCGGCTTAATTAATTCTATATATGTCAATCTACTATTTTAAAGTAAACATTCTCTTATGTCATATGTCATTTCTTTCTGTGTCTATTCTGCGGATTTCTTTTAATCTGTCGCATGTCACAACATTATTACATTTGTCATGTGTCAATTCTCTGTTCAATTATTACTTTTCTTTTGTATTATTTTTTCAATTTCTATAATAACAATACAAATTATAAATATAGCAATAAAAAAAAAATCGGTGTTTTTTTAAAATTTTAATAGATAAGGATTCAATTATTGATTCATGATACATGTTGGGCCCGAGGAATCAGCCTAAAAGATCGATCGAAGTGGTGCAACAACCTTGACGTGGTCTATCCAGATTTTTATAGCCGCTCCTATATTCTAGGTCCCACCTTTGAAGACTTGTAACTAATCACACCTTGGGCATCAAGAAAAGGAGTCTTTGTAGGACATTAGTTAGGTCTTTAATTGTATATAAATCCATATAGCTCGAGGCAAAAGGGATCCCAATTCATCCAGAGAAAAGAGACTCTTCTTATCCTTACGTTAACTATCTCCCATCCCATGTTGAGATAATCCACTCACTTACATACTCAAAGAATATATACTATATCATTAGATATCCCGTCTACAAACTCTATCACATCTTTTTCTACCCTTATTCACAATCTAATTACTCTGGTTTGATCAGATAGATGTATCTCAGAATCCGGAGCTTCCATCTATGTAACTTCGTCTATTCATGATTAAGTAAAGATATGTGTCTTTTAATTACCATTGTTATCATATTCTATATCGTTGCTCTAGTTATTTATCACTTGTTATTATCATCTCATTTCAATCTCTATTTACGAATATATTTCATTGTATTCATATGTCCTTTTTCTACTTGTCACTGTCGCCCCGATCTACGACCTAGTCGTCGTTATCATTTTAATCCAATATTTTTGATGTATGATTGATCGATATGTATTAATTATCTTTGCCCCACAATTTAACGAATTCGGATCGATTGGTCTAAATTCGTCCAAAACAATTTGGCGCCCACCTAGGGCAGATAGTTAAAATCATTCGATTAATCTATTCATCATCTATATATCTAAATCAATTTACAATCATTAAATCTAATGCATAATATCATATGAGATCGTAGGTACAATTCACAACCTTGTCTGGGGCAATCTGACATGATCTGATTGCGTGATCAGATATGACTATTTGACCGTCTAAGAGCAATCAGTTTGAAGAAATCAGTCCGACCTGACTACGGGAAAGATCCTACGATTCGACTAAGTCAGTCCGACCTGACTACGTGACAGATCCTACGATTCGACTAAGTCAGTCCGACCTGACTACGTGACAGATCCTACGATTCGACTAAGTCAGTCCGACCTACTACGTGACAGATCCTACGATTCGACTAAGTCAGTTCGACCTGACTACGTCACAGATCCTACGATTCGACTAAGTCAGTCCGACCTGACTACGACTAAGTCAGTCTGACCTACTACGTCACAGATCCTACGATTCGACTAAGTCAGTCCGACCTGACTACGTCACAGATCCGACAATTCGACCAAGTAAGCCTAACTTGACTATGCGGCGAATCCGACATGGTCGTCCAAGACCTGACTACATGATCGGATTCGACAATCCGACATAGTCAGTCTGACCTGACCACGTGACGAATCCGACGATTTGACCATGTCAGTCTGACCTAGCTATGCGACAGATCCGATTAAGCCAACCTGGTCTAACTACGCGATTGACCAAACCTAGTTAAGCAACCTGGCATGAAAATTTTAACAACTGAGGCAAATGTCAACTGTGGTCATAACGCATCAAAGTACGTAAGATGGTCAAACCATGTGGCAATCCGACCATGATATCGCAAGCAACCATTAATAAACATGAAATGCTATCACAAGCAATGAATCAATACAGAGTCGTCCGACCACTAATGGTCGAGAACTTGTCAAGTGCCTTAGTCGAACAAAAAGGTGACGTTGACAATTACAGACCCACCATTCGTGAGAGCAGACATGATGACCATATACATGGTCTAAATAGTAGTGATCTTCAAATCTCATTATTAGGAGCGTTGGATCGACTAATGGTGTGATCCGTCACATGTCAGTTCGACCGACGACATACGTTAAACCGTAGTCTCAAGTAGTTGACTAGGGAAATTTTTCGTCCTGGGCAAGTGAAGGCCTCCAATAAGGGCAGTTTGGACATGTCAGGCCGAACAGTAGCACCATGATCGCAGTCAGACCAATGAAGCATGCGCTCATCAACCTTGAAAGATAAGTCCCTTTCGATACGAGTTCAATTAATATCATTGTCCAATCATGCTTGATAAGTACGTTCACTTAACTAGGTTACATAAGTCATGATTCAATTCTCTCTAATAAAACTGCATACATGTCATCGCTGTTATGCTTAATTTATGAATTTATGCATGTGTTATATTCCGTAAAACGCATGCACATATACTGTTACACACTGTATATTGTGTTTGATACTAGCATATATGAATATGTAGCATTCAGATTAGCCGATAAACTGCATGTTTTATATGGTCAAATACATGCATACTTGTACAAGATCATTATTTTGTCTCAGTTAAAAATCATATATTAACAGAAATGCTCTTTTATGCATGACCAACCTATCCAGTGACATAAAAATGTACATCCACCCACGAGTTCGTACTCATGTGTATCATAGCCATAATCATATATTATGTTGTGTCACTCTATTACATAAACTCCTTTACAATTCTTGCCCTTGACATACTAGATCATGAATTAACTGATCGCCTTTAGATTCGCTTGAAGTAGTCGCATGCAACCCTACCCGCTATCTTACACTCATTACGTCATCATATGCACTTATAAACTATTCAAAACGGAGGAGTTTAATGATTATACCTCATACGTTTTACTTACCAAACACATTTTAGTACTTACACTTGGTCTATCATTTTATTCCTAGACCTTGCCGCAACTCTACCTATATAGTGCCTATCCAGAGAACTCATTTTCCACTCTTCTAATGCATGTCCACCCTTTTCATGACACGAAACACTCTGTCCCAGTCACACCTCCTACCACACTGTTTTCACATCCTCAATCGCATACTCCTATCAATGATGATTTTTTTTTATCAATGCCACAAAACCAATAGAAAGCGTTCATCTAAAAAGTCAAACAGTAAAAACAACGGAAGTGCGCTTAGGTCTGGTCAAAGCAACCATCATTCTGAGTTCACATCAATGATCGATTAAGTAGATAACAATCACCAAATTACCAGAAGAAAAAGTTTACAAACAAAGTGACAGGTTAAACGTAGCTCGCAAGCACCATATCGCTTTGGAATAGAAGAAGACCACGCAAGCCAAACTTCATACATGAAAAAGATGACAAATAAAGAGTCACAAAACAAGAAAACGTGATGGTTCAAGAGATTCGTTATGGTTGAAACCGTCCGACAACGAATCAAGACTACAAGACTCTAATCTCTTGGCTTAATCCGCCCGAAGATCATCCATACAAGTTAGTAAAGTCATTCTTAACTCATTGTAACGTTATGTCAACTCCAGAAAACATACACCTACAAATTCAAGAGAACGACAAACATAATCTTGGCAGTCTCCATAACCCACAACAAAAACTTTCCGTGCGACTGAACAACAAAGATGGCCAAGCAATACTGATTCTGAAAGAACTACCCTTCAAAGTAATAGTCTTGGCAGGGGCAGGAGACAACGTGAAGTATGGAGTCATTGGTGACCAAGACCATTGGACCATATCATACATCAAATAATTAAAGAGACGAAGTGCCACTAGATAAACCAAAAGCCGACGTAAGAAAGGTACGAGTGTCATCCATTCATATCACAAATTACATTCACTTCATACTATTGTCGCGAGATCAGTTCCAAGACACCCAAGAACAATATGAGTCGATTACGCATGACAATCTCTACATGAAAAAGAGCATGGTCAGGCTAACAATGTAGCTCACGTCCATCGCATGACTATACATCATCCACCGTTGTGGCCATGCTCCCGATATCAATATCATAAACGTCATCGATCTCCACATTTTGACAACAAGTCTTCCCCTTGGCCAAATTCATCGTTTCTCACCAAACATATAAGATAACGACTCCCATTCTTAAGCTATTAAAAATATCATTACTGAGCAACGACACTTAGCTCTAATCATAAACGACCAAATGGGCCATTCAAATTGTGAAAAACAATCTTGTATATGTCATCAATAAACATTTTAGAACCCCAACAAGCCATCACAACATGGCCTCATAGTGGGCACTCACCAACAAATACAATACAAACCATCGTGCGTCACCCTATCTGATGATATCACCCTAGAGGTCACAATGGGGCAATCACCCTCATCGCCATCTCACGAAAGTAAAACTCGTCGTGGATTCATCATGGAACAATTGATCACCCCATGCCTACAAACCGCAAAAACAAATGGTAAGATCAAGAGAAGTGCAATACCAACGACACATAACCATAGTTCGCGCTACATCCATGTAGCATCTCTAAACTCTTCCTTTTTATTTACTAAAATACATTTTCTGCTTGAAACTTAATCGTCCATCCCTAGCAAATACGTTTCAATGGGATAATCAGTGGAAAAGTTAACGATCCATTTCTCACAACATTTCTCTAGTTTTATTTCTTGTCGATGAAGCAGGTTCGTACACAATGATCATCAAGTTAATCAACGCAATACGGTCCATGAGCATGATTGTGTCGAATCAAGCAATAGGTTTGATATGATGACCTTACAAAGTAAGTTTACTTGGCGACACCACCTGACGCTGAAGCTATCATATCGAGGTAAAGTCTCCTTCTCTCCGGACGAATACATGGCTTTTCTACATATCCTTTACATTCTCATCTAGTCATTATTATTTATCTAAACACTTACTAACTAAGACACTGAGGGTTGTCGAGTGCAAGCTCCTAGCATTGTTTTTGTCTTTCCAGAAGCAACAAGACTACAAACTCAAGCGCCCACAAGACAACAATTGCAGCCACAAACAAAATCGATTTGACATGTCACATTACATTTACATACATACGGGTGACGACCCTTAACATTACATTACACGATCGATCGGTACACGAGGAGATGACATACGATTTTATGCCTTACATAAGGGAAACAACCCTATTACAAATACGCAACAAACAAACTTCTTTCCTCCTCGGTCTACACGAATGTCATGACAAACACACAATACGGGTGACAAACCCTACACAGTTAATGCCTCACAAGGCTACAACTTACATACAAACACAAACCATTTATATAATGGATATATCCTGATAGACAACACCTACATATATATATATATATATATATATATATATATATATATATATATATATATATGTATACGTACACACGAGACCGGTCATACGCATTAAGAATACATGATCACAATATTTAAACAGACAAACGCCTTACATTCAACAACTCAAAATCACCGTTTTCAGAATTTCAATACGTTTGAGTTAAAAAAAATTAGCGGACACCCTCACGACTATGAACTTATATGCAATCCACATAAGTTTTATACAAACTATGATACATTAACTTTATGACAGTGTGTCTCACATGAGCACAACAAGTAATGATATCGCATCAATTCATCGGACCGTCTTAGTAGCACGACGGTCTGAGTAGTTCACTCCTTCGAGAAACATCATTCAAAGGATGATTCTGCTTGATGTCGGTCTTGATTACAGGACCTTACAGCGGTCGAAGTCTTCTCATAGAGACCTTATACTTTTCACTGGACATACCAAACATATACCTTTCATTCATCCGTCCGAGGAAATCTAGCGCCGCAACGTTAGGATAAGAGCATGCGACTTGAAGGGTTCTTGGACAACAAGATTTCCTTAACATCAGAATGAGGAACATCAAGTGAGACTAGAGGGAAATTTGTTGCTCACTTATCTCCCGGGAACAGAACCGCTGTGAGATATATATCCTCCAAGGAAAACGAGAAATTTACCTCACCCATCACCTAGAGTCAATGATTAAGATAAATTTGGGGCAATTGTTGTGCCCGAGAAATCAGCCTAAAAGATCGATCGAAGTGGTGCAACAACCTTGACGTGGTCTATCCAGTTTTTTATAGCAGCTCCTATATTCTAGGTCCCACCCATGAAGACTTGTAACTAACCACACCTTGGGCATCAAGAAAAGGAGTCTTTGTAGGAAATTAGTTAGGTCTTTGATTGTATATAAATCCATATAACTCGAGGCAAATGGGATCCCAATTCATCCAGAGAAAAGAGACTCTTCTTATCCTTACGTTAACTATCTCCCATGTTGAGATAATCCACTCACTTACATACTCAAAGAATATATACTATATCATTAGATATCCCGTCTACAAACTCTATCACATCTTTTTCTACCTTTACTCACAATCTAATTAGTCTAGTTTGATCAAATAGATGTATCTCGGAATCCGGAGCTTCCATCTATGTAACTTCGTCTATTCATGATTAAGTAAAGATAAGTGTCTTTTAATTACCATTGTTATCATATTCTATATCTTTGCTCTAGTCATTTATCACTTGTTATTATCATCTCATTTCAATCTCTATTTACGAATATATTTCATTGTATTCATATGTCCTTTTTCTACTTGTCATTGTCGCCCCGATCTACGACCTAGTCGTCGTTATCATTTTAATCCAATATTTTTGATGCATGATTGATCGATATGTATTAATTATCTTTACCCCACAATTTAACGAATTCGGATCGATTGGTCTAAATTAGTTTATATGTGCATAATTTTTTATTTTGATTTGATTAGTTTTTTATACTTTGTAATTTAGTAACGAAATAATAAATAGCTATTTGATATAGGAGTTACACATTTAATCGTTGATAGATAGTAAACTTTCTTTTACATTTTTTATTAATTAGGAAGAAAAAATGGTATTTCGAATTATGTACATTGTCAAAACTATTGCATTGTATACGAGGGTTATGATATTTTTTTAACTTGATTGTGTAAATATGTTTTATAATGAATTATATAGTAATCTATTATGTACAGTAAAGCAAAATTTCATATTTTTCATATGTCATTTCTCATTCATTTTGCAATATGTCATATCTTAATCATTTTTGGTAAACAAAATCATATATTTAAAAAACTATAAATGTGAGTATATGTATATTTTAGAATAGTTAAATATTGCAAGATACTTTTTATAACATGCTTATTGTATATACTTTTAGATTTGTTTTTCAAAACAATTTGTGTGCTTTAATATACAAAAATTTAATTACATAGAATGATTTGATATTATAGTTTGCAAATTTTAAATATTTTTAACTAAAATATATTTAAATATTTAAACAATACTTCATAACACTTCCTTTACTAACTCAAAAAATTTATATTAAAGAATGAATTATCTTATTTTTTTAATTTTACTTAATAACTTATTGATAAATTAAAGAATTATTTTTAAAAATTATACTAAAATTAAATGAGATAAATAAACTAAATAAATTTATATAAAAAATCTAGTAAAGTTAATTAAGTTAATATTTTTCTATCTTAAATTAACTTTTTTATTTTATCAAAAGCAAGGGAAGTGAGCCAGTGTTTATTTAATTCTGGCCTGTACAATCAAGTTTTGATGCGTTGTCCTCAAGAAATAAGTCTTTGATTTGTTAAGTATTGTAGAAGAAACGGGTAAATAAATAACTTTTTCTGCCGGCATTTGTATTGTCACTTTTTTAGGCCCTTACTATTTAACGCCTAACCTTTTTGCTATTTCCCGCCCAGGCGCCGTGCGTCATGCATGAATTATATCCGTGCGTGACGCATGGTTTTAATCCACACGCCACGCACAGAACAAAACCATGCGTGACGCATGGACACAAACCATGCGTGACGCATGGACACAAACCATGCGTGACGCATGGATTTTTTCCCTATAAAAGCCCAAAAACATCAAACCCTACCATTTTGTCATATTCTTCAACAACAACAACGGCGGCTGAAGCTCTTTCACGCACGGATTTACCCCATTTTCAACAATTTTCATCATCTTTCTACATATAAGGTATGTAAACATTAAGATTTCATTGTTATGGTATGGTATTGATGTATATATGAGGTTTTCATCTTACTATTTAACGCCCACCCTTTTTGCTATTTACCGCCCAGGCGCCGTGCGTCACGCATGGATTATATCCGTGCGTGACGCATGGTTTTAATCCACACGCCACGCACAGAACAAAACCATGTGTGACGCATGGACACAAACCATGCGTGACGCATGGATTTTTTCCCTATAAAAGCCCAAAAACATCAAACCCTACCATTTTGTCATATTCTTCAACAACAACAACGGCGGCTGAAGCTCTTTCACGCACGGATTTACCCCATTTTCAACAATTTTCATCATCTTTCTACATATAAGGTATGTAAACATTAAGATTTCATTGTTATGGTATGGTATTGATGTATATATGAGGTTTTCATGTTGTTTTGATGATATTTACTTCAAAATCCAATGTGTATGTTAATTAGTTGATTAGAAATGATTAAACTTGTAATATATGAATGGATTGTGTACTTTGTTGATAATTTATTGACAAATTTGATATTTTCATGTGTATATAGTTTATTAGGGTTTTGATATTGAATTAGGGTTTTGTGAATTAGGGTTATGAATTAGGTTGTTGAAATTTGGTATGGTTTTAATGAAATTATTGAAAAACTGTTATAATTTTGGAAAAAGTGTTGAGATTAGGGTTTGAAAGCATGGAAAAACTACAGAACACAATTTCTGGAATGTGCAATTCCATGCGTCACGCATGGCTTGAAACCATGCGTCACGCATGGATGGAAGCCATGCGTGACGCATGGAATTGCACATTCCAGAAATTGTGTTCTGCAGTTTCAGATTGTATTTGATGATATGCTGATTGAGTTTTTGATGATATGCTGATTAAATTCAGTAAACTGATTAATTTTGTGGAATTGCACATTTTATGATGTAGATATGGATGGTGGTCGTCGACCTGGACGGGATACTCGTCAAAGAAACAGAGATCTGAAGAAAAAAGATCCCATAGTTCCAAAACAAAGGAAGAAGAAGAATAGACAAGAATCGCCTCCTCGTCGTTTAGAGTTTTCTGATGAGATACAACAACAGCAACAACAACAACAACAACAACAACAACAACAACAACAACAACAACAACAACAACAACAGCAACAGCTAGCTTTGTCTGCTGCAGGTTTCAATCCCCAGGGTTCCCCTCATTACTTTCCTGGCACCCCCATTCTGATCCCACATCAAACTATGTTTCCACAACAAACACAGTTTTCAGGCTATCCGGGCTATCCACAACATGACCAATCATTTGTGGAGATGATGAGGCAAGCTACTGGTTCTCATCACTTTCAGAACCCTCAGACGGGTGATGACCAGTACGCACTGGTTGCTTGTAGCAGTGCAGGGCCATCAGCTGGGGGTGCCAATGGTGATTCTGATTCTGATTATGAGCAGGAGCATGAGCATGAGGAACAGGGTCAGGAAGAGGATCGGACCTATGAGAATGTTCATGAAGAACATGAAGAAGCGGAAGAGCAAGAGGAGCAGGAGGAACAACCCAGAAGACGACGACGACGACAACCTCCGGTCAAAAACATATACGTCCCTCAGTTAGAGGGGGGTACTCCTGGAGGTCCACAAATTCCGGAGCTGCTCATAAGCTTTGAAGCTCATACAGCCTTTTTTGTGCAAAAAGGAAAGGTATGTAATTAGAATTTGGTTTATAGATTCAATACTTATCATAACTAATTTGGTTTATAGAATTTGTGATAATAAATTTGTTAATGTATGAATTGATTTGATTAACCAAATGGATTATTTGTTGAAATATTTGTAGTTTTGTTGAAAATTTGGTTAAGGTGTGTTGTACAGAATGCAGAAACTGCTTTCTGCATTCTGTGTAATGCAAATCCATGCGTGACGCATGGTTCATGTCCATGCGTCACACATGGTTCATGTCCATGCGTGACGCATGGATTTGCATTACACATAATGCAGAAACTGCTTTCTGCATTCTGTACATTGCACCTTAACCAAATTTATGCAGTTTTTGGAAAAAATTTATGCGTTATTAAAATTATTTGTGTTACGTAATCAATTTACAGGATAGAGGCGTACTCCCTTACCAGACAAGACAATCCCAGCTGAAAGATTGGGAACTTAATTCTGACTTGTCATGGGGTAATCACGCAATTGCAACGGAGCTGACTCATCTCAGGGTATTGATGTACGATGTGATTGATTATCCGCTCATCTGCGCCTTTATAGAAAGGTGGCATCCTGAAACAAATAGCTTCCACATGCCATTTGGTGAGATGACAGTGACGTTGCTCGACATCAAGAAGCTGATGTTGCTTCCTATTCACGGGAAAGCTATGGTGACCGACCCCACCGCTTCAGTCGGGAGAACTACGAACAAGAACTTTTTTGGTGAAAAGGGACAGCAAAATTTTCATCTTCAAAATGAACAGCTCGATAGTTATTGGATTAGCGCGAAAAAGTTTAAGGCGCACATTGAGGGCCTAAATGATCCCGTAGTTCATGGAATGGGATATATATTCCACTTGCTGGCTTCCACAATCTTCACTGACAAGTCACAACATAAGCTCCCGATGAGATTTGGTGCATTTCTAGGGAGTGTTGAAGAGGCAAGAAGTATTTCTTGGGGATCTGCGGCGCTAGCATATTTCTATCGCCAAATGGGCATCGCTACACGCCAAAATTGTGGTTTGATCTCATTTTGTTTCACTCTCCTTCAAGTAAGTTTTTAATTATTTAGGAACTACATTTTTTAGCAATCATAACTTATTTCTATGGTTTTAATGCTAACTATATTTTTTAAATGGTAGGGTTGGATATACACATACTTCCCATCCTTAGCAGCTGGTGTTCGGCGTAATCCTGGTTGGTCAGTTGATCATCCTTATGCGTTTCGGTTTCTACCAGAGGAAGCGTTGCCGAACTACGACCCTGAAGCACGAAACTACAGAGCTGAACTAGATGCAATGAGGGCGGATCAGGTATTTGTGTTGCATTTTGTTTACATTTTTAAGCCTCAGTTTTTTTTGCAATTCCATGCGTCACGCATGGATCTGTGTCATGCGTCACGCAAGAATCAGATCCATGCGTCACGCATGGAATTGCAAAAAAAACTGAGGACTTTTTTTCATCATCTTTGCTTGGACCTTTAATGAAATTACTGTTTGAGTAATGGAAGACGTTGATATCGTTTTTAGGTTAATTGGAACCCGTATGGTGAAATCGACTTCAATGATCCTGCCTATGCTCCTGCTCTTTTTTTCGGGGTGCTGAGCTGCATGGACATAACCGAGCCCCACCATCCCGATAGGTCGCCTAGGCAGTTTGGTAGGGTGCAGATGATTCCCAGGCCTCCAATTTCACCCCTTAGAGCCCATAGGCTCATCAGCCCTAGGTCATATGTGGTGAATTATGATAGAATGGCGTGGAGTTGGGAGGGGATGGATATCCACAGGGCGACCCTGGAGCAGATGGGACCACCTGCGCAGACAGGTTTTGAAGAAGCTCCGGAGTATCTTATGTGGTACATCCCCCGCACTCATCGATTTCTGATACCCGGCAGACACGCTAGCTTGGAAGCACAACAGGTATTACATTTATCTCATGTAACTTGAGATCTTGATTTTTCTTTAAGTTTGATTTAAGGTAAACATTATGCAAATAGCTGATTTCAATATTTAATTTTATTTGTAGGTTTTTGACAGGGTCTATGATCACTTGTCACCATATGCAACCTTGCCTGATCCGTATGATGTTTCTGCAATGCATGGAGCCATAACCGAGGTCCTTCAAGATATTGAGCCGTGGACAACTATGTATCAACAACATCGGTGGTGATCTTGTTGGATTGGGTTCGATTGTTTTTTATGAACTGTTTGTTTTCAGATTTTCAGGATTGTCCGTTTTTCGTAAAATGGCACATGATCCCTTTGATTCTCAGTAACACTGATGTGTGCATGATTTCCAATCAAAATAAAATTACATATTGTCAAAGGTTGGACATTTAGGCCACGTAAGAAGTCCAAACAAAGGATATGCTACTTTACAAGTTAATAGTTGTTATTGGGAGTTACCCACATGGTTAAATATCCCTAATAGGCATTGAAAACAAGTTTCATTCCATTCGGACATCGTTTGAGTGTCGTTTCGTCAAATTGGGCCTTAAGTCCATTTAAGGCCTTTTAGGCCTTTTAGCGTTTACGTGCCTCATTTCGTGTGTGCAAGACCTTGTTGCTACTTAATATCCCTAATAAGAGTAATTTGTATAGTAGTTTCAACAATAATCAACGTCAATGTTGTAGAATATACATATTGCGACAAGTTAGAGAAATACGACTAGTTTGTTTTTTACAAAGGAGGTGGTACTTTAAAAGTTAGAAGTTGTCATTGGGAGTTACCCACATGGTTAAATATCCATAATAGTCATTGAAAACAAGTTTCATTCCATTCGGACATCGTTCGAGGGTCGTTTGGCTGATTTGGGCCTTAAGTCCATTATGGCCTTTTTAGGCCTTTTAGCGTTTACGCATAGTTTCGAGTCCCGTTTTGTATGTGTGAGACCTTATTGGGACTTTATATGTCTTATAACACAATTGTGTATAAATTTTTCAAACATACAAAAAGATCAATGTTGCGACCATATATAATGCAACAAGTTAAGCTTGTGATGAGTAGTTTGATGTTTTACAAAGAGGGTGTTACTCTAAAAGCAAAAGGTTTTGATGCAAAGTTACCGACATGGTTAAATATCTCTAATAGGCATTGTAAACAAGTTTCATTCCATTCCGATGAAGTTTCGACGACGTTATGGCGAATTGTGGTTTTAAAGCCGTTAAAAACAACACGACAAATGAATTATTTTGCGTGACATAACTACAAATACATTGAATACATTGAAATTGATTACATAAGCAAAAACATATACATTGAAATCCATGCGTCACGTATGGAATTTTTTGCCTATAAAAGGCTCAACATCGAAACCCTACCATATTGTCCTCTTCCTCATTCTCTTGACGGCGGCTGAAGCTCTATCACGCACGGATTTACCCCATTTTCAACAATTTTCATCATCTTTCTACATATAAGGTATGTAAACATTAAGATTTCATTGTTATGGTATGGTATTGATGTATATATGAGGTTTTGATGTTGTTTTGATAATATTTACATATGTAGATCCAATGTGTATGTTATACTTTGATTAGAAGAGATTAAACTTGTAATATATGAATGGATTGTGTACTTTGTTGATAGTTTCTTGTTGAATTTGATATTTTCATGTGTAGATAGTGTAATTAGGATTTTGATACTGAATTTGGGTTTTGTGAATTAGGGTTATAAATGAGGGTGTTGAAATTTGATATGGTGTGGTTTTAATCAAATTATTGACAAACTGTTGAATTTCAGAAAAAATGTTGAGATTAGGGTTTGAGAATAGATTAGAAAGCAGTACTGAAGTTCTGGAAGTGGCAATTCCATGCGTGACGCATGGGTTATAACCATGCGTGACGCATGGGTTATAACCATGCGTGACGCATGGTTAGTGACCATGCGTCACGCGTGGAATTGCCACATTCAACATCAAGACTATGCAGAAGTTAATTGAGTGTGTAACTATAATTTGGTTATGTTTGTGATTATACAGATGTCCTATTCCGATCAAGAATCTGATATTTCCGATATTAGTACGGCGTCTAGCATGGCAGACAACTTTGATATGCTTGAACGGGAGAGACGTGAACGGGAGAGACAAGAACGTGAGCGACGTGAACGGGAGAGACAAGAACGTCAAAGGGAGAGAGGGGAACCATCCACTAGACCAAGGATGACCGCACGAGAATACAGGAACCTCTTCAGGCCGTTCAACCCTCGTCGTTAGATCTACTTATTATGTTGAACCTTATTATGTTGAACCTTATTGTGTTGCACCTTTGAAGTGTTGAACCTTATTATGTTGAACCTTATTGTGTTGCACCTTTGAAGTGTTGAACCTTATTGTGTTGCAAGAACTACTTGTTTTTCTTAATAGTGTCTATTTTGTTGGTATTTTAAAACATGTCGACTCGTTTCACTTTCAAACTAGGTTTCACATTTCAAATATCATAAATCAACATAAATTCACAAATCAACATGTTTAGTCATACAACTAGTACGTGCTGGCATGATTTCTGAAAAGAAAAACAGTGCGTCACGCACGGTTTATGTTCACGCGTCACGCATGGATATAATCCACACGTGACGCACGGTTCTCTTCCATGCGTGACGCACAAAATGACACATGATCCCTTTGATTCTTAGTAACACTGATGTGTGCATGATTTCCAATCAAAATAAAATTACATATTGTCAAAGGTTGGACATTTAGGCCACGTAAGAAGTCCAAACAAAGGATATGCTACTTTACAAGTTAATAGGTGTTATTGGGAGTTACCCACATGGTTAAATATCCCTAATAGGCATTGAAAACAAGTTTCATTACATTCGGACATCGTTTGAGTGTCGTTTCGCCAAAAACCGCCTTAAGTCCATTTAAGGCGTTTTTAGTGGTTTTAGCGTTTACGTGCCTCATTTCGTGTGAGCGAGACCTCTTTTCTACTGAATATCCCTAATAAGAGTATGTTGTATAGTATTTTCAACAATAATCACCGTCAATGTTGTAGAATATACATATTGCGACAAGTTAGAGAGTTACGACTAGTATGTTTTTTACAAAGGAGGCGGTACTTTAAAAGTTAGAAGTTGTGATTGGGAGTTACCCACATGGTTAAATATCCATAATAGCCACTGAAAACAAGTTTCATTACATTCGGACATCGTTCGTGTGTCGTTTCGCCAAAAACCGCCTTAAGTCCATTTAAGGCGTTTTTAGTGGTTTTAGCATTTTGGCATAGTTTCGAATCCCGTTTTGTATGTGTGAGACATTATTGGGACTTTATATGCCTTATAACACATTTTTGTATAAATTTTTCAAACATACGTGAACATCAATGTTACGACCATATATATTGCAACAAGTTAAGCTTGTGGTGAGTAGTTTGATGTTTTACAAAGAACGTGTTACTCTAAAAGCAAAAGGTTTTGATGCAAAGTTACAGACATGGTTAAATATCTCTAATAAGCATTGTAAACAAGTTTCATTCCATTCCGATGATGTTTCGACGACGTTATGGCGAATTGTGGTTTTAAAGCCTTTAAAAACAACACGGAACATGAATTATTTTGTGTGCCATAGCTAAAAATACATTGAATACATTGACATGAATCATATAAGCAACAAAAAAACATATGAAAATCCATGCGTCACGTATGGTGTAAAACCATGCGTGGTGTGTGGATTAATTCCATGCGTGACACATGGTTTTATGTTGCAAAATCTTATTTTTATATTTAGAATGCTTATATTGTTGTTATGTTGACGAATGTTCAACCTTATTATATTTCAAATTGTATATGGTACGCCATACATATTGCGACCTCGTTCGGTTTTCAAACTATGTTTCACTTACAAAGGTCTAAATTTGATTTTCAAGTTACACACATGATCAAATAGACATTATAAGGATTGAAACAAAGTTTCATTCCATTTCGATAAAGTTTCGACGACGTTTTTGTCGAATTGGGCTTTATCGCCTTTAAAAAGACACTAAAAATGTGTTTCTTTGCACACTTAACTAGAAATACATTGAATACATTGAATAACCCTAGATTCATATATGCAAATCCGTGCGTCACGCATGGATTGTATCCGTGCGTCACGCATGGATTTAATCCGTGCGTCACGCATGGATACAATCCATGCGTTTTCTGGAATGTGCAATCCGTGCGTGACGCACGGATGACCTGGGCGGTAAATAGCAAAAAGGGTGGACGTTAAATAGAAAGTATGCTTTTTTAGTGTGGATAATATGCAATCAGTTAGTTTATTAATTGAGTAATTAGTTATCTAATTGTGCACCAAATTAAACAACTAATTTAACTGATTTGACAAGATATCATACCAACGGTCGCAATCTGCTCCTTTTATGAGCTGTCACGCATTCTATAAAACCAAGTTCTATCTAAATTGCAAGTAAAATGATGACGATAACGACCTTTTACTGTAAAACTAGACCTACGTACATGAAAATAAGATAAAAGTGTAGGACTCCTTATCCTTTTAATGATCATACAACAACAAAATAAGAATGGCCCCATTTTTCTTTTCTATTTTGGAAAAACAAACTCATTTATATTCATTCGACGTAATATGATGGTTATCTCTAACATATCTTCCAGGAAGCGAAGCTAATACCTTCGTCTACTTTCTTGATTTGCTTTACCCATTTTCTTTTTATTTCTTAGGTAGGACGAGAGCTCTCTTGTAATTAGAGGGCCCATCCAAATCGATACTTCTTCTAAAGGAAGAGAAATAAACAAGCAATCCATTCCTTTGCGAAATATATGTTCAAGATGTAATAATCAAGAAAATGGACAAGATCTATATATATATATATATAGATATATAGGAAAAGTGTCCGGTGATAATAGTTGCTACAGTAATAAATGAGAATGATTATGAGCCGTTTGATTTCGCCAGATCGGACGGATGTGGATAATTCACTTTTGGGCGCGTGTACAAGCGCGTTCAACAGATCTCGTAAATTTCGTTCTTCTTCTTCTCGCCTTCGTTTTCTTTTCCCCCAAGTTTTTTCAACAAAACTTCTTCGGATCTTGCCTTCTCTTCTCTGCTGCGTAATTCCTTCTTCTTCTTCTTCTCGCATTCGTATTTTATTTTGTTTTCCTCATCTTGTTTACGTTTCTATATCCTTTGTTTTTGCGTGAGCTGATTTTGTTGATTTTTTGTATTCAGGTGTTCTTGTTCTCTTGATTGCTCTGTTCGCTAATCCAACACATCGATTATCATTCGTTAGCTTGTTTCTCCTTCATTCTACCTATGGATCTAGGTTTTGCTTCTATTTTCTTTGTTTCACCAGTTCATCCCCCTGTTTCTCTCCAATTTGAGTTTATTTGTTGAAGTATTATGATGATTCGTGTATAATGAAGCAGTTTTTATCTCAAATTTGATCAACAACATCGATGAACTATTGTTGATTATGTTTAAGCTTAATATCATACTTCCGAGGTAATTAATGAACATGTACAAGACATATGATGAACGTTAATAAGACTGTTAGTGAACATATATTGGACATTTTAAAAACTGAAGATGAATCTTTAGTGATGTGATGAACATTTAGAAGAATTGTAATGAACATTTATATCGGATTTGATGAACATTTATAACGGATTTGATGAACAACAGTAATAGAAGTGATGAACATTCTATTGGACATATAATGAACATAGACAGTATTTGTGATGAACTTTTATAAAACATGTGATGAACGTTGAATGCAGTCTTAATGAACTTTTAATACTGATTTGATGAACTTTGTTCTAGATGTGATGATCATTCACAGCATTTTAATGTGTAATGAACATTTTCAGGATTTGTGATGAACATTGATAAGTAGTTTGATGAACATATGTTTAATATCCGATTAACATTTTTCTAGGTGTTGATCAATCCAATGCCAATGGTGTAGTTTCTATTTCTCCTGGAAATACGAAATACTTTTTACCATTATGTGAAGATTCTTACAAACCATATGTTGGTCAAGTGTTTGCTTCAATTGAAGATGGTATTGAATTCTATAAAAAATATGCCATCAGGGCAGGCTTTAGTGTACGTATCATGTCAGGGACTAGCACTAAAGATGTGAACAAAGTTCCAATTTGGAAGTATCTTTGTTGTAGTAGGCAGGGATATATGAAACTAGATGGAAATACTGCAGATGACTCCACTTCATCAAAAAGGAAGAGGAATTCAGATAGATGTGGTTGTGTTGCTAAATTAGCACTTCGCTATCTTAGTCATGATGGCTATTCTGTTAAGATTTTTGAGGAGCGTCATACACATTATATGGTTGATGAATCACAACGACATCTTGTCAGGAGTAACCGGAAATTGACTGCATTCCATGAAGACTTTATTATTAATTGTATCAAGTCCAATATTGGGACTAGCAAAGCATTTAAGATGTTCAAGAATTCTGTTGGATCTTACGCAAATGTTGGTGCCTCGCTGGTTGACTTCAAGAATTTTAACCGAGATCTCAATGCGTATATGGTTGGTTGTGATGCTCAAATGGTAATTGATAGCCTTTTCCGCAAGAAAGAGAGATGTGAGGCTCTCTATTTTGAATACTATGTCAATGAGCATAATCAACTAACTCGTTTATTCTGGGCTGATCCGATTGCACGCAAGAGTTTTTCATTCTTTGGTGATGTAGTGACTGCTGATGCAACATACAAATCAAATAGGTATGTTGATGAACATTCTTACAAGTTGTGAATTTTTCTAAGTAGTTATGTTGAACAATGTTAAATTTATTAATGAACATAACAATGTTAAAGTTATGTTGAACAATGTTAAATTTATTAATGAACAAGTTGTGATGAACTATGTTTTATTTATAGATGAACATATAAAAATTTATTGATGAACATTGCTAGTTTATTGATGAACATTCATACAAGTTTTGATGAACACTGTTAGATTTATTGATGAACATTCATACCAGTTGAGGAACATTCTTATCCCAGTTTGATGAACATTGTTATCAGTAATGATGAACATTGTTCAATCATTTGATGAACAAATAATACAGTTTTGATGAACATTATGAGTTTTTTCTTTTTGTTTTCAGGTATGATATGGTGTTTGTTCCTTTCACTGGAGTTGACAACTACAAGTGCTCAATCACCTTTGCATTTGGCTTATTGTTGAACGAAGATATTCCATCTTATGTGTGGTTGTTTGATCATTTCAAAAAGGCAATGGGACATGAACCTTTTGTTATTTTGACTGATCAAGATGCTGTTGTCAAGGCTGCTGTTGAGGAGGTTTTTAGCTCAAGTGTTCATCGTTTTTGCATGTGGCACATAATGTTCAAAGTGCCCGGTAAGATTAAGGTTGAACCAGAGCAAAATAAAGATTTCAGGAATAGATTCAATGCTATTGTTTGGAGTGATGAGATTGCTCCTGTGGATTTTGAGGAGCTTTGGCATGGTATTATAGATGATTTCAATCTTCAAGACAATGTTTGGCTCAAGACAATGTTTGATCTACGACACTTATGGATTCCCGCTTTCTTTCAAAATGTCCATATGGGTGGCCTGCTTAGAACAACTTCGAGGTCTGAATCTCAGAACTTCTTCTTCTCACATTTCATTGGCTCATCATCATCCCTTATAGTGTTCATGTTGCAATTTGAAAATGCAATTGATTCTCAAAGACATACTCATCGTAAGCATGACTTTGAATCTTCCACTCGCCGTCCTACTCTCAAGACACCGACCCAAATGGAAGTTCAGCTTTGTGATGTCTATACACTGCCTATTTTTGATGATTTGCAAACTCAACTTCTCTCATCTGCCTATGAGTGTGACTTGGTTAATTCTCTCACAGAGGGTGATGTCCATTACTATCGTGTTCGTGGACATTTTGAGAAATCATTTGTGGTTCAACACTTACCATCCACAAATGAATATAAGTGCTCTTGTAATAGGTTCTTGCAGATAGGTCTTCCATGCTGTCACATGATATTGGTAATCAGATGTGTTGGTCCACCTTGGATGTGAAAATGCCTGACCAATATATATTACCACGATGGAGTAAGAGCACAACATTGAAGCCAACTTTTGAGATTGATGGTTTAGTATTTAAAGAATCTGTTGAGATGGATGAGAAGAAGCTTTTAGTGTATGATGTTATGTGTGAGATACATAGTATTATCAATGAAATTGAGCATGATTCTGATCAATTGAAAGACTTGTTGATTGTTCTAAAGGAGAAGCGTGAGTTGTACAGTTCATCCATTCAGGCTGAGTCGTCTTCTATGAGTAACAACAAGACTCCTACAAAAAGCAGAGAGGCAAGATTTGAGAAGTTTGTTGGTCCTTTACCAAATACAATATCTGTCCTTCCACCTCCACAATCAAAGAACAAAGGAAGGCCAAAAACATCACGTTTGAAAAGTACAATTGAGAAAGTTAGATTGAATTCTAACAAGGTGAAGAAGTGTTGTTCAATATGTTTGAAATCCGGACACAATCGCTCTACATGTCCTGAGAATACTTCAACAAGTGTTTGAAGTTAGATAATTCTAAAACTATCATTTAGGTCTTTATGTGTAAATCTAGTTCTGGTGAACATTTGTAATCTACTTGGTGAACAATTATATATAATCTGGTGAACAACATGGGAAAAATTGATGAACATCGATATCAAATTAGATGAACTCTCTCTGTTAATGTGGTGAACTTGTTGTGTTAATTTGATGAACTTTGTATCTAAGCTCGATGAACATTCATTATTAATATGATGAATATTTGTGAAAAAGACAAGTAAAATTACTTATCATATTGATGAACTTTTGAGATTAACGTCAATGAACATTCAGTGTTAATATGATGAACTTTGGATAAATATTCAATGAACATTCACAGTTAAGTTGATGAACATTGTTCAGTGATTTGATGAACATTCTGTAATATATAGATGAACAAAAGAATTCTTGTACTCATTGTCAAACTTCTACATTGTGCATTTTCCATTTACCCATTCTATAAGTTGTGGGTAAGCATTGTTGAATCTGTTGGTTAACAACTCTGAAATGTACTTGACCCTTATCATGTCCATTTGCTTATTGTCACCTTTCTTCAAAGAAGTTGTAAAATTTGTCAGCCCCTCCCCAAAGTACGTTTCCATGTGTCGCATGGTATATATACCACAATCCTGCTTGTTCTTGTCATCTCTCCAGTACATTGAAAGACGTTCAGCTTTGACCTTTTTCTCGTCTTCGAATAGAGCTGCTTTGGCTTCCATGCCATGCTTCCTTAGAAATTGCACAAACATTGCTCTCTGTAAAATAAAAACACAATAATATCAAACATATTGAAAAACAATGATGAACATATTTAAAACATACAGTTATATGATGATGAACATACAGTTATATGATAATGAACATACTGAAATATAATGATGAACATTACCAAATAAATTGAAGAACAATATCCAGTATTAAAACGTACCATCACTTTAGGAACGTTGTTATATTTCACAAGCTTCTTGCCTTGAACACTGGAGTTATCAATGAAATCTATTCTTGGGTTCTTGAGATTGAAAACAATGCAGTAATAGTGTTCACTCTGGTATATTGGGAAGACAAACTGCACAGTGAACTTCCTTTGTTAGTTTGATGAACAAGTTTAAAAAATATAGTGAACATGAATAGATAGTCTTATGAACAAGTTTAAACAACACAGTGAACATTTGTCTATAGAGTGGTGAACCTTTATAGATAAGTTTAATAGAATACTTACCAACTGAATATCATTCAATTTGTGAAGTGGCAGTCTTGCTAACTGAGTTTCCATTTCACCATTGAAGAATGTGATTGCATCTTTTAGTTCAAAACCCACCATAGTCGGGACAAACTTTTATAAAATATCAAAAGATTCCGTTAGTTATGTTTCCACATGTTAATGACAAAATTGTTCATATAAAAAATTCCTACCGTTGTATCAATTGAAGCAAAGAATCTAAGAGGTTTTGCTTCATCTCTTTCTTCCTCTTTGAGATTAAGCAAGTGTGCCCATGCGTTAATCACATTGCTTTCAACATATAGATTGTTTTGCATGCTCAGAAAGTCATTCTTCTTGAAATTTAAATGCCCCACGCTGAAAACAATGTCCGTGAAACAAAAAATGATAATATGAAAGCACTGATGAACAAATATAAAAACAATGAAGATCATCTAGAACAGAATTGATGAACAAAATGTGACAAGGTGATGAACATTTATAAAACCAGTGATGAACTTTAGAAGAAAACTAATTAAACTTTTCTTACTCTAGGTGTGTTAAATCTTCCAACATCCAGCTGCTGAGTTTCATTTCTAGAGCAGTTGGTTTCTCTTTGATGTCCACAATCCTTTGCTTGTATGGAGATTTGTTTGCCCAAGAAATTAGCCTCTTTCTTTTGATTACTTCTGGGTCATTCTCACTCCCCATCTTCCAAACAAACATTGTTTTCTCAGTTAGTGCCTGAATATGATTGATGAACATATGTGAGATGTTTGATGAACATAAGTGAGAAGTTTGATGAACATGTATAAGAAAGTTGATGAACAAATGATGATAAAGATCACCTTCTCAACCTGCTCCTCTGTCTGTTTTCCTTCACTCTCCACCTTGTCCTTTCCCTTTTCTTTCCTCTTCTCCTCATCATTTTGCCTCACATCTTGGTCTTCTATTTCTTCCTCTTGAACAGGAACCACCTCTTGAACTTGTACACTTTCCTTTTCTTTTAGTTGTGGTTCAGGAACCACCTCTTCGGATTGTATTTCCATCCCTTGTACTTGTTCCTCAACTCCTTCTTTCCCGCCCCTGTCCTCAGATTGTGTTTCCATTTCCTTCCCTTGTTCCATCCTTTCCACCTCCACTCTTTCTGGTTCCTTTCCTAGGATAAGCAATGAACTAATTTCCCTCCCCCATACTTGAAGTGCACAATGCCCTCAGTGTGTAAGACATAGAAAAATAATGAGGAAGAGAGAAAGAAGCTCACTGATCCGGGTCATCCCGGTTTGGATAGTCGGGCCAACGAGCCTGCATGTCGAGCCGTAAGTCATCCACCGACTGCTGCAGCCTCTCAACATTTTGGTTTACCGTCTGAACCGACTGGTAGACAAACTCAATCCGCTCGAAAAGACGCTGCTCCCAAGGTATGTCAGCAGGAGCTGCAGATGATGAGCCTTCGCTCCATTGCCTCTGAGGCTGAAAACGAGGGGCAGGCTCCTGGAAGTCATCATCATCCTCATCATCAAGGTCAACTGGCTGCTGATCCGGCTGTTGAACCGGCTCCTGAATGCTGATCCCACCGCGAGCTCGTCGTCGAGCAGCTGCACGAGGGGGAGCGGGTGTAGGGTTGATCCTGAAAGTATGTGCTGGCCCATAAGCAAAGTCCTCAGTGAGAGCAATCTCGGGAGGACCGAGCCAAACCCACATACGCTCGTCCGCATTGACTGTAACCGACTTGAGCCACCGAAGTCGAGTCTGCAGAAATGTGGCATCTAGCAAATAGGGACCCATCGAATGAGTCTTGGCATCCAGCCAAGACTCATTCGATGGGTTTTGCTCTTAAGCGGCTTGTTCTCAGCAGAAGCAGAATCTACAGAATAAATTTGATACAAGTTTTCGTCCGGGAACGTACCTTGAATTTGAACCTCTAATTTACCGTCCTTTTGCACAATCCGTCTCAAATGATCAGCTATGGAGTTTTCGAATCCCTTCTTGTCCCGGATTTCCACATTGAACTCGCTTAAGAGCAAAACCCATCGAATGAGTCTTGGCTTTGATTCCTTCTTCGTCATGAGATAACGAAGAGCAGCGTGGTCCGTGTGGATAATCACCTTCGTGCCCAAAAGATATTGCCGAAATTTTTCAAGGGCAAACACCACGACTAGCAACTCCTTTTCCGTGGTGGAGTAATTCCTCTGAGCTCCGTTCAAAGTCGTGGAAGCATAGTAGATGACGTGCATTGCTCTTTTGACTTTTTGACCAAGAACGGCTCCCACCGCATGATCACTAGCATCACACATGATCTCAAAGGGTAGAGACCAATCGGGTACTTGGATGATTGGTGCTTCGGTGAGGTGGGCTTTCAGAGTGTCGAATGCCTTCTTGCACACATTCGACATGTCAAAAGTAGCTTCCTTTTTCAAAAGCTCACATAGGGGCGTGGAGATCTTAGAGAAGTCCTTGATAAACCTGCGATAAAAACCTGCATGGCCTAGGAAAGAACGCACTTCACGCACATTAGTAGGATAAGGCAACGATTGAATGACGTCAATCTTTGCCTTATCGACCTCAATACCCCTAGCTGAAATTATGTGCCCCAATACTATCCCTTGTTAAACCATAAAATGACACTTTTCAGAATTCAATACTAGATTAGTATCTACACATCTTTTAAGCACGAGTGACAAATGATTTAAACATGCATCAAAGTTGTCCCCATGTACCGTAAAATCATCCATAAAAACTTCTATGAAATGTTCAATGTATTCCGAGAAGTACTTACCATACATCGTTGAAAGGTCCCGGGCGCGTTACATAATCCAAAAGGCATCCTACGATATGCAAAAGTGCCAAAGGGACATGTAAACGTCGTCTTCTCTTGATCTTCGGGTGCAATAGCCACCTGAAAATACCCTGAATACCCATCTAGGAAGCAATAATACGGACGACCGGCAAGTCGTTCAAGCATTTGATCAATAAAAGGGAGGGGGAAATGATCTTTTCGGGTTACCGCGTTCAGCTTGCGGTAATCAATGCATACTCTCCAACCCGTTTGAGTTCGGGTAGGAACCATCTCACCTTGTTGATTCTCTACCAATGTTATGCCCCCTTTCTTAGGGACACATTGAGTTGGACTTACCCATTGACTATCCGAAATGGGGTAGATCATGTCAGCTTACCTCCTTCTTAACCACCTCCATCATAGGTGGGTTTAACCTTCTTTGGGGTTGCCTAGAGGGTTTAGCACCTTCCTCAAGAAGGATCCTGTGCATACAGGTGGAAGGGCTAATTCCCTTGATGTCAGCAATGGTCCACCCAAGAGCGGTAATGTGTTCTTTCAGCACCATCACCAACCTTCTCTCTTGTTCACCTGTCAACTTGCTTGAAATGATTACCGGGAGGGTATCATTTTCCCCAAGAAAAGCATATTTCAAGTGCTCGGGTAATTGCTTGAGCTCTACAACCGGTGCCTGCACAATATAAGGAAGAAGCTTTTCGCTCTCCAAAGTTAGTAGCATGGGCCGACCGGCCAAAATTCTACCCGAAGCGTCTAGACGAGCTAGAACATTTTGAATCTCAGGTGGAAGAGACAAGTCAAGTGTTGGTGAGTGAACGATGCTGTGTTCCAATACACTTTGTAATTCATCTAAGCCAAAGATATTGAAAACATCTTGGACTATAGGATCAATTACATCAATTGAACAAATGGACGCAGCATCTTCGACGGGGTGTTTCATAGCATCAAAAATGTTAAATTGAACTATTTCCCCATCGAACTCTAAAGTGAGAGATCCACTAGCCAAATCAATCTTTGTGTTAGCGGTGCGCATGAAGGGTCTCCCAAGCAAAATAGGAGCAGCTTGCCCATCATGTTCCATGTCTAACACAAAGAAATCAGCGGGAAAGAACAAATTATCCACCATAACCAGAACGTTTTCAACTACACCTTTAGGATACACGGTGGACCTATCGGCTAGTTGAATAACAATTCCGGTTTCATGAAGTGGACCTAACCCGAGAATCTTATAGAGAGAGTAAGGCAACACATTTATCGATGCACCCAAATCGAGCATGGCTCGTTCAAAATGTGTGTCGCCTATACGGCAAGGTATGCTGACCATGCCCGGATCGCTGCACTTCTTAGGCATTCGCCTTTGAAATACAGCGGAGACACGCTCGCTTACCGTCACCTTTTGTTGCCCTTTCAACTTTTGATTCCTCTTGATTGTGCAAAGTTCTTTTAAAAACTTTGCATATCGAGGAATGCTTTTAATTAACTTGAGCAAGGGGATGTTTACCTCACATTTGCTGAACGTCTCAAACAACTCCTTGTCGTTTTCCGGCCTTTTGGTGTTCCTAAGGGCATCGGGAAACGGGGCGGGAGGCTTGGTGGAGTCGAGAGGTGGAAAGTTGGGGCGAACGTAGTTGTCCTGTCTCAACTGGAAATCCCCCCGATCCTCCACTTCGAGTTCAGCATTTTGTGAAGGAAAATCTGGAATATTTACCTCGGTGGATGAGCCGCGGGTGCGGTTTTCAACCCGCGGGCGCGGCTCGTCAGTGCACTTGTCTTCTGGCGCAGTGGAGGAGCCGCGGGCGCGGTTTTCAACCCGCGGGTAGTTCGGCTTGCATTAGGCTTGGCAAAAAAAAGGACTTGAGGGCGGTAGGGAATGGTGAGATTGAAAATGAAATGAGTGGCTAGGTGAAAACCTTTTAAGGCGCCTAGGCAAAATGAGTGAAATGAGTGTCTTAGGACAAAATTGTCTTCTGGCGCAGTGGAGGAGCCGCAGGCGCGGTTTTCAACCCACGGGCGCGGTTCTTGGCTGTCCTCAGAATCCAATTTTTCTGCCGAAGCCTCGACAAGGTTTTTGGTTTCCCCCAAAATCTTACCACTTCTTGTTGTCACTGCACTTACATTTCTGGTTGGATTCACCACCGTTTGGGACGGTAGAGAATTGGAGTTTTGTTGTGCAATGGTGGTAACAGCTTCAGCCAACTGCCCAATTTGCTTCTCCATGTTCTTGATGCTCGACTCGGTCGTTTGAACATGAGTTGTGAAGTGTTGAGTCAAGGATCTCAGCAGCTCCGCAGTAGATGGTCCAACATTGGGTCGAGGGCCTTGAGCTTGTTGTTGGGGCTCATTTGGATCACGCCATCGAAAATTGGGATGATCTCTATACCTCGGGTTGTAGTTATTTTGTTGATCACCACGAGGTCGTGGGGGTCCATACCCACCAGCAGCAGCATTGACTTCAGCAACGTCTTCACCTTCAAGCTCAGGGCATTTATCTGTAAAATGAGAAGGGTCAGAACAAATACCACATACCTTTACTTGTTGTTGTTGTCCTTTTTGCAACTGAGAGACCATCTTCTTCAACTCTACAAGCTCAGCTACAAGAGCGGGATCCCCTGAACTTGCTGCGTGCACTCCCTTTTTGGTGTATATCCTACCAAAACTTCTTGTGCTCTCAGCCATATCTTGCAATTTCTCCATGGCATCCTCCGGCGTCATGTTGAGAATATTCCCACCACACGCAGCATCAACCATCCTCCTTTCTTGATTAAGGAGACCATTGCAAATGTAAAGCACAAGATCCTCGGTATCATACCCATGAAAAGGGCACGAAGCACACAACCCCTTGAAGCGTTCAAGGTAGTCATAGAGCGTTTCGTCTTCACTTTGCTCGACATGGGCTATCTCCTTCTTGAGAGCATTTGCCTTCTTCACCGGAAAATACTTGCTCAAGAACACCTTGTGCAACTTTTCCCAATTATCAACCGAACCGGTTGGCAAATGATAATACCAAGAACGAGCACCATCCTTCAAAGTGAACCCGAAGGCTCTCATCTTAATCTGCTCTTCCGTGACGTTTGGCGGTTTGGTTGTCATGCAAATGTCATGAAATTGGTTCAAATGCATGATTGGATTCTCACCAGCCAAACCATGGAAACTTGGGAGCAAATTGATCACCCCCGACTTGAGCTCGAACGTCACCCCATGAGCAAGGGGTGGAATAACCACAGCTTGAGGTTGCTGTGTCAGGTTCGGTGTTTGCCGCTCTCTCAAAGTGCGAGTAACACCACCTCCTGGTAACCTTGTCTCAATTAGCTCTCGTTGAGCATTAACAACCAACTGCATGTCAGCCAATTGACGTTGCACTTCAGCAAGAGCTTCTCGATCGGCCATTTCTACTATCTCAGTCCCGACTCTGTTCTCTCTTCGATTCCGATGAAAAGTTCTCTCGATCTCTGAATCAAGAATAGAAAGAGGCTGATTAGCAGAACGGGTGTTGACCATTCACTAGTCAACACTTAAGTTAATCAAAATAAGAACTTAAAAATAAGAAAATTTGATTCCCCGACAACGGCGCCAAATTTGACGAGGCGAATTTGTCGTGTGCCAAGTCAAGTAATCCTAACATGCAAACTGAGTAATATAGTGCGCAAGCAAGGGTCGAATCCCAAGAGAATCAGTTTATCAAATTCTTAAGTTATCACAATGACTAACCAATAAACGTAACCAAAAGGGTTTTTTTATGGTTTTGATACGAAGTATCGAATGTCAACTTGGTTATAACAATATTAAGCGAAGTGTTCCACTTAGAGATTATCCACAATTAGATTAACAAGTTGATCTTAGAATCCTTTTCATCCCTATGTCAAGTTCTCAAGTGATCGTTTTAATTCTTGTTCTTGAATAGTTATTAGTCCAACTAGTCCTAACAACCCTTACTCGATTATAACTTTGAAACTATCAAAGTTCAATAACAAAGTAGCAATGCATTCAGGAATAGATAGATACATGCAATATCATGGACAACTAGTCGGATACTCGACATGTACTCAACTCTCTTCTCTAATAACAATCACAACTAGTTCATGCAAATAGATTGTGCTACACAACAAGTATGATAATTCAACTAGAAGTATCAAACTCTAGCAATATGAATAAGATAAAACTAACTTAGGTGATCAATCTAAAGTAGCAAATCTAGTTCATCGACCATACAAACAAGAGAGTTGAGACAATCAAAGAGTAGACAAAGGGAAAGGATAAACTCACAACTTTTTGAATCCAAAAGCTTCAAACGCCAAGTGAAACAAAGAACTTTAGCAACTCATAAGTTTGTGAAAAACTCTCCAAAAACTTAAGCAAAACAAAAGGTAAGATGATCAAGGATGATCCCACAACCTAAATAGTCATCAGCTAATGTAACAGCCAAATTAAGGTGATAAAAACGTATGGAAAGTTACAGAATTGAACCCAAATTACTTCAAATGGCAAAGACATTAATTTGATTCTTCTGTCGAGGAACCGCACCTGCGGGTTGAGAGCCGCGGGCGCGGTTTTGGTTTCTCCAGATTTTCAGGATGGCAGAGGGCCGCGGGCGCGGTTTGGGACCCGCGGGCGCGGCTTTTTCTTTCTCGGATCCTTGGCTGAGGGTGAAACCCGCGGGTGCGGCTTGAGACCCGCGGGTGCGACTGTGTTGTCTGAGGTAGTAGCTACTGATTTCTTAAGTCTTCGTCTTCGTCTTCGTCTTCCTCTTCAGCAGCTTCTTCCTTATGCTTCAAGGCTTCCAATGCTTCGTATCATCTCTTGGAATCTCGTATGTAAATCTTCTCTCGAACAGCTCCATGATACAGATTACATAGAAACAAATAACATAATCCTATACAAAACTAGCTAATAATCCATAGTTGCGGTATGTAAAACACCGCTTATCAACAGTCAAGAGTCTGTCAGGATAACACATAAGCTACACAACAAAAGTTCAAGTATGGGGAAACATATAAGAATATGTCAGGACACAGTCAAGAGTCTGTCAGGATAAAACTAAACAATCTAGAAAAAGTGAGGAGAAGAGGATGTACATGCATTTCCTTAAAAACTGTCAATATTCAGAAACTGAAATCCAAATACTTCCACTACATAAACTGGTTCACAATGCATATGACATGAATTATTTCAAGAGGTGTCAAGATTCATAATACACATGAAGAAATGAATCTACATAAACTGGTTCCACTCCTGAATACACATAAGCTACACAAAAACAAATTGCAAGTGTCGGGACACAGACAACAGGATGTCAGGACAAAGATAACTGTATGCCCGGACACAGTAAGGAGTATGATAGGATCACCCTAAATAATAATCAAAGTATTCACAACTTTGTTCTCAACTCCAATTACAAGTGAAAATTCCTCTGGGAGAATGTCAAATTTACATGCATTTGCTTCAGTCAACCTTAAATTCACCAATTTCACTCATACACTCGAATTGAAAATCAAAATATTACAAATTTCACTTACATTCTCCTTAAAAGGCAGATGCTCCATGGTTCTCCATTTGTCCAAGAGATTCAATATCTCCTTCTTCTTGTGGGAGACTGGTCTTTCCACTTCCGGCGCCGACGACCCTTCTTAGATTTGGGGGTTTTCTCGGTTTGCCTCTTCTTTCTCCCTTTAGAGTCTCCTTGTGAGTCTCTCTTTCTTTTTTGGGATGCGGAAGCTCTGGTAACGGGGGCCATAACTGCAGCGGTTGCGAGGGAGAAAGAGGGAGAAAAAGGGAGAAAGACGGAAGCGAGGCTAGCGAGGCTGCGAGAGAGGTTGCGAGCGTCGATTTCGTCTGAGAAATGGTGAGGTTGAAGGTTGAACGAGAGAGAGAGTGAAAATGGTGAAATTTTGAAAATTTGGTGAAAGGAGGAAGAAGACTCAGTGAAAACGAGAGAGAGAAGTTGAAAAGAAAATGGGTGAAATGGTTGAGATGATTAATGAAAGTTAATTATGCTTAAGAAAGCAGTTAATGTTTTTTAATTTCAAAACCGTCATTAACCTTTTCCGTTTTCTTTTCTTAATTTTTCTTTTTTATTAATTTATTTTTCCTTTTCTTTTTTTTAAAGTGTTTATTATATAATTTAATTTCCTTTTATTTTTTATTTATTAATTTCATTATCCTTTTTCTTAATTTCAGATAAGAGTTGCAACTTATGGACAAGTTACAACACTGCCTTTTAGAACCTGCTCAAACTTATCCTTACTTCCTTTTCCTTCTTCTTACTGCGGAAGATTGCCACTATATACATAGTTGATATTATTTATAATAATGGCTATAATAAATCAAAAGGACTAATTCACATCTCTCAAATCTGGTACAAAATCTCTATGGATTATCATATTCAATTTCATACAGGTTTACGTGTCAGAATTCCTCTCATCATCATCACTTCTACTAGTAGCATAGGTGTCAACAGAATAAGATGGGTAAAACCCACTACTATTGCATGGATACATTTGATTGATACGAGGCAACTCCTTGGGTTATCCAACTCGAATATACACTGGCATCTTCATAATCTCGTTATCACTATTATTTATAAGATTAACCACACTTTAAAACAACAGTTAAAGTTAATAATTTATCTCAAACAGATCCACTTACCCCAACTATATATATTGAATACCTATGACATGTCTCAAACAATGAGTAATACGTTTGTATATTTCAACCCAATGAACTTTAACCCATGCCCCTTTCTCTTTACGGAATTTGGTAAGGATAATTCCACAAACAAAAACATTTTATTCCTAACACGTTTATATGAATATAGCTTATTGGAACTGTAGAGGGGTTCGTCGACCTCATTTTTGGACTGAAATATCCTATATTAGGAAGAATCACGCTTTGGATATGCTTTGTTTAGCGGAAACAAAATTTAATGAACCTCCGAGTAACCAATTCCTGGCAAACATTGGTTTTAAAAAGGTAATCATATCACCGGCAGATGGGACTAAGGGAGGCCTTTGGTTATTATGCACTAATTTTATCAAAGCAAACTATTTAAGTTTAAAATTTCATAGCAATAATACAATTATTAATAGTTATGATGAACCTTCTAAAAATTTTGTTATGATTTTTATCTATACTCCTAGTAGAGAATCCCAAAAACAGGACTACTGGAATTTTATAGCGCAAATTATAAATTGACACATAGAGTCGGTTTTAATAATGGGGGATTTTAACAATATTCTTACACCAAACGATAAATTAGGTGGAGCCCAAGTTAATGCTTCTAGATTGACACGATTAAATACGTTTGTTAATACACATGGTTTAATTGACCATAATATAATAGGATTCCCATATTCTTGGAAAGGATATAATAGTAACACTAATGAAAGTACTTTTGAAAGATTGGATAGAGTATTGTTTCAACCAAACTTAATTAATTACTTTAGTAAGATCACATTACAACATCTTCCTTTTACAACTTCTGACCATTGTTGTATTTTACTTCAACTCGGACAAAAAATATATACAAAAAATAACCCTTTTAGATTTGACAATAACTGGGCCAAAAACGAAACATACAAGAATTTAGTACAAAGAATTTGGTCTTATCATTTCAATGGATCTCATACATTTAAATTATTCATGAAACAAAAGCAGTTAAAAAATGAGACTAAAATATGGACAAAGACTAATGATAATATATTTTCAACAACTAAAAACAACTGCAGAGAGACTAAGAAAAATAGAGAATGAATGCTTTCAAAAACGTAATACTATAGTGACAGAACATTACAACAAAATGTTGACAAAATACAATAAACTTTTAGATTTCCAACATTCGTACTGGAAACAGAGAGCGAAAATTAAACATTATAATGATAAGGATAAAAATACTAAATATTTTCAGACATCGGCTAAAATAAGAACATTCAAACAAAAAATACTTTGCTATGAATCCTTAGATGGAATAAAATACTCAAAACAAGACGAGATTATGACAAATTTAACTAAGGACTTACAACTAAGATATCAACCTCTTCATTCAATAGACCTAAGAGACAGAGACTTTAAAATTATTCCTAAACTAATAACAGAAGAAGATAATGTACAACTTTGTGTACCTCCCCCGTATACTGAAATAAGAAATGTCGTATTCCAACTCCCACATAATAAAACACCGGGCCCGGATGGTTATAATGCTGAATTTTACCAATCCTTTTGGTCAACTGTAGGTCCATCAGTTATTAGTTCAATCAAATCAATTTTCCACTCTGGTATAATGTTATCGGATTGTGCACAATCGTTTATTGCACTTATTCCAAAGGTGGAAAATCCAACAACAGTTAACCATTATAGACCTATAAGTTTGTGCACAACTTTGTACAAAATAGTAACTAAAATACTTGCCAACCGATTACAAAGTCTTTTGCCCAAATTAATTCATCCCTGTCAAGGAGCATTTGTCCAAAATAGATCTATATTCGATAACATCTTGATTGCACATGAAGTTTTTCATTCTTTTCATAATAGGAAAAAAGGAAAAAGGGGATGGATGGCACTAAAACTAGATATGGAAAAGGCATATGATAAAATACAATGGCCTTTTATAGTAAAAGTATTAGAATCATTTGGTTTTGATAATAAATGGATTAATTTAGTTATGACATGTATCAAATCAGCCTCGTTCTCAGTTTTAGTTAATAATGAGCCTGGTCCTGTATTTAAACCTAAATGTGGTCTTAGACAAGGTGATCCTGTTGCCCCATTTATATTTATCTTAGCTATGGAATATCTTGCAAGAACATTGCAAAAAGAGACAGAAAAAACAAATCATAGAGTTGGCATACAACTAAATAAGAATGGTATGCGCATTCCGTTTCTCTGCTTTGCGGATGATACCATTATTTTAGAAAACGCTAATATGAAAAATATGATATACATAAAGAACCTTTTACAAAAAATTACTGATTTATCGGGCTTGGCTATCAACTATAACAAAAGTTCTTTCCAAACGTCAACAAATATCTCTAGCATTCAAAGACAACAATTAGCCTCTATTATGAATTTACAACCTACGAATGCTATGGAAAAATATTTAGGAATCCCTATTGTTAGGGGAAGAGTACGAAATGATACTTTTCAATATGCGATACAAAGTATGCAAAACCAAGTTTCATCATGGAAAGCTAATACTATTTCCCAAGCAGGTAGAGCCATCCTAATTCAGTCTAACATACAATCTAAAGCAAATCACTTAATGCAATGTTTCTACCTTCCAAAGGGTGTTTGTAAGGAAATGGATAAAATTAATAAGAAGTTCTTTTGAAATAATTCAAACCCAGGATTTAGGCCAATTACAAATTGGAATAACATTTGTAAGCCTAAGGATTTAGGTGGATTAGGGATCCATACTACAGAAAATCTCAATAAAGCGCTACAACAAAAATTGCTTTGGAAATTGGCAACAGAAAAGAGTAATATATGGGCGACTATTATTAGCCAAAAATATCTTAAAGAAAGATCTATATTTGATTATAAAAAGAAGACAAAACAATCTTGGCAGTTTTCCAGACTCTTACACTTACGGGATGACATTATTAAAGGTATAGAATGGAACCTAGGTAATGGAAAGACTATTAAATTTTGGAAGGATAAGTGGATACATAGCATTGATATCAGACAATATTATGATAGTACAAAATGTCAAGAATCGGAAACTGTATCTGAATATATAACCTCCGATAAAGAATCGAATATGCCAAGACTAAATGAGATTTTACCCCAGCAAATAGTTTCTCATATTACTAAAATTTATATTCCACAAAATGATATACATGACAAATTAATCTGGAATCAAACTGCAGATGGCAAATTTAGTACATCGTCAGCTAGAAAACTATATACCATGAATGTCCCGTCTGATAATGCGGATCTCTTCAATTGTATTTGGAAATTAGAAATTCCACCCAAAATACAGAACTTCTTATGGAAAGCAGTGTCTGATAATCTTTCAACAACAGATAGATTAAACGGGTATTATAACCGAGTACCACCATATTGCTCATTATGTAATTTTCACAATGAAACAAGAGATCATTTTTTCTTTGAATGCGGTTATATCAAATCGCAAATACAGAAACTAGAATTAATAACAGGAACAAAGTTTGAAATTGATGTTAAAGATAAATTTGAAACAACATTAACAAAAATTATCTATGATTATAAAAATAATAATCATAAAATAGAATGTCTAATATTCTTATGGTATCAGGTATGGTTACACAGAAATGCAATCATCTTTAGAAATGAAAGGGTCTGAAAAGAAGGTATTGCTCAGGAGGCCTATTCCCAATATAGGCAATGGGAAAACGCAATAAAATCTGTAAAAGGACCCAAATCCAAAACAAAAAGAAACAGAAATAAATCACACAACAAACAATGGATTGCTCCCCCCCAATAATTGGATAAAGATTAACTTCGATGGATCTTTTAAACAAAACAACCAATCTATGATAGCTTGTATAGCTATAAACAATAGAGGACAAATTCTTGATATTTATAGTAAACATACTAAATCTTTATCAGCTTTACAGACGGAGGCGCAAGCAATGTTAATGTCTACAAAGTTAGCAATAAAACTAAAATATAAAAATGTCATTTTGGAAGGTGATAATCTTATTGTGATTAAAGCAGCAAATAAGATATGGAAAGTCCCGTGGGATATCAAAAATATCCTCTGGGATGCGCAACAAAACTTGATAATTGTAAAATTCTACATTGCTTTCGAGAGGCTAATAAGGCAGTAGATTTTCTGACTTGCCCTAATAAAAACCCTCATTTCATTAAAGCAGCTTTAAACTACAATCCTGACTCAACTTTTTCTGCTGAGTATCTTAACGGTATTAGGCCACACTTGTTGGCTTCCCCTCTGTACCCCTTATATCAACCGTTTTTCCTGATCATCGCTGTCGATGGTCAGGGATGGTCATCCCGTAGTGGATGACACCCCGAGTCTTGCCTAGTAGCAAAAAAAAAAAAGAAGTTGTATGAACTAGGGGCAAACCTACATAGATAAAATGCCTTCACAGATATGGAAAAATGAACAAAATTGTATATCTTTTCAAGACGAGTCCATGCATATAAAATTCATCAAAATCGGACATCGTTTGACCCCTGAAAACCCCAAAATACAAAACTCTCACACATTGCAAACCACGCTGCCGCAATACAAGACTAGAAGATCAAGAGGGCGTGTTTCGAACTATTTGAGATCAGGGACGCAACATGAGGTCTTCTTTTTAGTTCCTTACACATTTTTTCATGTGTTGTTTCATTTTGAAGCGTCACAAACTACTTTTTTTCATGTGTTGTTTAATTTTGAAGAGTCACAAGATAGAAAAAAAATTTTACTGAATTGATCTTTGTAAAAGATTCTACTAGAAAAAATTGTGTTGAACTGTGTTGTGTAAACTGTGATGTAAATATTTTTTTTGTGTATGCTTGATCCTTGATGCGAATTGAATTGAGATGATTATTAGTTTTGATTATGTATACGTTTGATTAGAATTATGTTAAATTCTTATGCAATCAATTTTTTTTAGCCAAACAGGGCCCCCCGTGACATGAATTCCTGGCCACTAGTTAATGTGAATGATAACTTTACCCTCATGATAGGAGCACCCATAAATTTTATTGGGGCACCACGTTTTTGTCCTCAACATGGTTGAGTACAAAAAATCCTTTGTTAAAATCTTGTACTCAACAAAGTAGAGTACAAAAAAGTGGTGCTTGTTCGTGCCTATAAATACCGCTATGGTCGTGACGTGTTCATAGGGTTAGCGCGTTGAAATGCACATGAAGACGGGGTGACCAACAGAAGACGTCTTAGCCAGTAACATGATCGTCGATATCGCAAAATTCAGCACGAAGTACTCTTTTTACTCTTCTTATGGTTTTTCCCATGAGGTTTTGCTAGAAGAGGTTTTAACGATTCATTTATCACCGTGACACCTTCGACGTGGTCCCCAATATCATCAACATGGTCCCTGACATCACTGACATAATCGTTAGCATCATTGAAACCATTGGCGCCATCGTCGACACCATGAACATGGTTACCTACGTGTTCCCTTGATCTCCTACGAGGTTCCAAGGTCACCTACGTGTTCCCAAGGTCACCTACGTGTTCCCATCTCGAACATGGTCGATAACGACGACCAAGATGAGGAGTTATCTTATTTCCATGGGTCTTTAGTAGATATTATGTAAATATGGTAAAGAGATAAAAGATAAATCATTAAAAGGAATATGTGCTTTACCATATAACTAGTTTGTTATACATGGTAATAGATATAGTTTATTTCCTTAAAGATAGAACTATGGTTTGCCTATATATATAGGGCTCCCTTATCTTTGTAAATGAGACTTTTTTCCCAAATAATACAGAAGTTTCTCGAATTCTCTCTCTTTCATCAATGACGTTTTATAGAAGAAGAGTTTGCACCGTCCCTTTCGATCTATAACTACATCTTGCTTAAGTTCATACACATAGTTACTTTTGCTACAAACAATTAGCGCCCAACTTGGCGATTGATTAAAAAAGTGCATTCTTTTCATTAAAAGAAACCATCTTTTTCTCACAAAAAGCCAAAACCTAACAAACCTTCAAAGATTGAAGAAGAAGATCAAATCCGAACTTGTTCCCGGTTCACGTAGTTGTATGTGACACAATGTTGCGACGGCCGTCTCTCCTCCGTCCGATGTCCAAATTTGATGTAATTTTGAGGGATCAAATTAGACTTCCATATCTTTCATATGTGGTTGGAATCATTCAATTCCTTTCTACAGAGCAGGCTGGCATCAATAAGATGACTGCAAAATCCAGAAAGTTGCTTGCTCTCCAAGGAAGATTTCTCTTTCGCCAAAACGGTAACATCTATCCATAATCTTCTTCCTTTGAACTCCTAAAGTTTTCAAATTTATTATATCCATGCCAACTCAGATTAAGTTGCATAGAAATCATGTTAAGGAAAGTTCTTAAGTTTATTATCATGCGTTCTCCATGTCTAGATTTACATGTTCACCATAGAAAAGCATGAGAGATTTGACCTAAAGTTTAAGACTTTCTTATATATGGATAAAATTCAAGATTATAGCATGAGAAGCTAAAAATATTAGATTTTTGTTATGATTGAGTAAAAGTTCATAAAGTATATACCTTGATCAAGCATGATGTACGTCTACTTAAGCATGTCTTATTGTTTTTGTGTGCATACGATGACGACGCCATTAATCTATGTCATATATCGTTCATAAACGATGAGTGAATCATTGAGAGCCTACAAGACATCAAGGAAATAAACTAAGGAATAAGAAGAACATGTCGTAAGACACTTCAAGACCACGATCACGTCGCTAAGGTGTCATAGACAACACGATCATGAGACGCCAAAGACAACGTAGAGAACACCACGTTGCTATCATCACGTCGCCATGAGCGGGGGATATCTGTACGAGGTTGAGATGACCATGACGGTGTCCAAGGAACACTACGTCCAGGAAGTTAATTACAAAGGCTAAGCTAGATCGTGCATCCCGACCTAATCAGGAGCAAATAAGAGATCACAAGCTAAGTTCTCGGCTCCTTTATTCCATATCTTTATTTAAGTACCAAATTTTCATGATCATATCTCACCTAGACGTGCATGATAGATAAGATTCAATTAGCATAACGTGCATGGTACCTTTATATACGCTCATAGATTGGAAAGTAGAGAATTGCATGTCAAATATGAGATTACCGCCTAATCTTACGTTAAGCTCTCTCCTTAAAAATCTTTATGGTATAGATCACACTTGGTTGGATAAGCTTTTCAGGATTGTTATTGTTAAAGATAAATAAAAGTACAACAAAGAGAATGACGACGTCATGCAAGATGATGACTTTGAATTATTTTGTGATAATCTCACTCTGAACACCATCCTGAAATCACCACAAGGGGGATAGGATACCCGAGTCATCATTGAGAAATGAGGTGACAAAGGATCACAGTTTACAAGATAAAGAGCAAAGCATCACATCAAAGATGACAACGCGATAGAAGCCAGATCAGCCACCACGTTAGCCAGTTATTAACGCCGTCCCTCAACAAGATGTCCTCAACGTCGTCCTCAGATACAACCTTCTAGACGACATCCTCTCCAGCGTCTCTAGACACGGCCTAAAGAACGCCCTCCTTCTATATTCTCCAAGCTATCGCTCCAACAACAAACTAAGTGGAAAATAAGAACGCGGCGGATCAAGGAAATCTCAAACTCGGACACGACAGTAAGAGTCGCCTAAAGGAGTACAAAGTGCAAAAGAACCAAGTAAGTTTTCTATAGAACCTAAACCTTTCGTATGTTACTTTAATTTTTACATAAGAAAACGATATCTCATAAAGTTGGGAGAAAAGGAAAGATCGCGTCCCTAGACGCTCAAAAGTTAGTAAGTTCGCGTCTCTTGACGCTAGCTAAAGACCACACCAAAGAGAGTCTAAGATCGAAATAATTCTCCTCAAGTTTGCGAGAGTAAAAGCAATTCCCCAAAAGAGCAACACAAGAAGTTGCGATCAAAATACCAAAACAAAAGTATTTCAAGTAAGATAGTTGAGTGTTAAGAAAAGCATCTTCCAACACAAAAGTAATGAACGCCCAAGATAGGGGCAACACGGAAAGAGCCGTGAGAAGTAACGTGGGTCGTAGGTTGAGGGGCCTACGAGATCACCAGCGCCGAGGGAGTGGATGTTATGTGTACTTAGAAAGCCACTCACCTCAAAGAAGTACCACCATTGATTGTTAGCTAAGTTATGCATGTTTATTTTTAAAGATCATGTCGTTCGTCATAGCGTTAGACGACAAGGGGTCGTCTCGACTAGGGGTAGCTTTAGAGCGTCAATATGTCGAGTCATCATGAGTCATTTAGTGCATATGTATATCTTCTCTGCAATGTATATGGCATCCTGAGTTGTTTTGATTTCCATTACTTGCTCTATGTCTATTCCAAAGAACGTGTCAGACATGTCCCTCAACACGTTCGTCTACGCGCCGAAGGCCGCGGTGAAATACCGCGTCGGGGAGGAGTTTTGTCATGACTGTGCTAAAGGCTCCATCTACACGTACAGGTTGGCATCCATAACCGCCGGCCAGAACCGATGCCCCTCATTGCTAGTTAGCGACGTGTGGCAGCTACGGTGAGGGATGAAAGCCCGGATAGCAGGGTAGAGCTGAGTCTACCTAGGTGCATTAAATGCCCCTGATTTTGGCTACGCTTACGCATAAAAAGAGAACTAGGTACGCAGACCGCATATCTAGGGGCTCAAAAAAAAAAAAGACATTAGCGGACTCGTCGTAGGTGTACTTCTTCATAAACACAAAACTGGCACGTATCGTCTGCGCAAAGCAGGTTTAGCCTATTGACATGGCACTCTTCCGAATTCAACGCCTTTCCACAGGAACGCGTAGCCTAGGCTCCTACATCATCTGAACCCGTCCCTCTGAGCATCATGAGCAACAAACATTATCTACCAGCAAAAGGCGTCCTCTGGGGTCGTAGTTCATCAACACACGTTCGACATTACACGACTAAACACTGGTCCGTCGATTACAAGAGTTCGAGGTCGAGCCACACAACGTGTGTAAGATGATATTCACCATAGTAAGGGGTGAAAGTCACAAGGATGAGAAAGACATCCGTCACTCGTAAGGGATATAGAGGAAATGCTATATCCATATATCATGTAAGCCGACACTAGACAACAAAACAACTGCAATATTGACTAGGGATGCACAAAAAAGACCCGGACCGGAAACCTGGACCGAAAACCTGGACCGGACCAGACCGGAATTTTCCGGGTCGGTCCGGTCCCCGGTCCACATATCTGAGAAATTCCGGGTTCCGGTCCGGTCCATGAATTTTCCGGTCCGGTCCAAGACCAGAAACCCGGATAATTTTTTTTAAAAAAACATTATTAAAGAAAAATAAAGTTTTATAATTTTAATATATAGAAAAACCCGGTCCGGTCCAAAAATGACCTAAAATTTCCGGTCTGGTCCCCGGTCCATGGATTTGAAAAATTCCGGTCCACCGGTCCGGACCGACCCGGGAAATTCCGGTCCGGACCGACCCGGGAAATTCTGGTCCGGTCTTCGGTCCAAGTGTTCCAAAAATTCCGGTCCGGTCCGGTCTGGACCGGTTGTGCAACCCTAATATTGACCATCTATTTACAATCTTACTCCAAGTCAAAGCACACTACTTAAGTAAAAAAGCAAAAGCCCGACACGTTCGCAATACTAAGACACACACAAGGGGTAAAAGCTATGAGTAAGAAACAAAAAGTTTCACGCAAAGCACAGCCGAAAAGGATATTGTAAGGATTAGAAGCAAATCAAATAAGAAGTACAAAAGCAAGAAAAATAAAATCCAACGCGTCTCAGAGTCAAAGACATACACAAGACATACCAAGAAAAAGTACACATTCGACGTAGTATGAACACGTGAAGATAACTAAGCAATAAATCTTTGGTAGCTTCAACCTAGCCTACAAGGAGCCTAAGTCAAACCTACCAAAAGGGGGTGGGATCGCCCAAAAGAAAAGAGAACAAGGGGTCGCAGTCTCATCGCGTCCACGCCAACAACGTAAAACCCTTCGCTTAAAACTTTTCAAATTTAAATATTTAATTACGCCATGAAGAAAAAGAGCAATAGACGGCCAAAGAAGAGCGTCATAAAAGTAAAAGAATGAAATTTTCAGAAGGCCAAAAGTTAAGAACGCCTAAACATCCAGAAAAGGAAGAACGTGGTCAAAGGTATCACCAATAGCATAGTCTGAGCTATAGTCTTTCTCCAATGTGTTCCTTGTCTTTATTTGACAAAAGTATAATCGTTTAAAATATCTCAAGGATCTACTCTCTACGCCGTCTTAGCGACGTGTCCTCTAAGTTATCTCCATGACGTGTTGTCTACGACGTCCCTGGTCCTTAAAGAGACAATTCATGACGTCCTTGAGTCATTAGAGCAAGAACAACTACATTTTCCTAATTCGCTGAGTGCAATCTATTCACCCCAGATACGTTCCCCAAGACCTTCTTTTACTTACTTATTCTTCTTCATGTATTTCTACTGCTCGTCTATAAGCTTCACCCCGAGAAAGTCTGTCTCTCTCTCTACAACTTCTAGTAAGACTCCAAGCATATAGATGTCAACATTCATCTACAAGGGGTGACGTAGTTATAAGAGACGTGTTGAAAGTAAGAATACATCGAGATATTATAAGATACGCGTTGAAAGTGAGAACGCGTAGAATCGCCAAACAGAAAAAAGAATACTTTATGAAAGAGTGTGTCAAACTAAGACACGGAAGTTAAGTAGAAGCATCATAAGAGAGGATGCATGAAGTCAGAGTATGTACCAAAGAAGAAAGAAAGTATGAAACGGGAAGAGATAAAACGTGTCACTGTCATCCACCGTGACGTCCAAGAGTAATTCCACGCTAAGAACAGGTGATTAAAGAGAGAGGTTGAGAAAGTTAAAAAGTTCCACATCACCCAAGCTACGGGTGATGAGTAGAGTCTTCACAAAGCCTAACAACGAGGGACGAAGTGTCCTCATGAAACCTCTCTAAGTAGGAGCAACGATCAACTGAGAACAAGCATAAAATAAAAAGATTGCGATCTGAGTATGCCAAAGCAAAGAAAAAGAGAAGTTGAGAGAATCGACTATTTCTCTCGTCCGCGATGAAGTCGAAATTTCCTCCAAAGTTATATCCTTAGAAAAAGAGGCACAAGATGCTTGAAGTACAACGTTAAAAATCCAAACATAATATTGGCAAAGGTCCAATAAGGAGATATGTTACAAGTACGCAGTCAATCGCCGTCTAAAATTTGCTCGAAGACAGGATGATCCAAGTAGCCCAGTTGAGGATTGTGGTGAAGCAACGTCTTCACTTACAAATTCCTTATTAGCCATGATTTCAGATTTGGCCTGCAACTATTTTACAGTTGATTAAGCATGAACTTGATTCTTTTTAAGGCGTAAGAAGCCCAACATCCAGTATGTTTATCGCCAATTAGAAGGAAAAGACATGTTCAACGTAGAATAAGAGTTCGAGAAGCTGGTCAGAAGCAATAGAGTTTCGAGCATCAAGTTATAGTAGCAACGCGTTGAGATTAAGAGAAAGTATTGAAGGAGTGAAGGCGTTTCCCTGAGTTAAGGATGGCGTCAGCAAAACACCTTAGGGGTATTGTTTGTGCCTATAAATACCGCTATGGTTGTGACGTGTTCATAGGGTCAGTGCGTTGGAATGCACATGAAGACGGGGTGACCAAGAGAAGACGTCTTAGCCAGTAACATGATCGTCCACATCGGGAAGTTGAGCACGGAGTACTCTTTTTACTCTTCTTATGGTTTTTCCCATGAGGTTTCCTAGAAGAGGTTTTAATGTGGCTTCTGAGGTCATTCATCACCGTGACACCTTCGACGTGGTCCCCAATATCATCAACATGGTCCCCGACATCACTGACGTAATCGTTAGCATCATCGACACTATCGACGCCATCGTCAATGCCATGGACATGGTCACCTACGTGTTCCCTTGATCTCCTATGAGTTTCCAAGGTCACCTATTTGTTCCCAAGGTCACCTACGTGTTCCCAGCTCGGACATGGTCGATAACGATGACCAAGATGAGGAGTTATCTTATTTCCATGTGTCTTTAGTAGATATTAGGTAAATATGGTAAAGGAGAAAGATCAAATGAGAAGTTAATCTTAAAATGAGAAATGAAAAGTAATCCTAGCTAGGGAATTCAATGGGTAGGATTACACTCTTCTAGGGTTTTGACCCAAATAATTGACCATTGACCAGAATTGACCATTGACCGATGTTGACTTATTTTATTTTGGGCCAAAAAAATATCTGTTTAGGCCGAATTTTGTACTTACAAAATTAAGTGCTTCAAAATTCCTGAAATGTGGTACTATATGGTTGAAATGTGCTATGATATTTTAGGCCAAAATTTGAACTTGCAAAGCATGTGCTACCACAAGTGTTATGTGCTTCTATATTACTGAAATATGCTACGCTATTGCCTATATGTGTTTCTCTATTTTAGGTGAAATGTGCTACACTTTTTGCCTAGATGTGTTTCTCTATGTCTTAAATGTGCTACACTTTTCACCTATATGTGCTTCTCTAGGCTAGCTGAAGTGTGCTACGGTTTTGCCTATATGTGCTTCTCTATGCTAGGTGAAAGGTGCTACGTTTTTGCCTAGATGTGCTTCTTTATTGCTGAAACGTTCTACGCTTTTCGTCTATATGTGTTTCTCTATGGCTAGCTGAATTGTGCTACACTTTTGCCTATATCTGCTTCTTTATGGCTAGCTGAAGTGTGCTACGCTTTTTCCTATATGTGCTTCTCTATGTTAGGTGAAAGGTGCTACACTTTTGCCTGAATGTGCTTCTCTATGGCCGAAATGTGCTACACTTTTTCGCCTATATGTGTTTCTCTATGGCTAGGTCAAAGGTGTTACGCTTTTGCCTGGATGTGCTTCTCTATGGTTGAAATGTGCTACACTTTTTGCATACATATGCTTCTCTATGGCTGAAATGTTCTACACTTTTCGCCTATGTGTGCTTCTCTATGGCTGAAATGTGCTACACTTTTGGCCTATATGTGCTTCTCTATAACTAACTATAGTGTGCTACGCTTTTGCCTTTTTTTTTCTCTATAGCTAACTAAAGTGTTCTACGCTTTTGCCTATATGTCCTTATTAAACCGCAATTAATGGCGCTTTTAATTTTAAGTTCATATTTTAAAAAACGCTATATAGTAGCGTTTTGTTTCCGACTCAAATTCTGAATTTGACCGGCTCATTAATAAAGCCCCTTAAAAAATGATCCAACACACGCATAAAGAGCGCAAAAATGATTCAATTTCGCGTGGTCTTCTCAACTTATTGGCGATAGAGTCTTAAAAACCAACTAGTTCAGTTCTTGTGCAACTGATTTTATAAATAAGATAATTAATATATTTATGATTACAAAATAATAAAATATTAAATTAATAGGTTTGATCTATTTCTTTATATCTCATATAAATATTTAAGTTTGTACGAAGTTATAAATGTTTACCTCATATATAGATATTAGTACAATATTTTTTAATAATAATTTTTTAACTCAATAATAAATTATTATCTAAGAGACTAAAGTTATAATCAATTTTCATATAGAATATATTTTAGTCTGTATGCATAACATTTCTATAAGTGCTAGTCAAAAATATATTTTAATTAATTATTTTCTGTTTTTTTAATTGGTAATTTGGCGTTGAGACGTAATTTTTAGTGAAGACTTAGACTTCTCCCTCTCGTATTATAGTTACCAACTAGCATAGTTCCCGCGCCATGCGCGAGTTTATATAACTCGATATAATTAATAAGTAGTACGAAGTATTATGTAATATATAATTTTATATGAAAATAAGTCGATATCTTAAATGATATTGATATATAATTAAGTTTTACAATTTTAAATATAATAAACAACGAATATTAATGAATTGTTATACCAAAAATCTTATTTGATCAAATTATCATAGGTCAATTTTAACAAATTTAAATAAATTAATTTCAACATATATAAAACTATATAATTTAAAACACTACCATAACACAAAAATATAATTTTTTCTCTTATTTATTAAGAAATCAATTTTTTTGTGATATGTCATATCATAAAAATAAAATTATAAATTTGTAAAATAACATAATAGGATATTGGGAGGTCAAAGTCTAAAAAAATTAACACATAAAAATCTTTTTGTAATCTGAAAGATCTTAAGCAATCTTTTTGTGATATTTTTTAATATGATTTTTCAAATATAATCATTTTTTTAAGAAAATTATAATAAATAGTAAAAATTATGATCAATAAAATGATTCAAAGCGGATTAAGTTGAGAAGAATTACCAATTGCAGAAATAAAACCGCTTTTTTTCGAATTGTTTAAAATTGAAAAAGAAGCAAAGCACGAGTGCAGTGCAGAGTAACTCCAACTAAACCGAGGGCTGCTTGCTTGTATTTATCTTATCCCCAATTGCAAATTGCAAATTGCAGGTACCAATGGATTGGTGACTCGTTCGTTAACTGGGTCCTACTCATAATATCTAATTTTGCATTCATATAAATAGCCCCCAAAACCCCACTTTCATTCTCCACTCGAATCAGAATCCCCTTTCTTCTTCGAATCGCCATGACTTCAACCTTGTTCTACTGCGAACCGGAGGAATACTACAGAGACTTCCGTCGTCACCTCCCGGAGCCTCATTTTCTGGCGGCCTGTTCCATGTGCCGGAGGCCTCTTGCTGCCGATCGCGATATTTTCATGTACAAAGGAATCGATGCTTTCTGCAGTCAAGAATGCAGGCAACACCAAATTCAGATTGATAGTCGCCCGCCCAAGAAGACGGGATGGGATCTCTCTTCCTCGATTCGCGCGCTCAAGAAAGTCGCCGCTAGGTCTTGGAGGCCCACCGCCGCTGCTACCACCGCCTAATCGACTTAGGGTTTCCTTCCTTCATTGCTTCTTTTGCGACAAAACAGAAGATTAAAGGATCTTCTCTTGTCGTGTCGATTGTAGATAGCTTTCTTCGTCTTTCATCTTTTCTCTTTCTGTGAGAGGAGATCGCTTGTGTATACACGGTTTCTCAATTTTCTCATCAATAACTGAGTTTTCTTACTCTGAATTTGAGGTGTTGATCTCAGCTTTTGTATTCTGATAAGGTTAATCTGGTCAAACAAAATATCAAGTAGACTGGTTTAGCCTAGTTGCAGTTTTTAACAAAATTTAATGCAGTTATCATGTCAATGAAGAGGTTGGTAAACAAGGAAAATGATTTTAGGCGGCTGCATCAACAGTTGAAGATCATTGGAGCTTAAATGCTCGATTGAGTTTCAACTTCATTTTATTTCGGTTATTGTACTTCGCAGTTAACATTTCGACAAATAAACAAGGGTAAAAGTACCTGATAAAATTACCTTTTACCGCCAAATTAAATGGACCTAGAAATGGATTAATGCCTTAACAAAGATTTTTCTTGGTCCTGATTTGTAAATTTTTACCGCTAATCCTAGCACCGGCCCATTGTTAAAGTTGGGCCGAAACTACTAGGATGGGCCGAAATGCTCGACAAGTGTTTCTATAATCAGAAAAATAAACATGTTCAAGTAGGTGATAACACTGATAAGTATGTTAAAACTGTATTACAGTAGAATGTTAATGGATTAAAAAATAAATTTTAATTTTCTCGAGCTAGTGGGTCAAAATTGTTGTGAAGGCAGCACAATTCCTTAACTTGGATGTATCCACAAAACATAAGAGATTGAAAAATTATGGAAGAAGAAAGCTTAAAGAAGCTCCTTTTGAATTTTGACAAAGCATTATTATAGCACTATGTCATATAACATATTCCATGTGACTCGAGCTTGTACAATATGCTAAAAGCCAAGCACCAAACGGTAACAACAAGCAGACAAACTGATCTACATCAGATTTCTCATCTTAGTCCTCTTTTTTTCTTTTCTTTTACAGATTGATAGAGAAAGCCACTAATTCACATACAGCACAATGTTAGCAGTTAGCACCATAGCGGTTCATGCCCTAAGAAGCCGCATCTCTATCCCGCTATTTCTCTACTATTACAAACCGATCGAGCATGCCTTTTCTTCCTTTATACATGATTTTTTTTGGTTTATGAAAGTTGAAGGCTACAAAAACCCCAATGCATCAAATATCAACAAAGGAGATCAGATCACAAGAGAGAGCATGATGGTCATATCATGTCATGGAGAGTACAGTGCAACTTACGTTACACTCCTCTCGCCTTTGGTCAAGATAACGTCTAAGCAACAGCGAAAGACTTTAGGCAAGGGAGAAAAAACCTTGCCATTGGACATTTGATTTAGACTATTTGGATTGGAATATGATCTTGATGTATCTCATGATTCATTTGTTTCTGAACCGCTTTTACAGCTGCCACTCTGGCAGCATTGGCTGCTCGGTTTGCTGATGTCACCGCTCTGTTCACCCTTTCATCAACCTTAGATACACTGTATGCTTTCTTAGCAGCACTCCTTGCCTCCTGCTCATTTACACAAGAACCACATGATAAGTATTAAGATTAAAATCAAGATAGTTCTAATTAAAACTAAATGAGACTAAAAAAAATTCCTTGTAGCTTTTAAACAACAACCAACTAGGTTTGACCTATATTCTACACTTCAGTTGGGTAGGCTTCTCCCTTGAAAGACGTATTAAAAGCATTGACCTATATTGCACATTGCATTGGCCAGAATCACAAGTTTTTTTTTCAAAATGTTAAATGATGGAAATTTATAGCAAACCAAGGCATTTAGTCTAATTAAATTCCATTGGAAAATTTACTTTTCCAAACATATTGGCCAGAAAACTTCCATTAAACATGATGTTTACCTGAACTGCATTGAGCACTTTAGAATGGTTAACAGCGACAGGAGATACGGGACGTGTTGGATTCTGTGTGCTAGGAACGTCTATTATTCCATTATTCCAGTGGCCTGATTGAGTTTCTCCATTTCGGAATGTATACATGCCAAGGCCTTGCCTTTTGCTCTCATGCCAAGCTCCTTCATACCGATGTCCATTAGCAAATTTATATGCTCCAAACCCATGCATTTTGTCCGCAAAGTATTCTCCAGAATAAACGTCTCCATTTCTATTGTAAAAAAAGGCGTTAGTATAGATATAACCATGAACATGGACAGGAAAAGGAACATAATAATATTAGAAGTTAACTAGGCCAAATCACTAGGATAACCGATAACCATATATCTTTTGCATACTAATACAAACCTCCTCAGAGTGATGATGCTGGTTTGAAAGTGTCGCACACAAACTAAATCACAAATGATACTGTAAGCAATGCAGTAGCAATCAACTACATTGAATTGAGATAGAGTATACAATTGCAATTAGATTAGCTTGATAGCTTTTTCCACCAGTGAATTTAAACGTAAGCACAAAACACATGAACATAGAAAAATAAAATGTTTCCAAATTCAAACAGTAGGTTTGATCCTAAAATATCTTTTAGACCTAATACCACTAGACACTGCATGTCATGAAAGGTAATAACTCAGTTCATCAATTTCACAGTAGTTTATGAAAACAAGAACAACTAACTTACCTAAAATGGTAATGGCCAAGCCCATGCTTGACACCCCACTTGAATTCTCCAACATACCGGCTACCATCATCGCAGGTATGAATCCCACATCCATGACTCTGTCCATTGGACCATTCACCAGCATACACATCACCTGTGTAAAACCTATACACTCCATATCCTTGCCTAAGACCTTGTCCATATTGGCCGCGATACCGACTCCCTCTCGCCCAAGTTTCGACTCCATATCCATCATACTTCCCATCAACCCAATCACCTTCATACCTACCACTCATATTGTAGTAATAAACTCCACTACCAGCACATTTCCCCTTATGAAACTCCCCTTCATAGACATCTCCATTACTGTAAGCCTGAACCCAACAGCCAGAATTCAACTTCTTCTCAGACTTGGGCTTAGACCCAATCGTCCAAAACACTGGAAGCGGCGCCTTAGCTGAAGATCGGGTGAGGAAGAGGCGGATTGAAGGGAGGCGAGGGAGGAAGAGGTTGAGTGAGAGCAAGAGAGCGGCGGAGAAAGCGCAGGCGGAGAGGAAATCGAGAAGGAGAGAGCGGCTAGGGTTTGAGACGAGGAAGTAGAAGAAAGGTAAGGCGAGTAGGAGGAGGAAACGGATGTGGACTCGCAGACGGATGAAGCGTAAGGCGAGAGATAAAATTGGGGATTTGATTAGACGAATGTTAGGGTTCATGAATAGACGATTGTGATAAGGATTCGAGATCTTCTTGGGCGATGCAGGCTCATTTGGATTGGGATTGTTTCTAGGGTTAGGGTTGATTTGGGAAATTGGGGCTGTTTTCGAGAAGATGGAAGGATTGAAATCGGAAGAGATGCCACTGCTATCTGTCCCGATCTGGACTTCTGATTTCTTCTGATGCATTTACATAGGGCAACGAATTCAGATAGAAAATTACAAACAGACCAACCTCTGTGTTTCTTCTGTAAGTTTCTTGGTTTGCTTCCGCTGTGAAGTGATTTGATCTTGCTTTGGCTCCTAAATTCGGAAACTAGGGGTTTCCCTCCTTTTTTTAAGCGTGCAGTTAATGGTGGATTGGGATTTGGAACCATAGGCAAACGCAGAGAGCAAGGAGCTTCTACTGTTTTGTTGGTGTTGGGAAGAGGAAGACGGAAATTTCTGCTATTTTCACAGATTCCACGTCTGCCTCTAATTTCACTGTTTCCTTTTTTAGTATGCAAATATTTTTAAATTAACTTCCCTTTTTTATTTATGCTTTTTGTTTCGAATTCGAATATCCTCATCCATACCTCTATTACGATTCACTCGCATCTAAACTTCTAAGCATCGAAGCTTCACTTTTCATGAAAACTTCTTGTTGTGTGGACGCCATAATACCTTGTAGTTGTAGATAATTCATATTTTCTTATTGATTGATAAAGAAAAACTTAAATAACTCTAATTATTCGCCAATAATTCACGGTTTTTTGTTTGTTGCACCAATAATACCATGTATAAGCTTTTCTTTTTGAAATCGGATCCGAAATATACGAATTCATTTACAACCTTTTATATTCATGCACAACCTTCACATTCATATGCACAACCTTTTATATTTACATGCACACGCAGACATATGCATGTATGTTTCATATATTGTCAAAGACATGCACACATGTACGAATGTGCATTTAAATGTAAAGAAATGTACATGTGAATATTGAAGGTTGTGCATGTATTCGTAATCCGTACCATAAAAATCATTCTCACATGAATATTGTCCTTTCTTATTTGAATCCAAGGACTATAGACTTTGACCCAGGAAAAAAACCATACCCACAAGTTTTTTATAACTTCGCCGGAAAAAAGAAAAGTACGATAATTTCATTCAACAAATCAAACATACTACACCTATACTTTGCTGATCTAAAACTAAAATTCACGGCTCACCTTCAAATTCTGTGATTAAGCGTATGGATTTTGATAACTTGATTTCTATCCCTTCTACTGGATTCAAAGGTGGTACATGGCTTCTTTATAAAAAAAAAATTACAACCAAAACTCTCAGTCTTTATCATCTTGACCTCATTTGTTTGAATTACAATGTTAACAATACCCAAATTCTTCTAATCTTTATTTATGCTCCACCCTGAGAGGCCGAGAAGGATTCCTTTTGGGATTTCTTACATAGCATTGTTATTAATCTTGATCTCCTTCTTATCATTATTGGTGATTTCAACGAACTTCTTTCTCCTTCTCGAAATCCGTTTTCTCTCTCTCTCCGAGATAGGGCGATTTTGGCGTGAGAAGCAAGACTTCAACAAACTCGTCGATCTTCACATCGATGGTATCTCCGGTGGTCCAGAGGGGAGGCGTGACTCGGATTATGACTCGGAAGCAAGCGCGATCCAGCTCATTGAGCAAATCTGGCAAATTGGGAGCTGTTCTGGAGGATCTCGAGGAGGAATTCCCAAAACTTGTTGCGAGTAAACCTAATGCTCAACAGAGGAAATCTAGTGGATCTAGTGGATCTAAGGATGATTCGTGGTTGAAGAAAGTTGGATGTGGCCACAATCATGGATGCAAGAAAGATTTGGATCCAATGGAGCAATTTGTTATGAACACATTCTCTGGTAAAGTCAATTCTGACCTTGGCCGAATTAAAGGGGCGAGTCTTGAACATTTACATATTGCTGATAAAGGTTTGTATAAATTTTCTTTGGAAGAGGTGAGATCTGAGTTGGACTGTTGGAAATCAACATTGATAGAAGGAGTTCTTGGAAAGAACTTCAATCTCACTGAGATGCAACTATTTGTCAAGAATAATTGGGATTTTGAACTCCATGATATCCAGTTGAAGGATAATGGTATCTAGATACTTAGGTTTGATAAGCAGAACATATAGAATGGGTGTTAGATCAGGGGTCGTGGCTGATTAATGGATCAAAGCCATTTGTTCTTAAGGAATGGCACTCAGGAATGGCTATGTCTTGGTCAAGCTTTGAACAGGTGCTTGTATGGGTGCAACTGAAGGATCTTGATCCCATCTTTTATTCACACCATATGCTGAGTGTTATAGGGAGTATGGTTGGGTCCCCTATCTGTATGGATCAAACCACTGCAAGTAAAAGAAAGATGGCATATGCAATATTTCTTATCAATGTCTCAGTGAGGGATGCTCAGAGGAGTTCAGTAATACTGCAAGGTCCTGATGGCACAGTATACAATCAGAAGATGTGGTATGAATGGATACCATGGCATTGCACTTTGTGTAATGTCTTTGGACATGGTAATGATGATTGTGGAAAGAATAGAAAGCAGAAGCCTAAGACTCAACATAAGGAGAGCAATGTTGAGAAGCCCTCAGATTCCCAGAATATCAGAGATGAAGTTGCTAATGCTAGTGTAAGGACAACCTCCAGCTCAGCTGATGTTCTTCACCAGTCTCAATCTGCATGAATGAGCAATAGGAATGGCCAGAAAGCTAGTCATCCCTCCACCAACAATACATCAGATACTACCCCCAATGGGAATGCCGATGTGAAGTCTGTTAAACAAAATTTAGCTCAACATCAGGGGGCTAAGAATGCAATTCCTCTCAGTAATAGATTTGCTTGTCTTGCTAAGGGTGGTAGCAGCTCTAATGGGACTCCTCATGTCTGAAATCATTGTTGGAGCTTGGAATACTAGGGGATGTAGTACATTCCCTAGGGCTAGAGTGGTTAGAGATTTTGTAAAGTGGAATAAGATGAGTATTGTGGGCTTGCTTGAGATCAAAGTACCTATAGAAAGGGAGAAGGATATTGCTTTCTGTTTGATGAACAATTGGAGGTTTGTCACCAATAGTACCATAACTAGTAAAGGGAGGATTTGGATTACTTGGGATCCATCAAATTTTAATGTGACTATTATTGAGAATCACAGACAATGGATACACTGTGAGATTATGAGTAGAGACAGAAGTGTGAAATTTCAAGCCACCTTTGTATATGCTTCCAATGCTCTAAGTGGGAGACTTGTCCTTTCGCAAGAATTGGAAGCTTTTGCCCATAGTGTTACTGGTCCCTGGGTAATGTTAGGTGATTTTAATTGCCTAATGGATCCTTCAAAAAAGCTATCCCTCAGAAGAAGGAGTAGTGGAGATTCTATGGAACTTCCTGATATCATGAAGAGACTTGAATTGATTGATCATGGTAACCAACAAGTGGGTGGAGATAGGGTGGCTTGCAAACTTGACAAAGTTATTATCACTAAGGACTGGGATTCACACTTTCCCTCATCCACTGTCTTTTTTGGGGATCCCATCCTTTCTGACCATTCATCAGGGATTCTCCACCTCAATCCTACATTGGGAAGAAAGAAATTGCCATTCAAATTCAGGAATTTCTGGACTGAGGAAGATGACTACACTTCTCTTGTCAGGGGGATATGGAAAATTGAGATACATGGCACTGCTCAGTATGCTGTGGCAGATAAAATGAGAAGAGTCAAAGTGGGACTCAAAAACTGGCAGAGAGGAAGATTTAGAAAGCTTGAAATCATGGTAGATGAGTGTGTGGAAAGATTGAAAAAGGCCAATGAAGTTCTCCAACTAGATTTTCTGAATCTTAGAAAGCAACAAGATGTTTCTAAGATTAAAGATGAGATGGAACTAAGGTTGAGTCAATTGCATAGTTTCATTGCTCAAAGAGCTAAGATTGACTGGATCAAACTGGGAGAGGAAAACTCTGCTATGCTCTATAATGGAATCAAAACAAGAAAGGCAGGATGTACTATCTACGCTCTGAAGGATGACATGGGTAGAGATCTTAGCTCACAAGATGAGATCATTAATGAAATCATCCAGTTCTATATTAAGCTCTTTGGCTCCCTGCAAACTACTTCTCTGATTGACACCAGTAAGTTTGATGGTAATAGTATATGCTTTGATGAATATGACAATTTGTGTGCTCTGCCTAGTAAGGATATGATTAAGAAGGCAGTTTTTGGCATTGGAAATCTGAAGTCACCTGGGCCAGATGGGTTTGGTAGTCTGTTCTTCAAGAATGGATGGAATTGATTAAGTTCTGATGTTGAGAAAGCAGTGCTTGAATTCTTTGCCAAGGGGAAAATTCTTAGACAGACCAATGCCACTTTTGTGAGCATCATACCTAAGGTTGATCAACCATTTAGCATTAGAGAATTCAGGCCTATATCCTGCTGCAATACAATGTTAAAAATTATATAAAAACTCTTAGTGATGAAGATGAGCCCTTTTCTTGATGGTATTGTTTCAGTCAACGAGGGAGCTTTTATTCCAGGGAGATCTATTGTACATAATTTGGCAGTGCCACAAGAACTGGTTAGGGGATATGACAACAGCAGGATATCCCCTAGATGTCTTATTCAGATATATCTACAAAAGGCATATGATTGCGTGTCCTGAAGTTTTCTTGCTCAGTCACTGAGACACTTACTATTCCCATAGATAATGATCCAGTGGATCATGGAGTGTGTCACTACTCCATATTACTCAATCATTATTAATTGTGAGCCTAAAGGGTTCTTTGAAGGGAAGAGGGGACTAAGACAGGGAGATCCTCTTTCACCCTTTCTCTTTGTGATTGTAATGGAACTGTTGGCCATGAAACTTAGTGTTATGAGTAGACAAAAGGGCTTTGGTTTCCATCCTAAGTGCAAGCAGATAAAACTCACTAACATTGTCTTGCTGATGATCTACTCATCTTTTGCAAGCCTAATAATGCCTCACTGAGATTGATTAGGAAGTGCTTGGAGGAGTTTGCCTCTGAATCAGGTTTGGTAGCTAATCCTTCTAAGACCAAAGTATATTTTGGTGGGCTTAGTGTAGAAAGGAAGCAAGAATGCTTGGAGATTCTGGGATATTCTCAAGATTTCTTTCCTTTTAAATACCTTGGCATTCCCCTTCATGCTAGGAAATTGAAAGTGTGTGATTATGAGCCACTGATCAGTAGATTGAAAGTTGTCTTAAACAGTAGGAATGCTAGACACATTTCCTATGCTGGAAGGGCCCAACTGGTTAAAACTGTTCTAGAAGGTGTGCTTACTTTTTGGATGCAATATCTTATGATCTCCTAAGAGAGTAGTCAAGAAGATTGAAAGTTTGTGCAGGGCTTACCTATGGTCAGGTGCCACTGAAGGCCGAAAAGAAATCCTTAGTTGCTTGGAAGCTTGTTTGTAGGCCTAAGGAAGAGGGGGGGTCTTGATTTCAAGGAACTTCTCTCCTGGAACAAAAGTCTACTCCGTAAACTGCTTTATGAGTTGCATTGTGGGAATAACAACCTATGGGTTTGCTGGGCTAAGCAGAATCTTATTAGAAGGAATGATCTCTGGATTGTGGAAGCTAATGCAACTAATTCATGGCTCTGGAGAAGTTTGCTCAAAGTTAGAGATGACATTATGTTGCAGCCCGGAGTTCAGCAATTTAGCTCACTGGACATTATTTCAACTTCAGGAAAACTCAACAGCCTAAGCCTTTACCATAATATCATAGAGCATCACCAAACTAGGCCTTGGTGTTCAATTGTCTGGCAAGGTGTTCAAGCTAAGAAATGGAGCTTTCTGAGCTGGCTTGCCACTCTCCAAAGACTCCCTACTGCCTATAAACTTCATGAATGGGGTATAATCTCTAGTCCAATATGCTCCTTGTGTGGTAAAAAGGATGAAACTGAAGCTCATCTCTGGTTTGAATGTGAAGTTATTGCCCAAATATTTGATTTAGTATTGCAGTGGCAGCGAATCACTGTGAAAAAGGCTTCTTTGGCTTGCTGGTGGGATTGGTTCATGATGTGTGGGAAGAGAGCCAACAATGTCTATCTAAGCAAACTTATGGCTATGGAATGCACAGTATATTACACTTGGAGAAAGAGGAATGAGGTGATATTCAAGGGAGGTAGTGTTGATATTCAGCAATGTGCAACTGAGATCATTAATGCTTGCAAAATCAGAATTCTTCATAAACTCAAGATTTCATGGAGAAGGGGAAATGCTATGAGAAGAAGACTTAGACTTTGATGATTTGTCTTTATGATTCTGGTGTATAGAAAATAGAGTTTTACTTGTAAGAAACTTGAGATGAATATCTGTAAAGTTTGGAACGTAGTTCCTATGTCAATACAAATTTACCGTTTTGCGGAAATAAACTTCAACAACTTCATCTTGAATTCCTTAATGACCCTACTAATGTGAGAACTATTAAGAAAATCAGTCTCCATTCGAAGAAATACTCTTCATTGATCTAGTTTCAGCCTGCTTATTGGTGTAGGAGAGCTAAAGGTAAACACATCAGAGAAGGTGATCAAAAGTCTAATTACTTCCATTCGATTGCTAAGCAAAGGAGTTTTAAGCAAGCTATGCTCCGTTTTTGTACTAAGGATGGTCTCCTCCTTACACTAGAGGTTACTAAGGAATTAGCTCACCGTTTTTCAGTATAATGGCGCTACTGGCAATTCAAATTCGGATCTAGATATTATTCCTACTCTCATTACCGAGCATGAAAATTTTGGGCTTACTAAACCTCCTATAGAAGCTGAACTCCGAAAGGCCATTTTTTATCAACCACCTGATAAAATCCCTGGACCTGATGGTTTCTCTATAGAGTTCTAACAAAAGCAATTGAATAGCATTAAGTCCTCCCTCCTGGACGCTATTAAAGCTTTCTTTTATTCAGAACATATGTTATCCTCCATTAACCACTCTGTATTGCTCTCAATCAAAAAGTTGAAGCTCCTAATATCATCAATCATCACCAACCTATTTGTTTGTGTAACTCTTCTTACAAGATTATTACTAAGATCATGGCCAACCGGATAAACCCTTTACTTGAGAAAATATATCACCTCTACAAGGAGCGTTTATCGAAGGTCGTCTTATTCAGGATAACATTCTCGCCGCTCATGAGATTTTTCACTCTTTCCATAAGAATAAAAAAGTAGTGTTGGGTGGATGGCTCTTAAACTTGATATGGAGAAGGCTTATGATAAGTTAGATTGGGACTTCCCTTGTAAGATTCTCAATAAGTTTGGATTTTGCTCTAAATGGATTAATGTTATTTTAGTATGTCTGGACACGACCTCTTATTCTATTCTTATTAACAATGAACCAGGTCCCGAATTTAAACCATCTTGTGGCATTAGGCAAGGGGATCCCTTGGCTCCGACATTATTTGTTATTCCTATGGAATTTTTTGCTAGAAAGCTTTATTTAGAAGCTATTAAGGATAACCCTTGTGTAGGCATTAAACTTACTCGTAATGGTTCCCCCATCCCGTTCCTTATCTTTGCTGATAATACAATTATTTTGGCTAATGCTACTACATAAAATATTATTTTTGTCAAGAATATTCTTACTCGTTTTTCCAAATAGAGTGGTCAGTCTATTAATTATCATAAAAGTTCTATTCAAGTGTCTAATAATGTCTCTCCTTTGTTTGCAAGAACATTTATTGCTCATATGAATATATCTCTTACTTCTAAGATGGAAAAATATATGGGCATTCCAATTCTTCAAGGTCGTGTCTGTAATGATATCTCCAATGATGCCATTGCACCCTTAAAAAAACAAAGAGCTAAGCTGAAAGTTGACTCGCTCTCTCAAGTAGCAAGTACTCTCCTTATCCAGACCAACCTTGTTTCTCAGGTTAATTATTTGATGCAAAGCTTTCTACTCTCTAAATGGTGTGCGTGAGGATATTGATGAAGTTAATAAAAATTTCTTTTGGAAGAAAAAGAATTCTTCTAGCCACTCTCTCCTCCATTGAAACAATAATTTCAAACCTAAAATTCTTGGAGGTCTACATATTCGTAAAGCTTGGGATAATAATTGTGCCCTTAAAATGAAATTGATTTGGAAAATTATTACTAAGCCAGATAATGTATGGGTTTCTATTCTCAAAGAAAAATACTTTCCCAATTCTGATTTCTTGACTCTTGAACATAAACCATCCCAATCTTGGCAACATAGTAGACTTCTCTTACTAATTGAGAACTTCAAGAAAGGGATTTCGTGGAAATTAGGTGATGGTAAAGCCATTAACTTTTGGACTAATAATTAGATTCCTGATTGTTCTATTTCTCAATTTCGTCTCCACAGGCCTACTTTCCAAAAACAATTGTGAGTTTATTACTCATAATAGACAGTGGAATATTGGAAAATTAAATAGTATTCTCCTGTTCCACATTGTTGAGAAAATAAAACTAAAATATGTATCCCTGTTTCGCCTTTGGATGATCATATTATTTGGACTCCTGCTAATGATGGATCTTTTTCGGTGAAATCTGCTTACCGCATTATTCGTCCTATTACTACCCCTAGTTGACCTAAATATTTTCTGGAAATCGAAGGTGCCTCCCAAGATTCAAAATTTTCTTTGGAAAGCTTTTTCTGACTGCCTTCATACTACAGAACATTTAAATAGATATTATCACATAATTTTCCCTATTTTGTAGCCTTTGTAATTCCTCTGATGAAGACAAGAGTCATTTCTTTTTTAATTGTCCATATACTACTGAAGTGTTTGATCGACTAAATTCTTTGGGTAATTTTAATCTTATCATCCAACATTTTGATGATTTTGAAACCTCTTTTGCTAATTTCTGTAAAATCAACACTAACCCGGAACTAGGTTTTTTTACCTGATGGACTTTATGGAACTCTAGAAATAATTGGAATTTCAAAGCTGACTCTAACCCAAATCATCAAACTCCTTTGGATATTGCCAAGAAAACACTCTTTCACTTTTTCGAATCGAAAAATGAATTTCCTACCAATAAACCTACCTAGTAAGAAACGTCTTCAATAAAGTTTTTTCAAACTTAATTGTGATGGCTCCAAGCGAGCCAATTCTGACATTTTTTTAGGTTTCATTACTCGCAATTCTACAGGTAAACCTTCATTTTTAGGGCAACTGGGTATCTCAAGCTCTTTCTGTTTTGATCTTTAAAGCGACAATTGTTCTTGAGGGAGTTCGAGTAGTTATTCGCCTTAATATTAAGCGGATTATTATTGATAGTGTTGACACTACCGTTATTAAGTGTCTTTCCACAAATCTAAGGCCCCCTAGGAGATTCGATCCATTACTATGGATATTAAGTCTCTCATTTCTTTTTTGATGTTTATCGGTTTTTTCATGTTCACGTGAGAAATAATGGGGTTGTTGATTTCCTTGCTTCCCGAGATTTTGATATCTGGAAGAGCTTCGCACCATCATTATCAGATGGAACAATATTTCGTCAAGTGAAGAGAATTTGACGCTTCAATGTCTCTTTTTGTCTAGAGACTCGAGAATCCCTCCCTTGAAGGATTTTTTCATGATCATCGACGAAGATGATTTAGGCTTGATTTTTGTCTAACAAGAGCCTTTTATTTTCTTGTTAAAAAAAACAAATCAAACTACACCACATATACCATTGCTAACATCAAAATTTCAATGCTACAAACAAAATCCTTTTTAACAAGGACTAGCTAGAAAATAAATACTAAATCGTTGTTAAGTGGGGGGGAATGTAGAATACATTTAACTTTTCTTCAGTTTAACCAACAACATATACCTGCCTAAACTATAACTGCTACATCTGAACTCTATAATGCAACCGAGCAAATCCAACTTCTAGGGTATGCGGATCTTGAAACCAAATACTCTCGGCACATAGTTCTGTGTCGGATTTTGAGGCTTGGCACTGGTTCCAAAACACGCTCCATCCACACCTTAAACCGAGTGAAAGAAGATTTTTTGTTCAAGTAATATGTATAAACATATTGCAATGCATGAAAGATTAAGGGTGTGTTTGGATTTCCAACATAATGCATTTAAAAAAAGTATTATATGGCATTACATTGACAATTTAATGTAATTTAAGGAAAGATAATGGATTTTAATCCGAACACACCCTACGTTTCAAAATATAATGATAAGCACCAAAGTAAGCATAGATGTACTTGTAAGAACTTGACTATTTTACTAGTGCTCTGCATGACTGCATTCATCTTTTAGTAACATGCAAGTGGTCAATTTTTCATCAGAACTATGTTTAAAGTGCAAGATACAAACTTATAATTGGCTAAACAATTAACAAAAAGCTTTTTAGACACTAAAGGATACTGCCTTGGTATTTTGATATTGGATCGTAAATGTCTTCGCGTTTTGGGCAGTAAATCTTTACATTACTTGATCTTGGAACATCTGATTTACGAACAACAGTAGACCCTCAGACATTGTCCAAATTCATTTATATTTTTCAACCTGGAAAAAAAAACAAGAACTTCGTGAGTAAACAAACTAACTAGTGATTGTCCCGTACCACGTGCAGGTAATGTATTAGTTATTATGCAACACAAATCGTAAATAAAATTTTGATGAAAAAGGAGAAAAAGAGGAAACTAGTTTGAGTAGAAATAAGTTAACAATTGTTGTGAATTTCATTGCTTTGTTTTTATCTACCTAACAATTAAAGACAACCCAATTTTTAGTCCCTCTCTTGCAGCCACCTGGCATCCAATTACAACCTAAAAAAATTAAAAAGATATTCTTTTTACAGTCGACCAACTTCTAGCCTCAAATCGTCCACGCTCTCTTGTATAACCTCCCCTCCCCTCTTCGATCCCTCTTCAATTCAATCGTGAACATGCCTGCGTCAATTTTTGTTTCTACCCACCGTTTTCTCTTCTCAAAGACTCATTCCAGTCAACCGCAATAAGTTTCGGTTTGGGCGTTCAACAAAGTTTATTCTACTCCACCCCTTCACATTCATCTCTTGCGCCTACAGCTCAACCGCTCAACCGCCTTGCTTCAACCACACCAAACACGTTGCTCAAAGCCTTGAGACAATCGATTTGGATGAGGATTTCAACTGTCACTGATTGAGAACTTATGTTGCAACTCCAAACTGTGTTTTTTCTCCATCAATTTTCCAAGGCGGGCTTGCTCCGGAAATAGCCCCGGAATCGAGACAAGTAGGGGTGGAAATGCTAATTATGGCAACAAAAGTTAATCTAGATGAATGTTTCTTTCATTAGGGATTTCGGTTTCTGAGGTTCGTTTATTCTTCAACTCCAATTAATTCATCTTATGGCTTTTGTAGATGTCATTACAATTTTTGTTCAACAGTTCATGTCTTGTAATGTATTGTGTAGGATGAAATCCTCTACTGTTCAATTGATGTCGCTATGTACTTTGAAATCCATTTAGTATCTCAGTGATAAGAAGGTTAGAATTCCATTTATATATTCCAAGCCCCATATTTCTGTAGCATATCAACATATGTTAGTTATAGTTCAAAAGTTGTGGATTTGTTTTTAACAATACTAATTTTTGTACTTCCATGAACTTCCATCCATTTTTGCTGAGTGTTTTTTGGCTCCAATGGACCTAAATGGGTCCAACCTAATCCACCATGCCTCAAGAACGCGTCCAATTCGAGTTTGATCCGAGGAGACACAATCCCCCTTTTGTCGCCTCAACTCCTTGACTGTCGCCCTTGGATTGTGTCTCCTTATCCGTCCACATCAGCCAGCCTTGTCCTCCACATCAACATCATTATGAGGCTGATTCATTGAGCATATCGCGTCATCAATAAGGGGTCAACCAATCCCTTGAATCTCTCATTTTGATTTGTTCACACTTAGCATTTATTTCCTAGATTTTAGCCTTCTTTATGTTTTGATTTGGAGAATGATCTTGTGCTTGCAGCCCAAGTCGTCTCCAACCCTTAAAAAACCCATGCTTAGGCTTCATTGTTAAGCACGTTGAATTTGAATGCAAAGCTTTAGTTGAGGGTCCCTCTTTCCTTTGCAATTTGACGTCAAAACCCTATCATGGTTTGAGTCCCCTTTGATCTATCCCTTCTTCTTCTTTGTGTGATAAAGATCTACAAAGAAACAAACCCCAAAACCTTCCCAAGCCTTTGAATCACATTCAGAGACTCTGTTATCCATAGTCTTCCACTTCGCTACCTTGAGTACTCATTCGTCTCCCTTTCATTGAGACTTGAGTCCTCATTGAGCCTCATATTCCGTTGCACCAAGCCTCATCCGAGGCTATATCCTTCACTTTCTTCACCTCCGAAGCCACGCCAAGCCTCACACGAGTCTCCCATAAGCCACTACAACAAAGGCTTAAGGAAATTTCAAATGTTGTCACGAAGGCCAATTCAAGCCATCTAACAAATGGCTCATGCAATTCAGATACGTCTTCGAACCTTACTCTTAATTTTTAATCCTCTCCTTAGTCTACACGAGGTGCTCAAGACTTCTCTTCAAGTGTCCCACCAATTGGTGCTAGCTCCCTTAAAAAGACTCGCGACATAGGGACCTCAAATGGTTCAGCGGTATCCCAACATTTTCGTGGGGAAGATGAACATTATAACTTGAGAAATCCTCTCATAATGCAGGAAAATATGTATGGGAAAGAGGGTGCTCGAGAAAAATCACTTGGCACTCAAGTTCTCGAGAAGGGAAGCCAAGACGACGATGTGCAAGCAAAACCGAGTCAAATCTCAAATGGTTCGAGCAAATCCACTTCCTTATTGGGCCCTCCTCCTAAATATAGGATACTAATCTGTCCTAAAAGTGGGTCTCAATAAAATTTGTCAAGTGCTCGGACAACAGGTTCAATTTTCTCCACCGAGGACACAAATAGTGTCGCTGAAGAAAAATATAGTCAAACTGAAAATGACTCATGCAAATCTGGTTCTATCTTAAGCCTTCATCAAAAAATTGGAGGGACTACACATGGTCTAAAGGGTACTCGAGATATCTTGCTTGGAGATCATACTTCTGGCGTAAATAGTCCAAGCGACAACAACGGGCACATGCTCAAAGATGAAAATTTTGACCTCGACCAAATAGACTTAAATTTTGACACAACATCCACATAAGCCATAAAAGATTAATGCAGTTGGAATGAAGTCAAAATTACAAGTATTGCTCTAAAAGTTCAGGTGATCATGACAAGCCAAATCCCCATCATCCTAGCCATTTGGAATTAGGTAAGTATTTTCTGTTTTCTACTTCGGAGCATAGTCCTATTTCGCCTTGCTTAAACTCTCAGGAAAATTTGGATCGAGAAAAATCTTTAAGTGCCCGACCAACTGGAATGAGGCACAAACCCTAGAAGTCACCGCCTGAGAACCTAGAATCTCCTTGGTGCTTGCCAAGCCCCAATGCTTCAAATCAAATTTTGTCTCAAGCGATCATTCTAAATCACGAAATGATGAAGATACAAGCCTTGGTGATCTGGAAAAATTGACAAGTGTCCGGACAAGTACACCACGCCTTCAAAGGACAAGCTACGTCGACTTTCGGCACATTTTTTAGTACACAAGAGAAAACACTCCACATTTTCAGGGAAGTATTTTTTGTTTCTTATTTGAAATTGCAAATTTTAATATTATTAAGCAAGAACAAGTTGATCTCCCCTATGTTGTTTGTATTGTCTCCCAGGATCACATCGAGGACAAACATGGCCAAGTGACCAACCATTCTTGCTTCTTCCAACATTCTTCGGCCTTTTCTTGTTTTCTCGGAGAGTTCCTGAGCTCGACTTCAAGCTACCCTATTCTCTTGGGTCAAGAAGTGGTCCATCCCGAATCTGGGCCGCCTTGGTACTTGTCATCATCAAAGACACCCAAGGTGGATCCCCTTTGGTCCAATAAATCCAAAGTTTCTGAATCAAAGTGGCTAAGAGGACTACCATTTTGCTCATCAAGTGCCCAAGATCAAGTCCTCAAAAAGGCCAAGATTGCTCGGCCATACACTATAGCGCTCGGCCCACATCAATCACAAGGGCCATATTTTAGAAACGCAATGTTTGAGTCATTTCCTCCAGGCGCAAGTCAGCCAAATAATCCTCATTTTTGGCGCCTTAAGAAGTGCTCAACTAATGGTCCATGCCAATGCCAAGAGTGCCCGACCATTCCCTATGGTGCTAACCCCAAATCAAGCACCAAAAGATCCATCGGGGAACATCGACCTTGAGGCCATTTTTCCCGGCGCCAACAAGTTTTATGTTCATCAATTTTGTGTCTTTGAAGGTCCTCAACAAATGGTCTACCTCCATGACAAGGGCGCCCACCAAATCATTTGGTGCCCACATCTTCCTCGGCATCCAAATTCTATATCGGCGCCCCAAGACCAAATGATTTCTACCAAGGCGTCGACCCTTCTATTGCCACAAAGGAAGTATTTCAATACAACAAAAAGCTTAGTGCCTGAGTTAATATTCACATGTCTCATTTTGGCACACTTGGTCCTCCAAACCCTGTCGCAAGTTGTATATAGTGTTCAACCAAGGTGAGACGGAGACGTCTCACAACAAGGTGGGGGAAATGATGTGCTCTCACTTGAGAACTCAAGCCCAACAAGTCACACTCTAAGGAGCCACAAGACAAATGAAGGTTCATTGTCCAAATCATTCCCTCAGAGCCTTTTACTATTCACGTCGGAGACGTTGGGAGGTTAACCGCATGTTGTTTCGGCCACAATTGAAGATGGTCGGCCACTATGAAGACACTTTTGAAAAAAAAATGTGTAAAATTGCAAAACATATTTTATTTGATTTTTAAAATTTGAGTTCGACCCCTTCTTGTTACCCTTTTGATTAAAAGTTATACGAAAACCAAATCTTGAGTGCTTTAGTGATTTGGGATGCGCCCGCATTTTTTTAGCGGGTTGCCTACATATCTCTTTGAAGAGAATCAAGCCTTATGTAGTTCAAAATATTTTTATTTTATTTTTCTTTCGTACATCATAGGAACGGGTCTAAACCCACCTTTTAGGAAGAGTTGCTTAGAGACGATCCAAATATCATTTGTACGTCGTGAATAAGATTAATCCCACCTTATAGGAAGGATAATTTAATCTCTTCACTATATGTATGTTTTTTGTTTAAAGAATTTTAGTTTCAATTTTAGATCATGATTGAACTTGATGAGTGATTGCTTTAATATCAAATTTCCTACGTACCCTATTTACGAGGGATCAAATCAAACATAATTCTAAAAATAAATATACGGTTAGATTCAATTTAGAAAATGATCCATTTATAAATACCCGGTTATATAAAGGATTAATCCATTAAGCAAAAGTGGTATACTGACGTACACTTATCCCATTTAATTAAACGCCAAGGGATGACCAAAAAAATAAATTATTATTTGGTTTCTTGGTCACGTGCTTACTCATAGAGGTGTTAAAAGGTTAATCGGACTGGCCAAACTTGCAGCAACTTGGTTCCTCTAGGAATGCTCCTTTTCTTTTCTCCTTTTTTTTAAGAAGAAAATGCTAATTAAATGTTAAACATACACGATCGTTAAGATATTGGGTTACCATATATTGTTTATTGTATTGACTATTATGTAATCATGTATCCCTATATATACTCTTATAATACAAGGCAACCACTATGTGGACTTTTCCCAATCTATCTCTACTCTCTTACATGGTATCGAGCCAGACACGCTCCTCATAATCATAACCCTAATTTTCCCTCCTCCCATCCCCAACAATGGTTAACTCACAATCACCACCAAATGACTCTCCTCCCTCCACCAACAACCGCGTCCCATCTGAAATAGCTATGCAACAAGCCTTTCATGTCGCTTCCATCGAAACTCATGTCCCCATTACCCTCGATCTCAAAGAATCCAACTATACCAAGTGGCGTACTCTCTTCCTCGTCACTGTTGGAAAGTTCTCCCTCACCTCTCACATCGACAATACAAGGCCCTCCAACATGCTAGATCCCGTATGGCAGATCCTCGACTTCACCGTTCAATCATGGATTTACGGTTCCATCAGCCTCGATATCTTTGATATTGTTATCAAGCATGGATCCACCGCTCAAGAGGTTTGGAACAAGATTGAAAACCTTTTCCGAGACAACAAGAAGAGTTGAGCCATCCAACTCGAGACCGAGTTCCGTAGCCTCACTCAAGGCTCTCTCTCGATCTCGGAATACTGTCAGAAACTCAAGACGGTAGCGGATGCTCTGAGGAACATCGATAACCCAGTGTCCGACGAAACACTGGTCCTTCAGACCATACGTGGTCTGAACAACGACTTTCAAACCATGGCTGCAATCATTCCCATGCAGCGTTCGTTCCCTAACTTTCAAGAGTGTCGGAGTATCCTCCTCCTTGAGGAATCTCACCGAAACAATGTGTCAAGCAACAACACCGACACCGCCCTTGTTGCCACCATTGCACCACCACCGGCGGCTTCTCCACTCCATGTCGTTGCCGCTCCACCGCAGCCACCAGTCCCGCACAACAACAATCATCGTGGGAGAGGCCGCGGTCGCGGGTGCGGTCGTGGTAGAGGCTATGGTGGATGTAGATGGAACTCTTGGAATTCTCTGCCTTGGCAATGGCCCCAGCAGCAACAACAACCATGGTCGGTCCAACCACAATCACCATGGTCTGGATCTGGCATCCTTGGCTCGGCCCCACGTCCTCATCAAAACCCGCAATCTATGGTCTCTCAATGGGATCAACAAAGTCTCCTCAATGCCCTAAACAGCATGAGTCTTCAGCAACCCCCCGATGGCTGGTTTATGGACACTAGAGCCTCCTCACACATGACCAATAATTCTGGTAATCTCTATCCTATTTTTAATCCTGGTATTTTCTCTTCTTCTTATATCACTGTGGGAAATAGAAATAACCTACCCATAACAAAAATTGGCCATACTTCACTTTCCAAAATACCGAATCTTAAACTCAAAAATGTCCTCGTAGCACCCGGTCTCATCAAAAACTTAATTTCTGTTAGAAAGTTCACTAAAGATAACAATTGCTCTATTGAGTTTGACCCTATTGGTTTTTCTGTGAAGGACCTTCCTACTAGGACCGAGATAATCAGATGCAATAGTCAAGGAGATCTCTACCCTTTTATTCCGCCATCCACATAAAAATCGAGTCAAGTCGCCTTCTCGGTAATTCAGTGTCTTCCTCAAACAATATGGCATCGCCGCCTTGGTCATCCCGGTGCCAAAGTTCTTCAACAACTTCAGTCAAATAAGGTCGTCTCCACTACTACCCGACCAGCCCCTCTATGTCATGCATGTCAACTCCTAAAGCATCAAAAACTACCCTTCTCCACATCCATGTCATCCACGAAGGCCATCTTCGATGTTGTTCATTGTGACTTATGGACTTCTCCTATTTCTAGTATTTCCGGTTTCAAATATTACCTTGTAATCTTGGATGATTTCTCTCATTATTTGTGGTCTTTTCCATTAAGAAATAAAACTGATGTGTTTGGAATTTTCAATCAATTCTTTGCCTATGTTCAAACTCATTACAATACCACAATTAAAAATCTCCGATGTGACCATGGTCGTGAATTCGATAACAAAGAATTTCACAATCTCTTTCATAAAACCGGGACCTTGTTTTGCTTCTCTTGCCCTCACACCTCACAACAAAACGGGAATGTCGAACGTATTATTCGGACTATTAACAATGTCGTCCGAACCCTCTTGTTCCAAGCATGCCTCCCACCAAAAATTTGGGCAGAAGCTTTACAAACTGCCACTTACATCATAAATCTCCTTCCCACCAAAACCACACCTAAATCGACCCCATATTCCCAACTTCACAAAATCAGTCCTTCGTATGACCATCTAAGGGTGTTCGGGTGCCTCTGTTATCCAAATCTCTCCTCCACAATATCCCACAAATTATCTCCCCGTTCTACCCGTTGTCTTTTTTTAGGGTATGCTCAAAATCATAGAGGTTATCGTTGCTTTGAACTTTTAACGGGAAAAATAATAATTTCCACACATGTTATTTTTTATGAGACCCAATTCCCATATCAAACAGAAAAATCACAAGAAAATTCCTATGATTTCCTCAAAATTGCTACAGAGGATTCCCTCATATTCAAACAAATGAGTCTACCAATCCTGCTACGGTGGACCCGCTCCCCTCCTCAAATTCCTCCTTGACTCAATTGCCAAATTCCCCATATCTCTCCTAACCCTATCCCACAAAATCCTCAATTAAATAATTCCCCTTTCTCCAATCAAATTAATTCCCCAAATCCGTCTCCACTACAATCTCCCTTCCCAATCAGTGAGATCAACCGCGTGGACCCTACCCTCTCCCAAATACCCAATCCCACACGTCTTCCTCTCCCATCCAATCAAACCCTAATCCACATCGTACTGCTTCTCAAACCCAAAACAACTCGCACACAATGTGCATTCGAGCCAAAAATGGTATTTCCAAACCCAAATCTATCCACCACCATAACTCCACTACCCCCCCCCCCCCCAAAAAAAAAAAAAACCCCACAAAATCGCCTTCCAAGATCCCCAATGGCGACAAGACATGGAAGAAGAGTATATTGCCTTGATTAAAAATAGGACTTGGGAACTTATACCAAAACCAATGTATGCTAATGTGGTTTCAGGGAAATGGTTATTCAAACACAAATTTGGTACAGATGGTGCTCTTGCTCGTTACAAGGCTCGTTGGGTTGCCCGTGGTTACTCCCAACAACAAGGAATTGATTTTGATGAAACTTTTTCACCCGTGGTAAAACCGACAACCATCCGAACAGTACTTACGTCAAAAATGCGTTCTTGCATGAGTCCATTAAAGAAACCGTGTACTGTCAACAACCGCCCAGGTTTGTGGATCCGGCTCATTCTACGCATGTGTGCAAATTATCAAAGCTTTGTACGGGTTAAAACAGGCTCCAAGAGCGTGGTATCTTCGTTTTGCTCAGTATCTGCTCCGTCTTGGATTCCAAAGTAGCAAGGCCGATCACTCTTTGTTCATCTTCAACAAAGGTACACGACAGGCTCACCTTCTTGTGTACGTGGATGATATTGTACTAAAAGCCTCCTCTCCTTCCTTCATGAAGTCCATAATTACAGCCTTGAGCCTTGAGTTCGCAATGACGGATATGGGAACGCTACACTATTTTCTTGGAATCTCACTAATCCGGAATGATCAGGGTCTCCTTCTGAGTCAAGAGAAATATGCAAACGAGATCCTCCAAAAGGCCAAGATGGTTGGTTGTAAACCTAGTCGAACGCCCGTCGACACCACAACCAAGTTGAGTGGACACGCCGGTCCACCAGTACAAGATCCAACTCAATATCGTTCTTTGGCCGATGCCCTTCAGTATCTCACGTTTACACGGCCTGATATCTCGTATGTCGTCCAATAAATCTGCCTTCATATGCATGATCCCATAGAATTGCACCTTCAAGCCCTAAAATGCATCTTGCGTTACATACAAGGTACTTCTTCACTTGGGCAAAAACTCACAAAGACACCGATCAACACTCTCTCAACCTACTCCGACGCCGATTGGGCCGGTTGCCCCGATTCGAGACGTTAAACATCTGGTTACTGTCTGTTCTTGGGCAGCAATCTAATAAGTTGGTCCTCAAAACACCAACATACGGATACGCTGCACTTTGTATAGCGTAACTAGGGATTATTACATTAGTTTAGGAGTATTATTATATGTGTTTCGAGTTATTATTATGTTCTGAGATATTTATTAAGAAGTGAAGAAATGAAGATCAGAACCGAAGAAGAAGAGATCAAAGATTGAAGACATGAAGACTTGAAGATATTCTGCGGAGCAGCGGCGATCGCCACTACCATCCAGGCGATCGCCATTCTACAACAGAAGTGTTATGTGAGTTCGAGAGATCATGGCGATCGCCATGAATCTACGGCGATTGCCATGGGGCGACAGAGACACGACAGAGATTTAAATGAAGACCGCGATCGCCAGGCATCTATGGCGATCGCCACAACAAGACCGAAGATATTCCAGACTTTTCTTATTTTGCTTTGCTTTTATTTCTTTTTATTATTTTCTTATTTTCCTTAATTAGTTTTAGGATATTTCTTTTACCATATATTTTTAGGGTTAGTCTCTATTTAAGAACCCTAGTTCTTTCTTTCTTTCATCATCTTTCATCATCATCTTTTCCATCAGACAATTTAGTTCTGCAACCATGAGCAGGAACTAATCTCCATTGTTTTACTTAGCGGTTGAAACCTTCAGTTATTAAGTTGTGAGATTTTTAAACTCTTGTTCTTTTCCTATGGGTTTGTATTAATTCTCTTGTTCTTCATCTATTGATTTCTATTAGTTTTGCTAGCTTGATCACCTAGTTTGATTGATAGTTTTCTATTGCTAGACTAGGAATATACGGTGGAATTCCTTGTCATTGTAGTGCTCATATCTGCATGATCTGGTAGTTGATTGCTTTTATGAAAGAGAATTGATTGCATGTTAATACTTGACGGTTGTAAGTTATTGCATGCATCCTTATAATTCCTGTGCCCTTTGTTGCTATTTCATCTAATCTTGAGAGGTTTCCCTGATTGTTGAATAGTAAGTATTATCAGGACCGGTTGGCCTGCTGATATATTAAAGATTGGAATAGGAACATTCCCTAGGATTGGAATAGGAACATTCCCTAGGATTGAATAGAACTTGAGATAAATCTATGATCAAGTTGATTGACTGTTGTGTGGATACTTGCTAGGTGAAACCCCTTCTCATCATATTCTCACCCAAACTCCCTTTGTTTGATACTTGTTACTTTTGTGTTTCATACAATCAAAACCCCCCCGGTTACTTGTTACTTGTTCACTAGTTGATATTTCACTTGACTACATTGATTTGGTGTTTTGATTCTCTTGGGTTCGACCTCTACTTACTTGCTATACTCTAGTTAGTGTTTAGAGTTTATTTCTTTGATTTGGCACTACGACTTTAGCCTCATCAAATTTGGCGTCGTTGCCGGGGAATTGAATTATTCCAATTTTGTGCTAATTGTGAAATTATCAACTGTTTGGTGTGAACCTTTATGGTTCAGACCCGTGCTACTGATTTATCTCTTGTTGCCTTTGACCCAGAGATTGAAAGGACGTTCCTTTGGAACCAAAGAGCAGCTCTGAACCAAGATAACGAGATGGGTGATCGACATGGACCGCCATTGCCTACTATGAGGCAACTCACTGCCCAGACTTAAACCAACAACCTTTAGCAGTGAGGTTTCCTGAGATTGAAGAAGGTGTGAACTTTGAATTAAAAGCTGGTTTAATTCATGAGCTACCACACTTCCATGGCTTAGCAGGAGAAGATCCCAACAAACACTTGGCTCAATTCCATGCCATATGTTCTAGTATGAAGCCAAGAGGTGTTACTGAGGAGCAGGTCATGCTGAGAGCTTTTGGATTTTCTCTGAAAGATGTTGCGAATGATTGGCTCTATTATCAAGCTCCAGGGAGTATTGATACATGGGCTAAGATGAAAAAGGTCTTTTTAGAGAAATATTTTCCAGCTACAAAACTGAGCAGCTTGAAGAAGGAGATCACGAATCTTCAACAACACTCAACTGAGAGTCTCTATGAATATTATGAGAGATTCAAGAAGCTTTGCTCAAGTTGCCCATTCCATAGTTATACTGACCAAGATCTCCTTATGTACTTATTTAGTGGCCTGATTGATGAGGATCGTCGAATGGTGAATGCATCCTGTGGAGGTAACTTTTTAAGATTGACTATACCTCAGGCTACTGAAATGTTTGAGGAATTAGCTGAGAGCTCAAGGCAGTTTGGTAGCAGGCAAAGAACACAGTCAGTAAGTTCACTTGATCCCGCTAAAATTCAAAGTGATATGAATGAACTGAAAGATATGATGAAGGCTTTTATGCTGCAAAGTGGTGGTCAACAACTCCAAGAGGCGAATGCTGAGGTAAACGCTGTTGGTGGATGGCAACCAAGGCCAAGGTATGATTCTCATAATATTAATTATCAGCAACCTAGACCTCAGAATTCTATGAATGTTGAAGATATGATCAAGTCCTTAGCTTAGATTGTGATGCAACAAAATGCTAGAACGGAATCAAGCATCCAAAATCTTGAAAATCAGTTAGGACAGATTGCTCAAGCTGTGAGTAAATTAGAGGTCAGGGAACCGGTAAGAAACCCGAGAGAAAACGTCAGTGCAGTGTTCCTGAGGAGCGGAAAAACTTTAAATGACTGTTCTGTGCCAAAACCGCGATCGCCAGATCTGAGTGGCGATCGCCATGAGATTACAGAGAGCAAAACAGGATCTGCATCGCGACTGCGATCGCCATATGGCAATGGCGATCGCCATTCCATTCCAGAAGCTGAGGTGAAAGATTATTCGCGACCGCGATCGCCGAGAGTTGATGGCGATCGCCAGGAGCCCCCAGAGTACATTGCCGATTATGTTCGCCCGAATTTTCCCCCTCTGTTCTCTCAGAAGCCTGTAGCCCCCTTTCCTGAGGCATTGAAGGATACTCGAAGGCTGGAGGACGACAAAGAAATCTTCGAAACCTTTAGTAGGTGTGAGGTAAACATTCCTTTGCTCAAACTTGTTAAGAGTATTCCTAGATTTGCTAAATTTTTGAAAGAAGTTTGCACTATCAAAAGAAATCAAAAACTGAAAGGAAAGAAGAAAGTTGAAATAAGTGAACAAGTTTCTACAGTGTTTCAAAAACGCATGCCTAAGAAATGTGGTGATTCAGGCATATTTAGCATTCCATGTGTGATTGGTGAAACTAAATTTGACAAAGCCATGCTAGATTTAGGTGCATCAATCAATGTTTTGCCTTACTCTTTGTATGAATCACTAGGCTTAGGACCTTTGCATAAAACAGGAACTGTTATTCAACTTGCTGATAGGTCTACTGTGTACCCGAAAGGGGTTGTTGAAGATGTTCTTGTTATGGTTGGTGATCTGATTTTTCCTGCTGATTTATTTGTGTTAGATATGGAGCATGCTAATAATGTCACACATATACTGTTAGGTAGACCTTTTATGAAAACTGCACAAACGAAAATTGATGTTAATAGCGGGACTCTCTCTATGGAGTTTGATGGGGATAAGGTAGAATATAATATTTATGACATGGATCTCATTGATAAGAATTCTCTATGTGCTATTGATGTGATTAAGCCTACTTGTAAGGATGAATTGCAACCTGTTTTAGAGAATCTCTTAGAGCCCCCAAAAGTAGATATTGTTTTGTCTACTAACATGCAGGAGTGTCATGCTAAGCCAGAGCCTAAAGGTAAGCTCTCTCCACATCCTTTGGGCAATCGCCCTCCATTACTGACCTCGCTAGGCGAGATACCATTGATGTCTAGTGTGCAGGCACTTGACATTGAGCTTAAACAGCCGCCTGATACGGTCAAGGAGGAGAAAGTGAATGAAACCACCTTCATTGCTAAAGACAAGGTGGTTAAGGTAAGAGGGACGAGATTCAAAGCGTTCCATGAGTGGTTCAAGAGAGAATTCAGACAAGAGATTGTTTTTACAAAGCCAAATGGCGTTAGTTAAATCTCTTGAGTTTCATGTCGAGCCACGACATAAAATAAGGCGCTACTCGGGAGGCAACCCGAGGTTTGAGTTTGTTTTTATTGATTTTCGTTCGGGTTAATTTTCTTTTTAGTTTTTCTATGGACAGGAGGAAATCACCGAAGCTTAGGGTCCGCTACAGTCAGTAGCCAATCTCGCTGTAAGTCTTCTCTCCCGTCCGTTAAAAAAAAAAAAAAAAAAAAAACCGAAAATCATTCCGAGAAAAAAATAATATATCGGATTAAAAAAAAATAGAGTGCAGAAAAAAAAATATGAGAGAAAAGAAAGTAAGGAGTTGTATTACACCAAGTTTGGTTTCATCAGTACTATCATTCTAGATCTACATTCGTTGGAGCTTAGCTTGTTGGTGACCATGTTCTTTGCAAAGAGTTGATTTGTTTGGGTCACTTTCTACATTAGAGGTATTCTTTCTTTTGCTTTAGATGAGCTATGCATTATTGAATTACATTTAGTGCTCATCTAGTTTCTCATTCTACCACACTTTGAGTTTAATTGGAGGAAGGTCATCCGACCTTGTATGTGCGTCTTCTGTCTCTTTCCCTGGGTTCGATTTTTTCTGTCTTCCATTTCATTGAGGACAATGCAATGTTTAAGTATGGGGGAGGAGAATGTATTCACATGTATTTATTTGGGTGTTGGTTGTATCTGCATGAGCTAATTATATATATTGTATGAAAAAGCCACAAAAATTGAAAAACGGCATACAAAATCCTTGGATAGCAAGATCTATGCAATAAGAAGGTGGCTTGACGGGCATTAGGCTGGGAAAAAATAAGTCTTGAGTGATGTGAGTTTTGTGAGCCTGGAACAATTATTGAGTGGTTGGGATGAAAACCCGAAAGGGCGCCCGAGCAAGATGAGTGTTATAAAAGAAAAAAAAATTGAGTGTTTTAGGATCATTATCATCTTGGCGTATGGAGACATAAGAAGGAGGCGTATAGGAGGATTCGGGTAGGCCACTTGGAGGAATAAGGTGTAGTTCTGGGTATGTGCTTATTTTATCACATTGTTCTTGATTATTTTTGTGTTGTGTTTGGAGGAGCTTATTGGTTATGTAATCACCAGGAGATATTCTTGTACTTCCTGAGACTTTGAGTATTTTATTGTATGGGTAGCTTTTCTGTAAGTTACTCGGGACGAGTAAAAGTCTAAGTATGGGGGTATTTGATACGCTGCACTTTGTATAGCGTAACTAGGGATTATTACATTAGTTTAGGAGTATTATTATATGTGTTTCGAGTTATTATTATGTTCTGAGATATTTATTAAGAAGTGAAGAAATGAAGATCAGAACCGAAGAAGAAGAGATCAAAGATTGAAGACATGAAGACTTGAAGATATTCTGCGGAGCAGCGGCGATCGCCACTACCATCCAGGCGATCGCCATTCTACAACAGAAGAGTTATGTGAGTTCGAGAGATCATGGCGATCGCCATGAATCTACGGCGATCGCCATGGGGCGACAGAGACACGGCAGAGATTTAAATGAAGACCGCGATCGCCAGGCATCTATGGCGATCGCCACAACAAGGCCGAAGATATTCCGGACTTTCCTTATTTTGCTTTGCTTTTATTTCTTTTTATTATTTTCTTATTTTCCTTAATTAGTTTTAGGATATTTCTTTTACCATATATTTTTAGGGTTAGTCTCTATTTAAGAACCCTAGTTCTTTCTTTCTTTCATCATCTTTTCCATCAGACAATTTAGTTCTGCAACCATGAGCAGGAACTAATCTCCATTGTTTTACTTAGCGGTTGAAACCTTCAGTTATTAAGTTGTGAGATTTCTAAACTCTTGTTCTTTTCCTATGGGTTTGTATTAATTCTCTTGTTCTTCATCTATTGATTTCTATTAGTTTTGCTAGCTTGATCACCTAGTTTGATTGATAGTTTTCTATTGCTAGACTAGGAATATACGGTGGAATTCCTTGTCATTGTAGCGCTCATATCTGCATGATCTGGTAGTTGATTGCTTTTATGAAAGAGAATTGATTGCATGTTAATACTTGACGGTTGTAAGTTATTGCATGCATCCTTATAATTCTTGTGCCCTTTGCTTCTATTTCATCTAATCTTGAGAGATTTCCCTGATTGTTGAATAGTAAGTATTATCAGGACCGGTTGGCCTGCTGATATATTAAAGATTGGAATAGGAACATTCCCTAGGATTGAATAGAACTTGAGATAAATCTATGATCAACTTGATTGACTGTTGTGTGGATACTTGCTAGGTGAAACCCCTTCTCATCATATTCTCACTCAAACTCCCTTTGTTTGATACTTGTTACTTTTGTGTTTCATACAATCAAAACCCCCCCGGTTACTTGTTACTTGTTCATTAGTTGATATTTCACTTGACTGCATTGATTTGGTGTTTTGATTCCCTTGGGTTCGACCTCTACTTACTTGCTATACTCTAGTTAGTGTTTAGAGTTTATTTCTTTGATTTGGCACTACGACTTTAGCCTCATCACATACCGTTTCCCGCTCAAGTACTGAGGCTGAGTACAGGGAAGTAGCTAACGCCGTCGCAAACACATGTTGGATTCGCAGCGTTCTCCATGAACTAGGCTCATCAATCACGACGGCCACTTTCTTCTTTTGTGACAATGTAAGCGCAATATACCTCTCGACCAATCCAATGCAGCACCAATGAACAAAGCATGTAGAAATAGACCTACACTTCGTACGTAACAAAGTTGCTCTTGGTCAGGTTCGTGAGCTTCATGTGCCATCTACACATCAATTTGCACACTTGCTAACAAAAGGGTTGCCTTACCCTCTATTCTCTGAGTTTCGATCCAGTTTGTGCGTCCGCAAAGCTACCGCTTCAACTGAGGGGGGATGTTAGACATACATGATCGTTAAGATATTGGGTTACCATATAGTGTTTATTGTATTGACTATTATGTAATCATGTATCCCTATATATACTCTAATAATACAAGGAAACCATTGTGTGGACTTTTCCCAATCTATCTCTACTCTCTTACATTAAAAACAGTTAGTTTCATTCCCTCAAAGAGTTGATTTCAAACCCAGATCTTACTTTGTAAGAATTTATTAACACATGAAAAGCTAATTTTATACTTTTAATTATAAAAAGCCTCTGAACTTTTGATAAAGGTAGTGTTTTACTTTTGCAAATGAAGGTACACAAATGCAACATCTTTGCCTGAAACTTCAACCCCAAATATGCATACTCTTGAGAAAAATATTTTATAATAAAAAGGTTCCCCTCTTTTATGTCTCAAAATCCAATGAAAGATTTAGGATGCCCCTATCCGCGCGCCAGAGTTCTACTATTTGGACGCGTTTCTGCATGGTTAATTTAGCCGACCAATTTGTGCACGCCTAACATAAACGAGAAGGGGTAATATCGTCATGATTGGAAAATATACTACAAATCTGCACGCCTATATTAGCCTCTCTACTAGAAAATGGTTTTTGAAACAAAAAGATAAATAATATGGCGAATATATTAAAAAATTCAAAGATCAGTTTGCCTAACTTAGCCGTCCAAGATGGCCGTCTTAGTTAACCGGGTAAATTTAAGTGATTTATGAAAAAATTGTGTGACAATAGGTCGCCTATAATAGGTGTGCTATTTCTTCGTCTTCGGCTATAACAGGAGCGCTAGTAGAACGCATAATTTAGGTCGAGTTTCATCTTCTTCTTTCTCAGACTCTCTGCATTCCTTTCTTCTTCCCTTTCTTCCTCATCCGTCTGGTCAATTTTTTCAAATTTCTTTCAAATTTTAGTTCATCATTCTAAATCCGAAGCTCTAGCCAAAGAATGGAATCCGACGGAGGGGAAAATCTAGAGATTGTGATGTCGGGTGTAGCTGAGGGCGGCGAGGATGAGTCGGGTGGAGCTCAAGGCGGCGGGGATGAGTTGGGTGGAGCTCAAGGCGGCGGAGATGAGTCGGGTGGAGCTCAAGGAGACAGCAAGGACTCGGGTGGAGCTCAGGGCGATGGCGAGGACTCGGGTGTTAAGACAGGTTCTGTTGGCGTCGGGATTGTGGTTGATTCAGGGGAGTCTGTGGGTGGGATTTCGGAGTTGATCGGGACGTCGATGCAAGAAGTGGCCGGGATGGTGGCTGATTCAGGTTCGGTTGGCTTTAATGGTTGTTGTTGGTTTTTTACTGATGCAATATAATGGGGATTGGAATATAATGGTTGATTCAGGCTGTTGTTGGTTTTTCACATATACTGGATTGGTTTTACTAATGCAACCTATATACTGGATTGGCTTCAATATAATTTGTTGGCTTTACTGATGCAATTTTTGTTGGCTTGGACTGATTTGTTTTACTGATGCAATATATACTGGTTTTGTCATGGACGTTGGACGGATTTGTTCTTGGTTGAATTGGTTCGTAGTGCTAAAACGAATAATTGTGCAATTTTTGTTTTTGTTTTTGGCTAAACAAGACGAATTTAAACAAGTTTGATTATAAGCTCGATCAACATCTATGATCTATGGAGAGTTGTGTTGTGTACTTGTGTTTGATGAAACTCGTCCATTTAGTAGAAATACTCGTCCATACTTTTGATAAAGTTTATGCATAATTTTTTAAGTTGTGTATCAACGTAAGGTGCCTATATGTGTGCAATTGCAACGAAGCAATTGCAAATAGAATTTCATTTAAAGATTCTTAATTCATGGTGTAGGTCGTGGATGCTACTCAACAACTGGCGACCCGATCCACTATCGCTCAAGACATGGATGCTGACGTGACTCCGTCACCCGTAGGCATCTTCCAGGTATGTAATCTGAATTCGCTTTAAAGATTATAATAAGTTCTATCTAAACACATAAGATTATTGATATAAAAAAATTTGTCTTATTCGATATAGTCTTACTAGAATATTAGAACTAATTAGAAATATAAATCTTGAACTCTATGATTTTATATAATCTTCAACTTATTTACTAAAATACATTCAAAGTTAGTAGAATTTGTTTTGTTTTGCATTATTAGTTTTACTATGATGAATGTGTTCTAAATCCCTAAATATGCTTGGATGGAAATCTGAATCAGATTACATATCCAAATAAAAGAAATATCGAAAAAAATTGAATAATAGCATTATTATGAAAGATGAAGTAATATTTTTATAATAAGATATAAAATTAATAATTTAGGCGGTACGAAACGTTGTGGGAGACTCTGTTGGGTTTACTTTTCTAGCTCATGTAGAAAACAGGCGTCCTCCGACTTTAAGGGTCATTAGCGATAACGATCGCATGAGATCTGTAGCTGTAGGAGCACAAATAGAGGCAGTTGCACAGACACCGGTTATTGAGCCGACCAGTGCACACACGTCAGATTCTGAGCCGGCTACTAGGCATACGCCGGATAGAGCTATACCTCGGAGAGGCGTTTCAGCTGGTGTACGTAGTAGGGTTGCAGCTAATGCACGTAGTACACCTGCAACTATTGTACAAGCAGATTTGTTTGGGGAAGATCAGGGCCAGGTTGACAGCATGGCGGACGTCTCGTCTGGTGATGATATGGACGTTGATGTGGAGGCGGAGTTGCAAGGTGAAGATGCAGCTCCTATACAGGGACAATTCATTGTACAGTATTCTCTGATCGTACGTGTTGATCAGATCGCACAGACACAGGATGATCCGGTTGTAGAGACACATGATTTGACGATGGATGACACTATGCCACCACATTCCACTTATATTTCTGATGAGCGCCCCTCACTTGTTTTGTTCCCTCCCCCATTCACCACATCGAGTAGCGACACCTCCCCATTCACCTCTTCGACATCCGACCGATGATGTTCCCCCTCCTCCACTTCCAGCATATGATGCAGTCTTTCCGGGACCTAGTACATGGTACCCAGACGAAGGACCTCGCTATGGTCTCATCCTTACTGCATATCAGACACACATTTCCAGAGCTATATGGGACGACACCCCTCGAGATGCCCCTCCTCTTGATATTCAGCCTCTACTCCTTCCTCTTCTTGTTCGCATATATAGGAGAACTCAAGCTCAGAAGAAGCTGATGAGGCTGCTGCTCAGCTTGCTGCTGAGGCTGATGCTGAGGTTGTGAAACCTCCAGATTTGGTAAGTGAGCCCCCATGATTTTATAAGATAAATTAATACTTTTATTTTTCATAACTAAAAAATATTTGTGATTTTGCAAACGCGTGAGGTTCTTAAGATCTACACACATGTTGGCTACACCAGTCCGTACGAGCAGTATATTAGACACGGTCCTGGTTCATGGTTCGAGATAGCACAGCGTAGTGATTACGCATCTTTGGATTCTAGGCACGGGAGCAGTTGATTCTGTATTGCTTTCAGCCTTTGCAGAGAGATGGTACCCTGAAACTAACTCATTCCATTTTCCATGGGGCGAGATGACCATTACCCTTCACGATGTTCTCGAGATTCTAAGTCTACCTATAGACGGGAGGAGTTGTACTTTACCGCCGAGTGTGACTGAAGATAGGGTGAGAGATACGATAGCTACAGTGCTTGAGGTGGATAGGAAAAAAGTGGACAGCTGGATTAAGGGAGGCGGTATTCCTATGAAGTTAGTTGCAGATGCGATGGAGACGATGATGAAAGCAGAGCAGAGGGACGAGGAGGTGGTCGCGTCATTGTACTTGTGGTATCTTCTCGCCACGACAGTGTTGGTCGACAAGTCAACCAACAAGCTCAAGCACTGGATACTAGGTCTTGTTTTGGATCACTCGTGGACAGACCGTATCGCTTGGGGAGTTGGCGTCTTGACGTTCCTGTATCGGAACTTAGGACAGGCGTCTCGACGAAATGTGATGACCATGGCTAGCTGTGGTATATTGTTGAGGGTAAGTCAATGTAGTTTGATTATTTAATTTAAAAGAAACGTTATTAGATTTTTTTTAAATTTGTGTTGTTTGTTCGTATTCTACAGTCATGGATATGGGCTTATTTTCCCCATTTCCGTGGACACTACATCACGGACCCTGCTGCCCAGCTTTCTGATGCTGCAGCTATTAGGGATGGACACAGGAGGTCCCACAAGGCAAGGATGTCAAGCGTTTGATCTGCATACGCCGCTTGCTTGACAAGATTAGATTCGAGGAGGTAAAATGTTTTGTTCACTATTCTCTTTTCATTTGTAATTACATCGGCAATGCCATAATATCTTTCTTATTTTTATTACAGATTCAGTGGTTCCCTTTTGCTAGGGTCGACTTCCGTAGAACGGAGTATGCATCATCTCTTTTCAGAGGCATCTTACGTCTCATGCCTATTCAGGAGCCGTACCACCCGGATCATTGTCTTCGACAGTTCGTCCATGTACAGATGATCCCAGAGGATCTACCACTACATCCTAGCAAGCTGACTCGGTTGAACAACCTCCTACTTTTGAGCAGTTATCGAGGACTATTTAGAATGGTTGGATGACTACTCTCATGTGTTAGTGGATCCAACATCTATTAGGCAGGATCGACCAGCTGGCCCTATCCGTCTCACTCCATCTGTAGACACGCTTGCGGTATGTTTAAATAGTTTATTTCTTGATTGTAATTATTTTTGTTAATATATAGAGCTTTTTGCATAAAAACACCCTTTATATGGGCCATATTGAGTTTAAACACCCCTTATATCACTATTTATTTTGTCCCACCCCTTATTTCCCCTCCGTTAACAAAGTCCCACCCCCTCCTCATTTCTGTTTGTTTTTCTGTTAAATACGTGGAAATTACTCTTTTGCCCCCATCTCTTTCACTTGAACTGTAGCATATAACACGAATGGAAGTTCGATTCACAACAATGGCGAGATCGAAATCCTCCAAATTGGTAAGCATCTGACCCATAATCGATCAATCCCTCTCCTTTTCCCCAATTTAAACCCTAAACCCTAAATTCTCGCAGTAGTGGAAGTCGAAATCTGAGGAGGAAAAAATCACAGAAATCGCCATTGTTGGAGCTTCCATTGTTGTAGGTCCGAGGTCTGAAGGTAAGCATTCTATGAACTAAGTTAATTTTGTTTGTAAAAGGGAGATTTCGGATTAAATTGGGTGTACAGTGGGCTGACAGAAGCTCCCTCTTTCATCCGATTTTTTTAGTTAATGAAATTAAGTATTTGCAGCAATAAATTGGGTGTGCAGATGGTTGTTGTTGTTTTCAATTGCAAATGTGGGAAGAGATGTGTATTGTATGTGTAAAAATGGGTCGGATGGATTGATGTGGGGCCAATTAGGGAATCTTTCAACACTGGCATTATGTATGCTCATGTGCTTTGGATTCCATTTATCTCAACTTTAATATGATGTTTTTTGGATGTATGCAAAACTGATGACAGCAAGGAAGTGTGAAAAGAATAGTCATTTGCTGTTTTTTATATGTTTTTGACAGATGATTAGTATAATATTTCAACTCAGTGGGAAATTTTGCTTGGAAAATTATGTGCTTTGCTACAAGAAGAAGGATGAATACGGTGTCACTGACATTGATCCAGATAAGCTATCAAGGATAGAGTTAGTTAGTTATTTGGGAGAAAAAAGCATAATAGGAGTGAAGGAGCTCTGGTTTTGCAAGGAACAATGCACACTGAACGAAGGGCTGCAAGAAATAGTGTGTGACAGAGGCATATTGGACCTGTGTGCCAATGTTGGAGAGAAAAGACAAATTGATGTTTATGTGGTGAGAGGAAAACAACAGAGCCCAAGGGCATTGATGTTGGGCCAGACCAAAGTCTTGGATAATGCAAAAGCCAGATCCTCTTTACCTTGTTCAAGTTTGGAGAACAAAGGCCAGAAAAAACCACAAAAGCCCAGGAAAAAAAGTGAGAGTGATGACTCTAGTGAATTTGGTGAAGAAATTGGTGGATCTGATTCTTCAGATCTAGGAGAAGACAAGTTGCCAGATCCATTTGCTGAGTCCTCAGAGGATGATGATCCAGTGAAAGAGGATGGTAGCAAATCTGTGAGAGTGAATTTGGAGACAAGTAAAGCTCAGGAGGATGCACTGAAACAGGATGGTAGCAAAGCTGATTTGGAGGATGATACATTCAACATAAGGGTTGATGACAGCTATGGAAGCCAAGACACAGGTGATGAAAGTACTGGCAAACCAAGGTATCCTCAGTTCAATCCCTTGGTTGATTTCAATGGAAAAGTTAAGTTATCTCCTGGCATGAAATTTGGCTCAAACACTATCTTTAGAAAGGCATTGAGACAGTATGCTATAGAGAATGGGTTTGATTTTTATTTCCTGCACAATGATGGTACAAGAGTTTCAATTTATTGTACAAACAAGTGTGACTGTTCTTTGAAGAAAGGGAGAAAAAAGTGCAAGACAGGGTGCAGCCAGAACTTGTGTGGATTTAGGGCAAAGGGTAAGAAGATGGATAAGGATGGAACTTTTCAGATGAAATCCTTTGTGCCAAAGCATGATTGTGGATGGCAACACAACAACAGAAAGATTACATCAAAGTGGTTAGCAGAGAAATACCTAGAACACTATAGAGATGATCCACAATGGAGGATTAAGGGCTTCATTTCAGCAGTAAGGAGAGATTACAATGTTCATATTAGCTACCACAAGGCATGGAGGGCTAGAGTTAGGGCTTTTCTGGAGACTCAAGGGTATGCCCCAAAGCAATATGCTAAAGTCTATGATTATGCAGCTGAGGTGATGAAGAGGAACCCAGGTAGCTCATTGTTTGTAAGACCAGAACAAGGGCCAGAGAAGCCAATTTTTCAAAGGTTCTATGTGTGTTTAGATGCATGCAAGAGAGGGTTTCTTGCAGGGATTAGACCTGTGGTTGGTCTAGATGGATGTCATTTGAAGGGAGCTTATAGTGGTCAAGTGTTCACAGCAGTAGCAATGGATGGTAACCATCACATATTCCCCATAGCTTATGCAGTAGTGGAAGCAGAGAGAAAGGAAACTTGGGTGTGGTTCCTTGAGATTCTGATGCAAGATATTGGAGGTAAACCCATCACATTTATGTCTGACAGACAAAAGGTTAGTTGTTCATATTTCTTATTCATCATAATTTTCAAGATATTGGAGGTAAAATTTGGTGTGATTGAAGTAATGTCAATGAAATCTTGTAGGGGTTGATGGAAGCTATAAGCACTGTGGCTCCTCAGGCAGACACCAGGGTTTGTGTTAGACACCTCCACAACAACTTCAAAGTCAAGTGGTGTGGGAGTACATACAAAGATGCAGTTTGGGCTGCAGCCAGATCAGCTACTAGGCCAGAGTTTGAGGCAAATATGGCTTTGATCAAGGATATGGATCCTGCAGCAGAAGCTTGGCTAAGGAGGAGCAATCCAGAAACCTGGTCTCTACATGGCTTCAAGCACTATGCTAAGTCAGACATGCTACTCAACAATGCATGTGAATCATTCAACAGCTGCATACTTGAAGCTAGAGAACTACCAATCCTTTCAATGTGTGAATGGATAAGGAGGAAGTTAATGAAGTTTTTCATAAACAAGAGGAAAAAAATGGGTGCTCATCAAGGTGTACTCACTCCAGAAGTTGCAACCATTGTCAATGATAGGAAGATTGCAAGTGTTGGTAGTTGCAATTGCCTTGGGGAAGGACTGCAGTATGAGGTAGACTGTAGAGGGAAGACTTATGTAGTGGATCTTCAAGCAAGGACTTGTGGCTGCAACATGTGGGCTATAACTGGGATCCCATGTGTTCATGCCATGAGCTGTCTATTGCAGAATAGGTTAGATGTTAATGCATATGTTGACCCCTACTACTACACAGCTACATTCATGAAAGTCTATGCATTGAGTGTCAACCCCATGCCTGGAGAGGATCAGTGGGAGAAGACTGCTTTCCCTCCTCTTGAGCCACCAAAGCTTGTGGTGCAACCAGGGAGGCCAAGGAAGTCAAGGAAGAAGGACAAAGGAGAGAAAGATGATCCTAACAAGGTCAGGAGGAATAGACATGGGAAGAATAAATGCTCCAATTGTCATGAGGAAGGGCACACAATGAAGTCTTGTAAGAATCCATCAAGACCTCCACCTCCAAAGCCAGCTCCAGGAAAGAGAGGGAGGCCAGCAAGTACTAGTACTGTGAAGTTTACACAAAAGAAGAGGAAGTATACCAGGAAGGATGTAAGATTCAATTTTCCATTGGTATTCATGTTGCACCTCTAACTGCACACATTCACTAATATCATGTTTTTTGGTATCACTAGGTTAGGGGATGCAATGAGAATGCTCAAGCTATGCCAAGTGGAGCTCAAATGCCAACTTCAAATCAAGACCAGGCCATGCCAAGTGGAGCTCAAGTGCCAACTCCAGTTCAAGATGCAGCTATGCCCATAGCATCTCAGGGCCTGGATGAAATTAGTGATGCAGATTTGCTTGCACATGTGGTGGAGCTGGAAGATAACAATGAAGTTGGAACCCAAGCCTCTCAGGTGACTGGCAATCCTTCACAATTTAGGACTGCATCTTCAATGGATATCCCCTACTCTGCTCCTACACAATCTCAAGCATCATCTTCAATACCTTTTAAGTCACCTAGGATTAAGATGCCTGCTTTCAAGACAAAACTGGTGAAGGAGGTTCCTAGGCGTTCACCAAGGAAGAAGACAAAGAAGTAGTCTGCTATTTATGTTTGTAATGTTTGGATCAGTTTCAATGTTTGTTGAATGTTACTGTGTTGAACAGATGTTGCAAGTGGTTTTTGCACTGTTTTAGTTGGTAATCTATGGTTTTATTTTGAAAAGGCTTTGCACTGTTTTTTGCCCTGGTTTGGTCACTGGTTTGGTAACAGTTTTGGTCACAGATTGGTCACAGGTTTGGTAACAGTTTGGTCACTGGTTTGGTAACAGTGAAGACTGTCATTGATGCAGGCTTTGCACGGTTTTTCAGCCTCATTACTGTAGTGTTTTACCATTGACCATGACCACATTAATTTTGGTCAATTGTTACCTACCCCATGTCATCAATTCTTCACCTAAACCCTGCACATTTCAAGCATAAATAGCTCTATTTCTCAGCACATTTGCCATCACAGCCGAGCTTCCTTTCCTTGCAGCTCTTCATTTCCTTGCATTTCTTCCATGGCAAATCATGTCATTGATCTAACAGACATCTCGGACAGTGAAGACATCAGCCACTGCAAATGCGAGGAGTGTGAGGAATGGAACCAGGAAACACCCTTGGAGAAAGCTGAAAACTACCCTCACAAAACCAAATTAAGCTTTTATGTGCAAATGAAAGCATCATTTGTTCAAAAAGATTGCAGAATGGTAAGTAATGTTTTATTCTTGTGTTTTGGGCATGTTATTCTAATGACTAATATACATAAATTTTTTTATTAACAGCTTATTCCTTTCGAGTATGCAAACAACAATTTGAGGCCTTTCATAGATGAAGAGATTACACTTTTCATTGGTGAAACAACTTGGAAAGTAGTACTCAAATTCAGTGGGAACAAATTCAAGTTTGGCAAAGGATGGAGAGACTTTGTCCAAGACAATGACATAGAAATAGAAGATGTTTGCCTCTTTCAAATGGAGGAGATAGTTGGAAAACCCACCTACGAAGTCATCCTCTTCAAAGCTCAATTAACTGTCTATTTTGTTTGAACTGGTGTGTCTCATTTCCTGGTGTCTCATGTCATTTTCTGGTGTCTCATTTCTGTTTTTGTTGAATTTGTGTTTTATTTCCTAATGTCAATGTTAGTTTCCTGATGTCAATGTTAGTTTCCTGATGTCAACTCATTTGCTGTCAAAGAACTGTGGAGAATGGATTTGATAGCTCAACTCATTTGCTGTCAAAGAAAATGTGGAATAAATTGGGGTTTTTTTGCTATTATGACAGTGAAGGGATAAATTTAGGCTTGCTGCAAGGTTTTCTTCAAGAGGGTTTACCTGCCTGATAACATTGCACAATTAAAATACTGAAAATTGAAAATGCCATCAAAATGGATCAAAATATAACTTCTTCATTGACCAACTTAAACTCCATTACATCAACTGTCATAAGACTCCAAGAACAACCAGATAATTCAACAAAAAATTTCACAACAAACCCTACATGTTGGAGATCACATAAGTACCCAAGAGAACCACAACAAATCCTAATCCTAATCCTAGAAATAATTCAAGCCTATTTCCTTGGCCTTTTTTGCACATCTGAAATTCTTTAGCCTTCAAGGACTCCTCAAGTACTTTCACAGTTTCCTGCAAATCCATTTTTTGCTTCACCAATCTTTGAATAACACTAGATGCTTGAGGCTGGAATGGTGCATCAACCCAAGCAAAAAAATTGCACCTGTTTCTTGACTTGAAATTTGCACACCCTAGAAACCTTCTTCCATAATTTGCACTTGTGTGTGCAGTACTCATTCTGGCATCTTGATTACAGAAGCAAAGGGTTTTTATTGCACTTTGATAACAATTCGATGAACCTGAATTGTAAGACATAACCTGCATTTCGATTTGAAATCATATTATTCTTCAACCTCAAATATCCACAGAAATGGTCTAATAACAACCCCCAACAATTACAACCCCCAATTCGATTTAGGGTTCATAAGAAATAACATACCTTCGATTCCGGCGTTCAATGTCCACAGAGATCACCCCAAAGACTTAAAAATCGCAAGAACCCCCAATTCGATTTAGGGTTCAGAACTTCCATTCGTGTTATATGCTACAGTTCAAGTGAAAGAGATGGGGGCAAAAGAGTAATTTCCACGTATTTAACAGAAAAACAAACAGAAATGAGGAGGGGGTGGGACTTTGTTAACGGAGGGGAAATAAGGGGTGGGACAAAATAAATAGTGATATAAGGGGTGTTTAAACTCAATATGGCCCATATAAAGGGTGTTTTTATGCAAAAAGCTCTAATCTAATATAATAACATTATGAATGCAGCGGAACCAGATGGTAGCTGCTGAGATTCGAGGTTATTTAGAGAGGTCGAGGGATGTGGTTCCCATTGTTACCCAGGAGCAGATTGATGATATGATGAGGCGTCTGCTTCATATGTTAGTTGACGAGCATATTCCGATGGCTCCTCCTCCTCCACGTGCATCTCAGAGGTTGTTTTGAGATTCTGTATTTGAGCGAGGTCAAGGTAGCGGTAGTCGGGGTGGTGGGGACGATGACGCTTCCAGTAGTCAGGATGGTGGGGACGGTGAGGGTAGCGATGCACGACTAAGTTAGGAGTACTATCACGTGGTATTTTGGATTATCGTTTTCATTTTGGATTACCGTTTTCATTTTGGATTATCGTTTGCATTTTGGATTAGTTTTTATGTTGAGTATAAATGGAGCCAGAAACATCTATTCTTGAACGTGAATGCTTGCACCAGCATCTTTGTTAAATCTGAAATATTTGCTCAATGTTGTTAGTTATGAGACTTGTTTCATATTGAAAATGGCTCTGCAGGAGTTGTTATGTTTTAAAGTGTAGATTCAAGAGGCATGTTCAAATGAGTGACATCAATTAGGACACTAGCATTATACTATAAATTTTACAAATAGGGCGTTTCGCCTGTCTTACATTTACAGCATAAGAAAACTACTAAATCCAGAACAGAAATTATCTACATAACCACCATTTTTGTGATTTTTCTTTGGACCAAAATAAGCATCATCAACATCATTGCACCAGCTTGGAAGACGGCTTGAATAGTCTTCAAAGACTTAATCAAATAATGCTATGGAAAACAGGCGAGCTTGCAGCAAGGATTGCCTTATGTGCGGTTTCAGATTCTATCATTAAAAGTAGAATGAAAGCCACCAATGTGTTACACACAGTCCAGAATATTCAATGGGAATAGTGTTCTTTTGTACTCCCTCCCTCCATCCCTTAATTATGTTCTCATTTCTCTTGTTTGCACGGGAATTAAGGAGAGGAGATAGAGATGAAAATAGGAGAGAGAGTGTATTGGAATGAGAGATTGGTGAAAGATGAGAAATTAAAGGGTTAAGATTGAGTGAGAAAATAATAGGAGAGAAAAAAATTAAAGTGTATTTTGGATTGTTGTGGTTTTGGGGGAAATTAATGGATTTTGATGAGGGTATATTGATAAAGATTTGTGGTTAAAAATAGAAATAAGAACATCAAATTAAGACACTGAAAATGAGAAATGGGAACATAAAAAAGGAACCGAGGAGCACACCACATCTACACAAAATGAGTAAGGTGTTATAAAAAGATGTACTCTTGGTCCCAGGATCCAAATGCAAACAGTTGTAGCACCATCCTGCCATCCTCCTGCAATGGTCATCCTAAACATAAGGTATTGGCCAAGCTCGTCTATGACAAGATTGTCCATCAATAAGTTACACGGTTCTTATATACAGCCCGGTGCTTTATTCAAACAACGTCTGGTCACTCGCGTTCTGCGAGTGTACGTGTCCTCGCAGAACGCGAGTGTATGGGTACTCGCAGAACGCGAGATTAGCATGTCAGATGGACGTTGTTGTGCGCCATTACTACATGTCTTGTCCCCACCTAACTGTAATAACTACCCCCTTATTTTAAGTAATCCGTAACACCTATTAACCCTACCCTAATACATTTTTTATCATCTTTCACCTCTTTCACCCTCCATTAAAACTCATTTTCAAAACCTTAAAACTTCAAAACACTCTAAAAACACCTAAAATAATGGAAGATGAAGAGGAATTCAACAAAGGAGGGAATGAAGATGATGGTTCATCAAGTTACCATTCAAATGAGGTAATGTTCTTACTTAATTTTTGAATTTTAATTTGTTTTGCACCATTAAGAGCTAAAATGAACTTATTATGTTGTATTTCATGTTAAATCTAGTAGTAGTAAGTGTTGAAGAGATGACTTTTGCATATAATGTCAAAAACTTAGATGTGTTCATGTTTTTAGGGTTTTAAGGGTTTTTAATGTAGGAACTCATGTTATGTTAAATTATCCCGTTGAATGACTAGTTTCAGGAAATAGCAACTTCTCGCGTTCTGCGAGAGGAAGTCACTCGCGTCACGCGAGATGTGCCCCCTCGCAGAATGCGAGAAGTTGCACATTACAGAGTATTAACAGAAGCATTGTGTATAGGTGAATTTTTCTTTGTTCACTGGATTGAATGCAATCCAGTTGAATGACTACAACTACCCCTCCCGGAATACAAGGCCATGTTCGCCACCGTCATTTGATTTAGGGATTGACGAATTTGGTGATTATCATCAACCATCTTTATATGAACAACATGTTCCATCTACATATGAATTGCCTGTGCCATCTACTTATGAGTTGTCCGTGCCATCTACTTATGAGTTGCCCGTGCCATCTACTTATGAATTGCCATGTACATATGAGGTGCCATCAAGCTATGATGCGTTTGATTCACAATTTGCTAACCCACCAACAAACGTAGGAGAGGAGATGTGTTTTCTTCCCTCTTTACGCACTGCACCAAAGTTTGATAGTCCCGTATGTGAGGAAGAGGTTGTTTCTAGGGATTATTCGGAATATTTCACTACGGAGCAAGTGTTTGCCTCTAAGGAGATTGGTCATTTGTGGGCTTTGAATGTTGCAAAGCAACACAAGTTTATGATCTCTATTGGAAGGAGTGTACCATCTAAACCGGGGCAAAGTGGTAAGATTCAAATTATTTGTGAGAAAGGGGGAAGCCATAGGCCTAAAGGTGTCGGTGTTAGATCAAACACAAAGAGCAAGAAAACGGGGTGTAAATTTCAGTTGAAGCTCATGGAGAACCGGGTTGAAGAGAATTGGAGATTAGTGGTTGTTTGTGGTTTGCACAACCATCCTATTGGAGATAGTTTGGTCGGGAATGCATTTGTCGGGAGGCCAACCCCGGATCAAAAGAAAAAGGTTCGTGAGATGGTACTTTCACATTGTTCTCCAAATCAGATTTACACTGAGATAAACAAGGATCCCGGAAGTTGCACAAAGAAGAACCAAGTGTACAATTTGGTAAGACATATAAGGGAAGAGGAAATGGAAGGTAGAACCGTGGTTCAAGAATTCTTTCACCAATGCAAAGAGAGCAACTACTTCATGGAGTATAGGCCAAGTGCAACGAATCCTTCGATAATAGGCGACTTGTTCTTTGCTAGCCCCGAATCAATGAAACTCTTAAAGGCGTTTTCATATGTCCTTTTGATGGACTCGACTTATAGCACGAACAGGTAAGTATTTATCATTCTGTTTTTATGTTGTATTTATCTTACTGTATTTTGGTTTAAGGTACAATGTTCCCTTCCTGGAGATAGTCGGTTTGACTTCTACATGGAAGAATTTTGTTGTGTGCGGGGTATGGTTAGAGGCTGAGAGCGAGGATAGTTATTTCTGGGCGTTGCAGCAGCTGCAGACGATGTATTTGAGAATAGGAGCATCGCCTACTTGCTTCGTCACTGACCGTGAGATGGCTCTTATGAATGCAACAGACAAGTTATGGCCAAATGCAAAGTTTCTCTTATGTAGGCGACATGTAAGGAAGAACATAGAGGCGAGAGCGAAGATAGCTATGGGCACACAAGCATTGGGGGTTCATATTTCAAATGATTATTATAACGTGTTCGAACAAACCACTGAAGAAGATTACAAGAGTACTTTGAAGAAACTTGAGGACGAATGGCGAGCTTATCCAACCGTAATTCAAAATCATCATCTTTCATCCATTATACAACTATTTCTAAATCAACATTCAATATCAAAACATCATATAATATGCAATTTCCTATACTAACAACATATATTCATCTAGAAACAACATTAGAAAGCATAAGAGTATAAGAAACATACCTTATATGGAGATTTGAAGTGAAAAGAGGAAGAAGAAGTAGTTTGAACCGAGAGAAAACACGAGAGCGGCGGTAGAAAATTGTGTGTGATGTAAAAAATGGGCCGAGTAGGGTTTTTCCCCTTTTATAGGGAAAAAACACCCTCGCATAACGCGAGGGCCCGGGCGTTATTCAGAAAACGCTCGGGCTGTATTTAGCAAGGGCCATAAGTTACCATATAGTACTACCTGCTGCACTTTCTCGAAGTAGAGCATCATCAGTTTTCTGAAAGCCTGAAATTTCAAAAGAAAAGGTGATTAATTATTATTCCCTCCGTCCCTTAATATAAGGTTCATTTGCTTTTTCGACACTATTTACAAACTGAGAGAATCTTCTCGTTTTCTTCCAATATATAGAAATAAATATAGGCATGTGAAATCTCGTTTGATTCGTCTTAATGAGTACTTTGACAATATAAAAAAATTATAATTTTTATCATTATATATTTAGAGATATTAACGTTATAAAACGTGTCTCGACAAATGTGTTAAAAGCAAATGGGAAGATCAAGAGGGGACAGAGGGAGTATCTCATACGGAGTAGAAGATACTTGACTAGTTGACTAGCATTAAGTAACACAACATAACACATACCATCAAGAAGAGCTTGTCTAAGAAATCCGTAAGAACAAGAACAAAGTGATTGATAAAAAAAAATAAACTTAAAACTTGTCCAAGAATTAAGAATTACAGCAGGAAAGAAAAAGAAATTATGTTGTGGAAACTCTCTTTCCAGCCACATCTTAGTTTGAAGCTTTTGATACAAAAGTACAGTAGGCTAATGTATACTCCTCCGTCCCAAAATATAAGGGACATTTGATTTTCTGACACTATTCACTAATTAAGAGAATCTTCTCGTTTTCTTCTGATATATAGAAACAAATATATGCATGTGAGATCTTCTTTGATTCGTCTCAACGAGTACTTTGACAATATATAAAAATTACAATTTTTGTCACCGTATATTTAAAGATATTAACGTTACAAAACGTGTCTCGACAAATGTATTAAAAGTAAATGTCAGATGGAGAATAAGACAAGCAAAACACACCAACTCACGTGGTAACCCTGCTGAAAGAACATTTGGATGTAAATGTTTCTGGGCATATTCAGCAGCTAACTGGCCTCCATGTCCATCATATACAGCAAAATGTGCACAGCAGAATTGCAAAAACAAAAAAATTAACTGATGAAAATTAACATCTACAAAGTTAAATTCCTAAAAGACAAATGAACCACCTCATGCATAATACAATGCAACAACATACAAAGAACTCCAATTCGATGAAATCATCTTTATCCTAATCTCGGATTAACTCCAATTAGAACTTCAATTGCATAAAAAATGGCGATTGAAAACCTCAATTTCCCAGCGGAGCCCAAACTAGCATCGAGAAGCACAACAGAGGCATCTTCCATGGTATGTCTCGAACCCTTATCTTCTGCAGCATCAACTTCGATACAGGAACCCACTTCGCCTTCTCGCTCTTGCCTTTCGCCATTACTTTTGCTCTCCACATCTCGATTTAGAACGACTGTTGAAGAGGGCTTCGATTTCTTACTCGACTCAATATCGGCGGGTTCATAGAAATTGACCTTGCGCTTCTCCTGCTGAGATTCCGCAACAGAAACGGAAGAAGAATCGGGAGTACGGTTTCATATTCGGAGAAGGCGTTGCAGAGAGAGTGACCACGAATTGAAGATTGATGAAGCGGGAGGATGAAATTAGGGTTGAGATCTTGAGATTGAATGGATGGAGATAGGAGAAACCCATGAAGAAGACTGCAGAAAGAAGTTCAGAATGGAAAACACACATCTTTATTCTTAGCCTAGATTGAAAAGATGATGGATGGTTGAAATCTTTACTGATTTTCTAAACAACAAAAATGTATATTTTCTGATTTGTTACTCTGTGTATCGCACCGATCTCCGTTTTTAGCCATTAGATTGAAAAAAAATGAATGGCTGAAATATTTGGACAATTGATATCCTTTTTTAATAAAATGAAAAGAGGTAGGATATGTAATGTAACGTTTTTGGCCATTGTGAGATTTGGTTCATTTCTATATTTTTACATTAAAATAATAAATGAATAATATATATTATAAAACATAAGTTTTAGTTTTGATTTCATAAAAACACTGGTTAAATTTAAATAAACACAACTTTACGATATCCTACATCGACTAACCTATAATCAATGTTACGAGGTAACATTCAAAGTTAGTAATAAACGCAACAAACGTCTTATTATCCTATATAACGATTCAAGTACAATATAGTATATTTCATTTCAACTTTGACATATCTATCAACTAACCTATAATCAATGTTACGAGGTAACATTCAAAGTTTGTAATAAACGCAACTTCATAACATAGTATCGTACATTCCATAAACGATAACTTCTTATTATCCTAAAGATATATAACGATTCAAGTACTTATTGTATATGTACTTTCATTTCAACTCTTTAATATATATCGACTAACATGTAATCAATGTTACGAGATAACATTTAAAGTTAGTAATAAACGCAACAAACTTCTTATTATCCTATATAACGATTCAAGTACAATATAGTATATTTCATTTCAACGTTGGCATATCTATCAACTAACCTATAATCAATGTTACGAGGTAACATTCAAAGTTAGTAATAAACGCAACTTCATAACATAGTATCGTACATTCCATAAACGATAACTTCTTATTATCCTAAAGATATATAACGATTCAAGTACTTACTGTATATGTACTTTCATTTCAACTCTGTAATATATATCGACCAACCTATAAGCAATGTTACGAGATAACATTCAAAGTTAGTATTAAACGCAACAAACTAGGGTTTGCGCGGCTACAATAGGCGTGATATGTCCTGTGTTTTTGCGCCACCTTCGACTTCATTTCCTCCTCTTTCCATTTCTTTCGTCTCGGTCTCTTAATTTCATCTCGATTTTGCGCGGCTACAATAGGCATTCTATACCCTAAACCCTTCAAATATGTCACGTCTACGATAGCCGTGCTATGACCTGTGTTTTTGCGTCGCCTTCGACTTCATTTCCTCCTCTTTCCATTTCTTTCGTCTCAGTCTCTCAATTTCATCCCGATTTTGCGCGGTTACAATAGGCGTTCTATACCCTAAACCCTTCAAATCTGGCGCGTCTATAGTAGCTGTGTCCTGTGTTTTCCAGACTTCAAAACTAGGGTTTGCGCCGCTTTCGACTTCATTTCCTCCTCTTTCCATTTCTTTCGTCTCAGTCTCTCAATTTCATTTTGTCTCCTCCTCTCCTTCTCTCCTGCTCTCCTCCTCTCCTCCTCATCTCCTCCCACGTTTGCTCATGAGGAATCACTTTGATTCCCGACGTTTGCTTAGCCGAAACCGCTTCTTTCTTGACGGACAAATGAGCAATACTTTGCAGCTCAACCTCTCACGGATCGCCACTCCGGGCGCTACTACATTGGCTGCTTGGTGAGTTGCTAAATTTCTTTGTTAATGTTTCTGATGGATTTATGGTTCTGATTTCATTTATATTTTGCTTGAATAAGGTTTGCAAAAAGGTTTGCAGATGCTGCTGCTTCTTTTAAACTAACTTGGTATGACTAATGAAGATGTTGCGTTCATCCTATCAATGGTTTGCAAAAAATACGAACGCTTGTTAAAATTGTGCTTTTAGCTGCTGGAATAACCTGAAAATTGTGCTTTTTGCAAAAACTTCAAGCCTCTTCTGGAGGAAACTTCAAGCCTATTTTAATGCATTCAAGTGTTAGTTTATTAACTCAGTGCTTTGATTTAGTTTACTTTCAATTAGATAATTTATTAGGTTAATTTCTACAGATATAGCTATATTAAAGTTTAAGTGTCGGTATTTTATGTGGGGTTTTTTTATGTTTTTTTTTCTTTCGTTGTGGGTGCATGCAAACAGAATGATCTAGTTCACATGAAATTTAGTTGTGGGTGCATTGCAGGAAACTTCAAGCCTCTTCTGGAGGAATGCTGAGATTTTTGTTATATTGTACTGTAGTATTTTACACTTGGAGCAAGTTTTACACTTAAGCTCTATATTAATGCATTTAAGTGTTAGTTTTGTTTACTGAAGTTTCTGAATTTTAGCTGCATTTCATTTTTTTACTGTATTTTAGTTTCTGGATTTAGCTTCTTTACATTTTATGAATTTTAGCTGCATTTGTGCAACAACTGAATTTTAGTTTATGAATTTTAGCTTCTTTTGTTGTTTGATAGCTCGTCGCCGGAAGACCGCTCGTCATCTGACAACGATCATTCGCTCCCCATAAGCGAGCTTCATTGCCATTGTCATCAACAAGTGGAGGAGTATACAATGGACGGTAGGGACCCCATCAACTATGGAAGACGATACTATGGTTGCGCCCGCCATAGGCTCAGCTGCGGAGCATGTAATTTCATCGAGTGGTTTGACCCCGCATATGATATAAAAACAAGCAAGCTTATTAAAAAGTTGGTCTTGGAGAATGAGAAACTGAAGTCGGACTACAGGCAATTGGAAAAACATGAGAAGTGGCTCCATAAAAATTATCACAACATGTCGAAGAATTTGAAGGCCTTAGCTTTAGAATGTATTGGTATATGTTGAATTTGTAGTTTGTGTTGTAATGTACTAGTTTGAAGACTTTAAGTTTGTGTTGTAATCTACTATCATCCTTGTTTTGCTAAATTATGGTATGCTGAATTTCTATCTAAGTTTTCTAATTACTGTCGCCCCTAGTATGAATTTGGTTTGTGACTTATGTAAAATTGTGTTGTAATTTATCTTAGTTTTCTCAATGGTATGCTGAATTTCTATTCAGTCACAATGCATTTTTCAAATGAAAGATTTAATGCCTTATTTGGAGAATCCAAACATACCATTAAAACGTTATAAGAGAAATAAAAAACGTGCATTAATGTGGCTAGTATTAATGTCTAAGCTTGGCAAACATTTTCTAATACTACTATAGAACTAGATATAATAATCTGGATTCTCCCCAAACTGTCTGCGACATTCCTTAAACTCCGTCAATCTCTGTGCAAAGAGTGTTTCCCACCATAGGTTCTTGGATCACAATGTCTTCTCCAAGCATCTGTAATGGGTGGTAATGGAGCAACATCAGTGAGCGACACCTATAAAATTACAAACGCAGATATATTTAATTAGAATATAAAAAATAAACGGGTACATTTAAGCTATAACGTAAAAGACGCCACATTACCGGGATCCAGTGGTTCTTAACCCCTACGAGTGCTACGGTAACAATTTGTGACGGAGGAGCTAGGTCTATTTGTCCATGCGGCCTTATAGGTAAGCACATCAAAGGATAAGAAGATAAGACGGCGACCGCAGCGTTGTACAGAGTGGAAAACATTAAACCCATAAATGGCATGTCAAGCCAATAAGGTCCCTCGCAAGGGGACCTGACATAGCTAATTTGAAGCATTAGATCATCCCATGTCCCTTCTCGTGTATGTGCTCGTATCAGCTCCCAATACGATCGGTTGACACGCAACTCCGCTGCCATCTCGCTACGAATCAACGGAAAGCTACCCTCACTCAATCCCTTGAGTATAGCTAATGACTGATATCCACAATGTCCGTCTGAACGCACATCTTGAGCTTGTTTAATATATCCATACCAGAAGTAGTCAATATTTTGCACCCCAAAGTCCACCCCACAATGAACCATGGATTCTTCAGGCAAATTTGAGGAAGCATCTTCCACAACGTCGGTCTTCACGTACATCTGTTCAAATTGTGATTCAACCGGTTGGGAAGGCATATCTTCATCGCCAATCTCATCAAAAGATACTTGTTTTCTAGAACGTCTAGGCTTTTTCGCCTTCTCTTTTTCCTTCTTCTTTGCCTTCGCCTCAGTTTGCAATAATTCTGCTCTTACATGTTCATGATGACTCTTTTCTCTAGTCGGAGACTCATTTCCCTTGTTCTTTGAACCCGGTGGTCTTCCCTTACCACGAATGTCTGGATCCTCGGTCGGCTCCATAAACGTACTATGTTCTGGATGCTCCAAGGCGATGTAAAGTTCACTCACTTGCCATAACGCGGCAATGCTCGAACTCCGATCTTCCACTTTAGCCCACATCTCGCGCAGTCTCAACTCTGGAAATGATATCTCAACATTGTCGTCAAGACGCCCAAATTTCAGTGGCTCAAGTTCCCAATGCAATTCCTTCCAGAAGTCATGAACGGAATATGGTGTGAGAGCGGTCTTCGTAAGGATGGCATTAACAATATCGTGGACACAAGGCATTCCAAGACATTCTCTCATCCAATAATCCTCGCAATGCTCCACATACTGCTCCTTCATTATCCGATCGTACATGGCCAACAACAACACAAAACACCTATATGAAACTCTACACATGAGCCTTGAAAACACCATTTTTGCCACCTCTGGAAACCTCGGATCGTTGAATCACAATGGTGATTGGTTCAGTGAGTTGTTCATTGTGACCCTTATCTGATCCACTTGAAAGACGATCGGACGGTGAATCCTAACAATCACTTTGTTAAAGCCGCCTCTAGTGGATGCAAGAATATCTTTCAACACACGATGCATCCCCTCAACCCTATCACAACGATAAATTGTATTAGGTTTTTACCAATACATAAAAAAATTCAACTACATAATGTTCAAAAGATACCTATTTGTAGTCCTCGTGCAAAAGTGAAGAGTGTGATCGGTCCAAGCTCTTACCGTGTTTTCTTTGTAAGGAGTCAGCCATTGCTTCTCGACGTATCTAACAAGTCCCTTCATCTGACATCTCCTTAATGCATTGATCCTCTCCTCGTAAGTTTTAACGGTGGTTGAGCAAAATAATGTCCAACACTGGTTCACAAACCTATCCGCTTTCGCACTGTCTTTTATAACCTTGTCGGTATGTGCCTTGATATTGTTTTTAATATGCACCCAACACAAAAGATGTTTTACAGTGACGTCTTGAAAAACATCTTTTATACCCTTGATTAGAGCAGTGTCACAATCGGTCATTATAGCAGTTGGCATCACTCCCAGCTCCTCAAACAAATTCCTAAGGCACCTCATAATGAATTGGTAATTGAAAAACTTCTCGTGTTGGGTGAATGCATGTGCTATGTTGAACGTCTTATGAGTGCAGGTGAAACCCACCAACTCCACCAAACGCATACCATACCTATTCATACATGTATAAATAATAGTGGATTTATCTAACTAAAATGTGGAACATATAACTATAACGAGTTGTTATTAAAATGAATTACGTACCTATTTGTCTTGTATGTGGCGTCAATGATCACAACGTGTGGAAACTTCTTCAATAGCCGTAGAGATTCATGGTGAGCAATAAACAGTACTTCGACTTCATTCTTTTTGTCCACGTCCCGAAGAGGATAATAGATGTACCCGTTCTCTTTCACAAAAACAAGTGACCATTGGGTAACGGTCAACTCTCCGCGATCCTCGTAATTAATTTTTTGCAAAAAATTCTCTACTTGTTTCATTGACGTCATATTTCCTTCAAACTTCTTCCTCAGCCCGGAAATAAATTTTTTCGGTGTCCTGCCTTCGTCACCCTCACTCCTAACCAATTTCTCCTCCTCCTCCGTCATTCGCCCAATGAATGCATTCCCATGAAGGCTAGTAAGCCTATGGTTGTGGGAGTCATACATAACATCCAAGACCCATTTGTGCGTAAGCTTATTGAACTCGTTTCGCATACGACACCCAGGCAACTCAAATTTACAACCACACTTCTTTGTGTTACGCTCACGTTTCCTTGGAGTTAGTAACTTAGATTTCGATTTACCAAATCTATCACATGTCAAAGTGACGGTGTACGGACTTGTGTGAGCTTTCACCAAAACAATCATCAATCCTTTTGCTATGTTCCTCGCCCATTCAACCATTTCGGCCAAACTACCCACACTTGACATGTACGAAAACTATCTCCATAGTCTTCCCCCTCCTATTATAATGTAATATTTCATTAAGTACTTATACTATTACAATCTTGACAAACTACTATTATAACAATACTACCGAGAACTAGTAATAAATGATGCAAATCATGTTGTTACGAGATAATATCATTGTAAAGTTCCATAATATTTTTAGCAAGGTAAAATACTCCATACCTACATGTAATAGGATTTATGTCCATATCGAATATCATTTTTTGAACACTTCTTTTTAGTAAGGTAAAATACTCCATTTTTTGAATTCATATACTTCAAAATCCTAATCCTTACTTCCTAATAATCCTTACTTCAAATCCTAACATCAATGGAGAATCTAGTACAAATCTTCGAGTGTTCAAACGATATTAAACTCAATACTAACCGTGAATATTTCGTCGTTCGGATTACAACGTCGGTTACTCCATCGTCTTCTAACAAAGAAAGCCCTAACAAACTCATTTCCTCACTTTCATCATTAGGATAAGTCATTATGAATGTGCATAGTGAATACAACTTCTTTCCTTAGTATAAACTTATATAGACCACAATATAGCCGTTTCAAAAATATAGCAGTTTTTAAAACGGTCATATTTTCAAAATTGCACGCCTAAACTAATAGCCGAAGTGAAATTAAAAAAAAAACGAAAAATTCATCACATAGGACGCCTAATATAGGCGTGCAAGAAGCACACCTATATTAGGCGTGCAGTTATCCAGCAGTATATTCAGCACACTTCGCGAAATCCTGCACATTAGCACGGCTATATTAGCCGCACTACTGTATCAATAATTTGCCAAAGCTGCTCGGCTGGATTAGCCGCGCAAGTAGGATCATTTTTTAATATATTCGCCATAATATTTATCTTTTTGTTTCAAAAACCATTTTCTAATAGAGCGGTTAATATAGGCGTGCAGATCTGTAGTATATTTTCCAAACATGACGATATTATTGTCAAAATTGATGTATGCATGCCTGCTTTTTTGTTTTTGTATGTTTATGACAGTGTTGATGAGTTGTAGTTCAGGTGCCTTATCATCTTATCATTATTCTAGCTACAACACTACATGGAATCTTTGAGTATGGTGAGAGCGAACTTAACTTAAGCTACTTTGTGAACATATCTGTAATGCATAATTGAAACAATGGGAGAGAAACAACACTCCGGGTGCCTTGAAACTATATCATATTATCATTGCATTATTGTACTCTTATACGTTATGATTTGTTTTCGGTGTTGCTGAAGAACCATACTTGTATTGCAGAGAAGGATTTGTTGGTCTGCACCAGGTCACATCAAGAAACTTAATTGTTTGTATAAAACACCACAAGCGATTAGATTTTACATCGATATTCTATATCCAAGCGTGTTTTACTTGCTTTAGTTTGTGTCATTGTTGAAAAGAAATCAGGCATATATAATCAATTTCACCCAAATGTCTAGAGGTATGCTTCTTTGTTTGTATGCTGAGTTTATCCGGATTCGGTCAGGATGAGCCAGTGGTAAGTTAGTGTTTGGCTGTGAGTTAGTGTTGGGTTTGTCGAATTTTGGTTCTTTTCTCGGTGATTGCAATTAAATAAATGAAAATTGATTTTTAGATCAGTGGACGTTTTCCTTGGCTGGTGTTAGCGAATAATATTTTTAGAGTTTCCACCATAAATGCATCCAGACCTAACTTTCTTTCTTACTAGTATTTTTGTTGTAGCGCGGATTTTACGGTCTGTAAAACTTCACAACTATCAATCCATGAATTTGAGAAATAAAAGAGTAGAAAATGACGATAGGTTTCATATGATCAATTATTGATGTGTTGTTGACCCTAAATTTTCAATTGAGTCACTCAGATGAAAATGTAGGAAAGGAAATAACAAAAGAGAAAAATCAACGTCCGGCCTATATGCACGCGATTTTTCCCTAAATGCACATGAATCTGTGCGCAGAACATACGCGCATAGATCTTTACAGTGCAAAATCTTGTGCGCACAAGTTATGCGCACATATTCGCGTGCATTTAGGAGAGAAATCGCGTGCATATAGCCATTGTCAAAATCAAGAAACATAGATTAATTACAGCACAAAGCCCTGAATGTAGGGTGTTTAATTTGGCCAAAAACCTAATTTTATGTTATGCAAGTTTAATCCAAAAATATATAATTATACTTTACTTCCCTTCCCGGCCCGTAGCTTGTAAGCTTGTTTTCTCTCTTCATCAATGTAGCTTCTTAGTTCGGTTCTTGAGGACACATGTCGTTTTCATGAACTTGCCTCTTGATGCTTTCCTTTCAAGCCTTTTTTGCGTGATTTATCATCCTCGGTTATTCCCTAAAGGCTAAAATACAACGGGGGAAAACCTCGCAGCCGGAAAATTGTAACTCCCACCCACTCTTTGGCGCAATAAGGATGTGCCCAAGAGTTTTTTTAAAAAATCGGTTCAGTTTTGGGCGCACCTAGGATGCGCCCAAAACTAAACCGAATTTTCAAGAATTTTGAAGGCAAAACAAAAAAAAAAAATTCTTTTTTTGGCGCATCCAGGGTGCGTCCATAACCGACCTGGGTTTTTTGGGCGCGTTACGGATGCGCCCAAAACAGGTGCGAGTTATAATTTTTCGGGTGCGGGGTTAAACGCCCAAATACAATCATCAGATGGGAAAAAAGCTCTTCAAACAAAAAACAAAATCAGGAGCATTAGACATTATGAAAATCAAAACTATGGTGTAAATGCAACAAATTTTTTACCACTGACCAATTTGATAAAAATTCTTTATATGATTCCATAAGCTTGATATATTGTATAGGTTGATATCTTAAAAAAGTATAGCCAAGTTAATTCGAGGAATCTTTTTAAGAAAAAAATTGAAAATATCAATGACTTACTCATGTTTGACATACATTTTTTATTCTTAGCTAAATTCATATGTGACGTCAAATTGGTGGTGCATAGAATAACTTAAATGAATTTGATAGCTAAACAAAAGTTGTAGATTCATGTTAGAATTAACAGTAAGTACAATCACATATTCAGTTTCAAATTTACCAAGAGTTAGAACAATTAGGAGAGCCTGATTAGCATATATGAACAATAAAAAACATGCAACATATGGTAATAAAATAAAATGTACCATTCTGTCCAACGCTTCTAGTGATAAAGAAGTCAGGCTTCCTAATCTTTTGTTGCATCTTGTTTGGAAAGGGTGAACACAAACTGCTCACCCATGTTGGCCATCATGTCCAGGCTTATGTTCTTCATCGTTGATGCACATCTGCAAGATTTGTATATCAAGGCTAAGAGTATGACCAACATTTCAAATAAGACCCAATTCCAGAGTTAAATCGCGGGTAAATTTGAGATAGATGATATCCTCCACCAATAAACAAAATATGTGATAGCTGATGAAGAACTTGGGTCATACACTCATACTATAAGTACCATTTTCAATCATACACTAAACTGAAATTGGTCAAGAATTGATGGTTATGATATGGAAAATGCAGCACAACACACCTTCAATACAATTTCCAAATTGTTTAAGATTAACACATTTTAGTGCTTTCTCCTAAAAAAAACATAACGAAGAGAACTACTCACCTGAAGATAATGCTTAATCAATTCATTCAGACATATTATCAAACACCTTGACGGCAAGCTATTGATTAGTAAAATGAGAGCCAAATTGCATTTCTTTTCTCACTTCAATAAGAAAGATCGTGTAGATAGGTGATTTGTTACCTTGGTTAGCGAGTGGGAACTTCTTGCAAACCCTTTCTAATTTATAGGATTGTGCGGAGATAATGCTCGCTTTCGGCTTTCTTTGTTGCTGCCATTTCGCTCTTTCTCGTGTTTGTTGTGTCATCGATCACAACAATAGGATAAATATGAGAATTAGGATAAATAGAAAAGAAGCAAACCGAGATTCCTTCACTTGGCACCAGATCTGCTTATCAAATTGCACATGTGAAAATACTGGACGTTGAAGTCTTGTGCTCTAAGCTCATCATTCCCTAATTTGTATAGAAGATTCATTAGATTTGACAATAATAATAAATGGAAACATCAGAAGATTTGAGTAAATTAAGATTTGAATATTACTATGCTCTAAGTTTATCTCAAGAAGATGGAATTTACCTTTCTCCAAACACATATTCAGCTCATATTCTTGTTAGATAAGGCACAAAAGAATTGCAAGGGGGTGGAGGATGTGCTGCGGTCTGCCGGGCATTTTTCGTAGGAGAGTCGTGTGGTGGAAGATGATAGAAATCTGACGGTGTGGTGTGAATATGAATCAAATTAAGAGTCGTGGTGGAAAGAAGTAACGCCTGATGAAAGGATTGAAGAAAACAACAATTATGCTTTTATCAATGTGGCACTCAAGGTCTGTGTTGAAGGACCTCAGACGTTACGAAATTGGAACTGTGAAGACTGAAGAGTTAGCCTAGCGTGGAGAAGGTGTGTGTGAAGTGGGTCCTGTATGGTTTGGGTATGTGATTGGGCTTAATTAGGGCTAACAATACCATCCCATTCTTAAAAATCAGAAAGAGAATTAAAATTAGTTAGGGAATAGTTCGATTTAAGAAAATTGAATAAGGAGCATTCAAAACACTTTAAAATTAAATGCAAAGCATTCATTTATAAAAAAAATCACAAATTATATAGTAGATTAGATTAGATAGATTAGATAGATTGGTTTAAGTTGCTTCATCTTTCAATGAAACTATGCCACGTACAATTTCTTAGATAACCAACTCATTATCCAGTTCAATAAAGTTATACATTTGAAGCAGTTTGAGTTTCTTAGTCCTATTTGAACCCAACTAATTTATTTGTTAATTTGTTATATTGAGATACCTAATGTTTGTGTAAAGAAGTTTAGACATGGTTTCATGTCATTGGCGGTATGACAATCTTTTTGTGTTCTTAGGATCATCCGGAAGGATGATTTGGTATTGTCATTCATCTAGGATGGATTCTCGGTCCTTGGATAGTTAAAAAAAATTCTTTAATTTATATTCCACTATGAGAATGAAACTCTCCGTATAACTTATCGGGCTTCATGAATGTATGCATCGATACTCTACATCAACATGGGAATCTCTCACTTTCTTTCTTTTAGGTAATGGAGAATGAGTCCTTATTTGATTCAATTGACCTGTCTCCTTTCGAATTTCTTAGCCGTATTTAAAATGATAAATTTATTTGAGAATCCGATTAGATGATAACCTGATTAAAGTTTCGATCTCAAGCCAATCCCCCCTTGAAAAAAAACAAGTGACCTCATCATGAGGACCATCCAGGTGTCGATATTGTGGACATAGCTCATCTTCCAACCATTAAGATCACATTTGATAACCCCATGGATCCTCCACTTATTGTGTCACGTGAAACCGTGATTACATCCCATTTTCCAATACAATATATATGTGTATATTTTAGTGCAACTATCATGATCGTATTACATATAAATGTAGAATATCTAATACCATGTCTCAGTTGCAGACTCAATCAACTCATTCTGTTCCTCAGTGAACATATCACCTAACCACATTACAGAACGTATCACATAAAACATACAGATATATGGAGAAATATGTATAAGCATGAAATTGTTGTCTATGTCGTCTTTGGATATATAGGAATTTAGATTAAAATGATGCTTACCATGAGAAGATTCAACGTCCAAAATGAAGTCCAGTGCATAATCATCTTGGCCGTCAGAACCAGACACATCTGAGTCTCAGACTCTATAACAATAAAACGCACATATAAGGCATTCAACACTTGCCTCATCCAACAATGCAGACATGAGTCATTATTCTTACTCTTCCAAGAATCTCCACAAAAATCATAGAACTAAATCAAACACTCAATAGTGTACTCCGGCATCCAAATTGGTATTCAAAACCATAAAATCATCAAATCTCAAAAGCAGAAGTACTCTAAATCAACAATGCGCATACCATCAGAGCGCTCATTATTTTTTGCCGGAGCAGAGTCACGGTTCTTATCCTTCGAGCTGAAGCTTCTCGACGTCGATGGCTGCGTCCGCTCGTCAAGAACATCATTGATCCGTTTCCGGTGGAAAGTTCCGACTTCTGACCTCGAAGATCCGCTTTTCTTATCCTTATACATATTCGCGCTATTATTTATAGAGTGGAGTAAAGCAGCCCAGTTGAGATCGAATTGGAAGGTATTGGTGCTACTCGGGGAAAATGTGTAAGCATCCAGAAGATCGAAATCAGAACAACAGATTTTATTAGGGTTTTATGCGACTATGGCACTACACTCCTGCCAGACTGCCAGGCTATGTCTTCGTTAAGCTTGAATTTTACTATTTGAGTGATTATTAGTTTTATTTCGGATAAATGTGGTAGTTCAAAATTACAACTTACATAAGTGAAGTGTCAGATGTTCATAATTATTATTTTGTATGATCAAAGAACATGATAAGAAACAATTATGCTTTTTTCATACAAAAATTGGGACGCACCAGATGGAAAACGTTGATCACATGCCGACCAAAGAGGAACACTTAGCAGATTGCATTTGAAACACAAGGAGCAAGGACCAACTAGGAACATGGCATGCATGTAATGCAAATATAGAGAGAGATTAGAATGAATCTTCAGTGAGAGAAATAATATCTGAAGCAGAGAGGTACATGCATCATTACAATTTTCAATATAATTGAACAAAGCTTTATCCAGCTTACACCAACATCCTAACTTACTCTTTTTCCCCCTTTGGTAAATGACTAACTTCATCATGTTTCGGCTTGCAGAAGACAGGCAGCAGGCACATTGATCTTTGTTACTGCAAATATTTTCAAGATTTGTGGATCTTGAAACCAAATACCCTTGGCACATAATTCTGAGGAGGCTTTTGGGGCCTCGCATTCGGATATGTCATCAGAAATAGGTGAGGAAACGTTGTCCCAAAATATGCTCCATCTACGCCTGTGACAAGTGAAGGAAATCTTTGCAGGGGAAAATAAACATGGAAGAATGAGTGAAGTGCTTCTAAATCTTCATCGTGTGTTTTTCCTTGACACAGTTTCCTTATAAATAATGATTTTTTTTAATTCTAATTATTTATAATAGATGAGATAACGCAATTTAAAAAGGATACTGCCTTGGTATTTTGATCTTGGATAGTAAACATCTTCACATTTTGGGCAATAAATCTTGACAGTGCTGGATCTTGGAATGTCAGATTGACCAACAGGAAGACACGCCTGTCCAGAGCAGTAAACCCTTGGGCATCGCCCGAATTCATAGTTTTTATACTTCTCCAGCTGAAAAAAGAAGAAGAGATCAGAACACTTATTTGAGTAAATGAAGTGTAAAAAAACGTGAAATGTATGGAAGCAGTCATAATGGAATGAACATCTCAGTGATCTAACCATTGCTGCCATTCCCTTGCTCGTCAAGATGTAACGGACGTGAATTAGACCATATAACATCTCTGCAGCAGATTCAATCAATTCATTTTGTTCCTCAGTGAACATGTCACCTAACCAGTTTAAGAGAGGGGATGCAGAAAATGTCAGACAGAATAGTGTTAACCCAAGATGGAAGCTAGATAGAAATTTTTACAGATACTGAAATCATACAATAGTCAATAAATCTATCACATAAAGCAAAGAAGGGATCATATAGTTGTGGTTAAGGCTTTCAGAATACTATTGTCGTCACTAGTAACTATTAGTCCAATTTATTATAAATGAAACTCAATGAGTAGCAAGAAGCATCCAAATTAGGGAAATAGCTGGGAAGAGGTGAGTTCCGGTGTAACGAGTATTGTGGTGCAACGGTGTAACGAGTATTTACCTTCAATGGTATTCGAGTTTGCTAAGGTTGATATTCAACTTTATGTAGATTTAGGTTATATATGCACTAATCGCATTCTCATATGTTTGTGCCTCTATTCAATCTTTTACGCTATTTATTCATGTTTATTTAGTTGAATATCTACCCTATATTGATATAGGTAAATTAAGTTGAATATCAACCTTAACAAACCTTAATACCATTGAGGGTGAATACTCGTTACACCATAAGAGGATGTTACACCAGAACTTAAATCTAGCTGGGAAATAAGTAGGAAGTACGTGCAGTCTGGCGTAAGTAATAAAAAAAAGCAGAAGTAGAATTCCAAGATTACATATAAACAAGAGAGGTCAAAGAGGTAACAGGAATATAGCCAGTATACAATTTATTGTGTATAGAAGGAAGAAACTCTTAGTGAGTGTAGTAATCACATACGCACACCCATGCAGCACAATAGGGTAAAAAACATCATGGATAAATCATCAAATTTGTTCAGGAAAACTGTATTTAGTAGCCGTTATTCTTTATCAGGCTGAGATACAACTTCAACAACAATTATACAGCTTGTCCACAATCAACAAAAGCAAAGTGGGTCAGTTCAACGACATGCATTTCGAAAACAATGCAAAACATAAGTAAAGGGCACAAATCCTTATAATAGTTTCCAGACGTTGCGCTATGATGAAATGTTAACAGAATACTTACTATTAGAAGATTCAACATCCAAAATTAGATCAAGTGCATATTCATAATACGGAACTTGACTGCTTAAGCTGCAAAGGTTGAAATCATCTTGGATGTATTCATCATCAACTTCACAGAAAAACTCGTTCCCTCGTAAATTGCAAAACCAAGAAATCCACGATGTATCATCGCCTTCAGAACCATATACATCTGAATCTGCACTGTCTGTGTCGGACTCTGCCATACATAAATTCTTGATTATCAGTCTTGTATACAATCTTAACACTAGGCAATTAAGTACTAAACACAATTCACATTACAAATCATCACATTATGTCACTACTCTCATTCATAATCAAACATGCCAGCAGTACAGTAGGTTTTCAACTTAACCTCAAATTGTAATTTGACTTTCAAGTCAGAAGATTCCAAAGGTATATACTTCCATTTTATTTGAAAATTGAAGAACTCCATTCATATATATATATATATATATATATATATACGCACAAGTTCAAACTTGAAACTCACCATCTGAACACTCCTTATTCTTCGTGACAGCTGAAGCCGACGAGCGCGATTCACGATTGTCCGGCGGCAACGGCTTTCCAGCGGAAGTCGAAGGAACCGCCAATCTTACCTCCTTGTCCTTGGAGCTCAATCCTCTCGACGTCGATGGAGACATCCGCTCAAGATGCTTGCTGAACACATCGCCGATCCGCTTCCGATCAACAGCTCCTGCCTTATCCTTGTACATGGTTTATGTTTGCACCAAACCCTAATTAACACAAAAAATCAGTAGAACACTCCGAAACTTGGGGTTGGAATAAAATTGAACAGATCGATAGTGAAATTTGAAGGGAGGATGAGGAATCTGAGAGAAGCGGAGAGATCGGAAGAGAAATGAGTTGATGGTTTGGGAAGATGGAAGGCGAAATGATTTCGAATTTTTAGGGTTTTGCTCACTCTCGTCCTTGCGAAGGGGAAGGAATGTTGGGCTGTCGCTTATCTGCCTCCCACTGTGGCTTGGCCTTTCCCTCGTTCCTCATTTCCTCATCGTCTTTTATTCATTTTTTTTTCGATTCCGGAATCACTACAGAATTATTACGGACGCAAATATGAACTTTGCTTCAATTATACTCCGTATCGGATAATAATACGTAATAATCAGGATTTATAATCGTGACCGTCAAAAGGAATCCAGCAATTGGGCCTTCAACACTCCCACGCTGCCAAATGAATTACAGAAGAATTTGTGTGCAATGTATAATGTATTATTGGGCACTATATTTATAACAACTACACTTCCAAACTAATGATGGCTTCCGGTCCGGTCCGGTCCGGTTCCGGTCCTCCGGAAAAAACCGGTTCCACCGGTTCCGGTCCCGGTTCCGGTCCGGTCCGGTTCAATCCGGTTCCGGACCGTTTCCGGTTCGGACCGGTTTTTAAAAAAAAAAAAAAAAATTTAAAAAAATAAATAAAAAAATATAAAAATAATTTTTAAACTTAAAAAAAATAATTATAAAAAAACGCTATTAAAAAAGAATGTTTTGTCATTGTTTTTAAGTTTAAAAATTATGTTTAAAAAACTTAAAAAAAATGATTATAAAAAAACGCTATTAAAAAGAATGTTTTACAAAACATTCTTTTTAATAGCGTTTTTTTATAATCATTTTTTTTAAGTTTTTTAAATTAAATATGAAGGAACAAAAAAATTAAAAAAAATTCGGCTTGCACTTAACAGTGACTTACTTGTTAAGTTGCCTACGTATCCTCTCGGGTTAGAGGAATCAAAGCCCACGTAGTTCTTTACCTTTTTTCAAAACCCGTTACCTAAGTCGAATCTTCGGCGGATGAATCGGTGCGTATCGTAGTAGAATCTCCAATCCACTCGTCTTCCGATGACTCGTTAATGTTACGTTGTTGCCTCATTGCGGCTCTCTTCCAATCGCAAACACAACATTGCGCCTCCAATGACTCCGGTGCCAAATTTGATCTCTTCCTCGTTAAAGTGTTGCCTCCTGCACTAAAAGTTTGTTCCACCGCCACGGTTGAAGCGGGGACGGCAAGAACTTGAGCCGCAATCTTCGCAAGCGTTGGAAACATGCTCCTATGATCCTCCCACCACTTCAAAACATCTAAAGTTTCACAACTAACAAACTCAAAGTTGGTGTTAAGATAGTTATCAATTTCCGCATTCGTGTTTGTAACTCTTGGTCTTTTACTAAAATACGTAGCTCCAAAGGCCCCCAAGCTACTAGAGCTCGAAGAAGCCGGAGGTAATTGTGAAGTAGTCGGAGAATCCGAAAAATGAGTAAATAAAGTTTCAATGTTTGTTCTAGTTCTAGAAACCATACCTAAAATATCCTCTAGTTCACCGTCGGCTAAAATATATCCATAATAGTCATCTAAAAAAGCGTGTAAAACTCCTAATTTAAGTCTAGGATCTAAAACACAAGCAACAAGAAAACAATCGGGAATATATCTATAGTATTGCAACCACTTACTCCTCATGCTTGCAACGGATTCCTCAATGCCGGGAATTTTAGCTCCCTCACTTAAACCAGCCATAACATTACAAGCTTCCAAGACAAAAACATTACTACTTGGTATATAAACATGACTAAATCTCTTTGTTGCATCACTAAAACATTTTAAAAACGTTGCAATACTTTGACATATATCCCAACCTGATTCGCTAAAATAGAAAGTAGAGCCAGAAAGGTTTTGAGAAACAAAAGACGTTAAAACTTGTTTATATTCTATACATTCACATAGTAATATGTAAGTAGAGTTCCATCGGGTACCCACATCTTTTGAAAAACGTTTTGGGTGCACCCCGTTAGTTTTACAAAAGGTCATCCAATCTCTTGTAACTTTAGGATGCCCCCAAATATACTTAATAACGTTCTTAATTGGATCAAAATGATAACTCATAGCACGTAAACCATCTTGAACACATAAGTTTAAAATATGACAAGCACATCGAATATGAAAAAATCTCCCACCAAATAAAGGTTGACACATTTCTTGTAAATCTCTAATAGATGCGGTGTTAGCAGATGCATTGTCGAATCCAATTGAAAAAACTCTATTAAGTAGTCTATATTCTTCTAAAATTGTACGAATCATCATAGCAATATTTTGTGCGGTATGTGAATCATCAAAGACTCTGAATGCCAATAAACGTTTTTGCATTGTAAAATGATGATCTACAAAATGACATGTAACACCCATGTAAGAATGGGTTTGAGTATTATCACTCCATATATCACTACAAATAGAAACATTCATATCATTTTGCGAAAAATAAGAAACTAATTCGGCCTTGTGTCTTTTATAAGCCTTAATTACGTTTTTCTTAATCACTTTCCTAGATACGGATTTAAAAGCGGGTTGTGTATGCTCTTTAATATACTCATTAAATCCTACATTTTCACTAAATCGAAATGCTAAATGATCAACACAAATAGCTTCGGCTAATGCTACACTATTAGCTTCATGATCAAAACGAAATAAAGGGTTACCGCTAGTAGAAGATGCAAATCCGCCGGAAATTTGCGTTTGTCCCCCTAGCATTCCCATCTCGGCGACGTGTCTGTGCTCCATGTGTTGTTGAAGGGTTCCATATCCTCCACTTTTCTTCCATTGGAATGTCGCCTCGCAAAAGTTACAAGAAACAATAATTAGTCCGGGATCATAATCCTCGGCCTCGAGTTCCTCGATACCGGGTTCTAATTTAGTAAACCACTTTGTAAAAACAGGAGATGTTAGTTTCCGGGATTGGTTCCCGGAGGACCCGGTCCCGGTCCTCCCCCCCCTACCCCTAGCCGGCCTCGAACCGCTAGCTTGCCCTTGAGGCCTAGCGGTCCTACCCCTACCGGAGGACCTAACTTGGGAGGTGGGAGTGGGAGTGGGAGAAGTGACATTATCACTCTCTTGGGTGTCAAAATGATCCGCCATAATATGATTAAGAACAATTAAATAATATGATTAAAAGCAATTAAAAACAATTAAAACAATTAAAACAATAAAACAATAAAACAATAAAACTTAGAACAATATAATAATGTGATTAAAAATGTAAAAGCAATAAAATATTGAAAGACAAAAGCTAATTAAAAGGAAGATTAAGAAAGGAAGAGATTAAGAGAGATTGTTGATGGAATTTGAGAGATTATGAGATTGAGATTTGAGAAAGAGAAGAGAGATTGTTGTTGTTGGATGTGTGATTTGAAGATTGTATGGTATGGTATTTATAGGGGTTTGATATGAATTTTTTAATATTTAAAAATGAATTTTTTTATTTTTTTTTTTTTATTTTTTTTTTTAAATTTTTTTAACCGCCGGTTTATTTTTTTATTTTTTTTAAAAAACCGCCGGTTAACCGGCGGTTAAAAAAAAAATTTAAAAAAAATAAAAAACCGGCGGTTAACCGCCGGTTCGAAAAAAAGGATTTCCCGAACCGGAACTGGACCGGGTCAAAACCGGTTCCTACCGGTTCCGGTCCGGTTCCGGTTTTGACCCGGTCCGGTCCCGGTCGAGCCATCCCTATTCCAAACTAGAGATTAATAAAATACCCTAGTATAAATATGCACCTTCCAGATCCAATTCTATTCCACGCTTCTCCCATCATGCCTCTCTCATATCGAAATCGATCTACCGTCGAGCTTCAGATTTCTGTTTCGAACTCTTGCGATCCGGAAACTCGCTTGATGCAATCGTGCGATTTGCGTTCCGCTTTTACTTTCGACATTGAAGATCGGAACTAGTTAGGGCACCAATTGCGACTAATCTCTCCGTCCCCTCAAGCACACAACCGAGAGATTCGCCGGATCTCACCAATTGCGACTAATCTCTCAAGCACACTACCGAGAGATTCGTCGGATCTGAAGAACGCTTTCCGAGATTCGCCGGATCTAAAGAATGCTTGCAGAGATTCGATTTCATGGAACTAGGACTTCTTAGCGATCGCCGATGGCTTCACCTCTGATTCACGATTCCTCTGATAAGTATGTTAATTTGATTCAGGAAATGCTTTGTCTGCTTTTGTATTGTTTCGTAGAACATGATTTATAGGTTATTAGCTAACTGCTCAATTATTAAACATTTGTCTGGATTGTGATGATACTGTGTTCTATCATTATGGAGTTTCCTCGTTTATAGACTTTTCATGTGACCATATCCTGAGGTTGCAATTGAAATTTGACTAACATGCTTTTGGCTAAGTTAACTTCTAAACTGGGAGATCAGATCATGTAGTCTGTCTGTTCAATAATGCATTGATAGTATTGTTTTCACCTTCTAGTGATGCATTTATAGGTCCTGTAGGTACAAATTTTTATGTGCCTTACTGCATGTGCTAGGGTGAAGAGATAAGACTTTGAATAATGAATTTGTCTATTCTAGACTTTGAATAATGCATTGATAGAATTGTTTTCACCTTCTAGTGATGCATTTATAGGTCATGTAGGTACAAATTTTTATGTGCCTTACTGCATGTGCTAGGGTGAAGAGATAAGACTTTGAATAATGAATTTGTCTATTCTAGGCATGTCCAGTATCTACATTTCCAGCAGGCTTGTTGCAGACATCTTTCACCTCATTGTTCTCTGTGTGCATTTCTTATAAAATGTACAAACTGGTGTTTTTTGAAGTAGACTATATGCTTGAGTTGATTGTTTAAAATTTGTTTTGCAGGAAGCAAAAATGCTTGAATAGAAAAAAGAAGAGATAAATGCCTCAAAATGGATCTTCTCAATCCTTCAATGTGTTGACAACTTCTTTTTTAGTATGTGTTGACAATATTTTAGTGTGTTTATAGTTTTTAAAATGTGCTGACAAATTTATTTAGTATGTTGACAAGTTTTGTAATATTACACGTGTTGTATGTTCTTGACCGTAAATTAGTCATGTTGACAACTTATTTAGTCATGTTGACAACTTATTTAGTCGCGTTGACAACTTATTTAGTCGTATTGACAACTTATTTAGTCGTGTTGACAACTTATTTTGTCGTGTTGACAATTTATTTAGTCGTGTTGACAATTTATTATTCTTGTTGACAACTTATTATTCTTGTTGACAGTTCTATTAAAATTTTTGTTGACAGCTCTGTTATAAATTTTTTTGACAAATCTGTTAAAATTTTGTTGACAACTCTGTTAAAAAAATTGTTGACAACTATGTTAAAAAATTTGTTGACAGCTTTATAAAAAAAATTGTTGACAACTCTGTTAAAAAATTTGTTGACAGCAAATGGGGTACTTTCTTATAACTTAAAAAAGTGATGCAAAAACTTAAAAACATAACAGTTTTAGGGTATTTACCCAAAAACCGGTGAATTAGCCCATGAGCCCATGACCCTAGTTTGAAAGAGAGAAAGTTTCTGGTGAGGGAAAGCGCGAGTAAGTGTGGCCCATTGAACTCTTTAGAGTTTTTAATTAAAAAAACAAGTCTCTCATAGTTTTCATTAGTTTTCTGTAGCCCCAATATAAACCCTAGTTTTAATTAGGTTTTTTTTTCAGCCCCAAATTATTTCCTCTCCTCCCTCGCGCTAATGAGAGTCTTCAATGCAATCCTCTCATCTCTTCTTCGAATATGAGCATCACCTCCTCCCATATGTTCTTCGAGTCTGAGCGTCGCCGGCGAAGATGGCCACACCGGATCAGATCGCTTTCCAGGGAGGAAATCATCGTTTTCCTTATTCGATTTCTCCTCTGATTTTCTCTCAAGATCTGTCGCCAACGTTAATGGGGACTATAGCCATATTTAGAGTCATCATTCATTTATCGGTTGCATCTACAATGAAGGTAAGAGAAGTTCAAACAAAAAACCAGGTTTTGCGAAATGTCTGCATCTGCTATATGTTTCTATCAATTGATTTTTGAGATTGTTCATCAATTACGGTCTCTGATTTTTTTTTTCTTCATATGAAAAATTAGGCCTCAAGTTTGAATATGCATCTGCTATAGTGCCTTGTTTAATCTGTTCGTTTTGCGATTCGTGTCGCTGTTTCTTTTTTCCTTCTGAATATTGGCTTCAAATTGCATCTCGTTAGTAATTTTGATTGCAGAAAGTCTTAGTCGAGCAAAAAAACTACTGATGTGTAGAAGTTGAGTTTTTGACGTAGACAAATGTAAACTGTGGTATATTGTGCAACTTTTTGTAATCTGTTGCATAACTCCTTTACTTATCAATGAATTTCAGCAAAGAGGAAGTTTGAAAGGTTAAGTGAAGTAGAAACCTTAGATAACGATTTGCAAGGCATACTACCTGTGATTAGATCAAACCTTTGATTGTTGCTTACATTTCAGTCCTCTTACAAAATGTTCTATCTTAAAAGGACTGCTGGATTAAGGACGAGCTATGTGAACTTTAACAAATAACAAGTACTTTCCCTAGTCAACCTTGTATTCCCTAACAATCATTTGGAAAGTGTATGCATTATCCAACTCTCATCCATATATATTGTTTTTTTCAGGAACAGGAAGCTAGAACAGTCAGAAACAAAACCAGCCATGGTCAATGATTCTCCACAACACAGGAAAGTGTTTTGTGTGCCATGGACAAAAAAGGACTTCATATCAGAAGAGTCTGATAACTATGTTGATTTGTTGGTGGAATGACACTGGAATGACACTTTTTATATGAGTTTATGAGTATAATGACACTTTTTAATGTGGTTTTACAAATATAGTGACACTTTTTATTTGGTGGTAGGAGTGTAATGACACTTTTTAATTGTGTAAATGACAATTTCTATGAATATTATATAATGACACTTTCATGTGACTTTGTGAGTGTAATGACACTTTTTATTCGATACATAAAAGTGTCATTTTAAACCAAAAGTGTTATATGAAAACAATATCAAACTGTCATAAGTTTGTGAGTGTCAGTGTCGTTAATTTAAAAGTGTAATTAATTTAAAAGTTTCATTTGCGTTAAAAGTGTCATTAGTATAAAGTGTCATTACAAAATAAGTGTCATTAGTATAAAAGTGTCATTAAAAAATAAGTGTAATTATTAAAATAATTAGAAACTTGGGAGAGAAACTTGGTGGAGGGGGTTAGTTTCTTAATAAAAACTTTACACAAATGTCATTTACCCTACTCACCGGGGAAAGTGCTCGTGTTTATAAAATAATATTAATGTTTATATTTTAGGCGGTCATATTTATAATTACAATACTCATATTATGAGTTGAGGAAGGAGTTGTTGCTTCTAGTCGAGAAGGTTACGTTAGTTAGGGTTGAGGAAGGAATTGCTAGTTGTTCGGGGCTTGTGAATTGTAATATGAGTGACTCACGCCACTCAATATAGAGGTCAGGTGTTACACACAGAGAGAGGAATAGACAATCTTACGGTTAATGTTAAATCATATACGTTAGATAAAGAACTTTGTATCGTTTTTTAAGCAACGGAGATAAAGATATGACATCATTAATCTTGTATGATGATAAATCATCTTATCATCTTATCTTATCTTATCTTATCTTATACTATATATATATATATAAAAAAGCTAGTTGTTTGTTGATCGAATTGAATGAAATTAATGGACCGGAAATTAATGGACTTGATATAGTGTTTATGGCCCACTTCATTAGTCTTGATCAGTACTATTCAATATTACTAAAAGAATTGGGCCCAAAAGATCCCTTCAATTTATAAACTTTGTTTTTTGGGTCGTAGACTGTTGGGTGTTGCTTTGTTTTTTTTGTTATGCAGAGACCCTTTACGTTCTAGCGTGTGTTCTCGTACCATGTACGGGGTCGTATGTAATAAATATTTTAATAATATATTTATATTTTATACTATTAATTAGTTTATAGATTGTAGTTAATAATTTATAGATTATAGTTTATAGTTTATGATTTATGTTTTATAATTTAAGTTCATTAATAACTCAACTTTTTAGATTGATAACATAATAATAGATAAAGATATATATAAATATATAAGATAAAGATATGATATGATAAAAGATAAACATCGATATATTTTTTTTGTTATATAACCTATGAGGGGGGCTCTTGTGAGGACAAACCTTATGGTGAGGACATGAGGACGGATCTGGACCCTTCGATCAATCAACCTATGGTTGAGATTAAAAGGGAGAAGGGATCCGGTGTGATGCACGCGCGTGAGATCGGATCATATAAGCGGTGGCAATATGGTAAAGTTAAAAAAAAATTGAGGGCAACTTAGACATTTCCCCAGAAGATCATAACAGATGGGAAAGAGAAAAAAAAATCCAAAAACTCAAGAGAAAAAGGGAGGAGAAGAGGCGATTCGGCGATTCAGGAGAAACCCTAAATCTCGGAGCGAAATCGATCGCAACGACCACAAATCAAAGATCGAATCCTAATTATGATCAAGCAAATCAATCTCGCTCAAGAAATTCTACATCTGGAAGGGAGAAACAATCCATTTCAGAAGTCGAAGGAAGTTGCAAGCGGTTACGACTGGAAAAAGGCGAAAAGCAAGAAGGAAGATATTGGAGAAGAAATCGAGAACAAATCAAAGGCAACGCAAGATCCAAGCCATTATATCGACCTCACGGTTGAAGGTAAGTGAACATCAAAACCAAAAATTAGGGTTTTCGAACAAAAATTGCATGAACTCAAGGTTGAAGGTAATTGATGTTCAAACATGGACTAAAATCATCAGCATGAAGTTATTTTGAACATAAATGTTAGATGTAGTTTCTAGGGTTCATAAGAAATCAGTTTTCCTTTAGATTCTGGATTTTGGTTAATGCTTCATCCCTGACAAAGTGTGATTGAATGTCTGAAAAAGATACTAAGTGAAATCAACTTAATGTGAGTACATGGATAGAGATACCTCATATTTACAGTGATATGCAAAATGTGTTGTTGTTGTGTTGTGGGAAAAGTATTGTAGGAGTCGATTAAACTACTTTTTATTCATCTCTTTTAATAAACAATGTCTAGCTATGTACATCTGATTTAAAGTGATATGGAAAATGTGTTGTTGTTGTTGTGTTTGTCAAAATGTCTAGCTATGTACATCTGATTTGAAGACTTGATTGGCAATGAACTTAATTTGCCTCAAAGACTTGATAGATAAGATTGACACAATTGCAGTAGTTGTATTCTTTGAACTAGTGCACTAAACTCTTTAGTAAGAAGTAGTAGGTTCATTAGCACTAGCTTCACCGTAGACAAGGATTCAACTCAGTATCTATATCTTGTTCACCACTTTACTGATTTTCCTTGCAGACACACCACAAGCAAATGCTGAAAACTCTCCTAAAAGAGTTTACAACAGAAGAAGAAGTATGAGAATTAAACTTCGAAATTCTCAAACAAGTGAAGAAAAGTACTCAACAACAATACAAAGTCAGGAACAACAAAGAGAGGAACACTGTGACGATGAAAGATCAGACAATGAGAATGAGGAAGACAACTCTACACAACAGAGCAAAGTCAAGAGGAACACTGTGACGATGAAAGATCAAACTATGGGAATGACGAAGACAACTCTACACAACAGAGCAAAAGTGAAGAAGAAGAAGAAACACAGGAACAATATGTCACAACTCAGGAAGTAGGACAAACACAAGAGAAGTACGTTACAGAGGAAGGGACTCAAAAAGATAATATAGACGGAGATGAAGAAATGATTGACACAACTCAGAAACCATAGAGTGACACAGGTAAGAAACTTAAAGGTCCATTCATACTTAAAGGTTCATACAAACACACTTAGAGGTTCATTCATAAAAACTTAGAGGTATACACATTGAGGTTCATGCATATACACTTAAAAGTTCAGGCATAAACACTTATAGGTTCATGCATACACAATAGAGGTTCATGGAAACGGATTTAATAGTTCATCCATGTAAAGTTTTGAAGTTCCTGCAAATACATTTAGAGGTTCATGAAAAAACACTTAGAGGTTCATGAAAAAACACTTAGAGGTTCATGAAAAAACACTTGAAGGTTCATTCATTAAAACTTAGAGGTTAATGCATATACACGTTGAGGTTCATGCATATACACTTAGAGGTTCATGCATACACACCTTGAGGTTCATGCATACACACCTTGAGGTTCATGCATACACAATAGAGGTTCATAGAAATAGATTTAATAGTTCATTCAAACATACTTAGAAGTTCATGCAAACATACTTAGAAGTTCATGAAAAAACACTTAGAGGTTCATGAAAAACACTTAAAGGTTCATTCATTAATACTTAGAGGTTCATAACTGTACAGAACAATACACTTAGAGGTTCAAGAAAATATAAGTAGAAGTTCATAACAGTACACTTAAAGGTTCATAAAAGTGCACTTCTAAGTTGATACATATACACTTATCAATGTGATTATTAACTTTGCTCTGACTGAAGGTGAAGAAGAAGCGGAAACACAAGAGATGAGTGATGAACACATTCCTGCAAGTGAAGATCGAAACATTGCTGCAAGTGAAGAACACAAGATTCAAGATGACAAAGAAGAAAAACTGGACAATAAGACAGGTAAAAAGAAAGAGTTAAACAAGTTTTTAAAACATGTTTAAATAGTGGTTCATGATATAGGCTTATAGGTTCATAGACATAGAGATGTAGGTTCATGGAAAATACATTTAAGGTTCATATAAGTTATGATCTTTTATAACTACACAAACTAACAACTACAATATATGCTTGCAGATGGTGATAAAGACCGTGAGATGGAGGAAGATGTAGTAAGCACTGAGGTGTTTGTGACTACAGAGTATATTGCACCAATAAGAGTGGGGAAGAAGGCACTGGCAGTGAAGAGTGCAAGTCCTCCATCAAAAAGGCAGAAAGTTTTGCATATATAAGAGATGCAAAACAAAAAGGGCAAACAAGTGGCCACTTCATCTGAAGAGAGAACAAACAAAAGATTTAAGTCTATACCACAACAAGACAGTCTGGAGAGAAAGGGAAGACTCGGAAAAGGAAAAGAAGTTCAAGAGATTCGGGAGGAAAGCGAGGTGGAGAACACACAGACTGACAAGAAATTGGCAAGCAAAAGCAATGAAGAGAAGAGGATGGTAACCAGATCTATAAGGGCAAAAGGAGATGCCATGAAGCAAACGAGGATAAAATCAAAGATGACAGACAAGAAAGAGGTGAAGATAGAAGAGGTCGGATTTGAAAGCTTTATCCTCGGGAATGTACCCAAAAAGTTGGTCGAGACTTTCAAGGTAATGCCTGAATCAAAGAAGGACATCATCAGGACCATAGGCTTTGCAAATCTTCTAGAACTGAAGGTAGACGTTATCCCTAAGAGAATGTGTTACTGGCTGCTTGAAAACTACGATGAAGCTAGAAGTCCAATCAAAATGGAAGATGGGACCTTTGTTGAGATTAATGTAGACGAGGTCCAGCGAGTACTAGGAATTCCGAGAGGGAATAAACCATTAGAGAGACTTGGGGATAGTGAAGAAGACAATGCTGTCAAGGCGGAATGGAAGGAGTACTTGAACAATAGAAGTGAAATAAGGCCAGGACATCTTGCCCAAGCGCTATTAGCGATACCTGAAGTTGAGGATGAGCAGAGGTTCACTAGGCTATTTTTAATGTTGTTCGTTAGTGTACTTGTGGAGGTGAACCAGAAAGGGACAGTTAGCCAACAATTGATGATGCGAGAAATATACAATGTTCAAAGCATAGATTGGTGTAGTTTTATTGTGGAGAGCTTGAGGGTAACTGTACCATCGTGGAGGGCGAAAAAGGACAGGTTCTTCATAGGATGTGCTCTTGTTCTTGTGGTAAGTAACATGTTTACATTTTAAGTTAGCTAAATATTTCTCTAACATAATGGCTTAATGTGTGTTTTGTGTTGTTTCAAAACAGTTATTTTACGTAGACAGAGTTTCCCTCTTCGACACGACACCGGGAAGAACAAATCCTGTCTACTTAAGCTGGACAAATGAAAGTTTGTTGCAACGCCAGAACGATGAAATAAGTAAAAGAGGATTTGGGAAACGGAAGGTTCAAAAAGAAAAGGGAAAAGCTTCTAAGGGATAAAGAGCAAGAACAAGTTCAGAAGAATAAGCAAAAATGCAAAGGTTTTGGAACGACATTCCTACAGGTAAATAACTTCTACCAGGTTCATAAAAATGCAAATTGGGTTCATAAAAAATTAAAATTCCTTAAAATTTTAAGATTTACAGAAATGCTTGAGATTCTCAAAACTAAAATATTATTCTGTGTTTTATATTGCAGGAGTGGCTGGTTGAAATCACAGAGGAGAACACAAATCTTGCAAATTCAATTCTGAAAATTGCGCAAATGGTGGATGATTTGCCAATGGAATTCAGAAAGGATGAAATTGTTAAGAGCATGATCAAGGTGACGTTGTCAAATGATGGTGTTGGACCATCAAACTACAGAGAAAACCAAACCGGCTGGGAAAAGTTGAATGACATCTTGAATGACTATCAAGGATCACATGAAGCTGCAAAGGAGAAAGAAAAAGATGTGGATAAAGAAGCTGAAATCAGAAATGAGAAGGATAGAGAAGAGTCAACAATACGAACCCAGCAAGAAGATGGAAAGACGACTGGAAACAATGAGACATGTATGTTCTTCTTTTCTGATATTGAAAATATGTTTAAATACAAAAAAATAAATAGGTTCATGGAAAAATGCCTATAGGTTCATGGAAAAATGCCTAGAGGTTCATAAAAAATTGCCTAGAGGTTCATGATACAATTCTGAAAGGATTGATGAAACTACATGTTTTAATACAAAGTTAAATCAATAGGTTCATAGAAGTACACTTAGGTTCATGGGAAAAAGCCTTGAGGTTCATGAAAAATTGTCTTGAGGTTCATGCAAAAATGCTAAAAGGATCATGATAATATGCATAGAGGTTCATTGATATACACTTAGGTTCATGGGAAAAAGCCTAGGGGTTCATGAAGTTATGCTTATAGGTTTATGAAATTTTGCCTTGAGGTTCATTATCAAATGTTCTAAATGCTTGCAGATGAAGAAAACATGAAGAGAAGACTGAAGCTGCAACAAAAACTTTGGAGGGGGGTAAAACACCAATGGAGGAAGATGAACCAAACAAGAAAGCAAGTGAGGATGAGGAGAAACAGAAGAAGAAGAGAAATAAAGGAAATGATTTTACACCACCAAGTTTCAATCTCTTAACAACAAAAGAAATGGAAAACTATCAAGCAGAAAATACAGAAGGGCAAGATGCTAAACAAGAAGGACCAAAGGAGGACAGCCCTGTAGCTTCAAATGAGAAACCAAAAGAAGAAGAAGAAGAAAAGACATTGAAGGACAAGGGGAAAGTTGTAGCTACAGAGATAGAAGAAGAAGAGACACTGGAGGACAAGGGGAAAGTTGTAGCTACAGAGACAGAAGAAGAAGAAAAAGAAACTAAGAAAGCGAAAGACAAGGGCAAAGGCCCGTGTTTAGATGAAGAGGATGTTAAAGAACTTGATTGTCCAAGAACCAGAAAGATGGCAGGAACATTGAAGAGCCCCTACAAACAAAGAGCCATACAAATTCTGGGAAAACAGATAACAGAGGAGCAGAGAATGATTTGGAACTTCATAGACACAGATTTAGTGGATGAGTAAGTTGATTGCAATTGTGTATTATTATGAAAGTTTTAATTAATTACTGGAAAATAAATAACTTAAATGTGTCACAGGACGATACTGTTTCAAGACAGACAAACAAATACATCATTCTTTGAGTTCAGCACAATGCAAGTAGATATGGATGCCAACTACAAAGTGATCAATGCTTGGACGGCTATTTTGAACTACAAAGAGAAGGACAAAAGCGACGACAAACCTCACCGACTATTTTTAAACACATTTCTCATGGTAAACTATGCTAAATTCAATTTCAATCGCAGATGTTTTTTAGTTAGTATGATTTATAGGGAGGTTCAGTAGATTTCTAGAGGTAGGTTCATATCCATATAGTGTAGGTTTATGCAATTTATATAGCAGGTTCATGAAATTTATAAGGAAGGTTCATGAAATATATAAGGTAGGTTCGTAAGGTTTCTAAGAGGTGACAAAAGTTTTCTTGAGCATGGTTGATTACATTGTTGTGAAGTTTCATATGATTTATTTTGCAGCTCCATGTAATTTCTAAGACATGTTCATAATATTAATATTAAAAGTTTTAAGAGTGTCTAACTGTTTGCATTTAAAAACATAGATGTTTAAGCCGAAGAACAAAGAAAGAGAATTCCACAAGAGCATGAAAGCCAGTATCTTGGAAGTCCCTTACAGAAAATTGGGTGATATTGACATCGTAAGTATACAAACAAGATCATAGCATTATTATGCTAAATATGAAAACTAATTTATCTCTTTATTACAGGTTATAATCCCAGTGTTGGAGAACAATGAACACATGTATTGCATATCTTATGACATAAGGAATGGAAAAATACAAGTGCTTGACTCTGCGCACAATGATACAAATCTGAAGCGCTACAAGGAAGCTATTGACAGAGCGGTAAATCTACAACTACTTCTTTTACACAATTCTAAGAATATTACAAAATAAGGACAAACTGGTATAGTGATATTCTGCTATTCATGTAGACATATTTACTATCAAAGAGCTTTGAAGCGGAACATTTCAGTAAGAAAGCAAATACAATCTTAGTTGCAAAGACAAAAACCACTTTGGTGAAGATGCCATGGAATGAAGAAGGTGATGTAATCAACTCAGCAGTACACACCATGAGAAACATGGAATTGTTCATGGGTTCAAACACAGAAACATGGGAACCAGAGATAACAAAGAAGAATAGGAAGAAGGGCTTGGCATTGCTGAGGCTCAAGTATGTGCATGCTATTATAACACCGGATGTGAAGAAGGTGAAGGATGAAGCACTGAATATAATCAAGGGAATTTGAAAGGTTGGAATGAGTTGGTAGTTATGTAGGTTGTTCACTTCAAAAAATACACAATACTTGGTAGGTACTTTGAAATGGTAGTTTGACTTGGGATTTTGGATTGATCTCGTACTTCTGTTTGAATTTAGGTTTGAAATGGTACTTGTGTTTGAATTTGGTTTTAAGAATGACAGATGAACGGTTGGAATTTGATTTGCTTGTTTGATCTAAAAAAAAAAAAAAACAAGTTCATATGTTTATTGTAGACAGGTTCATTAGATACAAAAAAATCAGAGAGACTTGCTCCATTGTCTTATTCACCAATGCGTAATACAACTTGGCATATAATGAAGATTAGCCTAGAGGTTCATGAAAATTTGCCTAGAGGTTCATGGAAATTTTCATGAGGGTTCATAAAACTTGCCTAGAGGTTCATGCACTAATGAATATAGGTTCATGAATATATGCCTAGAAGGTTCATGATCCTCTTCAAATGCCTCTTCAAAAATCACATTGTGGCAAAACTCATTGGGACAAAAAACTAAGATTAAGGAAAAAAGAGTGTAGTTGAACTTCACCTTGGTAAACATACGATTCCACTACAACTTCATAGCAATACTCTTAGGTTCATGAAAATATGCGTAGAGGTTCATGAAAATATGCCTAGAGGTTCATGAATATAGGCCTAGAGGGTCATAGCAATACAATTAGGTTACTGAAAATTTTTAGAGTTTCATGAAATTTGCCTAGAGGTTCATGAAAATTTGCCTAGAGGTTCCGGAAAAAATGTCTAGAAGTTCATGCAATAATGAATATAGGTTCAGGAAAATATGCTAAGAAGTTCATAGCAGTGATCTTAGGTTCATGAAAATATGCCTAGAGGATAATGCAATTATACCTAGAGGTTCATAGCAATACAATTGGGTTCATGAAAAAATGTCCGGGGGTTCATGAAAATTTGCCTAGAGGTTCATAAAAATATGCCTAGAGGTTCATGCAACTATGCATGAAAATATGCTTTGAAGTTCATAGCAATACTCTTAGGTTCATGTAAATATGCGTAGAGGTTCATGAAAATATGCCTAAAGGTTCATGAATATAGGCCTAGAGGTTCATAGCAATACAATTAGGTTACTGAAATTTTCCTAGAGGTTCATGAAATTTGCCTAGAGGTTCATGAAAATATGCCTAGAGGTTCATGAATATAGGTCTAGAGGTTCATAGCAATACAATTAGGTTACTGAAATTTGCTTAGAGGTTTATGAAATTTGCCTAGAGGTTCATGAAAATTTGCCTAGATGTTCAGGAAAAAATGAATATAGGTTCAGGAAAATATGCTAAGAGGTTCATAGCAGTGATCTTAGGTTCATGAAAATATGCCTAAAGGATAATTTAATTATACTAGCAATACAATTGGGTTCATGAAAAAATGTCTGGGGGTTCATGAAAATTTGGATAGAGGTTCATGAAAATATGCCTAGAGGTTCATGCAACTATGCATGAAAATATGCTTTGAAGTTCATAGCAATACTCTTAGGTTCATGAAAATATGCGTAACCTCAGAAGGATGATGTTGACCACTACCTTTGTTCTTTGCTTGTGGTGGTGGATGAATGGTAACCTCAGAAGGAACCTGAACTCCTACATAACTCTCCAAATGTTGCTGATTTGCTGGTACAGAGCTAGAAGAATGACTGGGAGGACCAAGGAAGGACGTCTTTTTTTGCTTCAACATGGATACTAATTCTTCCAATTGATCTGGATCGTCTTCAAGGACACCAAGACAACTATAAAATTCTGAAATAGCAGAGTTGAGCAAAAACTCCTTCTGATATGAAGACACACCTTGATCAACAACAACATTATCAATACCAGAGATTGGACTAATTGTAGCAGACTTAGTCTAGCGAGAAAGCACATATTTAGAAGGGATTGTTGGCACAAGCTTGTTCTTGAACACACAAATAAGATGACGACAGGGCAATCCAAGCCTCAGAAACATCTTGCAGCTACATTGATATTCATCAACAACAGATGATGCACCAACTGCTTTATAGCCACCAACAATCTTTTTGAAAAGATGGTGAGATCTAACCGGGCCAATGCTTGCTTTTCGAAAAGACGCTTGGTTCCATTGCGTATATCAAACCCACAAGCATCAGCATACGCCTCGTTAAATGCTATACCTTCTCAAATGATTGAAACACCATTCCCATTGCAGGTTTGAGAGCATCATCACACGAAGGCACATAGGTGAGGGAACCACCTTGAGACACTATAGGTTCATTCTGCTCTTCAGAATCAAGAAGAACAACTGGCACTTCTTCACAACTAGATATAACACAGATCTCAGCAGCAGCAGTAGAAGCTACAATTTCATAAAACAACAACATAAGTTAAGCTCAGATCAAGCCCATATAAAACTAATTAAGATAATTAAACAAAGGTAGATAGAGAACAATGAATATAGATTTCAACAGAACAGAAGCTTCATTGATCATGATCTAACACTTACAGGAACATAAAATAAACACATTCAGGTTCATCAAATCTGAATCAAAGGTTCATTAGTATGAATAGTACACACATATCATCATCATCATAAGAAGATCCTAAGTAAATCTTCAGCATTAAAGCATCAAAAAATTCAATAACAACATCACTGTATTCGAAAGGCATCAGATAATGTCTTCAAAGAAATATCAAACAAATGCATCATCTGTGAACAAGTTCATTTGTGAACAAGAAATAATCACAAGTAAACAAGGAATAATCTATAGTGATTAAAGGAATAATCACAAGTAAAAACGAGAGCAAATTAAAATTACAATCATCTGTGAACAAGTTCAGATGCAAAATAAAAAGATAAACTTAGAAAGAGCAAAAGTACTAAACCTAGATTGACAGTAAACTTGCAAAACAACAAAATTGATGGAGATGATCATCAACTAGACAAGAATATAGCATAAACATAAACACTTAAACAACTAAAATCGACTAACAACAAGCAAAAACTCAAAATCGAATCGCGAAAAAGAGATTAAAATCAGAAAAGCAAAACTTTACTCGAATCACCACCAGAAAACATGATTTGAATGAGGATTTGCCAGTCCTGAACAACAAAAATCAGTTTGCAGTAGAGATCAGCAACGAAATCAAAGAATCAACGGAAGAGATGAAGATTGCAAGAGAAAACCTATCGTCGTCGCACGGGTGAGAGAGAAGGAGCGAGGAAGGGAGAAAATTTAGAACAAAGACGAAATGACCATAATACCCCCGTACCATATTAACCTAGGCAAATCTCTGATTTTATCTAGAGCGTCGGATGACTTTAGATCAATGGCTGAGATCGTATCCTCATGTCCTCACCTAAGGAGTTGTCCTCATATGATCCAATCTCTATAACCTATTAGATATCTTTTTGATTTTTTTAATTATTTAATTGAAAGATATATATCAAAATATAAAGTCGGATGATGTGAAGGATGACATGGTGGATGATGTAGCATAGCTTAGAGGTTGACTTTAGACGAATTGAGTATAAGGGCGACATGTGGCAAAACAACGTTATGTTTTAGTATATGTATAGAAGATAGATAGATAATATATTTATATGTATGTATGTATATGTAAGATTAATTGATTTGGCGGTTTAGGCTATTGGTATTGCCTTCCGTATTAAACGGTCTCCATATTAAACCGAGCTTTTCCAATCTTATTCACCTCGTTCTTCTACTTGGTTATCCCTCTAATTTATATGGCGATGGAGAGCCATATGAATACCAATCTCAGCACCAAGAATGAATTTGGTGGAGCTCCCCTTCCGTTTCTCTGACCACGGATTGTTGGAAAAGAAGGTTGTCCTCTGTTGCTTGAATGGGCGCGGTTGAGGAGGCTAGAAACTTTGTATCTATTGTACTCCAATCTTTCAACCCCTCCGCACTCTGTATGTTAGGGTTTCTATTAAATGGAGTTTTTTAGTGGAGGTGATTGCATCAGGTTTCCAGTTGTAATTTGGGAATTAGGTTTACCTCTGTGGATTTGTGAGTCGACGCCCGACAAGAAGAGCAACCTTCTATGAGTATAAGACACAAGCTACTTCACTTTCACATGTATCACTACTGGTCTTCTAGTCCTTCGTGAGGATTTTTCGGCGGTGTTCTACCGCGAGCTTTGCTTTGGTTTTTTTAAAGTTTGGTCTTTTTGCTAATTTTGTTATTGAAGAATTAAAAGAAGCTCATTTGCTTTGGATTGATGCTTATTACTCTCTCCGGGCATGGAATTTGACCGTAACTTGTGTTTGATTGATTGTCTGTTTGTGTTTTTTAGTGCTTCTGATCACAAATGAGTAGATATTTGTGAGTATGATATGTATTCACCTGGGCTTTTCCAGTACATGTATCTGACTTATGATTTAAAGAAGGTCCTTTTCCAATATATGTATAATTTTTTCTCTATGCCAAAATTTCCCATTTGAATTTTTCTTCCTTTTGTTTGTTGGTGACCTAAGAAATTATTGGAGTAATCGATTGCTTAGGAGGAGTGTATGGTTCTTTCTAAAAACTGTATGTGCATTGCTTCATCGCATGTTCTGTGCAGATGACTCAGTTTCCAATAGTAGCACAAAAATGTGAGAGCATGATCGAAAAAAGTGGATTTGAAGGAGTATCAATATCATCCCAAGATTTACAATCAAATCGCAACATGTACGTTATTTCCTTCTGTTTAGAAGAATCTTATCTGAAAAACAACAATCTGCTCTTTATATTACAAGTTTGCACTTCATCTTGAAACGAAAGCTAGGGAGTGTGCTCTCCTTTGTTGTTTGGATGAATTCTGTTATCTGATGACCCTTTTTCTTTGATCTAATTATTATTCTTACAGGTTTTTATAGAGTGGCGACATCTGGCGTCTGCTAAGAGCTTGAGCACCAACCCTAAGTTCATACCCCCGTTGAATTTTCTGATACATTATAGTGATAAACATGCCAAATTTGGGTTAACTAACCCTTTTTAGACTTTGAATTGTATTTTCTAACCCTAATTTTTTTTAGTGTGTTAACTAACCTTATGTTGTATTATATCATTTTTATTTATCATATTTCATTATAATTTTTGTTGTCACTATTATTAATGTTGTCATCATTTTCATTATAATTTTTGTTGTCACTATTATTAATGCTGTTATCATTAAATTAATGAATAAACACCGATGGCATGAACTGTCATCGGGACGACATGAACTGTCATCGGGACGACATGAACTGTCATCTAGACGACATGAACTGTCATCCGGACGACAAGAACTGTCATCCGGACGACATGAACTGTCATCCAGACGACATGAACTGTCATCGGGACGACATGAACTGTCATCGGGACGACATGAACTGTCATCGGGACGACATGAACTGTCATCCGGACGACATGAACTGTCATCCGGACGACATGAACTGTCATCCGGACGACATGAACTGTCATCAAGACATCATAAACTGTCATCCGATATCGTCATAAACTGTCATCCCACGACAAAAATTGTCATCCGATATCGTCATAAACTGTCATCCCACGACAAAAATTGTCATCCGATGACATAAAATATCAATAACCATTCCAAACCTAACTCAACAAAAGCACCGCTATAATAAACTGTCATCCAAACTTTACAAAACCATAATACGAAGGAAAACTACAATACGAAGGAGATAATCAATTTGTTTAATTAAATTGTCATCGTCACTATGTTTACCACTATTAAAGTGTCATCTGTTTAATTAAGTTGTCATCATCAGTATGTTTACCATAATTAAAGTCATCTGTTTAATAAAACTGTCATCATTAATCACTATTATGAATAAATTGAAAAAATCATGTCAATTAAATTATCATCGTGTCAGTTTAGGAACTCTAAAAAATTGCCATCACTACTTTAGAGACTGTGAACAGGTAAGCAAATTTATGAATTTCATCAACTCGCTCGGATTTCAACATTCACCTCAGCAAACTTGTTAATAAATAAACATAATTCTCCATATAATGCCATCATTAATCACTATGATGATTCCGGAGGTGAAGCACGAGAGGACAGTCGCCGGAAATTATAGTCGGGGAAGAAGGTGGTGTCGGCGACGACAACAGAGGTGGAAGAAGGAGATGCCATAGGTGTGTGGAGGCGGAAGGACAAGACAGATGAAAATATAAAACTGGGTACGGAAGTGAAAGGAGGAATGAATTAATTAGGGTTTGAATCCGGATTACTTTCTTCAACTCAAAAAAGCAGGGTTACACCCACTCCTATAATTACATAAGGGGCAATGGCCCCTTAATGTCGATAAAGATGTGATAGATTGCGGAAGTAATCAATAGCATGAAATATTTGATGGACTCTTCCCGGGACAATAAAGTTGGGCCTATTGGTAATTCCTTTTCTCTTCTACTATATTCTTTTGGTGAAAAGAAGTTTAATACATTTTTTCATCCACGTCCTTTTTCACAAAGTATTAAAGAATTATTCTCAAAACGGCTCATCCACATCGAAGCTCCCGCAACAAAAGATGCAGGAAATGGAGCAACTAGCAAGCAAGCAGGGTTTGCCTACTGACGGAAAGAACAACAAGTTGATAATTTCTGCTGACGTGACCTTAAGGTAATTAATTACATACTTCTACATATTACTTCCTTGATTTGTGTCTGAATGTGTATCTAATGCACAAACCTTATATATGTAAGTTGTATTTGGACAGTAAATTGTTCTAGGTGAAAGAGATATTCTAGATTGAACATTATGATTTAAACACTAAAGACGTCTTTCAAAGAAGTTTATGTGTGGATGTCATTCAAATGTTCAATGGAAGGACAATGCTTTGAAACTTGGTCAGGTAATAACACTATTGAAGCTTTGATTTACCTGATAGGCACAAACACTTGTGCTTTATGGCTTCTTGTAAGCACATAATGGGACCTGAGTAATTAAGCCTTGAGAGCCCACTTCCTTTCTTGAGATGGATGAGAAGCATAATCCGTGATAAGGCCAGAAGTCATGGCATCACAGTAGGATGCAAGAGTCCCAATGCCTTTCTTGAGATGGGAATGCAAGAGAGGGCTGAAACAAAGGGTTTAGCACCTCTTGGGGAGGGGGTTGGTGCCCCGGAGAAGACGCCATGAACCCGCCCACGATCAATGCAGGTTATGATGTTGTTCAAGAAAGAGTTGGTATCACTTAAGTTGATGGGAAGAATGTTGATGCAGGTTAGGCTTACACTGTTTTGGATAATTAGCATAATTATAAGTCATATAACAAGCTACTGTTTTGGATATGGATCATGATGTGGTATGAAAATGGCGGTTTTAAGGTAAAATTTGGCAACAAAATTGAGAAGGCTCGCCTCTTTCATTGCTACAAAAGAGGCGTTGATCGAGTTTTCGTGGATCATCCTTGCTTTCTTGAAAAGGTAATTTCTTGAATGTTTTTAATTCATTTGGTGATGAAAACTACTGAAAATGATGCTTGTTGTACAATTTTTTCAGGTTGTTCTTCTCTTATTTTTAATAAAAATAATCTCATTTAGCTATAGCCAAAACGGTGTCGTAAAGTTAAATGAATAAAGCCCTGTAGATTTTGCCTTTTATTTATCTTTAAAAAGAAACAGAAATAAAAACCAAAATATTACGGGAGTGTGTTAGGACTTCTGTTTTTAGGTCAAAGAGAAGTTAATTCGGGCTTTGAGTGGACTGAATCTCTCGCATTTTCACTTGTGAGGCTAAATATTTAAAGGGCTATAACTTATGAATCATATTTATTTTTGGGTTTCATATCTTTAAATTACTGATAATTATCCAATTACATGGAACATATAGAAGTTGAAAAAATCAATTGTTTTTCTTAACATTATAATTGCGGTAGTTAGTGATCAACTTATTGAGATTTCAAGAATAAATTCATTATTTATATGAATCAAATATACTTAATTATGATTAATTTTTTTATCTGTTTCGATTAGCCCCCGCGGTCGAAAATTTCTAGATCCGCCACTGATCACAAAATACTGTGTGCATTAGTTATAACATGTGTGTTTATTAAATTATAGAGTTTGTGTGCATCGTTCTTAGTCCTTATCTAAATATTCATCCTTACGAGATCTTTTCCCAAATTTATATGAGGTAAATGGACTAAATATATTTGATAAAATATAACCTGATTTATTTCTTTATTCAAATTTATTATTTTATAAAACTCGTACTAGACACGGAAAACTAAACTAGTTGATATAACAAGACTTTGGGAAAACTTGTAGTAGGATAATAAAATTAAAATAAATCAATTATACAATGTCTTCTCTGTTGTGAGATTTAAACAAACTAGAGAAAATTTGTTCTTGATTGCTTGGATGATTTTGTACAAAGTGATGCATGCAATTTATAGTAAGATTTTAGCCTTATAAGACCAAAATTTACCAACCATCAGCATATGTCTTTTGAAGGCCGTAATGGAAAAAGGCAGTATAGGTCAAGGTACAGTAAAAGGGTGAACTATTCACCTTCATTTTTATCCACAACACTCCCCCTGAATGTTTATCCTCTTTCAGGGTATGGGTATATGTTGCCTCATTAAAAACCTGCCTCGGAAAACCCAATGGGACAAAACCGCATCCCAGGGAAAAAGAGTACAACTTGTATTATACGCTTCGTAATTCTTCCTCATTAAAAACCTTGTCAGGAAAACCCGGTGAGATAAAAACCTGATCGAAGGAAAAAAAAAAAAGAACAGTGCATATAATTCTTCCCCTGAGTTTAATGTATTTCTTTGAATCTGCACATTCCAATCATGTACACAAGCTCTTCAAACTTCTTGGGTTGCAATGACTTGGTGAATAAGTCAGCAAGGTTGTCACATGATCGGATTTGTTGGATATCAATCTCGCCTTCCTTCTCTAGATCATGGGTTGAGAACAATTTTGGCGAGATGTGCTGAAGCGATATTAGGAGGACGACCTAACAACGACATCACCATTGAGTCTGAGGCCTTGGCGTCCCCCATGGAGAATGAAATTACAGAAATCCAGTAGCAGCAGCCGCGACCAAACCGCGACCGCGGCCAGAGATGCGACCGCGGGTGGTTAGTCGCGATTGCGGTCGTTCCTCTGCGACCTTCTATTGAACATTTTGCTGAACTGTCCGAGTTTTTTTAACTTTGTTTGGTTTTATGTTTTCGAGTTTTTATTACTTTCTTTATTGAGTTTGGCTGAGAACTAGGTTTAGCAGCCGTCGTTTTATTTCCTTAGATTTTATTGCTTATTTTCCTTGTTTTAAGTTTGTTGGAGTTATCTATATAAGGAGCTCCATTGCTTGCTTTGTTTTTTCGCGTTGAATTTTATAGTAGAGCTTAAGTTTGAGTTTTATCTCCTACCTTTGCTTCGACGTCATACTACTGATTGGATTCAGAGTTGTTCTCGTTAGCGAACTGTCACCAAGCTTACATATCGAATTCGTTCATCCCTTGAGTGGACTCTCAAGACCTAGAGCTCTTATTGATTCAAAAGGATCAATACTTATCAAACCTAGAGGAGTTGAAGAACGACCGCTTCCCTTTCTACCACGACCTTTGTAGTAGGATAATAAAATTAAAATAAATCAATTATACAATGTCTTCTCTGTTGTGAGATTTAAACAAACTAGAGAAAATTTGTTCTTGATTGCTTGGATGATTTTGTACAAAGTGATGCATGCAATTTATAGTAAGATTTTAGCCTTATAAGACCAAAATTTACCAACCATCAGCATATGTCTTTTGAAGGCCGTAATGGAAAAAGGCAGTATAGGTCAAGGTACAGTAAAAGGGTGAACTATTCACCTTCATTTTTATCCACAACACTCCCCCTGAATGTTTATCCTCTTTCAGGGTATGGGTATATGTTGCCTCATTAAAAACCTGCCTCGGAAAACCCAATGGGACAAAACCGCATCCCAGGGAAAAAGAGTACAACTTGTATTATACGCTTCGTAATTCTTCCTCATTAAAAACCTTGTCAGGAAAACCCGGTGAGATAAAAACCTGATCGAAGGAAAAAAAAAAGAACAGTGCATATAATTCTTCCCCTGAGTTTAATGTATTTCTTTGAATCTGCACATTCCAATCATGTACACAAGCTCTTCAAACTTCTTGGGTTGCAATGACTTGGTGAATAAGTCAGCAAGGTTGTCACATGATCGGATTTGTTGGATATCAATCTCGCCTTCCTTCTCTAGATCATGGGTTGAGAACAATTTTGGCGAGATGTGCTGAAGCGATATTAGGAGGACGACCTAACAACGACATCACCATTGAGTCTGAGGCCTTGGCGTCCCCCATGGAGAATGAAATTACAGAAATCCAGTAGCAGCAGCCGCGACCAAACCGCGACCGCGGCCAGAGATGCGACCGCGGGTGGTTAGTCGCGATTGCGGTCGTTCCTCTGCGACCTTCTATTGAACATTTTGCTGAACTGTCCGAGTTTTTTTAACTTTGTTTGGTTTTATGTTTTCGAGTTTTTATTACTTTCTTTATTGAGTTTGGCTGAGAACTAGGTTTAGCAGCCGTCGTTTTATTTCCTTAGATTTTATTGCTTATTTTCCTTGTTTTAAGTTTGTTGGAGTTATCTATATAAGGAGCTCCATTGCTTGCTTTGTTTTTTCGCGTTGAATTTTATAGTAGAGCTTAAGTTTGAGTTTTATCTCCTACCTTTGCTTCGACGTCATACTACTGATTGGATTCAGAGTTGTTCTCGTTAGCGAACTGTCACCAAGCTTACATATCGAATTCGTTCATCCCTTGAGTGGACTCTCAAGACCTAGAGCTCTTATTGATTCAAAAGGATCAATACTTATCAAACCTAGAGGAGTTGAAGAACGACCGCTTCCCTTTCTACCACGACCCCCCCCCCCCCCCCGAGGCATACGAGTCATCCAGATTCGTATCAATTGGTATCAGTTTCCAGCAGTTTAAAGGTGTAGTCCTTCTTAAACTCTTACTTTTCATTCCCTTCCATATCCTTTCCACCAAATTACGCACACAAAACCATAAACCTTTAAAATCTCGTCGACGTCTACCCAGATTTCGGCCCCAATTTTTTTTTACTTTTGCACAAAAACCTCCCCCATCATCTAGATATTTTCAAGACGAGTCCATACATATAAGATTTGTCAAATTCGGAGTTCGTTTTCCCATCCAAAACCCTAAAATACAAACCCGCCGTTGTCTGCCAAAAAAAACTACGTGATCGCGTCACAACACATGGCGATCGCGTCCCAACAACAAATTCTTATCTGAGAGTCAGACGGGATCGCGTCTCAAAAGTGGCGATCGCATCGCCGCCGTTGACAGAACCCTAATTTTAGGTTCTTACACATCCTACCCTAGTTTACCCTATGTCATATCGTCGGACCACAAGACGGTTTGATGATTACTGATCTGATGACGATGATGAAGAGTGGGACAACTACGAACGATTCGGTGGTGTGAGCCCTTACGCCAACATGCCTCCCGGTTGGCTCCCACCTCCATGTCCTTTTAACCCACAATACTACAGGTCATCCCCACAACGCTACAGCGCGCCTCGGCAACGTCATCCTCCAGCACAGGCTCCCAAGTCACGTACAAAGGAGCGTAGTCTATCTGACGCAGAAGCTGAAATTGTTAGCCTAAAGGAATCAATGGCCAGGATGCAACATGTTCTTGATAAACAACTTCTTACAATCGAAGAGCCAAGGAGATGATCGATCCCCCTGAACTTCTCATAGCATCAGCACAAGAGCTCATTCAGGTACCGGTCCTAATCTCAGAATTAATAGTTGTAGAGTCAGTGCTTGAAGCGTCAGTTTCGGTTCCCATTGCTATCCAAGTGTCAACCTCTCTTGATGATATTTCTGAGGAAGATGACTCAGATAGTTACACTCATGCACTTGAGGCTCCTTTAGTGCTCGTTTCACCCTCTCCATTGACGGTGCCTACAAAGATATCTTGGACTCCTTGTGGAGTTCTAATAATTGCATTCATCCCACCCGTCGTGCAACCTTTGGGTTCAATTCCCGACATTTTTGACTTTGGAGTGCTCCCAACGAATGAGTTTAGTATTAAGAAGGGGAGACGCTTTTACATGACTGATCTCGTTCTCTCCCTTGCACCTAAACGATCGAAGCGAGGACGCTTCGAGGCTAAGAAGGGGAGAATGAAGCGATATCAGGAGGACGACCTAGCAACGATATCATCATTTAGTCTGAGGCCTTGGCATTCCCCGTGGAGAATGAAATTACATAAATCCAGTAGCAGCAACCGCGACAAAACCGCGACTGCGACCAAACCGCCACCGCGGCCAGAGACGCGATCGCAGGTGGTCAGACGCGATCGCGGTCGTTCCTCTACAACCTTATGTTGAACATTTTGCTGAACCGTCCGAGTTTGTTTTAACTTTGTTTGGTTTTATGTTTTCGAGTTTTTATTACTTTCTTTATTGAGTTTGGTTGAGAACTAGGTTTAGCAACGGTTGTTTTATTTCCTTAGGTTTTATTGCTTATTTTCCTTGTTTTAAGTTTGTTAGAGTTATCTATATAAGGAGCTCCATTGTTTACTTTGTTTTTTCACGTTGAATTTTATATCAGAGCTTAAGTTTGAGTTTTATCTCCTTCTTTTTCTTAGACTTCATACTACTGATTGGATCTGGAGTTGTTCTCGTTAGTGAACTGTCACCAAGCTTACCTATCGAATTCGTATATCCCTTGAGTGGACTCTCAAGACCTCGAGTTTTTATTGATTCGAAAGGATCAATACCTATCAAACCTAGAGGAAAGAACGACGGCTTCCCTTTCTACCACGATCCCCCCGAGGCATACGAGTCATCCAGATTCGTATCATGTGCTTTGTCCGATCGCCTTTGATATATCCTTCTTTCACTTGTATGATGCATGCAGAATTGTCTTCATACACCTTAGTTGGATAGTCACTGATTGTCCTCATCTTGCATTCGTTTTGTATATATCCATTCATCGTCCTTAACCAGACACATTCCCTTCCTGCTTCGTAGAGTGCAATTAATTCTGCATGGATTGACGATGTGGCCGTAAGCGTTTGCTTTGTTGATTTCCAATATATCGCAATGTCTCCATATGTGAATACATATCCATTTTGAGACTTTGCTTTGTGGGGATATGATAGATATCCTGCATCTGTATAGCCAACAAGAATAGCATTTGCATTTATATGATAATACAATCCAAGGTCAACGGTACCTCGTAAGTAACGAAACACATGCCTTATTCCGTTCCAATGTCGTCTTGTTGATTGTAAGTTGTATCTTGACAACAAGCTTACAACAAATGCAATATATGGTCTTGTATTGTTTGCAAGGTACATCAATGCACCAATCGCGCTTAAATACGGGACTTCAGGACCAAGTACTTCTTCATCTTCTTCACGAGGTCAAAATTGGTCATCCTGCACGCTAAGAGAACGCACTATCATAGGTGAGCTTAATGGGTGTGCTTTGTCCATGTAGAACCTTTTCAAAACTTTCTCGGTGTAACTGGTTTGATGGATGAAATCCCATAATTTAAATGCTCAATTTGTAGTCCGAGACAGAATTTGGTTCTTCCTAAATCTTTCATTTCAAATTCTTTCATTAAGTATTTTGTAGTATTCTCAAGTTCATCGGTTGTTCCGATAATGTTCAAATCATCAACATATACTGCAACGATAGCAAATCCGGATTCGAATTGCTTGATAAAACCACATGGACAGTTTTAGTCCATATAATGATCTTTGTAATTTTATAGAAAGCATTTCCCGAGGTTTTGCTTTATATATTTCTGGAAGTTTTAGTCCTTCAGAAACTTTCATATATATATTACTATCAAGTGATCCATATACATATGCAGTTACGACATCCATAAGTCGCATTTGTAGTTCCTCTGAAACAGATAGGTTTATTAAAAATCTTAATGTAGTTGTGATAGAGCAATTGTCGTGGTTGCTAAATCAAAGTAATCCCTAAACACTAACTAGAGTATAGCAAGTAAGTAGAGGTCGAACCAAAGGGAATCAAAACACCAAATCAATGCAGTCAAGTGAAATATCAACTAGTAACAAGTAACCAAAGGGGGGGGTTTGATTATACGGAGCACAAAAGTAACAAGTATCAAACAGAGAAATGTTGAGTGAGAGTAATATGTGAAGGGGTTTCACCTAGCAAGTTTCCACACAACAGTCAATCAAATTGATCATAGATTATCTCAAGTTCTTATCAATCCTAGGGAATGTTCCTATTTCAATATTTAATATATAAAGCCTTTATTTAGTACACCTTCAAAATTTATTTAACACACCCATACATTTGTCACAGATGTATTACACGGGATCTTCGTCACGAATGTATAGAGCAAGACATCCGTCACGAAGGTATTTGGCAATACATCTGTCACGTATGTATAGGAGACCTTCGTGACGAAGGTTTGGGGGACTTCCGTGACGGCGAAAAGCAAGAGATCTGTGACGAATGTAGCTATATCTGCAAAAGTGAAGCTATTATGTCTAATCCACACTAACTACATTTAATTACCATCAAATATCCGCAACCAACTTCATCTTCTACATTTTCAACTTCATTTTACCCCCATTTCACCCTAAACACTCTTATTCAAACACAATATTCAATTGAAAAGGTCAAATTGGGATGATTACATACACCAAAATGTTGATGAAGATGGTCCATCATGGGGGAACTACAATAAGGTATGTTATAGTTGTTTTAAATAATGTTCATGTTAGGGTTTGTAGTAAAATTTATGTTTTTGTATGAAATTGAATAGTTTGAAGTTAGTTTTTTGTGTTGATTGTGTGAAAATCATGTTGTAATATAGAGTTGGATAGAAAATATGTGATTTTTAGGTGTTACATACAAGGAGCATGATAAGAAGATGCTTAAATAATGTTGAAGTTTGGGTTTGTGTGGAAATTTGTGTGTGTTGGAATTTAGGGTTTGATTCGAATTTAGGGGTAAAAAAGTGTAAAAAACAATCTGAAATAGGGTAAATAGGACATTCGTGACGGAATAACATGAGACATTCATGACAGAAGTATTGAGAACCTTCGTGACGAATGTATTTGCACAAAAAATGTGCAAATTTTTTCGTCACGCAAGTATAGCTTCTATCCGTGACGAAGGTTCATCCTTTATTCGTGACGAAGGTAGGAAAAACTGGTTTCTGAGTGTAGTTTTTGTGTATTTTGTTGTTTTACAGAATAATAGTCCAATGTTAAATGGTTTAAAGAACTTATCGATGAATGCCGATATTCGTTTGGGACCTGAAGGAGAGCCTTCGTTTGATCTTGGTTTGGATTTTGATATTCCGCCAATAGTCTCTCAGCTTAATCCTCCACCATATCATTCCCATCAAAATGATTGGTCCAATGTTCCTGAATATCAATCTTTATCGCAACCATATCAAGACATGGAGTATTTCCCGAAATTGAAGACAGTACCACAGTTCGACAGTGTTGTGCCTTATGAGGAGCCACATATATCATCATATTATTCAGAAGTTTTTGTCACTGATAAGATCTTCAGCTCAAGAGCAGAAGCAGAACAGTGGGCAAGAGATATTGGAAAAACTCATACCTTCATGTTGAAGGTTGGTAGAACCGACTTCAAAGGGACGTTAGGAAGGTCTTGGCTTAAATGCGAGCGTAGTGGACATTATATTCCTGATTCAGTGGGGAGAACTAGGAAATACACACACACAAAGAAATGTGGTTGCAAATTTCAGATTGCATGTAGAGAGACTGAAAAGGGGGAATGGATCTTAAGGGTTGATCATGGAACTCACAACCACATTATTGGTCAATCCTTACACGGTAATGCATTTGCTGGAAGACTTACACCTGAGGAGGAAAAGGTGTTACTAGACATGAGGAATGGAAATGCTAGACCAATACAAATGTACACAAGGCTCAATGAATCTCCTGACAGCATGACCAAGAAGTCACAAGTCTACAACTTTTGTAACAAGTTCAGAACAGAGAGGATGAAGGGAAGAATTGTGATCCAAGAATTCTTCTATCGTTCGAAGGAGTTGAAATACTTCGTAAGACACAAGAGCGACGAAGTTACGAATAAGATCACAGATGTGTTCTTCGCAAGCCCAGAGTCGATGAAACTGCAAAGGTACGGCATGCCCTTCATAGAGATTGTTGGAATAACATCAACATGGAAGAACTATGTTGTTGCTGGGGCTTTTGTGTCAGAAGAGAAAGAAGAAAACTATGCGTGGTGCATGTATCAATTGGCTGAGTTGTTTAGGGTTGTTAAGATGACGCCAACTTGCTTAGTCACCGATCGAGAGAAAGCTTTGATGAACGCTTTGGATAGGATCTTTCCAGATTCTACTTTCCTCCTCTGTAGGCGGCACATCCAAAAGAACATTGAGGACCATGCTAAGCTAGCAATGCGGTCACAAGCAAGGGGGACCCATTTTGCAAGTGAATGTCTTAACTTATTCAAACAGTCGACGGAATTGGCATATAACATTCAGCTGGGGCGTATTGAAAAGGATTGGGCAGAATATCCATCTGAGATTAGGTACCTGAAGAAGAATTGGCTAAACCCCTACGGCAATAGATTTCTTTCGATCTATGTGGAAAAAATGTTTACATTAGGTTCCAACACCACAAACAGGTTAGTGATGTGACTACGTTTCAAATTGTTTTACAATATATGGTAGCTTTTATTTGTTGTTATAAATAATTGTTTTGATTATGCAGGGTTGAAAGTGAACATTCTAACTTCAAAAATTATTTGTTACTGCCAAGCCAGAAGATAGACACTGTGTTTGATAGATACAATGCGAAGATGCACAATTAGTTCAAGGAGATCTTGGGTACTTTCAATGAAAGTCAGCAAAAGACTGTAAGTAACATTACAGACGTTGATCTCTTCAAGCTTCTTAAATACATAGTGTCTTATACTTGTTTGAGTCGCTTGCTAACTGAATACAAGAAAGGGGAATATGGCATGCATCTTGATCATTGTGAATGTGTAATAAAGAAGAGAGATGGATTGCTATGTGTGCATGACATTTATGAATATGTGAGGAATCAAGAACCAATTCCAGCTGAAGCGGTTCATGCCTTTTGGAGGACATTGACTTTGAAAGAAGTAGAGACTGGAGACGAATTAGAAGTGCGGAGGGTAGTAGCAAGAAACTTGATGGATGAGTTTATGGCTGAGCAATGGGAGGGAATGTCACCTTATGACCAACACGAGTGTGCAATGAAGTGTTTGGCAATAGGTAACCCTCAAATGACCAACCTCCAATAGCCAGCTCGTGTGAAAAGGGGGAAGGGACGACCTCCAGGAGCTCCAAACAAAGAGTACAACCCAATGAAAAGACAACCTTCACATTGGGAGCACACAGATGCAACACTTGAAGAAACGCCTCCAAAGAAGCAAAAACCGGATTCATACGGGAGAAGCTTACAAAGTATAATACTCTCGTACCTCTATGCATGCGTCCCTACATGCAAGGTTGGTATCCCATTGTCGCTGATGGAAATTGTGGATATAGAGCTATAGCACAACAATTAGGATGGGACCAAGATAATTGGAGGATAGTTAGATCCGAAATGGCTCAAACGACATTTGCACATTGGAATAATGGGTTGCAAGATTGTTGGGTATTGCCAGTTGAAACGCCTAATGTTCATACAGCAATTACAAACCTAGCTTGGACTGGACCAGGAGAGATGGCACCCGAAGAGACATGGTTACAAGTCCCGGCGATGGGGTGTGTAGTTGCTACGACTTTCAATTGTGCATTCGTTGTGCTTGGGAAATTAGTTGGCCAAATTTTTTTGCCTATAGTATTGGACGACAACATCGTTGAAGGAGAGAAATTGCCCATATGTTGCATTTGCCTTGTTGAAGATGAAAGACACTTCATTTCGGTAATTTCTAACTCACTCTATCAATTTTGTGTTTATATTTTGAAATCAATACCTCTTACACACTCTATCATTTGCCTTGTTGTAGATGCCAATTGCCGATGACTCTCCATTACCTGAAGTTTATGATATGTGGCATCGTTACTGTTCACCGGCTGCTCGTTCCTTGATAGACCCTTTTGCTGAGCAACTAGCGGCGTACAAAAGGCCTAGAGCTCCGGCAAGGAACAAGAAAGGCAACAACGTCGTTAATCTTACCGTTTAAGATTCAGTCGAAATGGATTGTTTAGGATTTGTAATGACTAAGATTTTTAATGTTTGCATGTATTTGGACTCAGTTTTAAGATTTAGCTACTCATGTCTCAGTTTCTGCACCTCAATTTGCATTTTTTGTGACATTCATCACGAAGATATTCAACACATCCGTGATGGATGTCAAAAAGTACTACCTTCGTCACGAAGGTTTAGCAATGATCCGTGACGGATGTCTACTTTGTACACATTCGTCACGGAGGTCTTGTACAGATCCGTGACAGATGGTTTATGTTTAGACATTCGTCACGAAGGTCTGGGATACCTTCGTGATGGATGTATTATTTACAGAAGACTGAACCGAGTTTGCTCTCAGTTGGTTTGCACGTTTTGCGCCTAACCGTGCCAAAATACAGAAACACATACTTATCCATTTCTGTGTATTTTTAGTGAAAATTTGTTAAACTTATAAACGTTATTAAATTGATTCATAAAATAAAACATAAACTTTTCCATTTCCAAATGAAACAAACATTACAGTAGTAGCAGTACAAGAAACTGGAAATTAAAACAACAGTAGCAGAAAAAACAATAACTTAAACAAACAAGAACTTAAGCGAACAAGAACTTAAACAAACACTAACTTAAACAAACATTAAACTACTTAGTCCCACTGGAACTTGCTCCATATTTCTGATCAACTAAGGCATTGACTCATCCCACTCATAGTTTTCTGGAGGGGCAAAGCCAGGAAAGTACAGATAGATCCAACCCTACATCATCAAACACAACTAAGGAAAATACAAGGAAAATAATTCAAATCAAAACATATAATTAAAGACAAACATACCATCAACAAGGTGTAATAGAAAGACATCGTTGCACAATCTTTGCGGGAGTATTTACCCAGCTGTCCATACAAAGCACACAAAGCACACAACGCACCCGAACCCCAAGACACACCATGGATATTTTCCATATCATTAACCCATTCATGATGAATCAACTTGATCATGTACGATGACTTGTCAGGAAACAATGTCATTCCCAACAAGTATGTCAACCAACCCTTAGCGATTGAGACTTGATCCATAACAAAGTTCCCCTCATTATCCACTCTCAAGCATTGATCCTTCAAAAGCTTTGGTGAAACTTCATTACCAGCTTTGACTCTTGCGTCAAGTAAATCTATACCAAAAGCCGCCTTCGCTCTTTTACCATTACAGTCTTCGTGTCAACTTTGCCAACTCCATCAGCCGATGTGAGAAATCCCATGCCCTTTCCGTTTATAGGGATACCCAAAATCTTGTGCACATCTAGTAAGGTGATTGTCATTTCACCAAATGGCAAGTGAAATGAATTTGTTTCGGGCTGCCAGCGCTCAACAAATGCATTGATCAACGCTTGGTCGTGGTTGGGATACATGAGGGTTTGCAAATGTGACAAACCAGAAACCCTAGCCAACGAAACCCAAGGATAGTCGCCCTCTAACTTCCATTTTTTTAAACCTTCTTTTCTGATCGTATTTCTCAATTGCGGTCTCTCCTATTTATCATATTTCAAGTTTTTTAAGTACATTTAAATCAATTAACAAATCATGTCTAAATTAACAAAGCATGGAAATTACGCAATTAACAATTCAAACAAAGGTGGTAGCTTTACTTACATGTCCTTGCCAAACCATATAAGCAGTGTGCCCGCTGAAGCTATACAGCAAGTCTATCTCCTTAGGACCTTCAGGCACAGGACACTGTAACTTCGGGTAAATGTCGTCGTTTTCATCGCCATGTTCATTATGATCGATCCCCCCGTAATGGCCCTCAAACTGTCCTTCAGCCCAGGAAGCAGTTGGACCAGAATGCCATTCTGGTGCTTGTGGCTGAAAGGCCTGTTGATGGCCTATTGCTTCATCCCATGCTAGTTGTGGAGAAGAGGGGGGGAACCCATGTAGGGATCTATTACAAAAAAAAAACAGATTAGTAAAATGTACAACTTTCAATCATAATCGTCTATAAATTAAATTTTAAACTAATACTTACAACACTCTGCGGACTCCAAGTTGGATCTTGTTCCTCATAGGTTGGAGTCATCGGGATATTCTGTTGTAATCAGATAAATTTCATAAATTATTAATTTAATAATAACAAAAAACACTAATATAATGTGAATTTCAAATTAACTAACCATGTTCTCGTAAAGGTTCGAATATGCACTAGGGTCAGCTAGTTGTTGTTGTTCATGCCAAGAAGGTTGCGGGACCTCTTGACTTGCACTTGTACCCTCGTCAGCTCTTCCGCGCCTCTTCCTCGGCTTCGGCTGATAAGCAGGCCTCTCTCCAGCCTCGATTTCTTCTCGAGCCTGATTGCGGGCAGTCTTCCGCGCGCTTCTAGAAGACGGATGCATCTACACAAACATAATATTTTTTCAATTTACGCATAACAAAACAACAAAACAAAAAAACAGCAAAGAAATATGCATAAACATCCATCACGAAGGTCCAGTAGAGTTCCGTCACGAAACTCTCATTGACCTTCGTCACAGAACTCTCTTCGACCTCCGTCACGAAGGTCCAGTAGAGTTCTGTCATGAAAGTTTGTCTGACCTTCATCGCAGAACTATTCATTCGTGACGAAAGATTTTGCACAACTGTACAAATTCAGCAATGCCAAAACATCCAGTGACGAATGACTTTGCACAAAATTTCCACAATTTCAAGCAAAAAAACAGTTTTTAAGCTATCCAATTACATTAGCCCCTAAATCATTTCATACCATATGTTTCTTAATCAAAATGTCAAACCCTAATTCATAAGTTCATCAATTTTGGGGATTATATCTAAAATTTGAAACAACTCTCAATTAAACATAAACAAACAACAATTGAACTAAAAAACATGCTTAATACACATATCAATCTAATTTAATCACACAATTTCAATGGTTTTGACATATCTTTATCAAACATAGAACATTAATGCAAAAGAGAGTTAGAAATTACGTTATGACTTGATTTGTTGATTATTGTAGTGAAAGAGACGAAGAAATGTAGAGAATGGTAGAGAATGGTGTTGTGGTGTGTTGTTGCTGCGCCGAAAGTATGAGAAAATATTGAGGAAGAAGTTACATTAGGGTTGAGTAAAAAATCTCTTTTATAACTGCAAAATCTGACCTTCGTCACGGATATCCGCCGTTTCTTCGTCACGGAACTTTTGAAGACCTTCGTCACAGAAGTTTTGAAGACCTTCGTGACGGAACTCTGAAAAACCTTCGTGACGGATGTTTGAAATAGTTCAGTGACGAATGTGTGGGTGTGCTAAATAAAATTTAAGGGTGTGCTAAATAGTAAGGCCCTTAATATATCAGCAAGCCAACCGGTCCACAATCAGGGAAACCTCTCAAGATTAGATGAAATAGCAGCAAAGGGCACATGAATCATAAGGATGCATGCAATAACTTACAACCGTCAAGTATTAACATGCAATCAATTCTCTTTCATATAAACAATCAACTACCAGATCATGCAGATATGGATGCTACAATGACAAGGAATTCCACCGTCTATTCATAGTCTAGCAATAGAAGACTACTAATCAAACTAGGTGATCAATCTAGCAAAACCAATAGAAATCATATAGATGAAGAACAAGAGAATTAATACACATCCAAAGGAAAAGAATAAGAGTTTAGAAATCTCAGAACTTAATAACTAAAGGTTTCAACTGCTAAGCAAAACAATGGAATTAGTTCCTGCTCATGGTTGCAGAACTAAGCGTAGATGGAAAAGAAGATAGAACAAAAAAATGAACTAGGGTTCGTAAATAGAGCTTAACCCTAAAAATATATGGTAAAAGATAAATCCTAAACGAAATAATAAAATAAGTAAAAAAGGAAATAAATAAAACACAAAGGAAATAACCAAAACGAGACTAAGCAAGTCTCGTAAGTGGTCGGTGAAATCATGTGAGTTAAATTCACAACCGGTTTTTGGGTAAATACCCTAAAACTGTTATGTTTTTTAAGTTTTTGCATCACTTTTTTAAGTTATAAGAAAATACCCCATTTGCTGTCAACAAAATTTTTAACAGAGTTGTCAACAATTTTTTTTATAGAGCTGTCAACAAATGTTTTAACATAGTTGTCAACAATTTTTTTAACAGAGTTGTCAACAAAAACTTAACAGATTTGTCAACAAAATTTATAACAAAGCTGTCAACAAAAAATTTAATAGAACTGTCAACAAGAATAATAAGCTGTCAACAAGGATAATAAATTGTCAACACGACTAAATAAGTTGTCAACACGACTAAATAAGTTGTCAACGCGACTAAATAAGTTGTCAACACTACTAAATAAGTTGTCAACATGACTAATTTACAGTCAAGAACATACAACACGTGTAATATTACAAAACTTGTCAACATACTAAATAAAATTGTCAGCACAGTTTAAACACTATAAACACACTAAAAAATTGTCAACACATACTAAAAAAGAAGTTGCAACACATTGAAGGATTGAGAAGATCCATTTTGAGGCATTCATCTCTTCTTTTTTCTCTCCAAGCATTTTTGCTTCCTGCAAAACAAATTTTAAACAATCAACTCAAGCATATAGTCTACTTCAAAAAACACCAGTTTGTACATTTTATAAGAAATGCACACAGAGAACAATGAGGTGAAAGATGTCTACAACAAGCCTGCTGAAAATGTAGATATTGGACATGCCTAGAATAGACAAATTCATTATTCAAAGTCTTATCTCTTCACCCTAGCACATGCAGTAAGGCATATAAAATTTTGTACCTACATGACCTATAAATGCATCACTAGAAGGTGAAAACAATTCTATCAATGCATTATTCAAAGTCTAGAATAGACAAATTCATTATTCAAAGTCTTATCTCTTCACCCTAGCACATGCAGTAAGGCACATAAAAATTTGTACCTACAGGACCTATAAATGTATCACTAGAAGGTGAAAACAATACTATCAATGCATTATTGAACAGACAGACTACATGATCTGATCTCCCAGTTTAGAAGTTAACTTAGCCAAAAGCATGTTAGTCAAATTTCAATTGCAACCTCAGGATATGGTCACATGAAAAGTCTATAAACGAGGAAACTCCATAATGATAGAACACAATATCATCACAGTCCAGACAAATGTTTAATAATTGAGCAGTTAGCTAATAACCTATAAATCATGTTCTACGAAACAATACAAAAGCAGACAAAGCATTTCCTGAATCAAATTAACATACTTATCAGAGGAATCGTGAATCAGAGGTGAAGCCATCGGCGATCGCTAAGAAGTCCTAGTTCCATGAAATCGAATCTCTGCAAGCATTCTTTAGATCCGGCGAATCTCGGCAAGCGTTCTTCAGATCCGACGAATCTCTCGGTAGTGTGCTTGAGAGATTAGTCGCAATTGGTGAGATTAGTCGCAATTGGTGAGATCCGGCGAATCTCTCGGTTGTGTGCTTGAGGGGACGGAGAGATTAGTCGCAATTGGTGCCCTAACTAGTTCTGATCTTCAATGTAGAAAGTAAAAGCGGAACGCAAATCGCACGATTGCATCAAGCGAGTTTCCGGATCGCAAGAGTTCGAAACAGAAATCTGAAGCTCGACGGTAGATCGATTTCGATATGAGAGGGGCATGATGGGAGAAGCGTGGAATAGAATTGGATCTGGAAGGTGCATATTTATACTAGGGTATTTTATTAACACTTAGTTTGGGAGTGTAGTTGTTACAAATATAGTGCCCAATAGGGCATTGGGCACAAATCCTTCAATTCCCAACTTGCAGCCCAGCTGCCTGCTTCCAATAATGTCGTGCTCCATGTGCCCTACTCTTGCACGGCCCATCTGCTCCAGGCCCAGGTTTTGCACGGCCCATCTACTCCAGGCCCAGGTTTTGCACGGCCCATCTTCTCCAGGCCATGGCCCGCCAACATAAGCCTTCTTCTCCCTATATCTACGTGGCTGTCTTCATGGGCTTCCTCCAAGCGGGCCGGCTCCCATGTGGGCTTCCTTTCTTCATGGGCCGACCTTTCCTACTAAGGCCACCAGCTCTTCTCTTCAATATATTAACGTGGGCTGCTGCTGTAAGGTAGCGATCGTCACCAAACCATGCGATCCAGGTAGCGATCGCCACCAAACCATGGCGATCGCGGTTGCTCTTGATTCTAAACTCTTCTCTTCGTCTTCAACTCTTCTTGCCTCTAATTCTTCACTTTATATCTTCTAAGTCTTCATAATAACTCCAATGATCCATAACATAGAAATGTCTCTAAACTCATATGAATATACTCATAATACAATGAAATAATCCCTAGTTACGCTATACAAAGTGCAGCGTATCAAATACCCCCTACTATTGGAGAATATGTCTCTTCATAGTCTCTCCCGAGTATTTGGGAAAATCCTTGGGCAACAAGTCTCGCCTTGTATCTTACAATTTCATTTTTCTCATTACGCTTTCGAATAAATACCCATTTATAGCCTATTGGTTTTGTACCCATTGGGATGGGTATTATAGGACCAAACACTTCGCGCTTTTCAAGCGATTTTATTTCAGTCTGGATTGCCTCTTTCCATTTTGGACAGTCGTGTCTTTGACGACACTCATCAATAGTGTGTGGCTTTATATCATCATCGTCTGCTATTATTTTAGTAGCAACGGAATATGAAAATATCTCGTCAAGGATAATCTCTTTTCTATTTCACTCTTTTTCAGTGAAACCATAATTGATAGAAATTTCATAATTATCAACATTTCCATCCTCATCTGGAATAATTTCCTTTTCAGATATATCTTCCAGATTCTCAAAGTTATTTATGTCATGTTCATTTTTGTCTTGATCTCCCCCTGAATCGGTAATTGGTGTAAGATTTATTATGTTATCCTGTCGTCTACTCTTTCTTAGCTTTATGTCTATATAGCAAGTGGTCTGCCACGTTTTCGGCGTACTATATGCTCATTTGCAGGAATCTCGCTGCCATGTGGGGATTTCTATTCTTTCAGGGACATTTACAACATGCACGTGTGATTTTCTCACTTTCTTCGTGACTGTAAATGAATCAGGCAATTGATTTGCTATACTCTGCAAGTGTATTATTTTCCGCACTTCTTGTTCACACGTTTTTGTTCGTGGATCTAGATGAGATAATAATGGAGCATTCCACATAATTTCTTTATTCCTTTCTCCATCAAGGTTTGGAAATTCATTCTCATTAAAATGACAATCATCAAACCTTGCAGTGAATAGATCACCTATTGTTGGTTCAAGATACTTAATAATCGATCGGGATTCAAAACCAACATAAATTCTTAATCTCCTTTGTGGACCCATTTTTGTCCGTTGTGGTGGAGCAATGGGAACATAAATTGCGCATCCAAATATTCTTAAGTGTGATATATCTTTACCAGTCACTAATTGTAATGGGGAATATTTGTGATATGCAGTTGGCCTTAATCGAACCAAAGTTGTTGCATGTAATATTGCATGTCCCCAGACAGATGATGGCAATTTAGACTTCATTAACAATGGTCTGGCTATTAACCGTAATCGTTTAATAAGGGATTCTGCCAGACCATTTTGTGTGTGAACATGAGCCACTGGATGTTCAACTATAATCTCAACTGACATACAATAATCATTAAATGATTAGGATGTAAATTCTCCCGCGTTATCAAGTCAGATTCTTTTGATTGTGTAATCCAGAAATTGGGCTCTTAACTTGATAATCCGGGCCAGGAGTTTAGCGAAAGCCGCATTTCTTGTTGATAGGAGGCTCACATGTGACCATCGTGTTGATGCATCGATCAACACCATGAAATATCGAAATGGCCCACATGGTGGAACTATCGGTCCACATATATCTCCTTGTATTCGTTCTAAGAACGTTGAGTTCTCACTTTTAACCTTACTCTTGGAAGGTCTGATGTTTAATTTACCAAGTGAGCAACCTCTACAGCTAAAATCACTTGTTTTGAGGACTTTCACACTCTTTAGTGGATGTCAAGTTGAGTTTTCACTTATTTTATGCATCATCCCATGACCTGGATGACCCAAACGGTCATGCCACAATGTAAACATCTTTCTATCATTTGATTTCTTATCAGATGTTGCATTGACTTCTATTGGACTTATTAATGTATGATAAAGTCAAGTGGAATGGGCTGGAAATTTCTCTAGGACATGCTTCTTGCCATATATTTGTTTTGTGATGCACAAATACTCTTTGTCATTCTCATTCACATAGAGTTATGTGAAACCCATTCTGACGTAGATCTTTGAAACTCAATAAGTTCCTTCAAGATTTACTCGAATATAATGCGTCATTTATGACTAGTTTTGTTCCTTTAGGAAGTAAAATACAAGCTCTTCCAGAACCTTCAATAAGTTTTGTAACACCTGAGATTGTGTTGACATTCGCTTCAAGTAATGTCAACTGTGTAAAGTATTCTTTACTTCTCAAGATGGTGTGCGTAGTGGCACTGTCCACAAGTCATTGATCCTTGTCACTTGATAGATCTTTAGTTCCATCCATATCTTCAAAGATGAAACAAATATTATTACAAACTTAACAACAAGTTTATTTATGATACATCATGTTATTGTACATCAGAGTAGCTATATGATACATGCATGTTGACAAGGAAAAACAGCACACCACACTATCTTACATGATATATATTACATTAAGGGATCATCATTTCTGTTTAGTTGATATTCTCATTTATCCCAAACTCATTATCGATGATGAAGTCAGAGACGTCTAGGTTGGGCATGGGGGAAGTGTCGTCAACAAGATGAGTGTCCATGTTCTTCCCCTTATTCTTCTAGGAAGCCTAGTATAACTCAACCAAGTGTTTAGATTTGGATTTTTGGTAAGGTCTTGTAGGACCATTATGGACCGCTTGCTTATCATTCCCCCTAGAAGAGGATGCTTCAGGAGCATGCTGCCTTGGGTAATTGCCAGGACCCTTTCTACCCCATGTCCTTGACCACGACCTCTGCTACAACCACGACCTTGACCAAGACCACCATCGTGTCCGCGATCCGCTTGATTCCTGCTACCATTACTTTGGGAGGCATAAGGACCTGGAAATACTCCATGTGTGGCGTTTGTCTCATGGTACGACATAGTACCTGTTGGCCTCATATTGTGGTTTTTCATGAGGAGCTCATTGTTCTGCTCAGCCACAAGTAATATTTGAACTCTCTTTCTCTGTACTGTTGTTGCAACAACAGATTAGAGACATGCATAGTTGAAAATGTTTTATTAAGCATGTCCGCTCAGTGACTATCTGCCCGCACAGACACAGTTGATATGTTATGCGGAATAAGGCAGAATTATAATCACTGACTGACTTAAAGTCTTGAAACCTTAAGTTCACCCAGTCATATGTCTGTTGATGGTCATATCTTTGTCTAAGACTCTCCCATAATTCTTTAAGATCTTCCACCAGTAGATATTCAGATTTAAGGCTTTCATGAACATGATGGCGAAGAAATATAATCGCCCTAGCCTTATCTTGCGGGGAAGTATTTTCAGCATCTCTTATTGTCTCTTGCAGACCATTTGCTTGGAGGTGCGTCAGTCCATCAACTCTCCATTCCAGATACCTTTGGCTCGACAAGTCGAGAATATCAAACTCTCGTTTTGCAATGTTTGCCATTTGATAAATACAAAAATTAACATATATATTAATTATATTAATTAATAATTAAATTAAATATGTTCCTAATATTATGTCATTTATATGGTTTGTACATGTATACAGATTCATATATATATATATAAGAATGTTGATAAAGATTAAACAGCGAGACATACTATATATGTATATGCCGTTGAACTTATAAATTTATGTATGAATAAAATTAATTAAGCATGCATCTGATCTTTTGAAATTTGTGTACAGTAGTGCATGTTTACATATTGAAAGAAGCAAGTTAAGTTGTAACATATATCACTTATCATTCACGTAAATAGTAGATGAATAGTAAATAGTTCATATGAAGATAAAAGTCATCATTTTGTTTTTAGAGTTGGATTTGTAAGAGAGGATGTCTAGCATTTGAAATCGAAAAGCCACATAAATATGAGATTGCATGAAAGACTAACTTTAAAATATGAAAAACCTTTCATTGTTAAAATTTAAAGCTCCAAATTCATCCTTTTCGAGAGATTTTTCTTCAAAATGGCTTGTCATTTTAAGCTTTTTAAAATAGACAAATCAAGTTTCTAGCAAGAAGATCTTCATGGAAGATGATACAAATTCCTATGGGTAATCTAATATATCTCCTATTTATTTCATCCTTTTAATCCTATGTTTTTAATCCTTCACTATTACCACTTTATCTCTTTAAATATTCACCTCTAAAATTTCATCCTTATCCATTTTTACTCCATCTTCTTCCTCTCCAATTCCGACCACTATGGCTAAACTCACTACCTTCGATTGGGTTATCATCCAGATGTTTGTTTGCGGCATATTAATCCAGTTGATCGTTGTTCTGATCATTTGGAATACTCTACGAGATTTACGCTAAGTTTATTATTGAAGAACACCGCAAGAAGAAGCCTCGGATTTAGGTGTTTTAGAGAAAGATCCGGCAAGAAGGTATATAAAATCGGTTTTATTCTAGATCTCATGTAAACTAGGAGTTTATATTTTGATTTTGAATGTAAAAACTCGATTTTGTTGTCATATTTTGATTCTTGCTCTCGTTTCATTGAGCAACAAAAATTATAGAAGAAATCCAAGCGATTTTTATGAGTTTCTGATGTAGAAGATCCCGATTTGGGCAACTACAGAGCATACTTTTCATACGACATGATTTCTCAAACCATTTGATTATGGAGGATGAAAACGAGTATGATTTCTACCTTGAGATTTTGCCCAACTCAGATGGTTTCTGAAGCTCTCGTGCTGATAACGTGTTGTGAGATTTAAACAAACTAAATAAAATTTATTCTTGATTGCTTGGATGATTTTGTACAAAGTGATGCATGTAATTTATAGCAAGATTTTAGCCTTATAAGACCAAAATTTGCCAACCATCTGCATCTGTCTTTTAAAGGTCGTAAGGACCGTAATGAAAAATGGCCGTATAGGCCAAGGTACACTAAAATGATCAACTATTCACCTTCATTTTTATCCACAACATTCTCAATTTTTTTTTCTTCTATAAAAAAATAAACTTAATTATAATCTTATCTTAATATACTATAAAATTAGGGGTTTCCCAAATTAAACACACTGGATTTAATGCTTTATTTTTACTTAAATTTTTTTTAATTTTTTTCTTTCCCCATTTCTTTCCTACATTTACGAATATATTGCCTAAATGAAGATTTTGACCCATCAACACATGTCTATAATGGATTTATATGGAACATATTCATCATCTTCTATTCTTCGATTCCACAACGCCTTATTGTAAAGTTTTATATGCCATAAAACCTGTGCGTAGCGCGGGCCCAAAAAATCTAGTCTATGAGCCAATTTATTTGTAGTGTCTGGAAATGGAAAAGAAACGGAAAGGAAATGTAAATGAATCTAGACATATATTAAGTGACGATACATTGACAACTTGATTTTGGATTCTAAAATTTGTATGTCAAGATAGCAGAAAAGAGGGGGGAGAGGAGGGGGAGATGAGTTGGCAAGGAGGGGGAGGTGAGTTGACGAGGAGATTTTGAAACTCACCTCCAAAGTGAAGTTAATAAATATCCGTACACTACTACTAGGAGAAGGGGAAAAAAAATAAAATCACAATTTTGATCAATGAACAATTCCACTAAAATGGACTAAATTCGTTTTCTTTCCGTTTCCGAAATCTAAACAAACGCCACCTTTATTTAGACTGAACTAGCGTGTGTTCCCGTACCATGTACGAGGTTGTATGTAATAAATATTTTAATAATATATTTATATTATATACTATTAATAAGTTTATAGATTGTAGCTTATACTTTATGGTTTATAATTTATAGTTTACGATTTATGTTTTATAGTTTAAGTTCATTAATAACTCAATTTAATTAGATTGATAACATAATAATAGATAAGGATATATATATATATATATATATATGATAAAGATAAAGATATAATATGATAAAAGAAAAAAATTGATATTTCTTTTTGTAATATAACCTATAAGATATCTTTTTGATTTTTTTACTTATTTAATTCAAAGATATATATTAAAATATGAAGTCGGATGATGTGGATGATGACATGGTGGATGATGTAGCATAGCTTAGAGGTCGACACATAGGCAAATTGAATATAAGGGCGACATGTAGCAAAATAACGTTCTGTTTTAGTATATGTATAGATAAATAGATAGATAGGAGTTGGAAAACTTCTTTTTACTCCGTATTTTATTTTTATAATAATCTCACCGTATCGCAACGCGAAAGAAAAACTCCAGAGCTCGAGAAGTTGAAATCATGGCGTCGTCTCCTTCTTCTTCACCACCGCCTTACCCAAGTGCAGCCAAGATTTCCGATTCTCCCTGCTATTCGCAATACACTGCTTCTCTTAAATGTAACATCTTTTTTCCTGATCTCTTCCTTTCTCTTCCAAGTTTCTCCTCGCCGTTTAAAAGCTTAGGTTTTATCTCGAACGAGGAAAATCTGCAGGAGTAAAATTTGCGCCTTTAGAGTCTCTTATCAGTTTTCGTGCGTGTACTGATTAAATTGTACTCTGGTAATTGCTGTGATAGCATTGATCCGATCCTGAATTAGATTTTGCTGTTCATAAAATTTGGGGTTAATTTCAAGTGTAATTGGTAATTGCATAAGATTTGATTGGACTGATGGATTAGTTTCAGTTTCTATTGATGATGTTTAGTATTTGATTTCTCACTTTTAGGCTTGCAAGCTATAGATTAGTATCTGGTCGAAAAATTTATATATGATGTAAGCTTGTGGATATAGATGGAAAAGACAGGATATTTCATCAATCAATGTTGGTAGAGGATAATGCTTTGAGTTTGTGCTTCAACTTGTAAAAATCCTTATCTTCCGAGCACTATGACTTTGTATGTCGGTTGTAGACAACGATATTTGCTGGGTAAAAAGATTTTTGCTTGATCATCATTGGCCTCTCTTTTTATCAACTGTAGGATTTGAAAAACTTGATGATGTACTGATGAATTTGATATGGGTTTGGAGTTCATATTTGCTAAATTGTTGCTATTCTTGAGCTGACGTTGAACATAAGTTGAATATAAGTGGATTGTTATCTTTTGATTTCTGAACTCAGGTTCTTGATGGATCTCTTGTTGACATGTATGAAACTCATACTAGACAACTTACCTTGTTTCTAATGTCCCATTAATCACAAATGTTCCATTTAGTCAAGCTTTTTCAGTTAGGAAAATCAACTTTCCAGCATGGTCCTACTCTATAGACCTTGTTTTTATATGACCATTCATAGAAAGCAGTAATTCATAATTTTTTTATTTTTTTTCGAATTATTCTAGTCTTTTTCATCCTTCCCATGTGCTATCACAAATTGTTCTTCTAATTAGTAGTTAAACTTTGATCATTGTTCTTCTTCTTCTTTGACATTCGAGCAAACATTGCAGGCCTAGAGCAAAATACCGCAGATAGAAGCAAGTGCCAAGTACACTTTGATGTATATAAGGAGTGCAAGAAGAAGGAGGTAATTTCATTTCCTAAATTTTTGTTAACACTTTCCTCTTGTAAATATTAGTGAACTCAGATTTCATTTTGCATATAGCATAGATTTTCTTTTGTAATCTGGATTTCAGGCTTAGGGGAACTTGTTAACTATTGAAATTTGAAACATAAAATCTAAGAATAATATATCTGATCATAATAATGTTGTCAGTGTACGACTGTACGTCGACATTCTTTAAGTGTATTTAGATAGAACACAAGGTGGGGTTGCACATTAGTTACTGTTTCATGGAAATTGTAAAGCACTTTACAATTTTCCATTTTGTAGTTCATTTTTAACTTAATCATTGTATTGCTCTCTTTCCCCCTTTGATGTGCAGAGAGAAGCTAGGCTAGAGCGCAACAAAAACCGGTCTCTCTTTGGATAAGAGAAGCCAATAGCCGATAGATTTGTCTCCGCCTTTCTTCACGCAGAATCGAATCCAGAGATTAGGTTTGCAGGTTATTATAAGGATGTTGCAAAAATTTTAAGGACAAGTACATGTACTCAAATTTAACTAGGATACTTTAAAAACATCTGCAAGTGTGTAGCTTGCATTTTCTCAGACAATTTTGACTTTGCATCTACATAAGTAAGTCTTATGATTTGTTCATACTCTCTAGCTGTGTATGTTGAAACTGAAAACTGAGACATCATAGCTGTAACCTTAATGCAGAAACATTATACAAAATCTATGCACAAGAAGAAATCGATGCACACATACTAACATTATTTTTTACTGGCTTTTTTCGTCATTGATGTGTTTTCCAGCATCTGGTCTGTCCTAAATCGATTCTAAACTAATCACCACGCTCTACAAATTTGATTTAAATATTTTTGAATAAAATTTAATTATAAGTGTGTATCTATGTAAGAAAATATGTAAGATATATTTTATGGGTGATTTTGAAAGTAATTTGATGATAGGCAAAATAAACCCATGTTCAACACAATATAGAGAACCAACACAGCAATAGGAGACCAAGAAATTACTAGGCGCAATAACCTTAATTTGACGATAAGAAAGGTTAGTTGACACACTATAAAAAATTTAAGGTCAGAAAATACAAGTGAATATGCAAAAAATAAAAAATTTAAGGTCAGAAAATACAAGTGAATATGCAAAAAATGTTATTTATCTAAGGAGGGGAGAACCAATACCTCATGCGATCATCTCCACATTAGTTAAAATTTATAATAATGTTGATAACACGAAATTTCCAATGTCTTATACTATTAGATAGAATCTTCTTAAAATATTACACTAGTTTTATTCAGTGCATATTATACTATAATTTATAAATACATACAAAATAACACTAACATAAAAAACATGAAATTATAAGATTTATAATTACTTGTAAACTTTTTAATTGATTTGTGTTCAAATAAGAAAAAGATAGCAAAAAATTTAAGATAGTGATCTGTATAGATTAAATATAGATTTGAGATTTTTTTTCCCAAACCACCCCTTATTTGGGCTCTTTTGCATAGAACCACTCTTATATCACTTTTTGCAAGAAACCACCCTTATATTGAGCTTCGTTAACAAACTACCACACATTTCCATTTCTCGTCCAATAGTCCGTTAAAAGTTGGAAATTACTCTTTTACCATCACCTTTTAAAAAAAATCATGGAAGACTCGTACTTTTACTAACCCGAAATCTTGACCACGAGAAATTAGTCATGGGAGCAGAATTTGGGATTTTCTCGTTTTAACCTATATAAACTTCAATAGAAACCCTAATTTCAGTCATTTCTCGCGGTCATAATTTGGGAGCCCTAATTTCGTGAGGAATATCGAGAGTGGGGAATTACGACCACGAGGAAGACGAAGCAAGGCGTTGCGAAGAGCCACGAGGAAGATGAAGCGCGTCGCGAAAAGCCACGAGGAATATGAAGCTCTCAGTTGTGGGTGCTAACAGAAACAAAAGGTTTGGAGCTTTGGATTCTCTCGATTTAGGATTAGGTTTTCTCTTTTTTCATGCTTCGCTGCTTTATAAGCTATTAAATGTTTTTGTGATGTGGATGACACTCTAAACGAAGGAGCCATACTTTATTGTTGTTACTATATTATGTTGACTCGTTGTTTGGTTTGGATTTTGTATAAAAAGTGGAAGCTTTCACCAAGCATGTGACAATAAGGAATCTTTACGAATTTCTTCCTATAAAGATATCTTGCTTCTAGAGCTTGTCACTTGGTTAAAAATTGGTGGTGACCCCATCCTTTATCTGGGTGGTAATAAACTGTCATACCAGAGAAACCTAGTGCATCTTAACAAGAGAGTTGATCCTGATTTGTTATCTAAGATTGAGTTAGAAGCAATTCTAAAGGTTGATCTTTTTCTTGACAATGTTAGAGTTGTGGTTCTGTTTATCTGAAAAGACATTACAACAAGGGTTGAGACAGATTAATGGAGACAAGGATATTATTGAATTTTGCTCTTCTTCTGGGAATATATGGGATGTTGTTTGTTTATGTTGTGGGGGCCAATGAACTTAGTCCTTCTTTGTGGTGGTGGGTCAAGTAGTTCAAAAGTGAATAGCCCAGTAAATATAGAGAAGCTCAAAGTTGGAGGCCCATGTAAGAGTAAATTAAGTATCCACAACTATTCTAAAACACTTGTATCCACCAACACTATCAAAAGCTTTCAAAACCCTAAGTGTTTCAGTATATCTGCACAAGGGTCCCTAGCTTTCACGGGATCTGCCAAAGTTCAATTAGGACGTGAGAAAAATGATGGAGTGGTTGAAGGTGAATTACATAGTGGATAAGGCGAGTCAGATGAAGGAGATGTATTTGGTTCATAGACAGATTCATCAAGTGATGAAGAGGTAGTTCCACCTGCAGTGGTTGAAGGTGAAGCCTTAGAAGATGGTGATGCTTGTTTTGATAAAAATGTTGACACTGATGTGATGGATGAGAACCATTATCTAGAAGATGGCAATCAAGTTCTAGAGTATGTGTTTGATATCAGAGTTGAATCTGATGATTTTAGGAGTCTAAGTGATTCAAATGAAGATCATAAGAGTGTCAAGCTACAGTTTTCAACTCTCTTGTTGATTTAAAGAACAAGATCCGTCTGAAGAATGGAATGAAATTCGCCTCCAATGAAATTTTTAGGAGAGCGTTAAGACAGTTTGCAGTTGAAACTGGTTTTGACTACTACTACTTGCACAATGATAACAAGAAGGTTTCAGCTTGCTGCATGAATAAATACAATTGTGAGTTTCAACACGGTAACAAAAAGTGTGTGTGCAAGGAAAATCTGGGTTCAAAGCTTGTGCTAGAAGAATGGTGTCAGATGACATCCTTCAGTTGAAGTCTTTTATTCCAGAACATCAATGTGGGTGGCAAGACTAGAACACAAAGATGAGTTCTATATGGCTGGTTGAGAGGTATTTGGAGCATTATAGAGATGACCCACATTGAAGGATAAAAAAACTTCATCCAAACAGTGAAGAGAGAGCATAGTGTTACCATCACCTACCACCAAGGTTGGAGAGTTAGGATGAGGGCCATATTCATGAATCAGGGGAATGCACTTGAATAATATGCAGAGGTTAGAGATTATGGTGTCACTATATTGGAGAGGAATCTGGGTAGCTCAGTTTATGTGAGGCAAGAGAGTCCAGAAATGCATTTATTCCAAAGGATGTATGTTTGTCTAAATGCTTGTAAGAAAGGGTTCCTTCACTAGTAGAAAAAACACCTGTTGAGGCGGACAAAAACCCCCCTGTTGAGGCGGGCAAAGGGCGCTGCAACAGAGGGGGCTGCAACAAGTCAATACTTGTTGAGGCGGGAAACTGTCCGCTGCAACAAGTCACTTGTTGAGGCGGTCAAAAATATGCCCGCCTCAACAAGTAGGTAAAATTTTCAAAAAAAAAACCAGCTTTTTGAGGCGGGCAACTGTTTGCCCGCCTCAACAAAGCTCATGAAAAACAAAAAAAAATTATTTGTGCAAATTTATAACAGTTCACCGAATCTATTAAATTTCAATCAACTTACAACCTGAAATAAACTTACAATCTAAGAACTAATTCAATATTACAACAAATCTTATAACATAGACGAGAATATCAACAACCTTAAGAAATTCAATCAATTGTGCAAACTTCAACAGAACCTAATCCGAAGGAGATGAAGATGGCGAAATCGATCGGCTTAATCTGCTCTTCGTACTCCTTCCTGGAAATTTACATCTTTCCACTTGAGAAATCCAAGATGAAATTAAAAAGAAAGAGAAGTTTCTTCAATCGAATTTGTAAGTGTCACCTGGGATCAACTCGGGAGTCTGTGCAGCGACGTAATCAAGGAATCCAACACCAGTCTTCTCTCGTCCATCGGCGGGGGAGGCGAGATGCGGCCGAAAACGACGACAAGAGCGAGGAAGAGCGCCGTTGAGACGAGAAGAGGCCAGAAGTAAGCGAGGACGTCGAGGAACCGCGACGCAACCTTGATTAGAGCGATGATGGAGGCGAGAATAGCGTCGGCGGCTGCTATGTGGTATAACCATTGGATTGCTAGATCTTATCAAATGAGTGGTAGAACATTATCACAAGTATCATTCAACGTAATTTACAATCATGCAACTACATGCCCTAAATAAAAACAAGTCAGTTAAAATACTGAAATGGTTCTGCCCTTAAGTTCAGGATTTTCCATACCGTAATTCCAATATTTTCTGGAATGTACTTGTAGCACCAGCATTATCACCTGCCTGAGCTAACAGCCTACCCTGCCAGCTTAAGGTCAATGAGTAAAAGTCCATAAGAAATTGAACCATATCTTCAATGGAAAATTTTTTTATCCCTTAAAGTATCTCAAAATAATCTCAAATTGTCTCGATACAATGCAACAGAAACTACCTGCAGTCGTAGCTGATCAACTTCTATAGACAACAGTGATCCTAAATTTCCTGAAAGTATCTCTAAGGCATCCCTATATTTCCCTTGTTGTTCCAATATGGAAATATATATAATAAGAGCTGCAAAACATGTTTAATATTCAGATGGTCAGACCATTCGATAAACTGTACTCCTCGTATAACTTGCTATAGAGAGCTTAGCTCCATTCGATAAACTTTCCATAGTTAAACAACAGTACTTTTCATATGTGCCTAAGAAAACCTCCACATTAGGTCTTTTAGTATCTAGACAGCAGTCCAATAACACACTAATTTCTAGCATTTCGGATTATAAAAAAAAACTATCCATAATGCCTAAGATCATCACAATGTATGAATGATATAGCTAATAAAATCTGTACGCAATATCAATGTGTATGTAGATGTATAATACCTGTAACAGAATGCTACGAATTGCCCAAAGCAAGAATCTCTCTTCGCCAACAAGTTTGTACAATTTCAGAGCTCTCTGCCAGAAAAGGTAGACGGAAAAGAAAAGAATTAACATATTTGTTTAAGCAAGAATTAACATAGTTCAGTCACATAAGTGTTTTTCATCAAGGATTAACTCCTTTATGTTTGAGCAATACTTGCTGAATTCCACTGCAAGTTGTACACACAAACATCCAAAAGGTAGTGCATACATATTGAGGTCCCTGGTTGAAAAGAAATAAGCACTAAAATAATAATGATCTCATACAGCTTCTAGAATGAACTCAATTCTATATTCTAATGCAATTGCAAGTGAGAGATATAAAGATTCCCAGAAACAGTTTAGAAAATCATTAATTATTAATAGCATTCAAACTTGGAAGTTACCAAAGTTACAAAGAATAACTATTTGAGCTTTGATGAGGCGTCCTTGGAGCGGAGTAAGAGCTTTGTCAAAGCGTTGCAGGTTCTCTTTCTCTCATTCTCATTGTCTTCACACTTATAATCTTTTGCTGCTAGATCTGGATTTTTCTATCCTTTCATGCTTTCTATTTTATTCCTACCTATGCTTGCCTTACATTTTAGGCATCATATTTGTATAGTTGAATTTATACCACCAAAACAGAATAAGACAATTGATTTTTATAGTTGAATTTCTTGCTACAGTCGAAAGAAATTTGTCCACGGTGTTGTGGATTTAATGGAAATAATTTTTTTGGCTGATTTGATAAAATGTCATGGATTGTATAGAGCGGATATAGGTGCCAAGTTATTATACACTCATTTTAGGTGAACTTGAGAATAGTAGTGTGAGTAACAAAAACCCGTAAGATTTTGAGCTCTTGTGTTCCGGAACTAGATATGTGCTTAACATAACTAGCAAAAACAGACCTTAGTATTTGTGTTTCTCCAGTCAGCTTTTGGGAAATTGAAATTTAGGTATGATGTTGACATTATTATTGAATTATGATTCAGGTGATTTTCAATTGGATGTACAACTCATTTCTTTTTACCCCGTGATATCCAATATCACTGCAATTTCTCCATCTGACATTTTACTTCTATATTCTGCAAAACCTATATGATCGCATGATTCAAGATTTTCATTGCAATTTGCAGGAACTCAAGAACTTGAGGCCACAACTTTATTCAGCTGCTGAATATTGTGAAAAGTCTTATTTTCACAGTGAGCAGAAACAAATGTAATTCTAAACCTAAATCCTTTAATCCTCCGAATTGCGCTTTATGTAAGTGTCTTCTGAGAGTTGTTTTAATGTGAGACCTAATTTATTAGGTTATCTTTATGTGAAAAAAGGCTTTGAAGTCTTTCTTATCATTTGTGTTGTATCAAATCATGTTTAGTTACTTGGGATTCTATTGTGTGTTAGCTACTTGATAAAGTATTGGTTCACGGAGTAAACTGGACTAGAGTTGTAACTTTGGCAACGAAGCTCAAATAGTTATTCTTTGACAACACACCCTTATCCCAGAAACAATTCTGAAATTCATATTGAAAGAAAGAAAGAAGAATCTTTACTTGCAGAAGGATCAGGCGAAAATGAAGCAGCTACAGGAAGCTTCTCTTTCTTAGACCTTCCAGTCTTCCTCCGCTTCGGCGTCTCATCAGTCGCCGCTACCGCCAATTCCTTATCGTCCCAGACCTCCACCTCAAGCCGCCTTCTCGAGCGGCGACTATTCCTTGGAGAAGCAGTTGTGCATATCCTCGCCCTACACCTTCTCCGACTTCCAACTTGCTCCGCAACCGAATCCTCTGTCCGATAGTCGAGTTCTGCTGGATCTCTGAGCTGGAGAGGAAGGAGAAAGAAGCAGAAGCTCGTGGAGTGGAGTGGGATTAAATCCGAGGGAGACTTCGGCAGGGCTTTGCGTTTCGTAGAAGGTGCGATTTCGACGGAGAAGTGCGGGATTTGCTCCGATTCGCTCTCCAAATCAAGATCCGGGACTGTTAGGGGTAATGGGGAAGTGGAGTTGGATTTTTGCACGGTCTCTGATCTGAGTGATGGAGGAGTGGAATCCATGGTTGCTTGTTGTTAAGTTTGAATTGATGTTAGAACCGATTGAGAAGGCGAGATTGTCGATTGGGTTGAATTTAGGGTTCGGACTGTATGAAGGGATTTGAGGAAATAGAATGTCGAGACAACCAGAGAATGCCCGCCTCTAATTTTGTTTGAGACGAGTATTGTTGAGGCGGGCACTAAACGCCCGCCTCTAATTGTTTTGAGGCGAGGGCTGTTGAGGCGGGCAGTTAGTGCCCGCCTCTAAATTTGAGGCGAACGTCCCGGTGACCGCCTCAACAGGTCAAAAACACACATATTTTTGAGGCAAACGAAAATTTGCCCGCCTCTAAAACACCTGTTGCAGCGAATAAAATGACTGACCGCCTCAACAGATAGTGGAAAAAGGTATTTTGCGACGGTTTTTAAAGTGACCGCCTCAACAGGGGGGCTGCAACAGGTGTTTTTTCTACTAGTGCTTGCTGGATGTAGGCCTATTGTGGGCCTTGATTGTTGTCATCAAAAAGGGGCATACACAGAACAAGTTCTGACCGTAATAGCACAAGATGAAAATGACAGTATTTTCCCAATAGCATTTGCAGTTGCGTAGTGAGAAACAAAGGAGACCCGAGTTTGGTTTTTGGAGTTGTTGCTTAATGATATTACAGGAGGACCATTAATCTTCATTTCAGACATGGAGAAGGTAATGGAATTTATTAAGATTCCATTGTTTCATAATTTTTCATTTTTTGTTAGTGTTAAATTTATTTAGTGAAAATGCAAGGATTGATTGAAGCACTAGAATTGGTTGCTTCCGACGCTGATGTAAGGCATTATGTTAGGCATATGCATAACAATTTCAGAAAGAAGTGGTCTAGATAATCATTTAAAGATGTTGTATGGAAAGCAACAAGAGATGTAACTACACAAGATTTTGAGGTTGCTATTGGGTTGATCAAGGAGATGAATGTTGACGCTCATGACTTCCTACTTGGAAAAGATCCCAGAAAATGGTCTCTACATGCATTAAGTTACCACATCAAACCATATATGCTTCTAAATAATGGTCGTGAGTCCTATAATTAACAGTTGTATCTTGGAGGCTAGAGAGATGCCAATTATGTCTATGTGTGAGTGGATAAGAAAGAAGCTAATGAAAATGTTTATTAGCAAGAGAAATAAGATGATAGCTCACCAGGGGTACTTAACTCCTGAAGTTACAAAGAAGTTGAACACTAGAAGAGCAGATAGCGCATGTAGGTGCAAGTGTTTTGGGGATGGAGACTTATATGAGGTTGACGAAGTTGGAAAAACCTATATAGTGGATTTGCAACAAAAGAGTTGTGGTTGTAACCTACAGGATCTCACTGGATCGCCATGCACCCATGCCATTTGCGGCAAAAGTTGAATACTTTGTGGATAACTACTACACAAAATAAACGTACTTGAAAGTGTATCGACTGTCTGTTATGCCAGATCCTAGAGATGATAAATAGATAAAAACTAGCCATCCACCACTACTACCGTGTTGTACAACTTGGAAGGCCTAAGAAGGATGCCAAAAGAAAAGAAAGTGCAATCTAACAAGCAAACTAGGCTAAGGGTTAAGAAAAATAAGTGTGGAAATTAGAGGGTAGAACACAAGAAAGTTCTGTAAAAATCCCACAAAAACCACATAATCGACAAGGAACCCTAAGAGAGGTGGACGACCTTTAAGTAAAACAACAATGCATGTGACACCTAAGAAGAGGAGGTACATTAGAAAATTGGTCTCCTTGAACTTTTACTTGCAATTTTTACTGCATTTTTTCTTGCATTTTTTACATATTTTTATGATCCTTGCATTTTTTTCTTGCAATAACTGGGTGAGGATTCTTGCAACAGTGGAAATTGGAAATGGAGGTGTGCAAGGGGAAACTCATGAAGTTTATGTTGTGGTCACTACTACATAACATGCCTAATAACTCGGGTGTTCAAGACTAAATAACCCGGATGTCGTTCGGGTTAAAGGTGGGTGCTGCATTTGCTTTGAGCTAATAACCCCGACCAAAATCCAGGTTATTTTTCTTGCATTTATTCTTGTATAAGATTCAATGATTGCCCATAGCTTGAACCAATTTGATGAGAATGTGGTTGTTTCTCAAGCTTCGCAAACACAAAGATCAAACGTGGTAAGTTAATGCATTTTCTCACAGTCTTGCGACAAGAAACCTCATATGATGAAACCAATCTAAATGGCCATATTGTGCAAGTTAATGGATCAAGTCAACAGAAGGGTAAAAACCTCAATCTGAGAGCCAACACATCTAAGAAGTACCCTATCAGAAAAAATAGAAGAAAAAGTATGAGGACTACGACTCAAGCAGGATTCAATAGTTTCCCATAGCTAAACTTTCTTTATGTATGTTGTTGGTTACTTCTGAAATGTATTTGGTCCATGTTATTTTTCCAAGTAAACATGTGGCTTGTTTTATGAATCTGGTCCATGTTATTTAGCCAAGCAAACTGGCAGTGGCGGAGCCAGGGGAGCTTGAAGGTGCTGGAGCACCCGCTCCGTCGGGAGGAGCCTCCGAGATTGTTGTTGGTTGTGAAGAAACGCCATTGAATCCCCTGCTTCTAGGGTTGGAGAAGGAAGAAGGAAAAGATATGGTCCATCTAGTTACCAGCTTATGGCTCATCTCTTAGTTTACTAGCCTATGACCCATCTTAAACATAGCCCATCTTATTTATAGTCTGTGGCCATCTCTCAATTCATCAATCCACACCTTATTATGCTATTCCTCTTTCTTTATTTTTTTAATTAAATTAAGGGTATTTTACGTATCCACCTAGTTAATTATCTTATTAATAATTATTGAGTTTTTCTTGTAAGAAATAATCCAATGTAAGAAAATAGTATAGGTATGAAATTCAAAATTAACAAATTGTGAAAATAATAAAATATAAAAATTCTCATATTACATATATATTCATAGGGTCGGGATCTGGTGAGAATAGACTCCCACCTGAGAACAGGTGAGAGCGGATCTCGACCGTCCATAATTTAATTAAAACGACAGGCTCAGATTAAAAGAAAAAAAATCTCGCGTTTAGCTCAATGTCCCCGCTCTCCTTCGCGGAGGGGACAACTTCACCGATAACTACTGTCTTTGTTGGACCCGGTTCCCAGGACGGGAACCAAACCGGCTCGCGACGGCCCAGTGAACCGCAAAGGCCCAAAAGACTCGTGAGAGTACCGGGAAAGAAAGCCCAATAAGCAGCCCAATAAACAAGGAGAGCGAGATCGGATAAAGTGGGGCCCGCGAGAGAGGCTGGACAAGGAGGCTTTGATCTTAATCAAGCTCCCGCGAGCCATCAAGAGCACTATCACTCTCGGCATGGTGGTCGCTATGACGAGAGGGATCAGGCATATTATCCCCTCAATGAGCAACGTACTCTACGCAATCATCACAGAGCTCCCTATTACCCTCGCGATGAGTACCAGAATCAGATGTACCCTATCAACCCTCCTCTCAATTTCTCGTCTATGTTTGGTCCCACAGCTTTCGCGGAGCATATCATTCGAGCACCTCCACTACCGGATTTAAGGTTCCCAACCATTAAAGAGTACACATGTAAGGGAGACCCTAAAGAGCACCTCACACGATACAAGTATGCAATGATCGCGAGGGGTCCGGATGAAGCCACTATGTGTAAGGGTTTCCCAGGAACGCTGGCCGACACGGCAATGACCTGGATGTTAAATCAACCTGCCAAGAGTATTTCATGCTTCGCGGACATTAAGAGAGGATTCCTTTTGCACTTCGGTTCGTCGAAGAAGAGAAAGATAACAATGCAAGAGGTAGTAGGAGTCAAACAGAAAACTGGGGAAACTCTGGAGGAGTACGTGAAAAGGTTCTCATTGATGGTGTTGGAGGCTGATGATTTTGATGATAAGACGGCTAGAGTCGCGTTCCTTAATGGTTTGCTAGACGGAAGTGAGTTCAAAAAGCACTTATACAGGAAGCAAGAGCAGTCTTATCAGGACATGCTTGAGAGGGCATACGTCGAGATTCGGGTTGAGACTCATTCTAGCACTCCCGCGACAGGGGGAGGACAGAGCAAGCAGAATCAGAGCCAGAATCAGAGCTCTAAAAAGAACAACCAAGGTTGGGGGAATAAGAGGCAACAATATGATCAGGGTCAGAACAGCTCGCGAGCCCCAGGTCTAATGACTCAACATCAGAATCAGGAACAATATCAGGATTATGGACAGAATAAAGATCAGAATCAGTTTCAAGCTCAGAACTTAATGAACCAAGGGATGAAAGCGTCAATCACAGGGGTCGCGGCCGTGGTAATGGCGGTCGTGATCGTGGCCGCGATAGGATGTGGTGCGCCAACCACAATTCAGCTTCTCACAATATGGAAGAGTGTAGGAATGGTCCTAGAGTAAACAACGAACCCGAACAAAGAGTCGTCCTCATGAACCAGAGAGGCGGAGGCAATCAACAAGGCAGGGGTGGTAGAAACCCTGGCCGAAGACCATTCAGAGGGGGATATGACAATGGAGGCAGAGGAAGGGGTCGCAACCAACAGAGCGCGATTGGCCCCAACCCCCCCCCCCCCCCCCCCCCCCATGGTAATCAGCAGCAAAACTTCCCAAGTCCTGATGGTCATGTGGGAACTATAGCTGGGAAGCATGTCCCTATTCCCCCAAACAGACGCGAGTTTCGAAAGATGGTCAATGCCCCATTGCCTCGCGGTCTTCCGATTATGAGCATCACGACTCCTCCACCCAGAAAACCCTACCAGCTTGTATTCTCTAATGAAGAAGTTAATGAGTGGGCAGTTTCTTCAGCTGATCCGCTAGTAATACATCTACAAATAAGAACAAAGCTGGTTAGTCGTATCCTAGTTGACACGGGGAGCTCCGTTGATATCTTGTATCTTGATGCCTTTGAAAAGTTGGGAGTCGACCCTAGATTGAAAAGACCAACCCGGACCACCTTGGTGGGGTTTGCAGGAGAAAGAGTCACAACTTTGGGTGTCATAACACTTGATGTGGTAATGGGCGATGAGACAGGGCCGCGAAGGTCTGAAAAGATCGACTTTTTCATCATCCTGACAAGTTCGTCATACAATGCGATCATTGGAAGAGGTACATTATGCAAGTTCGACGCAGTCGTGTCGATGAGTCACTTTTGTTTGAAATTTCCCACACCATTAGGCACCGGAGTCGCGACTGGGGTAGAGAATGAGAGTATTTCTTGTTACATCAAATCTGAAAAGGGGGGGGAGACACACCTCTGCTCGCGAGCCAACTCTTCGTTCCGGGCATGCCAAACATCGAGGAGGAAGCAGATTTAGATGTTCGCGAGCCCCCGAGATCCCAAGGGCCTGACGGGGAGATGGACAAAGCGAAGTTTATTGGTTTTGAGACTCAAGAAATTATACCCTTTGGTAACAAAGAGGAAAAGTTGTTTGTGGGAGGAAATCTGGATCCCATGGTAATGGGAGAAATTGAGAAATTGTTGTCTGAATCGCGAGACGTATTTGCTTGGTCTCCAAAAGATTTGAAGGGGATTCCACCCTCCGTCATTACCCACTCCTTGAACATCAGTAACGAAATAATCCCCAAGAGACAGAGGAAAAGAAAGCAAGCAGGACCAAAGAACGCAACCGCAGCTGTAAAGCTCGCAAAGCTCCTAAAAGCCGGATTCGTGAGACCAGTACAATACCCAGCTTGGCTAGCCAACGTTGTTATGGTCGCGAAGAAAGGAACAGGAAAATGGAGGATGTGTGTAGACTTTACCGATCTCAATAAGGCTTGCCCGAAAGACAGTTATCCATTGCCCTCTATTGACCAGCTTGTAGATTCCACCGCAGGACACGAGGCGTTAAGCTTCCTCGATGCATATTCAGGTTACAATCAAGTGATGATGAACCCTCTAGACTTAGAGCACACATCATTCATAACAGATAAGGGGACCTTTTGCTACAAGGTTATGCCCTTCGGTCTTAAGAATGCAGGAGCTACATTCCAAAGGCTCGTCGATCAGATCTTTAGTGATCAGATGGGAGACACAGTTGAAGCGTATGTCGACGACATTGTGGTGAAGAGTAAGAAACATAGTGACCATGCTCGCGATCTTGCGGAAGTATTCGCGACTTTGAGAAAATATGGGATGAGCCTAAATCCGGATAAATGCGTCTTTGGCGTGACTGAAGGAAAGTTCCTGGGTTTTATGATCAGTGCCCGAGGCGTAGAGGTTAACCCGGACAAGGTCAAAGAAGTACTTGATCTCCAACCACCCAGGTCTACGCATGAAGTCCAGCGGTTTGTAGGCAGAGTAAATTATCTGGGAAGGTTTTGCGCCAAGCTAGCCGAGCGCAATCTTCCATTCTTTGAGATCTTGAGGAAGCCCAAAAACTTCAAATGGACTGCAGAATGTGATCAAGCCTTCGCGAGCCTCAAGGAACATTTGTCAAGACTCCCGATTCTATCCTCTCCGGTTCCGGGCGAGACTCTTCAATTGTATCTCGCGGCAAGCTCGAGGGCAGTGAGTGCAGTTCTTGTTCGCGAACTCGAAAAGCCAGTATATTTTGTCAGTCGCGCATTACTGCCAGCTGAAACCAGGTATTCTCCTGTAGAAAAGTCTGTGCTCGCGTTGGTAACAGCTGCTCGGAAGCTCCGGCCTTACTTTCACGCACACCCAATTGAGACTTTAACAGATTTACCCCTCCATGGTTTCATGACAAAGCCAACAGTAGCAGGGAGGCTCGCGAAGTGGGTCATAGAAATGTTGGAGTTTGATGTTGTGTACCGCCTGAGGCCCGCGATCAGGGCTCAGGCGCTTGCAGATTTCATGGTCGAGACAAGTTTCAGGGAGGGTGAAGCCCCAAATCTGTATGGAGAAGAAATGATGTGGGTTATGCACACCGACGGAGCAGTGAACGATGAGGGGTGCGGAGCGGGCGTGGTTCTCACTTCGCCTACAGGTGAGGAAATAAGCCACGCCATCGCTCTCAAATTCAAACCAACTAACAATGAAGCTGAGTATGAGGCTCTGATCGCCGGCCTGGAGCTAGCCATTGGCATCTCTATTGCAATATTATCTTGTCGATGCGACTCAGATATCGTTGTGAAACAAGTGCAAGGAATCTATGAAGCTAGAACAGGGAACCTGCCTAAATATCATGCTAGGGTCGCGACACTGATCTCTTTGTTCAAACACTTCGAGATCCAAGCAATCTCGAGGGATGAGAACCGAAAAGCTGACGCACTCGCGAAGCAAGGTGCGAGTTGGGAAGGTCCTAAAGAAGAGCGTGAGAAAAGGTCTGGCTTTATTGTGTCAAAAGAGGCTCCTCCAAAGTACTTCTTCCTTGTAAAAGAGGAGAGTGCCATCAGCCATGAGATTGAAATGATGAGGATCAGTTACTCCAGTGACGATTGGCGCCAACCAATTATTGACTATCTGAAAAATGGTCGCGGACCATCCGATCCCAAAGAACTTTTGCAGCTGAAAAGAAAAGCCGCCCGCTTTTACATCAATAGGGGCGAGCTGTACAAAAGGGGGGGAAATCCCAACGAATTGAAATGCATGGCGCATTATGACGTACTGTCATTTCTGGAAAAATTGCACGCGGGGCTTTGTGGGACTCACGCAGGGTGGAGATCTTTGGCTTACAAGGCACTTCGCCAAGGGCATTTCTAGCCTACAATGAAGCAGGATGCGTAGGAGATATCGCGAGCATGTCAAGCTTGCCAATACTTTGCCCCCGCATCTCACCAACCTGGTGTGGAGCTTCAGATCATGAGTAGCCCCATCCCGTTCGCGATGTGGGGCCTGGATCTTCTTGGTCCATTTAAGACAAAGGCTCCCGGACAACTCGAATACATTATTGTGGTTGTGGATTACTTCACCAAATGGGTTGAGGCTGAAGCGCTCGCGTCCACAACTGTCCCGATTGTAAAGAAGTTCCTATGGAAGAATATCATCTGTCGCTACGGCCTCCCTCACGAGATTGTCACAGATAGAGGCCCTCAATTCAATTCTCCCCAACTGCTAAAATGGTGCAATGACCTTGGTGTCAAGCTGAAAATTGCCTTTGTTGCGCACCCTCATTGCAACGGCCAGGTAGAGGCTGTCAACAAGAGCATCGTCATGGACCTCAAGAAGAGGCTGGAGGGCGCGAAGGGGAGGTGGAATGAAGTCCTCCCTCTCACCCTCTGGGCCAATCGCATGACTGTCAAAAAAGCGACAGGGGAAAGCCCCTTTGCCCTCGCTTATGTTGTCGAAGATGTAGTCCCGGTGGAATTCTTATTCCCAAATGAAAGAATCCTCCATTATGACCAAGACACCAATGATGAGAAGATGAATATGGAGTTACAGCTTCGCGAAGAGTCGCAAGAGATGGCCGTGATCAGAGCAACCGCACACAAGGCTAGCGTCGCGAAGTACTATAACAAAAATGTCAAGGTGAGAGGCTTCGTGAAAGGAGATCTCGTTCTGAGAAAGACAGGGGGAGAAAAACCTGACCCCGGCTGGGAAGGGCCATACATAGTGGATCACGAAGTCGCATCGGGGGCCTATCGACTGAAGGATAGCTCCGGGAATCACGTTGCAAACTCTTGGAACGTGATGCGACTATGCCGCTATTACGCCTAGCTCGTTCCCCCCACAAGTACGAACCTTTCACTCAGAAATATACTTTGCCTTACGCATAAACTATTTGCCATGCATACAATGCTCGCGAACATTCTATCTAACAAACTCTATGCAGGCGAGAGAACCGAATGAGGTTAAAACAACCAAATCTATAGCCGGGTTACAAAGAGAATAAATACTTTCGCCGAAAGAGAGGGAACAACAGCCTTGAATAAAAGGTACAACCACACTCTTCAGATCGACAAGTATGAGTATTGTCCCGTGACGCTGGGTTGGGGCCAAGAGCACCCACTCAGGTCGCGAAGCCATGACGCTGGGCTGGGGCCAAGAAGTTCCCACCCATGTCGCGAAGCCATGATGACAGATGAGTGCGCACTCACTGCATTGTGAAGCCATGATACTGGGCTGGGGGCCAAGAGCACCCACCCAGGTCGTGAAGCCATGACGTTGGGTTGGGGGCCAAGAGCACCCACCCAGGTCGTGAAGCCATAACGTTGGGCTGGGGCCAAGTGCAGCCACCCAGGTCGTGAAGCCATGACGCTGGGCTGGGGCCAAGTGCACCCACCCAGGTCGTGAAGCCATGACGCTGGGCTGGGGGCCAAGAGCACCCACCCAGGTCGTGAAGCCATGACGCTGGGCTGGGGGCCAAGAGCACCCACCCAGGTCGTGAAGCCATAACGTTGGGCTGGGGCCAAGTGCAGCCACCCAGGTCGTGAAGGCATGACGCTGGGCTGGGGCCAAGTGCACCCACCCAGGTCGTGAAGCCATGATACTTGGCTGGGGGCCAAGAGCACCCACCCAGGTCGTGAAGCCATGACGTTGGGTTGGGGGCCAAGAGCACCCACCCAGGTCGTGAAGCCATAACGTTGGGCTGGGGCCAAGTGCAGCCACCCAGGTCGTGAAGCCATGACGCTGGGCTGGGGCCAAGTGCACCCACCCAGGTCGTGAAGCCATGACGCTGGGCTGGGGGCCAAGAACACCCACCCTGGTCGTGAAGCCATGACGCTGGGCTGGGGGCCAAGAGCACCCACCCTGGTCGTGAAGCCATGACGCTGGACTGGGGACCAAGAGCAACCACCCAGGTCGTGAAGCCATGACGCTGGGCTTGGGGCCAAGAGCACCCACCCAGGTCGTGAAGCCATGACGCTGGGTTGGGGGCCAAGAGCACCCACCCAGGTCGTGAAGCCATGACGCTGGGCTGGGGGCCAAGAGCACCCACCCAGGTCGTGAAGCCATGACGCTGGGCTGGGGCCAAGAGCACCCACCCAGGTCGTGAAGCCGTGTTACTATGCCGGGGCTCCAATAGACCCCCATAGTTCGCGAAGCCGTGAAAATCAATGATGTGTAACGACGCAAGTCCTCCTCGCTTTGATCACGAAGTCACTACCTTTGACGCTTTAATAATCCGTCAAGGCGTGAGGCACGCCGACTGATTGGCCCATACACTTGGATGCTCAAGAGTAGCATATAAATAAGTGAGTATACAATTCAAAAATAAACTAGTATGCAATTCACAAATAAGTGAGTGTGCAATTTACAAATAAATGAGTATGCAATTTACAATAACTAAGTATGCAATTCACGTATGGTCCCATAGAGTAGCACGTATGGAGCTTAACGTTCAACCAAAAAAATGGAGCTTAACAAAAAGCACTTAAGATTCTTCGAAAGAAGCACGTAGGGTGCTTCGCGAGAAGTACGTAGGGTGCTACTAGCACAAGTTGTAAGGGGGATAAAAGTCTTGAATAAGCTATGGGAATTTGAGGTGTACCTTTTATGCATTTTATATTTTGTTGAGCTTAAATAATTTAGCATGTAATTCAAATTAAATTAGTATGCAATACACAATTCACTTAGTATGCATTTCAGTAAACACTTGGTATGCAATTTGCAAATCAATTAGTATGCATTTTACAATTCAATTACTATGTAATTCAGAAAACACTTGGTATGCAATTCAGAAATCATTTAGTATGCAATTCAGAAAACACTTTGTATGCAATTCATAAATCATTTAGTATGAAAAATTTAGAAAACACTTGGTAAGCAATTCATAAATCACTTAGTATGCAATCCAAAAAACACTTTGTATGCAATTCAGAAATCAGTTAGTATGCAATTCAAAAACACTTTGTATGCAATTCAGAAATCACTTAGTATACAATCTCAAAAACACTTAGTATACAATTAAAAAATGACTTAGTATGCAATTAATAATTCACTAAGTATGAAATTCAGTAAACACTTGTATGCAATTCACAATTTACTCAGTATGCAATTCACAATTTACTTAGTATGCAATTCGTCACCAAAGTCAATAGCTAAAACATTTAGTTTCGCAACATAACATTTTGGTATTATAAGTTATTCTCCCATTTAATATTGAAATTACACCATTCAACGAAACTTCAACTTCTACATATAAGATCTTTTCCATTTCGTTTTTGGCACTTGTTTAGTGTTGTTTTCTTTTTCATGTCAAATGGTCAAATTCTTATGCAATTTAGAAATCACTTATTATGCATTTCAGAAAACACTTGGTATGCAATTCAAAAATAACTTAGTATGAAGTTCAAAATGCACTTAATATTGATATGCAATTTGCAAATCAATTAGTATGAATTTCATAATTCAATTAGTATGCAATTTAGAAAACACTTGATATGTAATTCAGAAATCACTTAGTATGCAATTTAGAAAATACTTGATATGCAATTCAGGAATCACTTACTATGCAATCTAAAAAACACTTGGTATGCAATTCAGAATTTACTTAATATGCAATCTAAAAAACATGTAATTTTGAAATCACTTAATATGCAATATAGTAATGTAGACTTTAAATAATAGTATTTTTAAAATGATAACATAGGAGTTTTTTCAAAAAACACTTAGTATTACAAGGGTAGTCACTAGTCAGTAATACATGAATTTGGCACTTGAAAATGTATACTCCCTCCGTCCCCTAATATAAGGTTCATTTGCTTTTTTCGACACTATTCAAAAACCGAGAGAATCTTCTCGTTTTCTTCCAAAATATAGAAATAAATATAAGCATGTGAGATCTCGTTTGATTCGTCTCAATGAGTACTTTGAGAATATTAAAATATTATAATTTTTATCATTGTATATTTAAAAATATTAACGTTATAAAATGTGTCTCGACAAATGTGTCAAAAGCAAATGGGAAGATCATTAAGGGACGGGGGAGTATTTAGTATTACAAGGGTAGTCACTAGTCAGTAATACTCCCTCCGTTTCAAAATAGATGTCATTCTAGTGTTTTTCACACATATTAAGGAAATGATTAATTATGTTTTGAAAAGTTAACTTTTTCTCAAAATAAACATTCACCTCCTTTTACAACCAATACACGAGTGGAGAAAATCAACAATATTAAATTCCAATACACAAATTTATGATTTTCATGGTATTAATTGTCTTGAAATCCTATAATGACAAATATTTTGAAATAAAATTGAGAGTTTAGAATGACATCTATTTTAAAACGGAGGGAGTACATGAAAGTGGACTGAATTGTGGTACTAACTGTCTGTTCGGTAATAATCAGAATAAGCTAGTTTATTGTTTCAAAAAGCTTGAAATCATAGCTTATTTTCAACAAAAATGAAGGCAACAAATTATTTGCCGAACAGGGACTAAGTATTCAACCGACGTCTCAAATAATGATTGATACAAAATAGAAATAGAGGTCACTTGTTCCTTCCTGTACAACTAAATACAAAGATCAATTATCTGAAATAGAGGTCAATTATCTGAAATTAAAAAACTCTCAGTTTGCAATTATATTTCATATCAATATAAATACAAAGATCTTTAACATATCTGTCACTAGAAAAAGGGTTCATACTCTTACATTTATGCATAGAAAGCTCACAGCTTTTATAAAGCAGTCATGTTTTCAACAGTCAGGGAATTATGTCAAGCATATTCAGATTTGTGATGGAAAACTTAAAATTTCGAGGATGCCTTTTACAAAAACACGAATCAGAGAAGTTATGATGACTACAAGGTAAATTGCATACCACATTTAAATTAGAAAACAAAGGACAAACTTCCATTTATTCTCCACATCCAACAGACCAACACCCTCATACACAAATGTCAAACATCTACTCCGTACTAATCTAGTAAAACCCTTTAACCGCTTCATCATGGTGATGGAATCTCTGCAACCATTATTTACAATTTCAGAAGCTTATATGACATCAATCATGAGCAAGCATGCTAAAGATGAATAGATCACACACATGATGAATAGATCACACACATCACAAGCATGCTAAAGATGAATAGATCACGCACATCAACATACAAAGAGTGAAAAAAAAGGTGCACGTACCAGTACCCACTGAACCTAAGATGCATACAAGTTGGCAAGTGTAGACAAATTTATCGTCAATTATTGTCCTCCTAACTTCAGCAAAAAAGAGGTTACTCTCAGCTTCACTTTTCCTTACCGACCTGGCAACGAAGTTGCAATGGTGGAGACCTGAGGTCCGGAACTGATTACAGCCCAGTGCTTTAACAAGCTCATATTTAGGAGCCTGCTCAAATTACAAAGGGAAAGGATGGGTCAGTAGTCAGTACAGAGGAGATAAATTCTAAGTTCTAAGCATGTAGGAATAAATTTGAATTGAGCTGTTTACTTAGATTCTACTCATTCAGAGTTGACAAAGCAGTAAGTGCACATTTACGCGAGTTTTTCTCATCACAGTTTCTTCGACTCCGAGGCCCTAAATACAGTTGGCGACGAGGCACAAGGGAACTATTTTTCCAGTCAAATGAAATGACTCAAAGCAGAAAGAAAGCAGCATCAATTGATATGAAAATACGTGATTGGTAGTTGCATCATGATATAAGAAACCTTATCAGAGAGCTGGTTGCGGAGTTCTTCGGCCTCCGATTCTAGGGCAGAAACGCGAGTGGCGAGGGCCAGAGATGTGATTCTCCGAGCAACATAGAGATGGCGATATGGAAACACACATGAGGAGGCGGGAGAGGCGTTCGACGGCGTCGGATTTGTCGAACTGGCCGGAATGCTCGTGGGAGTGGAGGAGGAAGAAATTGTCGGTGAGGCGGAAGCAAAGAAGGGAGGAGTGATTCACATAATTGAGAAGGTTTGGAAGTTTGTTTATTAGTAGAACTTTATCACACAAAGAAGAAGAAATGATAGATAAAGGTCACTCGAACCACCTATCATAGGGTTTTAACGTCAAATTGTCAAATTGCAAAGGAAGAAGAGACTCTCAACTAAAGTTTTGCATTCAAATTCAACACGCCTTAAAATGAGCCTTGAGAGGCCTATTTATAGTGTGAGAGACGTCTTTGGGCTGCAAGCCAATGATCACTCTTCCAATCAAACATTTATAGAGCTAAAATCAAGGTAATAAATACTAAGTGTGAACAAATCAAAAAGAGAAAGACTAGGGATATGTCTAGCACTTATTGTTTGAACCGAATTTTCTGGGAACCGTTGGTGCCGTATTATGGGAGCATTGGCTTTGTCTCCGCGAGCACTATTTCGTAATATGCTCATACGTCTAATTCAGGTTCCGTTTAAATGAGAAATGAGGGAACACATTTAATGTAAGTTGAGTTTTGGGGATTAATGTGTATCCCACATTGATTAGGAGAAGATAAACTTACTAGTATATAAACTAGGAGTAAATTGTAATTGATGTGATTGAGCTAGAGGAGGCTATCCTGGTGGGCTTGGGCCTTCGAAGACCACACGCCCGCGGTTCGGTTCGGTTCGACTCGGCTCGTGGCTCGTAGGGCTCGTGGGTCTCTTATGTCTGGATTGACCAGATCCTCCTCTTTATTACACCATTGAATAGAAAATCCGAACATTGAAGAGCTCCAGATTTCTCTTCTCCCTTCAGCCTATAAAAGGAGTTACAAAGGTCTCTTTTCAACACTCATCTCATCATTCTACTCTCCTCCCTCTCCTCTACATTTTCCCTGTCTCTATCACATCTTTCTCTTCTTCTTCATTGAGTCTGAGAGTGTACACAATACTAGAGTTCGTCGACTTCTGTTTTTTTTTGGGTTGTGCAAATTAGAAGTGTTAGCAGTTGTATCCTGGGATTCAGAACGCCGTTAACCGTCACACTACGGGGCGTTTCTAGAATTAAGGAAAAAGATTATAATATCGACTCTCCTCAAGCTCAACCGCTCCTATTTCGGTAGTGGTCCGATCAATTTCTTCTTCCCTTAATTCTGTTTTTTTCATATATTTAAAACAATTTGTATGTTGAAGAAAACAGGTTCCTATAATCTAAATTCCGAATTTTTTTCCTACGCTTCTACGACTAATAAATTTGTTTTTTGAGTAAACATGTTAAGGTGGAATGGGTGAAATATTGTTCTCGTTTTTTGTACGAGAAACTCCGGAAAAAATTATCAATTTAATTAGAGAAATAATCTTTTTTGATTAATTTTAATCGGCATTTAATCTAAACTGATTAAATAAAATCGGAATTTAATATAAATTATTAAATTAAAGAGAAATTGCACCCCATACCCTTTTTTAATATGTCATTTGCAAAAATACCTATTTGTTTTAATGTTTGCAAATATACCCTATTGACATTAATTTTTGTAAGGGTGACATTTTTTTTCAGTGCTTATGTTTTTGCAAATATACTCCGACATTTTATTTAATAAGACCGACATGTGTATTAATAAGCCCGACATTTTTCTTATATACTCATTCATTTGCAAGTATATTCTATTTGGTGCATTTTTGCAACTCTAAAATAATTTGGGTTTTTATGCAAATTATTTATCTTGATGGGGTATATATGCAAATACGTGTAAATTAAATCAGAAATAATTGTTTTATTTCCTACATATTCGTTTTTGCATTTGTTCTGATTTGTTTCGAATTTTTTGTCTCAAATTTTGGAAAATACCTAACGAAAATGGCAACGTCAATGCTTCTGCGTCGACACTCCAAATTAAGTTTGGAGACGGTCTGTCACCAGTGATTGCCTCAGGCTCAGATTCCTGATAAGACTTCGGTCAATGATGAGGCTTCGGTCGTATCGAAACCTGTTGTACAGTCTCAACCAAGTCATCATATGGACTTGTCGAATGTGCAAATGCCCCAGGTGAGTGTACCGGATAGGCCGTACATGGCGAATTTTCCTAACCATATCACGTTGGGGTTCTGCCTGACAAGTTTGATGGGAAGGGATTCAAGATATGGTCTCATAAGATGCATTTCTTCCTGAGCACGATGAATATGGACATATATCTGACGGAGGAGAAACCGAGGTTCACCCCTTACAACACTAATGCCCTTGCTGACTGGGTCAAAGGGGACTATGTCTATAGAGGCTATGTGTCGGCCCAAAGGATTGACTCGTTGTGCAAAGCGTATTGCAACAACACTACCGCCAAAGAATTGTGGGACACTCTGATAAAAAAAAGTACAAGACTCAAGATGTTGGCAGAAAGAAAAGGGCAGTAGAAAAGTTCTACTACAAGATGGTAGATTCAAGGCCCCTCATGGATCAAGCTGAAAAGCTGCAACTGATCGTCCATGAGATCATCTCCGAAGCCATGGACATCTACGAGACGTTCCAAGTAGGGGCTTTCATTGAGAAGCTTCCTCCATCGTGGGAACAATTCAAGGTCTACTTGTTGCTCAAGCAAAAGGCAATGAGAGTTGAGGACTTGGTTGTGAGGCTTCGGGTTGAGGAAAAGCAACAAGAAGGCGAATGGAGATGGACCTTCAAACAAGGCAAACCTGGCAGAGCATCATGACATGGGGGAAGAAAAGAAAATTTCAACCTCAGAATTCCAACAACTTCAAGAAGCAACCAACTAAGAAGTTTAGTGGGAAATGCCACAAGTGCAACAAGATTGGGCACAAAAAGGATGAGTGTCAGAGCAAGGTCGACACAAGGAAGGACAAAGGCAAGTCCCGAGCCAACCTACCTGAAGGATCGCTCACAACAGATGATTTGTGTGCTTCGATAACTGAAGTGAACATGGTTGGTAGCAATCCAAAAAAGTGGTGGTATGACACGGGTGCCACTAGGCACATATGCTCGGATAAGGCTCTTGTTACGACATATCAGAAGAGAAACACAGAGGAACAACTCTTCATGGGAAACTCCGCCACCTCTAAGGTTGAAGTACATGGGAAGATCGTGTTGAAGATGACTTCCGAGAAGGAGTTGACATTGAACAATGTCCTTCATGTGCCGGACATTCGCAAGAACCTGATTTCGGGAACTCTTCTCTCCAAGATTGGGTTCATGATCAAGTTTGTGTCTGACAAGCTGGTTCTCTCCAAACACGGGGTTTATGTGGGAAAGGGGTATGTAAAGGATGGACGAATCAAAATGAATGTAATGACAGTTCTCCCAAAAACTATTGTAATTGATGCTTCAATGAATAAGGATAATCCTATTGCTTATGTCGTTGAGTCTTTCAATATTTGACATGAAAGATTGGACAAGTTAATTATAAATCAATAAATAAATTAATAAGTTTCAATATGATTCCAAAATGCAAAACGAGTAAAGACAAATGTGAAGTATACGTACAAGCAAAACTCACAAAAACGACATCACCCCATGTAGAGAGGACAACCGAACCTCTAGGATTAATTCACACTGATTTATGTGATTTAAAGTTTGTGCAAACTAGAGGAGGTAAAAAGTACTTTGTGACCTCCATAGATGATTGCACAAGATATTGCTATGTGTACTTGTTACGTAGCAAAGATGAAGCTTTAGAAAAGTTTATAGAATATAAGTTGGAAGTTGAGAACCAACTTAGTAAAACGATTAAAATTGCGAGAAGTGATAGAGGAGGTGAGTATAATGAACCTTTTAATGTGTTCTATAGAGAACATGACCTTTTTCACCAAACTATCACTCCTTATTCACTGAAATCCAATGGAGTTGCGGAACAAAAAAAACTAACTCTTAAAGAGATGATGAATGCAATGTTGCAAGAATCTAGGTTAGCCCAACTTTGCTTACCTCAAATTACATTGTCAACAAAATACGTCATAAGCTGACTGAAAAGACGCCTTATGAGTTATGGAAAGGTAATGTACCTTCGTACAGATACCTCAAAGTGTGGGGGTGCCTAGAAAAAGTGGCGGTACCGCCTCCTAAAAAAGGTCTCAATTGGACCGAAAACCGGTGATTGTATTTTCATCGGGTATGCACATAATAGTAGTGCATATCGTTTCTTTGTATACAAGTCGGATATACCGGATATACATGCAAATACAATAATGGAATCAAGAAACACATCTTTCTTTGAAAATGTGTTTCCATGCAAGGATAAAGAATATCCCAAAAGGACTCGTGACCAAAGAGAAGCGATCGGTCCTGCTCAGAAGCAAGCACTTCTATGCAAGAAGTGAGTAATTCTGTCAAAAAACAGAAGAGGAAAATGACGATCCTCGACATAGAAAGGAAGAATCATTTGGCTCAGACTTTACAATGGCGTTTCTTCTAGAAAACGAACCTCGAACATTTAAGGAAGCCAGCATGTCTACGCCAGACACATCATCATGGAAAGAAGCGGTTAAAAGTGAAATAGACTCCATTATGAAAAATCATACTTTGGGAGTTAGCTGATTTACCACCAGGGTCAAATGCGTTGGGTTGTAAATGGATTTTTAAAAGAAAATTGAAAACTGATGGCTCAATAGAGAGTACAAGGCAAGGCTTGTAGTACAAAGATTTAGGCAAAAAGAAGGTCTAGATTTCTTTGATACATACTCGCCAGTACCAAAGATTACTTCTATTCGAGTACTAATAGTGATTGCGGCTCTACGCAATCAAGAAATACATCAAATGGATGTAAAAATGACCTTTCTAAACGGAGAGTTAGAAGATGAAACTTATATGAAACAACCCGAGGGGTATGTTGTGCCTGGACGGGAACACAAAGTGTGTAGACTTGTGAAATCTTTATATGGGTTAAAACAAGCACCTAAACGATGGCATGAAAATTTTGACAGAGTTATGATGTCAAACAATTTCAATATAAATGAATGTGACAAATGTATTTATGTCAAAACAACTCCAAACAAATATATTTTTTGTGCCTATACGTTGATGACATGCTCATTATTGGTAGTAACAAAGATATAATCCAACAGACTATTGAAGATATCCAGCGATGATGGAAGGCTATAGTGATGCTAACTGGATATCAGACACCAAAAACTCAAAATCCACAAGCGGATATGTTTTTACTCTAGGTGGTGCGACTGTATCCTAGAAATCTTCCAAACAAACACTACTTGCTAGATCCATGGAATCTGAATTCATTGCTTTGGACAAAGTAACAGAAGAAGCGGTATGGCTTCAAAACTTTCTGGAGGATATACTTATGTGGGAAAAACAATGTCGCCTATGGGCGTCCATTGTGATAGTCAAACGGGAATAGCTCGGGCACTGAGATCAATGTATAATGGTAAGTCTCGTCATATTAGAAGACGACATAAAACCATAAGACAATTGCTCTCAAACAGAGTAATCACGGCTTATTATATTCGATCGGCTGACAACCTAGCGGATCTGTTTACTAAAGGTTTGTCTCGAGAGCAGTGTTCTAAAAAACGCTATACGAGAACGGTACGGTGAAAGAGAGTCCATCGATTATACGGTTGTACGGCCTTTTAAACGGTTTAAATTAAAATGACTTATTTCTAACTAGAAACCATTTGTAATGTTGTTCAAAGTATATAGAAAGATAATAGTATGTAATATCTCTAACAAAATATATGATTTAATTTTTTATGATGTAATACTTAATTAATTTACTAAATCAACCTTAAATAAATTACTAAATCTACTTAGCTAACGTGTATATTAGGATATATCATGTCCTTTGATTAAGAAATCCTTTAATTAAGGCCCAAACATATTATACCGACTATAGCCCAATAATAAGTGGCCCATTAGCCTAGACAACATGTGAGCTTCGTCTTCACCAAAAAAAGCATGAGCTTCGTCATCTTCTCTGACATCAAATGTCTTCCTCTAGACATTACAGATCGGTTTTCAAATTAAAAAGAGTTGGATTTGTAAAAATCTTCTAGTCCCTAAATTGTAAATGAGTTCGTTCTCATTGAAGATAGACTCTAGAGTTCCTGCTTCTTTCATGTCTTTGATGTCCATTACAGCTCAATCTCTTAAATCTAGAAGTCGTTGAACAACATTGAACGAAGCCGGCGCCACACCGTCATCAGAAACTGCTAGGTGAGGGAGGCCTCCCAGTTCTAACTTCAGACCTTCCTCTACCTTCCTCATCATGATCGTCCACATCGTCATCGGTTGAAGGTTCAAAATAAGTTTATCCCACATCGATACTTTTCTAACCTGTTTGGGTGATAGAGGTGTATATAAAGACAAGAAATCATATTGTTTCAGTGTGCCTTCAATATTAAAATTGGGCCATTGATCCGATTTTTGGGCTTGAAAATTCAAATCCCATAATCGAGATAGTGAAATATTGATCGGAATTTAACGATTAGTCGGTAACCTTCCCGATTAAACGGCCGTCTAGCTTGGTTCAAACCGATTTTTCATTGGTATCCGTCTAGAGCTCTGATTAGGGCATATTCGGTACGGTGGAGTGGTTAACGTCGAGACGATGATTAATCGGCCGTACCAACTGTTTTTTAGAGAGCAAGTTGTGAATTCATCAAGAGGAATGGGATTAGCCTATGACAAAAGACGATGCTTGATGGTAAACCCTACTTACGTGATTGGGAGATCCCAAGATGTGGGTTCAAAAGGACAACAAAATCAAGTTGAATCTAAGGAGCAATGGAGATTTACATCTTCTCCCAGTTCCTATGATAATAAAAGTGTGTTGGTAAAGTATAGGTTAAGCGTTGGCTTTTAATGATTCCATAAGCTTTGAAACCCAAGTGGAGTATATTAGTATACTACTTATGGTAAAATCACCTTATGAGTGTGAAATGGGGCCGTTTCTAGGAGAATATGCAGAGGCTAAATTGTCTAAGCTTACTCATGAATAACTAGGGATGTTCAAGGCCAAAATGAACACAATTAGAGAACCTAGTTCTGTGAGAAGATGAAATTTTGTGATAGTTTTTGTCTAGGTTTACAACAAAGTCCGGGTGGTTCAAAGACATCACGTTCACTACCTGGTCGAGTAAACCCGATGATTATTCACTATGGGTGGTTCAAGGCTGAAAAAGCGCTACCAACCCAAATGCAGTGATTCTTCGACCGTACTCTCAAAAGTCTTTTTGTCGAGTCTTTTTCACGTGTTATAGAGTCATTTATATTCATGTGGGGGATTGTTGGAATCGTATTTTCCGGGCACCGCCGGTGTCGGATTATAAGAGCATTGGCTTCGTCTCCGTGAGCACTATTCCGTAGTATGGTCATATCATACGTCTAATTCGGGTTCCATTTGAATGAGAAATGAGGGAGTTACATTTAATTTAACTAAGTTGAGTTTTGGGGATTAATGTGTATCCCACATTGATTAGGAGAAGATAAACTCACTAGTATATAAACTAGGAGTAGATTGTAATGGATGTGATTGGGCCACAGGAGGCTATCCTGGTGGGCTTGGGCCTTCGAAGACCACATGCGCGGTTCAGTTCGGATCGTCTCGTCTCGTGAGCTCGTGGGTCTCTGCAGGCCCGAGGAGGGGGACCTCTGTTTTTGGGCCTCATTCAAAGTCAGACATGATATTGGGCTTGGTTCAAGTCAGATTGGGCATTCAAAAGCTGCAAATTTCTTTTGACTAGGCATTACACGAGATTGACCAAATCCTCCTCTTCATTACACCATTTAATAGAAAATTCGAGCATTGAAGAGCTCCAGATTTCTCTCCTCCCTGCATCTTATAAAAAGGAGTTGCAGAGGTCTCTTCTCAACACACTCAACACTCATCTGATCATTCTACTCTCCTCCACGATTTCCCTGTCTCTATCACCTCCTTCTCTTCTTCTTCACTGAGTATGAGAGTATACACAATACTAGAGTTCGTCGGCTTCTGTTTTTTTTTTGTGCAAATCAGAAGTGTTAGTAGTTGTATCCTGGGATTCGGAAAGCCGATAACTGTCACAGTACGTGGCGTTTTCAGAATTAAGGAAAGAGATTATAATCTCGACTCTGCTCAAGCTCAACCGCTCTTGTTTCGGTAGTGGTTCGATCAGCTTCTCATCCCCTTGATCCTGTTTTATTTCATATGTTTAAAATGATTTGTATGTTGTAGAAAACAGGTTCCTAAACTTATTATGGTTGATCATGGCAACTAGGATGAGCATTCAAGTCACCTATGTGGATGGGTAAGGCTGCCATGATCATGACGATATTTTACGGATCCACTAGAATGCTTGATGACACCATTTTATAGGGATTGTGTCTCCCTTGGGTCTGTGGCCTTTGGCACGCGGGCTTGGACCTTAGTTGGACTCCTCGGGTCTATTTAGGACCACATCATTACCCTCCTCTTGGATGTGAAACGTCCCGGTTTCACACTTAGAGAAGTGTTCCCTAGCGTCCTTGTGCATAGATCTTGGACAATGTTGATCTTTTGGCTTTAGAAAGCGTTTGGGTTTGTAGGGACAAAGGAGCTTCACCTTGGTTGTCGTGGTAAATGACAAGTACCAAGGCGGCATGGGATTGGTGTCGACCATTTCTTGAATCAATCGAATAGGATGACTTGAGGTTGAACTAAAAAACTCTCTGGGAAAACACGCGAAGGCCGAAGAATGTCTCAAGATGCATGAATGGTTGGCCACTTGGCCATGCTTGACCTTGATACGCTTCTGCGAGACAAAAGAAATTACATAGAGGAGATCAACTTGTTCTTGCTTAATAATATGACAAATTGTGATGTGAAAAAAGAGACAAGTAGAACTTCCCTGAAAATGTGGAGTGTTTTCTCTTGGGTACTCCAAAATGACCCGAAAGTAGACGTAACTTCCCATATGAAGGTGTTGTGCACGTGTCCGAACATTTGTCAACTTTTCCCAAGAAATAAAGGATGTATCTTCCTCATTTTATGATTTAGGATAATCGCTCGAGACAGAATCAGATTTGAAGCATGGGTGCTCCGCTTGAGATTTGGCTCGGTTTTTCTTGCACATCGTCCTCTTGGCTTCCCTTCTCGGGAACTTTAGTTCCAGGTGATTTTTTCCGAGCACCATCTTTTCCATATGTATGTTCTTGCATTATGAGAGGATTTATCAAGTTAGAATGTCCAGATCCCCCGTGAAAAGGTTGGGATGCCGCAGAACCATTTAAGGTCGCGGTGTCGCGAGTCTTTTGAAGGGAGCTAGCGCCAATTGGCGGGGCACTCAAAGAGAAGTCTTGAGCACCCCGTGTAGACTGAGTAGAGGAGGTAAAATTAGGATGAAGGCTCAAAGATTTATCTGAATGACACAAACCATTTGTACGATCGCATGATGTGGCCTTCTCTACTCCATTTGAGGTTGCCATAAGCCTTTATCAAAGTTTCTCTTGTTGTCGGCCTCTATTTGTGAACATTTGGCCAACATCTCCTAAAGTGTAGGTGGTGCAGGGGAGATATCTTGGTGGAAATAATAGCGCCTAGATGGACGCCTTGTTTCATGCCTTATGCTCGAGCGCCTAGAATCACGCCTAGATTCTCTCCTAGCATGGCGCTTGAGGCGTTCTTACTCTTCCCATAATTCTTCTTGTGAGCTCCCTTAGTTCCTGGACCCTAACATGTATTTGGTGAGGTTTGGAAGCTTGGGCACCAACGGATCTTGATGAACGCCCAGAAGTATAGCAATTGTTCTCCTAGGTTGTTGGTGGAGAATGATGTCAACGCGAAGTTTGGAACCTCTCCTTTGTGACATCCCCATTGTCAATGTAGCTTGGAGCATAACTTGCTCGCTAGATGGGTGGCCATGGTGGTGGTATCTCCTACAAGGCTCCTTGTCATGCCACTTTTCGTCCTCGTACTCAATATTCCAAGGAGGACGCCAATCGGAGTGTCCTTGCCATGATAGATCCTAACAACAAAAAGAAGCACAATGATCAAATAGCACAAGATAAAGACAGAAAGTAATCAAAAGAACGAGATAAGTCACACTCAAAAGATCAAACAAGCACTTGGATGTCTTAGTTTTTAGTGGATGGTCACGTGTTTATCAAGTCCTTTTTAGTGCTTCAAAAATTTCCTAACAAAAATTAATCAAAGTTCCATGCGATTTTGTACTTTTAAGATCGAAAAACTTCAAAATGATGAAAAATTGTAAGAAAAGAACTAGACATTGGTTTAGACATGAAGATGGAAGAAAACACACTAGTGAAGTCAAGGACCTTACCTTATTTTGGATTTTGTCTTGACAAGAGAAAAGGCTTGCCTGCTTATTTTGGCTATTCCATTCTCAATTTTCTGATTTTTTTTTGTTTACAGGACTAAAGATTTAGAGTCTTCACTTAATAGAATGACAATCGATGAATTGAAAAGATAGATATGCAATTGACTTGACAAGAAGAAAGCGAGATATGGGATCTCGTCTTACTATTATCCTACCAATTTCCATGAAAAGATTTATCCACTATGATCGCACAAATAAATACAAGATTAGATGCATTTTAATTCAATCTTCAATCAAGAAAAAATTTAGGCAAATAATCAAAGACAAGATGAAAAAATTTAGGGGATTATGAGGCTGATTTTGTGCCCGTCCAAGGTGTAAATGGGGAGGGATTTGGGTGTTATTAAATGGGGCAAAATTTGCGGGATTTGGCCGAGTTGAATGTGGGTGAATAAGGTCGAGTTCTTGGATGCAACAATGGTGTGTTTTGGCTAAGAACAAGATGGAGATACTGCTTATAAGAAAAATAAATAATATCTTACTCGATCCCCGGTTAGCTCCGATGTTAATTGATGTGTTCTCGTCTCCGAGAGCGCCTCTTGTTCATGGATCTAGATAAAGGTAGGAAGTCTTCTTGAAGTCGTTGATGAATGGAGCCTCTGATGAGGCTTTGAGTGGCTTCGTAGGTGAAGCAAGTGAAGGATATAGCCTCGGATGAGGCTTGGTGCAACGGAATATGAGTGTTAATGAGGACTCGAGTCTGAATGGAAGGGAGGCGAAGGAGTACTTAAGGTAGCGAAGCGGAAGACTTTGGATAAGAAAGACTTTGAATGTGATTCAAATACTAGAGAAAGTTTGGAAGTTTGTTTCTTTGTAGATCTTTATCTTACAAATAAGAAGTAGGGATATATCAAAGGGGTCTCGAACCACCTTTGATAGGGTTTTGACGTCAAATTGCAAAGGAAGGAGGGACTCTCAACTAAAGCTTTGCATTCAAATTCAACGGGCCTTACATAAGCCTTGAGAGGCCTATTTATAGTGTGAGAGACGTCCTTGGGCTGCAAGCCAACGATCACTCTTCCAATCAAACATTTAAAGAGCTAAAATCAAGGAAATAAATACTAAGTGTGAACAAATCAAAATGAGAAAAATTAGGGATATGTGTAGCACTTATTATGGTGGATCATGGAAGCTAGGATGAGCATTGAAGATGCCTATTGATATGCGCCTGGTCTCTAGAAAGCCAATTGCGCCCTAAGATCTTCGACTGAAACCTTGGAAGTGTTATGGTGGATGTCTTTTGAGGGGAACGAACGTAGATATGGGAGTATACAGTGGAATTGTTTGGATATAGACGAAAAGTTGCCTTGTCGAATTGGGATATGAATGTTGAAAGCTTCAACAAGCTAGTTTTGTGAGGGATCGGCTATGGTGATTGAGGGCTACTCAAACGGTGAAGTTTTGGCTAGGGATGTAGAAGAAAGGGATTAGAAGCTATGGGAACTTATGAGGCTAGGGATGTAGACGAAAGAGGCTAGAAGATATGGTGAAGGAGATGAGAAGACAGAGCCCAGAGGATTGGTAATGCCTAGTTCAAGAAGATGGAGCAAATCTCGTCTCAACAAAGGTTCTTGAATTCAAAGCTAAATGTGCCTTTACAATGATGGAGGCAGCCAAATATAAAAGGGAAAACAACAAGGAAAAACGTCTAAAACCTAGGGTTTGCAAGGGGGAGCCCGCGGCTAGGGTTGGGCGAACTTGGTCTCGAGTGCCAAGAGCCCAATAGGACGGCCCAAACCATGCAAGGCTGGACCACTCCATATTTAGAAACTTTCTAAAATTAGAAAGTTCTAAAACGCTAGCAAAACCCGAGACGAACAACTTCCTAAAAATGGAAAGTCTCTGAACATGGGACCGAGACAACAAATCCCAAATAGAGACAACAAATGCAAATAGGGACAACAAATCCCAAATAAAAGACAACTAATGTTTGAGACAACAAAAACAAATAGAGACAACAAAAACCAAATATGGCGCCTTGTAATGAAATCTTCACCCTCGAGCAATCTCGGCGCGGAGAAGGGATACCAAGGTGTTGAGTCCAGACTAGTCGGCAACCAGGGGGTTGCGCTCAATGTGGGCCTTTGTGCGCCCGAGATGGAATTGCAGATGGGCCTTCATCATGGTTAGGTGGTGTGGGCGCCGGTGCGGTCTTGAGGTCCTCGGCGCTGGAGGCTTGGCAGGGGGTTCCCATGGGCGCTCAGTGGTGCGCTCGAACCCTGGAGGTGGACCATGGTCAAGGCCAGAAGATGGCTCGACAAAAGTGGACAGACGCTCGGAGAAGTCTTCGAGCTCCACTTTGATGGGCACCGCTGGCCGGGCGGTTGGGGCCGTTGTCCGGGCGCTGGGCGTCTTGACTCTAGTATGGCTGGAGGCTTGGCTTGGGGAGCGTTGGCTTGGCCTGAGGGTCATGGCATGACATGGCGCCTTCTTGTGCTTGGCTCGCTTTCGGGCACCTAACCTCAACTTGGGTTGAGTCTTGTTGCATTGGCTCCACACCTTGTCCATTTCAGCTAGGATTCTCCGGGTGTGTCGAGTGAGCCTTGGAGGAGCCACTAAGCTAGTCTTGGAGCTAGGCAGGGGCGCATCACCTATGTGGATAGGTAAGGCTTCCATGATCATGGTGACATTTTACGGATCCACTTGAAACTCCCCTCTCTACCTACGAACCCCTCAAAAGACATCCATCCAACACTTCCAAGGTATTTTGTCAAAGATCTTCGAGCGCAATTGGCTTCCCGGAGACCAGGCGCGCATCACCTTGTCACTCAAGAGGTTAGAGCAACTTCCGCCGTCAATAATCAAACTCAAGTTTGCCTTCTTACCTTTGACATTCACAACGCAAGTAGATTGGAACAAATTGGACATTTGCTCGCGGTGTGGGCCTTCTTTGACATGCAGGGTGCGTCTTGTCACTGGGGCAAGATCCATGCCATCATTGGTTGCTTGTGGATGACAAGCATAAGCATCATAGTCCTCGGATTCAGCCACCAAGGTCAAGGCCGTAGCCACTTCTTCTTTCTCTTGGTCTCCTTCTTCTTCACATGACTCATATTCACCATTTTGAGTCATTAGGACCTTCTTGGGATTAGGGCAGTTGCGTCCATTGTGTCCTCGTCCACCACACTTGTAACACTCAATGTCACTAATCTTAGGTGGAGGCATGGCTGTCTTGTCCTTCTCTTTGGAGCTCGATCCTGGTTTCAAAGCACTAGAAGAAGATGGATTAGTAGAAACCGAAGGTAAGGGAGTAGAATCATACCTTTTTGATTGTGACGTCGGCCATGCTCTTTTCCTTACCAATTGATTGTGCAATTGCATGGCTGCATGTGTCAAGCTATTGATGTCCTTGATGGGAAGGACCTCTAGTTGGTCTCTCAATGTAGTGTTGAGACCGCTCAAAAATTTTGTCCTCAAAGTCGAAGGTGAAGCACTTACTCCAGCTTGAAGTGCATGTCCTCCAACTTTACAAAGAACTCCAATGGTGTCATGGTACCCTGTCTACACATAGCAATCTCCATCTTCATCTTGTTCTTGTAGTCATCTGGGACATACTTCCTTGTCATAGAAAAGACAAGTTGATTCCATTGACGAATAGGGCGGAGATTGCGTCTTTGTCTATCCTGGACAAGCCGATGATACCATGTCCTCGTAGCCCCGGTGAAATGAAGTGTTGCCACTTTGACCTTCTCATACTCATCATAGTGACAATGATCTAGGACGTACTCTGTTGCATGCGTCCACTCAAGAAAGAAAGAAGGGTCGTAATCACCAGGAAAGGGTTCGATCTTTACCTTAATATCTCGACGTCCTTGGACATTAGGGCGTCGCTCATCATTTCTGTCACGTCGATCGCCTCGGAGTCTAGGAATGTCCTCGTCACTCGCAACATGGTGACGTTCATGTCTAGGGCGGTCTCCTCGGCGACGGTGGTCTCTATGGTCTCCATCCTCGGAGCTAGTTGGAGGCGGGCTGTCTCCATGTGGCTGGCGCCTAATGGAGGATGAAAATGGTGGTTCCCATGGACTCCTTGGACTCTGAAAATGAGCATATTGCTCAACATCAAAGGCAGAGTCACGCCTGGACCTATGGCATCGGGAGGGCCCGGAGCCGTCTTGCTTGCGCTCGGGGGAGCGCTCAGTGACTCGGCGTTGAGCTCTTCTGAGCACTTGTGTAGGGCGCTGTTGCTCCCTGTTTTGAGCATTGTCATGCTCACGTTGTTGTGCTAGATGGCGCTCGGCAGACCTCTCTTCTTGGTTAAGACGATTGTCTTCACTTGTGTGGCCCTCGCTCTCGGGTAGAGTTGGTGAGCGCAAGGGTCTGAAGCGATCATCAAATACTCCTTCTTGGCGACTCTCTATGATGGAGTGTAGTCGCCTAAGGGGCTGTTGTTGTGAACTCGAGGGAATTGTTGACTTACCTTTGTCTTGTGTGTGCCGAGATGCATTTGCTTCATGGGAGCTTTGAGTATCAAGCCCCGGGAGTTGTTGCGCTGCATTGGCACTTTGGTTTATGACTTGAGGCGGCGCAAGGGTGACTGAAAGAGCTCGGTGTTCTTGCTCTAAATATGCCATCCTTTGCCTCAATGCTCTAATCTCATCAAGAGCCTCAACCAAGTCTTGAGCAGCTCATGTGTTTGCGTCTTCTACTTGGGCTGTCTCTTATGGTGGGTTGGGAAGAAGGGTTGGTTGTTGTTGTTTCCTGAGTTGGTTTGATCCTCGGGGTCAGTGAAGGTACCTGTAGAGATAGCCATGGCGAGAGATCAAGTGCACAAAAGCAAGAACAAAGCAAAGAAACCAAGCAAGTGAACCGTCTAAACAAGTAACCAAAACAAAGCACTCAAGGGTGTCTAATTTGGCTGGCCGTTTGGCGGTCCTGGCTATAGTCTCAAGAAACAACCGGAAAAAAATGCAAGAAAATCCAGCAAGGCGCTTATGCAAACTAAGCAATCACAGATGCAAGAAAGTAGCATGCAAAGACAAGATGAATTATCAAGCGACTCTAGACGATGGGGAGATCAGAAATGGACGAACCAAACACAGTGTAGACTCAAACGTTACCTTATTTGGGTTGTGCCTTGGCCGAACTAGAAGTCTTATGACTTAACCTTTTTTTATAATAAATCTCGACTTTTGATAGGATCTTTTGATTTTGTTATGGTTCGAGATATATGCAGCAAGAAAGCAATAAGATATGCTCAAGATAGGAGAGATATAATCGGCCAATCAAGATAACAAATCAAATCTCAACAAGAAACTTATCTTAACAAAAGGATATGAAAAGATATGCAAAGATTCTAACAAGAAAATCAAGCAAATATTTTCGGCAATCTCTTAGGTCAAGGCTAGAATATTTCGGCCAATATCTTGTATAATCTCCAATTATTTCACAAGGAAATTCTCCTAAGCCAAGTGAATAATTTTTTTGTATTTTTTTTGGACAATTTAATGGCAATAAGCCGTGAGCAAGTATGGATGAGAAAAAAAAATTCAGCAATGGACGAATGGGAAAGATGGATAATAACGAGTGAATTGAAATGATAACTTGTAAAAGACAATTAACACTTACAAGATGACCTTGCTCTGATGCCAGTTGATGCGCGCCTGGTCTCCGGAAAGTCAATTGCGCTCTAAGATCTTCGACTGAAACCTTGGAAGTGTTATGGTGGATGTCTTTTGAGGGGAACGAAGGTAGATATGGGAGTATGAAGCGGAATTGTTTGGATATAGACGACAAGTTGCCTTGTCGAATTGGGATATGAATAATGAAAGCTTCAAAAAGCTAGTTTTGTGAGGGATCGGCTATGGTGATTGAGGGCTACTCAAACGGTGAAGTTTTGGCTAGGGATGTAGAAGAAAGGGATTAGAAGCTATGGGGTTAACTTATGAGGCTAGGGATGTAGACGAAAGAGGCTAGAAGATATGGTGAAGGAGATGAGAAGACAGAGCTCGAAGGATTGGTGACGCCTAGTTCAAGAAGATGGAGGAAATCTCGTCTCAACAAAGGTTCTTGAATTCAAAGCTAAACGTGCCTTTACAATGATGGAGGCAGCCAAATATAAAGGGAAAACAACAAGGAAATACGTCTAAAACCTAGGGTTTGCAAGGGGGAGCCGGCGGCTAGGGTTGGGCTAGGCTTGGGCGAACTTGTTCTTGAGTGCCAAGAGCCCAATAGGACGGCCCAAACCATGCAAGGCTGGACCACTCTATATTTAGAAACTTTCTAAAATTAGAAAGTTCTAAAACGCTAGCAAAACCCGAGACGAACAACTTCCTAAAAATGGAAAGTCTCCGAACATGGGATCAAGATAACAAATCCCATATAGAGACAATAAATTCAAATAGGGACAACAAATCCCAAATAAAAGACAACTAATGTTTGAGACAACAAAAACAAATAGAGACAACAAAAACCAAATAGGGCGCCTTATAATGAAATCTTCACCTCCGAGCAATCTCGGCACGGAGAAGGGCTACCAAGGCGCTGAGTCCAGACTCGTCGACAACTAGGGGGTGCGCTCAATGTGGGCCCTTGTGCGCCCGAGTTGGATTTGCAGATGGGCCTTCATCATGGCTAGGTGGTGTGGGCGTCGGCGCGGTCTTGAGGTCCTCGACGCTGGAGGCTTGGCAGGGGGTTCCCATGGGCGCTCAGTGGTGCGCTCGAACCCTGGAGGTGGACCATGGTCAAGGCCAGAAGATGGCTCGACAAAAGTGGACAGACGCTCGGAGAAGTCTTCGAGCTCCACTTTGATGGGCACCGCTGGCCGGGCGCTTGGGGCCGTTGTCCGGGCGCTAAGCGTCTTGACTCTAGTATGGCTGGAGGCTTGGCTTGGGGAGCGTTGGCGTGGCCTGAGTGTCATGGCATGACATGGCGCCTTCTTGTGCTTGGCTCGCTTTCGGGCACCTAACCTCAACTTGGGTTGAGTCTTGTTGCATTGGCTCCACACCTTGTCCATTTCAGCTAGGATTCTCCGGGTGTGTCGAGTGAGCCTTGGAGGAGCCACTAAGCTAGTCTTGGAGCTTGGCAGGGGCGCATCACCTATGTGGATAGGTAAGGCTTCCATGATCATGGCGACATTTTACGGATCCACTTGAATGCCTGATGGCGCCATTTTAGGGATTGTGTCTCCCTCGGGCCCGAGGCCTTTGACACGCGTGCTTGAACCTTAGCTAAACTCCTTGGGTCTATTTAGGACCAATGGAACCATGTGCGCCGAACCAATGTGGCTGGAAGGGTTTAGACACACACAACCCTTCTCTAGCGCGTAGAAGGCGCCACGAGTCAAGCATGACCTTGGTAACTTTGAACTTATGGGGCACTTGTATGGGCGTTCTTGACTTTATTGGACTCCTTTGATGCTTTTGAGTCCAATGGTGATAGTGGCGCCTGGGAAAAGTTTTATGGTTTGAGCTATGGCACGCCATCTTCATTTGTGGTCGGAGCATCCTGAGGTTCGGCTCATGCCATGAACAGTAAATGGCTCTGAGGTCCTTATTTTGACAAAGAACTTCATTTTGCCTCGGGCGCCTTTGGATTTGGCTTGATGGGCTTGAGTTCATGGATGAGAGCACATTAGAATGGCTTGATGGGATTGAACCCCATGGTGAGATCTGATCACAAATGATTCATTTGGCCATTTTGACTCACCTATCACCTGAGCAAAATTAATTGCATGTAGTTAAATGCATCAGTTTTCCAGGTTCTACACAAATCGAGCACATGCAGTCAAATGTAATTAATACCAATTAATACCTTCTTCAAAGCACCCCTCAAACTCACCTCTATCTAGTTCTTTCACATAATTTTTGTTCCCTTATTTCAAGCTTCAATATGGTTCGAGCACAATTCAGTATGGTCAATGCTCCTGAATTCATCATTTTAAACTCTTCCTCATCCGACAACTATGAGAGCTCCGATTGCGAGGAAAAAAGCTTCATTGTTGAAATGAAACACTCCTATGTCGAGGGGGTTGTCGACTCGTACTTTCCAATTCCTAAATTTTGTCTTTTAATTATTTTCACAATTCTAATCTTGTTATTGGTGATGGTGCAGATTCTCCTCGTACACCTGGAGACAAGTTCTTGAAGAACTTCAAGGATTGTGCAATCACACTAAAGGTTGGAAATAAAACTTGGGAGGTACTTCTCAAATATAGCAACAATTCCTATCGATTTGGAAAGGGGTTGGAAGACTTTTGTGGAGTACCATAGGCTAAAAATTTATGATAAATGTGTCTTCGACCTTCAAGGCGACGGTTTCGATGGTGTCATATATGACGTTCTCGTCTTGAAGTATTGAAAGAGATTATCATAAGTGCTTAAATGGAAAACTATCATTGACAAGTTTTTCTTATGCTACTATTTTTCAATGCATTTGTTTTGCTACTGTATTTCTTATGCTTTTGAACAAGTTTCCGTGTTTTTTTTCCATAAATGGTGATTGAATAAATTTATCGTTCTATATTCTCATGTCTACAAAGTTTTATATGCATTGATGTCTAAAGGCGAAAAAACTGTCATTGACAAGCAACATTTGTTGTCAAAAGTAACATTTGCTGATGTCTACCAAGGAAATTATCATAAGTGATGGAAAACTATCACTAATAAGCTAAGATACAACACATAACTGGATTCATAAGATAAAACTGTCATGGACAAGCAAAGCTACAATACAATTAAAGCTGATGTCTACCACTCAACAAAGCATAAAGATCAATAACTAGATTCGTAAGCAAAGCAGACGACTAATGTGCAAATCCTTTGACAACCACCATACTAAACACAAATAAAGATGCAACAACCACAAGCTCTATCCTAGATCTAGATTGTACACTTCTTAACTCCATTTCTTTTTCCTTTAATGTTTCTTCAAGCTTCATGTATTTTGCTAACAACTCCTCCTTTTTAATAACCAATTCCTTGATAATCCTTGTTTCATCTGTTTCAAATGGAGGATCAATCCACTGGAAAAAAAAACCAACATTTTTTTAGACATTTGGTCTATATAATGTACAACCAAGAAATATTTTGCAAATTTTTGTTGTTCTGTGGGATGTATATACCGTTGGCCTTACTTGCATTGTCAGACAATCCCCTCATTATAAATTTATAATACATTGATGAACCACTTGACATTTCCTACAAAAATTTCTCAATCAATGAAACATATAAATATAAGATAAACAAGAAATTTCCAAAGGCAGCAAAAGCACCAAAGTGACGAAAGCCCCAAATCGACAAGCCCTAACCCAAAAATCAAACTCAACAAAAAATCCCCAATCGACGAACCCTAAATCAAATAAACATATCTAATCTAATATAAAATTATAGGTTCTTTCAAAATCCACTTAATGCATTTATTACCTTTGTTTTGATTGGTTAATATTCATCTCATTTATTGTCTCTTCTTAGTGTTTGTGAGGATATGAAACTTAAACTACATGCCAATTTGTAACCCATTAATATATAAACCCGATATGAAACTAAGACATACAATCTAGGGTTGGCTCCCGGTCCGATCCGGTCCGGTTCCGCACCGGTTCCGGTCTGGTTCGGGTTCGAAACCGGAACCGGCCGGTTCAGCCCGGTTCAGTCCGGTTCGGGCTGAACCGGACCGGTTTTTTTAAAAATAATATATATAACCGAACCGGTTAACCGACGGGTTTTTTTTTTAAAAATAAATTTATAAATTTATAAAACTGAAAAAAAAAAAAAAATGTAAAAATAATTTTTAAACTTAAAAAAAATAATTATAAAAAAACGCTATTAAAAAAGAATGTTTTGTCATTGTTTTTAAGTTTAAAAATTATGTTTAAAAAACTTAAAAAAAATGATTATAAAAAAACGCTATTAAAAAGAATGTTTTGTAATTTTTTTTAAGTTTTTTAAATTAAATATGAAGGAACAAAAAAATTAAAAAAAATTGGGCTTGCACTTAACAGTGACTTACTTGTTAAGTTGCCTACGTATCCTCTCGGGTTAGAGGAATCAAAGCCCACGTAGTTCTTTACCTTTTTTCAAAACCCGTTACCTAAGTCGAATCTTCGGCGGATGAATCGGTGCGTATCGTAGTAGAATCTCCAATCCACTCGTCTTCCGATGACTCGTTAATGTTACGTTGTTGCCTAATTGCGGCTCTCTTCCAATCGCAAACACAACTTTGCGCCTCCAATGACTCCGGTGCCAAATTTGATCTCTTCCTCGTTAAAGTGTTGCCTCCTGCACTAAAAGTTTGTTCCACCGCCACGGTTGAAGCGGGGACGGCAAGAACTTGAGCCGCAATCTTCGCAAGCGTTGGAAACATGCTCCTATGATCCTCCCACCACTTCAAAACATCTAAAGTTTCACAACTAACAAACTCAAAGTTGGTGTTAAGATAGTTATCAATTTCCGCATTCGTGTTTGTAACTCTTGGTCTTTTACTAAAATACTTAGCTCCAAAGGCCCCCAAGCTAGTAGAGCTCGAAGAAGCCGGAGGTAATTGTGAAGTAGTCGGAGAATCCGAAAAATGAGTAAATAAAGTTTCAATGTTTGTTCTAGTTCTAGAAACCATACCTAAAATATCCTCTAGTTCACCGTCGGCTAAAATATATCCATAATAGTCATCTAAAAGAGCGTGTAAAACTCCTAATTTAAGTCTAGGATCTAAAACACAAGCAACAAGAAAACAATCGGGAATATATCTATAGTATTGCAACCACTTACTCCTCATGCTTGCAACGGATTCCTCAATGCCGGGAATTTTAGCTCCCTCACTTAAACCACACATAACATTACAAGCTTCCAAGACAAAAACATTACTACTTGGTGTATAAACATGACTAAATCTTTTTGTTGCATCACTAAAACATTTTAAAAACGTTGCAATACTTTGACATATATCTCAACCTGATTCGCTAAAATAGAAAGGAGAGCCAGAAAGGTTTTGAGAAACAAAAGACGTTAAAACTTGTTTATATTCCATTCACATAGTAATATGTAAGTAGAGTTCCATCGGGTACCCACATCTTTTGAAAAACGTTTTGGGTGCACCCCGTTAGTTTTACAAAAGGTCATCCAATCTCTTGTAACTTTAGGATGCCCCCAAATATACTTAATAACGTTCTTAATTGGCTCAAAATGAAAACTCATAGCACGTAAACCATCTTGAACACATAAGTTTAAAATATGACAAGCACATCGAATATGAAAAAATTTCCCACCAAATAAAGGTTGACACATTTCTTGTAAATCTCTAATAGATGCGGTGTTAGCAGATGCATTGTCGAATCCAATTGAAAAAACTCTATTAAGTAGTCTATATTCTTCTAAAATTGCACGAATCATCATAGCAATATTTTGTGCGGTATGTGAATCATCAAAGACTCTAAATGCCAATAAGCGTTTTTGCATTGTAAAATGATGATCTACAAAATGACATGTAACACCCATGTAAGAATGGGTTTGAGTATTATCACTCCATATATCACTACAAATAGAAACATTCATATCATTTTGCGAAAAATAAGAAACTAATTCGGCCTTGTGTCTTTTATAAGCCTTAATTACGTTTTTCTTAATCACTTTCCTAGATACGGATTTAAAAGCGGGTTGTGTATGCTCTTTAATATACTCATTAAATCCTACATTTTCACTAAATCGAAATGCTAAATGATCAACACAAATAGCTTCGGCTAATGCTACACTATTAGCTTCATGATCAAAACGAAATAAAGGGTTACCGCTAGTAGATGATGCAAATCCGCCGGAAATTTGTGTTTGCCCCCCTAGCATTCCCATCTCGGCGACGTGTCTGTGCTCCATGTGTCGTTGAAGGGTTCCATATCCTCCACTTTTCTTCCATTGGAATGTCGCCTCGCAAAAGTTACAAGAAACAATAATTAGACCGGGATCATAATCCTCGGCCTCGAGTTCCTCGATACCGGGTTCTAATTTAGTAAACCACTTTGTAAAAACAGGAGATGTTAGTTTCCGGGATTGGTTCCCGGAGGACCCGGTCCCGGTCCTCCCCCCCCTACCCCTAGTCGGCCTCGAACCGCTAGCTTGCCCTTGAGGCCTAGCGGTCCTACCCCTACCGGAGGACCTAACTTGGGAGGTGGGAGTGGGAGTGGGAGAAGTGACATTATCACTCTCTTGGGTGTCAAAATGTTCCGCCATATGATTAAGAACAATTAAATAATATGATTAAAAGCAATTAAAAGCAATTAAAACAATTAAAACAATAAAACAATAAAACAATAAAACTTAGAACAATATAATAATGTGATTAAAAATGTAAAAGCAATAAAATATTGAAAGACAAAAGCTAATTAAAAGGAAGAGATTAAGAGAGATTGTTGATGAAATTTGAGAGATTATAAGATTGAGATTTGAGAAAGAGAAGAGAGATTGTTGTTGTTGGATGTGTGATTTGAAGATTGTATGGTATTGTATTTATAGGGGTTTGATATGGGTTTTTTAATATTAAAAAATGAATTTTTTATTTTTTTTTAATTTCCTAATGGCTAGTAGCCGTTAGGACCGCCGGTTAACCGGTTTTCCCGGTTAACCGGCGGTTCATTTTTTTTTTTGTTTTTTTTAAAAACCGGCGGTTAACCGCCGGTTTATTTTTTTATTTTATTTAAAAAAAAACCGGCGGATAAAAAAAAATTTTTAAAAAATAAAAAACCGGCGGTTAACCGCCGGTTCGAAATCGATATTTTCGTGAACCTGAACCGGACCGTGACCAAACCGGTTCCGGTTCGAACCGCCGGTCCCGGTCCGGTCGAGCCATGACTAATACAATCACATCACAAATCAAATTGTCACTGTCATCGTAATCTAAAATTTATTTCCACATAGTAGAAGACTTGAAGGCCGTCTACGACGGTTCGACTCTTTAATGTTTGTGATTATACCACCCGTTGAAAGAAACAATTATAACCGATTCCTTCATTTTTTATTAATTATTATGTTTCGTCGACGCATTTAAGCCCGCGCATCGCTCGGGCGCCTTCTCCCTAGTAGAATAAATAGAAGAGATATGAGTTACCAGATTGTCGCTCTTCAATTGATTGCTTGTCACTTCGTAAAATCCAAAATTCGACGAGCCCTAAATCAGTTTGCAAATCGACGAATCCCAAATCGACAAACCCTAAATCAAAAGACGCCTTGCTTCGTCTTCCCCGTGGTCGAAATTGTCGACTTTGCGAATTACCCTAAATCGCTCCCCTAAACAGTTGACCTCTCCTCACGAGATTTGGTGCTTCGAGAATGAAGAATTAGGGTTCAAGTTTACGAAGGTAAAATTGGGATTTCCGACGAGAAAATCCCAAATTCTCGTCCCATGACTAATTTCTCGTGGTCAAGATTTCGGGTTAGTAAAAGTACTAGTTTGACTATGATCTTTAAAAAACGGTGAGAGTAAAAGAGTAATTTTCAAACTTTAACGAACAACTGAACGAGAAATGGAAAAGGGTGGTAGACTATTAACGGAGCTCAGTACAAGGGTGTTTTTTTTGCAAAAAATGATATAAGAGGTGGTTTTGTGCAAAATAACACATAATGCAAAAACCGTTTTATATTAAAAAGAAATAACATGAGACGAGTGATGATTTGTTATAGCTAATTATTAAATAAAGGATTTAGTTTTAATAATTATATAGAGACTACTTGTAACTATAAGTTTCACATTGAGTTATTTATCCAAAAACATCTATTTATCTATACATATACTAAAACAGAGCGGTGTTTTGACACATGTCGTCCTTACGTTCAATTGACCTATTTGTCGACCTCTAGGCTATGCCACATCATCTTCCACATCAGCGCTACGTCATTCATTTTTTTTTTATGTTTTGTTATATATTTTTGAAAAAAGATTAAATAAGAAAAATGAAAAGATATCTAATAGACTATATCTTTTATCAAATTATAAAATTAAAAAGATATCAAATAGAATATATTATCTTTTTTATTTTCACTATACCATATCTTTTTTCTTATATATATATATATCTATATTTATTTATTTTACTATCAATTTAATTAGAACTTAAACTACATATTTACTAGCAATCTGTTTAGAACTTAATTTATAAACAACAAACTATAAATTATTAAAAATATTTAATACATGCGACCCCATGCATGACGCGAGAACACACGCTAGTGATAGTACTATACAACATTAAGTTTTCTATTGTATACCCTTAAATTTCACATCAGAATATTATTGTTTTTATTAGGCACGTTGATAATATCTTATGCAATAAGAAATATTAACATATGAATGAATGCTTATCGTGACAATTGATTTTGCCCTAAAACAAATAAAACAAAATAAATAGGGCCGAGGTGTTGACGGCACCGCCTTAAGTAACACGGTACTACGGTAGTATAAAATCGTCGACTCCAAACCGGGTTCAAGTGCAACTAACTGTTTTTCTCCTAGGGTTCTCTCTTCCGAGTTTGTCGTCTCTATCCTGACTTTTTCCTCCTTCTGATTTCTTTTCTCCGCCATTGAAATCCCCTCTTCAATCTCGCCCTACGAATTCAGTGTTTAACGATGCCTCCAAAGACGAAGAAGTCCGCTGGAACTCCTCCCACCAAGAGAACTCCGAGGGCCACTAGAGCCGCGTCCGCTGCCACCGAGCCCGAGCTGATGCTGAATCTTTCTGAAACTGTCGCTGAGGCGGCGAGACCTGATCCTGTTTTCGAGGAGGTTGAAGCTCAGGAGGAAAAGCCTTCCATAGATGCCTATGAGAATGCAACGGATCTGAATGTTAAGCTTATGGAGGAGCGGACCAGCGACCACGAATACGACGATGAATCTTTTTCTGAGAAAAGTGAGTTAATTTCAACTCAATTCATCTTTTTCTCTTCTTCATGGATGCCTGTGTTTGAATTTTTCTGCATTTAATTGTTCTTGTTTTCCGGGGGTTGGGTTTATTAATTGGGAAAGTATAATGGGACGTGATTGATCTATACCAGAACTTGCATGTTGGATTGGTCCTTGAGGCATTGCTCTGGCTTCTTCCTGGGGAATTTTGTTGCTAAATTAGACAAGACTAGATAAGCATTCTCCAACATCTTTCCCCTCCTCTGATCATTGGACAAGCTATGATAGCTCTTCTGCAGGAAATATAGTTATTTGCTGTTTTTAATTCATAATAATATATGAATGCACCAGGTTTAATATTAGAGTTTGGACTTGTGAATAAAGCAGAAGTGAAGTATACGCGAGGCAAAGTTTTATAAATTGAATTTGTTTCCTCGAATTGATTCGAGTTGCATTACAATGCCTGATCTATCACCACTGGCTAGTATTTCTGTTTTTTCGAAGTATACTGTACCCCAGGGCAGTGGGTACTTCTCTACATCTTGAGCATGCCAAAGAAATACATGTTTGGTAGATTGGGTGGATAATAATGAGGTTTGGCAATATCTGTCATAAAGGTAGCATTTCTGGCTATCCCCTCGTTTCTTCCACTTTTATGTGGAAGGTGTTTTGGTACTTATCACCATGGAATGCTGGCGAAAACAAAGTAAACATATCAAGTGTAAGTTATGTTGGAACATGAGTGCTGGTTTGTGCCAAGTAACATTTTGATATTCTGGGATAAGAGGGATTATATATGGATGTTGACCTTTAGGACATGTACAAAATAAAGTGCTCGAGCACGCGTGTTTATAGGTTAGTATGTCACAACCTCTGTTTTCTGTGGCAGAAAAAGATGAGGTTAAAGACCCAGTAGATGAATATGAAAGAGGTGAAAGGTTGGACCTTGAAGATAACGAGGTTGAGTATGAAACTGAAGAATATGTTGGTGTCGATTATGACGAGAAAGAGGTTGATCAAGAAGGTATTCAGGAAGAAGGTGATGAAGATGTTGAGGAAGTAGAGGAAGATGTAGTTGAGGAAGAGGAAGTCGAAACAGGTGAAGAGGATATAGATAATGTTCAAGAAGAAGAAATCGAGGGGGAGGAAGATGATGAACATGGTCATGAAGGACAGCATGCAGAGTTTGCTGATGCTGCAGAAGAAAATGAGCACCATGAGGTTGTAAAAGAGAGGCGTAAAAGAAAGGAATTTGAAGTATTTGTTGGTGGATTGGACAAGGATGCCACTGAGGAGGATCTAAAGAAAGTTTTTAATGTAATTGGTGAGATCACTGAAGTTAGACTGATGAAGAATCCACAGACTAGAAAGAATAAAGGATTTGCATTTTTGCGCTTTGCTACCATTGAGCAAGCCAGGCGTGCTGTTGCTGAAATGAAGAATCCAGTGGTACTTCCTATTGATGATGGCACTGTTTAAACAAAAGCATCAGATTTCTTGTGATCTAATTTGATTGTAATTTCAGGTAAACGGGAAACAATGTGGCGTATCTCCTAGCCAGGACAGCGACACCCTATTTCTGGGTAACATATGCAAAACATGGACAAGAGAAGCTGTAAGTGGAGCTAAGCATCTTTCACTTTCCTATGGTTTCTCTAGGATGATATATTGGAGTTTAACATTCTCTTATTGGTAATTGTTGCTGTTCTAGTTAGAGAAGAAGTTGAAACATTATGGTGTAGAATACATTGAGGATGTTACCTTGGTTGAAGACAGCAACAATCCAGGAATAAATAGGGGTTTTGCCTTTTTGGAGTTCTCCTCACGTGTAGAAGCTATGGATGCTTTTAAACGTCTTCAAAAAAGGGATGTTGTGTTCGGCGTTGAAAGACCAGCTAAAGTCTCATTTGCAGATTCATTTATTGACCCTGGAGATGAAATTATGGCACAGGTAATGGAAGGATGTTCCTTTTGCGTAGCTGATAGATTTTAGGTTTGCTTTCTGTATCATTGATGTTTGATATCTGACTATGCGTCTCCTTTGTATATGTGCAATTATTATCCGTCTTTTGTTCATGTTTAATTCTCTTTGTTTGCATTCTTTGACACCAACACATTCACACTCCACCAATCATACAGTTAGTTCTAACCTGTTAATTTTGCAGGTTAAAACTGTATTTGTGGATGGTATACCTGCCTCTTGGGATGAGGATCGTGTCAGAGAGTTTCTCAAGACCTATGGCCAGATAGAGAAAATCGAACTCGCTCGAAACATGCCATCTGCCAGAAGGAAGGACTTCGGCTTTGTTAGCTTTGACACACATGAAGCTGCTGTGATATGTGCTAAAAGTATTAACAATGCAGATCTGGGTGAAGGGGATAGCAAAGTACTAAAAAGCAAAACTTGTTATCTTTTCTTCATTTTTTTGTTGCAAGATGGTCCCATAACTGTAAGCTAAAGCCCATGATAACATTTCACAGGTGAAGGTGAGAGCAAGACTATCCAGACCACTTCAGAGAAGTAAAGGCAAACAAGTATCACGTGGTAGGCGTATGACTGGACATGCTCATCGAGCTCCCTGGAACCGTCCATTGCCACGTCCATTGCCTCCTCGTAGTGGGAGGAAAGTTGCTAATCGTCTTCCTCCAGTTTCTGAACGTATGCTGAAGCGGCCTAGTGGATCAAGAGATAGACGTTCTGCCATGGCTGCACCTCCTAGAGCCATAGCAGCAGCACCAAGAGCTAGGCCCTTGCCGCCTCATCCCCGGTCATATGAGAGAAGAGCCCCTGGTATGTAAACCATCTCTCAAGCTGCAAAATCTTTTTAGGCTTTCTTTGGTTAAAAGTTTATAAACACTTTATAAACAAAAAAGTGTTCATTTCAACCTTGCCATATCTTGCAAAATTTTAAAAAGTGTTTCGAACCTCTTTTAACAAACAAGCCCTTAATCTTGTAAAGTAGGGAATACTAATATACTTGTATGTTTGGGTAGTTCCTTCATATCCAAAGAGTAGCATGAGAAGGGCCTATCCAAGGAGGGATGAAATTCCTTCAAGGAGTAGAGCATCTGCTGAGTACGGTTCCAGGATGGCTGACAGACATACATCTTACCGTGATGACTACTCAACTCGAAGTAGCTACCCCGAGATCCCAAGGAGTGCATCAGATCGTCCTGCACCTAGGAGGGTCTATCCAGAAGATGCATACGGGCCAAGATATGATAGGCCTCCTCCTAGTTACCATGAAGGTCGTCCTCGTGATTATGATTCTATTTCTGGCTCAAAGCGGCCTTATAGTTCATTGGTAAATTTTCCTTGAGCCTAAAGATTCTATACTACCAACATATTGATCAAATATATGTTTATAAAAAACTTTTGCACTCCTAATGCTAAAGGATGAAGTAAATCCGCGTTACTCTGATGCCGGGGTCCGTCAATCGAGGGCGCGTTTGGACTATGACATAGTTCCTGGGTCTTCTCAGTATGGAGACACTTATAGTGATAGGTTGGTGATGATCCTACTAAAACTTAATTTATGGCAACTGATCGGCATGGGATTTTGTTAGAATAAATGTTTTTGTTTGTATGACATGATAGGCTTGGGAGATCTAGCCTTGGATATGGTGAAAGTAGAAGTTCTATGTCAAGTCAAGATACTCATGGGCTTTATGGAAGCCGACAGGGAATGAGCTATGGTACGTTGGTTGAAGTAGTCTGCTGCCTTAAGATTTTAAGTTTGTGGCTGGATCTCTTTTCACCTGAATTTTTCGGTGGTGATGCAGGTTCTTATGGAAACAGTGATGTACGTGGTGGTGGTGCTTATTCTTCGAGCTTTGATAGAGAATATGTCCCTCGTGGTGGATCTGATGTATGTATTTATATACTCAAGCTTTTGGAAAATGAGTATAGGGCTCGTTTTGATTCCCTCAAATAATGCATTAAAATGCCATATCTTGCATTAAATTGCGTTAATTCATCAATGTAATGCAAGATAATGCATTTTAAATGGAATCCAAATGAACCCGTAAACTCTTAAATCTTTGAAGTAATATTCACACTGTATATTCATAATCTATGTAAGCAGGCGGCAGGTGGCAGCTCGTACTCCTCAATGTACTCTAGCCGGGACCCGGGCAGTAGTGGTTACATTGGAAGCAGCGGTGGTTCAAGGTCGTACTACTGAGGTAATTATGTCGACATTTGGCAGGGGATGTACACGCTTCAGAGCATTTGTGAATGTTTTCATCATCAAGTCCACTTTTGAACCTGCAACTGCAACAAAGCTAGAATGAAAAATTTATTGGTTAAATCATCAATTTGTCTATGGCACAGATAACTGGACAGTGTCAATGTGGCTGCTATTGGGTGTTGGTTATATGGAGCTTAAATTGGTTACAAGCAAGGATGGTGCCCCTTCAAAGCTCTGCATGGATGCTCATTGTTTGGTGTAGGAAACTGCTAGTGTGAATGGACAAGGAATCTGTTGTATGACTGACATAAGGTATTTTAGTGGAGCAGTTTTTAGATGTAAGGAACCTCAGGTGGATTTTGGTTTATCTTGACGCACGTCGTATCTATGTTGGAATAATGAATTATGTCTTTTGCCATGGCATTCTCTGTAAAGAGGCCCGGAGTTTTTTCGTAATATTGCCATGGATGGATTAGTTATTTCATGTTTGGACAGTCTTGTTGGACACAGACTATTGCTTAATTCTCAGTGGATGAAGTGGGGAATATTTCTGGTGCTGATTGAATATGGTTTAGAATGTTGCACTCTCTTGATAGGAAGATCAAGCTTCTTAATGGGAAGCTGAGCTTTACTGCAGACTTGTATCTTTTTTATTGGAAATTTCACGTTGTTACCATTATCACAGTCAACCTCATGATGTGTAATCATGGAAGAAGGTAAAATGCTCCGCTTTCTCAAGTCATACAGTTCACTTGCCATCTACTTCTACTGGGTAAGCATTTAAATTCATTATTCTATCTATTATTCTATTTTTGGCTGGTGCTAGATATTAGTAGCTTAATTCTCTTGTACTTAGGTTCCTCCTGTGTTGTTGGATTATTGTATGTTCATGTGGGCATGTGAATTAGCATATGACATAGAATCATTACTTGGAACTTTGTTTAGTGGTGGAGTCTCTTTAAATTCATTATTCTATCATTTATGTTGACTTGTGTATAGTTTTGCTTGACCTAGAAATATTTATTTGGCTTTTATCAGCCATTAGGCCTCAAACTTATGCTGACCTGTGTATATTTTTTGCCTAAGTCGGTGTGAGTTGATTTCTAGATGTTTGTTTCAAGATACATGTGGTTCACAAGATGCTGTTTGTTGTATGTAGGTTCCTCTTAGTGTAGTTGGATTATTTTGTTTCATGAAAGCATTTGAAATAGAAGTATGAGTCAATCTCTCTTTATGAACTATGTTAATAAAATATACCTCATGCTCTTGACCTATTAGTGCAATCTCCTTTTACAGTTGCCTATGAACAAGTAACGGCTTTAAACTCGTTGATGATCAGGTTTCTTAGAGCATATTTGGCACAGCTCATTTGAACATGCTTTAGTCGTTACTAGAACTTTTTATGAATTTGGTGGTGAAATGATGTTGATTTACAATTGTAGTTTCGTTTGCTGTTAGTCTGAGCCCTTGAAGAAATGCCCTAAATTTCCCCTTGTGCCCTTAATTCCTTCTTAAATCTCATGTTGAACTGTCTTTTGTATAAATTTTGCTGGGCACCCCTAGCTTTTAAAGTAATCATACTGTGCTCGTTCTTGTAGGCAAGCCCTACAACTTAGTTACCAAGTATCAATACATTTGATGTTGTACAAACAATAATAATCTGGATCTTTATAATTCCCTTCAAACAGACCTTTGGTACAGTTTCAAACAAAGTTGAAAATCAGAGTTTTAAACATCTGTTTTATTTCTTAGCACGTAGTTTCCTCCTAATGAAAAACGCCAGTTGAACCGAAACCTGAAACACATAAGGAAGAACAGCTGCAACCAAAATGAGTCTATACTTGTTCAAAACCCCGGGAGTGATCTCATAAATAGACGAGCAATACGTTGCACACATAGCCGTAGTTGCACCAAAGATCTCAAAAAAGAGAGGATACTCCGTCATCAAATTCAGGAGTAGATGTATTGAAGTAGAAAATGCAAACGTGTTACAAATTAAAAACACTGCAATGACCTATGGTGTTGCGCATATATTGAACGTCCTACATCATGGCTGTTGATCGAGTCCTGCCAAACGCCTACTGGATGATTGACCCCAACTGCTATTAGGGTTGTTGCGACCAGAAGGATGTTTTTTCGTTTCTGGGCTCATGTTTCGGTTTCCGCCAAACGCCTACCGATGAGCTTGGCATTCCTTTCCTTAAGACCAGTGCAAAGGATGCAAATAATGCGGAGCATGCTTTCTTGACCATGGCTAGTGAAATCAAGAAGAAGTAAGACATCTTCTAATCAGTTCTTTGTTCTACATTACCCGGATAATATGTTCAATAATATACAAAATTCTATATTGTCATTTTAATCATATTTTGTCAGACTCATAATCGAATCTCTATAGTTCTCAAAATAGTCAAGCAACCAAGAGCAGAAAATCTTGCATCAATTTAGTTTCTTGATAAGCCTCCTTTGTATTTGATTGCAGGATGGTGAACCGGCCTATGGAAAACAACAAATCTTCTACAGTAGTAATGTTCATATTAAAGGGGCAGCTAGTCCAGCAATTGTAGCAGTTAATTATGCCTCTCACTTCCTACAATCCTCTACATTGTCGTCTCGAGCCCCTGTTGCTGTCTCTCACGAGCCTCGAACCCAGATTTATTTACAACTCATATATATTGCCGAGTAGTATTTCTATATATAATAATAAAATATCCACTTATTTTGTTCTATGAGACAAATAATATTTCCATATATATTGCCGAGTAGTAGTCTGTCTAGTAGATAGATAGTTTTACTTTTTTATGATAAGGTTATATTTTTGGGTTTTTATATAAACTCGCGCACGCGAGTAATTTTATGTTGATCGTTAATTGGAAAGAATGATGTGTAGTTATTATTATTATAAGACGCGAGTATTTATATGTTGTTGTGCTGATTAGAAAGAATGATGCGTGGATATTAATGCTATAAGAGAAGAAACGAACCAATGTAGACCAAGACAAACAAAGATGATGTCATCATTTCGGCGATGACATCATCTTTTTTTTACCCAACCCTAAATTTACTGTCTTCATTTCTCCTATTCCATTTCGGCGCTTCAACAACCCTTCAACAACAACATTCACAACATATTTTCATCTCCTTCACCACAAAAATCATCAAATCAACTCTATAAGGTAATTTCTATACTCTTTTCCTTTAGTTTGAGATTAATGTTCTAAATGTTTAGACTAAAATATGTTAAAGTGATTGATATGTTGTGATTACATATGATTGATATGTAATAAACATCTTTCTTAGTTCAATTGTGCTTTTGTTTATGTTTGTTTGAGTGTTGTTTCAATTTTGAAGATATAATCTCCAATTTTTTTTGCATATGTTGTGATTTAGGATTTGAGATTTTGGTTAAGAAAACATATGAAATTATGGGATTTAGGGCTAATCTAAAAGATTAGTTTGGAAAACTGATTTTTTGTTTGAAACTGTGAAAAGTATGTGCACTTTGGTTCTTTAACGAATGAATTTGAGATAATGAATATGCAAAACAGTTCATCACGAAGAGTTAAGCAATTTCCGTGACGGAGGTTTGGTTTCTGGACCTTCGTGACGAAGGGTTCCGTAAGATTTGTGACAGATCTTTGTTGTAGGTCTGTGACGGACGAATGTGCATATTTTCACAGATTCGGTTTATTTTCTGTTATTGGATTACAAGAAGTACTCGGAAGAACAACCGCAACCAGACTCAACAAGAAATCGAGGCTGGAGAGAGGCCCGTTTATCAACCTAAGCTGAGGAAGAGGTGCGGAAGAGCCGACGAGGGTACAAGGAAGTTAAGAGGTCCCTTCTTGGCATGCTCAACAAGGGTATGGGTCTGTTGTCCCTAATGTGTATCCTAGCAATTATGAGGCCATGGTTAGTAATTTGATAATTTACTTATATTAGCGTATTTTTTATTATGAATTTCTGAATTTATTTATTTGATTTGATTTTAACGGGATCATCCCATGACTCCAATAACCCATGAGGCACAAGATCCAACTTGGAGTCTGTATAGTGTTGTAAGTAGCAGTGTGAAATTTCATTTATAGATTATGATTGATAATTTTATATTTTACTAATGTAGTTTTTTTGTTATAGATGCCTACGTGGGATTGGCCAATGATGTGGTTGTGAGTTCCATGATCAACCCTTAAGATCCATTCCCCTTTTTCATTCTCTCTACATGCAATCTGAAATTTTCAACCACATTTCATTGTTTTAGTGTTTTTCCTAGTTCTCCCCACAGATTCAGGAATATATTGTCCACTTCGCTCGCATTTAAGCCAAGACCTTCTGAACTTCCCTTTGAAGTCGGTCGTACCAACTTTCAACATGAAGTTATGAGCTTTTCCAATATCTCTTGCCCACTGTTCTGCGTCTCCTCTTGAGCTGAAGATCTTATCTGTGGCGAAAACTTCTGAATAATCCGATGATATATGTGGCTCCTCATAATGCTCAACATTGTCAAACTGTGGTATTGTCTTCAAAGCCGGGAAATACTCCATGTCTTAAAGCTGCAACCCATATTGATATGGTTGCGATACAGATTGATATTGAGGTACATTGGACCAATCAATTTTATGAGAATGATACGAAGGAGGATCAAATTGAGAGACTATTGGAGGATTACCAAAATCAAAACCAAGATCAAGCGAAGGCACTCCTTCAGGTCCCACCGGAACATCGATACTAATCCATAGGTTGTTTAAACCATTGAACATTTGAGTATTATACTGTAAAATAAGAAAATACACAAAAATACACTCAGAAACCCTATTTTAATACCTTCGTCACGAACCAAAGGCTCTTGTCTGTCACGAACGAATTTGCACATTTATGTGCAAATGCATTCGTCACAAAGAAAACCAATACATTCGTAACGAAGGTCCCTAAAATATCCTTCACGAAGCCCATATTTACCCATTTTTAATGCGCAAACCACTTTTTTACCCCTAAATTCGAATCAAACCACTTTCAACTACGTTTTCCACATACACTTACAAATTTATTTCATATAAACATGTAATTTCAAGCTCTTTCTATGCTAACATGTAATCATGCCTAAAGTTAAAGCCTAACATATAAAAATCACATATTTTTTATATTACAACATGATTTTCACACAATAAACACAAAACCTAACTTCAAAACTATTCAATTTCATACATTAGCATAAATTTATTACAAACCATAACTTGTACATTATTTTAAACAACTATAACTTACCTCATTAAAGTTCCCCCATGATGGACCACCTTCATCAACATTTTGGTTTGTATAATCATCCCAATTTGACATTTTTGAAGAGATTGTGTTTGAATAAACATGGAAATTTTGAAACATGGGTAAAAAAATGAAGAGTGAAGGGAGAAGATTAAGTTGGTTTGGAGTTTATTGAGAGTGTGGTGGTAATTAAATGTAGTTGGTGTAGATTAGACATAATTTCTTTACTTTTGCAGTATAGGCTTCCTTCATCATGGATGAAACACATATCTTCATCACAGATGTTTCAAAGATCTTCGTCACGAAACTTTCTCTTATCTTCGTGACAGATTTGTTGTGTTATTTCTTCATGACGAAGGTCATGCCTAATAACTTCGTGACGAATCTCCGGGTGTGCCAAATAAAGGCTTTGTTATATATATAAGATAAGATATAAGATTCAAATTTCACCACTAGTCAGTATTTCATTCATTTTACCACATGTCATAATTTCCTTCATTTTGACATGTGTCTTCTTTCTCATAATAGCAAATCTGTATATTTCCTTATTTGCTTTGTTAATTTTATTTTCGCCCTATCTCTTGATTTAGATGATATTTCTAATTATCTTATTTAATTTTTATTAGTATTTTGGTCGTTTGTTTCAACCTAAAACTTATAAAATATTTTCAACCAAAAACTGAAAAATTAAACAAATGCTAAATTATTTATTTACTTGTATAAATTTAGAGCTTTTTATAAGCATAATCAAATCTGATGCAATGCACGAGCCCTAAACTAATATAAGTTTAAAAATCAATAAAATAAAAAAGAAAGGTCGCCACTTAAGATACCCCATTTTTTGCGTTATATTTGTTCCGTTTTCTTGGTTTGATATGTTATTCTGTATGAGACTACTATCATGGTTGTGTGGTTTGGACTGTCTGCTTGAGATGAAACATTTTTAGGAGTTTATATGCTTATATGGCACTTCCATGAGAATGATTGTTTTTTGTTATGTCCAAATATATACTTACACATGATTCAAGGAGGAGATAGCCGATAGGCAATTGCCATCGCAATTGGGTTGAGAGAGGTGAAAGAAGGGATTAAGAGGTAGATAAAGGAGAGGAAGAGAGTAGAAATAAATTAGAGAGTAAAGATTGATTCATTGATTCTTTGATAATAATTCTTATTACATCACTTGCTATTTATATTGTCTAACTAACATGTCCTAAAATTCCTCGGAGCATCTTCATTAGTGTTACTTATAGTACCAAACTCTTTTTAAAAATTGAATGACATGACAATTTTAGTGATAGAACCAATGTAATAAATGAAGAGAAGTAACAAGGGAGTGTTGCTCATCTTATAAATAACACTTGTACATTTTTACCAAATAGCCCTCTATAATTGTATAAAAAATGAATTCCACCACTAAATCAATAATGCAATCTATCCAATTTTTTCTTCAAAATAACACCATTGTAAAAGTAGATTAATATAAATTCAAAAAACTAAATTATGTTACTATCTTAGAAATCCTCTTTGAGGGAGCCGTTCAAAGAAGGTGGCAGGCCCGTATATGTTAGGTTGGGCTTCAGCCATATCAAGCCCAATTTGAAAAATCTTCAACGATGTTGTTAGGCTCAGTTTGAGAAGCATGAATAGTGTTTCCCTTTTGCTTGACCCCCAAAAAGCAGTTATGTGAATCTTCTACTGCTTAAAAGGCAGGCACCCGTTAATGAACAGTAATTCATATGCATTTACTGTTTTACCCTCCTTACAAGCATTTTGCTTTCGCTTTGTAGCCCGAAAAGCCCTCTTTCAAGATATTAGTCTCTGGTTACTCTCGAGTCCGCCTCTGCCCCCAATCTCGCTTCTGTCGCCGCTACCAAACCCTTGATTCTCCACAAAAGCAATGGATGTTCACACGCCTCAGATTTTTGATGAACATTGCTTTTCATGATCCATGCAATTTAGAAGGCGGTTTATAGGCCGACATCGTTGTTGCTTTGGGCGGCGAGATGTGGTTGTTGACACACCTCTTCTTTCTCCTCGTCTAACTACCAACTATTCTCTCTTTCCCTCACCCGTCTCTCAGATAAGTGATAGCACTGAGTTTTGAACTATGCAATTCCCCAATTCATTGTTTCTAGGGTTTCGCGATGAATTCACATCCCTACCTACAACAAGGTCACCGATTTCTTATCTGCTGCAATACCAATGGCCTCAAGATTGGGGTTATTTCTTCAATTGATCGGTTGGGAATTGACCAAAAATGGTTGATAAATGCGCTAAAGCTTCTCCTGAACAACCAGGTATGTGGGCTATTTATGCATTAATTTTGTTCACTTTTTCTTTCTTTCAAGTGACTGCCAAGATAGTCATCAAGGTGAGGTTGATTTTCTGTACAAATTTGTGGACTAAATGTTGAATTTTGTGAAATATTTATGTGTCCTCGTTGGGTTAGTGACTTATTTGTAAACCAAATTTCCTGATTTTATTATCTAAAGATTAAGTAATAAGTTACTGTTTGTGATATAGAGGGAGTTTGTGATATAAAGAGAGTTGAACTCTTCCAAATGCCTGTGTTGTTGATGTTAGGTTTGTTGTTGTAGTGCAAAATCTAAATTTTTAAGAAACAAGTTAAAGTGTATTGGTTATTAAATGTCTGCATTCAAGAACAAGATAAAATTATTGATCAGTAGCATTTAGTCGTTCATCCTCTCCTTTCATGGTAGTAAATCAAAATCCTGAAAAATATCTTTTCACAACAAGAATCCTACTAACACTAAGCATCAAAGTATAAGTTTCTTATTAATCATCAAATAGTCCTGGTGTTTTATTTTTGATGCACTTAATGTCGTATAAAGAGTTTAACAAATCTATTGGCCCTAATCTCATTACCAACTTCATTATTTATCTAGCATCACTGTACAATATATTTAACACACAGAGGAAGCAAGGAAAATCAAGAGTTTTTCTCATATATCTCTCAACAACATTATTTTTATTCCTTTTGCCTCCTCCTTGCCATTGTATTCTTTAATTAGTGAACTTTGTTTTTAATTTGATTAACTTTGTGTACAAGCTTTCGAATATGGTTAATGTTTTTTGTCGGTGGAAGTTGGAAACTCAATTTGAACAAGACTGATTGGTGTTGTGATTTTGGGACACTCCGCACTAATCGATGGAGTGTTCGTGATTTTGGGGGATTTTTTGTGATGAAAAAGTTGGTAGGTTGCGTTGTTTGATCTGTTTTTTGACGTGGTCAGCTGCTCTCATAACTGGCGGCACAAATTCTTCAACATTCAACGGTGTCGTAAAGCTACAATTGGGTGTCGACAGTGTCGTCGAAGAGTTCCGTGTTGGTGGGGAAGAAGTGCCGCCTCTCCTTAACCAAAAAAATATATCTTAGTCTTTGCTGCTCAGCTTCGTCTTGATTCAACTTTTGTATATTTAGCTGATCATTGATGTTGAAGAGTGTACACAAATTCAAAAATCTTTCATTGTGAAGATGGTTAAAATAAGAGGTGGAGCTTGCAGCAATGACAATGAATCTTCTTAGAATTAACTAAAAGATTCTTCAGTTTTCTTTTTCTATGCTCAGATTCTTAGAGCAATTTTGTTTCTTATTCATGAGATGGATTTAGTGTTTTTCATAGATGAATTTAGTGTTTATATAACTTGCTTGAAATGAAACAAGTCAAAGCTTTAATGTGTAGCCAGTCATAACATCAGAGGTTGCAAAGAAGAAAAATTGTATGCTCATCTGTCTAGCATTTGTAAACTTCTATGAAATTAGATGACATATTTTATCGAGAAAGAATGTCTTTCTAATGGATTAAGCTTTAAGACATATATCAGAACAATGACTTCAATCTTTACTAAGTCGGATTTGTTCTAATCTTATTCCAACTTTTTCAGGATCATCCATGAGGATGGTCAGGAGTTGTCACCTGTTCGTAGGTGAGACTCCGGTTCCAGCCTTTATAAAAAAAAAAGGGTGTGTTTGTCTTACAATTGTAATCAATTTTTACTTTCAAGCTTATTTTAGAAGATTGATATTGTTGTAGCAAGGAAAATGAATTTTTATTTTCAAATGATTTAAGGAAGATTTGTTTTCTCTTAACAAACTAAATTGTTATTTAAGACCGCGCACGCTTTGGGCACCTAGTTATCATAAAATTGACACTATACTACACGAAATGCACGTAGCTTGTGAATTTTGAATGTTATACAGTAATATTTATTGAGATTAGCAAAGAAAAGAGATAAGTATGGTTGGAGTCATTTTCAGTAGGTCTCATTCGCAGCCCACAAATTGATGTTGTGCACATGGCCTATGTCATACGTTATATCTTTGAAACCGAACCACAAAAATTACTAATTGAAACATAAGAGTACCAACTTTACTTTAATAAGCCTCCTGTCTCAAAAATTATCAATTTTTTTAGTACTATATAGAAATGCATATATTTTCATTAGTCTGGTGATGCATATTAACTCAAACAGTCGGAGTAAGGACAATCACTCATACGTAAATATGTATATGTATATTCTTATACTGATGTTAATCTATATACGGGTTGGGTTTCTATTTCAAATTTTATTAAGTCTAAAACATATTCCTGCCTCAATTATAATTTGGGTAAGACATTGTTATACTCTTTCTAAGAATCGTTACAATAGAAGTTATAATCGGATCAATAGGAGATTCTCATTTATCTATACCCATGTACATCATAAACCAATACCAAACTTGATCATTATTTTTACGGATTTTCTAACCTTAGGGCATAGGTTAAGAGTCTAAATGGGGAAAGGTTTGGTAGATTTATGTCAAATTTCATTAAATCCTGTATTGTGATGGGTTTATATTTTCCTTCTTGGGTTTACAATTTCCTATTCAAGTAAGCTTAACCTATGCTCTTAGGGCATAGGTTAGAAAGACCGTTATTTTTAATAGTTTATATGAATATATCATATTGGAATTGTAGAGGGATTCGTCGACCCCACTTTTAGACTGAAATCTCTTATATGAGGAAAAACCACGCAAAGGATATTCTTTGCTTAGTTGAAACAAAAAACAACGAACCTCCCAGTAATCAGTTCTAAGCTAATATTGGATTTAAAGGTATTGTAATTTCTCCAGCTGATGGCTCTAAGGGAGGTCTTTGGCTTTTATGTACCAAATTTACAAAATCTAATTACTTAAAATTAAAATATAATAACAATAACACTATTTTCGTCAGTTACGAAGAGCCTTCATGTGAATTCATTATAATATTTATTTATGCTCCCAGTAAAGAAAATCAAAAACAGGATTACTGGAATTTCATTTCTCAAATTGTGTCTTCTCACACATAGCTTGTTATCATTATGGGTGATTTTAATGATATATTAAAAACCCAATATAAAGTTGGTGGAATACCAGTAACAACTTCCAGATTAACAAGACTCAATAATTTTCTCACTGATCATGGATTTATTGATCAGAATATACAAGGAATGTCATTCACATGGAAAAGGTTTAATAGCAATACTAATATTGTTATAATGGAGAGATTAGATAGAGCTTTAATTCAGCCAGGCATTATTAACCTATTTGATAATACTACCCTAAAACATTTGCCTTTCACTACTTCTAACCATTGTTGCATTACTTTACAATTAGGAAGGAAAACGTTTTCCAAAAATTATCCGTTTCGCTTTGATAATAGATGGGCTGATAATGTCACATTTAAAAATTTGGTGATGAAAATATGGTCTTATCATTATAATGGCTCTTATATGTTCAAATTGTTTATGAAACAAAAACAACTAAAAATAGATGTTAAAAAATGGCTAAGATCTAATGACAATAACAATTTTGAACAGCTAAAGACAACCGAGGAAAGATTAATAAAAATACAAAAGGAGTGCTTTGAAAATAAAAATTTAACATTATTAGAACATTACAATAGAATGATGATTAAATACAATAAACTGTTAGATTTTCAACATACCTATTGGAAATAAAGAGCTAAAATTAAACACCAAACTAATATAGATAAAAATAATAAATACTTTCAAACGACAGCTAAAATTAGAACTTTCAAACATAAAATTCTATGTTATGAGTCATTATAGAAGATTAAATACTTTAAACAAGAGGAATTAACACTAATATTACATTTGACCTCCAAATAAGATATCAACCGCTTCATTCAATAGAATTGAGGGATAGAGACTTTAAAACTATACCTAAATTAATATCAACTGAAGATAATTCTAACCTTCTATCCCCTCCAACAAGTTTAGAAATTAAGAATGTAGTGTTTCAGCTACCACATAACAAAACACCAGGACCGGACGGATATAATGCGGAATTTTATGAAAAATACTGGAATATAGTTGGACCCTCTGTCATTAGTTCTGTTAAAGCATTTTTCCACTCTGGGATTATGTTATCAGATTGTGCACAATCATTTATTGCCCTTATACCAAAAGTTGACAATCCTATTACGATCAATAATTTTAGGCCAATCAGCCTATGCACAACTATATAATATAAGGTAATCACAAAAGTTATGGCAAACCGTTTACAAAATTTTTTGCCTAAATTAATCCATCCTTGTCAGGGAGCGTTTGTACAAAATAGGTCCATATTTGATAATATTTTAATGGCCCACGAAGTCTTTCATTCGTTTCATAACAAGAAAAAGAGGAAAAAGAGGATGGATGGCCCTAAAATTAGATATGGAAAAGGCTTACGATAAAATTCAATGGCCTTTCATTACTAAAGTTTTAGAGTCTTTCAGTTTTGATAAAAAATGGATAAATCTAATAATGAATTGTATACAATCTGCATCATTTTCGGTTCTGATCAATAATGAACCTGGACCAACTTTCAAACTTAAATGCGGGCTTAGGCAGGGCGATCCAATAGCCCCTTTTATTTTCATTCTAGCAATGAAATATTTAGCTCGAACATTACAAGTTGAGTCTGATAAATCTAATCATAGAGTTGGAATTCAATTAACGCAAAATGGAATGCCTATACCATTTCTCTTCTTTGCAGATGATACCATTATACTAGCAAATGCCAATTTGAAGAATATGATATATATTAAGAAGACGCTAGAGAAATTTACAGATCTTTCTGGGTTGGCTATTAATTATAACAAAAGCACTTTCCAAACGTCTGCAAATATCAAGAACGATCAATGGCAAGCTTTAGCCTCAATCGTGAGTTTACAAACTAATAATGCTATGGAAAAATATTTGGGCATACCCATTGTAAGAGGAAGAGTTCGAAATGACACATTTGAATATGCTATACAGAGTATGCAAAATCAATTATCAAAATGGAAAGCAAACTCGATATCACAAGCAGGTAGAGTGATACTTATTCAATCTAATCTACAATCATAAGCTAATCATTTAATCCAATGTTTCTATCTACCAAAAGGTGTGTGTGAACAAATGGATAAAATAAATAAAAATTTCTTCTGGAATAATTCAAATTCAGGATATAGACCAATTACAAGCTGGAATAATATTTGTAAGCCTAAGGAGCAAGGTGGACTTGGATTACACAAAATGGAAGATATGAATAAAGCTTTACAACAAAAATTATTATGGAAGCTAGCTACCAACAAGAACAATATCTGGACCAAATTAATTACTCAAAAATACCTTAAGGAAAAATCAATTTTTGACTACAAAAAGAAAACCAAACAATCATGGCAATTTTCTAGGCTCCTTTATTTAAGAGATGATTTTGAAAAAGGTATAAAATGGAAAATTGGAAATGGTCAATCTATTAAGTTCTGGACAAACAAATGGTTTCAAGATTCAAACATTTTAGAGTATTTTGATGAACACAAAAGCAATAATAATGAGTTAGTTTCTGACTATATAACTACAGATAAAAAATGGTATACAGACAAACTTAGAAATGTTCTGCCCAATCATATAGTATCTAAAATCATGAATATCTATATACCCTATCACGAGAAAAAGATGAAATTATCTGGAATTTAACATCAGATGGTGAATTTAGCACTTCATCAGCAAGGAAGATCTATCAAAACAATGTACCAAATAACAACAGTGAATTATTTGACTGGATATGAAATTTGAAAGTGCCACCTAGAATCCAAAAATTTCTTTGGAAAATAGTGTCAGATAATCTCCCTACTACAAGCAGACTCAATAAATACTATAACAAGATACCCTCAAATTGTTCATTATGTGGTCATAGTAATGAAACAAGAACACACTTATTTTTGGAATGTTTCTACACTAAATCCCAAATTGCCAAATATGAATTACTTGCAAACACAAAATTCCCTATCATAGTTCAAAATAATTTTGCAGATTCTTTAACCACAATTATACAAAATCCAAAACTTGAAAAAAATAAAATTGAAAGTTTAATATTTCTGTGATATCAAATTTGGTTACATAGGAATACTATCATATTCAGAGGGGGGAATATATCACAAAATAAAACTTATGAAAGTGTTTTTAATCAGTTCAAACAATGGGAAAACAATGCTAATTGTAGTAAGGGTCCGAAAATGAAAAATAGAAGGAATAAATCTAAGATTCATAATAGATCTTGGATCCCACCTCTTGTAGGATGGATCAAAATTAACTTTGATGGCTCATACAAAGAAAATTCACATTCACTTGTTGCGTGTATGGCTAGAGATAGTAATGGTAAGGTTATTGATGTTTACAACAAACATATTAAGGTTGCATCTGCTCTTCAAACGGAAGCCATTGCATTTCTTATTGCCACAAAATTTGCTTTAACATTAAAACATAATAAATTAATATTTGAAGGTGATAACTTAACTGTTATTAACTCGACTAATAAAACATGGAAAATTCCATGGGATATTGAAAATATAATTCATGATGTAATCCAAAATATTAAGTCTATAACATTCACAAAATTTATTCATTGCTTCAGAGAAGCAAACAAGGCGGCCGATTTTATTGTTTGCCCAAATATAAACCCACATTTCATTAAAGTTATTTTGAAATGCAACCCGAGTTCCACTATTTCTGTTGACTATCTCAAAAGTATTAGGCCAAACTTGTTGGCTTCGGATCAATACAATCTATACAAGTCATTTTTTGGGATCATCGCTGAAGATGATCAGGGGTGGTCATCTCGTTGTAAATGACACCCCGTTTCTTGCCTTATGCAAAAAAAGAAAAAAAAGAAAAAAAAAAGAAACCGAACCACAAAATATCATGGTTTGGACGTAACGTGACACTCACCCATCATATTTTAAAAGCCAACATATAACAAAAAAAAACGAGATCGTTATTGAGTTATCTAATACACCCAAATCGATCTTCGGTGGCGGACTCGGGATTATTTTCCAGTGCGGCACAAAATTATACGTAGATAAAATAAGAAGAATATATTAAATTTTAATACCTCAAAAAATAAAATTATTATATTTAAAATAATTATAATATACTATTTTAATATCGATAATATAAATACAAAATATTATACATTTGATGAACAAAAAAATTAACATAAAGTTACCTTAATAATATAATATTTACATGTGCAAGAAACCGGTGAGATGATAATATAGAAGGAGTTGCTAATAAACAAAGAAACCTAAAACAGAGAATGGACATTGATATGTGCAAGAAACTGGTGAGATGATAATATAGAAAGAGCTGCTAATAAAAAAAACCAGTGGAGAATGGACAGTGATATGTGCAAGAAACTGGTGAGATGATAATATTGAAGGAGCTGCTAATAAAAAAGAAGGGTTATTTACCGAAAACCACCCGTATGATGACCTACTTTGCGATTAACCACCCCTATGTTGCAATATTACCGGAAACCACCCGTATAAACACCTCCGTCACTCAACGACCACCCGTCACTAACTTCCGTCAACTTCCATTTGAAATTTATGACACGTCTCATTTTTTTTTAAATATATTTTTCGAAATTACTGAAATCACCCCTTCAAAAATTCTAAGGACATTTTTGCCATTTCTTCAAACTCTTTAGAAAGTTTATGTAATTTCTACAAAAGTAATTAAAAACTTCAAACTCTCCACCGTCCGTCGCTGCTACGCACTAACCCGCCGCCAGTAGCTACCATCCATCTTCACCATCACTTCTTTCCCCTTCTCCTTCTCCACCGAACCATACCACCACCAATCCTCTTCGCTCCACCACACATCTCTGCCTCTCTTCTCACACCGGCGCGACCTGGAATCCACTGCGCCGTTGTTCACTACTACTGCTGCTGTTCTGGTGCCGCTACTGCGTTTCGCCGCCCCTCCCCTTGTGCGCCGCCGCCGCTGTACTGCATTGAACTACCTTACTCCGATCATTTTTTCCCCCATCTTGTTTGCCATCTCCAAACTCAGGTATGACTTTCCTGATTTTTCCTGAGCATGATATGGTTGAAGGTAATGAGCTAAAGTGGGAATTTGTATTGTTTGGCCTCAGATGCAGTGCTAATTGTTTTATGATTTGATTGCAATCATTTGGCAGCAATTCCATCTATTAATTTGGTTTATACGGCTTGTGTATTGATTAATTATGGCCTTGGGTGTAATTTTGGGTTGCTAATTGTTGATTGCTCATGGAATTATGAACTCAGTTGGTGAATTTTGATCTTGGAGACTGCTGTTAGTCCGATAATTCATCATTTATCAGTATATTTCTCTGTGGTGTAATAGTCCGATAATTCATCATTTATGTAATTTCATGGAGTTCCTACCAACTGAAACCACTCTAATTAGATTATGTAGAAGGAGGGTGAAGCGGATTTGTCGGTGGGGAAAGAAGGAAGGATTGGGGATTTGAGATTTGGGGAATGATTTAGGGTTTTTGATTGATTTGGGGAAGAAGATAGAGTTTGAAGTTTTTAATTACTTTTGTAGAAATTACATAAACTTTCTAAAGAGTTTGAAGAAATGGCAAAAATGTCCTTAGAATTTTTGAAGGGGTGATTTCAGTAATTTCGAAAAATATATTTTAAAAAAAATGACACGTGTCATAAATTTCAAATGGAAGTTGACGGAAGTTAGTGACGGGTGGTCGTTGAGTGACGGAGGTGTTTATACGGGTGGTTTCCGGTAATATTGCAACATAGGGGTGGTTAATCGCAAAGTAGGCCATCATACGGGTGGTTTTCGGTAAATAACCCAAAAAAGAAACCTAAAACGGAGAATAGACATTGATATGGTTCGAACACGGGTGATAGACACAGAACAAGGAATGCCTTATCATTCATTGATTATTGTTTGAAACATTAAATATAGGCAATGGCTATATGCACGCGAATCGAGGCATATATGCACGCGATTCTGTGCGCGCAACTTATGCGCACGCATCTGTGCGCAGTTCTTATGCGCATACGTGTTTTACGGGGTATTACGGGTACTTTTCGTAAATTTTCAGAGTCTGTAACAACTTGTGCGCCTAACTACTGCGCACAGGTTGAGAATCTGTGCGCCGTGTTTCTGCGCACTACTCAAACATAGTAGCCGTAAATCTTTGAAAAAAGTAGCCGTTAAATGTAAAACTGTGCGCTTAGGTTCTGCGCACAGGTGCTTTAGGGTTTGGGTTTGTGCGCGGATGGTTAGCGCACGGGTCTTTACAGTTTAGGATCCATCCATTTGGACCACAACGGTCATAAATGTGCCTATATAAAGCCATAATCTCTTCGTTTCCAACAAATTCATTCAAAACCTCTTCGTTTTCCAACAAATTCATTCAAAATGTCTCGTCGTAATCAAAACTCTCGTATGTTAGAGTTGATTAATCAAAGTTGTGAAGATAGTGATGAAGAACACGATTGGGATAGCGGATCACAAGAAGAGGAAGACGTCCCGAACGACGACGAATGGTTGGATGGTTTCTTAGAAGACGAAGAGTTCGGCGACTGAGATCCGAGTGGTGAATTTGTGGTTAGTATAATATGTTATAATTTGAAACATATGGTAGCGTAATTAGTTTCAAATTAGTTTCATATGCTAGCGTAATTAGTTTCATATGCTAGCCTAATTAGTTTCTTATGCTAGCCTAATTAGTTTGTTATGATGGCCTAATTAGTTTCATATGCTAGCCTAATTAGTTTCATATGCTAGCCTAATTAGTTTCATATGATAGCCTAATTAGTTTCATATGATAGCCTAATTAGTTTAAAGTAATGATTCGTATTTTGCCTTGTTATTTTGGTAGTAGTGTAATTGTCGCTCTACAATTACGTATAGGGGAAAGATTATTCGGATTATTTTAGAACCGCACAATATTGGGATACTCCGCAAGAATTGTACGAGTGGGCGAGAGATAGAGGAAAGGAGTTAGTGATAGCTTTGGTAACGCGTAATTCAAGTCCGTACCAAATAAGTATTGTGTGCGATAGATTTGGAAAACCAAGTTCTGGGAGGCCAAAGGTGAACAAAGAGAATCCAGAGTTGGTTGTTCCTAGGCTTAGAAAGTCGAAGTCGAAGAAGTGTGAGTGTAGATTTCATCTACTGGCAGTGCGAAAGAAAAACATTCCCGGGGTCGCAGGAGAAAAATGGATTTTAGGTGTGATAGAAGGTCGGCATAACCATGTGCTACTTGCTAGTTTTCATGGGAATGCATTCATGGGTCGAATGACGGAGGAGCAAGAGCTTTGTGCTAGGCGGTGGGGAGATGGAACTGGACGCAAGACGCCAAAAGAAATTATCTCTAAATTGAGGGAGAAGTACCCTGGTAATGTTACTTTAAGGAGACAAGTTACAAACTTTTTGCAGAAGGTGAATTACGAAGATCGCGGAGAGCTAAACGTGACACAGTGGTCGCTTAAGTTTTTGCGAGACCACGACTACGTAGTTCACCCACATAGAGACACGACAAACGGCGAGGTTGCAATATTATTCTTTGCTAACCAAGAGTCATTGCGTTTGTTGAAGAAGTACCCGTACGTGGTAATTATCGATGCGACGTACAAGACAAACAAGTAAGTCTCTACAATACCTTGGTCGATATTTAGTTCGGATAATGATATATGTTCTGTAGTGATAAATGTTAATGTTTCAATAGATATGAAATGCCGCTCGTAGAGATCGTTGGATTCACCAGTACACACAAGACGTTCAACATCGCGTATGCATTCACTAAAGCGGAAAGGATTTATCATTACACATGGATAATGATTCAATTGAAGTCATTATTCATAGATTTGGGAGTGATGCCAACGGCTATAATGACAGATTGCGAAGACGCGCTGATAAAAGGGATAAAGACTGTTTTCGGGAGCGAAGTTCAACATCTGTTGTGTTGGGTGCATATCAAACACAACATTGAGGCACATGCTTCGACCATCCTAAAGAGACAAATTAAAGTGGAAGCCTTTGCAGGACAATGTTGGGGACTATTTTGCTCAGCTACTGAAGAGACCTATGAACTGCGGCTCGAACAGTTGAAGTGATCTTGGAAGAGCGGCCTTGTGGGATACGTCGAGAGAACATGGCTTAATCCTCACAAGACAAGTATAGTGAGGGCTTGGACAGATCATAAGCTTCATTTCCTTACGAGGACTTCAAACAGGTAAATATTGATATTTTTTAGTTAAGACGATTATATCATAACGGCGTACTTTCTTAACTTACCAACTTAACTGTTTTTTAGAGTTGAATGGATGCACAAGGTTTTGAAAGATATTATTGGTTCCAGCAGAGGGGGCTTTAACAGAGTGATCGTACAGATCCATCATTCAGTACTCCTTCAGGATGATTCAATTAGGGCGAGCATGAACATGTCTCTCTCCAAACGACCAACTGATTTTGATGATCCAAACATGCATCCGCTTGGAAGGGCTATTTTTTCCCGACTATTCTACAAAGTGTCAGACAGGTGTTTTGATCATTTGTTGGCTACTTATGAGATCATGTTGACGGGGAAATTTCCTGAACAATGCACCGACCATTGGGTGAGGAACTGTCTTGGGTTGCCGTGCATCCATCAAATTGCACACGCTATCATTTCAAACACACCCCTGATTGAGGATGACATTCATCCGTTCTGGAGGGATTTGCATTGGGATGACACTCCTGAAACAGAAGACGACCCAAATCTGAAGGTCCGAATGAACATTATAGAGTTGCGACTCCATGAAATGTTCACCAAGTTGGAACTTGGAACCTTGAAGAAAAGCACGGCATACCAGCTAGGTGAGTTGTATCAGGACTTGGAGCATCCTGAACTAACTACCTTGAAAGAACCGACAAATGTGAGAAGAAAAGGCAGGCCAAAGGGTGCAAAGAACAAGGATAAGGAGGAGGTTGACAGTGAAAATGACAAGGAGGATGACATAAAACAAGAAGATATGGAGCATTATGAGATGGAGGAGGCAAAGCAGAAATCAAAAGGAAAGAAGAGTACAGGAGCTAGACGGCCAGGTCGTCCTAAAAATGAGGAGGATGACAGTGAAAATGACAAGGAGGAATCGAGAGAGAAGAGTTATTTTGAGCACAAACAAAAAGAGCTGGAGAAGTATGAGAAGGAGGAGGCAAAGAAGAAATCAGAAGGAAAGAAGAAGGCAAACAATACAGGAGCAAAACGACCAGGTCGTCCTAGAAAGCAAACAACGACATCACTTCCCGTGGTCATTGAGGCCGAGGAGTTGCATTCTCAACCCATGCCCGACCTATCACAACCTGAAGGATCAAACTACACTGACTTCGATCAGTGCCCTGAAGAACTTGGTGTTCCTCTCATTCATAGGGGGGTTGACTTCGGCATTGACAATTTGGATGATTTTTGGCTTCCATACATCACAGATGTTAGACAGGTACGTTCTGACGGGCATTGTGGTTATAGGTCGATGGCCTTACTTCTGGGAAGAAAAGAACAAGAGTACGGAAACATTCAGCGTGAGCTGGTAACGAAGCTGCTTGAGAACCGAGAATTGTACGAGCCTATTCGTCGTCGTCTTCGTCCGGGTACTTGGGAGGATCTTATTCTCCAAGTTAACCATTGCAGAAGCCCTTGTTCAGAACTGTACTGGTGGCACTTTCCACTGATGGGCTTAGCGTTTGCCACCCTATACCAAGTTGGCCTCATGTTATTGTGTTGGGATGCTCCGACCTTTTGCTTACCGCTAAGGTGTAGAACAGAAAACGCTGATCCTCCACGACAGATTTTCGGCATGGCACACGTAGGCAACCGTGACCACTTCATACCGGTAAAGTAGACAATTGTACTTGATACTTGTGTAATCATAGTTTTTTGTTTAATATCTTAAGTCGATTGTGTTTATATAGGTGGCGTTGATGGTTGGTTCGCCACTACCGCATACTCCCGGTTCGTGGAAGAAACACGTAGATCCAAACATTCAATGGTGGGAAGAAATATTTGGGGACAATTTGAGGATGTATCGAGAGTACCGCATTTCAAATGGTCGGGCACCAGATCCATTCATGTATAAAGGAGGGACCGAACCCGTTCACATATTTGACTTAGTGAGATTGTCATGTAATAAGTAGAAGACGTATTTTACCTTGTAATGTTCAATCTCATTTATTACAAAACGCTTTTTACCTTGTAATGTTCAATCTCATCTATTAGAAGACGCTTTTTACCTTGTAATAATTAGAAGACGTGTTTGCTTGTTTCGTAATGTTTTGAGTTGGTTTTTTTCGTTTCTAAGTCGTTTCGAGACGTTTTGAGCCTGTCACTACGCACACATTTTTCAAATTCGGTGCGCAACGTTAAGGCACACAGGTTTTTAACGGTAACAAATCTGTGTGCGCATTATATCTGCGCACACGGATATAACGGTAACTTATTGTACGCTTTACAACAGCGCACAGTAAGTTACAGATTGAAAAAGTTACAGAATAGGTGCGCATAACCTTAACGCATGGATGAAATCTTCTTCGAAATAGTTGAGATATGAAGGGTCTAGTACATCGATGTTGATTATGTTTCAAAAACTTATACAATTATGTGTTATTAGGCATATAAAGTGTGTATAAGGTCTCCCTTTCACAAAAAGTTGATCGAAAATACGCGAAAACGCAAAAAGCCTTATCGGTCCTAATGGCCTGTTAAGGTCGAGAATAGGCGGTTCGATGCCCAAACGACGTCGGAATGCAATGAAACTTGTTTTCAATGCATATTATAGCTATTTAACCTTGTCGGTAACTTCGAGTCAAAAACTCGAACTCTTCGAGTAACACCTCCTTTGTAAACCTTCACTAGTCTTTCATTCTTCGAAATAGTTGAGATATAAAGGGTCCAGTACATCGATGTTGATTATGTTTCAAAAACTTATACAATTATGTGTTATTAGGCATATAAAGTGTGTTTAAGGTCTCCCCTTCACAAAAAGTTGATCGAAAATACGCGAAAACGCAAAAAAGCCTTAGCGGTCCTGATGGCCTGTTAAGGTCGAGAATAGGCGGTTCGATGCCCAAACGACGTCGGAATGCAATGAAACTTGTTTTCAATGCATATTATATCTATTTAACCTTGTCGGTAACTTCGAGTCAAAAACTCGAACTCTTCGAGTAACACCTCCTTTGTAAACCTTCACTAGTCTTTCATTCTTCGAAATAGTTTAGATATAAAGGGTCTAGTACATTGATGTTGATTATGTTTCAAAAACTTATACAATTATGTGTTATTAGGCATATAAAGTGTGTATATGGTCTCCCCTTCACAAAAAGTTGATCGAAAATACGCGAAAACGCAAAAAAAGCCTTGGAAGCCTTATATGCGCATTGGGTCTGCGCACACATTTCTATGCGCATTTCGAGTACGCACAACTTCCTGTGCGCTGGTGTTAAGCGCACGGTTGAAGACCATCACATTATTGTTCAGAGTTGTTTTTCACGTCTTGTTGTTCAGATTTGTATTTGCATTATTGTTCAGAGTTGTTTTGAATATTCAAACAAGCAAAACATAAAAGTTAAAACCATCACACAAAAAAAGGCATTCATAAAACATCAATCGTACATAAAACATCCATCAAACAAAAATAGAAGTCGAGCGTCTAATCCTGAGTCTCCTGAGTATAAGGCGGAGCATCCTCCTGAGTCGTATCATCCTGAGTGCCACATCCACTCCCCTGGCCCCTCTCATGAACAGAATCTCGGAAAACAGGAGGTGGTGGTGGTGCCATCTGCGATGCACGTGGGGGAGATGGTGCCAAAGGTGCCTGAGGTGCCTCTAAGACTTCAAGCCATAATCGAATCACCTCTACAATGTTCCAAGGTCGATCCGAGATAGGGGTGTCTAAAAAAGAGTGCATCATGGCTTGAAGGATCTGACAACGCTGCAAACAAAACGTAAATTTAATCGTTAGTTAAGGTCTGAAGCTATGTTTTGTACAAACTTTATAAAATTTTACATACCGCTAATGCATCGATAGGCACCGGGGTATATCCATAGCGAGGCAGGCGATCATGTCTCTCAGAGGATGGATCGACGACGGAATGTGAGAACTCGTCCAGCCAATCCATATAGTCATCAGACATCTTCCATGCTGGCTCTGCAACCGGCCCATCCATATCGATTAAAGGCCTCGGCTCTGCGTCCCATGCAAGAAGAAGCTCAGGTGCATAAACGACGTCATACCTCGAGCAACCCATGGGCCGATTAAATGACAACGGCTGAATGGGAGGGTCGGGAACGGGATGAGCCCGCCCAAACTACCGCAGGACTCTCCTAGGGTTGTAGGCCTCATGAAATTTCCAGATGCTCAATACGCCCTCAAATCTCGTAGGAGAAACCTCTGGTGAGTTGAAGTCCAAATCTCTCCATGGCTGCCAGTTAACCTGAAACAAATAACAAGCCAAATTAGACACGTATTGCGGTAATGAAATAAAAAATATAAGAAATTAAATCCAAACCTGCTCATATCTCATGTTGTCGAGCATGCGACGGATGGCAACCAAACGCCCAGTATCCGAGCTAAGTGGTGTATACAATCCTACAGCAGCATCTCCATGGGCGAATGCAGGGTTCGTGACAAAGTGATCACGAAAATGAGGAAAGTATGCCCAGATCCAGCACTACATATAAACAATTACAGATTATTAGTAAAACTACGTGAATAGTTAAGAGTTATTCACCAAGACGTTAAAGACAAGATCTTACCATAAGAAGAATCCCACATGAACCAATGGTTACCGTCTCGACTCTAGATGCAGACCCTAAATTGCGATACATTAATGCAAGTATGCCGGCTCCCCATGCAATGTCCCCTGTACGATCATGGTTGAGAACAAGCGTCGCGTACTGGACCTTGACATCCTTTGTCGACCTGTCCACCAAGACAGTCGAGCCCAGAAGCAAAAAGAGATACAGAGTGGCAATGTGACTCTCATTCCTGACTGGCGCATCAACCGAAACTTCCAACCGAGCATTGAGGGCACCGAAATGAATGCCACCTGAGCTATAACATGCCTTCATGTCATCAGCCTCCTGACCCATAGCGTCCGCAAGCGCCGCATAGATCTGGTCATCTGTCATAGGTGAATTGCAGCTACGACCATGTATACGGACTCTGAGGATCTGCATCACGTCATGTAGGCAGATGGTCATCTCAGAAAATGGCATGTGGAAAGTGTTGGTCTCTGGATGCCACCTCTCCACAAAAGCAGAAATCAATGCAGCATCGATCTGAGACGCTATGCCCACTCGGCGCAGCTCTGTCAGCCCAGAACGCTCAGCAAGCCTGAACCATGTACCCTCCTCAGCTGAAATATGATGCTCATAATCATGAACCTGTGGAGATTTGTACATCACCCTCAGGAGCTTCCTAGCCTAAATAAGTACAGAAAAAAAATTGCCTCCGGTTAGTAAATATGAAACGTATAAGTTATTATAAGCATTCAGATCAATGTTATTGAACATACCGGATCTAACGGAGCCGCATCAGCCTCCTGGCCTCTCCCTCTCCCTCTCCCTCTACCTCTCCCTCTCCCTCTCCCACCACCTCGGCCTCTGCCTACAGCACCCTCACCACCACCTCGGCCTCTGCCTCGGCCTACAGCTTCCCCCGCACGGGCACGCTTCCTAACCTGCACTAGGGGCACCAATGGTACATCAGGAGCGGGCCTTAGAAGAGGACCACGCGACCATATCCATCTCGCTATATGCGTCTCATAAGAACACAGTAGGTGAGGCGCACGTGGACGACAAATGTCCTGCATCGAGTCCCCGAGCCAAGGAAAATAGGTCGCTACGGCATGGTCATCGTCGTCTAAATCTCCCGACACTGGCTCTGAAGATGCGACTAGCTCTGCAGATGCGACCGTAGGAGGAGAAGATGTCGACGTTGCTGCATCTGTCAATGCAGGTAAATCCTGCTCTGTATGCTCTGAACTGGGAGGTACAGCATCCTGAAACAGAGGTGCATCGTGGATATCATAGTCATTTGTGGTCACCTGCGCCTGTACTGGTGTGGGCTCAATAGGGTCGAACGCAGTAAGATATCGACCAAGATAATCTACGTCGTCGTGGAAATCTCCTGTCTGTCCATTTATCTCCATATGCGAACCATCTATCTCCTGCTGCTGCAGCTGTGCCTCGTCGTACTCATTCTCTGGCTCACGACGCTCAGGTGATCCGGTGCCGAAAATCGTTCGAGGGCCTCAAACTCTAGTCGCACACCGGCTGCCACATCATGTCGACGTGGAAACCGTTCCGCTACTGGTGCGGGTATCGTGTTGCCGGTCTGATCCATGACGGCTTGTATAGTCTACATGTTTTTACATTTTTAGTATGACTAATTCATACTAAAATATTCGGAAATAATTTTCAACTTCGTAATCAAATTCGAGTCTTTGTATCTACGAAAACTAATTTTGTTTAATAGGAATTGTTAGAAACTTAACAATTAAGTCATAACTAGTTATGACTGTTAAGTTTCTAATATTTAATTCATAATTACTAAAAAATAAACATCTCAACTAATACGAAATAATAATCACTATTATTACTAAAAAATTACGATTAATACGAATTCATAATAATTCGATTAATGCATAATAATCTGAAACTTAATCGTAATTATAAAAAATTACGATTAATAAGAATTCTAATATTTAATTCATAATAATCTGAAATTCAATCGTAATTAAGAAAAATTCCGATTAATACGAATTCTAATATTTAATTCATAAAAAACTGAAATTTAATCGTAATTATGAAAAATTACGATTAAATTACGATTAATACGAATTCTAATATTTAATTCATAAAAAACTGAAATTTAATCGTAATTATTACTAAAAAAATTACGATTAAATTTCCAAAATTAAATACAATTAAAATTTGAAAAAAGTGGGTTTAGAAATTATATACCGAATAAAGCTCGTGCGGTGTCACCGGATCCGTAGTCGTCGTCGCCGGAACCCGAGTCGTCGGAACACCCACCGGAACCCTAGCCCTCGCCGGAATATTCGCCGGAATTGTCGCCGGAGGAGCATTTGCCGCTGCCAACGCCGCTCGAGTCGCATACCGCCGACCGCCTCCATCCACCAAGGCTTCATCGTCGGACAAGGTCGCCGGAGGTGGCTCCGTTGTGACGGAGGTCGCCGGAGGTGGCTCCGTTGTGACGGAGGTCGCCGGAGGTGTCAGGATCGGGACGAAAGTGGTTTCTCCGGCAGCGAGAGGATGTGGGGGTTGCGAATCCATTGATGAAATTGTGTTTAGGTGAGAGAATCGATCGGAAAGAGGGAAAACACGACGACGCCGTCGGGTGTGGAAAACGGAGAAGAAGAAGAAGACGCCAGTTAGGTTAAAAATAACCTGTGCGCAACGTATCTGCGCACAGATCGTATGCGCAAAAAGTCTGCGTATAAGGTTTTAGAATTCGAAACGTTGTGCGCATATGTTTTGCGCACAGGTTGTTTTTAAACGCGTGTTATCAGCGCATTAATTTGTCAGACGACACCAACAATTTCATTTTATTCCCAAAATACCCTCGTGCGCTTAACAACTGCGCATAGACTTATGCGCATAAGAACTGCGCACAGATTGGCGTGCATATAGTGAAAAAGTCGCGTGTATATAGGCGTTTCGTAAATATATACACTATACATGGGGTTCGTTTCCGGTTAGGACGACCCTCTAGATAAGGACTAAGGATCAACTCCATCCGAATGATGGAGTTGATCCAAAGGCCCAAAATATAGGGGTCCCACAATCAAATCAAATACGCTTTTCAATTTCTCTTCCTCTCCCTCCTTCCACGATTTCCCCCAAATCACCCAAAATTCTCAGACCTAGTTCCACGATTCCTCCTTCTCCCTCCCTCCTTCCTCTCCCTCCTTCCACGTTTCCGAGAGGACGAGCGACCGGCGGTTTCCGAGCGAGCGAGCGACCGACTGGCGGTTTCCGATCTAGCGAGCGACCGGCGAGCGAGCGACTGGCTACTTCTCGGACATTGCGAGCGACTGGCTGCTTCTCCCTAGTTCGTCTAAGGTTAGTCGTCATTTTTTATTCACCTGCTTCTCCCTAGTTCGACTGGCTGCTCCTCCGACAATGGAAGGATCTCTAACTTGCTGCTTCTCTCTTGTCACTTTGAAGCGAGCGAGTGACTTGAAGCGAGCGAGAGAAGGCAACGTTTCATTACAAGCAAATCACATTCTCACAAGTGAATCAAACAAAAATGAGGAGTAAAATTGCAAGTTCGCAAGGTATAATACTTCAAACCGATTCATTACAAGCAAAATGTTGTGTTTCTGGATGATTTTGATATTTCTAGATGATTTTGTGTATGTGTGCAATGGTTTTAATGTGTGTGTGCATCAAATAAACACACATATGTTGTGTGCATGACATTTAGAGTTGAATAGAATTAATACAAATAGAATTGATTTGTGTGCAATGGTTTTAAGGTGTGTGTGCATCAGATTTTGTGTATGTGTGCAATTTCCCATCGAGCGAGCGACTGTGACATTGCGAGCGAGAGAAGGCAGCGAGCGACTATATGAGCGATTGAGCGAAGGCAACGAGTGACTATAACAGCGATCGAGCGAAGGCAGCGAGCGAGAGAAGGCAGCGAGCGGCTGTAGCAGCGATTGAGCGAAGGAAGCGAGCGAGAGAAGGCAGCGAGCGAGAGAAGGCAGCGAGCGAGAGAAGGCAGCGAGCGAGCGACTGCGACAAATTGCGAGCGAACACAGCGAGAGCAGGCGAATCACATTCTCACAAGTGAATCAAACAAAAATGAGGAGTAAAATTGCAAGTTCGCAAGGTATAATACTTCAAACTGTTTCATTACAAGCAAAATGTTGTGTTTCTGGATGATTTTGATATTTCTGGATGATTTTGATATTTCATTGCGTATGATTGTGATTTGGATGTTGTGTATTATGTTTAATTTCACATTTCTGCGTTTGAGATGGCAAATCCTTTTGACAATGACTTATTAACTAACATTACATGGATTTAGAAAGATACAGTGCATGGAATATGAGTTTTTGTGTGTGCATTAGTTCTTAATTCTGTGTGCAAAGGTTTTTATGTTTGTGTGCATCAAAACTGATGTGTATGGATGACTTTTAGAGTTGAATAGAATTAATACAAATAGAATTGATGTGTGTGCACTGGTTTTAATGTGTGTGTGCATCAAATAAACACACATATGTTGTGTGCATGCCTTTTAGAGTTGAATAGAATTAATACAAACAGAATTGATGTGTGTGCAATGGTTTTAAGGTGTGTGTGCATCAGATTTTTTGTCTGTGTGGAATGGTTTTAATGTGTGTGTGCTTCAAATAAACACATATATGTGGTGTGCATCACTTTTAGAGTTGAATAGAATTAATACAAACATAATTGATGTGTGTGCAATGGTTTAAGGTGTGTGTGCATCAGATTTTGTGTCTGTGTGCACTGGTTTTAATGTGTGTGTGCATCAAATAAACACACATATGTGGTGTGCATGACTTTTTAGAGTTGAATAGAATTAATACAAACAGAATTGATGTGTGTGCAATGGTTTTAAGGTGTGTGTGCATCAAATTTTGTGTCTGTGTGCACTGGTTTTAATGTGTGTGCATCAAATAAACACACATATGTTGTGTGCATGACTTTTAGAGTTTAATAGAATTAATACAAATAGAATCGATGTGTGTGCAATGGTTGTAAGCTATGTGTGCATCAGTTTTTGTGTCTGTGTGCACTGGTTTTAATGTGTGTCTCTTCTGTGTGCATGAACTTTCTCTTCTGTGTGCATCAAATATTTCTTCTGTGTGCATCAAATATTTCTTCTGTGTGCATGAACTTTCTCTTCTGTGTGCATCAAATATCTCTTCTGTGTGCATCAAATATCTCTACTGTGGGCATCAATTATCTCTTCTGTGTGCATCAAATATCTCTTCTGTGTGCATCAAATATCTCATATGTTTGCATCAAATATTTCTACTTGTGTGCATAACATCCTACTCTCTTTAAATTGCTCAGTTCCTGTTCACTATACACAACGAAGGACACTACTTCGTGATAGCTCTAAATGTCAAGTCTTCACAAGTGCATATTCTGGATAACTCAGCAAGTGGTGAAGAGGATAAATATGGCACAATCCCGCAAACATTGGTAAACTAAGAAGACTGCAAAACCGAAGACTGCAAAACTTTCACAAACTACTGACCAGCGAATTCAATTCACAAACTACTGACCAGCGAATTCAATTCACATCGAGATAAGGTGACACAAATTATTTAAAGGGAGCAAAAACCGAAGACTGCAAAACTTTCTAAGAAAGTTGGATAAACAATGTAGTAGGGAGAAACAAGAAATATTATGTGTAATTGGCACTTGAATGTTAGGTTTTTAACAGATTCTAGTTAGTTTTTGGATGGATGTTTTGGTTGAATATTGACGGTAACTCTTTTGTTGATGGATATTACGCTTATGTTGGCAAAACAATGTAAATCCACATCAGCTTGTATATATATTGGCAATGGTTTATATCTAACGTGTGTATGACTTAATTATATGTGTTTGACTAGTACAAAAGTAGTGTGCAACACAAAACTACATCTGTGTGGATCACATATTTCACATGTGTGCGTTGGAAATGTCTAATGTGTGCAATACTTAACTTTGTGCATGAAAGTTAGAGGAGAATAATATTAATACTATAGAATGGATGTGTATGCAAAGGTTTTAATTTGTGTGTGCATCGGTTTGGGTACCTGTGTGCAAAGGTTTTAATGTGCGTGTGCATTAGTTTGGTTTGTGTGTGCATATGTTTTAATGTGTGTGTGCAACACAAAACAACTACTGTGTGCATCACATATTTCACCTGTGTGCATCACTTTGAACAAAAAGATGTCTTGCAATAATATTTAGTTCTAAAAACTCAATATTACAAAACCATGAGTCTAAAACACACATAAAATTGGTCACTCGATATCCGTCGTTGCCTGCATGTCTAAGCCACATCTTCGCATCACATCCACAACGATTAGACACCCTCCTTCTTTTGACAACATTTTCACCTGTTTGATTGAAATCTGCAAATGACGATACATATTTGAATCCTTCTCTCGAACAACAAAGATACCTCCACTTTATTGTTTTCTCTAAATCGTTGAATTTCTTTGTTGAACACACACGAGTAGAAAAACAACACGCCTTTGCATAAGATGCATAAAATTGCATGCCATGAAGAAGAGTTGGAAAGAAATGACCAACATATGGCGTCAAGGCAACATCGCACTCAGGGGTGTAAAACTGAGCTAAACTACCGGGAGAAATAGATGAGATGCTTTCTTCAATATGAGTTTCATTTCCTGAAAAAGGAATGAAACAACAGAACACATTTAAACTTCTGTGTGCATCATCTTTGTCTTGTGTGTGCAGTAATTATGCCTCATGTGTGCATCACTTTTTTCACGAATACATTATTTCAAACTATACACTAGTTCTAGTTTGTGTGTGCAACAGAAACTTCTTAGGAGTGCATTAGAGATACAAAACCAATGCAAAAACAAATTTGTTCGTCCAGAATTCTTATATACATGAAAACTTCGTATTGGATGGCTATACAAGACATTCGACCTAAAATCATACAAGAAAGCAAAAAAAAACATGTGGTTGGGGAATTTAATCAAACAGGTGGTGTGCTTCCTATAGTTTTCTTCCATTCTTCGAATATCTTACCATCAATGAATCCACAAATTGTTTGTGTGCACTAAAATGCAATCCTGACTGAAAAATACAATCTAATTTCATGAAATTCTGACCTAATCGCTTAACATTCGCATTCAATCAACAAATTAGTACTACAATCACACAATCCCAACGAAAAAGCAACAGACACAAAATTTCAAGCAAAGGACAGAAACCGAGTTAGAGAAAACGAGAAAGAATATTTGTTTATCAGTTCGTAACCTGAATCAGAGGCGGTTTGGACGGAGGGAGAGAAGTCGCCGGCGACGAAATTCATGGAAACCTCCATTAGTGGCAGGCGGTTTGGACGGAGCGGACGAAATCGAAGCAGAGAAGTGACGGAATCGAGAGGACGATGTACAATCGAGGCTTAGAGACGGCTTGATCTTCAAATTCTCCGAGACGGCTTGATCTTCAAGCCAGAAGACGAATTTCTGAGCGAGAGCGAGCGAAGTCCAGGGAAGAGACGTGAATTTCTGGAGGAGAGAGAAAAAAAAACGGATTTGGGGATAAAAGTGACACGTGGAGGGTGGGGATGGTTAGGGTGTTAAGGAATGGAGGGTGGGGATGGATCATTATTCCTCATATGGGATGTCATCCTCATGGGATCTTTTTCCCTATACATGCCATACAATATTTTTAATATATAAAACTAGTTCATTCTCCGCTTCGCGCGGGCCTAACATGTTAACCTATTATTGTATTTATATATTTTGTATTATTTTCAAATATGTACTTATGTAGTAAATTTTAAAAAATAAATAGATGTTTTTAATTAATTAAATATATAAATTTTAACATATTGAATATTAACGAAATCTGAAAGGTATAATTACTAATTATTGATATTTCATTATCTACATAATAACAACCCGTTGAAAGAGAGTCTCAAAAGACAACCAACATGTCCAAGGAGAATCTCAAAAGGCATACGCATGGAACAAATAAAAATCTTTGAGGGAAATACGATACAGAAACGAAAATACGAACATACACTCAAAACATAACTAAAAGACCCAAATTAGAAAATAAAATGAAAGGAAGAACAACTGGCTGAAACGAACAGACGTGAGACGACTACCGTAGGAGTCTAATTAAATGTGATATTTTTTAATGTATTAACTCGGTGCATTAACCTTTCAAAAAATAATCAATGCATTAACTAAGTACCAATTGACATTAATTTATCAAACCCAATAATTTTTATATAGGATATAGATACGTTGGGTTCAGTGGATGCTTATCAATGTGGGTCCGCCATTGTCTGAGTTGGACATAAGCCACAACATACACTAATATATTAATTGGATTTGTCCTCTAATGCCTACAGGACAAACTGTTGAGATAATTATATGTGTGTAACAATTTATAGGACAATTTGATATTTATTTCGACCCACAATATTGTAGAGGACAATCCACAATGTTGTAGAGGAGAAAACACAGGTTACACGGATAACTATTAAATGTTAATTATGCAGAATATGTCAATATAGCCCGGTTATATTGTTAATTTTTTGTTATTGAAACCGAGAATCAAGGCCATAGCGAGCGAGCTATATTGGACTACTTGAGGGTATATTGGACTACTTGAGGGACTAGACGTAACAAAAGATTAATGCAATAATTCAGAGCAAAACTTAGACAATTAAAACCTACAAAAGAAGAAATTGATATGGACGCTAAGGAGTCCATGGCAATAGCTTCCCAAAATGTATGGCGGATTTGGATAGACCAAGGTCTACTAATGAAGTCATTACAGAGATTAACCAGGCTGGATAGGGGATGCATAGAAGTAAATCAAGTGATGATCTTAGATAAAAAATACTCTCTCCGTTTTATAATATAGTGCATGTTTTCCTTATTTAGGGTACCAAAAAGTTGTGTTTGTTTCCACTTATATGTTTCGTCTTATTACCCACATTAAATGATTTTTCTAAAATTCACGCTCAATTACCTTCTCTCTTTCATTTTACATCAAACTCCACATTCAATTACATTGTATCTTCTCTCCTACATAAAAATCACACTCACTCACAATTAGGGATGCACAACCGGTCCGGACCGGAATTTTTCAAACTCTTGGACCGGGGACCGGACCGGACCGGACCGAGTTTTTTCTATATAAAAATAAAAAAAATTCCAAATTCTTTAACAAATTTTTTTTGAAAAAAAATTATCCCGGTTTCCGGTCCTGGACAGGACCGGACCGAAAAATTCATGGACCGGACCGGACCAGAACCCGGAATTTCTGAAATTCCGGTCTGGTTTTCCGGTTCGGGCCAAATCTGTGCATCCCTGCTCACAATCTCTCTTTTTCCCTTTCTCTTTCTCACTTCGTTGTTTTTTCTCTGAAACCACAAAGAAACCCTATATATTCAGACGGAGAGAGTAGAATAGTAGATAGCAAGTTTGGAATCAGATTCGAGGATGACATGACAGATTCCGACTTTAAGCCACTCTCAGACTAACATATACCCCCCATAATTTACCTTAGGGATAGTACACGAGTCGAGGTTGTAAATGAATCCAGTCTTCCAATTCCATTACCAGTCGCGAGCGACCCTCCCGCAGCTGCACGACGACCATCAACAAGGGCACCATCAATATTGATTTTGACCCGGTTTTTGTGTGGCGGTTCCCAACTAATCAGTCGAAGTTCCTTCGGAGCAGAGGGATGCTTTAGAAAATAATTCTTAGTTGTTGCAGCGTACTCCCTTGTCATGTCACCGATGAATTTCTGTCGATCAGCATCCCAAAGAGTTCCCTCAATCTTCTTGTTTCGCTATTTCCAGGTCCACCAAAGTGTCGTTGCGATCAAGTCCTTCTAGTGGGTGCCATCTTCAAGAATTAAATTAGTGTGAAGCCAAGCAGAAAAGGGTAGAGTAAAGAAAGAGTCGTCATAGATGGTGTTAGGCCATTCTTGCCAACATCTGAGAATCACATGGCAGGATCTGAAGAGTTGCTCGCAAGATTAATCTCCAATATTACAGACAGAGCACTTGGGAGAGATAGAAATATGTCTTTGAAATCTCTCTGCGTTGCGAAGAACACCTCCTTACGAGGCCAGCCAAATGAACATACGGGTTCTCTCCGGGATGTGAAACTGCTAAATAGCCTTATAGAGGTTTCTATCGTTGTGAGGACTCTGAGAAGACCCTTGGAGAAAAGCATATCCCGATTTCACAAAATAATTTTCATGAGCAGTAAAAGGCCAACTGAGATCATTCATAGACATAGGATCCAGTTTGATACAAACACAAGATGTTGTTGGGAAAAAGGTGGCTGAAAACAGACCACATCAATCCTTCTCCTGGTTTTAGTAATCCGTAACAGAGTCCCACTTTTCGGCACCAATGTCTGCCTTACCCTAGTACACAAGCGGCCCATCCATTAGGCAAACATCAGTCCAGAAAATAATTGAAGCTCCATTCCCCTGGATCCATTTAGCTCCAGGGTTAATGACTTCAGAGACCCCTAACTGAATCCCTTTCCAAATATGAGACGAGGACTTCTTTGAGATACGATCTCCCCCGGTATACTTGTCCTTCGGGATTCTAGGCCAAATGTTACTCTCGTCTCTGAGGAATCTCCTACTCAACTTGGCAAGTATTGCCAAGTTTAAATTTTTCATTGAGCGAATGCCAAGCCCCCTAATCTCCTTGGGCTTAGTGATCTCAGGCCAGGCTACTTTGTGAGTTCTTCTTTGCACATTTGAACTATCCTAGATGAAGCTTCTAGACCGATGGTCAATACGCAGAATAAACTTGGAAGAGGAGTTGTCACCATAGAATTCACAGGCAGTGAAGCAAGAACAGACTTAGTCAGCGTCACTCGCCTTGCTAAGACACGAAGTCTTCCAACCAGAAAGTTTAGTCGCAAATTCGTCAATAAGCGGAGCACAATCATCTTTTTTTATTCCTCTATTAAGAATGGGCATCCCTAGATAATTCCCCAACTCACTTGCAACCTTAAAACCACTGGCCTAATTGAGACGGACTTAGAGCCTAACATTCACATTCTCATACACAAAAATAGTCGACTTAGCTTTACTAACTTTCTGACCAAAAGCACAACAAAAAAGATCGAGGCACTTCAAGATAACCTTGGGTTGGGAAACTAAAGCCTCTACGAATAACATGATATCTTAAGCAAAAAGTATATGAGACAAAAGAGGGCCACCACGACTGAGACGAATATGTTTCCAATCCCCTTTCTCCATTGAGTAAAAGTAATATGACTTAGACGCTCGATACAGAGGGTGAAAATATAGAGAGATATCGAGTCCCTTGGCGAACTCCTCGGGAAGGAGTGAACTGAGTGGTGGTTTCGCCATTCCAAAGCCCTTGCGCTCTTGGAGAGAGAATGCAAGCTCGGATCCATTCAACCCATAAGTTGGGATAACCCGCCCTTCTGATGGTATATCTGATACGCTGCACTTTGTATAGCGTAACTAGGGATTATTACATTATATTAGGAGTATATTCATATGAGTTTAGAGACATTTCTATGTTATGGATCATTGGAGTTATTATAAAGACTTAGAAGATATAAAATGAAGAATTAGAGTTAAGAAGAGTCGAAGACGAAATGACGAGTTTAGAATCAGGAGCGACCGCGATCGCCATGGTTTGATGGCGATCGCTACCTTACAGCAGCAGAAGCCATGTTAATATATATTGAAGAGTTGGGCCATTATTTGAATCCGGCCCATGTATTAAGGAGTAGGAGTCCACTCGGATTGAAGCAAGCCCACGCGGAAGAAGTGAAGGAAGCAGTTGAAGATGGGCCGTGCAAGCTGGGCCTGGAAGATGGGCCGCTCGTGAGCTTTGCAAGATGGTGATCGGATGAATTAAGGAAGCAGGCACCTGCGCATTGATGATTCAACTCACAATGTTTCCACCGAGCTTTGTTTTATTTTCCTTTTGTTTTATTTCTTTTCTTTTCCTTTTTCCTTAATTAGTTTTAGGATATTTATCTTTTACCATATATTTTTAGGGTTAGTTCTCTATTTAAGAACCCTAGTACTATCATCTTTCCTCATCATCTTTTCCATTAGACAATTTAGTTCTGCAACCATGAGCAGGAACTAATCTCCATTGTTTTACTTAGCGGTTGAAACCTTCAGTTATTAAGTTGTGAGATTTCTAAACTCTTGTTCTTTTCCTATGGGTTTGTATTAATTATCTTGCACTTCATCTATTGATTTCTATTAGTTTTGCTAGCTTGATCACCTAGTTTGATTGATAGTTTTCTATTGCTAGACTAGGAATATACGGTGGAATTCCTTGTCATTGTAGCACTCATATCTGCATGATCTGGTAGTTGATTGCTTTTATGAAAGAGAATTGATTGCATGTTAATACTTGACGGTTGTAAGTTATTGCATGCATCCTTATAATTCTTGTGCTCTTTGCTGCTATTTCATCTAATCTTGAGAGGTTTCCCTGATTGCTGAATAGTAAGTATTATCAGGACCGGTTGGCCTGCTGATATATTAAAGATTGGAATAGGAACATTCCCTAGGATTGAATAGAACTTGAGATAAATCAATGATCAACTTGATTGACTGTTGTGTGGATACTTGCTAGGTGAAACCCCTTCGCATAATATTCTCACCCAAACTTCCTCTGCTTGTTACTGGTTACTTGTGTGTTCTTGCAATCAAACCCCCCCCCTTTGGTTACTTGTTACTAGTTGATATTTCACTTGACTGCATTGATTTGGTGTTTTGATTCCCTTGGGTTCGACCTCTACTTATTTGCTATACTCTAGTTAGTGTTTAGAGTTTTCTTTGATTTGGCACTACGACTTTAGCCTCATCAATATCCTCAATAAAATCTCAGCTTAGCCTATCATAGACCTTCTCAAGGTCTAGTTTAAGAAACATCCACCCACCCTTGCCTTGTTTGCGGTTCATAAAATGGACAACTTCCTGAGCTGCCACAATGAAATCCGAAATATACATTCTCGGACAAAAAACTTCCTTGAAAGATCCAGATAATGTCCAAGAGAAGAGGCTAGATTCTGGTCATAAGAATTTTCGTCAGCACTTTACAAATCACATTATATAGACTTATAGGACGAAACTGGCTATTGGTCTTAGGGTTATTCATCTTAGGAATCAGACAATGAGTGTATCATTGACGCCAGGAGGGAGAGACTTTGACTCAAAGAAATCCATGAAAAATTTAACCAAAGATTCTCCCACAACCTCCCAACACTCTTGGAAGCTTGTCAATATTAGTATTAGTAATGAGTGGGAAACCACTGATATCAAGAGTTCCTGAAGCAAGACCCGACTCATGATAAAGATCTTTGAAGAAATCCATTGCCAAATTCTCCAAAGCAATCTTATCTACCATCAAGGCACCCTTCAAGCCTCTAAAAGTCCACAATCTTGTTCCTGTTTCTGCGCACAACGATCGAAGCGTGAAAAAGGTAGTATTCCAATCACCCCAAGTCATCCAAAGTTCCCTGGATTTTTTGAGTCACGGGAGCTCTTCTTGTTGCATAATCTTAGCCAGATTATCCTTGAGGAGGCATTCCTCAATAAGAAGAACATCAATAGGGGATAAACCAATCAAGTGTTCGGGCCTGAATATTGCCAAAGACTTGTTTATTCGAGATTTTGAGATCACCAATGAGGAATTTCAAGGCATTCAGAGTTTCAATAAAATTACGCCATTTGTCACGGATGAAAGAGGGAAAACCACCATGGGTGAGTCATGCTGCTTCGAAACAAAAGGGTTGTCTCATTCTATCCAACTCAAGCAAAGTTTTGCTACTAAAGAGGCCGAAGCAAACTTAGCAAGATGTCTAACCTGAGCATCAGGCCAATGAATCCTACCTTCAATGTTGACAAAGATCTTGTCAAGACGTTTAGCTATTAAGTACGTACAAACCCGTATTCCCACGGCTCCAAGTGAAGTCAGCCCATTGGAAGTGCAACAATTCTTAAAGGTTAAATTAATCATAAAAAAAACAAAGACAAAGGAGAGCCAATTCCTAGAGGGTCTAAGTCGTTCAAGCTAAACATTTCAATGTCAACATTGAGCACCTTGGTATCAAACATTGCTTCTGTCATAGGACTGTTAGTCCCATCTTAATTTAGTGACTTTCATAGCCATCATTGTTGGAGCCCAGATGTTCGCGATCCCGCAATCAACACTTCGCGAGATCTGGCCTTCTAAGAATCTTCAAGTATTGGAGACCTTCCTTACGCAAACTGGAGCAACAACTTGTAATAAACTGTCATCCGGATCAAAATGGGCTATTCTCTTCTGTTCTTTATGTTCTTCAATCCCTACTGTACCTGCACAACCAAACCAGAAGGTTGAACCCCCAGATTTGGCTCTCCGACGCTCAAATCAGTAATAGCGACAGGTAAACGAACACAATGCCTCAATAACAACAACAGAATGAAGCAACACAAAGAGAGGATAGCGACCAAAGTAATGACTAAAACAATGAAACCTCGTGAGCCAACTCAATGAAACAGTAAATGATGAAACTCAACCAATCGTGACGAATCAAACCTCAAAAGCACGATGAGATACCGAGAGTCAGGATCCAGGTACCGATCATCCGATTTCCTACTAAAAGAGGTAAATCGGGAACGAAGAGACGAGCTCGGAAACGAGTAATCGCCCTCTGTGTTTTCTCTCTCTCTCTCAAGGGGGAAGAAGATGCTCTCAGTCGACTGTCCCTTTCTCTCTCTTTGCCGTTAGGATTTATAACCACACAGTGGGTCCCACATAATCCGTTATCGCTCTCTTCACCTATTGGGCTTCTTAATGGGCCTCTCATTCTCGACCCATTTTCTGGCCTTATGGGCTCACGGCCTGCTTCTCGGTCGCGGACCGGGTTCGCGTCATTAGAGTCGCGAGAACCGGGTCCACGTTATTGATCGCGAGAACCGGGTCCAACAGCCAGCCCCCCAAGTCTTTGTCTTTGCGAAGGCAAAGCTTGGGTAAGAATTGAAGCCGGGTTCTCGGGGAGTCCCATGGAGATTATTCGCTCGCGACTCCTCCTCATTCCATCGCGCTTGTTTTGAATTTTGAATTTTAAATTCGAGACGTTTTGTATTCCCGCGTTCTGACACCTTTCAACACGTGGCTTCCTTTTGGGATTTTTATCTTCTTATAAAAGGCTGCCAGACCACATTCTTCTCTTCTTCTTTACTCCAACCGCTCATATTCCTCTGTAAAACCCCTCTTTAATAAAACTTCGAGAAATCTTCATTCGTTCAGACGATCGTCGAATTACCAATGGCTCGTAAGTTCTATCTTGAATTCGTTTTTCATTTGTTGATTTCTATTGCTTCTACACATGATTTCGATATTTCTGTATTTCCGCTATTTCTTGCGTTCTTTCGAAGCTTTTACTGGTTTTCATGGCGGTCAGGCGATTTTTCATCATACCTCTATTGGTAATTTACTGGGCGGTGCCTCCTCTTCTTTCTTCTGTTCGATGGGCATTCCTTTTTCCCTTAAAGGTCATCTTAGACTGTTGAAACTTTCACTGTTCTTCAAAGCCAATTCTTTTTTACCGCTCCTGGCTTCTGAGCTATTTATTTCACCATTTCTTAGGGTTTCCACCAGTAGTCTGTTTAACTTCCCCTTAGATCTTATATTTTTTTGTTTTCCAGGGTTTTCTTTGTTTGTTATTCCCATGGCTCGCGAAGCTTCCTTCTAGCCTTCGCGTTTCGTGTTCTTTCCCTGGAAAACTAACTCTCGATCTTTTTCTTCTTGATCGTCCACAGGAGACTCTATTAGACCTAACGACGACGAAGTTCCGTCTACCTCGCGACCAGATGCAGGTTGTAGCAATAAAAGTCCTCCTCAGGATTCTGAGGAAGTACTAATCGGTCGCGAGGACTATGAGAATTTTTACTCCTGGCAAGATGATCTTCCTCGCGTGGAAATCGAAGATATTTTCCATAATCCGGCGGGTCGTGTACAGATTTTGACTCGCCGCGTCCATCATAAAAAGGTCAGGAATCTCGGGAACCCATTTACGGCCCTCCCTTCTGATCTTACCCTTCGCGACCTTTTTACCTTCGCGGATACCTATCCTTTTCCAGAGGAAACAATTTTTGCCCTTCCATCTCTGGATGGGACTTCCCTTGACGAATATGGCACTTTCTTTCCTTTGAGTATGTCGTCTCTTAAATTAGGATTTAGGCTCCCCTTCTCCAACTTTACTAAAATGCTCTTGAGAGAGCTGACCTACAGCCCAGCTCAGATGCATCCTAACTTTTGGAGGGCCTTGGTTATTTATGTGATGAGGTGTCAGGATATCGGGGTAAAACCCAATCCTTGTCATTTTCTTCTTATGTTCTCTACGCGAAGGGCTCCTGAAGAAATGGGGATGTTTACCGCCGTAAAAAATGGCAGATCGGAGTGGGATGGTCCTCCCCGCATACCGAAGTGGAAGGTTGATTGGTTTTTGGTACGACCACCTCCGGGTTCTGGGATCTCGACCAAGATATCGATGCTCGCGACTCAACCTAAATCTGGTAACTGGTCTCAGACTAAGAAAGATTGTCTTTACCGTAAGTTCCATAGTTTCCCTGATCTTGTTTCGACGCGCATATTCCTGAGGTGTATTACCCACGAGGTGCTAGCCCAGCGTGGACTTAGTCTTAAGCACCATTATGGTATTTCTTATGTCCCTTGTTCAATGGTTTTCTTGTTTATTGTTACTTATCCTTCTTTTATTGTTACGCACTCGCGATGTCATATGCTTATGGATTTTTATTATATACTTATTTATTATTATTTTTTTTATTTGCAGAGACAGGATACTTTTCGCGTCTCGCGACTATGGAGGGTTCTGACGACTCTTTTGACGAGGAACCTATTGATGAGCAGGCTTCCGCCCCACAGAACAGCAAGCGCCGAAAGCAGCTGGCGAACAAGAGCAAAACTTCCTCCAAAAAGAGGAAAATCTCTGCTGGCGGTATTAATATCCGCGAGTCCGTGCTTCAATCTGTGGAGACCGAAACACGCGCGCCCGAGCCTCTAGACGACCAATCCCCGATTGGTTCGACAATCCCCTTAGGGGCCGGCGGGTCTCCTTCCTCGCACCGAGCAACCCCTGCAGGGAGGGCCTCGGAAACTGCCAAGGGTAAGCAGCCCATGACCCTTGAAGGTGGTCAAGATACCTCTTCTCAGGATCTGGCTGAGCTTTTTCCCGAGGAGGAGGCAGTGAGAACGTTCTTTCATCGCGATCGACCTGGTTTCCCAGAGATGCCTGGATTTTTAGAGGGCATTGTTCGGGGTAAAGCAGGGCTCGCGAGACTCAATCTGGCGGTGGGTTTCCTTTATTTTCTTCCTGAATGGTTTTCTTCCTTCTTGTCGGTAGGTGATTTTAACTAACATATTTTGCTTATTGTAGTCGCTTTTTCTCAACGAGGCATCGGGGCAATATTCCATCGCCCTTGAAGATGACTATAATAAGATGGAGGGGGAATATAATGAGATGGTCGATTTTGCTCACAAAGAACAGGATGTTAAGGAGGCCGCGAAGAAAAAACTAAAGGAGGAGCAAGAGAAGAATGCTGAGCTGATGGCGAAGATAAGCGACTTGGAGCTTTCGGCCAGGACTACGGAGCGCAATCACCATGCAGAGCTATCTTTGCTTCGACAAGAGAAAGATCAAGCTTTTGACAAGGGTCGTCGCGAAGGTGCCAAGCAGTATGCTTCTAGCTATCGCGAGAAATGTCGTATTGATTTTATCAGTTTGGCTCGCGACACCCTGGTGATTACTGCACTCAAGCGTCAGCTTAGAAAGCACAAAGTGGCTAACTTCTCTTTCGATCCTACGGATCTTTGTGGTCTTCCTGCCGAGATCCCTGCGTATACCTCTCCTCCTCTTGGAACCTTTGTTGACGACGACGCGAGCCTTCTTGAAGGTTGGGTCGTCGAACCCTTCTTGCCTGAAGGTGAGGGAGTCGTCGAAGGGATGGAGTGTCATATTCCTTTAGTCTCAGTCCCCAAGGTACCTAAGAAGGTAATTTACTCGGAGGAAAGGATGAAGAAAGCAGCGGACTCCTCGACTCGTTCTTGTGCTAAGTCGTCTGATGCAGGTGATGGGAACGATGTTGGGAATGTTGACAGCGAAAAAGCTGCTGCCGAAGAAAACATCGCGGCGACAAAGGACGTTGGTGGTGCGAGGGGGGCTCGCGAGTCTGCACTGGCTGAGGCTGACGGGTATCTGGACTTTCATGACGAAGTTTGACTCCTCCTTTTTTCGTGTGTTTGTGCAAACTCTTGGGTTGATGTTACATACAATTGTTACTTGGTTCTGTGGCTCGCGGATCGGAATGTGATCGCGAGCCTAAATATTGTTTTTTGGGGTCTCGTGAGGAGACCGTACAATTATTCCCCTGCGTATCTTTACATTTATTGCTTTTGTTCTCCCAACTACTTTTCTTCTTTAGTCATTTAATGCATTAAATGTGGGTTAGGTGACTTTCTTTTATACATGGCGTTTCCTGCCTTCTTCTTCCATTCCTTCTTTTTTCAAAGAATTCTGATATGGCCAGGACACGATGAACTCGAGAGGGGTCTCTGCATGAGTCTTTTACCATTGTTATGGACTCTTCTGCCATTACTGGCAGAAGTTTGGTAATCATCTTTTACTTTGTCTTTCTTTGCTTATTTGTTTCTTAGACCCCTCTTTTCTACGTATAGCGTTTTCCAAAGGAACATTGCGATCAATACCTTAGTCATTTCGGTGGTAAGGGTCTCATCCTTTGCGCTAATTCCGAGTCTTGGGATGTGACTCTGGACAAGGTTGGGAGCTCCTACTTTCTGGGCGAGGGTTGGAGGGAGTTTGCGTATGAAAATGATCTTTGTGAGGGAGATGAGGTGACTTTCACAATGTGGCGTGCTTCTCCACCTGAAGTTCCCGTTCAGACTGTGGTGTATCAAGTGAAGGTCGTCGTTCCTTTCCGGGCTTAGTGTTATGCCTTTTTATTCTGCGTTTGTATGGTGATTTCTCCTCCTCTTCCCCTCCCCCCATAGTGTTCGTGAGGATGTTTACATTCTCGCGAGCCCTATGTGTTAAGAAAGGAGGGAGAATGAACGAGTTTTTATGAATAAATTAGACTGGGATTATCAGGAAAAACTTTGGAACTCAAATTGTAATGTGCATCTATGTGCCATCGCGATTACAAGTATGTGTCTCATTAATAGACTTTAAAACTTAAAAATGTTTTCGAAATGAGAATACTTAATATTATGAATAGGTCACTCTCCAACATCTTTCGTCCGGAAAAATTCTTCTTTTGGTCTCACGAAAAACCCTGCGAGCAAATCGATCGCGTAAGTATAGATTATTCATATGTCATGACCTGTGATGCGATAAAGAGTGTGTTCTCACCTGACTACTGCATGCGTATGAGCCAGTAGTAGGGTTTTTCGTGCACCTATGAATGCCTTTGTGTTTGAGAATGTGATTTCCTTAGCTGAGGTATTCTGGATGCCTTGGGAAATCCATGCTCACGGATAATTGGAGTTTTAGCGCCTGTTTTCCTCACAAACTGCCATTCTTTGTTTCGTTCGCGATCATGCCTATGATCATTTGCTTCTTTAGTGTAGGAGTGTCTGTCAAAACAGATGGGGATTTATTAGCATTTTGTATTGCATATTTCCATGCCAAGTACATAGTTTCATGATTGACTTTTTCAGTAGTGTCACTCGTTGAGCTCTATGCCTTGATGGGTTGTTATCCCATCAGGGCTTCGTGGTCGAGGTGAGTGGGACGAATGTCGTTACTCACTCTCGGACGGTCACGATTTCGCGACCTGGGTGGATGCTCTTGGCCCCAGCCCAGTGTCACGGCTTCGCGACCTGGGTGGATGCTCTTGGCCCCAGCCCAGTGTCACAGCTTCGCGACCTGGGTGGATGCTCTTGGCCCCAGCCCAGTGTCACAGCTTCGCGACCTGGGTGGATGCTCTTGGCCCCAGCCCAGTGTCACAGCTTCGCGACCTGGGTGGATGCTCTTGGCCCCAGCCCAGTGTCACGGCTTCGCGACCTGGGTGGATGCTCTTGGCCCCAGCCCAGTGTCACAGCTTCGCGACCTGGGTGGATGCTCTTGGCCCCAGCCCAGTGTCACAGCTTCGCGACCTGGGTGGATGCTCTTGGCCCCAGCCCAGTGTCACGGCTTCGCGACCTGGGTGGATACTCTTGGCCCCAGCCCAGTGTCACGGCTTCGCGACCTGGGTGGATGCTCTTGGCCCCAGCCCAGTGTCACAGCTTCGCGACCTGGGTGGATGCTCTTGGCCCCAGCCCAGTGTCGCGAAGCCGTGACCTGGGTGGATGCTCTTGGCCCCAGCCCAGTGTCACCGCTTCGCGACCTGGGTGGATGCTCTTGGCCCCAGCCCAGTGTCACGGCTTCGCGACCTGGGTGGATGCTCTTGGCCCCAGCCCAGTGTCACGGCTTCGCGACCTGGGTGGATGCTCTTGGCCCCAGCCCAGTGTCACGGCTTCGCGACCTGGGTGGATGCTCTTGGCCCCAGCCCAGCGTCACGGGATTTATGCAACATTCTGAATTCCCGAAACGTGCGCGTACCTTTTATTTTGAGATTACGTCCCCCTTTGTGGCGAAAGTATTTATTCCTCTGGTAACCCGATGATAGATTCTTGCTAATGCTTAGTTTCAATCGGTTCTTTCGCCTGCATACAGCTTGTTAGAACGTCTTATATCGCGATTGTATCGCTTTCCATGAAATATTTATCTAAAGTATGCAGACATGTTACAAAAATGTGGGAATTCATACCTGTGTGGGGGAGTAGGCTAGGCGTAATAGCGGCGTAGTCGCATCACGTTCCAGGAATTTGCAACGTGATTGCCAAAGCTATCCTTCAGTCGATAGGCCCCTGGGGCGACCTCGCGATCCACTATGTACGGCCCCTCCCAGTTGGGATCGAGTTTTCCCCCCTCTGTCTTTCTTAGGACCAGATCTCCTTTCATGAAACCTCTCTCCTTGACATGCTTGTTATAATACTTCGCGACGCCCGCTTTGTAAGCGGCCGCCCGAATAACCGCCATTTCTTGGGTTTCTTCGCGAAGTTGGAGTTCCATCCTCATCTTTTCGTCATTGGTTTCTGAGTCATAGTGGAGGAGTCTTTCGTTTGGGAACAGAATTTCTACTGGAACCACGGCCTCTACTCCATACGCGAGGGCGAAAGGACTCTCCCCTGTTGCTTTTTTCACTGTGGTTCGATTGGCCCAGAGAGTAAGTGGCAGGACCTCCGCCCATCTGCCTTTGGCGTTATCTAGCCTTTTCTTCAGATCTGTGACAATGCTCTTATTGACGGCTTCTACCTGCCCATTGCAGTGTGGATGTGCAACTGAAGCAATTTTTAACCTAACTCCCAGATCGTTGCACCATGCCATCAGCTGGGGCGAGTTAAATTGAGGGCCACGATCGGTTACAATCTCGCGTGGCAACCCATAGCGGCAGATAATGTTCTTCCAAAGGAATTTTTTCACTATAGGTACTGTTGTCGACGCGAGTGCTTCCGCTTCAATCCATTTTGTGAAGTAGTCGACTGCGACAATGATATACTCGAGCTGACCTGGGGCCTTTGGTTTAAAAGGGCCAAGAAGATCCAACCCCCACATCGCGAAGGGGATGGGGCTTCCCATGATCTGAAGCTGGACTCCTGGTTGGTGGGAGGCAGGGGCGAAATACTGGCATGCCTGACAAGCTCGCGTCATCGCTTGAGCATCTTGTTTCATTGTGGGCCAAAAATGCCCTTGGCGCAAAGCCTTGTACACCAGGGGTCTCCACCCAGCGTGTGTCCCACACAGCCCAGCATGTAGCTCTTCGAGGTAGGCTTTTGTCTCGTAGTGACCCATACACTTCAGCTCGCAAGGGTCACCTCCTCTCTTGTAAAGCTCGCCTATGCTGATATAGAAACGTCCAGCCTTTCTTTTTAATTGTATGAGCTCCTTCGGGTCAGTTGGACCGCGACCATATCTGAGGTAGTCAATGAATGGGCGACGCCAATCTTCAGATGAACTGTTGATCGCCATCATTTCAATCTCGCGACTGATGGCGCTTTCTTCTTTCACAAAAAACAGATATTTCGGGGGCCCCCCTTTTGATACCATGAACCCTGATCTTCGCTCGCGTTCTTCTTTGGGACCTTCCCATCCGGCTCCCAGCTTCGCGAGTTCATCTGCTTTTTTATTCAGTTCTCTCGGGATTGCTTTTATTTCGAAATGCATGAAAAGCGAGGTCAACGTCGCGACCCGTGCGTGATACTGCGGGAGGTTCCCTGTTCGCGCTTCATAAAGCCCTTGCACCTGCTTTACCACAACTTCTGAATCGCAACAACATGATAGCACAGAGATTGAAAGGCCAATGGCTAACTCTAACCCTGCGATTAAGGCTTCATACTCAGCTTCATTGTTCGTGGGTTTGAACTTTAGTGCAATGGCGTGGCTTATCTCGTCTCCCGTAGGCGACGTGAGTATCACACCTGCGCCACACCCCTCATCGTTCACAGCCCCGTCAGTGTGCATTATCCACATTATCTGTTCACCATATGGATTCACCACTTCCCCTTCTCTGAAACTTGTTTCGACGATGAAGTCGGCAAGCGCTTGTGCTTTGATAGCTGGCCTGGGCCGATATACAACATCGAATTCTGACATTTCGATGACCCATTTCGTGAGCCTCCCTGCAATGGTTGGTTTTGTCATGAAGCTATTCAGTGGCAGGTCCGTTAGGGTTTCAATCGGGTGTGCATGGAAATAGGGTCTTAGTTTGCGAGCAGCCGTTATCAGTGCAAGTACAGACTTCTCAACTGGGGAATATCGTGTCTCCGCGGGCAATAAAGCTCGGCTAACAAAATAGACTGGCTTTTCTGCCTCGCGAACAAGGACTGCACTTACCGCCCTTGTGCTGGCCGCGAGATACAACTGGAGAGTTTCTCCCGGAACCGGGGAAGATAGGATCGGGAGCTTTGTCAGATGTTCTTTGAGGCTCGCGAATGCTTGACCGCATTCTTCAGTCCACTCAAAGTTCTTTGGTTTTCTCAAAATTTCGAAGAAGGGGAGGTTTCGTTCGGCCAACTTGGCACAGAATCTCCCCAAATAATTTACTCGCCCTACAAACCGTTGGACCTCATGGGTAGACCGCGGTGGTTCAAGATCGAGAACGGCTTTGACCTTATCGGGATTTACCTCGACACCGCGAGCACTAATCATGAAGCCCAAAAACTTTCCTTCTGTGACCCCGAACACGCACTTGTCTGGGTTTAGACTCATGCCGTACTTTCTGAGCGTCGCGAATACTTCCGCCAGGTCACGAGCGTGATTACTCTGCTCCTTGCTTTTCACCACAATGTCGTCAACATAGGCCTCAACTGTATCTCCTATCTGATCACTGAAAATGCGGTCTACCAGTCTCTGGAAAGTGGCCCCCGCGTTCTTAAGGCCGAAAGGCATCACTTTGTAGCAGAAGGTTCCCTTGTCTGTTATGAAAGAGGTATGTTCTGAGTCAAGGGGGTTCATCATGACTTGGTTGTATCCCGAGTATGCATCTAAAAAGTTGAGTGCCTCATGTCCTGCAGTGGAGTCTACAAGCTGATCAATAGAAGGTAGTGGGTAGCTGTCTTTCGGGCAAGCTTTGTTTAAATCTGTGAAATCTACACACATCCTCCATTTTCCCGTTCCTTTCTTCGCGACCATGACGACATAAGCCAACCATGCCGGGTATTGTACCGGTCTAACAAACCCAGCTTTTAGGAGTTTCGCGAGCTCTGCGGCCGCGGCCTCATTCTTCGGACCCGCTTGTTTTCTCTTTCGCTGTCTTTTGGGAAGGATATCGTTGCTAATATTTAGAGAGTGAGTGATCACTGATGGGGGAATTCCTTTCAAATCTTTGGGGGACCAAGCGAAGACGTCTCGCGATTCTGATAGCAGGTTTTCAATCTCTACCATCACCATAGGGTCAAGGCTACCCCCTACCGATAACTTCTCTTCTTTGTTCACAAAAGGAGTGACTTCCTGCGTTTTAAATCCGGAAAACTTTGCTCTGTCCACATTCCCCTCAGAATCCTGATATCTAGGGGGCTCGCGAACATCTAACTCAGCTTCTTCCTCAACATTAGGCATGCCCGGGACAAAAAGTTGATTCGCGAGCAGAGGCGTTTCTTCTCCCTTTTCAGACTTGATATAACAAGAGATGCTCTCCTTTTCCACACCCGTCGCGACTCCAGTTCCGGATGGTGTGGGAAACTTTATGCAGAAATGGCTCATGGATACTACGGCATCAAACTTGCACAACGTGCCTCTCCCGATGATCGCGTTATAGGAAGAGCTTGTCGGGATGATTACAAAATCAATCTTTTCGGATCTTCGTGGCCCTGTCTCATCTCCCATCACTACATCTAAACTCACCACTCCTAGAGCAGTGACTCTTTCTCCCGCGAAGCCTACTAAGGTTGTTCGTGTCGGTCTTTTCATTCGTGGATCAACCCCTAGCTTTTCGAAGGTATCCAGATATATTATGTCGGCAGAGCTGCCCGTGTCAACCAGAATACGGCTGACTAGTTTCGTGCCAATTTGTAGATGTATAACCAATGGATCACCAGAAGAGACCGCCCACTCATTGATCTCTTCGTTAGAAAAAACTAGTTGATATGGTTCTCTGGGAAGGGGCTTCGTGATGCTCATAACTGGGAGCCCGCGAGGGAGCGGTGCGTTGATCATCTTGCGTTGCTCACGCCTGTTCGGGGGTATAGGGACATGCTTCCCGGCTATGGTCCCTACATGACCATCTGGTCGCGGGAAATCTTGGTTGCGTTGAGGTGGATGAGGATCGTTCGCGTGCTGCTGAGTGCGCCCCCTTCCTCGCCCACCGTTGTTGTTTCCCCCTCTGAATGGCCCCCGGCCAGGGTTTCTACCACCCCTGCCTTGATGGTTTCCCCCGCCTCTCTGATTCATGAGGACGGCTCTCTGCTCGGGCTCGTTGTTCATCCTTGGGCCACTCCAGCACTCATTCGTGTTGTGAGTAGTGGAGTTGTGGTTGGCGCACCACAATCCATCGCGACCGCGACCTCGGCCTCCATTGCCTCGGCCGCGACCTCTGTAGCCAGAGTTGTCATCCCTTTGATTCATCAAGTTTTGTTCCTGAAATTGGTTCTGGTCTGTATTCTGTCTGTAATCTTGGTACTGATTCTGATTCTGACGCTGCGTTACCAAACCTGGAGCACGCGAATCACTCTGCCCCTGCTCAAATTGCTGTCTTTTGTTCCCCCAATTCTGATTACCCTTTCTAGACTTCTGGCTCTGGTTCTGCTTGTTCTGACTTCCACCCCCTGCGGGTGCGCTCGAGTGAGTCTCAACTTGTATTTCGACGTAAGCTCTTTCTAACATGGCTTGATAAGACCCTTCCTGCTTTCTGTACAGGTGTTTTTTGAATTCGCTCCCGTCGGCCAACCCGTTTAAGAACGCGACCCTGGCGGTTTTATCATCGAAGTCATCAGCTTCTAGGACCATTAGCGAGAATCTTTTCACATACTCTTCCAGGCTTTCACCCACTTTTTGTTTGACCCCGACCACTTCTTGCATGGTGATCTTTCTCTTCTTCGAGGAGCCAAAATGCAACAAGAATCCCCTTTCAATATCTGCAAAGCAAGAGATACTCCCGGGTGGTTGATTTAACATCCATGTCATGGCGGTGTCCGCGAGTGTTCCTGGGAATCCCTTGCAAAGGGTAGCCTCATCCGGACCCCTCGCGATCATAGCGTACTTGTACCGGGTAAGATGTTCTTTGGGATCTCCCTTACCAGTGTATTCCTTGACAGTCGGGAATCTAAAGTCTGGTAGCGGTGGGGCTCTGATGATGTGTTCTGCAAAAGCTGTGGGGCCAAACATTGTTGAAAAGTCGAGAGGAGGGTTCTGGGACGCCTCGCGATTGTAGTAGGGTGTTCTCTGATACTCGCGTTGTTCCTGCGCAGGGTAGTATGCGCGGCCTCTTTCGTCGTAACGAACATCATGTTGAGAGTTGTAGTGCTCCTGATGACTCATTGGGGCCTGGTTCAAGTCGAACCGTCCCTGATCCACGTCGCGAGTGTCATTTCTCTCTCTCGGTCTTCTAGAAACCGAGGCTCTGTCATCTGGGACAATTTCAGCCACTTCTTCTCGATTAATTTCTCTTCCGTCGCGATTGGTCTGGTTGTTGAGAGGTTCGACCCTTTGGTTAGCTGTATTTGGGACAATCGGGGCGCCTTGCGCTATCCAAGCGGCAAAAAGCTCGTTCTGCTCCCGAGGGATAGTGATAAGCTCGGGGGTTTCCTCTTCGACGCGAGGGAGTGGTGGGGGATTGAGAGTGTTTTGATTGAGGTGTGATGTGGTGGCGTTTACTGTTCCGCTTCTGCCAGTTTCAACCATGATTCTACCCTTCGCGAACTGACTCTTGAGATTTCAAAGGGAGCTAGCTGTGCGAGAAAGTCCCCACGGTCGGCGCCAGTGTTGGAGCCCAGATGATGAGGCGATTGTCGTGATGCCTATCAAAGAATACCTAACTCAAATCCACTAGTATAGTGGGAAGCAAGGGTCAAATCCCAAGAGAGTCGAAATACAGTTTAAATCACAATTTTGTTCCTAACAAGTAACCAAATTGGGGGGGGTTTGTAGTAATTGAGATCAAGGAAGTAAACAAACACGCAATTGTTGAGATTAAGTAGTTTGATGGAAAGAAGTTCACTTCTCGGTTATTAGCACATCAATCATGCAAGGAGAATTGATCATGGAAACCTAACACCATATATTCATACACATTCAATTGGTTTATCCTACTCTTTGTTCATATAAAGTAACTAGTCCAACAAGTCCTAGAAACCCTTATTTGATTATAACCCTAGAACAACTAAGATTCAATAACCAAATAGCATTGAGCGCAAAGATATGTAGGCTTGTGCAATACCATTGGCGACAAGCCGATACTTGACACAAGTTTATAATCTCTACCCTATAAACACTCACAACAAGTTCATGTAAATAAGGATTGCTACCAAAAGACAAGACTCTTCAACAAGAATTATCAAGTCTAGCAATATGAAAGATAGAAATCAAACCTAGTTGCGCACCTAGATAAAATCAATATCTCTCAATAGCAAATTGAGGCACAAGAGATTATAAAATAAAACCACAATTGAAATAGAATATAAGATGTAGGAAACTCACAATCCTGCAATGAAAGAAGGCTTCAAACCTCAAAGTGAACAATAGAGATTTAGTTACACATAGTCATGGAAGCTCTCAACAATGGAGTTTTCTTACTAAAAACCAAGATAAAAACTCTAGGGAGAAGGAGAAGAGTTTATATATTTTCTCCCTAGAAAAACCAAGAAAAATAAATAAAAACCAAGTCTTAATGCAGCAAATTAAAGATAAACATAACTAATTTTCGGAGTTACAAATCAAATGGAGAGAGGAAAGTCTAGCATCCAATGCCATCAATTCAATGCTGATTCCGGGTAGAAATCTCGACCGAGATGTTGGAAATCTCGACCGCGATTTGCACATGCTGACGTGGAATGACGTGGAATCAACAGAATCCCGATGCTGGAAAATGGCAAAATCTCGACCGAGATAATGGAAATCTCGACCGCGATTTGTTGTCTGCAGCTTCTTCTCTCCGTCTTCTTCTGGTCTCGAGGCAGCTCGGCTTCGCCTCTCGACCACTCCTCTGGTGCAAGTGTGGTGTGTACTCCTCCTAAGCTCCATCCCGCAAGTACCAATGAAGGATACAAGCGGAATCTCCTAACTCCACCACCAAAATCGCTTTCGAGCTTCCCGCAAATCCATAATAACAACTCCAACCGGATTCCGGAAATAACACTCGACAAGCACCTAAACTCCTCTAATCCTATGCTAATAGTCGCTAGTTATCACCATATAACATGCTCCTATCAAACTCCCCCATACTTAAACCTTGCTCGTCCCCGAGAAAGCAAAGTGATGCTAACTCCTCCAATGAGCACAAAGGTCACAAAAGCATGGGAAAGCTTGCTAGCGACTATACTCCAAACTCCGTGTGTAAGCAAGTAACTCTAATCCTAGCTCCTGGCTAGCTTCTTATCACTCCGAGGTGACCTACCCAATTCCCTCCTTATATCACCACTTCATATGACGCCACTCCAAAATAGTAACCAATATCGAACCAAGTGACGTGCAATAAGCACAAGTGGACTCCTAATCTCCTCTAAGGCTAAGGGAACAAATAATGGGCAATAATAGAAAAATAAAACCGAGTCACCCACTCGCTTAACACACTTCTTATTCCTCCTCTTCTTTTGATGTCCTAAACCACTACATAATATCCAATCAACACATCAACCACCAATCCTAAAACAAGAAATCTGCATAGTACAACCCCAACAATATGCATCAAACTCCAAGAAAAGAACCTAACCCTAGAGCTATCACAACCGCCAAAGATGTACCAAAACAAATCTCAAATCAAAGAAAGAGATAGTAAAATGATCATGGGTATGCAATAAAGATCAATGAGAGAAAAAGAAGCAAGATATCTAACTCCTTATCCCTCCATGGTGAATCCTAAAACCCGAGACCATCCTTCTACTCCCTTCTTATGTCTCCAACGCCATAAAAGTGCAAATCATTCAACAATGAAGTCAAACAAATCACAACACATTAAGTTCGGCGCCCTTTCGGGTTTTCACCTCCCTTCTCAAGACATCAAATTTTTTTCATTTTTTTTTTTTTTTTGGGCGCCCCCCTTTTCGAGACAATCAATTTTTTGCTCGCCCGGGTTGTTCTCTTTTTTTTTTTTTTTTTTTTTTTTTTTTTACAATGCAATAAACAAACTAATCTATGAATTGAAAAACAAGATAGATAGTCTAAACTCCCTTCCAAAAGAGAACAATCATGATAGAGGAAAGGAAGACAAGACTCACAACCACTAGAAGAACCGACAACCTCCCCCATACTTGAACAAAACATTGTCCTCAATGTGTAGCGGAGGACCTCTAATGGTGGGGACGAACCGGGTCATCTCGTGATAGGTGGAATGGTAGTGAACCGGCAATGTGGTAGACCGGGAAAAGTAACCATGAAACGGAATGGTGAATCGAATGTGTGACACCCGGGATTGCAATGAGCAACGATCCGAGTGACATGGAGGTAGAGGATGAGGTGACGTCGTCGGCGCTAGATCGATGTTACTCGGGGAGGCGACGACGTTTAGGTATGGATGAAAGAAGCGGAATGGTGGAGTGAAGGTGAAATGGAGGTGATAGAATATCAAAAGCACAATTTCTTTTTTTTTTTTTTTTTTTTTTTTTTTTTAGGAAAACAAAAGACTAGAAAACTACCTCGGGTTGCCTCCCGGTCAGCGCCTTAGTTACCGTCGTGGCACGACGTCTATCATCTCACCCGTACTCTATAGGTCCCCTCGGAACCTCGGCCTTCATGATCTCATTCTTGAACCACTCATGGAAAGGTTTGAACCTTAGACCATTTGCCTTCGTCACTCTCCACACCTTCTTGCACGTCTTCTTCTTCTTTTTACCTCCCCCATACTTAGAGTCAGGTGGGGAGCGTTTGGGTTCTTTCGGTACAACCTGCACAAAAGAACTAGCAGGTATCTCGACCTGAGACGTAAGAAGAGTGGGGCGATTGCCCAAAACAGTAGTGGAGAGAGTGGTCGTGGAATCCGAGCACAAATCGGGAGGTTCAACCACCTTATCAACAACGTTGACATCAAGAGTCTCCTTCATAGGAGGTGAAGCAATATCAATCAAACAAACAGAAGGCAAGTGAAAAGAGTCGACGTCATGGATATTATGTTCTATTAGATCACCGTCAAACTCCATAGTTAATGTTCCACCAAAAACATCAATCTTAGTCCTAGAAGTTTTCATGAATGGCCTACCTAACATAATAGAGGCCGCAACATTATCACTTATATCTAAGACAAAGAAATCAGCGGGGAATATCAACTTATCCACTTTCACCAAGACATCCTCTACTACTCCCCTAGGATACACACAAGAACCATCAGCAAGTCTTATATCAATGTCAGTTTTAAGCAAAGGTCCTAATCCTAGTGATTCATAAATTGATGTAGGCAAAACATTGATAGAAGCCCCCAAATCAAGCATAGCCTTATCATATCTAGTGTCACCAATCACTATAGGGATAGTAAATATACCTGGATCCTCACACTTCACCGGTATCCGGTGTTGAAGGATCGAGGAGACTCTCTCGCTCACTTGCACCTTCTTCTTGCCCTTCAACTTTTGGTTCCTCTTCATGGTGCAAAGCTCCTTCAAGAACTTGGCGTACCTAGGAATACTTTGAACAAGTTTTAGTAAAGGGATGTTTACCTCGCACTTGCTAAACGTCTCAAAGATCTCTTGATCGTTGGCGGGCCTTCTTGTGTCCTTGAGAGCTTCCGGGAAGGGAGCGGGAGGCTTCTCGGAGTATAAGGGAGGGAAATTGGGGCGCACATAGTTCTCTTGCCTCAAAGCAAAGTCCCCTTTATCCTCGTACTCCTTCTCGGGCCTTGGATGTGTGGTTTTAGGCTTAGGACCCCCTCCATGCAGATCTCGGTCGAGAATGTCACCAACAGGTCGAGATTGACTTCCAGAACAGAAATCTCGACCGAGATTTTCAGAACAGAAATCTCGACCGCGATTTTCAACATCTCGACCGAGATTTTCAGCATCTCCTCCAGAACGCAAATCGCGCCCGCGATTCTCAATTCTCGACCGCGATTTCTGTTCTGCGGCATTCCTGTCCAACTCAGCTTGGACTTCGGGACTCGCTCGGCCTTCCACCCTCTCCTCATCTTCCAAATTGCCCTCAAGAACCTTTCCACTACGCAAATGAATAGCACTTACATTCGCTCTTGGATTCACCACCGTTTGAGAAGGCAAGGATGACGAGATACGCTGTTCAAGCCTAGTTACCGATTCCGCCAATTGCCCGACTTGGTTCCTAAGATCCCTCATGCCGGACTCAGAGGTTTGGACATGAGTGGTGAAATGTTGGGTCAAGGACTTCAGCATATCCTCGGTGGAAGGGCCTTGAGGCTTGGGTGCATAAGGAGCTCGGTTTTGATTGAAATTCTGAGCACCTGCCGGATCACTCCATCGGAAGCCCAGATGATCATTCCCTCGTTGATTATAGTTGGTGTTGTTCTGATCATAACGAGGTCTAGGAGGTCCGTAACCTCCCAAAGCATGAACTTCAGCAATAGCGGGGTCTTCTAGCTGGGGGCATTGGTCAGTATGATGCCCTTCTTGAGTACATATCCCACAAACGACCCCCGGCTTTTGATTGCCGAGAGTGAAACCTTTGATCATGCTCTTCAACTCAGCAATTTCCTCTTTCAGCTCGGTATTCTCGGAGCTCACTGCACTTGCTCCTTTCTTTGTATAAGTTCGCCCGAAACTTCTTGTTCCCTCCGCAATCTCATGGATCCGGTTTCGGGCAGCAGTAGGAGTCAAATTCAAGACGCTTCCATTGCAAGCGGCGTCTATGAGCCTCCTCTCATGATCTAGTAACCCATTATAGAGGTGGGTCACCAAATCCTTCTCCTCAAACCCGTGGAACGGGCAGCTAGCACACAACCGGGCGAAACGCTCACAATAGTCATAGAGCGTTTCATCATCAGCCTGCTCAACATTAGCAATCGCTCTTTTCAAAGCAACCGCCTTCTTCGATGGGAAGTACTTCTCAAGAAAGGCCTTATGCAGCTTGGCCCAAGTGTCAATAGTCCCCACCGGAAGCAAATAGTACCACCTTCGAGCCCCATCTTTCAAAGTCAATCCGAAGGCCCTCATCTTCAATTGCTCCTCCGTGACATTGCTCGGCTTGCTACAATTGCAAATGTCGTGGAACTCGCTCAAATGCATGATTGGGTCCTCACCACTCAAGCCATGGAACTTCGGGAGCAAATTGATGAATCCTGTTTTGAGCTCGAAGTGAACTCCTTCATTAAGGGCAGGATAAGTGATCCCAAGATGTTGGACATTCAAATCCGGATCGGTCAGCTGCCGCAAGGTTTGATTTTCAGCCATGTTTTCGATCACAATCTCGTGAATAGCTTCTCGGAGATTCCGCCGAAAAGTTCTCTCGATCTCTAGATCAAAAGCAAATAAAACTTGATTAGTAGAACGGGTGTGGACCATACGAATGATCCACACCAAGGTTAGAAACAAAAATGAGACAAAAACTGTAAGTTTGACTCCCCGGCAACGGCGCCAAATTTGATGAGGCGATTGTCGTGATGCCTATCAAAGAATACCTAACTCAAATCCACTAGTATAGTGGGAAGCAAGGGTCAAATCCCAAGAGAGTCGAAATACAGTTTAAATCACAATTTTGTTCCTAACAAGTAACCAAATTGGGGGGGGTTTGTAGTAATTGAGATCAAGGAAGTAAACAAACACGCAATTGTTGAGATTAAGTAGTTTGATGGAAAGAAGTTCACTTCTCGGTTATTAGCACATCAATCATGCAAGGAGAATTGATCATGGAAACCTAACACCATATATTCATACACATTCAATTGGTTTATCCTACTCTTTGTTCATATAAAGTAACTAGTCCAACAAGTCCTAGAAACCCTTATTTGATTATAACCCTAGAACAACTAAGATTCAATAACCAAATAGCATTGAGCGCAAAGATATGTAGGCTTGTGCAATACCATTGGCGACAAGCCGATACTTGACACAAGTTTATAATCTCTACCCTATAAACACTCACAACAAGTTCATGTAAATAAGGATTGCTACCAAAAGACAAGACTCTTCAACAAGAATTATCAAGTCTAGCAATATGAAAGATAGAAATCAAACCTAGTTGCGCACCTAGATAAAATCAATATCTCTCAATAGCAAATTGAGGCACAAGAGATTATAAAATAAAACCACAATTGAAATAGAATATAAGATGTAGGAAACTCACAATCCTGCAATGAAAGAAGGCTTCAAACCTCAAAGTGAACAATAGAGATTTAGTTACACATAGTCATGGAAGCTCTCAACAATGGAGTTTTCTTACTAAAAACCAAGATAAAAACTCTAGGGAGAAGGAGAAGAGTTTATATATTTTCTCCCTAGAAAAACCAAGAAAAATAAATAAAAACCAAGTCTTAATGCAGCAAATTAAAGATAAACATAACTAATTTTCGGAGTTACAAATCAAATGGAGAGAGGAAAGTCTAGCATCCAATGCCATCAATTCAATGCTGATTCCGGGTAGAAATCTCGACCGAGATGTTGGAAATCTCGACCGCGATTTGCACATGCTGACGTGGAATGACGTGGAATCAACAGAATCCCGATGCTGGAAAATGGCAAAATCTCGACCGAGATAATGGAAATCTCGACCGCGATTTGTTGTCTGCAGCTTCTTCTCTCCGTCTTCTTCTGGTCTCGAGGCAGCTCGGCTTCGCCTCTCGACCACTCCTCTGGTGCAAGTGTGGTGTGTACTCCTCCTAAGCTCCATCCCGCAAGTACCAATGAAGGATACAAGCGGAATCTCCTAACTCCACCACCAAAATCGCTTTCGAGCTTCCCGCAAATCCATAATAACAACTCCAACCGGATTCCGGAAATAACACTCGACAAGCACCTAAACTCCTCTAATCCTATGCTAATAGTCGCTAGTTATCACCATATAACATGCTCCTATCACCAGATGTTCGCGATCCCGCAATCAACACTTCGCGAGATCTGGCCTTCTAAGAATCTTCAAGTATTGGAGACCTTCCTTACGCAAACTGGAGCAACAACTTGTAATACACTGTCATCCGGATCAAAATGGGCTATTCTCTTCTGTTCTTTATGTTCTTCAATCCCTACTGTACCTGCACAACCAAACCAGAAGGTTGAACCCCCAGATTTGGCTCTCCGACGCTCAAATCAGTAATAGCGACAGGTAAACGAACACAATGCCTCAATAACAACAACAGAATGAAGCAACACAAAGAGAGGATAGCGACCAAAGTAATGACTAAAACAATGAAACCTCGTGAGCCAACTCAATGAAACAGTAAATGATGAAACTCAACCAATCGTGACGAATCAAACCTCAAAAGCACGATGACGATACCGAGAGTCAGGATCCAGGTACCGATCATCCGATTTCCTACTAAAAGAGGTAAATCGGGAACGAAGAGACGAGCTCGGAAACGAGTAATCGCCCTCTGTGTTTTCTCTCTCTCTCTCAAGGGGGAAGAAGATGCTCTCAGTCGACTGTCCCTTTCTCTCTCTTTGCCGTTAGGATTTATAACCACACAGTGGGTCCCACATAATCCGTTATCGCTCTCTTCACCTATTGGGCTTCTTAATGGGCCTCTCATTCTCGACCCATTTTCTGGCCTTATGGGCTCGCGGCCTGCTTCTCGGTCGCGGACCGGGTTCGCGTCATTAGAGTCGCGAGAACCGGGTCCACGTTATTGATCGCGAGAACCGGGTCCAACAATCATGTTGCCCTGTAAGAGTTTTTGTTGGTTAACTAAATCCACACGAGGAGGGTCGAAAGAGAATATTGGATTCGATCTAGAAGGTTGCTTGGATTCGATCTAGAAGGTTCCTCGCATTTCTCTTCACATCTCGCGAAGCTTCTTCTCCATAAGTTCAAAGTTGAGGGGGCAAACACACCCATTACTTGAGGGATCGGATCATAGGATGCAAATCTACTGCCAATAATTTACTCACATACATATTCGATCACAAACCCAAAAGTACACAAAACAGATAACACACAAAAACTTTACATACAAAAAACTCTGTCCCAAAATACAACAAACTTAATGATCAAACAGCCAATTGATGTTGATGTGAAGCCGGATTAGAGGCCTCATCTTGATGATCAACCACACTATTAGATGCTTTAAAACACGACTGATGACGATGATGAATCATTTTAGGAGCAGTGTTGATTATTAAGGTGGGATGAATCAGTTGCATTTGTCTATGAAGGTAGCCGTTGTAGCCATGAAACGTTGTCGGAGTCACGTTCAACCGGAAACCTAAACCGAAGAGAAATTCCACTTCAAGAAAGTTCATCTCTTTTGTGCTTATGCCTCCTATTTTTGCATAGTAAGCGTTGTTGTAATATCTGCAGTAGAAAATTTTAAATAAGTTTATTTGTGCCTCGTTTTTTTTTACAATCAAATTTTCAATGATTCGAATGTTTCGGATGTTAGAGAATAACTCCGTATATGAATGAATTTGGTTGGAATTAGTGTGAGAAGTCAACCCTTTTACCCATAAAAGCTCAACTGTGTTTTTCTAAATTTTTATTCAGTTCAATATTTTTTCATAAAATCTCTTGGTTTTCAATTATAAGAAAGTTGAATCTCACCAATCAATAATTCATTTTCAGGGAAATGTACATTTTAAGTTCAACCAAACGTAGCATTCAAATATGCATATACTACTTAGTTAACGTGAAGATGATGATTTTTACGTATTTGAAAATGAAACTGTGAAGCCGTGACGTGAGCAATGTTCTAAAAAACGCTATACGAAAACGGTACGGTGAAGGAGAGTTCAGAGTATATACGGCTAGACGGCCGTCTATACAGAATCTGTATGGTTTAAATTAAAATGAGTTATTTTCTTATTTTCTATCCATATCTTTTTTATTTAAAGTATGTATACATTTATTTATTCATATTTCTTATATAATATTGTGTACACACTACAACGCCATCAAATCAAGATATAATATTGCTTCTCCACGTTGCTTCTTCACAGCAACTCATCAATGCATTCCAGTGAATTGTTTACTCATCAGTCATCATTATATAACTAAATATATGAATGCATAATTAATTCTTATGTTATCATCAACTGTACATCTCTTTTGCTTTTGGCATCTTTAATGTATCTGACCAAATCCGTTCGCTACTCCTGTAAATCTACTTCCTTCTTTGAACTTTGAAGCTTTCTTCCAGAGAGTCTATTGCAATTTGGAGAGGCAGAGCTTCTTTCTTCTAGATCCGTTTTCATCGTCCTCATAATCAGCCTGTGGTTCAGCTTCGACTCCGGTTCATCGATCTGAGCACAATTTCTTGGATCCTACTCTGAACGAGTCTCTCTACGGCTGAAGAATGAGCGTGATCTGACTCATTCGCTGAGGGAGAACTCCTCGAATTAAAAGCCATGGAAAGAAGAACTGGTGTGGTCTTTGAAATGCCCACATCTGGCGTGGTTATTCTGTATATAAGGAGAGGAATTTTTCACTTGTATTTGGTTCATTCATCTTTAAATCAGGCCTGCTGGTCTAGATATGGGCCTTAATTTTAAGCCCACTACAAGTGAATCGAATATTAGTTGATTTCGCCATTTTGGTTACTGCTCCGTTTTTTATCCCATTTATGGGGAAAACGGTACCGTGGGCTTCCGTCCAACGTTTATACACGGCCGTTTCAATCGTTTTTTAGAACACTGGCCGTGAGTGCAAAATACTCCGTATAGTGCTCGAAGACATGTTTAAATCAGTATAGTACAACCTAATATGGATTACAGACTACTCCGTATGTCTCTATGTATAGATTTTATTTCTTTTTCTAACACTATTTATAGTTTGAGAGAATTTGTAAAAAAATGATGTATAACGAAAAATGTAGTTGTGTTAGAACTTATTTGGTACGTATCAATAAATACTTTAATAATATTATATTTTTTTATTAATATGTAATTAGAGATAATTGACGAAATAAAACGTATATATATATATTTAAATATTTAAATGAATGAATTTATATTTTAAAACGGAGGCAGTATTATAATAGTGAGGAACCCAACTTGAACGTTCCAAAATCATTCGATTTCACGTTGCCGTTTTGGAAAGTGAAAATAGGAAAATGATTGTAGGTGATGACAGCTGGAGCTTACCTGGAACATTATGGGTCCCACCTCCAAATCCCGTGGCTTTCACAAAGGCTATATAACATTCCCATGTGAATTGATTTGTATTCTTATAAGATACGTCTTTCTAACTTATGTTTTATGGGTACCTGTTAAGTTTATTTTCAATAAAAATTGATTTTATATATAATAAAAATATAAACCCATCATATCAAAAAATATAACTCAAAATTAAAATATCTTCAAATTATTTTCATTAAAGACTTCTTATCTTATGCCTTGAAGGCATAGTTTAGAAAAATAGTCTCTAAATATTTCGTTCCATATGTTCTTATTCAATCTTAGAAATTATTTTTTCTTATAGCAAATAATTAAATTTGTAGAAAAATATCATACGAATATACAAATATATATATATATATGTATGTGCATAATTTGTATGTGTTTGTTTTAATAATTTATATTTATTTGCTCATCTTTATATAATCTATACATGCATGTATTAATGTTTAGACACGCTAGCGAATTGACATTCGTACATCCGAAATCTGCGTTTTTTAAATGAAGGTAGTAGTAACCCAAGTCCCCATTTGAGTTCTTAGTGAGTTAAACTCCGGTAGCAGAGAATGACATAAATCTATTATTTTGAACAAGTAATTAAGGATTATTTAACCCGTAATTGAGATTATAAATTTCCATAATTAGGTAAAGAGTGAGATCAAATTCGAGTCCGGCAGTGAAGCCAACAAAAAAGAAAGGTGTGGTTGACTTACATGTCATCCATGAATTTAGCAGCGAGCAAAACTGCGGTGATGAGAAGGCGATGAATATTAAGGGAATCAACGGCGCCGATGATGGGCTGAATCTGGGCGAGTCGATCGAGGTAGATATAGGCCACTAGAAAGCAGGTGTCGCTGCAATTGGCGTACCTGAAGATCCTCTCCAGATAACTCCGAATCGAGATCGCCGGCATCCTCACCCCGTGAAACGCTGTCGTCATCGGATGTGACCGGAGTCGGTCGTTCCACTCCGCTACTCGTTCCAGTAGCGGAGATAGGAACCCGATCACCTTCGGAGCTGCGCTCTCCCCCATTGATTAAGTTACTGAAGATCTTTTGACCCGTACCTCGCAAAGTGTTGTGTCGCCGAGGCGTGAGTTGTGAATTTTGAATAGTGAGGGGTGTTGACAGTTTTATAGCTCAACGTACTTGAGTGTGGTGTATGTCACAAGGAACAAACCCACACGAAGATGGCGTTTTATTTTCATCTTCTCATACTCACAAATCTCATATGCTCTCCTTACTTGTAGGCTTGGTCTATATCCACACGTTTTTTTTGCTAAATGCACACTAATCTGTGCGGTAAGAGTTGCAGTACACTTCTGTGCGTTAAGGATTACCGCACAAAAGGGCTCTGGGGCATTGTTGGAATGTTTTCTGAAACGTATATGAATATGGTGCGGTAATTCTTACCGCATAGATATGTGCGTTAACAATTAACGCACCACGTTAATACGAGATTAACAAAAAAAAAAAATTTGATTAACTTAAACACCGTTACCGCACAGGATATATAAAATTTTAAAAAAAACATAATCTGTGCGGTAACTGTTACCGCACATGTTTTTTAAACCTGGTGCGGTATTTGTTACCGCACCGGGTTTTTTTAATAATTATTTGAAAATAATTAAATTAAATTTTTAAGAAAATAATAAATATAATCTGTGCGGTAACTGTTACCGCACAGGTTTTTTTTGAAAAAATGCTCGTTGGAATTTTATGCTCGTTGGTGCGTTAACTATTACCGCACCAACGGGCATAAAATTCCAACGGGCATTTTTTGGTTGTATATAGAGGTTGAACTCTCTTGTTGAAGTTTTGCAATGCACACCACAATGTCTTATAATTATGAGAGTAGTGAGGATGATGGTAACGACAATTGGATATCAGGGGTCGTGGAAGAAGAATACGAAGTCAATGAAGAAGAGGAAGTGGACGAAGAAGACGAAGAAGTCGATGAGGAAGTGGACGAAGAAGAGGAAGAAGGCGAAGCAAATGTATCAATTGCATTAGACGATTGGACTCCGTTACCGATTTTGGTTAGTATATTATGAATTTAAATTTTGTATTTAATTGCATGAGATTTAGGTTAATTAGTTAAAATTGCGTATCTAAGTAATGTAGTTTAATCAATATAGGAAGAAGACTTTAGACCACATTTTAGTACTGCGCAAATGTGGGATAGTAAAGAAGAGATGATGGAATGGACAAAACAGAGAGCAAGGGATTTAATGATAGTTTTGGTACATCGTACATCTAGCAAATATTGCGTTGATTTTGTATGCGATAGGTTTGGAAAACCTAGATCGGGTAGGCTGAAAGTGAATTTAAAAAATCCAGAATTGCCGGTTCCGAGGCTTCGTGACCGAAAATCGAAGAAATGTGGTTGTACATTTGAGTTATATGGGGTTCGTATAAAAGAAGGGCCTTATAGTTATAAATGGATCGTGAATGTTGTAGAAGGTCGTCACAACCACACCCTTCCTACTAGTTTTCATGGGAATTCATTCGTGGGTAGAATGAGCAAAGAGGAGGAGAAAATAGCAAGGGAAGCGGGGGATGATCGCAAGACGCCAAAAAACATACTTATTCAGCTTAGGAAAAGAGACCCGCAAAATGTGACATCCATGAAGCAGATTGCCAATTTTTTGCAGAAGATCAATTTTGAAGATCGTGGTGAATTGTCAGTTACTCAGTGGTCTCTAAATTTTCAGAAAGAGAACAAGTATTTTTGTCAACCTTTGAGGAACACGAGGACGAATGAGGTTGAAGTCCTTTTTTTCGCTCACCCGGAGTCAATTCGTTTGTTCATGAAGTTTCCTCACGTGATTATCATGGACGCCACATACAAGACAAATAGGTATGATATGACTTTAGTGGAGATGGTTGATTTCACTTGCACGCACAAGACGTTCAACATCGCATATGCATTCATGGCTCAGGAGACAGTAATGCATTACAAGTTTGTGATGATGTGCGTTCATGAAGTTTCCTCACGTGATTATCATGGACGATGAACCAAACACTTACCACTCGGCAAATGGTCTTTGATGACCCAACCTTTCCTCCTGGCATTCGAATGTTGTTTTCAAGGCTATTTTACCGAGTGTCAGATAGGTGTTTTCTGTTGTTGTTGGAAATGTACCAGCAAATATTGAAGGAGGAGTATTCAAATGTTTGTGATGATCATTGGGTTCGAGATTGTCTTGGGATGCCATGCGTACACGATCTTGCTAGGGCAATCATTTCAAAGACACCTCTTGTTCCGGATGATTTTCATGACTTCTGGAAGGAACTGAGATGGGAAGATGATGCAATAAATTTGTCCTTACCCGACGACAATAGTTCAATGTCTATTCCGGAGATCAGAATGCGTGAAATGTGGGCGAAATGGGAAAGTGGAGATTTGAGGGATGGAACTCTATTCAGATTAAGTGAGTTGTACATTGACTTGGAGCATCCGGAACAAAGTTCTTTGGTAGAGCCAACAAACTTGTTTAGGAAAGGAAAAGGAAGGCCGCCGGGATCAAAGAACAAGGAGAAGCAGCGAAATGGGAATTCTCCTCCGAGAGAAAAGAGGGAAAAGAGTTACCACGAGTACGTTAGAGAGGACTTAACAAATACTGAGAATGCGCAAAAAGTCGCAAAGGAGAAGGCAAATAGGCAAAGTGAACGACCAACTTGTCCTAAAAAGCAAGCAAGTCAAGTGTCGTTCGACTTCGGATCACAGTCCCAACCTGAAGCCATAAGTTATATGGGGGTGAACTTGGGGGTGAAAAATATTGACTACTTTTGGCTTTCTTACATGACTTATGTGAAAGATGTGCGTTCAGACGGACATTGTGGGTATCGGTCAATGGCTCTACTTACGGGTATGCAACAGAGTCAATATCGTATGATCCGTGCTGCGTTGGCAGCGGAGCTTCTTGGAAACAAAGAGACATGGGAGCCCATACGACGTGGACTACGGGTAGGAACATGGGATGATCTTATTGCTCAAGTTAACTACATGAGAAGTCCTTGTGAGAGACCATTTTGGATGGACATGCCATTTATGGGTTTGGTGTTTGCCACAGTGTATAATGTTGGTTTAGTGCAACTATCCTGGGATGCGCTGTGTTTATGCTTGCCAATAAGGCAGTCTACAGTGAGCCCTGGTCCTCCACGGAAGATTTTTGGGATAGCTCTTGTCGGATGCAGTAATCACTGGATACCGGTAAGAATCTGTGGTAATCTAAACAAACGTCATGAAATGTCGAAATCATTTATACTTATTGATTACTTTTCTTTGTATATCTAGGTTTCGCTCCGTGATGGGGCACCATTGCCACGTTGTTCCGGTTCGTGGAGAAGATTTGCAGATGACAACATCAAGTGGTGGGAAGGGATATATGCTGGCCAAGTGGACTTGTTTCAACAATACCGCTTTACTGTTGGAAAGCGTATGGACTACATGACTTGATTTGTAATAGTTTAGTAGCCTTGATCTTTAGACTTCGATTGGAATTGATTTATAATATGTAATGACTTGTCTTGTCTGCTTTGAAATATGTAATGACTTGTCTTGTTTGCTTTAAATAGTGTTTTCAGTAGAGTTAGATGAGGTAGGTGAAACAGTGAAGTGAAATCAGTGAATCCATAAACTACAACACACTCAGCATAAATTAAAAAGACAACAGACTCATTAAGGAAAGACAACAGACTCATTCTTGAAATTTAAACTAAACACAGACTTAACAGAGATTCACTGATTTGATACCAAGATCCCTAATCGGAGTCACTGCCATAAAAACTAGGAACAGGGTCATTGGGAAACCTCTGTTGTATCCAGTGTTTGGCTACTTCAATACTCTTAGCCTGGTGAAAATATACCAGCTTCAACTGCTGGTCAGCTATTTCCTTCAACAGTTTTGCAATGACTCGGAGATGATGAATGTCGTATTCTGGCTCAAGATACACGATCATGTAGTTACACTGACATGTGGTATACCTTCGTCCATACGTATGGGGATTGTTCTTGTCATTACCAGTGAACACCTTGATTGTTCTTGAGCACCTTCTACTCGGGCACTGGATCTCACTGCCTTCTGCTGGAACTGGGGAGGATGAAGATGATGCCATGGTTGTTTGAATCTGTAATACAAAGTAAGAAAACATGTTAGAAACAATGAAGATATCTAACGAAATCAGTAAAAAATGAGACTTTTAATTGAAATACAGAGTAAGAACTTGAAACCTAATTATTTTACGGCGCAGTGAGAATGAGATAATAGGGTTCACTGAGGCAGTGAATTTATAGCCGAGGTTTTACTAGGGTAACTTAGATTTGGGCCGATGTAGACAAAAGGTCCACAACAACAAAGGCCCAATAACGTAATTCGGTCATCCAAAAGTGACTTACAGCTGTGTGGTAGCTGTAACACACTGAAGCAAAATATGGTGGTGCGTTAGCAATAAACGCACAACTGATAACACAACTTCGTCAAGATCCAACAGAAAAATCTCAGCCCAACAAAGACGACCAGCCCAACATTCAAGCCCAGCCCAGATTTTGGTGCGTTAACACTTAACGCACAGATTTTGTGCGTTAATTGTTAACGCACCAACCCTTTTACCCAGAATCAAATGTTTCTGGTGTTTGTAGGGTTTAGGGTATTAGGGTTGGTGCGGTAACTGTTGTAGTACCAACCCTAATTACATAAAAATTCATTTTTTATGTTGTTTTCTTATACTATTTGATATTATAAAAAGTTTTATGACCCAAAGTAATGTTATACTACTGAAATATGTCGTTATTGAGAGTTTTGTGAATAATTTTATCAAGTTTTACTAATGTAATATGAGATTACGAAGAGTTATATGATAAAAAATCATATTATACTAATGAAATACGAGGTCAGTTGAGTCAAACGATAACAATTAAGTGTTAAACTAATGTTATATGATGAAATAAACACATTATATGAAGTTCATTTTAGTAACGAAGTGGTATCACATACATATGAGTATAACTATACAACTTATATACTTGAGAGTAGTAGCATACAGGTGAAAGTCTTCGTTTACATACTTTAAGTGTTAAAGTTGTTAATTTCTTATAAAAAAACGATAGCGTTTGATTGGTAATGCTCAAATATTAATGTTACATTTCTTGACTTTTACGTTTTAAGTGCTTATTAAGCCGTTTTATGTCATTTTTTGTCGTTTTTTGTGTTTGTGCCTCATTCAAAATTCATTAGGCCTTATTAGGCCCGTTGACGTTTTCGATAATAATTTTTCGATTCCGAAAAATGAAAATAACTATTCGCCCTATTTGCTGTCATGTTACAATTTCAAAATTTCGATTTTCATCGTTTCAAGGCGTTAAAACGATATGGGCCCAAACTATACACATACATCCATTATCCATTACCCACTATCCATTATCCACTATCCACTATCCACTATCCACTATCCATTATCCATGATCCATATTTCGATTTGGCTTGTTTTATATCGTTTTGAGTCGATTTTTTTCGTTTCTTAGTCGTTTCGAGACGTTTTGAACCATTTTTATCAATATTTGACGTACTTGGTCGTTTTTCGCCTTTTTCAAAAAACTCAAGTTTTGCTAAGATTTGCTCAATTTGGCCATATTATGCCATCATTTTGGCCACATTTTTACACTTTTTTACAACTTGTTCGGAATTCCTTGAAATTTCGATTTGGCTTGTTTTATATTGTTTTGAGTCGATTTTTTTCGTTTCCTAGTCGTTTCGAGACGTTTTGAACCATTTTTATCAATATTTGACGTACTTAGTCGTTTTTCGCTTTTTTCAAAAAACTCAAGTTTTGCTAAGATTTGCTCAATTTGGTCATATTATGTCATCATTTTGGCCACTTTTTTACACTTTTTTACAACTTGTTCGGAATTCCTTCAAATTTCGATTTGGCTTGTTTTATATCGTTTTGAGTCGATTTTTTTCGTTTCTTAGTCGTTTCGAGACGTTTTGAACCATTTTTATCAATATTTGATGTACTTGGTCGTTTTTCGCCTTTTTCAAAAAACACAAGTTCTGCTATCAATATTTGACATCACTCCAAGTCACGACCCTCATTCCCTCTACCTTGCCCACTACCTTGGCCTTCCTCGTGGATTGAATGCCGAAAAAGTTGAGATTGACGAACCGGAGCTGGAGCCATCGGTGGAGCCCCGTCAGTCAAAACTCCAAGGAGACGCCTCATGAACTCATCGATATCTGCAGGCCTCCTCTCTGGTGGTGTCTCCAAGAAAGCTCGAATCTCACAAGTCACTAGCTGGGTCCGCTATATTAACAACATATCAAAACATTACAATCAAATATACTAATTGAATGAATATGACTAATAAAATTTATTATCGTACCGCAAAACTGTCAACCGAAGGTGGAATACACAGCGGACCTGCTCGGGGGAGCTCGAATCCATCATCAATTTGTGGATTTGGTGGCTTAATCGACGGGAAAATGGACGGAGGAAGAAGGACGGCGGCGGCGGAAGGAAAAGAGAAGAAGGACGGAGCGGAGGACGAAAGGTCGGGGAGGGAAAATTTTGGTTTACAAATAACCTAAATTGGTGCGGTAATTGTTACCGCATTGATTTATTATTTTTTAAATGGATAAAACTGGTGCGGTAACGCTTACCGCACCATATTTTATATTTTTTTATATATTAAACATGTGCGGTAATTGTTACCGCACAGGATATTATTATTTAAATACTTTTTTTAAAAAAAATTATTAATTAAAAAAATAACAAATCCTGTGCGGTAAGAGTTACCGCACAGGTGTTTAAGTTAATCAAAATCTGTTTTTTTTTTCTGTTAATCTCGTATTAACGTGGTGCGTTAGTTAACGCACATATCTGTGCGGTAAGAATTACCGCACCAGATTCATATACGTTTCAGAAAACATTCCAACAATGCCCCGGAGCCCTTTTGTGCGGTAATCCTTAACGCACAGAAGTGTACTGCAACTCTAATCGCACAGATTAGTGTGCATTTAGCAAAAAAAAACGTGTGCATATAGATCAAGCCTACTTATAATACTAACAATGAGGAAAGTAAATTGGGAAATATAAAATGATATATACTGTATTAAGAGCATAAATGTTTTCATTATTCTTGATAAAGGAAGTAATGTATTTAATCTAAAGGTTGGAAACACACAAAATATATGATAGAACATTTATAGTTACGCCTACTTATGGGATTTGATCAAATAATTCATAAGATATACTCCCTCTGTCCCTAAATGATAGTCCCATTTCACTCCGGCACATTTGTCGATGCACGTTTTGTATCGTTAATATCTCTAACTACAAGTTGGTAAAAATTATAAAATTTTGATATTATTGTAGTGCTCATTGAAACGAATCAAACAAAATCCCACATGACTATATTTTTTCTTATATATTGAAAGATATTTACAAGATTTCCTTGAATTGTGAATAGTGTCAAAAACAACAATGGGACTATCATTTAGGGACGGAGGGAGTAAATATTAAAGATGGTGACAAAATAAAACGGGTAAAGGACGAAGAAGATGGGGCTGGGGTGTCGGCTGCCTAACCAATCTATTCTTATTAAATTATTACACCCTCTACACTGCACTCACTCTACAACTCTAGCTATCAATACAAAGCAAAGCACTGCAAATTTACAATACTCCAATATATGTTGGATTTACTTTCACTCTGTGCGACCAATTATACTACTTCATTACTCAGTACATAACATAATACTTAATCAAAGTTCATTACATTTTCAAATGAATTTAGCTAATCACAATTCACCACCACATGATCTCACATGCCTACCCATATGCTTTACATATAAAAATACATATACTCCTAATGCATACTATTCCAAGTACTGTATATAATACACTCACGTGATTTAGATCCAGTGCTGATCAATTAAATTACTCTGATGATAGATCATGATTCATGACAGAACCTGGATACTATTCAACAAGTACTGAGCTCAGTACTATGAGTGGCAGCTCACCTTTGCAGTATTGTCGTTAACATTTACAGTAAAACAAGTACCGAGTACAATCAAAATTAGCCAAGACATGATCAAGCGACAAATGGGTTCTTACATGCACACATCAAAACCAAAAGGGAAGAACAAATGGGTATTTAATATGTTAGGTTGTATGGGACATGTGAACTCACATACACACTTTTGCAATTTGAACTCCATCTTTCCTCATGCTTTCCATTCAATACCCATAAATCACTTTAAGGATAGCCATTATATTAACACATTCTGTTAGCTGTCAAGTATTTTTGAACATGCTTTGCGTACGGTAAGAGATTTTCTTTATGAAAATAATAGAAAGATTTATAATGTCAAGTAGCATGAGGTAGTCCCACTCATCACGTAATAGTTGTAGCATATGAGGTTGGGACTTGATGGAGCAACTACAAGCGGCCCACAAATCTTGCACAATATCTATATTCTACTGTATATAATACAAACTTAATTAAAGATTAAATATCTTAAAACAAAGGATCCCGACAACAAGATTTTATCTCTAATTAAATTAGTTATACTATCAAAGTTTAAAAAATTAAATTTGATCACAAGAATTCGTGATTCCTTGGATGGTTAGATGAGTCAAGTGTTTATTCACATCCTCTTTTCCTTACAACTTTGTTGAATTAGATTTCTATCTGCCCAAAATTAAACTTAAGAAATTGAGAACCTTCACAGCAGCTCAGTATAAGAAGACATATAAATAATTAGAAGAACACTGACCATGAGAAATAGAGGAAATAAACCTCCAGTTTTTCTACACAACTTTGGGAGATCATCCACAATGGAGATCTCTAATTTGAGTTTATTATGTTATTTTAGAGTTTTATTTTCTTTTCTACATAAGCAAACGAAACTATATACAAATTTTATCCACAATGAAGAAATTGATCTAAAGTTTATTTATTTGTCATAATTACATCACTCAAAGATTAAATAATCATAGTTATAAGTATCTTTTATTTTAAAAATAAAAAAGAAAGAAAATAATTGGTCAATTTGATTTATGTGTAAGAGATTTATAAGAGAAATGAAGTTCTTGAAAAATAAATTGCACAAGAATAATGTGAGTTTCTCTTACAATTTCACAACTAATTTACTTTTTCTTTAAATTTAGAGTTTAAGAAACTCAAAGGTTCTCCCTTGTGGATAGACTTATAATAGTGATTTCGCCACATGACGCCTCCATATCATTTTTGCCACATGACGTCTCCATATCATTTCCGTCACATGTCATTTTATCTATTCTTAATAAACTAATTATATAAGGATTCCTATATGTAACCTCTAATTATTCTTTCCATGGATTTGAGTCAACTAAAAAATCATCAAATCTTACTTGCCAATTTAATGATATGAGATTTTTTTTATAATTTCATTTAATTAAAAGTTATAATTTTTACGAGCTATAATAATAATTATATCATTTTAAAAAAAAATCGTGCCTCTGGAGCTAAACTAGTTGTTAATTACAAAAAAAATGGGAAAATGATCAAAAATAATCTCAACTTTCACTTATGAACCAAAAATAGTCTCAATCTTCATATCAAGCAAAAATAATCTCAAATTTCAATCTACAAACCAAAAACGGTCCAAATGACTTTTTCAACTAAAATTTTGCTTAAATGAAAAAATATTAACGAAAAACATCGTCTTATTATAAGATATCGTCTTTATTATAAAATGTCGTCTTATTATAAAACTACCTTAATTTTTAACAAAAAAATCGTTTGAACCATTTTTTTATTGATGAATTGAATATTGGAACTATTTTCGATTCAATAAGTGAAAGTTGAGATTGTTTTTGGTCAATGGCATATTCACAAATTTTAACACCAGACGGCAGGATCTGTCGGTTACAAACATCAGAGTTGTTCTTTTGTTTTCCATATTTCAGTATTTTCTCGTGCAATAGGAAATAACTTCATTAGCTGAAATAACCAGTTCTTCCTTGGGCTGGGAATAAAGTTTCCCTAGTTCATATTCTCAGATCCCTTCCTAGACATGAGAATACAAAATGTGAAGCTCAACAAAAAATCAAATAGAATATAAAGCAGAAGATCTTTCACTACCAGCAAAAATAATACTATATGCACGCGATTTGAAGACTATATGCACACGAATCTGTGCGTATAACTTGTGCGTATAACTTGTGCGCCGCACAGATTTGTGCGCAAATGTTGTGCGCACATATTCGTGTGCATTTAGGCAAAAAAAACGCGTGCATATAGACATACTCAAATAATAATTAGCGAGACTGAACCTACCTAGTTAATTTTTACAGTCCACCTACAATGTTTGATTCTCATAACAATTTCCAATTTGCATATTTTGATATTCTCACAATGATGAGGAAGCCAATCTGATCATATTGCATATATGAACACAAGAAATTAACATAAAGACATTACAAGAGGACATATCATGCTAAAAAACAGAGAATGAGTGAAGCAAAACTTACATATAGTGCAGAAGATAATGCCATTCATTCAGCCACCATAAAGGAAGATATATCATTGTGCAGAAAACGTGTGCCTGTCATCCCCGAGATCGAAAGGGTTGGAGGCATGCTGAATCTGTATCTAATGGCTCAATTAGATATTCATATTCCTAACCTAACTAACTGAGAGTAGCATTTCAGAATCTTTGTTCCCGCTCCAGACATCATCTGGGTCAGACGTGTATCCCTCCTGTTCACTTACAATAGCCTTAGGGGTTATTTCATCATGAGAGAAGCCCATTTCCCTTAACAATCCCAGTAACTCCTCCTTGAAATTCTCTTCACTTTCCTGCTCGCAGATTTCTAAGAAAGCCGTCACTTTAGCAGGTCTCGGTCTCCAGTAGCCTGTACTTTTAGCTCGTTTAAAGCAGTTTAAGGCATCAGATAGCCGTCTCTGTATTATATAATATTCAGCAAGAATCTCCCAAGTACTTGCAACCAGCTTCCCTCCTGCTTGTTCCATATGAGCAAAAAAACTCTCAACTTTCTCAAAATGTCCCTCTTTGACATACCAATGTAACAGAATGTTGCTAACTCGCGCATCATACGAAGATTTCACAGAAAACCACTCGTTATAGAAATTTTCAGCTCCTTCAATATCACCGATTTGAACAAGGGAATGAATTACTGAATGATAACCCCAGTTTGTCATGGTTGGAAATTGAGATTTATACACGGTCCATACACGGTAAATCTCCTCCTTTTCCCCTACACGCCCGTACAAGTTCAAAAGATAGTGATACGGTGAACGGTTTTGGTCATCAAGATTCTTCTCAAGGCTTTTCATGCACTCTTTGGCTTTTTCTAGTTGCCCTAATTTAAGGTACAATGTAGCCATAGAGCTGAATGTGCTCCAATCAGCCACAACAGTTTGATCCTGTTCCATTTCTTCAAAAACTTCTTCAAGATCAGCAGCAGAACCCTGGGAGCCTCGAGCAAAAAGCCAGATATTGTAAGAATATAAGTCTAATCTGATTTTACATCTCTTCATATCTGAAATCGTCTGCTCGATTTTGTTGTATTCCTTGAGTTTCATATACATAGTCATCATCCGATTGAATGAAAGAGGAAATGAGGCCAAACCTTCCCTCCTCATTTTATCCATCAACACTTCTGCTCGGTCTTGATCGTTTGCCTCCACATAAGCGTTTAGGAGAGCTCCATATAGTCGCCTGTCTTTCAAATCATCAGGAATCCTTGTGAAGAAATCTTCAGCAGAATACATACCATTCACTTTTGCAACCAAGTCCAGCTTTATTGCCATATCACTACTGTTGAACAGATTAAACCGTTCAGGCCTGTTACTCATCCACTCAAATACCTGCATGGAATCATCAAAATCAAATATATATATATATATACGGGAAAACAGAAAATTCTAGACAATAAGGCTTTGATACTCCTGAGCTATTCTTAGCAAGTCTAATCAAAATAAACCTCTGCTACTTTCTCTCAATAGTCAATGTTTAATTAAAAAATACCAGCTCTGCTTGTAAGGCTGCCCTGTTATTTTTTACATTCATCACAAGCCACAACTATCATATTGAACTAAACACCTTTGAAACAAAAAAACAGAAAGCATGGAATCATCATATATAGCAAATGCAAAACAAAAAACATACACAAAATTCAAAGCAGCCCAGACAAAAAGTTTTCAATATTCTGCATTAAACAAATTACATGAGATAATTCATAATCCATAGTATACATAGACTTGGAACAATCATCACAATTAAGTGAATTCACAAGCCACAGTCTACCACAATGAACAAAACACTTCTAAAATAACAAAATCAGAAAAAGAGCACCAACAACAACGAACAAGATGTCACATTAAATACAAAAATTCGAGCTCCCTGCAGCCTAATTTCAGCTAAATTATGCTAAACTGTTAGTCAAACTTCCAATAATCAAATAAATTGGCCCAATAACTGTTTTGCTTGCAAGTCTACAACATAATTTGAACATTCATCACAAGGCACAGTCTACCTAACTGGAACTAAACACCTTCAATTAACAAAGTCAGAAGCAAAACATATACAATCTTAAAAAATGCTATATAAAATACAAAAAAGAAAAACTGGCGTTCACTGCAGTAAAATTTATGGATAAGCTTACCTCGAGAGCGTACCTATACCTCCGAAACTTCCTGAGATTCCTGATGAACATAAACAGCTCGTATTTCTCAAAAGTCTTGCCATCAATTTCGCACTGGTTCAACACACCAGAAACTCCGGTTTCTGAATCCTCCAGCAACCAAACCTTATTGTATATATCCTTCCATCTCATAACCGGCCTCGTTTGGTAATCATTGGTGGCTCCAGTGTTTCTGAACGCCGCACATGAGAACGGAAAAGGAGTGGAAGATCTGAGTGCGCGAGGAGGGAAAAGACTAACACCAGAAACAGGTGAAGAAAAGATCAAATGGGGAAGAAATTGGGGGTTAGGGTTTTGGGGAAGGGAGAAACAAGTTTGAAGCATTCTGTGTTGATGTTGGTGGTAATGGTTTGGGGGTTTTCGATGCTCTGCTCAGTTCCCACCGTTATCAACTTCTGATTTCTGAAATCGGGAAACGATTTACTTTTTATTTTTTTCAATAGCAAATCAGATAAACTGGACCTGCTCATATTCCACGCAGCCCATAAAGTGTTAAATTTGGGCCGTTAGGCCCGCTATAAAAACATCGGCCCTTTAGAATAGAAGGATTTGTGTCCAATGCTCTATTGGGTACTATACTTGTAACAAGTGCACTTCCAAACTAAGTCTTTATTTTCTACCCCTACCCTACCCCCACCCAAACACACGCGCTGCTTTTAGATTATTTTTCAAAATACCCGCTATTCATTTCTTCTCCTTCCTCTCCCCTCATTCACTCCCAAAATCAAAAAAGCAAACTGTTCATCTTCTCCTCTCGCTCTCGATTTCGCCGCGATTTCTTCCTCCCTGCATCCGTCCTCGTCCCTTCTCTCCGCTTCAGTTTCTTTGCTCGAGTTCTCTCCCGATTTCTCTCTGATTTCGCCTTCTCGCAGTCTCAGCAGTTTCATCCCGTTTTTTTGGCTTTTCAGGCGTTTTTCAGATCAAATCAGGTACCCAGCTCCCTCGTTCTTCTATTTGTTGTTATATTTGTTTAGTTTGGATGATTTCTGGGATTCTGTGTTCGTTCCCCTGTTTGAAGTCAAAATCGAGTTCGTTTTGGTTCGAAACCTAGATTTTGGAGGCGGTGTTTAGTTGCATGCGTCTGCATCTGTGTGTTTTTTAGGTTTTTCATTTTTATTACTGTCTATGTTTGTTTTTTGTTGTTTTTATAAACTGTTCTTAAGTTTGCTGACAGATTCAGAGCATTTGCACTGTGCAAATGTGTGTTCAATATGTCATGTTGTGTTTGATTTTGAACATTCTACTTTATTTGTTGATGCTTTACTGTTTTTTAGTTTTCTGTTGTTGAATATGTCATGGTGACAACTTGTTTTGTCTGTAGATATAATTGTTGACTGCTTGTTCCTGTTTATGTTGTTGAATATGGGACGCTGAAAGCTTTTTCTATCTGGAGATTTTATTGTTGGCAATTTTGTCATGTTTATGTAGTGAATATGGCATGCTGACAGCATGATTGTGTCTTGAGATCTAATTTGTTGTCAGCTTGTTCATGTTGACATCTTGAATATGGCGTGCTGACAGCTTTGTTCATGTTGACATCTTGAATATGGCGTTCTTAGCGCTTGTTGTGTCTCGATATCTTATTGTTGACAGCTTGTTCATATTTACATCTTGAATATGGCATGCTGACAGCTTGTTGTGCTTTGAGATCTTATTGTTGACAACTTGTTCATGGTGACATCTTTGAATATTGCATGCTGACAGCTTTGTATGTCCGGATGATTTATTGTTTGTTAGATTTCCAACATCTTATTGTTATTTTTAATGGTTGACACCTTTCTCTGTGCTTATCTCTTTTTGTGATAAATTGTTTGACACTATGTATTGTTTTTTTCTTGTTGATAGGGTGTCATGGATGTGTCTAAATTGCAGTTTCTGGCTTCCAATGATTTGTTTGTGGCTCCCAAGGTTACAACATACCACAGATTTAATGTTATTGATCAGATTGAGGGGCAGTTTGATGATGTCGGTAACATGTTGTTTTCTACTGGTGTCTTCAAAACCATCTTAAACATGACATCTCAGCTCAACTATTCGCACGTCTTAGTTCATTACGCTTTAATGCGTGCGGTTAAGACAGAGAAGAAGTACGAAATGTGGTTTAATATGAAAGGCAATGTTCTTTCTTTTTCCCTTCAAGACTTTGCTACAATCACGGGTTTGAAGTGCACTGATTTTGAAGGCCACGTCATCCCAGATGCTGTCTTTCAATGTTCTCTTGGATCCAAAAGCAAGGTCACTCTCGACGAAATTATTGCAGAGTTTGCCATTTCAACTGGTCAGCGCAAGATGGTTCTTGCACACCTTATTATTGTTGAAGGTGTGCTGATGCCTCATAGGAAAGGCTCTGCTGTCAGATTGAAGTTTCTAAAGCTTGCTAGCAACTTTGAAGCTTTTGTGAACTACCCTTGGGGTAGGGAAGTATATCTAGAGACTATTCGGGGTTTTCAAGATGCTTCACTCAATGCAAAAATGTACAGGAGGTGGTTCTTCAAACGATAGAGTTTGGTATACTTTGCATGGTTATCCTCTTGCTTTTCAGGTATTTATTTTAATCCTTAATTTTTTTTTGTACGTTTGGGTGCTTGAACATTTCCATCAGTTTCGCGATTTTGTTGGAGCTGCTACTGCGTCTCTTAAGACTATTCCATATGGCGATCGTTGGTTGTCAAGAGATAATTCCAAGCTTGCTTGGTATCATTCTGTCTCAGATCATTTTGATCATCATCCTTTGGTATTATTCTATATCTTATTATACATTTTTTCGTCTTGTCTGTTTTATTTTTGTATTTAACTCTTTTTGTTGACAACATATTTATATAACTCTTTTGTTTTGTTTTCATTATTTTAGTTGTGCAGACCGTCTCCATACTCTGAACATTCTACATTTCGGCACCTGAACTTTGTCGACGAGGTCGAAGATCCTTTGTTTGATGCATATGCTGAAAAAGTTCTTGCCACTGCTCGTGAGAATTCAGAGCAAGTTATTTCTGACACGGTAATATCTGAGCGACCAGATAAGACTGTCAAGAAGGTTGCGTCTAAGCCAGTGAAAACTGCCCCCAAAAGGAATGTGAAGAAGCCAGTTCAGAAGGCGGCGAAGGTTGTCCAAGCTGTCAACAAAGAGAAGGAAGTTGTCAACAGTTCAGTTCATAATGCTGCAGAGGTTGACAAAGCTGTTGACAAAGAGAAGCAAGATATCAGCAATCCAGTTTCTAATGTGTCAAAGGCTGGCAAAGCTGTTGTTAAGAGGAAGCAAGCTGTCAGCACTCCAGGTATGTTATGTTTGGCAATTTTTTACACTGTTGACATGTTGTTGGTTTTTTCTATTGCACATGTTTTGTTTGGTTGACATTTTTTCTGTTTTTTGACAGTTCTTTATACTTTGTTGTCAGATTCCCCTCTTGTTGTCAGATTCCCCTCTTGTTGTCAGAACTTATACATGTAGGCTCACCAAACAAGATCGAAAAATCCTTGTTTATGAACACTCTCCAAGAAAATCTCCAAGATTATGTAAAGGTGAGAGCAATCAGCCCGACAAGCACAATGTTGTTGTTTCTAAGGTGCCTGCTGGTGTTTCTTCAGTCCTTGCAAATTTTTCTCCTAAAAGAGCATCAATGTCTCCTGAGAAGGTTGGAGATGGAAAGCATTCTGCTAATCTCAAATTGTATCGAAGAAGAGGAAGTCTCCGCTTGCTGCTTGCCCCAAGGTCATTTTCAAAGTTAGTGGTTCTGAGCCAGAATTGAAGAAGGCAAAGTAGGAATCTGTGAAGACCCTTGTTGTGTACGACCCTGTCAAAGTTGATGTTGACAACATAATCAGAAAGCTGAGGTTAGACATCCCAGATCTAGCCGCCCAAGATGCCCCACCTATTGTTCAATTCCCGTCCTCATCTGAGAGTGGTAAGCAATCATCTGTTCAACCGCCATCTTCTTCTTTTCATGTTGACATGGAAACAGATGCAGCTGGCCCTGCATCTGATTCTGTTGACATTGAGAGGACAGTGTTTGTTCGTCCCTCAGCTGACATAGAAGGAAACGATGCTGCTTGGGTTGGACGGTTTGAAGTTTTGAGCCAAAAAATTGAACTTCTCTGCGGTGCCATGTCCGAAGTTCAATCTTCCACCAAAGAACATGGCTTGACGTTGGTTCAAGTGGCAAAGAAGTTGCACGACCTATCTAGTCTGATGTAGAGCAACATCAAGGCCTCGTTCCAAGATAAGAGCACCCAATATGAATTTGAAGATTTTGTAGATCTCAGCACACATGAGAGTGTTGACAGCTTGGTGACTTCTTCGGTATTTGATGGAATTGACCGTTCTGAGAAGGAAGATAGAGCTCCAGAGAAGCAAGGGGACCTGGGTGAAGCTGGAGGTGTTGAAAGTCCTTTAATGTCTGATGTTGTAGTTGGTGGATGTGTTGTGGCGAAAGATGGGGATGTCAAAGTTGACAGTGCTGAATATCTGCCAGTAGCTGAATCTGTAGAGCCCAATGAAGACATTGCTGACACTCCTTCAAATGCCAAAGATGTTGACAACATTAAAGTTGACAGCATTGCAGTGGGACAAGATGTTGACAGCTTGACAGTGGGGCAAGATGTTGACAGCATGAAAGTGGTGCAAGATTCTGACAACATGAAAGTGGTGCAAGATGCTGACAACATGACACTGGGGCCAGATGTTGACAGCTTACCTGATGCACAAGGTGTTGACACTTCTAATGTTGTGTGTGCTTCTAGTCAATATCTTGATGACAGTGGGTGTATTGATCGGTATCTTGACAGCATCCCTGAATTTTTAGAGAAGGATCCTGTACTCATCTCTTCTGGAATCAGTCTTTCTCAAGACACTTTGGATACAGTGCTTCCTGCTTCCCAGAACAATGTTGAGTCAGGAGAGCAACTGAGGAAGTCTCCTAAAAATACTGTTGATGCTGGAGAACAAGTGAGGAAGTTTTCCAGGGTCCCAACCCCAAGTGTTCTTGTTCAAAGCCCTTTCACTACTGAGAAGAAGAAGAAAATTTCCATGCCTAGTCGTCCACCTTATTCATTCTATGGAATCGATGACCGCAGAAAGTTATACGAATGGTTTACTTTGACGTATGTTTATATTTCTGATTTATTTTATTTTCTATATTTTTCATATTTGTGTTACTAATTTTCTTCTTTTTGTTGCAGTGGTAAGAAGGCGGTTATTAGGCGTAAGGAACATGATTTTGACTTCACCAAGGACTTCTTTAACAAATTGTTGTTGAAAAGCACAAGTTCTGTTGGAAAACCCAAGTGGCTAAATGATTGTGTAAGTTAATTATTTTTTATATGTCCTGTCAACATTTTAAAAGTTTTGAATATTTGTTGTCCTGTATTCAATCAGTCATATTTGTGTTGTCAGTCTTGATGGAATCTCCCAAAAATTCATAAAAGTCCTAATGTAATTCATTCTCTGTCATCAAACTATATATGTATATCATAATATGTCAACCAAATAAGTTCTATATCATTATTATCATGATTTTACCTCTTGTTCGATGGATTTGTTGGTGTCGTTTACAGATTCGACGCTTAGCATTGTGTTTGCAGTAGATATGCCTCTTTTTGTATATGTTTCCAGAGAATCGATTGCGTTTTTTTGTCTGCCTCTGTTTTTTATCTCTCTGTAATCTCTTATTCTGTTTCCTGAATTGAATCTGCTTCTCGCTGCGTTTTTGTTCTGGAATTTCAGTTTTCGCTGTTTGTTTGACAATTCGAGGAAGAAGAAGATGCAGAAGGTTGGAGGCGCGAGCTGTATCGAGAAGATTCTTCCGATCGAGGCGCCGACAGCGAGTGTGAGATTGTAAGAGATCAATTATCGAGAATCAATGGAGAATTTCGTTGTAGAAGATGGCGAAGGATGAAGACGGTGAGGTTGAAGACCGTGAGAAAATGTCGGCGGCGGGAGATGTGATTTTGGGGAAGAAGCTGAATAAAGAACGTGAATGAAAATTTAATGTTTTTTACTGCTTATATAGTAGGGTATTTTATTATAACTTAAAAAAGTTGTGCAGAAACTTAAAAAACATTGGAGTTTTGGAGTATTTACCCAAAAACTGGTTTAGAATATCAGACCGAATTTAGTGAAGTATATTCCGATCTAAACCCGGTCAGATCTCCACTCACAAATCAATTCTAATATCGGATCCTTCCAGAAGAAAAAAAAGGGAGGAATGCGGTCAAATTAGGACTTAGTTTCGCCTAGGGATGGAAATTGTCCGCGGATGTCCGTTTCATCCACGAACCCGATCCGAATATACGGATTGAAATCCTAAGATAAACAGATACTGATGGATCAACGGATTATAGATGGATCATGGAGTGGATATTGATTGAGGTTCATCCAACCCACGATCTGATCCATGACCCACGACCAGATCCTACCCGCATAATCCATATAATTTTTAACATATATAAAATATTTTATATTTTTATAAATTTTATAATATATAATTTATATGATAAAAAAAAAACTCTTATAAGCTGTAACTTTATTGTAACATTAATGTGTTCTCTTAGTTCTCTCCAACGTCATAAACACTAGGTGATTTTAGTTCTGAGTTTTCTCCTCTCCTCTCTTGCTCCTTTTCTTTTTTTTTTAAATTGAGTTGTTTATCCTATTTTGGGATTCAGATCGTCTTTTGTGAGTATAGCTATGAAATTAGTAAGCGTGGAGCGTGGTATCCGCTGAGAAGCACTATGCTGATCTATCAACTAATCCATTCTTCAATGGACTATGTGATTACATAATCTCTGGGCCTGTTGTTGCTATGGTTTGGGAGGGAAAGAATGTGGTTGCAACTAACCCGTCCGAATCCGCTCCCGGAACTATCCGTGGTGATTTTGCTGTCGAAGTTGGCAGGTTAACTATTTCGTTTCATGTTTTATTCTCATATATGATATCAACCCTTGGATCTGGAGTTGCCTAATAAAAAGAGCTGAAACCTGTTTTCTGTTCAGTAGCACAACAAACTGTTGTCATCTTTTGGTATGTTTCAGAAAATTTAAAGAACAAAATTAGCACCCTGTTGTAAAATATTCAACAAAATAAAAGTTTCGCAGCTTGCAATGGGCATGAACTGGCAAAGTGAATGTAGTGGTAACCAAGTCACCCGAGAGTTAAAATCGTAGTGCAAAGCTACAAGCCAATACGCAATAACAATAGAAAACTTGGTTGTGACTATAGAAGAATATATCAAGAACACCAACTCGCTCTAAACAAATCAGACGTGCCAAGTGACCAAGAAACATAAAACACACACTATGCTCTCAAACTCTTGGGGCAAAGCAATGCCATAAAACGCTAAGACGAACGAACGAGGCCTACCTCTGATGGAAATTGCAACCAAACTTGTATTTGCGAGTAAAACTCGTGCTGCAAACTATCGAGTAAGAAGGCTGTAAGATGGCATGTCCTCAACTCGCATTATGTCTTCAAGTAGAAGCTCTCTTTCAAGCTGTCGACGTGTCGATTTCATGACCGCCTGTCAAATTACACGCAATTTATTTTAAAAATACAAGTTTATAGACAATACAAATTAAAATATGAATTGTATGACACTGGAGCATTTAACTCATGAAAACTCACATTGAAGTCCATGTATGAAGCATGCATCTCAAGCCATTGACGGTCTAGAAGCTTGAAGGCGATGCAATAAAGAAGATCGAATGCTGAAGCATTTTCTGCAAGTAAAACAAAAATGTCTATGTAAATCATTTTACATGGATATTTGAACTGCCAACTACAAGCTGGTAAAACGAATTGCATCTTTAGAAAATGGTGCAAGATTACCTGCAAGAAATTTCAGGAATGTAGCCCCAACTAAGGTCCGTGGTTTCACTGAAATATTTTAATCAGGAAGGAGGAAATTCAATATACAACTAAGGATATATCTTCAGTTCTTTGGATAAAGTTTAGAAGAAAATCAAACCTAGAACCCAAAAACGAGACTTGAATGATTAATTTAGAAAAATTTCATCATGCAAAAACTCGATGGAAATTTTCACATTCTGCTGTGAAAGTATATAAGCCTATGCAACTCAGCAACAGGAATGAATAACGTGTTCAGAAAATAACATGTGGAAGATGGTAAACCTGTAAAAAAATGTTACTCAAACTTCACACAGCCAATAACCGATACAAAATAATTGTGGTTTCTAACCAGTTCAAAATCACTTTTATTCTTGACCCCAAAAAATCAGTTTTAAGCACAAAGTAGTGAAGTGAAAATCTCACCAACTTCAAAGTCAAGCATTTGGATCAGCATAAATGTGATGTTCACGCCTGCTACAGCGAATGGGTACTCCCACACTGATCTGTCACCTTCCTGTTTACGCAGAAGATCTTGAAATGTTTTCTGCATAACAAAGCTTGTATGAGACATTTGGACAGACAGCTAAGCAATAAAGATATCAGGCTAGTAGACAATTAGCATATATATTGTCCTGAAGAACTTTAAGAAGAAAAAACATGCACATACATATTTAAACAGAGTCTTAATTCTACATTAGATATATCAGATAAGACAAATAAAGTTGGAGCAATTCATAAGCATCTATACTTGATCTTCCAAAAAAGAAGAGAGAGGAAAGAATGTTAATAAGAGCTCGGTACAGACCGGGAAATTCCTAGCGAGGAACAACAAATTCTCCAAAGATATAAAGCCACCACCCCTGTTACATTACAGAAAAGATGACTGATCAGCAAAAAAAAAAAAGAAACGAGGAGACAGATAACAAAATCTCAATATATACCTGAAGTCTGTGGATGGATCCTTCCCTTGCCAACCCATTGCTTTCCACTGTTCAGATATCAAATCAGTAAGTTCTTCACCTGGAAAAGCAGCACCCCACAAAGCCCTTAATGCTTCCTACAGCATAGCAAAAAGTGAGATAAGTGTCAGAAGAAGATAGGATTGTATTTTGTATGTAGCCTACACTTCTATAGTTGTATGTAATTTCAAGACAGCATAAAATCCCACCACCTGAGCTCCACTTGACCTCTTGCTTAAATTCGTTACCCTCAAATTACAAAGAGGAAAAAGGTCTGTGTATCAAAATACCTGATGATCAGGGTTTGTACTATCATACGAAATATCTATACGGCTCTGAAGCCTTTGCAAGCATTCCTCCTGATGAAATAACACCAGATATGTAAACAAAATTGAACAGATTTCATATGGGATTTCTCAACATACAACCCACAAAACCTACAAATCGATATTAGATATAGCGTACACAGATAGATTTGTTCTCGTACCATTTGAAAACATTATAATTTCTCACAAGTCACAAGTCATCCCAATATACCAAATATACCAGCATTAGGAGATTGACCTCAATAAGGTTACCTGTTCAGTTGTCAGATCAAAAGATGGGCGAGCATCACTCTCTCTTCCCTGAACACAGACACACGAAAGGCCTCTTCCCAGCCACGCAGCTGATCCTGCTACAACCTCAGCTACAGAATAAATGACATCAGTTTATATTTTTATTGGTAATAGTAACACAAAGTGCACAAGCACATATGATCAGATCCGTAAGATTCAAAGTATATGCATATAGATAACTTCTACAACACAGATTGTCGGGTTTGAGATAACACAGATAATCACAAGGACCAGGGAAGAGCTTTATCATCCTTTATGTCCCATAGGCACAATAATGATTGACAAAAACACATCACTTGGAAAATTTGGTGTATGATGAGCAGCTCCAGATATAAAGATATCGCACAATGAGAAATTAACTTACATAAAAGTATAAACTGAGCTTCCAAGTCATATAGGCAATCATTCATGAAACACATCACTGACAAACAAAACAATATACCATCAAATTACTGACAAATAGGTACTGAGATCATAATCACCATTTCTGTAAACCAACAACGGATGATTGGTGTGCATTAGTATCTTCCTAGAATTTCCCAACTGAACGCTTGAAACACTACAGGCATCCATTCACTCAAATTAAAGAAAATCAGAGCCTTTATAGTAATCGAATGAACCATATAACTGCTAGCCTAACAGCCAACGACTCACAGAACGAGAATCCAATATAATATTTTTTTAATCATAACGTGAGAACCAAACACTATCTAAGCAAAGCCGCTGAACTTTCAAACAATTTCCAGCTATATCTTCACCACAATAATGAAAAAATCAACAAGAAAGCGATTGAACGGGAAATTTCACCAATCACCGCCTTAAACCAAGCATTTCACTCATCTGAGGAAATATCAGTAAAACAGTTAACATCTACAATCCAAAACGAGAGATAAGAGGAGGTAAACCTGAGTTTGAATGACAGGTGTTGCCACGGTCCAAGCCTTGAGAAATCCTTCGCACAGCGACAAACGAACCACCACGTTCATCCATTTCCAAATCCAGATGATACAATATCAACAACGCAACAGGATAATCTCTCACCTCATTCCCTTGCAGATTCAATATCCGAAAGAAGCTATAGAACTCTTCAAGAACTAAGCACCAAACGCGAATTAATCCTCTCTCCAACAAACTCTCCACCTCCTCGGCCACGAAACTCAAAAACCGCAAGGAAATTATGCGTTAAGAAACAGACGCAGAAAATTCACCAAATCGGACGCAACTGAAAAAGGAATGCGATCGCGGAATATAAGTATCAAGAAGATATCAGAATCCGTCAGTTCGACCTCCAAAACCGCCGCGAATTGCAAGCTCGGGCGGTGGCGGGAATTAAACAAAGAAAAATCAGAGAAGCTCGCGTCGATCTCGAATACTCCTCTCGGTCTCCAAAATCAAGAAAGATTCTGCAAGGAAACTAGCAATAGAGAGAGGAAGAGAAAGCGAGGAGGACAGGAAGAGCGAATCTAGGGTTTCGAGATCTGAGAGATCGACATTGCCAGCCCTTCCTCACCGAAATCCCTCTCTCTCTCTCTCCTTCAAGGTGGTGCTCTGCGTATCTATATTCTGCTCTAATGGCTAAGCGCTTCTCTAGCGTTTGTTTAGGGGAGCGGATGCGGTAAAGGACGTTTCTTGACGAACCACGAAATACATGAATCATTTTCTAAACAAAAATGTCATGTTAGAAAGAAAAATAATATCACGATTTTTATTTTTATTGCTTAAAATAAAAGCTAACGGAATTTGTAAAGGAAAGGAAATAAAAAGAAAATCATGCAAAGGCTAGGTCTACTTTTCTCATGTCTTTTAGTTACTTATTATGTATCCATGAGCACACACTAGACAAACCTAAAGAAAATTGAGGAGAATATGACTCTATCATTACTTTTATTTTCAGTATAGAAGCTTTAAAGAATCAGAAAAAATTTAGGATGTATCTCTAGACGAGGATTTAAGATGAAGCACATCAATATTATTTTGTATACACATATTATAACTCATATATATGGTATTTGATGATGCATATTATCTGTGATATATATATACAGTCAGTGGCGGACCCAAGATTTACATCCAGTGAGAGCCTGTTTTGTCAAAAAAATTGACGGTACGAGAAAAAGATATTTGACGATACGAGAAAAAAAATTACATAAACTCTCTCAAGAATCTATTTGGTACATAAGAAAATTACATTAATAATTCATGAGATCATCTCCTAGTCGACATAAATCTTACAATAACATTATCCGATGTGTCATGTTCAGAAATCTCATAAGAATCTCTTTGGTGTCAAAAGATTAGCTAAATCTTTTTTAATGTAAGAAACGAGACAATCATTCATGAGGTCATCTCTTAGTCGATTGCGTAATAGAAAGGAAAAGGGATAGTTGAAGCCGAAACAAAACATATTAATTCGGATAAAAAATTAATGTACCCACATTGGTCCTTAAATGGATCCGTCAATGTACAATTCTTAGTGCTTGTTTGGTTAGATGGAGTATTTGCAAATTCATGGGAAGTTAACTTCCTGCATCAAAATCTAGGAAATTGAAAATTATGGGATTTGGAAAAATATGTTTGGTTGTATTGTAAATCATGAGATTTTGAATGTTGAAAGTTAGGATTTTATGTGTAAAATGGGGAAGTAGAAATTACCTAGGGGGAAGTGGGTAAGTCTACTTCCTTCATAATGTAGGAAGTTAGAATTTCTAATGTGGGAAGTTAGAATTCCCAAAAAGTTAAATTCTCACAAAACTTGTTTATATCAAACACATATATTTACCTACTTTCCAAGGAAGTTCAAATTCATATGAATTTGTTTGAGAACTCATCCTCACCTGAACCAACCCTAATATGATGATTTAATGAAAGGGAACTAATTCAACAGGTTGGTTTAAGGTTAGTTATTTAGGTTTTCTACAATAAAATTGGAAAACAAATCCAAATAATCTTTAAAAGGAGAATGAGGAATGCATAGAAATAATAAAAATATAATTACTAGACGGAGATAATTTCTTTAAAATAAAATAATCATTTAAAAATAGAATTTGTAGTGAGGAGTGAGGACATGACTGTTATATTGAAAATATATATATTAGATGAGAATAAACTTTAAAATGCGCACGTGAGAGTGGTGAATATTTAGTAGTAAATTTGTGAACATTTAGTACTAATTTGGTGAACATTCGTTGACAAATTTAAACACATTCCAAAATTGAAGAACATTCATTTTTTAAAAACATTTATTGAGAAACTTAAGAACATTCAGAGAAATTGGATCTTAGTACATTTGATGAACATTTTCAAAGGATGTGCATCAAACATTTATTGAGAAACTTTTTCAAAGGATGTGCATCAAAAATATTAATGAACATATGAGTACATTTGATTAACATTTAAGTATATTTTGCTAAACATCAGTCATTCACACGTTCTCACTCTAAAATTTGTTTTCACCTACACACAATAGGCACACTAAGGGATTTGATTCGCGCACCACCCACTAACTTAATTCGACAAAATTCGAATTTTGCACAAGTAAATAAGTCATAAACACCCTGAAAAAACTATCTTATTTTCTCGCATATATATATATATGCAAACTAGCTTTATTCCCGCGCCATGAGCGGAATTTTGCACAACAATTTTTATAATTATATATATTAAAAAACACATAGAAATATAATCAATATAAATAAAAATATGAATTATATAAATATATTTATTTTAACTGATTTTTAAATTAATATTATATAAATAAAAGGAATTGCAATTAATTTTTTATATTTATATTGATATGAATTTAAATAAGAAAATAATATCAATAAATTTAGAATAATGATCTTTGTATATATATTTAATTGATTTGTGTTTAAATAAGGAAATGATATCCCCCCATAAAAAATGGAAATGATATCATTAAAGGGTTTGTACACTGTAAACAACTAAAAGAGGTAAAAAAAACTAGGTCATATTCCCTTGAAAAATGGGATAAAACCCATCACAACAAAAAGGTATTTTAGTTGTTTAAAGTGTGCCCACACATTAGAAAAAACCATCATTAAAATTAGGTTAATTATCTTTAAACATATATATTTATTTTTTCACTGTTAATAAAATGATATACTTCCTCCGTTAAAAATTACTTGTCCATGTAGTCCAAATCATTTGTTAAAAATTACTTGTCTTTTAAAATAATTTTACACTCTTTTTTTCCAAATTTACCCTACTGTTATTGATTCTTTCCTTTATTCTCTCACTATTCTTTCCTTTATTCTCTATGCCATTACTTAAACTATAAAGGGTATACTTGTCTAAAGTTTTGATCAATAAATTCTCCCTAAAATTGCTCTAGGGATAAGTATTTTTTAACGGAGGGAGTATGTCTAATGACGTAACATTGTTTATTAATGAGTAGATGACGTAGTGTAGCTTATTGATGAGTATAGTATTTTGGTTTAGTACTGTATCTATATATATATAGAGAGAGAGAATCTCATAATAAACTCTCTCTTAGAGATAAATAAGAATGAATCTAAGTCATTTGATGCTAAGGCATCCAATGGCTTAGATTAAACTAGTTATCCCCACTACAAGTGGGGGTAGTTGTGGTGGTCCGGCGACCTCCCGACGACCATCCGGTGGTTGTCCGGCGACCATCCGGTGGTTGTCCGGCGACCATCCGGTGGTTGTCCGGCGACCATCCGGTGGTTGTCCGGCGACCATCCGGTGGTTGTCCGGCGACCATCCGGTGGTTGTCCGGCGACCATCCGGTGGTTGTCCGGCGACCGGAAGTCCGATAGAGGTCCGACGGGGGTCCGGCGGCGGTCCGGTGGAGGTCCGGCGGTGGTCCAATAATAAATGAAAATGTTAAAGTATAAAATGAAAATTTTAAGTCTAATTCAAATTGGTGAACATTTAAATATAATGTGATGAACATTTAGATATAATGTGATGAACATTTAATTATAATGTGATGAACATTCTTTTGGTGAACATGAAATTAAAATGTGATGAACATTTACTAGAGTATATCAAAATGAACGTTTATAAACATTTTGATGAACATTTATGAACAACGTGATGAACATTTAATTATAATGTGCTGAACATTTAAGCTAATTGTAATGAACTTTTGAGTAATGAACATTTTATTAAATTCTTGTGAACATTTAAGGATGTTTGATGAACATTTAAGTATGAGATGATGAACATTTAGGTAATTTTTGATAAAGATCAAGTGTTTTTCTACTCGAAATTATATTAAAGTGATGTTTGATGAACATTTAAGTAAGAAAAGATGAACATTTATCAACATTTTGATGAACATTTAAGTCGATTTTAATGAACTTTGGCTAATGAACATTTTATTAAATTCTTGTGAACATTGAAGTATGAGATGATGAACATTTAAGTATGAGATGATGAACATTTAGATGAACATTCAATTGGTGAACTTTTATGTATAATGTGATGAACATTCAGTAGAGTATGTATAAATGAACATTGTGATGAACATTTATGAACACTTGATGTTCATCAAAAATTGGTTTACATTTAAGTAGAATGTGATGAACATTCAGTTGAAAAACTTTTAAGTATAATGTGATGAACATTTATGAACACTTGATGTTCATCAAAAATTGGTGAACATTTAAGTAGAATGTGATGAACATTCAGTTGAAAAACTTTTAAGTATAATGTGATGAACATTTATGAACACTTGATGTTCATCAAAAATTGGTGAACATTTAAGTAGAATGTGATGAACATTCACTTGAAAAACTTTTAAGTATAATGTGATGAACATTTATGAACACTTGATGTTCATCAAAAAGTGGTGAACATTTAAGTAGAATGTGATGAACATTCAGTTGGAAAACTTTTAAGTATAATGTGATGAACATTTATGAACACTTGATGGAAAACTTTAATTTATTTGTTAAACCAAACAAATTTATATAATTAATACATTATTTTATAACTAAGTAAAATTTAGATTTGTAACATTACATATTCACCACTTACGCACTATTATATTTCACTTTTTGAAATTAAATTTAATTATTTTGTCATATGATACTACTTTAATAGTGTTATATAAATGAAAAAAGAGTTCAAACAATATGTATAAATTTATTAAGAATTGACTTATGATAGTTTGATTAAATAAGATATTCGATAAAATCTCATTTATGTTTGTTGTTTATTGATAATATTCAAAATTTAACAATATCATTTCAAATGTATCAATGGTTGATAAAATTATATATATAAATACTTATTGACTTACTCTTAAACTATATAAACTCGCGCGAGGGACTAAAGTAGTTTATATAGAAATTGTTTTGTATTGAGAAGCTGTCCGGACGAAACAAAACAAGGGAGGAAAAGATGACGCGCGTAATTATAGGGTTTAGAGAAGGAAATTAAGCCTTATTTAGTTAGGTGATTAGGTGGAATCAATCAGATTAAAAGGGTCCCACACTCAAAACAATGATATAGGGAAGGACCGAAGCTCAGAGTCAGTGAGCCAGTAGGTCACATATCCACATGGTTGACCAAGTCTAAATTCTTAATTTCAGAAACAAAAACAATATAATAAAGTTTCGTTTATGTTTTTTAATTTGTAAGAGTTGGATCAATAAATAAAGTGTACTTAAATTAAATACCAAGAAAGAAGAAAGGGACATGAATTGAAAGTAGCTGCCCTAGAAAATGAAAGGAAGGACCACAGTGATTTATAAGACCGATCATACTTATACAATCTATAATTAATTACACACTTTAGTTTATGGCCAGGGTAATAGGCATGATGGATAGCTACTTACAGGTTACACGTACTCAAGCCACCTACATTAAAAAGAGATTAGGAACATAATGTACGCATTAATTATCGGCCTTTGGCAATATCAAAAATTAAGCAAGCTTAAAACAGTTGAATTAATACCTTAAGCTAGCTTCCATTCGACTCTTCGAGGGGGAGAAGTGGATATATATATATATGTACGTTTAGCTAAATTATAACAATATACTTTGTAATGTTTATAGTGAAAGTATTGTATATAGATGACTAGGATGAGATTGTTATGATGTGAAGCGTTTTAAGTTGTTAATAGACGTGAGAATCTACTAACTACTCCCTCCGATCGGTTTTATAGTTCGTTTTAGAGTATTACACAAGAATTAAGGCACTAGGCCTATTTGGTTTTGAAAAGGAATTAATGTCTGCTTTTTTGGGATAATCCCATCAAACACATAAAACTACTTAAACCCATAATCATTTTCTATATTAGCCAATACAAGAATGAAGGAAGTGAAGAAAACATTTATTATAATTTTTCTTGGAAATAATGACACGTAGGTTTTACTAGGGAGTGAGTCTAAAACGAACAATAAATTTGATCAGCAAAATAGTTCTAAAACGAACTATAAATTAGATCAGAGGGAGTACAATATAAGGGAGAAGCCAAGTTTTCACAAAAGAATGCATCACCTCAGCGCCATGTCACCATTTTAAAAATTAATTAATTAATTAATCAATTTTTTAAATAAAAATCCCATTTTCCCACAATCTTCCACCTCCTCCATGATCTCCAACAAATATGTCAATCAAATCACAAATTCAAAAGTTTTGATCATTTATAAACCATATTTAGGAGGAACATATAATAAGGAGCATACAATAAGCTTTGGTCATTTCTAAAATTAACCTCTTTGAATAAGAGGTTAATTTTAAAAACTTATGATTAAGTGTTATCATTTTAGTATTGTCATACTAGTTATAATAGTAACGTAAAAGAATGGTGTTGCATATATAGATGATAAGATAGAGAACGTCGACTTACCTCAAAAATTATCAAATATTTAATAAAAGTAGGGGAAAAGGTCCAAATAAAGGCAAGTGCATGGCTAGCCTTTTTAATTTATAGGAAAGTTGTATTGGTTTTTTACACTATAAAGTTTTCAGTCACATGGGGTGTTTGAATATATGTTGGATTATGGTGTCTTTTTTCGTCGCGAGAACTATACGCAATGTACCCTCGTTTCGGAGGGACACACAACAATATTTAGTATACGTATAAGAAAAATTATACGTATACAACTTTGTAAAAAATACAAATACATCTTGTACGCTAGAAATGAGCGTACGTCCATTTCGAACGTACCATAATGATAATTTTTTCTACAAATAAATGAAAAAAATAAAAAAAAATAAAAAAGGAAATTTTTTTCTAAAAAAAATTATTACGTTTTTTCTAAAAAAAATAATTAATTCTGTTAGTATATAATAACAATAATAGGTCATATATCACATTTGCCTCTTTGATCTAGTGGTAAAGAGGTGGATAGATTGCGTGAGGTTTTGAGTTCGAACCTCAACACTAACACCTATCTTTTTATTTTTGGGTAAAAAAAGATGGAAAGAGAGAAGGGGGAGAGTCGAACTTGAGACCTCATGGGCATGTAATGTAGTGAAACCACTAGGCTAATGAATCATGTTGATATATTTGTAATATTCATACTACAAGTTACAATCGAATTTGGGTTCACCTCACTATTTTTTTAAAATAACAGTTTTTTTAATCTTGGTTTCATATATCTATAGACTATTAATTATTTTAATAATTTCAAAAAAAATAATTATTTAAATAATAAGGTGTATCTTATTGACATATTTGTAATATTAATACTACAAGTGATGATCGAACTTGAATCTACCTCATTATTTATTAGAAAAACAGTTATCTTTTATTTTTGTCCCACATATTTATTGAATTAATTACTTAAATAATTTTGAATAAAATAATAATTTTTCAAATAATCACATGTGTAAGCTTTTTTAATATTTATAATATATTTTAAGATAAAAAAACTATGATAATCAATATCATTTCCAATATATTCACTTTGTATTTTTAATATTACCATTTAAATAATATATATTGATAAAAAAAATCATATTCAATATAAAACAAAATATCTTTCAACAACAACTACAAAATGTACACAATACTAGTTGAGGACCTGTGCCTTGCACGGGGGCTTTAATCAAACTTCAATATTAAAACTTTATTAACATCTAATAAATTGATATGGTGGCAAGATATGATTCTAACGAATTATCGGCAAGATAAAGATAAAATCTTGGATATAGCACATCTAACAACCAATCTTGCATAATAGTTTTACGTATGTTCGATTCAAAATAGTTATGCAAGATTGATAAAATCTTGCATAATAGTAACGTACAAATTGCCGGAATTAGTAACATAATAATTTGATAACATAATTTGATAATATAATTTGATAATATAATTTGATAATTTGATACGGCTAGTGGCTAAAAGATTATGTATAAGGAAAAAACAATTTTATAATCTTTTGTTGGAGTAGTGTACGTATAACATGGAGTTGGTTGGGTGATTTTTTGTTGATTTGGTTGGGTGATTTTTTGTTGATGAGAATCCAAAAAAACTCCATAAAGATATTATTAAATAAAATAGTTTGATAAATCTAATTATAAAAATGAATTTGTGTGAAATAAAAATTCAAAAAAATCAACCAATCATTGTTTTAATATGGGTGAGGTGGACCAATCGAGGAAAACTGACTTAAAACAAGTAACGGCGCGAAAATCGAGTAAAACGGACTTAAAACGAGTAATGACGCGAAAATCGAGTAAAACGGACTTAAAACGAGAAATGACGCGAAAATCGAGTAAAACAGACTTAAAACGAGAAGGGGTATTTAGCAAAAAAGGAGAGAGATGATGGAAGGGGGTATTTAGCAAAATAAACTTGATAAGGGAAGGGGGTAGTTAGCAAAAAAAGTTCAAAAATGATGTGATAAATGGATAGTCTGGCCCCAATTCGTTTCAACGCCTTAAAACAATAAAAATCAAAATTTCAAAATTGTAAAATTACACCAAATAAGGCCCCTAGTCGTTTTCATTTGTCGGAATCGGAAAATAGTTATCAAAAACGTCAACGGGCCTAATAAGGCCTAATGAAAATTTAATGAGGCCCATTATAAAAAAACGACATAAAACTTCAAAACGCAAAAAACTTGAAATGTAAAAGTAGTATTTGAGCATTACCAATATGACACTTTCGTTTTTATAAGAAATTAACAAAATTAACACTTCGAAATATCTAAACGAACACTTTCACCTAGTAACGAGTTAATCTCAAGTATATAAGTAGTATAGTATTACTCATATATGTGTGATATCACTTCGTTACTCAAATAAAGTTTATATAAAACTTTCATTAAATGTTATGAAATACTCAAATAATCCTAAATAATGACATTTCACATCTTCGCATTGTGTATATCGTTTGATTAATCACATATGTACGAGTATTTCATTAAAACTTTCATTAAATATTGAGTAATCAAACAATAACGACAATACAAAGATGTGAAATGTCGTTATTTAGGATTATTTGAGTATTTCATAACATTTAATGAAAGTGTTATATAAACTTTATTTGAGTAACGAAGTAATATCACACATATATAAGTATAACTATACAACTTATATACTTGAGATTAACTCGTTACTAGGTGAAAGTGTCTGTTTAGATATTTTGAAGTGTTAATTTTGTTAATTTCTTATAAAAACGAAAGCGTAATATTGGTAATGCTCAAATACTACTTTTACATTTTAAGTTATTTGCGTTTTGAAGTCTTATTAAGTTGTTTTATGTCGTTTTTTTGATAATGGACCTCATTGAATTTTCATTAGGCCTTATTAGGCCCGTTGACGTTTTTGATAATTATTTTCCGATTCCGACAAATGAAAACGACTAGGGACCTTATTTGGTGTAATGTTACAATTTTGAAATTTTAATTTTTATCGTTTTAAGGCGTTTAAACGAATTGGGCCCAAACTATACACTTGTTATTCATTTTTAAAGCCACTATCCACAATATCCAAACCATATACCCTATACGACTCTACCCTTGACCCTATACCCTACTTTCCTCGATTTTCGCGTCATTACTCGTTTAAAGTCCGTTTTACTCGATTTTCACACAGTTACTCGTTTTAAGTCCGTTTTACTCGATTTGCGCGTCATTACTCGTTTTTAGTCTGTTTTACTCGATTTTCGCGCTATTACTCGTTTTAAGTCCGTTTTACTCGATTAGCGTTTACGCACCGTTTCGAGTCTTGTTTTGTGTGAGTGAGACCTTATTGAGACTTTATATGCCTAATAAGACTAATTTGTGTAATTTTTTCAAACATTTTTTCAAACATAAGTTATCAATTGTCATATATTGTATAAATTTTGTAGTTTTTGTTGAAATATAATTTGTTTTATATTGAATAAAAATTTCTTTTATCAATATATATTATTTAAATAACAATATTAGAAATAAAAAAAAAATTTGGGAATGATATGGATTATCATAGTTTTTTATCTTAAAATATATTATAAATATTAAAAAAGCTTACACACCTGATTATTTGAATAATTTTTTTCTTCTCAAAATTATTAAAGTAATTAAATCAATAAATATGTGGGACGAAAATAAAATAAAAACTATTTTTCTAATAAATAATAAGGTAGATTCAAGTCGATCATCACTTGTTGTATTAATATTATAAATATATCAATAAGATACACCTTATTATTTAAATAATTATTTTTTCTCGAAATTATTAAAATAATTAATTCTATAGATATATGAGACCAAGATAAAAAAATTTGTTATTCTAATAAAATAGTAAGGTGAACCCAAATTCGATTGTAACTTGTAGTATTAATATTGAATTTTTTTTTCTGAAATAGGCTTTTTTTTAGAAAATATTCCCGATATGGGCTCGTTTTGAAAATAATTCCCAACATAGGCACTCTTATGAGGTTCGGAAATTTTTCACGTATGAGAGACGCTGGCAAAATCAGCGTCTCTTACAGGTAATTTTTTTTTTAAAAAAAATGGATTTGTATAAGGATTTGTTTTAAATTTTTTTTTTTCAAAGTTTTTATATATATATTATTATATATGACTTACTCGTGTTTGGATGGCTCGTATTGATCCCAGCTTTCACCTTATATAGAATCAATAAGGTGGCCAATTAAAAGAAATAAAGTAATTAAAAGTATTTCGTAAAATAACAAAACCAATGGAAAGAAATAAATCCCGAAAACGAATTAAAATAAAGAAGTCTCGGTAGGCTTGCATCACGATCCGCGGGCGCGGCCCGTGCGACAAAACGCACAGCCCGTGCATTGCTCTCGAAGTGGGAAACTAAATGAATTAATTTGAGATCCGCGGTCGCGGATTGGGATCCGTGGTCGCGGATTTGGAGCCATGTCGCCAACAACTCTTTTTGAAACGAGGTTGTATGGGCTCGTTTGAAATCGGAATCGATCACGACCGATTTCGTTGGGTCCGTATTGATCCCAGCTTTCACCAGATATGTCTCTCGCTCGATTCTGATTTCGAACGACCGCATACGAGCCACCCGAACACGGGTAAGTCTCGTGCGTACCTTCTACTGTAAATGGATATTTACAAATTCGTTCCTCCATATCAGGCGATGAGAGACATATCTGGTGAAAGCTGGGATCAATACGGACCCAACGAAATTGGTCGTGGTCAATTCCGATTCAGAACAAGCCCATACGAGCCATCCGAACAAGCGTAAATCTCGTGCATACCTTCTTTCACCAGTTCGGAATCGGAATTGATCCCGACCAATTTCGTTGGGTCCGTATTGATCCCAGCTTTCACCAGATATGTCTCTCATCGCCTGATATAGAGGAACGAATTTGTAAATATCCATTTACAGTAGAAGGTACGCACGAGACTTACCCGTGTTCGGGTGGCTCGTATGCGGTCGTTCGAAATCAGAATCGAGCGAGAGACATATCTGGTGAAAGCTGGGATCAATACGGACCCAACGAAATCGGTCGTGATCGATTCCGATTTCAAACGAGCCCATACAACCTCGTTTCAAAAAGAGTTGTTGGCGACATGGCTCCAAATCTGCGACCACGGATCCCAATCCGCGACCGCGGATCTCGAATTAATTCATTTAGTTTCCCACTTCGAGAGCAATGCACGGGCTGTGCATTTTGTCGCACGGGCCGCGCCCGCGGATCGTGATGCAAGCCTACCGAGACTTCTTTATTTTAATTCGTTTTCGGGATTTATTTATTTCCATTGGTTTTGTTATTTTAGGAAATACTTTTAATTACTTTATTTCTTTTAATTGGCCACCTTATTGATTCTATATAAGGTTTGCCCTAGTTATTGTTTTAGGCCCCCCACCCAGACTTTGATATTGAATACAGCGTTTATCGTTTTTCCTCCCAAAAGAGAGCTTTTGTGAGTAGAGTGTCATGTGTGCATTGTTGTTGAACTCGCCCTAGTTGTACTTGTGTGTGTCAATCTCTTCCATAAGGTTGGTGCTAGAGCATCCTCCAGGTGTCTTGGCCTACCATAGCCATTGTGTTTGGTTGTAATCCATTGGGGTTTCTTCATCATTTGGTAAGGTTCTTGTTCTTAAGTTCAAGGGTTTTATCGTTGTTTGATTTGGTTTCAATTGGCCTATCATTCGACTTATCCTTCTTTCATCTCATTCTAATTCCGCCTATCTTCTCTGTTCGAGGTTTGGTGTCTAGATCGGACAACAGCGGCTTATCCCCGCATCATATTCCTATATCGGTTGTTGTCAATTTATCATAGGTCAATAAGATTACTAAAACTTGGTTCATGTGCATCTTGACTGTATCCTTTACTCCTTAGTCGTGTACGCTCTCAATTTAACTGGAAAATTGACTAGCGAGCAACAAGAACATGTTGAAGCTGAAGGACCAAAAGATTGACGTACATGAATTAAATAGATTCACATGATTATTCATACTACCGACTCTATGACAACTTGGTATGTTGATTCAATAGAGCTTCATAAATTTTTAAATCGATTTGAGTCTGTAACAGCTTTGATGAATGTTTTTTTCCGACAATATTGTCTTTGACTACTCTGTGCATGGAATATAAGTTTCAATTCCACACTTAGCGAAAAGAACTATGTTGTCTAATATGTATGATTACTTGATTCAGATTATATAAGTACAATATCTTTGGTTTTGCATCAATTTTGGTTCTACTTTTGCAGTATCTGTCAACCAGTACAACAACCAACATTAGCTTCGGTTTTGCATCATTTTTTCTTCTGTTTTGCATCAATAGTTAACCGCAACTTTTAGTATAATTTAATTCTGTTTTGCATCATCTTTGCTTCTGTTTTAGTCGACCCGTGTTTCTCTAGCGAGGTGAGTCTATTTAAGTGGAGCTTCTTCTATTTGTCATATCATTACTATTAATGAACAATATTAAAGCTATTTATCTTTTTTCATGTATTTACTGGTACTCTTCACACGAAAAGATTCAACCTCTGGCATGAGAATGAAAATGAACTAATTCTGGAGGTGGAAATGTTGATGACGACAGAAGTTGAATGTACTAACAGCTGGGGCCAAGACAGAGAGAGAGAGATATACGTCAAGGAATTGATCTAGCAACCACTTTGGATCGCATCGAAAAAAACTTTGTGATCTCTGATCCTCGACTTCCTGATTGTCCAATTGTATGGACACTGAAAAGAGTTGTATCTTTTCTGGTTGTTTGTCCAGGAGAATGAAAATAAAAAGAGGTTTTTACCGAAAATCACCCGTAAAATACCGTACATTGCCCAAAACCACCTCATTAATCAAATATTACCGAAAACCACCCGAATAACACCTTCCGTTAGCCAAACGCCACCCGCTCTTGAATTCCGTCTGAAAAGCCGTCAACGCGCCACGCGTGCGAGTTTTTACATTTCTTTACTATTTTCTTTCTCCATTTTTAATTAAAAAAGAAAAATAAATCTAAAAAAGAAAAGAAATCCACCTGTATCATCTTCAACCTCCTCTTTGTCTAATTCTTAAATCTCCTCGCTTCTTCCTTTGCCAATCCAGAGAGAGAGAGCAAACTCCACAATCACTTTCCCCGCCGACGACCTCAAGCCCAACAGACGAAGCTTGGGTTCCTGCCATTGGACTTTGAACTTCCTGCCATCTTTTACAATGTCACGTTCAAGCCCTCTCCTTCCCTCTCCACCGCCCTCTCCTTCCCGGCCTCTCAATCGCTCTTGAGAAGCTTGAATTAAGCTTGATTTGATTGTCTGGTTTTTTATTGTGGCACGAGTTTAGGGTTCATCCCTAATTCGGATTTCCCACAAATCATTTAGTGTTAGGGTTTTTTCAATTCCCAGTTTGGTCGTTCCAAGTCCCTAAGCACGACGCCGACGTTTAATTCTGGATTTCATCAGCAAACAACAAAAGATCAAAGCCAAACCTAGCATGAGCGATCTCGAAGCCAGCGGTGACAGCAAATCCTGCAATAGCGCCGATGATAGGATTCTTACATCGCTCCATCTGAGCAACGAGATCGGTTTCAACATCCTTGACATCTCCCTTGAAGACATCTTCGCAGCGGTGAGATCGAAGCAGAACAAGCACGATAAGATCAACATGGCAGATTTAGAAAATTTGATGTAGAAGTAGGGGCATTTTTGTCACTTCATATTTTAATAATTAAGAAAATAAGAAAAATTATTTATCTGTTTTAAAATATTAATATATATAAGGGTTAAAATGGTAATTTATAGGATTTAACAGAACTTTAAACGGAATAAGAGAACGGGTGGCGTTTGGCTAACGGAAGGTGTTATTCGGGTGGTTTTCGGTAATATTTGATTAATGGGGTGATTTTGGGCAATGTACGATATTTTACGGGTGATTTTCGATAAAAACCTCAAATAAAAATGCCTTTGTTTCTCTTGCAGATTTTTGCATCTGACAGCTTCATCGAATTGACCGAGTATACAAGAGAGGAGATCTTAGGAAGAAATTGTCGGTAAGAAGTATACTTACTTCCTCTTTCGTTTTCTTTCATAACATAAAATGCATGAAAACATAATCTGTATGCTAACTGAGCTTAATTGCTTTATTTAATGCTATAGGTTCCCCCTTGGGTACGTTAACTTTCCAAGCAGCTATAATCTGATATCTGAATCATCTAAATCTATACACTGCATAGTGTAAATATGAGATGCCTTAATATTTTAGACTTGTATTCAACTAGAGTTACCTTGATAAAAGATTTCTTCAAACAAAATGATGTGATACTAAAAAGTTCCAGTTGATAGGAAGATTTCTTCAAGGACCAGAAACAAATCAGGCTACTGTCCAGAAGATCCGAGATGCAATTAGGGAGGAAAGGGGGATCAATGTTCATTTAATAAACTACACAAAGACTGGTAATTGCCTAATTGCAGATTTGCTGACAGTGTCTAGTAGAATTTTGTTCCAGAAAATGATGTCATTTATGTTTTATATTCAATGAGACTCCATATTGTAATTCTCACCGCATCACTTCAGAGGGGAAAAATTCTGGAACTTATTTCAATTACAACGAGGGATGACAATTTCACCCGCATTTAATGGACATCCGATTTACCCGACCCGAAAAGATGGGTTGTAATAGAGAGAAATTTAAAGTATTTAAAGTGAGCAATTGAGGAGATTACCGCCCCTTAGGATCCCAACTGAGCAAGCAAGGTTGAAATCCACTAATACCTCCGCATAAAAATCAATCCCAACAAATACACCATTTCCGGGCATAACTATTTTGAACGTCAAACAAACAATACGCAATCAAAAAACACACAAACATAAGAGCTATTAAGTCAACACTGCATTATATTGTTCGAATAAAGATAAAAAGTGAAAGGAACAACAATTCCAAACTCTCTACCTATATACAAATAAGTTGCATGACTCAAAGATGAGATGAAAACACCAAAGTAGAAACTAAAAAAACAAAAAAAACACAGAAAAATATACTAAAAAACATTAAACAAGATCACCCCATCTCCTCCAAAGGGCTGACTGGATCGGACTTCCAACCAAACCAGAGGATTAATACAAAAACAAAAAACCAACTATAAAACACAAAAGGAACACCTTGTAGCAAAGAGAAAAAAAAAAACAACCGTAATGTCTACGTTACAAAATACATAGTACATACGATGTTGAACACAATAATCGCAAACGATAAAGTATAATCAGACCAAACGATGGACCGAATATAAATAAATAACACAAAACGCATGACAGAATCCACAACGGATAGCAATCCTAATTGCAATGGGTCACAACGAGATTGTACATCAACTCCCCTGCATCAAGTACGGTAAAGGCACAGTGATCGCCTTTCTTGATTGCATTCTCGGAGACAAACACCTCCCAACCAGATGAAAAAACATTACAAACCTCTCCCTGAGATAACATTACGAACCAAAATCTTGAACCAATGATAAGAGTCACACGATCACGCACAACAACAACCAAGTGGTGAGAGGCATACAACATCGGAAAGCAATGTCAAAAACATTAAACAAAAAAAAACTGAAACAACTGATGACACAAGGTCGGAGGAAGATCGTAGATTGCTAGGATTTTAATGAACGAAGGGAAGGAACCGGCAGCAACAACAGCGGAAGACGGCGACGACGGCGGTGGCGGCAAGGACGTCTTCGGTGTCGGCGTCGGCGGTCTGCTGGAAGGTGGCGGCAGACAGTTGGCGGCGGCGGAAGGGTAGGTTATAGAGCAAATGTCGTGGTTACTAAATCAAAGAAACCCTATAGAGCAAATGTCGTGGTTACTAAGTTTGGAAATTGTGCTCTTACAAGATCACCCCATCTCCTCCAAAGGGCTGACTGGATCGGACTTCCAACCAAACCAGAGGATTAATACAAAAACAAAAAACCAACTATAAAACACAAAAGGAACACCTTGTAGCAAAGAGAAAAAAACAACAACCGTAATGTCTACGTTACAAAATACATAGTACATACGATGTTGAACACAATAATCGCAAACGATAAAGTATAATCAGACCAAACGATGGACCGAATATAAATAAATAACACAAAACGCATGACAGAATCCACAACGGATAGCAATCCTAATTGCAATGGGTCACAACGAGATTGTACATCAACTCCCCTGCATCAAGTACGGTAAAGGCACAGTGATCGCCTTTCTTGATTGCATTCTCGGAGACAAACACCTCCCAACCAGATGAAAAAACATTACAAACCTCTCCCTGAGATAACATTACGAACCAAAATCTTGAACCAATGATAAGAGTCACACGATCACGCACAACAACAACCAAGTGGTGAGAGGCATACAACATCGGAAAGCAATGTCAAAAACATTAAACAAAAAAAAAACTGAAACAACTGATGACACAAGGTCGGAGGAAGATCGTAGATTGCTAGGATTTTAATGAACGAAGGGAAGGAACCGGCGGCAACAACAGCGGAAGACGGCGACGACGGCGGTGGCGGCGAGGACGTCTTCGGTGTCGGCGTCGGCGGTCTGCTGGAAGGTGGCGGCAGACAGTTGGCGGCGGCGGAAGGGTAGGTTATAGAGCAAATGTCGTGGTTACTAAATCAAAGAAACCCTAAAAACTAACTAGAGTATAGCAAGCAAGTAGAGGTCGAACCCAAGGGAATTAAAACACCAAATCAATGCAGTCAAGTGAAATATCAACTAACGGACAAGTAACAAGTAACCAGGGGGGGTTTGATTGTATAAGGACACACAAGTAACAAGTATCAAGTAGAGAAACGTTGGGTTGAGAATATTATGCGAAGGGGTTTCACCTATCAAGTATCCACACAACAGTCAATCAAGTTGATCATAGATTATATCAAGTTCTTATCAATCCTAAGGAATGTTCCTATTCTAATATTTAGTATATCAGCAGGCCAACCGGTCCTGATAATACTTACTATTCAACAACCAAGGAAACCTCTCAAGGTTAAATCAAATATCAGCAAAGAGCACAATAATCATAAGGATGCATGCAACAACTTACAACCGTCAAGTATTAACATGCAATCAATTCTCCTTCATATAAGCAATCAACTACCAGATCATGCAAATATGAGTGCTATTATGACAAGGAATTCCACCGTCTATTGCTAGTCTAGCAATAGAAAACTATCCATCTAACTAGGTGGCCAATCTAGCAAAACTGAATAGAAATCATATGGATAAAAACAAGAGAATCAATACAAACCCAAAGGAAAATAACAAGAGTAATAAATCTCACAACTTAATAACTGAAGGCTTCAACCGCTAGGCAAAACAGTGGCATTAGTTCCTGCTCATGGTTGCAAGACTAAGAGTTGTAGATGGAAAAGATCATAAACAATAGAATGCAACTAGAGTTCTTAAATAGAGTCTAACCCTAGTTTCATCCCTCGATCTCGCTTGACTTGAGTGAGTTTTTCGAATCCACGAAGAACGCCTTCAAGGTTTGATCTAATGAGCTATGAACACACCAACCACTCGTTCGATCGATGAGGCAGAGATATGGACACACCAAACACTCATTCTCAAGATTGAATTGAAAAACGACACACGGAATCCAATTCAATCGAAAACTTCAACTAGGGTTCTACAAGCTATCAAAACTAACATAATTTTGGTTTGTATGATTTCAAAAATGCCTTCAAACCCTAAAAACTTAACTATTAATATTTCTAAGAGTAATACTAAAAATGGAATTGTCCAATACACATGCCCCTTGGGCCGAAATCCTCTTCATGACCAAAAGGCCCATATCTCTCACGAACTTGTTCAGTTTATTAGAGCTCTGGGGTATTACTAAAAAGGTAAAAGGTTAATATGGTAAATTAGTTCATTTTTTTGCCTATCAGAAAATTCACACTCTTCCACATTATGTAAAATATTTACTAAATGTCATCACATATCCTAAAAGACAAGATACAAAATAATATCATGACAATGTGAATAGTGAAGAGAGATCAAACGACAACATCCTTAAGATAAGAACCCCTAAAATAAGAACTTTGATCAAACGACTCTTCAATTAGAAAAAGGAGGGGTAATATTGTCTTTTGCTCTTCTGTTTGTTTTCTTCTTCCTCCGTCTACTGACTTAGGGCGTTTGGCGATTTTCTTCTCGAAATCCCTTTTCGATCTTCAATTCGCCATTGTTTTTCCTTCTCCAGTTCAGCATTTCAAAGTTTCTTGACGAGCCAGAAGACTCGAACATTCAAGCGGTACGAAAAACATCGATTTTCATGCTTTGTTTGGATGACCAGTGAGAAAGGAAGAGTTCAGCAAGCTTCCATTGGAGGAATCGAGGTCCTGGACTACTCAGTTATCTGAGCTGCAATACGCGATTGATAGGTGCTTGGATGAGATTCAACTTTCAAATTGAATTCTGAATCCCCAATCTGTTTTGACTGATTGTTTAATTGATTCTCCTATAAGCTTTGTTTCGAAGTTTGTATTGGGAATTAACTGATTGTTTAATTGGAAGGTTACAAGTGTGAATTATCATTCCAAGGTTCATATGTTGCTCTCTGCTGAACCAGTACATCTCTTGAAACTGCTAAGGGCCTCCATCGGGCAAAATGCAGAGTTAATGGTTATGGGGATCACTTCACTCGTATTGACAGGAAGTCTTTTTGTGACTACCAGCCTAGCCATGCTGCAAAAATCTGAATTGTAATGATTCTTGATGCGTTACCAAGCTGTGGGAGGTTGCACGCAACCTGTTCGATGAAATGCGCCAAAGAACAGTCCGCAGGAATTGTAATTTCTATTGAGTTTCTGATTGAATGTCATAATCATATTGAAGTCTCATGGCAGTACGCTATGAAGCAACTCCGTAGTCCCTCTTCAGCTCGGCTTAGACAGGCACGCGCTGTGGCTCCTTTTTCGGATGTGATTTGGGTCTATTCATCATTAAGGTATGGTTTCTTTGACTCTTTTGTATCTCGAAATCAATTTCCTTTTATTCGATGGGTCTGCTTACCAATTCGATTCAATCAATTCAGGACATGTAATCAGTTCAAGGCTTCGTATTCTCGAGGCACTGTAACAAAAGGTTGCTTTCTATGTTGCCCTCATTTTCAGGACATGAAATTGGCCAGTATTCCTGATTTTGAAGGCTTTTAACCTAGTCACTTGTCTAATTTTTATCATGATGACAATAATAAGGATCTATCATTTAGTAATTGAACCTCATGCCTCTGAATAAATTATTTATTCATTTTTTTTCATCTGGTTTAAGTAATTTATAAACAATATGGTATTTGCAATTTTTTAGGCATGATACAACTTTTGCTGGTACAAATAGAGTAGTAGTGTTTATAGTTACTGCAAGGCTGCTAGCATTGCCTTTCTGTTGGCAAGTGTTATTTTTTTTTTATAAAAAGTAAAGGCTTGAATATTTTGTTTTCCTATTTTCATCTGCTGAAAGTAAGTATAACTAGAACATTACTAATTGCTCTCTTTTGAACATTTCATTTCTGAATTGAATCAAATAGTTGTGTGGAAGAGTGGGAAGGGCAGACAAAGAAGTATATGCACATTTATATTACCCTGACAAGTCACTACTTACTGAACAAGCACTGGTGAGTTTTCTTCCAAATCACACTCCATCCGGTGAGATATCTCATTTTCTTGGTGATTATCGACCGAGACCGCTCAAAATTCCTGCTTAACATTTTTTTACTCGACTGCGCTGCAGTCTGGTTGTTTTTGAGTGAAAAAAATATAGTCCGATTCTGATTTCGGCAGTTGTTCACGTTCTTCGCATTTTGCAGGAATATGTCATCAAAATCTTTACATAGTAGTAGTATTGTATTAATTTTGAAAGTATTGAAGAAAGTGGATAGGCTCTTTAGAATTAGAACCTACAGTTATAAATAATGAAGTTACAGTGATAAGTCTTGAACCTGCAGTTATAAATCATGAACCTAGCTCTCTTAATATTTATGTGGATTCTTGATAAGGGTAAGTAGTTCAAAAATAATCCTACCTTCAATGTGAGTCTACTAGATCAGTTGTTCATGGCATGTATGTTTGTCTAACTCTACTTAATCACATGTTGTTGGTGATGTTGAAGGGAGATCATAAGAAACCTGGAATTACAGTTTGCTCTGATTTGAATGCTGAAGTAAAAAGCGAATATGATGCTGATGAGGGTATGTTGACTAAAATGGAGCTGGGTGGAGAACTAAACGTAGCTGCTGCTGGGGTTGATGGTCATGAACAACACTATGACAGAATTTCAGTGAGCGTTCAGGTCAGTATTATGATTGTGTGTCAACTTGTTTACAATATCTAACTAATATGACTTGTGAGCAGGACAATCTTTGTATGTCAGAAGTTCTTCCATTCCAGAAAAATAGCTCCCTTTCATCCAAATTTCTACGGTGGATTCAAGGTGCTGAACCCAGATCAACTCCGCTTCCAAAGGTTATTCTACAAGAATGTCTCATTCTGTATCTTAAGAAGCATGTTGTTTATCTTTCACATATAGACTATAGTGTTTGTATTTGACTACCTCAGCTGACAAGGATTAACATCTACTATGATATATGTAAAATATAGGTGGATTACATTGGAGGATGTATGCTATCAAAATTACTAAAAGAGTGGAGATTGATGGATGAGCTAGAAGTATTGCGTGCTATATTTTTGTTAGGCTCAGGTAACTTCTAGGCTTACAACATTCAAACTTGAGAAGTAGCTATCCCTTCTATGGATGATGTTTATTTTTCAGGTGATCTACAACATTTTTTGACAGTGATTTTTAATCGAATTGATAGAGGAGAATCCTGGGATGATGAATTTGAGTTAAATATGATATTGCAGGTGAATTTCGATTGTAAATAATGATTATGAATATGTGTAACTCTAGGGAACAGAGAATTATTTGCAGGTTTAGGTAAGGTGAATGTTGTTCTTGACTTCTAGGATTTTGTCTATCTGATCTCTGCTGTGTTCATCTTTAGAATCATGTTTGCATACATAATGATAGGTGGCGTCAACTTTAAGCATTGCATGTACATGGATACCGTTGTTTTCTTGGTAATGATATATTATGTAGTTGGAGGTAGTCATTGAGCAGATTTATTCCATCTTTGTAGGAGTCAATTACAAACTCTTCTGATCACATGATACTGAGTGCTCCTGATTCATTGATCATCTCTATTACGAAGCCTTCTGTTCTTGATGGAAGTGATGCACATAATTCTAACAAGTTTTTCTCAACTCCTCGAAAAATTCATGAACCCAGCTTGGGCATTAATGGGCTTGATGTGCTGAACTTCAGTTACAAGGTATGCATTGAAGTACTGAGTGAGAAGTTTAACATCCATCTTTCGTTACAGACTCCAACCTTTTCATTTCTCACAATTTTCTAATCAATTGGTTTCTTGGCCACTGGAACTCATTGCTAATACAGAGACTATAAAGAAGTATAATCTGGTAACTATTACTGTAATAATAGGAAAGATTATATTCTATATAGTAACTATTTCTGTATAGAATAATAGGAAAGCATATACATTTTTGTTGACTGTGAACGATATACAGTTCATCCAGTAACTATTACCGCAGTAATAGGAAAGCTTATATTCTATACAGGTGCTGCGTTTTCTGGTGAAGGTCCGACGTGCAAAATATGTGCTAGACAAAGCTCGAAGAGGGATTTGAAGGTTCCGATTATACCTTTAGTTTGTATCCAATGCACTTTGGTGTTAATCACAGGAATCATCAGCTTTGTAGAGAATTAATGGGGTTCATTTTCATTATCGAATTTTGTTCTGGAAATTTGAAACAATATTTTTATTAAAAGATTCCTGTTCTACACTGGTTTGCAGGAAAAACGAGCAGTAGCTTCTAACTCCAAGCACCATTGGTTAGTAGAGCAAAAACTTTTGCACTTCATTGATGCTTTCCACCAATACGTTATGGATCGAGTAAGAACTTAACTTTATTCTATCCTTTGTACTCAAGACTCCTATCCTTTCTTTGGTGATTCAGAAATGTCATCTGCTGTTTCTGAATCAGTGAGTGTATGGCTTCAGCTCGTTCCCTAGACGAAGTGATAGAAGTACACGATGTCTACTTGCTGTCAATACAAAGGCAATGTTTTGTAGTTCCAGACAAGCTCGCAAGTGAATATCTCATTCCCGATTTGTTCTTCTCTTTTATAGTTTACTATTTAAGGTAAGGGTAATCACTGTGTATTATCTACCATCTCAGTGGGCTCTAATAGCTAGCCGAATCAACACAATCCTGGGATTATCCTTGGATTTCTACAACATACACTTAGCAGCGGTGGCGCTGTCTCCACCATCAAAGCCAGATGTGAGAGGGAAGTCGATCGAATTGAAAAACAGTTCGATGACTGCATTGCCTTTCTTCTCAGAGTATTCATCCACTCCTTATTCTTGGTTCTTTCAATGCAGGTGTTGTCTACATATAATATGGTTGTCTGTTTTTTGCAGGTGTTGCCTTTCAAACTTAACGTAGTGCATTTCCCTCATCTAGCAGATCTTGTGACGCGGATCAACTACAACTACTTTTACATGTCTCATAGTGGTAACATGATCAATGCTCCTGGATCTGAGAACATCAAGCTTGGGAAAACCTTTCCTACAAGAACAACTTGAAATGGATTATCAATACTCTTTTCGACATGATCAATGCTCCTGGATCTAATAAATAGCTACTGGGATTCGCCCTCTTTTCGACAAGATTAGGCAGTATTTTTTTTTGTGTAATATCAAACACTTTATCAAGCACTAGTAATTCAGGTTTGTGACAAGAGACGAGACACTCAACATATCTTCTATGAGACTCTTGTCTAATGAACCTACAAGAGTAAACCTATGAACCTGTAAGTATAAACTTATGAACCCGCAACTATAAACTTATGAACCTGCACTATAAAATTAATGAACTTGGTAAAGTCATGAAATTACAAGTGTTTACCAAGGAAAATTCAAGTGAAAACTAGTGAATCCGCAAGTGAAAACTAATGAACCTATATTTAAAAGTTCATGAACAAATAACAAAAACCGGGCAAAAACACCCTAAATTACCTCACGTATTGTGTTCATTTATGAACCTGTAAAACTATCAGGATGAACCTCAAAGCTGTCAACATTAACCTACACGACTATTGATATGATCCTACAAAGACTATGAACACGAACTCTAAGGCCTTTTAGTGCAATGTGTTCATAACAAAAAAAAATCAGGTGAAAAAAAATCATGAACCTTCAGGACTATCGACATAAACCTACACGGTTATCAAAATGAACTGAATGCCTTTTAGTTCAATATGTTCATAACAAAGAAAATCGAGGTAAACATCCATGAACTTGCAAGGTTGTCGACATGAACTTACAAGGCTATTGCCATGAAACTACACGACTATCGACATGAACCTAAGACAATTTAGTGCAATGTGTTCATAGTAAAAAAATTAGGCTAAATGAACCTGCAAGACTATCAACATGAACCTGTAAGGCTATCGACATGAACCTACACGACTATCGACATGAACTTAAGGCATTTTAGTTCAATGTGAACATTAAAAAATAAATTAGGCTAAATGAACCTGCAAGACTATTAACATGAACCTGTAAGGCTATCGATATGAACCTACACGACTATCGACATGAACCTAGTGCCGTTTAGTTCAATGTGTTCATTAAAAAATAAATTAGGCTAAATGAACCTGCAAGACTATTAGCATGAACCTGTAAGGCTATCGACATGAACCTACATGACTATCGAAATGAACCTACATGACTATCGACATGAACCTAAGGCATTTTAGTTCAATGTTTCACTAATAAAAAACCGGGTTAAAAATATTCATGAACGTGCAAAACTATCGACATGAACCTATTGTCGTTTAGTTCAATATGGTTATTAAAAAATAAATTGGGCCAAATGAACTTGCAAAACTATCAACATGAACATGTAAGGCTAATCAAGTTCAATCATGTATATGTAAAGGTTCATGGGTTATAACAATCAAGTTCATCTGTATCAATGAACAAGTTTATGTCACAATTTGTACCTAAATGTGTAAACCAATGAACTTATTGACTAAACCACCGAACTATATGTCACTTTGAGCGTTAGACTGAGAATTTAAAAAACTAATGAACTTGGATAGTCTTTTTTTTTCCTGTTGCATTGATTCGCTAATGAACATGCCTAGCTTAACTACTGAACCTGTTGTTAGAGTAATTGAACATGTGATTAATTCATTCTTTCTTATTGAACTTTTGCTTACTTCATGAACCTGCATTGATACCCTAATGAACTTGCCTAGCTTAACCAATGAACCTATGAGGATGTGTTTGCTCTGAATTCCAAATTTCCAATAGTCAATAAACATACATATTGAAATGATTCCAAAGTTATCATAAATCCAATACACAAGAAGCTTTCTGACAATAATAAGTCTCATAGCAAGTTCATTAGTTTTCACTTGCAGGTTCACTAGTTTTTACTTGCAGGTTCACTAGTTTTCACTTGCAGGTTCATTAGTTTTCAATTGCAGGTTCACTAGTTTTCACTTGCAGGTTCACTAGTTTTCACTTGCAGGTTCATTAGTTTTCAATTGCAGGTTCACTAGTTTTTACTTGTAGGTTCATTAGTTTTCACTTGCAGGTTCACTAGTTTTCACTTGCAGGTTCGTTAGTTTTCAGTTGCGAACTCATAAGTTATAAATTACCGTTTCTTTAGTTCCACTTGCAGGTTCACTAGTATTGATCCAGGTTCATGGAGTAATTAATAAGAATTTAGTTTAGCAAAATAAAATAATGAAAAGTTCATAGTACTTGGATGCAAGTTCATAATAGTTTGTATGCTGGTTCATTTCTCTGGTTGCTACAATTCCATTTCTTTTGCCTTTTCAAAATACATGGACACGTAATCACGAAAGCCCTAACACAAATGAAAAAGAAAGCCAACGCACTATCAAGAAGAAGAAAAATTTATGGGAACCTTCAAAATAAAATAGATGAACTTCATATTACTTTTCTACGAACTTCTAGTACATTTTTCATGAATCATAAATTTAAAATTAGTGACCTTTTAAAACAAAATCTATGAACTTTCATTTTTATGTTTATGAATCTTAGGTTATAAGTTCGTGAACATGGATAAGTAAATCACTAAGTTTATGTAGATATGTTGGCATGTCGGTGGTTAGTGTATAACATGAGTAGCTTAGTTTAGGTTCATGTTAATTAGAATTAGTTTTGTTAGAATTAGTCTAGGTTCATCGTGGTCTATATGGAGGTTCAGAGTACTTAGATAGCAGGTTCATGATGATTTTATATTGGTTGCCTTAGATTCATGGTTATTTAAACTTAGGTTCATATGATTTTGCGATGAACTTTGTTGCCTTAGGTTCATCGAAAATTTACTTTTATACGTTCATCGTAAAAAAAGAATTGACATACCCGCTTGTAGGTTCATTGGATTTTCCATAAATAATTAAAATTTATGCGGGTTCATCAGTTTTAACTTGTAGGTTCATTGGATTTTCCATGCGATTTTTTATGAAGGTTAAATGAACCTAAGAGATTAAAACGTGTAAACCTGTGAACCTATAAATATGTGAACCAATGAACCTATGAACCTAAAGTGAAAAAAATTAATGAACCTGCTTGAAACCTACATGTCTAACTTGTTGAACCTACAGGTCTAACTTGTTGAACCTACATGTCTAATTTGTAGAACCTACAACTTATAGTTGTAGGTTCATGTGTTTTAACTTGCAAGTTCATAAGTTTTGTCTAACAAGTTCATTAGTTTTTTTATAACTTCTTTTTTATTTTCCGTAAAAAAAATACTGGGACAACCCTCTAGTTCATAATAAAAAAAGTATGTTAAGTTCATGAATTTATACTAGGTATACTAATTGTAAAAATACTCGGACAATCCTCATTTGTAGGCTAGCTAGTTTATAGATCAGGTTCATTATCTTTATATTTATGATTCACCTAATTTATACTAGGTTTACTAATTGTAAATCAAAAGGTGTAAAGTTCATGAGGTTCAATGTTTTGAACTTCAAGTTCATTAAAAAATTACAATAGATTCATACAAAAACACCATGAACCTACACATTGATACACATGAACCTGCATGTTAATTCACATGAACCCCTTGTTAAAACATATGAACCTCTACTTAGGTTCGTATTTTTCTCTTTCGTAACCTATGTAAGATTCAGACTCTAGGTTCATTTCGGTAGTCTTGAAGGTTCATGAGTTTGTTTATACTCTATTCTTTTCTTGTTATTCTTTTGATCAAAATGAACTTACATATCAAAGTTCATGAGAAATTTACCATAAGTTAATAAAAATATATCATAAATCTGATCGTATACAAGAGGAGGTTCGTAAACACTACACACGACATTCATATATGAGAGATACTTGTAGGTTCATTAATTTAGGCATACAGGTTCATCACTTTATATTGTCCGTTCACGAACATTAGCGGGTGACTCATAAAATTAATGCTAGCTTTATACTAATTATAAAGTTCATGACGAGAGATTTGCAAGTTCATGACGATAGACTTGCAGGTTCACGCTGATAGCCTTGAAGGTTCATTTTGGTAGTCTTGTAGGTTCATGAGATATTTATCCCCAACTTTTTTTTTCTTGTTATTGTTCTGAACAAAATGCGCTTACATATCAAAGTTCATGTGATTGATTCATTCTTTTTTCTATTGAACTTTTGCTTACTTCATGAACCTTAATTGATACCCTAATGAATCTGCCTAGCTTAACAAATGAACCTATGAGGATGTGTTTGCTCTGACCTTGAAATGTGTCATTGAATTGCAAATTTCCAATAGTCAATAAACATACATATTGAAATGATTCCAAAGTCACCATCAATTCAACACACAAGAAACTTTCTGACAATAATAAGACTTATAGCAGGTTCGTTAGTTTTCACTTGCAAGCTCACTAGTTTTCACTTGCAGGTTCATTAGTTTTCACTTGCAAGTTCACTAGTTTTCACTTGCAGGTTCGTTACTTTTCAGTTGCGAATTCGTAAGTTTTATCAATAATAAAAACCATGAACTTTCTGACAATAATAAAACAAATGAACCATGAAAATCCAATGAATTGACAAGATAAGACTCATGAACCTACATTGAAAAAACCATGAACTTGTGTATTGAGAAATTCAATGGACCTTTATGCATGGATAAATGAACTTAATGAACTTGTAGGCCTTAATCCAAGTCGTGAACCTATTTCAAACTACATAAGCTAAGAATGAAAAATAAAAAATATAAACATAAATGCAGGTTCATTTGTATGTACATGCAGGTTCATGTGTTTGTACATGCATGTTCATGTGTATGGACATGCAAGTTCATCCGGAAAAGTGAGCAAGTTCATGTGTAGAACGAGCTTGTTCATCCATTTTCTTAAAATCTAAAGTATAATTTTCATGAACCCCAGAGGTCATGAACCTATGTTTCAAGATTTACGGAAATTTATATTAAAGGTTCATAAGGTTTATAAATTTAGTTAACAAACATATATTGGGCATTAACTGTAAACTAGAGGTTTAACGAATTACCTAACATCATCCAAAATGCATAAATATATTATTTCAGGTTCACAACTAGTATCTTGTATGTTTATGATTTTTCTATTTGAGGTTCACGATTTTTCTAATGTAAGTTCGTGAGTTTTCTCTTTCAGGTTCAAAGAGTTTTCTCTTGCAGGTTTATGATTTTTATGAGATAATTGAGAATTGAGTTCATTTTCATGAACCTATAAGACAAACTAATGAACCTGCAGACTAATCTTGATGAACCGACATTAAAAATCTCATGAACACATAGGCTAACAACGGGAGGTTGAGTTCATGAAGCCCTGATTTTCAATCTTACTTAGGCTATGAATGAAAAAGAAAAATATAAACATAAATATAGGTTCATGTGTATTACAAGCAAGTTCATCAGTAACCAATGTACCTATTCATTTAAATTAAATTAAAAGTTCATAAGCCGTAAACTTATAAACATAGGTTTATAAAGATAAAAGTGAAGGTTTATAAATTTTATAATATAGGTTCAAAAATTATAAATGGATGTTCAAAAAGGTAAAATTGAAGTGGTGAACTTTTAAGTGTAAATCAATGTACGTGTATAAATAAATCAATGAACATGAACGAGTGAATTGATGAACTTGCAAGTGTAAATCAATGAACATGTATTAATAAATCAATGAACCTGAATGAGTGAATGACTGAACTTGTTAGTGTAAATCAATGAACTTACAATACATCAGTCACATAAAGAACCTTGCAAGTTCATGGTCAAAACTTGTCAAGTTCATAAATTTTCTTTGGTAGGCTGAACAATGTTTTTATTTATTTGAGGTTCATTATTTTTTTGTAGGTTCATGAGATTACATTAACAATTTTTTTTGAACGGTCATAAGTTTACATTAACAAAATTAATCAATGAACCTATACACATAAATCATTGAACCTGAACAACTGAAGTGATGAACTTGTAAGTGTAAATCAATGACCATGTATAAATAAATCAATGAACATGAACGAGTGAATTAATGAACTTGCAAGTGTAAATGAATGAATGTGATATAAATCAATCAATGAACTTGATATTTCTATTACAAGGCCACCACCCTCTACTTTCAGCATCCGAATATTGTTTGCAGCTGCCATTGGTCAAAGTCTAACTTTTTGAACCTACAAGTCTAACATGTTGAACCTACAAGTCTAACATGTTGAACCTACAAGTCTAACACGTTGAACCTACAAGTCTAACCTGTTGAACCTACAAGTCAAACATGTTGAACCTACAAGTCTAACCTGTTGAACCTACAAGTCTAATTTTTTGAACCTACAAGTGTAACCTGCTGAACCTACAAGTCTAACATATTGAACCTACAAGTCTAACTTGTTGAACCTGATGGAAAGAATGAATCTCCTTAATGTCTCTATATATCAAGCTCATACTATGTATGTACACAAGTGCGTCCATAACTACTACAACATAAATGCGAGCCCATTCAGATAACCTCGGCTAAAATCAACAAAAATGCAGGAAAATTTATACACCGATAAAATCCAGCACTATATTCAAGATGACTAGAATGCGAGGGACTGCGTTGCTTTGGACACACGATTGAGATTTTGCAATTTTATAATGTTAGTATGCCTTGAATCTGAATCACCCACTGCGACAGGTAGCACGGAGGTCTCGCTGACCGGTTAGCGAGTCGGGGGGTCCAGGGGGGCGATGCGCCCCCTGGCCTTGAGGGTCCGGGGGGGGGGGGGGGGGGGGGGGGCGGAGTTGCCCCGGGCCAAACGGTATACGATATCTGTTGTATGGGCTTTATTGGGCCTATCAGTTTCGTTGTTGGGCTTAGGGTTATTTAGCGCTATATATAGCGACTTATATGTAAACCCTAATTGTACCGAAAACTGTAATCAGCCTCCGTAATAATCTGATCTCCCTCTCCTGTGGACGTAGCCAATTTTGGTGAACCACGTAAACCTCTGTGTCTTTCTTGCGTTTATTGTTCTCGTTTTGATTCTGTTACAACAAACTGGTATCAGAGCAGGTTTGAATTTCCGCCGAGAACGATGTCTGTATCCATGACGAAGATCGACAAGTTTACAGGGAGAAACAATTTTAGTCTGTGGCGAATCAAGATGCAGGCTTTGCTGAAGCAAAACGTTTTGTGGGCGCCGTTAGCGAAAGACATGAATGGAATGGATGCAACATCCGTGGAGTTCAAAACTATGGAGGAAAAGGCTCATTCAATGATTATGCTGTACCTCGCCGACGATGTCATCACAGAAATTGCAGATCAGGAAACCGCCGCAAAGTTGTGGTTGTAGTTGGAGAGCCTCTACATGACGAAGTCATTGACCAACAAGTTGATGCTAAAGCAGCATCTGTTCAGTCTGCGTATGGAAGAAGGTACACCTCTTAGAGATCACCTTGATCAATTGAATACAATTCTGTTAGATTTGCGTAATATTGATGAGAAGGTTGATGATGAGGATGCTGCCTTGATTTTGTTGGTATCTCTGCCTTTGTCGTTTGAGAATTTTGTGCAGTCTTTCATCGTTGGGAAAGAGACTGTCTCGCTGGAGGAGGTTAGGTCTTCGCTTCACAACAGAGAGATGCGTCATAAGGCATCTGGTTCGGGTACAGAAAATCAGGCTTCCGGGTTAATGGCCAGTGGAAGCAAGGATGGTAAGAAGGGTAAGAAAAAGGGCCATTGGAAGAAGCAGCAGCAAGAGAGCCCTAAATTACCTAAAGACGTTTGTGCCTACTGTAAGGAAAATGGTCATTGGAGGAATGACTGTCCTAAGAGAAGGCAGCAGCAAGAACAGAAACCCGGTTCTGCTGCAGTAGCAGAAGATGATGCAGATTCTGAAAGTGATATTGTGCTGATGGTTGAGGAATACACCCATCATTCTGATATGTGGGTTCTTGATTCTGGAGCATCGTATCATATCTGTCCGAAAAGAGAGTTGTTCACAACATATAGCTACATACATGGAGGTAGCGTCTCTATGGCAAACGGACCTGTCTGCAAAGTGGTTGGGATCGGCTCAGTCAGATTCAGAACGCATACACAGTGAAGGAAGTCAAACATGTTCCACACTTGACTAAGAATCTGATATCTTTAAGCCTTCTGGATAGTAGGAGTTTCAGGTATGAAGGTGAAGATGGAATTCTGGTTGTCTGCAAGGGTTCTGAGGTGATTCTGAGAGGCGTCAAGCAGGAAACTTTGTATATCTTACAGGGTTCTACAGTAACAGGTTCTGCAGCTGTTGCATCAGTGGTTAATGGTGCTGATCTGACCAGACTATGGCATATGAGACTTGCTCATATGAGTGAACGTGGAATGCATATTTTTTTCCAAAGAAGACCTTCTGGGAGGTCACAAGATCAAGAGTCTAGAGTTCTGTGAGCATTGTGTGTTTGGGAAACTACATCGCTGCAAGTTTCCTATGGCAGTCCACCGAACTAAGGGCACGTTGGACTACATCCATTCAGATTGCTGGGGTCCTTCCCGTGTTGAGTCTTTGAGCGGTTACAGGTACTTTCTGTCTATTATTGATGATTACTCTAGGATGACATGGTTATTTATGACGAGGCATAAAGGAGAGGCATTCAGTAGATTCAAGGAATGGAAGACCTTAGTTGAAAATCAGACAAGAAAGAAGGTCAAAAAGCTGCGAACAGATAATGGTATGGAATTCTGTTCATATGAGTTTGATAAGTTCTGCAGAGATGAGGGTATTGCTCGGCATCACATAGTCAGGTATACACCACAACAGAATGGTGTAGCAGAACGAATGAATCAGACACTTTTAGAGAGAGCAAGATGCATGTTTTCTAATGTCGGTCTTGCTAGGAGGTTCTGGGCTGAAGCAGTAACAACAGCCTGCTATCTGATAAATCGGAGTCCACACACAGGCATTGATTGCAAGACACCTTATGAGGTGTGGTCTGGAAGAGCTGTTGACTACTCAAATCTGAGAGTTTTTGGCTGCAGTGCTTATTATCATGTAAGTGAGGGTAAGTTAGAGCCGAGAGCTAAGAAGAGAGTTTTCATGGGCTATGGTGTTGGTGTGAAAGGATACAGAATCTGGTCTGATAACAAGATTATACTGAACAGAAGTGTAGTCTTTGATGAGAGTTCTATGCTGAAATCCAAGACCATTGATATAGCAGAGAAAGAGGTTGTTGCTGAGGAGGTGGAGGTGCCATTTTCTCCAGGGAAAATTGAGGCACCTATGCCACAACCAGTTACTGATGAGCAAGATACAGATGAGTCTGAGAGTGCACTGCCAGAATCAGGTTCTGATGAAGTTCTCCATCGAAGTGTTGCTCAAGACCGACCAAGAAGGGTTGGAGTCAGACCTCCAGCAAGGTACAGGTTAGCTGATCTGGTAGGATATGCATTGCAGGTGGCCGAGGAGGTGGATGATAATGAACCGTCCACCTACAAAGCTGCAATATCTGGGAGTGAGTCAGCACAGTGGCTTGCTGCAATGGGAGAAGAGATGGAGTCTCTTCATAAGAATCAGACTTGGGAGCTGGTCAAATTGCCTGCTGATAGAAAGGTAGTCACTTGCAAGTGTGTTTTCAGGAAGAAGGAAGGAATGTCTGCTGCAGAGGGTATAAAGTACAAAGCAAGAGTGATTGCAAGCGGTTTCAGTCAGAGAGAGGGAGTAGACTACAACGAGATCTTCTCACCAGTAGTCAGACATACCTCAATCAGGGTGCTTCTAGCGATAGTTGCACATCAGGATCTGGAACTGGAGCAACTAGATGTGAAAACAACTTTCCTATATGGAGAGTTGGAGGAGGAAATATACATGTCTCAGCCAGATGGTTTTCAGGTTCCAGGAAAGGAGAATCATGTTTGCAAGTTGAAGAAGTCCTTATATGGGCTAAAGTAGTCCTCGAGGCAGTGGTATAAGCGGTTTGACACTTATATGAAGCAGCTTGGTTACAACAGAAGTCCATATCATTGTTGTGTGTACTACAATGACCTGCAGGGTGGTTCACGCATTTATCTGGTTCTGTATGTTGATGATATGCTGATTGCTGCTAAGAATAAGTCTGATATTCAGAAGTTGAAGGGTTCTCTCAGTGCAGAATTTGATATGAAAGATCTGGGTGTTGCTCGCAAGATTCTGGGAGTTGAGATCTATAGGGAAAGGAAGAAGAGAAAACTATTCCTCTCACAGGAAGGGTACATCAAGAAGATACTAAACAGGTTTGGAATGTCTTCAGCAAAGCCTATAGATACTCCAATGGCATCTAACAACAAGTTGGAAATGTACACAGTTCAGACTGATGAAGATCAGGATTACATGTCTCGAGTCCCATATGCCAGTGCAGTTGGGAGTTTGATGTATGCTATGGTCTGGACTCGACCAGATCTAGAATTCGTTGTTAGTGTGGTAAGTTGATACATGGTCAACCATGGGAAGGAACATTGGCAAGTTGTGAAGAGGATTTTCAGGTATCTTAGAGGTATCTCTGATGTTGGTCTTTGCTATGGGAATGACACTCAGTGTTTGGTTGCTGGCTATTCAGATTCTGATTATGCTGGAGATGTGGACAGTAGGAGATCTATGACTGGTTATGTGTTCACTCTAGGAGGTTCTGTGGTAAGCTGGAAGGCAACTCTACAGGCTACAGTTACTTTGTCTACTACAGAGGCAGAGTATATGGATTTGACAGAAGCTGCTAAGGAGGGAATATGGCTAAAGGGACTGGTTAATGATCTAGGCCTACATCAGGATCAGGCTTTAGTGTATTGTGACAGCTTGAGTGCAATATGCTTAACCAAGGATCATGTCCATCATGAGAAGACGAAACACATTGATGTCAGGTATCATTTTCTGAGGAATGAGAAGAGAATCCAGGTGAAGAAAGTAGGGACAACTGATAACCCTGCTGATATGTTAACTAAGTCAGTTCCTGAGAGCAAGTTCAAACACTGTTTGGACTTGCTCAACATCAGAGATCATTAGTTGCCCTGAGGGGCAATCTGAGGAAGAGGGAGATGTCTGTTATCTGGCACTGTCATGGTGCGTCTGAGAGTCTACCTGGAGGATTCAAGTCAAGGTGGAGATTTGTTAGTATGCCTTGAATCTGAATCACCCACTGTGACAGGTAGCACGGGGGTCTCGCTGCCCGGTCAGCGAGTCGGAGGGTCCAGGAGGGCGATGCGCCCCCTGGCCTAGAGGGTCCCGAGGGGGCGGAGTCGCCCCCGGGCCAAACGGTATACGATATCTGTTGTATGGGCTTTATTGGGCCTATCCGTTTCGTTGTTGGGCTTAGGGTTATTTAGCGCTATATATAGCGGCTTATATGTAAACCCTAATTGTACCGAAAACTGTAATCAGCCTCCGTTATAATCTGATCTCCCTCTCCTGTGAACGTAGACAATTTTGGTGAACCACGTAAACCTCTGTGTCTTTCTTGCGTTTATTGTTCTCGTTTCGATTCTGTTACAACATATAAAAAGTGACATCCTCAAATATGGTACAGTGCATTCCACAGTGGTGCTAAACACTATAAATTCCCCATTCTTACCTGTTAGAAGTTAGCTAATCGTCACAAATAAGATACACATTATGGAGCTCCTACATGAATAAAAATCTAAATGCAAAGGTTTAATGGTCTGAACTTGTAGAAAAGAAGTTTTGTTTAGTGCTGCCAAAGTCAGAGTCCTCACATTCGAGCAATAGTTGTGCCACTGTTCCCATTGTGGGTCTCTTGTTTCTATCTTCCTCCATGCAAGAAACTCCAATTTTAATCATAGTAGCAACTTCCTTGTTGCTGAATCTCCCCTCCAATCTTGGATCCACTATGTCCTCTACCCATGATAATGACAAGTCCTCATCGTCCAATTTCATTCTCATTTTCGCCACCTCTGTTTCCTGATCTTCACTACCTCCATTCTCCACCATAAAGGAGTTGCAGAGCCTAACCCCTTTGACCAACTCCAAGATGACGACTCCATAGCTGTAAACATCAACCTTTGCTGTTATGGGAAGGTTGACTGCCCACTCTGGAGCCATATACCCTGCAGTCCCTCGCATTCTAGTCATCTTGGATATTACTTGACCCACTTCTCAACCTGGTAAATCTCCTTAAGCAACCCGCACGTGTGCTTCCTCTCCCTCTTCTTGCTCAATTCCACAATCCTGTTCATAGTCATTGCAACACATCACTGTAAGTTTATCCATCCGGACATTAATAAATACACAAACTCGGGATTGACCCGATTCATCATATTTCTCATACCTGTCATGGATGGATAGGATAGGAGCGGCCCAGACGAAGTGGCGGGGTATGGGGTAATCGTTTTCGAGGCTTCGGTCATGGCAAGGTATTGCAGCAACCAGGGCCCACATGACTATGTAAACAACACAGTTCATGGTGTAAACTACTGCTGTAAATCCATGAGTTGTGCTGACATCGTTCCCCTTTGTAGGTGAGAGGTTGCATCCAATGGTATGGATTTGCCTGGATGCAGACCAGCTCCGAGACACGCTCCATGAGAGTGACTTCTGCAGGCTCCTGGGATCCTTGCTTGATTGGTGGTTCCTCACAAATGATCTGTTCACACAACAGTTTGTAATTGTTAACATTAGCTCTCAAATTCCTTGTGAAAAGAAGTTAATTGGGGAAAGAACATGCCTATTTTTGTGGAAGAAGGAGTTGAATCCCTTATATCTTCTTCCATCATCGCAGCAGCGAGATCAGACAACACCTTCTTGGCTCCTCGGATCTGACCTTCCCCTAAGCTCTTCTGAAAACTCTTTCTCCTACACTTACCACCATCAACAACATCAAACACAATCTCCAGAATTTGTTTCCATTGCCAGGTCTGTTCGATCCCATCCCTAATTGCATTACACACATCGAGCGCTTTGACGCTCCTCTCATAGAAATCCCCGATCAGCCTCTCTAATGGCGGTTTCGCCAAACACAATCTGTTATTCAGCAACAGGATCTCTCACAAGTTCTTCACCATTTAACTTTGAAGATCCACACCTAGAAACAAAGAAATACAAAATAGATTCTTATAAAACTTATCCACTAAAATTGAAAAAACTAAGAGGAACTATGGCAGAGAAGGTGTACGTGAGCCAAGTGAGCTCAGAACCTGCAACAATCTCATAAGAGATGCAATGACATATAATTCGTTCTTAGCAAACCACGATGCTAGACTACACTACAACTAGCATTCTAATTCTAACAAATTCTCATTCTATCAGTTAGACAAGTTCAAAGATGTCCAGAAGCACTATTATAAGTTCATTTATTCTACTTAATATTCATATTCTTACTCTTCAGCTTACATTCTTGAGAAGTCATCCAAATAAGAAACTAATGGACTACTTCAACACAGACATGAGAAACAATCAATAGCAATCTGTACCTTCAAACGTTGAACCAATGCAACAGAGTTGTTCCTTGTTTCATCAATCAAAATGAATCAGCCATTGGTGGTGTTGCACTGCAGTGCAGAGCCGCCTTGATCTTCTGGATAGTTCTATTCATGAGTCCATTCACCATCTCAATGGATTCGACAGTCAACTTAGCTGTCAGAATGTTGTCCATCAGAGGCTTCTTCTCCATTCTTGAATCTCAATGGATTCGACAATCAGCTTAGTGAAGAGGCAGTTTATTTAGGGTTTTCGATGACTTACAAATGAGGCTTCTTCTCCATTCCTGCGATCTCTTCTCCGTTTTCCGCCTTTGTTTTGGCGACGTCGTCATCACTGTTCTCGCCCGAGTCTCCAGCGACCTCCAGTTATGCTCTTGAACCACGCAACTTCTTGAAGAGGTGGATAGGTGTGCGTACTTCAGGAAGGAAAGCTATCAAAGGGGGCGAAGAGAAGCAGAGCCTTGGAGCGAAGAGGAGTCGTCTGCGGGATCGCCATCGCCATCGCCATGGATGTCGTAGTGTTGATAGCTTCTCCAACAATTTGGAATTAAACCCGTTTTACCATTTTGCCCCTCAGATAATCCTTTCAAATTACAAATTTTGCCACCGTTTAATTTGTTGGCTTTTTCCCTATTAAATGTCTCAAATTCAATCCAGACCGTTGACTAGCAGATCGGACGGCTCCTATTAGTTCTCCGTTCTTATCTTAAGGGAAACTTCTCCCTAGAACCTACATCTATGAATGGGACTCAATATAAATTAAACTATACAACACATGAATGTCGAAGATGGTTATATTAAAAACCACAAACTAATACCATCTATTTCTCATATAAAGTTGTTCACTCTTGAGAAAGTGATGGCAAATGGTATAGGGCCGTCCATTGGCCAAATATTGATTTCAGGCTTATGGGCCCTAATTAAAGTCTTTGAATTTTGAAGGATTTGTGCCTAATGCCCTATTGGACACTATACTTATAACAAGTACACTCCCAAACTAAGTCTTTAGTTTCTACCCCTCCCAAAAACTGGTATACACGCGCCCCTCTTCCCGGTACTCCCAATTTCATTTCAGATTATCCTCCGCCTCTTTGAATTTCTCCGGAAACCACTACAAGCTATCCCTTAGGTCTTCCACCTTCAGCGGGGGACATCGTTCTGGCTCCCTCTCCAGCCTCCCTAACTCCCTGGCGGAAAATCCTTACATCTACAGCTTCTCCTAGATCTGATCTGCTACCGCCAATTTCATGTCCAAGCTGCTTCATCACACCTACTCGTGGCGATGCTCAATCGATGGAAAGGACGTCATCATCACATAGTGGCGACTACGCCACACGATTGACACGGACGAGCTTCGAGAGAAGATAACACGGATCTGCCGGAGCCACCAGACCGGCCTCGTCCGCCTTCACGGCACTTCCATCTCCGGATGCTCCGTTTATCTCATAATCTCTCCATCGATATCAAATAAAGCCTCAATTTCTCTTTTCCTTCTCCTTTATATCGGTTTATCAGGTACAATCGCTCCTTGATTGTGAGATTTTCAGTCGCCTGTGATGTATGTGAGAAGAATTTCGTGTTCGGCGTTGTTTCGTTTTGGTTGATTTTGTTGTTCTAGTGTTTATTCTCTGGTTTAGGTGATGTTTGATGGTAGATTGCTATTTTGAGTTGTTTATGTGCTTGATTTTGTCATCTAGACGGTGTGTGATTAGGTATGTTTTCCTTTTTGGTTCCTGATGGCTTAAATCGTTTTGAGTTAGTTGGACTTTGTCACTCCGCTAACTGTTTAAAATATTGCATGAGCTGAATCAGGAATTTAATTTGAAACTTTCGAGTTAGTAGCTTATTAATTGCAATTCATATGATTGCTGAATGGCTGCTTGAAGATTTGGGGGCTTAAAGTAGGAAAATGAATAAACGAATATGACAGATATGGAACTTGGAAGCTATTGTTTGTCTGGTTGCACCTTGTGCAGTGTTGAAAACAAAATTGTGTTACGTTGACAAGTTATCAGTAATGTTGTCACATTATTTGTGTTGATGGTTTTATTAGTATTGTTGACAGAATATTGACAAGTTATCAGTAACTTGAGAAGGATTATGCATTGTTTGTGTTGATGGTTTTATTAGTATTATTGACAGAATATTGACAAGTTATCAGTAATTTGACAAGAATTATGCAGGGACAATGCAGTTTGTTTTAGTGTGTAAAAAAAAATTTATGTGTTGACAATTATTTTTTTGACAATGTAATTTAGTGGTGTTGACAAGTTTTGTAAAGTGTTGACAATGTTGACAATTTTGTAATATTACTCGTGTTGTATGTTTTTGACCGTTTATTAGTCGTGTAAACAATTTATTTAGTTGGGTTGACAACTTATTTAGTCGTGTTGACAACTTATTATTCTTGTTGACAACTTTGTTAAAAATTTAGTTGACAACTCTGTTAAAAACTTTGTTGACACCTCTGTTAAAAATTTTGTTGACAAGTTTTGTTGACATCTCTGTTATAATTTCCACGTCAGCAAAGGGTTATTATTGGTGTTGACAACTTATTATTCTTGTTGACAGCTCTGTTAAAAAATTTGTTGACAACTCTGTTAAAATTTTTGTTGACAACTCTGTTAAAAATTTTGTTGTCAGCTCTGTTATTATTGCCACGTCAGCAAATGAGTATTTTCATATAACTTAAAAAAATGATGCAAAAACTTAAAAAACATTAGAGCTTTGGGGTATTTACCCAAAAACCGGTGAATTCTGTCGTTTCCGCTTCCTCTCTTGATATTAGTTGTTCTTTCTGTTTGGGTTCTCACCGTCCGTTTCTTTTGCTTTTCATCCCCTAAATTGTAAACCATGCCCATCCTCCATTTTGAGTCCCCCTGCCTCTCTTCTCTCTCCCCGCAGTATATCAGAAACCACTCAACAATTCGCCCTCTCCGTTAAAAGTGACCTCTGCAAGACGATCGAAGTCCTAGTGAAGCACCATCGTTGTCGTCATCTCCGTGAGTATAGCATCTTCCATGTCAGAGAAACCGACTACAGATGTAATTGGCATTGCCTTTAGCACACTAAATCGAATATTTTCACTCTTATTCACCCTGCTTTGCGTACCCAGTTCGTTTGGCCTCTCTTTCTCTACCGTCATCGATTTCCTTCCCCAAACTCAATATCCGTGTGAAAAAGCGCAGTCGGAGCTCCCATAATCGCTTTTTGCAAGAGCGATGGAGGATTGCAAGGAAAGCTAGGTTAGCCCCTACCCTTACTAATTTCATTTATGTACCTCATGCCTTTCTTGATTCACCTCATCTGAACACAATATACAAAGCAACGGAATAACCCACTTCGAATTTGGGCTCGGAATACCGACACTGGAAAGAGGGGTTTAGTTCATGAAAGTAAGGATACTTTTGTGTTGCTCTTGATTCCCAAATTGGGGTTTCCAGGAAATAAGTCAACGAGTGACATTGAGCGGTGGTTGGTTTTGTAATGTCTCCTTGATTTGTAATTTCCCCATTTTGCTTATGTGATGGCTTCTAACACTTCCTAACGCAAAGAGCATAACTCTGTTTTGGTTTCGTTTGATTAGGGTTGGCCTTTCAATCAACTCTTTTTAGACAACTTCGATTTTGTTTGATGCTGAAATTAGCCCGTTCTGGTCAGCTGATCTTTGCTCTTCTGCATCTCTATAGGTTGTTTTGGCCAGTGACTGCATTGGCCCAGAGGTTGAAAGCGTGGTTGCTTCTCTTCTTGAGGGTGGGGTTTTACAAGGAAGAGGAGAAGAATGACCCAGAACTTGCAAATAAGCTTGCTCCTCTTGTTGATTTATATGTGAACGATGCCTTTGGTACTGCTCACAGAGCCCACGCATCAACTGAAGGTGTCACCAAATTTTTGAGGTCGTCTGTTGCTGGTTTCCTTTTGGAGAAGGTCAATATTCATTATGGCAGTTGGGAGTCTCATATTTGGTATGCAATCTTGATTTCTTAGGGAATTGTAATCAATTGTTGTTTGCGTTGGAATGGGGTCTCGATTTGATGAAATTCCTTATTTGTGTTTTCTAGGGATTGTGGGAAGCAAGTGTATCTTGGTGAGTGAATCTAGATTTCTTCGAAGTGTATGGAGGCTCACGCCGAGTTCTACCAGTCGATTCTCTCCGCCAAAAATGCCGCTGGAGATTAGACCACCAAGGAGATGCAGCGCGAAGCTGATGAGCAACCTGCAAACTCGGATTCGATTCCAACTTCAGAGATTTCATATGAACATGTGAAATCATGATAATAAGTAGACTACTGATGAGTTTTTTTGACCTTAAGATATCACTTTTAACCCCAAATTATGTGGATTATTCTGTTTAGGGTTTTTATTAAAATCGATGATTGTGATCTTCGGATGTGGGATCCGAAACTAATATGATACAAAGTTGTCTTTAATTTGTTGTTATATAAAAAATAATTGGGATCTTTTGCAATTTCCGTTGGGAAAGATACACTATTTATGCAAATTAATTAGAGATCTTACTTTACAGTGTGATTCATAATCTATGAGTTTTTTTTTATCAGCATCCTTCCACTCTTGAATGTCAAGCTGAATATTCATTGCTTCATCTTTCCCCAATTTTCTACACTGCATCCTACTCTACTGTTCGATTGACTGATTGTAAAGAGAAACTCTTTCAGATTTACTATTCTACATTGGAGAAACTCTTTCAGATTTATTGTGGAAAGCAGCGAAGAGGATGATTGAGGCGTTGTTCAAGGGTACTCTGCTATAGAGTGAAGATCCGAAGCCCCACGATACTGGAAAACTCTCAATGGCGGTCGTACAAGCGAACAGACCTCTTGAAGACCAATGTCAGGTCTACACTCTACACTCATTGGCGTCTACGACGGCCATGGAGGCTTCAAAGCATCTCGCTTCGTCAATACCAGAATTTCTTTCCAAGTCATTTATCTCTTACGCCTCTAAGAGCAGATGAATTCGTACTAATTTGCTGTGTTTGGTGCTTTTCGGTTGATTGTTTGGTACTGCTGAATTCCAATTACATTGTTCATGTTCACAACATGCATTATCGTGATTATATATTTGATCCATATTATTCAATTTCAGTATTCTGAATCTATTAACATGTGTAAGTTGTTATGATTTGATGTGCTTGCGTTGTAACTTTAAATTGTTTCCTGCGTATACACAGGCTCGGCTGACAAAACTGTTAAATTCTTGGATCTTGAAACCTTTGAGCTTATTGGAACTTCTGGACCTGAGGTGTTTAATTCTAATGGGAGCTAATACAAACTGTCTATATGTCACCTCAAATTGATTATTATTTGTTACGTGGCTGCTTCCTTTTCCTCTTTATCTAGACATCTGGAATTTGGGGCTTTTCCTGTTTATATCTCACTATATCACCCCTCTTGGGTTTTTCCTGTTTTATTTTGGTACGAATTTGGGGGTTTCTGCAATTTGTGAAAACCCTTTGTTTTACCTTTTTGGGATTGTAATGATTCGTTGCTTAATTTGTCTAATCACAAATTCACAAGGGTTTTGATTTATTTTTCCTCTTTTTTGTGAGCATGTGGGTATGGAACTCTTGAGGAGTTGCTTGAGGTTATCACCTGGCCCAGCCGGGCATCCATGATAAACCTGTAAGCTTAGCTTACATAACTTTTCAGATTCTGGGTTCTTTCTTTAAAGTGTTTTGGGATTAAAAAATTATGTGAATTTGTGCAGGTTGGTTTTCTTAATGTAGATGGGTATTACAACTCCCTTCTGACATTCATTGACAAAGCAGTGGATGATGGATTCATTAAGCCTTCCCAACGCCACATCTTTGTGTGTGGTTTTTGCACATTTCTTCGATATTCTTTTCAGTTTATGCATATATGGAAATAAATCATAAGGCTAATTTATGTGTCGTTTTTACAGGTTCTATATCAGCCGAGGTGCTGGCAACGATGATTAATTAACTCGACGTAGATGAAAATGGCGCCATTGAGTTTCAGGAGTTGTTGAAAATCATGGCCAGAAAGTTTTAGGTATAGTACATCACTATATCCATATCTTATCGCCATTTTTGTTTCATTTTGAAAAGTCTTGGTTTGATTAGTATACCAAACTATATACACCATGCGTTCAATAAAAATTTATTGAACATGAAGTGAGTTAATTGTGAATTTGAATGTTGATACTGCACATGCGGCTGCTAGGTAGGAAGTTCATCTTTCTCAGTATCCTAAATCTTAGTAGTTTTTCAATTAAAAAAAAATTCGATGCACAGAGAAACAGAGAGAGTGCGATATGAAGACCGAGAGAACCGGGACGAGTTGTTGTCGTTGTGATGGCGATTGTTCAAACGGTTTGCATTCATGGTGTCTCGTGGAGTCAATTCTTGACTGTTGGTATTCTCCTCCTTCCGTTTTCCTTTTCATCGCCCTGTTACGCAGGTGTTTTCACAGTGAATGAAAACTAAGCTCCTCCTCCTCTGCAATTCACTTCCTCCTCTGCAAACTAAGATCCTCTTTTTCTATCACTTGAACTTTGAACTTCTCATGCTTTTGAATTGTTTGGATACTTTTGAATTGTTTTCATGACTTTAGACATAGTTTTTCTATTGGTTTTATGACTTTTTCCATGTTTGCAATTGATTTTTTATATTGTTCAGGCCTTTTAAGATGTTTACTGCAGTTCTCAGGTATATCAAGCCCTAGGCGACCCTAGGCGCGCCCGGGAGGGCTCACCGCCCAGGGTCGCCCAACGCCCTTTTATTCACTGTGTTATCGAGTGGACCTGTAATTGGTTGAACAACAACACATAGATATTCAAGTAAGTGCAATTGAAATCATTCTAAACTGAACTGCATCTGAACAATTGACATATAATAATGAATTTTAGAAGGAGTCTATTTTATGTTAACAAACATATTATGGTTACCTTTTAGAAACTGAAGTATACTATATATTCTACAAAAGAAGCATTCATGAGCTGCAAATGAAGTATCAGGAGGATATGGAAAATTTAGGTAAATCGAGTCCCCGATGGCATTTTTGTTTTAAGAACATAAGGATTGAGCTAACCTTGCTTTGTATTCTCAGAGGTAACCACCTCCACAAATGATCCTATGATGCCTCTTGGTACCAAAAGGTTCTTGCAGAAAACAAAAAGTTATGATTATAAGCTGCCCAGAACCAGTGGTATAGAATATTATAAGTAGATTTTTTTTAAACAAATAGTAGACTTAGTTGAACGCTTCTCTTTTTGCATATAGCTATTATATAAACTTGGTAAATTGGTGCTTTTGTGTTGGATATTCTTTATGCTATTTCAGCTCATTAAATTTACCAAATTTTAATTCTTAATTTTTACTCATCGTCTCATAAAGAAATGAAATACCAGTTACATGTTAAACGTTATCTGAGTGATCTAACCACTGTTTGATTTCTTGAGATAACATTATATAGTTATCCCGTGTTTATGCTTTTTGTGTACGTTATTGATCTGTTGAAGGAATTGATTAGATAATAAGGATATCAGGTGTGTGATTAGTGTACCTCATAGCAACTAATTTACTTGCCTTTGATTTAACTAAATTTAACTATGCAGATGCTACCAGTTGAGCTTGAAAGCATGTTATTGTCGCATCCAAAAGTAGAGGATGCTGCTGTTATTCTGTACACATCCATTCCGATCTTATAACTACACTGGTTTGAATTTTATATTGGTTTAAAAGAAGAAAAAATCATATTCATTATCATATATATAGATGAATCATGTTGATTTTCTGAAACTACGTGATTATTTAGATATCCGTATCCCGCAGCAAAGGATGGACAAATCAAGACCTTGGAGGTCACTCTTCGTCTCTTTCAATCTCGGTGTTGACGTGATTGACTAACAAATTATCAATCGTGTAAATGGCATTTGTTTAGACCATAGAGAACATTTTTAATTTACACATCTTTTTGGTTAAACTCTATGACTTGATGCACTGAACATTCATTCTATGCTGATTGTCGACAATTTCAATTTCTTTTACCGCCTGGTTTTGTATGTTGTGCGTCTATTTTAGTTTCTCAGTTTCCTAACAGTATTAGGAATAAAAAAGAAGAGAAAGACCGAATATATTGAAGTATACATGATCTTGAGTCTATGAACTTTATAAGTTTAGTTGTGAAAATCATATACTGAATTTTGTTGTTGCTTCCAAGAACAATTTATCATTTGTGCAAACCTGGACTGCAAATCAGATAAATAATAACGAGGTTTTATTCTTATGTTGGGCAACTTTAGCAGGAAATATTTCATAGCATCAGAAACCAAGGAGTATAAGGTGGAACCACTGTTACCACCCTTATGTTTGAGCAACTTTACATGTTCATTTTGCTTCCGGGTTTAGTAGTACTTTCATTTTTTGCAATCGGTTTGGTGTTTTTTACTGTTTTAATTCATTTGTGATTAGGTCTGTGTTGAGTTCGCGCAGGAAACACTTGGCTCCTTGGTCATCTTGCAGTTTCACCAGCTCCGACGATAGTGTTGGGGATGGTAATTTATGAGCTTAGGTTGTAACCTAGATCAGACCAGCTCCCAAAATAAGGTAATTTTCTCTATTTTATTTGAGAGAAAAAAAACGTTCAAATGTCTATGTGAACTTTTTGGATGTGTAGCTGAGGCAAAAGTGTCTGGCAATAGGGACACACAGATGTTGATCGGGTTGTAGATGAAAATATAGCTCTTGGGAAAGAATGAGGTAAGTTTTTTGTTTTGATAGCTCTTTGGATCTTAAGTTGTTTGAGCACTTTTCTGCAGCTTTGGGTTCTTATATGTAGAATTCGGATTTGATGGTGATGCTTCAGATAAATTCTAAGGCCACATACAAAGTGATGGCAACTGGATCAAAATTCCTAATAGGTATACTTGATTTCGAATATACTATAATTTTAAGGCCACATACAAATCATACTAGCAACGAGCTATATTTTGAACAATAGAGTAATAATTTTATATTGAATGTTTATTTATGCAATTTGGTGGTTGTAGAATTTGTTACAGGTAACTCTGTGAGTTCTTTTTGTAGCCTGATTTAAGTATTCGTAAAATATTGATTGTGGATTGGGATGTTCATCATGCTATATATTATTATCTTTCTATTCGGGTTTGAGGGATTGCTTCAAAATGAAAATATTTAGTGATCTGTACCACTTTTCTATGTGATTGCAGGCAGAACCCTGGGCAGTTTGAGTACTTCAGAAAATATGATGACTTGGAGGTTAGAGATAAACTTTTTGACCAATATCAAAGACTCTTACTTTTTCATGATGTCCATATTTAGGTAAACAGTTGTGTTGCTGCAGTTACACTTTCGTCAAGGTCACTACCTGTGCTAAGATGAAGGATGCCTTGGAAAATTTTGATTGTGTTCCAGTCAGGAGCTGAAATTAAGGTTATATTTTGTATTGGCTGTATCTATCACCCAAAATGCATGCCACTGTCATTGTACTTCCTATACATACTATCACTTTTCTTCTGACAGTTTCCCTTGATATTTTTGTTTCTTAATACAGAGGCATAATGCTATGGAACATGGAGGTCGCATGTTCAGATCACAACGCAATGTTGTTCTGTAGGTTTGCTCCAAAAATTATGTTTTGTGAAGTCCTTTTTTTGTCTGTGGTTATATAATTTTACACTTATTCACGCAGTCTGAAATCAATTGTTCTATTTTTATATATTTTATTTGTTTGCTTGTAGATACCTATAATTTCAGATACTGAAGGCCTATTGAATCAGGATCTCGGCGTGGAAGAGGGAGAGTTGTGTAGTTCCGTCAGGATTCATCTTCAGGCAATCAGCTTAGCATGGCTATTCAAGCTAGCTTGGAGAGCGCTTATGCATGTATTGGATTAGTTCTCATTGTTACATTGACAAATGACAATAGATGTGAGTAGAATTGTACTAATTCTAAAAATAGAAGTTATGTGAGCAGTGCAATACAAGATAGATTAGGACATTGGAGTAACGTTAGCTTATGTGGTTTATTCAGCTTAGTAGCACCCATATACGAGATCTTATTTCCTTTAAGCTATCAACACTTAGTTTGGGTTGTTGTGTGAATATGAATACTAATTTTGAAAACATTCTAGGAAATTGACTTTCGTTGTGAAAACAACAAAAACAATGGCTTGGCACTTTTCGACAATAAGGGTCCCTTTGCCCCTGATTGGACAATAGGGATAGTTTCTAATCCTATTCCGTTTCACTTGAAGAAACTAACCTTTTTTGTCAAACCCTAATTTAAATCTCTTTTCTCCATCAACCTCCACCCTTCTCCATCAGCCTTCACCCTTGTTCCCTTCAATTTCCATTCTCCTTCCGCTCTCACGAGTTATTCATCTCAGATCTGGAGGTTGTCAAAGCTCGTCGGGGCTGCTCTTCGAGTCTCTACGACACAACCACAGTGTTCAACGTCCGGTCAAGAATGGCGCCGTCCAGATTTGCGACTCTGCGTTGCATATGGAGGTTATCCAAGCTCGTCCAGATCTATTCATCTCAGATATGTTGTCGGCGTTGCATATGGAGGCTGTCGAGGCTCTTCGAGTCGCTACGGCACATCCACGGTGTTCAACGCCGGTCAAGAGGTGGAAGAAGAAACGGATCCATGTAGCGAAGTCGTCCAAACATCGTCTCTGACTTCCTTCAGTCACAATTTTTATTCTCCTGCCCAGATCCAACGTCAGAGGCAAAGTCGGGGTTTTGAAACCCTACGCTAAAGTCATCCTCTGGTAGAGACAAGTTTGGATGACAATTTTCACCCTACGCTAAAGTCATCATCTGCCGTAGGTAAAGTCGTGGATCTAATTTTCTATCATCGAATATTCCGGTTACAGTTTGGATGACAGTTTTTTGGATATTCGGATGATCGGATTCGAATGTGTCATCGGATGAAGGTTTTTTTGCTCTTCTGATTGAACAACATTGTATATTTTGGATGACAAACTAACTTTTTTGTCTTCTGATTTGAACATGCTCGATTCGATTCGTATGATTTAGTAATGTTTTGATGACAGTAAATATTTTGTGTCGTACTTATATATTGGTGATATAATGATACGCTGATATTTTATTTTTTGTATTCAAATCACCTAATAGTACTCATGTTTATATTCTCCATGTAATCGATAATGTTTTCGGCTTAGGTTTGGAATGATAGTTTCCAGTTCATGTCGTCGGATGACAGTTCATGTCGTCGATGACAGTTCATGCTGCCGGGATGACAGTTCATGTCATCGGTGTTTTTTCATTCATCTTAAGATACAATATTAATAAAAATGATGACAAAAATTATAATCAAATATGATAAAAATATTAATATAAATGATGACAAAAATTATAATCAAATATGATAAAAAAATATCATAAACGCAAACTATCATCAACCAAAATTACTGTCATCAACCGAAATTGCTGTCATCGACCGAAAATACTGTCATCCACCGAAATTACTGTCATAAAAAAAAATTATTGTCACCAACACAAACTGTCATCCACACAAAAAGGTTAGTTTACACTCTACAAATTTATAGGGTTAGAAAATATAAGTGAGAGTACAAAAAGGTTACTTAACCAAAATTTGGACACTTTTCTGTTAGACGGGCCTCCACGCGACCACGTACCGAGTGGTCCACAAACCGCCTCTCGATTCGTATTTGCGTAATTACACAAAATCCTCAGTATAAAATAATACCGTACAGATCTATACATATACAAAAACAGAGCGTTGTTTTGCCACATGTCGCCCTTACGTTCGATCCGCCTATATGTCGGTCTCTAAGCTATGCCACTTCATTCACCATGTCATCCTCCTCATCACCCGACTTTATACTTAATAAGGAAAAAATCAGAAAGACATCTAATAAATCTATCTATCTATACATATACTAAAACAGAGCGATGTTTCGTCACATGTCGCCCTTACGTTCAATTCGCCTATGTGTCAGCTTCTGAGCTATGCCACCTCATTAGCCACGCCATCTGCCACGTCGTCATGACTTAGAAAAAATTAATATCTTACCTAAAAATCTTATCTTTTTCCCATCTGTACGTATTAAATTAATTAATTAACTATTTCTTATCTAACAATTTTTTATCTTCTTCTCATCTATACATATTAATTTAATTACATAATTATCTTTTAACCAAAAAAATTTATCTACTTTCTACACACTATCTAAATAAAATTTTATTTCTCAAAGTTTTTATCTTTTTTCAAGTCATATACATTAAGATAATATCTCTATTCTTTTGATATCTATTTTGGACAATATTAATATCTAGGTTAACTTTTCATAATTCCCTCTATATAAACTTATTATACATAAGCCAATACAATCACTTTTCATAATCCTCTCTATATAAACTTACTACACACTATCTAGATATTTAAAAAGTTGATTTTATTCTATTCTTCCCTAATATCAATTTTCTATTTGATGGTTTCATTGGCTAAAGTAGCGCGCGGGGGTGGAGTAGAGTTTAGGAGTTCAAAGATGGTATCTGCTACTATTCAGTCGAGATCACGATTGTTCTGCGAACTCAGGTAACTCTGCATTGTTGAGTTCTCGTGCACCATTTTCGTTATTCCCTCGTTTGATATTTGATAATTCATGATACATTCGCTGGATGCACCATGGTTTACTTATTGAATGTGTATTATCACCAATTGCAAGTAGAAACTAGTAGTGACCTGTGCCATGGGTATTTCATATTGTTCGTCATAAAAATTCATACAGTTTAAACCAAGTTTGTTTAAAAATTAAGTTTAACTTTCACCAAATAAGCGAAATAAATTTAACTTTTTCTTTGTGAATACTAATTAATACATATTTATTTCATGAATGATATATAATTTAATATATATATATATATCATAATTAAAATTTAAAATTTATTCTTAATAGGATATGATTATTTGTATTGTTTTTTTATGTTGAATGAAGTGATTGTTTTATAAGATTTATTGTTGAGTTAATTATTCAATATATTTTTAATTAAAATTAAAAATAAAAAATAAAAATAACTTTAACAAACTAGCCTAGAATCACTTTAGAGCTCTAAAAGTCTCAGCTTTAATATTAATATATAAGATAGATTGCTTTCATTTGTTGCGGATTGTGCTACTATGAAGTTCGGTAATGGAGACAATTGAAATCGCTGCGTTTTGTTCTTACGATAGAGTTCAATTTACTAATGGGGATGAAATCACTGCGTCTTATTCGTTAGATCATGATAGAAGACTGATAGTTATTTGCTGGAAGCATAAATTGCTTGCATCTGTTGCTTATTATTCTACTATAGAGTTCGACAATGGAGCCCATTGAAATCACTGCGTCTGATTTAAGTTCAGTTGGTGAAGTAGGGCAAATATCCAAATACTTTTTCGCATATGAGGAGCTGTGCCTTGACCTTTCTCGTTGTTGTTCTCTGTACTGTGTACTAGTACCGATCTTGTGATATCTAAGTTGCTGCTGATTTGCTATTTTCACAAGCTTTGAGATCAATGTGGATTGCTTACTTTGTATCTTATAACTGGCTGCATCCTTTGTGCTGTAACAGTGAGTTTGAGCTTGAAGCGAAGCCATTTTCTTGATAAAGCATAACTAATCCTGCTTGAAATCGATGCGAAGAAACTAGCTGGTTGTCCTGGGGAGGGATTGTGTAGCAGATGGAAACTAATAGAAGTTTTGTCAAAATATGAGGTAGGGTGGTCAGATCCATTTCTGGTAAAGTATCATTGTCTTATGTGCTAATCTGTTAAATCAAATTTGTATTGAAATGATTAAAGGATCTCTGCTGACTGCTAGTCCATGTTATTAATCTAGGTTGAACTTAGAATGCAGTAGAGTAGGAGTATATTCGGTGCTTCGGCAAGATCTGCTACGATAATTTAGTTGAAAGAGCAATATTAAACATCCAATGAAACTGGAAAAAATATACACATCCCAGTAACTTAGAAGTTACAAAAGCCAACCTGAAACATACAAGCAACATAAGAAATCTATTGACCCTGCAATAAAAAAACTAAAAACACCTTATCAAGAAATAAAAACATATTAAAATTCTTAACCCAAACTATTAGAGATATTAGGAAGATATTAGGAAAAGATATTCCCGTATCATATCTTCTGTAATTAGGGTAACAAGATATTGGATGTACCTTATTCTCCAAGCCTAGGTTTCTAGTATATATAGGGTTGTATATTGTTCATTGAAACAAAGGAGGAATCATATCAGATTAATGAGTTCTACATGGTATCTGAGCCAACACACTAACCCTAAACACATCGACCCGTCCCCCTCCGCTACATCATCTCCACAGTCAAATTATTTATTTATTTTTCTCCAGATCGTTTGCGATCTCTACCTAACCGATCAGTTTCGATCTTCTGACTACCTACAACAATGGTTGTCACCGATAGCGGGGCGGCGTTGTCTTCAACGTCGCCATATTATATGCATCCCTCGGACCATCCAGGCATGAACATCAGCACCGTCACCTTCAAAGGCGACAACTTTCAGGCTTGGGAGAAGGCGTTGCGTAATGCTTTTCGAGCAAAACGCAAGTACGGGTTTCTTGATGGAACCATAACTGAACCATCGGTAACTACTGCCGAATATGATGACTGGGTAAGCGTCAATTCTATGCTTGTCGCTTGGGTTCTTCAATCTATAGAACCCTCGATTCGTGATTCGATCACATACTCCGACTCCGTGAAATCTCTTTGGGATGGCATGAAGCAGCGTTTCTCTCTTGGCAATGCACCTCGCATCCATCAGCTTCGCACCGAGCTCGCTCGCTGCAATCAAAACGGCCAAGCTATTGCTGATTACTATGGTCGTCTTCAAAAACTATGGGAGGAATTGCAGAATTATACATCTCCCATTACTTGCTGTTGCAAGAAGACAGATTGTTCTTCAATCTCGACACCTGTCTCTGAACGCGAGGAGGAACACGTTCATCAGTTTCTCATGGGCCTTGACAACTCGATTTATGGGCATCTACGTTCCAACCTTCTCTCGCTTGATCCTCTGCCTCCTCTGCTTCGGGTTTATTCCCTGACAATGCAGGAAGAACGCCATCATGCCTTGTCAATTCAACAAGTTCCTCGCATCGATGCACTTGCCATGGCTGCAAAGGTACCTATTCCGCCCCCTTCGAAGCACAATGAACCGAAACCAACGTGCACTCACTGCGGAAAGCAAGGTCATGCTGTCTCTTCATGCTTTAAATTAATTGGTTTTCCCGAATGGTGGGGAGAACTTAGACAGAACCAGCAACCTGGCCGAGAGCACAATCAGTCTGGCCGAGGGCGTAGTCGTTCTGGCTCCTCTTCAGGTCGTGGAGGAGGAAGGGCAAATGCTGCACAAGTTTCTGGCGAATCCACATCCGCTCTGCCTACTGCTGCTGATCGGGCAGATCTTACACCAGCTTTGACAGACATTCCATTTAATCAGATGTTGCAGATGTTTCAGAAAATGCAATCTTCTTCCTCAAGAGATAAATTAATGGGTAAGAATCCATGGATACTTGACACCGGAGCTTCGTATCATATGACGGGAGATCGAACATTATTGTTTGATCTTGTTGATACACCCCCTGTTGTGATAACCCTTCCCGATGGATCTCAGTCGACTTCGGTCGTCTCCGGCACAGTATTGTTTGGGGATACGTTTCGTGTTCCTGATGTTTTGCTCATTCCAGACTTCAACTGCAATTTATTGTCTTTGAAACAATTGACTTGCTCTCTTTCTTGTATTGTGACTCTTACTTCTCGCCTTTGTGTGATTCAGGACCTAGCTACGAGGATGGTGATTGGAGCCGGTAATACAGAGGGAGGGGTCTACTTGCTGCGTGTCGTTCATTCTGCGTCACCAATTTGCTCGGTTGCTCAGTCTACATCAACTCAGCTGTGGCACAAGCGTTTGGGTCATGCTGCATATCAGTCTATCCTTAAGTTACCTCTGATTCTAAGTTAAATTCTAGTTTACAAGAACCATGTTCTATTTGTTTACAAGCCAAGCAGACTCGCGATTGTTTTCCAATTAGCATCAATAAAGCATCTATTTCTTTTGAGCTTATACACGCTGATGTTTGGGGTCCGTATAGCACGACGTCTCTATGTGGTGCTCGTTATTTTCTAACGATTGTTGACGATTATTCTAGATGCGTATGGGTGCATCTTATGGCTTCCAAGACGGAAGTTGGTTATTTGGTGAAGAAATTATGTGCTTTTGCTTCTACTCAGTTTGGCCTCAAAGTCAAACGTTTTCGCACCGACAACGGCACTGAATTCTTCTCCCTTCGCGAGTACTTCAACTCCAATGGTATTATTCTTAAAACATCTTGTGTTGCTACACCAGAACAGAACGGTCGGGCTGAGAGAAAGCACCGACATATCTTGAATGTTGCTCGTTCTCTTCGATTTCAGGCATCTCTTCCCCTCAAATTTTGGGGTGATTGTGTTCTTAGTGCAACTTACCTTATTAATCGTACTCCATCTTCGGTTCTTGATTACAGGACTCCATACGAGCTCTTATATGGCAGTCCACCAAGCTACGCTCATCTTCGGGTTCTTGGCTGTTTATGTCATGCCTCAGTTCAGCCAAGAAACCCCGACAAATTTGCTTCGAGAAGTCGCAGGTGCGTCTTCATCGGCTATCCGTATGGAAAGAAATGTTGGAAACTTTTTGATCTAGACACCAGGACGTCATTTGTCTCTCGTGATGTTGTTTTTCTGGAGTCGACATTCCCATTTGATGAACCACCCGCTCAGATCGAGGCTCCGACTGATGTTGCTCTTCGATCTCCGGCTTTGGTCGATTGTGAACCTGCTGCTGCACAGACCTCAGTACAAACTGAGTTCAGTCCGACATCCACCCCTTCTGTTGTTCCCATCTCCGACGAAAGGGGGAGTTCGTCGATTTTACCCAGCACTCCAGAATCAGTTCGCCGCAGTTCTCGACCCCGAGCAACACCTGCCCATCTTTGAGATTACGTTTGCAATACGACACGCATTCAAGACCCCCCTCTGTCTTCAACACCGGCTCCTCTCGTCAAACAATCCTCAGGTAAACCTTACCCTATAGATAATTATGTCAACTGCTCCAAATTTTCTGTTCCTCATACGCAGTTTGTGGCTGCACTCACTACCACCAACGAACCCACCGGTTATAATGAAGCAGCCCGCTCACCGCAATAGCGGGAGGCAATGACTGCTGAACTGGATGCACTGGCGCAAAATGGGACATGGGAAATCACTACTCTTCTGCCTGACAAGAAGCAGATAGGTTGTAAATAGGTGTTTCGAATTAAACATCGAGCGGACGGTTCGATCGAGCGTTACAAAGCTCGTTTGGTTGTTCTTGGTAATAGGCAAGTAGAGGGCATTGATTATACTGAAACATTTGCACTAGTGGCAAAAATGACATCGGTTCGAGTTTTTCTTACCGTTGCAGCTATTCGAGGGTGGTCTCTACATCAAATGGATGTGCACAACGCTTTTCTCCATGGCGATCTTGATGAGGAGGTTTATATGAGACCTCCTCCGGGCTTTATCATCCCTTCTGGCAAGGTCTGTCGTCTTCGAAAATCATTATATGGTATTTGGCAGGCGCCTCGAAATTGGTTCGCCAAGCTCGCTTCGTCCTTGCGTCGTTTCGGCTTTCAACAGTCTAGGGCCGATTACTCCTTATTTTCGCTGCACACCTCGGATCACACTCTTCATGTTCTCGTCTATGTCGACGATCTCATCATCTCAGGTGACTCTCCTATTGCCATTGCTCGCTTCAAGGCTTACTTGCAAAGTTGTTTTCGTATGAAGGATCTCAGATCCCTCAAGTATTTCTTAGGCCTTGAAGTAGCTCAAGGTCGAGACGGTATTGTCCTGTGTCAACGGAAGTATGCTATGGACATTCTATCTGAAGCCGGTTTACTCGGGTCTCGTCCCTCTGATTTTCCTCTACCGCAGAACCATGAGTTAGGAAAGTCTACTGCACCTCTGTTCTCGGATCCTATGAAATATCGTCGGCTCGTGGGTCGTCTAATTTATTTGACGATCACACGTCCTGAGTTGAGTTACTCCATTCACATATTGTCTCAGTTTATGCAGTATCCGACAGTCGATCATTGGAGCTCGGGTGTACGAGTGCTGAACTACATTAAACGTAATCCGGGACAAGGGTTATTTCTCTCTCGGACAAGCTCTCTCTCCCTCTCGGCTTACTGCGATTCCGACTGGGCGGGCTGTCCACGAAGTCGTCGTTCCCTCACAAGATACTTTGTCATGATCGGCAAGTCGCCCGTCTCTTGGAAAACAAAGAAGCAGGTAACAGTATCCCGATCTTCAGCAGAGGCCGAGTATCGAGCGATGGCTTCTGCCTGTTGTGAACTTGTTTGGCTGCGTTCCTTGCTCCTGTCTTTGGGTGTTCGTCTTACCTCTCCCATGCTGCTCTATTGTGATAGCCAAGCTGCCTTACACATTGCTTCTAATCCGGTATTTCACGAACGAACCAACCACATTGAAATTGATTGTCATTATGTTCGTGATCTCCTACTTGCTGGTCTCATATCTACAGCTCATGTGCGCACTACTGAGCAACTCGCTGATATTTTTACAAAGGCTTTGGGTAAACAGCAATTCAATTATCTACTTGACAAGTTGGGCATTATTGATTTGCATGCTCCAACTTAAGGGAGAGTATTAGAGATATTAGAAAAAGATATTCCCGTATCATATCTTCTGTAATTAGGGTAACAAGATATTGGATGTACCTTATTCTCCACGCCTAGGTTTCTAGTATATATAGGGCTGTATATTGTTCATTGAAACAAAGGAGGAATCATATTACTGATTTCTACACAAACCCATCATCAACAACCACTTGAACATCGATGATTGACATAAGCACTGCCTTTTTTTAGGCCATGAAAGCAACCCTAAAAACAACGGCTTAGATTTGCTGCATACTATGCTAGCGTGGAGTTCAGCAATCGAGCCAATTGAAATCATTGCGTCTTGTTCTTCTTATGAAGATCAGTTTACTGATGTGGGTGAAGTAGTGCAGTTATCCAAATACTTAGAGTTTTCCTCTATGAGGAGTCGTGCCTTGATCAATTTTTGTCTATGTAATACAGTACTGATCTTGTGATATTTAAGTAGTTGTTGCTGATAAACTATTATCAGAAGTTTTGGGATCAATGTGGATTAATTACTTTAAATCTTTTAACTGGATACATCCTTTGTCCTGTAACAGTGAGTGCGAGCTTGAAGTGAAGCCATTTTATTGACGAAGCATAACTCATCCTTCTGACTTAGCTTATGTCGAAATTCAATACGAAGAAATTAGGTGGTTGTCATGGAAATCTGTCAAAATGTGGGTAGGGTGGTCAGATCCATTTCTGGTAAAATGTCATTTTCTTATGTGCTGATCTGTTAAATCAAATATGTACTGAAATTATTAAAGGATCTCTGCAAGTCAATGTTACAAAAGGCAACCTGAAACAATACAAGCAACATAAAAATTCTGAACCCAAAGCCATCATCAATAACCAATAGATATTAGCACTGCCTCTTTCCTAGCCCATGAAAGCAACAGCAAAAACAAGGGCAGCTCCAAAGCCGAGCGAGCTGAAACCGTGAGCTGATGCTCCATTCGTTGTGCCTGAGGTGGTTGTTGAGGGTGTAGTAGTGGTAGTGCTTGGTGTTGTTGATGAAGCGGCCTTCACATTGAGCTGAAGCTTCATTGGTGGGCAATGACCAGTTGTTCCACAGATGAAGTAGACTGGACCAGCTGTTGACAGCTTGTATGAAGTCTTTCCACTGCTGTCTGTAAAAGTCGCGCTGCTTGCATCACACCTGGCGTAACCATCCTTGCTCACCACATCCACGCTGTGGCTCGAATCATACGTAAATACTGAATTTTTAATTATTTTTGGTTACTTATATAGTATTTGTATAAATTATCTGACCGAATATGATGGAAATTAAGCATGTATCAGTTGTGCAGTCTTAGGTACAGATTCTTGTTGTAGATCACCTAACGTTAGGTAGAGGGACTTTATCATGATTTGTTATCTCTGTAGAACAGTGGGACCCACTAGCAAAAAACAGATACTTCCATCTAAAGAAATGAACAATCATTTTACATGTATAATGGAAAAAGTTTGGATATATGCAAGTTGTTCTCATATACAGTCCTACTTGATCTTCGTCATTACAATTTACAACAACAATCAACCCAATTAGTTCCCGGCGAAGCACGATCTCGGGGGTGTTTGACTAATCCTTATTTTATGGAGACCCCAACATTAAACGTGCTTCTGAAGCGAACAAACTATTGTTTTATGTCAGCTAATGTCAAATGCAATGTCTTATTCCTATGCATCTAGTGAATTGTTGAAATCTAAATGGAGCATTTAGCTTTGCAAGACAAACTTTTGAAGGTAGTGAATATTATTGGATTGGATAATGTTGGCCTTACCCATGGTGTCTCCTACTTCGACTGATGTAGTGGGCCAGGTAGAGTAATCTCCAGAAAGACTCCAGGCGACATTGTGTGTCGCTCCATAAACACTGATTGGAGCAACAAGGCAGAGGAAGATGAGACAGGTTGAGAAGTTTCTTGCCATGGCTGAAAACTAGGTAACTCTCTTAAGCTTTTTTCTCTCTGTGTTTTGTTAATGAAAATGGTCAAGTTGTGGAGATTATGAACAAATGCATTGCTATATATAAGACGAGTTCAGCCATCACTTGCCACGTAATTTCCAAAAAGGAAGTAGAAAAATATGACTAGTATATAGGTTGGAAAACCAATAGTTGGTGGCAAATTATTAAAAAAAATTATCATGATTGATATTAATTATAAGTTTGTTATAGGCCCTTACTATTCACCGCCCACTCAAATTGCTATTTACCGTCCAGTTTTTGTGCGTCACGCATGGATTAAAACCATACGTCGCGCACGATTTTTTTTTCCGCATGGATTAAAACCGTACGTCACGTATGAATTTTTTTTATTTTTTGCTTGTTTTTTTCCATAATCTTGTAGATAATTTCAATATGATCGCGTGCATATAAAATTCGTCCAAAACGGACATCGTTTGCTCCTTTAAAAGGCCAAAATACAAATTTATCACACATAATTTCTTGTATCAACAAGTCCGTTAAAACTCAACACACCATTTTTCATTTTTTTTATAATATGGTAGATAACTTAGCAAATATTTTATTTAGTGATGGTAATACTTAATTTCTTTATCGAGATGTGGTGTTCAGTGTTTAAAGATGAAAAAAAAAAGTGTTTTCTTCTTTAAGTAAATTAGTTGATCGAGGAACCTCCGCCCAATAGAGCAACGCCCGAGAGACGAGTTCTCCAGTGTGGACCGAAAGGGTCTCGCGAAAATAGGGCTTTCGGAGACCTTCTTCCGTCTACCCTTCGCCTAGCGGCTAAGCTCGGAGACCAAAATTCGACTAAGCGCTTTGAGACGGCCTAAGAGAATGAGTGGCTTAACGCTCTAACGGCCGAGAGAAAGCCATATCTTTCAATCTCGTATCTGACGGAAGTGCCTGAACTCCTTCTTTGGTTTGGAGAAAATCCACAACTACAATTTATAAGTACGAAGTAGTAGATTTGTTACACTTCATCATAATTACTCCACTGTTCTTTGTTTTTTGACTCTTTGAAGGGACAAACGATGTCCGTTTTGGATGAATTTTATATGCACGCGATCGTATTGAAATTATCTACAAGATTATGGAAAAAAACAAGCAAAAAAAAATTAAAAAATCCATACGTGACGTATGGTTATAATCCATGCGTCACGCATGTTTTTTTTTGAAAAAAAAAATTCGTGCGTGACATATGGTTTTAATTCATGCGTGACGCACAAAAACTGGGCGGTAAATAGCAATTTGAGTGGGCGGTGAATAGAAACTATGTTGTTATAGCAGCCTAACATGTTTTGTTCATTTCATCTACCTAATTCACGGAGACATTTTGTATCTCTAATGTCCATTTTTTTCATTTCTTTTTATGTCATGGTCAAATAAAGCATGAAACTTAGATTGCACATTAATCTTATGATATTCGATGTCTGATTATATAAGTGTAGTTAGATTAGTATTGTCAGTGTGGATTAGCATTTCATTGACTTCTCAGCCTTTTCATTTACTAAATAAAAAATAAATAAAGCCAAAATGACTACAATATTCACATTCGGTTGTTTCGTTCCCAGAACTACCTAAACATTACTGCTCCCTCTTTCCTTTAATGTTCTTCCCATTTACTTTTAACACATTTGTCGAGACACGTTTTGTAACGTTAATATCTCCAAATATACGTTAATAAAAATTATAAAATTTTGATATTGTTAAAGTTCTCGATGAGACGAATCAAACAAGATCTCATATTACAATGTTTTTTCTTATATATTAGACGATATATCGAAGATTCTCATGTAAAGTGAATATTGTCAAAAATAACCATAGGAATAACATTTGAGGACGGAGTATTAAACTACGAGGAAAGTACAACTCAAGTGGATTAGGTGTTTTGTAGTGGGTTTGTTATCTGCATTCCTAAGTATTTAACTAAATATGATGACAATTAAGTTTAGGAAATTAACTTACGAAATGTCCCATCTACTTGAATACATGAGCATAAATACATATACATAACATTTAAAATCACATACGTATATGGATATGAAAAAATACATGTACATAACATTTAAAATCACATACGTATATGGATATGAAAAAGTAACATGTAATAAAGATTGTTAAAATCACATACGTATATGGATATGAAAAAGTATCATGTAATAAAGATTGTTAAAATGATAAATGAGAATGATTGTAGAGCTTTCGATCATATAAGAGCTTAGATGATGACACGTAGCGCCACTTATCACCACTTGTCATCATCACCTGACCACCATCAGACTACAACCAGACCTCCGCCAACCCGCCACCGGACCTCCACCGGACCGCCGCAAGACCGTCGTCGGACATCCACCGGACCTTCACCGGACCGCCGCCGACCACCCTCGGGCCACCTCCGGGTCACCTCTGACACCTTCAAGCCTTCCCGGAACAAAATTGTCATAAAGATTATAAAATTGTTCACAAATATTACAAAATTATTTATTACTCCAAAGTTCATTCAATTGGCTTAAATGTTCATCACGTTGTTCATAAGTGTTCATCACAATGTTCATAAATGTTTATTTGTATATACTCTACTGAATGTTCATCACATTATACTTATGTATTCACCAACTGAATGTTAATCACATTCTACTTAAATGTTCGCCAACTGAATGTACATCATATTATACTAAAATGTTTATCAACTGAATGTTCATCACATTATACTTAAATGTTCATCAACTGAATGTTCATCAAATTATATATAAATGTTCAACAAGTTTGTTATACTTAAATGGTTATGTTATTTGGACAAACGACGGACCACCACGACCGCACCACCACTGACCCACCATCAAGCCACCACCGGACCACCACTTATGTGGAACACTATTTTAATATAATTTTGAGTAAAAAAACACTTGATTTTCATCAAAAATTACCTAAATGTTCATCAAACATCCTTAAATGTACACATGGATTTAATAAAATGTTCATTACTCAAAAGTTCATTACAATCAGTTTAAATGTTCATCACGTTGTTCATAAATGTTTATCAAAATGTTGATAAATGTTCATTTTAATATACTCTACTGAATGTTAATCACATTTTACTTACATATTCACCAACTGAATGTTCATCACATTATACTTAAACGTTCATCAGCTGAATGTTCATCACATTGTATTTAAATGTATGAATTATACTTAAATTTTCATTTATTTTTATACTTTAACTTTTTCATTTATTGTTGAACCACCGCCGGACTTTCACCGAGCTGCCACCGGACACCCGCGGAATCGTCGTCGTACCTCTGCCGAAACGCAACCGGAACTCTACTGGACAACCACCGGGTGGTCGACGGGAGGCCACCGGACAACCACACCTACCCCACTACAAGTGAGGGTAACTAGTTTAATCTCAGTCATTGGACCACCGCCGGACCTCCACCAGACCCCGCATGACCTCCACCGGACCGTCGTCGGACCTCTACCCGACCACTGTCGGACCACAGCTGGACCACCGTCAGACCTCTGCCGGATCGCCGCCGGACCCCGTCAGACCTCTGTCGGACCTGTACCAGACAACCACCGGGTGGTCGCCGAGAAGTCGTCGGGAGGCCGCCGGACCACCACAGCTACCCCACTACAAATGGGGGTAACTAGTTTAATCTAAGTTATTAGATGCTAAGATTCATTATCTTTTATCTCTATAAGAGACTTTATCATGGGATTCACACCCTATTTATATTTATGTCGGTTAGAGAATGAGCCTTCGTGGTACATTAACATATATATATATATATATATATTCGTACCATATCCGTCCACTTGATATTACAAATTAATAACCTTTACATATTTGAATACTCTTTTTTTCTCGGTCGAAGATTTTATTGTAGGAAAATGGACAAAAATAATCTCAACTTTCACTTATGAACCAAAAATAGTCTCAACTTTCATATCAACAAAAAATAGTCTCAACTTTCAATCCATGAACAAAAACTTGTCCAAATGACTTTTCCGATTGAAATTTTGCTTAACTTGATGATGTTTAGAGATTTCTTCATAATTGGTCATAGTAATTGTTGTTTATGTGTGTAATCTTTATTATAAGATGCCGTCTTATTATAAAATTACCTTAAACCTTAAGAGAAAACAATCATTTGGACCATTTTTTGTTGATAAATTGAAAGTTAAGATTATTTTTGATCATTTTTTCTTTATTGTATTCATACGTTCTCCACGCTGAATTTGAGTCAGGCCTAAAACTCTCCCTACACGCTTCCAAACATGGAGAGCTATTTTTCCGCCTCTCTTTCCATCCAAAAAAAAAGCCTTGTTAGCTTACATTTTGTATACATGAACATTGTATACACAAGTGGCTAAAAGACAAAAAAAACTGAAAACTTGATTGTTTTATTAGAAGAAGTGTGAGGAAAATTAAAACAAAGCAGGAGGGAAAGGAAAAAAAAAAAAGGAGGAGAGAAAATTGGGGAAGGAGGAGGGAAAAGTGTGAAGGAGGAGGGAAATCTGAGGAAGGGGGAGGTTGATTGATTGAGCTTGAGAAGGCATCAAGCCAAATTTCATCTGTGAAACCCAAATTTCTCTCTCATGTCTCAAACCCAAATTTCTCACCGAATTAGGGGCACAATTAGGTTAAAATCCCCAAATCTCCAAATCGATTTGGTAGGTCAAATAGTGGAATATTTAATAGAGCAACCTGGGCGCAAATTAGGGCTTGATGGTTTCGAGGAAAGAGGCACAACGAGGGCTAAGCAACCAGGGCGCAATTAGGGGGCTAAGGAACGAAAAGGGCGATTGTTGTCTGCTGTGCGCGATTGTGGGCTCGATTGGGGGCGATTTCTCGTCTGAGCATTTCGATTGGGGATTCTATTGTTGTCTGCTCGAGTTCAGCTTAGTATTGTATCTACAATTTAGAGATCTACAACAGGTCCAACTTCAACATCACTATCATTATTACTTGGATTCTCAATCTCTAAATTTAGGTCCAAACTCATCTTACTAATAACAGAATCCTCCCAAAACAGAGGAGAGGGCGCTTTCGTAACTCTCTTATACCTCACTTTAATAGATACAATGCTGCTAACCGTTTTGATGATGCATTTGAGGACCTAGGTGATAATGATGACGAAGAAGAGCCTGAAGAAGAAGATGAGGCGGGTTGGCGACCCTATCGTCCCCAAGGGGGTTACCAAGGAAGGCGAAGAGAGCCTGAGCAAGATGGAGTGAGAAAGATAAAGGTTAAGATCCCGAGTTTTGAGGGAAAATGTGATCCAGACATATATATGGAGTGGGAGACCAAGATTTAACAAATCTGGAATTGTCACAACTTTCCTGAAGCCAAAAAGGTGCAGCTGACATCTTTGGAGTTTAGTGGCTACGCTTTAGTTTGGTGGGATAGCTTGAACAGAGGGAGAGCTGCCAATGGAGATTATCCTGTCACTACTTGGGAGCTCATGAAGAGGATGATGAGAGCTCGATTTGTTCCCCCACATTACACTAGGGAACTTATTCAGCGGCTCGAGAATTTGAAGCAAGGATCAATGGGAGTCGAAGAGACTTACAATGCTATGCAAATAGCAATGGTTCGAGCTAATTTGGTGGAGGATGAGGAGACAACCGTGGCTAGATATCTTCGTATCCTTCACCCATATGTGTCTAGTGAGATTGAGATGTTCCCTTACAACTCAATAACCGAGGTTCTACATTTGGCTATCAAGGTGGAAAGAAAGACCAAAATTAGGAGCCAAGGGAGCAAAAACGCAGGTGGCTGGAAAAATCAGCAAGGAAGGAACTCCTATCCTTCAGCCCGAGAGGTCCCTAACAAGGAAGACAGTGGTTCTCGAAGGAATCCGCCACCTACTACTCAAGTGCCCTCCAAGACAACACTTGGCCCTTCTAATCCACCCCGAGGGAGTACTTCTAACCCTACTTCTAGAGCTAGGGATATTGAATGCTTTAAATGTAGAGGAAAGGGTCATATGATGAAAGATTGTCCTAATTCTAGAGTATTAATTGTTAATCAACTAGGAGAACTTGAAAGTGAAAGTGAAAAAGAAGAGAACCTAGGTGATATGCATGATGAGGATGATCTTAGTGATGAAATTGGTTATGAACATGGTGATTCTTTGATTTGTAAAAGAAATTTACATGTACAACCCGCCCCTTGTGAAGATAATCAAAGAGAAAATTTATTTCACACTAGGTGTTTAGTTCAAGGAAAGGTATGCAATATGATTATTGATGGTGGAAGTTGTTGCAATATTGTTAGTACTGAATTGATCACTAAATTGCATTTTGCTACTATTTTTCATCCTAGACCTTATAAATTGCATTGGATGAATGAATGTGGTGAATTAAAAGTTCTAAAACAAGCTAAGATAACATTCACCTTAGGAAAGTATACGGATACGGTTTTATGTGATGTATTTCCTATGCAAGCTTGTCATATATTGTTAGGAAGACCATGGCAATACGATCGAAAGGTTACTCATGATGGTCATACTAACCGTCATACATTCATCTTTAATGATAAGCCTATTACTCTTAAACCTATGATTCCAGCGCAGATAGCAGAAGCTTAGGAAAAGAGCAAAGGCAAGGAGAAGGTTTCGGACAGAACTGAAGCAACAAAAGCAGCGACCAAAAACCGCGCCCGCGGTTCAGATGCTGCACCCGCGGCTCACGACAGATCACAACAGAAGGCCCAGCACGAGAATCGCGCCCGCGGTCCCGAGGACGCGCCCGCGTCTCACTCGCCCAACCGCGCCCGCGGTAATTCAGTCGCGCCCGCGGATCCTTCTTCTGGCGCGATGCTGGTTCCTGCATTGACGAATCGAGCCCTATTGTCGTCCAAAGCCGAGCTGGAAGGTGAGTATTTACCCTTCGATACTACCTTAATGATGCTTTGCAAGAGATTTGTGTTGACATGTACCGATTCTCGAGTTGATTTACCCCCTAGCATTCAAGCTATTCTTGATGAGTTTACTGAGGTGTTCCCGGATGAGGTTCCTGCGGGCGTGCCGCCCTTTAGGGGCATTGAGCGTCAAATTGATTTTATTCCAGGAGCTTCTTTACCTAACAGGCCAGCTTACAGAATGAACCCTCAGGAGTGTCAAGAGATTCAGAAGCAGGTGCAGGAGCTTGTAGATAAGGGGTATGTTCGAGAAAGTCTTAGTCCTTGTGCAGTTCCGGTCTTACTTGTGCCTAAGAAAGACAATTCTTGGCGGATGTGTGTTGATTGCCGAGCTATCAACAACATAACTGTCAAGTATCGTCATCCTATACCAAGGCTGGATGACATGTTGGATGAGCTTCATGGTGCCACAAACTTCACCAAGATTGATCTTAGGAGTGGCTACCATCAAATCCGAATGAGGGAAGGCGATGAGTGGAAGACCGCCTTCAAGACCAAATTTGGTCTATATGAGTGGCTTGTTATGCCATTTGGACTTACTAATGCTCCCTCTACTTTTAGGCCATTACTAAATACAGCCCGGTGCTTTATTCAAACGCCGCCTGGTTTCTCGCGTTCTGCGAGAAGCACGTCCCTCGCGTTACGCGAGAATAACAAAAATATTAAAAATTTAAAATTGTATTCTCGCGTTCTGCGAGGGACGTGTCTCTCGCAGAACGCGAGGGACGTGCTTCTCGCAGAACGCGAGAAACCAGGCGGCGTTTGAATAAAGTACCGGGCTGTATATAAGAATCGTGTACTTTTATGAGGCTTATGAACCATGTCTTGAGGAAGTTTATAGGGAAGTTTGTTGTAGTTTATTTCGATGATATCTTGATTTACAGCAGGTCCCTAGGGGAGCATGAGCAACATCTCAGGGAAGTACTCGTTACTCTTAGTATACAGCGACTATATGCTAATTTGAAGAAGTGTGATTTTTGCACTGATAAAGTTATATTTATTGGCTTTGTAGTGAGCTCCTAGGGATTACAGGTTGATGAGGAGAAGATTAAGGCCATTCAGGATTGGCCAACCCCCATGACTAGCAGCCAAGTCAGAAGTTTCCATGGATTGGCTAGTTTCTATCGGCGTTTTGTGAAGGATTTCAGCACCATTGCTGCACCCCTAACTGAGGTAACAAAGAAGCATTCGGCCTTTGTTTGGAAGGAGGCTCAAGAAAGGGCGTTTGAAGAGCTAAAACGCAGATTGACCGAAGCGCCATTGCTTGTGCTTCCCGACTTCACTAGGCCCTTTGAAGTGGAATGTGATGCCTCAGGAGTTGGCATAGGAGGAGTACTCATGCAAGAAGGTAAGCCTATTGCTTTCTTTTCTGAAAAGTTGAAAGGTGCAAGTCTAAATTACTCTACGTATGATAAGGAATTGTATGCATTATATAGAGTACTTAAGACTTGGCAACACTACCTATGGCCTAGAGAGTTTGTTTTACATACCGGTCATGAATCTTTGAAACATTTTAGGAGCCAAGACAAACTTTATAGGAGGCATGGTAGATGGATGAAATTTATTGAGACTTTCCCTTATATTATCAAATACAAGAAGGGAAAGGACAATGTTGTTGCTGATGCACTATCTAGGAGGCATGCTTTAATTGTTCAACTTGACTCTAAGGTGTTAGGCTTTGTTTACATCAAGGAGTTATATCGTAATGATGCTGATTTTGGTGCTATTTATAAGCAATGTTTAGATAAAGGAACTTTGGATAAGTTTTACTTGTTTGATGGTTTCTTGTTTAGGGCTAGTAAAGTATGCATACCTAAGTGTTCTTTGAGATTATTGCTTGTTGAAGAAGCCCATAAGGGTGGATTAATGGGACACTTTGGTAGAGATAAGACATATCATATGTTGCATATTCACTTTTATTGGGCCCATATGCTTAGGGATGTTGAGCATTGTTTGAAAAAATGCTTGGAGTGTCTTAAGGCTAAGTCTAGAGTTAAACCACATGGATTGTATACTCCTTTGCCTATTCCTACGACCCCATGGGTAGACATTAGTATGGATTTTATTGTAGGGTTGCCTAGGACTAAGAAGGGGAGAGATTCTATTTTTGTGGTTGTTGATAGATTTTCTAAAATGGCTCATTTTATTGCTTGCAACAAGACGGATGATGCTCATCATGTGGCTGACTTGTTCTTTACCGGAGTTGTTAGGTTACATGGAGTACCAAAGACTATTGTGAGTGATAGGGATGTGAAATTTCTAAGTTACTTTTGGAAAACTCTTTGGGGAAAACTAGGGACTAAACTACTATTCTCTACATCTAGTCATCCTCAAACTGATGGTCAAACTGAAGTAACCAATAGGACCTTAGGAACCCTTTTGAGAGCCATTCTTAAGAAGAATTTGAAAGCTTGGGAAGAAGCCTTACCCCATGTTGAGTTTGCCTACAACAGAGCCATCCATTCCTCAACCTCGCTGAGTCCCTTTGAATGTGTGTATGGTTTGAATCCACTAACCCCTTTTGATCTTATGCCGTTACCTACGAAGGAGCGAGTGGATTTCAATGCAGGAAAACAGGTTGATCACATCAAGGAAATTCATAAGAGGACAAGAGCTAAATTGTTAGAAGTAGCTGCTACAAATGCTAGCAAGGCAAATAGGAAGAGGAAGAAGGTCATCTTCAAGGAGGGAGACCTCGTGTGGGTCCACTTTAGAAGAGAGCGTTTCCCCAGCAAACGCCACTCAAAGCTGTCCCCAAGAGGCGATGGACCATTCAAGGTGCTCAAGAAGATTGGAGATAATGCTTATGTCTTGGAGCTTCCCGGTGACTATCAAGTGAGTGCTACCTTCAATGTGCAAGATTTGACTTTATTTGAGGGTGAAGAAGAAGAGGAGTTGGATGATTCGAGGTCGAATCCTTTTCAAGAAGGGGAGGATGATGAAGGATCATCTGGAAAGAAACCGACACCTCCGGTCCCCGAGTTTGAAGGTGCATTGACTCGTTCGAGAGCTAAGGAAGTCCAACAAGAGCTAGACAAGTTAGTAGCGTTCTTCAGGTCCAAGGAGTTGAATACAGACGAAGAACCACCATTGAAGACTGTTCAAATGATCGAGGTTCGAGAACGAGCAGAAGACTGCAGAGAAGAACCGCGACCGCGGCTGGAAACCGCGCCCGCGGCTCCATAACCGCGCCCGCGGCTCCATAACCGCGCCCGCGGCCGGGAAACTCGGCGAGTTCATTAACTTCGCCGAGGCTTCCTTTTGAAACATTATTTTCGGATGTTTAATTGTTTTTCGGGATTATTATTTTAGGAGATACTTTTTTTATTGTTTATTTCTTTAGTTGGCACCCTTATGAACCCTATATAAGGTTGCCTTAGTTGTTGTTTTAGCCCCCCCCCCCGATATTGATATTGAATACAGAGTTATTAAGTTTTACTCCCAAAAGAGAGTGCTTTTGTGAGTCGAGTGCCCTGTGTGCATTGTCGTTGAGCTGGCCCTAGTTGTGCTTGTGTGTGTCAATCTCTTTCATAAGGTTGGTGCTATCGAGGCTTCATAGTGCATCCTCCAGGTGATTTGACATACCATAGTCATTGTGTTTGGTTGTAATCCATTGAGGTTTCTTCAACATTCGGTAAGGTTCTTGTTCTAAAGTTCAAGGGTTTTATCGTTGATTGCTTTGGTTCCAATTGGCCTATCCTTCAACTTCCCTTTCTTTCATCTCATATCTAATTCCGCTTTTCTTCTCTGTTCGAGTTCCTATTCGAGTTTGGTGTCTAGGTCGGCAACTGCGGCTTATCCCCGCATCAGTTTTGTTAGCGGAAATTACAAATAGGCCATGCCCAATTTTTCCACCATAGAGAAGTTAATTAACCTTAAAAACTTGAGAGTGGCTGACATTTCATTAAATAGAACCATAGAAACAACAACAAAGACCAACACCAAAAAACAGCAAAACAACAACAAGAAGTTAGAACAAAGAACAACAACAAACAACTACAACAAAGAACAACAAAAACCAATAACAACAACCAACAAACAACAACAACAACAAAAATCAAGCTTTGAAGATACGAACAACATAGGTTTGAGGTGCACTGTCAGGGATAAGCACAAATGAACATGCATCACCCTTCATCACTTTATTCTCTTCAACAGAGTCTCTCCACCCTCTTTCAAACTCGAATGTCCCACAACTGAATTTGAACATAACATGCCATGAACTAGACCCATACTCCAGCCTTAGTTCCTGGTTTATGAAATCCATAAGATTATCCTCACAATGTTGATTTGGTAGAATTGACATAAAATACAAAGCCATACTCAACCCTTAGTTCTTTATACAAAAATGAAGCATATTAACTAACCAAATGAAAACACTTACCACTCGACAATCATCCTCAACAAAATATTTCTTCATTGAAATCACAAAGCCATAGAAGTTGCCTCTTACCCAGTTTTGGGCGCTCTCTCTCTTTTGCAACCAAATGATTTGGCCTTGCAAAAAGTTGTGGCCTCTCAGTTACCCTCGGTATTGGCCATTTTTCCTTTGGAGGAACATATGGATTTGCAACCATCCTCCTTCTTTTCTCCATTTCACAACTGCAAACACTTGAATTGTAGAGTGACTCGAACTGTCAGAGCTTGAAGCCATGGTGATGAAGAAGATGATATTTGGAGAGTAAGAAGGGAGAGTGGTCTGAAGAATGATGCTCGATAGAGAGGCTTTTATGCTTGAAGAAAATGAAAATTTAGGTTGGTAAATAAGAGTTACGTCCTTTAATGTAGCATTGGTTTTCTCCCTTTGACCATCATTTTAGTGGTTCAAATTTTAAGCTTCTAACCCATTTGCTGCATTCAAAACAGACCATACACAATTGATATTTCAGCAAGATAACATATAAAATAATTGACCAAATAACAAAAACAACCATTTCAAATAGGAAAGTGTAACCTTCATTAATACCAAAATTGTTACACCATAACTTACATAATCCATTACATTCAACTTAGAAATTCCAAACCTTTGAAATGTTCAAACAACATCACTTGCATTACACCAACACTGACAACTGAAACACAAAACAAGACCAACACAATCCACAAGGCTAGATCAGAAGAACAGAACCACTTGCATATCCCTTAAACATGACCAACAAAAAACCCTGAAACAACCACCTAAACCACTTGCATATCCCTTAAACAAGACCCACATAGCTACATAGCACCATTTTTGAAGATCCTAACTCGGTAGATAGGCTCCACCTCTTCCACTAACTCAAATACACATGAATCATTCTTTCCGATGTCATTCACTCTCACAAAGTTCCTCCATCCTTTGCCTAACCTGTAGCAATTGTGAGGCTGACCATTGTCACTGAATTTCAGCATTACTCCCAGTGCCAACAATTGACCAAGATAACTGTAGTCTGCAACATTCAACATTCAATTTTGATTAAACATTACAAGTTCCATAAACCCTAATGAGATCAAAAATATCAATGCAGTACCTATTAAACCTATACCATGTCCAATTCAATTGTGTGACTGAAATGTGTAATCCTTAAGTAACATTGAACACTAGTTGATTAAAATCCCTAAATTAGGAACTCTAATTTGCCTCAAATCAGTAACAATAAACCCTAATTAATTGAAAGCCCTAATTTAGGAACCCTAATTTGCCTCAAATCACTAAAAATAAACCCTAATTGATTGAAAGCCCTAATTTAGGAACCCTAATTTGCCTCAAATTAGTAACAATAAACCCTAATTGATTGAAAGCCCTAATTTAAGAACCCTAATCTGCCTGAAATCAGTAACAATAAACACTAATTGACAAATTCAAGACAAACACAAACCCTAATTTCGGTCACAAAAAACCCTAATTGACAAATTCAAGAACAAAAAAAACCCTAATTTGAGTAAAAAACAACCCTAACTCGATAGAACCTGGGTGTGAACAAGGATTCTCGCCGGTCTTCCTCCTCTCTTTTGCCGGTCTTCCTCCTCTGTTTTGCCGGTCTTCCTCCTCCTCACTCTCGTCTCTTCCCGGCTCTCTTTTCTCTCGCCCTCTTCTCCTTCTTTTTATCTTGCTCGATCGTCTCCCTCTCCCTCTGTTTCTGTTTCTCTTGCCCTCCTCTCCTTCTTTTTTCTCTCGCCCGGTCGCCTCCCTCTCTTTCTCTTTCTCTCACCCGATCGCCCTCTTTTTCTTTTTCTCCTTCACCTTCTTTTTCTCACTCCCCGTTTGCTATTCCCTCTCGGCCTCTCCCGCTTCCTTTGCCTTCTTTTCCCTTTTTTTCTTTGATTTTGAAATTCAAAATTCAAAACTCCAAACATTTGGTTTTTGTCTTATTTATGTATGACATTGTTATGTATACATTGTTTAAATCTACACTTTTCAAAACAAATATGAAGTGCTATTCATTCCTCGATATTCAATTGCCTCGTCTATTCATCGTCTCGTCTATTTTAGTTATTAGTTGATTCTTATCTTTTTTTAATTGATAATATCTCTTACTATGTAGTTTTTTTAATTGTTACATTTATATTGAGTAGTAAACTTGTTTTAATCCCGCGCAATGCGCGAAATTTGCACAATAATTTTTATAACTATGGATATAATTTATAAACACATAGAAATAACGTTAATGTAAATTAAAATATGTATTATATAATTATATTAATTTTAATTTATTTTTAAATCAATATTATATAAATAGAATAAATTCAATTAATTTATAATATTTTATATTCATATGCGTCTAAATAAGAAAATGATATCAATAGATTTAGTATAGTGATATTTATATATATATTTTAATTGATTTGTGCTCAAATAAGGAAATTGCATCATTAGAATTAGTTTAATTTTCTTTAAATATATATTTAATTTGTTATTTTTGAAAAAATGATGATGATGTGACATAGCTTATTGATGAGTAGATGACGTGACATAACTTATTGGTAAATATAGTATTTTATTTTAGTAGTTATATTGAGATTTCTAATAGCCATATATTGTTTGCTCGTTATAATGTGCATATGTTTATGTAAAAGGAAAACTTGGGTCAGGTGATGTATCATAATGGCGGATCCTATTTGCACTCAGATGGGACGAAAAATCAGGTCGAATGACCGTTCTGATTTTCCGGCGAATCTGAGCTCCGCGCGGAGCTGAGCTTCGCTCCAACCGACCCGGCGGATTTACAATCCGCCAAATTTATCCGCTCTCTTTTCAAAGCTAAAAAGCGGACGGATTTAGGATTTTCCAGCTTTTCAAAGCTCAAAAGCGGGCGGATTTAGGATTTGCCAGCTTTTCAGCCTAATTTTTTACAAAATTTTCAAGTATTCTGGCAGATTATAAATCCGCCCATTCCGTAACTCCGCGCGAAGTCAAACTCCGCGCGACCCTAGCTCCGCGCGGATTTAAGCCTGCAACAAAAAGCAGTCCAAATAGCCTCCTCGATCATAATCTTACATTTGTACCAAATATGCTAGATGTTTCGGTCATCTTTTTCATCATTACCATACCATGTGTTGAGCAGATATAATACAGACTACAGGTCTTCCCACTATCCACCAACTCCTTCTATTGCACGCAACTTCTTAGAAAACGAAAATGCTTTTGGTAGTTGAATCAAAATATGGTTTGAATAATAAAAAGTACTCCCTCCGTCCAACATTAAGGGAATGACACAATATTTAAGAAAAGTGAGATGAGTGAAGAGAAGAAGAAAAAAGAAGTTGAATAGATTGTTGATTTAATTGATAAAGTGTTTTTAGATAATAAAGAAGAATAAAATATTGAGTAAAAATATTAATGGTGGAAATTAGATAGAAAATATGATATAGATGGTTGATTTGATTGATAAAGTGTTGTTAGGATATGAATAAAATATATAAAGTAAGGGTATTATGGGGTAAAATTAATGGATAGAAAAGAAATGTTGCAAACATTTTGAGACGCCTGAAAAGGAAATGTTGCAAACATTAAGGAACAGAGGGAGTAACTTCTAAGATAATTTTAACTTTTTTTTTCTTATAAATCTAATCATTTTCATTTTGAATAATACTCCCTAGTGTTTTCTATATTAAGTTATTATTATTATTATTTTGAAAATGATAAATTTAATTATCTATGGACTTGTTCGGCAAAAGTCAGCTTATTGATAGTTTATTGGTAACTTATGTAGTGGTAGCTGAAACTGAAACTGATTTGTTAGCTGAAACTGAATTTAATAGCTGAAGTTGAAGTTGATTTAGCTAGCTTAATTTGATAAATAAAAAGTATGTGTTCGGGAGAGTAGCTGAAATTTTATAAAATTGTATGGTAAAATTACCGAAAAGGATAAGAAATAAAAAATAAAATATACATATATATATATATTGGTATTGTTGATGTGGGTTGTGTTGAGCCCAATCTGAGCCCACATCTAAATCTAATCTTGAGCCCAAATCCATATCCAAGCATTAAGGTCATGGGAGTGATAGCATTCAGAGAATAACACCGCTTGTCTCCGATTCATGCTGGAGATCTATGTTATGATGTGTAAGGACTAAGGACATGGGAGTGATAGCATACGGAGAATAACACAATCATTAGAAGGGTAAAAAGGGAAGAATAAAATAAGCTAGCTTATTGTTACAAAAAGCTTGAAATCCTAGCTTATTGAAAAAATAAGCTAGCTTATTTTCTTTGTAAAATAAAGGAAATTACAGTATGCCGAACAGACCCGAAATTGTTTCAGCTAGCTTATGCTATTTTATCAAATTTAAGCTAGCCTCACGAACGCAAATATCAGCTACCTTAAAAGCAACAAATTCAGCTAGCTATGCTCCAAAATGGATTGCCGAACAAAGTCTATACTAGAGTCAACAGAGTCAGGTTCGGGTATTGCTCTTACAATAAATGATAACGACTTATCTAGGGCGTTAGATTAATGAAAATCTACGGTAGAAAAAAAGACGTTTAAATTTAATGATAGATGAGTTGTTCAACTGATTAAATGGTAATCAAAGTTTATAAAAAAGAAAATATTATATTGTTCTCTAAAATCTCTCCTTTACTAACCCATTTAATTTTTTTCAAAGATCTTCTTTCATCTTATTTGTTCGCTCAAAATATTTTCTCCATTGTCATCTCATCTGTCATCCCATCTTCTCATCCATGGATGATTTGTTCAACGTTGAATATGGATTGAACAATTTATTAATTGTTCAATTATCAAGTTGTTCAATGGTTTTGCAAAAATTTTAATTGAACAATTTATACTTAAATGTTCAAATGCAATTTTCTACGAATTTCTAATTTTTCATGATTGTTCATGAACAATTAAAACACGCTGAAATCCTACAGTATAAATAACACGCTGACATTAATGATAGATAAACTTGTCCAATGAACAAGTATATAAGAGGAAATACAAATTTATAAGATTAATTTATTATACGTTTTCCCTAAAATCTCTCCTTGTTTGACCGATTTAATTATTTCAGAATATTTTTCAAGCTCTCATTTACTATCGCCTCCCCTCCTTCCATCATCTTGCAATTTGTTCATGTCTTTGTAACTAATTGTTCATTAATTTTTTTAGCAGATTTCTTCATTAGTTATTGTTCAGTTGAACAACAAAACCAATGAATCATAAAATAAAATACTCATTTAGTAAAAAATAAACACGTGCTAGACTTTAAACCCTAATTTAATTGAAATGTATGTTAATCGTTTAGAAGTTCAAATTTTGTCCATGAAGAATTGTTCAAATGAACAAAATTGCATATGAACAATTAAAGAAGAACAATCTTTATCGTAAATGAATAATAAGTAATTGAATAAGATAGTTCATCTGATTTTTTTATTCAAGTGAAGAATTGTTAGATGAACAAATTTTGTTCATGTGAACAATTGTCCAGATAAACAAATTTTCTGATGGAGTTCATTATGAATTTCTAATTGTTCACGAACAAGAAGTAAAATTTCATAACAGAGAGATATTGAAGAAAATCAAGGGAGAGAGCGAGAATATTTTAGAATTAATTTATTTCTATTTAATTATATTTAATTGTAATGGTTGGATGAATTTGATCTAAGGGATAAGAAGACTCTTCACTATTTACTATAAAAACACTATACACTTTGTCCTAACTCATAGTCAACATATTATACTGTAATACTATGTGAAAATGGCAATTCAATTTTCAAAATAATAATTATAACTTAATATAGTAGATCCTAACTCATAGTCAACATATTATACTGTAATACTATGTGAAAATGGCAATTCAATTTTCAAAATAATAATTATAACTTAATATAGTAATGTTATAGCGTTATGCCAAACGTTCGTGAGTGGTGACTACTCATTTAGTCATGAATAGTCATGTGATGTAATAACTCAAAGATAATTAAATTATTGGTTAAAAAATTAATGATTAAATAAGATGACCGGATTTTAAAAATTAGATTTAGTTATTTGTGAGGTCCTATTTCATAGGCAAATAATGTCAGATCGTTAGTGCTTTTTGGTTGATGTTCAGCATTGCACATAGAAATACGACTATATATATATTTTTTATTTTTGTCTACATAGACTTACTTATCAACGCAAATAAGAAATGTGGGTGTGGGCATAGACCACGCAAATAGAAGACGTGAGCGTGACAATTTTACGGATATCCGAGTTATTTTGAATACGGCCATCCATTGCGTCTGCGTGGGTGAAAACAAAAATCGTACCCACGCTTGGAACTAGCATAGGGTAAAATTGGAATAATAAAAATAATTAAAGAAGTGGACCCATGCATATGGGGAACTTTTTTCTGAAATGGGCAGTATTTTGAAAATAATTCCCATTATAGGCGTCTTTCAAAGCTAATTTCCGAAATGAGACTTTTTGTAGGTTGGGAAATTGACAAGGAAGGAGAGGCATTGTTTAAAACAGCGTCTCTGTCCAACAAAACTGTTGTATTTGGAATACGAACGTTCACTTTGATTTTTTAAAACTTTAGTATTTGAAATACATAAGTGGGTTCGGGTGGCCCGTATGGGCTCGTTCGGAATTGGAATAGAGAGAGAGAGAGACATATCTGATGAAAGTTGGGATCGATACGAACCTAAAGAAACTGGTCTATCTCGATTCCGATTCTGAACGATCCCAAACAAGCCACCCGAACCCGCGTATATTTCGTACATACCTTCTACTTTAAATGGAGCTTTACAAATCCGTTCATCTATATCAGACGACGAGACATATATCTGATGAAAGTTGAGATCGATACAGACCCAACGAAACTGTTCTCGCTCGATTCCGATTCCGATTCCAAACAATCCCATACGAGCCACCCGAAACTGGTCTCGCTCGGATGGGCTCATTTGGGATACATATGCGGGTTCGGGTGGCTTGTATGGGCTCGTTCGGAATCGGAATCGAGCGATACCAGTTTTGTTGGGTCCGTATTGATCCCTGATTTCACCAGATTTGTGTCTTGTTGTCTGATATAGATGAACGAATTTTTAAAGCTCCATTTAAAGTAGAAGGTATATACGACATTTACGCGGGTTCAGGTGGCTTGTTTAGGATTGTTCGGAATCGTAATCAAGGTAGACCAGTTTCGTTAGGTTCATATTGATCCCAACTTTCACCAGATATGTCTCTCGCTCGATTCTGATTCCGAAAGAGCCCATACGAGCAACCCGAACCAGCATATGTATTCCAAATACAAAAGTTTTTAAAAATCAAATTGAACATTCGTATATACAATGTATATAATCTTGTAGTATGTAGAATATTTTGTTGTAACAAAAAGTGAACAAGAGGTGCCGTCTCAGAGAGCGCCTCTTCTATATAAACATTGCATCTCCTTCTTTGTCAATTTCCGAACCTACAAAAAGTGCCCATTTCGGGAATTAGTTTCAAAAGACGCTTACAATGGGAAATATTTTCAAAATAATGCCCATTTAAGAAAAAAAAAATTGCATATGGGTTGCATGCGTGCCTATTACCAAAATTTTGATTTTATAACCGACGCGTACGCTACGTGTGGGCGCGGTTTTATCATTTTTTCCCGAAATGTTTTTACACAACTGGCGCAATATCTTATAAGGTAAATAAATACATGTGGATGATATTTAAAAGATTCTTTCCAGCAAAATTTGGAGAGTAAAAATTAAGTTTTGCAAACATAAAACCTAAACCTATATTATTCTTTTCTTCTATCTCACTTTAAACACATCATAAGAAAAACAATGTCAAATCAAGATGGAGAGTCATCGGTGCAAGGAGAATTGAGGCCAAACTATATTAATCCCAAGGTGGTAAAATTGCTTGAAACTGTAATATTTGTATTGATGTATTTAGTTTTGAAGTCTAATAACGATGTGTCTATTTTCGAATAATAATGTTACTTTATCTAAATAATGATATTGTAAATAGATATGCACAAGAGACTACTCAAATGATTTTATTGTGGACTATGTGTGGGATTGCTCGAAGAAAATGTTCAATTGGGTTAGAGAATTCGAAAAAGAGTTGATGACGGTTATCGTTACTAAAAACTCAAATTCTAATAAAGTGATAATGATATGTGAGAATTATGGTGTGTATAAGCTCAAGAATAATGTGGAAGGGAGGAGGATTCAAACAAAAAAGTGCAATTGTCGATTCATGGTGATTGGATATAGGTCGACCGTAGACAAGGTAACAAAAGCAGAAACATGGGGGAGCTTGAAGTTGATTTCGGATACCACAACCATGCCCTTCCTACAAGTTTCCTTGGGCATGCATATGTAGGCAGAATTACCTCAGAACAAGAGAGACTAGTTAGGAGATGGACCGAGATGGGAAACAAGGCAAGTTGGATCGTTGCTGAGCTTAGAGATCGGTTTCCAGGAAATGTTACATCTTCCAAAAAAATCAACAACTTTCGCCAGAAGATGCAATTTGAGGATCAGGGAGAATTAACCATAACACAATGGGCACTTAGGTACCTGAAATAAGAGGGATACAAAGTTTATCACAGGAATGAGCGCCCTACTAATCAAGTGAATATCTTATTCTTTGCAAACCCAAAGACATTGCATATGCTGAAGTTATTCCCTTATGTTGTTATTATCAATGACACATACAAGACTAAAAGGTTTTGTTATTGTTTTACTAAATTTTTATATGATTCTTTTAGTAGATATATACAGGTACGACATGCCTTTGGTTGAGATGGTTCCACGGGAAAGACATTCCACATTGCTTTTGCACTCACTATGAGGGAGGACATTCCTCGTTACATGTTTATATTAGAGAGGTTGAAGAAGCTATTTGCATTTGCATTCGTATATACAATGTATATAATCTTGTAGTATGTAGAATATTTTGTTGTAACAAAAAGTGAACAAGAGGTGCCGTCTCAGAGAGCGCCTCTTCTATATAAATGAATTGTTGATATATTAGGACTTACACTTTGCCTTTTGATGAAATTGCAATTAGTGTCCTTGTGTCACTTGACCGGGCAAATTGGTTACTCTCTTAACAAATGAGGGGGATGAGATCCAAGCGAGCCTAACGAATGACAAGGCTCAAAAGTAGATGTAGGAGGAGAATATTGAGGTGGTTGAACTGGAGTTGGAGAAGGTTGAGCTCGAGATGTGTGAGGATGAGGCTGGGATGGTGCTGGCGGAGAAGACTAGTTTTCATTAAGCCCGTGTTGAGGTGGAGAAGCAAGGCCTAAAAGAGTGCGGGGTGACACCCTTTTTTGGACATTTAGAGAGACTCTAGGCATCCTTTTTGTATAGGTCCGACAAGTGCATCCAAAGTGATTTGCAATATCACAAAATCATGACAATCTTGCAGTGATAATTCATCCAAAGGGATATGCAAAATCATGACAATTGTCCAGGTTGTGAGAATACAGTTTGTGACACCAGCATAAAAATACACACCAGCATAAAAATATGCTAGTGTGAGAGAATCAAATTCATGAAACAATCTGACAAAAAATACAAGAATTCAATTTTAATTACGCGATAATGGCCTTCCTAAGATACTTTCAAATTTCTGCAAAGTAACTTTCTCCATTTGACATATAAAATCTCAACTTCCAGCATAAAAATACAGGTTGTGACAATACACACCAGCATATCCATATAAACTCACAATTCCAATATTCCACAAAAATCATGAATCAGTAGCAATAAACAGACAAGGATCAAATTTGCCACAACTGTTAATGGTAACAAACGGATTGGAAAACAGATTGACCAACTTCCTATTTCAATTTCACCAAAATACATCACAATTCCATGTCCACATCAAAAGTTGAAAATTGAATGAGACAGCGGGGCTCTGAAACAGTCTAAATTTGGAAAACAGATTGACCTTGGCGAGACAAGGGATCGCGAGAGGAGTCTGCGAGAGAGGCGGCGAGAGAAGTCTACGATAGGAGGGCGAGAGAGTTTTCAGAGAAGAGGGCAAGAGAATTTTTTGAGAGGCGACAAAAGGCTAGGGCCGAGACGACTGAACTTGAGATTTATACCTAATGGGAATTATTGAGTGATTTGGGCGGTAATTGAAATTTTGAGTGAATGTGTTTAATTTGGAGCGTATTTTAGGCGCTAATGGTAAAAAAATATGGCGCTAATGAAACACTAGTTCGAGCTGTTGAAATAAAATTTGGCTTTTATTCGTTGCTATATAGCGACAGATTTGGTTCATTGCTAAAATGTCGTTGCTATTTCAGTGTTTTCTAGTAGTGGATGTTGTGTTTTTATCCTTGAGTGGCTCGTTCTTATGTTTGTCGATGACAACTTCTAGTCATGATGTTGAACCACCAACGAAGATCTTTTCTATTGCTCTATTTAGTAATCACTTCATTCCGATAAGTAAGTAAATTAAATAAATATTTTATTTAGCATATGTTATTGAAAGTTATAACATAATTTTTTGTTTATCTTATTGTATTTGTGGCTCCGTGATACTGCTCCACTACCGCCCGTTTCATTGATTGGAATCAATTCAAAGAAAAAAGTGTTCGTTGGGACGACGACTTCAAGGATACGATTGAAAAGTGAAAAAGATATAGAGTTAGCACATGTCGTGAACCAAACACACGAGTGTGATTGAGACTTAGTTATGGCTATGTTAGCCCACCTTTTTTCTATAATCATTGCAATGTTTTGATTTTTTCTTGAGATTATAGATTTATAGCTTAAGCTTAAACCCTTCGTTTAATCAATATATAAAATATTATTATATTTAAAAAAAATATTGTTTGTGTTAATCTTAACCTTAAAATTAAATCTAGTCAAAAACAAATTAAACAAAAACAAAAGAGATTGAAAAGCTTATTAAAATAAAAAATAAAATGAAAAATTAGCTTGATTGAACTTCTTGCAAGTTCAAGTACTAATTTCCTCATAAGAAAACTGAATATTGTGCACTCATCTCTAGCTCATTTGTGTTTCCGTTCAAATGGCAGACGACGGGAATCCTCCACTTCAGCCAGGTGCACAACGGGGACGAGGTAGAGGGAAAGGTAGACAAGGCAGAGGGCGGGGTAGACAAGGCAGAGGGTGGAGTAGACAAGGCAGAGGTAGAGGTACGAGACCCGCTTATGACCCTGTTTCTACTATGCCTATCCAAGCTCCTACACCTACTTTTGCATCTACAGCGACCTCCAGGCCAAATCCCTATTTGGAATGAAAGCATGAGAACGGTATTTATAAAAAAAATCGATATAACTACATAAAAATCAAGTTTTAATGATACATTTTACTGGATTTGAATTGTGTATTATGCTAATAAGACATTTTCAACTCAAATGTAACAGGATTTAGCAACTAGGGCGGAGGAGGTGGGCTCTAGGCAGCGTATTATGCCTGGATTTGGCCTGTATCGCCCCGACGTCCAAATCTCAACACTCAAGAACACGCCGTTTCTCTGGAACGGTATTTTCAACTCAAACGTATTGGTCGTGCATTGGCTATGGATTTTCTGGTTGCAGCTGATGAGGGTGAAGGGCCTATCAATGCCAACCCCCATCAAAATGTAGAGGATGTACAAGTTGATGCCCTGATGGCGACACAACAAAACACTCAGCCTGAGGTACCCCTACCACAATATCATGTTGATACCACGTATTTTGAGCATGATTCGGAGGATCTCTCTGACTCTCCCGACACACATTGCACAACAGTTCCTTTATTTGCTGAGGAGTCGACTTGTGTTTCACAACCTTCATTTACAACTTCTCCTCCTCCACCAGTTACAGATCCACCTCGTCCATTTACAGCTTCTCCTCCTCCACCTGTTACACATCCTCCTCCTCCATTTACAACTTCTTCATCGACAGCTCCACCGTTTACATCTCCTCCTCCACCGACTACAACTCCTTCTCCACCACCTTCAACAGTTGCAGCTGCTCCACCAAATGCACCATATATTCCCCCACGTCGTGAGCGACAACCAAGACATCGTGTTTCTCGACGAGATCAATCGTTTCTTCCTTCTGCACCGGCTCCCGTCGATCTTGAGAATCCTTTAGATGAGAAGATAGATGATTATATGTGGATGCTCGGGGGACCTAGATTTGGGACGGTGCTCACAAGCTACTCGACCCATATAGCACGATATCTTTGGTATCCATTGGGTTATGAGTGGGTAAGTAATAGTTTTTTTATTGTGTGTTAATAAAAAATCGATTTGATTGCATTCATGATAAGTTATCTGTATTGTTCTGTTATCGGAGTTTTTTCTGGTTACTTTGGAAAGCTTTTAGATATAAATATATTATTGAAGCTTAGAAAATTGATAGCAGGGTGTCTGAGACTGTTTCTTGTGATAAGTTATCGGTATTGTTCTGTCACTGGAGTTGTTTCATGTCTTACTGTCTTTGTCATCATTTTGATAGGTCCGAGACACATTGCGTAGCCACTTTCGAAAACTTCACTATTTACAACTACATCAACATGCAAGAACCGATCTTGATTCATGGTGGGGTATTGCAGAACGTAGTGGCCTTACAAGTCTTGGGACGTTGAGATACGATGAGATAGACCATGTCCTAATTGCTGCTTTCGTGGAGCGATGACATCCTGAAACCAACAGTTTCCATTTTCCTTGGGGAGAGATTACCATAACTCTCCACGATGTGGCTATGATTTTGGGATTGCCAATTAATGGATTGGAGGTTTCACAACTGGACGACTGGCCGGATTCAGCTCTTAGGCTCAAGATATGCGAGATGTTCAACATCACAATGGATGAGATGTACGAATACTCTGGAAGTGTCGTCATCAACGCTAAACACATCAAAGAGTTTAGATAAGACTCTGAAGGATATAGCATCATCATATCTTTTCATGTTGCTTGGATGTACGGTATTCTGTGATAGGTATAAATTTGAATATGTCGAGCAATTTAGGTTATTCAAAGTATAAATTATTTATGCTAACTATTTATCATATTTTATGTATAAAAAAAGGTCCACCAATAAGGTGAAGCACAAGTAAATGTAGCTTGTGTTGAACCATGGCAAAACTGACAAGTCTGCGTGGGGAGTCCGAGTCCTTGCACTCTTGTATCACAATTTGGGAGAGGCATCCCGAGCCCAGGCAGCCAGCAAAGCAGGGTGTCTGAGACTGTTGCATGCTTCAATAATTCGGTAATTGGCATAGAGTAATGGTATTGTTTTCACCCGAGAAGAGAAAGATTTGGATGGGCGTAAATTTGTTGGCAACCATCTCTAGTTTCATCTCCTTTGTTTTCCTTGTAGGTTAGTTTAGTGCAGGACTGTTTCGTTCTTATTCTTGTCATTATTTAAGTAACAAACAACACCGAATCAGATATGAGGATGCCCAAATTAAAAGCTTGAAAGGACATACAACAATGGCGGATCTAGGGCGACCAACCCCATATCTAAATGAAAAGCAGAGGATAGGATGAGAAACGCTGAACCAAATGCAAACAAAACCAAGTTCCAACTCCTTTCACTACTCTGACCTGCCGATTTCGCACCTTACTTCACATCTTCCTTTGTACCAAATTAACACGCTCGCTCTCCACATCAACCTACGTTGTCGCAATCTTCCCCCAATTTCTTGCTTGTTAGGGTTCGTATATTCTGCCTTGTAATTACAGATTCACTCAAAGGAAAGAGGAGCACGTACAAGAAAATAAATCCAGATACCGTCTGTTGGACCCGGCTAAAAAGGGGCCTAGGCCCATAACGAAAAGGCCCAATATCATCCCCTTTAGGTCATATATATAGAAGTGAACAGTAGAAAATGAAAAAGGAGGAGAGGACGAAAACGGGGGCTGGGAAAAAGAGGCCTTCGACAAAATCGACACTAGCCTTCTTTTCCGTAGAACCCTCGTCTCTGTTCTCTGCTGGGGTTTTCTTCAAATCTCTTCTTCTTTTGTGAAGTTAAGAAGAGTAGTTGAGTCACAGAGAAGGAGGAGATGGAGCAACAATCTCTGATCTACAGCTTCGTCGTTCGAGGAGCGGTGGTGTTGGCCGAGTATACGGAGTTCACCGGCAACTTCACCACCGTTGCCGTTCAGTGCCCTCAGAAGCTTCCTTCCTCCAGCAACAAGTTCACTTACACTCGCGATGCTCATACCTTCAGCTACCTCGTCGATAATGGCTTCGCACCTCACCGGCTCTCCAGCCCTTCAACCAGTTGCCTGCTCTCGGCTCTCTCTTGTCTCCACTGGCATCCGACGCCGCTATCCCGCTTCTTCTGGCATCAATGATAGAAAATGGAGCTCGATCATGGCGATCGTCACTTCGAGCCTCCACTTGAGCAGTTTTTCTATCTACTGCAGTCGCTTGCTCGTCTATCACCTCCGATTTGCCCAGGCTGCAGACTCGCCCGGGCGTCGTTTCCTCCATTTCCGAGCTAGCCCTTTCCCATTCTCGTGCCTAGCACAATCGAGACGAGCTCCGGTCGACCGGAGTCTCAAGGTACCCGCAAACCCGCAGTCGTATGTCTCACTCGATTGATGGCGGTAACCTCTTGTTAACCTCAGATTCACTTTCCTGATCTCAAATGTAGTTTAATGCAGCTCAATTCATCCTTACATAATGCATCTTTGCTAGTTGGACAATACTTAGACACTCTCCTTCTATTATATTTGATTGAGCTCAACAAGTTCTGTCTAAGATGAGTTTAGTTAACTAATTAGGTCTTGTGAATAGCCTAGACCTTCAATTAACCGTTTAATGGGCTTGCTGATGAATTGAGGCTCATGTTGGACAAATGATGAATTGCAAATAGTATTTGATTTCCCAGAAGAGGATTATATATCTTTGCTATGATTTGTGCCCATTTAATTACTCATTCCCATGATATTCATGAGCCTAGCATCTAAAAGGGCAGGTAAGATTTAGTAGGGTGCCTCTACATGATCTAATGAGCAATATGATCGTTTGGTTCTTGACATGATTTGATGATTAGTAAGTAAGCTTCTCCTAAATGTCATTCTTGCGTATTTATTAGCTTGCTCATGTGTTGATTAGTAATCATATTTGGTAAAAGAGGATATAAAATCTCTCCTTAGGTAGGTCGTTGTGGTACGAACCCTCAAACTCTTACAACTCTTAATACCGGCTAACTTGTCGAATACATTATTTGTATCGTTTCTGACTTGGGCGTCGGAGTGCCCTTCCCGGGAGCCCCATCTCCGGGTTCGGGTTTTGCAGGAAACTTGGAGAATGACATTCCGCTTGGAAACAAGAAGTCAAGATAACTCGCGAGTAGAAGGAAAGACTTAGACTCGAGAATCCGGAGTGTTGCCGGTTTCTCTTCCGTTGGAATGAGGTTCCAACAAATCCGAGTTCCAACACTGGCGCCGTCTGTGGGAAATTTCCTCACACAACCAGTTTGACATTCGTCATGACGAGAGATTTCTATTCTCGCTCTATGAAAAACGAATCACAAGATTAACAAAAGATAAAAGGCAAAGGGCCAGGTGAGTCCCGCTAGACTCGTACTTTGTTTTACGGAGAGTCCATTCATTTTAGTCTTGAATGAATGATAATACTTGACTAGTGGATCATGCTTCAATTTGCTTTACAGAAAGTCCTTACATTGCACCTTGTGTGACTTTTGCCTTACTTATGCTTTCTTCTGTTTGATGAGTTGCTTACAATTAGCGGCATCGGGATAGTACCGAGCACGCGATAAGCGGCATCGGGCTAGTCACCGGGCACACAAAATATACCGTGACCTAGGGGAGATGTACACTCACCTAGGCGCGAAGCCGGGACGCTGGAGCTCGAGAGGCAAGTATTCTCGCTCAGGTCGCGAAGCCGTGTCACCAGGCTGGGCTATAAGCCCTCCTGGGTCGCGAAGCCGTGACACTAGGATGAGTGTACACTCACCTAGGCGCGAAGCCGGGACGCTGGAGCTCGAGAGGCAAGTATTCTCGCTCAGGTCGCGAAGCCGTGTCACCAGGCTGGGCTATAAGCCCTCCTGGGTCGCGAAGCCGTGACACTAGGATGAGTGTACACTCACCTAGGCGCGAAGCCAGGACGCTGGAGCTCGAGAGGCAAGTATTCTCGCTCAGGTCGCGAAGCCGTGTCACCAGGCTGGGCTATAAGCCCTCCTGGGTCGCGAAGCCGTGACACTAGGATGAGTGTACACTCACCTAGGCGCGAAGCCGGGACGCTGGAGCTCGAGAGGCAAGTATTCTCGCTCAGGTCGCGAAGCCGTGTCACCAGGCTGGGCTATAAGCCCTCCTGGGTCGCGAAGCCGTGACACTAGGATGAGTGTACACTCACCTAGGCGCGAAGCCGGGACGCTGGAGCTCGAGAGGCAAGTATTCTCGCTCAGGTCGCGAAGCCGTGTCACCAGGCTGGGCTATAAGCCCTCCTGGGTCGCGAAGCCGTGACACTAGGATGAGTGTACACTCACCTAGGCGCGAAGCCGGGACGCTGGAGCTCGAGAGGCAAGTATTCTCGCTCAGGTCGCGAAGCCGTGTCACCAGGCTGGGCTATAAGCCCTCCTGGGTCGCGAAGCCGTGACACTAGGATGAGTGTACACTCACCTAGGCGCGAAGCCGGGACGCTGGAGCTCGAGAGGCAAGTATTCTCGCTCAGGTCGCGAAGCCGTGTCACCAGGCTGGGCTATAAGCCCTCCTGGGTCGCGAAGCCGTGACACTAGGATGAGTGTACACTCACCTAGGCGCGAAGCCGGGACGCTGGAGCTCGAGAGGCAAGTATTCTCGCTCAGGTCGCGAAGCCGTGTCACCAGGCTGGGCTATAAGCCCTCCTGGGTCGCGAAGCCGTGACACTAGGATGAGTGTACACTCACCTAGGCGCGAAGCCGGGACGCTGGAGCTCGAGAGGCAAGTATTCTCGCTCAGGTCGCGAAGCCGTGTCACCAGGCTGGGCTATAAGCCCTCCTGGGTCGCGAAGCCGTGACACTAGGATGAGTGTACACTCACCTAGGCGCGAAGCCGGGACGCTGGAGCTCGAGAGGCAAGTATTCTCGCTCAGGTCGCGAAGCCGTGTCACCAGGCTGGGCTATAAGCCCTCCTGGGTCGCGAAGCCGTGACACTAGGATGAGTGTACACTCACCTAGACGCGAAGCCGGGACGCTGGAGCTCGAGAGGCAAGTATTCTCGCTCAGGTCGCGAAGCCGTGTCACCAGGCTGGGCTATAAGCCCTCCTGGGTCGCGAAGCCGTGACACTAGGATGAGTGTACACTCACCTAGGCGCGAAGCCGGGACGCTGGAGCTCGAGAGGCAAGTATTCTCGCTCAGGTCGCGAAGCCGTGTCACCAGGCTGGGCTATAAGCCCTCCTGGGTCGCGAAGCCGTGACACTAGGATGAGTGTACACTCACCTAGGCGCGAAGCCGGGACGCTGGAGCTCGAGAGGCAAGTATTCTCGCTCAGGTCGCGAAGCCGTGTCACCAGGCTGGGCTATAAGCCCTCCTGGGTCGCGAAGCCGTGACACTAGGATGAGTGTACACTCACCTAGGCGCGAAGCCGGGACGCTGGAGCTCGAGAGGCAAGTATTCTCGCTCAGGTCGCGAAGCCGTGTCACCAGGCTGGGCTATAAGCCCTCCTGGGTCGCGAAGCCGTGACACTAGGATGAGTATACCCTCACCTAGGTCGCGAAGACGTGACGCTGGAGCTCGAGAGGCAAGTATTCTCACTCCCGTCGCGAAGCCATGAGACCGAGGCTGAGTGGCAAGTATTCTCACCCGGACCATGATGTCGTGACGCTAGGATAAGTATTGCACTCACCTAGGCGCGAAGTTGTTCTACCCGCACGCGAGATCAGGTATATGAGGTTTAACAAGCATTAACACCCATACACATGGATGTCATTTGCGTGACGAGAGTTGCTTACTTTCGTTAAGCTTGGTCTTCACTCTTATTAACCACTTTTGTAAGACTTTACTCTCTCTCTCTCGCTTCATTTTCATGTGCAAAGCTTTGCCTTCACTCATATTGCTTGATTTCTTGAAGCCTTGAACTCACTCGACTTGTGTCGTGAGGTCTCGATTCGCGTCATGAAGTATTTACTTGCTTAGTGTTGTGAAGTACCAGTGTTAATTGCTTTGCCCGTCTTTGTGAAGCATCTTTCTCAAGAAGCATTGACTTCACTTGTTTCACTCACTTTTACCTCGTTTCAATTAGCTTGTTTTCTTTAGCTACCGTCGCGCAATGAGAATTCCTTGTTCCGTGAAAGATCACAAACTTAAATCACCGAAAAACAGGCTGCGTTGTTGAAAAATGGATTGTTCTCAACACTTATCAATTCGAGTGTTAAACATATTCACTAATGAGAAACATCGTAAGGATTTGTCGCTTAGAAAATAATGTTTTCATGTGAATCCTCACACTAAGGCATTTCCTTGCTAAGCTTTATACTACTCTTTCGTTGAAGGAAATACCCTTGTAGTAGAAAACCTACCTTTAAGGCTAGTGTCCGGCCCTGTTTGGTCGCGAGGCCCTTAAAGTTTCACACATCATCTTCTATTATATTATTCTTTCGGGTACCTCTCCCAAACCTCACTCGTGAGTAATGTTTTAGCAATGATTACAACTTGTATTCTACACTTCACGAAGGTGTTAGAACCAACAAAATAGAGACAAGGGGAGAGATGTAGTGTCGACTCTATCGGGGTTGTATGACCTCATTATTGATATTCTGACTAGTCTTCTCTCTCTTTGCGTCCGATCTTTTAAGCCTTGAGTTGAATCAAGTTGAGAGCGAGAACATGCATAAAGCCTTTTGTGTGATGAACGACACAAAAGAAGAACGAGATCCCGAAAATAATAGTATGAAGCCTATATAGAATTTAGCTTCCATACACATTTAAGAAAGACGTATTTAGCAAAGTTAAAGCAACACTCATTAAGGGATTTGAAAATACTCGCGAAGTCTTTTCACGAGATCCGGGAGTGCTAAGTGTTGAGGCTCCCCACCTCTCCTATGACCTTTTTTCATTCGCGAGAGTCAAACTTGTTCGTTGTCTCTTCGCGAGCGTTTAAGGCAAAGACTACTTTTATGTTTTCTTGTCGTTAGGTTTTCCCCTTGACAAGCTCGCGAGGTTGAGTGACAAGTATCCTCACCCGGACCATGAATCCGTGTCACTAGAGTGAGTATACACTCACCTAGGTCGCGAAGCCGTGACGCTGGAGCTCGAGAGCCAAGTATTCTCGCTCAGGTTGCGAAGTCCTTTTATTAATACGCTAGAGTGTTCGCGAGCGGTAAAACTTAGCAAAACTAAGTTGATTCCTCGCTCAAGCTCGGGAGCTTCCCTTAGCCTTTGTTCATTCACCTTAGGGCGAGAGCTCTTCTTAGGCGTTGTTCACTCGCTAGAGTGTTCGCGAGCGGTAAAGCTAAGTTGATTTCTCGCTTAAGCTCGGGAACTTCCCTTAGCCTTTGCTTATTTGCATTAGGCTTGGAGTTTCCCTTAGCTTTGTTTACTCGCAAGATCGCTCGCGAGGCTAGCAAGCCTAGGGTGTCTCTTCCTTTAAGCTCGGGAGCTTCCCTTAGCCTTTGCTTATCGCATTAGGCTAAGAGCTTCCTTTAACTTCATTTATTCGCAAGAGAGCTCGTGGGATTGAAGGCCAGAGTGCCAAGAGAGTTCTCTTCTCGAGTCTCATCTTAGAATAAAATAAATAAATAAAGAGGCTATTAGGTGTGAAAGAGGAAAATCGAGGGGAGGTTGGACGCGATTCATCCTCAAGATCACCATCTCGCACTACCGCAACCAAGCTCAGATAATGAAATCATTATTCCAAATAAGTTTAAAGGCACTTTGAATTCTTCAGAAAGCTCTCTCACGAGCCTTGAAAAATCTAAAACGCTGGAGCTCTATCCCTTCTTCCTCATTTCTTGGGATTCACTCCCTTGTGAAAATCTTTCACAAGTTGTAAAGAGTTGAAATTAGGACTATAAGTGAACTAGAGTATAACTAATGATGCATGAGATGTAAGGTTGAGAGAAAAAGTATAAAGAGCATGCAAACGACTATCTAATAAGTTTATTCTTGTTCTTCGAGTTCATACTCGAAATTCAGAAAGATAGCTTTCGGGGCTTTCGCACCCATTCATTAAATTCATTTTCAAAACTCTAAAGTAGTTTCTAAGACTTAAGGTCTCGGGTACGCGAAACTCGAGTACTTTTGTGACTTAATACAAGTTAGTTATATGTATGAGGTAGTCACGCGAACGACCGATAATGAGATCACTAAACGAGTGTAAGACCTACTACAGGTCCAATGAACCAAGCCTTCGTCGAGACAACGAAGAGCTTGGGGAGCTGTGTTGGACCCGGCTAAAAAGGGGCCTAGGCCCATAACGAAAAGGCCCAATATCATCCCCTTTAGGTCATATATATAGAAGTGAACAGTAGAAAATGGAAAAGGAGGAGAGGACGAAAACGGGGGCTGGGAAAAAGAGGCCTTCGACAAAATCGACACTAGCCTTCTTTTCCGTAGAACCCTCGTCTCTGTTCTCTGCTGGGGTTTTCTTCAAATCTCTTCTTCTTTTGTGAAGTTAAGAAGAGTAGTTGAGTCACAGAGAAGGAGGAGATGGAGCAACAATCTCTGATCTACAGCTTCGTCGTTCGAGGAGCGGTGGTGTTGGCCGAGTATACGGAGTTCACCGGCAACTTCACCACCGTTGCCGTTCAGTGCCCTCAGAAGCTTCCTTCCTCCAGCAACAAGTTCACTTACACTCGCGATGCTCATACCTTCAGCTACCTCGTCGATAATGGCTTCGCACCTCACCGGCTCTCCAGCCCTTCAACCAGTTGCCTGCTCTCGGCTCTCTCTTGTCTCCACTGGCATCCGACGCCGCTATCCCGCTTCTTCTGGCATCAATGATAGAAAATGGAGCTCGATCATGGCGATCGTCACTTCGAGCCTCCACTTGAGCAGTTTTTCTATCTACTGCAGTCGCTTGCTCGTCTATCACCTCCGATTTGCCCAGGCTGCAGACTCGCCCGGGCGTCGTTTCCTCCATTTCCGAGCTAGCCCTTTCCCATTCTCGTGCCTAGCACAATCGAGACGAGCTCCGGTCGACCGGAGTCTCAAGGTACCCGCAAACCCGCAGTCGTATGTCTCACTCGATTGATGGCGGTAACCTCTTGTTAACCTCAGATTCACTTTCCTGATCTCAAATGTAGTTTAATGCAGCTCAATTCATCCTTACATAATGCATCTTTGCTAGTTGGACAATACTTAGACACTCTCCTTCTATTATATTTGATTGAGCTCAACAAGTTCTGTCTAAGATGAGTTTAGTTAACTAATTAGGTCTTGTGAATAGCCTAGACCTTCAATTAACCGTTTAATGGGCTTGCTGATGAATTGAGGCTCATGTTGGACAAATGATGAATTGCAAATAGTATTTGATTTCCCAGAAGAGGATTATATATCTTTGCTATGATTTGTGCCCATTTAATTACTCATTCCCATGATATTCATGAGCCTAGCATCTAAAAGGGCAGGTAAGATTTAGTAGGGTGCCTCTACATGATCTAATGAGCAATATGATCGTTTGGTTCTTGACATGATTTGATGATTAGTAAGTAAGCTTCTCCTAAATGTCATTCTTGCGTATTTATTAGCTTGCTCATGTGTTGATTAGTAATCATATTTGGTAAAAGAGGATATAAAATCTCTCCTTAGGTAGGTCGTTGTGGTACGAACCCTCAAACTCTTACAACTCTTAATACCGGCTAACTTGTCGAATACATTATTTGTATCGTTTCTGACTTGGGCGTCGGAGTGCCCTTCCCGGGAGCCCCATCTCCGGGTTCGGGTTTTGCAGGAAACTTGGAGAATGACATTCCGCTTGGAAACAAGAAGTCAAGATAACTCGCGAGTAGAAGGAAAGACTTAGACTCGAGAATCCGGAGTGTTGCCGGTTTCTCTTCCGTTGGAATGAGGTTCCAACAAATCCGAGTTCCAACACCGTCGAGTCAACGTTGTCTAATTTGGCCTTCGGAGAGGTCATGGCTGCTGCCGCTCGTAATCTCCAAAAGGTCTCAATATCTCTGTTTTTTTCTAGTTTCAGATGCTTTTAGGCTTGGAAGTTTATGATTGTTCAGTGAAGTAATTCATGACCTCTATCGACAGAAATGACTTAGGGAGTAATTTTTCTGTAATTTCAGAAATTTTAAAGGGGCAAAATTGTAACTTCACACATTCAGACGATAAGACTAACAAAATGAGGGTTTGGGTGTGACTTTGTTAACGAAAAGAATCTTTTGAATAGTTTAAAATTATTACCCAAAATACGGATAGTTCCTTGCAAATTTTAATAAATAACGGATGATTTAAACCAAAAACCTCTTAATTCTCTTAATTTAATTAAGACAGGGTTCTTTAGAGCTTCCATAGAGAAGACTTTCTCACTTTCACAAATTCTTGTTTAGAGATACGGTTGGAAGTAATTCCAAGTTCCAATTATATATCCATGAATCAAAGATAATCTATATATACTAGACTTTGATATATGAATCAAAGATAATCTATATATACTAGACTTTGATATATGAATCAAAGATAATCTATATATACTAGACTTAGACATCCCCGTTTTTACTTTTATTGAAATTTATGTATATTATTTTTTTGATAATTACTCCCTCCGTCCCTAAATTTCAGTTATATTTTCTTTTCGGATGTCCCCTAATTTGAGTCACATTTCTATTTCTCCCTTAAGCATACATCTAATACCCTCTCCCTTAAGCATCAGATCAAAGGCCTTGTTGATCTCACTCACAGTTCCTGCACAAACCCATTTCATATCATATCATATTACACCATAAAAAAATGAGTTGTAAATTGATGAATAAGTTGAACACCGTTATGCAGAGAATTCTCTCACTATTAACAATATGTATCTTGTAATGTGTATAGACTGTATTTTTTAGATTCCTCTCACTTAGAAACTTAAAAGGATGAGTTTTGAATGTGTCGTCATTGCTCGGTAGACAAATCAACACACACACATTCCTCATCCCTAAACAAAAGAATGCAATGAGTGATGATACCAACGATCTACGCATATCTTAAAATCAACATATATCCAAATTGAATTTAATCCATTGACTAACCTTATGAGCTTACAGAGTTGAGTGAAAGGGTTTTAGTAACGCCTATGGTGGAAGCGGCTGGATGATGATACTGGCGATGGGGGCGAGGAAGGACGTGAGAAGTTGTCAGTCGATCCTGGAGAGCCTCGTCGGCATTGGAACGAACCAGAGAACCACAAAACTTGAGGAAACCAACTGGATTCAAAGTAATTACTATTAATAGGATCATAAACATGCTTGGTGCTGTTTTCATCACATTCTGTATGCTCCCACTTGCACCCACAACGGCAAAGAATACCTGTTTTTTCAAGAAGAATTTAGCACACAAAATCTTTAATAAGGACCCTTCATGTGTTTTGATAATATGAATTATATAGCTTAGTTAGTAGATAACAAAAAATCGCTATAATGACACCATTAGTGGATATTCAAAGCTTTAGCTCATTCATCAACAAAGTCTAAATTCTTTTGCTTCTTCCTCTTCTGGTTTTCAATTCTTTACTCAATTCTGCATCAACGTGGAAAAAGTATAATTCATTTATTCAAAATCAAACTGCAATATTGGCCTCAACATAGTTGAATATCACTATCCACACACTCTCAGAATGAAAAATTAGATGATTCAGCCATTGGCCTAGACAAAATGACAATATCACACAATTTAAAGATTTCCTTAGAGGATATAAGAAAGTAAAGAATGTTTTGATCTAGAGAATGTATGCACTATATACCTCCTGAACATCGGGAAGCAGATAAAGAAGTATATTGTACAGAATAAGGACCCAACTTTTCACATGGCGTCTCTATTGACAAATTCATAATATGGAAACTGCACATATTTTAAAAAGAATAAGAATATATAAGTGTGTGAGAGAGAGAGGCTGTCAAATTAGTTGTACAAAATTTAAATTTTCTAGGTGCTCTTATCAAAATTGAAAGAAGAAGAAGACATTGGAGATGCGTTTTTGTTGATCAAGCGAAGCAAACAAACAAAGTGATCAGATATCAACTCCGTGATTTATATTTTCCTGTCTCAGATTATCAGCAACTACGCGGACCAAGAACACCTGAACGTCTTCAAATCATCTTCATGAAGCTAATACAAAAGCGAGGAAAAATCCACCAAACGATTTACTGTAGATTAATCAATATGATAACGTGCACATATGTCATTGACCACATATATTAGAATGTTACTCAACTATATGTATCTCCTAGCAGTGGAAACACCAGCATTACAAACTGGAGAGAAGAATTTGACATTATATACAGACCATCGAGAGATACACGGGGAAAAAGTAGAGAAAAGGGGGAGAAAACAGTATATATAATGAAGAGAAATTCGGCCGACCTATTGAAATTAAAGGAGGTCGAAATAAGAAATCAATGCCAGTGTTATGGAGGAATTGAAGGGTTAATCAATGGGATGGTTTCAATGAAAAATTAAAGAGAAAAAATTGCAATTACTAACAGCGGATATGTCATTGACCAAATTAAACCGAGCTTGAATGAAAGGAAATATGCAAAACAAGGAAATATGCAAAAACCATGTATATAGTCATGAAATTCATTCAACACACATGAAAATAAACAATGTAGCTTAGACTACCTTTATTCCTGATGGAGTTTCCATAAAACTGAGCTTGTAAGTATTTGTACGAAAACTATGGAACGAACAACCCTCGCCCGGTAACAGAGGCACCCCAAGGTTCACTTTCTCAGCACTGGATTCACAATTCACAATCAGATCTCGCCATTCAATTCATTGCAAAATATTGTTGGATCCATCTTAGCAGTGAGTGAGTTCAATTCATTTAGAATAAAATGCAGTAATCAAAGGTGACCTATTTGGATCCATCTTAGCAGTGAGTGATTTCAAACAAAAAAGCAGGCCAAACAAAAGCTTCTGATCTTGATTAGGGTCCAGAGTTCGAAAGAGGCAGTTCCATTCCCTGTAAAGCAAGCAAACTCATTTCCTGTTGAAGATGGAACCGTCACAGGGAGCGACGGGTTGATCTCAGATCTTCCGAAGAACTGCATCCTTCACAATTACTTGTTCCTTTACTGAAGAGAGTGAAGATTCAAAACTCGATCAGATTAAGGTCAACGTACAATCTCAAGCCCCAATTTCTTCCGGATTGTAAACCTAATTGCCCTATTTCATAAAAAGGAATGAAATATATTGGTGCACTTTACCTCGCCGGAGAGGAGAGGAAAATGGCAGTGGATCGAAATATGTTGTGGATCGAAAATGGCCCAAGAAAAAAAAATGTACGTGAAAAAAATAAGTTGGACTGAATTCTAAAACTGTCATCCCAAATTTGTCAGGATCATATATACCTCTTTCTATAGTTCTAGAACAACAAAGTAAGGTACATGGAGGATTTCTGCCTTGACGTGGTGTTGCCCATTAATTCATCCAATATGCTGGCGGTGAAAGATTAGAAGGATTCCAGCCATTTGCAAGCTTTCGTCTCACAACTTTTGAAGACTGAACAAATCCAAAACATGTAGAGAGGAGAAGGTGAGGCGGAGATGGAGAAAAGGTGGGCGGAGATGTAGGAGAAGGTGAGGCGGAGATGGAGGAGGAGGTGGGGAGGATATGGAGGAGATGGAGATGAAGGGAGTGATGAGGCGGTGAGGCAGAGATGTAGGAGGCGGGGAGCGGGATCGGAAAAGAGAGCGAGAACGAAAGTGGTTTAACAAACAAAACAAACCAGGCCCGTTGAAAACATGCCCAAAAGAAGAGGTAAATGAACCGGTCCCGGTATCGATTTCATTTACTTTCGTCCAAGACCGTCCAACTTTTATATATATATAGATAGATATAGATAGTTCCGGTGTAATGAGTATTGTGGTGTAACTGTGTAACGAGTATTTACCCTCAATGATATTCGGGTTTGTTAAGGTTGATATTCAACTATATATAGAGTTATGTTATATATGCACTAAGCGCATTCTCATATTTTGCGCCGCTATTCAATCTTTTACGACTCTTTGTTCATGTTTATTTAGTTGGTATGAACCCTATATTAATATAGGTCAATTAAGTTGAATATCAACCTTAATAAACCCGAATACCGTTGAGGGTAAATACTCGTTACACCGAAAGAGGTTGTTACACCATAAGAGGTTGTTACACCGTAAGAGGTTGTTACGCCGGAACCTAAATATATATATATATATATATATATATATAAATAGAGGGAGGCTCCGGTAAGACCACTTTTATAGTAAAACTGAGTTAACGAATAGGAACCACAAGATGAGATTAGATGAAGGGCTAGATTAGATGTCTTGGAATTAAAAGAAAATAAGGAAAAAAATATCATAACCCCTTCCTTAATTTATGGCAATTCCAAATTCTCTCTCTTCCATCAATTCAACGCCTTCTCTCTTCCATCGTTCTTCTCTTCTGGTTTTTTCTTCCCGACGGTAACAATAGTTGATTGATACAACATCACACAAATCTTCATGGAGGAAGGTTAGTATCGAGATATGCATCAAATTTGTTTACTAAAATCGACTTTGATATATTAGATTCATAGGAATTTGATTAGAGTTTTATTAGGATTTGATTAGGGTTTGATTATACTTGACTTTGATATATGCATCAAAGTAGGGTTAAATAGGGTTTCGTTCTGATATGCGACAACAATAAAACGATATGCATCAGATGATTCGGTGGTATGCAGTAGCAATTTAGGGTTTCACATGAATTCTTTTATGCAGTAAAAAGGTTGTCGTATGCGTTTCGTAATCGCTGTTATGCACCCGGATATACTTGATATGCAGTAGATATGTTTTGATTCTAACAATGGTTTTTGCCTCTCGAATCGAATTCTTAGCCAAGTGGATGTGACATTCGACTTTCATATTAGATTCACAAGATTCTTTCATGTAAATTGACGGTCATGAGGGTGAGAAATTTGATTTACCTATTGAATTTTGTATACATATTTAAATTTTACTATCGGTTGCTAGGGTGAGATTTTGATATGCGATAAAGTAAATCAATATTCAGTTCGTAATCTCCGTTATGCAGTAGGTATGTTGGCTTTCGCCCTAAGTTATTTTTTCGCGGTTATGCAATCTGATTTATTTGGTATGCACTTGTTCTTAATGAATGTGCATTTACGGTTTATTGATATGCACAAAACTGTATCAGGTATGCAGAAGAACGGACTTGATGATGTGATCTATTCTTCCTCGGACGATGGTGTTGATTGCATGTCAGATGATGATGAAGAAGCATTATATGGTACCGAATGTGTTATTGACGTGAAAGACAGAAACAAAAAGTATTGGGTTCCTCATTGTCCCGATAACATTAAACCAATAATTGGAAAATCCTTTAATTCCTTGTTCGCCAGGGTTTTATTCTGATATGCAAAAACGTTAGTTCGATATGCGGTTTCTAATCGTTGTTATGCAGTATCTATTTAGGGTTCCTCATGATATGGAATTTGGTTTACCTATTGAATTTGATTAGGGTTCACTAGGGTTTCATTGTTATATGCAAAAACGATAAATCTATATGCACTTCGTAATCGTTGTTATGCAATAGCTATGTTGGGTTTCACCCCTCACTTCCTATTAATCCTATTTACTTGATATGCACTCGTTGTTCATAGATGTTCACTTACTGTTCTTTGATATGCACAACACAGGTTCATATATGTTGAAGAACCCAAAGGATGACGTCATGTATTCTTCATCAGACAAATGATGTTGATCTATTAGGATACTGAGATGCACAATGCTATAAACGATATGTAGAAATCGTTAAGGCATATTCAAGACACTATATTGATATTTTGTTAAGCTTTTTAAGTCAATGTAATGATATTTAGGAAACGATATGCATAAAGCTATTAGTGATATGCACTTTGTTGGTATTGATGTTCGATATAAACTTTGTTGGTGAACGATATGCAGAAAGCTATTGGTGATATGCAGTTCGTTGGTATTGATATTTATTAAATGAATATGCACTTTGTTTGTATTGATATTCGTTCTTGAATAGATGTGCATTTCATCAACAAGTTGATATTGCATATCACGACAACTAAACTGAATATCAACACAAACGTAATGCATATCAAAACATTCATGAAAAGAATATTGAACAATTGCAAAAGTAACACCATTATCCATGCAGTGTATGTCATATGTTCAATATTGTACTAATGCAACTATTTATATGCCTTAATTCTGGGAAAAAAATTCATGTAGCAACTTAACAACTTTTAATCTAAAGATATAGATCAAAACCTAAAATAAACAAATAAAAGTATTGATTGCATCTGTATATCACTTCCAATGCCAACATTGAAATCATAAAACAATAAACATAAAACATTGATTAAAAACCATGCTCAAGTGTCATTAAAAATCAAACTCAACTTCATTATAATCAAAACGTTGATATGGTGCATATCTATACATATTTGGTGCATATCAGTACAAATTTGGTGCATATCGGTACAAATGTACTGCATAACTATACATATGTGTTGCAATCCACTTGGACCCCCGCATCTGCATAAGCAACAAAACGTTTTTACAGTACCATCTAACATAAAGAAAGAAGATGACGATGATCACAAGAATTTTGACCTCTAAGATTAACTCCTTGGTTAGCTTGACCATCGGCTTCACGATTAAACTCCTTGGAGCAACATAGGTTCCTCTTCCAAGCTCTGTGCATATCACGCAAAACCATCTTTTTCAACGCATCTCCTTCGGATAGGTGGTAAGTTTGTCTCTTCGTCAACCATCTTATCCTTGCCCTTATCCATCGTCTTCTTTTTCTTCAGTATTGCTATAGAACATATAATAGAAAAGGTAATGAGATTGAAAAAAACCTAAGACCATCTAACATGTATAACCATATTGATTTTATCAATGTGAGCACCAACCTCTTCTTGTGCAGCTGTGTTTGAACATTGCCCTTTGCTCTTTGACCGCTTTCCCAATCTATTAATTATAATTTCATCCTCATCAATGCTATCGTGAGACGCTTCTACAAAAATAAATGCATCAGCTTTAGTAAAACCTAGTATCAATCATGATAGAAATATGTGCAACAACAATTAAAAATTGAGTTTTACCAAATCCTTTCCTCTTGGCATTTCTCTTCCTAGACAACCCATTCTCTGCTGGTTCATCATCTTGAATGGATGCATTCACGGCTTTGTATCTCATTCTCACGCCACTGTCACTACAATGTCTGAGATTGGATGATCTCTTCTATCGTGGAATGTCGGTGAGGGGAGAAGGAGGCTAGAAGAGAACAATTTCAGTACTTTCTTGTGTTCCAGATTGTTTAATTTCTTTCTCGCATGCTGCATATAGAGTAACAATAGTCAATGGATAATTCTTATCATTAAATCACTACTGAAAATCTAAATAGATGTGGAGTAGAGACTTGTGATTATCTTTGACAAGCCTTCGTTTTTTACCTCCATTTCCTTTAGGAGGAGACATGTGTTTCTTCGGAATAGAACCTCGCGCCATAATGAAGACCTTGATTCAGACATGACAAGGCCGAAAATGGTTAAACAACGAATAGTTAAATCACTATATATGAAATACAAAACCTATATCCATGCTCAATTCGATGTACGGAAGCAAACTAGGCACAACTTCAATTCGATGTACGGAAGCAAACAACAAATCAAACAACAAATCATGACAGCAGAACCTATATTCTTGCCTATTGATTGATTTCAAGGCATTGGTTCACTTATTTACCTTCTTAATCACATCTTTTCTTTCTCATCATTTGTTCTATATTGTTATATTGATGTGTCGGTTGTCACTACAAGAATTACTTCATTCGAATGGACTGTAGAACTTTTTCATTCGATTACTAAAGTATTTATACGAAGTAAGGGTAAATGACAACCTAAATTCCAGTATTCTTCTCTTCCAAATTCGATGTACGGAAGCAAACAACAAATCACTATATAAAACCTATATCCATGCTCAATTCGAAGTCAAAAACTGTAGTCCATGGAGCAACAAAGAAATTACCAACAGGCTCGGTGTAGCCGGACAGAAATTTCAAAACCTAAATTTGAAATCAAAATTGGAGCAACAAACAACGAATGAAGAAACGAGAGAGGAAGAGGTACCTTGGAGGGTGTAGCCGGACGGAAGAGTGCAGTCGATACGTCTCCCGCGACGACTTGCAGATTTAGGGCAAGAGTGAGACGGAGGCGATTTAGGGAAAGAGAGAGGCAGAGGAGAGGCGGAGGAGGACGGATGAAGAGAGGCGGAGGAGGACGAATGAAGAGAGGCGGAGGAGATGGCTTGCAGAGAGGCGGAGGAGGACGAGTGAAGAGAGGCGGAGGCTCCTGAGACGGCTTGCAGAGAACGAGAGAAGGATGAATTAGGGAGGAGAGAGAGAGGGATGAATTAGGGAGGAGAGAGAGAGGGATGAATTAGGGAGGAGAGAGAGAGGGATGAGATTTGATAGCGGGATTCAGGGGAATATTGCTAAAATTAAAACGATTTTTTATTATTGAAAATTCTGAGTTAATCCTTGTCATTGATCCGAATTTGATCTAACGCCTCTAAATCGTTAACTCCGTTTTTCCCTAAGAGGTGGTTTCTCAGGAGCCTAAATCTATATATATATATATATATATATATTAAAATAAAGCTCAGTTTTACTACATGTCATCTCCACACTTGAGTTTTCACATGTCACTCAAAATTTCATTATGGTCACATGTTATTTTTATAATTATTTGTATCTTTCAAATCTCAAATTAAATTGTAGATATATATTTGATTCCTTCCTAATATACTACACACAAATCAATCACATATCATATATTTTCTAATTAAATATATATTATTAAGAAAGTCACATTAGACATCCCTAATATCAATAAAAATAAATCATATCGTTAATTATGTTAGTTATTATATTAGAATACAATTTTTGAGAGGGTTCGGGTGAGGACATGATATATAGTGAGTACATGCGGACAAATCTCACCCCTTAGATCAATCAACCGACAATTGAGATTAAAAGAGAGGGATGATCCGGTTCTTGGCACGCGCCCTCCAGCTATGCAAAGACACAGTTGCAATTTTGCAATAATCAACATTTTTAAGGGCAAATTTGTCTTTTGCAACAAAAATATATAAGAGGGGAAAAGGAAATTAAGGAGAGAGAAAAGTCAGCCGGGAAGCGGCGAGCAACCCCTAACAGAGACGATAGCTATTTCGATGGTTGAAGAGTGAAATAACCAGATCGAGCTTGCTTTTCTTTGCCATCCTCATTCCTTCTGAACCTCGACATGCCAGATCGAGCTTTCTATGGCTTCCAAGGAAGAGACGTCAAACGACCTCGACTTCTCCTTCTCTAGTGCCATATGAGTGTGGATATTGGTGGCGACGGATGGTGCCACAGGAAGTAATTACGGTACGATCTATGGGATGTGGAGGATATATTCGAGTGATTTTTCGGCGCTGGATCGGAAATTAGAAGAGAGAAGCTAGGTATGAATTACTAATGAGTTTGATTTTCTTTGGGATTTGAAAATTAGGGTTCATTTTCATTTGGGGGTTTTTAATTTAAGATTTGTTTCTTCCTGGCAACTTCTTTATGTAACGATGGTGGTAATGGTATGCTGCAACAGTTGATTCGATAATGGGTTAGCTTGTTGCGGATTTTGGACCAGAAGGCAGAGAGAGTGACATGAAAGGAACGTGTCCTTAACTTGTCATTTGAGTCGTTCTTGTTTGGCTTGGAGAAGAAGATGAATCTTGCAAATTACTAAGCATTGAGCTTGATGTTAGGCCGCCTGAGAATAACATACTGAAGCGAGAAGGCAAGCTCCTCAATTGACGTCTGAGAACAAATTTCTTTTTCAATCTATCCCCGTACAAAGCTTCTGGTGGAGTAGTGGATAATGAATCTTCGGATTTAGAAGATGCGGTTTAGCTAGTACCTAATTGAGGAAACGATGGAATCTCATCCTGCGTAGAACAAGCACGTTATCAAACCACATAGGAAACACAAGTCAAACATCACTAAATTCAAGAGATGATGCAGACTATTATGATGACTAGAACGGAGTATTATTGTTTGTATAATATCTTTGGATTGTATAAAACATATTTGGACATAAAAGATGATCTAATTTCTATTACCCTATAAAATTGTTAATTATATTATTTTCTTAATAAGTCAATCAACATTAAAAAGAGAGAGTTGTATTTAAATGATGAGAGGAGAGGAGAAATATAAATTAAGAGAGGGAAAAAATTAAAGTCTTCAATAATGTGATCAATGAACGACAATCAACTTTTTTATACAAGGCTAACTTTATATTAGATTTAGATTAAATTGAAGAAAGCAAAGTAGAAATTGTGCAGGACATTCACACCATTACAAAGCATGGATCCTCACAGAAATCTCAAGGACATTTACATCATTTTCCTACTTTAAAAAAGAGAATTGTTTAAACCGTTTCATTAAACGTTTCATTAGATCTAACCGTTTCAAAAAACTGTTTCATTATAAAAACCGTTTCAATAGGCTTTATATTTAGTAGTGACATATAACTTCTTCTAATTATGAATGTGCACAGTGCACAAATTCATACTTCAAGAAATATTTACTAAAAGATGTTCTTCTGTACTAGGGACCTTGTACTGGTATGTTACACGTTCAAAATCAGAGGAGAAGTATCTTTAGGAGGTTCGTTAGTTTTGTTGTTTGACATGTTCACTTGGTCAAGTATGTGACAATGGTGTTTGCTTAGTCATGAACTCGCCTATTTTAGGTTCATTAGTGTTTTTGATATGATGGAGTTGGAGTCTCCTTCTTGAGCTGATTATGCTAATGCAGATTTGAGGTCTTGATCGATATCCCTTGCTATCGGTTGTTGCACAATGCATGAATTCATCAATCCCTTGAATCAAGGATCATATGACATTCGTCGATGGCTACAAACCAGACAAGTTACATGATTAAGTCTATTCGTTCAAATTCTTATTATTTTGTGTTGATTTCCTTTAATAAATACTGATATTGTGAGCTGCAGGTTGCTCATTGGAAGTTGGGATGCTTGAATTGTGAATTTGGGAACATTTGTTACATTTTTTTCACTTAGGAATTGCAGGGACAAAGGATGCAGTAGTGGGTATCCTCTTGTTAGTTTAAATTGTTGCTAATTGTAAGGCTTTTGTGGCTGGAATTTATAGTTGAATTATTGTTAAATGTAATTAGTTGTAAGGCTCTAATGTAGAGGCGTAATGTAATTCGTTCAAGATTTTCCTAAAGTAAATTGAAGGTGTTAAGTTCCATGTAGCAAATTTTGATAGCAAAATACTGAATTATTTGCATCAAGTACTTGAATTTGACATGAGTACTGAATAAGGAAATTATACTAACCTCTGTTGCATCATCCTTGTCCTTGACTTGAGGCTCTAATCTTTTCACATAAGCTTTTCTCAGTGTTATAACTTCTTTTTGTAGAATGTCATATAAAGCTCTAGAGATGACGTCAACGCCTTCTGTTTTCATATATCCTCTCATGAAGGTTCATTCATTAAAACATACAGTTTTATTGATGTAAAAACTTTTTAATGGAAGAATTGAAAAACGAGTACGTATACAAAAATCATAAGACAACAAGTTTAATTATTTAGGAGAGGTTCATAAACACAACCCACTAATAAGCCTCAAGTTCATGTTGATAGTCTTGCAGGTTCATGCCGATAGTTTTGCAGGTTTCTGGAAAAAAAAACTGCATGAATGTACTCGTTGGTAGACATAATCATATTCGTCGGTAGACTTAGTTTCATGAAAATATGCATAGAGATTCATGAAAATATGCCTAGAGGTTCATGAAAATATGCCTAGAGGTTCATGAAAGTATACACTTAGGTTCATAGCAATAAAGTTAGGTTAATGAAAATATGTCTAAAGATTCATGAAAATATGCCTAGGGGTTCATGAAAATATGCATAAAGGTTCATGAAAATATACACTTAGGCTCATGAAAATATGACATTTTTAGCATGATTTCTTTATTATGAACACATTTTACTAAAAGTCTTAGGTTCATGCTGATAGCCTTACACTACAAGAAAAACCATTTATTCCAACAACCTTTGGCAACGACTAAAATTTGTCGTTGCAAAACATATTATTGGCAACGACTTATATTTAGCGTTGTTATAGTTGTTGCGATACATATAAATTTCTTTTGCCTCCCTCCGAAATATGGGCGGGAAAGTGTGAAATTTGAGCTAATATTTTTGGCAACAAAAAGGTCGTTCAATAAAAATTATATAAGTAGGGTAACAAAAACTGTCGTTGCAAAAGAGTTTACGTCACTAAAGTAACAACAATTGTCGTTGCAATATGATGTCTCTAATTATTTTAACCAAATAATGTCGTTGCGAAAACTTCTGCGTAAAAATTAAACCAAAATCATTCTTATTATCTGAAGAAACCCTAGCCGCTCAACATATCTTCTTCCAATTTTCCTCCTCTGCGCTCTCCTCCTTTTCCTTCCTCCTTCACTCTTGAAGCCATTAACACTTCTCGCAACATCAAAAGTTTTGGGAGTAGCAGTGTTGGCACTAATGGACGCGCCAGAAGCCCATTCTTGCTGCTTCCGAGTCGGATCTTTGGTGCGAAGGGGAAAACAGAGTGATTAAGAAGGAGAGACAAACCAAACAGAAGGGTTGGGCGAAAAGAAGTGAGCAAAAGAGCGAACGTAACAGAAGGAGTGACCTAGGGTTTCGTCAAGAGGCTGGTTCGACCCCAAGACGAAGTCTAGTTCATTCATCGCGTAAATATGGTGTTCTTCGGATTGAGGCCTGGAATCTTCTGAGAGAAGGCGGTTCCTGTCACATTTGAGACCTAATTCCTTCTTCCTCCTCCGGGTTTCTCGAGCTTTCAAAGCCGAAGAGGTGTCAATTACAGGTTTTTAGTTTCCTCCTTTATATCTCAGCTCACTGAACAATTTTGTTTTTCGTGTTTTTATTTTGATCTACTATTGTAAATGTTTCGAGAATCATTGAACAGTTTTGTCGGTGAACTCAACTTCAATTCCAGATAGTTTGTACTTTGTACTGAATGTGGCTTGTTTTGAGAATTTAGCTTGTAGTAAGCTGAATTTCTCTGTAGGTTTAAGAAATATTGAACTTGTAGAATAAATAAATATGTTTCGTTTGCTGCAGTTGTGGTTCTTGTGGCTCTGACTTGTTGTCCTTGTTTATTTTAACATCTGATCAAGTTAATTTTTTTCTTCAGGGATATGATATATTGCATTATGTGGAGCCTTATATCAATCAGGTATTATTTGAGTGCTTTGGAAAATTTCACATTACAATGTTAGTTATAACATGTGTAACTAAAACCATGATAATGCAGGTTCTGTCGTATTCAAAGCAGGGAAAGGAAACCATGATAATGCAGGTTCTATCGTATTCATATGTGAAACCTCTTTCGTATTTCCCTTGTCTTGTCCCTGATATGAATTAGAAAATGAAGGTTATGTTGCAGACTATGATGAATATTAATGGTTAGTCCCTTGCTAGCTAGGGTTGAAAAGGTTGAGAAATTGACATTCATGTATGTGTCTGAAATCTCAATGTTTAAATGCTAAAAATTGGAAGTATCTGCATGTTTTCATCACCATTATTATATCACATGAAAGTATGGCATCTCCATTATATTTTTTTAAACCCTTGCCTAACCGTCTTTCTGTGCATCAAACTGATTGTAGTTTGTGTATACTAATGATCAATTTTGTTTTATCCATCTGTTTCTCATAAAATTGAATCACTTGGTCTACTTCTCCGCAATGCAGATTTTAGCAGCTAATAAATTTTTCTTTCGACCTTGCAGAATGCACGGAAGGAGGTAAATGCAGTACTCAAGAAAGAAGCTTCTTACTTCGGTGATATTGTCATTTTACCATTCATGGATCGTTATGAGCTAGTTGTTCTTAAAACTATAGCTATCTGTGAATATGGGGTGAGTGAATAAAACTTTAAATAAATATATTTTGTGTGACCATCATAATGCATAAAATTATGTGTTGGCGTTTATAAGTAGCTCAAATGTTTTATTGTCAGGTTCATAATGTTACAGCTTCTTACATCATGAAGTGTGATGACGACACCTTCGTGAGGCTGCCCACTGTTTTGAGTGAAATTGAGCGTATTCCGCCTGCAAGGTCCATATATATGGGCAATCTCAATCTCTTGCATCGACCTCTGCGGCATGGAAAGTGGGCAGTCAGCTATGAGGTATACTTTGCTTTCCATTCTGTATAAGGCTAAATTACTTTTAATCTCCATTTTAAAAGAAAATATCTGCTTTGATAGGAGTGGCCAGAAGAAGTCTACCTTCCATATGTCATCACAATCGATATCGCCAAGTTCATCATAGCTCAACATAATAAACAAAGTTTAAGGGTTTGTACCTTGAAAACTTTTGATCGTCCTCATTTACCAAAAACACCTTATTATTTGAGATTTTGACTTCTTTTTTTCTGTGACGGAGTGCAACTGTTCAAGATGGAGGATGTGAGCATGGGAATGTGGGTTGAACAATTCAACAGCTCCTCAAGACACGTTCAATATTCCCATAACTGGAAATTTTGTCAATACGGTTGCATGGAAAACTATTACACTGCACATTACCAGTCTCCAAGACAAATGATCTGCTTATGGGACAATTTGCATAGAGGCCTACCTCGTTGCTGCAACTTCAGATAATATTTTCCCAGATTACTAAGGATGCTACTATCCAACGATTGATCTATTTATATTGCACCCATCAACACGTAATTTTTGAAGAGCAATATCCACAGACTATTTTGTGGGTGGGCCTTGATTGAGTTCTTGATCTTGCTGGTTTCTGGGCAGGTGGGTGGCGAAATGCATATGTTGGGGGCGTCTCAGCTGAGATTGAGCTTGTATTGAGGTATCTCATCATCTGGACAGTTGGTTTTATGATTTGGGATGTAGCTAAGTTGGCAAATTAAATATTTGAATTTTAGACATGTTTTTGGTACAGGTTGTAATTTGAACAAGTTTTTGAAGGTTATATAGTCGAAGTTATTGTGTTTATGATTTTGGATATAGGTTGTTTGAATGTGAATTATAAGGGTAGAAACAGGTATTGACAAGAGGATACAACACTATGTCGTTGCAAAACAATGATCTATCGCAACGACAATAGCTGTTGACAAAACATCAGATATGTATTGCAACGACATTTGTCGTTGCAAAAGATGTGATGAGTTCGGACTGTTATTAGCAACGACAACTAATTAGTAACGAACAAAGTCGTTGCAAAAAATATTTGTTTTGGCAACGATAAAAGTCGTTGCAAAAGCCTTTGACTACGGCGTTACCGGCAACGACCTAGCTACAAACACAAGAAGGAAAAGGGAGTACAACCTACTGTAGCTCGTACCCTTCGAAGTAGCAGCGCCTCAGACGGGGCTAAATCCAATGTCTGAAATATCTATAGGAGCCTGGAACTCTAGGGGGTGTAACTCTGCCCCTAGAGCGAGGCTTATTACAGAGTTCTCGCGTCGTAATAATCTGGCCATGTTGGGCATTTTGGAAACTAAAATTGACGCAGATAAGGAATTGATTGTGAGTAGAAGCCTTCTTCCTGGATGGGCTTATGTTACAAATAGTACTAGCTTGGTCAAGGGCCGTATTTGGCTAACTTGGGACGCGAATCTTGTTGACGTCTCGATTGCTATTGTGGATCATCAGTTTATCCATTGTATTGTTCGTAGTAGAGATCATCATACTTCCTTTACTGCCACGGTTGTGTATGCTTGTAATTCTGCTGTCCTTCGTAAGCAACTCTGGGACAGACTTAGTGACCTGAGCCACACGGTTGTTGGCCCATGGACCATGTTAGGCGACTTCAACTGTATTGCAGATAATACAGAGAAAATTCATTTTAGTAGCAGGCTTCATTCGGTTGATACTGATTTTTGCAGCTTCTTAGTTGAGACGCAGCTCGAAGATCATCAGTTTTCGGGTGCTACCTATACCTGGAGTAATCAGCAGATGGGTACCAGTAGAATTGCTTGCAAGCTTGATCGGGTCCTCACAAATGATCATTGGCACTCATCCTACTCTACCTCTCAAGTACACTTTGCTGATCCGAGTTTTTCAGATCACTCTCCCGGGATCCTTCGTGTTAATCCTACTAGCCGACACAAAAGGATTCCTTTCAAATTCCGTAATTTTTGGAAGGAGGAAGACGACTTTTTGGGACTTGTCAAAGATTCCTGGGCTGCTCCGATCCATGGTAATCCGCAGTATGTGGTTTATTCTAAGCTGCTTAATGTTAAAAACGCTCTTAAACGTTGGCAACATGGGAGATTTCGTAAGTTAGAGACTATGGTAGATGAATGTTCTGAATCTCTAAAGCTTGCTCACTCTAATCTGCATATTGATTACAGCAACATAGCACTCCAGCGTGCTGTTCTTGATGCTAAGGAGGAACTTGACAAAAGAATCTCTCAGCTGCACAGCTTCATTGCGCAAAAGACCAAGGTGGATTGGTTAACTTTGGGTGAGGAAAACTCTGCGGCATTCTACAACAGTCTCAAGACTAAACGGGGGCGGAATTCAGTCTTCTCTTTGGGTGACTCGGCTGGTAACACCCTAAACACGAGAGATGATATTGCAAATGAGATTTTGTCGTTCTTCAGGAATCTGTTTGGCACAGCACCGCCCCATTTTTCTGGTGATCTTAGTTCTCTGCCGGGTCCGAAAATTGCTTATTCTGATCATGCTGATTTATGTCGGGCTGTTACTGATTTAGAGATCAAGAATGCCTTCTCCGGGATTGGTAACATCAAGTCTCCGGGCCCTGACGGTTTTGGGAGTGTCTTCTTCAAGCATTGCTGGGATATTATTCGAGATGATGTTTGCGCCGCAGTTAAGGATTTCTTTCGCCGGTGTTGTCTACTGCGCCAATTGAATGCCACTTTCATTAATCTAATCCCTAAGGTGGATTCCCCCTTCTCTGTTAGTGAGTTTCGCCCCATTGCCTGTTGCAATACTCTGATGAAAGCCATCTCCAAGGTTCTTGTTTGTAGGATGCGACCCTATCTAGCCCAGATTGTTTCTCCGAATCAAGGTGCTTTTGTTCCTCAGAGGAGAATTCAGGACAACATTGCTATAGCTCAAGATCTCATTCGTGGCTATGATAGTAAGTACTCCTCCCCTCGTTGCTTCATCCAGATTGACCTGCGCAAGGCTTTTGATTGTGTCAGCTGGAGCTTTCTACGGGATACTCTGATCTACTTCCAGTTTCCGATGCAGATGGTTAATTGGATTATGGAGTGCGTAACTACTCCCTCCTACTCTGTCCTTATCAATGGAGAGGTTGAAGGATTTTTTAGAGGAGCAAGAGGCCTTCGTCAGGGGGACCCGATCTCGCCATTCCTCTTCGTTCTTGTCATGGAAGTCTTTACTAGGAGACTTCGTCAGGCTGCGGATCAGAGCGGCTTCTCCTATCATCCGAGATGCAAGCAACTTAAACTCTCGTCCTTGTGCTTTGCTGACGATTTGCTTCTCTTCTGCAAGCCTACCCTGCCTTCTCTTCGTATCATTGATAGGGTTATCCAGCAGTTTGCAAGAGAGTCCGGGCTGATTGTTAATTGCCAGAAATCTAATATCTTCTTCGGTGGAGTGACTGCTGCACATAAGAGCGCGTGCGCTGCTGTTCTGGGATTTGAAACTGGCCGACTCCCCGTCAAATATCTTGGAGCCCCACTTCATTCCAAGCGGCTCAAGCCAGGGGATTATCAGCCGATCATTAATAAGATTCAGAGTGCCATTGCGAGTAGACAAGCCAAGCATCTCTCCTATCCCGGGCGAATGCAAGTGATCAAAACTGTCCTGGAGTCTATTGTTGGATTTTGGATGCAAGTCATCCTCTTTCCCAAATCTGTCCTACGAAGGGTTGAATCGTTGTTTCGCTCGTATCTTTGGACAGGCGAGATTGGGAAGAAACGCTCTCTTGTAGCTTGGAAAGTGGCTTGTAGAGATTTAGATAGTGGTGGACTCGGCTTCAAGGAATTACTATCATGGAACAAAACGCTTATCTTCAAGATGGCTTTCGAGCTTGATAGTGGAAGGCCGAGTATTTGGCGAGATTGGGCAGTCAAAAACCTACTCAAAGGGCGTACCATCTGGGAGTGCAGAGCTACTGCTGGCTGCTCTGTGTTTTGGAAATCAATAGTGGTTGTCAAGGATGAATTATGCTCGAAGTTTGCTACTTCTCCACCTCCCATGGATAGGCTGCTCAGTGACTCGGGTAAGCTTATCTCCCGTGCTGTCTACAAGCACTTTGCTGTGTCGTACTCGGTTGTCCCATGGTGTGGTCTCATTTGGACTGGAATTCAACCCCGTAAGTGGAGTTTTGTGTGTTGGCTCGCCTCGCAGAACCGCCTCCCCACTCGTGCACGTATGTATCGCTGGGGTGGAGTCGACTCGCCGGATTGCGTCTTGTGTGGTGCTGGAATTGAGACCGCCGATCACCTTTGGTTTGACTGCTCCGTTACTTGTCGTATCCTGGATGTTGTTCTGTTGTGGCAGGGGATTTCTACTCGAAAGACGAACCTCCGACGTTGGTGGGACTGGTTTCTTGATTGTGATAAGCCCTCAAATAACGTCTTCCTCGTCCGTCTTCTTTCCGTCATGAGTGTCGTTTATTATACTTGGAAGTTGAGAAATGATGTAATTTTTAATGCCAAGTCTATTGATGTAGATGGTGTGGGTAGAGAAATAATCAATGCTTGTAAGTTTAGGATGATCCATAAGATCAAGACTAATACTAGGAGAGGGAAAGCGATGATGAAGAGACTTCTTAGGTGACTTGTATGTCCTTGTTTTGGTGTTTGCAATATAATTTCTTACCTCGTGGCAAAAAAAAAAGGTTTATGCCGATAGCCTTGCAGGTTCATGTTGATAGCCTTACATGTTCATGGTAATAGTCTTGTTTGTTCATTTAGCCTAATTTATTTTTTAATGAACACATTGAACTAAAATGATTTAGGTTCATGTCGATAGGTTTGTAGGTTCATGTCGATAGCCTTATAGGTTCATGTTGATAGCATTGCAGGTTCATTTAGCCTAATTTATTTTTTAATGAACACATAGAATTAAAATGTCTTAGGTTAATGTCGTTAGTCGTATAGGTTCGTGTCGATATGCCAAGAGGTTCATGAAAATATGTCTAGAGGTTCATGAAAATATACACTTAAGGTCATGAAAATATACACTTAGGTTCATAGCAATATACACTTAGGTTCATGAAAACGTGCCTAGAGGTTCATGAAAATATGCCTAGAGGTTCATGAAAATATGTCTAGAGGTTCATTAAAATACACTTTAGCTAATGAAAATATGCCTAGAGGTTCATGAAGATATACACTTAGGTTCATGAAAATCTACACTTAGGTTAATGAAAATATGTTCATGAAAATATGCATAGAAGACACTAGGTTCATGTCGATAGTCGTGTAAGTTCATGTACATAGCCTTACAGGTTCATGCTGATTCTTGCAAATTCATTAGGTTCACGTCGATAGCCTTACAGGTTCATGTTGATAGTCTTTGATGGTTATTCAACCCAATTTATTTTTTAATAAACACATTGAACTAAAAGACTCTAGGTTCATGTCGATAGTCGTGTAGGTTCATACCCATAGCCTTGCAGGTTCATGAATATGTTTAACTCGATTTTCTTTATTAGTAAAACATTGAACTAAAATGCCTTATGTTCATGTCGATAGCCTTACAGGTTATTTTACCCTAATTTTTTCAATGAACACATTGAACTAAAAGACACTAGGTTTATGTCGATAGTTGTGTAGGTTCATACTCATAGTCTTGAAGGTTCATGCTGATAGTCATGTAGGTTCATATCAAGAGCCTTATAGGTTCATGCTAATAGTCTTGCATGTTCATTTAGCCTAATTTTTTTTAATGAACTCATTGAACTAAAAGACACTAGGTTCATGTCGATAGTCGTGTAGGTTCATGTCGATAGTCTTACAGGTTCATGATAATAGTCTTGTATGTTCATTTAGTCTAATTTATTTTTTATTGAGCTCATTGAACTAAAATGTCTTATGTTTATGTAGATAGTCGTGTAGGTTCATGGCGATAGCTTTGTAAGTTCATGACAGTTGCTAGCTTTGCAATTGATTTGGTCAAAATGGTTGATTGCTTGTTTTTTTAATCTATGCCGTATTTGTTTGTTATTTTTATCTATGCCGTATTTGTTTGTTAGAGTTGGGGGGGGGGGGGGGGAAGCAATCAATATTATAGTGATGAAACAAAATGGAAACGCCTGTTGGAAACAATTATGTGCTCTATTACTAATCGATATAGTCAAATAAATTTGACCCTAGATATTAGGGCTTGGCTTTGGATTCGGGAGATTAGCCGAAGAACACATTGCATCGACTAATAAGAAAATTGTGATCATAAACTCTACTAAATGAATCAAAACACTTTAGTGTCTATCTCTGAATCCAAAATCAAATGAACGTGTAAATATCTAAAATAGACCTACCACATAACAATAAAAATCAAAGCATTCACATGCAATCAATATTATAGTGATGAAACAAAATGGAAACGCCTGTTGGAAACAATTATGTGCTCTATTACTAATCGATATAGTCAAATAAATTTGACCCTAGATATTAGGGCTTGGCTTTGGATTCGGGAGATTAGCTGAAGAACACATTGCATCGACTAATAAGGAAATTGTGATCATAAACTCTACTAGATGAATCAAAACACTTTAGTGTCTACCTCTGAATCCAAAATCAAATGAACGTGTAAATATCTAAAATAGACCTACCACATAACAATAAAAATCAAAGCATTCACATATCACATTTCATTAGCAAGCTTCATCTAGCCATTGTCTTTGACGTCTTTTGCTTCAACTTTTTCCTTCTTCGATTGTTTTTCCTCTTCCTATGAAGGTTTTAACTCATCTTCTTCCTTGGCTTTCTCCACCACTTGGATTGAAATTTGCAAACATGCCTCAACAACATAAACATAGAGGACATCAAATTCTCATAAACATAAGAGGACTTGGGCACCACCTTGGGTATCCTAGCAGCCGCCTCATTGTCGCCTTTAAGATGACGTGCATAGCGTGATAGTCTGATAGAACATGCAGTACTGTTTGCCTCTTAGAGGATCCTGTCAGTTCACACCAGTACAAAACACATCTCATGAGAACTTCATCATTCAAGATGAGTCTTCCCATCATAAAAGAATCAGTTTAGCATAAGCACAACTGATTAAAGTTATCCATTGGGTCTTCAGGGCAGAAACCAATGGTTCATTCAGAAGCTGCGTAAAACCAGCAAAGTGTTTCAAACAACAACATTTGAAAAAGATATCTAACACATCTGGATCTGGCATAATTAAATGGTTTATAAATCGTGATGAATCTCATCCTTCTGATGAGGATCATCAACCGGTTCCTATTACGTCCGCACGTCCGTGTCAGAAGGGACGTCCTCATATGATCCGAACTCTACAATTTTGTTAGATACTTTATTATGAATCATCGATATCTTAATGAAAAACCTTAATTAATGTTAGAAATACATATCTTAATAATAATATTTTATATAGATATTTTAATGTATTTCTCATTTTACGTTAATTGATTTAAAATGCCTGTTTTCATAACTAAAATAGCTTGCGTTATTCGGTTAGAAAACTTTTAATTATATTTTTAATATAAATGAATTCATAATTTTAAAATATTAATTTAATGCTTAATAGATTCGTGCGAAGCACGAGAAGTAAGCTAGTATAGAGGATGTATTTCAGTTTCTTTATATTTAGACTTTTAGATTCATATAAGAGATTCAATTAGCCTAAATCTTAGTTAATTATCCATATATGCCTTTTTACCTAAATAGATAGTTAATGTAACTTATAACTTAGTATAAGATTGGGATAGTTTATTTGCTTATTAATAACGTGACATCTGTACGCACTACAATTATTTTCCATTCACACTAAATTTCAATACATCCATAATGGGCGTACGCTCCTTTCGGGCGGACATGCAAAAACATTTTTCTTATACATATAAGTTCTCTTATACGTATACACTTTTGTAAAAAAATACATCTTGTACGTTAGAAATAAGCGTACGCCCGTTTCCAACATACAGAGCAATTCTTCTTCCTCCTCTCATTTTTGCTCTTTCAGTTTACAGTTCATCCCGAAACCCTAAAATCTCGCCGCCTCCCTCACTTCATCTCTGTTTCACTTGTTTTCTTCCTTAGATCACATCCATTTGACACGTTTTTTTCATTAAATCTGAATTCCTCAATTAATTTCATCAAAAACACGTGAATCATGGATTCCGAGAATTTGGGCGAAAACCTTAAAAACAATCCGACGACGGAGGCAGCGACGTTGGAGCTCCCTAGCGGCATTTGTATCCTCGCGAGTGGCGTCCGAGTCCGAGGAGGTGGTAAGAGGATCGGCGTTATGTAACACCCGCCGCTTTGGGTCAACCCAATTACAAGGGCTGCAACCCATACACTCCAACCCATCCTTGGTAGCTCCGCCAATTAAAGGTTATTGGTGAGGCTCGAACCTGAGACCTTCACCCTTTACCAAGCGGCAGCGCTACTTGGTAACCAATTACACTACAGTTTAGTTGGTTACCAAGTAGCGTTGTCGCTTGGTAAAGGGTGAAGGTCTCAGGTTCGAGCCTCACCAACAACCTCTTGAGAAATAGTTGTCTTTAATTGGCGGAGCTACCAAGGATGGGTTGAAGTGTATGAGTTGCAGCCCTTGTAATTGGGTTGATCCAAAGCGGCGCGTGTTACAAAAAAAGTGCACTTTATTGTAACGTCCGCCACTTTGGTCAATCTGTACGCAACACATTCTGAAAACTTGTGCTGATAAACTTATATCCCCTTTACTATCAAGTAGAAGTTAAACTTATATCCCCTTTACATTACACAAGTTTATCAGCACAAGTTAAATTATTGTAACGTCTGTCACTTTGGGTTGACCCAATCCCAAGGGCTGCAACCCATACACTCCAACCCATCCTTTGTAAATCCACTTATTAATAAAGCAGCTATTTCCAGGAGGTTGTTGGTGAGGCTCGAACCTGAGCGGCAACGCTACTTGGTAACCAACTACACTGCTTGGTAGCGCTACTTGGTAACCAACTACACTGCAGTGTAGCTCTTGTGAAATAACTGCTTTATTATTAAGCGGAGCTACCAAGGATGGGTTGGAGTGTATGGGCTGCAGGCCTTGGGCCTTGGGATTAGGCCGGACCAAAGTGGCGGACGTTACATAAAACCAATTACTTTAATTTATGTGTAATGTAATTGATAGAAGAGCAAAAACAATTTAACTTCTACTTGATAGTAAAGGGGATATAAGTTTATCAACACAAGTTTTCAGAATGTGTTGCGTACACATTGACCAAAACTCCAAATAGTAAGGTAGGAACAAAAATGAAGTAGTAAGGTAGGAACAAAAATGATTTCAGCAAAATTTTAAGCTGATGAACTGAGTCTAGCAAATAGTCAGTGATTTCTTTCTAGTACAAGTGTGATTATTCTGATCATTTAAACTTGCGGGAAGGGTATCCAGATAAATAATAAGTGTAAAGTTGAGGCTTACCAGAAGTACTGCTCCAGTGATAGACTTGGTCTAAATCAATGACATATAATTCCCCAAAATCCAGCACAAACTCAGTGTCATGCAACCTCCTTTTTTTGTAGTGCTTTGTCAAGAAAACCTGAATACAGAAAATGAGATGCAAGAAATAAAGAAACTGATGTCTTTAATTTTTTATTAGAAAAAAACACAACTCCACATCCATCCTAACCTGTCTTGTCCGAGTCAAACCAGAGTAGAATTGTTGCTCATGAGTCCTCCCGCTGCATCGCAACAACAACAAGGGATTCTTCAACCGCTCCTTCGGTGTCTACCTTCCTTGCGCCTCCTCTCTGGTCCATCCCCGTCCTTCTTCCATCACTGACCTCCGAGCAAAAGAGCATTGACTTCATATAGATCTTCTCGAGCACAATCCATTCCTGTTCTCGAGAGCCAAATCGCTTCCAAGTCCAACAACCTCGACATCTTTGGCCAGATTCAACAAGGCGAGAACCAGAGGCTGATTCAATATGGCCAGATGTCGTTGGCCAGATTGGACGAGGAGATGAGAGGATAGAAGGAGTCCTAATTGAATGTCTTCAATTTATCGGTAAGAAACCCTAACATTAAGAGCGAAAAAAAGGCTAAATCCAAAATTGAAAGTTGAGTTAGGGTTTATAGGGAGGCAGACCTGATCGTAGCCCGGGGATAAGAAGAGTCGCCGACGGGGACTTTGTGGCTTGTTGGCGATGAGGAGAAGAAATCAAAGTGAATGAAATCCAAATCGGCGGAGTAGGGAAGATCGACTAAAATGAGCAGGAATGGATTTATGTAGTTTCTATTTTATTTATATTTCTCAGTGTAAAATGTTAAGCGACAGAAGAAATATCCGTCGCCAAAAATCAAATGTTTGGGCGACCAAACGCATTTGCGTCACAAATTCTTAAAATATTGGCGACAAATTACATATTCGTCACAAATACTTGTACCAAAGGGCGACGAAAAACAATTTTGTCACAAAGTTCATCTAATGGGCGACAAACATCATATTTCGTAGCCAAAAATTATTATGTGCGACAAACTGTTTTTATCGTCGCCCAATATTTTTCTTGTGCGAAAAAACATGTTTTTGTCGCCCAAACTCGACTTTTGGCGACCGGAAAAAATTTGTCGCCCATGTTTTTTTTTGTCACTAAAAATCAATTTTCTTGTAGTGCTAGCTTATGCCAATACATCTTTTGAGAATTTTTTGACATTTAAAATGAAAGCTTATTCATGCACAATATAACACAACCTCATGCACACAAAAGCACTAAGTCATGCACACTGACATCTAGCTCATGCAAACAGATTTTTTGAGATTCTTGAAAGTGATTTAAAATCAATACTTTGCATTCCCAACAAAAAGTCAGATTCTCAAAAAGCAATCAACTAGAATCTATTACACAATATTTATACGAAACGCCTATATGCATGCGACTTTTTCTCTATATGCACGCGATTTGGTGCGCAGATGTTATGCGCATAGGTTGGTGCGCAGTTTTCTTGCGCACAAGGGTATTTTCGGGATAATTGTGAAAATTCTGACGATGTCTGTCAAATGTGTGCGCATTAAAACAGCGCACAGAAGATATAATGCGCAAAAGTTCAGCGCACGACGTTTCGGATTCCCGAATGTGTGCGCTGAACTTGTGCGCACATATTAGTGCGCAGAAGAACTGCGCACAGGGTTTATTAAACCCTGCGCCGCAGCTTCTTCTTCTTCCTCCTTCTTTCTTTCTTTTCTGCTGTAGAGCTCGACGGCGCCGATCATAAATTTTCCATTTCCGAGCGTTTCCCTCGTCTAAACACAATTCCGTCAACGGATTCTGAACCCCCTCATTCTTCTGGTCCCGACCACACCACTTTCGTCCCAATCCCAACACCTCCGGCGACTTCCGTCCCAACGGAGCCACCTCCGGCGACCTTGTCCGACGATGAAGCGTTGGTGGATGGAGGTGGCCGGCGGTATGCGACTCGAGCCGCGTTGGCAGCGGCAAATGCTCCTCCGGCGACTATTCCGGCAACTATTCCGGCGACTCGGGTTCCGGAGACACCGCACGATCTTTATTCGGTATAAAATTTCTAAACCCGCTTTTTTCAAATATTTATCGTATTTAATTGTGGAAATTTATTCGTAATTGTTTTTTGTAATAATTACGAATAAATTTCACTTTTTTATGAATTAAATATTAGAATTCGTATTAATTGTAATTTAATCGTAATTTTTCATAATTACGATTAAATTTCAGTTTTGTATGAATTAAATATTAGAATTCTTATTAATCGTATTTTTTTATAATTACGATTAAATTTCAGATTATTATGCATTAATCGAATGCCTAATCGAATTATTATGAATTCGTATTAATTGTAATTTTTTAGTAATAGTAGTGATTATTATTTCGTATTAGTTGAGATGTTTATTTTTTAGTAATTATGAATTAAATATTAGAAACTTAACAGTCATAACTAGTTATGGCTTAATTGTTAAATTTCTAACAATTTCTATTAAAAAATTTAGTTTTCGTAGATATAAAGACTCGAATTTGATTACGAAGTTGCAAATTATTTCCGAATATTTTAGTATGAATTAGTCATACTAAAAATGTAAAAACATGTAGACTATACAAGCCGTCATGGATCAGACGGGCAACACGATGCCCGCACCAGTAGCGGAACGGCTTCCACGTCGACATGATGTGGCAGCCGGTGTGCGATTATCGTTCGAGGCCCTCGAACGATTTTTCGGCACCGGATCACCTGAGCGCCGTGAGCCAGGGAATGAGTACGAGGAGGCACAGCTGCAGCAGCAGGAGATAGATGGTTCGCATATGGAGATGGATGGACAGAGAGGAGATTTCCATGACGACGTAGATTATCCTGGTCGATATGTTACTGCGTTCGACCCTATCGAGCCCACACCAGTACAGGCGCAGGTGACCACGGATGACTATGATATCCAAGACGCACCTCTGTTTCAGGATTCTTTACCTCGCAGTTCAGAGCATACAGAGCAGGATTTACCTGCAGTGACAGATGCAGAAACGTCGACATCTTCTCCTCCTACGGTCGCATCTGCAGAGCCAGTCGCATCTTCAGAGCCAGTGTCGGGAGATTTAGACGACGATGACCATGCCCCACAGACATATTTTCCTTGGCTCGGGGAGTCGATGCAGGACATTTGTCGTCCACGTGCGCCTCACCTATTGTGTTCTTATGAGACGCATATAGCGAGATGGATATGGTCGCGTGGTCCTCTTCCAGGGCCCGCTCCCGATGTACCATTGGTGCCCCCGGTCCAGGTTAGGAAGCGTGCCCGTGCGGGGGACGCTGTAGGCCGAGGCAGAGGCCGAGGTGGTGGTGAGGGTACTGTAGGCAGAGGCCGAGGTGGTGGGAGAGGGAGAGGGAGAGGTAGAGGGAGAGGGAGAGGGAGAGGTCAGGAGGGTGCTGAGGGAGTTGGTGGTGAGGGTGTTGCTGCTGAGGGAGTCGCTGAGGGGGCTGCAGTTGAGGAGGTTGTTGGTGAGGAGGTTGCGGCTCCAGTTAGAGGTGGTCGTCGTCCCAGGCAGAGACGACGAGTAGGAGATATTCAGGCAGAGGATGAGCCAGAGGATGGGGACGGGGATGAGGCCGAGGCTGAGGCGGCTCCGTTAGATCCCGTATGTTCAATAACATTGATCTGAATGCTTATAATAAGTTATACGTTTCATATTTACTAACCGGACGCAAATTTTTTTCTGTACTTATTTAGGCTAGGAAGCTCCTGAGGGTGATGTACAGATCTGCACAGGTTCATGATTATGAGCATCATATTTCAGCTGAGGAGGGTACATGGTTCAGGCTTGCTGAGCGTTCTGGGCTGACAGAGCTGCGCCGAGTGGGCATAGCGTCTCAGATCGATGCTGCATTGATTTCTGCTTTTGTGGAGAGGTGGCATCCAGAGACCAACACTTTCCACATGCCATTTGCTGAGATGACCATCTGCCTACATGACGTGATGCAGATCCTCAGAGTCCGTATACATGGTCGTAGCTGCAATTCACCTATGACAGATGACCAGATCTATGCGGCGCTTGCGGACGCTATGGGTCAGGAGGCTGATGACATGAAGGCATGTTATAGCTCAGGTGGCATTCATTTCGGTGCCCTCAATGCTCGGTTGGAAGTTTTGTTTGATGCGCCAGTCAGGAATGAGAGTCACATTGCCACTCTGTATCTCCTTTTGCTTCTGGGCTCGACTGTCTTGGTGGACAGGTCGACAAAGGGTGTCAAGGTCCAGTACGCGGCGCTTGTTCTCAACCATGATCGTACAGGGGACATTGCATGGGGAGCCGGCATACTTGCGTTAGTGTATCGCAATTTAGGGTCTGCATCTAGAGTCGAGACGGCAACCATTGGTTCATGTGGGATTCTTCTGAGGGTAAGATCTTGTCGTTAACGTCTTGGTGAATAACTCTTAACTATTCACGTAGTTTTACTAATAATCTGTAATTGTTTATATCTAGTGCTGGATCTGGGCATACTTTCCTCATTTTCGTGATCACTTTGTCACGAACCCTGCATTCGCCCATGGAGATGCTGCTGTAGGATTGTATACACCACTTAGCTCGGATACTGGGCGTTTGGTTGCCATCCGTCGCATGCTCGACAACATGAGATATGAGCAGGTTTGGATTTAATTTCTTATATTTTTTATTTCATTACCGCAATACGTGTCTAATTTGGCTTGTTATTTGTTTCAGGTTAACTGGCAGCCATGGAGAGATTTGGACTTCAACTCACCAGAGGTTTCTCCTACGAGATTTGAGGGCGTATTGAGCATCTGGAAATTTCATGAGGCCTACAACCCTAGGAGAGTCCTGCGGCAGTTTGGGCGGGCTCAGCCCGTTCCCGACCCACCCATTCAGCCGTTGTCATTTCATCGGCCCATGGGTTGCACGAGGTATGACGTCGTTTATGCACCTGAGCTTCTTCTTTCATGGGACGCAGAGCCGAGGCCTCTGATCGATCTGGATGGGCCGGTTGCAGAGCCAGCATGAAAGATGTCTGATGACTATATGGATTGGCTGGACGAGTTCTCACATCCCGTCGTCGATCCATCCTCTGAGAGACATGATCGCCCGCCTCGCTATGGATATACCCCGGTGCCTATCGATGCATTAGCGGTATGTAAAATTTTATAAAGTTTGTACAAAACTTAGCTTTAGACCTTAACTAACGATTAAATTTACGTTTTGTTTGCAGCGTTGTCAGATCCTTCAAGCCATGATGCACTCTTTTCTAGACACCCCTATCTCGGATCGACCTTGGGCCACTGAAGATGTGATTCGTGGTTGGCTTGCAATCTTAGAGGCACCTCAGGCACCTTTGGCACCATCTCCCCCACGTGCATCGCGGATGCCACCACCACCACCACCTCCTGTTTTCCGAGATTCTGTTCATGAGAGTGGCCAGGGGAGTGGATGCGGCACTCAGGAGGATGCGCACCAAGATGATATGACTCAGGGTGATGTGCCTCGGGAAGATGCTCCACCTTATACTCAGGAGACTCAGGATTAGACGCTTGACGTCTGTTTTTGTTTGATGGATGTTTTATGTACGATTGATGTTTTATGTATGCCTTTTTCTTGTGTGATGGTTTTAAATTTTATGTTTTGCTTGTTTGAATATTCAAAACGACTCCGAACAATAATGCAAATACAAATCTGAACAACAAGACGTGAAAAACTATATTGATTTGAAAACGAAATACAAATTTCAACAACAACACTACACAAAGAGATGGTGAGGAAGACCAACCTATGAAGATCCCCAAACCGATGATTGGTTTCGATGTTCGGAGTCGGCAATATGTACCAACTAATAACCAGTTTCCAAACTCTTATTAGTTCGTACATTTTGCTAAATCCGAACATCGAAACCAATATCGGTTGGGGATCTTTATAGGTTGTCCCTCCTTAACTTCTCTTTGTCCAGTGCTATGCTTGTTTACTAACGATTACAACAACCACTTAACTAACAATTACAACAACGAACTAACGATTAAAACAACCACTTAACTAACGATTGGAAGCCAGGGTCGCCTTAAGATCGGCGTTTTCCTCCTCCAACGTACGTATCTTCGAGAATAGATCTCTTATTGCAGCTAAGGAGTAACAAGGGTGTGGTGGATCGATCCACTCGCGGAATTCACAAATGTAACCACCAGTACCAGCGCATGTCCAGAACCTTCGAGCGAGGTTTCTTCGAGATTCTGAACTCCTCATTACCGCTGGTCGATCACATTTACAATAAAAAAGGGCAGCGTTGCTTGATGATGAACTGTGCGACATAGCGAGTGTTAAGAGACAAATGGTGAGATTGGTGAGGTTAAGAGAGAGATGGTGAGATTGGTGAATTGAGGTGAGTGCAACCCCCCTTTTATAGCTTCGGTTTTTGCTGTTGAAATATGACCGTTTCGTGCGCAGATGTTATGCGCACACAACGGTCATATTTTAACGGTCTTCAACCGTGCGCAGATCTAATGCGCAAAGAATCATGTGCGCAGATGTTATGCGCACGCAACGGTCATATTTTAAAGGTTACAAAGGAGGTGTTACTCGAAGAGCTCGAGTTTTCGACTCGAACTTACCGACAAGGTTAAATAGCTATAATATGCATTGAAAACAAGTTTCATTGCATTCTGACGTCGTTTGGGCATCGAACCGCCTATTCTCGACCTTAACAGGCCATCAGGACCGATAAGGCGTTTTTGCGTTTTCGCGTATTTTCGATCAGCTTTTTGTGAAGGGGAGACCTTATACACTCTTTATATGCCTAATAACACATAATTGTATAAGTTTTAAAAACATAATCAACACCCATGTACTAGACCCTTCATATCTCAACTACTTCGACTATTTCGAAGAATGAAAGACTAGTGAAGGTTTACAAAGGAGGTGTTACTCGAAGAGCTCGAGTTTTCGACTCGAACTTACCGACAAGGTTAAATAGCTATAATATGCATTGAAAACAAGTTTCATTGCATTCCGACGTCGTTTGGGCATCGAACCGCCTATTCTCGACCTTAACAGGCCATCAGGACCGATAAGGCGTTTTTGCGTTTTCGCGTATTTTCGATCAACTTTTTGTGAAGGGGAGACCTTATACACTCTTTATATGCCTAATAACACATAATTGTATAAGTTTTAAAAACATAATCAACACCCATGTACTAGACCCTTCATATCTCAACTACTTCGACTATTTCGAAGAATGAAAGACTAGTGAAGGTTTACAAAGGAGGTGTTACTCGAAGAGCTCGAGTTTTCGACTCGAACTTACCGACAAGGTTAAATAGCTATAATATGCATTGAAAACAAGTTTCATTGCATTCCGACGTCGTTTGGGCATCGAACCGCCTATTCTCGACCTTAACAGGCCATCAGGACCGATAAGGCGTTTTTGCGTTTTCGCGTATTTTCGATCAACTTTTTGTGAAGGGGAGACCTTATACACTCTTTATATGCCTAATAACACATAATTGTATTAGTTTTAAAAACATAATCAACACCCATGTACTAGACCCTTCATATCTCAACTACTTCGACTATTTCGAAGAATGAAAGACTAGTGAAGGTTTACAAAGGAGGTGTTACTCGAAGAGCTCGAGTTTTCGACTCGAACTTACCGACAAGGTTAAATAGCTATAATATGCATTGAAAACAAGTTTCATTGCATTCCGACGTCGTTTGGGCATCGAACCGCCTATTCTCGACCTTAACAGGCCATCAGGACCGATAAGGCGTTTTTGCGTTTTCGCGTATTTTCGATCAACTTTTTGTGAAGGGGAGACCTTATACACTCTTTATATGCCTAATAACACATAATTGTATAAGTTTTAAAAACATAATCAACACCCATGTACTAGACCCTTCATATCTCAACTACTTCGACTATTTCGAAGAATGAAAGACTAGTGAAGGTTTACAAAGGAGGTGTTACTCGAAGAGCTCGAGTTTTCGACTCGAACTTACCGACAAGGTTAAATAGCTATAATATGCATTGAAAACAAGTTTCATTGCATTCCGACGTCGTTTGGGCATCGAACCGCCTATTCTCGACCTTAACAGGCCATCAGGACCGATAAGGCGTTTTTGCGTTTTCGCGTATTTTCGATCAACTTTTTGTGAAGGGGAGACCTTATACACTCTTTATATGCCTAATAACACATAATTGTATAAGTTTTAAAAACATAATCAACACCCATGTACTAGACCCTTCATATCTCAACTACTTCGACTATTTCGAAGAATGAAAGACTAGTGAAGGTTTACAAAGGAGGTGTTACTCGAAGAGCTCGAGTTTTCGACTCGAACTTACCGACAAGGTTAAATAGCTATAATATGCATTGAAAACAAGTTTCATTGCATTCCGACGTCGTTTGGGCATCGAACCGCCTATTCTCGACCTTAACAGGCCATCAGGACCGATAAGGCGTTTTTGCGTTTTCGCGTATTTTCGATCAACTTTTTGTGAAGGGGAGACCTTATACACTCTTTATATGCCTAATAACACATAATTGTATAAGTTTTAAAAACATAATCAACACCCATGTACTAGACCCTTCATATCTCAACTACTTCGACTATTTCGAAGAATGAAAGACTAGTGAAGGTTTACAAAGGAGGTGTTACTCGAAGAGCTCGAGTTTTCGACTCGAACTTACCGACAAGGTTAAATAGCTATAATATGCATTGAAAACAAGTTTCATTGCATTCCGACGTCGTTTGGGCATCGAACCGCCTATTCTCGACCTTAACAGGCCATCAGGACCGATAAGGCGTTTTTGCGTTTTCGCGTATTTTCGATCAACTTTTTGTGAAGGGGAGACCTTATACACTCTTTATATGCCTAATAACACATAATTGTATAAGTTTTAAAAACATAATCAACACCCATGTACTAGACCCTTCATATCGCAACTATTTCGAAGAATGAAGAGTATAGTGCGCAGTGGTAGAACGCACAGAAATTTCAGCCATGCGCTAAGGTAAAGCGCACCTATTCTGTAACTTTTTGAATCTGTAACTTTTGGTGCGCAGGTGTAACGCGCACAGAAAATTACCGTTAAAAATTTGTGCGCAGCTACATAGCGCACTTTTAGTTACCGTTATTTTGAATCGGTAACTCCTTGTGCGCAGAATCAACGCGCACCATATACATAAATTCCTATAAAACCAACGGTTTGAAGGTGGTGATTTCTTCATCCATCTCAACTAGTTCATGCATCTCAACTACAGCAAAAATCGAAGTTTCCCTACTTAATCGGTAAATTTTTCTTTTGTTCATTTTTGTACATGCTTTGTTTTTTGTATATGCTTTCATGTTTATAACTAAAGTTTTATTATTTACTTATTTCGAAGAACATAACTACGAATATGGCATCATCATCATCCCCAAGACGTGTGAAGCCTGACCCTCCACAGATAATGTGTACTGGTACAAAAAGGTGTCGCCAAATGTGTAATGTTTACGTTAACAATGACGAAGACATGCCTGACCAGTATGGACGAAGGCATTATGCATGCAATTGTTTCTTCGGAATCAGGTTTATTGATCCAGAGCATACCCCTACTGCTTTACGTGCTATCACGAAATTAATCATCAAGAAAAAGAAGAGTGACAATAGAGTGAAGGTCCTGATGGAAAGGTTTAAGATTAAAGAAAAAGAATTGCGGTTGATGGTTTGTAGTATCGTCTATGCTTCCGACTGCTCTTCCTCTTCTGCCGACGACGCCTAAATCGTAGACATCTAATGTTATGAGCATTGTGTACTTTCATTACGTACTTTCATTATGTACTTTCATTATGTATTTTCATTGTCGCTTCTTTGTCTCTCGAACGTGTTAAGAAATTCCAATGCAATCTGATCCATTCATTGTTATATAAAGCACAATTACACTACTACCAAAATAACAAATACGAAACATTAAAAACCAAGGCATTACAAACTAAGAAATTCCAATGCGTCTTCTAATTATTACATGACAATCTCACTCAGTCAGATATGTGAACGGGTTCGGTCCCTCCTTTATACATGAATGGATCTGGTGCCCGGCCATTTGAAATGCGGTACTCTCGATACATCCTCAAATTGTCCCCAAATGTTTCTTCCCACCATTGAATGTTTGGATCTACGTGTTTCTTCCACGAACCGGGAGTATGCGGTAGTGGCGAACCAACCATCAACGCCACCTATATAAACACAATCGACTTAAGACATTAAACAAAAAACTATGATTACACAAGTATCAAGTACAATTGTCTACTTTACCGGTATGAAGTGGTCACGGTTGCCTACGTGTGCCATGCCGAAAATCTGTCGTGGAGGATCAGCGTTTTCTGTTCTACACCTTAGCGGTAAGCAAAAGGTCGGAGCATCCCAACACAATAACACGAGACCAACTTGGTATAGGGTGGCAAACACTAAGCCCATCAGTGGAAAGTGCAACCAGTACAGTTCTGAACAAGGGCTTCTGCAATGGTTAACTTGGAGAATAAGATCCTCCCAAGTACCCGGACGAAGACGACGACGAATAGGCTCGTACAATTCTCGGTTCTGAAGCAGCTCCGTTACCAGCTCACGCCGAATGTTTCCGTACTCTTGTTCTTTTTTTCCCAGAAGTAAGGCCATCGACCTATAACCACAATGTCCGTCAGAACGTACCTGTCTAACATCTGTGATGTATGGAAGCCAAAAATCATCCAAATTGTCAATGCCGAAGTCAACCCCCCTATGAATGAGAGGAACACCAAGTTCTTCAGGGCACTGATCGAAGTCAGTGTAGTTTGATCCTTCAGGCTGTGATAGGTCGGGCATGGGTTGAGAATGCAACTCCTCGGCCTCAATGACCACGGGAAGTGATGTCGTTGTTTGCTCTCTAGGACGACCTGGTCGTTTTGCTCCTGTATTGTTTGCCTTCTTCTTTCCTTTTGATTTCTGCTTTGCCTCCTCCTTCTCATACTTCTTCAGCTCTTCTTGTTTGTGCTCAAAATAACTCTTCTCTCTCGATTCCTCCTTGTCATTTTCACTGTCATCCTCCTCCTTTTTAGGACGACCTGGCCGTCTTGCTCCTGTACTCTTCTTTCCTTTTGATTTCTGCTTTGCCTCCTCCATCTCATACTGCTCCATATCTTCTTGTTTTATGTCATCCTCCTTGTCATTTTCACTGTCAACCTCCTCCTTATCCTTGTTCTTTGCACCCTTTGGCCTGCCTTTTCTTCTCACATTTGTCGGTTCTTTCAAGGTAGTTAGTTCAGGATGCTCCAAGTCCTGATACAACTCACCTAGCTGGTATGCCGTGCTTTTCTTCAAGGTTCCAAGTTCCAACTTGGTGAACATTTCATGGAGTCGCAACTCTATAATGTTCATTCGGACCTTCAGATTTGGGTCGTCTTCTGTTTCAGGAGTGTCATCCCAATGCAAATCCCTCCAGAACGGGTGAATGTCATCCTCAATCAGGGGTGTGTTTGAAATGATAGCGTGTGCAATTTGATGGACGCACGGCAACCCAAGACAGTTCCTCACCCAATGGTCGGTGCATTGTTCAGGAAATTTCCCCGTCAACATGATCTCATAAGTAGCCAACAAATGATCAAAACACCTGTCTGACACTTTGTAGAATAGTCGGGAAAAAATAGCCCTTCCAAGCGGATGCATGTTTGGATCATCAAAATCAGTTGGTCGTTTGGAGAGAGACATGTTCATGCTCGCCCTAATTGAATCAATCTGAAGGAGTACTGAATGATGGATCCGTACGATCACTCTGTTAAAGCCCCCTCTGCTGGAACCAATAATATCTTTCAAAACCTTGTGCATCCCTTCAACTCTAAAAAACAGTTAAGTTGGTAAGTTAAGAAAGTACGCCGTTATGATATAATCGTCTTTAACTAAAAAATATCAATATTTACCTGTTTGAAGTCCTCGTAAGGAAATGAAGCTTATGATCTGTCCAAGCCCTCACTATACTTGTCTTGTGAGGATTAAGCCATGTTCTCTCGACGTATCCCACAAGGCCGCTCTTCCAAGATCTCTTCAACTGTTCGAGCCGCAGTTCATAGGTCTCTTCAGTAGCTGAGCAAAATAGTCCCCAACATTGTCCTGCAAAGGCTTCCACTTTAATTTGTCTCTTTAGGATGGTCGAAGCATGTGCCTCAATGTTGTGTTTGATATGCACCCAACACAACAGATGTTGAACTTCGCTCCCGAAAACAGTCTTTATCCCTTTTATCAGCGCGTCTTCGCAATCTGTCATTATAGCCGTTGGCATCACTCCCAAATCTATGAATAATGACTTCAATTGAATCATTATCCATGTGTAATGATAAATCCTTTCCGCTTTAGTGAATGCATACGCGATGTTGAACGTCTTGTGTGTACTGGTGAATCCAACGATCTCTACGAGCGGCATTTCATATCTATTGAAACATTAACATATATCACTACAGAACATATATCATTATCCGAACTAAATATCGACCAAGGTATTGTAGAGACTTACTTGTTTGTCTTGTACGTCGCATCGATAATTACCACGTACGGGTACTTCTTCAACAAACGCAACGACTCTTGGTTAGCAAAGAATAATATTGCAACCTCTCCGTTTGTCGTGTCTCTATGTGGGTGAACTACGTAGTCGTGGTCTCGCAAAAACTTAAGCGACCACTGTGTCACGTTTAGCTCTCCGCGATCTTCGTAATTCACCTTCTGCAAAAAGTTTGCAACTTGTCTCCTTGAAGTAACATTACCAGGGTACTTCTCCCTCAATTTAGAGATAATTTCTTTTGGCGTCTTGCGTCCAGTTCCATCTCCCCACCGCCTAGCACAAAGCTCTTGCTCCTCCGTCATTCGACCCATGAATGCATTCCCATGAAAACTAGCAAGTAGCACATGGTTATGCCGACCTTCTATCACACCTAAAATCCATTTTTCTCCTGCGACCCCGGGAATGTTTTTCTTTCGCACTGCCAGTAGCTGAAATCTACACTCACACTTCTTCGACTTCGACTTTCTAAGCCTAGGAACAGCCAACTCTGGATTCTCTTTGTTCACCTTTGGCCTCCCAGATCTTGGTTTTCCAAATCTATCGCACACAATACTTATTTGGTACGGACTTGAATTACGCGTTACCAAAGCTATCACTAACTCCTTTCCTCTATCTCTCGCCCACTCGTACAATTCTTGCGGAGTATCCCAATATTGTGCGGTTCTAAAATAATCCGAATAATCTTTCCCCTATACGTAATTGTAGAGCGACAATTACACTACTACCAAAATAACAAGGCAAAATACGAATCATTACTTTAAACTAATTAGGATATCATATGAAACTAATTAGGCTATCATATGAAACTAATTAGGCTAGCATATGAAACTAATTATTCTAGCATATGAAACTAATTTGAAACTAATTACGCTACCATATGTTTCAAATTATAACATATTATACTAACCACAAATTCACCACTCGGATCCCAGTCGCCGAACTCTTCGTCTTCTAAGAAACCATCCAACCATTCGTCGTCGTTCGGGTCGTCTTCCTCTTCTTGTGATCCGCTATCCCAATCGTGTTCTTCATCACTATCTTCACAACTTTGATTAATCAACTCTAACATACGAGAGTTTTGATTACGACGATACATTTTGAATGAATTTGTTGGAAAACGAAGAGGTGTTGAATGAATTTGTTGGAAACGAAGAGATTGTGGCTTTATATAGGCACATTTATGACCGTTGTGGTCCAAATGAAACTGTAAAGACCCGTGCTCTAACCATCCGCGCACAAACCCAAACCCTAAAGCACCTGTGCGCAGAACCTAAGCGCACAGTTTTACATTTAACGGCTACTTTTTTCAAAAATTTCAACGGCTACTATGTTTGAACAGTGCGCAGAAACACGGCGCACAGATTCTCAACCTGTGCGCAGTAGTTAGGCGCACAAGGTGTTACAGACTCTGAAAATTTACGAAAAGTACCCGTAATACCCCGTAAAACACGTATGCGCATAAGAACTGCGCACAGATGCGTGCGCATAAGTTGCGCGCACAGAATCGCGTGCATATATGCATCGATTCGCGTGCATATAGCCATTGCCATTTATATACTCCCTCCGTCCCAATTTGATAGTCCCATTTGATTTTCTGACACTATTCACGAACCGAGAGAATCTTGTAGATTTCTTCCAATATATAAAAAAGAACATAGTCGTGTGGGGTCTTATTTGATTCGTCTTAATGAGTACTTTAACAATATTAAAAAATTATAATTTTTAGTAACATACAATTAGAGTTATTAACGATACAAAACGTGCCTCGGCATATGTGTCGGAATCTAATGGGACTATCAAAATGGGACAGAGGGAGTAAGAATCATGTTACACAATCTTTTTCATCAAGTTTACGACTATAAAACCACTAGTTCCTACTTTTTCTTTCTTCCACCAACTCATTTAGAGGTTGTGGCTTTTGAGAATCGGTTTTATTCAATACTCTCTAGCACCATTTTACACACTTTATTGTGTTCGCCGACGAGGAGACTCTAAAGATGTTTCATTCTCAAACACACTAGATGTCCGATATTACATTGTCTCTTTACGCTTCCATGTGCCTCATAGCATAAACTCTACAATCTATTTTTTACCTTATCTTGTTTTCAGTGAGTTGAGTTGAGCTTTTCGTGTTGTTGTTCTTCAAGAAATTGACACAAAAGTAAATCTATAAAAAAGGAAGGAAAAAAGTTATATTCATCACTTTCATTGTAAAAATAATAATGCTATGATTGTGTACTCACTAGAAATTTTAGTATTGATCTATACAAAGAGGAAAAACTCATGCACATAAAAGTAAAACTCATGAAAAACAGAAGGTAGAACTTATGCACACAGAAGGTTCAACTCATGCACACAACTAAATTCAGATTAAAAATTTATAGAACTTGCTATAGAACTCATAAATATATTGGATTTATGAAATACAAACTTGTTCATGTACACAAAGGTATAACACACTAGTTGATGAGCTCTCACTTGAGTGCTCAAGCCCATTAAGTCACAAGCACTCCCAACTATCTCAAGTCAAGTGGAGGTTCCATGCCAAATTCAGGACCCCGGAGCCATTCACTATTCATCCCGGAGCCAAACCTCAACTGGCGCCTACCAAAACACAACATGGCACGCCACTGGTCAAACCATCACACTTGGCCCGAGCACTATCTACCCCAATGGCCTCAAAATGTCCCAAGGAGTCCATCAAGACCAAAAACGCTCGGCCCAAACCTCCACAACTTCAAAGTGACCAAGTCAAGCCTCGACGCCAAGCGCCGACAAGCCCAAATGAGGTCTTTCCGTGCGTCCGAGCCCTTAGAGCCATTTCTACCAGGCGTTCTTCATTCCATTGGTCCTAAATGGCCCAAAAGATTCCAGACAAGGGAAGAACGCGCACCAAACAACACTTTGACCCGGGAGAACCAAGATCCCCCTAATTTCGCCATCAACATTAATGGGGATCAAGCAAATCACTCCAATCTGATTCAAATCAGATTGCCAAGTCATCAATCCGTGGGATAGGCACATGGATCACCATTTTCAGCCATTAGATCGTTCATCTTAAGTGCCAACACAATCCCACCATTTTGTCCTTTTGATTATGCATTTACTTCCTTAATTTTAGCCTCTTTTATGTTGATTGGAAGAGTGATCCTTTGGTTGCAGCCTAAGGACGTCTTCACTAGTATAAAAAGGCCTCTCAAGGTCCATTGTAAGCACGTTGAATTTGAATACAAAGGTTAAGTTGAGAGCCTCTCCTTCCTTTGTAATTTCGGCGTCAAAAACACTATCTTTCCGTTTGTTTCTTGAGTGGTTCGAGTCCCTCTCTAAACACAAACTTCCAACCCTTCTCAAGCCTTTGAATCACCTTCAAAGTCTTGCTTATCCAAAGTCTTCCGCTTACACCAACTATCCACCAAATTCCGCCAACACTCAACCTTGTCCAAGGTCTCGTCCATAGCCAAACCAAGAGAACTTCCCACCTTGAATCTAGATCCGAGAGCGTCTTAGCATTCACGAGGAGGCTGAGTTAACACTAGTGGTGTAATTCATGCTCATAAAATGACGCACACAAAAAAAAACTCTTGCACATAGATGGAAAAATGTACTCGTGCACATAGATGGAAAAACGTACTCATGCACATAGAAAATAAACTAATGCACACAAAATGCTCAAATCATATACACAATTACACTCAAATTAAAAGTTTATAGAACATGCTATAAAACTCATATGCACTAAATTTATGAAATACAAACTTACTCATGCACACCAAAGATAACACATGCACGAAAATGGTATAATCCAGCTCATAGAATGACGCACTCAGAAGGGAAAAACTCATACACATAGAAGGTAAAACTCATTGATGCGCCCCTGCCTAGCTCCAATACTAGTCCAGTGGCTCCTCCGAGACACTCAACACACCCGGCGAATCCTAGCTAAAATGGACAAGGTATGGAGTCAAAGCGCCAAGGCTCAACCAATGTTGAGGTTAGGCGCCGGAAACGGGCAAAGCGCAAGAAGGATCCGTGTCATGCCATGACACTCAAGCCCCGTCTAGGCTCCCGGAGTCAAGCGTGTCACAGCGCCCGGACAACGGCTCCATGCGCCCGGACAACGGCTCCTTGCGCCCGGCCAGCGGTGCCCGTCCAAGTGAAGCCCGAGGACTTCTCCGAGCGCTTTCCATGGGTGTCCAGCCACCTCATCTGCGTCGGGAGAAGTCTTGTCGACACCTGCTTCAAAGCCTCCTCCAACATTTCAGCGCCGACCAGAACCACTCGTCCCAGGCCGAGTCTTCCTGAGCGTCCGACAGCGAAACCACCAGATCTAGAATAGCGGCCCCAGCATCACTTCCACCGGCGCTCCCCGGCTCATCTTGAGTGCCGCCCCCTGGTTGCCGGAGAAGAACCAATCGCCGCCGACAAAAGACTCCTCCAGGTCCAGGAACGTCACTCAAGCGCCGCCTTCAACATCTTGGCGATCCAGCGCCCCGTGCCCAAGCCTCGTCCTTGGCGACCTCCTTGGCTTGGCACTATGGCGCCTCATCAAAAGCCTTGGTCAACTTGGTGTGATCAAGTCATGGTTTTCCCATGCCTATCCTTTATCTTTCATTTGAGACTCTTTTAGGCACACTCAGGAAACTTGCTATTTTTAGCAGTTACTATTTTTAGCAGGTTTCTATTTATAGTAAGTACTATTTTTAGTCCTCGTTTCCCGAGATAGAATTGCATTGTTGAACTTTCTATTTTTAGTAACTTTCCTTTATTCGTAGGTTTCTATTTTGGGAAGTCTAGGTTCGGTTTTTGCTAGAGTTTTAGAACTTTCTATTTTTAGAAAGTTTCTAAATATTGAGTGGTCCAGACTTGCATGGTTTGGGCAGTCCTATTGGGCTCTTGGCACTCAAGCCCAAGCTCGCCCAAACCCTAGCATAAGCCCTAGCCACCACCTCTTAGAAACCCTAGCCGTCTCTTGCTTTATTTTCCCTTTAAAAGGCTTTTTCCTTCATCATTGTAACTCACGCTTAGAATAATGAACCTAGAACCATTGTTGAGATGAATGAATTCTTCCATCTTCTAGGTCTGGGCGTCACCTTCCTTCGGGCTCTGTCTTCTCATCTTCTTCACCATATCTTCTAGCATCTTTTGTCTACATCCCTAGCCAAAAGTTCTCATATCTTCTAGCCTCTTTCCTCTACATCCCTAGCCTAAACTTCCTTTCGTTTGAGTATCCCTCAATCACCATAGCCGAACCCCTTCATCAAACAGCTTGTCGAGTTATCTCTTCATTCATATCCCAATTCGTCAAGGAAACTTGACGTCTATATCCAACAATTCCGCTGCATACTCCCATATCGACCCTCCTTCCCCACAAAAGACATCCACCTAAACACTTCCAAGGTTTTTGTTGAAGATCTTCGAGCGCAATTGGCTTTCTGGAGACCAGGCGCGCATCAACTGGTATCAGAGCAAGGTCATCTTGTAAGTGTTAATTATCTTTTACAAGTTATCTTTACAATTCACTCGTTTTTACCATCTTTCCCTTTGATCCATTGCAGATTTTTTTTTCTCCATCCATTCCATCATAAACCCTAAAACTACCCTGATTTCGACGACCAAAAAAATTGTTTTTCTGCAAAACTTTTCCAGAATCTGATAGAGCTTTTCAATACGAGTCCATCCATATAAATAACATCAAAAACGGACTTCGTTTTACCCCTCAAAAGCCCTTTTTTCAAAAACTGGGCATGCTGAAAAACCCTAGCCGCCGGGATTAAACCCTAAATCCGAAAATTATGCTAGCCCTTGACCATAGGATTGCCGAAAATTTGCTTGATTTTCTAGCTAGGATCTTGTATATCTTATCTTTCCTATTGTTGAGATTTAGTATCTTGTTAGGATATTTGGTTTCTTTTAAGTTGGCCGAAAATCAGTCATATCTTGCATATCTTGACTATTTCACGAATATCTCGAACCAAATCAAATCGTATAATATCTTCGAGATATTTAAAATAATAAAAAAAACAAAGAAAGTCAAAAAAGACTATTAGTTAGGCCAAGGCACAACCCAAACAAGGTAACCCTTGAGCCTACACCGATTTGGTTCAATCCATCTTCATATCTCCTTACCATCTAGAGTCGCTTGATTGTTTGCCTTTGTCTTGCATGCTACTTATCTTGCAATTGTGTTTGATTTGAAAGCTTGTTGACTTGCTATATTATCTTGCATCTCTTTCGGTTAGTCCTAGAAACACAAGCTTGCCTTCACCGCCATACGGCCAGCCAAAGTAGTAACCCTACGAGTGCTTTGTCTGGATCTTGTATAAGCGGTTATACTTGCTTGATTTCTTTGATTTGAGAAAGTTTTTGTGCACGTTTACTCGTCGGAATGTCATTGTTTGCAGGAGAGCATCTCGGCCTTCCAATCTTTCTAAATCAGCCAGCCCCTCATTCCTTAGTAGCCCGACGAATCTTGTCCATAAAAGAAGCAACAACCCAGGATCAAGGTGACAATCTGTTTCACACAAGATGTTTATTCAAGAAATCCACACTGAGTGTGATAATCGATGGAGGAAGTTGCTGCAATCTCATTAATGAGAAGGTAGTAACATATTACAACTTGCCTACTACTCCACATCCCAAACCATATGAGCTTCAGTGGCTCAAATCAAGTCGAGGTGAACAGGTAACAAGGCAATGTTTAATTTCTTTCTCTATTGGTTTATATTCTTATTCAGTGTTATGTGAATTTCTCCATCTTCTAGGTTTGGGCGTCACCTTCCTTCGAGCTATGTCTTCTCATCTCCTTCACCATATCTTCTAGCCTCCTTCGTCTACATCCCTAGCCAAAAGTTCTCATATCTTCTAGCCTCTTTCCTCTACATCCCTAGCCTAAACTTCCTTTCGTTTGAGTATCCCTCAATCACCATAGCCGAACCCCTTCATCAAACAGCTTGTCGAGTTAGCTCTTCATTCATATCCCAATTCGTCAAGGAAACTTGACGTCTATATCCAACAATTCCGCTGCATACTCCCATATCGACCCTCCTTCCCCACAAAAGACATCCACCAAAACACTTCCAAGGTTTTTGTCGAAGATCTTCGAGCGCAATTGGCTTTCCGGAGACCAGGCGCGCATCACTCATGCACACAGAATGACGCACACAGAAGGGAAAAACTCATACATATAGAAGGTAAAACTCATGCACACAGAAGGGAAAAAAAATTCACATATGGACCAAGGTTCAACTCATGCACATAACAACAATATTCAAATTAAAATTTATAGAGCATTCTATAAAACTCTTTTATGCACTAAATTTATGAAATAAAGATATCATCCACACAACACATGCACACAACTAGTATAAATCATGCTCACAAAATGATGCACACAGAAGGTAAAACTCATGGCACACATAAGATAAAACTCATGCACACAGAAGGTAAAAACTGATGAACACAACTACATTAAGATTGAAAGTTTATATGACATGATATATAACTCATATGTACACTGAATGTATCAAATATAAATTGGTTCATGCACACAAAAGATAAAACTCATGCACACTGAAGGTAAAGTTGATGCACACTACATTTGGATTGAAAGTTAATAGAACATTCTATACAACTCAAATAGACACTGAATTTATGAAATACATACAAACTTGTTCATGCACACAAAAGGTTTAATACATGCACATAGAGCAACAAAATCATGCAAACGTCTAATTAAACTAATAGTTTATACAACTTGCAATGAATTCTCGATTTACATTTGATAAATCCGTGGAGAATAAACCTTCAAACCAGCTAACATTCTAATTATATAAATAAAATTCTGGTCCGGTTCGGACCGGATGTACAAGCCTAAATGAAACAAAACCCATATTTTGTATTGGAAGAAATCGAGAAAATTCCCTCAAACTGTAAATAGTGTTGAAAATAAAATAAGCCTTATATAAGAGGACAGGAAATATAAAAATATGAAGTGTTACTAAAAAAAGGAGTAATATCGATGCGGACGTTCGGAATTCAAATAAAATGGGTTTAAATTTAATTACTTCATTTTTCTAAAGTGAAAGTGGAGGTACACGACACGTGGATGAGCTAGGTTGCACGTTAGAGTTATTGATAAACCACAACTGGTTAACTGTCATATTCTATTGAGACATGTTTCATATTGACATGCATGCATTAATAATCGTGTACTTAGTGAGTATATATTTCGGCGCCATTTATTCAGTTGTGATACACGTGGAGTAGATGGATCTTTCGGTTGATACTAAAGTTCTTTCGTGCTCGTAGTAGTAGCATCAAAGTCACTATCATTACTTCCAACTTCCATCTTATTTTTACCTTTCCTCTTCATGTTTTAACAAGTTCTCTTAAAAATGTATTTCTATACTTGTGTAATGTATTTCTATACTTATTTTGTACCGATATGTGAAAAAAATTTATATATACACTAAATTTATAAAATAAATGCTATATAAATTTGTTCATGCACACAGAAGGTTTAATACATACGCAGAGCAATAAAATCATACAAACATCTAATCAAACTAATAGATTATACAACTTGTAATGAATTCTCGATTTACATTGATAAATCCGCGAAGAATAGACCTTCAAACCAACAATTTTGGATCTGATTCACAATCTCATTTATTAATGCACACAAACACGTACATACTGATAAATATAAAACATTCTATAAACATATCTATGCACACTACTTGTTTCTACAGACTAAATTATGCAATTCAAAGATAATAACCTTGAAATCTAGCAATTCTCGTTCTTATCTTTGAATTTCTTCCAGATCTATAAAACTATATTTCGATGTCAGCGGTGTAACATGCCCCCACTGACATCGAAAAAGAAACGAAATTGTAGATCTTTTTAAGACGAGTCCGTGCAGATAAAATTCATCAAAATCGGATATCGTTTGACCCTTGAAAATTCCAAAATACGAAACTCTCGCAGGTTGCAAACCCCGTAATACAAGACTAAACAATCAAGAGGGAGTGTTTCAAATTATTCGAGGTTAGGGATGCAACAAGAGGTCTTCTTTTTATTTTCTTACCCGTTTTTTGTTGTGTTGTTTCATTTTGAAGAGTCACAAGCTACTTTGTTCATGTGTTGTTAAATTTTACAAAGTTACAAGCTACTTTTTTTCACGTGTTGTTAATTTTGAAGAGTCACAAAATTGAAGCATATTTCTATAGAATTGATCTTTGTAGAAGATTCTTTTATAAAATTGTGTTGATCTGTGTTGTGAACAATGTTGAACTGATGTAAATATTTTATTTGTGTATGCTTGATCCTTGATGCGAATAGAATTGAGCTGATTATTATTTTTATTTGTATCATTTTAATATATTTATAAACTATATATATCCCTAGATAAAATACGGTTATGCAAATCCCGTACAAGGCACGAGAGTTGAGCTAGTTAACTGTAATCAATTATATAATATTAAAACAAACCTTGCCACATGTCCTTCTCCTTTTTAATGTTTCACTTGTCATACTCTCTTTCAATATGTCACATGTCATTTTGCTAAAAATTTCCTTCATTTTAATTCGTCTTAATGAGTACTTTAACAATATTAAAAATTTCCTTCAGTATTGTTTGCCTTCTTCTTTCCTTTTGATTTCTGCTTTGCCTCCTCCTTCTCATACTTCTTCAGCTCTTCTTGTTTGTGCTCAAAATAACTCTTCTCTCTCGATTCCTCCTTGTCATTTTCACTGTCATCCTCCTCCTTTTTAGGACGACCTGGCCGTCTTGCTCCTGTACTCTTCTTTCCTTTTGATTTCTTCTTTGCCTCCTTCATCTCATACTGCTCCATATCTTCTTGTTTTATGTCATCCTCCTTGTCATTTTCACTGTCAACCTCCTCCTTATCCTTGTTCTTTGCACCCTTTGGCCTGCCTTTTCTTCTCACATTTGTCGGTTCTTTCAAGGTAGTTAGTTCAGGATGCTCCAAGTCCTGATACAACTCACCTAGCTGGTATGCCGTGCTTTTCTTCAAGGTTCCAAGTTCCAACTTGGTGAACATTTCATGGAGTCGCAACTCTATAATGTTCATTCGGACCTTCAGATTTGGGTCGTCTTCTGTTTCAGGAGTGTCATCCCAATGCAAATCCCTCCAGAACGGGTGAATGTCATCCTCAATCAGGGGTGTGTTTGAAATGATAGCGTGTGCAATTTGATGGACGCACGGCAACCCAAGACAGTTCCTCACCCAATGGTCGGTGCATTGTTCAGGAAATTTCCCCGTCAACATGATCTCATAAGTAGCCAACAAATGATCAAAACACCTGTCTGACACTTTGTAGAATAGGCGGGAAAAAATAGCCCTTCCAAGCGGATGCATGTTTGGATCATCAAAATCAGTTGGTCGTTTGGAGAGAGACATGTTCATGCTCGCCCTAATTGAATCAATCTGAAGGAGTACTGAATGATGGATCCGTACGATCACTCTGTTAAAGCCCCCTCTGCTGGAACCAATAATATCTTTCAAAACCTTGTGCATCCCTTCAACTCTAAAAAACAGTTAAGTTGGTAAGTTAAGAAAGTACGCCGTTATGATATAATCGTCTTTAACTAAAAAATATCAATATTTACCTGTTTGAAGTCCTCGTAAGGAAATGAAGCTTATGATCTGTCCAAGCCCTCACTATACTTGTCTTGTGAGGATTAAGCCATGTTCTCTCGACGTATCCCACAAGGCCGCTCTTCCAAGATCTCTTCAACTGTTCGAGCCGCAGTTCATAGGTCTCTTCAGTAGCTGAGCAAAATAGTCCCCAACATTGTCCTGCAAAGGCTTCCACTTTAATTTGTCTCTTTAGGATGGTCGAAGCATGTGCCTCAATGTTGTGTTTGATATGCACCCAACACAACAGATGTTGAACTTCGCTCCCGAAAACAGTCTTTATCCCTTTTATCAGCGCGTCTTCGCAATCTGTCATTATAGCCGTTGGCATCACTCCCAAATCTATGAATAATGACTTCAATTGAATCATTATCCATGTGTAATGATAAATCCTTTCCGCTTTAGTGAATGCATACGCGATGTTGAACGTCTTGTGTGTACTGGTGAATCCAACGATCTCTACGAGCGGCATTTCATATCTATTGAAACATTAACATATATCACTACAGAACATATATCATTATCCGAACTAAATATCGACCAAGGTATTGTAGAGACTTACTTGTTTGTCTTGTACGTCGCATCGATAATTACCACGTACGGGTACTTCTTCAACAAACGCAACGACTCTTGGTTAGCAAAGAATAATATTGCAACCTCTCCGTTTGTCGTGTCTCTATGTGGGTGAACTACGTAGTCGTGGTCTCGCAAAAACTTAAGCGACCACTGTGTCACGTTTAGCTCTCCGCGATCTTCGTAATTCACCTTCTGCAAAAAGTTTGCAACTTGTCTCCTTGAAGTAACATTACCAGGGTACTTCTCCCTCAATTTAGAGATAATTTCTTTTGGCGTCTTGCGTCCAGTTCCATCTCCCCACCGCCTAGCACAAAGCTCTTGCTCCTCCGTCATTCGACCCATGAATGCATTCCCATGAAAACTAGCAAGTAGCACATGGTTATGCCGACCTTCTATCACACCTAAAATCCATTTTTCTCCTGCGACCCCGGGAATGTTTTTCTTTCGCACTGCCAGTAGCTGAAATCTACACTCACACTTCTTCGACTTCGACTTTCTAAGCCTAGGAACAGCCAACTCTGGATTCTCTTTGTTCACCTTTGGCCTCCCAGATCTTGGTTTTCCAAATCTATCGCACACAATACTTATTTGGTACGGACTTGAATTACGCGTTACCAAAGCTATCACTAACTCCTTTCCTCTATCTCTCGCCCACTCGTACAATTCTTGCGGAGTATCCCAATATTGTGCGGTTCTAAAATAATCCGAATAATCTTTCCCCTATACGTAATTGTAGAGCGACAATTACACTACTACCAAAATAACAAGGCAAAATACGAATCATTACTTTAAACTAATTAGGATATCATATGAAACTAATTAGGCTATCATATGAAACTAATTAGGCTAGCATATGAAACTAATTATTCTAGCATATGAAACTAATTTGAAACTAATTACGCTACCATATGTTTCAAATTATAACATATTATACTAACCACAAATTCACCACTCGGATCCCAGTCGCCGAACTCTTCGTCTTCTAAGAAACCATCCAACCATTCGTCGTCGTTCGGGTCGTCTTCCTCTTCTTGTGATCCGCTATCCCAATCGTGTTCTTCATCACTATCTTCACAACTTTGATTAATCAACTCTAACATACGAGAGTTTTGATTACGACGATACATTTTGAATGAATTTGTTGGAAAACGAAGAGGTGTTGAATGAATTTGTTGGAAACGAAGAGATTGTGGCTTTATATAGGCACATTTATAACCGTTGTGGTCCAAATGAAACTGTAAAGACCCGTTCTCTAACCATCCGCGCACAAACCCAAACCCTAAAGCACCTGTGCGCAGAACCTAAGCGCACAGTTTTACATTTAACGGCTACTTTTTTCAAAAATTTCAACGGCTACTATGTTTGAACAGTGCGCAGAAACACGGCGCACAGATTCTCAACCTGTGCGCAGTAGTTAGGCGCACAAGGTGTTACAGACTCTGAAAATTTACGAAAAGTACCCGTAATACCCCGTAAAACACGTATGCGCATAAGAACTGCGCACAGATGCGTGCGCATAAGTTGCGCGCACAGAATCGCGTGCATATATGCATCGATTCGCGTGCATATAGCCATTGCCATTTATATACTCCCTCCGTCCCAATTTGATAGTCCCATTTGATTTTCTGACACTATTCACGAACCGAGAGAATCTTGTAGATTTCTTCCAATATATAAAAAAGAACATAGTCGTGTGGGGTCTTATTTGATTCGTCTTAATGAGTACTTTAACAATATTAAAAAATTATAATTTTTAGTAACATACAATTAGAGTTATTAACGATACAAAACGTGCCTCGGCATATGTGTCGGAATCTAATGGGACTATCAAAATGGGACAGAGGGAGTAAGAATCATGTTACACAATCTTTTTCATCAAGTTTACGACTATAAAACCACTAGTTCCTACTTTTTCTTTCTTCCACCAACTCATTTAGAGGTTGTGGCTTTTGAGAATCGGTTTTATTCAATACTCTCTAGCACCATTTTACACACTTTATTGTGTTCGCCGACGAGGAGACTCTAAAGATGTTTCATTCTCAAACACACTACATGTCCGATATTACATTGTCTCTTTACGCTTCCATGTGCCTCATAGCATAAACTCTACAATCTATTTTTTACCTTATCTTGTTTTCAGTGAGTTGAGTTGAGCTTTTCGTGTTGTTGTTCTTCAAGAAATTGACACAAAAGTAAATCTATAAAAAAGGAAGGAAAAAAGTTATATTCATCACTTTCATTGTAAAAATAATAATGCTATGATTGTGTACTCACTAGAAATTTTAGTATTGATCTATACAAAGAGGAAAAACTCATGCACATAAAAGTAAAACTCATGAAAAACAGAAGGTAGAACTTATGCACACAGAAGGTTCAACTCATGCACACAACTAAATTCAGATTAAAAATTTATAGAACTTGCTATAGAACTCATAAATATATTGGATTTATGAAATACAAACTTGTTCATGTACACAAAGGTATAACACACTAGTTGATGAGCTCTCACTTGAGTGCTCAAGCCCATTAAGTCACAAGCACTCCCAACTATCTCAAGACAAGTGGAGGTTCCATGCCAAATTCAGGACCCCGGAGCCATTCACTATTCATCCCGGAGCCAAACCTCAACTGGCGCCTACCAAAACACAACATGGCGCGCCACTGGTCAAACCATCACACTTGGCCCGAGCACTATCTACCCCAATGGCCTCAAAATGTCCCAAGGAGTCCATCAAGACCAAAAACGCTCGGCCCAAACCTCCACAACTTCAAAGTGACCAAGTCAAGCCTCGACGCCAAGCGCCGACAAGCCCAAATGAGGTCTTTCCGTGCGTCCGAGCCCTTAGAGCCATTTCTACCAGGCGTTCTTCATTCCATTGGTCCTAAATGGCCCAAAAGAGTCCAGACAAGGGAAGAACGCGCACCAAACAACACTTTGACCCGGGAGAACCAAGATCCCCCTAATTTCGCCATCAACATTAATGGGGATCAAGCAAATCACTCCAATCTGATTCAAATCAGATTGCCAAGTCATCAATCCGTGGGATAGGCACATGGATCACCATTTTCAGCCATTAGATCGTTCATTTTAAGTGCCAACACAATCCCACCATTTTGTCCTTTTGATTATGCATTTACTTCCTTAATTTTAGCCTCTTTTATGTTGATTGGAAGAGTGATCCTTTGGTTGCAGCCTAAGGACGTCTTCACTAGTATAAAAAGGCCTCTCAAGGTCCATTGTAAGCACGTTGAATTTGAATACAAAGGTTAAGTTGAGAGCCTCTCCTTCCTTTGTAATTTCGGCGTCAAAAACACTATCTTTCCGTTTGTTTCTTGAGTGGTTCGAGTCCCTCTCTAAACACAAACTTCCAACCCTTCTCAAGCCTTTGAATCACCTTCAAAGTCTTGCTTATCCAAAGTCTTCCGCTTACACCAACTATCCACCAAATTCCGCCAACACTCAACCTTGTCCAAGGTCTCGTCCATAGCCAAACCAAGAGAACTTCCCACCTTGAATCTAGATCCGAGAGCGTCTTAGCATCCACGAGGAGGCTGAGTTAACACTAGTGGTGTAATTCATGCTCATAAAATGACGCACACAAAAAAAAACTCTTGCACATAGATGGAAAAATGTACTCGTGCACATAGATGGAAAAACGTACTCATGCACATAGAAAATAAACTAATGCACACAAAATGCTCAAATCATATACACAATTACACTCAAATTAAAAGTTTATAGAACATGCTATAAAACTCATATGCACTAAATTTATGAAATACAAACTTACTCATGCACACCAAAGATAACACATGCACGAAAATGGTATAATCCAGCTCATAGAATGACGCACTCAGAAGGGAAAAACTCATACACATAGAAGGTAAAACTCATTGATGCGCCCCTGCCTAGCTCCAATACTAGTCCAGTGGCTCCTCCGAGGCACACTCAACACACCCGGCGAATCCTAGCTAAAATGGACAAGGTATGGAGTCAAAGCGCCAAGGCTCAACCAATGTTGAGGTTAGGCGCCGGAAACGGGCAAAGCGCAAGAAGGATCCGTGTCATGCCATGACACTCAAGCCCCGTCTAGGCTCCCGGAGTCAAGCGTGTCACAGCGCCCGGACAACGGCTCCATGCGCCCGGACAACGGCTCCTTGCGCCCGGCCAGCGGTGCCCGTCCAAGTGAAGCCCGAGGACTTCTCCGAGCGCTTTCCATGGGTGTCCAGCCACCTCATCTGCGTCGGGAGCAGTCTTGTCGACACCTGCTTCAAAGCCTCCTCCAACATTTCAGCGCCGACCAGAACCACTCGTCCCAGGCCGAGTCTTCCTGAGCGTCCGACAGCGAAACCACCAGATCTAGAATAGCGGCCCCAGCATCACTTCCACCGGCGCTCCCCGACTCATCTTGAGTGCCGCCCCCTGGTTGCCGGAGAAGAACCAATCGCCGCCGACAAAAGACTCCTCCAGGTCCAGGAACGTCACTCAAGCGCCGCCTTCAACATCTTGGCGATCCAGCGCCCTGTGCCCAAGCCTCGTCCTTGGCGACCTCCTTGGCTTGGCACTATGGCGCCTCATCAAAAGCCTTGGTCAACTTGGTGTGATCAAGCCATGGTTTTCCCATGCCTATCCTTTATCTTTCATTTGAGACTCTTTTAGGCACACTCAGGAAACTTGCTATTTTTAGCAGTTACTATTTTTAGCAGGTTTCTATTTATAGTAAGTACTATTTTTAGTCCTCGTTTCCCGAGATAGAATTGCATTGTTGAACTTTCTATTTTTAGTAACTTTCCTTTATTCGTAGGTTTCTATTTTGGGAAGTCTAGGTTCGGTTTTTGCTAGAGTTTTAGAACTTTCTATTTTTAGAAAGTTTCTAAATATTGAGTGGTCCAGCCTTGCATGGTTTGGGCAGTCCTATTGGGCTCTTGGCACTCAAGCCCAAGCTCGCCCAAACCCTAGCATAAGCCCTAGCCACCACCTCTTAGAAACCCTAGCCGTCTCTTGCTTTATTTTCCCTTTAAAAGGCTTTTTCCTTCATCATTGTAACTCACGCTTAGAATAATGAACCTAGAACCATTGTTGAGATGAATGAATTCTTCCATCTTCTAGGTCTGGGCGTCACCTTCCTTCGGGCTCTGTCTTCTCATCTTCTTCACCATATCTTCTAGCATCTTTTGTCTACATCCCTAGCCAAAAGTTCTCATATCTTCTAGCCTCTTTCCTCTACATCCCTAGCCTAAACTTCCTTTCGTTTGAGTATCCCTCAATCACCATAGCCGAACCCCTTCATCAAACAGCTTGTCGAGTTATCTCTTCATTCATATCCCAATTCGTCAAGGAAACTTGACGTCTATATCCAACAATTCCGCTGCATACTCCCATATCGACCCTCCTTCCCCACAAAAGACATCCACCTAAACACTTCCAAGGTTTTTGTTGAAGATCTTCGAGCGCAATTGGCTTTCTGGAGACCAGGCGCGCATCAACTGGTATCAGAGCAAGGTCATCTTGTAAGTGTTAATTATCTTTTACAAGTTATCTTTACAATTCACTCGTTTTTACCATCTTTCCCTTTGATCCATTGCAGATTTTTTTTTCTCCATCCATTCCATCATAAACCCTAAAACTACCCTGATTTCGACGACCAAAAAAATTGTTTTTCTGCAAAACTTTTCCAGAATCTGATAGAGCTTTTCAATACGAGTCCATCCATATAAATAACATAAAAAACGGACTTCGTTTTACCCCTCAAAAGCCCTTTTTTCAAAAACTGGGCATGCTGAAAAACCCTAGCCGCCGGGATTAAACCCTAAATCCGAAAATTATGCTAGCCCTTGACCATAGGATTGCCGAAAATTTGCTTGATTTTCTAGCTAGGATCTTGTATATCTTATCTTTCCTATTGTTGAGATTTAGTATCTTGTTAGGATATTTGGTTTCTTTTAAGTTGGCCGAAAATCAGTCATATCTTGCATATCTTGACTATTTCACGAATATCTCGAACCAAATCAAATCGTATAATATCTTCGAGATATTTAAAATAATAAAAAAAACAAAGAAAGTCAAAAAAGACTATTAGTTAGGCCAAGGCACAACCCAAACAAGGTAACCCTTGAGCCTACACCGATTTGGTTCAATCCATCTTCATATCTCCTCACCATCTAGAGTCGCTTGATTGTTTCCCTTTGTCTTGCATGCTACTTATCTTGCAATTGTGTTTGATTTGAAAGCTTGTTGACTTGCTATATTATCTTGCATCTCTTTCGGTTAGTCCTAGAAACACAAGCTTGCCTTCACCGCCATACGGCCAGCCAAAGTAGTAACCCTACGAGTGCTTTGTCTGGATCTTGTATAAGCGGTTATACTTGCTTGATTTCTTTGATTTGAGAAAGTTTTTGTGCACGTTTACTCGTCGGAATGTCATTGTTTGCAGGAGAGCATCTCGGCCTTCCAATCTTTCTAAATCAGCCAGCCCCTCATTCCTTAGTAGCCCGACGAATCTTGTCCATAAAAGAAGCAACAACCCAGGATCAAGGTGACAATCTGTTTCACACAAGATGTTTATTCAAGAAATCCACACTGAGTGTGATAATCGATGGAGGAAGTTGCTGCAATCTCATTAATGAGAAGGTAGTAACATATTACAACTTGCCTACTACTCCACATCCCAAACCATATGAGCTTCAGTGGCTCAAATCAAGTCGAGGTGAACAGGTAACAAGGCAATGTTTAATTTCTTTCTCTATTGGTTTATATTCTTATTCAGTGTTATGTGAATTTCTCCATCTTCTAGGTTTGGGCGTCACCTTCCTTCGAGCTATGTCTTCTCATCTCCTTCACCATATCTTCTAGCCTCCTTCGTCTACATCCCTAGCCAAAAGTTCTCATATCTTCTAGCCTCTTTCCTCTACATCCCTAGCCTAAACTTCCTTTCGTTTGAGTATCCCTCAATCACCATAGCCGAACCCCTTCATCAAACAGCTTGTCGAGTTAGCTCTTCATTCATATCCCAATTCGTCAAGGAAACTTGACGTCTATATCCAACAATTCCGCTGCATACTCCCATATCGACCCTCCTTCCCCACAAAAGACATCCACCAAAACACTTCCAAGGTTTTTGTCGAAGATCTTCGAGCGCAATTGGCTTTCCGGAGACCAGGCGCGCATCACTCATGCACACAGAATGACGCACACAGAAGGGAAAAACTCATACATATAGAAGGTAAAACTCATGCACACAGAAGGGAAAAAAAATTCACATATGGACCAAGGTTCAACTCATGCACATAACAACAATATTCAAATTAAAATTTATAGAGCATTCTATAAAACTCTTTTATGCACTAAATTTATGAAATAAAGATATCATCCACACAACACATGCACACAACTAGTATAAATCATGCTCACAAAATGATGCACACAGAAGGTAAAACTCATGGCACACAGAAGATAAAACTCATGCACACAGAAGGTAAAAACTAATGAACACAACTACATTAAGATTGAAAGTTTATATGACATGATATATAACTCATATGTACACTGAATGTATCAAATATAAATTGGTTCATGCAAACAAAAGATAAAACTCATGCACACTGAAGGTAAAGTTGATGCACACTACATTTGGATTGAAAGTTAATAGAACATTCTATACAACTCAAATAGACACTGAATTTATGAAATACATACAAACTTGTTCATGCACACAAAAGGTTTAATACATGCACATAGAGCAACAAAATCATGCAAACGTCTAATTAAACTAATAGTTTATACAACTTGCAATGAATTCTCGATTTACATTTGATAAATCCGCGGAGAATAAACCTTCAAACCAGCTAACATTCTAATTATATAAATAAAATTCTGGTCCGGTTCGGACCGGATGTACAAGCCTAAATGAAACAAAACCCATATTTTGTATTGGAAGAAATCGAGAAAATTCCCTCAAACTGTAAATAGTGTTGAAAATAAAATAAGCCTTATATAAGAGGACAGAAAATATAAAAATATGAAGTGTTACTAAAAAAAGGAGTAATATCGATGCGGACGTTCGGAATTCAAATAAAATGGGTTTAAATTTAATTACTTCATTTTTCTAAAGTGAAAGTGGAGGTACACGACACGTGGATGAGCTAGGTTGCACGTTAGAGTTATTGATAAACCACAACTGGTTAACTGTCATATTCTATTGAGACATGTTTCATATTGACATGCATGCATTAATAATCGTGTACTTAGTGAGTATATATTTCGGCGCCATTTATTCAGTTGTGATACACGTGGAGTAGATGGATCTTTCGGTTGATACTAAAGTTCTTTCGTGCTCGTAGTAGTAGCATCAAAGTCACTATCATTACTTCCAACTTCCATCTTATTTTTACCTTTCCTCTTCATGTTTTAACAAGTTCTCTTAAAAATGTATTTCTATACTTGTGTAATGTATTTCTATACTTATTTTGTACCGATATGTGAAATTTTTTTATATATACACTAAATTTATAAAATAAATGCTATATAAATTTGTTCATGCACACAGAAGGTTTAATACATACGCAGAGCAATAAAATCATACAACCATCTAATCAAACTAATAGATTCTACAACTTGTAATGAATTCTCGATTTACATTGATAAATCCGCGAAGAATAGACCTTCAAACCAACAATTTTGGATCTGATTCACAATCTCATTTATTAATGCACACAAACACGTACATACTGATAAATATAAAACATTCTATAAACATATCTATGCACACTACTTGTTTCTACAGACTAAATTATGCAATTCAAAGATAATAACCTTGAAATCTAGCAATTCTCGTTCTTATCTTTGAATTTCTTCCAGATCTATAAAACTATATTTCGATGTCAGCGGTGTAACATGCCCCCACTGACATCGAAAAAGAAACGAAATTGTAGATCTTTTTAAGACGAGTCCGTGCAGATAAAATTCATCAAAATCGGATATCGTTTGACCCTTGAAAATTCCAAAATACGAAACTCTCGCAGGTTGCAAACCCCGTAATACAAGACTAAACAATCAAGAGGGAGTGTTTCAAATTATTCGAGGTTAGGGATGCAACAAGAGGTCTTCTTTTTATTTTCTTACCCGTTTTTTGTTGTGTTGTTTCATTTTGAAGAGTCACAAGCTACTTTGTTCATGTGTTGTTAAATTTTACAAAGTTACAAGCTACTTTTTTTCACGTGTTGTTAATTTTGAAGAGTCACAAGATTGAAGCATATTTCTATAGAATTGATCTTTGTAGAAGATTCTTTTATAAAATTGTGTTGATCTGTGTTGTGAACAATGTTGAACTGATGTAAATATTTTATTTGTGTATGCTTGATCCTTGATGCGAATAGAATTGAGCTGATTATTATTTTTATTTGTATCATTTTAATATATTTATAAACTATATATATCCCTAGATAAAATACGGTTATGCAAATCCCGTACAAGGCACGAGAGTTGAGCTAGTTAACTGTAATCAATTATATAATATTAAAACAAACCTTGCCACATGTCCTTCTCCTTTTTAATGTTTCACTTGTCATACTCTCTTTCAATATGTCACATGTCATTTTGCTAAAAATTTCCTTCATTTTAATGTTAATATTAATTTTCTTTTAAAAATAACTAGTTTAAGACTTACGCCTTGCACAAATTTCATATAATATTATTATTATAAATATAACTGTATATATGTATTTTGTTATAAATTATTTTATTAAATGATGTGATTTAACAAAATCTTGCTTTAAATTATTTTAGAATATATAAATAGAGAAAAAGGCAACTAAGATTATTGTTATTTTCTATTTGATTCATATATGGAAGGATTAGTTAGAAATTTGATATAAGAATTTTTATTTATATTGAAAAATAGAAAATATCAAGCGGCGTAAGAGATATTAAGATGCCACATTACGAAGTTGATAGTATAATGCCATGTGAAAAAAGTGAAGTTTTGTTTTAATAAATATATAGTAGATTATATGGTAACTTCCTTGATTTGAAAATAACCATATATTCAATTTCTTATTTAGAAGATAAGAATAAAAAAAAGATTTCCCTAATTACAAATACGACAATATCTATATAATTATCAGAGGAAAACACTATACTCATCAATAAGCTATGACGCGTCATCTATTCATCAATAAGCTATGACACGTCATTATTTGACACATGACATTTTTCTCAAAAATGAAAATTAAATATATAAATTTAAAGATAATTAACCTAATTCTAATGATATCATTTCCTTATTTGAACATAAATTAATTAAAATATATATACAAAGATCATTATCCTAAATCTATTGATAGCATTTCCTTATTAAATACATAACAATACAAAATATTATAAATCAATTGAAATTTCTTTTATTTATATAATACTGATTTAAAATCAATTAAATTAAATATAATTATATAATGCATAATTTTATTTATATTAATATTATTTCTATGTGTTTATAAATTATCTACATATTTGTCGTTGTGAAAATTTCGTGCATGACGCGGGAATAAAGCTAGTTACATAACTAAGAAGATTAACTTTCCTAAATAGAAGCTAACATGCTTTTATTTAGAATTATACAGAAATATATGACAAGAGATAATCTTAAATAAAGACTTTAATCATTTTCCAATCCAAAAGTATTAAAATTAATAGTTAACCTTAATTTTTTTCATGTGTCGCTTCACTATTTAGTTTATTTTGTCGCATGTCACAATTTCATTCTTTTGACCATATGTCCTTTTCTGAATATTTCTAATTTTTACCAATTTAGTTTATCATTATATAACAAATATTTATCTTTCCTCATTTATTTTGTTAATTTCCTTTTTATGTTAGTATCTTTTGATTTGGATGATACATTTTTATATTTTTTTATATTTGATTACTCCTATATTATTTTGTTCATTTTATCAACCCACAACTTGTGGAGTTTTTTAAATAAAGATTAAAAATTTAAACAAAATCTAATTAGTTTTAGTATTTACAAATAATTTTATAAGTTTTAATAAGTTCAAAACAAAAATTGCGCGATGCGCGAGAAGTCGAGAACTAAACTAGTTTCGTAATAGAGAAGAGTTACAATCTTCTATATATATATAGAGAGAGACGTGAGTTATGGTGTAACGAGTATTGTGGTGTAACGAGTATTTACCCTCGATGGTAATCAAGTTTGTTAAGGTTGATATTCAACTTTATATAGATTTAGGTTATATATGCATTAATCGCAGTCTCATATGTTTATGCCTCTATTCAATCTTTTACGCTATTTGTTCATGTTTATTTAGTTGAATATCTACCGTATACTAATATAGGTAAATTAAGTTGAATATCAGCCTTAACAAACCTGAATACCATCGAGGGTAAATACTCGTTACACCGTTATTCTGTAAGAGGTTGTTACACCGGAACCTAAATCTACATATATATAGAGAGAGAGGTGAGTTCTGGTGTAACGAGTATTGTGGTGTAACGGTGTGACGAGTATTTACCTTCAATGGTATTCGGGTTTGTTAAGGTTGATATTCAACTTTATGTAGATTTAGGTTATATATGCACTAATCGCATTCTCATATGCTTGTGCCTCTATTCAATCTTTTACGCTATTTATTCATGTTTATTTAGTTGAATATCTACCCTATATTGATATAGGTAAATTAAGTTGAATATCACCCTTAACAAACCTGAATACCATTGAGGGTGAATACTCGTTACACCGTAAGAGGCTGTTACACCAGAACTTAAATATATATATATATATATATATATATCCGGTACCTAATTAATTTTAATTGTTCTTAATTTTTTTAATAATTATCATTAATTCTAAATCCATTTAAGTCTCTTTAGTTTTTATTACCTAATTATCTCTAATACAAATTAATTCTAAATCCATTTGAGTCTTTTTGTTTTTATAATTTAATTATATTATTCTAATTCTAATCTTATCTAATATTTAATATCTAATATCTTATCTTCTATATTAAAAACTTAGTTGTCTTTTGTCAAAAATTAGTTTGAATACTTATTTCCACCACAATCAATACTCATAAATCATAATACTTCTCATAAAAAAAATTCTTGACATGTTTTTTTGCTTTTTTATGTTGAGTTTATTATGATTATAAAGAATTACTATTAAATTAGAAATAAAACTTCACAAATCTAATTTTGAACTTTTTATCTCATTTCGTATTAAAGTTTAATGTTGTCAAATTTCAATGTTTCCACCACAAATCGTTAAATGTCGAGACCTTTGAGTCATTCTAATGAAATTATTAAATGTCTAATATAATCATAACTATGTGTTTAATTGGTTAGAATACCCACCGTTTCAACTTTTCTCTCTCTTCGTTCTTCGCCTCCAATCCGTATGACGATGAAGAGCAATCCGAGCACGTCAAAGACTATGTAATTCTGATACATATATGAGAGATACTTTATTCTTTTATTAAAAAATACTAAAAATACATATATGAAACATGCGTTTGGCCCGAGCTTAGCGCGGGAAATGACCCTAGTAGGGATAATCTCTATATAACTTAAGCTAAAACACTATACTCATCAATAATTAAGTTATGCCACATCATCTACTCATCAATAAGTTATGCCACATCATCGTTATTTTTCAAAAAAGAAAAATTATATATATATATATATATATATATATATATGTTTAAAGATAATTAACTTAATTCTAATGATATCATTTCCTTATTTGAACACAAATAAATTAAAATATGAGTACAAAGATCACTATCCTAAATTTAATAATATCATTTCCTTATTTAAATGCATATAAATATAAAAGATTATAAATCTATTGAAATTCAGTTTATTTATATAATATTGATTTAAAAATCATTTCAAATAAATAAAATTGTATAATACATACTTTTATTTATTAACGTTTTTTTCTATATGTTTAAAAATTATATACATAGTTACAAAAAAAGTAATGCAAATTTCACACATGACGAGGGAATAAAGCTAGTACAACAGTGAAAAGAAGACAAAATTAGGTTGATTAAGATGCTAAAAAAATAGGCTGATTACTAGAATTTTAATATGACTAGACCCGGAAACCCACGCTTCGCACGAGTATGACACGATTTTCATTGTCCTCCAGTTTTTTTTGTTATCAGTAAACGTCATACGAAATCCTCAAGTTTGGGGTGTGTTTGTGTGTTGTTGAATGTTGTATTTGGGTCAGCCTTCCCTTTCCCTTTTGTTTGTGTTTTTTTGGTTTTTATATTGTTTTTTTGCTAGTTCTATTTTTCTTTTTTGCATTATTTGTGTCTTTGTTGTTGTTCCTTATTTGCTTCTCTTTTGTCTCTCATTGAAATATGTTGTGTGTTATTGGGAGTGGTGTTGTTTTATTTCTTCCTCCTATGTAGTCTAACTTAGACGCTTATTAAATGTATTCTTTTTTTCCCCATTAGCGGTTTTGAGTGTATGCAAAGTATCTTCAACTGCTTATATGTTCTGCCGTGTATATGTTTTTTTGTATCTTGTGGTGGTATTTGTTGAGTATTAGTACTACTTTTTGTTTGTAGTTCCTTAGTCACTGTAATTGGGGGTCGTTTTGGTGGCCATGGGGAGAGAAGGTACCAAGTTTAATTTTATCTGTTGGGCATACATGTGTCAAACGGGACGTGTGTGCCGGTTTCGGGTGAGGTTTGTTAGGGTCGGGTTGGGTTTTTCATAATTTTTATAATTTAGTTTATGAGTTCTTTCTCTTTCATTGTAATTTTATTTCACGCACATCCAAGTTTGTTCCCAAAGGGAGACGGCTTTTTTACTATTATTCCACTTTGTTAAGTTATAAACCAGACCTCGTAAATGTTTGTTCCGACTCTGGATGCAATGTACTTTTTTTTTGTGTTTGGCGTTAGTTATGCGGTTTGTATCAGTTCCTTTGTTTTTTTTTTATTGTTTTCGTTATGTATTAATCTAATGTAATGCATGTATTATTGTGAGTTTTGAAGCAGTCAACAACAAATGCAAGTGATGGTTTTTTTTTATGTTATGTAATGGCCCTTAATAAAATTGAATGTAGTATGAGGTGACGTTAGTTTAGGGCGGTAGGTGCTAATTTAAGTTTTAGGGGTAGGAACCTATTTTTATGCTCTGTGAAATTATTATTCCTTCTCTGTGTGGTCAAATCATAGTGGCCTTTATTTTCATTCTTTTAAATGCCCGTGATGTCTTCCTCCATAAATTGGTTCTTTGAAGTTAGTCTGCACCAGGTTGAGTTTGCGAGCTTGTGTGGAAGTTCCGGTGACGTAGGCCTTGGTGTTCTTCTGTGTTTTTTTCCCAGCGGCAGGTTTGTCGTTTTTTGTTCATCGTTGTCTTGTGTCCTTCTAGGTATGTTTAGTTGCTAATTTTGTAGGATGCCGTTGTTATGTGTTTTTCCCATTTCCTACCGCTGTTGTCATTTCTGAAGTATTTGATTGTAGTTTTGCCGGAATTCTGTTTTGGGCTGTTGTGCATGTGAATCTTGTAGTTGTTTATTATGCATCCGCCATTTTGTTTTATGTTTCTAGGTTAGACCATTGTCATTGTTTTTTTCGGTTTCTGTAAAGCATGTTTAATTCTTCTGTTTCTTACTGTTACTTGTGTGTGTTTTATGTTTACTGTTCTGTATTGATCTGTGTATTTGGGTCTCTTCACTTAATTTATTTGACTGTTTGTTTACTATTTATTTGCTGTTTCAGGTCTTGTACTATTATTAAATGCTGTATTCTGTTTGATGTTATCTTGTTCATAGCTCTTACGCCCTCTGTTCTTTAGTGGTAGTCTTTTCCAGCTTCAGTTTCATGAATGAGTGATGTTGTTTTACGCTTTTTGTGTGTGTGTAATTGTGTTTAAGTAATCTCTTGTCTTATTTATATCACTTGTGTCGATTATGTCCTAGCGAGTCTGTGTATTCTCTTCAGAAGTCTGCGTTTGGTGTGGTTTTGATTGTTTTCCATTATTCTCCACGTATTTCTTTTTGCTTTCATTTTGTGTGTAATGATTGATGGTTTCCTTATGATTCTGGATTGTATATTATGTCTCTTATTTTCCATACATTTGGTGTTTTGTTGCTAATCAGTATATCGCCATATGTATAGGTTTTTTGGAAATTTGACAATGGATTCCTCTTTTTCTGCGGATGACAACCTTCGTGCCTTTTTTCGCCGAGTTGTTGATAAGAATTCCTTGGTTGAAATGGTAATTTATTTTTTTTGTTGATTTTTTTCCAATTTATGTTGTAATCTTTTTTAAAATTTCTTTACAACAGCCGCTGCCCAGATCATTTTTTGCTTCTACATGTTTACCCGGTGATAGATCTGTGTTTTTTCACACGCCGGATGGCAAGGTGTTAAAGGTTTCCCTGCGCAAACGAAATAGAGAATTTTATCTTGGTTCAGGATGGTAAAAAATGACCAAGTACTATTTTGTTGGTGTTGGTTTTTTCGTTGTTTTCAATGAATTTTCTTCTGGACATTTCAATATTAAGATATTAGGTTATTCAACTTGTGAAATTGATTATTGGGTAATAGGCGCAGCGAAAGAGATATTAAGAAGTGAGTATTCTGTCGTTCTTGTTGTATTTTTGGTAATTTGCCTTTTATGGATATAATATCGTCAACATGCTTTTCATTCATCTTAAAATCAGGGGGGCCATCTGCTGATTTTCAAGTTGGGGTTGCAAATTGTGCTGGGTTTTGCATGGAAATGAAGTCTTCTTATGTGCAGAAGCCTTTCCGTCTTGTAAGTTTTTTCTTCATTTTCTTTTTTCTTTTTTCCTTTTTTGATTCTCATAGGTTGTTGTTTTTTTCCAATAATGCAGTGGGTTCCCGTTCCTCACGCTTCCTTAGTTTTTTGGCACTGTTATGCTAAGGAGGTGATGTTGTATGTTGGCGATCGTAAGTGGGATGTTAGCCTTTCTGTTGGAGAGGACTTCACTTATTTCTCAAAAGATTGGAAAGTTTTTGTTGCTGATAATGCGGTGAAGGAAGGTGACATTTGTCAGTTTGTGCTGATGGATCCAGGGTACCTGGTCTACAGTGTTGTTGTGTGTCATCGCCGTTAGTTAGGTTGTGTTATCGCGAATACGGTTTTTTTGTGAAAAATGACATGTATTTTCATCGGTCTACATTTCACTGCTATGCAGTGTTGTTGTTAGGTTGGTTTATTTTGTATGTCTAGAAGTTGCGACCTACGTTTGGAGGACTCTTTCCGGACATGTATTTTGTTTCTTGTTTTTGTAAGCAGTTCAGTTGAACTGGTTTGATACGTTGGTTTGTAGTAAGAGAATCATTGTATTGTTCTTGGTTATTTTTGTATTATGTTGCCGTTGTGTGCCATAATATTATTCTGTTAATTATGTTTCCGTTATCAGTCTGCCTGTAATTGGTTTGGTTTGGTAGTTGTGCTTTGTTTTCGCCTATACAGTTTTTTGTGTTTTATGATTGATCAGTGTTGTAATGGTTTGTGGTGGGAATTGTATTATCTTTGACTTTATTGTTTTCTATATTATTTTCAACCAATAATGTTTTTCCTGGTTATATATGATGTTGTTGTAATATTGTTATGATATTGTGTTCTAGATCACTGTTATGGTTATAATTTGTTTTTTTCCTTTTTGTATTTCACTTGGATTGTAGGCATTTGTGTAATTTTTTTATTGTGTCTTTGTTTGCTAAATGATTTTTTTTCCCATCCTCTTTTTTGTTTTTAGACATATTTGAAGATGTAATTTTCCTTGTTCACGTAATCCATTTGTCATTTAACAGTATTGCTTTTAAGATCGGTTCAAATTTTGATTTGTATTTAATCACCTGATTTTCATATGTCTAACTTCTTCCAGTTTTTGCAGGGTACCATTTCTTTGGTGGACTTCAGTGTTGGTAGGTTTTGTGGTTAAGTTATCTTTCTTTTTTTATTTTTTTTATTTTATACTGAACCAAGGTCCTGGTAGTTTTTTATATGTATTGGTGTGTTGTTTATTTGATTGGATTATTAGTAGTTATGCTGAATTCATGTAGAGGTATACTATTAATAACAATATATATATTACTGGTTGGTTATAAATTATTAAATGGGACATAGTATTTTGTCCCAAATAAACAAAGCTGTTCATAGCCAACAAAGATGATTATTACCTGGTAGAGATGTTTTACATTTATGACATCACATAGAGATGTTTTTATTCATTGTTTCTATTTGTATTATACAAAGGTTTGTATTTGTTTTGTCTTCATTTATGCATTTGTAATCACAGCTTCTTCACTATGTTGTATAAGGAGTTGTAGATGTATCGTACTGTTTGACCATAGCCTTTTTTTTCACCTTTCTTTTGAATTTGCCGTCTCATGATAATGGCGTTGTTCTGATTTGCCACTCCGGTCTTCGAATGTGGCATTTTTGCTCTATCTCCCAGATTGTTTTATCTTTGATTATATCGTTGCAAGTGAAGCCTTTGTGTGTCCCGTACTCGTAGTATGTATCTGATTTGATCTCGAGTCGGTGGAATGTATGCATTGGACTGTATAATGCTTTTGGTAACGTGCATTGATCCATCAATCTCTGTTTGTTCTGTCAAATTATCCAAATTAAATTAGGTAGAAGTCACATGTTATTGGTATTATAGAATATTAAACTTTAATGACTTACTGTTGTTGTTGTTGTTGAAAGTAGGACTTGTGCTGGTGTTCCAATCAGCTTTTCTGCCAAATTGTTGGAAATAATGACCTCCATTGTTGCGGTTTTGTCACCAACTTCAAGTACCAACTCATATATGTTATTGGGTTTTAATTTTCAGCAAATAATCTGTATATGATAAGAACACTAATATAGGGTGTTCCATTAAACTTACTGTGTTTGTGGTTGTTCAAACAGCGGGCCACACTCCGTGCAGTAGAAACCGTCTTGGATATGCATAAGCTTCATATTGCAGTTCGTTATTGGGCATGAAAAATAGAACCAACTCCATCTTCTTATTATCCTTTTTATCTCCACAACGCAATATATGGTGTTTGTTGCCTGTTTTAAATGTTTTATATTACATCTATTTATAGTGCATCAGTCTTGGCTTTTCTTTATGAATGTCTAATGATACCTGTTTGTTGAGTGCCTTTTGATGTCTTCCAATTTTCAGTAGTTGGAATATGGTGCCATTTTTTCTTATCGCTTCCTTATTGCCATGATATGCATTTTTGAAGAGACCAAACCTGTTTACAGAAATGGTTAGTTGATGTTATAAATCAGTTGCGAGACGTTTGTATTAAATTAATTGTTGTGCTATTATATAATCTTGAATTTAGATATAATATAGTTTAGGCTTTTCTGCGAATACATCATCACATTGTGGTAGCTTGCTATCTGTGGCACATTTGTATCTGTATAGATTACAGTTGTTGTAGTGCTCTCCAAATATATGTGTCCTGTATCATGGCGGATGTTTGCAAAATAAGGTTAGAAATTGTTTTGCATTGGTTTTATTATAATTAAGTAATTAAATGTCTTGCATTGTATACCAACCCTTGTGTTCTTTAACATCCATAGTTGTTAGGAGAATATGGGGCATAGGTGTTGATTGCTTTGTGTGATTTTTGAACGTTGTGCATGATGGTCCAAGCATCTTCACCTTAAGTTCTAATCCATGATCGTCCAGTAACCAAAATTTGATACACATAAGTCCTGTACTTGTATGCTTACCTATGTTGACGGCAGATATAGTTCCAACCACATCTGCAGTAGAAAATATTACAATTACAATTGTCTAATTTCAGTTTTGTTGAAATTTTGAGCTAGAATAGTTTACCTATTAGATATTCAGATCCATTTGGTTTGATATTTAGAAATGAAGATAAATCATTTGGATATTGGCAGAAACCAGTGCAACAATAATCCAGTTTGGTTATCTGAGTATACTTTTGAATATTGATCATGATAATGTCGTTTTTCCTGATGCGTGGATATCTTGTGATCATTGAAATCGTAAATCCTTGGATGCTATATACCTCTCCGTTTCTGAGTTTCTGTTTGAATGAGTTTGCTACATCTTTTGTAGCTCGACAGATTAATGTGGTACCCTGTCACAGTGTTAGTAATACATTGTCAGTTAAATATAATACAAATAGTTTAATTTAAATATTTTGGTCTTAGTACAATACCTGGTCATCTGATATTAGATAATTTAGATATAATAGAGTATCAGTCACAGATCTTTCTTGCCACTGTCTGCATACCATGATGTTGTACACAGCTTTTGGCATTGCGTGCAATTGGTGCATACCATGATATAGCCGTTGGTGGTTTGTAATGTTGATATCACAGCAATTAATGGTGTTCATATTAATGTTGTTCTTAATTTGGAATTTAAGATGAATTACGTTGACTGTATAATGCTCTTCAAGTGGAAAATAAATCCGTGATATTAATAGTGCATAATTGTTGAATGATAATAATCCATTTTATAGAAAAAATAAAATGCATTACTTTGCAATGTAGTAATTTAGGTGTAGTATGGTTCAAATGGTTTGAAGAAATTTCAGTATCTGGAACTGCTTAGGTCTTTTATAGTTTTCAATGTAATCTTTGTTGTTATTTATATTGTCTGATAATCTGGTATAGTTGCTTATCATATTTTCTTCGTCTTTGTAATTATTTAAGTATATGCTTCATCTTATTATATTAAAACACATGTATCTCTGTTTTTTTTTTGAGATACGGGGACTTGGATTCATCACTCTAATAATTATTGAGATTGATTTTATAATATGTTTAGCCCTTTAGATATACTAATCTATTGAATTGTTATAACAGTATTGAAAACCTTTTCATGTATGAACTTATGAATACACTATTCTGAGTAATGATAAACATTTGATTATTAATTATTCTAAATAGATACATACATTTAGATTTTTTTATTACATTTGTTGCTTCAATGTTGTCCTTTCTGTTTCATCATATGTTTGTAGTCTCAATTAGTCACTGGAAGGTTGTGAAATTCTGTACTTCTGAATGCATCCACTTATTCTACTTTTTGTATGCATTCTTTCTTTAATTTCGTACATAGTTATTTTATATATCGGTTATCCTTGATTTACCTAATTTTATTTTTCTATCTTCGTTGTTGCTCTTGTCTAATTCGATTTCTCCTCAATCATGATCAATGTTTGGTCTACCTGTTTATCACACTTTAGGCTGAAGTTTTTTTTTTGACTTTTCATCCCACTTTGTATTTCTTCCAGCATTATCACATCTTTATACGGGCTCCCACCATCTCTCTTTGTGTATGTTTCTGTGAATGGTGCAATACTTTTGTCGCTGTTCTCGATCCTGGATTAAATCGTTAAATGTACTGTTAAGTATACATAGACAATTTTTTCGTATTCAGTTTGTGCTAAAAACATTGTACTTACTTGTGCCAGACTTCATTTTTTGCAATTGCTAATTGGTGATGTGCTTCAACAACCTGCTTCATTCTGATGTATGTCTCTATGGCTCTTTGTGGATACATTTTTTGTGTTGTTCTTCTTTTGTTTTCTGCTGTCTCTATTTATATTGCAATTGGTGAAATTCCTAGACTAATTTAAGTTTGGTGTTATTTTGTATTTATGTCGTATGAATACAAAAGATTTTTCATTTATGGTGTCATTGACGCGTTGTTTGTCATATAAATGCTATGAAAACTCTTTTTTATTTTGCCCTGTTTATTCCTGTATATATGATATTTTATACTATGGTCAAATAAAATCTATTACATCATTCAGTGTGAGATTCTTATATGCAATGGTTCAAAACTACTGACCTTTAATTTTATCTTTCATTGTTTATTCTATGTGTCTATTGCTATGGTATTGGAATTTACCGCAACATTTTTTTTTTACCAGATGAATTGTAGATATTTACTTTTCTAATACTGATTTTCACTTATGTGTTTTGTGTTTGAATTCTGTCAATTGTTTTTTGAACTGCAAAATTGTGTGATGTTGAATTATTTGATTATCATTTATACTTCACAATGTGAATACAAATTTTGGGTAACTTTTAATACTTATTTATTTTGTCGGTGGTTGTTGGATGGTGTTTTAATAAAGGTTAGTATTACCTAAGTCTTCCAATGATGTAATTCTCAACATTATGAAATTCATGTTGTTAGTTTATAGTTCTATACATTTGTTGAAGCATATTTTTTGTAATAATTTATACATTGCATTCATATGAAATTGAATAACATACAAACATAAAATGACTACTTCATCTAACCATTTTGAGAACGTGTCAAAAGCAATCTATTTTTGTATGTGTAAATGTTACAAATGTTCAGACAATGATGTCCTTTATTTCTGGTGCACTGAAATAATTGTCAAATATATCTATTCCTTTGCTGTCGGTGTAGCTAATGTATCCTGTCCATCTTCGTTACGTTTTTTTGTCTGGGTATGTCCTTCAAACAATCCTTTCCTTTCTTGTGCGGTCTTCTTCATTTTGTAGTTGGATCTCATATTGAATATCTTAGAGAACTTGAATTCGTGTTCTGCGCTGGTTCTGCTTGAGAAACGTGTGCTTTGTTTGTGTGGAGTAGTTATTATATTGCTGCAGATAAAAGCATGTGCACCAATGTGTCTAGAATAGTTATAAGTATGTGGCATTATTTCAACACTGTGTTGTGTGCCGATGAGTGCCTTGTAGATATCTGGTATTTGAAATGGATCTGTAAAAAACTGTTTGACAAAAAATTATGTAATGATTTGGCTATGCTGAAATGTGATGTATATTAACAAAGATATTTATATGTGGGGTTAGACTTACTGTTGTTGATTGCCGAAGGTATATGGTCTGTGGTCCTAGAAGATAATCTACCAATGTAGGAAGTAAGACTATAAAAGTTGATCCTGAGTAGTCGTTGATTTCCAGTTGGAGTTGTAGACAACGTGTGAAGGAAGGAATAGATGCGTTACATGTGCTGCACCATAAGTTACCTTTTGGTGGTGGTGCTGGTTTTCCGCATTTTGAGCATAGATCAAAGTACCATCCTTTTGGTGGTGGTGCTGGTTTTCCGCATTCCAACTGTTAATATAGAATGAATTGAGAAGTTTGAGCTTAGAATTGTTTGCTATCTGGTCATGAGCAATGTTCTTTAGTTGCATGATATTTGCCTCTATTCTTTCACGTCGTCCTTCAACGCTAAATAATCATTGCATGTAAATATTGTAAGAAAACATGATTTACACATACAGTTATATGTATTGACATTGTTTTTTTGGTGTTGAAAAATGAAATTACCTCTTTTAAGTCTTAGAGGTCGGTGTCATTTCTGTCTTTGATATCGAATACTGATAGGCTGAGCTCTTTGGTTTCTTGGAGAATGGTTCAATTGTTTGTATGATGAGAATGTTTAACAATTTTATAGGATTTTATAGGCAGGTGTTTTTTGTGCCTCAATAAATGTCTGAGAAATTATGGAAAATATCATTCAATGTCCTTGGTTAATACCATTTATTTACCAGTAATAAGTGCACAAACCATATATGGCAATTTCTGAAAATAGTTAATTTGTGGACGTTCTGTTCTTTGACCAGTTTTTTGTGAATTCATTATATGATTATCATTAATGTACATTATTTTATTTTGAAGATCAATCTCTAGTTCTGTTATTATACATAATATTGTTTCTAAGTTGGAAAAATAATTCTTAGGCTGTATTTTTTTGGTCGATTCCGAAAGAAATTGCGGAACATTGGTTTATTGAAATTTTTGTTATTTGCAGTTATTATTAATGAATAAATGAATAGGAACTATTTTATGGCAATAGAATTTGTGACCTCTTTGTTTGGATCTAATGTTGATTTAATTTTTGGCAGATTCTTTTTTTGGGGTGTTTATTAATATAATTTATTGTTACTGACATTTTGTATAATATATGTTACTTTATGTATTATAATATTTATAAAAGATGCTGTTCTATATCTGAACTTCTAACCACAAATTTTCAAATTTAGATGAGTATAGGTTGTTTTCTGGTTTGTTTTATAGATAAAAAAAAATTTGATTTTTGATTTATCAAATCATTTTACATGACTGAATTAGAAAGCCTGTTCCATCTTCTTCTCCCACCACTTTATAGTATTGCTCAGGTTTTTCCACCATTATATTGAAAAACAAAATAATAGGAAAAAGTTTGGTTTCAAAGCTTATTCTTAGGTAGATCCTGATAAAAGCGTATTGTTGTATTTTTTTGTTCCTCTATTCCAACTTTTCTTCTTTGGTCTTAACATCATAAGTAGCTTTGCTCTTTGTAGATTTTCCACCTCTTGATATGCTGTTCATCCTCCCCATCTTATTCCTGTATATATGATATTTTATAATATGGTCAAAATAAAATGTATTACATCATTAAGTGTGAGTTTCTTATATGAAATGGTTCAAAACTACTAACCTTTAATTTTATCTGTCATTGTTTATTTGACGTGTCTATTGCTATGGTATTGGAAGTTACTTCATCTTTTTGTTATTTTTTTTTACCAGATGAATTGAAGATCTTTACTTTTGTGATACTGATTTTCTCTTTTATGTTTTGTGTTTGAATTCTGTCAATTGTTTATTGAATTGCATAATTGTGTGATGTTGAATTATTTGATTATCATTAATATTGCATAATCTGAATACAAAATTTGGGTTACTTAAAATAGTGATTTATTTTTTCGGTGGTTGTTGGATGGTGTTTTAATAAGAGTTGTTTTACTTAGATCTTCCAATGATGTGATTCTTAACATAATGAAATTCATGTTGTTAGTTTATCGTTCTATACATTTGTTGAAGCATATTCTTTTTATAAATTTATAAATTCCATTCATATGACATTGATTAACATACAAATATATAATGAGTACTTCATCTAACCATTTTGAGGACCTGTCAAAAGCGATCTATTTTTGTATGTGTAAATGTTACAAATGTTCAGACACTGATGTCGTTTATTTCTGTTGCACTGATGATAATAACTTTCTAATATTTCTAGGCATTTGTTGTCGGTGTAGCTTATATATCCTGTCCATCTTCGTAATTTGTTTTTTTGGGTCTGTCCTTCAAACAGTCCTTTCCTTTCCTGTGCGGTCTTCTTCATTTTATAGATGGATCTCATATTGAATATGTTCGAGAACTTGAATGCGTGTTCTGAGCTGGTTCTGCTGGAGAAACGTGTGCTTTGTTTGTGTGGAGTAGTCATTATATTGCTGCAGATAAAAGCATGTGCACCCATGTGTCTACAATAGTTATAAGTATGTGGCATTATTTCAACAGTGTGTTGTGTGCCAATGAGTGCCCTGTAGATATCTGGTATTTGAAATGGATCTGTAAAAAACTGTATGAGCAAAAATTATGTATTGATTTGGTGATGCTGAAATGTGATGTATGTAAACAAAGATATTTATATATGGGGTTAGACTTACTGTTGTTGATTGCCGAAGATATATTGTCAGTGGTCCCAGGAGATAATCTACTATTGTAGGAGGTAAGAATATAAAAGTTGATCCTGAGTAGTCTTTGATTTCCAGTTGGAGTTGTAGACAGCGTGTGAAGGAAGGGATAGATGCGTTACATGTGCTGCACCATAAGTTACCTTTTGGTGGTGGAGCTGGCTTCTTGCATTTTGAGCATAGATCAAAGTACCATCCTTTGCATGCCATAACAGAGATGATGGTAATTGATACTATGAGGGGTATGTGTTCCTGATATTTCAGTTAGATAGTTAGAATATATACATGATATATTCCAAGTGTTAATATAGAATGAACTGAGAAGTTTCACCTTAGAATTGTTTGCTATCTGATCTTGAGCAATGTTCTTTAGTTCCATGATATTTGCCTCTATTCTTTGACGTCGTCCTTCAGCGCTAAATAATCATTGCATGTAAATATTGTAAGATAAATTGATTTACACTTACGGTTAAATGTATTGACATTGTTTTTTTGATATTGAAATATGAAATTACCTCTTCTCAGGCTTACAGGTTGCTGCCATATCTGTGTTTGATATCGAATACTGATAGGCTGTGGTTTTTGGTTTCTTGGATAATGGTTGAATTGTTTGTATGATGAGAATGTTTGACAATTTGATAGGCTTTTATAGGCAGCTGTTTTGTGGGCCGCAAGGAATGTCTGAAAAATTATGGTAAATATTATTCAATGTCCTTAGTTAATACCATTTATTTTCCTTTAATAAGGGCACAAACCATATATGGCAATTTCTTAAAATGGTTACTTTGTGGTCGTTGTGGTCTTTGACCAGATTTATATGAATTGATGATATATGATTATCATTATTAGATTGTATTTTATTATGAAGATAAATCTGTATTTCTGTTATTGTACATAATATTGTTTCTAAGTTGGTAAAATAATTCCAAGGATGTATTTTATTTTTCAAGTCATTAAAATATTGCAACTTGTTTTTTTTTTTTTGCTATTTGCAGTTATTAATGAATAAATGAATAGGAAATATTTTATGGCAATAGAATCTGTGACCCCTTTGTTTGGGATCTAATGTTCTTTTCATTTTTGGCAAATTTCTTTTTGTGGGGTGTTTATTAATATAATTTATAGTTACTCACATATGGTATAATATATGCCACTGTATTTATTATAATATTTAAAAAAGATGTTTTTCTATATGTGAACTTCTAACCACAATTTTATAAATATAGATGAGTATAGGATGTTTCCTTTGTTGTTTTATAGATAAAAAAGAATTTCATTTTTCATTTTTCAAATAATTTTACATGACTGAATTAGAAAGCCTATTCCATTTTCTTCTCCCATCACTTTATGGTATTGTTCAGGTTTTTCCACCATTATTTCAATGAATGTACGTTTTTCCTTTCTTTTGCTACATTTCTTGAGATCTTGCATGCTTTGTTTACCAGATTCCATAATCAATGGGTTGTCGATTGTATACCAGTACCACTTATATTGCTTTTGTGTCATTTGATGACTATTGTTTAGGAGTTAAGCAGAAGACTACATGAAAATCTAACATGCTGAGGTGACTGATTTTAATAATAGTTGTTTAAACATGACATTTGGTTGTTTTCTTTTTTGCTAATCTTTTTATAAGGTCATTACTAATTACTATTATAAAAATGATTGTTATTTAATACGATTTCTTAATGCCACCGGGTTTGATATTTTCCTTTACCATATGAGTATTACGTTGCATGGTATTTGTGTGGTATAGTGCTGATTTGGTATGTTTTCGGTAGAGCATTATATTATCTGTATATTATCATTGATTACTTAATTAAACCCATATATTAATTAATTAAATCAAGTGAAAAATGAGTTTACATATAACATAAAATGAAAATTGATAATGTCAAATATTCTGATGAAACATATTGAAAACCAAAGTAATAGTAAGAAGTCTTGTTTCAAATCTTATTCTTAGGTAGCTCCTGATAATAGCATAATTGGAGTTTTTTGTTCCTCTATCCCAACTTTTCATCTTTGGTCTTGACATCATAAGTAGCTTTGCTCTTTGTAGCTTGTCCATCGGCTGAAATGCTGTTCATTCTCCCCATCTTAGTTTCAACCTTTAATTTGAACAAAATAAAAATCAGATCCTGTTTTTGATTGTAAAAGAGTAGTTACAGTCGAAAGTTTTTGTTTTACATACCTTCAACCTATGATTGTCAGTTATGACATCACTACAGATAAATGATTCATGGGTTCCATGATCATAGTAAGTATGGCTTTTGAGTTCCAGAATGTGGGTTGTCCTGTTTAAATTTGTTAGCTCAGAGGGTATTTTTATTTCACCATCTTCTTGCTGCAACGATGGTAAATTTGCTTCTTATGTTAGATACATGAAGTTTTAGTCAGTTTTTCATACTTATTAATATACCTATTCTCGTACCTCATATATAGCATGGAGTGTGTGAGCTGGAATTTTTATAAGCTTCTCTGCTACAGAATCAAATAGACTGACTAAAGTTGTTGTTGTCATATCCCCTATCTCGAGGTATAGCTTGTACCTGCAGTGTTATTAAATAATATATAATCGGGTAATAGAAAATGCCTTTTGTGGTTTTTTTTGTTTGTGTTTTGAAAAAGCAAACCTAATTAGGGGTTTATCACACTTTCTCCCACAACCCTTGCACCAAAGACCATCTTCCTGTTTAACAACTCCTTTCTTGCATTTACCATCTAGACAAGAATAGTAAAACCAGTTCTCTTATGAGGACATTTTTTATTTGTACAATGCAGTACAACGTCATAGATTCCTGCATAGTAAAATATAATAAGTATGCTTAATAAAAATAATTTTGATTTGAAATATGTAGTTATTATTCAGTATACCTGAATTTTGTTTGCAGCAAACATTCTTCCCAATTGTAGAAGTTGTAACAGTGTCCATCACTTTCATTGGTAGCACATTTGGTTCCTTCTTTTATATTAAACCTGCAACGGTTATTTACTACTTAGATTACATGTTTATAAAGTCTTTTAGTTTTTTTACAGCGTGTTTTTTTTTTATTGGTGAAGTAAGTGTAATTATAAATTATATGTGTATTGAGTTAAATTTGTGTGTATATTATATTTTATATAAGATTAAGAAACGATATCATACCCGCAAGCTGCTTGAAATTCCTCAATTTGTGGCACATCCGTGTTTGTATATATCGTTGTTGCTTGAGTGCTTTGTAACATTACCTCACCTGATACAGTAGACCGTTTTGCAAAAGCATTGACTATTACTTCTGTTAAAAAATGGATCTTGAATTGTTCATGAGTATTAGCATTTGTTCAAATTTGTAGGTCACACAGAAATATTAGAACTAATATAGTTATGTATGATTCTTTTTGTCTTGTGTAATGAACTAAATAATTTATATGTCACTAAAGTACCAATCTAATTCTGATATTTAATTCATTGTAATCTTATAATTTCATTGTGGTGTGAAGTTGAAAGTTCAGTGACACCTTTCCTAATTTTTCCAGAAATCAAATTAAGCAAAACCTTCACATGTTATTAATATTCTTCTAAACAATAACATGTTTACATGTTTACATATTATATATTTTTATTTTTTATTAACATAAAGATTAACAATTAAATGTGTTTATGTTTTCTGATGTTTACCACATTCCTCTGTGATCTCCACTATTGTCAGCAATATGGTCATCGGATGTTTGGATTGCTTTGTATTTTTGATAAAGTCATCACATGCAAATCCAACCATTCTTGTTTTTATTTTTAGTTTTTGGTCATCGATCATCCAACATTCTACATACTCGTAACCGTCGTAGGTCTTCTGCACGCCTCCAACTGTTGATATATTTCCAACAACATCTATGGGATGAACAAATGTAAATTAGTAGTAAATATTTTTTAAAACTATATATCCAACTCATAAATAAAAATAGCAAACCTATGAAATATTCTGATCCATTTGGTTTGATGTTTCTAATCGGTGTAATATCGATTGGAAACCGACTAAAACCATTTGAAGTGTAATCAGTTTCTTTGATTACACTGTATTCTTGTAGTTGAATGACAGCAATATCGTCTTTTCGAACACGTAATGTTTTTGGAGTTTGTTTAAGCCTAAATCCTTGTAGGCTATAAACTTTCCCATCCTCAAGCAGCCCGAAATACTTATCTGCAAGATTCCTATCTGCCCGGCAGATGAGTGTATTTCCCTGATTGCATTACTGAAAGTAGATTATATTAGTGTTAATAACATGGGTTTCATGCTGTCTAAGGTTGTAAGTACATACCTGATCATCAGAGACAACATAGCAGCATGCTTTAAGGTTTTCAGATGGCCCGATTTCCACCCACTGTCTATATATTAGTATGTGAAATATCCCTGTAGCCATCACATGCAGTTGGTAAAAATTTACATATATCATCCCATCTTCTGCGACTGGAAGCAGGTGTGTTTTTGGACTCAATTTCATGTTTTTCATTGCCATTACCAGAGGTTATATTTGTACTACAATTGGCTCGTTTTTTAGTGAAAATTCTTTCAGTTGTAGAAGTTCTGTAAGTTTGGAAGTTTATATAGTTCTGATCTCTTGGATTTTTACACTTGCAAGATTATCTAGGGTTTTGTAGCAAAATAAATGCATATTCCACATAGGTTTGTTTTTTTCCTTTTTTGATTTTGAGATATCGTTTGAAGAAATTGTTATTATTCAGCGTGGAAGATAAATGCTATAATAATGACATTTATTTAGATAGAGTAATTAGCATGTCATTAAGTACGTGGTGTGATGATGAAAAAATAATTTCTGAAAATATTGATGGAGGAATACAATGTAGTTGTTTCAATATTAAAAATATATCCTACTGTCATGGGCATTTTCATTTTTTAAACCTAACATGTACATATTTTAAAATACAATTGTAAGAATGTGATGTGAATTTTATTTGAAATCTGCTGTAGTGACCTTGATATGTTTTTTTATTCCACCAATAGTTGAATATTATTGACCACCAAATAAATAGATTGCAACATATGTAACAATATATTTACAAACTTTTATTGTTTTGATTACTTTTTTATCAGTGATAATAGTGGTTTGTTTACTGTTTAGATTTTGTTATTTCAAATGTTTATACAAATATGCTGTTTTTATCATTATAATAATCAACCTGTTATCCAACCAAGATACGTTTTTGAGATTAGTGTTCTTGATAGGTGACAATTGATGAATTCTTTATCTGTTAATACAGAAAGAGCTGCATCTGTTTTGAATTCATGATTATCATTGTGTATGTCAGAACGATCTTTTTGTTTGCTTAAATATTGATACAAAAACCTGGTCTTGTTCTTAAATAAAATGTAATATATTGTAATGGAAAGACATAGATATAGAAATATGAATGTATTATTCATTGTTACGAAGGTTTTCTGAATAAGCTCTTGTTAATGTAGGAAACTGTTTTTTGTCTTCAAAGATCTTGATATTGACACATCTCTCCTCTGGGGATATTGTTGCAGCATTGTTTATACTTGTTCATTTGGAAGTCTTCTATTGTTGCGGTTGTACTTGCTCCACGTAAAAACAATAGTTAATCATATTGATCATAGAGAAACAGATATATGTTGAAATTTATGTAATAACAATTATGTTATGAAAATATTCATAAAAATACTTGTTTGAGAGAGTGATATTCAATAATATCACTACATATGAAGCACTCATAAGTTCCATTGTAGTAATATGTGTGTGTTTTCAACACAAACATGTGGAATGTATGCTTCAGGTTAAGAATATCCATTGGAATAATGCTTGGTTTTATCCTTTCTTTGAGTTGTTCATTGAATATTGTAGAGATTGTTTCAATTTTCTAAGATTTCAAAAATGCAATTTAATCTTATAAGTTATTTGGATATACACTAACTGATATAGATGGCATATCCGTAAGTGAGTTCTGTTGTAATAGCTTTCCTGCAGTACAATCTAAGACTGTGACTAATACTTTGCCAGTTTTATCCTCAATTAGTAGTTGAACCCTGGACCTGTTTTGGTACAGAAAACTTATTAGATTTTCATTATTGCGCACTCCTATTTGAAATGAACAAAACAAATGATAAAATGAATACCTGACTCTTGGTTCTTTACATGGCTCTTCACATGATTCACACCAATAGGATTTCCCCTTTTTGACAATTCCTTTTACGCATTGTTTCTTGCCGCATGACAGATTGTACCAGTTGCAGTCTTCAGAAATGTCTATTATCTTTGCAATACACGTTAACGTAACTGATACGCTGCACTTTGTATAGCGTGACTAGGGATTATTACATTAGTTTAGGAGTATTATCATAAGTATTTGGAGCTATTGTTATGTTCTGAGTTGTTTACGAAGAAGTGAAGAAATGAAGACCAGAACCGAAGAAGAAGAGGATCAAAGATTGAAGACATGAAGACGAAGACATTCTGCGAAGCAGCGGCGATCGCCACCATCACTATGGCGATCGCCATTCTACAACAGAAGCATTACATGAGTTCGAGAGATCATGGCGATCGCCATGACTCTACGGCGATCGCCATGACTCTACGGAGATCGCCATGACTCTACGGCGATCGCCATGGGGCAACAGAGACAAGGCAAAGCTTTACATGAAGACCGCGATCGCCAGACATCTATGGGGATCGCCACAACAAGGCCGAAGACATTCTGGACTTTCCTTATTTTCCTTTGTTTGTTTTATTTCTTTTTCCTTATTTCATTATTTCGTTTAGGATATATTTTTTACCATATATTTTTAGGGTTAGTCTCTATTTAAGGACCCTAGTTCTTTCTATCTTTTCCATCATCTTTTCCATCAGACAATTTAATTCTGCAACCATGAGCAGGAACTAATCTCCATTGTTTTACTTAGCGGTTGAAACCTTCAGTTATTAGGCTGTGAGATTTCTAAACTCTTGTTCTTTTCCTATGGGTTTGTATTAATTCTCTTGTTCTTCATCTATTGATTTCTATTAGTTTTGCTAGCTTGATCACCTAGTTTGATTGATAGTTTTCTATTGCTAGACTATGAATATACGGTGGAATTCCTTGTCATTGTAGCATTCATATCTGCATGATCGGGTAGTTGATTGCTTTTATGAAAGAAAATTGATTGCATGTTAATACTTGACGGTTGTAAGTTATTGCATGCATCCTTATGATTCTTGTGCCCTTTGCTGCTATTTCATCTAATCTTGAGAGGTTTCCCTGATTGCTGAATAGTAAGTATTATTAGGACCGGTTGGCCTGCTGATATATTAAAGATTGGAATAGGAACATTCCCTAGGATTGATAAGAACCTGAGATAATCTATGATCAACTTGATTGACTGTTGCGTGGATACTTGCTAGGTGAAACCATTTCTCAATAATTTCACAACCAAACCTTCTTTGCTTGTTACTTGTTACTTTTGTGTTCCATACAATCAAAACCCCCCCTTGGTTACTTGTTACTTGTTCGTTAGTTGGTATTTCGCTTGACTGCATAGCGATTGGTGTTTTGATTCCCTTTGGTTCGACCTCTACTTGCTTGCTATACTTTAGTTAGTGTTTAGAGTTTTCTTTGATTTGGCACTACGACTTTAGCCTCATCAGTAACCGAAAACTGCAGTTGATTAAATAATGTTTTTGTTATTCGTTTAAACACTGAAGTTCACATTTTGTTTGTTTGAAAAATGAATGTTGTTACCGGATATTTTGGTCCATAATGCCACCTTCCCAACTCTAGTAACTGCCATAATGTTCCCGCACGTTTCATATGTGTACTGCGTCCTTTTCCTGCATCTCATACGTATTCGGACCTTCATATTTTATTGACAAATAAAAGTTTGTGATGCTATTCTATTTGTTAGTTGCGTTATTTCATTTACTGATATTGTTTCCTTATTTTCATACCTTATTCGTTTTCGTTCTGCGGTTAAGTGTGGTATGCCTTTCTCATTATATTGAGTTGTTGCAGGTTTTCTCTTCAAAATAACATGACCTGATCATGATATTTTATTAAAAAGTGAAAGAAAACCATTGTTTATTTTTTGTCCATTCCTAATAAGTGTTGGTTTTTGCTTTCAATTACCGTTTCTATTGATTACTGTAAGTCCGGAAACCAATATTGTACGTGGACCCTGTCTCGAAGCAACACGCTTGATGAAGGTTGCACATATGAATCCTTGGAGGATTACGCAAATTCTCCAGCCTCAGTTTTTTATAAAAAATTGTTTTACTGTGTTAACCTGGACAGTTGAAATTATCTGAAGTATATTGTATATCTTTACCTACTGTTGTTGAGATAGCATTCTATTTGTTGATGTCCTTCTTCATTATTTTGGATCTCCATGTATGCTGTAACACCCCGACTCCTGGGCGTTACCGCCGTGGATTTCCACCCGAAATCCACCAGGCTAAGGACAACAACATAACGATCACTACAGCGGTAGCGACTATAATACAAAGATATTCTAAAACCCAATACGAAAATTATAATATAAAATATGCAACTCTAGACACTAAAGTAGCACCACCGTCGAGCACCTCCAACTCCTCCATGCAACTATCAAGTCGTATAAGCTAATATCCTGTAACCAACGAAATCAAAAGAAAACCCCAGAGTAACCTGGGTTAGAAGTTGGGATATGTATTTTTGTTCGGGATTTAGTCTCTCCTAGCTCAAGCAGCTAACCAAACATCTACTTTTCTACTGAATGAATTATTAGTTTGCAGTTCTTCGTTAATCCATAATTCTGTGAAGAAATTTGGCACACATGTATGTCAGATGTTCATTTTATTTTAGTAAAAGTTCTATAATAATTTAATCAAAGTATTATATAGATTGTACTTTTATGTTTCTTGTTCTGTTCTTCAAAATTAATTACTCGTTTAGGTCAAGATAAATAGATCTATGATGCATTTCCTTATATATGGGATATTGTATAAATAATTTGGAAAAAATGATAAAACACAAAAAAAACATCAGGTGAGCCATATCAGTGTTGTCATCTAAAAATTGAGTACACGATATAATAGATATAATGTAGACAAATTCAGAGGAATAACATAATGTAGACAAAGGAAGTAACAGTGTGGCAATATTCATTTGCTGTATAAAATGAAACAAAGTATCTGAATGACTACAAATCATTGATTCTAATTCATTGTAATATTGTAATTCCCAGCCAGCATTAAGCTAAGATGCAAGGTGTTGTCCTATAACCTGGTATTGTAGAAGAATAATTAGTTATTTTATTAAACAGATCTAACAGATAAATATATTTGCTTAACTAATACATCATACCTGACAACAATTAAACATGTTATTCCTTCACTAATTGATCATCGATTGTACCTAAACTCTATTTCTGCATAGTGTGTAAATTTATATATGTTATATAAATAAATAAATCAATCAAATCATGATACAATAAATATTGAAATAACATACCTCCATATTGCCCATTAAATTGTTAAACACTTCCTGGTACACAATATTCCTGGTGTAGTTCTTTGGCTGCTTCCCACGTTGAAGCATTACAATTTTCAGGCCTTTAGGATTCGTAACACGTGAAATGGCTACGTATAACTTCCCATGGCAGAACACAGGCTTAGGTAAATATAGCCCAACATAATTCAAAGATTGTCCTTGGCTCTTATTAATCGTCATTGCATAGCAAGGTTTTATTGGGAATTGCCTCCGCTTCATAATGAATGGCCACTTTGATTTTGATGAACTTAATGTAATCCTTGGTATTACAACTCTCTTCCCTATGCATATTCCAGTGATTATCTCAGCTTCAATGACCCAATCTCCTAACTTTGTAATTATCAGCCTAGTACCATTGCATAATCCTTCTGTTGGATTGACATTTCTCAACATCATTACCGGCAACCCCTTTTTCAGACATAGCAAATGTGGGGGCATTCCTGAAGTGTGTCATTATTTTATGTAAGATATCAATGTAGTAGAATATAATTATCAAATGACAAAAGAATACCTGAAAACTCAAGAGTGTTCAAGAACTCGGGAGGGTACATATGTTCTTGATCAGATGAATCTGTAGATGCAAGACAAACCTCGTCTGAACTACTGTATATCCTTACTTCACCGTCAATTGTGTTGAAAATATGATCGTTGATTAAATCTGCATCGGTAATTAACGGAGTAAGAATGGCTCTTTCTTTAAGATAAGATGGCATCTTCTGTTTTTCCTTGAAATCAGTGAACACCACATCAATTAGAGATTGAATTGGGTCTGCTCCTGGATCAACAACAAACTCTGGTGGTATTTCAATCCATGTGGCTTCGTCTTCCTCTGAAAGGGCTATTGCTGGAGCTTTTCCATCACCAACAACTTGGATCCATTTATTGAAATTCTGCCTTTCAATGTCAACATTACCATCATCCATCCGCTCTTTCACACGCATGCTTTTTGACAGTGTGAGCACTTCGCAATGATCCCATAGAGGAGAATTGTTAATAGAAGCTTCAATAATATCTTGCCTTCTACCTTTAGTTATGACTGGTAGGATTTGTCTGAAATCGCCTCCAAGCACTACAGTTATGCCTCCAAACAGCTTTGACCTGTTTTCTTCATTTTTTACACCGAGAATATCCTGAAGAGTTCTATTAAGAGCTTCAAACGCGTTCCTCTGTGTCATTTGTGCTTCATCCCATATAATTAATTTAACCTCTAGTACCAATTGGGCAAGATTAGTGTTCTGACTTATACCACATGTACTATTGTCTAACAGTTCAAGTGGAATCACAAAACGACTATGTGTTGTCCTTCCTCCAGGAAGTAATAATGCAGGAATACCTATATTAGGAATATCAATAGTTTTCAATAATTTTCACTAATTTTGGCAACATATATATAAATAAAAAAAATTGCGACATGTACAATACCAGAAGATGCTACCGCCAGAACAGTATTGCGTTCAGACCTAATACGTGCCATTATTGCAGTATATAAAAAGGTCTTTCTCGTGCCTCCGGCTCCGTAAATAAAAAAAAAACATTCCCACCTCTTCATTTACAGACTTCATGACCTTTTCGTAAATCCTTAACTGATCACTATTCAAATTGGCAAACAATTGGTTATGGGTTTTTTTTCATCTCGGAGCAGTTGAATGCAAGTTCTTCCCTGATTAGCCTGTTATCTACCTTTGATATCAAAGATGGGTCTGGCTTAGGAATTTCAGGGAAATCAGATAGAGATCTTCCATTCTGCTGTAGGATTTCTTCAATATATAACAGTGCATAGTTCTTTGTCTGATTTTCTGTTAAGGTCAGATCACTATATCTGAATTGTTGTTTTTTGTGATATAGGATATCATCGGACAACATTTCCCAAGTTGTATTCCATAACTTACCGGGTGAACTGATATCGCAAAAAAGCAAAATTGTTGAGAACAATTCACGTAACTGGTATCCTATAGCCTACTGGTCTGCTTCCTGTATCGCCTCAATCCATTCTAAATCCTCATTCAACAGTCCTCTTTCATAACATGCCTCTCTAAAAGTATCACATACTTTTTTTTTCACCGTGAGAAGATCTACAAAAGATTTAGGGCCCTTTACCACATTAAGTAGCATACGCATGTAATAACGCTCTCCTGATGCAGGATGAGAGTAAACAATCCTGCCAATAACATCTACACTGCCCCTGATCGTCCAAATCTTAGAAGATTTATCCCACGTATAATGCTGTGGAATCTGAGCATATGTATACTGACGCGCACTCTCGTCTAACTGATTGAGCTTAAACCATTTTGTAAACATGGTCATCTTCATTCTCTCTCTGCCCACAATTTTCCTTAAAGACATCCCATCTCTAATAGTTATCTGATTTGCACCCGGTAAATGGAAGTTAAGAGCAAGAACTGCAGGTTTTGATCGATGAATACCATAACCGTACAATCTCCATGCAGATTCACATGCTGACAGGTATCTGCAGTCTAGAAAATGTTTTATTTCGTTGATTTCCTGTGGTGAATGAGAGACCTCCCCATCTTCTGAAGTATTCTTACTCTGAAAAATGACTGTGGCTTTATCAGGGCCTTTGTTAATATACTTGAACAAATATTTAATTGCTCGAGATCTATTACACCATTCCACATTTATGTGTGCATTGTATTTTAGCAAAAGATATCTGTTGTACGGGACAACAAAGCCGTTATCAAGCTTTGTTGTCCCTTTTTGTACAAAATCTCCGCTTTCTCGGCGTCTGTAAACAGGAAATCCATCCTCATCCATTGTAGTTTCTAAATAAAAGGGCTTGGGGAAATGTTTGATGCACTTCCCATCAACTGTGCATGGTGCAGTTGGATTTTTGTCACCACAGGGACAATGAAGCATATGGTCACTAACAATTTTGTATCCTTCAGGGTCTTCTTCCTTTGATGGAATTTCCGCACAAATAAACTCATCAATATCTGATCCCGTTTTGACCTTGTGAGAATCTTTCAGCCATATCAGAATATGTGCATGAGGTAGACGTCTTTTCTGAAACTCTATAGTGTAAACACCTATATTCAAGTAAGAGAAAAAATACATATCATAATAAATTCCAAGAGTGTACACCAATTTATATATGCAGATTAATTTTCAATAATTCCAAAGGAAACATTAAATAAAATTACCAGCATTGGTCTTGCCAAAAATGTGATTAACATGTAGATCTTCCATTAGTTGAGTAAGCTTCCGCTTGAACAGTTTGCTCATTACCTCTGGTCTATCATTTGTTGTTTGATTTGGTATCTTCTCTAAGTACTCAGCAATTTCAGGCCAACCGGGGTTAGTAGTAAAAGTTATGAAAAGGGATGGATTTCCATATGTGCGACAATAAGCCATCGCATCTTGATAATTTTGAATCATATACCGCGGCCCCCCGGTAAAAGAAGCAGGTAATATTATTCTTTTGCCTACGGTTCTCGCATTTGTGTCTCCTTTTGTGACAGCATCACATATGTTATTATATAATTCACACCTCAACTCATTTTGATGGTCCTTAATGTATAAAAGCCTCTGTTCCTCAACAGCAGTGTATGCTTCAACAATGTACTGGTGATATAGTCGTCCACCCTGGAGGAGGTTTGTTCCCTCATCACGTTCCTGTAACCGTGCACTATAAAATTCACGCATTGTCATAAACCCCCGTTTTGTTTTCCGTTTTCCTGTGTTTGACTCATATGGTATTTATTCATGGAAACCATCTTCACCAAACGGAAAAAGAATAGGATATTGAAGAGACATGTACTGAGGCTGGAGCTCAGAAATCCTTTGAAATTTCCCTCCCATCGTCTGAATTACAACATCACGTTCAGATGTGCTTTTTCCAAAATCACCATGAATTAACCCAGCCACCTCATTTGCTGATGGGAGATTGTATTTCCTTTTGTCTACTTTTCTGTCTCCAAGGAGTTTCAACTGGAAATCATAGGTTTTGTGTTCTTTGGCCCAGTTTGTAGCCATTCTGAAGCCTTTGGCAATTGCACTGTGCGAATCCAGCATGGATAACAGCTCTTTAACAATAGTTGAATCAATGTCATTCTGTTGTAGATTCATGCAACCAAGACGGTTGGAAAGCTCATTTTCAGTGTCTGACAACAAAGTTCCGGATAAGTGATAGTTCTGACCAGAAATTCTGAACGCATAAGGGCCACGTGTCTTGCTAAGTGATTCATCAATTCGTGCTCCGAATGATGTGAAAGAAAATAAGCTGTTGTACACACGTATTTTCCTCTTGAATGTTGTTAATTTTGAACCTGTACCATTCAGCAGTGTTTTCAGTGGCTCTGGAGCAGGATGGAGCTTAGCAAGTATTACTTTCCTTTCCTGGCAGCATAATGAGAATCTTGGGTTCTTAATAGATGACCTCTTTGTTTTCTCCCCAATCCAGTTTTTTGCACCAAAAAAACAACACTTGACATTTGGCTCGAGCAGCTTGTTATATTGAACCTGGGAATGTGAAATGTTGTATGTGATTAAATTCTATACAATAAAAAGTAATACCAAAATCATTATTTACATTAGTTTATGATATATACTTTTTGATTTGAATGCAAGGTGCAACTCTAAAGCTGATGACCATGTGTTAGTTACAGTAACAGGGGGTTGTATTGATCCCGGACCATGTGTACCATTCCTGAGTCCTACAAAATATAGAGTACATTGGTCATGGGTGAATATAATATATTATCCAGTAGAAAAACAAAGGAAAAACCTTTCTTGGATAATTGTAGAGCGCATAAGATTTGAACTGCTTTCCCATAACATGTTGTTGTAACAGTAGTAATTTGTATAGGGAAACTCACACCAGCAAAACATGGCAAGCCTACAGATTATGTGATTCAAAAAAAATGAAATCAATAAAAAGAGTTTATAAGAATGCTTCCTTTGTACGACATTTCACCTCTTCTTGTTTAATTCTGATCCCATTATCTGTTATGTAAAATATGAATGAGAGATTGTTAGAAATAATAAATAAAAGGAATCGAATTATAAGATAATCATAACAATTTTATTAGTAACAATTTTGTAGTACCAACAAAATTTTACCTTTTTTTCCTTTTGTTAGTTCTTCTAACTGAATCTGTTACCACCAGTCTTGAATTGGAACCTGGTTTTATATATTCAAATAATCAGACGAAAACAAATCTACACTAAAAGCAGATACATTTTTGGTTTCTGACGACTCTCATTGCATACCGGTTGATATCATACGCAATCCACAAAAATATGTAATCATTCCATTGTCTCCAGAAGAAGTTGTTGTTGAAATATGAAGAGGAAAACTGAATCCACCGAAGCTAGGGAGTCGATCTGGTGTTTTTTCCATTAAGTTTCTTAAGTCATGTTTAGAACAGCAAGTGATATAAAATATAAGTTAGAAAATTCTATACACCTTTAGCAGGAACAGATTTCTTTCTCGCCATCTTCAACTTCAGAAACTTAATATTTCAGCTTTCTCAAATGTATATGACTCCTAGTCTACAAACTCAATTTATATTGATTCCTTCTTTGGTAGAGGTGTGATTAATGCATTAATCATAAAAATAAAAAAGGAAACATTTATAGCCACATCCAAAATAGGTATTCTAGGTCCAATACTTATTTCATACGCCAGCAGTAATCACTCATGTATTGATTACTTTGACACTGATATATATAGAAGATATAGTATATATTAATAATGAAGAGATCTATTTTTAAAAATAACTACAAAATTTTGCAATATATACTTATTTGTAATAAATTTATTGATAACCTATTTCTCATTACTGTCTGGTGCACTTTATTACAATTTATTCATAGAAAATAAAATTGAATCTAAAAAAAATGAAACAATATTGACAATACATTGGATATTTGTAATAAATTCATACAATGTGCAGGAATTTTTTGACTTGTTAATCTTTAGGATTCATGTTTTGAAGATGAAATAAGGCATTCAATACATATTTATTCTGTTTTTTCCTATTCTGTCAAATTACACCAAAGTCTATTACTTGCATAAGAAAATGTCATCTAATGACTAGAATCACAAATATGGAAAGAATAAAAGTAAACTTACTGATATAAACCAGTACATAAAAATAATGAACAATAGTGTATTAGTCTATATTACTTGGTTAAAGTACTGAAATATGGTGGATAAAAACTATGTCAGGCCAACCTGAATTAAATTTCTTACAATAATTAACAAACTCGGGTATACAACTTATAGTGTAATTTTTTTTTGGCTACAATATGATAATTTGCAGTTGATATCCAGAAAAAGATGTTCAGTAAGCAGTTGCTTTCTAACTTAGAAAAGATGTCTCAAAACACTAAACATGTACTCATATAATTCATACATTTTTCAACATATAGGAAATAGATCGAGAACGTAACTTATAGGTAATATATCACTGGTTATTTCATCCTAAGAAATAATTTTTTTTGGAAGACATACCAGCAATGTGAAACAGAAAAGTCATTTTCTTAACTTCCAGACTACTATTAACCTATGAACTACATGCTAACCACTTTATATTATACCGAAAAAAACACAAATTCTTTGATAAAAGATATTTCAAAGTCATCCACTTTCGTAAAGTCAAAGTTGCGAATTCCACCCCACACTATATGATCACACCTGATTTAGCAGATGAATTAATATACACAACTATCAGTGACATACGAAATCTGACCAACAAAGGAAGTGTCAATACAAAGAAATGAACAATATGCAACCTGATTTAGAACAAACATTCAATTTGTTGCAGAGAAAACCAAATTATCTGCCACATTACATATAAGCTATGAACAATATGCAAATAAAAAAGTGACATTATAAACTAAGTGACGTGATGTCTATTTATATTTAGTCCTTACTGTCATATAAAAAATTGTAATTTCATCAATATATACTGAATTAATTATAAAGACAGATTAGTCCCCAAAAATTAATAGAGTTTTGATCAAATGTCAACTCAAGTTCAGAAAAACATACTGTGGAAATTGATGATAACATATTATATTTACTGTCATATACTTAATTAATTTTCAATTGTAGTCAAAATATAAGTTGTACAGCTATATTGCTTCTATATTTCTAATACTGTCTATTGATATCCACATGGTTATATCAACATAAGTAAATCAACTGATATATTGATGTTGTCTTAGATTGCTATCAACCATCACTTGTACTAAGTCCAAATAAAATGCCAGTAATCAAAATAGACGATGGTTTGATCGAAAAAAACGCATAGATCATCTTTCCGATTAGGCTGCCTCGATCTCTTCCTGCAACATATTCTGAACTTAGTTCAACAGGTCGTGGCAGTTTGGTCTCTGCTAGGAGATACATATCATCTTTCGAATTTATCTGCAAGGTTTGCACACTTTCATGTTTAATAGATATTTTCGAAAGATGATGAAAATTGTGTATATTGATTAATCTATAGAATCAGGTGTGATCATATAGTGTGAGATAGAATTCCCATCTTTTACTTTACGAAAGATGATGATTTAGAAATATCTTTGATCAAAGAATTAGAGTTTTATTCTGTATAATATCAATTTGTTATTTGCATGTAGCTCATAGGTTTATATGTATTCTGGAAGTTAAGAAGATGCCTTATCTGCATCACATTGGTGGTATGACTTCCAGAAAATAGTATTTCTTATAATGAAATCACCAGTGATCACACCTTTATATGTTTTCTTAATTCAGTAGTCAAAACTTGATTGCATGATTTTGTAGTACATTATATTTCTCTTTTTTTTAATATAAATATATGTATATAAATATATATATATATATATATATATATATATATATAGTTATTCCCAACAGCGTATTTCAGTTTAGTTTAAAAGAAACAATCCGATAGGTAAACCATCTGTTAACATTTGTTATATGTGTTTTTTTTTATGATAGGCGCATTTGTTATATGTTAATTAATATTCTACCAAATTACACATTCTCAAGCTTGGGGGCAGTTAACGATTTTGTGTACGTTTGAGACGACCCAAATGATTTTTCAGAAATTTGGATATCAATAAATTAAATAGCATAAATAATATAGGACTTGTGCCAAATAGCTGTTACTGTACAACCCCGCCTATTTATACTCCTTTTGCAACCGTTCATGTTCTTCATCCAGAGGACGCTTGTTCACTTTCCGAAACGTAGAGCGCTTCATATTCCACAGGTGTGAGTTTAATCCTGGCGTAATCTCCATTTTCATATCAGTTTGTCCCCTTCATTTCTTCACAACACTAATCACTGTGTAAACGCATTCCAGCAATCTGTCCCGGTCTGTTGTCACAACCACTAATATCAAGTATTTTTCTCAAACTACACTCATGCTGAAATGGCCAGTGAGACCAAGTGAGTGCTTTCCCCATCCTCGTTTCAATAACTAACACAATGGGTGGTTTGTTTTGGGGTCGATTTTTACTGATGTTTGCGTCAGTTCTTGTTGGATGTTGTGTTTGGTTCGTTTCAAATACTTGGAAATATTTTCTTTCTTCCTTACTTTTTCAGATGCCTCCCCAGTTGTGTCATTTGTGTCTGTTGTTATGTAGTCCATAATTGAGTATGGTTACATTATGTATATGCTCAATTGAGTTTGTTGAATTAGTTGTTTCATATGCATTTTCAATTGCTACTGTCCAATATCTGTTTGAGATGTGAAATTCCTTAATGTTTTCTATGAACTGGATGGGTGTAGTGAGGCTTATGCTCCAAGGACCCCGGTATACCGGGAGTTACTCCGTTTGTTCCGATCGATGCCAAGATGGGAATTTCAAAACGAAGGTAACATATTCTTCCTCTGATTTGTTACTCATGTGACATAATATACATACTGCATCTTGATGTCCTTTCCGTGATGTGTTTGCAATGTGTAGAAATTGAGGAGCGTAAGGAGTTGAGGGAAGCCATACGGTTGGGTATAAAAGAGTGTGACGGGGAACTGTTTGCCACCATTAACAGCAGGGATGAGTTGGTTTCTACACTTAGGGACATGATGGCTACACCACTCGTAGAACTGAAAGACGTAGGGAAGTTTCAAACGGACATGCAATTGGTATTGTTTGAACTTATAGTTTTTTACCATGACTAATACTTCATAGATTGTTAGGCAGTTTAGTAACCAACATGACTTTGACTTTGTCATTGCAGACTACGAACTCATTAAGGACTCAGTTCTTGGGCATTCAAACACGCATGGAATTTACGTGGACAATGGAGAGGATGATCGAAGGCAAGGCTTTGGTGACCATAAGGGACTGGTCCGTGCCAAACGGAGAAACATTCGATGCGCTGTCTCAAGTACTTCTTGTTTTTTTAAACAAAAAAAAACATCGATCATTATGTTTCGGTATTAGTTCTCTTTTTTATTGATCCTACACTCATTTTCAATGCAGTGAATTGACACGTCTCACGGAACTTATTTCATCCCACACACCCCTGAATATAACAGGATTTGGCGCACTTTCAGGACTTCAAGACAATGTCACTTGAGAGTATATGGTAACATCTTATTCGCCTGTCGTGAAACAACCAACATTTGCAGTCATCCAATACAAAAAGTGTTACATGTAGCCCTTCATGACAGTTGTAATGTTTCTTTTTCCATAGGTGGGAAGCAAGCAATTGGTCGCTACCTTGCAATGCGACGTGCGATTGTCTACGGTGACAGGATGTTGGAGGCACTCAGAAACCAGGTATTTGTACTCGAGCTTGGGCTTGAGAACATACCAACCCCTCCCCAAGGAATTGTTGATTACGAAACTGCGTATCAACATGCTCGCGTAGAATGGGTATGTACTGTCGCGGTGCCATTGCGTATCATTTTTTGTACAAATTATGTATTGCTCTCGGTTGGTCATGTAATGCCTTACTTGTTTCTGCAGTTGTTGTCTCAACTGCAAGCGACGAAATACCTATTGGACATTCAAAAGCACATGAGAGATGCAATTAGGACAATACTGTCACAGGAATAAGGAGAACTGAGTTGTTCATACAATTGGGATAATACTGCAGGAGTGTTCAATTTTATGTATTCTTGAAGGTGTTTATATATTTTGGTAACGATTGGGTGGTGTGTTTGTATAGGAGTTTGGGAACCCATTTTGTAAATAAAGGAATTTGACTGTTACATATTATCCTAGATTACATATAAGCTATGAACAATATGCAAATAACAAAGTGACATTATGAACTAAGAGACTTGAAATATTGATAAGATTATTTGCTTAATCATCCAGTCTTGGAAAGTAAAAGACGCGTATACTATCTCAAATTATATTATCATCCTGATTCTGAAAATGGAGCAATATACACAGTATGAGTGATAAAAGTAAAAGGACCAACATAGGAATTGTTAATATATTGATGTCATTACATAATTTCTATTCAACTGTATTGGTTAATCTATAAATATTGATTTCTATTTATATTTACTCCTTATTGTCATATAAAAAGTAGTAATTTCATCAATATATGCTGAATTAATTATAAAGACAGATTACTACCCAAAAATTAATAGAGTTTTGGTAAAATGTCAACTCAAGTTCACAAAAGCGTACTGTGCAAATTTGATGACAACATATTTTATTCACTGTCATATACTTAATTTTCTATTGTATTTAAAAGATAAGTTCTACAACTATATTTCTTCTATATTTTTAATAATGTCTGTTGATATCTACATGGTTATATCAACATAAGTAAATCGCCAGTGATCTATGCCCTGGAAGTTACCTTCTCGATCTTCATGGTTTTGTGAACATAAGAAACTCAACTAATATATTGATGTTTTCTGAGATTGCTATGACCCAACACTTCTACTAATTCCAAGTAAAATTCCATTAATTAAAATAGACGTAGTTTTGATTGACGAAAACGCTTAGATGATCTTTCTGATTACTCCGTCTCGATCTCTTCCTGCAACATATTCTGAACATAGTTCAACAGGTCGTGGCAGTTTGCTCTTTGCTAGGTTTAGAATTATATGTATACCTCATTATATTATTCAGGATATCAAAGTGATGAACACTGCAATGTGGAAGTTAGACTCTATTTCTGGAATTTAACTACCACAATATGTTCAACAATGTCTTCATATTATTTGATCAGTAAAGAACATTACAGAATCAAGGTTTGCACATTTTCATCTTTAATAGTTATTGTTGAAATATAAATCAAACAATCTTCCTAACCTTCAATTAGATTGTACAACTCTTTTTATTTCATAAGTTTTGGTATGAATTGAAATAGCAGTTGGACAATAACTGGGAAGCTGGTTCCTGAAGTAGATCATATAATGCATAGTTGTAGTTGTAATAACAAACACTATCTATGGGATCTGGTACTAATACTCACTAACCCTAGAATCCTGGATTACTGTAGTTGTAGTTGCAAGGATATTGAGAAAACCATAAGACAAAAAAGAACCATCAAATCAATGTATTATTGGAGGAATAAACAGCCTTGATTACCATTACATCAATGTATTCTCTGCAAGAAATGAAAAGCTAAAAACACTAAATTTGAAAAGGTTGAAATCTATAAAAAAAGGCATAGCAATCTGAACACCAAATGCGTATTTGAAAACTCAGATATGAAAAAGTGAAACAAAAATCACAGAGAAGATGTACGCGAAAAAATTGACCTATCCATTACTAGATTTATCAACCTTTTTGAAGCATTGATAAGATATACAGATTTTACAAAATAAATTGCCTATCCAAGGCACTACTACAATCTAGGCATAAGCATCATCATGGAGAGCCAAGAGAATCAAAGAAATAATTTACAAAAAAATACAGATCTTACATTTGGAGTTCTTGTCCCAAACCCTTAGTTCGAGCTCAAAACGATCTTTAGAAAGAAGTTAACTCCTGCTCCTGGTAATAGTGATGCATTAGCGTTAGTAAAGAGTACTCAAATCCAATGTTTGGAAGCAAAACTGGTTGTTCGCCAATGACTCCTATTCCCCTATTTTAAGATGAAGGAAATCAGCCAAGGTCATTAGTCTGAGATGTAAAAACAACATCGAACATATAGGACCCCAATGTATCACATATAAAGTTCAAAAAATCCCAAATTTTTGCAGAAATACTAACCAGAAATCCTCTGATTTTCCATTGGCATCAGTTATAATCCAATGCCTCCTCAGCAGTTGAATGGGACGGTCTGAGTTATTAGTTATTCCGATTCTATATGAAAAAACGTACTGGTCTTTGAAGAGCTGGCTTCTTCCTTGAATGTAGACGCTCCTAATGTATTCGAATTCACAGCTAATGTATTTTCTAGACGTATTTGGTTGCCCGGGAAAGTTCCGAATAAGCAAACCTTTTCGGACCAGCTTCGTTGTCAAAATCTTCATCCATATCAAACTCAACAAGTTCAGCGTTTCCCACTTCGGCCTCCTCCTTTCTAGGGCTCTTCCTCCGCAATCGGACCCAACTAACGACTATTGCAATTGTTAGGATTGGAAAGAGACCCACTGCTATTCCAGCCGCCAATGCTCTCTTGTTTGTAGATCTTGTATAAGTAGGTTGTACAGTCGGGGGGAGGTTGAGGAGAAACTACATCTTCCAAAGTTGAGTTGAAACTCTAGTTAAGATTTTTGTGAAGTTCAATAGCATTTCCCGTTGAAGCACAGAATCCAACTTGTACCTTCTCAGGCAAAACAACACCCAGACCAATGATGTGTGAAAAAGAGATTCTTAATGGAGTGGTAATGTCCATCATAGTCAAGCTAACACTCAGATTCTTTGTTGTAGAATTATAAGAGATGAAGACTTGTTGAGTCCTGTTCTTGATGCCGAAGTTAAATTGTATACATTTAGATTATCGGACATGGAGAAATTGAAGGTGAGGAAGGCGGTAGGGAATATGCAAATGAGATTGTCGGATAATTCCGATTTCGACATAAAGATTAGGGCTGAAATTAGGTCCAATGAAAATAGCCCCAAAAGTAGAAGTAAATGACACGGGCCCCAGCAGTAAATTTCACACGGTTAATATTTTTAACCTGGCAGTTTCCAAAATCTTAAAAACCGTTTCATATTCTCTTCACACCAGCAGTGACTCCTCGTCTATATAAACACCATTTCTCTTCCATTTTTCATCCCTTATCTCGCCGTGAACATCGTCTCTCTCTCTCTCTCTCGCTCAAATATTGTGTCTGAAATCTCAGGATACCAGAAGGTACGTTATTATCTTGTCATCTACATCTACTTTTCAATTATTGACTGTAATTATGCCAATAAAGGACTGAATTGAATTTGGCACAGTAACCGTGTTTGTTGAATTTGGAATTTGAAGGAACAAAAAAACTGCATGCATGTTGCTTTGATTGATTTCTTTGACCATCAAAATATATATTGTTGGTTGTAGATGTAAAGAAATGTAGAATTTTTACTTCTAAACAATATATTTTGATGATTGTGTGTGTTCAAGAAATACGACTACTCAACTGTTTTGACTATATTGTCATGATAACTATGTGAAAATCTGGTTTCAAAAACAGGATGTTATTACCTATCTAAAAAATCAACCAAAATTGATGTTCTGTAATTTTAATTTTTCAATTTCAATCTTCTGAAATGTTGGTACGAAATAAGTTGAAGCATGACGATTTGCTGTTTTCAATATGTTTTGTGCATTACACGATGGTAACAATTTCATTTATATAAAATTTATACTTATGTAATATTTATTCTGTATCTTATTAGAAGCAATGGATGTGAACAATGTCAAATCGTTCTATGCCCCGTTATATGATGCGAATATGTTCGACAAATTGGTATGTAAAGATTTGTAATTGACTCTTATTGTTTCAATTGTTTGTTTTCATTCGAACTAATGACTCTGTAAACAGCCTTTACCTGCTGCATTTCCTGTGTCACTTGGCCCGAAATTTGGCTGGCACATGCATCTTTCAGCACCAGACGGTAAAAGCTTCAGAATAAACCTGACTGAAGAAAATGACAGGCTCGTATTCAAGGCGGGATGGTCCAAGTTCCTGCAATGATCCTCTTTATTAGGAAGGATGAAAACCACTACAAAGCTCGCATTTACCTATCGGATTTTACTGAAGTAATTTACCGGCGTCGAAGAATGGTGGCACGGTTTCGTCATGGTAACGATTATCTATTTACTATGTGTTGAAAATAGTTAAATTTGAGTTTCAATTGGTTTACTAATCACTTATGATGTTGAATTGACATTACTAATCATTCAGGGGGCCCTTCTGGAACTGAACGTGCGAGAGACTTCATTAACCCGTATAATGGTAACAAATTCCTATTTAATATGTGTTGACATCAGTTTACCTTACGGTTTCAATTGGGATACTAATCACTTAGGATGTTGATTTAACATTTCAGACCGCGCAACAGGGCCTTCTGGAACTGTTCGTGCTGGTGCATCCCTTAATGCTATGGATATTGCTCCAAGCTTGGAGTTTGAAGTCGATCTCTCCAAAACGTATGTTGAAAACAAATATCCCCGTGTGGTAAGCTATCTATATGAATATGAAACACACAACTATTTGTGGTATTTATTAGAATTACAATATACCAATTCGTTTTTTCTATGAATAATTTATAGCTGATAAGGGGAAAGACTGCTCAACAATATGTGAGGGATGCTGGTCATTCGCACATGAAGATTTATTTGGGAGAGAAACATTGGTATGTCCTACTGAATAGGACTGAGAAGGGAGTATTTCTTTATAAAGGCTGGAAAACAGTGGTTGATGATGTGAAGCTGAAGATTGGAGATGCTTGTTCATTTGTTTTGTACGATGAACATCAATTATGGTTCGAGATGACAGTCAAGCGCACTGAATAGTTTGATTACGAACAACCGTTGTTCATTAATTTCTATCAGAAAATATTTATATATTGCAGGTGTTAAGTACAATGGGTTGTTAGGTGTGCAGATGTCTTGTGTTTTGAAAACTTATATTATGTATTAGCTTTTGTATTTTGATCTAAGTATTGTACTGATGAACAACTTTGGATGTTATATATATACTTCATTGTAAGATCAGTGAAGCTTTGTGTTTGTTAACGCTTTTGAAATCCCACTAACAGTGAAGTTCTCATATGTACCATGGTTATAGTACGTATTACTTTTAATTTGAAACACATGATTCGTTCCTTTCTGCAGAATTGGATGAGGTCCAACTACTTAGAATGATAAGGAAGTGATTCTTCTGTATATTGTTTTAGAAATGAAGCCATGGTTTACTCATTATGTATAGATCGGGTTCAACATTTTACCATTACGCCGCTCACAAAAAAACAGAACTATTTAACAGATAGAATGAGCAGTGAACATAAACAACAAAGAAATATCTTAATTCTTAACAGCTATAAGGCAGCAAACTTTATTTGTATGTTTCCCAAAAGCACAAAACAATGGTTATAAGCAGCCAAAACTGGCCCTGAAAGTTCCGTGTCCTCCATTTATCTTTGGTTCTTTATACTCTTACTCCAACTTCATTTATTACATGAAAATGGCATACGCATTTTTCAAGTTAGACTGGGTGTCAAACTTAGCAGTAATTTATACTGTGCCATAACATAAGTTTTTCAACACTCATCCCATGTCAGTATATCAAATTTCTGGATAAAATATGATTCAGCTGGATGATGTCTGCCATGATTTCAACCTCAAACTTGAACAAAGTCTCTCAGAAGCATCAAAAAAATTATTTAATAGTTCATATATAATTATTAGCAGAAAGAGAGACGGGAGAAAATACTAATCAGTACTATAGTGGATTAAGAAAGGACAAATCATAACAGATTAATAGGTAAACAATAAAAAATAAAAAGTAACATTCTACTATCAGGGAGCATAACTCGTGTTTAACAAAATATAAAAGATCATACTAAAAATCATCAATGTAAGAACAGTATGTGTAATCTGTGGTTAGACATCTTTCTGAATTAAACAAAACTACAAAGTTCAATAACAACTACTCTCAAAAGAGGAAAACAGGAAAAAAAACATATGCCATCTTTAGGAACTTGAAATCCAAGAAACATTATTTGTAATAAGAAATTTAGATCGGCAGCCTATCAACCAATTCACTCAGTCGGAGGCATGAAATTTTCTCTTTCTGATGTTGCACTTATCTTGGCCCGAATCTGCTTCTGAATTGTAATCCTCATCCGAATGACTGATTAATTAATTTTTAATTAAACCAAATGAATGTATTTCAATCATTAATAATAAAAAGTTGTATAAAACATTAGGCATTTTCTGATTCAGATGATGATGACTCAGAATGTCCATTTTCCCCATCTTTTGCATCAGAAGAAAACGTAGGGTTAATAGCATCATTCCCAATATTGTTTGTATTTGGATTTCCAAGAATGTATGCAGTTCCAATCACATCAGTTGTTTCACTAAGAACAGATATATACAAACATAGAGTTATTTATATCGAATTTGTGATTCAAGGAATTCTTGACCAAAAAAAACAAAACCAAGGTGCTTTACAACTTACTCTTTGTTGTTTGAAATGTCACTTAGCCTGTTCTTTTCCGCTGCACATTGTTCTCCATTCACAATGGGTGAATCAGATAAAATGGTATCTTGGTCAGTACCATGGTGTGGCTGTTTTTCAATTGGTGAAGATCCAACCTTGAATTCATTTTGAATGTGTAAAAACACACGTTGAAAGTTAATAATAGTACATATAATATATATTTGGAAACGAATTACAAAGTGAAAAAGGTTAGCAAATATCACTATCACAGTCAATCCAACCTCTGTGTTTGTAGACGTTTCTGAAATCCCACTAACAGTGAAGCTCTCATACGTACCATGGTTATAGTACGTATTACTTTTTATTTCAAAGACATGCCTCGTTCCTTTCAGAAGTAATATATCACTTGGTATTGCACCGTCAGCTACATCCTCACTCTGAGAGTTCAATTATATTACGAAACAAACTAATTATAAATTAACGGTTTCATTGGACAAAAAATTATGTATCTGAGATAAAAATTCATACACCCATTTCCTCCATCAGGGTTGAAGCTTTTTTAGTGAGCAACATCTCAGCAATATCATCAAACATAGTGACAACCAACTCACTGACTTCATCTGTTACATCCATGTGAATCCTATACCTGATTACAGTAGTAGTTAATACAAATGGTTCATAACAAACAAATGATAAGTAATAAAAACCCATACCTGGTCAATGGGAATTCACAATTGCTCTCGCATGAATCACACCAGAACTGCCCCCCAGAACGTGTAAGGCGTTTCTTACAATTTCCTTTACCACATGAAAAATAATGCCAACTGCTTTTCTGGCGAACATCGATTATCCTAACAGTTACAATGACTGTTTTTGATGCCTGGATAAAAAAATTGGTGCTAATTAGTAGAGTTAATTGTTTGTAAAAACTTAGTATTCGTGGAAATTACATACCATGTATTACATTTTGTATTTATAGTATGAATTCAAAAATACCTTTGAGTCTTTCCTAGCACGTCCCATATCTAGAAGCTGACTAAGAGTACGTACTTCCTTCTTAATTGGATCTGAAGCCAATACCGGCATAGGTATTTTATCCTCCCTATGAATAAAATACGCAACTGCAAAATATTTATACGAACAATGGGGAAGAAAAAAGTAAACATGTGATAATGAGATATACCCAATTAGATCACGGAATTTACGAATATTAGGGATGTCGCTTTTATCAAATATACACGTTGCTGAGGTGCTGGAAAGATATACATCATCTACACAAAAAATAAAAAATACAGGATGTGGGTTACAACAGTATTTGAAAAACAAAATATACAGTTCATAAAATAATAGTACTTCTAAATTCTTTGACATTCATTCCAGTGAGAATGACAACAAAAGGTGGTGAGTAAGATTTGCTGAGTTTTAGCATATCACTGCACAATGAACCCCATAATGTCACCTTAATACTTCGGCATCTGCAGACAAAATGAATTATCCAAAATTAAAGATTTGGTATTTCACTGGTAAATTGCTCTACAAAATAAGAAAACGCAACAATGTAATAGTATTGCAGGTGAAATTTGTAACGCCCCAAAAATAAAGGGTATTACAGTGCCAGGGATCCCTGGATAGGAATCCCCTCAGGCGGTTAAGGGAAAAGATTGATATGAGAAAACAATGTGTTAGCGGAAGCAAGTTTAAAACAAAAGGGGGTTAACTTTAGCGGAAAAATAAGATTTAAAACTCGAGAGTGAATTAGAAATTAAGAAAACAATGATGGAGATGACAATGTAGTGTGATTCTTCTAGAACTAACGTTTCCACATTATAATGAACACAACTAATAGCCCATCCTAGCAACGCATCAGTCGTCTGACCTCCTCCATGCTCTGAAGCTGCACGAATACCTGGCCATGCACAAACACAGCCAGTCCCCCACCGAAATGGGGGTTAGTCTCCAACCAGACTAGCAAGTTATATGAGAAGTAAACATGCAATAGTATAAGTATAGAAATCATAGACTAAGCATATTGCAATACACAACTTGCAGATATATAGACGTATTGTAAAGTCAAATACAAACATATAACGATGCGGTAAAGACATGCAACATATAGACATGCAATTAAGTTATATGCAGACGTGCAGAAGTGCGAAGATGTAGATATGCAAACACACAGTAAGTCTAGGTACCCAACATGTTGATTTACAGAGAAGTTAACCTCTAGCATGTTAATCGTAATTTCATCATTTCAGATACACAAGAGATCATACTAATAAACATTTCATATAATAGTAGTAGCTTAGACAACGAAAACTACACAACATCACCAACGATATGCACATTTTGATATATACACTCATCATGATCATATAGTAATCAATTACCCTTCACTTATTCGTCAGTCAAATTCCAGACAAGTCACAAATTCCCAAACAAGGAAACAACAATTCACAAGCAACCTATAAACAAGCCATTTAAATAAAACCATTCCAAATTCAAAATACGAAAAACGTTTTGAAAACAAGTCCAAGTCTGTCTTGAACCCGAAGGTACCTTCTTGCCCGTACATTGGGCCAAAATCACACTTATCAAAGGGTCGGTAACGACATCGTTAGCTAGACGACCCGACCTCCCACAATTGATAAGCAACACCAACGACCCACTCTTCCGGTAGAGCCATAATCGAGGGTGTCACGACATAAAAACATTTTGACATCAAACGGGGATCGGAACAATCCTTACCATGTGTATAACGTCTCAACCGATAATTCAACCGATACATTTAATTCAATCGATAATCACCATTCAACGCAACAGATCTTTCAGTATAATAAGAATTTCCACGACCAATGTATGTCCATAAGAAGTTGAACAAGTACGACACAAGATGGCACCAGGCACAATGAACCAATACAACAAATCAACAACATATGCAACGACAACGTCTATATTCTCGATAACAACAATTTTCCAAACTTAACAAACATATCCAATGACAACATGGCATAACGAATAAAGACAACAAGGCAACGAAAATAACAACGATGTCAACATGAACAATAAGATCTAACACATCAACAATAACCAATGCATCAATTCATGAAATAGATCAACAATGACAACCAAATCAACAACAAGAACATGAGTTCCTAACATTATAATTTGATATAGTTATATGCATGTAGAATTGATGGTTTGATGACATGCCTAATCTATTGTTCTAAACTTAAACTATGACACGCAAACGCTCACAAATAACTTGCCTCAATTGACGATCACCTCAAGTAATCCGTTTGTCGTAAAAAGATGTCGCAAGATTCACGAAACGGTCGCCTAAGTCGAACCTTCACGAAAAACGTCATAACTCATCACATACACATCTAAATTGAAAACCGTAAAATTTCTCATACTCGTAGGGAGATTCCTCACCTTCAAACGCCAGCCACAACTTTCCAGTAATTACGGATTTTTCCCAGAATTTTCAGATTCACACAAAAGAGCCCAAAACTCAAATCATTCACTTGTTCCTCTAATTATCAACTTCAAACAACCTAAATCATCCATTACTTCCATCAATTTCAGCCCAAACATCAATTTTAACATAAACCCCCAAATTGAAAAACTAGGGTTCTAAAGAATTAGGGAAAAATTCTCACAAGGAGTAATTGGCAAGGGTTGGTGGTTCCAATGAGATGGTGTGGCTGAGCTAAGGTGGTGCTCAGCTTGTCGACGAACTGGGTGGTGGCTGTTGCTGCTACTACGCCGGAGACGACCCCCAGAGCTGCTGTGCGCAGAGGAGAGGCGGAGGAACGAACTGCTGCGCGCTGGGGAAGAAGATGACAGCAGCGTTGCACGGCGGAGAGCTTAAGTCGGGCAGCGTGGCGAGGCGGAGCTGCTGTACGTGTACTGAGCTCAGGTTGTTGGAGCAAGGAAGGTGAAGGGTGGAGTGTAGAGCTGCGTGAAAGAGAATGGAGGTGGAGGAGGGTACATGGCTTTTAAAAAAAACGAGACGAAAAATAGAAAAGTGGGGTCTAATAGAAGATGATAGAGAGTTCTAGATGGAAAAGCTAAATTAATTCTTGGATATATTTTTTTCATGTAGGAATAAAATAGAATATATCGGGTTTTGAATAAATTCCTATATAACAAGGCGAAGCCAGACAATCGATAATTACCCACTCATTTGTAATAGACAAGGATGTCAAATTCCTCACTGAAATACGTAGCCATTAATCCGAAAGCTTCCAAGGAAAATCAAGTTCGACATATTGATAACCTCCACATATAAGCTAGTCAATATTGCTAAATAATACGGACCAAATAATTTACGGGGCATTTCATCCTCCCTCCCTTAAAAGAGTTTCGTCCCCGAAACTAAACTAAAATAAGAACGGTTATCGCCCTCTCATGTCTTCTTTTGCCTCCCATTTTTCAGCATTTGTTCCATGTTTAAGACGATAGGATTTTTCACAAGAGGAATCTCCTTGTTTTTCAACTTCCTTTCCTTATAATCAAGAATCTTGATTGGTTGTTCTTCGTAAGTGCAATCCTCTCCAATTTCGATCTCCTCGTAATGGATTACATGCAAAGGGTCAGAGACGTACATTCTTAGTTGAGAGACATTAAAAACTCATGGATAGAGATAAGGCTAGTCGATATGTTGATATGTCGATCTTCTCCAGAATCTCCAAGGGGTTAACATAGCGAGGACCCAACTTTCCTCTCTTGCCAAATCTGAATAAGCCTTTGGTAGGTGAAACCCAAACAAACACGTAATCTCCAACCTAAAATTCAAGGGGTCGGCAAGGCACATCAGCTTATGATTTCTAGCGAATTTGCGCTGTCAACACTTGTTGCGTGACTTATGCAACTTCATTTTGCGTCCTTCTCATGATATCCGAGCTCACTAACCGTCTTCTTGATAAGTCATCCCAACAAAGCGGAGACATACATTTCTAGCCATATACCGTATGGAGCGATCTGAATGGGCGTATGCCAACTGTTGTTATAAGGGAACCCCACTAGTTGTAACTTCGCTCCAACTCTCCCAGCCTATCTAGAGCACATGCTCTGAAAATATGCTCCAAAGTTTGAACGGTCCTTTCTAATTGACCATCAGCTTGTGGGTGAAAGGCGGTGTTGAACCTCAGTTCTATACCCATCACTGCATGTAGTAACTTTCAAAAATGCGATACAACCTTCCATGTTGCATCATAACATAACCAAGGCCTTGCGCTGAAGCATCCTTGTAAACAACAAACCCATCAGTTCCCTGAGGCAAAGCTAACACTGGGACACTAGCTAGTCTTCTCTCGACTTCCTCAGAGCTTTTCTTGACATCTTTGATGACTTACACAACAAGTTAGTCAATGGATGGGTAATCCTAGAAAACCATGCTACGAACCTTTCGTAATAGCCAGTCAATCCCAAGAAGCTCCTTGACGTCTTTCGGAGGCTTACATTCGAATATTGCTTGAATGTTTTGCGGGTAAGACATCACACCTTCAACATACATTATATTCCTAACAAAAGCTACCTCATTCATCCAGAAATCGCATATTGATAACTTAGCATGAAACATGTGCTGGCTCAACAACTCGAGAACAATCCGGAAATGCTCAACATGCTCCTCTTTACTCTTAGAATAAACCAAAACGTCGTCTATGAATAAAACGACAAACCGGTCTAGGTATTTTCTGATTATCCGGTTCATCAACTCCATGAATGCAGTATGGACACTTGTTATTCCAAAAGGCTTCACCACAAATTCGTAGTTACCATACCTTATACGAAATGCCCTCTTTGCAATATCTTCATCTCGAATCCTCAATTGGCGGTAACCTGATCTTAAGTTGATCTTCGAGAACACAGAGGCGCCCTTGTAGTAGACCCAACAAGTCATCTATCCAGGGCAATGGGTATTTGTTCTTTATTGTCACCTTATTAAACTCTCTTTAATCAACGCAGAGTCGAAAGGAGCCATCCTTTTTTTTTTCCTCGGAAACAACATTAGCGCTTCCCAAGGTTACACACTTGGCCTAATATAGTCATTCTTAATCAACTCTATTATCTGTTTCTTTAATTCCTGCATCTCCAGTGGAGTCATCCCGTACAGGACCTAAGAGACATGAGTTGTTCCCAGTTCAAGCTCTATTTCAAATTCAACCTCTCTGTGAGGAGGCAGACCCGACAAGTCTTCTGGGGACAAATATTCACACTCGCATGCATCTGGTATCCTAGTAATATAGGTTTCTCTTAATCATATCCTACAACATAACACAAGTATCCCTGACATCCCTTTCTTATCAATCTCGCAACTTGCATAATACTATTGACTGACCCTGACTCAATGGGATCTCTACCTTCAAACACATGCATCGATCCATTCTCGACGGTTACAGTATTTGTTCTCCACGTAGATCCATCACCGCTTCATGACACACAAGCGAAGCCATGTCCAAAATTACATCATAATGAATCTCAATCAAGTTAGCTAGTCATCCTGAATCCCGATACGAACAAGTTAATTCTTAAACTCACAAGTACCACCTAATTTGCTACCATGTGGACGCCCAACCACAAATGACTCGCAAACATCCTTAACATGCGGAACTTCAGTAGGGTTGACCTATACCACGAACGCATCTACCTCTACCTACCATCTACATGTATTTACTAGTTTAGACACAAACATGGATATATATACTTGTATCATCAACTTAAGCGAGCAAGGAGGTCATAGTGCGACATGCGTTGCAAGTTCTACCCCCATCCCCAAAAGAGATTTGTAACCTGGCTCTGATACCAACTTCTGTAACGCCCCAAAAATGAAGGGTATTACAGTGCCAGGGATCCCTGGATAGGAATCCCCTCAGGCGGTTAAGGGAAAAGATTGATATGAGAAAACAACGTGTTAGCGGAAGCAAGTTTAAAACAAAAGGGGGTTAACTTTAGCGGAAAAATAAGATTTAAAACTCGAGAGTGAATTAGAAATTAAGAAAACAATGATGGAGATGACAATGTAGTGTGATTCTGCTAGAACTAACGTTTTCACATTATAATGAACACAACTAATAGCCCATCCTAGCAACGCATTAGTCGTCTGACCTCCTCCATGCTCTGAAGCTGCACGAATACCTGGCCATGCACAAACACAGCCAGTCCCCCACCGAAATGGGGGTTAGTCTCCAACCAGACTAGCAAGTTATATGAGCGGTAAACATGCAATAGTATAGGTATAGAAATCATAGACTAAGCATAATGCAATACACAACTTGCAGATATATAGACGTATTATAAAGTCAAATACAAACATATAACGATGCGGTAAAGACATGCAACATACAAACATGCAATTAAGTTATATGCAGATGTGCAGAAGTGCGAAGATGTAGATATGCAAACACACAGTAAGTCTAGGTACCCAACATGTTGATTTACAGAAAAGTTAACCTCTAGCATGTTAATCGTAATTTCATCATTTCAGACACACAGAGATCATACTAATAAACATTTTATATAATAGTAGCAGCTTAGACAACGAAAACTACACAACATCACCAACGATATGCACATTTTGATATATACACTCATCATGATCATATAATAATCAATTACACTTCACTTATTCGTCAGTCAAATTCCAGACAAGTCACAAATTCCCAAACGAGGAAACAACAATTCACAAGCAACCTATAAACAAGCCATTTAAATAAAACCATTCCAAATTCAAAATACGAAAAACGTTTTGAAAACAAGTCCAGGTCTGTCTTGAACCCGAAGGTACCTTCTTGCCCGTACATTGGGCCAAAATCACACTTATCAAAGGGTCGGTAACGGCATCGTTAGCTAGACGACCCGACCTCCCACAATTGATAAGCAACACCAACGACCCACTCTTCCGGTAGAGCCATAATCGAGGGTGTCATGACATAAAAACATTTTGACATCAAACGGGGATCGGAACAATCCTTACCATGTGTATAACGTCTCAACCGATAATTCAACCGATATATTTAATTCAATCGATAATCACCATTCAACGCAACAGATCTTTCAGTATAATAAGAATTTCCACGACCAATGTATGTCCATAAGAAGTTGAACAAGTACGACACAAGATGGCACAAGGCACAATGAACCAATACTACTAATCAACAACATATACAACGACAACGTCTATATTCTCGATAAAACCAATTTTCCAAACTTAACAAACATATCCAATGACAACATGGCATAACCAATAAAGACAACAAGGCAACGAAAATAACAACGATGTCAACATGAACGATAAGATCTAACACATCAACAATAACCAATGCATCAATTCATGAAATAGATCAACAACGACAACCAAATCAACAACAAGAACATGAGTTCCTAACATTATAATTTGATATAGTTATATGCATGTAGAATTGATGGTTTGATGACATGCCTAATCTATTGTTCTAAACTTAAACTATGACACGCAAACGCTCACAAATAACTTGCCTCAATTGACGATCACCTCAAGTAATCCGTTTGTCGTAAAAAGATGTCGCAAGATTCACGAAACGGTCGCCTAAGTCGAACCTTCACGAAAAACGTCATAACTCATCACATACACATCTAAATTGAAAACCGTAAAATTTCTCATATTCTTAGGGAGATTCTTCACCTTCAAACGCCAGCCACAACTTTCCAGTAATTACAGATTTTTCCCAGAATTTTCAGATTCACACAAAAGAGCCCAAAACTCAAATCATTCACTTGTTCCTCTAATTATCAACTTCAAACAACCTAAATCATCCATTACTTCCATCAATTTCAGCCCAAACATCAATTTTAACATAAACCCCCAAATTGAAAAACTAGGGTTCTAAAGAATTAGGGAAAAATTCTCACAAGGAGTAATTGGCAAGGGTTGGTGGTTCCAATGAGATGGTGTGGCTGAGCTAAGGTGGTGCTCAGCTTGTCGACGAACTGGGTGGTGGCTGCTGCTGCTACTACGCCGGAGACAACCCCCAGAGCTGCTGCGCGCAGAGGAGAGGCGGAGGAACGAACTGCTGCGCGCTGGGGAAGAAGATGACAGCAGCGTTGCACGGCGGAGAGCTTAAGTCGGGCAGCGTGGCGAGGCGGAGCTGCTGTACGTGTACTGAGCTCAGGTTGTTGGAGCAAGGAAGGTGAAGGGTGGAGTGTAGAGCTGCGTGAAAGAGAAGGGAGGTGGAGGAGGGTACATGGCTTTTAAAAAAAACGAGACGAAAAATAGAAAAGTGGGGTCTAATAGAAGATGATAGAGAGTTCTAGATGGAAAGGCTAAATTAATTCTTGGATATATTGTTTTCAAGTAGGAATAAAATAGAATATATCGGGTTTTGAATAAATTCCTATATAACAAGGCGAAGCCAGACAATCGATAATTACCCACTCATTTGTAATAGACAAGGATGTCAAATTCCTCACTGAAATACGTAGCCATTAATCCGAAAGCTTCCAAGGAAAATCAAGTTCGACATATTGATAACCTCCACATATAAGCTAGTCAATATTGCTAAATAATACGAACCAAATAATTTACGGGGCATTTCAAAATTTAGGATGAAGTTTCCTAGGAACTTGTTTGGGAAATCATATTCCAACATTTCCACGAATACTGTGTTTTGAGTGAATTTTGAATATACATATATCAGCAATTCGTAAACTACAGACCTATTAATTTTACGATGTAACAGAAATAACAGCAAAACAAAACACATGAAGGAAAGAAAAAACAAAATAACATTTCATTCATCAAGTGGAACTCGAGCATTTGAGATGTGTTCCTAGTTGGTTTGATCTTCCCAATATTAATAGCACATCCGATGACATATGCGAGTATTGAATTATCAGTATAAGAACAAAACAATAAAGGTAGTTAAAAAAAAAGGGACATACCTATTAAGAATTTTGACCCAGACAACTCAATCTCCTGAATGGGTATGAGATCAAATGGGTGTCTTACAAACCCTCTGGAAACAGATTCAATACGTTTAACAATGCTATTGCCTTCCAGCTGAATGATACTGGTGTCTTCTTTGCGCACACGATATGAATCCTTATTGGGAATCAATGAAAAATTGCCAATGGAATAGATTTCACCTTCCAATAAGCTGCCAGAAAAACAATGAGCAATAGCACTGCGAGAAATACAATGTAGAATATCCCCTTGAATGAAAAAGGAGAAAAAGGATTAAGAAACAAAACTTTGGGATACAAAAACAAAAAACAAAAACAAACAAAAAATTTGAACCTTAGGATCAGACAAAAGAAATTCAGTTCCAATATATTTCCCAGTAACATTAACAGCATCCCAACGACGGCAGACCATTGCAACCACAGCCTGACTTGAATTTTCCACCAAATCAGAGAAACAAACAGCAGAAGCACCGAGGACAGCAGATTGCTTACTCGATGACGCACTGGAACGATCTTTTCTGGACTTTGGACCTCTCATAGCCTTTCCAGCATGAGATAACTGAAGGGAAGAATTAGAATCCATATCAAAGAAGGTGAGGTATGGTGGAGGGAAATTAGAAACGGAGTGCGAAGGAGATGGAATGAAGAATGACAAAAATATAGTGAATTTATAGTGACCGGGCAAGGAAAGATAAGGCACAAAATAGGAATAAGACACAACAATCATCAATGTCAGAATAAAATAGAAATTATACGCCTCATCAATGCTATGAATTGATTTGGAAATTTAACACAATTCAATGTGAGCATTCATTCTGCATTGACCAAATTCAAGGAAAAAAATAAAAGAAAACTTGGGGACTACGGACAGAATAGCATATAGTGTGAATTGGCATCTTTTCTAAGAATTCTTTCAACTGATATACCATTTCTTTGTCAATAGCCATGAGAGAAAAACTGATTGCTTGTTTTTGGGCGAAACCCAAATTCCCAACTTATATTGATCCAATGCAGGTATGCTTCATCACCAGATAAGATGATTCATACGTTGAACTGTTGTTGTATATATTCTTTGTTTGATTCTATTACATTTTCACAGTTTCATGTGGTGTTGCATACCTCATTACATTGTAATCATTGTTTACATCAATGTCAATACACACGGATATCATTCGAAGATGACTGCAGAAGTTCTTATTTGCAACAAATTTGAGACACAGTAGAATATAATGTTCTTCATTTTCAGAAGTCTTATTTGCATTAAAAAAAATGAATGTGGCCTGAACTACAGATACAGTAGAATATAATTTGATGCACTTCCTCATGAAAAACTCAATTCTTATCTATTTTTCATACAGATATCCCCTTTCCTTGTGAAAGCTTTGCTTCTTTAACAGTATGAAGGTCAGCAGTTCCCAACAATCGTTAGTACAATGCTTAGATATGGAACAACTGAAGTGCAAACATATGGATATTTTCATGGTTTGTTTCAGAGCAGGAAAAACATCAACATCAACTGCAATCAACACATGTGAAGATGGAGGAATCATCAAATCATTCATATCTAACAGTAATATTGTTTTTCCATAGAAGCAATCTGGCGGCAATTACTTCATTACTGATGGATTCAGTCATATCCAAACATTAGAGCTAATCTCTTTATAGGCATAACATAACTTTTCTGTTAGTGGATTGAACATTTTTGAACTTTGTATGTTGTTATGCTCATTATCCTTGTTCTGATTAATACTTAGGCCAAAATCAGAGGTAGGTCACCGCAGTGTAAGGCTTGTGGTGAAAATGCATCGTTTGCTGCAAAAGATTTCCAAGAATTTGACTATGAAAAGTTCACCGAGACTCCCTTGTCCACGGTAAACAAAATTTATGTTGCTTACCATCCATCATCATCCTTTAGTGGCATTGTTTTTTTCTTCCTTGCAGAAATATAAATATAGTATACTAATGTAATGAAGGGGTTTTTACCATCGTGAGTTCTGCTCTAATATAATTGAATTTGAGTTATCTGGATATAGGTCGGTAATCAGAATGCAGATAAGGGCGAAATGAAGGAAGATTGGAAGAGGTGATGGGGAAGAAGAAGTAGAATAATAAGGCGACATTAAAGAGGGTAATAAATTGTAATTTAAATAAAATGGGGACCCAAAAATGAAAAAAGAAAGATTGGAAGAGGTGAGTAGAATAATAAGGAGATGGGATCAAATTCGGATGGTGCCTCCCACGCGGACATGCGGACATAACGAGAGCCTTCCGATCAAATTCAATCAACGGCGGATATGTCTCTGCATTTCTCAGGCTTTTTAAAGAGACAGGGGTATTTTTGTACTTTTAAACTCAAATATATCATTCCATGTTTAGGCGTCCGCGTCTCTCTCCCCCTCACATCTTCAATGGCGTCGATCGTCGCCATTACCAAGCAACACCCACTCCATCTCCGACTTTCCTTCGTACATGTATGTGATGGCGATTCCTCTTTCCTTCTTAGGATATATGAAGCGAAGACGGAGGTCATGAACTCCCATCGTCACCGCCGAAGACTAGGTCTAAATTGAGGTTTGATATCTTAAATCGAGGTTACTCTTCATACTCCAGTTCATATCTCTAGTTCATAATGATCATAATTGTCTGTTTATGCTTGATGCTTTAAATAGTATATATAGATTCAATTTTCCTTACCTAATTTCAAGCTTTTGTTGAATTTCATTTTTATGTGGTGCTACAACTTTGAATTTTGTACTCTTCATTGTTGAAATCCAAAGATTGTTGATTGGTATTTAGTTTTGTTGAAATCTAAAGATTTTAATATTGTAGAATCCTACAATCTAAGTTCTTGCTTTCTACTGGTAGTGAGATTTCACTCGGGACTTCTGGCTTTCACATTTGATGAACTTATTGTCTGATTATTTTATTTCATACACACAATTGATGTTGTTTTAAGTAAATTTCTTGTGCTTCTAATTCACACCTAAAGCAATATCTAGGGTGTAGATAGTACTAAAATGCATTAGAAAAATTGCTCCATATGAAGATATTTCCTTTCGAATTCAAGGCCCTTCTTGCAGGTGCCTAGAGATGGAGGAGGCTTATCCAACCATGGAGTTGTGTCTTTTCAGAATCTAAGTGTTGGAGAAGGAGGTTTATCCTGATGTGGGAAGAAACCCCAGGGGGTTGAATCATTTGGTCATAGTCACGTACAGGCAAACAACCTCTGGCATGTTTCTCGGACCTCTTGCCTACTGTTTGGGAACCCGGAAATTAAAGAAGCTGAGGCATTATTTTGGGCATTGTGAAGCGTCGTCGAGCGGGGTCTGCGCTCTGTCCTTATCAAATTTGATTCACTGTCTCAGATTTCAAAGTTGAGGAGGAAGTATGTGTGGAAGGGGGAGAACTTGGCTGGTTGTTGTCACAAATTCATCTCATGGAGTGTGTGTGGAATGCCCCGTCTCACCATTTAGCTAATATCAAACCAAGCCTTGCTTTTTCATGTGATTTTTATTATGCTTTTTTTGTTGAGTTGAAGTCTTTGTTGGATGTTGATTTGATTTAATAGAAGCTTGGTTTTTGTTGCTAAAAAAACATGGTTTGTTCAAAGACATGTTGTTGGACTACGACAAGTCTAAGAAGAAGGCTATTGTCGCATTATAGCTCAATTGAGATTGGTTACTTCCTCGTGAATTTGAATAGACTCGAGTCTTTGATTTTCTTTGTCGGTCAGTGTTAAGTGTGTTGTTTCCTGATGCAGTACTATTTGAGAAACAAAAGGTGATAATGAAGGTACAAATTTATAAGGCTTTGTTTGGATGAAATTAAAAACATTCGGTTACATGAACCTAAGACATTTTAGTTTAATGTGTTCATTAAAAAATAAATTAGGCTAAATAAATTTGTAAGACTATTAACATTAACAAATAAATTAGCCTAAATGAACCTGCATGACAATCAGCATGAACCTGTAAGGCTATTGACATGAACCTACATGACTATCGACATGAACCTAGTGTCTTTTAGTTCAATGTGCTCATTAAAAAATAAATTAGGCTAAATGAACCTACAAGAGTATTAGCATGAACTTGTAAGCCTATCGACGTGAACCTACAAGGCTATCGACATGAACCTAAGACATTTAGTTCAATGTGTTCATTAAAAAATAATTTAGGCTAAATGAACCTATAGTCATGTTTTCATGAACCTCTAGGCATATTTTCATGAACCTCTAGGCATATTTTCATGAACCCCAAGTGCGTATTTTCATTAACCTCTAGGCATATTTTCATGAAGCTCTAGGAATATATGCATGAACCTTAATCATATTTTCATGAACTTCTAGGCATATCTAAATCCTTTTACTGCAATGTGTTAATAAAAATAACGAGTTTAAAAACTTCATAAACCTGCATGACTATTAGTATGAGCATCTAGGCATACTTTCATGAACCTCTAAGCATAATTTCATGAACCTTTACGCATATTTTCATGAACCTTATGCATATTTTCATGAACTTGTAGGCATATATAAATCCTTTTACTAAAATGTGTTAATAACAAAAAAATGAGCTTACAAACATCATGAACCTGCATGACTATCAGTATGAACCTATATGCATATTTTCATGAACCTCTAGGCATATTTTCATGAACCTTTAGGCATATTTTCATGAACCTTAGACATATTTTCATGAACACCAAGTGTGTATTTTCATTAACCTCTAGACATATTTTCATAAACCTCTAGGCATATTTCCATTGACCTAGTTGTATTGCTATGAACCTAAGTGTATATTTTAATGAACCTCTAGGCATATATTCATGAACCTCTTGGCATATTTTCATGAATCTCTAGGAGTATTTTCATGAACCTAAGTGTGTATTTTCATTAATCTCCAGACGTATTTTCATGAATCTCTAATATTTTTTCATGAACCTAAATATGTATTTTCATGAACCTCTAAGCATATTTTTATGTGTACTTCCTGATTGGTTCTCGACGTTAAACTCACTCATGACACTGTAAGACTCTTCCACATGATTTGATAACATTCACAAAACTCTTGAAATTGACCTGTTTTTCTTGTTTTATTCTTCATCCAGGGCGATGAGAATGGACCACTCAACAACGTTCTTCCCGAAACACTCTTCAGCTTGCCTTAGTTACAACAAGTGTAAGTAACTTTCAATCACTAGATTTTTAAAAATTCAAGGCTTGCTCTCTTTTTCTAATCATTAATATTTTGAGTGTAGGAACTGAAGAACAACAAATTACAAGGCAAACTAGACTTGCTCAACAGCCTTGACCAGCAGCTTCAGCTTGTTGATGTGCAACATAACAATATTACATCAGTCACACTTGATCCTGTATACAAAAACTACACACTACATAAGAAATTCTAACTTTTCACTTTCATTTATCACCATTAACCCTTAACTAACTCTACATTACTTATCATATTAATAGGAAACCCGGTTTGCATCAAGCCAATTGTTAGAATCAATCCACTACCAAAATAGGAATGACATGTTAAATGGTTTACAAGTTACAACTTATCTTCTAGCAAGTCAATTACAAAGTGTAGGCTTTGTTCTAGGTTGAGGTACCATTTTTTAGTATCTGAACGGAGGTACCATTCTCATTTTAGACCTCTCAGATTAATCCGGGTCAGCACAATTCAGACACACCATCAAAAGCATCTCCATATCTTATTTTATAAACCCACATTTCAGCCTCTCAACAACTTCAATGATCTCCCCTTATTCATACACTGCCCATAATCCATCAAATTTATCATTTTCTGTCCATCCACTTCCTTCTCAATTTGCCTCCTCCTAAATGCCAGCTCATAGAATAGCTGAACACATGTCATGTCTGAAATGCCCCGTGAATTATTGGGTATGAAATATGTAGCGATATCGAGCCCGCTTACTATCAGTGACATATTGGAATATAATTAAGTCGACCTTGATTTGTCCTTGGAAGCTTTCAGATTATTAGTTAGGTATTTCAGTTGGGAATTTCGACCCTTCTCTTTTTTTCAATAATTGAGTGATTATCGATTGTCGGAATTCATCTCGTTTTTATCCGAATTATTACGAACCAGACTTAGTTTATTGGTCCTACCCAATATATACCGTAAGAAAACCTAACCATTTTATCTAGATTTTTTCTACCCTCTTCTATTTGGGGACCCACCTCCTTCTCCTATATTTCTTCTTCACGTGTTATTTGAGTTCAAGCTGCACACCTCCCCCCTCCTCATTTGCACAGCCCACCCCCACGCTCCATCACACTAAAATTCCTACCTTGCTCCAGCCATCTAGCTCAGACCACGTAGCAGCTCCGTCCGGCTCGACCCTGGGTTCTTTCCCGCGCAGAGCAGCTCGCTCGTCCCTCCTCTGCGCAGCTTGTCACACCTCACCTTCCCTTCACGCAGGAGTTGTTCTTCCTCCCTTCTCTTGACTTCAGCTCACACAACAGCTCAGCCAGCTCAGCCAGCAGCTCAGCCAGCCACCTGAGCACACCCACGCAGCAGCAGCTCGTGCCTTTCTCTTCCTCCTGCGCAGCAGCTCGCTTGTCTCTCCACTGCGTACAGCTGCTGTTCGCAGCTTGCTTTTGGCGGCGGCACCTCCCAGTTCGTCAACCAGCTGCGCAGCCCTTAGCTCAGCCACGCCACCTTGGAACTGCCACCCCTTTTCAATTAATCCATATGTGAGAATTTATCCCTAATCTCTAAATCCCTAGTTTTTCAATTTAGGGGTTTATGTTAAAATTGATGTTTGGACTGAAATTGGTGGAAGTAATGGATGATATAGGTTGTTTGAAGTTGAGATTTGGAGGAATAAGGAAGGATTTGAGTTTTGGGCTATTTGGTAAATTTCTGGAAAATCTGGGCAAAATTCGTAATTTCTGGGAAGTTGGGGCTGACTTTTTAAGGTGAGTAATCTCCCTACGAGTATGAGGAATTTTACGGTTTTCGATTTGGATGTATAGGTGATGAATTATGGCGTTTTTCGTGAAGGTTCGACTTAGGCGACCGTTTCGTGAACCTTGCGACATCTTTTTACGACAAACGGATTACTTGTGTTGATCGTCAATTGAGGCAAGTTGTTTATAAGCGTTTGCGTGTCGTAGGATAAGTTTAGGATATCGGATTATGCATTTCATCAAACTTCTAAATAGTATATGAACTTTAACCTTAATGAAGTATGGAAAATGAATGTTATATTAGTGACTACATTTGTTGTGATTACATGATTATATGTTTTGTTGTGATTACATGATTATATGTTTTGTTGTGATTACATGATTATATGTTTTGCTGTGTTTACATGATTATATGTTATGTTGAGCATGTCTTCTTACGCGAGAATCTTGATGATATGTTAATCCTTGTGATTGTGCTTATATGCTTGAGATGTGATTATGTGAAGTTATCGGTGTATACGCATTGTCCATGTGATTTATTCGTGGGGTAAGGATTGTTCCGATCCCTCACTTGATTGCAAACGGTTTTATGTCGTAACACCCTCGATTATGGCTCTTCTGGAAGAGTGGGTCGTTGGTGGGCCTTGCCAATTGGGTAGACCGGATCACTTGGCCCGTGATTCCGTTCCCTGTCCTTTGGTATAGGAATGATTTGGCCCAATGTACGGGCAAGAAGGTACCTTCGGGATCAAGACAGACTTAGACCTGTTTTCGAAACGTTCTCGTAAATTGTATTTCGATTGGATTTCATTTGCTTGATGTACTTGCTTGTGTGCTTCTTGTGATTGATCGCTTGTTTATTGGTGAATTCGTAAGTAATCGCTAGTGGTGCATGATATGCATTTATGAGTACGGACATTGGTGATACGGTTTGTCTGAATTGATGACATGTTGGAATAAGATATATGTACCTTTCTTTTCATATCTATAAGCATGTAAATTGATGCCTCATGGACGATCATTGCTAAAAGTATAACTGGGTTTGCATTTATGCTAATCTGTGATTCCTTTACTTGCCCTATTACTCGTATTCTGCTTATAGATAACTTGCTAGTCTGGTTGGAGACTAACTCCCATTTCGGTGGGGGAACAGGTTGTGTTGTTGACATGGTCAGGTACCCAGACTGTTTGTTGCAGAGTATGGAGGAGGTCATGCGACTTGATACAAGCTAGGATGGGTTTATTTTGGTTCACTCTTATTTTGGTTTAAAAATATAAAACTCTCGTTAAACTATCCATCTTTTGGTTTTTGGATGCGCTTGTAGCGTTTGGGCTAAACTTGGTTTGATAGTTCTCTTGAAGCATGTTTTTGGCATTTTGATCGTATGAACATGTTAGGTCTTCATCGACGTATTTGTATGGATCTCTTGCGAGGCTATCTACTTGTTTTCATTTTGAATTGTTCTTTTGTAAAGTTTTTCAGTTCCTTTAAACTGCCTGTGGGGATTCCAAGCACGGGATCCCTGGCGCTGTAACACTCCTCGGTTTTGGGGCGTTACAATGTCACTTGTCGACCCTAACTAAAATTACAACTTGTTTCCTTACAATTGGATAACTCCTTATACTCTCCCGTATCTCCCTCTTACATGACTCCTAACATGATTAGCCATGACCCCCGAAAAGCTAGCAACAAAAATGACAATACAAATAAACCCAAGTCAAAATAAGCATCCAGTATCAACACCAAACTCAAGCTGAAAAAAAAACTTTAATAAGCACAAAGGAGACAATCAAAATCGAGCCTACCTGTGATTTGGCCATTTCTTGAAGAATGACAACTGATTTACCATCATCATGTCCAGAAGCAACAAGCTTTATAATAATAGTAGGAATCATTTTCAAGACAAGTTCTTCTGTTTTAATACCAACAACAGCCTCTGCAAACTCCATTGCCATTTTTGGGCTTGAAAGCCAAATTCGACTCTACCCAACCTACCAAGTATACTAATCATAGATCAAGCTAGTTTCCTCTCTCAATATGGATCATCTCCCTCTGGAAAGCGAATTCATAGGAATGAACAACCTAGCATGAAATTAACATAAAAACCCCAAATTCAACAAATTAGGGATTAGAGGTTTAGAGGAAAATTCTCACAATTGGGTAATTGGCAAACTTGGTGGCTCGAAGGAGGTTCCGACGAGCTGTTGAACGATGGAGGTGGTCCTTGCACATACAAGCTATGCACATATGAGGGGCGTGCTCGATGGCTGATGCGTTGTTGACGTTGCGCAGAAGAGGGATAATCTCGTTAACTGTTGGTGCTTGACCACTAGAAGACCGGAGGAAGGTAGTTGGCCACTGCGACTATGCCGGAGACGACGAGCGGAGGATGGTGGGATTGGTGGGTAGAGTCGTAGAGGAGGGCGTGAAGGAACGAACGAGAAAGGTCGAGGGAGGAAGACGGCTTGTGTTATGATTTTGACGGAGAAAGACAAGTTTACCCTTTTTAAAGTTTTTTAATACTGCATAATTGCCACCGCATGTACAAGGCAAGCTCACGCGCGTGCGTCACAGCGAATAATCTCTCCCTTTTAATCTCAATCGTTGGTTGATTCATCTAAGGGCCCAGAAGTGTCCTCACGTCCTCACCGGATAATTTGTCCTCACCCGAGCCCCCCTCGAATAATAAAAAGACATTAAAGAGGGTAATAAATTGTATTCAACATAAAAAGATGACCAAAAAAAGAAAAAAAAAGTAAATGAAACGGGGCCCGGTACCGTTTTCATTTACTTTGAGCAAAGAACGATTAGCTTTTATATATAGAGGGGGGTTCGGGTGAGGACAAGGGTTCCAGTGAGGACATGAGGACAAATCTCATCCATTAGATTAAAATATAGACGGTCAAGATTAAATTGGGGAAATAATTCGCTTCTTCGCGCGCACTCTTAGACGCGGTGGCTATTTTGAAGTAGAGGACAAATTTTAAGGGTAGAAGAGTAATTGCGTCCAAACAGTTAGGGTTTGCCCTCCTCTTTTCTCGATCTCATCCTGGAAATCGCTCTCGATGGTCTCTCCTTCCTCCCATGGAAGCGATCAAATTTTTGGCTTCGTCTTCGAGTTTTCGAACTAGATTTCAACACCACAATATCATCTCATCCACCTTCAACGAATCCTCCCCGTTTCAATGGATTCGAAGTTGTACACTGTCCTCAATCGCAAATCCGACATCGAACTCTAATCCATGGCCGATCTGAAGAAGTGATGGTCGCGACTGATATTACAATCGGATGAGCTCACAACTCACACCAGCAGACCGATGAAGACGAGCTTGTACTCGATGACCAGCCCTCTTGGTAATCCTGGAATCAGCGTCAAATCGAGCTTGATGGCTGGGTTTGGCAGGATAAAAAGGTTTGGTTGGGCGAATTGAAGCGGATCATCCGCGACCTCCGAAAACGTAGACGGTTCACTCAAGCCTTTGAGGTAGCTCCTTTTTGTTTTTTCAACTACTCGTCGCTTTTTGTTTTTTCAACTACTCGTCAATGGGATTCAATGTGTAGTTGAATCACACATTTTAATTGGGTTTTGTAGATATGACGCTACCTTATTCAGGTTTGTGAATGGATGAATGAGAAAGGAATTTGTAAATTCGCATTGTTCAGCTTGATTTAATCGGTGTGGTTTGAGGTTTTTTTAGGTCTTTCAATTCTCTTCTAACTCTTGGATCACAATCTGTGGATGAAATTTGTGAGTTTGAGTCTTCAGTCAGTAGAGAAGAATAGAAATATAAATCTATAAGCTTCAGTGATTTCTGTGAGTCTGTTTAGATATGCTTTTACAGAAAAATTGTGTTTCGTGAATGCTTTAGGTTGAATAGAAAGTGTGTATTAGAGCTTCTTAGTTGGGGATTTGGAGGTTCATTGATTCTGTTGGTTATTGATTTATTCTATGTGCTCATGCTCTCTACACCCACTAATGTTTGGAGATTCTTTTTGCTACAAAATTGTCTACAAATGATCACGCTTGGAACTGGGCTTTTGTTGCCAAGGTTGATGTGCTTCATCCTTCAAAGCCGAGCTGCTTGGATTGTTGCAAGGCCTCACTCTTGCTTAACAGCTTCAAATCACCAAAAAACTGAATTTTAGGTCGACGTCTTGGAGTCGTTGAGGCTGTTAGCTCGTTGGAGCCACCGCTGCATGCGCAACATAACTTAATTCTTTGTTGCAGGGAGCTTCTCTCGTCTCCTAGGCTGCAGTCTCCACATTGCTCGTTTCCGTAACAAGTCATCCTATTGGCTTGTTGCGTTTGGAGGTTCCTAGTGGTGCTTTTATCTTTTTTTTAAAGCACCACCTGATGTTGTAACTGTAATGGTTTGCTACTTGCTAGTATAAAGACATTTCCTTGCTCATTTCAACATCATTCCTCAGTTTAGCTACTATGGTTTGTCAGTTTTATTATTTGTACCATAAGTGAATTGATTATATTTGGTATAATGGGCTAAGCTGACTGCTCATGGAATTGTAAACAAGAGTACAGAAAAAAGCAAGATTGACAAATTCTATTGATTTATACACTGAGGTTCATTTGTTTACACATTTTATCAAAAGAATATTCTATGAAAAATGATCACAACAAGTTCACTGATTTATTCAGGTTCATTGATTTCCATGTAAAGGTTAATTGACTTCCACACATAGGTTCATTGATATACTCATATAGGTTCATTCATTTACACATACAATTTCATTGTTTTTAACCATTATAATGAAAGAATAATCCATTGAAACGATTACTCATAAAAAAAATCATTAGACAACTTTAATGAATTATGAGAGGTTTCTAAACACACTCCACTAACACGCCTCAAGTTCATGTCGATAGTCCTGTAGGTTCATGTTAATAGTCGTGCAGGTTCATACCGATAGTCGCGTAGTTCATGACATTTTTATCCTGATTTCTTTATTATGAACACATTTTACTAAAAGTCTTAGGTTCATGTCGATAGGTTTGTAGGTTCATGTCGATAGCCTTACAGGTTCATGCTGATAATCTTGCAGGTTCATTTAGGCTAATTTAATTTTTAATGAACACATTGAACTAATATGTCTTAGGTTCATGTCGTTAGTCATGCATGTTCATATCGATATGCCTAGAGGTTCACGAAAATATACACTTAGGTTCATGAAAATATGTCTAGATATTCATGAAAATATGCCTAGAGGTTCATGAAAACATGCCTAGAGGTTCATGAATATACACACTTAGGTTCATGAATATACACACTTAGGTTCATGAATATACACACTTAGGTTCATGAAAATATGCCTAGAGGTTCATGAAAATATGCCTCGAGGTTCATGAAAATATGCCTCGAGGTTCATGAAAATATGATTAGAGGTTCATGAAAATATGCCTAAAGGTTCATGCAAATATGCCTAAAGGTTCATGCAAATATGCCTAAAGGTTCATGAAAATATTCCTAGAGGTTCATGAAAATATAAACTTAGGTTCATAGCAATACACTTAGATTCATTAAAATATGCCTAGAGGAGGTTCATGAAAATATGCCTAGAGGTTCATGAAAATACACATTTAGGTTCATGAAAATATGCCTAGAGGTTCATAATGAAAATATGCCTAAGGGTTCATGAAAATATGCCTAGAGGTTCATTTCTTCACTATCTCATAAATGTTTCATTTCAAGATAACATTAGTATCTTCCTAATAAATACTCATTAGCCATTACTGATATACATTTGTACAGCTTCATAAAGAGCTCAAGTTTCTCTCGACAAAAAAAAGAAGTCATGTTTTTGTTAGACAAACAAGAAACTGTAGAAACCGAGCTGCAGCTTCAGCATTGCAGGATTAGAACAAAACATGAAACCAAAAACAACAACAACGTTCAAACTACTTTCGCCACCAAAATCCATCTCTTTCATCTTCCAAGTCTTACCAAACAGTCTTATCTACTAATTTGAAAATTTACAACAACAATCAACTCGGTCAAATATCATACAACCAACCTTATCTCATCTAATCATCCACCACCACATGAAATCCTACTATTTTAACTTAGTTCACGTCTTGTTACACTCACATCAGTCTCAGTACACACCTAACTGTCATAATTTTGAACCCTATGCTGAATTTGATAGAGAACAAGAACAATTTACCATGTATTCTTCGAGTAAAAATGCATATGACGATCTTGCTTCGGAATTGTTGAAAAGATCGTAGCAATACACATTTATTGGATCACTATCAACCCATCTTCATTGGCTCTTCTAAAATGATGACATGGGTTCGATACAAATTCAGTCTTCATTTTAGATCTTGCCTTCAGTTTCACTCTCTGAAAACCTTATCCACTGCTTCAACGGACCACCATTAGTTTGCTTGGATGGCCTCAAAAAGAGCAGAACATGATGCTAACCAACCATCGTCCCCCTTGTTATGCTCGCATTGTTCTATTCCTCATAATCGTTAAGCTCATAATATACATAATTCTCTTACCAGGGTCTGAAGACTGAATTAAGTGCCCAAATAAGTACACAACATCAACAAGTCAAATAAGAACCCGAGTGCCCAAAAGCCTCAACGACACTCAGGTTCTCAATCACCTTAAGTTAGAGTGAACCAATAAGAAAAAAGAAATAAGTTACACTTGTTTGAGCTCGCGAGAGGTTCATGAAAATATGTCTAGAGGTTCATTAAAATATGCACTTAGGTTTATGAAAATATACATTTAGGTTCATAGGAATATACAGGTTCATGAAAATATGCCTAGTGGTTCATGAAAATACACACTTAGGTTCATGAAAATATGCCTAAAGGTTCATGAAAATATGCCTAGAGGTTCATGAAAATACAAACATAGGTTCATGAAAATACACACTTAGGTTCATGAAAATATGCCTAGAGATTCATGAAAACACACACGTAGGTTTATGAAAATATCCTCGAGGTTAATGTCGATAGTCGTGTAGTTTCATGAATTTTTTTAGCCGGATTTATTTCTTATGAACAAATTGAACTAAAATGACATAGGTTCATGTCGATACTCGTGTAGGTTCATGTCGATAGTCGTGTAGGTTCATGTCGATAGTCGTGTAGGTTCATGTACATAGCCTTACAGGTTCATGTTTATAGTCTTGCAGGTTCATTTAGCCCAATTTTTTTTTTAATAAACACATTAAACTAAAAGACATTATGTTCATGTCGATAGTCGTATAGGTTCATACCCATAGCCTTGCAGGTTCATGCCGATAGTTTTGCAGGTTCATGAATATTTTTAACACGATTTTCTTTATTAGTAAACATTAAACTAGAGGTTCATGGAAATACACACTTAGGTTTAGAGGTTCATGAAAATATGCCTAGAGGTTCATGAAAATATATACTTAGGTTCATGAAAATATGCCTAGAAGTTCATGAAAATATGCCTAGAGAGGTTCATGAAAATACACTTAGGTTTATGAAAATATGCCTAGAGGTTCATAAAAATATACAATTAGGTTCATGATATGTAGGCTAGTTTTTCACTAAAAAGCATTAGGTTCACGTCGATAGTCATTTAGGTTAATTTAATAGTCATGTAGGTTGATTTTTTTAGCTCGAATTTTCTTTGTTCTGGTTCATGTCGATAATCATGTAAATTATGAATACACTAGAAAACAAGTCTAGGTAATAATAATCAACATGAAGATAGCAAGGCAAAGCCACAAGAGGCATTCACAAATCATTCAGTAAAATCCATAAGCTACTGATATTAACTAGTTCACCCACACAGTTGTTCACCCTCCAACTTATTACTTCTCATTTATTTACATTGCTTGCTTCCTGCTCAACATACTAGTTTATCCAAAGTTACAACAACCAAGTAATAAACCAATCTCATTGTCTTGATCTCCCCTAGGTGTTTCACCACTTCAAGCATGGTAGGACGCCTAGATCATCACTCGTGCACATTGTAGCAATGTAGAGTACACGTGACATCTTACCTCTCCAATTTGGCACTCTAGAAAGAAATGGATCGAGAACCTCCATCGTCTCTGCATCTATTAATAAAACAAAAGTAACAAATAAATTCATCACTTCTTAACAAGAGCACAACATCATTGCACTATAAACTACCCTAGAAAAATATCACTGTACTAAACACACCTAAATAGAAGCAAACTAGTAGACTACACTAAAATTACACTAGCAAAAATGCCACTGTACTAAACACACCTCAATAGGAGCAGACTAAATCAGACGTCCAAATAATGTGGAAATTCGGGGTAACAAATCTTATATCACGTCCCAAATCAAAACCCTCTCAACTCTTACTTGTTTGGTTGTCTTCTCGGTATATTTAGAACTTTCGTAAGAGCCTTGTGTATAATTTAAATTTTCAATTGATTTGCAGGACACATGAAATTAAAGAATATGAGATCTTTGTTCAGGTATTTCATCCTATCGATGATGCCTAAAAAAATCAGAGAAGCAGACAGTGAATGCTATTGGCCTGTTGCAGATCGTCAAGATTGCACAACCAGTCTTTGAAGGTGCTCCAAAAATACATTCCTTGATCTCAACATCATAAATGTATTTTTCAATTGTAAAAACCCATTTCATAGGAAATTAAACTAATGAAAATTGAGATCAAGCAATTAGTTTAGACTCTCAAGCAATTAATTTGGACACCAGAAAACTCACAACACATTTCATCAAACACAAAGAACAAGCAGTTTGACTAGACAACGCACACCTAAAACTGGACAGAAAGATCTCACGAGAACAACCTTGTCGACAGGGATGAAGACGGAGTTGAAGTGGGACACGTCGGTGACAACGAGGACTACGTCGGAGAGGGAAGTGGACAAAAGTCTCGACTTGGAGGCTGCGATGAGGACGAAGTAGGCATGAAATGATCGTCGAAAGCATCTCAAATTTGTCTGCCGAAGGAGTTCATTCTCCCCAAATTGCATATCTGAAAACACTGAAGTCAGAGTTAGGGTTTTCCACTTCTCATGGATACGGAATTTGATCTGAACTGAACAAGTAAACACTTGGACCTGTGTGGGTATTCAGAGCAAATGGCCAAAGATGCTTCCCAATCTCAACACCATTTTGATCACTTGGTTTAGAGAAACGACTAGTGTGTAGCTAGCGTTGTCCCTCTTCATCCTCGTGAATCTTCTATGCACAAAACTTACAGTTCACATAATCCAATTTGTCATATAAAAACCTTAAACACAGAACCTTGTCAATCTAATAGATTACCAACCTTCAAAGACAGCAGACGCTGAAGAGAGGAAGAACGAATTTCTATTTCTCAGTGTGAGAGAACGATTTCCATGGATGTAAGTAATTGAAATCCAGCGTCAAAACCCTAACTAGCGAAAAGTACGAGGAAGAGAGACGGTGTAGGGAGGGAGACAATGCTAAGAGGAAAGTGTGGCGGCGAGTAATTCATAGGGCCGCCAAGAGAAGGTCGGGGACGAAGAAGAGCCGCCAGGAGTAGGTCGGGGTCGGGCCGTCGAGGACGAAGAAGAGCGAGAAGAGGGTTGAGGGAGGAGCACAATGAAAATTTGGTAGAAAATACCAAATTTACCCCCGTATTCGTAAAATGCGTTTAAAATTGGGATTGATCTCTGCCGTTGGATGAAGATGATTAGACGGTAGGGATCGTGTCCTCATATCCTCACTCAAAGGAGTGTCCTCATATGACCCCATCTCTTTATAACACAAGCATGTATATTGCATACGAGATGGGATCATATGAGGACACCTCATTAGGTGAGGACGTGCGGACACTCTACAGCCGTTGGATCAATCTCATCATGCGGTTCAGGTGAATGCTGATTCAATTAAACTTTTATAGAAGGAGGGGTGTTTTAGTCATTGTGCTATTCAATTCTTCACCTTCCTCTGCTCCCATCTTCGTCGTTTCTCTCCCGTCAGCCCATCCTCTTCCTCGGCGATCCTCTCTCCATGCTTGTCTCCGATGAAGATTCGCAGATTCAGTCTCCTATTTTTTGAACGGATTCGTAGAGCATCGATCTTTCGTAGTGCCGACAAAAACCAGGTCAGGATCGAAGACTCGAAGTTCAAGAGCGAAGCCATTGTTGAAAACCACAACTCTGAATCCGGATCCGTTGATGACAACGAAGCATCAGATAGGATACAAGATTTTTTATACCATTTGTTGGTTTAATTCTTTCATGCGAAAATTCAAGTAAACAGGTATGAAATTTTGTTTCTAAGGTTCTGTGTTTTTTAGTAGGCTTGTTTGGACCTGTAGACTGTAGTTGGTGAGATGTTGGTTGATCAAGAAGACTTGGTGTATCTTCTGTGTGTTACAACCTTACAATCAATTGTTGTCCTTGTCCTAATATTCTTTTACTATTGTTGCCTTCAAGGTGTTTGATAATATGCCTCAATGAGTCTATACATTTTTCTTCTTGATTGAAGATTTATTTTATTGGTTTTGTTGTGCCTTGTATTGTTACAGGTTAATTGTGTAGAATAAGAAGGATACTGGAAGCACAAGAAGATGACATGTTGCCATGGTTGAATATAACAAGAAGACCATGCCCTTCGATGATTCCCAAATGCTCGAGAGAGGAGAGACGATGCCTTCAAGACACATTGGTTGAATCCTCTCAACGCCAGGGATGCCAACATCCTTAGAGTTTGATCAGCTTCAGATTACACTCAGGAAGAGTGTGGGTGTGGGTGTAGCTGGAGAATTCTCTTCCACAAATCATCAAGCAAGTGGGCATTTTTCAGTCTCTAACCCCCTGTTATAAGTCATTTTCTTCTGTGGCACCGCTTTCTTATAAGCAGCTAAATCCGGGATTTGGTTTTACGGGGGGTTCGAGTACAAGTAGTGGGAATTGGCCAAAACGGGGGTGGCAGACGTGCAATCATCATCATCATCGTTAGCAGCAGCTGCTCAATCAACTTCATATGTTCGCTCCTACAGATTCATCCAGGTAGATTATTATTCTGTTTTACTTGGACATTAGTGGTTCTTACTGGATGCTTGTTTTTTCAAATAAATCTGAATCTTTTGTTTTTCTGATTGAAAGCATTGTGAACATCATAGCCAGCCAGTTATACGAGCACAGAGGGTTTAATCTGCACGAAGTGCCTTCAGACGGGAGTCCATTATACGAGCACACCTCTCACGTCTTCATGAATCCTAGTACCAGGTTTGAGGTGCTCCCTTGCTGTTGACTTTTGCTGAGTTGCTGCTGTGTTGAGCTTTTGAGTTGCTGTCTGTGTTGTTAATAATTTAACACCACTGTTTGTTCTGAGTTGTTATGCTGATTTTTGCTGTAAACAGTTTGATACCATTATCGAGTTTCTGAGTTGTTGTACGCTTGTATCACTGTTTTTTTGTTGCTTTCTACTTTTCTACTGTTTTTATTTGATTTTTTTTGTTGGCATCTTGTAGGCCTACCATGTCCATGTCGCAAGAATTTCCATCGTCTCAAAATGGTTCATTCATGGTTTCAAATGGCTCATCTAAGGTCTATTGATAGTTGTGTATATCATGACTGGATGTTGATTTAAAAGAAATCAGAATTAAAATTCCTATCCGATTAATCCCGGCCTAAGATGTCGAGATTGTTGACGCTGAATTGCTTAAGTGGGTGATTTAGTGCTCTCGGCAACAAACCCGACGTGTTGGACCGAGTTGCTCAATACTTAACAAATCTTAGGTGTTCAACAACCTTTGTTATATGTTCTCCAATTGATTTTCTTTTTGCCTTTCAAGTGTTAAACCGGGTTGCTCATTACTTAGACCAATGAACCTCTATGTGTAGAACAATGAACCTATATGTGACATTCAATGAACTTATATGTGAAAATCATGAACTTGTTTTTTCAATGAAATATTTTTTCGATGAAATGTTTAAAAATTAATGAACCTGCAAGACTATTAAATTAACCTACATGACTATCGACGTGAACCTAATTGTATATTTTCATGAACCTCTAGGCATATTTTAATGAACCTCTAGACATATTTTCATGAACCTAAGTTTATTGTTATGAACCTCTAGGCATATTTTCATGAACCCCAAGTCATTTACCTCTACCTCTAGGCATATCTAAAGCTTTTTACTGCAATGTGTTAATAACAAATAAAAGCGAGCTTAAAAACTTCATGAACCTGCATGACTATCAGTATGAACCTCTAGGCATATTTTCATGAACCCCAAGTGTGTATTTTCATGAACCTCTAGATATATTTTCATGAAGTAAAATGTGTATTTTCGTGAGCCTCTAGACATATTTTCATGAACCTCTAAGCATATTTTCATGAACCTCTAGGCATATTTTCATGAACCTTAGACATATTTTCATGAACCTTAGACATATTTTCATGAACCCCGAGTCATTTACCTCTACCTCTAGGCATATCTAAAGCTTTTTACTGCAATATGTTAATAACAAATAAAAACGAGCTTAAAAACTTCATGAACCTGCATGACTATCAGTATGAACATCTAGACATATTTTTATGAACCTCTAGGCATATTTTCATGAACCTCTAGGCATATTTTCATGAACCCCAAGTGTGTATTTTCATTAACCTCTAGGCATATTTTCATGAAACTCTAGACATATTTTCATGAACCTCTAGTCATATTTTCATGAACCCCATGTGTGTATTTTCATGAACCTCTAGATATATTTTCATGAAGTAAAATGTGTATTTTCATGAACCTCTAGGCATATTTTCATGAACCTCTAGACATATTTTCATGAACCTCTAAGCATATTTTCATGAACCTAAGTAAACTGCTATGAATGAAGTGTTATTTTCATACTATTAATATGAACTTGCAAGAACAATGACACAACCTACAATAGTATTTGTACACCTCTCTACAATATAGGGTTTAGAACTCGCACTTAGGATACATGAACTAGTGCAAAGTCACTATAAGATTATACAAATCCATCGTATATTTTATGAACTTCTTGTATTAATTATGTGAACCTCTAACTATATATTATGATCCTAACCTCAAAAGTTTATGAACTTCAGGCCAGAACTAAAATAAGAATGTGAAGTATAAGACAAAAATTTTAAAATCAAGAACTTTCATGCATCTGCTAACAATTGTAGCATAGTTTGTACATTTCCCTTTCAACACATGGACTAAAGGCTACTAGAATTCAACTAAAAAGAGCTACTAGAATTAAAGGCAACACAACAAAGAATATACAGGCAGAACAACCCAACAAAGAATACATCAGGCTAGCAAGCTGCAAGCATAGTCGACCTTCCCGTTTGTGGAGGAATCTTCACAATCCAACCTTTGAGAGTCAAGTATAAGTGTTGACCAAAACCGGTTATATAAAAGGTTCCTGATTATTTCACAGAACCTGCGGAACTCCGTAGTACGCTTGTACTGCTTGCAAAATTAAAAAGCCATGTTGCAAATGAGACCGAACAACAACAGTAACCCATGAATCAATCTTTGTGATTCAGCCTCCCTAGTCTCCCTCTTCACTGACTGCATCTCCATCCTCATTCTCTCAGCAACCCATGAATCAATCTTTAGCGTCTCTACCATCTTCTTCAGCTCCTCACTCTCCTTTGGCCCTGCAGTCTCATATTCAAAGTTGGCACCAAAGTCCTCTTGGATGCTGAAGAAGTTGATGTAAAAAATGAGAGTGAAGCCCTTATCAGATGTTGCAACCATCCAGTTAAGTAAATCAAGCGAAATCTTACAAGTAAGAGGCCTATGGATATTGTACACATATCCGCTTGTAGTACACAATCAACACTAACATTAATATTACTTTATTGTTCTGTGAGGCATTATTGCGAACAGTTGGTGAATAGAGGAGGTGATCAATACCTCATTGTTGGTTCATCATCTTTGCATGTCGATTCATCATCTGAGAGCAGTCACTTAGTAGCTGACTAAGTAGTTAATTTAGGTTCATCATCAGCGCCCGGAATTTCCCCAGAGCCAATAACCAACCACAACAACAATTGACAGTAAAATAGCCATCAAAGATGACAAAAAACATCACGAGAAAAAAGCAACAACAACTAGCATTAAAAAATAGGAATGGGAAGAAACCCTTCTGCTTTCCTCTTTTCTAAGATTATTTAAGCTGGAAGGGTTTGAGATTTACCTTTTCTAAGAAACCCTTCTGCTTCTGCTTTCCTCTGCAAACTCCATTGCCATTTTTGGACGGCCTGGAAGCTAAATTTTTACTCTCCCCAACCTACCGAGTATACTAATCATAGATCTAGCGAGCTCACCTCTCTCAATCTGGCTCGTCTCCCTGTGGATAGCGGATTCATAGCAATGAACCAACCTCGTATGAAATTAACATAAAAATCCCAAATTTATCAGATTAGGGTTTAGGGGAAAATTCTCACAATTGGGTATTGGCAAGTTTGGTGGCTCGAAGGAGGTTCCGGCGAGCTGCTGAACGACGGAGGTTGGTCCCTGTACGGACGAGCTGCGCAGAGATGACGGATAGACTCACTAGACGATGCCATGTTGACTGCTGCAGAGAGATGACGAACACAGAATAGACTCGATTGTTGCTGCTTGGCCACTAGACGAGCGAAGGAAGCTGGTTGGCTGCTTCGATTACGCCGGAGACGACGAGCGGAGGATGGTGGGGTGCGTAGAGAGAAGGTCGTGAAGGAAGGAGCGAGGTCGAGGGAGGAAGACGGAGCGAGGTCGAGGGAGGAAGTCGTTTTTTTCTGTTGTTGTTATGATTTTTCTGCACAAAGACAACTTTACCCTTACAACAATTTGAGTATTGCAAAATTGCCACCGCTTCTCTCATCCAATCTCACGGACGTGCATCACACCGGATCCCTTTTCCCATTTAATCTCAACCGTAGGTTGATTTATCTAAGGGCTCAGATCCGTCCTCATGTCCTCACCATAAGCTTTGTCCTCACAAGAACCTCCCTCTATTGCATACACATAATCAATACCATATATATACATGATGAGCACGTAAAAAAACACGATTCTTATATACAGCCCGGTACTTTATTCAAACGCAGCCTGGTTTCTCGCGTTCTGCGAGAAACGATTCTTATATACAGCCCGGTACTTTATTCAAACGCAGCCTGGTTTCTCGCGTTCTGCGAGAAGCACGTCCCTCGCGTTCTGCGAGAAACACGTCCCTCGCGTAACGCGAGAATACAATTTTAAATTTTAAATATTTTTGTTATTCTCGCGTAACGCGAGGGACGTGCTTCTTGCAGAACGCGAGAAACCAGGCTGCGTTTGAATAAAGCACCGGGCTGTATTTAGTAATGGCCTAAAAAAAGACGATAACAAAAACATACACTTTACCCAAAAATATGATGACCATATTAGAGACCATGCACATTATATATTCTAAAAGTTAATCATGGTTATCAACCGTAATCAAAACAAGACAAAAAAAAACTTTGACTACTCAAATTAAATAATATACATGAACCATAGTAACGAATCATCATACTCAAATTCCCTTCACGCAAAGGAACAAAACAGCAAGTGGTACTGCTACGTCAGTGAACCGAGATAAAAATCGGAAAAATTCAATCTATTACATATACTAAAATAGAACGTTGTTTTGCCACATGTCGTTCTTATATTCAATTCGCCTATCTGTCGACCTTTAAGCTATGCTACATCATCTACCATGTCATCATCCACATCACCCGACTTTATATTTTGATATATATCTTTGAATTAAATAAGTAAAAAATATCAAAAAGATATCTAATAGGTTATATTACAAAAAATAAATATTGATTTTTATCTTTATCTTATATATATATATATACTTTTATCTATTATTATGTTGTCAATCTAATTAAATTGAGTTGTCGCCTTTATATTCAATTCGCCTATGTGTCGACCTTTAAGCTATGCTATATCATCCACCATGTCATCCTCCATGTCATCCTCCACATCATTCGACTTTATATTTTGATATATATGTTTGAATTAAATAATTAAAAAAATCAAAAAGATATCTAATAGGTTATATAACATAAAAAAATATTGATCTTTATCTTATATCATATCATATCTTTATCTTATATATATATATATATATATATATATATATGTTTATCTATTATTATGTTATCAATCTAATTAAGTTGATTTATTAATGAAATTAAACTATAAAACATAAATCGTAAACTATAAACTATAATCGATAAATTATAAACCATAAAGTATAAACTACAATCTATAAATTAATCAATAGTATAAAATATAAATATATTATTAAAATATTTATTACATGCAACCCCGTACATGGTACGGGAACACACGCTAGTTGATTCTAAATCTGAATATTTATACAAGGAATCAACCGAATATAAACAATCGAAACAGATCTAATAATTTAACATGATTACGACTCTGATACCACTTGTTGGAAATTAATCCCCTAAGAACTTAAGATGCCAAGATCAATCATGCTAAAATTACGGCCAAAAACCCCGCACCCGATTTTTTATATCTGGCACCCACTCTTGGGCGCATCCCGGGTGCGCCCAAACCTTTTTTTAAAAACCCGGATCAGTTTTTGGCGCACCTAGGATGCGCCCAAAACCAAACCGGATTTTTGAGCAGTTTGAAATCAAAAAAAAAAACAAAAACATTCTTGGCCGCATTCTGGATGCGCTCAGAACCGACCTGGGTTTTTTGGGCGGGTTACGGATGCGCCCAGAACCGACCTGGGTTTTTTGGGCACGTTACGGATGCGCCCAAAACGGGTGCGGGCTATAATTTTTCGGGTGCGGGGTTAAACGCCCTAAAATTATTAAGAACATCTTTAGGACATACCTGGAGCAATAACGGTAATCGAACCTTTATGCGGAACTACGAACGGGAACCGTAGGTACATCGTCTTCCTCAATCAAATCACTTTAGTGCTTTAGGGTTTTGCCTTCTCTCTGATTGGAAGAGATAGTGAAGGCTGCTGAACGATTTGATGTGTTGGGGATCATAACCTAATTATCTTTATATATCGGACCTAATAGAATCTCATTAAGCCTATTGGGCCAAATCTGGTATCCACCCATGTAGTGCATATGTAACTCGGTGCACCTCTAAAATTACTATTTAGTGTATATTTAGATTCGTTACGAATGAAAATAAAAGACTTGGCAATGATTGAAATAAGGTTCGTCATAGATAAAAGGTTCAATTACCGAAAATCCCCCGTCCAATAGGCTTATTTGTCATAAACTACCCTTATAACAACTAATTATCGAAAATCACCCTTATAAGACACTTCGTCACCAAATAATTACCCGTCCCCATACTCCGTTTGGATTTCCGTTAAATATTTACAAATTTAATCCAAATTTTTTATTTTCATTCATTTTCACCACACCTTTAAAACTTTGGTAAAAATTGTAATTAAGTCGAATATTAGGGTAACCATCATCTTCTTCAACCCTCGATCTCTCTGTAACATCATCTTCCTCCTCCAACAATCCTTCCTCCTCGAAATGCACCCTCTCGTACACCTCCTAAAAAAATGGCACCACAACATCACGCATCTCGATCTCTCTGTTAACAAGCTCCGAGGAAAAATTCACCCCTCAATCACCTCCCTTGAAAACCTAATTTCTCTAAACCTCTCCTCGAATCAGCTCACATGCGAAATTTAGTCTTCAATCGGTAAACTAATCTAGTTAAAAACCTGTCGTAATCCTCAAATTCGCTCACGGGTTCCATACCGGATTCCATGGCTGCCTTACCCTCATTAACGCACAACGATTTGAGCTCCAACCGGCTCAAATGAAGCATTCTGAAGTGTCTAATGAGGGTGGTTTTCGGTAATTAGTTGTTATAAGGGTGGTTTCTGGCAAATGGGCCTATTGGACGGGTGGTTTTCGGTAATTGATAAGAGATCTGTTACGATTCAAAAGGGTAGATTCATTATTAGATCAACTTTTTTCTTCACATAGTAAATAATTTCAATATGAATCTGTATATATAAAATTCGCTTAAAATGTACATAATTTATCTTGTCAAAAGCCCCGGAATCAAAACATTCATCGCTTATATAGTTACAAACTTCTATAATTTTTTTATTTACTCCCTTTGTCCCTTTAAGTTTATCCAGATTGAAATATTGACATTTTCACATATCGATACAAAATGCTCGTTTTTTTCTAATCTATGAGGGAAAAACGTAGTCATATGAGGTCTACTTTGATTTGTTTCAATGAATACTATAATAACATCAAAATTTTATGAGTTTAGTAATATGTAGTTAGAGATATTAATGACGCAAAACTTATTTCGACAAATTAATGTTGAAATACGTAAGTGGACAAACTCAAAGGAACAAATGAAGTATATATTATAACTAAAATCTAAAACTTATATAGTATAATTATACATTATCATACAATATCATAAATTTATTACTTATAAGATATAATTATGTATTATGTTTAAGTATTACGTACTTAAGGCAAGTGAATGCATTGTTTTTGAGACTTTTGAAAAGGCAAACGATATCCGTTTTAGGCGAATTTTATATGTATGAACTCATATTGAAATTCTCTACAAGATTATGGGAAAAAAAGTTGTATGTGATGAAAGTACCATTTTGGTCCGTGACAAACCTTCAGATTTTTCCGTGACGGACCTTCATTTCTGTTTGTGACGAGCCTCCTATTTTGGTATGTGAGGAACCTGAGTGTGTGCTAAATAACAATTTTGGTGAGGCAAATAAAATATTTCTATATTAATCACTTTCAGTCAACGAGTGGTTAAGAGAAGACACTCATTGATGCACAACTGTGCACCAACTTTTTTTAGCTCATCAAAACATCTGATTTAACACCCAAAAAATGAACGATTGAAATTAATGCTTAGATTTATATTTTAATTAAGGTTATCACCATAAATTATACCCTATATACACATATATGTAAAAAATATATTATCATGCACATATTTATGCTTACCGCCTAGTGGATGAGCAGAGTAATGGAGAATAAGGATTGTGCTTCATTGATTGGTAACGCTATGCTACAACAGTACATATAGGCACAAAGGCCGTACGGACATTGTCCATCTATGATTCCTAGAGCCGAAGCAGTCGAAGGCCGATTTTTGATCGCATAGATACGAAGCGAGTGGATGGAAGAGCTTTGTCAAAAAATTAGCCTTTTGATTCTTGGATGATATGAAGGCAACGGTTAGAGACTTGTTACGGACATTGGGAGATGAGTAATGTGGAGCAAGGATCCTAGTGTTCTTGGAGAGGTGGGCATTGAATTCGACTTCCATGGTGGCACGCCATTCCGGGAATTTAGAGGCTTCGGTGAAGGATGTGGGCTCATCGGGAATTTCAAGGGATATGTGGTCACAACTTGGTGGCCAAGGAATGGTGTCGTCCAAACGTATCTTGGGCTTGGAAATATGGGACTTTGAGCGAGTGGTCATGTGATGATCTAGTGGAGGTGCAGAATATGAGTTTGTGGATTGGTCTTGAGTAGTGAGAAGGAAGCGGGGATATGTTTGGTCTAGGCGTGATGGGTGAAATTGGCAACAGATAGGATAAGTTAGGGAGAGGAGCAATCATTGGGGTGGAAAAAATTTGTGAGGGAGCGAAGGTTGGGTAAGGAAAAGTGGTTTCATGGAATAGTACATCTCTTGAGATATATGATCGATTGTTCTCCCAATCATAGCAAATATATCCCCAATAGTTACTAGCATATCCAAGGAAGAGAGTAGGTGTGGAGCGGAAGGAAAGTTTGTGGGATCGATAAGGCCGAAGGTTCGGAAAACAAAGACACCTGAAAACCCGAAGAAAAGTTTAGTTTGGTGGTTGTTTGAAGAGGAGCTCCATTGGATTTTTGTTGGAGAGAATTGGAGTGGGAAATCGATTTATGAGATACGTGGCGGTTTCAAAAGCATAGTCTCAAAATTTCAATGGTAGGGAAGCTTGTTTGAGAAGGGTGAGGCCCATGTCAACAATACGACGGTGCCTTGTTTCAACGCTCCTATTTTGTTGATGGGAATGTGGACAAGTGATTTGATGACCAATTCCCATTTTGTTGAATAATGTTTTGAGAGGTTTAAATTTGGTGCCTCCATCGGTTTGGACATAGGTGATTTTGGTGGAGAAAAATTTGGTTATGTATGTGATGAAGTTGGATACAGTTTGTGAAACAAGATTTTTTGTAGAGAATGGAAAAATTCGAAGATACTTAGAAAAGTCATCAACAATTTCTAAGTAATAAGAGTTGCTTTTCATTGAAATATCATGGACATGGCCGTACATCCATAAAAAGCAAAGATAAAGGCCTATCTGATTTGGATGGACATGGAGGGTGAGGGAGTGAGTGGGCCTTAGCCCACAAACAAAGGTGACAGCCAGATGGGCTGATTTTGATTGGGCCGTTGATATTGGCTTTAGGCAAATTGAGAAAACACTGGTGGACTGTGGCAACGACTTGAGACGAGAGACGCCCTAACCGGAGATGCCAGAGATCCATTGTTGTGGAGACGGTGTTGTGAGCTTGCGGCGAGGACCGTGGTGGTGCAGTGGTGCCGGCAAACTCGTATAATACATTCCTAGCGAGACCTTGGAGGAGCACTTGGGAAGTCTTGGAGTCCTTCACAAATAAACAAGAGGCATGAAATTCAAAATATACATTGTTATCGGTATAAAAAAGTAGAACTGACAATAAATTTTTAGAAATTTGAGGAGTATAGAGAAGATGAGTAAGAGTGAAGAGTCTATATTGGGAAGAGATTGAACCAGTGCCCTGTGTTTGGATAGCAATTTGAGCCTATTGTGACACTTATGTTACTATCGCCCCTATTTAATTGTCCACAAGTATGAATTTCCCGGGAATTAAGAAATGATATGAATATAATGATTACAGAGAGAGAAAAGTGTAAAGTGAATGTATAGAAGAGAGATATAGAGAGATATAACAAATAAGATTGAAATTTGAGAGAGAGAAAAAAAAGAAAAAAAGAAAAATCGTAATTATATGTTGATAGTAGAGATAAAAAAAAAAGCAAAATAAATTTAGTGAAATGGAAATCCTAACTACTATAAATGTGAGAATGCAATGATATCATATGTAGAAGATCCAATGGCTAGAAATGTGCCACATATGCATAAAATATCATTGAAGGGCTGAGATCTCGTTATAGGTTTTTGTCTTTGTAATGTAACTTAGTTTTTCGTACAAATTAGGGTCTATGCCATTGAAATTCTTCTGGATCCAAAAAATCACATAAGGGTAATATTGACTTTTGACATGTTTCCTTTTAAGACCATGCCCAATGGTGAAGCGCGTCTGATGTGCGCCACGTGGCACTGTTTAAACGGTCAGGATTTATCTTGGTCGGAAGTTATTTTATTTATTAAAAATCATATATCTCAATATTTACTTAATAAAAAAATAAAAAAATACCATAATTCTAATTACATTTTTATCTATCCATAGACACTCATTTTGTATATATCTAATGTACTTTCAAATATATTAATTTCATTATAATCGTTAGATGGTCACTCGAATAAGCAACGTCTCACAGTCATTAGTCTGAGTGAGCTATGTTGTAATTGCTACGTATGTTAGAAGAAGGTCGACGATAAATAAGTAAAGTTCTATCAAACTCTTCTTTCCTCTCCAAAGCACCAGAAATGTATCGTGTTGTTCCTCAATCTGCCCCTTCCTCTCTCAATTTCGGAATTTGGGTGTTGTACGAGAATAAGACGCACAAGTTGTCAAAGGAGGTAAATGTCAACTCCAATCCTTGAATTTCTACATTAAAACTTTGTATTTTCTCTAGGTGTATACCATTTAATATATGATTTGTGTATGTGATGGTTTAAATTACATAGTTGCAAAACTACCTCCTGACTTCACAGTGTGACTAAATTTTCTATTGTTGCAATAAGGTTCAGTTATTATGAACACATTTTTCTTAAGAGAATTTGAACCTAAAAACTAGATTAATAGTATTAAGGTTAAGGTTTCTTAACGTGACATATATTATTAGTTTACAGGTTCTTGGCATATGGAATGAGCTTATTCATAAATCCTTCAATGTGACTATGGTAAAGTCATTCCATGAATATATGATTATATGACCATATTTGATTAGGATAATTAGAGTAGAACACATTGTTAGATTTTGTTTTTCTACTGTACAATTATTTTTAAGGAAAATCTTTTGCTCAACCACCAAGTTGCCATTTTGTACTTGCTCACATTATATAGAATAACACCATATTAATCAATTGTTGTATACTTTTTGAATAAAAGATGATTAAGCCGAATATAAGATGTACAATGTGGATACGAACAACTAGATGTAACACATTAATATTATTATCAAATTGCTTTAAGCTGTTTACCAATATCAATAATTGACGAAGTTTGACACCAACAAAAGAAATATATATACTCACTTTTTCAGGTGATAGACTACAACTCCAAAGTCATTTTATACTCAAAGGTTAGAAAGACTAATTGATTTGACCTGCATGAAAAAGTGGAAAGAAGTTTGGATATCACCACTATTGACTAAATAATAATTTCGAGTGTGTCTTCTATTTATCATTGCATTTTATTTTCAGTTCTTATTTTTCGCCAAATCGTCAAACGTCCATTTTGATGATTTCTTCATTATGAGCATATGTTTGTAATGTATTTGTTTGTATTGTTTTTGTCGTGTTTATGCATTATGTATTTATCTATGGATGATGTGAAATATAATTGTTGTTTTGGTCGTGTAACTACCGAAGCCTAAATATAACCTTCATTTCTAGTACATGTTCTTATACACACAAAACTTGTATACCCGTACGACGGTCCCAGAGACTAGTATAGATAAATATAAAGGGACACCCGAAAAACGAAAATGAACAATCAAATAGAGACATGAGATAGGAAGTATATGTTAACTTATTTCACTTAAACCAATATGCATGATTTTATGCTTGTGTGTGAATAGTCGTACAATTGTACGTTAATCTCCAATCCCACTAATGAGGGTGTAATTCCCCCGTCTCCACACCTTTCTCGTATAAGATCCCCACTGTGGATGAGTATCTCTAGTGAAATGTGAGATCCATAATACTCCATCCGTTTCAAAATAGATGTCATTTTAGAGTTTTTCACACATATTAAGAAAATGATTAATCATGTTTTGAAAAGTTAACTTTTCCTCAAAATAAACATTCACCTCTTTTTACCACCAATGCATGAGTGGAGAAAATCAACAAAATCAAATTTCACTACACAAATTTATGATTTTCATGGTATTATTTGTCTTAAAATCCATTAATGACAAATATTTTGAAACAAAATTGAGATTATAGAATTACATGTATTTTGAAACTTAGATGGAGGGTGGTGAAGCGTTTGTTCATAAAAATTCGATGGAACAGAGGTCGAAACATTGGTTAACGCATGCGCGTTAGATTCAATATACAAAAACTTCATTCTAAAACTTAATTTAACTATAAGAAATGATATATATATGCTTATATATAAGGTTTTATTTGAGTGAGAAACTATTGTAGCAATTATTCAGATAATCAGTTGATTTTAGGATTTATACTCATTTTTTTATTAAATTATTTTGGACGGTGTGCATGGTTTCCAATATAAAAAAAGGAAGAGAAAAAATCACTAATTGCTACAGCTACAAGCGAAACTCAAAAGTGGTTGAGTGAAGATCTTGTGTGGGTCATCCCATGAAAATGAACCGGCCTTAGCTTTGAAGAGGTACATATCTAAAACACCAACGTGCACAATTTATTAACTCGTTTGGTATAGATATCTAGATATGGGGTATGAGTATCAAGATATAAGTATGAGATATCGGGTATGAGATATCGGGTATGAGTATTAGATATCAGATATTGGGATGAGCATGAGTGATATTTTTGATATACCCAGTTTTTAAGAGATATAAAAAACACACTTTAAAATCATTTCGATATTCATACATATATACTCGGATCATACCAAACAGCAGATATCAAATTGATATCGATATACTAATTATATCAAACGCATATATGGATATGAGTGATATCTCATACCTATACATGATATCTAGATATCAATACTAAATAGGCCCTTTATGTTTTGTAGATAGATCGAGTGAGTTTGAAAACCCTTTAGCTTAGACGTCGACTATTGATTAATTCTGTTTGAAACTTATTGCGCGTGTTAAACCTATCTTAGCAAATCTACTTTGAAGTGATGTTGAAATCTACTAGTTTTAATGTATCTTATCATTTTATCATAACCTAATGCTGATAGAGATATTGAGTTAGAAAATATATAAGTTTTAATTGATTGTTTTGCTGTACTCTTTTAAACTATGTTCCATAAAACAAAAGCATTCAGGTATTTAGGTTATAGTGGAATTTGAATTAATTAAAAAGCTCAAGTTTGGGCCATGGGCCTAGTAATGGACGAAATCCAGGCTAAAAAAATAGAATATCCTGTACTGTATAACAAGTGGGTCACTCGTAAGGCAGTGAAGGGGAAGGGAAAGGTCAATATTTCATTATACGGAGTAGCAATTTTACCAGAAAAAAGGTACCATTATTTTAATAAAGTTAAAAAAAAAAAAGTGTACGAATCCGTCAAACTTAAGAGTCTCTGTAATGATTAGTGATTGTTGACTTCATATTTAAGTACTTTCTTGTTTCATAATATAAGATTTATTTTCGTTTTGGGCGTTTTACAGAATAATTTACATTTTTCATTTTTAAAACCTTTTACTAATTATCTATCTTTTCTCAATAACTTTATCTTCACCTAATACACTTTATTCATTTTCTCTTTCCCAAAAACTAAAAACAATTTCATCTTTCTCCTCTAATCATCACATTATACACTTTTCCTTATACTACTTCGTAGTTACAATTACCCTGCTACTCAAGGCTCAGTATTTATTTAAATATATTTTTGTTATGATACATTAATTATATATAAATACAATAATTCATATAGATTTATGAATTCATCAAGCTTTGAGAATTGTATATTTTCAATCTCGAAACTACAATTATATATATGGCTACATAACAACTTTTCACCTAACTTTTTCACCAATTTGATTTAGAAAACTAAGATTTTTCAGTGTTAAAAATTTATTAATTTAGTACATTCATTAGCTAAATTTGATATCATAGAGTTGAAGAACATGAAGAGTTCTGTAGATATAAATTAATTGTATGGTTTGCAACTGAAAGAAGATGAGACGTTTTTTAAATTAAAGATTAATGAATTAGAAGAGAAAGGTTTTACTCATGCATTCAATAGGTACGGATTACATTTATTTTCCGCCAAAAGCAACGATTATATATATATATATATATATATATATATATATATATATATATATATACATATACATATACATTGATCATTAACACCATAATTTTCTTAATTACCTCGCAACAACTCAAATGGGCCTGATATTATGGGACGTAGGGCGTAGTCTTTTAGAGAGAAAAGTACTACTACAAGTTAGGAGGGAAACCAATCCATTGATATATACCCTGACCTTGGCGCCAAAGAAACTAGACATGGCAAACGGTGAAAATCGGTCGGATTCGGGTTCGGGTCAAAAACGGGTTCGGGTCAATTGGATTGGCAAAAAATTTGGGTTGGACGGGTTTGGGTCGGGTCTACCAAACGGGTTTTTCAAATGTTCGCTTTTTTTATTGTAATAAAGACAATAAAATTTTAAAAATATTTTTTTAATAAAATAATATAATTATATTGTTATTTAATAAAATGTATTGTTATTTTTTACTTTAAATAAAATAAAATATGTGAAAAGTGGGTCAATCCACGAGTTTTGAGAAGTTCGGGTCGGTCCGGATTTGACCCAACAGGTTCGGGTAAAAAACGGATTTGACCCAACGGGTTCGGGTCAAAAACGAATTTGACCCAAACGGATTCACACACATTTGAGTCGGATTGAATCGAGTATTTTTCGAATCGGGTCGGTCAGCCGAACGAATTGGGTCAACTTTTGAGAGGTCTAAAAGAAACCATTTTTACTTATTTATGTTTGGGTTTGTTTGGTAAGTGTTTATAAACACTTTATAAACAGAAACCTGTTTTTGCATAAATTCTCATACCTCACAAATTCATATTTGAAAACCTATTTTTTGAAAAAAAAAACAGTTTATAAACTACAAACTACCCTTCACCAAACAAACCCTTTTTCGTTACATGACATATTGACATGGTATAAAATTTAAACATGACTGTTTACGATAGTCCTATTTTATATTGTAAGATATTATTTATTTATTTTTGAAGAGGGCAAGACACGGGGTATCATCCATCAGGATATGATAATCCCTAATCATCAGAAGCGATGATCCGGAGTAAAAGGCATGTATGTAGAAAACAGGCTAGACGACAAGAGAGCAAGTCGTATATTTCTTATATAGTCATCAGATAGCATGTGGTCCTCATTATTGTTAAGGATGATCTTAACGTAATGTGCATTAATGTGAGACAGAGCTAGGAAACCTATAGCCATGTTTGCTTCTCTGAAGCAATGGGTGATTCAAATATTTTGAGAATTAGACAACATGTTTTTGGCGTCCATAATAATACTTATTTCCCAAGGAACTTTCCAAATATTGTTGGCAGAATTGATAACTGTTAAGCTATCACCTTCAATAATGATGTTTTTATTTTTCAATTTCATTGCTAATTTAATAGAATTTAAATAAGCTAAAGCTTCTGACATCAAATGAGAGCCTACATTAGCCGATTTGTTATAAATATCCAAAACTCTCCCTATACTATCTCTGACAATACATGCTATGTGGGATTCTGAATCCATTTTATAGGAACCATCAATGATGTTTCTTTTTATTTTTATTCCTTTTCCGACGTTGTTTCGGACCTAAATTTTTCGTTGCCATACTTTCCCACGGTTTGAAGTATGAGTAAGCATACTGCGTTGCTTCACTTTTGTAAGTTTGTCTATTCCAAAATATGACTGAATTTCTGTATAGCCAGATTTGATACCATAAGAAGATTAAGGATTCCATTCTGTATATATATTTTTTTTGAAGCAGGCGACGGGGTATCATCCACCAGGGGATGATAACCCCTTACCATCAGAAGCGATGATCCGGAGAAAAAGGCATGTATGCAGAAAAATAGGCTAGACGACAAGAGAGTAGGTCCTATAGTTCTGATATAGTCATCATATAGTCATCATATAGCATGTGGTCCTCATTACAGTCAAGGATGATCTTAACGTAATGTGCATTAATGTGAGGCTGAGCTAGGAAATCTGCAGCCCTGTTTCCTTCTCTGGTGCAATGGGTGATTCTAATATTTTGAACAATAGACAACAAGTTTTTGGCGTCTAGAATAATATTTCTTATTTCCCAAGGAACTTTCCAAATATTATTGGCAGCATTGATAACTGTTAAGCCTTCACCTTCAATAATGATGTTTTTTATTTTTGATTTTCATTGCTAACTTAACATAATTTAAATAAGCTAAAGCTTCTACCATCAAAGAAGAGCCTGCAACTGATTTGTTATAAATATCCAAAACTCTCCCTATACTATCTCTGACAACACATGTTATGTCCATTATATAGGAACCATCAAAGTTGATTTTAATCTAGTCACTTGGTGGTTGCCAACGGTAATGTTTCTATTTATTTCTATTCCTTTTCCGAGGTTGTTTTGGACCTAAATTTGTGTTTATCATAGTTTCCCATTGTTTGAAGTATGAGTAAGCATACTGCATTGCTTCACTTTTGTAAGTTTGTCTATTCCGATATATGACTGAATTTCTGTATAGCCAGATTTGATATCATAAGAAGATTAAGGATTCCATTTTGTATATTTTTTATTTTATTTTGAAGCAGGCAAGACACAGGGCATCATCCACCAAGGGATGATAACCCTTGACCATCAGCGATAATCAGGTCGTATAGTTCTGATATAGTCATCAGATAGCATGCAATCCTCATTATAGTTAAGGATGATCTTAACGTAATGTGCATTAATGTGAGGCTGAGCTAGGAAATCTGCAGCCCTGTTTGCTTCTCTGAAGCAATGGGTGATTCTAATATTTTAAACATTAGACAACAAGTTTTTGGCATCTATAATAATACTTCTTATATCGAAGGAACGTTTCAAATATTGTTGTCATAATTGATAATTGTTAAGCTATCACCTTTAATAATAATGTTTTTATTTTTGAATTTCATTGCTAGTTTAATAGAATTTAAATAAGCTAAAACTTCTACCATCATCAAAGGAGAGCCTACATTAACTTATTTGTTATAAATATCCAAAATCCTCCCTATACTATCTCAATATATGCTATATGGCATTCTGAATCCATTTTATAAGATAATATTTAGATTGGATTTTGAGGGTTATAAAAAATATGGTATTTTTTCTTAATTCAGATAAAAACATCCTACACAATCTGCTCCAAAATTTCATTTCTTCTCTTTTGTTTTACTATTTCTCAACAAAAATTAATGTTGGATGAACTATATATATATGTCATATATCCACTTTCGCTCTTGCATTGTATCTAAGGTTATATATAATTGGTACGTACCTTTCAATTCAAAAACAAATTACATTCCACTTTACATGCATATGCATCAGTACTATAACATTATGGAACTTATATATACTTTTTAAGTTTGTTGTGTATATGGTTGCACATGTAGTACATGTGGATATATATATCGGATAGTTTTATTCACGAGTCTCCCGTGATTCACATTTTTGTTATATAGTATAAGCTAGCCTATGCCATAAACTAGGTTTCAACAAATATCTTATTTCTATGTACCCATTGCTGGAAATTTTTCAATCGATGGATGATTACATTTCTTTACTTACTACTCAACAGTTCCAAGAAATGCTACAAGAAAACTTTATTATGGAGTAACTATTTATCCAAAAAATACTGTGTTGTTGAACAGTTACAAGAAATGCTACAAGAAAACTTTATTATGGAGTAATTATTTATCCAAAAAAAACTGTATTTAACAACAGACTGTCATATAGAAATCTACAACAAAATGCAATCTATCTCTATATAATAATCCATGGCTTTGCAAAAGTAATGGTGTTTTGTACCGGGCCGGAACATTTCTTCTCGGGCCTGATGATGGTAATGGGCTCATTAGTGCATTCTCATCTTCAGTCGGTTCTTCTCATCCGATCTTATGCCGCTTCTTCTCCCCCAATTACTTTCCGTTTCACAATTCCTCTCGCTCTCCTCAAGTTCATTGCGCCGCCTTCATTGCGCCGCCTTCATTGCCATTACTTCAGCCGTTGAATGTCTTATGAGTTGCCCTTCCTTGCGTTTTTCCTTTTGATATTCCCAGCCATTTATTTTCTGTCGTTTCTGTTTTCCCTTTGGATTTGTTTCCGCATAAATCGTATTCTCCAACTCGGAAGTCGACGAATCCGAAGAGAGTCCACCTTCTGAAGAAACAATCCTCCGTCGAACTGAACTTTTACGGTGAACCGCAATCTCATGTTCATGCTCCATCACTGTCTCCGTTGCTGCTCCAGGTGAGTCAGATATCGCCATTCGAAATTCCTTCAGAAGCTTCCATTGAATGAAAGACGCGGATGAAGATTCAATCAATCATCATAGAGAAGGAGATTGAAGGAGTTATAGATTTACAACAGTTGGAGAGGAGGATGAAGAAATCGAAGTTGCAAAGCAGAAGAAGGAAAAATGGAAGGAGAAAGAAAGAGCTACTAATTCTCCTCTGCGTATTCCTCCGTGCACCGCCCTCTATTTTCTCTCCTCTGCGTATTTCCCTCTTCTATGTCGAGGTACTCCTTCTTTTCTTCTTATTCATCTTCTTTATCCGTATCCCAATTTGATTTGTTTCCTGCATACTAAATATTGTTGCAGGTTCTCTTCCTCTTTGATACAGACTGGATGGGGAGAGAAGCTTATCATGGAAATCCTATAGGGGATAGCTCTCAAGTAAAAGCTTATGACCAAGGAGTTAGAGAAGGTGCATTTGGTTGCTATTGAATTCAGTAAGAACTCATATTTCAAATTGTTGGCCAACATCGGAGAATTATTGAAAGATGGCTGGTAGGCTGGAATCCTGGAAGTTAGAGTGCCTCTTGGCCTCACTGCACAGTTCTCATGCTCTCCTTTTTATTGATATAAACATAATATTATTAGTTGAAAGGACTTAGTTTCAAATGCTAAAGAGTATGGACATTGATACGCTACACTTTGTATGACGTAACTAGGGGTTATTACATTACTTTAGGAGTGTTATCACAAGTATTTGGAGCTATTGTTATATTCTGAGTTGTTTATGAAGAAGTGAAGAAATGAAGACCAAAACCGAAGAAGAAGAGGATCAAAGATTGAAGACATGAAGATGAAGACATTCTGCGGAGCAGAGGCGATCGCCACCATCACCCAAACTTTCTATGATCAACTTGATTGACTGTTGTGTGGATACTTGCTATGTGAAACCCCTTCTCATCATATATATTCTCACCCAAACTTTCTTTGCTTGATACTTGTTAATTTTTGTGTTTCATACAATCAACCCCCCCCCCCCTTGGTTACTTGTTACTTGTTCGTTAGTTGGTATTTCGCTTGACTGCATAGCGATTGGTGTTTTGATTCCCTTGGGTTCGACCTCTAGTTTCTTGCTATACTTTAGTTAGTGTTTAGAGTTTTCTTTGATTTGGAACTACGACTTTAGCCTCATCAAATTTGGCGCCGTTGCCGGGGATTTTGAATTATTCCAATTCAGTGTTAATTGTGACTTATCAACTATTTGGTGTGAACCTTTATGGTTCAGACCCGTGCTACTAACTCATCTCTTGTTGCTTTTGATTCAGAGATTGAGAGGACGTTCCACAGGAACCGAAGAGCAACTTTGAACCAAAGTAGCGAGATGGGTGATCGACATGTTCCGCCACTGCCTACTATGAGGCAGCTCACTGCCCCGAACTTAGATCAACAACCTCTGGCAGTGAGGTTTCCTGAGATAGCTGAGGGTGTGAATTTTCAGCTAAAAGCTGGATTGATTCATGAGCTTCCACACTTTCATGGCTTAACAGGTGAGGATCCAAACAAACATTTGGCTCAGTTTCATGCCATATGTTCTAGCATGAAGCCGAGGGGTGTTACTGAGGAACAGGTAATGTTAAGAGCTTTCGGATTCACTCTGAAAGACGCTGCTAATGATTGGCTTTACTATCAAGCCCCTGGGAGTATTGATACTTGGGCCAAGATGAAAAAGGTTTTCTTGGAGAAATACTTTCCAACAACTAAACTGAGCAGCCTGAAAAAGGACATTACAAATCTCCAACAACACGCAACTGAAAGTCTCTATGAATATTATGAGAGATTCAAGAAGTTGTGCTCAAGCTGTCCTTTCCACAGCTACACTGATTAGGATCTTCTCATGTATTTGTTTAGTGGCCTGATTGATGAGGATCGTCGTATGGTGAATGCATCATGTGGAGGTAACTTTTTAAGATTAACTATACCTCAGGCTACTGAAATGTTTGAGGAATTAGCTGAGAGCTCAAGGCAATTTGGTAGCAGGCAAAGAACACAGTCAATAAGTTCACTTGATCCCGCTAAAATTCAAAGTGATATGAATGAACTGAAAGATATGATGAAGTCTTTTATGCTGGAAAGTGGTGGTCGACAACACGTGAGAGCTTGTGGGGTATGCACACTTACAGGGCATCTTACTGATGAGTGCCCACAACTCCAAGAACCGAATGCTGAGGTAAATGTTGCAGGAGGATGGCAACCTAGGCCTAGATTTGATCCTTATGCTAATCATTATAATCCAGGTACAAGTAATCATCCTAACTTGAGGTGGGATAATCAGAATAATGTTCAAAACCCTCAAGTATTGCAAAATCACCAAAATCAGCCTAGACCTCAAAACTCTCTGACTGCTGAAGAGATGATTAAGTCCTTAGCTCAGTATGTGATGCAACAAAATGCTAAAACGGAGTCGAGTATTCATAATCTTGAGAAACAGATAGGACAAATTGCTAAAGCTGTGAGCAACTTAGAAGCCAGAGATTCAGGAAAGCTACCATCTCAAACGGTAGTAAACCCGAGAGAAAGTGTCAGTGCTGTGACATTGAGAAGTGGAAAATTATTGGTTGAGGAATCTAATGCTGAAAAGGGCAAACAGAAGCAAAATCCCGAGACAGAAACTCCAGAAGACCGACCGCGATCGCCAAACATTGGTGGCGATCGCGGGAACATTACAGAGAGCAAGCAAAATCTGGCCGAGAAGGAACCGCGATCGCCACATATCATTGGCGATCGCCATACTTCAACAGAAGCTGAAGGGTCGCGACCGCGATCGCCGTACATTGATGATTATGTTCGCCCCAACTTTCCTCCTCTATTCTCACAGAAGCCTGTGGCTCCCTTTCCCGAGGCATTGAAGGACACTCGAAGGCCAGAGAACGATAAAGAAATCTTCGAAACCTTTAGTAGGTGCGAGGTAAACATCCCTTTACTTAAACTTGTCAAGAGTATTCCTAGATTTGCAAAATTTTTGAAAGAAGTTTGCACAATTAAAAGGAATCAAAACCTTAAGGGAAAACAAAAGGTTAAAGTTAGTGAACAAGTTTCTGCTGTGTTCCAAAGACGTATGCCTAAGAAATGTGGTGACCCAGGCATGTTTAGCATTCCATGTGTGATTGGTGAAACTAAATTCGAAAAATCTATGCTAGATTTAGGAGCATCAATCAATGTTTTGCCTTATTCTCTGTATGAATCACTAGGCCTAGGACCATTGCATGAAACAGGAATTGTTGTTCAACTTGCTGATAGATCTAATGTGTACCCGAAAGGGGTGGTTGAAGATGTTCTTGTTATGGTTGGTGACTTGATTTTTCCTGTTGATTTCTTTGTTTTGGATATGGAGCATGACAAGCATGCAACACCTATTTTGTTAGGTAGGCCTTTTATGAAAACTGCTCAAACTAAGATTGATGTGAACAGTGGGACACTGACAATGGAATTTGATGGGGAGAAGGTTGAATACAACATTTATGATGCTATGAAACACCCCATTGATGACCATTCTTTATGTTCTATTGATGTGATTGAGCCTATTGTGCAAGATGTGTTTGATGTTACTTGTTGTGATGAGCTGAAATCGATCATTGAGAATGATGTGGAGGATCCACATGCATATATGTCTCTATCCACTAACATGCAGGTAGTCTTGGCACAATTGAATGTTGAAGCCTCCCTACACTTATGTGGGCAATGGCCCCTTAGAACTAATAGTGTCGAGCGAGAAGCTCCTACCATCTATTGTGCAGGCACCAGAAGTTGAATTGAAGGAGCTGCCCAAACATTTGAAGTATGCTTTTCTTGGAAAAGGTCAAACATTACCGGTTATTATTTCAAGCCATCTTTCCAAGGAGCAAGAGGAGAAATTAGTGGCAGTGCTTGAAGAGCATAAGGTAGCTTTGGGATGGACCATTGCAGACATCAAAGGGATTAGTCCCTCGACATGTATGCATAGGATTTTGCTAGAAGGGGATCCCAAACCATCCAGACAACCCCAGAGGCGGCTCAATCCACCAATGACTGAAGTGGTGAAGAAGGAGGTGTTGAAACTCCTGCAGGCAGGTATGATTTTTCCTATCTCTGACAGCCAATGGGTTAGTCCTACACAATGTGTCCCCAAGAAGGGCGGTATTCAGGTTGTAGAGAATCAACAAGGAGAGTTCGTTCCTACCAGGTTACAAACAGGTTGGCGAGTTTGCATTGATTACCGTAAGCTGAATGCGGTAACTAGAAAGGATCACTTTCCTTTACCATTTATTGATCAAATGCTTGAGCGACTTGCTGGTCGCCCTTTCTATTGCTTTTTGGATGGATACTCAGGTTATTTTCAGATTGCCATAGCTCTAGAGGATCAAGAGAAAACGACATTTACATGCCCTTTTGGTACTTTTGCATACCGCAGGATGCCATTTGGGTTGTGTAACGCACCCGGTACATTCCAAAGGTGTATGGGGAGTATTTTTTCTGAGTATGTGGAAAATTTCATTGAGGTTTTTATGGATGATTTCACAGTTCATGGTGATAGTTTTGATGCATGCTTAAACCATTTGACATTAGTGCTTAAAAGATGTGTAGAAACTAACTTGGTTCTTAATTCTGAAAAGTGTCATTTCATGGTTGAGCAAGGTATTGTGTTAGGGAATATTGTGTCAGCTAGGGTTATTGAGGTCGATAAGGCGAAGATTGATGAATTCAGTCTTTGCCTTGTCCTACTAATGTGCGGGAAGTTCATTCTTTTCTAGGCCATGCAGGTTTCTATCGCAGGTTTATTAAGGACTTTTCAAAGACCTCATCACCACTATGTGTGCTGCTGAAAAAGGAGGTTGATTTTGAGCTTAATGACGAGTGCAAGAAGGCGTTTGATGAGTTGAAAACTCGTTTGACAAGTGCACCAATTATTCAGGCGCCAGATTGGTCTCGACCTTTTGAGATCATGTGTGATGCTAGTGACTATGCAGTTGGAGCAGTTCTTGGACAAAAAGAAGCAAGAGCTTCCCATGTAATTCATTATGCTTCTATGACCTTGAACGGAGCGCAAAGGAACTACTCCACCACTGAGAAGGAGATGCTAGCAATTGTGTTTGCCTTGGAGAAATTCAGACAATATCTACTTGGTACCAAGGTAATTGTTTATAATGACCATGCAACACTTCGTTATCTTATGACGAAGAAGGATGCCAAACCAAGATTGATTCGATGGATCTTATTGCTGAGTGAGTTTGATGTGGAAATTCGAGACAACAAAGGTGCTGAAAATTTGGTGGCTGATCACTTGAGTAGATTAGTCAGTGCAGATGACAAGCCAGATATGAAGGAGCAAATTCAGGGAAATTTCCCTGACGACAATCTGTTCGGAGTAGCTACTGTGGCCATGTAGCTACTGAGTCACGACCGCGATCACCATTAGACTATGGCGATCGCCATACATCCACAGAGAGTTCTTCCTCTCTCGAATTACCACCGCGAGCGCCACATGTTGGTGGCGATCGCCACACTTCCACAAAAGCTTTCCTCGATTCTGGACCGCGACCGCGATCGCCATACATTGGTGGCGATCGTCGTTGGCTCGCAGAGACTTACATTGACTTTGATCTTGAAGCTACGCTCCTCGCTCTAAAAACCTTCAAACCTTGGTACGCAAATTTAGTGAACTTTCTTGTCATAGGCGAGTTCCCTCCTAATTTTTCCAAGGCTCAAAAGGATAAGATGAAAAGCGAAGCTAGATTCTATGTGTGGGATGATCCCTATCTTTGGAGACACTGTAATGATCAGGTGATTCGTCGATGCCTTCCTGATAATGAGGTACAATCTGTCTTGTCTTTTTGTCATTCTTATTCATGCGGGGGTCACTTTGGGGCAAATAGAACAGCTAGGAAAGTGTTGGATGCAGGTTTGTATTGGCCACACATCTTTCGGGATGCTTATGACTATTGCAAAACCTGTGATCAATGCCAACGAGTTGGGAACATGTCTCAAAAGAATGAGATGCCTCAAGCACCAATCATCTTTTGTGAGATTTTTGATGTTTGGGGGATTGACTTTATGGGACCTTTTCCTAGCTCATTCGGGAACTTATATATTTTGCTTGCGGTGGACTACGTTTCCAAATGGGTGGAAGCGAAGGCCACCAAGACTGATGATTCTCAAGTTGTAGCAGGGTTCTTGAAAGAGAACATATTTGCTCGTTTTGGTATTCCCAAGGCTCTCATAAGTGACAGGGGTACTCATTTTTGTAACAAGACGGTGAGTGCATTGCTGAAGAAGTATCATGTCACTCAGAGGGTCTCCACTGCCTATCATCCACAGACCAATGGACAAGCTGAGTTGTCAAACAGGGAGATCAAGACCATCTTACAGAAGACAGTAGCTCCCAACAAGAAGGATTGGAGCCTGAGACTTAATGATGCATTGTGGGCCTACCGCACAGCCTACAAAACTCCTATAGGTATGTCACCCTATCGATTAATTTTTGGTAAAGGTTGTCATCTTCCAGTGGAGCTTGAGCATAAAGCATTATGGGCTGTCAAGAAATGCAACATGCAAATTAGTGAAGTTGGAGAATTCAGGAAGCTGCAATTGAGTGAGCTAGAGGAAGCAAGACTCGATTCCTATGACAATGCTGTCATACATAAGGAGAAGACGAAAGCTTGGCATGACAAGAACATTTTGAGAAAGAACTTCAAAACAGGTGATAAAGTTCTATTATTTCGGTCATGCCTGAAACTTTTCCCGGGTAAGCTTAAGTCTAGATGGATAGGACCATATGTTGTTGCCCAAGTCTTTCCCCATGGAGCAGTGGATTTATATGATGGGGAGATTCATAAGGTATTTAAGGTAAATGGGCAACGGTTGAAAGCCTATCATGAAGGTTTCACCAACGAGGCCATTTATGAGCAATATTTTACTGAGCCTATTGATGAAACCTGATTAAAAGGCATAAGGTCGAGCCACGACGTTAAATAAGGCGCTACTCGGGAGGCAACCCGAGGTTTGAGTTTGCTTTTGTTTTTGTTCGGGGTAATTTTCTTGTTAGTTTTTCTATGGACAGGAGGAAAGCACCGAAGCTTAGGGTCCGCTACAGTCAGTAGCCAATCCCGCTGTAAGTCTTCTCTCTCAAAAAAAAAAATTCAATCCGAGAAAAGAAGAATATATCGGATTCAAAAAAAAAAGAAAAAAAGAAAGAAAAGATTTGGGCCGGATTTGAGCCATGGGCCGACCAGTTGTGCATGTGGGCCGGCTGAAAATGTCTACGATAAACAAATAAAGCCCAATCCCAATCTGATATCACCCCCTACCTACCCTCACCAATAAAATCCCAGCAGCCCCCCATTATAAAATCAAACCCTAGCCACCCCAAGAACTCAATAGCCACCCCCAAAAAACCCCATAGCCACCAAGCTCTCATCCTCCCTCAAACCACCACAAAAATCGACCCTCTCCCCTCAAAACACCACAAAACCGACCACACTCCCACCGGAATCACATAGCAGTTCGCCGGAAACCGCAACCACGATCGCCTCCATCTCACGGCGATCGCCATCTGTTGACAGAAGCCGAACTTCGGAAACACAACGCGACCGTGATCGCCACTGTAGCACCGCGATGGCCATTGCACTACAGAAGCTATTCGTGAAGAATTCCAGCGACCGCAATCGCCATTCTGTTCTGCAGCACCAATTTTGCTTCGAAATTTTGTGAGTACAACTTCGTTTCTCTCCTTTGCTATTCATTCCCTTATTATACAATGGTGAGAGGAGTCAAGAGATGTATGACTAAAAAGAAGAAAGAGGTTTGAGATTTTGTGGATTCTAAAACTGTAGTTACTACTAAGTTCTTTTGCGTGCCCACTTTGCAATTGTTGGGTTTGGAAGAGTGCACCTTGGCATTGTTGATCCATGGTGGTTTAGGTGGACTTATGACAAAAAACGCTCCCACTGATGAGACTTTGACACGAGACTTTATTGCTACCTTCTCATTCAGTGCAGAGGAACGAAATATTGTTTTTATGCTGCAGGGTAAAGAGTATGTTCTTGGTTTTGATGATTTGAGTATACTATTTGGGGTGACCAAGGACCCTAGTGAAGGTTGGAGTGAGACTGATCAGAGGGCTGCAGATTTCTGGTTTCATGCTACAGGGCAGGTACTGAACCCTTCTGTTACCCAGTATAATTACGAGTTCACTCATCCTTGCCTTAGGCTAGCTCACAAGGTGATAGCCATGTGTTTCTTGGGACGTGGGGAGGTGAACAAGGTCTCTGCTCAGGATCTACAGTTTTTATGGAGCCTCACACCTGAATGTGGGACCGTTCCAGATTGGATCCTGCTTTTTTGCCATAGTGTTGCCAAATACAGGAAAATGGGCAAGAAGGTGGGCAAGATAAGTATGGGAGGGATGGTCACTCTCATTGCCCGTCTCTGTTTAGGAGATGATGCTATCCCTAGTGGTAGCAGCAACTCCAACTATGTTTATGATGTTTCAGGGCTGAGGCGTGCACTGCTTCTAGATGTGCGCCGGGATATTTATACGTGGTTGTCCAAGCATGAAGGCACACACAAGATGCGTCTACCTAGATTCATTCCCTTTGGTCCTCTTGCAAGGGACTTTCGACTATTGCCTGATGGTGCTGAGGCTGAGGAGTCTGACGAGGAGTCGGAGATGGAAGTTGACATGGGAGGTCATGATGGTGCTCTGGGGGCTGATCAGGGCGGTCCTCAGGCTGCTGCCCCGGGATTTGATTATGAGCGGATGTACAGTTTGATGGAGAGTATGTCTCTTCAGCAGCAGACATTCGGGACACAGCTAGCTGAGGTGAGCCGGACTGTGAGCAGCTATGACAGTCGGTTCACCAACATTGAGCAGACCATGCAGACGTTGCAACAGAGGCAAGAGGAGTTCTTTAGGGGTGCAAAACCCTACTATCCACACCATCCACCACCATCACCACAGTGAGTATTATCCTTGCTTCCCCATTTACAATTGTATGTCCTTTATTTTCCATTGAGGACAATGTTTCATTCAAGTATGGGGCAGGGGATGATATGAGTAGTTGTACATATTTACTTTCCTAGCATTTCACAACCCAAGTGGATCAGAACAATTTACAGGACTGGTTTTCCAAATGTTTCCTTGAATAAAGTGACGCTTTACCTGAGGAAGTTATGAGGATTCTTCTGGATAAGGAGGAAATGAAATGGGAGAAGCTTGCTAATAGTGAACTTGGAGGTTTATGGCAGATTGATGGATCTCTTGAAACATGGTCTTGGAGTTTGAATGTACCAATGTTGAGCAGCCTTTCTAAAGAAGACGAGGTAATTATTTGTTAAGAATTGTGTAGATTAGATCTTACGACCTATTTTTTCCTGTGTTCGTCTGTATGGTGTTTTTTCTTATTAAGGTTGTTATGTGCTTTGTATGTAGTGGTGTCCTCTCTCTTTCCTTTCTATTTCTATTTCTTTGCCTTAGCAGTCCATTTGAAAACATCCTCCTGACTGCCCGGGGAAAGGATGTGAACATCTTAACCTCCCACACCTCGCTTATGTGGGGCTTTCATGGGGAGTTGATGTACCATCATTTTTAGTAGGTATCTGCAGGACCTTATCATTGGCCATTTCTATCTTCATTCAAGTTGAACACATTATTTTTGGCTATGTTTGGTTGTTTCTACTAAGCTTTCCGACAACTTGCCCTCTTAGTTAGAACCATGTAGTCATTTGTATGAAAGAGAACTTAGCAGTTCAAGCCATTTTAATATCAGGTGCAGGTATTGTCACAAGCATACCTTGGCGCAGTAGAACGTTATAAAGACCAGAGAAATAAAGTGTCACGATTGAAGAAAAAGATATCTCGCACTGAAGGATTTAGAGAATACAAGAAGATTGTGGATATGGATAGCTTCACAGAAGAAAAGATTAGGCGTCCGAAGAGCAAAGCCAATCGTCTGATTAAGAGAATAGAGCAGATTGAACCATCAGGCTGGAAAGAATTTTTGCAGGTAATAATGCTTGTGTTAAACCTTTGCTGGCATTATTGACCACAATATCCCCCCTAGGTACTCTTTAATCTGATTAATCTGCACCAGGTCAGCAATGTGATACATAAAAGTAGGGCATTAGACAGCAATACGAATATCATATTCCCCCTTGGTGAAACAACATCTGCAATTTGGGGGGAAAATGAGCTCTGGCTGGCAATGGTTCTGAGGAATAAAGTATTGCTTGGACTCAAACCTCCACAACTTGTTGTTGTATGTGGTAGTTTGGTATGTGAAGGAATAAAGGTCCGTCCTTCGAAAAACAACAGGTATAAAAATATATCTGCTTGTAGGCAGTCCAAAGAAGGCCGTACAGTTCAATTTTCCTTGTTGTATCTTCAATTACTTTAGCTTTATGTGTTTTGATGCAGTTACATTTACGAAGCTTCAACTACTGTGACTAAGATTGTTCTCAGGCCAAGACAAAGGGAAAATGTTCTCTATTGTGTTTCTTGATGACGGTACATGGAAAAGATTTTATAAGCAACTACAACATTTTCCTTTCGGTAATTTCGTACTGTTTGTTTTCATACCATGATTTACATTCTATTCTGCCTATTTAATTTTACAATTCTTCTCTTAAAGTTGGTCTGTATTACACGACAGCAAAAACCAGCTGCTGCATTGGATATTTTCAATTTGCAACAGCTATGCCATTTAATGATTTTGAGGAGATACAAGACCCGATTCACATGATTATTCATACTACCGACTCTATGACAGCTTGGTATGTTGATTCAATAGAGCTTCATAAATTTTTAAATCGATTTGAGTCTTTAACAACTTTGATGAATGTTTTTTTATGACAATATTGTCTTTGACTACTCTTTGCATGGAATATAAGTTTCAATTCCACACTTAGCAAAAATAATTGTGTTGTTTAATAAGTCTGATTACTTGATTCAGATTTATATCCAGTACAATATTTTTGGTTTTGCATTAATTTTGCTTCTATTTCTACAGTATCTATTAACCACTACAACAACCAACATTAGCTTTTGTTTTTCATCAATTTTTCTTCTGCTTTGCATCAGTAGTTAACCATTATAGCAGACAAAAACAACTTATATAATTTACTTCTGTTTTGCATCTTCTTTGCTTTTGTTTGACTTCTGTTTTACAAGGACTTCTATTTTAAATTCTGATATGCAACAAATTATATTTTTGCTTCTAATTTACCGCAACCAAATTCTGCTTATGACATATTATATCCTTGATTGGCTTCAACTATAATCTTTCGGTTAGGAACTTTATAGGCATTGAAAGGTGAAAATTACTAAATTCCATATTATTCTTTAAGTAGCTTTGAAATGTTTGGAGCTTATGGTTTTGTTTCCCAATAAAATATTTAGTCTTTCTCTGGTGCACCTCAATAAAGATTTTTCATTTTTGAGCTTCTTTTTTCAGTTTTTCTTTATTGTTACCCACCTTTGGAGTTATGGAGGTCTAACAGTAGAAAAACGAAAGCCCAAATCTTTTTCCAGCCATTAATCACAGGTGAGAAGTTCTTCTTATAGTTGATTTGTTTCATTTTTACACTTGTGCATTGGTTGAAATAGATTTACTTAGAGTTAGAACACATTTAGTAAGAATTTACTTTGTGGTCAGTCATTAGTTACCACACAAATCTGATGATGTGCATTAAGATTTTTGATGACGTGTATTAAGAATTTGAAAATTTCCACGGTGATCACTTTCCATATACTATACAAGCCATGTGTGTTAGTTTCATTCATGTTGATTGTGTTGCTGCTTGGTGAGTTATCATTGTTTTTTAATAGGTGAGCTAATGGTCACTCCTCGTATCCAGTTATCCACACATTTTTCCAGCCTAAATACTACTCAAATGACTTGCAGCCATTAAAAATTTCTTCTAAATGTAATTTCAGTCTGAGTGTTTTTTTTTACATTCATAAGTATGAATGGTTTCTTATTTTCGAGTGTCACCCATGTGATTTACTTATATATTGGATATTTTGGATTTGCGCGGGGAGTCCATCGATTGAATGCTTTTAAATTTGATGAGTAATAAATATAGAACTAGGTCATTACCCGCAAGTTTCTGGATTGTTCATTAATTGATCTTTTGTTCTGGTAACTTTTTTTTTTGAATTGATTTGTGGTAATGCGAATTGCAAACAGTGATGAAACTTCTGGATGATGCACATGAGCAGATCGATACTGCAATCTGGACGGCTATTAATTAGTTTGACATGTTTTTGGATTGTTCATGATGAGGCAAGTGTCTTCTCTCATATATTAATGGTCCAGTTGCACTATGTTGTTATTGCCTTCTTAAATTCATACAACCAAGAGACTCTAATAGTATATTCAAGCATCAATATCATGTCAAACTCAACTTGCAATGACACGGTATACACTAATGTTGATGTCGTCTTTTGAATTCGTGCAACTAAGAGACTCGAAGATTTGAGCCGAGTTGACTCCAAATCAACAATTGCAACCGAAAATCAAATTTCTCCGTTGGGTATCGATTCTCTAAGAGCATGTCATTGTTGGGGGATTGATAATACCTTGAGTCCTATATAAGAAAAATATCGCATAATGTTTCAAGACGCAACTGAATTTGCTGTGACAACTTGAAAAAAGAAATTAGAAAGTCTTTGAAATTATTGACTCTCTTATGTAAGTTTATTTCTTGATTCCACTACTTCATTTTATGGTGTTAAGAACTTCAACAAGTCTTCTAGAGAACTTATAACTTGACTGCAAAAGTTTAATGGTGTTAATTACTATGAGGTATTTAAGTTTATTTTGTATAGATTATTACGAAAGTGGAGTTAATAGTGGTGAAATATTTTGGCCAGTGGATTCACATGAGTTTGAGTTTGGGATATTATCCAAGTCTTTCTAATTTTGAATCTCTTGGGAGTTGGTGACTTGCAATCTTTATTATTGTAGCGAATACTAAAACCACGCAATCGGTCGTTGTGAACTTCTTTACGTGTTAATCTGTTATGATGCTAGATAGAGGAGTCCTTTGCATGGAAGTTTTCATATCCATGTCCTTTTGCTATAAAATTCCAAAGGAACTGAAAGAATCAAGAAATATTTGAACCAGTAAAGAGTAAACTTTCTTTGTATTACAAACTTTAGCATATACATAGTAAATTTTATATATATACACATGGATGAGGTTCAAAATGTTGGGCTCGATGAGAGACTTAGCAACTTGGAGTCAAAGAACAAAATTCTTTGTCAACATAGTAAATTTTATATATATACACATGGATGAGGTTCAAAATGTTGGGCTTGATGAGAGACTTAGCAACTTGGAGTCAAAGAACAAAATTCTTTGTCAACAGAAAAGCAAGAAATACTAGAAAATCAAGTGAGCATTTTAACTTCCCCTCAGTTTTGGTTGGTTGGTTCGTATAAATAACATTTTTGTTTTACTAAAAGTTATCTGATTTTTTTCGTTGTCCAGGTTTGAAATTACTGCAACTGTATAATAGAGATTGTTGATATTTCTTTCTAGACGCTTTGCAGACTGGGATGGCTTCAGGATAGCAATGCAGTATTGTCTCACTTCAATTACTTCTCAGAGAATTGCTTCAATGAGGTTGCAACTGATTTTGCGAAAAATACACGTATGTTGAGATCAATGAAGTCTGACCTCGATCACGTATTCCAGAGACTAAGGTGTGATCGATTCTCTTGCAATTTTGTCAAAAATACAAGTATGATGGTGCTTAGTGTGAAATGATGTGTGTGAATGCATTTGGTAGCACGAGTTTCATTCTCTTCTTTTTCCAATACGTAATTAACTAATTATGAATAGATCATATATATATATATATATATATATATATATATATATATATATATATATATATATATATATATTTTGTCTAAACTATATATATACTTTTTTACTAAAAAAATAACTTTGTTGAGATTACATTGCAATATTTTAGAAGACTGTGAATATCATTAGCCTCAGTCTAATTTTCGGACACATATCTAACAACATTAAACAACATACGAAATTCACAATTGCCCTGCGCGAAGCGCGGGGTTCCGAGTCTAGTCTTCTATATATAATTAAAAATTAGCCCCTTTAACAAAATAACGTCAAGTCTAAATAATGTTGAAACATACTCTTTCTTCTAACTTCTCGCATTTAATTAGGCTTTTAAAGTTGTCATCTCACGTCTTTTAGTTCTGTCAGTTGCTCTTACTTTCATTTAATCTCCTAATTTGAGCATTTTGTTTATGTTTTGAGCGTATACTCTGTTCGTTTCCGTATCACATTTCCCTCATTGATTTTTACATGTTCCAAGGGTACGTCTTTTGAGATATTATGTGACCAAGTGCAGTTGTCTTTTGAGATTCTCTTTCAGCGAGTTGTTATTATGTAGATAATAATTTTAAATATCACTAATTAATAATTACACCTTTCAGATTTCATTACTAATCAATAAGTTAAAATTTATATATTTTATTAATTAAGAACATCTATTTTTTTATTATTAAAAGTTTCTGCATAAATACATATGTAAAATAATATCGAAATATATAAATATCGATAAAAGTAAATGCGTCAAGCCCGCGCGAGTCGTGGAAAATGACCCGGTTACCTAAGAAAAAGTACTTGAAATTGAGAAGATAATTAAATTGGTCTCAAAATTCAGTTAGTTTTTTATCCGTAAGGGGGATTATACCCATTTTATTCCAAAATAACAACGATTACAGCATATCATTAGCAACACAATCTTTCTCAAGGAAACTAAAAGTCCCACAGGTAGTTAAAAAAATAAAGTGGGAAGACGGCGGACGAGATATGTCATATGTATGAGCCGCGGAGCCGTTAAGCCGAGATAAAGAGGGTAACTAGTACGGAGTAGGAATTTAGGACGAGATGAGAGCCAGAAAGTTGAAATTGTCGCTTTCTATGGATAATAATGTGGGGCCCAGTACAACTTCTTGATGGGCCTGGCTCACTTTTGTGTGGGCCCATCACTCACTCATTCTATTTATAGCGGTTTTACATAGAAATAACTAGGTCCAATAACCACCTGAATTTGACATTAAAAAAAAGTTTATAACCCTTTTTATTTAGACTAAATAAACTAACTCAATCTATTATATAACAAAAAAGATATTTATTAGGTTATATAACAAAAAAGAATATTGATTTTTATCTTTTATCATATCATATCTTTATCTTATATATATATATATCTTTATATTTTATTATATTATCAATCTAATTAAGTTGAGTTATTAATGAACTTAAAATATAAAACATAAATCGGAAACTATAAATTATAAATCATAAAGTATAAACTAAAATATATAAACTAATTAATAGTATAAAATATAAATATATATTATTAAAATATTTATTACATGTGACCCCGTACATGGTACGGGAACACACGCTAGTATATATATACTAAAACAGAACGTTGTTTTGCCACATGTCGCCCTTATATTCAATTTGCCTATGTGTCGACCTCTAAGCTATGCTACATCATCCACCATGTCATCCTCCACATCATCCGACTTTATATTTTGATATATATCTTTGAATTAAATAAGTAAAAAAATCAAAAAGATATCTAATAGGTTATATAACAAAAAGAAATATGGATTTTTATCTTTTAGCATATCATATCTTTATCTTATATATATATATATATATATATATATATATATATATATATATATATATATATATATATATATATCTTTATCTATTATGTTATCAATCTAATTAAGTTGAGTTATTAATAAACTTAAACTATAAAACATAAATCGTAAACTATAAACTATAATATATAAATTATAAAGTACAATCTATAAACTAATTAATAGTATAAAATGTAAATATATTATTAAAATATTTATTACATGCGACCCCGTACATGGTACGAGAACAAACGCTAGTTATTACTATTAAAGTGTTTTTTCAATGTAAAGGGCGAAATAGAAGCAGTAAAATATGGTGCTGTTCCTACTCAACTATATGCACCTACTTTGTTATATTCAAGTTGATTTTATTGAAGGTCAGAGTTCGTACATCTCATTTCCACTGAATTTAATCATGATAATTTAGGCAAGTTAGATGGTTTCTTGGTGTAAAAATTAGTGTTAAGGTGTATAAAATGATGAAATATATATAAACCACTTTATTGTTTTTATAAATCTAAAATCAATAGAATCTATTTGATACGTATTAATTTATCTGTAATAAACGAATCTTTCAACATGCAAGGCATGAATTTGCGATATTAGAAATATATACTTTTAAATAAAAGGTTATAGATATAAGCAGGGGCGGACCTACATGGAAAAATGAACGGAATTGTATATATTTTCAATACGAGTCCATGCATATAAAATTCATCAAAATCGGACATCCTTTGACCCATGAAAACCCCAAAATACGAAACTCTCGAATGTTGCAAAACCACGCCGCCGCAATACAAGACTAGACGATCAAGATGGCGTGATCCGAGCTATTCGAGGTTAGGGATGCAACACGAGGTCTTCTTTTTAGTTCCTTACACGTTTTTTCATGTGTTGTTTCATTTTGAAACATTACAAGCTATTTTTTCATGTATTGTTTAATTTTGAATAGTCACAAGATAGATTTTTTTTTTATTGAATTGATCTTTGTAAAAAATTCTACTAGAATTTTTTGTCGTTGAACTGTGTTGTTTAGGGTGTTGAACTGATGTAAATATTTTGTTTGTGTATGCTTGATCCTTGATGCGAATAGTATTGAGATGATTATTAGTATTGATTGTATATACGTTTGATTAGAATTATGTTAAATACTTATGCAATCAAATTTTTTTTTAGCCGAAATAGGCCTCCACTGACTTGAAATCCTGGGTCCGCTACTAGATATAAGCAAACATTCATACACACGTAATCTATAATTCTATATGAACGGATTTTTCATCTGTATATGATTGCATTTATGATAATAAAAAAGAGAGTAAAAACTCAAATCCGCTCATATACAATTATACTAATATAAAAATCATGTACTATGTGAGTAAATAAGATTATATGTTAATATTATATTACTTCCTTATTTATAGATATCCTCTTTGTAATTGGTATATATATGTCCTTTAGAGGCTAATGAGAACATCGGAATATTTTCCCATATCTCTTTCTTTCATTGTATCGGAGCGGGTTACGCTCTAACCCTAATTTTTTTTTAAACTCTAACCCTAATTTCAGCCGCCACCACTCCACCACCTTACCATCACTGCCGCCGACCATCTACTCTCTTTCGCTGTCGTCCTCCATGGTCGATCCGAAGGAACAGTCCGGTATGTCAGATGACTTGTTTACCGGAGCGTATCTGTCTACTGTGTCTTCATTTTATCTACCTAAATCGACTTATACCCCTTGTGGGCAGTCTGGTTTTGATATATCCAAGTGTTATCACTTGATTTGTTATTCCGATGGACTCAGATCTAAGTTTCATGGGTGTACAGACCCTTCAGAGTTCAGCATCGGCGATTCGGATCTGTCTACTTCGCTAATCCGCTGGCGCGGCCATGTCACCCGCTGGTGCGGCCCAGTCATCTGCGATCGCGGTTTTGCCTCTACAGCTGTTGTTGCTGTTTGCTCAAGTATGTCTTCTCATGTTCGTTTCGAACCTAATCAGCAGGACCGTAAAACTATAGGGTCGGCTCTCAGTGGTGATCAGTGGAACACTGTAGTCGCCATGTTCGGTCCATGCCTGACCGCTCTTCTGGTATGTCTTTTACTTGGATTTTGGATATAGGTCCTTCATTCCATATGACAGGTAATAGATCTCTTCTTCGGGATATTATTCCTGCATCTTTGGTCTCTATTAAGTTACCGGATAATCGTTATGATGCAGCCACCCAGGAAGGCACTTTGACATTGTCTGATATTTCTCTAAGTCGTGTGTTATATACTCCTCAACTAGACTGCAATCTGATTTCTTTTGCTCAGCTTCTTCAAGAGAAGAAGTATTTGGCTCTGCTTACTGACAAGATGTGTGTGATTTAGGAAAGCAATTCGAGGACGGTGATTGGAGTGGGTGGGCAAGGGGGGTGTCTATTGGCTTCACACGTTGGGGTCGACCGCTCGTGCTTTCCATTCAGCAACTACGTCTTCCGCATGTTTATTTTTTTGGCATAAAAGGAAGGGTCATCCGTCTTTGTCTGTTTTGTCTTCAATTCCTGCAGTAGGCCGCTTTGCAAGAAAAGATATTACCGTTGATCTGTGGGATGTATGTTTCAAGGCGAAACAAGTTCGAAATAGTTTTCCTTTGAGTTCTACTAAAGCTGATGGCATCTTTGATTTGATTCATTGTGATGTCTGGGGACCTTATAGTACTCCTGCTACTATGGGTGTCATGTATTTTCTGACTATTATTGATGATCATTCGAGAGCAGTATGGACCTTTCTTATGACTCATAAGTCTGAGGTTGCAGGTTTGTTTCACAAGTTTTGTGTTATGGTAAGAACGCAATTTCAGAAAGTCATTAAGCGTTTTCATTCAGACAATGGTACTGAGTTCTTGTGTTTGAAATCATTCTTTGATGCTCAAGGAATATTGTTTGAGACTTCTTGTCCCTATACTCCACAGCAGAATGAGAGAGTGGAGAGAAAACATCGCCACATACTCAATGTGGCTCGTGCACTACGGTTTCAAGGCTCTTTACCTTTGGAATTTTGGGGTCAATGTGTCCTTATAGCTGCACATCTCATCAACCGGACACCCACGCCTTTACTAGGGAACAAGACCCCTTATGAAGTCTTGTATCAGCGGGAGCCAAAGTTCTCTCATTTACAGGTTTTCTGTTGTCTATGCTTTGCTTCACTGATTCCTCGATCACATGACAAATTTGTGTCTCGTAGTCAAAAATGTGTCTTCTTAGGCTATCCTATTGGCCAATCAGGTTGGAAGTTGTATGATCTCAAAACAGATCAAATCTTTATTTCTCGGGACGTAGTATTTTGTGAGTCTGTTTTTCCTCATGGAGAACCCAAAGCTCTTTCATCTTCATCTCCTAGTCTCGTTCATCTTGCGGTTTATGAGGATGACAGTACACGGACGCAAGAACCGCCACCGCGGGAATCAAGCAGCGATCGTGGCTTACCAACAGAAGCTACTAAAATATCAGAGACCGATATTTCATCATCTAGGCTCTTGGATCTTCCTTGATCCAAGACTTTCCAATCATTCTCATTTATCATATTAAAAAACTTTATTACATGAAACTTATGCCATTCAAAATTATCTATCCTATTATTATCATTATAAGTCTACACTTAGAACTACAATTTAGATACCAATGTAAGAGAAGGGAAAAGATTATTTTCCTTACCTCTCTCTACTTTCTCTCACTAATAACTCAATCTGTATTCTTCCACATCCTTCTCCATCCTTCATGTACATAGCCACTTCCGATGTCTGATCGATCTCGTTGGTAGGCCTTCTGGTTTTGTCCATGGCCCAGGTAAGTTTTCCTTTTCTTTTCTCCCAAAAATTGACAACCAAGATCACAACCCTGTTCAAAATCAAGTTCAAAACAAAAGTACTGTTAACTGCTGTAATTTTCTTCATCACAATTGTTTTGATGTTACTTTAACGATTCCCATCCCTCAAAGGACATCCCAGGTAGTGTGTTGGATAAGTGATTTTGATTTCTTTTTAGATCTGGAATTCCTTCTTCTCAGATCAATTTTCAAACTCAAACCTAGGTATAGTCTCCTTTTCCCCTGTCTCTTTCTGATCCTTGTTGATGGGTGTTCAATCAACACAGTGTAGCATAATAAAGAAAAACATGATACTATGGAATTGTGTTTTGAACTTTGTAATGGTTGTTAGTATGCTTACAATTTTATTTATTTTCTATGTTACACCCAAGTCCAAAACCAAGACCAAAAACCAAGTTCAATCTGATTTGCTATGTTCAATCTGATTTGGTTATGGTTTGGTTACAAGTTCATTTCTTTATTATGCTACACCCAAGTCCAAAATCAAGTTCAAAAACAAGATCAAATCATTTGCTTTATACTGCTATGGTTACTCATTCCATTGTTACTCAAAACATACTGTTCTGCAAGGCTAAGTGTCCAATTAAGCTTACTGGTTACCGGATACTATCTTCTTATTATTCTTATTACTTCAACAACATCATAGTAAAACAAAATGCAAGGCAACATACTAATGCTTTTAATAGTATTGTTATGTATCATAACATCTCTACCTCTTGTGAGACTGATAAAATTCCTTGGTACCTGCTTTCTTACTTCACACATAATGTCCACAAAAACAGTATGAGATTTTTGAAAGTTTTCTATGAAGATTGCATATTGGAATTGTAGGGGGGTTCATCGCTCCCAATTCTGGACGGAGATTTCCTATACTCGTAAAACCCATGGCATAGATTTGTTTTGTTTAGAGGAAACAAAATAAAACGAAACTCCGAGCACACAATTTTTGTCTAATATAGGTTTTAAGAAGATTCTAGTTTCTCCAGATGATGGATCTAAAGGTAGTTTGTGGCTTCTTTGTATAAATTTCTTTAAATCGTCCTATATTAGTGTTATCTATCAATAACAATACTATAGTTATTCAGTATGAGGAATTAAACACTAAATATATCAATATATTTGTGTATGCACCGAGTAGAGAGGACCAAAAATCAGACTTTTGGAATTTCATCTCGCAAATTATCTCTGCTCATAATGAATTACCTGTTATAATAATTGGTGACCTTAATGACATTTTACACCCACAAGACAAACTAAGTGCAATTACTGTATCACCAGCTAAACATAGAAGACCTAATGAATTTACTACCAAACATGGTTTGTTGGATCAAAACTATGTAGGTTTTCCGTACACCTGGAAAAGAAACAATAAATCCATGGATCAGGATAATATCTTTGAAAGACTTGATAGAGTTTTAATTCATCCAGAAATCCTATCCTATTATAATAACATTATTCTCAATCACCTACCGTTCACAACTTCTGGCCATTGCTGCATTACGCTTCAATTAGGAAGTAAAGTAATATAAAAAACTACCCGTTTCAATTTGAATATGCTTGGGCTCAAAATAAAAATTACGAAAATCTTGTTAGGAAGTTTTGGAATTATTATTTCAATGGATCCGCGATGTTTAAGCTATTTATGAAACAAAAACAAATTAAACTAAATACGAAAGATTGGCTAAAAAGAAATAATAACAACATTTTTGAACAACTCAAAAAAACAGAGTTTAATTTGCAAAAATTACAATCTGAGTGCTTCATGAATCGCAACGTCCTCAAAATAGAACATTATAATAGACTGCTTTTAAAATATAACAAATTATTAGACTTCCAACATACCTATTGGAAACAGAGATCGAAGTCTAAACACATTAACAATATGGATCGAAACACTACTTATTTCCAAACCACTGTTAAAATAAGAACATTTAAACAAAAAGTCATATATTATAAATCTCTTAACAATATTAAATATTTTAATACAAATGATATTAAGAGAGTTATTACAGAGGACCTTAAAAACGCTTTCTTCCCTCACATAGTATTACCATTCATACGAGTGATCTTAGGGTTATAGCCAAACATATTAATGACGAGGATAATAAGGCTCTCCTTACATACCCTTCTAATTCTGAGATAAAGAAGGTAGTCTTTCAATTGCCCCATGATAAAACTTCGGGTCCAGATGGTTCTAATGCATAATTTTACCAAACTTATTGGAATATAGTAGGAACTTCGGTAACGCAAGCTGTACAATCTTTTTTCCATTTTGGGATTATGTTGTCTGACTGTGCACAATCTTTTATAGCACTTATTCCGAAAATTGATAATCCTCTCACTATCAATCATTTCCGACCTATCAGTCTTTGTACAACGATATATAAAATTATCACCAAAACAATGGCTAATTGACTGCAACTCCTTCTATCAAAATTAATACATCCATGCCAAGGTGCATTTGTTCAAGACAGGTCTATTTTTGATAATATCCTAATAGCACACGAAATTTTCCACTCCTTTCACATTTGTAAAAAAGGAAGTCGAGGATGGATGGCGCTTAAACTTGATATGGAAAAGGCTTATGATAAATTGCAATGACCATTCATAGTTAAAGTCTTGGAAAGTTTTGGATTTGATAATAAATGGATTAGTCTAATCATGCCTTGTCGTCTGCTTCATTCTCAATTCTTGTTAACAATGAACCAGGTCCTACTTTTAAACCAAAGTGCGGACTTCAACAGGGTGACCCAATAGAACCTTTTATCTTCATCCTAGCCATGGAATAGTTGGCCAGAACACTACAAGAAGAAGCAAACAAGACTAATCATAGAGTTGGAATCCAATTAACTAGGAATGGAACGAGAATACCGTTTTTGTGCTTTGCAGACTATACTATTATTTTGGCAAATGCAAACATGAAGAATATGATTTATATTAAAAAATGCTAGAAAAATTTACAGCTTTATCTGGTCTTGCTATTAATTATCACAAAAGTTCGTTCCAAACATCTACAAATATTGAAAGTACAAAAAAACAAGAGCTGGCAACAGTATTAAATTTACAACTTACGAATTCCATGGAGAAATATTTAGGAATTTCGATTGTCAAAGGCAGAGTTAAAAATGAATGCTTTCAATATGCTGTCAGAGTATGCAGAAACAACTTTCAAAATGAAAAACAAATACGATTTCCCAAGCAGGTAGGGCAATCCTTATTCAATCTAACATTCAATCCAAAGAAAACCACCTTATGAAGTGTTTTTACTTACCAAAAGGCATATGTCAACAAATAGACAAGATTAATATGAATTTTTTCTGGAATAATTCTAATCTAGGCTATAGAGAAATTACTAGTTGGGATTCAATTTGTAAGCCAAAACAACAGGGAGGCTTAGGGTTATATAAGACGGAAGCACTAAATAAAGCGTTACAACAAAAACTGCTTTGGAAGTTAGCAACAGATAAAAATAATATTTGGGTCCAACTTATTACACAAAAATACTTACAATCAAATACTATATTTAACTATAAGAAGAAAGCAAAAAAGAAACAATCATGGCAATTTTCACGACTCCTACATCTTAGAGAAGATTTCTCTAAAGGTATTGGATGAGAATTAGGAGATGGCACCAATATTATGTTCTGGACCGACAACTGAATTCCAACCCTTAATTTGCAACAAATCTTTAGCTCTGATAATGCAAGTTTAAATGACAAAGTTTCTGACTATATAACTCCCTCGAAACAATGGAATATTGATAAGTTGCAGGTTGTCCTCCCGGCACACATTGTTACTCACATACTTAACATATACATTCCACATATGAACGCTCAAGACCAAATAATTTGGACACTCAACGCTGATGGAATATTTACTACAGCGTCAGCAAGATATCTTATGCATAATAATATTGTTTCTAATAATTCACATCTATATGCTTGGGTGTGGAAATTAAATATACCTCCAAAACTTATCAACTTCCTTTGGAAAATTATTTCTGATAATCTTCCAACAACATCACGACTAAATAAATATTATAATAGAGTTCCTCTCTATTGCTCTTTTTGTGATAACCCAACTGAAAATACAGAACACCTATTTTTAGAATGTCCGTACACCTTAAACCAAATAAGGATATTTTCACAAATCTCTAGGAAAACCTTCAACCTTTCAAATTCTGATTCTATCCAGAATACTTTTAATTAACCTAACAACCTCTTACAAGGATGAGTATCATAAAATCGTATCTTTAATCTTTCTATGGTATCAAGTGTGGCTATTTAGGAATTCGGTTGTATTTCGAAACCTTCAGAACATTAAAGGTGAAGTAGAACATCAGGCATACTCGTACTTTAAGCAGTGGGAAACGTCAATTAAGGAATGTTCAGGACCAAAACAATCTCGAAAAAGAAATAAAAATAAATCAAAACACAAACACTGGCATAAACCACCACAAGGTTGGATAAAAATCAATTTTAATGGATCACACAAGCTGAATTCAGAATCACACATAGCTTGTGTTGTTCGAGATTGTCGGGGTAGAGTTCTGGATGTCTATAACAAGGTCGTTAGTGCAGGATCACCGTTAATGTTGAAGCTTTGGCTTTCTTAAATTCTGCTAAACTAGCTCTAAAATTTAAGTCCAGAAATATCATCATTGAAGGGGACTGTCTCACAATCATCAATCTGCAAATAAAGTTTGGAAAGTGTCGTGGGAAATTCGGAATATCATAAAAGACACTCATTATATTTTGCGGGATATTGCTAATGTCAGGATCTCACACTGCTTCCGAGAGGCTAATAAGGCTGCAAACTTCCTATCTTAACCTCACATCAGTGCCCATTTTGTTAAGATCATTCTTAACTGCAATGAAGATCGCTTGTTATCTGATGATTATATCAGAACAATTAAAACTACTCTCCTGTTGTTCTGTTTATTTCCTACAAGCCCTTTTTCCAGATCATCGTTTCTGATGGTCAGGAATTTTCATCTCCCGGTGGATGACATTCCGTGTCTTGCCTTTTTTTTTTTAAAAAAAAAAACCCTACTCCGTAGGATTTAGATATAACTAGTGTGTGTTCCCGTATCATGTACGGGGTCGCACGTAATAAATATTTTAATAATATATTTATATTTTATACTATTAATTAGTTTATAGATTATAATTTATACTTTATGATTTATAATTTATAGATTATAGTTTATAGTTTACGATTTATGTTTTATAGTTTAAGTTCATTAATAACTCAACTTAATTAGATTGATAACATAATAATAGATAAAGATATATATATATATATATATATATATATAAGATAAAGATATGATATGATAAAAGATAAAAACCGATATTTCTTTTTGTAATATAACCTGTTAGATATCTTTTTGATTTTTTTACTTATTTAATTTAAAGATATATATCAAAATATAAAGTTGGATGATGTGGAGGATGACATGGTAGATGATGTAACATAGCTTAGAGACCGACACATAGACGAATTGAATATAAGGACGAAATGTGGCAAAAACAACGTTCTGTTTTAATATATGTATACATAAATAATGACCTAATCTAATCTAATTGCAACCCCACGTGATCTCATAGTATTATTATTTGTTCTCATGTACGTGGTCAAATTTTTTGACTGCTCTCTACCTGCATCCAAATTTCAAGAATTTGGGTCAATTAGTTCTGTGTTTGTTTATACACTTGGCTTTGATCGTTGACAAAATACAAAACACAATCCTGATTAGCTAATTTTGTCAAAGTAACCTTGAAATTCAGTGCACAAAAATGTGCTTCCGTTTTCTTTTGTTTGAAAAAAAGATCTATAAGCCATTTAAACACGGCCGTGCTTGTATATAAAACGACTTTAATATACTCTCTCTGTCCCATTTTGTTAGTCCCATTTTAATCAGGCACATATGCCGAGACATGTTTTGCATCGTTAATATCTCTAGTTATATGTTAATAAAAATTATAATTTTTTAATATTGTTAAAGTACTCATTAAGACGAATCAAACAAGACCTCACATGGCTATGTTTTTTCTTATATATTAGGAGAAATCTACAAGATTCTCTCGATTTGTAAATAGTGTCACGAAAAGAAATGGGACTAACATTATGGGACGGAGGGAGTACATCGGAACTATAGGCTTCAGTAGTTTTATACGTACATATATTTTCGAAGTTAAATTTTATGGAATCAAATTGTCACGCATAAATATTGAAATTGATTATCGGTCCACATCTTATTTACTATTTTTATCAAATATGAATATACTGTATGATGTATACATGTATATATTACTCCCTCTGTCCCATAATATAAGAGACATTTCACTTTTTAACACTATTCACAAGTTGAGAATCTTCTCGTTTTCTTCCAATATATAAAAACAAATATAGGCGTATGAGATCTTGTTTGATTCATCTTAACGAGTACTTTAATAATATTAAAAAATATAATTTTTGTCATCGTATATTTAGAGATATTAACGTTACAAAACGTGTCTCGATAAATGTGTCAAAAACAAATGTCCCTTGTATTATGGGACGGATGAAGTATTATGTTTTATATTATCAATGGAAAGACACGACACGTGCATACAAAGGCAAGCTTAACACAAAAGCCTTAAGTGGCTACAAACTACTATTGGGCAAACCATAAGAAAACAAGCTCATACTATTGCACATTCTTAATTGTAACTTACATACTGTATATACTTACTACAATTCTATCAAATTTCACGTCTATGTTTAAATATAATTTTTATATATCTCCATTTGGTAGGACAAGTTGTTTGTATTTATTTCACATAGATTGTCAAATGTATTTAATAAAATTTTATATAAGTACGTGAAAGATTAACTATTTAGATAAATTAAGGGATTTTTTTTCTAAAATGGGTTTTTTTTCAAAAAAAAATCCCGACGTAGGCTCTTTCCAAAAGAAATTCCCAATATAGGCACTTATGCCAGCTTCGGATTTTTTTTATGTGTGAGAGACGCTGGTTCTACCAGCGTCTCTCGTCCGAAGCTGGTAATTTTTTTTTTGAATTTTTTATGTATAAGAGACGCTGGCCGAACCAGCGTCTCTTATACATATTTTTTTTTAATTCCCCGTGTAAGACACGTAAAAAGTTTAAAAAAAAAAAAATTATTTGTATAAGAACCAGCGCCTTATACAAAGCTTTTGTTAATTTTTTTTTTTCAAAGTTTATATATATATATTATTATACATGACTTACTCGTGTTTGGATGGCTCGTATGAGCTCGTTTGAAATCGGAATCGATCATGATCGATTTCGTTGGGTCCGTATTGCTCCCAGCTTTCACCAGATATGTCTCTCGCTCGATTCTGATTTCGAACGACCCCATACGAGCCACCCGAACAAGCGTAAGTCTCGTGCGTACCTTCTACTGTAAATGGATATTTACAAATCCGTTCCTCCATATCACGCGATGAGAGACATATCTGGTGAAAGCTTGGATCAATACGGACCCAACGAAATCGGTCGTGATCGATTCCGATTTCAAACGAGCCCATACGAGCCATCCAAACACGAGTAAGTCATGTATAATAATATATATATATAAACTTTGAAAAAAAAAAATTAACAAAAGCTTTGTATAACAAATAATTTTTTTTTAAAAACTTTTTACGTGTAAGAGACGCTGGTTCGACCAACGTCTCTTACACGGGGAATTCAAAAAAAAATATGTATAAGAGACGCTGGTTCGGCCAGCGTCTCTTATACATAAAAAATTCAAAAAAAAAATTACCAGCTTCGGACGAGAGACGCTGGTTCGGCCAGCGTCTCTCACACATAAAAAAAATCCGAAGCTGGCATAATTGCCTATATTGGAAATTTCTTTTGAAAAGAGCCTACGTCGGGATTTTTTTTTGAAAAAAAGCCCATTTTTAGAAAAAAATTCAAATTAAGGGTATCACTAGATATAAAATAATTTTTTTCATGTTTTTGTCAATATAGTGATGGGTTTTCAAATGGTTATATATAAGCTATACGTAGTTGGATAAGTTGAAGTTGCCGAACTCTGTATCCCTTTAAGTAGTTAAGCCGTTAAGGTATTTCCTCACCAAGCGAATGGTATAAATCAATACAAGGGTGCGATTCCAGCGAAAATAATTTTTAGGGTGAGAATGTGAGAATGACCGATGCTCATTAAAAAATACATAAATTTTTATTAAAATCTATTCAAATGTTCATAAAAAAATTGATGCACATCCTTTGAAAAAATAATATACATATAAGATTTTGTTTGAATGTTCTTCAATTTTTGTATTCCGAAAGGTGTGGGAGCTAGCACAACTTTTTTCTCGGCTTTCATCCAACTTTATGTTACCACGTTTCATTATATATATATTTTTTTTTAAAATTTAATAAATGTTCTTAAAAATATTAACGTTCTTCAATTGCTTGATGTTTTTAAGTTTGTCAACGAATGTTCACCAAATTAATAGTAAATGTTCATCAATTTACTACTAAATGTTCCTCATTCTCATCCGATACTTTTCCTTTATACAAATAATAATTCATATCTTAGTTAGTACGTTATATAGCAAGATAAATACTAAATATATAGCGGCATAGCCAAAGCTCCTCTAGCATGGTGAAAATGGGTATTAACCTCTTTTCGTCTACAAGTCCGGGGTTGGAATCAGGGGAGCGGCATGACTAAGTGAATCAATAATTTACAATTACCGAAACGTGACCCGTCATTACTAAGTGAATCAATAAATATTGACTGAACATAAGGCATATATATATGGTAAGTAAAACAGCAAGTTAATTGATGTTGGATTTACATAAATAGAAAGGTTATAAGAGGAAGCAGCGGCCCACTAAATTGTCTTTTTTTTGTAGCTACGTATCTTGTACTTTCTTAGTGGGTGTATGTGTGTGATGTACGTTCCCTCCAATATATATGTATTGAGTATTTGACTATCGTGTGAGTTCCATCATCAGAGTTTATAGTTTCTTCGTCCACTATAAATACCGGATCCCTGAGCAGAATAGTTTACAGAATCCATTGTGAATCTGATCGATCCCATAAATTTGTTTGTTTATTGAGTGTTTGACAGACATAAATATTGTATTGGATCTGATCTGGAAACCACAGCACAAGGTACGTAAGATTAAAAATGAAGGTGATGAGTAAAACAGAGATTGGTATGACGTGCAGGCAGAAGAGCTCGGTGAGGCGTGGTCTGTCCGAAGAGAGGAGGGTGTACAGAAGCAATAAAAGCGTGGGACGTTACGCTCGCACATCATTGGTTGAGTCAGTGAAGGGAAAGAGAGTGGGGCGGAAGTGGCGCGAGTACCAAGGGGCCGGAGACTGGGAGGGGCTTTTAAATCCAGTGGACCCGATTCTCCGATCCGAGATTCTAAGATACGGGTACTTCGTGGAGGCCGCTTACCGGTCGTTTGAGTTTGACCCATCATCAGACTCCTACGGCACGTGTCGTTACAGGAAGAAAAGTCTGTTGGAAGAGGCCGGGTTTCCCGATACGGGATACAGGGTAACGAAGAACCTAAGGGCGACGTCAGGCATCTCGATGCCACGGTGGACGGGGAAGGCAGGAATGCAGTCCAGCTGGATAGGCTACGTGGCGGTATGCAGAGACAAGGCCGAGATCCAACGCCTCGGGAGACGCGATGTCGTGATCGCGCTAAGAGGGACTGCCACCTGTCTCGAGTGGATGGAGAATCTCCGAGCCAACTTGACGGACCTCCCGTCAGGCGCCGGGGTGGAGACCGGCTTTCTAAGCCTCTACACCTCAGCGACCGCCACGTCTCCTAGCTTGCAGGACACGTTACGCCACGAGCTGGCCAGGATATTGGAGATTTATAAAGGGGAGGAACTCAGCTTCACCATTACAGGTCACAGCCTTGGAGCAGCGCTCGCCACGCTCGCCGCTTATGATCTTACCACCACCTTTCACCACGCCCTTCTCACCGTTATTTCTTTCGGTGGGCCCCGGGTTGGAGATACCAGGTTTAGGCGACACGTCGACCAGGATGGAACCAAGATCCTTCGGGTCGTCAACCCGAATGACCTCATCACCAAGCTACCTGGCTTCCTTCTCCACCAGGAACACACACCTCACTTCGGCTATGCTGACGTCGGCCGTCAGCTTACTGTAACGGACCTGCCCAACCCTTATAGCTATGTCAATTTTGCCAAGTCTCATGATTTGAAGACGTATTTGAATTTGGTTGCCCTCTAACAGAAACACCCAACCTACTCATTCAACACCTAGTGCTTCATGTATACAATAAAGTCAACATTAATTAGGTTTTCGGAACCTTGCTTATCTCCAAATTCAGATCATTATGTATGTGCATCAAATCAGAGTAGCTAGCCATCTACTCAGAGTAACGTACACATTTTACTTTGTTGCATTGTCAAACACATTGGTTTACTATCTGCAGGAGGTTGGATGTAGTACGTGTGAAAACTATCAGTAGACTAAACGCACCAACATTAATTAAGAGATCCTTTTGGTTTGGCAACAACGTAACAGGCTAGGGGTCATTAGCTAGGGGACCCTTGCGGTGTCCCGCTTAGCTTGCTGAGCTCTGGGGTACATACCTATTATAGGTTTATATCGTATGGGGGCAAGGATTTTATCGAATTATCTTGGTGTCTAACTCCTTCGTCTCTAGCCATCAAACACTTAGTTTTGCATCCAGTTTTGTAAGGCATATATAAAACTTAGAAAAAAGAAATATAATCCGTTTTGAATAATAATCTGAAAATACCTTGGAGTGGGCCCCACAATTACAATGGGAGGCTAGCTCAGCCGCGGCTCGGCCGGAGAAAGCATTAGTTTCACATGGAACATAAAACCGGCGCCGTCCACTCCGACTCCGTATGCCGATCCACCAATAGAAATCCTTTCTTATGCTCACTAAATTGCCCTTTCTACTTCATACAAAAAGTACTCTCTGAAACGTCCTCGTCTTCACTAATGACTCCTCACTCTTCAATCTTCTGTGGGTGCCACCTCACCCAAAAATACTACTCCCACTATATAAGCCCCATCTGATCTCGGTGCGGATGCCGATGCACGTTTTGTTTCGTTAATATCTCTAATTGTTTATTGGTAAAAAATATAAAAATTTGATATTGTTAAAGTAATCACTGAGACGAATCAAACAAGTAATGACTTTAAAACAAGTAATGACTTTAAAACATCGTGTACTCCCTCCGTGCCAATACATAGTCTCCGTTTTCGGTTTTCGAGGAAAATTAAAAAAAAGTGAGAAAGAGAAAGTGAAAAAGATAGATTGTGAGAGAGTGGTTTTTTTATATAGGAGAGAGAAAATAAAATGTGATTGTGTGTGAAAATTGATGTAAAAAGAAATGAGAGAAAAAGTAATTGGGCGTGAATTTTTAGAAAAATGATTTGATATAAATAATAATAAGACAAAAAGTATAAATAAAAACAAATATAATATTTTGTGGCGCCAAATAAGCAAAATTTAATATGGGATAAAGGGAGTATGATGTATGCATTGGATCGTGAACAAAAAAACAGAAACAACGTTAACTAATTCTTGTCACGATCCTTAATTTTTTTTTGATGTCCATGATCCTTAATTTAAATCAAACTGTAGTATTCGAAGAGTTGCTTAGGCTGTTACACGTGTCGAGTGTTAAGAATTTTGAACTTACTCCAAACTATTATCCCGTACGACGTACGAGTAATGATATAATTTATTAATCAATAATTTTTTTTATAATTTAGAGGTTTTCTTATCTAAATAGATGATGACATGTTGTCGACAACTTCTATTTCTTTAAAGTCGTAATAAGTAAGTGACATCAATAGTTTCTATTAAACCATAATATGCACTTGAAAAAATTGCTAATTGAATAATTTTCTAAGAAATATGGTAGCCGGAATGAAATATAGGAGGAGGAACCACGAATCCAATCGAGGCTTGATTATACATCGGTGGAAACAAATTCATTCAAAATCATTCACATATAGAAACTAAATTTACAAATCCTAACAAATGAAATTAGGAGACATAAGTTGTAGAGCTTGAAGAAAATTCAATCAAACGTTAAATAGTAAACATGCATATCTTTCGTCGAAGAGATGAACATGGACAATAGTAATAGAGAGAGTGGCGAAACTGAGTCCATAACACATAGTAAACAAAGTGCTAAGATATATATGTCCCTTTTTAGTGTAAGGCTCACCATCAAGCTAAAATTTGGCGTTAGTGAAATATTGATTTTTAGCAAATAGAACTGTTGTAAATTTGGAGTTAGTGAAACAGTGGGATGTTAGAGTGAGATAGTGGTTAATTTTTTTTTTTAATTTCTTTTAAAAGGGGAAATAATAAAGGAAAAGTTCACATGTCTCCACTCAAATATTGTCAAGTGGCGCAATTTTTTTTGAAGACAAGACTTCAACTTTAATACTGTATATATTAGATTGACGTGTTAAATTAACTAGTCTAGTTTTTACCCAAAAAAAATAAATTAACTAGTCTAGTTATAAGTGGGTAAATTTAGAAAATCAGAGCAAATAATTATCACAATGAGATTTGCATATAATATTTTAATATATTAGTGTGTGTCAAATTTTTATCATAATTCTATTATATAATCCTTTTTATGATTTTAAATAAGCTAAAAAATAATTAAAAAGTATTTTTTTTGCAAAACGACAAACAATTAAAGATTGAAAAGTACAAAAAATATCTATGATATTATATAGTTTTTCTTCAGTATACATTATTATTAGTTATTTATATATCTCTTATGATAATATTTTATCAATTTATAAATTTTAAATATAAACTTACCTTTTTAATTTATCTACACATATGATATTTTTTAATTTCTCATCGAAGATGGTCAAAACCTGAAATTATCGAATTCAAATCTAACACGAGAATATGTGGTCCAAATCAGACTTGATTAAATATAGTAGTATTTTATACAAGTATTAAGTAAATTTATTTATTTTTTAATATTTTTATTGTTTTAATAATATAAAAAAATATTGTTGTTAGCCCGAAACGTCCGCTAACCTGTATTGACCGACCTAGCTAGCTTAACCCACTATAAGAATTGACCCTTTATGTTATCAACTTAAAACTAAAATGATCGAATCAGACTTGACTGATCTGATTGACTGCTCTAAATCTAATTGGATTAAGCCACTGTCTATATAGACGATATTACCTCAAACCAACCGTTCTATTAAAAATTATTTCCCGCACATATAACGATTTTTTATGGGAAAGGTCGATGACGACGATGAGTAGTTAATTGTTTACTGAGTTGTTTTTATGGGTGGTTAAAATTAATTTTCAATAGAGTTTGTGATTTAGGGCTATATTGTCTACAACTGGTGGTTTAATTTAATTTTATCAATTATTGAGATAAAACCTCATATAAAATATCTTAAAATTTATAAAATTATACAAATCAAGTACACGTTACGAGAATTAATCTGGTTTATCTAAAAAATAACTAGATAGTTTGAAATGATATTGCTACATAATTAAGTTTAAAATTATGAATATAATAAGTAAACTACAAATATATATGAGTTTTTTTATAGGAAAATCTTATTTGACCGAACTATCATAAGTTATATTTTAACAAATTTATATATATTGATTTAAATTCTTTTCTCATTTATATAAAATTATATAATTTAATTTAAAACACTATCATGCGATAAGATATTAAAATTTTTGTTTCAAAGAATGGAATAGTGTGTAAGGGTATGTACTAAGTTGTGAAAAATGTTAAAAATTTATTTTAGTACCCACTTGTATCGAAAAGAAAAAAGAAACTGTCATAATTTTGTGAAAACTGCAAAATTAAACATAAGCATAAATAAAATCAATAATTTAACTTTTAGAGATTAATAAAAAATCACATATAAGAATTAGAAGCTAAAACTAAGGGGAGATCTCTCCTTCAATATACATATATACATATATATATATATATATATATATATATATATATATATATATATATATATATATATATATATATATATGAGGTAGTGTTTTACATGGTACTATTTTATGGGGTGTAATAAAGGATCCCCTATTCCCACGTGTAATCCATGCTATTTTCACGCGAAATAGCACGCTTAACTCAGGTGTCCAGAGATATCGCGCATAAATTAGGCGTCCAATAATGATCATGGGTAAAACAGGAAAAATTTGACAATTTATGGGAAGTACACAAACATTACACGCAAAATATAGGCACATAAATTATTTTATTAAAATATTTGCATGCCTAATACAACCGCAAAAAAACTTTATTTTAAAAGAGAAACAAATTTTGGTAAAAATGCTAAAAATTGGAAAACAAAACATTGCTCGTCTAGTTTAGGCGTGTAATATTGATGACCGCTAAAAGTTGTACGCCTTACGGAATCTCACATTTTTCAAACAACCATAATTACGTATATATATATATATATTGATAGGAACCAAAAGAATGATATTTTTCTCTTACAAAATGGAGTATCTCAATGATGAAAGTGACAACTTGCTAGAGAGTCGAAACGACGACGACGACCGAGAACAAGCTCGAGAAGATGAAGAATTGGACAAAGAAACTGAAGTCGACGACGAAGCTGAGTTTTGGATTCCGATCGACGATATCTTCACGACTAGTAATTTCTTGTTAGTTATAATTTAAATTAATAATTTTGTCTGAATTTCAGTATTAGAAATGATAGGTCATTTATAGAAAAGAAATAAAAAGTTGATAGGTTATGAATTCAAGAATTAGAAATTGTCTTAGGTTTCTTAATACTAGTATATAGACACATTTGCTATTGTCTAAATTTCTGTATTAGAATTTATAGGTCATTATGGAAAAGAAATAAAAAGTTGATAGGTTATGAATGTAAAGATTAGAAATAGTCTTAGAAATAGTCTTGTTTTGATTTTGTCTAAATTTCGGTATTAGACATAACAGGGCATTATAGAAAAGAAATAAAAAGCTGATTGGTTTGTAATTTAAATATTAGAAATTGTCTAAGTTTTCTTAATACGCGTAGACACAGTTACTTTTGTCTTAATTGTGTGAGATTAGAAAAGGTCATTTATATTACAATATATTAATAATGGATGTAACATTTATCTTTTGGTATTCTTACATTAATATTCTTCCTTTAACCCTAAGGCATTTACCTATAAAAGGCCTTTTAAGTTAATGATAATGGTAACACAAGAGTCATTTCTCTATCTCTACTCCTTTCTCCGTTCTCTTATCTTCTTCTCAATCTCTCTTTTATAACACGTTATCAGCACGACGCGGTCACGGTAATTGATCCTTCACCCAATTTCTTATAGTATAATGTGATACTATTTTTCTTTGTTTTTCATCTTATCCCTTGAAGTGGATATATATATATATATAATCATCCCCCGAAGAGGATGAATTTGCACGATTGATATAGATTTATCCCCTGAAGTGGATATATATATATAATCATCTCCGGAAGAAGATGAATTTGCGTGATTGTTGTTTTATTCCTTGAAGTGGATTATGTATAATCATCTCCCGAAGAAGATGAATTTACGTAATTTGATCTTGTATTATCTCCTGAAGTAGATATATATATAATCATCTCCCGAAGAAGATGAATTTACGTAATTTGATCTTTTATTATCTCCTGAAGTGGATATATATAATCATCTCTCGAAGAAGATGAATTTACGTGATTTGATCTGAAGTGAATATATATAATCATCTCCCGAAGAAGATGAATTTCCGCAATTGATCTTATATTATCTCCTGAAGTGGATATATATTATTATTTTTCAAAGAAGATGAATTTGTGTGATTGATCTTGTATTATCTTCCATAAAAGGATGAATTTACATGTATCTTATTTATTATACTCCAGTAGAGAATTTTGATTAGTAGCATTTTATCAGATAAATTACTAACATGTAAAAATGAACGCAATTTCACTCGGACTAAAAAATTCACTCGGACTTTTGATCCCCTTTTCATGCGTTTTTTCCCCCATATTCAACTCCATGAAGTGCCTCCATGCGTTTTTTTTCCTTATATGTTTAGATTAATTATTCATTTGGTGATAGCTTATGGAAAAAGATCTCATGAAGACCTTAGACTAAGATAACAATGAGGATGCACTAGGGTCATTGATCTCGTTTTCTAGGTTATAATCTCAACCGTCCACGCACATCTTTTTGTCCTCGCTCTCCCTCTTGCTTTTGTTTCCAGATCTCCTTCTCGCACTCGCTTTTGCGATCTCCTTCTGCTCTCCTTCAATTCTTCTTGTTCATGTGTGACCTTCTATCTTTCTTCCTCCCCCACGGATCATATGTGTTCTTCGTGCTCGCTTCTTCGCTTCAATCCTCCCCGAAACAGATAATCTCTTATTTTGATCTTTGATTTGTGTCCTATTTGATTATTTGATCTATTTGGAAGTTCTTATTCCTTTTTTGTGTTTTTGTTTCACTGTATGTGTATTTTGAGCTTTGACCTAACTGTGTTTTTGTTTGAAAAATATTCTCACTTTGATTTTAATGGAATTTCTTCAATTGCTTACATTGATTTGATTGTGTGTTGTAGCTTAAAGTTAGAGGTTGTTGCTTGAACATTTTCTTCTGAGTGCAATCGTTTAAAAACCAGATTGTTATGGATCAACGTAATTGTCTTCATGTGAACACACATGTGTTAAGGCATGAACACATATGATCTGACAAATGAACACATGAACTCTTTCGATCGTTTTTCATGTGGAATTACTTTTTGCGATGAACGAAATGATTTCTCGATTCTGTTTTGTTTGGTTAGGTAATCTTCGCTACTTTTGTAATTTTATTTGTCTTGTTCTTCATGGAAATTGTATTTTCCACTGATTTTGCCATCTAATTGAAAGTTCTTAATATTTGATTTGTGTTTTTTGTTAATCGTATCTTTTTGTTGGAAGATGTGGCTTGATTTATTTGTTCTTTCAGAAATTGTAATTGATCAAATTAGCTTTTTGTTCTTTTTTATTTGCGTGCCTTGTAGAAATGAACACATGTGTGCTTTGACATGAACACATTTTTACTTACAAAGGAACACATTTTAACACATCTCTCTTATTTCCTACTAATATGTAGCATATGAATACAATGATGTGTAGGAATGAACACAAGTTCTATTAGCAATGAACACATGTTGTTTTAGGAATGAACACACTGGTACAAAAACTAATCATAGGTTTTTATCTTGTTGTTAGCTAAGTGAACTTATCTTCTATTTCTCCTAGCATAAGTGCTCAACATTATACTCTTGTGTGTTGACATTAATACTTAAAGAGTTGTTGCGTGTGATTATGGAACAAAATCGACTACTTGTAAGTTCAAGAGTTGTTGAGCCTCTACTGAAACCTCAACAAGAAAGTCTATGTTTTAGAAATTTGTTTGATCAAGTTAATGTTCATTCTCCTCAACAATCAACCAAAGAAGAGACAATTAGGGGTGACCAAGAAGTTGGAATTGCAAACTCAGCAAAGCAACGTCGAACATGTTCCATTTGTAGTCAACTTGGACACAACTGCATTGCATACCCTCAATTAGTCGCTGTATTTTCAATTTTTTATTCGGTGTTTTTGGTTTTGATGTAATGAATCAGGGTACCAAACTTTATCAAATAATTTTATTTATGTTAGTTTTTTATATATTTCTATTATAATTTTCAGCCATTGTATGAACACACAAGAACTTATTTAGGAATATAAAGTTTCCGAGCTTAAAACATTTTACTTTTGATGCTCATGAACAAAGATGTTCTCAATATTCAATATGAACACATATGCCCAGACATATGAACACATTTTGCTTACGAGATGAACACAAATAGTAACAAAGTTCTATTCTACTTTTGATATTCATGAACACATATGTTCTTCTATCTAACAGACGAAACCATATGGCTAGACATGTGAACACATATGGCTAGATATATGAACAAATATTGGTTTGAAGATGAACACAACAAGATTTAATAATGAACAAAGTTATATTCGAGTTATGATATTCATGAACACATAGATTCTTCTATCTGAAAGATGAACACATATGGTTTGAGAGATGAAAACAAGTATAATTAATGATTAACAAAGTTATAATCCACGTGTGATGTTCTCAACCTGATTGATGAACACAAATGGATAGACAAATGAACACATATGCCTTAGGCAATGAACACAAAAAGAGTTAATGATAAACACATTTAAGTGCTAATATATACAGACTACTACAGATCGTATTCATCTCAAAAGTAATTCCATGCCACAATACAAGCATTCAAATTAAACCATTGATGTCTCACAGTTCAACAAACCTAATTTTTACATAGCTTGTCTACTAAACTCAACAATCAAACCTCTTATTTGTTGTTCCTAACAATTCCCGTATTAATTTGAATTTCTTCCATGATGATTTCTATTCTTTTCTGGGGAGTCAGTGTTTTGCTCTGTTCAACTTTATCTTGTATATGTTTTCTTCTGAAGTGTCATATGATGTTGAAACTGTTTTATCACCAGTGGATATTGTCTAATGAGCTAAGTTCATCTTTGATTTATCACCTACAATTGATAAACATCATGGATCGATACAAGAGAGTTAGCATATGAGAACATGGACAATCACCTAAGAACACATTTACATTCACTCATGCACACACACAACAATGTTAATGAACACAAAATGCATGACATTCCCACATACATATTAAGTTCAATATGCACATAAAATCATTAGTATATGAACACATGTGCTTTCACCATTGAATACACGTGACTTAGATGATGAACACATATTGCTAAGATAATGAACACTTGTTTTTAATATGAACTGAACATACATGAATTAGTTGATGAACACATACATATTCTATAATGAACACATACATATTCTTTAATGAACACACATGGCTTATATGATGAACACATGTCTTTCATATTAACAGAACATACATGACCTAGTTGATGAACACAAACATTTATATTAATGCACATATATATTAATGCACATAGAAGCATATATTAGTATATGAACACATGTGCTTTGAATGTTGAACACACGCGGCTTAGATGATGAACACGTATTGCTAAGATGATGAACACCTATTTTTCATATGAACTGAACATACATGAATTAGTTAATGAACACATACATATTCTATAATGAGCACACAACGCTTATATGATGAACACATGTCTTTAATATTAACAGAACATACATGACCTAGTTGATGAACAAATACATATATATTAATGCGCGCGCGCGCGCGCGCGCACACACACACACACACACACACATATATTAATGCACATAGATGCATTAGTATATGAACACATGTGCTTTGAACATTGAACACACGTGGCTTAGATGATGAACACTTATTGCTAAGATGATGAACACCTGTTTTTCATATGAACTGAACATACATGAATTAGTTGATGAACACATACATATTCTATAATGAACACACAAGGCTTATATGACGAGCACATGTCTTTAATATTAACAGAACATACAATACCTAGTTGATGAACGCATACATATATTGATATATATTAATATACACATATATATTAATGCACATAGAAGCATTAGTATATGAACACATGTGCTTTCAACATTGAATACACGTGGCTTAGATGATGAACATGTATTGCTAATGATGAGCACACGTTCATATTATTTGAACATACATGAATTAGTTGATGAACACATACATATTCTTTCACATGTGGCTCACATGATGAACATATGTCTTTCATATTAACAGAACATGTATGACCTAGTTGATGAACACATACATAAATTGATGAACACGTACATATAAATTGATGAACACATACATAGGTCAGTGTTAATCATCACAAGATACGTGAGATGCACACACACATTAACCAAATATTTTTGTGAATCTTTTCATATGAACACATACAAATTAGTTATCCACACAATCATCATGAATCATCAGTCATCATGAGATTCACATGATTCTTAGTAAACATGTGATTCAAGCTTGCATCAACAATCATCATCTATCAAATTATCAAGGATCAATAATCAATATCTATCAAATGTAAAAGATGAACACTTAGGGTTACAAGTATGAAATCGAAACACTCATACCTTGAATCTGGACGTGTTCGCACCGTGCTTTGCCATCTTACGCTTCTAAATTTTGATTTTGTTTTTTTAGGTCAAAGGACTTGCGAACCTAGCAGAACCGATAGCGGATTGTGAGAATATGCGAAAAAAATAACATATTACTATTTTAAAGAAAGAAAACGTAGGTTAATGTATGAGTTAGTTTTGCTTTTGACCATATTATTAGCATGATAAATCTCATATGTTCAATATTTTAACTAGTAAAATGGCTTTTCTTTTGTCAGCGAAATGAGATGTGAAAGAGAGGAGATTAATGTTTCCGAGTGTGTTAATTTTAACTAATACTAGTACTTCGGCGTCTGTGCGATGCACGACTTTTTTGAAGTTATTTTGTATTTTATATGCGAGGTAAAAATTTAGCCACAACTATGACTAAAACTCTATGTCAGGTAAAAATTTATCACATATTTCATGGCAAAAACTCTTATCTACATGTTGGCTACTGTTCAATGAACAGTACCGTCTTTTAAAACAACATAAAAAAAGGTAAAATCTATACGCACTACATTTTCTCTCTTTCCACACTACATTTTCATACGCCCATAATGGGCGTACGCTCGTTTCGGGCGGACAAGCAAAAAAATTTGATATACGTATAAGAACTTATACGTATACAATTTTGTAAAAAATACAAAATACATCTTGTACGCTAGAAACGGGCGTACGCCCATTTCGAACGTATCGTAATGATAATTTTTTCCCCAAATAAATTAAAAAAAATTTAAAAATTTCGTACGCTGGAAATGGGCGTACGCCCATTTCCAACGTACAACATTTTTTTTTCGAAAATTCTTTTTATTACGATTTTGTTTTTAAAATTAATAAATTACGTTAGTATATAATAACAATAATAGGTTAAATTTCATATCTGCCTCTTTGCTCTAGTGGTAAAGAGCTGCATATATTGCTCAGAGGTTTTGAGTTCGAATCTCAACACTAACATCTCACCTTTTTTATTTTTGGGTAAAAAATAATGGAAAGAGAGGAGGATGGAGTCGAACTTGAGACCTCATGGGCATGTAATGAAGGACATGTAATGAAGTGAAACCACTAGGCTAATGAATCATATTGATATATTTGTAATATTAATACTACAAGTTACAATCGAATTTGGGTTCACCTCATTATTTTATTACAATAACAGTTTTTTTAATCTTGGTCTCAAATATCTATATCTATAGACTATTAATTATTTTAATAATTTCTAAAAAATAATTATTTAAATAATAAGGTGTATCTTATTGACATATATGTAATATTAATACTACAAGTGATGATCGAACTTGAATCTACCTCATTATTTATTAGAAAAACAATTTTCTTTTATTTTTGTCTCAAATATTTATTGAATTAATTACTTAATTAATTTTGAATAAAATAATAATTATTTAAATAATCACATATGTAAGCTTTTTTAATATTTATAAAATATTTTGAAAACACTTTTTATATAAGACGTTCAAGGTTGTACTTTGTGGTCTACCTATTTTGTCAACATATGGTCATGAGCAAAAACTGGTCTTGGTAGAAACAAACCTACCTGAAATTGTGAGAGAAAACAATGCTTTAATTATTGTATTTATAAGTATTTCATATCAGTTTAAAAAATATTTTCAAATAGCACATCTAAAAAATTGATATAGTGCCAAGATAGGATTCTAACGAATTGTCGACAAGATAAGGATAAGATCTTGCATATAACACATCTAACAAACAATCTTGCATAATAGTTTTACGTATTTTCGATTCAAAATAGTTATGCAAGATGAATAAAATCTTGCATAATACTTAATGTACAAATAGTTATGCAAGAAATGGCGCGAAAATCGAGTAAAACGGGATTAAAACGTAAAATGACGCGAAAATCGAGTAAAACGGACTTAGAACGACTAACGGCGCAAAAATCGAGTAAAACCGACTTAGAACGACTAATGGCGCGAAAATCGAAAAATGTGGATAGAGTATAGGGTATAGGGTATAAGGTAGGGTATAGGATATAGTGGATAGTGAATGTGGATATATAGTGGATAGTGAATGTGATAAGTGGTTAGTTTGGGCCCAATTCGTTTAAACGCCTTAAAACGATAAAAATCAAAATTTCAAAATTGTAACATGATAGAAAATAAAGCCCATAGTCGTTATCAATTCTCAAAATCGGAAAAAAATAATCAAAAACGTCAACGGGCCTAATAAGGCCGAATTGAGATTTAGTGAGGCCCATTATCAAAAAACGACATAAAACGGCTTAATAAGACCTTAAACCGCAAAAAAATTGAAATGTAAAAGTTGTATTTGAGCATTACCAATATGACGGTTTCGTTTTTATAAGAAAATAACAAAATGAACACTTCGAAATATCTAAACAAGCACTTTCACCTAGTAACGAGTTAATCTCAAGTATATAAGTCGTATAGTTTTACTCATATGTGTGTGATATCTCTTCGTTACTCAAATAAACTTTATATAAAACTTTCATTAAATGTTACGAAACACTCAAATAATCCAAAATAATGACATTTCACATCTTTGTATTGTCGTTATTGATTGATTACTCTATATTTAATGAAAGTTTTAATGAAATACGCATACATATATGATTAAACAAGCAATAACGACAATACGAAGATGTGAAATGTCGTTATTTTAGATTATTTGAGTGTTTTATAATATTTAATGAAAGTTTTATGTAAAGTTTATTTGAGTAACGAAGTGATATCACACACATATGAGTAAAACTATACGACTTATATACTTGAGATTAACTCGTTACTAGGTGAAAGTGTTTGTTTAGATATTTCGAAGTGTTCATTTTGTTATTTTCTTATAAAAACGAAACCGTCATATTGGTAATGCTCAAATACAACTTTTACATTTCAATTTTTTTGCGGTTTAAGGTCTTATTAAGCCGTTTTATGTCGTTTTTTGATAATGAGCCTCACTAAATCTCAATTCGGCCTTATTAGGCCCGTTGACGTTTTCGATGATTTTTTTTCGATTCTGAGAATTGATTACGACTATGGCCTTTATTTTCTATCATGTTACAATTTTGAAATTTTAATTTTTATCGTTTTAGGGCGTTTAAACGAATTGGGCCCAAACTATCCATTTAACACATCCACTATCCACATTCACTATCCACTATCCACATCTACTATCCACTATCCACTATCCTATACCCTATACCCTAATTCGGATTTGCTCGTTTTAAGTCGGTTTTACTCGATTTTTCCCCCAACTCAATTTAATTCTGTTTTACTCGATTTTCGTTCCAACTCGTTTTTAGTCTGTTTTACTCGATTTTTTGTGCCGTTACTCGTTTTAAGTGTGTTTTACTTGATTTTCGCGCCAACTGGTTTTTGTCCGTTTTACTCGATTTTTGCGCCAACTCGTGATAAAACAGTTTTCTACCAAAAAATAAAAAAGGTGAGATGTTAGTGTTGAGATTCGAACTCAAAAACACTAGACAATCAATGGAGCTCTTTACCACTAGAGCAAAGAGGCAGATGTGATATATGACCTATTATTGTTATTATATACTAACGTAATTAATTAATTTTAAAAAAAATCGTAATAAAAAAAAAATTATCATTACGGTACGTTGGAAATGGGCGTACGCCCGTTTCTAGCGTACAAGATGTATTTTGTATTTTTTACAAAATTGTATACGTATAAGTTCTTATACGTATATCAAATTTTTTTGCCTGTCCGCCCGAAACGAGCGTACGCCCATTATGGGCCTATGGAAATGTAGTGTGGAAAGAGAGAAAATGTAGTGCGTATAGACGCCACGTAAAAAAACAGTAAGGCCCGATGAAATCACACTAATAGGGATCATAATATGTTTAGTGAGGGGAAAAAGTGTATTATACAAAGTGCATGATATTATCCTGTTGCTATACTTATCCTTTTAGTTTGATGAGCTGAATCTCAATGTTTCTAATACAATTATCAATTGAATATAAGAATCAAAGTGAGAGATTACATAATTGAAAAACATTAGAGCAAAAGATACCTTATGATGACCACTTTTAGTTAGGAATTTGGGACCATGATTCAAAAACATTGAAATCTTAATTTTGTGCAGCAAAATTGGAATAAGGTTTGTTTTGTTTAATTGACAGTAGAAGGAAGAAAGCAATTCAATCACTGGAAACATACTGAGTTTTGCATATCTAAGAGAATAATATTATCCCAATTGGTATTTTATAATGTGTTAATGTCTGAACACATGGAATCATTTTCTTTACATCTTGCATACCTAAGGAAGCATATAGTTATATCATGGCCCGCAAGTTCAGAGACAGAGAAGAACAAAGGAAAAAGAGTCAACAGTTTGAGCCAGCTGGTGATCCTTGCAGTCACAACTTGGTAAGAGTTACTTCTTTGTGCAACATTGTTCCTGGCAAGGATGAAAAACTTGCAGGATGAATAACTTTTTCACAATCCATAACTTTGAAGCTAATCACTGAAGCCTTGAAAATTAAAGTAACAATGCCAAACTTACTGTTCCCCTTCTGCATCAAAAGATGACACATAAGATCCTCGATACATTCCTCATTTGAAGGCTTAAATAGTTGAACAGTAAAGTACGCACACCTCGCAATACTGAAATAACACTGAGTCTATCATCATCATATATCTATTACACCCCAAATGATGAACATAAATTTTCATAACTCCCAGACAAACCATAAAAATAATCCAAACTGTTGCACCTAGCCAACTTGTTTCCTTGTAGCTAACCCACAACTGACAAAATACTCCAAAGTAAGAATAAAACCCCTAATTTTTAATGATTGAAAGACTATGCTAGCAATAACAATGACAGATGAGTTAGAATATGTAGACATTACCGCCAAAGCTACAACATTGATTTAGAAATCAATCAATGTAACATTCTTCCAGTATTATACATATAACACACATGGGATCTTGACGTCTGTTGCTTGGAGGAGTTGGATCGGAGTCTAAGAAGCAAAATATTGTTTAAGATTAGATATGAATATCCGATGCTGAGAAGATGAATCGTAGATGGAGAAATCAGAGAAGTAATAAAAGTGAAATTCCACCGAAAAATCAATAAAATGAGCAACTGATACATGTCTAAGAACACCATTTTAACCAATGCAGTATAGTAATAAGAAGAAGATATCACCAAAACCTTAAATGTTTATAATGTTAAGAGTTAAAGATCAAATGCACTTAAGATAAAAAGTCGTGTAATTTGAAATCATAACAGTCTCTCATGTCTTCCATTTCCTGCAAATTAGGTAGCAAAAAAATATGAGTAAGGACTATACAGCTAAGAACAACAGTATATCCATTATGCTCCTAAGTGATAAAGACAATATCTTAAATTTCCTATAATGACCCTAGTTAGAAATAATATTGGAGTCAAATATTTTTCCAAGGATCACAAATCACAATGCTGCGATGAAGATCTAAGAGAACCATTCCAAATTGTTAAAACAACAACATTAGAAAAAGTTAACATGAAAATCTACTTCATTTATAAAACTGTCTCTCCTTTCTCAATTAGAATTCAGATTTTATATTACACCCTTCTGCATTCAAGCAGAAGAAGACTAACAAAATTCTGACTACTGTAGTGGAATAGCACCAATGTGAACTGAAACAACTTTCCACAAATTAATTACATTGATTATACCTAAAAAAAATGAAATTCAAGCTCTTTGCATTCACAATCACATAACTTCATGAGTTGCAGAAACAAAAGATACCTCGTTGCATTCATAATCACATTGGCAATTCATTGTCCAACTAAACCACATCCAAACCCAACAGCTCCATAAAGGACTCCCTGAAAATGCAATTTATTAGAAGTTCAACGCAAATAATTTGGAAGAATCACTAAGATCCTATCTCCGATCACATAAATATATTAATACAAAGAAGCATTGTATCTCCAAGCCCTAAGGTTACCTGAACAAAGTATGTGGCAATACTTTGCTTTGCAGAAAAACTGCATCCTGGCCTTTCTGCTTCAAACACACTGAAAATATAATACAATAATTTTTTTTATTCTTCCTCTATTAATTCTTTTAGCCAATATATTATCCAGCAGAAGACTACCTGCTTGAAAGATCTGCATAGAGCTTCTGGAAACATCCAAGGAAACCACCTCCAGCAGACGGGTGCCCAATCTGAACATAGGGTGCTAACATGTGACTTGTCCACCATGAAAACACCATCATGAAAACACCTTCATAAAACTGCCTCTCCTTTCTCAATTAGATTTCAGATTTTATATTATACCCTGTTGCATTGAAGAAGAAGAAGACTAACAAAATTTTGACTACTGTAATGGAATAGCACCAATGTGAATTGAAACACTTTCCACAAATCAATTACATTGATTATACCTCAAAAAAAAAATGAAAATCAAGCTAGCATCTGATTGTATCACCAATATCAAAATTTCCTAGAAAATGAAGATGCTGCAAATCCTGACAGCAATTACTCATATGACTAACAAATAATTATCAAAGCAATTCAACAAAACTGCCCCAGACTTAGACCAACAACCTTTGGCAGTGAGGTATCCTGAGATTGCTGAAGGTGTGAATTTTGAGCTTAAAGCTGATTTGATTCATGAGCTTCCACACTTCCATGGCTTAGCAGGTGAGGATCCAAACAAACATTTGGCTCTGTTCCATGCCGTATGTTCTAGTATGAAGCCTAGAGGAGTTACTGAGGAGCAAGTCATGTTGAGAGCTTTCGGATTTACTCTGAAAGATGCAGCGAATGATTGGCTCTACTATCAAGCCCCGGGAAGTATTGATACATGGGCTAAGATGAAGAAGGTTTTCTTAGAAAAGTACTTCCCATCCACAAAACTGAGTAGCTTGAAGAAGGACATCACGACCATTCAACATCACTCAACTGAGAGTCTATATGAGTATTATGAGAGATTCAAGAAGTTGTGCTCAAGCTGTCCATTCCACAGTTACACTGACCAGGATCTTCTGATGCACTTGTTTAGTGGCCTGATTGATGAGGATCGTAGAATGGTAAACGCATCCTTTGGAGGTAATTTCCTGAAATTGACTATACCTTAGGCTACTGAAATGTTTGAATAGTTAGCTGAGAGTTCAAGGCAGTTTGGTAGTAGACAGAGCTCCCACTCAGTGAAATAAATTGATTCAGACCGAATGCAGACTGACATGAATGGGTTGAAAGAGATGGTTAAGCTTTTGATGCTGAAAAGTGATGCCCAACAGGAAGTTAAAGCCATTCATGATCCTAATGCTGAGGTAAACGCTGCTAGTGGATGGAAACCAAGGCCAATGTATGATTCTCATCAAATTAATTACCAGCAACCTAGACCTCAGAATTCTATGACTGCTGAAGATATGATAAAGTCCTTAGCTCAGACTGTGATGCAACAAAGCGCTGAGACGAAATCAAGCATCCAAAATCTCGAGAATCAGATAGGACAGATTGCTCAAGCTGTGAGTAAATTAGAGGCAAAGGACTCGGCAAGAAACCCGAGAGAGAATGTCAGTGCAGTATTCCTGAGAAGCGGCAAAGTGCTGGATGATAATTCTGTGTCAAAACCGCGATCGCCATCCCCATATGGCGATCACCATCTTATTTCTGAGGAATCCGGAATTTCTGAACAGCGACCGCGATCGCCAGATTTGGCTAGCGATCGCCATACTTTGCCCGAAGAAATTCAAGCCCCTGCATTGAAACCGCGATCGCCAGATTCTGGTGGCGATCGCGGGAAGGCGACTGAGTATAAAGACGATTATGTTCGCCCGAATTTCCCGTCTCCATTCTCACAGAAGCCTGTTGCTCCCTTTCCCGAGGCATTGAAGGAGACTCGAAGACCGGGGAATGACATAGAGTTCTTTGAAACCTTTAGTAGGTGTGAGGTAAACATTCCTTTGTTAAAACTTGTCAAGAGTATTCCTAGATTTGCTAAGTTTTTGAAAGAAATTTGCACGATTAAAAGGAATCAAAAACTTAAGGGAAAACAAAAGGTTAAAGTTAGTGAACAAGTTTCTGTTGTGTTTCAAAAACGTATTCCTAAGAAATGTGGTGATCCAGGCATATTTAGCATTCCATGTGTGATTGGTGAAACTAAATTTGAAAAATCCATGCTAGATTTAGATGCTTCAATCAATGTTTTGCCTTACTCTTTGTATGAATCACTAGGCTTAGGACCTTTGCATGAAACAGGAGATGTCATTCAACTTGCTGATAGATCTACTGTCTACCCGAAAGGGGTTGTTGAGGATGTGCTTGTTATGGTTGGAGATCTGATTTTTCCTGCTGATTTCTTTATCTTGGATATGGAGCATGCTAATAATGTCACACCTATACTGTTAGGTAGACCTTTCATGAAAACAGCACAAACGAAAATTGATGTTAATAGTGGGACTCTCTCTATGGAGTTTGATGGGGATAAGGTGGAATATAATATATATGACATGGATCCCATTGATAAGAATTCTCTATGTGCTATTGATGTGATTAATCCTACTTGTATGGATGAATTGCAACCTGTTTTAGAGAATGTCTTAGAATACCCAAAAGTAGATACTGTTTTGTCTACTAACATGCAGGAGTTCCAGGCTAAGCTAGAGCCTGAAGGTAAGCTTTCTTCACATCCTTTGGGCAGTCGCCCCACATTACTGACCTCGCCAGGCGAGATACCATTTATGTCTAGTGTGCATGCACTTGACATTAAGCTGAAATAGCCACCTGATACGATCAAGGAGGAGAAAGTGAATGAAACCAGTTTAATTGCCAAAGACAAGGTGGTCAAGGTCAAAGGGATGAGGTTCAAGGCGTTCCATGAGTGGTTCAGAAGGGAATTCAGACAGGAGACGGTTTTCACGAAGCCGAATGGCGTTAGTTAAAATCTCTTGAGTTTCTTGTCGAGCCACGACATAAAATAAGGCTCTGCTCGGGAGGCAACTCGAGGTTTGAGATTGTTTTTATTTGTTTTGTTCGGGTTAATTTTCTCTTTAGTTTTTCTATGGACAGGAGGAAAGCACCGAAGCTTAGGGTCAGCTACAATCCGTACCCAATCTCGTTGTAAGTCTTCTCTCCCGTCAAAAAAAAAAAAAACAATTCAGTCCGAGAAAAAAATAATAAATCGGATTTAAAAAAAATAGAGTGCAGAAGAAAAAAATGAGAGAAAAGAAAGTAAGGAAGTTGTATTTCATCAAGTTTGGTTTCATCGTTTCATCATTCCTATCATTTATGGATCTACATTTGTTGGAGCTTAGCTTGTTGGTGACCATGTTCTTTGCAAGGAGTTGATTTTGGGTCACCATCTATATTGGAGGTATTCTTTCTTTTGTTTTAGATGAGATGTGCTTTGTTGGATTACATTTGGTGCTCATCTAGTTTCTCATTCTACCACACCTTGTGTTTCGTTGGAGGAAGATCATCCGACCTTGTATGTGAGTCTTCTGTCTCCTTCCCTGGGTTCGTTATTATGTCTTCCATTTCATTGAGGACAATGCAATGTTTAAGTATGGGGGAGGAGAATGTATTCACATGTCTTTATTTGGTGTTGGTTGTATCTGCATGAATTTATTGAATATATTGTTTGAAAAAGCCACAAAAATTGAAAAAAGGCATACAAAATCCTTGGATAGCAAGTTCTATGCAATAAGTAGGTGGCTTGGCCGGAACTAGGCTTAGGCAACAATAAGTCTGGAGTGATGTGAGTTTGTGAGCCTGGAACAATTATTGAGTGGTTAGGATGAAAACCTGAAAAGGCGCCTAAGCAAGATGAGGGTATGAAAAAAAATTGAGTGTTTTAGGATTTTTATCATCTTGGCGTATGGAGACATAAGAAGGAGGTGTATAGGAGGATTCAGGTAGGCCACTTGGAGGAATAAGGTGTAGTTATGGGTTTGTGCTTATTGTATCACATTGTTCTCGATTGTTGTTGTTGTGTTTTGTATGTTTGGAGGAGCTTATTGAGTATGTAATCACTAGGAGATATTCTTGTACTTCATGAGGCTTTGAGCATTTTATTGTAAGGGTAGCTTTTCTGTAAGTTACTCGGGACGAGTAAAAGTCTAAGTATGAGGGTATTTCATACGCTGCACTTTGTATAGCGTAACTATGGATTATTATATTGTTTTAGGAGAGTTATCATATGTGTTTGGAGTCATTGTTATGATCTAAGATATTTATGAAGAAATGAGGAATTAGAAGATTGAAGAGTAGATTTGAAGGCACTTAGGAGAAGACACTCAGAAGTGAAGAATTAATGGTATGCAACACAGACGGCGATCGCCGTATCCAAACGGCGATCGCCGTATCAAGACAGGAGCTGAGAAATAGTTCTAAGGACAGATGGCGATCGCCGTTTCTGGTGGCGATCGCCATGTTACAGCAGAAGCTAAGAGCAAGAAGTTAATGACGACCGCGATCGCCATGGTCAAGGTGGCGATCGCCATGAGGCAACAGAGGCTACGGCAGAAGAAGTCATGAAGATGGCGATAACCATAATCTGGTGGCGATCGCCATATTGCGCTGAAGATTTGTTTCCGGATTTGTTTTATTTATTTCTTTTCCTTTTATTTTATTATTTCCGTTTTATTCTAGGGTTAGACTCCTTTTATACCCTAGCAGCTTTCTTTGTTTTTCATCATCTTTTCCATCGACAGTTTTAGTTTTGCAACCATGAGCAGGAACTAAACTCCATTGTTTTACTTAGCAGTTGAAACCATTAGTTATTAAGTTGTGAGATTTCTAAACTCTTGTTCTTTTCCTTTGGGTTTGTATTAATTCTCTTGTTCTTCATCTATATGATTTCTATTGGTTTTGCTAGATTGATCACCTAGTTTGATTAGTTGTTTTCTATTGCTAGACTAGGAATAGACGACGGAATTCCTTGTCATTGTAGCATCCATATCTGCATGATCTGGTAGTTGATTGTTTATATGAAAGAGAATTAATTGCATGTTAATACTTGACGGTTGTAAGTTATTGCATATATCCTTATGATTCCTGTGCCCTTTGCTGCTATTTCATCTAATCTTGAGAGGTTTCCCTGATTGTTGAATAAGTAAGTATTATCAGGACCGGTTGGCCTGCTGATATATTAAAGATTGGAATAGGAACATTCCCTAGGATTGATAAGAACTTGAGATAATCTATGATTAACTTGATTGACTGTTGTGTGGAAACTTGCTAGGTGAAACCCCTTCACATATTATTCTCACCCAAACTTTCTCTTCTTGATACTTGTTACTTTTGTGTTCCATATAATCAAAACCCCCTGGTTACTTGTTACTTGTTCGTTAGTTGATATTTCGCTTGACTGCATAGTTATTGGTATTTTGATTCCCTTGGGTTCGACCTCTATTTACTTGCTATACTCTAGTTAGTGTTTATGATTTACTTTGATTTAGCAACCATGACATTTGCTCTATCATGGTTCAATTCGAATGTCTTGAAGACATTATTTAATTGGACATAGTCGAGTACTAGATGTACAATATCACCTAGTATAGGTGGCGACTAACACTCTCCAAGTTGAAGTTCTGAATACACCCATCTTGAGGCCTCATTTTTCAAGAAATCTAATAAGGCTTATTTGATTTTGAGTTGATGATATTCAAAATTGTTAATGGATCACCCAAGTGCGGATTTTCAGTGGTAGACACATATATTTGTCGATGATGTGATTTATTATTTTAATTGAAAACCAGAAGTTTTCCCTGATCATGGAAATTAAAATTTTGGTGTGGATATTATGTTCTAAGTGAACAATCTCATAAACGACTCCATAAGAGTGTCTATCTTGTTATAGATACAAGATTTTATGAAGATATATATTTATAAAGATATATTTTGAAGAAATGGTTGTCATATGATGATATTGACTACAAATAAAGCATGTTTATAGATGAGTCAAATATTCGAGTATTCATCTCATAGACTAGCCTGAAGCAAGTCCAGAGAGAAGATGCCTACTTACACACCTTCTCTATATGACAATTATACATGACTATTGAATTGTTAATACAACTTACCAGAAGTTAAGTTCATGATAGAATATTATGTGGCATGATAAACTTGATTACTCATGTGAACAATACGCATGATCATTGATAATTACATTAATAAGTAAAGGACCTGAAGCTCCCAAAACCTGAAATTTCATCTCCTAAGGGATAAGAATGACCACTTATGTAAAGTTTCCTATGATCCTTGACTAAGTTCAAGAGATAAATGAGGATTGAGTATACTAGCATGTAGACCGATGGGAATAATAATGTATTGTATGATGTTGATAGATGCCTCAACACATTGGCTACACAAATTAAGGGGGGGATGTGATTATTTAATTAGTGTATTAGTTGAGCATCTTGTAGCTCCTATACATTTAGAAAACGACCTAGTAGTATCGCTTATAATACAGTCAAAATGGTAACAAATGGCTAGGTAATCTCATTAGTTATATGCTTGCATTGACAATTGCTAATATATGACGTACACGAGCTGGTAGAGTCGTTGATCATATCAAATGATAAACTTTGGATGTCGAGAAATAAATTCGACTAAGACCGACTATTTACAATTCTCCTATTTGAAACTTGTCTGCAAAAGAAAACAAAATATTATTAAAATATGTGGTATACACCCTCTTACCTCCCTCAATATATTAAAGTAATGTCACATGAAAAGTTGGAAATATACGAGAGGTTTTGGTCCTTATCTTTTATTAAAACCTAGAGCTTATGAATGGGTGATCAATGTATTTCTCCGTATTCAGATTACCACCTTGGCAAGGTGAAAATCCCAACTTTAAGAGGAGAAGAAAACAAGACTAGTATCTAAGAACTTGTATCGTATACAATCCTAAAACGTGGGGAATTCAAGTTAAATGAACTAGAAGTTCAAGTAAACGGACCATAAGTTAAAGTGAACGAACCAGAAGTTCAAGTGAACGAACCAGAAGTTCAAGTGATGAAATTAACTAGAAGTTCAAAGGAATGAACAAGATGTTCAATGCATGTATAACTTACATGTTATCAAATCTATTATTGTCTGACAAAGTCACATATTGTGTTGAGAGCCAATTATGAATAGTACCAATAAGAAAATTCTTTGTAGGGGATGGATTACAACTTTCAAGACTAGATGAAGCTGCTCTTTGACTTTCCTCTTCATCATTTACAACTTTCAAGACTTGTAATATCTCATCAATTCTATCCTTCATTAAATTCAAGCTGCTTGTTAGGAGGGCATATCAATACTTTACTCTTAACTTCTCAACTCTCTCTTGTCTTTCTTTCTCAAATTTGGATTCCAATTTGACAATTCATTGCCCTTGTAAGTCTCAATGTGCCTCAGTAGAAAGACTCCACAGTATTTTTGTTGTCTTTGTCCCTCCAATTCATTTCCAGTCTTTCAAATGACACTTTTTCAATTAAAGAAACTTTGGCTGCCATTTCATTCTCCTTTAAGAAGTTGGCCATCACTGTTCTCTGCATGAATAAAAAAGTACATTTAACCAGAGTATACTTAAATAAAGTTTCATTTAGTTACTCCAAAAGTGTATTCATCATAGTAGATGGTACAATAGCATACTTGTCCATTCCCCCGCTTGATGAGTTATCTAGGATGTGAATACTTCGCTTGTTGACATTTATTGTTATCAAATAATAATGGTCCTCTCTAAGACTTGGGCAAAAGAACTGTACAAGAGAGAAAAAACAGACTGTAAGTTAACTAAAAACATATTAATAGTTCATGCACCTATTCTCACTATCTCATGCACCAAATAACATTAGCTCATGCATCAACTAGAAATGACTCATTCACAAATGTTGAACAACTAATGCACCAATTGGAATCCAATCATGCACCTTAATAAAAAAAAATGTGTAGGAATATTACATCAACATCGTCAAGAGTGCATCCTCTCCTTTTAAAAGCCTTCACAGTATCAAATGTTTCATGCAATAGTTGTTAGAATAGATTAAATCTCTCTTCCACAATGTATACCGAAAGTTCATCATCAATAACATAACCCTATCAAAATTAAATATTTGATTTAAAGATTTGCAAAAATATAATATGAATTTGGTGTTCTAATTTATCGACTTACCGTAGCCATGCATGGTAAAAACAATCTCAATGGTGATGCATGCGCTCTATATTCTTCATTTTCATTAAACATTACAGTAAAGCTAGGCATCAATCATGTCATTATCTATCTCTTCATCTTTCTTCATGCACATAAAGTTCTTTTTCCTTAGACTTGTACTCTGCATTATGAAAAGAAAGTCTTGGTTGCAAAAAAAATCAATTTGTTAACTTCCCACATGTTATTAAATTTGTGTGATATTATAGTAAATATACTGTTACCTCTCATTTCCTTCCTCATTTTTCAACCATCCGTAAAGGATCTTTTCATCAATTGTCACTGTTGCTGTAACGTTACATTTTCTCTCCTTAAACACTGATATTATGCTTGCAGAAGGAAATTTTTCTCGTTTAGTGTCAAGCTCTTCTTTAGAACCGCATGTATATTTCACATGACAAAGATTCATTACACATAATTCATTCATCAAAGTTTTTTCATATGTCAACCATGGAACTATACAAGTACTAGTTGATGCACCAACACAAACTAGATGATGCACTAACACATACTATCTGATGACCAACACATACTAGGTGATGCACAAAGATGCACCAACACACACTAGACCGAATGTCTCGGGAACTATTTTCCTCTTGCACCTCTTCAACACATTTTTCTCTTGCACGTCCTCAACAACATTTTCATCTTGCACCTCCTCAAAACTATTATCCTCTTGCACTTCTTGCTCTGGTTGATCAACACATGTCCCAGAAACTTCAGTTTCATAACCTTCTTGGGTATTTCCTCTTGCAACTCCTCTTGAACCTTCTCATAAATGTTTTCTTCTTGCACCTTCTCAACGACATTTTTCTCTTGCAACTCCTCTTGCACCCCCTCAGCTACTTGGTTGCTATCAGCATCTTGCACCTCCTCGTTAGTTTCCTCAACAATAGTTGTAGGTTGCAACCTCACAGGAGAGAAGCCTTGGTCAAAATTAGGTATCTCTGGACCAATCTGCAATAACGAAGAAAACCTATATGTCATTCATGTTGAATCATGTACCAAATAACATTCGCGAGAACAGTGTTAGCTCATGTACCAAATTATCTATTTAAAATAATAGATAATACATTTTATATATTGTAAGTTCTTAGAATCGAAAATGTATCATATGATTGCCAAAAGATAAAGTATATTTACTTTAATAAAAACTATTTCGATAATAAAAACATAGAAAATTTACATTTACTATATATAATAAAACTAATTTATATCAATTTTACATATATTACTCTGTTGAGTATCGACTATCGAGTGAAATACAAAAAAGAGTACATGGTTCATTTTCTTAGGAATATTTTGTTGTTGATTTTAGTGTCATCATGATATTGGTCCCTTTGAGGGAACAATGCTATTTTGTGTGATGAAGATTAATTCGACACTATGGAACTGAGCTCACTATAACACAAGTCTGGAGGTGTGGGGTACATGCTTGTGTAAATGGATTATAGTTCAGGAGGGAAACCTAAGAAATTGTTACAGAAAGAATGCAAGTCATATTCTAAAGAACTTTGCTGTTAGTTCCCTCAAAGGGAACTGAGATGGAATGTTGTTGTCAGTTCCTTTGTCAGTTCCCTCGTAGGGAACTGAACATGTAGTTGGTTGTTTTTTGACACGTGGACTACGTTGTTAGTGGATAAGAACGTGTTGGTAACCCCTGTATACGTGGCACAGTTAACAATAAATTTGCTGATAACACGTGGACTACGTTGTTAGTTTTGTTCATTGTTTTTTTCGATTTCTTTCTTTCATCGAAACCATCCAAAGTCATGCTCCAACATTACAAGATCCATAAAGTTTGATTCCAATCAAGTAGTCTGGATCAGAATTGGGTTGGTTTGTCTTATCTCACTTCAAATTTCGTGGAATCCTTAAGGCTATGTGAGTGGCGAAGTATTGATTTCGGAAAGTGTTTCTACAAGATTCAAACCTATATCAAGTACCTCGAATTTTTCCATTGATTGTTCTAATATGTGAAACAAATACATTAACGAACACGAAGAAGAACTCCAATGTTGAAGAATTCGATGACAGAAACTCAAAATTTTCCAGAAGACACTTCCTGAGAAGAGTTCCTGACAACAGTGAAGAGAGTTACGCAGACGATACTCATTCCCCAACATTTTTTTTGGGTCCGATCTCTTAGGAATATTTTGATGATCAATCTCATTTAAGTTACATATCTTTCTATAAAACATATATTTTATATGAAACGGCTCGGGACATGAACATGTGGAGAGATTAAATTTAAGGCAGACCCTATTTCCACTACAAAATTTAACTAATCACACTACATTTGTGTACGTTGGTTTCCAACGCACAATCAAAACAAAAAAATCATACGTGAAGCAAAATACGGAATATGTGAAGCGGATTAAAAAATACGTAAATTGTACACATTGAGTTTCAACGTACAAGTGTAATTTGAAAAAGTAGCCGTTAAAAATTTAGCCGTTGGGAAAAAAGAGTTGTTGAGGAAAATTTAGCTTGTACGTTGGAACCCAACGTACATTGGTTTCCAACGTACAGGGTAAATTTGTAACACCCACCGCTTTGGGCCGATCCAATTACAAGGGCTGCAGCCCATACACTCCAACCCATCCTTGGTAGCTCCGCTTAATAATAAAGCAGCTATTTCACAAGAGGTTGTTGGTGAGGCTCGAACCTGAGACCTTCACCCTTTACCAAGCGGCAGCGCTACTTGGTAACCAACTACACTGCAGTGTAATTGGTTACCAAGTAGCGCTGCCGCTTGGTAAAGGGTGAAGGTCTCAGGTTTGAGCCTCACCAACAACCTCTTGTGAAATAACTGCTTTATTATTAAGCGGAGCTACCAAGGATGAGTTGGAGTGTATGAGCTGCATCCCTTGTAATTGGGTCGGCCCAAAGAGGCGGGTGTTACAATAGCTATTTCTCAAGAGGTTGTTGGTGAGACTCGAACCTGAGACCTCCACCCTATATCAAGCGACAGGACTACTTGGTAACCGCTGTCGCTTGGTAAAAGGGTGGAGGTCTCAGGTTCGAGTCCCACCAACAACCTCTTGAAAAGTAGCTGCCTTTAATTGGCGGAGCTACCAAGGATGGGTTGGAGTGTATGGGCTGCAACCCTTGTAATTAGGTCGGCCAAAAGTAGCGGGTGTTACAAAATTTTCCCCAACAACTCGTTTTTTTGAATATGACCGTTGGAAAAAAGCCTATTTATACCACCACTTTGTTGTGTTTTTCATTCGAGTCATCCGAAAATGTCAAATAAGAGAGTTACAAACTTGAGTGATGGGTGAGGAGATTGAATATGTGACGGAGATTGAATATGCGAGCGGTGAAGAGAATGAGTATGTGAGTGACGACGATGGTGAAGGCGACGACGACAATGTCGATGCGATCGTGGACGAGAAAGAGTATTTCAGTGAACCCGAAGACGGGAAGTGGTGATGCGACCCTGCCATCGCTGACAGTTGTTGAGGAAGAGGAAGCCATGAGTCTTTGCTCACTTGGACCCGTGACTCGATCCCGAGCCAAGCTAATCAGTCAAGCCACACAATCTCTGGTCCTTCACACCGTGGCCAACTTCAGTTCCTCTCTAGCAGAGCACTCTTTGAGGTTCCTAACCTCCAGTTCCTTAATGCCTTCGCTCACTAGCATGGATGCCTCTTATTCCAGCTCCAGTTCTCAGTACCAGTCTCCAACTACAGTTCCTGAAGCCAGTTCCCTTGGTACCGGTTCCTGCGAGTTGTGAAGGCCGACTATCTTCTTAGTTATTATTATTATTTCCTATTTTTAGCATATGTTATTAGGTTAAGGGCGTGTCTACTCTCATGCTTGAGAGGTCGGCCCTAGTTTCCCTTTTATTATCATCTTTATTACTTTCTTTACTTATTTTGCAAGATACTCTTTTGTAAAGGCTCGCCTATATATATGGCTTGCCTTCTTCATTAATATCACGTTTAGCTTTCGGATTAATTGATAAAGTCGAGTGCATCTCCTTGTAATCCCCTAGGTGTCACCAAACAAAGTCTAACTTCTTTATCCTTTCTTGTTACTTCTAATCCTCTTCCCCGGTGGATTTATCTACCAAACCCTACGTAAACCTACACTTTACATCCACTTCATCTCTACAATTCATTCGTTCCATTGTTGTTGCTTGTCGCCACAAGTAACAACACCACTATCATTAAGTTCCCCAGTTACTGTCAAGTCTTCCGCCGCCCTCCGAGTTCCCAAACTCGACCAGTTCTTGAGAAGGCCGACTCCCTACGAGATCTAGATTGCTCCAACAAGTCATTCTTGACCTTTTCGAGGTCAGGAATACATCAACTGGTATCAGAGCGCCAAGGATCTTGTAAGTCACGTTCTTCTCTTGTTTGTGATTGTCACTCTTCCACTACGTAATCCCCTTCCTCCATCACTTTGAGAGCCTTAGAAATACTCCATATCCGACCTTCATTCACCTAAGAACCCAGAAAGATCAGATCTTGTTCGAAACCCTAGGAGAAATTTTATTTTTCCTTATCTTGCTAGCCGTTTCCCTTATCTTTCAATATCATGTTAATTTCGATTGTTGCAATTTAATTGATAAGTATAGAGATTATTTGATTTGCGTATCTAAGGAAAAAGATAGTATATACAAGATTTTCTCTTTCCTTGTTTGTTGGCCGAAATATTCTCTCTTGTGCTCAAAAGATCTTGCTTGCACCCTACTCTAATTTCTTTCCTTGTGTAAAGCTTTGACTTTTCCTTGCATAGCTTTTGCATATTAGTTATTTTTGGATCCTAACAGAAAAGAGGAATCCGATTTAAAAAAAAAATGTTCGAAAACAATCTCATCCAAAGCCAAAATAAGGTAAGTTTGAGATATCACTAGTCAAAGTTTCCATCTTCTTGCCTCTCCATCGTCTAGGTTTGCATACTAGGAAGTTTGAATCTTTTTGCTTCTTCTCCTTGTGTTTTCTTATTCGAATTCTCTCTTGCTGTTCATTGAATTGTTCAACTTGATTGCTTGATATTGCTTGATTGCCTTCAGTTCCCCATGACCGCCCTCACGGCTTTGCTATTCATAGTAACCCGAGAGTGTTGTCACTTGCTTGAGTTGTGTGTGCTTTACTAGATTGTTGTGCCTTTGATATTGCTTATGCTACTAGATACTCGCAGTGGTGAATGATCTTGTTGTAGGTAACGTGACTCTAGAGGACAAAGAGAGAGACCAAACTCAATCAACATGAACTAAGACTCAAGTTCCACCATTCCAGCAACCCCCATTGCTTGAAGATCCGCCCTTGGATCAAGTCGTGGAGCAATAAGGGCAAACAATACAACACTTGCTCCAAGAATTGACGGTACTAAGGGCTAAAGTTGACTCCGCAAGCCAACATAGTCCATCGGGGCCGACCCCGGAAGTGCACGTCGATGACGGTGTCCAGTTCCCAAAGTCAGACACTGGTGCCAAATCCCTAGTCTTGACAAAGGCAAGCAAGTTGTGGCCTCAACTTCACAAGTTCAACCACCCCAACGACTTGCCTCTGTAATTGATTGTCATCAAGATGCAGCAAAGCTAAAGGATCACCGCACCCATGTAGAGCACAAGGACACCGACTCCAGCGACCGTGATGATGACTACGACGTTGTGTTTCCGAGCCATTCTTCACATGGCAAGGGAACTCGCCACCATCACAAGTGTCACGACCGCCACAAGAAGCACGTCGCAAGTTTGCCCACACCCAGTGACTACAGGAGCCAAGATCACAGTTCCCATCCCACAGGTAGGTATCACTCGCGCCATCACAACACTGCTTCGACAGTTCCCTTCAACATTGACGATCACCTTCGTCACCAAAGTCCCAGATCACGACCACCTCATGGTTGTAGCTCAGCCTCTGAGTCTAATCGAGATGGTTTTGAAGAATTTGATGATGTGGACTTCGCCCATGCTGGAGTTCCTAATCCTGGAAACCTTCACGCTCCTCTGGGAGTTCCTATTGAATACATGGAGGTCCCTCCAGATTATATTCCGCCTGCTGCTCTTCCAGTCGACCGTTATGAGGGATGTCGTGAAATAGGTCAGTATGAAGCCCGCTATGGATGTAGGGAACAACATCAGTTCCCTGCATAGCGCCGAGAACGCCAGCAGTTACTTGCACCGCGCCATCCAAGGCGCCAAGGTTAGGAGGATGTTGACAATTATGACCATAACAACCGTGGTTTTCATCGTCATGTACCTAGATATGATGAGCCTTTACCCGACCCTCGCCGCTATGAAGCACGTCGTCCAGACGTGCCTGGTCATACCGCTCGCCGCGATATCAAGGTAAAGATTGAGTTTTTCTATAGCTTATATGATCCCGCTGTTTTTCTTGATTGGATGCAGGCTACAGACCATGTCTTGAAGCATTGTCACTATGAGGAAGCCGAAAAAGTTGAGATATCCACTCTTCACTTTAATGACGCTGCTCAAACTTGGTGGCACCGCTTCACTTCAGACCGCGTTCGTCGCAATTTTGAACCCATTTCTACTTGGGATCAACTAGTCTTTGTCATGATTAGAAAGTATGCTCCCACTGGTTATAGGAACCAGGTCCGAATGAAGATAGCTATGCTCCGCCAAGGCAGCATGACACCTCTTGATTTCTTCGCCAAGATTGAGGATCTCTACTTCAAAGCTAATGTCAGTGCCGCTCCCACAACCCTACGCACCAAGTTTTTGAGTGGTCTCAATGCTCCCATTCGAGATCAACTTGAAATTTTGCCAATCAAAGATCTTAACACATTGGTGCACACAGCTATGCAACTTCACTACCAGCTTCTTCGCAAGAAGAACACTTGGCCAACTTCGGGTCAATACAGGTACAATTCTAACTCTTCTAGCTCCCTTTCTACTAAAGTGCAAAATTTCCCTTCGCAGACAAAGACAGGAACTAGTTCCCGCCCGGTTGAAGCACCCCCACAACGCCTAAGCCCGTAACTCAACAACCTGGCCACACGAGTGACATAGAATGCTACAAGTGTGGTGGACATGGTCACTTGAAACGTGATTGTCCAAACACCAAGAGAGTATTCTTCAACCAAGCCACAAGCTATGAGTCCTGCATAGATGAGGAACAAGAAGAGGAACCAAGTGATGAGTTCCCTAGTCAGGAAGATGTGGATGCTTATGCTTGTGCCCCACATGAGAGAAATGACTATGCCCCACTAAGTCTTGTTACTAGGCGTGTGCTCACTGTCAAGGAAGTAGATTTGGTGGACCAAAGAGAAAATCTATTTCACACCAAATGCAAAGGCCAAACCGCCTCTTCGAGTGTCATAATAGATGGTGGCAGCTGCTGCAACATCATCAATGAAAAGGTGGTCAAACACTTTAACCTTCCAACGACACCTCATCCACAACCATACGGTCTCCAATGGATTTCAGAATCCGAAGGCGATCCCATCACCAAATAGTGCATTGTATCCTTTTCCATTGGTCATTATAAAGATTCTGTTTTATGTGATGTAACTCCCATGGATGCCACACATCTTCTATTAGGCCGCCCATGGCAGTTTGATCGACGCGTTATCCATGATGGGTATTTGAACACTTATGTGTTTAATTACCATGGGAAACGTGTCACCCTTTTACCTATGACTCCACATGAGATAATGCAGGATCACACAGAAAGGAGTCGCCAAAAGGCTATTGAGAACGCCGCTGCAAAGAAAGGAACTGACCCAGTTCCCAACAACACGTCCGTTCCAAAGAAGGATACCGAGAAAAACAGGACCCCAGTTCAGCAGAGACGCAATGATCCAACCGGTTCCGGTCGGGAACCGTCCTCTTCCGGTACTTCTGAGTTCCCATCATTCGCGATAGGAACTAGAAGCACCACTACTGATAGGGTTCCCATCTAGGGAAAATGTGAAACACGGTTACTTCTGGCACGTCACAGGGATATCACTCCAACACTTCAGGGATGTTCTCCTGTTTTTCTATTAGTTCTCAAACTGTGCGTTTTTAATTCCCAGGAACTGGATAATCTACCCCCGACCATTTCCTCTCTTTTGCAGGAATTTGAGGATGTCATGCCATATGAGTTAGCACCAGGACTTCCACCAATCCGTGGAATTGAGCATCAAATTGACCTTGTTCCTGGAGCATCCTTGCCTAACCGCGCCGCTTATAGAGCCAGTCCGGAAAAAACAATGGAACTCCAGCTCCAAGTTCAAGAGCTTCTTGACCGAGGCTACGTAAGGGAATCCTTAAGCCCTTGCGCAGTTCCGGTTATCCATGTGCCAAAGAAAGACGGTTCTTGGAGGATGTGTGTAGATTGTCGCGCCATCAACCAAATCACTGTCAAGTATAGGCACCCCATTCCTCGCCTTGATGACATGCTTGATGAGCTCCATGGTGCCACAATTTTTTCGAAGATAGATTTGTAGAGTGGCTACCATCAAATCAGAATGAAAGAAGGCGACGAGTGGAAAACAACGTTCAAGACCAAGTATGGCCTCTACGAGTGGCTAGTCATGCCATTTTGTCTCACCCATGCCCCAAGCACATTCATGCGTCTCATGAACCATGTTTTGAGACACTTCATGGGCATGTTTGTTGTTGTCTACTGATGAGGCTAAAGTCGTAGTGCCAAATCAAAGAAAACCCTAAACACTAACTAGAGTATAGCAAGTAAGTAGAGGTCGAACCCAAGGGAATCAAAACACCAAATCAATGCAGTCAAGTGAAATATCAATGAGTAACAAGTAACCAAAGGGGGGGGGGAGGTTTGATTACAAGAACACACAAGTAACCAGTAACAAGCAGAGGGAGTTTGGGTGAGAATATGATGAGAAGGGGTTTCACCTAGCAAGTATCCACACAACAGTCAATCAAGTTGATCATAGATTTGTCTCAAGTTCTTATCAATCCTAGGGAATGTTCCTATTCCAATCTTTAATATATCAGCAGGCCAACCGGTCCTGATAATACTTACTATTCAGCAATCAGGGAAACCTCTCAAGATTAGATGAAATAGAAGCAAAGGGCACAAGAATCATAAGGATGCATGCAATAACTTACAACCGTCAAGTATTAACATGCAATCAATTCTCTTTCATAAAAGCAATCAACTACCAGATCATGCAGATATGAGTGCTACACTTACAAGGAATTCTATCGTATATTCCTAGTCTAGCAATAGAAAACTATCAATCAAACTAGGTGATCAAGCTAGCAAAACTAATAGAAATCAATAGATGAAGAACAAGAGAATTAATACAAACCCATAGGAAAAGAACAAGAGTTTAGAAATCTCACAACTTAATAACTGAAGGTTTCAACCGCTAAGTAAAACAATGGAGATTAGTTCTTGCTCATGGTTGCAGAACTAAATTGTCTGATGGAAAAGATGATTATAAGATAGAAAGAACTAGGGTTCTTAAATAGAGAACTAACCCTAAAATATATGGTAAAAGATATATCCTAAAAATAATAAAAGGAAAATAAGGAAATAAACTAAAAGAAATTAAACAAGAACAAGATAATCTCGGAAAGAATGTTGGCGGTGACTCCAAATTATTCAGCTGCTTCCACAAATTCGGCTAGTCCAACAAAGCAAGCCCAGTCCATCGGTCCAGCAGCATCACGCAAATCTTCTTGTGATGACATCATCCTCGCATTAGCGCTGTATCAGCAACATCTCCTTAATCCATGCGGTCCGCTCCTTCTTCAATTTGTCATGGGCTGCTTCCTCTCGTGGGCTTCTTGTGCAACAGGCCTTCTCCTTTCATGGCCCGCCAACATAACCAGCTGCATGCTTCTTCATGGGCCGGCCCATCTGCTCAGCATTCCAACAACAACCTACCCGCGATCGCCGCTAATCAATCCGCAATCGCAGACTTAATAAAATCCACTCGGCTCCTCTCTGTTGCTCCACCGCGATCGCCGTTTATCCATGGCGATCGCCGTTGGTGATTTCTTCAAGTCTTCAACTCTTATTCGGTTCTGATCTCTATTTCTTCACTTCTTAATAAATATCTCAGAACATAACAATGACTCGAACCAATAAGCTCCTCCAAAACACAACACAATAATCAAGAACAATGTGATAAAATAAGCACATACCCACAACTACACCTTATTTCTCCAAGTGGCCTACCCGAATCCTCCTATACGCCTCCTTCTTATGTCTCCATACGCCAAGATGATAAAGATCCTAAAACACTCAATTTTTTTTTTTTATAACACTCATCTTGCTTGGGCGCCCTTTCAGGTTTTCATCCCAACCACTCAATAATTGTTCCAGACTCACAAAACTCACATCACTCAAGACTTATTTTTGCCCCAGCCTAATGCCGGTCAATCCACCTTCTTATTGCATAGATCTTGCTATCCAAGGATTTTGTATGCCTTTTTTCAATTTTTGTGGCTTTTTCAAACAATATATATTCAATAAGCTCATGCAGATACAACCAACACCCAAATAATAACATGTGAATACATTCTCCTCCCCCATACTTAAACATTGCATTGTCCTCAATGAAATGGAAGACATAAAAACGAACCCAGGGAAGGAGATAGAAGACTCACATACAAGGTCAGATGACCTTCCTCCAATAAAACTCAAAGTGTGGTAGAAAGAGAAACTAGATGAGCACTAAATGTAATCCAATAATGCATAGCTCATCTAAAGCAAAAGAATGAATACCTCTAATGTAGAAGGTGACCCAAACAAATCAACTCCTTGGAAAGAACATGGTCACCAACAAGCTAAGCTCCAACGAATGTAGATCTAGAATGATAGTAGTAATTAAAACCAAACTTGATGAAATACAACTCCTTACTTTCTTTTCTCTCATATTTTTTCTGCACTCTATTTTTTTAGACGGGAGAGAATACTTACAGCGAGATTGGCTACTGACTGTAGCTGACCCTAAGCTTCAGTGATTTCCTCCTGTCCATAGAAAAACTAAAAAGAAAATTAACCCGAACAAAAAAAAACAAAAAAAAACAAACTCAAACCTCGGGTTGCTTCCCGAGTAGCGCCTTATTTTATGTCGTGGCTCGACATGAAACTCAAGAGATTTAACTAACGCCATTTGGCTTTGTGAAAACAGTCTCTTGTCTGAATTCTCTCTTAAACCACTCATGGAACGCCTTAAATCTCGTCCCTCTTACCTTAACCACCTTGTCTTTAGCAATGAAGGTGGTTTCACTCACTTTATCCTCCTTGACCGTATCAGGCGGCTGTTTAAGCTCAATGTCAAGTGCCTGCACACTATACATCAATGGTATCTCGCCTGGCGAGGTCAGTAATGGAGGGCGATTGCCCAAAGGATGTGGAGAGAGCTTACCTTTAGGCTCTGGCTTAGCACGACACTCCTGCATGTTAGTAGATAAAACAACATCTACTTTTGGGGGCTCTAAGAGATTCTCTAAAACAGGTTGCAATTCATCCTTACAAGTAGGCTTAATCACATCAATAGCACATAGAGAATTCTTATCAATGGGATCCATGTCATAAATATTATATTCTACCTTATCCCCATCAAACTCCATAGAGAGTGTACCACTATTAACATCAATTTTCGTTTGTGCTGTTTTTATAAAAGGTCTACCTAACAGTATAGGTGTGACATTATTAGCAGGCTCCATATCCAACACAAAGAAATCAGCAGGAAAAATCAGATCACCAACTATAACAAGAACATCCTCAACAACCCCTTTCGGGTACACAGTAAACCTATCAGCAAGTTGAATAACAGTTCCTGTTTTATGCAAAGGTCCTAAGCCTAGTGATTCATACAAAGAGTAAGGCAAAACATTGATTGATGCACCTAAATCTAGCATGGCTTTGTCAAATTTAGTTTCACCAATCACACAAGGAATGCTAAATATGCCTGGATCACCACATTTCTTAGGCATGCGTTTTTGAAACACAGCAGAAACTTGTTCACTTATTTCAATTTTCTTCTTTCCTTTCAGTTTTTGATTTCTCTTGATAGTGCAAACTTCTTTCAAAAACTTAGCAAATCTAGGAATACTCTTAATAAGTTTGAGCAAAGGAATGTTTACCTCACACCTACTAAAGGTTTCGAAGATTTCTTTGTCATCATCTAGCCTTCGAGTATCCTTCAATGCCTTAGGAAAGGGGGCTACAGGCTTCTGAGAGAACAGAGGGGGGAAATTTGGACGAACATAATCGTCAATGTACTCAGGGGTCTCCCGGAGATCGCCATCAACAACTGGCGATCGCGGTCGAGAGAAGTATGTTTCTGCAGAAGACCCGCGATCGCGGGTATCAATCCGCGATCGCGGATTATTGTCAAAATCTGATGCAGCGTCTGGAGTGGCATGGCGATCGTGGTCGGGATGCAGACCTTGTTTTGCTCTCTATAATCTCATGGCGATCGCCACTCAGATCTGGCGATCGCGGTTTTGGCACAGAACAATCGTCATAAGTTTTTCCGCTCCTCAAGAACATTGCACTGACATTTTCTCTCGGGTTTCTTACCGGTTCCCTGGCCTCTAATTTACTCACAGCTTGAGCAATCTGTCCCAACTGATTTTCAAGATTTTGGATACTTGATTCCGTTTTAGCATTTTGTGGCATCATAGTCTGAGCTAAGGACTTGATCATATCTTCAACAGTCATAGAATTCTGAGGTCTAGGTTGCTGATAATTATTATTATGAGAGTCATACCTTGGCCTTGGTTGCCATCCACCAACAACGTTTACCTCAACATTCGGCTCTTGGAGTTGTTGACCACCACTTTGCAACATAAAAGACTTCATCATATCTTTCAGTTCATTCATGTCAGTCTGTAATTGACCTGAATTAATTGCTTTGACTGAGTGAGATCCCTGTCTACTGCCAAACTGCCTTGAACTCTCAGCTAGCTCTTCAAACATTTCAGTGGCCTGAGGTATAGTTAGTTTCAGAAAATTACCTCCACAAGATGCGTTTACCATTCGACGATCCTCATCAATCAGGCCACTAAATAAGTAAATAAGGAGATCTTGGTCAGTATAGCTATGGAATGGGCAGCTTGAGCAAAGCTTCTTGAATCTCTCATAATATTCATAGAGACTCTCAGTTGAGTGTTGTTGAAGATTCGTGATCTCCTTCTTCAAGCTGCTCAGTTTTGTAGCTGGAAAATATTTCTCTAAAAAGACCTTTTTCATCTTAGCTCATGTATCAATACTCCCTAGAGCTTGATAATAGAGCCAATCATTCGCAGCGTCTTTCAGAGTAAATCCGAAAGCTCTCAACATGACCTGCTCCTCAGTAACACCTCTTGGCTTCATACTAGAACATATGGCATGGAATTGAGCCAAGTGTTTGTTGGGATCTTCTCCTGATAAGCCATGGAAGTGTGGTAGCTCATGAATTAAACCAGCTTTTAATTCAAAATTCATTCCTTCTTCAATCTCAGGAAACCTCACTGCCAAAGGTTGTTGGTTTAAGTCTGGGCAGTGAGTTGCCTCATAGTAGGCAATGGCGGTCCATGTCGATCACCCATCTCGTTATCTTGGTTTAGAGCTGCTCTTTGGTTCCGAAGGAACGTCCTTTCAATCTCTGGATCAAAGGAAACAAGAGATGAATAAGTAGCACGGGTCTGAACCATAAAGGTTCACACCAAACAGTTGATAAGTCACAATTAGCACAGAATTGGAATAATTCAATTCCCCGGCAACGGTGCAAAATTTGATGAGTCTAAAGTCGTAGTGCCAAATCAAAGAAAACCCTAAACACTAACTAGAGTATAGCAAGTAAGTAGAGGTCGAACCCATGGGAATCAAAACACCAAATCAATGCAGTCAAGTGAAATATCAACTAGTAACAAGTAACCAAAAGGGGGGGGGAATGATTGCAAGAACACACAAGTAAACAGTAACAAGCAGAGGAAGTTTGGGTGAGAATATGATGAGAAGGGGTTTCACCTAGCAAGTATCCAGACAACAGTCAATCAAGTTGATCATAGATTTATCTCAAGTTCTTATCAATCCTAGGGAATGTTCCTATTCCAATCTTTAATATATCAGCAGGCCAACTGGTCCTGATAATACTTACTATTCAGCAATCAGGAAAACCTCTCAAGATTAGATGAAATAGCAGCAAAGGGCACAGGAATCATAAGGATGCATGCAATAACTTACAACCGTCAAGTATTAACATGCAATCAATTCTCTTTCATAAAAGAAATCAACTACCAAATCATGCAGATATGAGTGCTACAATGACAAGGAATTCCACCTTATATTCCTAGTCTAGCAATAGAAAACTATCAATCAAACTAGGTGATCAAGCTAGCAAAACTAATAGAGATCAATAGATGAAGAACAAGAGAATTAATACAAACCCATAGGAAAAGAACAAGAGTATAGAAATCTCACAACTTAATAACTGAAGGTTTCAACCGCTAAGTAAAACAACGGAGTTTAGTTCCTTCTCATGGTTGCAAAACTAAATTGTCTGATGGAAAAGATGATAAAAACTAGGTTTCTTAAATAGAGACTAACCCTAAAAATATATGGTAAAAGATATATCCTAAACGAAATAATAAAATAAGGAAAAAGAAATAAAACAAACAAAGGAAAATAAGGAAATTCTGGAATGTCTTCGGCCTTGTTGTGGCGATCGCCATAGATGCCTGGCGATCGCGGTCTTCATGTAAAGCTCTGCCGTGGTCTCTGTCGCCCCATGGCGATCGCCGTAGAATCATGGCGATCGCCATGATCTCTCGAACTCATGTAACGCTTCTGTTGTAGAATGGCGATCGCCATAGTGATGGTGGCGATCGCCGCTTCTCCGCAGAATGTCTTCAATCTTTGATCCTCTTCTTCTTCGGTTCTGGTCTTCATTTCTTCACTTCTTCATAAATAACTCAAAATATAACAATAGCTCCATATACTTGTGATAACACTCCTAAACTAATGTAATAACCCCTAGTTACGCCATACAAAGTGTAGCGTATCAAACCCATACTTAGACTTTTACTCGTCCCGAGTAACTTACAGAAAAGCTACCCTTAGAATGAAATGTTCAAAGTCTCAGGAAGTACAAGAATATCTCCTAGTGATTACATAATCAATAAGCCCAAAGCATACAAAACGCAACAACAACAATCAAGAACAAATGTGATACAATAAGCACAAACCAAGAACTACACCTTATTCCTCCAAGTGGCCTACCCGAATCCTCCTATATGCCTCCTTCTTATGTCTCCATACGCCAAGATGATAAAGATCCTAAAAACACTCAATTTTTTTATTTTTTTATTTTATAACACTCATCTTGCTTGGGCGCCCTTTCGGGTTTTCATCCCAACCACTCAGTAATTGTTCCAGGCTCACAAAACTCACATCACTCAAGACTTATTTTTGCCCCAGCCTAATGCCGGTCAAGCCACCTTCTTATTGCATAGAACTTGCTATCCAAGGATTTTGTATGCCTTTTTTCAATTTTTGTGGCTTTTTCATACAATATATATTCAATAAGCTCATGCAGATACAACCAACACCCAAATAATTACATGTGAATACATTCTCCTCCCCCATACTTAAATATTGCATTGTCCTCAATGAAATGGAAGACATAATAACGAACCTAGGGAAGGAGACGGAAGACTCACATACAAGGTCGGATGGCCTTCCTCCAATAAAACTAAAAGTGTGGTAGAATGAGAAACTAGATGAGCACTAAATGTAATCCAATAATGCATAGCTCATCTAAAGCAAAAGAAAGAGTACCTCCAATGTAGAAGGTGACCCAAACAAATCAACTCCTTGCAAAGAACATGGTCACCAACAAGCTAAGCTCCAACGAATGTAGATCTAGAATGATAGTACTAATGAAAACAAATCAACTTCTTTTCTATCATTTTTTTTTCTGCACTCTTTTTTTTTTAATCCAATATATTTTTTTTTCTCGGAATGATTTTCAGATTTTCGGTTTTTTTTTTTTTTTTTAAACGGGAGAGAAGACTTATAGCGAGATTGGCTACTGACTGTAGCTGACCCTAAGCTTCGGTGATTTCCTCCTGTCCATAGAAAAACTAAATAGAAAATTAAACCGAACAAAAACAAATAAAAACAAACTCAAACCTCGGGTTGCCTCCCGAGTAGCGCCTTATTTTATGTCGTGGCTCGACATGAAACTCAAGAGATTTAACTAACGCCATTTGGCTTTGTGAAAACCGTCTCTTGTCTGAATTCTCTCTTGAACCACTCATGGAACGCCTTGAATCTCGTCCCTCTTACCTTGACCACCTTGTCTTTAGAAATGAAGGTGGTTTCATTCACTTTATCCTCCTTGACCGTATCAGGCGGCTGTTTAAGCTCAATGTCAAGTGCCTGCACACTAGACATCAATGGTATCTCGCTTGGCGAGGTCAGTAATGGAGGGCGATTGCCCAAAGGATTTGGAGAGAGCTTACCTTTAGGCTCTGGCTTAGCCTGACACTCCTGCATAATAGTAGACAAAACAATATCTACTTTTGGGGGCTCTAAGAGATTCTCTAAAACAGGTTGCAATTCATCCTTACAAGTAGGCTTAATCACATCAATAGCACATAGAGAATTCTTATCAATGGGATCCATATCATATATATTATATTCTACCTTATCCCCATCAAACTCCATAGAGAGAGTCCCACTATTAACATCAATTTTCGTTTGTGCTGTTTTCATAAAAGGTCTACCTAACAATATAGGTGTGACATTATTAGCATGCTCCATATCCAACACAAAGAAATCAGCAGGAAAAATCAGATCACCAACCATAACAAGAACATCCTCAACAACCCCTTTTGGGTATACAGTAGACCTATCAGCAAGTTGAATAACAGTTCCTGTTTTATGCAAAGGTCCTAAGCTTAGTGATTCATACAAAGAGTAAGGAAAAACATTGATTGATGCACCTAAATCTAGCATGGCTTTTTCAAATTTAGTTTCATTAATCACACATGGAATGCTAAATATGCCTGGATCACCACATTTCTTAGGCATGCGTTTTTGAAACACAGCAGAAACTTGTTCACTTATTTCAACTTTCTTCTTTCCTTTTAGTTTTTGATTTCTCTTGATAGTGCAAACTTCTTTCAAAAACTTAGCAAATCTAGGAATACTCTTAACAAGTTTGAGCAAAGGAATGTTTACCTCACACCTACTAAAGGTTTTGAAGATTTCTTTGTCGTCCTCCAACCTTCGAGTATCCTTCAATGCTTCAGGAAAGGGGGCTACCGGCTTCTGAGAGAACAGAGGGGGGAATTTCGGGCGAACATAATCATCAATGTACTCAGGGGTCTCCCGGTGATCGCCATCAGCTCTTGGCGATCGCGGTCGCACAAATTGGGGTTCTGCAGGAGATCCGCGATCGCGGATCATCATCCGCGGTCGCGGATTTGTGACGAATTCAGCATCAACCTCAGGAGTGACATGGCGATCGCCATCGCCATATGGTGATCGCGGTTGGGATGCAGACCCTGTTTTACTCTCTGTAATCTCATGGCGATCGCCACTCAGATCTGGCGATCGCGGTTTTGGCACAAAACAATCGTCATAAGTTTTTCCGCTCCTCAAGAACACTGCACTGACATTCTCTCTCGGGTTTCTTACCGGTTCCCTAGCCTCTAATTTACTCACATCTTGAGCAATCTGTCCCAACTAATTTTCAAGATTTTGGATACTCGATTCCGTTTTAGCATTTTGTTGCATCACAGTCTGAGCTAAGGACTTGATCAGATCTTCAACAGTCATAGAATTCTGAGGTTTAGGTAGCTGATAATTAATATTATGAGAATCATACCTTGGCCTTGGTTGCCATCCACCAACAGCGTTTACCTCAGCATTCGGCTCTTGGAGTTGTTGACCACCACTATGCAGCATAAAAGACTTCATCATATCTTTCAGTTCATTCATATCACTTTGAATTTTAGCGGGATCAAGTGAACATACTGACTGTGTTCTGCCTTGAGCTCTCAGCTAATTCCTCAAACATTTCAGTAGCCTGAGGTATAGTCAATCTTAAAAAGTTACCTCCACAGGATGCATTCACCATACGACGATCCTCATCAATCAGGCCACTAAATAAGTACATAAGGAGATCTTGGTCAGTATAGCTATGGAATGGGCAGCTTGAGCAAAGCTTCTTGAATCTCTCATAATATTCATAGAGACTCTCAGTTGAGTGTTGTTGAAGATTCGTGATCTCCTTCTTCAAGCTGCTCAGTTTTGTAGCTGGAAAATATTTCTCTAAAAAGACCTTTTTCATCTTAGCCCATGTATCAATACTCCCTAGAGCTTGATAATAGAGCCAATCATTTGCAGCGTCTTTCAGAGTAAATCCGAAAGCTCTCAACATGACCTTCTCCTCAGTAACACCTCTTGGCTTCATACTAGAACATATGGCATGGAATTGAGCCAAGTGTTTGTTGGGATCTTCTCCTGCTCAGCCATGGAAGTGTGGTAGCTCATGAATTAAACCAGCTTTTAATTCAAAATTCATTCCTTCTTCAATCTCAGGAAACCTCACTGCCAAAGGTTGTGGGTTTAAGTCTGGGCAGTGAGTTGCCTCATAGTAGGCAATGGCGGTCCATGTCGATCACCCATCTCGTTATCTTGGTTTAGAGCTGCTCTTTGGTTCCGAAGGAACGTCCTTTCAATCTCTGGATCAAAGGAAACAAGAGATGAATAAGTAGCACGGGTCTGAACCATAAAGGTTCACACCAAACAGTTGATAAGTCACAATTAGCACAGAATTGGAATAATTCAATTCCCCGGCAACGGTGCAAAATTTGATGAGTCTAAAGTCGTAGTGCCAAATCAAAGAAAACCCTAAACACTAACTAGAGTATAGCAAGTAAGTAGAGCTCGAACCCAAGGGAATCAAAACACCAAATCAATGCAGTCAAGTGAAATATCAACTAGTAACAAGTAACCAAAGGGGGGGGGGGGGGGGAGGTTTGATTGCAAGAACACACAAGTAACCAGTAACAAGAAGAGGGAGTTTGGGTGAGAATATGATGAGAAGGGGTTTCACCTAGCAAGTATCCACACAACAGTCAATCAAGTTGATCATAGATTTATCTCAAGTTCTTATCAATCCTAGGGAATGTTCCTATTCCAATCTTTAATATATCAGCAGGCCAACCGGTCTTGATAATACTTACTATTCAGCAATCAGGGAAACCTCTCAAGATTAGATGAAATAGAAGCAAAGGGCACAAGAATCATAAGGATGCATGCAATAACTTACAACCGTCAAGTATTAACATGCAATCAATTCTCTTTCATAAAAGCAATCAACTACCAGATCATGCAGATATGAGTGCTACACTGACAAGGAATTCCCCCGTATATTCCTAGTCTAGCAATAGAAAACTATCAATCAAACTAGGTGATCAAGCTAGCAAAACTAATAGAAATCAATAGATGAAGAACAAGAGAATTAATACAAACCCATAGGAAAAGAACAAGAGTTTAGAAATCTCACAACTTAATAACTGAAAGTTTCAACCGCTAAGTAAAACAATGGAGATTAGTTCCTGCTCATGGTTGTAGAACTAAATTGTCTGATGGAAAAGATGATTATAAGATAGAAAGAACTAGGGTTCTTAAATAGAGAACTAACCCTAAAATATATGGTAAAATATATATCCTAAAAATAATAAAAGGCAAATAAGGAAATAAACTAAAAGAAATTAAACAAGAACAAGATAATCTCAGAAAGAATGTTGGCGGTGACTCCAAATTATTCAGCTGCTTCCACAAATTCGGTCTAGTCCAACAAAGCAAGCCCAGTCCATCGGTCCAGCAGCATCACGCAAATCTTCTTGTGATGACATCATCCTCGCATTAGCGCTGCATCAGCAACATCTCCTTAATCCATGCGGTCCGCTCCTTCTTCAATTTGTCATGGGCTGCTTCCTCTCGTGGGCTTCTTGTGCAACGGGCCTTCTCCTTTCATGGCCCGCCAACATAACCAGCTGCATGCTTCTTCATGGGCCGGCCCATCTGCTCAGCATTCCAACAACAACCTACCCGCGATCGCCGCTAATCAATCCGCAATCGCGGACTTAATAAAATCCACTCGGCTCCTCTCTGTTGCTCCACCGCGATCGCCGCTTATCCATGGCGATCACCGTCGGTGATTTCTTCAAGTCTTCAACTCTTATTCCGTTCTGATCTCTATTTCTTCACTTCTTAATAAATATCTCAGAACATAACAATGACTCGAAACACATATAATAATACTCCTAAATAAATATAATAATCCCTAGTTACGCTATACAAAGTGCAGCGTATCATCTACTTTGATGACATTCTTGTTTACTCTCGGAGCATAGAGGATCACACGAAGCACTTACGCCTTGTTCTTGAGTGCCTTCGCAAAGAGAAATTGTTTGCTAATCTTGGGAAATGCACATTCTGCACCGACTCCACCATCTTCCTCGGCTTTGTCGTTTCCAAAGATGGTCTAGATGAAGAGAAGATTCGAGCAATCAAGGAGTGGCCCACCCCTACAACGGCCACAATGGTAAGATCTTTCCTTGGTTTGGCTGGTTTCTTGCAGTGCCCCTTCATGAGCTGACCAAGAAGGGAACTGTGATCGACTAGGTTCCCTCCCATGAAACAGCTTTTCAAGCGCTGAAAGATGCACTCTGCCATGCTCCTTTGCTCCAGCTGCCCGACTTCTCTAAAACTTTTGAAGTCAAATGTGATGCTTCCAATTTTGGCATTGGAGGCGTACTGCTACAAGATCGCAAGCCGATGGCCTTCTTCAGCGAGAAGCTCACGGGTGCCATCCTTAACTACCCAATAAGGATCTGTATGCCTTGATACGGGTATTAAGGACTTGGCAGCATTACTTATGGCCAAAGGAATTTGTGATCCATTCCGATCATGCAGCGCTCTCTTACTTGAAGAGCCAAGCCACTCTAGGTCGGAGACATGCATGATGGGTTGAATTTATGGAGACATTTCCATATGTGGTCGTGCATAAGAAAGGAAACGAGAATGTGGTAGCCGAGGCCCTTTCTCACAGGTACGTTCTTCTTACTTCCCTTGATGCTAAGATTCTTGGTTTTTCTATCATTAAAGACTTGTATTTAGTTGATGACTATTTCAAGCCTATTTTCGAGGAATGCTTAGCCAAAGGTGAGAGTACAACCTTCTTTTTTCATGAGGGTTATTTGTTTAAAGCAGGGAAACTGTGTATCCCTAGTTCCTCCCTTAGGAACCTGCTCATTAAGGAGGCCCACGAAGGTCGTGGCCACTTTGGGATTAATAAGACCTTAGCTGCCTTAAGAGCGTACTTTTTCTGGCCCAAAATGATTCGACATGTTACTCGCTTTTGTAGGAGTTGTGTGACTTGTCATAGAACCAAGTATAGATCGAGTTCCAATTGTCTATACACTCCCCTGCCAGTTCCCGTAGTTCCCTGGGATGACCTATCTATGGATTTTATCACAGGTCTTCCTAACTCAAAGAAGGGAAATGACTCGATTTTTGTGGTTGTCGATAGATTCTCCAAAATGGCCCACTTTATAGCTTGTAAGACCACCAATAATGATAGTGATATAGCCAACTTGTTCTTTGATAATGTGGTGCGATTACATGGGATTCCTAGGACCATTGTGAGTGACCGAGATGCCAAGTTCCTTAGTCACTTTGGAGGACTCTATGGGGTAAGCTAGGAACCAAATTGCTATTTTCCACTAGCTATCACCCCCAAACTGATGGCCAAACCGAGGTCACCAATAGGACATTAGGTCAACTCTTTAGAACCGTCCTTAGGTCAAACCCAAGAAGGTGGGAGGACTTACTATCTTTTGTGGAGTTTGCTTATAACAGGTCTAGGCACAGCGCTACCAAGCTCACGCCGTTCGAAGTTGTCTCTGGTCACAACCCAGTCACCCCATTGGACTTGACCCCTCGATCGCTGCGTGATCAAGAAAGTGTGTCTGGCGCTAAGCGCGCTGAATTTGTACAGGAACTGCACCGCAGAACAAGGGAACAACTGATGCGTCGTGCTGATCAATACGCCAAGCAACAAAACAAAGGCTGACGCCGTATGATATTTGCCGCAGGTGATCTTGTTTGGGTGCATTTGCGAAGGGAACAGTTCCCTGGACTTCGCAAGACCAAGTTGCATCAACGCGGTGATGGTCCCTTTAAAGTTCTTGAGGCATATGGACAAATCACCTTCAAGGTTGACATTCTTGGCGAATACAATGTGAGTCGTACTTTTAATGTCACTGATCTCTCTCCTTACATTCCCCCCGAGTTTGAAGATATTGAAGCGGGGACACTTCTCAGCAAAGAAGGGGAGGGTGATGTGACCCTGCCATCGCTGACAGCTGTTGTGGAAGAGGAAGCCATGAGTCTTCGCTCACTTGGACCTGTGACTCGATCCCGAGCCAAGCTAATCAGTCAAGCCACGCAATCTCTGGTCCTTCGCACCGTGGCCAACTTCAGTTCCTCTCCAGCAGAGCACTCTTTGAGGTTCCTAACCTCCAGTTCCTTAATGCCTTCGCTCACTAGCATGGATGCCTCTTATTCCAACTCCAGTTCTCTGTACCAGTCTCCAACTACAGTTCCTGAAGCCAGTTCCCTTGGTACCAGTTCCTCCGAGCTGTGAAGGCCGACTATCTTCTTAGTTATTATTATTATTTCCTATTTTTAGCATATGTTATTAGGTTAAGGGCGTGTCTACTCTCATGCTTGAGAGGTCGGCCCTAGATTCCGTTTTATTATCATCCTTATTACTTTCTGTACATATTTTGCAAGATACTCTTTTGTAAAGGCTCACCTATATATATGGCTTGCCTTCTTCATTAATATCACGTTTAGCTTTTGGATTAATTGATAATGTCGAGTGCATCTCCTTGTTAATCCCCTAGGCGTCACCAAACAAAGTCTAACTTCTTTATCCTTTCTTCTTACTTCTAAACCTCTTCTCCGGTGGATTTATCTACCAAACCCTACGTAAATCTACACTTTACATCCACTTCATCTCTACAATTCATTCGCTCCATCGTTGTTACTTGTCGCCACAAGTAACAACACCACTATCATTCAGTTCCCCAGTTACTGTCAAGTCTTCTGCCGCCCTCCGAGTTCCCAAACTCGACCAGTTCTTGAGAAGGTCGACTCCCTACGAGATCTAGATCGCTCCAGCAAGTCATTCTTGACCTTTTCAAGGCCAGGAACGCATCATGTGGGACGATAGCGACGAAGAAGAAGGAGACTTCGACGCCGGTGATTTTTCGGTTGGTGATTTATTCTGTACTAATTGTTTTCTCTCTATTTAGGTGCATATAAATTCGTAGAATTGGTAGTTGTGATTCATGTGAATTAATAAGATATAGATGCGATTGTTATTGGAGTTTAGATTAATTGGGGTTAGCCAAAATTAATTATAGGGTTTGGATTACTCGGATGCGTTTGAAACCGAAGAAACGTTTCCTACTAAGGAACATTTGAGGCATTGGATTTAGAGTACTGGTAGAGAGCTTTTGTTGGTATTAGTGAATAGTTATAGTAATATACGTTAGATGAACATTATGTGCGAGCATTCTGGAGTGTATAGATCACAGAAAAAGAAAGTGGAATTAGAAGATGGAACGGTGGTTGTTGAGACACAGCGGGAGACTAGGGATAAGAGGAGGAATTGTAAGTTTGAGGTCAGAGGTTATAAGTTCAAGGATAGGGATGCCGGAGATGGATCGTATTTGAAGGTAAAGCACAGACAACACAATCATAAGATTTGCACTAGCTTCATTGGTCATCCGTACATGGGTCGAATGACGCCGGATGAGGTGAGCTTGGTGACGTCGTTGGCGAATGTATTCACTCCGCCGTCTGGTATTAGTCTTCAGTTGAAAAAGAAATTTCATGGGAATGTAACATCCACAAAATAAATCGCAAAATTTATTCAGAAGTTGCATTTTGAGGATCGTGGGAATTTGAGTGTTACATAGTGGACCTTGAAGAGTCTGAAGGAGCGCAGGTATGTAGTGTATCCCCTTTACAGGAAGAAATCACACGAGGTGGACATCTTGTTGTTTTCCCATCAAGACTCATTGCAATTGTTGAAGATGTTTTCGTACGTCGTAGTTATCGACGCCACCTACAAGACGAATAAGTATATAATAGTGTACGTATGTCTTATTGTTTAATGTCTCATTGCGTCATTTTATAACTATATTATTCAGGTATAAGATGCCTCTTGTGGAGATTGCCGAGTTCACCTGCACGCATAAGACATTCAACATTGCGTATGCATTCACGCGTAAGAAGGAAACAATGCACTACTAGTGGATAATTTAGAGGCTTAAAAATTTGGTTGAGGATAGAGGGTTGAAGAAGCTGTTTGCGATATGGGAGGATATAAAGGTGAAGAATTTTAAGGTACATTGCGATGATTACTTGATGCGTGAATGTCAGGGCCTACCGTGCATCCACGAGATAGGCCAACATATTAATGATGAAAAGCAATCAAGCTGAAGGAGATCCACAAATTCTTGAGGCAGCTACAATGGGATAGAATTGAACTTGATAGCGGAAATATAGAGATTGGTGTACCGAATACCATTCGGGAGTTGAGATTCATTGAGCTCAACGAGAGATGGCAACGGGGGGAACTTCCGAAAAGTCAGTGGTCTCAGATAGCGGACTTGTACACAATGTTGGAGTATCCGCATCAAACTATTGCGGTGGAGCCGACAGGCATCAAGGATCCTGGCAGACCAAGAGGAGCCGTAGGAAAGAAGTGGGGAACCGAGAGAGAGAAGAGAGGGTTTGAGTACGCAAGGGAAGAATTAGAGAAAAACGATGCGGCGAAGGGAAAGGGAAAAGCAAAGGTGAAACAACCTACTTCCACTGAGCCTATAGCTACTATAATTGGGGAGTTTGAAGTTGTTGAGTGCACTGCGGGAGAGGCGTTCGGTTATTCAGGTGTCACTGCTGGAGAGGGGTTCAGATTATCAGGTTGCACTCTTACATATGAGTTCCCTCAACCAACAATGGCGAAATGTGGGATAGACTTAGGGGTTGACAATGTTGATCTCTTCATGTTTCCATACATGGTAGATGCGAAAGACATAAGGGTAAATGGACATTGTGGATACCGGTCTCTAGCTGTGTTGTTGGGGTTCGACCTGTCTGAGTATCATCGCATTCGCAATGAAGTGGCCTTTGAGCTATTACATAACAGTGATATATACAGACAAGTGATGACCAGACTACGCCCGGATTTGGCAAAGAACTTCGAAGCTCTTGTTCAAGAGGTCAACTATATCAGGTCACCTTGTCCCGAAAAATACTGGATGAGTATGCCCATGATTGGAATAGCATTTTCCACTCGGTTTCAGGTAGGTTTGATATACTTATGCAAAGTCCGGTCATATTTGTGCTTACCAATGAGGGTGTATCAACAAAGCTCTAGTCAAGGTTTTAAGATATATGGAATGGCTCGTGTGGGCTTAGCAAACCACTACATACCGGTATGATTTTCACTAAAGTATTTTTGTTTTCACTCATTTTATTAATGCTTAACATCGTATTTATGTTTTAACATTTAGGTGTGTCTTAGAGAAGATTGTTCGGTACCATCTGTCCCCTGGAGTTTGGTGCATGTTCAAGGATCCTAGTGCGAATGGATTGGATTGTGGCTTCGCGCTGAGGATGCAACATTGAAAAGACTATCGCATTAGGTATGGTAGTATAGATGTGTATCTCTAGTGAATTCAATTGAGTTGAATGTTTCACATTTTGTAACTTTAAAGGACTTGTCTTGTATGCTTTTGAGATTGTATTTGACGACTTGTCTTGTATGTCTGTTATGCTTTTAATGACTTGTCTCCTTTTGACAGAGGTATTGTCTTGTCTATTATTTTTTAATATTTTAGATGGGTTAAATGGAACAGATTCTCATAAACTACAAGGGATTTCAGATTAATTAAAACATACAATCCAGAAACTACAACAGACTTAACATAAATTGAAACACACACTCAAGAAATTTCAACAAACTCAGCATAAATTAAAACAGACTCATTAGAAAATAAAACAGACTCAACAGAGACTAACGTACGTTGAAGACACATAACAACATTACATCTTAACAGAAGAAGCAATGCAAACACTAATCGGAATCAAAAGTAGGAGCAGATTCCTCAGGATAGCTAAAGTTAACAAAGTATTTGTCTGTTTTCAAATCAGGTCCCCTGTTAAAAATATTCAGTTTAACTCGACTCAAATAATCCTAAATAACGACATTTCACATCTTCGTATTGTCGTTATTGTTTGATTAATCACATATGTATGAGTATTTCATTAAAACTTTCATCAAATATTGAGTAATCAACCAATAACGACAATGCGAAGGTGTGAAATGTCGTTATTTAGGATTATTTGAGTATTTCATAACATTTAATGAAAGTTTTATATAAACTTTATTTGAGTAACAAAGTGATATCGCTCATATATGAGTATAACTATACGACTTATATACTTGAGATTAACTCGTTACTAGGTGAAAGTGCTCGTTTAGATATTTCGAAGTGTTAATTTAGTTAATTTCTTATAAAAACGAAAGCGTCATATTTGTAATGCTCAAATACTACTTTTACATTTCAAGGTTTTTGCGGTTTAAGGTCTTATTAAGCCGTTTTATGTCGTTTTTTTTATAATGGGCCTCATTCAATTTCCATTCGGCCTTATTAGGCCCGTTGACGTTTTTGATGATTGTTTTTCGATTCAGACAAATGAAAACGAATATGGACCTTATTTGTTGTCATGTTACAATTTTGAAATTTTGATTTTTATCGTTTTAAAGCATTTAAATGAATTGGGCCCAAACTATCCACTATCCACTTTCACTATCCACTATCCACATCAACCAGCCACATGCAGTATCCACATTCACTAATACTATCCACATTCACTATCCACTATCCTCATCTACTATCCACATCCACTATCCACATTCACTATCCACTTCTACTATCCACATCCACTATCCACATTTCTCGATTTTCGCGCCATTTGTCGTTCTTTGTCGGTTTTGCTCGATTTTCACGCCATTAGTCGTTCTAAGTCGGTTTTACTCGAATTTAAGTCTGTTTTGGCCTAAGAATTGCTAATAACATATAAATACATATAATATCCAAAATATTGCGTAAATAACAAAATATAAAATCTGCACAAGCTCATCCTCATCTTCTGCAGGTGGTACTGGTGCCTGAGGATCAACACCAGTCAAAGTGTTCATCCAACCTCTCATCATTGTTGCTAAATCTGGCCTGCCCGTGTCACCATAACCCCTAAAAAAAGCTGCTATATCGTCGGTGACGAGGTTACTCCACTACAAGTTAATAAAATACAATATAATTATACACAAATAAAATAACATTATAACATTAATAACTTCAGTATCAAATATTGACAGAAATACATACCATAACTAGATCGGCTCACGTAGGTAGCTGCATGGGCTCAACATGATGGGCAAGTGGTCTATGTGGATCCTGTCTTAGAGATCTCGAATCCATGTAAGGATGTGACATCAGATCGAACCAAGGCATATAGTCTTGCTTGAAGTCCAATGGATATTCTCGAAGTCCACGTCGATCCCGCTCGTCTAACTCAATCAAATTGCCCGGCAAGTGGAGATCATTCCAAGTGTAGCTCACATCCTGGAACTCCACCTTATATGTCGAGGCCTTCTCCATCCTAACAGCAAGGATGAAGGGTAATCGGGGGTTCAGGTACGCCTTGTACATACCCGAACTGCCTATGAAATCGGTCAGGGTTATACCCCTCCCGAATCTCAAATGCCTCTAAAGGCCCCTGAAAACGAGCCAGCATACACTGGGAGTCGTTGAGATCCAACTTCCCCCAGGGGTTGCACTCAACCTATTTTGATTTGTTTAAAGGCAAGACATAATTAAAATTAAATTAAATTGCATAACAAGACATAAATTGATATGCTAAATATTACTTACTTCTCAAACGCCATCTGATCCAAAACGCGACGGAGAGACACAAGATGAGTTGTGTCCTTGGCATACCTGACCACGGTGTTATCCTTTATAGCAACCGCCTGGGCACTCATGGAATCCAATTCTTGTGTGGCATGACCTCGAAACCCATGAAAGTACGCCCATTTCCAAGCCTAAAACATAAAGGTCGAAATGTTATAAAAAATTAACATATTATTTTCAACTCAAGTAATAATACGACTATTACGTTAAGGAGTGGACACCCAACGAACCCCATGGACCGTGAATGAGATGCTTGACCCAACTGTCGATACAGTTCAACAAGACAGCTGCACCCCAAGCGTAGTCCCCTGTGTGGTTGTGGTCGAGTAGGATGCTGAGATATTTGTGCTTCACCCTCATCCCTGACTTGTCTATAAGAACGGTACTGCCCAACAAAGCGAGCAAGTACATCGAAGCAATATCGCTCTCTTGCTGAGGAGTCTCGAATTAATAGAGAAACGATGATTTGTTAACGTCAATTCATAATTACAGATTGATTCATAAAGGTTGGGAAGAAATAACTTTTTTACCTGTCCCGTATATCAAATAACTCCCCCAGTCGAGTGTGGATCGTCCTCATGCCCTCTCCGCCATGGATAGTCAGACAACCCTCTAAAAATGTAAATAAGTAATAAATTCTACGTTATTAACATTTAATCGAATTAACTAAATGAACATTAATTGTATAAGTAATAAATTATACGTACGTCCGCATAGCAGCTTGGCATCCCCGCGTGTCTCCAACCCGAAGATACGCTGAACGTGGTCATAGACAAATGTATCTATATCCCGTTCAGTAGATTTGACAGCGAAGCCATGGATCGATAGCTCAAAGATCTTCAGCACGTCGATCAGTGTGGGAGCCATCTCACCAAAAGCGAAGTGGATGGTGTTGGTCTCAGGATGCCAACGCTCCACAAACGCTGAAATCAGAACTAGGTCTATAGTCCAATACTCTAGTCAAGGATCTGCAAGGGTGTGCAAATGGCTCTGCCGAACGAGCTGCCACCATGAACCAGGAGCATCTGTCTTGTGCCTATCAAACTCGCCAAAATAAGACTTGCACGTGTATAACTTAAGCACATTCCTGAGCTGAGATAAGAAACAGAAAAACAAATTTTAATATTAAAAACGGCTTTCATAAAATATTTGGGTTAATAATTTATTAAGGGGAATAGGAATACCGACGATGTAAGCGATATCACGTATGCAGGGTCTCTCTCAAGCTCCTCAACAAGACGCTCCGTCTGGGTCCATATGACAGGAGCAAAGTGAGTGTTGTAGTCCACCAGAAGTAGCGAACTAACTGGACCTGGCGCCCCCAAATAATCTGGATCTCCTGGAGCTGGAACACGTAGACCATGAACAACCTTCTGAGTGGCCTGCTGATCGTGATCCTGATCGGCCTCGTGAGGTATCTCCTGATCGGCCTACTGAGCGGCCTCCTGATAAGGCTCGTAATAATCAGCCTCTATCTGTGCCTCCAAACGTCCAAGATCCAACTCTGTCTCAACATGTGGAGAACCCTCTGGATCAGCTGCAGTATCTGTCTCTAGATCAACTTCAGTCTCTCTCTCAGTTGCAGTCTCTGTCGTAGCTACAGTCTCTGTCTCCTCCTCAGCGAAATCAAGTTGTTGTTGCTGAGACTCATCTCCTATGTGAACTATTGGAATGCCCGGAGGAACAACGACTCTAGGAGCTCTACTTCGAGATGAAGCGGTGATCCCCCGCACATCAACATTGCTGGGGGCCATGTGCTTCTTTCTAATAGAACCAGCAAGGGACAAGGCCTTATCTAACACCTATTTTCATAATTACTAAAATATTAAGATTTCTACAATTTAACTAATTATAATAAATATTTATACATATTTTAATATTTACTATTATTTATATAATAAAAAACAATTCAATATTTATTTAATCGTTATTTCTCGAATAACGTTACATGTTTTACCAGAAATATATAACAATTATTAAATCATTTTCTTTTATTCGTTACTTCTCGATTAGCGTGAAACGTTTTAATCGAAAAATAACGAATAATTAAAAAACAATTCAAGATTAATTTAATCGTTATTTCTAAAATAACGTTACATGTTTTACAAGAAATAAATACTAATTCAAATTAATATATTATTTATTAAATCATTTTCTTTTATGAAAAAGTGTCATGTAATAATAGTTGTTAAAATGATAAATGAGAATGATTGTGGAGCCTTGGATCAAGAGAGATCGCAGAGCCTATATGATGACACGTGACACCCCTTATCATCCCTTGTCACCGCCACCGGACCTCCGCCGGACCACCTCCGACCACCGCTGGACCACCTTTGGGCCTCGCCGGAATAAAATTGTCACAAAGATGTTTAAAATTGTTCACAAATATTACAAAATTATTTATTACTATATGTTCATCACGTTGTTCATAAATTTTCATTACAATGTGCATAAATGTTCATTTGTATATACTCTACTGAATGTTCATCACATTATACTTAAAAGTTCACCAACTGAATGTTCATTACATTCTACTTAAATGTTCATCAATTGAAAGTTCATCATTTTATACTTAAATGTTCACCAACTGAATGTTCATCACATTATACTTAAATGTTCATCAACTTAATGTTCATCAAATTATATATAAATGTTCACCTAGTTTATTACACTTAAATGTTTATGTTATTTGGACAAACGATGAACCACCACCGGACCACCACCGCAATACCACTGACCCACCATCAAGCAACCACCGGACCGCCACTTTAATATAATTTCTTTTAAAAACACACTTAATTTTCAACAAAAATACCTAACTGTTCATCATCTCATACTTAAATTCTCATCATCTCATACTTCAATGTTCACAAGAATTTAATAAAATGCTCATTACTCAAAGTTCATTACAATCGGCTTAAATGTGCATCACGTTGTTCATAAATGTTCATCAAAATGTTGATAAATGTTCATTAAAATGTTGATAAATGTTCATTTGATATACTCTATTGAATGTTCATCACATTATACTTAAATGTTCACCAACTGAATATTCATCACATTATACTTAAATGTTCATCAAATTATTTTTAAATGTTCACCAAGTTTATAACACTTAAATGGTTATGCTATTTGGACAAACGGCAGACCACCGCCGGACCACCACCAGACCAACACGACCGCACAACAACTAACCCACCATCAAGCCACCGTTGGACCACTGGACCACTACTTATGTGGAACACCACTTTAATATAATTTCGAGTAAAAAAACACTTGATCTTCATCAAAAATTACCTAAATGTTCATCATCTCATACTTAAATGTTCATCAAACATCCTTAAATGTTCACAAGCATTTAATAAAATGTTCATTACTCAAAAGTTCATTACAATTAGCTAAAATGTTCATCACGTTGTTCAAAAATGTTCATCAAAATGTTGATAAACGTTCATTTCGATATACTCTACTGAATGTTCATCACATTTTACTTACATGTTCACCAACAGAATGTTCATCACATTATAAATAAATGTTCATAAACAGAATGTTCATCACATTATACTTAAATGTTCACCAATTTGAATTAGACTTAATTTTTCATTTATTTTTATACTTTAACTTTTTTCATTTATTATTGGACCACAGCCGGACCTCCACCGGACCACGCCAGACTAACGCCGGACCGCCGTCGGACCTCTACCGGACAACCTCCGGGTGGTCGCCGAGAAGTCGTTGGATGGTCGTTGGGAGGCCGTCGGACCACCACAACTACCCCCCCACTACAAGTGGAGGTAACTAGTTTAATCTAAGTCATTGGATACAAAGGCATCCAATGACTTAGATTCATTCTTATTTATCTCTATAAGAGTGTTTATTATGGGATTCACACCCTTCTTTTATTTGTTATTTCTCGATTAGCATGAAATGTTAATAGAAAAATAATGAAAAATTAAAAAACAATTCAAAATTATTTAATCGTTATTTCTCGAATAAGTTACACATTTTACGAGAAATAACGACTAATTCAAATTAATATATTATTTAATAAAGCTACGATTAATTAGTAATTAATCGTATTTTACGATTAATTTAAAAAATGACAAAATATGGATTTATTTTAAAACGCAAAATTACGTACCTGGTAAATTATGCGCGGTTTTTCCGGCGAATCCGACGGAGCCTGTTTCCGGGACCTGTTCGCATCACCCTGACCCGCTGCAGCCCGACCTCCAGCTCAACCCCGACCATTTGCAGCTCCACCTCCAGCCCGACCCTGACCCCGACCATTTGCAGCCCGACCCTAACACCGACCTCGACCCCGACCACCCGCTTGCCCAACCACCAGCCCGACGCCACCGCCTCCAGCAGCTCCTCCGACAACCTCCTCGACGACCTCTTCTACACCTCTAGCAGCTCCTACTCCGGCGACCTCCGCTGGCAACCTCCTATGCACCGCCTTCGCTCGCACCGCCTTCACTCCCGCCTTCGCTCGCACCGCCTTCGCTCCCGCCTTCGCTCGCACCGCTTCAGATTCGAACGCCACCAGCGACCCTCCAGACCAGCTCCTCCGTCGATGTCGATTTAGGTTTTCCGGATTTAGGGTTTTTCAATTTTGAAGCCATTTTAATGCGGGAATGGTAAAACTGATAAGGGAATATAGATTGAAATTGAAAAACGATGAAGATTGGACGTGGAACAAGGGAAATTGGTAAGGAAATGGAGATTTGAGTGGGACGGCGATTTTTTTAGGGTTTCTGTCGCGACGAAGAAGAACAGAGGAGGAAGAAGGAGAAGAAGACGACGCGGGATATTTAATATTTCGCGTTTCGTTGAAACTTAACGTACATGCTATTTTTTTTTAAAAAAAATTATACTTGTAAAGTGACACTTAACGTACGTTGAGTACCAACGTACATGTATAATTTTTTTCCGTATTTTAATTTCTTACGTATACGAATAATTCAATAAGTATACCAAAATTTGTGCATGTACGTTGGTTTCCTACGTACGTTGGCTTTCAAGGTATAGAAATGTAGTACCAAAAGTTGAATTTTGTAGTGGAAATAGCCGGAACGAAATTAAAGTGGTGGAGCAGTACGTACAGAACGACATGTGGAGTGCCTTTGGAGACAGCTTAAGCACAAGAGTGTTTTGTGACCCCCAACTCAAACTTCTCGTGTCTTTTCTAGTGTCAATGATTACTGTTAACATGTTCATTTTTCTTTTCGGTCTTAGAGTCGCGTCATGTGCTTTGTCGGTCCACATTTTCTTGACGTGGTGTCGGGGTACAAATTGTCCACATCTCGCTCTCCAGACCCTGCTCTGACGGAAACAAACCGGGTGATTGTTGTTGTAGTATATTTTATACTCCGTATGAAATAATTAAGATTTGAATAATGAATTTTAATTTTTGCGGCTTTTGAATGAATTTTTTTTTGTTTATCTACCAGATTTGACATTTAGGAAATTTGAAGTGATACTTTTAGTCATTGATCATGATTTTATGTTGTACGTATAGTGACTACTCCTAGCAAAAAAGTGCCCTATTTTTTGGGCCATGGTCAAGCATCAAATTTTCAATCATAACCAAATGCCACTAGTATCTACCCATAAAAGACCCACACCAAATGACATATTTATATAACCCTGAGGATTAAAAACCGAACTTTAAAAATAATTAAGTTTAGTATAGCCCAAGGATGCTTGAGAATTATAAGTAGTATTAGCATTTTGAGGCTCGCGCCACACGCGAGTCTAATACAGAAGTCTTGAAATTTAGATATAAACGTTATTAATGTGTGTAAATACTTTACATGTTTTTTTTTTGTACTAATATATTTTGTGGTTGAAGACTATTTTAACATGTGAATGTTGCAAGGTGTAATATTGGGAATGCGTATGTATAAATATAATAAATATACATTTTTTTTGTCCACTCTTTGCATTACATATGTTTATGAAATCAAAAGAGAGTTCTCCATTAGCTTCTGGATAATCTATTGTATATTAATTAATATTCTCATAACAATTTTTACTGTTACAATCTGTCTAATTAATATGCCTAAATTTATTTTTATCATAAATACATGTTAGAACATTTTACTATGATGGGCTTGACGAACAACAACAATGAGTCACAACACATACATATGGCTTCATAATTTCATAGACTTTATTAAAATTTGGATATTGAAGTCATTTATGGAGGAATCAATCAAAACACTTTAAAATTGAATGTGAAGCTTTCATTTGTAAAAACACAATTTATATAGTATATTATATTAGATTAGATTAGATTAGATAGATAGATCACATTAGATTAGATAGATATTAATATTTAGTAGCGTTTAATTTGTTTTTCGATTACTTTCTCATATATCTATCTAATCTTATATATATAAAAGCTAGCTGATTGTTGAACGAAATAAATGTAATCGGTATTTAACTAATACTAAATTCATTTATGTTTTTTTTATTCATTAATTATCACTAATTCTAAATCCATTTAAGTCTGATTAATTCTAAATCCATTTAAGTCATTTTGTGTTCATTAATTAATTATCTTATTATAATTGTAATCTAATTTAATTTAATATCTAACATCTTATCTTCTTATATATTAAAAAGTTGGTTGTCTTTTGTTAAAAACTAATGTAATTGATATTTATCTCTACCACAACCAATACTCCTAATTTTCCATTCTTAAACCTTAATATGTCTCCTAACGATTTCTCTTGGCATATTTTTTCGCTTTTTTATGTTGGATTTTTTATGATTAAAGAGAATTACTATTTAATTAGAAATAAAACTTTACCAATGTAGTTTTGAACTTTTATCTCATTCTTATTAAAGATTTATGTTGTGAGTTTTCATTTTTTGCACGAAAATCGTTGAAGGTTGAGATTTTTAAGTCATTTCCATAAAGATTACATATATGAACCAATATTATGTTTCAAAATTACTTCAAACATAAATATAAGAAAATAAAAAATACTTATAATTACAAATATTAACAAATTTGATAACAACAACATAATATTAACGGAATAGTGCGTACTACATTAAACCACATATGAAAATATATAATTTCCTCGCGCGGAGCGCGGGTCTTGTCTATCTATCTATCTATCTATCTAGTAACATATAATTCTGACCTCTTGATTTAGCATTAATGAAGTTTGTTAATGAATTTTAACATTATTTTAACTTCTAATCTAAAATTGACATCTTGTTTGAGTATTAATGACGTCTTTTAGGGCTTTTTGGAAAAGATTTGTCTAAATGTAATCCACGCGGGCTCAAGTGTCCGAAGAATAAATCTGTCGAAACAAATATGATTAATGCGATAAGATATATTCTTCATTCTTCCTCTATGTTGTTTTCAGAGTACGTGTTCTGTAGGGGTTATAGTAGAAGATTTTTTTTGATTTTGTCCCTATTGTTGTATTGTCGAACCGGACATGAGAATTTCTTCTCATTCGGCTCCTCGCTAATGAAATGATCCTCGAAAAGGATATATTTTATTTAAAAAGAAGTCACATAAGAAATATAATAAAGAAAATTATTTAGATTTTCACAGGCGTCGGGGTCAGTGCTTTTGTCCCTGGAGTTGTTGTTTCTAATGTTGTTGCGAGAAAGAGGAAAAAGTACGAATCTAAGTTCATTGACAATTGATACAGTTTCATCGCTTTTTCTTTTTCTACGTTTGGAGAACTGGAGGGTGATGCTCTTGAGTTTTTGTCTAGGGTCACACGGGCTGCTCAGAGTCATGCTACTAATGCTAATATTCGCTCTTTTATTTTTCAGAGGTTGTGTTTTGCTTTGAACAAGGGTGTCGGAGCCCAGTTAGTTGCTAGGCTTACATCCAACTTTTTGTAAATAAATTATTATTTATTTATAATAATATAGTTATAACAAATCTTTGTTATCTTTTCGCTTTTTTGGAGATCGTCTACAAAATTCTGATTCAAGACATAGATATGCAATGATGAAATCATATTAAAACTAAACAATATAAAAAGAGCTTGAAAGCATCTAATACAATATTAAAGAAGTTTCGATATTTTGAAGGTATGCATCAGAGGATGCAACAAGAAGTACGTTTTGTATTTGTGTAGTTCTCAAAAGATTGTTGTATACGATAATCTCTATTGGTTGTGAGGTAAGTGATTGCATATGTCATCAACTTTTTTGCTAAAAGAATTGGAAAAGTGGTTATTTTTTCTCTCGTATATGAAGAATAAATTTTTCTTTATTATTAGTTAAAGAACTTTATATGACATGGTAGTGTTGAGTATGGTGAACTAGTGGATTTCATTAGTTTTGTACGGTGAATGTTGTTTCACTTTTTACTTTTCACTTTGGAGTGTTTTCTGTTATCATTAGTTGATGGATGTGAACTTGGATCCTCTTAGAGATATGCTCTTGCATGCAATTTAAATTAGGATACGAACGGTGCTAAAAGTATAGTATTCAGTCTAACTAAAAAATGTGGCACTAAGAAGTGATTGTTTTGTACAAGTCGCAATGATTTTCTAACTAATCTGCAACACATCGTCAAGATGGATGGAGGTTCATAAGATCATGCATATCTGGAAAGTAATTTAGAAGAAAATAAATGATTTTGGGGGATAAGTCTCACGAGTATATATTGCCTCAATTTGATTTCTTTTTATTTATAAATATCAATTACTAAAGGAGAATATATCTTTCACACCCACCATTCATTTTATATTATCAACACATGTGTGTTTCTAAAGAGATAGAAATCAATACGTACTTTTACTCTTAGTAATTATCATATTACTCTACGAACTAACTCAATTTACATTTCACTAAATAACTATGTTTCAAACCGGACTTTTATGCTCCAAAATTATGGAAGATGGGCACCATTTGTGCTCATATGATCATTCTGAACTGTTCCATTAAAAATCGAGTTTCTAGTACTATGAATTTGTATTTTGATCAGTTTGTAGAAGCTTACCAGAATAAACATTCGGATGATCCTTGACATATAAGACCAATAAATGACATACTTAATAATACATGACGAAAAAACACATCTCAACAGAGTTACACACAAACTCTAGAATCGTATACAAAATGTAAAATAACTTCATAAAGGACCAACCATTGTACGGACACAAAATACGTAATGATTTGATTGAAATCAGGGTTTAATTAATTATACCCAAAAGTCGATAATGACATTTGTAAAATAATCAAACATAGCTTATTTCTTAATGATTGAAATTTCCATTTATTTTGAACATACAATGATATATAAACATGCAAATAATATAATGATTTAGGGGCCACTCAATATGAAACCTTATTTTGCACTATTGTTATTGTTGTTGAAATTGTCCGTTTATTTTGTAATATTGTTATTGCTGTTGAAATGATGTATGATACTCAATTAGACACATTTTGAATTGTAGCTTATTCTATCATTCCACTTTATTACAAACAATACAGACAATGATACAATTGCTATAAATTTTCCTGACAATTACAGTCAATATAAAACCTGAAATACCAGCTTTAAAACTCGCACCCCGCTACAACACTACCACACAGGTGTCGTACGTTACACGGCCTAGTTAGAAGTATAGATTTAACCTAAGTCGCTTCTTCCATCGCTATCATTACCATTTGACATGTCAAGCATTGCCTAATTATCGAGTATAATGATTGTGCATGTACTTCAAATTTAAACGGAATCAAGCAATAAATAGGATAAGAAAGAGATCGAGGACGGTAGTCAAACTTTCTAAGCTTGGACGGCGTTGGTAGCTGCATAGAATGTAAGATCGGCTTTGACATACGTGCAATTTTTGTATGTGACGAGGTGAATTACCCGGTCTAATAATTTTTACTTTTCACTAATATTTATATAAATAAATATTATTTTCATGTATACAATTAAGTAGTAAATTTTAATAAATGAATAAGATGATTTTATTGATGTAAATATATAGCTTTAAACATATTTATGATCTTCGTATTTTAGCAAAAGTTATTAGTATTGGAATACATAATTACTAGTTTTTGCTATTATAAAGTCATTAGCTACATAATAGTCTATTTTGAATTTATCATCATAAAAAACTATAAGGATTGAAGATCCGCGACAAAAGCGAGCATGGCCGGTGGTTCTCGGATTGATTTCCATAGCTATAATGATTTGAGGCGGAAGATTGAAGGCGAAAGACGAAGAAAGTGAAAATGGTGGTAAGGAGCGTAAGATAGACATGATATAAAATTTATAGGACAGTTAATGAGTACCGGTTACATTTAATTTTAGTCAATACCTAAGAACTTATATATATATATACTAGGTTAATACCCCGTGCGAAACGCGGGCCCAACACTTTTTACTTTTGTTAATAATTCTATATTGAATATTATTTTCATATATGTATTTATTTATGTAGTAAGTTTTAATAAAATAATAGATGTTCTTAATTAACTAAATATATAAATTTTAACATATTAATTTTGTGTTAGGACCCACAGGCCAAGAGACACATCAGGTTGATGGTGCTCGAATTACTCTCCATTGCCTTACGGATTGGAGGTGAAGTGCGAAAAAGATGAAAAAAGTGGAAAGCTAACGGTGTAGGAAGATTATATTGTTTAATTAGACATTTAATAGCTCTCAATTGACTTTATTTTGGACAATACCAACCAATTTTTTACGCATTAGAATCGCACTCCCGCGCTACGCGCGGGGTAATTACGGTTTTTCGTCTCAAAATTGGATTAGGCTAATTATATATTTACAACCTTTTTCAGGGCATAATTTTATCAATTTCAGGCCAAAGTAAATCTAACCTGCAAATGAAGACATTAACACAAAAATAAACGAACAATAGAAGTGATAAAAATAACAAATTGATTGGTTCAATTAAAAATTGACAATAACCATGAGTAACAACGAAATACAATATGTAGAAGTGTAATGACGACTTGATGAGACAATTCAATACGAAATCCCTGTCGGAGAAGTCAGAAGATCAAAAGTTGAAATCAAAAGAGGAATTCAAAATGCCACATAGTAATGAGAACTTTCTAGGTCATTACCCGCGCTTTGCGCGAGCCAAACACATATTTTTGTCTATATTCATTTTTCATATATGTATTTTTAGTAAATTATAATAAAATGAATTGAATATCTCTTATATATGTACCAAAATCACATAGTCGTTTACGTTGCTCGAATTGCTCTTCATCGTCACACGGATTAGAGGTGAAGAGCGAAGAAAAAAAGATGAAAATTGTGGAAATACTAACCAATTAAGTACATAATTATGGTTTTATTAGACAATTAATAAGTCTCAATTATCATTGAATAATAAGAGATAGAAAGTAAAAAGAAAAATTAGATTTAAACATTAATGACTCCCAATTAACATTACTTTCTCAAACCCAACAATTTATATATATATATAGATATAGATGGCTTTATATTTTTTTAAATATATTTTTTTTATGATAAATTAATTATATATAAAATGTAATGATTCATATAGATTTATGAATTTATCAAGTTTCACGAATTGTATATTTTCAATCTCGAAACCACAATTATGTATATGACTCAATTACAACTTCTCACCTCACCTTCTTACCAATTCGATTTTAGGTTACACTATTGTTTACTTATAAATTATAAATAATATTTACTTATTATTGAATACTAACACTTTTTTAGTGTTAAAATTTAATAATTTAGTACATTCATTAGCTAAATTTAATATCATGAATTAAGTTGAAGAATATGAAGAGTTGTAAATATTAATTGTATCGCGTGCAACTAAGAGAAGATAAGAGTTTTGGATTAAAGATTCATGAAAGATGAGAAGGGGTTTTCTCATGCATTGAATAGGTACAAATTCTCATTATTTTTTGCCAAGAGGGACCAATTATATATATATACTAGGATTTTCAAGCTCGCGCTACGCGCGGGTGTCTAGGCGTGATGGAATCTTAAGATTGTGTGTGCTCGCATAGCCCACTCTTTAGGTTCTGATTTTCTTATTCGCGTGGTTTCTGAATATGTTTCGGCCTCACACTAACTTATAATTAATGCAAGTAAAGAGTGATGTACATCAAGAAATATTCAAGATTAAAGTATTTGTAACTAAAAAATTCTAGAACACTACATGCCATATATGTAGTAACACTCAATATATTGTAGAGCCGAGAAATTGTAAGTACAAACAACAGAGTAACTAAGATATTGCAACTCAAAAACGTCAATGGTTCTTAAGCAGAAGCATAATGCAAAACAACATCAACTACTAAGTTCAACAATTTTGATAAATTGTAAAAGAATGTAAAATGTAACAACTATGTGTATACGCTCCACTCTTGGTGAGCAAATCATAAGGGCTTATTTTTGCATAAACCCAAACCAGAAGAGTATAAGCTTTTGCTAAAGTCCTATCAAATTCAGACCAACAAAACAACAAAACAAATATTTCTCGAATTCTCCTATACATAAGCTCTATTGCTTCGTATCCTAAGTTTCTAACTACTACATATTTGATTATCAAAGCCAACATCCTTGGAAGATTAACTTGTCCATTAGGAGAGACCATGACCATCTTCTTCAAAAATCTGCACAAACAAAACTCAACAACTCACATGTTTAACCCCTCCAAATCAAAGAAACACTCAACATGCAGCCGGATACTGGATTCTTCATGCCTCCCTAGATTCAAGGAACCAAAACCATAGTCAAATCCCGATGGAACTTGTTCCATATCTTCAAGAGACCCGAGCAACTTCGCATATGGATTTTTCATTTGGTATGATAAATCAGTTGGCACATATATCATGTCAGATTGCTCTTTGAGTGCAAGATTGAATGGGAATTTGCAGTGAGCGGAGGATCCGAGTGTCTATGTTTACAAGTCCTTGATTTTCCTAAAAAACTATTCCAGAAAATTTTTACATATGCTATAAAAATGATTTTACATTGTCCATTCAAGGGGCCCAAACATACAATCGGATCCTCCACCCAATGAAAATTCGCGTTCAACGATAAATAGATGATAACGCAAACACTCATGCGATAGACAGAGGGTATGGAGCTTGCTGCATGTTGGCGAGGTAGAACATGACCAGTTGGGAGGAGTATGCAGTAAGACCCAGTTTTCCAACCCCAACGACGCAACCGAAGACATCTACAAACACGACAATACATTAAACATGTGCATGACTGTTGATATTATGCTAAATTATATATATGTATACAGAAGCTTAGTACATAAGTGAATGCAAATCATCGAAGTTTACCAATTGTTGTCAATGCCTCAAAACATATCTCAATAACCAGTGGGGAGGAGTTTGCAGTAAGACCCAGTTTTCCAACCCCAACGGCGCAACCGAAGACATCTACAAACACGGCAGTACATTAAACATGTGCATGACTGTTGATATTATGCAAAATTATATAGATGTATACAGAAGCTTAGTACATAAGTGAATGCAAATCATCGAAGTTTACCAATTGTTGTCAATGCCTCAAAACATAGGTATAATCAAGGCTTCACGGTTTTACAAATCTAATATAAAAAATGCTAATATTCATTGAGCTAAATATATGCGATAAGATGCAAGAAAATACACCAATGACTATTTAAGGTGGAGAGATTGTTGGTGTTAGGGAATGGAATATTACAACAATGGCATGGAGATAGAAAGAATAATACCTTGGTTATGAGTAATGACTGTTTAAGGTGCCCAACCATTGACAAAGTAGCAATACAACTTGAGGATGACAAAAACACTGTACACGATGTCTAATTTTTGTATGCAGTGGCGTTTTGACGGCCATTATTCGCTTCGCTCGAGTGTTACTCGTGCATCAATCTCACCTCCTCCGATTGAGAAGACGACAATATTCCCATGTTTGCTGGCTCCACCTGCCACGTTTCGACCTTCGCTTCTCCATCATCGTAGCCCCCACTACCGTCTTCGTAGACCAATTCACGTTCTTGGGTTTCTTTCTATTTGCGGTTTTGCTGAGATCAACTTTGGTTTCAGACCCAACAAAAAAAAAAGATCGACCTTGTCCAAAAAAGCCCACCACAACAACCATCCAAATAAGGGCCCAATCTTAACCCATTCAACAAATAAGGGAATGGCTATATGCACGCGAATCGAGGCATATATGCAAGCGATTCTGTGCGCGCAACTTATGCGCACGCATCTGTGCGCAGTTCTTATGCGCATACGTGTTTTACGGGGTATTATGGGTACTATTCGTAAATTTTCAGAGTCTGTAACAACGTGTGCGCCTAAATACTGCGCACAAGTTGAAAATCTGTGCGCCGTGTTTCTGCGCACTGTTCAAACATAGTAGCCGTTGAAATTTTTGAAAAAAGTAGTCGTTAAATGTAAATTTGTGCGCTTAGGTTCTGCGCACACGCGAAGAGTTCGAGTTTTCGACTCGAACTTACCGACAATGTTAAATAGCTATATTATGCATTGAAAACAAGTTTCATTGCATTCCGACGTCGTTTGGGCAGCGAACCGCCTATTCTCGACCTTAACAGGCCATCAGGACCGATAAGGCGTTGTTGCGTTTTTGAGTATTTTCGATCAACTTTTTGTGAAGGGGAGACCTTATACACTCTTTATATGCCTAATAACACATAATTGTATAAGTTAATGAAACATAATCAACATCCATGTACTAGACCCTTCATATCTCAATTACTTCGACTATTTCGAAGAATGAAAGACTAGTGAAGGTTTACAAAGGAGGTGTTACTCGAAGAGTTATAGTTTTCGACTCAAACTTACCGAAAAGGTTAAATAGCTATAATATGCATTGAAAACAAGTTTCATTGCATTCCGACGTCGTTTGGGCATCGAACCGCCTATTCTCGACCTTAATAGGCCATTAGGACCGATAAGGCGTTTTTGAGTATTTTCGATCAACTGTTTGTAAAGGGGAGACCTTATACACTATTTATATGCCTAATAACACATAATTTTATAAGGTTTTGAAACATAATCAACACCCATGTACTAGACCCTTCATATCTCAACTACTTCGACTATTTCGAAGAATGAAAGACTAGTGAAGGTTTAGAAAGGAGGTGTTACTCGAAGATTTCGAGTTTTCGACTCGAACTTATCGACAAGGTTAAATAGCTATAATATGAATTCAAAACAAGTTTCATTGCATTCTGACGTCGTTTGGGCATCGAACCGCCTATTCTCGACCATAACAGGCCATAAGGACCGATAAGGCGTTGTTGCGTTTTTGAGTATTTTCGATCAACTTTTTGTGAAGGGGAGACCTTATACACTCTTTATATGCCTAATAACACATACTTGTATAAGTTTTTGAAACATAATCAACATCCATGTACTAGACCCTTCATATCTCAACTACTTCGACTATTTCGAAGAATGAAATACTAGTGAAGGTTTACAAAGGAGGTGTTACTCGAAGAGTTCGAGTTTTCGACTCAAACTTACCAACAACGTTAAATAGCTATAATATGCATTGAAAACAAGTTTCATTGCATTCCGACGTCGTTTGGGCATCGAACCGCCTATTCTCGACCTTAACAGGCCATGAGGACCGATAAGGCGTTGTTGCGTTTTTGAGTATTTTCGATCAACTTTTTGTGAAGGGGAGACCTTATACACTCTTTATATGCCTAATAACACATAATTTTATAAGTTTTTGAAACATAATCAACACCCATGTACTAGACCCTTCATATCTCAACTACTTCGACTATTTCGAAGAATGAAAGACTAGTGAAGGTTTACAAAGGAGGTGTTACTCGAAGAGTTCGAGTTTTCGACTCGAACTTACCGACAAGGTTAAATAGCTATAATATGCATTGAAAACAAGTTTCATTGCATTCCGACGTCGTTTGGGCATCGAACCGCCTATTCTCGACCATAACAGGCCATCAGGACCGATAAGGCGTTTTTGCGTTTTTGAGTATTTTCGATCAAATTTTTGTGAAGGGGAGACCTTATACACTCTTTATATGCCTAATAACACATAATTGTATAAGTTTTTGAAACATAATCAACATCCATGTACTAGACCCTTCATATCTCAACTACTTCAAACCGGATTTCATCCATGCGTCAAGTTTACGCGCACCTATTTTGTAACTTTATCAATCTATAACTTATTGTGCGCTGTTGTAAAGCGCACAATAAGTTACCGTTAAATCCATGTGCGCAGATCCAATGCGCACACATTTTAACGTTAAAAATTTGTGCGCAATATATCTGCGCAACTTAACGTCGCACATGTCCTATGCGCAGAACGTCTGAGCATAGGATTTTAGAATTCGAAACGCTGTGCGCAGATGTGTTGCGCACAGGTGTTGCAGTACGCGTGTCATCAGCGCATCATTTTGTCCGACGACGCCAACAATTTCATTTTTATCCCCAAAATACCCTTGTGCGCTGAACAACTGCGCATAGACTTATGCGCTTAAGAACTGCGCACAGATTGGCGTGCATATAGTGAAAAAGTCGCGTGTATATAAGCGTTTCGTAAATAAAGGGGATTGAAATTAGCTAATTAAGGTGGGTGATTAATATTTTGAATTGGAATTTAATACCCCAAACATCCAAATTTATATTATAATACAAACCAAATTTATATGATATATATGATATATATGATATATAAAAGATTAAGTACGCCCAATGCGTCTTTTTTTTGCGGTATTTGGTTTGTATTTTTACGACATAATATTATATAATCTAATTGTTGAAATATCATTCTTTGCCGGATAGTATTCGTGATTGAGTTATAATTATCAGACTCAAAATGATACAGTAATAGATTCAAAATGATGTAAAAAAACAAAAAAAACAATTAAAATCTATAGAAGAGATCCTTTTAACATGATAACAAACACTTATGCCCTCCTCCACATCTACATTTGTCTTATTAAAACCTATTTTGCAAATAGTTCAACTTGGTTAAAAATGTTGTAATTCAATAGAGCAGCAAGAGTTGAACCCAAATCAGATTCACAATGTTTTTCACATTATCCATCAATCTCTTGAAGTGTGGAATGAAGAGGAAACCTGAGAGAAGTTACAAACTAAAAAGACACAACTGATTGAAACGTATGAACATAGAAAAGCCGAAAACCATTTATTATCCTGCAAGGCTACTTTTATGCTCTCCGGTTCTTATTGAAACACCTTTGTAGTTGAAGGGATGTATGGCTACTTGTGATGCATACTACTACTGTTTGTGAAGGTTGTGGACAGTCATGATCCAAATATTGCACTGTGACTTGCTTTTGTTGAGTTCGCTGATGCTGGTATGTAGCTGCATATATCACATGATCACTATCCATAAAAAATCATAAGCAAAAAGAGTTTTGCATGTCCACAAAAATAGAAGCTGCTGCAATACAAAAAGAAAAAAGAAAAAAGAGAGGTAAAGACATTAAATAAAGAATAAGCTAAAAACGATACTACCTCCTGAGCAACCATTAGTGAAAAACAATAGAGGAATTAGAGGAAGTAAAATTTTAAGTCATAAAGATTATTGGATCACAACCAGAATATATATGGAAAGTAAATAGTAGAAAAACAATCCTATGATATAAAGAAGCACAAAATCAAATTGAATATGGATTTTAAAATAGAAAAATGTAAATTTGTCTCACTTAAAGGAGTTGCCACCTCTTTTTGACTCACATATCAAGAAGTAGAAAAACATATACTTGTAATCAGCATTGATCAAGGATCGGGTTCATATATTTGATTCATCGAAAAGAATCAGAATCAACATAACTTGAAATGCTATATCATTGACCATCTCTCAATGCCCTAAAATTTTTGGTAGATTGGAGGAAACACAAAAATCTAGGGACCGACTGATGAAAGTTTCTACACCAAATACATATCTGTAAAACCTTTTACTGCATAAATTAAATGAAACAGTGTTGTAACCTCGTAGTTTCAGGAAACATACATATAGATCACATGGAGATCCCTTTAGTCTTCAAACATCCTGTAGTTTCAGGATTATTGTTGACTTTATATATCTTTTTATCCTTAAAAGCAGCCTAATGAACTTGTATATCACTCAAAGTATTAAACACAATCAACATCACATTAATCATATTTTAAACACTATAAAGCATTTGCTTGTTACAGAAAAGGCTTAGTAGAATATCTTCACATCCACATAAATTTCATCAAGAATTGCAAGCAACCCACATATATGCAGAAATGTTCTCAAGGTAACTCATATTTTTGAAGAAATTGTCTTGGGATAACTGATAAACATGAAGAAATTGTCTCGAGGTAACCCATGAATAAGAAATATTGTTTTAAGACTTGTTTTACAAAGAAGTGGTTAAAAACTTCGTGAATACGTCCCTTTCCAACATTTTGCTTCTTTACCTATTCCTTCTAATTGTTATTCTATGCAAACTTCGCTTTAAATAGCCTAATCATTTTTCCCTGTAATTTTAAGAGACAATCATATCAGTATGCAAAGACATCAAACTTCAATTCAAGCGACGTAAAAAAGAAAAAGCATGTAACGTCCGCCAACAACCTCTTGTGAAATAGTTGCTTTATTAATAAGTGAAGCTACCAAGGATGAGTTGGAGTGTATGGGCTGCATCCCTTGGGATTGAGCCGGCCCAAAGCGGCGCACTTTACAAAAAAGTGCACTTTTTTGTCATTGCATCCTCAACATCACAAACATGAACAACATGTGGTGGCAGTGGCGGAGTAACCTTAGGAACCGAAACAGAACCCCTGTTGTAACCCTAGACAGCCACAAATCAGTAAGAAACTCCTGAATCTTCGAAATGACAAAATAGATAGTTTCTCCAAGCCACCAAAAGCTAAAAAGTTTAGTTTTTAAAATAGATAGTTCTACCTTGCCAAATAATCATTGAGTAAAATAGATGATTCAGATACAATATTCTTAGGAGAGAACACAAAAGTATACATAAATATAAAGTGTAACAATAAACTAGCTAACTCAATTGTGATTGAAAAGAAGCTTATAGAATTAACAGTGGAAGCGACTGCAAATCCAACCGAACTGGAAAAAGAACCTCACTATAGCTTTTCGTAGGTGTTCTTGGCTCTGAATGGAGCAACGACGCTTTTTATAATCTCAATGAGGTTGTACAAAGAGATGAAAACTGTTTGTAGCGAAAATACCAACGTTTTAGAACTTAAACAATGGTAGGGCATAGATAAAACTTGATGGTGCCAACATTTCATCTAGAAAACAGCATTGATAAAAGAGAGAGAACTCGAGATACTTGTGTATTACTTGGGGAAAAAGCCTCTTTTACAATGATAAGGGAGCCCTTTATTTATAGGCAAACCCTAGTTCTATCTTTAAGAAAAGAATCTTATATTTTTCCTTATATCTTTAACCTAATATAAAACATGGTAAAAGATAAATGAACTTAATATAAGGAATATCTTTTACTATTTACATAAGGAATATACAATAAATGAACTTAATATACTCGGCCGAATTTATCTTGATCTCGCCGCCGCCTTCATACTCGTTCTTTCTCGTACTCGTCGTCTACGCGTAGCTCTTCTCGTCGACGTACTTAGTCTTCACGTAGATGACCTTGGGAACTCGTAGTTGATCTCGTAGATGATCTTGTAGAGGACTTCATCTATCTCGTAGCTGACCTCATCTTTCTCGTAGATGACCCCATCTATCTCGTAGATGACCTCATCTATCTTGTAGATGATGTTGAGGACCATGTTGATGGTGTCACGGTGATGAATGACCTTGGGAGCCTCGTTAAAACCTCTTCTTAGGAAATCCTCGTGGGAAAAACCATGAGAAGAGTAAAAAGAGTACTCTGTCCTGAACTTCGTGATGTCGACAATCGTGTTACTTGCTTGGACGTCTTCTATTAGTCTCCCCGTTTTCATGTACATTCCAACGCGTTGACCCTACGAACACGTCGCAACCGTAGTGGTATTTATAGGCACAAACAATACCCCTAAGGCGTTTATGAATCTTATTGCCTTGCAGATCTGGGAAACGTCTTCATCTCCTTCAATGCCTTCTCTTAATCTTAACGCGTTGCTGCTATAACTTGATGCTTGAAACCCTATTGCTTCATAATGAGTTCCCTGAACTCGTGTTTCTACATTTGAGCATGTCTTTTCTTTCTTCTTTGGTATATACTTTAAGTTCTGGCATCTCTTCTTATGATGCTACTTCATACCTTCCGCGTCTACTTTGACGAACTTTTTTCATAACGTACTCTTTTTCTCTTTGGCGATTCTACGTGTTCTCACTTTCAACGCGTATGTTAGTCTCGGCGTGTTCTTACTTTCAACGTGTCTCTTATAATTACGTCACCCCTTGCAGATGGGTGTTGGCCTCTATTGCCTGGAGTCTCACTAGAAGTTGGAGAGAGAGATAGACTTGCTCGAGGTGAAGCTTGTAGACGAGCAATGGAGATACATGAAGAAGAATAGCTAAGTAAAAGAAGGTATTAAGGAACGTGCCCGAAACGAATAGATTAGGCTCAGTAGTTTAGGAAAGTGTATTCATTCTTGCTCTAATGACTCAAACATTCCGTGAATTGTCTCTTTAAGGACCAGGGACGTCGTAGATGATACATTGTGGATATAACTTAGAGGACGCATGGCTTAGATGGTGTAGAGAGTAGACCCTTGAGGTCTAGTTTGCAGACGAAGTTGTACGCATACTTTCCTGCTTTGATGACGATCATGTCATAGGTCCGACCCCTAGTGCGTTTTTACAGCGACACAACTTGATCTTCATGCAGTGCTCTTAGATTGCTTCGAGTTTTAAGGAGATGTAACGATAATATCTTGGAGAAAGCTACGTCGAGAGACGTCTTTGGAGAACACGTTGCACATCTGAGAACGCTTTGGCGATGACACCTTGTGTCTACTACACTGACTTTTACTTAGTGCCTGTTCGGCAATAGATTTTTTATACTTAATTTCAAAGAAAAATAAGCTAGCTTATGAAAACAATAAGCTAGGATTTCAAGCTTTTTGGAAAAATAAGCTAGCTTATTATAACCTTCCCGAACAGAGCCTTAATACTTTTGGGAGCACTGTTACCCTTGAATGTCTCTCTTTATATTTGTTTGGCGATAACTTCGACCTCGTCGTGCTTGCAGTCGTACTAATGCTTCTCGTGACTAGATCATGCTTGGTTCTCTCAGGAGGGTTCTTTGGTATGTTGTTGATCGTGTTCTCTGGGGATGGCGATCTTCCTACGCGTAGAATTTGTGTGATCTTGGCCAACTCATGATTGCCGTTCTCGTAATTCATATTCTTGATCGTGGGTTTTTTCTGATCTCTTGCTTTTGATCGAGATTCTTTTGTCTCGTCTTTTCGAGTCTCTACTTGAACTCCTTGTCTTTCTTTGTGGTGAACTATTCCTTTTATCTTGCGTGATGTTTTTGACTTTACTTGATCTTTCTTTGGCGATAGCGTATTCTTCTAGGCGGGTAACTCTTCCCTTTGGGTCGTCTCGAATGTACTTTTATCTTTCTTGCCTTTGACTGTGCTCTTTGCCTTCCTTCCCCTTTTCTTACGGGTAGGTGATCTTCGGGCTTACTTTGGCTTAACGCGTATCTTATGCGTTCCTTGGCTTTGGATGTGTTTGCATGTTTCCTTGAGTGGTCCTACCCCTTTTGGTAGGTTTGACTTAGGCTCCCCGTAGACTAGGTTAGAGCTACCAAAGACCCTTGGGCTTGCTTTACTTGTTGTATCTTGCACTTTATTTCTTGCGTCGTGCGCGTTATTCTTCGCATAGGAGACAACTTGGGAGCTTGCTCTTTCTTTGGTTTTGATGTTTCATGTGTTTATGCTTTGGTACACGTATTTTTCTCTGCGTACGTGTAGAACTTTTTCTTTTGGACTTTAACTTTCGTGACCCCTTACGCGTAGCTCGTTTGTGAGTGCGTAGGTTTGGTCCTTGGCTTTCGCTTTTGCTACTTTATCTTTAGGGTGTGGTTTTCTACCCCTGATATGACACTTTGTTCATAGTGAACGTGTTAGAAAGTTGTACTTACTTGATAGGGTTGTACGGTCAATGCGGCGACTTTTGTTCTATTGTCGGCTTACATGAGGGTTGGGTCCAGCATTTCCTCCGATCCCGAAGCGAGTGGCAGATCTAAGTCAGCGTGTGATTATATCATCTTGTGACGTCACCTCTTACTCATGGTGAATCCTTTACCACACGCTAGCATCACGTCGGCGTCGAAGTCTTTTAATCGACGGGCCTGTTAATCGTGTAGCGTCCAACTCGTGACTTTTTGGACTTACGATGCCGGCGGACGCCTCCTAACCGGATGAAAAAGTATGCCCGTGGATTCATGACTCTCAGAGGGGCCGTGGAAGGCGTGAAGACGCGTTCTTGGAGAGTGGTCGTGTCAATAGGTTTCCCTTCTTTGCTCAGCGGACCGTGCCGGTTTCGTGAGGTTCCGGGTTTCATTCCCCATGACCATTGCCACACGTCGCTAACAATCAGGGGAAGCGTCGACTCAGAGTCGGCGGTTTGGCTAACGTTGTGTACGTGTAGATGGAGCCTTGAACGCGTAGGCTAACGAAATTCCTCCGCGGCACGGATTTTCGCCGCGGCCTTCTTGCTTCTTACTTGGTACACCGTACTCAAGAGGCATGTTCTCTTAATAGACATAGAGCAAGTCATTGGAAATGAAACAACTTAGCATGCTTTACACGTTGGAAAGAAAAGATATACTTATGCACTTAAATATTCATGATGACTCGACACGATGACATTCTAAAGCTACCCCTAGTTGACGCGACCCCTTGCCGCCTCGACGCTATGACGACGACACGATTATGCAGAAAGTAAACTTACTTAGACATGCGTAACTTGGTAAATATATACTTCAACTAGCTAACAATCAATGGAGTTCTTACGGGCCTTCCCAGGACGTGTCGAGTTTCCCAACGCTCCTATCCTTAGGAGTTCTTCATTTCGGTGTTGGGAGATTCTTTTCTCACTTATCTTACTTGGAACACTTTTGCTTTTCGTGTTTCGATTGCAACTTCTTGTGTTGCTCTTTTTAGCGAATTGCTTTTTCTTTGCGAACTTGAGGAGGATTACTTCGATCTTACGCTCTCTTTGGCGTGGTCTTTAGCTAGCGTCTTGAGACACGATCATTCTTTTTATTTCAACTTGATGAGTTATCTCTTTCTTTTCCTCAAATTAAAGTATGATATGAAAGGTTCATGTTCTATAGAGAACTTACTTGGTTTTGCTGCACTTTGTACTCCTTTAGGCGACTCTTAGTGTCGTGTCCGAGTTTGAGACTTTCTTGATCCGCCGCGTTCTTGTATTCCACTTAGTTCGTATTTTGAACGGTAGCTTTGGAGATCATATGATGATGAAGTTCCTGATTTCACGTCTAGAAAGGTTGTAGAAGGATGTCGTTTAGGACGTTGTGTCCATCAAATGCGTTTAGGAGAAGGCGTCGCGTTGAGGGGCGACGTTGATAACTTGCTTACACAGTGGTTGATTGACTTCTATTGACTTTTCATCTTTGACATCATGCTTTGCTCTTTATCTTGCAAACATGAGAGCTTTTGTCGCCTTGTTTCTTAATGATGGCTTGGGTATCCTATCCCCCCTTGAGATGGTTTTAGGATGGTGTTCAGAGTGAGATTATCACATAGTAATCAAAAGTCGTCATCTTGCCTGACGTCGTCACTCTCTTTGTTGTACTTTTATTTAGCTTGAACAATTACAATTTTGAAAAGCTTATCCAATCAAGTGTGATTTAGATCATAAGGGCTTTTAAGGAGAGAGCTTAACGAAAGACTTAGGAGGTAATCTCATATTTGACATGCAATTCTTCTACTTTGTAGTTTATGAGCATATATAAAGGTAGCATGCATCTTATGCTAATTGAATCTTGTCTAATCATGCACGTCTAGGCGAGATGAGAACTTGGTACTTGAATAGAGATATGGAAATAAGGAGTAGAGAACTTAGCTTATGAGCTCTTATTTCCTTGTGATTAGATCGAGATGCATCATCTATCTTTGGCCTTTGTAATTGGCTTCTTTGACGTCGTGTTCCTTGGACACCGTCATGATCGTACCAAACTTGTGGAGATATTCCCCCTTGTCATGGATACGCGAATAAATCAACGCGGTGTTTCTTTTCTTTGGAGAGGAGTTCGTCTGACATTGTCTTTGACGTCTCAGGAACGTGTTGTTCATGACGTCTTAGGGCCTTGATCGTCTTCTTGGAGGGTCTTACATGATCTTTTTAATCCTTAGCTGATTTCCTTGATTTCTTGAAAACTTTCAATAGTTCACTCGACGTTTACGAGCGAGATACGACATCGTTATCATCGTATACAAGCAAAAACAACACGATGTGCTTAAGTAGATGTATATCATGCTTAATCAAGGTACAAACTTTATGAACTTCTACTTAATCGTAATGGAGATCTGATCTTTTTAGATTCTGATGCTATAATCTTGAATCTTAAATACGATTAGGAAAGATTTAATCATAGATCAAGTCTAACATGCTTTTCTATGGTGAATATGCAAATCTAGATACGGAAATCTCATGATAATGAACTTAAGAACTTTCCTTAACATGATTTATATGCAACCTAATCTGAGTTTCCATGGATATAATCAAGTTGAACCTCTTAGAATTCAAAGGAAGAAGATTATGGATAGATGTTACCTTTTTGGTGAAAGAGAAATCTTCCTTGGAGAACAAGCAACTTTCTGGATTTGACAGTCATCTTGTTGATGTCGGCCTGCTCTGTAGGAAATTCGGAATTGCGTGATTCTAACGCCATTCGACAGATATTGAAGTCCACTTTAATCCCTCAAAATTGCATCAAATTTGGACATCGGACAGGAGAGATACGAGCTTTTCCAAGTTGTGTCGCAGACAGCTACGTGAATCGTGAATGATTTCGGATTTTGATCTTCTTCTTTAATATTTGAAGGCTCGTTAGGTTTTGACTTTTTATGTGAAGAAAAGATTGTTTCTTTTGATGAAAAGAAGACACTTTTTTTATCATGCCCCACGGTGGGCGGCAATTGTTTGTATTGAAAGTACCAACGTGTTAGAACTTAAGCAATTGTAGGGCATAGATCAAACTTGACGGTGCCAACACTTCATCTAGAAAACACCATTGATAAAAGAGAGAGAGAACTTGAGATACTTGTGTATTACTTGGGGAAAATGTCTCTTTTACAATGATAAGGGATCCTTTATTTAGGTAAAATCTATACGCACTACATTTTGCAACTTTCCACACCTACATTCTCGTACGCCCGTAATGGGCGTACGCTCGTTTTCAGCGGACAGTGCAAAATTCCAACATCGATTGTGAAGCAAAATACAGAATACGCTCGTCTGTATACGCCCAAAATGGGCATACGCCCAAAACCTGCGTACAGTCTAAATTTTAATAATATAGCCGTTAGAAAATAGCCGTTGGGGAATTTAAATTTAATAATACAATACTCGTACACCCATAATGAGTGTACGAGTTAAAAATTAGCCCTAACGGCTATTTTTCCAAATTCAAAAGTTAAAAAAGTAGCCGTTGGGGTATATTTTTTCAGAATATGACCGTTTGGGATGTAGTTTGTGTATAAATGTAGGAACTTCGGATGGATGTTCAAGTCAAAAATGTCAAATAGGAGAGTTACAAATTTGAGTGATGGTGAGGAGTTTGAATATGTGACGGAGATTGAGTATGCGAGCGGTGAAGAGAACGAGTATGGTGAAGAGAACGAGCATGAGAGTGACGAAGACGATGCGATCGTGGATGAGAAAGAGTAGTTTAGTGAACCCGACGACGGGATGTGGGACGACGATACCGACGAAGAAGGAGGAGACTTCGACACAGGAGATTTTTCGGTTAGTAATTAATTTGAATCGTTTCGTATTTATTTACGTTATTTAGTTGCAAATAATTTGTAGAAGTGATAGTTTAGATTGATGTGGACTCATAGTTTTAAGTTTTAGTTGTGATAAATATGGTAGTTTTTATTAATTATAGGGTATGGATTACTATGATTCGTTTGATACCGAAGAAACATTTCCTACTAAGGAACACTTGAGGCGTTGGGTTCAGAGTACTGGTACACAACTTATGATGGTATTAGTGACTCGCCATAGCAATGAGCGTCAAATGAATATAATGTGCTCGCATGCTGGAGTGTATAGATCAGGGAAAAAGAAAAGAGAGGATGGCGAAACAGAGGAGATTGTTAATACAGAGCGGGATAGTAGGGATAAGAAGTCGGATTGCAAGTTTGAGATCCGAGGATATAGGTTCAGGGCGAGGGATGCGAGAGATGGATGGTATGTGAAGGTAAAATACGGACAACACAATCATAAGCTTTCCACTAGCTTCATTGGCCATCCGTACATGGGTCGAATGACGCCGAATGAGGTGAAATTTGTGACGGTATGTGCGAACAGCTTGACTACGCCGTCTGTTATTGCTACTTAGTTGAGTGCGGCCTTTCCAGGGAATACAACATCCACAAAACAAATCGCCAACTTTATTCAGAAGTTGCATTTTGAGGATCGTGGAGATTTGACTGTTACACAATGGATACATCTTGTCCATGACAACTTCAAGAAAACAGGACATTGGGATCATACTCAGCCCGCTATCTGAAAGACAAAGCGAAAAATGTTATAAGGCATATTAGAAATTAGAACTATAACCCTAAATGCATGGAGCTTAGCCAATTCGAACTTCTGGTATTGACGTGATAATAAACCCTCAAAGTTCCACATTAGACGTGTTTATTCCAATAATCAAGAAATTGGCAAGCAGTAAAATTTATGTATTTCAACTACATGAAGATGGAAGATGGGTTTCTTGGATGTAACCCTTCCATTTAAAATATAATTTTATTGAAGTAGTAGCCAATTATTGCAGACCAGTCAATTAATGTGTAGCAGCAGAGAACCAAAAGTAATTAGCTGCAATACTATTGTGGTTGAAATAGAAGCTAATAAAGGGTATTTTTTTATAGACTAGTGAGTATCTTTAGTGTTTTTCTGTTATGTCTTTGTATTGTTGATGGTTATGTTTGTAGTTGTTTTGTTTCTTATTTATCCTTTCATAGGTTTGTTCCTCGTGTTTTCTTGTGTTTGTAATTTTCTTCTTTCTAACACTTCAATTTAATCTCGGTCTAGCAGTTGCTACCCTTGCTATGGGCGGGATACTGCCAACAAATCTACGAATTTTTGTTTGTTTAGTTTACATGTGTGGGTTGTCTACTCTGATGTGTACATTCAACAACATTAGTAATTTATGTTGTTTGGCCAAGAATAGACTACTGATATTTGGTTACGATATTTCGATTGTGTGTCTGCCAATTCATATGATATGTTACTGTATGTATAGAATTGGTTACACATTTTGTAGTAGAGGCACATAATTGTCCAACTCTTTAATAGTTAAAACTGCAATAGGTTAATATTGTGTTTCTTTTGTCTTCAAACTTATTTAATTCACCTCTACTTATCTTTTTATTGGATTTCTATTTAGCCCATATATTGAAAATATGTGGTTATAACATAGATTATGGCCATATGGTATCGTACATAGGTGATTGATTCTTTCGTCCAACTATTCTCAGGTTTCGATCATTGTTCATAATGTTATGGAAATGTGTAAGTTTCTTATAATTTATATTAATAAATGTCATCATATGTGTTTTCATTTGATTCTGTATGTTAATGTTTCTTTTTCCAAAACATGAGTATGATTATTAACTATATGGAGTATGCCTCGTTATAGTTATTAAATAGAACTGCAAATAATAAAACGTGAGACTTGATCTTACTCTATTCGGGAGGTGTCTATTTGTTGTATTTTGTGGACATCTCTATTTGCCAATGAAATTATGTTGTGGGTTTCAATATGTTGTTTTCCGAGTTTTTCATTCTTTAAAAATTGAAACATTATTAAATAATTTTGTAGTTGTCTCACCCTCTTAGGTTCTGTATATAATAGTGTATATTTAATACAGTAGTTTTTGTTCCACTGTATATTGCATTTAAGAGAGGATGGGTTTTAATTTCCATAAAATATAATTTGTTTTTACATGGCCCCGTTTTGGCCTCGCAATGGAAGTGGCCTCAGTGTTTTTTTTTGTCCTTTTGCGAGCATTTTATTCTGCAATTCTATGCGTAGAAAATCAAGGAAAGTAGGGGGCTTCAATGTTCCACGCGTTTTTTCTCCTGGCGGAGAAGAATTTCCTTTACTATGGGGCATGTTGACGTTTTAGTTGTTCTGCAAAGCTTAGATTTTAGACGTAGTGTTGAGTGGATTGTCCGTTTCTGTTGTGGGGTTGAACATTAATTGGCGTCCGCTGGTAGAATCCCTAATTTGCAGGGGTGGCATTGTCGGTGATCAATTCCACACCCTATCTCCTCCTGGAAGTGGTCCTCTACACTTGTAATTTCTACTTCCTACCTAGATTTTGGTGTGGATAGGTTGAGTAGAATATATTTGGTTATATTCGTGGACTTTGTTTGAGTTCAATGTAGCTATGTTTTGACTTTACTCCATGTACATCATTTGATTTTTTTTCCTCTGGATCATTTTTCAGCTTGACCGTGCTGCTTCCATCTTATTGTAGTTGGGTTAATATGCAAATTCCGATGTCAGGGCTCTGTTTTCTCTACTGAATTTGTTCTTGTAACCGAATGGGCCCACTAATCAGGTACAAATCAATGCCCCATTCTTGTGGTCTTTATGCTTTTGCAAGATTATGTGCCTATTAGTGTGTGCAGTTTATTTGGCTAATGTAATTCTTCAAACAACAGCAAACAATGTAGTGTTGTTCGCAAGTATATGCACATGTATTTGCCCACTTATGTGGTTGAATGATTCCTTGAAAACTATGTTCCCTGTATAGTTCTTAGGTTCTTTTCCATTGTGTAGAAGTAGTATCTTCACTCTTTGTGGGTCAGTCCCTCTAGATATTGCCACGTATAGTTGTATGTGGCAAAAAACTGGATTAGGCAGGTATAGTCCTACGAGCTTCAGTGATTGGCCTTGGCTTTTATTGACTGTCATAGCAAAAAAAGGTTTGCGTGGGAAATGGCGCCTTTTGATGACCAAGGCCCATTTTGTTTGGGTAGAAGTTAATGAGATTCTTGGGATTAACACTTTATCTCCCAAACATGTTCCAGTTATTATTTGGGTACGACTTAAAAAAAATGCTATAATTGGTGGGATCTTACACGAATAGAAGTCAACGATGGTACTTCGTCACTCAATGATCATAGAATGACTTGACTCTTATATCGATCAATGATTTTTTAATGAAGTTATCTTTGAATTGAATATATTCATATTTCCTCATCTGTATCTTCTTTCCAAATCTTCTTTAACAACATGAACTTTATCTCTTAAATAAGTGTTTGTCTTCTTTTCTTGATTCTTTTTTAATTGGTTTTTCAATCTGAGAAATAAATATGATCATTGTATTGAGAGTTTTGGTCCAGTATGCTATTGATAGCTACCATTTTATTGGAGGAATGGTTAATGTCATAAGGCTATTAAGAATGCAAGATGATATGGAGAGTGTAATATATTGCTTTTTCCTTGCCTTATGAAAATTCTAATGAGGATTTGAGGAATCATTATAATTGCACTGTTGTTTTATAGTATTGTGCATACTCAATTATTCCTTGTTGTTGTCATAAAATGAAAAATGATCATCTTTGAAACTTAACTATTTGTATATTCTATCAATAGGAAACTCCTAACAAACTTTATAGTCGTGTGACCAACTCTCGTCCTCTCTCATGTGAATACAGATCATAATAGAAATCCTTAATATTCTACCTGTCGTGATTCTTAGATCACACCAACATTTCAAAGTTTTCTCTTGATTTCTTCTTGACTTATGCCCTTTTCGTGTTTATAAAAGTTGATAAAGTAAAACATGTAGATGTTAAAGTTTCTATGTTTTTGAATTAGCTAAGCTTGTAGAAGTGTCTTTGTAATTTTTGTTTGTTTCTTTGAGAACTTGCCTTTCCTTCTTTTTTGCTGGCTTTTTGCGTCATTCTCACTTCTGTTTCCCTTTGAGATTTATCCCCGTGCAATTGAAGCATTGGTAATATTGTGTTAGTGGTAGTTGTTTTGCTGTTTTCAATTATGTTCTTTTTTTCCTTTCGGAATGTTTAATATTCAAAGAACAACTATCCTTACCTGATTATGTCTCATTTAGTATGACGTTAGGTCATCTATCAGAGTGTTTGTCCATGATTTTTTTCCCTCTTGTTGTCTAATGTATTCCTATTGTGTTGATTCTAAAATTGTTGCCATTTCCGCTATGTGATCGTCGTGTATCCAACAGGTATGTTCGTTTTTGCTATACCCGACTCCCTCGTCATATTCCAGAATTCCCATCTCTTTGCATGTGTCCTCATAGCTCCCAAATTGTATTTCGTCCACTGTTTTTATGTCCTCAAATGATGTCGGCCCTCTTACTATATTCAGAAGCATGCGTAGACAGTACTCTTCCCTGTTTACCTTGTTGACATTGAGTATTCTTCCAACTATGTTATGGATCTCTTCTGCTTTCCATGTTTCCGAAATTTCATTACATTTGTAGTGATTTGGTGTTTCATTGTATGTGTACCTTCTTGCAGCTGGTGTTGTTCTGTTCAGTTCTAGCGAGAGAGTGAACATGGATAGTTGTGTTGTATTTTGGCGCATTATGGCATATTATGTTCCGTCACGTGTGGGGTCAGCATCTGTATTTGTTTGGATGTGGAAAAACAGCCTTGTCACTTTTGGGGTGCATTTGTGTGTTTTGATTCCGTATATGCGTAGGGTTGTCTCTGTTGCAAACAGTTTCCTTGATTGTAAGTATGTTGTTATTTCATCCACCATTGGTTCGTGACATTTGTATGTATCTTTTGGCGACTCATTGTTCTGGATCAGATTTATGATGTTTTCCACATTTCCCGTCATTGTGTGTCTTAGCAATAACTTTTTTGTCTTTGAATTACCGCCACACTCCAAATTGATCTCAATGTTGTATTTTTGCATCAGTGTTCTTTTATATTTTATCATGAACTGACGGTCCAATGACCCACCCCCCCCCCCCCCCCTTTCCAGCCACATTAGTATCGGTGCTTCTGGGATGCCCATTTTGTTGAAGTGTATATTCCCCCGTTTACTTCCGAACTCACACGCATTTGTGTCCCCTATGTTAGGATTTGTTTTGAGGTCTTCTATCAGTTGGTCTAGTTTTATCTTGAAAAACTTTACCAATACTTCAGGTCTTTCATCTGTTGTTTGTTCTGGTATGTTAGCAATGTAATCGTACATCTCCGCCCAATCTTTATTAGTAGAAAAGTTGATTGATATTGTAGGGGTGCCATATTTCCCACAAATAGCCGTTGCGTCCATGCAATTTTGTATTGTTTGCCTCGCCCCTCCGTCAAAAGTGGGCGGTAGAATTACCCTTGCGGCTAATGTTCTTCTAACCTTGGCGTGTCTAGTTAAGTTGTCATATTCATTGTTGTACATTTCTTCTCGTATGATTTGTTGGTTGCTCTTTATCCATGTCATTTGTTGTGTTTCAATGGCAATGTATGCATCAATTATGTACTGGTGGTATAGTAGTCCTCCTTGTATGAGTGAAGTTCCTTTCCCAGTTCTCTGTTATAGCATGGCTGAGTAGTATTTCCTTATATTCAACTTTTGTTGTTGAGTTTGGAGCACCCCTTTTTTCTTTAAGTAACTTGACCATGTCTTGTATTCACCGTCTCCATACAGGAACAACAACGGGTACTGGAGTGACATGTACAGTAGGTGTATCACATGCACCCTTACATAGCATGAATCGTTAGATTAGAGGTTGATGTCATGGTTGTCATGTCTCTCTGTGTTGTCACCCATTATTAGGGATCCTATTTTTGTCACATCTGTTCCATTGCCTTCTACCACTTCCTCTAACCTTACACCATGTAGTTTTGAATGTGTATTCTTTTCTCGGGTTGTTTTTCGCCCACTCCTTGGGCAGTTTTGAACATCTGTAGTGGTAAATTATTTGCATGTAGCATATCATTGATTTTTGTAGCTATGTCATTGTCCACTGCATGGTTGTTGTTTTGTTGGATTATTAAATTTTTGGTCCATGTGTTCGTTTCGTTGTGACACTGGTCTTCATGATTGTTCTCCCATTCGTCATCCAGCAATAGTCGTGGTCTGCATATGTGGTAAAACTCACCATACGCATTTTAACGTATGCATTGTATCGGTTTTCTGTGGTGGGTCTTGAAGCCAACCCTCACACCTGATCATAGAAAACATCGAGTTATACGTGCAGATGTTTTTTTAATAACTTTGCCTGTTCGGATCGTCCCTGTAGTAGTTCATCAAGGATTGCTGGATTTGTTTTCATTTTTTGCAGGATAATCCCTTCATTGTTGCAACATCTTGTTGGTGTGCTTCTTTCCTCATGCCACCCTTTTGCGCTACACCGCTTGCATACTTTTGACATCTGCCAATTTAATATATAGTTTATGGTATAAGTTTCTTTGTCTTTTACCATTTTATTATTCTTTACCACTCACATTTTGCTTAGTTCTTATTGTTTTTGGTTTTCGTTTAGCTCAAGATGTTGATACTGGAACTCTCTTTTTTTCCATATATTGTATGTCCTCTGATAGCGCCTCCTAGTGTGTGTCCCACGGTTTATGAGGGTTGGCTACGTCGCAGAAGATGAGGATTGTGACAAATATCTACATAAGATGCGCTCCTGTTACCCATAACCTTGCCTCCTGAATGGCATATGTCCACTCGTTGTCCTCTTTCAACATCCCACATGCATAGCATGCTTCTCTAAATGTGTTGTTAACCCTCTCATTCACCCTTTCTATATCTTCATATGATAGCGGCCCCTTTACTACATTTAGTAGCATTCGAAGGTAGTAGGGCTCTCTGGCCGCTGGGCACCATTCTCCCTATTGGATTTAGGTGTCCTCGTGTGCTCCAAACTTTGTCACTAACATCTCACACGTATTTTCAAGGTATTTCACCATACATGTATTGTCTTGCCTTCGGATCTACATTGTTTAGAGTGAACCACTTTGTGAACATTGTTTCTGTAATACCGTCCTTTCTAACCAGATTTCCTAGCTGTTGTGAGTCTGCTATAGTCACGAAGTTCTGTTCATGAAAATGGTAGGTGAGTCGGATAACCGGTGGCTGGTTGTAGTGAATGTCAAAGTCAAAAATACGCCAAGCAGCTTCACAAGCGGACTTATATCTGCATTCTAGATATTGTTTTCTCATTAATTACAACTGGGTGGCTTGAAACTTCTCCATCTTGACCCTTGTGATTCTCTACAAAAAAGCAGTTGCTCTATCTGGTCTCTTTGTAATATATTTGAATAAATACTTTATTTCTCTTACATTGTTGCACCATTCCACATTTATGTGGGAACCGTACTTAATTAGTAGGTACCGATTATAAGGAACAACATGACGGTTGTCAAACTTTACCTTCCTTTTGAGGACACTACGCCTGTTGTTTCTCCGTCGGTAAACAGGGAACCCATCACCATCCAACGTTGTCTCTGCGTAGTATGTCTTTGGAAAGTGCTTTGTGAATTCACCCCCATTCATGCAATGCTAGGTTGGATGTTTCGGGCCGCATGGTCCGTGGAACATATGTTCCACCACAAGTCTATGGCATTATGGGTCTGTTTTCTCGCAAGGAAGCTTAGAATAGATGAAATCATCTATCTCTTTCCCTGTTTTTGGTTTGCTGGTTTCTTTCAGCCATAAGAGAATATGTGCATGTGGTAGGCCTCGTTTCTGCAACTCAATTGTGTATATGGTTGTGGACGCAGAATATTAGTTCGTTGTTATTTTAAATGTAAACACACTCAAGAATTTTATGTCTCTGTTTTTTTTATTACCCGCATTAGTCTGCCCGAAGATTATTTTTTTACGTAAATCATCCATGAGTTGGCTCAGTTTCCGTTTGAATATACGCGTCATCACATCGGGCATGTCATTGGGATGAAGGCCTTCCAGGTCTTGTAGTTTCTCCTTTACTTCTGGCCATTTAGGGTTGGCTGTAAATGTGATGAATAGTGATGGATTTCCAAAAGTACTACATAAGGTCATTGCATCTTGGTAATTTTGTATCATGTATCTTGGTCCACCTATGTAACTTGAAGGGAGAACAATTTTTATCCAACTGCTTTTGCGTCTGTATCTCCCTTTGTAACAGCATCATATCGGTTGTTGTATAGTTCTGATCTCATTTGTCTTTGATTACTGTTAATCCACCACAAACGGGACTCTTCTATGCAAGTGTACGTGTCCACAATGTATTGGTGGTACAAACGTCCGCCTCTTATCAATGTGTTTTCTTCACAGTCTCGATGTTGCATTCTGTCTGAGTAGAACTCTTTCATAGTAACCACTCCCCCTTTTGTTTGTCTTGGTCCAGAATTGGCATTATACGGGATGTTTATATGGAAACCATCCTCACCATGTGGAAAAGATAATGGGTATTGTAATGACATATATAATGGGTGTATTTCTGATATCCGGCTAGGGCGCCCTTTTTTGCTCTGGATGTAGACATCGCGTGGCTCTGTTCCTTTTCCAAAATCCCCAACAATTAGGCTTGATATCTCTCCCGTTGTTGGTAGGTTGTATTGCTGTTTTTTTTTCCTCCTATTAGCCGAAGTGTGAAATCAGTAGTTTCAATATTGTGTGCCCAATCCCTTGTCATCCTAAACACTTTTGCAACAACGCTGGTTTCATCCAGCATACTTATCAGGATGTTCACTATGTCTGGGTTAATGTCTGATTTTTAAATTGGATCCAGCTAAAACACACCTGTTGAATTACGGGCTACATGCTGTTTTTTTGGTTATGGTGGTCTCCCATGTTGCTCTGTACATTCTTCCGTACTTTTTCAAATAAGCCCTACACGAAACATCAAAATCTCTAACTAAGAACAACATATCATATGCCTCCTCAATTCCAATAACAACATTTGAAAGTGCTTGGGTAGCCTGAATTTTTGAAAAAACAGATTATATAGGGGACATATAATATCAACATTAGGAAAAATGTGTGGAAAATTAAAAAATCTATGTCATCCATAAGATTTTTCGTTGTTTATTTAGAAGTTGGAACCATTGCACCAAAAAAATTCAGGTTAGCAAGGGCTTCTTCTTACAACACAAACGTAGAAGTCATTTATTTATCTCCTTTAATTAACATTTGCCGTAGTACACGTCCCGCTCCTTGAGTAATAAAATCGCATAAATAAAACAACCAAAAAGCATGATCGACGACTAAAAAATATATCTAACAAACATACATCATATCGGTATTAACATACTTACCGGGAAAACACTCAGATAGGATATGTTCCACTTTGACCATAATGTGTCAATAAATAAGAAACATATGCGAAATATATAATTATACAACAAAGATTTTGAAAAATAACCACAAAGGAAAACTAAATATTATTTCGGTTTATTTGGTCAGTTGGTGTTGAATATTTGTATATATATACCTAGATATATAGGTGAATTTATGTTATACCATGGCAATACGTTTTTATATTAATTGTGGGTAAAGTGTGTGTAAGTTTAATGTAGTAGTCAATTACATGACATTATGGAGTTTGATTTATCAAACATTTTATTTGAGGTAAGAGGATTCGTTCATCAATTGCGTATGTTTATTTTACAGGAGCCTTTAATGCACCGATGGTTTTTTGTTTTTGAGTCGTTCTATTGAAAACGCTATATTTCGGCGCTTTCGATTTCTTTTAGAAAAAAATAAACGCTATGTAGTAGCGTTCGGGTATGTCGGCTCAAAAATGAGATTTATCGGTCCAACTATTAACCTCTTTATTTTAGCTACATATTAATCTTTATGATTCCCCAATTGAATTCAAAAATTTAAAATGAAACATACGTTTTTGCTAACGAAAAGAGTTGATTCGATTTATCATAATTATAAAAAAATTATCAAGATTTCTTTACTTTTTAATTTGTTCTTGAATAACTCATGTTTTAATTTAAAAGGAAATAACACTATGCAAGATGATTAAGATTATGCTCAGTAATAATCTTTTTAAAAATTGCAAACGAAAGAGCAATATATGAGATTTGTGTTTTCTAACGTACTTACATAAGATTTGAAGGAGAATAATAAAACAATTTTCCATATTATAAAGTTATAAAATTATTTCCCACTTGATCTCGGTCAATCCGGTGTAAGATTAGAGAATTAATTTTATAATCCTAGTGTTTTTCATTACGTTAAGAATAAAAGAGGAAATAAATAACCATCAAATGTCTTTTTTCTATTATAGTTACAAGGAATGAGAGATATATTGAATGAATTTGAACCCTTAATTAGCATTTAATGCCCCGCATTTAAGGTCTTAGGAATTACCAATAGACAACCTTTATATATATTTAGATTTGAAAGAATTTTATTATGATTGAGAACTGGGCCAATATATAATTGCACAAAACACACCTAATGTATAACAAAATCTCGTAATCAAGCCTTGTTCAACATAATTCTAGGCACAAAAATATCCAGATTTACCCCTAGCTGAATAATGCAAATAGAAGTATTCTTCCTAACTACAAAGACTGGAGGTGGAGTGATCTCACCCAATTCTAGGTCTGCACTTCCAACTGCAAAGATAACATACCACATATGAAGTGATCGTCAGGCATGTAAAAGAGAATAAAATGGGGAAAAACTACTTTGACTGCAATAAATAAGGATAATATTTCCTTACCTCTGGAGTTGCATGGTTTGGGCTTCCACAACTTGTCTTTAGGAAATGACCAACCCGCTTGAGGTTGATCAACCCGCATTATTCCATAAAAAACCATTACCTTTAATTCCAGAAAACCCATTAACTTATAACTTCATAATTGAGAGTGTCCATAAAGCCACTCATTCTGGTTACATAGATTCTTCAATCTCGTTCTAGAAGGTGGGGATTTCCGGTTTGTTGATCTTTCTTCGAAAAAATATATTTTGGTTTGCGGAAGAAGTTGTCAGTTCGGCGAACCCTTGGTGGAGGCGGCCTAGTGCCAGATCGAGGCTGATCTTGGAACAACAATCAAGATATGGCTCCATCTGAGAGAAATTCCCAAATTAATACTTTAGCAACTTAGTCCAAAAGTCACTATACAAATCATATAGCAGTTTAATAACATTGAATAGGACCACACTGAACTAAAAGCAACAGACTTATACCCAACATAAAATATCATTGATATAATCATGCATATATAAATTTCAATTACTAACAATGTCATACCTGAATGGTCAAAGTGAATCTAACTTGGAGCAAACAAGCCGATTATCGGAGTTGAGAGTGTTGATGTTTTTTTCTTCAGATTGACATCAAGTGAAACGGGACAAAACTGAAGAGATACAAAACATTATATAATAGATCAAAAGACGATGTCAAACATATGATTTTATTCATTACTGGCCAATTCACACCTGAATGGGTTGTGAATCGTGGATGTGAAATAAACAGTTAGTTGTATAGATTATCTACATATATGGAATAAAGATGGAAAATAAAATATTAAAAGACATACAATTTTATTGTAATGTGGTCCACAAAATACTCGAAATTCAGAACAAATTCAACCAAAAATCTGGTTCACCTTTCATTGAATGTTCCAAATTTCTTATGAACGAAAAAGAAGCAATTCACTTTAAGCAATAATTTCGAGCTTACCAGAGAAAGGAGGAGTTACCTAAACCCAATTGAAGAGCCCGACATCCTTGTCCTCCGATTCAAAAGTGTACAAAGTAGTATAGTACACCTTATACCTGGGATTTCCATTAGAATCCAAAATTCAGGTAAAACAAATTTGTGTTCAGATTAATATAATACAAAATGGGTAAAATTATAATTAGAGGGATCAAGCATGAACAAAAGAAGAAGGTTATCTGACCTTGATCTTCTTCATCATTTCTTACCATGTCATTCCAGGCATGGAGTAGTCTATGATTATCAAATCCATTTCCAATCTGTACAGATACCATGACACATACCCAAAAATAACAATCTAAGTACACATGCAGAATCAGAAACAACAAATCACATAACCGTTAAAATAGACGACAATAACAAAAAATCAACAAACCTACACCTAATCCATTTGAGCAAGATCACAATTCCAAAGGTCCCGTGAGAGTAAGATTGGAATAATGAGAAAAAAGAAATAAAAATGTTTTTAAAATAATAAATAAATAAAAATAAAACACTACCAAGCGATAGAGGGATACTGGTAAGACCACTCTTAGCCAGAATCTAGCAAGAGGAATTTTGCAGGAACTTCCCACAGACTCTTTTCATTGATTTATCAAAAGGTGCTTACAAATAAAGATAGTTGTTGTATAAATAAGACTCAGCAGAAACTAACTGTAAAACTGCCCACTAACAGAGCCTAATGGATTAGTGCTGCATAACTGACGCTAGAATTCAGGAACCCTAACTGACTCATTCTAATTCTGAGAAATAGGAAGACCTTAAATACTTAATAAAATACTGACACATGCTAACTGTTGTAGGGAATTATGACTGATTGAACTGATTTAATTGACTGTTGCCACCTGTTTCTTCCTTCTTTCATAAGGTATACATGACTTACTCATCCATGGCTTCCTATCAGATACCAAAGATAGTGCCATATTCAAATGATGATAATGGATCCTCGGTTGTACCTATCGCTCCTGATATTTGTGCACGTCTTCTAGTTTTGCTATTTGTTGAGATTTAATTGTCATCCAAGGATTATAATTTCAATTTGGAATTAAAGCTTTCTAAAAATAATTGCTTCAAGATCTCCCATCCTGGCTTTGTTGCATAGATAGAAGCATCATGTATAAATAATTAGCAATCAATATAAGAATTAGAGTTTCTTAAAATGTTAAAGCTTTGAACCTGAATGTTGAATCTATATGCATCGATTGTGGCAAATTGTGATGCAACATGCTTGAACAACTTGCCATAAATTATGAGTGCGCATTCCTTTGATTTTGTAAATCCTTTCTAAGCCAAAAAATACACAATTTAGAATATTTTGGTGAAAGTTTTTATCATTTTTACAAAGGTGGAAAGAATTAGTTAAAATATACAAACTAATGCAAAAATTTAACGTATTAAAACTGAAAACTTCTAGATTAATTTAAAAGGAGAACCACGTACATCTACACATATATCAACATAAAGGACAACCTACGTCGTATAAAACATAAATATATATATCAACACAAACAGAAATTACAACTCCAAACATCAAGATCAAGGACTCTATGTACACCAAACTAATAGATCATTCAAGCAGATATATAATGGGTTGGTAAACATATGTACACTAAAATGGATACTGAAACTTATTAGATCATGCCAACACTTTCTCCAAGGTGCATCGATATTGAAATTGGTTGGGCTTTGATCAAACATCTATCGAACAACCAACAAACAACAAAGAATTAGGTGGCTGATGCAAAAAATTTAGTGTATAAAATTGAGAGTCAAGGTTACCTTTGCTGCATACTTGATTATTATAGAAGATAAACAATTTCAATGCGTCATGTTATCAAACACCTATGGAGATGCCGGCAAACGCCAGTGACAACGACGTTGGCGTTACGAACACGATTAGCGCCGATGCTTGAAAATAGAAGATTATATACCCAGTCATTCTCAGTTTTAAACTAAAATTTCCAAGAAAAGGCATAGTAACAACAATCTAGTTGAGGAACCTTAGGTCTGTTATAATATATACAACAAACAAAATTTGTTCGAGAAAAAAACACACCTTTTAAAACGTCTTCTGAGAGTTTCAAGGAGGATAGGAGGAAGCAAGAGTAAATCAAAAACAGAGATTCAAATAATCCTTAGCGTTTACCTCTGGAATTTTATTGACTTTGTAGATATCTGACATGATCTACGATAGTTATACCCTGGAAACAACGTCTGCACAAATCCAATTGATTCAACGAAGATCAATCAAATCCATTAATCTTTACTTTAGTTGGGTGTTACCCTCAAGACCTATTATTAGAAATCCATAATCAAAGTAAACTTATACATTCAAATAGGACAAAGATTAGGGTCAAAATTTGTAACCTTTGCCTCGATCTCTTAGGATTGACTTTGTGATGAACAGACTGTCTCAATGGAAATGGTTAAATGCGACTCCATTGAAATGGAAATCATCATCATCAGAATTGGAATTCATCAAAGGAAGCAGGAAATTTAACCTTTAGGGATCGGCGTCGTGACTACCACAATACTTGTGATGAAGCGTCGCGCAAGAGGCGAGCCCATGTCAAACCCCTTGTTGTCGTTTTTTTTTCTCTCTCAAAATCCTTCAGCCGCAATAGAGGTTGCAAGAGGGTGGGATGGAGACGATGAATTGAGGGAGTGAGACGACAGAGTGAGATGCCGAAGTGAGACGGCGGAGTGGGGGGTTGTAGGAGAGGGGGAGGAGAAGCAAACCCTCGTTTCCATTGAAATGGAGCTTGAAATTGAGATTAGAAAATGAAAGGGATTAGAATTGGGTTGGGTTCCACAACCGGATATTGCTGATTCAACAGCCCAATATTGGCCCATTGCACATAAAAAAAGATCATAGATTTAATTAGGCTGGTTATTAATGGTGGTTTGTGGACTTTATGACCCCAAACATCCATGTTTTTAATATACAAGGATAGGATTTCGAAGCCCGCACTACGCACGGGTCTCTACGTGTGATTTAATGTTACGATTGTGTAATTGTTTTATTTTGTTGGTTAAGTATAGTGTATAATTTCATAAAAAGAATTGTGTTGGTTAAGTATAGTGCATAATTTCATAAAAAGAAAGTACAAACATACTTGCAATGTTTTGGGTACATTTTTGCTATATCCATGTATGTATGTCTGCATTTATATACATATGTAGTATGTGGTTAGTGTTATAAGTATATGCCCAAGGGTGACAGTCGTTTCGAGGGATATTTCCTTCTTAGGGGAAACATTGACGAATTACATCGCATATACTTAACGACAGAATTACATCGCATATACTTAACGACGGAATTCAAACTAATGCATGTGGTAACACAAAGGAATGAGCATCCCTTAATGAGATTTTATTACTGGACATCATGTTCCCTTGAATTACAAAACTGAACTGAAAATGTATCCTATTACTTGATTTATCTAGCAAAAAATAAAGACTTGACCAAAACAGGAAGACAAATTTATTGCCTCCTATACCTAACTTGTTCAACCTAGAAAACATGTAGCTAAACATTAAATAGTTGAACTTCAATGTAGATATTATTTAGTTCAATGAAAAAATATCCATCCAAGTAATCCAACTATTGCAACTAAAAAAGCCATCAACAAATGTCAAATTGCTTTGCAACTCCAGAGAGAAGAGGCGATAATTTCTTCTTAGTGGGTGCCATAAATACGTCAATATTTTGCTTATGGAGGACTAAAGTCCCTTATTTCCTCGTCAGCCTTTGGAGCCTTTGAAGCCAACCAACATTATTAGAATTGATGGAGTTTCTCATGCATGGCATGGACCCAGTCAACATCGTTCAATGTTTCTTTGTAGTTCTTGGGTTCACGGACATACATGAAGGCGTTAAAGGCACGAAAGTTTTTCAGAGAGGATCTTATGGATGGACCTGGTTTGTCAAAAGGAGTGAAAATCTGATCTACAGGATGAGATCCTTTATATTTGTAGTTGGCTACGGGGATTGATGAAGAAGAAGGGTGTTGTCGGGTTGTTGTTGATGATGATAGCATCTGACGATTCTAAGGTCCCTGAAGGAGAGGAGGGTTGTTGAGGCAAAGCCGGATCAGAGGCAATGGGTGACTCATCAGATGGAATGGATTCGTCAATAAGGACAGGGGTTACAAACACAGGACCAGTTGGACTAGCATCTTCTTCAGGGTTCCCATCCATGTTCCCAGTAAGTTCCAGAGAGAACTCATGCATTAAAGATGAGGAAGTGCACAACAGGCTCAGATCTTCTTCGTCGTCGACATCAATAACTCCGGAAAGGGGTACCTGTGGGGACACATGGAAAGCAGATTCATTGAAAACAACATGAATGGATTCCTGAAATTTCAAAATCCTGGTGTTGAACACATTGAAGGCCTTGTTGTTGGGGGCGTATCATAGAAAGATTCCTTCATCGCTTCTCAGATCAAATTTTCCTATTGGGGTTTTGCCATTGTTGTGAACAAAGCATTTGCACCCGAACACCTTGAGATGGGAGATGTTGGGAACTCTTCCATGAAGAAGCTCATAGGAAGTCTTTTCAATTTGTGGACGAAGCATGGCTCGATTGAGAATATAGCACGCAGTGTTAACTGCCTCAGCCCAAAATCTTTGAGGAAGACTTGCTGAGATGAGCATAGTGCAAGCCATATATTCCAGGGTCCTAATCTTCCTTTCAACGACACCGTTTTGTGATTCATGGACATTTCGAGAGTGGGAACTAAGTCACAAAATCTCTCAAACACTACATCCTTTGATTTTATGAAAATAGGTTAAGTGTATCTCGAGAAATCATCGTCAATGACAAGGATGTACCTGTTTCCTCCGATACTCAGAGTTCGCATGAGACCACAGAGTTCCATGTGAATGAGTTCCAGAGGTTTGGAGGTACTGATGATATACTTAGATTTAAATTGAGCTACGTACTTGTTTTCCTCGAACACATTCAAAGCAAAATTTAGATTCATCTACCTTGATAGAGGGAAGTCCATTGACAAGTTCCTTTCTTTGAAGTTTGTGGATGAGATAGAGACTTGCATGACCAAGTCTTTGATGCCACAGAGTAGATTTGCTTGTCATGGAGGAGAGACAGAGTTTTTCTTGAGGAGAAAAATTGTGATCTACTATGTACACATTGTTGAATCTCTTACCTTTGAGAAGAGTCTTTTGAGACTTGGGATGAATCACAAAGCATTCAGAGGGGGTCAATAGAACATTGTTCCCTCCTTGATCACACAGTTGTGACACACTTATTAGATCAAAACCAAGATTATCGACAAGGTGAACGTCACTTACCTTAATATTTTCTGATAGATCAACATATCTAGTTCCCAGTATGGCTTCTTTCTTCTTATCACCTAAGGAAATCTTTCCTGGGTTGTATCTCTGAAGTGAGTGAAGTTGCTCTTTATTTCCTGTCATGTGGGAAGATGCACCACTGCCTATGTACCATTTAGCATCTCTGATCACTTCAGCCTGCAATGAAGAAGATTAATTTTTACGTACCTAGTACAGCCAAGCTTTTCTGGGTAAGTTAGATCAAGTTCCTTAACAGAGTCGCTGTCTCCCCAGGTGGTGGTAGCGACTAGGGCTTTCTTCTTGACAGGGATCTCATCCTCCTTGGATTTCTCCTCATTTTTATAACAATCCTTAGCACGATGTCCCATTTTATCACACTGATAGCATCTAAATTCCTTGTGTTCCCTTCTATTTTCATTTCTAAGGAACTTGCCTCTGTGGAACTTTCGCACTATGTTGGATAGTAAGGCGGTCATTTCATCATCGTCTTCATCTGAGTCAGCCCCTGTAGAAAGTCTTTCCAAGACTTTGGTCAGTGCTGGTGCTATTCTAGCCTGAGTAGAACTCTTTTAATTTCCCTTCATTTTGTCTTCGTGACATTGAGCTTGACCAACCAGTTGTTCCAAAGGTAGTTCCCTGATCGAGAGAATCTGGAGCATGATATCTTGAGTAACAGTAAATTTTGAGTTTAATCCATTTATGAATACCATGGATTTTGACCATTCTTCAAGCTTCACACCACAAGCTCTGAATTTGTTGCAAAGAATCTCAAGCCGAATTGTAAGCAGACACGTTTTCTGTTTCGAGCATCTTGAACCTGTGATATTTTCCTTGTAGATCGAACTTTCTGTTGTTCTGGAGATCTTCACTTCCCATATTGAAGGTTTCTAGAGCTTTCCACATATCTCTAGCATTGTCAATGCTCATAACCTTGTCTTGATCAGATTTAGACAAAGCATTCAGAATGTATTATCTTGCTTTGGCATTCTTCTCCTGTTGAGAGAATTGTGCAGTCTTCCACTGTTGGAAATTGAGTTCTTTCTTTGGATCAGCGGGATCTCTTGGAACTACGTAGTTCCCATGCTCAACAATCTTCCAACAGATCATGTCATTTGTTTGAAAGAAACCAATCATTTGATCCTTCCACCATTGAAATTGACCAGGTTTCAACAAGTATGGTTTGTTGGTTTATATAACGAGTTCTGGTTCACTTGGACAAGACATTTTGATAACCAATTGTAGGATTTGTATGTTAGTATCAAGGGAAATGTGACAAAGAGTTTTCCAGTTCCTAGGCACAACGGAAGTAATAAACAAGTTATTAACACAATTACTTAAGGTGGAAACCCTAGATAACCAACTAGTTATCTTTGGATGAAAATCACCCCTCTTTCGAGGATTGAAAAGTCTACTTGTATATTCAATCAATGATTTTAGAGACAAACGAGATTACAAACTTATTGCTAAGTACTAACCTAGTTCCTATCAGAAACTCTAGATTGAAACACAAATGAACATACTTGATGTTCTTTCTCAAGAACAACTCTTTCTCTTCTTAGTCTGATGCACTTCGAAAAGCTCCAAAAATGCATAGAGACTAAGGACATAAGAATGATTATATATAGAGAGAGAAGTCTCACGTATAAAGTTACTCGTAGAATATATTATACGTAATACTTCTTTCCATATTCATAACTATCCTTACGGTTGATGCGTTAATAAAATCAACTCAAGATCTTATTGTTTACTTTAATAACCGATTACAACACACATAGCAATATCCGAACAAGGGAAAAGAACTTCTTCAATATCTTCTCTTCTTGCTGCCCACGCTAGGTTTAGTTGTAATGTAGAAGTGGCTCGGTTCCCCTTCCGCTTCCCTTGGACATCGTCTGCTTGTAGTCTTCGGTCTTTTAATCTGAAATACTAAGATAAACTATGACATAGTATATAATGAGATTTTCATCTTGAAAACTAGAAGAACAGTGGAATGGTACTTGATCGGAACTGGCATTCCTTAAGTCCTTATTCCAACACTGTCGCCAGCTATTATCATATCATCCACATAGACTAGTAAACAAGTGTAAGAACTTTCTGTTTTCTTCATGAAAAGGGAGTAATCAGCCTTAGGCTGAATAAACTCAGCTTCTTTCACAGCTTCAGAGAACTTAGCAAACCATTACCTAGGTGCTTGTTTTAATCCATATAATGACTTCTTAAGTTTGCAATGAGTGATTGACTTGATCTTGGTTACCAGAACCTTGCAATTGCTCAAAGGAAGGTGGTAGTTCCATGAAGACATCTTCATCAAAATCACCATGCAGAAATTCATTGGTGACATCCATTTTAGATATATGCCAATCTTTGACAGCTTCTACTACAAAGTAAAGCTCTCACATAAATCATTTTCGCCACTGGAGCAAAGGTTTTACTATAATCAATTCTGTCAACTTGAGAGAAACCCCTTGCAACCAATCTATCCTTGTACCTATAAAGACTGTCATCTGCTTTGTATTTTATTCTGAATAACCACTTACAAGTGACTATGGACTGCCTAGCTGGTCATTGCACAAGCTCCCAAGTGCCACTTCTGTCCAGAGATTGCAGTTCAGTAATCATTGCTTCTCTCCATCCAGATTGAGAAAAGAGCTTCTTCCACAGTCTTCGGTTCAGTTGGTGAAGATGCATTCACATTATTTATAAAAGATGTATAGGCAGGGGAGCAAGAAGAATAAGGATAAGACTGAGGATAATGGATAGGGAGAAGACTTAATGAAAGAAGATGCAGCACTTGGTGGGAGTGGAGTGACTGTACAAGCATAGTCTTGAGCTAAGTTAGTGGTTTAGACACTCTTGTGGAGTCTCTTGTAGAGGGAATGTTTGAGGTAGTAGTGTTTGGGATGACATCAAATATTAGAGGAACTGGTGTAGGAGAGTTATCTGCTATAGAATTAGTAGAAGTAGGAGGATTTAGAGATGGATAAGGTTGAGGAATGTAGGATTCAATAGGATAGAAAATAGGAAGATAGTCTTCCTCAGGGACCGTAGGAGTAGTGGACACAGGTTGTGATATGGTAGGTTGAGATATAGGAGATATAGAGTAAGGAAAATGATGTTTCATAAACAACACATCTCTGCTTATAAAACATTTCTGAGCTTCTATATCATTCACCTTATATCCCTTGAACCCAAAGGGATAGCCCAGAAATGCACATGGTGAGGCTCTAGGATCAAACTTCTTCCTTGGGGCAGAAGAAGAAGAGTTGTAACAGAGGCCGCCAAACACTCTTAGGATAGAATAGTCTGGAGGTTTATCAAACAAAATCACATAAGGAGACTTGTGATCTACGAGAGGAGTAGGTAATCTATTAATGAGATATGTTGATGTGAGCACACAGCCTCCCTATAATTTAATAGGTAATGGGGCTTGAAATCCGAGAGTTCTAGCAGTTTCAAGAATATATCTGTGTTTTCTCTCCACTCGGCCATTTTTTAAGGTGTGGTTGTACATGAACTCTCGTGTGTAATTCCTTTAGAGGATAGGAAAGAGTTGACAGCAGAATTGAAGAATTATGTGCCTTGGTCATAATTAAGAGTCTTAACAATACATTTGACCTGTTTTTTCAACTCTTAAAATGAAATCTTGTAAGATGGTAGGTGTTTCAGTTTTGGACTTCATGACAAAGGCCCAGACACTCCTACTACACTCATCAACAATGGTTAAGAAAAATTTAAGGCCTTTGTTAGGTGCTTGATTCGTATGGTCCACACAAGTCACAGTGCAACAACTCAAAGTTTTTATTTGCAAAGATGTGCTTAAATGAAAAGCTTTTCTAGTTTGTTTAGCCAATGGACAGATAGAAGAAGTAAACTCTGATAGTTTATTAACACCATTAGCAGTACAAGGTACATAAAGAAGTTTCTGAAATGGAACATGACCAAGCCTAAGGTGCCAAGGAATGGACTTATCAAAGTTATAGTTTGTAGGTAGAAACATAGGGAGAGCAGGTATAGTGGCACAAACAGTGCTAGGTAGTTCTTCCTCCATTTTTGCATTTGGGACCAGATAGTGCAGTCACCTTCTTCCTTGCAAGGTCCTGGGTAATACAAAGGTTAACATATAGATGAATGTGGCACTTAATATCTTTAATGATGCGAGTGAGGGAGAGAAGATTGAACTTAAAATGTGGTACAAAAAGCACATTTTGAAGTGTAACATGTTTGGTTAGAGAGATAGTGTCAGTGAGAGTAATCTGACTAGATCTACCATCTAGAAGATGAATATCAATGTTCCTAGTCATAGGTGAGGTGTTGTCAAAGAATGACAACTCACATGACATGTGATCTGTGGCACCACTGTCTAATATCCAGAATGTAGAGTGAGATACATTGCATCATAAAATTTTATCTGCCAAGTTAACATCACTTGACTTATCTTGTTGTTGTTCCATGATATGAAGGAAATAATGCATTTACATTTTCATGTTTTCCATGGATAAGCCTTGAAATTTTTCACCAGAAGAGACACTTTGTGCAGCATTAGCTTTGCTAACATTTTCCTTTCCTCTTTTCCTTCCTTCACTGTCAGACTTAGAGCTTTGAGGCTTGTGTTTAGTCTTGGAATGCCAGTTTCGATATCCAATTATCTCCCAACACTTGTCAACTGAGTGATTCCCTTTATAGTATTCACATCTCTCTTAGGTCTCTCCCCTTTCTCATTTGGCTTCTTGGCCATGAGAGCAGTGACATCAGGGTTCTCAATTGGCAATGTGAGTTTCTTACTTAGCTCTTCTTGAAACAGAAGAGAATGGACATGACTTGCAGATGGCATAGGAGAACTCATCAAGAACTGTCTTCTAGCATGAGCAAGTCCCATAAGAAACATCATGAGTTTATCCTCATTCTCCATATTTTCAAACTTAGTATTCAGTTGACATGCACACTTGCCACAAGTATACCTAATTGGACTGACCAAACCACACAATTGTTTCCACAAGCCTTTCAGTTTAGTGAAATAATGTGTCACAAACATATCATCTTGACTCCAATCCCGAACTTCTTTCCTAAGTTGAAATACCAGTGGTCAATTCTTTTGTCCAAAACTTTCCTCAAGATCATCCCACATTTCCTTTGTAGAATCATATTCATCAAGAGTTGCATAAATTTTCTTAGATACAGTGTTTAAAATCCAAGAATACACCATATCATTGCAGCGAAGCCACGAAGCAAAGCTCTTAGTGGTTTGAACAACAGTTCCTTCAACAAAACCTAATTTATTTTTCACTGACAAAGCTTTCGTAATCGCTTTCCTGCATCACCTATAATTCTCACCAGTAAGTTGGATAGTACTGAGAATCATACCTGAATTATCCGACGGATGGATGAAAAGAGGATCATGTAGGTCCATGGTGGTGATGTAATCCCTACGGTGTTCACCAGATCCTTCACCGTGATGCATGATCCTTCACATATGCAGACGTGCACAAAGGCAAAGATAGATCACAAGAGAAATTCAAGGATTCATAGACAAGAGATCAATCAAGGGATTGATTGATTCTTGCAAAACCTAGATTTCTCAATCAGACAAAGACACAGAGATTCACAAAGAATGAACCACACAAACCAGAAGCAAGAGTGTTTGTGAATTGCAAATCATGTGCTCTAATACCATGTTGATTAAGCAAGATCAACAATCACTCAATAAATTTATACTCAGACAAGAGAAGAGAAAATAAAGACTCCCAAACTGAAAACATGGCTTTGCAAGATAATGTGCATCAAGCTCCAATCTAGGTGAAATAGATTGTTGATGTGATAACCACCTATGTTGACATCAACATAACTAATTCACCTTTTATTGTAACATAATGTTAAACTAATCTAACAACTTAACAATGTTGAAGATTAAATTACACCCGAATATAACCCCGAAAGTATGAACAATTCAGATACATAAAATTACAAATAACATATGTTGATGCGTCTAGGTGAGGTATTTTACATCAGTCTTAGCATATATCTACCCTAAATGACATACATGCTTTTATGATTTTTTTTTGCACGAAAGCTCTAGAACACGTGTCAGTGTGTACTATATATATATATATATATATATATATATATATATATTCAATTTTTTGTTCATGTTTAGTTAGTTGAATATCTGCCCTATATTTACATAGGAAAATAAAGTTAAATATCAACCTTAAAAAATCTGAATATCATTGAAGGTGAATACTCGTTACACCGTAAGAGGTTGTTACACCGAAACTTAAATTTATATATATATATAGATTTATCACAGCTAAATGCAGAATATCATGTGAAATACTACTAATATATGTGTATAGCATCAGGAATTCTCAATATTGAAACATAGCCGAGCCGAGCTGAGCTAAAGTGAATGAATCATCATATATTCATTTTGACTTAAATGAGTGTGATTTGCTTTCGGGATTTGGGAACTGGTCAAACAACATTTTACAACGATTTGTGTAACCGTGTTACGTTCGGAAGGATTTGACTACGAATCCACAACTGATTTCCTTTCTTTAATTTCAAGCATTAAGAACTGGATGTGGATCATACACGTACAATTTTCCGTCAACAAAATCAAATTCTCATCTATAGAAATAAATAAGCATAAGAATTTATCATGCAAGATACTATGCATACTAGCTAGGCATACACACCTACACTTTTTTAGTCACAACAATACCTTCATTTTAAGTTATTGGATTCTCTAAATAGTTAAGCCTAGCTCTATCTTTAATTTGTTGATTTTATATTACCATATTATTATTCTTTGTAATTTGTGGAAAATCAAATCCACGCGTCCTGCTTGAAGCTACTCTCTGACAAGAACAACAACAAAAAACCTAAACTCAAAAACTTCCAAAGTCTAATTCCCCGTCTCTGTTATCCTCCTCTAATTAAAATGCATCCACTAATCCTTATCCTCTCACCTCCTCTAATTTGTAGTCCATGGCATCCAAGTTTTGAACAAAAGTCCACTGCTTCCTTCATGGAATGGGCCAACCCAATTCTTCGTCTGTGAGCAACACTCCACAGAGCTGGTTTAATGGGCCGGCTCCTCCATCAAATAAAGTGCACAGCATTTTGGCCCACGTGAATTACATTAACATTAGACTCACAAAGTCAAAACTCAAAAGTGCACACCATTTTGTGTGGACCATATGAATCAAGCACCTACAAAGGCTTTGGTTTGAAGATTTGGAGTAACCAAAGCTCCTGCAATGCATACGTCCAGGTCTTATTAACCTATTATTTTTGGCTGTTGGTATGGCCTTTCTGTCTTTTCCCTTGCTTTCTACTGAGTAGCTATGTAACTGATGTTGTACTACACTATTTATGTCTTGTTCAAGTGTAAGGAAATGCATCAGAGAAACAGCTGTAATTCAGTCTCTTCTCTTTTCCATTATGGTATCAGAGCCATACTCATCCAAAATCTGATTTTTTTCTCTTTTGTTTCGGTGTTCACCAATGATCCTAATGGGGAGAAAACTACAAAGAGTGGGCTCGAGCCATTCGACCGCTCTTAGAGCAAAGAAGAAGTATGGGTTCGTTGATGGAACCCAAATTCAACTTGCCGTCGATTCCTCAGATCTGGAAGATTGGTGGACAGTAAACTCTATGATTGTATCGTGGATCTTCAACGCGATTGTATCGTGGATCTTCAACACGATTGAATCGTCCCTTCGATCGACGATTTCACACAAAGAGTGTGCCAAAGATCTGTGGGATGATATTAAGCAGCGCTTCTCTGTTGGGAATGGGGATCACACACATCAACTGAAATCTGATCTTTCTCGATGTCAGCAAAACTGAGAACCAGTCGTGCAGTACTTTGGAAGGCTCAAAAAGCTATGGGACGAATTGTTTGATGTCGATCCCATTCCTATATGCTCCTGCAATGGGTGTGCCTGTAACATGGGCGTGAAATCTGAGCAGCGTTAGGAGAATGAAAGACTCCATCAATTTTTGATGGGTCTGGACCTTGAATCTTTTTCCACCGTTCGTTCCAACATCCTTAGTTTTGTGAGATATGTAAGCACTATAAATACACTATTTGTAACAGATGCTTACCAACAGAATGAATACACATAACAAAGAATAGTGTATCAGACCTTGATCGATTCTTCCGATCCTCTTCTTCCGCTTTTCTGAATCTCTGATTCTTCTTTGTTCTTCATGGCGTTCACTCCTAATCGCCAGAACAACACTGAGTTCCCGAATTTGCCTAATCAGAATCCATGGCAAATTCTTGGATCAGATTTCAATGATCCTCTCTTCTTACATCCATCTGATTGCCCCGGGTTGATTCTTGTCAACAAGCTCTTCGATGGATCTGGTTTCTATGCTTGGCGCCAATCCATGGTGATTGCACTTTCAGCCAAGAACAAGCTTGGTTTCGTTGATGGCGAAATCACCAGACCAGAGCAATCTTCTCTTGTTTACCGTCGATGGGAAAGAGTAAACAATATGTTGATCGCATGGCTTCTCAATTCCATGATCCCTCAGATCAGTGGTACGTTTCTTCTCTCAGGAGACGCTCGTCAAATTTGGTTGGATATCAATGCTCGATATTCCCAGGTGAGTAGCGCACAGAAATTTTCAATCGAAAAGCAAATTTCCAACATCTCGCAATCATCTGATGGAATTGCGAGTTATTTCAATCGAATCAAATCTTTATGGGACGAGCAAGATTCCATGAAGAATTTCCCTGCGTGTTCTTGTGGACTCTCTGAAGCAATTCGTCGTCATCAAGATGAACAACGTCTTCTTCAATTCTTGATGGGGCTTACTGACTCTTTTGGCATAGCACGAGGTAATATCCTCATGATGGATCCAATGCCATCTATCTCTCAAGCTTATTCGATTCTCTTGCAAGAAGAACGACAGAGGGAGGTTCAATCTTCTTCTCGCATTTTATTAGAGTCTTCTTCACTTGTTGCTTCAACTAATCCTCCAAGAATTAACAGTTCTAGTAATTCTAGCAATGCTCAATCTGATCGACCATCTGGAGGGAATTCTGGCAATGGCCGTGGTGGTCGTAGATCTTATTTTTGCACTCATTGCAAACGTCCAGGACACACTGTTGAAAGATGTTACAGGATTCATGGATGTCCTCAGAATTCAAAGAATTCTCAAGCCAATTCTGTTGCTGATATTGAAGTTGTTGGTGCTTCATCTGAGAGCTCTTCATCCAATGCTCACCTTGTTGGTATACCATACTCTTATACCTTTCTTAATTCTGCCAAGACTTTATTTGCCAAAGATACATGGATCATAGACACTGGAGCTAGTGACCACATGTCTTTCAACTTAGCTTTCTTTCATAACCTATCCCCTTTAGCTCAGCCTATTCATATTTCTATGCCTAATGGTCTTATTCTTGATGTCAAGCTATCTGGTTCAGTCAAGATAACAGATGAGATTGCCTTACATGATGTGCTCTATGTGCCTCAGTTTAGATTCAGTTTGCTCTCAGTAAGTAAACTTTGTAAAGAGATGCAATGCAAGGCCGTGTTTGATTCTGATCAATGTTGGTTGCAGGGGTTGGCTTTGAGGGACCCAATGCTGCTTGGTAGTTTGCATAACAGGCTATATGTTCTATGCTCAACTAATTCATCTTCATTGTTATCTTCCAATAATGTTGTTTCTAAATCTGTTAAGTCCAAAGAGTTGTTACTTTGGCACATTCGTCTAGGACATTTGTCTCTTAGCAAACTCAGAAATATTGTCCCTGAACTTTGTAATAATGGTGACAGTACTAGTGATATCCAACCAAATTTGACGAGCGTCTCCTGAGAGAAGAAACGTACCACTGATCTGAGGGATCATGGAATTGAGAAGCCATGCGATCAACATATTGTTTACTCTTTTCGATCGACGGTAAACAAGAGAAGATTTCTCTGGTCTGGTGATTTCACCATCAATGAAACCAAGCTTGTTCTTGGCTGAAAGTGCAATCACCATGGATTGGCGCCAAGCATAGAAACCAGATCCATCGAAGAGCTTGTTGACAAGAATCAACTCGGGGCCATCAGATGGATGTAAGAAGAGAGGATCATTGAAATCTGATCCAGGAATTTGCCATGGATTCTGATTAGACAAATTCGGGAACTCATTGTTGTTCTGGCGATTAGGAGTGAACGCCATGAAGAACAAAGAAGAATCAGAGATTCAGAAAAGCGGAAGAAGAGGATCGGAAGAATCGATCAAGGTCTGATACCATGTGAGATAACAGATGCAGAGAAAGAACAGAGAAGAGAAGGAGAGAAAGTTTGTTATGTGTATTCATTCTGTTTCTAAGCATCTGTTACAGATAGTGTATTTATAGTGCTTACAAGTTTTGATCCTCTGCCCACCGTTAACAAGCCCTATTCAATGATCGTACAAGAAGAGCGTGTGAGAACGATGACCAAAGTCGAAGGAGAGAAGTCTGATTTGGCAAGTTTTCTTGCAAAAGCTTCATTTGCTGCAAAAGGGCAAAAGGGGGAGAAGAAGGACTGGCTATGCACCAACTGTAATCGGAATGGTCATGAAAAAAAATCTGGTTTCTTTGAATTGATTGGTTGTCCAGAATGGTGGGGTGAACGTCAGCGTGGTCGGCAAAGTCTTGGTCGAGGCATGGTTCATCAAAATTAATTCAAACGAAGTCTCAAATAATAGGGTGTGGTCGTGGGACTGCTAAGGCTAATACTGCCTCTGTTGGGAGCAAAGAAGAATCATCTAGTAAAGGTGTTCAGATACCCGACTTAACACAAGAACAATATGCTACCTTGATGAACATGCTTAATGGACAGAATTCTGCTCACAATCAATGTCTAAGCGGTAAGATTTTTTCACGTCCTTGGATTATTGACTCAGGTGCCTCTCACCACATGACAGGGACATTGGAGATGCTCTAGAATGTTGAGGATATGATGCCTTGTCCCGTGAAAGTGGCTAATGGGGAAATTGTTCAAGCTACAAAGAAAGGAACACTTAAATTGGGAGAAGCTCTAAGACTTACAAATGTTCTCTTTGTTCCTGGCCTCGAAGAGAACCTGATCTCAGTTCCTCAACTTCTTGAAGAAACTGATGGATTAGTGATGTTGACTAAAAAGTTTTGTGTTTTACAGGACCCCACTTCGAGGATGCTGATTGGTGCAGGTGAGAAGAGCGAGGGGCTTTATCAGCTGAAGGGCAGGTTTCCTGTTAGAGCTTTCAAGGTTCATTGTCCAGAGTCTGTTGAGATTTGGTATAAGAGATTGGGGCATCCTTCGGTTCAAGCTTTGAGTTTTGTTTCGTTTATTCCTAAAATCAGATGTAATAAATTTGGTGCTTGTGAGGTTTGTTTTAGAGCTAAACAAACAAGATACCAGTTCCCTTTGACTGAAAATAAGAGCAAAGATTGTTTTGAATTGGTTCACTGTGATTTATGGGGAGCTTACAGAGTTCCAGCTTCTTGTGGCGCCCTATATTTTATTACAGTTATTGATGACCATTCTCGTGCCGTATGGATATTTTTGCACTCTGAAAAACGTGGTGTAGCTCAAACATTACAAAATTTATGTGCAATGGTCTCAATACAGTTTCACAAACAAGTGAGAATTGTCAGGAGTGACAATGGAACTGAATTTGCCTGTTTAGCCCGTTATTTTAAGGAACAAGGGATTGTTCATCAGACTTCAGTTGTGGGCACCCCGCAACAGAATGGAAGGGTGGAAAGGAAGCATCATCATATTCTGAATGTTGCTCGTGCATTGAGGTTTCAAGCAAAACTTCCACTGAAGTTTTGGGGTGAGTGCGTCCTTACAGCTGGATACTTGATTAATAGAACCCCCAACAAACAAATTGGAGCTAAGACTCCTTATGAAGTCGTTTTTGGGAAACTTCCTGACTATGGTCACATCCATGTTTTTGGTTGTCTCTGCTACGCTCATAATTTGCATCGAGGAGGGGATAAATTTGCTAGTCGAAGCAGAAAGCGTGTTTTCCTTGACTATCCTTATGGAAAGAAGGGTTGGCTTATGTATGATTTAGAGACTTATGATTGTTTTGTGTCTCGTGATGTCAAGTTTTTGGAATCTAATTTTCCATTTGATCATACAAATTCAGTTGTTGAGAAGGAAGTTCTCCCGCCAGGGAGGGATCTCGACCAAAATCAAGGGAATCATGGAGAAACTCTATGTGGTGAAGATTGTGACAATGTCGGTATTGAAGAATCAGTTGGTCACAATGAAAGTAATGAAGTTGTTCCAGTGACATCAGAAGATGGCTCAGAAGGCATGGTTGAATCTGTGACTGAGCAGCTTGGTCGTGGTCATCGAATGAAACAACCTTCTCTTCTTCTTCGTGATTTTGTAACTAATAACGCTCGTGTAAGCCCCTCGCCTTCACCTGATCCTCACCAGCATCCAAGAGGTACGAGGTATCCCATTGCCAACTTTGTCAATTGTGATAAATTTTCTGCATCGCATCGTGCTTTCTTGGCTCAAATTACTGCAGGGAAAGAGCCGGAAAGATATTCTGATGCAGTAACAAATCCTTTGTGGCGTGAGGCTATGCAACGTGAGATTCAGGCTCTTAAAGAAAATAACACTTTGGTCATTACCGACCTTCCTACATGCAGCTGCATGTATGAATCGACTAGTGATCCATGGAAATCGACAATTTGAAAGAATAGACTACAAGGAGACGTTTTCCCCCACAGTGAAGATGGTTATTGTTCGTACTTTGTTGGCGGTAGCTGCGTGTATGAATTGGGAACTTCACCAAATGGATGTGCATAACACCTTCCTTCATGGCGATTTGGATGAAACTGTGTATATGAAGCTTCCACCGGGCGTTGATTCAGTGGCTCCGGGCAAGGTTTGTAGACTTAGAAAGTCTCTTTATGGGCTGAAACAAGCGCCACGTTGTTGGTTTGCCAAGTTATCAATTGCTTTGCGTAGTTACGGGTTTCATCAATCCTATTCAGATTACTCTCTCTTTTCCTATATTCAGGGCCGCTTTCGTATACATATCCTGATGTATGTTGATGATCTGGTCATTACCGGCAATGATCCTGATGAAATACAAAGATTCAAGAATTATTTGTGCACTTGCTTTCACATGAAAGATCTTGGGAAACTGAAATACTTCTTGGGCATTGAAGTGTCCAGAAGTGTTGCTGGTTTATTTTTGTCTCAAAGAAAGTATGCTGATACGCTGCACTTTGTATAGCGTAACTAGGGATTATTACATTAGTTTAGAAGTATTATCATATGTGTTTCGAGTCATTATTATGTTCTGAGATATTTATTAAGAAGTGAAGAAATGAAGATCAGAACCGAAGAAGAAGAGATCAAAGATTGAAGACATGAAGACTTGAAGATATTCTGCGGAGCAGCGGCGATCGCCACTACCATCCAGGCGATCGCCATTCTACAACAGAAGAGTTATGTGAGTTCGAGAGATTATGGCGATCGCCATGACTCTACGGCGATCGCCATGGGGTGACAGAGGCTACGGCAGAGCTTTATATGAAGATGGCGATCGCCAGGCATCTATGGCGATCGCCACAACAAGGCCGAAGATATTCCGGACTTTCCTTATTTTCCTTTGTTTTTATTTCTTTTATTATTTTCTTATTTTCCTTATTTTAGTTCTAGGATTTATCTTTTACCATATATCTTTAGGGTTAGACTCTTTATATACCCTAGTTCTTTCTATCATCTTTCATCATCATCTTTTCCATCAGACAATTTAGTTCTGCAACCATGAGCAGGAGCTAATCTCCATTGTTTTACCTAGCGGTTGAAACCTTCAATTATTAAGTTGTGAGATTTCTAAACTCTTGTTCTTTTCCTATGGGTTTGTATTAATTCTCTTGTTCTTCATCTATTGATTTCTATTAGTTTTGCTAGCTTGATCACCTAGTTTGATTGATAGTTTTCTATTGCTAGACTAGGAATATACGGTGGAATTCCTTGTCATTGTAGCATTCATATTTGCATGATCTGGTAGTTGATTGCTTTTATGAAAGAGAATTGATTGCATGTTAATACTTGACGGTTGTAAGCTATTGCATGCATCCTTATGATTCTTGTGCCCTTTGCTGCTATTTCATCTAATCTTGAGAGGCTTCCCTGATTGTTGAATAGTAAGTGTTATCAGGACCGGTTGGCCTGCTAATATATTAAAGATTGGAATAGGAACATTCCCTAGGATTGAATAGAACTTGAGACAAATCTATGATCAACTTGATTGACTGTTGTGTGGATACTTGCTAGGTGAAACCCCTTCTCATCATATTCTCACCCAAACTTCCTCTGCTTGTTACTGGTTACTTGTGTGTTCTTGCAATCAAACCCCGCCCCCTTTGGTTACTTGTTACTAGTTGATATTTCACTTGACTTCATTGATTTGGTGTTTTGATTCCCTTGGGTTCGACCTCTACTTACTTGCTATACTTTAGTTAGTGTTTAGAGTTTTCTTTGATTTGGCACTATGACTTTAGCCTCATCATATGCTTTGGACATTCTTGATGAGACTACCAAACCTGCTTCCACACCTATGGATTCGAATCATCGACTTGCAAAGTCGACTAGTGCCTTCTTGTCTGATCCAACATCTTATCGACGATTGGTTGGGCGATTGATTTATCTTAGTGTTACTAGACCAGAGTTGTCATATTGTGTGCATATTTTATCTCAATTTCTGCATGCTCCTCGACGTGATCATTGGACTGCAGCTCTCCGTGTTGTTTGGTATCTGAAGTGTCGCCCTGGACAAGGTCTTTTGTTGAGATCTAACTCTTCTCCTGTTTTAGATGCTTATTGTGACTCTGATTGGGCAAGTTGTCCATTGCGTCGACGATCTCTGACTTCTTATTGCATTTTTTTTGGCACATCACCAATCTCATGGAAGACTAAAAGGCAATCCACCGTGTCTCGATCTTCTGCTGAAGCAGAGTATAGGGCTATGGCTTCCGTTGTTTGTGAATTGAAATGGTTAATGGAATTGCTTTCATCTCTAGGTGTTCCAGTCAAGAAAGTTGCTTCTCTGGCTTGTGATAGTCAATCAACTTTGCATATTTCCAAAAATCCAGTTTTTCACGAACGCACAAAACATATTGAAGTTTATTGTCATCTAATCCGTGATGAAGTGCAAAAAGGCTTCATTAAGCTTCGTCATATTCCCACTTCTCACCAACCGGTTGATATTATTACAAAGCCTCTTGCTTTCAAACAGTTTCGTGTGTTACTTGACAAGTTGGGTGTGTTTGATACACCCTCTCCAACTTGAGGGAGGGTATTAACCTATTATTTTGGTTGTTGGTATTTCCTATGGCCTTTGGCCTTATCTGTCTTTTCCCTTGCTTTCTAGCTATGTAACTGATGTTGTACTGCACTATTTATGTGTTGTCCAAGTGTAAGGCAATGCATCAGAGAAACAACTGTAATTCAATCTCTCCTCTTTTCCATTAGCTCTCCTCGGCACATTTAAATAATCTTTCAATTGGTTTGGAAATACCTGAAATTCATAAAATTTCGAAGGTACCTTCTGAATACAAAATAATGTGAAATTAACTATAAATGATATGAAATATGCATAAGAATGACCTAATCTAATATGCAACTAGACACTTAAAATATGTATATATTAGGTGTTATCATCTTCCTCTGAACTCTCTCTATCCCCTAGCTCTGCATTTGCCTTCTCCAAATCATGAACAACTTCATCAACAAATCTATGTAAACCTCGCTCGGGATTAATATATGTGTTCTTGTTTTTCTGTGAAAGTGAAAAAAATCAGTTGGTTAATGACTAACGAAAGAGTGTAGTGATAATGATTGCTTCTTAAGTTCTTACACCTGGTTTAAATCTCTTCTTATTGTGAATAATTGTCACTCATAAGAAAGCAATTTTATAAAAATCTACTCTATCATCACTGTAAATTGGAAGGAAGTTGAATTTTCATCTTTAGTCAGATTGTTAATAAAATACTGATAATGAGTGGCAATTTTAATTATTGTTTTTTTTTGTCAAAGTTCTCTTTATTGTTATGTGAAGGAGAAGTATGGAAATTTTCATTACAATTACTATTTAAATTATCTTGATTTAACTATCAACAACAGTAACTAAATTGTCAAATTTTTCAACACGAGTAGATAAAATGTCAACACAAATAATTAAACTGTCAACATCACTAATAATATGTCAATATCATTGATAACTTGTCAACAACACACAAACGAAGTGTCAACAACACACAAACCATGTGTTAACACTACTAATACTATGTCAACATACTAAATAAATTGTCGACATAAATTGTCAACAAAAAAAAAAATTATCAACCCACCAAATAAAACAGTCAACACAAATAATAAAATTGTCAACCCACACTAACTAAAATTGTCAACACACTAAATATAACTGTCAACACAATAAATAAATTGTCAACACAATATAAATATTATCAACACACTAAAAAGAACTATGAAAACTAAATAAAACTGTCAACACGAGAAATAATCTATCAACACCAAAAATAAATTGTCAACACACTGAGTAGAATTGTCAACACAATATAAAAATTGTCAACACAATAAATAGAACTATCAACATACTAAATAAAATTGTCAACACAATAATAAACTGTCAACACACCAAATAAACCAATGAATAGCTTGTATTTGTAATAATAATGCTTTTAACCCAATTATTATTCTTAAGATAAAAGTGATACCCTAAATAAAATTAAAGAGCTAAATTGATGATAACAAGTACTCCCTCCGTCCCTTTTTGTTTGTCCACAAATACGATTTTCGCGAGAATTAAGGAATTGTAGAAATATAATGATTATAGGAGAGAGACAAGTATAAAGTGAATGGTTAGAGGAGAGAGATAGAGAAGAAGAGTAGATTGGAATTTGGGAGAGAGAAAAAGTGAAAAGGTGGTAATTATAGGTTGATAGTAGGAATAAAATGAGTAGAATAAAGTAACATAAATGGAATAGTGAACAAACAAAAAGGGACACCCGAAAAGCAAAATAGACAAACAAATAGGGACAGAGAGTACATTTGATACAAGTGTATCTCAAAAGCTGATGTTTCCTGTTACTTTTTCTTTTATATAGATGTTTCCTGTTACATTTGATACAAGTTCCTCCGTTTCAAAATAGATGTCATTCTAGAGTTTTTCACACATATTAAGAAAATGATTAATTATGTTTTGAAAAGTTAATTTTTTCTCAAAATAAACATTCAACTCCTTTTACAAGGAATGGGAACCAAGTAATAAATACTCCCTCTGTCCCGGTATTTGCTTCCTCTTCCATAAAATGCACAAATATTAAGAAAATGGGAGAAAAGATGAGAGAGGAGAAGAAAAGTAGGAGAGAGTGTGTATTGGGATGAGAAAATAAAGAGAGAGAGAAATTAAAGGGTTAAGATGTGGGTATAGTAATGATGAGAGAGATAAAAAATGAAAAGGTAATTTGGATTGTTGTGGGTTTTGTAGTAATTAAAAAGTTTTTATGAGGGTAATATAGTAAATATGTATGATCAAAAGTAGAAAGTTTTGATAAGAAGAAGCAAATAAGGGGACAACGAAAAAGGAAAGAAGAAGGAAAGAGAGGGACGGAGGGAGTAAATACAAAAATACATAAATATATAAAGACTTATTCTAACAGCCCCCGCAATCGAAGCTGGAGGATCCCGAAGGCAGAGGTTGTATCAGAAATCCAAAAAAAGAGGTGAGGGCATGGTTATCAAAATCTAGATTTGAATCTACGATTTTAACGGTTTTACGATTCACATTAGCAGGAGCGATCCCCGATTTTATGTAGAATCTATTTACAGTAAAATCTTAATTTATCTAAATAAAATTAGTAGAATCTTGTATACGATTTTGATTTTACATACGATTCTACGATTTCACACAAATGACTATTATATCCTTGTCTTTACGTATATATTGTTAATAGTTAATCACCATTATGATTTATCTTGATAATATTAGTAGTTACCTTATATATAATATTTATAATATTATAAGACATAATACTAAGTTATAAATATATACATGTTTTTCCTATAACGTAGAATCTTACGATTCTACGATTTGAATCTACAATCCGATTCTAGAAGGCCTCTGCGATCCGATCCTAGAATCTCAATTTTAATAACATTGGGTGAAGGCAACCTTTTTGTCATAATATCTGCAAACTGACTTGTTGTGGGGACATGAAAGACCCGAGCTTGACCGAGAGCAACCTTTTCTCGAACGAAGTGAATGTCGATCTCTATATGCTTCGTACGTTGATGTTGGGTTAGATTTGAAAACATGTAAACGGAGTTGACGTTGTAATTGTTATCTAGGAAGTTGGTTTTGGTGTTTTGGTTTATGGGGAAAGTTGGGTCTTGTTACTCCTCTAGAGTCCCTGACGTGTAGGGTCCTAGAGGGGGTGAACGTTATTGTTTTCTCCCTCCGAGGTCTTTGAATATGTGAGGTTCCTTGGATGAGAGGGGGCTTGTTGTGTTTTCCATGAGACATTGGTTTGTGAGGTTTCGTGAGAAAGTGGAGGTAGGGTTAGGGTTGGTCTTGTAAAAAGATGTGTCCCTTTTTTGGTAATATACTTACTTTTATAATAAAAAATTGTGCTCCAGAAGAGAAAATTAGAAAACTAATAATTCGACTTGTTGGGCGGATTTGACAACTTTCCTGACCAATTAAGTTAAAAAGTTATTTGATGTGACAAAATGTTATGGATGGTATACCATATGAAAAACCAGAATGGTATATATTATTTACCATATGATGAATATATGTTCATTTGAGGAGGAGTATTGGTGCTCTCACTACACTCTTTTTCCCTTATGGTTTGATTCAGTCGACGTGGGTTATTTATCTGATCTTCACAAGACCGTTTCCTAAGCATGCTATCACTATTTCATGATGCTCAACAAAGAAAACTTTGATAGTGACATCATCAAGTCATTCAGAATTGATGTTCGTGAGATTCAATCTAGCAAAGACTTAGCATACTTGTTTTACCAAGACATTACCAACAAAAGTGATCAAGGAACTCGTTCATGGCATTACATGTTTTGCTTATGGGATATATGGTAATTCAGGGGGAGTACAATTGTAATCTTTTTTTTCCTTAGTCTTGGTTTTTATCCCAACGAGTTTTTTCCAAGATAAAGTTTTTAGCGAGGCAGTTATGTACATTCAAGGGCCATTCATGATATTGGGGTTCACCATTTCAAGGACTTATGTTGGCTTGAGACAGAGGCTTATAACTGTACTATTTTTCTCATACTCTAATTTTTAATCTCATTAAGTTTTTCTGGATGAGGGTTTTAACGAGACAGTATGTAGTCTAAGAATTGTACATTAATAATGATCTAACATTTATCTTTAAATATTCTTACATTCGGTCTTCTTTTATAACTCTAAGACATTGACCACAAAAAACCTTGTATGTTAATGATTATAGATATAGAGACATTTCTCTATCTCTATTCCTTTCTCTTCTTCATAATTTCTATATTTACTCTGTTTGAGTAGTGTGTTTATTGCTAGTTGCCAAGTCTCTACAAAGAGATTATCACATTTTTCAAAGCCATTTTCATGTTTTTTATCTCCCCACCACATAATTGATTGGTAATTGCTTGTACGTTTAACTTATAACTTGGGTCGTCTACAGTTTTGAATTTTAATTTACTCTCTCGATGAGCTGTATGCACAATAATCAGCCGTTTTATGTAAGTTAATTACTTCATTATTAGTGCATGTACCCCAAAGCAGAGGGCAAACAAGGCAAGGGTCCCCTTTCGTTTCCATTTTTCCTTCTTTATTTTCCCATTCAAAAGCATGATTAATTCACAAAACCCAACGTAGACAAAGCAAAATTAAAAGCAAACCAAGGTAAAGACATCCAGTATCAGCAAGCACTATTCCTGTACGTTTTTCCCTCTCTTTTTCTTTCTCTACGACCTAATTTTGCAAATTTTGAGGGGAAAAAAGAAGAGTAGAAATGCGACCATTTTGCTAACTATTCTCAATTTTTTTAAATCATTCTCAATTTTGAGCAAATTCATCATTCCTGTAAGTAACTCTACATTATTTATGTTCTTCCTTTTCGCCGGAATCATGGGCTTTTATTTCTACATCTCATTAGTCATTATTACTGAAAAAACTTATATAGAACTAAAATATTAGCCTGCTTAATTGTGAGTGAAGTTAAGTATAACATTTGCATCCTTGCTTGTTTGAACTCTGAATTGAAATTTAGGTTCTTAAATCCTTCTTAGAAGCTTTCTTAATTGCTCTGTTTTGCAGTTCTTTATATGAGCTTGTATTAGTGCTAACAAGAGATGGAAAGAAAAAAATCCCCTCATTCAAATTATGTATCAGAAGAGCTTGAGTTTTCTGTGAGAATATGGAAAGGAAAATACTCTTTGCAAGATCACGATGATGAGCTTATGGCGTCTTTTTCGGGTGCAAGACATCCTCCAGAGCCAATCGACACCGATTTCATGAAGAATGCTCCATTGCTTGATCATCTTGATGATGATGATGATGATACAAAAGAATGTGTATGGGATGCATCATTACCCAATAGTGCAAATGTGAGTCCACATCATAGTTTTGAGAGTGGCAAGACTAGTGTTAGTGATAATGGTAACATGACAAATCTACCCTTGGGTGTAAACAAGCCACATCAAGGGAATGATCCAGTTTGGAAGGCTATGTTGGGAATTAAAGGGCAGCGTAGGGTTTTGGGTATGGGTGATTTTAGGCTTGTAAGGAGGCTAGGGTTTGGTGACATTGGTAGTGTGTATTTGTCTGAGTTGAGTGGTACCAAGTGTTATTTTGCAATGAAGGTGATGGATAAAGAGTCACTTATTGCTAGGAAGAAGATGAATAGAGCTCATGTTGAAACAGAGATTCTTGAGTTGCTTGATCATCCTTTCTTGCCTACTTTGTATACACATTTTGAGACTGACAGATTCTTGTGTTTGGTCATGGAGTTGTGCCCTGGTGGTGATTTGCATAGTCTAAGGCAACGTCAGCCGGTGAAGCGGTTTCCAGAGTACGCGGCGAGGTAATAGTTTGCTTTGGTTGAAGCATGGATTTGGTCTTATGTTTTGTTTGTTGCATCAATGGAGTAGTTTTCATGAGCATGATAGCATCACATTCACACATAAATACATAATATAAATCGAAAGCCGAATTTGATAAATTATAAATCCGGTCCAGGATATGAAAACTTTGTTTTCCGTGTAATAGATGCTTAAAAACAATTTCCTCTAGGATAAAACATGAATGAATGCCATTGATGAAGAGATTTTACACTTTGATTCATGGTTTTATAGTTTTCTTGATTGATGCCTTTCTCCAATGCGGTTCCAGGTTTTATGCTGCAGAAGTCCTCTTGGCATTAGAGTATCTCCACATGCTTGGTATCATATACAGAGATCTAAAGCCAGAAAATGTCTTAGTGCGTGAAGATGGTCACATAATGCTCTCTGATTTCGACCTCTCCTTACGATGCTCGGTTTCACCAACTCTCATAAAGGGCAACACATTCAATGCAAAACCAGCTTGCATTGAGCCTTCGTCGGTTTGTTTGCAACCAACGTGTTTTCTCCCAAGAATCTTCCCTAGAAAGAATAAGAAGAAAACTCGACAACCCGAACCGAAAACGCAACCGGGCACTCTCCCTGAGCTCCTAGCAGAGCCCACACAAGCCAGGTACCAAGATATGATAGTAAAGATTGAATGAATATGCATGAGGTGGGAATTCATGAACGCAACTATGCATTTTAAACCATACAGAAGTTAGTGCTGTCATGTGATCACACAAACTAAGAGTCTATTCTCTTCAGGTCGATGTCGTTTGTGGGGACCCATGAGTACCTAGCTCCAGAGATCATCAAAGGAGAAGGCCATGGAAGTGCAGTAGACTGGTGGACGTTCGGCGTCTTCTTGCACGAGCTTTTGTACGGGAAAACACCTTTTAAAGGCACGAGTAACCGTGCTACACTCTTTAATGTAGTAGGCCAACAACTCAAGATTCCAGACTCTCCTCCAACAAGCCATGCTAGCAGAGATGTAATAAGAGCCTTGTTGGTGAAGGAGCCTCAAAACCGGCTTGGAGTGAAGAGAGGAGCTACTGAGATCAAGCAACACCCTTTCTTTGATGGTGTCAATTGGGCTTTGATTAGGTCTAGTACTCCTCCATTCATTCCGAGCCCCCTTGAACTCGACTCCCCGATTAAGCCTGGGGCTGCTCATCCACTAGGACTAGGAGTTGGTGGTGATAGTAAAGAGATGGTAGATACATGGATCAAACCTGGTGGGGATAAGTTTCTAGATTTTGAATTCTTTTAGGTTTTAATGTATACAAATGTATACTGTGGTCTTTGTCAAAATGTCAAGTTAAAAGGCTACGGTATTTGGTGACCACAACAACAATCAACCCAATATAATTCGTCACGCACAAGAGGTCAAGATGTACACTATAACACTCCAAACAAGTCGATAAGATGTTCTCGGAAAACCCAAATGTACTTATTTGGATTATAATGTCGTTTTTGGCTTTAATAATGTTAAAAATTGGCATTGTAATGCCAAATATTGTCATTATCAACGACATACCAACGCACCCTGAAATGGAGCGGGATATTTCAGAACCAACTAAAATGGCAGTGTTCACATGAAAACAATCCAAAAAATTAGTAAACCTACTTGTGTTATATTAGATTTTGGGATATTAAATAACACTATAACTCACATGTTTTTCTTCTATTTTATAGCATAGGAACGAGTACATACCTTCTCTAATGCTTCAACAAACAGCAAAGAAAAACTGGTCATGGCTTGAAAAACACCAGGCAAGCCGGTCTGTATATTGTTCAATGTCATTGCTCTAGTCACCTCAACTGCATTAGCATACTTCATGATCTCATCTTCCAACCGCCTCTGACAAACCGAAAGCTCGGCTTTCTTCTCAGAAAGTGGGTCACGAGCATCTAACGTCTGCCCATTATCCGGGAGTCCAAGGCCCACCATTGAATAAGAATTATAATACTTCTTCTCTATGTTCCTAAGAGACGAAGCTTTCTTCTCGAGCTCTTTTGATATGTTCTCGGTTTTCTTTTTCACCTTCGTTTCCTCACTTTGCTGAGTTGATATGACATGAACTACATGTACAAAGCTCTTGATATTCTCTGAAGCAACTGTATCTGGGAGATGGTCTAGGGCGAGTTTCCATTCATCAAAGAACGAAAATGCCTCAGATTCTGAGGGCTTTTTGGTAAATTGGGGCGTGTCTGAGTCGACAGGAAGAAGTGTCAATTTGAACCAGCTATGGAGAGAGCAAATAAATCCCTTTTGGAATTTTACTATGCGGGAGAAACTTGAGTGCCAAGCAGATACGGCTGATTCAAGATCACGAGTTGCTTGACGATGGAGCTCAGATGTTGAATCTGTTTTTGATGAAATGTTTACTAGGCCTCTCACTTGTTGCACAATTTGGTTCTGGAATTCATGGGACTGGTTCATTGATCTCCACATGTACATTAATCTGAAAAATGAAGATATGTACGTATAAATACACCGAAAAAATGAATAAGAAACTTAATTTATCATCAGAATCTTACCCATGACATAGTTCAACAAGCTGAGGAACAAGATGACTATCTCGAAGATCAACAATGGCAGAAGACGTTGTATTAACAGCCTGAGAGGTGACAATAATTAGTGACTGCAATTTCTGTATCGACGTCCTGGTTTTGTGCAGCTTGATATCTTCTTGGCCCTTGTATTCTTGACTCTGTAGCGTCTTCAGCTTTTTTTCATGATCAATCTTCACCCCTTCTCTAGCCTATCGAAACAGACATTTTCTTGCTTCAACAAATCAACTCATTGTAGAAATCTCAATACATAGACAGCTTCATGATACTAGTACAGGGCCATTATCTCATATATATAAAAATTCATGAGTTTGAGAAAGTAATGTCAATTGGGACTCATTAATGTTTAAACCTAATTTTTTCTTTTTCTTTCTATATCTTATTATCCAATGATAATTGAGACTTATTAAATGTCTAATAAAACTATAATTATGTGCTTAATTGTTTCGTATTTCCACCATTTTCATCTTTTTTTCTTCGCTCTTCACCTCCAATCCGTATGACGATGAAGAGCAATCTGAGCAACGTAAACGACTATGTAATTTTGGTACATATATAAAAGATATTCAATTTATTTTATTATAATTTACTAAAAAATACATATATGAAAACATATATTAAGTATATGAATATAGACAAAAATAAAATGTGTTTGGCTCGCGCAAAGCACAGATAATGACCTAGAAAGTTGTCATTAAGTCGTCATTACTATGTGGCCTCTTGAATTCCTCTTCTCTCATCAAGTCGTCGTTACTATTCAGCATATTGTATTTCACCGTCACTCATGATTATTGTCAATTTGTAATTGAACCAATCAATTTGCTTTTTTTATCACTTCTATTGTTCGTTTATTTTTGTGTTAATGTTTTGATATGCATGTTAGATTTACTTTGACCTGAATTAGATAAAATTATGCCCTGAAAAAGGTTGTAAATATATAGTTAGCCCAATTCAATTTTGAGATAAAAAATCGTAATTATTCTGCGCGTAGCGCGGGGGTCCGATTCTAGTTATCTCATATGATTACAGCAATACTCCAAAAGCATAATAAAAAATAAAGCAGTTAAGAAGAAAAATATTTCAATTACCTTGACTTCTTCATAGAGTTTCTTCTCCCAAGCCAAGAGGCGCTCCAAGGTGGAGCAAAGACTCTTTGAACCACCGGATTCATCCGACGAAGCGAAGTCAATCCGGTATTTGACTGCCAATGGAGGCTTTGAAGTCCAACTGGAGCTCAAGCTACTCAAAACTCCACTCGAATGGTATACAGTTTCTACAAAAGAACAAAAATCACACACAAGAATTTGAGATTTCAGTGTTTATGAACCCTAGATAGTTCAACAGGTTTGGAAATGAGAATGGATAGATGTGCGAAATGATAAATATACTCTTTAATTGTTTGAAGCTACGATCTAGCTGAGCTCCGCCGGTCTCGAGCATCTCGGAGACCTGATCGCCGGCGGAAGCGGCCTTGTCGAAGTACTCCTTGATGGAGGTGACGATCTCCTTGAGATCTCGATGCCTAACCACCATCTTCGTGTCCGATACCTCAGTTCCAGCTTCGTCATTGCCGCTCACCTTTCTCATCTCGCCGTTCTGGTACTTGTGCGCATTGGACGATTCAATCGGCGCAGATCCGAAATTCGAGCGCGAAACTTCAGATCTAGTCTCCCTCTCGTCGTCTCCATCGCCTGCTTCCGATTCGGAGGTGGTGGTGCTGTAATGGTCTCCCCATTCACTGCAATGCACTTCCTCTCTCTCCGTCGTCTCCCTTTCTTCCTCATCAGATTCCTCCGCCTTCGCGGCAGCGTCTTGTTTCCGGGATCGGGTGAAGAAATCGGATCCCGGAGGAGATGGTGGGCGGAAATTCTCCCAGTTCCAGACGGAGGAGGCCTGGGAAGGACTGGTAGGGTAGCCGGCATGGGCAGTATAAGTGGGATAACCGAATTTGTCGGCTGATTTGACAGTAGTTGGAGTGGAGGAGTGGCTTGAATCGGAGAGGATATGAGGAAGTTTCACGGAGGATTTTAAACTGGAACCGGATAGTATATGAGGAAGATCGGAGCTCGCAATCGTCGGAGAGTACGGCTGCGGCGGAGGATGATCTTCGACGCGAGTACGGCTTCGAGGAGGAGGAGCGGTGAATTTGAAGGATTCGGAAGGACGAGAGTTAGGGTTAGGGTTTAGTTTAGGAAGGAGAACAGCAGGAGTGGAATCTGAGACGGATAGAGGTTCATCAGCGGCGAAGTTGGAGAGAGCAGATCCAGTGAGGCGGAGGGAGCGGCAGTAATTGGCGTGTACAGCGGCGAGGTGGTGGCCGGAGAAGACGGCTTCTTTGATGAGGCGGCGACGCTCCTTGCAACGGCGGACGGTGTCCTCGTGATCCAGCTTCGAAGCTGTGCATCCCATTGATGCACCAACTAGGAATCTGGTGTGTTGGTGGTTTTACAGCTTTTCAGAGAGGAAGATGGTGCAGGGAAGATGAAATGTTGGGCGGCATGTAATTGCAGACTGATGGAAGAAGAAGATGAAGACGAAATTTGTTGTCAGAACTCAGAACAGTGGAGTGTGCTCGGTAGGCATGTTTTTTGCTTTAAACTTACGTGTCTTTCTTTAATGCTTTATCTTGACCAAAAAAAAATACTCCGTAATAAAGCTTTATCTTAACCCTAACGTGAGAATTTAAGTTTCCGGAAATTTACCTATTTTCCAGAGAAGAAAGTGTCGGGTGAGAATAACTTTTAAAATACGAACGTGAGAATGATGTACATTAGTGGTAAAAAATAATAATAAAGCTTTATCTTAACCCTCGTTGGGTTTAAATGGAGAATTTAAGTTTTAGGAAATTTACCTATTTTTCAGAAATTGTAAACTATCACAATAAGATAAATAATGTTTGCTTTAAATTGATGTAAATGGTATCAGTATAGAAATTAAGAATTTTATTAGTTAAAGAAATATGAAGTTGAAATTACCTACTAGAACAAGGTAAGAACAATTTCCATGATTTGAGGAATTACAACTTTTTAGGAAGTAAGTTCATGTGTTTTTTTATAGAATCAAACATAGGAAGAAAATTTATTTTTTGGGTTAGTTCTTCTTCATGAAAAGTAGAGTATAAACTAAACAGATGACATAAAGTACAGAAAAGTATTCAGTGATAATACGTGACACTATTTGACGTCACTTGTCGGACCTCTGTCAGACCTTCGTAGGACCATCGTAGGACCACTGAACCACCTTTGGCCTACCATCAAACCACCTCTGGACCATAACTTTAGTAAAACACCCCATTAATATGATTGGAGTAAAGAGCACTTGATTTCATCAAAACGTACTTAAATGTTCATCAATATATTCTTAAATGTTTACAATGACTAGATTTTGATCACCGCGCTTCGCACGGGACTGTAGCGTATCAAAAAGTAATATTTATATATATGTAATACTCTTCGCCTTTTCTGAGTCTTATATAATAAGATCTATATATGTTGTTTATGTTTAACTTTATTTTCATTGAGTGAATGTTAATCCGACCACATAAATTTTATAATATAGTGATCATAGTTGACACGTTAGAAGATAATTAGTAGGTAATTAAATAGTGTCATAAAAGTTGTTACATGTCGGGTGATTTTTATGTACTGTAATTAAATGTGTTAATCAGGTAAGTTAAGTTGCGATTGGATTGAGAATGAATTTGATCAATTTAGATTATTGGTCAAGAGGGCTTAGGTCTATACGAGTGTTGTTGAGTCAATTTATTAAAAAAAAAATTGGTCAGTCAATTTACTAATTAATTGTATTAAATAGTTAATTTTTTTTATTAATGATATCAGATTTAGATTTATTTTGTTTGAATTAGGTTTCAATTTGACGCGATCATGTTGTTTTTACTCCGACGGTTAGGTTTTGACTACGATTATCATCATTTAGAGAGATTAATATTAGCAAAAGTAGTTAAAAGTTAAATTAATTTTTCGGCACCGTATTAATTGGTTTAACATTGATTAGGCACTAATTACATTTACTTTCATCCAAGGCCAACCGTTTTATTTATATATAGATTTGATATCATGAAGTTGAAGAATACGAAGAGTTGTAGATATTAATCGTATTGCTCGCAAGTTGCAACTAAGAGAAGATAAAAGTTTTGGATTTAAGATTCATGAATGAGATTAAAAGGAATTTGCTCATGCATTAAATAGGTACAATTTAGAGAGATTAATATTAGCAAAAGTAGTTAAAATTTAAATTAATTTTTTGGAACCGTATTAATTTGTTTAACATTGATTAGGCACCAATTACATTTACTTTCATCCAAGGCCAACCGTTTTATTTATATATAGATTTGATATCATGAAGTTGAAGAATACGAAGAGTTGTAGATATTAATCGTATTGCTCGCAAGTTACAAATAAGAGAAGATAAAAGTTTTGGATTTAAGATTCATGAATGAGATTAAAAGGAATTTGCTCATGCATTAAATAGGTATAATTTTTCATTACTTTCGGTCAAGACCATCCAACTATTATATATACTAGATACGAGCCTCGCGCTCCGCGCGAGAAAATTACGGATTTTCGTATGTGATTTAATATAGTTATACATTATTTGTTAATATGTTGTTGTTGTTATCAAATTTATGACATGGATAACAAAAAAATGATAAAAAATAACCATGTTACTCAAGATGAATAACATTGATAAAGATGCTGTTTTCTTCGACTATACCGACTTTCTTGGCAGGTTTCCTAATCTTGAGAAGCTCATAGGAGATTTCTACATTCTGAAGGTAACAATCAATTAAATACTCGTCTTCCGCTTGTTAATTACTCCATCTTTGTTTTAGATATTGGAGCAACTTTATAAGTGTTTTCTGTTTGTGTCAGTATCTGAGTGTTGGCATCGAATCATGTCAACTTTCCTTGGTTTTTCCTCACCTCAAGCTTATACAGATGACTGAAGTGAATTTCAAGAGAGATGTTGGTTTTAGCCCGTCTTGTTCTTGGCGCGCCTAATCTAGAGAAGCTTGTACTCGGTGTAAGTGATGAAATTAACATAAACTATGTTTTGATGCTTACCAATGTTCTTAACACATGTTTTTACGTGTGCAGAATCTGTATTGCACAAACAGAGTTTTATATCCAAATCCTGAGGATGTATCTTTGATGGATGTTCGAAGTGGACTGAATATGAGATTCGAGAAGCTGGGGGAAGTGAAATTCTCGGGTGTAACGGGTGGTCAGCTGGAGATGGAGTTGATCAAATTTCTACTTGAAAGTTCGCCCGTGTTGGAGGTGATGAAGTTCGAAAAAATTGGTGGTATTTTGGATCAGCAGAGGCAGGTTTTGATGGCTGAACTGATGGGGTGGAGCTGTGTTTCTCCAGTTGTCAAGTTTTCATTCAACTAATTTTCTTTATCTTGTATTTGCGTGTGTGTGCGCTCTCACATTATGATGCATTAATAAGTTGTATTGATGTAATACAATATTCTCTACTGTGTGTTTGTACGTTGTTAACTTGTTATGCATGATGATTCAATAAAGGTATCGATTATGCATTAATAAGTTGCTTTGTATTCAAACTAAGTAGCTTTAGCTTTTTTTAAACGAAACTAGAACCGGACCCCATGAACATTAAATGCATTTGTGTTTTAATTGTGTTTTAATTGGTTAACTGACACTCTTTAATTTAATAATATTATCTTCTAATTGGTGGATTTTATACATTGTAGATGTATCAAACTCCTAAAAGATATGAATGTGTGAAGAATTGTTGCATTAAAACATAGATTTTGAAAGATGATTGTTTTTTATTTTCAAAAAAATAAAGGAGAACTTCAATATTAACAGATTCGAAGTTCAACTCTAACTATATAACGATGTTTAAAATCATAAACTTCAACATTTATATAATAAAGGAGAACTTCAATCTTAACCGATTCGAAGTTCAACTCTAACTATATAACGATGTTTAAAACCATAAACTTCAACATTTATATTTATCGCTTTTTTATTTTCAAACATGATGTAATCGTTTCTAAAAAAACAATTTTGTTGATAATAAAACTTACTTCAAAATCATATATAGTTGAAAAATTATAAATATTGCAATATACAAACAACACATCTATAACTATAAACACTTTAGGAAAAAACCCCTCTATTACCCATAAATGCTGATTTTAAAAAACAATGATACACTTTCACACATAGTTTGAATATCAAATTTACAACAGAAACACATTTTTTTCCGTGAGTCACTAGTAGAAAAAACACCTGTTGAGACGGGCAAAACCCCCCCTGTTGAGGCGGGCAAAGGGCGCTGCAACAGAGGGGGCTGCAACAAGTATTGACTTGTTGAGGCGGGCAAATGTTCGCCTCAACAAGTCACTTGTTGAGGCGGTCAAAACTATGCCCGCCTCAACAAGTAGGTAAAATTTTCAAAAAAAAAACCAGCTTTTTGAGGCGGGCAACTGTTTGCCCGCCTCAACAAAGCTCATGTAAAACAAAAAAAAATTATAGCGTCCCTAAACCTAATTTTTCCTAAACTGAATCGGCAAATCATACAGAACAACAAAACTGAATCGGAAAATCATACAGAACAAAATGCAGCGTCTCAATTGAATCAACAACAACAAAACTCATTGATAACGAATCTGTTAAATTTCAATCAATTTACAACCTGAAATAAACTTACAATCTAAGAACTAATTCAATATTACAACAAATCGATCTGCTTAATCTGCTCTTCGTACTCCTTCCTGGAAATTTACATCTTTCCACTTGAGAAATCCAAGATGAAATTAAGCTACTAAGAAAGAGAAAGAGAAGAGAAGATGAAATTTACATCTTCGTAATCTGCTCTTCTTCTGCTTCTTCTCTTCGTCATCCTCGTCGCTGGACTGAAATCGATTTCAAAATCCACAGTGAATTAGTCCAGATCTAGATTGTTAGGGTTTCAGATCTGTGAAATTGAGAGATGAAAAGGCTTACAGAGGAAGAGGAGCTGCCGGATCGACGATGCTTCTTCTCCACGAGACCAGATCCATGATGACCGTGCCTCTTCTCATCCTCCAATCCGGATGCGTCGGCTTCCGCCTCGACATTAGGGAAGTAATTCGGCTTCTTCTCCCCCTCGTGGACAACAACAATAGGCGTTTCGGCTTCTTCCTTCTTCTTCATGAAATCGAAGAGGCCGCGATTGGTGCTCTCCACAGGCTTCTCCTCGTAATCGGAGATCTGAGCCTTCTCCTGGAATTCGGAGGCGATGACATCTTCCTGGACATCAGGCTTATCGGAGGGAGGAGGATTTTTTGGGGGTGACGATTGTGGTGTTGAAGAGGAGGGAGGGGAAGGTGGAGGAGATCGAGCAGATCTTGGTTGTCGAGCGGCGGAGGAGATCGAGCGGCGCAGAGGTTGTTGAAGATGAGCGGCGCAGATCTGTTGAAGAAGAGCTTCAATGGAGATCTGTTGAAGAAGAGGTTGTTGAAGATTGGAAAAGAATGAGCGGCGCAGAGGTTTTAGAACGAGAGGGAGATTGGAAAAGAACGAGAGGCGCCGCTTTAGTGGTCGGGTTAGGGTTATAATGAGATGGGTGGGTTTTAAAGATAGAGGCGCCTTCCTTTTAACCGACGCAAATTAAGACTTGTTGAGGCGGGCGCCTTAATGCCCGCCTCTAATTTTTTTGTCGCAACTGTTGAGGCGGGCGCTTACTGCCCGCCTCTAATATTTTTGGACCTGTTGAGGCGGGCGCCTTACTGACCGCCTCAACAGGTAAAAAACACAAATTTGTTTTGAGGCGAACGAAAATTTGCCCGCCTTTAAAGCATCTGTTGCAGCGAACAAAATGACTGACCGCCTCAACAGATAGTAGAATAAGACTTTTTGCGTCAGTTTTTAAGGTGACCGCCTCAACAGGGGGGCTGCAACAGGTGTTTTTTCTACTAGTGAGTAGAAATAAAATTTATTACCTAAATAAAACATAAAACACTAAATGAAGCATGATAAACCAAAAAATAAAAGACCCGCACAGAGCGCGGAAACCTTTTCCCTAGTTACACATATTAAAAGAGGAGTATTTATGATGATGAGTGGAATTTAATGACCAAAACATTTAACTTTATATTAGATTAAGATTATAAGATTATAAAATTAAGATTTTCTATTATAGATTAGAATATTAAAATGGGATAAATTACACACATTAAAAGAGGAGTATTTATGATGATGAGTGAAATTTAATAACCAAAACATTTAACTTTATATTAGATTATGATACGTAGGAAATAATTCAAATTAATTTGACCAAGTCTCCTACAATATCATTCTAACGAAACTAATTGTTACGCTCCCTCCTTACCATATCAAGTCAATATCTAATTTGACCAAGTCGTCTCCTACAATATCAATATCTAATTTGGCCAAGTCGTCTCCTACAATATCATTCTAACGACACTTTTGTTACTCTCCCTCCTTACAAGCGTTTTTATAATAGATTCTAAGCGTTTTTATAATACATAGGAAATAATTCAAAGTAATTTGACCAAGTATCCTACAATATCATTCTAACGACACTAATTGTTACCCTCCCTCCTTACCATATCAAGTCAATATCTAATTTGACCAAGTCGTAGAAGGGGCGAAAACAAAAAAGAGAAGGATGCACGTATCCTTCGAATGAGACTAGTAGAGGGTGGGGTATCCACCTTAGTTTCAGATAAACAAAGAACATCCAGTTTATTTTTCTTTTTAATGTGTCTACAAGAGGAGAAGTAAGTTGGACATTTATACCAAGATCTTGCATAATTGGGGAAATTTATAATATTATTTCTATGGGGTTGATGAAAAAAATCATACAAGATTTTCTTATTTAGGAGTACAATCACAACATAGTAGTGAGAAGAGCTCATTTTAACACTCAATATTCCAATCCGTTTACTGGAGCCAAAATTCTATAGAGTAATCCTAGTCAAATTAAATAAATAGACAGCTGGGAACATATCACGCTGGTTAATTTTGAAAGTACAAAGTGGTGGCACTAACAACATCAACTTAGCCATAACTATAACATAAGATGATTTAAATGTGACGAAAATAAAATAGAATATTACTTTAATAGTTTAATACTGTAATAGATTACAAGGCTCTTTATACCTTTGTTACTTTCAATATCTAATTACAAGCCTTGTACTCTCAATAAAAAGTCTTAATAGTTTAATATTGTAATACACTCTATAGATTACAAGGAGTAGTAAATTCAAAATAATTTGACCAAGTCAATATCTAATTTGACCAAGTCGTCTCCTAGAATATCACTCTAACGACAGTAATTGTTACGCTCCCTCTTTACCATATCAAGTCAATATCTAATTTGACCAAGTCATCTCCTACAATATCAATATATAATTTGACCAATATGTCGTCTCCTACAATATCATTTTAACGGCACTTTTATTACTCTCCCTCCTTACAAGCGTTTTTATAATAGATTACAAGCATTTTTATAACACATAGGAAATAATTCAAAATCCCTAATTTAACCAAGTCTCCTATAATATGAGATATTCTAACGGAACTTAATTACGCTCCCTCCTTAGTCCTTACCATATCTAATTTGAACAACCCGATCACCCCTTTCAAGTTTCAATTCTCTTTCTTCGTAATCCATCTCTTTCTTCGTTAACAACATCAACTTTGAGAAACCACCCGATCACCCCTTTCTCCACTCCTCTCTTTCTTTGTTAATCCATCTTTTCCTCCTCGCTTGTTAAGCTGCAGCATTCGTGAGTAAAATCAGAGCATAGTATTGAGAAGAGCAGTATATCAATCCGTTTCCTAGAGCAATACGTCAAATTAAATAAATACTCGAGGCTGGTTAATTTAGAAAGTAGAAACATCAGTTTAGCCACTGACGGCACTTTGTTACTACGCTCCCCTCTCCTTACCGTATCTAATTTGAACAAACCGATCACCCCTTTCTCCATTCCTCTATTCAACTCTCTTTCTTCGTTAACAACATCAGCTTTGAGAAACCTTTTCTTACGATTCATCTTCGGTAGAATTTCACCGAGAAACCTTTGATTCGTGAGTTTGTTCTCAAAATCAACACGCTTATTGCGATTCAGGATCTGCCATGGTTGAGCAGTACAGCATGGAGAGGGGGAAGTCGAAGCTGCAGCATCGCGGCGAGGAAGATGAAAACCCTAGAAAGGTGCGCAGGGTTTGCAACAATGGCGGAAAGGCATTGGGAGGTCAAGAATCAACCTCGCAGAGAAGCACCAATGGCGGCGCAGAGAAGATCACCCCCGTTTGCAATTGCAATGTCTGTGGAAAGGCTTTTCAGTCATGGAAGTCTCTGTACGGACACATGAGGTGTCATTCGAGAAATAGGCCTCGCCGTGGTGTTGATCTTCTGAGGCATGTCGCCGGGTGGCCAATCACCGGAAAGCGTGGTCGGGGAAGCTCTATTCCGGCGCCGGAGGTGGAGATTATGGAGGCGGCGCATAATCTCTTGTGGTTGGCAAATGGGCCCTGGATTTCAGAAAGCGGCAACACAGTGGAGGAGAAGAAGAAGCAGGGGAGGAAGAAGAAGGCGAAATTGGATATCCAGGATCCAATTAGCGCATTCGGATATCCAGATCTGAGTACCCGACCCGTTATCCAGCCGGGTCCTGTTGGTGGGTTCCATTGTGTCACCTGCAGTAAGGAATTCTCAACTTATCAAGCACTTGGTGGCCACAGATCAAAGCATTACAAGGAGAGGATTAATGGTGTTCAAAGCTGCTTCTGGAATCCACAAAACGGGCACAACTTTCTTGCTGAAAGTAACCATCAAAATATGAACAGGTTGATGTCAAGATGATCAGTGATTGATTGTGCAGATGTACATTGCTGAGAGTAAGTAAGTAGATTATAGCTGTTGAGTTTTACTATCTGCAATGGAGAACACACACCTTTTTGGGTTCTCAATTTTGTTTCTGGGTTTACTCATCTTGTAAACACTGACTGACTGGTTTGCTGTGTTTTGGAACAACACTTTAGAAATACCTGTCTGTGGGATATTCTTCTGTTCTTCATTGGAACTTTGTTGTTCATTTTATTCATGTATATGATCGATGATTACTTGGCCTCTGCTGTGTAGCTTTTCTGCTAGAGCATTGCTTTCAGCTGAACTTATAAGTTTGATTGCTCAACAAGTGATAATACAAGTCATTTTAGAACAAATTTCAATACAAAGTTTACGAGTCTATGTTGATAAATTGCCTACAAACTTGCAATAATATCTAAATTTATAGTCTAGAGCGACTTTTAACTTATACGAGTTTGTTCTTATGAAATGAGCTACAGTACTACATCCGGCTAAAACTGGATATAAGTTGATAGTGACTAACCAAGGATGTAAGTTGATAAGTGGATATAAGTTGATAGTGACTAACCCAAGGATGTAAGTTGATAAGTGGATATAAGTTGATAGTGACTAACCCAAGGATATAAGTTGATAGTGACCAACACTGTTGAAAGAAAATAAATGTAACACTAACAACAAATGTGTCCCACCAGCATTGCAGTAGGGTTTCCAATGGCATGAACACCATGTAGACATACAATCTCCTCAAAATCGACACAATGAATACGTCGACAAACAATGAAAATGGAGTCTTAAAATCAGGCTAAGATGAGAACTATGGATCCATATTCTAAATGTAAACCAGGAAGAATAATGTCTAAGGTAAAAGAAGAATAAAACGTTGAGGATTTCATAGATGATCTGAAAATTGGAAGAAATCTGAGGAGTCTTCCCATGGCGATGATTCAGCAGATAGGCTGCCTACTTGGTCGCACTCAAAGTTCAAATCATCTTCAAAGAGTGACCCTATATCATCTGTAATTGTCATAAAATGATCCTTTGACATTCCCGGGAATCCAAACGAGCCTGAATCAAGCAAGGCGTTAGGTCTCAAATATGTTGATAAGATTTTTGCATTGTCTTTGAATCTTGTTGAGAAGAAGATACTAAATAAAATTTCATTTGCATTAACCAGAAAATACTGAAAATTAGATAATCATGTCGTTACCCTGCAAAATTTATGTTGAATGGGGCTTGTTTGTGCCTAAGAATACGACGAGCAAGGAACGCGTCAAGGAGCTACGCGTATACGACGACTACGAGAGAAAACGAGTATGAAGGCGTCGTCGAGATGAAGATGAAGTCGGTCGAGTGTATTCAAGTCTTTTATTTAAATATTCATTACGTAAATAGTAAAAGAAGTAGTAAAAGATATTATTTTAATATTTTTAACCATGTTTTATATCGATATTAGATAGAAGTAAAAAATATTATTCTATTTCCTTATAGATAGAACTAGGGTTAGCCTATTTAAAAGGTTGACGCCTTCATACCGCAACTATGGATTATTAGCTAGTTTTGTATAGGATTATGTTACTTGTTCCTATGTATCTGTATCATGGAGCTGTTCGAGAGAAGATTTACATACGAGATTCCAAGAGATGATACAAGCATTGGAAACATTGAAACATAGGGAAGAAGCTGCTGAAGACGAAGACGAAGACGAAGACTTGAAGAAATCAGCAATTCTGCCTCAGACAACAAGCCGCACCCGCGGGTCTCAAGCCGCACCCGCGGGTTTCATCCTCAGACAAGGATTCGGGAAGGCTAAAACCGCACCCGCGGGTATCAAGCCGCACCCGCGGTTCTCACTTTCAGCCAACCCATTCGAGAAAGATCAAGCCGCGCCCGCGGGTCTCAAGCCGCGCCCGCGGCCCTCTGCCATCCAGAAGAAGCTGAAGAAATCCAAAACCGCGCCCGCGGCTCTCAACCCGCGGGTGCGGTTCCTCGACAGAAGAATCAAATTGAAGTCTTTGCCATTTGAAGTAATTTGTGTTTAATTTTGTAACTTTCCATACGTTTTTTAGACCTTAATTAGGCTGTTACATCAGCTGAGACTATTTAGGTAGTGGATGATCATCCTTGATCAGCGAACCTTTGTTTTGCTTAAGTTTTTGGAAGAGTTTTCACAAACTTATGAGTTGCTAAAGTTCCTTTGTTTCACTTGGCGTTTGAAGCTTTTGGATTCAACAAGTTGTGAGTTTATCCTTTCCTTTTGTCTACTCTTTGATTGTCTCAACTCTCTTGTTTGTATTGTCGATGAACTAGATTTACTACTTTAGATTGATCACCTAAGTTAGTTGCGTCTTGTTCATATTGCTAGAGTTTGATACTTCTAGTTGAATTATCATACTTGTTGTGTAGCACAATCTACTTGCATGAACTAGTTGTGATTGTTATTAGAAAAGAGAGTTGAGTACATGTCGAGTATCCGACTAGTTGTCCATGATATTGCATGTATCTATCTATTCCTGAATGCATTGCTACTTTGTTATTGAACTTCGATAGTTTCGAGGTTATAATCGAGTAAGGGTTATTAGGACTAGTTGGACTAATAACTATTCAAGAACAGGAATTAGAACGATCACTTGAGAACTTGACATAAGGATAAAAAGGATTTTATGATCAACTTGTTAATCTAATTGTGGATAATAGCTAAGTGGAACACTTCGCTTAATCTTGTTAAAACCAAGTTGACATTCGATACTTCGTATCAAAACCCCAAAAACCCCCCCCTTTGGTTACGTTTATTGGTTAGTCATTGTGATAACTTAAGAATTTGATAAACTGATTCTCTTGGGATTCGACCCTTACTTGCGCACTATATTACTTAGTTTGCATGTTAGGATTACTTGACTTGGCACACGACAAATCAGCCTCGTCAAATTTGGCGCCGTTGCCGGGGAATCAAATTTTCTTATTTTTAAGTTCTTATCTTGACTAACTTTAGTGTTGACTAGTGAATGGTCAACACCCGTCCTACTAATCAGCCTCTTTCTAGTCTTGATTCAGAGATCGAGAGAACTTTTCATCGGAATCGAAGAGAGAACAGAGTCGGGACTGAGACAGTAGAAATGGCCGATCGAGAAGCTCTTGCTGAAGTGCAACGTCAATTGGCTGACATGCAGTTGGTCGTTAATGCTCAACGAGAGCTAATTGAGACAAGGCTACCAGGAGGTGGTGTTAATCGCACTTTGAGAGAGCGGCAAACACCGAACCTGACACAGCAACCTCAAGCTGTGGTTATTCCACCCCTTGCTCATGGGGTGACTTTTGAGCTCAAGTCGGGGGTGATCAATTTGCTCCCAAGTTTCCATGGTTTGGCGGGTGAGGATCCAATCATGCATCTGAACCAATTTCATGACATTTGCATGACAACCAAACCGCCAAATGTCACGGAAGAGCAGATTAAGATGAGAGCCTTCGGGTTCACTTTGAAGGATGGTGCTCGTTCTTGGTATTACCATTTGCCAACCGGTTCGGTTGATAATTGGGAAAAATTGCACAAGGTGTTCTTGAGCAAGTATTTTCCGGTGAAGAAGGCAAATGCTCTCAAGAAGGAGATAGCCCATGTCGAGCAAAGTGAAGACGAAACGCTCTATGACTACCTTGAACGCTTCAAGGGGTTGTGTGCTTCGTGCCCTTTTCATGGGTATGATACCGAGGATCTTGTGCTCTACATTTGCAATGGTCTCCTTAACCAAGAAAGGAGGATGGTTGATGCTGCGTGTGGTGGGAATATTCTCAACATGACGCCGGAGGATGCCATGGAGAAATTGCAAGATATGGCTGAGAGCACAAGAAGTTTTGGTAGGATATACACCAAAAAGGGAGTGCATGCAGCAAGTTCAGGGGATCCCGCTCTTGTAGCTGAGCTTGTAGAGTTGAAGAAGATGGTCTCCCAGCTGCAAAAAGGACAACAACAACAAGTAAAGGTATGTGGTATTTGTTCTGACCCTGCTCATTTTACAGATAAATGCCCTGAGCTTGAAAGTGAAGATGTTGCTGATGTCAATGCTGCTGCTGGTGGGTATGGACCCCCACGACCTCGAGGTGATCAACAAAATAACTACAACCCGAGGTATAGAGATCATCCCAATTTTCGGTGGCGTGATCCAAATGAGCCCCAACAACAAGCTCAAGGCCCTCGACCCAATGCTGGACCATCTACTGCGGAGCTGCTGAGGTCCTTGACTCAACACTTCACAACTCATGTTCAAACGACTGAGTCGAGCATCAAGAACATGGAGAAGCAAATTGGGCAGTTGGCTGAAGCTGTTACCACCATTGCACAACAAAATTCCAATTCTCTACCGTCCCAAACGGTGGTGAATCCAACCAGAAATGTGAGTGCAGTGACAACAAGAAGTGGTAAGATTTTGGGGGAAACCAAAAAGCTTGTCGAGGCTTCGGCAGAAAAATCAGATTATGAGGATAGCCAAGAACCGCGCCCGCGGGTAGAGAGCCGCGCCCGCGGTTCCTCCACTGCGCCAGAAGTCAGTCTTCCTGAAGAGCCGCGCCCGCGGGTAGAGAGCCGCGCCCGCGGTTTTTCCACTACGCCAGAAGACAGTTGCACTGACGAGCCGCGCCCGCGGGTCGAAAACCGCACCCGCGGCTCATCCCCCGAGGTAAAAATTTCTGGTTTTCCTTCACAAAATGCTGACCTCGAAGTGGAGGATCGGGGGGATTTCCAGTTGAAACAGGACAACTACGTTCGCCCCAACTTTCCACCTCTCCACTCCACCAAACCTCCCGCCCCGTTTCCCGAAGCCCTTAGGAACACCAAAAGGCCGGAAAACGACAAGGAGTTGTTTGAGACGTTCAGCAAATGTGAGGTAAACATCCCCTTGCTCAAGTTAATTAAAAGCATTCCTCGATATGCAAAGTTTTTAAAAGAACTTTGCACAATCAAGAGGAATCAAAAGTTGAAAGGGCGACAAAAGGTGACGGTAAGCGAGCGTGTCTCCGCTGTATTTCAAAGGCGAATGCCTAAGAAGTGCAGCGATCCGGGCATGGTCAGCATACCTTGCCGTATAGGCGACACACATTTTGAACGAGCCATGCTCGATTTGGGTGCATCGATAAATGTGTTGCCTTACTCTCTCTATAAGATTCTCGGGTTAGGTCCACTTCATGAAACCGGAATTGTTATTCAACTAGCCGATAGGTCCACCGTGTGTCCTAAAGGCGTAGTTGAAAACGTTTTGGTTATGGTGGATAATTTGTTCTTTCCCGTTGATTTCTTTGTGTTAGACATGGAACATGATGGGCAAGCTGCTCCTATTTTGCTTGGGAGACCCTTCATGCGAACCGCTAACACAAAGATTGATTTGGCTAGTGGATCTCTTACTTTAGAGTTCGATGGGGAAATAGTTCAATTTAACATTTTTGATGCTATGAAACACCCCGTCGAAGATGCTGCGTCTATTTGTTCAATTGATGTAATTGATCCTATAGTATTAAAACACAGCATCGTTCACTCACCAACAATTGATTTGTCTCTTCCACCTGAGATTCAAAGTGTTCTAGCTCGTCTAGACGCTTCGGGTAAAATTTTGGCCGGTCGGCCCATGCTACTAACTTTGGAGAGCGAAAAGCTTCTTCCTTCTATTGTGCAGGCACCGGTTGAAGAGCTTGAAGAGATACGCCGGGATGCGTATGAAAATGCGGTGATCTACAAGGAAAAGACGAAAGCTTGGCATGACAAGAACATCTTGAGGAAAGATTTCAAGGTGGGAGACAAGGTCTTGCTCTACCAATCTCGTCTTCAACTTTTTCCAGGTAAGTTGCGATCCCGGTGGAATGGCCCGTATGTTGTTGCTCGAGTCTTTCCTCATGGCGCCGTTGAGTTGTTTGACAAAGACAACCACAACGTCTTCAAGGTGAATGGTCAAAGGTTAAAACCTTACCATGAGGGATTCACCAAAGTGTCTTTCGATGAAATGGTTCTAGAAGAGCCAACTTTGGAAAATTGAAGACGCGAAACCAAGTCGAGCCACGACTCTAACCAAGGCGCTGCTTGGGAGGCAACCCAGGGTATTCTTCTTTTTCCCTTGAATTTCATTTTCTTTTTAATTGTTTTGTTTTCTATTTTCTAGGAAGTCAAGACGAGAAGACGATGGTCGTTTGCTACTAAAGGAATTGACGGTTCTTCTTTTCGTTTATATAAAAAAAAAAAAAAAAAAAAAAAAAAAAAAGAAAAAGAAAAAAGAAAAGGAATTGACGGTTCATCTTCTACCCTTCTCCATATCAACTTTCATTTTCTACCCCCTACCACATAAAACTCTCCCACCACATAAAAGCCTCTCTTCCCACTTCCCACCTCATACCCTACCTCTCAAACACCAAACCTCCCACCAAAACCTCCCTCTCTCCCAACACCAACACACTCCCACCAAATCCTCCTCACCACCCGCACCCGCACCCGCACCCGCGCCGACATCCAACCGCAACCGCGGCTCAAAAGCTTCCACCCGCACCCGCACCCTCACCCTGCGCAGAAATTCTGTCCAGACGAAACCGCACCCGCGGCTACAAACCCGCACCCGCGGCCTCGCCCTGCCAAAAAAATCTCCAGCTCGCATAAACCGCACCCGCGGCCCCAAAACCGCGCCCGCGGTTCCCTCCTCGCCAGAAATCAGACAAAGGCTAAAACCGCACCCGCGGCCCCCCACCCGCGCCCGCGGTTTCCACCTCTGCGTCCAATTTACTGATTTCAGTAAGTCTTCTCCCAACCGCACTAATCATTGTTGATTTGCTTATGCCTCGGGGAGGGCTTTTTGCTATTGTGCTGCTGCTGCTGTGTGGTATATTTGTTGTGTGCGGATTTGTGGTAGCATTTGTTTTGCGTATACACTCTGATGGCTGCAGCAGGAACATCCCGAGGCCACAAAAATGATTTGTGGCAACAACAGGTTCAGACCAACTTAGCTTATTTAAGGGCTAAGCAGTGTGTAGCCACGAGATTTTTTCATCCACGTACCCTCGATGATTTGGGTATGTCTGCATGCACTGAAGCCATGCTTGAGCACGCAGGGCTGCAGGGTTTCGTGTACAGGTCAGCCCCCACTCATGCCGAGGCTACCTATCAGTTTCTGGCAAGCCTCAAGTCCAAGAACGTCTCAGAGACCACCTCCATCTCGGCCATCCAGTTCATCTACAATGGACGGTCCTTTACAGTTCAGGCTGAACAGCTGCGCCACATCTTGGGAATCTCTCAAATTCCCTCTGCAGATTATGATACTATAGTTGGTGCCATCCCTACACAGGTCTGGTACACATGGACGGGACAAGTTCGGGATACCCACGGTAATGATTATAATGCAAAGATGTCCCATCCATGTCTCCGCCTGACACAGCGGGCTCTCTCTATGGCCTTCTTTGGGCTTTCTGAGGTGAACAAGGTGCCTGCCTACCAGCTGAAGTATCTGTATGCTCTCATGCCGGAATGTCAGGTAATTCCGGATTGGCTCTCACTTTTTGTTCACTCTTGTAAGACAGCCCGCTCAAAACCGAGGGGACAGATTACTTTGGGTGGCATGATCACCCTCATCCTAGAGGCTGTCGTCCCCGACTGGGAGACGCTTGACTGCGTAGGTAGTCCGGACCCCTCAATGGGTCCCTATTTGCTGGATACCACGTTTCTGCAAACCCGACTTAGGTGGCTCAAGTCGGTTACAGTCAATGAAGACGAGCGGATGTGGGTTTGGCTCGGTCCTCCCGAGATTGCTCTCACCGAGGATTTTGCTTATGGGCCAGCCCATACTTTTAGGCTCAACCCAGCACCCGCTCCCCCTCGTGCAGCTGCTCGACGACGAGCTCGCGGTGGGATCAGCATACAGGAGCCGGTTCCGCAGCTGGATCAGCAGCCAGCTAACCTTGAGGATGATGATGATGACGACTTCCAGGAGCCTGCCCCTCATTTTCAGCCTCAGAGGCAATGGGGCGAAGGCTCGTCTTCTGCAGCTCCTGCTGACGTACCTTGGGAGCAACGTCTTTTCGAGCGGATTGAGTATGTCTACCAGTCGGTTCAGACGGTGAACCAGAATGTTGAGAGGCTGCAGCAGACGGTGAACCACAATTTTGAGAGGCTGCAGCAGTCGGTGGATGACTTACGGCTCGACATGCATGCTCGTTGGCCCGAATATCCAAACCGGGATGACCCGGATCAGTGAGCTTCTTTCTCTCTTCCTCATTATTTTTCTATGTCTTACACACTGAGGGCATTGTGCACTACAAGTATGGGGGAGGGAAATTAGTTCATTGCTTATCCTAGAGTAGTTTTATTTCATTGTCATTTCCATTCGGTTTTATTTAATCAAGTTTGTACTTTGCATGGAATTAAAAACAGAAAAAGCCACAAAAATACGAAAAAAGGCAAATGAAAATCCTGGGATGGAAAAATCCATGCAATAAGCGGGTAGTTCAGCTTGCATTAGGCTTGGCAAAAAAAGGACTTGAGGGCGGTAAGGAATGGTGAGATTGAAAATGAAATGAGTGGCTAGGTGAAAACCTTTTCGAGGCGCCTAGGCAAAATGAGTGACATGAGTGTCTTAGGACAAAATTTTTTGCATGATAACCACTATGGAAGACCAAACTTGATAGATTTCTTTCTCATCATATTGTTTGTATACTAAATGTGTTAGTAATTTGTAGTTTCTTTCTTTTTCATACTTCCTGAGATCTTTGAGTGATTATTGTAAAAGAGTAAGTTTCTTTTAGCTTACTCGGGGACGAGCAAGGTCTAAGTATGGGGGAGTTTGATAAGCGGTGTTTTACATACCGCAACTATGGATTATTAGCTAGTTTTGTATAGGATTATGTTACTTGTTCCTATGTATCTGTATCATGGAGCTGTTCGAGAGAAGATTTACATACGAGATTCCAAGAGATGATACAAGCATTGGAAACATTGAAGCATAGGGAAGAAGCTGCTGAAGACGAAGACGAAGACGAAGACTTGAAGAAATCAGCAATTCTGCCTCAGACAACAAGCAGCACCCGCGGGTCTCAAGCCGCACCCGCGGGTTTCATCCTCAGACAAGGATTCGGGAAGGCTAAAACCGCACCCGCGGGTATCAAGCCGCACCCGCGGTTCTCACTTTCAGCCAACCCATTCGAGAAAGATCAAGCCGCGCCCGCGGGTCTCAAGCCGCGCCCGCGACCCTCTGCCATCCAGAAGAAGCTGAAGAAATCCAAAACCGCGCCCGCGGCTCTCAACCCGCGGGTGCGGTTCCTCGACAGAAGAATCAAATTGAAGTCTTTGCCATTTGAAGTAATTTGTGTTTAATTTTGTAACTTTCCATACGTTTTTTAGACCTTAATTAGGCTGTTACATCAGCTGAGACTATTTAGGTAGTGGATGATCATCCTTGATCAACGAACCTTTGTTTTGCTTAAGTTTTTGGAAGAGTTTTCACAAACTTATGAGTTGCTAAAGTTCCTTTGTTTCACTTGGCGTTTGAAGCTTTTGGATTCAACAAGTTGTGAGTTTATCCTTTCCTTTTGTCTACTCTTTGATTGTCTCAACTCTCTTGTTTGTATTGTCGATGAACTAGATTTACTACTTTAGATTGATCACCTAAGTTAGTTGCGTCTTGTTCATATTGCTAGAGTTTGATACTTCTAGTTGAATTATCATACTTGTTGTGTAGCACAATCTACTTGCATGAACTAGTTGTGATTGTTATTAGAAAAGAGAGTTGAGTACATGTCGAGTATCCGACTAGTTGTCCATGATATTGCATGTATCTATCTATTCCTGAATGCATTGCTACTTTGTTATTGAACTTCGATAGTTTCGAGGTTATAATCGAGTAAGGGTTATTAGGACTAGTTGGACTAATAACTATTCAAGAACAGGAATTAGAACGATCACTTGAGAACTTGACATAAGGATAAAAAGGATTTTATGATCAACTTGTTAATCTAATTGTGGATAATAGCTAAGTGGAACACTTCGCTTAATCTTGTTAAAACCAAGTTGACATTCGATACTTCGTATCAAAACCCCAAAAACCCCCCCCTTTGGTTACGTTTATTGGTTAGTCATTGTGATAACTTAAGAATTTGATAAACTGATTCTCTTGGGATTCGACCCTTACTTGCGCACTATATTACTTAGTTTGCATGTTAGGATTACTTGACTTGGCACACGACAAATCAGCCTCGTCAAATTTGGCGCCGTTGCCGGGGAATCAAATTTTCTTATTTTTAAGTTCTTATCTTGACTAACTTTAGTGTTGACTAGTGAATGGTCAACACCCGTCCTACTAATCAGCCTCTTTCTAGTCTTGATTCAGAGATCGAGAGAACTTTTCATCGGAATCGAAGAGAGAACAGAGTCGGGACTGAGACAGTAGAAATGGCCGATCGAGAAGCTCTTGCTGAAGTGCAACGTCAATTGGCTGACATGCAGTTGGTCGTTAATGCTCAACGAGAGCTAATTGAGACAAGGCTACCAGGAGGTGGTGTTAATCGCACTTTGAGAGAGCGGCAAACACCGAACCTGACACAGCAACCTCAAGCTGTGGTTATTCCACCCCTTGCTCATGGGGTGACTTTTGAGCTCAAGTCGGGGGTGATCAATTTGCTCCCAAGTTTCCATGGTTTGGCGGGTGAGGATCCAATCATGCATCTGAACCAATTTCATGACATTTGCATGACAACCAAACCGCCAAATGTCACGGAAGAGCAGATTAAGATGAGAGCCTTCGGGTTCACTTTGAAGGATGGTGCTCGTTCTTGGTATTACCATTTGCCAACCGGTTCGGTTGATAATTGGGAAAAATTGCACAAGGTGTTCTTGAGCAAGTATTTTCCGGTGAAGAAGGCAAATGCTCTCAAGAAGGAGATAGCCCATGTCGAGCAAAGTGAAGACGAAACGCTCTATGACTACCTTGAACGCTTCAAGGGGTTGTGTGCTTCGTGCCCTTTTCATGGGTATGATACCGAGGATCTTGTGCTCTACATTTGCAATGGTCTCCTTAACCAAGAAAGGAGGATGGTTGATGCTGCGTGTGGTGGGAATATTCTCAACATGACGCCGGAGGATGCCATGGAGAAATTGCAAGATATGGCTGAGAGCACAAGAAGTTTTGGTAGGATATACACCAAAAAGGGAGTGCATGCAGCAAGTTCAGGGGATCCCGCTCTTGTAGCTGAGCTTGTAGAGTTGAAGAAGATGGTCTCCCAGCTGCAAAAAGGACAACAACAACAAGTAAAGGTATGTGGTATTTGTTCTGACCCTGCTCATTTTACAGATAAATGCCCTGAGCTTGAAAGTGAAGATGTTGCTGATGTCAATGCTGCTGCTGGTGGGTATGGACCCCCACGACCTCGAGGTGATCAACAAAATAACTACAACCCGAGGTATAGAGATCATCCCAATTTTCGGTGGCGTGATCCAAATGAGCCCCAACAACAAGCTCAAGGCCCTCGACCCAATGCTGGACCATCTACTGCGGAGCTGCTGAGGTCCTTGACTCAACACTTCACAACTCATGTTCAAACGACTGAGTCGAGCATCAAGAACATGGAGAAGCAAATTGGGCAGTTGGCTGAAGCTGTTACCACCATTGCACAACAAAATTCCAATTCTCTACCGTCCCAAACGGTGGTGAATCCAACCAGAAATGTGAGTGCAGTGACAACAAGAAGTGGTAAGATTTTGGGGGAAACCAAAAAGCTTGTCGAGGCTTCGGCAGAAAAATCAGATTCTGAGGATAGCCAAGAACCGCGCCCGCGGGTAGAGAGCCGCGCCCGCGGTTCCTCCACTGCGCCAGAAGTCAGTCTTCCTGAAGAGCCGCGCCCGCGGGTAGAGAGCCGCGCCCGCGGTTTTTCCACTACGCCAGAAGACAGTTGCACTGACGAGCCGCGCCCGCGGGTCGAAAACCGCACCCGCGGCTCATCCCCCGAGGTAAAAATTTCTGGTTTTCCTTCACAAAATGCTGACCTCGAAGTGGAGGATCGGGGGGATTTCCAGTTGAAACAGGACAACTACGTTCGCCCCAACTTTCCACCTCTCCACTCCACCAAACCTCCCGCCCCGTTTCCCGAAGCCCTTAGGAACACCAAAAGGCCGGAAAACGACAAGGAGTTGTTTGAGACGTTCAGCAAATGTGAGGTAAACATCCCCTTGCTCAAGTTAATTAAAAGCATTCCTCGATATGCAAAGTTTTTAAAAGAACTTTGCACAATCAAGAGGAATCAAAAGTTGAAAGGGCGACAAAAGGTGACGGTAAGCGAGCGTGTCTCCGCTGTATTTCAAAGGCGAATGCCTAAGAAGTGCAGCGATCCGGGCATGGTCAGCATACCTTGCCGTATAGGCGACACACATTTTGAACGAGCCATGCTCGATTTGGGTGCATCGATAAATGTGTTGCCTTACTCTCTCTATAAGATTCTCGGGTTAGGTCCACTTCATGAAACCGGAATTGTTATTCAACTAGCCGATAGGTCCACCGTGTGTCCTAAAGGCGTAGTTGAAAACGTTTTGGTTATGGTGGATAATTTGTTCTTTCCCGTTGATTTCTTTGTGTTAGACATGGAACATGATGGGCAAGCTGCTCCTATTTTGCTTGGGAGACCCTTCATGCGAACCGCTAACACAAAGATTGATTTGGCTAGTGGATCTCTTACTTTAGAGTTCGATGGGGAAATAGTTCAATTTAACATTTTTGATGCTATGAAACACCCCGTCGAAGATGCTGCGTCTATTTGTTCAATTGATGTAATTGATCCTATAGTATTAAAACACAGCATCGTTCACTCACCAACAATTGATTTGTCTCTTCCACCTGAGATTCAAAGTGTTCTAGCTCGTCTAGACGCTTCGGGTAAAATTTTGGCCGGTCGGCCCATGCTACTAACTTTGGAGAGCGAAAAGCTTCTTCCTTCTATTGTGCAGGCACCGGTTGAAGAGCTTGAAGAGATACGCCGGGATGCGTATGAAAATGCGGTGATCTACAAGGAAAAGACGAAAGCTTGGCATGACAAGAACATCTTGAGGAAAGATTTCAAGGTGGGAGACAAGGTCTTGCTCTACCAATCTCGTCTTCAACTTTTTCCAGGTAAGTTGCGATCCCGGTGGAATGGCCCGTATGTTGTTGCTCGAGTCTTTCCTCATGGCGCCGTTGAGTTGTTTGACAAAGACAACCACAACGTCTTCAAGGTGAATGGTCAAAGGTTAAAACCTTACCATGAGGGATTCACCAAAGTGTCTTTCGATGAAATGGTTCTAGAAGAGCCAACTTTGGAAAATTGAAGACGCGAAACCAAGTCGAGCCACGACTCTAACCAAGGCGCTGCTTGGGAGGCAACCCAGGGTATTCTTCTTTTTCCCTTGAATTTCATTTTCTTTTTAATTGTTTTGTTTTCTATTTTCTAGGAAGTCAAGACGAGAAGACGATGGTCGTTTGCTACTAAAGGAATTGACGGTTCTTCTTTTCGTTTATATAAAAAAAAAAAAAAAAAAAAAAAAAAAAAGAAAAAAGAAAAGGAATTGACGGTTCATCTTCTACCCTTCTCCATATCAACTTTCATTTTCTACCCCCTACCACACAAAACTCTCCCACCACATAAAAGCCTCTCTTCCCACTTCCCACCTCATACCCTACCTCTCAAACACCAAACCTCCCACCAAAACCTCCCTCTCTCCCAACACCAACACACTCCCACCAAATCCTCCTCACCACCCGCACCCGCACCCGCACCCGCACCCGCACCCGCGCCGGCATCCAACCGCAACCGCGGCTCAAAAGCTCCCACCCGCACCCGCACCCTCACCCTGCGCAGAAATTCTGTCCAGACGAAACCGCACCCGCGGCTACAAACCCGCACCCGCGGCCTCGCCCTGCCAAAAAAATCTCCAGCTCGCATAAACCGCACCCGCGGCCCCAAAACCGCGCCCGCGGTTCCCTCCTCGCCAGAAATCAGACAAAGGCTAAAACCGCACCCGCGGCCCCCCACCCGCGCCCGCGGTTTCCACCTCTGCGTCCAATTTACTGATTTCAGTAAGTCTTCTCCCAACCGCACTAATCATTGTTGATTTGCTTATGCCTCGGGGAGGGCTTTTTGCTATTGTGCTGCTGCTGCTGTGTGGTATATTTGTTGTGTGCGGATTTGTGGTAGCATTTGTTTTGCGTATACACTCTGATGGCTGCAGCAGGAACATCCCGAGGCCACAAAAATGATTTGTGGCAACAACAGGTTCAGACCAACTTAGCTTATTTAAGGGCTAAGCAGTGTGTAGCCACGAGATTTTTTCATCCACGTACCCTCGATGATTTGGGTATGTCTGCATGCACTGAAGCCATGCTTGAGCACGCAGGGCTGCAGGGTTTCGTGTACAGGTCAGCCCCCACTCATGCCGAGGCTACCTATCAGTTTCTGGCAAGCCTCAAGTCCAAGAACGTCTCAGAGACCACCTCCATCTCGGCCATCCAGTTCATCTACAATGGACGGTCCTTTACAGTTCAGGCTGAACAGCTGCGCCACATCTTGGGAATCTCTCAAATTCCCTCTGCAGATTATGATACTATAGTTGGTGCCAGCCCTACACAGGTCTGGTACACATGGACGGGACAAGTTCGGGATACCCACGGTAATGATTATAATGCAAAGATGTCCCATCCATGTCTCCGCCTGACACAGCGGGCTCTCTCTATGGCCTTCTTTGGGCTTTCTGAGGTGAACAAGGTGCCTGCCTACCAGCTGAAGTATCTGTATGCTCTCATGCCGGAATGTCAGGTAATTCCGGATTGGCTCTCACTTTTTGTTCACTCTTGTAAGACAGCCCGCTCAAAACCGAGGGGCCAGATTACTTTGGGTGGCATGATCACCCTCATCCTAGAGGCTGTCGTCCCCGACTGGGAGACGCTTGACTGCGTAGGTAGTCCGGACCCCTCAATGGGTCCCTATTTGCTGGATACCACGTTTCTGCAAACCCGACTTAGGTGGCTCAAGTCGGTTACAGTCAATGAAGACGAGCGGATGTGGGTTTGGCTCGGTCCTCCCGAGATTGCTCTCACCGAGGATTTTGCTTATGGGCCAGCCCATACTTTTAGGCTCAACCCAGCACCCGCTCCCCCTCGTGCAGCTGCTCGACGACGAGCTCGCGGTGGGATCAGCATACAGGAGCCGGTTCCGCAGCTGGATCAGCAGCCAGCTAACCTTGAGGATGATGATGATGACGACTTCCAGGAGCCTGCCCCTCATTTTCAGCCTCAGAGGCAATGGGGCGAAGGCTCGTCTTCTGCAGCTCCTGCTGACGTACCTTGGGAGCAACGTCTTTTCGAGCGGATTGAGTATGTCTACCAGTCGGTTCAGACGGTGAACCAGAATGTTGAGAGGCTGCAGCAGACGGTGAACCACAATTTTGAGAGGCTGCAGCAGTCGGTGGATGACTTACGGCTCGACATGCATGCTCGTTGGCCCGAATATCCAAACCGGGATGACCCGGATCAGTGAGCTTCTTTCTCTCTTCCTCATTATTTTTCTATGTCTTACACACTGAGGGCATTGTGCACTACAAGTATGGGGGAGGGAAATTAGTTCATTGCTTATCCTAGAGTAGTTTTATTTCATTGTCATTTCCATTTGGTTTTATTTAATCAAGTTTGTACTTTGCATAGAATTAAAAACAGAAAAAGCCACAAAAATACGAAAAAAGGCAAATGAAAATCCTGGGATGGAAAAATCCATGCAATAAGCGGGTAGTTCAGCTTGCATTAGGCTTGGCAAAAAAAGGACTTGAGGGCGGTAAGGAATGGTGAGATTGAAAATGAAATGAGTGGCTAGGTGAAAACCTTTTCGAGGCGCCTAGGCAAAATGAGTGACATGAGTGTCTTAGGACAAAATTTTTTGCATGATAACCACTATGGAAGACCAAACTTGATAGATTTCTTTCTCATCATATTGTTTGTATACTAAATGTGTTAGTAATTTGTAGTTTCTTTCTTTTTCATACTTCCTGAGATCTTTGAGTGATTATTGTAAAAGAGTAAGTTTCTTTTAGCTTACTCGGGGACGAGCAAGGTCTAAGTATGGGGGAGTTTGATAAGCGGTGTTTTACATACCGCAACTATGGATTATTAGCTAGTTTTGTATAGGATTATGTTACTTGTTCCTATGTATCTGTATCATGGAGCTGTTCGAGAGAAGATTTACATACGAGATTCCAAGAGATGATACAAGCATTGGAAACATTGAAGCATAGGGAAGAAGCTGCTGAAGACGAAGACGAAGACGAAGACTTGAAGAAATCAACAATTCTGCCTCAGACAACAAGCCGCACCCGCGGGTCTCAAGCCGCACCCGCGGGTTTCATCCTCAGACAAGGATTCGGGAAGGCTAAAACCGCACCCGCGGGTATCAAGCCGCACCCGCGGTTCTCACTTTCAGCCAACCCATTCGAGAAAGATCAAGCCGCGCCCGCGACCCTCTGCCATCCAGAAGAAGCTGAAGAAATCCAAAACCGCGCCCGCGGCTCTCAACCCGCGGGTGCGGTTCCTCGACAGAAGAATCAAATTGAAGTCTTTGCCATTTGAAGTAATTTGTGTTTAATTTTGTAACTTTCCATACGTTTTTTAGACCTTAATTAGGCTGTTACATCAGCTGAGACTATTTAGGTAGTGGATGATCATCCTTGATCAGCGAACCTTTGTTTTGCTTAAGTTTTTGGAAGAGTTTTCACAAACTTATGAGTTGCTAAAGTTCCTTTGTTTCACTTGGCGTTTGAAGCTTTTGGATTCAACAAGTTGTGAGTTTATCCTTTCCTTTTGTCTACTCTTTGATTGTCTCAACTCTCTTGTTTGTATTGTCGATGAACTAGATTTACTACTTTAGATTGATCACCTAAGTTAGTTGCGTCTTGTTCATATTGCTAGAGTTTGATACTTCTAGTTGAATTATCATACTTGTTGTGTAGCACAATCTACTTGCATGAACTAGTTGTGATTGTTATTAGAAAAGAGAGTTGAGTACATGTCGAGTATCCGACTAGTTGTCCATGATATTGCATGTATCTATCTATTCCTGAATGCATTGCTACTTTGTTATTGAACTTCGATAGTTTCGAGGTTATAATCGAGTAAGGGTTATTAGGACTAGTTGGACTAATAACTATTCAAGAACAGGAATTAGAACGATCACTTGAGAACTTGACATAAGGATAAAAAGGATTTTATGATCAACTTGTTAATCTAATTGTGGATAATAGCTAAGTGGAACACTTCGCTTAATCTTGTTAAAACCAAGTTGACATTCGATACTTCGTATCAAAACCCCAAAACCCCCCCCCTTTGGTTACGTTTATTGGTTAGTCATTGTGATAACTTAAGAATTTGATAAACTGATTCTCTTGGGATTCGACCCTTACTTGCGCACTATATTACTTAGTTTGCATGTTAGGATTACTTGACTTGGCACACGACAAATCAGCCTCGTCATTGGCCTCCACGAGTAATACAGAAGTAAAATCCTTAAACCCTATTCTTTCCATCGTGTTCTTGAGTGAAGAAATTGTTACCGTCGAGTTTGATCATGACCCTACAATTGCTTGAGTATTATCACGTTGATATTCTAGCTACAAACAATTGGTGCCCACCGTGGGGGGCTTGATAAAAAAAGTATCATCTTTCCACATAAAGAGAGCGTCTTTAGACCACAAAAGATGACCGAACTAAGAAGAAGGACCACTGGGTCGAAGCAGAACGTCGAGGAAGAATTGGACGCGATCAGAAGGATCGATGACGAGAGGAATCGGGAAGTAACTCTGAAATACGGTAGAGAAGTCCACACCGTACTCGGGGGATCTTCAACCAACGCCATCTCCAACGCTAAGAGGATTTCCAGAACCATCGACGAACTAGGCGTCGCAATTCCCGTCTCTCACGCCAGATCGACGAGTCAGATCTCCCCATCACGCTCGAAGACCCGAGCAAAAGGGCTAAACTTCACGGCGGCCTGGTTATCTCCCTAATCATCAGACTGCAACGTCAAGAGAATCTTGGTTGACAACGGGATTTTTGGGTTTTGATTTTCAGATTTGGGTTTTGATTTTCATATTTAGGATTTTGATTTTCAGATTTGCGGGTTTTGATTTTCAGATTTTAGAGTTTTGCTTTTAGATTTTGGGATTTTGATTTCGGGTTTTGATTTTTAAGGTTGAAGATGAAGGTGACCTTTGAAGACGGTGATGGGTGAGATTTGAGAAGGTTGAAAAAGATGGTGAGAATTACCTTAATTTTTTATTCAAGGGGTTATTAGGTAAATATTCCTTTTAATAATTGAATTTAGCTAATTAAACCACAAGTGGAAGACATAAAGTTTTTGACCCCCTATAAAATATTGCCTTATAATAGACATAAACTTTTTGACCTTCTTTTCCTCTCTCCGTAACCTATTGCGATTGAAGGGCGATTTTTGACGGCAGAAACGATTGAAGGGCGATTTTGATGGCAAAAGCGATTGAAGAGCGATTGAGGAACGATTGAAGAGCGGTTGAAGAGCTGGAAGATATCGACGTGATCAAACAGCGGATACATAACGCGCGATCACGTAATTAAAGTAGAATCGAACTCGCAGAAGGTATTAACACCGATCTCGCTCTCTTATGATTTTGATTCCCAGGTTATAGATTATCATCTTCGAATCTAACTCGCAGAAGGTATTTACATCGATCTCGCTCTCTTATGATTTTGATTCCATAGTTATAGATTATCATCTTTGAATGGAACTCGCAAAAGGTACATCGATATCGCACTCTTTTGATTTTGTTTCCATAGTTTCTTAACTTAGAATCGAACTGTATTAAAATTGGTATAACTTTTTGATGCGGGAGCATCTGAGCTATCATCAAGGATGCCCCGTCCTAAATCTAAAGATGTGCTAACCACTGGAGCTAGGGCTAAAGATCGCTATGCGCCATCATTGAAGTCATTGATAGTAGCCCGAGCTCGTATTGTAGCCATTCAAGCTCGTAGAGATCCGGTTCGAGTCAAGATGAGAAGTCAAGTACTGAAGATAAATTATACTAGACTTCAAGACGAAACTCTAGGCTTTGGAATCGCTCAATTCCGACCTCGGACGAGAGAGAACGAGCTGTTTCAAAAAGAGCTGTCGGCGACATGTCGCCAACCGCGCCCGCGGCTCCATAACCGCGCCCGCGGCTCATTCGCCAACCGCGCCCGCGGCTCCATAACCGCGCCCGCGGCTCCATAACCGCGCCCGCGGCCAGGAACTCTTTCAGAAACATTATTTTCGGATATTTATTTGTTTTCGGATTATTATTTTAGGATTTACTTTTATTGTTTATTTCTTTAGTTGGCATCCTTATGAACCCTATATAAGGCTGCCTTAGTTGTTGTTTTGCCCCCCCAGACTTTGATATTGAATACAACGTTTATCGTTTTTCCTTCCAAAAGAGAGCTTTTGTGAGAAGAGTGCCCCGTGTGCATTGTCGTTCAGTTGGCCCTAGTTGTGCTTGTGTGTGTCAATCTCCTCCATAAGGTTGGTGCTATCGGGACTCCATAGAGCAACCTCCAGGTGCCTTGACCCACCAAAGTCATTGTGTTTGGTTGTAATCATCCGTTGGGGTTTCTTCATCATTCGGTAAGGTTCTTGTTCTTAAGTTCAAGGGTTTTATCGTTGTTTGATTTGGTTCCAATTGGCCTATCATTCGACTTATCCTTCTTTCATCTCATTCTAATTCCGCCTTTCTTCTCTGTTCGAGTTCCTATTCGAGTTTGGTGTCTAGGTCGGCAACTGCGGCTTATCCCCGCATCACTTTTGGATTATTGTGACAAATTTTAGACTTGTATGCATTGGTAAGTATAATGTAAACATCTTACACTGTAAGAACTTTTGGAATTCCTTATTATGACAACTTTTAGACTTGTATGCATTGGTATGTATAATGTAAACATCTTACACTGGGACAACTTTTGGAATTCCTGCAACTTATGGGAGTTTGGGACAACTTTTGGAATATTGTGATAACTTTCAGAATTATATGTGATGTATATGTCCATTGTAAACATCTCATACTGAGAATTCCTGCAACTTATGCAATATTTTAAAAGGGATTTTGTTGTAGATTATGTCTGAGATATTGAAATATCTCATTGTGACATTCCTTATCTTCTCCGGTACATTAGATTTGAACATGTTTTTAAGTAAAAATTGGGACAGATTGTAAAAGCTTGTGACATCTTGGTAAGTAGATTTGGGACAACTTTTAACACTTTATGTATATTTTTACAAGCAGGGAAAAAATGAACATTCTTACAGTATACTATGGGGGAGAATTTCAGTGGAAAGGAGGAGAATTGGATTATGTTGGAGATTTGACAACAAAGGCATTTTTAATCGAGCCAGAGATTAATGTCAATGATTTGAGGCTAATGATTCTTCAAAGGTTCAACATCAAATTTGAAATTAAGCTGATGCATTTACATCCAACCCAAATGTTAAACAGTCTGTACATTATTGATACCAATGAGGATTTCAAGTCTTTCATGCACATGTGTACTCTAGGATCTTGGACAATGCCATTATATGTGACCTCAAATGATGGCAGAAAGGCTAAAACTACACATAGTAATAGTAGTACTGCAGCTACTATTGTTACAAAGGGATCTAGGATTGACATTGAAGACACAAAGGATGACGGAGATTAGATTTCAATGCATTCTATACTGAGATATGAAGAAGAAAATGACTTCCTGTGTGCTGGCCAGATTTTCAACAGCAAGGAGGATCTGAAAAGAGTTGTCATGGTGTATGCATTGAAGTATAATTTTGGATATACAGTAAAAAAATCAACTCCTCAGAAGTACAAGGTCGTTTGTGTAGACAAGGAGTGCAAATGGAGGGTAGTAGGAACAAAATACACTGGTATTCCAAGTTTTGAGATCAGAAAAATAAATGACAATCATACTTGCTCTTTTGATTTGAGATGTGCAAAAAGACGCCAACCATCATACGCAGTAGTTGCTGAGTTGATAAAATCTAGGTATTACAATTTTATAGTTTGCTCAAAACTATAGTTTTTGAAATATAATAGTAATACTAATACAAAATTCAGGTATGAAGGGGATAGCAATGGTCCAAACGCAAAGTCAATTCAGAATGATGTCAGAAATGAATATTATCAACATGTAAGCTACTGGAAAGCTTGGAAAGCCCAAGAATATGCCAAAAATCTTGTGCGGGGAACACCTGAGGATAACTATTCTTTGTTACCAACAAACTGTCACATGCTTAAACAAATGAATGATGGAACATACACATGTCTTGAATTAACAAGTTCGAACAAGTTCAAATATTTGTTTGTATCTATAGGAGCTTCCATATCCGGATTCAGTCACATGAGAAAGGTATGTGTATTAATTTTGTGATATATTCAGATTATTATATGTTGGGAAATGATTTGGGACAGCTATGCGGATTAATGTGTGGCAACATGAAAATTATTCTGTCTATGCCAAAAGTTGATGATCTTATTTTGTGGCAATTTGGTTTTTTATTTTTCGGGACAACTTATTATTAGGTTGATGACAAGTATAGCAGGTTTTCAGAAAATAAGATTTTGCCAATTTTCTCGCGAATAAACAAAAAATTGGGACATGATTTTGACACTGTTATTAAAACCAAAAATTTGGGACAGGATTTTTCCAAATATCTCGAATACCCAAATTTATGGGATAAGTTGTTGGTGTTAATTCTAACAAGCTGCTACAAACATGTAAAACGCAAGTGATTATGATTGATGGAACTCATCTACACAACAAGTTTGAAGGAACATTAATGAGTGCATCTGGCTAAGATGCAAATCATCAAATATTTCCACTACCATATGCTATTGTAGATTCAGAAAATGATGATTCTTGGACATGGTTTTTTCAACAGTTGCTTAATGTGATACCATGTTCAAGTTATTTGGTGTTTGTGTCTGATAGACACCTGAGCATTGGAAAATTTGTGGAGAGTGTTTACAGTTGTTCAAAACATGTAATCTACACAAGACATTTAAAAGCAAATTTGAAGACAAGATGCAAGATTCGGGGGATTCTAGATTTGTTTGATAAAGCTTCAAGAAGCTACAAGGTTAGTAGTTTTCAAGAGAGTTTCTCTTAGATTTGTCAGATGAGCGCAGAAACTGGTCAATATTTAATAGAAGAAGAGATACATAAGTGGTCAAGAGCCAACTGTCTTGGTGAGCGGTACAACATTATGACAACAAACAATTCAGAAAGTATAAATTCTGTTTTGAGAGAAGCCAGATCATATCAAATTGTTGCTCTATTAGATTATATAAGATATGTAATAGGGAAATGGTTTGTTGATCGAAGGACAGTGATTGAAAAGAACATGGATCAACTGCCTCCAAATATTGTAGTAATAATGGAGAAAAGATTCAAACTATCAAAGAAGTATGAGGTCAGGGTATTAAATGCCTTCGAATATCAGGTGCTTGGAGGGACTTTTACTGGTGTTGTAAATCTTACGCAAAAGACATGTAGCTGCAAAGTCTTTGATTTGGATCACATACCTTGTGCCCATGCAATTGCTGCAATAATCCATAGGAATCTCACTGTGACAGATTTCATTACTAAGTTATATAAGTTTAACTCTTGGTCCATGACATATAATGCTACTATATATCCTTTGCCTATGAGATCAAAATGGCAGGTACCACAAGTTATTGCTGAATAACAATGTTACCCACCTGATGTGAGAAGAAGGATAGAAAGGCCAAAAAAGCGGAGAATAAACTCAATTGGTGAATTTACAAGGAACGTGAAGAGTACATGAAGAAAATGTTCTATTTGTTCAATGCAAGGGCATAACAAGACAACATGCTTGGCAAGACGCAACTCTTAGAAACAGATGTTAAGACTAGACTTTATGATCTTTATGCTTTTTCATTTGTAAGTTGTCACAAATAGATTGTGAACATATCATCATTTAAAGTTCCTCACGTACTCGTATATTCCGAAATATTTCGAAATATTATAATCTTTTTCAAATCTAAGTTTTGTCTGTCATCTATATATATATGGTTTGGGACAACATTTGTCCCAGTGTTCCAAGTTCCAAGCTGTCACAAAACAGTCTCCGCCCTTATTAGAACTTGGAACACTGGGACAAGTTTAAAGCTGTCACAAAACAAACTAAGCCCTTATTAGAACTTGTCCCAGTGTTCCAAGTTCCAAGCTGTCACAAAACAGTCTCCACCCTTATTAGAACTTGGAACAGTGGGAGAAGTTTAAAGCTGTCACAAAACAATTAGAACTTGTCCCAGTATTCCAAGTTCCAAGCTGTCACAAAACAGTCTCCGCCCTTATTAGAACTTGGAACACTGGGACAAGTTTAAAGCTGTCACAAAACAAACTAAGCCCTTATTAGAACAAGTTCAAAGCATACACATAACTGACTTAGTTTGCAAGAGTACATGTTACATGACTTAGTTCAAAAAATGTATCAAAGTAAGAAGGAGATTGTTCATTAAAGTTTCTTCTTGCCTTGTAGAATGCAATTTTTGAAGAATGTTGTTGTACATGTGAGGAATGTAGTGCCCTTGTACGAACTACTTGTCAAAAGCTACAAAAGTGTCATAAAATAATATGTCCCAAACTAAAAACTGAACATGTCACAATGCATTTATGATGTTCAAAATACTTAATTCACCTACTCACGTATTGAATTGGGGGAGAAAAATTCTGTCATTTTCAAAGTCTGATATCCACATTACATTTATGACATTAAAAACACCAACTACCCCCATTCACCTACTCTAATAAATATATGACCGTTCAAAATTCAATTTAACACATCTTCACCTACTATCTTGATTTTTGACAGCCTTAAATTCAAACTTCCCCTAACATTGTTCTATAAATACAAATCAAACCCAACATATATCAGTCACCACGGGCAAACAAAAACTACTCAAACATCGTTGCATCTAGAAAACATTATTCAAAAATGGAAGAAAATCTTGAAAGCAAGGAACGTTGTTCAATACAACTCCTGTCAATTTTGGTACTGAAAATCTCTATACTGTTTAATCTTAATCTTCCAGTTTTTAGATCTATATATTCTAGGAATTAAGCAATCTTGTTTTCTTGCACAAAGAATTCCAAAATCTTTTACGAAGGACGCAAAAAATCTTGAGTATGCCGGATGGCCGGGATTGGCAAGTCACAACACAAGCAAAGAGTAATGACCAAGTGTGGATACTCTCTTCACTTTAGTTCATTGTTCAAAGAAAACTTGCCAAACTGGTACTAACATCTCTATACTGTTTAATCTTAAACAACCACTTTTTTGATCTGAAATCTCTATACAGAAATCTCTATACTGTTTAATTTTGAGCATTGTTTGTTGGTTTTGTGTTTGCTTTGGCAGCATGTTCCTTCTCCTCACTCCAAAAAATACTTGAATGTTGATGACAATTCCATTGTTATTAAAATGGAAGGTGGAAAACTTGGAAAGTAAATTATCGCCGTGAACGAGTTCCCCTCATCACCGCGATAATTTACTTTCCAAGTTTTTCCGCCTTCCATTTTAGGAGGCAGTTTAGGTCGGACAATTGCTTGGAGATTGGAGACGTCTTAGCATTCAAGCTCGTTCATAGGGCGAACAAAGTTTATAAGGTTGACGTATTCCGAGTCAATGATGAGTAGCAGATTAAATCATGAAGAAGTTTGATGCAGTTTTTGGATGTTCTGTGGAAAGCAAACTGTAGCTCTTAAGGTTTATAAGTTTTAATCAACTTTTGGTGCAGCTTGGAACTCATTATGATGAATGTAGTTATGGTTATTGGTGATTTATTACCAATCTTATTTTGGTATGCTTTTCTTCCATTTTACTCCAACTTATACTCTGTATTTGATTCATCTATGACTCGATGATAAACGTGTTGGGTTCTAGAGTCTGATTGTTGCAGTGTGATACAAGAACAATGTGTTGTAACGCCCCAAAACTTAAAGAGTGTTACAGCGCCAGGGATCCCATACTAGGAATCCCCACAGGCAAGTTTAAAGGATGATATAAATACGAAAGAACAACTAGAAATGAAAACAAGTAATAGTCTCGCAAGACGTCCATACAAGTAATAGTCTCGCAAGACGTCCATACAAGTACGTCGAAAAGGACCTAACATGGTCATACGATCAAAATACCAAAAACCTGCTTCAAGAGGGTTATCAAACATGTTTGTCCCCAAAGACTACAAATGCATCAAAGTACCAAAAGATGCCTAGTTTAGCAAAGCAACAATTTTTAAAACCAAAGCAAAAGCGAACCCGAGTAAACCCATCCTAGCTTGCATCAAGTCGCCTGACCTCCTCCATGCTCTGCAACAGACTGGGTACCTGACCATGTCAAACACAGTCAGTTCCCCCACCGAAATGGGGGTTAGTCTCCAACAAGAAACACCTCTACGTACCTTCTATATGTACTTCCTAATTTGGATCCGAACACACATATATAAATACGATGCAACTTCTACCCCTTCCCCAAAAGAAATTCAAAACCTCGCTCTGATACCAACTTCTGTAACGTCCCAAAACTTAAAGAGTGTTACAGCGCCACGGATCCCATACTAGGAATCCCCACATACAAGTTTAAAGGATGATATAAATACGAAAGAACAACTAGAAATGAAAACAAGTAATAGTCTCGCAAGACGTCCATACAAGTACGTCGAAAAGGACCTAACATGGTCATACGATCAAAATACCAAAAACCTGCTTCAAGAGGGTTATCAAACATGTTTGTCCCCAAAGACTACAAATGCATCAAAGTACCAAAAGATGCCTAGTTTAGCAAAGAAACAGTTTTTAAAACCAAAGCGAAAGCGAACCCGAGTAAACCCATCCTAGCTTGCATCAAGTCGCCTGACCTCCTCCATGCTCTGCAACAGACTGGGTACCTGACCATGTCAAACACAGTCAGTTCCCCCACCGAAATGGGGGTTAGTCTCCAACCAGACTAGCAAGTTATTCATAAGCATAATACGAGTAATAGGGCAAGTAAAGGAGTAACAGATTAGCAGACATGCAAACCTAAGTTATGTTTTCAGAAATGATCAGGCACGAGTAACGATTACTTACAGATTCACAAACAAACAAGCGATCAATCACAAGCAACACACAAACAAGTGTATCAAGTAAATAGAGATCCAATCGGAAAACAAATTACGAAAACGTTTCGAAAACAGGTCTAAGACTGTCTTGAACCCGAAGGTACCTTCTTGCCCGTACATTGGGCCAAATCATTCCTATACCAAAGGGTAGGGAACGGAATCACGGGCCAAGTGATCCGGTCTACCCAATTGGCAAGGCCCACCAACGACCCACTCTTCCGATAGAGCCATAATCGAGGGTGTTCCGACATAAAACCGTTCACAATCAAGTGAGGGATCGGAACAATCCTTACCCCACATATAAATCTCAAGGACAATGTGTACACACCGATAACTTCACATAATCGCATCTCAAGCATATAAGCACAATCACAAGGATAAACATATCGTCAAGATTCTCACGAAAGAAGACATGTTCAACATAACACATAATCAAGTAATCACAATAGAGCATATATTCATGTAATCACTAACATAGCATTCGTATTCCATACTTCATTAAGATTAAAGCTCATATACTATTTAGAAGTTTGATGACATGCATAATCCGATATTTTAAACTTAACCTACAACACGCAAACGCTTATAAACAACTTGCCTCAATCGACGATCAACACAAGTAATCCGTTAGTCGTATAAAGATGTCGCAAGGTTCACGAAACGGTCGCCTAAGTCGAACCTTCACGAAAAACGCCATAACTCATCACATATACATCCAAATCGAAAACCGTAAAATTCCTCATACTCGTAGGGAGATTTCTCACCTTAAAAAGTCAGCCCCAACATCCCAGAAATTACGAATTTTGCCCAGATTTTCCAGCAAGTTTACCTAATGGCCCAAAACTCAAATCCTTCCTTATTCCTCCAAATCTCAACTTCAAACAACCTATATCATCCATTACTTCCACCAATTTCAGTCCAAACATCAATTTTAGCATAAACCCCTAAATTGAAAAACTAGGGTTCATAAATTTGGGGAAAAACTCACCCAAGGCAAAAGAAGGCTGCGCAGAGGAAGCAAACGCGAGCTGCTGTTGGGCTGTGAGGAGTTGTAGTCACACGAGCTGCTGCACACGACCTGCTGCACATGACCTGTTGAACACGACCTGCTGAACAGCTGCTGCACAGAGGAGAGTGCGAGCTGCTGCGCAGAGGAAGACGCGAGCAACGTCGGCTGAGGTGTCGTTTGAGCGCGAGGGTGAGCGAGAGGCTGCTGGCTGAGCTGTTGTTTGTGAGTTGTTGGCTGAAGTCAAGAGAAAGGAGGAAGAACAGGTTCTGCGTGAAGGGAAGAGATAAGGCTTGAAACAAAACGTGAAAGAGCAAGAGGTGGGGCCCCATTATATAGTTTGTAGTAAATTCTAGATAAAAGGGTGTTAATTTAATTTTGGGTATATATCCTTTATGTAGGGATTAAATAGAGTACGTCGTATTTTTAATAAATCCCGATGAAGCGAGGCAAATTCGACGATCGCTAATTACCCAATTATTTGAAATAGACAAGAACCCGAAATTCTCAACTGAAATACGTAGCTATTAATCCGAAAGCTTCCAGGAGAATCAAGTTCGGCATAATTATACTGGAATATGTTACTACTAGTAGGTGAGCTCGATATCACCATATATTACAGAGCCAATAATTTACGGGGCATTTCATGTGTAATTGTACAAGAACGAGTGAGCAAAATATAGTTGCACAAGAGCATAGTGTAGTTCATGTATATTGATATTATAATCTTTTTCAAATCTAATTTTGTCTGTCATCTATATATATATGGCCCTTGCTAAATACAGCCCGGGCGTTTTCTGAATAACGCCCGGGCCCTCGCGTTACGCGAGGGAGCGCATCCTCGCAGAACGCGAGGGTGCGTCACCTCGCAGAACGCGAGGGTGTTTTTTCCCTATTAAAGGGGAAAAACCCTACTCGGCCCATTTTTTACATCACACACAATTTTCTACCGCCGCTCTCGCGTTTTCTCTCGGTTCAAACTTCTTCTTCTTCCTCTTTTCACTTCAAATCTCCATATAAGGTATGTTTCTTATACTCTTATGCTTTCTAATGTTGTTTCTAGATGAATATATGTTGTTAGTATAGGAAATTGCATATTATATGATGTTTTGATATTGAATGTTGATTTAGAAATGGTTGTATAATGGATGAAAGATGATGATTTTGAATTATGGTTGATGAGTGGATGTTGTTTTATGTTGAAATTCATTAGGGTAAGGGTTTTTGATTAGGGTTGTTGATTTTATTGAGGGTTTTGATGTTTATTTGGTAATTTACTTAAATTGATAGGTATTTTAGCTAAAATATTGAATTTCCGCCGGAAATTGTCGCTGGAAACTGAAGAAAGTGCAAATTCACGCAGAACGCTACATCCCTCGCGTTCTGCGAGAATCATGTCCCTCGCGTTCTGCGAGAGTCATGTCCTTCGCAGAACGCGAGGAGTTTCCATAACTGGCAATTCTGTTTGTTCTGCAGAATATATGTTTGTGTTTTTTGGTTGTTTGTTCTGTTTTCTGATTTTATTTTCTGCGTTCGTTTATTTATTGATTTTACTTTGTATTGTTTTAGGCAATGTATCGTCCTGGTCGTTCGACTCGTCGGAGAAACAGAGATGCTGTTAGGGAAGAACCCCCGGTTGAAAAACGAAAGGGGAAGGGGAAAGCAAAGAAGAGTCACCCCGTACAGCTCTTCCCAGAGGGACTCCCCGACGTTGAAGAACGTCCCAATCCCAATTGGTCCCAAGGTAGTTATTCAACTGGACAACCGCGTAGTAGTTGGGAGTCATACCCAGTTGGCTGGGACCTTGTTTCCCAAGATAGTTATTCTACTGGACAACCGGGTTGCTGGGACCAGTTTTTTGAACATAATGCAGTTATGGAAGTCGGACAGGGGTTGGCGGGAGGCAGTTGGGGCGGTGGAGAAGGGATGGTTGGACAAAGTTGGGGCGGTGGATATGTCGAGGGAAGTGGACAAGCTTGTTCTTCTTCACACAATCAAGCCCCAGAACCGATGGAAGCAGAAATGGAGGATGAATTTTTTGGGGATGAAGAAGAGGAACAAGAAAAAGAAGGTGATGATGTTGAAGAAGAAGAAGAAGAAGAAGAAGAAGAAGAAGTGGTCGAGAAACGCAAAAGAAAGAGGAAGTCCAAGAAGAATGAGCCAAAGTATGATCCTGAGCTCACTCATGACACACCTGGAGGTCCAGAAGATCCCGAGTTGCTTAAGGGATTTGAAGCACATGTTGCGTTCCACATCCAGAAAGGGGAGGTAATTTAATTATTTATTTATTTTCTGCATTTTCAATACATTGCACATATTCTGCAGAATTATCAGAAAATGCAAGATATATGCATCTTCTCGCAGAACGCGAGAAGTGGCACACTCGCAGAACGCGAGGAAATGCACATATTATGCATTTCCTGATAAATCTGCAAAAACTGAATTTTTTGAAAATTTGGTCTGCAGTGTGTAATTTTTGTATTTTTCTGCAGTTGAAAGGTCCGATGAAGGCACAACAACGGACAAAGCAAAGCAGTGATTGGCCATTGGACAACAATGACTGGTCAGAGATTCCCGGTGCAGTTGGACTGTCAGATCTACCTGACATGATGTACGAAGAAATCGACTTTCCGTTGATTGAAGCGTTCATCGAACGGTGGCAACCGGAGACAAATTCATTCCACCTCCCTTGTGGTGAGATCACTATTGGCCTTCTTGATGTACATATGATTTTAGGCCTACCTATAGAAGGGAAAGCAATGACGACATGTAAGAAACTGGGTGCCAAGTTTAGTCATGATGAGATTCTAAAATACTATGGTAGGAAGGGGGCGGAAATTTTTGGAATAGATCCTCATACTTTAGATTCTGGGAGGGTGAAAGCTGAATGGTTTAAAAGGCATTGTGAAAACCTAGGTCCAGAGCGAAAGGTTTTAGGTTGGGTGTTGTATACTGCTTCCTCGCTCTTATTTCCGGACAAGTCACAGAACTTGATTCGGCTTAGATATGGGCCTTTTTTGGAAACCTATGTCCATGCTACGGGCATATCATGGGGTTCAGCTGCTTTGGCCCATCTGTATAGGCAGCTGGGGATATGCACACGACAGGGTTGTGCCCAGATGTCTTTCTGTTACACCTTGTTGCAGGTATTATACTTTCTAAGCGTTTAATTTACATACTTATATATATTTTCATATTTAACGTACTTTGTATTTCTTAGGCATGGATCTACAACTACTTCCCACACTTTCGACCTACTGAACGTCCTCGGTGGAGAGCGGAGCAACCATGGGCATACCGGTGGATGCCTAAGAATGTAAAGGTGAAGAAGGGGCAAGTCGGAAGGGACTATAGGGGAGCGCTCGATATTCTTATGTCGGAGATGGTAAGTTTCTGCATTTTTGAGTACGCAGCAGTCATTTGTTTGATTACGGAACATTTTCTTGCAGAACGCGAGTTTGTGGCTCCTCACAGAACGCGAGGATGCACACACTCGCAGAACGCGAGAAAATACAAGTTTCTGCATTTTGTCCTAGTTTCTGCATTTTGTGATGTTTTATAGACTTCACCAGGCATTTTTCTGTCATTTTTTTAGGTATGTTGGAACCCGTATGGAGCACAAGACTTCACCGATCCTGAGCTTGCTCCCGCTCTATTTCACGGGGTGCTATCCTGCTGTGACATCACCGAACCACACATGCCTGATAGGTGTCCGAGACAATTTGGGAGAGTGCAGCGTATTCCTAGGCCAGTCATCGAACCGCTCAAAGCTCATAGGTTGAAAAACATTAGGTGTTATAGTGTTTTTTATGACGCCAACCAATGGCTTTGGGAGTCAAGAGATGTTCACTCTTTGTCTCTCGATGATATGGGGCCAGTTGCCTTTGCACCACATGAATGCTCCCATGATTACATGGATTGGTACATCAAGAGGACCCATAGGTATATCCGTCCTGCAATCCCTGGGATGATTACTGAGAGACAGGTAATATTAATTGTTTTGGTTTATCTTGCGTTTCTAGTCTTTGTTTGTCTCTAATATTAACATAGAATGAATGTTTACTTGCGTATAGGTGATTGGCCGGGTGTACAATGACATGGACCGGTATCGGTTTGCCACTCCAGAGGATTTTTCTTCAATTCACGCCAATTTGCTACTATGTATGTCAAATCTCGCATCCATCTCAACATTAGTGTGCTCCCATGCAGACGGTCTTCTTTGCGTTGACCTAGGTTGTTTGTTAGGAGCTCCGACTGGACGACCTCCGGTGTGCTTTGAAATAGCCGGCTCTTTTAGAGGAGTATTTACTTTCCCAATGTCTAAAACAGTTTGTGCACACTTTTCTTGATCATGGGGGCACAATTTCGGAAACGTTTCCTCATAGAAAGTCTGAAAAAGACGCCTTGCCACCTTACTCTTAACTTCCAGTATGCCGGGAACATCAACTTCTTCCAAACTCAAAGTCCTCCAGAAAGGGTGCAACTCTGATACTCTTAGTGGTCTTTGCTCCTTCCAATGTCTTACAATCTGATGAACACACATCAACTCATCTCTAATCTTGATCCCGCAGCTACAAAACATATTAAAGTGCGCACCTAATCTCTCCCCCTTCGTGTATTCCTTAAGCAAAAATTCTATGCATTTGTAAGAGACTTTGAACTTCAAGACTTTAAACAAGTCGGCCCCTTCAACAACTGTGAAGCTCTTATTCAAACTCTCGGTGAAAGACACAGTAATCTCCTTAAGTTGGTTCTCCGCCATTGTTTTGTATTCTTTGAACATTGTGTCTAGCCTAGCATTTCCACTTGACAAGTATGACTTAAGACATGAATGTGCTCCTTCAACTCTAAAATGTTCGAAAAACAATAAAATGCAAATACAAATCAGAACCTGTGGATCCTTCTGTAATGTGCAACTCCTCGCGTTCTGCGAGGTCTGTACACGTCGCGTTCTGCGAGTTAATACATTACTCGCGTTCTGCGAGGTGTGCATTACAGAAGCTCTTTTTATCATATGTAGAAGGTAGACAGAAATTACAGAATATACCTGTTTGTCGTGTTATTCCCGAGAGTGAAGACATTATCCGTCCATGCTGAAACAAGTCTTTCTTTGTAACGGTTTAGCCAATTCATTCTCACGTACTTCAATACGGTTGGATAAGCTCGCCATTCGTCCTCAAGTTTCTTCAAAGTACTCTTGTAATCTTCTTCAGTGGTTTGTTCGAACACGTTATAATAATCATTTGAAATATGAACCCCCAATGCTTGTGTGCCCATAGCTATCTTCGCTCTCGCCTCTATGTTCTTCCTTACATGTCGCCTACATAAGAGAAACTTTGCATTTGGCCATAACTTGTCTGTTGCATTCATAAGAGCCATCTCACGGTCAGTGACGAAGCAAGTAGGCGATGCTCCTATTCTCAAATACATCGTCTGCAGCTGCTGCAACACCCAGAAATAACTATCCTCGCTCTCAGCCTCTAACCATACCCCGCACACAACAAAATTCTTCCATGTAGAAGTCAAACCGACTATCTCCAGGAAGGGAACATTGTACCTTAAACCAAAATACAGTAAGATAAATACAACATAAAAACAGAATGATAAATACTTACCTATTCGTGCTATAAGTCGAGTCCATCAAAAGGACATATGGAAACGCCTTTAAGAGTTTCATTGATTCGGGGCTAGCAAAGAACAAGTCGCCTATTATCGAAGGATTCGTTGCACTTGGCCTATACTCCATGAAGTAGTTGCTCTCTTTGCATTGGTGAAAGAATTCTTGAACCACGGTTCTACCTTCCATTTCCTCTTCCCTTATATGTCTTACCAAATTGTACACTTGGTTCTTCTTTAACTTCCGGGATCCTTGTTTATCTCAGTGTAAATCTGATTTGGAGAACAATGTGAAAGTACCATCTCACGAACCTTTTTCTTTTGATCCGGGGTTGGCCTCCCGGCAAATGCATTCCCGACCAAACTATCTCCAATAGGATGGTTGTGCAAACCACAAACAACCACTAATCTCCAATTCTCTTCAACCCGGTTCTCCATGAGCTTCAACTGAAATTTACACCCCGTTTTCTTGCTCTTTGTGTTTGATCTAACACCGACACCTTTAGGCCTATGGCTTCCCCCTTTCTCACAAATGATTTGAACCTTACCACTTTGCCCCGGTTTAGATGGTACACTCCTTCCAATAGAGATCATAAACTTGTGTTGCTTTGCAACATTCAAAGCCCACAAATGACCAATCTCCTTAGAGGCAAACACTTGCTCCGTAGTGAAATATTCTGAATAATCCCTAGAAACAACCTCTTCCTCACATACGGGACTATCAAACTTTGGTGCAGTGCGTAAAGAGGGAAGAAAACACATCTCCTCTCCTACGGTTGTTGGTGGGTTAGCAAATTGTGAATCAAACGCATCATAGCTTGATGGCACCTCATATGTACATGGCAATTCATAAGTAGATGGCATGGGCAACTCATAAGTAGATGGCACGGACAACTCATAAGTAAATGGCACAGGCAATTCATATGTAGATGGCACATGTTGTTCATATAAAGATGGTTGATGATAATATCCAAAGTGGTCAATCCCTAAATCAAATGACGGTGGCGAACATGGCCTTGTATTCCAGGAGGGGTAGTTGTAGTCATTCAACTGGATTGCATTCAATCCAGTGAACAAAGAAAAATTCACCTATACACAATGCTTCTGTTAATACTCTGTAATGTGCAACTTTTCGCGTTTTGCGAGGGGGCACATCTCACGTGACGCGAGTGGCTTCCTCTCGCAGAACGCGAGAAGTTGCTATTTCCTGAAACTAGTCATTCAACGGGATAATTTAACATAACATGAGTTCCTACATTAAAACCCCTTAAAACCCTAAAAACATGAACACATCTAAGTTTTTGACATTATATGCAAAAGTCATCTCTTCAACACTTACTACTACTAGATTTAACATGAAATACAACATAATAAGTTCATTTTAGCTCTTAATGGTGCAAAACAAATTAAAATTCAAAAATTAAGTAAGAACATTACCTCATTTGCATGGTAACTTGATGAACCATCATCTCCATTCTCTCCTTTGTTGAATTCCTCTTCATCTTCCATTATTTTAGGTGTTTTTAGAGTGTTTTGAAGTTTTAAGGTTTTGAAAATGGGTTTTAATGGAGGGTGAAAGAGGTGAAAGATGATAAAAAATGTGTTAGGGTAGGGTTAATAGGTGTTACGGATTACTTAAAATAAGGGGGTAGTTATTACAGTTAGGTGGGGACAAGACATGTAGTAATGGCGCACAACAACGTCCATCTGACATGCTAATCTCGCGTTCTGCGAGGACACGTACACTCGCGGAACGCGAGAACACGTACACTCGCGGAACGCGAGATTAGCATGCATGTAATTAACCTAATTTTTTGCTAATCTCGCGTAATGCGAGTGTACGTGTTCTCGCAGAACGCGAGTGACCCGGCGTTGTTTGAATAAAGCACCGGGCTGTATATAAGAACCGTGTATATATATATGGTTTGGGACAGCATCTGTCATAGTATTCCAAGTTCCAAGATGTCACAAAACAGTCTCCGCCCTTATCAGAACTTGGAACACTGGGACAAGTTTAAAGCTGTCACAAAACAATCTATCCCTTATTAGAACTTGTCCCGGTGTTTTAAGTTTAAACTGTCACAAAACAATTTAAGCCCTTATTAGAACATGTCTCAGTGTTCCAAGTTCCAAGATTTCACAAAACAGTCTCCGCCCTTAATAGAACTTGGAACACTGCGACAAGTTTAAGCTGTCACAAAACAATCTAAACCCTTATTAGAACTTGTCCCAGTGTTCCAAGTTCCAAGCTGTCACAAAACAGTCTCATCCATTATTAGAACTTGGAACACTGGGACAAGTTTAAAGCTGTCACAAAACAATCTAAGCCCTTATTAGAACATGTCCCAGTGTTCCAAGTTCCAAGATGTCACAAAACAGTCTAAACCCTTATTAGAACTTGTCCTAGTGTTCCAAGTTCCAAGTTGTCACAAAACAGTCTAAGCCCTTATTAGAACAAGTTCAAAGCATACACATAACTGACGTAGTTTGCAAGAGTACATGTTACATGACCTAAGATTGTTCGTTAATGTTTCGTCTTGCCTTGTAGAATGCAATTTTTGAAGAATGTTGTTGTACATGTGAGGAATGTAGTGCCCTTGTACGAACTACTTGTCAAAAACTACAAAAGTGTCATAAAATAATATGTCCCAAACTAAAAACTAAACATGTCACAATGTATTTATGATGTTCAAAATAATTTATTCACCTACTCATGTATTGAATTGGGGGAGAAATTTTTTGTCATATTCAATGTCTGATATCCACATTACATTTATTGAAATTTTCACCCTACTCTATTGAATTTATGACAGTAAAAACACCAACTACCCCCATTCACATACTCTAATAAATATATGACCGTTCAAAATTCAAATTAACACATCTTTACCTACTATCTTGAATTTTGACAGCCTTAAATTCAAACTTCACCTAACATTGTTCTATAAATACAAATCAAACCCAACATATTTAAAAGAACTTGTCCCTGTGTTCCAAGTTCAAAGCTGTCACAAAACACACTAAGCCGTTATTGAACTTAGAATACTGGGAATAGTTCAAAGATTGTCTGACAATGAAGTTTTTACATTACAACATGTATCAAGCACCATATAATTATTTGATTAAAAGTAATTAATACATTACAACACAATCCAACCCACTTGCTATGAGGTAAAATAATAGATTTTATATGGTTGGTCCAATTTCTATCCAACGGGTCAAGTCAAATTTAATAAATGAATTTAATTTCTCATCTAATACCTACCCCCACCAACCTTACATTTATAATACCTACCAGTCTAACTAAAATTCAACCTTGGAGATTTCTTTATATACCTTTGTATTCCAAAGTTATTTTAAACACGAAATCTCTTGAAAACACAATTCCTGTATTTTTTTTATTGAGATGGAACGCTCATATGATGAGATTGAAATTGATCATCTAGATAGAATGTTTTCTATTGAGATGGATCGCTCTTGTGTTGAAGGGGATTGTCGTCTGGTATTTAATCTTATTCATTCTGAATATCTTATTGTTCAATCATGAATTATACATGTTTTTAATGTGGATCTAACCAGAATAAGTACTTTTTGGATGAAGAAATTTCCTCAAGAACACTGTGAGAAATACTTGAAGAACTTCAAGGACCGACCAATCAGACTCTCACTTAGACAACGTCATTGGGATGTGATGCTGAAGTTCAGAAACAATATGTTCAGAATATGAAAAGGTTGGAGGAAATTCGTTCAATACAATGAGCTAAAAGAAAGAGATGATTGTATATTTCATTTGGAAGCACCATGGCCCCAGAAAGACAAAGATTTTGCCTTCTATAGTGTGCATATCGTTAAGTTTATCTAAATTTTCTTAGTTATCGTTTTTAAGTTATTTGATTTTAGATATTACAAGTTTTCTTGACCTCTACGGATACGTGCCTGAAACTTTTCAATAATTTTATGATAACATGTTCACGGTTGTCAGAAAAACTCTCCTTTATAAGTTCACACTATGACAAGTTCTCAATTGTCACAAAGCAGTATCTACCCTTATTAGAACTAGACACACTTTGACAAGTATTCGGTTATCACAAAACAGTCAGTAACCTTATAAGAACTTGGAACACTGGGAAAAGTTCAAAGCTGTAACAAAACACACTAAGCCCTATTAGAACTTGTCCCATTGTTCCAAGTTCAAAGTTGTCACAGAGGACTCTAAGCTCTTATTAAAACTTGGAACACTGGGACATACTAAAAACATGGAACACTTAGATCTTAATTCGCCTCCCAAAACATATTAAACAATCGTTCATAAAAGAAAACTTAAAATTGATGGAACAATGATGGAATTCGGCTTTCATTTCCTGCCCCTAATTTAACCTGTCACAATTCATTTTTTAATATAATAGGACTTAGTATAATAACTTGCATCTCACAAATAAAGAGATATCAAATTAGTAATTGACTTGCAAAGTAAATATATATATATGAATAGAATAACGAGTTATACTAGATAGTTCTTCTAACACATAATCGTTCACCGTTAAAACATAAGAATCTACAACCAGAAGTACCACATATGTAGACAATAGGAAGTTACTAATATTAATTGCATCTAAATCTCTGGTTTCTCTAGGAAATGCTTGGGCTCGTTGGTGTTGTAGCTCTTCACAATTTTAGCTAGAGAGTTTGCGTTGTCATAGTGCATGTTGATGAGGACTTCATTGACATCGAAAGAAGAGTTAAGCTGGAGAAGAAACATACATAAAAATCAGATTAAAGAGTTAGTTTGCTTGATCAAATTCTATATAAAACTGAAATTTAAATTAACTTCTTACGAGATAAAGTTATATCTTTTTCCATCCTCTTTGATTTTCGGTTTCAGTTGGAAGTTGCTTTGCTTCTTCGATTTTCTGAAGCACTACATACTTCTTCTCTATCATTCCCACAAGTTCAGCATCTCCACTAATTATGGACTTCCTTATGGTGTGCCTCAGGGAGTCTGGTGTCTCTACAGTGTCTGCATGCATAAACCTTGAATCATTAAAATTGACTTCTAAACATAAAAAAATCAATCTAATACATTATACATACAATTGATTAGGCCGCCATTGGCTTTGGCCCATTGGAAGTCATGCCACATTCTCTGATATGTTTCTGTCACTGGGGAGAATTCAGAGTCGTTGATATCAATTTCCTGCTATACCGAGACATCAAAATATATATTATAACAACACACATCAAATTGGAATAGGGATTTCACAAATACCTAAGTAGTTTAAGGAGTGAAATTGATGATATATAATTTTGGACATATAGAGAAAGGAAAACAGTTTTCAATAGAACTCTACCAAAAAGGGAAACGGTTTTCATCCAAAAAAGGAATTATAGGAAAATGTTTACCTGATGTACCAATGTTGTGACATTGAAATATTTGTTAAGAATTCGAAATCGGAAAGTATGAAAAATATTTCGGTTGTTTTAGGGTTTTTATCTAGAAGTTGATTGCAGAAAATGACTAACGAAAACTTGTAATATTAGAACATTGATAGAAAAGGAATTGATGACAACAAAAATCAATTTGGGACAAAGTGTTGTCCCAAAATACCTAAGTAGATCAAGGAATTGATGATACATAGTTTAGGACAACCAGAAAATAACTTCCAATAGAACTTTACAAAAAGGTAAACAATTTTCATAAAAAATGAATCATAGGAAAATGTTTACCTGGTTTGCCATGGTTTTGTGATTGAAGAATGATTTTAGAAACCGAACGCGTAAAGGATGAAGAATATTACAGTGTTTTTAGGGGGTTTTTCCCTAGAGGTTGATTGCTGAAAGTGACGGTGGAAGACTTGTATATATAGAACATTTTGGGTGACACGAACCGTCAAAAAATGTTAGAAAAACCGTAAAAAGAAGATAAAGTTAGAAAACCGTCAAAAAAGGTGTAACCGTCAAAAAGTTTAAGGGGACGAGTGTTTTACTTTACTGAACCATATTTCAATAGACCACAATTTAAACCTGTCCCAAAAATTATATGAGTTTCACAATCTGGGACCTCTTAATCACCATTATTAAAATATGAAACAACACAAAAAATGCAAAAAAAAATTCAAACATTTCAAAACACAAAAAACGTTGACGGAGAAATCTGTAAGTGATTATTCAACTGTTTACCAAGCATCACACCAACAAAGCTGTCTAATTTGAATATAATACTTTTTTGATCGAACATAGAGAGGAAACAATATAAACTACTTTATGGAGATGAAATTTAGAATTTTGAGATATCAAGTTTTTGGGTTGATCCTTCGTCAAGGATTTGGAAGACTTGGCCATGGAACGTATCATAAGGCTTAGCCAACTTTTCCAAAATCTTTGACGAAGGATCTTCCCAAAAATTTGAAAAGAAATTTTCTGGGACAAGTGAATGGTGTTGGCGATGGGATTCTAAATCTATTTAAAAGGATAGGATGTAATAAATCTTGGTAGGTGTGAATGTTGGTCGGTCCAATTGCAAAAGAGTTGAAACTTTTAATTCATTTATTATTTCATCTAATACTACCCTCGATAAATGTGCATTAAAACCGTCAATAGAACTTCTAACACTCTTTTCAACTTCTTTACAACCAGTTACTTTGTGACAAGTTTGAACCTGTCACAAATAATCTTTAATAGTTGTCATATTTGTCCCAAACTAGTTGAACATGTCACAAATCACTCCTTCACATTTATTTCAACATATCATACTGCGACAAGTTTCTACTTGTCCCAAAAACTCATTTACCCGTATTAGATACTTGTTACACTATTTCAAGTTTATCCACTCTTCAACATTTTGACATTTGATTATCGGAAAATATCGACACAAAAAATATTGGAAAATATATATAAAAGTGTTTATAAACACTTGCAAAACAAACCCTAAGTAGAGGTGATAAGTTCTAGGTAACAAAACCAAATATTCCACCATCAAGATCCAATCGGCAAAAATGTCAGATTACGTTTCTATAGAGAATGTTGCTCGTATTTTCAAACTATTACCGATAAAGAAACTACTGCAATACCGAAGTGTATGCAAGGAGTGGAAAAAACTCATAGATTCCCCTTTTTTTCAAAATACGGCACCTTAGAATGCAAAATACATCTATTCTTCTGCAAGACCAGGAATCAATGTGTTTTTTTGTTCTGAATCCTGATGTTCTTCCGTCAGTATTTCCAGTTATGGCGCCTATTGAAGAACAATACAAATTATTGGCAACCCATAATGGTGTAGTCTGTATTGCAGATTTCACTAAATCAGCCATAGTTTTATGGAATCCTTCAATTCGTAAGCTTTCGCTTCCTATATTACTTCCATCCTTTTCAGATTGCAACATAGAAGACGCTAGGTCTATACTGAAAGGTTGGTATGGTTTCTGGATAGATCCAAGTTCAAATGAGTTCAAATTCCTTGCAAGTAAACACATTTGTGACAACAAGTCGGTGCTTTTAGATTCTGTGGGTATAATTTACTCGTCCATTAATAAAAAATGGAGAACAATTTATCAACAGGAAATAAATGATTGGGTTTGCCAACATAGAGGGCCTCCAGTAATGATAGAAGGAATTGCCTATTGGGCAGGTTTTTTGCGTGAATTCAAGCGTGAAGAGAAACCTAGATATATTTTTAGCTTTGACTTTGTATTGGAACGATGTCACCACATCTAGATGCCAATAGAGGAGAAAAATGATTCCTATTTTGGAAGTATGCTCTTTAGTTGGAAGGGGAAACTTGCAATATTATGTAAGATAGTGCTGAATTCTAGTTCGATATGTTAAAGAAATACCCCATCTCACTACCTCATCTGTTAAAGATTTGACACAATAGCAAGACCCCGTCTCATTCCACAAAACCAAGGCTTAGTGAGGCCTCAATGTGTAAATCCATGAGCCTATTTTCATGCAAAATTCATCACAGTTTAGATAAGAATCACAATGCAAACACCATAATTAAACTTTGACCTTGCAGATAAGATGTATACATGCATCACACTTGCTCAAAATGAAATATAAGGATTAATTAAAATAGATAACATGTACACCATATACTTTGCAAGTATTAAATTTTGACCTTGCAGATAAGATGTAAACATGCATCATACTTGCTCAAAGTGAATTTTAGGGTACTAAATTATAATACATAGCTTGTTTAGACCAACCCGAACCAATATTGTATTGCAGATCCAGAGCATGTTTTATATTGGCCCCAAGTAATAGCTAACAACAGAGCAGTGTTAAAAAAAAGTGAGTCATTATTAGGTCTTACATCATCTACACACTAGTTCTCCACACCGAGAGCCTTCCTTATATTCTCCTCAAGCTTCTCAACATCAGAAATGGAAATTAAAGTGTGCAGCATGTTCCCGTTTAAGGGCATCTTTTGCCTCTGTCAATGCTAGAACAAGAGAGTAGAGAGTAAGAGAGTATGTGTTCTCCATTTGTCTAAGCAAATCTAAAGCCTATTTATAGGCCAATACATGAAAATGTCAAAAGGTCATGTGTTACATGTACATCCATAACATAAGATAATATAACATGATTCTAATTTTGATATAAAACAATATACATAATTAGGCAGTATTCTTTAGAGCGAGAAAACCCACAAAAATTTCATTTATTATGAAATGAATTTTTTTTTTTGCTAAATCTCATATTCACTGTTTTTTCGCTCCCAATCGGAATAGGTATTATGGATCAAGACCCTGCTCAGATTCTTTTAAGCCATTTTATGTGAGTTAGTTGAAGAGAGGGGATGAGCGGTTATCCATGGTGCTTTTGTCGCCACAGTCCAGGAATAACCAGATGAGTATGATATTGTCCAAGAGCGAGCTAGGACATTAGGTGGGGTGTCCAAGATCCAGGTCGGACACTTTTTCCACTACTGTTATGAGCTCATGCTGGTGGGTCTGCACACTGATAGGACTTACGGTATTTGTACTGGTATTCATGAAGGTTATGTAGTAGCCACATGTGGAGTTGTTAGGTATAGACGTCACAACTATGTAGAGGGACACCATTTCGTTTAAAGAGGTGAGACATGACGTATTGCAATGACTAACAACATTCCTCATCAGAGACTTATAGCACATCAGACTTGGATGACAGAGAACTAAGCCATGCGCATGTGTTCGATTTATGCGACGGCGCATCCGTTTAATGATTCAGAGATAGATACTTGGAGTTAGATTGAGATATGTGTATTTATGTCTTTTTATTGTTGATACGTATAGGGTTGAGATTACTCCTCAGGGATTTGTTGTGTACGAGTTATTTAGACGATTTTAGCTTTATTTTTAGTATAGATAGATGTAATGTGGAAATGTTTGTAATGCGGATATATTTTAGAAAAACTAATCACTAAGTTAATATATCATATATGATTCTGTGTTTGATTATTATTGACTATCTGTGTAGTTTGCTCCACCCTAACACGGTTTAGTTTTTGACTTGTTATGCAGTGTTGGAAAATGTTTGAGACTAGAGAGTTCATTTCCACTTAATATATTTTGGAGAGTAGAAAACCACTAGAATATGCATTCATAAACCATTTTATCACATATTAATGATATAAAAAAGTAGGTTGCGCATGGGAAGTGAGACTCCAAACAAAAGAAAATGATTGAAAACTATAGAATATGCTCCAATGACGTAGATAGAGAAGAATATATACAATTTTTTTATAGGACCAAATTACTTGATAAAGTTTTCCAATTTTCACAGATTTTCTTGTGAATATCAAAAACTAACTCTGAGCATGCAATATAATCAGCTCGGGACTCAATTAGAGAATTTTACAAATCCAAGAGTAAGCTTACAGAAGCTCTTTACATAGCCAAAAATGCCATGAGTACCAGCTAAATGTTAAAGAGATTGCTACGAAAACAAAGTAAAAAGTAAGTAGATCACTTATACTTTTAGCTCACTAAAACTTTTGAAGATACAGTTCCGCTCCTTACACTTTTGAAGTACAACTCTGTGCTTCCCCTATTAATTGCTATGGGTTTGGATTGTTTGAATTGTTGGTGATACTTTTTGATTGTTTTAATGGTTCTAAGTACTTTGAAGATACAACTTTTTGCTTCCCCTATTGATTGCTCTGCTATTCACTGACACATTGTAGTGGTGTATAAACGCAGGTTGAAGCTTAAAGAGGCTGCTATGAAAGCAAAGTAAAAAGTAGCTAACTTATACTTTTAGCTCACTTACACTTCTGAAGATACATCTCTACTCTTCACTTGCACTTTAGAAGATACAACTCTTTGCTTACCCTATTAATTGTTATGGGTTCTGATTGTTTGAATGGGTGTAAGTACTTTGATACTGCTTATACTTTTTGTTTGAATGGCTGGTGATATTTTTTTGATAGTTTGAATGGTTTTAAGTACTTTAAAGATACAACTTTTTGCTTCCCCTATTGATTTCTCTGCTATTCACTTACACATTGTAGTGGTATATAAACGCATCTTGAAGCTTAAATGATTTAAATGTTTTTCAACCTAATTCTTCCCAGAAATGGGCCCATATGTTTATTGTTGTTATAAATAATGATGTGGTTTAAAATTTTAATCTTCCAAAGTCATAATAAAAGTTCCTTACTAATTAATCTTTGACCAAATAAATTGTAATGTGGTACAATTAATATCGTCAATTGCCTACTAAACTTGACCAACAAAATGACAGCTCGTGAACAAATACACCCTTTGCTAACACAATTCAAATAATGTTTTTCATTTTTATTGCTACAAGTTGTAATCAAGGGGGGTTATATTTTGATGGGAAAAATAAAATTCATTGTCATACTTATAAATCAAGTTCAATTACATCTCCCGTGAGTAGCGCGTTATTTGTGCTTCTTTTCCTTTCAAAAGCTAGGCTTTGAAAAGGACGTAAGCATTGCGTTGAGATCCTAACATAATCTACGCACTGATAAGAGTTTCATCAACTTGGATTTATACAAAATGATCTTTACCTCAACTAGGTTCATTTATGATGAAACTTATCTCATGTTTTATGGTAGTTTGATTTTATCCACGCCTACGCTTTCATGAAATGTTATGGAGATGCATTTGAGGTGGAACTTCAAACCTTAATTCACAACTTACCTTGGCCTCTGAATTCGTTGGAGGCATTTCGTTCCCGCCCATAAGGCCTTCTACATCATACAGAGATGTTGGCACTTGGTCGACCCTCATGTTGATGAAATTCGTCTACTTTCACACTAGACGACACATTAACGAAGTAGCAAATACTCTTGCTCAATTTCTCCCTCTCTCTTGCATGTTGATATGAATGCATCTGAGTATAATGCTTTTACTTGGTTAATAATACACCTTGACATGTTGAAGTGATCATCAAATCAGATCAACAACTAACTGAAGTGCTTGATGATAAACCCATGAATATTACACCCCTAGTTTTCTTGGTGGAGTGAATGTGTTAGATTCCTTTCATCACCATACCATACCAAAGGTGATTAACTAATGGAGATTTCACCCCTAGTTTTTCTTGGTGGAATGAATGAGTTAGGTTCCGATCACCATCACGGATCAGAGCACGCCTCAAGGGACGAAAGGTCATTTACAAAAGTTCTTACAGATCACCAATCAACACAAAACTTCACATCGACAACGGAAACCAAACTCACAACCTCTTGAGAGCAAGTGACCTGTCCTTACCAACTTGGTTGATTTCATCATAAAGATTCCGTAGAAACTCTACATCAGTGCACAAAAACATTGGAATAATCAACAATGGACAAGTATAACAAGAAGGCTTATAATGAACAACCTGCAAAGTCAACCTCCACGGATCATAACACATTTCAAAACCAAAGGTCACTCAAAAGGTTCTTACAAATTATCCATCAACGTCACTCTCACGTCAACAGTGAAAATCAAACTCACGGCTTCCTGAGGAAAAGTGGCCCGTCCACCCTACCAACTGAACCAACTTGTGTTGATTTCACCCCTAGTTTTACGGGGAAAACCCCGCACCCAAAAATTATAACCCTCACCCACTCCTGAGCGTAATAATGATGCACCCAAACCTTTTCGTTATAAACCCAGTTCATTTTGTGATGCGCTCAATTTTTTTTTAAAATTTGGTTTAGTTTTGGGCGTACCTAGGATGCTTAACTTGTGCCTTGAATGGTGTTTAACTTGTGCCCTGAAAATCCATAACTACTTAGGGCGGGCATTTTTATAAAACTAGCATTTTCGTTACAATATTCATTTTTATAAAACTAGCATTTTTATAAAATAGTGTTGAACGATATGTTAATTCCAAAACTAGTTTTACGGTCTATAAAACTTCACAACTATCAATCCACAAATTTGAGGAATAAAAGAGTAGAAAATGACGATAGGTTTCATATGATCAATTATTGATGTGTTGTTGGCCCTAAATTTTCAATTGGGTCACTCAGATGAAAACGTAGGAAAGGAAATAACAAAAGAGAAAAATCAAGAAAAATAGATTAATTACAGCACAAATCCCTGAATGTAGGGTGTTTAATTTGGCCAACAACCTAATTTTATGTTATGCAAGTTTAGTCCAAAAAGATCTAATTATACTTTACTTCCCTTCCCGGCCCGTAGCTTATAAGCTTGCTTTCTCTCTTCATCAATGTAGCTTCTTAGTTCGGTTCTTGAGGACACATGTCATTTTCATGAACTTGCCTCTTGATGCTTTCCTTTCAAGCCTTTCTTGCGTGATTTCTCATCCTCAGTTATTCCCTAAAGGCTAAAATACAATCATCAGATGGGAAAAAAGCTCTTCAAACAAAAAACAAAATCATGAGCATTAGACATTATGAAAATCAAAACTATGGTGTAAATGCAACAAATTTTTTCCACTGACCAATTTGATAAAAATTCTTTATATGATTCCATAAGCTTGATATATTGTATAGGTTGATATCTTAAAAAAAAAAAGTATAGCCAAGTTAATTCGAGGAATCTTTTTAAGAAAAAAACATCGAAAATATCAATGACTTACTCATGTTTGACATACATTTTTTGTTCTTAGCTAAATTCATATGTGACGTCAAATTGGTGGTGCATAAAATAACTTAAATGAATTTGATAGCTAAGTTGTAGATTCATGTTAGAATTAGTAGTAAGTACAATCACATATTCAGCCTCAAGTTTACCAAGAGTTAAAACAATTAGGGGAGCCTGATTAGCATATATGAACAATAAAAACATGCAGCATATGGTAATAAAATAAAATGTACCATTATGTCCGAAGCTTCTAGTGATAAAGAAGCTAGGCTTCCTAATCTTTTGTTGCATCTTGTTTGGAAAGGGTGAACACAAACTGCTCACCCATGTTGTCCATCATGTCCAGGCTTATGTTTTTCATCGTTGATGCACATCGGCAAGATTTGTATATCAAGGCTAAGAGTATGACCAACATTTCAAAGAAGACCCAATTCCAGAGTTAAATCGCGGGTAAATTTGAGACAAATGATATCCTCCACGAATAAACAAAATATGTGATAGTTGATGAAGAACTTGGGTCATACTATAAGTAACATTTGCAATCATACACTAAACTGAAATTGGTCAAGAATTGATGGTTATGATTTGGAAAATGCAGCACAACACACCTTCAGTACAACTTCAAAATTGTTTAAGATTAACACATTTTAGTGCTTTCTCCTAAAAAAACATAACGAAGAGAACTACTCACCTGAAGATAAAGCTTAATCAATTCATTCATACATATTATCAAACACCTTGAAGGCAAGCTATTGATTGGTAAAATGAGAGCCAAATTGCATTTCTCTTCTCACTTCAATAAGAAAGATCATGTAGAGAGGTGATTTGTTACCTTGGTTAGCGAGTGGGAAATTCTTGCAAACCCTTTCTAATTTATAGGACTGTGCGGAGATAATGCTTGCTTTCGACTTTCTTTGTTGCTGCCATTTTGCCCTTTCTCGTGTTTGTTGTGCCATCGATCACAAATGTGACAGTAAACATAGAGGTACTACATCACATGAATGCAAATATGAGAATTAGGATAAATAGAAAAGAAGCAAACCGAGATTCCTTCACTTGGCACCAGATCTACTTAGCAAATTGCAGATGTGAAAATACTGGACATTGAAGTCTTGTGCTCTAAGCTCTTCATTCCCTAATTTGTATAGAAGATTCATTAGATTTGACAATAATAATAAATGGAAACATCAGAAGATTTGAGTAAATTAAGACTTGAATATTACTATGCTCTAAGTTTATCTCAAGAAGATGGAATTTACCTTTCTCCAAACACAGATTCAACTCATATTCTTGTTAGATAAGGCACAAAAGAATTGCAAGGAGGTGGAGGATGTGCTGCCGGGCATTTTTTCGTAGGAGAGTCGTGTGGTGGAAGATGATAGAAATTTAAGGGTGTGGTGTGAATATGAATCAAATTAAGAGTCATGGTGGGAAGAAGTAACGCCCGATGAAAGGATTGAAGAAAACAACAATTATGCTTTTATCAATGTGGCACTCAAGGTCTGTGTTGAAGGACCTCAGACGTTACGAAATTGGAAGGGTGAAGACTGAAGAGTTAGCCTAGCGTGGAGAAGGTGTGTGTGAAGTGGGTTATGTATGGTTTGGGTATGAGATTGGGCTTAAGGCTAACAATACCAGCCCATTCATAAAAATCATAAAGAGAATTAAAATTAGTTAAGGAATAGTTCGATGTAAGAAAATTGAATAAAGAGCATTCAAAACACTTCAAAATTAAATGCAAAGCATTCATTTGTAAAAAATCACAAATTATATAGTAGATTAGATAGATTAGATTCATCATTTTTCTTAAATTCATTCTTCACCGGCTTTATTTTCTCAACCTACTCATAGATATGGTCCAATCCCTTAAATTCGGCGATACCGCACAAGAATGACGACAAGTTATCGCCTTGACCATCTCTATTATCTTTGTCTGCCTCCGCTTCTAAGCACCCCATACATATCTACATATCTTCAAGTCCCATCTTTGAAAACAATCTCCACAAGACTCCTCGCCGATCAAAGAATTTACACCGATTCCGACCAAATTCGTAAAAACGGTGACGAGTAGGATGAGATATGCCAAAACCCTCAGACAATTCTTAGTTTTGGTAGCAACAATTAGACATGTATGAATAGGGATTATTCATTATTTCAGGAACTTATGTCGGTTTCTGAAGAAGGGGAACGAACAAGAGAAGGGAACCAAGTGATCTCGATCATTTCCCAGTCAAGCTTTGTCTAATTGACATCGGTATTGACGATAGAGGTTCAATTGAAAGAGAAACAGATGAGAGGAGGGTAACGATGGAGTCGCTTTCACGGTTGAGGAATGAATAGAATTATTTATGGAGAAAGGCATCAATAAACATCACCATCTCCTTTCTTGTAAGATCGGAAGGAAAAAATATTCGGGGCACTGATTTTGCAATATGCAAACATAACAACATTCTTAGCAATCAATTTAAAAAATAAGAATAAACTACTCTTTTCCTAGCTTCATGTACTTCAAAAGTTGCAACTTTTTGCGCTTCATAGCCTCCACCACTGCAACTCATTTGCATCTCTCACTCCTCGTATAAAGATAAGACTTAATAGTTGCATAAGAAATCAATATCAAAGCAAATCATCATATAAAGATAAACAAAATACCAGGACTCGATTGAATTATGTGTAGAGAGGAAGATCAGTCCAAGCACCATAGACATGTCCATTCTCGCAGACGTAGGCCCTAACCACCGACTTACCATTGTCATGGTAACCAGAAACACACACGCCAAGGCCATGTGGAGATCTCACATCTCCTTACAACCACAATAAACACAATTGATACCGATCTTACTCCTCTGATCGTCGCTAGTCGTCTTCCAAAATCTAGATCGCTTGAAATTCTTGAAATTTCCTCTAAAAAACATGTAATTCATCTTCTCCTCCATGTGAATACATTCGACCACTCACAGATGTACAAAAATAGAACACAAAAAGTCGTAGAGATCAGCTTCAAGCAAAAAATATCGTGGAAAAACAAATCAACACAAAGAACCCGAATTACCAATCATCTCTAAGAAATCAGAAAGCCTAAAATAGTTGGATATAGGAACTCCACATGGCAGAATATAGATTTCTTGTGAATCATAAGCAATTTGCTTAATGACTTGATCTTATGGATGAGATTATAGTGTTGTTAGGTTAACATTGACAGTGTAAAGAATATATAGATACAACTTCACAAATTTTCATCATGTATGTTATCATTCTAGATAAAAGGTACTGATATGCGATCAATTTTTTCCATTAAAGGCGATTGGTTAAATCCCTAACAATGGAGATCAAAAGAATGTAAAAGAAGACTCACCTGATCCAGGACATAAACAATTAAGCACGATAGTAAGTACAACTAATAAACAAATCCCTAACAATGAAGATGCAGGAAGCTTAGCCTCAACACTCAACAATATGAACCTTTTGTAAATAGGTTCCTGCACGGATTTTATAAAATCATAAGCAATTATGAATTGAATGATGTTGAAATCTCAATAGAAATTAGACTAACCTTGGCATACACATAGTTGATGATAAATCGAGAAGTTGAATGGTTGATTTTTTGATCCGCAACATGAAGTAAACATATGAATTTTTTCCCATATAATGTGCGTTGGGTTTTGAGATAAATGTCCACAACATCGATTTCTAAATCGCCGCCTACGAATATCAAATCAAAAAGAGGAGTGCAATCAATGATCCTCATCTGGTCTAATACAATGACAATGGTACATGAATTGGTTTCAGATTTCTAACATCATCTTGAAACATATAACATCTAGCTTACATCAAGTCTCGTATAAACTTAATAGCTAAAAATATAACAAATATGTAATTGCTCGGCAACTACCTTTGAGAGGCAATTCAACTTCTGCATTAGGAAGCACTCGCCACGTAAAACCACTGAATGAATGTAGCAATATAGTAAATGCAATTATTGAAATATACACCACCATAATTTGATCAATTTCATTAGATCCAATGTGAAGGATGACAAAATGCACAACAATTTAGAGGTGGATGAGGACAATTTAATATCACTTATTAAGAGACAACTCATGTGGTGGTGACATATAGTACATTTTAGCAATAAGGTCGGTCACACCATTAATTTCCCGAAACACATCGGAGATATGCAAAATGCTCAAAGTCTTCACATTGATTGTTACATCCTTTGCAATATGTATTTAGCGGGACATGTCTTGCGTGGAGCAAGGATTTAGTGGGGAGGATTTCCCTACTTATTTTCCAAAGGAAGCTTCTAATCTTGGGGTCAAGGTTAAGTTTCCATATCCATTCGCTAAAAAACGGGCTAAGGTTTCTATTTGTGTAGATCATTTCAATTGTTGTTTTCGTAGAGAATCCACCGTTTTTATTTTGTTTCCAATCAACTTTATCCTGGATATTATTAGTTGGTATTGGGGTTGAGATAATTTGTTCAATCACAGAACTCTCGAAGTATTTGGAGAGAAGTTCAGTATTCCATTTTTCTTCGTTTGTTAGGAAGGTATTGATAGTATCCATGTCGTTTACTGGTTCAGTAGTGGTAATTTTATCTAGCAGATTTTCTGGGAACCAGTTATCAGTCCAGAATTTGATTTTCTTCCTGTCTGCAATTTTCCAAACAAGGCCTTTGTTGAAAGTTGGTAGAAGTTTTATTAACTGCGACCATTTCCACGATGTTTTCTTGTATCTGGTTTTTTTATACTTTAAAATATGTTGGTTTTTTAGATACTTCTCACTTATGATGGTCACCCACATATTGGTAGGATCTGCAAGTACTTTCCAGAGTAGTTTCATTTGTAACGCGTCATTCATGTCTTTGCTTGTTCTCATTCCCAGTCCCCCATATTGTTTAGGAGTACATATGTTCTGTCATTTAATCAGCAGTCTATGATTCTCGCCTTTGTTCCAGAAGAAGGTTCTATTGGTTTTATCTAGTTCTTTATGTGTCTTGTTTGGTAACATAAAATTCTGCATAATATAGTTTGGTTGTACAAAGAGATTAGCCTTTATCAGGACTTTCCTCCCTTCTTGAGATAACGTATTAGCTTTCCATTTCTTAAGTTGTTGGTTTGTTTTTTTCTACTATAGGTAAGAATGTTGATGCATCAACCTTATTGTTAATTATTGGACAGTCTAGGTACTTGTCTAGAGCCATCGCTTGTGTTATTTGCAATATTTGGGTGATTTGTTGGATTTCCTCATTGCTTGTATTTTTGGTTACTTGGAAGAATGATTTGTGGAAGTTCACTAGTTGACCAGACATTATTTTTTTAAAATTCTTACATGTTGTGTTTTTTGTATATGAGAAGATGATGATGTCATATGCAAAGGCTAAGAAAGGAATTTTAGTGCCCCCTCTGGTAATCTTGATACCAATTTGGTTTTTTCCAACCTCATAGGCCATTTGTAAGTGTCTTGACAGAATTTCTACAGTTATTATGAATAGGAATGGTGAGAGGGGGTCCCCTGTTTTGTGGGGCCTTGGTTAACCATAACTGAGAAGGAAACTGTTTGTACACATTCTTTTATCCAGTTGATAAATTTCTCACAGAACCCGAATTGTTTGAGGATAAGGAATAGAAAGTTCCAGTCAGCACGGTCATATGCTTTTTCCATATCTAGCTTTAGGGCAAGCCATTCATTTTTCCCAGATTTTTGTTTAAAAGAGTGGAAGATCTCATGTGCAACAAGTACATTATCTTGAATACTTTTGTTTTTGACAAAAGCCCCTTGAAGAGGATGGACAATATTTTTCATTACCTTCTTTAGTCTATTTGTGATAATTTTGGATATGATTTTATACACAGTGTTACAAAGACTTATGGGTCTATAATGATTAGTCGATTGGGGATTGTCAACTTTTGGCATTAGTGTAATAAATTTGTGGTTGACTTGTTTGAGTAGTTTATTACAGTGGAAGAAGCTTTTGGTTGCTTTGATAATGTCAGGTCCAACTATGTGCCAATATTTTTTTTTATAGAAGCCAGATGGCATTCCTTCTGGACCCGGGGTTTTTTCATCTCTAATCTCTTCTAATGCTATTTTGATCTCTGCATTTGTTGCGTTTCTGGTTAGATCTGCATTGTCTTCATTCGTTATTTCTGGTTTGATATTATTTAGGAATCTTTATATTTTCCCTTTATCAATATGTTACAATGTGAATCTCTTCAGGAAAACCTTCCTTATTTCATTTTTGATGTTGTCGTATCCTATGATTTGGGTGCCATCACTAGTTGTTATTTCCTTGATATTATTCCTACTCCTTCTTCCAGTTGCTATTCTATGGAAGTAATTTGTGTTTGAGTTTGCTAGTCTTATATGTTTAAGTTTGGCTTTTGTCTCCAATAAACTTTTTGGAAGGTTAGTAGGCATTGTTTTTTGTTTGTAAGAATATGTTGCTTATGAACTTGTCGAGACATTCCCGAACCAGAGGTATCACTTTGTATTTGGAGGAGTTCATCCTCTACTTTTGTTAGTTGTTCAAAAATATTTCCAAATCTTGTTTTATTCCACTCCTTGATTTGTGATTTCAAAATCTGTCTTTTTCACTAGTCTGAACATAGGCGTGCCTGAGATTTTAGATCTCCATGTTTGTGCTACTAAGTTTGTCATATCATTCCTTTTTGTCCACATCATTTCGAACTTGAATGGTTGTGCTTGGTGAGTGGTAGAATTAGTGATGTCTAGGGAGATGGGGCAGTGATCTGATGACGTGAATGCATGATTTTTGGTTGTAAGTGTTGCGTACCAGAGATTGATTTGTTGATGAACCAATACTCTATCAAGTTTCTTTTTAGTGGTGGAAACCAATTCTTTGGATCGTCTCCATGTAAACCGATTTCCTAAGGTTGGGAGGTCTTCTAAGTCATGTAGATTAACAAAGTCATTTAATCGCCTCAATTTAGAATAATTAGGGATGCTTCCTCCTTCCTTATCCTCCAAAATCAGAATCTCATTGAGATCGCCAATTATTAGAAAAGGCATGTTGACGGTAGCCAGGTACTGGTTTAATAGAGCCCAGAAGGCGTCCTTTTGTTTTTCCTATGTTGGGGGTATACGTAAATATAATAATGCTTTTGGTTTTGTTTTCAAAATCCTCATACACAAAGGTAATGAATCTATCTTCAATAGTGTGTAGAGTTATTGTTTTATTTCTCAATTGGTAGTCTTTCCATATCACTATGACTCCACCCGAGTAACCTCTAGCCGGTGAGATAGCGATATTTTCAAAGCCCGCTTTTCTCCATACGTTGTCGTCTGGATAGTTTGGTGATTTGGTTTCAACAAGACACATCATTTGGATATGGTTAATTTTATAAAAGGTGTCAATGTCTGTCCATACATTTTTCCGGCCAATCCATCTTACGTTCCATAAGGATATCTTCATTTATTACATAATTGGGTTTTTCTTCAGCGATTTTAGTACTGGAATTGTCCTTTGGTATGGGGTTACCATTGTGTCGTGTAAAGCACCTTCGCCAAGGCAAAGGACTGCTATTTTTTGGAATTTGATCGGAATAGTCACATATTGTCAAACCGTTAGCATTGTGTTGCTTGCTTTTAAAAAAGCATTCGCTTCTATGGTTATCATTGGTGGTATTATAGTTACTAATAATCTTAGGTGCTGCTGCATTATGGGTAATTACTTTGGATGGCGGGTAAGCATGACTCAATGTTACCTTTTTTTGAATCATTCGATCAATAGGGATGCGTAGTAGGGTGATTAGACAAACCATGGAGGGGTAGGGCATTATAGTAAGAATACTCCCGCAGTTGTAAATGTGACAATAAGAAACTAAGATTGGTATGTCGTATAAGAATAGTACCGTTTAAGAAGTTGGGCAATTTTTGTAAATACATCGATACGAGATAGATAATGGGTAAGAGTGGTGTGTGTGATAGAGTAGTAATCCAGTTAGTTAGTTAGGTTGTTATTATCTAGCTGTCAAGTTTGTTAGAGTTGTTTGGCTCTTCTACATATACTTGTAATCTCAGTTGTTCTCAACTATCTAATAAAAAATCATTCATTCAATCCTTTCTCTCTCAAATGTTCACATGGTATCAGAGCCAAGGAAGCTCCTCCCCGGTGCTCATTCCTTGATTCTCGATCTCCGATCGTCTTCTTCCTCCTTGATTCTCGATCTCTGACTGTCTTCTTCCTTTCTTCGGTGCAGCGTTTCTCATCGCTGATCATCTTCCTCCTCTGGATCTTCTGTTTTGATCCATTCTTCGATCATTCTTGTTGATTCCTCTCTTCTAGGTTTACTATGCCTAATCCAATTGACAATTCGAGTCCTCTTTTTGTCAATCCTTCTGATCAACCAGGCACCGCCATCATTGCTCAGGTGTTCGACGACAAATCTTATGGAGAATGGGGTCGTTCCGTGAAGGTCGCACTCTCATCCAAAAACAAATGGGGCTTTGTCATTGGCAGTGTTGAAAAACCAGTTGATGATGCTCATCTGTCTTCTCTCTGGGAAAGAGCGAATGACCTTGTCATTGCTTGGATCACAAACGCACTAAGTCATGAAATCAAGAGTAGTGTGATCTAAAATGAGAATGCACATGACATTTGGAAGAATTAGAGTCTCGCTTTGGTAAATCCAACAATGCTCAGAGATTCTCAGTCCAGTAAGAACTCAATGCCATATCCCAGGGAAGTCAATCTATCACTAGTTATTTCACCAAGATCAAGATTCTATGGGATGAATTAAGAAGTTTCAAACAGATTCCTAAGTGTTTGAGATGTGGTTCCTTGCAATGTTCCACAGAGGAAGATGATGAACAAAAGCTAATTCAATTCCTTATAGGATTAAACTTATCATATGCTACAACTAGAGGTAGCATATTGATGATGAAGCCTTGTCCTACTGTGTCTTCTGCCTTCTCTATCTTGCTTCAGGAAGAAAAACAAAGAGAAATTGGCGCCAATACTAAAATCTTGGAAGAGGCAGCTTCTTTGTATGCAAGAAACGAGGATCTCGAGCTAAACGATTACAAAGGCAAAGCTGAAGGCAAGAAATCTTCTATTATCTGCAACTATTGCAAGAAGCCAGGCCATCCTATTGACAAATGCCATCGTCTACATGGATTTCCTACTGATTTCAAGTTCACCAAATCAAGAAACTAGTAGTTGTTGTACAAAGTGAGGATACTTCATCAAATGTGATGCGACCCTGCCAACGCTGACAGCTGTTGAGGAAGAGGAAGCCATGAGTCTTCGCTCACTTGGACCCGTGACTCGATCCCGAGCCAAGCTAATCAGTCAAGCCACGCAATCTTTGGTCCTTCGCACCGTGGCCGGCCAACTTCAGTTCCTCTCCAGCAGAGCACTCCTTGAGGTTCCTAACCTCCAGTTCCTTAATGCCTTCACTCACTAGCATGGATGCCTCTTATTCCAGCTCCAGTTCTCATTACCAAGCTCCAACTTCAGTTCCTGAAGCCAGTTCCCTTGGTACCAGTTCCTCCGAGCTGTGAAGGCCGACTATCTTCTTAGTTAATATTATTATTTCCTATTTTCACAATATGTTATTAGGTTTAGGGCGTGTCTACTCTCATGCTTGAGAGGCCGGCCCTAGTTTCCCTTTTATTATCTTCCTTATTACTTTCTTTACTTATTTTGCAAGATACTCTTTTGTAAAGGCTCGCCTATATATATATATGGCTTGCCTTCTTCATTAATATCACGTTTAGCTTTTGGATTAATTGATAAAGTCGAGTGCATCTCCTTGTTAATCCCCTAGGCGTCACCAAACAAAGTCTAACTTCTTTATCCTTTCTTCTTACTTCTAATCCTCTTCCCCGGTGGATTTATCTACCAGACCCTATGTAAACCTACACTTTACATCCACTTCATCCCTACAATTCATCCGCTCCATCGTTGTTGCTTGTCTCCACAAGTAACAACATCACTATCATTCAGTTCCCCAGTTACTGTCAAGTCTTCCGCCGCCCTCCGAGTTTCCAAACTCGGCCAGTTATTGAGAAGGCCGACTCCCTACGAGATCTAGATCGCTCCAACAAGTCATTCTTGACCTTTTCGAGGCCAGGAACGCATCAACTGGTATCAGAGCGCCAGGGATCTTGTAAGTCACGTTCTTCTCTTGTTTGTGATTGTCACTCTTTCACTACGTAATCCCCTTCCTCCATCACTTTGAGAACCTTAGAAATACTCCATATTCGACCTTCATTCACCTAAGAATCCAGGAAGATCAGATCTTGTTCGAAACCCTAGTAGAATTTTTTTTTCCCTTATCTTGCCAACCGTTTTCCTTATCTCGCAATATCTTGTTAATTTCGATTGCTTGCAATTTAATTGATAAGTATAGAGATTATTTGATTTGCATATCTAAGGAAAAAGATAGTATCTAAAAGATTTGTTCTTTCTTTGTTTGTTGGCCGAAATATTCTCTTTTGTGCTCAAAAGATCTTGCTTGCACCCTACTCTAATTTTTTTTCCTTGTGTAAATGCTTTGACTTTCCTTGCATAACTTGTTGCATATTAGTTATTTTCGGATCCTAACAAAAAAGGGGAATCCGAAATCAAAAAAAAAAAAAAAAAAACGAGTTCGAAAACAATCTCTGCCAAAGCCAAAATAAGGTAAGTTTGAGATATCACTAGTCAAAGTTTTCATCTTCTTGCCTCTCCATCGTCTAGGTTTGCATACTAGGAAGTTTGAATCTTTTTGCTTCTTCTCCTTGTGTTTGCTTATTCGAATTCTCTCTTGTTGTTCATTGAATTGTTCAACTTGATTGCTTGATTGCTTTCAGTTCCTCCCTGACCGCCCTCACGGCTTTGCTATTCATAGTAACCCGAGGGTGTTGTCACTTGCTTGAGTTGTGCGTGCTTTACTAGATTGTTGTGCCTTTGATATTGCTTGTGCTACTTGATACTCGCAATGGTGAATGATCTTGTTGTAGGTAACGTGACTCTAGAGGACAAAGCGGGAGACCAAAGTCAATCAACACGAACTAAGACTCAAGTTCCACCATTCCAGCAACCCCCATTGCTTGAAGATCCGCCCTTGAATCAAGTCGTGGAGCAACAAGGGCAGACAATACAACATTTTCTCCGAGAATTGACGGCACTAAGGGCTAAAGTTGACTCTGTAAGCCAACATAGTCCATCGGGGCCGACCCCGGAAGTGCACGTTGATGATGGTGTCCAGTTCCCAAAGTCAGACACTGTGCCAAGTTCCCTAGCCGTGACAAAGGCAAGCAAGTTGTGGCATCAACTTCACAAGTTCAACCACCCCAACGACTTGCCTCTGTAATTGAATGTCATCAAGATGCAGCAAAGCTAAAGGATCGCCGCACCCATGTAGAGCACAAGGACACCGACTCCAACGACCATGATGACAACTACGACGTTGATTTTCCGAGCCATTCTTCACATGGCAAGGGAACTCGCCACCATCACAAGCGTCACGGCCGCCACAAGAAGCACGACGCAAGTTTGCCCACACCCAGTGATTACAGGAACCGAGATCACAGTTCCCATCCCACAGGTAGGTATCACTCGCGTCGCCACAACATGCTTCGATAGTTCCCTTCAACATTGACGATCACCTTCATCACCAAAGTCCCAGATCACGACCACCTCATGGTAGTAGCTCAGCCCCTGAGTCTAATCGAGATGGTTTTGAAGAATTTGATGATGAGGACTTCGCCCATGCTGGAGTTCCTAATCCTGGTAACCTTCACGCTCCTCTAGGAGTTCCTATTGAAGACATGGAGGTCCCTCCAGATTATATTCCACCGGCTGCTCTTCCAGTCGACTGTTATGAGGGACGTTGTGAAACGGGCCAGTATGAAGCCCGCTATGGACGTAGGGAACAACAGAAGTTCCCTGCACAACGCTGAGAAAGCCAGCAGTTCCCTGTACCGCGCCATCCAAGGTGCCAAGGCTATGAGGATGTTGACGATTATGACCATGACAACCGTGGTTTTCATCGTCATGCACCTAGATATGATGAGCCCTTACCTGACCCTCGCCGCTATGAAGCACGTCGTCCAGCCGTGCCCGGTCACACCACTCGACGCGATATCAAGGTAAAGATTGAATTTTTCTATGGCTTATATGATCCCGCTGTTTTTCTTGATTGGATGCAGGCTACAGACCATGTCTTGAAGCATTGTCACTATGAGGAAGCCGAAAAAGTTGAGATATCCACTCTCCACTTCAAAGACGCTGCTCAAACTTGGTGGCACCGCTTTACTTCCGACCGCGTTCGTCGCAATCTTGAACCCATTTCTACTTGGGATCAGCTAGTCTTTGTCATGACTAGAAAGTATGTTCCCACTGGTTATAGGAACCAGGTCCGAATGGAGATAGCTATGCTCCGCCAAGGCACCATGACACCTCTTGACTTCTTCGCCAAGATCGAGGATCTCTACGTCAAAGCTAATGTCTGTGCCGCTCCCACAGCCCTACGCACCAAGTTTTTGAGTGGTCTCAATGCTCCCATTCGAGATCAACTTGAAATTTTGCCAATCAAAGATCTTAACACTTTGGTGCACACTACTATGCAACTTCACTACCAGCTTCTTCGCAAGAAGAACACTTGGCCAACTTCGGGTCAATCCAGGTACAATTCTAACTCTTCCAATTCCCTTTCTACTAAAGTGCAAAATTCCTCTTCGCAGGGAAAGACAAGAACTAGTTCCTGCCCGGTTGCAGCACCACCACAACGTCCCTCAGCGCCTAAGCCCGCAACTCAGCAACCTGGCCACACCCAGTGACATAGAATGCTACAAGTGTGGTGGACATGGTCACTTGAAGCGTGATTGTCCAAACACAAAGAGAGTGCTCTTCAGCCAAGCCACCGGCTATGAGTCCTGCGTAAATGAGGAACCAGAAGAGGAACCAAGTGACGAGTTCCCTAGTCTGGAAGACGTGGATGCTTATGCTTGTGCCCCACATGAGAGCAATGCCTATGCCCCACTAAGTCTTGTTACTAGGCGTGTGCTCACTGTCAAGGAAGTAGATTTGGTGGACCAAAGAGAAAATCTATTTCACACCAAATGCAAAGTCCAAACCGCCTCTTTGAGTGTCATAATCGATGGTGGCAACATCATCAATGAAAAGGTGGTCAAACACTTCAACCTTCCAACGACACCCCATCCACAACCATACGGTCTCCAATGGATTTCAGAATCCGAAGGCGATCCCATCACAAAACAGTGCATTGTATCCTTTTCCATTGGTCATTATAAAGATTCTGTTTTATGTGATGTAACTCCCATGGATGCCACACATATTCTATTAGGCCATCCATGGTAGTTTGATCGACGCGTTATCCATGATGGGTATATGAACACTTATGTGTTTAATTACCATGGGAAACGTGTCACCCTTTTACCTATGACTCCACATGAGATAATGCAGGATCACCCAGAAAGGAGTCGCCAAAAGGCTATTGAGAACGCCACTGCCAAGAAAGGAACTGACCCAGTTCCCAACAACACGGCCGTTCCAAAGAAGGATCCCCAGAAAGACAGGACCCCAGTTCAGCAGAGACGCAATGATCCAGCCGGTTCTGGTCGGGAGTTGTCCTCTTCAGGCACTTCTGAGTTCCCATCATCCGCGACGGGAACTAGAAGCACCACTGCTGATAGGGTTTCCATTCAGGGAAAATGTGAAACACAAATACTTATGGCACGTCACAGGGATATCACTCCAACACTTCAGGGACGTTCTCCTTGTTTTTTATTAGTTCCCAAACTGTGCGTTCATAATTCTAAGGAACTAGATAATCTACCCCCTAGTGTTTCCTCTCTTTTGCAGGAATTTGAGGACGTCATGCCAGATGAGTTACCACCAGGACTTCCCCCAATCCGTGGAATTGAGCATCAAATTGACCTTGTTCTAGGAGCATCCTTGCCTAACCGTGCCGCTTATAGAGCCAGTCCGGAAGAAACAAGGGAACTCCAGCGCCAAGTTCAAGAGCTTCTTGACCGAGGCTACGTAAGGGAATCCTTAAGCCCTTGCGCAGTTCCGGTTATCCTTGTGCCAAAGAAAGACGGCTCTTGGAGGATGTGTGTAGAATGTCGCGCCATCAACCAAATCACCGTCAAGTATAGGCACCCCATTCCTCGCCTTGATGACATGCTTGATGAGCTCCATGGTGCCACAATATTTTCGAAGATAGATTTGAAGAGTGGCTACCATCAAATCAGAATGAAAGAAGGCGACGAGTGGAAAACAACGTTCAAGACCAAGTATGGCCTCTACGAGTGGCTAGTCATGCCATTTGGTCTCACCAATGCCCCTAGCACATTCATGCGTCTCATGAACCATGTTTTGAGACACTTCTTGGGAAAGTTTGTGGTTGTCTACTTTGATGACATTCTTGTTTACCCTCAGAGCATAGAGGATCACGCGAAGCACTTACGCCTTGTTCTTGAGTGCCTTCGCAAAGAGAAACTGTTTGCTAATCTTGGGAAATGCACATTCTGCACTGAATCCACCATCTTCCTTGGCTTTGTCGTTTCCAAAGATGGTCTTCGTGTAGATGAAGAGAAGATTCGAGCAATCAAAGAGTGGCCCACCCCTACAACGGCCACAATGGTAAGATCTTTCCTTGGTTTGGTTGGTTTCTATTGCAGATTTGTGAAGGACTTCAGCAGCCTTGCAGCGCCCGTTCATGAGCTGACCAAGAAGGGAATTGTGATCGACTGGGTTCCCTCCCATGAAACAGCTTTTCAAGCACTGAAAGATGCTCTCTGCCATGCTCCTTTGCTCCAGCTCCCTGACTTCTCTAAAACTTTTGAAGTCGAATGTGATCCATTTCGATCATGCAGCGCTCTCTTACTTGAAGAGCCAAGCCACTCTAGGTCGGAGACATGCACGCTGGGTTGAATTTATGGAGACTTTTCCATATGTGGCCGTGCATAAGAAAGGAAAGGAGAATGTGGTAGCCGACGCCCTTTCTTGCAGGTACGTTCTTCTTACTTCCCTTGATGCTAAGATTCTTGGTTTTTCTATCATTAAAGACTTGTATTTAGTTGATGACTATTTCAAGCCTATTTTCGAGGAATGCTTAGCCAAAGGTGAGAGTGCAACCTTCTTTCTTGATGAGGGTTATTTGTTTAAAGCAGGGAAACTGTGTATCCCTAGTTCCTCTATTAGGAACCTGCTCATTAAGGAGGCCCACGAAGGTCGTGGACACTTCGGGATTAATAAGACCTTAGCTGCCTTAAGAGAGTACTTTTTCTGGCCCAAAATGATTCGACATGTTACTCTCTTTTGTAGGAGTTGTGTGACTTGTCATAGAGCCAAATCTAGATCGAGTTCCCATGGTTTATACACTCCCCTGCCAGTTCCCTTAGTTCCCTGGGATGACCTGTCTATGGATTTTATCACAGGTCTGCCTAACTCAGAGAAGGGAAATGACTCGATTTTTGTGGTTGTCGATAGATTCTCCAAAATGGCCCACTTTATAGCTTGTAAGACCACCAATAATGCTACTGATATAGCCAACTTGTTCTTTGATAATGTGGTGAGATTACATGGGATTCCTAGGACCATTGTGAGTGACTGAGATGCCAAGTTCCTTAGTCACTTTTGGAGGACTCTATGGGGTAAGCTAGGAACCAAATTGCTATTTTCCACGAGCTACCACCCCCAAACTGATGGCCAAACTGAGGTCACCAATAGGACATTAGGTCAACTCCTTAGAACCGTCCTTACGTCAAACCCACGAAGGTGGGAGGACTTACTATCTTTTGTGGAGTTTGCTTATAACAGGCCAAGGCACAGCGCTACCAAGCTCACGCCATTCGAAGTTGTCTATGGTCGCAACCTAGTCACTCCATTGGATTTGACGCCTCAACCACTGCGTGATCAAGAAAGTGTGCCCGCCGCTAAGCGCGCTGAATTTGTACAGGACCTACACCGCAGAACAAGGGAACAACTGTTGCGTCATGCTGAGCAATACGCCAAGCAACACAACAAAGGCCGACGCCGCATGATATTTGCCCCATGTGATCTTGTTTGGGTCCATTTGCGAAAGGAACGGTTCCCTAGACTTCGCAAGACCAAGTTGCATCAACGCGGTGATGGTCCTTCCAAAGTTCTTGAAGCATATGGAGAAAACGCCTACAAGGTTGACATTCCTGGCAAATACAATGTGAGCTCCACTTTTAATGTCGCTGATCTCTCTCCTTACATTCCCCCTGAGTTTGAAGATTTGGAAGAGGGGACGCTTCTCAGCCAAGAAGGGGAGGGTGATGTGACCCTGCCATCGCTGACAGTTGTCGAGGAAGAGGAAGCCATGAGTCTTCGCTCACTTGGACCCGTTACTCGATCCCGAGCCAAGCTAATCAGTCAAGCCACACAATCTCTCGTCCTTCGCACCGTGGCCAACATCAGTTCCTCTCCAGCAGAGCACTCCTTGAGGTTCCTAACCTCCAGTTCCTTAATGCCTTCGCTCACTAGCATGGATGCCTCTTATTCCAGCTCCAATTATCATTACCAGGCTCCAACTTCAGTTCCTGAAGCCAGTTCCCTTGGTACCAGTTCCTCCGAGCTGTGAAGGCCGACTATCTTCTTAGTTATTATTATTATTTCCTATTTTCACAATATGTTATTAGGTTTAGGGCGTGTCTACTCTCATGCTTGAGAGGCCGGCCCTAGTTTCCCTTTTATTATCTTCCTTATTACTTTCTTTACTTATTTTGCAAGATACTCTTTTGTAAAGGATCGCCTATATATATGGCTTGCCTTCTTCATTAATATCACGTTTAGCTTTTGGATTAATTGATAAAGTCGAGTGCATCTCCTTGTTAATCCCCTAGGCGTCACCAAACAAAGTCTAACTTCTTTATCCTTTCTTCTTACTTCTAATCCTCTTCCCCGGTGGATTTATCTACCAGACCCTACGTAAACCTACACTTTATATCCACTTCATCCCTACAATTCATCCGCTCCATCGTTGTTGCTTGTCTCCATAAGTAACAACATCACTATCATTCAGTTCCCCAGTTACTGTCAAGTCTTCCGCCGCCCTCCGAGTTTCCAAACTCGGCCAGTTCTTGAGAAGGCCGACTCCCTACGAGATCTAGATCGCTCCTGCAAGTCATTCTTGACCTTTTCGAGGCCAGGAACGCATCAAAATGTCACTGGCCTAACCACCTCTCAATGTCAACAACTCCTCCAAGCTTCATGTCCTTCTTCTGGATTTTGTGGAGCAGTTGGAGTGGACAAGAATGTACAGCAAGAACTCAGTATGGCTGGTATTGCCTCTAAACCTGTCCTTTTTGTTGGACATTGGGTTATATATAGTGGTGCTAGTACACATATGTGTCATGACATTAAGATTTTGCAGTCTATCCGACGTCTTAAGTATCCCCTATCTATTGTACTGCCAAATGGAGACAGGTTTGTTGTCCAAACAAAGGGAGATGTCCATCTATCATCCACTTTTGTGTTGACTGGTGTACTTTATGTACCCTGTTTCAAATTCAATATAATATCAGTAGCCAAACTGACTGATGAGTTAGATTGTGCAGTGCTGTTCACTAAATCCAAATGCTTTGTACAGGCCCCTTTCAAGAACAAGCCTCAGGCAATTGGTAATGCCAAGGATGGAATCTATCTTTTTCAAGCTTCAAATACTGCAACTAATGATTCTCTACATGTTTTGCATGTCCCTAGTGATCCTCAATCTGTCTATCAACTATGGCATTCACGTTTTGGCCATTTACCTCCTTACAAACTCAAAGTCTTACAGCTTACACCTTCTTTTAATAAAGATCTTGTAATAGAACCTTCTGATATATGTGCTAAATCAAGGCAACAAAGATTACCTTTTCCACATAGTAGTATTAAAACTCAGCATACTTTTGAGCTTTTACATGTAGATACATGAGGGCCTTATCATACAACTACTAAGGAAGGATATCGTTATTTTCTAACCTTGGTGGATGATTTCAGTCGTGCAACCTGGACACATCTCCATACATCCAAAAGCAATGCTTTTGAATTTATCAAAGCTTTCATTGAGATGGTGTCAACACAGTTCAATTCTACTGTCAAAGTCCTTAGGTCTGACAATGCACTCGAGCTTGGATCTAGCCATATCACAAGACAATATCTTCTCAGTAAGGGGATCATTCACCAAACCTCATGTGTGGCAACACCTTAGCAAAACGACATTGTAGAAAGAAAGCATAAACACCTTCTGGAAACCTCAAGAGCACTTCTATTTCAGTCTGGCCTGCCTTTATCAGTAGTTTATCCTTCTGGGGTGATTGTGTGCTCATTGCCACACACTTGATCAACAGGTTTCCATCTAAACTCCTCAACAATGTTTCTCCTTATTAGGTTCTGTATGGCTGCAAGCCTGATTATGACACCCTTAGAGCTTTTGGTTGCCTATGCTATGCTTCCACTCTAAAGCATGGTCGTGACAAGTTTGAACCAAGAGCTTCCAATTGCATTTTCTTGGGATATCCTTTTGGTGATAAGGGATATAAACTACTCAACATTGAGACCAACTCTACTCTAGTTTCCCGGGATGTGATATTCCATGAAACTATCTTTCCCCACAACAAAACTAACCCAACCTTACCACCACAAAATATACCTACCCCTGATAACATTGGTCTCATTTTTTCCACTGTCACTGATTTTATTGACAGTAGTGTTGACTATCTGAATCCTCTCAACACTGACATCCCACCAAACTCACAAAATTCCCAATAATTTTTCTCTGATGACAGTACTGAGACAATTACCATACCTTCACAAACTATCATTCCCACTTCCTCCTTGAGCAACAGGCCTACTCGGTCTCATAATCAACCCTCTTATCTTGCAGATTACATTTGCAATTCTGTTACAACAGACTCACAACACTGTCATCATACCCTTACTTCCTTATATCCCTAAGCCTTCTGTTTGAATCTGAGCCCTCAAGCTACAAAGTAGCAAGTGCTGATCTCAGATGGATTATTGCAATGGAACAAGAATTCGAGGCTCTAAATAATATACATACATGGGATCTTGTTCACCTACCAACTGGGAAACATTCTATTGGTTACCGTTGGGTTTACAAGATTAAAAGAAAGGCAGATGGGAGCATAGGAAGATTCAAAGCTCGCCTTGTTGTTCAGGGTTACACACAAAGAGAGGGTGGGATTACACAGAAACTTTTTCACATGTGGTCAAATTCACAACTATAAGGTTCCTGATCAGTTTGGCCATTAAAAGAGAATGGAAGATCTTCCAATTGGACGTCAACAATGTGTTTTTACATGGTGAACTTCATGAAGAAGTCTACATGAAACTCCCACCCGGTCTAACAGTCTCTGATTCTTCTATGGTTTGTCGAATGCACAAATCCTTATATGGTTTGAAGCAATCCTCCCGTTAGTGGTACGCTCGCCTATCTTCTACTCTCAAGTCACACGGCTATCAACAATCACTCAACGACTACTCTCTGTTCTCAAAGAAATATGGAGCCTCTGAAGTGTATTTGGTTGTTTATGTCGATGACATACTGCTTACTGGAAATGACTTGGACGAGATAGAGAGAATCAAAGGCCATCTCCATTCAGAATTCCGCATCAAAGACCTTGGGCATCTCAGCTTTTTTCTCGGGATTGAATTTGTTTCACATCCTCAAGGCATCATTCTTACTCAACGACAGTACATTCTTGAGTTGTTAGAAGAATTCAACTGCCACAAAATGCGCCCTCTTGCTTCCTCATTGGATCATCATTGTAAGCTCAGTCCGGATGATGACGATCCTATTCCTGATCCTTCCATTTACAGGAAATTAGTGGGGAAACTAAAATTTCTGGTACATTCAAGGCCAAACATTGCTTTCACTGTCCAACTCCTCAACCAATTCCTTCATACCCCACGTCATCATCATTTCAATGTTGCAATCCATGCTCTAAGGTACCTCAAAGGCACTTCTGATCTGGGTATCCTTCTCACCAAGACCATGGATTTTTACCTTCAAGCTTACTGCGATGCAGATTGGGCTTCTTGTCCACATTCAAGACGATCAGTAAGTGGTTTCATCATATTTTTTGGAGGATCTCCAATCTCTTGGAAGTCAAAGAAGCAACAAACAGTGTCTTTGTCATCGGCTGAGGCAGAGTATCGCTCTATGAGGAGAATTTGCACAAAATTAGCTTGGCTAACTCGACTAATTCATGAGTTGGGTGTTCCAGACATTACGCATATTCCCTTGAAATGTGATGATCAAGCAGTATCTTCATCGCCAGGAATCCGGTGTACCACGAGCGCACTGAACACATTGATCTGGATTGCCAGTTCGTGCGAGAAAAACTTGTGGAAGGCTTGATATCTTTGTCTCATGTGCCAAAAAAAACACCAACTAGCAGACATCCTAACAAAAACTCTTACCGGAATTCAGCATCAAGACTTTCTTCCCAAATTGGGTGTAGTTCCCACTACCCTCCAATTTGAGGGGGGCTGATAGAGTATTAATCCAGTTAGTTAGTTATGTTGTTAGTTAGGTTGTTATTATCCAGCTGTCAAGTTTGTTAGAGTTGTTTGGTTCTTCTACATATACTTGTAATCTCAGCTGTTCTCAGCTATCTAATAAAAAATCATTCATTCAATCCTTTCTCTCTCAAATGTTCACAGTGTGGAATGTTTCTCATTCGAAATTCCCTGCTAAGAAAATCACAGTAATAATCTCTACAGTAGAGATTTCGTCTTTGGCTAGCATAGACATAGTTAATAGGGTACATGCTTCCGTATATTTATGATGAAACAACCGCCCACCACTTTTGTAACTCCCTCAACTTCTCAACTGCCTCCATCTTGGGCAACGGTGTGGAAATAGCCAGAAAAGGGCTAAACTTTGATGGACCTGAACAGGAAGGGAATTCTAGACTCTTCAATGGCGGTTTTGTAGGTTTTTTCGCCGTCTCACAAATTGTGCAAAATTCGTTGGAATGCCTGGGAAGAGATCAAACTATTCACTCCTCAGACAAGTCGACAACCAACCAACTAAAATGATAGAAGAATCACCGGCGGTCGGCCTTCACTTACTGTCCAATGGATCCATTTCCCGCCCTCTCAGTCTCATCCATACTTGGATCTTGTTGCTCCACAGTCCACACCCTTCTCTTCGGCACCCACACCTCCGACAACAACCCCAATTTTCTAATTGCGGCTAATCATCAACATAACCTACCTTTTCAATACGGACATGCCATGCTTTCTTAGCAGTGAAGAAAAATATTACCTCAACTTATTATAAGTTCAAGTTTACTGTACTTAACAAAAAAATAGGTTTAGCAATGTTCATTCTAGTATTTTCATGATTGCAAACTTTCTGAGAGGAGAATGTTATAAGAGAATCATATTTTTACCAACACATTTGAAAAAAATGAAGTTCATAGATTCATCCGGAGAATGTTATAAGAGAATCATATTTTTACTCAATTAATATAGGTTGAATGAAGAACCCAAACAAACACACACCTTTATGTTCATTGTTTTGTTATTCCAAAAGGATAAGGCAGCCTCAATACATTCATCTCTTTGTTGTCCGTAAGCAACTCTTTTTTTACTACCTAATTGGACGCAAGGGGCTCTTGGTTATTAATAAAGTAACTATGTTACCAATTCATAAATAATATTAATCCGCGCATGGCGCGAAAACTATAGTATATTTTTTTTTTAATGACCCATTGTGTGGTCTTAGAGTAGATCTGGAGGTCATAGAATTGGGCTATTCAGACAATTGGGCTATTCAGACAAATGGGCTTATAATTAGCCCAACGGCCCACTTAAACAATTAACCTTTTTTTATTAATTATTTTATTTATTTCAGAAGCAGTTCGACAGCCATCTTCCCCCAATTCTCTCGATCACCGGCATCCGCTCTCTTAACCCACCATCTCTCTAGCTCTAGAGAGAGAGGCCATCAAAACAATCGTCGCTTCTCCTACTCCAATCCCAAATTCTAGGGTTTCTTCGCTACATGCTTCTTCTCTCATCGCTACTTTAAGCATTATATCTAGTTTTAAGCGTTGAAGCTGCCATGAATATCGAAGAAAAACAAGCAGAATTTATTGAACACTTCGTCAAGCAGGCCTCCAATCGAAGGGGCTCTGCGCTCGCGCCTCTTGTTGTCGAAGCTACTTCGCATCCTTCTCTTTTCGCCTTCTCTGAAATTCTCGCCCTTCCCAACGTTATTGAGGTTTTGCTTCTAACTTCTCATTTTATTTCTCTTACTGTCGGTGATGTAATTGTTCTTCCGGCTTATAGTTTTACGTGAATAAAACATAACAATAACCCTAATTTTGGTCAATCTGGCTTGCGTACGTATCAGGATTTCCGGCTTTTACAGTTTTATGTAGATAATACTGCGAAAACCCTAATATTTACTAAGCACGAGAGTTTACAAACTGACTTCAGAATGTATGAGGATTGCAGCTTGATACTTGTAGGTGAATAAAACATCGCAAAAAAGCTCAAAACTAGCTGTTGAGCGAATTACTTGGTGTGATTAAGGCTTAATGTGGTAGCAATACATACATGGAAACTAGGATTCTTAGGTTTATTAAGTGAGTGGTTTAATGTTGTGGACCTGATTTAATTGATTCTTATGTTCTCTTAAGTCTGCTTCCATGATTAGGATTTATTCATTAGAATGGAAGGATTAATAAGGTTTTAAGATTTTCAAACTGAGCTTTTAGGCATATGTGAATATTAGTTGTTTGGACTGGTGACTTAATAGGTATTTGATGGATAGAAGTTGTTGTGATAATCCACCTGTCGACTGCTTCCTGATAATCCGAAACTTGTATTGGTTTTATGGCTTCGTTTCTTTTAGTAATCAGTGTCCTTGTTGTTTTTCATTATTAGCATATCCATTGCTTAAGCAAAATATATATATAATAATAATTGATTTGTTTGGATGTCGAATCCTTTCTACAGCTTCATGGGACTGAACATTCAATGTACCTGGATCTACTTCGTCTCTACGCATATGGTACATGGAGCGACTATAAGAGTAAGTATACTACAGCTCGGTTTCTGGCTTTCTGCTACAGGTCATAGTTCAACTAATACTCCCTCACTGGAATGTAGCAAGGGAGTGTTCATACACACTACTGAAAAAGATGGAAGGTGAAAGGGTATTATCAAAAGTCATGTTTTACGTTACCCTATGAGGGTAATAATTGATAAATTAAAGAAGATTGCCTTCGAACTACATCGATAGTCATGTATTGGTGCTCGTTTACACTGTATTGCTGTTTTTGTTTGTAAAGTTTGATGGTTCATATTGGCGATGTCTTCTTGTTTGTTGCATTTTTTTTATTGATTGTATTATGTATATCAGTATATATAGATAAATTTGATTATTATAATTATTGTATCTATATGTTTGCAGACAATAATGGTTTTCTTCCGTCCTTGGTTCCTGACCAGATCCTCAAGCTAAAGCAACTAACAGTGCTTACTCTCTCAGAATCAAGCAAGGTACCTAGAGACAGGGTTCTGACTGATTTTTTATTGTTTTTTTATTCATGTATGTAGAACTTTTTTGAGCACTTCTTTTTCCAGGTGCTGTCATATGATCTACTTATACAAGAGCTGGATTTCACAAATGTACGCGAACTTGAAGACTTCCTTATAAATGAGTGCATGTATGCGGTATGTTATCTGCTGGTTTAGCATGTGGTTCTCATTTGCTACTTTTTACTTGCAAAAATATATTCGTAATGTTTGATTTCCCATATAATATTATGTCAGTGGCTTTACATCGATGTATTCATAAGATATTGAATTTACTTTCGGTTTGGTGTTGCAGGGCATTGTTAGAGGAAAATTGGATCAATTGCGTCGATGCTTCGAGGTTTGTATACAGAGTCTTCTCTTGCCTTCTCATCTGATCTCTGTATCCTCATGACATGTCATATAGATCCCTGTGAAGTCTTTGTTGCTTAGAATTGTCTTTTGATGCATATGCAGGTTCAGTTTGCAGCTGGAAGGGATTTGAGACCTGGGCAACTTGGCAATATGATACAGACACTATCTAACTGGTACGTAGTGCGGTTTATTATTGCATTTTGATTAATCTGTTATAATGATGTTGATGAGGTCAGGGAAGTAATAACACTAGAAAAATATAGTAAGTGAGCAACTGACCATGCATATGTAAATCAAATAGAAATATGGTATATTATTTATGTGAGAATTTGTATAATTGAGTGTTCATTATATATGATCCTTAGTGGCATGTTTTCTTCCCAATCAGTTTCAATGGATGATTATTGTAAAAAAAATCGAGGAATACATTTAGATTCAGTCATAGTAACCAATGATCAGTCACAACCAGTAAAAAACAATTTCCTGTAGCTGCAGTTAGACAAGTGACTTGTAAGACACATTGAAGGGAGTGCTGTAAAATTTTCCTTACAATTTATAATCTTTGATTATTAAGTGACTTATAGCTGATGATGTTTTTGAATTTTGAAGGTCGGAAACCTCTGATAGTTTGCTACTTTCTATCCAAGAGAAGATAAAATGGGCTGATTCTATGAGTGAATTGGATAAGAAACACAAGAAAGAAGTTGAAGACAAGGTAGATGAAGTTAAGAAGTCATTATCCATGAAGGTCAGTTGAACTCTTTTTGTTTCTTTTTTCTTCCTATATTTAACAGGTCTTATCCTTTTGGTTCTATTTCATTGGATAAATACCCATCTCTTAGTTTAGATAAGAAATAATATTGGAGGGCAGCCTAGTCTGTAAAATATGTACAAAAAAGGCCTTCGTTATAGAGCATGTCAGCAACCTCATTTACCCTAAGGCCCCGTTTGTTTGTAGTCTTTGGAAACGGAAAGGAAACGTAAATGAAACTTGATAATTATTAATTGATGATGCACAAAATCACTATTTTGATCGATGAACCAATTCACTGATATGGATTAGGTTCGTTTCGTTTTCGTTTTCGTTTTCGACAATTTAAACAAACACCACCTTAAAAAAACTTTGTTCTCCAACTGCAAGTGATGGCATGAATTAGATTGTGAAAAATAGAGTCATTTTATATGGCGTGTATATGTTGTGTCGATGTGTGTACTTACGTTGTGGCAGAAGTTCCACACTGTAAGCAGGCCGACTTGGACTTCCGAGGGAATGAGGGGATTTTCACAGAACATGCTGGAGTGATGGACTTTGAAGAAGATAGAAGCCGTCCGAAAAGGTAAAAAAGCTTCTTTATATTAGAATGTAATGTAATTTTCATTATTTAGCTTCAAGCTCTAGGGTATTGAGGATTTTTATTGTTAGTTATGGTACATGCATTAGGGTCTTGGAAATTTGTTGCTTGGATTGTATTGACTGAAGCATTGAAAACCGTGCAGGAGACGTCATCCATTAAACTGATATTGAGGGGGAAGAAGCTTCTTTGAATCACGCTGTTGATTAGTGGAATACTGTGCACAGGGCATCTGCTCTTTAAGGAAGGTTGATAATCTTTTGGTTTTGGACTGTCACTTGATGTACTCTTATTTGAAGAGAAATTTTAGTCTTTCATTGAATTATGAGGTATAGGGTTTTTGATTCAATGGTGCGGCAAAAAAATTCAGTGACGATCTCGATTGGGCACGCGTATCAGAGAGATGTCAGTCAACTGCTTGATTTTACTATCCTCTTCAATTTATGAACTTATGTTTCAATTCTTGAATTATCTCCACTTCAATTGTTTTGCACGGCACGTGTTCATGTTGTGCACAATACAACCCTATCACACTATGATATGGAGACAACATTGCCGGCAATGTTATATCATGGTAGGGTCTTATTTTTTTTCTTCCCTCTGTCCTTCGCTTTGGTTCAACTTGAATAAAGGAAGTAATCCCAAGAGTTTTAACTAAATTATATCTTTACAATTGTAAAATTAAAATTATAGAGCATAGAATCTTAACTATATTCCCTAGATAATTTGAATGATTATATTCTATGGATAATTTAGGGAATAATATTTCATTTGAATGATTATATTATACAGGAAAAAGGCTATTTCCGTTTTCCACCCCAAGGATTTCTGAAGTTCTGTTGTAACGATTTGCTGGGCTGAAAAAGCCGGATTAAGAAATGAAATATTATTCTGCCGGCACGCTGCTGTTGAATTGTGGCAAGCCGGAACATGATTTCCGTAAATTATTTGATGTATACTCACACGTAAAAAAGTATAGACACAAGTATCATCCCATAACTCTATTAGTATATTCTACAAGTACTTTAAAATAATTTTATTACTCCAAATTTTACATTATTGAGAGTGGTGAGCAACCAACCTTATATTATTGCTAAATTCATAATTTAGCTAATTATCTTATTTAAAAAGAAATAAAATTCTCAGCCGGCTTCTCTTCTCCATCAAAAGACCGATTTTATTGGTAACTGGAGATTTACAAGTATATTTTCAGTATACAAACATCTTTCAATGAGCTGGAGTTTGAGGTGAAAATTTCTCTCTTTTGAAATCTTCAAAAGGGTCTTCTTGAAGAGCCTTTCAAAACTTCCAAGGCATCTACACAAGGAGTTCATGAATGTTGTAGTAATGCTATTATGCTCTGATCATTCCTAGGATGCAGTTTTGATCTTAGAGATTGAGTGTCATAGGTTTGATTTAGTTCGCAAATCCGTCTTGAGATAAGTTGAGGAAGCAAGATGGATGAGAAACTAATGGCCCTCCAGAGTGTGATTAAAGATGTTGATTTGGTATGTAAATAAACTAAATGCACTTAAATTGAAATCCATTATTTCATAATTAGCTTATGTTAATATCATTTGGCATTTGTTCATGCAGGAAAACATACCTCTGAAGGAGGTATTTGATAGTCTCAAATGTACAAGTGAAGGTCTGCGCACCGATGAGGTTCAGGAACGTCTGGCAATTTTTGGATACAACAAACTTGAGGAGAAGAAGGTAAGAAGCTCTTTTATTTCTTAGTTAAATCAATTTTATGTTCAAAACAATTAGTTTAAAATCTATATTATATTTTATATCCGGAAAGTGAAATATATTTTTTATTCAGGAAAGTAAAATACTGAAGTTTTTGGGATTTATGTGGAATCCATTGTCATGGGTCATGGAAGCAGCAGCAATTATGGCCATTGGTCTTGCTCATGGAGGAGTATGTCATCTTCAAAATCGCCTTTTTTTAGAAATAGATCTTGAATATACAGTAACATTCTTGATCATTTGTGCAGGGAAAGGGTCCAGATTACCATGATTTTGTTGGTATCATTGTTCTGCTTATTATCAACTCTACAATCAGTTTCATTGAAGAGAACAATGCTGGTAATGCAGCAGCTGCTCTTATGGCTCGTTTGGCGCCTTTAGCCAAGGTCTGATATGAGTATTTGTTTCAAGATAATACTATTGGCTAAATATAGTTTAAACTTTTAAGTAAATTTGTGGTGTACTTCAAAATCTGATGTTTTTTGTTTGTTAATTAGGCCCTTCGAGATGGAACCTGGAAGGAGGAAGATGCAACCGAGCTGGTTCCTGGTGACATAATCAGCATCAAGCTTGGGGATATTGTTCCAGCTGATGCACGTCTTCTACATGGAGATCCTCTAAAAATTGACCAGGTAAAACTAATTTTTATTTATTGTTCAACTGCATGCTAGGCATAATCTTTGCTAAGATTGATATTAGTACATAATAATGTCAAACGAAGCATATATTTGGGTCCTTTTGATAAATTCAACAGCTGATCGAATAGCTGAAGCCTATATATTTGGGGCTAGCTTAGCATATGGAGCCTATATATCTATGAAAGCGATTGACCCACATTTTGAAACATACTATACAGTTATATCAGTAATAGCTTGATGATTTTTCTGAAATTTTTCTGTTGGTTGTATGAAGTCTGCTCTTACCGGAGAATCACTTCCAGTGACAAAGAATCCGGGTGATTCTGTTTTCTCTGGCTCTACGTGTAAGCAAGGTGAAATTGAAGCAGTTGTTATTGCCACTGGGATCAACACTTTCTTTGGCAAGGCTGCTCACCTTGTAGAAAACACTACCCATGTTGGTCATTTCCAAAAGGTATATCCATAAAACATACATAAAAAAACCAGGAAAAAAAACCATGCAGACATTCTGATCTAATGTGTAAGTCATTCTTGCTTTTTTTAGGTTCTAACAGCTATAGGAAACTTCTGCATTTGCTCAATAGCAGTTGGGATGGTGATTGAAATTATTGTAATTTATGGGCTTCAAATGAGACCATACCGCGTTGGAATTGATAATCTTCTAGTTTTACTCATTGGTGGAATACCGATTGCAATGCCGACAGTGCTTTCTGTTACAATGGCCATTGGTTCGCATCGCTTAGCTCAGCAGGTGAGTTGGGTTTTGTGCATATTTGTGCTTTGCTGATCCTGCAGAATTGTTGAGGAATTTATTTTCATGACAAGTTTGTAATTTACAGGGGGCAATTACGAAAAGAATGACTGCAATTGAGGAAATGGCTGGGATGGATGTTCTCTGCAGTGACAAAACCGGAACTTTGACACTCAATAAACTTACAGTTGACAAAAATCTGATTGAGGTGAATGACATTGTCATTTATATCTTTTATCTACAATTACCCTTTGGCTGTTCTAAATTTTAATAAAGATCTTGACTTTAATTTGTTATAACTTTTAAGGTTTTCCCAAAAGGTGTTGACAAGGATATGGTAGTGCTCATGGCTGCTAGAGCATCAAGGTTGGAGAATCAAGATGCCATTGATGGTGCAATAGTTGCAATGCTGTCTGATCCTAAGGAGGTATGTAGATGTGACAGTACAGTTCATTGATTGAAGGAAACTTTATGATTCTAAAGTTTTTGTGAAATTTATGGTTTTACTTGATTTTGTAAAGGCAAGAGCTGGTATCAAAGAAGTTCACTTTCTTCCATTCAATCCTACGGATAAAAGAACAGCACTCACTTACATTGATCAAGATGGTAAAATGCACAGAGTGAGCAAAGGTGCACCAGAACAGGTACATCATAAATAAATGTAACATAAAATAAAAATATGCATTTACAAGGAAATGAGAAATAAAAATTATCTTGCTCTACAGATTCTTGATCTTGCTTATAATAGATCAGAAGTGGCGAACAAAGTACACTCCATAATTGATAAGTTTGCTGAGCGTGGATTGCGTTCCCTAGGTGTTGCTCGCCAGGTAATCTTGCAAGTTAACCTTAAGTCAAAACTTTTATCTTTTGGAAGTTTCATTTTTTTTTACTTTTTACTTGATCAACAGCAAGTTCCTGATGGTAACAAAGACAGTCCTGGAGGGCCCTGGGAATTTGTCGCCCTCTTGCCTCTTTTTGATCCTCCTCGTCATGACAGTGCAGAAACTATCAGAAGAGCTTTGGATCTTGGTGTCAGTGTCAAGATGATCACAGGTTTGTTTCTTCTTAGGGCTCGTTTGGTAACATACCTGGAATCGGGTTAGGATATGAAACAGGTTTAGGTATAAAATGCTATTTCAGAAAAACATTCTAACCAAACGCATGAATTCTATGGATTAATAACAAATTCATAAATCATAGGATAGAAACTTAATAAATTGTTTTTATTCAGGTGATCAGCTGGCCATTGGTAAAGAAACAGGAAGACGTCTTGGTATGGGAACAAACATGTATCCTTCTTCCGCTCTTATCGGTGAGCACAAGGAAGTGATTCACATATCCATTGATGAACTCATTGAGAGAGCTGATGGCTTTGCTGGTGTTTTCCCTGGTATGTTCCTCAATAAAAGCTTGATTTATACATTTTCTTTCTTTACTGCAATTTAATAACTAACTACCTTATTTATTAGGGGTTTTTGCATAAAACTACCCGTTATTTGTCCGACTTTGCACAAAATCACTCGTAATATCGATAATTATAATTAACCACCCATTTTATGTCTTCCGTTAACAAAACGTCACCCATTCATCTTTTTTTTTTTGTTAGTTACTCTGTTAATAAGGCTAAAAAGACCAAAATGCCCTTATAAAATTATCAAATTTTCACAACACGCCCTTTTCTATGTGTCCTGCACTGCTTCTCCTTATTCATGACATGAACTCATATACCTTCTACCTCTCATGCCAAACCTTCCCGCCGGCCGGTCGAGACCAACCGACCATCCTCCCACTTCCACCACCGCTCAATTACATCGCTCTTCCCTCTAGGAAGGCCGATATTCTTCGCCTCTGTACCGTGAGCTAGAAGACCTCGGTCCTCTTCTACTCCTTGCTTGCTCGGAGCCTGAAATCGAGAGATTAAGCCACTGACTGCTCGACGATTGGACCCGAAAACCAGAATCGAAGCTCCGCTTCGCCTCTCCTCGCTCTATGCTACTCGGAAATAGTTGCCACGTTACGAAATCAGGCCGACACGGATCTTCGGCGACTTCGTCACCGTCATCCTCGGAAGTTCCGGGGGTGACTTCGTCACCATCATCCTCGAAAGTTCCGGGAGCATCAGATGAGCTTCAATATTCAGATCTCGATTTAAATGGAGGTAGAGAGAGGAAGTTAACTGTGGATTCCATAGCTGTATATACTCATGTAAAATTGGTTTGAACATATGAATTAATTTACAATAGATTATGGTGGGCGGGAGAAAGAAAAGAAATGAGGCAGAGAGAGGGGAAGTGTAGTTGAAATTGGAAGAGACGAAGGGGCAGGACATAGAAGAAATGGAGGATTTTTTAGTAAAATATGTTATTGTAATTTGTCAAGGACAATTTAGTAAATTATTGTTTTAATTTGCTAAAATTTATAAGGGTATTTTGTTCTTTTCATCCTTATTAATGGAGAAATTAACTGAAAAGGTGTGTGGGTGGCGTTTTGTTAACGGATGACATAAAATGGGTGGTTAATTATAATTATCGATATTACGGGTGGTTTTGTGCAAAGTCGGATAAATAGCGGGTGATTTTATTCAAAAACCTCTATTTATTATAAAGATCTTTTCATCAGAGACTACTTTTATGATTTATTATAAATCTGCCAAGTATATTTTTTTTCCTACTGAGCTTCAAACAAAAAGTGCTTAACAAAAAAATCATTCTACATTATCATTGCAGAGCACAAATATGAAATAGTGAGGAGACTACAAGCAAGAAAACACATCTGTGGAATGACTGGAGACGGAGTAAATGACGCTCCTGCCCTCAAGAAAGCAGACATTGGTATAGCTGTGGCAGATTCAACTGATGCTGCTCGTAGCGCCTCTGACATTGTCTTAACAGAACCAGGTCTTAGTGTCATCATTAGCGCTGTTTTAACCAGCAGATCAATCTTTCAGAGAATGAAGAACTACACGGTAATGTATTACTAGACTCATCATATAAGATCCTATATCAGTAAATCCTTTTATTTTGTCTGTGTGATTGAACTGTCCTTTTTCTTCCTACAGATATACGCTGTGTCCATCACCATACGTATTGTGGTAAGCACCAACACAAAAAATACTTCTGGTTGATCTTTGAAATGAGGAAAACATGATTCTTTTGTCTAAATTCAGTAGTTTTATATTATTTCAGTTATTTTTCGTTCAGAATGACTCATGAAATGGTTTCTGTTATGACAGTTGGGCTTCATGTTGCTTTGTGTGTTCTGGAAATTTGACTTCCCTCCATTCATGGTTCTTGTGATAGCAATCCTCAACGACGGTCTGCTATCTTGCACATTATCATTGATTTTCCTATTTTCCGACTTTTTAATCTCCCTTACTAATCATCTATTACCTCTAATTAGGCACCATAATGACAATTTCAAAGGACAGAGTGAAGCCTTCTCCAGTACCAGACAGCTGGAACCTTAGTGAAATATTTGCAACTGGAATTGGTCTTGGCTGTTATCTGGCTATCGGAACAGTTGTGTTTTTCTGGGCCGCCTATGAGACCGATTTCTTCACGGTATAAAATGCATTGTCTGATGTTACAATGCACAAAATTGTGTTAAATAATGGCCGTTTAACCCCGCACCCGGTTTTTTATAACTGGCACCCGCTTTGGGCGCATTCCAGATACGTCCAACTTTTTTTTTTTTAAACCGGGTTTTTTTTTTTTTTTTTTTTTTGGTCAAAATTTTAAAAAATCCGGTTTAAGTTGGGCGCATCCTGGGTGCGCCCAAAACTGAACCGGGTTTTTTTTAAAATGTTTTGGACGCACCCGGGATGCGCCCAAGGCGGGTGCCAGTTATAAACAATTGGGTGCACGGTTTTTCTCCGTAAATATTTCACTGTCAACCAAACATACCCTAAGTTACTGCATTTAATCATCTGTTATACCAATTTTCAGGACCGGTTCAATGTGGTAACCTTAAACAAACACAACTACAACATGGCTGACCCTGAAGTGAAGAAAGAAGTCATGGAAATGTTGGCATCTGCAGTTTATCTCCAAATTAGCACAATCAGCCAAGCTTTGATTTTCGTGACTCGTGCTAGAGGCTGGTCTTTCTTGGAACGACCTGGGTTTCTACTCGTTGTTGCCTTTCTCATAGCTCAATTGGTAAATTTTACTTTTAGATCTTGTCATAAATTCAGTACACACAATTTTCAGTAACATATCTCATAACCTGTCAAAAGGGTCTATTTGGAATGAGTATATCAAAAATATGACTTATATCTATACCAAATGAAAGACTATGTCATCACTGCAAACATTTAAAGCTGATAACATGTTTTTCATATGATCATTTGGCAGATTGCAACAGTTATTTCTGCATTAGTCACATGGGAACTTGCTGGGATCAGGAAGATTGGATGGGAATGGACAGGTGTCATTTGGTTGTTCAACATAGTCACATACATGTTACTCGACCCTATTAAGTTCTTGATACGATACGCGCTAAGTGGGAGAGCGTGGAGAAATCTAGCAAACCAAAGGGTATGCCTAATTTGATCATGTTATAAACATATTCATATGTTTCCAAAGATCATGCTAATTTGTGCATGTAATTAGATTGCCTTGTCGTCTGAGATGGACTATAGAAGGGAAGGACGAGGAGGGATTGAGCAACGCTCGTCTTTTGAAGGCCTTAATCAGATGGCGGAAGATGCTAAAAAACGAGCGGAAATTGCAAGGTAAGAAATAAATGGAATTATAGATCAAGATGTGTATTGAGTCTCAAAGTTTCTTAGAAGGATTTTCTGTTTTTTTTTCAGGCTAACGGAGTTGCAAACTCTAAAGGGTAAGGTTGAATCCAATGCTAAGTTGAGGGGTCTTGATCTTGATGAAAGCAACAACCACTATACCATATGAAATGAAATGATGTAACTTGTATTTTGAAAGCAATTGTATTCTTTGTGTTAATTATTTAATTGGAATTGGATAATTTGGGAGGAAACTATTATATTTCCAGATTAGAGGGACTTATCCCTTCCCTCGTGTGGATTGAAAACGCATATTTCATGCCAAATTATGGTTACTAGAAATTTTTAGGCCGGCCTGATTTGCATAGTAATATTCTTTGGATGTACTGATTTTATTTTGTTTCTTTTTAATATTTTGGTCAATGTACTGATATACTCCCTCCGTCCCACTTTGTTTGTCCTCTTACGCGTTTACACACTTGTCGATGTATGTTTTACGTCGTTAATATCTCTAACTACATATTATTAAAAATGATAAAATCTTGATATTGTTAAAGTATTAAATGAGACGAATCAAACAAGACCCTACATGACTATATTAATACACAAAGATTGAGAATAATCGGACAAATTGCGTTAATAGGTGAATAGTGTCAAACTTCGTCATAGGACAAACAAAGTGGGACGGAGGGAGTAACTAATAACGCTTATGATATGCACGCCATCAAAAGTTGTTTGTGCGTATATTCGCCGACTTCAATATCCCTTAGATTTATGCCATACAAAATAGATAAAAACTCAGAAGTTTTAACTATAACGAGTAAACTTAACACGTGTCCTTAGGGCATAAGCTAGAAAAATCGTAATTATATACGTCGTTTGAAGCAAAATGGTAGAAATATCCTTTTTACTAATAGAATGAATATATTTTTATTAATCGTAATCCGATTTAAGAAATGTGGCCAACTCATAAATTTTGGATGTTGGAAGACCTTTTTTTTTTTTGGTGTTTGTTAGTTATCATTAAACGAGCTAACTTCGACAATAAGGGGCAAAGAGCACCTTATTCAATAATTGGAGGAGTTTCTAATCCTACTTCATATAATGTAAGGTAACTAACCCTTTTTTTAACCTAGTATATAATTGTTCTATTCTCCTTCCCATCTCATTCTCTCTACGCCTCCACCCAATCTCTTCAGATTCAGATCTGTAGGATCTGTATGTTAGTATCAAGGGAACTGTGACAAAGAGTTGTCCAGTTCCTAGGCACAGCGGAAGTAATAGAACAAATTATCAACACAATTACTTAAGGTGGAAACCCTAGATAACCAAATAGTTATCTTTTGATGAAAATCACCCCTCTTTCGAGGATTGAAAGGTCTACTTGTATATTCAATCAATGAGTTTAGAGAAGAACGAGATTACAAACTTATTGCTAAGTACTAACCTAATTCCTATCAGAAACTCTCAGATGATAATACCAGTGAACTTACTTGATGTTCTTTTGCAAGAACAACTTCTCTCTTCTCTTAGTCTGATGCACTTCAAGCTCCGTCAAAATACATAAGTCTAAGAACATAAAGATCATCATATAAATAGAGGGAAGTCTACCGTATAAAGATATTCCAAGAATATATTATACGTCAAACTACTTTCCTAATTAATGATGATCTCTATGGCTTTCAAGTTAACCTAATTAACTCGAGATCTTCTAAATATTACATTGACCGATTACAACCAACTTTAGCAATATCCTAACAAGGAAAAGATCTTCTTGAAGATCTTCTCGGCTCGCCGCCCATGCTAGGGTTAGGAGTAACACGGATGTAACGTAGTTCCCTCTGACTTCCCTTAATACTTCATCAGCTTCAAATCTTCAATATTTTCATCTGAAATATTAAGATAAACTATGTCATAGTATATGCTAAGGTTGTCATCTTCAAAACATAGAGTAATTGAGGAAAAAAACCTATTGAGGAACCAGAGTTCCTTAGGTCCCTATTCCAACAATTTCCCCATTTTTGATGATGACAAACTCATATAAGTGTAATCACAGAGACAATAGGCAATATGAATATAAGACTCAGGACAAAGATACTTAGACCAAACGCTTCAACGAGTTCCCCCTTAACCTTTTAATTTTCTAACAAGTTACCCCTAAACATGATACCAGTCCCATTGGTTCCGAGATTTCAGAGTATATTCCCCCTTTTGACATCATCGAAAAGATATGAAGATAATATAAGGAACAATGATGCAAAACAGTGATATGCAAGACTCACAAGTCATAGAACACAAAATTATTATTATTTTTCATTTATGAGCCTAAAGACAACTGCGACTCAGACAGACAAACACAAAAAAAATAACAAAATCATGAAGCAGAGAGAACAACAAGAATAGAAGGATTGATGTGCTGGGGAACCCTAGGGGAATTCTATGCCAACTACATCGGAGGAACTGATGGAGAAACCCTATCCTCTCTTGGCAGTGAGAACGTCGGCGAGCTTGACGAAAGCAGAGATGAGGTCACGAATAGCATCCGAAATTTCTTGCAGTTCCTCAACAATCTCTGAGGTGGCCTCCTCTTGATCATCTGCAGGAGCGGGTCAAGCAGGTATATTTCTGGAGGGCCTGGACTTCTTGGAGACAGTCTCTTCCACCTTGAGGTTGTTGATGTAGGAGTCATCCATCATGTGAGAGAACATTGTCTCTTCCTCTGTGGCCGGGTAAATGTCAAGTCTCTCCAAAAGAGCCTTGATGAGTGTTGGGAACGATAGTGAGTGGGATGGATGGCTATGGCATGCCTGCATGTGATGCATGATGATCTTTGGCACGTCAAGGATCTCCCCAATGACAATTTTATCCATAAGGACAGCATCGGCAATCAGAACGGCGCTCCTCTTTTCCTGGCGAGGAACGACATTGTATATCAGAAAGGCATGGAGAAACTTCATGGATTGTGTTGAATTCCTTGAGGGAAGAGTTCCCAAAAACGATCTTGGCAAGCTCGGTCTTCTTGATGGGCCAATGCTTTTTGTGGATAGCAAAGAACCCAGTTCCTGTAGGGATCCCCAGTACAAAGGAGATCATTTATGTGGAGATCTTGTAGAGCTTTCCTCAGATGTTGACCACAATATCCTGAGGATCCTCAACCTCGGACACTGTAGCAAAAGACATGGAGGAGTAGAATGACCGAATTACCTCTTCATTGACGCGCTGAGAGGCTGTGAACAAGGTTTCTCAGCCTTGAGAGAAGAGGAGAGCGCAAAAGGTAGCAACCTCAACCAATTCTGAGTTCCAGAGCTCAGGGTCCACGAACAAAGGACCTAAGATTCTTCTCTCAGTGAAGCCTGCTTTGAGAGAAGTGGAGGTGGTGGCGAGGGAGCTGGAGGAGGAGATCGCCGGCTTAGCAGAGCGAGTGCGAGCGGCGACGGAGTTTGGTTTTGGTTTCTTGGCCTGGCGACCACCATGAGTGGTGGTCTTGGTGATGCGAGGCTCATCGTCGGAGGAGGCCGCGCGAAGCCGTTTCGGAAAGGCGTTCCCAACGCTTTCATGTTCCTTGACATCAGCCGCAGTCACTGGGTTGCCGTGAGAATGGGGCGAGGAGTGCTGTTGGGATTTGATTGGGGAGTGGGTAGAAGAGTCACTTTTTGTGGGATGTTGGGCAAGTCTGTTTGAGCTTTCCAGAGGAGGAGGAGATTTGGCTGGAGATGTGTATAGAATGGTAGCCATAGCAATGGGGTCGGGGGAGGGTGTTTTGGTTTGGAGTGGCGAGGCTGGTTTGGAGGAGGAAGGCAGGGGAGTGGCGAGGCTGGAGATGTGTATAGAATGATAGCCATGGCAATGGGATCTGGGAAGCTCTGCGGGTTTGACTTCCTTCTTTGGCAGAGAGGAGGAAGATGGAGTTTCCTTCTCCACTTGTAGCATGAATTGCTTGAAGAGGGCCATCTGTTCGTCAGTAAGAACCATGGGTTTGTTTTGTGCGACCATTGGAGAGTTTGAAAGTTTAGGGTTTGAGAGAATTGAGAGTTTGTGAGGAGGCAAGAGGAAGATAATAGAAGGGGAAGGGAATTAGGGTTAGAGCATCCCTTAAATAGATTTTTCACGCAAAGATCACAATAATATCCTTCAAACAGCCACAAGGATCACAATAAAAACCTTCCCCAATTACCGTTGTTCCAAACGGTCACAAAATCCCTAATAACTCGGACAAATTTTCCATAATCATTTCAGCCCCAACCTTCATATTATTACTATCAAATTTCACCACAAAACCAGTCATCATTGCCCTGTTAAATCGGCACAAGGAACTAAGCTCAAAAAGCAGATTGTCAGTCGGCTGCGCGTATTCCCGAGACAGAGAAGCAAGCGACAGATGAGAAGCTTTGGAGTTCCTTTCACGGTTCTGTTTCAGTAGTTGGCAAGGATGGATTTGGATGCATTTAAGTAATAGGTAATAAAATAAATCAAGAGTACACATCCAAACAATAAAATATAGGGAAGGCCAATTTTGACACAAACATAAACAAGTTCCAGAGTGGTGTTAATATAAAAAGGATCACATGAACAGTTTATGTAAGTCAAGCTAGGGAGGGCCTATAATCGATCTTCATTTCGGCTTATAATGCGGGTTCAAATAGATCTGATTGATTATTTTGTGTTCAAAGAAGTACGATTTTGTCAAGTAATCATGAGTGAAAGCAAAGTCCGTATATTATGCACGTCACAAAGATAATAACACATTTATAATGAATATGACTATAGAATCAAGAACCATGTAAGCATACAAAGAACCATACAAATCAGTCAATCATTTACTAGTCAAGACAGGGAAATATACAAAGGAACTCAGAACCGCTATTCAATGGCAATCATGCCTAGGAGTAAGCTAAAGTATTCAAAAGGTTCTCTATTTAGGGATTTAGTGAATATGTCAGCTATTTGGTCATCAGTACGACAGTGTTCCATGAGAATGATACCCTTTTCCACATTATCTCTAAGAAAATGGTGCCTCATGTCAATATGTTTAGACTTAGAGTTAAATACGGGATTCTTAGATATACTAATGGTGCTAGTGTTATCACAAAGAAGATTTAGAGGACCATAGGACTTACCAAAGTCAGCAAGTTGTTGCTTGAGCCATAGAAGATTTGCACAACAAGTTGTAGCTGCGATGTATTCCGACTCAGTGGTTGAGAGGGAAATGGAGGATTGCTTTTTAGATGCCCATGACACCTGGCATGGACCAAGGAACTGAGCCATCCCTGAGGTACTTTTCCTGTTCTTGAGATATCCTGCATAGTCAGCATCAGTGTAGGATAATATTTCAAAATCATCACTTTTAGGATACCATAGGCACAAATTCTCAGTTCCCTTGAGATATCTAAGGATACGCTTGACGGTCGTCAGATGTTTGACTCTTGGGTCTGCTTGGAATCGAGCACACAAGCACACGGAGTACATGATATTTGGGCGACTAGCGGTCAGGTATAGTAGGGAACCAATCATTTGCCTGTAGAGAGATTGATCTGCCTTGATGTATGTGGGAACCAACATCAGTTTGGTGGTTGGAGAGATTGGAGTGGAGAAAGGCTTTGAAGAGCTCATCTGAAATCTGTCCAGGAGTTCTTTGACATACTTTTGCTGATGGATTTGGGTTCCTGTGGGAAGTTGATTTATTTGCAGTCCTAGAAAGAATGTGAGTTCCCCAATCATACTCATTTCGAATTCACTGCTCATGAGATCCTTGAACTCTCTACAAGGGACAAGTTAGTGGAACCAAAGATAATATCATCGACATAAACCTGGACAACCAGGATGTCTTCATTTTGTTCAAGAAGAAAGAGAGTTTTATCAATCAAACCTCTTCTGTATCCATTGGATATCACGAACTGAGCTAACCTGTTATACCACGCTCGTGGTGCTTGTTTGAGTCCATAGAGTGCTTTGTCGAGGAAGTATACATGATCGGGTCTGCTTTTGTCCTCAAAGCCAGGGGGTTGCTTGACATATACTTCTTCTTGAAGAAATCCATTTAAGAATGCAGTCTTGACGTCCATTTGGAATAGCTTAAAACCCTTGTGAGTAGCAAAGGCGATCATGAGACGAATGGCTTCCATTCGGGCAACTGGGGCAAAGGTCTCATCATAGTCAATACCTTCTTGTTGACAATACCCTTGGGCGACAAGACGTGCTTTATTTCTGGTGACCATGCCTAAGTCGTCAAGTTTGTTTCGAAAGATCCATTTAGTTCCAATGATAGTTCTGTCTGAAGGACGAGGAACCAATCGCCAAACTTTGTAACTTTCAAATTGATGGAGTTCCTCATGCATGGCATGGACCCAGTCCGCATCATTGAGGGCTTCCTTATAGTTCTTAGGCTCAAGAACAAAGAGGAACGCAGTGAAGGCGCATAAATTATTCAATGAGGATCTGGTGGAGGGACCTGTCTTGTCAAAAGGAGAGAGAATCTGATCAACTGGATGAGAGCCCTTGTATTTGTAGTTAACCACCGGATGATGAAGATGGTTCATCCGGAGGAACCGAGTTGACATCGTTCTCATTTGAATCTGGGTCCTCTGACGGAGGATCTGGAGCTGAATCTGAGGAACCAGGAGCAAAGGAAGGAGATTCTTCATTTTGCACAAGGGAACTTGGGCCAAAATTGCTGGGAGTAGGAGTTTCCTCCGGGTGCTCATTCATTATTCTGGTAGGATCAAAGGTGAAGTCAGGTAGTGAGGAGGAACTAGGAGCAAAAAGATCCTCTTCGTCATCAGCATTGTTGTCACCTGTGGGAAGTACATGTGAAGACACATGAAAAGCAGATTCATTGAAAACAACGTGAATGGATTCTTCAAACTTGGATGTCCTTGTGTTGAACACTTTGAAGGCTTTGTTGTTTGGAATATATCCCAAGAAGATCCCTTCATCACTTCTAGGGTCAAACTTTCCAATGGGAGTTTTGTCGTTGTTGTGGACAAAACACTTGAATCCAAAGACCTTGAGATGAGAAATGTTGGGAACTCTGCCATGGAGCAGTTCATATGATGTCTTCTCAATCTGGGGGCGAAGCATGACTCTGTTTAGAATGTAGCATGCAGTGTTGACAGCCTCAGCCCAAAATCTTTGAGAAAGGCCTGTTGAGATGAGCATAGTGCGAGCCATATCTTCAAGTGTCCTATTCTTTCTTTCAACCACTCCATTTTGTTGGGGGGTTCTGGGCGCAGAAAAGTTGTGAGTAATCCCCTTTTCCCTGCAAAAGGTTAGGAACTTTGCATTTTGGAATTCGGTTCCGTGATCGGAACGAATAGCCTTAATTTTGTGTCCCACTGACATTTAGAGAGTGAGAACTATTTCACAAAATCTATCAAACACCACGTCTTTAGATTTTATGAAAATAGTCCACGTATATCTCGAGAAGTCATCCACAATCACAAGCATGAATTTGTTACCTCCAATACTTTGAGTACGCATAGGACCACAGAGGTCCATATGGGACAGTTCCAGAGGTTTGGAGGTACTTATGATGGTTTTAGGTTTAAAGGAACTACGTACCTGTTTGCCTCGAACACATTCAGAACAGAAATCAGATTCATCTACCTTGATGGAAGGTAGACCGTGGACCAGTTCCTTTCTTTGAAGTTTATGAATGAGATTTAGACTTGCATGACCAAGTCGTTGATGCCATAGGGTGGATTTATTCGTCATTGTGGCAAGGCAGAGCTTTTCTTGAGGAGAGTAGCTATGGTCGACGATGTAGACATTATTGAATCTCTTACCTTTAAGGAGATTCTTCTGAGACTCAGGGTGAATTACAAAACACTCAGAGGGAGTAAATAGGACATTGTTCCCTCCTTGGTCACACAGCTGTGACACACTAATTAGATCAAAACCAAGATTATCGACAAGATGGACATCACTTACCTTAATGTTTTCAGAAAGATCAACAGTTCCAGTTCCCAGTATTGCTCCTTTCTTCTTATCACCGAAGGAAATCTTTCCTCCGTTGTATCTCTGAAGTGAATGAAGTTTCTCTTTATTACCTGTCACGTGGCATGAAGCACCACTGTCTATGTACCACTTAGCAACATTTTTCACTTCAGCCTACAAGGAGAAACATTAATTTTTACGAACCCAGTCCAACCAAGCTTTTCTGGGTAAGTTAGTCTTATAGTTCCCTCGTTGGGCAGTTCTGACATTTTTCTGAGTTTTGGAGTTAATGTTTCTAACATCTTCATTTGTGGTATAGTATTGAGGGTCATTAATGTCATTTATTTGAGTCCTTCCTTGTCTAAATTTTTTAGAAGCCTTTTCCTCTCTTTTTTCACAATCATATATAAGATGTCTTTGGTTCCCACAGTGCCAGCAAACACGATTAGCGGGAATCCACTGATACTTATCTTGAGTTTTATAGTGAGATTTCTTCTTACCTAGATCAACCTTTTTCCTGGGGGTATTTCTAGGTTTACCTTTTCCCATATATATTCTTGTACATCTCGTGAATGTGAGGACTAAAGTATGGGGCACAGGGCGGTTTCTTCATAGAGGAACTTTCAATCACTTTGATTCTTTGTTCCAGAAATTCATTTTTACTATTAGAGGTCTGAATAGCTAAGTCAAGTCCTTCATTTTTTGCTTCAAGAGTTTTTGTTATTTCATCAAAGTTTGCATGACAATCACAAGGAGGATCAGATACGTCATGAGATTTATAGCCTAGGCCTCTACTAGGTTTGACAAAGACGGTCTGGGTAACAGTTTTCTCATGAATGCATTCAGTAAGAGAATCAAGTTTTTCAATAATGGTTTGCAACATTGATTCAGAAGGATGTGGAGAGGAATTGTTTCCTAGATTCAGTTTTTCATGCAAATCACAAGTAGGACAAGAAGTGATTTTCTCAGATATGATAGCATTTTCATATTTCTTACACCAAGCTTCACTTTCGTCAGATAGCATAAAGATTTCTTCCTCGTTTTCAGCAAGTCTTCCTAAGAGGTTATTGTTTTCTTTGCTCAAGGATTTGATCAGTTTAACCAGTTGTTTCTTATCATATTTAAGAAGAGTTTCAGATAATTCAGAGAAGGAAGATACCTCAATGGTTGGTGACTCATTTTCAGGTTGAGCCATGAGACATACTTTGGACATGTCGTCCTCAGAGTCACTGTCTCCCCATATGGCTTGTGGTTCCGAGACTGTCATGAAGCAGAGTTTTGAAGGATTTAGATCCAGCTCCTTGTCAGAGTCACTATCATCCCAAGTGGTGGTTGCGACCAAGGCCTTTTTCTTAGCAGGAGCTTCTTCCTCTTTGGGTTTTTCTTCATTCTTAGGACAGTCTCTAGCACGATGCCCTAGTTGATCACATTGATAGCATCTTAGTTCCCTCTTTTCCTTTCGATTTTCATTTCTGGGGAACTTGCCTTTATGAAATTTCCTTACTGTGCTTGTCAGTAATGCAGTCATTTCATCGTCATCATCATCAGAGTCAGCCCTAGTGGAGAGTCTTTCCAGGACTTTAGTCAAGGCTAGAGCAATGCCAGCTTCAGTGGAGTTTTTCTCATTTCCCTTCATTTTATCCTCTTGTCGTTGAGCTTGACCAACCAATTCCTCTAATGGGAGTTCCCTGATGGAAGGGGTCTGAAGCATGATGTCTTGAGTAACACTGTTGAGGCTCCTTCATGTTTTGAATGGAGACAAACATTCTGCTAATGGATTATCTGAGTGTTTCAGGATCGTTGATGAGAAAGGAACGTTACACAGCGGTACACAACGGTGTTCTATTTTAGGAAAGCTTGATCGGAAAGAGAGCGAAATAAAGGAATGAGTTTTTAAAGAAAGATCTGATTGAAGATATATTCGAAGAAGATATATACGAGGAAGATTGCGATCTTGGCAGTTGGGCGGATAAGATTTTATGGAAGGAAATATTATCTTTTCCTAAAAGATATTATTTCCTTATAGATTTACTTCCTTGTTTTTAACCTAGACTATCTTAGTATAAAAGCAGGGTTTAGATATAGGAATAAATTGACGCATTGATTGAAGTGATACTGTTGAGTAATTCAGAGAAGAAGAAGAAGAGTGATCCTTAGGCTTAGCGGTTGAGTTCGGGCTCGAGTGAGAGGAGTGATTCGTGATCGTAATCCGAGCTCTCTTTTGTAACGAACAAGAAATCAATAAGATAAATACACCCTTCTAAATCCTTCAAGTGAGAAGCTTGAAGGTGGTGGTTTTACTCAACACAAAAAGGTTGAGGTTTCCACTCTAAATCTTTTGTCAAAGTTTACTTCTTGCATATCATTATTCCGCTGCTATACCTCCTAAGGAACAATACCTATTGTTCCCTAGGAAGTAACTGTGCTAACCGATCCAACAATTGGTATCAGAGCCTGGTCTCTAGATTTGTGTTAGCTTTGCAGGAAGTATGGGTTCACAAACTGCCATCAATGATTCGTTCTGGAAACCCCCGGTGCTCAAATTCGGAGAATTCTCTTATTGGGTGGAACAGATCGAGTCGCATATCTGCTCGCTTCATGGACAGATGTGGAAAGTTGTAGAGTTTGGTGATATCAAAATTCTTGATCCTACTGATCCCACTGGAGTCAAATTAAAGTCGAGGGCTGATTATCAAGACGCTGATTACAAGGTGCTGGAACTCAACATGCGAGCCAAGAAAGTCATGCTCGCAGCTCTAGGTCCTTCTGATCAAAGAAAGATCCTCCGCTACAAAACTGCCCATGATATCTTCAATGCACTCAAAAGGATGTATGAGGGAAACGAAGATATCAAGAAGAACAGGATTCTCGCACTCATTAAGGAGTATGATAGCGCTGTTCAAGGAAAGAATGAATCTCTTGATGAGTTTCATTCTCGATTTCAGGGACTTGTAGGTCAATTGGAGTTTCTAGGAGAAACAATTCCTGAGTGGAAGATTACTCATCAATTTCTTCAGGGATTATCAGCAAAGTGGGATGCCTTTTCTCTGGCTCTTCAGGCACAAAACGACATTAAGAACATTACTCTAGAGGAGTTGGTTGCTCAACTTCAGAGCAATGCAGGCATTCAAATAAAGCAAGGCCTCTAGAAGAGAAAGTGAAAAATCTGAAAAATCACAAAGCATTGCTTTAAAGGTTGAAAAGGCTTTCGATCTTGCTCAGGAAGATGATGAGGATGAAGATGGTGATGAAGAAATTGCCCTTATCACTCGGGCATTTCGCAAAGTCTGGAGAGGAAGTCGCAACATGCAACGTTCCACTGATGGGAACAAAGATGCCAAAGACATTGTCTGCTATCACTGCCAAAGGAAAGGACATTTCGCAAGGAACTGTTTCAAGAAGAAGACTGGAGAAGCACCTGTCCCTACTCGGGAAAGAAAGGAGGCCATGATATGAGGTAACTGATTCTGAACTCGACTCCATTTTACTTACCAGAACAAAATCTCAGATCATAAAAGCTATAAAGTCCTTAGGGGAGGAAAATGGAAATCTAAATTTACTTCTGGAAGAAAAGAATGAAACTATCTCTAACTTGGTTGAAGAAAACAAGCTTTGGGTTTCAAAAGTCACCAAACTTGAGAAAGTTTCATCCCCTTCCCCAGATGTATGCAAGTCCTGCCCTACCTATCAATCTACCATCACCTCCCTTAACAGTAAAGTTACTAAGCTTGAATCAGAAATTCTTATTTTAAAACTGAGTAACTCTAAGTTAACTAAAGAAGCAGTAGATCTAAAGGGAAATGAGGAAGAAAGAAAGAAGATCTGGCTGGATGAGTATGTTGCGTCCAAGATTGAAAAAGAAAAGGATGACTTCTCCAAACGATTTGTACCTCGTACTGGACTAGGGTACATAAAGCCTCTAGATTCCCAAACTAGTAACATTCCCTCAGATACTCGAACTCCTTCTTCTTACGAGGAACATTGAGGTGGATCCAACTCTGGTTGCTCCCACAGTGGATCCAAGGGGGGAAGAAAGGTTCAAGAATAGTGAGGAGAAAGTCTGGTTTGATGGACAAAAGGCCTACCACATGTGGCTTAAACAAGTTCAGAACATCAAACCGGTACAGATTGACTTTCAATCAAGGATTAACAATAAACCAATCTGGCCAGGTCAAAGCAAGTATGTGAATCTATGGAATCACAAAGTTTGTTGGTACTGTGGCAAAGCAGGCCACTACAAACAGAACTATAATCTTAAAAGGAAAGATGATGAAAGAGCTTACCATTATAGACAACAATCCAATGTTAGAAACACTCCTAGGATAAAAATTGTCCATAATGAACCAAGAAATAGCAGGGTCTTCTCTAATTCAGGTAAGCCTAAGCTTGCCTGGGTTCGTAAAAACTAATCTTTTACTTGCAGGATGGAGGGAAGAAATGTTCTTGGTACATAGATAGTGCTTGCTCGATTCACATGACAGGGAACAAAGACAGGTTCATTTCTCTCCATCCACAAACCAAAGGTTCCATAACCTTTGGGAACAACAGTAAGGGTGAAGTAGTAGGAGTGGGAAAGGTAAGAATTTCTGACAAACTCTTTGTGAATAACGTTACTCTTGTAGACAACCTTACTTTTGATCTATTGAGTGTACGTCAAATGTGCCAGGATGGTCAAAATAGGGTTGTCTTTACTACTGATGAATGTTTGGTTGAGAATGTTAAGACATGGAAGGTTCTTCTAAGAGGCATTACTGAAAACAATCTATACAAAGTGGATCCTTCTTTCATCCCAGAAGAAGAACTATGCCTAACTGTCCAAGCTGAGGAATCAAACTTATGGCACAAACGGTTTGCACATGCTAGCCTCAGACTTCTATCCAAACTTCACAACAAGGACCTAGTGGTAGGTCTACCAAAGATAGAATGTCTAGCTGAAGAGGTATGCATAGCATGTACAAGAGGAAAACAGGTAAGATCATCCTTCAAATCGAAGAAGCAGGTAAGTACTTCCAAACCTCTGGAACTCATCCACATGGATATGTGTGGGCCTATGCGTACTCAGAGTCGTGGAGGAAATAAATATGTGTTTGTCATAGTGGACGATTATTCCAGGTACACATGGACAATTTTTCTTGCATCTAAGGAAGATGTGTTTGATGAGTTTAAGTATTGGTTGCATGCTGTTGAAAATCAGTTAGGTCTACACCTAAAGTCTATTCGTACTGACCATGGAACGGAGTTCGAAAACTCTCAGTTCCTGTCCTTGTGCAGGATCGACCAAAGGAATTAATCATAACTTCTCTGCTCCAAGAACTCCACAGCAAAATGGAGTGGTTGAGAGGAAAAACAGAACACTGGAAGACATGACAAGAACAATGTTGATTGCAAGTGGTCTTCCTAGGAACTTCTGGGCTGAGGCACTGAATGTTGCTTGCTATGTGCTCAACCGTGCAATGCTAAGGCCCATGATAGAAAAAATCCCATATGAATTGTTTAGGGGAAGAAAACCTAATGTTTCACATCTCAGAGTTTTTGGTTGCAAATGTTTTGTACACAACAACGGGAAGGAAAGTCTGGGAAAGTTTGATCCAAGGAGTGACGAAGGAACCTTCGTTGGATACTCACCACAAAGCAGAGCTTATAAAGTATACAACAGGAGAACCAAAAAGGTTGAAAAAAGTATACATGTAGTCTTTGATGAAAATATTATGGTTGGCACCCTTGTGCAGGATTCAAATGTCCTTCCCCTAACTGAAGAAGATAAGGAACATTTTCAACTCTTGGAAGATCATGTACAGGATCCCAGTGAAGAAGACAACCAAGTACAAGGAACTCTCTCTGCAGAAGCAAACAATGATCAAATTCAGACAGAAGGCGCACTGGATGAAGTATCTGGATCTCAGGGGGAACATATCCCTAACGAGGAACAAACAGGTGTTGAAGAACTTCAAGTAGGAGGAACTCGTCATAGCACTCGTATCCATGGTCCTCCATCAAGACTCATGGACTACGTGTGCAACTGTGCTTCTGCTTCAACTACTGATACATCACCTGATCCAAATTTGAAGGATTGTTCCGTCCTAACCTTAAATCCTATATTTCATGCTTTTTGTGCTTTTGTTTCTGTAGTTGAACCAAAGATAATTAAAGAAGCTCTAAAAGATCCAGAGTGGGTAAATGCTATGCAAGAAGAGCTTCATCAATTTGAAAGAAACAAAGTGTGGAGACTGGTTCCCAGACCTAAGGATAGATCCGTCATCGGTACCAAATGGGTTTTTAGGAACAAGATGGATGACAAGGGACAAGTTACGAGGAACAAAGCCAGACTGGTTGTTAAGGGTTATAACCAGCAAGAAGGAATTGATTATGATGAGACTTTCGCTCCAGTTGCAAGGTTGGAAGCTATACGTCTTTTGATTGCTTACTCTGCTCATCATGGATTTAAGTTGCAACAAATGGATGTGAAGACTGCCTTTTTGAACGGTGTTCTCAAAGAGGAGGTATATGTAGAGCAGACACCCGGTTTTGCAGACCCTTCCAATCCCGATCATGTATTCATCCTTGATAAGGCACTCTACGGTCTCAAACAGGCTCCTCGAGCATGGTATGAAAGGTTATCTCAGTTCCTCTTAACCCATGGTTACGTCAGAGAGGAAGTCGACAGGACTCTGTTCCTACTGAAGGAAGGTAAGCACACTCTGGTTGTGCAAGTGTATGTTGATGACATTATCTTTGGTTCCACCAACGAGCAACTAGTTACAAAGTTCACCAAACTGATGGAAAGTGAATTTGAAATGAGCATGGTGGGAGAACTTAAGTTCTTTCTGGGATTACAAGTGGTCCAAACTGAAGAAGGAACAAAGGTTCATCAACAAAAGTATCTCCGGGAATGCATCAGAAAGTTTGGGATGGCAGATGCCAAGGATTGTTCCACTCCTATGTCCCCAAATGACACAATAGGAATTGATGCAGACAAGAAGGAAGCTGATCAAAAAGTCTACCGTGGAATGATAGGCTCATTGCTTTATCTAACCGCTAGTAGGCCTGATATTATGCAAAGTGTGTGTTTTTGTGCTAGGTTTCAAGCAAGCCCCAGAGAAACACATGTTGCTGCAGTGAAGAGGATCTTGAGGTACTTAAGAGGAACAGATGATCTTTGCTTATGGTACCCAAGAGGAGGAAGTCTTGAACTACTAGGTTATACAGATGCAGACTTCGATGGTTACAAGCCAGACAGGAAATCCACCTCTGGGATGGCTCAATTTCTCGGTCCATGTCTTGTGTCATGGGCTTCCAAGAAACAAACCACAGTTGCTCTCTCCACTGCTGAAGCTGAGTATGTAGCCGCAGCTGCTTGTTGCTCTCAACTCATATGGCTCAAACAACAGCTAAGTGATTTTGGTATTACCCTAGGTAACGTTCCTATTTTGTGTGATAACACAAGTGCTATTGATATTTCTAAAAATCCTGTGCAGCATTCAAGGACCAAGCACATTGATATTAGACATCACTTTCTACGTGATTGTGTGGAAAAGGGAATCGTCTCTATGGAGCACGTTCGGTCTGAGGATCAAATCGCAGACATATTCACAAAGCCACTAAATAAGGCCCCTTTCGAGAAGCTACGACTAGGGTTAGGTATGATTTCTCTCGAATGATCATGCTCTTCTATAAAACCCCCAATGATTGGAGAAATTAGCTAATTTATTCATTCTGCACTTGATCTTTTGAAGCATGGTCACTCTTGATTTCCCATGATATGAATTCGTGTCTTTTGTGCTGCATGCTAGTACTATTCATGCTTAGGAAAGTTATCAATCACTGTATTCAATTGATGTCATGTTATTTTGAGCAAAGGTCTTATTTCTAGCCCAAAAGATTCCTCTTGATGTACTGAACCCACAATATAAGCCCAAAGGATAGAGGAAATCTACAGCCACCCTTAGCCTTCATGGATGATAGTCCTATGAGCCCTGTTTATTCATTCACAACTGGACTCACTCGCCATGATATAAAATTATTAAAATTCATGCTATATATGCTATTTTCGTGTGATGTTCTCTTTGTACCCCTTCTGGTAACACTACCCCAACCATCACACACCATCGACATCAGATAAGGAAGGAAAGGTGAAAAGGCTGTGTTCTGAAATCTGCAAGTGGGAACTTTATGGTTATTAGCGCCGTATGAAGTGACAGGAGGTACAGATCAATAATGGTAGTTTTTCTCCCAAGGTTCATGATGAAAATGGAAGGATTTTGATTGGAGAAAATTGCGGCAACCAACTGGCGAATTTATGGAAATAAATTCACACAAGGAAAATTGCAGATTTGAAATTTGAAGAGATGCTTCTGCAGACATCTGAATATAAAAGGAGAATATTCTTAAGTCTTCTTCTTCACGCCCTCAAATCCTCTCAAGAACAAACTCTCAGAATCCTAAAACCCTCAAACCTCAAAAACCCTCAGCAATGGTGAACACAAACTCCATCTCTCTCACAGGCAAAGAGAGCCCTGAAACCATAAGAAGAATACTGGCCGCCATAGGAGTTGCCATCGAATATCCTGCAGAAATACAATCACCTTCCCCATCGCAGGCCAAAGAAAATTCACCCTCTCCGTCACCAGCCAAATCAAAAACTCCCTCACCAAAGCCAGCCAAAACAAAGACACCCACACCATCTCCGGCCAAATCTAAAACCCCTCCGGTCACACCCATTCACACCACCTCCAACACCTCCACATCTACTCCTTCCACAGTAAAGCTCCTCAGTCCGCCTCCCTCCACAGAGCCCTCTCCACAAAAACCTAACCCTAACCCTAGCTCTGTCCCTGACCCCATCACTGCTCCAAAATTAGCAGTGCCTGAGGCAAGCCCACAAGAAACTAAGTCTGAAGGCACCGCCTCGGCCACGACGCCAACAGATCTGGGTGTTGCAAATGTTCTGGAGGAAATAGAGGAAGAAAGTCGAAGAAAGGAAAAGGGAAAAGGTCTGGATGTAACAGACCTGACAATGGAAGACGAGGATGAACCAATCATCAAACGAAAGGCTCGATCTACCCCTCGGCGGTCGTCAACCGTCGTCTCTAAGGAATCCGATGAGCCCTCCCTCAAAAAGACAAAAATTGAAGTCTCTCTCTCTCGCCCTCGCACTCGGAGTCTTGTAGCAAAACCGCCCAGAGCCAAGAAAGCTCCAAAATCAATTGCTGAAGGCAAAACTCTGGGAAAGAGGGTGATCATCAGGGACCTGATATTCAACGCCCAATTCTTGATCAACAATGGAATGGAAGCACTGGTTGATATGATTAGCTTCCAAGGCTGGGAAAAGCTGTTCTGCTCCGCTGAACAGGTAAATGATCATCTGCTCCGTCAATTCTACACATCCCTCACCATCACTGAGAAACCTCATGCTGTGCAAGCCTCCTTGAAACTAGGTAAGGAAACCCATGTTTTCTCAAGCACTGAGTTAGGATTAATTCTTGGAGTTCCTCACTGTGGGTTTGAGGAGTACGTCAAAGGTCAGTGGCCTAAGGATGTGAGTTTGGCTGCCATTCAGAGTGTCTCTCAGGACTTCAACACTGAAGTTGTAGGCGAGATGTCTACAGCCTCCATGGGAATTGTGAATCGAGTGCTTCACAGTTACGTCATCAGCAACATTACCCCCAGAGAACAGAAGCGCACCACAATATTGATCCAAGACTTTCTAATCATGGATAAAATGCTCCTCAGGAAAGCCATAAATCTGCCTAAGATCATCATGCTGCACATGGCTCATGCCAGGAAGAATGACAGGCACGGTCTTCCTTTCCCTGGAATTGTGAAAAAGGTCTTAGAATATCTGAAGGTGTATGAGTCTGGGCCTACTGATGTTGTGCATGCACGAGAGCTTGCTGAGGATAACTTGAAGAAGATGAGATTTGACAAGAATGTTGATGGTGCTTGGGTAAGGGCCTTGGACAATATTGAGATTGATTCCCTGTCTGAAGACCCTCAAGAGGAACAGAATGAAGCGCCTACTATGGTCTATCACAATGATAAGTTGGAGGAATTGTGCACGCTTGGACTTCTTTCTAAACAACAACACAGGCTAGCTAAGGAGATCACTGCCCTGAAGGATGAGATCCGTCGTTGGACGAAATCAAACCAGTAAGGTTCCCTTCGCAATATCAAGACGCTGCCGTGCACCCTTCCTTCCTCACTTCTGACCCCCACATTCTGTTCCCTAGCACATCAACCTCTTCTCTTCTATGCTTTATTGTACCCTTTGCCTAATTTGCTTGACCTTCTTTTGTTTGCTTTGTTTGTGTTTTTTTTCCTGTTTGACTATGTACCAGCGTCAGCTCCTTAGACGCTTATTAATCAATGGAACGCTTGTTTTGTGACTTGACTTCACTTGCCTTAAGTTCTTATATGATTAAGTTAGCTTTTTGATGATGCCAAAAGGGGGAAAATAAAGGAAGTTCAAGGTTTTAGGGGGAATATCAGATCCTTTCTCTACGAGTAACAATCCTAAGGGAAACTATTTATGTGTATATTGTGAATACACTTTTCGTGTCTTATATCTTAAGTGTCTATATGCCTTAAAGAAGAGAATGTTTGTCACCATCAAAAAGGGGGAATTTGTTGAGGCTCCTTCATGTTTTGAATGGAGACAAACATTCTGCTAATGGATTATCTGAGTGTTTCAGGATCGTTGCTGAGAAAGGAACGTTACACAGCGGTGTTCTATTTTAGGAAAGCTCGATCGGAAAGAGAGCGAGATAAAGGAATGAGTTTTTAAAGAAAGATCTGATTGAAGATATATTCGAAGAAGATATATACGAGGAAGATTGCGATCTTGGCAGTTGGGCGGATAAGATTTTATGGAAGGAAATATTATCTTTTCCTAAAAGATATTATTTCCTTATAGATTTACTTCCTTGTTTTTAACCTAGACTATCTTAGTATAAAAGCAGGGTTTAGATATAGGAATAAATTGACGCATTGATTGAAGTGATACTGCTGAGTAATTCAGAGAAGAAGAAGAAGAGTGATCCTTAGGCTTAGCGGTTGAGTTCGGGCTCGAGTGAGAGGAGTGATTCGTGATCGTAATCCGAGCTCTCTTTTGTAACGAACAAGAAATCAATAAGATAAGTACACCCTTCTAAATCCTTCAAGTGAGAAGCTTGAAGGTGGTGGTTTTACTCAACACAAAAAGGTTGAGGTTTCCACTCTAAATCTTGTGTCAAAGTTTACTTCTTGCATATCATTATTCCGCTGCTATACCTCCTAAGAAACAATACCTATTGTTCCCTAGGAAGTAACTGTGCTAACCGATCCAACAAACACCAAACTTTGAGTTTAGTCCATTGATGAACACCAAGGATTTAGACCATTCTTCAAGCTTTACCCCACAAGAACGAAGTTTGTTGCAGAGTATCTTCATACGACCATGATAGGCGGAGACATTTTCAGTTTCAAGCATCTTGAATTTATGATATTCTCCTTGTAGATCGAACTTTCTGCTATTTTGGAGATCTTCACTTCCTAAGTTGAAAGTTTCAAGAGCTTTCCACATATCTTTTGCATTGTCGATGTCCATAACCTTATCATGATCTGACTTGGACAGGGCATTCAGAATGTATTGTCTTGCTTTAGCATTCTTCTCTTGTTGAGAAAATTGTTCAGTGGTCCATCGCTTGAAGTCAAGTTCTGACTTGGGCTAAGCTGGGTCCTTTGGGACTTCGTAGTTTCCATGCTCAACAATTTTCCAACAAATCATGTCATTTGTTTGGAAGAAACCACTCATCTGTTCCTTCTACCATTGGAATTGGCCGGGTTTCAACAAGTATGGCTTGTTTGTCGAGATACCTAGTTCTGGTTCGCTTGGACGAGACATGTTGATAACCTGCGAGTAACACACAATCTAGAGCTCTAACTTTGATACCAATTGTAGGATCTGTATGTTAGTATCAAGGGAACTGTGACAAAAAGTTTTCCAGTTCCTAGGCACAACGAAAGTAATAGAACAAATTATCAACACAATTACTTAAGGTGGAAACCCTAGATAACCAAATAGTTATCTTTGGATGAAAACCACCCCTCTTTCGAGGATTGAAAGGTCTACTTGTATATTCAATCAATGAGTTTAGAGAAAAACGAGATTACAAACATATTGCTAAGTACTAACCTAGTTCCTATCAGAAACTCTTAGATGATAATACCAGTGAACTTACTTGATGTTCTTTTGCAAGAACAACTTATCTCTTCTCTTAGTCTGATGCACTTCAAGCTCCGTCAAAATACATAAGTCTAAGAACATAAAGATCACCATATAAATAGAGGGAAGTCTACCGTATAAAGATATTCCAAGAATATATTATACGTCAAACTACTTTCCTAATTAATGATGATCTCTATGGCTTTCAAGTTAACCTAATTAACTCGATATCTTCTAAATATTACATTGACCGATTACAAACAACTTTAGCAATATCCTAACAAGGAAAAGATCTTCTTGAAGGTCTTCTCGGCTCGCTGCCCACGCTAGGGTTAGGAGTAACACGGATGTAACGTAGTTCCCTCTGGCTTCCCTTAATACTTCATCAACTTCAAATCTTCAATCTTTTCATCTGAAATATCAAGATAAACTATGTCATAGTATATGCTAAGGTTGTCATCTTCAAAACATAGAGTAATAGAGAAAATGAACCTATTGAGGAACCAGAGTTCCTGTTCCTATTCCAACTTAGCGCATGAACGACTCCAGATTCAGCGAAGAGCACGTGATTGTCGGACCAATTCTTCGCGAACAACGCAGCTTTGCGGAAGTAGATCTCTTCACCGCCATGGAAGGAGATATCATTCCATCAACAGAGATCTTAACCGTGGGCTAAAGATCCTCCGCCGAAATCTAATCTCTCTTGCGCCTCCTTTTCTCCTCAAGCGAAATAGTTTCTCTGACGCATAAGAATAAGCTTTTCTCCCTCCTGTTCGAAGAGATCTTATCGAGCAAGGATCTGAAATTAAGCGATGATGCCGACGAATCTGAAACTAACCGCGAGGTCGTCGAACGTGAGTGTTCTTGGAAGACCGAGCTCTGTCGACGCGAGGTATCATCCATCTTTGCGATTACTGATAAGGCTAAAGTCGTAGTGCCAAATCAAAGAAAACTCTAAACACTAACTAAAGTATAGCAAGCAAGTAGAGGTCGAACCCAAGGGAATCAAAACACCAATCGCTATGAAGTCAAGCGAAATACCAACTAACGAACAAGTAACAAGTAACCAAGGGGGTTTTTTGATTGTATGAAACACAAAAGTAACAAGTATTAAGCAAAGAAAGTTTGGGTGAGAATATGATGAGAAGGGGTTTCACCTAGCAAGTATCCACACAACAGTCAATCAAGTTGATCATAGATTTATCTCAAGTTCTATTCAATTCTAGGGAATGTTCCTATTCCAATCTTTAATATATCAGCAGGCCAACCGGTCCTGATAATACTTACTATTCAACAATCAGGGAAACCTCTCAAGATTAGATGAAATAGCAGCAAAGGGCACATGAATCATAAGGATGCATGCAATAACTTACAACCGTCAAGTATTAACATGCAATCAATTCTCTTTCATAAAAGCAATCAACTACCAGATCATGCAGATATGAATGCTACAATGACAAGGAATTCCACCGTATATTCCTAGTCTAGCAATAGAAAACTATCAATCAAACTAGGTGATCAAGCTAGCAAAACTAATAGAAATCAATAGATGAAGAACAAGAGAATTAATACAAACCCATAGGAAAAGAACAAGAGTTTAGAAATCTCACAACTTAATAACTGAAGGTTTCAACCGCTAAGTAAAACAATGGAGATTAGTTCCTGCTCATGGTTGCAGAACTAAATTGTCTGATGGAAAAGATGATGATCAAGATAGAAAGAACTAGCGTTCTTAAATAGAGACTAACCCTAAAAATATATGGTAAAAGATAAATCCTAAAACTAATTAATAAAAGGAAAGAGATAAAACAAAACAAGGAAAATAAAGCAAAAGGACAATAAAAGAACGTACCAAAGTGATGAATTTGTGCAGCTGCTTGCTTCAAATAATTGATTACGGCTGCAAGCTTCCAATGTGGGCCCCATCCTCCTATAATGCTTTCTGATTCAAGTGAGCTCCTTCCAAAAGTTGGGCCGGCTGCTTGCTTCAAATCCACGGCCCATCTCGCGCACGGCCCATCAACACTCCAGCGAAGGGGAATTCAGCACAATACCCGCGATCGCGGATATTAATCCGCGGTCGCAGATTTATTAAATATTCTCGGCTCCTCTCTGTTGCTCCACCGCGATCGCCGCTGATCCATGGCGATCGCCGTCAGTGATTTCTTCAAATCTTCAATATTGTTTGGTTCTGATCTTCAATTCTTCACTTCTTAATAAATATCTCAGAACATAACAATGACTCGAAACACATATAATAATACTCCTAAATCAATGTAATAATCCCTAGTTACGCTATACAAAGTGCAACGTATCAAATACCCCCCATACTTAGACTTTTACTCGTCTCGAGTAACTTACAGAAAAGCTACCCATACAATAAAATACTCAAAGCCTCAGGAAGTACAAGAATATCTCCTAGTGATTGCATAACCAATAAGCTCCTCCAAAACACAACAACAAAAATCAAGAACAATGTGATATAATAAGCACATACCCAGAACTACACTTTATTCCTCCAAGTGGCCTACCCGAATCCTCCTATACGCCACCTTCTTCTTATGTCTGCATACCGCCAAGATGATAATGATCCTAAAACACTCAATTTTTTTTTTTGTTTTTTTTATATAACACTCATCTTGCTTGGGCGCCCTTTCGGGTTTTCATCCCAACCACTCAATAATTGTTTCAGGCTCACAAAACTCACATCTCTCAAGACTTATTTTTGCCCCAGCCTAATGCCGGTCAAGCGACCTTCTTATTGCATAGATCTTGCTATCCAAGGATTTTGTATGCCTTTTTTCAATTTTTGTGGCTTTTTCATACAATATATATTCAACCAACTATACCTCAGGCCACTGAAATGTTTGAAGAGCTGGCTGAAAGTTCAAGGCAGTTTAGCAGTAGACAGGGATCCCACTCAGTCAAAGCAATTAATTTAGATCAATTACAGACTGACATGAATGAGTTGAAAGAGATGGTAAAGGCTTTGATGCTGAAAAATGCTTCCCTTCATGATCCCAATGCTGAGGTAAACGCTTTTGGTGGACGGCAACCAAGGCCAAGGTATGACTCTTCTAATATTAATTATCAACAATTAATTTTTGTGGCTTTTTCATACAATATATATATTCAATAAGCTCATGCAGATACAACCAACACCCAAATAATTACATGTGAATACATTCTCCTCCCCCATACTTAAACATTGCATTGTCCTCAATGAAATGGAAGACATAAAAATGAACCCATGGAAAGAGACAGAAGACTCACATACAAGGTCGGATGACCTTCCTCCAATAAAACTCAAAGTGTGGTAAAATGAGAAACTAGATGAGCACTAAATGTAATCCAATAATGCATAGCTCATCTAAAGCAAAAGAAAGAATACCTCTAATATAGATGGTGACCCAAACAAATCAACTCCTTGCAAAAAACATGGTCACCAACAAGCTAAGCTCCAACGAATGTAGATCTAGAATGGTAGTACTAATCGAAACCAAACTTGATGTAATACAACTCCTTAGTTTCTTTTCTCTTATATTTTTTTCTGCACTCTATTTTTTTTTTTTTTTTCGGACGGGAGAGAAGACTTACAGCGAGATTGGCTACTGACTTTAGCTGACCCTAAGCTTCGGTGATTTCCTCCTGTCCATAGAAAAACTAAAAAGAAAATTAAACCGAACAAAAACAAAAACGAACTCAAACCTCGGGTTGCCTCCCGAGCAGCGCCTTATTTTATATCGTGGCTCGACATGAAACTCAAGAGATTTAACTAACGCCATTTGGCTTTGTGAAAACCGTCTCTTGTCTGAATTCTCTCTTGAACCACTCATGGAACGCCTTGAATCTCGTCCCTCTGACCTTGACCACCTTGTCTTTAGCAATGAAGGTGGTTTCATTCACTTTCTCCTCATTGACCGTATCAGACGGCTGTTTAAGCTCAATGTCAAGTGCCTGCACACTAGACATCAATGGTATCTCGCCTGGCGAGGTCAGTAATGGAGGGCGATTGCCCAAAGGATGTGGAGAGAGTTTACCTTTAGGCTCTGGCTTAGCCTGACACTCCTGCATGTTAGTAGATAAAACAGCGTCTACTTTTGGGGGCTTTAAGATATTCTCTAAAATTGGTTGTAATTTATCCTTACAAGTAGGCTTAATCACATCAATAGCACATAGAGAATTCTTATCAATGGGATCCATATCATATATATTATATTCTACCTTATCCCCATCAAACTCCATAGAGAGAGTCCCACTATTAACATCAATTTTCGTTTATGCAGTTTTCATAAAAGGTCTACCTAACAGTATAGGTGTGACATTATTAACATGCTCCATATCCAACACAAAGAAATCAGCAGGAAAAATCAGATCACCAACCATAACAAGAACATCCTCAACAACCCCTTTCGGGTATACAGTAGACCTATCAGCAAGTTGAATAACAGTTCCTGTTTTATGCAAAGGTCCTAAGCCTAGTGATTCATACAAAGAGTAAGGCAAAACATTGATTGATGCACCTAAATCTAGCATGGCTTTGTCAAATTTAGTTTCACCAATCACCTATGGAATGCTAAATATGTCTGGATCACCACATTTCTTAGGCATGCGTTTTTGAAACACATCAGAAACTTGTTCACTTACTTCAACTTTCTTCTTTCCTTTCAGTTTTTGATTTCTTTTAATAGTGCAAACTTCTTCCAAAAACTTAGCAAATCTAGGAATACTCTTAACAAGTATGAGCAAAGGAATGTTTACCTCACACCTACTAAAGGTTTCGAAGATTTCGTTGTCGTTCTCCAGCCTTCGAGTATCCTTCAATGCCTCAGGAAAGGGAGCAACAGGCTTCTGAGAGAATAGAGGTGGAAAATTCGGGCGAACATAATCGTCAATGTACTCAGGGGACTCTCGGCGATCGCCGTCAACTCTCGGCGATCGCCGTCAACTCTCGGCGATCGCGGTCGCGAATAATTTTTCACCTCAGCCTCTGGAATGGAATGGCGATCGCCATTGCCATATGGCGATCGCGGTCGCGATGCAGACCCTGTTTTGCACAGAACAATCATTTAAAGTTTTTCCGCTCCTCAAGAATACTGCACTGACGTTCTCTCTCGGGTTTCTTACCAGTTCCCTGGCCTCTAATTTACTCACAACTTGAGCAATCTGTCCTAACTGATTTTCAAGATGTTGGATGCTTGATTTCGTCTTAGCGTTTTGTTGCATCACAGTCTGAGCTAAGGACTTGATCATATCTTCAGCAGTCATAGAATGCTGAGGTCTAGGTTGCTGATAATTAATATTAGAAGAGTCATACCTTGGCCTTGGTTGCCATCCACCAACAGCGTTTACCTCAGCATTGGGATCATGAAGGGAAGCATTTTTCAGCATCAAAGCCTTTACCATCTCTTTCAACTCATTCATGTCAGTTTGTAATTGATCTAAATCAATTGCTTTGACTGAGTGGGATCCCTGTCTACTGCTAAACTGCCTTGAACTTTCAGCCAGCTCTTCAAACATTTCAGTGGCCTGAGGTATAGTTAGTTTTAGAAAATTACCTCCACAAGATGCGTTTACCATTCGACGATCCTCATCAATCAGCCCACTGAATAAGTACATAAGAAGATCATGGTCAGTATAACTATGGAATGGGCAGCTTGAGCAAAGCTTCTTGAATCTCTCATAATACTCACAGAGACTCTCAGTTGAGTGTTGTTGAAGATTCGTGATCTCCTTCTTCAAGTTGCTCAGTTTTGTGGCTGGAAAATATTTCTCCAAGAAGACTTTTTTCATCTTAGCCCATGTATCAATACTCCCTGGAGCTTGATAATAGATCCAATCATTCACAGCGTCTTTCAGAGTAAATCCGAAAGCTCTCAGCATGACCTGCTCCTCAGTAACACCTCTTGGCTTCATACTAGAACATATGGCATGGAATTGAGCCAAGTGTTTGTTGGGATCTTCTCCTTCTAAGCCATGGAAGTCTGGTAGCTCATGAATTAAACCAGCTTTTAATTCAAAATTCACACCTTCTTCAATCTCAGGAAACCTCACTGTCAAAGGTTGTTGGTTTAAGTCTGGGGCAGTGAGTTGCCTCATAGTAGGCAATGGCGGTCCATGTCGATCACCCATCTCGTTCTCTTGGTTCAGAGCTGCTCTTCGGTTCCGAAGGAACGTCCTTTCAATCTCTGGGTCAAAGAAAACAAGAGATGAATCAGTAGCACGGGTCTGAACCATAAAGGTTCACACCAAACAGTTGATAATTTCACAATCAACACAGAATCAGAAAAATTTCAATTCCCCGGCAACGGCGCCAAATTTGATAAGGCTAAAGTCGTAGTGCCAAATCAAAGAAAACTCTAAACACTAACTAAAGTATAGCAAGCAAGTAGTGGTCGAACCCAAGGGAATCAAAACACCAATCGCTATGCAGTCAAGCGAAATACCAACTAACGAACAAGTAACAAGTAACCAAGGGGGGGTTTTGATTGTATGAAACACAAAAGTAACAAGTATCAAGCAAAGAAAGTTTGGGTGAGAATATGATGAGAAGGGGTTTCACCTAGCAAGTATCCACACAACAGTCAATCAAGTTGATCATAGATTTATGTCAAGTTCTATTCAATCCTAGGGAATGTTCCTATTCTAATCTTTAATATATCAGCAGGCCAACCGGTCCTGATAATACTTACTATTCAACAATCAGGGAAACCTCTCAAGATTAGATGAAATAGCAGCAAAGGGCACATGAATCATAAGGATGCATGCAATAACTTACAACCGTCAAGTATTAACATGCAATCAATTCTCTTTCATAAAAGCAATCAACTACCAGATCATGCAGATATGAATGCTACAATGACAAGGAATTCCACCGTATATTCCTAGTCTAGCAATAGAAAACTATCAATCAAACTAGGTGATCAATCTAGCAAAACTAATAGAAATCAATAGATGAAGAACAAGAGAATTAATACAAACCCATAGGAAAAGAACAAGAGTTTAGAAATCTCACAACTTAATAACTGAAGGTTTCAACCGCTAAGTAAAACAATGGAGATTAGTTCCTGCTCATGGTTGCAGAACTAAATTGTCTGATGGAAAAGATGATGATCAAGATAGAAAGAACTAGCGTTCTTAAATAGAGACTAACCCTAAAAATATATGGTAAAAGATAAATCCTAAAACTAATTAATAAAAGGAAAGAGATAAAACAAAACAAGGAAAATAAAGCAAAAGGACAATAAAAGAACGTACCAAAGTGATGAATTTGTGCAGCTGCTTGCTTCAAATAATTGATTACGGCTGCAAGCTTCCAATGTGGGCCCCATCCTCCTATAATGCTTTCTGATTCAAGTGAGCTCCTTCTAAAAGTTGGGCCGGCTGCTTGCTTCAAATCCACGGCCCATCTCGCGCACGGCCCATCAACACTCCAGGGAAGGGGTATTCAGCACAATACCCGTGATCGCGCATATTAATCCGCGGTCGCGGATTTATTAAATATTCTCGGCTCCTCTCTGTTGCTCCACCGCGATCGCCGCTGATCCATGGCGATCGTCGTCGGTGATTTCTTCAAATCTTCAATATTCTTTGGTTCTGATCTTCAATTCTTCACTTCTTAATAAATATCTCAGAACATAACAATGACTCGAAACACATATAATAATACTCCTAAATCAATGTAATAATCCCTAGTTACGCTATACAAAGTGCAACGTATCAATTACCTTCTCAATTACTAAGTTTTGATTTCAGTAACACAACAATGCTGAAACGAATGATGACTTCCGAATTTTGACATTTTGGTTTTTGTTCTTCTTCCTTCTGTAAAATTGGGAATTTTGCTACCATTACTTATTCATGTCTTCATATTGTGTTGTTGTTTTGTTTCGTGTTATTCAATTTCTGAAGCCAAATCATTACTTTATTAGTTATCATTTGATGACTTCTAAATAAAACAAAAGTTTGGATGACAATATATTGAACAATTTAATAAAGATTGACGACAATTAAGATTGATGACTTCTATTCGATCAATTTATCTCCTTTGTACGACAATTTTGATGACAGTAAAGCTTGATGTAATTTAATGATGACAATATATTTTGGACGACAATATATTTTGGATGACGACAATATATTTTGGACGACGACAATATATTTTGGATTATAATATATTTGGGACTATAATATATTTTTTAACTTCTAAACAAATATATTGATATAATTTAAAAATAAACAGGAAAAGGAGTTTTAACTTCTAAGAACACTTCAATGGTGTTGATGACAATTTAATTTGAGTTAATAATGTGATTTTTGGACGACGACAATATTAGTAGTGGATGACACTTTATTTATTTTTAAACGTTTGTGTCAAAGAAAAAGATGATAAGATTTGTTAATTCGATGAGAAAGACTGAAAATTTTATTTTCGGCGGATGACCGTTTATGTCGTTCGGATGACCGTTCATGTCGTCCCGATGACAGTTCATGTCGTCCCGATGACAGTTCATTGTCGTCTCGATGACAGTTCGTGTCGTCTGGATGTCAGTTCGTGTTGTCCCGATGATAGTTCACTGTCGTCTCGATGACAGTTCGTGTCGTCCCGATGACAGTTCGTGTCGTCTCGATGACAGTTCGTGTCGCCCCGATGACAGTTCATGTCGTCCCGATGACAGTTCGTGTCGTCCCGATGACAGTTCGTGTCGTCCCGATGACATATAATATCGTTTGCATGACAGTTCATGTCGTCCAGTGTTTATTCATTAATTTAATGAAGACAAAATTAATAATAACAGTGACACCAAAAATTATAATCAAATATGATAAATAAAAATGTCATAATGCAACAAAAGATTAGTTAACACACTAAAAAAAATAAGGGTTAGAAAATTCAATTCAATGTCCAAAAAGGGTTACTTAACCCGAGTTTGGGCTGACTTCGGCTAAGTCTTTTGTTAATGGAATTTGTTCGTGTACGTGACATTGATTCCACTTAAGTGGAAAAGGATGGCATTCTTCACTCTTCTCTTTTTGTGGTGATGACAATTTATGTTGATGATAATAAAAAAATTTGATGACATAAAATTTTTTGATGACAAATTTTTTTTTGATGACAATTTGCATTTATGACATTTTTATCATATTTAATTACTCCTTTTGTCCCTATTTGTTTGTCCACTTTTCTTTTCGATTGTCCCCTTTTGTTTGTCCACTTTTTCATTTATGTTACTTTATTCTACCCATTTTATCCCTACTATCAACCTATAATTACCACATTTTCATTTTTTCTCTCTCCCAAATTTCAATCTTATCTACTCTTCCTCTCTATCTCTCTCCTCTAACCATTCACTTTATACTTTTCTCTCTTCTATAATCATTATATTTCTACAATTCCTTAATTCCCGCGAAAATCGTACTTGTGGATGAACAAAAAGGGACGGAGGGAGTACAATTTTTGGCAATGTTATTAATATTGTCATCGTCAAATGAATGAAAAAACATCGATGACATGAAGTGTCATCCGAGTCTGACGACACAAATTGTCAAAGTGTCATCACAATTGTATTGCAATTTGACAATTTGGATGACAATTTGACTTATTATAACTTTAATCATCACAAGTAATTAAAACATTATTACAATTGTTAAATTGTCATCACAACTACAAAATATTTGAAATTATCATCAAAACGTATTAATTGTCATCCCTCCCACCTACAAAATATCAAACTAAATATTGAAAAAACTATCATCAGTAATCACCATGACTAACAAAATGCCAACATACATTTCAAATTAAATTTTCTTCAAGATGATGATAGTTCTTATAATAAATCTATTAGTAATAGACTATTACACATCATTATCGGTTGATGACAGTTCCATCCCAATCAAAAAAATTCTCCTTTCCTCACTTCTTCTTCCTCCTTCAAATCAATCAATTATCTCTCAATCCTGATAAGAATGAAGAAATTGCTATTAGGATGACATTTAAAGGAGATTCAACTGCACTCAAAATTAAAAGAGGTCATATAAGTAGAAAATCATACATTTTCAATGCATCAAATATGACTGCAAGTTTTTTGTATACTCCAAGAGCATCTGAGAAATCAAAAATTATTTTGGATGCATCAAATATAACTGCACTCAAAATTAAAAATAATACTAAAATTAAATAAGAAAAATGAACTAAATCTATTTAGTAATTTTTTTATTTGAGTTAGTTAAGTTAATATTTTTCTATTTTAAATTAAATTTATTTTTTTATCAAATCCGAGTGACGCACGGTAACTAGTTGTGTTCTATTTCATATATGTTATACAATATGTAGAAATTAAGATTCCTACATGAAATTGGACGCTGCGATTTTGAAATATGTGGTACAAGGATGAATCAAAAAACCAGTAGGAGGTCCGGTATGAGCATGTTCAGTATGACATTCATGGCAATGATATTCGGTGTAATTACTCTCTCCGTCCCTAAAACTCAGTCACATTTCCTTTTCGGACGTCCCCTAAAGTGAACCACATTTCCATTTCTATCCATTAATTTCTTCCCATAATATCTTTATTCAATTTATTTTATTCATATCCTAACATTACTTTATCAATCACATCAACCATCTACATCATCTTCTACATCTAATATTTCTCCATTAACTCATCAACCACCTAAAACTCCATTAAATTTCTTCCATTTTTACTAAGCTAACTTAACACAAATTAGCTTAAAAACACAAAAAATCCCGGATTAAATTAAGCACTCGGATTAGTGTCCTCTACTTAACAAAATTAAACTCATTTAGCCCATAATTAACCTATTACCCAGCCCAAAAACGAAGCCCAAAACCAGCCCAAAAATCACCCACATATATACCCCTAACCCTAATTTCTTCCCTTCATTCCTCTTCTCTGCAAACCCTAACCGCCTATCTCTTCTCTCTCGTTCTCTTCTCTGCGAACCCTAACCTTCCCTTCATTTCATTTCTCTCGTTCTCTTCTCCGATGGACTCTTCAACCAACACCAGGTCGTCCCAAAGCTTTACCCATAGTGGCACCCCTCCACTCTCCACTGGGCATCAATCTCTCACTGTCTCAGACCCATCTTCTCCTTTGTCGGCGACTCCATCAATCTCCTCCATGAACAACAACTCGGAGGTGGCTTTGAATCTTTTTTTCAAAGACGACTCTCCAGATCCTGATCACTCGACCACTAACTCTGGTCGATCAGGCTGTTCATTGTCCCCCCCTGCAACTGGGGTCCCGATTGTGTTGGAGATCACACATGGAGCAACCACCCGTCGGAGGATATCGATATTGACATGTTGTGGACGCCGAAGCAGAAGAAAGAATCCATGGAGATGCAGCCATCGCCGGAGATGCCGGAGCTGTCGGAAAACAAAGGCCTCTCTCGTCCCCGGGAGATCATTGTCATTCCTGACACTCCGACGCCGGAGATTGCTCCTCCATTGTCCCCTGAGATCGTGGTCATCCCGGACTCGCCCTCTATCTCTCATTCCCACTATGCCTCCAATTACGAAGAAATCTAGCTAAGTCTTCTTGGGGCTTTGTTTATAATTTCTGTTGTCTGACTTGATTATGAACACTGGTTTATCATTGGTAATTTTTTGCGTATATGGAAGTCCTCGGGTGGACTTATTTTTTCCTATATGGAAGTCCTGATGTGGACTTTATATTTTGCGTATGTAAACTGGACTATGTATATATGGGGTTATGTATTTGTGGTTTGCTCATTATTTAATGTGCTTGAACTGTGATTAAAATTGCTACTGTGGTTGATCATTTGATGAACTGAGTTCATTTGGTGATTTTGTGTTGCTGCTGCTGTGGTTTATCATATGATGAACTGAGGTTCATTTGGTGATTTTGTGTTGCTGCTGCTGTGGTTGTTCATCTGATGAACTGAGGTTCATTTGGTGATTTTATGTGAATGAAATGCTGCTGTTGTTCATCTAATGAACTGATGTGAGAATAAAAAATGTAGGCATTGGAAATCTGATAAATAATCAGAGATTTCATGCATAAGAATAATCTGTGTTCCCTGTTCAATGTCTATGATGAAGTCTGTTTATCATGATCTGAGATTGCCTTTAATTTCCATTTCTTTTATGTACCATAGGAACACAGTAATTAGTGTCTTGTTGTGCCTATCTGGTATGTTTAGGTTAGTGTTTAGGGGCTTGATATCAATGAGGGAATGAGAACATCTGTTATATTCAATGAAGAAAATGTCAATGCTGAGATACAAGCCCTTAATTTCCACTGCCTGGATGTGCTATAGGAACACTAGATATTTCTTACTGACTGATGCCTATCTGGAATGTTAAGTCTTGGAATTAAATGTTAATCATGATGGTCATGAGGACACCTGAGACAAATTGGTTGCCTTAAACACTTGCATGACTTACTGATATTTATCTGATTTTCTTTTCTTACAAAAATATGACTAGTGTAAGCTTGCTTACAAAAACTGATAGTCTATGCATGCTTACAGTAGTCATATAATCCAAGATAATTATGATGAAATACTTACATAATTATGAAGTTGTCTAAATCTTCTTGGCTGTCCCCTAAACCATTAGCTTCGATGTCTCCTAAATCATATGGATTGTCTTCTGTTGCATCATTGGCTTGGCTGTCTTCATTGTCTTCAAATGGAATGTCTTTTGTTGCATCATTTGCTTGGCTGTCTTGATTGTTTTCATTGACTGAAGCCCCATGAACAATCTCCCATGCTTCTATAACAGCCCAAGTAGTTGCCTTTATTATTTCTGGTAGAAGACCTTGTGCTCTTAATTTCTTTTTCTTGACATGAGGCACATCATAATCATTTCCTCCTTTGACTTGTAACACTTGATTCATAACATTTTGGAGAGAAATCCATACATCTCTTAGAGTAGTGGCATCCAACTCATAAAGAGCATTATAAACTGCTTGTAGCATTTCATCAACATCTCTAGGCATCTTTTTGTGCATCAGTGATTGTATGCTCCTAAAAAATCCTAGGTCTAATATATTTAAATCAGGACTATTTGCTGGTTGTTGAATTAGAATAAAAGTAAATCCATCTTGTTTGTGTACCTCTTGCCATTTTGGGTCTTGTTGATTGATATGAGGCCTTGCATTGTCTTGTTGAATGTATAAGACTTTCTGTCCATCTTGTGGCCATTTGGCCTTGATTGCTGGTATGATCTAATCAATTAACATTCTTCTGGTAACATGCTTGTTAATTGATTCTACAAGTTTGGTAACAATTGTCCCCTTTGGCCTCTTAACTGATTTCCTTTTTGCTTCTTCCTGGTAAGTGAATGGAAAGATACCAATCTTTCCATCAAATGTGCATGCTCCCTCTAAATTGAACCTTGGCCTTGCAACTGCTGCCATGAACATAACCTTAGGAATAAACTTACTTGAACTAGCAGCCCTGTACATTCCTCTTTCATGCTTTGCTAGATAACATCTTTGTGTCTTCTTTGTAAGAAAGAGTCATTTTTCATCAATATGAATGAAATCATACATTGGATGATATTTAGTTTTTTCTGCAACTGTCCCTCCTGTGATTAGATTGAGAATCCATTCCATCCTGGTTTTCTTGTGAGCTTCACTCAAACCAGGTGTAGTGCATTTGTGTGTGCCTTTATTAATTTCATCTTCACCATTCTATGACAAACTGATTTGGGAATGTCTAGTTTGCTTGCTAAATCTCTGATGCATGTTCTGTCCCCCATGCTTAGTGCTGTTATTGCTGCTTGATCAACTTGAGTTCGCTTCCTTCCACCATTGTGATACATTGTGCTGACATTGTAGCATTGATTTGCCTCTTTTTGTCTCATTGCTGCTATCCAGATCCTACTAATAGTTCTTATGTGCACTTTGAACAGTTCTGCAGCTTCATTCATGGCTCCATGTGGAAGTTTGTCCCCTGAAGATTTGTTGAGAAGATAATTCAGAATGTGCATCTTTGTGCAACTGTTGAGTCTGGGAGTTCGGGGCTGATGATGTTGGGTTGCCTCTCCATGATCCTCAGATTATGATGGTGCTGGCTCTTGGTTCAGATCAAAAGGAAAAACAGGTTCTGCTCCTAAGTCCCCCATCTCCTCATTATTTAATGAGCCGTCATCATCAGGATCTTGAGCGTCATTGTACATAAATGCTGAAGCCATCCTCTCCTTCGACAATGATGCAGCACTAAATGCTCTGTTTTTATTTTGCTCTCAGTTTTTTGCTCTGTTTTGTGCTTAGCAGCAATAAATGTTTTTGCTTATTCAGTTATGGGTTTTATACTGTGTTAATGCCTTAGTGCAGCTGTGCACTTGTAAACAGAATTTGTAAGGGTATTTAGGTCTTGTAAAAGTGGTAATCCGTGTGAATGAAATGCTTGATTGTGATTGGCTGTTAATTTTGTAAGCTTTGTTTTAATTGGCTGAAAAATGGGTTTGAACACTCTTCCTTATGCAAATTTCTCTTCCTTTTTCTTCTTAATATTTGTGCAAAGTACCAAGAGTTTTAGGGACAGAGGAGTATTAAGTAGCAACAGCTTAAGCATGGGGTGGAATCTGTTCCAGTCTCGAAGGTAGAGAGACAAAGAATGCCGTGAAGAGTACTACTCCCTCCGTCCCTTTAAGTTCTTCCCGTTTCCGTTTTGGGTGTCCCCTTAAGTTCTTCCCATTTCCATTTATATCCATTAATTTCTCCCCATAATACCCTTACTTTATTTATTTTATTTATATCTTAACAACACTTTATCAATCAAATCAATCTTTTTCCCTCTAATAATTTTCCTATTGGTTGGATTTTATTATTTAACGTGTCATTACTTACACTCTTGTTTTGATTAGACATGCCTTAATCCAAGTGCAAAGTACAAAACGAGAAGAACTTAAAGGGACGGAGGGAGTACTAGGGGTTGAATTTGGGAACCACCATAAATGAAAGTTTCGGCTCATAAGACCAACGCTCTAACCCGGATCCGTATCCTTATTCAAAAGGCCCTGGGCCGCCTAAGGCAAAGTTCTAACCCGGATCCGATTTATATTCTCTTTATCAATCAGCCTTATCCACCAAGCCGTAGAAAACAGTAAGGTTTGCCGGAGAGCAAAAATGGACAAATTCTTCAACAGCGCCTACAGAGGAGATCCAGGAGTTCCACATTCTGGTCCTGATCGTTTCGTCAATGTCTGGATCGGTTCCGTTGCCTTCTCCGTCTTGACTCATTTCCATCCCTACATGTGGCAACTCACCAATCAACACAAGTTCCGTTTCTTCTTCTCCTCCTCTTTCCCTATTTTGCTCCTATACTTTCAATTTCTTTCCACCTTCTCTTGTTCAATTTGCACCTCATTTCTCAATATGCTTTGTGTTTTACTGCAATTTCGGGAATTCAGTCCTGAAAGGCTGACATGACGTTCTCGATTTGTGATGCTTTGATGGTGTCTCATTACTCTTGCTACTGCTGCTGATTATTAGCCCTAGGGTTAGGATTTGTGTGCTCTCAAATTTAGCTTCTCTTGCAAATCATATCTCTTATTATCTTAAAACAAGAACAAACAATGAGTATGAATCATAGGATCTGTACATAAAAAGATCATAGGATCTGTACATAAAAAGATAATTTATGTACCAAGAAAGAATGTTGTCTTGTCTGCTAAGGCTTTTACTTATTTGAGTAGTCTCTGTATAATGCTCAAGTATCCTGTTGATTCTTCACGTCATTTGCATACTTTCCATGTTGTGGTTCTGATGTTTGAAATTTATGTTGCAGCTGGCATGATAAAGCTATGCTGTATGAGCAGTACCATTGGAAGAAAGCAATGGCTAAGAAGCAACCATACAATTTCAAGGTGGGTGTTAGTCAAGTTTCATCCCAAATAGAATTGCAAATTTGCAACTACAAACAATTAAGTTTATAGTGGCTAGTAATTTACAAGATCAAATGCCTTACCTAAATTTTCTTCTGTCCTCAATGCAGTGGAACCAGATGGATAAGGAGGTCCGAGAATCCTACTACATGAACTGGCCGGTGTACTTCCCATAGAAAGTGTGATATAATGACCTTGCTTGGAGTTTTTCGCTCAGGATGCTTCTAAATTCTAATGGAATTGTATTCCGTACACTGTTATATCGGATATTGACTCATGATCTTGTTGAAATTAGCAAATATGTTCTTTTGCCTCCATTAAATTTTGTTTATTGCATGCTTGTGTAAAATCTTGCAGCTTTCTGCTTATCAGTTCCATACTTGGGAATATGTCTAGCATTTTGCCACTGGAATTCGGCTTTTGATTGTTGTTGCCTGGCGATTGAAGATTTTGGGGTCAGGGAGGAAGGTGATGACCTCCAAATGGAATCCCAAACTAAAATATTTTGGCAACATTTTTCTAAACAATTAGTACAGCCTTGCTGTTGTAGAATGTGTTTCTCCAATGAAAGCCTCAGTTTCAAGAGGTCTCCGAAGTGCAAGCTTGTTTAATTCAATGGATAATCCAGGGAAAGTAAAAGTTTTCCTGTGTGACTGGATCCGATACAGAGACTGTCTAAGACAATGGTTCATTTCTTGACCAACTCAACAAAACAAATAGAGCACAAATCAACTCACAGTTTCACGCAGAGCAGACGGATTGCTTTGTCCCAGAGTTGTCGAGAAGTGTTCATTGGCAACTGCCATGGAGTTAAGTATCTCCGCGTCAATCGTATCAGCTTTGTGCAGCTTCAGTGCACAAAGCTGCCAAATCAGCACCAACATATCCATGTGTTTCCTTGCAAATCTTTCCTATACAATGCCTTGCTTGTAGAAAGACTGATCATGCAACTCACAAGTTGTAAAGACAATCTCAAACACAGGAATGCACAAATGAGATGAACCCAAGTATTTTCTTAGTTCACTTCAAACAGCATTAACCTATTTATGGTATTGTGGCAAGTTATAATTCTTGAGGAATTGAGGGCTTTGTGGTATTGACAAGATTTAATTTAGGTGGAAATTTTGGTGTAATGGACACAAGAAAACACAAACGAAGGAAGAAATTATACAAAGGAAGGACTTGTATACTTGTTCTAGTGGATTGATTTACAAAGGCATGCAGCCCCTATATATACACGGATGCTATATACAGCCCGGTTACTTTACCAAACACCGTCCAGCCCCTCGCGTTCTGCGAGGTCACGTACCCTCGCGGAACGCGAGATTAGCAAAAGTTAGGGTAATTTTTTAACTGCTAATCTCGCGTTCCGCGAGGGTACGTGACCCCGCGTTACTCGCAGAACGCGGGGGACTTGACCTCGCGTAACGCGAGTGGTTCAGGTCAGATAGACGTTGTTGTGCACCATTAATAGATGTCTTGTCCCCACCTAACTATAATAAATACCCTCTTATTTTAAGTAAACTGTAACACCTATTAACCCTACTCTAACACCTCTTTTTATCATCTTTCACCTCATTCACCCTCCATTAAAACTCATTTTCAAAACCTTCAAACTTCAAAACACTCTAAAAACACCAAAAACAATGGAAGATGAAGAGGAATTCAACAAAGGAAGGAATGGAGATGGTGTTTCATCAAGTTACCATGCAAATGAGGTAATGTTCTTACTTAATTTTTGAATTTTAATTTGTTTTGCAACATTAAGAGCTAAAATGAAGTTATTATGTTGTATTTCATGTTAATTGTAGTAGTAGTAAGTGTTGAAGAGATGACTTTTGCATATAATGTCCAAAAGTTTTGTTCTTCAACCTTATTTTGTTTAGGGTTTATGCTTTTAGGGTTTTTTATGTAGAAAATTTACATTTGTTCATGTTTAAGTTAAATGACCCTGTTTCACTGTGTTTCAACCTTAGCAATTTCTCGCGTTCTGCGAGAGGTAGTGTTTGCCTCTAAGGAGATTGGTCATTTATGGGCGTTGAATGTTGCAAACCAACATAAGTTTATGATCTCTATTGGAAGGAGTGTACCATCTAAACCGGGGCAAAGTGTAAAGGTTCAAATCATTTGTGAGAAAGGGGGAAGTTATAAGCCTAAAGGTCTCGGAGTGAGAACAAACACAAAGAGCAAGAAAACGGGGTGTCCATTTCAGTTGAAGCTCATGGAGAACCGTATTGAAGAAAATTGGAGAGTAACAGTTGTTTGTGGTTTGCACAACCATCCTATTGGAGATACTTTGGTCGGGAATGCATTTGCTGGGAGGCCCACCCTTGATCAAAAGAAAATGGTTCGTGAGATGGTACTTTCTCACTGTTCTCCAAATCAGATTTACACTGAGATAAACAAGGATCCCGGAAGCTCCACAAAGAAGAGACAAGTGTACAATTTGGTAAGAGATATAAGGGAAGATGAAATGGAAGGTAGAACTGTGGTTCAAGAATTCTTTCACCAATGCAAAGAGAACAACTACTTCATGGAGTATAGGCCAAGTGCAAAAAATCATTCGATAATAGGCGACTTGTTCTTTGCTAGCCCCGAATCAATGAAACTCTTAAAGGCGTTTCCATATGTCCTTTTGTTGCATTCGACTTATAGCACGAACAAGTAAGTATTTATCATTCTGTTTTTATGTTGTATTTTAAAATTCATGAAAAATTTAAGATTTGTGGTAAAAAACACTTCTCGCGTAACGCGAGGACACCCCACCTTGCGTAACGCGAGGAGTACACTTGATTCAGTATTTATGCATTTTGGAAAACACCGCCTCTGGAATAGAGTACATTCTCACGTTACGCAAGATGGGGTGTCCTCGCGTTACGCGAGAAAGTGCATTACAGATGCTATTCCGCAGTAGAAACATTTAAGACTCTGAATTAAAGGTGTAATCTTTCTGTATTTTGGTCTAAGGTACAATGTTCCCTTCCTGGAGATAGTCGGTTTGACTTCTACATGGAAGAATTTTGTTGTATGCGGGGTATGGTTAGAGGTTGAGAGCGAGGATAGTTATTTGTGGGCGTTGCAGCAGCTGCAGACGATGTATTTGAGAATAGGAGCATCGCCTACTTGCTTCGTCACAGACCGTGAGATGGCTCTTATGAATGCAACAGACATGTAATGGCCAAATGCAAAGTTTCTCTTATGTAGACGACATGTAAGGAAGAACATAGAGGCGAGAGGCAAGATAGCTATGGGCACACAAGCATTGGGGATTCATATATCTAATGATTATTAAGACTTGTTCAACCAAACCACTGAAGAAGGTTACAACAAAAGGTTGAAGACACTTGAGAAAGAATGGGGAGCTTATCCAACCGTATTGAACTACGTGAAAAAGAATTGGCTAAACCATTACAAGGAAAGACTTGTTTCAACATGGACGGATAATGTCTTAACTCTCGGGAATAACAAGACAAATAGGTATGTTCTCTAATTTATGTCTACCTTCCAAATTTGAGAATAGGAGCTTCTGTAATGCACATTCTCGCAGAACGCGAGACGAGTACACCTTGCAGAACGCGAGGTTTTGCACATTACAAAATGATGCACATTCACTGTTTTGCATTTGCATATTATGTTTGTTCACATTGTTTTTTGAACATTTTAGAGTTGAAGGAGCACATTCATGTCTTAAGTCTTACTTGACAAGTGGAAAGGGTAGGCTAGACACAATGTTCGGTGAATACAAAACAATGGCGACGAACCAACTTAAGGAGATTAATGTGTCTTTCACCGAGAGTTTGAATAAGAGCTTCACAGTTGTTGAAGGGGCCGACTTGTTTAAAGTCTTGAGGTTCAAAGTGTCTTACAAATGCATAGAGGAATTGCTTAAGGAATACACGAAGGGCCAGACATATGGTTTGTAAACACCTATGTTTTGTAGCTGTGAGATCAAGATTAGAGATGAGTTGATGTGTGTTCATCAGATTGGCAGACATTGGAAGGAGCAAAGACCATTAAGAGCATCAGAGTTGCACCCTTTTTGGAGTACATTGAGTTTGGAAGAAGTTGATGTTCCCGGCGTACTCGAAGTTAAGAGTAAGGTGGCAAGACGTCTTTTTCAGAGTTTCTATGAGGAAACGTTTCCGAACTTGTTCCCCCATGATCAAGAGAAGTGTGCACAAACTGTTTTAAACATTGGGAGAGTAAATACTCCTCTAAAAGAGCCGGCTATTTCAAAGCACACCGGGGGTCGTCCAGTCGGAGCTCCTAACAAAGAGCCAAGGTTAACGCAAAGAAGACCGTCTGCATGGGAGCATACTAATGCTGAGATGGATGCTAGAGCTTTGGAAGAAACACCTCCAAAGAAGCAAAGAAATGCTTCTAATTCTAAAACATTCAAGAAACCAAAAATTAAGGCGATTGGCAAGTACAAGCCTCAGATACCTGCGTCAATGCGCACCTATGTGAATGGTTGGTTTTACCTAAATGAAGATGGAAATTGTGGATATAGATCATAGCGTATGAGACGGAGGAGAACCAACACTTATGGAGGGAAGTAAGAGATTTGGTGATAGCTAAGGTCAAGGATATTTGGCATCTAGTTGAAGGAACTTGGATTGGACCTCAAGAACAACCAACTTTGGAGAGCGTCCTATACCAACTTACATGGGAAGGAATAGGAATGGCTCCAGAAGATCATTGGCTAGCAACCCCGGAAATGGGATGTCTTGTGGCATCCACATACAACGTAGTGTTCGTAACGGTGGGAAAAAACGCTAACTACACATTCCTTCCTCTACAACTTCCTACTTGGTGGGGACCAGGGTGCACACTTAACATGATCTGCTTATTTTATATTGAGAGAGAGAAACATTTTGTTCCGGTAAGTTTCTAATCTTCTTTTGAATTACTTACTAATATGCAACTTCCTAACGTTGTTGTTTTATTGTAGTTGCGTCTTCAAGAAAACTGCTCATTACCTCCCGTGTTTACTCCTTGGTGGCAAAACGCGGAATATGATGCTCATTGTTTTCACGATCTTGTGGCACATCGATGTGCCGCCTATAGTTTAACGTAGTTGAAAGCTCATTGTTTGCATATTTGGAATTCGGGATAGCTCGACTATGACTCTTTCAATATGGTTTAATAGTTTGTATTAGGTCCTTGACGAAGTGTTTCAGGTCTTCTGCATCTTCGACGAGGTGTTGTTGCTTCTCTTACAAATGCAACTCCTCGCGTAACGCGAGGTGTGTGTCCTTCGCGTTACGCGAGCGACACAAACCGTGCCAAAGACCGTGCATCTTCACTGAGAGCGAGAAGTTGGTTATGGGCTTTCCTCGCGTTACGCGAGATGCACTAACCTCGCGTTTTGCGAGATGGTGCATATGATTTTTCTACGTGTTTTAGACCGTGGTTCTCAATGGTTTTTCCCATATGGTTTTTTCTAGCGTTACGCGAAGTAATTGTACGAGTATGTTAACTAAAATAAACCAACAACATTATCCAACAACTAATCCAACAAACAAATTCAAACAATCCAACAAACATAGATAATCCAACAAACATAGACAATCCAACAAACAAACCAATCCAAAAACATAAACAATCCAAAACACAATCGAAAATTATCCATCAACTTAATTCACTGTTGTTGTGGTCGGAAGGGAGCGAGATCTTGAAGAAATGTAGCATTTGAGCGTGATATGAAGGAAATTGCCCTTGAGTTGCAAATCGATATCGATCCATGTCATTGTATACCCGACCAATCACCTAAAAGCATGTAAACAAATAACTTATATTCATATTATAAACAATCAAAGACTAATGCAAGATAAACCCAAACAAATAATATTACCTGTTGCTCAGTAATCATCCCAGAGACTGCAGGACGGATAAACCTATGTGTCCTCTTGATGTACCAATCCATGTAATCCTCGGAGCATTCATGTGGTACATAGGCAATTGGCCCCATATCATTAAGAGAGATGGAGTGAACATCTCTCGCCTCCTTAAGCCATTGGTTGGCGTCATAGAAAACACTATAACTCCTAATGTTGGGTAGCCTATGAGCTTTGAGCGGTTCGATCACTGGCCTAGAAATACGCTGCATTCGCCCAAATTGCCTCGGACACCGATCCAGCATGTGTGGTTCGGTGACGTCGCAGCAGGATAGCACCCCATGAAATAGAGCGGGAGCGAGCGCAGGATCGGAGAAGTCTACCACTCCATACGGGTTCCAACATATCTATAAACAGACAGAACATGCAGAAAATGCAGAAAATTAAAGAAATTGCTAACAAAAGTACACAGTTTCTGCAGCCCATTTTCCTGCAAAAAATGGGCGTTTTCTCGCGTTCTGCGAGATGTGCTCCCTCGCGTTCTGCGAGATGTGCTACCTCGCGTTCTGCGAGATGTGCCACCTCGCGTTCTGCGAGAAAATGCCCATTTTCTACTGAACATTCCCTTTCTGCAGAAGTTGTTGAATATGCACCAATGCAGAAACTTAACACAACCTAATGCATATGAATAAAAAAAGAGTTAGATAATTACCATCTTTGGTAACATAATATTGAGCGCGCCTCTATAGTCCCTTCCGACTTGCCCCTTCTTCAGCTTTAAATTATGAGGCATCCAACGGTAAACCCATGGTTGTGCTTCCGTCGACCGAGGTCGTTCAACAGGTCGAAACTGTGGGAAATAATTGTAGATCCATGCCTAGGAAATATAAATTACGTTAAATATGAAAACATAAATAAGTAGGTAAATTAAATGCTTAGAAAGCAAAATACCTGCAACAAGGTGTAACAAAATGACATATGGGCACTGTTCTGGCGTGTGCATACCCCCAGCTGCCTATACAGATGTGCCAAAGCAGCCGAGCCCCACGAGACGTTCGAAGCTATGTCAAAGGATTTCACAAAAGGCCCGTATCTAAACCGGATCAAGTTCTGTGACTTGTCGGGAAATAAGATCGAGGCAGCAGTATACAACACTCAACCTAATCCCTTTCGTTCTTAAGAAAGGGTTTGACAATGACTCCTAAAATCCTCGGCTCTCACCCTCCCAGAATCGCACGTGGTATAATCTATCTCAAAAATTTGCGCCCCCCCCCCCACTTGGCATAGTATATTTTTATTTCTTCATGACCCAACTTGGCACCTGTTTGTAGCGAAATTACCTACGAGAAGATAACTAAGCAATTGTAGGGAAAAGATCAAAGAATACGGTATAATCTCAACACTCAAGAACAAAGTAGGAAATTAGGGTTGAAGCTTGAACTTGGTATTATTCGAATGGGGGCTGAATGCTTACAAAGCAGGTGTTAGCCTTTATTTATAGGCTAACCCTAATAATATCTTTAAGGAAAACGAGATCTTGTCTCTTCCTTCTATCTAAATAACGATATAATAAATAAGGTAAAAGATATTCTCTACCGTATCTTTTACCAATTACAAGAATATTATAAGGAATAGGATAAAACATGCTCGGCCGACCTAATCTTCAAGATAAACGAGACCTTTGCCACGTCTCGTCATCTCGACGATGTCCTTCATTCCTCTCGTCGCATCGAGACAATTCTTCTACGCGTAGCTTACCATGCGTTCCATACTCGTCGTATTTTTAGGCACAAACATACCCCTAAGGCGTCTTACAGGGCTTAACGTCTAGTAGAGTTGGGAGACGCCTTCTTTCTTCATAGAATACGCCTTCATCAAATTCGGAACGCGTTGAATACTCGTTCAACCCTAAATCCTAACTTCGTAATAATGTCTTCTCTTCGATTCTCATTTAATGCGGCTGACCGACTCATAATCGCTCCAACGGCTATTTCCCCAACGTTCGGATTTGTCCCAACGGTAACAAATTGATTCTTTGGAAAATCTCGAACGAGATCTTCTTTCCTTATTTAAACACGCTTCGGCTTTCTTTTTCTCACCCGTAGTCTTCTTGCAAACCCTAATCTTTACCCTCTCTTTTCTCAATATGGCTCCAATTATCTACGATCCCAAGATGATCCTTAATGATGGTAACCGCCGTTCTTCTTCGGCTCGCAACATCGAGTTCTTTCGTTCCATAGCAGGGCTCTCTGCTCACGTGGAAATTGCTATTCCTCCTTCTGACGTGTTCGCTGACGCCTTACGCCCGGGATGGGTTTGCGTCTACGAGTATCCTTTCTTGGTTGGACACCGCTTTCCCTTTTCCCCTTTGGTTCGTTCTTTCTTGACTATTTTGGGAATCGCGGTCGGGCAAGTCCTTCCTAGTGCTTGTAGAGGCTTGGCGGTGTTGGATCATATTTTAGCCAATTTTGACATCGCGTTCACGATCGCCGACGTCATGCACTCTTGCATACTCTCTACTCCTTCGGCGGGTAGAGTCAACATCAAATCTCGCGTCGAGGTTCCTCCTTTGATGAACGAAGGAACTTCGTTCGACCGAGGTTGGGCAGATAAGTTCTACTTCATCAGGAAATCTACCTTGGGGAAAGATTGTGCTTTCTTGCTTGAAGAATGGACCCCTTCCACTATGTTTCTTTATCCTTTATGATTTTCTTTAGACTCATGCACCTTGACGCTTATTCTTGCGTGCGACTTTGTGCGTAGTTGATATCCACGCTATTGTGGCGCGAGAGGAATCAGAGGAGATTACCAAGAAAATCATGGCGATTCCATTGGTAGAACGCACCTTTACCGGCCGTGACGGGAAGGGATATCGTCTTGCGACTCCTATTCCTTCTCGAGGTAAGCTTTCTTGACAAGTTATGCTCTGCTTTTCTCTTCTTTTTTTATCTTCTATACTAAACGCAGTTTTGCTTCAGGCGTCGCGTCTCGTACTCGTCAAGAATCCGCTCATGATTTAATTACCGCGAAGAGGAGGCGTATTTCAGAGGAAAAGTTGAGAGCCGCAAAGGAAGAGGCGGCTTCTACTCCGGCGTGCGTAAAGAAGGTGACTCCACCAGTTACGGGGGTGCAAGTGTCTTTGGACGCGCCTCTAAACATTGGGGTAGAGGAACTTCTCGTGGATCCTTCGAAGGAGAGTGAGAAGTGCAAAATAAAGGATCCTGGTGCAGCTTCCGTTACATATGTTGAGGTAAGCGACTTTCCTGCGATAGTATCTCCTTCCGTTGGGCCTACGCGTAACTTCATCCCGGCGATGCAAGCTTTGACTTCTACTTCTTCTTGGAACCATTATCTGTCCATGCAAGCCGTAGATGTCTTGGGCGATTCTCTCGTAGCATAGTGGCAGGTGTGTACTTTTTCTTATCTTTTCGTTTCTTTTTGTTGTTATGTCGTTTCTTATCTGTTGGGATCTTTTAGGCCTTCCAAGCTTCGCTATGTTCTTGGGAACGTCTTCATAAGTGTTCTGAGTCCGAGGAGGCCTTGAAGGGTGAGGTGAGTGATCTTGGTAAGAAGTTCAAAGACCTTAATAAGAAGATTGCTCGCCTTACGGCGGCTGAGAAGGATGCTCGTATGGATACGTTGGAGACGGCAAAACAGAGGGGTGTGCTAGCGCGACTCGTCGAGGTGTTGAATGGAAAGGTCACGTCTCTTGAGGCTGACGCCGAGGAGAAAGCAAAGGTGTACGAGAAGAACTTGCGAGAGACTAGTACTTACTATTCGTGGTCATCTCGTATTGAGGTTATGGAGGAGTTTTGTGCGGGTCGCCACGTAGATTGGGATTTGGAACGCGAGCGTGGTGAATTTTCCGTTCTTTATCCCATTCCGCCCGAGGGGTTTCTCTTCTACGCGTTCCCTCAAGTTCGTCAGTCTTAACTCCTAGTGACGCGGATGTAGCTTTAGATGGCAACGTTGTTTCCGCGGATAAAGATGTATCTCCTTCTTCTTAGTTTAGCCAACTTTCATCTTTTTGCTTGTTGCATGGCTGCTTTTGTGGAACATGGATTTTAACGTTTCGTCACGTTCTTGTGTGGCGAATTCTTTTTGAATACGTATTGGATGTTTATTGCTTCTTTCTTTGCATAAGGCTTTCGCTTATCTTTAACTTTTGGTGGGACTACTATCCCCTTTTGGCGAATCTAACTTCGAATCTTTTATGGAGTCGGGTTTGCCAAACATTTCTTACTTGTGACATGTAGGTCGATCTTTGACTTCGAGGTTTCGATTTTTCTACCCCTGGTATCATTGTGGTCATCGCGGCTGCTTTTGTTATGTTGCCGGTGAACCAGAATGTTGAGAGGCTGCAGCAGACGGTGAACCACAATTTTGAGAGGCTGCAGCAGTCGGTGGATGACTTACGGCTCGACATGCATGCTCGTTGGCCCGAATATCCAAACCGGGATGACCCGGATCAGTGAGCTTCTTTCTCTCTTCCTCATTATTTTTCTATGTCTTACACACTGAGGGCATTGTGCACTACAAGTATGGGGGAGGGAAATTAGTTCATTGCTTATCCTAGAGTAGTTCATTTTCTTGTTATTTCCCTTCGGTTTTTATTTTGTTGTACTTTGCATGGAATTAAAAACAGAAAAAGCCACAAAAATACGAAAAAAGGCAAATGAAAATCCTGGGATGGAAAAATCCATGCAATAAGCGGGTAGTTCGGCTTGCGTTAGGCTTGGCAAAAAAGGACTTGAGGGCGGTAAGGAATGGTGAGATTGAAAATGAAATGAGTGGCTAGGTGAAAACCTTTTCGAGGCGCCTAGGCAAAATGAGTGACATGAGTGTCTTAGGACAAAATTTTTTGCATGATAACCACTATGGAAGACCAAAATTGATAGATTTCTTTCTCATCATATTGTTTGTATACTAAATGTGTTAGTAATTTGTAGTTTCTTTCTTTTTCATACTTCCTGAGATCTTTGAGTGATTATTGTAAAAGAGTAAGTTTCTTTTAGCTTACTCGGGGACGAGCAAGGTCTAAGTATGGGGGAGTTTGATAAGCGGTGTTTTACATACCGCAACTATGGATTATTAGCTAGTTTTGTATAGGATTATGTTACTTGTTCCTATGTAATCTGTATCATGGAGCTGTTCGAGAGAAGATTTACATATGAGATTCCAAGAGATGATACAAGCATTGGAAGCATTGAAGCATAAGGAAGAAGCTGCTGAAGACGAAGACGAAGACGAAGACTTGAAGAAATCAGCAATTCTGCCTCAGACAACAAGCCGCACCCGCGGGTCTCAAGCCGCACCCGCGGGTTTCATCCTCAGACAAGGATTCGGGAAGGCTAAAACCGCACCCGCGAGTATCAAGCCGCACCCGCGGTTCTCACTTTCAGCCAACCCATTCGAGAAAGATCAAGCCGCGCCCGCGGGTCTCAAGCCGCGCCCGCGGCCCTCTGCCATCCAGAAGAAGCTGAAGAAATCCAAAACCGCGCCCGCGGCTCTCAACCCGCGGGTGCGGTTCCTCGACAGAAGAATCAAATTGAAGTCTTTGCCATTTGAAGTAATTTGTGTTTAATTTTGTAACTTTCCATACGTTTTTTAGACCTTAATTAGGCTGTTACATCAGCTGAATACTATATAAGTAGTGGATGATCATTCTTGATCATCTAACCTTGGTTTTAACCTTGGTTCAGAACCTTTGTTTTTGCTTAAGTTTTTGGAAGAGTTTTCACAAACTTATGAGTTGCTAAAGTTCCTTTGTTTCACTTGGCGTTTGAAGCTTTTGGATTCAACAAGTTGTGAGTTTATCCTTTCCCTTTGTCTAACTCTTTGATTGTCTCAACTCTCTTGTTTGTATTGTCGATGAACTAGATTTACTACTTTAGATTGATCACCTAAGTTAGTTGTGTCTTGTTCATATTGCTAGAGTTTGATACTTCTAGTTGAATTATCATACTTGTTGTGTAGCACAATCTATTTGCATGAACTAGTTGTGATTGTTAATAGAGAAGAGAGTTGAGTACATGTCGAGTATCCGACTAGTTGTCCATGATATTGCATGTATCTATCTATTCCTGAATGCATTGCTACTTTGTTATTGAACTTTGATAGTTTCGAGGTTATAATCGAGTAAGGGTTATTAGGACTAGTTGGACTAATAACTATTCAAGAACAGGAATTAGAACGATCACTTGAGAACTTGACATAGGGGTAAAAAGGATTCTAAGATCAACTTGTTAATCTAATTGTGGATAATCGCTAAGTGAAACACTTCGCTTAATCTTATTATAATCGAGTTGACTTTCGATACTTCGTATCAAAACCACAAAAAAAACCCCCCCTTTGGTTACGTTTATTGATTAGTCATTGTGATAACTTAAAAATTTGATAAACTGATTCTCTTGGGATTCGACCCTTACTTGCGTACTATATTACTTAGTTTGCATGTTAGGATTACTTGACTTGGCACACGACAAATTCGCCTCGTCAGCCGGCTTACATGAAAGTTGGGACCAACATTTCCTCCGAACCCTGAAGCGAGTGGCGGACATAGGTCAGCGTGTGATTTTATCAGCTTGTGACGTTACCCCTTACTTTTAAGGTGGATCCGTTGCCTCACGCTAGCGTTAGGTCGACGTCGAACTCATTTAATCGACGGGCCTATTCATCGTGTGGCGTCCGATTTCTCGATTGTTAGGACTTACGTTGCCGGTGGACGCATCCCTGCCGGTTTGGTGTTTTACCCGTGGATTCATGACTCTCAGAGGGGCCGTGGAAGGGGCAAGTACGCGTTCCTGGAGAGTGGTCATGGCGATAGGTTTCCCTTCTTCGCTCAGAGGACCGTGCCAGTTTTGTGAGGTGTCGGACTTCATTCCCCATGACCATTGCCACACGTCGCTAACAGTCATGGGAAGCATCGACTCGGAGTCGTCGGTTCGTCTAACGTTGCATACACGTAGATGGAGCCTTAAACGCGTATGGTAACGAAATTCGCCCCCGACGCGGATTTTTGCCGCGGCCTTATTAAGCTTGTTGTTACGTCATAGACACAGAGCAAGTACTTTGAAATGAAACAACTCGGTATGTATTGCATATCAGACAAGAAAGTGCATACTTATGTATTAACGAAGACTTTGTGAATTCTGATGAACTAAGACGTCTACCCCTAGTCTTGATGACCCCTTTGTCGTTTCGACGCTAAAACATGCTTCGACATAATGAGAAATCTAAAATATGCATAGGGACAAGTAGAAATCAAATCAACTATCACGTTCTCTAATGGTAATATTTCTTAAGATGTGTTGCATTCCATGAACGCATCAATGGTACCCCTTCTGGTGTAACGAGTTCGTAGGCTCCTCGCCCTACGACTTGTGCTACTTGGTATGGACCTTCCCAGGACACGGCGAGCTTACCGACGCTCTTATCCTCGGTATTTGGAAATACTTTTCTTAAGACCCAGTCTCCTACTTGGAAAGTTCTTACTTTTACTCGTCGATTATAACTTCGGGCAGCAATTTGTTTCTGTGCTGCCATTCTTAACGCCGCATTGTCTCTTATCTCGTCAATCGTATATATCATGAACGTTGTTTGTAGCGAAATTACCTACGAGAAGATAACTAAGCAATTGTAGGGCAAAGATCAAAGAGTACGGTATAATCTCAACACTCAAGAACAATTTAGAACGAGAGAAGAATTTAGGGTTTGAAGCTTGAACTTGGTATTACTCGTAATGGTGGATGAATGCTTACAAAGCAGGCATTAGCCTTTATTTATAGGCTAACCCTAATAATATCTTTAAGGAAACGAGATCTTATCTCTTCCTTTTATCTAAATAATGATATAACAAACAAGTTAAAAGATATTCTTTACCGTATCTTTTACCAATTACAATAATATAATAAGGAATAAGAAAAAATATGCTCGGCCGACCTAATCTTCAAGATAAACGAGACATTTGCCACGTCTCGTCACGTCGACGACGTCCTTCATTCCTCTCGTCGTGTCGACACAATCTTCCTACGCGTAGCTCTTCAAGCGTTCCACACTCGTCGTATTTTTAGGCACAAACAATACCCCTAAGGCGTCTTATAGGGCTTAACGTCTAGTAGAGCTGGGAGACGCCTTCTTTCTTCGAGGAATACGTCTTCATTGCATTAGGAACGCGTTGATGATTACGTCACTTGACTTTTAATTATCGTCGCAAAGCTTCGATCGTCGTTCTCCTTCAATCATTCCCACGTGACGGGCAAGGAACTTCGTTATCTGTGCCGGTAACGTTCAATTATAACGGCTAGTTTCTCAACGGCTATAATGCCGTTGAATTCTCTCCCGTATTCTTTGCGATCTCTCTGGCTATATAAAGAGAGGATCTTCATTTTTCTCCTACTTCCTCTACAATTTGTCTGCTCTGAATATCTCTTGCTTTCTCACTTGCTTACGCTAAAAAAAGATCAATTGCTTCGTATTTCTCCAGATTTTTCTCTCGCTCTTTCTTTTAATCTCCAAAAATGGCTTCTTTCTACGTACCAAAATTCATCTTGAAGGATTCTGATTGCAAATCGACAGAGGCACCTGATGTCGAGAGACTGAGATCGTTGGCGAATCTTGGTCCCAAGGTGGAGATTGAGATACCTCCTCAAGGGGTGTCTGCCGACGCACATCGTCTGGGGTGGATTGCGGTATACGAGTACCCTTTCCTCACTGGTCATTGATTTCCCTTCTCACCGTTGACGAAGGCATTTATGCTCGCGCTAGGAGTGGCTGTAGGGTAGCTTTTGCCGAGCGTCTGGAGGATTTTAGGCGCTCTGGACGATGTGAAGGAGAAACATGGCGTCGAGCTTGTCGTCGACGATCTTGCCCATTCTTTGAACGTTCAAACCAGAACGGTTGGGAGGGTAGGTCTTAGATCAAGACCCAAAGCGACCAAAATCGCTATAGAGGGAAGCCAGGCTGATCGTCACTGGGCCGACTTCTTTTATTATGTAAATAAATCGACTCTTGGTGAGGAGTGCGCTTGGTTGATCGAGTGCTGGAATCCTACGAGTGAGTTCGCCTTTTCTCTCTTTTGAATCTTTACTATATGCGTCATTAATCATCGACGTCTTACTTTATCTTGTTCTTCTTTGCAGTTAATGAGGACGCTATCGTGGTGAGGCGAGAGACCAAGAAAGTCATCGCTAAACTCCTCGAGATTCCGGAGAGCGAACGAACCTTTCACGGTCACGACGGAGAGGGTCACCGCATTGCTTCTACGGCCTTGACAGGTAATGTATTCACGTTCTTTTATTTTGTTTTCCTTTTTCTTTTTCTTTGAGGGTCCTAACCCTTTTCCTTGTTGATCTTTTAGTATCCGCGGATCTTTCTCGCGTTCGTAGCGGAGGACAATCTGCGTCTGCTCTCATCGTGTCACGGAAGAGGAGTCGTATCGGAGATGGAACTACTTCCAAGGTTCTCATCCATGTCACGCCAATGATTTCTCTCGTCCCGTCTCCATCTCCCTCTTCAATTCCTGCGAAGAAGTCGCGTAAGGGTAAGGAGAAGGTTGTTGAGAAGTTGAACTTTGACTTCTAGACCGTGGACGACTTTCCGGGAGTTATCTCTCGTGTCGTTGCGCCTGGAAGGTCATTTTTTCCCGCCATGAAGGGTCTTCAAAATCCTCCATCGCTCGACTACTATTTGCCGATGGAGACGGAAGATGTTATAGGAGAGGCTCTTGCTACGCAATGCCTGGTAGATCTTCTTGCTTTTTACTCCGCGTCCCTTGTCCTTGATTTTATTCTGACCTTTTTATCTTCTCTTTTCTTAGGCTTTTCAATCTTCGTTGTGTATCTATGGGCGTTTCTCTGATTTTGTCACTCGGATGAAAGCTATAGAGGCCAAGCAATCGGCCGACGAGGCGAAGATTAAGGAGCTTAATGCGACGGTTGAGGCATCGCGTCAGGCGGAGAACGAAGCTCAAGAGAAGATTGCAGCGGCGCTTAAACTTCACGTCGATCTTGCCAAACAGGTTGAAGATTCGAAGGCGAGGATTGCTGTCTTGGAGGACGAGAAGGCTAAGGTGGAGAAGAAGCTTGCTTCCGAGCTCAAGGAGGTGAAGCTTTATTGGTCTTGGCTTTCTCGTGTGGAAGTTATTGAACAGTATGCTGCTGGTAAATACCACGGTTGGGATCCAGTGAAGGAGCGGAGGGAGTTTCATGAAGCGTTCGCGGAGCTCCCTGAAGGCGTCGAGGCAGGACCTACACCTATGAATCCTCCGACGAATCCTCACGTTATGGAGGATGATGTCCCTCATCTTAACGAGGCTGATCCTAATGATGGCATCGAAGATGACGAGGATGCTGGTGAAGAGGCTGTCGTGGAAGATTCTGAGGACGAGGGAGAGGATGAACATGAGTATGAGGACGGGGATGGCTCCTCATCGGGATCTTCTGAGTCTGATAGCGATTCTTTGTGATTTTCTTTTTTGTTTACGCGTCGCCGGTCTTCGGGGCGTTTTCTTGTAAATACTTTTTGTTCTCGCCCTTCATGATGTGCCTCTATAATATAACGTCGTATTTTGGAAATGCTTACTTGTTGATGAAGGTGTCTCCGGGATCTTTTATGTTTGGAGTATGTCGTTGCGTCAAGTCTTCCTTCTGTTGGTGGTGGCGTATTTGTCCATGAGTTACGCGAGTGACTTTTGGATCCTCTTTGAATCGACCTTTGTCTTTTCCAATTTCTTTATCTTGGGGGTGCTTCTTGACTTTTTTATCTTCTTACGGGCAGGTGGTCTCGGTCTTGTTTTGACGCGTATTCTATGCACTCTTCGTCTTTGGGTGTGTTTTCATGTCTCCTCGAGTAGTCCTACCCCTTTTGGTAGGTTTGGCCTAGGGTCCTTGTAGACTAGGTTAGAGCTAGCAAAGATTCTTGGACTCTTCTTCACTTATCGTATTTCGTACTTTGTTTCTTGCATCTTACGCATCATTCTTTGCGTTGCAGACATCTTAAGAGTTTACCCTTTATCTGGCCTTGATATCTTACGTACTTTGCTTTGGTGCGTGTATCTTGCTTCGCGTTGGTGTAGAACCTTTTTCTTATTGACTTTTAACTTCTGCGACCCTCTACGCGTAGCTCTTTTGTGAGTACGTAGGTTTGGTCTTTTGGCTTTTTCTTTTGCTACTTTATCTTTTAAGGTGTGGTTTTCTACCCCTAGTGTGATATTTTGTTCGTGGTGAACGTTTCAGAGGATTTTTCCTTACTTGATGGGGCGATATGGTCATTGTGGCTGCTTTAGTTACGTTGTCGGCTTACATGAAGGTTGGGTCCAGCATTTCCTTCGAACCCTGAAGCGAGTGGCGGACATAGGTCAGCGTGTGATTTTATCAGCTTGTGACGTTACCCCTTACTTTTAAGGTGGGTCCGCTGCCTCACGCTAGCGTTAGGTCGACGTCGAACTCTTTTAATCGACGGGCCTATTCATCGTGTGGCGTCCAATTTCTAGATTATTAGGACTTACGATGCTGGTGGACGCATCCCTGCCGGTTTGGCGTTTTGTCCGTGGGTTCATGACTCTAAGAGGGGCCGTGGAAGGCGCAAGTACGCGTTCCTGGAGAGTGGTCGTGGCGATAGGTTTCCCTTCTTCGCTCAGAGGGCCGTGCCGGTTTGGTGAGGTGTCAGGCTTCATTCCCCATGACCATTGCCACACGTCACTAACAATCATGGGAAGCGTCGACTCGGAGTCGGCGGTTTGGATAACGTTGTCTACGCGTAGATGGAGCCTTGAACGCGTAGGCTAACGAAACTCCTCCCCGGCGCGGATTTTCGCCGCGGCCTTATTAAGCTTGATGTTACGTCATAGACAGAGAGCAAGTAATTTGGAAATGGAACAACTCGGCATACTTTAACACGTAGGAGAAAAAGGAGTGTACTCATATATTAATAAAGAAAATGCATCATGAACTGACAGACTTCGACACCGACGCTTACGTCTAGTCGTCACGACCCCTTGTCGCTTCGACGCTAAGATAACGACGCTAAATTTATTGAAACTCTTGAAAGAAACTAATCCTACTCATGCAAGAAAGAACACAAAGGTGCTTCAGGAACATGTAGCTTAAGTTGTTGCTCTTTGCTTGGATTTTTTGCTCGTACTTACTTGGTGGATTGGTATCCTCTTGCTTGTCAGATTTTGCTTTTCTCATCGTGTCAGGGACCGACTTTCCATCCCTTGCTTTTCCTTCGTGATTCTTTGATTGCTACACTTTCTTTTCCTTGCTTAATGATGATTTAGTGGCTTTTTTCATTCCGATGCTATAGCATTCTCTCGCGACTTGAAGTTCGCCTCTGATCTCTTGGATCCCCCATGGAGATGGGAATTTTAAAGACTGATGGTACGTCGAGGGTACAACTTTCATGTCGTGTAGCCAAGGTCTTCCTAGGATAATGTTGTATGGCGATTCGATATCCATCACCGCAAACTTCGCTTGTATATTGATACCCCTTGCATAGGTTGCCAATGTAATTTCTCCCAACATGCTTGCTACTTCACCACTGAATCCCACTAGAGGAACGTGTTTCTCTGCGACGTCGTCGTTGGATAGTCCGAGCTCTTTTATAGCGGAGGTAGTGATCACGTTGGCGGAACTCCCGTTGTCTATGAGGATTCTCTTGACCAGGCAATTGCTGACGGTGAGGGAGATAACTAACCCGTCGTGATGCTCCACTATCTCGTTTGGCTCCTCGAACGTGACCGGATAATTTCTTCTGGAGGGGCGGTGTGTAGAATCTTAATATTCGAATGTTCCTTCTAGCGGCGGATGCGGTGTAGCCGCTCGTGGGAGAGCCTCCGAAGATGGTGTGTATGGTCCGGGTATGACTTGGCGGAGGTGGAGGAGGAGTAGGGGACTTCTTTTCTCTCTTCACCCCTTCGAATGCGTTCCTTCCTTCTTTGGAGAGTAGATCTTTCAAATCTCCTCTTTTCAGCAACCTTAACACCTCTTTTCTCAGGGTGTAACAACCATCCGTCGTGTGACCCGTATCGTTATGGAACTCGGGGTACTGCTGGAGAATTGTAGTCGGAACAGGTTGGAGAGTTCGACGTAGGAGGAGATACTTCCCTTGGGTAATTGGATGAACCACGTCAAGGCTGGACCTTTCAGCGTCGAGCTAAAGAACTTGCACATCATTGCTTCCTTTAATTCTGGCTCAATTGGACTTGTGGAGAGCTTGGCCTTGTAGAGTAAGACGTGTTCTTCCGGGTCATCTGATCCGTCATAGACGGGAAGATCGGCGACGGTGAACTTCTTGGCGATCTTCTGGGCGGCGATAGCAGTTACAAATGGACTCTCTTGAAATACGAACTCGTCTTCAGGGATTATAGATTTGGGAGCTCCGCGCATCAGCGTCATTTCCTTTCTTAGGGCGCCGACTTGTTGTGCTACGAGCGCAGCGACGGCGTCCGAAGTCAAGTTCTCCTCAGGTTTCTTTTTCTGGATCTGTTCTCTAGGGAGGGCATAACCATGGTGTTCTTGGGGCTGGCATATGTCGTCTTCTTCGATGGCTGCGTCCATATCAAGGCGTCGGACGACACTTTGACCGCGAACATAGGTACGTGGCCCCGTAGAACCCTCCTTGAATTCCTTGATTATGGAGTTCAACCTCTTGTTTTCCTTAGTGAGTTCCGACGCCGTTTTCTGGCTCGCGTGCATGGCTTCAGCATGGGCTTTCTCGAAGGATTCGAATTGCGCTCGGACGGCGGCTACGTCGGTTACTTCGCCATCGACCCCTCGTTTCTCTATGGGAGTGTTTCCTTTTGGAGTGCCAGGGGTGGTTTCGAGACCTTTCCTTGCGTCTTCTTCCACCGGGATGAGAGGAGTCGTTACGTGATCTTCTTCCTCGGATCTTTTTTCACCATCACGCGGGCTGTTGGTCGGACTTGTCATGATTTCCTGCAAAAAAGAAGCTCTTTTCGTATGGAAAGACGATACCTTTTTGATCTTGCCCCAAGGTGGGCGCCAATTGTTTGTAGTGAAATTACCTACGAGAAGATAACTAAGCAATTGTAGGGCAAAGATCAAAGAGTACGGTATAATCTCAACACTCAAGAACAATTTAGAACGAGAGAAGAATTTAGGGTTTGAAGCTTGAACTTGGTATTACTCGTAATGGTGGTTGAATGCTTACAAAGCAGGCGTTATCCTTTATTTATAGGCGCTAACCCTAATAATATCTTTAAGGAAACGAGATCTTATCTCTTCCTTTTATCTAAATAACGATATAACAAACAAGGTAAAAGATATTCTTTACCGTATCTTTTACCAATTACAATAATATAATAAGGAATAAGATAAAATATGCTCGGCCGACCTAATCTTCAAGATAAACGAGACCTTTGCCACGTCTCATCACCTCGACGATATCCTTCATTCCTCTCGTCGCGTCAACACAATCTTCCTACGCGTAGCTCTTCACGCGTTCCACACTCGTCGTATTTTTAGGCACAAACAAACGTCATCATTGGAGTGTTTCTTTCCTCAGGGAGAGACCGATATCTTTCTGTTGGTACTTCCACCTCGATTGGCAAGACGGCTTCGCAACCGTTCACGAGAGAGAATGGTGTTCTTCCCGTCGCTCTCTTAGGCGTCGTTCTATCAGCCCACACTATAGCCTGGAGTTGATCCGCCCATTTTCCCTTGCATTCTTCTATCCTCTTCTTGAGATTACTTATGATGACCTTGTTACTTGATTCCGCTTGCCCGTTCGCTTGAGGGTATCTTGGCGTCGAATAGACTAGGCGTATACCTTTATCTTCGCAGAACGATACGATGTTCTTACTGATGAATTGCGATCCGTTGTCGCATACAATGGTGTGAGGGATTCCGAACCTCATGATGATGTTTCTTTCGATGAAGGATATGACATGGGAATATTTGATGTTCTTGAACGCCTCGGCCTCTATCCATTTGGAGAAGTAATCTGTGACGGCGAGCATTAGTGTCTTTGGTCCTAGGGTCAAGGGCATAGGTCCTACTATATCCATCCCCCATTGCATGAATGGCCAAGGAGACGTTATGGAGTGGAGTTTTTCTGCCGGCTGACGTGGGATCGGGGCGTGTCTTTGGCAAGCGTCGCACCTTTTGACGTAATTCGTCGCGTCTTGTCTCATCGTGGGCCAATATTACCCCGTCGAGTGTGCTTTGGCCGCTAGGCTTCTCACTCCTGAATGATTCTCATATTCTCCGTTGTGTAGCTCGCGTAGAATATCTTTTCCTCTGTCGGGCATGTTAAGAACACACCGTTTGACGACCATTTTAGTAGTTTGCCCTTGTCCACTACGAAGGTGGCCGCTTTTTGCTTCAATAGCCTTGCTTCATACGCGTTACCCGGGAGGCGTCCGTGTTGCAACCACTCGTAGTAAGGCTTTACCCATGAATCTTGATCCCTTACTGTGAGAGTTTGTTCTGGACTTGCTTCTTTGTTGATAGACGTGTTACTGAGGTGGAGGAACGGGATCCTTTGATATTCTCTTGGGTCAATGGATGAACCTAGTTTTGCCAACGCGTCGGCTTGCGCGTTAGCGTCTCTGGGGATTTGTCTGATTTGGCAGCTTTCGAATTTCTCGAACAATTCCTTTACTACTTTGAGGTACAAGGTCATCTTCGAATCTTTAGTGGCGTATTCACCTCGAACTTGGTTGACTACCAGCAGCGAATCACAACAGATATCAAGCTTCTGAACCTGTAGGTCGATGGCAACGCGTAGACCGACAATCAAGGCTTCATACTCGGCTTCATTATTCATCGCTTTGAAGTCGCAGCTTATGGCTTGGACGACCCTATCCCCTTGTGACGATTTTAGGACGATGCCTAGTCCTACCCCGTTCTGGTTCATCGCTCCGTCTGTGTACAAGGTCCACTTTGCGAATTCTACCTTGTTTACTTGTGAGATTGCTTCTTGCTCTAGGGTTGGACTGAAATCTGCTAATGCTTTGGATTTGATTGCTTTTCTTCCTTCGTAGATGATATCGTAGCCGCCGAGATGAACCGTTCACTTCGTCATTCTTCCTGATAACTCTGGCTTCTTCACTATGTTCTTCAAAGGCGACGTGGTCCTTACTATGATGGTATGGGATTCGAAGTAGGGCTTCAACTTCACCGACGCCATTACCAACGCCAAGGTCAGTTTTTCCATGGCGGAGTACCTCGTTTCTGCTGACGACAACGTTTTACTTACGTAATAGACGGGCTGTTGCTCCTCCCCTTCTTCTCTTACGAGGACGGCGTTGATAGCAATCTCCGAGACTGCTAGGTATACGAACAAGGGTTCTCCTTCCTTAGGCTTCGATAGGAGTAAGGGATTCGTCAGATAATTCTTAAGCTCCGTGAAGGCTTCTTCGTGGCGTTCCGTCCAAGAGAAAGATTCGTTCTTCCGGAGAGTGTCGTAGAAGAGTCGATTTCTGTCGGTGGCTTTGGAGATGAACCTGTTTAATGCGGCGACTCTTCCTGTCAGCTTCTGGATGTCTTTCACGCAACGCGGAGACTCGAGATCGAGTATGGATTTAATCTGTTCGGGACTAGCCTCTATTCCTCTCTGAGTTACTACATATCCGAGGAACTTCCCAGAAGAGACTTCGAAGGAACACTTGGTAGGGTTGAGTTTCATGCTATACTCTTCCAGGATCTCGAACGCCTCCTTCAAGTGTGTTACGTGATCTTTTTCTCGTTTAGACTTCACGAGCATGTCGTCTATGTAAACTTCCATCGTGTCCCCTATCTGCTCTTCGAACATCTTATTCACCAGTCGTTGATACATAGCTTTGGCGTTCTTGAGACCAAAAGGCATGACTTTGTAGCAATATATCCCCTGATTTGTCACGAACGCAGTTTTTTCTTGATCGGCGGGGTTCATCTGTATCTGGTGATATCCGCTGAGCGCATCCATGAATGTTAGCATCTCATTCCCTGCCATCGCATCTCCCATAGCGTCGATGTGAGGGAGTGGGAAGGAATCTTTAGGACAGGCTTTGTTAAGGTCTGTGAAATCGACGCATACTCTCCATTTCTCGTTCTTCTTTTGGACGACTACGACGTTGGCGAGCCAGTCGGGGTACTTTGCTTCTCGTATCTTACCTTTTTCGAGGAGATTCTTAACTTCTTCGTCTACAACTTTGTTGCGTTTGGGAGCGAATTTCCTCCTCTTCTGCTTGACTGGAGTGAACTTTGGATCGACGTTTAGCTTGTGGAGCATCACGTTTGGAGATATGCTTGTCATGTCCTCGTGGATCCATGCGAAGCATTTGGCTTTTGACTTCAAGAACGTTATCAATTCTTCTCTAATTTCTTCGGGGACATCGGTTCCTATTTTTAGGATTCTTTCTGGTTTGGAATCATCGATGACTACTTCTTCTAACTCGGGAAACTTTGGCTTAACGTATTTAGTCGGCGTCTTGACCTGAAATTCTTTTACCTCGTCTTTCCTAGTTTCTGGCGTCGCGATCCCTTTTATTCCAATCCGGTAGCACTCTTTGGCCGTATAGGGTTCGCCTTTGACTTCGCGTTTTCCCCAGGGCGTTGGGAACTTCAGGGATTGGTGGTACGTAGATGGAACAACTCGCATATCATGGATCCAGGGTCTTCTGAGGATGGCGTTATAAGGCAACTCCGCTTCCATCACGGCTAATCTGGTTGGGAGATTGACGCCCTGGGTTGTTGTCTCAAGGGTGATTTCCCCCAACATCTCGGAGATCTCTCCGCTGAAGCCTTTCAAACGGATACGCTTTCGGACAACACCGTCGACTGAAAGTCTGAGTTCAGGAACAGCAGAGAGAGTGATGATGTTGGTCGAACTTCTGTTATCTACTAGGATTCTTTTCACATTGCAATTCCGCATCACCACGGAGATCACCAGGCTATCGTGGTGCTTGATTCTTTCGTCTGGATCTTCAAACGTGATAGGCAGATCACGATTGGTTTCTCTGGAGTGGCGAGTTGGGACGGAATCGCCTTGTCCTTCGATAGTCCTCGCGAGCCTCTTAGTGCTCGCGTTCTGCTGAATAAAAAAAAAATAACTTATCGTCCCTTTTTGGATGTGGTAAGCCACATGTGCTTCAAATCCCTTAAGCAACTCAGGATCTTCTGGACCTCCAACTACGCTTTCAGTGAGCTCAGGATCATATTTTGGCTCGTTCTTCTTTGACTTCCTCTTTCTTTTTGTTTCACGACCTCTTCTTCTTCTTCTTCTTCTTCTTCCTGTTCTTCCTCTTCCTCTTCTTCCTATTCTTCCTCTTCCTCTTCTTCCTGTTCTTCCTCTTCCTCTTCTTGATCCCCAATAACTTCATCCTCATTTTCTTCTTCCATTGGTTCTGGTTGCTGTTCTTCCTCTTCCTCTTCTTGATGAACACTTCCCTCACCATATCCACCGCCCCAACTTTGTCCACCCCACCCTTGTCCATAGTCCACTATTGCACCCTATGGAATGAAATTGTCCCAGCTACCCTCAGCTTGTCCACAAGAATAACTATCTTGAGAAAAAATGTCCCAGCCACCTGCAAGGTAACACCCCTGGTATGAATGTTGTGGAGCTGATTGGCTAGGCAGAGAACAGTCTGCCCCACCATAACTATGGACACAACTGTAGTCCAGATATGCCTCAGGGAGTCCATCAGGGTACAACTCCGGTAAGTTTGTAGGGCGCTCAACGTCGGGGAGTCCCTCAGGGAACAGCTCCACGGGTGTTGTCTTCTTTGTTTTCCGCTTCCCTTTTGCTTTTTCAACCGGTGGTTCTTCCCTCACAATATTCCGGTTTTTCCGACGAGTTGAACGACCAGGACGTTCCATTACCTAAAACAATACAAAATAAAATCAATAAATAAACGAATGCAGAAAAAAACACAGAATAAAAAACACAGAATGCACATGTTCTGCAGAAGGGGGCACCCTCTCGCGTTCTGCGAGGGCACCCTTCTCGCGTTCTGCGAAGGCACCCATCTCGCGTTCTGCGAGGTGTGACGTCACGCGCACTTTCTTCTCTGGTCATATCATTCATTCCGGCCAGTTTCCGGCGACAATTCAACATAAATTAAATATTTTAACTAAAAAGCCTATCAATTTAAGTAAATTACCAAATAAACATCAAAAGCCTAAATAAAATGTAAACCCTAATAAAAAAAAACCTAACCCTAATGAATTTCAACCTATTCAACATAAAAAAAACATCCACTCATCAACCATAATACAAAATCATCATCTTTCATCCATTCCAAACAACCTAATACTATATACAACCATTTCTAAATCAACATTCAATATCAAAACATCATATAATATGCAATTTCATATACTAACAACATATATTCATCTAGAATCAACATTAGAAAGCATAAGAGAAGAAGAAACATACCTTAATTGAAGATTTGTGTTAAAAAGAGGAAGATGAAGTAGGTTTTTGAGAGAGGGAGTAAAAAAAGCGGTGGTAGAATGTAAAAATGAGCAGAAGTAGGGTTTTTTCCCCTTTTATAGGGATTAAACTCTCGCGCTCTGCGAGAGTTTAGTAAGGGCCTATATATATATGCATGAGTCGGTAGTAGCAGCTAATACCCATCCACCGACTTTCACTTTTTACTAAAAGTCTAGATTAATCTAAATATATATTATTTGGTTCTAACCTTTCCTAGTATACTCTAGAATCTTCAAGCTTGCTCCACATCCTTCTCGTTTCTCCTTGCTAGATTTGGGCCATTATCCAAAACTCATTGGAATTGTATTTAGAGGCCCATTAAGTCAACTCCATATACTTCAAAATAATGGGCTTTGATTTGTCGGTAATGAATTCCCCCCTCATTACCGACTCTCTGGTGCATATTCCAAGCTTGGTCCTGAATTTACCGAGCTTTGATACTGAAACGAGTTCCCATGTCCTGTTCTTCTTCAATGCATCTATTTCCTCCTTCATTGTTTTCTCACACTCAGTAACTCCTTTTGCTTCATTGTATGAAGTTGGCTCTTCATCCTTGTTTGGAGAAATAAAATACTTCTGAAGGGACAAGGCTTCAGCAAATCCTGCATCAACGTACCTTGGATTTGGTTTTCTCATCCTCGTAGATCTTCGAACTCCATGTTCATCAGTGACCACTCTATCAAGTTCTGGTGCTTCATCATCTCTACTCGAGCTACTTCCTCCAGTGGACATAGTCTCCTTTTCAGGTGTTTTCCTTACACCTATCTTCCAAGGACTTGAAGTACTCCGAGACCTTGGACTCTGAATCTCTGGTCCTTAGTCACTGATCACTGATGGTTCAACCTGCGGCTCCACTTGTTCTTTCTCTTCAATATTTCAAGAATATGGTAGAACCACATTATCATGACCCTACCAAGATGAGCCTTCATCAAAGACTACGTGACATGAGACGCAGGCTTTGTTGGTTGTTGGATCAATGCACCTCCAACCTTTCCTTTGTTGGCCATATCCCACAAATATGCACCTGATGGCCTTCTTTTCCATCTTGACTCTCATCTGCTCTGGGACGAACACGTAACATAACTGTGGGCTTTTTCTTGTACAAAACTTGGTAAGGTGACTGAAACCCAAGTTTTGCTTGAGGCATCCTGTTGATGACATGTGCTGCAGTAGTCATACACTCTGCCCAATAGCGAGGTTGCACATTCTTGGCGTGCATCATGCTTCTGCAAGTTTCTCCAAGATGCATGTTCTTCCTTTCAGCAACTCCATTTTGTTGAGGTGTGTATGGACACGTGAGCTGATGACGTATCCCGTGCTTCCTCAAATACTCTTCGAACTCTTTTGAGGTGTATTCTCCGCCATTATCAGTTCTGAGACACCTTATTCCGTCACCGAGTTCATTCTCCACCACATTTTTAAACTCGATGAACTTCTTAAATACTTCACTTATTAGCTCTAAGAAATATACCCACACATATCTTGAAAAATCATCAATAAATGTGAGCATGTATTGCTTACCTGAGCAAGATGGCGTTTTCACTTTGCCAAGAAGATCCGAGTGTATAAGCTCCAACGGTCTTGATGCTCGTACCTTTGGTTCACCGAAAGGCAGCCTGTGTGCTTTCCCAAACTGGAACCCTGCACATACAACTCCTTCATGTACTTCTAGAGAAGGAAGCCCCTTCATCATGTCCTTCATCATCATCACCTTTAGCCGGTTGAAGTGAACATGTGCTAACCGAGCATGCCACAGATCAGCTGTCTCATGTTGACGAGCTTTATCTACATATGCCTCTCCAGCTGATAGCACATACAACTTTCGTACCTTCTTCCCTTCCATGAGAACTTCACCACGTATGCTTGCATTTTCCAACACCTTGACATCGTCTGGGCCAAACACAACATAGTTTCCTGCAGCTGTAATCTGAGGAACCGACAAGAGATTCTTCTTCATTCCTGGAACATGGTATACATCTTCCAGAACCTTAGGACCTCCCTTGCATGGTGAAACTGTCAAGTCTCCTACATGCTGTATTGGATGCATAGTGTTATCTGCTGTGATGACTGCTTCTCTGCCTTCATACTTCTGTAGCTTCGTGAACTTGCTCATATCACCAGTCATGTGATGTGAGCAACCTGAATCAACTATACAGTCTTTCTCATAGTTGATTCGTTCCTTCTTAACACTATTAGCTATACAAGCTTCTGAAGAAGGAATATCTACTATTGTAGTAGTCAGAGCCCAGTCAGGCTCCTCTTCTTCTATTGCTGCATATGAAGCAGTAACATCCCACTTGTCTTCACTATCGTCTTCACGAGTCCTTCTTGATTTATCCTCCACCGAGTTTCCTTCGACAATCTTCACTCTGCAATCCCGACCAAAGTGACCCAACTTGCCACACCTGAAACATTTCCCAGAGTTTTTCTTTGGACCTACTTTCTCCTTCTTAGGACTCATGCTTCCTTGCCTCTTCTGTTTATCACTGCTCGGTCCCCCCCTTAAACTCATCTGGCTTCTTCCTGTAATACGGCCTTTGATTCTTCCCTTTATTTGAATAAAGGGAACGATGGCTATGTGGGCCATCCCTGTATCGCCGCGATGAAGGCATTATACTTCGGCCTTAACCCGCGTATAATAATACGCCTCATACGTGCCTCACTAATAGTTGACTCCTTATCTAGCTAGGATATTTCATGACATATATTCTTCACCCGCATAAAGTATTGAGATATGGACATTTGACCTTGTGCAATTGTCCCTATCTCGTTTTCTAGCATTTGCAATCGTGCGTCATTCGCACGTGAAAATAGAGATGCAAATGTGTCACATGCTTCTTTCGGAGTTTTTGCATATCTAATATGCTCAATTAAATGTGTTTCAATAGTAATCTTAATAACATATAAGGCTTTAGCGGAACATACCTTTCATTTTCGTAAGGCCTCTACATTTGCTGGAGTACTCTCTGGAGGACTTGTGCTTGCACCCGCTACCGTCTCCCATAAATCTTGCCCTTGGAGATATGACTCTATGCACGATCTCCAGTATGTATAATTGTTGTTGTTTAGCTTCTCAATCCCACTTGTCGTACTCGATATATCTTCCATTGCTCCGAGAAATTAATCCGGCAGCACAACGAGCAACAAAATTTCGCCGAACCCCGACTCTGATACCAAATATTGAGGAATGGAGGGTTTTGTGGTATTGGCAAGATTTAATCTAGGTGGAAATTTTGGTGTAATGGACACAAGAAAACACAAACGAAGGAAGGAATTATACAAAGGAAGGACTTGTATACTTGTTCTAGTGGATTGATTTACAAAGACATGCAGCCCCTATATATATATATATATGCATGAGTAGGTAGTAGAAGCTAATACCCATCCACCGACTTTCACTGTTTACTAAAAGTCTAGATTAATCTAAATATATATTATTTGGTTCTAACCTTTCCTAGTATACTCTAGAATCTTCAAGCTTGCTCCACATCCTTCTCGTTTCTCCTTGCTAGATTTGGGCCATTATCCAAAACTAATTGGACTTGTATTTAGCGGTCATTAAGTCAACTCCACATACTTCAAAATAATGGGCTTTGATTTGTCGGTAATGAATTCAACAATAATATAGTAAAATAAACGACTTTAAGGGGCCCATTGCCCCTAATCAGGCCCGACCCAAAGGCATGGGCAGCAAGGGCGACGGCCTAGGCCCAAAAAATTTAAGGGCCCATTTTTTTTATTACGTATATGTATTTGTAGTACTGTAGGTTTGACAAAATGATTAAGTAGCGCAGTGGTAAGGGATCATTATTTAAGTGACAGTGTTCAAAGTCCGACTCTTGCCCGCTACAACTTTTTTTAGGCAGCGGCTATTTCCACTACAAAATTCAACTTTTGACACTACATTTTCTTACGTTGAAAGCCAACGTACGTTGGTTTCCAACGCACAGGCAAAACAAAAAAAATGTTACGTGAAGCAAAATACGAAATACGTGAAGCGGATTGAAAAATACGTAAATTGTACACGTTGGAACAGGTATAATTTGAAAAAAGTAGTCGTTGAAAAATAATTGGAAAAAAAATAATCTCGTACGTTGATAATCCACGTACGTTGGTTTCCAACGTACGAGATTATTTTTATTTTTTTTCAACCTACAAAACGTTTTTAAAAAAAATAATAATAATTACATTTAGTATATTATACCAATAATAGGTTATATATCACATCTGTCTCTTTGCTCTAGTGGTAAAGTGCACAACTTGTGTGTGTCAGGTCTTGAGTTCAAATCTCAACACTAACACCACACTATTTTATTTTATTTTTGGGGGAAAATGATGGAAAATGGAGAGTGGGAGAGTCGAACTTGAGACCTCATTGTGGTATAATGGAAGTGAAACCACTACACTACTGTGTCTTATTGGTCTATATGTAATATTAATACTACAAGATAACAAGGGAACTTACTTTCACCTCACCCTTTTATTAGAAAAACAATTTTTTAAAATATTTAACATTTCATAATTATTTGTACTATTTTTTTCTTTTAAAAATAATAATAATATTCATAAAATATTTAATAAATAAATAAAATAGTTTAAAATAATTATAACTAGTGTAGTGACTCGTGCCATGCACAGGAAATTACATACTAGTCGTATGAAAATTGTATATCCTTTTAATCGAGTTCGTCAAAAAATTAAGATAAACTTTTTTCTTGTAAAGACTATTTATAAAAATATATTTTATTTCATGAAGGTTATGTACGTAGCTTGACTTAATTTTTGTTATCGAAAATAATCCTAATTTTATCGTAAGAATATACATTAACCTTCAACATAATATTTATTCTCAATAAAATAGCTTGTATATTTGTTGTTGAAAGGAATGATAATTTTTTAAGATTTATTTGTTAAAATAATTATCCAATCTATTAATAATTGAAATTAAAGATAAAAAGTAATAATTGTGTAACAAACTAAGCGTAAAATCACTCTAAGAGCTCTAAAAGGCTCAACTTTAATATATAAGATAGATAAAATAAAATTCTAATTTTAATATATTATTTTACTTGTTTTTAGTAAAACTTATATATTTTTTACGATAATAAATAATGATAATCAAACCAAAAAATATAAACAGAATATATTGTATAATCAAACCAAAAAATATATTATTTAATCCTAGTTTACTTATCAATTGTCATACATTGTATAAATTTTGTAAAAACAAGTGAACTTGTTTTCACCTCATCATTTTATTATAAAAACGGTTTTACTAATATTTAATATTTCATAATTATTTTACAAATTTTTACGTTTACAAAACAAGTAATGGTGCGAAAACCGAGTAAATCCGACTTAAAACGAATAATGGCGCGAAAATCGAGAAAAAATGGACTTAGAATGACAAATGGCGCGAAAATCGAGAAAAATGGGATTAAAACGAGAAACGGCGCGAAAATCGAGTAAAACGAGAAATGTCGCGAAAATCGAGTAAAAGGGACTTAAAACAAAAAATGACAAGAAAATGGTATTTCGCAAAAAAAAAAAAAGAGAGAGATGATGGAAGGGGTATTTAGCCAAAAAAAACTTGATAAGGGAAGGAGTATTTAGCAAAAAAAACTTGAAAAATGATGTGATAAATGGATTGTTTGGCTCAAATCGTTTAAACGCCTTAAAACGATAAAAATCAAAATTTCAAAATTGTAACATGATAGAAAATAAAGCCCATAGTCGTTTTTATTTGTCGGAATCGGAAAAAAATCATCGAAAACGTCAACGGGCCTAATAAGGCCGAATGGAAATTTAATGAGGCTCATCATCAAAAAACGACATAAAACGGCTTAATAAGACCTTAAACCGCAAAAAAAATTGAAATGTAAAAGTTGTATTTGAGCATCACCAATATGACGGTTTCGTTTTTATAAGAAATTAACAAAATGAACTCTTCGAAATATCTGAACGAGCACTTTCACCTAGTAACGAGTTAATCTCAAGTATATAAGTCGTATAGTTTTACTCACATATGTGTGATATCACTTCGTTACTCAAATAAAGTTTATATAAAACATTCATTAAATGTTATGAAACACTCAAATAATCCAAAATAACGACATTTTACATCTTTGTATTGTCGTTATTGCTTGTTTAATCATATATGTATGAGTATTTCATTAAAACTTTCATTAAATATCGAGTAATCAAGCAATAAGGACAATACGAAGATGTGAAATGTCGTTATTTTGGATTATTTAAGTGTTTCAGAACATTTAATGAAAGTTTTATATAAACTTTATTTGAGTAACGAAGTGATATCACACACATATGAGTAAAACTATACGATTTATATACTTGAGATTAACTCGTTACTAGGTGAAAGTGCTTGTTTAGATATTTCGAAGTGTTCATTTTGTTATTTTCTTATAAAAACGAAAGCGTCATGTTGGTAATGCTCAAATACTACTTTTACATATTTTACTAAAAACAAGTAAAATAATATATTAAAATTAAAATTTTATTATATTTTTGAAATTTTAGTATATTTTTTAAATGTTAAAATTAAAGTTTTAAAATATTATAATTATTTTAAACTATTTTATTTATTTATTAAATATTTTATGAATATTATTATTATTTTTAAAAGAAAAAAATTGTACAAATAATTATGAAATGTTATGAAATGGAAAAAAAAATTATGAAATGTTAAATATTTTAAAAAATTGTTTTTCTAATAAAAGGGTGAGGTAAAATTAAGTTCCCTTTTTATCTTGTAGTATTAATATTATATATAGACCAATAAGAAATAGTAGCGTAGTGGTTGCACTTCTATAATACCTCCATGAGGTCTCAAGTTTGACTCTCCCACTCTCCTTTTTCCATCATTTTTCCCCAAAGATAAAATAAAATGGTGTTAGTGTTGAGATTTGAACTCAAGACACACACACAAGTTGTGCACTTTACCACTAGAGCAAAGAGACAGAATGTGATATATAACCTATTATTTGTATAATATACTAAAAGTAATTATCATTTAAAAAAAAAAAACGTTTTGTACGGTGAAAAAAAAAAATTAATCCCAACGTACGTGGATTATCAACGTACGAGATTTTTTATTTTTTTTCCAATTATTTTTCAACGGCTATTTTTTTCAAATTATACATGTACGTTCAACGTATATGTGTATTTCGTATTTTAAAAAAAATTATATACGTATACCCCGAGGATAATACGTATGCAAAATATTTTGCCTATACGTTGGATTTCAACGTACGTTGGAGTTCAACGTACAAAAATGTAGTGTAGAAAGTTAAAAAATGTAGTGGAAATAGTTCTCACGTTTTTTTATAAAAATAACAGAGTAAAACGGGTCTTTTTTTGTTAATGTAAAAAGTGGTATGAGGTTCACTTAGAAATGGGTTACAAAAACATTCATTAAATAGAAATGAAAATACCCATTACACATGCACAGGTCTAATATATCAGTAGCAATGGTCTAATACATTAGATGATAAAAAAATATATTAAATGATACTTATGTGAGGTACATTTTTCACCACTATTAGTGTTATGTGAAGAAATCTATAAAAAAAGTTAAATGATTTGGGAAAAGTTTCGGTGCGAATAGGTCTTATCCTAGGAAAAAACAAACAGTTTGCGTCCACATATTACATGTCTATGTTCATATTCTGGATAGTAATGTTCATAATTGAACCATAAACTTTTTTAAACGTTTTCACTGAGGGACGCGGTTACATACATGAAATTACCGTGAACTTTGATTTTTGTTTTTGTTTTTTCCTCAAAAGTTTCATTACATGTGAACGCAAAAACTTCATTTTTCATACGTTAAGCTTTATTTTCACCAGAACTTTAATATATGTAGGGTAAAATTTCTCCAGCATTACCATTTACAGAAATCTCAAAAGAATAATAAAAAAATATATGCGCGGGTAAAAAAAATCTTAAGGCCCTTAATCTATTTTCGCCCAAGGGCCTCTAAAAGGTTAGGACCGGCCCTGCCCCTAATGAAAGAATTAAAGGGGTTTACAATCCTATTCTATTAGATATGTGGAAATTAATCTCTGAAACCCTAATTTAATTTTCTTCTTCTCTTCTCCTTCCGCCTCCTTCACCTTTTCCAGTTTTGTCTTCTCCTGCTTCCTCCTTCACCTCTTCTTCTTTCTTTACACTTCTATCTCCATGAACAATCCTTACCAGATGAACCTCGCTCCATCGTCGCCGATACAGAAGGTGATTGTACTGGTGGTGCTCGCGATTTGGTTGAGATTCAACAATCGACGGACACTTGAGTAGACGATTACGCTTTTCTCGATGTCGACTCTCCCTAATACGCTTGTCATGGGGATTCCTCTTCTCAAAGGCATTTATGGCGACGTCTCTGGCTCCCTCATGGTTAAGATCGTCATCCTCTAGTGCATCAACTTGTGTGTGAGTGGTTGGTAAACTCAAGCTTTCCATTCATGGCCTCAGCGAACGACGCGAAGATCCTTTTGGAGATATGTATGTTGAAGAACCGGTAAGTACTCTTTCTTTCACCTCAGATCTCGTTTCAAACAATCAATTGGAGTTTTGATCGATTGATTCCTCCCACAGTTCTTCTAATGGAAATCGCTCTTGAATAGTTGTTCGTTTGGTTCTGATTTTTCGGAAATATACTACAAGTCAAAAAAGTTGTTGGTTACTGTTGAACCGATTGCTAATTTTGGTGATATGAAATCAGTTTCGCAGTTGAACTCTTTGTTTTCTCAATTGTGATGTTGATTAAGCGGTGTGGAAATGGTTTGGGTGTTGTTTTGCAAGAGTGATTTTAGGAATGCTTCTTTACATCAGTGATCACTTCAAATATGTGGATAAAAAGACGATTCTCTATGTTTCGTTCTGCTGAGGGTGAAGGAGCTCGAGAACAAGGATAAGGCGCGGTAGATGACACTTTTTTTAGGTGTGATGACAGTAATACTCAAATAGCTATGATGACACTTTTGTAAAGCTTGGATGACATTTTAATTTGGACGACATATTGTTAAAGTGATGCTTTTGTAGAGTTATGTTTGAAATGGTTGTTGACATTTTATGTCATCGTGTGATAGTTCATGTCGTTGTATGACAATTCATGATTTCAGGATGACAGTTCATGTCGTCGGATGACAGTTCATGATGTCGTCGGATGACAGTTCATGATGTATTGATGACAGTTCATGTCGTCGGTGTTTTTTTATTCATCTTGCGATGACAATATTAATAAAAATGATGACAAAAATTATAATCAAATATGATATAAAAATATCAAAACGCAAACTGTCATCAACAAAAATTACTGTCATCAACAAAATTACTGTCATCAAAAAATTATTGTCATCAAAAAAAATTACTGTCATCAAACCAAACTGTCATCAACACAAAAATGTTAGTTACACACTATAAATTTTTAGGGTTAGAAAATACAAATAAGAGAAAAAAAAAGATTACTTACGCTAATTTTGGACTTCGACAACAAGGAACTAGAGGCATAATTGCAAGTTGTGCCATTTAAAAAAGACATCAGTGTCTATTTGGTCATCTACTTACGCTTCAAGTATGCATCAAACATATTTCCAGTGACGCCCTCAACACTATCATCAACGGGGAGTATGTGCACACGCTTTCCGTATTTCACATCTGGGCATTGGTGAATGGCTTCAAAAAGACATCAATATATTTTGGATGACAATATATTTTGGATGACAAGATATTTTAGACTATAATATATTTTGGATGACAATATATTTTAGACTATAATATAAACTTCTAAATAAATATATTGGTGTAATTTAAAAATAAACAGGAAAAAGAGTTTTAACTTCTAAGAACACTTCAATGGTGTTGATGACAATTTAATTTGAGTTAATAATGTGATTTTTGGACAACGACAATATTAGTAGTGGATGACACTTTATTTATTTTTAAACGTTTGTATCAAAGAAAAAGATGATAAGATTTGTTAATTCGATGAGAAAGACTGAAAATTTTATTGTCGTCGGATGACAGTTCGTGTCGTCCCGATGACATATAATATCGTTTGGATGACAATTCATGTCGTCCAGTGTTTATTCATTAATTTAATGATGACTACATTAATAATAACAGTGACAATAAAAATTATAATCATGATAAATAAAAATATCATAATGCAACAAAAAGTTAGTTAACACACTAAAAAAAATTTAGGATTAGAAAATACAATTCAATGTCTAAAAAGTTACTTAACCCGAGTTTGGGCTAACTTCGGCTAAGTCTTTTCGTTAATGGAATTTGTTCGTGTACGTGACATTGATTTCACTTAAGTGGAAAAGGATGGCATTCTTCACTCTTCTCTTTTTTGCCCCCTTTAAAATATACGGTCAAGTTGATGATTAAAGGAACCACATAAAATATACGGTGCATGGACTATATTTTGTAATGTGTGATGCCAATTAAAAAGTACTTTGTGGTTGATTGTTACAATCACGGAAATTGGTAAAAGGTTATATGATGCCAATTCGAACTTGCTACACATAAAGTTGGATGCATTATTCGAAATAATATTGTAATTACGCATCATATATACATAGGGAGAAAAGTTCGGGTGAAAACAAAGCTTAATTTGAAATAATATTGTAACTACGCATCATATATACATAGAGAGAAAAGTTCGGTTGAAAACAAAGCTTAACGTAGTAAAAACGAAGTTTTTCGCATTCATATATAACAAACTTATGTTCATTATTTGGGCGTTGAGATTTTTTTTGATCAATTTGAGAAAAATAAATAAAGATCGCAGTAATTACAAGTATGTCATCGCGTCACTGACTAAAAACGTTCAAATAATTTCATGGCTCGGATAATGAACATTATCATCTAGAATATAAACATTGACTTGTAATCTGTGAACATGAAGAACTCGTTTTTTCCTACGTTAATAGTTGTTTGCGCCGAAACTTTTCTCTTTATATATGAAAAAGACTTGCCATAATCCTAAATATATATGTTGTATGATTTATATAATATTAATAAAAATATAATTTCATATATATGTACAAATATGCAATGTATATATACATGCATATTATATGTTGCATTATGCATGATCATTTTTATTAGTTTGTTCCTTGTCTGATGTGTGTATATGTACAAACTCATATCTTGGACTTGTTTCAAAGAATATAGATGCACGTTCTCAAAAAAAAAAAAAAAGAATATAGATGCACCAAAAAAGTATATCTATTGTTAGACCGGTACTTGAGCCTTAAATAACCTAGAGAAGCACATATCGCAAGCATAACAACGTCAATAAGAAAAGCCTATTTAGAGGCCCAAGTCGGATTAGTTCATAAATAACTTAGAGAATGGATAAAGTAGAGCCCTCGTGATGCGGTATAATTTCGAACGGAAATGAGAGAGAAATACATCTTGGATCATTTGACAAACTTTCTCCTTTGTAAGAAAGAGAGGAAAAACACACACAAAAATCTCTCTACGAGCTTACCTTCTCCACTCCCAAATCCCAATTCGAATGATTGACACATGAATTCTAACTCTCGGTGTCGAGTTCGTGCTTTTGACGTAAGAATCATCTTGATCAGAGATGGTTTGTGAGTGATATAAGTGATTTCCAGTTCTACGTAAACGATGTTCTTGAGCGTTGTTTTGATTCTCCCTTTCTTCCTTATTTGAGCTCTTATATGGTGTTGTTTTTGTTATTAGACTCATTTATTTGTGATTGTTTACTGACTTGGGCGTCAGAGAGCCAAATCTGGGGGATCAAACCTTCGGGTTTGGTTGCGTAGGTGAATTGGAGCTCAAGACCTTGAAGAACAAGGAAAGGAGACAGAGTTTGATCCAAAAGATATTGGAGTGCCAAGTTGTTTGTTCAGCTCCGGTAAGGAGGTCCTCGACAATTAGAAGAAGTTTGTAAGCTGGCCTACCTCGCAAGGTGTTGATCGTGATCCTGACATTTGGGCTCCAACACTGGCGCCGAACGTGAGGACCTCCTCGCTCAGATAGGTACCTTCTAAAAATTTACAAGGAAATCTTGAGTGATAAAAAATGGGAGACACTGATAGAAGCAGAGTCGTTAACAACACACACCTATAAGCAAACCCCCCGGCACCAGGTGCATTGCTCCCTCATCTCCCTCACGTGGAGGAGAATAGAGTCTTGATTCCCATTGAGGATGAAGTGGAATTCCGAGTTTGGCAAAGAACTCGCAACCAATAGGAACCAAGAGTGCAAAATCAGGAAAGTCATAGAGCGGGAGCTCGTATGGGAAACGACCAACGCTTTTGAAGCTCTGAAGAGTCATAACAAAGAAGAGCACTAACGCTCAAAATATCACACTTTGCAGAAACACCTTCACGACATTTAATTCCTCGGGAAACTAAGAATGAAGGAAAAAAGTATGTAAAGCTCGCGAGTTTTAAACATGCATCAATGTTCTTGGGGATGTAATGCACCCATTAATTGCTCAGGTACCATTTTCTACCATAATTAAAAAAGTAATGACTCGACAAACTGTCGCAACTTCTGAAAGAAGCATTTGTCTATTCAGGAAACTCCCGCGTGCACTGGCTAGAACGCACACAGTGATTAGGTATGCTCAGGTACCTATCACTGGCTAGAACGCACACAGTGATTAGGTAAGCTCGTGACACTTGATTTTAAGGGATGATTGAGATGAAAAGCTAAATTGTCTAACAAAAGCTCACGTGCTTATGGTTTTCAGGGCTTTCGAAGAGAGTAAGATCATACTTGTAAAATCCTCATTAAGAAAAATCCATATGTAGTAGTTGATTATATGAACAAGTTTACGTTGTGAGGAATACACAAATTTTTGCAATATGTTGCTCGTTTATTATAAGGATCAATGTCTGAGAAACGTATTGCAAAAACTTGCGTATTCCTTACAACGTAAACTTGTTCAGATAATCAGTAAGTTTCATAACATTCGATATTAAAAGAAAACCTTCCCTCTCTTTATGCATACCCCTCCCGAGAGCCTTAGTGTCTCACGAAGAGCATGGGGGGGGAGAGGGGAAGATGTTACAACTGAAAAAATCCCCGCGACAAAAGTAGCAAAGAAACATAAGAAAGATTAAGAGGACCGTAGAATGTTCATATCATAAGCTACACATTCAATCAATGTCCCCAGGAACCGCGGACTCATCAAACGAAAAACGCACTCGTCCCCTTCCTTTAGATCATTGTCCTTGGCAAATTCTCTCCAACCCTCGCCTAGTTTGTAGGAGTCGTTGTCATGTTCCAGAGTCACATCCGAGGGATGATACTTAACTGAAAGAATAATAGGACGACCCATGAAATGTTGCGAGTATCTGTCACAGTGTTCTTGAGGAAATAGCTACAAGGATAGACAAGAGAGGGATCGATGTATATTCATAAAAAGCACAAGGTGAAAAAACCATAGCAAGGAAAATACCAAGAAAGAATCTTCGTTAAGAAACGATTGATTCATCTCAACGAAGAACACCTCCCCCACGATCTCCATGGCTCAAATCTTTGAGAGTCAATTCGGATTAAGAACAAGTAATAAGAAAGACACACTAGCAAACAAGGGTATCTATAGTAGCAAGGCTGGCTGGGCTAGCGATCTGACTGCCATAAATGACAGTTGGTAGTTAGTGGACCTTAAGGCCCATTAGTGTATTTTGGCGTTTACGCACCGTTTTGTGCCTAATTTTGGGTGAAAGATACCTTGGTGGGACTTCATATGCCTAATAAGACTAAATTCTTTAAGTTTTCAAACAAAATCAACCATCGATGGTGTTTTCCATAAGTATACCAACAGGATAAGAACATAAATGCGAAGGAACATGCTCGCAAGGTTTGAACAGAATAATAAGTTAGAGTTTTTCACCATCTACCTCAACTATTGCAAATAATAGAGTAATGATGTACAAAACAAAGGCTCGCGACATCCTACCTTTGCGACCTCGTTAACAAGTATTGTGTCTTACGTCACCCAAAAAAGAACAAGTCTTTAATCAAACACTAAAATCAATTCAGGTTGGTTCTCGAGGTTGTTCTCCGGAACAAACAAGTAATGAGAGACATCATCCCCAGTGGCAGTTATCAGTTCTTGATCACTGTTAGTTCCCTCTGTTGTAGGAATGCTCGCAACCTCTAAATCTTGCTCCTGATCGGCAACCTCGGGAGCATTCTCCTCATCATCTATAATGATGGGGGAGCTTGTAGTCTCTATCTCCTTGCTCATGGAGTGATGGCGTTTAGGTGAAGAGCCTGACTCGCGAGCATCTCCTCAGAAACCACTACTTTCCTCTTCTTATTGCAGCGTGACTCCCTCATTAGTGCAGGAACCACCGGGACCAAAGCTTCCTTGCCTTTAACCACTATTTCCCCTTGCTTCAAAGTTTTGACATCCCAGCCTTTCGAGAGGGGTCTCACCATCATCAACATAGGTCCCAGGCGGAGGAGGGTTATACTGGGGAAGCTCCGACGAATAACCACAAAAATATGTGGGGTCGTAAGGAAAGTCTTTGACCCCATGCCTATCCAACTGAGATTTGAGAGCATAAACCAAGAGAGCGCTACGTGCCTTGCTAAAGAAATTTATTCGAGCTCGCTCGTGAAAGCTGGCGCAGTAATCAGCGACACTCTCCGGGTGAGCTTTAGCTGCCACGGTGGTCAGTTGTACCTTTAAGCTCCTGACATCTTGCTCGTTAGAACTCTTTGCAACCCGCAGCTGCACCTCGAGCTCGATAGCCTTCTTAGCCATCTCTTCAACTCGTTTCTCTTGCTCGTCAGCTCGCTTCTTTTTCTCTTCACAAGCCTTCTTCTCAGCAGCGAGTCTAGTCTTGTATTCGCGATTCTGGCTCATAAGGGTCTCTGTATCTGACACGAGGGAACACTTATCATCCTCCAGCGTGAGAGAAAATTGACCCATAGACTCGGCATCTAAAAGCATCTACATAAAGTCAACGAAAGGAATGAGAATAAAGATTCAAGGAACAAAACACCAGGAAATAAGTTACAAAGTCACGAGCCTACCATCACTGACATTCTGGCTATCCCACCCTTCTTCTTCAATATTGTCTCCAATTGAGCAGGAGGGAGTCTCATGCAAATCCAGACGACCAGAGGTGAAAAAGTCTCTCACGAACATTTCATTGAAGAACACATGCACCTCACATTGCTCTTGATCCTTATTTCACGGGACAACTAGGGGTTGTTTTCCTTTATCCGCCCTTGAAGGTTGTTTTCCCTTACCTCCTGATCCCGAGCTCATAACTCTTCTATGGGGTTATATCTGTATGGACTAGATGTGCAATAGGAATGCCATCAGTGTCGGGAGTGTTTCCCTCGCGATCTCTCTCCGTGATCTTGATACCTCCCAAACCTTTGCCTTTAGCTTTCATTGTTTTGGAGGTTCCGGCACCGCCGACCTTGGATAGGGAGCCTTCTTGGCCTCTGGAGCCTTATTTTTCTTTGGAGGAGGAGTCCCCTCACTCTCGCTACCAGACTCCACGAAGTGTTCAAAGACTCCAAGATTGGAAGATCTGAAAAGAAGGCATCGTCTGCAATAGCAAAGAAATAGCAAATAAGTTAAAACAAACATAAGGAAGGATAAAACAATTCAAAACTCGCGATATTCCTACCACTATAATGATGCTTCGGAGTCAAACCACGTTGCTCTAAAATATTGTGGTTTATAGTATTCTCATACACCCTCTTTACACTGGGATCGGCATAATCATGGTATTTCTTGTAAAGCCTATCGGCTTTGGGCTGGGACCAATCCAGAGTTTTCGGTTGGGTAGTGTGCTCGAACATGGTAGTTGACATCTCTGAGTCAGGAGGAGGACAAATCAAGAAAAATTCAGTTTTCCATCATGCGGCACAAGTGGGAAGATTCCACTTGCTAGGACCATTCCCCTGAGCATTGAACATGCCCTCTTCATGAGGACTTTTCCTCTGCATATACCAGGAGATAATGACCAACGTTGGGCGTGACGCCGATGTCCTGCGCCCTCAAGGTATAAACAACGAGTGATCGCCAGAAATTTGGGTGCATCTGCGTAGGACTATATTCTAATACTTTCAAAAGTCGAAGAGCGAACTTTGTGAGAGGTATTCGGAAGCCCATCTCGAGTTATAGTTTACTGACAATAAATAATGGACCGTACTCGTGAAGAGAAGTTCCTTCAACGTACGACATGGCTAGGATAGTCCATTCGAGAAAAGGGTAGGAGTTCGCTATCTTCTTCAGGTGTTCCAATGTGAGCCTGCTCCGCTGGGTTGTATAGGGGTTTCCATGCCTTGTGGATTTCTTATGACGGACGCGACGCATCAAAATCTCTACAGGACGAGCCGACTTCATAAATGGTTCCTCAATATCAATGCGAGGAAGGTCGCCTTTGTAGGTATAAAGCTCCTCTCATCACCAAATCCATAATCTTCTACACCAGAATCATGGTCGTGAGATGAGTTATTATTGTTCGCTTCGGAAGATCGCGATGTGGAAGGGCCCTCTGTATCCTTATGTGCACGAGATTGGCCTGCGAGAGTTTAGGAACAAAAGATTAGTTTTCCAGGGTAGGAAAAGGAAAGAATGTGTCAGGAGCACTAAAAGTCTCGCGGGGTAAGAAAAGAGGGAAACACCAAAAAATCATGGAAAAGAAAAAAAAAGGGGATCAAAAGGGAAGTTGAAAAGACAAGGAAAAGAAGAGCAAGTTCATCTGAGGAGAAAAGGTGAACAATCAAATCAAGCATGAACAAAGTGGCAAAATATGAGTATTTAAAGATGAAGTGAGAAAACGCCGCTTCCTAGGGTGGAAGAACAAAGTGGCGCCACCCTGAGAAGCGAGGAAATAAGGCGGCGGCGCTAGGGAAATGGTTGCAAAACCTCAAAAAGACAAGAACTTGAACGGTTTTTTAGAGGAAATGCACCAAATCAATTCAAACAAGCAAAATCACGAGCAATAAACAATGAATAAAAGTAAAAGAAAGGAGAACTAACCGACCATGATGAGATTATTGGAGTAAAAGAGAACACTCAAGAAGAGCTTGGGGGGCTGGATGTTGGACGTGTAAGAAAACTTTTGAGGCGGGGGAAACAAAGAGTTTGAAATTCAATTGTCAGATATAGAGGCACGATGATTAGGAACACGTCACGAGCTCCCTCATAAAGGTAAGAGACAAAGAGTTGCTCGAGAACTCAGCTTCCAGGAAAACCCAAGTCTTACCCTCGCGAGGATAAGAGCTTGGGGGGCTGGATGTTGGACCCGGTTCTCGAGCCATAAACATATAGGCTCGCGAGATCTATGTTGGGAGACCGGCCTATATCGCAAGCATAACAACGTCAATAAGGAAAGCCCATTTAGAGGCCCAAGTCGGGCGAGATCATAAATAGCCCAGAGAATGTATAAAGTGAGGGCCCTCATTACGTGGTATAAATCCTAACGGAAAGGAGAAAGAAAGACACCTTGGATCATTTGACAAACTTTCTCCCTTGTAAGAAAGAGAGCAAAAAAAAAGGAGTCTCTCTACGAGCTTACCTTCTCCTCTCCCAAATCCCAATCCATCTCTTTTAGTAGAGAATTGGATGATCGACACCTGGATTCTGACTCTCGGTGTCGAGTACGTGCTTTTGACGTAAGAATGATCTTGATAAGAGGTGGTTTGTGAGTGATATAAGTAGTGGTGGCAATCGGGCGGGTTTCGGGCGGGTTATTTCAGGTTCGGGTCATTTCAGACTCGGGTCATGTACGTGCATCATAGAACATCAAGTTAGTTCGGGTCGGGTCGGATCAGACCAGATTATAAGTTAGTCGGGTTATCGGGTCAAATTGGTCGGATTTTTTCAGATTTCGGACTAATCGGGTTTTGGTCCCTTCGGTTTCGGTTGAGCCCGATTTTTCCGTTTCAGGTTAAATCGGATTTTGGGCTAGTTGAAATTCGGGCCAATCGTGTTCAGACGCCGAGGCTGATTTTAGTTAAATCGAATTTCGATTGATTTCGATTTTTCCAATTGATTTTGATTTTTCCAATTCGGATCGAATTGGATTTCGGCATGTGACCAGTTTCAAGTCGGGTTATCGGGTCAAATTGAAATTCGAATAAATACGATTTTGCAAACAAAATCCCGAGACACCTCGAAAACCAAATGACTTTTTCGGTAACAAAATTAAAATGAAATAACGGTCATGTGACCAGTTTCAACCCGGAACCCGAACATTTTTTTTTCCTTTTTTTAAGCTATACGTGTACCAAATTTTTAGTTATGGTATAAAATAATAGTTTCTCCGTATTGTATGAATATGATATGTTTTTTCTTATTAATAAAAGTGTAATGTTTAATTGAACATGGCAGATATTTTGGGCCCGCCATCATTAAAAAATCTTTAGTTCCCACCAAAAATAAATAATAAATAATAATTCTCTAGTGTTGAATCGAACTCTAGTTGGATCCACCCAATTTAAATTAGAATGAATTATTTCTTTTATTTCAACCTTGTAATCTGTCGTTCAAACTATATAAACATATAAGAGTGTGAATCCAATAATAAACCCTCTTATAGAGATAAATAAGAATGAATCTAAGTCATTGGATGCCAAGGCATCCAATGGCTTAGATTAAACTAGCTACCTCCACTTGTAGTGGGGGTAGTTGCGGTGGTCCGGCGGCCTTCCGGCGACCACCCGACGACTTCCCGGCGACCACCCGGTGGTTGTCCAGTAGAGGTCCGACGGAGGTCCGGCGGTGGTCCGACGTGGTCTAATAATAAATGAAAAAGTTAAAGTATAAAAATAAATGAAAATTTAAGTCTAATTCAAATTGGTGAACATTTAAATATAATGTGATGAACATTTAATTATAATGTGATGAACATGTAATTAAAATGTGATGAACATTCAGTAGAGTATATCAAATGAACGTTTATAAACATTTTGATGAACATTTATGAACAACGTGATGAACATTTAAGCTAATTGTAATGAACTTTTGAGTAATGAACATTTTATTAAATGCTTGTGAACATTTAAGGATGTTTGATGAACATTTAAGTATGAGATGATGAACATTTATGTAATTTTTGATGAAGATCAAGTGTTTTTCTACTCGAAATTATATTAAAGTGATGTTTGATGAACATATAAGTAAGAGATGATGGACATTTATCAACATTTTGATGAACATTTATGAACAACGTGATGAACATTTAAGTCGATTGTAATGAACTTTGGTTAATGAACATTTTATTAAATTCTTGTGAACATTGAAGTATGAGATGATGAACATTTAAGTATGAGATGATGAACATTTAGGTGATTTTTGTTGAAAATTAAGTGTGTTTTTAAAAGAAATTATATTAAAGTTGTGTTCCACATAAGTGGTTGTCCGGTGGTTGGTTGTTGGTGGGTCAATGGTGGTGCGGTGGTGGTCCGGTAGTGGTTCTCCGTTTGTCCAAATAACATAAACATTTCAGTGTAATAAACTTGGTGAACATTTAAATATAATTTGATGAACATTCAGTTGATGAACATTTAAGTATAATGTGATGAACATTCAGTTGGTGAACATTTAAGTATAATATGATGAACATTCAAATGGTGAACATTTAAGTAGAATGTGATTAATATTCAGTTGGTGAACTTTTAAGTATAATGTGATGAACATTCACTAGAGTATGTACAAATGAACATTTATGAACATTTATGAACAATGTGATGAACATTTACTAATAAATAATTTTGTAATATTTGTGAACAATTTTATACATCTTTGTGACAATTTTATTCCGGCGAGGCCCAAAGATGGTCCGGCGGTGGTCGGAGGTGGTCCGGAGGTGGTCCAGCGGTGGTCCGACGGAGGTCCGACGGTGGGCGCATTTCGGGTGCGTCCAATTTTTTTTTTTTGAACCGGGTCATTCTTGGGCGCATCCTGGATGCGCCCAAGTTAAAAAATCCGGTTTAAGTTGGACGCATCCTGGATGCGCCCAAAACTGAACCGGATTTTTTTTTGACGCATCCGGGTTGCGCCCAAGGCGGGTGCCAGTTATAAAAAAGTGGGTGCGGGGTTTTTCGCCGTACATAAACCAAGTGAAGTTGTGGAGTAATTTAGTCCCACATCCGAACATGCAACATGAAACCAAATTCTAAATCATTATATAAGGATATCAAACTTGTCTCATCCCACATCGGAAACTTAATAATGATTTATCCTGGTATGCTTATATACATAGGATACAAAATCACTAGTTTCAGTTAGTTCAACGTCTTGTTATATTAAACTTACTTAGACATATATTGATGGGCTTGGACATTTATAAGCCCATTAATTGTCCAGTTTGCAAGTAATTGTCTTGGGTTGCTTTGTTCATGCCTAGAGCTTCTATTAGGCTGAAGTCGAGACACCCTACTTACAAACGGGTTCGGGTCCATCTGGGTTTAGGTCGATTAAGGTTCAGGTCAATTCGGGTTCAGGTCAATCCGGGTTTAGGTCGATTCAGGTTCGGGTCAATTCGTGTTCGGGTTGATTCGGGTGCGGGTTTATTTGGGTTCAGGTTGTTCGGGTTGGCATCAGACGAGCCTATTCGGATACAAGCGGGTCCGGTCCATTTTTTAATCGGGTTTTTTTCATGTTCGGTCAAATCGGATCGGGTCAGATCGGTTTCAGATTTTATTTTATTTTCATTTTTCGGATAACGGTTAAGTCCGGGTTCGGACGGTCCGGGCGGTTTTTTCAGATCAGGTCAGATTTTGCCAGGTCTAGATATAAGTGATTTCCAGTTCTACGTAAACGATGTTCTTGAGCGTTATTTTCACTCTCCCTTTCCTCCTTGTTTGAGCTCTTATTTGGTGTTATTTTGGGTCATTAGACTCATTTGTTTGTGATTATTTATTGAATCGGGCGTCGGAGAGCCCAATCCGGGGAACAACCCTTCTGATTTGGTTACGTAGGTAAATTGGAGCTCAAGAGCTTGAAGAACAAGGAAGGAAGGCGAAGTTTGACCGAAAAGAGATTGGAGTGCCAAGCTGTTTGTTCAGCTGCAGTAAGGAGGTCCTCGATAATTAAAAGAAGTTCCTAAGTTGGCCTACCTTGTTAGGTGTTAATCGCGATCCTGACATTTAGGCTCCAATATATATACAAAGTCTTTATTTGGCACACCCTAAAACTTTATTTAACACACTCATACATTCTTCACGAAGATATATGGTCAGACATTCGTCACGAAGGTTCGAAGGACATTCGTCACGAAGGTATATAGGACATACATAACAAATCTTTTTTTTTATATAGAAAAATATTCATAATCTTGTAGAGAATTTCAATACGAGTCCGTGCATGTAAAATACGTCCAAAACGGACATCGTTTGCCCTTCCAAAAGCCCTAAAAACAAAACAGTCGTTTTCGTTAAGTTCGTAATATTTAAACATAATGCATAATTATACTTTATAAGTAATAAACTAGTGATATTAAATGATAATATACAATTATAGTATATAAATTTGATTGCATGATTTTTTAACTATAATTAATAATTATATTATACAAATACTAAATTTATATAAGTTTTTGCTTTTACGAACTTAACGCATGCGACTATTTTGTTTTGGAGGCTTTTGGAGGCTTTTGGAAGGGCAAACGATGCCTATTTTGGACGAATTTTATATGCACAGACTCGTATTGAAATTCTTTACAAGATTCTGAATTTTTTTTAAAAACGATTCGTCACGTATGTCCTATATACCCTCGTGACGAATGTCCTATATACCCTCGTGACGAATGTCCTATATACCTTCGTGACGAATGTCCTTCGAACCTTCGTGACGGATTTCTTTCGAACCTTCGTGACGAATGTTTGGCCATATACCTTCGTGACGAATGTGTAAGTGTGTTACTTTTAGGGTGTGCTAAAGTAAGCCCCTATTATAAGATAAAATGTCGTTTTATGTATCTTTTAGGAGATTTGAAGCCATCATGACCGGTTGAAACTTTTGTTTGAAATTGTTTAAGCTTCCTTCATTTGTCGGTGGCTTAGAATTGAAAGTGCAGTTTCATCTATGCATGACGAACCTAGCTTCTGACATAAAGAGAGATTACCATATTCTTGCAATTGTTAAATATTGTAGAACCGATCGAATTCAAACAAGCCTACCTACCATGTACTCCACTTTTCACATTTGTGGTGACACGTTTTATATCGTTAATATCTCTAATTATATGTTAATAAAAAATTCTAAAATTTTGATATGTTAAAGTACTCATCAAGACGAATCAAACAAGACCTCATATAACTATGTTTGTTCTTGCATATTAAAAGTTATACGACAAAATGTATTAAAAGGTGAATAGTGTAAAAAATGAAACAGGAATTATATACGGGGACAGAGGGAGTATTAGCTGGTCATTAACAAGCTGCAACTAGCAAGTTGACAATTTTTTATAAAATACTCATACATCATAAATTAATTAATATTTTGTGCAATTGGTCGAATTTTATTGGCTGTATTTATTTTCTTTGAAATTCTGATTGAAAGCTACGTTCTTCCATCTACGATCGGAAATTCATGACGTCCTACCATCTTTCTTCTAATAATCATGTCATTTATAATACACTTTGTCACTTAGTATGTTTATTTTATTATCATAATATTTATGATCTGTTGTCTAATATTAAGAAATTTATTCTGATTTGTTTTTTGTTTGCATAATTTTCTCCATCTCCAGCTTGTCTGGCATGTGCCATGGCGGGAAACAACCAATTATCTTTCATCTTCACTCTTCCTCAATTCTCTGTCACTTTGTCTGAAACTCAAATGAAACCCTTTCGAATAAAATCCCAATACAAATCCATTTTTAACTTCCTTAATTAATTAGCATAATAAATTAACAATTCAATATTATTCAGGGGACACACGAAAATGAGCGTTGAGCTGCAGACAGGAAAACTAGTCTAATTCCCGCGCTATGCGCAGGTTTATCTAATTTGATAGTCAATTAATAAGTAGTATTTCGTATATTATATAAATTTATGTGAAAAAAGGTTGATTGCTTGATAGTGATACATGATTAAGTTTTACAATTTTGAATATAATAACCATCCAATATAAATGAATTTTTATACATATATTTTTTTTCATCAAATTATCATAGATCAATTTTTAACAAATCTATATAAATTGATTTGAACATATATAAAATTATATAATTTAAAGCACTTTTATAACTCATAAGACAAATTTATAAAAAAAATTCCTTATTTATTAAGGGATCAATCTTTTTGTTATCATCACAAAATAAAATTATAAATTTTTAAAAATAACATAATAGGATATTACTCCTATAAAATTATGTTATTTTCTAAAAAGATTAATACATAAAAATCTTTTTGTAATATGGAATATCTTAAGCAATCTTTATATACACGATTTTTTACTATTTAATGTAATTTTCTAAAAAAATGATTAAATTTGAAAAATCTTGTCCAAAATGACAACAATTGGTGGCATAATGAGTAGAGTTCCACGTAACATAACCGAGGTGAAAAAAAGCGATATTATTTTAGTAGTTGTATAGAGATTTTATGCATAGTTAAAATCTATACACAACTTAAATTTATGTTTTGAATAAAAAAAGGCTCATTTGCAAAAATACCCTAGGGGGGTAACTAACAAAAATGCTCAAAGAATTTTGGATATTACTGCAATATCCAAAATGTATTTTCTTTTCACTTTTCTTTTTGAGTTGGAAAATCAAAAAACAATTATGGGAAAAGGTAAATGAAAATGCAATAACAATATAATAATGAGGTGAAAAAAGAAGAAAAGAAGAAAAGAAGAAAAGAAGAAAAAGTGTCCAAATCCGTACATGTGTCAGAAATTTCTTAAACAAAAAACGGCTGAATTGGGAAAGCTGTCAGGAACTTCGACGATCAGCCACACAAAATTTCTGACATCCGTACGGAACACTGTTCACTCGTTCCAGAATGAATCTCAGCCACATAAAAAGTCCAAGGCGCCAGTTTTTCCCGCCAAATTGATGGAAGGTCACTTAGAGCAAAATTTTGCTCGTAAATGAATGTAATTTTGCTAATCTTAACTTCATCTTCTTCATTAAGTGTGTTTCTTTCTTTCACTTCATCTTCATCATTAAAGTTTCTTCATATCCTGTCGGCCATTTGTTTTAATCTCTTCCTTCATTCAATTTTCTTCATATCCTGCCATATAGAAGAATGAAGGAATGAGTAAGTTTCTATATTAAATGCAAACGATTTTTGTGTATTGGTAGCAATAAATGACCATGTTTTTTCTTGTTTTGGCTTGTTTAGGTGAAACATATATCCTCTCCTTAATTTGTGAAGGCAATTGGAAGGTAGAGAATGAGCAATGGGTGTATGAAAACCCTAAAAAAACAAAGGCTTTGATGGTCAGTGATGAGATCAAATATGAAGGGCTTCTGAAAATGGTGGAAGAAAAGCTTGCCATAGATGTTAAGAGGTTTGCCTTAAAGCTGACCTACATGCCTCCAAAAAACCAAAATCTTCCTCCTTTCGATATTTGCGATAGTGATGATGTAGATACTTTTTTCTTCTTGAACATGTTAACATGCAAAGATAGAATATGGTCAATTCCTTTGCATTCTGTGCTGGAGCCTATATGTATTGGTTTAGATGAAAACCCTAATGTAATTCCAAAGGAAGAAGAAGAGATGATGGATGTTGAAGGTAGTGCACCTCAACCTTGCTCTCAGACTGAAAATGTTGGTGGACCTTCTTACCATGTAAGAGTCCTAAAGAGAATGTCAGATCACATGCTACACAACATAGTAGATGATGAGCTGAGAGAAGAAGAAGATGTGTCAGGATCTTCTGATAAGCTCGTCAGGATATCTTTGGAATGTGGAGGGCAATCAAAGAAAGCTAAGAAAGGCATTGAACCTGAGGTTGTGTCACTAATCAGTGACGATGAAGAGGAGGATTTTATTATGTCTGCAACCAAGCGACAAGGTTTGGACCTTGTCAACCTTTCTGATGTAGAATTTGATGATGATCATGTGAAGGTTGAGGACTATGAATATCTGGGAGGAGATGATGAGGAACATCAACAAGGATCTTACCACTACGATGTTCCTGCTGATATTGGAAATTTGGAGGAAGAAGAATTGTGCTCTAACTCTCAGCCATTGGCAATGAAGGTTGGAGATGTCTTTCCAACGAAGGAGGAGGTTCAACGGGCTTTGGTCTCATTTGCTGTGGAGAAATGTGTGTGAAGAAGTCAGATAAGACCACTTATGTTGTGGAGTGCAAAAATGGAGGAGCATGTTCATTTGGCTTTCGTGTTTCAACGAGGGGTGGTAAAGCTACTGGTCCGTGGTGGGTCTGAAGTCTTGAACCAAACCATACATGTGCGATGCTGTTCAGGAACAATCACAACAGACATGCCAATTCATCCTTCATTTCCAAGAGCATTCTTGATAGGTATGTATTGCTTCTGTCTTGTTCAAATATTTAATATGGAGGGATAGAGTGTGAAATGTGTCAGGATGTTTTTGAACACATGTAAGAGGTTCAAAGGTCGCAAGGACGCACCAAGGGCAAAAGAGATACAGGCTGTCATGAAAGAGCTAGGAGTCGATACCAGTTATTCCAAAGCAAACCGAGCAAGACAAAAGGCAGAGGACATCATTCGAGGGTCTCCCGAGGAAGGTTATAGTCAAATTCACTCATGGCTTCATATGTTGAAAGAAGTCAATCCTGGATCATATACAAGATTAATATTGGATTCTCAAAACCGGTTTAAGTACTGTTTCTGGGCATTGGGTGCTTGTATCAGGGTTGTTCCTCACTTGAGAAAGGTAACTTTTTAAACTATATCTTTTATCTGTCCAGATAAATGGTAGTTCGTGGAGGGATAAAGGATAAGGAGTGGAGGGATATGATGTCAGAAGAATAGATATAATTACCTGTCGGGATATATTATAGATTATGACAGGTTATATGATGTATCAGGTGATTTGTGTTGATGGAGCACACTTGGGAGGGAGATTCAATTGCCATCTTCTTCTTGCTACTGCCCAAGATGGAAACAAACAGATCTATCCCTTGGCTTTTGCTGTAGTAGACAATGAGAATAAGGATTCTCGGTCCTTCTTCTTTGAAGAGTTGAAGACGGCTGTTGTAGCAGATAGTGTGGATGTGGTTTTTGTGTCTGGTCGTCACCTTGCTATTAAAGCCGCTCTGAGAAAAAATTACCTTCTTGCACAACATGGATATTGCATTTATCATATGCTGCAAAACTTCAAGCAAAAGTGTAGTTGGGCAGGTTTGCAGGACCAGTGGTTTAAGGTTGCAAAAGCGTACACCGTAGAAGAGTATAGGACTGAGCTTCAGATCCTTCAAAACAGAACTATAGTTGTGGAAAATCTGGCTCTCAAAGTGCCTCTTGAAAAGTGGTCTAGGGCATATTTCACAGTTGAGAGGTACAACATCATGACTACAAACAATGCAGAATGTATAAACAAGGTGTTTAAACAGGAGCGTACCTGGCCTATTGTAGCATTGTTTGATGTTATATTACTTACCTTTTCCACCTGGTTCTGTGAAAGGAGGGAGTCGGCTAATACATGGTGTGAGGTGACTACTAGGGCAGTGACCAAGACCATTGATAATAGGTATGCGGCATATGTGAGCATGAGCATCAATAGGCTTAGTGATATTGAAGCAGAGGTGACTGATGGAAGGAACAAGTACGAGGTGAATCTTCGCCAACAACGGTGCCAACGCAATGTATTTCAGAGAGATCAGATTCCTTGTAGGCATGCTTTGGCATTAGCAAAGGACAGGGGAGTTGACATTTCTACTCTTGTTAGTCACTTGTACACCAACAACACCTTGAAAGAAGTTTACAAGGAAACCATCCATTTGATCCCTCCACCCAACCAATGGGATGTTCCACAATCAGTCTCCTCTCTTCCTTGTTTGCCACCACCATGGAAAAGGGGACCTAGAAGACCAAGGTTGAATAGATATAAGTCTAGGTGGGAGAGGCCCTACAAACGAGTGTCCACGAGATGTGCAAGATGTGGTCTGCCTGGCCATACTCACAACACGTGCTACCGGAGGACAGGCAAGTCGAAGACCATAGGATACAAGGGTAAGACAACAAGGTTCTAACTTTTTGGTATGTGAACAATGCTAACTTTTTGGTAAATGAACAATTGTAACATCAATCCCTCTGGAAATGATGTTATATCCTGACAATACAACGGTTTTATCTTGTCACACTTAATTTCATATGTCATATTATTTTGGGTTGGATGTTGAAATTTTGTTAGTATGAATGTTTAAATGCTTTTTTTGTTTGCTTTGTTAAGTTTTATTTTGTTTTCCTCTGTATATTCTGTTTTATCCTGTCACACCTCAAATTTACCATCCCTCCACCTAACTCCACATAATAAATGCAGTCAAATTTTCTTTTACTCTGCACTAACGTCAGTACATGTTTTCAAGCAAAAAGGAGTCAAACACATTTACCTACCCAGGACATTTACTTACCACATTTACTCAGTTTTGGTGAAATTTTTCTTATATATAAAGGCCACTCTTTCTCATTATCGAACATAACTCATTCCTTTCTTTCTCTACTACCAAGCCTTTGTTTCTCTCTTTCTCTCAACTCCTTCATGGCTTCTTATCACGTCGTAGACCCATTTCTCGACGAAAATTACCAAAGAACAAGTTTTTTCGTCACAATGAAACGGTCATACGTTCATGGGGACTGCCGTCTATGTATTCCCATTGGTCATGGAGAAAAGTTCTTGAAAGACTTCAAGAACTTTGAAATAACACTTAGAGTTGGACTTCAGACTTGGAAAGTTCTTCTCAAACACCACAACAATGTCTACCGCTTGGGCAAGGGTTGGAGAGCTTTTGTTCAAGACAATAAGCTCAAGTACAACGATGAGTGCCTCTTCGACCTACAAACTGCGGATTCCAATCGTGTCGTGTACGATATTGAAGTGTACAACTATTGATGTTGTCTCATTTCATGTTATTTCGTTCATTTCAGTTTCCTTTTCTCTGTTGTTTCCTTATATCTTGTATTGTGTTTCCATAAAAGAATTTAATGAATTTGGTATTACTTTCCGTCCACCCTTTCTGTATTATCCTGTCATATGTTCACTTTCATCCTGACTAGGATGAATGCAACCACAAACTACAACTTTTAATCCTCAGAAGTCACACTGAAGAAAGATAATTTTTCATTAAAACAGAATATTAAAGCATAGAAACTGAAAAGCAGACATAATAGTACTTAGATCACAAACTAGAACATATCCTGCCACACTTTCCTGGACATCCTGACGAGCTACATAAATTACCTAACATTAGAGTCTTCATCTCCATGGTGTGGTATGTCGAGACCCGAGGGTAAGAAGTCACGCCTCCACCTCTTGGTGAGCTCCAAGGGGTGTTCAGCAGTGACAATGAAGATTTTGATTAGAGCAACGGACCTTGCTAGATCTGCAAGGGCATGGGCATCACGTGAGTGCTGCAAGGCTCTTATAGTGTTCCTCCCTCCATGAGTATGAACCATCTCAAAGAAATAATGGTCATGATGCTGGCAATTGTTGAGGTTCCAAAGCTGTCCTCTTAGCCAATTGATGTCCCTCACACTATATGCCGTTGGAGCCCAATCTTCGCAAAGACCACCTTCATAGATGTGGCTCGTCACACTGGCCATTCTTCCGCTGCTGGGGACAAGGGAGCCACCATGGTAAACTTCACTATAGACTCTTGTGAAATCCATAACGCGATCCATATTTTTGATAATTTATGGGCTGAGAGCATGGCAATATTCGGAAGGAAACTATGTTATTTATAGACTTCAAGTGTAACACAAAATGAAGGCGGGGTTATTTTAAAATTTGAAATTTTAAAATCAAGTTTGAAAACTTTATCTTAACAACACTCTTATTTCACCCTGACACTTTACAACTGGTACACTTTGAGTTGTCATAGCTGGTACGGATAAGACTAGAAACTTGCATTCAAACTAGAAATTTGTAGGAAGTGTAACACAATATGAAGGCGGGGTTTTTTAAAAATTTGAAACTTTTATACGATTTCGAAAACTGTTTCCTCACAATATTACTTTTTCATCATGTCACTGTGCAACTGGTACACTTTTGCAGTTGTCACATCCTAACATTTTGAGTTGACATAGGTGGTAGGGGTAAGACTAAAAAATTGCATTCAAACCACAAATTTGTATTACAAGCAAGCCATTGTTCCAGACCAGCATAGGTCAACAAAACCAAACCAATATTCACACTAACCAAACCGAATATTCAGAAACATAAAACACAACACAAACCATTATTCTTACTGTGTAACAACGTCATCAACATTATTCAACCTACTCACCCATTTGTCATCAACCAGGCTAGTAGCAATGTCTAATCTGTGCATGTCGATTGTCTTGTCCGAGATTTGGGAGAGATCATTATTTCCAAAACACAACCACTCAATGTACTTCACAGTATATGCACCACAATCACCACTGTAAACAAAAACAAGCTTTAGTAACATATTTATAAAGTGTGGAGGGTAAATAACAGAAGGGTGGAGGGATATATTACCTTCTCTTATTCTGTGGTAAGCCTTCAATCCTTTCTTCATAAGCCAGGTCCTCCTGAAGTCTATCTGCGTACTTTGTGGACAGAGCCTCGTGATTGCTCAAAAACTTTGGAAAATACTTCAGGATTTGGGCCACCTCTTTTTCTATTACCCGCTCTGGCTTCAGATTGGTGTTGCAGTCATACATATTTAGCTTCCACTTCTGGAGGTCTATTTCAATTGCCACCCAATGGTTGCCTCCAACGAAGAAGGGTGCATAAATGAAGTCCACATCTTCCCAGTTTTTTCCAAATAGGAATGGAAGACTTCCCTTCAAATACCTGACAACACGATCTGTAATTAATGCTACTTCATCTCCACGACCTTCACTCCTGTATTGGTCCTTGTAATCCTCAGACCATGGACAATCCATTATGGCAGCTTTGTGATCATCAGATGGTTTTTTCCTCAGCTCAGCCCTCACGTGGCAAAGGACCTCATCGATGTGCTTCCAATACAAGTACACAATTACACTTAAGATTGAAAACATAAGAAATCAAATTTATATCCTGTCACACTTACCAAATTATCCCACCAGTATCTTGGTTCAAGAATTGCCTCATGGAAGGCCTTGTCAATAACCACTCCACTCATGCCCTCAAACTCCTCAGAGCTGAAACATTAAACACAATATAGGAGTTTAATATTTCATTGTAATCAACATAAAACACAATATTGTTACACCAATTTTACTCAAGTACCTTTCGTCAATGTACCATGCTATTCCTTCTGTCATTTCTTTCACAGCTGTATTCTTGGTTATCTTCTTCCAAAAAGCTTTTGTGTAGACTTCCTTCTTCTTCTCCTGAATGTCCTTGGTGGTGTCCTTCTTGGTGTTTTGCTTGGTGGTGTTCTTGGTGGTGTTGGTTGTGTAAGGAGAGCTGAGAGAACTAGAAGGCCTTGTATTACGCTTGGGAATGATCCTGCAAAACCACAGTGAACTCAAAAAATATCATAACCTATCTAGTTCAACAAACAATCCTGTCAAGTTCAAGAAACTATCTTGTCATATACAAAAAACAATCCTGTCATATACAAAAAACAATCCTTCCATTCAACATAAACTATCATGTATTATTCAAAAACCAATCCTGTCATACAACAAAAAATATCCTCTCATTTTCCTAAAACTACCTCTGCTTCTGTGGAGACACCTTGTTTCGAGAACGGCCACTAACATGCTTCACCCTGTTGCTAAACACCAGTTTGGGTTTGGCAAAATCATATGCATTGTCCTCCTCACCTTTCTCCACCTCAGCCACATCCTTTCCCTCCTGAGTGTTTTCCTCCTCGCCCTTGGCTTCCTCCTTACCTATCTCCATCTCAGACTTGGCTTCCTCCTCAGCCTTGGCCATTTCCTCCTCAGCCTTGCCCTTTTCCTCCTCAGCCTTTTTCTTTTCCTCTTCCTCAACCCTTTTCTCCTCCTCAGCCTTTGATTCATTCTCAGCCTTTTCATCCTTAGCTGTAGCCTGTTGGGTGAGCTCTTCCCTTGGTGCATCTACAAGATCATTATCTTTCAATTCATCTTGCACATTAGGGTCGCTCTCATCCTTGGCAGTTGCCTTCTCAGCTAGCTCAACAACAATATTCATGACCACATCACCTTCTCTTCTACCAACACCAACCAACTGAAAATCTTCGAGACCCTGCAAATAATCCTGTCATATATCCATATATATCCTGTCATATTCAACAAACAGATCATAGACACCAATAACCTAATCATACCTCATTGTCACTGGAATTTTTGGAGCTTTCCAACTCCTCATTCACATTCACACAAGGAGCAGCAACATTATCCACTGGCTCCTCAGCCCTTTTCTCAGCATTCCCAACAACTTCCTCAACCCTTTCCTGTGAAAACAACATCCTCAGCCCTTATTAATCTCAACATTGTCAACAACATCCTCAACATTCCCAACAACTTCCTCAGCATTACCCTGTGAAAACATTTGGTCCTCCAACTCCTCATTATTACCAAAATCAAATACAGGTTCATGGTAAATAATAAGTCCTCTTTCCTTCAATAACATGTTCTTAAATCCTAGATTTCAATCTTTAGAAAATATTCTGACATGCAACATAACCTGTATCCAAGCATAGTGTACATACCTCATTCTCAACTGCCATAGCATTTGCCTCAGCTTTCTCACACCCATCATCTCCATCTCCATCATCATCATTCCCTCCATTGTCATCCCCATCATTGTCACTCTCTTCTTCCTCCTCAGATTCTTCACTTTCTCCATCATTTTCCACTCCTGTATCCACCTTTTCTTCCTCGCTCTCCTCCTCAGTACCACTCTCATCACTTTCAGACGGCTCTTGATACTCTTCACTCACTTCTTCACTCTCTTCACTAGAACTTTCAACTTCAACCTTCTTCTTACCCTTCCCGGCTGGTTTCTTGACACTCTTCCTTGCCACTCTCTTCCTAGGGACCTCCTCCTCCTCAGACTCTTCCTCCTCCTCCTCCTCAGAAACAACATCTTTCTTCACTCTCTTCCTTCCCATCCTTTTCTTGGTGATCTCCTCCTCCTCTGCAACAAAGTTCCTTCTCTCCAGCCTCTCAAACCTCTGACAAACAGCAACCTCCAACTTGTCAAACTTCATGAACAAAGCCTTCAGGACATCTCTGCTAAGACCTTGATCCCCAGTGGATTGTCCTTGAGTTTGTCCTTGGTCTTTGAAGAGGTCCTCTACTTGTGTAGGCTCACTGTCCTTGGTCTTTGACATAAACTCATATGTGATCTGGTAAAAGAAGGGGTCCTCTACTTCATCTGAGAATGTGCAACCATTAAGCAACTCCTTCTCAGATTCATCTGCAACAAGTAGAGGCAAGACTTCAAGACCTTCTTCTTCAAAAGCCAGCCTTAGGAATCCATGCTCAGGGCATTGGGTTGCAGACCAATGCACTCCTCTAGGGATTTGGGTCTCACTAATCTTGGAGGCAAACTTGACTCCCACAGACTGTACACACTCCCAAATCCACACCTACACAAACAAACAAACAAAACCATTAAATATATATCATGTCACCCTTAAATATATATCCTGTCACACTTAAATGTACTACTATACCTGAAACACCACTGGCATCCCTTGAAGGCTGTATGGTATCCTACCACAATCTGAGACTTTGATAGACTTCTCCATGGATATCATTCTTCTTGCCATTGATCTGGTCAGTGCCTTGTGCAGCTCCATGTAGGCAACTCTTCCCCATGGATACCTCCAGAACTTGTCAATTGTTCCCACTAACCTCACATGTTCTGCTTTGACAAGTCTCTTCTTATCACCTCCAAGAATTATCCCTTCCACAATAAGCAAGACTGCTAACTTGAACTTGTGGTTGTCCAAGGGTTTGTGCTTCATGAACCTCTTATAAAGGTCTTGCACTGAAGTTTTTGAACCATCAGGACCACCAAAAAAGCTGTCAATCACTTGGTTGTCTTGCTTCCTAGATGATTTTATCTCCTTGGGAAGAGGGCCACAATTCAAGCCAGTTATCAAAGCAAATTCTTGCAGTGAAAATCTCAATGGTTGACCAGCAATCTCATACCATGTCTCCCACTTCTTTTCACTCTTCAACTGCTTGAAGAAAACTGAATGGACAGTTTGAGAAGAAAAGGTCACTTGATTGACCATCTTGACAACATCCCCAAAGGGGCTGCCACAGATCCTTCTCCAGTCTTGGCAAGTCAGTTTGGACTCAATATCTTTCAAATATTTCCTCTTGCAGTTGATATTTACACGTCCATGCAATGCATCTCCCTTGTAGTAGGAATACATCACCTACAAAAGCATAACATGACAGATTAATAATAGTATTATGGCAGGACACAGTCAAGAGTCTGTCAGGATACCAAATAAGCTACACAACCAAAGTTCAAGTGTGGGGAAACAGATATGTATATGTCAGGACACATTGAAGAGCCTGTCAGGATAAAACTAAACAATCTAGACCAAGTGAGGAGAAGAGGATGTACATGCATTTCCTTAAAAACTATCAATATTCAGAAAACTGAAATCCACATACTTCCACTACATAAAATGGTTCACAATTGCACATGACAGGAATTATTTTAAGAGGTGTCAAGATTCATAATACAGATGTACATGCATTTCCTTATAAACTGTCAATATTCAGAAACTGAAATCCACATACTTTCACTACATAAACTGGTTCACAATGCATATGACATGAATTATTTTAAAAGGTGTCAAGATTCATAATACACATGAAGAAATGAATCTACATAAACTGGTTCCACTCCTGAATGCACATAAGCTACACAAAAACTAACTGCAAGTGTCTGGACACAGACAACAGGATGTCAGGACAAAGATAACTGTATGCCCGGACACAGTAAGGAGTATGACAGGGTAACCCTAAACAATAATCAAAGTATTCACAACTTTGTTCTCAACTCCAATTACAGGTGAAAATTCCTCTGGGAGAATGTCAAATTTACATGCAATTGCTTCAGTCAACCCTGAATTCACCAATTTCACTCATACACTCGAATTCGAAATGAAAATATCACAAAATTCACTTATATTCTCCTTGAAAGGCAAAGGCTCCATTGTTCTCCATTTGTCCAACAGAGTCAATACCTCCTTTTTCTTTTGGGAGACTGGTCTCTCCACTTCCCCCGACGACCCCTTCTTGGATTTGGGGGTTTTCTCCGTTTGCCTCTTCTTTCTCCCTAGAGACTCTCCATTGGAGTCTCTCTTTCTCTTCTGGGCTGCGGGGGGTGCTGAACCTCTGGTCACGGGGGCCATAACTTGAGAGAGAGAGAGAGAGTGGCCAGACAGAGATTCGGAAAAGAAAGACGGTTGTGAGAAACGGGCGGTTGCCGGAGAGGTTGAGGGCGGTTGATAGCAGTTGAGGGCAGTTGAGAGTTGGGAGTGAAAATGGTGTAAGTGTGAAAATGAGAGAAGAGAGAAGACGATGGGAGTGAAATGGAGAAGAGACAAAGACGAGAGAGAGAAATGGGTAAGCTGAGATTGAAAATGGGTAATTGCAATTAATTTAGCCTAATGCTACTTAAGTGAGTTAAGAAGCAGTTAAGGAATTAATTGGTAAAAAAACCGTAACTTCAAACATTTGAATTTTTTTTTTTTAATTTCTGAATATTTTATTATTTATTATTTTGATTTTCCTTTTTTATATTTTTTTCTTAATATTAGAATTTTCTTTTATTTTTTATTTATTATTTTGAATTTCCTTTTTCTTAATTTCAGATAATATTAAAATAATCATTTCAGTTAAAAAAAATAAAGATAAATGAAATTATAATAAATCTTTTCTTTTTAATAGAGAAAATATTTTTTTGGACTATTATAATTCTCATATGGATATTACAGTAATATCCACATGAAATTGGACATATGTGTAATAAGAGTTCAAAAACTTTGGCATTTGCGCCATTATATTCATAAAAAAAATTAATTTAATGATAAAATATATCCCTGTGCAGTAGACAAGTTTACCCTACCACGAGTGACTAGCCACCGTACATCCAAAGCGATACTTGCCACCGACGGGAATAAAACAAATGCACCGTACCAAATGATCAAGTTTATATATGGACACAAAATATTGAGAGAAATACTGTACCACTTAAACTACTAATTGCATAAATTAACTAAGCTTATCCATGGACACAAAATATTGAGAGAATTAAGATCGAGAAAGATACGGAGTAAATTCTTAAAGGAAACGATTTCTTATCTTCTTATGATAAGGGAAAAAACGTGTTTAAAAAGGCGTCCAAGTTTGATGCAAGATTATCCATGACGGTCATTCTTGATGATCCAACAATACTTCCTCCTTTGAATTGCCTGCATAAGCGGAGTTATTTTTCACAACTTTAAATGTTAAGGTGCTTTTAGCAAATACTCTAAAAGATATAGCCCGGGTTGTAATTTCTCCAAGATAAATTTCTGACAGGTGGCAAATTAGAGACGAGGCTGATATAAAGAGACGCCTAATGGTCTCATCCATCTTTGCTCTGAATCTGATCTTCGTAAATGCTGTTGCCTCTCTAGAGTCAGATCTAAGCTTCCAGTTTTACTTTCCTCAATTATCCGAAATCTTCCACGATTCTCTGGTTTCGGAGTTTGATCGATTTTCGATCTATTGATTGCTGGATCGAGTTTTGATCTAGAACATCGAAGGAGAGATCTGAGTTGTGTGAGGGAGGAGGAGGCACTAGGGAGTGCACTAGTGCAAAGTTTATGTGGAAGCGACCAAGTGTTTTAGAACTGCGTCGAGAAGGCTCTTCGGACTCGTCATTTTTGGCAGCTGTTTCTCTTTAACATTTCATCTTTCGTTGAATTCGTCATCGGCAGTTTCGTGTTCGGTGTACTTAAATATTATTTCTGGAATCGAGAAGCATTTTCTCGATCGGTTGCCGTCGCCGCTGAGAGTTAGGGTTTTGATTGATTTATTGTGATCTTATTCTTGTGAGTTGTGAAGTGAAATGCAGCCAGATCAACGAAAGAAGGTACGGGGTCTTCAGTTCTTCTGTAATTTTGGTTTTTTCACCACCAAAATTTGAGATTTGAACTGTAACTTGGTCTCCATTTCATTTCAAATACATATAGATTTTGAAATTTGAATAGTAACTTAGTCAAGGATATAAATTACTCTATTTTACCCTTGGAACGATTTTGATTTCATTTCTTGTGTACAGTATTGTTGAAATTTCTACCACTTGAAGGATTTTTGTATGTTTTGATCACACGGTATATATGCTGACATATGTTGACCTTGTGTTAATGAGCAATCTGGTCCAAATTCAATTCCCTTTTCATGTTATTAGTGTTCTTGTTTCTGCAAGCTACCTAATTGTCGATGGTTGGTTGCCCCTCTTTGTTGTTATCTGTGACTTTGATATGTTCTAACATTAGGTGTTTCCTTGATTTGTTTGCTCAACTATACCTAATTGATAACATTTGTTGTTCACCCTTAACAGCCGGGCCTACTCCATCCGGTTGTAGCTTATAGGGGGAAATTTCTAATTCATTTATCCATGATAGCTGTTATCTTTCTGACTTATGTTGCTTGTGACAAGAGATTGTTGGATGCGTAGCTTAGCTTTGTAACTTGTAAGTAATAGTATGAGTTTGCTTTCTGGTGGATGCCTTACTATGGAAAAAATAATGTCTTTTAATATCATCTGAGTTTTCATCTTGTCTTAATCTTTTTTTCTCATAGTAAGAACACGGTAACTCTATTATCACTTTCTCCTTGACACCTCTAAACATGAATATTGCATTTTGACCTTGCTTTTTGAAATTTAACAAGTCAAATAGTGGTTCTTTTTGTGTAGGTGTGAACACTCATACCTCTGTTGTGTGTCTTTCATGCAACTAAGATGCTAAGTGAACTTGTTTAATTTCAAGACTAACACTTTGTTTAGTAGCTTCTTCTTCTTTTCATGGCTGGATTTAGTGATTGTGTGGAGTAATCTTTATATTATGTTTGTTTGTCATTTTTATAAACTTGCCATCTGATGATCTCCTCTACTTGCAGAACCTCAAAGAACCAGAATTTTTCACTGATTATGGCGATGCCAATAGATACAAAATTCTTGAAGTTGTGGGAAAGGGAAGTTATGGAGTTGTTGCTGCAGCCATTGATACACATACTGGAGAGAAGGTAGCCATAAAGAAAATAAATAACATTTTTGAGCATAGCTCTGATGCAATTCGTATTCTTCGTGAAGTCAAGTTGCTTAGACTTCTACGGCATCCTGACATTGTCGATATCAAGCGTATTATGTTGCCCCCTTCAAAGAGGGACTTCAAGGACATATATGTTGTTTTTGAGCTTATGGAATCTGATCTTCATCAAGTTATTAAAGCTAATGACGACTTGACACGTGAGCACCATCAGTTCTTTCTTTATCAAATGTTGCGTGCATTAAAGTACATGCATACAGGTAGAGTTTATTTTCTTGATACTCATATTTTCTTGGATTTTTATAGGGTATTTATTTATGGAAACATCCTAACTTGATACCCTTGTTTTACAGCAAATGTCTACCACCGAGATTTAAAGCCCAAAAATATTTTGGCTAATGCAAATTGCAAAGTCAAAATATGTGATTTTGGACTAGCAAGAGTAGCATTTAATGATACCCCTACAACTGTCTTTTGGACGGTAAGTCAATGGACAATATCTACTCATACTTTCAGTTCAGCAATACTTTCTAAAATTAATAGTAACAATTGGACTGAACTGTGTGACTTCTCTATTTTGGATTTGAACATCAGGACTATGTTGCTACAAGGTGGTACAGGGCTCCAGAATTATGTGGGTCATTTTTCTCTAAGGTAAAGAAAGTTTTCCAATTTGATATTTCTATAGATTTTATCCATGTGCATTCCTCTATAACCAAGTTAAATTTCGCATCCGCATGGTCTATTGTTTCCTCTGAAATAATTTGATTGCTTTTGCATATAATGTACTAACCCTAATTTTATACTGCAGTACACACCTGCTATCGATATTTGGGGCATTGGATGCATCTTTGCTGAGTTATTGACAGGGAAACCACTCTTTCCTGGTAAAAGTGTAGCCCATCAGATAGATCTGATGACAGATCTTCTTGGAACACCCTTACCTGAGACCATAGCAGGGGTAAATAGTTAATAATTATTTTGTCTCTATTGTCTAGTCCTTAACGAGTATTTAATGTTTCAATTTTTTGTAATGAGTCTTGTGTCTAATAATATAGGTCCGTAATGACAAGGCTCGTAAATACCTGATGGAAATGCGGAAGAAGAAACCTGTTTCATTTTCCTTAAAGTTTCCAAATGCTGATCCCTTGGCACTACGTCTCTTGGAAAGAATGTTGACTTTTGATCCAAAATACAGACCAACTGCAGAGGAGGTTTGTGCAAATTTTATTATCCAACTACTTAGCGTGAATCTTGTAATGGTGTATTACCTTCTCTAGCTCTATATCTAATATCCTGCATTGTTTGTGCTTGATTTATGATTTGTCACAGGCATTGGCTGATCCTTATTTTAAAGGTCTATCTAAAATCGAGAGAGAACCCGCATGCCAACCAATCTCAAAGTTAGAATTTGAATTTGAGAGGAGGCGTATGACCAAAGACGACATAAGGGAACTGATATACCGAGAGATACTTGAACACCACCCTCAGCTACTCAAAGATTACATAAATGGAAATGAAGGGGCAAATTTCATATATCCTAGGTATCAATACTCTTTCCTGTTTCTGGTTACTTCATTAATTTCTCTTCTCACTCACTCCACCCAAAAAACAAAATCTAACTCCTAAATCTTATTGCAAATGCAGTGCCGTTGGTCACTTCAAGAAACAGTTTGCACATTTGGAGGAGAATGGCGGCAAAAATGGACAGGCCATCCCACTGCAGCGAAAGCATATCTCACTCCCAAGGTTATATAACATTCATTTGGTATTATTAATGCTACATTTTTCTAATAAGTTAATTTCTTAATCTCTTTTCTCCCTTTAACCTACAGGTCAACTGTACACTCTAGCACCATTCCACCCAAACCACAGCCTAATTTTATTCCCATGCGGGATCAGCCCCGGAAAGAGGATCCGAGAACTATAGATGTATTTTCTAGCATCTACTCCAGTTGTCCACAATCATTACACAGGGATCCGTCTCGTAAGTCTCCTTTTCAAATTACGTAAAACATGAGCGAGAAGTGGGTGATTCCTCCACAATTTCTATTTTAGGTTTTAAAAGATACTAGAATCATTCTTCCAATCTTTCTTGTATTTACAGCAAAGCCAGGAAGAGGAATTGGCACATTGCCATATGATGCAGGAAGAAGCATGGTGAGAAGTGGGGTGATTCCTCCACAATCAGTCTCACCCAACAATTTTTTCAGGCCTGGAATCACACCAAGTCATATGAAGCCTGACCCGATGAATCCTGATCACTGCAAAACCATGCAGATGAATATGGCCAATCACAACTCGAACCCATATCCCCTGAAACAACACGACCCATTTAGCAGCAGAGTTGGTATTGATATATCTGACCCGTTTAGCAAACTTGGTATTGATGCTAAGTTACAGTCTCAATTTGGAGCAGTTCGATCGTCAGCAGTTGTTGCCATTGGAAATCATAGAAGTGCGGGGACAATTCACTATGGGATTTCCTAAGTAGGTTACTGAAATTTGGTTTGTTGCTAATTGATTTGGATTAGGGATGTGGATTTGTGATGGAATTGGCTTGAGTAATGCTTGGTAATTGCCTAATTAGTGGTGGATGAGTGCGGTTTTCTTTTTTAGTTACTGTGTCTTCTTGCTTTGTAAAAGTTTTTAGAACATTATTAGAGTATATAGATAACAGAAGGAAGAAAAAGAAGAACAAAATCATTTGATGCATGTTGTAACGGCTACTATGACAGCCACTAGATGGTATGTGGGCCAATCAACAGTCCAGTCAACCGCCCTTTAATCATTTTGGGCTCAGCTCTTGCTGTCCATATCTTCTGTTTCATTAATATGTATCACTATTTTTCTATTGATTTATTCCATTTCCAAAGTCATAAAGCAAAACCCTCTTCACTCACCCTCTTCTCTTCATTACTCCTTTTGTCTTCAACCTTTTTCTTCCATATCTTAGGCCTTCACCCTCTCCACTCACCATATCTATCCTTTGCCAAATAATTTGATCTCATCTACAGTCGTAGTCTCACTATCAACGTCAATAGTTGCTCTATCCATCTCAATTTAAAACGGGGCTAGATCTAGGGTTTGATTTTGGGGGAAATTATACGGGGGAGACAATAAAAAATTCCTTCAAATAATTTCAAAACACTTGGTTAGGATCTTCTACCTCCCTTTACGTCCTTCTTCGTCAATTCTTTTCCTCCCTTCTCCCCTACAGGTCATAGTCGACAGCTTGTTGAAATTTCAGTTTGATGCTTAGAATTTACTTTATCATGTATTTCGAACAAAATTGAACTTTCATTTGGATTTGGAACAAAATGACATGGTGGAGAGCTCTTGACATGGTGGAGAACTCTTCACATACATAAATCTTCACAATTTTGGTTTCCTATATGAGAAGACGATAGATAGAAGATGAACCATTTTGAAGGGGTTAATATATGAGTGGAATCCACGTGGTGCATTTATAACAACTGATACAGTAGATGATATATATGGTTGAAACAGAAGATCTGAACCGCAGCTCTTGAGGCCCATTTGGGTTATACAAGTTCGCAAAACAGTAATGTTTTTTAAGTTTTTGCACCACTTTTTTAAGTTATAAGGAAATACTCCTTTGCTGACGTGACAATTATAACAGAGCTGTCAACAAAAAATTTAACAGAGCTGTCAACAATTTTTTTTACAGAGATGTCAACAAAATTTGTCAACAAAAAATTTAGCAGAGTTGTCAACAAAATTTTTAACAGAGTTGTCAACAAGAATAATAAGTTGTCAACACGACTAAATAAGTTGTCAACACGACTAAATAAGTTGTCAACCCAGCTAAATAAATTGTTTACACGACTAATAAACGGTCAACACCATACAACACGAGTAATATTACAAAATTGTCAACACTTTACAAAACTTGTCAACACTATCAACACCACTAAATTACATTGTCAAATCCTATTGATGAAGCAGATAAGAGATTTACTTTTATCCTTTTGTTCATCAATCTGCTCATAGGTACTCTCCGCCATTTCCTGGAGCCGTTTCACCATTTTAAAGCAATCAGGTTACACACGGTTTGCTTTTGACAATGTCGCTTCCATGATTCTTATTCTCCGAAATGCAATGCAAACACGAACACGATTAAAATAGATGAAACACATCAAATGGATTATGAATACACATATATATAGTAGAATAATTACCTCTTTTTTAACTGTGAATCTCTTTTGGCGTCTCCTAGGACGCGCTCAACCTCCTTAATTCGTTGTTTCAACACCTTAACTAATGTCATTTTGTTGTTTTCTGTTGCAAAACTCAAATATGTTGTAGCCCTAATCAATTGATCCTTCATCTTGTTCACTGTTTCATTCACAGGCCTTGGAATTTGCATATTTGAACCATGATTGTTTTGTGTTGTTAAATTTTTTCCTTCTCTTTCTGTATATTTACTATAGCTAACAACGGAGATGTACTGATCTCTATATACTTCTAACTTTGGCTCCTTCAAGCCTTCTGCATCTTCCTAAAATCGCATATATCAAATCAATTCCAGTTCAATAACTCCACTGAACAATCAAACATGAAATTACTCCATACCTGCTCAATAGCTCTAAGTTTCAACGAATCTGCCCTAAATTTCTGCATCCGAAGAACACCAGTTCAATATTCAGCAATTCAGAAACCATAAACTAGAAGAAAATGAATCAAGGGGAAGACAATCATACAATGCTAGATAAATCTCCAACAAAATCCTCTATTCCTGATAAAAGCAGCAAATTAGCGATCGATTTATAAACTGAATCGTCTGATTGAAGGTTTTCGAGAGGTTTACCTTCGAGAGCTAGGGTTTTGAGCCTAAGCGAAACTAAAACGATTGGAGCGCAGACAGACAAGAAGAGCAAAGCGAGGAGGAAAATCCTCTGCCATTTTCGAATCCGCTTCATCAATCGATCGAAAACGGGGCTTATAATCCGCTTCATCAATCCGATTCATCGTATGCACACTTATGACTTGTCAACACTATATCCTCTTCTACGCCTCCGATCTGTTGAATCGAGCTCTAGATCTCGTCTTCTCCGCCTCCAATCTCGTGAGTCAAGCTCACTGCGTTGTAATTCCCTTCCCGTGGTCGCCTCCGATAGCAGCAAGAAGAAGGAGATCACTGCTGCTGAAGGAGCTCGCCGGACTCCGATGCGGATGCGTAGGGAAGATGCGATGAGGCATGGAGAAGGATGAGCAGAGGCGGCGATAGTGGCGGAGTCGGCGTCGGCCTTGCTGGTGTGACGAAGTCGGGAGTTTGGGAAGGAAGGATTTGGGAGGATTTGGGAGTCGGGAGCAGGGAAGAAGAATGAACGAAGAAAGGTAATTTGGGAAGAGGAGATGTTGCGTATTTATAGATAGGGTAGTTTATTAATGTTTAGTTAGGGAGTGTAGTTGTTATAAGTATAGTGCCGAATAGGGCATTGGGCACAAATCCTTCTACAAGTTCGAGGATTTATTATAATAAAATTGTGTCGTATTGTACATGTGGTCGGATCTTCTCGAATGAAATACAGTATGTGATATCCTAACTACTACAGTATAAATGTGAACAAGATATAGAAGTTTAAAAGATCTGAGGGATAAAAACATGCCGCATAAGCGGTTTAGAGCATCCGACGGCTGGCGTTGCTTTTATGAATTTCAGAATTGTTTTTTTTATCCTATATTCAACATTTTGCCTTTCTAACCTTCCTTAAACTTTCGTAGCAATTACGTCTAATGTCACTTGCTCTTGTTTTGATTTCTAAAAATAAAAGAAGGGTAATTATACCTTTTCACATATACCTTTTACTCCTCTCGTGTGTTCACACGTACTATCTTCTTCTCACCGACCTAGGTTGTATCTTCTTCTCAATTGTAAACTACAGGAAGCGAAGAGAACGCAATCTCACTCTCGAATCTTGCCCCTAAAGGCTTCAACAACTGGCAGAAAGCTACGAACAATATTAAGATCGGTGTTCATCATAGGCAATGGAGCGATGTCATGTACCCAATCCGCATTCGCTCGATTGACTCAGAGCAAATCTTAATCGTTACTCATCATAAAGAAGATTAAAAATGACCGAATAGTGCAAATAGAAGGAAGAAGAAGCATGATCTGTTTATGGTCCTTAAATAAATCTTTTAGCAAGGTAAGAAGAAAATTGAATTACATACAAGTATACAACCATGGTTGTCAGGATCAGGATCCTACTTTGAATCAGAGAGGGGGTAGGATCAGATGGGTAGGAACGGATCGTAGGATAGTAAGATCCACGATTTCAGAAAATGAGCGATCGAAATGATAAAACATGACTGTGACATGACTATCTAGAAAAAGTACTATGCAAAAACACACTTTTGCTCATATACGATCGATAATAGTGCCATGTATAGTTAAAATGATTGTACGAGGGTTAATTAAAGTTACAATGTTTCAAAATCAATAATATATTGTTTCTAAGTATTACAACTTCCAGTCATCAATCTAAATAATCAATAAACCAACAAAATTAATTTTCGTCAAAGTTCGCGTCATCAACAAGCGCATCATCATATTTGTGACCTGAATGATCACCGTCAAGTCAATCCATTGTCATTACCTTCTACAAGGTATGTTTCTATGTTTCGAGAACCATTAAGCTCACTAGAAGCAACACAAATTACTATACCATTCTTGTCGTCGTCATTGATTACAACTTGCTCGACGTACTGAGATGAGACCGTCATTAAAAAAATTGTTGTTTTTGCTTCAGTTTAAGGTTGTACATTACGAATATTACTGAAAAATAAAATTAGTGTGTAAACGATTTCTCTTTTATTGGTTTTGCTTCAGTTTAAGGTTTACATTGCAAATCATTCATCTTTTGTGCATTTAAAATATTTCTCTTATTTGTATGCAGCTACATAGCATTGAAAAATAAATTTAGTTCAAGAAAAATTCAGTTACAGAAGCATTTCAGTAAAAAGGAGGTGGATCTTGCATTTGCGATCCTGATCATAGGATCTTATGATCCTGTCCGATCTTGTCCGATCCTATACGATCATGTACGAACTTGTACGATCCTACTTCCGATCTAGACATGGGTTCAATCCTACATGACATCAGGATCGTTTTTTAAATTTAGTATCGTAGGATTGTAAGATCCGATCGGGTCGCGATCCTAACCGCCAAATAACCTAGAAAACTTGGTGTGATTTCAGATTCAGAGGTTATTTAGTTTTCGATTTGGGTTTGAATTGCTTTGTTTTTTTTTTGGATTATGTCGATGTTGGTTCTTGTGTGAGGATTGCGCTTGATTGATTTTGTTAGGTTCTGTACTTTCTCCTAATTCAAAGCTTGTTTTGGGTTCTTGATTTGATACTCTTACAAAAAATCATGTTGAAACTCTATTTCATTTTGCAATGATACTGCATAATCTCAAATTCGTCCAATTACATGTCAGAGTAACCAAATTCGTATTTATGTTGTAGAAAGGGAGAGATGTTACTTAACTTTGATGACTCTTTTGCATTCCTTGGTTTCAGTAGCGTCTTCCTCGCTTTATTCAACTTGCGAAGATCGTATGGATAATTGAGCTTCTGGTTTATGTAGGTCGTGTTGTGTTTGTATAATTTTGTCATAAAATTTATTCATATTTGACATTTTCTCAATGTTAGAACCCGTTTTTTATTCGTTTGTCCATTGATTAATTAACATTTTTTCTATTATATTATAATTTTGAGGATGATATAACATAAAAGAATAACTTATCGTATACAATTGCTACATTAGCAGGGCTTTAAAAAGGATGGAAAAATATTAATTTACTTGTAGACTACAAAATAGCCAACAAACTAACAAATTATTTATAATTTAAAAGATTAAAAATATTACTAATTTTTAAAATTTTGAGAATTAATATCAAAATGACACCTAGGATTGGTGAACCTAAAATTAAGGGGAGATCTCTAAATAATTCTCTTTTAATATTTAAATATAGATGATTGTGTTTGGGTGTTGTAGATATCAGCGATAATTTTAAATGAACAAGGCTGAAGTAAGGGAAGTGGTTGAGAATTATGCATCTGCTTATGTTTTTATTTTGAGCACATGAGGAATCTACAGTTTTAAGGACTTAAAGGCTCAGCTTGAGTCTACTAGCAGGTATAACTTGTGTTTTTTGGAGTTATATCTATAATTATAGCTATAGTGTAGGATCTGTATGTTAGTATCAAGGGAACTGAGACACAAAGTTGTCCAGTTTCTAGACACAACGAAAGTAATAAGCAAGTTATCAACAATATTACTTAAAGTGGAAACCCTAGATAACCAACTAATATCTTTGTATGAAAACCACCCCTCTTTCGATGATTAAAAGTCTACTTGTATATTCAATAAGTGAGTTAGAGACAAACGTAGATTACAGACTTATTCCTAAGTCCTAACCTAGTTACTATCAGAAACTCTAAAAAAGAAACACAATAAGACTTACGTGATGTTCTTTTGCAAGAACAACTCTTTTAACCTTTCTTTCTCCTTAGCAAGATGCACTCTCTAATCTATGAAAATGCATAAGTGCTAAGGTCGTTCGAATAGGTATATATGTACAAGAAGATCGTGTGTAAAGATATCGGTTAGGATATATTACACAAACGATCCATATAAATATCTATCCTTACGTGGATGAGTTTACTTAATAAACTCAAGATCTTTTCTATTCAAATACAACTCATTACAACTCAAAAGATATTCTAATTAAAGACAAAATCTTCAAAAGATCTTCATCTCCTTGCCGCCTTGTTAGGTCACTTCTGCGGCAGCCTCAAAGATGCGGTTTCCCTTCCATTTCCCTTGGACTTTAAGATATTGATTTCTTCTATCTTTTTACGTGAAATTCCATGATAATATTGCCACAATATATGATATAGTTGTTATCTTCAAAACTAGAAAAAACGAGGAAAGAAACTCATAGGGAACTTGATGCGGGAGCATCTGAGCTATCATCAAGGACGCCCCGTCCTAAATCTAAAGATGTGCTAACCACTGGAGCTAGGGCTAAAGATCGCTATGAGCCATCATTCAAGTCATTGATAGTAGCCCGAGCTCGTATTGTAGCCATTCAAGCTCGTAGAGATCTGGTTCGAGTCAAGATGAGAAGTCAAGTACTGAAGATGAAACAAACTAGACTTCAAGACGAAACTCTAGGCTTTGGAATCGCTCAATTCCGACCTCGGACGAGAGAGAACGAGCCGTTTCAAAAAGAGATGTCGGCGACATGTCTACAACCGCGCCCGCGGCTCCATAACCGCACCCGCGGCTCATTCGCCAACCGCGCCCGCGGCTACATAACCGCGCCCGCGGCTCATTCGCCAACCGCGCCCGCGGCTCCATAACCGCGCCCGCGGCCAGGAACTCTTTGAAACATTATTTTCGGATGTTTAATTGTTTTTCGGATTATTATTTTAGGATATACTTTTTATTGTTTATTTCTTTAGTTGGCACCCTTATGAACCCTATATAAGGCTGCCTTAGTTGTTGTTTCCCCCCCCCCCAGACTTTGATATTGAATACAACGTTTATCGTTTTTCCTCTCAAAAGAGAGCTTTTGTGAGAAGAGTGCCCCGTGTGCATTGTCGTTCAGTTGGCCCTAGTTGTGCTTGTGTGTGTCAATCTCCTCCATAAGGTTGGTGCTATCGGGACTCCATAGAGCAACCTCCAGGTGCCTTGACCCACCAAAGTCATTGTGTTTGGTTGTAATCAACCGTTGGGGTTTCTTCATCATTCGGTAAGGTTCTTGTTCTTAAGTTCAAGGGTTTTATCGTTGTTTGATTTGGTTCCAATTGGCCTATCATTCGACTTATCCTTCTTTCATCTCATTCTAATTCCGCCTATCTTCTCTGTTCGAGTTCCTATTCGAGTTTGGTGTCTAGGTCGGCAACTGCGGCTTATCCCCGCATCAGAACTGAAGTTCCTAAAGTTCCTATTCCAACAATTTCCCCTTTTTTGATGATGACAAACTAATACTGCTATAATCATATGAACAATAAGGCAATGAGAATATATAAGTACATTACACAGAGATACCAAAGGAAGTAGGTTCAAAGTTCCCCTTAATCTTTGAACAAACTAGCTAGTTCCCCCTAAACATGATGCCAGGTCCTATTGTTTCCAAGATTTCATGGTATATTCCCCCTTTTGACATTATCGAAAAGATTGCAAGATATCATAGGATTTAAAATGAGAGCATAAGCACGAGAATCACAAGGCATAACATGGAAAAATAGTTGTATTAATCAAGTGAGCCAAAAATTGCGAGCAAAACATCAAAACAAGAACAGAAGAACACGACCATGAAGCAGATAAAACAAAAGATCAGATAGCTTGAAGTGTTGGGGAACCCTAAGGATAAGCTAAGCCTACTACATCATAGGAACTTCAAGAGGAACTCGATCGTCTCTGAACAATGAGAACATCAACAACTCTTTTGAATTCAGCACACAAGTCACGAACAGAAGCTGAGATCTCACGTAGTTCCTCTACAATCTCTGAGGTCCCCTCCTCATTATTTTCAGTGGAAACTGATTTAATGAGAATAGAGTGAGAGGGATTAGACTTCTTGGGGACAATCTCTTCAACCTTGAGACTGTTGATGTAGGATCCATCCATCATATGAGAGAACTGCATCTCTTCCTCTGCAACCGAATAAACTTCAAGACGCTCAAAGAGGGCCTTAATCGTTGTGGTGTAGGGTAGAGAGTGGGATGGATGGGAATGGAAAGCTTGCATATGGTGCATGATGATCTGGGGCAAATCCATCACTTCACCAGAGACTATCTTATCCAAGACCACGACATCAACTATCAAGACAATACTTTGCTTTTCTTGGTGAGGAACAACATTGTTGATGATAAGGCATAAATAAATTTCATTGAGACCCGAGTTCCCAAACACAGACTTGGCAAAGTATCTCTTCTTGGTCGGCGAGTGGTTCTTATGAATGGAGAAGTACCCAGACCCGGTGGAAACTCCCAACACCACAAAGATCATTTCAGTGGTGATCTTATACATATTCCCATTCAAGGTGACCACAATGTCTTGCGGGTTCTCAATCTCAGGCACTGCAATGAAGGACACGGAGAAGTAAAATGAGAGGATTGCCTCTTCATTGACTTTCTGGGGAACTGTGAATAAGCCTTCCCAATTCTGTGTTGCCAACAGCGTGCGGAACTGACCGACCTCGGTCAACTCCGATTCCCATAAGAGGGGATCCACAAACATCGGGCCACTGATCTTTCTATCTGCAAATTCTAGGCAGAGTGTCACAGAGGCAGTGGCAAGGGAACCAGAAGACGGCACTACTGGTTTAGCAGAGCGAGTCCGGCCAGCAACAGATGTGACCGTGAACTTTTTCGCCTGACGATCATCGTGAGTGGTGGTCTTGACAGCTTTGGGCTCGTCATCATCAGATGCTTCCCTTAGCAGTTTGAGAAACTCGTTGCCCACACTTCCCGGTTCCCTTGGTTTGACAGACACACCTTGCACCTACTCTCTTCTTCATGTGTCGGTGGAGAGGATTGTTGATGGGGTTTCGCCGGGGAATGGGCGAAGGGAGTGCTTTTTGTGGATCTGGAGGGGAGTTGTGGGGGCTCATGTGTTCTGTTGAAGAGGGTGTTGTTTTTGTGGGGTTTGACTGATTGGAGACTGAGGGATGGAGGATTATGGCGACAGAGAGAGGATCAGGCGATAATTTTGAGGAGGAGAAGTGATTACCTCTTTTGTGGGCAAGGGGGAACCTTTGGCAGGGGATGTGATGTCCATGGGCGCCATGTTGGGCTGAGGAGCCTCCTCAGACACCAAGGTTGATGTTTCAGGCAAAGTTGTGGCGGAGGATGGAGGTGGGGAGAGTAGTTGCTCTTGAGATTGCTGAGAGGCTTTTTCTTGTTGGAGCTTGAAGAGCTCGAAAAGGTGGAGCTCGTCTGCAGAGAGAGATGTTGATTGTGTTGTCAACCATTGAGTTTGGAAGAGTAGAAGTTGAGAGAATATGAACTTTGAGATAATTCCCTTATATATCAGCAATGATTGTCAATCATTGAGTTTGGAAGAGTAGAAGTTTTGGTACATCGTATATCTAGCAAATACTGCGTTGATTTACTATGTGATAGGTTTGGAAAACCTAGATCGGGTAAGCGGAAAATGAACTTAAAAATCCAGAATTGCCGATTTCATGGACTCGTGACCGAAAATCGAAGAAATGTGGTTGTACATTCGAGTTATATGGGGTTCGTATCAAAGAAGAGCCATGTAGTTAAAAATGGATCGTGGATGTTGTAGAAGGTCGTCACAATCACATCCTTCCTACTAGTAATCATGGGAATTCATTCGTGGGTAGAATGACCAAAGAGGTGGAGAAAATAGCAAGGGAAGCGGGCGATGATCGCAAGACGCCAAAAAACATACTTATTGAGTTGAGGAAAAGAGACCCGCAAAATGTCACATCCATGAAGTAGATTGCCAATTTTTCGCAGATCAATTTTGAAGAGCGTTGGGAATATATTGTCAGTTACTCGGTGGTTTCTAAATTTCCGGGTCGATAACAAGTATTGTTTTCAACCTCTGAGAATACAAAGACGAATGAGGTTGAAGTCCTTTTTTCTGCTAACCACGAGTCAATGCGGTTGTTCAAGAAGTTTTCTCACGCGATCATCATGGACGCCACATACAAGACAAATAAGTATGAATATGGATTTAGTGGAGATATATGGTTAGTTTCACTTGCACGCACAAAGACGTTCTACATTGCATATGCATTCATGGTTCAGGAAACAGTAACGCATTACAAGTTTGTGATGATGTGCGCTCATGAGTTGTGTCGAAATTTGGGAGTAAATTTGAAGCCTATAATGACCGATTGTGAGACAATATGTTTCTCCACGTTCAGATATTTGTCCATGCTCATCGTTCTCAGGAAGAAATGCATCTTTTGAGACCATATCTTGAAGCCTTTTCCATCAAACTTGTCCGAAAAAACCCTAGCATGATATGAACTAGAAAGATTTGCCACAAAAGGCTTGATCGGTTGAACATCTCTTACCCTCACCGGGGTTAATTGCACATAAGACAAGTCCATAGGATGACTCGTTTGAGACTACACAACTGGAGGCTCATCAGCGACCGAAGTCTAATCAGTAATTTGAGCCATATTCTGAGTCAGACTCACTGGTGGCAGACAACTAGACTTGGCCATAAGCGGTCCCGGGCCGGAGCGAGGTCATTTTCTCAGCCCATTTTCAGGGCCTATCACCTTGTCGAAACCCGGCCCGGTTTTGTAAATGAAATTTTAAAGAAAAAGCTAAAAAAAAATGCTTAACAACAATGCAATAGCGAAGGAGGCGGAAGGAAAGTGATTCATTAAGTTAGACTCAAATGACACTTGTACTAAATTTTTATGTTTTTGTTAGACTTTTCGTATATATATTTTTAAATTATTTTTTATTTAATTATATATAATACGAGGTCCATACCATACCCGGCCATCGTACACTTACAAGTCGGGCCTATCGGCCCGACAGGGCTTTATCTAGTGTCCAAGCCCGCAAAGTTAGAGGGTCGGGTGGGCCGGACGGGCGGACCAATCCTTGTTTGCCCAGGTCTACAGACCACTCTCAAACTGAATTTGGGGCGTCGACTCACTAGTCTTTGTTCCAGCAGAAGCATCTTGGTTCACGTTATCATTAGTCATTGTTCAAATCTTGAGACAGATATCGAAACAGATTATAACCAATGAAAACGAATTTATAGGAATTTAATCAGAATAATTTCTGAATTTTTTTAGATTAATCGTATACCAATTCATATATTAATTGCTAGTTCACAATATCAGATTTGTAAAAATTTACGAATACGTTCTGACAAAGAGAGCCGATTAATTCAATGTAATTCGAGCACCTTTTCTTCGATATGTAGAACGAATGACGTTGATGATCAATCTATCTATATATATAAAAGTTGATGGCATTGAGAAAGTAATGGTAATCGGTATCTAATAAATGCATTGAGTTAATGTATTTGAAAAAGTTGATATTGAATGAGGATTTGACATAAATCATAAGAAATCAATCATAAGAAATCAATGAAAAAATAATCAAAGCTTAAAATCAAAGTTTATCGCCTTCGTTTAAGACGCGGTGCTCAACCATTTATATCAAGAAAACAAATTATGTATGAACATTGATATATTCATATCCCCTATTAAGCGGGGAAAACGCGCACTCATCCAAATTTCACTATACACTCACCTGGGGACTACACGACGTGTAGTTGGCTTAGACCGGATTTATTTTTTGGAAAAATAGGCCAACTAAACGACGTGTAGTTGGAGTAAACCGGTTCGGTTTACTCATTTATTTCAAACCCGATTTATTTATTTTTTTAAAAATCGGTTTAGAAATATACCGGGATGACGTCATTGTTGATGTTATAATTTGTTTCTGGTCAGACTTCACACTGTGTAGTTGGCCTACACTTAACCATTTTAGTCGTTATAGTTCAACTACAAGACGTGAAGTTAGCTTCGGGTCCAACTACACGACGAGTAGTTGGCCCTGGTGAAATTTCCCTGAAATTTTCCAACTACACGTCGTGTAGCCCCCGAGTGAGTGTACAATGAAATTTGGATGAGTGCGCGGTTAAATCACCCTATTTAGAGGGACTAGAGTGACTCTATTTTTCGTTGGAAAAAATCATTTATCATTTTCTTGAATGATTCTGTTTATAAATTAAATTTTGTCGAGGTTATATTGTTACATTGGAAGGTTGTGAGCATAATTTGTCTCGATTTAATTCGAACGTCTATTTAACAACGTTAAGTCGTATGCAGAATTATTTAATTTCCCCGCGCTACGCGCGGGGGTCCAGTTCTAGCATCTCATATAAAACTATTAGCCCTTGAGAAAATTATGGCAACCGATACTTATTCAATGCATGAACTAATTCCTTCTCATCAATTCCTTCTCATCTCATTCATGAATTTTAATAAAAAAAAAGTTTTCATCTTCTCTTAGTTGCAACCAATACAATTAATATCTACATTTCTTCACATTCTTCAATTCCATAATATCAAATTTAGTTATGAATGCACTTATAATAAATTTTTAACACTAAAAAATGGCTAATATTTATTAATAAAAATTAGTGTAACAAATAATATCTATATCGAATTGGTGAGAATGTGAGATGATAAGTTGTAATTTAGCCATATACATAATTGTTGTTTTGTATATGTTCCATATTTTTATTAAAATAAATGAAAAGAAAAAAAATTAAATTAAAGAAAAAAGGTCGTTCATCGTCACCCTCCTTCGTCCGAAGATCTCTGTTTTATCTTCATCTCCACTGTCCTCCGCCGCCTATCTGCACCCTGAACCGTCTATTTACAACATTATACCGTATACGAAGATTCGTAATTGCCCTGCGCGTAGCGTGGGGTCCGAATCTAGTCTTATCTTATCTATATAATGGCTGGCTGTCCATAGTCAAAATTGAATGAAATCGGTACCGGGTCAGTTCCGGGCCTCCGGGCTTGCTGTGTTTTAATGGCGAAATCAGAATGGGCCTCCTTCCATTAATGGGCCTCCTTCCGTTAATGGGCTGCCCTCTTTTTTTTCCTCTTTCACCCGCCCGTGTGTTTTCTAAAGTAAATGAAAGTGGTGGTGCATTAAATTTCATAACCTAACCTTTCTCAATCCCTTGGCACGTTACCATTACAGCCCGTCTCCTCCATTTCCGGCGCAAGAGACAATCTCCTCTATCTAATCCCTTCATCTTCTTCCTCCCCTTTCTGTAATTCAATACTTCTTTCATTGATTTCGTTGATTTCGCATTCATCACCCCCCGAATTGAGGCATCAAATCTCTGATTTGCCTATCGTCCTTTGAGGGATTTGATCGAGAGGAAGGGTGAAGTTGGATGAGTATCAATATCGTCACTTGGGATTGAGGTTTGATCAGGTGAGTTTGGTGCTCAGGAACAAGCACCTTAACCCTAGGTACGCAATCGGATGTTGTGATAGGCTTCCGAAGTCTATCGATTGGCACACTTTGGGCGTTGTTAGTACTCTCAAGGATTAAGGCCAGTGTGGTGAGTTTTCCGATCAATTTCGTTTGGATATGTCAGATTTTAAAGCAAATCAATTACAAAGTTGAATGAAAACTGGAATTATCAAAACTATGTTTAATTGGAACAAATTATGGGGGTCAATTTTCGGCGTTTGAATAGAATAATTAGTAATCTTTTCTGGAATCAGTAATCTCTTCCCACGAGTCCTCTTCTTCTTTCTCCTGTCACCTTTACTCATGGATTTTTAATTCTCCATTCAGATTGGTGATTCTTCTCATGTTTTGAGAATTTTTTACGATGAATTGACTAGGATTTTTTTTGCAATTTGAATAGAGTAGAATTTTTTTGTTCTATAAAGAACCTATGATAACATTAATCTGCACCTGTACCTACGTCAAGATGCAGTTTACGGCCATTCCTCAACAACGAACGGGGTATTCATCTCATCGTTTCCCGTTAAACCTTTTCATCATTGTCTGATTTCGATATGTGTGTGATTTCTTGCTGGATTGAATTTGAAATGATTAAATGGCAGTGATTCCATTATTTCGATATGTATGATTTGTTTTTCTTGAAAATATACCCTCATTCTCTAACATATACTACATTATATGATATGATGTTTATGTCAGTCCTATTTTTTTTCAGTCCAACCACATCTCAACATTCATTAGCATAATTGAAATTAATTTGGCGTACTTGAGAAACTTGATGGAATAGGGAAAGGGGTGCACCATGTGGAATCTTGAAATTAGAGTTGTATATTTAAGTATTGGTTTCCTTGCAGGTGGTTGTAGAAAAGAAGATTATGCGTGAGAGAAATCAGACCAGGCACGATCTTTGTCGTGGAAATTTTGTTGAAGAAATGAGTTTTGAATCCCTTAGGACTTTCTTGTGATGGTTTCGCCTTTCCGTGTTTCTTTTGATTTTTGATCTACATATAAACTTTGTTTTCCTTTCACCTTTGTGGGTAGGTTTGGAACTGGTATTTCTCAAATTTTACGCGTGTAATACATGTATGATGGCATCCTGATGTTTTAAAACATCAGTAATGAGCTATCAGTATTAGTTTGGTTTCTTGATTAAAAAAAAGAAGAAGAGGAGCTATATACAGCCAATTGTCTGGACATTGTCTTTTGGTTCTATAAATTTGGTTTCCATCTTGCATTTTCTCAGACCACTACACTTTTATGATTGTGATTTTGTTCTCTTGATTTTCTCCCTCTTACTTCCAAGATGGCTTCTAGCTCATCCCTTCAAGTCTCTTCTACCGTTAATATCTTCTATGATGACTGGGTATGTTTATTACCTTGGAAAGCTAATTATTTCCATTGAAAATATAGATGAGGATCTCGAGAACTTGATGCTCGAGTACGATCGCCTCAATTGGAACTCGCAGAAGCCAACAAAGCTTCAGATCTTCCTGTTTACTGTCAACTCCAAGGCGAATTCGGATGAATCCAGCAAGGCTGACGGGAGCTGGTTCGTTGCTGCCCCGTTCATCGTTTCATCCCCCTCACCCCCACGTTTTCCTATCTACAAAGCTCAGGTTTTGCATATCTTCTGGCAGACTAATTTTATTCAGCCTCTGCACTTTTACTTGGCATTAATTTTCTCTATGCTGAGTTTTATGTTAACTGGGATCACATCACAAAAGGTCTGAGGATCTGGCTATCTCTTGAACCGCTTTGTCAGCGCAATTGTCTCACCAGTTCGTTCCCTTTGCCTTTTGATTCTTTAAAACTACTATTTCATTGATCGCTAATCTGAATTCTTCTCCAAAATCCGTCCAGTTTTCTTCGGTTGAAAAGGCCAAGGAGATTGAGGCGTTCTTTGAAAATCGGTCACTACCAGCAATCACAAGAACACTGAAGCAAAGCCTGGAAAGAGTTCACAACAATGTACGATGGGTTTGAATCGATCCGGAAAGACGATCATCTCGAAAAGCTTATGCAAGAACTTGCAGGTGAGATTATTCAGAAATAGACATTTCTCAATTCTATATTGATTCAGTTCTGTGAGATGCTATTATTAATTTATCTGACTGGCTCTATATTACCAAATAATGCTGAATTTACTGCTGTATATATTTCAACTTCAGATCAAGCATCCCTTGAATCTGAGGCGAGAATTTCTCCACTGGTCAGTGAGAGAAAGAAGTTGTTCAATGATTTACTAACATCCAAAGGTAATATTTTCTGACCTCTCTCACTTACTCTCCCATTTCTTCCGTATTTCTTTTCCTTCTATGTTTATTTTCTACCTGCCTTATGAGAATATCAAGGTGTTTTGTTGTATCATGTTATAAAAGCAACTATTAATTTGCAGGAAATGTCAAGGTATTTTTCCGAACGAGACCATTATTTGAAGATGAAGGTTCAACCGCTGTTGAATTCCCGGACGGTATTACTGTACGTGTAAATACTGGTGACGATAATTTATCAAATCCAAAGAAGGATTTTGAATTTGCCAAGGTTTATGGACCTCATGTTGGTCAAGGTAAGCACATAATTGTCTTTTTATTTATGCTTGGATAATGTACCTCTGTATATACAGTCTGGTTCGCCCTCTGTATAATTATTTTTCTCAATACCTTTTATATCACATAAATTTTCACTGTTGGAGGGATCTTCAATCTCTTTATAGAGTGAATATCAAAGAAAACCGTGTAGAAATGAGGAGATGACTTTTAAATTTTCCTTACTTCATAAATGTGCTACCAAGAATATGAGAAGTTACTGAATGAGTGAATGTTATGTGTTAGGCGAAAAAACTCCAGTTTATGAATTGGTCGATTTCATCACTGCTGCTCAGATGGCTGAAATTGAAGACTGTGATTACAAAGAAAATAAGGAGGTCTGTTTTTCCTACAAGTGACTACCCTATGAATTTTACCTTAATTTTTCATGCACATACGACGAAATACCTAAATTGTTGTTTACTTTTACTGCGTTCACTTGTGTTAGAATATTTCACACATGTCTTGCAGGAAGAATCTTGCGTATTTTTTAGCAATGTGACTTTCTCGCTTTGTTGTATTTTAGTATCTTATCAGCTTACGTGCTCAATACTCCTAATGCCCTCAACTTTTGCGGCGTCACTTGCCTTTTCTATTTCACTACTCTAGCTTACAGCCTCAACTTAGACTTGCTTTTATGTTCCTTCTACTATTTATTGACCATCTGTTGGGTGGGTAGTTGCTATTGTGATTGTATTTACATGTGTTTTCAATTTCTCCTATTTTCTAGATGCTAAATATGTTTTACCCATTAAATGTAGGATCACCACCCTGAAACTTTATATGGCACTATAGATAGAACACTTTGTTTGCTTGAACTGGGATTTTCTGAGCAAGATGTGTCATCAACTATGGAGAGTTTTGGTCAGTTTGTCTCTTGGTTTACATTGACAGATATTCACATGCTAAGTCTTTTTTCATTTGTGGAATCTGGGGAGGAATGAAAAAGCATCAAAAGTTGAACAATGGGTGTCACACCACGGAGTCGTCCGAACAGGATGTGACGCAGGAGGATGCCAAGGCTAATTGCATTGTTGATTTAGTGTAAGTGTCTGCAAGTTTTTTAACATGTTCAATATTATACATTAGTAGATGGATTGATAATGGCATTAGTACTGAGTGCTTCTACAACGTGTTCTTTATCTAAATTTATTTTAATGCAACATGTTTACGGTTTTCAGTCTGTCAGCCGATTTATTATCAGTTGGCGGTTTTCCAAGACCATATGAGACAGGCACAAGAGGGTATAGCCGCAACGGAAAACAACTTCGAGAAAGTTCAGCAAGAAGAGAGGAAAAAGATGGAAGAGATGCATCTACATGCTTCAAATGCTGAGGAACTCAAGCGCATGTAAGTTAACACTGCAATGATAATAAATTTTTACTGGTTTGATTTTGCTGTGAATCTCAGTTTGTGTGTGGAATGAATCAGGATGGAGGAAGTCGATTGATTTATCAAGTCCCAGGACAAGATTAGGGCCGAGTTTGTGTCACAAAGGGATAAGTTGGAGAAGCTTTATGAACAGAAGAAAGAGGCAAAAAAGAAGATGTTTCTGGAAGAAATTCTCTGGGAATGGAGAAGGAATTTGGTGCGAGCCTTACCCAGCTAATGGAGAAGTACACGCCCGGTTCGACCAAAGGAGATGCAGTTGCTTAAGATCAGAGTAAAGGATGGTATAATAAGAAGCGGTATATGAAATCTATCTATGTTTTAATGACTGATTATAATTGACTTCTAAGTAGAATTTGGCCTTGATTTGATCCGACATTGTTGCTTGGGATCTGAAACACAACAAGTTTAAAACTAATGCCTTGATGCTTCATTCAACATTTTTTTAAAATTAGCATGCCTTTTTCTTCGTTGTAAAATCAGTTGAGAGATTTTATTTGTTGAATATGAAAATACGATTCCCACGGGTCAATGAAAGCAACGAACACGGCTTCATTCGACATTCTTTCGTGTTGATCCATATACAGGTAAATTTTGATTTTGTTGTTGTTGCTGAGTCGGGTTGTGGAATTGGTTTCTTGGTGCGTGATTCTGCAGGTGATACCCTCATGTTCGGTGGTTGTCAGATTGAGACTACAATTGATGTCGATGTGGACGAGGCAGAGGCGATACAATGGGCACTTATTTGCTGCAATGTAAAACCCCTTACTGGGTGTAGGTTTTTTATCTGTGTTGATGGATATTGAGCAGCAAATTAATCTGATTGAATGCATTATATTGTGGCTTTAGTTTGTTTTTTGTCTTTATTGGAATCCATAGATTGTAGAGTCAGTAATTTCTCTATTTTAGGTAGATTTCTAAGACATAGGGGAGCTTGCTGAAGTACGGATGACTAAGACATTCTGCTCTTAAATATTTTTCTCATTCTGAAGTTACTTTCAAGTGAAGGGTTCAATTTATTAAAACAAATCTCAAGTTCCTTGACTCTTTATCTAAATTATTCTTTTGTCAGAAAAAATCTACTCGAACACTCTCCTGTTTGCTGAAGATAGCTACAGAATTCAGGGTTGCAGTCTACATGACCAATCAAGGTACTTCTCTTACAATTAGAATTGGTTTTGATATAAAAATACCCATTAGAGAGGCTGTTAGGTGCAGCATATGATCTGCGCTTTTGACTATACAAATATCTTATGTTGCCAACAACAACGGATCTAATTTGAAATGTTCAATACGCGGACATGATTTTGATTGAAAAAATCCTGTTTCGATAATGTAGGAATTCAATGTACTATATTTAGTATTGCAGGATCATAAAGTGGTGACAATTATAGACTTTAAATTGTGTAGACAGAATATGGGAAAGTTAGGATCTACCCTTGACAAATGTGGCACACCTTGTACTACCGGTTTTTAGTCCTTTATGTTATGTTGGCCTAGGTTAAAATAAATTTGTAGCTTTTATTATTGCCATTTTTAACAGAACCATATATTTTACCTGTCTTCACTCCCATATATAAAAGGATAACGCTGATGTTCATGCTCATGCTAAATTCGTGTTTTTTCTGATTTTCTAATGACTGTAGTCGACCCTTTGTGTAGTGTTTGGCTGTCTTTACATGACATCATTCTATCCATTTGTAAAATCATACCGTTCTTGGAATCGTGCTGGTTATTGGAGTAAGTGTTGAAAATTAGTTATGCAAAATACCATGTGATATTGAATTTTTTTAAAAGATATTACAAGGTGTCTTTTTTAATAACACTTTTAGATTCAAGATTTTTTGGGGGATTATGTGTTTAGTTGCAACTTGCAAGTACTGGCTGCGTTGTGCATGAAATTTATATGATATACTGTACTTTTTAGACACATAAATCTGTTACTAATATCCAAACGTGGATCTTTTCCTAATCAATCTTGCTATTGATTTTCATTTTTTTTTCCATAGAGAATGCAAGTACGATGACCCTACGCGTGTGTCAGCAGAGAGAGTGAGACCCAAAAGGCTTCTCCAACCATCTTCCTTGACTCATTGCAGCTCCTTGAAGAAAACTAACTCTATTTTCCAGAAGCGGATCCCAAAGTGGACCGGCTTGACTATTGAAAGCGACTCGAAATGACTGGGTTCCAGAATTTACCCCCCTGACAACACTGAATCCGCCTCTCCACTCATTCAAAATCCAGCTCAAAAAATAACAAGAGATCCTTGTAACTGTCGGTCTCCGGGTTCCTCTGCATGTGTAAAACTCCACATTTCTCGAGCCATAATGAAACTCTAATATGAACTTGGTTCAACTTTTTACCTCTGGAAATTTGACAAAATGGGTGAAGAAGCTGCAGTTTCTTGGACATCAAAAGAAGAACAAAAATTCGAGTCTGCTGTAAGGGAGAATCCTTTATCACTTGAAAAACGCTTTTGGGACGAACTGTCAAAATCCTTCCCAAAGAAAAGCAGAGAGAGCTTGTGAGTTACTACTATAACGTTTTTCTCCTTCGTCGAAGAGGATTCCAGAACCGATGCAGACCGAGTGACATTGACAGTGATGATGATGCAACTGAGTTTATTGCAAAGTCAAATAGCTCGATCCTTTCTCTTGGTAAGAAGAGCAGTGCCAAGTAAAATTGATATTCCTAAAATTCTTTCTCTGCAGCAATTACAAATCGTTGCTTGCACATAGATATGATTTTCTCTATCGAGGTCAGCTTTCATTTTGGTATAGAAATTCCAGCAAACTCCGAAGGTTTAGGCAATTTTATTGTATGTTGAGACTTTGTTACTGCCTTTTTTGGTGTTGGAAAAGTTGGTATTTGCATTAACAATTGTTTCTTTAGTTTTACTTCAATATCTGTCTGTCTTGTATGATGCAACTTAGTTCAAACGGTAAATTGTAGCTTCAGCGTAGGTGAGCTCATTGGGAAAAGATCATGCTTGATTATTAACATTTGAACGTTCAGATATATAAATCTATATAGAGGTGAGTTCCGGTGTAACGAGTATTGTGGTGTAACGGTGTAACGAGTATTTATCCTCAATGATATTCAGGTTTGTTAAGGTTGATATTCAACTTGATATAGATTTAGGTTATATATGCATTAATCACATTCTCATATGTTTGTGCCTCTATTCATTCTTTTACGCTATTTGTTCATGTTTATTTAGTTGAATATCTACCCTATATTGATACAAGTAAATTAAGTTGAATATCAACCTTAACATACCCAAATATCATTGAGGATGAATACTCGTTACACCGTAAGAGGTGTTACACCGGAACTTAAATCTATATATATATATATATTTAAGCACATCTATAGTACGAATGGGTGTTTATAATCAATCCAACTCCTATCTTTCCCTAAAATATACTAATAGTGAATAATATAAATAAAAGGAAAACATCGGGAAAAATAAATTTCAAAATGCGAATGTGAAAATTGTGAACATAAATTTTGAACATTTAGTAATAATTTGGTGAACATTGACATACTTAAAACCGTTTAAAACTTGAATAAATTTGAAAAAAAAAATTTATTAAAAAAATAAAAGAACATTTCGATAAAATTCGTATGTGCATCATTTTTTTAGTCCAAACCACCCCATAAATAAATACAATTATTGGTGAACAATATAACATTTAACTAATTGAATCACACAATCATATATAGTGACATAGCTTAAGGTTTTCACGGCTAGAGTTACTGACCAAGTAAACACATACGGTATTAAGAAATTTGAAAAAACAACCATAGATGTCATTAACCAATTTAGAGCACTATTTAATTAGTATACTTGAAGAAGCTGTTCTAAATAAAAGAAAATACAGGTTGACTTTACCGTTATTATAAGTTTTCTTTTTCAGGGAAAGCCGAGTGAAAAGGCTCAAGTCACATATATATTAACTCAGATTATATGCACCCAAAGAAGGTATTGTGAGTAGGTTTTAGGCCTGGGACTGTTTTTGCAATTTAATCCATGGATCTAACAAGATAGATGCTTAAATCATTCATTAGGCCTATGTATGAACGTGAGTTCAATACTGGAGGGTGACTTTATCGAGTTTATGTTGCACTTACCATATCTTGAAAGTGAGTTCTTAGCACTAGTGGAAAAAACCCCTGTTGAGGCGGGCAAAAACCCCCCTGTTGAGGCGGGCAAAAACCCCCCTGTTGAGGCGGGCAGGGGTCGCTGCAACAGGAGGGGCTGCAACAAGTAAATACCTGTTGAGGCGGTCACTATACTGCCCGCCTCAACAGATAGGCAAAATTATGGCTTCAATATCAACTGCCCGCCTCAAAAGATTAGGTTGTTGAGGCGGACAGGGCAATGCCCGCCTCTAATTCTGCGTCTAAATTGGCAATGCCCGCCTCAAAATTCGGTACACATGCAACCCATTAATTTTTAATTTCATTAATAAATTGCTCAGATTTACAATTTGCTCAGATTTTTAATTTGCTCAGATTTACAACCTCAAAATTTTGAAGCTCCAATTAACGATAACCATTTACTCAGATTTACAAATTTGGTAGACAAATCTCATACCCAATTTTACAAATTTTACACAGATCAGATCGATTTACAACTCAAAAGTTTTACAAATTTGCAAATCAGATTTACAACACAAATCAAAGATGAAACCCTAAATTGATCTTAGATCTGAGAAAATTACAAACTTAACTCGATTTGTACACAGATCTGCAACCCAGTTTGTACAAACTTAACTCGATTTACATAAAAAAAAAAAAGAGAAAGCGATTGTGGTGAGAACTTAGAACGAAGGATGGTCGGACCAGATCTGCTACCCTAAATTTGGAATCACGGCGAAGATGGTGAGAACGAGATCTGCAACCCAATTTGTACACAAATCTGCAACCCTAAAAAAGGAGAAGATGGTGAGAAAGAAGATGGTGGCTGCAAACCTGGAATCACGACGAAGATGGTGAGAACGAAGATGGTGGCTGCAAACCTGGAATCACGGCGAAGATGGTGAGAACGAGATCTGCAACCCAATTTGTACACAGATCTGCAACCCTAAAAAAGGAGAAGATGGTGAGAACGAAGACGCTGGCTGCAAACCTAGAATCACGGCGAAGATGGTGAGAACGAAGGAGAAAGCGACGTGTGGCTGCGAACCTGCTTGGATGGCGCCGGCGACGGAGAACACTTGTTGCAGAGGTGCGGTTTCCGACAAATTTGAGTCGGCAGGGGAGGTTAGGTTTTGGGGCTTTTTGAGAGGGTTGAAGATTGATTGAAGGGGATTTTGGTACGGAGAACACTTGATCTGAAGATGAAGAGGAAGGAGGAGATTAAGAGGAAGAGGAAGGAGGAGATTAAGAGGAAGAGGAAGGAGGAGTCAACTTAAGCGGAAGAGAAGGGAGGCGCCGAATATGTAAAGTAAAGGAGAATTTGTAGGGTTTTTTTGGATGAAAACGAACCGAGTTTTGAGGCGGGCGCGTGACTGCCCGCCTCTAATGTCTGTGTTATTTTGAGGCGGGCGCCTTACTGCCCGCCTCTAATCTCTTCGTCGCATCATTTGAGGCGGGCGCCTTACTGCCCGCCTCTATTTTTGGGTTCTGTTGAGGCGGGCGCCTTACTGACCGCCTCAACAAGTCAAAAACACAAATATTATTTGAGGCGAACGGATATTTGCCCGCCTCTAAAGTACCTGTTGCAGCGAACTAAACGACTGACCGCCTCAACAGATAGTAGAATAAGACTTTTTGCGTCGGTTTTTAAGGTGACCGCCTCAACAGGGGGGCTGCAACAGGTGTTTTTTCTACTAGTGTAGGTAGAAAACTAAAGTTGTAGACTGAATTAAGTTGAATAATATGAGATTATTTGTGGCGAGTCGTCAATGTTTTTTAGTGATAGTAGAAGTAGAAAACGAGTTGTTTTTCCACAAGAAAATGGAGAATTGGAGATATATTAATATATACAAATCAAAAGCAGTAGATGAGAGAAATTTAAATTACATTCGATTTCATTCTGCACTTTTCTAATATCAAGAAGGGATCAGGTGAGCTGACTAATTTACTCAGAGTGTGAATTATGTCTATCAGTAGTTTGATTGGGTTGGTGCTTAAAAAGGACCTAGAAAGGGCTTTGAGACAGATCTTTCTATCTTTTTGTTTTTTTTAGAAATATAGCTTGCAGAGATTTCATCTACATTACAGAAACCTGCAGTTAAAAAAATGATCTATATGAACAAATTCGATCTGAAAAAGACGCATGTACAAAACTGCAGGATTTGAATAAAATTGAATCATATATGTTTTCAACATCAACTACACTAATTGATGTTCCTTTCAAACAACAAGAAGATAATTTAAAAAAGATCTGACAAAGGAGAAACTCTAGCAAGAAGAGTATCCATTATCGATGATTGTCAATTAATTTCCGAGTTTGATGTTCTCACTAAAATTCGAATATTTGTTTCATAAGTCTATTTATCATTCAAAAACTTTAGGATTATAATTCTATTCAACTAATCTTAGGTTTGTTGTAACTTCTGCTCTCCCCCAAATAGTAAATTTGTCCCTAATTTTTCAACAAGAACCCTAAATCATTTATGTCACCTTACATGACATACTTGGCTCTGGCTCCATTATTTCCCTGTTGTTGAAGCTCCAGAAAATCAGATCATGGGTTTATAGTTAGTGTTTCTATCTTATATATTGATCTTTGATCGTCTTCTTCCCTTCCGATCATCGATTCCTTTTCTTCTTCCTTTCCAGTGTTGTTCTCTCGTCTTGATTTAGGTCTTCTCAATGCCTAATCCTACGATCGACAACACAAATCCGCTCTTTGTCAATCCCTCAGATCAACCAGGTACTGCGATCATTGCGCAGGTCTTCGATGGCAAGTTTTATAGTGAATGGAGACGATCGGTGAAGGTTTCTCTCTCCTCCAAGAACAAGTGGGGATTCGTCACTGGAAGCGTTGAAAAACTTGTTGACGATCCTTATCTTTCTTCACTTTGGGAGCGAGCGAATGATCTTGTGATCGCTTGGATCAAGAATGCTCTTAGTCCAAAAATCAGGAGCAGTGTCAGCCAGTATCTTCAAGCTCCTCGCAATCCTCATCTCACAGCTGGTATTCATACTTTGCGTTATCTCAAAGGAACTTCTGATTTGGGTATTCTCCTCTCCAAGAATACAGATTTCACCTTACAAGCATATTGTGATGCAGACTGGGCATCTTGTCCTCATTCCAGAAGGTCAGTCAGTGGTTTCATCATTTTTTTTGGGGGTTCTCCAATATTCTGGAAGTCAAAGAAGCAACAGACAATTTCATTATCGTCAGCAGAGGCAGAGTATCGATCCATGAGGCGTGTTTGCACTGAATTGGCTTGGTTATCTCGCCTTATGAATGAGCTAGGGGTGTCTCACATTACTCTTATACCTTTGAAATGTGACAATCAAGCTGCAATTTTCATTGCACGCAATCCAGTTTATCACGAACGTACGAAGCACATTGATCTGGACTGCCACTACGTGCGTGAGAAACTTCTTCAAGGACTCATCTCTTTGTCACATGTGCCAACCAAGATGCAACTCGCCGACATACTAGCTAAGACACTCACTGGTGTTCAGCAAAATGATTTTCTTCCCAAATTGGGTGTGGTTTCTCCTACCCTCCAATTTGAGGGGGGCTGATAGAATACTGATCAAATCAGTTAGTCTTAGTTAGTTAGTTTGTTTATGTCAGATGTCCATTATGTTAGAGTTAGTTAGAGGCAGCGTTTGCTTTCTTTCTTCTCTATATGTACTCTGTAATTCAGTTGCAAATCTATCTAATCAAACATTCAAATTCCCTCAATCTTCTCTTCTACCAAATGTTCACATATGCACTATTATATCGGTGAAAAATGAAGGATGTTTAGCAAACGCGTATATGGAATCTTCTTTTCTCGAGTGAATTAATTTTTAGTTTTCTATATGATATTACGATTTCTCTTCATTCTCAGTTTAATGTTTTATTTTCAAATTCATGGCCAATGTGGGCAATTTTCAACCATATTTCATATTTTTGTCCATTTAGTACTTATCCCTTGCATGGAACTATTTGTCATTTTGTTTGTTCCTCGGCAGGCCGGTCAAAACATGAGGAGATGGTTTTGGCTGATATGCATATTAGACCCGATCAATCATGGGAATATTGAACGAGAGAAGCATTACGTATTCTTTCAAATATTTTGAAAGAAGAATTTGACTTGGTATAATTATAATAAAATCAAAGTTGTAATGGAATTGAACTTGTCCAAGAAACTCTATTTCTCTAATAATAATTCCTATATATCATGGCATTCAAGAAAATGAATCTAGGATTTGAAAATGAGTTCTATATCTTGAAAGGTGTCACTAGGTATTTCCTACAACATTATGCTGCCTACTTTTCTCTAGACTTTCAATTAGTGATGCATAACATACTATTAATTTATGCAAAATATCACTACAGGGAAGAAAACGAGGAATGGGTGCAATTTGATTCCACTCCATACTATTCCCTTGCGTCATACGATTATGCTTCCCCTTTCCTTCGAGAAGTTCTTGCTGCTCTTCAATCTTTGAATGTTCCTGTGGAACAGGTACATAGACCAGACATTTGATACCACATCTACATAGACCAGACATTTGGTACATAGACCTGTTCCTGTGGAATTAGTGTTAAACATTTGGTAAATCTGAAGTACTAATAACCTTTTTAAGAATATCAATGCATAAGATATTTGGAAGTGTTTAAAATTGTGGTCTATGCATTTGTTGGTGTCTAGGCCTTTTCTAAGGAGAATGTTGAATCATGCAAATGGGTTGATATAACTTTGATCGCAACTCATGTATTTACTTATTTTTAATGTCATTGAAAAGACCTATTCTTTGAAAATATGAAGGAAAAAAATAATAGAATTTCATAAAAATTTCAAATCTTCAACTTATTTTACCATGACCTGTTACGTTAATACTCAAAATCATTATGAAAATATGGGTCAAATAATGAGGATTGTCTCTACATATTTAACTGTGTTGTTGTATGTTTTGATTTGAGATAGGTCAACATTTTATAGTTGTTAAAATGATTCATTAAGTCAGATATTGAAAAAAATTCTGAGGAAAGAGGCATAAACAGGGGCGGAAATAGTGAGCCATTACTCGACATACAACCAGGTCAAGAATGAGGGTCAATGAAAGGTTCATGTAGCTCCGCAACCGTCTAAAGCTCCGAATTTTAATTGTTGTTTCCTTACTTTATGTGTTGAATTAGTCACTGGATTGGTGTTTGGTGCAATGTGGAAACATTATATGTTAACACTAGGATATCCCTTAAGCAGGAACTACATCATGTATTAACAGTAGCACCAACACTGGGATAACTATTAATCATGTTTCTGGCGGTAGTTCTTGATATTATAATATAAAAATAATAAGAATGATGCGATAAATAATAAATTATATTAAAAAACATTGATGGAAGAAAGATTAAATCTGGTGCACATTAGATTCATAAGTGTAGATTTTCTCCAAAGCTTTAAATGGATGTGTGAATGTAGGGGTGGACGTGGTCGGTTAACCGTCGTTCGGTTGACCAATGTTCGGTTAATCAAATGTTCGATTAGTGATTTGTAATAACCATTTATTTCACCGTAATTCTCGGTTAACCAATATCGGCTAACCAAATTTTCTTTACAAATAAATCAATTAGTTCGGTTAACCAATATAAAAAAAACCTAAAAATATGCTCTTAAAATTGTTAAGAAAAAAGAACAAAACTAAAAGAACACTAAAAGAAATTAGTTCAAAGAAGTAATCTCACAATCCCAAATACAAAACTTAATTAAAGAGATAAAAAAGTCACAAAGTTATGTTGGCGAAACAAAAGTAACAAAGTTTTCTTGCCTAAAAAAGTCACGGTAATCTTATACTATGTAAATAGACCATTCGAAAATATATATGAAGATATATAGTGTTGGAAGATAAAATTTTATTATACAAATCTATTATAGTCACGGTTATTTCGGTTCACAACAAATATAATTTAATTAACCGTTTTCTAACCGTATAACCACAAATAATATTGTTCGGTTAATTGTATCCAAAATTTATCCGGTTTTTCGGTTTCAGTTATTTATGCCCACCCCTATACTATTGTATGTACATTTTCAAACTATTTCAATGAAAAAATTCCTTTCGTTTCAGATTCTGATATACGTATATATTCTTTAAATATTATTATTCATTTATAATTTATGTTTCATTATTTTAAGGAGTTTTGTGGACGCAAAAGGCCCGCACTTTTCTTCAGTCCTTAACTCATAGCGAAAAAAACTCAAGAATCAGGAGGAGTATTTAGCATTTGAGAACTTCATTAAAAAAATTCATATCGTGATTCTACTCAAATCTTGCCTATATTTATTGATTAAAATGTTTTTCATTTCAAAACTTCAATAATATGTTTTGCATCTTGCTTTTCGAGTCAAGACCCTCCTAAGAGACTGAAGAGTTGAGAGTCTTCTAATAGAGTTTTATATTGTCTTTCACATGCATTTTATTTGTTTATCACAAATGGGATTTTCAGTCATTCGGAGGAATAATTTTCAAATATTGTTTCAACATCGTTCTTTACTTCTCTTTATAATATGCAAGATGTGCAATTTACGATCAAGAACTTTTAGAATGCAACTGTTGTCTTTTGTTAACTCACTTGCACATAAAACATGTTTATTTGGTTTTAATGGACCTTGCTCCTTGAAAGATGTCTACATATCAATTAGCAAGAAGGTTAGAGTTACTGCATTATTGTTTTATTATAAATATTTTGGTCTACTTTAATGTAATTTATAACAAAAAGTATGCTCTTGAGTCTTAAGTATGAAAACAATATCAAACTTGCTACTTCTCAGTTCTCACAATATACAAGTAAATTACAAATCAATAACTTTGTACAAATGTCTTCATTTCTCCATAATCTCATGCAAATCAGCATTCATACTAATTTGATGCTCAGAAATTTCTATATACTATTTGTTATGGTGGAAGTTGAAAGTGATATATTAAGAACTATTTTTCCGATATGTAATAAAGAAGTCGTAGACCTGCCACCTAGATGTCAACTTTGCCCTTGGAGTTTTCCTGTCTTTAGAGCTAGATTACGTGTTTACCCTTCCTATTAGTATAAAATTGTTTGTAAAATTATGATGACCGTATTTTTCAAATGTACTGGATTTCTAAAATGACCAATCCTTCTATTATGGATTACCAAGACTTCTCTTTCCACCAAAAGAAGTCATCATGTGTTCAGTCATTTTCTTATTTGATTATGTTTATAAATCTAATTTTGTTGAGATTACATTGCAATATTTATAGATTTGTGAATACAATTAGCCTCAATTCAATTTTAAAACATATATTTGACAACGTTAAACCACATATAAAATCCGTAAAGACTGGTTGTTTGTTGCCAAAAGTAAAGGAAATCCGTACCAATCAATACCCCTTTCAAACCTTTTCCCATCTTCAATTTTAATTCCAGACTTCCTCTCATCAATTCAGAATTCTCCTCTTCAATTCTCAAACGTCTCCTCAATTCCCCCAATAAAACGCCCATGAAATACTAGAGGATTTACTATCTCAATTCTCAAATGCGAAGTAGTTTGCGAAGTAGTTTGGTCAATTCTCAAACGTCTTCTCGATTTACCATCCATCTCAATTCCTTCCAGCAAGAGGATTTTTCAGGGTTTTAGTCCCATTCGCTCCTCCATCATCGCCTCCACCGCTATCGAATTCGAAACCCCGGACCCTTATCCAGCCGCTGACAAACACTCAATCCTTCTCGAAAGGCTTCGACTCAGACACCTTAAAGATGGTGGCGCCGCCCTTAAACCTACTCAACAGGCCAAGCCGCCTAAACCCTTGAAGAATTTGGGGAAGAACGATGAAACCCAGATTCAGGGTTCGGATTTTGAGGAGTTGGGACTGAGTGAGGAGGTGCATTGGTCATTTTGTAAAATTTGATGGATCAAGATATAATGATTCACAACTTCTAAGGCGGGATGAACTGGAGTTTGGCATTCAAATGAAGCCTAGGCGTTCACGGGCTATAATACTATGCCCAACCAGAGAGCTCTCTGAACAGGTATTAAGATTTTATAGCATTTCAATCAACAAGAAAGCATTATACAGGTAGCTGAACAATGGAAGACAAATTTTGGAAGTTCATTTAGATTGGCGTATTAAGGGATACTAGGTTTTTTTGTGAATTTTAGTTATCTCTTATAATAATATAGTACTAATGATTGGCGTATACGAAGTTCTTCAATGAATGATGACCGTTAGTCCGTTACTATCCTGTTCTTTCATTTAGTACATGATTTTCTAATTCCCCTCCAAAGTTAAGATGAAGAGAAAGCAATATCCAAGTCCTTTTCATTTGTACCTTGAAGCGGAAAGAGGTGTAGAGTTGTGCTAGGTTGCATCGCAATCATTGTGCTTTACTGCTCTTCTTTTATCTCGATTTTCCTTATTGAAGAAGTTATCTATTAGCTTAAATCAAGGAGAGTACTACATTTAAGGCAGGGTACTGTTATTTCTTCATCTTTTTGTCCAACACTACTGAATTTTATAAAGTTCCTTAGGTTGACCACGTAAAGCTTCAAACTTTTACGAAGATATGATCAAGCAAGAGGGATAGATGACCCTATCACATTCTTTGACAAATTCTGATGATTGTTTCTAAGAATCTTAGGAATGCAGGTAGGAGAGGTCATCAGATTAACAATGGAGCATGACACTCTATTTTTGGTTTATAACTTGAAATCTTTGAATTCAGTCTTTTTGATTGATCTCAATATAAGGATTAAGCCATGTGGTGTTAGTTTGATACAGAAATACTTCAGTATGACTTGCTCTTATAAATTTTTGTCAAGAAGTAGAAAAGATTGAAGATTGGTAAAAAAACAAATCTTAAAGTTGATGTTTTAATGTTGATTAGAATCCATCCTCTTTGAATTAATTGCTAATTCAACCCTTAAGAGGAAGCAATGTTAGTGCAGTTTCAGTTTTCTTCCCTGCAAAATTAACCTTTTTGAGTTAACTTATCCAAGGCTGAGGGTAATTAAGAAATCCATGTATAGAGTTCATAGTTCATACCATATAATTTTAGTGTAAAAATTTACCTCATTTAGTTTGATATTTGGATGGAGCACATGGATAAATCGATAGTTTTGCCTCATTGTATAAAGTATATAGTTAAATTGTACAAACGAAAGAAAAAAAAAACAATTCAAAAGTATTACTCCCTCCGTCCCTTAATGTTTGCAACATTTCCTTTTCGGGCGTTCCAAAATGTTTGCAACATTCCTTTTCTATCCATTAATTTTTTCCCATAATACCCTTACTTTATTTATTTTATTCATATCCTAACAACACTTTATCAATCAAATCAACCATCTATATCATATTTTCTATCTAATTTCCACCATTAATACCTTTACTCAAGTATTTTATTCTTCTTTTAACACTTTATCAATCAAATCAACCATCTACTAAACTTCTTTTTTCTTCTTCTCTCCACTCATCTCACTTTTCTTAAATATTGTTCCATTCCCTTAATGTTGCACGGAGGGAGTATTAGCAATTGCTCAATAAAACAACACGATGTTTATATGCAGCCGGTCAAAATACCAAAACCGCCCGATTCTCCAGCGGAAAGGCGATCTGACGCCCTGTTCATCATCGCCTTTCGGCGCCCAATTCTTCTCCTACGAATTCGTCTCTCTTCAACCTCTGTAAGTTCCACCACTCAGATTTCCTCTCCCTCAAGCTTCTCTCTTCGAAATTTGTGTTTTTCTTTGCTAATTGCTACTATTTCCTTCGTAGTGATTTTATCCCCTCTACCTCTATGGACTCTATCTTCTCTACTCTTTCAAACTCCGCCTTCAAATTAGTTTCAGCCTCCATTTACCGAGATTTGGGTTGTGCGATTGGATGATGGGAGGGTGTGTATCGATCCAGATTGGTTGGCGTTCAAAGCGGAACTAAGTAGAAGAATAGTAGGAAGAAGAACAAGTCGTCTTCCAAATTTTTGAAACAAATGAAAGTGTACCGATCACTGTGATGACCATGCCATCAATACTCAGGTTTGTTCTGTTTCTAGGTTTGTTTTTGTCATGGTTCTTATTCTAGCCCTTCAAATTTATCCTCCTGATAATTGAAAGGTTTGTTAAATTTTTATTTTTCTTTGCTTTGTCACTTTGCTTCTAATTGTTGAAGTTAATGTCACTTTCTGGTCATTATTGAACAATCTTCCTCTCCATGAAATATATTCAATGTTCAATATCAAAGCAGTATTCAAAGTCTAGCAAAATTGGCTATTTTAATTGCAATCTGCCTCTATGTTTGATATCAAACCGGTGTTCATAGTCTGAGCTTCTTTGATGGGGGAATATGGAAGAATTAAACTTCTTGGATTAATGGAACAATATCCGAGACAGACGGGGCTGCCTGAGACCTTTGTTGTTATTCTTTGTGCTTGGCTCTTCAAACACTTTCTTAATTCTTATGCAGGTTTTATTTTTTCAAGACTTTTCAAAGAATTTGTTCTTGGTTATTTTTTAAATGTGACAAATTACAGGTACCTGGATGATTTTGAGAAGCTGGTGTTGTCGTCTCAAACAGGGTTGACAAAGAACCAGGCAAGAATGAGAATGATCCCTTGCCTAAATCTTGGTGATAGAGAACCAGGTATGTCTAAATCTTGGTTAATAATGTTGGGCTGAGGACATGCTGAATTTTAGTTTTATTTACCTTCATATATGCATGATTGCTTTAATTTTTCATCCTAACATGATTGCGAATTGTATATGATGTAAATTTAAATATTAAGATCACTGAGTAATGCATATCTTGCAATTAAGTTCAAGACGAAAGTACACGTGAAAATAGGAAGCTGGATCCAAAAAATCACAACAATTTTTCCAAGTCATTATCCTTTAATCTTTAGAATTTAGCTCAAGTTCAAAATTTGATGTATTTAAAAGGCCAATTTAATGGACGATTTCAGACAGCGAAGAAAATCCTATCTGTCATTCATCATCTTAGCTCGAGTTCATCTTTTTCGAAGAGAATAGCAAAAATAACATTATCTGAACAATAGATGTCTAAAATGGGGTGCCCGCGCTTTTATGAAATAAAATGTGCATACAAAGCAGAATAAGTACCCGCTCAACCAAGTTGTTTGTAGCTTGCCTCTCTTCTGGCTCTCATATGAATATAACCTTTGGACTCATCCTCACCTGAACAAATATCTTTTGCTTGCTTATTTGTCTGATCAAAACTCCTATTCTCCTCAATTTTCAGCTTTGTCTCATCCAATTTCCTCATTTCTGAACTTTCAACAGACGAATTTTTGTGCATATCTCCTCCAACATTCTGCTAAAAGTAAAAAAGTAATCTGTTTAATAGCAATTCAACAATTCCATCGTCTGCATAAAACTGAGATATGCATAAACTGAGAAGTACCATTCATTCCTAATGCCCCTAAATTCTCATTCTGAGTCATTGGAAGAGTTGGGTCACCGAGGGAAAACTTTCATAGTGTATGCTTGGGAAATGTATGTGTTGCTATTAAACAAACTATTGAGTTTTAGTTACTTGCACAACTACAATGGTAGGTCAAATTTAGTGATATAGCTAGGACAAAACACTATGAAATCAATTACATAATAATAACAATGGGAAATGGAATACTAGCTATATCAAATATCCCTATAATATGTGTTCAGAGATTGTCCCAGCGGGATATTAATTACTTGCACAACTACAATGGTAGGTCAAATCTCTGACCCGTTACAATAGCATGAGAATTGAGAAATTTGGTTTTATCTTTGCAATTTTTGCATAAGTTGTTAAAAGATATCCTTGCTGAAACACTTTTTGGGAGTATCTGATTTTTCTCAATGTTGTGTGGGAACCTGATTTGTTCAGTTGTTATGAAGAAAGTGGATGCTTTTTGATTTTTTATTTGTGATTCATATGTTATTTCTTTTCATATTTATTACTGAAATGGATTAGACCTTTACTATTTCAAGTGTAATCGTTTTTCTTTTATTTTACTAATTATCGAACGAATTTGGGATTAGGAACTAGGAATTAGGGTTCATCTGAACTAAAATTTGAGACTCATCCAATCGAATCCGTATTTGACTTTTTGTTAAATCAGATATGTGGTTAATTGCATGATTGGACCAAAAAAAATGCATTAGGCTTGATTTTTTGGTTCTTAAAATGGTATTTTTTATATACATTTTTTTGCTTCAGTTCATTATCCTAAAGTACCCCTCAATCCTAAAGTACCCCTCAATCCTAAAGTACCCCTCAAGTACATTAGCTATAACTTTTTTCAAGGTAATTAGTTTCATATTTATCTTGAGACTGTTGGATTTTTTTTGTTTTGCTTTTGGTACTTATTTTCATTTTCTCCTTCTAATATTGCTCTTTAGCTACTTACGAGATACTTATGCTTAGTGTGTCATCTTGGGGAAAAATTCATGAATAATCTTGAAGCCGAATGATTTCTTCTCATCCCTTTCGATTGATCCTGCTCCATCTTACATTTTCTGTAATCAGTTTGCTAGATACTTCGTGAGTGCCCTACACTGTTCTTCCACATCCATTGTATATATAATTCAGTCTTCCTATCCACACGATCCTTCTCCAAGAAAAAGAAGAAACTAAAAAGTGAAATTCTCTGTTTCCTCTGCTGCATTTCCGTTCTCCGACTATCTTATACTCAGTAAAATGTCAATATAGTTATATAATTGTGTAGAAGGGAGAGGTACTTGGTAGGTGTTTCAATGATTTAATCCACCAGTAACATTTCCCCTAATTTCCTTCACCATTTCAAATTGTTAAATGCCACAATTGGATTTTTAAAAGAGCCTTCACAATGTGAACCCAATGTCATCTGATGTTGTATGTATCCTTACTCTTACATTTTGTATTAATTGCTTAACGTTATCAACAATCTTTATGAATTGCAGCCTCCGCCTGAAAGCACCAATCAATTTGAATCCAGGATCCAGGTTGGTAATTCGTCGGTTCTTGATTCTGCTCCTTGCGCTGTTTGTGACTAAAAAAACAGCACTTTAATTGTTTACTGCGTTTTTAAGCTCTGAAATATTCATATATGTTTATGGATCATTTTACTATAGCATGCATGCATTTCAAATTAAGTTTAGACTATTATACTGAACTTACTAATACATTGAATAGATTGAATAGATACCTTGATGCATATCCCGAACTTCACAGATGACATAATCAAACTTAGAAATCCAGGTCTGTATATTTTCTCCCTCTGCCCTGCACATTTGCGATGTCATTAAATCAACATAGACTAAGAGAAAAAAGAAGAAGAGACTATACAAGCATACATAATACCCGTTGGTAATACTCACTGTCTTTCCAAGTTCATATGATATCATTGTTTATTTTGTATAAAAACGTTTCAGGGTGAATGAGTAAAGCTACTTTTAATCTTGATTTAAACATATTTTTCACACTTAATAATGGCCTAATTATTTTCTCTTTTCACTTTTTAATAATATTAAAAACAGACCCATATCTCCTTTCTTATAAAGAATAAAGAATTCTGTTTTGGGGGACATGTGTATGTTTAGCCACTAATATTCTTCTTAATTCATTATTTCTTACCATTCTTGATCTTGGTTCAACTTATGAATTGACAATTTAAGTAATTTTTTCGGTTGAACAATGTTGATTTATTTACTACTACCCTCATTTGACTTTTGCAGTGTGATGTCGCACTCCCTCAGGTAATGGACATCTTCTGATATTTTGACTGATGAGGTTTAGCTGAATTTTTTTAGAAAAGTTTAATATTTTTAGTCTTGACAATTGAAGTGAGAAAATGATACATTCCCAGAAGAATCATGTGTCATTAGCTTAAAAATAGCACGAGTACAAAATAATCACCCCCTCTTTCCCTTGAATATGAGCAATGCTTCTATGTATTAATGCAGATGATGCAATTTAGTTATTTTCCTTATGTTTTTAGCTTCTGGTTTAAACAGTACAACAACAAGCTTTTGATCTTTACAATTGCTTCTGGTTTTTAGCTCATGTCATTTGGTTTCTTTTTTGCAGCCGCCAACAAAAAATTCTATTTTGTAACAGTTTTGCATCTTTTATATCAACTTCTATTTTATCTTCTTTTTGCAACAACCAACAACAACTTCTGTTTTGCAGCCAGCACTTCTATTTTTAAGCTTCTAAATTGCAACAACTTCTGTCATCCTAGCATCCAACAACAACTTCTATTTTTCTGTAGTTTTGCCTCTGTTTTGCAGCAACTTCTATTTTTGCTTCTGTTTTGCAATAGGTTCGGTTTTTATGTTTTTGTTTATTTGCAACATCTTCTATTTAGGCTTCTGTTTCTGCTTCTTCTTTTTCTTTTGTGTTGCAACAACTTCTATCTTTAGCTTCTTTATCAGCTGTGAGCAGGTAAAATCAATTTCTCTTTTGTTTTCAAAATAAACCATCTAGAACAAATAATACATGAGAGTGTATCTATCTAATGCTCTGGGATACTGCAGTAGCAAACATGGAAAAAGTTATAGCACAAACATATTTGTCCCTCCTCTAGAATTGATGAGAACAAGTAACAAATTCCTTGCCAAATGTAGATCAACCCGGAATGCAGAGAGTGCATTCACTAATTATTGTCACTGCTCAGGTCGTTAATACGATGTGTTCTACCATCCTTGATCTTAGGAATATCCATCTTGCTATTTGTGAGTTATGCCATGGGTAAGCAACTCATCTGTTAAAATACTCAAATTTTCTGTTTTGATTTAGCATATAGAAATTATGGATTAAGACATCATCTAATAGCATTAGTATCTTTTTATTTATGAAAAAAACACTTTTGATGATAAATTTAGTTTTTGTTGTGCATTTTGTTTTTATATAAGTGCACACATTCATTATGTTGTATCAAAACATCCCCTCAACTGTTGTAGTATGACATATCTACACTACATGTAAAATTAACTTTTTATCTTTTATCTTGATTTTTTCAGTTTTAGTATGGTAAAAATCTGATGCATTTCTCTATATACATGTCTTGCGGAAACCTCAAATTTTAGCCCTGTCAAATCCTAGCTCACAATCCGGCCCTCTCAAATTTTGGCCCTGTCATTTTGGTCTGTAATATGAAGTTTCTCTTCTTTTGGCATGATTTAATTAGGGAGGTTTTTACCGAAAATCACCCGTAAAATACCGTACATTGCGCAAAATCACCTCATTAATAAAATATTACCGGAAACCACCCATATAACACACTCTGTTAGCCAAACCTCACCCATTTTCATATTCCGTTTAAACTTCGTTAAAAATTTACAAATTGAGCCCGAAAAGTTTATATTTATTCATTTTTCTGCAACTCGAAAAGTTGGGGGAAAATCATAATTAAGCAAAAAACTGGGCTAAAACCACCATCTTCTTCTTCAATAAACACATAAGATCGTCTAGATGCTTATGCTTCCTCATTCGAGATTTTCGCATCGATTCTCGGTTCGATTCCATCCTCTTCCTCTAAATCTCTGATGAGTTTTCACTAGATGAAGCATACAAAAAACAGAGGTCTTTGTTTACTAAGAATTAAGGTTTAAAAATTTATTGAAAAATTTGAGATGATGAGATTAGGTGAAATGAAGGGGAGGCTTGTCTCCTTACATCGTTTCTTCTTACCCATTATCAGCTTTGTTTCGTCTCCTCGCCTTCATTCCTTCCCAATTGAAATCGCTCCCCTTTCAGTCAGTTATATTCTCGAACCCTAGCAGCTCCAAATTAATTTTGCCCTAAAGTCGATTGACATGCAAACGTCGTTAAAACTCAGGGCACAATGATCTGCGGAAATCCAGATCTTTATAAGAATTCGTCTAACATTGAGAAATTTCCAGGCGGCACAAGAACATCGTCTTCGTCGACGGAAATCCAGATTCTCGGTTGTGAATCTGTGCATCTAGGTCCGACGCTCATTCTCGGAACGAAATGGATTCGAAGAATTAAATGCTTTTAGGAGAGTGGGGCGAGGTCGGCGGAGGCGGTGATTGTGGGGTGGAGGCGGCGGCGGTGGCTCAATCCTCAGATCTCATTTCTTGTTGAAGAAGACGATAGTTTTAGGATTTTAGCCCAAATGTTTTACTTAATTATAATTATTTCCCAACTTTTTAAGTTATGAAGAAAAGTGAATAATCATAAAATATCCGGGCTAAATATGTACATATTTAACGAAGTTTAAACGGAAAATGAAAATGGGTGGCGTTTGGCTAACGGAATGTGTTATATGGGTGGTTTTCGGTAATATTTGATTAATGAAGTGGTTTTGGGCAATATACGGTATTTTACGGGTGTTTTTCGGTAAAAAAAAACCTCTTAATTATGCTTGAGTTCAGTAAGATAATAAATTAGTATTTAAGATGTTTTTTGGTGAGATTTTAGTCGTTCGCTGTGATTTTGTTCTCGATATTGTACTGAATATATATATGCAGTCCTTGATCGAGATGAATCTCGAAAGTACCAGCCTCGGTTTAGTGAGTACATAAAGAAGGGAGTTGAAACTGAGAATCTCGAGGAGATGTACAAGAATGTTCATGCTGCAATCAGACCAAAGTGTTAAGAAACCTACAAGAAACCTCCAAAACAACACAAGAGTGTGATCACCTGAACCGCTGACATAATACCTCTCTTATGGATTGATACATAAGCAAGCATTTGATTTCACTATATGTTTTACATATTTTTCATTTCATTATTCTAAGAAACTCATTGTGTCTAGCCGTAAAATAGTTTATAATTTTGAAATTTCGATTTCAGGAGTTTGAACCATTGATACAGAAGCCATTTTCCATAGTCTATTTCCACTCAGTTGCTTCTCTACAACCGTAACGACTTCATAATTTCCTTTGCAACTCTCTTTAATCTGAATAATTTTGAATCCTTTCCCAGGTTGATATACTTGATTTTACTTTATTATTAGCGGATAAGGTTGCAGTTGAAGGTTTCCTTGCAGTGGTTCCTCATTTGCTACATGGTGATCCTGTAGACTTTACCAAACCTGGATTTGATATGGAAGCGTGGAAGGAAATTCATCAAAAGTTTAGTTCATCTCAACCTTCCATTTATCTTTCGCTTTTTCTTGAGCTTATTTATGATTCTCTTATTCATATTTTAGAATAAAGGATGTGAAGATGCAAAGTTAGTCATCTCTGCAATAAAAACTAAAGGCGTATCTTTTGCTGGAGTAGCTGGCTTTTACTGGGGCGGTATAAATATGATTTTTCGTCCTTCTTTTAACCGATTTTAGTAATTGGCTAAACAACTCTTTTTCATGAACCACCAGCAACCAAACTCAACAGTTCATCGCCTAGGGCTACCTAGACGATGTCATGGCTGGGGAGCGGAGTCGCTTTTTCATTCACTGGGGTAAAAGTCTAATGGTACATTACAATAGATTGAAAAAAATGTATAGAAGCAAAATACAAATTGCAAAATAGCAGCTTATGTGTTATAGTGTGTGTGAATTCTTTCAGGTTGTGGTAAACCTTGGGGCATTATTTGGCAGACCCGGTTGCGATGTGGCATATTAAGGAGGAGATTGCCCCTTCCATCCTCCTTCTGGTTGATTTTGGTGGTTGGCTTAGGCTTGATGCCAAGTCTTCTATTAGTGGAAGCTCTTCATATATGATTGGTCACACACAAGTTTTTCTGATCAAGGATGTGATCGTGCCTTACACTCATCTGTTGCCTAGATTGCTTCTCTTAGAGGATCAGCCATGTCACACCCTTCTTTATTTTAAGGGTGCTAAGCATAAGCAACATGTAAGTTCATGACTGAAAATGTGCTATAGAAAACATTGGTTTCTTGCTATCGTTTTAATGAGCTGTAACTTTGTTGTTTCAGTTTTTACCCCTACGAAATGCGCCTGAAACTGAATATAGGGATGCTTTCGCAATGTATAAACAACTTGCTCAAATAAATCTATTTTAACTTTTCATCTCTTGCTAGGCCTTGCTTTTCTTACATAATACTTTTAGTTTTCAAAGTCCATATGGATTGTGGATTGTTCTATTAGGTGAACATGTGTTAGTTTGCCAAGATCAGAGTGCCAACGCAGGTAAATTGTAAAGGACACTCTTAGTTTATAAACTGCTAACTTTGTGGAAGGGTGAGGAATAATAGAATCATCTACTTTCTCTCCTGTTTCTTCATTTTTTTGGTTAAGAACCTTTTCATAGGCACTGTAAGATCTTAACCGCGGATGTGATAAATAACAGTAACAAGCCATCTTTTTTTTCCTCAGCAGTGAACTTTGTATTTGTGTGTGAGTAAATGGTTTGTGTGAATAAATTCAAATTATCACCTTGTTCATTCTCTTGCCAGATCTTTTTTTTTCCCCACACATATCCCCCCTTTAATTTTGATGTTCGTAATAATTGTTGATTGTTTTCTCCTGGCTTTGGGTGTGCTGATTTTGAGGTTTTTGCATTATCAGTGGAATCCTAAGCTAAGACACTATGCACGTGGTGTTCCACAGAGCTTGGTATGGTTTTTTATTCTTAAATATTTTCCCTACCATTCTCAAATGTCACCACAAGCTGTCAACCACACATTTTTTTAATGCAAACATACAACATTGATTGCAGTTCAAAATACAATAGGTAATACACGCCTTCTTTTAATTCATCAAACACTACAATAATCGTTGGTTGTGCACATGTGCTTTAGAGATTCTTCTGTTTGAGTTTTGGATGAAACGGAACGTAAAAGCAGTATTTGATGCGGAGATTAAGGTGGTTCTTCAGCCACAAAACATAAGAAGAAGAACAACACTAAATGTTCAAAATTGTAAGATTGAGTACACTTTTTTGTTGAGGAAAATGCAAAAGAAGAAAAATAGTTGAGTGACATTTTCCAAAAGGTTAAATGTCTCCGTTACGAAGCTAATATCCTTTATTTGTAGGATGAGCGTGATTTTTTTTTTGGTAAAGGAGAGGCGGCACTCTCGCACGCTATATAGAAAGGCTAAGAAACTAAACGGGGTAAAGCCACACCCCTTACATCGTCCGAGATAGCGTTAAGTACACAATCAGGGGGATCCCCCAACAAATGCAAACCTAAAGGAAGAGAGAAACTCAGAGAAGCTAGACAATCCGCAACGCGGTTAGCTTCCCTGAAAATGTGACGAAACTGGACACTCCAGTCTCTACGTAGAGAGCTCTGGCAGTGTCCCACCAGGCTGGATAACAGATGATGAATGTTGAGGTTCTTCGTCAGAAAACCGATAGCCAAAGCTGAGTCCGACTCAAAAATAACTTGTCTAAGGCACAGGTCCCAGGCCCTTTGAATCCTAAAGCTGAGGGTCCAAAGTTTTGCTTCAACGACTGAACATGAACCCAAATTAGCAGTGAAGCCCGCAACCCATTCGCCCTTATCATTTCTGATGCACCCCCCTGCCCCAGCAAGGCCTAACTCACCTTGGACCGCATCGTCCGTATTAATTTTAGCCCAGCCCACTGAAGGTGTAGACCACGAGACCAAACACGGCCTCTTCTCCTTCCTGCGGAGGCTCAAACATGAAGCCATCTCCTTCCTGCGGTGTAGACCACAAGACCAATCAGCCGTAAGCGGGTGGGGGTTATCACGTTGGAAAACTGTCTCGTTGCGGTGCTTTAAAATCCACCAGCACAAAGTCGCAAACATGACCGGGGCGGGACCGTCCCAGCCGAGCGTATAATCCCCACGCAAATTGCTCAGCATCCAGGAGTGGGCGTTCTCAGCAAAGAAATTCTGTTGACCATTGGTGGGAACAAAGGCCTTCCATAACTTCCTACTAACCCCACAATCCCGAAACAGGTGTCCCAGAGACTCGAGCGCAAGGTTGCACCTAGGGCAAAGGTCAGACTGCGCAAAGTGCCTGCGAAACCTTTCAGCATTGGTCATATCCCCCCTTTGGCCACTGTCCACAAGAAGAAGCGAATCCTCTCAGGAACTTTGAGTTTCCAGATTCTTGTAAAAGCATCCTTCATGTTGGGGTTAGTCGCAGGGCTATGTTGAGAAAGAGAGTGATAGGCAGATGAGACCGTGAATTCTCCGGAGGGGGAAAACTTCCATCTGATGCCATCTGGGTAGTTCTCATCATCAACAACACAAACCGCTGCAATTTTAAGGAGGGCCTGGACAGGGAGCAAGTGCTAGAAACTCGCCCAACGCCATCCCCCATCAGCAGCCCAGAAATCCCGAACCATTCGCCCTCGCATATCAGAGTCGATGTTCCCGATGGCGATTGTTGTGAGGGTCTGCTCCCCCACCCAAAGATCGTCCCAAAATCTGCAGCCTCTACCATTACGGATGTTCCATCTCAAACCTTTGGACACCAGCTCATCGAAACCCCATTGGATGCCTTTCCACACATAGGATTTCGTCGGGCTTTTACTGAACACAATCTTCCCGGCCTCAAAAGTAATACCATACTTGGATTTGAAAAAATCTCCCCACAAACCTGCATCATTAGTCATCAAGTTCCAGCTCTGCTTACCTAACACCGCAAGATTCATATTTTTCACCGGCCGAATGCTCAGCCCCCCCTCACACTTGGGCTCACAAAGGTCCTTCCAAGGAATAAGGTGGAGTTTTCTTTTCCCCTGCTCATCCCCCCAGATAAAAGACCGGACCATCTTATCCATGTCATCACAAATACCTACCGGGAGACAAAGAGTATTCATGGTGTACACCGGAATGGAATTAAGAACGGCTTTCGCAAGAGTGACACACCCCGCCAAGCTTAAAGTATGGGATTTCCCTGCCGCCAACTTAGCCTTCATCTTGCTAAGGAGCGGATCGAACAAGTCTTTCATAACTCTCTGATCAATTACCCGGATGCCCAGGTAGTCACCCAACTGCCAAGTAACGTCCATCTCGCTGGCAATTTCAAGGTCGCGAGCACTATCCCTGGACATGTTGGCCGAAACAAAAATTATGGACTTACTGCGACTGATGCTCTGCCCTGAAGACTTGCAAAATACACCCAAGCAGTTCATGATGTTGGTCATTTGGTCGGTTGAAGCTTCCGCAAACAAGAGAATGTCATCTGCAAAAAATAAGTGTGAGAGTGGAGGCGCATCCCGACAGAAAAACGCCGGCTTCCAATCCCCGTTACTGATCGATTGATTAATGAGATGGCTCAATCTTTCAATGCTAAGCACAAATAAATACGGGCTCAATCTTTCAATGAAGAGAGGCTCCTGAATGTGACTCACTTCCTTATCAATATCCTTCCAAAAAGCGACTCTTCTCTGGGGAGTGGGTGGGGCGTAAACGAAAATCAGGTGCACCACTTCCATATCCAAGAGAACTTGAGCATGGATGGAGTGGTCATGAAGAGTAACAATACGAAGCTTGAAAGAGTCTTCTTTCCAAAGGAGCCAAATGCCCCCGGCGAACCCCACAGCCTCGACTCTAGTGAAGTTATCAAAGTTCAGCTTTTTACAAACATCATCGGCACGAAGCCCAGAAACGTGAGTTTCCAGAAGAGCCAGAATATTCACCCGGTTCTGATGAAGCAGATACTTAAAAGCACGTTCAAAACCTTTGCTCCCAGCACCCCTAACATTCCATGTCATTCAATTCATAAAAAACATGGATTATTGGGATGAACCAGTAACCTTGTCTTCCACCATGGAGGAGACCTCATGAAACACCTCTTCCGCCTGATCAGAATCGGAGAGACTCGGCAAATCGCCCGACGAGTCTTCCAACGCCAACAGATTGCTCCCATCCGCCTGTCCAGATTGGTTGCCTTCGACCCCAGAACTCGTCAGCCTCTGTTGGGGAGGAATCGCATCAACAACAATCAAGTCATTTGGGTTAATATGAGGGGGGTCCAGCCCAAGGATGAGCGTGATTGCATATATGGGTAGCATATATCAATACATATATAATCAACATGCTTGAACGGTGATTTTTCTTCCATATTTGATTCCTTAACTTACTTAGTTTCTGTGTACATCACATTGTTGTGCTAATAAAGATGTATCTGGAGAAAGTCTGAGGGCAATGTAAATTTTGAGCTCCTTTTGGTTTAGGCTTGCAAATTGGTGTTCAAAATATTGTAAATCGCACAATGGTGGTGTCTATCTTAAAGATGGTAGGGCTCGAGCTTTCTGTGGAGAATGCCAGGTTTGTGGATCAGGTTGTTTGGGTTGTAGGTGTTGTTTATATGTGAATCTAGGTCAATGCCTATTTATGAGACCCTATCCAGAGAAAGCACGTAACAAGCACCAATGATAAAAAAAAATTGTGTATTAGAGTTATGGTACTTCATATGCTCTTATTATATGGCGTGACATCTTTCTCTCCGTTGGAAACGGGGTAATGATTCTGCTACTTTTTTATACTTAGATTCTTGTCATTCTATGATTTATTTTAGTATATACTTCATCCTCCCCAAAATGTTCTCCCCATTAAAAATTATGACACTATTCACGTTTTATCCGAACATCGTATTTTTATAAGTAATTAGAATTTGAAGTATATAAATGTAATAGACAATGCTCGCATTTTAATTTTAAATCAAAGAATCACTCCTTCTAACGTTAAGTATCATGTACATAGTATATAAAAGACACGCAAAGAGCGCGAGTTCTCCACACTGAAGTCAAATTGAAAAAGGTAATGTCCTTTGCTTATAAAAATATTTGTTAACGGTAAACTAATTAATTTTTCTATTTATAGATGGTAACCGAGTTGTTTGATATTATTGGTAAAGTTGATGTAGCAATTGCGGTGACAAATATATACGGAGTTGGATCAGGTACGAATTGGCTTATCCTACGAAAATACGAATACATACACACCCTTCTATATACACATGCACATTCATTTACATTAACATGCACATTGCACACGCCTGCATGTGCATGTATTTTTTATATATTGTCAAAGACATGCACACATCTGCGAATCTGCAAGTATTTATGTATGTGTGTGTATGTCAATGTGAAGAGATGTGTATGTAAATTTTCCATTCATATATTCGTACAATAAAAATCATTTTCACGTGAATCTTTCCCAATATATATTCCATCCTAATTAGTAATTACAATATTTAGTTGGTAAATATTGATCTATAATGATTGAAAACTATCCAATAAGCTTAAATATAATGATAATGTTTTTCATGGACGGATGAGTTGTCCATTCTAAATTCGATATTATTGCATAATATATTTGCAAGTGTTTTCCAATAACAAATAATATTACTGCTTTGTACCTCATAAATAATAAATATATAAGAATGTAATATAAGTGATGATTTAATTACTACAATTTGTATATTAATATACATTATTTTTATATTACTATATTTTCAATATATATAACATTAACAAAAAATATACAAGGTTACTCATTGATATAACCACAATGTGTGGCCTTCCTCATATTTCGTTATGTCCATTCTGGCCCATAGTTGTCCAAGACATATATAATGAAAACAATAACCGAACCTTCTTGAAGCGATATCAAGAGGACGACCTAGCAACGACATCACCATTGAGTCCTAGACCTTGGCGTCCCTCGTGGAGAATGAGATTACATGATCCCAACTGAGCAAGCGATCGTGTCCGTGTTGGTGGCGATTGCGTCGCGATGATTTGCTGAACTTTTATGTTTTTGTTTTAATGACGTTTTTGGATTATTTGTTTTGGGTTATTTTTTTATGACTTTCTTTATTTGTTAAGGCTGAGAATTAGGTTTAGCATCCGTCGTTTTAAAGGTGTAGTCATTCTTAAACACTTACTTTCCATTCCTTTCCATATCATCTCCACCAAATTTCGCACACAAAACCATAAACCCTAAAAATCCCGTCGACTTCTACTAAGATTTCGGCCCCAAAAGTTTTTCCCTTTGCCACATAAACCTCCACCACCATCTAGAGCTTTTCGAGACGAGTCCATACATATAAGATTTGTCAAAATCGAAGTTCGTTTCCCCATCCAAAACCCTAAAATACGAACCAACCGTTGTCTGCCAAAAACCCCGCAAACCCTAAAATACGAACCTGCCGTTGTCTGCCAAAACCCCCGCGATCGCGACTCAAAAGTGGCGATTGCCTCGCCGCCGCTGACAGAACCCTAATTTTTGGCTACTTCAATGGACAGGATCCGGAGATTACGTCGTAGATATTTTTCCGGGTATGATGATCCTGGTATATTTATGGATTGGGCTCGACACATGTCCTATTATTTTGCCCAACGAGACTACGATGAGTTTGATCAACTGGATATTGCACTTGATTGCCTTACTGACTATGCTCTCTCTTCGTGGTTGCGGGACATCAAGAGGACGACCTAGCAACGACATCACCATTGAGTCTTAGGCCTTGGCGTCCCCCATGGAGAATGAGATTACAGGAATCGAGCAGCAGCAACTGCGGTCGTTCCTCTGCGACCTTCTACTGAATATTTTGCTGAATTGTCCTAGTTTGTTTTAACTTTGTTTGGTTTTATGTTTTTGAGTTTTTATTACTTTCTTTATTGAGTTTGGCTGAGAACTAGGTTTAGCAGCCGTCGTTTTATTTCCTTAGGTTTTATTGCTTATTTTCCAAGTTTTATTGGGAGTTATCTATATAAAGAGCTCCATTGCTTACATTGTTCTTTAGACGTTGAAATTGAATAGCAGAGCTTTAGTTGAGTTTTTATCTCCTTCCTTTGCTTCGACGTCATTCTACTGATTGGATCCGGAGTTGTTCTCGTTAGCGAACTGTCATCAAGCCAACCGATTGAATTCGTTCATATCTTGAGTGGACTGTCAAGACATCGTGTTCTTGGCGAATCGAAACATTCGTTACTTATCCAAACCCTAAACGAGTTGAAGAACGACGGCTTCCCTTTCTACCACGATCCTCCTGAGGCATACGAGTCATCCAGATTCGTATCACTTCTCTATGAATTTATAACTTCAAGTCAGAAGAAGATCAATAAACAATGTACACAAATACAAAAATCGTTGCAAAAATAGCACAAAATACCCACGTGAAGCGCGGGTTCCCATTTCTAGCTGATTAATAACTTTGGATTGCGAGAATACAAGTAGAAATCGATTAAAGAAGCTTGGAGTGTATCTTCGAGATCTAATTATCATTAGGTAGCAGTGTGTAAACATTGTGGATGATCGACTCAAGATTCCCAGATTCAGTTGCTAATGTCTTTCTTCAAGTCGAAGTCATTTGTTGAAGTGTTCTGGCAGCGTTTTTCAATGGAGAAAAACCCCGCACCCATTTTTTTATAAGTGGCACCCGCTTTGGGCGCATCCCGGATGCGTCCAAAACATTTTAAAAAAAACCCGGTTCAGTTTTGGGCGCACCCAGGATGCGCCCAAGTTAAACCAGATTTTTTTTAATTTTGACGGCAAAAAAAAAAAATTTGTTTTTTTCTTGGGCGCATCCAGGGTGCGTCCAAGATTGACCCGGTTTAAAAAAAAAATTGGACGCACCCGGGATGCGCCCAAAGCGGGTGCCAGTTATAAAAAACCGGGTGCGGGGTTAAACGGCCTTTTTCAATGGGCGGTTTGTAACATCATAAAATTTTATATATAGTCCAACAAAAGTTTAATTAAAATAAAATGTGAATATCGTGTAATACAAATAAAAATAAATATTTGAAGTTTTAATTACTAGACTTTAAAATAAATCTTAATCTTAATCTTAATATACTATAAAATTAGGGGTTCTCCATATTAAAGACACTGCATTTAATGCTTTGTTTTTAATTTATCATTTTTCCGATTTTTTTCTTTCCCCGTTTCTTTCTTACGTTTACGAATATGTCGCCCAAATGAAGATTTTGACCCATCAACACATGTCTATAATGGATTCATATGGAACATTTCAGCATCTTCTACTCTTCGATTTCGCAACGCCGTATAGTGAAATTTTATAGGCCGTAAAACCCGCGCTACGCGCGGGCCCAAAAAGTCTAGTATACTATAAAGCAAGGGGTTCCTCAAATTAATCACACTACATTTAATGCTTTTTTTTAATTTATCATTTTCTTAATTTTTTTTCTATTTCTTTCCTACGTTTACGAATATGTCGCCCAAATGATGATTTTGACCCACCAACACATGTCTATAATGGATCCGTATGGAAAATATGATCATCTTCTACTCTTCGATTCCGCAACGCCCTATTATGAAGTTTTATAAGCCGTAATACACGCGCGTAGCGCGTACCCAAAAAGTCTAGTGACTCCGTAAAGTTATAGTCAAGTGCATTTAAGTGTCAAAGCTATTTGAGTTTAATGCACGTCATTGCTTTAAGAGGTGATGCGGGAGCATCTGAGCTACCATCAAGAGCATCTGAGCTATCATCAAGGACACCTCGTCCTAAATCTAGAGATGTGTTAACCACTGGAGCAAGGGCTAAAGATCGCTATGAGCCATCATTGAAGACATTTATTGTAGCCCGAGCTCGTATGGTAGCCATTCAAGCTCGTAGAGATCCGGTTCGAGTCAAGATGAGAAGTCAAGTGCTGAAGAGGAAATAAAGTAGACTTCAAGACGAAACTCTGGGATTTGAAATCGCTCAATTCCGATCTCGGACGAGAGAGAACGAGCCGTTTCAAAAAGAGATGTCGGCGACATGTTTCCAAAGCAGCGACCGCTGCCTTTTTGGAAGCCCCCGCTGATTTTTGAGCAGCGCCCGCCGCCAATTCAATTTCAGACGATTAGCTACGAAGCGGAAACGGTGATCGCCACTTATGGGCAGCGACCGCTGCTTTGCCACCGGCGACCGCCGCCCTTCCAACGGCGACCGCCGCCCCACATGCTACTATTTCGATCTTATGTGTTATTTTTTCGGGATTATTTATTTATTTCAGTTCAAGTCTTTTAGGAAATACTTTTTTTGGTTTTTATTTCTTTTAATTGGCACCCTTATTGACTCTATATAAGGTTTGCCCTAGTTATTGTTTTAGCCCCCCCAGACTTTGATATTGAATACAGCGTTTATCGTTTTTCCTCCCAAAAGAGAGCTTTTGTGAGCAGAGTGCCCTGTGTTCATTGTTGTTGAACTCGCCCTAGTTGTACTTGTGTGTGTCAATCTCTTCCATAAGGTTGGTGCTATCGGGACTTCATAGAGCATCCTCCAGGTGTCTTGGCCTACCATAGCCATTGTGTTTGGTTGTAATCCATTGGGGTTTCTTCATCATTCGGTAAGGTTCTTGTTCCTAAGTTCAAGGGTTTTATCGTTGTTTGTTTTGGTTCCAATTGGCCTATCATTCGACTTATCCTTCTTTCATCTCATTCTAATTCCACCTATCTTCTCTGTTCGAGTTTTTTGTTCGAGGTTTGGTGTCTAGATCGGACAACAACGGCTTATCCCCGCATCAAGAGGTTTTGTAATTTTTTAGCACATTTGAGTGAAATTTTGGGATTTCGATGATGAATATACGAGAGATGCATAGAGGGGGAGAGTAGTTGTAAGACGGGTAACAACATGGACAATTTTACAAAGTAGGTTTTTGACAAATATAGATCTTTTTGATAGATCCGAATAACACGTGATACTTGAATCTAAGATAGATCCAGATCGAGATTTTAATAACCATTGTTATTATGATATCACTTGAGCCATATGTTTGCATTGTTACTCTTAGGGATAATTTATTTTCTAGTGCTTTTACGAGGGAGGATCCAGTGAAAATAATTCTTACGGTGCATAATACGAATTGTGAACATTACTACCTTATATGCGAATTTATAAACTAATTCACATATAAGCAGGGGCATACCTACATAGAGACCAGTGGGGGAATGTTCCCCCACTGACATTAAAAAGTTAACGAAATTGTAGATCTTTTCAAGACGAGTCCATGCATATAAAATTCATCAAAATCGTACATCGTTTGACCCCTGAAAACCCCAAATTATAAAACTCTCGCATGCTGCAAACCACGTCACCGCAATACAAGACTAGACGATCAAGATGGGGTGTTTCGAACTATTCGAGGTACGGGACGCATCACGAGGTATTCCGAATTATATCTGTACGGTAAGAGTTGCCGCACAGATAATTATATCCGAATTGTAGATATTTTTTAATTTTTTTTAAAATAATTATAACTTGTATGGTAAAAGTTACCGCACAGGGTTATTCTTAATCAAAATCTTAATTTTTTTTGTTAATCACTAATTAAGCTTGTTCGGTAAATATTAACGCACAAATCTGTGCATTAAATCTTACCGCACCGGCTTCGTATAATTTTCAATTTTTTTTCCAAAACTGCCTCTGAAACTCCGTGTGTATTAACTCTTTCCGCACCAAGCTGAACTATAAATATTACCGCATAGAATAACGTGCATTTAGCCCAAAAAACGTGTACATTTAGACGCAACCGCTAAGTATCAAGACTCTTTGTCAATGTTCAAACAAAAAACGACGCCCCTCTTAAAATGAAAAAAGTGCAATTAATCAAAATCTACATCAATTTAAGGAGAGATACTTTATATCAATATACAACATAACGGTTTTCCTATCACTCTTGTTTATATGGAAAGAAGACGCTTCCAATTAAATGTTTCAAAATGCACCCTCGTTTTGAATAGACACTCCGTATAACAGAGTTATGTCTTTTATATACTCCTAATAACGAAGCTTAAATACAATCTTTATCTCTAATACAAACTCTCGAAAGAATTATATATCAGTGCTAAACACGAGACCAGACCCCGATGAAATACAAATGCTTGAATTTGAAACAAATGAAATACGTGATATGAAATACAACTGCTTAATTGACTAGCACAATATAGGTTGAAATGTGCATTTTTATACTTATATTCTAGCGAATTTCACTCGTATGAAAATATGCTTAGAGAATGGGCACTCCTATATTCGTTTATTTGTAGGTTAACATGTAATTATATTGAATTTTTTTCTTATGTAATTTACTCTTATATATATCTAATATGTTTATTAAAAAAATATGTATTATAGGATATAGGATTTTTTTTATGTTAACTTTTTTTTCTTATGTAATATACTCCCTCCGTCCCTAAAAGTTCTTTACATTCCAAATTATGACACTATTCACGTAGTAATCGAATTTGTTAGATATCTTACAATATATAAGAACAAACATAGTGATGTGGAGTCTTGTTTGATTCGTCTCATCGATAACTTTAAGAATATCAAATTTTTATAATTTTTATTAATCTATATTTAGAGATATTAACGATATAAAACGCACATCGACATACGTGTTTAAAAGAGATGAGAAGAACATTTGGGGACGGAGGGAATAAGATTTAACATACATTTTGATAATTGAGTATTATCATCCAATAAATTGTTTAAATGATATCATAGCCTCGAGTGCTTGGAGTTGGGGCTCAAGTGCTCAACACGTGACATCGGCTATTTATGTTTCAAGGATAAATAGACTCGTATTTAAAAATCTCTAGCTCCTTTGATTTTCATGCACTTCAGGTTTTTCTATTACTGTAATAACTTTGTGATGAAATTCTTTTTCCTCGACACACTACCGGCCAGATCCTATTAAAAAATACTCTAATTTTCAACATTGCAAGGAAAGGTGTACATTTTGTATTTGTTTGAAATGTCAAAAGTTGAACTTAATGGTCAGCTAAGTCAACTGACATAGATTTGAATAGGTCAACTGATGGCATACAGGAGTATATGATACTCCCTCCCCTCCGTCTCTTAATGTTTGTAACATTTTATTTTCGGGCGTTTTAAAATATTTGCAATATTTTCTTTTTATCTATTAATTTTTCTCATAATACCCTTACTTTATTTATTTTATTCATATCCTAACAACACTTTATCAATCAAATCAACCATCTATATCATTTTTTTTTTCACCATTAATACTTTTACTCAATATTTATTTTTATTTTTTTATATCTAAAAACACTTTATCAATCAAATCAACCATCTACTCAACCTCTTTTTTCTTCTTCTCTCCACTCATCTCACATTTTATTAAATATTATGCTCATCCTTTTATGTTGCAAAAATTAAGGAACAGAGGGAGTATCATACAATACTACATAGTACTTTATTAATTTTAGATTTAAATTACAGTCCGATTGACACTTTATTTATAATGTCATTATCGTCTATAGTGGCTTTATTTTTTTTAAAGAAATTATGTATGTCCGTATTAAATAAAAGCTTTATATAAAAAAATGGTGTTTGGATAACCTTATATTTTAAAGCCTTTATGAAAAATAATACTTTAATCATCTATTTATTTATGAATTATAAATAAGCGATGTGCCAAACACATTTATTAAAAAATGGCTTTATAAAGGGAAGAGCCAAAAAAAAACTATTCATTAACAAGATATACAAGTCCATCTTCAATTTGATTGTAGATTGTAGATTACTCTTCCTGCAACTAATTTTGTTAACATTCTATGTTGATTATATTATACGTCTAGAAGTTTTTTTTCCATCTTGAAGTTAATCTATATCTTTATACTCAAAGTAGGCCATGTACTTGGAGATATCATTTTTCCCTATGAGATATGTAGTTCTAATCACGAAAAGGGGAGCATTGAAAAAACACATTTATTATTAAAAATATAAGTAATATTCATGAGACTGATTATAATTTTTTTATAAATTCTGGATTGCTGATGCATACTCTCTTCGTTTTTATTTGTTTGTCCACTTTACACTTTTTAGGTTTGTCGAGATGAGTTTTTGGTCGTTAATATCTCTAACTACATATTATTAAAAATTGTAAAATCTTGATGTTGTTAAAGTGTTCATTCAGACGAATCAAACAAGATCACATATGACTATGTTTCTTCTTATAGATTGAGAATAATTGAGCAAATTACATCGACATGTAAATAATGTAAGGTGATCAAAGTGGACAAACAAATAAGGATTAAAGCTATATAATATTCATGAGCCTGAATTCTTATAATAAAGACGTTGATGATACATGCTCCAAACTAAGTTCGCTTGACCCCATTTGCATACATCGTTAGTTACAACAAACAACAAAAATATGATCGAGAGAAGTTCGGTAGTACAATACAAAAGTGGTTGAAACATACTAAACTGAAGTTCAAATATATCATGCATCTTTTGAAGGTTAATTGTGTTGTTGGATCATTGGATACTTAGATGGTATGAAGAAATCTCAACTTCCATTTATAATGCTTCATTCCAAAAGGGTTAAATTAAAAATAAATATGTTATCTGCTCGACTTATCTAAAGACAAGTACGACTACTAATCATTAAATGGACTTAAGTAGGTCAGATCAACGATCACGATTACACCACGTCATCAAATTAGTTAATGTAGTTCACATCAAATCAAATTCAATCATTAATCCTTCCTATCAGGACAATCACGGAGTACTCCTTTTTTTCCGCAATATAATTCCTGTCTGTGTTGGTCATATTTATCTATGCGCGTTTTGTATCGTCGATATCTTTTATTTCGTATTAGTAAGATAGATAAGACTTTGATAGTCTTAAAATATTCATCGAGACAAATTAAACAAGATTCCGCATGTCTATAATTTTCTTTATATATTGGTTAAAATTTTAAAAAAATTCTTGAATTTTGAATAGCGTAAGAGCATCTACATCAATGTTATTTGGAGTAACACAATCAATTTAAAAAATGAAAAATAAAGTAATGTGTCATAATATTTGATAGAACCAATGTCATGAGTGAAGAGAAGTAACATAGAAGTGTTAATCATCCAACAAATAACACTTACACATTTTGCCAAGTGATTTTCTACCATTGATTGATAAATAGACTCCACCACTAAATCAACAATTTAACCAATCCACAATTTTCATCACAATAAAATATAGATGTATGAAACTTGAGTGGAATAACATCATTGTAGAACTAAAATAACAAATATTAATATAAAATATTAAAAAATTAGCTATGTTAATAACACCAATGTATATGCTTAAAAAACGAAAATAGAAATAATCAAATTCAGAGGTAACGCGGAGGTGGGCCATGCCATTGGCAAGACTAACACGTAATTGCGCCGACATTTGGAGGGTATTTTGGTCCATTTGGAAAATTCCTTCTCCTTTCCTCCAACTCCAACTGTCTCTCACGAGGAAATAGAGGCGACACTCGACAAGGGCATCTATAAATACAGAGCAACTCATTCCGCGTTTAATCATAATAACTTCTGTTCTTCTTCTTCCACTCTACACACGAAATACTCTTCGCTGTCTGAAGACAGATCTCTGATTGACCTAATTCAACTCATTTTCCACTTGCTCGCGCTTTCAAGGCGCCGGATTTCACTTGATTTGGATCAATTCCAACTTTTAACTAGTTGTAAGTACTGCTTTTTATGAGGTTCTTTGTTATCTTCTTGTGATTAATGTAAATTTCCGGTTTGCGAGTATGCTGTAGTTGGATCTGTTGATTAATGCTCGAATTTCACTTGTTTTCTGTGTAATTTGTGTGCTCATTGCTGATTTTGATTGCGGATCTTTCCTCTGAACATTTTGGGAGTTAGATCTCAATTTCATCTTTTTCTGATTACTTGATTATCAAGCTTAATGCTTATGGTTCAGTATGGTTTGTATTAGATCTCGTTGCTCCTTCTCATTCGAAAAAGTTATGTTAGTAGCTTTGAATCGAGTGATCCACTTTTCATTTTCATTTTTTCGATGCAGTAAGTTGCTAATTCTTGGATCATACTGAAGTTCTAATTGTTTCTTGGCAATTTCCTGTCCCTTCCTGTTTTGGCTTGAGGTTGGACTGCAATCTATAATTTTGTAGTCTTCTTCTGTGTAAATGTTTCGGTGAAATTGTTGGTTCTCAGTTACTGTATGCTGCATTTATTGGGGGCTGATATATATGATCTTGTACTTTTGTTTGTTTAGGGAGATACTTCCAAAATGTCTGCATACACTCCCAAAAACATACTCATTACTGGGGCAGCTGGGTTCATTGCGTCCCATGTTGCAAATAGGCTTATCAGAAACTATCCTGATTACAAGATTGTTGTGCTGGACAAACTTGACTACTGCTCAAGCCTAAAAAATCTCCGCCCTTCTCAATCATCCCCAAATTTCAAGTTTGTCAAGGGTGACATCGCCAGTGCTGACCTAGTCAACTACCTGCTCATCACTGAGAACATTGACACCATTATGCACTTTGCAGCACAGACGCATGTCGACAACTCTTTCGGGAACAGCTTTGAGTTCACAAAAAACAACATTTATGGAACTCATGTTCTTTTAGAAGCCTGTAAAGTCACTGGCCAGATTAGGAGGTTCATTCATGTCAGCACAGATGAGGTTTATGGGGAGACTGATGAGGATGCTGTTGTAGGAAACCATGAGGCTTCTCAGCTTCTCCCAACAAATCCGTACTCTGCAACAAAAGCCGGTGCAGAAATGCTTGTTATGGCGTATGGCAGATCATATGGATTACCAGTCATCACTACCAGAGGTAACAATGTATATGGACCTAATCAGTTTCCAGAGAAACTAATTCCCAAATTTATTCTCTTGGCTATGAGTGGGAAGACTCTTCCAATTCACGGTGATGGATCAAATGTGAGGAGCTATCTTTACTGTGAAGATGTTGCCGAGGCTTTTGAGACTGTTCTCCATAAGGGAGAAGTGGGGCATGTGTACAATATCGGGACAAAGAAGGAGAGGAGAGTGATTGATGTTGCTACTGATATCTGCAGGCTTTTTAGCAAAGACCCTGAAACTAGAATCAAGTATGTGGACAACAGACCGTTCAATGACCAGAGGTACTTTCTTGATGATCAGAAGCTGAAGAATTTGGGATGGTCTGAAAAAACAACATGGGAAGAAGGATTGAAGAAGACAATGGAATGGTACACCTCGAACCCTGATTGGTGGGGTGATGTGTCAGGAGCTTTACTTCCCCACCCGAGGATGCTGATGATGCCTGGAGGCGTTGAGAGACATTTTGATGGATCAGACAACGGGAAATCTGAAGAAGAAGCTTTCTCCAATAATCAGTCTCACATGGTTGTTCCTTCTCCAAAGAGTATCTCTTCTACAAAAAAAACCTCTACTAAGGTGCGTTAGTGTTACTAGATATTATACATTACAATAGATTTTTCTCTAAAATGGATTATTATGGTATTATAATATTTCATAATGAAGAATGATTTTGCTTCCAAACAGGGCCTTAAGTTCTTACTATATGGAAGAACCGGGTGGCTAGGTGGTTTGCTCGGTCAGCTATGTGAGAAGCAAGGAATTGAATACGAGTATGGAAAGGGTCGTTTGGAGGATAGATCTTCGCTTGTTGCAGATATCCAGAATATCAAACCTACACATGTATTCAATGCTGCTGGTGTTACAGGGAGGCCCAATGTTGACTGGTGTGAATCACATAAAACTGAAACAATTCGCGCCAATGTTGCTGGTACTTTGACATTAGCTGATGTCTGCAGAGAGAATGGGCTTATTATGATCAATTATGCAACTGGATGCATATTTGAATACGATGAGGCACATCCTCTCGGTTCTGGCATTGGTTTTAAGGAGGAAGACAAACCTAACTTTGTGGGGTCGTTCTACTCGAAGACTAAGGCCATGGTAATTCCTCTTTTTTTGTACTATGATTTGATTTTACTATGATCTTACGTTATTGGAAGTTGCACATATTGGTACAATATATGTAAATATAAGGAATTTTTTTGTGAACAAAAATGAAATTTATTTTTATCCAGGTGGAAGAACTGTTGAGAGAATATGAAAATGTTTGCACACTTAGAGTGAGGATGCCAATATCAGTTGACCTTAACAACCCGAGAAATTTCATCTCCAAGATAAGTCAGTACGAGAAAGTGGTCAACATTCCCAACAGCATGACTATCTTGGATGAGCTCCTACCCATCTCCATTGAAATGGCTAAAAGGAACCTTACTGGAATATGGAATTTCACAAACCCGGGTGCTGTAAGCCACAATGAGATTCTTGAGATGTACAAAAATTACATCAAGCCAGATTTCAAGTGGACCAACTTCACATTGGAGGAACAAGCAAAGGTAATTGTTGCTCCAAGGAGTAACAATGAAATGGATGCATCCAAATTGAAGACAGAGTTTCCTGAACTGTTGTCAATTAAGGAGTCACTCATCAAGTATGTGTTCGAGCCAAACAAGAAGACGGCTTATTCTGCTTAAGCTGAGTCATTCTCCATTTCAGTCACATTTTAGGTAACTATTTATGATATTTTTTCTAGCCGTTCATATAAGGCATTATCATCATCCATTCTTAGCTCTGCATATTCCAATCATTTCTTACTTTCTGAGGGGATTTGAATAACTTCATTTAGGCACTTCCTATTTTCTCCCCAAAAAATAGCAGTGCCTCATACTTCCTTGTCATATGTTGCTCCCTACCACTTTGTAACTTTGAATCTTATTATTTGACTCTTTCTACTCACTCTATTCTTTGGTTCAACACAATATTAAGGATTTGTTTGGATTAAATTGCGTTATCTTATAATGTAAGTGTTTCAATGCAAGATAACTAAGGATTTGTTTGGATTTCCAGAAAGATAATCGATTTGATATGAGATAATGTAGATTTTCGGGAATCTTAAATACATCCGAAACTACTGAATTCAAATACTGCTGAATATATTGCATAGTACTAGAGAGTTTTCTTCAGTTTCCTCTTTATTCTAGATTATGTGTATCATAGCTGGTCTCGGTCTACACTTAGCTTGTAGAGGATTAAGCTTAGCACAAGCAAAGCTAAAGCCCTCTTCCATATCCACCATCTCTTCACCAACTCTCTCCCACTCAAAACACTGAATCAATGACCCTAAAGCCAACTGTAGCATTGCCATGGCTAATCCTTCACCTGGACAGCTTCTCCTTCCCGACCCAAATGGAATCATCTCATACCCGACTCGATTTCCTTCAACGCCCTCGGGTTTGAACGTTCTAGGATCGTACCAAATCCAGGGATCATTCTGCATTGCCCATAAATTGTAGAGAAAGGTTGTTCCATTGGGGATTTTGTAGCCTTGGAGTTTGCAGTCGGATGATCTGACGTGGAACGTTAGAGGTCCGGCTAGGCACATACGGAGTGTTTCTTTGATGATGGATTGGAATTGGAGGTATGTGAGGTTTTTTGAGATGGGGTTCAGATAGAAGATGGTCATCTCCTAATGCTTGTTGATTTCTGATTGACCTTTGTTTAGGATATCTGGGTTGTTTAGAAGAAAACTCAGTGCCCACTCTAAGGTCCCAGCTGTAGTTCCTGTTCCAGTTCCAGTTCCTAGCACTGTCTACAAAAAACAAAACAAAGTTATTCACTGATTCTAAGTTTGGTACATGCTCCCTCCCTATGATAATCTATATAATCTATTAAAGCTAGCCTTTTCAAGGCTTATCCTTTATTCTGGCCCTATCACATTCATTTGGCAGTTTTTTATTGGTTTCTTTTAATTATTTTTATATTTCTATTTGATTTAAAATAAAACATTCTCTATTTATCTATTAAAACTAATGTTTTTCAAACCTTAGTAATTGTAGAAACAATTTGTTAAGCTAACTATCACAATTTAATTTCAACAAATATTGTTGTGGTCCACAAAAGTAATACAACAAATATGTATATACTTCACACCACCATCCCAAAGTTTTATTAAAAAACTAGGTTTTGATAAAATCTCTTTTGTTCCCTCTATTGGAGTGAAAGGAGGACTTTGGCTCCTTCATAAGAATAATCCCAAACTTAATAATCTTCATATAAATCAAATTCATTCTAATATGATTGTCCTAAACTACAACCTTTATGGAGGAAAGTTCCAGTGAGAAACGAAGTTTTCGCGTTCACAGATAACAAGTTAATGTTCATAATTTGAGTGGTAACGTTCATAATCTAGGCGATAAATTTTTTTGAGGTCATTTTGAGAAAATAATTAAAAAAAATTAAAGTTCGAAGTAATTACAAGTATGCCACCGCGTCCCTCACTTAAAACGTTCAAAAAAATTTGTGGACTATATTATGAACACTACCATCCAGAATATGAACATTGACGCGTAATCTGTGAACACGATCTGTTCGTTTTTCCTACGTTAAGAGTTATATGCACCCGAACTTTCCTCACCTTTATGATACCAATATTATTATTATTTTTGTATATGCCCCTTCTCGTGAAGAAGATAAGCCATTTTTTTGGAATCTTCTTAGCCAGATAATTGTAAATATCAATCTCCCGGTTATAATAATCGGAGACCTAAATGAAATCCTTCATCCTAATGACAAAATTGGAGGTGTTCAACCTAACTCTGCCCGCTTCATGAGATTACAAACGTTTATGAATGATTTTGACCTTTCCGATACCAAAATCTCAGGTTTTCCCTTCACTTGGCGAAAATCACAAACCGTGCATAATAACATCATGGAAAGATTGGATCGGGTGCTACTCCACTCCTCTATTGTCCCCATTCTTCCACACCTAACCATCCATCATCATTCGTTCACTACATCGGATCACGCCCTTATAACCTTCTCCTTAGGTATTAATAAAGCCAAAATGAAACTCCCCTTCCGCTATGAAAGTGCTTGGGCTCTTAAACCTTTGTTTTCCAATTTAGTTAAGAAAGTGTGGAGCTACAAATTTCATGGTACCTATATGTACAAGTTCAACTCTAAACTAAAATTGCTTAAGAAATTTGCTAGAATATGGGTGCGCAACCACAATAATCATAATTTTAACCAACTTAAAAATACGGAAGCCAAACTGAAAGCTCTCCATGCTGAATTTATAAATCAACCAGGTAATCCTACCATTCTTAAACAAATTGCCACACACTCTGCTAAATATAAAAAGCTTCTCAACTTCCAAACTGAATATTGGAGGCGTAGAGCTAAAATTAAACATATTAGTAATAATGACCATAACACTAAATACTTTCATGCCATCTCTAAAATCCGAATGAGTAAACAAGTTATCTCAAGTTTCTGCACCAAAGATGGTTTCACTATGCATGACCAAGATAGTATTTCTTCAGCTATCACTATAGAAATGCATAATAGATTCACTAGATGCCCCTTCACGGATATCTCGGATGAGGCCCTTTCTGTGATTCCAACCCTCATCACTGATGATGATAACTTAAATTTGACTAAACCTCCTTCAGAAGCTGAGCTTAGGACAACTATTTTTGACCAACCCCCTGATAAAACGCCAGGCCCGGATGGCTTCCCTATTGAGTTCTACCAAAAGTACTGGAATATTCTTAAGAAGTCTCTTAACCACTATAGACCTATTAGCCTTTGCAATTCCTCCTATAAGATTATTACAAAAATAATGGCAAACCGACTAAAGCCACTTCTTCAAAAACTTATCTCTCCTCATCAAGGTGTTTTTGTTGAAGGTAGACTAATTCAGGATAATATTTTAGCCGCCCATGAAATCTTTCATTCCTTTCACAAGAACTCCAAAGGAAAGGTTGGCTGGATGACCCTAAAATTAGACATGGAAAAAGCCTATGATAAACCGGACTGGAACTTTCTCTGTAAAATTATGGAGAAATTTGGTTTTGGTCCCAAATGGATTTCCCTTATTACATCCTGCCTCACTACCTCTTCCTATTCAGTCTTGGTCAACAATCAACCCGGCAAGGAGTTTAAGCCTTCTTGTGGTATTCGCCAAGGAGATCCTTTAGCTTCTGCCCTTTTCGTTATCTCTATGGAATTCCTGGCTCGAAAACTTTATATTGAAGCCGCATCTCCCAACCCAAGAGTAGGAATTACAATCACCAATAGAGGAACTCCAATTCCCTTTCTAACCTTTGCTGACGACACCATTATTCTTGCCAACGCTAATCAACCAAATATCAATTTTATTAAAGAGCTGTTAGATAGTTTCTCTAATCAGAGTGGCTTGAGTATCAATTATCACAAAAGTTCTCTTCAGGTGTCCAAAAATATCTCGAAAGCTCATGCTCTTTCTTTAGCATACCTTATGAATATCCCTATCACTTCTAAAATGGAAAAATATTTAGGAATCCCCATTCTGCAAGGACGTGTTACCAAAGAGGTTTTTTGTGATGCTATCAATGAGCTAAAAAAGCAACGATCAAAATGGAAAGCAGACTCCCTCTCCCAAGCTGGAAGGGCTCCTCTTATCCAAACAAACCTTTCGTCTAAAATTAATTATCTTATACAAAGCTTCCTGCTCCCCAAAGGTGTCTATGATGTCATTGATGACATTAATAAAGATTTCTTCTGGAATAAAGGTAATTCTAAACGTACCTTACTCCACTGGGACTCTATCTGTAAGCCTAAAGCTCTTTGAGGACTTGGTTTACAAAATTTTTGGGATAATAATGTGGCTCTTCAATTAAAACTTCTTTGGAAAATTATTGCACAACCAAACAACATCTGGGTGACTATTATAAAAGAGAAATACATTAAGAATAAAGACTTTCTCTCTTTAGATCGTAATACAAATCAATCCTGACAATTTAGTAGACTACTTCTCCTGATGGACCAATTTAAAAAAGGAATTCAATGGCAAATCGGCAATGGCAACTCCATCAATTTTTTGCATGATCACTGGATTCCTAATACTAATATTGCTCAGTTCAAAGGTAATGCTGCTTCAAATAAAAAATTTCTTTACCTCTAATAATCAATGGGACTACGCGAAACTTGTGAATATTCTGCCGCATAATATTATTACCAAAATTGCTGAAATTCGGATTCCAATCACACAATTTGAGAACCATGTCATTTGGACTCCCTCACCAGATGGCCGTTTCTCAGTTAAATCAGCCTATAAACTGATCAGACCTATGAACACCCCTACGATTGACACAACGACTTTTTGGAATAAGAAACTTCCTCCTAAAATTAAAAAATTCCTATGGAAGGCATTCTCTGATTGCCTTCCGACAACCGAGAAACTAAATAGATACTACCACTGTGTCTTCCCGGTTTGTAGTTTATGCGGCACTGAAAATGAAGACTCGGAACACTTTTTCTTCAACTGTCCTTTTACCAAATCTGTTTTCCAGACCCTGAATAATTCGCTTAATATTAATTGGCAACTTCCAAACTCTACTAACTTCAGAGAGTCCATTAAAGATTTTATCAACTCAACCCCTCATGGTAACCTTGCCTTCTTTTGTTGGTGGAATATCTGGAATTGTCGTAATAACAGGATTTTCCGCCCAAATACCAAGCAACTCCAATTCTCCATTGATCGGATCGCACACTCTTCTTTTGCCCAACTTACTGATTGGGATGCAGGATGTCTTCTGACCCATCCCCATAATCACCACAACACTAAGAAGAAGAGAACTGTTGTTTTCTGGAAAAAAAACCCGCCTTTGGGCTACTACAAGATTAATTTTGATGCTTCAAAAAAGCCTAGCTCTACCTCTTTTATTGGTTTCCTCATCCGTGATTCCTTAGGTCGTGTCTCTTTTATTGATCAACTAAGAATCCCTGATTCCTCGGTTCTTGTCTCTGAGGCTGCTGCCCTACTCGAAGGCCTTCGGGCTGCGATTCGTCTTAACATTAAAAATATCATTGTTGAAGGGGACAACTTGACCCTGATTCGGAGTATTCGGGACTCCCGGAAAGTCCCGTGGGAAATCCGTTCTTTTGTTCTTGATATCAAGGAATTGCTTAAATTCTTTGATAATTTTAGGGTGTTTCATGTTGTTAGGGAATCTAACAGAGCTGCGGACTTCCTTGCTAAGAAGGAGTTTGACATTCAAGACCTTAGAAGTGGAATTGCGAGATGGAATGAAGCTTCCCTTCCCCATCAAATAGCAAGTCTGAAGAGCGACCTTTTCTCCCCGCATTCGAGACTCTTACTCGTTAGGGATTTCTTCAAAATCATTCGTGCCAATGATTTAGGCGTAGTCTATGTGTAATAGATGACCTTTTGTTTGTATGTACCAAAAAAAACAAATATGTATATACTTTAATCTGCATAACTTTTTTTATTTGTTAAAAATTTTTGAGGCCCTAAAATACCACTTTTTGCAAAATAAGAAATAAAATGTAATTTCATTCCTATCCAAGCAAATTGACATCATTAATATATCTTTATTGTATATTTTTATTTTTTATTTTAGTGATATATTTTGCATTCATTTTTAGGATAGATCATAATTTTTATAAAACCACATGTCATTATTATAAAAATAATTAATTATAAATACATCCCCGTGCATGGCACGGGTATTACACTAGTAATCGTCAGTATTTTTTAACAGGTATATATATGGAGTATTTATTGACAAGTGCGCTGTACTTTAAAATGAAAACTTTTTTATATATTGAATTATGAACTTCCAAATATTATCAAATTTCATATGAGAATAGTTGGCATCATATTATATTATGGGTCCATTTGGAGAGAAAAGTTTGGTGAAAATAAAGTTTTTGGCGTTCACAGGTAATAAGTTAATGCTCATAATCTTCTCGATAAAAATTTTGAGTTCATTTTGAGAAAAAAATAAAAATAAAAATTAAAGTTCGCAGTAATTGCAAGTATGTTACCTCGTCCCGTACTGAAAACGTTTAAAAAGTTTAATGAACCAGATTATGAACATTACTATTAAGAATATGAACATTGACGTGCAATCTGTAAATGCAAACTATTCATTTTTCCTATGATAAGAGTTGTTCGCACTGAAACTTTTCTCCTATTTGAGTAGCAACGATAATATATCTATCTTTTTTTTTTTGGTGAAAAATTCGGGAAGAGCCCGAATACTGTTTTATTAAACTGGTATAAGAGTGTCTACTCTAGTCGAGAGTAAATCCAACGCGAACAAATCGTTCAAACAAGCAGGTAATTTAAATAAACTAGAGAAAGGAACTAAGCAGGAAAAAGACAGTTGAGCAAGGCCGTCAGCGACAACGTTATTTCCACGACGTGTATGTTGGATCTGGAGGTGTCCGGGGTGATCATCTATAAGCTTCCAGCAGCGTTTGATGAGATAGTAGTTGGCGTGTGTGAGCAATGTTCGAGTGTTGAGCAGTCGGCATGCCTCCAGGGAGTCAGTTTCAACAAGCAGTCTAGGGAAATTCAGTTCTGTACCACACTGCAATCCCTGGGCTAAAGCTGTAAGTTCAGCAAACAGAGCATCACCATACCCCTGTGACACCAGGAAACCATGGAGAAAAGCCCCGTTGCTGTCGCGGAAAATGCCTCCTCCCCCGATGCATCCCGGGTTTCCTTTCGAAGCACCATCAACGTTGAGTTTGCACCAATTCAGCGGAGGACGCGCCCAAGATTGAGGTGATGCTGGCGGATTATTCGTGGTGGGCAGCAGACCTGGGACTTTACTGGACAGAGCCGCTTTGTAGAGGCCGAGCTGGGAGACTACAATGGCCGATAGTGAGGCAATCCCATCATAATTCTCGAAAATCAGTTTATTTCTGCACTTCCAAGTAAACCAAACCATAATCGCAAATTGGGAAGTCCATTCATCCCTTGCCTTGATATTGAGATAAATCCAGTCCTTTAAAGAAGTAGTGGAAAAGAAATTATGGGGTAGAGAATTACCCGAAAGAGCATACCAAACTTGGGTGATGGCATTGGAATCCCGTGAAACATGGAGAGTTGTTTCTTCACAACCATAACGAGGGCAGCTAGCGTCGTTGGAGATGTGACGACGAACTCTATTTGAATTACAGAGAATGCTGTCTTGGGCTACCAAATACAGAAATTGTCTCGTGTGCTCCTGCGCCTTTATGTGCCAGATAGCAACCCAGATGGGTTCATGTGGAGTCTGAGGCGATTCTTCGCGAAGTAGCGATGCTGCTGACTTATATGTGAAGATCCCTGATGCAGATCGCCCCCAGTAGATCTTATCTGTTGCAGCCACATGAGTATTCAGCTGAATGGAAGTGAGTCTGTGGCAAACCGAGGCAGGCAGTTATTGATGGAGTATATTCCACCTCCATCCCGACGTAGTCCACATCTCAGCTACTGTCGCCCCTTCAAGAAGAGACGGAAGAGGCTGGGTGACGAACTCCTGTAATTTATTATCATCAAGCCAGGGGTGCACCCAAAATAACGTCGATGAACCATTGCCGACTGCAATCCTTAGGCCTTTTTTCAATGGTTCTGCACCGTGCACAATGCCCTTCCAAGTACGAGAGCACCCCGGAACCTTGTCGAACATGTCAATGTCTAACCGCCCATGGCAATATTTACTGCGAATAACCCGGGACCACAGAGTTGTCGGCTCCTGTAAAGTTTGCCATCCTAATCTGGCTAAAGAGACGGTATTCCGCTGTCGCATATACTGCATGCCGAGACCACCCTCCCCCTTGGGACGAGCAATAGTTTCCCAGGCGACTAGGTGCATACGCCTCCTTTCAGAAGTTGAGCCCCAAATAAAACTCCGAATGGAGCGGTCGATAGAGTCACAAACTGATCGGTGGAGGAAATTGGATTGCATTGCATACAAAGGGATGCTGGAGAGAACAGAGGAAGAAAGTGTTACTCTTCCTGCAAACCATAACGACTGTGTTTTCCAGCCACTTAACCGAGACGACACTTTGTCAAGCAGAAATTGGTACCTATCCTTTGTCATCTTCCCAGTAGACGTCGGGACTCCCAAATAATTGTCAAAGTCCTCACATATCGTCATGGACAGCAGACTTGCAGTCACCTGTTTCATTTGTAGCGAAACTGAATTGGAGAACAAAACACTACTCTTTTCAAAGTTAACTTGTTCTCCAGAGGCTGCGCAAAATTTATCGAGGCATTCCTTGATCACTAGTGCCTGCCGAGCATCAGCTTGTGCAAACAAGACTAAGTCATCAGCAAAAAATAGATGAGATAACTGAACCGAGCCGACTGTTACTGGGATCCAACTGCCATCATCAACTGCCTCCTGAATAATATGTGACAGTCTCTCCATGCAAAGAACAAACAAGTATGGAGATAACGGGTCACCTTGTCGAATACCTCGGGAAGGAGTAAAGTGGCCAGCCAGTGTGCCGTTTCATAGCATGTTCATGGTTCCCTGCGTTTGACAAAGCATAATAACCTCAATCAAATGGTCGGGAAAGCCGGCTCCCTGCAAAGTAGCTCTAAGAAAACTCCATCGAATGCGGTCATAAGCCTTCGCCAAATCAATTTTTAAGAACATCCATCTGTTAGACTGAGAACTGTTCATCGAATGGAGTGCTTCTTGAACAACGACTACATTGTCTATGATTTGCCGCCCCGGTATAAAAGCTGCTTGTGTTGGCGAAATTAGAGAGGGCAAGATCGGTTTTAAACGGTCAACAATTGCTTTAGTGACCATTTTGAATGTGACATTCAGCAGACATATAGGGCGCAGATGAGCAGGAGTGGTCGGGTTAGGAACCTTATTTAACAACACCATAAGGGCGTCTCCCATGCCAGACGGATAAACACCCTCATTCAGAAATTTCAAAACTGTCTGACAAACTCTCGGGCCTACCAACTCGCGTGAAAACCGTCGGGACCTGGCGACTTATAGGGGTTCATTTGTTTAAGAGCAAACCATACATCAGACTCAGAGAAAGGCGCTTCCAGACGTACAGTGTCATGCGAATCTAGGGGCGGAAAAGTCGTTCTCTCAAAGAGAGTGGGCTCGACCCTCACACTGTTTTCAGCCGAGTAGAGTGCAGCAAAAAACTCACGAACCAGCTGTTGTAATTCAGAATCTGAAACCCAATCCCCTGCGCTATTTTGTAGAGACATGATTTTATTTCCTCGTCGACGAATGATTGTCGAGAGGTGATAAAATCGTGTGTTCCTATCCCCTTCAACTAGGAAATTCGTTCTTGATTTTTGAAACCATAATAACTGCTCCTGGTGAAGAACAGTCTCTAGTTGAATTTTCAGCTCTCTCTCTAAGGCCAAGCAAGCAGATGTTGGTCGTTGCGAAATCCGCTTCTGAACATATTCCAATCTCGCCCACAAAATTTTCTTTCTGCTGAAGATATTCTTAAATACTTTCTTGTTCCACAGTGACAGATGATCAGCCAGAAGAGCTAATGACTCAGCAAGACTAGCCTTTGAAGGAATTGTGTCCTTTAATGGGATGTGCAATTAGTTATTATGAAATAGGACTATTTATGCAGATTAATAATTCAGATATTTTAGGAGTCGCATGCTATTGCTAGTGGCCAATACGACTTATGGGATTAATCAAGTTAAGCCCATGACTAGAATAACTGGGTCCTATGAGGTCACACACTTAGAGTTTATGGACTGGATCAAGCGAATCCGCAGGCCCGGTAAGCCTATTGGATTTGAAGTACTTGGGAGAATTAAAGATATAGATTGATTATCAAGTAAAAGATAATAGTTATCTATTACTTATTGATAGAAGGATATATATCTTGAGAGATATATGGTATAAGATAATATATATATTAGATATATATTTCAAGAAGTTGAGAGAGACGAGATACCACAAAAAAAAACCTAGCCGCAATTTACAATTGAAGAGGGAGGGCTCGGTCACATTCCTCGATTGAGAGCAAAAAGTTGTTCTCCGTTCGTTATTCTCCCTTGTGTAAGATTATATCTTCGAGTTGCTCGGTCTAGCAGAAGAGACTCAAAGGTGGTCCAGTTTATTGCTCGTGTGGACTAATTAGAGCAGTCACACTTGGGGCTCTAATCTCTCCATTCCAGTGAGATTCAAACACGTATCAAGAGGTATTTATTCTTTTCTATGTACGATCTATTTAGTTTATGCATGAGATCCTTGGTTAGATGTTAGGAAAACGTTTTCTGAAATTCCGCTTTAAGCATCTAAAATCCCAACAGTGGTATCAGTTGCCTCTTGCATAAATTGATTAGATCAAATTTAAAGGTTAAAATTTTGATGCATGTTCATGTTTTATCTTGATTCAATTATGTAGAAATTGTTTGTATGGATTAATTTGCATGACTTAAACGAAAAATTTGATTTTTCTAGCCATAGAATTCATGAATTACATATAGGGTAAGTTGCTGATTTTTTGAAAATTATGCATGATTTTGCCCTAAAGTTGATTCTTTTGATTAGTTTATGCAATCTGTTGTATATGTTTTGAACATACATGTTAAAATCTGATTTCTCATGTTAAAACTATGAATCAAGAAGCCTGAATTTTATGAAAATCCATTACCATAAATTTTCCAATCGAGAGTTGTAAAAGTTACAAACTTTAAGTGGGAGAAACACTGTTAAGAACGGAAAAGATGGTTCAGGATCAATGAGTCGGCCCGATAGCCATTCTGATGGCGATGCAGGCTGGACATGGGCGGAAACAGCACTACCCCGGTGGTTGTGCTGTGGTGGCCGTTGGTGGTCCACTAACGATCCCAATGATATTATTTACCAAGATAAGATATGATATGTGATATTCTATCTTAATAAATTAGATTTATTTTAATTAATAAGATATTTGATATTTTATTTGGTAAATAAATATTTAGTTAAATGTTACAAGATATTTTGATATCTTATTTGGTAAATTTTGAGTTACCATATTAACTGTTATTTTTGAATATTAGATTCATCATTTTTAGCAAATTAATGATTAATATATGATATTAATTCCATGCACAATTTAATTGAATTAATATAATTAGAAATCAGTTTCTATATTAAATAATTAATTTGATTAATTTTTTATGCTTTTTAAATTTGGATTAATAGCATATTTTATTTAGATGAAATTTTATATGTTATTATTGCATGCGGGTTTAATATTATGATATTATTGCATGCGGTGACTAGTATGACGCACATTAGGATAGATAAATACGATCTGCGTATCGTTATGTTTTTCTTGTACACGATCTGCGTATCGTTATGTATTTTTGTAATTTAAATTTCTGCAAGAGAGTTTATTTCAATTATATGTAAAACAAGAAGAAGGAGATCCTAATGAGGCTAAGGATGAAGATCCAAGAAGAGGTGATTCAAGGATGAAGATCCATGAAGGACCATGAAGGACCACAAACTTGAAGATTAGATCTTTATTTGGTTTTTAGGGGCCATACTAGGATCACAATTTTTATTTATTTATTGCATTACTTGAATGCTTTAATATTTTCCCACTTTGCATGCTTGCTTGTCTATTTATGTTATTTAGTTCACTTGTAGATAGACAACATTGCATGCTTAGGTCTCTTAAAAGAATATTGAGATATTGTCTTTCCATATCATAACCCATGAGGCCCTTAGAATTTGTTGGATAGTTTTCGCCTTAGCGAGGTGTCCTTCTTTGACTTTGGGATAGTGCGGGCATGTCTAATAGGGGCATGTAAACCTTGATACGGTTATACTCAACAAGAGACCAAAATACTTAGTTTTGGATCTTGAGGCATAAAGATGAGTTTAACATAAGATGTGACCATCAACCAAGAGTTATAAAGGGTTATAATTAGTAAAGAGTTTACTTACCTTGATTACATGAGATTTGGGGAAGTGCCTAAGTACGCTCAAGTTTCATTTAAGATAGGATCTTGGAATCATTTTACTCAGGAAGGAACAATTTTTAATTGAGTAGAATGCGCAATACCTTAATTTTTATATCTTGTCTAAATTTTAAGATATTGCAGGTCAAGCATAATTTATCTGCATTTTTTTTATTATTCTGTTTCTGTACTTACTACGTCTTCTGAACACCTCAAAATCAATCTCCACTCAATTGTTGAGAAAAATAAGTTGAACGACACAAATTTCTTTGATTGGGAAATAAAATGAGAAATGTTCTCAGAACTGAGGGTAAACAGGATCAAGAAAGGATTTACGTTACTGAAATCTTAACAACTAACTCCAATGATTGGGTATTAGATACCGGTTGTGGTTCTCACATTATTTCGAATGTGCATGGACTAAGAAATAGGAGAAGGTTGCAGAAGGGTGAGATAGATCTCCGTGTTGGAAATGGAGCAATTGTTGCTGCAATTGAAATTGGAGATTATAGTCTATCTTTACCTTCTGGCTTAGTTTTAGAACTTAATAATTGTTATTTTGTTCCTTCCATAACTAAGAACTTGATTTCATTTTCGGTTTTGCATCGTGAGGGTTATAAATTTGTTATTGATGATGGTTTTTCCATTTATAAGAATGACATTTTTTATGCCCAAGCACATATGACTAGTACTGGACTATACAGATTAGTGCTCAAATCCGATGTATATAACGTGGATACTAAAAGGCAAAAGTCGAATGATATAAGTGAAGCCAATCTATGGCATTGTCGCTTGGGCCACATTAGCATCAAACGCATGAAGTAACTCCAAAATGTTGGACGTCTAAAGTCATTTGATTTTGAATCATTTGAAACATGTGAATCATGTCTCATGGGCAAGATGACAAGGTCGCCTTTCACTGGTCCAAGTGAGAGGACTACTGAGCTGCTAGCTCTCATACATACCGATGTGTGTGGACCTATGAGCACAGAAGCTAGGAGAGGCTATCAATACTTTATTACTTTCAGAATGAAGTAGAGAAACAAACAGGCAAAAAGATAAAGGCACTTCGATCAGATCGAGGGGGTGAATATCTGAGCCACGAATTCGACCATCATTTGAGGAGTTGTGGGATTCTAACACAACTGACTCCACCGGGTACACCACAGCTGAATGGTGTATCTGAAAGAAGAAACAGGACATTGTTAGACATGGTCCGCTCAATGATGAGTTTTGCTAAGCTTCCTACATCCTTTTGGGGTTATGCCCTCACTACCGCTGCATTCACACTAAACAGGACTCTGTCACGATCAATTGACAAGACACCACATGAGATATGGTTTGGGAAGCCACCCAGCTTGTCATTTCTGAAGGTCTGGGGATGTGAGGCTTATGTAAAGCGTTTACTATCTGATAAGCTCGCACCCAAATCAGACAAATGCTTTTTTATAGGTTACCCCAAGGAAACGAGGGGTTATTATTTCTACAATCCCGTTGAGAACAAAGTGTTTGTTGCTCGGGATAGTGTCTTTTTGGAAAAGGATTTCTTTTCCAAGAAGTCAAGTGGGAGAAATGTTCAGTTTGATGAGATTCAAGCAGAGCAACAAACTCCACAGCATGAGGACATAGAACATATGTCAGAGGAACTTGATTTTGGAGGCATACCTTCACAAAGGGAAACCACCCTGATTCAAGATGAAGTTCCTCAAGTAGATGAAGCACCCGAGGTCCCACATATTGATGTGGTCAATCCTCCAGCTGAAGAGGTCCCACATACTGATGTGGTCGATCCTCTGGCTGATATCTCTCCAGCTGTGGGACCACTTTGGAGATCAAACAGGCCAAGGCGGCAACCTAGACGATATGAGGATTTTGTCTTGACTGCTGATGTTCTACTTTTAGAGAATGATGAGCCTGCTACCTATAAACAAGCAATGGCGGACCCCGACTCCGAAAAATGGCTTGGAGCCATGAGACCCGAAATGGACTCCATGTCTGAAAATCAAGTTTGGGACTTGATAGATTTGCCTGATGAGGTAAAACCCATTGGATGCAAATGGGTCTTCAAGATCAAAACAGACAAGGATGGAAATGTTTCTGTCTATAAGGCAAGATTAGTTGTAAAAGGATTTAGACAAGTTCATGGTATTGACTATGATGAAACGTTCTCACCGGTCGTTATGATCAGGTCCATTAGGATAATCCCAGCCATTGCCGCTTATTATGATTATGAGATATGGCAAATGGATGTCAAGACCGCTTTTCTAAATGGTTTTCTAGAAGAGAATGTATACATGATGCAGCCAGAAGGTTTTGAGGATCCAGAGAATCCTAGGAAAGTATGCAAGCTTAAGAAGTCTATCTATGGACTTAAGCAAGCATCTAGGAGTTGGAATCTTCGTTTTGATGAAGTGGTCAAAAAGTTTGATTTCATCAGATGCGAAGAAGAACCCTGTGTTTACAAGAAATTTAGTGGGAGCAAAGTGACCTTCCTGGTTCTATATGTGGATGACATATTACTCATTGGAAATGATATTCCTATGCTGGAGGCAGTGAAGGAATGGCTTAAGAAGAATTTTTCAATGAAGGACCTAGGAGAGGCAGAGTACATATTAGGCATTAAGATCTATAGAGATAGGTCTAAGAGACTTATTGGTCTAAGTCAAGAAACTTATATAGATAAGGTCCTTGCTAGATTTAATATGGTGAATTCTAAGAAAGGATTCCTTCCTATGCAACATGGCTTACGTCTCAGTAAAACCCAGTGTCCTAAGACACCTGGTGAAATTGAGAGAATGAGTAGGATTCCTTATGCCTCAGCCATAGGATCCATCATGTATGCTATGACTTGTACTCGTCCAGATGTTGCGCACGCTTTGAGTGTGTGCAGCAGATACCAATCAAACCCTGGAGAGGCACATTGGTGTGCAGCCAAGAACATTCTAAAGTACTTGAGAAGGACTAAAGATGATGTCTTAGTGTATGGAGGTGATGACGAATTGGTCGTCAAGGGCTATACTGATGCGAGTTTCCAGACAGACAAAGATGATTTTGAGTTTCAGTCTGGATACGTCTTCATTCTGAATGGAGGGGTTGTCATCTAGAAGAGCTCGAAGTAAAAGAGATTTTCCTAGCTTTATATGTGGATGACATATTACTCATTAGAAATGACATCCATATGTTGGAGACATTTAAGTACTGACTTAAGAAGGATTTTTAATGAAGGACTTGGGAGATGTTGAATACATACTAGGCATTAAAGTCTATGGAGATAGACATACGAGACCTACTGGCCTGAGAAAGAGTTAGTGTCAATGGTGTATAAGAAAGAACATCCTATGGTACTTAAGAAGGACTAAGGATGAATTCTTGATTTATGGAGATAATGACGAGTTAGTCGTCCAGACAATTACTACAAAAGTGCCACATGATTCAATACTATGTTGATAGAGAAGACATGAGGTTGTGCACATTGCACAGATGATAAAATTGCAGATATTTTAACCAAGCCTATATCTAGACCCAAGTGTGACAGTCACATTCGAGTCAAGGGGCTCAAACACATTGGAGACCTCTTTTAAAACATTATTTGTTTTATAATAAATATTGTTTATTGTTATCACATACATTTATGCTTGACTTATATATGAGTTTCGTATTATTATTTAATCATTGCTTGGGATTAGATAATGTATCCAAACAATTTTATAGTTAACAAATGGGTTCATCAAAACTGTTTTGGTGAATGGAACCCCATTAAGTGAACTGAAATTATAAAATTGTTAGAAGTCCATGGTCTGAGTCATTAACTTGGATACAAATGACTTTATTAAAGACCATATTGTGAGATTGATTGATAACACCGGGTTTCATGTGTTATGGGGACATAGTGATGTCTAATCAATTACATAGGTGTGTATAGCGATACATATCAGACATACCGATCTTAGGATTCTTCAGGACATTACTGTAGAGTTCTAGGAATATTCATGATTAGTGAGTTCCTTAGACATGAGTATGATATAGTTATCATTTGGCTGCTGGTATGTCTTTGACGCTGTTAAACGCTGACCGTAAAAGGCAGTTATAAAGGCAGTGATTGGGATTGCCAAAAGTTGAGTGGGAGCTATAGTCGTACAAGATTGGATTTGTCCTCCTATTCCATGTATACCATGATACATTTGGAAAGGGTTGGTGTCTCGGCCACTTGAAGAGTGAGAACTGTGAAAACGCATGGCTATGCTCAGATGGATTATTAGTAATCACCTGTAATGACAGTTCGATCTCAAGAGTTCAAGAAACATATTTGGCGGAAAAGGTGAGTTTCATCGTATAGTCAAATAAGACACTAAGTGACAAAGGAATTTTAATATTGCACACTTGTTTTAAGGACAAGTGGGAGACTGGAGGAATTGTGTCCTTTAATCAGATGTGCAATTACTTATTATGAAATAGGACTATTTATGGAGATTAATAATCCAGATATTTTAGGAGTCGCATGCTATTGCTAGTGGCCAATACGACTTATGAGATTAATCAAGTTAAGCCCATGGCTAGAATAACTGGGTCCTATGAGGTCACACACTTAGAGTTTATGGACTGGATCAAGCGAATCCGCAGGCCCGGTAAGCCTATTGGATTTGAAGTACTTGGAGAATTAAAGATATAGATTGATTATCAAGTAAAAGATAATAGTTATCTATTACTTATTGATAGAAGGATATATATCTTGAGAGATATATGGTATAAGATAATATATATATTAGATATATATTTCAAGAAGTTGAGAGAGATGAGATACCACAAAAAAAAACCTAGCCGCAATTTACAATTGAAGAGGGAGGGCTCGGTCACATTTCTCGATTGAGAACAAAAAGTTGTTCTCCGTTCGTTATTCTCCCTTGTGTAAGATTATGTCTTCGAGTTGCTCGATCTAGCAGAAGAGACTCAAAGGTGGTCCAGTTTATTGCTCGTGTGGACTAATTAGAGCAGTCACACTTGGGGCTCTAATCTCTCTATTCCAGTGAGATTCAAACACGCATCAAGAGGTATTTATTCTTTTCTATGTACGATCTATTTAGTTTATGCATGAGATCCTTGGTTAGATGTTAGGAAAACGTTTCCTGAAATTCCGCTTTAAGCATCTAAAATCCCAACAGCCTCACCCGGCCTGACGGTAGATATATAATTTTTGAATTCTTCATGAGTTTGCCGGGCTGCAAAAAACCGGAACGGGCGCGTACCCGAAGAGAGCAGTGTCCTAGGTTCCATTTGGACAAGCACGGGGCGGTGGTCTGAATAAGGCGCTGATAAATGTCTGACGTGAGCTTCTGGGAAGCGTAAACGCAATTTAGTCGTACACAATGCTCGATCCAGCCGGGCACCATGGAAGGTATTAAAGGTGCGACCTGTTGTCCAAGTGTAGGCAGGCCCCGTAAAGCCTAAGTCCACAAGGTCAAGGTTGTTAAAGAAGTCTCGGAACAGTTGTGATGCCCTATTAGACCCGACAGAAGATGAAGATCGTTCTTGGGCGGATAGGGTGGCGTTGAAATCACCCGCAAGGAGCCATGGTCTACGGTTCGTAACAGCAAATTCTTCAAGAGCTTGCCATAGCTCTCGGCGGGTAGAGGGGTTAGGCGAAGCATAAATAGCACTCAGAATCCAAGGCTCTCCCGAACGACGAGAGACTTCCACAGTCAAGTGTTGAGTGTGATGGAGTAGTGGACGGACAATCACATCAGCAGTTTTCCAGAACAACCATATACCTCCAGAGAAACCCTGAGCATCCATTCGAAGAACACCATTATAACCAATTCTGTCACAAACGGAGTCTGCTCTAGTCCCACTGATTCTTGTCTCTACTAAGATCAACAAAGACGGGCGGTGGGTACGGATCAACTCCTGCAAAGCATCCATGAAATTCGGCGATCCTGCGCCACGGGTATTCCAAATTAAGGTACTGAGCTCTATCATTAAAAATGATTGTAAAAAGGACCCAAGATTGTAGGGCGAGTAGGCTTGGAATACATCGTCAAGACGATGTAAGGCATGCATCACTGATGGCTTGGGGTACTGAGACCCGACAAAGGATTGGCATGGTTTCCGTGATCAGAGGGAGAAGTTCCACAATCATACGGTTTGCTAACCTCGGGAGATGTAGACGAAACGGCCCGGTCCGGTGGTTCGAAACCAATACGCTCTGTCGACTCATTACTCGCGTGGACCAATTCACCTCCGGAACTCGCTGAAGTAATTGTTCCATCTTTAGCAGCAGCAGGGACAGGTCGTGTGGCTGGATTTTGCACAGGGGGGCGGGTGAGTATCTGTGTCTTTGGTGGCATAGAGGTCTTGGTCACAGGCTTTGAGTTCCTTAAATTGGCGTTATGGGCTTGGGATGGATCTTTTAATATCTGCTTCCTTAGATAGAATACTATTTCTAGGAGGTTTGCCTTTATTTTTCTTTTGTAGGGCAAGTGCGGAATCCCTGCTATCTTTCTTTTCCTTTTTCTTTTGGGTGTGGGCCTTCTCAACCGAATTAGCTGACTGAATCGAAGATTCCGCAATCACAGGATCTACAACAACCACATCCTGAGATTCTGTACCGGTATTCTTGGAACTATCGTCGACCCCACTAGCCGGCGCCGTTGCCCCGATCGACGTTGTTGTTTGCTCAGGTCTTACGTCGTCCGAGACAGTTTGAATCTCTTCCTCAAAGATTTCCTGGTCAACGTCCCCTTGTTCCTCGGACCCCAGCAGATGAAAACGGGAGCCAGAATTAAGGTTCTGATTTGGTTTCGCAGAAGTATGCTGCTGTTGGTTCTCAGTCGGTTTCGACGTTGATTCTTTTCTAGGTTGAACTTGACCAGCAGGTTTACTATTGTGGTTGCTGGTGTGTTGTTCCTGCGAACTATTTCTTGCCCTACGGATGAATTTCTTCGGCTTATTAAAGTCTCCCCATTGTTTCTCCAAGCAAAGGGCTGCCGCTGCTTCAACTGGATCGACCTTTGACCCCGATCCCGAAGCTTGGTCTGGGAAGGCAATCGGGCATTTTTCTTCCACATGACCAATTATACCACATTGGTAGCACATCTATTTGATTCCTTCATATTGGATAACCCATATTCGACCTTGGAATCGAAACCGGGAGAGCAGTGGTTTTGCCAAATCAATCTCAACGGCAATTCTGACAAACTGTCCACGATCAGCAGCAACCGTCGTCCTGTCGACACGTAGAACCTGCCCCACCAGTGATCCTACTCGCTGCAGAAACCCATCGTGAAAATATTCCATGCTCAGTCCTGGGATTCGAATCCATGCCATAAGAACTTTTGCTTCGTCCTGATATGGATTGAAGTTTGGAGCCCATCTTCGAAGCATTAGGTAATTGTCTCCAATCATCCATGGTCCTTGTGTCATGACGTAATGGAAGTCATCATCATTTGTGAATTTTGCGACATAGTAATCATTGCCGATATCCACCAGAGAGTATGCTCCCCTGAGAGTCCATCTCTGATCTAACTTGCGCTTGATATGGAGATAACCAGGGCCCTTGTCCAGCAAATGAACTATCAAAGAGCGGATCCAAGGACGTCGAAGTTCTCTTTTCTCCTCTGTTGAGAGGACTAGAGCAGGGCATGTTGGATCCGGTTCTTCAGGTTCTGCTTCATCATCTTCAGTATCATACAAAACCGGTCTCTCATTCCAGACCCCAACATCAGTATTAGGATTGGTGGCTGTTTCTGGCTTCTTCGTGGTAGGATTTTGTGGCACAACGGAATGCTGAATCACTGCATCTTTGAAGGATAGTATGCCAGTAGTTGTAGTACCCTTAGGCAATGCATTAGCTTCAGCGATGGAAGGGAATACATCATGGTTTGGCTGGTACAATGGGTTGAGTGCAGATATGGGAGGAGTCCCATCGACCTCCATGGAAGCGGATTGTTCCGGATCGTTTCCGGGAGACGAAGCCATTCCCCGGAGTTCTAATGTTCAATATCAGGCGGCGCGTGGGAACTTGGTTGGGCGCGTTCTTTTTCTACTAACAAATCAACTAACGATAATATATTATCTGATGCGAGACAAAAGGACCCTATGTATTTCAAAGTATCCATCTCTTACCCTAATAAGAAGCTCTTGATCAACTGATCTGTACAACACTCAGGATCACCTTCTTGAATTGACAACAAAACATCAATAATCCCTTCCTTCCTCTCTTCACCAAAATCTGAATCTCCATTTTCAGACTCCATCATCTTCTTCTTCCTCCTACATCCATCAATCAACTCCTGCACGAAACCGTCGTCATCTTTGTGCAACTTCTTCAATTGCTCTTCAAAGTTGGAAATTCCACCAAACCACCTCAAAATGGGCACGAAATCATGGCTAATGTTGAAAGCACCTCCGCCCACAAAAGTCCTTTCTACCCTTTCCCGGTAATGGACAACAGCTTTGGTTTCCTCCACCGCGCTGCCGATAATCATCATCATGAGGTTGTTTAGTGTTAGCCTGAACATTGCAGACTCACTTTTGCTCGAGTCTTTGTATAGTCTCTTGATGAATTTCCTGCACTTTAATGCTTATCAACTGGAGTATGTTAGACAGATCTCAACTTTTGTTTGGATTTTCTTATCTGAGTAAATTTTTAATTTATCCGGTTACCAAATTTTCAATTTTTTTCATGATAAAAAGTTGAGAGCAAACTTTGTTTGGTATGGAGACGGTTGATATAGCATCAACAATAGGAGTTTGAACTAAAACGTTAGTGAAAATAGTGTTATGTAATATAATCTCAAGCTTTGTATTGAACTATATGACCTTTGTATTCTTGGTTTAATTAGGCAAGCAAACTAGGCTAGTAGAAACTAGGAACATTGGCTTAAGCCTCTTTGACATTCTAACTTGAACCATTGAGCCACTAAGTGGCTAGAGATACCAATCCATTATTGACTCACTTGAATCTAGCCAAGCCTTAAGGCTCTGGTTGGTCTTATGTGTTGGAACCGAATTTTCCGGGTGTCGTTGGTGTCAAATTATGAGAGCGTTGGTTTCGTCTCCGCGAACACTATTTTGTAGTATGCTCATACGTCTAATTCGGGTTCCGTTTAAATGAGAAATGAGAGAGATACATTTAATGCAACTAAGTTGAACTTTGAGGTTTAAAACTCACTAGTATATAAACTAGGAGTGGATTGTAATGGTTGTGATTGGGCTAGAGGAGGCTATCCTGATATGCTTGGGTCTTTGAAGACCACATGCACGCGGTTCGGTTCGGCTCTTGGGTCTCGTTGGAGGTTCTCTTTTTTGGGCCTAGTCCAATTCGAATGGACTAAGTCTATCAGATTACCAAGCCTTAAAGCCACATTTAACTGTATCTGTGCACTAATGCCACACAAATTTTGACCAGGTACGCCTATTCACTACACGCAGATTTGAGTAGTGAATGCTCGGGATTCTCTCCTGCAGCCTATAAAAGGAGCTGCAGATGTCTTAACTCAACGCACTCAACATCAACTCATTTTCTTCTACACTCCTCCACACAATTTTCTCTCTATCACTTTTTCCTCAAGTCTGAGAGTACACACATAATCTAGCGTTTGTCGGCTTCTAGCTTTGAGTTGTGCAACCAGATGTGTTAGCAATTGTAACATGTGATTCGGAACAACGGTAACCGTCACATTATGGGGAGTTTTTAGAATTAAGGAAAGATATTATAATCTCGACTTTGCTCCAGTTAGAACGATCCAGTTTTGGTATTGGTTCGACTACTTTTTCTCTTCTCTTTATTCTGTTTATTTCTTTTATTGTATACAATTTGTAAGTTGTGGAAATATAGGTTCCTACATTATTAATGTTGAGCCTGTCTTTAGTTGCTTGTGTTACTTGGATCCCACAATAATTGTGATGGTTTAGACCTCTTGCTTTTGCTTCTGCATTGGAATTTGAACCACTTCAAGCTACTTCTTGACTTGAAGCTTGTCGTGTTTATGGAACACTTCGTTTTGGACATCTGAAGACGAGGTATTTACCCCTTCTTTTAACCCTAAGCGCCATATCCTCTCCTCTTCTTCTGGGATGCTATGGGAAACCCTAAAGAGCTCTTTTGACTATGATTATCTAGAGCATCCATGTTTGCTTTAAAGTCTTGATTTGAATCTTTAAGAGAACACAAAAAGATGTTGAAGTTGATATTTATGAGGCGTTGGTTCAAATATTTGCTTAAAGCTTCGAGGTTTTCCATCCAAGAGACTATCTATTTGCTCTTCTTTACTTCTTGTCTGACTTGTGTGTCTTTGTTTTTCTCTGAATTGTTGTTTTATAGTTTTTATCGCTTGTGTTCTTGCTTGTAAGTGGATTTGTGTATAGCCATTTGTTGCTTAGTAGAATGGATGAGTCTCCCCCTCTTGAGGCTCCACATATGTTAGATCTTTTTATTCGAATCGCGTCAATAAGCCCTTGTTTTTAAACTTATTTTACTTTCTTATTTTCAAGTCGCTTGCTTTTGATATAGGACGATTTTGGTCAATTCGAGAAAATATGAATTCACTTCAAATAGTTTTAAAATACTACTAACTAGAAAAACTATCTCTACTGGTTGACCCAACCCGTGAAAAACTCGATCTAACTCGATCCAAGATGTTAATGAAATCCAATGATTTGAAAATCAAATGACCCGAGACTCGTTGGATCAAATCCGTACCGACCCAAAACTCATTAAAAGACACATTTTCTTATTTCGTTTGCCAAGTCTATTTGTAGGTGTTCAATTTACACATTGCAAACCAATCAAAGATGATAGTTTTAGATGACATACAGGATTTTGTTTCCATTGTGGAGCCACCACACCATGTGAGTCATGTGACTATGTAATGTAGGTCCCATTTCTATATTCCCCGAGGAGCTCGGAAATTACGTTTTAGTCTCCGATGGACGATATATATATGGTTAGATGTTCATGTGATGCAATTGTGCAAATAACTGGCAATGAGATCTAAATCACTCATCAATCGACACTCACTGCTCACACAAAAACTTCCTACTCCCTTTGTTACATAATATAGTGTCTGTTGGAGCCCAGATGTTCGCGACCTCTCGATCAACACTTCACGAGGTCAGGCCAGCTACGAATTCCTTCGAAATTGCCAAAGACCTTCTCGAACACAGCTAGATCAACAACTTCAGACTCCACCTTTCTTTAGATCGAACTCCATCTCTAATCATTGTTCTTTGTATTCTTGATCTCCAATAATACCCGCGCAGCCAAGCCGGAAGGTTGGACCCTCGGATTTGGCTCTCCGACACCCAAGTCAGTAAACAATCACAAGCTGATTGTTTACTATTTTCAAATCCAAGAAAGATCATCCACCAATGAGTTCTTTGTTTTGGTTAATTAATCATAAGCTGATGTTTTCCGGAAATTATCCATTTTCATATGGTGACCAGTAGAGACGGTCTTGAATTCTATTTTCCAGAAAGAGAATATCCTCTATTTGTTTGACTCTTTTTTGGGAAAACAATTGTTCTAACTTTCAAGTTAATAACCTAAGAATGAAAATAATGGTTATTTATATTGATTTTTATATTATATTCTTTGTTGTGATGAATATATAGATTTTCTTTTATAGTGAGAAGGTCCCTTGAGAAGGAGAAAACCAATTTAACATATATCATCAATTTTATTTGAAGGTCTTTATGGAGAATATAGCTTAACATAATTGTAATTATGTGAACAATTCTTGTTAGACGCTTAATGGCATTTATTTAAATAGTTAATCCTGTTGACTAGTTAGTTGTTGACTTAGTTATGCCTATAAATAGTTTTCCTCGTCCATTGTAATTATAACTTCTCATAAACAATCGTACTGAAAACTCCAAAACTACTCTTCTCTTTTGATTGTTCCAACCTGGAGTCAAATTTTATTCAACAATTTGAAATGGTATGGAAGCACCGGTGACGATCCTCGGACTTTGAATTGAGGTTGAGGTGGCACTTGCATCTATGTAGACGACGAATTGCTAGATCGACGATTCTATTTTCGATTAGCAGTATGATTGCAGAAATCGAGTTCAATTGCAATGGTGGATGATGATGAGGTTACTAGCGGCCTTCGCCGACCTGATTTCGACAAATCTGGTAATGTCGATCCACTTTTCCTCTCTAATTATGATCATCTAGATTCACAAATCATCTCAACTCTTCTTAACGGTTCTAACTTCATTTCCTGGAGTCAAGCAGTGCATGGCTTTCGGATCTAAGATGAAACTAGGATTTATAGATGGAATCTAATTAGTTCATGTTGATGATGTGAAAATTGGAATGTGGATAAGATCTGACTGTATGGTGCACTGCTCGATTATAAACTCTATGATTAGTGAGATCGATGAAAGTTTCATGTATGTTCGGTCGGCAAAGGAGCTATGGGAAGAAATTCTTGAGCGATTCTCAGAGTCGAATGCTCCACTAATTTATCAATTGATGAAAGATCTTGTTAACATTAGACAAGACAATTTTTTGTAGCTTATTATGGAAAGCTCAAGAAGATTTGGGATGAGTTACAAGTGCTTGAAGGCATTCATACCTGTAAGTGTTGTGCGTTAGACAACTGTAGATGTTTGCTCCTTCAGAAAATGCTACACATAAAACACATATGCAAGGACATGCAATTCCTTATGGAATTAAGTGATTGTTTTGAGCATATAAGGAGCAACATCTTGTCTATGGAGCCATTGCCTTGTGTTAACAAAGTTTTTCAGATAGTTATGAGAGTTGAAAGATAGAAAGGCATTACTCATGATGGTGAATCTAATCAAGACACTACGACTTTTAGTGTTAACAAATATGAACAAGGAAGGAATGAAGATAAGAATGTTGATGAAAGCAAGCCTAGCTACAATAGAGACATAACAGATAAGCAGTTGTTGAAATGGTGTCATTGTGGATGTCAAGGAAACTTGTTTCAAATTAGTAAGATATGCAAATTGGTACAAGGGAGCTAAGGATTCATAGCAGAGTGGAAAGTTTGCTGCTCATGTGTATGAATTTCACATGGTTGACACACCTATGGAATGTGGTTCCTCTTCAGGCAACCAACCTATAACAGATCCTACAATGGTTTCTTTGAGATCATGAAAATGATGAAGGAAAAATCTTTAGCTGGCAATGATGGCAATGGTCAAGCTTTTGTGAACTTTACAGGTAACATGAATTCATCTATTGCTCCTAATCTATCCAATCAGGATAGGTGCATATGAATTGTTGACTCTACATAAGCAACAAACTATTCACAAATCACATTGCATATGATATTGAACTCTTCACTGATTTTCACAAGCTTAATAGAGCTATTATGTGGCACTTCCTGATGGAACCACAACGATAGCTGACTATAGAGGTTTTGTGCAGATCGCTAAGGTGTATTTGAGTAATGTGTTGCTTGTACCAAGATTTAGGCACAACTTGATGTATTTGTCAAAACTGGTTAGTGACAAGAGTGTCAGTTTTGTTTGGTGAGATGAATTGTATATTGCAAGACCATATCAGTAAGGCATGTGTTACTGTAGTCCCAGTGCTATGAAGATTATACAAACTTCAAGAACAAAGGAAGGCAAGTGGATTCTTGCAGAATAATGATAAAGGATTACAAGACCTTGGTTCAAGTTGTAATAATGTTAAGACTCTTTTATTGCAACATGCTCGAATGGGGCGTTCTTGTTTATCCAAATTGAAACATAATTCCAGTCTGTAATAATCCAACTGTCGGAAATTATTATGTGAAAGTTGTGTGTTGGCTAAGCATCACAAGATTCCTTTTGATCAAATCACTTCTATTGCTTCTTCACCCTTCCAGCTTACACAAATGGATCTTTGTGTGTGTGGAGGGGGGGGGGGGGGGGGGGGTGATATAGAGTGGCTTCCCTTGATGGTTCCATGTATTTTCTTACAATCTTGGATGATTGAGCAAGAAGTACTTGGACTTATCTCATGCATGACAAGATGCAAACCTATAGATTGATTGCAGGTTTTTTTAGCATATGTTGAAAACAGTTTAACACCATTGTGAAGGTTGTTAGAACTGATAATGGTACAAAGTTCATGCAAGGGATTTGTGCGGAATTATTCAGAAGTATAGGGATCATCCATTAGAAATCTTCTGCTGGAGTTTAAGAGCAAAATGCTCGAGTTGAAAGGTAACAAGACACCTAGTTGAGACAGCATGAGCAATTAGGATTCTTGCAAATTTGCCTTTGAAGTTTTGGAGGAACGGTATATTGGTTGCTACTAACTTGATTAATAAAATGCCTTCTTCAGTGTTGAAGTGCAAGACACAGTGTGAGACTCTTCATCACACTGCTTCTAGTTATGATCACCTTAGGGTGATTGGTTCACTATGTTATGCTTTGGTCCTTGATAAAAGCCAAAGATAAATTTGCATCAAAGGAAAAGAAGTGCATTTTGATTGGCTATCCTACAAGAAAAAACGGTATTTGTGGCTAGACATGTTGAGTTTCATGAAGGAATTTTTCTTTTCAAGAATGCAATTCCATCTCATACATGATGCGGGAGCATCTGAGCTACCATCAAGAGCATCCGGGCTATCATAAAGGACACCTCGTCCTAAATTAAGAGATGTTCTAACCACTGAAGCGAGAATTATATATCGCTATGAGTCATCCTTGAAGTCATTGTTAGTAATTTGAGCTCGTATAATAGCCTTTCAAGCTCGTAGAGATCCGGTTCGAGTCAAGATGAGAAGGCAAGTTTTATATAGGAAATAAACTAGACTTCAAAATCAAACTCTAGGATCTGGAATCACTCAATTTCGATCTCAGACGAGAGAGAACGAGTCGTTTCAAAAAGCGTTGTCAGCGAGGTGGTTACAAACCGTGTTCCCTCCTCGCGTCTTCACATTTTATCTTCGCGTTCTTTTAATTCCAAAAGGCCGTAGCCAACTTGCTAAAACCACGATCGCATTATTTGGACGACGATCGCGTTTACGGAGCTGAAGACTTTTCGAGATTTGTCCGTTTTTTGTTATTTCCGGGATTATTTCATTTAAGTTGTTTTTGGCTATTTTTAGGAAATACTTTTAATTGAAGTATTTATTTTTTTATTGAAAACCTTATGAACCCTATATAAGGTTTTCCCTAGTTATTGTTTTAGCCCCTCCCCGGAACGGAAGATGATTATTATGAATTCAGAAATGTTGTTTTCTGTCCTCCAAAAGAGAGATTTTGTGAGAAGAGTGCTTGAGAGCATTGTTGTTGAACTCGCCCTAGTTGTACTTGTGTGTGTCAATCTCTTCCAAAAGGTTGGTGCTATCAAGGATCCATAGAGCATCCTCCAGGAGCCTTGGCCTACCATAGCCATTGTGTTTGGTTGAAATCCATTGGGGTTTCTTCATCATTCGGTAAGGTTTTTGTTCCTAAGTTCAAGGGTTTTATCGTTGTTTGATTTGGTTCCAATTGGTCTATCATTCGACTTATCTTTCTATCATCTTCTTATCTAATTTCGCCTATCTTCTCTGTTCGAGTTTCTGTTCGAGGTTTGGTCTCTAGATCAGGCAACAACGGCTTATCCCCGCATCAATACAAGCACTAAAAAAACCCAACTGCCTCTAGTTAATTTGCAGCAAGATTTTGACACAGAATGCATCTTGCTACAAGAGGATCAACAACATGAGGATAACAATCTATCTTCTCATCCACCTCATGGTACCTATATTCTTCCACCATCTAATTCACTTATTATATCTTCTAACCTCTCTGATCCACCTCATGATGCATGTCATGAATTACTCGGTACACTTCTTCCTCAATCAAAACAAACATTCAATTTCAGAAGGTCAATTAGAGTGCATATACCTTCTCATGAATTACTCGGTACACTTCAGACAGTCCGAGAAAGCCTTCCAGGGAAAGTTTTGGATTTTTAGATTTCCAAAACATATTCAAATCTATGCTAGGGCTAGTCATAGGTCGAATAAGACGATAAACGGATTTGACCAAAAAGGTTCCGTCAATAGAAGGGGTCCAAAACCTGGTCTTCTGTAGGCGAAACAACGAATTTTGTCAATAATATGCACCGGTAGCAGCAAGGATAATTTTCCGAAGTCCCATTGCCATTCATGGTTAATAACGTCGCTAACTTTTTGGGAAATAGGAGATTGATGGCGTAGGTGAGAAATAGGGCAATTCAGAATCCACGAATCAGTAAAAAAATTAGTCGAATTACCATCAACTAATTGCTAAGTAATGCCTATTTTGAAATCATCAATAAGCAAAAGCAGTCAACTAAACTGCCAAGAATGAGTAGGTTTTCTTTCTAGAGTCAAGAAGTTAGAATTGGGGAAATATTTTTCTCTAAGAATAGTAACTCAGATGTTTTCCCGCTGAGTAATGATTTTCCAAATCAATTTCATCCGAAGGAAACAATTATTATCCCAAGCTTTCCGAACACCCAATTTCCACCCAAGGTTTTAGGTTTACAGATATTATTCAATGGAGATGAGCATGGCTAGAGGTAGTTTTTGTATTAAGAAAAGATCTTTATTAATTTCATCTATTTCCTCACATACACCTTTTGGATATAGAAAACTGTGCATCAAATTGTTAATGTGAGAAACTAGGTTGGGCTAAATAAGGACAACTCTCGCGGCTTGAGAAAGAGAGTCGGCTTTCCATCCGAATCGTTATTTTTTAACGGCCGAAATGGCTTCATCAAATAAATCTTTACAAACACGACCTTGAATAATCGGGATGTCCAAATATTTTTCCATTTTACAGGTGATAGGTATATGCATATGGGCGGCCAAAGGCCTTCCATATTAAGTTTTCTAGAAAGAAACTCCAAAGCAATCACAAACAAAGTCGGAGCTAAGGGGTCGTCCTATCTAATGCCATACAAAAAATTGAATTCCGGGCCCGACTAGTTATTAATAAGAATTGAGTAAGAAGAACCGAAGGCAAGCTTTGATATATCCATTTATCGCAAAAACCAAACTTCTCTAGAACCTTACAAAGAAAATCCCAATCAAGTATATCATATGTTTTTTCCATATCAAGTTTTAAAGCCATCCAACCAATGTTGCTCTTTTCATTTTTGTGGAAAGAATGAAAATTTTCATGGACAGAGAGAATATTATCCTGAATTAGACGTCTTTTAATGAAAGGTCCTTGAAGTGGGGAAATAATTTTCTCAAGGAGGGGCTTTAGACAATTGGCCATAATTTTTGTAAGAATTTTATAGGAAGAGTTACAAAGACTAATTGGTCTAAAATGAATAATGGTAGTTGGATAATCAATTTTAGAGATAAGGGCAATGAATGAGTGATTTATGATAGCATATTACTTGAGTAGAAGAATGCTTTCACTGCTGAAGGATGGTAGGTTGTAAAAATGTTTCAATATTCTTGATAGAATTCAATAGAAAATCAAACCGGTCCAGGGGTTCTATCAGAAGGTTGATCGAAAATAGCCTTCTTTAGTTCAGGTTGAGTAGATGGTTTCATAAGATTAAAGCTCTGTTGGTCACTAATGAGGTCAGAGATAATGTCAAGTTCCGAGTTAGAGATACCAGTTGCACCATTGTTTTGGAAACGATGCGCTAACTCAGTTGTGACAACTTGACTGATATTGTTATGATCGTGGATAAAGAATCGCAACATGGATTGTTTGAAGCTTTTGATTTTAGCACCAGAATGGAAATACTTAGAGCTACGGTCACCTTCTATGATTAGATTTAGCTCTAAGACGCAAATAATCCGTTTAAAAATGAATCAAAGAAGATAATTTTTTAGAATGAAGACTTATTTTTTGGATGACCCTAGCATCAATAGGGTTATTTAAGAATTCAAGTTGGAGTTGTTGAAGTTTAGAAAAGGAGGGAATATTAGACTAGGTATGCTCGTATCAAAAGGTTAAGATAATAGGACGAGGAAGATCTGGGGGAGAAAGTAATAAGCGCATGATCAGAAGAAGAGAAGGGGTGATGGTGAACTGTTAATTTAGGAAAGAGGGGAGTAAGAGAGCAATGAACCAGAACTCGGTCTAACCTTTCTAGAATGTTATTGTGCATATTTTTAGATTTCCGTCAAGTAAAAGGGAAGCCTATGAACTTAGAGTTAATAAGATCAAGTTCGGATGTTAGGGTCCAAAGTCTCGTAAAGCCAGAGGAAGAAGGAATTAATCCTCAAATTTTATCATTTGGAGTAAAAAGTTCATTGAAGTCACCAATGATAATAATCGGGAGGTCTAGGTTAACAAGCTAGAGTGCTTTGCAAGAGGTCCGAAAGTGAATCTTTATCGTCTTCACGGGAGGGGCATAAATAAGGATGAGAAGGATTTCCACATCCTTAATATTGTAAGTCGTACTAATTAAGTTCGGATGATAGTGGTTGAGAGAAAGGGTTTTAGTAGCCAAATAATTTTTATGAAGAAGCCACATACCACCTTTGAGACCTTGGGAGGGTACAAAAATCAAATTAACAAAGCCCATACGTTTGATCTAGTTGCTAGGGATTGGGTGTCTACTTTGGTTTCCGACAGAAAAAATGTCTATTTTATTCTTCTTTATTATAAACAATTTTCGTAATTAAGTCTTTACGATGCAACCTTGAATATTCCAATAATCAATATTCGTATTAAACCATGTTGATGATGAACGAACCAATTTATTATTAAGAGTTTAGATGAGATATAATTTGAGTGTTAATCACTTTTTAGGGTATTGAAAATCCAGAGAATAAATGAAAAATTAGAGGGATCAAAGTGAACCATTCTACTTAATTAGAGCTCAAATAATATATGGTCAAAGTAACAAAAGGATTAGAAATGAATATAGTAGAAGCATCAAAGATTTCATAGGCTATATAGTTGGATGATTTAAAATATAAAATACAAAAGATATAGAGAACGAAATCATCAAAGATTTCTATGGCTACTAAGAAGACTCAACAATTAGTTGTTGGCAATGGTAATTATGATCAACAAAGACTTCAAAACATAATGCCCATGACAAAACGGGATACGATCCATTGATTTAACATTTCTAGTACAAATCATAAAGAACTGACTTAAGTAGCAAACATATTTAGAATAAAGAATAACAAGATTCTGGGAAAAAATGTCTAAAAACTTAAACAACAAAAGTTGAGTGTTAATTTGGTCAAATTTCAAAGGTCTAAATCCCACGCAGAGGGAAATTTAAGTTGTCATCATAGGGAACAATGTTGTTAAACAAGAAGGGAACCACTCAAAGGATCGATAAATAATAAACACTTACTCATTAGGGGCTGAGTCTGTACTTCATTGGTCTCTTCCTTACGTTTTGGATCAGTAGTGGTTGCAGTAGCTCCATTTTGGCTTTCAATATCCATTCCATCCATCTTGCTAAGTATGGTGCTACATGATTTTTTCTGAGACACGGGGAGAGGCTGAGTATCCTTCAATGTTGAGTGAAGAAGAGGTTTCATAGATCAGGTGTTGAGCCTTCTTGAGAGTTGGTCTGACCATTCTTGGTGCCATAGTCTGGTTCATGCTGATGGTTGGAGGGATTGCATACGCTGACTGCTGCATCAGAGCTAGAAGTTGAGATCGCTGTACATTTGTGAACTAAAGGTTGGGTGCATCTGAAAATATTGAGCATACTTTTTACTTCCTGGGACATGTCTTTGAGAATATGGAATGCTTTGTAAAGGAAGAATAGAAGCTGGGTTCAAAGGACTTTTACCTTTAGTTGAGGAGGCAAGCATCTGATTAGCACCATTATCGATCTTGGCTACTAGAGCAAGAGAGTTTTTCACACAATTGGGTCCTTTCTTGACTTGAGGCACAACACAAATGTTCTTCATCATGTATCCAATCATCTCTAATATGTTTGGGGATCTTATCAGCTTCCTCATCATCATTGGATCTAACCATAAATCCCTCAAAAACATATGATGGGAGATTTTTCAAGAAGCAATCGTCAAACAAGTGTTCTGGTTCACCGCAACATCCACACCCTAGAGAAAATTCCTCGAACCAAACCTTTAATGTAAGGATGGTTTTATCTGAATCTCAATCTTCAAAATAAGGTAGGGACTTCAGGGATTGTGACATTAATGCTGAATCTGACAAACTTTCCTCTATTCTTGATGTTGGAATGTCCATCCATACTAATGGAAGTGCCAATATTGTTGTCTCTGATGATTATGTTAAGTGCATGTTCATTGTGATAACAGTAAGGAAGGAGAGGAATTCTTACCCATATATCAACATGGCTCACATCTCTGGCAGGGGGATCAAAATCCTAAGTGAATGGTTGCAGCATCACTAGCTTGTTATTGTTTACATTACTAGAGGGTTACGGGGGTTTACATTACTAGGATGAATGATTAAGGTCATGGAGGATTGATTGCTTTGGAGGAGATTGTTGTTGTGTTCCGTGGATGGGAAGTCAGCAGGATTAATTGCAGAGAAATTAATAACTGCATCAACATAAGAGTCATTACAATCCATGGTAGAGAGGACTTGAACAGGACAACAAAGGCTTTGAGATGCTTTGGAAAGGATGAAATGAGAGTAATGAGAACTTGTGAGGTTTTAGATGTCATAAATGCTCGTCTAAATAGAGTAGAGATTGGGGGATATAAAGAGTTTATGTCAAGGAAACAATAAAATAAGCAAATCATAGGGAGAGGGTTAACAACATTGGACAAATTTTGGAAACAAGAATTAATAAATACATGGTAATGTTTACCATTAGTATAGTTCATTAAAAAAAATATGATTAGGAATGTAGAAGTGAGAGGTAGTAATGAAAGCGGGCATATTACATAGGACATAAGGTTCAGAATCAAGTTTCAATTTAGACACGAATATAATGTTCAATAAATTAAGGTAATGACTATATGCACGCCATTTTTTGTCTATATGGACGTGAATCCACACGCATAAGTTGGGCGTCCACCTTTGATACGCATAAATTGAGCTTATGCGTGATGAAGGGTAAAAATGGAAAAAGCGTGGAAAGTTTTGGAATCTGCAAAATCTTATACGAATAAACTATGCGTATATATGTTAAATAAAGCATTTGGAATGTCGTAATTAGGGTTAACAATTTTTTGCCCTAATTTACATGCTCAATTAATGCGTGTGATACGTATTTTTTGCCCTAATTAATGTTTTTCAAAAAACATTTCATAAAGCAAACGCACAAATTGTGCGTATAGTGTTTGTTCAAATATGTTGTTGTCCAAATATCTGACAATGTCAGGGACTCTGTTGGAAGACTGAACTAGATCATGCGCGTATATTATGCGTACCAATGGTTGGGTGAAGATTGCAGAAGTTATTGTTTGGAACGTAACCCTAATCTGCACGCATTACTTATGCATATATGGTAATCTTGTCCCACTGTCACATAATCTTGGAGAATAGTATTAAATACTAGACCCTAATCCATACGTCCAATCTATGAGTTTGGTTTATGCTCGTTGATTGGGGACCAATTTTATACGCCCTATATACGCGTTTTTAACGACATTATATAACTTTGTTAGTGGTGAAGGTAATCAAAGTAGTTGAATGACTACTTTCAAAATGTTGAATGACTATGTTAGTGGTGAAGGTAATCAAAGTAGTGATGAGGAAAGGGATTGGGTTCCAAGTGAAGAAGAAGACAAAGAAGACGATGGCTTGGAGGGCGCAACGCTTGCGGAATTCATAGATGATGAAGAGTTTGGCGATAGGGATCCAAGTGGGCAATTTGTGGTTAATGTGCAATTATATATGTTGTTATATTATGATACAATTGTTAGTTAGTGTGCAATTATATATGTTGTTATATTATGATGCAATTTGTTAGTTAGTGTGAAATTGTATATGTTGTTATATTATGATGCAATTTGTTAGGTAGTTTAAAATTTTTGTTGTTATTAGTTGTTGAACTAATTCCATAGTCATAAGTAAGAACTTAGTTAGTCATATGGTGATTGCTTGTTATTAGTTGTTAGGAACATTTTACTACTGACCGAGTGTGGGATAGCAAGGAAGAATGGTATAATTGGGCGAAAGATAGAGCAAAGCATATGGTGATTGCTTTGATAAAGCGTAACTCCAGCCGGTACCAAATTAGTTTGGTATGCGATAGATTCGGAAAACCGAGATCCGGTAGGCCAAAGGTCAACTTAGAGAATCCTTATTTGCCGCTACCTAAGATTAGAAAGTCTCATTCGAAGAAGTGCGAGTGTAGGTTTCAGCTAATGAGGATTCAGATGAAGAAATATCTTTTGGTGGATGGTGAGAAATGACAGTTGGGTGTGGTAGAAGGTCGGCACAACCACAAGCTTCTAACTAGCTAACATGGAAATGCATTCATGGGGAGACTAACCGAAGCGAAGATGAAAGCTTCTAGGAGGTGGGGAGATGGGCACAAGACACCAAATGAAATTGTTTCCCTTTTGCGAAAGAAATTTTCCGGGAAAGTGACTTCAAGGAAACAAGTGGCAAACTACTTGCAGAAGTTGCACTATGAGGATCGTGGAGAGTTGGCCGTTACTTAGTGGTCTTTGACATTTCTACTTGACCACCACTACGTAGTTAATCCTCTGTGGGAGAAGGAAAGCGATGAGGTTGCAATATTATTCTTTACTAACCAAGATTCATTGCGTCTGCTGAAGAAGTTCCCTTACGTGGTAATCATTGACGCGACGTACAAGACAAACAAGTAAGTTGAAATTATTTTAAACAAGTTTGTGTAGTTATTGTTTTTTTTTTTTTTTTTGAAAATCATTGTTATCATAGATATAATATGCCACTCCTGGAGATTGTGGGATTCACCAACACGTACGCATTTGACATTCAACTATGCTTATGCATTCCCACGGGCAGAAAGGATTTTTCATTACACATGGATAATGAGAAAGCTGAAGGCATTGTTTTTAGATTTAGGTGTGATGCCAACGGAAATTGACTGACTGTGAGCAAGCACTCATAAGGCGGATCAACGATGTATTCGGAAGTGAAGTTCAACACCTATTGTGTTGGGTACATATAAAACACTGAAGAAAAAAAGTGGAAGCATTTGCAAACCAATGTTGGGGGCTATTTTGCTCAACCACTGAAGAAAAATACGAAGAGAGGCTGAATGCATTGAGGGCATCATGGAGGAGAGGCCTTGTGTCATACGTGGAAAGAAAATGGTTGACTCCTCACAAGACTAGCATAGTAAGAGCATGGACACGGCGTCCAAGGTAGCAACAAGCAATTACATCAAGTGCAGTGGAGATGGACTTTGATCAGATGTCATCTCAACATATACCTAAGGAATCACAAGCAAATAAGTATGCGTGTGGTACAGAACAAAGTGCGCCTCTTGTTCATTTAAGGGTTAACTTCGGTTTTGAAAATGTGGATGACTTCTGGCTTTCAGATATTACGAATGTTACAGATGTACGTCCTGATGGACATTGTGGATACAGATCCATGGCCTTGTTGCTCAGAAGGAAAGAGTCTGAATTTGCAACAGTCCCACGCGAGCTTGTTGGAGAGTTACTTCAGAATCGAGAAATGTACGACCCCATAAGGGGCCGTCTGCGCCTAGGGACTTGGCAAGATCTTATTCAAAATGTGAAGCTCTGTAGAAGCCCATGCACATCAAGGTATTGGTGTCACATGCCATTCATGGGTTTAGTGTTCGCCACACTATATCAGGTTGCTCTAGTAGTGCTGAGTTGGGATGTCCCGACGTTGTTCTTATCACTATGGTCGAGGTCCTTTTTAGGGAATTGCCCTACGACTCAGATTTATGGGATGACACATGTTGGCAACCATGACCATTTTATACCTATAAGTGTTGTGTATATTTAATTATCGTAATGCCTAAGTCACGTACTATTTATTACCATATGACGCTAATTTACTTTTTTTTATAGGTTGTGCTCATGCTTGTTTATTACCTGTTTATTACCATTTCACGAAGCACCTTTATCTCCCTCTCAAGTTCGAAGTTTCTTAAGATCAGCTCTTTGATAATGTTTTTGCCCTCTCTTCATATCTTGGATCAATCCACTGAAAGGTACGATAAGATCCTGGATACTTCTTCTTTTCCCAATAAGTCTTACATGCATGGTACCGTCTTTTGTAGCAACCTAATCCACGCTCGTCACATGTGTACAATTCAACCGACAAACCGCACTAGCACATTCTAACCATAAAGTGTGGCTCATCGGAAAACCATGCTGACGAGGACGCAATAAAACTCACCTACATTAGTATAGATTAGAACAATAATTTGCCAGAAAGAATTAAAAATGTTATTAAAATAGGAGACTACCGAAGTTATTGAAAGGAGTTAAAATAGCAATAACACCGCTCAACATCGGTATAAAGTGGTTTTTATAGGGGAGAGGGCCAACTTACACGCACAACTTATGCGTGTGCATATTCTGAAAAATTCAACTTGGCTAACACAACCTACTTATGCGTGAGGTGACAAACACACCCTACTTATGCGTGAGGTTTGGAAGAAAAATTGAACCTAAGTTACACGCCCAAACAATGCATGAGGTTTTTATAGTGGAAAAGGCTATTAACTTGTTTTCTGGCGTTTGATTGAATTGGAATTCGCTAACACCTCTATAACGATTGAACTAGGATCCACTAACTACGGAAACTAACTTATAGAGGTGTTAGCGAATCCCAACTTAATCAAACGCCAAAAATGAAATTTTTATGACATAAGCAAGTGGTCCCCAAAGAACAAGGCTTTATATAGAATCTCAGATCATCTACACGCATAAGTTATGAGTGTACATAAAAGTAAGATTTCTGCTTATTTGTACGCCTAACTTATGCGAGTAGTGTAATTTCAAAAATCTCAGATATTCTACACGCATAATTTACGAGTGTACAGAAAATCTAACGTTTTCTGCTTTTTTTGTACTCATAACTTATGCGCATATTTTAATTTGAAAAATGCCACTATATAGCATACTTACCCCATAACTAACTATCACCCTATAAATACGTAACATGAAAATACTTACTTGCTAGAGAGTGTGTCTTCTTCCTCAAATTCTAATACGACAGGAAAACTATGTTTTTGCAATATTAGAGCAAAAATACAAATGTCTAAGCTGCAGTGGGTGTACGGGAGGCGGTTTTGGAAATGCCCGCATTGGGGAACATATGATGTCGCAAAGGAGGGCAATGAAGGAGGATGTTATTTTTGTGAATGGATTGATCCCAGGTTTGATGCTAGAGAAGAAGAGGTTACTCAAGCATTGCTTACAAAAAATTTGACGTTGGTTGAAAAAAACGAGGCACTGTGTCGGTTTAATCTTAATTGTATTGGAAAGAAATCAGATAAGTAACAGGTTTGTAACATATAACGAGATGGTCTTACATCATCATTACTATAGTAAAATATAACGAGATGGTCTTATATTATCATTATTATAGTAAAATGTAACGATATCGTGTTATATAATCATTACTATTACGAGATGGTCTTATATCATCATTACTATAGTAATATGTAACGAGTTCGTCTTATATCATCATTACTATAGTCAAATGTAACGAGTTCATCTTATATCATCATTACTATAGTCAAATGTAAGAGTTCGTCTTATATCACCATTACTATAGTCAAATGTAACGAGATGGTCTTATATCATCATTAAAATAGTAACATGTAACGAGTTCGTCTTATATCATCATTACTATAGTCAAATGTAACGAGATGGTCTTATATCATCATTACTATAGTAACATGTAACGAGATGGTCTTATATCATCATTACTATAGTCAAATGTAACGAGTTCGTCTTATATCATCATTACTATAGTTAAATGTAACAAGTTCCTCTTATATCATCATTACTATAGTAACATGTAACGAGATGGTCTTATATCATCATTATTAAACCCTAAACCCTAACGGGTTTGTAACATGTAACGAGATGGTCTTACATCATCATTACTATAGTAAAATGTAACGAGATGGTCTTATATATTAATTATTATAGTAAAATGTAACGAGATCGTGTTATATCATCATTACTATAGTCAAATGTAACGAGATGGTCTTATATCATCATTACTATAGTAACATGTAACGAGTTCGTCTTATATAATCATTACTATTGTCAAATGTAAAGTCAAATATAACGAGTTCGTCTTATATCATCATTACTATAGTCAAATGTAACAAGTTCGTCTTATATCATCATTACAAAACCCTAAACCCTCAATCCTAAACCCTACGTTGGACGCACAAGTTATGCGTATGGATTCTCGTATACTTCCACACACATATGTTATGCGTGCATTGCCTTGGATGCGAAGGAATTAACCTTACGCCTAAGTTATGCCTACGTTAGGTAAGAATTTTTCTATAAAACCCCGCCCAGGTTTTTTTTGGGGTTCAAACCATCTTCATATGTCTACGACCTCCATAAACTCTTCTATTACTTCTATAGACACCTCCAACACCTCATTTAGTATGACTTCAAACACAAAGGATATTTATGGATCCACTGCCTCCTCTTCACAAAGACGGTGCAGTTGCAACAAATTACCATTTCTGAAAACGTCTCGGTCTACAGAATCTTATGGAAGACGATACTATGGATGTAACAAGATGAAATCAATAATAATGTATGAATCTTATGGAAGACGGTACTATGGTTTACCAAATGGATACGCTTGTCCAGTGGCGGAGCTTAAAAATGATGTCAAGCGACTACATGAGACACTCCGAAGCCTTGGGGATCCTTGGAATCATTAGTTTTTAGGGCGTATCTTCTGTAATGTTGTTGTAGTGTCATGTGTGTTTGTTATGTTTGTTATGCTGTATGAAATATCAAAATGTATGAATCTTTTCTAATGTAGTTATTATCGCACAAAACAGTTCTACCAACTAAAATCGATTAAGTCATCTCTAACCAATGTCAATAACATAGAGCGAACATAAATTCAAAGGTACAAACAAAACATTTTAAAAGAATAGTCCAAACATACTCTAACGTGGGAACAGATAAAAAACGCTACATCATGTCCTGAAAATGATCATCATCCGCAGTTGCAAGATTACCACTCCCTTGGCCGACCTCGTTTACAGAATCCTGAAACACAATACATGTTGGTTTCATGGTCTGTGAAGCACGAGGTGGAGGTGGGGTCATAGGCCCTTCTTCGGATGTCAATGTCTCTAACCACATCGTCTCCGAATGGCCGGTCTAGGGGATCGGTCTCCAAGTAGGACTGAAGAGCTCTGGCAACAATCTGACAACGTTGTAACCAAACCATTGCAATTGATTAACGGATTAATGTAACAAGATGGAATCAATAATAAAACTAAATTTATTTACGAAAACACATATCACAAGGTGATTAACAACATGAACAAGCGGAATAGGACGATCCCGTCTAATAGACCCGAGGTTCACCAAAGGGTGTGACATCTCGTCATACCAATACAAGTAGTTGTCAACCATGTCCCATTTATGCTTAGCAGGGGGTGAACTTGCTCAAGGTCAATAAACGGTCTCAACTTCGCATCCCATGCGCCAAGCTGTTCCTCGGTGTATTTAAACTTGTATCCTTTGATTTCTAGCTTTCTTACGGCTTTGGTAGGTTGAATAGGGGCTTCTGGAACTGGCTGAAAACATCCAAACTGATGCAACACTCTGTCAGGGTTGTAAGCCTCATGTACATCCCCACAACTCAACACCCCCTGAAAACGAGTCGGCGACAGCTCAGGAGCGCTATAGTCAAGATTGGGCCATGGGATCCAGTTCACCTACAAAAGAAAATATAACGTATTCTTAATGAAGTATTTAACACTATCAAGTGACATAAGTTGTGTAAATATATCAAATAGATTATCTCCTCATATCTCAACTCGTCCAGTAATAGAAGAATAGCAACAAGACGCTTTGGATCCTTGCTACGTGGCACCTCTCCCATATCTTGAACATTTTCTCTATCGTCTCCGATAAACAGGGGGTTCGTAACCATATGCCCACGAAAATGAGGGAAATATGCTCAAACCCAGCAATGTAATTCAACAAATTTGTTTCATATCCACAACTATATAAACTTGTTCTTATTTATAGATTAAAAATGACTTACCCTAATCAATATCCCGCATGAAGCAATCCCCTGACCATGAGCCCTAGATGCCTCTCCCAGATTACGGTAAACATAAGCAAGAATGACAGCACCCCATAAATACTCATCATAGCGAGTTGGGTCCAACAAAAAACGTACCCACTTGATCTTTACGACATTAGTGTGCTCTTGTCCACCAAGATCGTCGATCCAAGTAGCCACAAAATGTAGTACATAGAAATACGGCCCACATTTCATTCGTCCTCTGGAAACCACATCTTCCGCCTCAACTACTTTACAAGAATGCCCCCAGCCTTATGCCAGCTCTTCACCTTCTTGGAGTCCACCTCCAAATGCTCCGCAACAAGAGTGACCAACTCAAGCTCCTCCATAGATCCTGATGTGCAGCTCTTCCCATGAATGCGAACTCTCAGAATACACAGAATGTCCACAAGTGGGATGGTAATCTCACCAAATGGCATGTGAAATGTGTTCGTGTCTGGCTGCCATCTCTCCACAAAGGTTGATATTAATGCAGAGTCCATACCCGATGCAATACCAAGAGTGTATAGGTCAGTAAGGCCACTCCGCTCAATAATCCTAAATCAGTTGCCTAGATCTGGTCTAATGTAACTTTGCTGACTGAAAGTATACCTTCAGAATCTTCTACATACATTAAAATTTAAATTTCATATTACTCAAATTAGCGTCATAAATTTACTAAAATACACTGCAATTAAGACTTACCAAGTCCTGTGTAGCAGCCATAAGAGCTTTACCACTAAGAGGTGCAACTGCTGAACCATCCCCCGCCTGTTCTGCATCACCATTCTCATGCTCATCTCCATCACCAACTCCTTCATCGGCACCTCCCCCGTCACCACCAGCAACACCGACATCTCCAACACCAGAAACACCGACATCTCCAACACCAACACCTCCAACTCCGACATCACCAGCACCTCCTGCTCCACCACCACCTCCACCTCTGACACCACCAACACCTCCATAATCGACATCTTCATTAGTGTCCTCTTCAATAGAGTCTTCTTGACAAGGTTTACGTTTAGGTCTTCGTCTCATGTACTGTACAAGTGGAACAACATTTGGACAAGCCTCAGGAAGAGGTTTCTCATAAATAGCCTTAGCAATGTGGGTCTCGAAGCTGGAAGTAGGTGATGACAACGCAGTTGCGGAACTTTATCGAGCCACTGCCGAAATGTACGCACAAGTCTTGTGGAAACATATCCAACCTCAGTAGCCTCTCCAGCTTCAAGCTGAATAACTGGAGGAACACTCTTCAGTAGCCTCTACAGTTGGCTCCTGAACTTCCTCTCTAACGAAAACACGCACAACATACGCATCAGGATCATCAGTACCCTCAACCGCAAGCGTCTTCAATAAACAGCCAGATTCTTCCTCTATATCATCAACAACTGATGGTATCTCCATATCATTACTCTCATAACCCTTCGACACACAATCTATAATATCTTGGTTCACAAGCCTACTACGAGCACGTATCTCCTTTGAAATACCAACTTGTCGTCTAGGACGCTCTGCGGCTGGCGTAGTCTCGGTCAATCCAGTGTCTATCACCGCATGAAAGGTCTATAATACGGATTTTAAATTACTTAATAATTAAGTAACTCAATTCTAACAAACTACTAAATTCAAAAGAAAAGTATATTATACAAATTTCAACCGTTCATCTCTATGAATTTAAAACTAAATTATTTCATCATAAAAGACATACAACACACAAATTAGTTTTAATATAATTTCATAAGTTTCATAAACAAGAAAATTTCATCATGCAAATCTAGTTCATTCGAATAAATTTCATGCAAATCTAATCAATTCATTTTCATTTAATTCAACGACAGGTTGCGAATAACTAACTGATTTACTTAATCTGCCGATTGGAGCTAACGAAGTCTTCGTCGACGTTTCGACACCAATGGAACTCCCCGTTGGAGCAAAGACACTAGCTGCCAGAGTTGTAGAAATCGTCGGAGCTGTCGACCTCCCTAGAACAGTAGGCGGAGCCATCGCCGGGTTTTGCGCAACCGCCCCCTCCTTCAGCGCCAGACACGTAGTGTACCGCCTTTCTCCTCCCTCTTTCCCTCCTCCTCCTCCTCCTCCTCCTCCTCCTTTGACATCACCCTCTCCTCTTTCAGCATCAACCTCTCCTCTTCCTCCTCCTCCAACATCTCCTCCAACCATCGACCGCATGAAGCCCTGGATTGCCTCCTCGTCAAACTTCTGTTTCTTCCTTGGAGGTAGGGGTGTCGACAACTGTAACGACTCTGAATGCGAGTCTGACTGCGACACTAAGGTGACACCTCCAATATTTTCCATAGATCTTTGTGGGTCGACACTTTTTTTGCCGGGATCTCCTCCTCTATCCCCTTTGGCGTCTCCATTTCCTCCATCAGAATGGTCGAAGATCTCATCGCCGACGGATCTGCCATTGCGGCCAACGTCGAAACACTGGGAACTTGAGATTCTTGGGTCTCTTTGCGTTTCCGAATTGATCGTCGGTGTGCGTCGCGGCGGCGTAACTTCTATATGAAAGGAAGCCGAAGCGTGGTAAACAAGCCCTAACTCACACGCATAAACCAGGCGTGTGCCTACAAATCTTGCGGCCCAAGCCCTACCGAACGCCCTTTTTATGTGTGTAGAATGTGACTACAAATTTCCCGGCCCAAGACCTAAATCACACGCCCTTTTTATGCGTGTAGAGTTTTTTACAGCCAACAAATGATGCGCATAACTAACGCGTATAACTTAGGGCATAAATTTGGGAAAATAAAATTAGGGCATTGACCGTCAACGTATTGTACGTATATATAAAGCGTGAGAAATAGGGAAAATTTTATTGTACCCAGCTAGGGCATTGACGGTCAAAATTAGGGAAAATATTTTTGGATCAAATTTAGGGATTCTGTAACTAAGTGTAGGGATAGTATATGCGTAAGGTTATACTACAATTTTGAATTTGTTTATGTTTTTACCCTTCAAAGGCTTTTCGCATAGGTTATGCATATCAAAGGTGGACGCCTAACTTATGTGTGTGGATTCACGTGCATTTAGACAAAAAATAGTGTACATATAGCCTTTCCGTAAATTAAACATATAAGAATGACCATATAAGAAGAGTTTTCCAAGATCATAAGAAAATTCAGCCACATTCAATATGCAAACCAAAATGACAACTAGAACGCTATGAAGATGATTAATAGTTTTTAAGTTTCTGGTGGATCCAAATATAGAGAGAGGTGGAGTTATTAGAGAGATTTTAGTATCATGATTAATAAAAGGAATCAACCAATGAAGATAGCGAGGATGCCAAGTCATGATGTGAGCATCCAGTTTCATATTAAGTTTATCCATGTCCTAAAGATTTCCAGACCCAAAGGTTGATAGATCGATACCACTAATTTAGAGCATCCCCATTGGTGGCTGTAAAAACGGGGTTGTAAGAAGGGTTGTAAGCTAAAGCCCTTCTTATAGATTTTTCTGTTTTTTTTCATGCAATGGAAGTTGTAAGAGATGAGATGTAAGATCTATAAAATTACAATTATATCCTGTTTTTGTATTAAATTATTGATATATTTTTGTTTTAGATAAAGTAATAACATCTTATTATATTAAACAGTTAAATAATTATAATTGGACTTTATATTTTGTATTAATTATTATTAACTTTTTGTTGTTTTAAGTAATACAAATAATTATAATTGGACTTTATTATATAAAAAGATTCTAAATGTATACATTTTTATAAAAAAAATCTCTAAAATGTCTATGTAATATAAATAAATTAATTTAATACAAAATTTTATTTCAAAACAACTCATTTAATATATAAACGATTATATCAAAATTAATGATATTCAAAATAAAATATTTTTTTTATAAGTTTACTAAATATATGCAATTTGGTTATTTATGGATAGAGAAAACGTAATTAGAATTATGATATTTTTTAATTTTTTTCATTAAGTATATTTTTAGATATCATATTTTTTAAAAACAACATTAATAAAGGGATCCCCAATAAAAGAGTGTCACATAGCACATGCTTATAGCAAACAACTGTTTGGCTGCTTGCTTTAAGCGACGCTTTTTTGTTCCCCACAACGAAAAAAATATAAGGCCAAACGTGGCCTTATCTACAATAAGGGTATAGACTCAATGCTTGGGTCTTTAAATTTGGTGATTTCTACATACCCACGGAATGGGCTTTTAGGGTCTACTCCCTCCGTCCCTTTTTTATGTTCCCATTTTTCATTTTTGGTGTCTCAATTTGATTTTCCCATTTTCATTTTTAAACACAAATCTTTACCAATATACCCTCATCAAAACCCATTAATTTTCCCCAAAATCACAACAATTCAAAATACACTTTAATTTTTTTCTCTCCCATTATTTTCTCACTCAATCTTAACTCTTTAATTTCTCATCTCTCACCATTCTCTCATCCCAATACACTCTCTCTCCTCTCTTCTCTTATCTCCTTAATTTCCATGCAAAGAAGGAAAATGAGAACATAATTAAAGGACGGAGAGAGTATAACATATTAATTTCAAAAATATTGTTATAGACTTTGCTTAAAGCCTAATGCTCTTAGAACATTAAAAATGCCTTGTGGAGCTTTCCAATTAACAAGATGCGAACAATTAAGAACTTTCAGTTCAAAGCAGGGCCGTTCCTAGGCATCTTCTAACGGACCCTTTGAACGGCCCCCAAATTGTTGGGGCCCCATATATATTTTGAGTTTGTAGTACTGTTGTAATCTACTACACTATAGCTCACTTGGAAGTTTGTTGGCAGAAGTTACTGTTTTCGCTCCCGTCTCGGGTTCGAATTCTTATACTCCGTATAAGCTGTATTTTTATATTCGTTTTTCCCTGTTTTCGTTCTAGCAAAATTCTTGTGTGGGCCTCATTGATGCCAACTCTTATCGTAGCTAGGCACTAAGTCAAATTTTGTTACTAATATACTTAGTTCAGTTTTCCGTGCATCGCACGAGTTTTATAAAATTTATGTTTAGTTTAAATATAAAAAAGCTTCGGCTAAAATATTTTACGAAATTTATTTACCTTATATAAATTTAGTATAACTTTTAAACATAATTGTCTAATTTAAATTATTATCTAAATAGATAAAGTAAAAAGATATCAATTCTTTAATATAATTTATTTGAATTAGTAAGATAAATATTTTTAATAAAGAGAGTGTTAATCAAAAAAAAATTAAATATTTAAATATATTTCAGTTTAAAGTATTTAAAATTTATAAATTATAAGATAAATATATTAAAACTAATTTATAACAGTTTTAAAGGAAACTTACGGTTTGTAGCAAGGCAATACAGAGATTAGTAAATATCGTGTGATTTGAAATATAAAAAAGGCAATAAAGAGAATAAGATTAATGTTTGTCACGTGACGATCTAAGAAATTAGGAAAACAAATTAGAAGGTTTGTTGAAGAAGGAAATGTCATGCGGCAAAAAATGAGAATTACTTTAATAGTTTAATAGTAGATTCTGCTTTATTATTTTTGTACCAATACTACTGCAAGAGTAACATTTAAATAATATTGTACATGAAATATCATTAGCAGACTAGTGAATCAGTGATTGAAAAAGGAAAATAACTTCTTTAATTAGGATATAATGTAAATTGTATTATTACCTTATTAATATAAGATATCGTTTCCTAATAAATTAAAATGTAAAAAGTGAAAACTGAATTTTCCTAATAAAATTAAAATGAAAAAAAATGAAAATTGAATTAATAAAGATGGAGAGTTATCCAACAAAATTATGTGTATTTTATTTATTTTGAGAGTAAATTTTACTTAATTATAAAATTATATAAGATGGTATGCGAAAAACTTATTTCAATTAATTGAAACAAATTTATTTGTATAAAAGAGGTTAAATAACACTTAAATAAAATTAAATTATTCACAAAACTAAATATTTAATACACATAAATTGAAAGAAGTTTATATTTTAAATAACACTTCATAAAATATTTTGAAAATAATAATATTATTTTATTAATAAAATATAAAAAATTTACTTTTGTACAGGGCCACCAAAATAATAAAGGATTTGATCTTACGGCCAAAGTAACGAATAATACTCAACTTCACCTTAGTGAAGCAAGGTTTGAATAATCACCAAACTGAGGATGGCCACCTCGAAACAGGGGTGATACCGCATATCAAAGACCATCTACGAGGTTGGGATTACTCACACAACCCAAAGATGAAAAATCGATTTAAACCAAATGAGGGGTTTGAGAGGCATAAACAAAGGAAAAAGGAGGAATTGAGTACTTACCTCGAAAATTACAGAATCCGAGTATGCATGCATCAATCCAAGGATATAGCATCATCAAAATCCAGCGCCAACTCGCAGAGGAGAGAACGTTGAGTTGGAAGAGCAAAAGTAATGATTTACTCCTAGGGCTAGAATTAGGGCTAAGAGCCACAGTGACTAAAAACCAATTGAACCAAGTAATAGGACAACTAGATGATTGAGGAGCCAAAGACAAGCACCAATCAGGGGTGAAATAGAGAATCAGGGTAGGGGTTTTAAATGATTTTGGGACTCAATCAAACTCCACTAATTTGTATTAAAATATATTTAAATATACATCAAAATTTTATATGCACATTTTTTGAAAAAGTAATGCACATTTACAATTTTTATCTAAATGTTCTAGTTTCTCAATAAATGGCCTTTAAAAAATAAATATTTTTCAAATTTTAGATTGTTTTATGTTTGTCAACGAATGTGCACAAAATTACTGTGTGTACCAATTTACTACTAATGTGCCTCATTCTCACGTTCATATTTTATAAAATATTTTCACCCGATACTTTCCTAAGGAATAATAGGTCATATAACTAGGGAAGGAGAAAAGGAGTAAAGCCACTAAAAGCTACACGAACAACAGAAAGAGAGAGAAAAAGAAGAGAGAGGAGAGAGTCGAACACTTTGTACTTATACTCTCCATTACCCTTTCGAAACTTACATTGTTATAGCACAAAAAAAGGAAAAGATTTTGGTGAAAATAATTAATACTGTGCGAATATGCGAATGAATGCACATTTAAGTCATTGACATGTACTTTTTACAGTAATGACATGCACTATTGACAGATTTGCGGGTCATTGATAAGGTGTGAAAAGTACATGCACACACCCCGCGTGTGCATGTCATTACTGAAGAAAGTACCTATCGTGACATATTCGTACAATAAAAGTTGTCACCTTCTCACCTGATCCATATTCCAAATAGGAATACTAATTTTTATTATAAACGCTACCATATGTTAGATTACTTTCGGAAAACACAAATAAAAAAAATTATGATTGCAAGAGACATCGAACTCATACGCTAAATCTAATAGATGCAACAGTAATCCCTAACCACAACAGTCAAACCTCACTTATTCTCTAAAAATCATTGTAAGCGTTAAGGGAGAAGGGAATCATCATCTCATTCTCCTATACCATTTATTCATCTGATTCCAGTCACATACATAATCCTAATCTCCTTACTCGGAACAACACTCCTCAGCCAACTTACTCAAAAGAAAGACAACGTCGCCATTCGAACCGATCGTATATCGTGCACTCGTCCTAGTCCTTGCAACAGCGCAAGAGAAGTAGTTCTCCTTGTCGAGATCAAGAACGCTCCACATGCTTTTCTCTTGAACTGTCGTCTTTCCCTTTAAGGCCCCGTTTGGATGGAAACCATTGGCCTTAGTACGTGCCTTCGGTTGGGATGATTTGGACCCGAGTTTGTTGGCTAATGGCTTCTGAGATTTTGACTTGGATGGTTCGGTTAGCTTCGTTCTTGGGTAACCGAGATCCACAGGTAGCTCTGGCTCAAAGAATTTGTAGACGTCTTCGTCCTGTCATCACAATTCACATATATATTCAATGTCCTGAAAGTTTAGATTTGTTTCTAAGTGTGAAGTTTGGAGAGTACCTTCTCTAGGAAATGACCAAGGCACAAGACGTAGTCAATGGGAGACATTAACGGCTTGCTTCGAACTATTTCAGCCACTATACGATCCATTGCAGCACCCTGTTATCCAATTCTGAAGTTCAAAAAGACATTCACCTACAAGAATAACATGTTTAGTCCAAGATTCTTACCTTTGTGACGCCAGCTGCTCTTACTTCAACAGATCGGCTACCTTGGACAACATCGATAGAAGCATTTGCAATTGGACCTGTCCAAAGATGCTGAAGCATGTCTCTTGCTTGCAGTCTGCCAAATTCAAAGTCTAGGAATAGAAAAATAAATAAATTAGAAATGAGTTTAAAACTTAAAAAACATGAACGACATGAAAGAAGAGTCCCATACCTGCATACTTGTAATTCCACACGAGGGAAGTAGTGCGGATTTCGCAGTTGGATCTGGGTGTTCTTTCGGTAAAATAATCGAACACATGCTGAAAAATTAATTACAAATGAGAAAATTTACAACACAAAATACAAAAGGAAAATAAGTGGAAAAAATGTCACCTTGACACTGTCGAGCAGTTCAGCGTTTATGCATTCGGGCATGGTAGTCATCCACTCGCCTTCTGTATGGCGTAAGAACATCCCATGCTCAGCTGCAAGCCATATGTTGAATTCTCCAAAATTCTGGAGGAATTAAAGTAAGAACAAAGCATGAAAATTATAATAAATGATTTAAGGGAAAACGAGATTGAAGAATCAAGTACTTCATCTAAGACACTTCGAGCGCTTCCACTGAGAACAACTACGGTTGTGTTTGGATCATTGCAGAGAGCAGTAAGGTGTCCTCTGAGCTCTGGATGTAATTTGAGGTCCATTTCTTTTATTTGGTCTCCACCTCTTCTCCCAGGAGAGTCCACTGGCTCAGTTAGTGTTTGATCAAATCCCTATTTACAGAAATTAGACAATTAAATAATTTAGAGATGTAAAAGCTAAGAAAGTCTATTATAAATAGACATACTAAGTTGGAAAGACAAGGTGAATGACTGGAATTTATAGTGAAGTCGTACCAATATGATTAGGCGGTTATGACAAGCCAAGAAGCGATCAGTTGTTTCTTCAAAAGGAAGCCTCGGTCTTATTTGTTTTATTCGATGCTGAGCATCAGCAACCGTCACATTCAGTTCACTGCATAAAAGAAAAAAGTTTCAACGACGCACATTATCTAAACTCTCTCTGTTTTTGTTTTGTTTTTTATTTTCTCATTTAATTATCAGCAATACTTTTGATTCTTGTGCAAAAACATGTTTATAGAAAAATGGGTTACCTGACAAAAGTCTCAGCCCATTCCTGAGCCGTATGAGTTGTGACATGGGTAAAATTAAGATGATGCCGTTTCTCTCTCTCCTCATCTGACATGTTTAAAGCTTTACCAATTGCTGCAGCACAATCTGTTATGTTCCAAGGATTAACGAGCAATGCTCCAGCACCGAGAGATTGTGCAGCACCTGCAAACTATTAATAAAGAAGTTTAAATTTCTTACTTGACTCAACTCACTTAAGTACACAACCATGCACTATAATGGTTTTCATATATACCTCACTAAGAATAAGAACACCTTTTTTTGCAGCTTGACAAGACACAAACTCATAGCTGACAAGGTTCATTCCATCTCGCAAGGATGACACTAGTGCCACATCAGTGATGGCATATAGAGCGCACAAAGCATGGAAGTCCAAAGAACAGTCCTGAAATGAAGGCAAAAACCAAAATAAATTTCACATGGCAAATACTTACAAGCAAATCTAATAATATACTTAAATTCTCAAGCATGTGGTACAACTCAATCCCACTAGGGCATTTTATATTAAGAACAAGAAGTCAAAACACACACCAGATGATGAATAGGAACAGCAGTCAATGTGCCAAATCTCCCATTAATGCGTCCAACTATTTCGTGAACCTGGCTTGTAAGCTTTCTATCTGCAAGATCATAAAGTAAAGCAGAGAGAGAGAACGTGTGATGAAATCTTCAAGAGGATTAGATAGCAGGTGAAGAAAGTAACATGTAAATGTTTGATATACAGATGAAAAGGATAGGAAAGAAAATTTTATGGTGATTAAAAAACACTCGATGAATAAAGCGCAAAACTGAAACCACAATATAAGAAAACTTTAGAAGAAAATCCAATCTAGTATTTTCCTTCCTCTCTTTTGTCATGCAGTTACATTAATTTCTCCTGCATTCTCACCCTCAGCAGTGCACCATTTGTGGATCAGAGAAATTCCATGTAGCATAACACAAAAATCAATCGCAAGAGGAAAGGAAAAGAAAAGGAACATACACTCAGGCACATCAGTTCGAGTGGGCACAGCAATTTGCAGAAGAACAACTTTATCACGCCAGACTGGATTATCCTCGAGAAATTTTTCGAAAGCAAGAAGTTTTTGTGGGATCCCTTTAATCATATCAAGTCGATCTACCCCTAACATCACCTGGCAAGTTCAATGAAGAATTGGAGATCAGCAAACTGTAAAATTATGTTGGTGAATGGATGATTATATCCCAAAAACAATTACAAAATTACACTATGTATGGAATATAACAATGACGATATTTGTCAATAGTTATATCAACCGAAAGAAAGTTGGCTAAACAAAGTGAGATCCAACACGCGGCTTAAATGATTGAAATGAAGTAAGACTGCAACTAAAGCAAATAGAAAGCGATATCTTAAAAACACTGAAGACTACCTTTCGACCAGAAAATCTTTTCTTCAACTCCTTGACATGTTCCTGGACTTCCTGAAGTCCGAGTGCTCTAATAAATCTCTCTGAATCTATCCCTATAGGAAACTGGCAAGTTTGTAGAAAAATAATAATTAGCAAAGATACTAATACAAAGAGACTAATAAATTTCATTGCCTAAGAGCAGTCATCTATATAAGGTACGAATGTTAATCGTTAAGAGTTCCATTGTGATTTTGTAGCAAAAATATGTTAAGACGAATGTAAACAAACTTCGAAAAATGATATAACATGCAGTCTGGCAGTAATTAAATGTATATGCGGCTCCAAGAGTTTCATAGTTTGACATAAAATTCATTTAGATGGTTTTTCTCAAGCATTTTGAAGAATAATATTTTAGAGCATAAAAAGTTAAATACATTTAGTAATTATAAACAAAAGTGTCCTGCATTTAGATAGTTTGACTTAAAATTCTGGAACTTACAGCAGCCACACGAGTCAACCTTCCTTGAGCATCTTCTACACCTTCAGGTGTACCCTCAAGTTCAAGTATACGAGTGCAAGCACTGACAAAGTGTCTTGCATAATCATAAGTATGAAAACTGCATGAGAGAATACAGATAAACTTTGATCAGCAACAATTTCAAATATTTTTCTCCATAAAAAATAGTGGAAGGAAAAGATGCAAGACTTAAGAATAAAATTTATTACCCGATGACAATTTACTTACCCAACCAAGTCAGCAGCTAGGACGGCTCGTAGCAATTCTGATCGAGATGGCAGAGTTCTATGAATTTCAGAGGAAGGAAAGGGTGTATGGAGAAACCAACCAACTTTAATCTTGCTATTACGCTTTTTAAGGCACTCAGGGAGGAACATGAGGTGGTAATCGTGACACCAAACAACATCCCCCTCTTGATAATGTTCTAACACCACATCAGCAAACATTTGATTTGCCTTCTTATAAGCAGCAAACTGGGACTGAAAACTTCTTGTTGTGGCGAGTCGATCTTCTTGTGGGAGTCCAAGATAGTGAAAAAGAGGCCACAGTACATTGTTGCAGTATCCATTATAGTATTGGTGTACTATTTCCTCATCAAGGAAGACTGGTATACACCTCTGTAATTATATACAAAAGAATCCTTAATATGATTGTAAGGCATTAGTACTATGCACTATGTAAAAGTGCTATTTATTATCACAAATATGTCAAATTAGTTTTACAATATTTCAGGCTCCAGATAGAAATACACCTTTTCAGCTAGCGCGTCTGATAGAGCCTGCTGCCCTTTCTCATCAGGAACATTAACACCAGCCCATCCAATCCATTTTGCCTCGAATTCTTTCACACCTGCAAGAAAGAATTTAAACCGAGAACAATTATAATTCCATAGTAAATTGTAAAATCAGAGATTGAGTTGAATTTTCATGTTCAATACAGAAAGTTTCATACCTAAAAGAGCACTAACCAAACCTCCAGCACTAATATCCAATGACCATGAATCTTCACCTCTTCGTATAGCAGAAACCGGGAGCCGATTAGCCACAACCAAGAGGCGCTGCTTCTGTTGTGGCAACATATCTACCCGTTCATATCCTTCAGTCTGACTTGCTAAAGCTGCATCCGCTAAGAATTGTTCCACATGAGACAAAGCATTTCTGGAGTGTTCATTACCGTTTCGCCTTGATTTTAACTCCCTCTCCTTTAGGAGCATGCCTAATATAGTTGTGTGAGTTGAAGAATCACCATTACACTTGTTTCCAGGCATTGATGCAATCTGCAGTACGCAACTCTAGTAAGTTTATTACTCCTACATGTACAGAGCTACAATCAAGCACTTAACCTGATAGAAGGACTAGACTGCAGAGCAAAATTCTCTTAATAATTTTAGTGAGGCAAAAGGAAAGAATTTAGACAGAAACGTACAAGGAACAGATATCAAACTGTTATGAATTAAGCAAAGTGGGTCCAGTATACTATAGAGGACCACTATATCAGTCTGAGGGAAAACCTTTCACCAAAATTCCAAAAACCACGTTAATGGAACTCACATTCAAAACTAAGAGCATTGCCGTCTATTAGATAAGAGGAGAAGAACAGGGGACGAAACAAAAGCACGTGAACATCATTTTCAGCAGAAAAGTCCCCCCAAAATCAAACAACCACGTTCCAAGAATTTCCCAAAAAATATCGTACTAAAAAACTAGTCATCATAAATCGGAGACATAAACATGTAGGTACTGAGGAATATAAATGGAGACCACTAGAAAAGCATAGAATTGACCCATGAAAAATCATTACCCACAAAAACTAACAAGCGAAGACAATGCTTGATTGACAGTGCAAAGCAAGAGCATCGAATTTCGATCAAAAAAAAGAAGCAAGAGCATCGAATAAAAAAGTTAAGACAACAAGAGTAAGAGCGAAATATTGGGCTGACGCTATACCTAATCCAAAGCAAAGCTGTAGATATTTTAGACAAGGGTTTATCTCAATCGAAGCAAAAGGAAATAAAATTGTACTAATAATTGAATGAAATGAATAATATTGTTGATGATTTGTGGTGACTGGTGAGGAGAAAAGAATTACGTTTGCTTTTGTGTGGTGCCAGTACACGTTGGGAGACAAAAACTACCAGAATCCGGGTGGCAGAGTGGAGTATCCTTTGGAGAGAGAAAAGATGAAAGGTAATGGAATCCTCCTGTAAGCTTTATACGGCATTAAAATCAATGGACCAGAAAGCCATGCAGGTGCACCAAGGAAAATAAAATCTACTATACAGTACTCTATGATTTTTCAAGGAAAAAATAAAGCATTTCACGTCAAGTGTTATTTTCTTTCAATTCTTTAGATACACTAAAGTGTCTCCTTTGACCCTTTAAGGCATTTAGCATGATAACTACAGAGTTGACAGCAAAATCAATATTTTAGTACAAGAGAAGGCATTTTACATGGGTTGTTTAGGCTACTATATACAGTAGCACAATTCAAATAAAGAACATTATGTGATAAATCAAAAGTCTGTCATGTTCTGCTACATCCAATACCAATTCTGTCATTTAGTAATAATAGTGGTGGAAATTGCTTAATTGGTTTTCTGGCGGTATGCATGCAAGGCTAGTGATAGTGAGAGCATGAGACTGACCATAGTGACTGCCTGACACTGCAAACAAACTCAAAGTGAATGATCAAGTAGTCTTTTGAAACTTTCAATTGGTCATTAATTTATCACAGGCTGTGTGGAGAATTGACTGAGTGAAAGTGTGCAAGTGTTTTCCAGCAAAAGAGCACCGAATTGGAATCAGTAAAGAAGAGGGGAAATCCCCTGGAAAAACAGAGCGTTGCTATTTGGGAAATGGGTTTTTTCCTCTCTGGTTCTAAGATAAGCTATTGGGCAAACTGGTTTTGCATGCATGTGACAGTGTTAATCCAGTTGCTTTCTTAGCAGCTTTCTTAATGGGTTTAAGCCAATAGAATAGAGGTCAACCTCTATTACAATTTCTATCAATTGTTTGACAGTTGACAATTTCTTAAGTAATTAGGTCTTAAATCAACTCAGTGGAAGAACAGCTTAAACCTGTGCAAGTAGTATTTGAATTGAAGGTATAAAAGCTTTTTTAAACATGATTAATTCATTGACTGATTCAATTGAAGGGGTTCAGGGAGAATATAATACTAAATTGTAGTGAGGATGAATGATGATAGCGAGTGAAAGGGACAACAATTATGAAGCAACCGTGCATAAGAATTTTCAAGCAAAAGAATACGAGCTTACTTTGATTGCTTTGTTTAGGAAGAAAAAAGAGTAATGATGTTGACAACAGTGAGCGGAATATCTCGAAGGTTGTGGCCCCAAAACACTGCAAATTCAAAACACTGAAAATTTGCAAGCGGATCATTCTAATTAGTATTCTACAAAACACAAAACATTAGTTTAGATTTGCACGCCACAATTCAAATTTGCTTTCGTAATTTCTCAGCAGAGTAAATTAGATTGAAGTTTTAGTCCAATCCGCATCTGGAACCACCATTACAATTGTTTCGGTGAACAAGATGTGTATGTGATTCAGGACCTCCAGAAACGAATCTGTAAGTAAATGAATCACCGTCGATCTCATATTTTCACACATCGAAAAATGAAATTCAGCAGATATCAAAACAGCGAACAAGAGAGAAAAATCGAAGTTTGCTCTTTATTTTCAGAAACTTCTCCAACTCAAAACCGGATGCAAAATCGAAAATTGGGCAATCGGCATTATACATCAAAATCAAAAATGGTCCAGATATAAACAAATCTAACCTTAGAATCTTCTCAAACAATTGATAGATGATAGAGAGCTGCCTAAATTCGTAGGGTTTAATGGTTGGGACGAAAAACTTCGCCGCCCAAATTTCATTACAGTTTTCGTTGCTCTTTATACTGGGAGAAGGGGTGATGCCTGATCATCACTGGAGGGAATTTATTCGTTTATTTCATGACATTTAAATTTCAAAAAAAAACAATATTGTTGCGTCCCACCACTCCAGTGGAAAAGGATAGTATTGTGCCTCGTATTTCGTATGGAGAGATCTGATACCCATGTTTTTATTCTCCATTGTAGTCCAAATAATATTTTTTAATATATGTTCTGGCTTTATATGTTAAAGTCTCATTTTACAATATTATCTACAACTTTGTTCAAAGTACGGTTAATTTCTACTCCATTCGTATAGAAATATAAGTTTCTTAAACCTCATTTTTTATAGCAAAATATAGGAAAAAAATCACATGAGGACACTATATAAGGAAAAGAATAAGGATGAACAAGAGTCGTTGATCTCTTCGTTGAAACAAGTAATTTTTGATTTCGAGCTTTGATTTTGTGTTCTATTGATTATTCGATCTAATTGGAAGTTCTTATACCTTCGTTTGTGTTTTTTGTTCACTGTATGTGTATTTTCGATGTTGTATTCCTCAGTTTGAATAAATTGAAATTGGTTACATTGAATTTGGATTTTCTTAGATTGATTTGATTGTGTGTGTTGTGTGTGCGTGGTAGCTTGTTTTTGGAGGTTGTTGTATGCATCAAATTCGTCTCTTTGTAATCCTTTTATAAACCATATTGTTCTTTAACAAGGTAAAATACTGAATCTTTTTTCTCCCGTGTTACATGTCGCCATGTAAACACATATGTGTTTTTACATGAACACATATTCTTTTACAAATGAACACATGAGTTCTTTGATTGTCTTCTCATGTGATACCAACACATTTTCTATTGATTATATTCATATGAACACATATGTTTTTCGAAACGAACACATATTTAAAAGGGGTTTTTGCAGGAAATCACCCGCTATTTGTCGAAATTTGCAGGTAACCACCCGCTATTAGCCTATTTATTTTAAACCACCCAAATTGTTAAAATTTCTTACAATCAACCACCCATTGACAGATTTCGTTATCATTTCCGTTAACAAAGTGAAATGACAATTTTACCCTTATACTTTTAAAACACAAGCACACAAATTAAAGGGTAAAATAGCTAAATCACATAATCATTTTTTAAAGCAAAAAAAATAAAATAAATAAAGATCACATGAACTCCTCCACCTGTTGAAGCCATTTTCACAAGATCATGACGGATTAGGTTTTTCAATTCGACGATTATCCCTCTGATTGACTCTCCAATTCGTTTCCAGATCGAAGCAGGTTCCGTTCGCAAGATCGCGCAGTACTGATTCAAAAACAGGAGCTCGAATTCGGTCATCGACGAAGTTGAGCAGCGGAATCGCTGAGCCTCTGCAAACCTCCATGAAAGAAAGGTCTGAAGCTGATGGATAGCCGGAGAAGACGAGCTCGCAAAGGCGGCGCTCGCTCGAAAAGAGGATCCAGAGCGCAACGTTGGTGCCGATTGTCCAACGCTCGATCTCCTCTTCCAGATCGCTCCACTCGTTTGCACCTCGTCGGTGCTCATCTTTTGTAACCCTAACCTCAACAGACTTTCCTCCAAAAACTCCTTCCGATTAGCGTTGTAAACATGAGATCTTTCTCTCTCGTATCCCGCAACAACCATCCGCTTTGCAACCTCGTTTAGCTCGCCGATTATCCCCGCCGGCAGCGCTTCCATCGATAAACACCTCGTCTTCTTCCCCAGACATTCCATAGGGATTCAAATCGTCGTTTTCGTGTCAGGTCAAAGGACTCACCGCCTTTCTCAAGAAGTGTTCTGAACTCCATTTCAAGCTGGAAAATGGTCTTCTGAAGATGATCGTTGATCACGCAATCCGAGTCAGGGAGGAAGATGACGAATTGAGTGACCTCTTCTTCATTCAGGGTAATGGAGCTTGGTCAATGGATGAACAAGTTTTATTTGTTTTTTATTTATTTTTTATTTAAAAAATGATTATGTGATTTAACTATTTTACCCTTTAATTTGTGTTCTTGTGTTTTAAAAGTATAAGGGTAAAATCGTCATTTCACTTTGTTAACGGAAATGATGCCAGAGTCTGTCAATGGGTGGTTGATTGTAAGAAATTTTAACAATTTGGGTGGTTTAGAATAAATAGGTTAATAGCGGGTGGTTACCTGCCAATTTCGACAAATAGTGGGTGGTTACCTGCCAATTTCGACAAATAGCGGGTGGTTTCCTGCAAAAACCCCTATTTAAAATCCATATTATACCTATTTAAATATCTACTTATGTGTATGTTCCATGTGAACACATTGACAACTATAAATGAACACATTTTTCTTTTATAGTGAACACGCTAACTCAGATCTTTCTTGTTGTGTTTCATCCAAGTGTAATATGGATAACAAGTTGTCTTCTATTTCTCAAAGCATGTGACATTGTTATGTCAATAAATGTTTTATATTCTATCAATTATTTTCAAATTAACAAATGTTTGCTTTGACATAAATACATTTTTCATTAGCGAACATATGTTTAACATTCATTCTATATGAACACAGTGTTGTCCAGGAATGAACACGAGTTCATTTAGCAATGAACACACTGATACAAAAACTAATCATAGGTTTTTATCTTGTTGTTAGCTAAGTGAACTTGTCTTCTATTTCTCCTAGCATAAGTGTTCAGTATTTTACTCTTGTGCGTTGACATTAATACTGAAAGAGTTTTTGTGTGTGATAAAGGAACAAAATGGATTGTTAGTAAGTTCAAGCGTAGTTGAGCCTCTACTGAAACCGTCTACGTTTCAGAATTTTTGGTGTAGTACCAGATCAAGTTATTGTTAATCCTCTTCAACAAGCAAACAATAAGCTTAAGAAGAGACAATTAGGGGCGGCCAAGAAGTTGGAATTGCAAACTCAACAAAGCAACGCCGAATATGTTTCATTTGTAATCAGCTTGGACACAACTGCAATGCATTTTCTCTATTAGTCGCTACATGAAAATGTTATATTTTATTTTTTGTTTTTAATGTAATGAATCAGATACCAACCTTTGTCAAATATTTTTCTTTATGTTAGTCTTTCATACATTTCTATTATAACTTTCGTTTATTGCATGAACACACAATAACTTATTCACAAACACAAAGTTTATGAGTTTCACACTTTCTACTTTTGATGTTCATGAATTCTCAATATGTAGTATGAACACATATTCCAAGACATATGAACAAATTTTGCTAACGAGATGAACACAAGAAAATTTAAGAGTTCATGAACATATAAGTTCTTCTATCTAACAAACAAAACCATATGGCTAGACATATGAACACATATGTCTAGATATATGAACACATATTGGTTTGGAGATGAACACACTAGATTTAATAATGAACAACGATATATTTCAGTTTTGATATTCATGAACACATAGATTCTTCTATCTGGAAGATGAACACATATGGCTTGAGAAATGAACACAAGTAGAATTAATGATTAACAAAGTTATAATCCAAGCGTGATATTCTGAATCTGATTGATGAACACAAATGGATAGACAGATGAACACATCAGCCTTAATCAATGAACACAAAAAGAGTTAATGATATATACATTTAAGTACTACTATATACAAACTACTACACATTGTTCATCACAAACTACTAAAGATTCCACACCACAACCCAAGAATTCAAATTTAACCATTGATGTCTCATAAAACAACAAACCTACTTTTTACATAACTTGTCTACTAAACTCAACAATCAAATCTCCTAATTCTTATTTCTACCACCTCCCTTACGAATCTGAATTTCTTCCATAATAGTGATCACCATTGCGATCACTATTATGGAAGAAATTCTTTGGCATATTAAAATCATCAAAAGAAATTTGTAACCTCTAGGAGTTGGTGTTTTGCTATTTTCAACTTTGTCTTGTATATATTTGCTTCTGAGGTCCCATATGATATTGAAGTTGTTTTATCACCAATGTATATTGTCCCATGAGCTAATTTCATCACTTTTGGTTTATCACCTACAATTCATAAACATTAAAGACACAAAAGCGTTAGCATATGAACACAAGGGGCAGTTACAGAATAACACATTTTATTCACTCATGAACACACACAAGAATGTTAATGAACACAAGATACATGACATCCACACATACATATTAAGTTCAATACGCACACAAAAACATTATTATATGAACACATTTGCTTTCACCATTGAACACATGTGGCTTAGATCATGAACACATGTTTCTTAGATGATGAAAACCTATTTTTCATATGAACTGCACATACATGAATTAGTTGATGAACACATACATATTCTCTGATGAACACATATGACTTACATGATGAACACATGTCTTTCATACTAACAGAGCATACATATATTTTAATGAACACATACATATTAATGCACACAAAAGCATTAGTATAGGAACGCATGTGCTTTCACCAATGAACACACGTGGTTTAGATGATGAACACAAATTGCTTAGATGTTGAACACCTATTTTTCGTATTATTTGAATATACATGAATTTGTTGATGAACATGAACATATTCTTTGATTAACACATAAGACTTAGATGATGAACACATGCATTTCATATTAACAGAACAAACATGACCTAGTTCATGAACACATACATATAAATATTCGATGAACACATATAAATAAATTGATGAACACATACTGACGAGGCGAATTTGTCGTGTGCCAAGTCAAGTAATCCTAACATGCAAACTAAGTAATATAGTGCGCAAGCAAGGGTCGAATCCCAAGAGAATCAGTTTATCAAATTCTTAAGTTATCACAATGACTAACCAATAAACGTAACCAAAGGTTTTTTTTTTATGGTTTTGATACGAAGTATCGAATGTCAACTTGGTTATAACAATATTAAGCGAAGTGTCCCACTTAGCGATTATCCACAATTAGATTAACAAGTTGATCTTAGAATCCTTTTCATCCCTATGTCAAGTTCTCAAGTGATCGTTCTAATTCCTGTTCTTGAATAGTTATTAGTCCAACTAGTCCTAATAACCCTTACTCGATTAAAACCTTGAAACTATCAAAGTTCAATAACAAAGTAGCAATGCATTCAGGAATAGATAGATACATGCAATATCATGGACAACTAGTCGGATACTCGACATGTACTCAATTTTCTTCTCTAATAACAATCACAACTAGTTCATGCAAATAGATTGTGCTACAGAACAAGTATGATAATTCAACTAGAAGTATCAAACTCTAGCAATATGAATAAGATAAAACTAACTTAGGTGATCAATCTAAAGTAGTAAATCTAGTTCATGGACAATACAAACAAGAGAGTTGAGACAATCAAAGAGTAGACAAAGGGAAAGGATAAACTCACAACTTGTTGAATCCAAAAGCTTCAAACGCCAAGTGAAACAAAGGAACTTTAGCAACTCATAAGTTTGTGAAAAACTCTCCAAACACTTAAGTAAACAAAAGGTATATCCTCAAGGATGATCATCCACAACCTAAATAGTCATCAGCTATTGTAACAGCCAAATTAAGGTAATAAAAATGTGTGGAAAGTTACAGAATTGAACACAAATTACTTCAAATGGCAAAGACATTAATTTGATTCTTCTGTCGAGGAACCGCACCCGCGGGTTGAGAGTCGCGGGCGCGGTTTTGGATTCTCCAGAATTTCAGGATGGCAGAGGGCCGCGGGCGCGACTTGTGCTTTCTCGGGTCCTTGGCTGAGGGTGAAACCCGCGGGTGCGGCTTGAGACCCGCGGGTGCGGCTGTGTCGTCTGAGGTAGCAGCTACTGATTTCTTCAAGTCTTCAGCAGCTTATTCCTTATGCTTCAATGCTTCCAATGCTTCGTATCATCTCTTGGAATCTCGTATGTAAATCTTCTCTCGAACAACTCCATGATACAGATTACATAGAAACAAATAACATAATCCTATACAAAACTAGCTAATAATCCATAGTTGCGGTATGTAAAACACCGCTTATCAAACTCCTCCATACTTAGACCTTGCTCGTCCCCGAGTAAGCTAAAAGAAACTTACTCTTTTACAATAATCACTCAAAGATCTCAGGAAGTATGAAAAAGAAAGAAACTACAAATCACTAACACATTTAGTATACAAACAATATGATGAGAAAGAAATCTATCAATTTGGTCCTCCATAGTGGTTAACATGCAAAAAAAATTTTGTCCTAAGACACTCATTTTGCCTAGGCGCCCCGAAAGGTTTTCACCTAGTCACTCATTTCATTTTCAATCTCACCATTCCTTACCGCCCTCAAGTCCTTTTTTGCCAAGCCTAATGCAAGCCGAACTACCCGCTTATTGCATGGATTTTTCCATCCCAGGATTTTCATTTGCCTTTTTTCGTATTTTTGTGGCTTTTTCTGTTTTTACTTCCATGCAAAGTACAACCCAAATTCAAAAAAAACCGAAGGGAAATAATAAGGAAATGAAACTACTCTAGGATAAGCAATGAACTAATTCCCCTCCCCCATACTTGAAGTGCACAATGCCCCCAGTGTGGAAGACATAGAAAAATAATGAGGAAGAGAGAAAGAAGCTCACTGATCCGGGTCATCCCGGTTTGGATAATCGGGCCAACGAGCCTGCATGTCGAGCCGCAAGTCATCCACCGAATGCTGCAGCCTCTTGGCAGGGTGAAGCCGCGGGCGCGGTTTCTGCGAGGCGGAGAGCTTCTTGGCAGGGCGATGCCGCGGGCGCGGGTGTGGAGCCGCGGGAGGGTCAGATCCCGGCGGTGGTTGCGGTGGCTGGAGGTGTGGTGCGGAGGAGAGGGAAGGTGTGATGGTTTTGGTGTTGGGAAAGAGAAGTGGGAGGTGGGAGGATTTTATGTGGTGGGAGGTAGAGAATGGTGGAAGTGAGAGTTAGGGTTTGATTGGTGGGGATGGGAAGTGGGATACGTAGATGGGGTAGAAAATGAAATCTGAGATGGAGAAGGGTAGAAGATGAAATCTGAGATGGAGAAGGGTAGAAGATGAAAGTCGAAGAGAGAATGGTAGAAGTAGAACCGTCAATTCCTTTTTTCTCTTCTTTTTTTTTTTTTTTTCTCTTTTTTGGATAAACGAAAAGAAGAACCGTCAATTCCTTTAGTTGCAAACGACCATCGTCTTCTCGTCTTGAATTCCTAGAAAACAAAACAATTAAAAAGAAAATGAAATTCAAAGGGGAAAGGAAAAAAATACCTCGGGTTGCCTCCCAAGCAGCGCCTTAGTTAGAGTCGTGGCTCGACTTGGTTTCCCGTCTTCAATTTTCAAAAGTTGGCTCTTCTAGAGCCATTTCATCTAAAGACACTTTGGTGAATCCCTCATGGTAAGGTTTTAACCTTTGACCATTCACCTTGAAGACGTTGTGGTTGTCCTTGTCAAACAACTCCACGGCGCCATGAGGAAAGACGCGAGCAACAACATACGGGCCATTCCACCGGGATCGCAACTTACCCGGAAAAAGTTGAAGACGAGATTGGTAGAGCAAGACCTTGTCTCCCACCTTGAAATCTTTCCTCAAGATGTTCTTGTTGTGCCAAGCCTTCGTCTTTTCCTTGTAGATCACCGCATTCTCATACGCATCCCGGCGTATCTCTTCAAGCTCTTGGATTTGCAACTTCCTAAAGTCGCCTACCGCATCCAACTCCATGTTGCATTTTTGCACCGCCCACCATGCCTTGTGCTCTAACTCCACTGGAAGGTGACAAGCCTTCCCAAACACAAGTCGATATGGGGACATTCCTATTGGAGTTTTGTAGGCGGTCCTATATGCCCAAAGTGCATCATCCAACCTTAGACTCCAATCCTTCCGATTAGGAGCCACCGTCTTTTCTAGAATCCCCTTGATTTGCCTATTGGACACCTCAGCTTGTCCATTGGATTGGGGGTGATAAGCAGTTGAGACTCGTTGAGTGACATGGTACTTCTTTTAAAGTGCACTCACCGTCTTGTTGCAAAAATGAGTACCTTGGTCTCTTATAAGAGCCTTTGGAATCCCAAAACGAGAAAAGATATTCTCCTTCAAGAAACCTGCTACCACTCGGGAATCATCAGTTCTGGTGGCCTTCACTTCCACCCATTTGGAAACGTAGTCCACCGCAAGTAAAATGTATAAATTCCCAAACGAACTAGGAAAGGGTCCCATGAAATCAATACCCCAAACATCAAAAATCTCATAAAAGACTAATGGTGTTTGTGGCATCTCATTTTGTTTAGAAATTTTCCCGACTCTTTGGCATCGGTCGCAAGCTTTGCAAAAGGAAAACGCATCCCGAAAGATGTGTGGCCAATAGAAGCCGGCGTCCAATACCTTCCTAGCCGTTTTGTTAGCCCCAAAATGCCCCCCACTTGCATGAGAATGACAAAAAGTAAGGACAGACTGTACCTCGTTATCCGGGAGGCATCGTCGGATTACCTTGTCAACACAATGTCTCCAAAGGTAGGGGTCATCCCAAACGTAGAAACGAGATTCCCGCTTGATCCTATCCTTTTGAAAGACCGGAGGGCGAAAAGCTTGTATTCGGGGTCAATTTCTGCAAATTCTGTATAATATGCATACTCTGCTGTCAGAAAACCGCGATCGCGGTTATCGAGACGCGGTCGCGGTTCTCCTTGTACTGAGAATTCTGGCAAACACAAACCGCGGGCGCGGTTCGCCTTTTTTCGAGAATATTTGAGAGCACAAACCGCGGGCGCGGTTTTCGGGCCGCGGGTGCGGCTTGTTCTCAGCAGAAGCAGAATTTACAGAATAAATTTGATACAAGTTTTCGTCCGGGAACGTACCTTGAATTTGAACCTGTAATTTACCGTCCTCTTGCACAATCCGGCTCAAATGATCAGCTACGGAGTTTTCGACTCCCTTCTTGTCCCACATTTCCACATTGAACTCGCTTAAGAGCAAAACCCATCGAATGAGTCTTGGCTTTGATTCCTTCTTCGTCATGAGATAACGAAGAGCAACGTGGTCCGTGTGGATAATCACCTTAGTGCCCAAAAGATATTGCCGAAACTTTTCAAGGGCAAATACCACGGCTAGCAACTCCTTTTCCGTGGTGGAGTAATTCCTCTGAGCTCCGTTCAAAGTCGTGGAAGCATAGTAGATGACGTGCATTGCTCTTCCGACTTTTTGACCAAGAACGGCTCCCACCGCGTAATCAGTAGCATCACACATGATCTCAAAGGGTAGAGACCAATCGGGTACTTGGATGATTGGTGCTTCGGTGAGGTGGGCTTTCAAAGTGTCGAATGCCTTCTTGCACACATTCGACATGTCAAAGGTAGCTTCCTTATTCAAAAGCTCACATAGGGGCGTGGAGATCTTAGAGAAGTCCTTGATAAACCTGCGATAAAAACCTGCATGGCCTAGGAAAGAACGCACTTCACGCACATTAGTAGGATAAGGCAACAATTGAATGACGTCAATCTTTGCCTTATTGACCTCAATACCCCTAGCGGAAATTATGTGCCCCAATACTATCCCTTGTTCAACCATAAAATGACACTTTTCAGAATTTAATACTAGATTAGTATCTACACATCTTTTAAGCACAAGTGACAAATGATTTAAACATGCATCAAAGCTATCCCCATGTACCGTAAAATCATCCATAAAAACTTCTATGAAATGTTCAATGTATTCCGAGAAGATACTTACCATACATCGTTGAAAGGTCCCGGGCACGTTACATAGTCCAAAAGGCATCCTACGATATGCAAAAGTGCCAAAGGGACATGTAAACATCGTCTTCTCTTGATCTTCGGGTGCAATAGCCACCTGAAAATACCCTGAATACCCATCTAGAAAGCAATAATACGGACGACCGGCAAGTCGTTCATGCATTTGGAATAGATAGATACATGCAATATCATGGACAACTAGTCGGATACTCGACATGTACTCAACTCTCTTCTCTAATAACAATCACAACTAGTTCATGCAAATAGATTGTGCTACAGAACAAGTATGATAATTCAACTAGAAGTATCAAACTCTAGCAATATGAATAAGATAAAACTAACTTAGGTGATCAATCTAAAGTAGTAAATCTAGTTCATGGACAATATAAACAAGAGAGTTGAGACAATCAAAGAGTAGACAAAGGGAAAGGATAAACTCACAACTTGTTGAATCCAAAAGCTTCAAACGCCAAGTGAAACAAAGGAACTTTAGCAACTCATAAGTTTGTGAAAAACTCTCCAAACACTTAAGTAAACAAAAGGTATATCCTCAAGGATGATCATCCACAACCTAAATAGTCATCAGCTATTGTAACAGCCAAATTAAGGTAATAAAAACGTGTGGAAAGTTACAGAATTGAACACAAATTACTTCAAATGGCAAAGACATTAATTTGATTCTTCTGTCGAGGAACCGCACCCGCGGGTTGAGAGCCGCGGGCGCGGTTTTGGATTCTCCAGAATTTCAGGATGGCAGAGGGCCGCGGGCGCGGCTTGTGCTTTCTCGGGTTCTTGGCTGAGGGTGAAACCCGCGGGTGCGGCTTGAGACCCGCGGGTGCGGCTGTGTCGTCTGAGGTAGCAGCTACTGATTTCTTCAAGTCTTCGTCTTCGTCTTCAGCAGCTTCTTCCTTATGCTTCAATGCTTCCAATGCTTCGTATCATCTCTTGGAATCTCATATGTAAATCTTCTCTCGAACAGCTCCATGATACAGATTACATAGAAACAAATAACATAATCCTATACAAAGTAGCTAATAATCCATAGTTGCGGTATGTAAAACACCGCTTATCACATACATAAATCAGTGTTAATTATTACAAGATAGCTGAGACTTACACACACATTAACCAAATACTCTTGCAAATCTTTTGATATGAACACATACAAATTAGTTATTCACACAATCATCATGAACCATCAGTCATCATGAGATTCACATGTTTCTTAGTAAACAAAAGCATGAACATATGAACTCTCATCGAACAAACATGACCTAGTTCATGAACACATACATATAAATCGACGAACACAAACAAAAAAATTGATGAACACATACATAAGTCGGTGTTAATTATCACAAGATACCTGAGATTTACTCACACATGAACCAAATACTCTTGAAAATCTTTTCATAGAACACATACAAATTAGGTATCCACACAATCATCACGAACCATCGGTCATCATGAGATTCACATGTTTCTTAGTAAACAAAACCATGAACACATGAACTTTCACCGAAAAAACATGACCTAGTTTATGAACACATACATATAAACTGATGAACACACACACACATATAAATTGATGAACACATACATAAGTCGGTGTTATTATCACAAGATACACGAGATTCACACACACATTAACCGAATATTCTTGTCAATCTTTTCATATGAACACATACAAATTAGGTATCCACAGAATCATCACGAATCATCGGTCATCATGAGATTCACATGCTTCTTAATAAACATGTGATTAATAACTTGAATCTGGACCTAGTTAGGGTTACTAGTATGAAATCGAAAGACTAATACCTTGAATCTGGACCTTGTTCGCACCATGCTCAATTCAGAAAATCATGGATATTATTTAATTTTACTATAATACCCTTTATTAAACATAACATACTCAATTCAGAAAATCATGGATATTATTTAATTTTACTATAATACCCTTTTCATCCCTATGAATTCAAATCATGTATTTTTGTTTGGTTCAATTTAACAAAATTCATGGATATTATTTAATTTTACTATAATACCCTTTATTAAACATAACATACTCAATTCAGAAAATCGTTTAATTAAAAAATAGAGGGTAATTTAATAATGGGCGTGAATCCTATGATAAACCTCCTTATAAAGATAAAAAAGAATGAATGTAAGTCATTGGATGCCAAGACATTAGACTTGTCAAAAGCTGACCCAACCCGGTGGGTCGACCCGACCCAAAAAATACTCGACCCAACCCGACCCTAAAAGTGTGTGAACCCGTCTGGATCAAACTTGTTTTCGATTCGAACCCGTTGGGTCAAATCCGGGCCGACTCGAACTTCTCGAAACTCGTGGCGGGACCAACTTTTCACAATAATTTATTTTATTTAAATTAAAAAATAACAATATATTTTATTAAATAACAATATAATAATATTATTTTATTAAAAAAATATTTTTATAATTTTATTTTCTTTAATACAATAAAGAAAAGAGATTATTTGAAACCCGTTGGGTCGACCCGATCCGAACCCGTTCAACCCAAAATTTTTATCAACTCGATTGACTGGAACCCGTTTTTCGACACTAACCCGATTGACCCGAACCCGATCCGTTCGACCCGTTTGCTAGGTCTAGAAGGCATACAATGGCTAAGATTAAACTAGTTACCCTCACTCCAAGTGAGGGTAGGTGCGGTGATCAGGCGGCCTCCCAGCGACTACCCGGTGGTTGTCTGGTAGAGATCAACGACGGTCCGATGGAGGTCCGATGGCGGCCCGGTGGAGGTCCGACAGTAGTCCAACAATAAATGAAAAGGTTAAAGTATAAAAATAAATGAAAATTTAAGTCTAAATCAAATTGGTGAAAATTTAAGTATGATGTGATGAACATTCAGTTGATGAACATTTAAGTATAATGTGATGAACATTCAGTTGGGGAACATGTAAGTAAAATGTGAGGAACTTTCAGTAGAGTATGTCAAAATGAACATTTATCAACATTTTGATGAACATCTATGAACAACGTGAAGAACATTTAAGTCAATTGTAATGAACTTTTGAGTAATGAACATTATATTAAATTCTTGTGAACATTTAAGGATGCTTGATGAACGTTTAAGTATGAAATGATGAACATTTAGGTAATTTTTTTATGAAAATCAAGTGTTTTTTACTCGAAATTATATTAAAGTGGTGTTTCACATAAGTGGTGGTCTGATGGTCCGGCGATGGCTTGATGCTGGGTCAGTGGTGGTGTGGTCATGGTGTGGTAGTGGTCCGGTGGTGGTCCGTCGTTTGTCCAAATAACATAACCATTTAAGTGTAATAAACTTGGTGAACATTTAAGTATAATGTGATGAACATTTGAGTATAATGTGATGAACATTCAGTTGGTGAACATGTAAACAAAATGTGAGGAACATTTAGTAGAGTATGTCAAAATGAACATTTATCAACATTTTGATGAACATTTATGAACAACGTGATGAACATTTAAGCCGATTGTAATGAACTTTTGAGTAATTAACATTTTATTATATCCTTGTGAAAATTTAAGGATGTTTGATGAACATTTAAGTATGAGATGGTGAACAATTAGGTAATTTTGTATGAAAATCAAGTGTTTTTTTACTCGAAATTATATTAAAGAGGTGTTCCACATAAGTGGTGGTCCGGTGGTGGCCAGGTAGGGGTGGCTCGACCGGACCGGAACCGGCGGTTCGAACCGGAACCGGACCGGGTCAAAACCGGTCAAAACCGGAACCGGACCGGAACCGGTTCGAACCGGTTTTGACCCGGTCCGGTTCCGGTTCAAGAAAAAAAGAACCGCCGGTTTTTTATTTTTTTTTTAAATTTTTTTAATCGGCGGTTAACCGGTTAACCGCCGGTTAACCAGTTATTTTTTAAAAAAATTTTAAATTTTTTTTTAAAAATAATTTATTTTTATTTTTTTTAATAAAAAACCGGTCCGGTTCAGCCCGAACCGGACTGAACCGGGCTGAACCGGCCGGTTCCGGTTCAAAACCGGAACCGGACCGGAACCGGAACCGGTAGAACCGGTTTTTCCCGGTTCCGGATTCCGGAGGACCGGAACCGGACCGGACCGGGAGCCATGCCTATGGCCAGGTGGTGGTCCGCCATTTGTCCAAATAACATAACTATTTAAGTGTAATAAATTTGGTGAATATTTAAATATAATTTGATGAACATTCAGTTGATGAACATTTAAGTATATTGTGATGAACATTCAGTTGATGAACATTTAAATATAACGTGATGAAAAGAATGTACAAATGAACATTTATGAACAATGTGATGAACGTGATGAACATTTTAGCCAATTGTAATGAACTTTTGAGTAATAAATAATTTTGTAATATTTGTGAACAATTTTATACATCTTTGTGACAATTTTGTTCCGGTGAGGCCCGAAGGTTGTCCGGCGAGGTCCTACGGTTGTCCGGCATGGTCGGCGGTGGTTGGAGGTGGCCCGACGATGGTCCGGTGGTGGTGACAAGTACTGCCACGTGTCATAATCTAAGCTCTTGGATCTTCCTTGATCCAAGGCTCTACAATCATTCTCATTTATCATTTTAAGGAAGTGCTTAAAATTTATTACATTATACTTTTCCTTTAATAATTTTGTTATTAAAAAGTCATGAGAAGTGTATCTTACCTACTTAATCAAGGTAAAAGAACTTCCTGTATTTTTTAGAAATTGAAACTTCTTGGGAATTTATACTTCTTACACTTTTAAACTTTAAAAACCAACCAAACACAGGAAGATGATTGCATTTCTCTGGAATTTTTACTTCCCAGGATTTAAATGAGTAACCAAACGAGGGCTAAGGAAAAATTTTCATTTTACGAAAATTGTTAATCTTTATATAACTACTAAAACAAATTACCTTCCTCCAATTTTAGCTATGTCACGTGACATACTTTTCATTCAGGCCATCCACTTGGCACCATTTCATTGGTCACGATTTTTACTATTTATTGTAATTTTCTTAAAAAATGATTATATTTGGAAAAAATCATATGCCGAAATATCACGAAAAGATTTCTTAAGATCTTTCAGATTACAAAAAGATTTTTATTTGTTAATTTTTTTAGACTTTGACCTCCTAATATCATATTATGTTATTTTTACAAATTAATAATTATATTTTTTGATATGACATATCACATACAAATTGATTTCTTAATAAATAAGATAAAAGATTATATTTTTGTGTTATGGTAGTGTTTTAAATTATATAATTTTATATATGTTGAAATTAATTTATTTAAATTTGTTAAAAATTGACCTATGATAATTTGATCAAATAAGATTTTTGGTATAACAATTCATTAATATTCGTTGTTTATTATATTTAAAATTTTAAAACTTAATTATATATCAATATCATTTAAGATATAAACTTATTTTGATATAAAATTAATGGGTTTGATTCCGGTGAGGATGAATCCTTAGATGAGGACTGAGGATGATGCACACAAATGTTATAACTCTTGCACACACGAGTTATAACTAATGTACACACTGTGTGCATGTGCCACAGTTGATGCGCATCACCAAATCTGTGTGCATGAGTTATAACGTGTGTGTGCATTAACTATGACGTTTGTGTGCATCATCCTCAGCCCTTATCTAAGGATCCATCCTCACAAGATCTTTTCTCAAAATTATATATTACATTATACTTCGTACTACTTATTAACTATATCGAGTTATATAAACTCGTACATGGCGCGGGAACTAGGCTAGTTTCTATTTAAAACTAGCTAGGGAATACGTTAATATGAGTAATTTTTGTAAAAATGCCATTTGAAGAGAGGGTATATTTGCAAAACTTATAAACCTATTTACATTTTTATTCAGCGAATATATACAAACTATTGTTTTTCTAATAGTATATGCTCAAGAAATTGTTATTTATTATTCTTATACAGTCTACTTTCGAAATTCAGAATTTTCAACCTACAAAATACTATTCCTCTGTTCGTGAATATAGTTCATGTTTCACTTTGTTATACTATTCACCTTTCAATACAGCTTGTTAAATTACTTATATTATATAAGAAAAGTCATAGTCATATAAAATCTTGTTTAATTCGTCACGATTAGCACTTGAATAATTTTAAATTTTAACATTTATATTTATATGTAACTAGAGATATTGACAACATAAGATGTGTCTCGACAAATATTAAAAATAAAACATAAATATAGTAGGGGACAAAGAGGGTAACTAAGACTTGAGATTTCCAAAAAATACATTTTTTATAACTTCACCTCCTAGGAGATATTGTTTGCATATTATTGAAGTTATAAAATATTGAAGTTATAAAATTACCTTTTGGCCAACAAATTATTGAAGTTATAAAATATTGTTTGCATATTTCCCAATTTTGTATGTCTTTTTTTCACTCTAAAGATATATGGTTTGTCTTAAAGGGGTAGGTTCCAGTAATAATCATCTCTTAGGAAGCAACCTAGCAACTCATGAAGAATAATGTTTTTATGACCATGAACATGATCCTTAATGTTCACTGTCACGAACATCAATGTTTATGGTTCTGAAAAACAATGTTCATGGTATGTTTACAGTAATGAACATGATCAAAGAAAATAAATGTAATAAAAACAATCTACACTCATGTTTGTTGCACTGAACATAAATGTTCATGGCTCTGAACGCAAAATGTTCATGGCATGCTCACACCGAAAACTTAGTTAACGAAAAATAAATTTAAAAAAAATGCATGCTTAGAAAATCAATGAACATTTTGAGACAAATGAGTGAACATTTTATGAAGACAACTGTTAACATTCGGAGGCAAGTGCCATGAATATAAAAGGCTGCTAGGTTGCTTTCTAAGAACATGTTGCTATATGATTACCCCTTGTCTTAAATATTTTATATTATATAAAAAAATTGAAAAATTACCCTATGTATATTTAGGTGAGTAGTGACCCGTGAGTGATGTGGGCAATGTAAAAAATATTTCTCTCTTAATATAAGACTCGTTCTCGTCTGTGATGTCTCAAAAAATTTCTACCTATTTTTCTAAAATAACCTTTATTTATCTTATCACAATACATTTTCTCTAATAATTCAATCACTTTATCTTCTCCCAATAACTATTTTCTCACAAATCTCTCTCTTCTTTTCACATCTAATCATTTTATCCTTTACTTGTACATTCCCCTTAATTACCGCACAATTTTTCAAATGGTAAAATTAAATGGGGACGGAGGGTGTATACACAATGCATGTAATTTAGGGTCCGTTTGACATGAGTTGATGAGAGTGAAGGGGGTGGAAATAATGAATAATTCAAACAAATTTTGTACTATAAGGGGTCAAGTGGCTGCTAGAAACATAGAATGAGTGAAGAAAATATGTGCCTTGATTTAGTTGAGTAGAAAGGTGTTCTTTATATAGAGTCTTAAAATCAATTGTAATGTGACATCTAACTATAAAATAGTGGGTTACGGAATGACAGTAAAACAATAACTAGGATTGACAACTAGGAAGGACAATTGGCCATGCTCTCATGTAGTGCGCTTGTATCCCTCTCGATCCGATCTGGGCTAGGCCAAGTTTGGAGCGCAAGTTAAGAACTTAGTCGTCAAGAGAGGTTTCGTTAGAAGATCACCCAACTGGTCATTGGGAGTGACGAATGCCACATTAACAACTTGGACTGGACACACTCTATTACAAAATGGTAATCAAGAGACAAGTGTTTAATTCGATGATGCAAGACTGGGTAGGTGGTGTCGATGTTGTCGCACCAGAGTGTAGGTGCTTGTGGAAGGAAAACACTGAGTTCACCAAGCTGGGATTGGAGCCAAATAGTTTCGCAGGTGGTGTGTGCAAGGGCCCTGTACTCGGCCTCTGTTGTTGATGAAGAAATTGTGTCCTGTTTTTTAGAGCGTCGGTAAATGAGGTTCGAACCAAGGAAGAAGCAATATGAACCAGTAGATCGACCGCCACCTTTGTCTCCACCTCAGCCCGAATTAGAGAAGGCTAAAAGATGTAGGAGAGGTTTGGAAGTGAACACAAATTTCATGTCTAGAGTTGGATTCAGGTATCGAAGAAGGCGCTTGACAGCTTGCCGGTTCCGGTTCCGGTTCGACCCTGAACCGCAATAATTTTAAAAAGATAAAAAATATATATGAAATTTATATTTTAAAATTTTACTATATTTTTTAAATGAGCTCAAATATCTAAGTGTAATCAATAAATTGAGTCATTAGAGGCCTCCAACTTGTAAATAATTTGTTGTTTTTATATACACAATCATGAGGGTGTTTTTTTCTTCTTCTAAATTCGAATGTCGAACGCTATTTTATTACCAACATAAAACATTTAGAAACTTCCCACATTGAAAACTACCTGAGAGGTTGAAATCTATATATTAAAAAATGAAATTCTTCATCCTCCACTCAATTTTTATGTATATATTTTGATATTTTTTTGTGCGAATTGACGGTTAACCGGACGGTTTAGGTTCTGGGCCGGTTTACCCGGTTAACCTTCATTAAAACCGCCGGTTCAAGGTTCCGTAATTTCATGAACCTGAACCTAAACCGTTAGCAAGGCGGTTTGGCCGGTCCGGTTCCGGTTCCGGTTTTGACTGGGCCGGTTCCGGTCCGGTTAACCTTTTAACACCTCTACTCCTACTCGACAAGTTAGTTGTACTAATGCCGAGAATTCTAAAGAGAGAATGGGGAAGAAGAAGTGCTTGAAGGATGTAATTATGTCCATTGCTAGTGTTGAGAACTCTCAACAAGAAAGCCTGTATAAGAAGGATAAGGCAACCAAAAGTGCTTCTAACAGAGCATAGCAGGGGTCCTCGGTCTTTTCCCCTAGATTAATTTGGTTATATATGAATTGCATTATTTGGAATTTCGGGGGCAAATAAACCGAATTTTAGACGTTCTGTTAAGTATTTGCTTAAGAAGTATGAAGTTGATATTCTTATTGTGTCTGAAATACATGCTTCAGGTGTTAATGTTGAACGTATTTGTCAAAGGATGGGTTTCCCGAATAGCTTTTGTGTTGATGCGCACGGGTTTCCCGTATAGCTTTCCCAAATAGCTTCAGGTGTTAATGTTGAACATATTTGTCAGATACGTGGTTTCCCTTCAACTTGCCCTGGACTTTAACATCTATATTTCTTCTATATCTTCACATGAAACTCTATGATAATACCTTCCACAATATATAATGTAGTTGTCATCTTCAAAACTAGAAAAAATTGAGGAAGGGAACTCATAGAAAACTGAAGTTCCTAAATTCCCATTTCAAAAAGCCAACTCCTCTTGGGTGTGGGCGCAAGGAGGTCAATTTGAGTTGGGTGAAACCTTCCAACGAGTGGTTTAAACTTAATACGGATGGGGCTTCCTAAGGGAATTCTATGCTAGCCTATGCGAGTGGTGTGCTTTGGAACTGTAATGGTCAGTGGCGTGGGAGATTCGCTTTGAATATTGGAGCTTGCAGTGCTCCTATGGCGGACTTTTGGGGGGTTTACTATGAATTACACATAGCATGGGAGTTTGGTTTCCGGCGTATCTTGATTGAAGTTGATTAAACAATTGTGATGGATTTCATAAACAAAGGGCACCCCTTTCTTTCATGGTACTTATATACATGGCTTTGTTTCTAGAGACTGGTTAGTCCGCTTTTGTCATTGTAGTGGATTTCATAAACAAAGGGCACCCCTTTCTTTCCTTTTGTCATTTACAATTCAAGAGAATTTTCGTAATTCCGATCAATATATAAATAAGAATATAGTCATGTGTGGTCTTGTTTGATTAATCATATTAAATATTTTAATAATATTAAAATTTTATATAATTTTTTATTTATAACTAGAGATATTGACGATAAAAGACATATATTAATATGCATATGACACAACAAAAAGGAAACAGAGGAACGAAGAGTGTAATCGACAAGACTTGACTAAGTAGTACTCCCTCCGTCCCCTATTGTAGTTCCCGTTTGCCATTATCGAGGTAAATTAAGGAAAGAGGGAAAGAAAAGTGGAGAGGGGAGAGATTGTGAGTGAGTGTGAATTTTTATGTAGGAGAGAGAAGATAAAAAGTAAATTGGTGTGTGTTTTGATGTAAAAAAAGAAGGAAAGAGAATGTAGTTTGATGTGATGCTGATAATAAGATAAAAAATAAAAAATAAAAACTATATTTCGGAACGACTAAAAATAAAAAACAAAATAATAAGGGCTAGAGGAGAGTATATTTCTACGAAGTCATGTTTTCGTCCATACTTAGCTAGTTAGCTTTAATGGCTAACCATGTTGGATTGTTGGATGTCACGTGGTCAGGTGAAAAGGAGTATTTTTCATTCGATTTTATACACTGTACCAACTTCTTTCCTCTCTCACATGTACAAGTTTTGCCATTGGCATCTATTTAAATATTTATATAACTATATAAACACACTAGTGTATATTATATACTTTTAACAATCGACTTTTCATAGTTATTTAATAGTACTTACATGCTTCTTTTTTACAAAGTATCTTTCTCACTTTATTAGGTGCGTCCAACCATATTTAGCAAACCAAATAATAACAAGAACCTATATCACGGCGACAATGAATTAGGTTTTGTCAACTTGGTTTAAAGTTTAAACCATGTGTAATGAGAATTGTTTAAATGTTTTAATAATTAGTTAAATGCTATGACAATCATATCTAGATTGTATAACCTAGAGAACTCATATTTGAGTTGCATATTTTGGAATTTATACTTGAGTTGCATAGCAATAGAAATATAGGTCTCTATTCACCGTTCACCCAAATTGTATTTATCGTCCAGTCTCATGTGTCATGTATGGAATAAATTTATACGTCACGTGTCAAAAGAATTCATATGCGAAGCATGAATTAAATACATATGTGACACATGAAATAACTCCACACGCGACGTATGGAAATACTCCATACGCGACGTATGGATTATTTTTCTATATAAAACCCAACATCGAAACCCTACCATTTTAACTTCCTCCTCTCTTCTCTCTTCTCTCACACGGATTTGCTCCAAAATCAAGCATTTTCAACATCCATTTGCATATAAGGTATGTAAACATTAAGATTTCATTGTTGTGGTATGATATTGATGTATATATGAGGTTTTGATGTTTTTTGATGATATTTACTTCGAAATTGAATGTGTATGTTAATATAACCCTGCATATAATCCACATGCATGAAGGTAGCTTAAACTTGTACTTAGAAGGCGCCTTTATTTTTTTGTTTAACGAGAGGTACACCAAACGGTTTAGCAACCCTTTGGTTTTTGGGAGGTGTTTCTTCCCAAGCTCTAAGCTTCAACTCTTGATCGGTGTATTCCCATGCAGACATGTTTCCTTATGTAGATCTTGACACTTTGTTAGGAGCTCCTGGGGGACGACCACCGGTGTGTTTCGAAATAGGCGGCTCCTTGAGAGGTGTATCCACTTTACCTATCTTTCTGACAGATAATGCACACTTCTCTTGATCATGTGGTGACAAGGTGAGGAATGTTTCTTCATAAAATTCGTTAAGTAAACGTCTTGCTACGTTTCTCTTAGTTTCAAGATGACACGGTGTATCCACTTCTTCCAAAGACAACGTACTCCAAAAAGGATGCAAAGACACTATGTCGAGCCTACCTTGTCCTCCACTCAAATATGACTTCAAACAGGAATGTGCTCCTTCCACTCTGGAATTTTCTTAAAGTGTTCAAATTCCACCACAGTTGGAAACTAAGATTCTGTATGTTCTGTAGAGTGCACATCCACATGTCGCGTATGGATCATGTCCATGCGTCACGTGTGGATGTGTTTTTACAGAACATGCAGAAGAACGAGAAAGAATGCAATTTTTGTGTACTGAATTCCACGCGTTACGTGTGGATGTATTCCATACGTGACGTGTGAATTTTCATTTTACAAACACTGTAAGTTGAACATGGTAAATTGAATAAAACTGTATAACTGCAAGTATAGATAAATTACTTGTTTTTGTGTTGCTTTCAAGAGTGAACACGTCATCCGTCCATGCCGGAACACATCTTTCTTTGAAAGGAGCAAGCCAATTGTCTCTAACATATTGTAGTACGAGAATATGTGCGTTCCAATTTGTCTCTATAGTACGCAACTTTCTTTCATATCCTTCTTCGGTGGTTTCCTTGAACAAGTCATAATAGTTGTTGGATAAGTTTTTCCCCTTGACTTTTGATCCCATATCGTTTGAAGCTTTGGCCTCTATGTTTTTCCTGATATGTCGTCTACATAGAAGAAACTTTGCATTTGGTCATAGAAGATCCGTTGCATTCATCAAAGCTTGTTCACGGTCTGTAACAATGCAAGTCGGCGTTGCTCCAATTCTTCTATATAACTCTTGAAGTTGTTGCATAGCCCACAAATAATGCTCTTTAGTGTCACCCTCAAGAAATGCCCCCAAAACTACAAAGTTCCTCCATGTAGAAGTGATTCCAACAATCTCGAAAAATGGCATTTTGTACCTATAAAGAAATAATTTGAAATAATATTATTGCAATGTTATGGAAAATCATACTTGATGGTCAATAATCACACAAATCTTACTTGATTGTGGCATATGTGTAGTCCATTAGAAGTACATACGGAAATGCCCTTAGGAGCTTCATTGATTCCAGACTAGCAAAGAACATATCACCAATCTCAGACGCATCTTCCTTGCTTGGCCTATACTCCATGAAATAGTTGTTCTCTTTGCATTTGTGGAAAAACACTTGGACAAAAGTTCTTCCTTTCCTGTCTTTGGTCCTTGTCTTGGCCATCAAATTGTACACTTGTTTTTTTTGTACGGTTCTTGGGAGACTTGTTGAGCATAGTGAATATCTCATTTGATTTACAATGAGCCCCTATCATTTTAACTACAATACACACTTCATCAGGCGTCATTCTCCCAGCAAACGAATTCCCGAACAAGTTACTGCCAATAGGATGGTTGTGGGTACCACTAACTATAGTAAGTCTCCAAGCCCCTCTAGGCTTCTCTAGAAGCTTTAACTGGAACCAACTTCTACATTTCTTTGTCTTGATGTTTTTCCTGAACCCTTGGCATTTGAGTAATTCTCTCGCCCTCTATCACAGATGAAGTTAGAGAGTGATGAGTAGTTTGATGTTTACAAATAAGGTGTTACTTGAAAATTAAAAGGTTTTGATTGTGAGTTACCCACATGGTTAAAATATCCCTAATAGGCATTGAAAACAAGTTTCATTCCATTTGGACATCGTTTGAACGACGTTTCGCCAAATTGGGCCTTAAGCCCATTTAAGGCATTTTAGCGTTTACGCATAGTTTCGAGTCTCGTTTTGTGTGAGCGAGACCTTATTGATACTTTATATGGATAATAACACTAATTTGTATAATGTTTTCAATCATTGACAAAGTGTCGATGCTGTAGACCATAGATATTGCGACATCGTTCGGTTTTCAAACTAGGTGTCACTTCAAAAGGAAAAAATCTTGATTTGAAGTTACCCACATAATCAAATATCTCAAATAGGGATTGAAACCAAGTTTCATTTTATTTCGACAAAGTTTCGACGACGTTATGTCGAATGGGGGCTTTAAAGCCTTAAACACAACACTGAAAATGAATTATTTTGCACACATAACTACAAATACATTAAAGTTAATTACATATGTCAATTAACATTGTTAATTCCATACGTCACGTATGGAATTAATCCACATACGACGTATGAAATTATTCTATACGCGACGTATGGATATGTTGGGCCTATATAAGGCCCAACATCGAAACCCTTTTAACATCTTCTTCTCTTCTCTTTCACGGCGCAACAGCCTCACACGCACACGTAACTTCTTCTCTTCCATTTTCAAGGTAAGTAAACATTAAGATTTCATCGTTATGGTATGATCTTGATGTATATTTGAGTTTTTGATGTTTTTTTATGATATTTACTTCGAAATTGAATGTGTATGTTAATTAGCTGATTAGAATGGATGAAATTTGTATTGTATAGATGGATTGAGATTTTGTTGAAAATTTGTTGTTGAATTTGATATTTTTATGTTTACATAGTATAATTAGGGTTTTTGATATTGAATTAAGATTTGTGAATGAGGGTTTCGAAATTTGATATGGTTTTGTTGAAATTATGGATAAACTGTTGAATTAGGGTTTTGATATGGTTTTTAAATCTGCAGAGTGCAAGTAAGGAATTATGTAATGTGTAATTCCTTACGTCGTGTATGGAGTATATCCATACACGACGTATGGATGGTTTCCAAACGTGACGTGTGGAATTGCTTCATATGTGTTTTTTGTTTCAGAATATTTTGATTACTGATTTTTTTTAGTAGAATGTTGATTAGAAGCATGTAATGATGTTGTTTGGATTGATTATGAATTACATTGAGTATGTAATGATGATTTGGTTATGTTTGAAATTATAGAGATGTCCTATTCTGATCAAGAATCTGATAATGATACGGTGTCTAGCACAGCAGACAACTTTGCACATTTGGCTAATACGCTTGAGGGAATCCAGAAGACCATAGTGAAAAGTCTTGATGAAGTTCAAGATATGAAGATGCAGCGCGAGCAGGAGCATCGCGAACGAGAGCGGCAGTTTCGGGAGCGATGCGAACGGGAGCAGCAAGAATGGGACCAGCTTGACCGTATAAGGAAGAGAGGGGAAACCTCCACTAAACTCATCAAGGTTAGGAACGCACAACAATACAGGAAGCTCTTCAAGCCGTTGAACCCTCGTCGTTAGATCTTTCTTTTGAGAAGTTACTGACCTTCTTTGTTTGATTGTTCATTTGGTTAATGGAGTTGCAACAACTACTTGTTTTCTTAAGAACGTTTGTTTTGTTGTTATGTTGGAAAGTGATGAACCTTATGATATTTCCTTTTATATGGTGCACCATACATATTGCGACATCGTTCGGTTTTCAAAATAGGTGTCACTTCAAAAGGAAGAAATCTTGATTTGAAGTTACCCACATGATCAAATATCTCCAATAGGGATTGAAACCAAGTTTCATTCCATTCGGACAAAGTTTCGACGACGTTATGTCGAATATGGGCTTTAAAGCCTTAAAAACGACACTGAAAATGAATTATTTTCCACACATAACTACAAATACATTGAATACTTTGAAGATAATTACATATATGTCAATTAACATATGTAATTGCATATGTCACGTATGCAGTACACACACACGTCACTTATGGATTTTTTTTTGAAATGTTGCAATCCATAGGCGACGTATGGATTTGTTTCATATGTGACGCACGAGACTGGGCGGTAAATAGCAATTTGAGTGGGAGGTAAATAGAAACCATGAAAACATACTCTATACAACTCTTATTGCATTGATAATGTGGAAAAAGAAAAGAAAAGAGAAAACTGAGATAACTATCCATCTTATGCAACCTCCACCGTTGGTATCCTTAGTAGTGAAATAAGATAGTAATATCAACACTACACTTAGGTGGAAACCATAGATAACCAACTAGTTATCTTTGGATAAAAAACCACTCCTCTGTCGAGTTTCAGGGATTAAAAGTCTATTTGTATGTTGAAGTTGAGTTTGCACAACAGAACAATTCAATTACAATCTTCTTCTTCCTAAGACTTGTTTCCATACAAGAACTTGATGTAATTACTTTTCTTTGAAGGCCAATACTTCTTATGGATCGTGAAGTAGTCAGTGCTAGTGAGAACTCCTAACTCAGTGTAACAACCTTAATTTCTATAACATGCAATTTGTATAAAATAATGAAATAAACAGAATTAAGGGAAACAAGAAATGGCTAAAACCAATACCATAACCGAAACCCAAATGATCAATCAAATATGCAAAATCGAGATCAAAATCATTTTCCTTCAATTTGAAAAACGCCTCGTACTATGACGGTTACCGGTGTTCCGAATTCTAGGATACAATTGCAAACGCTTCTGATCTCGCACAACCCGGAACATAAGCCAACAAACACTTTTCCGTGTGTATACTATCAGACTCGACAATACAGAAGAGGAAGAAGTGAAGAGACGTGACAGTGGAGGAGAGAATAAGTTTCGGTGTCCTGCAATGAGAGCTCTGCAACCCCTTTTATACCTGCAAGAGGAGCCTCTTGCAAAAAATCTAGAACACTGAATGCTCGGATTAATGGTGGTCAATGACGTGTCAGATTCAATGCGGAGGAGAAAAATCTGGATCCATAAGTGCCCGATCAAAAGGAATCTGAAGCATTAAATGTGTTCGGTTGAGCTAGCTCCAAAAAGAAAGATAGCTCCTCCTCGTTGGGCCTACATCCCATTCCTCAAGGCCTCAAGGCTGTGTCCGATCCGAACTGAACCGCTCGCGTGTGGTATTCGAAGGCCTAAGCCCACCAAGATAGCATCCTCTAGGCCCAATGACACATCCATTGCACTCAAATCGTAGTTTATATACTAGTAGTTTTATCTCCCAGTTTCCAATGTGGGATGCAATAAACACCCCAAAAACTCAACTTTGTTACATTACATGCAACCAATTTTTAGCCGTCATTTCTCATTCAAACAAAACCCGAATTTGACGTATGAGAATACCATGGGATAGTGCTCGCGGATACGAAATCAACACTCCATAATCTGGCGTCAGCGGTTGCCAGAGCCTACCTGAAATGTGCATGGAAATTTTGGTTCCAACAATCCTCTACATGAATAGAAATGACTCTATAACACATGAAAAAGACTCGACAAAAAGATTTTTGAGAATACGAACGAAGAATCGCTGTATTTGAACTGGTAGCGTTTTTTCAATCTTGAACCACCCATATTGAATAACTATCAGATTTACTCGATCAGGTAGTGAACGTGATGTCTTGAACCACCCGAACTTTGTCATAAACCTAGACAACAACTATCACACATATTCATCTTCTCACAGAACTAGGTTCTGTGATAGTTTTCATTCTGGCCTTGAACATCACTGGTGATTCATGAGTGAACTTAGAGAATCCAACCTCTGCATATTCTCCTAGAAACGTCCCCATTCACACTCATAAGGTGATTTACCATAAATAGTATTCTATAATACCTCACTTTGTACTTTAGAGCTTATGGAATCATTAAAAGTCAACGCTTAACCTATACTTTACCAACACTTTTTTATCATCCTAGGAACTAGGAGAAGATATAAATCTCCAAGTGCTCTCTAGATTCAGCTTGATTTCGTTGTCTCTTTGAGCTTACATCTTGGGATCTCCAATCACGTAAGTACGGTTTACCATCAAGCGTCGTGTTTTTTCATAGACTTTAGACCCATTCCCCTTGATGATTTCACAGCTTGCTCTCCTGACAAACTTTTAGTAAACTGATCTGCTAAGTTGTCGACCGATCCGACATAATCAATCATGATTACTCCGTTTGAGAGCAATTTTCTTTTGGTTTTATTTCGTCTTCTAATATGACGAGACTTACCATTATACATGGAACTCAGTGCCTGAGATATAGTCACTTGACTATCACAATGTACACCCATAGTTGGCATTGGTTTTACACACTTGTATATCCTGCAGAAAATTTTGAAGCCATTCTTCTTCTTTTTCCGCTTTATCCAAAGCAATGAATTCATATTCCATTGTGGATCTTGCCAGTAGTGTTTGATTGGAGGATTTCCAAGATACAACCGCACCACCTAGAGTAAAAAACATATCCACTTCTAGATTTCGAGATTTTAGAATCTGATATCCAATTGGCATCACTATAGCATTCCATCACCCTTGAATATCTTTCATAGTGCAACCCATAATTTCGAGGATATCATAAAGAGTTCAATACTCTATTTATGCCCTTCCAGTGACTATGTCTTGGATTCCTAGTGTAACGACTTAGTACGTTCACAGCGTGTGCTAAGTCTGGTCTTGTACAATGTGTTAAGTACATGGGACTTCCAATCACTCGTACATACTCCACTTGGGATATTCCATTACCCGAGTTTTTCTTTAGGTCGAGATGAGAGTCCACGGGACTCTTAGCATTACCGCTTGAGTAAATCTTTAACCGTTCAAGTACCTTCTTGGCGTAATAATCTTGAGTTAGAATGATTCCTTCAGAATGTCTAATGACTTTGATTCCTAAGATCACAATCGCTAATCCCAAATCTTTGATGTCAAATTTCCCACTAAGCATACTCTTAGTTTGTTGGATCATATCTTTGTTGCTACCAATAATGAGCATGTCATCAAAGTATAAGCACAACAAAATATATCCTTTTGGAGTTGTTTTAATGTATTTCTAGATTGCGTAGAGCCGCAATTGCAATTAATACTCGAATAGAAGTAATCCTCGTTACCGGCGAGTATGTATCAAAAGAAAATCTAGACCTTCTTTTTCCCTAAATCCTTGTACTACAAGTCTTGTCGTGTACTTCTCTATTGAGCCTTCGGATTTCAATTTTATTTATGTAAATCCATTTACAACCAAGCGCCTCTAAGCCTGGTGGAAAATCCGCTAACTCCGAAGTATGATTTTGCATAATGGAGTCTATTTCGCTTTTAACAATTTCCTTCCATGAAGGTGCGTCTGTCGTACACATGGTTTCCTTAAACGTATGAGGTTCTCTTTCTAAAGAAACGCCATAGTGAAATCTGGACCAAATGTTTTTTCCTTTATAGCACTCTTGCTAAGTTTAGGTTCATCATTTTCCTCTTCTGTTTCTTGGACATAAGTTTTCGCTTCTTGCATAGAAGTGCTTGCTTCTTGAGCAGAACCGCTTGCTTCTTGAGCAGAACCGCTTGCTTCTTGAGCAGAACCGCTTGCTTCTCTTTGTTCACAACTCATTTTTGGATATTCTCTATCCTTGCATTGAAAAACGTTTCCAAAGAGAGGTAGGTTTCGTGATTCCATTATTGTATTTGCATGTATATCCGGTAAATCTTACTTGTATATCAAGAAACGATATGAACTACTATTGTGTGCTTACCCAATGAAAATACAATCAACAGTATTGGTCTAATTGTGACTTTTTTAGGAGGTGGTACAACCATTTTGCTAGGCACTCCCACACTTCGAGGTATTTGTACGATGGTACATTACCTTTTTATAACTCATAAGGCGTCTTTCCAGTCATGTTATGCGGTATTTTGTTGAGAATGTAAGCAAGGCTCCCCCCCCCACATGTTCTGGGCTGACCAAAATTCTTGCAACATTGCATTAATCAATTCTTTAAGAGTTCGGTTTTTTCGTTCCGCAACTCTACTAGGGATCTTTTGGTATCGAGGTAGGAATCAGGTTGGAAAGAGGAATCAGGTTGGATATGAGGAATGCGTTTGAATGATTCTTAGCATTTAGTGTTTGGTAGAGGGATGAATGAATTATAAACTTAGATATAAGTGATACCTTGATTTTTATTTGGGTATGAGTCTATGAGATCTAGTGTAATTTGTTGGTATGAGAATGACTCATACTCATTTCCTATACTCATACCTATTCTACCAAACACAAAAACAAGTTTAACTCACTCCCATATACCCAAGGTATACAACACATTGAAAGGTTTATAATACTCACGTCCTCTATCACTTCAGATTATTTTAATCTTTTTACTAAGTTGGTTCTCAACTTTCAACTTGTATTCTTTGAACTTTTTCAAGGCTTCATCTTTGCTATGTAACAAATACACATAGCAATATCGTGTGCAATCGTCTATGAAGGTCACAAAGTACTTTCTACCGCTTATGTTTTGCACAAACTTTAAATCACATAGAGGGGTGATGACGTTTTTGTGAGTTTTGCTTGTACGCATACTTCACATTTGTCTTTACTCGTTTTTCATTTTGGAATCATGTTCAAACTTATTAATCTATTTATGGATTTATAGTTAACATGTCCCATTCTTTCAGGCCAAATATTCAAAGTCTCAACGACAAAATCTATAGGATTATTCTTATTCATTGAAGCATCTATTACAATAGTTTTTGGAAGGACTTTCATTACATTCATCTTGATCAACCCATTCTTTACATAACCCTTTCCCACATAGACCTCCTCTTGGAGAGAACCAGCTTGTCGGACACGAGCTTGATCATGAACCTATTCTTTGAGAGAAGAGCTCCCGAAATCATATTCTTGCGAATGTCCGGCACATGGAGGGCATTGTTGAGTGTCAACTCCTTCACGGAAGTCATCTTCAGCATGATCTTCCCTTGACCTTCAACCTTCAACATTGCGGAGTTTCCCATGAAGAGTTGCTCCTATGTTCGGCTCTTCTGATAAATAGACCCTTATCTGAGCAGATGTGTCTAGTGGCACCCGTATCATACCACCACTCCTTTGGATTTCTTCCAACCATGTTCACTTCAGTCATAACCGCACACAAATAAGCATTTGTGAGCGTGCCTTTGGCTAGGTTATCCTGGGACTTGCCTTTGTCCTTCTTTGTGTGGACCTTGCTCCGACACTCATCCGTCTTGTTCCCAATCTTCTGGCACTTGTTGTATTTACCACTGAACTTATTAGATGGTTGCTTCTTGAAGTTGTTGGAATTTTCTTTTCTTCCCCTTGTATTGATGCTCTCCCAGATTGGGTTTATTTTGCGAAGATCCACTTCCATCGGTCTTCTTGTTCTTTTCCTCAACTCAAAGCCTCACAATGGAGAAAGCTTCTCAATGAAGACACCCACTTGAAATGTCTCGCAAATATTCATGCATTCAGATATGACCTCATGAACGATCAGTTGTAGCTCTTCAACTTGATCCATGATGGGCCTCGAATCTACCATCTTGTAGTTCAGAAACCTTGATGCTACCAGTTTCTTTGTGCCGACATCTTCAGTCTTGTACTTCTTGTTCAGAGCCTCCCACAATTCCTCGGCGGTTTTGTAGTTGGAGTACACTTTAAACAACGGGTCAATCATCTGGGCAGACACATAGCCTCTACACACGAAGTCCCCTTGTAGCCAGTTATTAAGATTGGCTTGAGCTAAGACATTAGTTGATACGAATCCGCTTGGATGCGTATGTCTTCGAGGATGATCGTGGTAGAAAGGGAAGTCGTCGCTCTAGAACTCTTCTGGGGTTTTGGATAAGTATTGAGTTTTGCAACTCAATAGAGAGATCGAGGTCTTGAGAGTCCACTCAAGGGATGAACGATCTCAGATCGGTAGGCTTGATGATATTTCGCTAACGAGAACAACTTCAGATCCAATCAGTGGGGGTTTGACGAAGAAGGTTTAAGGGAGGAGATAATCTAAACTTTAATGCTTAAACTCAAATTCAACGTGAAAAACAATGTAAACAATGGAGCTCCTTATATAGATAACTCCAACAAACTTAAAACATGGAAAAGAAGGAATGAAACCTAGAAAATAAAACGACGTGTAGGATCTGTATGTTAGTATCAAGGGAACTGTGACAAAGAGTTGTCCAGTTCCTAGGCACAGCGGAAGTAATAGAACAAGTTATCAACGCAATTACTTAAGGTGGAAACCCTAGATAACCAAATAGTTATCTTTGTATGAAAACCACCCCTCTTTCGAGGATTTAAAAGGTCTACTTGTATATTCAATCAGTGAGTTTAGAGAAGAACGAGATTACAAACTTATTGCTAAGTACTAACCTAGTTCCTATCAGAAACTCTCAGATGATAATACTAGTGAACTTACTTGATGTTCTTTTGCAAGAACACTTTTCTCTTCTCTTAGTCTGATGCACTTCAAGCTCCGTAAAAATACATAAGTCTAAGAACATAAAGATTATCATATATATAGGAGGGAAGTCTGCTGTATAAAGATATTCCAAGAATATATTATACGTCAAACTACTTTCCTAAATTATGACAATCTCTATGGCTTTCAAGTTAACCTAATTAACTCGAGATCTTCTAAATATTACATAGACGAATTACAACCAACTTTAGCAGTATCCTAACAAGGAAAAGATCTTCTACAAGATCTTCTCGGCTCGCCGCCCACGCTAGGGTTGGAAGTAACACGGATGTAACGCAGTTCCTTTTGGCTTCCCTTAATACTTCATCAGCTTCAAATCTTCAATATTTTCATCTGAAATATCAAGATAAACTATACCATAGTATATGCTAAGGTTGTCATCTTCAAAACATAGAGTAATAGAGGAAAAGAACCTATTGAGGAACCAGAGTTCCTCAAGTCCCTATTCCAACACGACGGTTGCTAAACCTAGTTCTCAGCCAAACTCAATAAAGAAAGTCATAAAAAATAAACCGAAACAATACTCAAAATGTCATTAAAACAAAAATACAAAAAGTTCAGCAAATCATCGTGATGCGATCGCATTATAGGGACCGACGATCACGTCTCGACTCGGGGACTCTCAGATATGCTCTGTTGTTGGGACGCGACCGCTTCCTTCGTCAACGCAATCGCGTCCTGGTTCGACTTGCTCAGTTGGGGCTGTTGTAACTTCGTCTTCCATGGGGGACGCCAAGGCCTCAGACTCAATGGTGATGTCGTTGCTAGATTGTCATTTTGATATCGCTTCATTCTCCTCTTCTTAGTCTCGAAGCGTCCTCGCTTCGATCGTGTAGGTGCAGGGGATAGAAAGAGATCAAGTAACATGGAGCATCTCCCCTTCTTAAGAACAAACTCATCTGTTGGGAGCATTCCAAAGGTACTACTGATGGGAACTGAAACCAAAGGCTGCACGACGGGTGCGATGAATGCAGGTATTAGAACTGCACAAGGGGTCCAAGATAGCTTTAGTGGTATTGTTGTAGGCATCGTCAATGGAGAAGAGGAAACGAGCACCAAAAGAGCCTCAAGTGCCTGAGTGTAACTATGTGAGTCATCTTCCTCAATAATATCATTAAGAGAAGTCGACACATGGTTGGTAATGGGAACTGAAACTCACTCTTCAAGCACTGACTCTACAACAATTGATTCCCAGATTAAGACCGGTACTTGAATGAGCTTTTGTGCTGATGCTATGAGGAGTTCATTTGGATCGATCATCTCCTTGGCTCATTCATTGTAAGAAGTTGTTTCATCAAGAGTTTGTTGCATCCTGGCCATTGATTCCTTTAGTCTAATAATTTCAGCTTCTGCGTCAGATAGACTACGCTCCTTTGTACGTGACTTGGGAGTCTGTGCTGGAGGATGACGTTGCCGAGGTGCGCTGTGGGGATGGGCTGTAGCGTTGTGGGTTAAGAGGACGCGGAGGTGGGAGCCAACCGGGAGGCATGTTTGGCGTAAGGGCTCACACCACTGAATCGTTCGTAGTCGTCCAACTCTTCGTCGTCGTCATCAGACCAATAATCATCGAACCGTCCCGTGGTCCGACAATATGCTATTGGGGAAAATAGGGTTGGGCTGGGTAGAACCTAAAATTTGGGTTCTATCGGCCGCAAAAACGTGGGCGCGACCTACTGTGACGCGATCGCGGTGACGTTCCTGGCAGACAGCGGCCGATTTGTATTTTAGAGTTTTGGATGGGCAAACGAACTCTGATTTGGACAAATCTTATATGAATGGACTCTTCTTGAAAAGATATAGATGATGGTGGAGGTTTTTGTGGCAAAATAATAAAAAATTGGGGCCGAAATCTGGGTAGAAGTCGACGGGATTTTAGGGTTTATGGTGATTTGTGTGTGGAATTTGGTGGAGAGGATATGGAAGAGAATGGAAGTAAGAGTTAAAGAATAACTACACCTTTAAACCGCTGGAAAATGATACAAATTGATACGAATCCACTTGGATGCGTATGTCTTCGAGGAGGATCGTGGTAGAAAGGGAAGTCGTTGCTCTAGAACTCTTCTAGGGTTTTGGATAAGTATTGAGTTTTGCCACTCAATAGAGAGATCGAGGTCTTGAGAGTCCACTCAAGGGATGAACGATTTCAGATCAGTAGGATGGATGATAGTTCACTAACGAGAACAACTCCATATTCAATCAGTGGGGGTTTGACGAAGAATGTTTAAGGGAGGAGATAATCTCAACTTCAATGCTTAAACTCAAATTTAACGTGAAAAACAATGTAAACAATGGAGCTCCTTATATAGATAACTCGAACAAACTTAAAACATGGAAAAGAAGGAATAAAACCTAGAAAATAAAACGACGGCTGCTAAACCTAGTTCTCAGCCAAACTCAATAAATAAACCGAAACAGTACTCAAAACGTCATTGAAACAAAAATATGAAAAGTTAAGCAAATCATCATGACACAATCGCGTTATAGGGACCGACGATCGCGTCTCGACTCGGGGACTCTCATATAAGCTCTGTTGTTGGGACGCGGCCGCTTCCTTCGTTAATGCGATCGCGTCCTTGTTCGACTTGCTCAGTTGGGGCTGCTGTATTTTCGTCTTCCATAGGGAACGACAAGGCCTCAGACTCAATGGTGATGTCGTTGCTAGATCGTCGTTCTGATATCGCATCATTAGTGTCATCCAGGGAGACATTAGGTTTCCCCTCCTTCAGGTATTTGTCCAAAAATTCATCGTGCTCACGAAGAAATGCATCTTTGGGGACCATATCTTGAATCCCTTTCTATCAAATTTGTCGGGAAAAATCTCAACATAATATGCACTAGGAAAATTCGCCACAAAGGGGTCATTCGGTTGAACATCCCTTAGCCTTACATGGGGTAATTGCACACTTAGCCTTACAGAGGGCAATTGCACATCAGACAAGTTCATTGGATGACTCGTATGAGACTACACAACCGGTGGCTGAATGACCAGAGATTCAGTAGTGACCGAAGTCTTATCAGTAATCTAAGCCAGATCCCGAGGCAAATCCACTCCAAAATGAATTTAGGGCATCGACGCACTAGTTTTCGTTCCAGCTTAAGCATCGACTTTCCCGTTTTCTTTAGTCATCTTTCAATGTTGTTTAAGAAAACAAACAAAAAATCACTAAGAATGTTGAAAAATGAGACGATAGGAAATAAAACAAAGATTTCCAATTAAATTTAAGTAATTAAATTAAAATTTTGAATTTATTTAATCAATGTAGATTAAATTCCCTATCTTAAATTAAAAATATTTTTTCCAGAATTTTCTTGTTCATACGAGAACAATTTTCACCAATTTTGAATAACCTGTTCTACTAACAATAAATAAAATCGGTTAGTCGTAGAAACGAAGGAAAAATTCCAGAGTTAAGATTATAGGAACCTTAATTTCTACAACATACAATTTGTACAAAATAATTAAATAAAACAGAACTAAGGGAAACGAGAAATGACTAAAGCCAATACTGAAACCCAAATTCAAATGATCAATTAGATTTGCAAAGATGAGATGAAAATCTGTTTCGTTAATTTTGAAAACGCTCCGTAGTGTGACTGGACATTACGGAAGAAAAAGTGAAGATATGTGATAGTGGAGGAGAGAATAATTTTCAGTGTTCTGAAACGAGAGCTCTGCATCCCATTTTTTAGGCTGCAAGAGGAGCCTCTTGAGGGAGAAGAATCTGGAGCATTTATGATTGAGTTGCACAAAATCCAAAGCACTGAATGCTCGGATTGATGGTGGTCAATAACGCGTCAGATTCAATACGGAGGAGGAAAATCCGGACACATCAATGCTCGGTCAAAAGGCATCAGAAGCATTAAACACGTTCGGTTGAACTAGCTCCAAAAAGAAAGCTAGTTCATCCTACTTGGGCCTAGGCACATTTCACTAGGTCTCAAGGCCTCAAGCCCGTGGCTGACCCACACCGAACCGAGCGTGTGGTCTTTGAAGGCCTAAGTCCACCAAGATAGCCTCCTCTAGGCCCAATGACACATCAATTGCACTCAACTCGTAGTTTATATACTAGTAGTTTTATCTCCCATTTTCCAATGTGGGATGCACAAAACACCCCCAATTTTGTTACATTAAATGCAACAACTTTTGAGCTCTCATTTTTCATTCAAACGGAACCCGAAATTGACGTATGAGCATACCAACAGATAGTGCTTGCAGATACGAAGGTAACGCTCCTATGATCAGGCGTCAATAGTGACCGGACCCCACCTGAAATGTGCCTGAAAAATTTGGTTTCAACACATAGTTCCTATCATCTCAGTTATGAAATTAACCTTGATCACAAGAAATACCGCAATCATTTTTTAATCCCCCCCCCCCCAATAATCTTAGATAATTTAAATACGAGTCTGTCCAAACCTATAACACGTAATTTTCTACGTTAACAAGTGTGCATTGAAATTTAACGCACTATTTTTTCAAATTTCGTGTATAATATTGTAGAGAACTAAGACACGAGTTTGTACATATATAGTTCATCAAAAACGGACATCGTTTGACCCTCTAAGAAGATAAAAAACAAATTCATCATCCATATTTTTTTGCGCCAACCGTTCGTTAATAAAACTTAAGGCACAATTTTTCTTCAACTTTCTTGCATTATAATGTATAAAATTTCATTATGAATTCATATAAAGTTAATACAAAAGCTCCTATGACAGTAAGTCTGTCAATTTTTTATAACAAACAGTACGGACACAACAAACATTGAACTAACATGTATTGTTGACGTCCTATATAGGGATGTAGCCAGCTTGGTTTGAACACATTCACAATCTAAAAGACACCTACCATATGTTTATGTTAAAAACACATACATACAATGTTGACGCGATCTCAACAAGGTTCAACAGTGATGTAATCAATTATCGCCGCCTTTCTGACGTAAGTTCATAAATTCCTTTAACCACATAGCACATAATTACTTTCCTTAAGCATCGTCCTTCCTTACATTACACTTACACTATTTTTTATTATAGTATAATAGGACAAGGTTATTCTCACCGACACACTCTATTGTTCAGAATGAAGAAGATTGTCCATTTAAGGAGACGTTTGACATAAACAAATAATCCACACGATCGACAACTCTTCTTCCGTTTGTTATTCCTTTTGTTTTGATGCTCCAACAAATTTCCTATATTGTTTATAAATGTACTTGAGACGGTATCGTTACTTAATCATGACATCATCTTTCTTAGTATTGTTGACACAAACACAACATAACCGATACCAATATAAAACAAGCCTTTCCACTCTCATACTATAGAAGGTATAAGACAATCGTAACTACCTCATAATGAACTGTAAGATAAAAATTTATAAATATAAACACCGTACATCTAATTTCATTACACAAACCTTGGAGTATGCGATAAACAAAAACACAAATGGCACATTGGGCCCAAGATTCAAAACCTATAAAAAATACAATACAAAGACATCACGAAGGATCAAACATCTGGGCGTATACCGTCACATGCTAATTATAAACCTGCCAAAATCGACCAAAGATCAAATCAACCAGTTCAAATAATTCCAAAATCAAAGAGAGGAAGAGGTGAGTGTATTAAGTAACGTTTAAGATATTACACAAGTCGCCGGAAATTAAAGACCATACAAAATAAAACAATAAATATATCAAAGGACGAAACTTAACATATGATGTCAACCCCACAAAACACACGAACATAGCTTGAATTCCCACAACAACAAATTCTCCAAAGTTACACCATTCAAAGTATAATATCCTAACCTTGACATGACCCCCTTTAATGCACCAAAATGGACCTATACCTAACAAGGCCTTTACCCTAATCACCACCATTCTTCGTAACAATTCAAACACATGAACTACACACGACGCGTGATCTTGACATTATAAACCCCCTTCACCGGATCAATCAACTCAAACTTGCACACATCATCAATCTTCAAATAGTGACGAAGAACAACAACCTCTCATCCATGCCCGAAACAAATTCCTTTTTTGCATCTTGACACGCCAACAATCCTTTCAACACCTTCAATCTTAAGCACAGTTGTACAAACTCTTGAACGCCCTAAATATTCTTGCACGTGAGTCTTAGGAATCCACTATGTAAAATAAAATACTTACTAACACGGCCAGTGACTCGAACAAACAACCACTAAACAAATGAACATCGGTTGTCATACATACCAGGCGAAAAAGGAACGTGACATACGACTTCTTCAATACCTTCTTGAATACCATAAGACTAGTCGGTCTGTTATTCCCAGAAGGCCCAACACCCGCATGGGAGAAACTTGCGATGAGTGCATAGTCAGCTTGCGTGACAGACAAAAAGAACAACACACCACAAAGGGAAAAGGTAAAACATATAAAAACTCAAACCTGCAACATCCCGGCCAACCTTCCTACGTAAGCTCGAATGCGTCCAATCAAGGGGTGAACCTACTCAACAAGGGCCAAAATGAAACACATCAGTAAGCATACGCAATTAATGACGCAATACCAGAATGTGACTAAACGTAACAATATCCATGGACCTTCATCCATCGTTAAATTTTTACCTACTAAATTAGGCCTGGAACGATCAACGTAATAACTCTCAACAGACTCGGGGGAAAACACCCTAACTTGGTACATAGAACCACCTTTGGGCACAAATACAACAATGTCACTAGCCTCTATTCCGTGGTCTTTCACAAAAACAACCCACCAAGTCTTAAGCCAACCGTCCTTATCCACGCCCTTAACAACCTCCACGTCATAATAATTACAGCCGGGAACTGACAAGCGCATGACCCGATCAATACTATTACCCATGTCAGCCGTGAAAGCACTTCGTATACGCTGCAACAGCAACAGACAAAACATATATCACGCGTCTACAAAAAAAGGAAAAATTCCCACTACATACATACCGTCTTTATCAACATGCGATCGTACGCAATCAAGCGTATGAAAGCCACCGGTAAAGCTTCACTATATTTGTCTCCTACAAAAGAGTATGAATCAAAATCTGTAGTCTCATCACACGTAGTACCCGCGCTCGAAGAAATCGAAATCACCTCCATTCTGCACACACAAAAACAGTCCATATCAACATGACAAACTCCCACCGTCGTGTATATATGACAAGCCTCGAGCCACGCATACACCCAACAAAAATAGAATTGTGCATTCAATACCACTAACATGACCATATGACAAAAGACAAACAGCTCGGGACGAAATAAAACACCAAACAACAATCGACCGACGACCAATCTTTTCCTAATCATGATACTCAACCTGAAAACTTCAAGCCTCCACCCCGCAAAGCAAACACATAAACGTCAAAACAAAAAACTAAATTAAAACTTAACTTATAGTGCAAATTCAATATCTAAACATTCAATATCACGTATATGGTGTATACTTCAACCATTCTAGACATAAGCATATACCATTCTCACATTCCAAATAGTAACACAGTTGAAATGAGCAGTTTTACGAAAGATAGCAAGATTATAATATGCTTCCCAAATGGAATGAAAAGTTGATATTGATGAAACTTGATATCTCTTTTTTTACCTATTACCCTTTAGACATAAGCATATACCATTCTCACATTCCAGATAGTAACTTGATATTGATAGAACTTTCAATGTTGTAAAACAAGCAAAAGAATTAATAATATGAGATACATGAGTCATGTTGCTCAGGTGCTAGATCATCTACGATTGAATTTATTCCTGGGCTCCCACAAACAAAATGATAGCATATAAACTTGGAAAAAGCATAAACAATATGAGAAAAAATGTACATAGCTGATTGCACTCATCAAGTATTTTGTATGCATAAAATGACATGCTAAGATCTTCTCAAAAAGATTAAGGTTTAATATCTTCTCTATGAACTCAGTTTTTCTATACACAACTACTCCCGAAATGATGGTCCCATTTGGGACTTTGCACAATATTTAAGGCAATGCAAAAGTACAGCAGATGAAAGAGAAAAATGAGAGAGAAAAAATTATATTTTTATTTCCAACTAATCAGATGTTAATATACAATTTTTATTAACCAATCAGAATCAAGTAGTACACTCACACAGATCACCATATTTACATACCCAAAATACCCCTAACAGCTATACCCACTTTTCCTTTACTTCACTATTCAATTCCTGTACATTCTTCTTCTTATTCCTTTGACAGCAACAAATACACAGTTAAAAACAGAGCATTTACTCCTTCACTTTCACTTCTCTTCCACTTCACTTCATTCTCTTATTTTCACCAAACTCTGTGGAGCATCATTGTCGGGGTGGATGTCTTCGGCATTTGATTTAAATTATGCCCCACTTCTGGATGATGACGACAGCTATGAAGATGACATGGATGAAGAATGGTCCCAAGAAGGAGGGCCAGTTGGGGACATGAAAAACTATGAATTTGATCTTAACTTCTCACCTGAAGCCAATCATCTAGAAGCAGAAGCAGAAGCAGGGCATGAAGAGGCAGCAGAGCATCATGAGACACCCATTACCCGGCTCAGCAGTTTGGATAAGATGCAGATCCTAACCTTTCTTCTCCAACGGACTACAGCAGGCAAGCTAGCACATGGTGCCATAAATGAAGCTGCAACACATTTTAACAGAGCACGTAAGACTATAAGTAGGATATGGAATACAGCAAAGCAGCAGGCAGAGCAACTGAAAAATTACAATTTGACTACCAACCACCACCTCAGTGGAAGGAAGAAAATTCAGATAGACCAAACAGCAATAGAAGCAATAAGAATGGGGGACAAAACATGTGTTAGGGACTTGGCAGCTTCACTAGACATTTCAAAATCAACATGTCATAGGCTAATCAAAAAAGGAGACATGAAGCCACATATTAATGCCATTCATCAAGGTTTGTCAAATGTACATAAAATTAATAGGCTCAAATGGTGTTTGAGGCTGCTTAAAGGGGACACAGCAGAAACAAAAACATAGTATTACCCTATGGATTTACATTCAACAAGATAATGCAAGGCCACACATAACTCAGCAAGATCCACAGTGGCAAGAAGTGTACCAACAAGAAGGATTTACATTCATATTGATACAACAACCAACAAATAGTCCAGATCTTAATATTCTAGACCTTGGTTTTTTCAGGAGCATCCAATCATTGATGCACAAAAAAATGTCAAAGAGCATTACAGCATTACAGAAATGCTAGCTGCAGTGCATCAGGCTTTTTATGAGTTAGCACCTCTAACACTGTCAGATGTTTGGCATACATTACAATTTGTCATGAATGAAATTCTAAAATCAGAGGGTGGTAATGGGTATGACATGCCAGATTTCAATAAGCAAAAGATGAGAGCACTAGGCTGTCTACCAAGGGAAATTGGTGCCCCAGCCTGGGCTTTCAAATAGGCTTGGGAGATAGTTAATGGTACAAGACCTCAACAAGCAACAGAGGGGACATCAAATGCTCAAGCAAGAACAGCAGAAGAAGAAATCACACAACCAACAGCAGAGGGGACATCAAATGCTCAGTAATATTAAGGCTTTCTATCAGTTTCTACATGTCACATTACTAGACAGTAATGTGACATGAAGAAACTCTTTTGTATGCCAATCTTTTTTGGAAAATTGATGTAAAAATGAATGCTATGAATGAAGTTATGATTTCAAGGTCTCAGTTGTCCCCAAACATCATAGAATCAAACCCAATTTTTACAACTCATAATACCAGATAAGCCTAGCAGTAACTGGTGGCTTATAGCACATTTAAGTTGCAAAAATACTAGGATCATCATCTCAGTTATAAGGATTCATCAAAGACCAGTTACCGCAAAAAACTAATCTACACATACCAGATAGACATCTACTTCATTACAAATGAGAGTTCTTATGGCAAGTTAAGTTAATGATCTTAGCCGAGCATATAAAAACATCACAAAAATTCATCACTGATATTACTGTAATATCTCAGATAATACACACGGCTACACACTAACTTAAAATATCACACAAGAAGCAATCAAATGCAAAAGAGTTCCTATGACACATATAAACAGTATTTTTGTGATATGTTCAAACAGAGCACCCAAAAATCCATCATCCACATCCAGCCAGCAGAGAATCAGATAAAAAACCATCATCCACAGTCAGACAGCAGAGAATCAAACGCAATTATGCACAACCATGCTCAGTGGATCACATTTGTTACTCTGTATTTTGTGGATTACCAACCATGCTAAATGCTCAATGGATCACAAATAATACACAAAACTGAATAGATTAACTATTCAATTCAGAGTACCTGTCAACAAACCAACCAAAATCCACAAGACAAAGCAACAGAATAATCCACAAAATACAGTAAACATCAGTATTCCACAAAACAACCACAAAACAGAGCAACATTGTCCAGTATTGTCCAACAGAAGTCCAAAACCACAAAGGCAACAAAAAACCGAGTCCAAGAGTGCATAGAATAACAGGAGCGACTTAGCTAGATTGTATCTGATCGGGAAGGGTTGTCAGAGATGACAATGATCTCAGGGGACATCGGCTCAGGGGACACCTCACCAAACCCCTCAACAGCATCACCGGGAAGCATCTCCTCCAAATCTCCATCGGGAATCACCATCTCCGGCGTAGGGGCATCGGGGATCTGCAGCTCCGGCGTCGGCTTATCAGGGATGACGATCATCTCGCGAGGACGAGAAATCGCCTCGTTCTCTGAAAGCTCCGGCGACCAGTGCATCTCGACTGAGTGTTTGGGATCTGGTTTTGTCCACTCAGGAGTGGTGGGGGTGGTCTGTCGCCGTTCGGGAGTATAGAGGTAGTTCCCATCGCATAAAGCCCCCTTTTCGCAAGGGAACGACAGAGAACACCCACCACTCAAGGTGTTTGAGCTCTCCGACGTCGGATCTTCCTCCCTCATACAGGTTGGGGAACTCTCTGGTTCCATGTCCGAGAAGGAGTGGTGATTCTTCTCGAAAGAGGGAGGGGTTTCACTTTTCGTGAAGCTTTGGGAAGGACGAGTGTGAGTGGAGGAGATGAACATGGCGAATTTGAGGGAGGAAGATCCAACAGAGACAGCAGAGGCGGTGAGGAAGAGAAGAGAAGAGAGTGTTTTAGGGTTTGTGAGTGGAGGCGGTGAGGAATAGAACGAGAGAGAGAAGAGATGGGTTTTAACAGAGGGAGTTTTAAGGTTTGGTTTTGGGCTGGGTAGTTTTTGGGATGGATTAAATTAGGCTAAGTGAATTAGGTTAGCTTAGGTTAATGGGTTTAAGTGAATTTTTCGGCCTCCAATTTAAGAATAAAATTTTGATTAGATTAGGTTAAGTGTTTAATTAATGAAATCTGATGTTTAGTTAAGAAATGAGTTAGGTAAAAATGGAAGAAATTTAATGGAGATGAAGGTAGTTGAGTGATAAATGAAGAAGATTAATTTGGAAAAGATGATGTAGATGGTTGATTTGATTGATAAAGTGTTATTGGAGTTATAAATTGATATGATTAAATTGGAGTAAAATATTAAAAATAAGGGTATTTTAGTAAGAAATATATGGATATAAATGAAAACGTGACTATCAAAGGGGACGCTCAAAATAGAAACGGGACTATCAATATGGGACGGAGGGAGTATAATTTAACATTTTAAATTATTTCTACTTGAGCTCTATTTTAAATTATGGAAGTGTTTGACGACAAGAAAAGGTGAAGTAAGAAAAAGGTGGTGAAAAGAAGGAGATAAAGAAAAAGTCCTCTCACAGGAATATTCACAAACACCTTGGGAGCAAAAGAGGTAGAGTTGAGGATTGATCATCAGAAAGTGGCATTTGAAGAATGGAGGGTACCCATTGCATATTCTCCTACACCCTTTCTCCTTAGAACTATAGCTCATCCATTAAACACATAAGCCCCAATTAAGGACCAGTGACCAGTAAGCTGAGCCAAAAAACAAAACAACAACTACCAAACTCTATACTTAGATCCAAGTTCAAAACCCCTAATTCATTAATCATCAGTCCACACATAATTGAAAGGAACTATAAGATCCAATTAAAGCACAAAACACCAACATGCAACCAAACAAAGCATGACACCATGAACAATCAAACATTTCCCTACAGCCTAGCCCATACAACGGGACTGAAGTTCAAGAATCCTATGAAAACATCCCCAACACTGCCAATTCGGTTTTACCCCCCAAAAAAAACAAGAAGAATCGAGGCTACAATGCATAATTAAGCGCCAACAACTCGATTACACATTACCTCAATGCCACACCTGCAACTGGCAGCAACCCCACGAGACGAACAAGAAACCCTTCACAGAGCCTACCTCTCGCCCTTGAAAACTGAACCTGATGTAAATGTCCACACTCCACAGTAGATACCAATTTAAAGAAGCGTAGAGAAACGCCTTTTAAAGGAGCGTAAAGAAACACCATTTCAACAAGAAAACTGACACCGGCAAATGCTCAGATGATTTGACCAGACAGCCACAGAGAAATGATAATTACACAGAGAAAAATGTTGGGTTTGTATTGCTTGAAAACCTAGATTAATACTTCATACCCCCAAGTAGCGTTAATTTATTGAAGGGTCAAAATCTGGTCATAACAGCCTCTTAAGTGATAAATGAGAATGAACGGGGACCGTTCATTCGAATTGATCTAACGGCCTAGATCTCTCTCACCTCCCACACTGGCAACTTCCTACTCGCTAGCTTTTTGTGTGAAACACACGCGCTACATCGTTCCAGCGTGATTCAAAATTGGAGCGAAAACCGTCTCTGCCCATTCTTCTCAAAACTTCCACAGAAGACCTCTCTCGCAAAGGCGATCAAACCCTATCCTCCTACTCGCTTGCTTTTTCTTCGATTTCTCAACGAAATCACTTCGTTTTCTCTCGCCTATCATCAAAAACTACATACTCCTACAGATTTCGCGATGTCTGGCTCACAGAAGAACAGCGAAGGAAGAGGTATGGTGTTTAATCCCTAATTTTAGCGTATACGATGCTTTTTCCTGTGATTTCTCACTGATTTCTCTTCATTTCACTCCGTCGTTCACCAAAATCCATCAACTCGCTACTTAAAATGGCAGAATCTCAGAGAAGCCAAGTACCAAGAGGTATGGAGTATAATCTGGTATTTGGAGTTAGGTTTTTTCTTTGACATGTTAGATTTCGCTACATGCATGTTTTATTTTAATGTACTGAGTGTGAAAAGTATATTTGTATGTACTGAGTGGTCATTATTTTGATCATGACTGGGTTTTTACTCTATGTTCACCAGATCTTGTATATATGTTCATCAAAGTTCCTAACAAAGTTCATCAAAATACATGTTCATCACAGTACATCTAAATGTTCATCAAATATCTTGTATTTGTTCATCGTATCTTGTATATACGTTCATCAGATTTCTTTTCAATGTTCACCAAAAATTTTGTGATTGTTCATCTCATTGCCTATAAAAGTTCATCATATGTCTTAAGATTGTTCATCAGATTTCTCTTATCTGTTATCATAAATCTTGTTATTGAATATTATCCTCTTTATAAACTTTGTATTTTTGCACAATATATAACTTGTATGTTTAATATTACAGAGATAAGAAGCAAAAAATCAAATGACAGATCACAAAGAAATTTGTCATCCCAAGAACAACAACAGGAGGAAGAAACAGTTCATGGTAACTAATGTTCATCAACTCTTTTTTCTTTGTTCATCACAATTCTTCATAATGTTCATCAGAATGTTTAATAATGTTCATCATTCCTCTCATATATAGTTCATATGTATGTTTAATAATGTTCATCATTGTATTTCAATATGTTCACCATCTTGTTTGATATTGTTCACCATGATCCTTAATTTTGTTCATCGGCTTTGTACATGTCTTTATACTAATAAGTTACTTTTAATGTTATAGCATCCCCTAAACATAAGATGGAAAAATCCAAGAAAGTAGTTGCTACAACAAGCAAGAGAAAAAGAAGTAGCCAAAGGATACACTGTTCTCAGACCAAGGGAAAAGAGATTCAGTTGTACAACCCAGAAATTCCTGTAACACAAATAATGAAGAACTTGAAAAGGCCTAGCGGGGGAATTGTAATAAGAGATGTTGAAGACCAACCAGAACAAGCATCCAGGACAAACAAGTCTGAAATTGTGCAGTCAAGGAAAGGGAAAGAAAAAGTGACTGAAAGCATCAAGAAGCAGTTCCCAGCTCAAAAATGTAGAAGTTCTCCAACGCTTCTGGTTTCAACTTTGGCTAGAATGAGTCCAATTCAAAAAAGCTGCATAGTAGAGTTGGGATTTGGATGCTTGCTTAAATGGAAAGTGGACAAACTTCCAGCTAAAATCAGTCACTGGTTGTTGAAGAACTTTAATGTCGTATCCTGCACAATGAAGCTTGCCAAGTCAGTGAGGCACAAAATTACAACGCAAGATGTTCACGACTACCTTGGAATTCCTGTTGGTGGGATGCAAATAGAATTGAAGAGAACATTTACTGAACATGAGGATTTACAATATCAAGATCTTCACCGAAGGTTCAGGAATCAATTTCCACTGGAAATCGACGCTGAATTGGATGAAGTCAAGTTGCGTGACGCCTCAAAGATTCATGCATCACATGTCGCAGAGCTTTTGATAAAAACTGTAGTACCTGGAGAGTGGTTCAAGAGAAATTTCATGATGTTGCTTGTTGCAACCATTATGGACAGTCAGCCAAATGGTGGATTGAATTATAATATTCTTCATTACCTTGAGTGCACCGAGATGATTAATCACTACGACTGGTCAAAATTGCTAGTTGACCTTCTGATAAAGACAAAGGAGTCTTTTGATAGGACAACAAATGCTAGTTTTTTCAGAGGACCAATCCTTCTACTACAAGTTAGTGTTCACCAATTTTAATCATTTTGTTCATTATCATATCATTATATGTTCATCAAACTAATATTTACTCATTTACTTTATTTGCTTGCAGTTGATATATTTTGATCGTGTTATTCTCAAGAATGTTGAACAATGCTGCAAACATAAGAGACAGTCCATCCGCCTTATATCATTCACAAGAAGAAGCAACTGAAGATGCAAGTTTACTGGTAAGATTTCCAATATGTGTTCATCAAATTCCTTATGAAAGTTCATCAACATTGTTTTATATGTTCATCAGATTGTCTCTATCTGTTCATCAAATTTTGTAATAATGTTCATCACATCTGTGAACAATGTTCATCAAACTTCTGAAAAATGTTCATCAAATTTCTGAACAACGTTCATCAAATTTCTGAACAATGTTCATCAAGTTTCTAAACAATGTTCATCAAATTTCTGAACAATGTTCATCAATTTTGCTTTATTGGTTCACTATTATTTATTTTCTTGTTCATTAATGTTTCATTGTTTAATATTGAAACAGGGTTTCTTAGAGGACCGTATAAAAGAGGGACAAGAACTTGCTACCAAGATTAGAAACTTCTTGGGAAGAATTGAGCAGGCTCCCTCACGTATAGCAAGTAATAGCTTGTTCAAGAAGGTGAATGAAGCTATTGAAAGAATGCTAAATGTGAGGGATGATGAAGAAAATGCAGAGCAACCACATCAAACAGAGGAAGACGAAGAGACATTGACCCAGCAACAGTTTTGGCGCGAGGCATCTAAATGTTTGGAAGAAGTGGAGAGAACTATGAAGGCCAAGAAGAGTTATGTTGTGAAAGCTGAAGATGAAGTTCCAGAGAAGACACCAGATGAAGTCATTGGTGAGACTTGTCGAAGCATTGCTAGAGATTACATTTCAGATATTCCATCCTTCTCTTTGGGAATATTCTCCCAATCACCTGAGAGGCCTACAGTGGTAGTTGATCCGCCAGAAGAAACTACAAGATCACCTGAGATGCCTCCAGTGGTAGTTGATGTAACAACAGAAACCACAAGACAGTACAAGAGGAAAATTTCATTCAAGGTAATATACAAGGCTTCTTAACTCTTAGTTACTATCTATGCTTTTATGTGTAATAACTTGTTGTGCTTTATTTCAATTGTAGATTCCTAAATCTGTGGTTGAAAGACAAAAGAGGTTGGATGCAGCTACCACGCACTCTGAAGATATCGTTGAAAGTACTCCTGTTGTTAACAGCAATGTTGACGAGACAGTCGAGGAAATTGATCCTATAGGTGATGAGGTGAGGATGGAAGAACAAAGAATTGAGAAAGAGAATGAGGTACATATTTTGCTTATAAATGTTCATCAATTGTTCTATCAATGTTCATCAAATAATTGAATTATGTTCATCATTATTTCTAATTACAGATAGAGAAAGAACAAGGAAAGGAACCAGAAAGAGTGGAGGTGGAAAGGATGGAACAAGGGAAGGAAATGGAAACACAATATGAGGACAGGGGCGGGAAAGAAGGAGTTGAGGAACAAGTACAAGGGATGGAAATACAATCCAAAGAGGTGGTTCCTGAACCACAACTAAAAGAAAAGGAAAGTGTACAAGTTCAAGAGGTGGTTCCTGTTCAAGAGGAAGAAATAGAAGCCCAAGATGTGAGGCAAAATGATGAGGAGAAGAGGAAAGAAAAGGGAAAGGACAAGGTGGAGAGTGAAGGAAAACAGACAGAGGAGCAGGTTGAGAAGGTGATCTTTATCATCATTTGTTCATCAACTTTCTTATACATGTTCATCAAACTTCTCACTTATGTTCATCAAACTTCTCACATATGTTCATCAATCATATTCAGGCACTAACTGAGAAAACAATGTTTGTTTGGAAGACGGGGAGTGAGAATGACCCAGAAGTAATCAAAAGAAAGAGACTAATTTCTTGGGCAAACAAATCTCCATACAAGCAAAGGATTGTGGACATCAAAGAGAAACCAACTGCTCTAGAAATGAAACTCAGCAGCTGGATGTTGGAAGATTTAACACACCTAGAGTAAGAAAAGTTTAATTAGTTTTCTTCTAAAGTTCATCACTGGTTTTATAAATGTTCATCACCTTGTCACATTTTGTTCATCAATTCTGTTCTAGATGATCTTCATTTTTTGTTTCAGGGACATTGTTTTCAGCGTGGGGCATTTAAATTTCAAGAAGAATGACTTTCTGAGCATGCAAAACAATCTATATGTTGAAAGCAATGTGATTGACGCATGGGCACACTTGCTTAATCTCAAAGAGGAAGAAAGAGATGAATCAAAACCTCTTAGATTCTTTGCTTCAATTGATACAACGGTAGGAATTTTTTATATGAACAATTTTGTCATTAACATGTGGAAACATAACTAACGGAATCGTTTGATATTTTATAAAAGTCTGTCCCGACTATGGTGGGTTTTGAACTAAAAGATTCAATCACATTCTTCAATGGTGAAATGGAAACTCAGTTAGCAAGACTGCCACTTCACAAATTGAATGATATTCAGTTGGTAAGTATTCTATTAAACTTATCTATAAAGGTTCACCACTCTATAGACAAATGTTCACTGTGTTGTTTAAACTTGTTCATAAGACTATCTATACATGTTCACTATATTTTTTAAACTTGTTCATCAAACTAACAAAGGAAGTTCACTGTGCAGTTTGTCTTCCCAATATACCAGAGTGAACACTATTACTGCATTGTTTTCAATCTCAAGAACCCAAGAATAGATTTCATTGATAACTCCAGTGTTCAAAGCAAGAAGCTTGTGAAATATAACAACGTTCCTAAAGTGATGGTAAGTTTTAATACTGTATATTGTTCTTCTGTTTATTTGGTAATGTTCATCATTATATTTCAGTATGTTCATTATCATATAACTGTATGTTCATCATCATATAACTGTATGTTTTAAGTATGTTCATCATTGTTTTTCATTATGTTTGATATTATTGTGTTTTTATTTTACAGAGAGCAGTGTTTGTGGAATTTCTAAGGAAGCATGGCATGGAAGCCAAAGCAGCTCTATTCGAAGACGAGAAAAAGGTCAAAGCTGAACGTCTTTCAATGTACTGGAGAGATGACAAGAACAAGCAGGATTGTGGTATATATACCATGCGACACATGGAAACGTACTTTGGGGAGGGGCTGACAAATTTTACAACTTCTTTGAAGAAAGGTGACAATAAGCAAATGGACATGATAAGGGTCAAGTACATTTCAGAGTTGTTAACCAACATATTCAACAATGCTTACCCACAACTTATAGAATGGGTAAATGGAAAATGCACAATGTAGAAGTTTGACAATGAGTACAAGGATTCTTTTGTTCATCTATATATTACAGAATGTTCATCAAATCACTGAACAATGTTCATCAGCTTAACTGTGAATGTTCATTGAATATTTAGCCAAAGTTCATCATATTAACACTGAATGTTCATTGACGTTAATCTCAAAAGTTCATCAATATGATAAGTAATTTTACTTGTCTTTTTCACAAATATTCATCATATTAATAATGAATGTTCATCGAGCTTAAATACAAAGTTCATCAAATTAACACAACAAGTTCACCACATTAACAGAGAGAGTTCATCTAATTTGATATCGATGTTCATCAATTTTACCCATGTTGTTCACCAGATTATATATAATTGTTCACCAGAACTAGATTTACACATAAAGACCTAAATGATAGTTTTAGAATTATATCTAACTTCAAACACTTGTTGAAGTATTCTCAGGACATGTAGAGCGATTGTGTCCGGATTTCAAACATATTGAACAACACTTCTTCACCTTGTTAGAATTCAATCTAACTTTCTCAATTGTACTTTTCAAACGTGATGTTTTTGGCCTTCCTTTGTTCTTTGATTGTGGAGGTGGAAGGACAGATATTGTATTTGGTAAAGGACCAACAAACTTCTCAAATCTTGCCTCTCTGCTTTTTGTAGGAGTCTTGATGTTACTCATAGAAGACGACTCAGCCTGAATGGATGAACTGTACAACTCACGCTTCTCTTTTAGAACAATCAACAAGTCTTTCAATTGATCAGAATCATGCTCAATTTCATTGATAATACTATGTATCTCAGACATAACATCATACACTAAAAGCTTCTTCTCATCCATCTCAACAGATTCTTTAAATACTAAACCATCAATCTCAAAAGTTGGCTTCAATGTTGTGCTCTTACTCCATCGTGGTAATATATATTGGTCAGGCATTTTCACATCCAAAGGTGGACCAACACATCTGATTACCAATATCATGTGACAGCATGGAAGACCTATCTGCAAGAACCTATTACAAGAGCACTTATATTCATTTGTGGATGGTAAGTGCTGAACCACAAATGATTTCTCAAAATGTCCACGAACACGATAGTAATGGACATCACCCTCTGTGAGAGAATTAACCAAGGCACAATCATAGGCAGATGAGAGAAGTTGAGTTTGCAAATCATCAAAAATAGGCAGTGTATAGACGTCACAAAGCTGAACTTCCATTTGGGTCGGTGTCTTGAGAGTAGGACGGCGAGTGGAAGATTCAAAGTCATGCTTACGATGAGTATGTCTTTGAGAATCAATTGCATTTTCAAATTGCAACATGAACACTATAAGGGATGATGATGAGCCAATGAAATGTGAGAAGAAGAAGTTCTGAGATTCAGACCTCGAAGTTGTTCTAAGCAGGCCACCCATATGGACATTTTGAAAGAAAGCGGGAATCCATAAGTGTCGTAGATCAAACATTGTCTTGAGCCAAACATTGTCTTGAAGATTGAAATCATCTATAATACCATGCCAAAGCTCCTCAAAATCCACAGGAGTAATCTCATCACTCCAAACAATAGCATTGAATCTATCCCTGAAATCTTTATTTTGCTCTGGTTCAACCTTAATCTTACCGGGCACTTTGAACATTATGTGCCACATGCAAAAACGATGAACACTTGAGCTAAAAACCTCCTCAACAGCAGCCTTGACATCAGCATCTTGATCAGTCAAAATAACAAAAGGTTCATGTCCCATTGCCTTTTTGAAATGATCAAACAACCACACATAAGATGGAATATCTTCGTTCAACAATAAGCCAAATGCAAAGGTGATTGAGCACTTGTAGTTGTCAACTCCAGTGAAAGGAACAAACACCATATCATACCTGAAAACAAAAAGCGAAAACTCATAATGTTCATCAAAACTGTATTATTTGTTCATCAAATGATTGAACAATGTTCATCATTACTGATAACAATGTTCATCAAAACTGGGATAAGAATGTTCCTCAACTGGTATGAATGTTCATCAATAAATCTAACAGTGTTCATCAAAACTTGTATGAATGTTCATCAATAAACTAGCAATGTTCATCAATAAATTTTTATATGTTCATCTATAAATAAAACATAGTTCATCACAACTACAATGATTGTTCACCAAAACAAATAGGAATGTTCATTAATAAATTTAACATTGTTCAACATAACTACTTAGAAAAATTCTCCTAAACAGGTAAGAATGTTCATCAACATACCTATTTGATTTGTATGTTGCATCAGCAGTCACTACATCACCAAAGAATGAAAAACTCTTGCGTGCAATCGGATCAGCCCAGAATAAACGAGTTAGTTGATTATGCTCATTGACATAGTATTCAAAATAGAGAGCCTCACATCTCTCTTTCTTGCGGAAAAGGCTATCAATTACCATTTGAGCATCACAACCAACAATATACGCATTGAGATCTCGGTTAAAATTCTTGAAGTCAACCAGCGAGGCACCAACATTTGCGTAAGATCCAACAGAATTCTTGAACATCTTAAATGCTTTGCTAGTCCCAATATTGGACTTGATACAATTAATAATAAAGTCTTCATGGAATGCAGTCAATTTCCGGTTACTCCTGGCAAGATGTCGTTGTGATTCATCAACCATATAATGTGTATGACGCTCCTCAAAAATCTTAACAGAATAGCCATCATGACTAAGATAGCGAAGTGCTAATTTAGCAACACAACCACATCTATCTGAATTCCTCTTCCTTTTTGATGAAGTGGAGTCATCTGCAGTATTTCCATCTACTTTCATATATCCCTGCCTACTGCAACAAAGATACTTCCAAATTGGAACTTTGTTCACATCTTTAGTGCTAGTCCCTGACATGATACGTACACTAAAGCCTGCCCTGATGGCATATTTTTTATAGAATTCAATACCATCTTCAATTGAAGCAAACACTTGACCAACATATGGCTTGTAAGAATCTTCACATAATGGTAAAAAGTATTTCGTATTTCCAGGAGAAATAGAAACTACACCATTGGCATTGGATTGATCAACACCTAGAAAAATGTTAATCAGATATTAAACATATGTTCATCAAACTACTTATCAATGTTCATCACAAATCCTGAAAATGTTCATTACACATTAAAATGCTGTGAATGATCATCACATCTAGAACAAAGTTCATCAAATCAGTATTAAAAGTTCATTAAGACTGCATTCAACGTTCATCACATGTTTTATAAAAGTTCATCACAAATACTGTCTATGTTCATTATATGTCCAATAGAATGTTCATCACTTCTATTACTGTTGTTCATCAAATCCGTTATAAATGTTCATCAAATCCGATATAAATGTTCATCACAATTCTTCTAAATGTTCATCACATCACTAAAGATTCATCTTCAGTTTTTAAAATGTCCAATATATGTTCACTAACAGTATTATTAACGTTCATCATATGTCTTGTACATGTTCATTAATTACCTCGGAAGTATGATATTAAGCTTTTTCAAAGATTAAACATAATCAACAATAGTTCATCGATGATGTTCATCAAATTTGAGATAAAAACTGCTTCATTATACACGAATCATCGTAATACTTCAACACATAAGCTCAAATTGGAGAGAAACAGGGGGATGAACTGGTGAAACAAAGAAAATAGAAGCAAAACCTAGATCCATAGGTAGAATGAAGGAGAAACAAGCTAACGAATGATAATCGATGTGTTGGATTAGCGAACAGAGCAATCAAGAGAACAAGAACACCTGAATACAAAAAATCAACAAAATCATCTCACGCAAAAACAAAGGATATAGAAACGTAAACAAGATGAGGAAAACAAAATAAAATACGAATGCGAGAAGAAGAAGAAGAAGGAATTACGCAGCAGAGAAGAGAAGGCAAGATCCAAGAAGTTTTGTTGAAAAAACTTGGGGGAAAAGAAAACGAATGCGAGAAGAAGAAGAAGGAAATTTACGAGATCTGTTGAACGCGCTTGTACACGCGCCCAAAAGTGAATTATCCACATCCGTCCGATCTGGCGAAATCAAACGGCCCATAATCATTCTCATTTATTACTGTAGCAACTATTATCACCGGACACTTTTCCTTTATTCAATACCTCAATTTATTACTTATTCTTAGGCAACGTAAAAAAACACCAACATCACATTTACAATCCTGTAACTTACGGAAAAAAACCTACACTACTCACTTCGATTATGACAAATTGAGATTATTTCAAATCGAGGTTACAAAATGAGACTTGAAAACGAACGTAGATACATTCACCCAATTCCGCAACATTAATCTGATATAAAGTTAGATGTTGGGGGACTAAATTCTCCATCCAATTATTATACTTCTTTCGAAGTGTCCGTTTGCGGTTTTCGATGAAAATTAAGGAAGTGAGAAAGAAGAAGTGAAAGAGAGAGAAATTGTGAGAGGTGTGGTTTTTTTTATGTAGAAGAGAGAAGATAAAAGGTGATTAGGTGTGAAAATTGATGTAAAAATGAAGGAAAAAGAAGGTAATTGGGTGTGGATTTCTAGAAAATTGATTTGACGTGGATAATAAGACAAAAGATATAAATGAAAACAGACACAACATTTTAAAACGCCAAATAAGAAAAACAGACAATATATTATGAGACGGAGGGAGTACTGCTAACCAGGTGAAGTACCCCCACTTTGTCCAAAATCAAAGTAAGAGTGTTCCTATATTACGATGGGAAAATGTCGTCGTGGATAGTATGCTCCCGTTAGATTATGTATGCAAGTTTGTTTTACAAAATGAAGACCAACTTCGCTTCAAGACGACGGTAACTAGACCTGAGAAAATATGACCCGATCCGCAAACCCGATCCGCAAACCCGATCTGAACCCGTCCGATTTTTTGTGCTCTTAACCCGTTAAATTAAACTCGAAACCTGATTTTGACCCGACCTGATGACCCGACATTTTGCTGGGTCAAAAACGGGTTGGGTCGGGTCAACCCGTTGGGTATTACACTCTTACCAAAAAACAACTAGAAAATAACAATAGAAAAGAAATATGAAAAAATGATAGGGGGAAAAATGATATTTTGCTGCTATGTTATAAATTATGTTTATAAAAACAAGCTTAAAAATAAAAATTAGGTTGATTAGGCTTAAATAATATATTGTTTTACTTATTATGGGCTTTAATTTTAAAAGTTCAATCAGGAAAACATACCAAATTGAATTGTAAGGAGTCAGCAACTTGTAGCAACCTTATATACACATTTAGAGCTTCATGTTTTTCCATTTGGTCGATGTGGGAGGGATTCGATTTATGTAGCAAAAAATGCAAGATTATATAGAAGATTGTGACAATGATCCATTTGCAAGTCCTCGATGTGTGGGAAATGATGGTAGACGAGTTTTATACATACAAATTTAAATAGAGTCACCAACCACTTAATTTTTAATGAGATTTATTAGAATGGGATTTATTACTTCTTCTAGTTATTTTTTAAATGTTTAAATTTTGTATAATCATCATCACTATTCACTAGTTTACAATATTCTAGCCCAATATTAAATGATATTGTGAGCTATAATTCTAGCTTGTATGGATTGTTTAATAATTGTTTAGTGTTTACATAAATTTTATTATACGGAATACTCTTTAATAATTAAGAACATATATAAACTAGAGTTTATGTTGGAGACTATAATTTATGGATGATTATTTAATAAAATATAATATATTTTTATATACTTACATAAGAAATTATATGGTTATTGATTGAACATTATACTTTGTTATATGTCTATTTGTTTGAAAAAAATGACACAAAGTTCAAATATAAGAAAATAAGTCATTTTATTTTATACTGAAACTATGCGTAAACGCTAAAAGGCCATGTGGTAACTTCTAATCACAACTTCTAACTTTTCAAATTGCACCTCCTTTGTAAAAATCAAACTAGTGATAACTCTTTAACTTGTCACAATATGTATGGTCTAAAACATCGATGTTGATTATTGTTGAAAACATTATACAACTTAGTCTTATTAGGCATATAAAGTCACAATAAGGTCTCGCTCACACAAAACGAGACTCGAAATTATGCGTAAACGCTAAAAGACCTTAAATAGGCTTAAAAGCCCAATTTGACAAAATATTCCTTGAAAAAGTATAAAGAAGAGATAAATGTTCAACGATTTGTCTATCCATTGCAAACTTATTTATAAATAAGTATAAAAAGGAATAAAAAAATTGCGCAATCAGACCCGATGGGTTGATCCTAACCGGAGATAAACCCGTCGTAACCCGACCTGTTTTGACCCGGTAAATTTTAAACCTGAAATGACCCGACCCGAAATATACTAAACCCGATGTACTCTGACCCGAACCCGACTCGCCCGACCCGTTTCCCAGGTCTAACGGTAACCCATACCCCTCTAAAATAGGCTCTTCACAATTAGCTTTAATTACATCTTTCAATTGCTTTACAATATGTTCAATTTCATTTTATTTCATTGTTTATCTGCAGTTACACTTTATATTACGTACAAACTATTGTATCTAAGTATCATTATAAATTGTCCTTTACATTACGTTTATGATATACTCCCTCCGTCCCCTATTGATCTTCCCATTTGCTTTTTACACATTTGTCGAGACACGTTTTGTAACGTTAATATCTCTAAATATACGATGATAAAAATTATAATTTTTTTATATTGTCAAAGTACTCATTGAGACGAATCAAACGATATTTCGCATGCCTATATTTATTTCTATATATTGGAAGAAAACGAGAAGATTCTCTCGGTTTGTAAATAGTGTCGAAAAAGCAAATGAGCCTTATATTAAGGGACGGAAGGAGTACGTTACCAATACACTACAACAACACAAAACAAAACACACTGCAGACGAACCCGGAAACATTCATGAAAGTCACCTAAACTATTAAAATTAAACATGCACCACCGCTTCTAAAAAAAATAACTACAGAAGCTAAATAAAGAAAATACAATACACAACCACAATAAATATAACATAAAAAATGCAGACCACGAGCCCCGCGCATAATGCGGGCGTCCAAATCCTAGTATATATGAAAAATACATCATCATAGTTATTATAGTAATAAATGAAAATGAATAAAAGACTTTAGATTAAAAAGGCTCAAAAGTCAAATGCACACTATTCTGTGCGGTAACAATTGCACACGTTTTTTTTGCACACGTTTAAATGCACACGTTTTTTTTGCTAAATGCACACGTTTTTTTTGCTAAATGCACACGTTTTTTTTGCTAAATGCACACTATTCTGTGCGGTAACAATTGCAGTACACATTTGTGCGTTAACTCTTACCGCACCAAAGGACTCAAGGGCATTGTTGGAATTTTTTCTGAAACCTATACGACGCTGGTGCGGTAAGAATTACCGCACAGATCTGTGCGTTAACAATTACCGCACCAGATTAATCCCAGATTAAGAAAAAAAAAAACAGATTTTTATTAACTTAAACCCTGTGCGGTAACAATTACCGCACAGGAATTTTATTTTTTTTAATTAATAATTTTTTTTAAAAAAGTATTAAAATATTATTAAACCTGTGCGGTAACACTTACCGCACAGATCTGTGCGGTAACACTTACCGCACAGATCTGTGCGGTAAGAGTTAACGCACGGGATTAAAAAAAATTAAAAAAAAATTAAAATTTTGATTAAAAAAATTCCTGTGCGGTAACCTTTACCGCACAGCTTTTTTTTTTAATTTTTTTGGAATTAATCGCGCAGATTTTATTTTAAATTAAATATATCTGCGCGGTAAATATAACCGCACAGATCTAATAATTATCGCTTCAGTCTCATTGCTCCAGTGGTAAGGCATTGTGCATCCTTTGTAAGGTCTCAGGTTCGAGTCTCAACTCCAACACTAATTCTTTTATTTTATTTGTGAAAAATAAATAAAAGAAGAGGGTGAGAAGGATTGAACTTGAGACCTTATGCACAAATATTTGGTGTGAAACCACCACACTAATGAGTTCTCATGATATGTTTGTAATTTTATTATTACATGTTACAATAGAACTTGGTTCCATCTTATTTTATTATTAATTTTTTTTTATCTTGGTCCCATATAATTATTGAATTAATTATAATAATAAATTCAAAAAAAAATATTATTCAAATAATCAGATGTTTTGTATTATTATTATTTAGCCTTTTTAATATATATTATTATTTGAATATTTTTACTATTTTTCATGTTCTGATAAATCTTTTTATATAAAAATACTATAATTATAAAACAATAAAACCTATATTACTTTTTAAGATAAAAATATTATGATAATCAATATTGTTCTCAATTTAACCTTTCTATAAATTCTAGACTTGACAAACGACCCAAACGATGTCAGAATGGTTTGAAACTTGGCTTCTATGACTGTTAGAGGTATTTGACCATGTGGGTTACTCTCAACCACCACTTCGTATTTTTCAAGTAACACGTTCTTTGTAATACCAAACATCTCTTACCTCTCTAACTTGTCGATATACATATTGCGACAAGTTAGAGAGTTATCACTAGTTTGGTATTTACAAAGGAGGTGCTATTTGAAAAGTTAGAAGTTGTGATTGGAAGTTACCCACATGGTCAAATATCTCTAATAGGCATTGAAATCAAGTTTCATTCCATTCCGACATCGTTTGGGCGTCGTTTTGTGAAATTGGGCCTTAAGCCCAAATAAGGCCTTTTAAGGCCTTTTAGCGTTTACGTATAGTTTCGAGCCTCGTTTTGTTTGAGCGAGACCTTATTGGTACTTTATATGCCTAATAAGACTAAGTTTTATAATTTTGTCAACAATAATCATCATCGATGTTGTAGACCATACATATTGCGACAAGTTAGAGAGTTATCACTAGTTTGGTATTTACAAAGGATGTGCTATTTGAAAAGTTAGAAGTTGTGATTGGAAGTTACCCACATGGTCAAATATCTCTAATAGGCATTGAAATCAAGTTTCATTCCATTCCGACATCGTTTGGGCGTCGTTTTGTGAAATTGGGCCTTAAGCCCATATAAGGCCTTTTAAGGCCTTTTAGCGTTTACGTATAGTTTCGAGCCTCGTTTTGTTTGAGCGAGACCTTATTGGTACTTTATATGCCTAATAAGACTAAGTTTTATAATTTTGTCAACAATAATCATCATCGATGTTGTAGACCATACATATTGCGACAAGTTAGAGAGTTATCACTAGTTTGGTTTTTACAAAGGAGGTGCTATTTGAAAAGTTAGAAGTTGTGATTGGAAGTTACCCACATGGTCAAATATCTCTAATAGGCATTGAAATCAAGTTTCATTCCATTCCGACATCGTTTGGGCGTCGTTTTGTGAAATTGGGCCTTAAGCCCATTTAAGGCCTTTTAAGGCCTTTTAGCGTTTACGTATAGTTTCGAGCCTCGTTTTGTTTGAGCGAGACCTTATTGGTACTTTATATGCCTAATAAGACTAAGTTTTATAATTTTGTCAACAATAATCATCATCGATGTTGTAGACCATACATATTGCGACAAGTTAGAGAGTTATCACTAGTTTGGTTTTTACAAAGGAGGTGCTATTTGAAAAGTTAGAAGTTGTGATTGGAAGTTACCCACATGGTCAAATATCTCTAATAGGCATTGAAATCAAGTTTCATTCCATTCCGACATCGTTTGGGCGTCGTTTTGTGAAATTGGGCCTTAAGCCCATATAAGGCCTTTTAAGGCCTTTTAGCGTTTACGTATAGTTTCGAGCCTCGTTTTGTTTGAGCGAGACCTTATTGGTACTTTATATGCCTAATAAGACTAAGTTTTATAATTTTGTCAACAATAATCATCATCGATGTTGTAGACCATACATATTGCGACAAGTTAGAGAGTTATCACTAGTTTGGTTTTTACAAAGGAGGTGCTATTTGAAAAGTTAGAAGTTGTGATTGGAAGTTACCCACATGGTCAAATATCTCTAATAGGCATTGAAATCAAGTTTCATTCCATTCCGACATCGTTTGGGCGTCGTTTTGTGAAATTGGGCCTTAAGCCCATTTAAGGCCTTTTAGCGTTTACGTATAGTTTCGAGCCTCGTTTTGTTTGAGCGAGACCTTATTGGTACTTTATATGCCTAATAAGACTAAGTTTTATAATTTTGTCAACAATAATCATCATCGATGTTGTAGACCATACATATTGCGACAAGTTAGAGAGTTATCACTAGTTTGGTTTTTACAAAGGAGGTGCTATTTGAAAAGTTAGAAGTTGTGATTGGAAGTTACCCACATGGTCAAATATCTCTAATAGGCATTGAAATCAAGTTTCATTCCATTCCGACATCGTTTGGGCGTCGTTTTGTGAAATTGGGCCTTAAGCCCATTTAAGGCCTTTTAGCGTTTACGTATAGTTTCGAGCCTCGTTTTGTTTGAGCGAGACCTTATTGGTACTTTATATGCCTAATAAGACTAAGTTTTATAATTTTGTCAACAATAATCATCATCGATGTTGTAGACCATACATATTGCGACAAGTTAGAGAGTTATCACTAGTTTGGTTTTTACAAAGGAGGTGCTATTTGAAAAGTTAGAAGTTGTGATTGGAAGTTACCCAAATGGTCAAATATCTCTAATAGGCATTGAAATCAAGTTTCATTCCATTCCGACATCGTTTGGGCGTCGTTTTGTGAAATTGGGCCTTAAGCCCATTTAAGGCCTTTTAAGGCCTTTTAGCGTTTACGTATAGTTTCGAGCCTCGTTTTGTTTGAGCGAGACCTTATTGGTACTTTATATGCCTAATAAGACTAAGTTTTATAATTTTGTCAACAATAATCATCATCGATGTTGTAGACCATACATATTGCGACAAGTTAGAGAGTTATCACTAGTTTGGTTTTTACAAAGGAGGTGCTATTTGAAAAGTTAGAAGTTGTGATTGGAAGTTACCCACATGGTCAAATATCTCTAATAGGCATTGAAATCAAGTTTCATTCCATTCCGACATCGTTTGGGCGTCGTTTTGTGAAATTGGGCTTTAAGCCCATTTAAGGCCTTTTAAGGCCTTTTAGCGTTTACGTATAGTTTCGAGCCTCGTTTTGTTTGAGCGAGACCTTATTGGTACTTTATATGCCTAATAAGACTAAGTTTTATAATTTTGTCAACAATAATCATCATCGATGTTGTAGACCATACATATTGCGACAAGTTAGAGAGTTATCACTAGTTTGGTTTTTACAAAGGAGGTGCTATTTGAAAAGTTAGAAGTTGTGATTGGAAGTTACCCACATGGTCAAATATCTCTAATAGGCATTGAAATCAAGTTTCATTCCATTCCGACATCGTTTGGGCGTCGTTTTGTGAAATTGGGCCTTAAGCCCATATAAGGCCTTTTAAGGCCTTTTAGCGTTTACGTATAGTTTCGAGCCTCGTTTTGTTTGAGCGAGACCTTATTGGTACTTTATATGCCTAATAAGACTAAGTTTTATAATTTTGTCAACAATAATCATCATCGATGTTGTAGACCATACATATTGCGACAAGTTAGAGAGTTATCACTAGTTTGGTTTTTACAAAGGAGGTGCTATTTGAAAAGTTAGAAGTTGTGATTGGAAGTTACCCACATGGTCAAATATCTCTAAGAGGCATTGAAATCAAGTTTCATTCCATTCCGACATCGTTTGGGCGTCGTTTTGTCAAATTGGGCCTTAAGCCCATTTAAGGCCTTTTAGCGTTTACGTATAGTTTCGAGCCTCGTTTTGTTTGAGCGAGACCTTATTGGTACTTTATATGCCTAATAAGACTAAGTTTTATAATTTTGTCAACAATAATCATCATCGATGTTGTAGACCATACATATTGCGACAAGTTAGAGAGTTATCACTAGTTTGATATTTATAAAGGAGGTGCTATTTGAAAAGTTAGAAGTTGTGATTGGAAGTTATCCACATGGTCAAATATCTCTAAGAGGCATTGAAATCAAGTTTCATTCCATTCTGACATCGTTTTGTCAAATTGGGCCTTAAGCCCATTTAAGGCATTTTAGCGTTTGGGTCGTTTGCCATGTCTAGAATTTTTTGAAAGATTAAATTGAGATTAATATTGATTATCATACTTTTTTTATCTTAAAAAGTAATATAAGTTTTATTGTTTTATAATTGTAGTATTTTTATATAAAAAGATTTATCAAAACATGAAAAATAGTAAAAATATTCAAATAATAATATATATTAAAAAGGCTAAATAATAATAATACAAAACATCTGATTATTTGAATAATATTTTTTTTTGAATTTATTATTATAATTAATTCAATATTATATGGGACCAAGATAAAAAAAATTAATAATAAAATAAGATGGAACCAAGTTCTATTGTAACATGTAATAATAAAATTACAAACATATCATGAGAACTCATTAGTGTGGTGGTTTCACACCAAATATTTGTGCATAAGGTCTCAAGTTCAATCCTTCTCACCCTCTTCTTTTATTTATTTTTCACAAATAAAATAAAAGAATTAGTGTTGGAGTTGAGACTCGAACCTGAGACCTTACAAAGGATGCACAATGCCTTACCACTGGAGCAATGAGACTGAAGCGATAATTATTAGATCTGTGCGGTTATATTTACCGCGCAGATATATTTAATTTAAAATAAAATCTGCGCGATTAATTCCAAAAAAATTAAAAAAAAAAGCTGTGCGGTAAAGGTTACCGCACAGGAATTTTTTTAATCAAAATTTTAATTTTTTTTTAATTTTTTTTAATCCCGTGCGTTAACTCTTACCGCACAGGTTTAATAATATTTTAATACTTTTTTAAAAAAAATTATTAATTAAAAAAAATAAAATTCCTGTGCGGTAATTGTTACCGCACAGGGTTTAAGTTAATAAAAATCTGTTTTTTTTTTTCTTAATCTGGGATTAATCTGGTGCGGTAATTGTTAACGCACAGATCTGTGCGGTAATTCTTACCGCACCAGCGTCGTATAGGTTTCAGAAAAAATTCCAACAATGCCCTTGAGTCCTTTGGTGCGGTAAGAGTTAACGCACAAATGTGTACTGCAATTGTTACCGCACAGAATAGTGTGCATTTAGCAAAAAAAACGTGTGCATTTAGCAAAAAAAACGTGTGCATTTAAACGTGTGCAAAAAAAACGTGTGCAATTGTTACCGCACAGAATAGTGTGCATTTGACTTTTGAGCCTTTTTAATCTAAAGTCTTTTATTCATTTTCATTTATTACTATAATAACTATGATGATGTATTTTTCATATATACTAGGATTTGGACGCCCGCACTATGCGCGGGGCTCGTGGTCTGCATTTTTTATGTTATATTTATTGTGGTTGTGTATTGTATTTTCTTTATTTAGCTTCTGTAGTTATTTTTTTTAGAAGCGGTGGTGCATGTTTAATTTTAATAGTTTAGGTGACTTTCATGAATGTTTCCGGGTTCGTCTGCAGTGTGTTTTGTTTTGTGTTGTTGTAGTGTATTGGTAACGTACTCCTTCCGTCCCTTAATATAAGGCTCATTTGCTTTTTTGACACTATTTACAAACCGAGAGAATCTTCTCGTTTTCTTCCAATATATAGAAATAAATATAGGCATGCGAAATATCGTTTGATTCGTCTCAATGAGTACTTTGACAATATAAAAAAATTATAATTTTTATCATCGTATATTTAGAGATATTAACGTTACAAAACGTGTCTCGACAAATGTGTAAAAAGCAAATGGGAAGATCAATAGGGGACGGAGGGAGTATATCATAAACGTAATGTAAAGGACAATTTATAATGATACTTAGATACAATAGTTTGTACGTAATATAAAGTGTAACTGCAGATAAACAATGAAATAAAATGAAATTGAACATATTGTAAAGCAATTGAAAGATGTAATTAAAGCTAATTGTGAAGAGCCTATTTTAGAGGGGTATGGGTTACCGTTAGACCTGGGAAACGGGTCGGGCGAGTCGGGTTCGGGTCAGAGTACATCGGGTTTAGTATATTTCGGGTCGGGTCATTTCAGGTTTAAAATTTACCGGGTCAAAACAGGTCGGGTTACGACGGGTTTATCTCCGGTTAGGATCAACCCATCGGGTCTGATTGCGCAATTTTTTTATTCCTTTTTATACTTATTTATAAATAAGTTTGCAATGGATAGACAAATCGTTGAACATTTATCTCTTCTTTATACTTTTTCAAGGAATATTTTGTCAAATTGGGCTTTTAAGCCTATTTAAGGTCTTTTAGCGTTTACGCATAATTTCGAGTCTCGTTTTGTGTGAGCGAGACCTTATTGTGACTTTATATGCCTAATAAGACTAAGTTGTATAATGTTTTCAACAATAATCAACATCGATGTTTTAGACCATACATATTGTGACAAGTTAAAGAGTTATCACTAGTTTGATTTTTACAAAGGAGGTGCAATTTGAAAAGTTAGAAGTTGTGATTAGAAGTTACCACATGGCCTTTTAGCGTTTACGCATAGTTTCAGTATAAAATAAAATGACTTATTTTCTTATATTTGAACTTTGTGTCATTTTTTTCAAACAAATAGACATATAACAAAGTATAATGTTCAATCAATAACCATATAATTTCTTATGTAAGTATATAAAAATATATTATATTTTATTAAATAATCATCCATAAATTATAGTCTCCAACATAAACTCTAGTTTATATATGTTCTTAATTATTAAAGAGTATTCCGTATAATAAAATTTATGTAAACACTAAACAATTATTAAACAATCCATACAAGCTAGAATTATAGCTCACAATATCATTTAATATTGGGCTAGAATATTGTAAACTAGTGAATAGTGATGATGATTATACAAAATTTAAACATTTAAAAAATAACTAGAAGAAGTAATAAATCCCATTCTAATAAATCTCATTAAAAATTAAGTGGTTGGTGACTCTATTTAAATTTGTATGTATAAAACTCGTCTACCATCATTTCCCACACATCGAGGACTTGCAAATGGATCATTGTCACAATCTTCTATATAATCTTGCATTTTTTGCTACATAAATCGAATCCCTCCCACATCGACCAAATGGAAAAACATGAAGCTCTAAATGTGTATATAAGGTTGCTACAAGTTGCTGACTCCTTACAATTCAATTTGGTATGTTTTCCTGATTGAACTTTTAAAATTAAAGCCCATAATAAGTAAAACAATATATTATTTAAGCCTAATCAACCTAATTTTTATTTTTAAGCTTGTTTTTATAAACATAATTTATAACATAGCAGCAAAATATCATTTTTCCCCCTATCATTTTTTCATATTTCTTTTCTATTGTTATTTTCTAGTTGTTTTTTGGTAAGAGTGTAATACCCAACGGGTTGACCCGACCCAACCCGTTTTTGACCCAGCAAAATGTCGGGTCATCAGGTCGGGTCAAAATCAGGTTTCGAGTTTAATTTAACGGGTTAAGAGCACAAAAAATCGGACGGGTTCAGATCGGGTTTGCGGATCGGGTTTGCGGATCGGGTCATATTTTCTCAGGTCTAGTTACCGTCGTCTTGAAGCGAAGTTGGTCTTCATTTTGTAAAACAAACTTGCATACATAATCTAACGGGAGCATACTATCCACGACGACATTTTCCCATCGTAATATAGGAACACTCTTACTTTGATTTTGGACAAAGTGGGGGTACTTCACCTGGTTAGCAGTACTCCCTCCGTCTCATAATATATTGTCTGTTTTTCTTATTTGGCGTTTTAAAATGTTGTGTCTGTTTTCATTTATATCTTTTGTCTTATTATCCACGTCAAATCAATTTTCTAGAAATCCACACCCAATTACCTTCTTTTTCCTTCATTTTTACATCAATTTTCACACCTAATCACCTTTTATCTTCTCTCTTCTACATAAAAAAAACCACACCTCTCACAATTTCTCTCTCTTTCACTTCTTCTTTCTCACTTCCTTAATTTTCATCGAAAACCGCAAACGGACACTTCGAAAGAAGTATAATAATTGGATGGAGAATTTAGTCCCCCAACATCTAACTTTATATCAGATTAATGTTGCGGAATTGGGTGAATGTATCTACGTTCGTTTTCAAGTCTCATTTTGTAACCTCGATTTGAAATAATCTCAATTTGTCATAATCGAAGTGAGTAGTGTAGGTTTTTTTCCGTAAGTTACAGGATTGTAAATGTGATGTTGGTGTTTTTTTACGTTGCCTAAGAATAAGTAATAAATTGAGGTATTGAATAAAGGAAAAGTGTCCGGTGATAATAGTTGCTACAGTAATAAATGAGAATGATTATGGGCCGTTTGATTTCGCCAGATCGGACGGATGTGGATAATTCACTTTTGGGCGCGTGTACAAGCGCGTTCAACAGATCTCGTAAATTTCCTTCTTCTTCTTCTCGCATTCGTTTTCTTTTCCCCCAAGTTTTTTCAACAAAACTTCTTGGATCTTGCCTTCTCTTCTCTGCTGCGTAATTCCTTCTTCTTCTTCTTCTCGCATTCGTATTTTATTTTGTTTTCCTCATCTTGTTTACGTTTCTATATCCTTTGTTTTTGCGTGAGATGATTTTGTTGATTTTTTGTATTCAGGTGTTCTTGTTCTCTTGATTGCTCTGTTCGCTAATCCAACACATCGATTATCATTCGTTAGCTTGTTTCTCCTTCATTCTACCTATGGATCTAGGTTTTGCTTCTATTTTCTTTGTTTCACCAGTTCATCCCCCTGTTTCTCTCCAATTTGAGCTTATGTGTTGAAGTATTACGATGATTCGTGTATAATGAAGCAGTTTTTATCTCAAATTTGATGAACATCATCGATGAACTATTGTTGATTATGTTTAATCTTTGAAAAAGCTTAATATCATACTTCCGAGGTAATTAATGAACATGTACAAGACATATGATGAACGTTAATAATACTGTTAGTGAACATATATTGGACATTTTAAAAACTGAAGATGAATCTTTAGTGATGTGATGAACATTTAGAAGAATTGTGATGAACATTTATATCGGATTTGATGAACATTTATAACGGATTTGATGAACAACAGTAATAGAAGTGATGAACATTCTATTGGACATATAATGAACATAGACAGTATTTGTGATGAACTTTTATAAAACATGTGATGAACGTTGAATGCAGTCTTAATGAACTTTTAATACTGATTTGATGAACTTTGTTCTAGATGTGATGATCATTCACAGCATTTTAATGTGTAATGAACATTTTCAGGATTTGTGATGAACATTGATAAGTAGTTTGATGAACATATGTTTAATATCTGATTAACATTTTTCTAGGTGTTGATCAATCCAATGCCAATGGTGTAGTTTCTATTTCTCCTGGAAATACGAAATACTTTTTACCATTATGTGAAGATTCTTACAAGCCATATGTTGGTCAAGTGTTTGCTTCAATTGAAGATGGTATTGAATTCTATAAAAAATATGCCATCAGGGCAGGCTTTAGTGTACGTATCATGTCAGGGACTAGCACTAAAGATGTGAACAAAGTTCCAATTTGGAAGTATCTTTGTTGCAGTAGGCAGGGATATATGAAAGTAGATGGAAATACTGCAGATGACTCCACTTCATCAAAAAGGAAGAGGAATTCAGATAGATGTGGTTGTGTTGCTAAATTAGCACTTCGCTATCTTAGTCATGATGGCTATTCTGTTAAGATTTTTGAGGAGCGTCATACACATTATATGGTTGATGAATCACAACGACATCTTGCCAGGAGTAACCGGAAATTGACTGCATTCCATGAAGACTTTATTATTAATTGTATCAAGTCCAATATTGGGACTAGCAAAGCATTTAAGATGTTCAAGAATTCTGTTGGATCTTACGCAAATGTTGGTGCCTCGCTGGTTGACTTCAAGAATTTTAACCGAGATCTCAATGCGTATATTGTTGGTTGTGATGCTCAAATGGTAATTGATAGCCTTTTCCGCAAGAAAGAGAGATGTGAGGCTCTCTATTTTGAATACTATGTCAATGAGCATAATCAACTAACTCGTTTATTCTGGGCTGATCCGATTGCACGCAAGAGTTTTTCATTCTTTGGTGATGTAGTGACTGCTGATGCAACATACAAATCAAATAGGTATGTTGATGAACATTCTTACCTGTTTAGGAGAATTTTTCTAAGTAGTTATGTTGAACAATGTTAAATTTATTAATGAACATTCCTATTTGTTTTGGTGAACAATCATTGTAGTTGTGATGAACTATGTTTTATTTATAGATGAACATATAAAAATTTATTGATGAACATTGCTAGTTTATTGATGAACATTCATACAAGTTTTGATGAACACTGTTAGATTTATTGATGAACATTCATACCAGTTGAGGAACATTCTTATCCCAGTTTTGATGAACATTGTTATCAGTAATGATGAACATTGTTCAATCATTTGATGAACAAATAATACAGTTTTGATGAACATTATGAGTTTTCGCTTTTTGTTTTCAGGTATGATATGGTGTTTGTTCCTTTCACTGGAGTTGACAACTACAAGTGCTCAATCACCTTTGCATTTGGCTTATTGTTGAACGAAGATATTCCATCTTATGTGTGGTTGTTTGATCATTTCAAAAAGGCAATGGGACATGAACCTTTTGTTATTTTGACTGATCAAGATGCTGATGTCAAGGCTGCTGTTGAGGAGGTTTTTAGCTCAAGTGTTCATCGTTTTTGCATGTGGCACATAATGTTCAAAGTGCCCGGTAAGATTAAGGTTGAACCAGAGCAAAATAAAGATTTCAGGGATAGATTCAATGCTATTGTTTGGAGTGATGAGATTACTCCTGTGGATTTTGAGGAGCTTTGGCATGGTATTATAGATGATTTCAATCTTCAAGACAATGTTTGGCTCAAGACAATGTTTGATCTACGACACTTATGGATTCCCGCTTTCTTTCAAAATGTCCATATGGGTGGCCTGCTTAGAACAACTTCGAGGTCTGAATCTCAGAACTTCTTCTTCTCACATTTCATTGGCTCATCATCATCCCTTATAGTGTTCATGTTGCAATTTGAAAATGCAATTGATTCTCAAAGACATACTCATCGTAAGCATGACTTTGAATCTTCCACTCGCCGTCCTACTCTCAAGACACCGACCCAAATGGAAGTTCAGCTTTGTGACGTCTATACACTGCCTATTTTTGATGATTTGCAAACTCAACTTCTCTCATCTGCCTATGATTGTGCCTTGGTTAATTCTCTCACAGAGGGTGATGTCCATTACTATCGTGTTCGTGGACATTTTGAGAAATCATTTGTGGTTCAGCACTTACCATCCACAAATGAATATAAGTGCTCTTGTAATAGGTTCTTGCAGATAGGTCTTCCATGCTGTCACATGATATTGGTAATCAGATGTGTTGGTCCACCTTTGGATGTGAAAATGCCTGACCAATATATATTACCACGATGGAGTAAGAGCACAACATTGAAGCCAACTTTTGAGATTGATGGTTTAGTATTTAAAGAATCTGTTGAGATGGATGAGAAGAAGCTTTTAGTGTATGATGTTATGTCTGAGATACATAGTATTATCAATGAAATTGAGCATGATTCTGATCAATTGAAAGACTTGTTGATTGTTCTAAAAGAGAAGTGTGAGTTGTACAGTTCATCCATTCAGGCTGAGTCGTCTTCTATGAGTAACATCAAGACTCCTACAAAAAGCAGAGAGGCAAGATTTGAGAAGTTTGTTGGTCCTTTACCAAATACAATATCTGTCCTTCCACCTCCACAATCAAAGAACAAAGGAAGGCCAAAAACATCACGTTTGAAAAGTACAATTGAGAAAGTTAGATTGAATTCTAACAAGGTGAAGAAGTGTTGTTCAATATGTTTGAAATCCGGACACAATCGCTCTACATGTCCTGAGAATACTTCAACAAGTGTTTGAAGTTAGATATAATTCTAAAACTATCATTTAGGTCTTTATGTGTAAATCTAGTTCTGGTGAACATTTGTAATCTACTTGGTGAACAATTATATATAATCTGGTGAACAACATGGGTAAAATTGATGAACATCGATATCAAATTAGATGAACTCTCTCTGTTAATGTGGTGAACTTGTTGTGTTAATTTGATGAACTTTGTATTTAAGCTCGATGAACATTCATTATTAATATGATGAATATTTGTGAAAAAGACAAGTAAAATTACTTATCATATTGATGAACTTTTGAGATTAACGTCAATGAACATTCAGTGTTAATATGATGAACTTTGGCTAAATATTCAATGAACATTCACAGTTAAGCTGATGAACATTGTTCAGTGATTTGATGAACATTCTGTAATATATAGATGAACAAAAGAATCCTTGTACTCATTGTCAAACTTCTACATTGTGCATTTTCCATTTACCCATTCTATAAGTTGTGGGTAAGCATTGTTGAATCTGTTGGTTAACAACTCTGAAATGTACTTGACCCTTATCATGTCCATTTGCTTATTGTCACCTTTCTTCAAAGAAGTTGTAAAATTTGTCAGCCCCTCCCCAAAGTACGTTTCCATGTGTCGCATGGTATATATACCACAATCCTGCTTGTTCTTGTCATCTCTCCAGTACATTGAAAGACGTTCAGCTTTGACCTTTTTCTCGTCTTCGAATAGAGCTGCTTTGGCTTCCATGCCATGCTTCCTTAGAAATTCCACAAACACTGCTCTCTGTAAAATAAAAACACAATAATATCAAACATAATGAAAAACAATGATGAACATACTTAAAACATACAGTTATATGATGATGAACATACAGTTATATGATAATGAACATACTGAAATATAATGATGAACATTACCAAATAAACAGAAGAACAATATACAGTATTAAAACTTACCATCACTTTAGGAACGTTGTTATATTTCACAAGCTTCTTGCTTTGAACACTGGAGTTATCAATGAAATCTATTCTTGGGTTCTTGAGATTGAAAACAATGCAGTAATAGTGTTCACTCTGGTATATTGGGAAGACAAACTGCACAGTGAACTTCCTTTGTTAGTTTGATGAACAAGTTTAAAAAATATAGTGAACATGTATAGATAGTCTTATGAACAAGTTTAAACAACACAGTGAACATTTGTCTATAGAGTGGTGAACCTTTATAGATAAGTTTAATAGAATACTTACCAACTGAATATCATTCAATTTGTGAAGTGGCAGTCTTGCTAACTGAGTTTCCATTTCACCATTGAAGAATGTGATTGAATCTTTTAGTTCAAAACCCACCATAGTCGGGACAGACTTTTATAAAATATCAAACATATTGCGACAAGTTAGAGAGTTATCACTAGTTTGATATTTATAAAGGAGGTGCTATTTGAAAAGTTAGAAGTTGTGATTGGAAGTTATCCACATGGTCAAATATCTCTAAGAGGCATTGAAATCAAGTTTCATTCCATTCTGACATCGTTTTGTCAAATTGGGCCTTAAGCCCATTTAAGGCATTTTAGCGTTTGGGTCGTTTGCCATGTCTAGAATTTTTTGAAAGATTAAATTGAGATTAATATTGATTATCATACTTTTTTTATCTTAAAAAGTAATATAAGTTTTATTGTTTTATAATTGTAGTATTTTTATATAAAAAGATTTATCAAAACATGAAAAATAGTAAAAATATTCAAATAATAATATATATTAAAAAGGCTAAATAATAATAATACAAAACATCTGATTATTTGAATAATATTTTTTTTTGAATTTATTATTATAATTAATTCAATATTATATGGGACCAAGATAAAAAAAATTAATAATAAAATAAGATGGAACCAAGTTCTATTGTAACATGTAATAATAAAATTACAAACATATCATGAGAACTCATTAGTGTGGTGGTTTCACACCAAATATTTGTGCATAAGGTCTCAAGTTCAATCCTTCTCACCCTCTTTTTTTATTTATTTTTCACAAATAAAATAAAAGATTTAGTGTTGGAGTTGAGACTCGAACCTGAGACCTTACAAAGGATGCACAATGCCTTACCACTAGAGCAATGAGACTGAAGCGATAATTATTAGATCTGTGCGGTTATATTTACCACACAGATATATTTTATTTAAAATAAAATCTGCGCGATTAATTCAAAAAAAATTAAAAATTTTTTAAAAAAAGCTGTGCGGTAACCTTTACCGCACATGAATTTTTTTAATCAAAATTTTAATTTTTTTTTTAATTTTTTTTAATCCCGTGCATTAACTCTTACCGCACAGATCTGTGCGGTAAGTGTTACCGCACAAGTTTAATAATATTTTAATATTTTAAAAAAAAAAATTATTAATTAAAAAAAATAAAATTCCTGTGCGGTAATTGTTACCGCACATGGTTTAAGTTAATAAAAATCTGTTTTTTTTTTTCTTAATCTGGGATTAATCTGGTGCGGTAATTGTTAACGCACAGATCTGTGCGGTAATTCTTACCGCACCAGCGTCGTATAGGTTTCAGAAAAAATTTCAACAATGCCCCTGAGTCCTTTGGTGCGGTAAGAGTTAACGCACAGATGTGTACTGCAATTGTTATCGCACAGAATAGTGTGCATTTAGCAAAAAAAAAACGTGTGGATATAGTCGCAGTCATTGTATATGAGAGGGAGCTTTTTCCTTGAACCCCATCACATTAGTAGTGTAAGTTTATTTTTCTGGTTTTTGAATGTCTTTATTTAATTAAGTTTTCATATTTTCTTTCATTGAGTCACGTTACACATGTTTTCCGATATGATTAGTAAATAAAAACAAATCAGACTCCACTATAATAACATTACACTAAGTTAATTATCGTTGTACTAGTTAAGAGCAAACAACTTTAACGAGTTCCATTTATTAACTTGCATGTAGCTAGTGTTCGACAAGTAGTGCATGTATCAGTTGGAAGTTTGTGCTATTAAGCAAACTCTCATAAGTTTCCACCTTTGACGACGTTGAAGTGACTAGCTATAAGATAGATACGTGTATAGTTATATATTCATGCACATAAATAAACATGGATGAGTATATGACATTCAAATTTTATAATTCATGTACGGAGTCATATAGCTAGTCAAGAAAAATGGTTCCATTAAAATAACTACTATGTCCCATATTGATAGTCCCATTTGATTTTTGTACACTATTTAAGAACCGAGAGAATCTTGTAGATTTCTTTCAATATATACAATAGAACATAGTCATATGGGGTCTTATTTGATTCGTCTTAATGAGTACTTTAACAATATTAAAAAATTATAATTTTTATTAACATATAATTAGAGATATTTACGATACAAAACGTGTCTCGAAAAGCAAATGAGACTATCAATATGGGACAGATGAAGTACTTTGTGCTTTATGTCGCATCCCTTTTGAGGTCACTAGCTAGACCTTCGTGTACTATTTCAATTATCCAGGTGGAGATTCTTGGTGTTAATTTTTCAAAGATATGATTAAAGCTCATCTTCCAATACAAATTATAATTTTTATTAACATATAATTAGAGATATTTACGATATAAAACGTGTCTCGACATATGTGTCAAAAGCAAATGGGACTATCAATATGGGACAGATGAAGTACTTTGTGCTTTATGTCGCATCCCTTTTGAGGTCACTAGCTAGACCTTCGTGTACTATTTCAATTATCCAGGTGGAGATTCTTGGTGTTAATTTTTCAAAGATATGATTAAAGCTCATCTTCCAATACAAATTATAGAGGGTCATTTTAGGGGAACTCTTTATAGAGGCACATTTTAGGGGAACTCTTTTAAGATAGTAAATCTAAGAATTTTTATAAGCCCTTAGATCTACTAGCTTCAATGCTTCAGATAAAGGCTTCGTTTGACAGAGCTTTTTCTGCACATTACGGAACATAATTATTTATTACATGTAGTTATTAAGTGTTCGGTAAAAAAACTTTCATCTAAATTAACAAGCTTAATGTAAATTAAAGTAGTTTAATTTGTTAATGTTACACCCCTAGATCAATGGAGCTTAACAAATTTAATTTATTTTTTAATCTATTATTACCCTTTAATTTATCAATAAAGATTTAAATAATTAATTATATCATTTTTCGTAATTTTACTATTATTATTATTATTATTTGTAGCAGACAAACACTGGGACTCCATGCCTCATGGCAATGGTCGTCCCTGATCATCCCTCTGAATGATCCGAAAAAGGATAACAAGGTTGGAGGACAACCATGTCTTTGGAGATGACTACTGAAATTCCTGATATTGGCATAAGGTAATGCATAATTAGTATGACCAAATAGAAATAATTTAATACTCATAATGTTGATTTCCTCATTAGCAAGAAAATCTGCTGCTTTGTTTGCTTCGCGGAAACAATGTTTGAATGAGAAATGTTGAATGTGTTGAAGTAATTGCCTGTAATCTTGAATAATCGAGTTAATTTCCCATGGTATTTTCCATATTTGTTTAATGGAGTTTATAACTGTAGATTGTCACCTTCGAAGATAACTTTTTTCGTCAATATTATAATTAGTGGGATTAAAATATTGCTTTAAATTGGTATTAGGTATCCAATTGTCGATCCAAACATTTATAGTCTTTCCATCTCCAACTTTCCAAAGAATACATTCTTGGAAAACTTTACGTAAATGTAATAGTTTGGAGAATTGCCATGATTGTCTTTTCTTTTTCTTTTTGTAACTTAGAAGACGATCATTTTTCAGATATTTTTGAGTTACAATTTGAACACAAATATTGTCTCTGTTTGTTAATATTTTTCATATAAGTTTCATTTGGAGCACATCATTTAGGTCTTTTTCTTTGTGTAAACCAAGTCCACCTAGCGACTTGGGTTTACAAATATTATCACAAGAATTAAGTGGACGATAATTAGGGTTTTCTTTATTCCAAAAAAAGTTTTTGTTGATTTTATCTATTTTCGAACATATGTTTTTTGAAAGGGAAAAACACTACATGATATGATTAGCCGAGGAAAGGATATTTGATTGTATTAAAATGGTTTGCCTTGCTTGGGAAATTGAGTTTGCCTTCCATTTTGACAATTGTTTCTTCATATTCTGAATAGCAAATTCAAAACATTCACTTTTAACTTTCCCTTGAACTAGGGATACCTAGATACTTTTCAAGGGAATTTGTAGTTTGAAGATTAAGGATAGACGCTAAGGACTGACGTTGTGTATTGTTCATATTTGGTGTTGTCTGAAATGAACTTTTGTGGTAATTAATAGATAAACAAGACAAGTGATGCGGGGATAAGCCGCAATTGCCGACCTAGACACCAAACTCGAATAGGAACTCGAACAGAGAAGAAAAGCGGAATTAGAATGAGATGGAAGAAGGATAAGTCGAATGATAGGCCAATTGGAACCAAATCAAACAACGATAAAACCCTTGAACTTAAGAACAAGAACCTTACCGAATGATGAAGAAACCCCAACGGATGATTACAACCAAACACAATGACTTTGGTGGGTCAAGGCACCTGGAGGTTATGGAGTCCCTATAGCACCAACCTTATGGAAGAGATTGACACACACAAGTACAACTAGGGCCAGGTCAACAACAATGCACACGGGGCACTCTTCTCACAAAAGCTCTCTTTTGGGAGGAAAAAACGATAAACGCTGTATTCAATATCAAAGTCTGGGGGGGCTAAAACAACAACTAAGGCAGCCTTATATAGGGTTCATAAGGGTGCCAACTAAAGAAATAAACAATAAAAAGTATCTCCTAAAATAATAATCCCGAAAACAATTAAACATCCGAAAATAATGTTTCAAAAGGAAGCCTCGGCGAAGTTAATGAACTCGTCGAGTTTCCCGGCCGCGGGCGCGGTTATGGGGCCGCGGGCGGTTATGGAGCCGCGGGCGCGGTTTCCAGCCGCGGTCGCGGTTCTTCTCTGCAGTCTTCTGCTCGTTCTCAAACCTCGATCATTAGAACAGTCTTCAATGGTGGTTCTTCGTCTGTATTCAACTCCTTGGACCTGAAGAACGCTACTAACTTGTCTAGCTCTTGTTGGACTTCCTTAGCTCTCGAACGAGTCAATGCACCTTCAAACTCGGGGACCGGAGGTGTCGGTTGCTGTCCAGATGATCCTTCATCAACAAGGATGTTAATTTATCCAATGTTTTCTTGATATATTTCATATTTGTCAAGTTTGCGTTTGCGAAAATTATTGTGTCGTCAACGAAGCATAAAAAAGGAATCCGTGTACCGTGAATAGATAGTTAAATATCCACTTTGTGTTGTTGTTTGTCTGCTTCTAACTATAAAGTGCGTGCCAAGTATTCCATTGCAATTTATGAATAAAAAAGGTGCTATAGGGTCTCCTTGTCGAAGTCCACATTTTGGTTTAAAAATTGTCCGTGGAATATTATTTACTAGAACAGAAAAAGAAGTCGATTGTATATATGTCATAATTCTGTCAATCCATGTAATGTGAAATCTAAATTTTGTAAGGATTTTAATAAAAAAAGGAGATTGAAGTTGTCATATGCTTTTTCCATATCTAATTTTAACGCCATCCAACCTCTTTTTCCTTTTTTCCTTTTATGGAAAGAATGAAATACCTCATGTGAAATTAGTATGTTATCAAAGATTGAACGATTTTTGACAAAAGCTCCTTGACAAGGGTGAATTAATTTTGGTAGTAGTATTTGGAGTCTATTGGCCATTATCTTGGTTATGATTTTATAAATCGTTGTACATAGACTAATAGGTCTAAAGTGATTGATATTACTGGATTGTCTTTTTTTGGAATTAGAGTAATAAATGATTGTGTGCCATCAGATAGGAGGAGACCAGAGTGGAAAAATGATTGGACAACCTTAGTCAAAGTTTTTGAGATATGTTTCCAGTAATGTTGATAAAATTCAGCTCTAAATCCATCCAGCCCTGGTGTTTTATTGTTTGGGAGTTCAAATACAATGTTTTTAATTTCTTGAATTGTAGGCTCTCTAAGAAGTTCTATGTTATCATCATCCGTAATTAATTTTGGAATCATCTTGAAATTCTGATCTTTTAATTCCGTAGTGTGTCGTTAAAAATCTGCTTTTTAGATCATTGGTAATATCTATATGATTGTAATATTTAGAGTTGTCCAAAGATTCATAATAGTTTATCTTTTATTTAAAGGTTCGTATTTTAACTATATTTTGAAAGTATTTGGTATTTTTATCCATTTCAGCTGTATGTTTTAATTTAGCACTTTGTTTCCAATATGTATGTTGAAACTCAAGGTTATATTTAAGAAGATTTCTCATATATTTATGATAAGTGTTACTAGTAATCCTATTAATGGTAGATTGTTGTTGTATAGATTGAAGAATGTCTTCTGTCTGTTTTAATTGATGTAAGACATTGTTTGTGTATTTCTTTAACCAGTTTGGACTCTCATTTTTTATTTTCCTTTGTTTCATAAATAATTGGAACATGAAAGATCCGTGGATATGATAATTCCAAATTCTTTGTACCATATTGCCAAAAGATGGGTTAGAAAGCCAAGCATTTTCCATTATGAAGGGATAGTTTCTGGGATTTGTATTTGTTCCTAAATGTAATGTAATACAACAATGATCCGATGTAGTAAATGGTAGATGGTGTAATTCAATGTTGTATCGAAGGGTAAATACTCACCTTCCAGCTCGGCTTTGGACGACAATAGGGCTCGATTCGTCAATGCAGGAACCAGCATTGCGCCAGAAGAAGGATCCGCGGGCGCGGCTGAATTACCGCGGGCGCGTTTGGGCGAGTGAGGCGCGGGCGCGGTTCTCGTGCTGGTCCTTCTGTTGCGATCTGTCGTGAGCCGCGGGTGCGGCATCTGAACCGCGGGCGCGGTTTTTGGTCGCTGCTTTTGTTGCTTCAGTTTTGTCTGAAACCTTTTCCTTGCCTTTGCTCTTTTCGTAAGCTTCTGCTATCTGTGCTGGAGTCATAGGTTTAAGAGTAATAGGCTTATCATTAAAGATGAATGTATGACGGTTAGTATGACCATCATGAGTAACCTTTCGATCGTATTGCCATGGTCTTACTAATAATATATGACAAGCTTGCATGAGAACTACATCACATAAAACCGTGTCCGTATACTTTCCTAAGGTGAATGTTATCTTAGCTTGTTTTAGAACTTTTAATTCACCACATTCATTCATCCAATGCAATTTATAAGGTCTAGGATGGAAAATGGTAGCAAAATGCAATTTAGTGATCAATTCAGTACTAAAAATATTGCAACAACTTCCACCATCAATAATCATATTGCATACCTTTCCTTGAACTAAACACCTAGTGTGAAATAAATTTTCTCTTTGATTATCTTCACAAGGGGCGGGTTGTACATGTAAATTTCTTTTACAAATCAAAGAATCACCATGTTCATAACCAATTTCATCACTAAGATCATCCTCATCATGCATATCACCTAGGTTCTCTTCTTTTTCACTTTCATTTTCAAGTTCTCCTAGTTGATTAACAATTAATACTCTAGAATTAGGACAATCTTTCATCATATGACCCTTTCCTCTACATTTAAAGCATTCAATATCCCTAGCTCTAGAAGTAGGGTTAGAAGTACTCCCTCGGGGTGGATTAGAAGGGCCAAGTGTTGTCTTGGAGGGCACTTGAGTAGTAGGTGGCGGATTCCTTCGAGAACCACTGTCTTCCTTGTTAGGGACCTCTCGGGTTGAAGGATAGGAGTTCCTTCCTTGCTGATTTTTCCAGCCACCTGCGTTTTTGCTCCCTTGGCTCCTAATTTTGGTCTTTCTTTCCACCTTGATAGCCAAATGTAGCAACTCAGTCATTGAGTTGTAAGGGAACATCTCAATCTCACTAGACACGTATGGGTGAAGGATACGAAGATATCAAGCCATGGTTGTCTCCTCATCCTCCACCAAATTAGCTCGAACCATTGCTATTTGCATAGCATTGTAAGTCTCTTCGACTCCCATTGATCCTTGCTTCAAATTCTCGAGCCACTGAATAAGTTCCCTAGTGTAATGTGGGGGAACAAATCGAGCTCTCATCATCCTCTTCATGAGCTCCCAAGTAGTGACAGGATAATCTCCATTGGCAGATCTCCCTCTGATCAAGCTATCCCACCAAACTAAAGCGTAGCCACTAAACTCCAAAGATGCCAGCTGCACCTTTTTGGCTTCAGGAAAGTTGTGACAATTCCAGATTTGTTCAATCTTGGTCTCCCACTCCATATATATGTCTGGATCACACTTTCCCTCAAAACTCGGGATCTTAACCTTTATCTTTCCCACTCCATCTTGCTCAGGCTCTCTTCGCCTTCCTTGGTAACCTCCTTGGGGACGATAGGGTCGCCATCCCGCCTCATCTTCTTCTTCAGGCTCTTCTTCATCATCAGTATCACCTAGGTCCTGAAATGCATCATCAAAACGGTTAGCAGCATTGTATCTATTAAAGTGAGGTATAGGAGAGTTACGAAAGCGTCCTCTCCGAGCTTGTGGGAGATCGTCTCGGGGTGTAGGCCTGCGTCTAGGTTCCCGACCCGTGCGGGCAGCCTCATAGGCTTCTTGCTGAGGAGGCAGGGGCCTCCGATTGTTGACTGGAGCATCATCGGAGGTCCCGATGTGCTCTAGAACCCTTGGGGAAGGGGTGGATCGCTGCTGCCGCTCTATGGCGTTGGTAATGGCCGACGTCATCTCCCGAAACATGTTGGTCATAAATTCCGGGGTAATGGCGCGGGTCTCCGAGGCTTCATGCCTCCCGTGGGGAGAAACTGACCTGCTCATCACTAAAGAACAGACTAACACAGAACAATATTAAGGTAAGTGTAAATGAAAACAACTCGCTAGTGTTTACTCTCGTATGTTTTCCTCTGCACTTTCTCTCAATTGTCGTTGCAACCAGCTTTTCTTTGATGAATTGACTTGTATGGATCAATAACCCACTAAGTTGAAACTACCTAACTCCTAGCAATATATGAATGATGGTAGAGATGGAGATGGCTAGCGTAGTGCGGGGTTTCGACTGTAAGGTTCTGACTCAAACAAGAGACTGACTCAATGAAAGAAAGAAAATAAGACTCGAAGGCGTTTTGCAAGAATGAAAATGCAAAACAGATATATGAGTTAAGCTTCGAATTTCAAGAAGAGCCAAAAGGAAGCGTACCTTAACTTGTTCCGACTGATGTCGATTGAAAGATCGAAGACGGAGTCGGGAGGGTTAGGTAATAATTGAGGCTCGTATCTGAAAGGAATGGAAAGGCAAACAGTGACAGTTCCGCGAGCGCGGATTTCGAACAGTGGCTTCTGAGGCGGAGCCGCGGGCGCGGTCTGAATTCCGCGGGCGCGGCCTGAATTCCGCGGGCGCGGCCTGAATTCCGCGGGCGCGGCCTGAATTCCGCGGGCGCGGCCTGAATTCCGCGGGCGCGGCTTGAACCGCGGGTGCGGCTACTGGGCCGCGGGCGCGGTTTCTGTCGCGGCCTGGTGGTTTTTCGCTTCCGTTCGGGCTCGTTCAACCCGATTTCCTTTCAGTTCTTGAGATCCGACTTAAACAATATCAAACTAGACTTTGACTCAACAAAATGTAAAATAAACTACTGAGTTTGAGACTTTTCGATTCTTTTTTTTTTGAATATTTTTTTTTTTGATTTGTTTTGTCTCAACTAAACAAAACGAAATTACAGACTTGATCTGAGATACTATCTCAGAAAATTCGAATTTTAAAATAAAAGAAACTACTAACCACCTTGATTTCCTTGTAGAGAAGATAAGATTTCCTTCCTTGAAGATCTTGGCTTGGGGTGCAAGGACTGAAATTTTCAGCAACTCTTCTAGGGTTTTGACGGCTGCGTTTTGGGTAGGGATGGATAGATTTTGTGATGGATGAAGGGCTGAATGGATTTTGGGAACAAGGGTGCTCCAAACTCCAATCTTTCGATCTCCACCAACACTAATCGATCCAAGCTTCTTGCACACAACCTGTAATGACTCAACAAGAAATATCAAAGCAATGGAAGACTCAAAATCAATTTCTGAAAGAAACTGACAAACAAGAAAATAAAAGCTTACTCTTTTTGTGATTTTCTGGATATGGGGTCTCTTGATGTTCTTGAGAAGACGAATGGTGTCAACACAGCTCTGATACCAATTAGATGCAGGGATAAGCCGCAATTGCCGACCTAGACACCAAACTCGAATAGGAACTCGAACAGAGAAGAAAGGCGGAATTAGAATGAGATGGAAGAAGGATAAGTCGAATGATAGGCCAATTGGAACCAAATCAAACAACGATAAAATCCTTGAACTTAAGAACAAGAACCTTACCGAATGATGAAGAAACCCCAACGGATGATTACAACCAAACACAATGACTTTGGTGGGTCAAGGCACCTGGAGGTTGCTCTATGGAGTCTCGATAGCACCAACCTTGTGGAAGAGATTGACACACACAAGTACAACTAGGGCCAGGTCAACAACAATGCACACGGGGCACTCTTCTCACAAAAGCTTTCTTTTGGGAGGAAAAAACGATAAACGCTGTATTCAATATCAAAGTTTGGGGTGGCTAAAACAATAACTAAGGCAGCCTTATATAGGGTTCATAAGGGTGTCAACTAAAAAAATAAACAATAAAAAGTATCTCCTAAAATAATAATCCCGAAAACAATTAAACATCCGAAAATAATGTTTCAAAAGGAAGCCTCGGCGAAGTTAATGAACTCGCCGAGTTTCCCGGCCGCGGGCGCGGTTATGGGGCCGCGGGCGGTTATGGAGCCGCGGGCGCGGTTTCCAGCCGCGGTCGCGGTTCTTCTCTGCAGTCTTCTGCTCGTTCTCGAACCTCGATCATTAGAACAGTCTTCAATGGTGGTTCTTCGTCTGTATTCAACTCCTTGGACCTGAAGAACGCTACTAACTTGTCTAGCTCTTGTTGGACTTCCTTAGCTCTCGAACGAGTCAATGCACCTTCAAACTCGGGGACCGGAGGTGTCGGTTGCTGTCCAGATGATCCTTCATCAACAAGGATGGTAATTTATCCAATGTTTTCTTGATATATTTCATATTTGTCAAGTTTGCGTTTGCGAAAATTATTGTGTCGTCAACGAAGCATAAAAAAGGAATCCGTGTACCGTGAATAGATAGTTAAATATCCACTTTGTGTTGTTGTTTGTCTGCTTCTAACTATAAAGTGCGTGCCAAGTATTCCATTGCAATTTATGAATAAAAAAGGTGCTATAGGGTCTCCTTGTCGAAGTCCACATTTTGGTTTAAAAATTGTCCGTGGAATATTATTTACTAGAACAGAAAAAGAAGTCGATTGTATATATGTCATAATTCTGTCAATCCATGTATTGTGAAATCTAAATTTTGTAAGGATTTTAATAAAAAAAGGAGATTGAGGTTGTCATATGCTTTTTCCATATCTAATTTTAACGCCATCCAACCTCTTTTTCCTTTTTTCCTTTTATGGAAAGAATGAAATACCTCATGTGAAATTAGTATGTTATCAAAGATTGAACGATTTTTGACAAAAGCTCCTTGACAAGGGTGAATTAATTTTGGTAGTAGTATTTGGAGTCTATTGGCCATTATCTTGGTTATGATTTTATAAATCGTTGTACATAGACTAATAGGTCTAAAGTGATTGATATTACTGGATTGTCTTTTTTTGGAATTAGAGTAATAAATGATTGTGTGCCATCAGATAGGAGGAGACCAGAGTGGAAAAATGATTGGACAACCTTAGTCAAAGTTTTTGAGATATGTTTCCAGTAATGTTGATAAAATTCAGCTCTAAATCCATCCAGCCCTGGTGTTTTATTGTTTGGGAGTTCAAATACAATGTTTTTAATTTCTTGAATTGTAGGCTCTTTAAGAAGTTCTATGTTATCATCATCCGTAATTAATTTTGGAATCATCTTGAAATTCTGATCTTTTAATTCCGTAGTGTGTTGTTAAAACTTTGCTTTTTAGATCATTGGTAATATCTATATGATTGTAATATTTAGAGTTGTCCAAAGATTCATAATAGTTTATATTTTATTTAAAGGTTCGTATTTTAACTATATTTTGAAAGTATTTGGTATTTTTATCCATTTCAGCTGTATGTTTTAATTTAGCACTTTGTTTCCAATATGTATGTTGAAACTCAAGGTTATATTTAAGAAGATTTCTCATATATTTATGATAAGTGTTACTAGTAATCCTATTAATGGTAGATTGTTGTTGTATAGATTGAAGAATGTCTTCTGTCTGTTTTAATTGATGTAAGACATTGTTTGTGTATTTCTTTAACCAGTTTGGACTCTCATTTTTTATTTTCCTTTGTTTCATAAATAATTGGAACATGAAAGATCCGTGGATATGATAATTCCAAATTCTTTGTACCCTATTGCCAAAAGATGGGTTAGAAAGCCAAGCATTTTCCATTATGAAGGGATAGTTTCTGGGATTTGTATTTGTTCCTAAATGTAATGTAATACAATAATGATCCGATGTAGTAAATGGTAGATGGTGTAATTCAATGTTGTTATAGAAAGTTAGGATGGTTGGATGAATAAAAACCATATCCAATCTTTCTAAAGTAGTATTTGGGGTATATTTAGATTTCCTCCACGTGAAAGGGAAGCCATAATTTTTATGTGCCAAAAGACCATTGTTGTTAACAAACGTGTTAAGACGAATACATCTATTGAGATTGTTTGGTGCCCCTCCTAATTTTTCTTCAGGAGATAGAAGATCATTCATATCTCCCATAATAATTGGTGGTTCATGATGATTTTGAATAATTTCAGTGATAAAATTCCAGAAAATTGTTTTTTCATTTTCTTTACTTGGAGCATATATAAAGATTAAGATAAATGATTTAATATTGTCATTAAAATGTGCAACTATAATGTTATAGTTATGAAATAAAATGGTGATATTATTGGATTTTTCAAAGTTTGTTATTAAAAGCCATAGACCACCTTTAGTACCAATAGCAGGTGATATTGTTAAATGTTTAAAACCAATTTTTGCTAAGAATTGTGAAGAAGGAGCCTCATTATTTTTAGTTTTTGCTAAACAAAGAATGTCAATGTTATGAATTTTTCTAATATACGAAATTTCTGTCCAAAAGTATGGTCTAAGAATGTCGCGACAATTCCAGTATGCGATCTTCATAAATAACTTTCCAAAAAGAATATAAATGGATTTGTGTTAATCTAATCTAATATAAAATTATAGGTTCTTTCAAAATCCACTTAATGCATTTATTACCTTTATTTTGATTGGTTAATATTCATCTCATTTATTGTCTCTTCTTAGTGTTTGTGAGGATATGAAACATAAACTACATGCCAATTTGTAACCCATTAATATATAAACCCGATATGAAACTAAGACATACAATCACATCACAAATCAAATTGTCATTGTCATCGTAATCTATAATTTATTTCCACATAGTAGAAGACTTGAAGGCCGTCTACGACGGTTCGACTCTTTAATGTTTGTGATTATACCACCCGTTGAAAGAAACAATTATAACTGATTCCTTCATTTTTTTATTAATTATTATGTTTCGTCGACGCAATTAAGCTCGCGCATCGCGCGGGCGCCTTCTCCCTAGTATTTATATAAAGAAATAGGTTACAAGGCGTTATGTTTGTAATATCATTAGGAATGAAATTATATATTTTGAGTTGGAGATGAGTTGCTATTATTATGGGCTTAAGGGTCCAAAGCTTACTAAGACAATCTGTATAAATGGTGTGTACGAGGTATTTGTGTGGACCCGTTTTTTTAATTTTGTAAGTATATTTGAGATTAATGATGATTATATAAACCTTATAAATATAGTGATAAAATAAACTGAAATGATTTAATTTATTATGAACTGATCTATATTCCATATTAGCAACAAGAATGGCTATTTGAGTATGTAGTAAGCTACTAAGAGTGTTATAAAAGTTATTAGAAAACAAGATGGCCTTGGTGAGAAATAAACTAAAGTAAATTTTATTAGAATGAGATGTATTCATGCGATAACAATGTCTGTAAAAGCTAAGACTGTGGGAAATATAAATGGACGATTATTGATGTTGTATTTCATATTTATAGCTAAATTAAGGGCAGGAAATACTAACTTACTATAAGAGTGAGGAGTAATGTTGCTCTTAATAATATTCCTCGTAAAGATTTTGTATATGATCAAGCTGCTAATATAATAAAGATAGTAATTGATCCATTTATAACAGGATCTCATATTATGGTTATAAGTGTATGTGTAGATCTTAGGGAAATTGGGATAAAAATGATAGTAATAGTAGTTATGTAAAATCAAATTATTGCAGACGATGTTGTTAAATGTTGAACAAATGTAGAAGTTAACACTGTTTTGATAGATAGTAGGATATACGTTTTCTTGCAAGGGTAAATAGTAGGGTTTATAATAGGGTATAATATGGTTGATATATAGGTTAATGCAAGGGTAGTTTTGCAAGGTATTTGCAGTGTTCGTGAGAAGAACACTTGTTTTGTACAGTGCTGAATAAGTAGTGTAATAATGTTGTAGATAGCTTGTAAATAGGGTATAGATAGTGTTGCAGATAGTTTTATGTTGCAGTAAAAGAAAGAAAGGTCCAAGGACACAAAAACCAAACATATAAACCAAACATATAGTAATAGATCATACTAGTAGGAGTTCTTGGGATTACTTTGCGAAAATTATTCTAATACTACAACCATAATGGACAAACCCCAAAATGGTTGGATATAAAAGATGTGGGACGACATTATAATACAGCAGATAGAGCTTCGCTTCACCACCAAGCCAGTCAAAAGAAGTCGTAATATTAATACGAACAAAGAGACCAAAGATCATACCTAGATGTGTTGAAGTAGGGAGGAGTAGTTAACAACTGGCTTGAAATATAGCAATGTAGAACAGAACCAAGACTCATAATTTGTACTAACATAATCACTCCATTATCTACTTACCCTTGTCGCGCTTTTTGCGTTTCTTTGAAGCAGTGGTTGGGTCTACAAAAACTTCAGCAGAGGAGGATCCTGACTTGGTTGACTAGATGTGAGATCCTTGATCATTGCATGAGCGAATGGTGATGCCACCAAGCTTGTTGTTAATGGTGGCATTGGTCTTGTTGGATCTGTCATTAGCAGACTGGTAGGACGAATCATCAGATGTGTCCAAGTGAGCCTTAGCATTCAGGACAGAAGTTCCAGCTCCATCATCATTCTTAGGAAAGAAGTGGGACATAAGAGCAAGTAAGGCTTGTTTGATGAACTCTTCTGTTAAGATAGGGGGATACATTGTGTATGGCAGAAGGAAGAAGCCAAACAATGCCTAAGGAATGGTATCTGCTAGACCAGGGGTACTTTAGTATTTCCTGCTATTACCTATCTTTATTTCTGTTTAAGAGAATAATAGGAATTCTGTGTCAGAATTCTGTTAGAAGAGAGAGAAAGAATGGTTGTAGGAGGCAGTGTGTCTCCCGGGTATAAGAGGAGGATTAGGGTGAGAGGCATAGGCATCCAGAAATTGAGAGAATATTCAGGCATTGCCTTGGGCTCCTTGGTTGGGTTTGTCCACCATTGAGATTATAGTTTGTATCTAGCTTTTACAATCAATAGACAGAAAGTTATCTGGGTTGAACTCTCTTAAATCCAACATTTGGTGCTTTCATTGAGAGAGTTTTTGTGAGCTATGGCTAAGTTGGATGCGAGAGTGATTGCCCTAGAGGAGGAATTGGGTCAGATCAGGAAGAATCAGGAGGAGATGCAGAGGTCTCAAGCTGCTCAGAATGAGGCCAGCAGAGAAGCAAGCCAACTCCTGGAAGAGCGTTTCACCAAAATCCTGTCACTCATGGAGGCTAATGTTTCAAAAACTAGCTCTTCAGCAGTTAGTGGACCTTCCCACCAACGGGCCATACCGCTTGGGTCAGAGCCACCCGGATTACAGCGATCCAACCATGATCAGGGGGGAATTGGCGGTGAAGGAGCACCTCTGATGGTGAAGAAGGTGGAGTTCCCTGAATTTAGTGGGGAGGATGTGCTCACCTGGGTATCAAAGGCAGAACAATACTTTGCCATCCAAGCAACCAGACCTGTGGATCGCGTGACCACCGCCATGGTGAGCCTAAATGGTTCGGCTCTAAACTGGATAAGGTGGATGAGGCAGCAGCGTCCATACTTCTCTTGGGAGGATCTCAAAGCAGAGCTGGTGAAGCGGTACATGGGAATTGATGCCTCAAATCGGTTCGAACACCTTAGCTCGCTCAAGCAGACGGGAACCGTGGATGAGTTTGTGAATGATCTCATCGCCTGCGCCTCTCATACTCATGGTCTGGGAAACGATCAATTGTTGGGGTACTTCTTAGCAGGAATGAAACCAGAGCTGCGAGTGGAGCTCCAATCGTTTGAGGCGGCTGAGTTGATGGCGGCCATGGATGGGGCGTGCCGAGTTGAGAGGAAGATTAACTTTGAACATGGTCTGGGTCGAGGGCCTTGGAAGAAGACGAACCAGACTACTGGGCTGGAGAGCAGGGAATGGGCCTCTAAACCCTGGAATAGCCCAAATCTCAACTCTAACAATGGGCTCAATCGCCAACTGAGAGAGAAAGAGCCGAATAGAACGGGATGGACCCCGCCATCTCCAACGGCTGGAAATCAGGGTTCAAATCTGCGACCCAGGTTCACCAGAACCTTATCCCCAGCCGAATACAATGATTGCAAGGCTAAGGGACTATGCTAAAAATGTAAGCATCCCTTCACACCACTCCATCGCTGCTCAGAGAGGGTTTTTAAGTTGGTTGAGTTGGATGAGGATGAGATTGCTTCAGCTGATGTTGAGCTTGAGATTGTGAAGATCGGGGAGGCTCTAAACCCAGGGTTTGAGACAAAAGGGGAACCAGATTTGCAGTGGCTGGAACTACCTCTCCATGCCATGGGAAGTGGAATGGCTAAAAGAGCCCTAAAGATTAGAGCTAAGCTGGGAGATAGAAAAATTGTAGCTCTAGTCGACAGTGGCGCCAGCCATTGTTTTGTTAATACCAGGATCGTAGAGATTGAAGAAATTCCGGTGGAGAAAACCAGTATGTTTGGTGTTAGACTTGGAAATGGTAGTAGGGTAGAAGCTAGTGGAATATGCAGGGCTCTTCCATTGCATTTTGGAAGTTGTGATATGGATGTTGACTGCTATGCTTTTGATTTGGGAGGGATTGACATTATCCTGGGCTTTACCTGGTTACAGGCCATGAAGAAAATACTTGTGGATTGGGAGGAGATGACCATCCAATTTGATGATAGAAATGGGAAGAGAATAACCATTCAAGGGGACCCAACCTTAGCTGTCACTGAAGTCTCAATGAACTGTCTCCATAAGCTAACAGGGGTGGAATATGAAGCTCTTGTTTGGGCTGTCAAGGAAGGAGAAGAAGAGCTCAATATGGCCACTGTTGGAGAGGAACAAATGCAGTCTCTGGAGGGTTTACTGGATGAGTTTCCAAAGGTTTTTGAGGGTGTAGAGGGGTTGCCTCCCAAGAGACCCGTAGACCATCAGATTCCTCTTAAGGATGGTGTGAGTGCAATGAATGTTAAACCCTATAGGTATGGCTTCCATCAAAAGGATGAGATTGAAAAGCTGGTCACAGAAATGCTCAAAGCTGGAACTATTCAGCCAAGTCAAAGCCCTTTCTCTAGCCCTGTTTTGCTGGTAAAGAAGAAAGATGGGAGTTGGAGATTCTGTGTGGATTACAGAGAACTGAATAAAGCCACTATTCTAGACAAGTATCCTATTCCTGTAATCCAAGAAATGCTAGATGAGCTGGGCCAAGCTGTAATTTTCAGCAAGATAGATCTTAAGGCTGGATATCACCAAATAAGGGTGGCTGCTAATGATGTTCACAAGACTGCATTTAGGACTCACACCGGGCATTATGAGTTCCTTGTCATGCCTTTTGGAATGACAAATGCCCCAACAACCTTCCAGGCTACCATGAATGAATTGTTTAGGCCTTACATGAGGAGGTTTGTTTTGGTCTTCTTTGATGACATTCTCATCTACAGCATTAACTGGGAAGAGCACTTGAGGCAGTTAAGAGTGGTAATGCAAATATTGCAGGATAACAGCTTTGTGGCAAATAGGAAGAAGTGCTCCTTTGGGCAAACTTCTGTTGAACCTGGGACACATATTATCTATTGGAGTTGTGTCCATGGATCCAAACAAACTAGCTAGTGTGATTGCTTGGCCATGCCCAAAGTCAGTGAAAGGGGTGAGAGGGTTCCTAGGGCTCACTGGATATTCCAGGAAGTTCATCAAGGACTATGGTAAAATAGCTAGGCCATTGACAGAACTTCTCAAGAAAGAAAATCAGATGTTTGAATGGAGTGGGCTAGCACAGAAAGCTTTTGAGCAGTTACAGCAAGCCATGATTGCAGCCCCAGTGCCGAATCTTCCAGATTTTTCCAAAAAAATTGTTATTGAATGTGATGCTTCTGGTTCAGGGGTAGGAGCGGTTCTCATGCAGGAGGGTAGGCCCATAGCCTACTACAGTAAGGGGTTAGCTGGACAAGTCCTCTCCCGATCAGCTTATGAAAAGGAACTCATGGCTTTAGTCATGGCAATTTAGCATTGGAGGCCCTATTTATTGGGAAGCAAGTTCCTTGTAAGGACAGATCATAGGAGTTTGAAGCACCTATTGACACAACCAATCACATCCCCTGCTCAGCAGAATTGGGTAGCCAAGCTGATAGGCTATGATTTGGAGATTGAATATAAGGCTGGAATCACTAACCGAGCTGCTGATGCCTTGTCTAGAAGAGAGGAAGAGTGTCAGCTGAATGCAATCTCAGTGCCCTATCTAGCCTGCTGGGAAGAAATACAAAGGGAGATTGCCAAAGATCCTGATCTGCAGATCATTATAGACAGGTTACAGAAAGGAGAAACCCTGAAACAACCCTATAGACTAATTGGAGGAAGACTATTCTACCAGAATAGGATTTGCATTCCAGAAAAATCTCCATGGATCAGAAAGCTCCTGGAAGAGTACCACTCAGCTCCAGTGGGAGGCCATTCTGGGGCTTTGAGAACATACAAACGGTTGGCTGCGAATGTATATTGGCCTAAGATGTTCAAGGCTGTACAAAATTTTGTGGCAGAGTGCTTGGTGTGTCAGAAAAGCAAATATGAGACGTTGTCCCCAGCAGGCGTCCTCCAACCCTTACCAGTGTCACAACAGATTTGGGAGGATATTTCCATGGACTTCATTGGTGGCCTTCCTAGATCACACAACATGGACTGTATAATGGTGGTGGTGGACAGATTGAGCAAGTATGCACACTTTGTGCTACTCAGACATCCCTACAATGCTAGAACAATGGCTGAAATGTTCAGTAGGGAGATAATTAGGCTCCATGGAGTGCCTAGATCTATTGTAAGTGACAGAGACCCGGTGTTCTTGAGTAGTTTTTGGAGGGAGCTATTTGAGAAAAATGGGACTAAGCTAAGGATGAGTAGTGCTTACCACCCAGAGACTGATGGGCAGACAAAGGTGCTGAATAGATGCCTTGAAACTTACCTGAGATGTTATGCCTCAGAACAACCTAAACAATGGGCCAAGTGGGTTCCATGGGCAGAGTATTGGTACAATACTAATTTTCAGGGAGCCGCTGGAAAGACACCTTTTGAGTGTGTGTATGGCAGGAAACCTCCACTCCTCCAACAGTTTCTGCCCGAGGAATTCTTAGTAGCAGCTTTAGCTGAAGAATTCTGGAATAGAGATGAGATTCTGAGGCAGCTTAAGTGGAACTTGGATAGAGCTCAGAAAAGGATGGCTACCTATGCTAATAAGAAGAGAAGAGAACTCGAATTCAAGGAGGGAGACTTGGTTTTCCTCAAACTCAGACCTCATAGGCAGACTTCTCTCCTTCATAGGCTCAATCAGAAACTAGCACCAAGGTACTTTGGACCTTTCCTGATTCTGAGAAAGATTGGTTCTGTGGCTTATGAATTGCAACTCCCTGCCAACACTATGATCCATCTTGTGTTTCATGTGTCGCTCCTTAAGAAAGTTGTGGGAGAACATAAGGCCATAGTGGAGCTTCCAGCAGATTTAATTCTGGATGAGGAAGAGTTCATTCCTGAAGCTATTCTCGAGGTTAAGAAGCAATCCACTGCGGGTGGAGCATGCCATAAAGTGCTAGTTCAATGGGAAAAGAAATCCAAGGATGAGGCAACTTGGATGAGTTGTGTTGACTTTAAAAAGCAGTTTCCAGGATCAAACCTTGTGGACAAGGTTTGTTTTGAAGGAGGTGGCATTGTTAAGATAGGGGATACATTGTGTATGGCAGAAGGAAGAAGCCAAACAATGCCTAAGGAATGGTATCTGCTAGACCAGGGGTACTTTAGTATTTTCTGCTATTACCTATCTTTATTTCTGTTAAGAGAATAATAGGAATTCTGTGTCAGAATTTTGTTAGAAGAGAGAGAAAGAATGGTTGTAGGAGGCAGTGTGTCTCCCGGGTATAAGAGGAGGATTAGGGTGAGAGGCATAGGCATCTAGAAATTGAGAGAATATTCAGGCATTGCCTTGGGCTCCTGGGTTGGGTTTGTCCACCATTGAGATTATAGTTTGTATCTAGCTTTTACAATCAATAGACAGAAAGTTATCTGGGTTGAACTCTCTTAAATCCAACATCTTCAGACATGGGTTGAAAGGGTTGAGGAGCTTGGGACACATACTGCAGACCTGGGTATCCTTCAATGGTGTGAACATTCTGAGTGACAATGGAGGGATGAGTAAAGATTGGAACAATACTGACTCTAGGGCGAGAGTAGGTGGGTGGTGTCGGAATAAACATGGATCCGGTAGTCTGGCGAGAGTGAATGATAGGAGGGAAAAAAGTAGGGTTAGGGTTCAAGGAGAAGTGATTACCATAAAGCCTACGAGCTGTCTCTTCAAAGGCCAAAGCTTGGTTGTTGGTGCCCATGAAGTTAGCAATAATGGAGACAGGACGAAAGTTCATCACATGGCACTGCTCAAAAGTTCATCCAGATCTCCATCGACAACACGAGAAACAAGGGAGAAGTGAGTGAGTTGGAGGAGTTGATGTTGGATGTTGTCGAAGAACGTCTCATCTGACTCACAAGGTGGCTAGAAAGCAGGTTCATGTTGAAGAGCAAGAGCATATGAAGCAGGAACAGGTTGAGGAAACTGGATATGATCATCAACGTGCAAAATCTCTTGTTGGATCTCCTAGGGAATGGACTCATTCTCAAACTGGTGTGAAAGTGGAATGGTGAGCTCAGGAAAGTCCCTAATATCCTCACTAGCTGAAAGAGAGACATCTGGGCTAGGAGGTGGGTTGGTGAACATTAGGGCTGGAGCAGTCACAGTAACCTTCTCAGTATCTGTGTTGATGTGAGAAGCTGAGATAGAGTTGAGGTTTGAGCCGTAAGGGAACCCAATAAGGGCATGAGAAAAAGATCTGGAAGAGTTGTCCTCCATGGCGGAAGAGACAAGGGAGTGATAAGCGTGTGGTGTTTTGGCAGTGTGGAGGTAGGTATTGCAGAGGTAGTTCAGAGTGTATAAACAAAGTTATGGTGGGGTTGGGTATAAAAAGAGCTGGATATCTGAGGGTTAGGGTAGGGAAAATCATATGGTTTTTTGTTTTTTTTATGTGGAAAAATAATAAAGAAAGACTTGTTGGTAGGGGCAGTACACGTGTTGGCCAGTTTCAACAAAACAACAGGTAAAAAATAAAACTGTGGTTGATAGAAAATATTTAATAAAAATAGGGGTTTAAATGTTGGGAGGGTTGACAATGCAGGGAGAAATCATGAGTTGGGATTTGAAAGGATTGACACGCAAGGGTTTGAAAAAATGGAGAAGGTTGAGGCGGTGGGTGCATGACGTGGAAGATAGCAAATGGGGAGTATGGGCGGTTGCAATAAAAAATCTCTTTTCGATGATTCAAGAACAGGTTGAAGAAGCAAGGAGGAGACAAAGCTTCACCATAGTAATTAATGGCTGATTGGACAAGTTGGTTGAATAGAAGGAGGAAAAAATCAATCTTATAAGTCTTGAAAATGACAATAATATTAAAGATACTGGGCATGCAACAAATTATGGACAAAATAAAATTGGTAAAGAAGAAGAACTTACAGTCGTAAATGATGATGACAATTGTGATATTAATGAGAACATAAGTCTCAGTATTGTAGTGAAGAGAAGCATTAGAATTTATAGGCTCATTTGCAAAAATACCCTAGGAGGGTAACTAACAAAAATGCCTAAAGCATTTTGGATATTACTGCAATATCCAAAATGTATTTTCTTTTCACTTTTCTTTTTGAGTTGGAAAATCAAAAAACAATTATGGGAAAAGGTAAATGAAAATGCAATAACAATATAATAATGAGGTGAAAAAAGAAGAAAAGAAGAATGGAATTCGGCAGGAAAAGAAGAAAAGAAGAAAAGAAGAAAAGAAGGAAAGAAGAAAAAGTGTCCAAATCCGTACATGTGTTAGGAATTTTTTAAACAAAAAACGGCTGAATTGGGAAAGTTGTCAGGAACTTCGACGATTAGCCACACAAAATTTCTGACATCCGTAGGGAACACTGTTCACCCGTTCCAGAATGAATCTCAGCCACATAAAAAGTCCAAGGTGCCAGTTTTTCCCGCCAAATTGATGGAAGGTCACTTAGAGCAAAATTTTGCTCGTAAATGAATGTAATTTTGCTAATCTTAAATTCATCTTCTTCATTAAGTGTGTTTCTTTCTTTCACTCCATCTTCCTCATTAAAGTTTCTTCATATCCTGTCGGCCATTTGTTTTAATCTCTTGCTTCATTCAATTTTCTTCATATCCTGCCATATAGAAGAAGGAAGGAATGGGTAAGTTTCTATATTAAATGCAAACGGTTTTCTTGTGTATTGGTAGCAATAAATGACCATGTTTTTTCTTGTTTTGGCTTGTTTAGGTGAAACATATATCCTCTCCTTACTTGTGGAGACAATTGGAAGGTAGAGAATGAGCAATGGGTGTATGAAAACCCTAAAAAAACAAAGGCTTTGATGGTCAATGATGAGATCAAATATGAAGGGCTTATGAAAATGGTGGAAGAAAAGCTTGCCATAGATGTTAAGAGGTTTGCCTTAAAGCTGACCTACATGCCTCCAAAAAACCAAAATCTTCCTCCTTTCGATATTTGCGATAGTGATGATGTAGATGCTTTTTTCTTCTTGAACATGTTAACATGCAAAGATAGAATATGGTCAATTCCTTTGCATTCTGTGCTGGAGCCTATATGTATTGGTTTAGATGAAAACCCTAATGTAATTCCAAAGGAAGAAGAAGAGATGATGGATGTTGAAGGTAGTGCACCTCAACCTTGCTCTCAGACTGAAAATGTTGGTGGACCTTCTTACCATGTAAGAGTCCTAAAGAGAATGTCAGATCACATGCTACACAACATAGTAGATGACGAGGTTAGAGAAGAAGAAGAGGTGTCAGGATCTTCTGATAAGCTCGTCAGGATATATTTGGAATGTGGAGGGCAATCAAAGAAATCTAAGAAAGGCATTGAACCTGAGGTTGTGTCACTAATCAGTGACGATGAAGAGGAGGATTTTATTATGTCTGCAACCAAGCGACAAGGTTTGGACCTTGTCAACCTTTCTGATGTAGAATTTGATGATGATCATGTGAAGGTTGAGGACTATGAATATTTGGGAGGAGATGATGAGGAACATCAACAAGGATCTTACCACTACGATGTTCCTGTTGATATTGAAAATTTGGAGGAAGAAGAATTGTGCTCTAACTCTCAGCCATTGGCAATGAAGGTTGGATATGTCTTTCCAACGAAGGAGGAGGTTCAACGGGCTTTGGTCTCATTTGCTGTGGAGAAATGTGTAGAAATGCGTGTGAAGAAGTCAGATAAGACCACTTATGTTGTGGAGTGCAAAAATGGAGGAGCATGTTCATTTGGCTTTCATGCTTCAACGAGGGGTGGTAAAGCTACTGGTCCGTGGTGGGTCCGAAGGCTTGAACCAAACCATACATGTGCGATGCTGTTCAGGAACAATCACATGTCAATTCATCCTTCATTTACAAGAGCATTCTTGATAGGTATGTATTGCTTCTGTCTTGTTCAAATATTTAATATGCAGGGATAGAGTGTGAAATGTGTCAGGATGTTTTTGAACACATGTAACAGGTTCAAAGGTCGCAAGGACGCACCAAGGGCAAAAGAGATACAGGCTGTCATGAAAGAGCTAGGAGTCGATACCAGTTATTCCAAAGCAAACCGAGCAAGACAAAAGACAGAGGACATCATTCGAGGGTCTCCCGAGAAAGGTTATAGTCAACTTCACTCATGGCTTCATATGTTGAAAGAAGTCAATCCTGGATCATATACAAGCTTAATATTGGATTCTCAAAACCGGTTTAAGTATTGTTTCTGGGCATTGGGTGCTTGTATCAGGGTTGTTCAGAAAGGTAACTTTTTAAACTATATCTTTTATCTGTCCAGATAAATGGTAGTGTGTGGAGGGATAAAGGATAAGTAGTGGAGGCATATGATGTCAGAAGAATAGATATAATGTTGATGGAGCACACTTGGGAGGGAGATTCAATGGCCATCTTCTTCTTGCTACTGCCCAAGATGGAAACAAACAGATCTATCCCTTGGCTTTTGCTGTAGTAGACAATGAGAATAAGGATTCTTGGTCCTTCTTCTTTGAAGAGTTGAAGACGGCTGTTGTAGCAGATAGTGTGGATGTGGTTTTTGTGTCTGATCGTCACCTTGCTATTAAAGCCGCTCTGAGAAAAATTTACCTTCTTGCACAACATGGATATTGCATTTATCATATGCTGCAAAGAAACAAACTCTCCACACTCCTCTCATAAATACATGTGGCTACTATAACTAACTGACTAACTAACACCAATTCTATCAATTTTTGCTAACTGAACAAGTTTTTATTTCAAATAACTCATTATTTGTTTCACACAAAATTTTGACCATTCAACTTGTAATGTGAAGTGGATTGGACTGAGAGGTGATGATGTTGTACTAGAAGAATCTCTTATACCCTCAAAATCTAGAAAACTCCATATTTCTAAAATCCTCACATCATCAGATACCTTACATGAAAATTTGGATTTTACAAGAACCAACAACCAAGAACGCGCGATCTTTGATGATTCAAAGTAGCAAGCTGACAGATATAGAAGATTTGAACTGTTATGGTTATGATTATATTTTCAGGGGAAGTAACTAGCAAAGAAGATTATTTGGGAACATGCACTTGACAGACAACAAACTAAACTAAGAAAACATGTCTTAAGTTCACTTTGTGTTGTATGTTTGCCATAGGCCAGTCTCTCAACTTACATATATACAATTCACTTTTTCTACGTGTGGGCAAAAACTAGGTACTTTTGACACCAAAATAAGGACCCCATGCGGAATACAGGGAACAAGGATGAGGCTTATATAATTCTAATCAATATCCTTGCATAGTGGCCGGAGTAATTTACGTTCAAACTGATTTCATTTAATACTTTGATGACATGGTAAAAAATGAAATAATGTTTTTTCAGTATTTGACTCTATTAAAAAAATGAAATTTTTCTCTTGATTCTCCTGCCCCTCTATATGGCTTGAATCCCACCAGAAACCTGAGCACTATTGCGTAATAAATTAGCTCTTACGTTCACAAATACAATTTTGTTAGAAAATTTTCTCATACAAAATTATTTGACATGAGATGTTGGTGGAACAACGGTTATCTGACAATGGTCATAGGTTTTTGAGATGGTTGTGAGCTTCATGATTTACTATTGCCTATTCGTGTGTAGATGCAACAATAAAGTATGTAGGTGAACATGTAATTAGATGCTTTTTAAGATGGGCAGATCCTTACAGAAATAAAAAGGGGCAGTTCTTGGTATGTTCTTCGGATTTAAGGCTCAACTGGAGTAACGGAAGAGTTGCTTACATTGTGGCATATTTTGGAACTCATAAACATGGAAATATTTTTTTTTCATTTATCTCAGATAGGTGCAAAAAGTCATCATTTTGCATCCAGAATGTTACATGTTTGTTGTCTTGAAATCTAGAGTTGACTCTTGCTCTGGTAGATCTCATAATCATTGCTTACAACGCAAACGTGCGTGATTGCTCGGGTGATGACATTTTCTGATTATTGTTTCAACATTTATTCTTTTTTTTTTCTGTTTGTTGTGTGAAATTTATACCCGAATTTATTTTCCCTTCGTTAGGGATTTCATACGCAATAGCTACTAATAGCAATGGAGGGGATTTACAAGCCGGTTTCTCTCTTCTCCAGCGTCTATCGATTTTACTTCCCCGCAGAAAAGGTTTATTCGTTTTAACTCCCTTTTTCATCTCTCTTAGGCTTATTTACTTCAAAGAGGAATGAGAATGAAAAGTTGATAAAGGAATTAGAGGATAACATTAGGAATAGAGCTGTCAAAAGTTAACCGAACACGAAATACCGACCAAACCCGACCGAAAAATTTAGGGTAGAAACCCGAATAATTAAACCGAAAACCCGAATAAACCTAAACATGTTGAACCCGTAAATTTTCGGGTTCGAGTTCGGTTAACCCGGCGGGTCAAGAGGATTCACAATTCAGAATTTCATTTTTACACTCCTCGACCGGAAAGTAAACAAAAAACTCGGGTGGGATAGTTTTCCTTATAATAAAAAGAATCCAAATCACCTAAAAACCCTAATTGTTAAACACTTCCCTCTTCAGCCTTTTCCTCTGCTCTGAATCTCTCCAACTCAACTATGGTCATTCCTCTGAAAGATTGTATCCCTTATCTCGTCTCCCATCTCATCTGAATCTCTCTACTGGAAATCCTCAACTTCTCAAGCGAAGCCACTGAAAATCTGGTCTTTTCTCAAGCGTAGGATTCGAGGGTTCTTTGTGTCTTCATTGTCGATCCTTCAACGGAAGAGTTGTTTGATAGGTTGTGTAACACATTAAGATTTCAATGTGAGTTTGATATGTTGAAAGCTCTTCTTACTTGCCACCTCAATTGATCAATTTTGGAGATTTTTCAGTTTTTAGTTTGATTGGTTTGATGTTAACTTATCATTTTTACTGTTGAATCTTTGTATCGTGTAATAGCTTTTAATTTTCTAGTCTTTATTCTCCACGAGATGAGCTTATGAGTGATATGTTTTGTTAAACTAGATACAGGTTTCGCGCTCCGCGCGAGAAAATTACGAATTTTCGTATGTGATTTAACATAGTTACACATTATTTGTTACTATTTTTTTTTGTTCTCAAATTTATTATTGTTTTTAATTATAAATGTTTTTTATTTCCTTATATTTATATTTGAAGTAGTTTTAAAACATAATATTAGAATAGGGTTGCATTATCATAAGAGAAGCTCACACATTAATTTAATTTGTGACTTAATTAAGTTTTTAACATAACAGAGAAGCCTTATAAAATAGCTAATATGTCATGTTTTTATTATTAGAATATGTATGTATTTAAATTTGTGACTTAATTAAGTTTCTAAATAACACGAAGACTTTATAAAGGAGCTAATACTATAATTTATATATTTTTACTATATTTCTAAGATATATTAGATTAGGTTAGAATTAGAATAAGTTAACTAATTAAGAAAACAGAAAGACTTAATTGGATTTAGAATTAATTAGGTATAAGGGATAATTAACTAATAGAAACAAAGAGGACTTGAATTTAGAATTAATGATAATTAAAAAATAAAAAAATTAAATGGATTTAGAATTAAATAGATACCGATTTCATTTAATTCGTTCAACCATCAGCCAACCTTTATATAGATAAAATAAGATTTTCTTTTTACACATTAAATACTTTTGTAGCCAACTATCTTTTTAAGACAAACTGTGAGGTATATTGTAGAGTTCTTATTGTGTATAGTTGTGTATTTTCTGCAAGATGAGATTTTGCATACTTCTCTAGTAAACATATAGACCGTTTTTTTTATTTAGTAGGCATCTCTCGTGGACCCAGAGTCACCCAACCCAAACTCAGTCCAAGAAGTTTTTTTTTTCTTTTAACAAGCAAACAAAAGGCTCATTGTTTACAAACAAGTCAAGCCTAAATCATCATTACGGATGATCTTGAACAAATCTTCCATGGGAAAGATCCTTGAAGTACTTGATAAGAGTTCCCTTTGCAGAGTCATCTTGTCGTGACTTGAAACAGCAGTGTTCCATTTGAAGCGAAAATCCCGTAGATCTTCTATGAGAATATTTTGAGAGGCTAAGAAATCAATAGCTTGGTTGCAGTGCCTCCTGACGAAGAAAAATCGACAACATTCAAAATTGTTAGAAAGAGAGATAATATCATAGATGATAGAGTGAATTTCCCAAGGGACAAAATTCTTCCTATTGATAGAGTTTATAAGAACCAAATTATCGGTTTCAACGATAATTATCCTAAGATTAAGACGAACGGCAGCTTGTAGGCCTTCCAGCACTACTACTGCTTCTGTAATGAGCACAGACGAATCCGAAATACGAAGGTGGTCAACAAAGGAAGGCTGACCTAGGGAGTTACGAATAATGAAACCAATGAAAGAAGCGGAATTGGGTCTGACCGAGCCAGCACAGTTAATTTTAAAGAGGTCTGTTGGGGGTTTATTCCAACGAGTTTTCGCATGCCCTAATCTTGGTTGGCTGGAAGGATGCTTTTTGCGTTTAGCTGGAATGGATTCACCATTCCATTCTAGAAAATGATAGAGCGCAGTTTTAGCTAGGTCTTCAGGAGACTGTTTATAGGGTGTGGTAGATCCAAAAATACTCTTATTGCGGTGATTCGTGAGGGTCCATCAGGTAAAAAAGGCTAATTCCACCGAAGAATTGGTTTTACTGAATTATGTCATGGTGTCATAGAAATTGTTTGAAAACTGGAAAGAAATGTTGAAATTGCCAAGTTCATTGAGTTTATTAAACACCGAAAGGTTGAAAGGGCATTTGAAGAAGAAATGATCCTTATCTTCATCAGGGTTGTCACATAGGCTACAAGGAGCAAAAACTCGATGGTAGTGTCTATTAAGTCGTTCAGTAGTAGGGAGGCAATCTGAAAATGCTTTCCAAATGAAGTTTTTGACTTTTGGAGGAGCGTTTTTTTTCCAGAAAAAATTGCCATCAATGGATGGATTAGGATATGATCTAAGGATGTGGTAGGCCGATTTTACCGAGAAACTGCGATTCTTAGCAGTTTTCCAGAAAATCTTATCCCTTTGAGGGGAGAGAGGGATGCGGATCTGAGAAATAACATTCACAATATGACTTGGGAGGGAGGAACAAAGTGCCATGATATTCAATTGCTTATCATGAGTAATGAAGTTGGCAACCTTTTGGTTTGAAGTGCCAGAAGGCCTATATTGCTTCAAAGAGCACTCAGGTAGCCAGTTATCAGTCCAAAAATTTATAGATGAACCGTCTCCTATTTGCCAAAAGAGACCTTTTTTTAAGTCATCGTGTAGAGTAAGTAATCTACTAAACTGCCAAGATTGGGTGGGCTTACGTTCTATGGACGAAAAGTCATAATTATGAAAATATTTATCTCTAAGTATGGAGACCCAAATATTATTAGGTTGGGTATAAATTTTCCACAACAGTTTCATTTGAAGTGCACGGTTGTTATCCCATGCAGTTCGAAGTCCAAGACCTCCAACACTTTTTGGTTTGCCAATATTATTCCAATGAAGGAGGGATTGAGAGGAAGAGTTCTTTTTGTTCCAGAAGAATTTTTTTATTGATGTCATCTATTTCTTCACAAACTCCTTTAGGAAGGAGAAAGCTTTGCATAAGATAGTTAACTTGTGAAATGAGATTGCTTTGAATAAGGACTGCTCTAGCAGCTTGAGAGAGAGAATCAACTTTCCATTGAGACCGTTGTTGTTTAAGAGCCAAGATCGCTTCATCGAAAACATCATTACAAACACGGCCTTGCAGTATTGGGATCCCAAGATTTTTTCCAATTTGGAGGTAATGGGTATGTTCATATGAGAAGCCAGAATTCTGGCCCGACTATGTGAAATATTATTAGAAACTTGAATGGAGCTTTTGTGGTAATTAATAGAAAGACCTCTTTGTTTAGAAAATTTGGAGAGGAAGTTTTTGATGAAAAGAATGTTGTCTTCACAAGCATTTGCCAAAACAAAAGTGTCATCAGCAAAAGTTAAGAAAGGAATAGGGCTACTATGGCGAGTCAATTTTATGCCAACATGAGGGTTGTTATTCATAGCTTCTCGATCGAGATGTCTAGCAAGGAACTCCATTGCGATAACAAAAAGAGTTGGTGCTAGCGGGTCCCCTTGTCTGATTCCACAGGTGGGCTTGAATTCCGGTCCTGGTTGTTTATTAATTAATACAGAGTACGATGCAGTATGTAAGCAAGCCTTAATAAGATTGATCCATTTGTGGCAGAATCCAAACTTATCAAGCACTTTGCAAAGAAAATCCCAGTCAAGTTTTATCGTATGCTTTTTCCATGTCGAGTTTCAGTGCCATCCAACCAGTGGCTCCTTTCTTATTCCTATGGAAAGAATGAAATATCTCATGAGCTGCTAGGATGTTGTCTTGAATTAATCTACCTTCAACAAAGGCTCCTTGAAAAGGGGAAATGATTTTTTCCAAGAGAGGCTGAATTCTATAAGCCATAATTTTTGTGATGATTTTATAGGATGTGTTACACAAGCTTATAGGTCTATAATGGTTTATTGTGCTAGGTGACTCTGTTTTAGGGATGAGGGCAATAAAGGAATGATTGATAGCAGAAAACATTTGTTCGGAGAAGAAAAAAGCTTTGATTGCATTATGAAGAGAGTTGTTAATGATAGACTAGTGTTTTTGGTAAAATTCAATAGAGAAACCATCTGGACCGGGAGTTTTATCTAGTGGCTGGTCAAAAATAGATTGCTTAAGCTCACTCTCGGTAGGAGGTTTAGTGAGGTCAAGGTTCTCCTGATCAGTAATCACCCTTGGAATAATTTGGAGGTCCTCAGAGGAGATACTCGTGGCTCCATTATGTTGGAATCTCATGCCAAGTTCTTTAGTAATTGCTTGGGATATACTATGATGATCATGAACGACAATTCCGTCATTAGTACAAAAACGCAGGATAGATTGTTTGAATATTTTCATTTTTGCAATAGAGTGAAAATACTTAGAGTTACGATCTCCATCCTTCATATGTATAACTTTGGCTCTACGACGCCAATAATCAGTTTGGAATTGAAGGAGAGAGGAGTATTTTTTAGAGTGGTTAGTAATTTGGTTAATAATACGACTATTAGAAGGGTCATCAAGGAATCTATTATGAAGGTTTTGCTGTTTGTTTTCTGTAATACTGAGTTGAGCGAAATTATTACCATAATTTCTACGAGCCCAGGATCTAGCATAGGTTTTCAAAAGATTAAGTTTAGATTTGAAACGAAACATGAAAGAGCCTTGTACTTTGTACTTCCAGACTTTGCTGACAAGTGTCTTAAACGTGCTATTGGTAGACCAGTTAGGTTCATAACGAAAGGGAAGACGAGCTAAAGAATTAAGAGATCCCAAAGAAAACGTAATAAGCGAGTGATCTGATGAAGTAAAGGGGTGATGGTGGGTTGATAGATTAGGAAATAATGACGTAATCGAACAGTGGATAAGTACACGATCTAATCTCTATAATATATTATTATGCATGTTCTGAGGCTTTCTCCAAGTAAATGGGAATTTAGTGAAAGGAGTGCTGATAAGGTCAAGATTAGTGGTTGTAATCTTAAGAATCTCGAGGTAGTAGAAGCAATGCCTCCAATTTTGTCGGAAGGCCTGAGAAGTTCGTTGAGATCTCCTATAATAATAACTGGAAGTGTGTTAGAGGTAATAAGTCTGTAACATAATTCCAAAAAGTATCCTTGTCCGTTTCACGAGAGGGGGCGTAGACAAATAAAAAAAAGGATATTGGTGTTCATAGTGAAATAATTCATACAAATAATGTTTTCCGTAGAATGGTGAGGAGAAATATCTTTGGTGGTAAAAGAGTTTTTGTACAGGACCCAAAGGCCACCTTTAACCCCGTTCGAGGGAACAAAGACGATGTTGTCAAAACCCATTTTAGCAATAGATCTACTACTGGGTGGTGTATTAACTTTGGTTTCAGAGAGACAAAGCATATCGAGTTTATTCTTTTTTTTAATGTAGGAAATTTCAGTAGATAAATATTTACGACGCGAACCTCGAATGTTCCAATATCCTATATTCATATAATAACTTCTTTTATGGTAATCAACCTTGGGGAGAAACGTAGATTAAGGTTTCATCGGGTTTTTAGCATAGAAGTCTTATAAATCTTGTTAACACGTCTTATAGTAAGGGTTATAAAGGACGAATTACTAATCCAAGTGGACCAAAGATTTAGTATGATGTAAGTGATATTATAGAGATTAGGGATGAAATTAGAAGAAGACTCGAATTGTCAGGGTACTTGATATATGCTAATAAAGGAACCGCTATTAAACTTAATCTTGCCACTGATGAAATTAAGAAGAGTAGTAATGTAAAAACAGGCGTAAATGAACTAGGCAATCTTCCACAAACTAAGAAAAATGGATCCATAATAGAGATAGTAGATTAATCTGATAATGTTCATAACTGTCATCAACAGTTCATGGGTTGAAAAAGAGCCATCAAAATGGTAAACGAGTTGTAGAGTTACAGGGGTCAAGTTTGAGTTTTCATGTCCCGCGCAGGGGATACCAAAACAAAGATCAAAGGATAAAAGTTCTAAGAAACGACACACATATATTATATTGTCAACAATCATAAAGACTTACTCGGGGTTGCCATTCTACTTTCCCTTTCCTTTGCGCTGCTTCTTGGGAGCTGGGATCTGCTGTGGTGCTTCAGTGGATTCCTCTTTCCTCTTTGGATCAGTGTTGGAAGCAGTGGCGCCATCAAGTCCTTCAATATCCATACCATCGAGTTTGCACAGGATAGTGCCTGATGATTTCTCAGACACACATGGAGAAGCTGTGTAGTCGTCAATGCTGAGAGGATTAGGGGGGCTGAAATGCAGTTGTTGAAGATTTTGAAGTGCAGGCCTAACCATTCTTGGAGCCATGGGGTGACTAAAGCTGACGTGAGTGGGAACTGCATAGCCAAAGTGTTGCATTTGGGCTAGGAGTTGTTGATTGTACATGTCAGGAGTGAATGTTGAGTGCATCTGAAGTGTTGGTGAGTAGTCTAGAGCTCAAGTGGGTTGTCTTGTGGGGTACTGAATAGCTTGCAGAGGAGTAACTCTGTTGGGGTTGAGAGGGATCTTTCCTTTTGGAGACGTGAGTGCTTCCTCATTTTTGAGAGCATGAGTGGTAGGTTTCCTCACAAAATTAGGACCTTTTCTTGGTTGTGGGGTACTGAATAGCTTGTAAGAGCCTATGTTGTTTTCCCCTTATTATCATGTTAAGAGCATGGTCACTATGATAAAAAAAAATGGGGAGAAGAGGAATTCTAACCCATATGTCTGCATGATTGACTACTCGAGCAAGTGGATCAAAGTCCTGGGTGAAAGGTTGCAGCAACACCAACTTGTTTTGGACTCGATAAGGTCTGTTGGCCGAGACAATATCCCTAGCTTCCTTGTTGGCGAATGTGAGCATGGTCCAGGTGCCATAGGAGCCGACCTCAATGTCACCTTGTAAGCCTTTCCAATGTTCCTTGACCTTAGAAAGGATCACTGAGGGTTGTATGCCAAGGGTAGTGTCAGCCATCCGGATGAAGAGGGTGAGGTTGGATAATTTGGCCATCATTCTCTGGACTTCAGGTAGGACAAGAGGATTAGGGATAGTTGTTGGTTGAGGAGTGTTTGTGATAGAATGATAAGCAAAAGAGTTTTGTTGATCAAAGAGATGGTCTGGGCTTAGATTTGGAGCTTCAGTGCTTTGGTTTGATGAGTTTGGGTTCTCTGATACAGAGTTTTCCATGGGTGTTGAAGGGTTGGCATTTGTGGGATGGAGGATGAGGGCAGTGGAGTCTGGATTGGCTTGGAGGAGGGAATTCAGAGAAAATGAATTTGGTACCATGAGTTCTCTTAATAGATCTAGGAATAATAAGACACTCGTATTCAAAATAGATTTGTTCCTTGGCCAAGTGAATGGATTTCAAGTTGTTCAAGTTCTTGATATGTTTATGTTGATAATAGCAGCTAACAAATAGTTGCTCATAAAAAGTTCTCAAGGGGCTCAGTGTTATCATGACAACATTGTTGAAAGATTTGATTTCTAAAGTTCTTGGTTTCCCTTTTACAAACCAGATATTTTGATTCAACCGTATTAAAGAGATTTTGGTGATATTATACATCAAGTACTTAATATTCATCACGCAAAGGTAAAGGGAAGACAAATTCCAGATCGAGAACATTAAGAGATACAAATATAGATATACAAAGATCTGTAAGAAATTGTTCAAGGTAAGGGTCTGGGTCAAGTGGGTTTCGGCCATTGTAAAAGAACATCTACTGCACATATCAAGAGCAGAATGGGGGGAGATGAACCTAAGCTCTTTCACCAAATCCAGCCATGGATTCGGAACAGAGAAGAGATTCAAGACAAAAGCCCACCAATCTGCAGATCTGGAAGTAGATAAAAGAAAGACAAGAGAAGAGACGAGAGCCATAACTTCAATGAAGCCGATCTGGGACATGCATGTACCAGATCTTGTTGGACACGCCATCAAAATCATTATGAATGATGATAGCTGCTCTAACATCGGAAAGGAGGTAGAGCAAAACCCTAGAGGCCATAAAGGACGAAGGTATCGAGGAGAGATGTTCTTATGACATAAAGGCCATAAAGGTCTATTGTGTGTTACTTGAAGGGCGGGTCTATTGTGTGTAACTTTCGCCAGTATTATTTAGTTTGTAAATTGGTAAGGATAAATTTTACATACAGATGCTCTTTTCATGATAAGAAGAGATGTTCTTATGTAAATATAAGCAACTATATAATGATTAACATACTGTATTATAGCATAAGATTTTAATGTTGGACAAAACTATTTATGCTATATTTAGGCCCTTACTATTTAACGCCCACCCTTTTTGCTATTTACCGCCCAGGCGCCGTGCGTCACGCATGGATTATAACCCTGCGTCACGCATTGTTTAAATCCACACGTCAGGCACCGAATAAAACCATGCGTGACGCATGGACACAAACCATGCGTCACACATGAATTTGTGTACCTATAAAAGCCCAAAAATGAAACCCTACCACATTATCACCTTCTTCAACATTTTTCCACGGCGGCTGCACTCTCAAACGCACCGATTTACCCAAAAACCATCATTCTCATCATCTTTTTTGCATATAAGGTATGTAAACATTAAGATTTCATTGTTATGGTATGGTATTGATGTATATATATGAGGTTTTCATGTTGTTTTGATTATATTTACTTCAAAATCCAATGTGTATGTTAATTAGTTGATTAGAAATGATTAAACTTGTAATATATGAATGGATTGTGTACTTTGTTGATAATTTATTGACCAATTTGATATTTTCATGTGTATATAGTTTATTAGGGTTTTGATATTGAATTAGGGTTTTGTGAATTAGGATTATGAAATTAGGTTGTTGAAATTTGGTATGGTTTTAATGAAATTATTGAAAAACTGTTAGAATTTTGGAAAAACTGTTGAGATTAGGGTTTGAAACATGGAAAAACTGTTGACGAACAATTTCTGGAATGTGCAATTCCACACGTCACGCATGGATTGAAGCCATGCGTCACGCATGGATTGAAGCCATGCGTGACGTGTGGAATTGCACATTCCAGAAATTGTGTTCTGCAGTTTCAGATTGGATTTGATGATATACTGATTGAGTTTTTGATGATATGTTGATTAAATTCAGTAAACTGATTAATTTTGTGGAATTGCACATTTTATGATGCAAATATGGATGGTGGTCGTCGACCTGGACGCGATACTCGTCAAAGAAACAGAGAACTGAAGAAAAAAGATCCCATAGTTCCAAAACCAAGGAAGAAGAAGAATAGACAAGAATCGCCTCCTCGTCGTTTAGAGTTTTCTGGTGAGATGCAACAACAGAAGCAACAACAGCTACAACAGCAGATACAAGAGCAACAACAACAGCATCAACAACAACAGCAACATCAGCAGCTAGCTTTGTCTGCTGCAAGTTTCGATCCCCAGGGTTCCCCTCATTACTTTCCTGGCACCCCCATTCTGATCTCACATCAAACACTTTTTCCACAACAAACACAGTTTCCAGGCTATCCGGGCTATCCACAACAAGAGCAATCATTTGTGGAGATGATGAGACAAGCTACTGGTTCTCATAACTTTCAGAACCCTCAGACGGGTGATGACCAGTACGCACTGGTTGCTTGTAGCAGTGCAGGGCCATCAGCTGGGGGTGCAAATGCTGATTCTGATTCTGATTATGAGCAGGAGCCTGAGCATGAGGAACAGGGTGAGGAAGAGGATCGGACATATGAGAATGTTCATGAAGAACATGAAGAAGCGGAAGAGCAAGAGGAGCGAGAGGAACAGCCCATGAGACGACGACGACGAAGACAACCTCCGGTCAAAAACATATACGTCCCTCAGTTAGAGGGGGGTACTCCTGGAGGTCCACAAATTCTGGAGCTGCTCATAAGCTTTGAAGCTCATACAACCTTTTTTGTGCAAAAAGGAAAGGTATGTAATTAGAATTTGGTTTATAGATTCAATACTTATCATAACTAATTTGGTTTATAGAATTTGTGATATTAAATTTGTTAATGTATGAATTGATTTGATTAAATTGATGGATTATTTGTTGAACTATTTGTAGTTTTGTTGAAAATTTGGTTAAGGTGTGCTGTACAGAATGCAGAAACCAGTTTCTGCATTCTGTGTAATGAAAATCCACGCGTGACGCATGGTTCATGTCCATGCGTCACGCATGGTTCTATTTCATACGTGACGTGTGGAGAAGAACCATGCGTGACGCATGGAATTGCATTACACAGAATGTCAAGTTTCTGCAGTTTGTGGAAAAAATTTATGCGTTATTGAAATTATTTGTGTTACGTAATCAATTTACAGGATAGAGGCGTACTCCCTTACCAGACTAGACAATCACAGATGAAAGATTGGGAACTTAATTCAGACTTGCCATGGGGTAATCACGCAGTTGCAACGGAGCTGACTCATCTCAGGGTATTGATGTACGATGTGATTGATTATCCGCTCATCTGCGCCTTTATAGAAAGGTGGCATCCTGAAACAAACAGCTTCCACATGCCATTTGGTGAGATGACAGTGACGTTGCTCGACATCAAGAAGCTGATGTTGCTCGACATCAAGAAGCTGATGTTGCTCGACATCAAGAAGCTGATGTTGCTTCCTATTCAGGGGAAACCTATGGTGACCGACCCCACCGCTTCAGTCGGAAGAACTACCAACAAGAACTATTTTGGTGAAAAGGGACGACAAAATTTTCATCTTCAAAATGAACAGCTCGATAGTTATTGGATTAGAGCGAAAGAGTTTAAGGCGCACATTGAGGGCCTAAATGATCATCCTTATGCGTTTCGGTTTCTACCAGAGGAAGCGTTGCCGAACTACGACCCTGAAGCACGAAACTACAGAGCTGAACTAGATGCAATGAGGGCGGATCAGGTATGTGTGTTGCATTTTGTTTACATTTTAAAGCCTCAGTTTTTTTTTTGCAATTCCATGCGTCACGCATGGCTTGATTCTATGCGTGGCGCATGGAATTGCAAAAAAAACTGCGTACTTTTTTTTACCTCTGTTTTGGTACCTTAAGGTGTAAAATTACTGTTTGAGTAATGCAAGACGTTGATATCGTTTTTAGGTTAATTGGAACCCGTATGGTGAAATCGACTTCAATGATCCTGCCTATGCTCCTGCTCTTTTTTTCGGGGTGCTGAGCTGCATGGACATAACCGAGCCCCACCATCCCGATAGGTCGCCTAGGCAGTTTGGTAGGGTGCAGATGATTCCCAGGCCTCCAATTTCACCCCTTAGAGCCCATAGGCTCATCAGCCCTAGGTCATATGTGGTGAATTATGATAGAATGGCGTGGAGTTGGGAGGAAATGGATATCCACAGGGCGACCCTTGAGCAGATGGGACCACCTGCGGAGACAGATTTTGAAGAAGCTCCGGAGTATCTTCTGTGGTACATCCCCCGCACTCATCGATTTCTGATACCCGGCAGACACGCTAGCTTGGAAGCACAACAGGTATTACATTTATCTCATGTAACTTGAGATCTTGATTTTTCTTTAAGTTTGATTTAAGGTAAACATTATGCAAATAGTTGATTTCAATATTTAATTTTATTTGTAGGTTTTTGACAGGGTCTACGATCACTTGTCACCATATGCAACCTTGCTTAATCCCTATGATGTTTCTGCAATGCATGGAGCCATAACCGAGGTCCTTCAAGATATTGAGCCGTGGACAACTATGTATCAACAACATCGGTGGTGATCTTGTTGGATTGGGTTCGATTGTTTTTTATGAACTGTTTGTTATCAGATTTTCAGGATTGTCCGTTTTTCGTAAGGATTGTTTGTTATGACGTTGTTGAACTTTTCATTTCTGGTTAGCGTTGTTGAATTTGTTGGATTATTTGTTTAGGGTGCACAAGACATAAATCTGCATTCTGTTGGTCAAATGCAAAACCATGCGTCACGCACGAATGCGTTCCATGCGTCACGCACGGTTCGCTTCCATGCGTGACGCATGGAAGTGTAAACCTAGTTTCAAATCGCCTATAAATTCACTCCCTCAGCATACCATTTCCACTCATTAATCTCTCCTTTTCACTCACTCCATCAGCCTGTAAGTTGATTTTTGAAGTTCTTCATTGAAGCTCCATATTCCACATCTTATTCCTTACTTTCTCACTTGTTTTCTTACATTGTATTACAGATTGGAAACCAACATGGCATCATCCTCATCATCATCTTCAATACCACGAGAAGGCAGCATCATTCAGTGTCCAAATAAGAGGTGTAGGAAGTCTATCACGGTTTTCAGCGCTAATGACAAGATGAGACCAGACCAGTATGGCCGGAGGTTTATTACATGCGAATGTAATAATCCTATCAGGTGGGTGTTTCTTGATCCTGAATATGACCCTCATCATCTCCGTGTCATGACGAAATTGTTGGAGGAAAACCGGACTATGGCAGCGAAACTGGAAATCTTTAACGAAGAGAAAGAATGAGTCTTTTTTATGTTGTAGGAAGTCTATCACGGTTTTGTCTTTGTTAAGTATGTTTTAATTTACGTTTCAAGAATGAGTCTTTTTTATGCTGTAATGAATCTGTTTTATTTTGTAATGTATCGGTTTTTTGTTGTAACGTATCTGTTTTATGCTGTAATATATCTGTTTTATGTTGTAATTCCGATGTCTCCTTTTGATAAGACTACTCATATGTCTCCTTTTGACAAGACAACTCATATGTCTCCTTTTGACAAGAAAACTCATATGTCTCCTTTTGACAAGACAACTCATATGTCTCCTTTTGACAAAACAATTCGGAAGTGTTGCTTTTGACAAGTAAAGCTGAAATGGAATTTCTGCATACTATAGGAAAAATGAAATTCCATGCGTCACGTGTGGAACAAATCCGTGCGTGACGCACGGATTTGTTCCACACGTGACGCATGGAATTGCATTTTTCCTACAGAATGCAGAAATTCCATTTCAGATGCAAAGCACCTGTTTCACGTGAAATGTAACCCAGAAATACCACATAAAGACTGAAATGTGCATCAAAATATACAACCTTACAACATTAGAAGGTCATTCGAAACTCGAAATAAAATACACATTACAACATTGTCAGGACTGACAATAACTCTTGAACTAGTAATCGTTCTCATCATCGTCTGGAATTGTGATGCTTTGTTTGTACGATTGATGTCCTCCTCTTTTCGGGGGTGTGTAAGCCCCACATCTTTGCCACACTTCGTCATACAAGTCCGCAGCAGATTCTTCACAATTACGCTCCCAAAGATTATAAACAGGTGGTAGTGGACATCCATCCTTCAGGCGAATCTGAGATAGATTTTATGGAATTGCATAATTAAATTTACATGTAATGCACTAGGTAAATAGCAATTGAAAAAAACATACCGGGATGAAATGTTCCTGCTGTGTAAGTAGTAATAGGCAAACAACTTGCATCTTGGCTCCAGGTTGACCATACCAAGTCGGAAGTCTGAGAGGTAGGAATGTCTGTTTAATTTGCTCGCCTAGACACACAAAGACACAATTACATGCCGAAGCCACCAAACATGCCATTTCTGGTACGGTAAGCCACTTATCCCTTGGAGCTGGATAGTAATCGCTTTCCCATGTAAGTTGATGTATAGCGGACTCCAATGTTGGATTTACTTCTCCACCAATCCACGTGCCTTTAAGTAAATGCCAAATCTCTTTAGCCTTTCTTATCATCTCTTCTCGTATGAACTTCCAATGCTCTTGGGTCCCACCTGTTACATGAATCTCAAAAATAGATTGAGTGACGGAATATTTTGGATAAAGTGTACATTAGAGTGAAGATAATATCGGTCACCTGTTTCCATAGAAATAGATCTAAACCCGCAGTTTCCATCGGCTCTGATGTCAAACCAACCCTCCACATATGGTCGCATGCACATTGGTATCTTTCTAATATACTTAGAAGGCGCATACATTTTTTGTGGAGCGGGAGGTGCACCAAAGGGTTTAGGAACCCTTTGCTTCTTGGGAGGTGTTTCTTCCAAAGCTCTAGACCTCATCTCTTGGTCGGTGTATTCCCATGTTGACTTCTTTCTTTGTGTAGATCTAGGCACTTTGTTAGGAGCTCCTTGGGGACGACCACCGGTGTGTTTCGAAATGGGCGGCTCTTTGAGAGGTGTATCCACTTTAGCTATCTTTCTGACAGATTCAATACACTTCTCTTGATCATGTCGTGACAAGGTGTTCCATGTTTCTTCATAAAATTCATCAAATAAACGTCTTGCCACGTTTTTCTTAGTTTCAAGATGACACTGTGTATCCACTTCTTCCAAAGACAACGTACTCCAAAAAGGATGCAAAGACACGGGCTGAATTGGCATTTGTTTCTTCACACAAGTCGCAAGGTCATGGACACACAGCATCCCGTCTCTGACCTTGGTTGCACAATCGCAATATTGTGGATTGTACATGCCTTGTACACCTTTGTCGTATTCTTTAATCAAGAGCTCCATTGCCTTGTACGAAACTTTGCACTTCAAATGTACAAACAAAGATGTTTGGTGAACAAGTCTATACGTCTTTGTTAGGCTCTCGTTAAATGAACCCAACATCTCTTTCAGCTGGTTTCGTGCCATGTCACTGTATTCCTCAAACACTGTGTCGAGCCTACCTTGTCCACCACTCAAATATGACTTCAAACAGGAATGCGCTCCTTCCACTCTGCATTTTTATTAAGGTGTTCAAACAAGAATGTGCTTCTGCAGTTTCTGTAAACTGCACATCCATGCGTGACGCATGGAACAAATCCGTGCGTGACGCAGGGAACAAATCAGTGCATCACGCACGGATGTAATCCACGCGTGATGTATAAATGTGCAGTTTACAGAAACTGTTTAAATTCACAGAAAACTGAATATAGTTGTGTAAGTGCAATTATAGATAAATTACCTGTTTGTCGTGTTGCTTCCAAGAGTAAACACGTCATCCGTCCATGCCGACACACATCTTTCTTTGAAAGGACCAAGCCAACCGTCTCTAACATATTGCAGTACGGGAATATGCGCGTTCTAATCTCTCTCTATAGTATCCAACTTTTTTTCATATCCTTCTACGGTGGTTTCCTCGAACAAGTTGTAGTAGTCGTTGGATAAGTTTTTTCCCTTTAGTTTCGATCTCATTTCGAGGGAAGCTTTGGCCTCTATGTTTTTCCTTATATGTCGTCTACATAGAAGAAACTTTGCATTTGGAAAAAGAAGATTCGTTGCACTCATTAAAGCTTGTTCACGGTCGGTGACAATGCAAGTCGGCGTTGCTCCAATTCTTCTATACATCTCTTGAAGTTGTTGCATTGCCCACAAATAATGCTCTTTAGTCTCTCCCTCAAGAAATGCCCCACAAACTACAAAGTTCCTCCATGTAGACGTGATTCCAACAATCTCGAAAAATGGCATTTTGTACCTGTAAAGAAATAATTTGAAATAATATTATTGCAATGTTATGGAAAATCATATGTAATGGTCAATAATCACACAAAACTTACTTGATTGTGGCATATGTGGAGTCCATTATAAGTACATAGGAAAATGATTTCAAGAGCTTCATTGATTCAGGGGACGCAAAGAACATATCACCAATCATAGATGCACCATCTTTGCTTGTCCTATACTCCATGAAATAGTCGCTCTGTTTGCATTTGTAGAAAAACTCTTGGATAACAGTTCTTCCTTCCCTGTTTTCGATCCTCGTCTTGGCCATCAAATTGTAAACTTGTTTTTTTTTGTAAGGTTCTTGGGAGACTTGTTGAGCATAGTGTAAATTCATTTGGTTTACAATGAGCCCTAGTCATTTCAACTACTGTACACACTTCATCAGGCGTCAATCTTCCTGCAAATGCATTCCCAAACAAGCTACTACCAATAGGATGGTTGTGGGTACCTAACATTACAGTAAGTTTCCAAGCCCCTCTATGCTCCTCTCGAAGCTTTAATTCGAACCAACATCTACATTTTTTCGTCTTTATGTTTTTCCTCACTCCCTTAGCTTTTGAGTAATTCACTCGTCCTCTATCACAGATAAGCTGAAGTTTTCCAGATTTTGTTTCCGTAGGTGTTCTACTCCTTCCATTGACTATGCAAAAGTTGTTGGCTTGTGCAATGTTAACGGCCCAACTCACTCCCTGTTGTCTAGAGGCGAATACCAAGTCATTTGCAAACAACTCTGAGTAATCAACAGAGACATATTGTTCTTCTTGAACTTCAATATCAAATTGTGGTGCAGTACGCAAAGGACGAAACACATTTAAGCTACTTGTGTCTGAAAGTGACCTCATCAAATGCGAAGGCCATTGCGACAAACCGTAACCGGTTCCAAAAGATCCAGTGTTGATATCACCAAACTGTGATTGCGGTTGCTCCCATGTTGTAAAGTCAATGCCCAAATCAAACGAAGGTATGTAGTCGAGGTATGACGGAGGTGGGCAGTCATTAAGAGTAATCTTGTCTAATCCAGTAAAAACAGAAAAGTTCATCTATGCACAAACACACAGATAACAAACCAGTTAAGCTTCTGTATGGAACATCCACACGTCACGTGTGGATCCATTCCATGCGTGACGCACGGTCTTGAACAATGCGTGACGTGTGGAATTGCCATAAGTCATACATTTCAAACCCCTTAACCAACAATGCATACATTATAATACATTTCAAACATCACAATCACTAAAGTCAATAAAATCCATAAAACCTAACCAAGTCAAACCCCTAAAACAAGTCAAAACCTTAAAAAGTAATATTATAATACATTTCAAATATCATAAATCAACATAAATTCACAAATCAACATGTTTAGTCATACAACTAATACCTTGAACATGTAAAATCCATTAAACCTAACTAATACAAACCCCTAAAACAAGTCAAAACCTTAAAAAGTAATATTATAATACATTTCAAATATCATAAATCAACATAAATTCACAAATCAACATGTTTAGTCATACAACTAATACCTTGAACATGCAATATATCTAGGTTGCGTCTAAATGCACACGTTTTTTTTTGCTAAATGCACACTATTCTGTGCGGTAACAATTGCAGTACACATCTGTGCGTTAACTCTTACCGCACCAAAGGACTCAGGGGCATTGTTGAAATTTTTTCTGAAACCTATACGACGCTGGTGCGGTAAGAATTACCGCACAGATCTGTGCGTTAACAATTACCGCACCAGATTAATCCCAGATTAAGAAAAAAAAAAACAGATTTTGATTAACTTAAACCCTGTGCGGTAACAATTACCGCACAGGAATTTTATTTTTTTTAATTAATAATTTTTTTTAAAAAAGTATTAAAATACTAATAAATTGGTGCGGTAAGTGTTACCGCACCAATTTATTAGTATTAAAAAAGTATTAAAAAAATATTAAACCTGTGCGGTAAGTGTTACCGCACAAAATGGTGCGGTAACCCTTACCGCACCAAGTTACATCTTTAAAAAAAAAAAATTCCCTCTCCCCCGACCTTCTTCCTCCTCTCGTCTGCGATTTTGCGCCGCCGCCAACCATAAAAATCGCCGCACCATTTAACCCATCAAAACCACCGATTAACCCATCAAAACCTTCAATCGAGGATGGATTCGAGTTGCCCCGACCATGGCGGTTCTTCTGGCCCCCAAAATCCGCCTGAAGTCCCCCCCGCAGTGGTCCCGCCGTCTTCTCTTCCGTCGACGACGACGACGACGCCATGGCTGGCTGTGGAGGAAGAAGAAGAGGAGGAAGTGGAGGTGCCACTGAGGTACAGTGGTGGTGCCCGGATCCGGCCAAAATCCCGAGCCCGACCCGACCCGATACCCGTTGCCCGACCCGACCCGATACCAACAGCCCAACCCGCCCCGATACCCGCACCCGAACCCGCTCCGAGGCCAAGAACCCGAAAGCGACGCGTCCAAAACGTCGGTCCCGGGTACGCCACTCGAGCAAATAGAAGGTTGAATCCACAAACCGAGGCTCAAACCGAGGCGCAACCGGAAGTTTTTTCGACTCCCGTAGATCTACATCAAGTATGTATTTTTATTAAATATTCTATAACTTTTGTAATGTTTTTAAATAGTTTAATTATTTTATTTCGTAACGTTATGAAATTAGTTATTCAATTTCATAACGTTATCAATTTAATAATATTTGATAACGTTATGACATTTTTAAATAAATTTCGTAACGTTATCAATTTATTTAATTTAATTAATTTATTAAATTTATAACGTTGTGAAATTAGTTATTTAATTTCATAACGTTATGAATTTAATAATATTTGATAACGTTATGAAATTTTTAAATAAATTTTGTAACGTTATCAATTTATTTAATTTAATTAATTTATTAAATTTATAACGTTATGAAATTAGTTATTTAATTTCATAACGTTATCAATTTATTTAATTTGATTAATTTATTAAATTGATAATGTTATAAAATTAGTTATTTAATTTCGTAACGTTATGAATTTAATAATATTTGATAACGTTATGAAATATTTAAATAAATTTCGTAACGTTATCAATTTATTTAATTTATTTTATAATATTATGAAATTAATTTATATGGTAACGTTATGAAATTAAGTAATTTATTGCGTAACGTTATGAAATTAAGTAATTTATTGTGTAACGTAATTAAGTAATTTATTGCGTCACGTTATAAAATTATATTATTTGGTAACATTATGAAATTAATTAATTTATTCGTAACGTTATGAAATTAATGAAATTTTATAACGTTATGAAATATAATAATTTCATAATGTTATGAAATATGACATTCTATATTGTAAAAGTAATGAATTAATTATTTTATGAAATATGACATTGTTCTTCTCTTATTTTGTAACGTTATGAACTATTAGTATATAAAGTATTGAAATTAGGCGAATTATAACGTTAATTTCGTAACGTTATGAACAAAATGTTTAGAAATTAGAGATGATTTTGATTAGGATTGACGTTACAACAACTGTTTGTAACGTTACGACGTCATGGAAAAGACGTTTTTGAATTTGACGTTATGTTTGTAACGCTATGAAAATAACGTTACGCTATAACAACAACATTAGGGGGTGCGAGATACGATGGCCTCTAGTGGTTTTGTTCCGGGGGCTCCTGTTGCTGCAGAGCGTGTTAGGAGGACGCAGATTACAGCGTCCATACGTCAGAGTTTTGCTACTGCTCGAGACCAGCTGAATGCTTCTAGTTCGACACCCACTGACGAGGCTCGTGCACTTACAGATACTGGGGCAGTTAGGGATTGTGGTCTGGATGTTGATCCGTGTGCTGATGATGAGGGTTACAGTGAGAGTGAGGAGGAGGGTATGGACGTCGATGATACAACTGTTGATTTGGATGATGATATGCTGGGAGACGGTGAGGGTTTAGGTACAGATTATATTGTATCTCATCTCGAGATACCGACAGATCAGCTTAGGAGAGACGACCCTCCTATTATTTCAGAGGATCATGCTGGTATGGGGCCTTCATCGCCAGCTCCTACAGATTTAGGTCCTTCGTCTCCTACGCCAGATGTACCACCTCCCCCGACTGATGATGTACCGCATCCGGCTGCTGCACCTCATGTACCACCTCCTGCTGTACCTTGGATGCCCGGAGGTCCTTTTACAAATGAGTTGTTGAAGAGTTATGAGACGCACATCGCCAGGGCTATTTATGAGCTTACAGTTGTTGATCCTCCCGCACCTGTGATTCCAGCTGGCCCCCGTCCTCTTCCTCCATTTATACAGAGACAGCGAGGAGGCCGAGGAGCTCAGGCAGATGATGATGTTGCTGATGCAGACGCTGCTGATCCTCCAGCACGAGGTGGACGCGCTCCACGCGGAGGACGAGGACGAGGACGTGGACGTGGACGTGCTGCAGATCATGCTGATTTTCCACAGCCTGCTGATCTTCCAGAAGGCGAGGCTCCTCTTGATTTGGTATGTATTTGAACTATAATGTTCATATGTGAAATATGAACGACATTCTGTAGAAGTAACTGCGTTAATTTTTTACTTTTTTTCCAGACACGGAAGGTCGTCAAGGTTCACTTTCACACCGCCTACTGCACTCCACTAGAGGCGTTTAGGAGACCTGGTCCAGATTCGTGGTTTCAGCTTGCAGAGCGATATGGATTGACTGATCTACGCTATATCGGGTCCGGTCCTGTCGATCATGTGTTGGTTTCTGCTTTCGTCGAGAGATGGCACCCAGAAACCAACACATTTCATTTGCCATTTGGAGAGATTGGTCCTACACTTCACGATGTGGTTGAGATCCTGTCGCTGCCTATACATGGCAGGAGTTGTAGCTCAGTTTTGAGCAGGGAGGAGATCTTCACTTTTGTTGCTGAGATGCTTCACGTAGAGGAGGCACTGGTGAATACTTTGTATAGGGATGGAGGCATTCCTTTGGGTTATCTTCAGCAGAGATTGAAGGATATGATGCGGATGGAGGATGGACAGAGAGATGAGAGCCTCATTGCGTCTATGTACTTACTGTTGCTTCTCGGCACTACAGTTCTAGTGGACAAGTCGACTACAGCAGTCAAGCACTGGTGGTTAGTTCTTTTGGCCGACCACAACAGCACTGGCCGATATGCTTGGGGAGCTGGAGTGTTAGCTCATCTGTATCGCAACCTTGGACAGGCGTCGAGGCGATTGGCTATGGGGATGGGGAGTTCTGGCATTCTTTTGCGGGTTAGTACGCAAACAACTATACGATTGGCTATGTTTAGGAAATCGAGTTCTAATTATCCTTTTTTTGCAGTCGTGGATCTGGGCATATTTTCCACATTTTCGTGGACATTTTGTGACAGATCCACTTTCTATGGACCACGCCGCAGCTGCTATGAGGGAGGGCAGAGAGGTGCCACAGGGGAAGAGCACGGATCGTTTGGTTGCCATTCGTGGCATGCTTGACCGTGTTCGTTATGAGGAGGTCAGATTTTAAGAATGTATGCTTTCGTTATATTGTGTGAATGTAAACTATACTAACTGTTTTGTAATGTTTTGTTGCAGGTTAATTGGTTTCCCTTTGCAAATGTGGATTTCAGACTTCCGCAGTACGCCCCGTCTTTGTTTGAGAGCATTCTCCGTTGTCTGGACATCGAGGAGCTCTATCAGCCAGGTCGCCTGCTGCGACAGTTTGGACATGTGCAGGGTATCCCAGATCCTCCCCCAGAGCCCATCCAGGTGACACGTAACAACAGGCTGACGCATTATTCAGTTCACTTTGCCGAGGATCTGCTTGGTGTGTGGGATCAGGACCCCAGGCCTTTGTTACAGATTCGGGAGCCACGAGCGACGTACTATTGGGCAGTCACAGATGATTATCTCGATTGGTATGATCGAGTTTCTCATCCTCTGGTGGATCCCAAATCACGTAGACTCGATCGTCCAGTTGGTCCGTTGCGTATTCCACCTTCGGTTGACAGTTTTGCGGTACGATTATAAATTTTATTAGTCATATTCATTCAATTAGTATATTTGATAGTAATGTTTTGATATGTTGTTAATATAGCGGACCCAGCTAGTGACTTGTGAGATTCGAGCTTTCTTGGAGACACCACCAGAGAGGAGGCCTGCAGATATCGATGAGTTCATGAGGCGTCTCCTTGGAGTTTTGACTGACGAGGCTCCACCGATGGCTCCAGCTCCGGTTCGTCAATCTCAGCTTGTTCGGCATTCAATCCACGAGGAAGGGCAAGGTAGTGGGCAACGTAGTGGGAATGAGGGTCGTGACTTGGAGTGATGTATAGTTTGTTTGGATACTATGTTTTGGTAATGTTTGGTTCACTTTTGCTTATTTATTTTGGGCTTTTCTTAAAAACACGAGAAAATGGTCACAAGCGCAAAAAATAATTAAAAACTACTAAACGTCAAATATTGATAAATGGTTCAAAACGTCTCGAAACGACTCGAAAACGATATAAAACAAGCCAAAATGTAATTTGAAGGAATTCCGAACAAGTTGTAAAAAAGTGTAAAAATGTGGCCAAAATGATGGCATAATATGGCCAAAATGAGCAAAGCTTAGCGAAACTTGACTTTTTTGAAAAAGGCGAAAAACGACCAAGTACGTCAAATATTAATAAAAATGGTTCAAAACGTGTCGAAACGACTAAGAAACGAAAAAAAATCGACTCAAAACGATATAAAACAAGCCAAATCGAAATATGGAGGATTTCTGAACAAGTTGTAAAAAAGTGTAAAAATGTGGCCAAAATGATGGCATAATATGGCCAAAATGACCAAAGCTTAGCGAAACTTGACTTTTTTGAAAAAGGCGAAAAACGACCAAGTACGTCAAATATTAATAAAAATGGTTCAAAACGTGTCGAAACGACTAAGAAACGAAAAAAATCGACTCAAAACGATATAAAACAAGCCAAATCGAAATATGGAGGATTTCCGAACAAGTTGTAAAAAAGTGTAAAAATGTGGCCAAAATGATGGCATAATATGGCCAAAATGACCAAAGCTTAGCGAAACTTGACTTTTTTGAAAAAGGCGAAAAACGACCAAGTACGTCAAATATTAATAAAAATGGTTCAAAACGTGTCGAAACGACTAAGAAACGAAAAAAATCGACTCAAAACGATATAAAACAAGCCAAATCGAAATATGGATAATGGATAATGGATAGTGGATAGTGGATAGTGGATAATGGATAATGGATAGTGGGTAATGGATAATGGATGTCATATGTGTAGGCTGCGTCTATATGCACACGTTTGGGCCCATATCGTTTTAACGCCTTGAAACGATGAAAATCGAAATTTTGAAATTGAAACATGACAACAAATACGGCGAATAGTTATTTTCATTTTTCGGAATCGAAAAATTATTATCGAAAACGTCAACGGGCCTAATAAGGCCTAATGAAATTTGAATGAGGCCCAAACACAAAAAACGAAAAAAAATGACATAAAACGGCTTAATAAGCACTTAAAACGTAAAAGTCAAGAAATGTAACATTAATATTTGAGCATTACCAATCAAACGCTATCGTTTTTATAAGAAATTAACAACTTTAACACTTAGAAGTATGTAAACGAAGACTTTCACCTATATGCTACTACTCTCAAGTATATAAGTTGTATAGTTATACTCATATGTATGTGATACCACTTCGTTACTAAAATGAACTTCATATAATGTGTTTATTTCATCATATAACATTAGTTTAACACTTAATTGTTATCGTTTGACTCAACTGACCTCGTATTTCATTAGTATAATATGAATTTTTATCATATAACTCTTCGTAATCTCATATTACATTAGTAAAACTTGATAAAATTATTCACAAAACTCTCAATAACGACATATTTCAGTAGTATAACATTACTTTGGGTCATAAAACTTTTTATAATATCAAATAGTATAAGAAAACAACATAAAAATGAATTTTTATGTAATTAGGGTTGGTACTACAACAGTTACCGCACCAACCCTAATACCCTAAACCCTACAAACACCAGAAACATTTGATTCTGGGTAAAAGGGTTGGTGCGTTAACAATTAACGCACAGATTCTGTGCGTTAAGTGTTAACGCACCAGACTCTGGTGCGTTAGCAGAAGATGTGGAAGACGTCCAGTCAAGCGGCACGGTTGGATACAAACCGTACAGGATTGCTGCAAACCGTGCAGATCAGCAGAAGATGTGGAAGACGTCCAGTGAAGCGGCACGGTTTGCTTCAGACCGTGGCGATTTGTTACGGACCGTGCGGAAACGCTGTTAATGTGTCTTTTCGTTTCTTCCGACGTTTCTTTATTTGGGGGAGTATATATACGTTTTTAGACCGGATTTGCAGGGAGTTATGCTATCCTAATCGTTTTTAGTACTGAAAAGAACCCTAGGGTTGGGGATTTTTCTGTTGGATCTTGACGAAGTTCTGTTATCAGTTGTGCGTTTATTGCTAACGCACCACCATATTTTTCTTGAGTGTGTTACAGCTACCACACAGCTGTAAGTCACCTTTGGATGACCGAATTACGTTATTGGGCCTTTGTTGTTGTGGACCTTTTGTCTACATCGGCCCAAATCTAAGTTACCCTAGTAAAACCTCGGCTATAAATTCACTGCCTCAGTGAACCCTATTATCTCATTCTCACTGCGCCGTAAAATAATTAGGTTTCAAGTTCTTACTCTGTATTTCAATTAAAAGTCTCATTTTTTACTGATTTCGTTAGATATCTTCATTGTTTCTAACATGTTTTCTTACTTTGTATTACAGATTCAAACAACCATGGCATCATCTTCATCCTCCCCAGTTCCAGCAGAAGGCAGTGAGATCCAGTGCCCGAGTAGAAGGTGCTCAAGAACAATCAAGGTGTTCATTGGTAATGACAAGAACAATCCCCATACGTATGGACGAAGGTATACCACATGTCAGTGTAACTACATGATCGTGTATCTTGAGCCAGAATACGACAGTCATCATCTCCGAGTCATTGCAAAATTGTTGAAGGAAATAGCTGACCAGCAGTTGAAGCTGGTATATTTTCACCAGGCTAAGAGTATTGAAGCAGCCAAACACTGGATACAACAGAGGTTTCCCAATGACCTTGTTCCTAGTTTTTATGACAGTGACTCCGATTAGGGATCTGGGTATCAAATAGTGAATCTCCGTTAAGTCTGTGTTTAGTTTAAATTTCAAGAATGAGTATGTTGTCTTTCCTTAATGAGTATGTTGTCTTTCCTTAATGAGTATGTTGTCTTTCCTTAATGAGTCTGTTGTCTTTCCTTAATGAGTCTGTTGTCTTTTTAATTTATGTTGAGTGTGTTGTAGTTTATGGATTCACTGATTTCACTTCACTGTTTCACCTACCTCATCTAACTCTACTGAAAACACTATTTAAGGCAAACAAGACAAGTCATTACATATTTCAAAGCAGACAAGACAAGTCATTACATATTATAAATCAATTCCAATCGAAGTCTAAAGATCAAGGCTACTAAACTATTACAAATCAAGTCATGTAGTCCATACGCTTTCCAGCAGTGAAGCGGTATTGTCGAAACAAGTCCACTTGGCCAGCATATATCCCTTCCCACCACTTGATGTTGTCATCTGCAAATCTTCTCCACGAACCGGAACAACGTGGCAATGGTGCCCCATCACGGAGCCAAACCTAGATATACAAAGAAAATTAATCAATAAGTATAAATGATTTCGACGTTTCATGACGTTTGTTTAGATTACCACAGATTCTTACCGGTATCCAGTGATTACTGCATCCGACAAGAGCTATCCCAAAAATCTTCTGTGGAGGACCAGGGCTCACTGTAGACTGCCTTATTGGCAAGCATAAACACGGCGCATCCCAGGATAGTTGCACTAAACCAACATTATACACTGTGGCAAACACCAAACCCATAAATGGCATGTCCATCCAAAATGGTCTCTCACAAGGACTTCTCATGTAGTTAACTTGAGCAATAAGATCATCCCATGTTCCTACCCGTAGTCCACGTCGTATGGGCTCCCATGTCTCTTTGTTTCCAAGAAGCTCCGCTGCCAATGCAGCACGGATCATACGATATTGACTCTGTTGCATACCCGTAAGTAGAGCCATTGACCGATACCCACAATGTCCGTCTGAACGCACATCTTTCACAGAAGTCATGTAGGAAAGCCAAAAGTAGTCAATATTTTTCACCCCCATATAACTTATGGCTTCTTCAATCTCTTCTTCATCTTCTCCTTCCTCTGTTTCGTTTCGATCTGGATAGCAAGCTCTTAGGGGCACGGCATTCATGTCTTCGTCTTCTAAATCGATGGTCTCTGAAAACAATGGTTCAGGTTGGGACTGTGATCCGAAGTCGAACGACACTTGACTTGCTTGCTTTTTAGGACAAGTCGGTCGTTCATTTTGCCTATTTGCCTTCTCCTTTGCGACTTTTTGCGCATTCTCAGTATTTGTTAAGTCTTCTCTAACGTACTCGTGGTAACTCTTTTCCCTCTTTTCTCTCGGAGGAGAATTCCCATTTCGCTGCTTCTCCTTGTTCTTTGATCCCGGCGGCCTTCCTTTTCCTTTCCTAAACAAGTTTGTTGGCTCTACCAAAGAACTTTGTTCCGGATGCTCCAAGTCAATGTACAACTCACTTAATCTGAATAGAGTTCCATCCCTCAAACCTCCACTTTCCCATTTCGCCCACATTTCACGCATTCTGATCTCCGGAATAGACATTGAACGATTGTCGTCGGGTAAGGACAAATTTATTGCATCATCTTCCCATCTCAGTTCCTTCCAGAAGTCATGAAAATCATCCGGAACAAGAGGTGTCTTTGAAATGATTACCCTAGCAAGATCGTGTACGCATGGCATCCCAAGACAATCTCGAACCCAATGATCATCACAAACATTTGAATACTCCTCCTTCAATATTTGCTGGTACATTTCCAACAACAACAGAAAACACCTATCTGACACTCGGTAAAATAGCCTTGAAAACAACATTCGAATGCCAGGAGGAAAGGTTGGGTCATCAAAGACCATTTGCCGAGTGGTAAGTGCTTGGTTCATCGTCGCCCTAATCAGGTCCATCTGAACTATGACCGCATGGTGGATCCTCACGATCACTCTGTTGAAGCCTCCTCTACTAGAACCCACAATTTCTTTCAACACCTTATGCATCCCCTCCACCCTAAATAAACACAATTTCTAATCATTAGCATTAATAATATGGTGGTCCAAATTAACAACTAAACAAACAAAGATACCTGTTTGTAGTCCTTGTGTGAAAGTGAAGAGTGTAGTCCGTCCACGCTCTAACTATGAACTTCTTGTACGGAGTAAACCAGTACTTTTCAACGTAACCAACAATGCCCTTCTTCCATGAATCTCTCAGCTTTCTCAACCTCTCTTCGTAGATTTCTTCGGTGCTCGAGCAAAATATCCCCCAACATTGCGTAACAAAGTTCTCCGCCCTTTTAGTATTTTTAATCACTTTTTCTGCGTGTGACTGGATGTTGTGCTTAATGTGCACCCAACACAATAGTTGCTTCACATCAGTGTCTTTGAACACAAGTTTGATTGCTCTCAACAAAGCCTTCTCACAGTCGGTCATTATAGCCTTCGGCATCACTCCCAAATTTCTACACAACTCATGAACGCACATCATCACAAACTTGTAATGCATTACTGTCTCCTGAGCCATGAATGCATATGCGATGTTGAACGTCTTGTGCGTGCAAGTGAAACCAACCATCTCCACTAAAGTCATATCATACCTATTTGTCTTGTATGTGGCGTCCATGATAATCACATGAGGAAACTTCCTGAACAAACGAATCGACTCCGGGTGAGCGAAAAAAAGGACTTCAACCTCATTCGTCCTCGTGTTCCTCAAAGGTTGACAAAAATACTTGTTCTCTTTCTGAAAATTTAGAGACCACTGAGTAACTGACAATTCACCACGATCTTCAAAATTGATCTTCTGCAAAAAATTGGCAATCTGCTTCATGGATGTCACATTTTGCGGGTCTCTTATCCTAAGCTGAATAAGTATGTTTTTTGGCGTCTTGCGATCATCCCCCGCTTCCCTTGCTATTTTCTCCTCCTCTTTGCTCATTCTACCCACGAATGAATTCCCATGAAAACTAGTAGGAAGGGTGTGGTTGTGACGACCTTCTACAACATTCACGATCCATTTATAACTATAAGGCCCTTCTTTTATACGAACCCCATATAACTCAAATGTACAACCACATTTCTTCGATTTTCGGTGACGAAGCCTCGGAACCGGCAATTCTGGATTTTTTAAATTCACTTTCAGCCTACCCGATCTAGGTTTTCCAAACCTATCGCATACAAAATCAACGCAATATTTGCTAGATGTACGATGTACCAAAACTATCATTAAATCCCTTGCTCTCTGTTTTGTCCATTCCATCATCTCTTCTTTACTATCCCACATTTGCGCAGTACTAAAATGTGGTCTAAAGTCTTCTTCCTATATTGATTAAACTACATTACTTAGATACGCAATTTTAACTAATTAACCTAAATCTCATGCAATTAAATACAAAATTTAAATTGATAATATACTAACCAAAATCGGTAACGGAGTCCAATCGTCTAATGCAATTGATACATTTGCTTCGCCTTCTTCCTCTTCTTCGTCCACTTCCTCATCGACTTCTTCGTCTTCTTCGTCCACTTCCTCTTCTTCATCGACTTCGTATTCTTCTTCCATGACCCCTGATATCCAATTGTCGTTATCATCATCCTCACTACTCTCATAATTATAAGACATTGTAGTGTGCATTGCAAAACTTCAACAAGATAGCTCAACCTATATATACAACCAAAAAATGCCCGTTGGAATTTTATGCCCGTTGGTGCGTTAACTATTACCGCACCAACGGGCATTTTTTCAAAAAAAACCTGGTGCGGTAACGTTTACCGCACCAGTTTTATTTTTAAAAAAAAAAAACTAATACGGTGCGGTAACCTTTACCGCACCATTTTTATTTTAAAAAAAAAAACTAATACGGTGCGGTAACCTTTACCGCACCATTTTTATTTTTAAAAAAAAAACTAATACGGTGCGGTAACCTTTACCGCACCATTTTTATTTAAAAAAAAAAAAAAATTAACGGTGCGGTAACACTTACCGCACCAATTTATTAGTATTTTAATACTTTTTAAAAAAAAATTATTAATTAAAAAAAATAAAATTCCTGTGCGGTAATTGTTACCGCACAGGGTTTAAGTTAATCAAAATCTGTTTTTTTTTTCTTAATCTGGGATTAATCTGGTGCGGTAATTGTTAACGCACAGATCTGTGCGGTAATTCTTACCGCACCAGCGTCGTATAGGTTTCAGAAAAAATTCCAACAATGCCCCTGAGTCCTTTGGTGCGGTAAGAGTTAACGCACAGATGTGTACTGCAATTGTTACCGCACAGAATAGTGTGCATTTTGCAAAAAAAAACGTGTGCATATAGACGCAGCCAATATCTAGCCCAACTTCATAAAAGCACAAATAATAAAAAAATAATTGTTTATGTTTCTTTCCATCATTACGGCTAAGCAATAAAAAACCGTTATTGACTTAGTGCTCCACATTCCTGTAAGCGCCTTCTTTACTCTTGCAGACAGAAATGAGTGAATGACTAAAATAACAGTCTGACACGGTAACATAAAAAATGAGCACATGAACATTGACGAAACTAATTTGAGTATTTTTAGTCCCTTACTATTTAACGCCCACCCCTTTTGCTATTTACCGCCCAGGCTCCGTGCGTCACGCATGGATTATATCCGTGCGTGACGCATGGTTTTAATCCATACGCCACGCACAGAACCAAACCATGCGTCACGCATGGATTTTTTTCCTATAAAAGCCCAAAAACATCAAACCCTACCATTTTGTTATCTTCCCCAACATACCTCACGGCGGCTGAAGCTATATCACGCACGGTTTTACCCAATTTTCAACATTTTTCATCATCTTTCTACATATAAGGTATGTAAACATTAAGATTTCATTGTTATGGTATGGTATTGATGTATATATGAGGTTTTCATGTTGTTTTGATGATATTTACTTCAAAATCCAATGTGTATGTTAATTGGTTGATTAGAAATGATTAAACTTGTAATATATGAATGGATTGTGTACTTTGTTGATAATTTATTGACAAATTTGATATTTTTATGTGTATATAGTTTATTAGGGTTTTGATATTGAATTAGGGTTATGAATTAGGTTGTTGAAATTGGGTATGGTTTTAATGAAATTATTGAAAAACTGTTATAATTTTGAAAAAAGTGTTGAGATTAGGGTTTGAAAGCCATGGAAAAACTGCAGAACACAACCCTGCGCATGGATGGAATCCATGCGTGACGCATGAAATTGCACATTCCAGAAATTGTGTTCTGCAGTTTCAGATTGTATTTGATGATATGCTGATTGAGTTTTTGATGATATGCTGATTAAATTCAGTAAACTGATTAATTTTGTGGAATTGCACATTTTATGATGTAGATATGGATGGTGGTCGTCGACCTGGACGGGATACTCGTCAAAGAAACAGAGATCTGAAGAAAAAAGATCTCGTAGTTCCAAAACAAAGGAAGAAGAAGAATAGACAAGAATCGCCTCCTCGTCGTTTAGAGTTTTCTGATGAGATACAACAGCAACAACAACAACAACAACAACAACAACACCAACAACAACAACAACAGCAACAGCTAGCTTTGTCTGCTGCAGGTTTCGATCCCCAGGGTTCCCCTCATTACTTTCCTGGCACCCCCATTCTGATCCCACATCAAACTATGTTTCCACAACAAACACAGTTTTCAGGCTATCCGGGCTATCCACAACATGACCAATCATTTGTGGAGATGATGAGGCAAGCTACTGGTTCTCATCACTTTCAGAACCCTCAGACGGGTGATGACCAGTACGCACTGGTTGCTTGTAGCAGTGCAGGGCCATCAGCTGGGGGTGCCAATGGTGATTCTGATTCTGATTATGAGCAGGAGCATGAGGAACAGGGTCAGGAAGAGGATCGGACCTATGGGAATGTTCATGAAGAACATGAAGAAGCGGAAGAGCAAGAGGAGCAGGAGGAACAACCCAGAAGACGACGACGACGACAACCTCCGGTCAAAAACATATACGTCCCTCAGTTAGAGGGGGGTACTCCTGGAGGTCCACAAATTCCGGAGCTGCTCATAAGCTTTGAAGCTCATACAGCCTTTTTTGTGCAAAAAGGAAAGGTATGTAATTAGAATTTGGTTTATAGATTCAATACTTATCATAACTTATTTGGTTTATAGAATTTGTGATAATAAATTTGTTAATGTATGAATTGATTTGATTAACCAAATGGATTATTTGTTGAAATATTTGTAGTTTTGTTGAAAATTTGGTTAAGGTGTGCTGTACAGAATTTTCTGCATTCTGTGTAATGCAAATCCATGCGTGACGCATGGTTCATGTCCATGCGTGACGCATGGTTCATGTCCATGCGTGACGCATGGATTTGCATTACACAGAATGCAGAAACTGCTCTCTGCATTCTGTACATTGCACCTTAACCAAATTTATGCAGTTTCTGTATTCTGCAGTTTCTGGAAAAAATTTATGCGTTATTAAAATTATTTATGTTACGTAATCAATTTACAAGATAGAGGCGTACTCCCTTACCAGACAAGACAATCCCAGCTGAAAGATTGGGAACTTAATTCTGACTTGTCATGGGGTAATCACGCAATTGCAACGGAGCTGACTCATCTCAGGGTATTGATGTACGATGTGATTGATTATCCGCTCATCTGCGCCTTTATAGAAAGGTGGCATCCTGAAACAAATAGCTTCCACATGCCATTTGGTGAGATGACAGTGACGTTGCTCGACATCAAGAAGCTGCTGTTGCTTCCTATTCACGGGAAAGCTATGGTGACCGACCCCACCGCTTCAGTCGGGAGAACTACGAACAAGAACTTTTTTGGTGAAAAGGGACGGCAAAATTTTCATCTTCAAATTGAACAGCTCGATAGTTATTGGATGAGCGCGAAAAAGTTTAAGGCGCACATTGAGGGCCTAAATGATCCCGTAGTTCATGGAATGGGATATATATTCCACTTGCTGGCTTCCACAATCTTCACTGACAAGTCACAACATAAGCTCCCGATGAGATTTGGTGCATTTCTAGGGAGTGTTGAAGAGGCAAGAAGTATTTCTTGGGGATCTGCGGCGCTAGCATATTTCTATCGCCAAATGGGCATCGCTACACGCGAAAATTGTGGTTTGATCTCATTTTGTTTCACTCTCCTTCAAGTAAGTTTTTAATTATTTAGGAACTACATTTTTTAGCAATCATAACTTATTTCTATGGTTTTAATGCTAACTATATTTTTTAAATGGTAGGGTTGGATATACACATACTTCCCATCCTTAGCAGCTGGTGTTCGGCGTAATCCTGGTTGGTCAGTTGATCATCCTTATGCGTTTCGGTTTCTACCAGAGGAAGCGTTGCCGAACTACGACCCTGAAGCACGAAACTACAGAGCTGAACTAGATGCACTGAGGGCGGATCAGGTATTTGTGTTGCATTTTGTTTACATTTTTAAGCCTCAGTTTTTTTGCAATTCCATGCGTCACGCATGGATCTGTGTCATGCGTCACGCACGAATCAAATCCATGCGTCACGCATGGATTTGCAAAAAAAACTGAGGACTTTTTTTCATCATCTTTGCTTGGACCTTTAATGAAATTACTGTTTGAGTAATGGAAGACGTTGATATTGTTTTTAGGTTAATTGGAACCCGTATGGTGAAATCGACTTCAGTGATCCTGCCTATGCTCCTGCTCTCTTTTTCGGGGTGCTGAGCTGCATGGACATAACCGAGCCCCACCATCCCGATAGGTCGCCTAGGCAGTTTGGTAGGGTGCAGATGATTCCCAGGCCTCCAATTTCACCCCTTAGAGCCCATAGGCTCATCAGCCCTAGGTCATATGTGGTGAATTATGATAGAATGGCGTGGAGTTGGGAGGGGATGGATATCCACAGGGCGACCCTGGAGCAGATGGGACCACCTGCGCAGACAGGTTTTGAAGAAGCTCCGGAGTATCTTATGTGGTACATCCCCCGCACTCATCGATTTCTGATACCCGGCAGACACGCTAGCTTGGAAGCACAGCAGGTAATACATTTATCTCATGTAACTTGAGATCTTGATTTTTCTTTAAGTTTGATTTAAGGTAAACATTATGCAAATAGCTTATTTCAATATTTATTTTTATTTGTAGGTTTTTGACAGGGTCTACGATCACTTGTCACCATATGCAACCTTGCCTGATCCCTATGATGTTTCTGCAATGCATGGAGCCATAACCGAGGTCCTTCAAGATATTGAGCCGTGGACAACTATGTATCAACAACATCGGTGGTGATCTTGTTGGATTGGGTTCGATTGTTTTTTATGAACTGTTTGTTTTCAGATTTTCAGGATTGTCCTTTTTTCGTAAGGAAACTATGACGTTGTTGGATTGATGTTGTTGGATTGTTTGTTAAGGTTGTTTTGTGTTTGAACTTTTCAATTCTGATTAGCGTTGTTGAATTTGTTGGCTTATTTGTTTAGGGTTCACAAGACATAAATATGCATTCTGAAAGTGGCCTCATCAAATGCGAAGGCCATTGCGACAAACCGTAACCGGTTCCAAAAGATCCAGTGTTGATATCACCAAACTGTGATTGCGGTTGCTCCCATGTTGTCAAATCAATGCCCAAATCAAACGAAGGTATGTAGTCGAGGTATGACGGAGGTGGGCAGTCATTAAGAGTAATCTTGTCTAATCCAGTAAACACAGAAAAGTTCATCTATGCACAAACACACAGATAACAAACCAGTTAAGCTTCTGTATGGCAAATCCATACGTCACGTGTGGATCCATTCCATGCGTGACGCATGGTTACAACCCATGCGTGACGCATGGATTCACTCCATACGTGACGCATAGAAATACAACATGCAGTTTCATTCATCTTTTGTCATGGTTCGTATGATTCTGTTAACCACACTATGTTTCATTAACATTTCAAACATCATACATCATAAATTCAAAACTCAACATGTTTTGTCATACAACTAATACCTTTAACATATGAAGTCCATAAAACCCAACAAGTCAAACCCCTAAAACAAGTCAACACCTTAAAAACTAATATTATAATACTTTTCAAACATCATAATCACTAAAGTAAACAAAAATTCACAAATCAACATCTTTAGTCATACAACTAATACGAAATCCATTAAACCTAACTAAATCAAACCCTAAAAGAAGTCAACACCTTAAAAATTAATATTATGAACAAGAAATGTTACCTTATTAAGATTGTAACTTGAAACTGGTGCTTCTCCACCTCTTTCATTGGTGCATTCCTCTTCATTCTCCATATAGAAAGAGCTTTTTTGGGATAAAATGGTGTGTTTTGCTCTCAAGAATGTTCAACAATGGAGTTAAAAGGGTTTTGACATTTGAAATATGGAAAGAAAGGAAGATAATAGGGGTTAATGTAGGTGTTACGGAAATGGTAAAAAAATTAATGGAGTTATTACAGTAGGTGAGACAAGACGTGCTTGCTGCATGAGTTCTGAAAAGAAAATCCGTGCGTCACGCATGGTTTCCATCCATGCGTCACGCGTGGAATTGCCACATTCAACATTTTCAACATGCAGAAGTTAATTGATTATGTAACTATAATTTGGTTATGTTTCTGATTATACAGATGTCCTATTCCGATCAAGAATCTGATATTTCCGATATTAGTACGGCGTCTAGCGTGGCAGACAACTTTGATATGCTTGAACGGGAGAGACGTGAACGGGAGAGACAAGAACGTGAGCGACGTGAACGGGAGAGACAAGAACGTCAAAGGGAGAGAGGGGAACCATCCACTAGACCAAGGATGACCGCACGAGAATACAGGAACCTCTTCAAGCCGTTCAACCCTCGTCGTTAGATCTACTTATTATGTTGAACCTTATTATGTTGAACCTTATTGTGTTGCACCTTTGAAGATTGAACCTTATTATGTTGAACCTTATTGTGTTGCACCTTTGAAGTGTTGAACCTTATTGTGTTGCAAGAACTACTTGTTTTTTCTTAAGAGTGTCTATTTCGTAGGTATTTTAAAACATGTCGACTCGTTTCACTTTCAAACTAGGTTTCACATTTCAAATATCATAAATCAACATAAATTCACATATCAACATGTTTAGTCATACAACTAATACGTGCTGACATGAGTTCTGAAAAGAAAAACAGTGCGTCACGCATGGATATAATCCATACGTGACGCACGGTTCTATTCCATGCGTGACGCACAAAATGGCACATGATCCCTTTGATTCTTAGTAACACTGATGTTTGCATGATTTCCAATCAAAATAAAATTACATATTGTCAAATGTTGGACATTTAGGCCACGTAAGAAGTCCAAACAAAGGATATGCTACTTTACAAGTTAATAGGTGTTATTGGGAGTTACCCACATGGTTAAATATCCCTAATAGGCATTGAAAACAAGTTTCATTTCATTCGGACATCGTTTGAGTGTCGTTTCGCCAAAAACCGCCTTAAGTCCATTTAAGGCGTTTTTAGTGGTTTTAGCGTTTACGTGCCTCATTTCGTGTGAGCGAGACCTCTTTTCTACTGAATATCCCTAATAAGAGTATGTTGTATAGTATTTTCAACAATAATCACCGTCAATGTTGTAGAATATACATATTGCGACAAGTTAGAGACATTTTTGTCGAATTGGGCTTTATCGCCTTAAAAAAGACACTAAAAATGTGTTTCTTTGCACACTTAACTAGAAATACATTGAATACATTGAAAGTTAGAAGTTTCATATATGCAAATACTTGCGTCACGTATGGATTGTATCCGTGCGTCACGCATGGAATTAATCCGTGCGTCACGCATGGATACAATCCATGCGTTTTCTGGAATGTGCAATCCGTGCGTCACGCACGGATTAATTCCATGCGTGACGCACGGATGACCTGGGCGGTAAATAGCAAAAGGGGTGGGCGTCAAATAGAAACTATGTATTTTTATACAAAGTCTTTATTTGATACACCCTAAAATTCTATTTGGCACACCCTTATTTTCGTCACGAAGGTATTTGATCAGACTTTCGTCACGAAGGTATTTCAAAAGAGATTCGTCACGGAGAAACGAAGGACTTCCGTCACGAAGGTTGCCAGGAGTTCCGTCACGAAGGTATTGTGGAGTTCCGTCACGAACCTTTTTTTGAAAAAAAATAAAAAAATTCATAATGTTGTAGAGAATTTCAATACGAGTCCGTGCATATAAAATACATTCAAAACGGATATCGTTTTCCCTTCCAAAAGTCCTAAAAACAAAACAGTCGTTTTCGTTAAGTTCGTAATATTTAAACATAATGCATAATTGTACTTTATAAGTAATAAACTAGTGATATTAAATGATAATATATAATTATAGTATATAAATTTAATTGCATGATTTTTAACTATAATTAATAATTATATAAGTTTTTGTTTTTACGAACGACTGTTTTGTTTTTAGGGCTTTTGGAAGGGCAAACGATGTCCGTTTTGGACGTATTTTATATGCACGGACTCGTATTGAAATTCTCTACAACATTCTGAATTATTTATTTATTTTCAAAAAACGTTTCGTGACGGAACTCCCCAATACCTTCGTGACGGAACTCCTAGGAACCTTCGTGACGGAAGTCCTCCTTTTTACCGTGACGAATCTCTTGTGAAATACCTTCGTGACGAAAGTCTGACTAAATACATTCGTGACGAAAGTAAGGGTGTGCCAAATAGAATTTTAGGGTGTGCCAAATAGTAAGCCCCTTTTTATATGAGTAGAAGTTGGGAGAAACAAACGTGCCATGATGATTATCAAAATGTACTCTCTCCGTCCCATATTGTTCTTTTGATTTCGAATAGTGTACTCTATTCACGGTTGAAGAGAATCTTCTCGTTTTGTCTTGATATATAAGAAAATATATAGTCATGTGCGGTCTTGTTTGATTCGTATTAATGCGTACTTTAATAATATCAAATTTTAATTATTTGTATTAACATACAACTAGAGATATTAAGGATACAAAACATATCTCGACAAATGTGTCGTTGAAGAAATGAGAAAAACATTATAGGACGGAGGGAGTAGGTTCTTCATCCAACCAATTCAATAATATATATTTACAAATTACAAGGTAATCATGTCTAACATATTAGACGAATACTACATAATCGTCTTATTGGTAATCATAGATAGGTAGGGAATCCAAGTACCAATTCTCAGCATCAATAAAATTAACAATATACTGAAATACAAAGTAAGGCCAATTTGATTAAAGCATATATAAGCACTGAGCAAAAATTTCTTCTCTGGTGTTGGATGGACTTGAGGCTTCATTCTAACTTTTAGCACAGTTTTCAAAACCTCTTGTTAATTTAATACAGGGGATATAATTTATAAAGGAATGTAGAAAGGAGTTCATGTGCTTGAACTTTGAATTTTGTACTCACCATCTCTGACTTTTTGGAGTAGAGTATTTTGTCCTGGCAGCAATCGGGAAGCAAGGGACTCACACACTTAACTTCTATAGTGAACTTTTCACTTTCACAATCAAGTAGGCCAACTCACAAAAATAAGCGTTTACTGTATATAAGTCATACCTTGATTTTTATTTGGGTATGAGATCTTATGTAATTTGAAGGTATGGGATACTCATACCCATTCCCTATACCGATATCTATTTTACCAAACACAAAAACAGATTTAGCTCATTCACATACCGATTCCCTATACCCAAGGTATAAAAACAAACGACCTCTAAAAGAGTTTACTGTGTCACATTCTGGAAACCTACACAAGAAAATTAACAGCATAAGCAATGTTAAACCCTCCATACAGACGACAATAGTCGATCCTAAAAGATAATCTCCACTGGTTCCATTGTGTAAAGATGACCGAAGCAGAAAAGGTCAAAGAGATATCAAAATTATTAATTTTGTATTGTTTCTCCAAGTCACCAAAAGCTAAAAAAATTCAGGTTCTAAAATAGATAGTTGTACCTTGCCAAATCATTGAGTAAAATAGATGATTCAGGTACAATATTCTTAGGAGAGAACACAGAAGTATCGGCTCTCAATCAATCCAATTTGTACTCAGTAAACGACGACAATCCTTCAGCCCATCTTTGCCAATTTCTCCTCTGCAAATCAATCAAATTAAACAAAAACCTAGCTGACTCAAGATGAAGAAAGGGGGAGTTTGTATTAAATTGAAATTCATTAACCTGAGCTTCTAGCATACAGAAAAATAAAATGTAACAATAACCTAGCTAACTCAATTGCGATTGTAAAGAAGCTTATAGAATAAGCAGTGGAAGCGATTGCAAATCCAATCGAACTGGAAAAAGAAGCTCAATATAGCTTTTCGTAGGTGTTCTGGGCTCTGAATGCAGCAACAACGCTTTTTATCATATCAATGAGGTTGTACAAAGAGATGAGTTCCATCCAAGAGCATATCCAAATGCAATTGCTTCAGAAAGTCTAAAACTGTTGTAATATAAATTAATCAAGAAGTAGCAGTCACTTACAAAGAAACATATATGCATCCATGTTTAAAAAGGCATCGTAATTTAGTCAGATGCTTTTCATAATCTGAATTACCTATAACTGAGAGAATAATTAAACGAAACAATTGAGTCATAATGTCTTATGGTGATGCTCCAGAGGAAAGACACGATTAAGTGTATCCAATTCAAGCAATGTACAGTAATATTAAGGAATCACACACCTCACCATATCCAGCCTCTCAAGAACTTGACGCTGAGGAAGAGGCCTTGTCATCGTAACAACCGATGACGCAGTCTCGGAGCTAACTGTCGTCAGCCTCCATTGTGTCAACCTTGCCGAGGACGTTGGTCGCGAGCGTAATACTCGAGGTCAAAATGCAGCAGATTCGCACTGCTCACCTTAATCCTCAGATTCACAAAATCTGAAGAGAACCTACTTAAAATGTGAATAGAACCTACCTGCATAATTGGGATATGAAAACAAACAAAGTCAAGTCAATTCGTGTGAATGTTTTTGATAGTCCATATGAGAGTACGTGTACTTACTCATTTCCATTGTGCATTTCAAGCTCATTGGATCAGCTATGACTTCCACATTGAATTGGAATTTCGTCTGGTGATACATACCTGAAAAGAGTTTCAAGTGCCTTTGTTGAGCCTGTAATATGTATATATAATATACAACTTTCAATGATAGAGACTAACGCTTTGTTTCATGACGTCGTATACTTCTATTACAAATTCACATGTATATTCTACACCATTTCTTTGGAAGATATTAATAGAATAAGTGGATCATCAAGAGCATTAAAATAGGTGGCTTTGCCCCAGCCTCAGAATTTTCAGATAATGCTGGATACCACATCCATGAAGAAAACCATAGATATCAGACCTTTGGAAAGACTTTATCAAGGATTTGAAGTGCACGGCGAGAGTTCCAACCAAAGTATCCACGTACAACTATGTCCTCCTGTAGAAAGTTACATTCCAAAGAAGTTCGTAATTATTAATGAAATCAATTAAGACAGATTTTTCTTTTGTTTGTTTGATAAGTGTCTGTTGCAGAGGTCAAACCATCATTACCATCAATGAAGATACATAAATTACAACTGGTTTATACTCCAATGATTATAATTTGACGAATTTAGCTTTATTATATTTGAAACTCAAGATCAAATCAGATTTCATTCCCCGTATTATTTTAAAATTACTTGGCCCGTAATCAGATTACTTCTTGTAGACAAATTCTTGTAGATAACAGAATTAACAACTAAAATTACTTGGTTGTAGTAAAAAGTTAGAAAACTATTTTGTGGAAGGATCAGTACAAGTAGATTACTGTTACATGTAGAGTTCATTTTGCCAATTGACTCTATATATTTTTGGATAAAAAAGGAGACAAATACAACATACCATGTCCTGTTTGTTAGCAAATATCAAGATGACATTGTTAAGCATGAACAGATCATTGATGATATCCTAATAGAAGAAAAGTATGGTTAATTTAAAAAAAAAATTCTTCTTAGTTTATATAAAGAAGATCATAAATGAAAGTTCAGCTACTTTAACCTCATTAATTCATCGTAAATTACCTCGAACTCCTTCTTGGCCTTGCTAATTCTCTCTCGATCCAAAGAATCAACAACATAAATCTGCCAGAGAAATTATTAATAACCAACTTTGTCGTTGAAGAGAAGCAGTAAAGCAGAGCCGTATCAAGATAAAATTTCAAATTTTATCAAGTGTGTTAGTACCAGTCCATCTGTGTTGTTGAAGTAATGCCTCCAGAGAGGTTTAAGTTTCTCATGACCACCAACAAACCCATATAGTGAAAATTACATTCTTGTACTGAACTTTCTCCACATTAAATCCTGCGAACATCCAAATATAACCATGTAAAATCGCTTAATTATGAAGACAAAAGGGATCAAAAGAAGGTTAATAGATCATACAAAGAAAATAATTGTGTCACATCAGCAAGTAAAATCAGAACAAACTATTTTGCTCCTAAAAAAAGTGTTGATACGCTTTCTTAGCATGTGTTCATATACTATTAGGTACTTCCTCCGTCCCATTATATAATTCCTGTTTTCCTAATCGGGTATTCCAAAAAGTTTTTCCTACTTTCCTTTTATATCTTTTGTCTTATTATACACATCACATCCAATTATCATCTCTTTCCTCCTTTTTACCTCAAAACTCACAATAACTTATTTTTTATTTTCTCTTTCCTACATAAAAATCTACACCATCTCACATTCTCTCTCCTTCTCACTTTCTCTTTCCGATAACCTTAATTTTCCTCGATAACTACAAACAAGAGTTATATTATGGGAGGGAGGGAGTAGTTACTAAGTCTGCATCTGTATATGTTTTCATTGTAAATGTGCATATATATTCATTATATACCCTTCCTTACTGTGTGTGCAGTTGTGCATACTCTTTCCATCTGTGTCACATCAGCAAGTTAAATCAGAAGGGATACCAGCTAGGACCTAAAAGCTTTTCAATTAACAACGAATATTGGGATAAAATTAATTTCTGCCTCTTGGGTTATGTTGAATCAGATTCAATCCAGGATTAGATATAATAAAGCACCCTCACTTGTTAGTCTTATTCTATTTTCTTTAAACTTCTGATTATGTAGAACTGTACAATACTACATCCTATAATGTTCTTTGCACAACTGTGCAACATACCTTGAAGAAAACCTGGAAGCAACAACATGGAATAACAGGCTAATCCAAGTTACGTGCCATTAGGGTTAGGATTTGTCAACTTGATGAGTTTCGAATTATGGTAGAGGAGAATGGAGACATGGGTTAGAGACAAAAATCGAGAGTATCGGAATAGAAGATGTGGCAACGGCAGTTGCGGCTGAAATTGAAGTGGCGACCATGGATCCGAAGCAAAGGAAGAAGCGCCAGGAGGAGATTGAGCACAGGAAAAGGGAGCTTCATGATATATTCCGGGTCTGAAGAATCCGCCAGGGCTTACGATTCAGCCGCCAAAAGCCTTTGTGGACCTAAGGCGAAGAATAATTTTTAGGTCTCCTCCCAATTCAAATGATACTATAGTATACTCCTCAATATTCCTAGACAAATCCACCAACCTGTCTTCCTATCTCCAAAGTTAGATTAAAAATGTGGCCTTGGAAAAGAAACATCAAAACAAATTATTTTGATAAATAGATAAATTTGTTCCATTTGACTGCAAGAGCAAGTAGTAACATGTACACTCATCAGTGAAAATAAAAACAAATTAAAAAGCTCACCTGAGCAGAAATTTCCTCGGCAGCAAATTGCTTCCCAATGGCAGGACAATCAAGCTTGACATTATCATCCCTAACAACCTTATAACTAACCTTCTTAGACTCCTCACTAACCTCGTCCATCTTCATGCCAATTAACCTCTTAACAGGTAAAAAGTATGCTCGGGATTGACCACCTTCTACCTCTTAGAAATCTGTCCAAACAACCTATCTCCGTTCTTAGTATAAGCCACGACAGACGTCGTAGTCCTCTGTCCCTCAGCATTCGTGACAATCGACCTCTCTGAGTAATAATCTCCTATTTCTCCTATTGGTATAACAACCATTAGGGGTTTTTGCAGGAAACCACCCGCTATTTGTCGAAATTTGCAGGTAACCACCCGTTATCAACCTATTTATAATTAATCACCCAAAATGTTTAAGTTTCTTACAATTAACCACCCTTTGACAGTTTCCGTTAGAGTTATCGTCCATGAGTGTGAAATGTCTATTATACCCCTTATTTTTTCAACAAAGTAAGGGTAAAAATGTCATTCTAATATCCGATGAATCTGACGAGAATTTGGATGATATTTTCAATTTCTCGTATGAAATAGGCAATTTATCATTTCACTTTCCTCATCATCTTCCTCAAGCTCTTGAGCGTAATACACCCTCTCCCCTCCATCTCATACATGGAAAACGCCTCTCTCATCTCCTTCCTACGCTCCACCTCCGATACTTCCTCCGCCGTCATCACTCTCTCTAGATCCTCCAAGATGAGGAATCTGTCTCCGTCGGAGCCAGGGCTCTCGACTATCGCCGCGGCTTCGGTGGGAGAGAATGCGGTGAAGCGGATTTGAAGCTCGGAGGGGGAGATGAGGCCGTCGTTGTTGATGTCGAAGTACCGGAAGATCTCCTCGGCTTCGGTGTGGCTGGAACTGGAGAGTTATGCTCGCTGACGAGTTCTGCAAATCAGCTCCATTAATGGCTGCTCAACACAGCTCCATTAATGGTTGCTCAACACAGCTCCATTAAAGGCAGAGAGAGAGGTGTAAAGAAGAAGGAGGATTTTGCCCAGATTGACCAGATTATGCATTCGAGTAAGCCTTTTGCCCAAATTGACGGTGAAATTTGACTCCAGATTATGCATTCGATTACAATATTCTTCACAAACCCAATAATCCCCAATTCTCCCAAACCCTAGAACTCTAATTATCCCCAATTGATAATTAGATTAGGTTAAAACTTTTATCGTGAAAATATCGCGGTTTATTGAAACCGGGTAGGAATGAGTTGGTCAAATCCGGTTAATAATTGAAAAAACAAGGGGTATAATAGACATTTCACACTCATGGACGACAACCTTAACGGAAATTGTCAAAGGGTGGTTAATTGTAATAAACTTAAACATTTTTGGTGGTTAATTATAAATAGGTTGATAACGGGTGGTTACCTGCAAATTTCGACAAATAGCGGGTGGTTTCCTGAAAAAAACCCAACCATTAATCAACAAATAGAATCTGAATCGAACCAAGTAAAAAACTTTACCTTCATTAGATAGGAAAGTGAAGAAAGGACATTGATTAGTGGGTATATCTATAAATAAAACATATAGGAGAAGAATCAGGATTATGATATTGGATTCCATGATTAATCACTGCAACAAGTGGAATTCAGGATATGCACGATCCATGATATGCACAAACCTTGTATAAGATGATATTTAGCACCAGATCCTGTTCCTGAACCTGAATGAGCAAAGCACATGACTGAGATGTTTCATAGAGTTGAAGACAACATAAAGAAGGAGAATGGAGGAGAAGAGGAATGGAGGAGAAATGGAAAGCCAATAACAAAGCGTGAGAAGTGGAATGGAAAATGAAAGAATGAGACTTGACTTTATAAGCCCAAAAATAAATAGAATACAAGAAATAGGAAATACATTAATCATGTCAGCATAAAGGAGGAATTGAATGGCATCATAAAGGATGAATTGAATGGCTCATCAATGGGATGGTTTGAATGGAAAATTTATGAGAAAAAAAACAATTACAAAAACTATACGTCATTGACCAAATTAAATCGAGTAAGAAAACAAACCTTGCGGACTACATATTATAAAATCAAACCAATAAATTAGAGAGAGAAGGAATGGTGAAAAAAAATTACAAAAATGGGAGCAGACAAAGAATGTTTACCAGTGGTAGTACCGTAGTAGTCAACAGGATCTGACAGGAGGAAATCTGAATGAATCTCTCTCCTCTATTCAGAAATCTGACCACCACGCTCACGCAAAGCTCGCTGCGCTATTCTCTCTCTATATCCAGTTACAGTAGAAGAAGAAAGACTAAAAATCTGAAAGAGAGGCGCACAAACGCACACGAAACGGAAGCACGTGATTGCGTTCGGAGTTGCAAAACATATATGCCCGTCGGTTTTATCAAAGATTAATAAATGTTCGTCGGTGCCACAGTACAATTGTATCTTGTCCGTCGGTTTATTACACTTGTTTTAAGAGAGAATCTTGGTTGGAACATTGTCAATAAGCCACAAAGGCCATCCATTTCCAAAGCCATCTTCTCCTATACCATTCCCTCTATTAACCTGGAAAGAGACTTTGTTTCCCTCTTGACCTCCTTGTCCAATTCACACTTCAGTAATTCACAAAATAAAGCCAATCCACACTTCAGTAATTCACAAAATAAAGCTACTACAAACTTCAGTAATCCACAAAACTCAGGAATTCATACCAAAACTAAGGAATTTCAGCATTACTACAACCATTAACTTCCATACCAAAACTAAAGCTCATGTGTAAATCACGAATTCATCAGCCTTGAAATTTCAATAGTCAGTACATACCTTGGTTGAAACGCAAAAAGCAAGGTGACGAAGGAAGGGCACCGAAAGAGCTGCTGCTGCGGAGGCAAGGCGGCATCGAAGAGCTGTTGCGGAGGCAAGGAGGCACCGAAGAGCTGCGGAGGAGGAGGCAAGGCGGCGCCGAAGAGCGCTGAAATGAAGATGTCGCCATGTCGGGTTTGATGTTTGACGATTTAGGTTAAAATGAAGAGCGCTGAAATCACCCTCGCGCTAAAATGAAGAGCGTTGATATCTGTTTGTCGGGTTTGATTCAGTTCACCCTCGAGCTATGAGGACAAATTTGTCTGTTCGTTGTTCCATTGGATTAGGTTTTCTGGTTTTGGAATCTTTTGCTAGCGCGTAAGAGGTAGAATCGATGTGGAAAAGGATGGAGCAGTTGCTCGACGACTTCGATTGTTCCACCTTATTTTCTCCACCAAGGACCAACCCAGACGCATAACTAAGGGAACAAATTTAGGGAACTCAGAGGTAATACCACCTTCTCTGCATGCAAAACCGGAGCTGTGTACATAGGAAGCGGTAAGGCGGTGACCCGGTGAGAAAATGAGGCAGCGAGGCGGTGAGGAGATGAAAATGTAAGGGGGTGAATAGGTGAGGAAGAGAGACTGTTGATTTGGCAGACAAAGTATTAAAGGCTCAAATAAAATGGCCCAAAATCCGGGAAAATAAACGGCTCAATACCAAGTCCGGTACCAATTTAATTACTTTCCGCCAAAGCAACCAGTTTATATATATATATATATATATATATATATATATATATATATATTAGGCTCCTGAGAAACCACCTCTTAGAGTAAAACGAAGTTAACCATTTATAGACGTTGGATCATATTTAAATCAACGGAGCAGATTCAATCCTAGATCATTAGCTAAATTATAGGGATTTAATTTTATATACTCTCTCCTATATTGTTTTAGCGATTCTTTCTCTCTTCTACATTCCTCTCTCTTTTCTAATGTCTTCTCTCTTCTACCCTAATCTAGCCGCCATCTCAGATCCCTCTTCTTCAACCACCAACCGGCATCCCTTTGCTCTTACATCCACCTAAGACGATGACGACTTTGTGCTCCCCAAAATCGCCGGCTGGGCCAACACCCAGGTACCACCATCATCTTCTTCTTGTTGGAACCTGTTTCGAACAGAGTATCCATTAAAGATGAAGAAATCAGAATCCGATGGAGGCTTTTACATCGAGAGCGACGAGGAGAAGCAACAAAAGTTTCCGGCGACAGATCTGGTGTGGTGTTGGGCTGATCGTCTACCTCCGGTAATTTCTCCTCTTCTGGTTTTAATTGAGGCTAAGGGATACCTCTTGCGGTGGAGATAATTGGGGTTTCGGCGGTTCATGTTCCCATTCGATTTGTTCGGGAGCGGAACTGCGGGATCGGAGGAAGGTTTCATGATGGGACCGACGATGGAGGGAGAAGAGCAAGGTTGCCATAGGGATTGGTTGGCCATTTTTTGGGTGAGAGTTTTGTACAATGCAAGGCGGAGAAATTATTGTTATATAAAAAACTATTTGCACAAGGAAGATAAAGATGAATGGATGCTTATCGTACACAATGCAAGCCGATGGTTGAATGTGGAAATACCAAGGCTTATATATTGGAATGAAGTTTTGCAGTATCTGTGAGTATATATATGTTCTCTTGGAGATTATTTTATTCTTCTAATATATGAATGCTAGTTAACTATTTGTGCAAATGTTAGGGGGCTTCGTGGAAACAATTTGGTTGGAACCTTAGCACCTGATTTGTGCCAGTTGACTGGTTTGTGATACTTGTAAGTTCATGAAACCTCAGGAATGCTAAACTTCATTGGTTACTTAATTTTGTCAGGTATCCTTAATGATGACTATTTTCTTGCAGTGATGTTAAAAACAATTGTCTGACAGGCAGCCTTCCAGACTATATTTGCAATTACAATGCATTCCAAGTTTTGTATGTGGTTGTTCTATTCTTGGTTGGTCCTTAACGTGATGAATGGACGCTTACTGATTTTGCAGCTGCATTCCAAGTTTTGATGGTGCTTTTGCAGCTGCATCAATTAGGTGCATTAAAGCGGAGCAGTTATGAGCACTCTTCTCCCTTGTCGGTTTTCATTTTGATTGAAATCTGTGCAATTGTAGAATTTTTTAGGCGATTTTGGTTTGCAACACGGATATGCACTCACTTGTATTAATATCTAATATAGTCTTGTTGATATGCAAAACAACTTACTGATTATTTTTTTGTATTTGTATGCGTTGATACGAGCATTCTTGTATTTTATTTTCTTTAATGGGTTTAGTATGTATAGATGTAAAAATAAAACATTGCATATGATATGCAACTGCATGAGTATAATATTCACATATAGTGTGTTGATATTCACTTGTTTGTGTGTGATATGCGCACTACTTTTTACATTATGCAAATCGAATGTAGTATTTTTGAAGTGCATCCTTAATATGTTGAATTTGATGAACAACGATTTAGTGCATATCGCCATGGATTTAGTGCATATCGTTGCAGATTTAATGCATATCACTACAAATTTGGTTCATATCTATACAGATTTGATGCATATCGCTAAAGATTTGGTGCATATCGTTGCAGATTTGGTGCATATCGTTGCAGATTTGGTGCATATCTATACAGATTTAGTGCATATCGCTACGGATTTAGTGCATAACGCTGCAGATTTAATGCATATCACTACGAATTTGGTTCATATCTATACAGATTTGGTGCATATCGCTAAAGATTGGGTAACCCATTTTGTGCATATCAATGGACAGTTAGTGCACATCTGCTAACAACATTAGCATATCAAATATCAATTCCAACATAGTGCATATCACTAAAAGCTTTATGCATATCGTTCTCAAATATCATTACAATGACTTAAAAATGGATAACAAAGTATCATTACAGTGTCTTGATATGCCTTAACGATTTATGCATATCGTTTATAACATTGTGCATATCAGTACCCTATTAGATCGACATCATCGTCTGATGAAGAATACATGACGTCATCCTTTGGTTCCTCTGCATACATGGACATGTTGTGCATATCAATGAACAATTAGTGCACATCATTGAACAACAAGTGCATATAAAGTGAATCAGAGTGCAATGAATATCAATACAAACGAAGTGCATAACACCAATAACTTTCTGCATATCGTTCACCAACAAAGATTATATCGAATATTAATACCAACGAAGTGCATATCACTAATAGCATTATGCATATCGTTCCCAAATACCATTACAATAACTTAAAAGGCGTAACAAAGTATCATTACTATGTCTTGAATATGTTTTAACGATTTATGCATATCGTTTATAGCATTGTGCATATCAGTACCTTAATAGATCGAAAAACCGCAAAATGAAACCCTAGAGACCCATACAATCAACACCATCATGTGAGGAAGAATAGATCACATTATCATTTCGATGCTTCTGCATATCTGAACCAGCTTTGTGCATATCAATGAACCGTAAATGCACATTCATTAAGAATAAGTACATATCAAATAAATCAGATTGTATAACCGCAAAAATATAATGTGAAAGTCGAATGTCACATCCACTTGGCTAATAATTCGATTTGATAGGAGAATGTTATTGTTAGAATCAAAACGTATCTACTGCATATCAATTATATCCAATTGCATAACATGTATTCTGAAACGCATACGACTACAGTTTTACTGCATAACAAAATTAATGTGAAACCCTAAATTGCTACTGCATACCGCCGAATGTCACATGCATATCGTTTTGGTGTTGTCGCATATCAGAACGAAACCCTGTTTAACCCTAGTTTGATGCATAAATCAAAGTCGAATATACTCAAACCCTAATCAAGTCCTATGAATCTATTATACCAAAGTCGATTTAAGTAAACAAATTTGATGCATATCTCAATACTAACCTTCTTCCATGGAGATTTGAGTGGTGTTGTATCAATCAACTATGCTATTTTTTTCCTTATTTTCTTTTAATTACAAGACTTCTAATCTAGCCTTTCATCTAATCTCATCCTATGACTCATATTCGTTAACTCCGTTTTACTACAAAAGTGGTCTTACGGGAGCCTCCCTCTCCCTCTCTATATATATATAGGTGTCATTTCTAGCTGTTTTTAGGTGCCACATTTTTTGTTGTTCGTGGTGTAGTGGTGCTACTGCTACAGTGCTACATATCGTTATTTTGGATCCTTTTTAAGATATTTAGGGGTGTAAAAATGACCTACTGACCGGATATACTAACTAAGGCTATTTTTAATTAATGACATTTAAATGAAAATGATTGTTAAATAGATAGTTAAATCGAAATCAAAGTTAAATTACACCAGCATGTTTATAATACTCGTATATTATTTCTTAGAGGAAGGATCAAATAGCAACCTTCCTTAAGATAAGAACGGGTTGCAACCGGGCAGCACCCTTTTTGCGCCCGGCAGCACCCCCTAGTTCGGAACCCCATTCCGAACGAGGGGAAAAATTATTTTTTTTAAAAAATTTTGTTTCTCGTTCGGAACCCCGTTCCGAACGAGAAACGGTTCATTTAAATAATTTGTATTATATAATGCCAAACCGGTTCGCAATATGCGAACCGGTTTACACCTCGTTCGGAACCCCATTCCGAACGAGGAATTTTTTTTTTTTTATTATGACGTCACACCTCGTTCGGAATGGGGTTCCGAACGAGGTGTAATTTTTTTTTTTAATTATGACGTCAGCATCTCGTTCGGAACCCCATTCCGAACGAGGTGTGACGTCATTTTTTTTTTAATATGTCGTCATATCTCGTTCGGAATGGGGTTCCGAACGAGATGCTTACGTCATATTAAAAAAAAATTAATCCTTGTTCGGAACCCCATTCCGAACGAGATTCGGCAAAAAATTTTGAAAATGCGAACGGCTATATTTTGACGGAGTCTATAAAATCGGAGTTGTATGACCAAATTATCAAACCCAATCGGAAGAAACACAAAAAATGACGTCTGAAAGCGATTCAACTAATTCTTCAAGGGCAGGTAGTTGGAAAGAAGGACGGGAGTGTTCTTCTAGTGAGACGTCGGTGGAGGAGGAGGTTGATTTGTCTGCGCCGGTAGATGATACATATTTCCAAGTAAGTATTTGTAAACCTTTTTTTTATAGCGTTTCATTATAATTTATTTTATTGGTATAGTAGTATTGATATTTGAGTAATTTTAAATAGGGATACTGTAGTGATGAGGAATATTTAAAAATCGACTATAGTGCCCATTTTACGACTAGTGAGAGATTTCCTACTATGGATCTTCTGAGAGAGTGGGTTAGAAAGGTCGGTTATGAGTTTTGTATGGTTATCACCACGAAATCATCAATGGCCAACAAGAGGATATTTCTGCACTGTGAGCAATCCGGTAGTTATAGAAAACATGGAAAGAACATTAATCTTGAAGGAGATGTAGCAGAACCATCGTCGCAGCGTAGCAACCTTAGTAGGTTAAGGAAGTACAATTGTCCTTTTATGTTAAGAGGATATTATCGACGAGCAACTCTTGTTGAGCCGCCTGGGTGGATACTAAAAGTTGAGAAGGCATGTCACAACCACTGTCTTTCCAGCAGCTTGATTGGCCATGCATTTGCTTCGAGGATGACGGGAGAGCAGAGACGAAAAATAATGATTGCATCAGCGGCCGGGGCAATGCCGAAGGTTATTTATACACAGCTGCTTCAGGAAAATCCGACTTCCACAATATCAAGAAGGCAAGTGTACACTGTGAGGGAAAAGGAGAGGAAGAAAGCATTGGCAAATCTAACCGTGACCCAGTGGTCATTAGATTTCCTCCATCATAGAGGTTATCGTAAAGACATTTACCACGAGACGAATCCGGAGACGGGGGAGAAAAAGTTGGCAGCGTTTTTCATATCTCATCCGGATTGTCAACATTTGTTGAGAATGTTCCCTCGGGTGGTGATCATGGACGCGACGTACAAGACTAATAGGTACACTAAAATTCATTATTATGAATTCAAATACCGTTATAGAATTATAATTATTAATATACCCTCGTTGATAGGTATGGTTGGCCGTTACTTCAGTTTGTTGGATTCAATTGCACCAACTATACATATTGTATTGCGCTAGCGTTCATCTGTTGTGAGACAGCCCCATACTATGCATGGGCATTGAAACGGGTCAAGTATTTGTTTCGTGCACTCGAAGGACCGGATTGCATCATGTCCGATCGAGAGCTGGCAACAATTAAGGCGGTTGACCATGTATTTCCTAGTGTGCGTCATATGCTTTGCCATGTCCACGTTGATCGGAATGTTAAGGCATTTGCTAAATTGAACAACCTGGACGAAAAAAGTGCATCTGCTAGCGTTCGACGGGTGATGCGGTCTCACACAGAGAAGCAGTATGAGGAGAGACTTGATCACTTCCGGAAAACATGGAGGAATGGTCATCTTGTACAATATGCTGAGAGCACATGGTTTACTCCCCATAAAGAAAAACTTATAGCTGCGTATTGCGATGATATACGCCATTTTAGCACAAGAACGTCTAACAGGTAAGATATTTGAATTTGTTTTTAACGAGAATGATCATGACACTCGATGTTTAACATGTACAATGTTGTTGTCAGGGTTGAAGGTCAACACTCGATGTTGAAGCATATGTTTGATTCAGCTGTTGGAGGGTTCGGCACTTTAGTGCAACACATTGACAATATGTTTGTCGATCAGCACCGTCGAATACGGGCCGAGATGGAAATGTCCAACCATACTAGCCCGAAGGAGATACAAGACGGGCCTCGGTGGATCAAGACTATTTTCATGCGCATATTGAGGAAGTGCTCCGAGAAGTGTTTGAGAATGCTACTGAAAGAAGTCCTTAAGGCAAAGGAGGGAAAGATATGTGGCCCATGTGAGGATCCTTGGTGGGAATCAACACTCGGATTGCCTTGCCCACACAGGATTAAGGTGTTTGTAGAAGAAGGAACGCCATTGTTGCCGAGCGACATTGATATCTTCTGGAAGCAGATCAAGTGGGAAGGAGTGGAATTGAAAGACTTCGACTCTGACGACGACGTGCAATTGACTGCAGATAAGGTTCTTATGGATGATTTCTTTGAAGGGGTGTTTACCGGTAACGTTGATGATTTCGATATGAAGAGGATGACTGATAAGTGGCGTGAGTGCAAGGATCCTTCTTCAGTTGATGTCCAGGACCCCCCTCGGGGAGAGACGAAGAGAGGAAGGCCTAAGATTCATGCGAAGAAGACGGGTACAAAGCGAGATCCGGGTTGGGATGAGAGGGCTCAAGCTAAGAAGGATAAGGAGAAGGCAGAAGCAAGGAAAAAGGGGATGAAAGAGGAAGAGGGTGCAACTGTGCCACCGAAAGCCGATTCACAAAAGAAATCGTCGGTTGCATCCAACAGAGCTTCAAGCGGGGCCACGACCGTAAAAGGGAGTGCAACTAAACCACCGAGGGCAAGAGGAAATGCTAGATCGAAATGTAGCGGTGGCAATTCAATCATTTATCTCGACTTCGACTGGGGGATAGATAATATAGACCTTTTCATGCTCGCATACATAGCTGCTGTGGAGAAAGTAGGTGATGACGGTCATTGTGGTTATCGATCCCTCGCTCGCTTACTAGGTAAACCAGAGCAACAGTTCGTTGAAATCCGATTTGATCTTTCGAAGCACCTCCAACAAAACGGGCATATGTATCATGAGATGCTAGAGGGTTTCAAGACTATCCCGCAACTCATTCGAGAAGTGAATCACATTCGATCGCCATGCTCTCCTGAATTCTGGATGTGCACACCTACAATGGGATTGGTATTTGCCACGAGGTATCAAGTTGCACTAGTGGTGTTATCATGGTTTGGTCCTTGTACATGTCTTCCGATGTTTGCTCCTCCCGGTTCAGAGCCTCCTACCACGGTGTTCGCCATTGCACATGTAGGCAGACGCAACCATTACGTACCGGTACGCATCGATATTTTCCGCTCTTGTACCTTATTTCACATATGTTTTTTAGCATACAATAACAATTTTGTTTTGACAGATTTGGTTGGTTGATGACAATTGTCCAATTCCACCCCCTCCAAGGCAGTGGAGTATCTACAAACAGCCATCGGTGGACGGATGGGAACAGCGCTTTCAGAGTAGATTCGACAACTACGTATCGGAGAGAGAGTTTCATGGTGGCGGTCCCATAATGACCTAAATCTTGTATTTGTTTGATTAATGTTCGTATTAAGTATGTTGTTTGTTGACTTGATTAATGTTTGTTGAATTATATATGTTTGTTTAATGTTTTGGTGGACAATTTATAAATGTTTGAGTAATTTTTTTTCCAGAATGATGTCAACATAATCATAGAAGCATTTAATATTGAAACAACAACACAATTGAAAAAGAACAGCACGAGTACAACGCAGACGGTGAACAACTAACGATACAGGAAATTAAAAATACTTAATTCTCTATTTGTTACGTGTTGCTGCCAATTCTGCAGCAAGTGCAGCGTTTTCCTCCATGAGCTCGGTGTTTTTGGCTTTCAGTTCATCTATTTCGTTGGCCCATTCTTTTGTTCCAATCCTCAGCAGCTCCATCCCTTCCTCAATTCCTTCAGCCTTTGACCAGTTGCATAAGTTGTCTGCATTTAGTTCTTCAATAACGACCCTTGCACGACCTGTGTATGGTGGATCGATCCAATGTTTGTATTTGCACCCTTTCTCTTCCTCTTCTTCAGTAAGAGCATCCCAACATGCATCCGGACATCCCCAAAATCTTCTCCCATAGTTGACCTTGTCCCACTCTATTTGTTCGGTACACATATGCACCGTGGGCTTTTTCTGACACCAACACAATTTCGGACCAGGATCCATTGTCGAGGAAGAGGCGGGAAATAGAGTTGGACGATTTGGATACATATCGAAATTTGAGAGAAAATAAATATAATGGAATGATAGTGAATGTGTGTTTGAAATGGTTTGTTTTGGAGGTATTTATAGACGAAAAGATAAGATCTGTGACGGAAATATCTGACCGGGTCCCACACCATCTCGTTCGGAACCCCATTCCGAACGAGATGGTGACGTCAGCATCTCGTTTGGAACCCCATTCCGAACGAGATGCTGACGTCACCATCTCGTTCGGAATGGGGTTCCGAACGAGATGGTGTGGGACCCGGTCAGATATTTCCGTCACATCTTATCCCAAACAGATCTTATATTTTCGTCTATAAATGGCAGCCATGCGGTGAGTCCCGGATTTGCATCTATATCTATGTCCCGGATTTCTTTAACGTCATAACCGTGCAAACCAATGCCGCCTCTAAATATTAACCCGATACCCCAAGATGACGATGATGACGATCATGTAGTTGAAGATGGTGGTGAAGACGATGAAGACAGCGAAGGTGAAGACGAAGGTGAAGACGAAGGTGAAGACGAAGGTGAAGACGAAGGTGAAGACGAAGGTGAAGACGAAGGTGAAGACGAAGGTGAAGACGAAGGTGAAGACGAAGGTGAAGACGAAGGTGAAGACGAATCGGAAGAAGAACATGAAGATGATTATGATGACGTTGAAGAAGACGGTGGGGAAGAAGATGATGATGATGATTAGAAATGGTCACGTTTATATACTTTGTAATGCTCAGTTGTGTTGTCATCTTGTTACAACAAAGGACATCAATAAAGAAATTTGCAACAAAGAAGTTTTCGAAAATTGCTAAGTTGTGTTTAAGGCTTATATATTGATGGTGAAGATATCATGTTGGTAGAACACTTGAAAACCACATCAAAAGACATACTAAATTGCAACAAAGAAGTATCTCGAGCTGAGAAGCAAAAAATTGAAGTGAAATTGGAATTGGGAACCAACAAGGAAGTTATTTTTACCTCTTTTTTTTGATGCTCTTTCAATTGAAAATCAGTTTTTGCAATCAATTCAAATGGCAGACAAACTAGTGCAAAATCATTTCCTATATCTGTATTTGGAGGAAATACTAAATTAAATTGATTGAAACGTAAGGAAACCAAATAATATTCATTATAACTTAAGGAAACCAAATAATATTCATTATAACTTAAACAACAAATACAACGATTCAAATCCCCCAATAAGGTTCCGACCCGTGACCCACATTATCTTCCCATTCATTAGGCCTTGCTTCTTGTTCCGGATGGCCTTGTCCCGCACCCATCCTTGCCCGCTCCCATATAGAAGGTGTGGCTCTCTCTTCTGCACTCCTGGACGACTCTGCTTGTGACATCCGTTGAGTTTGAGTGACCTCCTCAGCTGTAGGCGGATTGTCGATACTGAGCATCCGAATGTAGTAATCCAAATTCTCCATGGATAATATCCCCTGTTGTCGATGTGTCCGCATAATACCGAGTGTCGTCGATACACGCTGCAATACCAACACATAATTAGGAGATGAGTCATATAGAAAACACAATACCAACAAATAAAATAATATAAGAATTACCCGGTTGAAATCGAGGGTAAGGATCGGGTTCGGGTTACGTGGCGGTCGAGGTCTTGCCGGGGCGTTTGGGCTCACATATGGATGTGAGACCTGAGCAAACCAATCGAGGTAAGCATCCTCAGCATCCCAAGGGATAAGAGCTGGTGGGCTGGACATGATGTACTGACACAGGTTGTCATAACGCTGGTCCCATCTATCCCATTCCGGGCCATACCGTACAGTGTATTCCCGGCCACCTCGCATTGATTTTGGCGGACAATAATACTCCACTGGCTCGGGGACATCCAAAGGCCGGGACTGACGGCGACCGAACTGTCTGCAAAACCGATCAGGGTTGTACATCTCCATAATGTCAAAGCACCGGATCCCACCACGATAAGTGGCCACTCTATGACGCCCTTGCGGTCCCACGTCCAAATCCGGATACGGCATCCAACACACCTACAGAATTAGCTTATAACAATTAATAACAATATTAATAACAACTTGGAATGACATTTAGACGATTCACTTACATCTTCCGGTGCATACTCATCCAAGATGCGTCTGTACTGTTGCAGTGTCCTTTTTTGCCTCAGCGGGGCTCGTCCAGTGGAATAACGGGACACACGAGCAGTAGCTTCTTGGGAGTTGACATCCAGGTTTGGGTTCCCAGGAAAATACGGGAAATGTAACCAAATCCAAATCTCAAGAAGCCTGACGCAACCAGAAAATTGCACGCATCTCGCCCTAGATGCTATACCCAGCTGCCTGTACAGCAATGCCAAACAACCTGTACCCCATGCGTATTCATGTATCCTGCTCGGATCCTCTAGTAGCGGCAGGAAGCATGTGTCTAACAGGTTGGAGGTCTTGTTCACGAACAAAGACTGCTGAATTAGGTGCCACAGAAAGCCGGTTGCAATGGAGCCCGGATCGGATCTTCTTCGAGAGTTGATCATCGAGACAACGTGGCAAAAGAATTCCCGCTCGCCGACTTTCCCCCTACCTATGAACTTGACCATAAATGCCTCCTCAGCGTCAAACGGGTTGTCCAGGTCAACGCCAAACAAATAGGAAAACAATTGGGCACAATGCGCTGAATCTGCATCTAGACCCAAATGTGTCCATGGCGTGGTGACAGCACCCCCGTCAATAGGCAGCTCCAGAATCTCCAAAACGTCATGGAGACCGATTCCAAGCTCCCCAAAGTTCAGATGAAATGTGTTCGTCTCAGGGTGCCACCTTTCCACGAATGCAGAAAGGAGGTTGTGGTCCACATTCCAAAATTGACCCTTCAGGATGTGAAGCAGCCCCGACTCCTGGGCAAGAGCAAACCATGATTCTGGCTCCGGGTCGGTAGGAATTCTAGGAAACCATAGCTCGAAACACTTTTGTCTTGTCTGCGCCTTTAGCTGACGGGGGACACTTTCATCGGGATTCGGATCTATCCAAATCTGATGAGCAATGTGTTGCTCATAACGAGTCAATATAGACCCCTCGTTGAGTCCTGGAAGAGGAGGAGCCGCAGCAGCTTCTGACTGCATCGGAGCAGGACTTGACTGCCGAGTCTGTCGGGATCTACCCCGCGAAGAACCCGACCCACTCGGAACATCTGGGTTAGGTGGGTTCCTAACCCCCGCAACACTTGACCCCCGGGAACCTGACTGTTGCGGTCTATCACCACGCGATCTTCTATCCCCCCTCCTCTCAGAAGCAGTGATTCGCCTATCACCCAAATTTCTGTCCTCTCCAACTCTGGATCGGATATTTCTAACTACCTCCTAGTTTTAGCGAAATACATACAAATTTACCATCGATTATTATAACTAAAGTCCATATATGCGATTTTAAGTAGTTTTCAACCTTTTTGGTATTTTCTACAAAGTGTTGATACGCTTTCCACATGCATTAAACTATTTTTTTTACCATGCATTACAGTTAATATTGAAATGAAGCGTTTTCCACTATAAACTAATTTTACCTCCTAGTTTTAGCGAAATACATACAAATTTACCATCGATTATTATAACTAAAGTCCATATATGCGATTTTAAGTAGTTTTCAACCTTTTTGGTATTTTCTAAAAAGTGTTGATACGCTTTCCACATGCATTAAACTAATTTTTTTTACCATGCATTGCAGTTAATATTGAAATGAAGCGTTTTCCACTATAAACTAATTTTAGCATGCATTTGAAATACAATTGAGCATTTTCCACTATTTCTACAAAATTAAGCGTATTTCAGGTTTTTAGAAATACTAACCGACTCCGTGTTCCGTCTCCGACGTGCTGCTCGGACATCCTCCTCCGCTTGCTCCGGCTCTTCTTGAGGCGTTGCTCCGCCTGTAACAGTTGCATCCCAGAACATGTGTTGTTGATGCCTTTGGAGATCACTGAAACTGGGGGTGGGGAGGTTGTAACTACTACTAGCTGCTCCGTCCATGTTGAAAAAACCACTACCAGAAGGACCAGCGTAGCTTGCATTCGGAACACCATAACCCGACCACCACTCGTTTCCTACGTAAATTTCTTCATCTGCAGCCGTCGGATCAGAAAAAAAAGGATTAGGAGGAGTTCCGGCCATTATCGAGACGAGGGAAAGCGTTTTTTGAAAGATTTAGAAGGGAGCGTTTTTTGTAAGATTGAGAAGAGAGCGAATTCGAGTGTGGTTCGGAATGGCATCCCGAACGAACTATATATAGGCAAAAGCTGGTGAGAATGATGACGTCAGCTAGCCGTTACACATAGCTGACGTCAGCATTTTTAAAAAAAAATCATTCTCGTTCGGAATACCATTCCGAACGAGAATGATGACGTCATCAAAAAACTATTCTCGTTCGGAATGGGGTTCCGAACGAGAATAGTTTTTTAAACCGGATTATTTTATGTATTAAATAAAACCCGGTTCATGAACCGGGTTCACAATCCGAACGAGAATATTTTAATAAAAAAAAATACAAAACTCGTTCGGAACGGGGTTCCGAACGAGGGGGGGGTGCCGAGTGTAAAATGGGTGCTGCCCGGTTTAATCGCCGATAAGAACCCCTTTAAAATAAGAACTTTTATTTGAGCCGTCGATCTATCTTGATCTAGGCAATGGCTATATGCACGCGAATCGATGCATATATGCACGCGATTCTGTGCGCTCATCTTATGCGCACGCATCTGTGCGCAGTTATTATGCGCATACATGTTTTACGGGGTATTACGGGTACTTTTCGTAAATTTTCAGAGTCTGTAACACCTTGTGCGCCTAACTACTGCGCACAGGTTGAGAATCTGTGCGCCGTGTTTCTGCGCACTCTTCAGACATAGTAGCCGTTGAAATTTTTGAAAAAAGTAGCCGTTAAATGTAAAACTGTGCGCTGAGGTTCTGCGCACAGGTGCTTTAGGGTTTGGGTGTGTGCGCGGATGGTTAGCGCACGGGTCTTTACAGTTTCATTTGGACCACAACGGTCATAAATGTGCCTATATAAAGCCACAATCTCTTCGTTTCCAACAAATTCATTCAACACCTCTTCGTTTTCCAACAAATTCATTCAAAATGTATCGTCGTAATCAAAACTCTCGTATGTTAGAGTTGATTAATCAAAGTTGTGAAGATAGTGATGAAGAACACGATTGGGATAGCGGATCACAAGAAGAGGAAGACGACCCGAACGACGACGAATGGTTGGATGGTTTCTTAGAAGACGAAGAGTTCGGCGACTGGGATCCGAGTGGTGAATTTGTGGTTAGTATAATATGTTATAATTTGAAACATATGGTAGCGTAATTAGTTTCAAATTAGTTTCATATGCTAGAATAATTAGTTTCATATGCTAGAATAATTAGTTTCATATGCTAGCCTAATTAGTTTCATATGATAGCCTAATTAGTTTCATATGATAGCCTAATTAGTTTCATATGATATCCTAATTAGTTTAAAGTAATGATTCGTATTTTGCCTTGTTATTTTGGTAGTAGTGTAATTGTCGCTCTACAATTACGTATAGGGGAAAGATTATTCGGATTATTTTAGAACCGCACAATATTGGGATACTCCGCAAGAATTGTACGAGTGGGCGAGAGATAGAGGAAAGGAGTTAGTGATAGCTTTGGTAACGCGTAATTCAAGTCCGTACCAAATAAGTATTGTGTGCGATAGATTTGGAAAACCAAGATCTGGGAGGCCAAAGGTGAACAAAGAGAATCCAGAGTTGGCTGTTCCTAGGCTTAGAAAGTCGAAGTCGAAGAAGTGTGAGTGTAGATTTCAGCTACTGGCAGTGCGAAAGAAAAACATTCCCGGGGTCGCAGGAGAAAAATGGATTTTAGGTGTGATAGAAGGTCGGCATAACCATGTGCTACTTGCTAGTTTTCATGGGAATGCATTCATGGGTCGAATGACGGAGGAGCAAGAGCTTTGTGCTAGGCGGTGGGGAGATGGAACTGGACGCAAGACGCCAAAAGAAATTATCTCTAAATTGAGGGAGAAGTACCCTGGTAATGTTACTTCAAGGAGACAAGTTGCAAACTTTTTGCAGAAGGTGAATTACGAAGATCGCGGAGAGCTAAACGTGACACAGTGGTCGCTTAAGTTTTTGCGAGACCACGACTACGTAGTTCACCCACATAGAGACACGACAAACGGAGAGGTTGCAATATTATTCTTTGCTAACCAAGAGTCGTTGCGTTTGTTGAAGAAGTACCCGTACGTGGTAATTATCGATGCGACGTACAAGACAAACAAGTAAGTCTCTACAATACCTTGGTCGATATTTAGTTCGGATAATGATATATGTTCTGTAGTGATATATTTTAATGTTTCAATAGATATGAAATGCCGCTCGTAGAGATCGTTGGATTCACCAGTACACACAAGACGTTCAACATCGCGTATGCATTCACTAAAGCGGAAAGGATTTATCATTACACATGGATAATGATTCAATTGAAGTCATTATTCATAGATTTGGGAGTGATGCCAACGGCTATAATGACAGATTGCGAAGACGCGCTGATAAAAGGGATAAAGACTGTTTTCGGGAGCGAAGTTCAACATCTGTTGTGTTGGGTGCATATCAAACACAACATTGAGGCACATGCTTCGACCATCCTAAAGAGACAAATTAAAGTGGAAGCCTTTGCAGGACAATGTTGGGGACTATTTTGCTCAGCTACTGAAGAGACCTATGAACTGCGGCTCGAACAGTTGAAGAGATCTTGGAAGAGCGGCCTTGTGGGATACGTCGAGAGAACATGGCTTAATCCTCACAAGACAAGTATAGTGAGGGCTTGGACAGATCATAAGCTTCATTTCCTTACGAGGACTTCAAACAGGTAAATATTGATATTTTTTAGTTAAAGACGATTATATCATAACGGCGTACTTTCTTAACTTACCAACTTAACTGTTTTTTAGAGTTGAAGGGATGCACAAGGTTTTGAAAGATATTATTGGTTCCAGCAGAGGGGGCTTTAACAGAGTGATCGTACGGATCCATCATTCAGTACTCCTTCAGATTGATTCAATTAGGGCGAGCATGAACATGTCTCTCTCCAAACGACCAACTGATTTTGATGATCCAAACATGCATCCGCTTGGAAGGGCTATTTTTTCCCGACTATTCTACAAAGTGTCAGACAGGTGTTTTGATCATTTGTTGGCTACTTATGAGATCATGTTGACGGGGAAATTTCCTGAACAATGCACCGACCATTGGGTGAGGAACTGTCTTGGGTTGCCGTGCGTCCATCAAATTGCACACGCTATCATTTCAAACACACCCCTGATTGAGGATGACATTCACCCGTTCTGGAGGGATTTGCATTGGGATGACACTCCTGAAACAGAAGACGACCCAAATCTGAAGGTCCGAATGAACATTATAGAGTTGCGACTCCATGAAATGTTCACCAAGTTGGAACTTGGAACCTTGAAGAAAAGCACGGCATACCAGCTAGGTGAGTTGTATCAGGACTTGGAGCATCCTGAACTAACTACCTTGAAAGAACCGACAAATGTGAGAAGAAAAGGCAGGCCAAAGGGTGCAAAGAACAAGGATAAGGAGGAGGTTGACAGTGAAAATGACAAGGAGGATGACATAAAACAAGAAGATATGGAGCAGTATGAGATGGAGGAGGCAAAGCAGAAATCAAAAGGAAAGAAGAGTACAGGAGCAAGACGGCCAGGTCGTCCTAAAAAGGAGGAGGATGACAGTGAAAATGACAAGGAGGAATCGAGAGAGAAGAGTTATTTTGAGCACAAACAAGAAGAGCTGAAGAAGTATGAGAAGGAGGAGGCAAAGCAGAAATCAAAAGGAAAGAAGAAGGCAAACAATACAGGAGCAAAACGACCAGGTCGTCCTAGAGAGCAAACAACGACATCACTTCCCGTGGTCATTGAGGCCGAGGAGTTGCATTCTCAACCCATGCCCGACCTATCACAGCCTGAAGGATCAAACTACACTGACTTCGATCAGTGCCCTGAAGAACTTGGTGTTCCTCTCATTCATAGGGGGGTTGACTTCGGCATTGACAATTTGGATGATTTTTGGCTTCCATACATCACAGATGTTAGACAGGTACGTTCTGACGGACATTGTGGTTATAGGTCGATGGCCTTACTTCTGGGAAGAAAAGAACAAGAGTACGGAAACATTCGGCGTGAGCTGGTAACGGAGCTGCTTCAGAACCGAGAATTGTACGAGCCTATTCGTCGTCGTCTTCGTCCGGGTACTTGGGAGGATCTTATTCTCCAAGTTAACCATTGCAGAAGCCCTTGTTCAGAACTGTACTGGTTGCACTTTCCACTGATGGGCTTAGTGTTTGCCACCCTATACCAAGTTGGTCTCGTGTTATTGTGTTGGGATGCTCCGACCTTTTGCTTACCGCTAAGGTGTAGAACAGAAAACGCTGATCCTCCACGACAGATTTTCGGCATGGCACACGTAGGCAACCGTGACCACTTCATACCGGTAAAGTAGACAATTGTACTTGATACTTGTGTAATCATAGTTTTTTGTTTAATGTCTTAAGTCGATTGTGTTTATATAGGTGGCGTTGATGGTTGGTTCACCACTACCGCATACTCCCGGTTCGTGGAAGAAACACGTAGATCCAAACATTCAATGGTGGGAAGAAACATTTGGGGACAATTTGAGGATGTATCGAGAGTACCGCATTTCAAATGGCCGGGCACCAGATCCATTCATGTATAAAGGAGGGACCGAACCCGTTCACATATCTGACTGAGTGAGATTGTCATGTAATAATTAGAAGACGCATTGGAATTTCTTAGTTTGTAATGCCTTGGTTTTTAATGTTTCGTATTTGTTATTTTGGTAGTAGTGTAATTGTGCTTTATATAACAATGAATGGATCAGATTGCATTGTTATTTTAGTAAAGTAAAAAAGGCAATGGAACACATATTTCAGTAAAGTAAAAAAAGGCAAGTATGACTAAGTAATATGAGAAAATAGGAGTCGATGAGATGAAAGAAAGAGGTAGAAAACTCTAACCTCAAAGCTCGAGTGAACATGAAGAGCTTCTGAGTTTCTCGATTAATAGAGTGACAGTGCAATAGTACACCATGCATATTGGATTTCTTAATTTATTTCCTTGAATAAAAAGCAAGTCTTGTCGGCAAAAACTGCACTCTATTGTCACTCTTCTTTTTCCTTGAATACATAATGAAAGTACATAATGAAAGTACGTAATGAAAGTACACAATGCTCATAACATTAGATGTCTACGATTTAGGCGTCGTCGGCAGAAGAGGAAGAGCAGTCGGAAGCATAGACGATACTACAAACCATCAACCGCAATTCTTTTTCTTTAATCTTAAACCTTTCCATCAGGACCTTCACTCTATTGTCACTCTTCTTTTTCTTGATGATTAATTTCGTGATAGCACGTAAAGCAGTAGGGGTATGCTCTGGATCAATAAACCTGATTCCGAAGAAACAATTGCATGCATAATGCCTTCGTCCATACTGGTCAGGCATGTCTTCGTCATTGTTAACGTAAACATTACACATTTGGCGACACCTTTTTGTACCAGTACACATTATCTGTGGAGGGTCAGGCTTCACACGTCTTGGGGATGATGATGATGCCATATTCGTAGTTATGTTCTTCGAAATAAGTAAATAATAAAACTTTAGTTATAAACATGAAAGCATATACAAAAAACAAAGCATGTACAAAAATGAACAAAAGAAAAATTTACCGGTTAGTAGGGAAACTTCGATTTTTGCTCAAGTTGAGATGGATGAACTAGTTGAGATGGATGAAGAAATCACCACCTTCAAACCGTTGGTTTTATAGGAATTTATGTATACGGTGCGCCTTGCTTCTGCGCACAAGGAGTTACCGATTCAAAATAACGGTAACTAGAAGTGCGCTATGTAGCTGCGCACAAATTTTTAACGGTAATTTTCTGTGCGCGTTACACCTGCGCACTAAAAGTTACAGATTCAAAAAGTTACAGAATAGGTGCGCTTTACCTTAGCGCATGGCTGAAATTTCTGTGCGTTCTACCACTGCGCACTATACTCTTCATTCTTCGAAATAGTTGCGATATGAAGGGTCTAGCACATCGATGTGGATTATGTTTGAAAAGCTTATACAAAATAGTGTTATTAGGCATATAAAGAGTGTATAAGGTCTCCCCTTCACAAAAAGTTGATCGAAAATACGCGAAAACGCAAAAACGCCTTATCGGTCCTGATGGCCTGTTAAGGTCGAGAATAGGCGGTTCGATGCCCAAACGACGTCGGAATGCAATGAAACTTGTTTTCAATGCATATTATAGCTATTTAACCTTGTCGGTAAGTTCGAGTCGAAAACTCGAGCTCTTCGAGTAACACCTCCTTTGTAAACCTTCACTAGTCTTTCATTCTTCGAAATAGTCGAAGTAGTTGAGATATGAAGGGTCTAGCACATCGATGTGGATTATGTTTTTAAAACTTATACAATTATGTGTTATCAGGCATATAAAGAGTGTATAAGGTCTCCCCTTCACAAAAAGTTGATCGAAAATACGCGAAAACGCAAAAACGCCTTATCGGTCCTGATGGCCTGTTAAGGTCGAGAATAGGCGGTTCGATGCCCAAACGACGTCGGAATGCAATGAAACTTGTTTTCAATGCATATTATAGCTATTTAACCTTGTCGGTAAGTTCGAGTCGAAAACTCGAGCTCTTCGAGTAACACCTCCTTTGTAAACCTTCACTAGTCTTTCATTCTTCGAAATAGTCGAAGTAGTTGAGATATGAAGGGTCTAGCACATCGATGTGGATTATGTTTTTAAAACTTATACAATTATGTGTTATCAGGCATATAAAGAGTGTATAAGGTCTCCCCTTCACAAAAAGTTGATCGAAAATACGCAAAAACGCAAAAACGCCTTATCGGTCCTGATGGCCTGTTAAGGTCGAGAATAGGCGGTTCGATGCCCAAACGACGTCGGAATGCAATGAAACTTGTTTTCAATGCATATTATAGCTATTTAACCTTGTCGGTAAGTTCGAGTCGAAAACTCGAGCTCTTCGAGTAACACCTCCTTTGTAAACCTTCACTAGTCTTTCATTCTTCGAAATAGTCGAAGTAGTTGAGATATGAAGGGTCTAGCACATCGATGTGGATTATGTTTTTAAAACTTATACAATTATGTGTTATCAGGCATATAAAGAGTTTGAAAACTAATAAGAGTTTGAAAACTAATAAGAGTTTGAAAACTGGTTATTAGTTGGTACATATTGCCGACTCCGAACATCGAAACCAATCATTGGTTTGGGGATCTTCATAGGTTGGTCTTCCTCACCATCTCTTTGTGTAGTGTTGTTGTTGAAATTTGTATTTCGTTTTCAAATGAATATAGTTTTTCACGTCTTGTTGTTCAGATTTGTATTTGCATTATTGTTCGGAGTCGTTTTGAATATTCAAACCAGCAAAACATAAAATTTAAAACCATCACACAAGAAAAATGCATACATAAAACATCAATCATACATAAAACATCCATCAAACAAAAACAGACGTCAAGCGTCTAATCCTGAGTCTCCTGAGTATAAGGCGGAGCATCTTCCCGAGGCACATCACCCTGAGTCATATCATCTTGGTGCGCATCCTCCTGAGTGCCGCATCCACTCCCCTGGCCACTCTCATGAACAGAATCTCGGAAAACAGGAGGTGGTGGTGGTGGTGGCATCCGCGATGCACGTGGGGGAGATGCTGCCAAAGGTGCCTGAGGTGCCTCTAAGATTGCAAGCCAACCACGAATCACATCTTCAGTGGCCCAAGGTCGATCCGAGATAGGGGTGTCTAGAAAAGAGTGCATCATGGCTTGAAGGATCTGACAACGCTGCAAACGAAACATAAATTTAATCGTTAGTTAAGGTCTAAAGATAAGTTTTGTACAAACTTTATAAAATTTTACATACCGCTAATGCATCGATAGGCACCGGGGTATATCCATAGCGAGGCGGGCGATCATGTCTCTCAGAGGATGGATCGACGACGGGATGTGAGAACTCGTCCAGCCAATCCATATAGTCATCAGACATCTTCCATGCTGGCTCTGCAACCGGCCCATCCAGATCGATCAGAGGCCTCGGCTCTGCGTCCCATGCAAGAAGAAGCTCAGGTGCATAAACGACGTCATACCTCGTGCAACCCATGGGCCGATGAAATGACAACGGCTGAATGGGTGGGTCGGGAACGGGCTGAGCCCTCCCAAACTGCCGCAGGACTCTCCTAGGGTTGTAGGCCTCATGAAATTTCCAGATGCTCAATACGCCCTCAAATCTCGTAGGAGAAACCTCTGGTGAGTTGAAGTCCAAATCTCTCCATGGCTGCCAGTTAACCTGAAACAAATAACAAGCCAAATTAGACACGTATTGCGGTAATGAAATTAAAAATATAAGAAATTAAATCCAAACCTGCTCATATCTCATGCTGTCGAGCATGCGACGGATGGCAACCAAACGCCCAGTATCCGAGCTAAGTGGTGTATACAATCCTACAGCAGCATCTCCATGGGCGAATGCAGGGTTCGTGACAAAGTGATCACGAAAATGAGGAAAGTATGCCCAGATCCAGCACTACATATAAACAATTACAGATTATTAGTAAAACTACGTGAATAGTTAAGAGTTATTCACCAAGACGTTAACGACAAGATCTTACCCTCAGAAGAATCCCACATGAACCAATGGTTGCCGTCTCGACTCTAGATGCAGACCCTAAATTGCGATACACTAACGCAAGTATGCCGGCTCCCCATGCAATGTCCCCTGTACGATCATGGTTGAGAACAAGCGCCGCGTACTGGACCTTGACACCCTTTGTCGACCTGTCCACCAAGACAGTCGAGCCCAGAAGCAAAAGGAGATACAGAGTGGCAATGTGACTCTCATTCCTGACTGGCGCATCAAACAAAACTTCCAACCGAGCATTGAGGGCACCGAAATGAATGCCACCTGAGCTATAACATGCCTTCATGTCATCAGCCTCCTGACCCATAGCGTCCGCAAGCGCCGCATAGATCTGGTCATCTGTCATAGGTGAATTGCAGCTACGACCATGTATACGGACTCTGAGGATCTGCATCACGTCATGTAGGCAGATGGTCATCTCAGCAAATGGCATGTGGAAAGTGTTGGTCTCTGGATGCCACCTCTCCACAAAAGCAGAAATCAATGCAGCATCGATCTGAGACGCTATGCCCACTCGGCGCAGCTCTGTCAGCCCAGAACGCTCAGCAAGCCTGAACCATGTACCCTCCTCAGCTGAAATATGATGCTCATAATCATGAACCTGTGCAGATCTGTACATCACCCTCAGGAGCTTCCTAGCCTAAATAAGTACAGAAAAAAATTTGCGTCCGGTTAGTAAATAAGAAACGTATAACTTATTATAAGCATTCAGATCAATGTTATTGAACATACCGGATCTAACGGAGCCGCCTCAGCCTCGGCCTCATCCCCGTCCCCATCCTCTGGCTCATCCTCTGCCTGAATATCTCCTACTCGTCGTCTCTGCCTGGGACGACGACCACCTCTAACTGGAGCCGCAACCTCCTCACCAACAACCTCCTCAACTGCAGCCCCCTCAGCGACTCCCTCAGCAGCAACACCCTCACCACCAACTTGCTCAATACCCTCCTGACCTCTCCCTCTCCCTCTCCCTCTACCTCTCCCTCTCCCTCTCCCTCTCCCACCACCTCGGCCTCTGCCTCGGCCTACAGCTTCCCCCGCACGGGCACGCTTCCTAACCTGCACCGGGGGCACCAATGGTACATCGGGAGCGGGCCCTGGAAGAGGACCACGCGACCATATCCATCTCGCTATATGCGTCTCATAAGAACACAATAGGTGAGGCGCACGTGGACGACAAATGTCCTGCATCGACTCCCCGAGCCAAGGAAAATATGTCTGTGGGGCATGGTCATCGTCGTCTAAATCTCCCGACACTGGCTCTGAAGATGCGACTGGCTCTGCAGATGCAACCGTAGGAGGAGATGATGTCGACGTTTCTGCATCTGTCACTGCAGGTAAATCCTGAAACAGAGGTGCGTCCTGGATATCATAGTCATCCGTGGTCACCTGCGCCTGTACTCGTGTGGGCTCGATAGGGTCGAACGCAGTAACATATCGACCAGGATAATCTAAGTCGTCATGGAAATCTGCTCTCTGTCCATCCATCTCCATGTGCGAACCATCTATCTCCTGCTGCTGCAGCTGTGCCTCCTCGTACTCATTCCCTGGCTCACGGCGCTCAGGTGATCCGGTGCCGAAAAATCGTTCCAGGGCCTCGAACGATAATCGCACACCGGCTGCCACATCATGTCGACGTGGAAGCCGTTCCGCTACTGGTGCGGGCATCGTGTTGCCCGTCTGATCCATGACGGCTTGTATAGTCTACATGTTTTTACATTTTTAGTATGACTAATTCATACTAAAATATTCGGAAATAATTTGCAACTTCGTAATCAAATTCGAGTCTTTACATTTTTTAATAGAAATTGTTAGAAATTTAACAATTAAGTCATAACTATTTATGACTGTTAAGTTTCTAATATTTAATTCATAATTACTAAAAAATAAACATCTCAACTAATACGAAATAATAATCACTACTATTACTAAAAAATTACAATTAATACGAATTCATAATAATTCGATTAGGCATTCGATTAATGCATAATAATCTGAAACTTAATCGTAATTATAAAAAAATACGATTAATAAGAATTTTAATATTTAATTCATACAAAACTGAAATTTATTCGTAATTATGAAAAATTACGATTAAATTACAATTAATACGAATTCTAATATTTAATTTAATTCATAAAAAACTGAAATTTAAACGTAATTATGAAAAATTACGATTAAATTACAATTAAGATACGAATTCTAATATTTAATTCATAAACTTAAATTGAATCGTAATTATTACAAAAATAAATTACGAATAAATTTCCAAAATTAAATACGATAAATATTTGAAAAAAGCGGGTTTAGAAATTTTATACCGAATAAAGATCATGCGGTGTCTCCGGAACCCGAGTCGCCGGAATAGTCGCCGGAATAGTCGCCGGAGGAGCGTTTGCCGCTGCCAACGCGGCTCGAGTCGCATACCGCCGGCCACCTCCATCCACCAACGCTTCATCGTCGGACAAGGTCGCCGGAGGTGGCTCCGTTGGGACGGAAGTCGCCGGAGGTGTTGGGATTGGGACGAAAGTGGTGTGGTCGGGACCGGAAGAATGAGGGGGTTCAGAATCCATTGACGAAATTGTGTTTAGACGAGGGAAACGCTCGGAAATGGAAGAAATCGTAACGGCGCCGTCGAGCTACAGTAGAAAATAAAGAAAGAAGGAGGAAGAAGAAGAAGCTGCTGCGCGCAGGGTTTAATAAACCCTGTGCGCAGTTCTTCTGCGCACTAATATGTGCGCACAAGTTCAGCGCACACGTTCGGGAATCCGAAACGTTGTGCGCTGAACTTTTGCGCATTAGATATTATGTGCGCTTTGTTACTGCGCACACATTTGACAGAAATCGTCAGAATTTTCACATTTATCCCGAAAATACCCTTGTGCGCAAGAAAACTGCGCACTAACTTATGCGCATAACATCTGCGCACTAAATTGCGTGTATATAGAGAAAAAGTCGCGTGCATATAGGCGTTTCGTTGATCTAATGGCTGAGAATATTCCAGTGCTTTCTAACAAATTTATACACGAAGGGGTATTTTCGTCATTTTACTTCACATCCCAGAAGAGCTTTCTCTCCCGATGCCTCATCCATGGCGATTGGGACTTTCTTGCGCTTAATCTTCTCACTCGAGATACCATCCTCTTTCTCTCCCAATGCCTCATCCATGGCGATTTGGAGCTAAGAAGCCAGGATCAGCTCTCTTCTGCGCTTAATCGTCTCACTCGAGGTACCATCCTCTTTCTCTCTCGATTTAATCTTGAAATTTTGGACCGAGTTTGTTGTTTAACCTAGTGCTGAGATTGTCTTGTAACGAGTTAAGAACATCAAGGTTGTTGATTTGATTGTGTTCTGCGCTTAATCGTCTCACTCCCGGTGCTTTATCCATAGCGATTGGGAGCTACGAAGCTGACTAGGCCGAGCTACGAATGACGCACCTACTCCTCAGGTCTTCTCCTTCCTCTTCTCGACTTCTATGGCGGCTAGACAAGCCAGCCTTTCACACACGAATTCCTCAGTTCCTCGCTCTGCCACGAACGACAAATTTCTGTTGCGGATCGAGCCAAGCTACGGGACCTAATTTCTGCTTCAAGGTATGTAATTAAGCTTAGTTAGTTATCGCCTCAAACCTAATTTCTGTCCAATTTGTCTCGCTTTGTTATTATGTTTCGCTTCAAATGAACTTTAAATCTCTTCTTTTCTGTTTACAGATTCTGTGACTACTGATTTGCTTGTTTAGCTCCGCATCACCGTCTTCTCCTCATGGCGGCAAGTAAGCATACATACACTTTTTGGTTGAAATTTAGCTTGAAAACATACTTTGTTCTCTTTCCAAAAGATTATAATCGCCTTCATCGTTATTCGTTTCCTTTGCTGTCTTTATGAACTAATTTGAAGTTAGAAAAGCTTTATCTTGCTGTTTTGACAGATCTTGTATATGAATATTTAGCTGTTGTATAGTGTATTCATGTTCCTTAGGGTTTTCTTCTCCTTATGCGTGTATATTTAATTTGGTACTTAGGGCTTGAGTTTGAGAAAAATTGTGAAATTGGGGTTTTCTCCAAGCTGACTAACACATATTGCCTTGTTGCAATTGGTGGATCTGAAAGCTTCTACAGGTTCGGCTAGTTTTTATGAAATATCACTTTCTTTTTTGCTGATAGGGGCGTTTTTAATTTTCTTTTGTGTGTGATTTCTGTAGCACATTTGAGTCTGAGTTGGCAGATGTAATTCCCGTTGTCAAGACATCTATTGGTGGAACTCGAATAATCGGAAGATTATGCGTTGGTTAGCTCTGCCTCTTTCGAAGAACGTACTCTTGCATTTTTTGTTTCGGTGCATACATTGACATGCTTCTCTCTCTATTGGCAGGAAACAGGAAAGGGCTTCTTCTTCCTCACACAACAACTGACCAAGGTGAGTCTATGTGTGTGAAGGTTTCAAGACAAAGTCTATGTTTGTGAAAACAATTGCTATCTGATATTTTTTATTGCTTTCTCAATTTCTCATGAGCCTGTAATTTACTTTTTATTTCTCTTGGTTTGGATGTTGGAATTTGTTTTCCACTTTCAGATTATAGTTACTGTCACGTCCTTAAATTATAATGTGGGAAAGGGATTAATTTATTGAGACAGTATATTAAATTTAATAGCCATCGGGATTAAATTTACTTGCCATCAGGATTTTATCCAACTTAAACACAACATCTAAATATTTGGAATGCATTAACATGGATGAAGGCGCAGTAAGTGGCAAGTCCTGAACCATTAGGTGAACTCTTTCCAGAAAGAATCAAGAAAATGGAGAGGTTAACATGTTTTCCTAAGATGAACCTAGCTCATGTATACATTGAACCTAGCTCATGTATATATTCTATCCTTTTCTGGTAATCTTAAAACACTAGTGGAAAAAACACTTGTTGCAGCGCCCTTGTTGAGGCGGGCAGAGTTTTGTCCGCCTCAACAAACATCTGTTGAGGCGGGCAAAAATTTGACCGCCTCAACAACCAAAAAAAAATTGGACTTGTTGAGGCGGGCACTAACTGCCCGCCTCAACAGATATCGTCTCAAAACATTTAGAGGCAGGCGTTTTGTGCCCGCCTCAACAGGTCATCGTCTCAACACAGCTAGGTTTTGCCAAGTATTTATCCTACCCATATATATTCACGGATCATCATTTTGAGGCGTTGATTAGGTCTAAATTTTTTAATCTAACGGCTTAAAATGATTTGTGCTTTCTCTCGTTCTCCTGTTAACGCCTCTAATCAGATACACTCATCTCCTTCCTCCTCCCCTCTCCTCCGACCCCGTCCCTGAACATCTCCTCCGTCAACTCCAAACAATCCGCGCCACCATCAACCACCTCACTCGCCTCCAACCTCCTCCTTCATCATCTTCCTCCTCCAACTCCCCCCCCCCCCATCAGATCTCCTCCTCTTCTCCAACTTCGCACCAATCGCCTCCTCCTGCCATGACTTCCCTGACCTCCTCCACACCTTCATGACCTACACTCCCTTCTCCCTCTGCCCTCCCGACTCCCCTCTCGCTGAATCCCTCCTCCTTCATGGCTGCCAGCCCCTCCCTCGCCGCCGCTGCTTCTCTCGCACGCCTCCTAACCCTAGATTAACCCTAGGTTACTATCTCACAAATCGGATCTCGATCTCACCATTTCTCAGCTAATCGGGATCTCCAACTCCGCGAAATCCCCGATCCGGCTCGGAATCGACGTCGGCGGCGGATCTGGAACGTTCGCGGCTCAGATGAAGGAACGTAACGTCACGATTCTCACCACAACGATGGACTTAGGATCGCTGTACAGCGAGGCGGTAGCACTCAAGGGACTGGTGCCGCTACACGTGCCGCTTCAGCAGCGGCTTCCGGTTTTCAGCTTCCTCCTCACCAGATCTGCCCATTCCGAGTGCACACTTCCTCGTCGCCACTTCCTCACCAGATCTGCATAGATCTGCCGCCGTCTTCTCCCTCTCTCCTGTTCATCATTTCAATTGCCGTCTTCTCCCTCTCTCTTGTTCATCATTTCAATTTCAATTTGTTCATCATTTCAATGTAATGGTTTTAATCTCTGTTGTGTCAAACAATCATAAGCTCGAACTGTGTTCTTCTGTTGTTCATCATTTCAATTTGTTCATGTAATGGTTTTAATCTCTTTTTATTGATTAATGAAGTCAGATCTGCAGAATTGTTTTTACATGATTTTTATTGATTTAATGGAAACGATGTTCTTCTGTTGGTTAATGGATTCATTCGCCATAGAAGTCAGATCCGCCATTGTTTTGTTGTTGAGCTTCGTTAGAGGCGGGCCAAAGAAATATTTGTTTAGAGGCGCACAAACTGCCAATTTTCATAGATTAGAGGCGCACAAACTGCCAATTTTCATAGATTAGAGGCGTGCAACAACAAGTCCGCCTCAACAAGTTAGTTTTTTGAGGCGGGCAGTTGAGAGGCTAGGCATAATTTTTGCATACCTGTTGAGGCGGGCGCTATTTTGACCGCCTCAACAAGTCACTTGTTGAGGCGGACATTTGCCCGCCTCAACAAGTATTTACTTGTTGCAGCCCCCCTCTTGCAGCGATCCCTGCCCGCCTCAACAGGGTTTTTTTTTCCCGCCTCAACAGGTGTTTTTTCCACTAGTGAAAGGTTTAATGTAGCCAAATTGCCCTACCGAATTAATCTGTTCCTTGTAGGTTAAGCAGATTTTTCTCGGTTGTTCACTAACATGAACTTGTGGGTTCACCAACATGAACTTGTGGGTTCACCAAGATGAAGTTGCAACAGTAAGCTCAGTTGCTGTCATGTTTACATATTAAGCAAGATTTTCATATTGAAAGACTCTAACTTCGTTTATGTTAGATTGTTGAATCCATTCTGAACAAAATCTTGGAGGAGTTTGATCATCGGCTGGCTAGCAATAAAGAATTGTTATGTGATTATGGTTTTCTGTAAGACGATCTTTTCAGTTGTGAAGAATATAATATTCTTCATGTGTTTCGACAGTTAAGAGCATCGTTGGCTCATGTTGAAGTTTCAGACACCAACCAGTCTCCTGCAGAGCCAATGCTTGATACTATATATAGGTGAGAGTTCACTCTCTAATTTTTATCTATGCTAAATTTTTCTACATGCTCTTTGTTTAATCTCACACTGTTCTCAATTTATTTTTATTAGCCATCATTTTGTGATGAGATGGATGACAAGAATGATGAACCGGTGAGTTTCCCACTTACCTTTTGACATATTTGTCAAACCTGCAGAATCCACCATCTGATGAGAGAATCAGTTAAGAAGATCCCACTTACCTTTTGACATATTTGTCAAACCTGCCAGCAATTGCATCTGCAAGGTCAGAAAGCACAGACATAAGAGATTAAGGTGATGCAAGTTTATCTAAGAATGATATATCAAACTAGAAACAAAAGAAGAAGAAATTTAAGGAAGCAGTTCATATGTATTACTGTGTGGAGTAGAAAGAAAGGGGAAGAGGAGGAGAGAGATGGAGAGCAATCGTCTTCCCTTCGGCTTCTTCAACGACGGCAAATTGGCAGGCTTGTCCTGTCGTTTTGGTGATGCTGCTTGGGTATGAACTAGGGTGGTTGTTGTGGTTGCAGTACTAACGTGAGCCATCACTAGGCTTGTATTAAAGTTGGAGCTTATTGATCATAGCATTAGGAAGGTGGAGGGAGGTTCTTATCCGAGCTGCACTTTTTGAGGCATTTTATCTCAATTTCCAGTGCTCATACTTTTGAGTTTATTTATTCTAATAGTTTCTAGTGTATCTTCACTTTCTAACTATTTATGTTTACTCTTTGCAACCTACTGTTATGAACTAGTTTCATGATCTACAAGGCAATACACATAAACTTGTTTACATAAATAATTTCTATAGTTGGAGTAAAGCAAATAAAGACTTCAAAACTGCATTTGCAGCGGAGCTTAGTGTATCTTCACTTGTTTCATTATCTTCTTTGACATTCATGACCTTGGCAAGAGCAAACACTGCAAATAATCAAAAGAACATAAGAAGTTGCAAACAAATAAATTGGTTCCCAAACTTATAATTGGTGGTTCATAAAGTGTAAAATGGAGACTCACAAACATCTAAAATTTATAATGACATTCTCATGAACTTGTAATGACATTCTCATGAACTTACCATGAACTAATAAGAAAAAACTTGTGAACCTTGAGAAAAAGTTCGATGAACCTGTAATAGTACATTGTTGAACCTTTAATAGTACATTGTTGAACCTGTAATAGTACATTGTTGAACCCACATAAAAAATCTAAAAAACCTACAAGTAAAAATTAATGAACCCTCTTGAAATCTACAGGTTTAACTTGTTGAACCTACAGGTCTAACTTGTTGAACACGTAATCACGAGTCATAACACAAATGAAATAGAAAGCCAACACACTATCAAGAAGAAGAAAAACATAGGTTCAAAACATAGGTTCCCAATAGCTAAAAATGGAGGTTCATAAATTCATGAAAATGTACGTGTAAATCAATGAACCTATATTACTAAATCATTGAACATGTATGATTAAATCATTGAATCTATATGAGCTTGTTTTAATGAGTAAATCATTAACTTGTGTTAGTGTATTACTCATGAACATGAGAACCTGTGAATCTAGAATTATAGGAATGTTGAACTTATTCTTAAAATTACTTGAACCTGATATATTGAATGTATGAACTTCAGTTTGTACTTCTATGAACCTCGTTTTGTACTAATGTGAAACGTTCTAATTGTATGAGCTTCACTGAGCTTTTATGACTAAATTGATGAACCTGTAAGCGTAAACCAATGAACTTGTATTGTTTTTTATTCGTTTAGATTACACCTATTGCACTCATGTAATTTTTAATTACTTATGTTTATAATCTTTCAATAACAGGGTCACTGTATTATAAAATCTTAATCTAAATAATCAATGAACCTCTACTATAAATTGGTGAACCTCTTTAAAACATCATGAAACCTATATTGTAAAGTCGCAAAAGTAAAAAAAAACTAATGAACCTGCAAACTAAACTTGATGAACTGATATAAAAAATCCCATAAACACTTACAACAAAACTAATGAACCTACAAGTAAATAATGATGAACCTACATGAAAAAATCTAATGAACCCTTAAGAAAAAACTAATGAACCAATAAGTTAATAATGATGAATACGCATAAAAAAATTCCATTAATGTGGAACAAAAGTTCGATAGAAAATGGTTAGGTTCATAGCAGTAGGTTCATGAAATTATACATCGAGGTTCATGGACGATACTAAAAAGGAAAAATGGTGGATATGACAAAAGTTTAAAAAGCAAGTGAAACAAATTAAAAATCATCTCATACGTGAACTAACTAGGTTCATCGCATACGTGAACTAACTAGGTTCATCGCATACGTGAACTAACTAGGTTCAGCGCATACGTGAACTAGGTTCATTGCATACGTGAACTAACAGGGTTCATCGCATGTGTGAACTAGGTTCATCGCAAAGGTTCATGAACCTACAGAATACAAGCCAACGAAGGGCGCTATGCGCAATTCGTATGTTTATTATTCTTACGAGGCGCGCATAGCGCGCTTCGTTTTAGACCATTAATGATAAAATGATCATGAACTTTCTTGATGATAGGCATAAACCTTCTTGTTCAAAACCATACGTGAACTAGGTTTATCGCATACGTGAACTAGGTTCATCGAATATGTGAACTAGGTTCATCGCATACGTGAATTAACTAGGTTCATCGCATACGTGAGTGAACGAGGTTCATCGCATTCGTGAACTAGGTTCATCGCATTCGTGAACTAGACTCGTCTCTGGACTATCCACAAGTGATTTTATCGAGTCTAAGTCAGTAAGAGGAACCCCATAAAGTCTTTCCATAGTCAGAACTCTTCGGGTGGTGCAATGACGATACACTGCAGGAGCTGTAGCCTGTCTTGTCAGCCCCATGGTTTCCAAATATAACCTAAAAGACTCGATATTTGTAGCCTCCTTAGTGAAGTCACTTCTTCTAGCATTGACTCTTTAATATCTTTCACAGTTCCAACCTAAAGTAACGCATGGATAAGATTTTATACTCAAGTGTAGAATTAAGGTGGGAAATGTGAAGAGAGCCTTATTTACCAGGGATGTACGCTTGAGGTCAGGATTCAAGAACTCCAAAATACGAGCAACAACATAGACAAAGTTTAGATCGGCAACTAGAATATCTTCAATCCCTGGCTTTAAGACTTTGATCACTACATCTGCCTTGGGAGCTTTTTAACCTTGCAGCATGAACCTGAATAGACGGTTAGACATTTGTTGAATATAGTAAATGGAAAAGAAATGACATAGTACACAAAAAAACTTGTGCTTGAGAAAACTCAGCAAGTACAGTCAAGTCAACCTATCGAAGGATAACTGAGAGCACCAAGAAGAAAAGAAAGATCACAGTCAGGCAAGCACGCAGATGAAAAAAACCCATAAAACTCTTTGAAGTTGTGAATGAACCTATATACATAAATAAATGAACCTAAGAGAGTAAATTGATGAACCTATAAGCATAAATCATGATGAAGGTTCATACCTATAACCTAAACGAGAGATGCACTACATCCATTTTCAAGTAGTTATCTGAGAATCAACAATATAAATCTCATGCGTTCATTCTTACAGTAAACATCTTGAGTGCAAGGAAAAGACAAACAGCTTACTTGATTCCAGCTCTCCTCTTCCATTGGTCCTCTAAGCCAGCTTGTGTTTTTCCGTTCTTTGTAATCGGAGTGTCAAATAAGAATCGGTTGAATACACGAGCACGGACATGAGATTCTACAAAGTACAAACCACCATTCATTCAAGTACACAAATTGATTCAGTACCATAACTAAGCACATATGAATTAAAATTTTAGGGCTCTCCCCTACTAATTCGTGTATTCAAAGAACAAGAACAGAGCTACATATGGATACTTTATACACAGACCTGAATTTCTACAACTAATGAACCTGACAAAACCCTGATTATCATGGCATACGTGAACTAACTAGGTTCGGCGCATACGTGAATTAGGTTCATCGCATACGTGAACTAACAGGGTTCACTGCATGTGTGAACTAGGTTCATCGCAAAGGTTCATGAACCTACAGAATACAAGCCAACGAAGGGCGCTATGCGCAATTCGTATGTTTATTATTCTTACGAGGCGCGCATAGCGCGCTTCGTTTTAGACCATTAATGATAAAATGATCATGAACTTTCTTGATGATAGGCACAAACCTTCTTGTTCAAAACCATACATGAACTAGGTTCATCATATACGTGAACTAGGTTCATCGAATATGTGAACTAGGTTCATCGCATACGTGAATTAACTAGGTTCATCGCATACGTGAACTAGGTTCATCGCATACGTGAGTGAACGAGGTTCATCGCATTCGTGAACTAGGTTCATCGCATACGTGAACTAGGTTCATCGCATACGTGAACTAGGTTCATCGCATTTTTTATGAAAATGTGAACCGAGTGAACCAAAAAAAAGAGAATATGACAATAATGAAACTAAAGAGGAAGACATCAAGAGTCAAGACCCATATAATAATTGGTTAAGCTTAGGGTATCAATGGTCGCTAATTTTAAATATAGGATTCATGAAAATTTAATAGAAGAGATATTGAAAAAATGAAGGTTCATAAACTAAAAAATGGAAGTTCATAAGACTTTATTTTAATTGGTCGAAAATAATAAAAAGAGTACATACTTGTACTAATGTTCTTGCAACCTAGTTGACAATAATCTAGTATGAAGAATTGGTCGAAAATGGAAGTTCACAAAATAATAAAAAGAGCATTCCCAAAATAATAAAAAGAAATACATGTTCGTTGTACACATACAGGTTCAACCATTTACACATACAGGTTCAATGATTTACACATACAGGTTCAATGATTTACACATACAAGTTCATTGCTATTATCATACAAGTTCATGATTTTTTTATACTTCAAATAAGAAATAAACAAGTCTTGCTAGTTCACGAGTTCTAACTTATTAGTTCATTAGTCTAACTTGGAGGTTCATGAGTTATAATTTGCGGGTTCATGAGTTTTGTGTTACATATTTATGAATTATTTTCTAGCAGGTTCATGAGTTTTGTTTTGTTGGTTCATCGAATTTTCCTTACAGGTTTAAGCAATTTTTTTTGTGGATTTATCACTTTTAACTTGTGGGTTCTTTAATTTTAATTTGCAGGTTTATAAAGTTTGTCTAATTATTCATAGTATTTTCGATGTGAGTTCATCAACTTATCTTGCATGTTCATGAATCTGTGTCTATGTAATTTGACAAGTCAAGAGCAATGCAATAAATATCGAAAAGAGTAATGAACCTTCATTGTGAACCTCCATTTATAAGTTTGTGAACCTATGTTATAAGTTTTATGAACCTCCATTCAGTTTCATTAAAATCGATGAAATTGTAAGTTAAAACGGATGAACTTACATGGTAATCTCATGAATCCATGAGATAAAACTAGTGAACCTAAAAAATAAAACAATAAACTTGCATGAAAAATTATAAAAAGAAATACATGCTCATTGTTGTACACATACAGGTTCAACTATTTACACATGCAGGTTCAACCATTTACACGTACAAAATTTCTTAAAATACACAAACTTGAAAGGCATATATGGGGTGCCTGTTTCAATATGAGATTTGAGGACCTCAAACCACAAACTTTGAGCCTGAACAACCTTCTTTGCTTTTCCCTATAGCAAAATATAGGATTGGAGGTCTGTTAGCTAAGAGCATGCTAGCTAATGACAGAATTAACCAGATATAAAAAATTCTATTATCATGGGAATTTTGTCTGAATTCTTCATCCTCCATCCTTGAATCCAGCAGAACCAATGCCTCCCAGAGTCGACAATAATCTAGTCTGAATCCTTCATCCAATTCTTTGTACGTCCCATGGTCGAGAAGCACTATATTTAATCATAGCATACGTAAAAATAGACTTGAGTTTACAGCAATCACAAGAACTCCAGTCTATATCGTAAATGAAAAATAGGAAATTTGTAGATTGACTAAACAATAAACCTAGGGTGAAGCCCTTTTGTCCATGTGGAGCAACTAAGATATTCCCAGGATGTAGATCTCGATGCACAAAGCCATGAATGAAAATCATACTAGCACATACTTGTACTAATGTTCTTGCAACCTACAATTACAAATAGATCTATCACATAGCATGATTTAAAAAAGCATCTACACAGGCACGGATAACAAGTTGTCCGTCATGAAAAATACAGCAAGTGTTGCACTATAAGGTTATTGGACACCAGAGAGGACAACATACCTCTAAATCTTACTCCTATTAGCCTGGAGCTGTTTATGCTTCACAAAGTCATTTCAGCTTTTACTGTACAACACAAATGACTTAATTTACTTTTGATGATGGAGAACATACATCAGAATCATGCAGAGTTATATGGTGTGGATGAAATCGTGTAGCATTTGACTGATGCATGACATGAAACTACACTACTTGGTAACAATAAGCTTAGATCTAGCATTACCCTGTGTAATCCTGGACTGCTTTCCAAGCCCCACATGCACCATCAGCATCTCCCCTCCTTGCTTAAGTTGTGCAGCATGGGCGCTAGCCCTTGTGTGTTTGGCGGAATATCTAACCATCTCCACCCACACCCTCGCAATCAGCTCTCACATCCCAATCATATTAGCCTTCTCCTTCACTTTCTGCAGCGCCTTTGCTAGCTGAACCGCATCAAACACCACCGACTTACAACACCGACTTATATCCCTCGGGCTCGTGTCTGTACTGACATCAAACATTCTCTTGCAAGAAGTCTTAAGCCTCTGCTCCTCCCCCTCCTCTTTCACCATTTTGGGTAATACCTAGTCGAAAAGATGTTCGCCTCTGCGCAAGTGTCCCAGAATCTCACTTCGTTTATTCCTGCAACAGAAAACATCAGCACTGGCTGTCATGTAATCTGACATTGTCTTGGCGAACCTGCAGTGGTTTTCTTCGTGGGAAGACTCGTCTTCTTGCTATAGAAGCTCGGTCACAATGTGCTAGAGGAGAAGGCACTTGTCGTACTCAACGTCAGCAGTCCACCTGTAGAACTCAAACGTCAACAATACACCTATGATATAGACATTGAACCCATGAACCAGCATAGAAAACAAATGAACCCATGAATCCGTATGGAAAAATGACGAACCTATTAATTAAAACTGATGAAAAAATCCAATGAACCCCCAAGATAAAAATCATGAATCTTGAAAACACACCTCCTTTAGCAAAACTGTATAAATAAAAAATAAAGGGATGATAAAAGTCACACACATGATATCATACTATAGTCACATATGCCTAAGATTCATACATTGTTCTCTTACCTTTCAAGACCTTCTCTGATTACTTCTGGATTAACATCTTAGACCTTCTCTGATTACATCTTAGACTGGTTTGGTTGGTATACATTGTTCATATCTGAAACTATGCATATATCACAGGTGCTTGTACAATAAAAAAAACTTCAACAAAACTTCAATAAAACATACATACTTGATAGAGTACTTGATTAGCTCATAAGGATTGTTCCCACAATTTACAAAAACTTATTCATCAACTTGAACAACTCGAACATCAGGATCACCTATTATAAAGGTTTTTGAACCTTTTATGATGTGGTATATAAACAAGATGACAAGATGTTTACATTATGCGCCTTATTTCAATATCAAAGTAAACATAAAAGTCACCTTGTGGGACACCAAAATACTGTTTAGTTTGTTGACCATGATTGAAACCAATATATCTCCACAAAAAAATTAGGTTCACAAGATTGTCAACTTTTAGGTAGCACACGTATAGAGGATATGAGACTGAGGGATTACATGTAGATATATTCAAAAAAGCTAAGTATGAAAAAAGAATAGAGCTTACCAAGAAGCCAGCTTGAGAAAGAGCAACAGAGATTGTCTATAACACCTACAACTAAATCACAGAAAAATTAAATCAAGCCTGCATATCCTGATATTTAGATTCTGAATTCACAGAAAAATAAAATCTATATTGCATGATATAACAACACCTACAACTAAAAATCAAGCCTGCAGTAGCAAGTTCATGCGGTTACATTATCAAGTTCATGTGTTAGGACCAGCGAGTTCATGGGAATTTTTTTAACTCTCATTCTAGTAATATAGGTCTTTTAACTGATAAACCAACAAGAACAAGTTCTCACAGTTGTAAGCAACAAGAACATCTGCACTTAAGTTGTAACTACTCAGCAAGTATTGAATATTCAATGGACAGAAATCATCTAGGGTTAATAAGTGTACCTGATCCATGGCGGCTAGAATATTGCAATCATAGCATAGAGAGCTTATAAACGCGATCCTCACCTAGACGCCAACAAGTTCATAAGAAAATTCCGACCCCTCCTACTTCCAAAACAAAAAACACATTGAAGATATCAGAAATAGAAGTTGAACAGTGAGAAAAAGCAAAGGATGCATTACTCAGTCAGCAGGTCTGCAATTCCTTTATAAGTAATGTTTTGAGGCTTGTTAACTGCATCCATCACAACCTGAAACAAAGAATCCAGACTCTAATATCAAAATGAAGACTTCAAAAATAACCTGCAGCTTTCTCACTTAAATTCCATAATGATCACCAATCATAGAAGCTCTCAAATATGCATTTCAAATTTCAAACATGAAAATTATACGGAGTACTATCTTTCTTGGGGAAGTTCAGCAGCTTCCAATCAATCTGAGTCAAATCAAAGAACTTTATTTTACCAATGCATGAACCTCTCTATGTACATTGTTGAACCTTATAGTACAAACCCATGAACTTCATAGTACTCATCAATGAACCATAGATTTACTGTGTATTTTGCTTGGAAACAACACTATAGAAATAAGCATTTGGTTCATTGATTATGTATACAGGTTCATCATACTTGAACTGGCTGAATAAAAGCTGAGAATAAACCCAAGGAAAATCATAAAACACAAAAAATGCAGCAAAAAGAGGAGAAAGCAAGACATTCAAATCAGATTATATTAAAATCAGGTTATTTTAAAATCATATAACCCAAAAAATGCAGCATGAACAAATGAACCTGCAGTTATTCCTTTTACTGTATAAATGCATCAAATAATGTAACAAAAAAAAGAAATCATTGGAGATACAGTATCATAACTAAGCATGAACAAATTCCAGTATCCATAACATAATTTGGTTTACAAAGATGGATAAAATCTTCATTTTTTTAGTTATGTCTCTACATGACCATAGAAGTTTTATGAAGCAAGCTATTTGACACACTAAAAAAAGGACAATTTCAGCCACAGATACTGCAACCTTCATTTTGACAATAAAGTTCATTGCAGAAACCAGAGGAAAGTTTCATACAGTAACACAAATGAGCAGAAACCTAAAGTTCATTGCAGAAACCTAAAGTTTGACAATAAAGTTCATTGCAGAAACCAGAGGAAAGTTTCATACAGTAACACAAATGAGCAGAAACCTAAAGTTCATTGCAGAAACCTAAAGTTTGACAATAAAGTTCATTGCAACCTAAAGTTTTACAATAAAGTTCATTGACAATAAAGTTCATTGCAGAAACCTAAAGTTCATTGAGAATAAACCAACAGTTTGAAAATACAGTAACACAAATTAGCAGAAACCAGAGGAAAGTTTCATATAGCTAGTAATTAAGTGAGTATGCAGGTTAGAACTAACAAACCTTATAACTGGCTTCTGCTTGAGAGTTCAATGCACAAAATCACATCAAGTTCAGTATTTTATACCTACAGCACATTCAAGTTCAATGGTTTATTAGTTCCCAAATTTCATTGCAGCGATGCAATTTGCAAGAGATAAGGGTGGAGCAGATAAGAACCTTGTGGAGGCGATCGAGAGTGAATGAGAGAAGCTCAGAGAGATAGGGTTGTTGGTAAATCCAGATTAGGTTTTGCTCAATTGTTCTCCAATCTTCACTACATTACAACGCTCCAACTGTCGCTCCATTACAGTGACGGCCATCGATGCTCCACAAAAGTCGCCATGAAGAATCTGTTTGAGCGAGGTAGCGTCGTCCCGGAGAACTTGTTCGGATTGCCATGGAAATCGCTGAAGCTTTTCGGATTGCTGAAAATCGCCATCCAGGATTGGGGAAATCGCCCTCTGAAAATCGCCTGGGGAGACAATTTTGGACCGAGGGCAAATGCCGTCTTTTTTCTATTTTTTTTTGTCAAAATCACAAAAATGCTACCGTCTCTTCTTTTCCCTTGTCTTTCTTATGTGTAATCCTGAACCCTCGATTTTATAAATCCAACGGCTCTAGTTAATTTTAGTTCTTATCTTAAGAAGAGTTTCCATACAACTCACCTCTTATTTCTAATGTAGTTGTTTATCTTAATGTTTCTCGTAGGCATGAAATGAAGCGACCAACTATTCAAGCTGGTAATTATAACCACCTATAATAATTAATTTAATATATCTCTTATTAATTTATTTTGATAACTAAAATAATAAAATACGCAAACAAAAAAATGATCAAAAGTCTAAAAAAAATTGACCTCAAAAACTCGTTGGTTAACCCGAACCGCCTAATAATTTGTATGAACCGACTTGACCTAATACCCGAAATCACTGAACCCGTGCTCAACCCGAATCCGAGATTACTGAACCCGAACCCGACCTGACCGACCCGATTGACAACTCTAGTTGAGAACCTATATGAGAGTTTGCGATCATCCCAAGATAAACACTATAAACCTTATATGAAATTTTGATTGGGTCAATTTACTTTAATAACTGGCTTAGCACAAAGTCGCTCTATATGCGACTTCTATAAAAAAAATACAAAGGACAATCACACATATGCTTCACCCTTATCTTTGTTTGAGTTGTGCTTTTCTGTATCTTTTTTCTATTTTCCACTTCGCCCTTCCTATTATGCTCTCATTATCTTAGCCTTGCAGAAAGAGTTGTTGTTGAGACAATCAGAATTAGAACTAAAAAGCAAAGAAAAAACGGATAAACTACATGTTGATGCACAAAAGAGTGTAGATGAATTTTGGTACTACAAACAAAGTTAGAGAAGTGTGTAGAGCAAGTAGACACTCTGAAGAAACAAGTCAACCAACTTCACTATAATTTGAAGGATAAGGAATAGTTGATTATCGGACACGAATAAAGAGAAATGTGTTTAGAGAATAAGAACGCAAATGTCAAACTTTGATTAGAGATTTGCTAAGCCATTCATATAACTCTAATGTTTCTAGAGTTCTTCCATCTTATTTTCATATTTAAGTCATGATAGTCATCGTAGAAAGGAAGTTTAGCAGTGTAAAAAATCAGTGTGATTCAATATAAGCAATCAGAGATATTTAAGCATTTGAAGGAGATATCTCAGCAGGGTGATCATGTAAGCAACTTAAAGATGAACTTGAAAGCTCCCTGAAGGTTGTGAAATTTTTTCAGCCCAAAAATACGGATTTTGTGCTCAATACCGGTGAGCCTTAATCTTCATCAACCTTGCATAATAAGGAAACAAATTATGTATGAATATTGATGTATTAATATCTTCTATTTACATAGGCTAGAGTGACTGTCTTTTTCTGTTTAAAAAAGAGTCATAAGATGTACCCCTATCATTTTCTTGATCGATACTGTTTATAAGTTTTACTTCATTGACGCTACGTTTTGTATTGAAAAATTATGAATATAATTATCTCTTTTAATTTCGGGGCATATATTTAACAACGTTAAACTGCATATGAAAGTATTTAGTTGGATATAGTTATTCAATTGCTCCCATGTACTGATGTACATACGTGATCAATCACTAGTTTCTCGACTAAACCTTATTCCGAAGTAAGACATTTTTGGGTTTGGGCCTACAAGTTATAACTTATTTTTGAGTTTGAAAGACTTGTGCTCAATTATGAGTTGGCCCTTTTGGATCTGGGAGATGTATGGGCTTTCTTCTACTAGCCAGTAGCTTCAGATTTTGTTTTGTGTGTGATGAAAGTCATGAAACACACTAGATTATGCATGGATATCTTTCCTTTTTATATTTTATTTGGGGTGAAAGTGGATGAGCCGTCTCATAAGCTCATACTTCCAATAATAACATTGGATTTTCTAAAGAAATAGGATTAGAGTCTAAATTAGAAAGATTTGCTAGATTTATGTCAAATTTCATTAAATCCTCTATTGTGATAGGTTTATATTTTTGGTTTACAATTTCCTATTCAAGTAAGCTTAACCTATGCCCTTAGGTTAGAAAAACCGTAATAACATTAAAGAAAGATATTTATAACTTCGTATTTGGAGGCTTTGGAGCCTTCCACGGTTCCACCTAAAAAATCCGAAAATAAATATCTTCATTAGATATTTTGTCTGTTAAACTTAAAAAAATCATAAGTACGAGATCTTGAAAATCACGGGCAAAATATCAAATTTCCAAGACAACCTAACAACAACAACAAATTCATTAATTTAACAGGAAAAATGTCGGCTTTTATTTGTAATAATAAATAAATAAATGCTTACTGTATTTTTACGGAAACATTATTTCCACTCAAAAAATGGACTTTACACTCAGGTAGTCTCGCACCCGCATTGTGGGACTTTGAAAACGTCTCGCACCCGAATTGCGGGACCAGGAAAAAGTGAATGGGTATCCGAATTTTTTTTTTTTTAATTATTTATTATTATTTTTTCAACTTTATTAGTTTTAATTAAATTTTAAACTTTATTAGTTTTAATAACTTTTAAACTTTATTACTACGCAGACGCATTGCGGGTGCGTGATTGTTGTCCCGAATTTAATATCTAACATTTGTATCATTAGTACCATTGGGTCCCATATTCCTCAGCATTTGGTGCTTCAGTTGAGAACTTACAATTAGAATCATTGGATCCGGATCCCATGTCACGATCGGAAGTAAGATCGGAGGATCGTACAGGATCGGACAAGATTGTAAGATCCTATGATCAGGATCGCAAATGCAAGATTTACCTCATTTTTATTGATTTTTTTTACTGAACTACTTCTGTAACTGATTTTTTCTTAAACTAAATTTATTTTCAATGCTATTTAGGTGCATACAAAAAAGAGAAATATTTTAAACGCACAAAAGATTTATGATTTGCAATTTAAACCTTAAACATAAGCAAAAAAAAATAAAAGAGAAATCGTTTACACACTAATGTTATTTTCTAATAGTATTCGTAATGTACAACCTTAAACTGAAGCAAAAACAACAAATTTATTTTTCAATGACGTTCTCTCTCAGTTTGTCGAGAATGCCGAGCAATTTGTAATCAATGGCGACGACAAGAATGGTATTACAGTTTGTTTTGCTTCTAGTGAGCTTAATGATTCTTGAAACATAGAAACATAGCTTGTAGAAGGTAATGACAATTAATTGACTTGACAGTGATCATTCAGGTCACGAATATGATGATGTGTTGTTGATGACGTGAACTTTAACGAAGATTATTTTTGTTGGTTTATTCATTATTTAGATTGATGATTGGAAGTTGTAATACTTAGAAACAATATATTTCTTGATTTTGAAAAATTGTAAACTTTAATTAACCCTCGTACAACCATTTTTAACTATGTATGACACTAATACCGATCGTATGTGAGCAAAAGTGTTTTTTTGTAGTACTTTTACTAGAAAGTCATGTCATAGTCATATTTTATCATTTTCATCACTCATTTTTCTGAAATCGTACCCCCCCACTCTCCGATCCAAAGTAGGATCTCGATTCTAACAACCATGATTAGAATTGCTAATCAAAGCATTACAGCTTGAGATGCCTTTCTCCGCCAATGATGTCCTCAACCTAGAGTTAATCAGCATCACAAATATACAGGAGATTTAATAAATAAAGCTAAATTTACACAACATCTATATGAATTAGACGCCACTACTGAATGACTAACTATTCATCTCCATAAAAAACGAGGCCAAAGAGAGAATCTTCCTTAATACAAAAATTAAAAAACAAAGATCTAAAACAATACGAAAAACTATCCAAAAGAAACCTAGTACGCAAGTTAAGATTCATTGTGTCAATCATCGCCCTGTGACCCGCCACCCTCACCACGCTCGTGCTGTGAGTTTGAAAAAAGCGATGAACGCATAATAGGATCTGCGACGGGGTGAGCTTCCTCCACCCTAAGCTGGATAATGTATTGTAGATGCCCTCTCTCATCATCAGTGATATCAGAGCTCCGCATTCGTGCTCGTGTCTCTCCGAGCACAAGGCTGAGACGTTGCATGATTATGATATGTTAATATTAAAAGAACTAATAGTATAATTAGTATAATAAACTTAAAATAAAAAATAAATATATGTATGTGTACCGCAACACTATCAAGTAATGTAGGCCGAGGAAGCGGATGGTCCCGTTGCAGGGATGTCAGATCCGTATAGGGATGAGTGATATCGAAAAAATAGTCCAAATAGAACATGTCACAGTCCCAAGCGCGACTACATGGAGCAAGAGAGTCAATGTTGAAGAGATGCTCGTCGCGTCGTGTCCACCTAAGGTAATGATCCCCGACAAACTCCAATTTGTAATTCGAGTTCGTCAAGTACATCGGTCTCACCTCCTTGCTTGGCGCGTACAGTATGTCGGGAACAATCTGTGTATACCCAAACTGTCGTAGAACCCGGCCGGGCTGATATATCTCCTCGATATCGTCGCAACGAATAAGACCAATAAACCTAGACCCTCGATGTAAAACAAGGAACTAAAACAAAAACAACAAAACCCTAAATATCCATAAAACTGAATTCGACCACCGTCATAAAATTTAAAAATATTTTAATTTTTCACGCAGCCGCAATGCGGGAGCGTGACCTTTATATAATTTTTTTAATTAAAATAATATTTTATTTAAAACAATTGAAAATTGAAAATTAATTTGTTTTGATTTAATTATTATTTTATTTAAAAATATTGTCACGCTCCCGCGTTGCGGGTGCGAGACTATTTTACGTTTTTTAAAAAAAAAAAATCGGATATTCGTTCGACTATCCCGCTCCCCCAATGCGTGTGCGGGACAATTTTACGGTCCCGGAATGCGGGTGCGTGAAGATTGAGTGTAAAAAGCAAAAACAAATGAGTGCAACTAGCATCACCCTATTTTTAATCTCCCTAACTCATTTAATGCTAATTCACTTTTAAATTTATATTTAATGTATAGAGTGTTTAAAAAATGTTTGTTGGAAGAGCCACTCACGCAGCTCGAACTGAAGATGTAAGGGTAATAGGGGAGTCCTCTAACCGCTGAACTAGAGCGGAAAACCAAAAACAAATGTATAGGGCGTTTAATTGTTTATAGACGCACTCACGCACCACCTTATTTACTTGTGCACTCAATTTAGCGGTCGACAAAAAAAAATAGTACTTTAACGTAGCGGCTATATACTCATTTATTTTGCTATTTAAACTCATATAGTCACGCATACGGTTTGCGTGGACGAGTGTATGTATCACGCAAACGCAAAGCGTGAGCGTTGCTTCAAATGGATACCCGAATATCTTATAAAAAATGCAAATGAGGCACGCCCACACAAACAGTGAGCGTGCCCTTAGAATATATTACGCTTTCCGTTTGCATGATTACCTATCCACGCCCACACATTCGGTATGCGTCATTAATTAGTTTTTTATCCTCAACATAGTAGAGTATAAATTTAACCGGATATTTTGTGCTCAACGTGATAAAACACAAAGTAGAGTACAAAACTAGAAAAGATTTACCATTTTCGGATAATTTTTGTCCTTCACCATGTTGAGTACAAAACTCAGATTTTTTTAAATTATATTGTCCGCGATTTGATTGAGAAAAAAATGAGTGGTTCGTGAATCAAACCCTTTGGTGCGCCTATCATGTGCGAATCTATATGTATGAAGTATTTTTGTTCACGTATAATTGCAACCAAGCAATATTAATATTAACACATAAGTTACACTCCCTCTAGTAATATAAGTCCTTGGAGCCTTTGAGATAAAAATTAACAATCATGTTTTAAGAATAAATTAATTTTCATTTACTTACCTAATTCAGCAACATCCAAAATATATTTGCTCTAAATAGAATTTGTCCATAAAAGTTAAGGGTGAAATTGGAAAATTTTGTAAAAGAAAAACTAAAAAGACTTATTTTTTTTACAAGAGAATGATGCTCGGGGACTTATATTGTTAGACAGAGTCAGAGAGAGTATTTTCATTTATGAATGTATTTTTAGGTTGTTTAGTGTGTGTTTGGAAAATTCATTATTATTAGAGATAACAATTATATTAAGGGATATATCTCTAGGAAAGATACGAAAGGATATGTATTATCTTGTAAATTTATTTACTATCTTGTAATCTTGTATATAAGCAGACTTTTGAGAGGCATAGAACACATTAGAAAATTCCCCAAACACATTTGTTTCATGGTATTAGAGTAAGTTACGAAATTGTAAAGAAATTTTTTTCGAAGCCATCGTCATCAACAATTCATGACAGGTGATGATATTACCGTTCGCTTCAAGCCGGAGAATCCCAAGAGGATAATCAACGACGTTGAGTCGTTGTTCTATCTCCACCCGTCCGACCACCTGGGTCTCTGCAAAAGCTCGGTGGTTTTCAAAGGCAAAAACTTCCAAGAGTAGTTTACCGCCATGGGGAATGCGTTTTAAGACAGAAGATGGGCTTTCTCGAAGGACGAATTACCAAACCCACTAACTTTGAAGGCGAGGAAGAATGGTACAATGTCAATTCCATTCGTATCGGATGGATTCTTGAGTCCATCGACCCGCCTCTGTGGAGTTTAATTACTTATGGAGAAAGTCTTGCGAAGTTATGGGAAGAGATCCAATAACGGTTTTCGGTTGGCAATGCACCCTGTATCAACCAGATTCATTCTGACATCGCCCAATGTCGTAAAAAAGGCCAAAGTGTTGAGGCTTATTATGACACCACTAAGAAGCTATGGGATGAACTTGTGACCTATGCTCCGCCTCGCTCTTGTCGTTGTGGAAATTGAACCTGCAATATTTCTACTCTTCTCCTTCAAGATCAAGAAGAAGAGAGTCTTCATCAATTTATGTCCGGCCTCGATGATGCGCATATTCAGACAGTCCGATCAAATATCCTATCTCATGACCCTCTTCCTACCATCAACCGAGCATATGCGCTCGTTATCCAGTAAGAGCGCCAACACACGGTAGTTTGGACTCGTGACGTCACCTTGAAGGCAGGTGCGTTCGCTGCATAGCAAAAACCACCAGATCAGTATCCTCCCATCAGTCTGCATTTGACTCACTGGACGCAAAGGGAATTACATCTCAACATGTTATTGAATCCATGGATTCCCAAAAGGATAGACGACAAAGCCGCGCCGTTTATTAGACAACAACAACTCCACGTGACACTAGCGGGGTCATGGCGATGGTAGTAGTGGCCGGGGAAGAGGACGTGGTGGTGGTCGTGCACATGCTTCACAATCACAAGGAGGTTCTTCACCATCCAAAAATTCTCAGCCAAGTGCACAAGATCGAAATGCACTTGGTCTCGCCGTCAATAACGAGTAGTGGAAGAGCATCTTGAATTTGGTTAAGTCTCTCAATCCAAATATTGGTTCCAATAATCGGTCCTGGTACGTTTTCTTGTTGGATTTTGGACATCGGCACTTTGTTTCATATGACATGCTTAAAGGAATTAATTCATGACATTGTTTCCATATCTTCTGTTTCAATTAAGTTTCTTGATGAGGCTAAAGTCGTAGTGCCAAATCAAAGAAAACCCTAAACACTAACTAGAGTATAGCAAGTAAGTAGAGGTCGAACCCAAGGGAATCAAAACACCAAATCAATGCAGTCAAGTGAATTATCAACTAGTAACAAGTAACCAAAGGGGGGGGGGGGTTGATTGCAAGAACACACAAGTAACCAGTAACAAGAAAAAGAAGTTTGGGTGAGAATATGATGAGAAGGGGTTTCACCTAGCAAGTATCCACACAACAGTCAATCAAGTTGATCATAGATTTATCTCAAGTTCTATTCAATCCTAGGGAATGTTCCTATTCCAATCTTTAATATATTAGCAGGTCAACCGGTCCTGATAATACTTACTATTCAACAATCAGGGAAACCTCTCAAGATTAGATGAAATAGCAGCAAAGAGAACAGGAATCATAAGGATGCATGCAATAACTTACAACCGTCAAGTATTAACATGCAATCAATTCTCTTTCATAAAAGCAATCAACTACCAGATCATGCAGATATGAATGCTACAATGACAAGGAATTCCACCGTATATTCCTAGTCTAGCAATAGAAAACTATCAATCAAACTAGGTGATCAAGCTAGCAAAACCAATAGAAATCAATAGATGAAGAACAAGAGAATTAATACAAACCCATAGGAAAAGAACAAGAGTTTAGAAATCTCACAACTTAATAACTGAAGGTTTCAACCGCTAAGTAAAACAATGGAGATTAGTTCCTGCTCATGGTTGCAGAACTAAATTGTCTGATGGAAAAGATGATGATAAAGATAGAAAGAACTAGGGTATATAAAGAGTCTAACCCTAAAGATATATGGTAAAAGATAAATCCTAAAACTAAAATAAGGAAAATAAGAAAATAATAAAAGAAATAAAAACAAAGGAAAATAAGGAAAGTCCGGAATATCTTCGGCCTTGTTGTGGCGATCGCCATAGATGTCTGGCGATCGCCATCTTCATATAAAGCTCTGTCGTAGCCTCTGTCACCCCATGGCGATCGCCGTAGAGTCATGGCGATCGCCATAATCTCTCGAACTCACATAACTCTTCTGTTGTAGAATGGCGATCGCCTGGATGGTAGTGGCGATCGCCGCTGCTCCGCAGAATATCTTGAAGTCTTCATGTCTTCAATCTTTGATCTCTTCTTCTTCGGTTCTGATCTTCATTTCTTCACTTCTTAATAAATATCTCAGAACATAATAATGACTTGAAACACATATGATAATACTCCTAAACTAATGTAATAATCCCTAGTTACGCTATACAAAGTGCAGCGTATCATTTCTTGATAATACTTTTGCATCTACTGCTTTAGCGGGAACTTTTGTGTTGGAAGAAAATATTCATCTTCCTAATGTTCTATATATTCCTCAGTTGGGTTGCAATTTATTGTCTTTTGCTCAACTTTATAAGGATCTCAAAAATCTTGTTCTTCTGACTAATCGTCTATGTAAGGACCGCATTACGAGGACAATAATTGGGGTCGGTGAGCAACAAGGTGGGATCTACTAGTTGCGCAATGTTAAGGCTTGTCCGGGATTCTGTTCGGCATTGTCACCTTTGTCAATTTCTGCATACATTTTGAATCAACGTCTTAGACATCCATTGACGTCGGTTTTGTCATCTATTTCGTCTTTAGGACTAATTGTTAATTCAAATAAGTCACTTGCACCTTGTGACATTTGTTTTCAAGCTAAACAAACACGTAGTGTTTTTCCTTTGAGTTATAATAAAGCAGAGCATTTGTTTGAGTTAATTCATTGTGATGTTTGTGCCTCATAGAGTATTCGATCATATTTAGGAGCATCCTAGTTTTTAACTATTGTGGATAATTATTCAAGAGCCATATAGGTCTATTTAATGTAAACTAAGCTTGTAGTTCCTCGTCTGATCAAGCTTTTTCGTGCTTACGTTCGAACACAATTATCCACTAAAGTCAGGTGTGTACTTGTTGGTAATGGTACTGAATTTTTGCCTCTTCGGAATTCTTTGACGAACAGGGCATCATTGCATAGTCTTCTTGTTCTAACATGCCTTAGAAAAATGGGCGGGTTGAACGTAAGCATAGACATCTTCTAAATGTCGCTCAGGCTCTACGCTTTCAGGCTTCTCATTCTATAGAATTTTGGGGAGAATGTGTTCTCACTACATGCTATCTAATCAACAGGCTTCCATTCAAATCACTGTTTAAACAACCGCCCCCTTTTTTTCATTATCGAGTATTTGACCGTTTATGTTATGCATCTCAGATTCCCGGGAAGGTGACGAATTTGCTACCCGTAACAGACGATGTATTTTTAAGGTACCCCTCAGCAGTGGCGGACCCAGAGCTTTTCATCTATATACAAACAACATCAATAGTTATAATTTTAACAGAGCTTAAAAATTCCAACGATTTAACTGATCACCATGAAAAAGTATAAAAAAAATTCAACCATCATTTAATATAGATATAATTTCCTTATAATTTAAATACAATACTTTTTTTTAATTTTTGTAAACGCTAAAATAAAATAACAAAAACTCACAAATTTTTAACCCGCCTACAAGTGGGTGGTGGTTACAGGGTTTACAACAACAAGTCAAAGAGAAAGGTTTTGACTGAGTATTTTGACCTTTTTTTACAAAAACACGTTTTGAATTTTTTTAAAAGTTTAACTAGAACGGCGTCTTTTGTTGTTTAAAAAGAAATTAAAGCATAAAATAATCAATGGTGTCTTTTCTTCCCCGCTCAGCATGGCTTGAGATATATATATATATATATATGCTATGCTAATCCCCTTCAATGGCACAGGGAGGGCTCGTCAGACCAGTTAGGCTTCTCGTCGAAGCTCTGTGGGGGCGTCCGACCCCACAATCCCCCTCTAGATCCGCTTGTGCCCCTCGGGAAAGTGTGCATGGCGTCTGTATGATCTAGACACCCGCCAGATCTTTATCTCTCGGGTTGTTGTGTTTTTCTAGGATACATTTCCTTTAATTGATATTGCTATTCCTCTTTCTGACTCTTCGACATCATTTCTGATGAACTCTTCAACTGCCTATGATCTGCCTTCTGAGCAATTATCTCCAACATTAGCTTTCGCATAGCCATCCGAGTCTTCGCCAACAAGGGCGTGAGCAGTACCTCCTCCTTCGACGGATGTTTCTGACAAAGGTTGTCCCGTCAGACAATGACAACCTTCTCTCCTTCTTTGTAATTTTGTTTGTCATATTGTTTAGACTCTAGACCCCCTCATCTTCACTTACCGCCCCTGCTCTATCACAGTCTTCAATACTCCTTATCCTATTGTTGATTATGTAACTTGTCCTAATTTCGCTGCAATGGAGGCAGAGTTGAGTGCTCTAGACAGGAACAAAACATGGGTTGCGTCGCCTTTGCCTCCTGACAAAGAGGCTATTGGATGCAAATGGGTCTTTCGCATCACATATAACCCAATGGAACTATTGAGCGGTATAAATCTCACTTGGTCATCCTTGGCAACATACAGGTGGAGGGTATTGACTTCACTGAGACATTTTACCCAGTTGCTAAGATGGGAATTGTTCGTGTCTTCCTTTCTATTGATGCAGTTCGAGGTTGAGAGCTTCATCAGATGGACGTTCATAACTCTTTTCTTCATGGTGATTTAGATGAAGAAGTATACATGACTCCACTGCCAGGCTATACTTCCATTCCTTGTGGGTCTGTATGCAAGATTCAAAAGTCTTTGTATGGTTTGTGTCAAGCTCCAAGGAAATGGTTTTCCAAGCCTTCTTCTTTTCTCAAGCATTTCAGATTCAGCCAAAGTCGGGCAGACTATTCGCTTTTCTCCTTATGTCGTCATGGCTTTGTGCTTCATGTACTTGTCTATGTTGACGATCTTACTATAGCTGAGAGTGATACTAGTTCGATTTCATACTTCAAGCAGTACCTCAGTCAGTGCTTTCACATGAAGGATTTGGGTCTTTTAAAGTAGTTTCTCGGATTAGAGATAGCTCGGAATTCAACAGGTATTTTTTTTTGTTAGCGTAAGTATGCTCTTGAGATTATTGCAGAGGCTGGTTTGTTGGGCTCTAAGCCATGTGACTTTCCCAGAGATTGAGAGGTGAATCAAACAATCTTGGGTGGGAGAAGGGAGAAATAGTGCTAGAATACGAATGGAGAAGAAAACAAGGTATTGAGATCTAAAATATTTTTGTTGAAAAAAAGGAAAAACCTGCACAAATATCTCCCAAGAAGGATTTGTAACAAATTCGCCTTGACCCAGTTCCTACTGCTCAGGACAGATTTTATTGGGGCCCCTCGGCGTCTGGTTTATTCGCGGCGAAGTCAACGATGAAACTCCTTAGATCATCCCAGAGTACTGAAACTGCAGATGTGTGGAAAAGAATCTGGCGTTTACCGATACAACAACGGGGGCGCCAATTCTTGTACATGGTGGTAAACGAAGGGGTGATGTGCAATGCTGAATGGGTACGTCGACATTTAACGGAAGTTGCTGCTTGTACGAGATTTGGTAAGGATGAATCAATTCTTCATGCTCTTAGGGACTATGATGTTGTTCAGGACGTTTGGCTAGCCTATCGGAGAATTCCTTGCAGACCGAGTTCTGGTCAACTTCTTCGGCAAAATCATGGATCAGTTTTAACCTTCACCTGAGCAAGGAGTGGGGTGCTACTTTTGCAACAATGCTCTGGTTCACGTGGAAAACTAGAAACTTGTTGGTGTTCGAAAGAATTGACAAAATTGCCTTGTTTTCTTCTACGACCGTGACCCAAGGTTGGATTATTCAACAGACGGTGGAACGGCTTCGCCCTGCTGTTGTTGGGGGAACTGATGCACATGTGGTACCTACTGGTTGATGCTGGAAACGACCGCCCGGGAGTGGATAAAACTCAACTCTGATGGCGCATCGAACGGTAACCCCGGAGAGTTACGCGGAGGAGGAATATTTCGAGATCACGCATGGGCTTTCATTCGTATGCCTTCTACAGAGGATATGGAGATGCCATTCAAGCGGAACTACATGCTATTATGTATGGACTCAAGATTGCTACTGAACTAGACATTCCCAACACTAGTACAGAAACAGGCTTTTACCCCGGCGCTTTTACCACGGTTTCAAAACAACTGGGGTGTTTCGGAAACAGTGGAGTTTTTACACCAGTTAATTTACCAACCGTGGTAAAAGTGTTGACAAATTACCCCGGTTGTTTAATTTGTTTATCATTTTACCCCGGTTTTATATATTTTGGTGTTATTACCCCGGTTATTACACAACCGGGGTAGTTTTTTATGATAATTTACTCCGATTTTTGAAAATACCCCGGTTGTTTTAGGAACCGGGGTAATCGTGTCCACCGGGGTAATTTTGTCAGCCGAAATTACCCCGTTTAATTTTCGCGTACCATTAAATTTACCCCGATTGTGAAATAACAGGGGTAAATATGTCAAACGGGGTAAATACCTCAACCGAGGTAAATACGTCAATCGGGGATTTTTTTTTTTACCTAGCCCCTCCTGAAAATATGTCGGCTCGACCTAACGAGTTCCCGAAATTGGATCATTCGATTCGTTCCCGATTTGCTCCTTTGCTCCACTGCCTGACGACTGCGTCGCTGCTCGACTCCCCTGCTGAAATTGACTCTTCCTTCGATTTGCCCTTAAATCTCGAAATCGACCCTCTACAGATTTGTTTAGGGCTATTCAAAATATGGTTCTAATTTGGTTTTGGACCGAGCCGAACGTAGTTCTATTCGATTCTCGGTTTTCATTTTCCCGAAATTCGGGTTTCGGGTCGGTTCGGTTCAAAACCGAATTCTTTATTAAAAAATAATAATTTTTAACCTAAATAACAAAAGTGCCATGTCTTCTCTGTCATTCTTCTTCTTCGCAGCCGCTTCTTCCATCCTTCTTCTCAGGGAGCTAAGCGTCGTTCTCGACTTCTCGTGGAGGAGCCAACCCACGCCCCACCTTCGCCGCTTCATTCATCCTTCTTCTCAAGGCGTCTAGGCAGCGCCGTTCTTGACTTGTCGTGGACGAGCCGACCAACCTTCGCCGACGAATCGAGCAGTCACCGACGTCCTTCTTCTCAGGCAACGGCAACGCGACCAACCTCTTTCACCCTTCTTCTCAGGCAACCTCTTTTGTGTTTTGGTATGAAATTAATAATCTTGTGCAGTTAGTTGATTATGCCATGTCTATGCATATGCCATGTATTTTGTGGATTATGTAATTGTCTTTTGTGAAGTCAATTTCACAAGCTGGATTTGCCGATTATGATATATCTATGCCATATTGCCATGTATTTTGTGGAGTTGAGTTTTGCTTATACAAACCTAGAAAATGTATGGGAAATTGGGAATGTATGTGATACGCTGCACTTTGTATAGCGTAACTAGGGATTATTACATTAGTTTAGGAGTATTATTATATGTGTTTCGAGCCATTGTTATGTTCTGAGATATTTATTAAGAAGTGAAGAATTGAATATCAGAACCAAAGAATATTGAAGAGTTGAAGAAATCACCGACGACGATCGCCATGGATCAGCGGCGATCGCGGTGGAGCAATAGAGAGGAGCCGAGAATATTTAATAAATACGCGACCGCGGGTATTATGTTGGATTTCCCTTCGTGCGAGAGACGGGCCGTGGATTTGAAGCAAGCAGCTGGGCTGATTTAAAGGAAGCAAGCAGGTGAATTGGGCCGAAGAATGAAGCAAGCTGCTGAGCAGATGGGGCCCACTGGAAGCTGCACCGTAATCAACAAATTGGAACCAAGCAGCTGCAATTGGAAGCAAGCAGCTCAAATACTTACGTTCGTTTTATTTCCTTTTTGTTTGTTTTCTTTTATTTATTTCTTTTTCCTTATTTAGTTTTAGGATATATCTTTTACCATATATTTTTAGGGTTAGTCTCTTTATATACCCTAGTTCTTATCATCTTTTCTATCATCTTTTCCATCAGACAATTTAGTTCTGCAACCATGAGCAGGAGCTAATCTCCATTGTTTTACTTAGCGGTTGAAACCTTCAGTTATTAAGTTGTGAGATTTCTAAACTCTTGTTCTTTTCCTATGGGTTTGTATTAATTCTCTTGTTCTTCATCTATTGATTTCTATTAGTTTTGCTAGCTTGATCACCTAGTTTGATTGATAGTTTTCTATTGCTAGACTAGGAATATACGGTGGAATTCCCTGTCATTGTAGCGCTCATATCTGCATGATCTGGTAGTTGATTGCTTTTATGAAAGAGAATTGATTGCATGTTAATACTTGACGGTTGTAAGTTATTGCATGCATCCTTATAATTCCTGTGCCCTTTGCTGCTATTTCATCTAATCTTGAGAGGTTTCCCTGATTGTTGAATAATAAGTATTATCAGGACCGGTTGGCCTGCTGATATATTAAAGATTGGAATAGGAACATTCCCTAGGATTGAATAGAACTTGAGATAAATCTATGATCAACTTGATTGACTGTTGTGTGGATACTTGCTAGGTGAAACCCCTTCTCATCATATTCTCACCCAAACTCCCTTTGTTTGATACTTGTTACTTTTGTGTTTCATACAATCAAAACCCCCCCTGGTTACTTGTTACTTGTTCGTTAGTTGGTGTTTCGCTTGACTGCATATCGATTGGTGTTTTGAATCCCTTGGGTTCGACCTCTACTTACTTGCTATACTCTAGTTAGTGTTTAGAGTTTATTTCTTTGATTTGGCACTACGACTTTAGCCTCATCAGTATGCCATGCCATATATATACACTACTTCGGATTTCCTTGTGATGAAACAGGTTTGTATAAGTAACTTAAGCAATCTGTTTCATCACACTATACTGAGTAGTGACTTCAAACAAATTTACTTAATTAACTATTTTATAAATTAATTAATTCCATTAGGATATAGATTTTAGTCTATCATATTCATATTCATCTCATAGATCGAGTGGCTATCAAGTGCTTCTAGGAAGCTTAAATACATTATTGTTTTGTCACCTCGCTTCATGTTTCCATCCCAGCTGCAAATACACAAGGTTATACTGTAGTTTAACGTAATATGCATGTCTGAATATGTTCTTTTTATGCTAGAAGGTTTGAATTCTTCCTTTTTGCGCGACTTCTAGGCTTCCTCTTGACTTCTATCTCTCTTAATTTGCTAAGAGATTATGCTTCATGAACAGTTCAGATTGAGAATCTGTGAGAGAATTGTAAGAGAAACAAATTGGATAAAGTTGGTGTGGAATTAATCTGAAGCTCTACGTTTCTGTTGCCTTGATTTATTCGTATCTATTATGGAGGAGGAGACGTTTTGAAATTGATGCTTTTAGGAATCTTGACGAGGTCTGACTATAACCAGTCTCGGTCGAGTGGATTGAACTTTATTATTGAAAATAAGGGGATACGAACTTGTATAGATTTCCTTTGGAATCAAATGGCTGTAGGACTTGATTTGATTTTTCTTATTATGAGCAGGGAGAGGTGAGAAAGTGCAAATCATTGTGTGGAGAATAGAAGAAATTAGAGCAGGCAGAAGCTCAAAATGTCTGCAATAGTGTGTGGGAAGAGATCATTTTTTGAAGAACTTCCATCCCCTGTTACAAAAAGAGCTCGTTGTACCACATCTCCACCGCGTCTCTCTCCGTCTAGGTCTGCATCAGAGTCATTTGTTCATCCATCTTCTCCTTAATCCTTGTTGCTTAACCATCTTATTGCTCTCTTTCCGGACATGGACGAGAAGGTTTGTGCATTTCAATATGTTTCTATAAATGTTAAGTAAATTATTAATTTTGAGATTATTTTGTTCAGCAATGTGTGTTTGGAGTTGAGCTTTACCTTTGGGGTAAGTTATTATAACTTTTCATTCTCGTGGTATGGTGGTTATTAGCTCTTTAATATTAGGTCGTTGGTGCTCTTGCTAATTGGTGTAAAGAAAATTTGTCTCTTAAAGATGCCAAGGCAACTTTTAAATTTTCTGAAAGCAACAAGTTCAGAACAGTTTCTCATTAACCTTGGACAAAAGATTTTTGTTTGAGCTATGACTTGTGAGCTTGTTTGCAAACATGTGGTTTGAGTCAGTGTTTGCTTTCAAGCTTCTCTTGTATCATGTGTTGCTACTCATGAGTTTTTTCTAATCTTGTTTCCATAGTGTATGTGTGTATGTGATTGTATCTTTGGGATGACTACTAACTATAATTCTATTACTTTGTAGCTCCTTGAGAGAGCATTAGGAGAATGCGGTTATCTCATATATTTATTTCTCTCTTGAGTACCTTGGCAACAACTCCATTTACTCAAAGGTTGCTTGCATCTGTCTTCAATGCCTTTTAATAAATAATGAGAGTGATATTTACTAAAGCATTTGTTTGTTTTTAGGCAAAAGTTGCAGCAACAATTGCATCTTTTATTATCCACAAGCCTCGAGAAAGGACAACCTTTACCAAGGATGCTCTAAAGACGGTATTGAGATTATTTTGTTTTTCCTTACTTGAACTTTATCTAGTAGTTGTTATATAAACAACTTTTCATATTTATCTTATTAGTTGGAGAACATTGGAAGTTTAAAAGAGTTTCTAATGAAGCATAGAAAGGATTATGTCGATTTGCATTGAGCCACTGAGCAAGAGCGAGATAGCATTGAGCATGAAGTAAGTTTGGAGCTATTCCACTTGAATAGATAGGATTACTATTTTGATGCAATATAATGTTAAAATTTGTAATCCGTAGGTTACTGCGTTCATAAAATCATGCTAAGAACAAATAGAAATACTTAAAGCTAGCATAAATGTCGAAGAAGCCAATTCAAAGGGGTGGCTTAGTGGTAGGGCGAGTCCTAACGCTGATACCATTGCACACAAACATGGAGTAGTATGTTCAAACTCAATCTCTTATATATTTTTGTTTCTCCTTCAGAGTTTCTGTGTATTTATGGGTAGAGAACCTCATTGGATATTTTTCCTATCTATTTAGGTTTTAATTTTAAGTGAAAGGCTTTGTATGACCGGTTCAACTTATTCTTCTATTCATATCACTTTTTAATTTGTTGAATCCTGCTTTCTAGCAAGATCCACAAATCAAAATTTCGTTCTGCTTAAATTTCCTTGAAATTATGTTTGTAAAGACTATTGAAAACTTTTTAATTTATGAAAAATAAATCGTTTTGATATATAATATATCATTTGTACTATTATAAATAAGGTGTATTATAAATATTATAAAGCAGGTGGTGTGATTTTAAAATGGTTTTTAATAATTCATACAAATACATTTTACCACGGTTCTGAAAAATTACATACCGCGTACTTACCCCGGTTGTATATTTTTTCGTCGTCCACATTTACCCCGGTTGTAATATTACCACGTCTATATTTACCCGGGTTGTGCTATTTTACAACGTCCACATTTACCACGGTTGTGCTATTTTACAACGTCCACATTTACCCCGGTTGTTTAGTTTACCACGGTTTATCTTGACCATGAATTAATTTGTTTTTACCATGGTTGTTTGGTACAACGGTTCTGAAACCGGGGTAAATACGTAACCGGGGTAAAACTGTAACCGGGGTAAAACTGTAACCGGGGTAAACACGTTTACGCCAGACACTTTAACCCCGGTTCAGAACCGTGGTATTCTTTGCCAAATAACCGGGGTAAAAGGCTATTTCTGTACTAGTGGAAGCTTATTATTGAGACTGATTCCACAGATGCTTGTGGACTATTCCTCAACAGAAATCTTATCACCCATAAGGATTTCTTCTTAAACAAGAGATATCGGGACTTGAGACAAATTAAAAAAAAAACCTATAACTATTAAAATAACCCTCCATTTGTGACATGTGTCACCATGTAATTTAATGTGTGACATGTCATAATTTTCTAACATTGTCTATGTGTCATTTTTTCCCAATTTATCATTGTTACTAATTTTATTTTGTGGTTATGACAAATCTTTGATTTGAAATAAAACTACCGGCCCCACTTCCTATCCGTTCAACCACCAATCTGGAAGAGTGATTTAAATACCTAGTGGAAATTTACCATTTTATTTCCCTCTCTATTATTTTTATCTTTTCTTTCTTGCAGAGCAAGCCAAATAAAAACCTGACTCTAGATTTCTGAATATTAATTTCTATAAAATAATAAATACGGAGTACTACGTATATTTTACACGCTTAGCAAATATCTATATTCTTCCTACTTATTCTCCCCCACACCGTCGTTAATTCGGCGCATTCAGTCTTCCTCTCTCAAAATTCTAATTCCTTGAACCTTCATCATATCCTATCAAAATTTCCTAAATCCAGATCTCTTTCTGTCTGAATCTTCTGGACTAGATTGCGGTATCGACGAAGATAGAATTTCCGGTTTCCCGTAAGAGATTGGCAAATGAAGATCCAGTGCAACGTGTGCGAAGTGGCGGAAGCCACCGTACTGTGCTGCGCCGACGAGGCGGCGTTGTGCTCCGCCTGCGACGAGAAGATTCACGCCGCCAATAAGCTCGCCAGTAAGCATCCTAGGGTTCCTCTTGCTAATTCCGCCTCACAGATGCCCAAATGCGATATTTGTCAGGTTTGTTTGAAATCATAGATTGACGCAGATTCGCTTTGTCTAGCTCTCCTCCTTACGAATTGTTGCTTAGTAATGTGTGTTTAGTTTTCTTGAGTGATGATTTAGAGGCTTGCGTTGTTAAATTTTGGCTGAAAGGGAATTTTCTCCTCTATTTATTTTATTGAAGTCCATGAATGATGAATTGCTGCCTTGTGAATGCTTGTTCGTGGTTGATTCTTTCTTTCCAGTTGGGGAGCACGAATAATTGATTCCAGAATATGGCATACTGATGTGCTGTGAACTTGAAGCATCCCCCTCAGTGCTTGGCTTTTTTTGCTCTTGTATAGTGTTTTCAAAATCATTTATCCAATTAAACATATGACATAACTCATAAGCATACTTCTTAATTTGTTTCATGGACTCCCCACACAACTCTCGCTTTCAGATATGAATCACAGAAATGGTGTTGGCTGATGTTTTCAGAATGAGTAAACTATTTCACTCTATGCTGATGACAATATGAGTGGTGATAGTTAAGTGTTAAACTAGTTGTTCAATGCTCGGTTCATTTTAGAATCATTTACACTGTATGATGATGGCAATATGAAATGTGATTGTTAAGTGTTAATTTGTTGTTCACTGCTTGGCTCTCATAGAACTCTATGTTGACAAGCAGTCGTACAAATGTGGTTCATTTCAGGATACAATTGGCTATTTCTTCTGTCTTGAGGACAGAGCTCTGCTATGCAGGAAGTGTGACATATCCATACACAGCGCAAATCCATACGTCTCTTCACATCAAAGATTTCTACTGACAGGTGTCAGGGTAGGAACTGAGCAACAAGAATTCGCATCTTCGTCTTCAATGGGGATGTCACCTTCAGTGGATAAGGTTTCTGACACAGAAACTCGTTCTGTATCACAAGTTAGTAAGCCTATGACAATGACGGGCCAATATGATAAAGCAGTTCCTGCTCGTAGCGGTTTTGGAAACATTACTCCATCTAAGTGGAGTGCTCCAATGTCGATGGTTGAAGAGTACACAAAAGAATTACCAGCTGAAGGTGGCTTTTCTGGTGGTCCAGGTTCTGGTGCAGGAAGCCTTTCACAGTGGCATATGGATGATTATCTTGGATTCAATGAATTTAACCAAAATTTCAGTTACACAGATCAGGATTCCTCAAAGGTTTGTTCATAGTCTCTGACATATCATTTGTGATTGCTTAGTTAGCCTTGCTAGGCAATTTTGAAAAATCCTCCGGAATATTTGATTGGATAAACTAAGACCCATTATATAAAATGCTCAACACATAATGAACATGAGTCCCATTTTCTCAAGCCTGGTTCTTATGTTATCCAATCATTTTCATGCGCCCTCCCAGTGGTTTTCATTTGCAAAGTTGGAGAATTCTGAATGAAGTACACAAATAGCGACTTTCTACTTTTCTCAGTCTTCTGTAAAGCTATTATTTTGAAAGTTCAGCTAATCAAGTTAGAGGATTTTTCTTCTTCTGTAAATTCCTAGAAAGATCTTCAGAGGAATTGTAAAGTAGCCAAGTAGCTACTGTATCATTCGTTGACTCAAAATTAAATGAAGTGATTAGTTTAGCCAAAGCCGTGATGGAAAGGATCAGTTTTTGCTTAGCAGTACTTCGTATAAGTTGCTGATTGGTTGGGGTCGTGATCAAGCTGGTGAGAATCTGACTGATACTACAGATACTTGCATGAAAAAATAAAATCCTATGCTTATGATTTCGCGTTTCTCTTGTTTTGCTGCTAGTTCTTTTTTTGGGGTAATAATTCTGTTAATTTCTGCACCAGGCTGACAGTGGTAAGTTTGGGGACTCTGATTGCTCGTCAATTCTTAGAACAACATCTGAAGATGACCTGGACTTAGACGAGCGCTTGGGACAGGTGCCTGACATTGGCCTAAGCGGGTTCAACGTTCCTTCACCACCAACCGCATCTGGTCTATTCTGGCAAAGTAATTCTCAGGAGTTAGCTGCTACTGCACATTTTGTTCCTGATATTTCCATGCCTGATGAAAACAATTCCGATTGCCATTGCCCAAATGGCTATACTAATACCCGAAGAAGGCATTACTGATTTCCTGTGTATCAAATATGTATGTTCCCAGCTTACTTAAAATGTACTCGTATTACATAGTGAGAATTAGCTTAATTTTGTGTGTGGAAATGCATTACTTTTTACTTGCATTAATTATTCATCTGTTTCAAACTCGTCGCATGTGGAATAGTGTGATGTATACAAAACAGGGTCATGATGAATGTCACAATTTCCAGCTGGAGATGTGAGTTTGATTATGTGGGGAGTGATGTGTATGCTGTTAAGCCAATTGCAACTATCGTTGTCCGACACTTAAACAAATCTCTGCTCAATTCAGACAATCATTTGCAATGATACTTGGATATTTTTAGTCTTCCTGCCTGGTAACGACGTGTCCACGTTCTTGGCTTTTGCTTCACGTGTAACTCTGTTCGGTATAGATTATGTCCACGTCCTTCATTTGTGATCTTTGTATCAGACCTGATTTTGTTGAACTATTTGTAGTGTCGTATTTACATGACATGACATTAACCTACCGATGAACATAAATTGATAAATTGAATTAATAAAAATTATGTGTGGATAATTATTTTATTTTTTTTGGTGGCAAAAGGCGCCAATCGGCACCTTAGCTAGTATCATTCGTATACTAGCCCCAACAAGTCAAGGATGCAACCCAGCAACCTATCATTCAAGACGAGTTACATCACAAATTGTTTGGGAGAAAAAAAATCCCAAAATCTATCCCCAACAAGCCAATGATGCAACCTAGCAAGTTCGTGGACAATAGTGTTTTCTTCCCTTCTAACATGACTCCAACTAATGCAAATAAAGTGTAAGCTAATATCTCGAATATCTCTAGCGATGGGGGTGATCTCAAAAGGGCATTTGCTACTACACCGGAAAGCCTGGATAAGAATTTGGTTAGCACTTTCCACCTCTAGCCTACGGATGTTATGGGCAAGGAAGAGTTGGATACCTTTGAACAAAGCTTTTGCTTCAGCAATGAGCGGGGAGACCATGTTGCTAGATTGACCGGTCGTGACTCCGACGACTCCCCCTCTGTGGTCTCTAATCACTGCACCTAGACCAACTCCAAGCCCTTCCATAATTGCAGCATTAGTGTTAACTTTGAAAAAACCAATCTCAGGAGGGGTCTAGCGAACCTTTCTCTTATCCTCTCTGCTACTCCGAGGATTGGGCTTCTTCTTCATGCCGTTGTGTTCTGGGAATCAGGTCTGTCATTTAGCTCTTTAACATAAGCCAGAATCTCCCCTGCAATTACTGTATGAGGTTTGAAAGTGCCTTAAAAATGAGCTCATTCATGCGATGCCACATTATCCATATTCTGGCTAGGAAGATCGAGAGATCAGAGTTGTATAACTTGGTTGCCATTCCACTGAGCCAATCGATCCCTCCAGGTGTGCCATAGTCCATATCAATATCTAGAAGGTCCCACACGGTTCCGTTGTGTCTATAGTGTCTGAAGGCACGAGTCCCCACTTCTTGTTCATACCCACAGCACAGACATAAGTCAGAATGGCCCTGAATTCTGCATGCCAATCTCGCAGTACAGGGGAGTGAACCATTGCAGATTGACCAGGCATGAAGCTTGATTCTAGGGGTAACCCTAGCCGACCAAATCTTGCTCCAAATTGACAGATATGGGGAGCTCGAGACTGGAATATCAGATTGATCCTCTTCACCTTTAATCATATGATAGGCGTTGCGCACCGTATACTCCCCAAACTTATCTCGATGCCACACCAGTCTGTCCACCTCATGAATGCAGCTCAGCGGAATACTGAGGATTCTCTCAGCTTTAAAGGGGGTGAAGACTTGTTCAATTTGCTCTTTCCTCCTGCATTCGAAATCGTGATCAATAAGGTCAAAGACTCGGAGATTTTCCAACCTTGGAGGACATCTACTGATTGGCTTCTTCGACTCATTCCCACTGATCCATCTGTCTTCCCAAACTCTTACTTGTCTTCCACCGCCGATTTGCCATAAGGAACCTCTTTCAGCCACTCCTTTAGTTTCCCAGAGAGATCGCCGAGTATAGATAGGCTTATCTCCCAATTAAGACTGTTGCAGGGAGGAGTAAGGGTGTTGGAATAGGGACCTAAGGAACTCTGGTTCATCAATAGGTTTCTTTCCTCTATTACTCTATGTTTTGAAGATGACAACCTTAGCATATACTATGGTATAGTTTATCTTGATATTTCAGATGAAAAGATTGAAGATTTGAAGCTGATGAAGTATTAAGGGAAGTCAGAGGGAACTACGTTACATCCGTGTTACTTCTAACCCTAGCGTGGGCGGCGAGCCGAGAAGATCTTCAAGAAGATCTTTTCCTTGTTAGGATATTGCTAAAGTTGTTTGTAATCGGTCCATGTAATATTTAGAAGATCTCGAGTTAATTAGGTTAACTTGAAAGCCATAGAGATTATCATAAATTAGGAAAGTAGTTTGACGTATAATATATTCTTGGAATATCTTTATACGGCAGACTTCCCTCCTATATATATGATAATCTTTATGTTCTTAGACTTATGTATCTTGACGGAGCTTGAAGTGCATCAGACTAAGAGAAGAGAAAAGTGTTCTTGCAAAAGAACATCAAGTAAGTTCAATGGTTTTATCATCTGAGAGTTTCTGATAGGAACTAGGTTAGTACTTAGAAATAAGTTTGTAATCTAGTTCTTCTCTAAACTCACTGATTGAATATACAAGTAGACCTTTTCAATCCTCGAAAGAGGGGTGGTTTTCATCCAAAGATAACTATTTGATTATCTAGGGTTTCCACCTTAAGTAATTGCGTTGATAACTTGTTCTATTACTTCCGCTGTGCCTAGGAGCTGGACAACTCTTTGTCACAGTTCCCTTGATACTAACATACAGATCCTACAATTGGTATCAGAGCTAGAGCTCTAGATTGTGTGTTACTCGCAGGTTATCAACATGTTTCGTCCAAACGAACCAGAACTAGGTATCTCAACAAACAAGCCATACTTGTTGAAACCTGGTGAATTTCAATGGTGGAAGGAACAGATGACTGGTTTCTTCCAAACTAATGACATGATATGCTGGAAAATTGTTGAGCATGGAAACTAAGAAGTCCCAAAGGATCCGGCTGATCACAAGTCTGAACTTGACTTCAATCATTGGACCACTGAACAATTCTCTCAACAAGAGAAGAATGTCAAAGCTAGACAATACATTCTGAATACCCTCTCCAAATCTGATCAGGATAAGGTTATGGGCATCGACAATGCAAAAGATATGTGGAAAGCTCTTGAAACTTTCAACCTAGAAAGTGAGGATCTCCAAAATAGCAGAAAGTTCGATCTACAAGGAGAATATCATAAATTCAAGATGCTTGAAACTGAAAACGTCTCTGCTTATCATGGTCGTCTGGAGATACTCTGCAACAAACTGCGTGCATGTGGAGTAAAGCTTGAGGAATGGTCAAAATCCATGGTGTTTATCAATGGATTAAACTCAAAATTTGTTGTTACTCAAGACATCATGTTTCAGACCCCTTCCATTAGGGAACTCCCTTTAGAGGAACTCGTTGGGCAAGCTCAACGTCATGAAGATAAAATGAAGGGAAATGAGAAAAGCTTCACTGAAGTTGGCATTGCTCTAGCCTTAACCAAAGTCCTGGAAAGACTCTCCACTGGAGCTGATTCTGATGATGATGACGATCTCTAGTAGAAAAAACACCTGTTGAGGCGGACAAAACCCCCGCTGTTGAGGTGGACAAGGATCGCTGCAACAGAGAGGGCTGGCAACAGGTAAATAATCGTTGAGGCTGGCAAAAAAGTGTCGGCCTCAACAAATTGGAAAAAATATGCCCGCCTCAAAAATTGATTGTTTGGCGTAGTACCTGCGCCCGCCTCAAATATTTGATGAGGCAAATATAATAAATACGCTCGCCTCAAATATTTGATTGTTTGAGGCGTACTACCTGCGCCCTACTTTCTCGATCAAACTCAAATTGCACAAATGAACACTAATCGATAAACAGATCTGCATATACAAGCTAACTCAAAAACGGATCTACAATTTTTATTTCTCTGATATTGAACAAGATTTATACAACAGAGAAACTTGTAAAAAAAAAACTAAAAGAAACATACAAATGTTTATACAAAACAGATCTGATAATTAAAACCTAGATCTAGGCATGGACGAGGCGTGGCGTTGAGATGCGACTCAAACATTTGCAGGAAGATGACGACGCAGGACGAGGCGTGGCGACTGCAGATCCGGCCTTGCGAGTTCAGAGGCGTGGCGTTGCAAGACCAAAATCCGGCCTTGCGAGTTCAGATCCGGCCTTGCAGGAAGATGACGACGCAAGACCAAAATCCGACTGCAGATTCGGACGAGGCGTGGCGTTGCGACTGTAGATCTGGCGTTGCAAGGGACGAGGCGAGGCGGAGAAAGGAGGTGTTGGATGAGGCGAGGCGACGAAGGTGAAGGGATGGGGACGAATGGACGGCGAGAATTGTGAGATGCTGGTGAGGGAGAGACGGTGGCTGTGTTTGAGAGATGAAAGGGAGAGAACGAGGTAGCTGCTTTTGAGAGATTAAAGGAGAGATGATAGGTTTTGGGAGATGGAAGATGGGGTTTATTTCTTTTTTTTTTAGTTTTTTTAGTTTGGTTTATGTAAGTCGCTAGATCATTTGGTTATTTAAAGATCTAATGGCTATAAATGTTGATCCGTGTGACTCTAAAAAAATTTCTTTGATGTATAATAAGTTGTTGAGGCGGGTAAAAAAATTTTGCTCGCCTCAACAAGTCCAATTTTTTGTATTTGTTGAGGAATGGCGCTGCAACAAGTGTTTTTTTCACTAGTGGATGAAATGACTGCCTTACTTACAAGCACAGTAAGGAAATTTCATAAAGGCAAGTTCCCCAGAAATGAAAATCGTAAGGAAAAGACGGAACTAAGATGTTATCAATGTGATCAACTAGGGCATCGTGCTAGATACTGTCCTAAGAATGAAGAGAAACCCAAAGAGGAAGAAGCTCCTGCTAAGAAAAAGGCCTTGGTCGCTACCACAACTTGGGGTGATAGTGACCCTGACAAGGAACTGAATCTAAATCCATCAAAGGTCTGCTTCATGACAGTCTCGAAACCAGAAGCCATATAGGGAGACAGTGACTCTGAGGATGACATGACCAAAGTATGTCTCATGGCTCAACCTGAAAATGAGTCACCAACTATTGGAAATCTACCTTCTCTGAATTATCTGAAACTCTTCTCAAATATGATAAGAACAATTGATCAAACTTATCAAATTTTTGAGCAAAGAAAATAGCAACCTGTTACGAAGACTTGCTAAAAATGAGGAAGAAATCTCTATGCTATCTGATGAAAGTGAAGCTTGGTTCAAGAAATATGAAAATGCTATCATACCCAATAAAAACACTACTTATCCTACCTGTGATTTGCATGAAAATCTGAACTTAGGAAACAGTTCCTCTTCACAACCTTCTAAATCCATATTGCATACCATCATTGAGAAACTTGTCTCTCTTACTGAATGTATTCATGAGAAAACTGTTACTCAGACCGTTTTTGTTAAACATAGTAGAGGCCTAGGCTATAAACCTCATGACGTGTCTGACCCTCCTTGTGACTCTCATACCAACTTTGATGAAATAACCAAAAACCTTGAGGCCAAAAATGAAAGACTTGACTTATCTCTTCAAACCTCAAATAGCAAAAATGAATATTTGGAACAAAGAATCAAAGTGATTGAAAGTTCCTCTACGAAGGAACCACCCTGTGCCCCATACTTCAACCCTCATATTCACGACATGTATAAAAATATGGGAAAGGGTAAACTTAGAAATACCCCCAGGAAAAAGGTTGATCTAGGTAAGAAGAAATCTCACTACAAAACTCAGGATAATTATCAATGGATTCCCACAAATCGTGTTTGTTGGCACTGTGGGAACCAAGGACATCTTATATATGATTGTGAGAAAAAAGAGGAAACAGGAGGAAAAAGCCTCTAGGAAATTCAGACATGGAAAGACTCAAATCAATGACATTAATGACCCTCAATACTATATCTCTAATGAGAATGTTAGAGATACTAATTCCAAAACTCAGAAAATTGTCAGAACTGGCCAACGAGGGAACTTTAAGACTAACTTACCCAGAAAAGCTTGGCTGGACTGGGTTCGTAAAAATTAATGTTTTTCTTTGCAGGCTGAAGTGAAAAATGTTGCTAAGTGGTACATAGACAGCATCATGTCACATGAAAGGTAATAAAGAGCAACTTCATTCACTTCAGAGATACAACGGAGGAAAGATTTCCTTCGGTGACAAGAAGAAAGGAGCAATACTAGGAACGAGAACTGTAGATCTTTCTGAAAACATTAAGGTAAGTGACGTTCATCTTGTCCATAATCTTGGTTTTGATCTAATCAGTGTGTCACAGCTGTGTGATCAAGGAGGGAACAATGTCCTATTTACTCCCTCTGAGTGCTTTGTAATTCACCCTGAGTCTCAGAAGACTCCCCTTAAAGGTAAGAGATTCAATAATGTCTACATCGTCGACCATAGCTACTCTCCTCAAGAAAATCTTTGCCTTGCCACAATGATGAATAAATCCACCCTGTGGCATCAACGACTTGGTCATGCAAGTCTAAATCTCTTTCATAAACTTCAAAGAAAGGAATTGGTCCACGGTCTACCTTCCATCAAGGTAGATGAATCTGATTTCTGTTCTGAATGTGTTCGAGGCAAACAGGTACGTAGTTCCTTTAAACCTAAAACCATTATAAGTACATCCAAACCTCTGGAACTGATCCATATGGACCTCTGTGGTCCTATGCGTACTCAAAGTATTGGAGGTAACAGATTCATTCTTGTGATTGTGGATGACTTCTCGAGATATACGTGGACTATTTTCATAAAATCAAAAGACGTGGTGTTTGATAGATTCTGTGAAATAGTTCCCACTCTCGAAATGTCACTGGGACACAAAATTAAGGCTATGCGTTCCGATCACGGAACCGAATTGCAAAATGCAAAGTTCCTAACCTTTTGTAGGGAAAAGAGGATTATTCACAACTTTTCTGCTCCCAGAACCCCCCAACAAAATGGAGTGGTTGAAAGAAAGAACAAGACACTTGAAGATATGGCTCGTACTATGCTAATCTCAACAGGCTTGTCTCAAAGATTTTGGGTTGAGGCTGTCAACACGGCATGCTACATTCTAAACAGAGCCATGCTTCGCCCCCAAATTGAGAAGACTTCATATGAACTCCTTCATGGTCGAGTTCCCAACATATCTCATATCAAGGTCTTTGGGTGCAAGTGCTTCGTCCACAACAATGGCAAAACTCCCATTGGAAAGTTTGATCCCGGGAGTGATGAAGGGATCTTCTTGGGATATATTCCAAACAGTAAAGCATTCAAAGTGTTCAACACGAGGACATCAAAGTTTGAAGAATCAATTCACGTTGTTTTCAATGAATCTGCTTTTCATGTGTCCTCACAGGTACTTCCCACGGAAGACAGTAATGCTGATGAAGAAGAGGATCCTTCTGCTCCAAGTTCCTCTTCACTACCTGAATTCACATTATATCCTACCGGAATCGTGAATGAGCACCCTGAGGAAAATCCCACTCCAAATTCTGGACCCAGTTCCCCTGTGCAAAATGAAGAATCTCCTCCCATTGCTCCTGGTTCCTCTGACTCAGCTCCAAATCCTCCGTCAGAGAACCTAGACTCAAATGAGAACGATGTCAACATGGTTCCTCAGGATGAACCATCTTCATCATCCATTCTTGTAGTCAACTACAAATACAAGGGCTCTCATCCAGTTGATCAGATTCTCTCTCCTTTTGACAAGACAGGTCCCTCCACTCGATCCTCATTGAATAAATTCTGTGCCTTCACGGCGTTCCTCTCCGTTCTTGAACCTAAGAACTACAAGGAAGCCCTAAATGATGTGGACTGGGTGCATGCCATGCATGAGGAACTTCATCAATTTTAAAGGAACAAAGTTTGGCGATTGGTTCCTCGCCCTTCAGACAAAACTATCATTGGGACTAAATGGATCTTTCGAAACAAACTTGACGACTCAGGCATGGTCACCAGGAATAAAGCACGACTTGTCGCCCAAGGGTATTGTCAACAAAAAGGCATTGACTATGATGAGACCTTTGCCCCTGTGGCTCGAATGGAAGCCATTCGTCTCATGATCGCCTCTGCTACTCACAAGGGATTTAAGCTATTCCAAATGGACGTCAAGACTACATTCTTAAATGGATTTCTTCAAGAAGAAGTATATGTCAAGCAGCCCCCGGGCTTTGAGGACAAAAGAAGACGCGATCATGTATACTTCCTCGACAAAGCTCTCTATGGACTCAAACAAGCACCACAAGCGTGGTATGACAGGTTAGCTCAGTTCCTGGTATCCAATGGATACAGAAGAGGTTTGATTGATAAAACTCTCTTTCTCCTTGAACAAAATGAAGACATCCTGGTTGTCCAGGTTTATGTCGATGATATTATCTTTGGTTCCACTAATCTGTCCCTTGTAGAGAAGTTCAAGGATCTCATGAGTAGTGAGTTTGAAATGAGTATGATTGGGGAACTCACATTCTTTCTAGGACTGCAAATAAATCAACTTCCCACATGAACCCAAATCCATCAGCAAAAGTATGTCAAAGAACTCGTGGACAGATTTCAGATGAGCTCATCAAAGCCATTCTCCACTCCAATCTCTCCAACCACCAAACTGACGCTGGTTCCCACAGATATCAAGGCAGATCAATCTCTCTACAGGCAAATGATCGGTTCCCTTCTATACCTGACTGCTAGCCGCCCAGATATCATGTACTCCGTGTGCTTGTGTGCAAGATTCCAAGCCGATCCAAGAGTCAAACATTTGGCTGCCGTCAAGCGTATCCTTAGATATCTCAAGGGAACAAAAAATTTGTGCTTATGGTATCCTAAAAGTGATGACTTTGAAATATTATCCTACACTGATGCTGACTATGCAGGATATCTCAAGAACAAGAAAAGTACCTCAAGGATGGCTCAGTTCCTCGGTCCATGCTTGGTGTCATGGGCATCTAAAAAGAAATCCTCCATTTCCCTCTCAACCACTGAGTCGGAATACATCGCAGTTGCAGCTTGTTGTGCAAATCTTCTATGGCTCAAGCAACAACTTGCTGACTTTGGTAAGTCCTATGGTCCTCTAAAAATTCTTTGTGATAACACTAGCACCATTAGTATATCTAAGAATCTTGTATTTCACTCTAAGTCTAAACATATTGACATAAGGCACCATTTTCTTAGAGATAATGTGGAAAATGGTATAATTCTCATGGAACACTGTCGTACTGAGGACCAAATAACTAACATATTCACTAAAGCCCTAAATAGAGAACATTTTGAATACTTTAGGCTACTACTGGGCATGATTGCCATTGAATAGTGGTTCTGAGTTCCCTTGTATATTTCCCTGTCTTGACTAGTAAATGATTGTTTGATTTTTATGGCTCTTTGTATGCTTACATGGTTCTTGATTCTATAGTCATATTCATTATAAATGTGTTATTATCTTTGTGACGTGCATAATATACGGACTTTGCTTTCACTCATGATAAATTGACAAAATCGTACTTCCTTGAACACAAAATAATGAATCGGATCTATTTGAACCCGCCTTATAAGCCGAATGAAGATTGATTATAGACCCTCCCTAGCTTGACTTACATAAACTGTTCCAATGATCATTTTTATATTAGCACCACTCTGGAACTTGTTTATTTTTGTTTTGGGCAAATAATCTCAATAGACCAAATTGCCTTTAGATGAGGTAAAACAACCGAACCAGATCTGAATACTAAGACGTCCTAGACAATACAATCAGATAAACCGAATGAGATGAAGATAAAATGAGCTTAGCAACAGGAACGGTGGTCGTATGACTCGGATCACACGATGAACACGAACGGTGAACACCAAATCCTTAGCTTCTTTTGATTAATTTTAGAGTACAAGTAGGTTTTCAATGTTTTTGGAACGTCCCCCCACAGATATGGATGCTTTTTCTTTTATATCCCTAATTCCTCTCCTAGTCAAAGCGTTTCTATACAATAAATACATAATCCCGAGATTCTCTCCTTGTCCCGACCGTTACACCATTTGTGATGCGCGTGAACAGATCCTACGACTCTCAACTGCAATGGTCTCTTTTCTCCTTGTTAGCGTACGATTTGGGCCTTCCTAATGTTCTGATTTTATGGGCCGAAATCTTGCCCAACAATTTGCCCCAAAAGAAAGCGTTTGATCGGTCTGGTAAGATCTGACGATTTCTTTTCTTTTATCCTTTAACCCTACACGTGTCTCAAGATGACTCGACGGTTTGAATTTCTACATGCAATGTTCCGGCTTTAAATTGATGGGACGGCTTTGCAAGAGCCATCATTCCACTTCTGCCGCCTGTGAGTCCCAAGGTTGGTTTTCTCCTTCTTCCCTCTTTAATTTCTTCTATCTCTCCTTCCATGGCGCTCGAACTTTCGATTGAAGCTGCCGATCCCCTTCTGTGCCTCTGCGACCAAGACGCTGTGCCCAGCGAGTTGAACGAAGAAGATCTAAAGCAATTTCGGCACTGGTATGGCTTTCCGTCTGGATCGACGTTTCGGGTGCCGGAGGCAGACCATCGGGCCGACGATGAAGAAGATGATTGGGTATGCCTCTTTGAATACCCTTTTAAGATTGGTCATGTCTTCCCATTCTCCCAACTGGTTCGTGACGTCTTGGCAAGATACAACCTTGCCTGTTGCCAGATTATGCCTCATGGGTGGAGGTTGCTCTGAATCCTTGACCGTTTGAACGATAGATACCCTGATCTGAGATTTGATTTGGCTGCCTTTGAGTATTTGCATCACCCCATGTCCATAAAATCCCAAATTTATTGCTTCACGACTCGGCCTGGTTATAAATCCCTTGCCTTAGGTCAAAGTCCTAATGATAGAGGCTGGAAGAGGCGTTATTTCTTTGCGCAGGTGTCGTCGCTGGGTACGGTGGGGCATTGCAGCTTTCTGAGGACTCGGTGGTTACGCCAAGGTATGTACTCTTCCTGCATTTGTTGTTTTTTGTGACTTTTGAACTTTGTCTTACTTTTCTTTCTTTGTAGTTCCGGAGGAAATTGATCGTCCGTCTAATCCTGCTCTCGAGGCTAAGTTGAGACAAATCTTGTCGGTCCCGGACCTTCATCGCACCTTTCAAAACGCTTCGATCGCTCAACTCATCCCTTCTGGCGTCATGGGACCAACTCCTTCTCCTTCCAAGTGTAAGCGTTTCAATCTTTCTTTCTTTTTTTGTGGTATTTTGTCTCACCGTGAGGCCATGCTGTGATGGCAGCGACTAGCACCCGTGCAGGGCGGTCCAGTGCTCGTATTTCCTTCAAGGACGTGATGGCTGTGAAAGGGAAAGGCATGGCGTCCTCGTCTCAAGTCCTCCCTCCTAAGCCCAAATCAGGAGACAAGAGAAAAGCGTCTGAAGTGATCGATCTTTCAAAGGACGTTGTCCCCGTAGGAGCTATGACAGGCGTTTCTAAACTCTCTGACGTCATTACCCCCGGCGATGTCAAGCTTAAGAGCCTTCAAGATAACGTGACGCACGCTGGGGAGAGTCTATGGGCGGTAAGTCGCACCTCGCAAATAATCTTTTATTCTGTACTTCTGTTTTTTCTAACTGTGTCATTCTTTCTGCAGGCTGTTCAGCACATCTTGGAGTGTCATGACAAGTTCTCGAAGACAATCGACGATCTCACCTATCGGGCTGAGACCGCAGAAGGTCGTGTCAAGGACTCGAAGGCGATGCTGAAGAAGGCGGGGATGCTGAGACCGAGCTAACCAGGCGTCTCAATGAAGCTAACAAAGCCCTGGAGGACGAGAGGAGCGCATGTGGGACCAAAGCTGTAGCCATTGGTTTGTACTTTGGGGCTAAATCCAGCATTGAGATCATGGAAGAGTACGTCAAGGGACAACATGTGGCTTGGAACATGGACGATGCGAAAGCTCAGCTGACGGCTGCATTCCCTGTAGGTTTCCCGCATCCGGAGTACTTGGATGATGTCCCTAGGAAGGAAGAGGGTGTTGATGAGGCCGAGTCAAGCTCGGGTCACACAGAGGTTGCCGCGGAATCTGTGCCCAAGGAATGCGCTTCCAAGACCGACGCCTGATCCTCCCTTTCTTTCTGTCTTTTTGAAACTTGTTCCTGTGTGCTTTGTTCCGATACTTTAAATTGTTTTGGCGACCCGTCCACCATCGCGGGTCGCATGGTTTGTAAGACAATGGTTTTGGCAATCCGTCCTCCATCGCGGATTGCATCCTACTATGTAAGACATTTGGCCGTGTCGGCCTTTTTAATACATCGTCGTTTTTAATCTGAGACGACCTGTGACATGGTTTATATGACATGAGTCTTATGGCCTTTATGATAAGTATGTATTTGATTTTGTATGTGTTGTGATCCGATACCTTATGACGTGTATAAGGTCGCAGGGTACGTTGACCCAGGCGTCTTGTCTTTATTCGTCGCAGGATTGATCGGATCCTTGTGTGTCGGCTCCCCTTAAGACAGGAAGAGGTGGCCTGTGATGTTAATGTGCACGTGTTAGAGTCATGACGTATGCCCGAAGGATAGGATTTTTAGCAATAGTGTTTGCGTAATGTGGGTCGATCGTACCTTATTGTTGTCATAAGGCAAGCAGGGTACGTCGTGCCTATGTGATCCTTCGTGTTCCGATCGATCGTGTCTGTATGTGTGCGAGCTCATGTACGTGTGTATGTGGATCCACTTATTCCTCGCAAGTCCTTTATTGATGCATCCGCAACTGTTAAAAAGGAGAACGAATGTACTTTTGACTGATAGTTGGTCGTATGACGCAACTACCCTGGAGTACCAGTGTCAGCATTTATTCATAGGATTAAGAAATAACAAGCTTATTTTGCATTACGATTGAGAAAATAGGAGAGGTTTTTAGAAATGATACAACTTTAGGTGGGTCGCATTCCAACTTCGTGGGACGGGGTGCCCATCGATGTCTTCCAAGCGATACGCCCCTTGTCCTACGACCTCGACGATCCTGTATGGCCCTTCCCATTGCGGAGCCAGTTTACCATCTCTGGGATTCTTAGTGTTCTGGAATGTCTTCCTTAAGACCCAATCTCCTTGTTTGAAAACTTTGACTTTGACGTTCTTGTTGTAACTCCTAGCGACTTGTTGTTGATATTTGAACATCATGATTCGGGCCTTCTCTCTGAGTTCTCCAACGGTGTCCACATTGTGTGACAGAGCCTCGTCATTGGTGTCGAAATTTTGCAGTCCATACCTGGTGGTTGGAAGGAGGACTTCAGCAGGGATCACCGCCTCGCATCCATACACGAGTGAAAAGGGTGATTGTCCGGTAGCATTCTTTGGCGTCGTACGATCCGCCCATAAGACGTAAGGCAATTCGTCGGCCCATCGTCCCTTGGCTCCTTCCAATCTTTTCTTCAGCTTGTTGATGATAATCTTATTACTGGATTCCGCTTGTCCATTGGATTGAGGATACCTAGGGGTAGAAGTGACCAGGTTTATGTTCCATCAAGCACAGAAACCCCTGGTCTTGCCCCCTATGAACTGGGAGCCATTGTCGCAGACAATCTCTGAAGGTATGCCGAATCTGCACAAAATGTTTCGCTTAATGAAAGATATCACCTGTGCTTCTTTTATCTCTCGATAAGCTTCGGCTTCAATCCACTTAGAAAAATAATCTGTCATGGCTAAAAAGAAAACTCTCTGCCCCGGTGCTGGGGAAGTTTACCGACGATGTCCATCCCCCATCGCATGAAAGGCCACAGAGCTATCGTAGGATGTAATAACTCAGATGGTTGATGTGGGACGGGCGCATGTCGTTGGCATGCATCACACTTCTTTGCATGGTTTAACGCATCTGTGTTCATAGTTGGCCAGAAGAACCCTTGGCGCCGATCTTTACATGCCAAACTTTGTCCTCCCGCGTGATTACCACACTCACCATTGTGGATCGAGTGCAGTAATTCTTGTGCTTCAGATGGCGTTAAGCATTTCAACTTTGCCCCTGTGACAGATCGTTTGAAAAGTAAGTCGTCGATTATGTCATAGGAAAGAGCTTGTACCTTAAGTCTTTTGGAAGCTGCTTTGTCGGTTGGTAGGACACGTTCCGACCATGTAATCTAGAAATGGCTTGGTCCAATCTTCTGCTGTGTTTCCCGGCTCTTCTTGATTGGGGTCTTCCTCATTAACTAAGATTTCTGGGAGTGCGCCTTTCGTCTTAGATATAGCAGGAGTCGTTACGTGGACGATAGGAATAACAAGGAATTCTTTGGGATGTAGAGCAGATCCTAAATTAGCCAATGCGTCAGCTTGAGTATTTTGTTCTCTGGGGACCTGGTGTATCTCAAATGCGTTGAATTTTTCTATTAACCCCCGAGCGACGACTACGTATGCTTCCATCCTATCATCCTTTGTAGCGTACGATCCCTGTACGTGGTTGACTATGAGTAGTGAATCACACGTGACTTTAATATCCTCTATGCCCATGTCGGCTGCCAAGTGTAATCCAAATATAAGCGCTTCATATTCGGCCTCGTTATTCGTCGCATCCCATTCGCACCTCACAGCTTGGGCTATATTGTCCCCCTGTGGCAATTTCAGTACGACGCCAAGACCTGTGCCCTTGACGTTTGACGCTCCGTCTGTGTAAAGCTCCTATGTGCCCTTTTGATCTGCGACGGTCAACTCTGATGCTTCCTTCACTGCTTCTTCCTCTAAGGTTGGACTGAAATCAGCCACGAAGTCAGCCAAAGCTTGAGACTTGATCGTTGTCCGTGGTTCGTACTCTATCTCGTACCCACTCAAGTGTATCGCCCACTTTGTGATGCGTCCTGTGAATTCCGTCTTTCTCAGTACGACTTTTAATGGATGATTAGTTCTCACGATGATTGTATGTGATTCGAAGTAAGGTCGCAACTTGTTGGATGCCATGACCAGAGCAAGTACGAGCTTCTCTAATGATGAATACCTCGTCTCAGCCGACAGCAGGGACCGACTGACATAGTAAATAGGAAACTGTTGGCCGTCTTCTTCTCTTACTGTTTTGGGCAAATAATCTCAATGGACTAAATCGCCTTAGGATGAGGTCAATCAATCGAGACAAGACTAAAAACTAGGATGTCCTAGACAATTTATCCAGATAATGATGAGACGAGAGTAGGATGAGTTTAACTAGACTAATAAGGATTACAAATATATGATGGGTCGTAGGATTAACACTTCCGTCGGTCGGATATCCTCAGGGACCTCGATATGACTTAAGCGATTACAGTTTTTGTAAAGATTACAAGGAGATAAGTGATTTCGTGGAGAGTTGTTGGGTGTGGTTCTTTGTGTCTTGAGGCTTCTCCCAAAGTCATATTTATACTTGCATCAACCTTCCTAGAATGGCCTTGATTTGCTCATAAATGCTCTTGATTCCGTCTTTAATGCCCTTGATTGTGCTTGATTCTCTCTTAAATGTCTCTGACTTTCCCTTTGATTGTTGATATAATGCTGATAGCAATGAATGGAGAGATATCAGGCGAGATCTTCGGCGATCTTGGTGGGATTTGATCATTTAAGTTTTCTGGGCGTCCGTCTTGACTTAGGACCAAATGGACTATGGTCGTCTTGACTTAGGACCAAATGGACTATGGTCGTCTTGACTTAGGACCGAATGGACCAGCAAAATCTGGGCCCAACACTTACCAAAACCGCACTCATCGACGATTCAGATACGGATAGATAGAGAGGTAAAGCCTCCTCGGTCTTAGGTTTAGCCAGTAGCAAGGGGTTGGACAGATACGTCTTAAGATCCTGGAAAGCCACCTCATGCTCCCCGCCCCAGTGGAAGGACTTATTTTTCTTCAGAGCGTCGTAGAAGTGTTTGCACTTGTCAGATGACTTTGAGATAAATCTATTGAGGGCAGCGACGCGTCCTGTTAACTTCTGGACGTCTTTGATGCACCTGGGAGACCTCAGATTCATGATCGCCTTGATCTGCTCAAGACTAGCTTCGATCCCTCTCTGATTCACCAAGTAACCTAGGAATTTTCCTGATGACACTCCAAAAGAACACTTAGTAGGATTCAATTTCATATTGTATCTCTTAAGTACCTCAAATGCTTCATGTAAATGCTCAATGTGGTCCTTCTTCTGTTTAGACTTCACCAACATGTCATCAATGTATACTTCCATTGTGTCCCCGATTTGGTCTTTGAACATTTTATTGACCAAGCGTTGATAGGTTGCCCCTGCATTCTTGAGACCGAAAGGCATAACTTTGTAACAGTATGTGCCCTGGCTTGTTACGAAGGCAGTCTTCTCTTGATCGTCCGGGTCCATCTGGATCTGATGATATCCGCTAAAAGGTCTATAAAAGTAAGCATTTCATGCCCCGCTGTCGCATCGATCATGGCGTCGATGTGAGGGAGCGGAAATGAATCCTTCGGACAAGCCTTGTTGAGATCTTTGAAGTCGACGCAAACTCGCCACTTGCCATTCTTCTTCTCTACGACCACCACATTCGCCAGCCAGTCGGGGTATGTAACCTCCCTGATTTTGCTTGTCTCGAGGAGCTTAGTCACCTCCTCATCAATTACCTTATTACGCTCGGCTGCAAATTTCCTGCGTTTCTGTTTGACAGGGGGAAAACTAGAATCGACGTTAAGCTTGTGAGTCATTATATTGGGTGGTATACCTACCATGTCCTCGTGGGACCATGCAAAGCAATCTGAATTTAATATTAAAAATTGTAACAAAGATGTTCGGGTCTCATCATCTAAGTCAGACCCAATACGGACAGTTTGCTTGGGCGAAGAGGGATCGAGTGCGATTTCATCCAGCCTCTCTGTTTGAGGCTCGACGTAACGCCTCGATCTCTCTTCGTCCTTTGATTGCTATGCGGATTTGTCCTCGACTGCTTGTTTCATGGACACCATATAGCATTCTTTCGCAAGCTTTTGTTCACCCTTAATTTCCTGGATCCCCCATTTGGTAGGGAATAACCAAACCGCCATGATGTTCGACCTCACACGTGTCAGCATCCTCGAAGGTAATCGAGGGTAAGTCGCTCACCCTATTTTCCTTTGATTCTGACGGTGGAGGTGTGTCAAGGGCACTGCTCTTGGCTTGTCTTTTTTCCGCCGAGTAAGATATTCCACACAGTTCCGACCCACCTGAAATGCAATTAATAATTTTGGCCGGAACTGGGGATGGTGGACGGTTGTCTGGTCCCTTGTCGCGTCAATCAAGTGTCGCCTTGGCCCTTTCGGATATAACATCCTTGAGGAAACCTTGTGCCAATAGTCTAGCGACTTCCTTTCTGAGAGCCACACATTCATCCGTGTAATGGCCATGGTCAGCATGGAAATCACACCACCTGCTCATGTCCTTCTTGGACTCCGGCTTGTCGCTCTTTCTTGGCCATCTGACGTCATTCCCGAACCGATCGAAAGTCTTAACCAGTTCTGCAACAGAAACACTAAAGTTGTAAGATTGAACTTTCGGTGGGAGGGACGGATGATCCTTCCATTCACTCCCACGTTCCTTGCTTGGACCTGCCCTGTCCTGATCTCGCCTTTCTCGAGGATAAGGTTGGCTTCGGTGGTCTCGCCGACTGTCTTCTCGAGACCTACGATCGACTCGATCCGGACTCCCGTATGGTGCTTCGTCTTCCTCCAGTCGGACCTGGGCCATGGCTTTTGCCTGCACGTCCTCGAACGTTTGGCATGGGTATTTGGTCAGCTCCCGATAGAGCTCACTTCCCTTTGCCAAGCCCCGACGAAATGCTTGGATTGAGGTTTGATGGTCACAATGTGGGATGGACACCTTCACCTTGTTGTACCTCTGCAAGTAATCACGTAATGATTCATTAGCCTTTTGAATGACATAGTATAGATCACTCGATTGTTTCTCTAATTTGCAACTACTAGCAAATTGATTCTTGAACGAGTCAACTAGTTTAGCAAATGAAGTGATGGATCCTCGTGCCAAATGCATGAGCCAGGTGAGGGCAGGCCCAGACAATGACGTCCCAAAACTTTTGCACATAACTGCCTCCCGACTCCCGCGAGGGACCGAGATAGCCATGAGCTTTTGCTTGTAAAGGGCGACGTGGTCATCCGGGTCACTGGTACCGTCGTAACTAGCCATATTTGGCAAGTGAAATTTTTTCGGGATCTCTGCTCGTGCAATTTCCTCAATGAACGGTGAGTCTTCAAATCCGTCCGGGGCTTCCTTCTCGATAGGACGAGGTACCCCCGGGATCCGGGCGATTCGTTCATCTAAAGCCCTGAGACGCTCACCAAGAGCTAGATCTATGAGCATCTGGATGTTGTTGAGCGGCTGAACCTGCATTTCTATCGCTCGGTCTACAACAAGACCAAAGGGAGCAGCAAAAGTAACTGTGTTAGTAGAAACCGGAATTTCAACATTAAGTTCAGGGTTACCGATGGACGTTCGATGGTCTGTCGCAGGTGTCATGTCCACGTCTTCCATGTTAAGTCGGGTTCGGACGTCAGCCAGATGGTTGGTCCTCACCGTCCTAGCTATGTTGGACCCTGCAGATTGTACCTGCGCTCTAAGAAGCGAATTTTCATTCATTAGTTGATTATTAGATGCAGACATTGCTTCGTAACGTTGACGATGTTCGTCCATCTCCTTGCGCAGAGACTCCATGGATTGATGCATGAGCCGCATCTCTTCCCAGGTTGACTGGGTAACGTCTCCTGAGCCAACGTCGCCAGTGGACTTTGTCGCCAGATCCTCCTCGGTTTGGCCTGGAATCTCCACGCCTGGAATCTCCACGATTGGGGTTCCCTCAGGATTAAGAACCAAAGGGCCTGAACCCTGAGCGGAAGCATCGAGGATCTCATTCACCATCTTGGTTGATTGCGGAATGATTTAGCTAAAACATGAAATCGATTGATTGCCCCACGGCGGGCGCCAAATTGTTTTGGGCAAATAATCTCAATAGACCAAATTGCCTTTAGATGAGGTAAAACAACCGAACCAGATGTGAATACTAAGACGTCCTAGACAATACAATCAGATAAACCGAATGAGATGAAGATAGAATGAGCTTAGCAACAGGAACGGTGGTCGTATGACTCGGATCACACGATGAACACGAACGGTGAACACCAAATCCTTAGCTTCTTTTGATTAATTTTAGAGTACAAGTAGGTTTTCAATGTTTTTGGAACGTCCCCCCACAGATATGGATGCTTTTTCTTTTATATCCCTAATTCCTCTCCTAGTCAAAGCGTTTCTATACAATAAATACATAATCCCGAGATTCTCTCCTTGTCCCGACCGTTACACCATTTATGATGCACGTGAACAGATCCTACGACTCTCAACTGCAACGGTCTCTTTTCTCCTTGTTAGCGTGCGATTTGGGCCTTCCTAATGTTCTGATTTTATGGGCCGAAATCTGGCCCAACAATTATAAGCCGAAATGAAGATTGATTATAGACCCTCCCTAGCTTGACTTACATAAACTGTTCCTATGATCATTTTTATATTAGCACCACTCTGGAACTTGTTTATTTTTGTGTCAAAATTGGTCCTCCCTAAATTTTATTGTTTGGATGTGTACTCTTGATTTATTTTATTACCTATCACTTAAATGCATCCAAACCCATCCTTGCCAACTACTGAAATGGAACTATAAAATGAACTCCAAAGCTTTTCTTCTGTCGCATGCTTCTCTGCCTCGGGAACACGCGCAGCCGACTATCAATCTGCTTTTTGCGCTGAGTTCCTTGTGCCGATTTAAAAAGGGTATTGATGACTGATTTTGTGGTGAAAATTGAATGTAAAATATGGACGTTGAGGCTGAAATGATTATGGTAACTTCGGCCGAGTAATTAGGGATTTTGTGACCGTTTGGAACAGCGGTAATTGGGGAAGGATTTTATTATGATCTTTGTGACCGTTTGAAGGATTTCATTGTGATCTTTGCGTGAGATATCTATTTAAGGGATGCTCTAACCCTAATTCCCTTCCCCTGCTATTATATTTCTCTTGCCTCCTCACAAACTCTCAATTATCTCAAACCCTAAACTCTCAAACTCTCCAATGGACGCACAAAACAAACTTGTGGTTCTTACTGACGAACAGTTGGAACTCTTCAAGACCTTCATGCTAAAGGTGGAGAAGGAATTTCCATCGGCCTCCGCTCTGCCTTCGGAGGAAGCCAAACCAGCCGACATCCCCACATCCTCTTCCACTCCACTGCCCTCCTCCAAAACTACCTCACCACCCAAAAAGAACTCACCCTCCCCCGACCCCATAGCTATGGCCATCATCCCATACGTCTCTCCCCCCACATCTCCGGCTAAATCTCCTCCTCCTCCAGAGAGCTCCACAAAACCTGCCCCCAACCCTGCCAAGAGTGACTCCTCCGCTCACTCCCCAGCCAAATCCCAGCAACACTCCTCTCCCCACTCCATGGACAATCCCTCTCAACCTCCAAGCGTCCTTGAACCGGAAAGCGTAGGCAACGCTTTCCTCAAGCGCCTTAGGGAAGAGGCTGATGATGACGATCCCGTCATCACCAAGATCACCACTCACGGTGGTCGACAAGCAAAGAAAATGAAGCCCAACTCTGTCGCCGCTCGCACCAGATTTGCTAAGCCGGCAGTCTCCTCCTCCAGCTCTCTCGCCACCGCCACCACCTCTCTCAAACCGGAATTTGCTGAGAGGCAAATCTTAGGTCCTCTGTTTGTGGACCCCGAGCTCTGGAACTCGGAACTGAGTGAAAATGACACCTTCCGCTCCCTCTTGACTTCCCAAGGCCGGGAATCCTTGTTCTCTGCCCCTCAGAGCGTAAATGAAGAGGTAATTAGGTCCTTCTACTCTTCTATGTCCTTCGTTCAAGTTTTAGAAGTTGAGGATCCCAGGATATAGTGGTCAATATTCGGGGGAAGCTGTACAAGATCACCACAGAGATGATCTCCTCGGTCCTTGGCACTCCATCAGGAACTGGATTCTTTGCTATCCACAAAAAGCATTGGCCCATAAAGAAAAGTAATTATGCCAAGACCGTCTTTGGGAACCCGGACCTTAAGGAACTCAACACCAGGTTCCTCTCCTTGTCTATGAAGCTGCTTCATGCCTTCCTCATCAACAACGTTGTTCCTCACCAGGAAAAGAGGAGTACTGTTCTCATTGTTGATGCTGTCTTCATGGATAAGATTGTCTCTGGGGAGTTCCTAGACCTGTCTAAGATCATTATGCATCACATGCACGCATGCCACAGCCATCCATCCCACTCCTTGCCGTTCCCTACAATCATCAAGGCTCTTTTGGAGAGACTTGACATTTACCCGGCAGAAGAGGGAGAGACGTTGTTCTCCCATAAGATGGATGGCTCCTACATCAACAGTCTCAAGGTGGAGGAGACGGTCACCAAGAAGTCCAGACCCTCCAGAAACATACATGCTCGACCCGCTCCTGCAGATGACCAAGAGGAGGCCACCTCAGAGATTGTTGAGGAACTGAGAGAGATTTTGGCTGTTGTTCGTGACCTCAGCTCTGCTTTCTTCAAGCTCGCCGAAGCTCTCACTACGCAGAGAGGATAGGGTCCCTGTAGCAGTTCCTCCGATGTAGTTGGCATAGAATTCCCCTAGGGTTCCCCATCACATCAATCCTTCTGTTCTTGTTGTTATCTCTGCTTCATGATTTTGTTATTTTTTTGTGTTTGTCTGTCTGAGTCGCAGTTGTCTTTCGGCTAATAAATGAAAAATAATTATATTTTGGTGATCTATGCCTTGTGAGTCTTGCATATTCATGTTTTGCATCTTTGTTCCTTATATTATCTTCATATCTTTTCGATGATGTCAAAAGGGGGAATATACTCTGAAATCTCGGAACCAATAGGACTGGTATCATGTTTAGGGGGAACTTGTTAGAAAATTCAAAGGTTAAGGGGGAACTCTTTGAAGCGTTTGGTCTTAGTATCTTTGTCCTGAGACTTATATTCCAATTTGCCTATTGTCTCTGTGATTACACTTATATGAGTTTGTCATCATCAAAAAGGGGGAAATTTTTGGAATAGGGACCTAAGGAACTCTGGTTCCTCAATAGGTTCATTTCCTCTATTACTCTATGTTTTGAAGATGAAAACATTAGCATATACTATGGTATAGTTTATCTTGATATTTCAAATGAAAAGATTGAAGATTTGAAGCTGATGAAGTATTAAGGGAAGCCAGAGGGAACTACGTTACATCCGTGTTACTCCTAACCCTAGCGTGGGCGGCGAGCCGAGAAGATCTTTTCCTTGTTAGGATATTGCTAAAGTTGGTTGTAATCGGTCCATGTAATATTTAGAAGATCTCGAGTTAATTAGGTTAACTTGAAAGCCATAGAGATTATCATAAATTAGGAAAGTAGTTTGACGTATAATATATTCTTGGAATATCTTTATACGGCAGACTTCCCTCCTATATATATGATAACCTTTATGTTCTTAGACTTATGTATTTTGACGGAGCTTGAAGCGCATCAGACTAAGAGAAGAGAAAAGTGTTCTTGCAAAAGAACATCAAGTAAGTTCACTGGTATTATCATCTGAGAGTTTCTGATAGGAACTAGGTTAGTACTTAGCAATAAGTTTGTAATCTAGTTCTTCTCTAAACTCATTGATTGAATATACAAGTAGACCTTTTCAATCCTCGAAAGAGGGTTGGTTTTCATCCAAAGATAACTATTTGGTTATCTAGGGTTTCCACCTTAAGTAATTGCGTTGATAACTTGTTCTATTACTTCCGCTGTGCCTAGGAACTGGACAACTCTTTGTCACAGTTCTCTTGATACTAACATACAAATCCTACAAATGGTAATACCTAGCCTTGAGAACTCGGGCCATCAGACTATCTGGATACATCATAAGCCTCCAACATATATTGTTTCCCTAGGAGGGTCGAATTGAAGCTTTGTAACTCCCTAAAGCCCAATCCTCCCACTCTTTTGGATTTACACATGCTTTCCCATATGCACCAATGGACTTTCCTCTCCCCCCTTTTATGCCCCCACCAGAAGTTAGACATCATCGACTGAAAATCAGAACTAATCCCCACAGGCATTCGGAACACTGACATAGCATAGGTGGGGATCGACCGAGCCACGACTTTCAGCAGAACCTCTCTGCCAGCCTTTGCAAGACATAAGTTGTTCCACCCTTTGAGTCTCTTCTCGATCTTCTCAACTACAGTCTCAAAAAAAAATTCGTTTAGACTTTCCCACAAAAGTTGGCAAACCCATATATTTGTAACAACCAACTCTGTGTTGAATCTCCAAAATCTGAGCAATCTCCTCCCTCGTTTGTTCACCGGTCCCTTTGCTGAAACTGATTTTAGTTTTGCCAAGATTCATTCTTTGTCCCGAGGCCATTTCAAAGGTAGTAAGAATGGATTAAATCATTTCGTCTTGTGCTTGATCTCACTTTGCAAAGAGGAAACAATCGTCGGCATAAAGAAGGTGAGAAACCTGAAGCGCAAGATTGGTGAGTCTGATACCCGAAAGCAAGTTTCGACATGTTTCTCTTTCAATCATCTCTGAGAGTACTTGACCGTATAAGAGGAAGAAGTATGAGGATAACAGGTCACCTTGCCTAAGTCCTCTGTCGGGGGAGAAAGGTTGTGAAGGACAGCTATTTATCAAGATCGAGAAAGAGACGGATTTTAGGCACATATTGACTTTGCTTATCGAAACTTCCTCAAAGCCCATTTTTCTCATAACATTTTCCAGAAAATTCCATTCCACTGGATCATACACTTTTGACATATCGAGCTTCAAGGCAAAGTGCTTATCTCTTCCAGTATTTGTGGCCATATGGTGAAGAGATCGAAGGCGATAAGGAAGTTATCAGAGATCATTCTCCCGGGGACAAAAGCAATCTCATTTGGGGCAATAAGTAGATGGAGGACTTCCTTGACTCTATTCGCAATTGTTTTCGAGATAAGCTTATAGATCACATTACACAAGCTAATAGGCCTAAAATCTCTCACCTCCACGGAAATATTCTTTTTTGGAATGAGAGATATGAAAGTCTTATTGATGTCTTCTGCCATAACTCCTTCGTTCAGTGCCTTGAAGGTAGTCTCCATCACTTTATCTTTAACTGTGTCCCAATAGAGCTGGAAGACCATAACACACATTCCATTTGGGACAGGCGCCTTAAGGGGATGCATCTGTTGCAAGGACACCATTATCTCCTCCTAAGTATATGGGCGTTCAAGACTATTCTTGGTATCTTCTTCAATTACGGCCTCAATATTATGAACAATCTGCTCAATCCCCTCATGATTACTTGTGGTATACATCTCCTTAAAATACTGGGTCACTCTATGTTCAATTCTCCCAGCCTCAGTTTGGAAGACCCCATTTTCATCCATGTTTTCTTGATGGCGTTTTTCCTCTCCGGGTGGTAGCATTTCTGTGGAAGAAGGTGGTAATTTGATCTCCTACTTTCAGCCATAAATCCCTGCTACTCTGTCTCCAGAACACTTCCTCCTCTTTCAATAAAGTTGCAATCTCCGCCACCAATTTCCTACGTCGAGCTATCTGCTCGTGGGAAAGCCTAGCTCCATTAAGTCTTTTATGTTGGTCTCTTTTCTTAAGGAGAATCTTTCTCAACTTCCTTTCCTCACATGACGACAAAGTTAGAGCATTAGCACTTCTGTCGATTTTCTAAATAGCATTCCCCCTTCCTCATTCCAGACCTTTTCAATAATCTTCTTGCACTCTTCCTAATCTACCCAACTCTCTTTAAACCGGAAGATTCACGGCTGTTTTCTAGTTCCAACCTCCTCTAGCACCATAAGGATTGGCGAGTGGTCTGACTTTTCCCGATCCAGATTCTGAGCCCCAGCTTTCGGGAAGAGACTAATCCAGTCCTCATTTGCAACAAATCTATCGAGCCTACACTGAACATTATCCTCACCCGCTCGCCCATTATCGAAGGTGAATTCATATCCTGAGTTGTTAATATCAATCAGGTGGCACTCCTCCACACACTCTCTAAAAGCTTCCATTTGGGTTCTCGGTCTTTCAGAGCCACCCACTTTCTCATGCTGAAACATAATCTCATAAAAATCTCCAAAACAAAGCCATGTCATTTGGGAATTTTCCTCACTGAGCAGTCTCAAAACTCCCAAGAAAGGTGCCTATTTTCAGTCTCTGGCTACCCATAAAAACCTGTGACTCGCCAGCTATCCTCACACACAAGATCCTTAGCCACAAAATCCATATGGTGAAGTGATGTAGATTTAAGGTCCATTGAGATACCCCTCTTCCACCACATGGCAAGCCCCCCTCCTCATCCCCTGCTGTCTACTGCTAATCCATCATATAAAGGAAATTTGCTAAGAACCTTCTTTACTTCACTCCCACTTAATCTTGTCTCACTCAAGAAATTAAACCATGGAAGGGGCTTCCCTCTTAATTAACTCTTTGAGGGATGCAACAACGTCGGGGTTGCTCAACACCCGACAATTGTATGCTAAGCGTCTCATAATGCCCAACGGGGTTGGACAACTCCAACCTCCGCCTCTGGAAATTCAGTGTCATTGGATTTTGTAATCTTTCGAAGCTTTTGCTCTCCAGATTTTGAGTCAATATCCGTGTCAACCTCCTCTCCTTTAGTTTTCCTCTCCTAGCTAGTCTTTTTTCTAGTTTTTTCCACCATTTCCCACAACGACCTCCTTCTCAACTTGAAGCTCTGGAATCTACTTCTGACTTTGTAGCCCCTTCTCCCTAGGGGCATACTCACTTTCAGTCCTAGGGAGACCATTTTTCCCAGCAACTTGAGACTCAATCTCAACACCATGTATTGTTCCCCCATTACTAGTGATCAGGCCTGCATCTTTTCTACTCAGACTCATTTCCAGCGGGTATATCTCATCATCATCCGCCTTCTCTATTACCCTCTCGAGTCTAGGCATCTCCACGGGGTGAACTTTCCTGCTTGCCTCGTAAACCAATCTGTCAAATTTCTGCCTTTCCTTCTCTTTTGCCTCCTTCATTTCCCTGCTCGGATCTCTGGTGCTCGGGGCTCTGAGCCAGGGACCATACTGCTCTCCTTTGGTTAACGCTTCCTCATCAGAAATGGTCTCACACAATCCTTGTCGGTATGCCCAATAATGTCGCACCTATAACAAAACTCCGGCATATGTTGGTATTTCAACCCCACCCAGGTCGGATCTTTGCCCCCAAAACTAATTTTCATTCCTCTTGGTATCGGTTTATCCACTCTAATTTCAGCTCGGATTTTAAGGGACTCCCCAAACCCGAAGTCTGTTCCTTGGTCAGTTTCAACAAAGGTACCAATCTTATTTGCTATCACCCTAGCAACCTCCTCATTTCTCTGATTCAACGGGACGTTGTAGGTATGGCTCCAAAAAGGTGAGACTTTGAAGTCTAGCTTCGACGTAATCTCTTCCCCGTTTAGATCTTGCAAAACAAGTAAATGACCGTTGAAGTTCCATGGCTGATGTTCCTTCACCCACGCCTTGTCTTTCTCACTAAAGAACTGGAAGACCAACACTCCTTCTCCAATCTCCCTCATAGCTAGACCTTTCCCTGGCTTCCACAACATTTCCATGGTTCTCTTAAGAGCGTTGGTATTATAGGTCTTTGGTTGTTGTCAACAATCTTTCATCCAAGCTCAACTTTATTCTAACGTCTGCTGCCACATCCACCTGGCTGATAATAGCTTCCTCACCTTCCTTTCCGCCAGCGAGAAATTCCCAAACTTTTCCAATATTTCCTCTGCCATGGTAGCAGGGTGACAAGAGGAGGCAAAGGAACAAAGGGCCCCAAATAAATGATTTTTAAGACAAAAAAGGTAGTGCCTTTATGACAGAGAGAGACAAAGTAAATGCCCAACAGAAATGAGAAAACTTTGAACACCTCAGCACGGTGATGTAACAACAAAAGTAGGTAGAAAAGACGGAGAGAAAACCAAATCCACTCAGGATTAACGACCTAGAAGAGACTTAGACAAGAAAAGCATTCAGCTATACCCACAAACCCATAGAGCGGCGTCGATAGCAAAACCCTAGGGAGAATTTAATTTTGGGAACACCATATGCACCAACATAATCTCGTAGACACTAAAACAACATTTCAAAGTAAAACATAGTATATAAATGTTAGATGAGGACAAGTACTACACTTACGTAGAATGTGTTTATCCTTCCAAGTTCGAATCCATGACTTATTGAGATGATGACTATAGAATTAGTAATGAATGATGATACAACCTACCTTATAAGGTAGTACTAGTATAGTATAGTAGGAAAGCAAATGAGAAATAATGAGAATCGAGTATTTATGGAGCGGAGGTTGATTGATGGGACGAGAGTAGGTTGGCTAAGACGATCTGATTCCACATGTCAGGTACGCCGGAAATGCACCAGTGGGTGCAGTCGCCCCCTGTGTGGGCGGAGTTGGTGTAGTTTTGTGGGTGGGCGTCAGGTCGGAGCTCCGTCATCAATGTTACGTCTAGGAAAACTACGGGCTTCTTCATCCGGCCCAATACGTTTTTAATTAGCTGCACTCCTTGATTGGGCCTTTTAAATGGGCTTTTGTTTCCGTTAATGGGCTTTTTAGATCCTATACAGCTTTTTAGCTCTGGTTGCCCCCACTCCGCCCCGCTGTTCAAATGGAAGATGTTAAGGGAATCGTTTCGTATTTGAATCATGAATATCAGACACTTACCGCCAATGTGAAGTGGAGATTCCTTGGAAGAAAACCTTGGTTTTCAGAGGATCAACATGAGTGTCAACCCAGTCCGCCCAAGTTCTAAGTGCAATTTCGAAGGCTTCAAACCTATTCATGTCTTTCACAGTCTTGTTCCCTACTTGAATATAATCCCACCTGTCGTGTACGTACATAAATCTTAGACCATGTTTGATAACATAACATACATCAATCAAATCAAATCAAATCAAATCAATCATGTAAGTGTAACGTTGCATTTGTCTTGACTTTTAGGTTGGAATAACAACACATATAATTAAGGCTGTTGGTACTATTTGTTGAACTATCTAATCAATAAAGAAGTTGTTACTTACGGTTGTTGAGGTGGCTTATAGAACCACCAGTGCCAGCTGTCGAATATCAATACGTCGACGTCTTTCCAGGCGTCCCCGCCTTTTATCGACTCCAGCTTCAAGATTCTTCCTTTATGCTCCTCTTCCTCGATGTCCACCATAAATTGATGCCACTCCATCATTATTGTTAGATCATACTCCTAGTAATAAATACATCTTATTAAAATTAAATCATTGTTTTTAACTCAAATGATGAGTAACAACAGTTTTAAGTACCACAACTGGGTTGTAAATTCAGTTAGCGAAAATCATGGCGTCAGCTCGCGCATTGAAACCTTGCGTATAATAATTTTGATAAATAATAGCAACCAAGTTTTCTTGGCATGAAATCAAGTTTTCAATAATCAAATCTACTACAGGCTACAGTAGTATACATAATAATCTTAACATTATCTTTTATTACCCTATAAAAACGATTATTAAAAGATACTATCTATATAAATTGATGATATAGTTTAAAATTTAGGAAGCAAAGATAATATGGGCCCCATGAAATCATCTTCAAGCCTTAAAATAAGCATTAGAGAGCATGTTTAATTATAATTGAAGGGAGTGAATATACCGGGAAGTAAAAATTATAGATAGGCTTGCGTTGAAGGAGCGTATAGGTGGCGCGTGGGAAAGACGCGTGTAGCATGCAGGTTAATGACTGCCATTGATCGAGGCTTAAGGAGTCTCCTACAAACAGTATCTTCTTCCCTCTATATCTCCTCATAAACTCCTCTCCATCAAACCTAATTAATCACCCAATTAAAACAATACAGTAATTAATACGTACAGTACTACTTAAGAATGTTAGTATGTTTTACCTAGGAATATCACAGCCGGTGGGCTTCCATTTATATTTGAGATAAAGCTCATCGGGCCGTCCATTTCGTTTACAAGCGAAGTCGTCTCTTAAGAAAGGGCACACACTCGAATCGTACGGTGGATATGCATCGTCTAATACCCAGCTTCCTTTGAACCAATCACAGCCCTTGATTCGCTCATCTGCCTGGAGTAGCACCGCAGAGGATAATAGCCAAAGAGCGCCGGCGATAAGGTGACCCGAGGGCATTATGGTATTTTACGCCCAGTTGTTTTAGCAGAAAACGCAAATTTATCATAAGTTTTGCGTTTGCATTTGCATGGGGGAGATTAAGAGTGTATATATAATACTCCACTATATAGTGGTTGGTGACTTCTTCCTACCTCCAAAGTTTTATATATGGGAATTTATTTATTTTTGTAATTTACGCCGAAACTAAAATAGAAATAAATAATTATGAGTTCTACAAAAGGGGAAAATATCCATCTTTATTAACTCTAAGATTCAACATTACAGTAGGAAGAAAATTATAGCTGTACGCGTGGTCATACAAACAAATCAACAAAAAAAGGAAAATATCTTTCTTATACTATCTAATTAAAAAAATGAAGGTATAGTTGGAAAAATTTAGATAAAAAAGCTTTAAAAATCTATATTACGGAGTATGTTATAAATGCAAAAAGCTTTAGAGATTTATATTGCTAGCCGAGGGAGCCGATATATATGTATAGCGATGCTATATATCGTTACAAAAGTATGCAATCTTTCACGTACTTTTAAACCAAGACATGCATGCAATTATTATTTTGCTGAAAGAACATGAATACATTTTTATACTGGCACATTTATATAATTTTTTCTTTGAAAAGTCATCCGAATGGACAAGTTCGGAATAGAGCGAGACCAGTTTCATTGGGTTCGCACCGATTTCAACTTTCACCATATGCGTGTCTCGTCCTCTGATATAGAGGAACAAATATGTAAATCTCCATTTATAGTAGCAGGTGCACACAAGACTTACACGGGTTCAGGTGACTTGTTTACAATCGTTCGGAATCGGAATCGTAGTAGACCAATTTTGTTGGGTTCGTATAGATCTCATCTTTCATTAGGTATATATATCTCTCGCTCGATTTCGATTCCGAACGTGCCCAGACGAGCCACCCAAAATCCGCATATTATGTATCCCAAATGCAAGAGAATTAAGGAAAATTGTGGAAAATTAAGGAAGTAGCAAAGCCACTGTTATAATTTTTTTTTTTTAAAGTGAACGAGAGGCGACAACGCCTCTTGTATATATATATTTTGTAAATATTTTCAGCCTCAGACAGAGGCGCTGTTTTACAGCGCGGTCCATTTCGAGAATTAATTTCAAAAGACACCTAAAATGAAAATTATTTTCAAAATATTGCCTATTTCGGAAAATAATTCACAATAAAGTACCTGAAACTTTATATGTTATAATATGATATTCTTAAAAAAATATCTCTACAAGAGCAAAAATATTTTTAAAAGTTGTGAATTTTGTTGTAAATTTGTTGAAACCATAACTAAACTTTTTTTTTAGAGAGCTAGAATATAAAGTAGTTTATACTTTATACATATAATTTTTTATAGTAGAAACATATTGAGATGGTGTTAGAAATTTATTTATTTTTTGAAATCAACTGTTGAAATTGTATAAACTATGTATAATTTCAAATACAAAAGTTACAAATTGATTTTAATAATCTAAACAAATTTTCAAGAGCTATAATATTCAAAAGTTTTGAATTTTAAAGCTCAAATATCGAAAATCACCCCTTAAATGGGTCAATATGTCGGAAACCACCCCTTAATTATTATTTTTACCAAAAACTACCATTAAACCAGTTCTGTTTGCCCAGAACCACCTCACCCCAATTTTTCGTTAAACTTCCGTCCTTTTCATTTATTTATTAATATTTTTATTGTTTATTAATCTATTTAATTCAATTTAACCCCTTTAATCTTCTATACCAAAAATTCTCTAATAAAACGATAATATCCATTTTTTAACTCTCCAATTCTTCTCCTAAACTCGATAAGTTACTCAGTTTCGAGCTTTCATCCTCCATTAATGGCGGAATTCCATCCACGCCCACCAGTTTTGTCAAACAACCCGACCCAAATCCCCCAAACGAGTGGGAAAAGCTCTTCAAGCCCTTCGATTTGGAAGACCTCTAGAAATCTCTCAACTTTATCACCCCCGATCCGCTCTGCAATCTCCTCGAGCTCGGATTTGGTACGTTGCTCTTCTTTCTCGTCGTACTGTAGAGGAAATCAGAGTCGACGAAAGACGAAAATCGGTCAAAATTAGCTAAGATTCTGAGGAGCTTCCTAGAGACGAGGGCACCGCCTCCACTCACTCGAGTGAGCGGCGGAGGAGGCGCAATTAAGCCCTAATTCTGCTTCTTGAGCCCTAATTTTTTGAAGAGAAACTCCTCTGTGCAGCAATTGAGAGCGAGATCTAGAGATGGACGAAGATCGTGGTTGGATTAATCAATGGAGTCAAGGAGAGTGGAGCGAGGCGTGGAAGATAAAGGGGCTAAGTTGAATATCCGAGTTTTATTAGGCAATTTTGGGTTAAATTGAATTAAAAATATTAATAAACTAATAAAAAATAATAAAAAATGAAACAGACGGAAGTTTAACAATGGAACTGGTTTTAAGGGTGGTTTTCAATAAAAGGAATTTATAAGGGGTGGTTTATGACAAATTGACTTATTTAAGAGGTGATTTTCGGTATTTGAGCCGAATTTTAGATATAGTTTAGTTATAATTTAAAAAACAAAATTGTGATTATACTAAAATTATTCTTTAATTCCAAATTTATAAGTTAACTTGAATCATTAAAAGGATGTTATTGAAATTTTATTTGACAAAAAATTATATCTTAATTTTGTAAATAATTTTTTTGAAATTTATTATTGATTTTATTTAATAAATTATAAATCTAACTAATCCTAAAAACACTCTTAAAACTCGAAAATAATTAGCTTATAGCGTAGTAACCCGTGCCATGCACGAGAATATGTTTCGTAATTTTATAATCGATTTTGACATATTTTATATTTAATTTATAATATTTTCTATTACTACCTCAATAAGTTTTTTATTTTAATTAAAGTTTTTATGTAAAATTTTTGTGTTTGTTTGATGTCTAACTATTAGTTTTTATGTGAACAATTCAAGGCATTAAACTTACGATAGTAGTCTATACTGTAAAACTTTAGAAATAATTGTAACATCTTTATTACCAATTTAAGTTTTAATAATAATAATAATTTTTTAAAAACTAAAATTAAATTGTTTATAACCTATGTTAAAATCACTTTAAGAGCATAAAAAGCTTAAGATTTAATATATTAGATAGATAAGACCGATAGATTGTTGTTTGATTTGATCGTTTATGTGTAGAGTGGGATGCAATTAAGCAGACATCCATGAAGGGATAGACCATTTCAAATTCAACATTTGATTAAAATGGAAACCTTAGATATGCGGATACAATGCTTATGGAATTCCAATATAAAACTAACAAACTAGTTGAACGTTGTTGAAGGTAGCTAACAGTGATTAATTCTGACTAACTGATTACTAAAGAGATTATTTACTAGACAACCAGAATAAGATTTCGTGTTAAATGTGCGGTCAAAGCAGATAAGATAGGAATGATTAACACTTGATTATTGTTATCGTTGTAAAATTGAAGTAAAAGTCCTATCTTGAGCTGATGTAGCAAATATTGACAGTTAGAATACCGATTAGGATGATAAGGCGGGGTGGAGCATATTAAAAAATTGTTGAGGCGGTCCTACATTTTCCACTCCCTTCTTCCCACTCTCCTCCATCCTCTCACTCGATCAACTCGACAAATCGCGAACACAACAACAACAATGGCGTCGTAATGACGTCGGAGTCAGTGGAGTTGGTGGAGCTGCGGTGGTGTTGTTGGGTGGAGGATGACGAAGCCATCGTCACCGGTCATTATGATTGAGATTGTGTAGTGCTGCGGATTTTTTAGGGTCTTTGGGGGAGGAGGACGATGACGCCATTGTTTTTTTTATTTTTTAAGGGTGTAAGAGAATAATATTTACTCCACTTAATTAAGGTTGTGGTTGACGGGGCAGATTTACTTAAGGTCCCCGAAGAATTATTATAACAATTAAGTTGTACTTAGTCTAGAACCCGTGCACGTGGGGTATAAATAACTTAACAAAAATTATTTGAATTTTAATTACAAAAGAATATAATTAAAAGTAATTGCAGAGAATAATATTTGATAACACATTTATTGTTATTTTGGTTAGTAACAACGAAAAATAATAATGGAAATTATTCCATTTTAAGAAAATGAGTATTAATTAACGCAACTTTCTAAATATATTAACTTTAAACTTGGATTAAATAAAAATTTATAATAATCAAAATATTTAAATAATCAAGAAAAAATTATTTCGTTACTATTTAAAAAAAATTGAATTAACATCATTTATGTGTATCTTTCTATAAATTGATTTTTTTTAATGTTACATATAAGTTTTATGATTTGGGGTTAATATTATTTCAGAGTAATATGATAAATTACTATAATCCTAAATAGTAAAATATTAGAAAACTAATGGACTATTTTTAAATGTGTGAGATTTATGGTTAGATTTTTTATCGTTTTAGAATAATATTTTACCATTAAATTAAGATGAAGATTCAACTAGGATTTTCTGAATTTTTTATTTTAACAAATTATTAAGATAATTAATTTAAATAAATATGTGGGGACCAAATTAATAATTTTTAAATTTTTCTTTTAATACAAATATGAGGTGACACCAATCGTTAATCAACACGTGGCTAACAATGCTCCAGCTTTAATATTGTTAATTGATTGATCATTATGCTAACTTTCCATATAACTATATAACCTAGTAGAAATTCGTATATTAATTCGTAAATATGATATTTTGAACTTGATTTTAACAAAATAAATTTAAACTACTTCGGATTATAAAATACGAGATTTTAACCCCTTTAAGATAAAATGTCTTAGGCTAGCTAAGCACCATGTAGCTCAACAATATTATTAACAAATTGATGGGTTTGGAGGCTTATAAAGTATCGTTATCATTTCGTCACCAGGTCAATCAAAAGGACCCACATTATGAATGTATGGAGTATGGACCATGCTTCAAAGCTAAAATAACAATTTGAATATATCTACATATAATGACGTAATTAGTTCAAGGTATATCGATTGGATCGGATGATCAATTCGTTGAAAATAATGGTCATTAACCAAATTCATTTACGCAATTAATGAAAAGGACATTAACCAAATTATTATATGTTTTTTTATATACGTAAAAATGAGTAACTAAAAAAGTAATCAGGTTGGCTGTATTCGATCTTATATAATGCGAATAGGAATACTAAAGTCTTGTTGTTTGATCCAAGTATTTATAAATAAAATCATATACAAATACATTTAATCTTTTCACACTATAAACAGAGATTATGAACTGAACTGCAATCGTTGAATTGAATAAAGCAAGGCTCTAGCCAGCTTTATAGCAAGCCAGAGACAGTTACAAACATATGCAACTCAAGAGCATAGAAAGTCATAATGAAAACCCAAAATGAAAAGACAGAAAAGAAGCTTCATAAACACACTGAAGCTTTTATTGAAGGAACCCAAAGAACATTAATTATCAGACCCATAAACTACTTCATATTCTGATTTTTTTTTTCCTGAAATAGGCTTTTTTTTTAAAAACAATTCCCGATATGAGCTCGTTTTTAAACTAATTCCCGGTATAGGCACTATGGGGAGGGTCGGAATTCTTTCACGTATGAGAGACGCTGGTTTTCCCAGCGTCTCTCATCCGAAGCTGAATGTTTTTTTAAAAAAACTTATGTATACATGTAACATTTTAAATTTTAATTTCAAACAAATTTAAGTTTTTAATTTTTTTAAAAATCACGTATATAAACTTAAAAAAAACAAAGTTTTTTGCATAAGACGCTGGATTGTCCAGCGCCTTATACAAGGCAATTCAAACCTTCCCAATTCAAATAGTAATGATACGATGCATATAGATAAGATGGATTGGAGACCCCACAAATAGTAATGATACGATGCAATTCAAATAGTAATGATACTATTTGAATTGGGTTTGAATTGTCTTGTATAAGGCGTTGGACAATCCAGCGTCTTATTCAAAAAAATTTGTTTTTTTTAGCGTCTATGTATAAGAGATGTCTCTTATACATGACTTTAAAAAAAATTAAAAACTTAAATTTGTTTTGAAATTAAAATTTAAAATGTTACATGTATAAGAGACGCTGGCAGGGTCTCTTATACATAAGTTTTTTGAAAAAAAATATTCAGCTTCGGATGAGAGACGCTGGGAAAACCTTTCCCAGCGTCTCTCATACGTGAAAAAATTCCGACCCTCCCCAGAGTGCCTATACCGGGAATTAGTTTAAAAACGAGTCCATATCGGAATTTTTTTTTTAAAAAAAGCCTACTTAAGAAAAAAATTCTCTTATTCTCCCTTAATCTGAGCTGTGAAGCTTTAGATTATCACTGAAATGTCAACCATTCCCAGGGAAACTCGAAGCTTAAAATAGGTATCTGCCTTCAACACCTTCATCATGATATCAACTACTTGTTCAACACTTGAGCAATAGATCAAAGTAATTGCACCTCTTTCAGATAAGCCTCTTAGGAAATGATAGCGCACGTTGATATGTTTGCTTCGCCCGTGCATCACCATATTTTTTGACAATTTGATCGTGGAGCTATTGTCAAAAAGAATGTTGGTTCTTGCAACACCTTCATAGCCGATTTCTTTGAGAATTCTCTTCATCCAAACTGCTTGGCACGCACATACAACAACAACCACGAATTCCGCTTCAGTGGTAGATAAAGTAACAATTGCTTGCTTCTTTGAGCTCCACGCAACATCCCTAGAGCTGAGTAAGAAAGCATACCCGCTTGTCCTCTTCCTATCATCGATATCTCCTGTGTAGTCGCTGTCCGTATACGCCACCAACTCCTGTTCCTGACTGCTTCGTCTGTAAAAAATACCTTACCCCATAATGCCTTTAAGATACCTGAGCACTCGCTTGGCTGCTTGAAGATGAAGCTCAGTTGGTTTTGCCATATATCTACTCAGCAGGATAGTGACAAACATTAGATTTGGTCGGGTAGATGTCAGATACATTAGAATCCCCACTATTTGCTTATAGTAGGTTTCATCAACCAGAACACCCTCAACATCCCTATCAAGCTTCATTCCAGGCACAATAGGATTTTCAAGCATGCCCAACCTCTTCGAGACATCCTCAGCATACCTTCTCTGGCATATGAAATTTCCATCTTCCTTTTGCACCACCTCAATATCGAGAAAGAAGTTCATGCAACCCAGATCTGACATGTCAAATTCCCTGACCATTGAGGCCTTGAACTCCATCATTAGAGTCTCATCATTCCCGGTGTAAAAGAGGTCATCCACATACATATACACTTACAATAATCAACTTCCCTTCCTTGGGTCTTCTAGTGCACCAAGTTTGCTCACTATCACAGGCTCTCGGAGCTTGCTTTAAGCCGTACAAAGCCTTGTGTAATTTATACACAAGATGTTCAGCTCCCACCTTCTCTTATCCCCTTGGATGCTCCACAAACACCTGCTCATTTTATTTTCCATGAAGGAAAGCCGATTTTACATTGAGCTGGAAGATCTTCCACCCTTTTTGTGTTGCAGTAGCAATCACCATCCTAACCGTATCGAGACGTGCACCATGAGCAAAAACCTCTGTGTAATCCACTCCTTGCTTCTAAGAGTATCCTTTGGCCACTAGACGAGCTTTATGCTTGGTGATTTTCCCAACTTCATCCCATTTTGTCTTAAACACCCATTTAACCCCAATTTTTTTTGGCACCCTTTGGAAGTTCAATGAGCGTCCAAGTCTCGTTCTTCTCAATGGAACTTATCTCGATGTCCATGGCGGTTCTCCGATCCATTTCTCTTCTTTGACAGCATCGTCGAAAGAGATTGGTTCCTCATAGCCAATATCTTGAACCATATGTATTTCATCATCATCAGAGAGCTCGGTACCAGTGACATAATCTCTCATCCAACCTGGAGCACGTCGTATTCTCCCTGCTTGTGAACTCTCAGGTTCCCTTGTGCCCCTTTCAATTTCAGCCTCTCGTGTTTTTCGTGTTTCATCCTCACTCTCATGGTCTCGTGTTTCCCTTTAAGTATTATGTTCACTCTGACTCCCACTTCCTTCTTCCTCAATTTTTTTTAATGTGTTCAGTGTTTACACTTTCTTCCCATCCTAAGACATCATGCTTATGTTCAACAGACTTCTTTTCCCAATCCCATTGTTTATCCTCCTCAAAAACAATGTCACAGTTGACAATGATCTTGTTAGTGTTAACGTCAAAAAGCCTATAGCCTTTAGTGTTCTCACTAACACCTAAGAACATGCATATTGTGATCTTATAATCAAGCTTACCTCTCTTGGCTTTTGGAACATGAGCATGAGCAAGACAACCCCAAATTTTGAAATGATCAACTGTTGGCATAGTCCCACTCCAAGCTTCTTCTAGTGTGATTTCCTTGATAGCCAAAGTAGGGCATCATTTAGGACAATGGAATGTCCAATTCACTGCCTTAACCAAGAAGGTTTTGGGAATCTTCTTGGCTGAAAGCATAGAGTGCACCATGTTCATCACCGTTCTATTCCTCCTCTCTGCGATGCCGTTTTGCTGTGGCGTGCAGGCATTAGTCAATTGTCTTCGAATTCCATTATCCTCAAAAAATTGATTGAAAGCAGAGGATGTATACTCCCCACCTCTGTCTGTTCTGAACCATCATAGCGCCAGCCCTGCTTCTTTCTCAACAACCTTTTTGAAAATTTTAAAACACTCCAATGCCTCTGATTTTTCAGTCAAGAGATATAGCCATCCTTTCCTGCTGAAGTCATCAATGAAACACAAGAAATAGCGCTTCCCTCCATTTGACACAGGTGAAATGGGCCTACATATGTCTGAATAGACCAACTCGAGAGGCCGGTTGGATCGCCAGGTGCACTGTTTCGGATTGGCGACTCAATCGTGTTTCCCATTAAGACAGTCAACACATACCTCAGTTTGAGACACGAACTCGGGATGGCCATGAACCATCTTTTTGTCTTGTAGTAATTGCATCCTTCTATGACTAAGGTGCCCATATCTTTCACGCGATAGCTTTGCCAGATCAAGACTCTTAGTTTGAAGACACTTCGCCTATGATATCTTCTTCTCTTCTTCGGAGGAAACAGATGAATCGACTATTATGGTAAACAATCTATTTGTGCCAACGACACATTGTGTTATTACTCCTTTTTCGGGATGGAAAACCTTGCAGATTCCTCCTTGAAACAGAATACCCAAGCCTCTTCTTGTAATTGCTCAACACTCAACAAATTTCTCTTAAGAGTAGGAACAAAATACACCTCTCCTATGGTAAAGCAGCTTCTCCTACCATAACCTTCACCGTTCCTTTCCCCGTTACCTTAAGCTTGTTGTCATCCCCAAGCTTGACGAAGTGAGTAAAGTTTCTGACCAAATCACTGAACATAGCATTGTTGTTGCACATATGGTTTGAGCACCCTGAGTCTATGAACCAAGCAGTTTGTTTCGACTTCTGCTTTCCATCAATGTATGTCATCAAAAGCAACTCACCATCTTCCTTCGTCTCAGCATAATGTGCCTCTCTATCTCCTTTTGGACATTCGAATTGATAGTGCCCTAAACCTTGGCACCTATAGCATTCGACAATAGCTTTATTGACTCTTCCTCTGCCTTGTCCACGTCTCTAAAAGAGCCTCTTCCTCTTCCTCGTGTGCCTGATCTGTCTTCCACCTTTAGGGCCCGATCCTCTTCTTCTTTGGAACGATTGAAATTTTGTTCATCTATAGTCAACGAACTCTGAAGCTCGTCAATAATGATTGTGTCAGTATCCCTGGACTCTTCAATTGAGACCACCACATAAGTGAATTTGTCTGTCAACGTATGCAGGATCTTCTCTACAATTTTGGTGTCTGACATATCTTCCCCGTTGTTGCGCAACTTGTTTGAGATCACCATTACCCTCCGAAATACTCAGTAATAGTTTCTTCTTTCTTCATTTCAAGAATCTCGAACTCCCTTCTCAGAGTATTACGTAAGGATTTCTTCACCTTCTCGTTGTCACCAAACTTCTTCTTTAATGACTCCCACAAAATTTTGGAGGTACTTCTGTCCAAAACTTGTTCGAACACACTTCTATCAATAGCCTGATAGAGGTAGTGCTTGACTTGGTGGTCCTTGAGTCTATCACTCTCCAACTGGGAACGCTCCTCGTCAGTTAGGAGAGTTCGGTTCCACAAATCCGATCGCCACAAATCTCCAAAGGTCCTTTGCACGCAACAAATTGTCCATCAACTCACTCCAATGATCATAATGACCATCAAAGTGCGGAATCTTTGTTAGATTTTTCTCTTCGACCATCTGAGAAACTCACAGACTGCTGCCTTCCTCTCTTGTGTTTAAAACACTCAAATTTAGATCTCTCTTGTCTCCCAAACACTGATAAAATGTAAACAGAGACTGAACGGAACTGTAATCGTTGAATTGAAAATAGCAAGGCTCTGGCTTTATAGCAAGCCAGAGACAATTACAAACATAGACAACTCAAGAGCCTAAAAAGTCATAATGAAAACCCAAAATGAAAAGACAGAATAGCGAGAGAACTATACGCACTACATTTTTCTCTCATCCACACTACATTTCCATACGCCCATAATGGGCGTACGCTCGTTTCGGGCGTACGCCCATTTCCAGTGTACGAAATTTTTTTAATTTATTTTTTTAATTTTTCATTTATTTGGGAAAAAAATTATTATTACGGTACGTTCGAAATGGGCGTACGCCCGTTTGTAGCGTACAAGATGTATTTTGTATTCTTTACAAAATTGTATACGTATAAGAAAATTTATACGTATACCAAATTTTTTTGCCTGTCCGCCCGAAACGAGCGTACGTCCATTATGGGCGTATGAAAATGTAGTGTGGATGGACGAAAAATGTAATGGGTATAGATTTTTACCAGAATAGCAGCACTGAAGCTTTTACTGAAGAAACCCAAACAACATTAATTATCAAACCCATGAACTACTTCCCACACTCTATTTAAATTACCCTATAATATTTTCTTATAAAAACATCAAAAAATACTTTCAAAAAATATGATATCATTTAGCCGTCACTTTCTAAGTCACAGTATTAGATATGCATGTTGAAATCGATAAGAACGTTATCTCTTATTGAGTCTTATATATGACTTGTACGTAAGCTCGAATATTAATAGTTAGTGATCTAGGGATTTATTATGTGTTACTCCAAGATATGATCGAGGAATAGTACGTAGCATGGCAATATATGGCATTTGATTATAATGAAATCATAGCTGATTAGGGTTACTGCACTATATGCATACCTTCATTTCACGTATATGCCGTACCACAATATATATAAGATATAATAATTAGTGCACACCTATTTTAATTAGTACACTACACTAGCCTACTATTGCATACAAAAAATTGAATTTTTTTTCTTCTGAAATAGGCTTTTTTTTAGAAAATATTCCCGATATGGACTCGTTTTGAAAATAATTCCCAACATAGACACTCTTATGAGGTTCGGAAATTTTTCACATATAAGAGACGCTGATTTTACCGCGTCTCTCATCCAAAGCCGATTTTTATTTTTTAATTCCCCCGTGTAAGAGACGCTCACGTAAATTTTTTTTTAAAATGGATTTGTATAAAAAGGATTTGTTTTAAATTTTTTTCTTCAAAGTTTATATATATATATATATTATTATTATATATGACTTACTCGTGTTTGGATGGCTCGTATGAGCTCGTTTGAAATTGGAATCGATCACGACCGATTTCGTTGGGTCTGTATTGATCCCAGCTTTCACCATATATGTTTCTCGCTCGATTCTGATTTCGAACGACCCCATACGAGCCACCCGAACATGCGTAAGTCTCGTGCGTACCTTCTAATGTAAATGGATATTTACAAATTCGTTCCTCCATATCAGGCGATGAGAGACATATCTGGTGAAAATTGGGATCAATACGGACCCAACGAAACTGGTCGTGATCAATTCCGATTCCGAACTGGTGAAAGAAGGTATGCACGAGATTTACGCTTGTTCGGATGGCTCGTATGGGCTTGTTCGGAATCGGAATTGACCACGACCAGTTTTGTTGGGTCCGTATTGATCCCAACTTTCACCAGATATGTCTCTCATCGCCTGATATGGAGGAACGAATTTGTAAATATCCATTTACAGTAGAAGGTACGCACGAGACTTACGCGTGTTCGGGTGGCTCGTATGCGGTCGTTCGAAATCAGAATCGAGCGAGAGACATATATGGTGAAAGCTGGGATCAATACGGACCCAACGAAATCGGTCGTGATCGATTCCGATTTCAAACGAGCCCATACGAGTCATCCAAACACGAGTAAGTCTTATATAATAATATATATATAAAAACTTTGAAAAAAAAAAATTAAAACAAATCCTTTGTCTCCCAGCGCCTTATACAAATCCAATTTTTTTTTTAAATTTTATGTGTCTTACACGGGGGAATTGAAAAATAAAAATCTGCTTCGGATGAGTGGTAAAAAAATTTCAGAACCTCATAAGAGTGCCTATGTTGGGAATTATTTTCAAAACGAGTCTATATCGGGAATATTTTCTAAAAAAAACAACCAATGTCAGAAAAAAAATTCCAAAAAATTATTTACCAAAACTATGCATATATGTTACATAGTAGCATGGTGCATTAAGCCGATCGAGTATATAGGAACATTTATGAATCAAGTTGGCAAATAGATCGCAAACGACGAGGGCAATATGTTGAATAGTCACGATTAAATTTAATTAGAGGCGTGTACGTTAAGTTAGAATTTGTTAAAACTGAATTTGGTGCGGCCCACACTTGTTTTGCTTTCTTATCTTGATATATATATTACTACGGAGTACTTATACGAGTATGTCTCAACATTTTGTGGGGCCCTATTTTAAAAATATTAAAATTTTAGAAAGAGTCCTATATAAAAGAAGGCAAAAGCTATACGAACTACATTTTGCAACTTTCCACACTACATTGTCGTACGTCTAAAATGGGCGTACGCTGGTTTTGGGCGGACAGTGCAAAATCCCAACATCGAATGTGAGGCAAAATACAAAATACGGTATTATGTATACGCCCAAAATGGGCGTACAGTATAAATTTTAATAATATAGCCGTTTGAAAATAGCCGTTGGGGAAATACAATTTTTTACTCGTACGCCCATAATGGGCGTACGAGTAAAAAATTGTGTGTAACGGCTATTTGTCCAAATTCAGAAGTGACCGTTGGGGTATATTTTGCATGTACGCCCATTATGGGCGTACGCCCATAATGGGCGTACGATTGTTTTTATCCCAACGGCTATTTTTTCAGAATATGACCGTTTGGGATGTAGTATGTGTATAAATGTAGGAACTTCGGATGGATGTTGAAGTCAAAAATGTCAAATAGGAGAGTTACAAATTTGAGTGATGGTGAGGAGTTTGAATATGTGACGGAGATTGAGTATGGGAGCGGTGAAGAGAACGAGTATGTTGAAGAGAACGAGCATGGGAGTGACGAAGACGATGCGATCGTGGATGAGAAAGAGTATTTTAGTGAACCCGACGACGGGATGTGGGACGACGATACCGACGAAGAAGGAGGAGACTTCGACGCCGGAGATTTTTCGGTTAGTAATTAATTAGAATCGTTTCGTATTTATTTACGTTATTTAGTTGCAAATAATTTGTAGAAGTGATAGTTTAGATTGATGTGGACTCGTAGTTTTAAGTTTTAGTTGTGATAAATATGGTAGTTTTTATTAATTATAGGGTATGGATTACTATGATTCGTTTGATACCGAAGAAACGTTTCCTACTAAGGAACACTTGAGGCGTTGGGTTCAGAGTATTGGTAGACAACTTATGATGGTATTAGTGACTCGCCATAGCAATGAGCGTCAAATGAATATAATGTGCTCGCATGCTGGAGTGTATAGATCAGGGAAAAAGAAAAGAGAGGATGGCGAAACAGAGGAGGTTGTTAATACAGAGCGGGATAGTAGGGATAAGAAGTCGGATTGCAAGTTTGAGATCCGAGGATATAGGTTCAGGGCGAGGGATGCGAGAGATGGATGGTATGTGAAGGTAAAATACGGACAACACAATCATAAGCTTTGCACTAGCTTCATTGGCCATCCGTACATGGGTCGAATGACGCCGAATGAGGTGAAATTTGTGACGGTATGTGCGAACAGCTTGACTACGCCGTCTGTTATTGCTACTCAGTTGAGTGCGGCCTTTCCAGGGAATACAACATCCACAAAACAAATCGCCAACTTTATTCAGAAGATGCATTTTGAGGATCGTGGAGATTTGACTGTTACACAATGGACCTTGAAGTTTTTGAAGGAGCGCAGCTATGTAGTGCATCCCCTCTGCAAGAAGAAATCAAACGAGGTGGAAATCTTGTTTTTTGCCCATCAAGACTCGTTGCACTTGTTGAAGATGTTTCCGTACGTCGTGGTTATTGACGCCACATACAAGACGAATAGGTACATAATAGTTGTATATCAAAAAAAATTTGTTTAAATATATTGCATATGCCTCTTCCTTCATTATTTAAATATATTATGCAGGTATAAAATGCCTCTTGTGGAGATTGTCGGTTTCACTTGCACGCATAAGACATTCAACATTGCATATGCATTCACGAGTAAGGAGGAAACAATGCACTACTTGTGGATAATTCAGAGGCTTAGAAAGTTGTTTGAGGATGCCGGAGTAATGCCGACTGCAATAATGACCGATCGAGAACTAGCTCTCATCACTGCAATCAAATATGTGTTCAAAGATCTTCCGGTTCAACACCTCTTGTGTTGGGTTCATATCAAGCACAACATCGAGGTAAACGCTACCAGAATTTTGAAAAATAAGGAATCGGTGAAAAGGTTGTGCTCGCAAGTATGGAGACTTTTTCTATCAAGAACGGAGGAACGATACGAGGAAAGACTGCTAGGATTGAGAACATCTTGGAGAAGCGGCGTCGTCGGATACATTGAAAAGGTGTGGCTTATCCCTTACAAGACAAACATTGTTTGCGCATGGACGGAACACAATCTTCACTTCTTCACGAGGACCTCAAACAGGTAATTTTTTTTTAACTTACTTAAACGTTTCCGATTTTTTTATTAGTTTATTATGTAATAGTTGTTTTACTTAAACGCGACATTGAATGAATAAAACATAGGGTTGAGGGAATGCATAAGGTGTTGAAGAAAATAATCGGTTCAAGTATAGGCGGTTTTAATCGAATGGTTGTGAGGATCCATGCAGCCATCGAGGGCCAGATTGTGAAGGTGAGGGCCACCATGGAAGAGGATCGGATCAAGACACCCGGGGTTTTCAGACGAATGAATCCACAAGTGAAATTGATATTTCGGCATCTATTCCATAATGTGTCTGATAGAGCGTTGCATAAGTTGTGGGATATATGGGAGGATATAAAGGCGAAGAATTATGAGGAACATTGCGAAGATTACTGGATGCGAGAATGTCAAGGCCTACCGTGCATCCACGAGATGGTGCAACATATTATTCAGAAGAAGCCATTCAAGCTCAATCAGATTCACAGATTCTGGAGGCAGCTACAATGGGATAGGATTGAACTTGATAACGGGGAGGTAGAGATTGGTGTACCTCAGACCATGCGGGAGTTGAGATTCATTGAGCTCAACGATAGATGGCAAAAGGGGGAACTTCCTGAAAGTCAGTGGTCTCAGATAGCGGACTTGTACACAATGTTGGAGTATCCACATCAAAGTCTTGCGTTGGAGCCGACGGGAATCAAGGATCCTGGCAGACCAAGAGGAGCGGTAGGAAAGAAGTGGGGAACCGAGAGAGAGATGAGCGCGTTTGAGTACGCAAGGGAAGAATTAGAGAAAAATGATGTTGCGAAGGCGAAGAATAAGACGGTTAGAGGAAAGGGAAAGGGAAAAGCAACGGCGGCACAACCTACTTTCAACGAGCCTACTATAATGAGGGAGTTTGAAGTTGCTGGGTGCACTGCGGCAGAGGCGTTTGGTCATTCAAGTGGCACTGGTGGAGAGGGGTTCGGATTATCAGGTTGCACTCTTACAGATGAGTTCCCTCAGCCAACAATGACGAAATGTGGGGTAGACTTCGGGGTTGACAATGTTGATCTCTTCATGTTTCCATACATTGTAGATGCACAAGACGTAAGGGCGGATGTACACTGTGGATATCGGTCACTAGCCATGTTGTTGGGGCATCACCAACAAGAATATCCTCGCATTCGCATGGAACTGACTACGGAGCTGTTAGAGAACAGTGATATCTACAGACGAGTCATGACCAGACTACGCCCGGATTTGGCAAACAACTTCGACGCTCTTGTTCAAGAGGTCAACTATAGCAGATCACCATGTCCTGAAAGATACTGGATGAGTATGCCCATGATTGGATTAGCATTTGCCACTAAGTTTCAGGTTGGTTTGATATACTTATCCAAAGTCCGATCATATTTGTGCTTACCGATGAAGGTGTATCAACAATGCTCCAGTCATGGTTTGAAAATTTATGCAATGGCTCGTGTGGGCTTAGCAAACCACTACATACCGGTATGATTTTCACTAAAGTATTTGTGATTTTCACTCAATTTTCTTAATGCTTAACATGGTATTTATGTTTTGTAATTTAGGTGTGCCTTAGAGAAGACTGTCCGGTACCATCTGTACCTGGAGTTTGGCGCATGTTCAAGGATCCTAGTGCGAATGAATTGGATCGCGGGTTCGCGTTGAGGATGCAGCAATGGAAGGACTATCGCATTAATTATGGTAGTATAGATGTTGATCTGTAGTGAATTCGGATGTGTTGAATGTTTCACCTTTTGAAATTCTAGTTGATGACTTCTGTTGTATGTCTGTTATGCTTTTAATATCTTGACTCCTTTTTTATAGTATTGTCTTGTCTGTTATTTTTTAATGTTTTAGATGGGTTAAATGAAACAAGTTCTGAATTCACTACAAGGGATTACTTGTTAAATTAAAACAGACACTCCAGAAACTACAACAGACTTAGCAAAGACGTAACAACTTTCAAGACACATAACAACATTACATCCTAATCGGAATCAGGGGAAGGAGGACCACGGCCATATTCATTGGGAAACAGAACTCCAAGGTGGAATAAGGCTGATTCTTTGTCCCACCTGTGAAAAATACGAAGTTTGAGCTCCATGTCAGCGTGTTCCTTCAACAGTTTGGCCATGACTCGGAGATGATGAGGGTCGTATTCTGGCTCCAGATACACGATCCTCCAGTTACAATCACATGTAACAAACCTTCGTCCATACGTATGGGGATTGTCCTTGTTATTAGCAGATAACACGGTGAGTGTCTTTGAGCACCTTCTACTAGGGCACTGGATCTGAGTGCCTTCAGCTGGAACTGGGGAGGATGAAGATGATGCCATGCTTGTTTGAATCTGTAATACAAAGTAAGAAAATATTTTAGAAACAATGAAGATATCTATCCAAATCAGTAAACAATGAAACTTACAGAGTAAGAACTTGAAACAATTAAGATTTTACGGCGGAGTGAGAATGTGATGAAAGGGTTCACTGAGGCAGTGAATTTATAGCCGAAGTTTTACTAGGGTTAGGGAAAAATTGGGTCGGTGTAGACAAAAGGCCCACAACAACAAAGGCCCAATAACTTAAAATTATGTCATCCAGCTGTGACTTACAGCTGTGTAGTAGCTGTAACACATTCATTTTCATATAAGTGACATCCAGCTGTATGCTAGATGTAGAATTCATCCCAACAATTCAAACCATCAGCCGAACATTTCAGCCCAGCCAAGCCCAATAATTCAGCTCAGTCAAGCCCAATAATTCAGCCCAGCCAAGCCCAAATAATTCAGCCCAACCAAGCCCAATAATTCAGCCCAGCCAAGCCCAAATAATTCAGCCCAACCAAGCCCAAATAATTCAGCCCAGCCAAGCCCAATGAATGGAGTAAAACGGGATTAAAACGAAAAACGGCGCGAAAATCGAGTAAAACGGGATTAAAACGAAAAACGGCGCGAAAATCGAGTAAAACGAGATTAAAACGAAAAACGGCATGAAAATCGAGTAAAACGGGATTAAAACGGCGCACGGCGCGAAAATCGAGTAAAACGGGATTAAAACGAAAAACGGCGCGAAAATCGAGTTTATGAAGGGACGTACAACGAAAAATGACAAGAAAAGGGTATTTAGCAAAAAGAAATAGTTTTCGTAATGCAAGGGGTATTTAGCCAAAAAAATTTGAAAAATTTGAAAAGGAAGGGGTATATAGTAAAAACTTTGGATAGTTGTGTTTGAAATGGATAGTTTGGGCCCGGTTCGTTTAAACGCCTTATAACGCTGAAACTCAAAATTTGAAAATTGTAACATGATAGAAAATGAAGTCTTTAGTCGTTATCAATTCTCGAAATCGAAAAAAAATCAACGAAAACGTCAACGGGCCTAATAAGGCCGAATTGAGATTTGGTGAGGCCCATTACCTAAAAACGACATAAAACGGGTTAATAAGACCTTAAACATTGAAAAACTTGAAATGTAAAAGTTGTATTTGAGCATTACCAATATGACGGTTTCGTTTTTATAATAAAATAACAAAATGAACACTTCGAAATATCTAAACAGTCACTTTCACCTTGTAACGAGTTAATCTCAAGTATATAAGTCGTATAGTTTTACTCATATGTGTGTGATATCAATTCGTTACTCAAATAAACTTTACATAACACTTTCATTAAATGTTATGAAACACTCAAATACTCCAAAATAACGACATTTCACATCTTCGTATTGTCCATATTGTTTGATTACTCGATATTTAATGAAAGTTTTAATGAAATACGCATAAAATTATGATTAATCAAGCAATATGGACAATACGAAGATGTGAAATGTCGTTATTTTGGAGTATTTGAGTGTTTCATAACATTTAATGAAAGTTTTATGTAAAGTTTATTTGAGTAACGAATTGATATCACACACATATGAGTAAAACTATACGACTTATATACTTGAGATTAACTCGTTACAAGGTGAAAGTGACTGTTTAGATATTTCGAAGTGTTCATTTTGTTATTTTATTATAAAAACGAAACCGTCATATTGGTAATGCCCAAATACAACTTTTACATTTCAAGTTTTTCAATGTTTAAGGTCTTATTAACCCGTTTTATGTCGTTTTTAGGTAATGGGCCTCACCAAATCTCAATTCGGCCTTATTAGGCCCGTTGACGTTTTCGTTGATTTTTTTTCGATTCCGAGAATTGATAACGACTAAAGACTTCATTTTCTATCATGTTACAATTTTCAAATTTTGAGTTTTAGCGTTCTAAGGCGTTTAAACGAACTGGGCCCAAACTATCCATTTCAAACACAACTATCCACATTCACTATCTACTATCCACTATCCACATTCAATATCCACTATCCACTCTCCAAACCCTATACCCTAGCTAGGTTTTCCTCGGTTTCCGCGTCATTTGTCGTCTTAGCCCGTTTTAAGTCGTTTTTTATCGTTTTTCGCACAAATTCTCGTCTTAGCCCGTTTTAAGTCGTTTTTCATCGGTTTTCGCACAGATTCTCGTCTTAGCCCGTTTTAAGTCGTTTTTCATCGGTTTTCGCACAGATTCTCGTCTTAGCCCGTTTTAAGTCGTTTTTCCTCGGTTTTCGCACAGATTCTCGTCTTAGCCCGTTTTAAGTCGTTTTTCATCGTTTTCGCACAAATTCTCGTCTTAGCCCGTTTTAAGTCGTTTTTCATCGGTTTTCGCACAGATTCTCGTCTTAGCCCGTTTTAAGTCGTTTTTCATCGTTTTCGCACAGATTCTCGTCTTAGCCCGTTTTAAGTCGTTTTTCATCGGTTTTCGCACAGATTCTCGTCTTAGCCCGTTTTAAGTCGTTTTTCATCGGTTTTCGCACAGATTCTCGTCTTAGCCCGTTTTAAGTCGTTTTTCCTCGGTTTTCGCACAGATTCTCGTCTTAGCCCGTTTTAAGTCGTTTTTCATCGGTTTTCGCACAGATTTAGCCCGTTTTAAGTCGTTTTTCATCGTTTTTTGCACAAACTCTCGTCTTAGCCCGTTTTAAGTCGTTTTTCCTCGATTTTCGTGTGATTTCTCGTCTTGGCCCGTTTTTAGTCATTTTTCCTCGATTTCCGTGTCATTTCTCGTCTTAGCCCGTTTTAAGTGCGAAAATCCTAATAATATACATCAAAATATACATCAAACAAACATCCAAAATATAATACTGAACACAATCAAATCATTGCACAGGCCCATCCTCCTCTGGTACTACATCACCAGTCCATATGCTGATCCACCCCCTCATCATCCTCGCTTGTCCTGAAGGCAGAGTGTCACCATATGCACGTAGGAAACTGGATATCTCAGAGGCGAGTATGTTGCCCCGCTACATTTTCAAAATGTAAATATAAGTAGAATAAAATAGATTATAATTATTACTTGAGCGATATTGACTGAAATACGTACCACAACTACAGAGGCTGTCGCAGGTATCTGTATGTGCTCGGCACGGTGGTCAAACGGTGCCCGTGGGTCCTGCCTGGGTGATCTGGAATCAACATAAGGATGTGACATGGCATTAAACCATGTCCGGTATCCATCCTTGCAATCCCATGCATACTCTCGAAGTCCTCGTCGATCCTGCTCGTCTAAGGTGATCAATCGATCGGACAGGGTCTCTGGGGCCCAAGTGCAGTCCTCATCCCCGAATGTGACAGTGTACCCCGATGCAGAATCATTTCTGATCGCAGTAGGTGGTGTAATCGGGGGTTCGGGTATGCCTTGCACATACCCGAACTGTCGCAAACATCGGTCAGGATGGTGCGACTCCCTGACCTCAAAGGACTCTAGAGGCCCCCGAAATAGACCTAACCTATACTGGGGGTCGTTGAGATCCAACTTGCCCCAGGGGTTCCACTGAACCTATGTTTTTTTTAAATGACAAACGTATTTTTAAAAATAATAATTGCATAACATATGATGAAATTACTAATTAAATAGTACTTACCTCTGCATATGTGATCTGGTCAAGGACCAGTCTGAGGGAAACTAGTCGAGCAGGATCCTTATGGTATCTGACTTTGCTGTTTTCCCGGATAGCCGCCGCTGAGGCATTCATGGATGTCAAGTCCTGCGTAGCATGACCCCGAAGACCATGGAAATACGCCCATATCCAAGCCTACAAATACCAGAATTTCATAATGTTTTATACATAAGCAAAATATACACGAAAAAACAAACAAACATTAAACGAAAACTACCTTCAGCAGGAGCGGACAACCAGCAAACCCCTTCGATTGAGCACGGGAGGCCTGACCCAACTGTCTGTACAGTTCAGCCAAGACGGCTGTCCCCCAAGCATAGGACCCTGTCTCATTGTGATCTACGAGGATGCTAAGGTATTTGTGCTTCACCTTCATCCGAGACTTGTCGACAAATGTCGTACTGCCTAACAGAGACAACAAGTAGAGCGAAGCAATATCACTCTCTTGCTGAGGAGTCCTGCAATTAATAACAACAAATGAATTAGTAACGTTAATCGAGAAATTATGAGAAATTCTTATAATATACGATAATTTACCTGTCCCGTATATCAAACATCTGTAATAGTCGGGTGTGGATCGTCGTGATGCCTATCTTGCCGTGGATGTTCAAACCCCCATCTGATAATTTATCACGGATTATAAATATTTAATTGAATCAACTAAAAAATGGAATCAAATATAAATAATAAAATAGACTCTACGTACGTAAGCATAGCGCAGCAGCCTCCTCGATCGTAGCAAACCCGAACATCCGTTGCACATGAGGATGCACAAACCCATCTATGTCTGTCTCAGCAGATCTGAGAGCTCGTCCATGGATCGGAAGCTCCAGAATCTTCAGCACGTCTAACAAGGTAGGAGCAACCTCACCAAATGCAAAGTGAAACGTGTTGGTTTCTGGATACCAACGCTCCACAAATGCAGAAATCAGAATCGGATCGATGCTGTTGTACTCGAGCCGGGGATCTGCAAGGACATGTAAGTGGCTCCGCTGAACGAGCTGCCACCATGACCCAGGCACATTAGATTTATGCCTATCATACTCCCTGAAGAAGTCCTTGCGGGTGTATATATCCAACACCCTCTTCAGCTGATGTACGAAAGAGAAATTAATGAATTAGAAAAGCGTGTGGATCGTTTTACCTCACAAATTCATTTAGAAAACAACGCATACCTTCGATGAGGGCGGTATCACATAAGCCGGGTCATGCTCAATACGCTCTGCAAGAGACGACGTCTCAGTCCATATCACCGGAGCAATGTGGGTGCTGTAATCCACCAAAAGCCGTGAACTGAGAGGACCTCCAGGATGCCCCACATAATCTGCATCCCCTGGAACCGGTACAGCTAAGCCCGGATCAATGTGCTGAACAGGCTCCTGAACAGGATCCTGAATGGGCTCCTGGAGGTCTGGCTGATCCTGAATCTCCTGCTGATGATCCTCTGCAGAAGGAGACAATGATCCAACTGGAGATGGCTCACGCAGAGGTGATCCCTCATAGTAATCATCATGCATCTGCGCCTCCAAATCTCCTAGATTTGCAACCTCTGGCTGATCTGCAACCTCGGTTGCCTCCGCCACCTCCTCTGAAAACTCCTCCGCCTCACTAACATCCAAATCATCCATCAAATCTTTCCCTGTATCTCCTATATGCACTCCTGGAATGTCTGCAGGAGATCCACGACGTCGGGAAGCTGTGATCCCGCGTGCGCTAGGGTGACGAGGGCCCTTCTTCTTCTTTCTAACAGAACCACCCGTCGGAGCAATAGCCTTCTCTAAAGCCTATTTTCATATTTACGAATTATTATTTTATATTATTTGACGTTTTTCTTTTAAATATTTAATAATGTATTAATTACTAATTTTTTCTTAGGTACGACTTATTAATAATTTATTAAGACGCTATTTAATAATGTATTAATTACAAATTAATTCATTTCTTAGTAAATAACAACTAATTAATATTATATTAATAAATATTATATCTTTTTCTTTTACAAGTTATTTATCGAATAACGTGAAACGATAAATAACGACTAATTATTCTTTAAATCGTTATTTATCGAATAACGTGAAACGTGAAACGATAAATAACGACCAATTAATAATATATTAATAAATATTATTTATTAATATAATATTATTTTCTTTTAGCTAAACGATAAATAACGACTAACTAATATTATATTAATAAATATTATTTACTAATTAATCTTATTCTTTAAATCGTTATTTATCGATTAACGTAAAACGTGAAACGATAAATAACGACCAAATAATATTATATTAATAAATATTATTTATTAATATAATATTATTTTCTTTTAGCTAAACGATAAATAACGACTAACTAATATTATATTAATAAATATTATTTACTAATTAATCTTATTCTTTAAATCGTTATTTATCGATTAACGTAAAACGTGAAACGATAAATAACGACCAATTAATAATATATTAATAAATATTATTTATTAATATAATATTATTTTCTTTTACCTAAACGATAAATAACGACTAAATAATATTATATTAATAAATATTATTTACTAATTAATCTTATTCTTTAAATCGTTAATTATCGATTAACGTGAAACGTTAAACGATAAATAACGACCAAATAATATTATATTAATAAATATTATTTATTAATATAATATTATTTATTAATATAATATTATTTTCTTTTAGCTAAACGATAAATAACGATTAACTAATATTATATTAATAAATATTATTTACTAATTAATCTTATTCTTTAAATCGTTATTTATCGATTAACGTGAAACGTCAAACGATAAATAACGACCAATTAATATTATATTAATAATTCATTAATAAATCTTTTTTTAATCGTTATTTAAACGTTAAACGATAAATAACGACTAATTAATAATTTATTAATAAATAACAAATAATATTAACGTACCTCGTGGATCGAGAGCATCTTCTCCGGCGATATCGAACGGGCCCGTTTTTCCGCACCGCCCCGATCACGACCACCCCGACCACCCCAAGCTCCACCCCGACCACCACCCCGACCACCACCCCGACCACCAGCTCCAGCTTCACCTCCAGCCACCTCGACGGCGCCACCAACCTCCTCCCCTCTACCACCAGAGCCCTCGCCAGCGCCAGCGCCACCGACCACCGCAGCTCCACCACCCCCCCTTTTCTTTTTCGCCGGATTCCTCTTCCGCCCTACTCCTCCACCTCGCACCCTTGCGCCACCAGCACAAATACGGACGGGAGGGAGAACAGACGAAGCCGCAGCCTCCACCGTCGCCTCCACCACCACCGTCGCCGGATTCGAAGTTTTTGACATTTCTTCGGATTGCATGATTCCGAGTGAAATTGAAGAAATTGATTGAAGGATTTGGATTGTATGAGAAAAACGAGTCGAATGGGATAAATTTGGGGAAGAAAACGAGTGAAATAGGAGAAGAATGGACGGCGGCGATTTTTTAGGTTAAACGTTGAACAGTGCACTTCAGACGAGAGGAGGAAGAAGAAGCTCGCTCGAGTTTTATATCCTGGGCGTACGCCCAGGATTTAAAACTCCAGCGAGCTTCTTCTTCCTCCTCCGTCTGAAGTGCTACGCCCATTTTGGGCGTACATACCATTTTTCAGTTTTCCACCGTATACGTATACGTATACGTATGTTCGACAAAATTGCACGGTACGCCCAAAATGGGCGTACGAGAATGTAGTTTAAAAAGTTTCAAAATGTAGTGCGTATAGTCTCTTCGTAAAAGAAAATAGTAAAATTTTGCTTTTCTCAACATTTTGTGGGGTCCTGCTCTAAAAATATTAAAATTTAAAAAAGAGTCCTATGAAATAAAATACTCCCTCCGTCTCATATTGTTTTTCCCATTTTGAATAGTGTACATTATTTACGGTTGAAGAAAATCTTCTCGTTTTGTCTTCATATATAAGAAAATATATAGTCATGTGTGGTCTTGTTTGATTCGTATTAATGTGTACTTTAATAATATCAAATTTTAATTAATTTTATGAACATACAACTAGAGATATTAAGGATACAAAACATAATGTGTCATGAAAAAATGGGAAGAACATTATGGGACGGAGGGAGTAGTAAAATTTTGCTTTCGTAGAAGTTTGAACTTGAGATTTATTTGTTAAATTCACCATACGATACCAATTGAGCTATGGGGTAATTGTGATACATAAACAATATTTTCTAATTATAATAGTAGTTTTTTAGCTATAGTCCACCTTGCACATGTTGATCACCGACCCTGCCGCCTGGCCTACATATATACACTTGTACAATATCACTTTAGTTTGTGCGCAGGTCATACACGTATATATCCAACTAGGATTTTGAAGCCCGCGCTACGCGCGAGTTTTTAGGTCGATGTAATGTGTTGTATGTGGGGTGTGTCATTCCATGAATGGACGTAACTTCGTAATGTTATTGGGGAATTGAAGTTATATTAATATATTCGTATTTTGTTGTTAGTGTTGTTTATACCACATATAAATAGCATGCAAAATTGTTTTTTTTTAAAAAAGGGTGTAAAAGCATTATCAATTGCATTTTTTATTTATTTATGCAACTGGTAATTAATGCCTTTTAAATTGTTCAGCGCTGGCTACAAAGGACTGATTAGTTCCAAACCAAACTTAAATTGGTACTAAATTTCAGATGCAAATAAAACATACAATTACACAAAAGTACTACTGTCTTAGCGACCTTATGACTCTTTATGTCATAACAACATTATCTTCAACATTCATAGTTAACAGTATAACAGTATGTAGACTTCAGTATGTTGGAAGAGGATGTGCATCACTGCACGAAGGACTAACAACACCATGTGTTTCACACAAACTCAGCATCCCACCAGCCATGTCAAACTCATCATATCCTGGATATTAGATTGAAAATGCTTCTTTTTTATCATACCAAGAAGGCACTTGACCAAAATCCACACCCCTGCAAACAAATTCAAAACGAAAACAATGACGCATAACATAAAAAATGGCGGATCTCATAGAAGAAAAGGAAGTGATGGTCGAAATTACATACCAAACCCAATCTCGCCTCCGTCAAAGGAGCTTCCACATTCCAAGTGAATGATTCTAGCTCGAACCGCCGCTACAACTCAATTTTAGGTATAACTTTTTATTAATAAATCCAAATCATGATTCGTAAAGTTCCACATATCCGTAAGGAGATTTCTCACCTTATGGAATCAACTAATTTTTTTTATTTGTAACACAGTATGCCCAGAAATTCCAGAACTGTAACAAAACGTCAAAACTTCCAACTTTCACACCCAATGCAATTAAACATTGGCCCTTACTATTTAACGCCCACCCCTTTTGCTATTTACCGCCCAGGCTCCGTGCGTCACGCATGGATTATATCCGTGCGTGACGCATGGTTTTAATCAATACGCCACGCACAGAACCAAACCATGCGTGACGCATGGACACAAACCATGCGTCACGCATGGATTTTTTTCCTATAAAAGCCCAAAAACATCAAACCCTACCATTTTGTTATCTTCCCCAACATACCTCACGGCGGCTGAAGCTATATCACGCACGGTTTTACCCAATTTTCAACATTTTTCATCATCTTTCTACATATAAGGTATGTAAACATTAAGATTTCATTGTTATGGTATGGTATTGATGTATATATGAGGTTTTCATGTTGTTTTGATGATATTTACTTCAAAATCCAATGTGTATGTTAATTAGTTGATTAGAAATGATTAAACTTGTAATATATGAATGGATTGTGTACTTTGTTGATAATTTATTGACAAATTTGATATTTTCATGTGTATATAGTTTATTAGGGTTTTGATATTGAATTAGGGTTTTGTGAATTAGGGTTATGAATTAGGTTGTTGAATTGGGTATGGTTTTAATGAAATTATTGAAAAACTGTTATAATTTTGAAAAAAGTGTTGAGATTAGGGTTTGAAAGCCATGGAAAAACTGCAGAACACAACCCTGGAATGTGCAATTCCATGCGTCACGCATGGATTGAAACCATGCGTGACGCATGGACACAAACCATGCGTGACGCACAAAATGGCACATGATCCCTTTGATTCTTAGTAACACTGATGTTTGCATGATTTCCAATCAAAATAAAATTACATATTGTCAAATGTTGGACATTTAGGCCACGTAAGAAGTCCAAACAAAGGATATGCTACTTTACAAGTTAATAGGTGTTATTGGGAGTTACCCACATGGTTAAATATCCCTAATAGGCATTGAAAACAAGTTTCATTACATTCGGACATCGTTTGAGTGTCGTTTCGCCAAAAACCGCCTTAAGTCCTTTTAAGGCGTTTTTAGTGGTTTTAGCGTTTACGTGCCTCATTTCGTGTGAGCGAGACCTCTTTTCTACTGAATATCCCTAATAAGAGTATGTTGTATAGTATTTTCAACAATAATCACCGTCAATGTTGTAGAATATACATATTGCGACAAGTTAGAGAGTTACGACTAGTATGTTTTTTACAAAGGAGGCGGTACTTTAAAAGTTAGAAGTTGTGGTTGGGAGTTACCCACATGGTTAAATATCCATAATAGCCACTGAAAACAAGTTTCATTACATTCGGACATCGTTCGTGTGTCGTTTCGCCAAAAACCGCCTTCAGTCCATTTAAGGCGTTTTTAGTGGTTTTAGCATTTTGGCATAGTTTCGAATCCCGTTTTGTATGTGTGAGACTTTATTGGGACTTTATATGCCTTATAACACATTTTTGTATAAATTTTTCAAACATACGTGAACATCAATGTTACGACCATATATATTGCAACAAGTTAAGCTTGTGGTGAGTAGTTTGATGTTTTACAAAGAGCGTGTTACTCTAAAAGCAAAAGGTTTTGATGCAAAGTTACGGACATGGTTAAATATCTCTAATAAGCATTGTAAACAAGTTTCATTCCATTCCGATGATGTTTCGACGACGTTATGGCGAATTGTGGTTTTAAAGCCTTTAAAAACAACACGGACCATGAATTATTTTGTGTGCCATAACTAAAAATACATTGAATACATTGACATGAATCATATAAGCAACAAAAAAACATATGAAAATCCATGCGTCACGTATGGTGTAAAACCATGCGTCGTGTGTGGATTAATTCCATGCGTGACGCATGGTTTTATGTTGCAAAATCTTATTTTTATATTTAGAATGCTTATATTGTTGTTATGTTGACGAATGTTCAACCTTATTATATTTGAAATTGTATATGGTACGCCATACATATTGCGACTTTGTTCGGTTTTCAAACTATGTTTCACTTACAAAGGTCTAAATTTGATTTTCAAGTTACACACATGATCAAATAGACATTATAAGGATTGAAACAAAGTTTCATTCCATTTCGATAAAGTTTCGATGACGTTTTTGTCGAATTGGGCTTTATCGCCTTAAAAAAGACACTAAAAATGTGTTTCTTTGCACACTTAACTAGAAATACATTGAATACATTGAAAGTTAGAAGTTTCATATATGCAAATACGTGCGTCACGCATGGATTGTATCCGTGCGTCACGCATGGAATTAATCCGTGCGTCACGCATGGATACAATCCATGCGTTTTCTGGAATGTGCAATCCGTGCGTCACGCACGGATTAATTCCATGCGTGACGCACGGATGACCTGGGCGGTAAATAGCAAAAGGGGTGGGCGTCAAATAGAAACTATGTAAACATTCCAGCACATCAATTAGGTCATAAGCAACAATCAATTTCACTCAATTTCAATTCAACATCAATTTAACCAAGTATTTCACCAATAGGGTAGAGAATGCAATTGAGTAAGAAATACTTTTATCAATGGCTGAAAATTTGCCACATAAGTTAAAAAAGACAATGGATGGCTGAGATTACATATTCAGTTTTTGTCTTTGTAATGTAGCTTGGATTTCCGTAGGAATTACGAAGAATGTCACTGCTCTTCTTTAGCTTCTTGAAAATGAGAAAGGGTAAATCTGACTTTTCCCTCTTCTCCCTTCTCCCTTCTCCCTTCTCTCTTCTCGCTTCTCGCTTCCCTTCTCGCTTCCCCGCTTGTCACCCCTTCTCCTCCGATGGTGCCTTCTCCTCCGCTTGTCACCCCTTCCCTCCTCCTTGTCCTTCGCCAGGAAGGGATATTTAGGACAAGACACTGACAAATTGCTCCGTTTGCTGATTTTTCTTGCCCGGATTCAACTTCAAGCATAACCCCCCTTCTCGCTTCGCCTCATCCCCGATCTTGCCTTCGCCGATTGTCACCCTTCTTCTCTGTTAGAAACCGGATTCAACTTTAAGCATAACCCCCTTAATTTGAGAGAATGAAAGGAGTTACTTGGGTTGAGCAATTGACATTCGAGAACCTTGTTCAGCTCTGTCGTTCTCTCTTCCACTTATCTCCCAATGACCACTACTCTGGTAAGCAATCCCCCATTATGTGGACAATAATGAACTGTTAAGAGTATGCTGAAATTTGTTCTTCTCATCTTTCTCATTTCCGTTTAATCTCGTTTTTATGACCTAATGATCTGCTATCGATGAACTTCTCTTGATTCTTTGAATTTACAATTTTTTTAGGGTTTACGAAAACACTGACAAAATTTGGATTAGAGAGAACACTGACATTACAGAAAAAACCTTCGATTTGGGGATAACATTGCTTCCTTATACTTAATGTCGTTGGAAAAAAAACTATGTGGTCAGATTCCTTATTGATTTACTTATTGCCTCTCAATGGTTGTGTAGTCATTGCAGGCTCTGTCTATTAAGTATGCTATTCTGAAATCTGTTTGACTACTGGAAGGATAAAGTAGGTTTTAATTTGGATTAGTTTAGAATATCTAAATTGGCTTTTATTTGTACCATTTTTTCTCTTTCTGAGATGCTCTTCACATTACTGCTGACTCTTATCTATTGTATTAGATTCGTTGTCGTAAGGTTAGAGGTCTTGATTGTGTAGACATGGAGCAAAGTCGTGCGTGATTTTGATATCCATATTCTTACTGCAGCCATGGATGTCTTTAATCTACGATACCTGGGAAAGGGACGCGAAGAATCATCAAGGTCAGTCCCCTTCATCTCCAACCCTTGATTTTCTTCAGTACACCAAATTTCTTTCTTTTTGAATTGTGCTTTTTAGGATTAACATTGTGGCACCATTGCATACCATGCTTTTTATGGAAAACTGGGGCTTCTAGATCAATGTAAAACTTTTATGTGACCTCTTCATCCTTTGGTGCCTTGTGTTGGAGAGGGCGGGTTGGAGGCATTTTGAGCATCTTATATTACAATTTATAACTAGATTTTGATTTTTAGTTGTGCCTCTATGTAGTGTTCTCATATATCTATTGTGGGAAGTGTAGGACACCAATCTCATGAATATACATGCTTTAGCTTATATTAGCCACCGAGACATTTGAGCTCTAATATTTACATGATTCTCTTATCTGTCTGCAGATCTTGGAAGAGCTTCTTAAATTGCCAGAAAACATGGAATGTGCTGATTGCAAAACCAAGTATGCTCATTTGAAATTAGAGAATATTTGTGAATTTTTTGTTGGAACTATTCCGTACATTCACTGCACTAACAACTTCAGTTTGTTGTATTCGAAAGTGTCTAATTTCTGTACTTATTTTTTTTTGTCTAGAAAGAGTGATATAATTTCATATGACAGCTTAAGGTGTATATCCTATATATTTTATTGGGTTAGCTCTTACATCTTCTTTTATACTGTGTGTCTGCATTTTAGAGTAACTTGCCGTGACTGGTTCCGACTAAGCCTTAAGGAAGGTCTCACTGTTTTTCGTGATCAAGTATGTTACCCTTTTCACATTTTATGTGCCAATTGTTATCTTGTGGCTTAGAATGGGTTTACCTATATTGACTTTCTTATTTTTCAGGATTTTTTTTCTGACATGGGAAGTCGTACTGTAAAGAGAATTGGAGATGTTTCAAAGCTTAGAAATTACTAATTTCCCCAGGTTCTTGAATAAATTATATATTCTTTTGAGAATAAAGAGTAACGTAGAATTGTGCCTTCTTCAATAATTGAATATTTGATACCTTAACATAGATGTCTTTTAATTGTTAAATGATTTACTCATATCTATCCATCTTACTATTACTATTTTCTGTTTTTAGGATGCTGGTCCAGTGGAACATCCAGTGCGACCACACTCTTACATCAAAGTAAGTTCTTATTGTTCAGTGTCCCACCTTCTTATGCCTAATGTTTAAAAGCTGCTTTTATTGATTTTTTTTCTTTCTTATATACTTATCTTAATTTTTTTTTCTTCGCAGATGGACAACTTCTACACAGGCAAGTCTTGGTTCTATGGTTTTGCTGTCAATTTTGTTGGACTCATGACACTTGGTTGTGATGATGAACCTGCAGTGACGGTACGACATATTCTGTTTATATTAATTGCAATTCGCTTTCTTCTCCCATTGTAAAGAAACTTATCCCCTTATAATTTGTTTGCAGGTATATGAAAAGGTGCTGACAACATACCGCTCGATTCCTTTTCCTTCTTGCAAGTTGCAATGTTATATCCCATTTCCAAACCCTGCTTTGGGAAAAGAAAAGAAAAATGTTGACTTGCGAGAAGCTAATTATCACGTGTGTTACTAAATGTTCAGTATTTTTACCTTTGCTTTTTGTTGTTATTGGCAGGGAGCTGAAGTTGTCAGAATGTACAAAACTTTGCTTGGAAGCCAAGGATTCTGAAAGGTGAAAAGATGAACACATCAATGGAGAAATTCATTCGCAGAATTGTACTCAACGTTCTCGTCTACGTCGCTGTCAATCGTCTTGCCAATAAGTAATTCATCGCTTTACCCAGATTATTTCGTAGCTTAATCGTCTTGCAGGTTTTTTACCTCTTCATCAAAAACACATCTAAAAAATTGTGTTCTTTTCCCCAAAAGTTTTGCACTGCTATATGATACAACTCTAAAGTTGTAAGATTGTTCCTTTTTTTGCTGCAAATGATGTACTTATACAGTTAATTATTTGTGATTTCCTAATGTGGCTGAAAGAGTTTAGAAGCAAATTTCGTTTGGTAGATAGAACAATGGAAGCTCTATGTGCTGACTATTGTTTGTGCCGATGAATCCAAATAGAGTTGCTCTCTTTAGTAGCTGATGTGTTAATCAAGAATTCTTGAACTCAGTAAATCTATTATCTAAGTTAGAACAATAAGCTATTTTGAAGTTGTTGAACATTGAGATATTTAGGATTTATTCTTTAAGACAAGACACTCCTTATAAGATTGTTCCTTTTTTTGCTGCAAATGATGTACTTATACAGTTAATTATTTGTGATTTCCTAATAAAGTTGTAAGATTGTTCCTTTTTTTGCTGCAAATGATGTACTTATACAGTTAATTATTTGTGATTTCCTAATGTGGTTGAAAGAGTTTAGAAGCAAATTTCGTTTGGTAGATAGAACAATGGAAGCTCTATGTGCTGACTATTGTTTGTGCTGATGAATCCAAATAGAGTTGCTCTCTTTAGTAGCTGATGTGTTAATCAAGAATTCTTGAACTCAGTAAATCTATTATCTAAGTTAGAACAATAAGCTATTTTGAAGTTGTTGAACATTGAGATATTTAGGATTTATTCTTTAAGACAAGACACTACTTATATCGATCGAATGCTCAAACTCTGTAATTATAATGTCAGAAACTGGTACTCCAATAGAACTGTAATGTTCCGTTTTGCCCAAACTTTATTTTCATAGCATATTCATAGATTAGGGATAAGCCTGGCGTCGTAAAGCTGATCTCCGCTAACTGGACAGTTTCTCTTGCCTAAGTTCAGGTAGTGCTGGATGAAGGTGCGTTCGAAGGTCTGGAAACAACAACGAAATCAGAAATTGGGAATTAAAGAATTGGCGAAATTGAGAAGAAAGAGAGCGAGATTTAAAGGTCTGGTTTCATTATTGTATTCAGTAAAGGATAGCATATCAATATTACATTATTACTTTAACATACTGCTCCCTAAATGGTGCAGTACTTTTTCGGTTCCATCCCCAATTATTTGTGGTTCTTTCTATGTAGATGCGCAAACTTGATGACACTGAATTAAAAAATCCTTGGGCTAGGACTAATATCAGAGTGAGTTATTTAGTCTGTTATCTTCCAGTAATTCCTTTTTGTTTATTGAAGCCATTATTTAGTCTTATGGGATTTGTCTATATACGTAAGGTGAAAAAATATGAGAGCAGCCCTATTAGGAGCAGAAGCTCGAGTCGCAGTAGAAGCCGAATCAGAAGCAGAAGTCCAAGAAGGGACAGACGGTATGAAAGTGCTCCAGAACTTGTAACTCGGCTGCAAAAGAGTAAGAAATCATCTTCTCAGATCCTTCAGTTTTTCATCCATGTCGCTCTCGGTAATCAAAAACTTAAATCTTCGATGGAGATCTCCTAGTTCCAGAGAATATGGAGTTAAACTGGAGATTCAACTCTACGCCAGTCCTCATCTCTAGAAGGTTTGTTTTAGGGTTCGTTTTTATATTGCTGTAATGCTTTGGGTAATTGGATCTGCTACATCAAAGTAAATCGATTTGTAATATGTATTTCAAAAGTCTTATGAATTACTATATAATTTTTTATCAGGTTCAGAGGAATCATGTATCTAAGGCAATTAATCTTGATAGGTGGAGCCGAATGTCCTTCACAACATATTTTGCAAGCTTTGTTAGATGTCCTGTTTCTATGTTAATTACCCTTCACATTAATTTTTGCTGCAAGCATGGATCCATACAGCATAAGATCTATTTGGCATGACATTTCTAACCCTACATGAGAGTTTTTTTCTTATCAGGTACCTTGTAAGCTACTTAATTGGCCTTATTACTAAAATTACCATATCAATTAGTCATGTCAAGCAGACTCCTCTTTCTTATTATGGGCATGTTTTGCTGCTTTTTATGATGGCTAAAGTGAAATACGTGCATGTATATGCAAGCTGTGGTAGACGAAACTGTCTTAAGCGATGTTGATTCTCAGAAGGTATTGTATAGCTTTCTCCATTGTACTTGCTCTTAAAATAGAAAGATGTATTGAAGGTAGGATATATTGATTTATTCGTCATGTTATTTAAAAATGGTGTCAATTCCAATTGAGTATTCTTAGTGCAAAGAGTGAAATAAGCATATAAACAAACTTTATGACTTTTGAATTTTCTACAAAGTTTTGAGTTGTTGATTTGCAATAAAATTGCTTTTCAGCATCCTTGTGACTGGAATCTATAGAAGATTCTGAAGGACTTTGAGCATCCTCGCGTTATTCCATCTAACCTTCTATTTATGTTGAATAATAAACTACACAGATCCTTCATTATCTCAGTACTTACTCGAAAAGGAAATCTCCTCAGATTCTTTTGCAGAAGTTACTAAGGATGTGTTGCTGAATTCCTTATCTCGGCTGCACACGGTAAACTCTGTAGATATCACCAATTTCAGTCCTCCACACTTACCAACGCCTCCAAATGCATTCAGAGAAATTCGTAAGAAAACTTCTTCTTTGAAATGTTGGCCTGTAATGAGCAATGATGATTCGGTCATGTTAGTAAAAATATCTCCTTATGTTTTATTATGAATCTCAGTTACTTTTTGTCACTTTATTTTGCTGTGTTGTTAGTAAAATTTGGAAATGATGAGATGTTGTTGATGCAGCGATTTTGGGCCGACCGATGATGAAGTTTGAGAGTGGGTACACGGTTGAGACTGTGTTTAAAGGCCTACGCCAATGAAACGACCATGGAGTATGCGAAAGGTCCAGCATTCCATGTTTAGCCCGTAACGCTCTCGTTAGTATGAACATCGGAATTGAATGACAATGATATGAGCAGGCGGTCGGAGGAGGGGATGTGCAAAGTGGGATAAGCGACGCTGCGTAAATATTGTATGATATGGACAAAAAATTGGAACAAACGTAATGATAGGCCCAACTAAAACGAAAGTTACATTTTGATCATGGGTCAAACAAACTTTAGAAAATGGGTTTTAAATGGGCCAATATATGGGTTTTAAATGGGGCCAATATACCGATTACATCAGAATAATTTGTGCCCAATGCCCTATTGGGCACTATATCTATAACAACTACACCTCCTAACTAAACATTTATAAAATACCCTAGCTATAAATACTCCATCTCCTCTCCAGTAAATCACTTTTCCTTTCATTCTTCTTCCATGAACACTGCTGAGTGAAATCTCTCAAATCCTTCCTTCCCTCCCGACTCCGTCACACCAGCAAGGCCGACTCCGCTAGTATCGCCGACGCCGAGATTGACTAACGAGATTGGAGGCGGAGAAGACCAGATCTGGAGCTCGATTCAACAGATCGGAGGCGGAGATCTGGACCTCGATTCACGAGATCGGAGGTGGAGAAGACGAGATCTCGATTCAACAATGGCGCAGGCGCTTCCGAGAAGCCTCAGGCCTCAGGCAAGGTGTCAACCTTTGAACATATCCTCTCTTTGTTTCTGCAACTGAGAATGGACGCCGACGTCTTCTGTCTCAGATCGAAGGATCTCCGGCGGTAACAGAAGCCTCCGCAATTCCTCTCCTCATTTATGCATTGTGATCTGTTCTTCCGAGTTTTTTGTGTTAAATCGAAGGGTTTTGTGTTGGATTTTGGGATTTCTATTTTTAAGAGCATGTTTGATTCGCTAGAAATGGTCAGATCTGGTAGAGTGTTGATTTATCTTTCATGTTGGAGTTCAGTTGATATGTCTTCGTTGTAATTGAGTATAATCTGGTTGAATATCTCTGCATGCTTGAATTTTGATTTTGAAATTGATGTTTTGCTGTATTGATTTAACATTATGATGTCGTAATAATGTCTGTCGTTGTCGATTCTTTGCTTCTTGCTATTGCTTACAGATCTGATCTCCTTTTGTTTAGAATTAGAAATATAAAATCTATAACCATATTGTTTGTAGTTTGTCTGGTAACCAATGCCTTGGGAATTTGACAGAGACGCCATTTTGTAGTCATTGTGGGGCCTTAAGTACATATATTTCGTTAGATTGTCGTGATTTAAACTAATTATACTATACAATCCACCATGTGTTTGGTGAAAATCCTCTCAGATTGTCTTCTCTGATATTAATGTTTAATTCTTGTCAGAAGAAGACATGGTGAAGATTTGCTGCATTGGTGCTGGCTACGTCGGTGGGCCGACAATGGCAGTGATTGCGCTCAAGTGCCCGAAAATCGAGGTTGCAGTAGTCGACATATCGGTCCCAAGAATCAACGCCTGGAAAGCGACCACCTCTCGATCTACGAGCCCGGTCTTGAAGGTGTAGTCAAGCAATGCAGGGGAAGAAACCTCTTCTTCTCCACTGATGTGGAGAAGCATGTTGCTGAGTCCACATGTAACACTATCAATTACATGAAGGGAAGGCAACTGCTAGACCCTTTCAGGCTCCATTGCTTCCTGAATCAAATGATTAACATCGGTTTCTGCAGGTGCCTTGTACTTTTGGCAATATAAAACTTTGTGGCCTTTCTCGACAAGTAATTGGCCCTTTCTCGACATGTACTCTTATTAATTGTGTTGACAACATAATTTAGTACGTTGACAATTTAATTTAATGTGTTGACAACTTATTTTTAGTATGTGTTGACAGATTTTTAGTGTGTTTGTAGTTTTTAAAATGTGTTGACAATTTTATTTAGTATGTTGACAAGTTTTGTAAAGTGTTGACAATGTTGACAATTTTGTAATATTACTCGTGTTGTATGTTGTTGATCGTTTATTAGTCGTGTTGACAACTTATTTAGTCGTGTTGACAACTTATTTAGTCATGTTGACAACTTATTTAGTTGTGTTGACAACTTATTATTCTTGTTGACAGCTCTGTTAAAAAATTTGTTGACAACTTTGCTAAAAAAATTGTTGACAGCTCTGTTAAAAATTTTGTTGACAACTTTGTTAAAAATTTGTTAACAGCTCTGTTATAATTTTCATGTCAACAAAGGGTTATTATTGGTGTTGACAACTTATTATTCTTGTTGACAGCTTTGCTAAAAAAAATTGTTGACAACTCTGTTAAAAATTATGTTGGCATCTCTGTTAAAAATTTTGTTGACAGCTCCGTTAAAATTTTTGTTGACAACTCTGTTAAAATTTTTGTTGACAACTCTGTTAAAAATTTTGTTGACAACTCTGTTAAAAAATATCTTGACAACTTTGTTAAAAAATTTGTTGACAGAGCTTTGTAAAAAAAATTGTTGACAACAAATGGGGTATTTTCTTATAACTTAAAAAAGTGATGCAAAAACTTAAAAAACATAACAGTTTTAGGGTAGTTACCCAAAAACCGGATTACATCATTCTAATTTTAATAGGCTTGCTTTCAATAGATTTGTTATTAATGGTGTGTAGTAGTATTTTTTACCTTTAACATTCAATCTTAGCAAATTAAGTTTTGGGTGTGGCATTTATTGATTGAAATTTATTACCGATTATTTAGCTTTATATTATATTAAGATGTGAATCTAAAAGAAACTAGATTAGTCTTTAATTAGCAAATTAGATGATAAACATGACATCTTATTATAGATCATCTTCCAGTTAAACGGTTTTACTTAATCATGTAAACCAAGCAACTTATATCCAACTTTCGATTTGAGATTTTGTTTAACATCCCGTTGCAAGTGTAACAGGATGAGAACCCCGGGATAAATGGGACTTGGATCATTATTAAGCGCAACGTGCACATTGTGTTGGTGATTTTAGTGTCTCGATCGTTTTGGTGTGATCAAGATTCACTCAAAGCTTGAGGAGTTCTGTTTACGTTCAATGAGTCTTGGAAGTGCAGAGTGCACGGCTCAGGTACGTGAAATAGAGCTCAACATTACATGAATATATCAAGATGTATAAGTACATGTCGGGTCTTAGAGGCGGAGCCATGGGTGCCCAAGAGGCTATTGCCCCCGGTTTCTTTAGATTATATTAGTACTATAGTATTGGTGCTCTTAAACTAAGTTTCAATGACGTCTCATATGGTTTCTTTAATTGTAGCGAAAGTATGGAATACCGTGTTCGAATCCCGTAACCATCCCTTTAATTTTTGTCTCCCCGAATCCCGTAACCACCCCTTTATTTTTTGTCTCTCTAATACTTTGCTTCTATTTATAATTTTCGTCTCTTGTTTTCTAAAAGTGAAACCTTTTCATCTCATTTTACATCTCTTTTATATATTGACTCAAATATGTTACCCTTTATTGTTTGCTTCTCTCTCTATATATATGTACTATACATTATCATATATTGTAACAATTTGTTGTTAAAAATAGTCAATTTATATTTTAATATTTTCAGAAAAAATTACCCCTCTCTTAAAAAAATTTCTGGCTCCGTCACTGTCGGGTTCATATGGTTCGAATCCGGGAGCTAAAAGAAAAAAATGGGACATTTTGAGGAGTGACAGTTTGTGACATTTCGACACGATTTGTCACAAACCGTGAGGATGCTCCAAGGCCTTAATTTTTGGTTTTGTAAAACGGTACGGTTTGTCACAAACTGTGCCATATTGTCACAAACCGTGCCATATTGTCACAAACCGTGCCATATTGTCACAAACCGTGCCATATTGTCACAAACCGTGCCATATTGTCACAAACCATGTCATATTGTCACAAACCGTGCCATATGGCCGTTTCTTAATGTGTTTTCAACCGACTTTAATTGCCTTGTCCATTTGATGACGTCCTAGTAACTAAATAACCGTCATTAGGCCTATATAAGGATGAAGTTTGATAAGGTTTTGGCCCTGGCTCTTCAAAAACAATGAGGAATTCTCTACATCTTCCAACAACCAAAAACTTAAGTGTTTCTATTGGATTACCTTGATGTTCTAGAGTTTACAACATCTTATCCCACTCCAAATTTCGTGTAACCCAAAGGCAAGTGAATAGGGTCGAAATATTGCTTTCATAAAGTGCATTTAGCATAATTTGTTTGTGTATCCAAGCACCAAGATTGATCAACGACACCCCTTCATACAACATTCAAAACAAATAACACCATCCACTCATCTTTCCATCCATGATCTTTCTCCTCAAAATCAAGCCTTTGTCATGTCAGTTGTACAACTTTAGGAACCTTTCTCCTACTCTCAGGCTATTCAGGACTCTAAATGGAGAGAGGCTATGGACCTTGAGTTTGCAGCTCTTGAGGCAAATGAAACTTGGGATATTGTTCCACTTCCTGTTGGGAAGAAGCCTATTTCTAGTAAATGGGTGTATAAGATCAAATACAAGGCAGATGGTGTTGTGGAAATATTTAAAGCCAGATTGGTGGTTCAAGGCAATACACAGAAAGCTGGCCTGGACTACAATGAAACTTTTTCAACTGTTGTCAAAATGACAACCATTAGATGTATTCTTGCGGTTGCAGCTAAGAAAGAATGGCCCTTGTTCCAATTGGACATAAACAATGCCTTTCTGCATGGTGACCTTCATGAAGATGTGTATATGAAGCTCCCTTTAGGCTACACTTCGTCTAATTTTTCTTCTATTCAGGGGACACCAGTCTGCAAGCTCAAAAAATCCCTCTATGGCCTCAAACAAGCCTCTAGACAGTGGTATTCTAAATTGTCCTATGCTTTGCAACAACAAGTTTCCACTATTCCAAAAATGACTACTCCTTGTTCATCAAACATACTGGTTCTTCAATTACCATTATTGCTGTTTACGTGGATGATATTTTACTTACTGACACTGATCAAACAAAAATTGATGTTCTTAAAAGATTCCTACATGATGATTAAGATCAAAGATCTTGGCTCCTTAAGCTAATTTTTGGGAATGGAGGTTCTATTTGAAGCCAATTCTATCATCTTGACTCAGAGAAAGTTTGCTCATGAGCTTTTACAGGAAGTTGGTGTTGCTGATCTTCAACCCACTGTCAGTCCTTTAGAGCTCAATTTAAAACTTCTCCCTGAGAAGGGTGAGTTGTTTCATGATCCACTTCTATACAGGAACCTCATTGGTAAACTCAACTTCCTCACCAACACCAGACCAAACTTGGCCTTCACTGTTCAATTACTCAGTCAGTTCATGAAAACTCCTCGTATCCCTCATTATCATACTCTTCTTCATGCATTAAGGTACCTCAAAGGCTCTCCTTATCTTGGTCTTGTCTTCTCCAAGACTGCAGATTTTGCCTTCCAAGCATATTGTGACATTGACTGGGGAGCTTGTCCTTCTACCAAACGTTCCGTGAGTGGTTTTTATGTGGTTCTTGGTTCTAGTCCTCTTTGCTGGAAGTCCAAGAAACAACCTACTGTGTCCCTATCTTCAGCTGAGGCTGAATACAGATCCATGAGGAGAGTGGTCTCAGAATTAACATGGCTTTCCAGGCTTCTTTACGAGCTTACTGTCCCTTCAGTGGTTCCTATCCCCTTATTCTCTGACAACCAAGCCGCCATCTATATTGCCAAGAATCATGTGTATCATGAGCGCACAAAACACTTCATCAGCAAGAAACACTTCATCTATATTGCCAAGAATCATGTGTATCATTTGTATCATGAGCTTACTATCCCTTCAGTGGTTCCTATCCCCTTATTCTGTGACAACCAAGCCGCCATCTATATTGCCAAGAATCATGTGTATCCCCTTAGACTGCTATTTTGTCCGGGAGATATTGAATGATGGCCTCACTTCTCTCCACTTCACTTCATCAGCATCTCAGCTAGCAGATGTCTTCACCAAGACATTGTCAGGACTGCAACATAAGCAATTGACATCCAAGCTCGGAATGATTCCCACATCCTTGAGCTTGAGGGGGGTTGTTGGGGAGCAAGTCATTCCTACATCGACACCAACCATTTTACTCTAGCATTGTTTAGCCTAATACGTGCCTATCACATGACCATTTTATTCTTGCCTATAACTACTTGTGATAGGATGTCATTCTATGGCTAACAAACTGATAATCACTATAGCTTCTCTTGTAAGTTTACAGAGCTCAAGCTCTCTTTAATGGAGTTTGTGCTTTTCTTCCGCGTTCTTGATTTTCTGTTAATCGTTTAATTCGAGCAAATCTAACACTCACCGCATGAAATCTCTCTTTCTTTATATATAAACCCATGTGGTGGTTACCAAGTAACTACCATTATATATATCACTAATAAAGAGATTATATGTACACAATATATTAGGCAAGGGACGAGGGATAATAAATACCCCGGATTCTAACGAATTTAACCGAGACCAATCCATCACGGTATCGACTATAATGTTAAAATCCCGATATATGATATGAACTAAATCAATATAATTAAACCGAAAGACACATAGGCTACATGAACGTATATAAAATATTCTTACATGAAATACTGAACATGACAACATAAACGAGCAGCATAATGATCAGCATAAGTGAGCAGCATAACAAACACAAGAAGCAGTAGAAAAACAATGTAACATAAATTGAAATACGACAAAAAAGAGCAGCATAAGGGACTCCTACTTTCCAATCCTAAAACCACTTTTAAAGAATCTATTTCCACAATAACAGAGGAAATTCCTTGACTAACAACAAGGATGAAGTCCAAACAAGAAAATGAGATTATTTTAACAAAACAAAGGATTTGCATTTTTTTTTCTAAAAGAAAACTTGTCATTTCTTCACTGGAAAGAAACAACAGACAAGAATACAATATTTGATATCTTATAAATACCTCTAGAGGGTTCAAACCATCACTATTTGTTCTAAGAATAGTTCTACTTGTCTAAGGTCAGTGTCAAAGATCAACATGTCATCAACATACAAGCAAATGATTACTCCATTACCAGACTCATCAAATTTGCTACATAAACACTAGTAATATTAATTTAACTTAAACTCGCTCGACAAGACAACCTCGTCAATTTTTTGATGCCATTGCTTCGGTGCTTGCTTTAGCCCATACAATGACTTTACCAACTTACACACCTTATGCTCATTGCCGAGAATTACAAACCCTTCGGGTTGCTTCATATATACCTCCTCCTCCAAATCACCATTCAAGAACGTTGCCTTAACATCCATTTGGTAAATCACAAGATCACTAATAGCCGCTAAAGCAATCAACAACCTTATAGAAGAGATCCTAGCAACCGGAGCATAGGTATTGAAATAATCAATACCTTCCATTTGTCTAAAGCCTTGGATAACCAATCGAGCCTTAAACTTGTCAACTGATCCATCAACTTTCATCTTTCTTTGAAGATCCACTTGCACCCCAAAGGCTTGCAACCCGGTGGGAGATCCGTTAAGACCCAATTATAATTTCCCATGATGGAGTCCATCTCATCATTTATTGCTTCCTTCCAAAAAGCAACGTCTTGAGATTTCATAGCCTCACAAAAGTGCTACGGTCATCATCAATATGATAGCTATATGAGTATTAAAAATCAACCCCATTTCTTGACACTTCAACTAAATAAAGATGAAAATCAGGATCGAATGATTTTTCGATCCTCCCTCGTTTGCTCTTACGGAGCTTAGGTGACTCATTGGGAGGCACGATTGAACCATCCCCTTCCTTAGTTCCACTTGAGCTAGGAACCAAATCCTTTGGTTTAGGTATTGAAGGAAAACGTTTCTCGTCAAATATTGCATATCTTGATTCAATCACGGTGTTAACCGATATAGAATCATTAGGTTCAATGACATAAAACCTATAAGGCTTTGAATGTTCGACATATCCAATAAAGATACAATCAATACCTCTTTCCCCCAAGGTCTTAATCTTTGGTTGGGGTATAGTCTAACGACCGCCCTACGTACATCCCCAAACTCGAAGATAATTCAAGTTTGGTTTCTCTTTGTACCAAAGTTTATAAGGGGTGACCTTGTTCCTGACCTAAATCACTATGTACAAGTTCAAGCAATGCAAAATTTCTTTCAATTCCTTTAAAAGGTTGTCTAATTATTTTTGTCAACATGCAAGTTCTTCACTTCTCTATATTCATGTCAAATGCAGGAATTAAACTTTCTTTAGACATATCAATCATACGCTTATAATGCACATGACTTAATCTCGCATGCCATAGAGAAGTATCATCTTTGCTAGAACATGTCATATAAATAGAATCAACAACTTTATTAATATTCAACATAAACATGTCATTACAAAAGTATCCAAATCCAAGAAACACACCACACTTCGATAAGATATACTTATCGAATTCATAAACTTGTTTAAAACCACACTTTTTTAAAACACTACTGAAGACTAAGTTTTTCCTAATTCCGGGTACATGAAGTACATCCCTAAGTTCAAGGGTCTTTCCGGAACTAAATTCTAACACTATTTTCCCACGGCCTAGGATAGGGGCGGTTAACTCGTTTCCCATATGAAGAACGAAACCATCTTGAACCGGCTCATAAGTCTTGAATCAACCACGGTCCTTGCAAAATGTTTGGTTGCATCTGAGTCAATCCACCAAGCCACTTCATCATCCTGCACATAAAATGCCTCAAAACATTTTGGTACATAATTCACAATTGAATATGAATTAAAATATGAAATATGACCTTGATGAATGGATGAGCCTTGGTCCTTAGACCCTTGCCCCAAACGGTTTTGTCCCACTTTATTCTTATCCTTTGCTGCCCGACAATCACGTTTCAAGTGGCCTGACTTGTTACATATCCAACAAATGCCCTTCGGCTTCTTGTTAGATCCATTGTTACTGTTATTGTTGTAGGGACGTTTCTTTCCCTTATTCTTCTTAGAACTCCCACCTTCCTCCATCATATTGACAAAAGAAGATCCAACCTCCTTATCCTTAAGCTTCCCTCCCTCTTGCGCCCTTAGAGACTCCTTTATGCGCAAATGACTACCGAGTTTCACAAGAGACAACTCTTCCTTCTTGTGTTTCAACATGTGCTTGAAATCCTTCCACGAAGGTAGTAACTTGTCGATAATACTCGACACCGAGATAGACTCATCCATCTTCATGTTGTGTTGGGAAAATTGCCCTAAGATACGGAGCACTTCATTGAACCGCTCCATCACCGGCCATGAATCCAACATCTTGTAATTGTTAAAAGAGATTTTTGCATGGAACCACCCCTTATTTGGGTCAATTTGCATGAAATCGCCCCTTATATCACTATTGATTTAAAATCACCCATTATTTCACTTTTTATTACAAAATCCACCTGAATAACTTCCGTTAACAATTCCGTTAAAAGTTTAAAATTACCATTTTACCCTTGTCTTTTTATACTATTTACAAAAAATACCAAGTTTCATTGACCTGCTATTACCTATTTTTAAAAATTATTACAAATTAACTTTTATTTTCCAAAAATTTTAATTCCAAATTGGGGGAAAACAAATCGCTATAGGTCAAATTGAACATTCACACCTCCATTGAACATCCTCCTGCGTGGCCTGACGACGACTCCAATTATGCATCCACATCCACACAACAAGTTAACACAATCTCAAATTATGTTAAAAATTAAGCCTCCGCCTCCAATTGATAAAAAATCAGCCATAAAAAAACTCAATGTATCATTAGCTTCAATCACATGATGAAATACAACGCGCCCCCACTTTACTAAGGAACTACACAAATTCGACATCGTCTGAACGCACATAAACTCTGAATGGGTGGCAAAAGAAAGGTGGTATGCTGGCCGAGTGGTCGCCAATTAGGGATGGCATGGGGAAATTTGGGCTGGAAGTGGTGCTAGGAGAGCTGTGGGGAGCGGAACATCAGGGGTGAGCAGCATCAAGGCTGTGGAGGAGGAGAAAGCACGCTGGAAGAGTGGCGGAAGTGGTGGTGCGCGACTTGGAGGCAACGCTGGAGCTCGAGGGAAGGAAAAAAGAGGCGGGAGAAGGATTGTTAGGGTTTAGGTGACGTGGGAGGGAGAAGATGAGAAAGATAAACACTTGGTATTTTTTGTAAATAATTCAAAAAGACAAGGGTAAAATGGTAATTTCAAACTTTTAACGGAATTGTTAACGGAAGTTAGTCGGAGGATCCTCCCCCATGTACTTCGATTTCAAGGCATCCCACAATTCCTTCGCGGATTTAACATTTTGATAGACATCGAAGAGCGAATCCGACATATCGTTAAGAATGTGACCACGACATAAGTAGTCATTGTTCTGCCACTTGTTGCACTTCCTTATGTCCTCCAAGGGCTTATTCTCCGGATTGTCGGGCACCGGGGGCATGGGCATGCTCAAAAGTGCACCACCTTGAGCGTCGTGAGAATGAAGTGCATCTTCTTTTGCCGCCTTCGAAAGTCCACGCCTTCAAACTTCTCCAACTTTCCAAACTTTGCAATCATCTCACGAACCGATGCGGACGCTATTGATCAACAAGAAAATATTGGTTTCAAATGTTGTATAAAGTGGGTGTCATTGATCAATCTTGGTTGTTGGATACGCAAACGAATCGTGCTAAACGCACTTTCCAAAACAAATATTTTGACCCTATACAATGCCAAAATTTAGAAGATCAAGGCTATCTGCTAGAAACACTTGAAGTTTTTCGGTTGTTGGAAGATGTAGAGAAATCATTTTTGTTCTTGATCGACTAGGACAAAAACTTGATCTAACATCACCCTTATATAGCCCTAAGAGTGGTTATGCAGTTACTAGGACGTCATCTAATGGATAAGGACGTTAAAATCGGTTGAAAACACACTAACCGTCCAAAACTGCCAAAAGGCATGGTTTGTGACACCATGGCACGGTTTGACCGTGCCGTTTTACCGAACCAAATATTTGAGGCTTCCGAGCATCCGCACGGTTTGTGACAAACTGTGCCGAAATGTCACAAATTGTGTCTTTCCTCAGAATGTCCCATTTTCCGTCTTTTGGCTCCCTGATTCGAACCATACGAACTCCACATGTACATATGTACATTCCGACATATCCTAGTAACACCATGTTCGATTTCATGTACCCGAGTCGTGCACTCCGCACTCCCAAGACTCATCGAATGTAAATCGAGCTCCTTAAATTTTGAGCGAATCTCGATCACAATAAAACAACCGATGACACTAAAATCACCAACACTTACTTGTTTGAAACACTTAGCTGTGCCCAAAGCCAAGTATACTTTTGTTCAAGATCCTCCTGTCTACTTGTTCCATCTCCCAGTAATTAATGATTTAATAATTTTTAGTATGTACATAAATTTTCACTTCAAATACGTGTAAATGTTTTGTTGTATGGTAGTGTGTGCTAACCGACAATTGATTCATAATGGTATATGAGTCTTTTCCATAATATATAACTAGGCTTGGTCTAAATATACATTTATTTTTGCTAAATGCACACTATTCTGTGCGGTAACATTAGCAGTATAGAATGGTGCAATAATTGTTAACACAGAGAGTCTTTCAGGGGCAATTTTGAATTTTTTTTGGAAACGTATATTAATCTTGTGCGATAACTCTTACCGCACAAAGTGGCGCGTTAAGATTTAACGCACAAGCTGAATCAAAGTTTAACAAAAAAATTTAAGATTTTGATTAAAAACAATCCTCTACGGTATTTACCGCACAAGTTTATGTATGGTTTACAACATTGATGTTGATTATTAATGAAAAAATTATACAACTTAGTCATTTTAGGCATATAAAGTACCAATAAGGTCTTTCTCACCCAAAACTGCGTTCGAAACTATGCGTAAACGCTAAAAGGCCTTAAATGGGCTTAAGGCCCAAATTGGCAAAAAGACGCTCAAACGATGTCGGAATGGAATGAAACTTAATTTCAATGTCTATTAGAGATATTTGACCATGTAGGTAACTTCTAATCACAACTTCTAACGTTTCAAATAACACCTCCTTTGTAAAAAACAAACAAGTGATAACTGTGTAATTTGTCGCAATATGTGTGGTCTACAACATCGATGTTAATTATTTTTGAAAATACTATACAACTTAGTCTTATTAGTCATATAAATTACCAATAAGGTATTTCTCACACAAAACGAGGCTCGAAACTATGTGTAAACTCTAAAAGGCCTTAAATGGGCTTAAGGCCCAATTTGGCAAAACAACGCCCAAACGATATCGGAATGGAAACAAACTTGGTTTCAATGCCTATTAGAGATATTTTACCATGTGGGCAATTCACAATAAAAACTTCTTCATTTTCAAGTAACACCTCTTTTGTAAACATTAAACTAGTCATCACTCTTTAACTTGTTGCAATATGTATGGTATACAACATCGATGTTGATTATTTTTGAAAACATTATACAAATGAGTCCTAATAGTCATATAAAGTCCCAATAAGGTCTTTCTCACCCAAAACGAGGTTCAAAACTATGCGTAAACGCTAAAAGGCCATAAACGGGCTTAAGGCCCGATTTGGCAAAACGACGCCGAAACGGTGTCAGAATGGAATACAACTTGGTTTCAAAGCCTATTAGAGATATTTTACCATGTAGGTATGTTCCAATCACAACTTCTAACTTTTCAAATAGCACCTCCTTTAATTTGAAAAAACAAAAATAGTGAGAACTCTCTAACTTGTCGCAATATGTATGGTCTACAATATCGATTTTGATTATTGTTGAAAAAACTATACAACTTAGTCTTATTATGCATATAAAGTACCAATAAAGTCTTTCTCACACAAAACGAGGTTCAAAACTATGCGTAAACGCTAAAAAGCCTTAAATGGGCTTAATGCCCAACTTGGCAAAACGACACCCAAACGATGTCAGAATGGAATGAAACTTGGTTTCAATGCCTATTAGAGATATTTTACCATGTGAGTAATCCCCAAACAAAACTTCTTCATTTTCAAGCAACTCCTCCTTTGTAAACATCAAACTAATCATCACTATTTAACTTGTCGCAATATGTATGGTCAACAACATCGATGTATTATTGTGTTTTAATTTTTTTACAATTTAGTTTTATTATGCATATAAAGTCGCAATAAGGTATCTCTCACACAAAACGAGGTTCGAAACCATGCGTAAACGCTAAATGGCCATAAAAGGGCTTAAGACTCAATTTTGAAAAACGACGCCCAAACGATGTCGGAATGAAATGAAACTTGGTTTCAATACCTATTAGAGTTATTTTACCATGTAGGTAACTTTGAATCACAACTTCTAACTTTTCGAATAGCACCTCCTTTGTAAAAATCAAACTAGTGATAACTCTCTAACTTGTCGAAATATGTATGGTCTACAACATCGATGTTGATTATTGTTGAAAACATTATACAACTTAGTCTAGCTTATTAGACATATATAGTACCAATAAGGTCTTTCTCACACAAAACGAGGCTCGAAACTATGCGTAAACACTAAAAGGCCTTAAATGGGCTTAAGGCCCAATTTGGCAAAACGATGTCGGAATGGAATGAAACCTAGTTTCAATTCCTATTAGAGATATTTGGCCATATGGGTAACTCCCAATCAAAACTTCTTCATTTTCAAGTAACACCTCTTTGTAAAACATCAAACTAGTCATTACTCTCTACATTGTCGCAATATGTAATGGAAGTGGTCAAATATCTCTAACAGTCATAGAAACCAAGTTTCAAACTATTCCGACATCGTCTGTGTCGTTTCGCCAAGTCTAGAATTTATAGAAAGATTAAATTGAATATAATATATATTATCATAATTTTTTATCTTGAAAAAAAATATAGGTTTTAGTGTTTTGTAATTATTTTATTTTTATATAATTGTTTTTATAAAAACATGAAAAATAGTAAAAATATAAATATAATAAAAAATATATTAAAATAAGGCCTAATATAATAAAATATTATACATCAGATTATTTGAATAATAATTTTTTCTTAAAATTATTAGAATAATTATTTTTAATAAACATGTGGGACCAAGATAAAAAGACTGTTTTTTTAATAATATAATGAGGTGGACCTAAATTTGATTTTAACTTGTAATAATAAAAGGCTCCGTCTAAATGCACACGTTTTTTTTTGCTAAATGCACACTATTCTGTGCGGTAACATTAGTAGCACACTTCTGTGCGGTAAAATTTAACGCACCAATTGATTCCGGGGCATTGTTGGAAATTTTTCTAAAACTTATACGAAGCCGGTGCGGTAAGATTTAACGCACAGATCTGTGCGTTAACATTTACCGCACCAACTTAATCCAAGATTAACAAAAAACAAAATAAATTTTTTGATTAACTTTAAACTTGTGCGGTAAATCTTACCGCAGAGGAATTATAATTTTTTAAAAGAAAATTAAATTAAAAAACAAAGCTAATAAAAATATATAAAATGTGTGCGGTAACACTTACCGCACATGTTTTTGTATATTAAAAAAATAAATAAACTGGTGCGGTAACAATTACCGCACCATGTAAGATATTTAAAAAAAAAAATTCCCTCTCCCCGACCCCGTCTTCTTCCCCCTTTCCTTCTCTGTTTTCCGCCTTCGAACCCTAAAACTCGCCGGCCCTTTTCTCTCCCTTTTCCCGGCGATTAACCCATCAAAACCTTCAATTGAGAATGGATTCGAGTTGCCCCGACCGTGGCGCTTCTTCTGGCCCCCAAAATCCGGCCGAAGTCGTCCCCGCAACAGTTCCGACAATTGAGGAGCTTTCGCCGGCTATGGAGCTTCCGTCGACGACGACGCCATGGCTTGTTCTTGAGGAATAAGAAGAGGAAGAAAAGGAGGTTCCACTGAGGTATAGTGGTGGTGCCCGGAACCGCCCCGATACCCGACCAAGAACCTCCCCGATACCCGATCCGTTTTCAATCAGATCTGATCCGATACCCGCAGCCCAACCCGCCCCGATACCCGCAGCCCAACCCGATCCGATACCCACAGCCTAACCCGCCCCGAGAGTTATCCGAAGAAACCGAAAGCGACCCGCCCAAAACCCCGGTCCCCGGCCCAATACTCGAGCAACTAGAAGGTTGAACACACAAACCGAGACGCAACCAAAAGCTTTTTTAACGTTTTTAATGCTATTAAATTATTAAATTATTTAATTTCGTAACGTTATGAAATTAATTATTTAATTTCATAACGTTATGAAATTAATTATATTTGGTAACGTTATGAAATTTATTAATAAATTTCGTAACGTTATGAAATTAATTAATGCAATTATTTTATTTTGTAATATTATGAATTTAATTATTTTATTTCGTAACGTTACGAAATTAATTATTTAATTTCATAATGTTATGAAATGAAATATATTTGGTAACGTTATGAAATTTATTAACGTTATGAAATTAATTAATTTAATTATTGTATTTTGAAATATTATGAATTTAATTATTTTATTTCATAACGTTATGAAATTAATTAATTATTTTATTTTATTTTGTAATTTTATGAATTTAATTATTTTATTTCGTAACGTTATGAAATTAATTATTTTATTTCATAACGTTATGAAATTTATTATATTTGGTAACGTTATGAAATGAATTAATTATTTTGTAACGTTATGAAATTATTTTATTTCGTAACTTTATGAAATAAAATAATTTCATAACGTTATGAATTATAAGTATATAAAGTATTGAAATTAGGCGAATTATAACGTTAATTTCGTAACGTTATGACCAAAATGTTACGAAAATGATGTTTCGAAATTAGAGATGATTTTGATTAAGATTGACGTTACGACAACTTTCTGTAACGTTACGACGTCATGAAAAGACGTTTTGGAATGCGACGTTATTTTTGTAACGCTATGAAAATAACGTTACGCTATAACAATAACATTAGGGTGTGCGAGATACGCTGGCTTCTAGTGGGTTTGTCCCGGGGGCTTCTGTTGCTGCAGAGCGTGTTAGGAGGACGCAGATTATAGCGTCCATACGTCAGAGTTTTGCTGCTGCGCGAGACCAACTGATAGCTTATAGTTCGACACCCATTGTTGTTATTGGGGCAGTTACAGATACTGGGGCAGTTAGGGATTCTAGTCTAGTTGTTGATCTGTCTGCTGATGATGAGGGTTACAGTGATAGTGAGGAGGAGGATATGGACATCGATGATACAACTGTTGATTTGGATGATGATATGATGGGAGAAGGTGAGGGTTTAGGTACAGATTATATTGTATCTTTTCCCGAGATACCGACAGATCAGCTTAGGAGAGACGACCTTCCTATTATTTCGGATGACCATGCTGGTATGGGCCCTTCATCGCCAGTTGTTACTGATTTAGCTCCTTCGTCTCCTACGCCAGATGTACCACCTCCCCCGACTGATGATGTACCGCATCCGGCTCCTACCGTTGCTGCTGCTGCACCTCATGTACCACCTCCCGCTGCAGATCCCGTACCACCTCCCAATGCACCTTGGATGAGAGGAGGTCCTGTTACAAATGAGTTGTTGAGGAGTTACGAGACGCACATCGCGAGGGCTATTTATGAGCTTACAGTTGTTGATCCTCCCGCACAAGATATTCCACCTGGCCCCCGTCCTCTTCCCCCATTTAGACAGAGACAACAGAGAGGCCGCGGAGGCCGAGGAGCTCAGGCAGATCATGATGTTGCTGATGCAGACGTAGTTGATCCTCCAGCACGAGGTGGACGCGCTCCACGCGGAGGACGAGGATGTGGACGTGCTCCAGCGCCTGCTGATCTTCCAGAGCCTGTTGATCTTCTAGAGGCCGCTGATCTTCCAGAGGCCGAGGCTCATCTTGATTTGGTATGTATTTGAACTATAATGTTCATATGTGAATTTTTTTGGCATTCTGTAGAAGTAACTGTGTTGTTTTTTAACTATTTTTTCAGACACGAAAGGTCTTCAAGGTTCACTTCCACACCGCCTACTACACTCCACTAGAGGATTTTAGGAGACCTGGTCCAGATTCGTGGTTTCAGCTTGCAGAGCGATCTGGATTGACTGATCTATGATATTTCGGGTCTGGTCCTGTCGATCATGTCTTGGTTTCTGCTTTCGTCGAGAGATGGCACCTAGGACCAACACATTTCATTTGCCATTTGGAGAGATTGGTCCTACACTTCACGATGTGCTTGAGATCTTGTCGCTGCCTATACATGGGAGGAGTTGTAGTTCAGTTTTGAGTAAGGACCAGATCATCACTTTTGTTGCTTGGATGCTTCACGTAGAGGAGACACTGGTAAAGTCTTGGTATAGGAGTGGAGGCATTCCTTTGGGTTATCTTCAGGAGAGATTGAAGCTTATAATGCGGATGGAGGATGGACAGAGAGATGAGAGCCTCATTGCGTCTATGTACTTATTGTTGCTTCTCGGAACTACAGTTCCAGTGGATAAGTCGACTACAGCAGTCAAGCACTGGTGGTTAGTTCTTTTGGCCGACCACAACAACACTGGCCGATATGCTTGGGGAGCTGGAGTGTTAGCTCATCTGTATCACAACCTTGCACAAGCGTCAAGCGATTGGCTATGGGGATGGGGAGTTCTGGCATTCTTTTGCGGGTTAGTACGCAAATAACTATACGATTGACTATGTTTAGGAAGTCAAATTCTAATTATCTTTTTTTGCAGTCGGATCTGGGCTTATTTTCCACATTTTCGTGGACATTTTGTGACGGATCCACTTTCTATGGACCACGCCGCAACTGCTATGAGGGAGGGTGGAGAGGTGCCACAGGGTACGAGCACAGATCGTTTGGTTGCCATTCGTGGCATGCTTGACCGTGTTCGTTATGAGGAGGTCAGATATTAAGAATGTGTGCTTTTTTTATATTATTAGAATGTAAACTATACTAACTGTGTTGTAATGTTTTGTTGCAGGTTAACTGGTTTCCCTTTCCCAATGTGGATTTCAGACTTCCAGAGTACGCCCCGTCTTTGTTCGAGGGCATTCTCCGTTGTATGGACATCGAGGAGCTCTATCATCCAGGACGCATGCTGCGACAGTTTGGACATGTGCAGGGTATCCCAGATCCTCCCCCGGAGCCCATCCAGGTGACCCGTAACAACAGACTGACACATTATTCAGTTCACTTTGCCAAGGATCTGCTTGGTGTGTGGGATCAGGACCCCAGGCCTTTGTTACAGATTCGGGAGCCATGAGCGACCTACTATTGGGCAGTCACAGATGATTATCTCGATTGGTAAGATCGACTTTCTCATCCTCTGGTGGATCCCAGATCACGTAGACTCGATCGTTCACTTGGCCCGCTGCGTATCCCACCTCCGGTTGACAGTTTTGCGATACGATTATAACTTTGATTAGTCATATTCATTTTTAAATTAGTATATTTCACTAACATGTTGATATGTTGTTAATATAGCGGAGCCAACTCGTGACTTGCGAAATCCGAGCTTTCTTGGAGACACCACCGGAGAGGAGGCCTGCAGATATCGATGAGTTCATGAGGCGTCTCCTTGGAGTTTTGACTGACGAGGCTCCACCGATGGCTCCAGCTCCGGTTCGTCAATCTCAGCGTTTCCGGGATTCAATCCACGTGGAAGGGCAAGGTAGTGGGCAAGGTAGTGGGAATGAGGGTCGTGACTTGGAGTGATGTATAGTTTGTTTGGATACTATGTTTGGGTAATGTTTGGTTCACTTTTGCTTATTTATTTTGGGCTTTTCTTAAAAACGCGAGAAAATGGTCACAAACGCAAAAAATAATAAAAAACGACTAAATGTGACTAATAACGACAAATAAAGACTCAAAACGAATGAAAACCACCAACTACAGATCGAAATGACTAAAAACGACCAAGTACGTCAAATATTGAAGAAAATGGTTCAAAACGTCTTGAAACGACTCAGAAACAAAAAAACCCGACTCAAAACATTATAAAACAAGCCAAAATGAATTTTGATGCAATTATGAAAAAGTTGCCAAAATGTGTCCAAATGTGGTCAAAATGATGCCATAATATCGCCAAAATGAGCAAAACTTGAGATTTTTGAAAACGACTAAAAACGACCAAGTACGTCAAATATTGATAAAAATGGTTCAAAACATCTCGAAACGACTCAGAAACAAAAAAAAACCGACTCAAAACATTATAAAACAAACCAAAATGAATTTTGATGCAATTTTGAAAAAGTTGTCAAAATGTGTCAAAATGTGGCCAAAACGATGCCATAATATGGCCAAAATGAGCAAAACTTAGCAAAACTTAGCAAAACTTGAGATTTTTGAAAACGACTAAAAACGACCAAGTACGTCAAATATTGATAAAAATGGTTCAAAACGTCTCGAAACGAAAAAAACCGACTCAAAACGAGTCAAGGCGCGAAAATCGAGTAAAACCGACTTAAAACGATTCATGGCGCGGAAATCGATAGTGGATAGTGTATAGTGGATAATGAATAATGGATAGTGGATAATGGATAATGGATAATGGTTAATGGATATTGGATAGTGGATAATGGATAATGGATAATGGATAGTGGATGTGATATGTGGATAGTTTGGGCCCATATCGTTTAAATGTCTTCAAACGATAAAAATCGAAATTTCCAAATTGTAACATGACAACAAATAGGGCCAATAGTCATTTTCATTTGTCGGAATCGAAAAATAATTATCGAAAACGTCAACGGGCCTAATAAGGCCTTATGAATTTTGAATGAGGCCCAAACACAAAAAACGACATAAAATGACTTAATAAGACCTTAAAACGTAAAAGTCAAGAAATGTAACATTAATATTTGAGCATTACCAATCAAACGCTTTTGTTTTTATAAGAAATTAACAACATTAACACTTCGAAGTATCTAAACGAACACTTTCACCTATGTGCTATTACTCTCAAGTATATAAGTTGTATAGTTATACTCATATGTGTGTGATACCACTTCGTTACTAAAATGAAGTTTATATAATGTTATTATTTCATCATATAACATTAGTTTAACACGTAATTGTTATCGTTTAACTCAACTTACCTCGTATTTCATTAGTATAATATGATTTTTTATCATATAACTCTTCGTAATCTCATATTACATTAGTAAAACTTGATAAAATCATTCACAAAACTCTCAATAACGACATATTTCAGTAGTATAACATTACTTTGGCTCATAAAACTCTTAATAATATCAAATTGTATTAGAAAACAACATAAAAAATGAAATTTTATGGAATTAGGGCTCGTACTACAACATTTACCGCACCAGCCCTAATACACTAAACCCTACAAACACCAGAAACCCAGAATCTGGGTAAAGGGTTGGTGCGTTAACAATTAACGTACACATTCTGTGCGTTAATTGTTAACGCACAGATTCTGGTGCGTTAACACTTAACGCACAGAATGTGTGCGTTAATTGTTAACGCACAGATTCTAGTGCGTTAACACTTAACGCACAGATTCTAGTGCGTTAACACTTAACGCAAAGATTCTAGTGCGTTAACACTTAACGCACAGAATGTGTGCGTTAATTGTTAACGCACAGAATGTGTGCGTTAATTGTTAACGCACAGATCCTGGGCTGGGCTGGAATGTTGGGCTGAGCTTGTTGGGCTGGATCTTGACGAATCTGTGTTATCAACTGTGCGTTTATTGTTAACGCACCACCACATTTTGTGACGTTTATACAGCTAGCACACAGCTGTAAATCACTTATTTGCCTTGAGTGTGTTACAACTACTACACAGCTGTAAGTCACTTTTGGATGGCCGAATTACGTTATTGGGCCTTTGCTGTTGTGGACCTTTTGTCTACATCGGCCCAAATCTAAGTTACCCTAGTAAAACCTCATCTATAAATTCACTGCCTCAGTGAACCCTATTATCTCATTCAGTTCTCATTCTCACTGCGCCGTAAAAGAATTAGGTTTGAAGTTCTTACTCTGTATTTTAATTAAAAGTCTCATTTTTACTGATTTTGTTTGCTATCTTCATAGTTTCTAACATGTTTTCTTACTCTGTATTACAGATTCAAACAACCATGGCATCATCTTCATCCTCCTCAGTTCCAGCAGAAGGCAGTGAGATCGTGTGCCCGAGTAGAAGATGCTCAAAACCAATCAAGGTGTTCAGTGCTAAAGACAAGACAAATCCCCATACGTATGGCCGAAGGTATGTTACATGCGACTGTAACTTTAGGATCGTGTATCTTGAACCAGAATACGACTGTCATCATCTCCGAGTCATGGCAAAACTGTTGAAGGAAATTGCTGACCAGGAGTTTAAACTGATAGTTTTTCACAGGGCTGGAAGTTTGGACTCCTGCTCCTTACTCTGATTCCGATTAGGGTCTTGTTAGAATCTTCTATTAATATGTAATGTTGTTATGTGTCTTGCAAGCTGTTTAGTCTCTGTTAAGTCTGTGTTTAGTTTAAATTTCAAGAATGAGTTTGTTTCAATTTATGTTGAGTCTGTTGTACTTTATTAATGAGTCTGTTGTATTTTCTTAATGAGTCTATTGTCTTTTTAATTTATGTTGAGTGTGTTGTAGTTTATGGATTCACTGTTTACACTTCACTGTTTCACCTACCTCATCTAAGTCTACTGAAATCTCTTTTAAAGCAGACAAGACAAGTCATTACATATTATAAAGCAGGCAAGACAAGTCATTACATATTATAAAGCAGGCAAGACAAGTCATTACATATTATAAAGCAATTCCAATTGAAGTATTAAAGATAAAGTCTACTAAACTATTACAAATCAAGTCATGTAGTCCATACGCTTCCCAGCTGTAAAGCGGTATTGTCGAAACAAGTCCAATTGGACAACATATATCCCTTCCCACCACTTAATGTTTTTATCTGCAAATCTTCTCCACGAACTGGAACAATGTGGAAATGGTGCCCCATCACGAGCCAAACCTAGATATAGAAAGACAAATAATCAATAAGTATAAATGATTTCGACGTTTCATGACGTTTGTTTAGATTACCACATAGTCTTACCGGTATCCAATGATTGTTGCGTCCGACAAGAGCTATCGCAAAAATCTTCTGTGGAGGACCAGGGCTCATTGTAGACTGCCTTATTGGCAAGCATAAACACGGCGCATCCCAGGATAGTTGCACTAAACCAACATTATACACTGTGGCAAACACCAAACCCATAAATGGCATGTCAAGCCAAAATGGTCTCTCACAAGGAGTTCTCATGTAGTTAACTTGAGCAATAAGATCATCCCATGTTCCTTCCCGTAGACCACGTCGTATGGGCTCCCACATTTGCGCACGGATCATACGATAATGACTCTTTGTTTCCAAGCAGCTCCGCTGCCAATGCAGCACGGATCATACGATAATGACTCTGTTGCATACCCGTAAGTAGAGCCATAGAACGATACCCACAATGTTCGTCTGAACGCACATCTTTCACAAAAGTCATGTATGAAAGCCAGAAGTAGTCAATATTTTTCACCCCCAAGTCCACCCCCATATAAATGATGGGTTCTTCAATCTCTTCTTCATCTTCTTCTTCCTCTGTTTCGTTTCGATCTGGATAGCAAGCTCTCAGGGGCACGGCATTCATGTCTTCGTCTTCTAAATCGATGGTCTCTGAAAACAATGGTTCAGGTTGGGATTGTGATCCGAATTCGAACGACATTTGACTTGCTTGCGTTTTAGGACAAGTTGGTCGTTTACTTTGCCTATCTGCCTTCTCTTTTGCAACTTTTTGCGCATTCTCAATATTTGTTAAGTCTTCTCTAACGTACTCGTGGTAACTCTTTTCCCTCTTTTCTCTCGGAGGAGATTTCCCATTTGGTTGCTTCTCCTTGTTCTTTGATCCCGGCGGCCTTCCTTTTCCTTTCCTAAACAAGTTTGTTGCCTCTACCAAAGTACTTTCTTCCGGATGCTCCAAGTCAATGTACAACTCACTTAATCTGAATAGGGTTCCATCCCTCAAATCTCCACTTAGCAGTTTCGCCCACATTTCACGCATTCTGATCTCTGGAATGGACATTGAACGATTGTCGTCGGGTAAGGACAAATTTATTGCATAATCTTCCCATGTCAGTTCCTTCCAGAAGTCATGAAAATCATCCGGAATAAGAGGTGTCTTTGAAATGATTGCCCTAGCAAGATCGTGTACGCATGGCATCCCAAGACAATCTCGAACCCCATGATCATCACAAACATTTGAATACTCCTCCTTCAATATTTGCTGGTACATTTCCAACAACAACAAAATACACCTATCCGACACTATGTAAAATAGCCTTGAAAACAACATTCGAATGCCAGGAGGAAAGGTTGGGTCATCAAAGACCATTTTCCGAGTGGTAAGTGCTTGGTTCACCGTCGCCCTAATCAGGTCCATCTGAACTATGACCGCATGGTGGATCCTCACGATCACTCTGTTGAAGCCGCCACTATTAGAACCCAGAATTTCTTTCAACACCTTATGCATCCCCTCGACCCTAAATAAACACAATTTCTACACGTTAGCAGAAATAATATGGTGGTGCAAATTAACAACTAAACAAACAAAGATACTTGTTTGTAGTCCTTGTGTGAAAGTGAAGAGTGTAGTTCGTCCACGCACTAACTATAAACTTCTTGTACGGAGTAAACCAGTACTTTTCAACGTAACCAACAATGCCCTTCTTCCATAAATCTCTCAGCTTACTCAGCCTCTCTTCGTAGATTTGTTCAGTGCTCGAGCAAAATATCCCCCAACATTGCGTAACAAAGTTCTCCGCCCTTTTAGTTTTTTTTTTATCACTTTTTCTGCGTGTGACTGGATGTTGTGCTTAATGTGCACCCAACACAATAGTTGCTTGACTTCAATGTCTTTGAACACAAGTTTGATTGCTCTCAACAAAGCCTTCTCACAGTCGGTCATTATAGCCTTCAGCATCACTCCCAAATTTTGACACAACTCATGAACGCACATCATCACAAACTTGTAATGCATTACTGTTTCCTGAACCATGAATGCATATGCGATGTTGAACGTCTTGTGCGTGCAAGTGAAACCAACCATCTCCACTAAATCCATATCATACCTATTTGTCTTGTATGTGGCGTCCATGATAATCACGTGAGGAAACTTCCTGAACAACCGCATCAACTCCGGGTGAGCAAAAAGAAGGACTTCAACCTCGTCTTCGTGTTCCTCAAAGGTTGACAAAAATACTTGTTCTCTTTTAGAAAATTTAGAGACCACTGAGTAACTGACAATTCACCACGATCTTCAAAATTGATCTTCTGCAAAAAATTGGCAATCTGCTTCATGGATGTCACATTTTGCGGATCTCTTTTCCTAAACTGAATAAGTATGTTTTTTGGCGTCTTGCGATCATCGCCCGCTTCCCTTGCTATTTTCTCCTCCTCTTTGCTCATTCTACCCACGAAAGAATTCCCATGAAAACTACTAGGAAGGGTGTGGTTGTGACGACCTTCTACAACATTCACGATCCATTTATAACTATATGGCCATTCTTTGATACGAACCCCATATAACTCGAATGCACAACCACATTTCTTCGATTTTCGGTCACGAATCCTCGGAACCGCCAATTCTGGATTTTTTAAATTCACTTTCGGCCTACCGGATCTAGGTTTTCCAAACCTATCGCATACTAAATCAACGCAGTATTTGCTAGATGTACGATGTACCAAAACTATCATCAAATCCCTTGCTCTCTGTTTTGTCCATTCCATCATCACTTCCTTACTATCCCACATTTGCGCAGTACTAAAATGTGGTCTAAAGTCTTCTTCCTATATTGATTAAACTACATTACTTAGATACGAAATTTTAACTAATTAACCTAAATCTCATGCAATTAAATACAAAATTTTTAATTCATAATATACTTACCAAAATCGGTAATGGAGTCCAATCGTCTAATGCGATTGATACATTTGCTTCGCCTTCTTCCTCTCCTTCGTCTTCTTCTTCGTCCACTTCCTCATCGACTTCTTCGTCTTCTTCCTCTTCTTCATCGACTTCGTATTCTTCTTCCACGACCCCTGATATCCAATTGTCGTTACCATCATCCTCACTACTCTCATAATTATAAGACATTATGGTGTGCATTGCAAAACTTCAACAAGAGAGCCCTTGTTTATGTACAAGCAAAAAAATGCCCGTTGGAATTTTATTCCCGTTGGTGCGGTAATAGTTAACGCACCAACGCGCATTTTTTCAAAAAAAAAAATCATGTGCGGTAAATATTACCGCACATATATAATAATATTTAATATTTTTTAAATTTTATTTCTCTTTTAAAAAATAATTATTAAAAAATTAATACCTTGTGCGGTATATTTTAATAATTTTATTTCAAAATTTCTTTTTAAAAAAAAAAAAAAATCTTGTGCGGTAACTATTACCGCACAGGTTTTAAGTTAATCAGAATTTTCATTTTTTTTTAATCTTGGATTAAGCTGGTGCGGTAAATGTTAACGCATAGATCTGTGCGTTAAATCTTATCGCACCGGCTTCGTATAGGTTTCAGAAAAATTTCCAACAATACCCCGGAACCCATTGGTGCGTTAATTGTTACCGCACAGATATGTGCTACTAATGTTACCGCACAGAATAGAGTGCATTTAGCCCAAAAAACGTGTGCATATAGACGCAGCCTAATAAAATTATATATATGTCAATAGAACTCATTAGCGTAGTGGTTTCACTCATTTTACTTGTGCATGGGGTCTCAAGTTCGACCAGAGGTTGCACAGTGACTTACTACTAGAGCAATGAGGTATTAATGATAATAAATTTATTTGTGCGATGATATACTGTATTTAAAAAAATGTGTAATAAAAAATAATAAAACACCGCTCAGGATTTTTTTAATTAAAAAAAATAAAAAAAGTAAAAAGAATTAAAAAAAAACTTGTGCGGTAATATTTATCGAACAAGATTTTTTTAATCAAAATCTTAATTTTTTATTAATCTCTGATTAAGCTTGTGCGTTAAATCTTTATTAATCTTGTGAGTTAACGCACAAGATTAATGTACGCCAATTTTTTTCAAAATTGCCTCTGAAAACTCTGTGTGTTAACAATTATCACACCATTTATACTGCTAATGTTACCTCACACAATAGTGTGCATTTAGAGAGAAACAAAACTTGTGCGTTTAGATGAAGCCTATAACTATAACTAAAGAAAAATGATGAGTACGAGTATGAGTTGTCAATCATGATGCAATGACACCAATTTTTGGTGGAGATTGAAGAAGATAAAGTTCAAGGCATGTCTTCACAAAAAATTGTACCACTTGGTAAAATTCAACCAGGCAGCACCCATTTTACACTCGGCACCCCCCCTCGTTCGGAACCCCGTTCCGAACGAGTTTTGTATTATTTTTTTTTTATTAAAATATTCTCGTTCGGAACACCGTTCCGAACGAGAATATTTGTGAACCCGGTTCATGAACCGGGTTTTATTTAATAAATAAAATAATCCGGTTAAAAAAACTATTCTCGTTCGGAACCCCATTCCGAACGAGAATAGTTTTTTGATGACGTCATGATGACGTCATCATTCTCGTTCGGAATGGTATTCCGAACGAGAATTATTTTTTTTTAAAAATGATGACGTCAGCTATGTATAACGGCTAGCTGACGTCATCATTCTCACCAGCTTTTGCCTATATATAGTTTGTTCGGGATGCCATTCCGAACCACACTCGAATTCGCTCTCTTCTCAATCTTACAAAAAAACGCTCCCTTCTAAATCTTTCAAAAAACGCTTTCCCTCGTCTCGATAATGGCCGGAACTCCTCCTAATCCTTTTTTTTCTGATCCGACGGCTGCAGATGAAGAAATTTACGTAGGAAACGAGTGGTGGTCGGGTTATGGTGTTCCGAATGCAAGCTACGCTGGTCCTTCTGGTAGTGGTTTTTTCGACATGGACGGAGCAGCTAGTAGTAGTTACAACCTTCCCACCCCCAGTTTCAGTGATCTCCAAAGGCATCAACAACACATGTTCTGGGATGCAACTGTTACAGGCGGAGCAACGCCTCAAGAAGAGCCGGAGCAAGCGGAGGAGGATGTCCGAGCAGCACGTCGGAGACGAAACACGGAGTCGGTTAGTATTTCTAAAAACCTGAAATACGCTTAATTTTGTAGAAATAGTGGAAAATGCTCAATTGTATTTCAAATGCATGCTAAAATTAGTTTATAGTGGAAAACGCTTCATTTCAATATTAACTGCAATGCATGGTAAAAAAAATTAGTTTAATGCATGTGGAAAGCGTATCAACACTTTGTAGAAAATACCAAAAAGGTTGAAAACTACTTAAAATCGCATATATGGACTTTAGTTATAATAATCGATGGTAAATTTGTATGTATTTCGCTAAAACTAGGAGGTAGTTAGAAATATCCGATCCAGAGTTGGAGAGGACAGAAATTTGGGTGATAGGCGAATCACTGCTTCTGAGAGGAGGGGGGATAGAAGATCGCGTGGTGATAGACCGCAACAGTCAGGTTCCCGGGGGTCAAGTGCTGCGGGGGTTAGGAACCCACCTAACCCAGATGTTCCGAGTGGGTCGGGTTCTTCGCGGGGTAGATCCCGACATACTCGGCAGTCAGGTCCTGCTCCGATGCAGTCAGAAGCTGCTGCGGCTCCTCCTCTTCCAGGACTCAACGAGGGGTCTATATTGACTCGTTATGAGCAACACATTGCTCATCAGATTTGGATAGATCCGAATCCCGATGAAAGTGTCCCCCGTCAGCTAAAGGCGCAGACAAGGCAAAAGTGTTTCGAGCTATGGTTTCCTAGAATTCCTACCGACCCGGAGCCAGAATCATGGTTTGCTCTTGCCCAGGAGTCGGGGCTGCTTCACATCCTGAAGGGTCAATTTTGGAATGTGGACCACAACCTCCTTTCTGCATTCGTGGAAAGGTGGCACCCTGAGACGAACACATTTCATCTGAACTTTGGGGAGCTTGGAATCGGTCTCCATGACGTTTTGGAGATTCTGGAGCTGCCTATTGACGGGGGTGCTGTCACCACGCCATGGACACATTTGGGTCTAGATGCAGATTCAGCGCATTGTGCCGAATTGTTTTCCTATTTGTTTGGCGTTGACCTGGACAACCCGTTTGACGCTGAGGAGGCATTTATGGTCAAGTTCATAGGTAGGGGGAAAGTCGGCGAGCGGGAATTCTTTTGCCACGTTGTCTCGATGATCAACTCTCGAAGAAGATCCGATCCGAGCTCCATTGCAACCGGCTTTCTGTGGCACCTAATTCAGCAGTCCTTGTTCGTGAACAAGACCTCCAACCTGTTAGACACATGCTTCCTGCCGCTACTAGAGGATCCGAGCAGGATACATGAATACGCATGGGGTACAGGTTGTTTGGCATTGCTGTACAGGCAGCTGGGTATAGCATCTAGGGCGAGATGCGTGCAATTTTCTGGTTGCGTCAGGCTTCTTGAGATTTGGATTTGGTTACATTTCCCGTATTTTCCTGGGAACCCAAACCTGGATGTCAACTCCCAAGAAGCTACTGCTCGTATGTCCCGTTATTCCACTGGACGAGCCCCGCTGAGGCAAAAAAGGACACTGCAACAGTACAGACGCATCTTGGATGAGTATGCACCGGAAGATGTAAGTGAATCGTCTAAATGTCATTCCAAGTTGTTATTAATATTGTTATTAATTGTTATAAGCTACTTGTGCAGGTGTGTTGGATGCCGTATCCGGATTTGGACGTGGGACCGCAAGGGCGTCATAGAGTGGCCACTTATCGTGGTGGGATCCGGTGCTTTGACATTATGGAGATGTACAACCCTGATCGGTTTTGCAGACAGTTCGGTCGCCGTCAGTCCCGGCCTTTGGATGTCCCCGAGCCAGTGGAGTATTATTGTCCGCCAAAATCAATGCGAGGTGGCCGGGAATACACTGTACGGTATGGCCCGGAATGGGATAGATGGGACCAGCGTTATGACAACCTGTGTCAGTACATCATGTCCAGCCCACCAGCTCTTATCCCTTGGGATGCTGAGGATGCTTACCTCGATTGGTTTGCTCAGGTCTCACATCCATATGTGAGCCCAAACGCCCCGGCAAGACCTCGACCGCCACGTAACCCGAACCCGATCCTTACCCTCGATTTCAACCGGGTAATTCTTATATTATTTTATTTGTTGGTATTGTGTTTTCTATATGACCCATCTCCTAATTATTTGTTGGTATTGCAGCGTGTATCGACGACACTCGCTATTATGCGGACACATCACCAACAGGGGATGGCAAATCTGGAGAATTTGGCTGCCTACATTCGGATGCTCAGTATCGACGATCCGCCTACAGCTGAGGAGGTCACTCAAACTCAACGGATGTCACAAGCAGAGTCGTCCAGGAGTGCAGAAGAGAGAGCCACACCTTCTATATGGGAGCGGGCAAGGATGGGTGCGGGACAAGGCCATCCGGAACAAGAAGCAGGGCGTAATGAATGGGAAGATAATGTGGGTCACGGGTCGGAACCTTATTGGGGGATTTGAATCGTTGTATTTGTTGTTTAAGTTATAATGAATATTATTTGGTTTCCTTAAGTTATAATGAATATTATTTGGTTTCCTTACGTTTCAATCAATTTAATTTAGTATTTCCTCCAAATACAGATATAGGAAATGATTTTGCACTGGTTTGTCTGCCATTTGAATTGATTGCATGCATGGTCAGTCTCAAATTTAATACAGTACTAGTATCAAAAAACTGGAAAATATAACCAGACCCGAACCCGTCAATCTTTTTTCGATCTTAACCCTATAAATTAAACTCGAAACCCGATTACAACCCGATCCGATACTTCTTTGTTGCAATTTACTATGTCTTTTGATGTGGTTTTCAAGTGTTCTACCAACATGATATCTTCACCATCAATATATAAGCCTTAAACACAACTTAGCAATTTTCGAAAACTTCTTTGTTGCAAATTTCTTTATTGATGTCCTTTGTTGTAACAAGACGACAACACAACTGAGCATTACAAAGTATATAAACGTGACCATTTCTAATCATCATCATCATCTTCTTCCCCACCATCTTCTTCAACGTCATCATAATCACCTTCATGTTCTTCTTCCGATTCGTCTTCACCTTCGTCTTCATCTTCGTCTTCACCTTCGTCTTCACCTTCGACTTCACCTTCGACTTCACCTTCGTCTTCACCTTCGACTTCACCTTCGACTTCACCTTCGTCTTCACCTTCGACTTCACCTTCGTCGTCACCGTCGTCTTCACCTTCGTTGTCAGATATTTCCGTCACACATCTTATCTTTTCGTCTATAAATACCTCCAAAACAAACCATTTCAAACACACATTCACTATCATTCCATTATATTTATTTTCTCTCAAATTTCGATATGTATCCAAATCGTCCAACTCTATTTCCCGCCTCTTCCTCGACAATGGATCCTGGTCCGAAATTGTGTTGGTGTCAGAAAAAGCCCACGGTGCATATGTGTACCGAACAAATAGAGTGGGACAAGGTCAACTATGGGAGAAGATTTTGGGGATGTCCGGATGCATGTTGGGATGCTCTTACTGAAGAAGAGGAAGAGAAAGGGTGCAAATACAAACATTGGATCGATCCACCATACACAGGTCGTGCAAGGGTCGTTATTGAAGAACTAAATGCAGACAACTTATGCAACTGGTCAAAGGCTGAAGGAATTGAGGAAGGGATGGAGCTGCTGAGGATTGGAACAAAAGAATGGGCCAATGAAATAGATGAACTGAAAGCCAAAAACACCGAGCTCATGGAGGAAAACGCTGCACTTGCTGCAGAATTGGCAGCAACACGTAACAAATAGAGAATTAAGTATTTTTAATTTCCTGTATCGGTAGTTGTTCACCGTCTGCGTTGTACTCGTGTTGTTCTTTTTCAATTGTGTTGTTGTTTCAATATTAATGCTTCTATGATTATGTTGACATCATTCTGGAAAAAAAATTACTCAAACATTTATAAATTGTCCACCAAAACATTAAACAAACATATATAATTCAACAAACATTAATCAAGTCAACAAACAACATGCTGAGTTACGAACATTAATCAAACAAATACAAGATTTAGGTCATTATGGGACCGCCACCATGAAACTCTCTCTCGGATACGTAGTTGTCGAATCTACTCTGAAAGCGCTGTTCCCATCCGTCCACCGATGGCTGTTTGTAGATACTCCACTGCCTTGGAGGGGGTGGAATTGGACAATTGTCATCAACCAACCAAATCTGTCAAAACAAAATTGTTATTGTATGCTAAATAACATATGTGAAATAAGGTACAAGAGCGGAAAATATCGATGCGTACCGGTACGTAATGGTTGCGTCTGCCTACATGTGCAATGGCGAACACCGTGGTAGGAGGCTCTGAACCGGGAGGAGCAAACATCGGAAGACATGTACAAGGACCAAACCATGATAACACCACTAGTGCAACTTGATACCTCGTGGCAAATACCAATCCCATTGTAGGTGTGCACATCCAGAATTCAGGAGAGCATGGCGATCGAATGTGATTCACTTCTCGAATGAGTTGCGGGATAGTCTTGAAACCCTCTAGCATCTCATGATACATATGCCCGTTTTGTTGGAGGTGCTTCGAAAGATCAAATCGGATTTCAACGAACTGTTGCTCTGGTTTACCTAGTAAGCGAGCGAGGGATCGATAACCACAATGACCGTCATCACCTACTTTCTCCACAGCAGCTATGTATGCGAGCATGAAAAGGTCTATATTATCTATCCCCCAGTCGAAGTCGAGATAAATGATTGAATTGCCACCGCTACATTTCGATCTAGCATTTCCTCTTGCCCTCGGTGGTTTAGTTGCACTCCCTTTTACGGTCGTGGCCCCGCTTGAAGCTCTGTTGGATGCAACCGACGATTTCTTTTGTGAATCGGCTTTCGGTGGCACAGTTGCACCCTCTTCCTCTTTCATTCCCTTTTTCCTTGCTTCTGCCTTCTCCTTATCCTTCTTAGCTTGAGCCCTCTCATCCCAACCCGGATCTCGCTTTGTACCCGTCTTCTTCGCATGAATCTTAGGCCTTCCTCTCTTCGTCTCTCCCCGAGGGGGGTCCTGGACATCAACTGAAGAAGGATCCTTGCACTCACGCCACTTATCAGCCATCCTCTTCATATCGAAATCATCAACGTTACCGGTAAACACCCCTTCAAAGAAATCATCCATAAGAACCTTATCTGCAGTCAATTGCACGTCGTCGTCAGAGTCGAAGTCTTTCAATTCCACTCCTTCCCACTTGATCTGCTTCCAGAAGATATCAATGTCGCTCGGCAACAATGGCATTCCTTCTTCTACAAACACCTTAATCCTGTGTGGGCAAGGCAATCCGAGTGTTGATTCCCACCAAGGATCCTCACATGGGCCACATATCTTTCCCTCCTTTGCCTTAAGGACTTCTTTCAGTAGCATTCTCAAACACTTGTCGGAGCACTTCCTCAATATGCGCATGAAAATAGTCTTGATCCACCGAGGCCCGTCTTGTATCTCCTTCGGGCTAGTATGGTTGGACATTTCCATCTCGGCCCGTATTCGACGGTGCTGATCGACAAACATATTGTCAATGTGTTGCACTAAAGTGTCGAACCCTCCAACAGCTGAATCAAACATATGCTTCAACATCGAGTGTTGACCTTCAACCCTGACAACAACATTGTACATGTTAAACATTTTAGCCAACCGAATGTCATGATCATTCTCGTTAAAAACAAATTCAAATATCTTACCTGTTAGACGTTCTTGTGCTAAAATGGCGTATATCATCGCAATACGCAGCTATAAGTTTTTCTTTATGGGGAGTAAACCATGTGCTCTCAGCATATTGTACAAGATGACCATTCCTCCATGTTTTCCGGAAGTGATCAAGTCTCTCCTCATACTGCTTCTCTGTGTGAGACCGCATCACCCGTCGAACGCTAGCAGATGCACTTTTTTCGTCCAGGTTGTTCAATTTAGCAAATGCCTTAACATTCCGATCAACGTGGACATGGCAAAGCATATGACGCACACTAGGAAATACATGGTCAACCGCCTTAATTGTTGCCAGCTCTCGATCAGACATGATGCAATCCGGTCCTTCGAGTGCACGAAACAAATACTTGACCCGTTTCAATGCCCATGCATAGTATGGGGCTGTCTCACAACAGATGAACGCTAGCGCAATACAATATGTATAGTTGGTGCAATTGAATCCAACAAACTGAAGTAACGGCCAACCATACCTATCAACGAGGGTATATTAATAATTATAATTCTATAACGGTATTTGAATTCATAATAATGAATTTTAGTGTACCTATTAGTCTTGTACGTCGCGTCCATGATCACCACCCGAGGGAACATTCTCAACAAATGTTGACAATCCGGATGAGATATGAAAAACGCTGCCAACTTTTTCTCCCCCGTCTCCGGATTCGTCTCGTGGTAAATGTCTTTACGATAACCTCTATGATGGAGGAAATCTAATGACCACTGGGTCACGGTTAGATTTGCCAATGCTTTCTTCCTCTCCTTTTCCCTCACAGTGTACACTTGCCTTCTTGATATTGTGGAAGTCGGATTTTCCTGAAGCAGCTGTGTATAAATAACCTTCGGCATTTCTTCGGCCGCTGATGCAATCATTATTTTTCGTCTCTGCTCTCCCGTCATCCTCGAAGCAAATGCATGGCCAATCAAGCTGCTGGAAAGACAGTGGTTGTGACATGCCTTCTCAACTTTTAGTATCCACCCAGGCGGCTCAACAAGAGTTGCTCGTCGATAATATCCTCTTAACATAAAAGGACAATTGTACTTCCTTAACCTACTAAGGTTGCTACGCTGCGACGATGGTTCTGCTACATCTCCTTCAAGATTAATGTTCTTTCCATGTTTTCTATAACTACCGGATTGCTCACAGTGCAGAAATATCCTCTTGTTGGCCATTGATGATTTCGTGGTGATAACCATACACAACTCATAACCGACCTTTCTAACCCACTCTCTCAGAAGATCCATAGTAGGAAATCTCTCACTAGTCGTAAAATGGGCACTATAGTCGATTTTTAAATATTCTTCATCACTACAGTATCCCTATTTAAAATTACTCAAATTTCAATACATACCATATGAATAAAATAAATTCTAATGAAATGCTATAAAAAAAGGTTTATATGTACTTACTTGGAAATATGTATCATCTACCGGCGCAGACAAATCAACCTCCTCCTCCACCGACGTCTCACTAGAAGAACACTCCCGTCCTTCTTTCCAACTACCTGCCCTTGAAGAATTAGTGGAATCGCTTTCAGACGTCATTTTTTGTGTTTCTTCCGATTGGGTTTGATAATTTGGTCATACAACTCCCGAATTTATAGACTCCGTCAAAATATAGCCGTTCGCATTTTCAAAAAATTTTGCCGAATCTCGTTCGGAATGGGGTTCCGAACAAGGATTAATTTTTTTTTAATTATGACGTCAGCATCTCGTTCGGAACCCCATTCCGAACGAGATATGACGGCATATTAAAAAAAAAATGACGTCACACCTCGTTCGGAATGGGGTTCCGAACGAGATGCTGACGTCATAATTAAAAAAAAAAATTACACCTCGTTCGGAACCCCATTCCGAACGAGGTGTGACGTCATAATAAAAAAAAAAAAAAATCCTCGTTCGGAATGGGGTTCCGAACGAGGTGTAAACCGGTTCGCAATATGCGAACCGGTTTGGCATTATTTTTTTTATTTATTTAAATGAACCGTTTCTCGTTCGGAACCCCATTCCGAACGAGAAACGAAATTTTTAAAAAAAAATAATTTTTCCCCTCGTTCGGAATGGGGTTCCGAACGAGGGGGTGCTGCCGGGCGCAAAATGGGTGCTGCCCGGTTGCAACCCGTTTTTTTATTATCTTTCTTTTTAAAAAAAATCATTGACCCACTATCCCACTAACTCTACTTTCTCTTTTACTTACATTAATTTAAGCATATCTATCTAATATATATATATATGCATATGATATAGATAATACAAATAAAGCAATATCAAACGTTTATTTCTGATTTTATGATTTAGATGGTTAGTTTGTGTATAATATATTTATAATTTATATTGTTATATAACAGTTGTTTATTTACCCGTACGTTTTACCGAGATCGTCTTAATGAAATGGGTGCTAATATCTGGTTTAGACAAAAAATCAGTTGCCCTATTTGCTTCTCTAAAACAATGGAAAAGTTTGAAACCATCAAAGTATTTACTAGCACTCTGAATGTCAATGATAATATTTCGAATCTCCCAGGGAATTTTCTAAATATTCTTAATAGAATTAATGATCGTTAAATTGTCCCCTTCAATTATAATGTTTTTAGATTTGAGTTTTATTGCCAGTTTAACATCATGAAGAGTTGACAAACCTTCAGACATCAATGGGGAAGCGCAGCAAACCTTCTTATTGTAAATGTCAAGAATATTTCTGTTCCTCTCTCTTGCTATGCAATATATATACGAATTATTGAATGTATGAAAGGAACCATGAAAATTTATTTTAATCCAATTTTCAGGAGGTTTTATCCATGTCTGGTTTATGCATTTTTGTCTATGTCTGTGGTTTCTTTTTTTAGGCCCTTTGATACTTGTATTAGTGGACTCCCAAAATTTGAATTGTTCCAAGGAAATTCTGGCAGGATCTTTAGGATGTTGTTGTGTTCTACCAAAAAAAACTGAGTTTCTGTTAATCCATAAGGAATACCATAAGAATATTAAAGCTTCCATCTTGTTTTTGTGAGTATGTAAATTGGTAATAATATTTTGCAATCTATCTTTAAGGGGCATATTGATAGGCAAATTAAATTTTTAATTAATAAGATTTTCAAAATTTTGAAGTTGCGTTATAGTGTAATTACATTCGAAAAATAGATGTTCTCTATATTCTATCGGGTTATTACAAAGGGAACATTGAAAAGGAACCCTATTATAATACTTATTTAATCTTTGGGTTGTCAGAAGGTTATCAAAAACTGATTTCCAAAGGAAATTTTGATATTTAGGGGGTATTTTCAAGTTCCAAATCCAAGAATAGATATCATCATTATATTGTTGAGTACCCTGACTGTTAAGATGTCTAGCTGAGGTTGTGGTAAATTCACCCGTATTATTTGGCAGCCAAATTACTATGTCTTCTCTGTTATCAATAGGTATATAAATGCTTTGGATTTGTTCTATAACATGATTAGGTAAAATGACATTAAGTTTATGTAGATCTCATTCCTTTGTATTAGAAATAAAGTGACTCACTTTAGTGTTTATAACCGAAGTGCTTGGATCATGATACATAATAAGGTTAAGATTCTTGATCCAATTATCAGTCCAAAAATTAATATTATTCTCATTGCCTAGCTTCCATCCTATGCCTTTTTGGAATTTTTCTCTACGATGAAGAAGTCGGGAAAATTGCCAAGATTGTTTTTTCTTTTTTTTTGAAATTGAAAATGTTTGAAGATTGTAAATACTTTTGTTGTATTATTTAGACCCAAATATTATTTCTGTCAGTTACAATTTTCCATAGCAACTTTTGTTGAAGAGCATTGTTCAGATTTTCTGTTTTATGCAACCCTAAACCACCACATTATTTGGGTCTACAAATTGAATCCCAGGATGTTAAAGGACGATAATTTGGGTTTCTTTTATTCCAAAAAAACTTTTTGTTGATTTTATCAAACTGATCACAAATGCCTTTTGGAAGTGTGAAGAATTGCATGAGATACTTTGCTTTTGACATAATATTTGATTGGATAAGAATGGCCCTGCCTGCCAGGAAAATGGTATACGCCTTCCATTTAGATAATTGTTTTTGCATACTCTGAACTGCATATTGAAAACAGTCGTTTTTAACCCTTCCTCTGACTATAGGTATACCTAAATATTTTTCCATTGAATTTGTTTGTTGTAAGTTTAGTATTGAAGCTAAAGATTATCTCTGAGAGGAAGATATATTAGGAGTTGTTTGGAAGGAATTTTTGTGGTAATTAATTGCATGTCGCGAGAGATCAGTAAACTTCTGAAGAAGATTCTTAATGTATTTCATATTATTCAAGTTTGCATTCACAAAAATAATTGTGTCATCTGCAAAACAAAGAAAATGGATACGCATACCATTTCTTGTTAATTCGATTCCTACTCTGTGGTTTGACTTTTCTGTCTCTTTTTGAAGATTCCTGACTAAGAACTCCATTACTAAAATAAAGATAAAAGGTGTTATTGGATCTCCTTGTCGTAAACCACACATTGGTTTAAATATCGGACCAGGTTCATTGTTGACTAAAACTGAAAAAGATGCAGATTTGACCCACAGATATCATAACACGGTCAATCCATTACCGCTTAGCTTTACTAATCCAATAACACTCAATATAAACACCGTCTAAATGATAGGAAGGTCGGTTACAAAAAAAGAAGAAGAAAAAAGGTAAAGAAAGTAATGAAAGAAGAGAGCAACCGAGAAGTATAATCCTACCAAAGTTACAACTAATCTATGTTCCTTTTTGGAAATATTTACTATAGTTATTAGGGTAGGAGAGTATCCGCATGGTATTAGGAAGGATCGTGAAAAGGGTGAGTACCGGTGCATGAAATGTGGTGCATACTTCCTACACATTTCACACCTCTTGTTACTTCGTCCAGGTGCGCGAGCCTTTACCTGATTGCACCCATTGGTGCCTTTAACTAATTTAGTTAAAACTCCGTAGACAATAAATTATTGATTTCGAGATGACAATAAATGTATATATGCACATTCTTTTGCTATATGAAGCCTTGTTGGATACAAATGGTTCATAAACACTTTATTAGCTAATCCCTCCCTCCCTTTTCTTCTTTCTATCTTTCATTTTAACACTCCAAACAAATATTTCGATTTCTTATCAATATATAAGGAAAAATATAATAATAAGTAGTCATGTTTGATTTGTTTCAATAAGTGCTTTAACAATATCAAAAATTTACAATTTTCTACTAACTTGTAATTAGAGACATTGACAATATAAATATACATCCGTAAATGTGTCAGTGAGAGATAGAAAGAATAAAACGGAGTATAAATTACTATAAACATATCGGCAAACATCATGCAACTTTTTACCTTTTCTAATAGGCTTAAATACCGAAACCGCAAGTGAAAATGGTCGATTTGCTTAAAACTACCCCTTAATTATTTTTTTGCGGAAACCACCCTTAAATAGGTTATGTTAGCCGAGAACCACCCTTCGCTCATTTCATTTATATTTCCGTTAGTTCAATTTCCAAAGTCACCCTTTCAAAGGGTCAATTTGCTTAAAATCACCTCTTAATTTTTATTTACAGAAAACCACCAGTCAACAGATTTTTTTACTTGAACACCACCCTCCGTCCATTTCCGTTAGTTTTATTAATATTATATTATTTAATTGTTTTAAAAAGGGAGGAATATTTGTACATAACTGTGTCGAGCTATTTCCGGTTTCTGATCTGGTTTGACGTGATGAAATCGCCTTTAAGCCTTTGCACCGACGTGACATACGACCGCACAAGCATCTAGCGATGGCTCGATGACGGACACAACACTTTCCCCTCCACCATGCAAGTTCTCAACAACAACAAGAACTTCGTCTCATCCAGAAACATCATTTCGCACAAGCGTCTTCCTTTGATGAAGAAACCTAATCCTCATTTTGTTTTATTCACATCGGTTCAATTCCATTTAGAAATGTAAATTAAAAAATTAAATAATAACAATGTTAATAAAACTAACGAAAATGGGACAGAAGGTGGTGTTCGGGTAACGAAGTCTGTTTACAAGTGGTTTTTTTTGTAAAAAATAATAATAATTTAAGGGGTGGTTTTGAGCAAATCGATCCTTTTAATGGGTAGTTTTTGGTATTTGAAGTTTTGAACTAACGGAAATATAACGGAAAAGAGACGGAGGATGGTTTTTGGAAAATGAAACCTTTTTAAGGATGATTTTTGGTTTTTGAGTCTTTCTAATACGTACGCAAACTTGTAACAATCAATTACAGAAGTAATCATCTTAATATATATATATATATATATATTTATATATATAGAGAGAGAGGGACGCTCCGGTAAGAGGGGTGGGCATAAATAATTGAAACCGAAAAACCGACCGATTTTTCAATTAACCGTATCGAAATAATAAAACTTTTGGATACAATTAACTGAACGATATTATTTGCGGTTATACAGTTAGGACACGGTTAATTTAATTGTATTTGTGGTTAACCGAACTAACCGAATATTAATATATATATATATATTTTTAATATAAAACAATATGACTATAATAGATTTGTATAATAAATTTTTATCTTCCAACACTATTTATCTTCATTTTTATTTTCGAATCGGTCTATTTACATAGTATAAGTTAACCGTGACTTTTTTAGGCAACAAAAAATTGTTGCTTTTGTGTCGCCAACAAAATTTTGTAGCTTTTTTAGTTCTTTAATTATGCTGTGTATATGGGATTGTGAGATTTTACTTCTTTGAACTAATTTCTTTTAGTGTTCTTTTAGTTTTGTTCTTTTTTCTTAACAATTTTAAGAGCATATTTTTTAGTTTTTGTTATATTGGTTAACCGAACTAACCGATTTATTCGTACCGAAATTTCAGTTAACCGATATTGGTTAACCGAGAATTACGGTTAGGTAAATGGTTATTAGAAATCACTAACCGAACATTTGGTTAACCGAACATTGGTTAACCGACCACGTCCACCCCTACGTAAGACCACTCTTATGGTAAAACGGAGTTCACGATCTATAGACGTTGGATGAGAAGTAGATGGAGGACTGAGATTAAAAGCATTAGAATAAAAGGAAATAAAGAAAAAATTACCAAAAAAATCATCCTTAATTAACGCTTCTCTTGCTCTCTTTTTTCCATATTTCACGATTTTTTCTCTCTCTTCTCTCTCTCACGATCTTCTCCCTTACAAGGGGCTTGAAAATTTCATATCTTGTTTGATTGATACAACAACATACAAGTCTCCATGGAAGAAGGTTAGATTCAAGATGTTTCATTCTGATATGCGAATTCATAAAATCGATATGCAATTCCGTATGCTTGTTATGCAGTAGCTATTTAGGGTTATGAATTTTGAGGCGCTATGCATGAATTAAGTTGTCGTATGCGTTTTTTTTTTCGACGTCACGCAATCGTATGATCAACAAAGGGGGACCTTATGTGTCTGGGGTTTGATTTAATTTGACTTTGATGTATTAGATTCATAGAAATTTGATTAGGGTTTGATGTCATTGAACAACCTATTTGCCGTTATGAGAACTCGCTAGGGTTTAATTCTGATATGAGAACTCGCTAAAACGATATGCATATTCCATTCGCCGTTATGCAGTAACAATTAAGGGTTTCAAACTTTGAGGCGTTATGGAGTAATTAAGTTGTCATATTTGTTTTGTTTCCACTGTTATGCAATACAGTAATATTTACATGATATGCACTATATATCTGTTAAACTGCTATCATTGTTTCACTACTACAATTAAGGGCTAAAGCAGCGGTCAAAAACCGTTGCAATAAGTCGAAAAACCGCTGCAATAGACCTATTGCAGCGGTTTTTTACCCGCTTCATTTGTTGCCGCTGCATTAGATGTAATGCAGCGGTTTTTTAAGCTTTTGCAGCGGTTTAAGTCACCTTTAAATAACCGTTGCAATATAGGGGGAAAACCGCTGCACTTGAATCAATTGCAACGGTTAATTTGCAGCGGTTTTGGCATTTAAGGCAGCGCTTTTCTAAGCTAATGAAGCGGTTTTCAAAAAAAGCGTATGGACTTTATACAACAGACTTTGTAAGATCCGGGATATAAAGTGCGTTTTCTTTTTAAAAAAATATATTTTTAGTTCTTTCTATTATATCAATCTACTAAATGGACGATGAGTCTTGTAAATAGTTCATCAAAATGAAGATTCAACCATTCAATACATAGATGCTTCATAAATGCAAGAGTTATCATAAGTCAACTGCGATCGTGTCTAAAGTGCCTATTCTAAGTGCCTGTTCGGCAATAAAGTTTTTCCCCTTAATTTCAAAGAAAAATAAGCTAGCTTATGAAAACAATAAGCTAGGTTTTCAAGCTTTTTGGAAAAATAAGCTAGCTTATCTATTTATTCCCGAACAGAGCCTAAATCCTCTAGGCCTTGGGGAGATAGCAGCCTCCAGAAAGATGTTCACCTGTGCAGAGGAAACATCAGAAAATGTGAGCTGAATTCAGTACTTGATTTTGGATTAGCTATGATCAAGAAATGAATAGTGATTACAACAACGACAACCTTCTTATTTGCACGTGTGATGTACATGAAGAAGGTGGAGAAGATGATAGTCCTTGTAATAAAGGTGCATTAATGCATTGATACTGCATAGAGCTACAGACTCTGGGAATTCCAAAAATGACTAAACTGGATAAATCAACCATCCTAATTCTTTAGTTAAGGTTAAGGTCGATATACGACTACCTCAAGAAGGGTGATTGACGACAGTTAACAGATGAGACGACGTTGAACACCCCAGTTGAAGCTCAAGCGAAGCTACATCAATGGGGGTTTCTACTTGAATAGCTCAGTGTTCAGTCAATCCCTAGGAAAAAGTTACACATCCATAATCAGATTACAAAAACGAATAGATGATCTTGATTGCATAAGGAACATTGTAATCTTACTTGCTTAGATCATTAAGATGGTCATGAAAATCCACAATGTCCACCCACTTGCTTGATGCTATATGATCCAAGAGGACGAGTGAGTCCCTTTCTTCCTTCTGATCCTACTAGCTTTCAGTTTCTGGACGCATCCCTTGTGTACAACTAAATAGACAACACTACTACAATAATGAGCAAATGCAGCGGTCGTTTGCAGCGATTTAGTCTAAGGCAGTGGTTTTTTGAAGCAGTTTAGATATTGCAGCGGTTCTTGAAGCTGTTTATGGTCATACGTTGATTTTGCAGCGGATTTGCAGCGGTTTTTGGCACGGTTTGCAGCGGTTGGTTTATAGAAGTTATTTGCAGCGATTTAAAATTAAGGATGGAGCAAATCGAGCTACGTACTGCTGGTTCCTATAACGTTCAAATTGGAGAAAATTGAATGAGATGTGATAAAGGGTTAGGGTTGGTTCTACGATTCTCGGGCTTTAGGGTTGAGTCATGGCTTTTCATTTTGGTGGGTTGTACGTCTTTAATTTGGGGTTGTTGCCGGCGATTTCGAGGGTTAGGGTTCGAGCTTTGTCTTGCTGCTGCTGCTTATCGAGGTTAGGGTTCAACTGTTGTTGCTGCCTATCATAATCAACATTCTTAACCGTCAACACTTGTCTCCCGAGTTCGCAGGTGATGTCCTCATTGCATACTCTAACCTATTTTGGAAATTGAATTGATTTCGCAGGTGAGGTCCAGGAAACCACCCATTCACGGTCACGATGGGTTTGCTCAAGCAAAGTCTTGATGAATTGCAAGTAAATTAAAATAATGAGCGGACGAGGTCAGTCGATCATGGCATTCTACTTTTGGTTTAATAGCTTTATGTTTTTAAGTCGTGGGCAGTACATTATCATGCTCATGTGTCAAAATTGTCTTCTCAGGGATTATACTAACTCATCTCTGCCCCAATAACCAAAAGGCCTTGAGTAAAACTTTGTCTTTGTTATACTCAACTTGTCTCTTACTACTTAAGGTTGCATTTGCTAATTGCCTTGACCAATGCAGTTAAGTTAATCTTTGTGCATAGTAAAATAGCTTGATCCACAAACTATTTTTCAAATTTCAAGTTTCTTGTAGTGTTTTCTGATGTTTCTAAACAATATCAGTATACTAATATTGTGGCACGTCACGTTTTATATTGTGGTGCATACATACATTTTGACATATTGGATTTGTACATTAGGAATTCACATCTATGTTTACCGGATCCCCCCTGAAAACTAGTATGCTGTAGCGTTAAACAACGGAGATAAGTTACCTACTTATCCACTAATTACCTGCACACATATATCATAATCCAAAAGAAATTGGAGTAGTTAATTACCAGATTTTGACTTTCACACTCAAAAGTTAAACTTTTTGTGTGATTAATTTATTGTTTATTAGGGTAATTAGAAAGATAGTGGTCTGATAATTACCCAATTTTAACTTGCAATATACAAAGCATACGACATAGGTATTTTTAAAATAATAGATCTGAAATGCTTACCAAAAAAACAATAAATCTGAACTTCTGCTCTGATTTTATATTTACTGGTTTCAGTTTTACCCATCAACCCAATTGGATAAAAGGGTACACAATTTGTGAATGCATTGATTGATTTATTAGAAGAAAAAAAATGAAAATGTAAAGTTACAAAGAGAGCCCAATAATTTAGGACATCGTCTCAGGTATTATGCTTTATACAGATCAATATAAGATTGATTATAAGCTGTAGTTCTCCTGGATGTCTTTGTAATTAGATTTTTTTTTGTAATTACTTTTGTTGGTGCAACAGTCTAGATATGTAGCTTCTGGAAGTATGTATGCGATGCAAGCTACCAGGGATCCTGCAGGTGCATTCATGTGGCTTTATAATTATTCCTATTGTCAAAATGTCAATTTATTTATGAATTTTTAGTGGTGTATATATTTATATTTATTTTCAGTTGCATTCCTACAGGTGATACATCTGCGATTGTGTTATGAAGCTTCATGAGCTGTTTATTTCCTTCTTTTTTGGGTGATGATTATATTTTGCACTTTTCACTCGTTAATCAAATTGGGTTTCAATTACTGCAGGGTGCAATGCTATTGGGAAAACAGGTAGATGTAGCTGGAGTCGACACCCGCGAATACTCAAACTCAAACCTGAATCGCTTCAACCGAAATGCAGCCAAGAATTACCGGTACTGATTGGATTGATATATATTGATGACCAATCTGGCTGTTTTGATCACTATTGCAGCTGATGATCCATGTTGGTCATCGTGCACAGCTTAAATCCATTTAGTGAGTGTTACAGATTTGAATTCTATCTGAATATTCCTCTTACTTCGACTTGAAGGTTGATGCTCTGAAATTCCATATGAATTAACTTCTTTAGATTTCTAACTCCTTGTGTTGGACCCGGTTCTCGCGAGTCGCAACGCGAACCCGGTTCTCGCGATTACAGTGATACGAACCCGGTCCGCGACTGAGAAACAGACCGCAAGCTCATAAGCTTGAGTAACTAAATCAAGTACGAAAGGCCCATTAAGAGGCCCAAATAGGTAAAGGGAGCAATACCAGATTGTGTGGGACCCAACGTCCAATTATAAATCCTAACGGCAAGGAGAGAGAGAGAGGCAAGCGACTGAGAGCATCTTTTTCCCCCTTGAGAGAGAGAAAACACATAAGGCGATTACTCATTTCCGAGCTCGTCTCTTCATTCCCGATTCACCTCTTTTAGTAGGAAATCGGATGATCGGTACCTGGATTCTGACTCTCGGTATCGTCATCGTGCTTTTGAGGTTTGATTCGTCACGATTGGTTGAGTTTCATCATTTACTGTTTCAATGAGTTGGCTCACGAGGTTTCATTGTTTTAGTCATTACTTTGATCGCTATCTTCTCTTTGTGTTACTTCATTATGTTGTTGTTATTGAGGCATTGTGTTCATTTACCTATAGCTATTACTGACTTGAGCGTCGGAGAGCCAAATCAGGGGGTTCAACCTTCCGGTTTGGTTGTGCAGGTACCATAGGGACTGAAGAACATAAAGAACAGAAGAGAATAGCACATTTTGATCCAGATAACAATGTGTCGCAAGTTGTTGCTCCAGTTTGCGTAAGGAAGGTCTCCAGTATTTGAAGATTCATAGAAGGTTAGATCTCGCGAGGTGTTGATTGCGAGATCGCGAATATCTGAGCTCCAACACCTTGTGCATTTTTGCAGCATGTGTAAAGTGACCTAACAGTTGACTACATCAAGATGTTCTTATACGTCCCAATTGCCATTACTGCTCTTCGAGTGTAAGTAGATTTACATTTCAATACTTATAGACATCATTTCATCGTGGAACGAAAACTTGTTAACTTTTATATTTTTGAAAACTGCCCAAAATTTAAACATGCACACTCCATTCTACTTGCTTCATAATTTTTTGTTTATATATATTCTTCTTTTTTGTATGATTTGACTGGATTGGAGATTACGTATCTGTTGGAGGTAAGTTTCCCTTGCATTTGGAATTGGAGTCATGTCATATTTCTTCTACTTGATAAACCGACTTAAAATTGCAGCTTCTTGAGCCCTTCAGTTTCATCTTCATGTGGTTTGCTGTTGTGCCATCCATTGTCTGGTTATCTCAAGTTCCCACATAATTCGTGCTCAAAGATTTCCTAGTTTTGAAGGTAATCTGGGCAGTTACATATGTGTTATGTTATGATGGATAAATTAAATTCATGGTCTTATTTTTTCTTTTTCTTTAGGCCCCTTGTCCGACTATGGCGCTGAAAACGTCCACTTTTAGGGAAGTCTGTTGATTTCTAATGGCGGCACCACAAATAAACTCAAATGCAGAGTATGAGAGTAAATACTTAAAACGTCTCTAGCTAAAACTTGGCATATTAATTAGCGCAAGGCAATTGTAGACTTGTATGTAGAGTAAAAAACAGTGCACAAGTTTTGTACTTATCATCAAATTTCTTATGTAATGAATGAATTTTTGCCATGCAATGTTATTTTATTTGAAACAAGAAAATAATGCAGATACCATCCACAAATACCCTAACAAATTCAAAAATATGAACAAAACCGCTGCAAAAGCCCAGAAACCGTATCAATTGATTGAATGAACCGCTGCAATAGAGTAAACAACCGTTGCAATTTTTTTTGAAGAAAACCGCTGCAATAGCTTCTATTGTAGCGGTTTTATTTTCTAATGCAGCGGATTGTTTTAAAATAATAAACCGCTGCAATAGGCTATTAAAAACGCTGCATTAGAATTAATGCAACGCGAGCAAATGAAGCGGTCAAAAACCGCTGCATTAGGTCTAATGAAGCGGTCAAAAACCGCTGCATTAGGTCTAATGAAGCGGTCAAAAACCGCTGCATTAGGTCTAATGAAGCGGTCAAAAACCGCTGCATTAGGTCTAATGAAGCGGTCAAAAACCGCTGCATTAGGTCTAATGAAGCGGTCAAAAACCGCTGCATTAGGTCTAATGAAGCGGTCAAAAACCGCTGCATTAGGTCTAATGCAGCGGTTTTATAGCCTATTGCAGCACCGCTGCATTTGGCCTTTATTGTAGTAGTGCAAGCACAAACAAATCAAAAGCATGTCAAGGCCTGTATTGCCACAAGCTGTTAAACTAGTCACATTTCAAGATTACTGACAAGCACAAACAAATCGAATTTATATGTCAGTAACTGGCCAGAAAAACAACCAAATATATGACAAGTGCAACAAGTATGGGATAAACATACGTGCATCACAGGTTTCCGGTCTTTTTGCCTTTGGTAACGCATCCAGCTTTTATTATCTAGCTAAGAGTTCAACCAAAGTAAGCTGCAAGAAGTGCACAAGACAAATTTGGTATTGAACCAAAGGAAATACGAGAGTACACATACCAAGAGAACTGCAGCTTTGGGAAAGTAACGGTAGATATGTTCTCCAATGTTCTTTGCCACATTGCTGAGTTCATAATCATCAAACCTTTTCATTTGCATGGAAATATCCAACCAAGCTCAAACCTTGACTGCTATTAATACTCTTCTATCTAATCATCCATATTCCAACCAAAAAAATTAGCATAGCAATTCTCTGGCCTCAAATAAGCAGTCTCCATTTATCAAAACATCTCAATAATCTAAGTCATATAGCCTCTCATATAAAGTTTATTTCAAATCACCAATCCTTAAAACTTTAAACAATTCAAAATCCACAGTTCCAATAGAAATGAAAAAAACTCCACCACAAAAGTTCCATCCCTATGATCAACAATTTAGCTGAAAATTCCAATTAAAAATCACAGTACAAAGTGGAGATCAAGGTCAATTTGGATCTTTGAAACTTCAAAAATTCAAAATCCAGTCTATTTTAGTGCAAAGACTAATATGAGTAATTAATACATAGTTGTAGTCTATTTTAGTAATTAAAAGTTCTAGTTGTCAATTGTCATGTTATTTGAAAAGCTTATTTAAACAGACAAGTTACCAAAGTCATAGTTTATTTAGTCCTAGAAAACTAATAAATATAATGGAGTTGCTAGAATTATCTTTAAACCTCCTACAAATAATGAAATTCCGAATTAAAACATAGATGGGGCAGGAGCACAAAGGCAACCATAAATACATTGAGAGATCAATTGATAAAAAAAGAGAACTGAACTGTTATGGACCCCTATGCTACCATATATAAGGAGATCAATTGATCAAAAGGCTAAAACATTTAGGAAGGACAAAGAGAAGATCAAAAGAAGCATTAAGATGGGAATTAGCAGTACACATGCATAAAACTAGAATAAAAACATTAGATGAAAAAAAACTAAAGGTTTCTAGACAAATCTATCCATCAAAAACTAGATTAGGCTGTAACCTGCTGATAAAGACAGAATAAGCCACCATTTTCGTGATTGATCTTTCCTTTGTGGTTGCCACTGGCTGACTCGACGATTCTACTAATAAACATGGGCCAACATTCTTGGATTATAAGCCAAGATGCAGTTTAAAACTGCACAGTTGCAGCTGCACGAACACTTTCTTCTCGACTAAACATAGCCTTGTGAACAGTTAAGACGATGTCAGATATAACCAACTTTCTTCTCGACTAAACATAGCCTTGAGAACAGTTAAGATGATGTAGCCATGTCAATTAGATCAGACAAGGGATCTCAGAAATAACCAACTTTGTCTAAGAGCTCATATGAACAACTAAAAGGTCAATCTATATTGTATTACCGCAAGAAACTACCAAGTGAATCGAAGTAAATGAACAAGGCAACATGTATGAAGGAAACATGACCAACAAATTTCCACGAATCACATCCCATAACTAAAGTCTATATGCAATAAAGCTTATTTCAATCTTCATCAGAAAAGTACAAAATCTCAATTTACCAAATCATAGACATAACAAAAAACTAGGTTTACTTGCATAAGAAAATTTATTCCATAAGCGGAGCAGTTATGGCTTTAGTGGCTGCACCGACAACTTCGCCGACTTCAAATTGGTGTCGCTTCCTTCGGTACAAGAGCAGCAATAACCAACGGATGTTTAGCCAGTTGCACGAGATTGGGGGCGATTTCCTTCTCCCCCCTCTTCTCAGACATGGAATCGCCCGCTACGTCTTCCTCCGAGATTCGCCGCCGCCAACAGCGAATCCTCCTTGTATCTAGTTGCGAACGGAAAAGCGATATATCAGTAGAAACCAAAGATGGGGAATGTCACAAAGAGAATTAGGTTTTGACCTCAGTTTCCTCACGCCGCCTACCCAGAATCTCTACCTGCTCAAGATTTCTCCCACAATTTAGGGTTTTTTTGTTCGCGTTGGCATAAGATCTATTTATTAATTTTTCATTATTTTTATCCATTATAAACCGCTGCAACATACCATTCTGACCGTTGCATCAACTTTGTATAAAATAACCGCTGCAAACAACCGCTTCAATAGATTTATCCGCTGTCTAAACCGTTGCCTAAACCGCTTCAATAGATAAAACCGCTGCAAACAACCGTTGCATTTGCTCTTAATTGTAGTAGTGTTTGTTTCCTCTCCAATAATATTTCCTAGTGATTTTTAATATGGGTCTCTAGGGTTTCATTCTCCATTATGCAGTAGCATTTTAGGGTTTCGAATGATTTCTGTTATGTAGTAATTAAGTTGTCATATGCGTTTCGTTATCGTTGTTATGCAATCGGATTTACTTGATATGGAGTAGGTACGTTTTGATTCTAACAATGGTTTTTGTCTCTTAAATCGAATGCTTAGCCAAGGGGATGTGACATTCGGCTTTAATATTTGAGTAGCAAGATTATTTCATATAAATTGACGTTCATAATATGGAATTTGATTTACCTATTGAATTTGACTATGAGTCACTAGGGCTTCATGCATGGTGATATGCGATAACAATAAATCAATATGCAATTCGTAATCGTCGTTATGCAGTATTGATGTTGGCTTTCACCCTTAAGTTCGTTTTTGCGGTTACGCAGTTTGCTTTTTTGATATGCACTTGTTGTTAATGAATATGCACTAATTGTTCATTGATATGCACAAAACTGATCCAGGTATGTAGAAGAAATCAATTGATGATGTGATCCATTCTTTCTCAGATGATGGTGTTGATTGTATGTTAAATGATGAAGAAGAAGTATTATATGGTACCTAATGTGTTAGTGAGGATAAAGACAGAAACAAAAGGCATTGGATTCCCAATCTCCATTCGAGATATACAATTATCAATTTTCTGTATTTGTGATATACACTCATCTATTTGCAAGATATATTCTTCATGCTTGTGCTATCATTTTTCATAACCACTCTTCTTCTTTCTCTATTAAACAATCGTCAGATACATCAACACCATCGTCTTAGGAAGTGCATATCGATGAACAACAAGTGCATATCAATGAACATCAAATGCATATCTGTGAATAGTGAGCGCATATCAAATGAACTATGAGTGCATATTAAGTGAATTAGACCAAGTACAAATTGAGTAGCGAATGAATATTATAACTTTTTTTTGCATATTAAGATTGATAGAAACCCTAAATCGAGTACAATTTTTTTATGGTTTGATCATATCAGATTGATACCCTAAATAAAGAATACATAATGTTTGGATATCATTCTACGAAGATCACATAAATTGAACCATAGTAATGACGAAATTCATTAGGTAAAGTATATCAAGTAAATCAGATTTGATAATGGCGAAAACGAATTGCATATTACAACTTAAAGTACATGAAAACGAACTGCATATTAAAACATAAGTAGTGCATAATAGCATTGACTTGAAACCCTACAACTGCATAATGACAAAAACAAATTGCATATTCATGTTGGGGGCGTGAAAGAAATGACCCATTTATAAGCCTCTTCTCTGTAGAGCTCGGGTGGAGATCATCTGGGTTGACAAGCCCAGATAATATCTTTAGTCTATCCATGTAAGCATCATTCTTTGACCCCTTTGATTCCATTGCGTCATCAACTAGGGTCTGCATACAACAACGTTGGAGACACATCAATGAACATTTCCTTGTGCGGTTGCCTTTCAAGTTGAGATCCACATACTCAAGAGAAAGTTACCTTCCCACTTTCTTGAAACTCTATGACGTTGTCAAATTCCTCATTTAGTTTGAAATACAACACAAAACTCAAGCCTTCTCCGTCAGTCTCGCCTAAAAACCTGCTAGCTGCATATATGTAGGCACCTGAGTAACACAAGAAACCAAATCAATTACTTCTATCAGAATCAACTTTTAAATTCCTGACTGATACTTGTTCTTGTTTTAAGTATAGTCATGGTGATAAATACCTAAATATTAACAATCAGGAAAGAATGCATTGTCTCGTGCAGAACCGAAGACGAAAGTTTGATGTATTGAGCAATGTGGTTAATCTTCAATGTAAACTGATCCTAAGACTCTTTAGTGCCTGAGACTGATCCTAAGACTCTTCAATGTGAACGAGTCAAACGGAAATAAAAAACAGTTTTAGGGGATGAAGCCGAAATTCATACCAGAAGAAGCCATCATCATCATAAAATCCATATCCAGACTGTTGCAAAAAGGAAATTATCAATCAAAACGTCAGGGCCCTGACTCCATTTTCGCAACTCCTCCTCTCATCCAAAATCTCTGGCAACAGTCCATCTACCAAAATCATCTTCAACCTCTTCTTATAGCCTCCGAAATCCATCAATTTTAGCAATGGCACGGAATCCACCGGATTCGCCCTCTTCGCATGATACACAACCTCTTCAATCATCTCCATTACAACCTCCAATTCGTTGTCTCCGTATGCCTCAAAACCTCTTCAATCATATCCAATACAGTTTCCAATTCCACTTTCTCCCCATCCAAAATCCTCTTCAAAATCTCAAACATCATTTCCGTCATCATCGGCCTCCTAAACACAACCATTCGCCGCCCAATTTTCAAAATTAGGTTTTCTACCACATCGATCAAAACACCGTAGCACGAATTGAGGAGAGTGGTGGAGAAGATCTAAGTGTAGAAAAACAACGGCGGCGATGGCTTCTTACGGCGGCGGCGATGGAGAACAACAAATCGCATGTTAGGGCATGAAGAGAGGAATCGAAGAGAAAGGGAATTAGGGAGGAGAGAGTGGTCTGATATTGTGAGCGGGATTTAGGGAAATTAAGGAAATATTAAAATATTTTTTATTATTGAAAATTATAAGTGAATGGCATTCCTCTATATTTCATCCAACGTTTATAAATCGTTAACTCCATTTCACCCTAAGATGGTTTCTCAGGAGCTTAAATATCTCTCTTTGCATTTAATGTTTTGTTTTAAATTTATCATTTATTTCCTACATTTACAAATATGTCGCACAAATGAACATTTTGAACCATCAACACATGTCTATATTGGATTGTATGGAACATATCATCATCTTCTACTCTTCGATTCCGCAACGCCTTATTGTGAAGTTTATAGGTCATAAAACCTGCGCATAGCACGGGCTTAAAAAGTCTAGTTATACTATAAAGTTGGGGGTTCCCCAAATTAAACACACTGCATTTAATGTTTTGTTTTTATTTTATCATTTTCTTGATTTTTTTTCTTTTCCCATTTCTTTGTTAAGTTTACGAATATGTCGCCCAAATGAAGATTTTATACCACCAGCACATGTCTATAATGGATTTGTATGGAACATATCATCACAAAGTCTAATATATATATATAAAGGTTGTCATATAGAAAATAATTGAGTTAATGAGGTGACAATTCAATGTATTTTTTGGCCATAATTTTACAATCTTGACAATCTAATTAACTCACCTATTAATGAGTTATTATTGAATGTTATTTTTCCACAATTTATTTTTCACAATGCTATCAGACAAACTTTTAAAGAAATTCAAGAGATTAAAACGACGCGGCCGACTACCCCTTCAATGATCAAATATATCATACTTTTATTTATAATAAATATATGATGAACATGACATATTAAAGTTATATTTTGATAAACAATTGAGCCCAGCTATTAGTCTAAATCTAAATCAATATAAAGATTGCCCTTAGAAAATCAGATGGCTTAAGTGGTCTCAACTTAATGTGTTTTATTATTTACGATTGGGTCAGTGGAACTTGAAAGGAGCAAAATTGTCTTCAATTATTGTCCTTATTAATTCTTCATCAAACCAGCGAGAGATCTTTCCGGTTAGTGAGCATATTTGGTTACTGCTACGAGCCAGCTAGAGATTATCCAAACCCTAATTTCTATTTCAAACTTTGATTGAACTTTCAGTGTGCCACGCTCATTTGCACATGATTTCACTGATGACAATGATCACGATTGTCAAAGCCTTTGAGGAACCAGAGCTATCGAGGAACCAGAGCGTCGCTGCCAAAGCCTCCGCCCACTGTTTTGCACATGCTTTCACCGATGACAATGATCTCGATTTCTAGGTTTTCTTCATTTTTCTCTTCTGCTTATTTTTTTCACGATTTTGATTCAATCTTGATCGTCTGTTCTAGGGTTTCGTCGTTCCTATTGAATTTGAACGCTTTGGTAGTTTTCTATGTTTTCTAATTTCTTAGAGATGGGATGTTTTGAGGGTTTTTGTAATATTCGGTTTATCATTTAGATTTTCTTGCTAAGTAGTATATATTAATTTAGTTGACATGTGTGTAAGGTATACATAAGTGTGTATTTAGGTGGCATCTTAGTCGTAGTTCTATGACATATATAAACATGTTCTAAGTCTATATGAGGTTATATAATTTATTTATTTAATCTTGTTAATGGAGTGAGAGTTTTATTAATCTAAACCATGCGGCAAGGAGGGACCCCTTCTAAAAGTATAAGTGTTTTGGCGAGTGTTCTAGTGGAGGCTCAGCAGGGGTAAGAAGTTGATACAGATAATGAACAACGTGTAGAGCTGTATGCTGATCGTTGTGATCTATGAGTTGAGGTCGGAGGGTGCCATTTGTTGGTTTGAGCTTATGAGTTATGTTGATTAATGAATGTTGTTGTTATGGTGATTCTATGTGAATTGCGTTAGATGATTATTACGTAAATAATTAGTACAATCATGATTATATAATGTGATGAGCATATATGCATATTGACATTACTTTAAGTATATTGTGTTTGTGGTTTTGTTCTATCATGCTTAGGTAAGCGCTTTTGGAAGACTGCAGAAATCTGTTCGCTTACCTTCACCTTCTTCTTAGTGTTCATGTCTTGATTTCTCTTCGTAGTGCACATCTGTTTCAAGAACTTGGCATAATGAGGAACAGATTTGATCAAATTAAGAAGAGGAATGTTTACCTCGACGTTTCTGAACATCTCGAACATGTCCTTGTCCTGTACAAGTGGCTTGGTACGCTGCAATGCAGATGGGAATGGAGCAACAAGCTTGTACTCCGGGAAAACAGGTGTTTCGGACACTTTCGGAGTGTCGTGAGCTTCTTCAAATGGGCGGCGGGCGCTGCCATTTAGGCGGCGGGCACCGCCTTCAGCTTCTTCATTTTCCGAACTTTTTTCTTCTGTTTCGTCTGTGTTGCTCCGTTCCAGATTCTTCCCACTCCTTAAAGTGACAGCACTGACATTCCGAATGTTCGGATTTGTCTCAGTTTCAGAGGGGAGCTTTCCAGAATCTTTTGCCTCAAGTTTACTCACCGCTTGAGAAATCTGACCCACCTGCCTTTCCAAGTTATGAATGCTAGCTATTGTAGTTTCTTGGAATTGTACCTGACTTCGACTCATCTTAGCAATGTTCTCTTTGGTGGTGATATTACTTTGCATCAGTATCTTCAACAACTCATCCACAGAAGGATATGAGTTAGAGCTTTGCCCTTGAGCCCTTGGTGCAGGTGGTCTAGCTTGTGGAGGGTTACCTTGTTGATTTGGATCTTGATCTCTCCACCGCAAATTGGGGTGATCCTTCCAACCTGGATTGTATGTGTTAGAATAGGGATCATACCTTTGTCTCTGTTGGAATCCTCCAACTGCATTCACCTCCTCTTGTAGTGTAGGGCATGAGTCAGTAGGGTGCAGGTCATCAAGGCAAATCTCACATGCTTTAGCCTGATGGGGTGTACCCTTCAATTTCAGACGCCTCACTTCCTCTTTCAGCACATCAAAGTCAGCTTGATCAATTTTAGATTGAGAACTAGCAACATACAAACTTTGGGAGCCTCTTCCACTATATTGTCTAGAGTCATCCGCCAGTGTGGCAAGATTTCTAGAGCTTCGTCGTAAGTTCTTTTCATAATGTTACCACCACAAGAAGAATTTACCATCCGACGATCATCCTCACGGAGTCCTCCATGCAAATAAAGAATCAGATCATGGTTAGCGTAACCATGATATGGACAACACTTCACCAGTTTCTTAAAGCGCTCAAAGTAGTCATAGAGAGATTCATTAGCAAGTTGCTCTATGTTGCAGATTTTCTTCTTGAGCTGATTGGATTTAATTGCTGGAAAGTATTTGTCAAGGAACACCTTCTTCAAATTCACCCAAGTGGTAACACTTCCCGGTGGTAAAGAGTGAAACCAGTCCTTAGCTGAGTCCTTCAGAGAAAAGGAGAAGACTCTCATCCTCATCTGATCTTCAGTAACGTCAGATGGACACATACTAGTGCAGACTTCAAGGAACTCATCCAAGTGTTGGATAGGATCCTCAAGCGGAGTTCCACTAAATTTTGGTAGTAGATGGACTACTCCCGTCTTAAGCTCAAATTTAACTCCGTTGCCAAGTGGTGGAAATTGTATAGCTCGAGTTGGTTGCTCCAAGTCAGGAGCTGTCAAGGACTCAAGCGTAATACGATCACCCATTGTTGCAATCCCTTGTAGTAGTGCTCGCGCAGCTCTGCGAGTTCTATATAGCGTTCTCTCGATTTCTGGATCAAAAACGAGAGGTGAAGTATTAGTAACACGGGTGTGAACCATAAGATAGGTTCACACCAAGATTGGCACAAAAATCACACAAAAGACAAATTATTGCCTCCCCGGCAACGACGCCAATTTGATAAGGCGTTGCCTAAGCGGCGGGCGCTGCCTTCCAGAATCTTCAACATCTTCGTTTCTTCAGCTCCAAGAACTCCTATAATGCGTCTTTAGCCACTCCTCGCCAATGCTCCATAACACCTCAAATGTATCCTAAAACACCACTAAAACAATGCTAAAACCCCATCTATATACACAACATAATCGTGTATATCAGGATGATCCCTCCGATAAGGTCGGTGAGAGACCTCAAGTGATTCATGAGACTATAGAGAGAGTAGCGTTGATTAGAGAGCGAATGTTAGCAGCTCAAAGTCGTCAAAAGTCATATGCTGATAGACGTCGACGACCTTTGGAGTTTGAAGTAGGAGCACACGTATGGTTAAGAGTATCTCCTACTCGAGGGGTTCGGAGATTCAGAATTAAGGGGAAGTTGAGTCCTCACTATATCGGCCCATTTGAGATATTAGAGAGAGTTGGGGAACTTGCATACCGTTTGGCACTTCCCCCATCGTTAGAAGGAGTTCATCCAGTGTTTCATGTGTCTCAATTGAGGCAATATGTACCCGATCCCAGTCATATACTTAGCTACGATGAGTTGAGAGTTGAGCCGGACCATACCTTTGTTGAGCGGCCGATAGCGATTCTTGACCGTCAGATCAAGAAGTTGAGAAACAAAGAGATTCCATTATTGTTGATTCAGTGGTCTCGACGTGGCATTGAGGAGGACACTTGGGAGATGGAGAAGTCCATACAGGAGAGTTATCCTGAGCTATATCGTAGCTTGTTAGCAGTTTTTGGATAAACGGTTAGTGTCTTAGTCTTGCCTGATTGATATTTTTTTTTTTTACCTGCATTTGATTTTGTCAGTTCCTTCATTGTTGTGTGAGCATTTGATATCTATGATGTTTGTGCATTCCACTATGTTAATTAATGGGTAATGATTGATAGTGTGGTGTTGTGTGAGTACTTAGAGTCAATCGTTTTTTTTAAGGTTTGAGGACAAATCTATTTTGAAGGAGGGGTAACTGTGAGACTCCTAAAGATTTAAAGTTGCTCTATCACGTCTTATCACTTCTTTATTGCAGTTTCGAGGACGAAACTATTCTAAGGAGGAGTATATGTAATATTCGGTTTATCATTTAGATTTTCTTGCTAAGTAGTATATATTAATTTAGTTGACATGTGTCTAAGGTATACATAAGTGTGTATTTAGGTGGCATCTTAGTCGTAGTTCTATGAAATATATAAACATGTTCTAAGTCTATATGAGGTTATATAATTTATTTATTTAATCTTGTTAATGGAGTGAGAGTTTTATTAATCTAAACCTAGAATCTTGTTAGGGCTCCCACTATCTAAAACTGCCGCTCCACTACATTAGTCTAGCAGCCATTCCCTTCGTTGCAAGATTTTGTCTCCTGTGTCATCCCCGATCGAGTCGTACTAGTTCTTCAATATAGAGTCCTCTTGGTTGATCTATATTACATTGGGTAAGCCTTTGAATCTCCATATCCCCTATCAGTATTGATGCTTTAATGCCCTAGGGTGTGAATTGATCTGGTGTTGTATTTTATGAAGGATCAAGTTTGGGTTAAGCATAATTAAGGTGCTGATCTGATTCTTTTACTCAAATCATCTACCTTATTCTTGACGCAATAGGTAAGAACTAACCCTAAATTTAGTATTTCTTTGATTGTGAGTTCATAGTTAATTAATCTAGGGTTAGTAGCATGTGGTCAGATTAGTTATCGTAGCCTTTCAAATCCCATCTCTAGACTACCATGTGTGGATTTAGTAAAAGATCTATATATATATAGGTTACGGTATTATGCTTGATTAGGTTTTGATATTGTATTAGAAGGGCAAACCATCATCTTAATTTATTTAACAATACAATTTTAGTGCTAGTTCGTAATGAAGAGTTGGGTTTGGGAAAATTCAATTGTAGTATGTGTAGGTACTTGACCCATGAATATATCCATACGTATATGTTTAAATGAAGGTGTGAGGTGGGGTGGTTAGAATAATGTAATCTTAATTTGGTGATCTTTCAGCCATTAATTCTTATTACGTATTGGTATAGTTATAGGCATCTGATAACCTTCAGTTCTAGTTTACTCGTGCTTGTGTCGAGAGTTTGTCATTTTAAGTAAGTTTTCTGGACTTACTTAGCTTTCGATTTTTATATGCGCTAAACTTGTAGGTGAAGTGTGTAGGACTGTATTTTGGGACTTGATACTCCTTAGTTAATATCGTTTGAAACATTTTAACTATTGTGTGTATTGGTTTCCACCGGTATGGTTATGGGTGCGGGGTAAGTCGTTGAGGAAGTGACCCCCGGGTATAACCATGCGGCAAGGAGGGACCCCTTCTAAAAGTATAAGTGTTTTGGCGAGTGCTCTAGTGGAGGCTCAACCGGGGTAAGAAGCTGATGCAGATAATGAACAACGTGTAGAGTTGTATGTTGATCGTTGTGATCTATGAGTTGAGGCCGGAGGGTGCCATGTGTTGGTTTGAGCTTATGAGTTATGTTGATTAATGACTGTTGTTGTTATGGTGATTCTATGTGAATTGCGTTAGATGATTAATACGTAAATAATTAGTACAATCATGATTATATAATGTGATGACCATATATGCATATTGACATTACTTTAAGTATATTGTGTTTGTGGTTTTGTTCTATCATGCTTCGATCTCTGCTTGTTTGGTTCATATGAGAATTGTTAGCTAATGTGATAATTGTTGTGGTTTTTAGGTAATGATTCTGGTGCAATTGGTGCACCAGAGGGATTCCTTTCAGATGACGGTGGCCAACCTCGACATGATGTGCCTTAGGAATGAGTTTCTTAATAACTCGGTTTTGTTATGTTTATTTGGTCATTTAGGAACCTTGCTATTGATCTGAGGAATTGTGATGGGTTACCTAAGTTTAAGTCTTTCACACTGCGTTCTTAGTGATACTGTAGTTTATGCATTCCTATTGGTTTATAGACTTTTCTTTAATAAAAACGAGTTGGATTGTTTTCATTGTTTTCCCGTCGTGCCTTTGTACGAAGGTCCAATCTAGTGAATTTGTTGTCAGGTTAGGTCTGGTGGACCCAAGTGTGGTCCACTCCTATGTAATACCCCGGGTTACAGGACGGGGTGTTACAGTTTTTGTGCACTAGCCCCTGCTCCTATGCTTAATAAGCTGAAGACGAAGTCGAAGCCGATCACTTTGGCAGGGCCGTCTGCGCTTAATTTGTAAAGGACATGGGAATTCAAAAAGGCTTATACTTTCATTTCGATGGAGGTTCAGTGAAAACTTGTTGAACAAAGACATGAGAATAAAAAGTTAGCACATATTGAACATTTGAACATACTTCTAGGGTTTCTGTTTTTTTTGTTCGTTTTGAAGGTTATGCATGATATTAAATACCATAGGCATCACCTAAACAATGTACAGTTTGTCTTATACTCTTATCCATGTTTGTTATATAATAAATATATCTAAATTTGTTTGCTTATATTTGATTTGGAGCACACCACTTACATTTAATTCTATTCTATTTGTTTAAATGAAAACAATATGATCATTTGGAGTTCTCGAAGTATTGTGCCTTACACTTTTTTCGTAAGCTTCAGTTTTTTCCTGATATGAAGTGGGATCTTTACACGAGTGTTTTGTTGCTATACAATATGTTGCACCTCTAAAATTAATTTATGCATATTTTTTCAAAATTTTAGTCATTGAGAAGTACTGAATAGGTTAGACTTTAATCGAAGAGATACTAATAATTGTAATTCTCTGCATATAATTTTCTTTTCTTTTTCTAATGTATTGTAATTGACTAGCCTTTTTTCCCTGTCTGCTCAATGCATAATTAAGTACTCATTTTATAATTTTTTGTTATTACTTTCAGCTGAGTTTTGTTCTTCTCCTTGATGATCACTTTGTGTTATGGTGTGAGAAGTTCTTGATTCTGATAGACATTTATGGGGTTCTAATGGTCTGTACATATTTTAAAAAAGGGAATGATAAGAGTATGGAAGATTGGCGGGTTATTGAATATTGTTTTGCAAAACATCGTTCCTTTAGAGTTGGATTTAGTGGCACTTAGGATAATCATGAGGGTAGTTCAGATTGAGCTAAATAAGATAAGAATGGCATCGTCTGAGATGATGCATCTCTTATTACCAACAAAAGGTTTGCAGTTCTTCCTTGTTTTTGTTTGTTGTTCAAGTGTGTACCTTGGGCATGAAATTAGTTGAGTTGCTAGTTGTTAGTAGAGACATTGTGATGTGCGGTGGTAATTTGTGGCTTTAATTCGCTAATACGATATTTAATGCTTAGATTTTTACTACATTTCGGATTGTGCGAGGGTAGAAAATTGATATTCAATTTAGTTTTTCTTCTTCTATCTATGTCATAATTTCTAATATGTACGTCAACTATTCTTTTCAGCTTCTATCTATGTCATAATTTCTCTACCATTTAGATAAGGCTGAAATCCCAAGCTACAAAATGGCTTTGTGAAGTAATTTTGTTTTTCGACAAATCCTTATGGCCCATAACGGGTGGCAAACAATTCAACTAATAACCACTATCTATACTTCCCTTCATTGCATTTACCATGTTAATCTTTCTCTGAATTGTATATTTTTGGTTTTCTTCCTTAATTTACTACTTCTTGAATTCTTAAAAAATATACTTGAATTTCGATGATAAATGTGCCTTCTACCAGCTGGATGCACTAAGCATTAGTTCCATTGAAATCAACTGGATTTAGTGGAAGAAAATCAACTAGATTTTGCATCATTTATGATTATGTGGATAACATCGAGAAATTCAAGCTCAAATACAGGCTTTTCGGGGTACTTACACATGAATTATTCACCATTTTCTGTTGGCAATGATTTTTTCACTTAATTGATGCGTGTCTCAATATGGAATTCTGAGTATTGACATAGTGTCCTTTGATTGTCTGTAATAGGTGTTTTGAGATTGCTTTTGTTCTTCTAATCTCATTCAATCTTATGACTTGAGGAAAAAATTCTATGCCAAAATTGGTTAGGTTATAAGTGGTCGTATTTAAGTTTCTTTTGTATACATTATAATCATCCAAGCTTGCATGTCTTTGTGATCAATGCATCAGGTTGATGAAGATATTTCTTTGTTCTCTAAATACAACAACAATTAATTATGCTTTCGGTTTGGGTTGGGCTCTCCTATGGAGGTGTCAATGTCCAAAACCTTCCTCCACATAGTAAGGGAGGTCTCAGTGTGCAAAACCTTCCTCCATATTGTAAGGACCAAAATCCTTTATTTGTTGTTAGGTGCATAAAGGACAATATATAGATTTAGGTTCTGGTGTAACACGCTATTAGGGTGTAACGAATGGATAAATTAAAACTGTAGGATTATTACTAAATAAATGGCTGAGATTATTTAAAATGGGTTGTATGGATTTTAGATAGGGTTGTACACACTAGAATACCCTCTCAATATTCCAATCCCGAAATTAGGGGGATTTACTTCCCAAATGAATTCAGCAAAATCTAGGTTTTTATTGAGCTCTCTGTTCTCCCTCCCATAATCGCAAAGCCCTATCTCGATCTTCCCTTTCTTTCCTCTCCCAAAGTGTTGTCGTCGCATCCTCCTCCTCAGTCGTACAACATCGTCGCCTCCTCCTCCTCCTCAGTCGGACAACATCGATTCACCGTCGATTCACCAGAACTGGGTTTCTGTATCGCGAAACCCTCAAAATTGTAAAACAAAAAATCTGAAGGGGTTCAAGTTTGTGGCCGTCTACAGAAGTTTATAACCACGTTGTTACATGCAGTTGAAAAGAGAGATTTGTACAATGAAAGAGATTAAGCATCCCTACGTTATTAAGATCTATGCGGTATATGAATTTTCTTGTCATTATAGAATCTGAATTATTCTATGTTCTTAGGATGAAATGGGTGTATTTTGAAGAGACTTTGCATATGAATAGAGAATTTATGGTATGTTAGTGTCCAGCTTATGGCGAGCAAAACAAAGATCTATATAGTGCTTGAACATTCACATTAATTGATAAAAATTAAGCGAAATTGATATTGTAGTAGTATAACATTGGAATTTGGAACTAATAAATGCTTTCACTTGAAATTGAGTCATCGAAATTGATACTATAGTAGATGGCATGGTCGCCGTTATAAATTCCGGCAACCCACAGACTTAGGGTATGAAGGGTGCTCGGTATACTTGATTGACCACCAATTAGTTTAGGCTTTTTACGTTTATGACTTCCAAACCATATTTGTTCAATTTTTAAAACAATCATAAATTGTTTTGCCACATCATTGTACAGATAGGATCCAACTCAGCAGGGTAAATTACCCACCTAGTAATTAAATCATTTTCCATACTTGTCCATGTTTCTTCAGATTTGTTATTTCTTCGGGTAAGGATTCCACAATAAAGCTTTGGGAAGTTGGCACAGGAAGAATGGTAAAGCAGTACTTGACCAAAGAGTTTGTCTTAGTAGTGGATGAATAAAAAACTGAGGTGATTATATGCTTTTTTTCCAGAAATATTACAGAATACAAAGATTTTATATTCTATTTGTCAGCCTCTCGCATTATTGTCGCGTTTGGAGTTTTTAACAATCATGCACATACCTGATTACTGCGTGCGTACTAGCCAGTAATAGGGCTTATGTCATTCGCGACTGCTGTTTTTGTGTAAGCGAGCCAGAATTTCCTGCTTGTGTAATTGTCTAGTAATGTTATATTTATGTCATCGCGACTGTATGAGATAATTTGTATATTCCTTTCGTGATACATGAGCTAAGGCGTGTTGAGCGTCTCAGTAATTCGGAGCTCGTGAGTTGGAGCCTGTACATTGTTTCTGGTGGGGCGATGAGTGTTGAGCTATAGACAGCTCGCGATGTAGAACTGTAATGCGATTCATAGGTGGATGCTTAGCGTCTACAAGAATATTGGCCCTTGTGAAGAAGAGTAATTTGTATAAGGGAACTGAAAGTACCTAGACAGTGGTGGCTTTGACACCCCAGTTTTAACCTCGCGAGCGTTTTCAAGACTATGTGTCACCTTGGTAAGAACCATCTGTATAATGCAAAGAAGCGGGATTGCCATTAGATCTTTGCGTAATTTCGCGAGTTATGATATAAGCAATGATTTCGTTGGCCACGCGACTGAGTTGAAACTGTTATGTGCGGGAATCAACCAGTCGTTGTGCCTCGTGCCTTGGCGGTGTGATGACTCGTCAAGGTCACGACTTCGTGATCAAAGCGAGGAGGACTCATGTCGTTACTCGTCTTTGATTTTCACGGCTTTGCGAACTATGGGGATTCGTTTGATCTCCGTCATAGTGTCACGGCTTCACAACCTAGGTGGGTGCCTTTGGCCCCAACCCAACGTTATGGCTTCACGACCTGGGTGGGTGCCCTTGGCCCCAGCCCAGCGTCATGGATTCACGATTCAGTGAGTGCGCACTCATCTGTCATCATGGCTTCACAACCTGGGTGGGTGCCCTTCGCCCCAGCCCAACGTCATAGCTTCGCGACCTGGGTGGGTGCTTCTTGGCCCCCAGCCCAGTGTCACGACTTCACAACCTGGGTGGGTGCTACTTGGCCCCCAGCCCAGCGTCACGGCTTCGCGACCTGGGTGGGTGCTTCTTGCCCCCCAGCCCAGCGTCACGGCTTCGCGACCTAGTGGGTGCTTCCTGGCCCCCACCCTAGCGTCACGACTTCGCGACCTAGGTGGGTGCTTCTTGGTCCCCAGCCCAGCGTCACGGGATTTTTATCTATATTTTGCGATTCGAAGTGCATAGCTTTACCTTTTATTCAGGGTTGTCATTCCCCCTTCTTGGCAAAAGTATTTATTCTCTTAGTAACCCGGCTACATATTTGGTCGTTTAAATTCATTCGGTTCTTTCGCCTACACAGAGCTTGTTAGACAATCTGTTCGCGAGTGTTATGTGCATGGAAGATAGTTTATGTGCTATAAAAAAAATTGTGAGAGGCTTATACCTGTGGAGGTTCGCGAACGTCTAGATCGGCCTCATCTTCCACGTTAGGCAACCCGGGCACAAAGAGTTGATTAGCGAGCAGAGGCGTATCCTCCCCTTTCTCAGATTTAATATAGCACGAGATGCTCTCGTTCTCTACCCCAGTCGTGACCCCTGTGCCTGATTGTGTGGGAAACATTAGGCAGAAATGGCTCATTGATACTACTGCGTCGAATTTGCACAAGGTTCCTCTTCCAATGATAGCGTTGTATGACGAGCCTGTTGGGATGATCACAAAGTCAATCTTTTCAGACCTTCTTGGCCCTGTTTCATCTCCCATCACAACATCGAGCGTTACGACGCCCAAAGCTGTTACCCTTTCCCCCGCGAATCCCACCAAAGTGGTCCGGGTGGGTCTCTTCAAACTAGGATCTACTCCCAACTTTTCAAAGGCATCTAGGTAGAGGATATCCGCGGAGCTTCCCGTGTCAACTAATATGCATCTTACAAGCTTTTTCCCTATCTGGAGATGTATAACGAGTGGGTCACCCGAAGAAACCGCCCACTCATTAACTTCATCATTGGAGAAAACAAGTTGATAAGGCTTTCTGGGTGGCGGAGTCGCGACGCTCATGACAGGGAGACCGCAAGGCAAGGGAGCATTGTTCATTTTTCTCTGCTCGCGTCTATTAGGGGGAATGGGGACGTGTTTCCCCGCTATCGTTCCCACATGGCCGTCTGGCCTTGGAAAATTTTCTTGTTGATTACCTTGGGGGAGGTTGGGGTCAATCGCGACTTGCTGGTTGCGTCCCCTTCCTCTGCCACCGTTGTTGTATCCTCCCCTGTACTGGCCTCGTCCAGGGTTTCTTCCACCTCTACCTTGTTGATTTCCTCCGCCTCTCTGATTCATGAGAACGGCTCTTTGCTCGGGTTCATTGTTCATTCTGGGTCCATTTCGAAATTCATCTGTATTGTGAGTTGTGGAATTATGATTAGCGCACCACATTCCATCGCGACCACGACCTCTTCCACCATTGTCGCGGCCGCGACCCCTATTGTTGCCGTTGTCATATCTTTGATGCATTAGATTCTGAGCCTGAAACTGATTCTGATCTTGGTTCTGACCATAGTCCTGATACTGCCCCTGATTCTGATGCTGAGTAGCCAGACCTGATGCTCGCGAGCTGTTCTGACCCTGATTCTGATCGTACTGTTGTCTCTTATTTCCCCAGCCTTGATTGCCTTTCTTAGTACTCTGATTCTGATTCTGATTCTGTTTCACCTGACCCCCTCCCGAAGAGGGAGCGCTTGAGTGAGTTTCAACCCGAATCTCAACATATGCCCTTTCAAGCATGGCTTGGTAGGATTGTTCTTGCTTTCTGTATAAGTGCTTCTTGAACTCACTTCCATCTAACAAACCATCGAGGAACGCGACCCTTGCAGTTTTGTCATCGAAGTCATCAGCCTCTAGCACCATCCCCGAGAACCTTTTCACATATTCCTCAAGAGTTTCCCCGACTTTCTGTTTAACTCCCACCACTTCCTGCATTGTGATCTTTCTTTTCTTTGACGAGCCAAAATGCAATAGAAAACCTCTCTCAATGTCCGCGAAGCACGTGATACTCCCGGCAGGTTGATTCAGCATCCAGGTCATTGTTGTGTCGGATAATGTCCCCGGGAAACCCATACACATTGTGGCCTAATCGGGCCCTCTCGCGATCATCACATACTTGTTGCGGGAGAGGTGCTCCTTGGGGTCTCCCTTTCCTGTGTACTCTTTGATGGTCGGGAACCTAAAATCTGGCAATGGGGGTGCATGAATTATATGTTCCGCGAATGCGGTTGGTCCGAACATAGATGAGAAATTAAGAGGAGGGTTGGTAGGATACACCTGATTTTGATAGTCGTCGCGAGGGTAGTAGGGCACTCCATGATGGTTGCGCGGAGTACGCGGCTCATTCAGGGGATAATAAGCTTGGTCCCTCTCATCATAGCGTCCACCATGCTGAGAATAATAGTGGTCTTGGTGGCTCGCGGGAGCCTGATTAAGATCAAAGCCTCCTTGCCCCGCCTCTGTCACGACGTTTCTACCCCTTGGCACCCTAGAGACAGAAACTCTGTCATCTGAGGCGACTTCGGTGCCCTGCTCTTCTAGCTGAGCTTCTTGATTTTCGCGATTACCTCGCGTCTCATGAGGTTCCACCCTTTGATTAGCAGCATTCTGGTTCCCCGGTGCCCCTTGAAGCCCCATCCAGGCATTGAAGGCCGCAACATGCTCTCGCGGAATAGTGATAAGGTTGCGAGTGTCCTCCTCATCCACGTGAGGAAGCGGTGGATTAGGGACATTCTGAGTGAGGGGGCCTGTTTGCAATAGAGTGTTGTTCACTATGCCACTTCTGTCTGTCTCATCCATTATACTAAACTTCGTGATTTGATTATCAAGGCTTCGAATAGAACTAGCTGCGCGAGGAGGTCCCCACGGTCGGCGCCAGTTTCGGAGCATAGGTGTTCGCGACCTCACAATCAACACCTCGCGAGGTCTGGCCAGCTAAAATCTTCAATCTGCTAGAGACCTCCTTTACGCCAACTGAAGCAACAACTTGAATTCCATCTTCTTTTGGATCAAAACTCGCCTTCTTGCGCTGTTCTTCGTGTTCTTGAGCTCCTGAGTACCTGCGCAACCAAACCGGAAGGGTGAACCCACAGATTTGGCTCTCCGACGCCCAAGTAAGTACTGATCACGACCAAATAAGAGTAACGAGCTCAATAACACCAAATAATGACCAAAGAGAAGGGAATAACGATCAAAATACACTTTCAAGCCATGAAACCTCTCGAACCAGACAAATGGAATAATGAATAATGAATCTCAACTGAACGCGATAATTCTCATATCAAAAGCACGAATACGATACCGAGAGTCATAATCCATGTACCGATCATCCGATTCTCTATGAACAGAGATGAATCGGGAGGAAGAAGACGAATCTGGGAAGAAAGCTTCGTCCCCTTTGTGTTTCTCTCTTGCTCAAGGGGTAAATGCCTCAGATGCCAAAAAAGATGCTTTCTTACCCTTTATACCTAGGTCGCGGGCCCCACTTTATCCGATCTCGCTCTCCTCGCTTATTGGGCTTACTTATTGGGCCTTATTCTCCCGAGTCTCTTGATGGTGTTTGGGCCTTCGTTACACTATGGGCCGTCGCGAGCCTGTTTGGCTCACGACCTGAGAACCGGGTCCAACAATATGTATCACTGATGTCAAAACCTGATTCGGTCTCAATTTCCAACTTGCTGATCTACTTTTCAAGCATCAGAACAGATGGATAGTTTCTTTCTTTTGTCAAAATCCTTGGATAGCAAGATACAACCATTGCTTCTATTAAGTGTCCACACCATTGCTTCTATTAATTCTCTTGTATATTTCCGATACTTCCAACTTATAACTTTATAAGTTGTTGGGCCTAATTTCGGCCCATCAATTAGGACGACCCAAACTCAAGTCTGAAGGAAAAGAAATAGAGTCGTTGGAGATCTTACCCAATGACATGGACGACGTGGACGAAGTGATAGTTAGCCAGGGCCAAGATTTTTGGGATCACCTTAGCAGCAATTTAACGTTGTGATTAGGGTTCCCTATCCCAATGATCAATCACACGAAGTTCTACAAATACTACATGAAACCGTCTAATGGACACAAATAAGCGATTGATACCTTGAAATCAATGAGACAAGCAGTCTTCTAGAAGAAGTATGCTAAAGTATTAAACACATCCACATGTGTAGAAATAGCATCACTATCAATGCCGCAACCTAATCTTTCACCTATATGAAATAACATCAAAAACGAAACCTCTGGAATTCAGTAAGCAGCAAATTAAATTAACCAGTTAATTTTAGATTTGATCTTAAATTAGGGAATTACCATCTGCATTGATTCTAATGCATAATTTGTTCAACATTCTGAAATTTAAAATGCTTTAATAAGACTGACTAATTTTGAAAAATCATTATTTTGAACATCTAGGGTTTTAAAACCGTTTTCCGGTGTTGAAGGAAACCCTACACGCTCAGTAGGATCTCCTCCAATAGCTCTACAAAGAGCTCGATTTTAAGAGTGAGGCGACCGCCACTTACGAATCGCTATCCATAATGTTTCGCCTCCATGACAGAAGGCGGCGGTCAAGATGGAAGCCGGTGGTGGACCGGGAGACGATATGTGAGATTTACAAAGGTGGTGGCAAATGCAAGCGGAGGAAGAATCGAATTCGTGGAGAAGGTGTGGTGGCAGACGCTAGCGGGGGATGGCGGTATATTGTTGGGCGCGAGATTCTGTTTGAGGGCAGAAAGGTGGGGGATGGAGAAGCTTTACATTAAGGGTAGGAAAGTAATTTCTTCATATTATTACTATTCATTAACAAAGTCTTGCCTTTTAACTTGTAATAGATAATAGAAATAGATGTACATGACTTTAAATTCATATAACCCAAAATTTTCAAATTGAAGTTACTTAAAAATATTCAAAACATGCATATAATTTCATATTAATAGTTATTTTTATTTTATTATATCAAAATTATAATTTTTGTATACCCAGTCGTGCAAGCCACGGGGAATATGCTAGTTTTACTTTTAAAAGATAGTCTAATCCATGAAATTATGAGTTTTATGGGCTTTTTTAAAAAAGAAATCAAAATAAAATGTAAGAATTTTTTATTGTCTCAATATAAGTTTTACTCTAGAGTTTTAAGCAGTTGAAACTTATTTTATAAAGACACAAAAAATTTTAACTATTAATTTATTTTTATTATTTTGAAACTTAAATCATCATATTCATGATTTCATGGTTGAAGATACTGTAAGAGCATTTTTACTCATGTTACCTTGAATAACATACACTTGTTTTTAAAGATAAATGAAATTGAAATATCGGATATTTTGTTTGAATCAAGGTAAGAGTAAGAGCATCTTTATCCATGTTACTCATCTTGAGTAACATAACCTATTATTTTAATATTTAAAGATTTTTCATCCACAATCATGTTATTCACAGCAAATAACATGTATTTTATCTTTATTTTTATTGTAAATTTTGATAATATATTATATAGTTAATATGCTTGTCAATATGTAGATAAAAATAAATTATAAATATTTGAAAAAAAATTACAATAAAATTTTATGTATTATAAGTGTTATAATATATTTACCAATAATAAAGTAGTGAGATTTTTGTATTGGACCACATGTTAGTGGATAATTGGAAAATAGAAGTGAATTGTGTAACAACATATTTATCCATGTTACTCAACATGAGTAACATAGTCTATTTTTATAATATTAAATGTGTTTTCATCCACAATCATGTTATTCATATCAAATAACATACATTTTACTTTTACTTTTTTAATAAATTTAGATAATATATTACCTAGTTAATATGAATGTCTATATGTAGATAAAAATAAATTAAAAACATTTGAAAAAGAAATTATATTAAAATTTTATGTATTGTAAGAGTTATGTAATATTTAACAAATAGAAAAATAATGCATTTTGTTATTGGGCCATATGTAAACATTTAATTGGAAAAGTGGGGTAAATTGTGTCAGGATGAGTAATATTGAAATGTTACTCATGTCTTGGTTCAAACAAAAGGATTGATATTTTAATTTTTTTTACTTTTAAAAAAAAATCTTTATTACTCTTGTCTTGGTTCAAACAAAAATTATGACATTTAATTTTCTTTTACCTATAAAAAACTATTTACTTAGAATAACAAGGATGCAAATGCTATAACAACTCTTTGTTACTCTTTATGACACAAATGACATTACTCATCCAATCATTGAATAACATGTGGATCATGTGACCCAATAGAAAAATTGCATTACTAAGCTATTGATTAAATATCTTATAAGTATAATGTAATTTATATTATATAAAATTTTATTGTAATTCATTTTAAAAAAAAATTAATTGAGGTGGCTGGCAAATCGGTATACATGTGACGGACCAGATCATGTGGTCCACACTCCCAGTCTATTATGAATTATGATCATGTGAGTAAAAAACGTTCCGATATTTGACAAAACTAATTAGCATGGGGATACAATTAACTAAATTGACCATGTAAGTTTGTGGGGTTAGTTAGTGTAATCACTGAAATTAATTGGAAGGCATGGTGGTCACGTGAATAATAGTCCACGTCACAGCATGCGGTAGTTGGGCCAAAATAGGACCCACCAGGCACGTGCGCCGCGAAGTCTGACACGTTTCCGGGGGTCCCACTATCGAAATCCCGTCGACATGAGCCCATACATGATATATCACCCCTCTACGTCATCATACGGCCACGCAAAAACCGTTCCTCTTCTCTTTGCTTTTTCTTAAAAATGCTTAAATCACCAATTGTGTACATAATTCCTATTATCTATATATAAATAAAAAAGGCACTATTAGACCAAAGTAAATATAAATCGTATGTAATAAATGTTATCTCATTTTATATAAAATGTCATGAATTTATCTCTCTTTATATAAAATTTTATCTATTTTGTCTAAAGTAAATGTGATTTGTACATCATCAATGTCAAACCTTAATCATTTTAACGCCTAATAAATTCAAGACTCATTATAATATTATTTTTCTATCAATTAATTACCTATCATTTATTCCTAATCCTTTCATTGTATTAATTTAACTAAATAATAAATGTAATGTAAAAAGATTAATATAACGTTTATCTACTTTTGCTATATATATATTACTTTTTAATACTTTAAAGTATGCGCGAAGCCTAGTTCTTGTGCCATGCGCGGATTTATTTAACTCGATGCAGTTAATAAGTAATATTATGTATTATAAAATTTTCTATGAAAATAAGTTGATAGCTTAATATGATATTGATACATGATTATGTTTTAAAATTTTAAATATAATAAACAACGAATATAAATGAGTTTTTATACAAAAAAAATATTATTTGATCAAATTATCACAAATTTAAATAAATTGATTTCAACATTTATAAAACTATATAATTTAAACCACTATCATAACACAAAAATACAACTTTTTCCCTTATTTATTAAGAAATCAATCTTTTTGTGATAATTATAAAAAAAATTATAAATTTGTAAAATAACATAATAGGATATTGGAGGAATGTTTAAAGATTAATACATAAAAAAAATTATAATTCGGAAGATCTTAAGCAATCTTTTTGTGATATTTTTGTATATTATTTTTCAAATTTAATCAATTTTTAAAAACAATTACAATAAATTATGAAATATTGTGACCAATAAAATTGCGACAAGTGAAAGATCTGAATAAAGAGAATGTCATGTGATATAGCTAGGATAGAAGAAATGTGTTTTAGTTTAGCAGTTATATATATATATAGATATTACTTATCCTCGTTTGAGTTCGATTTTAAGCAAAAAAAAATACTCTCCGTTGTCCGTTTACATTTCTTTTTTTGATATTCCAAAAGCACCCTTCCAAGTTACCGTAAATTACTCCAACTGCCATCTTCCTCATCCCGTTGCATATACTGTAAATATAAACCATCAGCCCCAATCTTGTTTTATCAACTCTCTCTCTCTTGAGTCTTGAGCTCACCACTTATAACAAACTCCGGCAAGAAAAGAGGAGAGGTGATGACGTCGGGAAGTCGATTGCCGTCATGGAGGGAGAGGGAGAACAACAAAAGAAGGGAGAGGCGGAGAAGAGCGATCGCCGCTAAGATCTTCACCGGACTCCGGTTGTACGGCAACTACAATCTCCCGAAACACTGCGACAACAACGAAGTGCTCAAGTGTCTTTGTCGCGAAGCCGGTTGGACCGTCGAGCCAGACGGCACCACTTATCGTAAGGTACTCTATCCCTTCTTCTTTTCCACTCCTCGATTCTCCCAATTTTGACTTCCTCTTTCAGATTCAATAAGTTTTCCTTCAATTCTCCTCAATTCGTTTGCGTTTCTGATGGATTCTACTTACCGATTTCAGATTATGATCCACTAATCTAGTGAATAATTAGGTTAATGGTTCTAATTAGCTACTATAATAACCAGTCGATCGTTCTCCAAATAGTGAAGAATCTGCTTGAATTGCAATTGCGCAGCTTAATCATCAACGAAATGAACTTTCCAAATTTGATGTGGTTATATTAATCATTATGTCTATGAAGTCCCGTTGAATCTCGTGAACCCTTCTCTTTTTGTCAGGACACCAGAGTAAAATCGTATTATTTTATTTCCAGGAGCTGTTCATCACCTATGTTTTTTGAGTTTGGAATCATTACTTTTTTTCGGTGCGCCTTGCTATGGTTTATAGAGGATGCCCCACTTTGAAGGCTATTTTGACACTTTTCTTCGGTGGGTGGGTGTGGCTTCTGACCATGCCAAGGACCACCAGATCCACAAGGACTAGCTTTAACTTTCCATGATCACTCTCTCGATCTTGAGCTCTCTCACTTACTCACAAACAACTCACTTTAATATATTAAAGTCCAACATACTCCAGTAAACAACATAATCTGTTCAGATTCAATGTATGAAAGTTTCTTCAGGAACATAGTACTTCCTCTGATAACTAAATGTTGAGAACTAATGTACTGCTGCCTTAGAAAGCTTTGAATGCATGATTGATAATACACATATTGATTTCTAGCATAATGGCCAAGTGGAACTATCCAAAAAGCTGCAGGAGGTTTTTTTTTCTTCATGTGATCATTCTTGTCTATCTTTTCAAAGTTGACAGAGATTTGTCTGCATTTGCTGTCCAAGGGAAAGACTAATCCCATTATTAGTTTATAACTGCAGTTATTGTTTTAAAACAAAACCATGCTCACTAATGAAATACTGATTTTGTCTTTAATCTTCATTAACCGCCTCTGCACTTAACAGGGATGTCGCCCAATGGAGCGTATGGATTTGATTGGAGGATCAACTTCAGGCAGCACCTGCTCGTCTTACCATCAAAGTGCGTGTACTTCCTTCAACCCGAGTCCGGCTTCTTCATCCTTTGCAAGTCCATCCTCATCTTCTTATGCACCCAATCCTAATAACATAGACAGAACTTCTCTAATTCCATGGCTAAAAAACCTGTCATCTGGATCATCATCATCATCATCCAAGCCCCCTCATCCCTTCATCTATAACGGATCAATAAGTGCTCCTGTTACTCCTCCTCTATCCTCTCCAACTTGGCAAACACCCGGAATGAATCCCGATTACCCCCAAACCGTACCCGTTTCAGAATGGTTTGCTGGGATCAGCATTCTCAGTGGTCATAGTGGGCCCACCCAGCCAACTTCTCCTACATTCAGCCTTGTTTCACCCAACCCATTCGGGTTCTCTGGTGGCGGCTCTCTTATGGCGACACCTGGACAAAGCGGAACATGCTCTCCTGCCATCGCTCATGTCAGGATGACTCAGGTGATTCCAGACGACTTTGCGTTTGGAAACAACTCTGCTAAAGGATTACTGGTAAAAGCATGGGAGGGAGAAATCATCCACGGCGAAGATATAGGATCAGATGATTTAGAGCTAACTCTTGGTAGCTCCAACCCCAGGTTTGCTTCAACTATTACTCATTTCTATCTGCTTCCGTTTGGTCACCATATACGTTAGTTGTAAAAACGAGCCTTTAACATGTTTGAATAGAAAACTGACGTCGAACACATTGTCTTGCAGGTAAAACAAGCACAGATCAATATACTGTAATCGTTCAGTCAGATATCACGTTTAGCTGCATGTTCCGCTGTTGTAACTCAATCTCTCAAGTATCAAGTCCTAAATTATACTGTAATCGGTCGGTGGATTCAGATATGTCTTCTAATCATCTTTCCTTCCATATTGAGTTTTATGGCCAAGAGAAATTAAGAATTATCTATTTAATAGGAGATTACATTGGCATACTACCCTGCTGCTACTAGGTAGATGGGGCACCTGTAAATTATTTGCCAGTGTGCTTGTTAGTTCTCTAAAACTGGAATTTCTAATATAAATTTTCAGTTTTCTTGTAATTATTTGAATATCTATTACTCTATTTCTTGGGTTGTATTTCTTCTTCATAATTTTCAGCTTAACATTAAAAACTGAAAAATGGGTTGAACTGTGGTGCAATCAATGTGGATCACAAATTCTTATGTCATGATATAATACAGGTATAAAACCAATCTAGATTATATTTTCCATTTCATTTTATAAGTATTGTCAATTTGTCATGCATTTGCTTCAACAAATGTTCAAAGGGCTAAGTACATCTACATGACTAACAATCTGAAACAACTTTTCACTTCACATTCTCATGACATAGTCATTTCTGACAACTAGTTTTGCATGAAACATGTCTTTGTTATGAAAGAACAGACCATCTCTCATTCTTTTAAAATGACCATCTACTTTCAAAATCTAAACACCCAAATGTCACAAATCGCCATCTCGTTTTTACCCACTTTCAACCTTTGAGCCATTTCCCTCAAGATCCTGACACTAAAACACAATGAAAGTCATCATAGTCACATTCCTCAATGAATTTTCCATGGACATTGCCTCCCATGAATCTGTTTTTCAGATCAAGCAGAAGATAGAAACCATTCTCGGTTTCCCTACCGACTTACAAACCCTTTCGGTTATGGACTGTGAATTAGCCAATGACCTTAACTTGGAATATCATCCCTTCATCACTGAAGGAACAAGGATTGATCTGATTCTCAATGGCTTGGATCAACTTCTTTCATATGAACAGGTAATCACTAAAAACCTTTCAAATTTTAAGAGTGATCTTATTCTAAATGTTCTTCATTTTTGTTTAATATCTAGGACATGTCGAGCAAGATTGAGATCACAATCAAGTTCACCTCAAGGCAAATCACCATAGAAGTGGACAATACCGAAACAGTAAGGAGTTTAAAGGAGAAGATCCACATCATAGACGCAACACCGATAAAAAGGATGACCCTTTTCATCTCTGGCGTAGAAATGGAGGATGAATTAAGAACGTTGGTTGAATATGGGATCAAACACAAATCTGAGATTGCTGTGTTACTCAAAAGTATGAGCAGGCTTAAGGACAGCAGTACACAAACCGCAAGGTGGTAATTATAACTAATTATTACAACATCAGTTTCTAAATTTCATTTATTTGTGATTCTATAATAATGATTTTATTTAATAGGAAGCTAAGAGTTGTAGTGCAGACATCAACAAACCTGATGAATGGAGCTAACATTCCATTGGAGATGAAGGACTCCACCATTGTTAATGAGGTGAGACAGATGCTGCTAACCAGAGGAATTCTGCCTTTGGATGATTATATTTTCATTCATAAGCAGAGAATTATGAGGGATCGGTGTAGCCTGCGTTGGCATGGAGTTGAGAACGGCGATTATCTTTATGTGTTTAAGGGTACTGTCAGTTGCGGTAATGAATTCTAATCATAATGAAGAAATGCTGAAGATTCGACACACAAAATATAGGAGTTTATGGAGGGATAAGATTCTGGTAGAAGATCGATTAGCGGATTGTTGTGTTTCGTGTGTCTTGTTGTTCGACATTTTTTTCTTTTGTTTCGCATGTTTCATCTTCTCTCTTTTTTTTGTTCTTTTTGTGATTGGAAATTTTCATTAATAAGAATCATATTTGTCTCTTAACATCACTGTAGCTCATAACACCACTAATAAAACAGTAATCTTACTCCAAAACCAGATAATAAAATCTTGTTGTTGATAAACACTTACTAAGATTCTGGTAGAAGATCAATAAGTTTAATGTTGCGTTTCCTCTGTGTCTTGTTATTCAGCTTTTTTTTCAGATCTTCTCTCATTTTTTTCATTAATAAGAATCATAGTTATCTTTTAACTACATCACTATAGTTCATAACAACATTCATAAAACAATACTCTAGACTGCAAAACATACTAAAAAAACAGAAAATAAAATTTTTCTACAGAACACTAAATTCCAACTTCTTCTTTGCAGTCTACAACATGATAATCGATTCCAAATTCGTCGTTAAAACAATTTTCACTGTCTGCAGATAGAGCAATGATGAGTAGATAGAGTACGCACCCGTCACAAATGCCACAATCAACAAGAAGTTGATCATCATCCCCACTCATCATCAAAGAGTGATCATTGTAGAGTACTTCATCTTTGAGCATGAATTTGAGGCGTTTTTCGGGGAGGTTTTCTTGGTCAGCTATCTTCCTCTTGAGATCAGCTATGGTGGAAGTAACTTCCACCTCGACGTAGAACAGAGAACCAGTGAGTATCTCCACCACCAGCTTCATTTTCAGGAACAAGAAATTAAAGTATGATGATCTTGTTTAGTTTTATTTTTTTAATCATTTTAAGAGCAGAGAATCTTAAGTGAAAGCAAGAAGAATGTGTGATGATGGGGTACTCACACTTTCAACATGTACAAGCAGTTACTAACAACATGTTGATAGAATAAGACGAAATTTAAACAGATAGGAATTATTCAATTCAGTAACAAATTTAGTCTGGGTTTGTGCATTTTAAACAGACTGTAATTATTCAAGATATATGGGTCTGATTTTGATTAAGGCTAAATTGGGGACGTACGTAAAGAGTTCGACTTGAACTTTTCTTTTATGGAGACGATCTCGGTTCACCATAGGAAGGTTGTAAATAAGAATTAGTGTAAAACGAGTGTATTAATGAGAGACGTTAGATTAAATTTGATTGACGGTTGGATGATACCGAAGATATTTATCAAATATATATTAAAAAAAAAGAAGTTAATTAAATATAGGGTGTGAATCTCATTATAAACCCTCTTATAGAGATAAAAAAAATGAATCTAAGTCGTTACCCCCACTACAAGTGGGGGTAGGTGTGGTGGTCTGGCGGCCTTCGGCGACCACTTGGTGGTTGTCCGGTAGAGGTCCGGCGGAGGTCCGGTGGAAGTCCGGCGACGGTCCGGTTATTGATAAAAGAAGACGTTCCTTCTTATGTGTGGCTATTCAAAAGCTTTTTGGAAGCAATGGGTAGTGCACCGATGATTATTGTTACACACCAAGATGTTGCAATGAAGATTGCAATAGAAAAAGTGTTCCCTCAGACAAGACATAGGTTATGTATGTGGCACATCATGGAAAAGGTGTCCAACAAAGTGGGTGTGCAGAAAATCAACTCAAAAGATTTTAGAAAGAAGTTAGGCATATTGGTTTGGGATCACACACAATCTATTGCTGAATTTAAGGAGGGTTGGAAATCTTTCGTGGATCAAGAAGACCTTGGAAAGAAATCTTGGTTTGGTGATATGTATAATATACGAAGCAATTGGATACCAACATATTTTATGGATATCGTTCTTGGTGGACTCGTTCCTGTCTAAGAATAGTTTTTTTGGGGCGTTTTCACACATGAACTTCAGCTTGGTTGAGTTAGTGATGCAACTTGAGAGTGCTATGGAGATACAACGTCACCATCAATTGAGGAATGATACAGATTCTGCTACAAGGTCTTACACAATGAAAACTCCATTGGATATTGAGATTGAGGCATCAAATGTATACACTCTCAAGATATTTTCCTTAGTACAAGATGAGATATGTTCAACCAGTTTTTTTCCGTTCTAATACTAATGTCAATGAGAACAAAGGTATGACATCTAATATTGTTGTAAATGTAATCTACTTTTAATATATAAATTCCATTACTCTATAACAAATTCGAATGTGCAGATGATGAAAATGAAATGTAAACGGTAAAGGGTGTGGATGGTGTAGTATTTGAGGTTGACCGCACGGTTTGTGGGGAGTTATTCACATGTAGTTGTAAGATGTTTAAAAGGATTGGTTGTAGGCATATTTTCACAGCGTTGAAGTGCATTGGTTCAAAAAAATTCCGAAATCCTAATACTAGATAGGTGGAGGAAAGATGAAGTCAAACGTGCAAAAAGTGAAATGGCTAGTGACGTATGGGAGCAAAGTGATCTTATACATGAGAAGGATTGTATGATTTTCGAACTAGGTGATAAAGACAAAATAACTGTTTTGATGAGGAACTTGACAATCACAAAGGAGAACTATGCCCCTCAGGATGATGATCGCAACTTCAAATCTAGAATGGTTGTGGAATTTGTTGGAATCAATGTATCACATAAGGCCGATATAGTAGTAAAACCACCAACTCAAGCAAAGAATAAGGGTAGTCGGAGGATCAAACATGTGAAGGAGAAGGCTATTGAAGTAGCGAACAAGGGTAAGCGTAAATGCACAAGGTGCAATAAGTATGTCGGCCATGACAAAAGAAATTGCAAAGAACCATTGTAGAGATGATATTATCATTATTTTTACTGTATATTCAGGTTTTGGATTACGATATCCCGTTTATAGACACTTTGAAATTCAGGTTAGGAACAAATATTCAGTTTTAGAATTAGATATTCACGATTTCTACATTGATATTTATTTTATCATTACTTTTGTTTTTCTCCTTTACATCAGAAATAAAGTGTGTTGTTTGATATCCTTCTACAATTGTATGTTTAGCAACATGAAGTGCATGTTTGTGTTGAATATGAAAATTCAACCTGAATCCAAGTTTTAGCAACAATCTTTAAACTTTACACTATGATATTCAAGACTATTAGACATTCAAATTTTGTACTATGATATTCAGAATATTATAAATTTTTACCTTTATCCTTAAGAAGCATAAAAGACAATAAAGTATTTTTTAACAATTATATGTATACAAATGTGAATATAGAGCATAAATATAAGAAACTAGGGTAATTTGTAGAGTAAATGCAAATGTTTCAATTGAAAAATGTATCCAAAAGAATATATCCAACTTGGGTGTTTGTCTATGAAAAGGATCGAAAAGTGTAAATCCTAAATCAATCAAAGTGAAAAAACTGAAATAAATTTAAATGAAATGAACACCAACACAACCCTATGTTATTGAGCCATTTCTTCCTCCTCTATATAGCAATGTACATTGTAGCTTTTGTCTGCACGACCTTTTTGAAATTGTTCATCTTATGTGTCCGAATTGTGTGAAGATATTTTATCCGCAAGGAGATCATGTTCTTTGAGGAATTAGCTTTGAAGACAGTCTCCCAATGTTTTATGTTTTGACCCATGTAAGTCTTCGAATGGCGCATAGCGTAAATGCCGCAATCAGTCTTGTTTTTTTAGTCCCTCCAATCCATTTTGAAGATTTCGGGATCTTTGTTGAAAAACGTAGTGCGCCTTAAGGAGGTCATATTAGTCGAACTCATGTAGTGAACGAACATCCTTGTCTATGAGAAACTTTTTGGATTAGAAGCATATAGTGATTAAGATTAATACAAAAATATAAAATAAAATAGCAAGATTAAGATTAATTATCAATGATGTTATAGTTTGGCCATATTTTCCATGAGGGTCTGCATCACCGGCCTTTGAATTGTCAATGATATCTATGCTAGAACGTTTGAAGTTGTAACACACAACTTAAATATGGTCCTTCTTGAATATTGGGAAGAAAACCTACCATCACAAACGCAGAAGCCGAAGAGAATATTATTCTTTAAAATGTGCATATAGATAGAAAATTCTCCCCAGCTAATGAATATCATGTACATAAATATGAATAACGAAAAACAGATAGAGCAATAAATAAAATTAATTAAGAAGTGCATACCAAGTCAACGTCCAACAGGTATGCATAATTGACGGTATTTAAGAGTGCATTCATTCCAAATTTGAAAATTAATAGTTTTGCATCATCGCTTTTAGAGTTATGAATCACCCCAACTATGATTTAAAACTAAAATGAATAAGGACAAGAGAATTGTATTGAATGATGTATTAAAAAAGTTAATGCATTGTAACACGTATCAGGGTTGAGGGTGTGATGAACATTCATTTAGCACTGATGTCTAATTGAAACTCTTCTAGTTGATTTAGATACATACACCATACATAAACCACATATATTGTGACAAACATGGACTCTTCCAACGATTTAAACTTGAGTGCTTCAATTCATCTACCCTCAGAATTGAATAGAGTCTCTCTATAATATAAAACATTTATATAACAAATAATTTTAGAAAAATAACATTTAATGAGAAACTTTTGATGATAATTATGTAAACCATGAGGGTTTATTATCCTATTATACCATGGACTTCTATCAAATGTTGCAGGCTTCTGGTCCCTTTTTGTTTTTGGGTTGGGAGGGTTCAAAGGCATTTCAAACAATTTTTTTTTTACCTTGAATGACATCCAAAGCTTGTATTATCATAGTCCACCCAAAACCAAACATAAATTAAAGTAGCACAAATAACACAGTGGAGAAGATGAATAGTCTAAACATGAATAACACACTAGAGGACGTGAATAATCTAAAGGGGTTTGACGCTAAATTAGTTAGATGACAACCTCGAGAGATTACAATGATATTGTTTTTAATATAATCTTACAAATAACATAGTTACAAAATTATGACATGCATGTCATTTTTAATTACCATCATTAGTAACCTACAAGTTTGTTTTACAACGACATTCATCAGAAGTTGTATCAAAGTACAACACAAAAAGTTAAATAATTTTAACATCTTCACTTTCACGCCAACCTACTACTTCTCCTTACCCGTGTCTTCGGCACAATATGGGTCTTCTTCCCCACTGATCGCTTAGGGCAGATGGCTGAACAGGCAAAGGCCTAAGAGGTGTGACAACATCACTTGCATTGATCACGGCTTGTTGCGATACACGTGAATATAAGAACATGTCTAACATATAGATAATAAATAAATAAAGTTGCATATATACTATATGCATTATTTTATCAATATTATTCATGATAACTAACACGCCCTTCTATTCATGATATTCAATACTTCTTATAATGAAATAAATATAGACAAAAATATTATACATGTAGCTAAATAAGCAATCAGAGTTATATACACTTGAAGTTAAAGAAAATGAGTTGTGAATTAAAACAACCTACACTATAGAATCATCCATCACAACAGCCTAAATATGTGCATCTCCTACAACGGTCTTCTTCCCAATTGATCTCTTGTGAGCAGCTTGCTGGACAGGCAATGGCCTACACGGAGTATGTTAACATTAATGTCGTTCAAGACATCGTTGACAACATCACTTGCATTGATCCCAATTGGCTGGAATACACATGAATATGAGTGACGTGGCTAAAGTCGTAGTGCCAAATCAAAGAAAACTCTAAACACTAACTAAAGTATAGCAAGCAAGTAGAGGTCGAACCCAAGGGAATCAAAACACCAAATCAATGCAGTCAAGCGAAATACCAACTAACGAACAAGTAACAAGTAACCAGGGGGGGTTTAATTGTATGGAACACAAAAGTAACAAGTATCAAGCAAAGAAGGTTTGGTTGTGAATATGATGAGAAGGGGTTTCACCTAGCAAGTATCCACACAACAGTCAATCAAGTTGATCATAAATTTATCTCAAGTTCTTATCAATCCTAGGGAATGTTCCTATTCCAATCTTTAATATATTAGCAGGCCAACCGGTCCTGATAATACATACTATTCAGCAATCAGGGAAACCTCTCAAGATTAGATGAAATAGCAGCAAAGGGCACGAGAATCATAAGGATGCATGCAATAACTTACAACCGTCAAGTATTAACATGCAATCAATTCTCTTTCATAGAAGCAATCAACTACCAGATCATGCAGATATGAGTGCTACACTGACAAGGAATTCCACCGTATATTCCTAGTCTAGCAATAGAAAACTATCAATCAAACTAGGTGATCAAGCTAGCAAAACTAATAGAAATCAATAGATGAAGAACAAGAGAATTAATACAAACCCATAGGAAAAGAACAAGAGTTTAGAAATCTCACAACTTAATAACTGAAGGTTTCAACCGCTAAGTAAAACAATGGAGATTAGTTCCTGCTCATGGTTGCAGAACTAAATTGTCTGATGGAAAAGATCATAGTGAGATAGAAAGAACTAAGGTCCTTAAATAGAGAACTAACCCCAAAATATATGGTAAAAGAAAGATCCTAAACGAAATAATAAAATAAGGTAAAAGAAATAAAATAAAAGAAGGAAAATAAGGAAAGTCCGGAATGTCTTCGGCCTTGTTGTAGCGATCGCCATAGATGCCTGGCGATCGCGGTCTTCATGTAAAACCTTGCCTCGTCTCTGTCTCCCCATGGCGATCGCCATAGAGTCATGGCGATCGCCATGCTCTCTCGAACTAATGAAATGCTTCTGGTATAGAATGGCGATCGCCACAGTGATGGTGGCGATCGCCGCTGCTCCGCAGAATGTCTTCGTCTTCATGTCTTCAATCTTTGATCCTCTTCTTCTTCGGTTCTGGTCTTCATTTCTTCACTTCTTCATAAACAACTCAGAATATAACAATAGCTCCAAATACTTGTGATAACACTCCTAAACTAATGTAATAACCCCTAGTTACGCCATACAAAGTGTAGCGTATCAATGAGAAAAGGTCAAACATATAAATACATATACAATATAATTAAAAAGGTATAACAAATCACAAATATGAATGATTTAATACATGTTATTCACGACCACTAAAATGTCACCTCGATTTATGAATATTCTTTGCTTGTGACGATATATTCATTCTTAATGATTAACTAAAGAAACAAGAAAAAAAAACAGTATACACAATACCCGATTTATAAATGCTATTATCGAAAGAGAATGAGCTCTGAATTAAACAACATGCACTGAAGCATCTTCGGTTGTACCCCCATTATTGAAGGAGTTGACATGGATTAAAGGCGAGTTAGTGTTGAACAAAAAATCTTCTATTTCATGCTTCAGGATGTCATTTCGACTTATTGCAGCAACCTCAATCTCTTCGACCATCTTGATCAACTCCGAATCTGTCCAAAAATTGTCTTGAGATTGTGTCAAAGCTTTCCTAACTTGACTTGAAAGGCAGATTTGTGCCTCAATGGTCCCCTCTTTACCGTGAAATGCCTTGGTTGTATGAGTAAGTGCGTTTGAGACATCGTCATCCTTGCAAACTTGTGGAATTTTCTTGGTCTTGTCGGCTATCCTGACAATGACTTTGGCCAAATCCTGCAAGTCCTCTCCTAAAGCTTTGTTAAATGCATGTATAAAACAAACAAAATATAATTAGAGTAATTAATTTTCTAAGAAAATTATTGGTAGCTGATATACAACTTGAAACATTGAATATAGTCGAATTGCACATAATGCATGCCAACTAGAATGCATATCATAGTCTATCTATTGAATAAGAATAAAAAACCTACAACAACAAACCAATTCAAGAGTAATTTTCAATGTGAATATCTCAAATAAAAAAATGCACAACACCAAAATTTGAAAATTTCAACAAGACGGACGGACGTGAATAATATATGGCCCTGTTTGGATGCCATATATTATAATGTCATTATGCATTATGGGGCATTAAATGTTTTAGTCTATTATGAGTGAATAATATATGTTTCTTGGGGGTGATTTCAACTGCATTCTTGGGAGCGAGGAGAGACAGGGAGGTTCCGGAGAGCTGCACGCGGATTCCGCCGTCTTTCGTAATCTCCTCGATGACAATGGTTTGATTGATTTGGGTTACTCGGGGCAGTGTTTCACCTGGTCAAGAGGTTCGCAACCGGATTCTTTTATAGCTAAAAGGCTCGATCGAGTTGCCATGAATATGGAAGCTTGTCTGAAGTGGCCGAATGCCTCGGTGAGGCATCTACCGATGTTTGGGTCGGATCACTCTCCGCTTCTTTTTTCCCTGAGCCCTCGTGTCTTCCTGAACAGAGGCAAACAACCTTTCCGTTTTGAGGTCGCTTGGTTATCACACCCGGATTTTCTGTCTTTTGTGCGTCGTTCTTGGCTGTCCCACTTGCCCGCTAACCAGGCTTTGGATAACCTCAAAAATCGTCTTAAGGAGTGGAACAAGTATATCTTTGGCAATATTTTTGAGAGAAAGGAGAGGCTCCTTCAACAGTTGGGTAAAGTGCAGCTCGATCTGGATTCAGGGCCGTCTGAGGTTTTGCTTCGTCTGAATGAGAAGCTTCAGCTGGATGTTGCCGAGGTTTTGAAGCAGGAGGAAATGTTGTGGAGATAGAAGTCCAGGGAGACTTGGCTTAAAGAAGGTGATCGCAATACCTCGTTTTTTCATCTTTCAACTGTTGTTCGTAGGAAAAGGAACCGTGTCTCTGCGCTGTTGAACGATGATGATCAGTGGGTTAGGGATAAAAGTGTTGTTGTGCAGCTGGTTTCATCCTTTTACGGTATCTTATACACCCTCCCGCTTGAGGAGCTTTTTCCCATCTCGACTCCGCGTAATCGTTTCCCTGTTTTGGAGTCGTACATGTGGAATGAGTTGAGGGCAAATTTCAGTGACGACGACATCTACAGGGCTGCGAAGAGCATGGGTGGGCTCAAAGCGCCGGGGCCGGATGGCTTTCAGCCGATCTTTTATCACAGATGTTGGGATTCATTCGGGGTTTCTGTCATCGCTGATGTTCGTAGTTTTCTCGCAACCTCGAGGTTGCCAGAGGGGTTGAATGAGACTCTTATTACCCTTATTCCGAAAGTGCCGAACCCTGATAAGATTGCTCTTTTCCGGCCTATTAGCCTCTGTAATGTTCTCTATAAGATCATTACTAAGATGATTTTTACCAGAATGCAGAAAGTGATCCCGGAGTTGATTGGTCCTACCCAAGGCAGTTTCCTCCCTGGTCGGCTCATTACCGACAATATCGTTCTTGCCCAGGAAGTTGTTCATTCTATGAGAAAGAAGCAAGGCAAGGGTGGCTGGATGGTTCTCAAGATTGACCTCGAAAAAGCTTACGATAGATTGCGGTGGGATTTTATTGTTGATTCGTTGGTTGACGCGGGTTTCCCGGAGGAGTGGGTCAGCTGAATCACTGAATGCTTATCCTCGCCGTCTCTCAATGTGCTTTGGAATGGGGAGACCACAAGGAAGATCTTTCCGACTAGGGGTATTAGACAAGGTGATGCGATTTCACCTTATCTTTTCATCCTTTGTATTGAGAGGGGTGGAACTGGACAGTTCTGTCTCCTTTGCTTCCGGCTGGGGTCTTGCTGAAGTTAGCTTCTGTTGCGGTTGCGGAGGATGTGGCGAGGGAGGATGTTCTCTCCTGGAAGCTCTCCTCGGACGGTAACTACTCTGTCGCTTCCGCTTACTCGATTGTTCATGATAGATGTTCCGAGGTGAATATCGATGGTTTTATGTTCAACTCTATTTGGAAGCTTAAGGTCCAGGAGAGGGTTCGGGTGTTCACTTGGCTTGCCTTTCGGGGAGCCATGTTGACTAACGCTGAACGCTTCCAGAGACATTTTAGTGTTTCAATTGATTGCCCTCACTGCCCGGGTGTGCCTGAGACTCAGTTGCACATCTTCAGAGATTGTGTGAAGAGTCGAAGATGGTGGGTGAAGTTGTTGTTGGTGCACCCTATCCAGGATTTCTTCACTGTGAACTTCCCACAATGGATGAGGATGAATGTGAGTAATTTTTGGAAGAATGGCCATGGGGCTCACTGGGCCGATATTTTTGGGTATGCTATTTGGTCTTTTTGGAAATGGAGAAATAAGCGGGCTTTTGAGCAGGAGGAGTTTCATGGGGACAAGTTGGTCTTCATTTCGGGCTTGGAAACTGAGTTTCGCTCAGTTTGGAAGTCGGGTGTTCGCTTTGGTCTTGATCATACGAGACACCTGGAGCTGATTTGTTGGTCTCCCCCGCTGTCTCCTTGGGTCAAGCTGAATTCTGACGGTTCTGTCAGGGATGGTAGGGCTGCGGCTGCGGGTGTGGTTCGGAATCACGCGGGTGCGTGGTTGGGAGGTTTCGTTCACAACATCGGTTCTTGCTCCGTTCCCATGGCGGAGTTATGGGGTATTGTCTTGGGGTTGGAGTTCGCGTGGAATCAGGGGTTCAGGGGGGTTTGTTTCGAAACAGATTCGCAGGTTGCGATTTTGTTGCTTAATAAACCTATGGAGAGGTGTCACCCCCTTTTTAGTCTCGTTGCTATGGCTCGGGATCTTCTTCGTAGGGATTGGGTCGTCCAATGCCGTCATGTGTTCAGGGAAGCCAATAAGGTCGCGGATTTCATGGCCTCGTTTGCTTTCTCTTTTCCTATTGGTGTTGTTGTTTTGCCTGATCCACCTGATGGGGTGGTTTCTTTGATTTCGGAGGATGCTCGGGGTTTGTCGACTCCTTGTTTAGTGCCTTGTAACTCAGTTTCTGCCTCTTGAATGCTTGTAGGGAGTTACTCTCTTTTACCAAAAAAAAAAAAAAAAAAAAAAAAAACAATTCAGGAAAATGTATATACTGTTGCTAAACTTGTTTGGTTACTAGTACGAATTACTCTGTATCCAAATATTCTTCTCCTTCCATCTGTCATCTCCATTTTAGGGTAGCTCCTGCACAATACTAACACTGTCACCACCGTAACCATCAACCTGCACCACAACCACCAACATGTCATAGAGGCCGGATTAAAAATGAGGAAGACCCCCCAAAAAAAGTGAGCTCAAACAATCAAATTGATTAAGGGATTTGATAGTTTTCGTTGGAGATTGATACACTTTTCGGTTTTCATGCATCAATCATATCATAGAGGCCGGATTTGGGAATTTAATATCCCAACAAAGAACCCTAACCCCTAATTCAAAAAAAATTGAACCACAAAAACAATAATATTGAACCCAAAATTCACAATATAAAACGTGCAGAGAAGAAAAAGAAAGGTACGCATACCAATTTGAACCAAAGATACGAATCCCGAATTTGTAAAACAAGCGAGTAAAAGTCCCCAATTTAAAAATGTTCAGTAAAATGGGTTTTGGTGGTCGACGATGACCGGCGTTGAACGGTGAGTGGTGCTCAGAGATGGTTGGAGCTATAGAAAAGAGAAGATGTTGCTTAATGGTTGGAAGAGAGGTGGTCGGCGGTGTTCAGTTCTTTACTCATAGATATGCAAGATTGATGAGATAATGAAACCAAAGAAAATGTGTAATGTCATTAATTCATAATGAGACGACACCAAACAACAGTTTAAATGAATTTTGATTATAATGTCTAAAGTTGCATTATTATAATAACATTATTGGGATATCCAAACAAAGCCTATGCCATGTAACCAATAAATTAAGTCAGCACATGTCATAACTTGTTCTTTAGTCGATACATGTACACTATCACTATTATACGAGTCTTCCATCCCTCCTTGCGGAGTTTTCTGTTGTACAACTTGTTCTGGAACTTTCTGTTTCGGTTCAACTCTATCCAGATAGAGAAGCTGCATAATTGCACAAGTAATCACTTGAGTAGTCAAAAAATAAGAGTAGTTACAAAGTTTTACAATTACTGATGGACAATAATAACATGAATATAGATATGAAAAGGATATATTGTAAAACAATTAGTGATTGAATAAGGTGAATTGTTAAGGATAAAAACTTACAATCAATAACAACAATGGACGATGAAGTTGCCTTTAGGTTTGATTTTGGCACTTATGAGACAATTATGGACAAAGCGACACCAATTCCATGACCCTTTGCTTAACATCTTCTAACATTGGAACAAGTTTCTGATCTGCAGCACCGCTCTGATGTGGTTCTATCAGACAGGAGTGAAGTAAGACTGGATGAATTATTTACTTTGCTTAACATCTTTGTAGCAACATGGTGGTTTCTTGCACTATGACCATCTTTACCAATATGTTCCCTCCATGCAAGCAACTTCTCTAGGTTACTATTGTCTTCGTGAGTCGACACCTCAACCGGTCCACGTGGCAGTACAAGACAAATCTCCACATCAGGTTAAGTGACATCCAATGAATCCCCATCTGAAATCTTAATCCCTCCTATCCTGGGATAGTGATTGTCAACCAACCACATGCACAAATGTCTATAACAAAAGCAAATCAACATTGTGGTTTCTTGCACTATCACTTAGTTGCACATGCATATCCTTTAATAAAACACAATCCAGATAGAAATCATGCATTTTATATATATGTGATATTCATTCATTATGAATTCAAATTCAGAAAAAAATTAAAAGAAATTCAATCAAGATATTACTCATTCAAAGGTATAAAAATCCTAAGGAATTTCATCATTGAGTGCTACCATTGTAGTCACAAACACATTCATTTGACCCCGATGCATTATACTAAGGAATTTCTTAGAATTGTTATCCAGTGGACGACCATCATCATCTTCAGAATCTGCCTTTTTCCTTGTACCTTTTAGCTTGCTAGTGTATTTATTAACAGAGAGCTAAACTATTAATAAATGGGAATACTAAAATAGTGCACTTATGAAATGTCAAAAACACACCTGCATCATCGTCAGAAATCGTCTCTAATACTTCATGATCAGTCATCTTGCCCTTCCCTTTTAACGTTGAAACTGTTTATTAACACAGTTATTAAATAATGAATCAAAAGAAATAGTTAAAAGGGATGTTTTATTGACAAGAGATATCTACCACGGGGTTTTCTCGCAACAACTTTTGCAATAATTTTCCGAACAATCTTCTTTTTCATTGAACTATTCTGACACGTTTGCATAGATATTGTTAGATCTACATTAAAATCATCACCAGAGTCTACTTCAACTATATCATTAATAACATCTCAACGCTAAAAAAGCATGCACGAGGAATTAAAATACTAAACAAAGTTTAAAATGAATATCAATATCACATGTAAAAAAATATATGGTCAAAATATCATGAATATGTAATAAGGGTTGCTGAATAACATTTTCACCCTAATACTCTTGAAATATATTTATTAGTAAACAGATGAGATAATCCATTATAAGAGTTCATGTAATAAGTTTTCATGAGTAGGTTCAGTGAAACCTACATAATGCAATAAGAATATTTCATTTTTCTTACATCTTGCCTTTCTCTTTAAAGTGTTTTTATTGTTATCATGAGCAGCTAATGAATTTTTCGTTGCACCTTGTTCAGTTTCTTTTTCACCAAGAATTTGCTCGAGTTCATTTGCTTCATGGTTATGTTGAAGAAATGGATCATTTGCTTCATGGTTAGTGTGTTCTGTTGCATGTCCATGTTTTCTTGTTCACGCTGAATTGATAGAAGGGATGAAAAAGACAATAAGTAAATGACAAAAAATATATATGATAATAATTTGAAGAATTTGTTTTAACCTAGACTATAATGCATATGATCATGAATAAGAATAGCAAATGTGAACCCTGCATTAAGTGCTTCTCACACAGATATCAGATTCACATCTACCTAGAGCTCAAGCAAACCGTGTATACAGTTTCCCAACTGAGATATCCTTTCTAAATGAGTAAATCCATATCCCTAAGCACTAGAAATAGATCAGATTTGTGCTAGAATTCAATTCCTATTCTTAGATCGAAAAAATATATAAAACACATCCAACTTGAATTTTTACTTTTTTTCATTACTAATGTATTCCAAATGTATGAAATCAATGATTATTTATAACAAAGACAATACAAGAAATAGATTATACAAGAATATTTAAATGAATATTTGTAATAAAATCATGAATACTATATAATCTCACTCCATAAATAAAACATAACTATTCATGAATAACAATGTGATTATCATGAATATTAGCCTAAACAAAATTTTAGTCATAAATGAATATCACACACCACTCAAATGCATATGAATCAATTTCAATCCAAAATATTATATTGAAATAATAAAAATAACCTTTAACAAGTCTTCGACGCTTGATACACTTTTTTGGTGGGGAGTTGTTGCTCTTCTTTGGAGGCGAGTTGCTACTTTTCTTCTTGGGTGAGATTTTCTCTTTTGCCAACATACCTCGAACCATTACTTCATTCATAAACCATGAAAATCATAAAATTTAATTAGCCTATAATCTAAAGCTTATAATTGCACACAACTGCAAAGATGATGACAAGAAAATATGAGAAGATCAGAACCCATGCTTCAGAGAACACTTATTTTACATACTCTTAGAAGATCAAATCCAACATATAAATTGGACTACCTCCTGAGATTTATATATGATGGAAATTAATTAGCAAAACCCAACAAGCTCGTAAGACACATACAATGAATGAAACACAAAAATTACAAACTCAACAAGCTCGTAAGTCACATACAAGCTCGAAAATTGACAATTTTCAGGGTTACCAACTTACCATACTGTTTTAGGTCAATCTTTAAAATCAAGTTTGCTACTGATTTGAATATATGCATACAGGCAGCAAAAATTTAATCTTTCTTATCTTGGCTAGTACTTAGCAACTTAGCACCATTATTATGTTGTTCTGCACATCACAACACATGACTCTCTACATTACTATTTTTTTATTTAAGGCATAAACCAGATGGAATTTCTGAATTACTAACCGAAGAAACGAATGAAGGGAAGTCAGAGATGGAAGAAGAAGTGGATCACAAAGATAGTCGACAAGCCGCAGATGTCGAAAAGATCGGAGCTTGAGGAGGCGAGCAGCTCCAGTGACCTGAATAATTTATGGAATTTGGGTTGAGAGATGAACATAAAGTCATCACCTTGAATATTCAATGGAAAAGTTCAAAAATTCAATGGAAAACAGTAACTAGAGATGCCTAATGAAACACAAAACTCTAACTATAGGAGAAGATCACATGAAATTTCATTCATTGTAGCATATATCCACTTCAAAAAGAATAGTATCCAGTTCAAGAAAAAGATTTAGTTTTCCAACTTCATGCATGAATTTGGAAAAATTTCAAGCCTAAAACCTAAAGGTGATGCACGCACTACTTTGAAAGGTTGCAATGGGATGATGAAGATGAACAGAAAGATGGAGAATTAGGGCTTACGAAGATACCTTGATGAAGATGGAGAATTGGAGACCAGACGAAGGTGAAGACAAGGACGAAGAACAATTGAAAAGGACGAAGACGATGAAGACGAAAATTGGTTGGATGGAGATGCAAGGAAGAAGACGAAAAGCTTCTCGGATGTGGACCTGTGGTGGGGAAAGTTGAAGAAAGAGAAAAAGAATGAAGATAAAGGTTTTAAAAAGACAGAATAGAATCTCACAAAATCTAAAAATGTGTCATTTAATAAAACACATCCATCCTAAAACAATACACCTCTTTTGATTTTAATTATAACCATTCATTCTTCTTGTTTCACCCTAAAAATTTGTTTCATCATATCTTAACAAAGCCTTTATTTGGCACACTCATTTTCGTTATTTAGCACACCAGGAGATTCGCCACGAAGATATTACAGATGATCTTCGTCACGAAGAAAAAACATGAGATTCGTCACGAAGAAAAAGAAGATTTTTCGTCACGAACCAAATTGTTTTTAAAAAATCAGAATCTTGTAGACAATTTCAATACGAGTTTGTGCATATAAAATACATCCAAAACGGACATCGTTTGCCTTTCCAAAAGCCTCCAAAACAAAATAATTGCATGTGTTAAGTTTGTAAAAACAAACACTTATATAAATTTAGTATCTATATATATATAAAAGTTAATCGGTGTTAGCCAAAAGTAAATGACATCCGTACCGGGACTCGCCAATAAAATCATGGGTTTATGGGCTTTTTTTTTAGCACTGGTTTATGGGCTTTTTTTTAGCACTGGTTTATGGGCTTCAGTGAGGCGTCAGCAACAATCTGTATGAATTTCACAGTTTCGCCTCTTTTCTAAATTCTCTCACATAACTTATCCACTAAGAAGAGTGTTTAGCAAACTCAGTTGCGTAATATTGCTTCTTCAATTTAGCACAAGCACAAGCAAAAAGTATAGATGTAACGAAGGAAGAAATTACGAAGAAACCTTGCCTTGGAAAAGCCGGCTGAGATCGTGTTGTTCCCCTGGATTGAAATCCGGCGCAACCCGCTACATTCAGATCATGTTGTAGAAGACGAGAGTTCCCTATTACAATCATGTTTCTGCTCCCACAAATAACCCTAGAAATAAATTTCCCCCAATTTGGGAAGAAATAGAGCGAGAGAGCGATGGAGAAAGAAATCAGAGACGAGGCTGACTGATTGCCACGCTTGGTTGGAAGAGATGAGGAGCTACAGACAGCTACTGGCCGTGAATCCTCCTCTATCTTCTGCTGAAATAAGCTGGTATATCTTTGCAAATACTCCATAAACGAGGAGAAGGAGGACGTCTGATTGGCGGAGATCACAGGCGGATTCAAGGTATGAATTTCATTGCTCCCACTTCGGAATCAGTGTTTCATTGCACAAATTTTAGGATTCAAAAACTTTGGTTTGGATTTGGGGATTTCATTCAAAAATACTAAATTAGGGTTTATGGGATGAATGTACAACCTTAGATATGGTTTCTGTTTCAGCTTCTTTAATTTCATATACGATTCTGTTATGTCCAGTCTTAGTTTTAAATTTCGATGTCCAATATGAACTATTGCTTGTTTGAGATTAATCGTACCTGTGTTTATGCTGAATGATTTCAGCTTCCTGTTGCAGGAATTCTTATCTTCAGGCGGCGAAGGGCGTGGTTGAGGCGGCGGCGGCGAACAACGATGGTGGGATCCCATTTGGCGAGCCGAGCGCCATAGACAACAAGCAGCTCAGGTTTTCTATCTATCCCTTTTCTCTCGAATGTCTTTGCCAAATGCGTTGTCCGCATTTGGCAATAAAGTTTGGTGGCCAGTTGTCCGCATTTGGCTGCCGGAGGAGGTTACATGGAGAGATGATCGGAGTGGAGCTAGGTCAGGGTTGATTGGGGATGGGATCTCCCATGGTTTTGCCGCCAGCCATCGCTCTAACCAACTCCATCCCCAATGTGGATTGATGGAGTCCATGAACATTGTTTGTGATGGTGCTGTGGTTGTTGAATTCCTCCATGTTCTCTGTCAATTGACTGAGTTTATTAGTGTATGTTTTTGATTGATTAGGAGAGTTTTTTTTTATCCAGTAATCACCTGATGATTGAAGGAGTAAGCTAGAGCTCTCTCCCTTATAATACCATGTATGTAGGATAAGAAATAGATTTTGCTGAACTGTAGAGAAGTCAATTCATGTGAACCGTCCTCCTTTTGTGATGTTTTTTTGGTAGGCTGTATTAGGATTCTGGAGTCTTATTACTTGATCCTGGTCACCAAGCGTAGTCCCCAAGTTTTCTTTTCTCACTATCTTTAATTTGGTCAATACAGATTGAATTCTGACATTGAATTCTGTAAAATTTCCCATTCAAATCATAACATTGATGAGCCATTTAATTCCTCATTTATGCTGACATTGATTTTATTTCCTATTTGGTGCATTCTCTTTTATTTTGGAACTATAAATAGATTCTCATGTGGCGAGTTTCAGTCTTTTGGTCAGATTACATCAAGAAAAGGTTTCTCTCACAGTCATCTCTTGAGTTGTTTATAACTATGAACTTAGTGCAGTTGATTCGAGGATTAGATCAGTTTTCTTTTAATCGTATGTCTATTGCTACTCTTTCGCTCATCTGTAATATGATTTGCTTTATTATAGGATGTCGCCCCTTCACAATGTTGTGGACTCCTCATGTGTCTAATCCTTCTTCTCTTTCCAAAATCATCTTTCTCACCCCAATTATGTTTTATTCTGAAAGGTATGTTTGATTTTTTGTTTGATTCTCTGTATTAAATTTTTTATGCTGCCATCTTTTTTCCCGTTGCTTTTCATACTATTCGTTATTCTTTCTTTTCCGACTTTTCTGCTTGATTGGTGAAATCTCTTGGGAGGGTTTCAACTGGAGATTGATTGTCTTGAATCAAAGGAAATGTGTCACATTCTTCCATTTTCCAGGACACTTGCAGTTTTTGTTTGTGTTTTTCCCATTTGTCGTCGTTAGTCTTATATTTTGGATTAGTTAGGTGTTAGATGAGTGGAGTTTCTGCATAACTGAAGCATGTTATTTCTCTCATATGATTGTACTGAATTCAGCGGCATGGATTTAAAGAGTTAAAGTTAACTACCCTCCCATGGCTTCTTATTTCCAGCTGCTATATGATATTGTTGTAGAATTGAGTTCAAGGTCTATTTTCTTTTTAAAATGTTGCAGAGACAAGAAAAATGGTAAAGTTTGGTAGTTATACTTTCTTTTATGTAGTAAAGTACCCCCATTTCCCAGGATTTGGGTAGTGTGATTGGATGATGGGAGGGTAAGACTTTAAATTTAGTATTATCTAATTGGCTTTCAGAAAATTCTGGTTTGATTTTGTGTGTTTTGCATTCATAATCCATGATTTGTTATCTAAATTCATGTTAATTAAGACTAAGTTGATTATCATGAATCTGAAATTTTAGTTTGTCCTAAGTGTGTTTGAAGTTGCATGCAATGACTTAATCATCATCTCTTGATTTCTTGATTGGTGGGATTTTGGCAAAAAAAAAGTTGAAGATGTTTACTGCTTTAGTCTTGACAATTGAAGTGAGAAAATGAGAAGGCCGCTGAGCTCAAGAAATCAAGAAAACTCTCTCTCGTGGTACACAATTTTCCAGTCTTGCATTTATTTGATTTTTTCACCTTTTCGGCAAGCAATTTATTGTGTTTTTGATCTGGAGAAGAACAATTTCTGTTTCATATTTTTAAATTTTACTAAGAAAATTTGTGGAAAATAGTATGCTGCCATCTTTTTTTCCTGTTGCTTTTCATACTATTCGTTATTCTTTCTTTTCCGACTTTTCTGCTTGATTGGTGAAATCTCTTGGGAGGGTTTCAACTGGAGATTGATTGTCTTGAATCAAAGGAAATGTCTTTACTATTGAGGATTGCAGGTGAAGTTAGTTTTGTTTGATCCAATTTTTTTTCTTCGTAAAGACGTGTTAGGTTAAATTGTAGATCCATTCACTTTTCAGTTTTCTGAAGAATCAAGATTTTCAATACGTAGTTTACAGAAAGCTGTATTTATATTGTTGATTTTTTTTTGCAATGGTGGCCTTGAATTAGTAATTTCGAATTCAGAGACAGATTCTGCAGCGAATTTTGTGTTTGTTGATGAAATTAAGTTGTGTAATGAGTAATTTTTGAAGCTTGAGTTTGATTCATTATCATCTGTTCCCTGGTAATTTGAGGTTTGCAAAGAGGGTCTGACACCGTATTACTAATTTGCTTTCTAAAGTGTTCATATCTAAAATTCCGATCTCTAATCTGTTGTTATTCCGTTTACTTGCACATGTTAATAATTTTAGCAGAAATTAACAAGGTCAATATACAAATATAACAGACTGATCCATCCATGTTTGTTTTAATTATTGACATCTTGATTGCGAGATACAACATTATCAGCATAAAATCATTCCAAAAGTAGACAAATGGTCTTATAACCTTGAATATTTTCTTTGACAGAGGAGGAAGACACAACCAACCTTGGAAACAAGGGGGAAGGTCAAGAGATGACGAACCGGCTGGACGTTGGAAGAAGGTTCTAAAATTCGAAGCTTAGAACTTATGTTGATAATCAGTCTTATGTGGGTTTCCGACTCTAGATCAGTATTGCCTGAAAAGAAACTGTTTTTCTGGTGCACTGCCTTATCTAAGAAAAACGGTATTGTATTTTTCTGAAATTCTTAAGAGATTACATTTTTTTGCCTGAAAAAATGTTTTCCATTTTAAATTGCAGTGGGCGGATTTCTGCAAATCGATGCTAACAGAGGCTTGAAGATACAACGAAAGATACACTCCAACAGGTGAAGAATATTTGAACACTGGATGTGTTTCATCATCTGATTCTTTGTTATCCATGGTGATTCTCCATTTTGGAAGAGAGGATCAAACTACAGAGAAGCTCAATGTTGAATTGAAAGAAATGCAACATCTTATATACTATACTTCTCTCATAATCCGCCTTAGCAATGATGTGGCCACTACAGCTGTAAGAATCTGTAAAATGGACATACTTTTTTACATCTACTTCAGTGTAAATATAATTGAATATTGTTTCTCTAATAGGTGGAAATTGAAAGAGGGGATGCTCTCCTCAATGTTGTGCTACATGAGGGAAGCAGATGTCACTGAAGAGAATGCAAGGCAAAGAATCAAGGATATGATTTGCACTACTTGGGAAAAAAATCAATGTTGAGATTCTGAAAGAGTCATCTATGTAGCCAAATGTCATGGTTCAAATCTTGAATACAGCTAGAGTAGCTCATTGCTTTTACCACATTGGAGATGGGTTTGGTGTCCAAGATGGTGACATCAAGAGGCAAATCAAGCTTATGTTGATTGAGCATCTGCAACTTGACTGGCTAGAAAATGGGCTTGTGTGAGAAGATCATGGATCACTTTGAAGATTGCCACTAGGTACTATCATCATCCTATATTAGATTGTTTAAGGACTAGGTACTCAGACTATATAGGTTTGTGTGAAAAACTTTAGATAGTTTTTTCCATCAATATTTTTTTTTAATAATGCATGAATTCTTGAAGATTTTCATCACTGGATGCGTTGATTTCATTGTATGACAATTGTACTTTAATAGGTTGGTTCCATTTAGCGTTGCTAATGATTCATGATGTTGAAGGTAATTCTTTACTATTTTTTCAGCTTTTTTTAGGACTTTTAATGAGTTGATACATGTAGAACACATTGAGAACACACTTGACTACCTATTTTGGATTAGTTAGGTGTTAGATGAGTGAAGTTTCTGCATAACTGAAGCATGTTCTTTCGCTCATATGATTGTACTGAATTCAGCGGCATGGATTTAAAGAGTTAAAGTTAACTACCCTCCCATGGCTTCTTATTTCCAGCTGCTATATGATATTGTTGTAGAATTGAGTTCAAGGTCTATTTTCTTATTAAAATGTTGCAGAGACAAGAAAAATGGTAAAGTTTGGTAGTTATACTTTCTTTTATGTAGTAAAGTACCCTCATTTCCCAGGATTTGGGTAGTGTGATTGGATGATGGGAGGGTAAGACTTTAAATTTAGTATTATCTAATTGGATTTCATAAAATTCTGGTTTGATTTTGTGTGTTTTGCATGCATAATCCATGATTTGTTATCTAAATTCATGTTAATTAATACTATGTTGATTATCATGAATGTGAAATTTTAGTTTGTCCTAAGTGTGTTTGAAGTTGCATGCAATGACTTAATCATCTTCTCTTGATTTCTTGATTGGTGGGATTTAGCCAAAAAAAAGTTGAAGATGTTTACTGCTTTAGTCTTGACAATTGAAGTGAGAAAATGAGAAGGCCGCTGAGCTCAAGAAATCAAGAAAACTCTCTCTCCTGGTACACAATTTTCCAGTCTTGCATTTATTTGATTTTTTCACCTTTCCGGCAAGCAATTTATTGTGTTTTTGATCTGGAGAAGAACAATTTATGTTTCATATTTTTAAATTTTACTAAGAAAATTTGTGTGTTTGATTTCACATATTTTCCTTCAACATGTAAAAATTTTCTCAATCTCAAACCTACAACCTCTTTTTTGGTTGGTGAGGAAGTTGTAGTATCACCCTAATCCGATTAAATTGCTTAATGTTGGATTTCAAACATTTGGTAGATCTTTTTGTACCAATTCACATCGGAAATCATTGTGCATTAACCAATGAAAATTGGGTGTGGTTGATGATGTAGTTGGACCGGTACTTGGAGCAACAGGGAGCAAGCTTCACTTCATATATGACTACTGGGAAAACTGGAGAGGTAGTTCAAAATTGAACAAAAGATGAGTGCCATTTTTTCTAACCGATTATGACAGATCTATTTTTTTGGTAATTTTGTCATACACTTCCTAATAAGGTCTGCGAATGCAGTTACATAATCAAACACTGATGCACCATGTTATTTCCCTGGTTTGTGAAGCTTGAATTTTGTATATGATCATACACAAATTCTTAATGATCGATTAAATATTCTGATACTTTTAAGGTAGTATTATATCATTATCTCATCTATCATTTTGTTATATCATACTTGGCATCATAATATTTGATCTTTTGAATTCATAAGACTATTGAATGTATCATATTAATTTTATACAACACAAACTATAGCTCTAATCCATATATTTTATTCAAGAATACCCACATGTGCTAAATTGCCAAGAGTCATACGTCATATCTAGATGGACATGGTAATATAAAGTTCGGATTAGTAGCAATTGATGATAATTTCCCACCTATTTAATTTGTGGGGTTTATATCGTCCTTTTAATTAAATTGGTCTTGGACAAGGATAATTGCACATGTGCAAATTTCCTTTCATGTATGGAGTATGTACATAGTTTATCCGAATCCATAATTCAATTGTTGTCTCTTGAACCTGTCACAGTTAATTGATTTGATTGTTTTCGTTTTACAGTCTTCACTCAATCACTCTTCAGGGCTGATTTTCATTTTTGGGTTTTAGATTTCAGATATATATTCCAGAAATGAGGAAGAAAAGATGGTTAGTTTATACAGTTGAAAAAGCTTTGAGCCTTGAGCATAAGGAGAAGAAAGATCAGGTACTTCGAATTTCAAGAATTGGGATTCTATTTTCACTTTGATAATGGAACGAGGAACCCATTATTTATTTACGGTTTCTACAATTGCTTGCGAACAGAAATCCTCTACTGATAATCAGCCGGTATCCCACATGTGAGATTTTGATAAAATTTCTGAAATTATCTTTAGTGTCACGCTTTTATCTTTCCCTTAACTCCTTTATGTTTATTTTTATGTTTATTTTACTGGATTTGGTGGTGTGTGTTATTGGTTTGATGTTTTTTATATATTTTTCTTATGTAGAAATGGATTTCACATGGTGAGTGACAATTTACACTTGAAGGTTCACAAGCTGAGAAGATATTGCAGTTTCTTTCGCTGCCAGCTAAAGAAGCTGTCAAGAAGCAAACACAAGGATGATGAAATAGTGAAAATGATTCTGGTATGTTGTTGAGTTCAGATTATATGATTGGGTTTAAATTACTCTATAGTCTGTATAGGGAATTCAGGAGTACGTTTGCATACTTTTTTTTTATCTGAATACAATATTTATGGTTTGTATATTGGTCTGTAATGTTTACTACGTTTTTTCCAGATGACATTTATCTGTTAAGCACCTCTGCGACCCTGGTTATAATCCAAATATTTCTGAAATATGCATTTTAAAGGAATCGCTTCGGTAAGTGGTCGTGTCATATGGTTTAAGTAACGCTTTCCTTTTATATGTATCTGTTCCGTCTAAAACCATTGTATGGTTTTGTTTTCATGTTCAGGGGGCAATGTTGGTGTTGTTGCTAAACCTGTGAAAGTAAGCAAAATAGAAGTTTGCATACTGAGCCAACTGCTCGATCTTGGTCGCTCTAATGAAGCAATGAAAAATAAGTGAGAACCTCTATGCATGCTAATATATAGTTGTGGTTTTATGATGATTTTGAATCAACTGTTACCTTTACCCTAATATATTTCCACTTGGTAACCTAATGAAAGCCTATGGTCTTGCGCAGGAGGTTAGGCTAAGCACTCAATCTCAAGAATTGAACCTCCAGTGTAAATTGATTCTAAAGCTTTTAATAATATTTTGAGTATTTTCCCCATGCGAACAAGGTTTTCTACTATAGTGAAATATTCAGGTTGCTATTGGGGAATATACATGATTTTGTTATTTACTCTGGAGGCAAATCCACCTTATAACTTCAGAATAAAAGATTGTGTAGGTTGTTGTTTTCCATTAGCTTGGTGAAATCAGGTATAGTTTCACTTTCTAATATTTCCTTGGGCTTATGGAGCTATAAAAAGGGTGATTTGTTGACTGAAAATGTATTGATAATTGATAACAAAGCATAGTGCTTCTGAAATCAGGTATAGTTTTTTCTTACTGATGGACACCCTTATTCTGCTGAGAGGCCGATTAGTGGGTCCCTCCACGAGTTTCGAAAAGTTATGGTTGTTTCGGGTTTGACCTAACGAATTTGGGTCGAAAACAGGTGTGTTCATGATTTTGGAATTATATAGCGACAAAATTTTCTCTGCCTTGCTTGAATTTGTAGATCAAAATATCGACCACTCGACAGACGAAAAGTGTATGTGGAAACTAACCCCTAAAGTAGGAAATTTTAAATATGAAATTTAATTAGTTTTTTATTATTTAATTGGTAAATTCAATTTTGTATGTTGTTTAGTAGGTATACACAAGAGAATTAATAAAAGATTACATTTTTTAATCTCAAAGGTTTCGAAGTATAAAATCATTTTTCTTGGACTAAAAACTTGAGGCAAATTCTTATATTAAATTTAAAGCTAATATGACATATGAGATTGTTTGATGATTTACAAGGGTCTGAGCATATACAGCACGAGAGTATAAACCTCAAGTATCGTTGACTGGCTTGCAATGTCATAAGAACAAAACCAAGTTCATAAATTTGTTTGTTTTTTCATTAAGATGACGAATACATTTAGGCAAACCATGAGCTACATTTATTTATTAGAACTCAAGATCTATTAATTATATTTTTTCATTTTCTTCAGAACTTTACCATTGTATCTTCTAAGGAAAAAGAAAAATCAAGCTATCAATGTTAATGTATATTAATGTATGACCTAATTAGACAAATTATATTCTATTCTTTTTCACTAGCTTGATAATGCTAAGAGACACCATCGATTTCCGGTATTTAAACTATGTTTTTTCAAATCATTAAAAAATAGGGGTTTTTGCAGGAAACCACCCGCTATTTGTCGGAATTTGCAGGTAACCACCCGCTATTAACGTATTTATACTAAACCACCCAAATTCTATACTTTTCTTACAATTCACCACCCGTAAACAGTTTCCGTTAGATATTCCGTTAAAACATGCGAAATTACACTTTTACCCCTCCATTTTTACAGAAAATAAAAACTTTGAAAGTTATGGGGCACTTTTTGCAATTTCCTAAAAACGGATTGAAACCACCATCTTCATCCTTCATCTTCATCCTTCTTCCTCTAAAAACCACCATTGCAGCCACCACCTCCTTTCACAATTTTTTGCTTAGAAGCCCCAAATTATGGCAATTTCTAAGGATTTTGTTGCCCTAGAAATCTCATCTCCTCCAAAGGAGCCAGATCCAGATCGTTCTTGCTCTAAGAACTCAAATCTGTACGGCTTCCTCTTGCCATCTTCGATGGTGGTTTCCATGGAAACCTCCCGCTCCATTTGAAACCTCCCAAGTTTCCATGGAAATCCGTACGGCTTCCTCTTGCCATCTTCGTTCTTGCTCGAAGAACTCAAATCCGGATCTGACGAGTTCCCTCATACTCTGTTGTTGTTTGTAATCTCAGATTTAAGCAAGGATTGGATTTTAGAGGGATGGAGATTCAGATCTGAGTTGCGGTGGCTGTTGGTGGGGAGGCGCATTTTGTCGAACAGTTGGAAGGCGAGATGAGGGAGGCGGAGCTTGCAGAGGCGGGCGATGAGGGAATCGAATGCGTTCTTCCTGGGCAGGCCTGAAGGGAGGAGGGAGAGGGATTCAAAGAGTGGGTCGAGGAGGGGAAGTGAGCTGCTGGTGGTGGATTTTGAAGGTCGGTGTTGAAGCAGCCATCGTAGATGCGCTGGAAGAGGTTGAGGTCTTCTGATTCAACGACTGATTTCAAAAAGCAATAGTAGTAGGAGGAGGTGGGGTGCTCAGCTAGACGGTGGGGCTCAATCGTAGTAGGCAGATGAGAGGTAGAAGAACAAGTGTGAGGAACCCTAAATCCCAATTTGAGAAGGAACCTAATCTATAATTAATTCCCAAATTCAATCAATTTTTCATTAATCAGTAAGCAATCTGGTAATTTGGTGGTGGCTGCAATGGTGGTTTTTAGAGGAAGAAGGATGAAGATGAAGGATGAAGATGGTGGTTTCAATCCGTTTTTAGGAAATTGCAAAAATTGCCCCATAACTTTCAAAGTTTTTATTTTCTGTAAAAATGGAGGGGTAAAAGTGTAATTTCGCATGTTTTAACGGAATATCTAACGGAAACTGTTTACGGGTGGTGAATTGTAAGAAAAGTATAGAATTTGGGTGGTTTAGTATAAATACGTTAATAGCGGGTGGTTACCTGCAAATTCCGACAAATAGCGGGTGGTTTCCTGCAAAAACCCCTAAAAAATATTGTGTTTACAAATAATACAATGACGTTTTTCCCAAACAAAGAGACACACGCGTAGCCCAGGCTCTTAATTCCTATTTAAATCTTATCTATTCACACTATTTGATTAACTTCGACGTGTTAAGCTATATGCTTTAACCTATGGTGGTAATTAAATCAGTATAAACGCGTTAGGCTACTGGTACCTATTCAATGCATGAACTAATTCATTATCATCAACATTCATGAATTTTAATCAAAATACTTCATCTTCTCTTCGTTACAACCAATACAATTAATATCTACATTTCTTCATATTATTCAACTTCATAATATCAAATTTAGTTAATGAATGCACTCAATAAATTTTAAACATTAAAAAATTGTTAGTATTTATTAATACAAATTAGTCTAACAAAATATATCTATATCGAATTGGTGAGAATGTGAGGTGAGAAGTTGTAATTTAGCCATATACATAATTGTTTTTTTATATACGTGCCATGTTTTTATTAAAATAAATGAAAAGAAAAAAAATTAAATTAAAGAAAAAAGTTCGTTCATCGTCACCCTCCTTCATTCGAAGATCTTCGTCTTCTCTTCATCTCCACTATCGTTTGCCACCTATCTACACCCTAAATCGTCTATTTATAACATTATATTGTATATGAAAATCCGTAATTGCCCCGCGCGTATAATGAGCTTTTGATCTTATTTGTGTTGCTATCTTTTCCATTTAGTGTTATTGACTGTGATTGATGTTCTGTTTTAGGTCCGTGACATGGCATTGCAAGATTACATTGGGGTATCCTCAGTTAAGCACGCCACATATGTTCCACACACTGCTGGAAGATACCAAATGAAGAGGTTCAGGAAAGCTCAATGCCCCATTGTTGAGAGGCTCACCAACTCTCTAATGATGCACGGACGTAACAATGGAAAGAAGCTCAAGGCTGTTGTTATTGTCAAGCATGCCATGCAGATCATCCATCTTCTGACTGACCAGAATCCAGTCCAAGTTATTGTTGATGCTATTGTCAACATGTATTAATCTCAACTAACGCACCTTTTATTTTGTTACACTAGAATCAATGCGCATGTCTTAATTTTGTAAGAGGAAAATTGAATATTTATATACTATATGAACATGTGGGTCTTATGCGAACGAAAATTAGAGTTATATATGTTATAGGCTATGTTACTTGGACAGGTGTACCAATGACGGACACGGGTACCAATGTGGTTCATGATGAATTATGTTGCAGATCTAAACTGAATACCATTCAAGTGCTAGGGAACGAAATCACCAACATCAAGTGGAGTTGAAGACGCGCAAAGTCAAGAGTATAAGGGCCAAGAAGTTAACTTTACTTTCATATATGAATTCATCGTCATCTAATAGACTACCGAGTCTTCATCTGAGCTCTTAACTTCATCAAATCTTCGACCTTTACATTTTTACATCGGTATAACTTTCAAATGTCGACCTTTACATTTTTAATTCGATTTGACATTTGGGTTTTGTTCATTTGCTGTAGGATTCAGTTGGAATTGTGGCCAAGTTGTCGGATTGCATAGCTTCTAATGGAGGCAACATTCTTAGAGCTGACGTTTTTGTTCCTCCAAAGAAGAGCGTTTTTTATTCAAGAAGGTATTGCACTACTTCTTTTAGCACTAAATTCTTAGATGGTTTATTTACATTAACCAAAAACTGATGTTGTGTTATTATTCATATATGGCATAGTAAGTTAAGCTTAGATACAAGATTGGGTGTCTAACCTAAGTAACTTCTACAGGTGACCGCCTAAGTTGTAGCTTCAATCAATTTTTTACACAAAATAAACAGAGTGTAATGGTTTTTACTAATACAGTTGAGTTGATAATGACATGGTAAGAATGTAGGCAAGGAATGAGTGAATAGAGAAATATCTGGAAATACTAATAGAATAGTTGTACTGCCATTTGGAGAGTGAATTTGTGTTGCTTACATTATGACCAACTCTGTTTGTTTCTTGCAGTGAATTTAATTTTGATATTTATAATGGCCATGAAAGAAGATGGATGAGGACTTCCTTGAATTATCAAAGATGTTCCACCATTGCAAAAATCCTCAAAAGAAGGATGCGAAAAATTGGTTGACCCATTGCACTAGAGTTTTAGCTGAAAAGGGATTCAAAAAATCGATTGATCTTTTAAAGGACAATATAGATAAATTTATTTGTTTCTGTGTACAATGTTGAAAACCTCATTATTTTAGCAATTCGGGCATCTCACCTGGTCTTTTGAATCAAAATATCAGGATACAGATGATAATCTTCAAGAGAAACTTGGTACACCAGCCAATGACTCCATATCTAATTATGAAAATGCTAAAGTTTAGCAATCAACTGCAGAATAATTAGTTCATCCTGTTTTCAGTAGGATATTTGCTCACTCTGCGAGTCCTCTATTGTCTTCTATGATGCATCCTTAAGTCAATGGTAATGTTGATGTCAAGGATACATCAAATGAAGAAGTAGATCATGTATATGACTGTCAATCTTCATTTTTTACAGGGACTGTGGCTCTTATACATTCTATTTTGTCAGTGAAAAGGCAGATCAAAGTTTCTTCATCTTTTAATCTTCTTTTTCTTAAAGGAAAGCATTTTTTTTTGAGGTGTGATCATCATCTTTTTTTCCTATTATAGGTTGATGTTAGTAAAATTTCCCAATGATAAGAAAGTGTGGGTTGCTGGATAAATTTTATGTGCCAATTAAGCAAGTTAACCTTATACTCAATTATGCAGCAAAAAAAGCAATCTGAGTACATGGGCAGATGGGAAATGATTGATGTTTGCAAGCAAGCAATCTGGCATTCAACGTCGCCCTTGCCCTTCAGTTAAACGCCCATTCCGCCACTACAAACAGGTTTTTCTTATGCCACTTTCAAATAAGATCTCACATTTAAAATTCTTGATCCTCCATGGCTTGGGGTTTTGATTTGCAAAATTCGCTGAGATCAAAAATTATTTTACTCTCAAATTTTTTGAAGCCTCATTTTCTGTTGCTGTATTGCAGCTTTCTTCATATCAAATTAACTTGGGACAGTGGTTCACTGTAAGTCCATTACCATCATCCTCATCGTAGCAGAAGCTGCTATGGCAATGACAGTAGCAACAAAATTACACCGAGATAATGCGCCAATCTCAGTGTTGGTCTCGTATCATGTGTACCTTGAATTTAGCTGCTATCTTTTACAGCAGCTTACTTTGATTGGCTAATATTGCTGATTGTAAGTGCTTGGTGTTGCTCTAGATGAATAAGTCCTTTCATCGAATAAAATATTTGATATCTATCATGAGATGAGTTTGATATAGGGTTCAGTAATGTTCACAATTATGTTATTTTGAGTTTTCAAGAATATGATCTTTCTATTTTCAAGAAGTGACACTGCTCATCTTTCCTTACTGAGTTATGATCCTCGACTGTATTACCGAGGTAGAGGTGCATTTGAGTCTATCGGTGCTGGATTGGCAATGTCGCCTGGAGGTATTGCTTTCAAGGTACACATGTTATCCGGTTCTGCATCTGATATAAACTACTCCTCATTTTTTGTATCACACACATCCTCAGCTTGCAGTATAGTGTGTACTTTTTGCCTTTAATTTTTATTTATGTCATGAACCTACAAACTTGGTTTCATTCTTTTTAATTTAGTATTTGTAAGTCAGTACTTTGACCTATAATTCTTTTTTGCGTATTACACCCAATATTATTAGGTAAATTGTACTACATTGTATTGCTACTTGTAAATGATTAATGCGATGACACCGATGCGTAAGAGATTATGGTGTTCTTTATAATACGTTACTTTCTATTAATTTATATTTACAGAGAATTGTTTGAAGGAGCATTATGTAATCAAAGTTACTGAATTTCATGGGCGTTGCTGCTATTTTAATATTTTTGTTAATAGTCAAAGTAGCAATTCATGGTTAAAGTCATTGGTGTGGCAGTAAACTGAAGATGTGTCAATACACATGATGTGCTAAATTTACTGATGATGTATCTGTAATATCTGCTTATTCGTAAAATTTTGATTGACTTTGCTTTTATTCACTTATCATCATGATGACTGTGCTAACGGCCTTACAAGTAGCACAAATCATTCTTTCTTTCTCATTTCGTTGAGAGCTAATATCTAGATATCTAAAATCTGGATTACAATATTTAATCAAGAAAATTTAATGATATTTTTTCCCTATATTAATTTCAGCTTTCAGAGCTGGTGAATAGGGAAGAATATGGTGGTTGGTTGAGTTCAGTGGCAGAGTTCACTGTGAAGTCCTTACAGTCATGGAAGGTAATTTTAGCTTCTCCTATTTCTTTTAGTTACAACTCATGTTATTTTGCTAGAATGAGAGGGTACTGGTTGTGAGCATGGAAGCAAAAGTCCTAAAATTACCTCCTCTTTGCTAAGTTCTGCACAAAACCAAAGACCATTAGAATCACACAACAATTCAGGTCACTGGGATGTGACAGAAAAATTAGGTCCTCTTTATAGGTGATAAGCGGTATTTTACATAGCGCTACTATAGGTTATTAGCTTATTTTGTATAGGATTATGCTAGATGTTATGATATATTCTGTAATCATGGAGTTTTGGAGAGTTGAGTTACACATGAGATTACAAAAGATGATGTGGAGCGTTGAAGCATAAGAAGAAGAGTCGAAGCTGAAGAAGACAACAGGTAGCATTAGAGCAGCTGAAGACGAAGCCAAGGAAGCCACAGAGGGCAAATCCGCGATCGCGGGTCCCAAACCGCGATCGCGGAAAACCTACTGGACCAGCCAAGATCACAAAAGAAATTCCGCGACCACGGGTCCCAAACCGCGATCGCGGAAATGCCATCTGAAGAAGCCAGATTACAGAACAAAATCCGCGATCGCGGGTCACAAACCGCGATCGCGGAAATCCGCCAGAGAAGACTTTCTTCATTTGCCCGATTTAGTATGTTGTGTTAAGTTTTGTAACGTTTTTATAACGTTTTTAGCTTCAATTTGTCAGTTTAATTCTGCAGATACATATAGGTTTTAGGGGTTGATGATCTTGAAGGATCTTCTACATTCCATTTCCATGTTTTGAGAGTTTTTCCTCAAGAACTTCATGAGTTGCTAAGTCCATTTGTTTTGCTTGACATTTGAAGCTTTCGGATTGATTAAGTTGTAAGATTCCTTTCCTTTGTTCTACTCTTATGATTGTCTCTATTCTCTTGTGTGTATTGTTATTGAATTAGATTTGCTCATTTAGATTGGCCATCTTAGTAGTTTCATCTCATTCATATTGCTATTGTTTGGTTATTTCTAGTTGAAATACCATACTTGTTTGTAGCACACACAATTTGCATGAACTAGTTGTGAATGTCAATTGTGAAGAGAATTGAGTACATGTCGAGTATCTGACTAGTTGTCTATGGTATTGCATGTATCTATCCATTCCTGAACTTAAAGCTGTTTTATTATTGATTCTTGATAGTTTCAAGGTTATAGTTGAGTAAGGGTTATTAGGACTAGTTGGACTAATAACTACATTAGAACAGGGATTAGAACGATCATATGAGTAATTTGACATAGGATTAAAAGGAGTTTATGATCAACTTGTTAATCTGTTAGTGGATAATTGTCAAGTGAAACACCTTCCATTGATATATTTACAATCCAAATCAACCTTCGTTACTTTGTTCTTAAAACATACAAAAAAAAACCCTTTGGTTACTTACACTCGTTAATCATTATTATAACTTTAAGAATCGATAACCTGATTCCCTTGGGATTCAACCCTTGCTTGCCTACTATACTTGTTAGTGAGCTTGTTAGGATTACTTGACTTGGCATACTACAAATTCGCCTCGTCAATAGGCTATTCATAATTGCATGATGTATCATTATTCGTGTCTTATTTATTTAACTTACCAACATATTACATTTCAACTTAGGTTTCACTGAGCAGAAATCCTAACAGTGAAATGTTCCAAATTAAGCTAAATGGCACTTAATCTTGCATTATCTTCCTGTACAGAAAGATATAAATCTTCCAATCTAAGTTGTTGGTTTAAGTGGGTCACCAAAATGCATTTTGGAAAACAGAATGAACTACCAATGTAGAAGAAACATTCCCTTCCGAGAACTAAAAAGAATAGCCGAACAAATAATTTTCAATGTCACCAGATCATAGAGTTGTACATAGACAAACAAGAATCTCATATATATCTTCTTGCCTTTCGCATATAGTAAAATTTGGATCATATTGCACGTCTGTAATGCTGACTGCTGAGCATCACAATCTTGGCATATATTTCAGTGTAATATTTCACCTTTCTCCAAATTCTGTAACCAGTTAAGAATACACAATTAACTAAACATTTTTTATCACACTAAATGGTGGTGTTGACACACCAACAATTTTGTATTCCTATTATGAATGTAAAACCTACAAACGGGCTGATCTTGGTTATATAGCCTTATTGATTATTGATATGCAGTCAAACTTTGCAACACTTGATGAAAAAGTTGGGAAAGTCACAAGTAGACGGGTTGATCTTGATTTTGAAGAAGAGGGGTCAATCTTATGCATTGCGATGGATAGAATGAAATTACCGTCATTTCCATAGTATGAAATTAGAGTTACGTGAAGCCTTACTTTCATTTTTTGTATATATGCAATCCTGCTCTTCGTTATTGTGGTTGTAGAAGATCTTTGTTCTTATTTCAATAGACAAAGCTTTTTTTTTTGAGCGGATAATAGACAAAGCTTTGACGAATCTCCAAACTTTAATCTCCAAAGCTTTTTTGGTGTGGTGGTGAAAGGCCCTAAGTTAAGTGGTAACATATCAGGAACTGACCCGCTGAAAGACAATTGTCTACTTTTGCAAGCTTACATGCTTACTTTTATAATGAAACAGTCTTGGTCTTCTTTGTATGATTTTGTGTGGGATGAATTTGCAGAGATCAATTGAATTGCAGGAGGAGGGAGTGAACCTCAGATACACAATGTTATCACAAATTTATAGAGACAAAAGTGTATGCATCTATTTTCCTGTTTTGTAATTTATGTGATGATTGATAATGGGACCAGAAGAAGTTCCTCTCACTTGCTATTTGTTTGAACGATTATTAGTTCTGCTCAATCCAAGCCCGAGGAGGGAGATGCCAGATATGTTGATCTCTCTCACCGCTTTTGGTATCTTCACATTGTTTTTCTAGCATTTCGCTTAGGATTTTAGAGAGTTGGATGCAAGAATGCATTGGTTAAAGAATCAAAAGTCCAAGGAGAGATAAGGGAACACCTCAGTAATTCCATAATCAAGGATGTGCTGATGCGTTTTGTGGGTGCTCTTGGCTTAAAGACTGCTTTTACTGCCTATATGGGTAAGGATAGTTCGTGCTTCCCCTGTTCATCTTGCATTATTTTCCCATATAGTTTTGGCCTTCCGGGTGTAGCTTAAGTTGATCCTTTTTCCTCTAAACATCTATAAAGTGACTTATCCATACTTTGACATTCTGCTAACTTTTGAGATTGAGGCAAAGTTTTGTATAGTAGAAAATCAGAGGAATAAATTATTCAACTTGATTTTGTGCTAAATAGTTGCATTATTATTGTCGATTAATTAGGAGGGCCACAACCATTGTCTTGGTCAGTAAGGATCAAAGTGGAAATTGGTGATGCTAAAGGACTCTCTTTTCTGCATGATGCTCAAGTCATCTTTCAGGATTTCAAAGCGTCTAATATTCTTCTGGACACGGTATGTAACAAGTGCATTGCTTTTTTACTATATCACAATGTATGTTGTTCTAATAAATTCCACTGATGCAGAAATTCAGTTCAAAGCTTTCTGATTTTTGGTTAGCAAAGGCAAGTCCTACTGGAGATAGAACGCATGTTTCAACTCAAGTGATGAGTACTCAAGGTTAAGCTGATTTTTGGTCATCACATCTTTTTTTAGTTGTTCTCTTTTTAGTGACACCTGAGAAGGCTTCCCTGCTAAATGGTGTGCCCGACTCACGCCGAGGAAGATGACAACCACAACAATGTCATCATGAAAACGTCGGCACACTCCTCTGTCGATCTTCTTCATATCCGAATAAATCATCACCATTTTCTTGGAAGATATATGTAAAGTTGTCTTCACAAGCCTCTTAGCAATCCCTTGTAGAAATCAACACAAATGGATGATGAATCAATCATTCTAACGAATATTGAATTTATGTCTGATTTCTAAATGCAACCTTATGTTGCATGGATGCTTCACAAAAATATTCACTGCTTCGTGATTGCAAAACTGATCCCATAACCAATCTGAAGCGAAGATTATAAATTGACCATGTTGCTACAGTTCATGCAACGAAATTGCTGGCTCTAAACTCAGAATTGGCTTCTTGAAAGTTTCACGCATGCCAAACTTGATATACAGTATACAAAGGCTCTATATTGTACTCTGCCTTCTTCAAATACACATATCCTATGAATCTTGAAATATGCAGTTCAATTTCAATTCTGTAAATATAAAACTTGGCATGAAAACACTTATGCAGATTGCAGAGAAAAATCTTGACCTGAATCAGTTAATTGACTCGCCAAACATTATGTTTGAGCACAACAATATTGGAATCATGAGGGTGGAGAGATCTCAACTCCTGCATAATTAGAATCATGATCTTGGGTTGTTTAATAGTCCAGTAGCTCTAGCATTGTAGCTTTCAAGACTCCATCATTTGTGTTGAGGTAGCTGCTACACCTTTGTATCTTTGGAATCATTTTTAGATTATGTTGTCATTTAAGTTAATTAGTCTCCATGGCCGAATCAACATTATGCTGAGTTTTAGAAATTTCTCTCAAACTTAAGAAACACTGAATTGTATATCATGGTATCAAGAGTATGTAATGCACCTTCGAAAAAACAGTCCACTTTCCAATTTCGTAATGATAAGAATGTATTATGTATAGGTTCATTCACATACGAAATCAAGGTACTTCTCCATGGCCGAATCAACATTATGCTGAGTTTTAGAAGTTTCTCTCAAACTTAAGAAACACTGAATTGTATATCATGGTATCAAGAGTATGTAATGCACCTTCGAAAAAACAGTCCACTTTCCAGTTTCATAATGATAGAAATGTATTATGTATAGGTTCATTCACATACGAAATCAAGGTACTTCTCTTTTAATTCTCTCTCCCTATAGACTTTCATTTTAGGGAGAAAAAGGCCTCCTAATGAGCAGTGTTAACACACCCTCAATGTTATAAACGGTCAAATATACATGACTAATTACCGGTAGCAGCAAGCAACCAATCATATACTTTATCAATTACACGGTCCTAACATAGTTATCAAACGTCAAGCAAGCAAACAAAATAACTTAAATTGGTAGAGCCCCGCGTTATAAACATTTAAATGTCAACAAATCAACGGTATAAGCAACCACAAGCGACCAATTATATGCTTTAGCGAGTAATTCGTTGTAACATCAAACGATAATCTGTGAAATTCGACAACCACCCAAAATCTAAGATAACACATCGAAGGCGACATATACACATAGCATAAGAAACAGATGAATCAATCCAAATTATACCTGCGCGAAGCGCGGGTTTCCGGATCTAGTTTATATAATATAATTATTTACTATAGTTAAAAATCATGCAATTACAATTATATACTATAATTATATATTATTATGTAATATCACTAATTTATTACTTATAAAGTATAATCATGCATTATGTTTAAATATTACGAACTTAACGGAAACGACTATTTTGTTTTTAGGGCTTTTGGAAGGGTAAACGATGTCCGTTTTGGAGGGATTTTCTATGCACGGACCCGTATTAAATTTTTTTACAAGATTCTGAAAATTATTTTTAAAATTAATTTTTGGTTCGTGACAAAACTCCTCTTTTTCTTCGTGACGAAGATCCTCTTTAATATCTTCGAGACAAATCTCCGAATATGCTAAATAAAAAAAATGGGTGTGCCAAATAGTAAAGCCCTATCTTAAATCTACATACAAAACTTAATACTATATATATAGTCATAGACCTTTTCAACATGTACGTTTATGTGAGTATAGTTTATTAGGGTATCTTGGTTTCATCTTATAAACGTCACAACTTCCAAATGTGTCGGCATCATCGACAACTATATATCCATTTCCAATCCCCTACACGTAAAACCCAAGGGATAGATAGTTGTTTTTGTGGAGTTTGGTAATGTAGGACATGCCCATACCTTATACAATCAACTTTATATCCCAAAGAAAGTGACAAGATCCAGCGGTTCGGACTCAGTTTGACAACAAACTAACGTACACGTAAAGAAAACGTCTAACTTATGAGTTGATCGTATGGCTGACAATGGAGCGGGAAATTCCAATTCTCATCGAGGAATCCTCGCTAGAGATAGAGATGGGAAATTTATATGGAGACGAAAAATGAGGATGAGGAAAATTATACCTTTATTGTGGGAAAAATACTTCAATATAGTTATCAAAAAGCGATGACGGGGATGAGGCATAAGTTTAGAAAAAATAACGGTGATGAGGATGGGGATCATAATGCTAAACGGGAATGAGATGGTAAGATTAGTGTTCGTCCCATTACCATCCTTAGTTGATCAAAAAGCGATGACGACAACAACAACAACAACCATTACATCCTGGTAAGGGGGTCTAGGGGTCCGGATGGTTAAATTCTTAACCCAAATAAATTGAGAATAAGTGCTCGAAGTGACCCAAAGACGTATCACCCTACAAATAGCCGCATAAAAGTTTTAACCAATAAATATAGAATAAAACAAATTAAAGCCAAGCAACACCAAACCACCTGGAGTTTGTTGATCGACCGTCCAACCCAAGCTTTTGTAACCCGAATCTTCTCCCTCCGTAAAGCTATATCCTTTGTAATAACTTCGGTGGGTTCCAACAGAAAGATTTTTTCGAATAACTTCCATCCAACACTCATTCGGGCACACTTGTCTCGTCTAAATCTCCTAAAGCCAGAATCTCACAATTGCGAACTGAAGCACTTAGTGAGCTCCTCTGCACATGTCGACAACACTAAAGTCTTGATTCTCGCAACTTATCATTAATACTAGTCACACCAACTTTGTCTATCATAGCGTCATTCCTCATCCTATCTGATTTTGTGTAGCCGCACATCCAACATAATATTCACGTTTCAGTTACCATAAGCCTGAAAATGCTTATTTTTTCACCAAAATCTAAAAATGTACTCCCTCCGTCCCATTATTTGTTTCTTGATTCTCTTTTTCACACTATTCACAAATCAATGGAATCTTCGTAATTTCGAGCAATATATAAATCGAAACATAGTCATGTGTCGTCTTGTTTGATTCGTTTTATCGAGTACTTTAATAAAATTCAAAATTTATAATTTTTACTAATCTATAATTAGAGATATTGATAAAAACAAAACGCACATTGTCATACGTGCCCGAGAAAAACAAGAAGGAAATAAAGGGACGGATGAAGTATTGTATAAAGATATTAGAATTCTAGTAAAAGTTACAATTTTAACATAGTGATTTCTCATATCTTACCCATTGATAAAAACATACCCCTCGTTTAAAAATAAAAGTTTGGTGGCATTATTCAACATACAGTACAAATTTCCATTTCCTTGAATTCTGTGGTCCCAAACACAACAATACACCATAATTGCATAAATAAAAAGCATTACAGTTGTACTACTGAAACAGCTGCAGTAAAAGGTAATGCAGGGTACCATAAATAGGAAAAAGAAGAACAAGTTGAAGAAGAAGAAGAAAAACAGAGAAGTATGTTAGTGATGGGTTCTTTATGCAGTGGTCGGAGATGGAGTTTCAGCTTAGCTGCGGTGGTGCTATTGGCGGTGGAAAATGCGGGAAGCTATAATAATAGTTGTGATTTTTTCACAGGAAGATGGATAAGAGATGATTCATATCCAAATTACAATTACACGAGCTGCTCTTTTATTCAGAAACTCTTTAACTGTCAGAGAAATGGCCGGAAAGATGAATTCTACCTCCATTATAGATGGCAACCTCTTGCCTGTAATTTACAAAGGTAATGCCTGAATTTCTCCTTGTTTTTTTATTTGCTGCCATCAATTTCTGCACTTTTCTTCGTCGGAATTATTATTAGTTTCAAAATGTGAGAAATGAATATACTCCCCCTCGGTTCCTTTAAATTAGTCCCGTTTTTTTTCGGGAGTTTCCTAAAATTAGTCTTATTTTTATTTCTATCCATTAAATTTTATCTATAATACCCTTATTTTATTTATATTTTAACAACACTTTATCAATCAAACCAACATTTTTCATCTAATAAATTTCTCATTGGTTGAATTTTATGAATTAACGTGCAATTATTTACAATTTTATTTTGATTAGACTTGCTCTTAATTCAACCACAAAGACACGGTAAGACTAAGTTAAAGTTACCCACGGAGTAGTACGGTGGAATATGACTAAGATGATTAGCTTCCACAATCCGAATTTCTTTTCCCTTTTCATATTTAGCTGTCGGTGGAGTGTCATTTTAGCATTTAAAATTGATTAAAAAAATACCTATAATAGATTTGTCATTGCAGATTGCACGAAAAATTATATTATTCAGACACTTAAAAGCTACTCCAGAAATATATTGATGTCAAGGTATTTGAATGTTTTGGAGAATCAAATAGAGGTGCTAATGCATTAATAGCAAAGGAGAATAACATTAATTTGATTAAGTTCGTTTTAAGATTTTCCGGAGTAGTTCATGTGGGAGCGTAACTTGTTTCTCGGCTTCCATCCAACTTTATGTAATCTCAAAAATAGGAAAAAAATAACTCTTAACGTAGAAAAAATGAACAGATTGCGTTCAAAAAAAAGAAGAGTTTAGACATAATACGATCTTGTCGGTCTCAAATGGTAACCTTATACTCCGTTTCTTAGGAACATTTATAACTCATAAGGATGGTTTGAGATTGTCGGCTACTAATATTCGACTCTCAAATCTTGTCTTATGTCAAAGAGGAAACTATATAATAAAAAATGAATACTTAATAAACTATACTCTCCATCTAATTGTAGAAGTCTTGAGATTTGTATCGAAAAATATAAAGATAAAATAAAAATATTTTGTTCAAAAAAGCTACAAAGATATTTATATTGTATTACAAGAGTAGAAGGCTCGAAAAGGGTGTAATATTAGACATAGAGAGTATATTATAAAATATATTAAATGGTAATTTTATGTATTTGTACTGAGTGTTAAAATGATACTACTGACAAATGATACAGTAATTATTTATGAGAGAGTGTACATTTTATAAATATTGTCCATGTTTAGTAAATTATGTATAATTGCGGGATCAAGTAGAAGTTGGTGGCGCGTGGTTCGAAGATGTCACATGATGAGAGTATATACCACTCCCTTCGTCTCATATGGTTCTTTCCATTTCAAATAGTGTACACTATTCACGGTTGAAGAGAATCTTCTCGTTTTATCTTGATATATAAGAAAATATATATATATTCATATGTGGTCTTGTTTGATTTGTATTAATGTGTACTTTAATAATATCAAATTTTAATTATTTGTATTAACATACAACTAGAGATATTAAGGATACAAAACATACCTCGACAAATGTGCCGTTGAAAAATTGGGAAGAACATTATGGGACGGAGAGAGTACTTCGTAGTCCGGTTACTGGTCTGTGTCTGATCTTCACGCGCCTCACATTCAAAAACGACACTTCTATTATCAATTAAAAAATAAATATGGAGTACTTCCTCGGTCCCATAATTGTCTTGTTTTAAATTTGAGATTTTTGCGCCAAATCACCCCTTATTTGGCCGAATTTGCGTCAAACCACCCCTTATTTAACTTTTTGCAAGAAACCATCATTTTGTGTCATTCTGTTAACACCGAACCACCCTTCGCTCAAGTCTGTTAGTTGCTCCGTTTAATATTGTGAAAAGTCAATTTTGCCCCCACTTATTTCAAAAATTTGAGGATAAAAATGGTATTTGATTGTTGATGATAAATGGACCCAATATCTCACGATATTTTGAATTTTACCTGTAAAAATGGTAGCTAGTACTCCCTCCGTCTCCTATTGATCTTCCCATTTGTTTTTGACACATTTGTCGAGACACGTTTTGTAACGTTAATATCTCTAAATATACGACGATAAAAATTATAATTTTTTTATATTGTCAAAGTACTCACTGAGACGAATCAAACGATATTTCGCATGCCTATATTTATTTCTATATATTGGAAGAAAACGAGAAGATTCTCTCGATTTGTGAATAGTGTCGAAAAAGCAAATGGGTCTTATATTAAGGGACGGAGGGAGTAGTATTTTGTTGGTGACTAAGAAGGAGAACTCCAACGACGTTGGAAGCCGGACCACCAGGGTCAAACCCTGTTCTACTCCATCAAAGCAATCCCCGTCCTCTCGATTCTCTTGTTGTGCTTCGAATTTGTTGCTTATTTCATAGAATTTCAGCGCCCCCAATTTGCAGTTCCAGAATATCCTTGCGTCTCAATTGGCAGTCCGAAACGTTTTTCGATTTGAAGCACTTTCAAATCGGATCTAATATATCTCAAAGCTATGATCCCCAATTTGATTGTGCAACCAAAACCCTAGCTTTTCATGTATATCAAATTTTGCAAAAGAACAATATAATTATGTAAGTGCTTTAACCTAACAACTTATGGAGCAATTATTTAAATTTTAAGGCTTATAGCTTGGACCATGGAGTTGCAGAGAAACGGGGGTTGGAGGAAGAAGACGACCCAAATTGGGGATTCTATTTTTCCTTTTTTGAATTTATCACGATATAATCAAAATATCATCAAAATATCGCCTTCTTTACTAATGACAAATTTACCCTTAAATTTTATAACAAGCGAGGTTAAAATGGTAAATGCACACGTTTTAATGGAGAAGCTAACCGAAACTTGGCGTGGGTGGCTTCTTGTTAACAGAATGATACAAAAGGGTGATTTCTTGCAAAAAGTTAATTAAGGGGTGGTTTGACGCAAATTCAGCCAAATAAGGGGTGATTTGACGTAAAAATCTCTTTAAATTTTGACACTATTCACAAATCGAGAGAATCTTCTTAATATCATTCAATATATAAGATAAAACATAGTCATGAGTGGTCTTGTTTGATTCGTTTCGATTAGTACTTTAAGAATATTGAAAAATTATAATTTTTAATAACATGTAATTTGATATATTGACGATGCAAAACATGCATCGACAAATGTGCCGAAGTCGAACAGGACAAACATTACGAGAGGAGTAAATCATTATGTTCGGAAAAAGAGTAGTTTGGCGCGAAGAGTCGGTTTGTTGGGCCCACTTGTATCTTTTAACAGCTCTTCACGGTGCAAATTGGCGCCAACACACTTCAATTTTCATTTGCATATTTTTGTCATTCTTCCATTCACTTTTAATAAAATTAATCTGTTCTTATGATAAATGGTAAATGGTAATGCTAATAAATGTAGGTATAATATGTATAGGTTTGATGGGCAGGATTTTGTGGATCGATTTCGAGGAAAGAGTATAATGTTTGTGGGCGATTCGTTGAGTTTAAATCAGTGGCAGTCACTCACATGTTTACTGCACTCTTCACTTCCAAATGCCACTTTCAATATTACTCGTCAAGATTTTGTCTCTGCTTTTACCCTCCCGGTAATTTTTCTTCTCCCTTGCACATTTCTTATTTTAAGCAATTTAATGATCCACCAAGCTAGATGAATGGATTGCTTGTAGTTCAAATCTAATCTAACCTGACTCATTAACCTTGAGTTTGTGTCGAGCATTAACTTGTTTTTTTACAAGCTTATATATACATCAAATCGTTTATTTGAGAAAGTAAAATGGACGCAATGAGTTTTAGTTTAAGCTTTATAAAAAGCATTTGTAATAGTGTGGAAATAATTGTTTGGGCAGGATTATGGACTAAAAATATTGCTTGATCGAAGCGTATTTCTTGTAGATGTTGTTGGAGCCCAGAAATTGCGATCACGCGACACAACACTTCGCGTGACACAGGGCGTCTGGACAATCAATTTATGTAATACTATTCGTCGTCTTCTTCCTCGAAATTAACCTCACTCTCGACACCTGACACTTGCGTAACTTAATCGAGAAGGAAACCGGCTCCGGCTCTTTTAAGCTCCGATAAGAAAGATACGTAAAACCGAACTCACAAAAACAACGCAAGTATACGCAAAAGTAAAGAAAAGTAACGTGAAAGGAGAGTATATTATCAAAGACGTCACGTTTCAAGCTTTACAATAAAACGAGAAACTCAGATACCGCTTATAACAATACTAAGGCTTTACAACGAAACTATCAGTGATACAACAAGTGCTTTATGCCTAAATTCTTCTAGGAGATAGTATTTCGGAAGTTTGTGGTTAGGGTTTGCTCTTGTGCTTTTCTTCTTCTTTAGAGGGAAGTCTAGCCTTTTTCTCTTATGATCCGGCCCCCTTTCCTTATCCATAGGGTTGCGCTTTTATACTATCACCTGGGACCCACGCGAGTCTATTACCGTTTTGCCCCTCGATACTTAGTCCCGTTGTATTCTCTTATTGGGCTTCACCTGTTTATGGGCCGCTTTATTCTTCTGGGCTGACTTCTTGGACCGACCCGGCACGCGATTCATGGGCCTGACTCAACTCTCTATGGGCCTCGCGAGCCCATCGAGAACCGGCTCCAACATCCAGCCCCCCAAGCTTTCATGCTGAATAGCTGAAGGCTTGGTCCTGTCTTCTTGAAGTCGCGTTCTCGATGTAAGCTTGGCTCTTAAACTTTGCACATTCCCATCGCGTGATAGGGTCGCGTGTATTTCTGTTTCGTTTTCTCTGGGCGACGTTTTGAATTCGAAAACTTTACGAATTCCCGCGCTGAGCGCATGTCGTCCACGTGTTGACTCATTATTGCACCCCTCTTTCCCTCGATTTTTTCTTATATATACCTATTCTCGTCTTCCTCTTTCCCTTTTCCGCCATAACTTCCATTTTCTCTGCAACTTCTCAAACCCGCTGTACCCTCCACTTTCTCTGCAACACTCTTCGCCGGTGCTTTCCTTCCTTCTCCATCGTCATCTTCGCCATCGTTCGCAGTCGATTCTCCATGGCAGGTTAGTCTTCCGCTCTCCTTTCTCTTTTCTACTTCGTTTCTTCGATTTTTTAGGGCCTCCATCGTTGCTCCATTTCTTCTCGCCCGCAGAAATTACACTTGGTTCTTTAGAATTGCGAGGCTTCTGAAGGTCATTCTTTGTTCATTGGGTGTTTTTGCGTTGTATCCCATTTTGACTCTTATTCTTTGGTGCGTTCGTTTGGGAAAAAACGTGTTTTGGTCAATTTCTGCCATCTTCGACCTTCGTGGTGTTCTTCGTGTTCTTGGGCTTGGTCCATTCTGATGTCGTTTTGGCTTCCCTTTTGATTCTTGAGTTTCAGCTTTTCCAGGGATTTCTTGTTTGTTATAGCCTCGCGTTAGTTACCTTTAGACACGCGTTGCTCCTAATTTTGACGTTCTTTTTTTCCTTCTTTCCATCCCTGGAAAACTGAAACTTATTTTGCCTATGCTTTCAGGTAGCGATGATTTTTATGAACGCTCAGCTCGGGCTGAGTATTCGGGGCGTACCACATCCGGATCTGAAGGGGGTTCTGGTGATCGCGAGCCAAACTCTCGTAGACGATCTCGCATTTCTAGAAAATCCAAGAAGAGCAAAGCGAAGACGCCCAAAAGACCCAAAACCAGACTCCCGTCTCGCGTCATTCAAGAGCGAGCCGAGACCAATTACGGTCAATTCGCCAGCTTTTTCTCTTACAAGGGGTCTTTGCCCTACGTAGTTATAGAGAAACCCTTTCTCGCGGGTCCCGGACGCGTGAGTATCCTTACAAAGAGAATCACGCATTCTCGCACCCTAGTTCCCAACACCGCCCAACGTAGCAGTCTTACCTTTGATGATCTTCGTCGCCTTGCTACGCGATATCCCTTCCCTGAGGGGACCGTCTTTGCCCTCCCCGATCTCGAAGGCACTTCTCTCGACCAGTATGGGTCTTTCTTTGCTTTAAGTAGGCAGTCTTTAGAAGCCGGCTTCCGTCTCCCTTGGACGTCCTTCCAGATTGAAGTAATGGCAGATCTAGGCTTCAGCCCTTCTCAGATGCATCCAAACTTCTGGAGCTCTCTGATTGTCTACATCATGCGATGTCAGGACATTGGGATAATTCCTAATACTCCTCACTACGCGCTCATCAATTCGTATAAGAAGAACTCTCGCGAGGATGGGTTTTACACTGCTCAAGCCAAGACTCCTAGTGCCTTCCGATTGCCTTCGAAGATCGAGGGGTGGAAAACTTGTTGGTTTTTAGTCTGTCCCCCTCCTGGCTCTGAAATTTCTGTCCAGGTACGCGAGCCCACTGCGAGAAGGGCCCCATGCTTTTTCCCCAAGGAGACTCGCGACAGATTCATTCGTGATTACAAGGATTACCCCGACAAAGCAGTTCAAAAACGTTTTGAGCTGGCTATCTCGGACTCTTTACTGGTCGCCAGGGGACTTAGTCTCAAGGCTCATGCCCTAGGTTTTTGTTTGTTTTTGTTTCGACACTCGCGTTTATTACGATTATTTACACTATACTCACTTGTGGTGGCTTTTGCAGATGCTGACTTTTTCGCCGATCTTCCGGATCTGGGGGGGTTGGCCCTTGATGATTCGGGCGCGCTAACAACCATCGAGGCGCCTACCCGCATGGTCTCATCCGTCCCTGATCCGACTCCTACTCCCCCAGCCGCTGCTTCGGAAACACCAACGGAGCTTGCGACGACAGTTTCTGAGGACGCTCCTCCGGTCCAGACGTCTCGCGTACCTTCGGTTCGCGATAAGGGGAAGCAGAAAATCGTCGAGAAAAAACGCAAGAGGACGACGGAAGTGGAGTTTGTCTCCTCCCCGGAGCCTACTGATACCCCTGTCGCGAACTCGACTTTCATCCATAGCTTATCCGCGACGCGTGCGTTCATTGAGACGATACCGACCGTTTTTCCTCCCGCACCTAGCCTCTACGAGGAAATTTCGGAAAGGCCTGGCGGCTTGTCCAAACTTCTTTTCGCCGTAAGTCTCCTGTTTCTACTTATTTCTTGCTTTCTTGGGGTGTTTTTAACTCTTCATTTTTGTAGGGGATGAATCTCATCGCGAGCGCGACTCAAAAGGTGCTTGCCGCTGAAGATGAACTCAAGGAGCTGAGGGAAGAGGATCAGTCGACTCGCGACGCCCACAGAGCGGCCAAGTCTAAGCTTATGGGAGAAAAGAAAGCCTTGGAGGAGGAGCTTTCGAGGGCCAAGACGACGATGAAGGAGATGGAGGGTGAGCTCGCGTTCCTGTCAGTGAAAGACGCGAGGATAAAGGAGTTGGAAGCTCAGCTTGCGTATGAGAGGTCTACTCATGTCAACATCGTCACTGAGTACAATACGCAATTGAACGACCTTAGACAGGAAAACGAGAAGCTCCACGCGACGATGTCTGAGAGAATCGCTTACGAGAGGAACATGGCGGTGGAGGAGTATTGCGGGGGTTATCGCCAGCGTGCTCGCGTTGATTTTTACAAGAATGCTGCCAGCACGCTTCTCCTTTGCATGGTAAAGATGCAGATGCTGAAGTTCAAGGTTAAGGACTTCCCTTTCAATGCTCAGGACCTGTGCGGGCTTTCTACTGATCTTCCTGAGTACCAGCCCCCTTTGCCCGGAACCTTCATTGATGACGGGGAGACTCCACTCGAGGCATGGGGAATTACGCGTCTTGCGCCTGAGAGGGGTATAGTTAAGGGTAAAGAGAGTCAGGTTCTCAGGCCCCCTCTCCCGAAGGTGGTCGCTCCCCCTCCTGTTGAGAAGCCAGTTCCGAGCCCTCCTTCTCCTTCCCTCTCGTCTCGCAAGAGGAAGGTGTTCGCGTCTGATGCCCTCCTCGACACTATTCAGCCTTCAACGCGTTCTAGTGTAGATCATGCGGGTGGTTCAGGTTCGCGAGCATCTGGTGTTCGAGATGTTGTGGATCTGGAGGCGGACAGCGTCGAGGACGCGGAGACTGCTGCTAAGACTGTTTCTAAGTAACGTCTTTTGTCTTGAACAATGTTTTTTTTTTTTTTTTGCATCCGGAATTGGGATCTTTTGTAATCAACTTCTGTTTAATGTGGGTATGATGGTTACGAACTTTGTGCTCTCCTTGTAATTAACTTTTATGTTATGGGTATGATGGTCGCGAGCTTTACATTGTTTCTATATTTTGGCTCTGCTTGTTTTGTGCACATTTATCTCGTCTCGTCCCCCCCGTTTTGCGTTTCGGAAACATGAGTAAGTTTGCGAAAAAGGAAAATGCAAAGAGATAAGTGTCGTAACTACGATTCATCCTGTACATTTAGGCAAAACTGACTTGTTACATAACGTCGTGAGAGTAAGCATTGCAAACTATTCTTCTGCTAACTATTGCATGATCGTTACACGCGAGGTTCATCTTTAGTCTTTAGCCGCGGCGCAGTAGGATAGCATTTCCTTGGTGTGGTTGTCATGGAGTATTCTTGGTCTTTGTCAAGCATTTAGTCATGGTGCTGCTCTTGCGTGGGATACCTAGCACTGCACATGTAGAGGAGCATTTAGCTTTTGGTTTTTATCCTTAGGTAGTAGCACTGCGCATGACGCTAACCCGCCCATACTTTCGCGACCAAGGGGAGTTTTTTAGCTCAGCCCTGGAAGCTGGAAGCACGAGCCGTCCTCACTTTCGCGACCAAGGGGAGTTTTCTAGCTCAGCCTTGGAAGCTGGAAGGAAGACACGCGACTGGGGGGGTTTTTTTAGCCCAGCCCAGCCGTCTACGCTTTCGCGACCAGGGGGAGTTTTCTAGCTCGGCCCTGGAAGCTGGAAGCACGAGCAGTCCCCACTTTCGCGACCAGGGGGAGTTTTCTAGCTCAGCCCTGGAAGCTGGAAGGAGGACACGCGACTGGGGGGGTTATTAGCCAAACCCGGCCCAGCCGTCTACGCTTTCGCGACCAGGGGGAGTTTTTTAGCTCAGCCCTGGAAGCTGGAAGCACGAGCAGTCCCCACTTTCGCGACCAGGGGGAGTTTTCTAGCTCAGCCCTGGAAGCTGGAAGGAGGACACGCGACTGGGGGGGTTATTAGCCAAACCCGGCCCAGCCGTCTACGCTTTCGCGACCAGGGGGAGTTTTTTTTAGCTCAGCCCTGGAAGCTGGAAGCACGAGCAGTCCCCACTTTCGCGACCAGGGGGAGTTTTCTAGCTCAGCCCTGGAAGCTGGAAGGAGGACACGCGACTGGGGGGGTTATTAGCCAAACCCGGCCCAGCCGTCTACGCTTTCGCGACCAGGGGGAGTTTTTTAGCTCAGCCCTGGAAGCTGGAAGCACGTGCAGTCCCCACTTTCGCGACCAGGGGGAGTTTTCTAGCTCAGCCCTGGAAGCTGGAAGGAGGACACGCGATCCGACTACGTTCCCTGTGCTTTTCATGTTATAATAACCACAAGTATTGTGAACGTACCTGAATTTTTCGGGTGGACTAGGCGTAGAAACGACGAAGCCGCATCACGTTCCAGGAGTTGGCAATGTGATTTCCAGAGTGGTCCTTGAGGCGATAAGCCCCGGGCGCGACTTCGCGATCTATAATGTAAGGTCCTTCCCAGTTGGGGTCGAGCTTTCCCCCCTCTGTTCTACGTAGCACAAGGTCTCCTCTGGCAAATCCCCTCAGTTTTACGTTCTTGTTATAATATTTCGCAACGCCCGCTTTATGATTGGCTGCTCTGATGGTGGCCAGGTCGCGAGTCTCTTCTCGCATTTGCAACTCTAGCTGCATTTTTTCGTCATTGTCGTCCGGACTATACTGAATCACGCGGTCCGTAGGCACAATGAACTCGACCGGTACTGTGGCCTCTATTCCATAAGCGAGAGCAAATGGCGTTTCTCCAGTTGCTTTCTTTACTGTGGTCCTGTTTTCCCAGAGTACTAGGGGTAACACTTCGGCCCACATGCCTTTGGAGCCTTCTAGCCGTCTTTTCAAGTCCATGACAATGCTTTTGTTCACTGCTTCTACCTGGCCATTGCAATGCGGGTGAGCGACTGAAGCAATCCTTAAAGTGATCCCTATGTCTCTGCACCATGTAAACAATTGCGGCGAATTGAATTGTGGTCCCCTGTCGGTTACGATCTCGTGAGGGAGGCCATACCTGCAGATGATGTTTCTCCAAAGGAACTTTTTAACCGCCGGGACGGTGGTGCTCGCGAGGGCTTCGGCTTCGATCCATTTGGTGAAATAATCAACCGCTACAATGATGTACTCTAGTTGACCTGGCGCTTTTGGTTTGAAAGGTCCCAATAGATCTAGTCCCCACATCGCGAAGGGGCAAGGGCTCGACATTATCTGCAACTCAACACCTGGTTGATGACATGCCGGGGCAAAATACTGGCATGGCTTGCAACTCTGAGACTCGCGTTGTGCGTCTTGTTTCATGGTGGGCCAGAAACTTCCCTGCCTTAATGCTTTATAGACCATTGGTCTCCAACCCGCGTGAGTTCCGCATAACCCCGCGTGAAGCTCCTTTATCAGCACGTCACTTTCTATCTTAGTCAAGCATTTAAGCTCGCGTGGTCCGTATCCCCTTTTGTAAAGTTCTCCACGACACATGTAAAAACGTGCAGCCATGGAGACAAGCTTTCTCATTTCTTTCGGATCTGAAGGACCTGTTCCGTTAGCGAGATACTGAATTATAGGGGTGCGCCAGTCGCTGACTGGCTCGCTTATCTCCATCAGTTCCGCCTGATTGCTTATGGCGCTTTCAGACTTCACGAACCAAAAGTATGGGGCCTTTCCTTCTTTGATAATGGCAGTGGGACCTTCGCTAGTGCATTCTATATCTCCATACTGAGTTTGGGAACCTCGCTTCGCGAGTTCATCAGCTCGCGTGTTTTCCTCTCTGGATACCGCTTCAATTTCAAAATGCCCGAGCAATGAAATCAGGGCTAAGGCCCTCGCGTGATATTTTGGGAGATTGCCTGTCCTGGCTTCGTAGGTCCCATTGATCTGATTCACGACGATCTGAGAATCGCTCACGCACTTTACCACATGTACCCCCGCGTGAACGGCTATTTCCAGCCCTGCGATGAGTGCTTCATATTCTGCTTCATTGTTCGTGGCTTTGAACCTTAGTGCAATCGCGTGATCTATCTTATCCCCAGCCGGGGAAGTCAGGACGACTCCAGCCCCGCAACCATCTACGTTTGCCGATCCATCAATGTGCATCACCCACGCGGGGTGTTCCGGAGCTATAATACCTTTTTCTAGTTCTCTGAAACTTGTTTCAACTATGAAATCTGCCAAAGCTTGTGCCTTGATGGCGGGTCGCGGTCTATAGACTACGTCAAACTCTGTCATTTCAATGACCCATTTAGCGAGCCTTCCAGAGGTTGTTGGTTTATTCATAAAAGACGGTAGGGGTAAATCCGTCAGTACTTCGATGGGATGAGCATGGAAATAAGGTCGGAGTTTACGAGCGGCTGTTATTAACGCGAGCACTGCTTTCTCAACGGGTGAATATCTGGTCTCGGCCGACAAAAGTGCTTTACTGACGAAATAGACGGGGACTCGTTGCTCCTTTACTAAAACAGCGCTAACTGCACGCGTGCCAGCCGCGAGGTACAGCTGCAAGCCTTCACCAGGTATTGGGGACGCGAGGATTGGGAGTTTAGCCAGATGTTCTTTAAGACTCGTAAATGCCCTTTCACATTCTTCAGACCATTCGAAGCTTTTAGGCTTTCTCAGTATGTCGAAGAAGGGAAGGTTTCGCTCCGCGAGTTTTGCGCAAAACCTTCCTAAATAGTTGACCTTTCCCACGAATCTTTGGACGTCGTGAATGGACCTTGGTGGTTGTAGATCTATTACGGCCTGGACTTTGTCTGGATTGACTTCGATACCGCGTGCACTGATCTGAAAGCCTAGGAACTTGCCTTCGGTGACTCCGAAGACGCATTTCTCTGGATTGAGGCTCATACCGTACTTTCTCAGGGTTTCAAAGACCTCCGCCAGGTCGCGAGTATGATCCGCTTGCTTTTTGCTTTTAACCACTATATCGTCAACATAGGCCTCTACAGTGTCACCTCTTTGGTCGCTAAAGATCATGTCCACCAGTCTCTGGAATGTAGCCCCCGCGTTTTTCAAACCGAACGGCATTACTTTATAGCAGAAGGTTCCTTTGTCTGTGATAAAAGCAGTGTGCCCTGAGTCGGCCGGGTTCATCATTACCTGATTATATCCAGAATACGCGTCCAGAAAGCTTAGAGCTTCATGACCCGCGGTGGAGTCTACCAACTGGTCGATCGAGGGTAATGGATAACTGTCTTTGGGACATGCTTTATTGAGACCAGTGAAATCTACGCACATGCGCCACTTCCCCGTCCCTTTGGGATTTTTCTCTACCATTACAACGTTTGACAGCCACGTTGGGTATTGCACTGGTTTTACGAACCCTGCTTTAATTAGCTTCGCGAGTTCTACCGCAGCTGCCGCGTTCTTTGGTCCCGCTTGTTTTCTTTTTTTCTGCCTACGCGGCTTAACCTCTGGACTAATGTTCAGGGAGTGGGTCATGACACTTGCCGGGATCCCTCTTAAATCCTTTGGCGTCCACGCGAACACATCCCGGGAGCGGGTGAGTAAGGTCTCGATCTCTTGTACGACTTTTTGATTCAGTCTCCCCTCTACGTAAAGTTTCTCCTCTTTGTTGGGGAAAGGAGTGATTACCTGCTTTTCAAACCCATCAAAATGCGGCTTATGCCCTTCCCCGTCTCCCTCAGTATCTCGCGGTCTAGGTGAGGCGCGAACTTCTAACTCAGCTTCTCCCAGAACGCGTGGCAATCCAGGAATAAATAATTGGTTGGCAAGTAAGGTCTTGGTGCTGCCCTTTTCGGACGAGACGTAGCAGATACGGCTCTCCTCTTGATTTCCTCTCGCGACCCCTACTCCTGTCAATGTTGGAGATTTTAAACAAAAATGGCAGATTGATACGACCGCCTCAAACCTGCACAGCGTCTCGCGTCCCAGTATCGCGTTGTAGGAGGATGTTATTGGGATCACCACAAAATCTATCTTTTCTGACCTTCTTGACCCTTTCTCTTCACCCAAGATGAGATCTAAGGTGACGACGCCCAATGCCCTTACGCTGTCACCCGCGAAACCTACTAGCGTGGTTTTAGTGGGCCTGAGTGTAGACTGATCAATTCCCATTTTCTCGAACGCGTCCCAGTATAGTATATCGGCTGAGCTCCCAGTGTCGACGAGGATTCTTTTTACCAGCTTGGTTCCTATCTGAGCATGGATGACCAGTGGATCAGCGGCCTCGACAGCCCAGGTATCTACCTCTTTGTCACTGAAAGCAAGCGTGTAAGGTTCAGACTTCGATCTCGCGACACTATAGATCGGTTTTCCCTGAGGCTTGGGTGCGTTGTTAACGAGTCTTCGCTCTCGTTTGCCCAGGGACATGGGTTCATGGCGGCCCGCGATCGTGCCTACATGGCCGTCCATGCGAGGGAAGTTCTGGGACGGGTGGCGATTAGGTCCCTGATTCTGGTTATTTCTCGCGGGGGTTTGCTGTCTCGTCTCATTTTTCGTTCTACTGCCTCCCCCTTTACTCCACGCTCCTCTGTACGTGACGCCGTGACCTGCATCAACGCTTCCCCTTTGAGCAGTCAGGACCTCCTGCTCACTCGGGTGATGTCGTCGCGACCGACACTCCAATGTAGAGTGAGTATTTACTCTGTGGTATTCGCACCAGGTGGTGGGCCCCTGGCGGTCATGACTACGATCCCCACTGCCCTCAACATCGCGTCGGTTGTCCTGTTCGGCTACAAAATTTTGCGATTGGAATTGATTCTGATCGTGATTTTGGCCCCTGAACTGTCTTTGACCCTGATTCTGATCTTGAATCTGTAACCCGGGTGCTCGCGAGTCGAACTGTTCTTTCCCGTGATAACCCTGATGGCGCTTATTCCCCCAGTTCGGGTTTTCTTTCTTATGACCCTGAGCGGGCTTGCTCTGATTATTTCCCTTCAAAGCGACTCCTGAGTGTGCTTCCACATTAATTTCTGTGTACGCTCTCTCGAGCATGCCTTGGTAGTCTAAATCTCTCTTGCGGTATAGGTATTGCTTGAAGGTGCTTCCATCATTGAGCCCGTCAAGGAACGCGACCCGAGCGGTTTTATCATGGAAATCTTCAGCTTCCAAGATCTTTTCCGCGAACCTCTTAACGTAGTCCTCTAGTGATTCATGCGGCCCTTGTTTGACTCCTACTACCTCTTGCATTGTCACTTTTCTCTTCCTCGAGGAGCCGAAATGCAACAAGAAACTTTTCTCTAGATCGGCGAAACAATGGATGCTTTCTGACGGTTGGTTGAGCATCCAGGTCATGGCGGGTCCCGCGAGCGTGCCTGGGAAACCTTTGCACATTGTGGCCTCATCAGGGCACCTCGCGAGCATAGCATACTTGTAGCGTGCTAGGTGCTCGCTGGGATCTTCTTTACCATTGTACTCTTTTATGATAGAAAATCTGAAATTAGGCAGAGGGACTGACCTGACTATATGCCCCGCGAAAGCAGTCGGGCCGAACAAGAGTGTCGGGTTGACGGACGGATAGGCCTCAAAGGCTTGCCGCGGGTGGGTGGCCTGGTTGTAACAAGGTTCCCCCTCGTACTGGCGGCGAGAAGGTCTTTGCTCGGCGTGAATCCCCTGTCCTCTTCCTTCGGTTCTCTCCCTGTAAGATTGATCTCCCGCGTGACTTGCAGGGGGTTGATTCAAATCGAATCTACCAGGGTGACAAGGCCTTTCGCGTCCTTCGACCCTTGTTCCATGCGACACTGAAATTCCGTCGTCAGGTACGTGTTCAGCACTCTCTTCCGCGACCGATTGCCCTCGTCCGCTCTGACTCTGTTCGTGCTCGCGTGACCGAGTACTTGGCCGTCGCTGGTTTCGGCTTCCGCCCGCACTTTGTCCCATCGTCTGTAGGTAAGCACGATATTGTACCAGTGCGGGTCCTGCCAGAACAATTTCCTCATGTACATGTGGAAAACGTGGTCGCGTGCTACTTACGTCTTGAGTTCTCATTTGGCGAGGGGTGTTGTCGCTTCTTTCGCCACTGGTATTCATCTTCTCAGATAGTTGTATTAGAAAACACTTCGCGAGTATAGATAGTAAGCCTTACTTGTGCGAGGAGGTCCCCACGGTCGGCGCCAGTGTTGGAGCCCAGAAATTGCGATCACGCGACACAACACTTCGCGTGACACAGGGCGTCTGGACAATCAATTTATGTAATACTATTCGTCGTCTTCTTCCTCGAAATTAACCTCACTCTCGACACCTGACACTTGCGTAACTTAATCGAGAAGGAAACCGGCTCCGGCTCTTTTAAGCTCCGATAAGAAAGATACGTAAAACCGAACTCACAAAAACAACGCAAGTATACGCAAAAGTAAAGAAAAGTAACGTGAAAGGAGAGTATATTATCAAAGACGTCACGTTTCAAGCTTTACAATAAAACGAGAAACTCAGATACCGCTTATAACAATACTAAGGCTTTACAACGAAACTATCAGTGATACAACAAGTGCTTTATGCCTAAATTCTTCTAGGAGATAGTATTTCGGAAGTTTGTGGTTAGGGTTTGCTCTTGTGCTTTTCTTCTTCTTTAGAGGGAAGTCTAGCCTTTTTCTCTTATGATCCGGCCCCCTTTCCTTATCCATAGGGTTGCGCTTTTATACTATCACCTGGGACCCACGCGAGTCTATTACCGTTTTGCCCCTCGATACTTAGTCCCGTTGTATTCTCTTATTGGGCTTCACCTGTTTATGGGCCGCTTTATTCTTCTGGGCTGACTTCTTGGACCGACCCGGCACGCGATTCATGGGCCTGACTCAACTCTCTATGGGCCTCGCGAGCCCATCGAGAACCGGCTCCAACAGATGTAGTGAAGGAAAGTATAGGGAGAGTCTTGAAACTTGACTCGATAGAAGGAGGCATTCTATGGAAAGACATTGATGTTCTTATATTCAACACGTGGCATTGGTGGACTCGTCGCGGACCCACTCAACCGTAAGTTACAAAACTAATGTGTATACACTAAGTTAGGTTTATTATTTTCCATACTCCAATTATTACATTTCAATAATTTAACCATGCATGCATGCAGTTGGGACTATATTCAAGATGGAAATGTCACAAGAAAAGACATGGATAGAGTAGTTGCATTTGAGAAGGCACTTGTTACATGGGGCAATTGGGTTGACCAAAACGTTGACCCTTCCAAAACCAAAGTGTTCTTCCAAGGCATTTCTCCTTCTCATTACAAGTATGTATGTTTTACCGTCTCAATCGACATAATTAAGTTAGAAAAATCGATAAAACTAACGCTTATGATAATATGTTTTTTCGGTTTCATGTTTAGTGGTAGCGAATGGCATGATCCTCTCAAGGGAAGTTGCTTAGGACAAACGGAACCAATCCTAGGCTCGGTTTATCCAGGAGAAGTACCAAATGTGGTGACAGTGCTAAAGAGGGCCCTAAGCAAGATAAAGAACAATGTGACATTGTTAGACATAACAATGTTGTCTTTGCTTAGGAAAGACGGGCATCCTTCGATTTACGGGCAGTTCGACAAAGATTGTAGCCATTGGTGTCTTGCTGGAGTTCCTGATACATGGAACCAGATTCTTTATAACCTAATTCTTTTGGAATAACATCTAATTTGATTGTCACACTAGGATGGTGTTGATTATTTGTAATAGTCTCATTGCGAAATTTAATACTACTCCAGGTTTGGAATGTGATATATGTGATATATACATTTGTATAGACCTGACAAACGGGTCGAACAGGTCGTGTTCGGGTTTGGGTCAATCGGTTCGGGTCGAAAACAAGTTCGGGTCAATCGGGTTGACAAAAAAATTTGGGTTGAACGAGTTCGGGTCGGGTCGACCCAGGGGGTTTCAAATGTCCGCGTTTTTTTATTGGAATTAAGAAAATAAACCTTTTAAAAATATTTTTATAATAAAATTAATATTGTTATTTTTTAAATTTAAATAAAATAAAATATGTAAAAAGTGGGTCCCTCCACGAGTGTCGAGAAGTTTGGGTCGGTCCGGGTTTGACCCAACGTGTTCGGGTCGAAAACGGGTTCAAACACCTTTCGGGTCGGGTTGGGTCGAATATTTTTCGTGTCGGGTCGTGTCAGCTTTTGACAAGTCTACGTTTGAACGATTCGTACACCTGATTATTTTACATAAGAAAATTAAGAAGAAGGATTACTCAATCTCCTTTTTTACTTGGTTCTAAGTTTTTAGGTGCAAATGTGCAATGGATTGATTCACATTCATTGTATTTTCATTCGGTTCGGTTGTTCTGCTGCAATTGGAATGTTGGAAATGGATCATTTGCAAGAAGAAAAAAACGATATTTCCTTAAAAAAAATTGGAGGATATATTCAAATATTTTCCTATATGGTATGATGGAAAGCTTTCCTTTAAAGCATAATTTTCCGAGGAGCTATCTTCCAAAAAGAGAAAAGACAGATAATGATACAGATTAAAGAGTAACAGAAAAAGTTGTGTCTTTTACTCATTCACTTATCTACATGCATATAAACTCTTGCATTCCCTTTAAACTTGCACAAGTTGCAGTCATAAACAAAAACTGAAAACAAAATGTGGAACAAACTTCATCAAGATCATTTACCTTATTATGCATGGATCTTTGTTGCAATTTCATGCCTAATGCAATTTGAATGCATCAAAGGCATGGAAGAAGGAGATCTGATTCGATTAGACGAGTGCGATTTGTTCAATGGGAGTTGGGTTGTTGATGAATGTGGAGATCTTCCTCTCTATAACACTTCTGTGTGTCCTTATGTAGTGAAGGAGTTTGATTGTCAAGGAAATGGAAGGCCGGATCAGCTTTATCTCAAACATAGATGGCAACCAAGTGCCTGTGATTTGCCAAGGTACCTACTTCCTTCATCTTCCAACAAATAAACTACATTTTAATCCTACTTTTTAGCTCTTCCTTTCGTGTTTTTTTTTCTGATCTATATCGTAGGACATACCTAATCTCTATGAGCAGAAAGATTTGAATGAAAGGATTCATCTTTTCCTTTTACAGGTTAAACAAACCATAAAAACATACATTTTGGTTAGGTTAACCGGACTGAATCAAATCATAAACATATATCCTTCATACATTGGTTCCGTGAACTTATTGTTCCTAATTATGGATATTGTAGAGCAAATGTATGTATGTTTTTAATTATGGATATTGTTCCTAATTAATATACACAATTCTATATAAGTCAATTACACACAATAAATTTTCAAAAGCTAATATTCTCAACTTACACAAGACTATATTCATCATGTAACTTGTAAATGAATATTAGCTAGTCACCACGCGTTAGACGAAAACTAGTGACAAGCACACACGCCGTAAATATACAAACGTGTATGTACATCGTGCTCGGTTCGATCGCTCATAGATCTAACATGCAAAGTTATATGATATGTAAATGTTGTTACAGATTTGACAGTGGAGATTTCTTAGAGAGATTTAAAGGGAAGAAAATTATGTTCGTTGGAGATTCATTGAGCGCCAACCAATGGGAGTCTTTGAAATGCATGTTGTATTCTCGCAACTCTAACTACACTTTCCATCAAACCAAAACTCTCTCTACTTTTACTATGCAGGTACTTAATTAATTACAGTTCTTCTCAGATTCATACTATAATAAGTACATATTTAATTCATAATTTATGTTTAATTTGATGATTAGGTGCAGGGAGATGAGAATGTTACAATACTGCTAAACCATAGCCCATTTTTGGTTGACTTGGTGAAGAATAAGAAATATGGAAGAGTCCTTAAGATTGACTCAGTCAAAATCAATAGTAAGGCATGGAAAGGGATGGACATGCTCATCTTTAACTCTTATCATTGGTGGAACCATAGAGGAAGCTTACAAGTGTATGTACTTTGATTATTTATACATTACTAAGGTAGTACATGAAATTGTATCTCATTAAACTAGTGGTATATATTATTATGTTGCAGATGGGACTACATTGAAAAGGGCAAGATGTTTTACAGAGACATGGATCGTATTGCTGCATACAAAGTGGCGTTGACTAGTTGGGCCAAATGGGTTGACCACAACATCAAAAGGGAAAAGCAAACCGTATTTTTCCAGAACATCTCTCCCACACACATGACGTAAAACATTTGCCCTTTGTGTTGTAATTGTATTGTATGCATGTTGTTGAGTTGAGTTGAGTTGATCCAAATAAAGTTAAGGTGTTGTTTGGTTGGATGTGCAGGGGTGCGGAGTGGGGTGAGGCAGGAGCAAACTGCAAGAACCAAACAGAGCCTATAGAAGGATCGACATACCCAGGTCCGACCATACCAGCAGTGGATACAATAAAAGGTGTAATGGAAAAAATGAAGACAAAAGTAGGGTTACTGGATATTACAAAGTTGTCAGAGCTAAGGAAAGATGGACACCCATCTGTATATGCTGGAAATGGAGGGAATGATTGTAGCCATTGGTGTCTTGCTGGTGTTCCTGATACTTGGAATCAACTCTTGTATGCACTCCTTCTTTCCCAACAACCGTCTTCCAACTAGTCAATCCACAGCATACAACTTAAGAGCATACAAGTACCCACATCATAATATTCCACCTATTCAATTCACTCGCTTTCATATGTAACCGCTTCTACAAGTGTTTAATGGAATCATTATTAGTTTAAACTAACTTAACTCCCGCTGTTGACCATTAAATAATAATTTATTTTTTATATATATTAAGTAATAAAGAAAAAATTTTATATTGAATAACACAATTTATTCTAGTTAGATAAATTATCATTTTAGATCAATTAATATAAAATGGGCAATATATTCAAAGATCTATAATTTTTTTATCATTAATAAGATATGTATTTCTAATTATAATTAAAGTTTTTAATTAAAATAGTCAAATTTAGATTTTAACATAATATCTAACATTAATAACATAATTTTTACCAAAAAAACATTAATAACATAATTAACAATATGATTTGTATATATTTTTATTAGGAATGTATGTCAAAGATAGATTTTCTTAATACTATTTATTTTAATTAGGATATATACATAGGCCCATTCAAAGACAAATTGTCCTTAAGATACAAACTAAGAATGGTTGTGAGCCGTTAATTTGGAGAAATCGACGGTCCAGATGACATATCTGAAATAAAAGGGAAAAAGAGATTTTTTTCTGAAATGGGCTTTTTTTCAAAAACAATTCCCGACGTAGGCTCTTTTCAAAAGCAATTCCCAATATAGGCACTTATGCCAGCTTCGGATTTTTTTTATGTGTGAGAGACGCTACCACTGGTAGCGTCTCTCGTCCGAAGCTGGTAATTTTTTTTTTGAATTTTTTATGTATAAGAGACGCTTTATACATAAAAAATTCAAAAAAAAAAATTACCAGCTTCGGACGAGAGACGCTGCACATAAAAAAAATCCGAAGCTGGCATAAGTGCCTATATTGGGAATTGTTTTTGAAAAGAGCCACGCTATGAGGGATGCTTGCGGGGATGAAATGGTTGGGTATAAACCTGGCAATGACTACGATTACATCTTCAAGATGGTGCTAATTGGGGATTCCAAAGTGGGCAAATCCAATCTTCTTTCTAGGTTTACCATGAACGAGTTCAATCTCGAGTCCAAATCCACCAAAGGCGTCGAGTTTGCTACCAAAAGCTTGAGTATTGATGGAAATGCCATCAAAGCCCAGATTTAGGACACCGTTGGACAAGAACAATATTAATATCTCCTCTTTCTTTCTTTCTTCTTCTGTATCTGGGGTTTTCTGATTGTGTACCTTCTTCTTATTTTGAGTGAAAATACTTGTCGTGTTAATTTTTGTTTGCTGAAGATCATATGTTAGTTGAGCTTGCATTTACTTGAACTCGATTTATGAGTTGGCCGACCTAACGAGTCGGGTTTGGGCCAATCGGTTCGGGTCAATCGGGTTCGGGTCGAAAAACGGGTTTGGGTCAATCGGGTTGAACGGGTTTGGGTCGGGTTGACCCAACGGGTTTAAAATGTTCGTCTTTTTATTGTGATAAAGAAAATATATTTAAAAAATATTTTTTTATAATTATATAATATTATTATATTGTTATTTAATAAAATATATTATTAATGTTAAATTTAAATGAAATAAAATATGTGAAAAGTGGGTTCCTCCATGAGTTTCAAGAAGTTTGGGTTGGTCCGTTCGGTTTGAAAACGAGTTTGACCCAAATGGGTTCACACACTTTTCGGATCGGGATGGGTCGAGTATTTCTCGGGTCGGATCGACCTAACGGGTTGGGTCAGCTTTTGACGGGTCTGGTTGGGACAGATAAAAGCAGTGACTGAAAAATTAAAACCATGTATCGATGATTAAGGATTTATGAGTAATTTTGATATGCCTAGTGTTGCAGAAGTTTGCAGATATGTATTGGCATTCTAGTGTAGTTGCTTTTGTTTTCAGAATTTAGATAAGATTTGTGAACTTTATGATATGATCGTCTTTTGATTGTAGGTGTCAGTAAAACTCATGAACTTGCTTCATCACTGGTTGGCAGAAGCACTCTCTATAGGTGATTCAACATTGGTCATGTCACAGGGTGGAGACATATATGATCAACTACGGAGTATTATTTGATCAACTATTGGTCATCTCTAGTTTTGTTGACACTAGATGTAGGATTTAGTCATGGTTTGAGTGCTTCCCTATGGAATGTGTATCTCTGGCTTAGTGGTTATTGCAGTAAGAAGAAAGTTTCTGAATTAGACTACGTTAGTCTTGTAAAATGGCTTAGTGGTTACTGCAGTACTCCAGTGAACCCTTGCATTTCCTACATTACCTATGTTAAAACGGGTCTGCTTCAATTGATCAATTTATGTAGAATAGGAATGTTTATATAAGTTAATGGTGGTTGTTACAGCATAATATATCAAGGATTTAAGAGGGCTTTTGTCTAACTCAGCCATTCTATTGGCCTGAGTGTACTTAAGCATGCACCTTAATTAATAAACCATGAACCATCAATACAATTGTTAGAAACTTAAGAACTTTATTTTACCAATGCATGAACCTCAGTGTGTACTTTGCTGAACCTTACAATATAAATCCATGAATCTAATAGTATAAACCAATGAATCTTGATATCACTACAAAAAAAAACATTTATAATATTTGTAATGCAGGTATGTACCATTTTGATGTTTGGAAGATTGGGAGGAGGGGGCTCATATTATGCTGCATTTGTATAGCATATTGGTATTTCATCTGCAGATATGTTCTTTGGAGGAGGTAAAAAAAAACATTCTTTCAAAATAATGGGAGGATATGTATGGAGCTCCTTAAATTAAATTTCACTACTTGTGATAATTGGATAAATATTATTAAGTATTCAGAGAGCACGATCGTCTGGGGCCGTGGTAGGGATGCAGGGTGGCACAGATAGAGTGCGTCAAATCTGAGATTCTCTAAGGCTATCAGCAATAGGGGCATCTTGGAAATTCGACATGTCCTCAAGTCGAAACTCAGAAATTTGTTGCTGCATATCTGGATTGTAAGCTGCTGATGGTGGAAATAGGTCATGCTTAGTGGACATCAATTGGAAAGAGCTAGGATCAACATCTTCTGGATTAGGTTGGATACCTTGCAGCTTGTATTTCTTTCCAAAGCTCTGAAAAATCAAATACATCTTTTTCCAGTTCATCTTGACTATGTTCAGGGTTGCCAACCACTTGATTCCCAAGACTAAGTCTGCACCACCCAAGGGAAACACATAGAAATCTTGTTTGATTACCAAGTCAGGAAGCTTAATGGCAAGGTCGGGGCAAATCAGATTACAAGGTAGGACTTCACATTCCCAATGGTGACCCCAAAACACGGAATTGCTTGGGTGGGTAACACAACTCGTTAATCAGATTTTCAGAGATAAAATTGTGGGTGGAACCACTGTCCACCAATATCAGTACCTTATGTCTTTGTAGCAATCCTTCTAGCTTCATGGTATTTGTGCCCGACTTACCCGAAATTTGGTGGAATGAAATAGTTGTTGTTCCATTGTCTTCCATGGTCGACGCTTGCAAGTGAGCTACTTCCTCAAGATTAGCCTCTTCGATATCTCCTATATACTCCATTTAAGAAAAAGACGGTCGACATTGATGTTCTGACACGTATTTCTCACCGCAACGGAAACACAAGCCTTTTTCACGCCGGAGTTGTCGTTCACTTTCTGTGATCCGATTTGTGGAAAGGGATTGGGTGGAATTTTTGTGTGGAGCTGAACTAGGGTATGGGTTGGGTATGTATCTTGTAGGCTGAGAAGCGAAGGTATTGGGCTGGCTGTTTTGAGTGGCTAGTTTTGGGCCTCTAATCTGGGCCAATTTGGACTCAAATTCCAAAGCTAGGGAGGTTGCCTTGTATACGGATCTAAGTTTATGAATCCGAACTTCTGACTTCAACTCTTCCTTCATACCTGCGATGAATGCTCCCAATAACGCACTCTCTGGCTAGTCCTTCACTTTGGCTGCTCTTCTCGCAAAGTCCAACCGGTATTCCGCCACCGTGCCGGTCTCACTGATGGCGTGAAGTGATTCATCGAGATTCTGAAATTATGGGAGTCTGTAATTCTCTTGAAATATACGGATGAAATCTTCCCACACCAGAATCTCCCCTTCTCCAGTGACCCAAGCATAAAGGTCAAGAGCGTCGCCCTCCAGATGCATTGCGGCTACCTCCACCATCGATTCATCGGAGACCTCGAAGTAACAAATAATATTTATCTGCCTTTAGGACCCAACCTCTTGGGTCTCCGCCTTCAAACTTGGGGAAATCAATTTTTTCCCGATATTTCTGGTGTTGAGGAAAGATGCGGAAGCGATCATCATCTCCTTCTTGATCTTCCTACCAAGGATGTTGTGCCTTCCCCATGGATCGGGCAGAGTTCCATAGACCACCTCGAATCTCGCCACGGTGGGAGGTTGCTGCTACACCTTCGTGGAATGCAGAGGGATTAGTGGTGTTGGTTTTTTATTCCAATGACGCCACTTTGGTTGCTAGGATGTCCAATTGGTCCAGACGGGAAGCAATAGCAGACAGTTATTGAGCTATGTCAATGGGAATGTTGGCTGATGGTGGGGTTAAGGTTTGCGGCGGTGAAGGGGGTGGAGGTGGAGGTGGTGGGTCAGGATGACGGATTTTTCCATTTGGATCGGAATGCTCTGATACCAAAATGATAGAAACCACTCTTAGACTAAGATCAGCCAAAAGGAAATCAGAGGAAACACACGAAGTTAGTAGAAACTCTCTACTGACTCTTTCTATTCATTCATTAAAACCTTGCTTACAACTTACTGCTAAACCTGTTTAAATAGTAAAAGACCAACTAACTACACCACATCATAATGGGAGAGTGTTGATAACTGCATGCTAATAAAAGGGAAATAACTTCCATTAGACTATAACTGTATGAGGTGTTTAGGAAATTCAGACTAATTAATTAATAATTCTAGGATTAATTAAATGACTATTGTTGGGTTCGTACGATTATATTTTCTAATTTGCATTCTTCTGTTGTTTATGTATTAAAACATGTTTTACATCTTTTATTATTCGAAAATAGTTTATAACAATAAAATATTGGAGAAGATTCAGGTGAAAATGAATTATTATTGTACGAATGGAAAATTCACGTGCACAATTTTTTATATTCACATGCACATTCATTTACATTCACATGCACACCCACATATGTGTGCATGTCTTTGACAATATATGAAAAATACATGCACATGCTTGTGTCTGCATGTGAATGTGAAAGGTTGTGCATGTAAATGTAGGAGGTTGTGCGTGTGAATATTGAAGGTTGTGCATGCGAATGAAAAATTCGTATATTCACACCATATTAATTATTCTCACAAGATCCGACCTCATACATATTTTGTAAAAAAAGTGTGTAAAATTACATAAAAAGAATACTAAAATATATTTATATTATATTTTCCAATTACCCATGGGTGCACCCGAAAAGATTAATGGGAGGGTGATGGAAATACTCTACCCGCTCATCACCCCGACCCATTGTCATCCCTGATAAAAATTCAAAACCCCAAATTTTTTACTAACGAGATGATAGAAAATCTTTGATGTTTTTTCAGGGACAAAGTGGTTTTTTATTAGAGCCGACAAAATTTTTAACGGTGAAAAGAGATTGGGTGGTGTTATTTTTATGGATGGTTAAAAGTACTTTTTAATAAAAATAATTTTTAATATAACAGATGTTATGAGTAATATCGTGTATTTAACTGATGATTAAATCTAATTTCGCCTTTTATTCTCAAGTACTGCAGTTAGTTTTAACTTTTATCCTAACCTTTTTGTCACTGGAAAAGGAAACTCTCACTCCACACATTAATTATTACTCCAGTTATGAACTTATGATTATGCTAAAACGTAATGTTAAAGACCCGTCCCAGACAAAATTGTGGATTAAGATATTTATATGAAAGCATAGTAGAACAGAGAAATGGAAAATTAAATTTCAAGCATATCCTAACTATAAATGTATGAATGCATTTGTACCATAGATATTTTTATACTATAAGGTATGCCACATAAGCACATAAGCTAAAAATGACAATGGATGGCTGAGATCTCATACCAAGTTTTTGCATTTGTAATGGATTTCCGTCGGAATTAGTAATGGATTTCCGTCGGAATTAGGAAGAATGTCTGCTGACTTTTCTCTCTTCTCCCTTCTCCCTTCTCGCTTCGCCGCATCAGTACTCATCCCCGATCTTTGCCTTCTCCGCTTGTCACCCTCCCGATCTTGCCTTCTCCGCTTGTCACCCTTTTTCTCTGTCATCGGAGCCGCATTCGTAGGTGAAACACCCTCCTCGAGCTCCAACTGTCAGCTTTATTCTTTCGTTCCTCTTCCAGACGTTTCAGAGGGCGATTGAAGAACCCTAATCCTTCAATTTAGCGATTTGGGGAAAAATTGAGAGAAATTGTCTCAGTCGACATCAGGTAATCCCTAACTCTCTCATTAGAGTTGGAATATGAAGTTCTTCTGTCCGTATGTGATAGTGGTACTCAGATAATGCCAGTTACTTGCAGAACCTGCCTTGGTGACGACTAAGGATGTTGGAGATGTTGTAACTTTGCTTCAATATCTGGTTGGCTCAACATTTGACAACAATCAACTGGTCTTGACAGCTTTCATTGGATTTCAAAATGTGAATGAAGCGAGGTTAAAAGAATTAGGTAACACCGGCCTGCTGTAATGTTAGCAAATGAAGAGAGATCAAAAGGACTATGCATTGAAAAGTTCTAAAGGCCTTGCCTCTAAGTTGTATACTTTCAAGAACAATACCATGCCATCAATTAGGTAACACCGACTAAGGATGCTGGAGATGCTGGAACATCGCACCAGCCTTCTAGAGGCATCAAAATATTTTATTGTTTGTGTTGCTTGCTTGAATGCTCAAAAACATATACCAAACTTGGTCATTTTTTCTTTGACAATACACTGGCTGACCTTTTTTCTTTTGGAAACTGAGAAGTATATCTTTTACTTGTTGCAGTGGTATGCTCGAGTGTAAACTAGGTCTAAATGACAGAGTATTGCTAGAGGCTCAAGGGAGATCAACAAAAGGAAAAGTTGTTGATCTAGATGACATCAAATTTCATCAGTATGTGCCTATACAATAGTTTTCGTTGTGATTTGGCTACAGATTTGTTGGAATAATGTTATCACTTCTACTCTTGTTTGATCAGCAAAGTCCTCAATTTTCCCATTATATTTAGGTGTGTGCGTCTAGCTCGTTTTGAGAATGATAGGACTATATCTTTCATTCCTCCTGATGGAGCTTTTGATCTCATGACATATAGACTGAGCACACAGGTTCTTATTGCTGCTCATTTTTCTTATCAAATCTTTATTACATGGCATTCCTTAAAAGTTTGTGCACCATGTTATGATATTTGTCACCACTCTTATTATGTTTGCCTTAGGTGAAGCCTCTAATCTGAGTGGAAGCTCAGATTGAAACATATTCAAGAAGTAGAATTGAGATGACAGTAAAAGCTCGAAGTCAGTTTAAAGAGTGAAGGTAATATTTGCTCAAAGCATCAACATCCACGTCTCCTGCTCTCAGTATAGCAGGAGACGTGGATGTTGATGCTTCTTTAGATTTTCAAGAGCAGGTAGCTTGCTATGCTCTTTCGTTTATTATGTTTTCTTGTGTATGTTAGACCGTCAGGGTCATGCTTATGATTCTTTGCTTCTGTTAGATTCTTTTATTTAATTGGCTGAGATGCTTTTTTTCGTATAAAAGATACTTTGAACACTAAAGGGGATGAAAGTCAACTTTCCTTTAATAATAAACGAGTTAGAAGAGTTACCGTGAACACTAATAGGGATGACACTAATTTTGAACTTCTCTTATGGAAAATGTACCTTGGAACTGTATCACACTCCATAACATATATGTTGGCTACTCATTCAGACCATCTTATTTTCCCGCCTACATGCCAATCGAGATCAAACCTACATAAACATGCTTGAGGCTCCAATATATGATCTTCTCTTGTTTCCTTTATTTGTTGGATATAAATAAATGTGTACGATATAAGTTTTAGCTGAATTGTCTTGCATAAATCCTGACCAATACATTTGTGCAGGTGATTTGGTTGAAGGTTGAGCTATGCAAATTGCTTGACGAGAAATGTTCTGCTGAATTAAGGTAATTCTGTTTATGATTATAGTCTCTTTCATTCTAGGGTTATGTAATTACATTTTGATTAATCATTTCAGTGGTGTTCTTTTTTACTTTTAGGAGTTTCTTTCTCTGCTTCAGCATATAGATTCTTTCTCAGCATTACTGTTGTTTACAGTATCAATGGAATTTTATTGGAACTCAATTGATTTCCTTAATGTTGTTTTACATTTTAGGATTTAGTTTTTATAGTTGCATTTTACAAATGATAATTGCATTTTCTTGTATACGATTTGATGCAATTGAGTTCTGATTTGGTCAGATGGTTTCATGATTTAGGCATTATGCTGATTGCAGCTGATTTTTTCTGTATGCGATGGTTTCTTATGGACATGGAACATTTTTACAACGGTTCGCTGATGTATTTAGCTGATTTATGCAATTTTCTCTCTTTCTGAATTGTTTTCTTATTGGTAGATTTAGTGTTTGATTTTACGTTACTGTTCATATAATAGCTGAACTCTATATAATTGTACGAGAATGATCTCTTACTCCATTAGGATAAATGGAAAATCCGCCTTCAACTTACAAAGCCTGTTACTTGGCCTCCATTAGTTTGGGGAGTAGTTTGTGGAGCTGCTGCATCAGGTATTCTCTTGCTTTACTTGGGGGTTTACTCTCACTATTAGTGTCGAACTGTAATGAATCGAAAAGTTGTTGTGTGTTTTTTTGTTTCGTGATTTTCCATGTTCGCTTTCCAGGTGTGAGAGATAGATATGTAACGACTTATTTTTAATTGGCTAGATACAGAACTGTACACTTGATATGGCATTAGTTTTTAATGAGCAAATGTTGATTGTGTGTATTTTGGAGATTATTTCTTCACAGAAACTTGACATTTGTGAATAACTGTAGGAAAAGTTTGCTCTAGGATTGACTTAGATGCTGAAAATGAAGTGCTACGAAGTGATTCTGAAACTACTTTGAAATGGACTTGGTCTCTTAAAACCACCACTAAAACTGGTATAGATCTCTCCTTACTCTCAGTTTCTTTTTGTCACTTTATTTTGTTGTGTTGATAGTAAAATTTGGGGATGATGAAATCTTGTTGATGCAGCGAATTCGGGTCGACCTACGATGAAGTTTGAGAGTGGGTACAAGTAGTTGGTATGCTTATTGTTTATCAAACTTCTAATTCCTACATTTTTTGAAGCACTGCAATTTTTTTTGGATTAGAGAAAAGTATAATACTAGAATGATCATGGAAGCTGAATGTGCAAGTTTCTTCCCCTTTTCTGATAAGCCCATATGGCCCATTTCTATTAAACGACTTGCAATTTCCACCGCCTTTACCTTTCCTTATCTGCCTTCTATATAATAATGGGTTGTGCTCACTTCATACACACATATGCAGTTGCTTGCTTACTGATTTCATTGTCTTTGTTGTATGTTTGTTTTATTTTCCTTTCTTTAATGTGCTTGTGTTGTTCAGTTGGAAGATTGATGCTATAAATTTTTTCTCATGTTTCACGAGGACAGATTAAGAATTCTTCCTCCATGTGTTGTATAAACTGGTAAGGATACCTTGTGTTGAGTTTGGTCATTGATATTGTTTGAATATATTTTCAGGTCTTGGATTTATATCAGGAGTATGGGGTCTTAACAGATCTGTTGATTCATGTGTTGATCAGATTCTATCCATGGAAGGGACACAAATGAAGAATGAGTTAGCAAGAATGTAAGTTGAATTTCTCGTATCTGAGTTAGTTTTAGTATAAAATTTTATATCTTTTTCATTGAATAAAATAGAGGCTTCAGTCTATTTTAATAAAATTCCTTGGCTCTTTTCTGTGTTTTTTATACTACAAATATGAAATATATAATATATAATTCCCTTTAACTACTTTCATGCGAAATTTGTGCTGCTTGACATGTAACTTTTCTACATTGTATAGTGACTTCCAAATCTTGGGAGTCAAACTAAAATCCTAATTATGGTCATAGGGTATCATATGTATCATAATGAAATGTTTTTCTATAGGCATTGTTGTTTGTGATCCTAGATAGCCCATGTAAACTATTAACCTTATCTAGGCTGATAGAAGAACACCATGGTACTGATAGTACTTCATCAGCCCGAGTATGGTTGGCATGACAGTAACACTGAGGTCCACAACCTATGGTTGCATTCCAGATTTGTTTGCAAGGCTGGAATGCCTCCTTCACTCCTTCATGAATAGTTTAGCATCTTCTTGACAAGTATAAAAAGATATTTAATGAGCTCATTTTTTTATATTGTTTAATTACACATTGATTATGAACTCATTGTCAGAAGAAATACATGAAATTTTAGTAAGGGCGATTGTGGAGAAGAACCAACAGAATTGAGAAGGCAATTGCTACATCTTGTAGAGTACTATACTATTTAATATTCAATTTGAATGTCCTTAATCAACTTCTTAATCGTACAAATATAGATGAGAATCATGAGATTTATATTAGGGTTGGGATGGAATTAGCTCTTTTGTAGGACTTGGATATCAATTTAGTGAGAGAATCTTCCCAGAGAACATTCATGGTCTCCATCTTTTTACACTTCCAATATTTGTAATTAACTAATTAGGTTTGTCAATGAATTGTTTGGTTAATAGGTATATTCTGTTTTGAGTTCAGAGATCTAATCTATGTGATTTAACACATTTTCCTTATCATGTTTTATCTTTGTTGTTAGTGCTAAAGTGCTAAGTGCTAAGAATAGTGCCAATTCTTAAGCACATAAATCATTGTGTTGTGATTGTAGGTTGTCTGGTTGAAGGTTAAGTCATTTGAATTAAGGTTATGTTTCAGTTTTTATATACTTTTTGTGTTCGAATTTCTTTCGACCTAAAGGTTTATATTTTTGGATTGAATTTCACTAATTTCTTATATAACCTGATCCTGTTTCTTTCATTTCAATTTTGAGTTGGTTGTCTCTTGTTGCTATTCTTCTTTTGATATTGGTTGTGCCTTAATCTGATTATAAGTTGATTCTTTTTTGTCTGTGTGCATTTCAGGCTGGTTGTGCCCTGTTAATGCTCATCTTAATAATTCTCACAATGTAAATGATTCTGGGCTGTTAGGTTTGCATACAAGGCTGCTTTCTTGCCATTCTTTGACGAACTCTTTTCATAAATTTGGTGGTGCGCTTATCTCTTCATATATTTGAATTTTTGGTTCATTTGAATTATATGATTCTTAATTTCCCCTTTTTTAAAAGCCAAATAATTTTTTTTATCTGATATTTGAATGGAATTTATTTATGCAGCTAAGATGAGAATTTTTTGGTCTCTACTGAAAATGGTGCATGCAAAAGTTTGTAATTATTCAAAAAAATCAAGTAGTTCTCAGAAGAAACTAATTGGGAAGAACATTTGTAGAAAGATGATACATTGTAAACTCATTCTAAACATTGTAAACTCATGAAATCCCTCAGTTACAATGTTATTTTGATATATTTCTTATACAAAAACCTTGCTAATAAGTCTATATCAAATGACAAATGTCTTTCTTTTCACCATTTAACTTTGATAAAAAGATGATTCCTTATTGCTTTTTCTTCATCATTTTATCGGGGTTTCAAAATTGGCATTTGAACTAATTTTGATTGTTTTAACATATACAGTACGTCATTTCAAGGATAGTTTTTGTTATTTGAGTGAGTGGTGCTATTTTTACAGAGAGTTGATGATTGTTGTATATTTGACTTGTGTGGTAAAGATAAAGGATAAGAATTTGATGGAATAATTGTATTGTGTTAAAATGCCTATTGTTTCTTGTTTTGGTCGATCTTCTATTCATGTCGGTAGCTCTTTTATGTCATTTACATCCTTTCTTTAGCTAGATTAATTGCAACTCTCTCTACTGTATAGAGGATCACTAATATTTCGTATACAAAAACCCTCTTAGCAAGCTTTTTGATAAGTCTATATCAAATGACAAATTTCTTTCTTTTCACCATTTAACTTTGATAAAAAGATGATTCCTTGTTGCTTTTTCTTCATCATTTTATTGTCACAGCCTCACAGATTCTATGTTACAAGTACCAGATCAAGTTGCTTGAAGTAATCAACGCCATGTGAGTATGGTATCTTTTTTCACTTCTGTTTTTCTTTACTGAAAAAGATGAGACAGTAAATTCCCTGATTTGGTGCCTCGTGTGCAGAGGATGTATAAATTCAGACAAAGGCCCATGGAGTGATCCTGACATACTGAAGGTAAGAACTATGGAGAGAAGTGTTCAGATCATAATTTCTTGCTAGGATTTTCTTCTTGTTAACTACCCTTTGATGGGTCAGATGGTTTCAAACGGCGAGCAGAAGTTGATGATGAATAGCCTAATCACTTCCATAAAAGAGAAGATGAAGGGAGAAGATGAGGTTAATTTTATGAATTCTCATGGTGTGTTCTTCTTGTTTGGACTAAATCTCCTCATTAACTCTCTTTCTTCTAATTTGACAAATTACTTTTTCTTTAGGATTGTGAGTCAAATGATGTAAATGTGTAATCCATATCTATATGTATATTCTATAGTTCGACAATAGGTCAATCAAGCACCAAGCTAGGACTAGAGTAGGCTAGCTTAGGTATGGCTCATGGTTCAGGGATCATGGCTCACAGTAATGCAACCCCGAACTCAAAAGGCTTGGTCGAGATGGCATTGTGTTTGAGGTAATTGGTTTCTGGTATCTGTGGTTTTGGGCCTGATTGTTTGGGCTTGTGTTTGGGCCACTTCTGTGATTTGGCCTTACTTGCTTCAGACTAAGTGAAACGTTGTGTTTCGTCTGACGATCTGACAAGGTATATAACTCGTGAGTTAGGGTTAGCTTGTCACTGGTTCATCTCCTTCACCGCTTACCAGATTACAGAGAGAGTTTGATTGCTAGGGTTCTTGGTGGTTCGATCGCAGTGATTCTCACGGTGGAAGTTGAGTCCTCCGGTGGTGGCTTTCAGAGATTCATTCGGCGTTCTTCGTAGCTTCTTCCTTGAAGCTGTTCTTGCCTTGAAAGGGGGCTGAATCTCTTTCTTTACCTTCGTCCTAGCTTCTTCTCTGTAATAGCTTGCTTAGGTTTAGCTTGTTCGTCTTGCTTGGTGTCTTTGTAACCATTGTTGAATCTTTCTGATCTAGTGCATTATTCGGGATGAGTCTCCCCACTGAGACTTCGCAGATGTAGGGAAACCGAACTGCGTGACCAACTCTTGTGTCCATTGTTCTCGTTTTGTTATTTACTTTTCTCGAATCGATTGCACTAGAGATCGATCAGATCTGGTTATTAAGATAGAACCTCGAATCGATTGCACTAGAGATCGATCGGATCTGGTTATTAAGATAGAACTAAGATTCTACAAAGTGGTATCAGAGCCAGGTTCTCTGAAATTACTTGTATTGCTTCCGTTGTGTGATTTTTGTGCTTTCTTGTTACTTGACATTTAGGTCAAGCAAGATTTGTTGCCTTAGGGTTGCTTTTCTGTGAAATTCTTGATTGTTATCCTTGAACTCACAGAAACCCTAAGTTGTTACCTCTTTAATTTCTTTCTCCAGATTCTAACAAGGTGTGTTCACTTGCTTAGTTAGGGGCTAAGATGACAGACTGAGTGAGACTGAAGCCCTATGATGGTCAAAGTGACTTTGCCATGTGGAAGGTCAAGATGAAGGCTATCTTGATAAGGGAAAAGTGCTACAAGGCTGTATCTGAGGAGTGGCCATTGGGGATCACCAACTCAGAAATGAAGGATATGCAAGATCTTGCTCATTCTGAGATCACCTTAAGGTTAACTGACGACATAGCTCGTCAGGTGGTAAGCTTTACTCAACCTAAGGCTCTCTGGAATGCATTGGAATCCATTTTCTTGACTAAGTCCTTACCTAGTAGAATTTCTCTGTTGTGCAAGTTGTTTACATATAAAATGGAAACCACCTTGACTGTTCAGGAAAATCTTGATAATTTCCTAAAAATGACACAGGATCTTAAGAGATGTGATGATGAAATTAAAGAAACCCACCAGGCTGTTTTGTTGCTTAATTCCTTACCTAGTCAATTTGAGACTCTAAAAGATGTGATCCAATATGGTAGAGATGAACTTACCCTGACTAAGATCACTGAGGCTATTATCTAGAAAAATGAGTCCTTAAAAGTCTTCAAGATTAGAAATGGCTCTAAAACCGAGACAAAGAGTGACACTAAGAATGAAGTTATGATGGCTAAGGGAATTTTTAAGAACAAAAAGGGTTATAAGCCTAAGAGTAATAACACCAACCCTCAGGATAAAGATATGTCCAAAGTGAAGTGTTATTACTGTGAAAAATTAGGGCACTATGCTTCTGATTGTCATAAGAAGAAAAGAGATGAGAAGAACAAAGATAAGAGTGAAAAAGATAAGAATTACTCTAATGTTTGTGAACAATGCCCTCAGTATAACAATGAACTCCTTGTAGTTAGTCCCTCTACTGATTGCTACTCCTGGATCCTAGATTCTGGATGCACTATGCATGCCACCCCCTATAAAAAAATTCTTTAAGACTTTAACTGAATGTGATGGAGGTGAAGTGATGCTTGGAGATCATACCTCTTTAGCTATTAAAGGAATAGAGAGTGTTGCTTTAAAAATGCATGATGACAAGATTAGAACTATGTCTAATGTAAGATGGGTACCTGAACTTAGGAGAAATTTGTTGTCTGAATCTGTCTTTGATGATTTGAATTGTCACATTATTACTCACAATGGTATAAGGGAAATGATTAGAAATAACACTGTCCTTATAAGGAGCATTAAGAAAGGAGGATTGTACTATGTTACAGCTTCTCCTGAACTTAATGTCTATATAGGAGTTAATAAGAATGATAATCTGGATCTTACTAAGAAGTGGTATGCTAGACTTGGACACTTAGGCAACCTTGGCCTTAACAAGTTGTATGTGAATGGTATGATTGACTTTAAACCCTGTGACCTGAATTTCTGTGAAAACTGTGTGCTTGGTAAGAAAACTGCCCACGGCTTTGGCAAGTCAACATATACTGCTAGCAATTCCCTAGAGTATGTTCATTCAGATCTCTGGGGGCCTGCTCAAGTTGATACTATTGGAGGAAGAAGATACTTTTTTTCTCTAATAGATCATTACTCAAGAAAAGTATGGGTATACTTGTGAAAACTAAGGATGAGACTTTTGAAAACTTTCAAGTCTTGGAAAGTGTTAGTTGAAAGTCAAACCAACCATAAACTGAAGTGTCTAAAAACTGACAATGGCTTAGAATTTTGTAATAACTTGTTTGATACATATTGCAAAGAAAATGGTATTAAGAGACATTTGACTGTACCTGGAACCCCTCAGGAGAATGGTACTGCTAAGAGAATGAATAAAACCTTGTTAGAAAGAGCTAGGTGTATGCTTTTTACTTCTGGAATGAAGAGTAGCCTATGGGGAGAAGTTGTATTGACTGCAGCCTATCTCATTAATAGGAGCCCTTCTTCTACAATAGGATTTAAAACCCCTCAAGAAATGTGGACTGGAAATAAGCCTAACATAACTCACTTGAAACCTTTTGGTTGCACTGCCTATGCTCAAGCATCACAAGGCAAGCTGCAACCTAGAGCACTCAAGTGTATCATGCTAGGCTATCCTGATGGGGTAAAAGGCTATAAACTCCTTCTCATACAACCTGGAGGCTACAAAGTAATAACCTCTAGGTCTGTGACTTTCAATGAGGAGGACTATTACTTTAAGTCAAAATTAATGTCTTCTACTGAGCCTACAGGTACAAGTCCTAGTACAAACATCTCAAATGGAGTCTTCTATGATGTGAATCAAGAGGAGGTCTATGGAGAAGAGGATATGGAGGTTGAAGATCCTCCAAGTGACCAACAAAGTGAAGCTGGCACCTCTTCTGAGCACCAAGAGTACCCAGAAGAACCTCTAGGTGGCTCGAGCAACCATGAAGTACAACAACCTCACCAATCAGGTGGGGCAGGTAACACTGAAAACTCACAAAATTTTCACAATGTACAGTCTGCTAATAATGAACTGTTGGGTGAAAATTTCTCTCATCCTCTCTCTGATTATCAACTTGTTAGAGATAGGGCTCCTAGAACTAGAATTCCTAATAGGAGATATGATGTGAATTTTGTTGGGTGTTTTCCTAAGATTGTTGAGTTTGCTTTCACTGTTGCTGAAGTGATCAAATTTACTATTCCTGAAACCTATGAACAAGCTGCTAATAGTAAACAAGCTAATGAGTGGATAACTGTTATGAATGAGGAAATACAATCCATGCATGCTAATCAAACATGGAAATTAGTTCCTAAACCAGATAAGGCTAGGACTATTGACTGTAAATGGATCTTCAAAATTAAAGAGGGCACAACTTTGCATGATCCACCTAGATTTAAAGCTAGACTGGTTGCAAAAGGATTTACTCAAAAAGAAGGAGTAGATTATAATGAAATATTTGCCCCAGTTGTGAAGTATAAAACCATGAGACTCCTCTTAGCTATGACCATTGTTTATGACTGGGAACTTGAACAAATGGATGTAAAAACTGCTTTTTTACATGGAGACCTAACTGAGACTATTTACATGAGACAACCACAGGGCTTTGTTAGTAATAAAAACCCTGATCATGTCTGCTTACTGAATAAATCCATTTATGGACTTAAGCAATCTCCTGGACAATGGAATAGGAAATTTGACTCTTGTATGATATCTCTAGGGTTCTCTAGAAGCTTGTATGACACTTGTTTGTACTATAAAAATGTGCAATCTAAGGATCCCTTGTATGTTCTGTTGTATGTAGATGATATCTTGTTAATTAGTAGTTCTAAGGTTGCAATCTCTGGTGTTAAACATGATTTAAAAACTCACTTTGACATGAAGGACCTTGGTCTTGCCCAAAACTAAGAAGACTATGCATTTATCTCAGACTGATTATTTACTTAAAGTCTTAGATAGGTTTGCCATGAAAGACTCCAAAATAACCTCCATCCCATTAGGAGGTCATTTGGATTTCTCTAGAACTCATTGTCCTGTTTCTGAATCTGACAAAAAGAAAATGGAAAATGTTCCTTATGATGTGGTTGTTGGTTCTTTAATGTATGCAATGCTCTGTACTAGACCTGACTTAACTTATGTTGTGAGTGTTATGGGTAGATATATGTCTAACCCTGGTGATAGGCACTGGCAAGGTATGAAATATATGCTAAGGTACATCTCTGGCACTCATAAACTTGGTCTAATGTATTCTGAGTTTGCTCCTAGGACTGAGGTCCAAGGATATGTTGATTCTGACTTTGCTAGTAATAAGGATACACGTAAATCTACTACTGGATTCTTTTATACTTGGGCTGGTAGTTGTATATCCTGGAAATCTCAGCAGCAACTTATTGTTGCTCTGTCTTCACTAGTGGAAAAAACACCTGTTGAGGCGGTCAAAAACCCCCCTGTTGAGGCGGTCAGGGGTCGCTGCAACAGGGGGGGCTGCAACAGGTCATGAGCTGTTGAGGCGGTCGGGAGGGTGACCGCCTCAATAGATCAGACGTTTTCTACCTCTGTTGAGGCGGTCACCCTTCTGCCCGCCTCAACGGACCCCCTCTGTTGAGGCGGTCACCCTTCTGCCCGTCTCAACAGACCCCCTCTGTTGAGGCGGTCACCCTTCTGCCCGCCTCAACAGAGGTAGAAAACGTCTGATCTGTTGAGGCGGTCACCCTCCCGACCGCCTCAACAAGTGTTTTTTTTTTTTAAATATTTGGTTTGAATTTACAGTAACCAGCCTGTACAGAGGTAGAAAACCTGTTTCAATCATTCTGAACGTCTAGTTCCACTTGCAGATACATTTCACATACAATATGTGTTCAGTTTCAACAGAATATATGCAAGTACAAAACCTATTATTCAAATATCCAAAACATACGCTTAAACTAATAGATATTTGGTTGTAAAGAACTTAGCCCATTGCTCACGAACAACATCGAGTTCCTCACTTGTATAAGGCGCACTCCTCTGAACATAGACCTTCAAAAACATATAGTACATCGTCTTAGTGAAGTAATTAACATGAAAAAAATTAGATTTTACATATATGAAATGAAAGGACTAGGTAAAGTAACTACCTTATCTAGTCGCTCATTAGACTCTTGATATGTCGTGACAATCTCCAACATGAACTTCATAACGTAATATCCACACTCGGTTCCGCCACTTTGTTGAGCGCACTAAAATAACAATATAATACATCATCTTAGTTTTAAGATCAATAGATATAAAAAATAAAGAAAAAGGTAATTTATGATGGTATACCTCTATATGAATGGGTCTCCAAGACTTGAAATTAGTCGTTTTACTCGGACGCACCCCACCATTAAACTTATACACTTGGTATGTCCTATAAAATAAACAACATACAAGTCAAAAATTCTGATTTTGTAAATATTTGAAAAGACAATTTTTAAGTAAAAAACTTACAAACTCAAGATGCCTCATACATCATACTCTTTGCGTGCTGCTTTGAGAGGATAAAAAATATACACAATGGCTTTACGTAGGTCTAGTACATATAGAATCCAATGATTTCTGCGTCATTTATAAAAGATATTGTATAACATCAGAAAACAAGTCAAAAGATGTAGTCAGAACAAGAAAGAAGGATTGCTATATCACACTTACTCTTGATTATATGGAAGCAAAAACCATTTGGTTATGCTAGGATCATTCATCTTCTCCTTTTGAATTTCAGCAACGAAAATCTTTTTTAAATACTCTGTTGGGACATTAGGATCAGCCTTGATTCTAGTGCTTGACATCGTCTCAGGACATAAGAATCCAATCTTAGACGACATTTCAAATGCCCAGCTGTGATCATGCAATAAATACCTACAAAATATGCAAGATTACACTATTAGCATCTGTAAAGTAAAAATCTCACAGAAAGAATAATTAACAACTAAAACATAAAGATTGATGAAAATGTTTACAATATGTAGACTTGGATCACTGAAATGTTTAAGCACGACCCTCTAAGGAACTCTTCAACATCGGACTCAGTTACGTATGTATCTTGATCTTGAGAATAATGCCAAATCGAAGCATCCAACTTGATGGGAGTACTATCGTATATTTCGCCGGGAGCTGAAGAGATGAAAAAATGCAAATATTTGCATTGCGGGCCAAGACCTTGAATTGCATCGTTTGCAAAATTCGCTTTCTTGCTTTTGGCGGCTGACTCTTGAGTTTTACGATCACAACTACCCACCACCTCTTTGTTTGACTTAGACTTCATTGCATATGAAAATAATAACAAAATGTAAGAACAAAAATATACCTGGAGTGACTTAGACTTAGACTTCTTTATCATAACTAATAAACAAGAAAAATTGCAAATAGAACATATGTCATGAATAACTGTAACAACAATAACTGTAACAACAATGCAGAAAAATAAGAACAACATTCAGCAGTGCATTACCATAACTAATAAACAAGAAAAATTGCAAATAGAACATATGTCATGAATTAAAAATACAAGTTCTAGCTAATCATATACCTGGAGTGACTTAGACTTAGACTTCTTTATCAGGCGTGGAGTGAACTCCTACAAAAATATTACATGAGCAAGATTGAGTATACAATTAGATGTAGCAAATGCTTGCATTATCATATTCGTTCAAAACATTCATACCTCGTCGTCTTCGAAAATCACTAAGTGGATTGGCCATTGTACAAAACTACCTTGAGCACCGCCTAAGTTAGTTAAACCATCTCCAGTAGGTACCGGAAGAATATCATCAACATGCCCTTCGTAAACAAAATCAATTTGGACTTTATAGTGACCAGGCTTCATTAATCTAAAATGTTGGGTCAATGCACCATCTGAGGGTTGTACCATACCATCCGCCACAATGACTTTGTTACCGGAAACTTCATCCTCAAGGGCAAGATGACATGGAACTCTTTCCTGCATAAATAATGAAATTGATGCAAATATACTCTATTTAATAGATTATAACAAGATTCACTTGATTACTCTAACAAGATTCAATTTTTTAATAGACATGGAACCCTTTCCTAGCTAATCTTCATATAATGAAGCTAATGTGAATTATTCTAACAAGATTTACTTGATTACAAGTAAAAGAATGTAATATATTATTTTTAGCCAACATGAGACTAAATTGTACCTTTAGCTCGCGTGGTTGAGGGGCAGAATCATGTTCAGCATGTCCATAGAGATCATGTACAGGGTTGGAAGTGGAGGCATACTGGCCCATATGTCCCATGGCGGCTAGTTGCTTTTGGAGGGCCTCTTGCACTCTTTTCTCCACTATTCTATCTAGGTCGTCTTCAAACTCCTTTCTCATTGAAGCTCTAATTGATTCAATTACATCTGAAGAAGCTTCACTATGAGCAAATTTATTTTGTCTCTTTCTCGGACCAAAAGCAACTGTATGACAAACATTTCCACCCATTGCCTTGACACGCCCACGATGATCTTTTTTCCCCATAGCTTTGGTGAGGGCATCCTCTTGATCTTCAAAAACAAGATTACCTTTTTCTTCTTCTTCAATGTACTCCATCTATGTCAATTAGAAAAGTAATAATTAGTTCATAATTTATAATCAAAGAAAATAAACATTACTTAGATATCACTTCTTACAGTTTTTTTGGCAATTTCTGCAATTTCCTTATCATTTGGGTCAATTTCCCACTCTCCATCTTTATTTAGAACTTGATGAGCCAATATCCACTCCTTTGATCTAAATTTCTTAACTCTAGCTAGCGTTGAGGTGACAGAAGAGTTCACCGAGGAACTACTTGAGAAAGTTAATGCTGCTTCTGGTGGAAGTCGTCCATCGTCTATCCATTCAGGTCGTTTTCTGATATAACCCTTTTGGCCAGTGCGATGATGGATTTTGTTGAATGACGCACTGTTCCTTGCCTTTTCACTACGAGCCTGTCAAAAAGGATGTTAAAGATGATTTCTGAAAGAAAATTTAACTCAATTACCATTCAAAACCAAATTCAACACCAAAAACAGATTTGTACATGATGCATAAGAAACCATTTGTATAAAAAACAATAACTTACCAATGACTCCGGCATGAAGTATTGTTGAACAAATGTGTTCCAATCTTCCTCTGTGATGTGGTCATAGACTTCCCAAGGCATCTTGGATGACTGTGTCTTCGGCATCCTTTCTTTTTTAGTGATCCATCGACGCACCAACTTACTCTTGAAATCTCGAAATCGTTTTGCCACACCATGGTGAAAATATTTTTCCCTTGAATTACTCGAATCATCATAAATGTGGAACAAAAGCTGCCAATTTTCAGAAACTGTTAAATTATGAACATAGTATTAAAAACATGTGAAATCATATCCAACGTTTTACCTTGGTCTCCTCCCAAAACCCCTTCCTTGTTTGCTCATCTATCTTTCGGTATTCTTTCTCATTAATATTAATTCTAGCAACACAAGTTCCAACTTGCTTCCCGTATTCCGCCAACCACTTTCCATCAGGGATATTAAGCTCATTATACTCAAGGAACATAGCTTTTTTTGCCTTGACTCCTTTGGATCGACCACGGACAATCTTTGTAATCGTGCTAGCATCCAGTGATTCGTCACCTGTTGTAGGAGGAATAATTGGATCACTGTCACCTTCCGAATCATTTCCAGCAACAATTTGGTTATTCATTTTAACACTGACAAATACACTCCTGCATCATAAGCAAGAAAACAATGAGTATACATAAAGATTAAAGATACTAAATATACATTAAAGATTCTAGCAGCACAACATATTTCAATGATAGATAAGATGGGAAACAAACCAGAATCAAGGGAAGAACCGAAGAAAAACTGAAGCACGCCAGAAGCAAATCAGAATCATACCAGAATCATATCAGAATCATATCAAAATCAGATCAGAACCGAAGAAAAACTGAAGCACGCCAGAAGCAAATCATAATCATACCAGAATCATATCAGAATCATATCAAAATCAGATCAGAACCGAAGAAAAACTGAAGCACGCCAGAAGAAAATCATAATCATATCAGAATCAGATCAGAAGCAAACCGGAATCAGATCAGAAGCAGAGTCATCTTATTCATTTGCGCTTTGAAACCCATATTCCTTCCCTATGATCTGTGCGCATGTGATTAGTATTATTTGCATCTTCCTCCTCTGGTAATGGTTGAACAACAGTTGATAACAGGGGTGAGTCATCGTAGTTGTCATACTCATCTTCATCCAGAACATCATCAATACCGAGAATATGCCTTTTCCCTTGTGCAACTGCACGCCATCTAGGATCAACATTGTCTACGATATAGAAAATTTGCTTAGCTTGTGACGCTAGAATGAATGGCTCGTCACTCTCACTTAATCGGTCAAAGTTTACCAATGTTAAACCCGGGTAAATATCATCTTGTTTCACCCCATTATGGTTGTTGGTCCACTTGCACCGGAAAACAGGAATCACAAAACTGCTGTAATCAAGCTCCCATATTTCTTCGATTACACCGTAATACGATTGTGTCGCATCAACCGGTCTTTTATCCTTAGCGTTTGCATAGACCCTAGATGATGCAACAACCTTCACTCCACTATTCTGCACCACACTCTTTTCATCTTGTCTTGACGTGTAGAATGTGAACCCATTGATATCATACCCTTCATAAGACCGAACACATAGACGAGGACCTCGAGCTAACCACTTGACTGTATCAAAAACATCATGCCCTTTCTTTAGTTCCTCAGCTACTTCCTTCTTAAACCAATCAACGAATGAGCGATTATGTTCCCGCATCAATGCCCTTTCATTAAATTTAGGATTATTATGTTGCAATTCAAGCACATGCTTATCTACGTAAGGACTGACCTCTGTAAGATGTTGCAACACACAAAGATGTGCCTTATTCTTCCTTTCAGAAGGAGGCGAGATTACTTTTTTACCAATTACTCCCACCCCCCTTCAAGCCTCCCTACATGACGAGATTTCGGAAGGCCTATTGGCTCAAGCCTCGACAAAAATTCAGCTACGTATTCACATATCTCTTCATGAAAGATTCCCCGAATTATACTACCCTCTGGATTCGCCGGATTCTTTGCTTTGTCTTTTAAAGACCCAAAAGATCTCTCAAAGGGATACATCCATCTTAAGAACACCGGGCCACATAACTTGATTTCTCGCACTAAATGGACAATTAAATGCACCATTATATCAAAGAAAGAGGGCGGAAAGTACATTTCAAATCGACACAAAGTTTCAACGATATCATCTTGCAGACTATCCAGTTTCTCTGGATCAATCACCTTAGCACATATCGAACTGAAAAACACACATAGTTTTGTTATAACATGCCTCACGTGTTTCGGCAATATCCCACGAAGTGCAATTGGCAAGAAAACACTAAGCAGTACATGACAATCATGAGACTTCATACCGATCAACCTCAGGTCTGATAGAGAAACTAGACGTTTTACATTAGATGAATATCCCGATGGCACCTTAATGCCATGTAAGCACTCGCAAAACGTCTTTTTCTCCTTTCTTGACATTGTGTAACACGCCGGAGGAAGAAAAGTCCTTTTACCATCCTTTTTTTTCACGGACCACAAATCTGGACGCATATTCCTCTCTTTCATATCTTTCCGAACTTTCTTATTGTCCTTAGTCCTTCCGGGAATGTGTAGCAAAGTCCCAATAATAGCATCACACACATTTTTTTCAATTTGCATCACATCGAGACAATGACGAACCGACAAATCTTTCCAATAAGGAAGATCCCATAGTGAAGATACTTTCTTCCATAAAACACCCTTTTTAGACTTGGGCTTGATGAACTTGCCATATTTGGTTTCAACATTTTTAATACGTTCATAAACCTGCGATCCCGTTAAAGGTGCACGAGCCACTCCTTCCTCGGTGTGACCATTGAACTCTTTCTTCTTCTTACGATAAGGGTGATACCGACTAAGGAACTTCCTGTACTTTACAAACACATTTTTCTTGTAATGTTTCAAGTATGTGGGTTCCATGTCTTCTTCACATATTGGGCATGCTTGTTCTCCTTTGGTTTTGTACCCAGACAAGTTTCCATATGCTGGAAAATCATTTATGGTACAAAAAACCATAGCTCGCAGTGTGAAGTCTGAGTTGGTGTGTGCATCGTACATTGAAACACCTTCATTCCACAATAATTTCAAATCCTCTATGAGTGGCGCTAGATACACATCTATGTCATTTCCAGGTTGCTTAGGCCCCGAGATGAGGAGTGATAACATGATATTCTTGCGCTTCATACACAACCATGGAGGAAGATTATAAATCGCAAGAAGAACCGGCCATGTGCTGTGCTGAGTGCTTAAAGTGCCATAAGGATTCACACCATCTGTACACAGAGCAAGTCTCAGATTTCTAACCTCCTTGCCAAATTCAGGATATTTCTTATCGATATTTCTCCATTGAGGAGAATCAGCAGGATGTCTAAGGAGTCCATCTTTCTTCCTCCCTTCTGCATGCCATCTCAGATTTTTTGCTTGTTTCTTTAATGAAAACAAACGCTTAAATCTATCTATGATTGGAAGATACCACATAACTTTAGCCGGCGGCCCCTTCTTAGCGGAATTTACCCCTTTACGCTTGTAACGAGATACACCGCACTTTGGACACTCATCCAAATTTTCATGGTCTTTTCTGTAAAGAACACAATCGTTTGGACAACCATCTATTTTGACAACCTCTAAGCCAAAGGGACACATCACTTTCCTGGCATAATAGGTAGAGGTGGGCAACTCATTGCCTTCCGGCAAAACTTCACTTAACCACTCCAATAAGGTCGTGAAACTCGAATCAGTCCAGCCACTCTTCGATTTCAAGTTGTATAGCACTGACAAAGCTTCTAACTTGGTAAATTTTGTACACCTAGGATACAAAGGCGTCTCAGCAGCCTTTGTTAGTTGTTCTAACACCTTAGGTCGTTCATCCAAGCGATCTCTCACCCCATCCATCATCTCATTCATTTCATCCTCTTGCTCATCATCATCATCATCATCCATCTCATAATTCTCAGAAATGTTATCATCACTCTCATCACTGTCTACCTGAAGATCAAATTCGTTTACACTAGAACTTGGACGATCAGGTATTTTCTCTCCATGCCAAAACCAAACATGATAATCTTGCTTAAACCCACGACGAAATAAATGATCCTCAATCTCATCAATGTCTGCTAACCTCCTTACATTGTTACAATCACGACAGGGACAATAGATTTTTTCGGCTTTTGTACTCTGTTGGTTGGCTAAAGCACATCTAATAAACTCCCCAACCCCACTCAAATATTCAGTTGTAGTATGATCACCGTACATCCAACGACGACTCATTTCTAATAACAGAAGAAAACTGTAGAAAGACCAATACATACATAACATTGAAAACACTCATTGAAATAAAATATAATTATTTGGATATCTAGCTAACAAAACAATATCTCATGCAAAACTCATTAAAATCACTCATCGACATATTTCATTTGTTTTCCTACAATTTTTATCAAGTCATGCTAAAAAGTCACAAGATTAAGTTTAGTTATATGAATTGACTATATGGACAAGAGGTAGAGTATAGTCCTAAACATACATGAAAGGTATTAACAAGAACTAGTAAAACTACCAAGTACTATATGTTCCAATATATAGTCATAATCTATTGGAGTGCATGTAAATTTTCTACTAGGCATTTTACCAAACACTTGGAGTGCATCAAAATTTCTTAAAGAATCAAAACAACATAATCAAACAAAATTCCACCAAATAAGGGACTAATCACCCACAAGAGCAAAAATCAACCATTCATACCACAAAAGGAATCAACTCTTGCACATCAAAATCCGAAAACAATTTGCGAAGGAGGAAGTTACCTCGATGACTTCAAGGACGAAAGCTGGAGGAGGAGGAGGAGACGAGAAGGAGCAGTTGACGACAATGCGAGGAGAGTTGGAAGACGAGTTCGACGAAATCAAAACTGTGCCGGCAATGAAATCTTTACAGTTAAGCATCTTGAAATGGAATTAAAGCAAAATGAGGGAGGAGAGGCGAAGAGAAGGAAGGAACCTTAATGAATGCCGAGGTGAGAGTAGAGCGTCGTCGGCGTCGGCGTTTTTGAGGTATCCGTATCACAAATAAGCCCTGCTACATATAAAGATTACAAATTCGCCATTTTTAAAATAGTTAATTAAGTACTCCGTAAATTTGTTTGGATTCGATCTTGCTTAAGTTACTTATACAATCCTGTTTCATCACACTGTACTGAGTAGTGATACTTAACTTCAACCTAAGCAAGCAATCAACTTGTTTCTAAATTCTCCTAACAAATTAAGTCAATAAAACAAATAAAGGCATTTGTTTCCACAACCAATTCAAATTGCAGTCTCCATATCAAAAGATAAAAAGTAGCAGCATCTTCTCCTCGAGTTGAAAGACCAACAACTTCTTCTCCAAAGTGAAGAAGCTGCTTGAATTCTTTATCTAGCTAACAAAACAATATCTCATGCAAAACTCATTAAAATCACTCATCGACATATTTCATTTGTTTTCCTACAATTTTTATCAAGTCATGCTAAAAAGTGACAAAATTAAGTTTAGTTATATGAATTGACTATATAGACAAGAGGTAGAGCATAATCCTAAACATACATGAAAGGTATTAACAAGAACTAGTAAAATTGACAAGATTAAGATTAAATTTTCGTTTAGGCATTTTACCGAACACTTGGAGTGCATCAAAATTTCCTAAAGAACCAAAACAACATAATCAATCAAAATTCCACCAAATAAGGGACTAATCACCCACAACAACAAAAATCAACCATTCATACCACAAAAGGAATCAACTCCTGCACATCAAAATCCGAAAACAATTTGCTAAGGAGGAAGTTTCACCTACCTCGATGACTCGAAGGACGAAAGCTGGAGGAGGAGGAGGAGACGAGGAGGAGCAGTCGACGAGTTCGACAGTGAGGCGTGGAGGAAGCGGCGAGTTGGCGGAGGCGGCGAGGAGGAGGCGCAGTCGACTGAATTGAAAACGAGCAAGTCGACTGAATTGAAAACGAGCAAATGAAGAAAGCAGTCTGCCCGCCTAACTTAATTAGAAGCAGTTGAGGCGGGCGCATATTGCCCGCCTCTAATTTTTTTTAAGCATCTGTTGAGGCGGGCGCATGACTGCCCACCTCTAATTTTTGTTATATTTTGAGGCGGGCGCCTTACTGCCCGCCTCTAATCGCTTCGTCGCATCATTTGAGGCGGGCGTCTTACTGCCCGCCTCTAATGTTTGGGCTCTGTTGAGGCGGGCGCCTTACTGACCGCCTCAACAAGTCAAAAACACAAATATTATTTGAGGCGAACAGATATTTGCCCGCCTCTAAAGTACCTGTTGCAGCGAACTAAACGACTGACCGCCTCAACAGATAGTAGAATAAGACTTTTTGCGTCGGTTTTTAAGGTGACCGCCTCAACAGGGGGGCTGCAACAGGTGTTTTTTCTACTAGTGCTTCTACTGAGGCAGAGTACATTGCTGCTACTGAGGCTTGTAAGGAGGCAATTTGGTTGACAGGTATATTACATGAGATAGATGGTAAGACTTATACACCTATCCTTAATATGGACAATCAGAGTGCACTGTTTCTTTGTAAAGATCAAGTGTACCATGAAAGAACTAAACACATAGATGTTAGATACCACTTTATTAGGGATAAAGTGGAGAATGGTGACATTGTTGTTCAGAAGATAAAAGGTGAACTTAATCCTGCAGATTTTGGGACTAAAGTTGTTCCTACTAACAAGTTTGGTTTTTGCAGGGAAGCTTTTCACATCAATGATGAAACGTGAGATGTGAGAGTGAGTCAATGATGGATGGGAACTCATCTCTTGAAGTGATGCTCTAGGTTCAGATTAGTTGGAAATCATGTATGGATTAGGAGGTCATAGGTAAATGTGTAATCCATATCTATATGTATATTCTATAGTTCGACAATAGGTCAATCAAGAACCAAGCTAGGACTAGAGTAGGCTAGCTTAGGTATGGCTCATGGTTCAGGGATCATGGCTCACAGTAATGCAACCCCGAGCTCAAAAGGCTTGGTCGAGATGGCATTGTGTTTGAGGTAATTGGTTTCTGGTATCTGTGGTTTTGGGCCTGATTGTTTGGGCTTGTGTTTGGGCCGCTTATGTGATTTGGCCTTACTTGCTTCAGACTAAGTGAAACGCTGTGTTTCGTCTGACGATCTGACAAGGTATATAACTCGTGAGTTAGGGTTAGCTTGTCATTGGTTCATCTCCTTCACCGCTTACCAGATTACAGAGAGAGTTTGAGTGCTAGGGTTCTTGGTGGTTCGATCGCAGTGATTCTCACGGTGGAGGTTGAGTCCTCCGGTGGTGGCCTTCAGAGATTCATTCAGCGTTCTTCGTAGCTTCTTCCTTGAAGTTGTTCTTGCCTTGAAAGGGGGCTGAATCTCTTTCTTTACCTTCGTCCTAGCTTCTTCTCTGTAATAGCTTGCTTAGGTTTAGCTTGTTCGTCTTGCTTGGTGTCTTTGTAACCATTGTTGAACCTTTCTGATCTAGTGCATTATTCGGGATGAGTCTCCTCACTGAGACTTCGCAGATGTAGGGAAACCGAACTGCGTGACCAACTCTTGTGTCCATTGTTCTCATTTTGTTATTTACTTTTCTCGAATCGATTGCATTAGAGATCGATCGGATTTGATTATTAAGATAGAACCAAGATTCTACAAATTACAATGATCAATCTCATCCGCCTATTCACGACAAGGATATTGCTCAAGATGTACGTAATTGTGCAAAAGATTCCTTTTTGAAATCACTAGAGACCATAAGCTTAATTTTTGGGGTTAATCTGTGCAGGAACTTGTAACCAAAGTTTTACCAGAGATTGGACTTAATGACAATTTAGTTCTAATAATCGACAAGCCTGTGGACAAAGTGACACTGAAAACAATCCAACAAGATGCAGTCAGAACTAAAGGTATCTTAAGAAAGGCAGAGGCTAAATGCACTCGAATTGACGGATGGACGGGGCGAATGACTACTTTTTTCCGGCGGAGCTGACCGCCGCGCGGAGCTTAGCTCCGCGCGCTTCCGTAACATCGCCCCGTACCTCACGAATTCTGAATTCGTGAGGTTTGCTTGAATTTTTGTTCCGACCGGTTCAGTAATTAAGTTTTTCGGAAAACCGGTTTTGAAATGATAACCCGGTCTAGCATGTACAGACATCACGAATGCTGAATTCGTGAGGTGTTAGAACAAACCTCACGAATTCATAATTCGGGAGTTTGTACGTAATGAATTCCCAGTTTCGTCAGGAATCTAGGGCAGGGATGTGATCGGTTTCCCGAGGAAAAAGGCTCGAAGACCTCGCGAATTTAGAATTCGGCTACGTTACATGCCCTAATTGATTTAGTCGGGTATATATATATAGTGTACGTGATGATGAGGTTGGGAGAAGAAGAAGGAAGAGAGTAGGAGAAAGAAGATGAAGGAAAATCGACATTATTTCAAATAAGAGATTCGAAGAAAGAAAATAAGACAATTATGGTAAGTTAAATAATGTACTTGTAATTTAATTGTTTCAGTCAATATTTTAGTTTTGTGAATGTATATATATATAAATACATTGTATGTTAGAATACGTATCCAAGATTACAATTTTTTAAGAGTGTAAAACGTCATGATGTGTACGTACATATTGTACTGTAATTTAGAGGTGGTGAAGCTAATATTTGCGTACTATATTTTTAGAAATAGAGTTAGAAAGTAAGCTGTTGTAGATGAATTTGAAGAAAAATATGAATCCCGAATTGAGGATTCGGGAGTATGAATTGTGCCTTGCGAATGTAGGATTCGCGAGGTAGTTAAGAATACACATTGTTCTGTTTTAGCATTATTTTTGTTATTTTAACTGAATTATTTATTAAAGCGGAGTACATAGTTCATGAGTTATATTGCTCATCGTTATTTGTAGGAAGACTACACATGGTTATTTGAAAACGATTATGTGTGGAATAACAAAGAAGATGTGTTATGTTGGGCACGTGGAATCGGTACAGAGAACAACATGGTCTTAATAATTGACCGTTCAGGAGAGAAGTATGTGAAGCTTACATGTGAGAAATATGGGGCTTATCGTGGGGTAAAAAATTTGTTGATTCGCAACCCGAGGTCCAAAAAAAGTATGTGTCCGTTTCGCCTCCATTGTCACTGTGAGGATAACGAATGGACATTGAGAGTGGTGTGCGGGTGTCACAATCACCCCCTCCCAGAAAGAGTGGTGGGTCATGCATATGCCGGAAGAATGAACGAGGAACAGAAAAGGGATATCATTTCTCTGATAAAAGCGCATGTGAAGCCGACGAAGATTTTTTTATTTTTGGCAGCGAAGCATGGTGGATGGGGGATGATTACGTCGAAGACTCAAATTAAAAATATGTGTTACACTCTACGTCTTAAGGAGATGGATGGAAAAGATGTAACAGAGTTTACACGAAGTTGGTTGTTGGAGAGGGGTTATATGGTACGATCCCGTGCTATGTCACACGACAACGACATAATTCAAGATTTTTTTTGGGCAAACCCGAAGTCGTTGTTTTTGTTGCGGTTATTCCCATATGTCATCATCATGGACGCTACGTACAAGACGAACAAGTATGATAAGTGTATATGTTTTTGTTTAATTTGAATAATTTGTTAGAAAGTGTGTAGTAATAAATATTATGTGAAAATGCAGGTACAATATGGCGTTGTTGGAGATTGTAGGGTTTACTTGCACCGGGCAGACGTTCAACGTTGCGTACTCGTTCATGGCACGAGAGAACTTTGACCACTACAGGTGGACTCTCTTGAAGGTGAAGGAAATGTACGATCACATTGGACAAAGTCCTAGAGCGATTGTGACGGATCGTGATATGGCGGAGATTAAGGCAATTGCTGAGGTATTTCCTAATGCAAAACACCTATTGTGTTGGTTTCATATATTGTGTAACTGCAAGGCACAAGTAAAAACAGCAACGGGAAATCATAATTTTGCTGAAGCGTTTGGGAATAGTTGTAGAGGTGTATTCAACTCTAAATCAGTAGAGACGTATAATAGCCGTGTCGCTGAGATAAGGAAGAAGTATCCAGGCTTTTATCCTTATTTAAACGAGACGTGGTTGTCTCCTTACAAAGAGCGCATTGTACGGGCATGGACGGACAATATATTCCATTTGCTTACGAGGACAACGAATAGGTATTACTGTTGTTATTTATGTATGTGTTGAATTTGTATATATAATCATGTCTTACAATCATTGATAGTAATTATTAATCTGTATTGTAGAGTTGAAGGTGCTCACTCGAGGTTGAAAAATTTCATAGACAACAGTGTTGGTTCGTTTAACACCATAGCACAAGAGATCCACTCAACTATCTTAATTCAGATTCTGGGTATTCAGCGGAAAATGGAAATGGATGTCAATACCATACTCTCCAAAGTAATTCGCATGGAAGGAACTGGGCGGTATACATATTATGTGGAGCTCGTAAATAAGGTTTCAACTGACTGTATGAATATACTTATGGAGACCATGGATAGGATCGAGAATCCTTCCAAGGGTTTCCACCCTCATTCGTGCAGCGATAGATGGTGGAGAAATGTAAGAGGCCTTCCTTGTGCACATGATTTGTACAGCTACATGAGTATGGGTGTGCCAATTCCTTTAGGGGAAATTCACGACTTCTGGAAACAAATTGTCTGGCATAAACCAGCAGAAGGATATACAGTCCCCCTAGATGAGGAAAATGAGGTCAACAACGGTTGCAGACGTCCTTTGCAAGAGCCGCCACCGGGATATAATAAAAAAAAAGGCAGGCCACGTATGACTGAACCTGAGAAGAGGAAGCAGACTTGGTATGAGCATGTATCAGGCAATGATAATATAGGTCGGAGGAGGTACAGAAGGCCAAAAGGGGAGATATTTGTGGAATCCGACGAAGAATTTGAGGACGAGGACGAGGACGACTTGGAAGACGATGCTGATGATGAGCAGTCAGGTGTAAGTCAGGGTATTGATTATAAGAAAGTGTTTGGCCAAAACCAGATAGATCATTTCATGTTTGGTTACATTACGAACTACAAAACCGTAAGGGGAGATGGTCATTGTGGGTACCGATCTCTTGCATGGCTTCTTGGTTTAGAAGATGAGGATTCATGGAAACATGTGCGCACAACAATGGTGAACGAGGTTCAAGAGAACTACAACTTTTACAACAACATTGGTTACACATTCACAAGATTACATGTATTGGTCCAGCGTATAGGTTGGTTAGGGCAATGTACAAACCGAGAGTTTTGGATGGAGATGCCTGCTTGTGGATTTATAGCTGCTACAGCATTCCAAAAAGTTATTGTGTTGTTATCATGGGGCGATTCACATACTACGCTCCCATTCTACTCCAAGGCTAGCCCCGTAGAGCCGAAAGACGTAATTGTCATTGCTTTGGTGGGAAATCAAGATCATTACATACCGGTTAGTAAAATGTGATGTACTTTAATTATTTTTCGAAATCCTATGACTTGGAATATTTTTGACATTATATTTATGTTTTATGCAGGTCAAGTTATCAGATAACGCTCCTATTCCTCCGGTTGCTTATAATTGGACCCACCACCATCATTCTAGCGTAAGCGGTTGGGAACATCAATTTCAGGATCGTATAAACCATTTCCAATATTTACGACAGCTACACAGCAGACCTTTAGCGTAGTCGATGTGTATCTTCATTATTCAATCCGTTTGTTGGTATGTTTATGTAGTATTTATTTTGACTGTTGTAGTCAATATTCAATCCGTTCCGTTAACGAGATTCATCATAACTTCTTACTGAAAATAACAAATGCCTTGCATAAACAAACAAAGTACGACCACCCCCCCTCTAATGCCTCGAAAAGCCGTAGCTGCAGCGCCCGGTTCGCTCGGTCGGCCTAGAATACTCACGGGACATCAAAATCATCATTACAACAAGAAGGATAACCGTAAGAGTTTTAGCATATCTATTGCTTTGAACTGAATTTGCGTATGGCATGGCAGGAGCTTGAAGAACCTCTTTCGGGTATACCTCCCCCGAACTCAACATTTTCTTATGGTCCTCGTACTTCTCCTTATACCAAGACAATTCGAATTCCAAATCATCGATTGTCATTAGAAGTTGACTATTTTTTTCGTTACCCGCATCTAAACGCTTCTTCAATATGTTTACTTGGTCCGGGTAGTCGCAATCCTGTATTTACAAACACAATCAGTTATGCACATTCAAATTTTCGACCACATATACGTAAGAAATACAAGTTGGAAGCAGTATACCCCTAAATAATCGTAAAATCTATCAACTTCGGGAACCGAGCGAGAGGAGTTGCTAGAACCTTGACTGACCATATTTCTTCTGGTGTTTGGTTTAGATGAAAATTTATTTGTTGTACATGGCCATATATATAGGGAAACAAAACCTCACGAATCCATGCTTCGTCAGGTGATGCATTGGTGAGGTTTACGGTGTTTTGAGGATAGAGCAATATGTCAGGAATCTAAGGTTTTGGGAAATTGTAAATTCCACCCTCCCGCATTCTAAATTCGGGAACTATTCACCCTCACGAATTCTGAATTCGGGATCTATTCCGGATAGGATTCCCTTAATTTTTCAGCAGATATGGCAGAGGTTTGTACTGCGCAGGGAAACGTATATTCCAGACCTCGCGAATTCACAATTCGGGAACTATTTCAGAAAAGAGTTGATAACTTTTCAGAACCTAGGGCAGAGCAGAGCAGTCTGGATTTTTGTAAAAAGTAGATTCCACACCTCGCGAATTCACAATTCGGGAACTGTAAGAAAAGACTTCACAACTTTTCAGAATCTAGCGCAGAGTAGTCTTCATTTCTGGTAAAAAGTAGATTACAAATGTTATGGAAAACCGCCAATACATGTCACGAATGCACAATTCGGGAAGAGTTTACTGAGGCCATGTTCATAGCTTAAGAATTCACAATTCGGGACCTTTTGGAAAGCATTTTCGTAATTTGGGAAGGACTACAACGTTGCACTACGTCTATAAATGGACGACTCCAAATCAAGGTGGGACAACAGATAGTTTTGACTCTGTGTAACTGTAAGCTATTGAAATCATGTCCGAACTCAGCTCATCTGGAAGCAGCAGAGTACAAATGTGCCAATGCAATAAGGCAGCCGTAATGGCGGAGTCGGAATCGAGGAGAAACTTAGGCAGGAAGTTCTGGTCGTGCCCTGGCACCGGTTATACCATGTGCTACTTCACTAAGTGGATCGATCCTCCTCATCCCGAGTACTCGCAAAACGCCATAAGAAAACTACTGCAGCGTATTTCTTCGTTGGAACATGAAGTCTCTACTCTAAGGGAGACCATGGCTCCTAACGACCGTGCCGACTAGGCTTTACTATTTGAAACTGTAAGTGTGAACTTCTGTGTTCGTCTCATAACTACGTACCCCTTTGTTTTCCAATGTTTTCAGATTTACCATGGTTGTAATGTTTTAATTGCGCGATTGTTGTTATATTGTTGTTTCACCAATGTTGTGATGTTTGAGTTGTATTAATGTTGTAACGTACGTGTGAAATCCAACTTTCAAAATGCGATTGTCGATTTGGACGTACGGATCTGAGTCCCTCAAATTCTTCCATATCTAAAAGTCACACTCCATCTCCATGTATTTGATGCGGAATGAGTCATAAAACACGGTTATTACGTTGAAACGCATGAATTCATCGTAAGCCGTACTTAAGTTCTTTCGTAGAACTGAACGACGCATATCTGGAGGTAGTTCTGCACTTAAAATGAATTTGACTTTGCTACAATTCAACCCTCACGAATTCACAATTGGGGCCCTTTTCCATATATGATTCCATTACATTTTCAGAAGATGTGGTACAGGTTTGTACTGAGAAGGGGTGGATTAGACGCCAAATCCTCACGAATCCACAATTCGGTTGCCTCACAACAAAATAATCGAAAACTATGAAAAGCTTTCATAACAGGACGGAATGCAGAATTGAAAACAAACGTTCGGAATAGAGCATGCATGATGTCTGTCATGCGTCATTCAATACCCAGATGTATGGCCTGTATCATAACCGTCGAAATAGTTCGTAGTTGGCTCTCTGGACGGGGGAGAACCATAACTTCGGGTACTGCCTAAACCAGTTGCACTTGGTGTTCTGAAATCTGCAAAACCATAACCTCGACTTCGATGTTGTTCGGTCAAATTGAAGGGTTGAAAGGATGATTCAGGTTGGCTGTATGAACCGGGCATGTACGAGCTAGGTCCGGGACTCCCGAGATTGTACGTTCCAAAGGTTTGCCCGCCGCTATATCTTCGGGGTGATCCGTCCTGTAACGTTTCGGCATCTGAGTCCAACCGCTCTGCCCTTGTTCTTTGGGAAGAACCAACACCTGTATTACGGAATACCTCTGGAAGACCTGGAGTCATGACCGACCCTATTACTTGCATTATAATTTTTTTCAGTGGATCGTCATCTGCATAACCTCGAAGTACTTCCACATTCTCCAGAATAATTGATTCAATGTGGTTGAGGCGCTGTTCAAGTAACCAGATGGTTGGAGTTAGTATTTGTCACACTGCTACAAGTAGTTTTAAAAAAATGACAGGTTATATGAATTTTACTTACACGGACAGCTTGTAGTGCTAATGGCATGGGTTGCTCGTCAAGTTCAGCGACTAGTTTCGCTGACTCTGCATCGTTGTAAGGATGAGAGTGTTGTCTATACCAGTCCATATAATCGCTTGAAGTTTCCCAAACTTGATTGCTGATGGGCAAATCATCTTCTTCCAGGCAGTGTTCGAACCAAGTTCCAAAATTATTGTCTGCCCAGTGATATTTCACCTTATAACCGCCTACATTTCTTGATGGTCTGTTACTCTGCACTGGCTGGATAGGTGGATTTCTCGGTATTATCTGTTTTCTTCCAAATTGTCTTACAAACCTATCTGGGTTATAACCTTCTTCCATACCCAGGTATTGCAGCGTCCCTTTGTAGTAAGACACTTTGAATGCGCGTTTATTAACCACTTCCTTCCACGGCATCCAACATACCTACAAACAATTTGTATTTATGACTACATGGTATACGAACAATATTAGGTACAAAACGGGAACTAGCTCGAACCTCGTCCACTCGCATTAAATCTAGTTGTTTTCGTATTCCTTGAATCCTCTCTTGTGGTGACTTTCTAGCACGACGTCGATCGTTACAGTAAGCGTACGGCCCGGGAGTTGTACAAGATGGATCTGCTGTTTCATGACCTTTGAACATTGGGAAGTACGCCCATATCCAACTCTGAAACGAATTACAGTTAATTACTCCGTCATTTCAATAGTAAAAACAAATCAACTTTAGTTAGGAAATCAATACCTGTAGAAGTAAAGGGGATCCACTAAATTGTGCAACATATCGTCGACTAGCCATTCCCAATTCGCGATAAAGGTATGCTAACGTTGCAGCTCCCCAAGCGTACCTTTGCGTGTTAGTGTGGTCTAGCAACGGATGAAAATTCCGAATATTCATTTTTGTTCCACTCTTGTCTTGGAACAAAAGCGAAGACGTAATGGTTGCGAGGTACACAGAGGCAATGGTGTGTTGCTGATCTTCATGTACGACTCTTTCTGTCATCATTTCACGTAAGGTTGCAATGGTAAAACCTTTGTTTTTTTTTGTACACATACACTTCCTCAACGTCCATGCCAAACATTTTGGCTACTTCGTTGAACAACTCTTTGTCCGTCATTGAAGGGGCTACCGGCAGTCCAACAACTTTAAGTCCAAGCAGTTGATACACATCATGCAATGAGGGCGCCATTTCTCCCCACGGAAAATGAAACGTATTTGTTTCGGGGTGCCACCTCTCTATGAACGCCGAAATGAGGGCCGAATCAAATGTAGTGTGAGGAATCTGCAGTAATTTAGTTAAACCGCTTGTTTCAGCTATTCCCCTCCAAGCCCCATTGGGCATTGAATCCCACTCCGACACTCCTTTACTACGAGCATGCACTCTCACGACCTTTTTCATCTATATGACATCAATCATTTAGCATCAACGGTAAATCTATGTAGTAGTAAGAGGAATGAAGTGACCTTGTACAAATATTTTCATTGACATACCACTGCGTCGTTTGTATTGTTCCATAAGAAACGTGCAAAATGCGTGTTGAAATCTCGCAATAACGAACTGTCTGCAGGGCCTCTAGGGTACTCAGTTTGCCGCATTTCATCAGCGTCTAACTGAACGTGACTTGCACTACTAGATCTTTGCATTGTAGGTCCACGACTTTGGGGAGTGTCTGCAACAGCAGAACAACTCCTCCTTGCTCTTACAGTAACTGGGGTACTGCTTCCCATCATAACAGTGTCTTCGTGAGGTAACGGAGCTTCATTTACGGTGCTACGTGATGGAGGGTTGTTCATGTTCCGACGGGAATCTGTAGATGACCCCGCTCTGCTAAATAGGTTACGCGTTGAATCCTGAAACGTCATATGAATACATACACGAAATTTACATCCACACAGATTTCTTATATTTAAATTAAGTGAACTACATAGGGACTCCATATTACTTACCCATAACCGAGTTCGAACACTAGATCGTTCATTTCTACGAGGAGGTGGAGCAGGGCCATCATGCGTTCTTGCCATCTTCTAATATGTTCAGAATATTTTTCTACACTTCGGGACTACATTTACAACCATGCAGTTACACAATTCTATATATACGATTTTGTTTACCTCAGAATGTTATCCCGAATCCTGAATTCGTGTAAAAAAGGAGAATATCCGCCACCGTCTTTTCAGTGATTTCAGATGTTGCCATGCCTCAGAATGTTGGCCATCGAAGCAGAATGTTGGCGAATCCAGGATTCGGCAACATGTTGCTTTTTCCGCAACATGGTGCTTTTTCTGCAAGTCAGGAAAAGTCAGGCATCTCTGCAGGTTAGGAATAGCTGCATGCTCTCTCACGAGTTCAGAATTCGTTGGCTCCAATGATATCTTATAAAGAACCCTAAGAGTTGTGAATTCGGGAGGTTTCATGTGAATTACCCTTACCCTACGAGTTGTGAATTCGGGAGATGTCATTTTCATTTGAGCCTATTAATACGCCTTAGATTGTAGATACTCACAAGCACCCCAACATTAGTTTTTCCAAAACACATTCTGAAACGCATTTATAATGACTTTGAGGTACGGAAGCAGCAACGGTCATGCAACGGTAATTACCTAAGTTCGTTTTACTTACCTAATTTTTTTATGAACTTCGTTTTCCGTCAAGTTTTTTTTTGTAAAAAATACTTGACACATTCAATTCGCAGGACGACATTCCTTTTAGTTGCCCTTACACCGAATGCTCGTTTTTCGGCCCACATAATGACTTGTACAACCACTTACACTTCGTGCATGGAGACGCTAAGTATGATCTTACCCGACACTTCCAGTTTGTGATGAGAAGAACCGATGCTTTTGTGGTGTTCCTTGACGAGGACGAAGATTCCAATATCTTCGTACTTGACACCAAAACTATGGAAATTAGTTCAATTGCTGACATGAACAACGTAGCTGACCCTCCCACATGGCTTGGTACCTTAGTTATTAAACGAACCTTTGGTGCGTTTTGGTATTGTCCACTTACGAACTACATTCGGTGTAATTCTGAGCTTTTCTGGGTAGGTGGTTCAATCCATACAGGTGACAGTGTAGCTAGGTCACAGATCCTAGCCCTATTATATGATGAGTATGAATGTTTGTTTGTGGAACATGTCCCCGGGGAAAACTAAAGCACTTTTAGATCTTGCTTAAGAAGTTTCTAACGCACTTTCCTTGTATTTCAGTTACTAATCTTATGTAGCAGCTAATTTTTTATTTACTACCCATGTACAAACGTTTTTTTAAATACTAAACTTACCCACGAATGCAGAATTCGCTGGGTATCACGAATGCACAATTCGGGATTTCTAGGTTCATTATGCATTTTCAGAAACACTTTCTTTTTTTACATAGTATATTTAAGTAATTTAAGTTGAATAATAAGAACTCATCTACGAACAACTACTGTTTCAAACACCGTTAACAGTAATGAAGTTAAACACCAAAATGTTTGTAACGAACATAACGTTTTACCGAGAAACGCAAATACCGTGTTCAACACCAAAATGTGACGTACTAATACATCAAATGCAATACGTATCATCAAATCAACCATGTCTTATCAAACACAAAAGTTAAATGTCTAAAACCAGGAACATACAAAAAACAAGTAGCCATAAACATGAGACAATAAAAACATGAAAACCGTCAGACATCATCATCAAGGCCTACATCATTAAGATCTTCCTCGGGGTCTGCCCCACCTGCTGCCTCGGCTGCAGCGCGCTCCTCCGCCATACGAGACGACTCCCCTCGCTCAAATATAGATGGAATGCCGGGTCCGGCTGTCGAAGAAGTCCCGGGATCCATCTGTGTCGCCCTAACAAGAGGAACATCATCGGTGGCAAGTTGCAAAATATTTCTCAACTGTTCCTTGCAACAAGGAGAGACTATCTGCAGCTGTCTCTCGACGTAGGACGTAATAAGAGCAAGACGCTGTAATTAAAGAACAATAAGTACGTAAGTAGATGTAAACTGTATAATAAAATATTGTAACGCATGATACTAAAACAAACCTACCCGATGAGTGTCAATAAACGGCGAAGGAACAACATCGGGAGGGGCCTGCCTCTGTGAGAACCGACTGACATATGGATGTGATATCTGGAGGTACCAGTCTAAGTATGCAGGATCCACCGACCAAGGAGGAGAAGCTACGGGGCTCTCCAAAATGTACGGACAGAGATGGTCTTGCATCCTCTCCCAACGATCCCACTCCTCAGCAAACTCCACAATATACTTGTTCTTCCCGCGTTTATTAATTGGTCGACAGACCCGTGATGGTGGAATAGGATCTAGTGGTCTGCTCTGCTGTCGTCCGAACTGACGTACCACCCTATCCGGCATATAGGGCTCCTGAATATCGAGGAACCTCAACGTTCCTCGATATGTAGAGGCCCTAAACCGGTCAATAAAATCTAGTTGCCCGTAAGGCATCCAACATATCTACAAGATTACAATGCAAATGTAAAAAGTTAACAATTTGCCAAGTTCAAATAATGTACGTATACAACTAGTCGTTAAACAATACTTACATCCTCTGGTCGATACTCATCCAGAATCCGCCTGTAAACATGGGGGCTCAACTCGTGCTGCGTAGCAGTCCTGTCGGTGTGGTAAAGGGATGCGCGTCTCTCATCATCACCTGCCATATCACGCTGGAAGTTCGGGTTCCCCGGGAAGTAAATGAAGTACATCCATATCCAAATCTGATACAATTAATGCAAATCGTTAACGTCAGACAACTTTACAAGTGTATATCACTTCTACTATTACTACGAACCTGTAAAAGATAAGGACAACCGCCGAAACCAACCACTCCACTCCTAGATGCCTCGCCTAATTCCCGATACAGATTTGTGAGGACAGCAGCGCCCTAAGCCGTATCGACTACTCTCGTCGGATCGTCAAATAATGGCAACAAGCGGGTCTGCAGAAGGGTGGTGCTCTTGTCCACAAACAAACTACTGGACATAAGATACCACAAATATCCAGCGGCAATGCAATCAGGATCATCCTCGTCCTCAATCATCTGCAACACGTGGGGCCAAAAACTACAAGCCCTTACCCGACCCTGCCTCAGAGGCCCTGTCATGTTCCACTTATCTAGTGGGGACACATAACTGGGATCAACTCCGAACATGTACCCAAACAGATCATTACAATACTTCCTCTCTTGCATGGCATTAGCAAATGGACCTGTAGTCGCAGGTAATCCCTCAATAGAAAGGCCCAAAATCATTGCTACATCATGCAGCGTAATCGTGATCTCTCCCCAAGGAAAATGGAAGTTGTTCGTCTCCGGGTGCCAATGCTCAATGAACGCTCCAATAAGGTTGTGATTCACAAACCCATACTGCAAATCCCTGTTACGTGTTAACCTCGTCTGCTCAGCGATCCGGAACCAAGAACCAGGAGGAGGATCATGTGGTAAGTACGGCCTAAAACGTCCGAAATCAGTGGGTCGGGTGTAGCATCGGGTTCTCCGTGTGAACTCCCGTGGGGGATCGCCTGCTAGTTCCTCATTTGCAATCTTATGAGCAATGTGCGCCTCGAAACTATACAAAACAGGATCGGCCAGAACGGGAGGAGGAGGTGGTGTATCAACTGCTGCAGAAGGTTGGGGGTCAGCTCTAGGAGGAGACTGAAGAACAGGACGTTCATCATCAAACCCAATCGGTGATCCATCCACAATACGCGGGGACTGTGACTGCAACTCAACAGGTGCAGTGGAAGTAGAGGGCTCAACTGAAGCAGGAGGCACGCTCATACAGGGTACTACTGGAGGCTGTGAAAAAGACGGGTCAGCAAAATCGTCAAGGCCTACTGATGACTGCACCTGATCAGAAGCGACAGGCCTACCCCTACCGCGACCTCTACGCCCCCGGGATGAACCAACACCCCCTCTAGACCCACCTCTCTTGCGGCCCGAAGCCGTGACTATACGCTCGGAAACTCTTCTTCCACCCGCAGTCATTCTCCTAATTTTACCAGCTATGGCCTAACATTTTCACATTTCTTATACTAATTAGTTATTTAAACACACACATGTCTATTAATATAACATTCTGTACTAACGTCTTTAATATCTTTTTACATGCAATCAATTCAACTTAACGTTTTAATCTCTTTTCAAATGCAACTTATGTTGTTACTAGTTTTCCTTCTTACAACACTATAAATTAAATGCTAAATAATTACATTTAACGATTTTGCTTCATACCTACATAATTACACTATTTTTACAATTTTTTCAATATTTACAATTTTTACCGTTTTTTAAACTTCAAAATTAAATGCTACATAATTTTTACAACTTTTCATTACACTTTTTACACTATTTATATTGTTACTTACACTATTTATACTTTAATTACTATTTTATATCATGCCAAATATATACATTTACTATTTTATATCATGGTAAATAATTACAACTTTTATGTCATGCCAAATATTTACATTTACTATTTTATATCATGCTAAATAATTACAACTTTTATGCCATGCCAAATATTTACATTTACTATTTTTAATAACATTTCAATTACTACTTTAATTATTACGATAAAACATTTAAAACTTTTTAATTTTACATACCTCGTCGCAAATCCGTCGGGCTCTTTTCGGAGGAGGGGGATCAGCAATTAATTCTTCCGCCATCTTCACCGCCTCTGCTCCGACCCTTGCTGCAATGCTTATTGGGTCACCTTCAGAATCGCTTTCCTCAGACCTCCCGAATTCTGGATTCGGCTGCCTCTGCCCATACTCATCTTCTACCTCCCCTACCGCAGCCTTCCCCTTCCTCCTTTCTTCCTCACCCACGCCGCTCCCCTTCCTCCTTTCTTCCCCTGCCTCACCCACGCCGCTCCCCTTCCTCCTTTCTTCCCCTTCCTCACCCACGTCTTCAACCTCCATATTTCCGCCTCCATCCTCTTCCTCCGCCACCACCGCACCCAAAGATCCTCCGGCCAAACCCGCCACCCATTCCATCGAAACCGCCGGATCTACTCCTCCCACCAAACCCGCCTCCAACGTCTCAGTAACTTCTCCCACCAAACCCGGCTCCATCGCCTCCTCCCGATTCGGGCCAACTGTCGGATCTACATCCGACCCTCCTCCTCTACTCGGATCTGCAACTTCTTCTCTAGCCACCGTATCACCGCCTCCGTTCATCTCTCTCGATTGCCTCATCACCTCTTCAACAGAAATTTCCGAAGGCGATACATCGAAAAAATTGCCGGCCATTATTTCAGACCACCAGTTGTTCTCCATTTTTTTTTTGGGATGATGAAAACACGGCGAGTTCACAATTCGGATGGTTACTTATAGGAATTTCACCGTTTTTTTTTTAACCTATTCCAAACTCTCCCGAATTCACAATTCGGGATTTTCGAATACAAATTTCAACCTCTCCCGAATTCACAATTCGGGAGGTTAAATTACAAATTTCAACTTCCAAGGTCAAACTTGCATTTACGAGGCAAATCCAATTTCCGAGATTTTTTACTGTTGTTACCATCTTACGAATGGAAGATTCGTGAGGCAAATACATATTTCAAACAAGCCCGCATTCACAATTCGGGAGGTTAAAATACAAATTTCAAATTCTAAGTTCGAAGGTCAAACTTGCATTTACGAGGCAGAACCAATTTCCTAGATTTTTTGCTGTTGTTACCATATCACGAATGCAAGATTCGTGAGGCAAATACATATTTCAAACGCGCCCGCATTCACAATTCGGGAGGTTAAAATACAAATTTCAAATTCTAAGTTCGAAGGTGAATCTTGCATTTACGAGGCAGATCCAATTTCCTAGATTTTTTACTGTTGTTACCATATCACGAATGCAAGATTCGTGAGGGAAATACATATTTCAAACGCGCCCGCATTCACAATTCGGGAAGAGGTTAAAATACAAATTTCAAATTCTAAGTTCCAAGGTCAAACTTTCATTTACGATGCAGATCCAATTTCCGAGATTTTTTACTGTTGTTACCATCTCACGAATGCAAGATTCGTGGGGTTTCCTTTCACAAATCCGAAGGTTTTTGCACTGGTTTGTCTGCCATTTGAATTGATATAGGAAATGATTTTGCACTATCTGCCTTTGAAAATTCGGATACAGGAAATGATTTTGCACTGGTTTGTCTGCCATTTGAATTGATTGCATGCATGGTCAGTCTCAAATTTAATACAGTACTAGTACCCAAAATCTGATTTTCAATTAAAAGAGCATCAATACTAATTATTTTCTTAATATATATGAAAAACTCTAAATGAAAAATAAATAGAAACAAAGGGAGTATGTTATAGGCTTGTAGCATTACGGTTACAGAAAAAAACGCTCTCAAGAAAGAGCGAACTGCCTCTCTTCCTTGTTGGCTATCGACTACTAGAAATTTCTTTATTGATGTCCTTTGTTGTAACAAGACAACACAACTGAGCATTACAAAGTATATAAACGTGACCATTTCTAATCATCATCATCATCTTCTTCCCCACCATCTTCTTCAACGTCATCATAATCATCTTCATGTTCTTCTTCCGATTCGTCTTCACCTTCGTCTTCACTTTCGTCTTCACCTTCGTCTTCATCTTCGTCTTCACCTTCGTCTTCACCTTCGTCTTCACCTTCGACTTCACCTCCGTCTTCACCGTCGTCTTCACCTTCGTTGTCTTCATCATCTTCACCACCATCTTCAACTACATGATCGTCATCTTGGGGTATCGGGTTAATATTTAGAGGCGGCATTGGTTTGCACGGTTATGACGTTAAAGAAATCCGGGACTCACCGCATGGCTGCCATTTATAGACGAAAAGATAAGATCTGTTTGGGATACGTCAGCATCTCGTTCGGAATGGGGTTCCGAACGAGATGGTGTGGGACCCGGTCAGATATTTCCGTCATTGATCTTATCTTTTCGTCTATAAATACCTCCAAAACAAACCATTTCAAACACACATTCACTATCATTCCATTATATTTATTTTCTCTCAAATTTCCTTCCTCAAATTTCGATATGTATCCAAATCGTCCAACTTTATTTCCCGCCTCTTCCTCGACAATGGATCCTGGTCCGAAATTGTGTTGGTGTCAGAAAAATCCCACGGTGCATATGTGTACCGAACAAATAGAGTGGGATAAGGTCAACTATAGGAGAAGATTTTGGGGATGCCCGGATGCATGTTGGGATGCTCTTACTGAAGAAGAGGAAGAGAAAGGGTGCAAATACAAACATTGGATCGATCCACCATACACAGGTCGTGCAAGGGTCGTTATTGAAGAACTAAATGCAGACAACTTATGCAACTGGTCAAAGGCTGAAGGAATTGAGGAAGGGATGGAGCTGCTGAGGATTGGAACAAAAGAATGGGCCAACGAAATAGATGAACTGAAAGCCAAAAACACCGAGCTCATGGAGGAAAACGCTGCACTTGCTGCAGAATTGGCAGCAACACGTAACAATTAGAGAATTAAGTATTTTTAATTTCTTGTATCACGAGAGGGTGCTGCCGGGCGCAAAAAGGGTGCTGCCCGGTTGCAACCCGTAACTACGTTTCATTCCTCCCGAATCCACAATTCGTGAGCTTGTAATTCAAATTTTAAGGTCAAACTTGTTCTGACTTGGCAGTTACAATTTCCGAGATTTTCTCGATTGTTACTACCTCACGCATGCTCAAATCGTGATGTGTGGTTTCAAATTTTTATCTTCCAAACCCGGTTCAATACCCGATTTCTCAATTGCCCAAACAGGTTTACTAGATCGGGTTCACTATTTGCGGTTCACTATATCCGGTTCCCTAATTCTGCACCGGCCGGTTTGTTTATTTTTCTATTTTCCACGCTCACGAATGAAGAATTCGGGAACGTCCATGAATACTTTAGTTCCCGAATTCAGCATTCGGGAACGTTTATTTTTCTATTTTCCACGCTCACGAATTCTGAATTCGGGAACGTCCATGAATTACTTTAAGTTCCCGAATTCAGCATTCGGGAACTTCTATTACTATTTAAGTTTCGCGCGGAGCTGGGCGCCGCGCGGCGCCCAGCTCCGCGCGGAATTTAAATCCTGACACAAGTGTGTCAGGAGTGCAATAAGCCTTTCTGTTAAGAAGGGGTGGCACTCTTCATTTGTTTTTTATTATCATAACATGCAGTAGATTGTTTAAAAAAATAAACGTAATTGCTGACAAGCGAACGCATTTGTTTTTTTATTATCATAACATGGTTGATATAGTCATCAGTCTATTCTTCAGGTGTTTTCTTCACCCATCATCTTTTAAAAATTTGTGTGCATTTAGCTTCTTCTTCTTCTTGATTATGAAAATCTTCTCTACTTATATCTAGAAATTGACTTTAAACCTTGAATACGGCAATACTGCTTTTGATGTTTAGAATTGGTCGTAGTCTAATTGTTTTCAGGCTACATGATTAAGGATGTGAAAGGAGTCAATATTTCATGGACTTCATGCTTGATTTTAAATGTGCAGTATGGTTAAATCTTGGTTAGTTGCTCAATACCTGAAACTGAATGAACTGAAATGACCCTACTTTTAGAAATTATATATTGAGTTGAGATATGTTTTCGTTATTCTACAAGCAATACATTACCCACAATTCTTATCATATTATTACATCGGGAGCTTACACTTTTCACATGTGGCTTCATCCCATAATTGAACCCATAGTGTTTAGTATAAGTTGTTTTTGTTTGTATTACTATTACCGAAACTGAATGATGATCTTTAAATTTTCACATTAAAACTGTGAATATCTCCGTGTTTTTGTTTTTGTTTTCGTTGTTTTTGTTTTTGTTTTTGTTTTTGTCTTTGTGTCCTTTCTTTGTGTTTACATACACATTAATAGAGAAATATATAGTTTTTGAGGTTGATGACAACTCCAAGCCTGTTGCATCATAAGCAACAAACCAAACTTTCTCATAACTGCTATGTAGATGTAACTTTTTGTATCTTAAACCTTGTGCTATTGTATTATATCTTGTTTCAGGTTCGACGACTTCAAGCAATTGATCTAGAAAGTCTCAAGTCGTCAATCCGTGCCGGTCTCATCTAACTCAATATGATTGGTTAAGCAGATGGAGATGGAGAAAGAAGTCAAAGTAGTCTTAGAGGTGGTGAAATCTGGAGATGTTATTCCATGCCCTTCTCTAAGGATATTAAATGCAAGTCTTCCGGAACTTTCTTGTAGATCATCTAACTCAATATGATTGGTTTTCTAGATACCCAAGGTTACAATTCAGGAGAAGATCTCCCTCAAGTGTTTGAGAATAGCTCAGAACACATTACTGATATTCAAGCTCTCTCATAACAAGACAGTTTCAAATGAGCTTCAATTTGTTACTTACTTTGTTGGGCAAGCCATTGTTAATGCCTTAATGGTATGCCAATCTATGAGGACCCTATATCAAAGTTCCTGAGGTAATCTTCATTTTATATAGTTCATTTGCATTTTGGAGGGAAACTATAGTTTAAAATATGACCTTTTTGATGACCGCATTATGAGACGTTTTTAATACGCATCTTCACTTTGCAAGTCATTCTATTGAAACAGATGAAAAGAGATTTGAGAGTATTGCACAAGAAGTTGGAGTCATTCACTATACATTTTACTTACAGAAAAGAAATTACGGAATTACACAGTCTTTTTTTGGTTCCCATATTACAGACGTACTAATTGGGTGAGTCTCCTTCAATATATTGCTAAATGAACATTCATATACGTTTTTATTAAACTATTGAGTATAGTAGAAGTCTGTCTATTAATACAGTGTTGAATGAGTCTACAAAATAATTTAACACGTTATTGAGTAACATACAAATTAGTGAAACCTTTCAACTTTTATGTGACAACTTTTGTGCACTCATTTAGCAAACATACTAATATATTCTTATAGCCTGCTATTGTAACATACATAAATGTCACTGTATATTTAACTAATCATTCTCCGTTCTCACACATCATGGCATTAGTTCGATGTCGACCTCAATTCTCCACGCCAAGTCTCTCTCGACACCGGTCTTGAATCCGTCGTGACATTAGCTTGATTTTCTTTTCTCTTGTGATCGTTCAAAAAAGCTAACCGCTAAACCACACGTTCATATAAAATCTAACCACTGTAACAGACTTATCAATGTGTGAAATGTGAAATATAATTGTTTTATTTATCGTATAACTATCAAAACCTAAATAGAAACTTCATTTCTAACATAAACTCTTACGGGGCCCGAAAAGGGCCCGGAAACTAGTTACTAAAAAATTAAGATTCTATTAAGCTCCTCCAGAATGTTTGTAATAACAAGATTAAAGTGCGGTCTACATATAAACATGACAATACTTTATCTTTGAAGATTCTCCACCAGATGAGCATCAGCTGTTGTATCTTTAGACACAAAGAGAGCTTTGATTTGAGGTTATTAACACGTTGACCTGAAGCTCCGAAGAAGACCCTAATTAAGTGCGGTCTGGATAGTGGAAAAATGTCTCAAATTCTTGCAATGAACAAGATGTCTCAGAAAAATCTTAGACAATGGATTCTGCACATCACCTAACTGAGGTGAGCTGACCGCTGCAGTTAGACCTTGAAAATTTCATCTAAAAATGAACAGTGCATCATTCACTAATTTAACAATTCACCCAGCAACTTTTATCCTTCCCAATTCATCTTTTGTGGAGCTCTTAATATGCTGCAAAAGATTTAGTAAGAAAATAACATGTCAGTTAATATGCTAAAATAAATGTGCTGAATATTTATTCCCTAACAATTGAGAGGGACATATAAGAAAGCTCGTCAGATTAAATAAGCTCACCTTACTCCTTTTGCGTTTGTGCATGTTACTAGCATCTTGATCAATTTCATTCTTCTTTCTCTGTGACATGAAACAATGCAAGTATTATTTACAATTGAATAGCGTGTACAAACAAACATATAATCTAAACGCCTTGAATGAAGTAATACAACAGTTGCATCACACAAGACAAAATGAACGATACAAAAAGCTTTCCTCGATAAATTATCACCAGTAATAGACATTTGGAGGGGGAAAAAAGGGGTCAAACTGTAAAGACCTTTTCATTGCGGTTCATTGTAAAATCAGGACCAGATACTTGATGTGCAATTTTATCTTTCTTCTTTTCCTTGTCTATACTTTGGTCTTTATGCCGATGCTTGCTCTTCTTATGCTCTTTATCCTTGTGCTTCTCCTTGTGCTTCTTCTTGTGCTTCTTCTCCTTGTCTACAAACTCAATCTTGGATTTCTCTGCAATTGTAGGGACACCCTTTTCTCCCTTCAGGAAAAGCAATGTTTGCAAGTTATTCTTCTATAGCAGTAGCAGGTCAAAAGAACTGAATTAAACATAAAAGGCATAGATACTAGATTCTCACAAGAGGTAGCTCAACGCAAGCTGTTTCTCTTAAATGAAATGCTTCACCAAGAGTTCGCAACTCAATAGGTAATATGCGAACATTTTCATCCCTGTTGGAGGATGGAGTTTGAACCAGCTGACCCAACAGCATTCCATCTCCTTTTCTAATTTCAGTGTCTCCGACTATGTTGTGAAGGTAATGTGTATCTGCAACAGATACTGGAAGTGGCTTTTTGCAGAAAAAGTCATGAAAAGGCAGCAGCTTGTACCGACTTATTAGATCAACAGCACCAGTAAGCTCCCTTGGTCCTGGATTTTTTTTAAAAATGAGACATGCAGATTGCTGAGCTTGACAAAGTACATGATAACTTTATCAGAAGTGATTGAAGAAAGTAATACGAAGAAGTTTGCATATTACTACAAAATCCAGGAAAATCACACAACAAAAATGCACAACTGTACAAGGATACAGTAACCACATGCCCCACCAAAGTAACAGACATAAAGACTCGCTGATGATAGAAGTTAAAACGAAAGCAGATGCAATACTTAGACAAAAGTTGCACACTAGTTGACACAATTTACTACTTCTATACCTATTCCAATTTAGTAATTGTACAAGGATGAGAAATAGTCAAAATAGACAGAATTAGTCAACAGCAACCAAATGCCACATCAATGGAAAATTCACAAACATTCCTCAACAGTAGAAGTTAAGACAAAGCAAATGCAATAAATCAACAACTACTTATATACCTCTCCCAAACTTGTTTCCTTCAAGTTCCATGTATAAGCACCCAACAAAGAGCTGGCCTTCAATAGCAACTGGTGCAGAGTTAGATGCTAGACCGAAATCCAACGAGGTAATCATTGATCTAAAACAAGTCATGTTTTAACAGGGATATATCTTTGATCTTGGTACTCAATAACATATGTAGAACTAAATTTCCATGCAGCACCAACGCAAATCTAAATGGATTCACTTGACATCATACAAATCCCATCTTGCTGAAGAAAAAAGAACATGTTGCACAGTTCTCATGAAGATACGGCATAATGCAAGAAAGAAACAACATAAATTTGTAACGAACTATGAATGATTGCCTGAACTCTCAATTCACCACGAAAATCATTAGGCTGGTTCATGCACCAGTGCAATCAAGTTCACTGACAATGTTTCACAATCTAGAATCCATGAAAACACTAGATTTCCGCAACCAATTCTACAGACGCTTGAAGCGAACTAAATGAATTGCGAAGCGAAATTAGGGTTCGAAAATCTACCTTGGAAACTGCAGATTTATCAATCGATCGCCTGTTACGAAGGCTAAAACCACAAATTAAATTCTAACCTAGCTTCCGCGGACACAGAGAAGATCAATCGCCCCTTGCAACTCAGTAGGACCGTATACGAATTGTGGATGGTTTGATTCGGCAGCGGTGCAACGTTGAACGTCGACTGGAGATTTTCGCGGGGCTATTGGGCTTTAAGTTATTTGGGCCTTTCAACAGTTAATAAATAATCGGCCCAATTAAAGGGCGCAATTTTCGAAGCCTGAAATAAGGATAGTAGGAGTAAATTTTTGGGAAGTGCTCTCTGCATTCTGTCTGTCATGGACTTCCGTTGTTGTCTGGATTTTGTGTAGTCACATCACATACCTGATGTGATATGCGTATTTGATGCTTCCCACCATACTCTTTTGCCGAAAAACGATGTCGTATTGTTCGTTCCTTTCTCCTGTTGCTAATGCTACTTCGTAGGTATCTAGAGTCAAACACTAGTGGACCCAACAACAATACCTTAATCCAAGTATATGTATCAAGATGTAATTAAGAGAGTTAAACCCGCCAGTGTAAGAACAAAACACTTTGATTTATATGTTTTTTTACACTTGATGAACAAAATACAAGAGCTTAAACCACCGACAAAAGGCACTTAAGTTAATGAAAAGTAGCATTAGCATAATTTGAGAACGCGGACCAATGTTGACTTGACTTGGATTCATGGTATCAAATATGTCCAAAAAAAACATCATAAAGTTAAGAAAAACAATTATTTATGATATACGGAGTATGTTGTACTCCGTACATGTCTTTTGTACAACAGTACAAAGGAATTTGTATATTTATTGTTTCATAGGTAATGCCTAGGTTTGGTGAGAGTGTAGTGATTTTATGATAATCGAGTATTTCGTGTGTAAAAGAAGTAATTGTTCTAGGCTGGGTTCGGATTGGTGAGATATTACTTGAAGCTGAAGTAGCATTTCTAAGCTAGATGAAGCTAAATTTATTAAATAATTTTAAATTATTAATAAATAGAAAGTTAAATGATAAGGAGTAGCAACTAACTACAACAAATTTTTAATATTCAATTTATTAAAAAAATCAAAATACTTAAGAAAAATTTAAAAAAATTACAAAATAACACATAAGATTGAAACTAAAATGAAGAAAAGAGCTCTAAATAACTTTATTTTAAAAAAAACCTATAGATCATTCTATATAATTAAATCTGTGTATATTAAAGCCCATATTGTTTTGAAAAAAGAAGAAGCTAAAAGTGTATATAATAAGCATGTTATAAAAAGCATCTTGCAATATTTAATTATCCTAAAATAAACATATATCCATATTTATAATTTTTTAAATATATGATTTTGTTTATCAAAAACATAATGCTTAAGATATGACATGTTTCAAAATGAATAAGAAATGACATATGACGTTTTAAGTGAAGATGTGACATGTGACAAATATTGAATTTTGTCACATGTAGATTACTATATATTTCATTATAAAACATATTTACACAATCCGGTTAAAACAATTCCACAACCTTTGTATATAATGCAATAATTTTGACAATGTACATGATTAGAAACACCAATTTTCTTCCTAAACAATAAAAAATGTAAAAGAAAGTTTAGTATCTATCAACGATTAAATGTGTAACTCCTATATCATATAAATACTTATTATTTCGTTACTAAATTAAAAAATATTAAAAACTAATCAAATCAATATAAAAATTTATTTGCACGAATAAACTAAATTATTTTATTAGAAAAATAGATAATATAATCCTAAAAAGTAAAAGGTGAAATTACAAGATATGTATCCTAAATCAATAAGGCAAAACAACCGGGCAACACCTAAATTACGCCCGACAGCACCTACCCAGTTTCGAACGGGTAGGTCCCACACTTATTTTTTTTTTAAACTTTTCTCGTTGTAATTAATTAATTACAGAACCAGTTTGTAATTATGCGTACTGGTTCAAATCTCGTTCGGAACCATGTTCCGAACGGGATTATATTTTAAAAAAAAAATTCAAATGGTGTTCGGCGTCAAGTTTCGAACAGGAAAAAAATATTTTGAAAAAACTGGATTTGTAACCGCTCTATCATGGATTTCTCTATATAAATTGGATTTGTAAAGCCAAATTCGCAAACGAAAACGACAAAGCAGAAAAAATGGGGTCTAGAAGCGATTCAAGTAATTCTTTTGGAGGAGGAGGCGCCGCAGCACCTGACTGCATGGGAATAAGAGATTCTATTCTAACGCCGCAACACCTGACTGCATGGGAATAAGAGATTCTATTCTAACCCCGCAGCACCTGACTGTCGAGGTCTATCCCCCCTCCTCGTAGATTCAGTCACTCCCCTAGTAGATGCGTTTCTACCTTCTCCTACTCTGGATCGAATGTTTTTAACGACATCCTAGTTTTAAAGCAATATATAAAAATTTAGCATGCATTATAACTAAAATTTAGCGTTTTATCAAACTGCATTAAAATTAAAATGGATGTGTTTCTCAGCATGCATTGAAAGTAAAATAGATGCGATTTTAGCATGCATTAAACTACTTCTTATAAACTCAATTTCAGCATGCATTTTAAGTAAAATTGTGCGTACGGCTATATTTCCTAAATTTTGCGTTTTTCACTCATATTTTAGCATGCATTTGTTCTAATACCCAATTAAATATTGAAATTAAGATTTCGATCAATATTTCCTAAATTCCACGACATATAATATATATCACTATTTCCTAATATATATCAACCCAATTAAATAGTCGAAACTAAGATTGAGATCACTATTTCCTAAATTACATGACATAATATAGATCACTATTTCCTAAATTACATGACATAATATATATCACTATTTCTTAATTTTAGCATGCATTGTAAGTAATATTGAGCGTTTTCAACTATTTCTAAAAATTTAGCGTTTTCAACTCATATTTAGTGTTTTCAGAAATACTAACTGACTCAGTGTTGTCCGTCGAGGTCGTCTACGTCGTGGCCTCGAGACCTCCTCCTGCACTTGCTCCGCCTCTGGTGTAAGTCTTGCTCCGCCTGTAGCATATTGGGTTGGTGGTTGTGACGGATCTCATGCACGCATATCCATCATGTTGATGTCACTGGGGCTATCTTCGGACTACTACGAGAGGGTCCGGGGTTGTTGTGATCCGGCACATAAGTCCGCATCCACTCCCCCGCTACGTAGATGCAACCGTCTCTAGCCGTCGGATCAGAAAACCAAGGATCGGGAGTGCCAGACATATTCGAATAGAGAGAGAGAGAGTTCTGTGAGAATTTTTTGAAGGATTGAGACGGGAATGAAAGTAGTTCGTAATGGGGTCCCGAAGGGCACTATTTATAGCAGATTAAACCCGTTCGGAAGGGAATCCTGAACGGCCTGTGACGTCAGTCACGCCTTTTTTTGAAATTTTAATTTCAAATTTCAAAAAAAGGTGCCATATGGAACCCCATTCCAATTTTAAAAAATTCAAATTCCCGTTCGGAATGGGGTTTCGAACGGGAAAACCGGGTTTTCAAAAAATAAATTTTATGTATTTTTTTAACCCAGTTTCACAAACCGAATTTTGAAAAAATACATTTTTATGTATTTTTTTAACCCAGTTTCACAAATCGGGTTCAATTTTTGAACCCGATTTAGAGCCGTTCGGGGCGGGGTTCCGAACGGCCTTAAATATCTAAAAAATAAAAAATAAAAAACTCGTTCGGGATGTAGTTCCGAACGGGGGGTGACAGGCGTAAAAAGGGTGTTGTCTGTTTGCAACCCGATCAATAATCAAGGGAAGTAAATCCTTATTTATTAAAAACTTTAGAAAACACCGAAAAGGAAAGTATTTTATTGTTATAGAAAAATTATCATGTAATAATTTTTTTAAAATGATAAATGAGAATGATTATGAAGTCTTAGATCAAGGAAGATCCAAGAGCCTAGATGATGACATGTGGCACCACTTGTCACCACCACCGGACCACCGTCGGACAGCCACTGGACCACCGTCTGACCTCGCGCGGAACAAAATTGTCACAAAGATGTATAAAATTGTTCACAGATATTACAAAATTATCTATTACTCAAAAGTTCATTATAATTGGCTTAAATGTTCATCACATTATTCATAAATGTTCATTTGGACATACTCTACTCAATGTTCAACACATTATACTTAAATGTTCACCAACTGAATGTTTATCAAATTATACTTAGAGTTCATTTGGATTTCCAAATAATGTCATTATAATGTCATTATAATGCCATATTTGGCATTAAATTTGACATTATAATGACATTATCGCATGAATTTAAACAGACCCTTAAATGTTCATCAGCTGAATGTTCATTAAATTATATTTAAATGTTCACCAAGTTTATTACACTTAAATGGTTATATTATTTGGACAAACGGCGGACCACCACGACTGCACCACCACTGACCCACCATCAAGCCACCGTAGGACCACCACTTATGTAGAGCACCACTTTAATATAATTTCGAGTAAAAAAATACTTGATTTTCCTAAAAAAATTACCTAATGTTCATCATCTCATACATAAATATTCATCATGCATCATTAAATGTTCACAAGGATCTAATTACTTAGATTCATTATTTTTTTTTATCTCTATAAGAGAGTTTATCATGGGATTCATACCCTTATAAAAATTACCTAATGTTTGCCAATTCATATGATATGTTTCTGTATGTATAGAATTGATTACACATTTTGTAGTAGAGGCACATAATTGTCCAACTCTTTAATAGTTAAAACCGCAATAGGTTAATTTGTGTGTTTCTTTTGTCTTCAAACTTATTTAATTCACCTCTACTTATCTTTTTGTTGCATTTTTATTTAGCCCATATATTGAAAATATGTGGTTATAACATAGGTTATGGCCATATGGTGTCGTACATAGGTGATTGTTTCTTTCGTCCAACTATTCTTAGTTCTCATTATTCATAATGTTATGGAAATGTGTAAGTTCCTTATAATTTATAATAATAAATGTCATCATATGTGTTTTCATTTGATTCGTCTAAACTATTACTTTTCGTATGTCAATGTTTTCTTTTTCCAAAATATACCTCGTTATAGTTATTAAATAGAACTGCAAATAATAAAACGTGAGACATGATCTTACTCTATTCGGGAGGTGTTTATTTGTTGTATTTTGTGGACATCTCTATTTGCCAATGAAATTATGTTGTGGGTTTCAATATGTTGTTTTCCAAGTTTTTCATTCTTTAAAAATTGAAACCTTATTAAATAATTTTGCAGTTGTCTCACCCTTTTAGGTTCTGTATATAATAGTGTATATACGTATATTTTTACTTTTGTAGCTTATCCTTGTGGAGATACTTTAATTTTGTACTGAGTAGAGTATTCTACAACACCCCACAGCTCCGAGGGCAATAATTAGCGCATCTCATCTTTATCCATCCCTTTTTAAATTTGTTTTTGTGTTCTTCTCCTAATATGGGTTGTGATTTCCGAGTTTTTGTACGATATTACGGTTGCTAATTAAGGTTGAATGTGGAAGCTTGAGGCATGTACATACAACATTCATTTACGTAGTATAATAGAGTGGAGATAGTTGAATTCTTAAACCTATTTAGTGTTTTTATTTGAGTTTCGTTGGGCTGAATTGGAATATAATCGTTTTTTGGAAATGAAAATTAAAAGTGGTTAAGTATTACTGTAGTATACTTGTTTGATTCAAATTGGAATGTTTTGTTATTGTTATGTATATATTTAATACAAAAGTATTGCATTTAAGAGAGGATGAGTTTTAATTTCCATAAAATATAATTTGTTTTACACGGTCCCGTTTTGGCCTCGCAATGGAACTGGCATCGGTGTATGTTTTTTGTCCTTTTCCGGACATTTGATTCTGCAATTCGATGGTACAAAATTAAGGAAAGTAAGGGGGCTTTAATGTTCCAGGCGTTTTTTCTCCTGACGAAGAAGAATTTCCTTTACTGCGGGGCATGTTGATGTTTTAGGGGTTCTGCAAAGCTTAATTGTGAGACGTATTGTTGTGTGGATTGTTCGTTTCTGTTGTGGGGATGAACGGGAATTGGCGTCCGTTGGTAGAATCCCTAATTTGCAGGGGTGGCGTTGTCGGTGATCAATTGTACACCCTATCTCTTCCTGCAAGTGGTCTTCCTTCATAATATTTGTGAATCTCGGTTAATCTTTTTTGCTACGCTTGTAACTTCTATTTCTTATCTGGATTTTGGTGTGGATAGGATGAGTAGGATATATTTGGTGATATTCGTGGACTTTGTTTGAGTTCAATGTAGCTATGTTTTGAATTTAATCCATGTACATCATTTGATTTTTTTCCTCTAGATCATTTTCAGCTTGACCGTGCAACTTCCATCCAATTGTAGCTGGGTTAATATGAAAATTTCGATGTCAGGACTCTGTTTTCTCTGCTGAATTTGTTCCTGCAACCGAAGGTACAAATCGATGCCCCATTCTTGTGGTCTTTATGCTTTCGTGGGATTGTGTGCCTATTAGTGTGTGAGTTTATTTGGCTAATGTAATTCTTCAAACAGCAACAAACAATGTAGTGTTATAGGAAAGTATATGCACCTGTAGTTCACATGTATGTGGTTGAATGATTCCTTGAAAACTATGCTCCTTGTATAGTTCTTAGGTTCTTTTCCATTGTGTAGAAGTAATATCTTCAATCCTTGTGGTTCAGTCACTCTAGATATTGCCACGTATAGTTGTACGTGACCAAAAACTAGATTACGTAGGTATAGTCCTACGGGCTTCAGTGGTTGGCCTTGGCTTTTATTGATTGTCATAGCAAAAAAAGGTTTGAGTGGGAAATGACGCCTTTTGATGACCAATGCCCATTTTGTTTAGGTAGAAGTTAATGAGATTCTTGGGATTAACACTTTATCTCCCAAGCATGTTCCGGATATGATTTGGCTAGGACTTAAAAAAATTGCTACAATTTGTGGGATCTTGCACGAATAGAAGTGAATGATGGTACTTCGTTACTCAATGACCATAGAATGACTTGACTCTTATATCTATCAATGATTTTTAACTTAAGTTATCTTTGAAATGAATATGTTCCTATTTCCTCATATGTCTCTTCTTTCCAAATCTTCTTTAACAACATGAACTTATCTCTTAAATAAGTGTTTGTCTTCTTTTCTTGATTCTTTTTAATTGGTTTTTAAATCTGAGAAATGAATCCGATCATTATATTGAGAGTTTTGGTCTAGTATGATATTGATAGCTACCACTTTATTGGAGGAATGACTAATGTCATAAGGCTATTAAGAATGCAAGATGATATGGAGAGTGTAATATATTGCTTTTTCCTTGCCTTATGAAAATTCTAATAATATTGAGGATTTGAAGAATCATTATAATTGCACTTCTATTTTATAAATTATTCCTTGTTGTTGTCATAAATGGAAAATGATCATCTTTCAAGCTGAACTATTTGTATATTCTATCAATAGGTAACTCTTAACAGACTTTATAGTCGTGCGACCAGTTTTTGTCCTCTCTCATGTGAATACAGATCATAATAGAAATCCTTAATATTCTACTTGTCGTGATTCTTACATCACACCTACATTTCAAAGTTTTCTCTTGTTTTCTTCTTGACTTATGCTCTTTTCGTGTTTAAAAACTGATAAAGTAAAACATGTAGCTGTTAAAGTTTCTATGTTTTTGAATTAGCTAAGCTTGTTGAAGACTTGAAGTGTCTTTGTAATTTTTTTTTTGTTTCTTTAAGCTCTTGCCTTTCCTTCTTTTTTGCTGGCTTTTTGCGTCATTGTCACCCTTGTTTCCCTTTGAGGTTTATTCCCCCTGCAATTGAAGCATTGCTAATATTGTGTTAGTGGTAGTTGTTTTGTTGTTTCAATTTGCAGTTATGTTTTTTTTCCCTTTTGGAATGTATAATATTTAAAGAACAACTATCCTTACCTGATTATGTCGCATTTAGTATGACGCTAGGTCATCTGTCAGAGTGTTTGTCCATGATTTTTTCCCCTCTTGTTGTCTAATGTATTCTTGTTGTGTTCCTTATAAAACTGTTTCCATTTCAGCTATGTGATCGTCGTGTATCCAACAGGTCTGTTTATTTTTGCTATACCCTACTCCCTCGTCATATTCCAGAATTCCCATCTCTTTGCATGTGTCTTCGTAGCTCCCAAATTGTATTTCGTCCAATGTATTTATGTCCTCAAATGATGTTGACCCTCTTACTATATTCAGAAGCATGCGTAGATAGTACTCTTCCCTGTTTGCCTTGTTGACGCTGAGTATTCTTCCATCTATGTTAGGGTCTCTTATGCTTCCCATGTTTTCGAAATTTCATTCCATTTGTAGTGATTTGGTGTTCACTGTATGTGTACCTTCTTGTTGCTTGTGTGGTTCTGTTCAGTTCTAGCCAGGAAGTGAACATGGATAGTTGTGTTGTATTTTGGTGCATTATGGCATACTTCGTTCCGTCACGTGTGGGGTCAACATAAGTATTGGTTTGGATGTGGAATTACAGCCATATCACTTTTGGGGTGCATTTGTGTGCTTTGATTCCGTATATGCGTAGGGCTGCCTCTGTTGCAAATATTTTCCTTGATTGTAAGTATGTTGTTATTTCATCCACCCTTGGTTCGTGACATTTGTATGTATCTTTTGGCGACTCATTGTTCTGGATCAGATTTATGATGTTTGCCACATTTCCCGTCATTGTGTGTCTTAGCAATAATCTTTTGTCTTTGAATTACTGCCACACTCCAAACTGATCTCAATGTTGTATTTTTGCATCAGTATTCTTTTATATTTTATCATGAACTAATGGTCCAATGATCCACCGTCTTTTTCCAACCACATTAGTATTCGTGCTTCTGGGATGCCTATTTTGTTGAAGTGTATTGTCTCCATACCTGGTGAAATGAATCAAACTGGTTAATTTTTTTATAAAAAAATATACAGTATGTGGTAATGTGTTTTGCTTCCGAACTCACACGCGTTTGTGTCCCCTATGTTAGGATTTGTTTTGAGGTGTTCTATCAACTGGTCTAGTTTTATCTTGAACAACTTCACCAATACTTCAGGTCTTTTATCTGTTGTTTGTTCTGGTATGTCAACAATGTAATCGTATATCTTTGCCCAATCTTTATTAGCAGAAAAAGGTGATTGATATTGTAGGGGTGCCATATTTCCCACAAATAGATGTTGCGTCCATGTAATTTTGTATATTGTTTTCCTCGCCCCTCCGTCGAAAGTGGGCGGTAGAATTACCCTTGCGGCTAATGTTCTTCTGTCCTTGACGTGTCTAGCTAAGTTGTCATATTCATTGTTGTACATTTGTTCTCATATGATTTGTCGGTTGCTCTTTATCCATGTCATCTTCCATGTTTCAATGGAAATGTATGCATCAATTATGTACTGATGGTATAGTAGTCCTCCTTGTATGAGTGAAGTTCCTTCCCCAGTTCTCTGATGTAGCCTGGCTGAGTAGTATTGCCTTATGTTCAACTTTAGTTGTTGAGTTTGAAGCACCCCTTTTTTCCTTAAGTAACTTAACCCTGTGTTGTATCCACCGTTTCCATACGGGAACAACAACAGGTACTGGAGTGACATGTACAATGGGTGTGTCACACGCACAACACGAATCGTTATATCGGAGGTTGATGTCATGGTTTTCTTGTCTCTCTGTGTTGTCACCCATTATTTGGGATCCTATTTTTGTCACATCTGTTCCATTGTCTTCCACCGCTTCCTCTAACCTTACACCATGTAGTTTTAATGTGTACTCTTTTCCCGGGTTGTTTTTCGCCCACTCCTTGGCAGTTTTGAACATTTGCAATGGTAAATTGTTTGCCAGTAGCCAGTGTTCTAAAAGACACTAGGCGGGAGCTAGGCGGTGGGTGGGGGATTAGCGCCGAGGCAGCTAGGCGGGGGATTAGTCGGGGATTAATCAGATCAAAATTAATTCTCGTTCCATGATATTAAATGACCAATTTGTCATCATAATAATCCATTTCTATTAAATTATGTAAGAACTAGGTTTGGGATCCTAGTATAAGTATTAATATGATAAAATAAACTCAAAACTTGCTATAGTTCCCTAGATATTGCTACTTTCGCAAAAATGATCCAAACCGTTTTTTTCCTAGGCACCCGAGGCGGTGCTAGACGGTGAGGGAGGGCCTAGAGATTAATCGGGGATTAATCGGCCCCTAGTCGGGATTTTTAGAACAGTGACAGTAGCATATCGTTGATTTCTGTAGCTATGTCATTGTCCACTGCATGGTTGTTGTTTTGTTGGATTATTAAATTTTCGGTTCATGCGTTTGTTTCGATGTGACACTGGTCTTCAGGATTGTTCTCCCATTCATCATCCAACCATAGTCGTGGTCTGCATATGTGGTAAAACTCACCTTACAATTTTAATGTATTCATTGTATCGGTCTTTTGTGATGGGTCTTGAAGCCACCCCTCACACCTCTCATAGAAAACATCGAGTTATACGTGCGAATGTTTTTTTTGAATGACTTTGCTTGTTCGGATAGTCCCTGTAGTAGTTCATCAAGGATTGCTGGATTTGTTTTCATTTTTGGAAGGATAATCCCTCCATTGTCGCAACATCTTGTTGGTGTGCTTCTTTCCTCACCCTATTGCGCTATACCATTTGCATACTTTTGACATCTTCCAATTTAATATATAGTTTATGATATAAGTTTCTTTGTCTTTTACCATTTTATTATTCTTTAGCACTCACATTTTGCTTAGTTCTTATTGTTTTTGGTTTTGGTTCTTATGTTGAAATACAACTACCTGTTGATATTATATCTCCGCTTCGGGTTGTTGCTGTAATTTCGGTGTCGTCTGTCATGTCTTCTTTCATGGACTGTGTATTGTTTGCTTTGTAGTGACTTTGTGTGTTGTGTACCTGTGAAAGCGTCGTCTTCATTGGATATTTTTTCTGAATGTGATAGACATGAAATTACATTAAAATGTGAGTGAAATGTTCTTCACCTTCGGTTTCTTGAGTTCTGTACTCCTTTTTCCTTCGGTTTTTTTATTCCGAGTCCTCGTAGCAATCATCTGAGTACGGTGAACTTGCATTTTATATGAGTGTATTTGCGTGTGGTCCACATCTGTCTTTAACGTTTCACTTTTCCCCGAAATCAATTTTCCTTTTCAAATTAGTATAAAAGTTTTTATTTATATGAGGTGTTATTGCACACTTTAATGACATTATTTGTGTCGTTGGGTGTTTGGTAATAATAATAAAAAATATTTTTTCAGAGAAACCTTTTTACCGTGTGAAATATCCTCCTTCAAAACAATACTGCCCTTGTGGACTGGTACGTTTTGATGTTGCTCCATGTTATTTTTGTTGTTGTTTGTGTCTCTTCCGTTTCCACATGGAAGATGCGGTGAGTTCATTGCTAGGTTAAAGTTACAGTGTAAATTGTTGTGGCTGAAGTTTTTAATTAAGGTTATTAAAATCTTATGCACATAACTTTATTTTTAAATTAGACTCGTATGTTTGTTTCATATATATTTCTATGTGTAAAAATGTTAGGACATATAGTTTTTATATTAAGTTTAGCAGACACTATTTTTTGGAGATACATTTTAACATACCATATTGTAATTGTTTATACACATTAAAATATTAATGGTTTTTCTTGTTATGTTCTTTTGTTCATTTAATGTGGGAGTAAAGAACATTTTTAATTTGTTCTTCGTGTCTGTTAACATCATTTGTTGTTATATTTTGTTTTAAACAACATTAGCAAGGTATAGAATATGCTAGACATAGTAGTGACCAATTAAAAAGGCGTAGTATTGATAAAATTTAAACATGAAATGATGAAGCATTGATTTGTGATTTCGTCTCCCGTTTGTTTTTATGTTTTGCTGTTTATTTTTATTTTTCTTGTTATGTAGCTAACTGTGGTTGTGATTTATTCGTTTTGTATTTGTTTAAATTAATTTTTTCACATTATGTGTCTGCCTTCATGGTCGTCATGTATTCCGTTGATTGATCTTTAGTCAGAATTTTTAAATTTGTCAGATCGACCCTTTTAATTTATTGTTGTGTCGCATATTAATCACTTAAAAAGGGTACAACATTAAGATTGTTGAAAGCTTCTTTGAAAACAATATTCCTTGTGAGGTTCTCTAGATAGTTTCCCGTATTTAGTAAAAGTATTTTCAGTCCTTTGGGGTCCGTTACTCTTGAAATTGCGACATACAACTGTCCATGGCTGAAGACTCGTTTGGGTAGATACAGCCCCACATTCTTCAATGACTGACCCTGGCTCTTATTGATTGTCATTGCAAAGCAGGACTTTAGGGGAAACTATCGCCGCTTCATTACGAATGACCATTTACTATGGGTTGAAAAAAGGTAATTCTGGGTATAATACCTTTTTTCTAACGCAAGTGCCTGTTATCATCAGAGTTTCTACAACCCAAGAGCCTAGTTTAGTTATTAGAAGACGGGTGCCATTACACAAACCTTGGCTTGGATTTACATTTCTTAGGAGTATTACCGGTAGGCCGACCTTTAGATGCAAGACATGTCGTCCGCACTTTTGTAAGTCTTCATTTGGCCTTTGATCTTTTTGAACATATAGTCGTTTATTTGATCCGCGTCCTCATTCAAAGGTGTCAGTATAGCACGGTCTTGTAAGTATGACATATTTTTTCCGTTATTATGAAAATCGGGGAAGACTGTGGCTAGTAGTTGCTTAACTGGATTTAAGCTTGGTTGAAGAATGAATCTTTTGGGGATTTCTATCCATGATTCCTCTCCCTCATCTTGCAAGGCTATGACTGGTGCATTTCCATCTCCTACATTTTTTATCCATTCCGTGAATTGTTGTCGTTCAAAATCTATTGTACCATCTTCGTTCAGAGTGTTGACGCGCATATTTTTGCTTAACGTAAATAGTTGGCATTCGTCCCACAATGCTGAGTTGTTAATTGAAGCCTCAACAATGTCTTGTCGTTTTCCCTTTGTGATAACGGGTAGGATTTGTCTGAAATCTCCCCTAGAACTACAGTTACTCCTCCAAAGAGTTTATCTCTTTTGCGTTCATCCTTCAATCCCAAAATATCTTGTAAAGTTTTGTTCAAGGCCTCGAACGCATGTCTATGCATCATTGGTGCCTCATCCCATATAATCAGCTTCACCTCATGCAATAATTGAGCTAGGTGTGTATTTTGTTTGATTTCACATTTACTGTTGTCAAGTAGCTCGATTGGGATGAGGAACCTGATATGATTCGTTCTTCCTCCTTGTAAAAGAAGTGACGCTATTTTTGCACATCAGTGTCACTTTGTATTAATTTAGTTAATTTTAATTGAGTTTTTTGGTTGTTTATTAATGGTGTTTGTTTACCCGAGGATGCAACTGCCAGGACAATATCTCCTTTTGAACGTATTTGAGACATTATTGTCTTGTACATGAATGTTTTCCCCGTACCTCCTGCGCCGTAGATAAAGAAAAACTCCTCTGTTCTATGGGTTACCGCGTGCATCACCTTAGCATATATGTGAAGTTGTTGAGCGTTTAGTTGGTTGTATAACGTCTCATACAACTAATCATTTCACTGCAATTGTAAGATAGCTCCTCACAGAGCAACCTATTTTCTAATGCCTAAAGCAAAGTCAGGTTTGGTTTTGGTATATCTGGATAATAATATTATGATCTCCCATTTTTAGATAGGATGTTTTCTATTCTCACCAGGCAGTAGTTCCGTACTTGGGTTTCGTTTAGCTCAAGCTGTTGATATTGGAACTCTTTTCTTTTCATATATTGTATGTCCTCTGATAGGGAAGGATGAATCGCTCCCGAAAAGGAATCTCTATTGATTCTCACCAAATTGGTTGGACCTACCTCCCTAAGTTGCGCTCCCTAAGTACGGTGTAAAAAGAGTGAGAAATCGGTTTTTCCCCGTTTCCTAATTGAATACAAACATTCAATTGAAACGTACGTTTTTGTTAACGAAAAGAGTTGATTCGATTTCAGCCTTCAATTAGGTGCCTAATTAGTTCAAATCAGAATTATAATTTTTCCTCTCCAGTTTCAGCCTTCAATTCTAATCACATATCGTTTTTTTTTTCATATAAAAGTTTAAAAGTACTTTGAGAAAAGAATTATTTATTTATATATTTTACAAATTGAGGATTTATCATAATTATAAAAAATTATCAAGATTTCTTTACTTTTTAATTTGTTCTTGTATAACCCCTTTTATATATATTATATTAAGATATAGTGAACATTCAGTTTTTGACACTATTTACAATTTTTTTTTTAATTTCTGTCTAATATATAAGAAAAAACATAGTTATTTGTGATCTTATTTGATTTGCCTCGATAAATATTTAAATAATATCAAAATTTTAGGAACTTTTACTAATATATATAATTTGAGATGTTAACGATATAGAACATATATCGATAAATATGTCGAAACTAAATAGACAGTTTATTATGAGATAGTGAGAGAGTAAATCTAATGATGCCCAAAAAATTTGAATGACACAACATTGTTTAAATTCTCACGTTCACTAGTAAAATATTCGCCCTACCTAATTATTCCATTGTAAAAGGCACACGAAATATTAAATTATTTGTAGCACCGATCGTAAAAATGACACATTGATGCAAATAAAATACGAAAAGAATGGCCCACTTACACCCTCTTCGTTTGTATAGGCATGTACAGTTTCGTCGTAAAATACAACTTACACCATTTGATGTACTAATACTCCGTAGTAAGTAGTTTTCATATACATTTTTCAGAATTATAATGGACGAATATTTTTTGTAAATAGCTAAAGACAGAAATGAATTGTTAGGAATGGAAAGTTGAAGAAAGGAGGGTAGGCGTGTGAACAAACGGAAGCCGAAACGGCCCTCGGCAGGAGACAGTCTGTCTGTGCAGGCTTATGTGTGTATGCAGTTTCGCGTCTGCTCTTGGTATTGGAGTATAAAACAAATACCAAAAACACCCTTATTCATTCAATCAAACTTTACGTCACTCAGCTTAACAGACTCCGTAAATAACGGAAAAGAGCAAGGTCTTTACGGGGACATCGACAAAATTGGCTCTACAAGGCAACTGATTTTTATTCCCAAGACCTCCTCCCTCTTCTTTCATTGTCGAACCAATAATAATCCCTCCTTCTTCTCCCTCTCACTCTCTCCTTCCTCTTCTGCGATCTCTCCCACCACCTTCCTTTTATTCCCCTCAATCTTCAGCTCTTAAGAGTACTCCTATAAGCCATTTCTGTTTTCTCAAGTTTTATGTTTAATCGTGTTTCGTCGGAGCTCAATCACTCACCAGCTACAAGGTAACACCGACTTAACATCATTTTTTGCTTTAATTTCTTCTTCTTCTCTTCTGTACTTTACTTTCCTTCTAACCTTAGTTTGCCCCTAATTTCTTGAGGCAAGGCGTTGATTTTGGGGGTTTACTGCTGCGTCCGGTTTGAGGCACGCCACTAAGCTAGAAAGAAAAAGTCGTAGCGAGATTAGAAAAAGCGGGCGAAAGCAAAAACTTGAACGTTTTATGAACCGAGAAATTGACAGCAGCAGCAGCAGAAGGTAATGAGCTTTTTGTTTTTCTTTCTCTGCATTTGAATTCAACAGCTGTTTCTGTGCGTAAGCTCATCGCGTGTATCACAGCCGTACACGTGGATTTTTACATTAACCTGATGAGAGCTTATGATTCACGTTCACGGGGTAGTCTATTTCTTGTGGGGTAATTTGTATAGTAGCCACGTCATTCGGGACCCTCTTTTTTAAACGCGCCTCTTACCCGTTTCAACAAATCAAATCACTTTTTATATCCTATACAGTAGTTTTTTATATTATGGTCTTTGTATTATAAGTGGACTGTACAAAATGTGATGTGAAAATTCTGTTGGAGTATTATGCATTGCAAATATGCAGAGAATCCCTGGACTTCTGGGGGTCCACTGTATTTGTGGGCAAACATTTGACAGGCTTTTTATTGTTATTATATATTCATAATTACTCCGTATAAACTATGGGGTACATCTTCATATATTGGAATCTGGACCTTACAATTTGTATTGAAGATCTTGGGAATTTTGGTTGCCAGAGGAATCCAAGGGCATGTATATAGGAAAGTCATTTTTCCTTGATGTGGAAACAGGGCTTTCTTGATGTGTATTTTTGAGTTAAGGCTTCTCATTTTTGCAGCTCTCTTTTCTTTATTTAACATAATTTTTTTTCTTTTCTTTATTTAACCTAATTTTTTTTTTTAACATAATTATGAGTATTTCTTTTGACTTTTTATTGCTCAAATGACACTTGAAAATACAAGATAGGTAGGGTTATTATTATGAACATGGTGGTTGCACATTTAAACTTCTGACCCCCTTTTAATAGTTGATTAGTTCATAATTACTGTTTTTAAATGTGCTTCAGCAGTATAATATATTGTTACATTTGACTAATCTAAATTCTTACCTGAGGAACCAGGAACTTGGACTAGTTTATAGCTTATTAAATGACGTAAAACAGAGGCAAACGACACTATGCATTAGAAATCTCGTATAGTAACCTCCATATTGTGTCCCATTTTGCATCCAAAGATTTAATGGCTTATTCTAAAGAAAGGGTATGCTTTGCTGTGTTGTGTCGTCCCCATTTGTGCATGAATGGAGATGTTGCTGCTTAGTGGATCTGTAAAATTTATAAAGTTGCTTGGTTGTCTTTGCTTTTGTATATCGCTTTCTGCGTGTCTTCTTTTTGAGATTTTTCTCCATGTTTTTGTATACCAGAGCTAAAAGGAATTGTGCTATCTTAAGCAGACTTTATTTTTTGCCATCCACAAAACTTTTGTTTTCTTTCTTATCTATCTTTGTTCGATTTTAACATATCTGCTTATGTGTTTGTTTTTGACATCAGTAACCTTTGGTGGCTATAACCCGTGACAATCGTGTTTAAATCCTTATGCTGATACAGGCGTAATATATAGTGAACATGGTCTTTGGAGTTGTCTACATCGTTCTTGTTAGTTTTTGGAAGAAATAAAAACTCCAAATCAGTCCATTTTCTTTCCATAAATATGCATATCTTCCGGTCAAACTTTTCATGCACTTAAAATGGTCTGCCAAAATCTGTTAATGGATGATGAAATGCTAAACCATATGCACGAGTTTAATACGCATGCAAGTTCCTCTTTCCAGTCAATTGTCTATTTGTTTATTTAAGCTCAAAAAAGTATTTGACCAGAAGCCAAGTTTTGCAAAGCTTGCATGTATCATGCACAAATTTTTTTTACAACTTCCACCATTGTTTATGCTTCGTGATTCTTTTGTCTGTTTATATTTCCAGCTTCTTCTTAGTTCTATATTCATCTTTTTTGTCATACGTTTTGTGGTCCGGCCTCCAACAACTTTTAAGTGAATAAAATATGAAGAAACTCTCAAAGACACAATAAATGTTTTCTATTATTTGTTATTCCCTTGATCAAAGCATTAAAGCATCCATTATCATCATTCACACACCCCTTTCAGTTTCTTGCATCTAGTTTTTACCCAAAATCCCCTTGCAAAATCACATTCTTTGCTCTTGGATTTTTCCAGATGGATTTGTCTACACGGCCTGCAATCACCCCTACTAAGAGCAGACTAGCACGTACTTTCGTGAAGGTTCTACATGCTCGCACTGCAACGGGAATCACACCAGTTGATGGATTTCAGAAGCTTAAATCTGGTCAAAAGATCAAGGAAGTAAAAACAGATCCAACTGTAAACAAGTCATTTAACCAAGCAGATGAACAACAACAACAGAGGATTGAAGCTTTTCTTGCAAGAGTCTTTGCTAGTATTTCCTGCATCAAGGCTGCATATGCTGAATTACAGCTTGCTCAGTCTCCATACAACGCTGCCGCTATACAATCTTCAGACGGTAAAGTCGTTTCAGAGCTGAAAATCATAGCAGAGTTAAAACAGTGTTATTTAAAAAACCAGCTTGATGGTTTCCATGAGAAGGTGCTAATCTCAGCACAAATTATAGAGCAAAAGGGTGTTGTCAAGACATATGAGATCATGAAGAGGAAATTGGAGTCAGAATTGCAATTGAAGGAGTCTGAACTCACAGTTCTTCAGGAAAAGTTGGAGCAATCCAAGAAAGAGAATCGATCTATGGAGAAAAGATTAAATGCCAGCGGCCCAATACCCGTACCCGACAACCTCCATCTATTGGGCTTAAGCCCAAACCATTTCATCCCTGTTCTAAGACACGCCATTAGATCAATCAGAAGCTTTGTGAAGCTCATAGTTGGTGAAATGCTATCTTCTGGGTGGGATCTTGATGCAGCTGCAAACATGATTCATCCAGGAGTTGTGTACTGGAAACAAGATCACAAATGCTTTGCAATAGAGTCTTTCATATGCCGGGAAATGTTTGACGGTTTCCATCATCCAAATTTCTCCCTCCCAATCGACATCAAGAAAAATCAAAGAGGGCTTTTCTTTGAGAGATTCATTGAGCTCAAATCTGTCAAGGCAAAAGACTATCTCACCAAGAAACCGAAGTCGACATTTGGGAAATTCTGCAGAGCTATGTATTTAAAACTCATTCATCCCAAAATGGAGTTCTCTTTCTTCGGCAATCTCAATCAACGAGATACGGTCAACTCAGGCGGTTTATTTCCAGAGACGAAATTCTTCAATGCGTATGCAGAAATGGCGAAAAGGGTATGGATTCTGCATTGCTTAGCATTTTCATTTGAGACACCAGCCATGATTTTTTCAGTGAAGAATGGGTGCAGATTCTCTGAGGTTTTCATGGAGAGTGTGGTAGATGAAGCCTTCATAGATCCAGCTGTGGCATTTACAGTAGTTCCAGGATTCAAGCTTGGTAAAACTGTGATACAATCTCAGGTTTATCTCTCAAGATCTTGAGTGTTATTTAGGTGTTGCTTTGCTGACTGGATGTGGGGCCAGCCTTGTCTTTTGAAATATGGGTTTCCCTTTTTCTTGTAGGTGGGAATTACATTGAAAAAAGTAGTTGCAATTGCAAGGGAACAAGCTAATTTGTTAATATATGTTGCAGGTAACATGTGTTTAGGGAGAAAAACTAGTTGGTTAGCATTTGTATTATATTTTGTACCATGTTGTTTCTCCTCTGTTATGTATGTGTTTAAAGAAATGGATTATGGGTTAGTTTTGTAATTATAAATTATGTGCTAATTACCCTTTGTTGCTCCCAAAAACTATTGAAGGCGAAATTGTATTGCTGAATCATCTTTCAATGATTTTGTTGATGCTACTATGGATTATTATTGTGTTAAAATGGTGGAATATTCTGTTTAGAAATAAATTAATATCTGCCTGTTTAAACATAATGAATCCATCTTTATAAGAAGAGATTTGTGAAGCTTTTTTATTCTTTTTAAAGGGATAGATGAGAGTCAAAAGGATCGAAGGATATACTTAAAATTGTTAAGTGGAAGGCTTTTCTATTCTTTTTAAAAATTACTTTATAAAAGAAACGTGCAAATACAGTTCTTTAAGCTGCCAAAAAATGTTACTAGGATTGACATGCTAGTAGTCTGCATGTAGGGTCCATAAAAAAGGTAGAGACATGATACATGTTGGGCCATAAGATTTGAAGATCAATATATATATCATGATGTAGTAGGCAATGCAATGCCATAATAGTGATCGATCACAGTGCCATAATGCCATTCTGTTAGGAATGTAGATAGTTGAACAAGTATGTATAATGAATTGGAGGAACTACTCCAGTTATGTAGATTATGATCATCTACAGTTGAATGTCTGTTTCAGTGCATTAAATAAGTTTATTATAACTCTTACAGTAAGATCATGTAGTTGCAAGAGATGAAGCATTAAAAGATTGGATATGCAAGAAAGATAAGGGTCTCACCGCCCACATTATCTGTGGATCCCCACACCCCCCTTTGTGTTTATTTTAGGGTTAGGCTATCAATTTGATCTTTGACAGCAATTCGATAGAGTCGATACACACTCGTCGATGTATATTTTGAGTCATCAATATCTCTAATTACGTGTTATTAAAAATTATATTAAATTTTGATATTATTAATGTATTAAGGGAGACGATTAAAACAAGATCTCGTATAACTGATTTTTTAACAACTTTAAAATAAACTGGAAAATTTTGTTTAATTGTAAATAGTGTACAAATTTGCAAGGAAAAGAATAGGACGAAAGCAGTACTTTATTTTTATTTATTTTCCTTTTAGTACTTCAAAATGTGTAAGGAAGGAGCTTTGACTATCTGCTATGAATGGAGGTTCTGACTCTGTGCAGTGTTTTCACCCGGCCAATAGAAAGTGGGAATTCATTTTCAAGCTCATTTCAAAGTTAGGACATGCTTGGATGAAGTCACGAAAATATAGATTTCATTGTTGAAGATGATCAAATGTGAAGGGAGGCTTAGGTAGGAACGTAAAAATAAGACAAGAGAGAAAAAAAACGTTCATTATTATGTAAACTTTTTTTTTATAGGCCCTCCTGATGTTGGCTTTTGTCTCGTGAAGAGAATTTCCTAGAGCTCATGTCTTTTACGATTGTACCTGCTTCTGGCTTGATAATGAGTCAACTATGCAAATAAAACTTTGGGCCTACTGTTGGCCCTATTGTGTAATCCAAAATATTAGGCTTTACATTGCCAAAAAAAAAACTTTTTCTACCAAACAAAATAATACAAACTTTTATCCCAAATAACTCTTTGAAAATACTAGGTGAAGTGTCCGGTCTAACGTGTTTTATTTTTGTCGATATTTATACACATAAGTTATATTTAATACACCCTAAAATTGCTATATAACACATGGACAGATTCGTCACGACCAAAATACGACTAGGTCCGTCACAAACAAAAAATGGAGCAAGTTCGTCACGGATCAAAAGGCTAGATCCCCCAAGGAGCAGGAAAAAGTTGGTTCGATACGAAGGAAATGGGTTGGTTCGTGAAGAATCAAATTTTTGAAATTTTTATTTCCTTAATCTTGTAGAGAATATCAATACGAGTCTGTGCATATAAAATCCGTCCAAAATGGACATCGTTTGACCTTCCAAAATCCCCACAAACAAAACAGTCGTATGCATGAACTTCCGGTCAAACATAGAATACGGTAGTATGATTGTAGTCATAAAAAGAAACAACAAATTTATCAACACAAACGAGAACATAGAAGAAATGAGCCTTATTGTATAGTTTCGAAGTTGTTGATAAATTTTATGAACCCAGAAGTTGTTGATAAATTTGTTGTTTCTTTTTATGTATGAACTGTTTATTTAGAATACGGTAGTATGATTGTAGAGTTTCGATAGTTACGGAGAAAATCTTAGTTTCACCATGAATAAGAGAGGAGGAGGAAGAAGGTGGGGGTATATTTGTTTGTAAATTTCTTAAAAAGTCGGGGGTATTTTTGTCTTTTTCCTCACGTACCAGATTTTTGGACGGAAAAGATGGGGAAGCGAGAACATAGAAGAAATTAAAGTATTACTTTTTTGTGTTGATAAATTTGTTGTTTCTTTTTATGTATGAAAAACTGTTTATTTGGAATAGGTTAGTATGACTGTAGAGCTTCGATGGTTACGGAGAAAAGCTTAGTTTCACCATGGATAAGAGAGGAGGAGAAAGAAGGCGAGGTATATTTGTTTGTAAATTTCTTAAAAAGTCAGGGGTATTTTTGTCTTTTTCCTCACGTACCAGATTTTTGGACGGAAAAGATGGACATGTGGTAAAAAACTACTTAAAACAACTATTCACTAATGAAAAAATGCTCATGTTGCAACTCTCTTGTTGAGGCGTAATTATGATGTTCGCCCAAACAAAGGTCTGTGAGGCGTACATAATTTTGTTCGCCGCAAAAAAGTCCAAGTTTTTCGGGCTTACATTTTAATGCTCCCCTCAACAAGTGTTTGGGGCGTACAATTTTGTTCGCCTCAAAAAGCCAGACTTGTTGAAGTTGTTGAAGCGTACAATATTTTGAATGGCTCAACAAAGGTTTTTTCAAAATTTAGCCAACTCCACACGTCCCTCAGAATCTTTGGATCTCCATTTTCCACCGTTAGATTTAAAATAGTGCAATCACATCTAACGACTTAAAATAAATCAGTTTCTTCACACCACAATCAGATCTCGTTCTCCTCATTTCCTCCTTCCAACTCGATCTCATCTCATTCTCTTCCATTCTCCTCCTTCCTCTCAACTCGATCTAGTTCTCTTCTTACTCTCCTTCATTCAATTAGATCTCATTCTCCTCCATTCTCCCTCGTTGACGTTCTCCTCTTATGGTTGGCGTCGCTTCCGGTGGCGGATATGAAGGAAGTGGCGGGTCCTAGAAGAACCCTAGAAGAGGAGGCTCTTGGAAGTAGCAAATGTGGAGCGTAAAAGCCGATATGGAGCCCTAGATGATATATGAAGCTTATGTCAATTTAATGTCGTCCCAAGAGCAGGTGGATTTGGAGCCCTAGATGAGTGTTGAAGATTGCTGAAAGAGATCTGGATCCTAAATGCGTTGAAGTAGCAAGTGAGTTTTGTTTGAAGATTCGTCAATGTGTGCATACCGAGATGGGATGCAGATGGAATTTGTTTTGAAGATTCGTCAATGGTTGAAGATTCGTCAATGGCGGAGAATGCCAAGCTCATTGTCCTGTTGTAAATCTAATACTTTTGTTCGATTTGTGAAATTCTAAGAAGTTTTGTTTCAATGGTTGAAGATGAGTTTGTTTGAGGACGAGTTTCCGAAATTCTAAATCGAACTCGCGACTGGCGATTGACGATTGGAGATTGATCGAAGCATTGCACTCGAAGAAAGAGCTCACAGTCGAAGATCGTAGCAGAACTCGAAGATCGAAGCTTTCCTCGAAGGAATTGTGGAAAGTAATCCTCAAACCAATCTAGTCCGCAATTAGGGTTTATTCAAAAACGAATATTAGGGCTTTTCTGTTCTCGAATTAGGGCTATATCTAATTGAATTAGGGCTAGGTTATTATGTACATGAGTTTTGGTTATACGAAGAGGAGGAAATGGGGGAAGAGAGAACATAGAAGAAATTAAAGTATTATTTTTGTGTTGATAAATTTGTTGTTTCTTTTTATGTATGAACTGTTTATTTAGAATAGGGTAGTATGATCGTAGAGTTTCGATAGTTACGGAGAAAATCTTAGTTTCACCATGGATAAGAGAGGAGGAGGAAGAAGGTGGGGGTATATTTGTTTGTAAATTTCTTAAAAAGTCGGGGGTATTTTTGTCTTTGTCCTCACGTACCAGATTTTTGGACGGAAAAGATGGGGAAGCGAAAGCATAGAAGAAATTAAAGTATTACTTTTTTTTTGTTGATAAATTTGTTGTTTCTTTTTTTGTATGAAAAACTGTTTATTTGGAATAGGTTAGTATGATTGTAGAGTTTCGATAGTTACAGAGAAAATCTTAGTTTCACCATGGATAAGAGAGGAGGAGGAAGAAGGTGCGTATATTTGTTTGTAAATTTCTTAAAAAGTCGGGGGTATTTTTGTCTTTTTCCTCACGTACCAGATTTTTGGACGGAAAAGACGGGGAAGCGAGAACATAGAAGAAATTAAAGTATTACTTTTTTTGTGTTGATAAATTTGTTGTTTCTTTTTATGTATGAAAAACTGTTTATTTGGAATAAGTTAGTATGATCGTAGAGTTTCGATAGTTACAGAGAAAATCTTAGTTTCACCATGGATAAGAGAGGAGGAGAAAGAAGGTGAGGTATATTTGTTTGTAAATTTCTTAAAAAGTCAGGGGTATTTTTATCTTTTTCCTCACGTACCAGATTTTTGGACGGAAAAGATGGACATGTGGTAAAAAACTACTTAAAACGACTATTCACTAATGAAAAAATGCTCATGTTGCAACTCTCTTGTTGAGGCGTAATTATGATGTTCGCCCAAACAAAGGTCTGTGAGGCGTACATTAAAAATATACATCTCAACAAAGTAATTTAACAAGGTTTGCTGAGGCGTACATAATTTTGTTTGCTGCAAAAAAGTCCAAGTTTTTCGGGCTTACATTTTAATGCTCCCTTCAACAAGTGTCTGGAAGGAGGTTTGTTACATGTGGGTCTAACTACATGATCATGAGGATTGAGCCAGAATATGACTAACACAATCTCTATATCATGGCAAAATTGTTGTAGGAAAACAGGGAGCTGAAAGCTCAGGTGAGAATCTTTTTGGATGAATTTGATGATATGGATTTTACCAAAAGACTTGTTCTAGATCTCTATCCCGAGGAACCTACTCATTCTTCTGATTCCGATTACTTTTCTTAGGTTTCTTTTGTTAAGATGTAATGTTATGTGTCTTGTAAGGTGTTTAGTTTCTGGATTGAGTCTTTGCAGTTTCCGTTGAGTCTGTGTTAGTTTATGCTAACTCTGTTTTTGTTATGCTGAGTCTGTTTAATTTATGTTGAGTATGTTGTAATCTATTTTAAAATATCAATGAATTTAGTACACTTAAATCATCTAAAACATTTTGTCAAAAGCAGACAAGACATTACACCTATTGGATTCAAATGTAATAAGATATGGGTCACTTTAAAAACCCTAGTTTGGCCTAACACATTTTCAAATTCAGTTTATTGTTGTCGACTAATGAAATATTACAAATCAAGTCATATAGTTCACATGCTTCTCAACTATAAGAGGTATTGTCGAAACAAGTCCAATTGGCAAGCATATAGCCCTTCCCACCACTTGATGTTGTTATCTAAAAATCTTCACAACGAACCGGAATGGAGCACCGTCGTGGAGCCACACCTATATATACAAATACAATTAATCAATACGACTAAAGAATTTCGACGTTACATTACAATAATGTTAAGCAACTCAAAATCTTACCGGTATCCCACGAGTTCTATCGCAAACTTTTTGTGTGGAGGACTAGCGATAACTGTAGACTAGATTATTGGCGAGCATAAACACGGCTTGTATCAGGTTAGTTGCACTAAACCAACATTATACACTGTGGTAAACACCAAACAAATAAATGACATGTCAAGCCAAAAGGGCTTCTCACAAGGGCTTCACATTAGTTAACTTGAGCAATAAGATCATCCCATGATCCTTCTCATTGACCACATCGTATCGGCTCCCATAACTCTCGGTTTCCAAGCAACTCCACTCCCAACGAAGCACGAACCATGCAATATTGACTCTCTTTCATACCCATAAGTAGAGCCATAGACCGATTGCCATAATGTCAATCTGAACGCACATCTTTCACATAGCCTGTGTATGAAAGCCAAAGTAATTCACCCCCAAGTTCACCCCATATAAATAATGGGTTCTTCGATCTCTTCTTCATCTTCTTCTTCTGTTTCATTTGCATCTGGATGGCAAGATCCCTCATTCTCAACATACATCTCTTCATATGCCAAATCGATGATGTCTAAAAATAATGGCTCGGGTTGGGATTGTGATTCGAAGTCGAACGACACTTGACCTGCGTGCTTTTTAGGACAAGTTCGTCGTTTACTTTGGCTATTCTTGGACTTCGCCTTCTCCTTTGCGACTTTCTGGTCATTCTCAGTATTTAGTAAGTCTTCTATTACGTGCTCGTGATAACTCTTTTCCCTCTTTTCTCTCGGAGGCGACTTCCCCTTTGGCTGTTTCTCCTTGTTCTTCGAACCCGGCAACCTTCCTTTTCCATTCCTATAAAAGTTTATTGGCTCTACCAAAGAACTTTCTCTCGGATGCTTCAAGTCAATGTACAACTCACTTAATCGGAATAGGGTTCATCCCTCAAATCCCCACTTAACATTTTTGACCACATTTCACGCATTATGATCTCTGAAATGGACATTGGACGAATGTCCTCGGTTAATGACATATTTATTGCATCATCTTCCCATTTTAGTTCCTTCCAAAAGTCATGAAAATGATCAAGCATAAGAGGTGTCTTCGTAATGATTGCCCTAGAAAGACCGTGTATGCATGGTATCCCAAGACAATTTTGAATCTGAATGATCATCACATTCATCTGAATACTCCTCCTTCAATATATGTTGATACATTTTGAACAACAACAGAAAACACCGATCTGACACTCTGTAGAACAACCTTCAAAACAACGTTCGAATCGCAACAAGAAAGATTGGGTCATCAAAGAACGTTTGACAAGTGGTAAGTGATTGAATTATGAACGCATGGTACTATGTTAAAGCCGCCTCTACTAGAACCCATAACTTCTTACAAAACTTTATGCATCCCCTCGATCCTAAATAAACACAAGTTCTACATGTTAGTACATATAATATTGTTGTCGAAATTACCAACGCAACGAACAAAGATACATGTTTGTAGTCCTTGTGTGGAAGCGAAGAGTATAGTCGGTTCACACTCTAACTATGAACTTTTTGTACGGACTAAGCCAATACATTTCAACGTAACCAACAATTCCCCTCTTCCACGAATATCTCAATTTACTTAGCCTCTCTTCATAGATTTCTTCAGTGCTCAAGAAGAATATCCCCCAACATTGCGTAACAAATTCTTCTGCACTTTTACTCCTTTTTATCACTTTGTCGGCATGTGCCTTGATGTTTCTCTTAATGTGCACTCAACACAATAGTTGTTTAATTTCAGTGTCTTTGGACACAAGTTTTATTGCGCTCAATAGAGAATTTTCACAATCAATCATTACAACCTTCGACATTACTCCCAAGTTTCGACACAACTCATGAATGCACAATATCACAAACTTGTAATGCATTACTATTTTCTAAACCACGAATGCGTATGCAATGTTGAACGTCTTGTGCGTGAAAGTGAAACCAACACCTTCTCCACCAAAGTCATATCATACCTTTTTTTCTTGTATGTGGCGTACATGATGATCACGTGAGGAAACTTTCTGAACACCCGTATCGACTCCGGTTTGCAAAAAACAAGACTTCAATCTCATTCGCCGTCGTATTTCTCAAAGGTTGAAAAAATTATTTGTCCTTGGCCAAAAAATTTTAAAGACCACTGAGTAACTGTCAAATCCCCACGATCTTCAAAATTGATCTTCTGCAAATATTTTTTGGCAATCTTGTTAATGGATGTGACATTTTGCGGGTCTCTTTTCCTTAACGCAATAAGTATGTTTTTTGGCGTCTTGCGATCATCTCCCGCGCTATTTTCTCCTCTTCTTTGTTCACTCTACTCATGAATGCATTCCCATGAAAGCGAGTCAGAAGGGTGTGGTTGTGACGACCTTCAATAACACCCACGACCCATTTATAACTACCCGACCCTTCTTTAATACGAACCTCATATAACTTGAATTTACAACCACATTTCTTCGATCTTCGCTTACGAAGCCTCGGGCAATTCAAGATTTTTTAAGTTCACTTTTGGCCTATCCGATCTAGGTTTTCCAAACCTATCGCATACAAAATCAACGCAGTATTAATTAGATGTACGATAGGTTTTCTTCGTCGACTTCGTATGCTTCGTCTTCTTCGTATGCTTCGTCGACTTCTTCCACGGCCCCCGATATCCATTTATCGTGACCATCCTCACTATTATCATAATTGTAAGACATAATGGTGTGGATTGCAAACCTTGAATAAAAGACTCGCTATTATAGGCCAGATTTTCCCGTTGGGATTTTATTACCGTTGGTACGTTAAATTGAATACACAACGGTGCGGTAATTGCTTTCCGCATAGGTTTTAATATTGAAAAAAAAACATGTGCGTTAAATGTTAACGCACGGGTCTGTGCGGTAAATGTTCACTACAAGAAAAATCATTTATAGCAACGAGCTATTGCAACGACTAAAATTTGTCGTTGAGAAAAATAATTTTCACAACGACAAATAACAAGCGTTGCCAATGTTGTTGCTATACATAAAAATTTCATTTCCCTCCACACATTTTTTGCGCGGACTAGTAGTAGAAATTGAAACTTTTAATTGGCAACAACTTTGTCGTTGCAATAAATATTATTTATGTATTGCAATGGAATATGTCGTTGCCAAAGACTCTAACAAATAAAATAAAAAAATAGAAAAATCAAAATTTTAGTCTCCAATTCCATCTTTTCTTTCCAGAAACTCATTCCTCTTCTCGTTCCTCTTCTGGCTTCCATCCCGATTCATCTTCTCCGAGCTTTGCACAACCCTCTTCGTCTTCGTCTTCTCCAATCGCAGTCCTCTCCAATCGGCTACTCCTCTTCATTGTTGTCGCGAGCCGTCGTGCATCTCCGTGGCGTGCTTCTGCCCTAATCTAGTGTGTCGCACAATGTCTGCCCTAATCCAGAGCCGCCGCTCCTCTTCGTCCTCGTCACGACCGTCGTCGACAGGTTTCTAGAGCTTCGTCGACCTTCTTTTGCCCCAGTCCAGTGCGCAACAGTATGTTCCCTAAGCTGCTGATTTGGAAGAAAGCCTGATTTGGTATCGCGATTTCTCTCTCTTTGGTTTATGCATTTATTGCTAAATTGACTTGATTCTGTGAATTGATGAGCTGGATCAATTGGTTTAGTTTGTCGGATTTTGCGAATTAGGGGTTTGGTGAATCTATTTCTGTCGGTTAGGGTTTTTGTTCGGTGAGAGAAATGGGAGAAGGCTTGATTGACGAGGATGAGCCGTTGATTCAGACAGCCGAGTGTCGGATTTGTCAGGAGGAAGATGAGATTCAGAATTTTGAGGCTCCTTGTGTGTGTAATGGAAGTCTCAAGGTAATCAAATTTTCCTCAATCAGCAATCAGTTTTGGAAATTCTGAGAAACTGTTGTTGGATCCTTAAAATGTGGTTTCTTAGTGGATACTTAGTTTGACTGTTGTGATAATTTGTTCAGTGCATATGAATTGCTTGATAGAAATTTCTATGCTTTCTGTGATAGGTGATTATATATGAACTGAAACTGAAAGTAATATTTCTCCCTACTTTTACAGCATGCTCATAGAAAGTGTGTTCAACGCTGGTGCAATATTTCATAGGATTCATGAGCACGAAGCTCTTGGTTTAAAAAAGCGCGCTTTCTTTGCGCTATAGCACAAATAGCACTGCGCTAGAGCCCTCTACGCCTCATGTGCAAGGCACTGCGCTTTTGGACATAAACTACGGATTTTTATGTCATGTAGGGCTATGTAGGAGAGGAGGAGGAGTATAAGTATAATGATGATTTGGAGGAGTAGTGTTTTAGTAGACTATTCTATATGCTTTAAAAACATTATTTGCATCTTGTATTTTGATTATTGTCATGTTTTAGCGGTATTTTAAGACCTTCTAGTCAAGAACTATGCCTTTTTATGTAATTCTATGCATTTTAACATATCATTATAGTGTTTTTAGTACCACATCATGTACAATCATTCTAGGAGTTTTTTAGAAAAAAGTGCGCTTTGCATACGAAAAGCACGCACTTTTTTTTGCGCTTTGCGCTATAGCTCCAGGGACCCTTTGCGCTTTGGTGCGCCTTGCGCTTTTTTAAACCAAGACAAAGTTGCACCTACGGAAATAAATGATTTAAATTCCTGTGAAGACGCAGATTTGAAAGTTTTATAATTGAAAAATATGTTCCTGAAGTCTAGTTTCTCATATGCAAATGCTTACTAAGTGAAAGTTTTATAATTGAAACCTTGGTTTAAAAAAGCGCGCTTTCTTTGCGCTATAGCACAAATAGCACTACGCTAGAGCCCTCTGCGCCTCATGTGCAAGGCACTGCGCTTTTGGACATATACTACGGATTTTTATGTCATGTAGGGCTATGTAGGAGAGGAGGAGGAGTATAAGTATGATGATGATGATTTGGAGGAGTAGTGTTTTAGTAGACTATTCTATATGCTTTAAAAACATTATTTGCATCTTGTATTTTGATTATTGTCATGTTTTAGCGGTATTTTAAGACCTTCTAGTCAAGAACTATGCCTTTTTATGTCATTCTATGCATTTTAACATATCATTATAGTGTTTTTAGTACCACATCATGTACAATCATTCTAGGAGTTTTTTAGAAAAAAGTGCGCTTTGCATACGAAAAGCACATGCTTTTTTTTGCGCTATAGCTCCAGGGACCCTTTGCGCTTTGGTGCGCCTTGCGCTTTTTTAAACCAAGACGAAGTTGCACCTATGGAAATAAATGATTTAAATTCCTGTGAAGACGCAGATTTGAAAGTTTTATAATTGAAAAATATGTTCCTGAAGTCTAGTTTCTCATATGCAAATGCTTACTAAGTGAAAGTTTTATAATTGAAACCTTGGTTTAAAAAAGCGCGCTTTCTTTGCGCTATAGCACAAATAGCACTGCGCCAGAGCCCTCTGTGCCTCATGTGCAAGGCACTGCGCTTTTGGACATAAACTACGGATTTTTATGTCATGTAGGGCTATGTAGGAGAGGAGGAGGAGTATAAGTATGATGATGATGATTTGGAGGAGTAGTGTTTTAGTAGACTATTCTATATTCTTTAAAAACTTTATTTGCATCTTGTATTTTGATTATTGTCATGTTTTAGCGGTATTTTAAGACCTTCGAGTCAAGAACTATGCCTTTTTATGTCATTCTATGCATTTTAACATATCATTATAGTGTTTTTAGTACCACATCATGTACAATCATTCTAGGAGTTTTTTTAGAAAAAAGTGCGTTTTGCATACGAAAAGCACGCGCTTTTTTTGCGCTTTGCGCTATAGCTCCAGGGACCCTTTGCGTTTTGGTGCGCCTTGCGCTTTTTTAAACCAAGATTGAAACTCATTTTCCTGAATCCTTGCACTTCTAAAGTACATTTTGCTTCATTTTCTAGTTTGTCCTACTAAAATTATTTGTTTCTTATTGTGTTGTGTGCTGAGTTGGTAGCATTTATCGTTGTTTTCACATACAGAAGGAGAAAACCATGGTCAACCTTGCTGCTGGACTGGAGGCCGAAGGCATCAGTGCCTTCCGTTTTGATTTTTCAGGGAACGGGTAACCACTGACTTTAGGACTAAAATTTTAGAAGATGATTTATGATTCAAGAACTTTTGAAATTTAATTTTTGCAAGCTATTCAATTTCTCAGTTCATCTTAAAAGTACAGGGAAAGTGAAGGCTCTTTTGCATACGGAAATTATGCAAAAGAAGTTGATGACATAGATGTTGTTGTCAAACACTTCAATGGGATTAACCGTGTGGTGAGCGTTGTTGTTGGTCATAGTGATTTACTGTAGTTCTGTACCAGAGACGTTTATCCACATTTACTAGGAGCTTGAACTAGCTGTAGCAGTTCAAGATAGTTTATAACACACTGATGAGCATATACCCTAATACATAGATAATCAGTTGTCATTATTGTTACCAGGCGGACATCTGACCTCTTCTGTTATTTTATCTCTGTTTTTTGTTGTATTTTTTCTACTAACATGACATGACTCAATTATTGTGAATATGTATAAGAGTTTTATGATTTTCTTTTTTCATATTTCGATCTAGATTCCAAAGGAAAAGCTACGTGGTTGGCCTCCGAGTCGTGGTTTGCACGCGTGTATAAAGCCAACAACTAAATATAAAGGTTATTTGTAAACCTTTGCTTATTTTCGAATCTCTGGCATATAGTTCATGGGCTGGATTTTTTTGCTAGTATCTGTATTGATTTAGTTAAAACCACTAAACTTCAAATGTTTAAGTCTTTCAGTTACTGTTAATACTTCATATTGATGATTTTTCAAGCTTAACTTGTTCAGATAATTGATTTATATAGCTATTTATCAGGTTTATGAGAAGTTGACTTAAACTCATTTTATATCCAGCTGCCCAGGAGTCTAGTCACTACATAACTGTGAAAAGTAATGGGGGTCTAAATCAAATGCGGACTGGTGTAAGTACTTGATCTCTTCAATTTAACAAGTCTTTCACAGTAATCTGTGCTCATCAGTGCTTCTTCATTGGCAATTAGTCTTAAACCTAAAACTGCAAGGGAAAATAAAAACATAATAGATTAGCAAAATCCAATAGTAAAATAGCAAGAATAAGCACAGACGGTTTCATCTTCACTTTCTACTATCTCATGCTTTTATTTCTGACAGTTTCATCTTACTTCACCTTCACCTTCACTTTCCACAATCCATTGACGCCGTTCAAAATTTTATTTGGTAGATAGCTGATATGGTTGTTATGGCACGTATAATGAATGCCACTTTAGTGATTCCCCAGCTTGACAAGAGTTCATTTTGGCAAGATTCAAGGTTTTATTTCCTCTCCCTTATGTCCTTTGTTCTTCTCTGTTGTCCATTCTGTCTAACTTCTGCTTACTTTTCTGTCTCTTAATTTGTGGATAGTACATTTTCATATATATTTGATGAGAATGATTTCATTGAGAGCCTGCATCGAGATGTAAGAATTGTGAAGCAGCTGCCTAAGGAGTTGGAATCTGTTCCACGAGCTCGAAAGCACTTCACATCCTCGGCAGGAATGAGCTACTATGTTAATATGACACATCTGTGGAATGAGTATCAAGTAAGTCACTCTTGTTTGTACTACCTATTTTTGTATCCTTTGATGCAAATCCACTATACAAATGGAGTATTATTGGCTTTTTAGTTTCCTTAACTGTGTGTTGTTCCCTCTTAAATTTTTGTTTTTGATTCAAAATTCTTCTATTATATCCAGGTCACAAATATATCTTATGGGATTGTCTGATATCATATCTTATGGGATTGTCTGATATCATGTAAAGCTAACCTTTACCATGGTGTGTTTGACTGTGTGCTTTCCTGAGAATTAATAAATACTTAAATATCTCTCTTAGATTTGTGTATAACTTAAACTGGTTCCTGTGCACCTTAGCGTTTGAAGCTTAAATTTGTATTAAGGGACAATTATTTAATTTCCTTAGACTTTGATTAAGCTTACCTGGAGACCTTATGTTACAACTTACAACTTCATAGCAACCGGGTGAAGATAAACAAGTTTTATGTGTAAATTGAGTCTTACAAATTTAGCTATCATCACTCAAATAAATACAAGGTTCCGAATATCAAATATTGAGTGTTCACGTGTCATTCCTGATTCCCAAATGATATGTTAAACATCGAGATATCTACTTGAAATCTTCCGAATATCAAATATTGTTTTTTTAGGGTTTTGTGCAGAGGCAGGCAAACAGGATTTCTGGAATTGGATTTGGTATTAGGTAACCAGGTTTGTTCTTCACTCTATATCGTTTTGTCATCTGTTTGAATAAATATTATTCATTTTTGTTTCATCAATGTCCTAATTCCATTTTAGTTTGCGTATAGATATATGCTCTACTATTTCAGCAAGGTCCGATGAATCGGTTTGGGATGAATTTGAGATTGATGATATTGACAAGGAAGCATTTCAAGTTTTTGAACAACTTAGTAAGTTGAAGTTGGATGAATCTTGTGTGCTGGTTGAAAAATATGAACATTCATATGTTCCAGATCTAGAAGGCAAACAAATATCCTACAAGGTAAACATCAAACTCACTTCACTAGATGTCTGATTTACCGCTGTTTGGTTCATTCTATAACTCGATGTTTGATCATTTATGCAATTGTGATACCCGATATTTTCACTGACATAATGACATTAGGAGGTTGCTCATATCATATAAGCTCTTCCAACGATAGGGTCTCATGTACAGGGACATTTATTCATTTGTTATTTGGCATAAGGTACAAGATTTTGAGCTTGGAGGTCAAGATGTGGAGGCAAGGTTGGTGAAATATCTTATATAGGGACCCTATTGGATGTAATTTTTTGTTATATGTAAGATTTCTTGGAAATGATCTATATTGTTTATTGGATATTAGTTATTATTTATTCTTATACGATTTGTTTTGTAACACTTTGGAGCACAATGAAATTATTTTGTATTTTGAACAAATTTCTAAAGCTTATAGAAAATAATGCTATAATCTTAGAGACAAATATTTTGAATAAATTTGTTAAATTCTTTATAGATGTATTGCAACAATAATGTCATTGCCCTATATACATGTATTGTCGTTGCAAAAGATATGGGTATTGCAACGACCTAAGTCGTTGCCAAAAATATATGTTTTGCAACGACTCAAGTCGTTACTAAATAAGAAAAGTTAAATATGTAAAAAAGTTTTTTGCAACGACCAATTTATTGCAACAACTTTAGTCGTTGCTAAAGATATCTTTTTTTTGCAACGAAAAAAGTCGTTGCAATAGCCTTGGACTACGGGCTTACGGGCAACGACAAAAGTCGTTGCCAAAAACCATTTTAGCAACGACTTATGCTGATTTGTATTTTATATCATATCTTATGGGATTGTCTGATATCATGTAAAGCTAACCTTTACCATGGTGTGTTTGACTATGTGCTTTCCTGAGAATTAATAAATAATTAAATATCTCTCTTAGATTTGTGTATAACTTAAACTGGTTCCTGTGCACCTTAGCGTTTGAAGCTTAAATTTGTATTAAGGGACAATTATTTAATTTCCTTAGACTTTGATTAAGCTTACCTGGAGACCTTATGTTACAACTTACAACTTCATAGCAACCGGGTGAAGATAAACAAGTTTTATGTGTAAATTGAGTCTTACAAATTTAGCTATCATCACTCAAATAAATACAAGGTTCCGAATATCAAATATTGAGTGTTCACATGTCATTCCTGATTCCCAAATGATATGTTAAACATCGAGATATCTACTTGAAATCTTCCGAATATCAAATATTGTTTTTTTAGGGTTTTGTGCAGAGGCAGGCAAACAGGATTTCTGGAATTGGATTTGGTATTACGTAACCAGGTTTGTTCTTCACTCTATATCGTTTTGTCATCTGTTTGAATAAATATTATTCATTTTTGTTTCATCAATGTCCTAATTCCATTTTAGTTTGCGTATAGATATATGCTCTACTATTTCAGCAAGGTCCGATGAATCGGTTTGGGATGAATTTGAGATTGATGATATTGACAAGGAAGCATTTCAAGTTTTTGAACAACTTAGTAAGTTGAAGTTGGATGAATCTTGTGTGCTGGTTGAAAAATATGAACATTCATATGTTCCAGATCTAGAAGGCAAACAAATATCCTACAAGGTAAACATCAAACTCACTTCACTAGATGTCTGATTTACCGCTGTTTGGTTCATTCTATAACTCGATGTTTGATCATTTATGCAATTGTGATACCCGATATTTTCACTGACATAATGACATTAGGAGGTTGCTCATATCATATAAGCTCTTCCAACGATAGGGTCTCATGTACAGGGACATTTATTCATTTGTTATTTGGCATAAGGTACAAGATTTTGAGCTTGGAGGTCAAGATGTGGAGGCAAGGTTGGTGAAATATCTTATATAGGGACCCTATTGGATGTAATTTTTTGTTATATGTAAGATTTCTTGGAAATGATCTATATTGTTTATTGGATATTAGTTATTATTTATTCTTATACGATTTGTTTTGTAACACTTTGGAGCACAATGAAATTATTTTGTATTTTGAACAAATTTCTAAAGCTTATAGAAAATAATGCTATAATCTTAGAGACAAATATTTTGAATAAATTTGTTAAATTCTTTATAGATGTATTGCAACAATAATGTCATTGCCCTATATACATGTATTGTCGTTGCAAAAGATATGGGTATTGCAACGACCTAAGTCGTTGCCAAAAATATATGTTTTGCAACGACTCAAGTCGTTACTAAATAAGAAAAGTTAAATATGTAAAAAAGTTTTTTGCAACGACCAATTTATTGCAACAACTTTAGTCGTTGCTAAAGATATCTTTTTTTTGCAACGAAAAAAGTCGTTGCAATAGCCTTGGACTACGGGCTTACGGGCAACGACAAAAGTCGTTGTCAAAAACCATTTTAGCAACGACTTATGCTGATTTGTATTTTATATCATATCTTATGGGATTGTCTGATATCATGTAAAGCTAACCTTTACCATGGTGTGTTTGACTATGTGCTTTCCTGAGAATTAATAAATAATTAAATATCTCTCTTAGATTTGTGTATAACTTAAACTGGTTCCTGTGCACCTTAGCGTTTGAAGCTTAAATTTGTATTAAGGGACAATTATTTAATTTCCTTAGACTTTGATTAAGCTTACCTGGAGACCTTATGTTACAACTTACAACTTCATAGCAACCGGGTGAAGATAAACAAGTTTTATGTGTAAATTGAGTCTTACAAATTTAGCTATCATCACTCAAATAAATACAAGTTTCCGAATATCAAATATTGAGTGTTCACATGTCATTCCTGATTCCCAAATGATATGTTAAACATCGAGATATCTACTTGAAATCTTCCGAATATCAAATATTGTTTTTTTAGGGTTTTGTGCAGAGGCAGGCAAACAGGATTTCTGGAATTGGATTTGGTATTAGGTAACCAGGTTTGTTCTTCACTCTATATCGTTTTGTCATCTGTTTGAATAAATATTATTCATTTTTGTTTCATCAATGTCCTAATTCCATTTTAGTTTGCGTATAGATATATGCTCTACTATTTCAGCAAGGTCCGATGAATCGGTTTGGGATGAATTTGAGATTGATGATATTGACAAGGAAGCATTTCAAGTTTTTGAACAACTTAGTAAGTTGAAGTTGGATGAATCTTGTGTGCTGGTTGAAAAATATGAACATTCATATGTTCCAGATCTAGAAGGCAAACAAATATCCTACAAGGTAAACATCAAACTCACTTCACTAGATGTCTGATTTACCGCTGTTTGGTTCATTCTATAACTCGATGTTTGATCATTTATGCAATTGTGATACCCGATATTTTCACTGACATAATGACATTAGGAGGTTGCTCATATCATATAAGCTCTTCCAACGATAGGGTCTCATGTACAGGGACATTTATTCATTTGTTATTTGGCATAAGGTACAAGATTTTGAGCTTGGAGGTCAAGATGTGGAGGCAAGGTTGGTGAAATATCTTATATAGGGACCCTATTGGATGTAATTTTTTGTTATATGTAAGATTTCTTGGAAATGATCTATATTGTTTATTGGATATTAGTTATTATTTATTCTTATACGATTTGTTTTGTAACACTTTGGAGCACAATGAAATTATTTTGTATTTTGAACAAATTTCTAAAGCTTATAGAAAATAATGCTATAATCTTAGAGACAAATATTTTGAATAAATTTGTTAAATTCTTTATAGATGTATTGCAACAATAATGTCATTGCCCTATATACATGTATTGTCGTTGCAAAAGATATGGGTATTGCAACGACCTAAGTCGTTGCCAAAAATATATGTTTTGCAACGACTCAAGTCGTTACTAAATAAGAAAAGTTAAATATGTAAAAAAGTTTTTTGCAACGACCAATTTATTGCAACAACTTTAGTCGTTGCTAAAGATATCTTTTTTTTGCAACGAAAAAAGTCGTTGCAATAGCCTTGGACTACGGGCTTACGGGCAACGACAAAAGTCGTTGTCAAAAACCATTTTAGCAACGACTTATGCTGATTTGTATTTTATATCATATCTTATGGGATTGTCTGATATCATGTAAAGCTAACCTTTACCATGGTGTGTTTGACTATGTGCTTTCCTGAGAATTAATAAATAATTAAATATCTCTCTTAGATTTGTGTATAACTTAAACTGGTTCCTGTGCACCTTAGCGTTTGAAGCTTAAATTTGTATTAAGGGACAATTATTTAATTTCCTTAGACTTTGATTAAGCTTACCTGGAGACCTTATGTTACAACTTACAACTTCATAGCAACCGGGTGAAGATAAACAAGTTTTATGTGTAAATTGAGTCTTACAAATTTAGCTATCATCACTCAAATAAATACAAGTTTCCGAATATCAAATATTGAGTGTTCACATGTCATTCCTGATTCCCAAATGATATGTTAAACATCGAGATATCTACTTGAAATCTTCCGAATATCAAATATTGTTTTTTTAGGGTTTTGTGCAGAGGCAGGCAAACAGGATTTCTGGAATTGGATTTGGTATTACGTAACCAGGTTTGTTCTTCACTCTATATCGTTTTGTCATCTGTTTGAATAAATATTATTCATTTTTGTTTCATCAATGTCCTAATTCCATTTTAGTTTGCGTATAGATATATGCTCTACTATTTCAGCAAGGTCCGATGAATCGGTTTGGGATGAATTTGAGATTGATGATATTGACAAGGAAGCATTTCAAGTTTTTGAACAACTTAGTAAGTTGAAGTTGGATGAATCTTGTGTGCTGGTTGAAAAATATGAACATTCATATGTTCCAGATCTAGAAGGCAAACAAATATCCTACAAGGTAAACATCAAACTCACTTCACTAGATGTCTGATTTACCGCTGTTTGGTTCATTCTATAACTCGATGTTTGATCATTTATGCAATTGTGATACCCGATATTTTCACTGACATAATGACATTAGGAGGTTGCTCATATCATATAAGCTCTTCCAACGATAGGGTCTCATGTACAGGGACATTTATTCATTTGTTATTTGGCATAAGGTACAAGATTTTGAGCTTGGAGGTCAAGATGTGGAGGCAAGGTTGGTGAAATATCTTATATAGGGACCCTATTGGATGTAATTTTTTGTTATATGTAAGATTTCTTGGAAATGATCTATATTGTTTATTGGATATTAGTTATTATTTATTCTTATACGATTTGTTTTGTAACACTTTGGAGCACAATGAAATTATTTTGTATTTTGAACAAATTTCTAAAGCTTATAGAAAATAATGCTATAATCTTAGAGACAAATATTTTGAATAAATTTGTTAAATTCTTTATAGATGTATTGCAACAATAATGTCATTGCCCTATATACATGTATTGTCGTTGCAAAAGATATGGGTATTGCAACGACCTAAGTCGTTGCCAAAAATATATGTTTTGCAACGACTCAAGTCGTTACTAAATAAGAAAAGTTAAATATGTAAAAAAGTTTTTTGCAACGACCAATTTATTGCAACAACTTTAGTCGTTGCTAAAGATATCTTTTTTTTGCAACGAAAAAAGTCGTTGCAATAGCCTTGGACTACGGGCTTACGGGCAACGACAAAAGTCGTTGCCAAAAACCATTTTAGCAACGACTTATGCTGATTTGTATTTTATATCATATCTTATGGGATTGTCTGATATCATGTAAAGCTAACCTTTACCATGGTGTGTTTGACTATGTGCTTTCCTGAGAATTAATAAATAATTAAATATCTCTCTTAGATTTGTGTATAACTTAAACTGGTTCCTGTGCACCTTAGCGTTTGAAGCTTAAATTTGTATTAAGGGACAATTATTTAATTTCCTTAGACTTTGATTAAGCTTACCTGGAGACCTTATGTTACAACTTACAACTTCATAGCAACCGGGTGAAGATAAACAAGTTTTATGTGTAAATTGAGTCTTACAAATTTAGCTATCATCACTCAAATAAATACAAGGTTCCGAATATCAAATATTGAGTGTTCACATGTCATTCCTGATTCCCAAATGATATGTTAAACATCGAGATATCTACTTGAAATCTTCCGAATATCAAATATTGTTTTTTTAGGGTTTTGTGCAGAGGCAGGCAAACAGGATTTCTGGAATTGGATTTGGTATTACGTAACCAGGTTTGTTCTTCACTCTATATCGTTTTGTCATCTGTTTGAATAAATATTATTCATTTTTGTTTCATCAATGTCCTAATTCCATTTTAGTTTGCGTATAGATATATGCTCTACTATTTCAGCAAGGTCCGATGAATCGGTTTGGGATGAATTTGAGATTGATGATATTGACAAGGAAGCATTTCAAGTTTTTGAACAACTTAGTAAGTTGAAGTTGGATGAATCTTGTGTGCTGGTTGAAAAATATGAACATTCATATGTTCCAGATCTAGAAGGCAAACAAATATCCTACAAGGTAAACATCAAACTCACTTCACTAGATGTCTGATTTACCGCTGTTTGGTTCATTCTATAACTCGATGTTTGATCATTTATGCAATTGTGATACCCGATATTTTCACTGACATAATGACATTAGGAGGTTGCTCATATCATATAAGCTCTTCCAACGATAGGGTCTCATGTACAGGGACATTTATTCATTTGTTATTTGGCATAAGGTACAAGATTTTGAGCTTGGAGGTCAAGATGTGGAGGCAAGGTTGGTGAAATATCTTATATAGGGACCCTATTGGATGTAATTTTTTGTTATATGTAAGATTTCTTGGAAATGATCTATATTGTTTATTGGATATTAGTTATTATTTATTCTTATACGATTTGTTTTGTAACACTTTGGAGCACAATGAAATTATTTTGTATTTTGAACAAATTTCTAAAGCTTATAGAAAATAATGCTATAATCTTAGAGACAAATATTTTGAATAAATTTGTTAAATTCTTTATAGATGTATTGCAACAATAATGTCATTGCCCTATATACATGTATTGTCGTTGCAAAAGATATGGGTATTGCAACGACCTAAGTCGTTGCCAAAAATATATGTTTTGCAACGACTCAAGTCGTTACTAAATAAGAAAAGTTAAATATGTAAAAAAGTTTTTTGCAACGACCAATTTATTGCAACAACTTTAGTCGTTGCTAAAGATATCTTTTTTTTGCAACGAAAAAAGTCGTTGCAATAGCCTTGGACTACGGGCTTACGGGCAACGACAAAAGTCGTTGCCAAAAACCATTTTAGCAACGACTTATGCTGATTTGTATTTTATATCATATCTTATGGGATTGTCTGATATCATGTAAAGCTAACCTTTACCATGGTGTGTTTGACTATGTGCTTTCCTGAGAATTAATAAATAATTAAATATCTCTCTTAGATTTGTGTATAACTTAAACTGGTTCCTGTGCACCTTAGCGTTTGAAGCTTAAATTTGTATTAAGGGACAATTATTTAATTTCCTTAGACTTTGATTAAGCTTACCTGGAGACCTTATGTTACAACTTACAACTTCATAGCAACCGGGTGAAGATAAACAAGTTTTATGTGTAAATTGAGTCTTACAAATTTAGCTATCATCACTCAAATAAATACAAGGTTCCGAATATCAAATATTGAGTGTTCACATGTCATTCCTGATTCCCAAATGATATGTTAAACATCGAGATATCTACTTGAAATCTTCCGAATATCAAATATTGTTTTTTTAGGGTTTTGTGCAGAGGCAGGCAAACAGGATTTCTGGAATTGGATTTGGTATTACGTAACCAGGTTTGTTCTTCACTCTATATCGTTTTGTCATCTGTTTGAATAAATATTATTCATATTTGTTTCATCAATGTCCTAATTCCATTTTAGTTTGCGTATAGATATATGCTCTACTATTTCAGCAAGGTCCGATGAATCGGTTTGGGATGAATTTGAGATTGATGATATTGACAAGGAAGCATTTCAAGTTTTTGAACAACTTAGTAAGTTGAAGTTGGATGAATCTTGTGTGCTGGTTGAAAAATATGAACATTCATATGTTCCAGATCTAGAAGGCAAACAAATATCCTACAAGGTAAACATCAAACTCACTTCACTAGATGTCTGATTTACCGCTGTTTGGTTCATTCTATAACTCGATGTTTGATCATTTATGCAATTGTGATACCCGATATTTTCACTGACATAATGACATTAGGAGGTTGCTCATATCATATAAGCTCTTCCAACGATAGGGTCTCATGTACAGGGACATTTATTCATTTGTTATTTGGCATAAGGTACAAGATTTTGAGCTTGGAGGTCAAGATGTGGAGGCAAGGTTGGTGAAATATCTTATATAGGGACCCTATTGGATGTAATTTTTTGTTATATGTAAGATTTCTTGGAAATGATCTATATTGTTTATTGGATATTAGTTATTATTTATTCTTATACGATTTGTTTTGTAACACTTTGGAGCACAATGAAATTATTTTGTATTTTGAACAAATTTCTAAAGCTTATAGAAAATAATGCTATAATCTTAGAGACAAATATTTTGAATAAATTTGTTAAATTCTTTATAGATGTATTGCAACAATAATGTCATTGCCCTATATACATGTATTGTCGTTGCAAAAGATATGGGTATTGCAACGACCTAAGTCGTTGCCAAAAATATATGTTTTGCAACGACTCAAGTCGTTACTAAATAAGAAAAGTTAAATATGTAAAAAAGTTTTTTGCAACGACCAATTTATTGCAACAACTTTAGTCGTTGCTAAAGATATCTTTTTTTTGCAACGAAAAAAGTCGTTGCAATAGCCTTGGACTACGGGCTTACGGGCAACGACAAAAGTCGTTGCCAAAAACCATTTTAGCAACGACTTATGCTGATTTGTATTTTATATCATATCTTATGGGATTGTCTGATATCATGTAAAGCTAACCTTTACCATGGTGTGTTTGACTATGTGCTTTCCTGAGAATTAATAAATAATTAAATATCTCTCTTAGATTTGTGTATAACTTAAACTGGTTCCTGTGCACCTTAGCGTTTGAAGCTTAAATTTGTATTAAGGGACAATTATTTAATTTCCTTAGACTTTGATTAAGCTTACCTGGAGACCTTATGTTACAACTTACAACTTCATAGCAACCGGGTGAAGATAAACAAGTTTTATGTGTAAATTGAGTCTTACAAATTTAGCTATCATCACTCAAATAAATACAAGGTTCCGAATATCAAATATTGAGTGTTCACATGTCATTCCTGATTCCCAAATGATATGTTAAACATCGAGATATCTACTTGAAATCTTCCGAATATCAAATATTGTTTTTTTAGGGTTTTGTGCAGAGGCAGGCAAACAGGATTTCTGGAATTGGATTTGGTATTACGTAACCAGGTTTGTTCTTCACTCTATATCGTTTTGTCATCTGTTTGAATAAATATTATTCATATTTGTTTCATCAATGTCCTAATTCCATTTTAGTTTGCGTATAGATATATGCTCTACTATTTCAGCAAGGTCCGATGAATCGGTTTGGGATGAATTTGAGATTGATGATATTGACAAGGAAGCATTTCAAGTTTTTGAACAACTTAGTAAGTTGAAGTTGGATGAATCTTGTGTGCTGGTTGAAAAATATGAACATTCATATGTTCCAGATCTAGAAGGCAAACAAATATCCTACAAGGTAAACATCAAACTCACTTCACTAGATGTCTGATTTACCGCTGTTTGGTTCATTCTATAACTCGATGTTTGATCATTTATGCAATTGTGATACCCGATATTTTCACTGACATAATGACATTAGGAGGTTGCTCATATCATATAAGCTCTTCCAACGATAGGGTCTCATGTACAGGGACATTTATTCATTTGTTATTTGGCATAAGGTACAAGATTTTGAGCTTGGAGGTCAAGATGTGGAGGCAAGGTTGGTGAAATATCTTATATAGGGACCCTATTGGATGTAATTTTTTGTTATATGTAAGATTTCTTGGAAATGATCTATATTGTTTATTGGATATTAGTTATTATTTATTCTTATACGATTTGTTTTGTAACACTTTGGAGCACAATGAAATTATTTTGTATTTTGAACAAATTTCTAAAGCTTATAGAAAATAATGCTATAATCTTAGAGACAAATATTTTGAATAAATTTGTTAAATTCTTTATAGATGTATTGCAACAATAATGTCATTGCCCTATATACATGTATTGTCGTTGCAAAAGATATGGGTATTGCAACGACCTAAGTCGTTGCCAAAAATATATGTTTTGCAACGACTCAAGTCGTTACTAAATAAGAAAAGTTAAATATGTAAAAAAGTTTTTTGCAACGACCAATTTATTGCAACAACTTTAGTCGTTGCTAAAGATATCTTTTTTTTGCAACGAAAAAAGTCGTTGCAATAGCCTTGGACTACGGGCTTACGGGCAACGACAAAAGTCGTTGCCAAAAACCATTTTAGCAACGACTTATGCTGATTTGTATTTTATATCATATCTTATGGGATTGTCTGATATCATGTAAAGCTAACCTTTACCATGGTGTGTTTGACTATGTGCTTTCCTGAGAATTAATAAATAATTAAATATCTCTCTTAGATTTGTGTATAACTTAAACTGGTTCCTGTGCACCTTAGCGTTTGAAGCTTAAATTTGTATTAAGGGACAATTATTTAATTTCCTTAGACTTTGATTAAGCTTACCTGGAGACCTTATGTTACAACTTACAACTTCATAGCAACCGGGTGAAGATAAACAAGTTTTATGTGTAAATTGAGTCTTACAAATTTAGCTATCATCACTCAAATAAATACAAGTTTCCGAATATCAAATATTGAGTGTTCACATGTCATTCCTGATTCCCAAATGATATGTTAAACATCGAGATATCTACTTGAAATCTTCCGAATATCAAATATTGTTTTTTTAGGGTTTTGTGCAGAGGCAGGCAAACAGGATTTCTGGAATTGGATTTGGTATTAGGTAACCAGGTTTGTTCTTCACTCTATATCGTTTTGTCATCTGTTTGAATAAATATTATTCATTTTTGTTTCATCAATGTCCTAATTCCATTTTAGTTTGCGTATAGATATATGCTCTACTATTTCAGCAAGGTCCGATGAATCGGTTTGGGATGAATTTGAGATTGATGATATTGACAAGGAAGCATTTCAAGTTTTTGAACAACTTAGTAAGTTGAAGTTGGATGAATCTTGTGTGCTGGTTGAAAAATATGAACATTCATATGTTCCAGATCTAGAAGGCAAACAAATATCCTACAAGGTAAACATCAAACTCACTTCACTAGATGTCTGATTTACCGCTGTTTGGTTCATTCTATAACTCGATGTTTGATCATTTATGCAATTGTGATACCCGATATTTTCACTGACATAATGACATTAGGAGGTTGCTCATATCATATAAGCTCTTCCAACGATAGGGTCTCATGTACAGGGACATTTATTCATTTGTTATTTGGCATAAGGTACAAGATTTTGAGCTTGGAGGTCAAGATGTGGAGGCAAGGTTGGTGAAATATCTTATATAGGGACCCTATTGGATGTAATTTTTTGTTATATGTAAGATTTCTTGGAAATGATCTATATTGTTTATTGGATATTAGTTATTATTTATTCTTATACGATTTGTTTTGTAACACTTTGGAGCACAATGAAATTATTTTGTATTTTGAACAAATTTCTAAAGCTTATAGAAAATAATGCTATAATCTTAGAGACAAATATTTTGAATAAATTTGTTAAATTCTTTATAGATGTATTGCAACAATAATGTCATTGCCCTATATACATGTATTGTCGTTGCAAAAGATATGGGTATTGCAACGACCTAAGTCGTTGCCAAAAATATATGTTTTGCAACGACTCAAGTCGTTACTAAATAAGAAAAGTTAAATATGTAAAAAAGTTTTTTGCAACGACCAATTTATTGCAACAACTTTAGTCGTTGCTAAAGATATCTTTTTTTTGCAACGAAAAAAGTCGTTGCAATAGCCTTGGACTACGGGCTTACGGGCAACGACAAAAGTCGTTGTCAAAAACCATTTTAGCAACGACTTATGCTGATTTGTATTTTATATCATATCTTATGGGATTGTCTGATATCATGTAAAGCTAACCTTTACCATGGTGTGTTTGACTATGTGCTTTCCTGAGAATTAATAAATAATTAAATATCTCTCTTAGATTTGTGTATAACTTAAACTGGTTCCTGTGCACCTTAGCGTTTGAAGCTTAAATTTGTATTAAGGGACAATTATTTAATTTCCTTAGACTTTGATTAAGCTTACCTGGAGACCTTATGTTACAACTTACAACTTCATAGCAACCGGGTGAAGATAAACAAGTTTTATGTGTAAATTGAGTCTTACAAATTTAGCTATCATCACTCAAATAAATACAAGTTTCCGAATATCAAATATTGAGTGTTCACATGTCATTCCTGATTCCCAAATGATATGTTAAACATCGAGATATCTACTTGAAATCTTCCGAATATCAAATATTGTTTTTTTAGGGTTTTGTGCAGAGGCAGGCAAACAGGATTTCTGGAATTGGATTTGGTATTACGTAACCAGGTTTGTTCTTCACTCTATATCGTTTTGTCATCTGTTTGAATAAATATTATTCATTTTTGTTTCATCAATGTCCTAATTCCATTTTAGTTTGCGTATAGATATATGCTCTACTATTTCAGCAAGGTCCGATGAATCGGTTTGGGATGAATTTGAGATTGATGATATTGACAAGGAAGCATTTCAAGTTTTTGAACAACTTAGTAAGTTGAAGTTGGATGAATCTTGTGTGCTGGTTGAAAAATATGAACATTCATATGTTCCAGATCTAGAAGGCAAACAAATATCCTACAAGGTAAACATCAAACTCACTTCACTAGATGTCTGATTTACCGCTGTTTGGTTCATTCTATAACTCGATGTTTGATCATTTATGCAATTGTGATACCCGATATTTTCACTGACATAATGACATTAGGAGGTTGCTCATATCATATAAGCTCTTCCAACGATAGGGTCTCATGTACAGGGACATTTATTCATTTGTTATTTGGCATAAGGTACAAGATTTTGAGCTTGGAGGTCAAGATGTGGAGGCAAGGTTGGTGAAATATCTTATATAGGGACCCTATTGGATGTAATTTTTTGTTATATGTAAGATTTCTTGGAAATGATCTATATTGTTTATTGGATATTAGTTATTATTTATTCTTATACGATTTGTTTTGTAACACTTTGGAGCACAATGAAATTATTTTGTATTTTGAACAAATTTCTAAAGCTTATAGAAAATAATGCTATAATCTTAGAGACAAATATTTTGAATAAATTTGTTAAATTCTTTATAGATGTATTGCAACAATAATGTCATTGCCCTATATACATGTATTGTCGTTGCAAAAGATATGGGTATTGCAACGACCTAAGTCGTTGCCAAAAATATATGTTTTGCAACGACTCAAGTCGTTACTAAATAAGAAAAGTTAAATATGTAAAAAAGTTTTTTGCAACGACCAATTTATTGCAACAACTTTAGTCGTTGCTAAAGATATCTTTTTTTTGCAACGAAAAAAGTCGTTGCAATAGCCTTGGACTACGGGCTTACGGGCAACGACAAAAGTCGTTGTCAAAAACCATTTTAGCAACGACTTATGCTGATTTGTATTTTATATCATATCTTATGGGATTGTCTGATATCATGTAAAGCTAACCTTTACCATGGTGTGTTTGACTATGTGCTTTCCTGAGAATTAATAAATAATTAAATATCTCTCTTAGATTTGTGTATAACTTAAACTGGTTCCTGTGCACCTTAGCGTTTGAAGCTTAAATTTGTATTAAGGGACAATTATTTAATTTCCTTAGACTTTGATTAAGCTTACCTGGAGACCTTATGTTACAACTTACAACTTCATAGCAACCGGGTGAAGATAAACAAGTTTTATGTGTAAATTGAGTCTTACAAATTTAGCTATCATCACTCAAATAAATACAAGTTTCCGAATATCAAATATTGAGTGTTCACATGTCATTCCTGATTCCCAAATGATATGTTAAACATCGAGATATCTACTTGAAATCTTCCGAATATCAAATATTGTTTTTTTAGGGTTTTGTGCAGAGGCAGGCAAACAGGATTTCTGGAATTGGATTTGGTATTACGTAACCAGGTTTGTTCTTCACTCTATATCGTTTTGTCATCTGTTTGAATAAATATTATTCATTTTTGTTTCATCAATGTCCTAATTCCATTTTAGTTTGCGTATAGATATATGCTCTACTATTTCAGCAAGGTCCGATGAATCGGTTTGGGATGAATTTGAGATTGATGATATTGACAAGGAAGCATTTCAAGTTTTTGAACAACTTAGTAAGTTGAAGTTGGATGAATCTTGTGTGCTGGTTGAAAAATATGAACATTCATATGTTCCAGATCTAGAAGGCAAACAAATATCCTACAAGGTAAACATCAAACTCACTTCACTAGATGTCTGATTTACCGCTGTTTGGTTCATTCTATAACTCGATGTTTGATCATTTATGCAATTGTGATACCCGATATTTTCACTGACATAATGACATTAGGAGGTTGCTCATATCATATAAGCTCTTCCAACGATAGGGTCTCATGTACAGGGACATTTATTCATTTGTTATTTGGCATAAGGTACAAGATTTTGAGCTTGGAGGTCAAGATGTGGAGGCAAGGTTGGTGAAATATCTTATATAGGGACCCTATTGGATGTAATTTTTTGTTATATGTAAGATTTCTTGGAAATGATCTATATTGTTTATTGGATATTAGTTATTATTTATTCTTATACGATTTGTTTTGTAACACTTTGGAGCACAATGAAATTATTTTGTATTTTGAACAAATTTCTAAAGCTTATAGAAAATAATGCTATAATCTTAGAGACAAATATTTTGAATAAATTTGTTAAATTCTTTATAGATGTATTGCAACAATAATGTCATTGCCCTATATACATGTATTGTCGTTGCAAAAGATATGGGTATTGCAACGACCTAAGTCGTTGCCAAAAATATATGTTTTGCAACGACTCAAGTCGTTACTAAATAAGAAAAGTTAAATATGTAAAAAAGTTTTTTGCAACGACCAATTTATTGCAACAACTTTAGTCGTTGCTAAAGATATCTTTTTTTTGCAACGAAAAAAGTCGTTGCAATAGCCTTGGACTACGGGCTTACGGGCAACGACAAAAGTCGTTGTCAAAAACCATTTTAGCAACGACTTATGCTGATTTGTATTTTATATCATATCTTATGGGATTGTCTGATATCATGTAAAGCTAACCTTTACCATGGTGTGTTTGACTATGTGCTTTCCTGAGAATTAATAAATAATTAAATATCTCTCTTAGATTTGTGTATAACTTAAACTGGTTCCTGTGCACCTTAGCGTTTGAAGCTTAAATTTGTATTAAGGGACAATTATTTAATTTCCTTAGACTTTGATTAAGCTTACCTGGAGACCTTATGTTACAACTTACAACTTCATAGCAACCGGGTGAAGATAAACAAGTTTTATGTGTAAATTGAGTCTTACAAATTTAGCTATCATCACTCAAATAAATACAAGTTTCCGAATATCAAATATTGAGTGTTCACATGTCATTCCTGATTCCCAAATGATATGTTAAACATCGAGATATCTACTTGAAATCTTCCGAATATCAAATATTGTTTTTTTAGGGTTTTGTGCAGAGGCAGGCAAACAGGATTTCTGGAATTGGATTTGGTATTAGGTAACCAGGTTTGTTCTTCACTCTATATCGTTTTGTCATCTGTTTGAATAAATATTATTCATTTTTGTTTCATCAATGTCCTAATTCCATTTTAGTTTGCGTATAGATATATGCTCTACTATTTCAGCAAGGTCCGATGAATCGGTTTGGGATGAATTTGAGATTGATGATATTGACAAGGAAGCATTTCAAGTTTTTGAACAACTTAGTAAGTTGAAGTTGGATGAATCTTGTGTGCTGGTTGAAAAATATGAACATTCATATGTTCCAGATCTAGAAGGCAAACAAATATCCTACAAGGTAAACATCAAACTCACTTCACTAGATGTCTGATTTACCGCTGTTTGGTTCATTCTATAACTCGATGTTTGATCATTTATGCAATTGTGATACCCGATATTTTCACTGACATAATGACATTAGGAGGTTGCTCATATCATATAAGCTCTTCCAACGATAGGGTCTCATGTACAGGGACATTTATTCATTTGTTATTTGGCATAAGGTACAAGATTTTGAGCTTGGAGGTCAAGATGTGGAGGCAAGGTTGGTGAAATATCTTATATAGGGACCCTATTGGATGTAATTTTTTGTTATATGTAAGATTTCTTGGAAATGATCTATATTGTTTATTGGATATTAGTTATTATTTATTCTTATACGATTTGTTTTGTAACACTTTGGAGCACAATGAAATTATTTTGTATTTTGAACAAATTTCTAAAGCTTATAGAAAATAATGCTATAATCTTAGAGACAAATATTTTGAATAAATTTGTTAAATTCTTTATAGATGTATTGCAACAATAATGTCATTGCCCTATATACATGTATTGTCGTTGCAAAAGATATGGGTATTGCAACGACCTAAGTCGTTGCCAAAAATATATGTTTTGCAACGACTCAAGTCGTTACTAAATAAGAAAAGTTAAATATGTAAAAAAGTTTTTTGCAACGACCAATTTATTGCAACAACTTTAGTCGTTGCTAAAGATATCTTTTTTTTGCAACGAAAAAAGTCGTTGCAATAGCCTTGGACTACGGGCTTACGGGCAACGACAAAAGTCGTTGCCAAAAACCATTTTAGCAACGACTTATGCTGATTTGTATTTTATATCATATCTTATGGGATTGTCTGATATCATGTAAAGCTAACCTTTACCATGGTGTGTTTGACTATGTGCTTTCCTGAGAATTAATAAATAATTAAATATCTCTCTTAGATTTGTGTATAACTTAAACTGGTTCCTGTGCACCTTAGCGTTTGAAGCTTAAATTTGTATTAAGGGACAATTATTTAATTTCCTTAGACTTTGATTAAGCTTACCTGGAGACCTTATGTTACAACTTACAACTTCATAGCAACCGGGTGAAGATAAACAAGTTTTATGTGTAAATTGAGTCTTACAAATTTAGCTATCATCACTCAAATAAATACAAGGTTCCGAATATCAAATATTGAGTGTTCACATGTCATTCCTGATTCCCAAATGATATGTTAAACATCGAGATATCTACTTGAAATCTTCCGAATATCAAATATTGTTTTTTTAGGGTTTTGTGCAGAGGCAGGCAAACAGGATTTCTGGAATTGGATTTGGTATTACGTAACCAGGTTTGTTCTTCACTCTATATCGTTTTGTCATCTGTTTGAATAAATATTATTCATTTTTGTTTCATCAATGTCCTAATTCCATTTTAGTTTGCGTATAGATATATGCTCTACTATTTCAGCAAGGTCCGATGAATCGGTTTGGGATGAATTTGAGATTGATGATATTGACAAGGAAGCATTTCAAGTTTTTGAACAACTTAGTAAGTTGAAGTTGGATGAATCTTGTGTGCTGGTTGAAAAATATGAACATTCATATGTTCCAGATCTAGAAGGCAAACAAATATCCTACAAGGTAAACATCAAACTCACTTCACTAGATGTCTGATTTACCGCTGTTTGGTTCATTCTATAACTCGATGTTTGATCATTTATGCAATTGTGATACCCGATATTTTCACTGACATAATGACATTAGGAGGTTGCTCATATCATATAAGCTCTTCCAACGATAGGGTCTCATGTACAGGGACATTTATTCATTTGTTATTTGGCATAAGGTACAAGATTTTGAGCTTGGAGGTCAAGATGTGGAGGCAAGGTTGGTGAAATATCTTATATAGGGACCCTATTGGATGTAATTTTTTGTTATATGTAAGATTTCTTGGAAATGATCTATATTGTTTATTGGATATTAGTTATTATTTATTCTTATACGATTTGTTTTGTAACACTTTGGAGCACAATGAAATTATTTTGTATTTTGAACAAATTTCTAAAGCTTATAGAAAATAATGCTATAATCTTAGAGACAAATATTTTGAATAAATTTGTTAAATTCTTTATAGATGTATTGCAACAATAATGTCATTGCCCTATATACATGTATTGTCGTTGCAAAAGATATGGGTATTGCAACGACCTAAGTCGTTGCCAAAAATATATGTTTTGCAACGACTCAAGTCGTTACTAAATAAGAAAAGTTAAATATGTAAAAAAGTTTTTTGCAACGACCAATTTATTGCAACAACTTTAGTCGTTGCTAAAGATATCTTTTTTTTGCAACGAAAAAAGTCGTTGCAATAGCCTTGGACTACGGGCTTACGGGCAACGACAAAAGTCGTTGCCAAAAACCATTTTAGCAACGACTTATGCTGATTTGTATTTTATATCATATCTTATGGGATTGTCTGATATCATGTAAAGCTAACCTTTACCATGGTGTGTTTGACTATGTGCTTTCCTGAGAATTAATAAATAATTAAATATCTCTCTTAGATTTGTGTATAACTTAAACTGGTTCCTGTGCACCTTAGCGTTTGAAGCTTAAATTTGTATTAAGGGACAATTATTTAATTTCCTTAGACTTTGATTAAGCTTACCTGGAGACCTTATGTTACAACTTACAACTTCATAGCAACCGGGTGAAGATAAACAAGTTTTATGTGTAAATTGAGTCTTACAAATTTAGCTATCATCACTCAAATAAATACAAGGTTCCGAATATCAAATATTGAGTGTTCACATGTCATTCCTGATTCCCAAATGATATGTTAAACATCGAGATATCTACTTGAAATCTTCCGAATATCAAATATTGTTTTTTTAGGGTTTTGTGCAGAGGCAGGCAAACAGGATTTCTGGAATTGGATTTGGTATTACGTAACCAGGTTTGTTCTTCACTCTATATCGTTTTGTCATCTGTTTGAATAAATATTATTCATTTTTGTTTCATCAATGTCCTAATTCCATTTTAGTTTGCGTATAGATATATGCTCTACTATTTCAGCAAGGTCCGATGAATCGGTTTGGGATGAATTTGAGATTGATGATATTGACAAGGAAGCATTTCAAGTTTTTGAACAACTTAGTAAGTTGAAGTTGGATGAATCTTGTGTGCTGGTTGAAAAATATGAACATTCATATGTTCCAGATCTAGAAGGCAAACAAATATCCTACAAGGTAAACATCAAACTCACTTCACTAGATGTCTGATTTACCGCTGTTTGGTTCATTCTATAACTCGATGTTTGATCATTTATGCAATTGTGATACCCGATATTTTCACTGACATAATGACATTAGGAGGTTGCTCATATCATATAAGCTCTTCCAACGATAGGGTCTCATGTACAGGGACATTTATTCATTTGTTATTTGGCATAAGGTACAAGATTTTGAGCTTGGAGGTCAAGATGTGGAGGCAAGGTTGGTGAAATATCTTATATAGGGACCCTATTGGATGTAATTTTTTGTTATATGTAAGATTTCTTGGAAATGATCTATATTGTTTATTGGATATTAGTTATTATTTATTCTTATACGATTTGTTTTGTAACACTTTGGAGCACAATGAAATTATTTTGTATTTTGAACAAATTTCTAAAGCTTATAGAAAATAATGCTATAATCTTAGAGACAAATATTTTGAATAAATTTGTTAAATTCTTTATAGATGTATTGCAACAATAATGTCATTGCCCTATATACATGTATTGTCGTTGCAAAAGATATGGGTATTGCAACGACCTAAGTCGTTGCCAAAAATATATGTTTTGCAACGACTCAAGTCGTTACTAAATAAGAAAAGTTAAATATGTAAAAAAGTTTTTTGCAACGACCAATTTATTGCAACAACTTTAGTCGTTGCTAAAGATATCTTTTTTTTGCAACGAAAAAAGTCGTTGCAATAGCCTTGGACTACGGGCTTACGGGCAACGACAAAAGTCGTTGCCAAAAACCATTTTAGCAACGACTTATGCTGATTTGTATTTTATATCATATCTTATGGGATTGTCTGATATCATGTAAAGCTAACCTTTACCATGGTGTGTTTGACTATGTGCTTTCCTGAGAATTAATAAATAATTAAATATCTCTCTTAGATTTGTGTATAACTTAAACTGGTTCCTGTGCACCTTAGCGTTTGAAGCTTAAATTTGTATTAAGGGACAATTATTTAATTTCCTTAGACTTTGATTAAGCTTACCTGGAGACCTTATGTTACAACTTACAACTTCATAGCAACCGGGTGAAGATAAACAAGTTTTATGTGTAAATTGAGTCTTACAAATTTAGCTATCATCACTCAAATAAATACAAGTTTCCGAATATCAAATATTGAGTGTTCACATGTCATTCCTGATTCCCAAATGATATGTTAAACATCGAGATATCTACTTGAAATCTTCCGAATATCAAATATTGTTTTTTTAGGGTTTTGTGCAGAGGCAGGCAAACAGGATTTCTGGAATTGGATTTGGTATTAGGTAACCAGGTTTGTTCTTCACTCTATATCGTTTTGTCATCTGTTTGAATAAATATTATTCATTTTTGTTTCATCAATGTCCTAATTCCATTTTAGTTTGCGTATAGATATATGCTCTACTATTTCAGCAAGGTCCGATGAATCGGTTTGGGATGAATTTGAGATTGATGATATTGACAAGGAAGCATTTCAAGTTTTTGAACAACTTAGTAAGTTGAAGTTGGATGAATCTTGTGTGCTGGTTGAAAAATATGAACATTCATATGTTCCAGATCTAGAAGGCAAACAAATATCCTACAAGGTAAACATCAAACTCACTTCACTAGATGTCTGATTTACCGCTGTTTGGTTCATTCTATAACTCGATGTTTGATCATTTATGCAATTGTGATACCCGATATTTTCACTGACATAATGACATTAGGAGGTTGCTCATATCATATAAGCTCTTCCAACGATAGGGTCTCATGTACAGGGACATTTATTCATTTGTTATTTGGCATAAGGTACAAGATTTTGAGCTTGGAGGTCAAGATGTGGAGGCAAGGTTGGTGAAATATCTTATATAGGGACCCTATTGGATGTAATTTTTTGTTATATGTAAGATTTCTTGGAAATGATCTATATTGTTTATTGGATATTAGTTATTATTTATTCTTATACGATTTGTTTTGTAACACTTTGGAGCACAATGAAATTATTTTGTATTTTGAACAAATTTCTAAAGCTTATAGAAAATAATGCTATAATCTTAGAGACAAATATTTTGAATAAATTTGTTAAATTCTTTATAGATGTATTGCAACAATAATGTCATTGCCCTATATACATGTATTGTCGTTGCAAAAGATATGGGTATTGCAACGACCTAAGTCGTTGCCAAAAATATATGTTTTGCAACGACTCAAGTCGTTACTAAATAAGAAAAGTTAAATATGTAAAAAAGTTTTTTGCAACGACCAATTTATTGCAACAACTTTAGTCGTTGCTAAAGATATCTTTTTTTTGCAACGAAAAAAGTCGTTGCAATAGCCTTGGACTACGGGCTTACGGGCAACGACAAAAGTCGTTGCCAAAAACCATTTTAGCAACGACTTATGCTGATTTGTATTTTATATCATATCTTATGGGATTGTCTGATATCATGTAAAGCTAACCTTTACCATGGTGTGTTTGACTATGTGCTTTCCTGAGAATTAATAAATAATTAAATATCTCTCTTAGATTTGTGTATAACTTAAACTGGTTCCTGTGCACCTTAGCGTTTGAAGCTTAAATTTGTATTAAGGGACAATTATTTAATTTCCTTAGACTTTGATTAAGCTTACCTGGAGACCTTATGTTACAACTTACAACTTCATAGCAACCGGGTGAAGATAAACAAGTTTTATGTGTAAATTGAGTCTTACAAATTTAGCTATCATCACTCAAATAAATACAAGTTTCCGAATATCAAATATTGAGTGTTCACATGTCATTCCTGATTCCCAAATGATATGTTAAACATCGAGATATCTACTTGAAATCTTCCGAATATCAAATATTGTTTTTTTAGGGTTTTGTGCAGAGGCAGGCAAACAGGATTTCTGGAATTGGATTTGGTATTAGGTAACCAGGTTTGTTCTTCACTCTATATCGTTTTGTCATCTGTTTGAATAAATATTATTCATTTTTGTTTCATCAATGTCCTAATTCCATTTTAGTTTGCGTATAGATATATGCTCTACTATTTCAGCAAGGTCCGATGAATCGGTTTGGGATGAATTTGAGATTGATGATATTGACAAGGAAGCATTTCAAGTTTTTGAACAACTTAGTAAGTTGAAGTTGGATGAATCTTGTGTGCTGGTTGAAAAATATGAACATTCATATGTTCCAGATCTAGAAGGCAAACAAATATCCTACAAGGTAAACATCAAACTCACTTCACTAGATGTCTGATTTACCGCTGTTTGGTTCATTCTATAACTCGATGTTTGATCATTTATGCAATTGTGATACCCGATATTTTCACTGACATAATGACATTAGGAGGTTGCTCATATCATATAAGCTCTTCCAACGATAGGGTCTCATGTACAGGGACATTTATTCATTTGTTATTTGGCATAAGGTACAAGATTTTGAGCTTGGAGGTCAAGATGTGGAGGCAAGGTTGGTGAAATATCTTATATAGGGACCCTATTGGATGTAATTTTTTGTTATATGTAAGATTTCTTGGAAATGATCTATATTGTTTATTGGATATTAGTTATTATTTATTCTTATACGATTTGTTTTGTAACACTTTGGAGCACAATGAAATTATTTTGTATTTTGAACAAATTTCTAAAGCTTATAGAAAATAATGCTATAATCTTAGAGACAAATATTTTGAATAAATTTGTTAAATTCTTTATAGATGTATTGCAACAATAATGTCATTGCCCTATATACATGTATTGTCGTTGCAAAAGATATGGGTATTGCAACGACCTAAGTCGTTGCCAAAAATATATGTTTTGCAACGACTCAAGTCGTTACTAAATAAGAAAAGTTAAATATGTAAAAAAGTTTTTTGCAACGACCAATTTATTGCAACAACTTTAGTCGTTGCTAAAGATATCTTTTTTTTGCAACGAAAAAAGTCGTTGCAATAGCCTTGGACTACGGGCTTACGGGCAACGACAAAAGTCGTTGTCAAAAACCATTTTAGCAACGACTTATGCTGATTTGTATTTTATATCATATCTTATGGGATTGTCTGATATCATGTAAAGCTAACCTTTACCATGGTGTGTTTGACTATGTGCTTTCCTGAGAATTAATAAATAATTAAATATCTCTCTTAGATTTGTGTATAACTTAAACTGGTTCCTGTGCACCTTAGCGTTTGAAGCTTAAATTTGTATTAAGGGACAATTATTTAATTTCCTTAGACTTTGATTAAGCTTACCTGGAGACCTTATGTTACAACTTACAACTTCATAGCAACCGGGTGAAGATAAACAAGTTTTATGTGTAAATTGAGTCTTACAAATTTAGCTATCATCACTCAAATAAATACAAGTTTCCGAATATCAAATATTGAGTGTTCACATGTCATTCCTGATTCCCAAATGATATGTTAAACATCGAGATATCTACTTGAAATCTTCCGAATATCAAATATTGTTTTTTTAGGGTTTTGTGCAGAGGCAGGCAAACAGGATTTCTGGAATTGGATTTGGTATTACGTAACCAGGTTTGTTCTTCACTCTATATCGTTTTGTCATCTGTTTGAATAAATATTATTCATTTTTGTTTCATCAATGTCCTAATTCCATTTTAGTTTGCGTATAGATATATGCTCTACTATTTCAGCAAGGTCCGATGAATCGGTTTGGGATGAATTTGAGATTGATGATATTGACAAGGAAGCATTTCAAGTTTTTGAACAACTTAGTAAGTTGAAGTTGGATGAATCTTGTGTGCTGGTTGAAAAATATGAACATTCATATGTTCCAGATCTAGAAGGCAAACAAATATCCTACAAGGTAAACATCAAACTCACTTCACTAGATGTCTGATTTACCGCTGTTTGGTTCATTCTATAACTCGATGTTTGATCATTTATGCAATTGTGATACCCGATATTTTCACTGACATAATGACATTAGGAGGTTGCTCATATCATATAAGCTCTTCCAACGATAGGGTCTCATGTACAGGGACATTTATTCATTTGTTATTTGGCATAAGGTACAAGATTTTGAGCTTGGAGGTCAAGATGTGGAGGCAAGGTTGGTGAAATATCTTATATAGGGACCCTATTGGATGTAATTTTTTGTTATATGTAAGATTTCTTGGAAATGATCTATATTGTTTATTGGATATTAGTTATTATTTATTCTTATACGATTTGTTTTGTAACACTTTGGAGCACAATGAAATTATTTTGTATTTTGAACAAATTTCTAAAGCTTATAGAAAATAATGCTATAATCTTAGAGACAAATATTTTGAATAAATTTGTTAAATTCTTTATAGATGTATTGCAACAATAATGTCATTGCCCTATATACATGTATTGTCGTTGCAAAAGATATGGGTATTGCAACGACCTAAGTCGTTGCCAAAAATATATGTTTTGCAACGACTCAAGTCGTTACTAAATAAGAAAAGTTAAATATGTAAAAAAGTTTTTTGCAACGACCAATTTATTGCAACAACTTTAGTCGTTGCTAAAGATATCTTTTTTTTGCAACGAAAAAAGTCGTTGCAATAGCCTTGGACTACGGGCTTACGGGCAACGACAAAAGTCGTTGTCAAAAACCATTTTAGCAACGACTTATGCTGATTTGTATTTTATATCATATCTTATGGGATTGTCTGATATCATGTAAAGCTAACCTTTACCATGGTGTGTTTGACTATGTGCTTTCCTGAGAATTAATAAATAATTAAATATCTCTCTTAGATTTGTGTATAACTTAAACTGGTTCCTGTGCACCTTAGCGTTTGAAGCTTAAATTTGTATTAAGGGACAATTATTTAATTTCCTTAGACTTTGATTAAGCTTACCTGGAGACCTTATGTTACAACTTACAACTTCATAGCAACCGGGTGAAGATAAACAAGTTTTATGTGTAAATTGAGTCTTACAAATTTAGCTATCATCACTCAAATAAATACAAGTTTCCGAATATCAAATATTGAGTGTTCACATGTCATTCCTGATTCCCAAATGATATGTTAAACATCGAGATATCTACTTGAAATCTTCCGAATATCAAATATTGTTTTTTTAGGGTTTTGTGCAGAGGCAGGCAAACAGGATTTCTGGAATTGGATTTGGTATTACGTAACCAGGTTTGTTCTTCACTCTATATCGTTTTGTCATCTGTTTGAATAAATATTATTCATTTTTGTTTCATCAATGTCCTAATTCCATTTTAGTTTGCGTATAGATATATGCTCTACTATTTCAGCAAGGTCCGATGAATCGGTTTGGGATGAATTTGAGATTGATGATATTGACAAGGAAGCATTTCAAGTTTTTGAACAACTTAGTAAGTTGAAGTTGGATGAATCTTGTGTGCTGGTTGAAAAATATGAACATTCATATGTTCCAGATCTAGAAGGCAAACAAATATCCTACAAGGTAAACATCAAACTCACTTCACTAGATGTCTGATTTACCGCTGTTTGGTTCATTCTATAACTCGATGTTTGATCATTTATGCAATTGTGATACCCGATATTTTCACTGACATAATGACATTAGGAGGTTGCTCATATCATATAAGCTCTTCCAACGATAGGGTCTCATGTACAGGGACATTTATTCATTTGTTATTTGGCATAAGGTACAAGATTTTGAGCTTGGAGGTCAAGATGTGGAGGCAAGGTTGGTGAAATATCTTATATAGGGACCCTATTGGATGTAATTTTTTGTTATATGTAAGATTTCTTGGAAATGATCTATATTGTTTATTGGATATTAGTTATTATTTATTCTTATACGATTTGTTTTGTAACACTTTGGAGCACAATGAAATTATTTTGTATTTTGAACAAATTTCTAAAGCTTATAGAAAATAATGCTATAATCTTAGAGACAAATATTTTGAATAAATTTGTTAAATTCTTTATAGATGTATTGCAACAATAATGTCATTGCCCTATATACATGTATTGTCGTTGCAAAAGATATGGGTATTGCAACGACCTAAGTCGTTGCCAAAAATATATGTTTTGCAACGACTCAAGTCGTTACTAAATAAGAAAAGTTAAATATGTAAAAAAGTTTTTTGCAACGACCAATTTATTGCAACAACTTTAGTCGTTGCTAAAGATATCTTTTTTTTGCAACGAAAAAAGTCGTTGCAATAGCCTTGGACTACGGGCTTACGGGCAACGACAAAAGTCGTTGTCAAAAACCATTTTAGCAACGACTTATGCTGATTTGTATTTTATATCATATCTTATGGGATTGTCTGATATCATGTAAAGCTAACCTTTACCATGGTGTGTTTGACTATGTGCTTTCCTGAGAATTAATAAATAATTAAATATCTCTCTTAGATTTGTGTATAACTTAAACTGGTTCCTGTGCACCTTAGCGTTTGAAGCTTAAATTTGTATTAAGGGACAATTATTTAATTTCCTTAGACTTTGATTAAGCTTACCTGGAGACCTTATGTTACAACTTACAACTTCATAGCAACCGGGTGAAGATAAACAAGTTTTATGTGTAAATTGAGTCTTACAAATTTAGCTATCATCACTCAAATAAATACAAGTTTCCGAATATCAAATATTGAGTGTTCACATGTCATTCCTGATTCCCAAATGATATGTTAAACATCGAGATATCTACTTGAAATCTTCCGAATATCAAATATTGTTTTTTTAGGGTTTTGTGCAGAGGCAGGCAAACAGGATTTCTGGAATTGGATTTGGTATTAGGTAACCAGGTTTGTTCTTCACTCTATATCGTTTTGTCATCTGTTTGAATAAATATTATTCATTTTTGTTTCATCAATGTCCTAATTCCATTTTAGTTTGCGTATAGATATATGCTCTACTATTTCAGCAAGGTCCGATGAATCGGTTTGGGATGAATTTGAGATTGATGATATTGACAAGGAAGCATTTCAAGTTTTTGAACAACTTAGTAAGTTGAAGTTGGATGAATCTTGTGTGCTGGTTGAAAAATATGAACATTCATATGTTCCAGATCTAGAAGGCAAACAAATATCCTACAAGGTAAACATCAAACTCACTTCACTAGATGTCTGATTTACCGCTGTTTGGTTCATTCTATAACTCGATGTTTGATCATTTATGCAATTGTGATACCCGATATTTTCACTGACATAATGACATTAGGAGGTTGCTCATATCATATAAGCTCTTCCAACGATAGGGTCTCATGTACAGGGACATTTATTCATTTGTTATTTGGCATAAGGTACAAGATTTTGAGCTTGGAGGTCAAGATGTGGAGGCAAGGTTGGTGAAATATCTTATATAGGGACCCTATTGGATGTAATTTTTTGTTATATGTAAGATTTCTTGGAAATGATCTATATTGTTTATTGGATATTAGTTATTATTTATTCTTATACGATTTGTTTTGTAACACTTTGGAGCACAATGAAATTATTTTGTATTTTGAACAAATTTCTAAAGCTTATAGAAAATAATGCTATAATCTTAGAGACAAATATTTTGAATAAATTTGTTAAATTCTTTATAGATGTATTGCAACAATAATGTCATTGCCCTATATACATGTATTGTCGTTGCAAAAGATATGGGTATTGCAACGACCTAAGTCGTTGCCAAAAATATATGTTTTGCAACGACTCAAGTCGTTACTAAATAAGAAAAGTTAAATATGTAAAAAAGTTTTTTGCAACGACCAATTTATTGCAACAACTTTAGTCGTTGCTAAAGATATCTTTTTTTTGCAACGAAAAAAGTCGTTGCAATAGCCTTGGACTACGGGCTTACGGGCAACGACAAAAGTCGTTGTCAAAAACCATTTTAGCAACGACTTATGCTGATTTGTATTTTATATCATATCTTATGGGATTGTCTGATATCATGTAAAGCTAACCTTTACCATGGTGTGTTTGACTATGTGCTTTCCTGAGAATTAATAAATAATTAAATATCTCTCTTAGATTTGTGTATAACTTAAACTGGTTCCTGTGCACCTTAGCGTTTGAAGCTTAAATTTGTATTAAGGGACAATTATTTAATTTCCTTAGACTTTGATTAAGCTTACCTGGAGACCTTATGTTACAACTTACAACTTCATAGCAACCGGGTGAAGATAAACAAGTTTTATGTGTAAATTGAGTCTTACAAATTTAGCTATCATCACTCAAATAAATACAAGTTTCCGAATATCAAATATTGAGTGTTCACATGTCATTCCTGATTCCCAAATGATATGTTAAACATCGAGATATCTACTTGAAATCTTCCGAATATCAAATATTGTTTTTTTAGGGTTTTGTGCAGAGGCAGGCAAACAGGATTTCTGGAATTGGATTTGGTATTACGTAACCAGGTTTGTTCTTCACTCTATATCGTTTTGTCATCTGTTTGAATAAATATTATTCATTTTTGTTTCATCAATGTCCTAATTCCATTTTAGTTTGCGTATAGATATATGCTCTACTATTTCAGCAAGGTCCGATGAATCGGTTTGGGATGAATTTGAGATTGATGATATTGACAAGGAAGCATTTCAAGTTTTTGAACAACTTAGTAAGTTGAAGTTGGATGAATCTTGTGTGCTGGTTGAAAAATATGAACATTCATATGTTCCAGATCTAGAAGGCAAACAAATATCCTACAAGGTAAACATCAAACTCACTTCACTAGATGTCTGATTTACCGCTGTTTGGTTCATTCTATAACTCGATGTTTGATCATTTATGCAATTGTGATACCCGATATTTTCACTGACATAATGACATTAGGAGGTTGCTCATATCATATAAGCTCTTCCAACGATAGGGTCTCATGTACAGGGACATTTATTCATTTGTTATTTGGCATAAGGTACAAGATTTTGAGCTTGGAGGTCAAGATGTGGAGGCAAGGTTGGTGAAATATCTTATATAGGGACCCTATTGGATGTAATTTTTTGTTATATGTAAGATTTCTTGGAAATGATCTATATTGTTTATTGGATATTAGTTATTATTTATTCTTATACGATTTGTTTTGTAACACTTTGGAGCACAATGAAATTATTTTGTATTTTGAACAAATTTCTAAAGCTTATAGAAAATAATGCTATAATCTTAGAGACAAATATTTTGAATAAATTTGTTAAATTCTTTATAGATGTATTGCAACAATAATGTCATTGCCCTATATACATGTATTGTCGTTGCAAAAGATATGGGTATTGCAACGACCTAAGTCGTTGCCAAAAATATATGTTTTGCAACGACTCAAGTCGTTACTAAATAAGAAAAGTTAAATATGTAAAAAAGTTTTTTGCAACGACCAATTTATTGCAACAACTTTAGTCGTTGCTAAAGATATCTTTTTTTTGAAACGAAAAAAGTCGTTGCAATAGCCTTGGACTACGGGCTTACGGGCAACGACAAAAGTCGTTGTCAAAAACCATTTTAGCAACGACTTATGCTGATTTGTATTTTATATCATATCTTATGGGATTGTCTGATATCATGTAAAGCTAACCTTTACCATGGTGTGTTTGACTATGTGCTTTCCTGAGAATTAATAAATAATTAAATATCTCTCTTAGATTTGTGTATAACTTAAACTGGTTCCTGTGCACCTTAGCGTTTGAAGCTTAAATTTGTATTAAGGGACAATTATTTAATTTCCTTAGACTTTGATTAAGCTTACCTGGAGACCTTATGTTACAACTTACAACTTCATAGCAACCGGGTGAAGATAAACAAGTTTTATGTGTAAATTGAGTCTTACAAATTTAGCTATCATCACTCAAATAAATACAAGTTTCCGAATATCAAATATTGAGTGTTCACATGTCATTCCTGATTCCCAAATGATATGTTAAACATCGAGATATCTACTTGAAATCTTCCGAATATCAAATATTGTTTTTTTAGGGTTTTGTGCAGAGGCAGGCAAACAGGATTTCTGGAATTGGATTTGGTATTACGTAACCAGGTTTGTTCTTCACTCTATATCGTTTTGTCATCTGTTTGAATAAATATTATTCATTTTTGTTTCATCAATGTCCTAATTCCATTTTAGTTTGCGTATAGATATATGCTCTACTATTTCAGCAAGGTCCGATGAATCGGTTTGGGATGAATTTGAGATTGATGATATTGACAAGGAAGCATTTCAAGTTTTTGAACAACTTAGTAAGTTGAAGTTGGATGAATCTTGTGTGCTGGTTGAAAAATATGAACATTCATATGTTCCAGATCTAGAAGGCAAACAAATATCCTACAAGGTAAACATCAAACTCACTTCACTAGATGTCTGATTTACCGCTGTTTGGTTCATTCTATAACTCGATGTTTGATCATTTATGCAATTGTGATACCCGATATTTTCACTGACATAATGACATTAGGAGGTTGCTCATATCATATAAGCTCTTCCAACGATAGGGTCTCATGTACAGGGACATTTATTCATTTGTTATTTGGCATAAGGTACAAGATTTTGAGCTTGGAGGTCAAGATGTGGAGGCAAGGTTGGTGAAATATCTTATATAGGGACCCTATTGGATGTAATTTTTTGTTATATGTAAGATTTCTTGGAAATGATCTATATTGTTTATTGGATATTAGTTATTATTTATTCTTATACGATTTGTTTTGTAACACTTTGGAGCACAATGAAATTATTTTGTATTTTGAACAAATTTCTAAAGCTTATAGAAAATAATGCTATAATCTTAGAGACAAATATTTTGAATAAATTTGTTAAATTCTTTATAGATGTATTGCAACAATAATGTCATTGCCCTATATACATGTATTGTCGTTGCAAAAGATATGGGTATTGCAACGACCTAAGTCGTTGCCAAAAATATATGTTTTGCAACGACTCAAGTCGTTACTAAATAAGAAAAGTTAAATATGTAAAAAAGTTTTTTGCAACGACCAATTTATTGCAACAACTTTAGTCGTTGCTAAAGATATCTTTTTTTTGCAACGAAAAAAGTCGTTGCAATAGCCTTGGACTACGGGCTTACGGGCAACGACAAAAGTCGTTGTCAAAAACCATTTTAGCAACGACTTATGCTGATTTGTATTTTATATCATATCTTATGGGATTGTCTGATATCATGTAAAGCTAACCTTTACCATGGTGTGTTTGACTATGTGCTTTCCTGAGAATTAATAAATAATTAAATATCTCTCTTAGATTTGTGTATAACTTAAACTGGTTCCTGTGCACCTTAGCGTTTGAAGCTTAAATTTGTATTAAGGGACAATTATTTAATTTCCTTAGACTTTGATTAAGCTTACCTGGAGACCTTATGTTACAACTTACAACTTCATAGCAACCGGGTGAAGATAAACAAGTTTTATGTGTAAATTGAGTCTTACAAATTTAGCTATCATCACTCAAATAAATACAAGTTTCCGAATATCAAATATTGAGTGTTCACATGTCATTCCTGATTCCCAAATGATATGTTAAACATCGAGATATCTACTTGAAATCTTCCGAATATCAAATATTGTTTTTTTAGGGTTTTGTGCAGAGGCAGGCAAACAGGATTTCTGGAATTGGATTTGGTATTACGTAACCAGGTTTGTTCTTCACTCTATATCGTTTTGTCATCTGTTTGAATAAATATTATTCATTTTTGTTTCATCAATGTCCTAATTCCATTTTAGTTTGCGTATAGATATATGCTCTACTATTTCAGCAAGGTCCGATGAATCGGTTTGGGATGAATTTGAGATTGATGATATTGACAAGGAAGCATTTCAAGTTTTTGAACAACTTAGTAAGTTGAAGTTGGATGAATCTTGTGTGCTGGTTGAAAAATATGAACATTCATATGTTCCAGATCTAGAAGGCAAACAAATATCCTACAAGGTAAACATCAAACTCACTTCACTAGATGTCTGATTTACCGCTGTTTGGTTCATTCTATAACTCGATGTTTGATCATTTATGCAATTGTGATACCCGATATTTTCACTGACATAATGACATTAGGAGGTTGCTCATATCATATAAGCTCTTCCAACGATAGGGTCTCATGTACAGGGACATTTATTCATTTGTTATTTGGCATAAGGTACAAGATTTTGAGCTTGGAGGTCAAGATGTGGAGGCAAGGTTGGTGAAATATCTTATATAGGGACCCTATTGGATGTAATTTTTTGTTATATGTAAGATTTCTTGGAAATGATCTATATTGTTTATTGGATATTAGTTATTATTTATTCTTATACGATTTGTTTTGTAACACTTTGGAGCACAATGAAATTATTTTGTATTTTGAACAAATTTCTAAAGCTTATAGAAAATAATGCTATAATCTTAGAGACAAATATTTTGAATAAATTTGTTAAATTCTTTATAGATGTATTGCAACAATAATGTCATTGCCCTATATACATGTATTGTCGTTGCAAAAGATATGGGTATTGCAACGACCTAAGTCGTTGCCAAAAATATATGTTTTGCAACGACTCAAGTCGTTACTAAATAAGAAAAGTTAAATATGTAAAAAAGTTTTTTGCAACGACCAATTTATTGCAACAACTTTAGTCGTTGCTAAAGATATCTTTTTTTTGCAACGAAAAAAGTCGTTGCAATAGCCTTGGACTACGGGCTTACGGGCAACGACAAAAGTCGTTGTCAAAAACCATTTTAGCAACGACTTATGCTGATTTGTATTTTATATCATATCTTATGGGATTGTCTGATATCATGTAAAGCTAACCTTTACCATGGTGTGTTTGACTATGTGCTTTCCTGAGAATTAATAAATAATTAAATATCTCTCTTAGATTTGTGTATAACTTAAACTGGTTCCTGTGCACCTTAGCGTTTGAAGCTTAAATTTGTATTAAGGGACAATTATTTAATTTCCTTAGACTTTGATTAAGCTTACCTGGAGACCTTATGTTACAACTTACAACTTCATAGCAACCGGGTGAAGATAAACAAGTTTTATGTGTAAATTGAGTCTTACAAATTTAGCTATCATCACTCAAATAAATACAAGTTTCCGAATATCAAATATTGAGTGTTCACATGTCATTCCTGATTCCCAAATGATATGTTAAACATCGAGATATCTACTTGAAATCTTCCGAATATCAAATATTGTTTTTTTAGGGTTTTGTGCAGAGGCAGGCAAACAGGATTTCTGGAATTGGATTTGGTATTAGGTAACCAGGTTTGTTCTTCACTCTATATCGTTTTGTCATCTGTTTGAATAAATATTATTCATTTTTGTTTCATCAATGTCCTAATTCCATTTTAGTTTGCGTATAGATATATGCTCTACTATTTCAGCAAGGTCCGATGAATCGGTTTGGGATGAATTTGAGATTGATGATATTGACAAGGAAGCATTTCAAGTTTTTGAACAACTTAGTAAGTTGAAGTTGGATGAATCTTGTGTGCTGGTTGAAAAATATGAACATTCATATGTTCCAGATCTAGAAGGCAAACAAATATCCTACAAGGTAAACATCAAACTCACTTCACTAGATGTCTGATTTACCGCTGTTTGGTTCATTCTATAACTCGATGTTTGATCATTTATGCAATTGTGATACCCGATATTTTCACTGACATAATGACATTAGGAGGTTGCTCATATCATATAAGCTCTTCCAACGATAGGGTCTCATGTACAGGGACATTTATTCATTTGTTATTTGGCATAAGGTACAAGATTTTGAGCTTGGAGGTCAAGATGTGGAGGCAAGGTTGGTGAAATATCTTATATAGGGACCCTATTGGATGTAATTTTTTGTTATATGTAAGATTTCTTGGAAATGATCTATATTGTTTATTGGATATTAGTTATTATTTATTCTTATACGATTTGTTTTGTAACACTTTGGAGCACAATGAAATTATTTTGTATTTTGAACAAATTTCTAAAGCTTATAGAAAATAATGCTATAATCTTAGAGACAAATATTTTGAATAAATTTGTTAAATTCTTTATAGATGTATTGCAACAATAATGTCATTGCCCTATATACATGTATTGTCGTTGCAAAAGATATGGGTATTGCAACGACCTAAGTCGTTGCCAAAAATATATGTTTTGCAACGACTCAAGTCGTTACTAAATAAGAAAAGTTAAATATGTAAAAAAGTTTTTTGCAACGACCAATTTATTGCAACAACTTTAGTCGTTGCTAAAGATATCTTTTTTTTGCAACGAAAAAAGTCGTTGCAATAGCCTTGGACTACGGGCTTACGGGCAACGACAAAAGTCGTTGTCAAAAACCATTTTAGCAACGACTTATGCTGATTTGTATTTTATATCATATCTTATGGGATTGTCTGATATCATGTAAAGCTAACCTTTACCATGGTGTGTTTGACTATGTGCTTTCCTGAGAATTAATAAATAATTAAATATCTCTCTTAGATTTGTGTATAACTTAAACTGGTTCCTGTGCACCTTAGCGTTTGAAGCTTAAATTTGTATTAAGGGACAATTATTTAATTTCCTTAGACTTTGATTAAGCTTACCTGGAGACCTTATGTTACAACTTACAACTTCATAGCAACCGGGTGAAGATAAACAAGTTTTATGTGTAAATTGAGTCTTACAAATTTAGCTATCATCACTCAAATAAATACAAGGTTCCGAATATCAAATATTGAGTGTTCACATGTCATTCCTGATTCCCAAATGATATGTTAAACATCGAGATATCTACTTGAAATCTTCCGAATATCAAATATTGTTTTTTTAGGGTTTTGTGCAGAGGCAGGCAAACAGGATTTCTGGAATTGGATTTGGTATTACGTAACCAGGTTTGTTCTTCACTCTATATCGTTTTGTCATCTGTTTGAATAAATATTATTCATTTTTGTTTCATCAATGTCCTAATTCCATTTTAGTTTGCGTATAGATATATGCTCTACTATTTCAGCAAGGTCCGATGAATCGGTTTGGGATGAATTTGAGATTGATGATATTGACAAGGAAGCATTTCAAGTTTTTGAACAACTTAGTAAGTTGAAGTTGGATGAATCTTGTGTGCTGGTTGAAAAATATGAACATTCATATGTTCCAGATCTAGAAGGCAAACAAATATCCTACAAGGTAAACATCAAACTCACTTCACTAGATGTCTGATTTACCGCTGTTTGGTTCATTCTATAACTCGATGTTTGATCATTTATGCAATTGTGATACCCGATATTTTCACTGACATAATGACATTAGGAGGTTGCTCATATCATATAAGCTCTTCCAACGATAGGGTCTCATGTACAGGGACATTTATTCATTTGTTATTTGGCATAAGGTACAAGATTTTGAGCTTGGAGGTCAAGATGTGGAGGCAAGGTTGGTGAAATATCTTATATAGGGACCCTATTGGATGTAATTTTTTGTTATATGTAAGATTTCTTGGAAATGATCTATATTGTTTATTGGATATTAGTTATTATTTATTCTTATACGATTTGTTTTGTAACACTTTGGAGCACAATGAAATTATTTTGTATTTTGAACAAATTTCTAAAGCTTATAGAAAATAATGCTATAATCTTAGAGACAAATATTTTGAATAAATTTGTTAAATTCTTTATAGATGTATTGCAACAATAATGTCATTGCCCTATATACATGTATTGTCGTTGCAAAAGATATGGGTATTGCAACGACCTAAGTCGTTGCCAAAAATATATGTTTTGCAACGACTCAAGTCGTTACTAAATAAGAAAAGTTAAATATGTAAAAAAGTTTTTTGCAACGACCAATTTATTGCAACAACTTTAGTCGTTGCTAAAGATATCTTTTTTTTGCAACGAAAAAAGTCGTTGCAATAGCCTTGGACTACGGGCTTACGGGCAACGACAAAAGTCGTTGTCAAAAACCATTTTAGCAACGACTTATGCTGATTTGTATTTTATATCATATCTTATGGGATTGTCTGATATCATGTAAAGCTAACCTTTACCATGGTGTGTTTGACTATGTGCTTTCCTGAGAATTAATAAATAATTAAATATCTCTCTTAGATTTGTGTATAACTTAAACTGGTTCCTGTGCACCTTAGCGTTTGAAGCTTAAATTTGTATTAAGGGACAATTATTTAATTTCCTTAGACTTTGATTAAGCTTACCTGGAGACCTTATGTTACAACTTACAACTTCATAGCAACCGGGTGAAGATAAACAAGTTTTATGTGTAAATTGAGTCTTACAAATTTAGCTATCATCACTCAAATAAATACAAGGTTCCGAATATCAAATATTGAGTGTTCACATGTCATTCCTGATTCCCAAATGATATGTTAAACATCGAGATATCTACTTGAAATCTTCCGAATATCAAATATTGTTTTTTTAGGGTTTTGTGCAGAGGCAGGCAAACAGGATTTCTGGAATTGGATTTGGTATTACGTAACCAGGTTTGTTCTTCACTCTATATCGTTTTGTCATCTGTTTGAATAAATATTATTCATTTTTGTTTCATCAATGTCCTAATTCCATTTTAGTTTGCGTATAGATATATGCTCTACTATTTCAGCAAGGTCCGATGAATCGGTTTGGGATGAATTTGAGATTGATGATATTGACAAGGAAGCATTTCAAGTTTTTGAACAACTTAGTAAGTTGAAGTTGGATGAATCTTGTGTGCTGGTTGAAAAATATGAACATTCATATGTTCCAGATCTAGAAGGCAAACAAATATCCTACAAGGTAAACATCAAACTCACTTCACTAGATGTCTGATTTACCGCTGTTTGGTTCATTCTATAACTCGATGTTTGATCATTTATGCAATTGTGATACCCGATATTTTCACTGACATAATGACATTAGGAGGTTGCTCATATCATATAAGCTCTTCCAACGATAGGGTCTAATGTACAGGGACATTTATTCATTTGTTATTTGGCATAAGGTACAAGATTTTGAGCTTGGAGGTCAAGATGTGGAGGCAAGGTTGGTGAAATATCTTATATAGGGACCCTATTGGATGTAATTTTTTGTTATATGTAAGATTTCTTGGAAATGATCTATATTGTTTATTGGATATTAGTTATTATTTATTCTTATACGATTTGTTTTGTAACACTTTGGAGCACAATGAAATTATTTTGTATTTTGAACAAATTTCTAAAGCTTATAGAAAATAATGCTATAATCTTAGAGACAAATATTTTGAATAAATTTGTTAAATTCTTTATAGATGTATTGCAACAATAATGTCATTGCCCTATATACATGTATTGTCGTTGCAAAAGATATGGGTATTGCAACGACCTAAGTCGTTGCCAAAAATATATGTTTTGCAACGACTCAAGTCGTTACTAAATAAGAAAAGTTAAATATGTAAAAAAGTTTTTTGCAACGACCAATTTATTGCAACAACTTTAGTCGTTGCTAAAGATATCTTTTTTTTGCAACGAAAAAAGTCGTTGCAATAGCCTTGGACTACGGGCTTACGGGCAACGACAAAAGTCGTTGCCAAAAATCATTTTAGCAACGACTTATGCTGATTTGTATTTTATATCATATCTTATGGGATTGTCTGATATCATGTAAAGCTAACCTTTACCATGGTGTGTTTGACTATGTGCTTTCCTGAGAATTAATAAATAATTAAATATCTCTCTTAGATTTGTGTATAACTTAAACTGGTTCCTGTGCACCTTAGCGTTTGAAGCTTAAATTTGTATTAAGGGACAATTATTTAATTTCCTTAGACTTTGATTAAGCTTACCTGGAGACCTTATGTTACAACTTACAACTTCATAGCAACCGGGTGAAGATAAACAAGTTTTATGTGTAAATTGAGTCTTACAAATTTAGCTATCATCACTCAAATAAATACAAGGTTCCGAATATCAAATATTGAGTGTTCACATGTCATTCCTGATTCCCAAATGATATGTTAAACATCGAGATATCTACTTGAAATCTTCCGAATATCAAATATTGTTTTTTTAGGGTTTTGTGCAGAGGCAGGCAAACAGGATTTCTGGAATTGGATTTGGTATTACGTAACCAGGTTTGTTCTTCACTCTATATCGTTTTGTCATCTGTTTGAATAAATATTATTCATTTTTGTTTCATCAATGTCCTAATTCCATTTTAGTTTGCGTATAGATATATGCTCTACTATTTCAGCAAGGTCCGATGAATCGGTTTGGGATGAATTTGAGATTGATGATATTGACAAGGAAGCATTTCAAGTTTTTGAACAACTTAGTAAGTTGAAGTTGGATGAATCTTGTGTGCTGGTTGAAAAATATGAACATTCATATGTTCCAGATCTAGAAGGCAAACAAATATCCTACAAGGTAAACATCAAACTCACTTCACTAGATGTCTGATTTACCGCTGTTTGGTTCATTCTATAACTCGATGTTTGATCATTTATGCAATTGTGATACCCGATATTTTCACTGACATAATGACATTAGGAGGTTGCTCATATCATATAAGCTCTTCCAACGATAGGGTCTAATGTACAGGGACATTTATTCATTTGTTATTTGGCATAAGGTACAAGATTTTGAGCTTGGAGGTCAAGATGTGGAGGCAAGGTTGGTGAAATATCTTATATAGGGACCCTATTGGATGTAATTTTTTGTTATATGTAAGATTTCTTGGAAATGATCTATATTGTTTATTGGATATTAGTTATTATTTATTCTTATACGATTTGTTTTGTAACACTTTGGAGCACAATGAAATTATTTTGTATTTTGAACAAATTTCTAAAGCTTATAGAAAATAATGCTATAATCTTAGAGACAAATATTTTGAATAAATTTGTTAAATTCTTTATAGATGTATTGCAACAATAATGTCATTGCCCTATATACATGTATTGTCGTTGCAAAAGATATGGGTATTGCAACGACCTAAGTCGTTGCCAAAAATATATGTTTTGCAACGACTGAAGTCGTTACTAAATAAGAAAAGTTAAATATGTAAAAAAGTTTTTTGCAACGACCAATTTATTGCAACAACTTTAGTCGTTGCTAAAGATATCTTTTTTTTGCAACGAAAAAAGTCGTTGCAATAGCCTTGGACTACGGGCAACGACAAAAGTCGTTGTCAAAAACCATTTTAGCAACGACTTATGCTGATTTGTATTTTATATCATATCTTATGGGATTGTCTGATATCATGTAAAGCTAACCTTTACCATGGTGTGTTTGACTATGTGCTTTCCTGAGAATTAATAAATAATTAAATATCTCTCTTAGATTTGTGTATAACTTAAACTGGTTCCTGTGCACCTTAGCGTTTGAAGCTTAAATTTGTATTAAGGGACAATTATTTAATTTCCTTAGACTTTGATTAAGCTTACCTGGAGACCTTATGTTACAACTTACAACTTCATAGCAACCGGGTGAAGATAAACAAGTTTTATGTGTAAATTGAGTCTTACAAATTGAGCTATCATCACTCAAATAAATACAAGTTTCCGAATATCAAATATTGAGTGTTCACATGTCATTCCTGATTCCCAAATGATATGTTAAACATCGAGATATCTACTTGAAATCTTCCGAATATCAAATATTGTTTTTTTAGGGTTTTGTGCAGAGGCAGGCAAACAGGATTTCTGGAATTGGATTTGGTATTAGGTAACCAGGTTTGTTCTTCACTCTATATCGTTTTGTCATCTGTTTGAATAAATATTATTCATTTTTGTTTCATCAATGTCCTAATTCCATTTTAGTTTGCGTATAGATATATGCTCTACTATTTCAGCAAGGTCCGATGAATCGGTTTGGGATGAATTTGAGATTGATGATATTGACAAGGAAGCATTTCAAGTTTTTGAACAACTTAGTAAGTTGAAGTTGGATGAATCTTGTGTGCTGGTTGAAAAATATGAACATTCATATGTTCCAGATCTAGAAGGCAAACAAATATCCTACAAGGTAAACATCAAACTCACTTCACTAGATGTCTGATTTACCGCTGTTTGGTTCATTCTATAACTCGATGTTTGATCATTTATGCAATTGTGATACCCGATATTTTCACTGACATAATGACATTAGGAGGTTGCTCATATCATATAAGCTCTTCCAACGATAGGGTCTTATGTACAGGGACATTTATTCATTTGTTATTTGGCATAAGGTACAAGATTTTGAGCTTGGAGGTCAAGATGTGGAGGCAAGGTTGGTGAAATATCTTATATAGGGACCCTATTGGATGTAATTTTTTGTTATATGTAAGATTTCTTGGAAATGATCTATATTGTTTATTGGATATTAGTTATTATTTATTCTTATACGATTTGTTTTGTAACACTTTGGAGCACAATGAAATTATTTTGTATTTTGAACAAATTTCTAAAGCTTATAGAAAATAATGCTATAATCTTAGAGACAAATATTTTGAATAAATTTGTTAAATTCTTTATAGATGTATTGCAACAATAATGTCATTGCCCTATATACATGTATTGTCGTTGCAAAAGATATGGGTATTGCAACGACCTAAGTCGTTGCCAAAAATATATGTTTTGCAACGACTCAAGTCGTTACTAAATAAGAAAAGTTAAATATGTAAAAAAGTTTTTTGCAACGACCAATTTATTGCAACAACTTTAGTCGTTGCTAAAGATATCTTTTTTTTGCAACGAAAAAAGTCGTTGCAATAGCCTTGGACTACGGGCTTACGGGCAACGACAAAAGTCGTTGTCAAAAACCATTTTAGCAACGACTTATGCTGATTTGTATTTTATATCATATCTTATGGGATTGTCTGATATCATGTAAAGCTAACCTTTACCATGGTGTGTTTGACTATGTGCTTTCCTGAGAATTAATAAATAATTAAATATCTCTCTTAGATTTGTGTATAACTTAAACTGGTTCCTGTGCACCTTAGCGTTTGAAGCTTAAATTTGTATTAAGGGACAATTATTTAATTTCCTTAGACTTTGATTAAGCTTACCTGGAGACCTTATGTTACAACTTACAACTTCATAGCAACCGGGTGAAGATAAACAAGTTTTATGTGTAAATTGAGTCTTACAAATTTAGCTATCATCACTCAAATAAATACAAGTTTCCGAATATCAAATATTGAGTGTTCACATGTCATTCCTGATTCCCAAATGATATGTTAAACATCGAGATATCTACTTGAAATCTTCCGAATATCAAATATTGTTTTTTTAGGGTTTTGTGCAGAGGCAGGCAAACAGGATTTCTGGAATTGGATTTGGTATTACGTAACCAGGTTTGTTCTTCACTCTATATCGTTTTGTCATCTGTTTGAATAAATATTATTCATTTTTGTTTCATCAATGTCCTAATTCCATTTTAGTTTGCGTATAGATATATGCTCTACTATTTCAGCAAGGTCCGATGAATCGGTTTGGGATGAATTTGAGATTGATGATATTGACAAGGAAGCATTTCAAGTTTTTGAACAACTTAGTAAGTTGAAGTTGGATGAATCTTGTGTGCTGGTTGAAAAATATGAACATTCATATGTTCCAGATCTAGAAGGCAAACAAATATCCTACAAGGTAAACATCAAACTCACTTCACTAGATGTCTGATTTACCGCTGTTTGGTTCATTCTATAACTCGATGTTTGATCATTTATGCAATTGTGATACCCGATATTTTCACTGACATAATGACATTAGGAGGTTGCTCATATCATATAAGCTCTTCCAACGATAGGGTCTCATGTACAGGGACATTTATTCATTTGTTATTTGGCATAAGGTACAAGATTTTGAGCTTGGAGGTCAAGATGTGGAGGCAAGGTTGGTGAAATATCTTATATAGGGACCCTATTGGATGTAATTTTTTGTTATATGTAAGATTTCTTGGAAATGATCTATATTTTTTATTGGATATTAGTTATTATTTATTCTTATACGATTTGTTTTGTAACACTTTGGAGCACAATGAAATTATTTTGTATTTTGAACAAATTTCTAAAGCTTATAGAAAATAATGCTATAATCTTAGAGACAAATATTTTGAATAAATTTGTTAAATTCTTTATACATGTATTGCAACAATAATGTCATTGCCCTATATACATGTATTGTCGTTGCAAAAGATATGGGTATTGCAATGACCTAAGTCGTTGCCAAAAATATATGTTTTGCAACGACTGAAGTCGTTACTAAATAAGAAAAGTTAAATATGTAAAAAAGTTTTTTGCAACGACCAATTTATTGCAACAGCTTTAGTCGTTGCTAAATATATCTTTTTTTGCAACGAAAAAAGTCGTTGCAATAGCCTTTGACTACGGGCTTACGGGCAACGACAAAAGTCATTGCCAAAAACCATTTTAGCAACGACTTAGCCTGATTTGCAACGACTTTTATCGTTGCTATAAATGATTTTTCTTGTAGTGGTTATTGCGCAACTTCTTAATCTTAAGTTTAAGGATTTAAACAACTTTGTATTATGAGATTTATACGATGCGTTAAAAATTAATGCGCAATCATGTGCATTAAATCTTACCGCATAGGCTTTATATACACTTTCAAAAACTTTCCATTTTTTGTCCCTTGTTTATGCGATAAATGTTAACGCACCATCTTAAACTCCAATTATTATTGCACCGATCCGTGTGCATACAATTCAAAAATTGTGAATTTAGACGCAGCCTAACTATATCAATTAACAATACTAAAGCTGGAGCGTTGTTCGCCACATGTTCATCAACGATTGGTGCCACCTCACCTTTGTATTAAAAGAAAAATTGAAAAATTCTTAATTTGGTCCCCACATATTTAGTTTAATTAATTATCTTAATAATTTGTTAAAATAAAAATTTCAGAAAAATCCTAACCGAATCTTCTTCTCAAATTAATGGTAAAATATTATTATGTAATGGCAAAAAACATCTAACCATAAGTCTCAGAGATGGTCGATTAGTTTTCTAATATTTTAAATTAATGCGCAATCATGTGCATTAAATCTTACCGCATAGGCTTTATATACACTTTCAAAAACTTTCCATTTTTGTCCCTTGTTTATGCGATAAATGTTAACGCACCATCTTAAACTCCAATTATTATCGCACCGATCCGTGTGCATACAATTCAAAATTTTTGAATTTAGACGCAGCCTAACTATATCAATTAACAATACTAAAGCTAGAGCGTTGTTTGCCACATGTTCATCAACGATTGGTGCCACCTCACCTTTGTATTAAAAGAAAAATTGAAAAATTCTTAATTTGGTCCCCACATATGTAGTTTAATTAATTATCTTAATAATTTGTTAAAATAAAAATTTCAGAAAAATCCTAACCGAATCTTCTTCTCAAATTAATGGTAAAATATTATTATGTAATGGCAAAAAACATCTAACCATAAGTCTCACAGATGGTCGATTAGTTTTCTAATATTTTACTATTTAGGATTATAGTAACTTATCATATAACTCTCAAATAATATTTTACCTCAAATAAATAAACTTATTATGTAACGTTAAAAAAATTAAACCATAAATCTCACACATCTAAAAGTAGTTCTATTTATTTTTTAAATATTTTACGATTTATAGAAAAGATACACAGATGCTAATTCAATTTTTTTTTGGAATAGCAACGAAATGATTTTTTTCTTGATTAACTAAACATTTTGAATTTTTATTACTATAAAATTTTCTTTAGTCCAATTTTAAAGTTAATATATTTAGAAAGTTGACTTAAATACTCACTTTCTTAAAATGGAATAATTTCCATTATCTTTTTCGTTGTTACTAACCAAAATAACAATAAATGTGTTATCAAATATTTTTCTTTACAATTACTTTTAATTATTTTTTTGCAATTAAAATTCAAATAATTTTTCTAAAGTTATTTATAGCCCCCGTGCAAGGCGCGGGTCCGAGACTAATATCTATAAGAAAATCATATCGAACAGGATTAAGAAAACAACTAAAGCTAAGAGCAATGCAAGAATGCAGAAAACTACAAATAGTACTGTATAAGTCATTTGAGGGGTTAATTAAAAAATAGGACAAGGACGTAACCCAAGTGATGGAAAGACGAGCTGAGCTCAGCAGATTTGCCCAAATTTCAAATAGCAGAAAAAAGCCAAGTAACCAAAACCGCTTTAAACCTTAATTTTGAATTACAATCGTAAAGCGACCCAAGATCGAAAACTAGTAGCTGATACTGTACGTATAAATTAACCCGACTCCAAAGTGAAAAAGTTATTACACAACACGAAGATAGCTTCAAACTTTATAAAATAAATGAAACTTGCATGCAGCTTTAAACTTACGTTTTATTTACTCCGTAATATGGAGTAGTATCAGACAAATTAGAATCTCTACAGTTTTGCATGTCCGAGTTTTTGCCCTTTACTAAAGCCTGAATATTCCCTTTGTTTCTTGTACGTCGCTTTTACTACATACTTATATACATGCATCGTATTATATGTGTGCATGATCGAGTTCAAATGTTTATTAATGTATGATATATTTGAAATATAGAAAACAAGTCCTCGATCTTAAAATCCACGCCTAGCTTCTTCAAGTAGTCATTATCAAACACCGATCCAAACAAAAAGAAGATACAAGACTGAATTATTGTTAAAGCGAGTATATAAACTCATGAATTACTCTTTCTATTGCCTTTAGGATGAGATTGTATGGTGGGCCTAAGGCACACGTTACACTTATCTATATTTCGGGTTCCACTTAGCTGAGTTTTAGACTCGGACAGTCTGTGGTTGTCCCATGACCATACAGTGTGGATTGACCATTCCCACGGAGTTTCACATGGTATAGAGCCACCCACGATCATGATTGTCCAAGTATCGGGTTTTCAACCCGTTACACTTGCGGGAGGGTGTTAAAGTGCACGAAGTCTCACATCGAAAATTGGGACTAATATAACTGTCCCTATTTGTTTGTCCACCCTGTATTTTTTACGTTTGTCGATATGAGTTTTGCGTCGTTAATATCTCTAACTATATATTACTAATTATAAAATCTTGATGTTAGAGACGAATCCAATAATATCACATATGACTATGTTTATTCTCATAGATTGAGGATAATCGAGAAAATTGTATCAACATGTGAATATTGTAGGGTGGTCAAAGTGGACAAACAAATAGAGACAAATAGGATTGGAAGAAATAATATATAAATATTGATTACTCCTTTTATTGTTAAATGGTTTCATGGACCAAGAAGTTTCACAATTATGTACATGAAAACGATATATTACATTTTTTTATTATCGACGATATTTTATAATTGTGTGATATATATATATATATATATATGTGTGTTAATTTGCGTGAGGTGGTAGTGAAATTACTAAATGCTGTAAATGTTTACATTTTATTGCAAAAAGGGCGCAATCATTTCTTCAATCACAAGCTTCATGCATTATCATGCAATCATATATATCTCAGACATGTTCTATGTTTCTTTATGTTTGAGTATGTTTTTTTGATCGACACTCTTCCTTAGTATTCCCTAATAAAAGGGAAAAGAGATTTCGACTGTTTCCATTCCTTTTCAAAATAAATGCAACCCTTAATTAACTTCTTCCTTAAGAAGGGCATAATAAATAGTCCCTCCATATTAGTTAAACTTTTAAATTTTAATGTTTTACAAGAGTTAACATTGGTTATAATGTAATACAGCATATTTCTGCATCAAATTCTTTTTATAAGATCGTCACCCACCTCATTTTGTTGTCATGGGGACTCATAAGGTAGGAATATTCAGGAATAATTCAATATATACGATCCATTCTTGCACCTTATTTCATTTTCATATTTTAGAAGGAAGTTAAGAGATGAACACTTTGATGACACAAGAAGCATACATCAAATTTCTAGCACTAAAACAGACAAACTTACATCAAATTATCACCCAATCCGTATAAAAAAGATTAGAAATTACAATAAACAAAAACGAGGAGAGTTATTTAAGAGCGAAGCTTAATCCGAAACAACAGCACAAGTATGTTGTAAAACTAGAGCGATTTTTCTCCTTCTTCTCTAGGCGTATTTCTTTGGCTTCATCGAAGGTGAGAACAACTCCCGGAGACGTGATGAAGACTTTCGGGTGAACCAAGGGAGACCAAAGGCTACTCTTCTCGTAGTCGAAATCGAATTCCAAAGCGTCGAAGAACTTGCTTAGAAGTCGGTCGGAATCGGTCTTCGACACCGCCATAGTGCACCGGCGATCGTCTTCGCTGGAGATAGTGGTGGAAGGGGAGTGTGATTCTCCGGCCGGCGAAGATGAGAGGGAGAGATCAGTTGCCATTTCAGTTTTGGAGTGATTCAGAGGAGTTGAGCGAGGGAATTTGTGAAGTGATGGGCTAATTTAAAGTGCGAAAGCCCAGGAGCTTGAATGGGCCCTTAGTGGGCCAGAGATTGGTGACCAGTCAAAGTCTTTGTGGGGTCCAATGGGCTTTTCTATTGTTGGAGAGACATAGGGCGTAACTAGCGCCGTGCACGAGGTCGCATGTACTAAATATTTTTAATAATATTAATAATATAATTGTATTTGTACTATTATGTAGTCTTTTATAGCGGTAGTTTATAATATAAAGTTGTGATTTATATTTTAATTTCTAAACATATTGATAGTAAATATATAGTTTAAGTTCTAATTAGATTGATAGTAAAATAAATAAATAAGACATATATATAAGAGAAAATATATAATTTGGAAAGAAAATAAAAAAAGGATAATATAATCTTTTTGTTATCTTTTTAATTTTATAATTTGGTAAAAAGTAAAAATAGTGATATAGTCTATTAGATATCTTTTTATTTTCCTTATTTAATCTATTTTTTAAAGATATATATAATAAAAGATAAAAAATTAATGAAGTGGAGGTGATGTGGAAGATGAGGTGGCATAGCCCAGAGACCGACACATAAGCCAATTGAATATAAGAGCGACATGTGACAAAACACCGCTCTGTTTTAATATATGTATAGATAGGTGGATATTTCGCTGCAACAAGATTTTGACACGTGGACTAGGTGGTGAGCGTTGCTCAACGCTTCGGTTCGAATCAACGACATGTGCTGTTATATTCACCCTTTTTTTTTTTCTTTAGATGCACCCTTATTATATAAAAGGATAAAAATATCCTTATTACAAGATTTTTATTTTCAGATCTAATTTATATATACTAGTTCCCATCGGAGACTAGTTGAATTCCTAACACGTTTTCCCATAGAGGCATTTTATCGAACACTTTAAATGCGTGACTTGTTTTTATCATACTTATCCCTCAAACTAAATTTTCACATAATTCATGGATCCATCACCAACCTCAAATTAATTAATCAAGGGAAGTGCTTATCAATGGGTTCATGCCGCCTCGACGTTGCGGACTGCCGGACTGCGTCCACGCTGCCTACCGCGTCCACGTTGCGGACCGCCTCCACCGCCGAGCGTTTTCATCGCCGGAAGGGAGAGAAGGAAGCTTAAGTTCCGGTGTTAGAAGATGAAAAGAGAACTGTTGGTCCCAGTTTCGAAAGGAAAGATCGCTTTGTACAGTACTAAGAAGAAGTAACGTTTTTCGAACTACGATCCTCTACTATTTCCAATTGAAATTAGGGTTTTCTACTACTCCCTCCGTCCCACTTTGTTTGTCCTCTTACGCGTTTACACACTTGTCGATGCATGTTTTGCGTCGTTAATATCTCTAACTACATATTATTAAAAATTATAAAATCTTGATATTGTTAAAGTATTAAATGAGACGAATCAAACAAGACCCTACATGACTATATTAATACACAAAGATTGAGAATGATCGAGCAAATTTCGTTAATAGGTGAATAGTGTTAACTTTCGTCATAGGACAAACAAAGTGGGACGGAGGGAGTAGTTTCCAATTGAAATTAGAATGAATTTTCTATTGGTTCACATTGAGAACAATAAGAGTATTTTTGTCTTAATTTAAATACGAGTGTATCTATTAACCAAAAAAGGGTGAATTTATTGTACCCGTTCTAAAATCACCCAAAACCGTTGGAAAAGAAAAAAATGCCCTTCGATTTTTGAGAAATTTACTAATGAATACCCCTTCTTCTTCCTCATGACCATTCAATTCAACATCTTCCATCCATGGCCGCTAGATACGTGTTCGATTAAAGCCTCAATACAAGACTTTAATCCCTCATTTTCTCTGAAATCGAACAAATCATCTGGCCAATATTTTGATATCGTTTGAAGCAGAAACAGTGGATTCGAGAGCGGAGTTTCTTTAATCTGGGCAGTTTTTAAGCTCAGAAAATGGTGAAATTTTGCATAGAACTTTCAACTTTCAAGGTTCAAAAGTCAAAACCTTTCAAGCCATACTCCAACCCAAAAACTTGGTATAAACTCTCTCATCTTCTTCTTCTTCTTCTTCAATCTTCACACACACCAAACCCATGAAGAAACTCTACCGCAAAAGCACCGTCCACCCTTCACCTCCACCACCCATCACCGAACTTCTTTCCTTTCTCCCAACAACCATTTTCACTCTCTCGTTGTCTCTTACGCCTGAAGATCAAGAAGTTCTTGCCTATATCCTCTCTTCCTCCTCCTCAAGTTCGAAACAGAGCCTGGATAACAAGGATGTCAACTCCCACGCTCCGTCGTTCGATTGTGACTGCTTTAATTGATATATGAGCTACTGGGCGAGTTGGGATTCGTCTCCTAATAGACAATTGATTCATGAAATCGTTGAGGCGTATGCGGATTCGATAAGTTGTTGTAAAAACAGAGTGAGAAGAAAGAGGAAGAAGAAGGTGGTTGACCGGGTTTCCGATGTGGGTTTTGCGAAGGACGAGTTGGGTTTTGCAGAAATTGGAAGGAATCGGAGAGGAGGAGATAGTTGAGAAAGGTTCGGTGAAAAAGCTGGTGAAGTCCATATGCGAGAGCTTTTGGAGCTTTTGGGGATGAATAACTTAGGAAAGAAGAAGTAGAAATAAGAGGGATGAAGAAGGGAGGAAGATGAAGGGCAATTTTGTCCAATTTTTTATTATTATTTAAGGGTATTTTTGTCTTTATACACAAGTTCACAGATTTTTTGACTGAATAGTGTTGTGGGTGGTGAATTGTTAACGTAATGCTTTTAACGGGTGGTTAAAAATAATTTTCAATAGAGCGGGTGGTTAAATCCAATTTTACCTAACTTATTTATATATGCACCGAGTCTATGTATTTACAATGCGGTAAGTATATGTATCCGAAATGCAAATGCATATGCATATGTTCATAGTTACTTGATAGATGCATTTACAATATATATGCGTATTCGATTACGAATGCACATGTTTGCGCATTCGTAGTACAAATGCACATAGTTGTGTATTTGCATTACAAATGCACATAGTTGTGTATTTGCATTACAAATGCATACGTGCATTTAGATGTTCAGAGCATTACTTGAACTTTAAATATAGAAACATGGTTGTGGTACTGAACAATTGGTTGTCTTTGTTGGATGCAGTGGCAGATGGGTTGAGGTGTGATCTCTTTGTTTTTCAACGGTTAATGTAAGTTTGAAGTATTTTTTACAGTACAATAATTTGTTCAAATAATCATGCATTAGGTTTGGGCAGTTGTTTTCCATAAGCTTGTAGTGTCTGTTTTGGTGTACTAACATTTAAATCTAATGATTTGTTAAATTTTACTATATATCTTTTTTATATCTTTATTATGCAGTGTGTAGTATAACAAATGGGAGAAATCAATATAGATGACCCGGGTTTTTAAGTTATGACATTGAGCTTTGAAGTTGTTTCATGATAATTTGTGACTTTATGTAACTATTAAATAAGTCCACTTTATATACACACTAGCATTTTGGGCCCGCGCTACGCGTGGGTCTATATCATTTTATATAAATGTTACTGATTTGTAGGAAAAATCCATGTTGTGTAAAATAAAAGGTTATAAGCCCTTGATTCATCGTCTTCTTAATTGCTCTTTGTTGAGTTTCTCGTCATTTTAGTGTTTCTCTAGAAAGATAATTAGGATATGTGATTCATGTTGATATTACATAAGTTGATATTATATAGACAGTATTTGTAAAATTTACCAACTTCTGGAGTAATCTCCAGAACAATAATTTTTTTAGATTGAAATTATAATCCATTTTAATTATAAAAATCATTCACTTTATACTTTTGGTGGACTTTAAGGCTCCATAATTCAATGAGAAGTTAAATCATAGTATAAGCTTACCTTTTCAGTATGGTTCAATATCAAACATCCAATTTATAATTCAAACTATTACAAAAAAAAAATATCAAACATCCACCTTATAATCAAACTACAAAAAAAAAAAAAAAAACATCCACCAACTCATTGAAGAAACAATGTTTAATTCATTAGTATATTTATTATACCCAATAAAACTATTAACATAAAATCACTCACTCACATAACTCAAGAGCAAGATAGGGAAAAAGTGAATTTGAGATTTATCATCAAATTAATCCATTTTGAAATTCAAAACTAAAATAGAGTAAGGAATTTGAGAAGAATAGGGTTTTGTGTCTTTTGTTTTAATCCAAAGTAATGGGCCGCCTTTTTATTGAACAACTCCATAAAAATATAACACTCGTAAAAATGGGTCGCATCAGACATACATGTTTAGCAAACTATTCAAATAATAAGAGAGAATAAAAGCTCATTTATAAAGTTTGATCCATTTGTCAAAATCGTAATTTGTATATCAGATTAGATAGATTAGATTATATTAGATTGAAAATAAAAATAATCATCTTTTAAAAATGTAAGTTTTAATTGTATAAACTTTCACACATTCAATTTTTTTTATAGAGTTTGATCAATTTATAATGTATAAATCTTACCACTTAGAAAGTATTAGTTATAATTTTAGGAGTGTATTAACCAATAAGAAAGCAAAGACATTTAATGCGGCCTTTAATTTTCTCTCTCCGCGATTTTTATATTATATTAGAAGTATTTGTATTTGCAATACGCTTACAAATATATATATATATATGTATTTGTAACGCGATTACAAATGTCTATGCATTTGTAACGCGATTACACTCACTTGTGTATTTACACTGCAAATACACGTAATGGGTGTAAATAAAATAAAATATGGGTGCATTTAACAACACCCTATGCTTATTTATGTCAATTAAACATATGAAACCTCGTTACTTCTATCAATTACTTAACTCTTACATATGCATTTTCTTATATTTTTTTAGGTTATGAATTTACTGTACAATAAAAAAATAATGTTAATTTCTGCTATTACAAATCGGCGTTTCCGCAACTGTACCCAAAACCGGCGTTATGAATTTACTGTACAAAAAAATAATGTTAATATATCCGTTGTTTTAATATTGAATTTTTTGTATCGAAGTTGATTTAAGACATCGTTTTGGAACCGGTAGAACAAGTCAAGATCGATTTTGATTCAGGGTTTATTGGAACCAAAATCGGCGTTTCCGTTACTGTAATCGAAGGTTCTAGAACTGTGAGCATGGCTAGACAAAGTGGACTAATTGGTAAATTACATTTTTTTACCATACATAAATGGAACAAAAAAAGACATTCATGGTCTAGATTTAATTTGAGAGTTAGGGAAGAAACGGAGGTCATACATCCTGTATGTGATCACCATTTCAATCTCTCAAGGGTTTTGCCACAAACCCAAAAGCATTTATGAGAGTAAGATTATCTTCCTCAATTTCGATTTTTTGAGATTTAATTGTGGTGTCATTTTGAGGGTTTTTTTTAGGGCTAGAGCTTCTGTCATAAGTGGTGATTGTATTCCACACGGCTGACCTTCCATCTGTATTACTTTGTCTTCATGATCTCGAATGATATATCCCCAACTTGCTTGTTTATTTTGTATTCATGATCCGTCAAAATTGATATTATAGTTATTTTCTTGAATGATATATCCCCAACTTGCTTGTTTATTTTGTATATATGATCCATCAAAATTGATTTTATAGTTATTTTATTGAATGATATAACCTCAACTTGCTTGTTTATTTTGTATGTATTATCCGCCAAAATTAATTTTATAGTTATTTTCTTGAGGTCTTGACAATTTAAGTTTTCCCTTTTTTCATGATTATGACAGGGCTCTTTTTAATTTGGGATAACTTCTGGATCATATTCATGTTTCTTAGTCTGATTCCAACTATTCCAAAGTGTATGGATAAATATTTTAATATCTTTAATTTTCTTTGACGGATGTGTGTTGAATGTACCAAGGCATATAAATTCTTGCTTTGTGAGCTCTTGTATTTGTTCCATTATTAGTTGTTTCACTTGTTTGGGTCTTTTATTGGTGGTTTGTAAGTTTCTTAGTGTGAGCCCAATTTTTAGGTTTTGGTGGTTAATATGTCTAAGGATGAAGGGGCATTTGAAAATGAGGGGGGTTATGAAAAGACCGTTATGAAAAGACGGTTATGAAATTTTTGCGATATGAAGATTTGTACTCTAGGGGTAAATATCTAGTTTCCAAATCCAAGAAAGATCATCCACCGATGAGTTTCTTGTTTTGGTTAGTAGATTGTAAGGTGATTTTGTTGAAAACCATCCATTTTTATTTGGCGACCAGTAGAGGAGGCTTTGTATTCTATTTTCTGGAAGGGAAATATCCTCTATCTCTTTGACTATTTCTTGGGATAGGAATGTTTCTAGTAATTGGGATAGGAATGTTGAAAACCATCCATGTTTTATCAATATTAATACAGGGAAAGGCGAGATTGAAGAGCTTAGGATTAATGTCCCAATTATCCTCTCAGAATTTAATGGATCTACCATTTCCAATAAGCCATTGTAGCCCTTTTTTGAAATCATCTCTTAATTTTTTGAGTTGTCCCCAATGCCAAGAGCGGTTACATTTCTTTAAATATCATAGTGTAGAATGTTGGTGTTTTTTAGATTTTTTTCATTGATGATTCTGACTCATATATTGTTTTGTTACGTGAAGAGTTTCCATAAGAGTTTCATTTGCAAAGCTTTATTCATGTCAAGAGCTTTTTGAATACCAAGTCATCCATTCTTTTTGTTTTTGCATATTTTATCTCAGTTGATCAGTGGGGTGTAATTATGGTATTTATTCCAGAAAAAATACTCTGTTTGTTCTATCTAGCTCTTTGTGTATATAAGTTGGAAGCATAAAGCTTTGCATCACAAAGTTTGGTTTAACGACCATGTTAGATTTAGTAAGGATAGCCTTTCCTTCTTGTGAAAGTGATTTGACTTGCCATTTTGAGAGTTGGTTCCGAGATGCAGGGATTTTGTCTTGAAACGTTTTGCGGTTTACTTTCCCATTTATAATCGGGCATCCGAGATATTTTTCAAGGGAAGTAGAGCACGAGATGTTTTAAACTGAATGAATCGCCTACCCGTATGGGGTTGGGTGTTATTACTTAGGTGAGAGGAAGATTTGTGATAATTTATTTTTGACCCGAAATTAAAAATAATCTTCTATTATCGTTTTTACTTGAGTACATGCAGTTTGATTTGCTTTAGAAAAGATAAGAATTTCATCTGCAAAGGAAAGGAAAGGGATATATGTGCCATGTCTTGTGAGCTTAAATCCTATTTGATTGTTATTGTGAGACTCAGTTTGTAGTTTACGAGCAACAATTCTTGCACCTAGGATGAAGAGGAAAGGGTATAGGGGTCTCATTTCCTTAGTCCTCGTTCCGGGTAGAATACCTTTGTAGGCCCATTTTTAACTAGTAACGAGAAGAAGACAGTTTGAATACATTCTTTAATCCATCTAATAAATTTCATCATATGCTTTCTCCATATCTAATTTCAATGCAATCCAACATTCCTTTCCGTTTTTTTTGTTAGAAAGAGTGGAAGATTTTCACGTGCAATAAGGATATAGTCTTGTATTGCTCAATCTGCTACAAAGACTCCTTGTAGGTGGTGGGTGAGGTGTTGTAGTATAGGTTTTATTCGGTTAATGCGGATTTTAGATATGATTTTGTATATTGTTGAGCATAGGCTTATTGGTCTATAATGATTAGTAGAAGAGGGATAATTACATTTTGGGATTAATGTTATGAATGTGTGGTTTATTTGTTTTAGAATCTTTTCGGAATGAAAAAAATATTTTAGCCGCTTTGGTTACTAAATTCCCAACAATGTGACAATATTTTGGGTAAAAGAGAGCTGACAAACTGTCTGGATCTGGTGATTTGTTAAATCTGATATTAAAATACTACAATTTTGATTTCCTCACTGGAACGGGGTTTAGTTAGGTTCTCTTGTTCAATTGGAGATATTTCATTGTCCACAAGACCGTAAAAATTAAGTAGCACTAGTGGAAAAAACACCTGTTGAGGCGGGCAAAAACCCCCTGTTGAGGCGGGCAAGGGGCGTTGCAATAGGGGGGGGCTGCAACTGTTGAGGCGGTCAAAATGGTGCCCGCCTCTAAATGGGTAATATTTGAGGCGAACAATAGTTGCCCGCCTCTAAATATTGGTGCCCGCCTCACTTAATTACGTCATTCAATTTCTGTTCGTATCCGTTTTTGTTTTCTAGTGAAATTAATTGCCCGAAATTCAAGATGGAGAACATAATTTTGACAAATTGAAATGTTATAATATGTAAAAGAATAAACAATCTGACAAATATATTGATATGAACAAATTTTAGTAAATGGACCTATACAAACTAGATTTACAGTGAATGAACAAAATCTGAGAAAAGATTTACAAGGAATGAACAAATTGATTTGAATGAACAATTTGGAAGAACAAATTAAATGGCCTGCAGAATCGAAGGACGAGAAAATCTGAGGACGAAGGGGAACCATTCTAGATCTGCACTTGGAGCATCCCGAAGGTCGTCCCAATTTTCAGAAACCCTAAAATCAAAAAAATCAATCAAACAAGTGCCTTCTCTGCTTCCATTGGAGAAGACCTCGCTGTACAGAAGCATCGAAGAGGCCACAATCTTCACAAGAATCACTGCTTTTGACAGCCCTTTGCCCGCTATTATACATGCTGCTTGTAACACAACAAAAATCAAGCATGGAAAAAAACAGACTACTGAGATCTGAATCAAAAGAGAAATTAACCTGATTAGGGATGGGGAAGAAGACCCAGAAGCTGTGTAGAAAGAACTGATGGGTTGATCGGAGGAGTAAGACAATGGAGGAAAGAGAGCTTCAGAGATGGCAGAAAATGCTTGAAACGCTGATTTGAGATCGAACCTCTGCCTTCTCCTCTGATCTACCAGATCGATTTGAGATCGAACTAGAAACGCCTCCATGGAATCCGCCTCAAAATCGCCAGATCAGACGCCTTTGGATCTCCTCCTCCTCCGACGACAACGACGGCAGCGACTGAAGGGTTTGCTGGGTTGAACGAAGAAGAAAAAGATAAGAGGAGGAGAAGGCGGTTGTCCAGATCTGAAATTACGAGGAGGAGGAGGAGGCTGCTTTAGGTTGAACGATTTAGAAAACAAAGAGAAGGATTAGGGTTTCATGAGCCGTTTCATGAGGCTGCAAAACTTGTCCCAGATCTGTAACAAAAAGAAGATATGGGTGTTTTTTCTTCTTTTTTTTAATTTGAGATTTTTGTATATAGGTGAGCCGTTGGATCTATAGGCTATGTATTCATCTAATGGTTGGAAATGGCGATCCGTGCCATATAAGTTAAAGCTCAAGGAAGCCATGAGCTCAATATTAGAGGCGGGCAAATTCCAAAAATTTCCCACCTTTTTTCCACACTTGTTGAGGCGGGCAAAACTTTGCCCGCCTCAAAAAGTCAAAACCTGTTGAGGCGGGCGAAATTTTGCCCGCCTCAACAAGTCCAATATTTTGTATTTGTTGAGGCGGCCAACGTTTTGTCCGCCTCAAAAAACATCTGTTGCGGCGGGCAAGGTTTTGCCCGCCTCAACAAGGGCGCTGCAACAAGTGTTTTTTCCACTAGTGTAGATTGGATTGTTTAATAATGTTTTTCTTAGAAAGATTTTGCAAAATTATTTCGGATTTCATTTCTAATGTTTTCCATACAGATAATAATTGTTCCTTCTTGTGTGGTGATTCGTTTTATGATTTTCTTGCTTCTTCTTCAAGAGGCAATTATGTGAAAGTTGTTTGTGTTAGTATCTATATATTTGATGTTTAATTTTTGCTCCTGACTCCAGTATTTTTTGGAAGGAGAAAAGTTTATCTTTTTTGTTGATAAGTCTCTCATGTTTTAATATCTCACCCGGGTTTGGGTTTGGTTTTATTGAATTGTAAGGAGTTGACTTTCTACTTCTTCTAATTGTTTCAAGATGTTACCAAATGTCGTTTTGTTCCATTTTTTTGCACTTATCTTTAGTGTTTGTGTTATCTTTAGTAGTTTAAACATATTTAACCTTCCGGTTCTACACACCATGCCTGTTGGACTATATTTTCGAAGTCTTTTCTCTAAGTCAATAGTTTCTCAAATTTAAAAAGTTGGGCTTTCCATTTACTTGGAGTGTCTATTTCTACAGAAATAGGACAATGATTAGAAGATGAAAAGGCGGGATTATGGGTGAAAATGCTGGAAAACACGATGGAATACTTGATCCAGGTCCTATATATCAGCTTGTGAGTCTTTATTTCATCATTCTATACAAAAGCCTTGTCGTCATTTGTCACACTACAAATTAAAAAATGATCAAATAGCCATGTGTAGCCATGGATTAGCCATGTTCTCTCCGTCCCCGTTTATAGTTTCTGTTTATTTTTTTTATACTTGTCGAGACACGTTTTGCATCGTCAATATATCTGATTACATGTAAATAAAAAATTATACTTGTTTCATTTGGTGCTAAAGGAATGGTCAGCGGGTGTCAAAATGGAATGGGAGAATTTTGAGGAGCTTCCAGTGTGGGTTGTTCTTCCTGACCTTGATCCAATTTTTTATTCTGTGCATATGTTAAGCATGATTGGAAGTGTTATTGGAAAGCCCGTTTGTATGGATCAGGTTACAAGCAGATTTGAGATAATTTCCTATGCTAGAATGTTTGTGTGGGTTAATGTGGAGGAAATAAGGAGAAAAGAGGTTAGACTAGAAGGTTATGATGGAAAACAATTTACCCAAGCTGTGTTGTTTGGGTGGATTCCGGGAGTTTGCCATAAGTGCAAGTTTTTCGGGCATAGGTATGACTGGTGTCCTAAAAGAGTTGTGAATGACAGGAAATTTGTTAGTAAAAAGGACAATGAGGTGTGGGTTCCGAAGGATAAAGTTGACATAGTTACAAAGGAAAGCAATCAACAGGGGGTTGCTCAAAGTAAGGAGTTGAGGGTGGAAGGCACTAAGGGTAATGATGATCTTTCTAAGGATCAAGAAGCACCTGAGTTGACGATTAAATGCTCACAGGTGCAAGGAAAAAGTGAAGCTAGGAAAGGAGAGGTGGAGAGTTGGAAGGAAGTGGTTATGACAGGAGGAAATGGATGAAAGGGTTATGAGATAGGAAGGATGAATGAGAGTGGAGATGAGAAGGATATGTTAACTCCTAATAAGTTTAACGTGTTAGGTGCGGGTTCTAAGGGTTGTAGCAATCCTGGAGGTGATGTTAATGGATAAGTTGTAAGTGTGTGCGTGGAACTCCAGAGGCTGCAATGGAGTGGGAACTATCAATAGGCTCAATAAGTATGCATCTAGAGTGAAGTTGGTTATTTTTGCTATTTTGGAGACTAAGATTGAGAAAAATAAAGAGTGGGAGATCTCTAAGAAGTTGTTGAATGGATGGCCCTTTGTTACCAATGCTACCAATACCCGTAAAGGTAGAATCTGGATTAGTTGGAACTCTGCTGAAGTGAATTTGAATGTGGTTGAGATCGATGCTCAGTTTATTCATTGTAAGGTTAAGTGTCTCGGGTTGAGGCAGAGTTTTGAGGTTTCTTTTGTGTATGCTGAGAATAGTAAACTGTGTAGGGAGGATCTGTGGAATAGTATGAGAAGCTATGCTCTGAGTATTACTGATCCTTGGGCCGTTATGGGAGATTTCAATTGTGTGTTAGATGCTTCAGAGAGACTGTCTGATTCTGTTATTACTTTGTCTAGTTACGAGGAACTTAACGACATGATGGGAGATTGTGATTTATCTGATTTGGAGTTTGCTGGAGTGGTTTTGACTTGAGATAATCAGAGAGATGGGAGACATAGGGTTGCTTGCAAGTTGGATAGAGTCTTGGTGAATGGGAAATGGAGGGATAAGATGGTGAGTAGTGCCATTTTTGATGAACCTGATGAGTCTGATCATTCCCCCGGGGTTATGTTTATTGAAACAACAAGGGTAATGAGAAAGATTCCTTTCAGATTCAGAAATTATTGGCATTTGGATCACGATTTTAAAAGTCGGGTGCGTTTGGTGTGGAATAGAAGGGCTCATGGGACTAAGCAGTTTCAGTTGGTGGAGATACTTAAAGAGCTCAAGAAAAGTCTTAGAGAGTGGAGCAAAACTAGGTTCCAGAACATGGATGATATGGTTGAGCAAAGTGAAAGAGAGTTTGAAAGGAAGTTTAATGAGCTTCAGATGGATTACTTTAATGAGAATAAGCAGAAGGAGGCTAAGGAGGCTAGAGATATCACGATTCTTAGGAGACAACAAGCTAGAGATAAGATTGTGCAAAAAGGTAAAGTCGATTGGATTGCTTTTGGGGAAGAGACTTCTTCTATCTTTTATAAGAGTATTAAAACCAGGATGGGGATCAATGGGATCCATATCCTCCATAATGATAATGGTGATATTCTTGAATCTCAAGAGGATATTGGTTATGAGATTATTAAGTTCTATACTGGTTTGTTTGGGACTAGGAAGGACACTTGTATTCCTAACTTTGTGGATATTGAGGGTAAGAAGGTGGAGGATGACGATCACAGTAATCTTTGTCGTATTCCTAATCCTGGTGAGATTAAATCTGCCTTGCACAGTATTAATAGTAATAAGTCTCCTGGGCCGGACGGGTTTAATAGCTTCTTCTTCAAAGAGTGTTGGGACATTGTGTCTACTGATGTGGTCGAAGCGGTTAGGGATTTCTTTTGTTCTGGGAAGCTGCTGAGACAGTTGAACACTACTTTTGTCACTATTATTCCTAAAATTTCCAAACCTCTTTTGGTGAAGGATTTTAGGCCTATATCGTGTTGCAATGTTGTTTTTAAGATGATTACTAAGGTGCTTGCTTTGAGAATCAGAGACCAGTTAGAGAAAGTGGTGTCTGTGGGGCAGGGTGCTTTTGTGCCTGCTAGAAGCTTGGTGCATAATTCGGTGATTGCTCAAGATCTTGTCAGTATCTTCTACTGTGTAAGTCTCCTAGATGCATGGTCAAAGTTGATATTATGAAAGCCTATGATTGTGTTAGTTGGGAGTTCTTGGAATATGCTCTCATTTTCTTGAACTTTCCTCCTAGTCTGATTGATTGGATTATGATTTGTTTGGGACTAGGAAGGACACTTGTATTCCTAACTTTGTGGATATTGAGGGTAAGAAGGTGGAGGATGACGATCACAGTAATCTTTGTCGTATTCCTAATCCTGGTGAGATTAAATCTGCCTTGCACAGTATTAATAGTAATAAGTCTCCTGGGCCGGACGAGTTTAATAGCTTCTTCTTCAAAGAGTGTTGGGACATTGTGTCTACTGATGTGGTCGAAGCGGTTAGGGATTTCTTTTGTTCTGGGAAGCTGCTGAGACAGTTGAACACTACTTTTGTCACTATTATTCCTAAAATTTCCAAACCTCTTTTGGTGAAGGATTTTAGGCCTATATCGTGTTGCAATGTTGTTTTTAAGATGATTACTAAGGTGCTTGCTTTGAGAATCAGAGACCAGTTAGAGAAAGTGGTGTCTGTGGGGCAGGGTGCTTTTGTGCCTGCTAGAAGCTTGGTGCATAATTCGGTGATTGCTCAAGATCTTGTCAGTATCTTCTACTGTGTAAGTCTCCTAGATGCATGGTCAAAGTTGATATTATGAAAGCCTATGATTGTGTTAGTTGGGAGTTCTTGGAATATGCTCTCATTTTCTTGAACTTTCCTCCTAGTCTGATTGATTGGATTATGATTTGTGTTCGAACCCCTATGTATTCAGTGTTGGTGAATGGTGAACCTAAGGGTTTTTTTAAAGGCGAAAGAGGATTGAGACAAGGGGACCCCATGTCTCCTTTCCTCTTTGTGGTGGTTATGGAGATGCTGAGCAGAAAACTACAGAAAGCCAGTAAAAGTAGAGAGTTTAAATTTCATCCTAAATGTGGGGGGGATGAGGATTGTAGACCTTGCTTTTGCTGATGATCTGTTGATTTTCTGTAGAGCTGACCTTGGTTCCGTCTCTGTGGTGAAAGAGTGTATTGACAGTTTTGGCGATGAGTCTGGGCTTCTTGTGAATGTTCTGAAGAGTGAGGTTTTCTTTGGAGGTGTTTCAGAGGTTGTTCAGTATGAGTTGTAAAGGATTTTACACTATGCCCCGGGGGAGTTCCCTATTCAGTATCTTGGGCTTCCTTTGCACACTAAGAAAGTGAAGGTTTGTGAGTATGCTGGTTTGCTCAGGAAGATTACTGATAAGGTGCATAGTTGGACTTGTAGAAACCTTTCTTATGCCGGGAGAAGACAGGTTATCAAGGCTGTGATTGAGGGTATCTTGGGGTTTTGGGGTCAAGCTATGTTGTTCCCTGAGCAGGTGGTGGATAGGATTGTTGCTATTTGTAGAAGTTTCTTGTGGGCTGGGAAGTGTGATAGCAGGAGATGTTTAGTGGCTTGGAAAGAGGTGACCAAACCTTTTGATGAGGGGGCAATTGATATTAAGGAGGTCCTCACTTGGAATAAAGTTCTTCTCATGAAATTGGTTTATGATGTGCATGAGAACAAGCCTAATATCTGGACTAGTTGGGTCAGAAATAAGTTACTGAAAGGGGAAGATTTGTGGAGAAGAGAGGAGAAGAGTGGTGACTCTTGGATTTGGAGAGTGCTTATCAAAATCAAGAATGAGTGGAGATCTAAGTTTATGCCTAGTAATTCCTCGGCGGGAGTCTATAGTGAAAGACTGATTAGTCTGGATGACATCAAGAAGAGAAATGGTAAGGTTTTGTATGACAGTGTTAGGGAGAGGAATGCTAGTGAGGGTAAATGGCATTTGATTTGGGGTAAGAGACAGACTAGGAGATGGTCCTTCCATCTATGGTTGGCTATGAAGGAGAGATTACCTACGAGAGCTAAGCTTCATGGTTGGGGGATTAATGTTCCGGATATGTGTGTCTTGTGTAGATGTGAACCCGAGACTGAAGTTCATTTGTGGTGGAAGTGTAGTTACACTAAGGAGGTGTTGATTAGATTGTTGCAGTGGCTCAGAGTTAGTACTTGGAAGGAGACTCTGGAGGATTGGATCACTTGGATTGATAGAAGCAGAGATAAGAAGTGTTGGAGAGTCCAGGGCTTGGTTATGGTGATTAGTGCTGCTACCTATCATACTTGGAGAGCCAGGAACAATACTATTTTCAGGGGTAAGCAAGATAGTGTAATGGATTGTTATAATATGGCTATGAATGATTGCAGTGCCCGAATTGCTTTGGAGTGTAAGGAAGGTAATAAGAGGAATGATTCTTATAGAAGAATGCTTAGGTTGTAATTGTTCACTTGGTGTTGGGTTTGGTGATGGGTTTGGTGTTGTAGTTGTGGGGAGAGTTTGTTCTTGTTACCCCCCTAGAGTCCCTGGCGTGTAGGGTCTTAGAGGGGGTGGGCGTTATTATTTTCTCCCCTTGAGACCTTGAATTGTAAGGTCCTTGGAGGAGAAGGGGCTTGTTGTGCTTTCCACGAGACCTTGGCTTGTGAGGCTCCGTGAGAAAGTAGAGGTGAGGTTAAGGTTAGTCTTGTATAAAGATTTGTCCATTTTTTGGTAATATACTTACTTTTATCAAAAAAAAAAGATTATACTTGATCTTTGTTAAAGAACTCATCGAGACAAATCAAACAAGACTACTCGTGACTTTTTTCCATTATATATTGGTACGAAATCGAAATATTCTCTTCAACTATAAATAGAGTCGGGATTCCAAACAAGAACAATAAACTAGGGCTGAGGGAGTAGTATTTTTCACGGTATAAGTATGAATTTGGCCACAACAAGTTGTTCATCTTCCACTCTTTCAAATGATTACTCAGTTTCTACTTTCTACGTCGCATTTTCCATTATGTTTCATTTAATTTTTCTACACAAAATCGGGACCAAATAGTAAAAGTTATCAACTTTTATTTAATTCTTACGAAAAAATACATCGTTAGTTTTCGTTTAATTCTAAAAAAATTCAAACGTTTTATTCATAATCTTATCTACTTCTGTATGAAACACGAACGTTTTTTATAACTATATATATAATTTATAAAAAAATTAAAATGAAATTAATATAAATAAAAGTATACATTATAGAATTATATTTGTTTTAATTGATTTTTAAATCAATATTATATAAATAAAAGAAATTTTAATTGATTTGATTTATAATATTTTATATTGATATTCATTTAAAGAGGGGGCTCGGGTGAGGATGAATTACCCCGTGAGGACAGTTCTGAGCCCTTAGATCATTCAACCAACGGTTGAGATTAAAACAAAGAGATGGTTCTGTGCTATGCACGCGCGTGCGCTCATCTAAGTGAGCCGGTGGTAATTTTGCAATTATGAACAAAATTATACTAAAAGACAACCTTGCCCTCGACAAGTTCCGCGTGTTTCCTTCTCTGTTTCATGGACGAAGGACAAAGATCGAAGAAGACGACTTCTGCAGCCTTCCTCCTTCTTCCGTTGATCCATGGTGTCGTCTTCTTTGTCGTCAATTTGAACCTAGTTCTTGAAGCTACGACTTGTCTACTTTCATTGCAGTGATAACCAAGCCCTAATTTAGTGTCCTCAATCCAGATCTCCAGATCGAACGATCTGCAACCGAAATTCAAGGTGGAGAGTCGGTGGTGGATGCGGAAGATGGGAGTGGGTGGTGGATACGAAAGCACTTCTTCCAAGTTGAGGAAAGTTGTGAGAATGCTCGTTTTAATGCCTTGTGCCTTGTTCTCTTCTTCTTCCTCCAATGTCGTTTCCGCCGCCGTTTCACCGGCTTTCGACCCTTCTGTGAGTGATCTCTTTCGTTGTTTCATTTGATTGCACTATTTTTTGATTGAATTTGGAAGCCTCTGATTTCTAGGGTTTCTTGATGTAACTCTTCTTTTTTGAGAGAACAATATATTCTTACATCCTTTTTGCTGATTGATTGTGCAACCACTTGCAGTTCATTGTATTAATTCTGATTGAAAAAGCGAAATTACCAATTGGTGTATAGCTCCCCAGTTATGTGTTATTTCAACTTCAGGATGCTAATTTCGGAGTGCATCTGCTTGATTTCATCATATATGCTGAGAATTGTCTTATTATGGGTTCATTGGATGTATATAAGCTTTGTGAAACTATTGTTATGTCAAATTACGCCGAGCAATGATTATCTATTTAAGTCTTTGTAGAAATGAAATTGATCAAAATTAGCTGTTAATTTCTACTTAGTGTTAAAGTTTGTTTACCATGCCGTTTCTTCTTATCTCTAGTTTAATTATTATTTTTGTTTGTTTCATGTGTCCATACCAATCCTGCAAAAGTTGCTGCTCAAAAGCTCAAAATCCTTGTCATATACATGGTAAGCTGTTAATAATATCAACTCAATTTGCATGATAGGTTGTTTGAATTCCACTTGCTGATTGAGTATCCTGCTTGTTCTTGTAAATACTTGGTGTTTTCCTCTTGTAGGCGTATAGCCAATTTAGAATTACCATGTATTTACTGTCTAAAAAATTCCTGAACATAGCACTCTCCATGTACTACATTCATCCCAGTTCAAAAATTCATGAACATAGCTCTATCATTTGTTCATAGAGTAGCTTGTAGCTCAATTATGTGTCTTATTCTTTTGGTCTCAAGACTTCTGTTTTATGTGCAGGTGTTACCATGTTAGGGTTGGTCAAGAGTTGCATTGGTACAAAATTCACCAGTCAGTTTGGGGATCTGATAGCTGTAAGTGCTCTATTAAACATAATTTGTAATGTTCTCGATTGTTAGTCCTCGCATTATACTTCTCGATTGTTCCCTCGAGTATAAAAAAGGTGAAAAACAGACAAATGCTGAGATGATGGAGGAAGATTAGGAAGTCTTGCTAAAAATGGAGGAAGAATACATTGAGAATATATGTATGCAGATACTGAAATTTAAGCTTGACATAGTAATAACAGAGAAGGGGCTCAGTGATTTAGGGTGTCACTACTTTAGCAAGGCTGGTGTAAGTGCAATAAGGAGATTGAGGAAGACAAATAACAATAGAATTGCTAAAGCATGTGGAGCTGTCATTGTGAATAGGCCCGATGAGTTACATGAATGTGGGGTTGTCATTGTGAATAGGCATGCCCTGTTCTTTTTGGTATTTTAGGGTTAATTTTGCATAGAGATTTTTGTTTACATTATTCAAGTTCTTACTGAAAAATCATGCATATTCTTCCCTCACATGACAATACAATATATGAGTTGACTATGCATTATTCAAGTTCATGCCAATTTCTAAGTCCATACCAAGATCTAAACCACAACCAAACAACTCATTAACAACCAAGTATGCAGCTTACAAACTAATATACGAGTTCAGAAACTCTTATAAAAAAGAGGTCCATAAAATTTTCACCCAATATAATAAAAATTCCTAGGTTCATATATTTTGCCTTATAGGTTCGTAAAATATATACTAGAGGTTCATGTTGATAGTCTTCCGGGTTCATGAGTGTTTTTACCAAAAAATGTTTCAGGCTCTACATCATCTTAGGTTCATTCCAATATTCTTGTAGGTTCGTGTTGATAACTTTGCATCGTATTTTCATTCAATGCATTCCCACAAGGGTATTTTATCAAGAGAGCACAAAAGATAAGAAATCACAATACATTTGTAGGGTGAATGGTGAGTTTTATGTTCCTACATTTGCAGGGTTGGTATGAGTTGAATTTTAATTAACATTAAGACATCTATCGTAGGTTCATAAAAGAACAATATAAACTTGCTCGTAAGTATAAATGAACTTGTCTGATAATATGCATGAAACTTATCATTGATAAATATGAGCTAGTCTGAAAATACACACTTAAGTTCATGAAGAAATGTCTAGAGGTTCATGAAAATATGCCTAGAGGTTCATGACAATATGCCTAGAGGTTCATGAAAATATGATCGACTAGAGATTCATGAAAATATGATCGACTAGAGATTCATGAAAATATGCCTAGAAGTAGGTTTATGAAAATACACACGTAGGTTCATGAAAATATGTCTAGAAGTAGGTTCATGAAAATATACCTAGAGGTTCATGAAATACACACTTAGGTTCATAAATATTATGTGTGAGGTTTACAAACGTTATTCTAGAGGTTCATGTTAATAATCTTACAAGTTCATGTTACTTACAAACCTGACTAATATAAATATGAGGTTCTTTGGTCACCTTTCTTCATTATTTATTAGATATACTGTAAAATCAATCTTGATTTTTAGGTGGAAATGATCGAATGAATGGTTCTTATGCAGCCAAATTAGGTTAATACCACTAGGCTTTTCCACCAATAAATACGTTTGATTTTTGAACAAATCATTTAAGCAAAACCTTATTCATCTTCACCAAACATACATGACACAATCAAACACAACAGAAATGCTTTAGATTCATGTAGATAGTTCTGTAGATTCATGTCGATAGCCTTACAGTTTCATGTTGATAGTCTTGCAGGTTCATTTGGGCTAATTATTTTTTAATGAACACATTGTACTAAAATGTCTTAGGTTCATATCGTTAGTCGTGTAGGTTCATGTCGATATGCTTAGAGGTTCATGAAAATATGTATAGAAGTTCATGAAAAAATATAAACTTAGGTTCATGAAAATATGCCTAGATGTGCATGAAAGTGTATAAATATACACCTAGGTTCATGAAAATATGCTTAGAGGTTCATGCAAATATTCACTTAGGTTCGTGAAATATGCCTAGAGGTTCATGAAAATACACACTTAGATTCATGAAAGTATGCATAGAGCATGAAGCACTTAAGTTCATAGGAATACACTTAGGTTCATGAAAATAAGCCTAGATGTTCATAAAAATACATACTTAAGTCCAGGAAAATACACACTTAGGTTCATGAAAAAATGCCTAGAGGTTCATGAAAATATACACTTAGGCTCGTGAAAATACACACTTAGGTTAATGAAAATATGCCTAGAGGATCATGAGAATACACACTTAGGTTCATGAAAATATGTCTAAAGGTTCATGAAAATATGGCTAGAGGTTCATGAAAATATGCCTAGAGGTTCATGAAAATATGCCTAAAGGTTCGTGAAAATATGCCTAGAGGTTCATACCGATAGTCATGTAGGTTCATGAAGGTTTTTAGCTTTTTTTTTTGTTATTAACACATTGTACTAAAAGGCTTTAGATATGTCTAGAGGTTCATGAAAATATGTCTAGAAGTTCATGAAGATACACACGTGGGGTTCATGAAAATATGTCTAGGGTTCATGAAAATATACCTAGAGGTTCATGAAAATATGCTTAGTGGTTCATTAAAGTTTGCCTAGAGGTTCATGAAAGTATGCCTAGAGGTTCATCAAAATATACACTTAGGTTCATGAAAGTATACACTTAGGTTCATAGTAATAAACTTAGGTTAAGGAAAATATGAGCCTCATGAAAATATGCCTAAGGTTCATGAAAATATGTCTAGAGGTTCATGAAAATATGCCTAGAGGTTCATAAAAATATGCCTAGAGATTCATTAAAATATACACTTAGATTCATAAAAGTACGCACTCAGGTTCATAAAAATGAACTTAGGTTAATGAAAAAGATGCATGAAACAAGGAAAATATTCAGGAATGCTACCAAAAATGAAATAAAAATAGTTGGAGAGTTTCACATAGCCTCTGATTCTACCCTTATCTCAAAGAGATTATGGATCAAGTCACTTGGTGAAATCATATCTTGGAAACTGAGATGATAGCCTTTTCCTTAAGGCGTCTGAAGTGTACTTAGCATCATTTGCCTTTAGGTATTATTGATCAGTGTTTTAATGAATTCGCCACCCAACATCTAGGCCTTGTATAAATTCTTTAAATATAACTACCAGTGAAAGACCTTCAATCCCACCATTCCTCCCCACCCATGCTGATAGACAAGAAATCAGAAATAACACCCATAAACATTATTAAACACTGAACTCACAGAGAACAAAAGTCCAAATGAGGACACACTACCAAAGTGCTTGAAACCTCAGAATATGCTTAGTATTGAACATAACATAAGATTTAATAAAGGAGAATATACAAGGCAGATTCACAAAACAAAGTTTCATTGTCCTTACATCCACGTGTGTTTTTTTTAGTTGCAAGACTAATTTGAGACCAACCAACTCAAACATATATCCCACTTAGAAAATAACAACAAAAAAAAGTAAAAAAGCACATCAGTACACCATAAGCTGTACACCTGCAATGCAAAACGAAAACCACAAGCAATGATTAATTCAATTCTACAGGGAATGGTTTCACAAGAACACAAAACCTGCACAACAAAAAGAGAATGCAACAGTATCAATTATCTATCTCAAATGGATGGAGCAGCAAAGAACTTTAGGGCGTAGTTGATATAGAATGGATTGGTAATGTAGTCATACAAAAGAGTTCCTTTTCACAAGTCATACAAACCTGGGTGAATGCCTCGTATCCCTTCAAAATCTTCAAGATAATAACCTTCCCTTGCGACCTCCCAAATAACTTTCAACTCGGAAACAACAGAGCAAAGACTAAAACATTTTACAAGGGACATAATACTTGCAAGCAAAAGAAGGTAACCAGTGATCACACCCTGCAGCTGGTAATAGCAAGAGGAATACCAGCCAGAAAATCACAGCAATCTACAAACAACAATTAAGCATGAGCTCAGAAGCACAACGACGTATGCTGCAAACAACACGAAGAAGAAGCGGTAATGCAGTTGAATCGAGGAGCAACAATTGACAACAATGAGCGGCAACAACGGTAATAGTAAACATTCAGAAATAAAAATCAATATGCACTGAAACCCAACGTCCAAACCTAAGTGATCTTCATGCCGAATTACCCATTGAGATGAAAGAGCACACAAATGCTAGTATTATTTGTTTCAATCATCTTCTAAATATGACACAACATTGGAATCCCGAAAATATGAAACACGCAGATCAACAAGCCTTGAAAACATCCGTAGATCTGAAACTCCAACTAAGAGTTAGGGTTTTCAGTTTTTCATTCGAATCAACTAGGAAACAAAATTAAAAGGGAAATTCAGAGTGATTATCAACGACTAGATTACCGACGTCGGTTCCGAAGAAGAAGGCTGCCATCGGCGAGTGAAGAGGAGATCGAGCGAGGTTTACCAGAAGAATAAGGTCGCCTCCATTGAAATGGCGACGGGAGAGAACGAGAAAGAGAGTAAGAATTTTTGGTAAATTTCCAAAAATACCCCTAACCACTTAAATGGATCATAAAAGCGCGTTAAATCTCATCCTTACGATGAAAACGATCTGACGGCTCTAATCATGTCCTCATGTCCTCACCCAAAGACATGTCCTCATATGATCCCATCTCTTCATTTAAATAAGGAAATGATATCAATAGGTTTATAGAGGTGGGTTCTAGGAAGAATTATCCTTAAGATAAGAACTGAGAACCAATAGAATCCGTCTGATTTGTTAATCAAGGGCCCAGATTCAACCTGATTGATTTGATAGGGAAAAAGGCAAAAAAAAAAAAACCGGTGGCAAAACTTGTAATTTTAAGGATTTATCTAAGGGGCAAAATAGTAAAAACATGTTTTAATTCCTAGTTTGAGATTGCTCTGGGCATCGATCCCACAGGCGACTAAGAAGCACATGAAGAGGACGAAGAAGCAGATGAAGAGTTTTGGTGGATCAAGCTATTCCTCAACATCAGATCTGAAAGGCGACTTCGAATCGCAACCTCTAGGGTTCTCAACTTCGCTGCCTCGATCGTAATGAAACAGATCTAGATATGCTCTCGAGGTTTCTCAAATCCGGCCACTCCGGCAAGAAATTCGTGATGGATATCGTGGTCTTCGTCGCGAACCTGCATTTGTGTATGCTCAGAACTCACAGTGTGGTGAGGCTCCCATCTATCTCGCCGTCGTCCATGTGAAAAACGTTCCAATGTGGAACACCGTGATAGGATGCTACTCGAGGAACAGTCTTGTTGATTCTGCAATCGATCTGTTTGAGCGTATGCAAAGACACGGTTGTGCAGCAAATGAAGTAACCTTTGTTACCATTCTTTCAGCTTGCAACCATGGAGGGCTAATTGAAAAGGGCATGGAAAGTATATGATTTTAACTGAAGATCAGATTGAGCTCAATCCAGGAAGAGCTCAAAGGTCATCATGAGAAGATTGTTGAGCATGAGAAAGTTGAAGAGTCGCTGAAGAACACAACTTCGGAGCTTGGTTTAGGATCTCAGCTGAAGGAGAATCTTTCGGAACTGGAATCTCTTCTTTCTTCAACCAAGAGTGATCTTGAAATCAAAATCACTGAGATGGAAGAAATTCAGGTGAAACTCAGTGAGGAAATGTCGGCAAGGGTATCGATCGAAGAACAAGCTTTGAAGACACATGAGAAATTGACCAGTAACCATGGAGGGCTAATTGAAAAGGGAATTTTGGCAAAGTAGATACACTTTTTGGTGAATCCACATTAAGAAACGCTGAGCTTGAAGAAAAGCTGAAGTCATTTGAAGAGCTTCTTATCCAAGTCCTTAGAAGCTTTTGCATCACAAAAGAACCTTGATCTTGAGGAAATGTTACAAGCGGACGTTTCTGCTACATAAGAAGTGAAGTTAGAGCTGCAGGAGCGTGAGTCGATACTAGAAGTAGCAGAACAGAAAAATAAGGAATTGGAATCGAAACACGGAGAAACCGATAGGGAATTGAAGGAGCACGTTGAAAAGCATTCTGAACGTCACACGAAGTATAAGGATGTGTAGACCGAAAAGGAGCAAGTAGGATTTCAAATGCAGGAACATAAGGATAAGGTCTCCAAGCTCGAGTCGATGTTGACTGAATCCTTATTACTGAAATCTGAGTTGGACGTTGAAATGAAGAGTCTTGCTGAAAAATGCGTTGAACATGAGGGACGAGGTACTTCTACACACGAGCGAAGCCGGGAGAATGGAAGACGCTTATGAATTGTTGATCAGAGCAGGTTCAGAATCTTCATTTAGGGCCTTCTTCAATTGTTACAGCGAACTGTAGTTGATTAGGATAATAGGAACAATGATAACTAGAGCTAATGTTCAATTGAACAACAACTCATAAACTAACCTTGCAGGTTGCCATAGAATTGGAAGAACAACCAGGGAGAGGAGAGTGAGACAGTATTAGAGAGATTTGAGACAGAAGAAGATTGATATATTTCTTGTGTGTATTACATCGGTTCCTGATTTCTATTTATAGTCTGTAGAATCCTATACAAGCTTCTAACAGAATTCTACAATGATTTAAAACCATACACGTGTCCTTTTCTATGTTACTTCTGTTGTGGAGTAATTCCTACAACAGACCTCCCCCCTTTCGAAGACCTTGCCCTCAAGGCTTAAAATCAGGAAAACGCTTCAAAAGATCATAAAAGAACTCCCAGGTTGCTTCTTCTTCAGATTGATGTGACCATTTAACCAACACTTTGGTGGCTGCCTTCCCTTGACGATTTACCATTTTGCGCTCCAGGATGCATTCTGGTTCATGGACGAGGGCATCTGAGGCATGTGTAGGGAGTTGGGTTGAAGTTGTTGCTGACCCAATTTGTTGCTTCAGTTGGGAAATGTGAAAAACTGGATGTATGCTTGTTGATGCTGGTAACTGAAGTTTATATGCTCGGGTTCCACATGTGTCAATCACCTTAAATGGGCCAAAGTACTTTGGTGCCAATTTCTGATTACATCGAAGTACCAGAGAGTGTTGCCTGTAGGGTTGCAATTTCACAAACACCCAATCTCCTATAGCAAAGGTGCGATCAGTCCTGTGACTATTGCAATACTGTTCCATTCGATGTTGGGCGCGCAGTAAATGGAATTTCAAGATGAGAATCATGTTTTCTCGATCTTGTAGGCTGCGAGCAACAACTTCTACCTTAGACTCACATGGTAAATATGGCAAGTGCTGAGGGGGTGTTTGACCATACACCACTTCATAAGGTGTCAACTGAGTGGCTGTATGGTAGGAAGTATTGTACCAAAATTCAACGAGAGGAATCCATTTGCTCCAGAGATGTGGGCGATCACTGCACATACAACGTAGATATGTCTCAAGACATCTATTGACAACTTCCGTCTGGCCATCGGATTGTGGGTGGTAAGCGCTGGAAAAGTTAAGGCTGACCCCTTGCTTGGCGAATAACTCTTGCCAGAATTCACTGAGAAATACTGTGTCTCTATCACTCGTGATCGATCTAGGAAATCCATGTAGCTTGAAAACATGGTCAAGGTAAGATTGGGCAACACTAGCAGCTGAATATGGATGGCTTAAGGCGATAAAATGGGCTGCCTTTCTCAATCTGTCTACTACCACCAAAATGACTGACTTACCAAAGGATAGAGGAAGTGAGTCAATAAAATCCATGGAAATATCTTGCCATACTGCTTCTGGGATTGGTAAAGGTTGGAGAAGTCCTGGGTAAGCTGCTGAATCGTATTTACACCTTTGACATACATCACAAGCCCTAATGAAGGCTTGGATTTCCTTTGTCATTCCTTTCCAGTAAAACAAGCCCTTAACTCTTTGATGGGTTGCATCTCGACCCGAGTGACCCCCTGTACCTGAGCAGTGAAGCCATTGCAAGATTGATTGCCTAATGTGGGTGTCATTAGGAATAACCAATTTGCTTTTCCTCCTCAAAGTGTCATGGCTCCAAGTGAAATGCTTGTGACTACCCGGTTTCACCTTTAAATCATTGATGATTGCTGAAATCTGTGCATCTGACTGGTAGGCTGACTGAATTTGGAAAAGAAGGTCGCACTCAATTACTGACAAGGACATGTTGAGTATTTCAGAACCCTCCATGCGAGATAGAGCATCAGCCGCTAGATTTTCTTTACCCTCTTTGTACTGGATTTCATAGTCGAACTCTAGAAGTTTCGGAAGCAATTGTTGCTGAATTAGGGTGTTGAGTCTCTGTTCCAGCAGGTATTTGAGGCTACGCTGATCTGTACGTATGACAAAATGGCTGGTGAGGAGGTAGTGGCGCCATTTTTGGACTGCAAACACAACAACCAATAATTCCTTCTCGTAAATGGATAAGACTAATTGCTTCCCTTTCAAGTGATTGCTTATGTATGCTAATGAGTGACCCTCCTGCATTAGAACCGCGCCAATTCCCTGACCACTGGCGTCTGTTTCGATGACAAATCCCTTGTCAAACTGAGGTAAAGCTAACACTGGTGCTTCGCATAGAGCAGATTTCAGTTGGTTGAAGGCTGTTGTGGCTTCTTCCGTCCAATCAAAAGAATCCTTCTTGATCAGTAAGGTTAAGGGTCGAGCAATAGAACCAAAATTTTTGACGAAACGTCTGTAATAACCCGCTAATCCCAAAAATCCCCTTAATTGCTTAAGGTTCTTTGGTTGTTTCCAGTCTGCAACAACCTGTACTTTCTGAGGGTTAGTAGAAATACCCGATGCTGAAATATAATGGCCTTGATACTCAACTTTGTCTATGGCGAATGAGCACTTACTGAGCTTAGCAAATAACTGGTGTTGGCACATCAAAGGAAATACTTGTTGCAGATGGTAAGCATGATCAACCGATGATGTACTGTAGACTTCCTTAGATGCTCTCTGAATTGTACCTTGAGTTAGCATTCATCAATCCCTGGAATGTAGCGGGTTATTAACCGATGATCAACCGATGATCAACCGATGGTAAGCATGATCAATCGAAAAAAATCAGGACAAACTTCCTTAGATGCTCTCTGAATACTGCATTCATCAATCCCTGGAATGTAGCCGGCGCATTGGTTAGCCCGAAGGGCATGGCCAAATAATCATAATGCCCGGCATGTGTTTTGAATGCTGTCTTGTGAATGTCTGCAGTCTCCATTCGAACTTGGTGGTAGCCGGCGCGGAGATCAATCTTAGAGTAGATTGTTGAACCACCTAATTCATCCATGAGGTCTTCTATGAGAGGAATTGGAAATCTGTCTTTGACAGTGAGACCATTGAGCCCTCTATAGTCGACACAAAGGCGCCATGTACCATCTTTTTTCTTGACAAGTACTACCGGAGAAGCATAAGAACTTGAACTTGGTTGAATTGTACCTTGAGTTAGCATTTCCTGAATGATCTTGTCAATCTCATTTTTCTGATGAACAACATAACGGTATGGCCTCTGGTTGACTAGATTGGCACCTTCCAAGAGCGGAATTTTGTGATTATGACCATGCTTGAATGGTGGAAGTTGAGTTGGTTCTTTGAAGATATCCTCAAAATCCCGCATTAGCCTATCAATTGCAGGGTATGAGCCTACTTTTTCTTGCATTGTATTCAGCGAACACAACTGCCAATTACTACCATCCTGTGCTTCCTCTACACATATCATGGATAGCTGAGCACCCTTCTCTGACCATCTGTTCAGCTGTTTGGCCCTAATCTCCCGCACTGAACCACTTTTTATTCCATTCAACACCATTTTCCTATTGTTGAGCTTAAACTTCATTACCAGATTCTTGAAATCCCATTTGATGGCCCCCAATGTTTCCAACCACTGTATTCCAAGGGCCATATCACATCACCCCAACGGAATTACCATGAATTCTGCATTCTGAAAATGCCATTTGAAATTATCAACTCACCCAGTAACCTGCAATGTACTGCCATCTGCTACTGCAACCTTGGTGTTGCCACTGGATTGTAATTGACATCCTAACTTCTCTGCTATTCTTGTATCCAAGAAATTATGCGTACTCCCGAAATCGATGAGAATAAAGAGAGCTCTCTTCTCATGAATTCCTTTGACACGCATTGTCCTGTAATCTGATGTACCAGCCACTGCACTAATAGAAATGTGTGGTTCTTCTTCAAGAACTTCAGTTTCTGTTTCCTCATCTTCAAGTTCCTTTTCCTCATCGCACTCCAACATATATAATTGAGTCTTTTTATGCTTGAGGTGGTGACCAGGAGTATACCTTTCATCGCAGTAGTAGCATAGACCTTTTGACCTTCGATCGTTCATTTGCTCAGATGTCATGAACTTCCTTGGTGCTGCTGTGTCTTTGGATTTCTCCCAAGAACCAGCGGAAGATTGAACCAAATCTGTATTCTTGGGATTTGGAAGCAATCCCTTAGCCTGAGATACGGATGAGGAACTTCTTGAAGATTTCCATCCACTGTTTCCTGATCTGCGAGGGTGAGCTTTCTCATAGAGACGACCCAACAATAAGCATTTCCTAATCGATTAAGGTTGGAACATACGTATGTGCATCTGCGTGTCCACTCGTAGCCCGACGAGATATGCACTGACAAGGTAGGGTTCCGGCAGGGTTACTCTGGTGCGAATTAGCTCGAACTTGTCATGATACTCCACAATTCCATCAGTTTCTTGCAATTCTTTCAATTCAGCAATTGGATCGTCCAAGATCTCCTTGAATCTCTCTTTCAGCAATGCTTTGTAAGCCGGCCAATCCAAGATGATAGTTGTCCCTAATTCCGATTGCACCACCGACTGATGCCAAGTTGCTGCTTGCGAATCGAAGTGAATTGATGCCAAATATACCTTCAATTCGTCAGGTGTGTGGTCTATCGCAAAGAATTGCTCGATTTTGAATAGCCACTCCTTGATTTTGTCCCCATTGAAGCGAGGAAAATCTAGCTTGGCCAACCTCGTGACTCCAGAATAGGAATTAGGTTGTCCTGACCTCTGAAATCGGTTGTTCTCATGGACTTGTTGCTGAATAGGAGAAATCTGCACATTCAGAGAAGAAGATGTGCCCAAATTCCTATCGTGCGCTGATGCATTGTGTAACCTGATAGCTTCGAACATATCTGAAATGTTCTTGTCTATCTTGGCGTTCTGTTCTGCAAATTGCTCAGCCATTCGGCCTTCCATAGCTTGCGATTGGATCAAGATTTGTTGAATATGAGGACCAAGCGTAGCTTCGATCTCTTTGACATCGGCTTCTTTAAGTTGCTGTTGACTTCTTGTTTCTGCCATTGATGTCGGAGAATCGTCTAGCAGTCTGATACCTTTGTTACAGTGAACTGTAGTTGATTAGGATAATAGGAACAATGATAACTAGAGCTAATGTTCAATTGAACAACAACTCATAAACTAACCTTGTAGGTTTCCATAGAATTGGAAGAACAACCAGGCAGAGGAGAGTGAGACAATATTAGAGAGATTTGAGAGAGAAGAAGATTGATATATTTCTTGTGTGTATTACATCGGTTCCTGATTTCTATTTATAGTATGTAGAATCCTATACAAGCTTCTAACAGAATTCTACAATGATTTACAGAGATAGGATCATATGAGGACAGTTCATCCCGTGAGGACATGCAGACGTTTTAGGAGCGTTGGATCATTTACATCCGACGGTCGAGAGAATAAACGCGTTTTGATTTTTTTAAGTCTCTGGGGGTAGTATTGGAATTTCAGGTGTATTCATCTTCCTCCAGAGCATTGAAACCCTCGACTCAAATCTCGCCCTTCTCGGCTTCTCATGGTAGCTCCTCTTCGCCCGTCTGAGAACTCGATCTCTCCGTCCAAATCCGACTCATTAATATTCTTCTGGGAATGGAGGTAGACTTTCGTTAGGCGTAAATCACCTTGCTAATAAGTCTCCATTGGTTTTGGCTCGTGGTGCCAACCAACCTCTCTTCGGCGCTCTCTTTTTAAAGCTACGGTTCTTCCGATTCAGGTATTCCGTTGATTGTGATGTCGAATCCTACTCAATTTCACAAACAATTACCAGAACTGAGTTAGGGGATTTCTGTATTAAGAAATTAGGTTTTTGTGATGTTACTGCTAGTTATGCACACAAGGTGCTTGCATTAATGCCTGACTGAACATCATGGCATAATGGCTAATGTATGTATTTTAATGACATAATGGCTAAATTCCAAGCAACTCTAATACCAAGCAATCAAGAACGCAATATACAAGCAGTATTGAGATTACACTCTTTTTTTAATTTTTGTTGTTTGGAGCACTTTGATTACTCATCGATTGGTCTTTTTCTCAAGTTCAACATTTTGGTTATCTATCCCTGGAAGAGCATGATGTCAAATTTTATATAGTAAAATATTTGATCCTATTGTTGGTTTCACTACAAATATATAGAGAGTTTCTTCCTTTCCGTGGTAAATTAGGAGACTCAAAATAGAGTTTGTAGTAAAGATATAATACGGATAGTGGTTGTTGCAAGTTGCAACCATGGAGGGATCAATTGAAACTCTATTATGCAATATTGTATGTAAGCTATGTGATGAGTGAGTGAGCTTCGAACCTGGTGATGGATTTGAATTGCTTCCAATAAATCAAGTCAGGTATAAACATGTTCATTGATGATTCTTTTTTTACTGTAGTCACCATAGACCCTCCCAAGACCTCTTGCCTTTTTTAATGCTTATTTGATGATGGATCCGTATGAGAGCACAATTTTCATCGATATGACATATTAAGGTTGTTTTTGGGTGTCGGTTTGGTGTGACAGATGGTTGATGAACTTGTTGTGCAAGTAGTTAGAGCTGAAGAAACTGAAAGAGACATTACAGCGCAGTCCACTGGAGCTTGCAAAGCAGGAGTTCGCATGATCGGTCTTCTCAAGCTCATGTTCTAAGTCGCGGCATAGGGAGACAGGTTAGTTTCACATTACCATTTCTTCACTCAACCACTGATGATCACATGATACTAATGTGGGGTTTTTGTTTGATAATAGGAATATTAAGTGGCTCTACAATATCTACTTTTGTTACAAATCCTTCAATGATGTCTAACTAGTAACTAGAAGAAAGTCTGTGGATTGTGATGTTCTTGTTGAGTAGAGGTTGGTTGTATCTTGTTTTAATATCGAAGGCTCGGTGGTTGGGAGAAACATGCCCTTGGCCAGAACATAGCTAAAGTCAGCTATTTGTGGAAACTTGCTTGCTTTTGAGGCTCGCAGGCATTCTGTCAAGGAGAAGAAGATTTGTGCTCAGTTCAAGGCTAAGGTTTCTTATCTTCATCGACAAATCACTATCGAGAGGGTTAGGACGCTCCTCCCCAATCGCACAAGTGCTGGAGCTGAAGACTTTATTGGTTGATGTTGGAGGCATAGAAGCTTACAACAGAATAATCTTTTAAAGAAAAAAAAGTTGAGGCTTAGCTTATCACATTTCAAGTCGGAGGATTCTAGTAATTTGTTAATAAGTTTTGTTCCATTATATACATATTATGGCATAGTGACAAGAAGTGATAAGCTAGATTAGAAACCATACTATCAATTTGACACCTACTTCAATTTTCTGTATTGTATCATTCTCAACTACATATCTTTGCAAGAGATACTCACAACCTAATGTTGTACTTCATTTTCATATACTACATTAGAAGAAGAAGAAAAAGATGACGTAAGTATAGGGTCATGTGTTCCGCGTAGGTTCATTATATCAACCGACAAGTTTGTGACTGGCCAACAACTTGATGCATTAACTTGCCATACCTGTATAATAAAATTAGATTAATTAGAAGGTTCAATGTAAATTAAGTATTAACAAGCAGGTTCCTGTTGTTTTTTATGAAATTATGGTACATTTTTATGAAATTATGGTACAACCATGTGTTCCAGGTAGGTTCATTATATCAATCGACATGAACCTAGTATCTTTTAGTTCAATGTGTTCATTAATAAAAAAATTTGGCTAAATGAACATGAAAGACTATTAGAATGAACATGTAAGGCTATCGACATGAACTTACACGACTATCGACATGAACCTAGTGTCTTTTAGTTCAATGTGCTCATTAAGACTATCAACATGAACCTATACGGTATCGACATGAACCTACACGACTATCGACATGGACCTAAGACATTTAGTTCAATGTGTTAAAAAAAAATTACGCTAAATGAACCTCCAAGAGTATTAGCATGAACCTGTAAGGCTATCGACATGAACCTACAAGACTATCGACATGAACCTAAGACATATTTTCATTAACCTAAGTGTATTGCTATAAACTTAAGTGTATATATTTTCATTAACCTCTAGGTTTATTTTCATGAACCTCTTGGCATATTTTCATGAATCTCTAGGCTTGTTTTTATGAACCTCTAGGCATATTTTCATGAACCTCTAGGCTTATTTTCATGAACCTCTAGGCTTATTTTCATGAACCTCTAGGCATATATTCACTAACCTAAGTGTGTATTTTCATGAACCTCTAGGCATATTTTCATGAACCTAAGTGTGTATTTTATGAACCTCTAGGCTTTCATGAACCTCTAGGCATATTTTCATGAACCTCTAGGCATTTTTTCATGAACCTCTAGGCATATTTTCATGAACCTCTAGGCATATGCTCATTAACCTAAGTGTGTATTTTCAAGAACCTCTAACATATTTGCATGAAACTCTAGACATATTTTCATGAACCTCTAGGCATATGCTCATTAACCTAAGTGTGTATTTTCGTGAATCTCTAGCATATTTTCGTGAACCTCTAGGCATATTTTCACGAACCTCTAATATATTTTCATGAACCTCTAGACATATTTTCATGAACCTCTAGACATATTTTCATGAACCTCTAGGCATACTTTCATGAACCTCTAGACATATTTTCATGAACCTCTAGGCATATTATCATTAACTTAAGTTTAATTTCATTAACCTCGTCCTCTAGGCATACTTTCATGAATCTCTATGCATACTTTTATGAACATCTACTCATCTAGACATACTTTCATGAATCTCTAGGCATACTTTTATGAACATCTAAACATACATTCATGAACCTCTAGGCATATTTTCATGAACCTCATATTTTCATTAACCTAAGTTTATTGCTATGAACCTAAGTGTATACTTTTATGAACCTAAGTGTATATTTTCATGAACATCTAGGCATAATTTCATGAACCTCTAGGCATATTTTCATGAACCTCATATTTTCATTAACCTAAGTTTATTTCTATAAACCTAATATATACTTTCATGAACCTAAGTGTTTATTTTCATGAACCTCTAGTGATACTTTCATGAACCTCTAGGCATACTTTCATGAACCTTTAGGCTTATTTTCATGAACCTCTAGGCATATTTTCATGAACCTCTAGAGATATTTTCATGAACTTCTAGGCATATCTTAAGCCTTTTAATGCAATGTGTTAATAACAAAAAAACAAGCTTAAAAACTTCATGAACCTGCATGACTATCAGTATGAACCTCTAGGCATACTTTCATGAACTTCTAGGCATATTTTCATGAACCTCTAGGTATATTTTCATGAACTTCTAGGCATATCTAAAGCCTTTTACTGAAATGTGTTAATAACAAAAAAACGAGCTTAAAAACTTCATGAACCTGCATGACTATCAGTATGAACCTCTATGCATACTTTTATGAACCTTACATATCATGCTTTTATGAAGGTGTAAATACAACTATATCTTCTTTAATGAAGGTGTAAATATATGACAATGACATGCAAGTCTACACGTACAACAATAGTTCCTTTTAAGCAAATCGGTGATAGTTAAAATCACCTGCTTGCTACCAATTTGGCTTGCCATTACAGCTACAAATCCTACAATGATTCCACATATGAATTGCAATTTTTGTGTTCCTCAGTTAGGGTTTTATTTGACTTGTTCGTTCATCAAACCTTTCCAACGAAATTCTCAAATCAAGCAAGCAGATTTCAGATTTGTGCATCTGGGTTCTGCAATATCAGATCTGAAGTTCTTCTCAAGTTCTCAACACAAAGTGCTTGTATTGGCTGAGTGTATAGGCCCCCTTTTGCTTCAATTTAAGGTTTGGTTAATTATCCATTATCTTGCTAAATACAGCCCGGGCGTTTTCTAAATAACGCCCGAACCCTCGCGTTACGCGAGGGAGTTTTTCCCCTATAAAAGGGGAAAAACCCTACTCGGCCCATTTTTACAGCCACCATAAAAAAAATCAGCCGCTCTCTTCTCATTTTACCATCTCTCTCAATTTCAACCTACTTCTTCTTCCTCTTTTCAATTCAAATCTCCATATAAGGTATGTTTCTAATACTCTTATGCTTTCTAATGTTGTTTTTAGATGAATATATGTTGTTAGTATAGAAAATTGCATATTATATGATGTTTTGATATTGAATGTTGATTTAGAAATGGTTGTATAATGGATGAAAGATGATGATTTTGAATTATGGTTGATGAGTGGATGTTGTTTTATGTTGAATAGGTTGAAATTCATTAGGGTTAGGGTTTTTTATTAGGGTTGTTGATTTTATATAGGGTTTTGATGTTTATTTGGTAATTTACTTAAATTGATAGGTATTTTAGCTAAAATATTGAATTTTCGCCGGAAATTGTCACCGGAAACTGAAGAAAGTGCAAATTCACGAAGAACGCTACATCTCTCACAGAACGCGAGTGACATGACTCTCGCAGAACGCGAGGAGTTGCCATAACTGGCAATTCTGTTTTCTGCAGAACATATGTTTGTGTATCGTCCCGGTCGTTCGACTCGTCGGAGAAACAAAGATGTTGTTAGGGAAGAACCCGCGGTTGAAAAACCAAAGGGGAAGGGGAAAGAAAGGAAGACTCACCCCGTAGAGCTCTTCCCAGAGGGACTCCCCGACATTGAAGAACGTCCCAATCCCAATTGGTCCCAACGTAGTTATTCAATTGGACAACCGCGTCCTAGTTGGGAGTCATACCCAGTTGGCTGGGACCTTGTTTCCCAAGATAGTTATTCTATTGGACAACCGGGTTGTTGGGACCAGTTTCTTGAACATAATGCACTTATGGAAGTCGGACAGGGGTGGGCGGGAGGCAGTTAGGGCGTGGAGAAGGGATGGTTGGACAAAGTTGGGGCGGTGGATATGCCAAGGGAAGTGGACAAGGTGGTTCTTCTTCTCACAATCAAGCCCCAGAACCGATGGAAGGAGAAAACAAGGATGAAGTTTTTGGGGATGAAGAAGAGGAACAACATGAACAAGAACAAGAAGGTGATGATGTGGAAGAAGAAGAAGTCGTCGAGAAACGCAAAAGAAAGAGGAAGTCCAAGAAGAATGAGCCAAAGTAAGATCCTGAGCTCACTCATGGCACACCTGGAGGTCCAGAAGATCCCGAGTTGCTTAAGGGATTTGAAGCACATGTTGCGTTCCACATCCAAAAAGGGCAGGTAAGTAATTTTTTTTTTCTGAATTTTCAATCCATTGCAAAGTTTCTGCATGAAATGCAGAATATGTGCATTTCCTCGCAGAACGCGAGGATGCACAGACTCGCAGAACGCGAGGAGTGACAGCCTCGCAAAACGCGAGAAAATGCACAATTTTCTGCATTTTCTGATAATTCTGCAGAAACTGTATTTGTTGTAAATTTGTTATGCAAAGTATAATTTGTATATTTTTCTGCAGTTCAAAGGTCCGATGAAGCCACAACAATGAACCTCACAGGTATCTTATTGGCCATTGGACAACAATGAATGGTCAGAGATTCCCGGTGCAGTTGGACTGTCAGATCTCCCTGACATGATGTACGAAGAAATCGACTTTCCTTTGATTGAAGCGTTCATCGAACGATGGCAACCGGAGACAAATTCATTCCACCTCCCTTGTGGTGAGATCACCATTGGCCTTCTTGATGTGTATAAGATTTTAGGCCTACCTATAGAAGGGAAAGCAATGACACCATGTAAGAAACTGGGTGCCAAGTTTAGTCATGAGGAGGTTATAAAATACTATGGTAGGAAGGGGGCGGAAATTTTTGGAATAGATCCTCAGACTTTAGATTCTGGGAGGGTGAAAGCTGATTGGTTTAGAAGTCATTGTCAAACCCTAGGTGCAGAGGAAAGGGTTTAGGTTGGGTGTTGTATACTGCTGCCTCGATCTTATTTCCCGACAAGTCACATAACTTGATTCGTCTTAGATATGGGCCTTTTGTGGAAACCTATGCCCAGGCTACGCGCATATCGTGGGGTTCAGCTGCTTTGGCCCATCTGTATAGGCAGCTGGGGATATGCACACGCCAGGGTTGTGCCCAGATGTCTTTTTGTTACACCTTGTTGCAGGTATTTTACTTTCTAAGCGTTTAATTTACTTACTTATATATATTTTCATATTTAACGTAATTTGTACTTCCTAGGCATGGATTTACAACTACTTCCCCTAGTTTCGACCTACTGAACGTCCTCGGTGGAGAGCGGATCAACCATGGGTCTACCGGTGGATGCCTAAGAATCTAAAGCTGAAGAAGGGGCAAGTCGGAAGGGACTATAGAGGCGCGCTCGATATTCTTATGCCGGAGATGGTAAGTTTCTGAATTTAATGCATTTTTCTGCAATGTCAACAGTTTCGGGAATTTCTGCATTTTTGGATGACATTGCATTTTCTGGCAGAACGCGAGAAAATGCACCTTTATTGAATTTCAATGTTCTGTTTCTTAGCTGTTTCTTTGATTTTCTTCATTTTCTGTCTTTTTTTTAGGTATTGATGAGGCTAAAGTCGTAGTGCCAAATCAAAGAAAACTCTAAACACTAACTAAAGTATAGCAAGCAAGTAGAGGTCGAACCCAAGGGAATCAAAACACCAATCGCTATGCAGTCAAGCGAAATACCAACTAACGAACAAGTAACAAGTAACCAAGGGGGGGTTTTGATTGTATGGAACACAAAAGTAACAAGTAACAATTAAAGAAGGTTTGGTTGTGAATATATTGAGAAATGGTTTCACCTAGCAAGTATCCACGCAACAGTCAATCAAGTTGATCATAGATTATCTCAGGTTCTTATCAATCCTAGGGAATGTTCCTATTCCAATCTTTAATATATCAGCAGGCCAACCGGTCCTGATAATACTTACTATTCAGCAATCAGGGAAACCTCTCAAGATTAGATGAAATAGCAGCAAAGGGCACAAGAATCATAAGGATGCATGCAATAACTTACAACCGTCAAGTATTAACATGCAATCAATTCTCTTTCATAAAAGCAATCAACTACCAGATCATGCAGATATGAATGCTACAATGACAAGGAATTCCACCGTATATTCCTAGTCTAGCAATAGAAAACTATCAATCAAACTAGGTGATCAAGCTAGCAAAACTAATAGAAATCAATAGATGAAGAACAATAGAATTAATACAAACCCATAGGAAAAGAACAAGAGTTTAGAAATCTCACAACTAAATAACTTCCGCTAAGTAAAACAATGGAGATTAGTTCCTGCTCATGGTTGCAGAACTAAATTGTCTAATGGAAAAGATGATGGTGCTGCTAGGGTATATAAAGAGTCATGGATGAATTTGTGCAGGTGCGTGCTTCAATATTTGGTCAGCTGCCTGCTTCATCCATGTGCACGGCCCACCTGATCCAAGCCCATATTTACAGCCCAAACTTCAGCTGCTTCCTTCACTTCTTCTGCGTGTGCCTGCTTCAATCCGAGTGGACTCCTCCTCCTTAATACGTGGGTCGGCTTCAAATAATGGCCCAACTCTTCAAAGCACCTGCTTGCTTGTATTCCATGGCCCACGAGTCAGCAGTCCACAAAGAAAGCAACAACTTCAGTCTTCATGGGCTTCTCTTCAATATATATTAACGTGGCTTATGCTGCTGTAAGGTAGCAATCGCCATCAAACCATGGCGATCGCGGTCGCTCCTGATTCTAAACTCGTCTCTTCGTCTTCAACTCTTCTTAACTCCAATTCTTCACTTTATATCTTCTAAGTCTTCATAATAACTCCAATGATCCATAACGTAGAAATGTCTCTAAACTCATATGAATATACTCCTAATACAATGTAATAATCCCTAGTTACGCTATACAAAGTGCAGCGTATCAGGTATGTTGGAACTCGTATGGAGTACAAGACTTCACCAATCCTGAGCTCGCTCCCGCTCTATTTCACGGGGTGCTATCGTGCTGTGACATTACTGAACCACACATGTCGGATCGGTGTCCTCGACAATTTGGGAGACTGCAGTGTATTCCTAGGTCAGTCATCGAACCGATCAAAGCTCATATGTTATAGTGTTTTTTATGACACCAACCAATGGCTTTGGGAGGCAAGAGATGTTCACTCCATATCTCTCAATGAGATGGGGCCAGTTGCCTATGAACCACATGAATGCTCCCATGATTACATGGATTGGTACATCAAGAGGACCCATAGGTATATCCGTCCAGCAATCCCTGGGATGATGACTGAGAAACAGGTAATATTATTTGTTTTGGTTTATCTTGCGTTTCCAGTCTTTGTTTGTCTCTAATATTAACATAGAGTGAATGTTTACTTGCGTATAGGTGATTGGCCGGGTGTATAATGACATGGACCGGTATCGGTTTGCCACTCAAGAGGATTTTCCTTCATATCACGCCCAAATGATACTATGTATGGCAAATCTCCATCCCTTCCGACCAGAACAAGACGAGTAGCCTTTCATTTTGTGTTTTGGATTATGTTTTGGATTGTGTTTTGGATTGCTTTGTTGGATTGTTTTGTTGCTTGGATAATTTTGTTGGATAATGTTTAGCGATATGTTGGTTCTGCTTCAATTTTGTTCGTTTTGTGCATATCCTCGCAGAACGCGAGGAGTACACTCCTCGGAGAACGCGAGTTTGTTCTGTAGGAAACTTGGTGTTCCCAGTGAAGATGCACGGTCTGTGGCACGGTGTGTGTCACTCGCGTTCCGCGAGTGACACACACCTCGCGGAACGTGAGGATTTGCATTTTATGGAAAATGTCCAAGACATAACTTCAACATTACAAATTCAGCGAATAAAACATAACTTCAACATTACATTTCAAAGGCGGCACATCGATGTGACACAAGATCGTGCAAAGAAAAAGCATCTCTTTCAGCGTTTCGCCACCAAGGAGTAAACACATGAGGTAATGGGCAGTTTTCTTCAAGACGCAACTACAAGAAAACAATAACGTTAGGAAGTTGCATATTAGATAGTAATTCATAAGAAGATCCAAAAACTTATCGGAAAAAAATGTCTCTCACTCTCAATATAGAATAAGCAGAACGTCGGAAGTGTGTCGCCATCTTCTAACCAAGTAGGACGTTGTAGAGGAAGGTAAGTGTAGTTAGCATTTTTTCCCACCGTTAAGAACACTATGTTGAATGTGGATGCCACAAGGCATCCCATTTACGGGGTAGCTAGCCAGTGATCTTCTGGAGCCCTTCCTATTCCTTCCCATGTAAGTTGATGTACAGCGCTCTTCAAAGTTGCTTGTTGTGGAGGTCCAATCCAAGTTCCTTGAACTAGGTGCCAAATCTCTTTGACCTTACTTCCCTCTATAAGTGTTGGTTGTCATGCAATTCATGAGCTATTGATCTAAATCCACAATTTCCATCTCCATTTACCTCAAACCAACCATTCACATGGATGCGCATTGACGCGGGTATCTGAGACTTGTACTTGCCAATCACCTTAATCTTTGGTTTCTTGAATGTTTCAGAATTAGAAGCATTTCTTTGCTTCTTTGGGGGTGTTTCTTCCAAATCTCTAGCATCCATCTCAGCATTAGTGTGCTCCCATGCAGACGGTCTTCTTTGCGTTGACCTTGGTTGTTTGTTAGGAGCTCCGACTGGACGACCCCCTGTGTGCTTTGAAATAGCCGGCTCTTTTAGAGGAGTATTTACTCTCCCAATGTCTAAAACAGTTTGTGCACACTTTTCTTGATCATGGGGGCACAACTTCGGAAACGTTTCCTCATAGAAAGTCTGAAAAAGACGCCTTGCCACCTTACTCTTAACTTCGAGTATGCCGGGAACATCAACTTCTTCCAAACTCAAAGTACTCCAGAAAGGGTGCAAATCTGATACTCTTAGTGGCCTTTCCTCCTTCCAATGTCTTACAATCTGATGAACACACATCAACCCATCTCTAATCTTGATCCCACAGCTACAAAACATATTAAAGTGCGCACCTAATCTCTCCCCCTTCGTGTATTCCTTAAGCAAAAATTCTATGCATTTGTAAGAGACTTTGAACTTCAAGACTTTAAACAAGTCAGCCCCTTCAACAACTGTGAAGCTCTTATTCAAACTCTCGGTGAAAGACACATTAATCTCCTTAAGTTGGTTCTCCGCCATTGTTTTGTATTCTTTGAACATTGTGTCTAGCCTAGCATTTCCACTTGACAAGTATGACTTAAGACACGAATGTGCTCCTTCAACTCTAAAATGTTCGAAAAACAATAATATGCAAATACAAATCAGAACCTGTGGATCCTTCTGTAATGTGCAAAATCTCGCGTTCTGCGAGGTGTGTACACCTCGCGTTCTGCGAGTTCATACATTGTTCCAGGATCTTGGAATTCGAAAATGCATCAACACGGAATCAAGGACATTCCTCGCGTTCTGCGAGGAGTGTACACCTCGTATTCTGCGAGTTGTGCATTACAGAAGCTCTTTTTATCATATGTAGAAGGTAGACATAAATTAGAGAACATACCTGTTTGTCGTGTTATTCCCGAGAGTGAAGACATTATCCGTCCATGCTGAAACAAGTCTTTCTTTGTAACGGTTTAGCCAATTCTTTCTCACGTAGTTCAATACGGTTGGATAAGCTCGCCATTCGTCCTCAAGTTTCCTTAAAGTACTCTTGTAATCTTCTTCAGTGGTTTGTTCGAACACGTTATATTAATCATTTGAAATATGAACCCCCGATGCTTGTGTGCCCATACCTATCTTGGCTCTCGCCTCTATGTTCTTCCTTACATGTCGTCTACATAAGAGAAACTTTGCATTTGGCCATAACTTGTGTGTTGCATTCATAAGAGTCATCTCACGGTCAGTGACGAAGCAAGTAGGCGATGCTCCTATTCTCAAATACATCGTCTGCAGCTGCTGCAACGCCCAGAAATAACTATCCTCGCTCTCAGCCTCTAACCATACCCCGCACACAACAAAATTCTTCCATGTAGAAGTCAAACCGTCTATCTATAGGAAGGGAACATTGTACCTTAAACCAAAATATAGTAAGATAAACTCCTCATTCAATCTCACGAAATAGAGCATCTGTAATGAGACTTACTTGTTCGTGCTATAAGTCGAGTCCATCAAAAGGACATATGGAAACGCCTTTAAGAGTTTCATTGATTCGGGGCTAGCAAAGAACAAGTCGCCTATTATCGAAGGATTCTTTGCACTTGGCCTATACTCCATGAAGTAGTTGCTCTCTTTGCATTGGTGAAAGAATTCTTGAACCACGGTTCTACCTTCCATTTCCTCTTCCCGTATATGTCGTACCAAATTGTACACTTGGTTCTTCTTTGTGCAACTTCCGGGATCCTTGTTTATCTCAGTGTAAATCTGATTTGGAGAACAATGTGAAAGTACCATCTCACAAACCTTTTTCTTTTGATCCGGGGTTGGCCTCCCGGCAAATGCATTCCCGACCAAACTATCTCCAATAGGATGGTTGTGCAAACCACAAACAACCACTAATCTCCAATTCTCTTCAACCCGGTTCTCCATGAGCTTCAACTGAAATTTACACCCCGTTTTCTTGCTCTTTGTGTTTGATCTAACACCGACACCTTTAGGCCTATGGCTTCCCCCTTTCTCACAAATGATTTGAACCTTACCACTTTGCCCCGGTTTAGATGGTACACTCCTTCCAATAGAGATCATAAACTTGTGTTGCTTTGCAACATTCAAAGCCCACAAATGACCAATCTCCTTAGAGGCAAACACTTGCTCCGTAGTGAAATATTCCGAATAATCCCTAGAAACAACCTCTTCCTCACATACGGGACTATCAAACTTTTGTGCAGTGCGTAAAGAGGGAATAAAAAACATCTCCTCTCCTACGTTTGTAGGTGGGTTAGAAAATTGTGAATCAAACGCATCATAGCTTGATGGAACCTCATATGTACATGGCAATTCATAAGTAGATGGCACGGGCAACTCATAAGTAGATGGCACGGGCAATTCATATTTAGATGGCATAGGAAATTGATAAGTAGATGGCACATGTTGTTCATATGAAGATGGTTGATGATAATATCCAAAGTGGTCAATCCCAAAATCAAATGACGGTGGCGAACATGGCCTTGTATTCCGGGAGGGGTAGTTGTAGTCATTCAACTGGATTGCATTCAATCCAGTGAACAAAGAAAAATTCACCTATACACAATGCTTCTATTAATACTCTGTAATGTGCAACTTCTCGCGTTCTGCGAGGGAGGCACATCTCGCGTGACGCGAGTGGCTTCCTCTCGCAGAACGCGGGAAGTTGCTATTTCCTGAAACTAGTCATTCAACGGGATAATTTAACATAACATGAGAAATTGTTGAGTTTCTACATTAAAAACCCTAAAAACATGAACACATCTAAGTTTTGGACATTATATGCAAAAGTCATCTCTTCAACACTTACTACTACTAGATTTAACAAGAAATACAACATAATAAGTTCATTTTAGCTCTTAATGGTGCAAAACAAATTAAAATTCAAAAATTAAGTAAGAACATTACCTCATTTGCATGGTAGCTTGATGAACCACCATCTCCATTCCCTCCTTTGTTGAATTCCTCTTCATCTTCCATTATTTTAGGTATTTTTAGAGTGTTTTGAAGTTTTAAGGTTTTGAAAATGGGTTTTAATGGAGGGTGAAAGAGGTGAAAGATGATAAAAATAGGTGTTAGGGTAGGGTTAATATGTGTTACGGATTACTTAAAATAAGGGGGTAGTTATTATAGTTAGGTGGGGACAAGACATGTAGTAATGGCGCACAACAACGTCCATCTGACATGCTAATCTCGCGTTCTGCGAGGGACGTGTCACTCGCTGATACACTGCACTTTGTATAGCGTAACTAGGGATTATTACATTAGTTTAGGAGTATTATCATATGTGTTTCGAGTCATTATTATGTTCTGAGATATTTATTAAGAAGTGAAGAAATGAAGATCAGAACCGAAGAAGATTGAAGACTTGACGAATGAAGAAGCTTCTGCGACGCCAACCGCGATCGCCACTACCATCCAAGCGATCTTCATCATTCAACAAAAGCCATTCGAGAAGAAATCAGCGACCACGATCGCGGGTGATATGGTGGCGATCGTGGTGGATCAACAGAAGGCGCGGACGAAGAGTTTCTGAAGACCGCGACCGCGGATTTCAACCCGCGATTGTTGTGGCCCATTTAATAAGAAGCAAGCAGCTAAAATCATTAAGCCGAGCCTACGTTTCCTTGCTTGCTTGTTTTTGTTTTATATTATTTCTTTTCCTTTTCTTTTATTATTTCGTTTAGGATATATCTTTTACCATATATTTTTAGGGTTAGTCTCTATTTAAGAATCATCTTTTCCATCTTCTTTTCCATCAGACTATTTAGTTTTGCAACCATGAGTATGAACTAATCTCCATTGTTTTACTTAGCGGTTGAAACCTTCAGTTATTAAGTTGTGAGATTTCTAACTCTTGTTCTTTTCCTATGGGTTTGTATTAATTCTCTTGTTCTTCATCTATTGATTTCTATTAGTTTTGCTAGCTTGATCACCTAGTTTGATTGATAGTTTTCTATTGCTAGACTAGGAATATGCGGTGGAATTCTTTGTCATTGTAGCACTCATATCTGCATGATCTGGTAGTTGATTGCTTTTATGAAAGAGAATTGATTGCATGTTAATACTTGACGGTTGTAAGTTATTGCATGCATCCTTATGATTCATGTGCCCTTTGCTGCTATTTCATCTAATCTTAAGAGGTTTCCCTGATTGTTGAATAATAAGTATTATCAGGACCGGTTGGCCTGCTGATATATTAAAGATTGGAATAAGAACATTCCCTAGGATTGATAAGAACTTGAGATAAATCTATGATCAACTTGATTGACTGTTGTGTGGATACTTGCTAGGTGAAACCCCTTCTTAATATATTCACAATCAAACCTTCTTTGCTTGATACTTGTTACTTTTGTGTTCCATACAATCAAAACCCCCCCTTGGTTACTTGTTACTTGTTCGTTAGTTGGTATTTCGCTTGACTGCATAGTGATTGGTGTTTTGATTCCCTTGGGTTCGACCTCTACTTTCTTGCTATACTTTAGTTAGTGTTTAGAGTTTTCTTTGATTTGGCACTACGACTTTAGCCTCATCAAATTTGGCGCCTTTGCCGGGGAATTGAAATTTTTCTGATTCTGTGTCGATTGTGAAATTATTAACTGTTTGGTGTGAACCTTTATGGTTCAGACCCGTGCTACTGATTCATCTCTTGTTTCCTTTGACCCAGAGATTGAAAGGACGTTCCTTCGGAACCAAAGAGCAGCTCTGAACCAAGAGAACGAGATGGGTGATCGACATGGACCGCCATTGCCTACTATGAGGCAACTCACTGCCCTAGACTTAAACCAACAACCTTTGGCAATGAGGTTTCCTGAGATTGAAGAAGGTGTGAACTTTGAACTAAAAGCTGGTTTAATTCATGAGCTACCACACTTCCATGGCTTAGCAGGAGAAGATCCCAACAAACAGTTGGCTCAATTCCATGCCATATGTTCTAGTATGAAGCCAAAAGGTGTTACTGAGGAGCAGGTCATGCTGAGAGCTTTCGGATTTACTCTGAAAGACGCTGCGAATGATTGGCTCTATTATCAAGCTCCAGGGAGTATTGATACATGGGCTAAGATGAAAAAGGTCTTTTTAGAGAAATATTTTCCAGCTACAAAACTGAGCAGCTTGAAGAAGGAGATCACGAATCTTCAACAACACTCAACTTACTAACTTAGAGTCTCTATGAATATTATGAGAGATTCAAGAAGCTTTGCTCAAGCTGCCCATTCCATAGTTATACTGACCAAGATCTCCTTATGTACTTATTTAGTGGCCTGATTGATGAGGATCGTCGAATGGTGAATGCATCATGTGGAGGTAACTTTTTAAGATTGACTATACCTCAGGCTACTGAAATGTTTGAGGAATTAGCTGAGAGCTCAAGGCAGTTTGGTAGCAGGCAAAGAACACAGTCAGTAAGTTCACTTGATCCCGCTAAAATTCAAAGTGATATGAATGAACTGAAAGATATGATGAAGTCTTTTATGCTGCAAAGTGGTGGTCAACAACTCTAAGAGCCGAATGCTGAGGTAAACGCTATTGGTGGATGGCAACCAAGGCCAAGGTATGATTCTCATAATAATAATTATCAGCTACCTAAACCTCAGAATTCTATGACTGTTGAAGATATGGTCAAGTCCTTAGCTCAGACTGTGATGCAACAAAATGCTAAAACGGAATCGAGTATCCAAAATCTTGAAAATCAGTTAGGACAAATTGCTCAAGCTGTGAGTAAATTAGAGGCCAAGGAACCGGTAAGAAACCCGAGAGAGAACGTCAGTGCAGTGTTCTTGTGGAGCGGAAAAACGTTAAATGACTGTTCTGTGCCAAAACCGCGATCGCCATATCTGAGTGGCGATCGCCATGAGATTATAGAGAGCAAAGCAGGATCTGCATCCCGACCGCGATCGCCATATGAAGATGGAGATCGCCATTCCACTCCAGAGGCTGATGGTGAATTCGTCACGAATCTGTGACCGCGGATGATGATCCGCGATCGCGGGTTTCCTGCAGAACCCCAATTTGTGCGACCGCGATCGCCAATAGGTGATGGCGATCGTCGGGAGACCCCTGAGTACATTGATGATTATGTTCGCCCGAATTTTCCACCTCTATTCTCTCAGAAGCCTGTTGTTCCCTTTCCTGAGGCATTGAAGGATACTCGAAGGCTAGATGACGACAAAGAAATCTTCAAAACCTTTAGTAGGTGTGAGGTAAACATTCCTTTGCTCAAACTTGTTAAGAGTATTCCTAGATTTGCTAAGTTTTTGAAAGAAGTTTGCACTATCAAGAGAAATCAAAAACTGAAAGGAAAGAAGAAAGTTGAAATAAGTGAACAAGTTTCTGCTGTGTTTCAAAAACGCATGCCTAAGAAATGTGGTGATCCAGGCATATTTAGCATTCCATGTGTGATTGGTGAAACTAAATTTGATAAAGCCATGCTAGATTTAGGTGCATCAATCAATGTTTTGCCTTACACTTTGTATGAATCACTAGTCTTAGGACCTTTGCATAAAACAGGAACTGTTATCCAACTTGCTGATAGGTCTACTGTGTACCCGAAAGGGGTTGTTGAGGATGTTCTTGTTATGGTTGGTGATCTGATTTTTCCTGCTGATTTCTTTGTGTTGGATATGGAGCATGCTAATAATGCCACACCTATACTGTTAGGTAGACCTTTCATGAAAGCTGCACAAACAAAAATTGATGTTAATAGTGGGACTCTCTCTATGGAGTTTGATGGGGGATAAGGTAGAATATAATATTTATGACATGGATCCCATTGATAAGAATTCTCTATGTGCTATTGATGTGATTAATCCTACTTATAAGGATGAATTGCAACCTGTTTTAGAGAATCTTTTAGAGCCCCCAAAAGTAGACGTTGTTTTATCTACTAACATGCAGGAGTGTCAGGCTATGCCAGAGCCTAAAGGTAAGCTCTCTTCACATCCTTTGGGCAATCACCCTTTATTACTGACCTCGCCAGGCGAGATACCATTGATGTCTAGTGCGCAGGCACTTGACATTGAGCTTAAACAGCCGCCTGATACGGTCAAGGAGGAGAAAGTGAAAGAAACCACCTTCATTGCTAAAGACAAGGTGGTCAAGGTAAGAGGGACGAGATTCAAGGCGTTTCATGAGTGGTTCAAAAGGGAATTCAGACAAGAGACGTTTTTCACAAAGCCAAATGGCGTTAGTTAAATCTCTTGAGTTTCATGTCGAGCCACGACATAAAATAAGGCGCTGCTCGGGAGGCAACCCGAGGTTTGAGTTTGTTTTCATTTGTTTTTGTTCGGTTTAATTTTCTTTTTAGTTTTTCTATGGACACGAGGAAATCACCGAATCTTAGGGTTAGCTACAGTCAGTAGCCAATCTCTCGCTGTAAGTCTTCTCTCCCGTCTCAAAAAAAAAAAAAAAAAAATATGAGAGAAAAGAAAGTAAGGAGTTGTATTACATCAAGTTTGGTTTCATTAGTACTATCATTCTAGATCTACATTCGCTGGAGCTTAGCTTGTTGGTGACCATGTTCTTTGCTAGACTAGGAATATACGGTGGAATTCCTTGTCATTGTAGCGCTCATATCTGCATGATCTGGTAGTTGATTGCTTTTATGAAAAAGAATTGATTGCATGTTAATACTTGACGGTTGTAAGTTATTGCATGCATCCTTATGATTCTTGTGCCCTTTGCTGCTATTTCATCTAATCTTGAGAGGTTTCCCTGATTGCTGAATAGTAAGTATTATCAGGACCGGTTGGCCTGCTGATATATTAAAGATTGGAATAGGAACATTCCCTAGGATTGATAAGAACCTGAGATAATCTATGATCAACTTGATTGACTGTTGCGTGGATACTTGCTAGGTGAAACCATTTCTCAATATATTCACAACCAAACCTTCTTTGCTTGTTACTTGTTACTTTTGTGTTCCATACAATCAAAACCCCCCCTTGGTTACTTGTTACTTGTTCGTTAGTTGGTATTTCGCTTGACTGCATAGCGATTGGTGTTTTGATTCCCTTGGGTTCGACCTCTACTTGCTTGCTATACTTTAGTTAGTGTTTAGAGTTTTCTTTGATTTGGCACTACGACTTTAGCTTAGGGTCAGCTACAGTCAGTAGCCAATCTCGCTGTAAGTCTTCTCTCCCGTCTAAAAAAAAAAAAAAAAAAAAAAAAAAAAAAAAAAAAAAAAAAAACCGAAAATCATTCCGAGAAAAAAATAATATATCGGATTAAAAAAATAGAGTGCAGAAAAAAATATGTGAGAAAAGAAAGTAAGGAGCTGTATTACATCAAGTTTGGTTTCATTAGTACTATCATTCTAGATCTACATTCGCTGGAGCTTAGCTTGTTGGTGACCATGTTCTTTGCAAGGAGTTGATTTGTTTGGGTCACCTTCTACATTTGAGGTATTCTTTCTTTTGCTTTAGATGAGCTATGCATTATTGGATTACATTTAGTGCTCATCTAGTTTCTCATTCTACCACACTTTGAGTTTTATTGGAGGAAGGTCATCCGACCTTATATGTGAGTCTTCTGTCTTCTTCCCTGGGTTCGTTTTTATGTCTTCCATTTCATTGAGGACAATGCAATGTTTAAGTATGGGGGAGGAGAATGTATTCACATGTAATTATTTGGGTGTTGGTTGTATCTGCACGAGCTTATTGAATATATATTGTATGAAAAAGCCACAAAAATTGAAAAAAGGCATACAAAATCCTTGGATAGCAAGTTCTATGCAATAAGAAGGTGGCTTGACCGGCATTAGGCTGGGGAAAAAATAAGTCTTGAGTGATGTGAGTTTTGTGAGCCTGGAACAATTATTGAGTGGTTGGGATGAAAACCCGGAAGGGCGCCCAAGCAAGATGAGTGTTATAAACAAAAATTGAGTGTTTTAGGATCTTTATCATCTTGGCGTATGGAGACATTTGAAGGAGGCGTAGAGGAGGATTCAGGTAGGCCACTTGGAGGAATAAGGTGTAGTTCTGGGTATGTGCTTATTTTATCACATTGTTCTTGATTATTGTTGTTGTGTTTTGTATGTTTGGAAGAGTTTATTGAGTACGTAATCACTAGAAGATATTCTTGTACTTCCTGAGGCTTTGAGTATTTTATTGTATGGGTAGCTTTTCTGTAAGTTACTCGGGACGAGTAAAAGTCTAAGTATGGGGGTATTTGATACGCTGCACTTTGTATAGCGTAACTAGGGATTATTACATTAGTTTAGGAGTATTATCATATGTGTTTCGAGTCATTATTATGTTCTGAGATATTTATTAAGAAGTGAAGAAATGAAGATCAAAACCGAAGAAGATTGAAGACTTGACGAATGAAGAAGCTTCTGCGATGCCAACCGCGATCGCCACTACCATCCAGGCTATCGCCATCATTCAACAGAAGCCATTCGAGAAGAAATCAGCGACCGCGATCGCGGGTGATATGGTGGCGATCGCGGTGGATCAACAGAAGGCGCAGACGAAGAGTTTCTGAAGACAACGACCGCGGATTTCAACCCGCGATCGCGGGTATTGCGCTGATGCGTGGACTGGGGTGGATGTTGTGGCCCATTTAATAAGAAGCAAGCAGCTAAAATCATTAAGCCGAGCCTACGTTTCCTTGCTTGCTTGTTTTTTTTTTATATTATTTCTTTTCCTTTTCTTTTATTATTTCGTTTAGGATATATCTTTTACCATATATTTTTAGGGTTAGTCTCTATTTAAGAATCATCTTTTCCATCTTCTTTTCCATCAGACAATTTAGTTTTGCAACCATGAGCAGGAACTAATCATCATTGTTTTACTTAGCGGTTGAAACCTTCAGTTATTAAGTTGTGAGATTTCTAACTCTTGTTCTTTTCCTATGGGTTTGTATTAATTCTCTTGTTCTTCATCTATTGATTTCTATTAGTTTTGCTAGCTTGATCACCTAGTTTGATTGATAGTTTTCTATTGCTAGACTAGGAATATACGGTGGAATTCCTTGTCATTGTAGCACTCATATCTGTATGATCTGGTAGTTGATTTCTTTTATGAAAGAGAATTGATTGCATGTTAATACTTGACGGTTGTAAGTTATTGCATGCATCCTTATGATTCTTGTGCCCTTTGCTGCTATTTCATCTAATCTTGAGAGGTTTCCCTGATTGCTGAATAGTAAGTATTATCAGGACCGGTTGACCTACTGATATATTAAAGATTGGAATAGGAACATTCCCTAGGATTGATAAGAACTTTAGATAAATCTATGATCAACTTGATTGACTGTTGTGTGGATACTTGCTAGGTAAAAACCCCTTCTCAATATATTCACAACCAAACCTTCTTTGCTTGATACTTGTTACTTTTGTGTTCCATACAATTGATAAGCGGTGTTTTACATACCGCAACTATGGATTATTAGCTAGTTTTGTATATGATTATGTTATTTGTTTCTATGTAATCTGTATCATGGAGCTGTTCGAGAGAAGATTTACATACGAGATTCCAAGAGATGATACGAAGCATTGGAAGCATTGAAGCATAAAGAAGAAGCTGCTGAAGATGAAGACGAAGACTTGAAGAAATCAGTAGCTGCTACCTCAGACGACACACCCGCACCCGCGGGTTTCACCCTCAGCCAAGGATCCGAGAAAGCACAAGCCGCGCCCGCGGGTCCCAAACCGCGCCCGCGGCCCTCTGCCATCCTGAAATTCTGGAGAATCCAAAATCGCGCCCACGGCTCTCAACCCGCGGGTGCGGTTTCTCGACAGAAGAATCAAATTAATGTCTTTGCCATTTGAAGTAATTTGTGTTCAATTCTGTAACTTTCCACACGTTTTTATTACCTTAATTTGGCTGTTACAATGGCTGATGACTATTTAGGTTGTGGATGATCATCCTTGATCAGAAACCTTTTGTTTACCTTTTGTTTACTTAAGTTTTTGGAGAGTTTTTCACAAACTTATGAGTTGCTAAAGTTCCTTTGTTTCACTTGGCGTTTGAAGCTTTTGGATTCAACAAGTTGTGAGTTTATCCTTTCCCTTTGTCTACTCTTTGATTGTCTCCACTCTCTTGTTTGTATTGTCCATGAACTAGATTTACTACTTTAGATTGATCACCTAAGTTAGTTTTATCTTATTCATATTGCTAGAGTTTGATACTTCTAGTTGAATTATCATACTTGTTGTGTAGCACAATCTATTTGCATGAACTAGTTGTGATTGTTATTAGAGAAGAGAATTGAGTACATGTCGAGTATCCGACTAGTTGTCCATGATATTGCATGTATCTATCTATTCCAGAATGCATTGCTACTTTGTTATTGAACTTTGATAGTTTCAAGGTTATAATCGAGTAAGGGTTATTAGGACTAGTTGGACTAATAACTATTCAAGAACAGGAATTAGAACGATCACTTGAGGACTTGAGATAGGGATGAAAAGTATTCTAAGATCAACTTGTTAATCTAATTGAGGATAATCGCTAAGTGGAACACTTCGCTTAATATTGTTATAACCAAGTTGACATTCGATACTTCGTATCAAAACCATTAAACCCCCCCCCCCCTTTGGTTACGTTTATTGGTTAGTCATTGTGATAACTTAAGAATTTGATAAACTGATTCTCTTGGGATTCGACCCTTGCTTGCGCACTATATTACTTAGTTTGCATGTTAGGATTACTTGACTTGGCACATGACAAATTCGCCTCGTCAAATTTGGCGCGGTTGCCGGGGAATCAAATTTTCTTATTTTTAAGTTCTTATTTTGATTAACTTTAGTGTTGACTAGTGAATGGTCAACACCCGTTCTATTAATCAGCCTCTTTCTATTCTTGATTCAGAGAACTTTTCATCGGAATCGAAGAGAGAACAGAGTCGGGACTGAGATAGTAGAAATGGCCGATCGAGAAGCTCTTGCTGAAGTGCAACGTCAATTGGCTGACATGCAGTTGGTCGTTGATGCTCAACGGGAGCTTATTGAGGCAAGGCTACTAGGAGGTGGTGTTACTCGCACTTTGAGAGAGCGGAAAACACCGAACCTGACACAGCAACCTCAAGCTGTGGTTATTCCACCCCTTGCTCATGGGGTGACTTTCGAGCTCAAGTCGGGGGTGATCAGTTTGCTCCCAAGTTTCCATGGTTTGGCTGGTGAGGATCTGATCATGCATTTGAACCAATTTCATGACATTTGCATGATGACCAAACCGCCAAACGTCACGGAAGAGCAGATCAAGATGAGAGCCTTCGGGTTCACTTTGAAGGATGGTGCTCGTTCTTGGTATTACCATTTGCCAACCAGTTCGGTTGATAATTGGGAAAAGTTGCACAAGGTGTTCTTGAGCAAGTATTTTCCGGTGAAGAAGGCAAATGCTCTCAAGAAGGAGATAGCCCATGTCGAGCAAAGTGAAGACGAAACTCTCTATGACTACCTTGAACGCTTCAAGGGGTTGTGTGCTTCATGCCCTTTTCATGGGTATGATACCGAGGATCTAGTGCTTTACATTTGCAATGGTCTCCTTAACCAAGAAAGGAGGATGGTTGATGCTGCGTGTGGTGGGAATATTCTCAACATGACGTCGGAGGATGCCATGGAGAAATTGCAAGATATGGCTGAGAGCACAAGGAGTTTTGGTAGGACATACACCAAAAAGGGAGTGCACGCAGCAAGTTCAGGGGATCCCGCTCTTGTAGCTGAGCTTGTAGAGTTGAAAAAGATGGTCTCTCAGTTGCAAAAAGGATAACAACAACAAGTAAAGGTATGTGGTATTTGTGCTGACCCTTCTCATTTTACAGATAAATGCCCTGAGCTTGAAGGTGAAGACGTTGCTGAAGTCAATGCTTTTGGTGGTGGGTATGGACCCCCACGACCTCGTGGTGATCAACAAAACAACTACAACCCGAGGTATAGAGATCATCCCAATTTTTGATGGCGTGATCCAAATAAGCCCCAACAACAAGCTCAAGGCCCTCGACCCAATGTTGGACCATCTACTGCGGAGCTGCTGAGATCCTTGACTCAACACTTCACAACTCATGTTCAAACGACCGAGTCGAGCATCAAGAACATGGAGAAGCAAATTGGGCAGTTGGCTGAAGTTGTAACCACCATTGCACAACAAAATTCCAATTCTCTACCGTCCCAAATGGTGGTGAATCCAACCAGAAATGTAAGTGCAGTAACAACGAGAAGTGGTAAGATTTTAGGGGAAACCAAAAACCTTGTTGAGGCTTCTGCAGAAAAGTCAATTTCTGAGGACAACTGAGAGCCGCGCCCGCGGGTCGAAAACCGCGCCCGCGGCTCCTCTACTGAGTCAGAAATCGATTTTCCTGATGAGCTGCGCCCGTGGCCCGAAAACCGCGCCCGCGGCTCCTCTACTGAGTCAAATGTTTCGGAATTTCCTTCAAAAAATGCTGAACTCGAAGTGGAGGATCGGGGGGATTTCCAGTTGAGATAGGACAACTACGTTCGCCCCAACTTTCCACCTCTCGACTCCACCAAGCCTCCCGCCCCGTTTCCAGATGCCCTTAGGAACACCAAAAGGCCGGAAAATGACAAGGAGTTGTTTGAGACGTTCAACAAATATGAGGTAAACATTCCCTTGCTCAAGTTAATTAAAAGCATTCCTCGATATGCAAAGTTTTTAAAAGAACTTTGCACAATCAAGAGGAATCAAAAATTGAAAGGGCAACAAAAGGTGACGGTAAGCGAGCGTGTCTCCGCTGTATTTCAAAGGCGAATGCCTAAGAAGTGCAGCGATCCGGGCATGGTCAGCATACCTTGCCGTATAGGTGACACACATTTTGAACGAGCCATGCTCGATTTGGGTGCATCGATAAATGTGTTGCCTTACTCTCTCTATAAGATTCTTGGGTTAGGTCCACTTCATGAAACCGGAATTGTTATTCAACTAGCCTATAGGTCCACCGTGTATCCTAAAGGTGTAGTTGAAAACGTTTTGGTTATGGTGGATAATTTGTTCTTTCCCGCTGATTTCTTTGTGTTAGACATGGAACATGATGGGCAAGCTGCTCCTATTTTGCTTGGGAGGCCCTTCATGCGAACCGCTAAATGTGTTGCCTTACTCTCTCTATAAGATTCTTGGGTTAGGTCCACTTCATGAAACCGGAATTGTTATTCAACTAGCCTATAGGTCCACCGTGTATCCTAAAGGTGTAGTGGAAAACGTTTTGGTTATGGTGGATAATTTGTTCTTTCCCGCTGATTTCTTTGTGTTAGACATGGAACATGATGGGCAAGCTGCTCCTATTTTGCTTGGGAGGCCCTTCATGCGAACCGCTAACACAAAGATTGATTTGGCTAGTGGATCTCTTACTTTAGAGTTCGATGGGGAAATGGTTCAATTTAACATTTTTGATGCTATGAAACACCCCGTAAAAGATGTTGCGTCTATTTGTTCAATCGATGTAATTGATCCTATAGTCCAAGATGTTTTCATTATCTTTGGCTTAGATGAATTACAAATTGTATTAAAACACAGCATCGTTCACTCACCAACACTTGATTTGTCTCTTCCACATGAGATTCAAAGTGTTCTAGCTCGTCTAGACGCTTCGGGTAGAATTTTGGCCGGTCGGCCCATGCTACTAACTTTGGAGAGCGAAAATCTTCTTCCTTCTATTGTGCAGGCACCGGTTGTAGAGCTCAAGCAATTACCCGAGCACTTGAAGTATGCTTTTCTTGGGGAAAATGATACCCTCCCGGTAATCATTTCGAGCAAGTTGACAGGTGAACAAGAGAGAAGGTTGGTGATGGTGTTGAAAGAACACATTACCGCTCTTGGGTGGACCATTGCTGACATCAAGGGAATTAGCCCTTCCACCTGTATGCACAGGATCCTTCTTGAGGAAGGTGCTAAACTCTCTAGGCAACCCCAAAGAAGATTAAACCCACCTATGATGGAGGTGGTCAAGAAGGAGGTGCTGAAACTTCTTCAAGCTGACATGATCTACCCCATTTCGGATAGCCAATGGGTGAGTCCAACTCAATGTGTCCCTAAGAAGGGGGGCATAACATTGGTAGAGAATCAACAAGGTGAGATGGTTCCTACCCGAGCTCAAACGGGTTGGAGAGTATGCATTGACTACCGCAAGCTGAACGCGGTAACCCGAAAAGATCATTTCCCTCTCCCTTTTATTGATCAAATGCTTGAACGACTTGCCGGTCGTCCGTATTATTGCTTTCTAGATGGGTATTCAGGGTATTTTCAGGTGGCTATTGCACCCGAAGATCAAGAGAAGACGACGTTTACATGTCCCTTTGGCACTTTTGCATATCGTAGGATGCCTTTTGGATTATGTAACGCGCCCGGGACCTTTCAACGATGTATGGTAAGTATCTTCTCGGAATACATTGAACATTTCATAGAAGTTTTTATGGATGATTTTACGGTACATGGGGATAGCTTTGATGCATGTTTAAATCATTTGTCACTTGTGCTTAAAAGATGTGTAGATACTAATCTAGTATTGAATTCTGAAAAGTGTCATTTTATGGTTGAACAAGGGATAGTATTGGGGCACATAATTTCAGCTAGGGGTATTGAGGTCGATAAGGCAAAGATTGACGTCATTCAATCGTTGCCTTATCCTACTAATGTGCGTGAAGTGCGTTCTTTCCTAGGCCATGCAGGTTTTTATCGCAGGTTTATCAAGGACTTCTCTAAGATATCCACGCCCCTATGTGAGATTTTGAAGAAGGAAGCTACCTTTGACATGTCGAATGTGTGCAAGAAGGCATTCGACACTCTGAAAGCCCACCTCACCGAAGCACCAATCATCCAAGTACCCGATTGGTCTCTACCCTTTGAGATCATGTGTGATGCTAGTGATTACGCGGTGGGAGCCGTTCTTGGTCAAAAAGTCGGAAGAGCAATGCACGTCATCTACTATGCTTCCAAGACTTTGAACGGAGCTCAGAGGAATTACTCCACCACGGAAAAGGAGTTGCTAGCCGTGGTGTTTGCCCTTGAAAAGTTTCGGCAATATCTTTTGGGCACGAAGGTGATTATCCACACGGACCACGCTGCTCTTCGTTATCTCATGACGAAGAAGGAATCAAAGCCAAGACTCATTCGATGGGTTTTGCTCTTAAGCGAGTTCAATGTGGAAATCCGGGACAAGAAGGGAGTCGAAAACTCCGTAGCTGATCATTTGAGCCGGATTGTGCAAGAGGACGGTAAATTACAGGTTCAAATTCAAGATTATACAGAATTTGCAGAAATTGACCACGAATACAATCTTTTCGCCCTCCGGTCTTTCAAACCATGGTTTGCCGACATCATGAACTACCTGGTTCGCGAAGAATTCCCGCCGAACTACACCAAAGCTCAAAAAGATAGGATCAAGCGGGAATCACGTTTCTACGTTTGGGATGACCCCTACCTTTGGAGACATTGTGTTGACAAGGTAATCCGACGATGCCTCCCGGATAACGAGGTACAGTCTGTCCTTACTTTTTGTCATTCTCATGCATGTGGGGGGCATTTTGGGGCTAACAAAACGGCTAGGAAGGTATTGGACGCCGGCTTCTATTGGCCACACATCTTTCGGGATGCGTTTGCCTTTTGCAAAGCTTGCGACCGATGCCAAAGGGTCGGGAAAATTTCTAAACGAAATGAGATGCAACAAACACCATTAGTCTTTTGTGAAATTTTTGATGTTTGGGGTATTGATTTCATGGGACCCTTTCCTAGTTCGTTTGGGAATTTATACATTTTACTTGCGGTGGACTACGTTTCCAAATGGGTGGAAGCGACGGCCACCAGAACTGATGATTCCCGAGTGGTAGCAGGTTTCTTGAAGGAGAATATCTTTTCTCGTTTTGGGATTCCAAAGGCTCTTATAAGTGACCAAGGTACTCACTTTTGCAACAAGACGGTGAGTGCACTTTTAAAGAAGTACCATGTCACTCAACGAGTCTCAACTGCTTATCACCCCCAATCCAATGGACAAGCTGAGGTGTCTAATAGGCAAATCAAGGGGATTCTGGAAAAGACGGTGGCTCCTAATCGGAAGGATTGGAGTCTAAGGTTGGATGATGCACTTTGGGCGTATAGGACCGCCTACAAAACTCCAATAGGAATGTCCCCATATCGACTTGTGTTTGGGAAGGCTTGTCACCTTCCGGTGGAGTTAGAGCACAAGGCATGGTGGGCGGTGAAAAAATGCAACATGGAGTTGGATGAGGTAGGCGACTTTAGGAAGTTGCAAATCCAAGAGCTTGAAGAGATACGCCGGGATGCGTATGAGAATGCGGTGATCTACAAGGAAAAGACGAAGGCTTGGCACGACAAGAACATCTTGAGGAAAGATTTCAAGGTGGGAGACAAGGTCATGCTCTACCAATCTCGTCTTCAACTTTTTCCGGGTAAGTTGCGATCCCGGTGGAATGGCCCGTATGTTGTTGCTCGCGTCTTTCCTCATGGCGCCGTGGAGTTGTTTGACAAGGACAACCACAACGTCTTCAAGGTGAATGGTCAAAGGTTAAAACCTTACCATGAGGGATTCACCAAAGTGTCTTTAGATGAAATGGCTCTAGAAGAGCCAACTTTTGAAAATTGAAGACGGGAAACCAAGTCGAGCCACGACTCTAACCAAGATGCTTCTTGGGAGGCAACCCAAGGTATTCTTCTTTTCCCTTGAATTTCATTTTCTTTTTAATTGTTTTGTTTTCTATTTTCTAGGAATTCAAGACGAGAAGACGATGGTCGTTTGCTACTAAAGGAATTGACGGTCCTTCTTTTCGTTTATCTAAAAAAAAAAAAAAAAAAAAGAGAAAAGAAAAAGGAATTGACGGTTCATCTTCTACCCTTCTCCATCTCAGATTTCATCTTCTACCCTTCTCCATCTCATATTTCATTTTCTACCCCATCTACGTACCACACTTCCCATCCCCACCAATAAAACCCTCCCACCTCCCACTTCCACCATCCTCTACCTCACACCACATAAAATCCTCCCACCTACCACTTCCACCATCCTCTACCTCCCACCTCCCACTTCTCTTTCCCAACACCAAAACCACCACACCTTCCCTCTCCTCCGCACCACACCTCCGGCCACCGCGACCACCGCCGGGATCTGACCCTCCCGCGGCTCCAAACCCGCGCCCGCGGCTCCAAACCCGCGCCCGCGGCTTCGCCCTGCCAAGAAGCTCTCCGCCTCGCAGAAACCGCACCCGCGGCTCAAAACCCGCGCCCGCGGCTCCCTTCTTGCCAGAAATCAGAAAACGCAAAAAACCGCGCTCGCGGCTCCTAACCCGCGCCCGCGGCTTTAGCCTTTGTCGTCAATTTTTGCTGATTTCGGTAAGCTTTTCCGACAACCACACTCATCATTGTTGATTTTCTTACGCCTCGGGGAGGGCTATTGCTATTGTGCTGCTGCTGCTTGGAATCTTTGTTGTGTTGCGGATTTGTGGTAGAATTCGGTTTGTGTAGACATTTTGATGGCTGCAGCAGGGACGTCTCGAGGCCACAAAAATGATTTGTGGCAACAACAGGTTCAGGCTAACTTAGCCTTTTTAAGGGCTAAGCAGTGTATCATCACAAGATTTTTCCATCGACGTACGCTCGATGATTTGGGTATGACTGCGTGCACTGAGGCCATGCTTGAGCACGCAGGATTGCATGGTTTCTTGTTCAGGTCAGCTCCCACTCATGCCGAGGCCACATATCAGTTTCTGGCGAGCCTCAAGTCCAAGACCATCTCTGAGACCACATTTATCTCAGCCATCCAGTTCATTTACAATGGACGATCCTATACGGTTCAGGCTGAACAACTGTGCACCATCTTGAGAATCTCTCAGGTTCCCTCTGAAGATTATGACACTGCAGTTGGTGACAGCCCTACACAGGTCTGGTACACGTGGACGGGACAGGTTCGGGACTCCCATGGTAATGATTATAATGCTAAGATGTCCCATCCATGTCTCCGCCTGACACAGCGGGCTCTATCTATGGCCTTCTTTGGGCTTTCTGAGGTGAACAAGGTGCCTGCTTACCAGCTGAAGTATCTCTATGCTCTTATGCCGGAATGTCAGGTGATTCCGGATTGGCTCTCACTGTTTGTTCACTCCTGCAAGACAGCCCGCTCGAAACCAAGGGGTCAGATTGCTTTGGGTGGCATGATCACCCTCATCTTAGAGGCTGTCGTCCCCGATTGGGAGACTCTTGACTGCGTAGGTAGTCCGGACCCCTCAATGGGTCCCTATTTGCTGGATGCCACATTTCTGCAGACTCGACTTCGGTGGCTCAAGTCTGTTACAGTCGATGCGGACGAGCGTATGTGGGTTTGGCTCGGTCCTCCCGAGATTGCTCTCACAGAGGACTTTGCTTATGGGCCAGCACATACTTTCAGGATCAACCCTTTACCCGCTCCCCCTCGTGCAGCTCCTCGACAACGAGCTCGAGGTGGGATCAGCATCCAGGAGCCGGATCAGCAGTCCGTTGACCTTGATGATGAGGATGATGATGACTTCTAGGAGCATGCCCCTCGATTTCAGCCTCAGAGGCAATGGGGCGAAGGCTCATCATCTGCAGCCCCTGCTGACATACCTTGGGAGCAACGTCTATTCGAGCGGATTGAGTTTGTCTACCAGTCGGTTCAGACGGTAAACCAAAATGTTGAGAGGCTGCAGCAGTCGGTGGATGACTTGTGGCTCGACATGCAGGCTCGTTGGCCCGACTATCCAAACCGGGATGACCCGGATCAGTGAGCTTCTTTCTCTCTTCCTCATTATTTTTCTATGTCTTACACACTGGGGGCATTGTGCACTTCATGTATGGGGGAGGGGAATTAGTTCATTGCTTATCCTAGAGTAGTTTCATTTCCTTGTTATTTCCCTTTGGTTTTTTGAATTTGGTTTGTACTTTGCATGGAATTAAAAACAGAAAAAGCCACAAAAATACGAAAAAAGGCAAATGAAAATCCTGGGATGGAAAAATCCATGCAATAAGCGGGTAGTTCGGCTTGCATTAGGCTTGGAAAAAAAGGACTTGAGGGCGGTAAGGAATGGTGAGATTGAAAATGAAATGAGTGGCTAGGTGAAAACCTTTCGGGGCGCCTAGGCAAAATGAGTGAAATGAGTGTCTTAGGACAAAATTTTTTGCATGTTAACCACTATGGAGGACCAAATTGATAGATTTCTTTCTCATCATATTGTTTGTATACTAAATGTGTTAGTGATTTGTAGTTTCTTTCTTTTTCATACTTCCTGAGATCTTTGAGTGATTATTGTAAAAGAGTAAGTTTCTTTTAGCTTACTCGGGGACGAGCAAGGTCTAAGTATGGGGGAGTTTGATAAGCGGTGTTTTACATACCACAACTATGGATTATTAGCTAGTTTTGTATAGGATTATGTAATTTGTTTCTATGTAATCTGTATCATGGAGCTGTTCGAGAGAAAATTTACATACGAGATTCCAAGAGATGATACGAAGCATTGGAAGCATTGAAGCATAAAGAAGAAGCTGCTGAAGACGAAGACGAAGACTTGAAGAAATCAGTAGCTGCTACCTCAGACGACACAGCCGCACCCGTGGGTCTCAAGCCGCACCCGCGGGTTTCACCCTCAACCAAGGATCCGAGAAAGCACAAGCCGCGCCCGCGGGGCCCAAACCGCGCCCGCGGCCCTCTGCCATTCTGAAATTCTGGAGAATCCAAAATCGCGCCCGCGGCTCTCAACCCGCGGGTGCGGTTCTTCGACAGAAGAATCAAATTAATGTCTTTTCCATTTGAAGTAATTTGTGTTCAATTCTGTAACTTTCCACACGTTTTTATTACCTTAATTTGGTTGTTACAATGGCTGATGACTATTTAGGTTGTGGATGATCATCCTTGATCAGAAACCTTTTGTATACCTTTTGTTTACTTAAGTTTTTGGAGAGTTTTTCACAAACTTATGAGTTGCTAAAGTTCCTTTGTTTCACTTGGCGTTTGAAGCTTTTAGATTCAACAAGTTGTGAGTTTATCCTTTCCCTTTGTCTACTCTTTGATTGTCTCAACTCTCTTGTTTGTATTGTCCATGAAGTAGATTTACTACTTTAGATTGATCACCTAAGTTAGTTTTATCTTATTCATATTGCTAGAGTTTGATACTTCTAGTTGAATTATCATACTTGTTGTGTAGCACAATCTATTATCATGAACTAGTTGTGATTGTTATTAGAGAAGAGAATTGAGTACATGTCGAGTATCCGACTAGTTGTCGATGATATTGCATGTATCTATCTATTCCTGAATGCATTGCTACTTTGTTATTGAACTTTGATAGTTTCAAGGTTATAATCGAGTAAGGGTTATTAGGACTAGTTGGACTAATAACTATTCAAGAACAAGAATTAGAACGATCACTCGAGGACTTGAGATAGGGTGAAAAGGATTCTAAGATCAACTTGTTAATCTAATTGTGGATAATCGCTAAGTGGAACACTTCGCTTAATATTGTTATAACCAAGTTGACATTCGATACTTCATATTAAAACCATTAACCCCCCCCCCCCCCCCCCCCTTGGTTACGTTTATTGGTTAGTCATTGTGATAACTTAAGAATTTGATAAACTGATTCTCTTGGGATTCGACCCTTGCTTGTGCACTATATTACTTAGTTTGCATGTTAGGATTAATTGACTTGGCACACGACAAATTCGCCTCGTCAACAATCAAAAACCCCCCTGGTTACTTGTTACTTGTTCGTTAGTTGGTATTTCGCTTGACTGCATAGTGATTGGTGTTTTGATTCCCTTGGGTTCGACCTCTACTTGCTTGTTATACTTTAGTTAGTGTTTAGAGTTTTCTTTGATTTGGCACTACGACTTTAGCCTCATCACTCGCGTTCTGCGAGGACACGTACACTCGTGGAACGCGAGATTAGCATGCATGAAATTAACCTAATTTTTTGCTAATCTCGCGTAACGCGAGTGTCACGTATCTCGCAGAATGCGAGTGACCCGGCGTTGTTTGAATAAAGCACCGGGCTGTATATAAGAACCGTGATTATCTAGTTATTCTACTAGTTCTATTTTGTTCATTTCGTCTTGATTTAGTTTTGACAGATTGAACATTGGGTATTATTTTAATGTCTTCCTTCTCTATTTTTTTTAGACTTTGAGTATTGTACCTTTATTTTACAGTACTTAAAGCGTGTAGATTGCTTCCCTAATGCAGTTATTGCTTACAGAATTATGTTGACTATTCCTTTAAAAAATGAGCAAGAATCTCTACATAGTACGGAACGGACCCACAGTATGTACCTCACAAGAAATTTTCTGGATGATAAAAGCCAAAGCCTCAAGCATGCCATCAGTGTTATTGACACTTTGAGGAGCAGATTACTCTGAGAGTGTGGCTGATTGGTCATCCTGCATAACAATTTTCAGAAGCATACAATTAAGAAAAACATTGGTAATAATGGAGAGATAAAAATGAAGTGAAGGATGATGATAATACAGTAACATCACTTGAGAGTTTTTATTTTAAGAGAGTTCTTATCTTAAGAGAAAGTTCTCATTTGATCCTTCCTCTAGATTTATAATAGTGATCTTTGTATATATTTTTTTATTGAATTGTGTTAAAATAAGAAAATAATATTATTTTTTGGTTAAGAAGGAAATGATAGCAATAGAATTAGATTAATTATCTTCAAACATATATTATTTAACTTTTTATTTTTGGAAAAAATGACATGTGTAAAATAATGACGTGACATAGCTTATAACTAGTATGTGTTCCCGTGACATTCACGGGGTCGCATATATTAAATATTATACTATAAGTAATACTCTATAGTATTTTATAGTTTTTTATTTATGGTTTGTGATTTACCGTTTATAGTTTAAGTTATAATTAGATTGATAATAAAATGCAAAAGTAAAGATATAAGAAATAAGATATACTCAGTAACATGGTAAAAAGTTAGAAAATATATAATATATATTTTATATATTTTAAATTTTATAATAGGATAAAAGATTACATAAGAATAATATAATCTATTACATATCTTTTTATTTTATTTTTCCTTATTTGATCTATTTTTTATAACAAAAGATAAAATTGGAAGTAGCAACCATATGAGAATATAGATAAAGAATATGTAGACATAATATTTATCAAGTGTATTAGATTATATTTGGATATTGCGTACAAATTAGATAAAAAAAGGGTTTTTTACCGGTAATCACCCGTATAATAGCTCATATTTCCCAAAACCACCCATTTAATCAAATATTACCGAAAATCACCTGAATAAAGCACTTTGTCACTCAACAACCACCCCTCACTAACTTTCGTTTAAAATTTATGACACGTGTCATATTATATAAATTTATTATTCGAAATTACTGAAACCACCCCTCCAAAAAATTTGAAGGGCATTCTAAGGGCATTTTTGCCCTTAGAAGATTTTGGAGGGGTGATTTCAGTAATTTCGGATAATAAATTTATATAATATGACACGTGTCATAAATTTCAACGGAATTTAAGTGAGAGGTGGTTGTCGAGTGATAGAGTGCTTTATTCGGGTGGTTTTCGGTAATATTTGATTAAAGAGGTGGTTTTGGGCAATATGAGCCATTATACGGGTGGTTTCCGGTAAAAAACCGTAAAAAAAATTAGGAAAAAGATAATCAATTAATTAAATAAAGATTTTTTTTTGAAATTTCCTAAATATGTGACATTTTTATTAATTTTTTAAGAAATGATGATGTGTCAAATGACATAGTAATGAGGTGGCATAGCTCAGAGGTCGACACAAAGGCGAATTGAACGTAAGGATGACATGTGTTAAACACCGTTCTGTTTTAGTATATGTATAGATATGAGGTGGGTTCTATGGGGAACTGTTCTTAAGTTAAGAACTAAGAACCCATCTGAGCCCTTGAAATTTTGTAATCAACGCACCAGATGAAGCCACGTAGGCTTTGGAAATAAAAGGGAGAAAATGAATGCGGTGGCAATTTTGACAATACCGCAAATTTTTCAGAAGTAGACGAAAACACCCTTCCCCTTTCTCCCCCTTCTCTCTCGCTCTCGCCCGATCGATTTCCTAGAATCTCGCTAGTTTCAACAGCAATTTCCTGATAATCCCGCAAATTTCCACTAAATCTACGCTTGCAAGCTCAAGATTTCGATCGATATCTTGCTTCTAGTTGGTGTTTTCTTTGATTTAAGTTCACACGATGGATTCAGGTCAGTTTTCGAAACTTCTGGGGTTCGAGATTTGGAAAATCCTAAAAGCTTCATATTCTAAGATATTGTTCACTATAATCGCTACGAATTAGGAAGTCTCAGCAGTTGTTTTCAAGATTTTGAACTTTACATATGTTTTGAAGCACCAAAGCAAGAAAAAAACCGGTTTCTACATTGAACTTAGGGTCCATTGAACAAATATTTAGGGTTCATACATGTCGACTATGAAACACCTAGTTTTATGAAGGTTCAACACTTGGATTAATGTTCAACACTTGAATTAGATAGAATCTTCAAACTTGATACGAAGAATATGAATTTTATGAAGTTCATAAGGTCGAACTGTTAGGTTCATAGGCTTAGACTGTAAGGTTCATACATGCCAACTATGAGACACCTAGTTTTATGAATATTAATTTTATGAAGGTTCATATGGTCGAACTGTTAGGTTCATAGGCTTAGACTGTTAGGTTCATATGATAGATGTCAAAACATTGAAAGCTTAGTATTTTTAGCCTACATAAAATTCAGGTTCATTAGTATTTGGTTCATAATATTTCAATAGTAGGTTCATGATAGTTAGAGCTCTTCATATGACAATTTCTAGTGTATTAGACCAAAAATAACAGGTTCATTCATTTTATAATAGAGATTTTGCACTATTTTCATAATTTCAAGATCTTATGCATAAGGTTCATAAAATGATATAAGTAGGTTCAGGACTGTTAGAGAAGTTTAGGACTATTTTAGAAAGAGTAGATTCTTTAACAGTCTGAACTTTTGCATTAAAGCTCAAAAGGTTTTCATAAAATTGAATGTACTTAAGTTCATGCTTGGATGAAATTAGGTTCATTAGATTATTACTAGAGGTACATACATATATTTTGAAAAGTGCATGTCTTAGAACAACTAATATAACTTGTTGTTTTATGAAAATACAGGGAAAGATGAAGGGGGTGTGATAAAAACTTATGTGCTAAGATTCAAACTTACAGAGCAGAAATCAAAAACTGTAATAACTCGAACAAGCCCACGCAAGAGAAAGGACCCTGAAGAAATGGATGATGAGGTACAAGAATCATCTGAGAAAACAATATCTGATAAGCAAATATCAGAAGACATAGAACACAACACAGAAGATGAGAGCAAACAGGAAGAAGTAGGTTCGATATCTAAGAAAAGGAAAAACATATCAAATAGGAAGAGTTTCAACAAGGAAAAGAAAGGCAATAATTCAAGTTGTTGAACCAAGATATAGAGTGACAAAAGCTACAAACCCAAAAGTAGACATCAAGACATTGAAGAATGTTGTAAATGAACCAACAGATTTCAAAACAAGGACGGTGCCACATTTACTTGTTACCCCTATAAAGAGTCTGAAACAACAAAAGCAAGAGGTGATACAGAAAATAGGATTTGGGAGCATTCTGGAATTGAAGCTGGTGACCATTCCAAAAGAACTTGGAGGCTGGCTTACAGAACAATTTGATGTAGAGCAAAGTGTTATATTTCTAGATGACGAAACATTCATCAATGTAGATGCAAAGGAAGTTCAAAGAATCTTGAGTATCCCAAATGGAGTTGTGCCCTTTGTTAGAGGAGGTGAAGAAGAAAAAGACAAAAAGAGGGTAAAGGAATGGAAAAATTTCTTGAGATCAACAGAAGTACGTCCAACTCATGTTGCAAATTTAATGCTGTCTTCAAAGGATGAGTCTTGGTTCATTCGATCCTTCCTTGTTTTGTTCTTAAGTACTTTGATGGACTTATCTCAGAAAGACACTGTACTTCAGTCACTGATGGTTGATCAAATTGAAGATGTTGAGAGCATAAGCTAGTGTCAGTTTATTGTGGACACATTAAAACTGAGAATAGGAGAATAGAAGAAGAAAGGAAAGACTGGATTTTGTAACGCACCAATACTTGTACTTTTGGTAAGTGTGTTCAAATTGCTACACTTATTGTTGATCATACATATTTTTTATACTAACAATGTGTCTTAATTTTCTTGCATTTTATAAAACAGCTACTGTATGTGGACAATCTTCGGGAACCTGGAATGAAAACTTCAAAATCAAGCCCTGCCTTCTTGGGTTTAACAGATGAGAACTTAGCAGAAACATTGGGGAAACAGAAGGTGACGAAAAAGGAAAGGAAGGAAACAAATGCACAGACACCTAAAGCATTTGGAGAAGAGTACTTGCAGGTAAATAAAAATAACTTGAAGAACAAACTCATAAAATAAAAAATTTAGGTGCATGTGGTTTTGGGTTCATGAGCTAAGACTAGTAGGTTAATGAACATTGTAATCAAGGTTCATCAATATGAAAACAATAATGTTAAGTTATTTATCTGATGATTCATTAAAATAAACAAGGTTCATGGAATTTGAAATCAAGGTTCATGACCTTAGCATAGTAGGTTCATGGAGTTTGAAATCAAGGTGAATGTGGTTTTTAGGTTCATGTGCTTAAACTAGTAGGTTCATGAAGTTTGTATTTAAGGTTCAACAATATGAAAACACTTATTTCAAGTTATTTATCTGATGATTCCTTAATATAATCAGATTAGGTGCATCTGGTTTTAGCTTCATGAGCTTAGACTAGTAGGTTCTTGGGGTTTGAAATAAAGGTTGGACAATATGAAAACAGTTGTTTCAAGATAATACACTTATGAATAAAAAAATATAAAGATTAGGTGGACATTATATTAGGTTCATGAGCTTTAACTTGTTGGTTCTGCATATTTGAAATCCAAATTCATCATCATGACAGGGTTAGTGATTTTGAACTAGTAGGTTCAGGAATATGAACATGTAGGTTCATACAGTCTGTGTTTAAGGTTCATTAATATTATGTAGCAGGATCAGTTATATAAAAAGATAGGTTCATTATTTGAATTTATTAAAAGGTTCATAGTTTTATTAATCTTAATTGTTCTAGCAGGTTCATTATTATGTGCTAGCAGGTACAAACATATGTACTAACTGGTTCATTTGATTAAGTACAATATCTAATATTTAATTTATATTAACAGGGATAGTTGACAAGGTTCACAAGCCAGAACATAGTGCTTGAAAACTCAATGCTTGAAATTTGGGTCATGTATAAAGATTTACCACATTCATTAAGGGAAGACAAAAGAGTGAGGTGCATGATTGAAACAGCTAAGGCACTGATGCAGAAAAATGGGGGAGAAGAAGAACAATTGTTTGATTATGAAAAAGACTACAAAGATTCAAATCATCCTTTCTGGTCTGATCCAAGATTTATTGAGTGCATGAAACTTCTACCAAAGACAGAGGATGCAAGGAAAATGATGTCAAGGTCATCAGATCCCAAAGATGGTGATACTTGGAAAGCTCTGAGTAAAATTCTTCCTGAAATTGAAAACCTTAGTGAAGATAGTGTTGTGAATGAGAAAAACAAGAACAAAATGATAGAGACAACTGAGAAGGTTCAAGATGTGGCGAGTGAGAACAGTGGATCAAATGGGAAGCAGAAAGTTGTATTGCAGACGACAACTGATGAAGATGATACTGAATCAAATGACATGTTTAAGGGATCTGATGATGATCATATACCTTTGGAAAAAAAAATTTGATCAAATCAGGAGAGAAGGAAAAGAGGCAAAGCAGCTGGTACAAGAAGAAGAATATTTTGATGAATTAGAAGGCCATAGTAAAGTAATGGATGATGACAGTGAAAGTGAAGAAGGTTCAGAAGATGGTGTTGAAAAAACATCTCAAGACAAGGTTAAAGAACTTGGGGAGGAAGAAGAACCAGAGGATGAGGACATAAATAAAGAATTTGCTGCAGGGGATAACGAAGACAATACACAACAACAAATTATTGAACCTGAAGTGAAGTCCAAATACCAAGATCTAAATGAAGATCATGAAACAGTGGAAGCCAATCAAGTTGTCAATGAACCAGAAGTGAATGTGGAAGAAAAAGAAGTTGACAACAACAGAAAAATCAGAGATCCTGAACAAAACATAAAATTGCCACAAAGCACTGAGAGGGTGAAATAGTTGAAGACACTCCTATGAAAAAGAATGCAGAAGAAGAGGTGAACACAGAGAAATCAATAGAATCATCTGAAAGAGAAGAAAATTAGGAAAGAAATGACGGATCGTTGTTTGAAGGGTCAAAATTAGAAGCTCAGACTGTGCAAGAAAAAAAGACAATATTCAGTGAACATGAAACAAGAAATGAACTAGAAGAAGGAAGTAATGAACCAGAAGAATACACTGAACCAGTTAGGAACAATCGCGGGGAAAAAAATAGAAGAACAAACAAATCCGAAAGATGCTGATCCAGATAACCTACTAACTGAGATGGAAGGATCAAAGATTGAAGGTTCAAGGGATGAAGAAGAATCACAAGATCAAAACCCACAGGAATCACAAGCAGAGAGAAACAATGAACCTGTACCAGAGGAGGAATTACAAGACATAGAGGAAGAGGATTTAATTAGGGAGCATCGACGTCGTTTATGAAAGAAAGGGGAGACACGCTAAGGGGAAGAAGATAAAAGATGAACAAACAAAGGATGTTGGACCTAGGACGAGGCGAGCAGGACCAATACTGAAAAGTCCATTCAGAACTAGGGAGATCAAAATTTTATTGAAAGAGACTCAAGAACAAAAAGAAATTTCAAATTACGTGCAAGATATTGGATCCAATGACAAGTCAGTTAAAATACTACCTTGAAGGCTTTTATTCAATCTTAATTCTTATAGTATCTGAGAAACTATCTTATTTATTGATTTGCCATAGGGAGGTGTTGTTCAAAGATCCCCTTAAAGAAATAACAAGTGTTGAGTTGAGGTGAGATGATAACAAGATATACGCCCGGGTTATGTATGATTGGACTTCTGTGTTAAACCAGAGAGAGAACTTTCGTAGCATCAACAACCCTAACAGAGTCTTCATGTACACAATAACTATGGTAAGGCATTCTAATACAAAAATCCACAGTTTTGAATAATTTTGGAGTGTCATAGATGAGATGTTATCGGAGGGGCATAATTGAAATTGTAGGTTTAGGGAGTGTAATCTTGAATGATAAAAAACTAAGATGTTTACACTACAAATGTTGGTTCATTGATGACACTTGTTATAACAACAAAATAAGCAGGATGATTTGTACAATTTGAACATCAACATGTTGAATGCAAGGATAATGGTGGATGGGCGTGAAATGAGAGACATTGACATGGTAAGGATTGAAAGAGATTTATTCAAAAGACACTATTTATCTAAATAGTTTCAATAGAGATAATAAGAATGTTGATATCTATAAACTTGCAGGTTTTAGTGCCAGTTCAGAAAACTACCTTGCACTTCTACACAATATGATTTGACATCAAGAACTCATCAGTTCAAGTACTGGATACCCTAAACAATGATGGAAGGACTGATAGATACAATGTATCTATTGAAAAAGCTGTAAGTTTAACCAACCATTTTCCTATCTATAGTTACAAAGTAAATTTCATTATATCGCTTTAATGTAAGGGAATTTGGATTGCAGACATATTGGTTATCTCAAACACTGAACACTGCAACCCTGCATGCAAGACGTAAAAAGATTGAGGAAGCAAAGAAAAAGCCAATAATTGTTCAAATGCCATGGATTGAACGAGGAGACATGACCAACCCGGGCTTGTTTTGCATGAGGAATATGGAGCTCTACATGGGCAACCATAATGAACAGTGGGAGAAAGAGATCGGTTTGAAGAACAAAGACAAGTGCATGAAAGTACTTAGAAGAAAGTATATGCATGCCATTGTAACCTCAGACGCAAACAAAGTAAAGGATCAAGTTATGGAGAAGATGAGGAGCACAATTGCAACTGAATAGAAGTAAAACAGTGACCGGATTTCTGCAGTGGAAAAATTATGACTGTTTTGAATTTGCGTTATTAGCTAAAGTAATTTCAGATACAGATTCATTTGGTGTCTAAGATGTTGGTATTAGACTTTTAAGATTGGAAAAAGTTTGAAGAATGACTAAGATTTATAGGTGTTGTTTTGTCGTTCTTTGTTAACAGCTTCACACAAAATACACTCTGAGGTTCATCAAAATAAAACAACAAGGTACAACAAAAAAAAATAGAGGTTCAGCAAAATACAAAGAGAGGTTCACCATAATACACAGTAAGGTTCAACCAAATACACATTAAGTTCTATGTATTGACAAGGTTAAATAAAGATTACTATGTACCCACTCGTACCAAATAATATTACACAAGATCATCAAAATTCACTGTGAGGTTCATCGAAACTTTGAACAAGGTTCATCGAAACTTTGAACAAGGTTCATCCAGATACAAATTGAAGTTCACCAGAAAATAGAGTATGGTCCAAACAAAAATAGATAGAAACTTCAAAAGTTTTGACCAGGCTCACCAAAATTAAAGAAAAAATAATCATGAACCTACTTGATCAAAGTCACAAACATACTTGTACAAAAACCATGGACCTTCAAAGTGTTCTCTTTCCCAAATAACAAGCTTATTCACACTTTGGAACGTAAGTTATTTACTACCGAAACTCAAACGAAGCGCGCTATGCGCGCTTCGTATAATTTATTCTTACGAGGCGCGCATAGCGCGCTTCGTTTTAACAATTTTGTATTGTCTTGGTATCTTCAAAAGTTTTGACAAGGTTCACCAAAATATAATCAATTAAACCATTACTGAGAAATTGATCATGAACCTACTTGATCAAAGGCAGGAACCTACATGTTCAAAACCATGAACCTTCTTGTTAGAACCATGAACCTTCTCTCATTTTGAATAAAAAAAATTTAATTAATTTCCTTCCTAATATATAGAAAAAACGGTTCCAATTCTCTCATTTTCCACTTCACCGTCTCCCCTAGCGCTTAACCTTCTCTCCAGAAATTTCACACGCTCTCAACTTCGTCCTCTTTCTCCCAACTTCTTCCCCTATCGCTCAAACCCTATTAACGGCAAGAAGAATCAAGAGAAGAAGGAAGGACATCAATGGATTCCAGAAAACTATCTGGAGAAATGAAGAAATGTGCTCAGGAAACCAGTCAATCTGAATAAACAAGGGAAGACAAAGGTAAATAGAAAATCTTCAACCAATTTCTCTAGGGTTTCATTAAAAGTTATAAACGGTTACTTAACATTCGAAATCTGCATCAATACAAAAACAAATATCTGATTTGTTTAGAACATGAAAAAAATCAATTTTTTAGGGTTGATGAAGATATAGATAGAACGAGATATAGGACAATAGGATGAACTTTATTTGTTGAAGAAAAATCGTAATAAAAAGTTAAGATTTACAAAAAAAAAAAAATACAGGTTCATCATATATGAATGCAGGTTCATTGATTATATCTTAATGATAATGCAGGTTCTTCAGAGAAAAGACATAAAGCAAATGATGATTTCAAAAAAGATTACCTCTATGACTCGGATGACGAAGATGCACCAATCACGTTATCTGCATTTGCACTTTGCCCTAAAAAGAGCATTCCTCTGAGAGGTCCGTCAGGGCAGTGTCCTTCATCCCATATGCAGAAAATAATGGAAAAAAAACAAGATGGAAGAAGCTGGTAAATGATGTGGCATATGAGGCTTCTGTAATTTGAATTATAAGAAGAATATGAAAATATATTTTAATGAACTTGTTCTTTGAACACGATACCAGAATCATATATATTTGAGTGTAGGTTCATTGATGAACTCTTATTGATAATGCAGGTTCTGATGACCAAGATCCACCAATCACATTATCTACATTTGCACTTTTCCCTAAAAAGAGCATTCCTCTGAGAGGTCCGTCAGGGCAGCGTCCTTCAACCCATATGCATAAAATAATGGGGGGAAAAACAAGATGGAAGAAGCAGGTAAATGATGTGGCATATGAGGCTTCTGTACTTTTAATTATAAGGAGAATACGATAATAAATTGGGATTATGAGTTCAGGTTCAATGATTGTTGATAAGATTCACACAACAAATAATTATATTATTATGAACCTGTTAGACAAATGCTTATATTTGATTGATCAAATGCATGAAAAAAAAAAGATGTAGAAGTGATTGATATATCATCAGAAGAGAATGATGAAGAAGAACAAGAATCCCAAAAGGAAGTAGGAGTGGATTCTGATGTTGATTGGAACGAAGAATGTGATGAACTACAATAAGAAGAAGAAGAAGAAGATGAAGGACAAGAACAGGGGGAAATGGACATTGAAAAGAAGGTTCAAAAGGGAGATGATGAGAAGCACAACATCAGCTGAATAGATGAGGAACAAGGTTCAAAAGGAGGTTCAAAACATTGACTGGATTGATTGCACTAGAAAAATTAAAACTATTTTAGACATGTGTTTTGTGTTTTAGATGTTGGTTTTAGACTTTTAAGATTTGAAAAAGTTTGTAGAATGACTATGATTTAAAGGTGTTGTTTTTTTGTTCTATATTTAAAGCTTCACTCAAAATTAACTGTGAGATTCATCAAAATAAAACAACAAGGTTCAACAAAAAAACACAGAGGTTCAACAAAGTACAAAGACAGGTTCACCACAATACCCAATATGGTTCGACCAAATTCACAGTGAGGTTCATCAAGATACATATTGAGGTTCAACAGAATATACGGTAAGGTTCAAACAATAATAGACAGTAAGTTCAAAAGTTTTGACAAGGTTCACAAAAATTCAAATTAAACCATTATTGAAAAAATGTTGATACTTGATCAAAGGCATGAACCTACTTGTTCAAAACCATGAACCTACTTGTTTAGATCCATGAACCTAGCCCTGCCATAAATGAATGACGTAGTATACACAAGAAAGGGTAATAACATAGCAGGTTCAAACAATTTGGTTAGCAAGTTCACAAAATAACATAATAGGTTCACACAATTTGGGTAGCAGGTTCACAGACAATAAATATGCTGAACAATTTTTTTATTATTATAATTTTTTTTAAAAAAATTATTTTCCTTATATAAAAAGAAGACGGTTCCACTTCCCTCATTTCCCACTCCACCATCCCCACTCGCGCTCTCCACTTCTTCCACTCCAAAAATTCAACTGCCCTCAACTTCTTCCTCTTTCTCCATAAATCAAACCCGAATCACAAACAGAAAATGAAGCAACTGTTAACGGCAAGAAGAAATAAGAGAAGAAGCACATCAATGGATTCCATAACACTTTCTGGAGAAATGAAGAAATGTGCTCAGAAAACCAGACATCCAAAAAAACGAGGAGAGACAAAGGTAAATACCAAATCTTCAACCAATTTTTCTAGGGTTTCATCAAATGTGTGAAATGGTTACATTAAATTCGAATACTGCATGAATTCAAAAACAAAAAACTTGTTTGTTTAGAACATGGAAAAAAATCAATTTTTTAGGGTTGATGAAGATATAGAAGAGAACGAGAAATAGGTAAAATGTAATGAACATTATGTGTAGTAGTAAAACAGTCATAAAAAGTTAAGATTTACAAAAAAAATACAGGTTCATTATATCTGGATGAAGGTTCATTGATTAACTGTTTTTGATAATGCAAGTTCTTCAAAGAAAAGAGATAAAGAAAGTGATATCTCCAAAAAAGATTATGTGTATGACTCAAATGACGAATATCCACCGATCACGTTACAGACATTCGCACTTTGTCCTAAAAAGAGCATTCCTCTTAGAGGTCCCTTTGGGCAGGGTCCTTCCCCACAAATGAAGAAAAGAATGAAAAAAATAATCAAGATGCGAAAAGCAGGTAAATGATGTGGGATGTAGTATTAGTGGTTCATAGGTTCATTAGAAGTACAAGCATTATATCTGAATGTAGGTTCATTGATTTTCTGTTTTTGATAATGCAGGTTCTTCCGGAAAAAAGGATAAAGAAAGTGATAACTTGAGTAGAATGGAACAAAGAACCAAGATGCGAGAAGAAGGTATATAAAGAGTCTATGAGGCTTTTGTACTTTGAATTATTCGAATTCCACTATTAATATAGGTTCAATTAATGGAATTAGAGGTTCATGGATTCAGTAGAGGTTCATGGGTTCAGTAGAGGTTCATGGGTTCAGTAGAGGTTCATGGGTTCAGTAGAAGTAATATAGTGAAGGTTATGATTTTAGTAACAAAAAAGTCAAAGAGATGTGTTTTATGTACTGTGACCAATTCCTATGTTCATAATCATTAGGTTCATGACTATAAGAGATGTCTGAGATAATATTCAATGTCATTATGAGTTCAGGTTCATAGGATTCAAACAACCAATAATTATTCTTATTATCAATCTGATAGACATAAATGCTTTTGCAAATGCTAACCAATTCCTATGATCAAATGCAGAAAAGAAAAAGGAAAGAGAAGTGATTGATATATCATCAGAAGCGGATGATGAAGAAGAACAAGAACCATAAAAGGAAGAAGGAGTGGATTCAGATGCTAACACTAAATGGAATGAACCATAAATGAAAGAAGATGAAGAACAAGCAACAGAGGAGGAGAAAGGAAAGAAAACAGAGAGGGAAATGAACAAGGAACCATAATCTGAAGAAGATGAGGCTAGCACTGAAGACGAGGTTCAAAGAGATGGCAATGAACCAGAGTCTGAACCAGAGTCAGTAGAAGCTGAGGCTGGCACAAATGAGTCTCTCTCAGAAGCATATGAGACAGAGGAAGAAGAACCTCCAAGAAGAAAGTAAAAAGCTAGAGTAAAGAAGGAAACCAAAATGAAAGCTCCAAAGAAAGAGAAAGCAGGTAAGGGCACATACAAATTTATGACCAGAAATATCCCAATAACTTTTGTTGAAGCAATTGAGTCAATGAAATTCAACAAAGATAAAGTAACAAAAAAGCTGACTCCCATAGAGTGTTGGCCTCAGAGGGAGAAGTGGGTTGAGGAATTGGGATTCAAGATACTCTTGGATTTGAAGGTTATGAGCTTGCCAGGACACCTAGCAAATTGGGTGTTGGAGAAATTTGATGCACACACATGTTCCATTACTCTACAAAATAGAATAGTGCTAAAGATCACAGAGGAAGATATTCAACGTGTTCTTGGATTACCTAGAGGAGAAATCAGAGTAGCGAGGCCAACCAAGAATATAAATGATAGGAAGCTGCTACAAAGGTTGAAGAACTATTTAGGAAGAGGAAAATATACAACAAAGCTTGTTGCAGAAAGGTTGAACTCATCTTATGATGAGATATGGTTCAAAAGGTTATTCACAACCTTGGTCATATCTGTATTGATTGAATCAAGTCAGAAGGGGACAACTTTGCAAAATTTGTGGATGGACGGGGTTCAAGATATCCATAGGAAAAACTGGTGCAAGTTCTTACTTGATTCTCTGATTGAGACAAAGCTCGAATGGTTGGAGAACAAAAAAAGATTCTACGGAGGACCAATTTTGTTCCTAGTTGTAAGATTTATTTAATTATGATTTTCAAAGTTCAATAACGTACAGGTATAGGCCAATGAACCTACAATAGAAGATTCATGAACCTACAGCAGTAGGTTGATGAACCTACAGTAGCATATCCATGAACCTACGGTAGAAGGTTCATGAACCTACGGCTGTATGATGACGAACCTATAGTAGAAAGTTCATGAACATATGGTAGAAGGATCATGAACCTTCAATAGAAAGTTCATGAACCTATAGTAGAAGGTTCATGAACCCACAGCAGTAGGTTCTTCAATGGATGAACCCCAATACATCATTGATGAACCTACGGCTGTACGAGGATGAACCTACGGTAGAAGGTTCACGAACCCATGAAAGTAGGTTCTTCAATGAATAAACATACAGTAAAAGGTTATGGGATCCTAATCTTTAATTATTATTGATGAACCTACTGTTATAGGCTAATGAACCTAAAACAGCGGCTTGATGATATCACAAACTAAATATATTATATGATATTGAAAATGATCTACCTAACACAAACCTTACTTTTTTACTTGTGTGTAGTTGTTTTATGCTGACAAGGTGAAGAAGAATGAAGATATTGATCCTGTATTTCTGGGATGGGACTCAACAACACTAGGAAAATTCACTTGTAAGAAAATCCAAGAAGGTAAGCCGAGGTTTGATTTTAACACACCAAACCAAAAAAAAGAGAAAGATGGAAAAAGCTAAGGAACCAGAAAAATCAAAGAGAAAGAAGACATCTGGACCAAGCAGCACGGAGAAAGCTAAGGAGCCAGTTAAAACAAAGAGAAAGAGTTCATTTGGACCAAGTAGTATGGAGGTAAATATTATTCTACATAAAAAAATATATAATCCTAAGCCCTATGCTGAAAATTTATTGATTTGATTGTTAATTCTGAATTTTGAAGGCTTGGATCACATCTTTTACCAATAAAAGGGAATCTATGACAAAGGAGATTCATGAGATGGCTAGCTTGATGAGCTACACACAAGAAGAGATGGAGGATGACCCCGCTGTAATACTGATGAAGTCAATTGTAGAGAAGCTTAAAGAAGGAAATGGAGATACAGATGCTGAAGCAGGGTCATAACGAGTAAATTCACAGATGGGAGAATATTCTGAAGAAGAGGAAGAACAGAATGAAAATGTAAATGAATTATGAAATTAAACACTAGTTAATTTGAATTCATGATATTATAGATAACATAAAGAACCAAGGTTCTAATATTTTAAAAAATTGCAGATTGAAGAGGATGAAGGCAAGACCAAGGCTGAATTCCATATGACTGAGGAGTTAACAAAAAAACAATATGATTGCTACAAGTATATGATGAAGAACATGGAGGAATCAGATGAGATTGACGACTGGTAAGTGAAACAAAATCTGGGATTTATAAAATATATAGTACAAGGTTCATGAACCTACAGTAGTAGGTGGATGAACCTATAGAAGTAGGTAGATGAACTTAGGTTTTGATGTATTATATACATGCTATCTACATATAGATGTGAACCTAGTGTACTAGAATTAAGAAATTTACGATTTTGCTACATAAATGCATGATTTTATGGAAAATTATCTTGATGAACCTAGTTCAATTAGCAAATGAACCTACATTAGTCCGACATGAACCTACAGTAGTAATTAAATGAACTTACTATTAATATATTAAATTCATCTTATGTGCACATGTAAATAAGGCTAGTATTCTAGAACCATGAACTTTATTTTTTTTACTACATAAGAAGCATTAGGTTTAGGGATAATTACCTTGATGAACCTACTTCTATTGGCTATGAACCCACAGTAATAGGTTCATGAACCTTGTGCAATTTCTTAAAAAATAGATGATAGACTAAATGATATTGCTAACAAATTGTTCGATTTGGACAGTGAAATAGTTTTTAAGAATGGAAGATTTAATACTTCAAGAGGAGAGTTGAGCTCAATAGAAAAAATATTCCAATACAAGGTGATTGATACATGGAGTGTTGTGCTGAATCACAATGAAGGCAAGAAGCCAAAGGATCATCCATCAAGATTATTCTTACAATGTTTGGACCTGGTAACATCGCTATTCGTATAACAAAATTAAGATTTAATTTGTATAATTTTATTATATCTGAGGTTATTAAATTGTAATTATTTTATTTTGGAATGCAGAGTTATGAGAAACACAATGGAAAGGAACTCTTTAAGGCGTATGTTTTGGAAGCTATGAAAACAATCAACAAGAAGAGGATAATAGACATTGATATGGTAAGAAAAATAATATAGCTTCATATTTTTTATGATTAAAACAGTTACAAACTAACAATTTGCATTTCAGCTGGTTGCCCCAATTGTTGACAGCTCAAACCACTATTTCCTGATTGTCATGCATCTCAAAAAATGTGAATTCCATATATTAGACAACAACAAAAAGATGACTCCCCAACAAGAGTACACAAACATTATGAATAGGCTGGTAAATCTCTATACTGCTGTGACATATGTTTAAGAAATCAATATCTAAAAACCTAACACATTCTGATTTAAATGTGTGTAGTTGACTGATATGAGATATGTTCTTACCCTCAACCATATGATGTGCGTGTCTTTGGATCGGGTTCTAAGTAAAGCAAAACTAGTGGAGCTTCCTTGGACAGAATCTAGTAATGCTCAATTATCTGGTTTGTATAGTATGAGGCACATGGAGATGTACTTGGGAGATGACAACAAGGAGTGGGATATAAGCATTGAAGAAGATGCAGCGGAAGAGAAAGAGAAGATTCAGAACAATCCGAGGGTAAAATATACCCATGCTATGATTACTTCAACATCAAACATGCTTAAAGCAGAAATGATGAAGAAATTCTAGCTACAATTGTGGATCATTGCTAGTGATTATAGGTTCATAGGTAAAACAATGTTGGTTCATAATTTTCTATTTTCAGGTTGAATGATTTGTTAATTTCAAGTTTAAATGTAATGACATTATCTTAAGGCTGCGTCTAAATGCACACGTTTTTTTTGCTAAATGCACACTATTCTGTGCGGTAACAATTGCAGTACAGAACTGTGCGTTAACTCTTACCGCACCAGAAGACTCAGGGGCATTGTTGGAATTTTTTCTGAAACCTATACGACGCTGGTGCGGTAAGAATTACCGCACAGATCTGTGCGTTAACAATTACCGCACCAGATTAATCCCAGATTAAGCAAAAAAAAAAACAGATTTTCATTAACTTAAACCCTGTGCGGTAACAATTACCGCACAGGAATATTATTTTTTTTAATTAATATTTTTTTTTTTAAAAGTATTAAAAAAGTATTAAAAAAATATTAAACCTGTGCGGTAACACTTACCGCACAGGTTTAATAATATATTAAACCTGTGCGGTAAGTGTTACCGCACAAAATGGTGCGGTAATTCTTACCGCACCAGGTTACAGCTTTAAAAAAAAAAATTTCCTTCTCCCCGACCTTCTTCCCCCTTTCTGCAAAAATCCGCCGCCGCAAACCCTAAATTTCGCCGCCGGTAATTCTCCCTTTTCCCACCTATTAAACCATCAAAAGCTTCAATCGACGATGGATTCGAGTTGCCCCGACCATGGCGGTTCTTCTGGCTCCCAAAAACCGCCGGAAGTCCTCCCCGCAGAATACCCGCCGTCCTCTCTTCCGTCGACGACGACGACGACGACGACTCCGACGCCATGGCTGGCTGTGGAGGAAGAAGAAGAGGAGGAAGTGGAGGTGCCACTGAGGTACAGTGGTGGTGCCCGGATCCCGCCAAAATCCCGAGCCCGACCCGACCCGATACTCGAAGCCCGACCCGACCCGACACCCGATGCCCGACCCGACCCGACACCCGATGCCCAACCCGACCCGATACCCGATGCCCGACCCGATCCGACCCGACAAGCAGCCCAACCCGCCCCGATACCCGCACCCGAACCCGCTCCGAGGCCAAGAACCCGAAAGCGACGCGTCCAAAACGTCGGTCCCGGGTACGCCACTCGAGCAAATAGAAGGTTGAATCCACAAACCGGGGCTCAAACCGAGGCGCAACCGGAAGTTTTTTCGACTCCCGTAGATCTACATCAAGTATGTATTTTTATTAAATATTCTATAACTTTTGTAATGTTTTTAAATAGTTTAATTATTAAATTGTTAATGTTATGAAATAAGTTATTCAATTTCATAACGTTATCAATTTAATAATATTTGATAACGTTATGACATTTTTAAATAAATTTCGTAACGTTATCAATTTATTTAATTTAATTAATTTATTAAATTTATAACGTTATGAAATTAGTTATTTAATTTCATAACGTTATCAATTTATTTAATTTGATTAATTTATTAAATTGATAATGTTATGAAATAAGTTATTCAATTTCATAACGTTATCAATTTAATAATATTTGATAACGTTATGACATTTTTAAATAAATTTCGTAACGTTATCAATTAATTTAATTTAATTAATTTATTTAATTTATAACGTTATGAAATTAGTTATTTAATTTCATAACGTTATCAATTTATTTAATTTGATTAATTTATTAAATTGATAATGTTATGAAATTAGTTATTTAATTTCGTAACGTTATGAATTAAGTAATTTATTGCGTAACGTTATGAAATTAAGTAATTTATTGCGTAACGTAATTAAGTAATTTATTGCGTGACGTTATAAAATTATATTATTTGGTAACATTATGAAATTAATTAATTTATTCGTAACGTTATGAAATTAATGAAATTTTATAACGTTATGAAATATAATAATTTCATAATGTTATGAAATATGACATTCTATATTGTAAAAGTAATGAATTAATTATTTTATGAAATATGACATTGTTCTTCTCTTATTTTGTAACGTTATGAACTATTAGTATATAAAGTATTGAAATTAGGCGAATTATAACGTTAATTTCGTAACGTTATGAACAAAATGTTTAGAAATTAGAGATGATTTTGATTAGGATTGACGTTACAACAACTGTTTGTAACGTTACGACGTCATGGAAAAGACGTTTTTGAATTTGACGTTATTTTTGTAACGCTATGAAAATAACGTTACGCTATAACAACAACATTAGGGGGTGCGAGATACGATGGCCTCTAGTGGTTTTGTTCCGGGGGCTCCTGTTGCTGCAGAGCGTGTTAGGAGGACGCAGATTACAGCGTCCATACGTCAGAGTTTTGCTACTGCTCGAGATCAGCTGAATGCTTCTAGTTCGACACCCACTGGCGAGGCTCGTGCACTTACAGATACTGGGGCAGTTAGGGATTGTGGTCTGGATGTTGATCCGTGTGCTGATGATGAGGGTTACAGTGAGAGTGAGGAGGAGGGTATGGACGTCGATGATACAGCTGCTGATTTGGATGATGATATGCTGGGAGACGGTGAGGGTTTAGGTACAGATTATATTGTATCTCATCTCGATATACCGACAGATCAGCTTAGGAGAGACGACCCTCCTACAGATTTAGGTCCTTCATCGCCAGCTCCTACAGATTTAGGTCCTTCGTCTCCTACGCCAGATGTACCACCTCCGCCGACTGATGATGTACCGCATCCGGCTGCTGCACCTCATGTACCACCTCCTGCTGTACCTTGGATGCCCGGAGGTCCTTTTACAAAGGAGTTGCTGAAGAGTTATGAGACGCACATCGCCAGGGCTATTTATGAGCTTACAGTTGTTGATCCTCCCGCACTTGTGAGGAGATCTTCACTTTTGCTGCTGAGATGCTTCATGTAGAGGAGGCACTGGTGAAGACTTGGTATAGGGATGGAGGCATTCCTTTGGGTTATCTTCAGCAGAGATTGAAGGATATGATGCGGATGGAGGATGGACAGAGAGATGAGAGCCTCATTGCGTCTATGTACTTACTGTTGCTTCTCGGCACTACAGTTCTAGTGGACAAGTCGACTACAGCAGTCAAGCACTGGTGGTTAGTTCTTTTGGCCGACCACGACAGCACTGGCCGATATGCTTGGGGAGCTGGAGTGTTAGCTCATCTGTATCGCAACCTTGGACAGGCGTCGAGGCGATTGGCTATGGGGATGGGGAGTTCTGGCATTCTTTTGCGGGTTAGTACGCAAACAACTATAGGATTGGCTATGTTTAGGAAGTCGAGTTCTAATTATCTTTTTTTTGCAGTCGTGGATCTGGGCATATTTTCCACATTTTCGTGGACATTTTGTGACAGATCCACTTTCTATGGACCACGCCGCAGCTGCTATGAGGGAGGGCAGAGAGGTGCCACAGGGGAAGAGCACGGATCGTTTGGTTGCCATTCGTGGCATGCTTGACCGTGTTCGTTATGAGGAGGTCAGATTTTTAATCACTATATGCTTTCGTTATATTGTGTGAATGTAAACTATACTAACTGTTTTGTAATGTTTTGTTGCAGGTTAATTGGTTTCCCTTTGCAAATGTGGATTTCAGACTTCCGCAGTACGCCCCGTCTTTGTTTGAGGGCATTCTCCGTTGTCTGGACATCGAGGAGCTCTATCAGCCAGGTCGCCTGCTGCGACAGTTTGGACATGTGCAGGGTATCCCAGATCCTCCCCCAGAGCCCATCCAGGTAACACGTAACAACAGGCTGACGCATTATTCAGTTCACTTTGCGGAGGATCTGCTTGGTGTGTGGGATCAGGACCCCAGGCCTTTGTTACAGATTCGGGAGCCACGATTGGTATGATCGAGTTTCTCATCCTCTAGTGGATCCCAGATCACGTAGACTCGATCGTCCAGTTGGTCCGCTGCGTATTCCACCTTCGGTTGACAGTTTTGCGGTACGATTATAAATTTTATTAGTCATATTCATTCAATTAGTATATTTGATAGTAATGTTTTGATATGTTGTTAATATAGCGGACCCAGCTAGTGACTTGTGAGATTCGAGCTTTCTTGGAGACACCACCAGAGAGGAGGCCTGCAGATATCGATGAGTTCATGAGGCGTCTCCTTGGAGTTTTGACTGACGAGGCTCCACCGATGGCTCCAGCTCCGGTTCGTCAATCTCAGCTTGTTCGGCATTCAATCCACGAGGAAGGGCAAGGTAGTGGGCAACGTAGTGGGAATGATGTATAGTTTGTTTGGATACTATGTTTTGGTAATGTTTGGTTCACTTTTGCTTATTTATTTTGGGCTTTTCTTAAAAACGCGAGAAAATGGTCACAATCGCAAATAATAATTAAAAACTACTAAACGTCAAATATTGATAAATGGTTCAAAACGTCTCGAAACGTCTAAGAAACTCGACTTTTTTGAAAAAGGCGAAAAACGACCAAGTACGTCAAATATTAATAAAAATGGTTCAAAACGTGTCGAAACGTCTAAGAAACGGAAAAAATCGACTCAAAACGATATAAAACAAGCCAAATCGAAATATGGAGGATTTCCGAACAAGTTGTAAAAAACTGTAAAAATGTGGCCAAAATGATGGCATAATATGGCCAAAATGAACAAACCTTAGCGAAACTCGACTTTTTTGAAAAAGGCGAAAAACGACCAAGTACGTCAAATATTAATAAAAATGGTTAAAAACGTGTCGAAACGTCTAAGAATCGGAAAAAATCGACTCAAAACGATATAAAACAAGCCAAATCGAAATATGGAGGATTTCCGAACAAGTTGTAAAAAACTGTAAAAATGTGGCCAAAATGATGGCATAATATGGCCAAATTGAGCAAAGCTTAGCAAAAATTGAGTTTTTTGAAAAAGGCGAAAAACGACCAAGTACGTCAAATATTGATAAAAATGGTTAAAAACGTCTCGAAACGTCTAAGAATCGGAAAAAATCGACTCAAAACGATATAAAACAAGCCAAATCGAAATATGGAGGATTTCCGAACAAGTTGTAAAAAACTGTAAAAATGTGGCCAAAATGATGGCATAATATGGCCAAATTGAGCAAAGCTTAGCAAAAATTGAGTTTTTTGAAAAAGGCGAAAAACGACCAAGTACGTCAAATATTGATAAAAATGGTTAAAAACGTGTCGAAACGTCTAAGAATCGGAAAAAATCGACTCAAAACGATATAAAACAAGCCAAATCGAAATATGGAGGATTTCCGAACAAGTTGTAAAAAACTGTAAAAATGTGGCCAAAATGATGGCATAATATGGCCAAATTGAGCAAAGCTTAGCAAAAATTGAGTTTTTTGAAAAAGGCGAAAAACGACCAAGTACGTCAAATATTGATAAAAATGGTTAAAAACGTCTCGAAACGAAAAAATTCGACTCAAAACGATATAAAACAAGCCAAAACGAAATATGGATAATGGATAATGGATAATGGATAATGGATAGTGGATAATGGATAATGGATAGTGGATAATGGATAATGGATAGTGGGTAATGGATAATGGATGTCATATGTGTACAGTTTGGGCCCATATCGTTTTAACGCCTTCAAACGATGAAAATCGAAATTTTGAAATTGTAACATGTCAACAAATACGGCGAATAGTTATTTTCATTTTTCGGAATCGAAAAATTATTTTTGAAAACGTCAACGGGCCTAATAAGGCCTAATGAAATTTGAATGAGGCCCAAACACAAAAAACGACAAAAAATGACATAAAACGTAAAAGTCAAGAAATGTAACATTAATATTTGAGCATTACCAATCAAACGCTATCGTTTTTATAAGAAATTAACAACTTTAACACTTAAAAGTATGTAAACGAAGACTTTCACCTGTATGCTACTACTCTCAAGTATATAAGTTGTATAGTTATACTCATATGTATGTGATACCACTTCGTTACTAAAATGAACTTCATATAATGTGTTTATTTCATCATATAACATTAGTTTAACACTTATTTGTTATCGTTTGACTCAACTGACCTCGTATTTCATTAGTATAATATGATTTTTTATCATATAACTCTTCGTAATCTCATATTACATTAGTAAAACTTGATAAAATTATTCACAAAACTCTCAATAACGACATATTTCAGTAGTATAACATTACTTTGGGTCATAAAACTTTTTATAATATCAAATAGTATAAGAAAACAACATAAAAAATAAATTTTTATGTAATTAGGGTTAGCACTACAACAGTTACCGCACCAACCCTAATACCCTAAACCCTACAAACACCAGAAACATTTGATTCTGGGTAAAAGGGCTGGTGCGTTAACAATTAACGCACAGAATCTGTGCGTTAATTGTTAACGCACCAGATTCTGGTGCGGTAACAATTAACGCACAGATTCTGTGCGTTAATTGTTAACGCACCAGACTCTGCTGCGTTAACAATTAACGCACAGATTCTGTGCGTTAATTGTTAACGCACCAGCAGGATTGCTTCAAACCGTGCCGATCAGCAGAAGATGTGGAAGACGTCCAGTTAATCGGCACGGTTTGCTTCAAACCGTGCCGATTTGTTACAAACCGTGCGGAAACGCTGTTAATGTGTCTTTTCTGTTGGATCTTGACGAAGTTCTGTTATCAGTTGTGCGTTTATTGCTAACGCACCACCATATTTTGCTTCAGTGTGTTACAGCTACCACACAGCTGTAAGTCACCTTTGGATGACCGAATTACGTTATTGGGCCTTTGTTGTTGTGGACCTTTTGTCTACATCGGCCCAAATCTAAGTTACCCTAGTAAAACCTCGGCTATAAATTCACTGCCTCAGTGAACCCTATTATCTCATTCTCACTGCGCCGTCAAATAATTAGGTTTCAAGTTCTTACTCTGTATTTCAATTAAAAGTCTCATTTTTTACTGATTTCGTTAGATATCTTCATTGTTTCTAACATGTTTTCTTACTTTGTATTACAGATTCAAACAACCATGGCATCATCTTCATCCTCCCCAGTTCCAGCAGAAGGCAGTGAGATCCAGTGCCCGAGTAGAAGGTGCTCAAGAACAATCAAGGTGTTCACTGGTAATGACAAGAACAATCCCCATACGTATGGACGAAGGTATACCACATGTCAGTGTAACTACATGATCGTGTATCTTGAGCCAGAATACGACAGTCATCATCTCCGAGTCATTGCAAAACTGTTGAAGGAAATAGCTGACCAGCAGTTGAAGCTGGTATATTTTCACCAGGCTAAGAGTATTGAAGCAGCCAAACACTGGATACAACAGAGGTTTCCCAATGACCCTGTTCCTAGTTTTTATGACAGTGACTCCGATTAGGGATCTGGGTATCAAATCAGTGAATCTCCGTTAAGTCTGTGTTTAGTTTAAATTTCAAGAATGAGTATGTTGTCTTTCCTTAATGAGTCTGTTGTCTTTCCTTAATGAGTCTGTTGTCTTTCCTTAATGAGTCTGTTGTCTTTTTAATTTATGCTGAGTGTGTTGTAGTTTATGGATTCACTGATTTCACTTCACTGTTTCACCTACCTCATCTAACTCTACTGAAAACACTATTTAAAGCAAACAAGACAAGTCATTACATATTTCAAAGCAGACAAGACAAGTCATTACATATTATAAATCAATTCCAATCGAAGTCTAAAGATCAAGGCTACTAAACTATTACAAATCAAGTCATGTAGTCCATACGCTTTCCAGCAGTGAAGCGGTATTGTCGAAACAAGTCCACTTGGCCAGCATATATCCCTTCCCACCACTTGATGTTGTCATCTGCAAATCTTCTCCACGAACCGGAACAACGTGGCAATGGTGCCCCATCACGGAGCCAAACCTAGATATACAAAGAAAATTAATCAATAAGTATAAATGATTTCGACGTTTCATGACGTTTGTTTAGATTACCACAGATTCTTACCGGTATCCAGTGATTACTGCATCCGACAAGAGCTATCCCAAATATCTTCTGTGGAGGACCAGGGCTCACTGTAGACTGCCTTATTGGCAAGCATAAACACGGCGCATCCCAGGACAGTTGCACTAAACCAACATTATACACTGTGGCAAACACCAAACCCATAAATGGCATGTCCATCCAAAATGGTCTCTCACAAGGACTTCTCATGTAGTTAACTTGAGCAATAAGATCATCCCATGTTCCTACCCGTAGTCCACGTCGTATGGGCTCCCATGTCTCTTTGTTTCCAAGAAGCTCCGCTGCCAACGCAGCACGGATCATACGATATTGACTCTGTTGCATACCCGTAAGTAGAGCCATTGACCGATACCCACAATGTCCGTCTGAACGCACATCTTTCACAGAAGTCATGTAGGAAAGCCAAAAGTAGTCAATATTTTTCACCCCCAAGTTCACCCCCATATAACTTATGGCTTCTTCAATCTCTTCTTCATCTTCTCCTTCCTCTGTTTCGTTTCGATCTGGATAGCAAGCTCTTAGGGGCACGGCATTCATGTCTTCGTCTTCTAAATCGATGGTCTCTGAAAACAATGGTTCAGGTTGGGACTGTGATCCGAAGTCGAACGACACTTGACTTGCTTGCTTTTTAGGACAAGTTGGTCGTTCACTTTGCCTATTTGCCTTCTCCTTTGCGACTTTTTGCGCATTCTCAGTATTTGTTAAGTCTTCTCTAACGTACTCGTGGTAACTCTTTTCCCTCTTTTCTCTCGGAGGAGAATTCCCATTTCGCTGCTTCTCCTTGTTCTTTGATCCCGGCGGCCTTCCTTTTCCTTTCCTAAACAAGTTTGTTGGCTCTACCAAAGAACTTTGTTCCGGATGCTCCAAGTCAATGTACAACTCACTTAATCTGAATAGAGTTCCATCCCTCAAATCTCCACTTTCCCATTTCGCCCACATTTCACGCATTCTGATCTCCGGAATAGACATTGAACGATTGTCGTCGGGTAAGGACAAATTTATTGCATCATCTTCCCATCTCAGTTCCTTCCAGAAGTCATGAAAATCATCCGGAACAAGAGGTGTCTTTGAAATGATTGCCCTAGCAAGATCGTGTACGCATGGCATCCCAAGACAATCTCGAACCCAATGATCATCACAAACATTTGAATACTCCTCCTTCAATATTTGCTGGTACATTTCCAACAACAACAGAAAACACCTATCTGACACTCGGTAAAATAGCCTTGAAAACAACATTCGAATGCCAGGAGGAAAGGTTGGGTCATCAAAGACCATTTGCCGAGTGGTAAGTGCTTGGTTCATCGTCGCCCTAATCAGGTCCATCTGAACTATGACCGCATGGTGGATCCTCACGATCACTCTGTTGAAGCCTCCTCTACTAGAACCCACAATTTCTTTCAACACCTTATGCATCCCCTCCACCCTAAATAAACACAATTTCTAATCATTAGCATTAATAATATGGTGGTCCAAATTAACAACTAAACAAACAAAGATACCTGTTTGTAGTCCTTGTGTGAAAGTGAAGAGTGTAGTCCGTCCACGCTCTAACTATGAACTCCTTGTACGGAGTAAACCAGTACTTTTCAACGTAACCAACAATGCCCTTCTTCCATGAATCTCTCAGCTTTCTCAACCTCTCTTCGTAGATTTCTTCGGTGCTCGAGCAAAATATCCCCCAACATTGCGTAACAAAGTTCTCCGCCCTTTTAGTATTTTTAATCACTTTTTCTGCGTGTGACTGGATGTTGTGCTTAATGTGCACCCAACACAATAGTTGCTTCACATCAGTGTCTTTGAACACAAGTTTGATTGCTCTCAACAAAGCCTTCTCACAGTCGGTCATTATAGCCTTCGGCATCACTCCCAAATTTCTACACAACTCATGAACGCACATCATCACAAACTTGTAATGCATTACTGTCTCCTGAGCCATGAATGCATATGCGATGTTGAACGTCTTGTGCGTGCAAGTGAAACCAACCATCTCCACTAAAGTCATATCATACCTATTTGTCTTGTATGTGGCGTCCATGATAATCACGTGAGGAAACTTCCTGAACAAACGAATCGACTCCGGGTGAGCGAAAAAAAGGACTTCAACCTCATTCGTCCTCGTGTTCCTCAAAGGTTGACAAAAATACTTGTTCTCTTTCTGAAAATTTAGAGACCACTGAGTAACTGACAATTCACCACGATCTTCAAAATTGATCTTCTGCAAAAAATTGGCAATCTGCTTCATGGATGTCACATTTTGCGGGTCTCTTTTCCTAAGCTGAATAAGTATGTTTTTTGGCGTCTTGCGATCATCCCCCGCTTCCCTTGCTATTTTCTCCTCCTCTTTGCTCATTCTACCCACGAATGAATTCCCATGAAAACTAGTAGGAAGAGTGTGGTTGTGACGACCTTCTACAACATTCACGATCCATTTATAACTATAAGGCCCTTCTTTTATACGAACCCCATATAACTCAAATGTACAACCACATTTCTTCGATTTTCGGTGACGAAGCCTCGGAACCGGCAATTCTGGATTTTTTAAATTCACTTTCGGCCTACCCGATCTAGGTTTTCCAAACCTATCGCATACAAAATCAACGCAATATTTGCTAGATGTACGATGTACCAAAACTATCATTAAATCCCTTGCTCTCTGTTTTGTCCATTCCATCATCTCTTCTTTACTATCCCACATTTGCGCAGTACTAAAATGTGGTCTAAAGTCTTCTTCCTATATTGATTAAACTACATTACTTAGATACGCAATTTTAACTAATTAACCTAAATCTCATGCAATTAAATACAAAATTTAAATTGATAATATACTAACCAAAATCGGTAACGGAGTCCAATCGTCTAATGCAATTGATACATTTGCTTCGCCTTCTTCCTCTTCTTCGTCCACTTCCTCATCGACTTCTTCGTCTTCTTCGTCCACTTCCTCTTCTTCATCGACTTCGTATTCTTCTTCCACGACCCCTGATATCCAATTGTCGTTACAATCATCCTCACTACTCTCATAATTATAAGACATTGTAGTGTGCATTGCAAAACTTCAACAAGATAGCTCAACCTATATATACAACCAAAAAATGCCCGTTGGAATTTTATGCCCGTTGGTGCGTTAACTATTACCGCACCAACGGGCATAAAATTCCAACGGGCATTTTTTCAAAAAAACCTGTGCGGTAACACTTACCGCACAGGTTTAAAAAAAAAGTTACCGAAAAAAATATTAAACCTGTGCGGTAACGATTACCGCACAGGTTTAATATATTATTAAACCTGTGCGGTAAGTGTTACCGCACAGGTTTAATATATTATTAAACCTGTGCGGTAAGTGTTACCGCACAGGTTTAATATTTTTTTAATACTTTTTTAATACTTTTAAAAAAAAAAATATTAATTAAAAAAAATAATATTCCTGTGCGGTAATTGTTACCGCACAGGGTTTAAGTTAATGAAAATCTGTTTTTTTTTTTGCTTAATCTGGGATTAATCTGGTGCGGTAATTGTTAACGCACAGATCTGTGCGGTAATTCTTACCGCACCAGCGTCGTATAGGTTTCAGAAAAAATTCCAACAATGCCCCTGAGTCTTCTGGTGCGGTAAGAGTTAACGCACAGTTCTGTACTGCAATTGTTACCGCACAGAATAGTGTGCATTTAGCAAAAAAAACGTGTGCATTTAGACGCAACCTATCTTAATGGTTTGTAGGATGGTTTATATGAAATCACTTTGACATTTTATACGATCCATATTATTATATTTTTAGCAAGGTTCACTAGAAAATAAAATCATCAGGTTCACTATCAAAATATACCCATGCTACAGTAGAACATTCATAAACCTATGGTTGTATGTTGATGAACCTACAGTAGGATATTCATGAACCTAAGGTAGAAGGATCATGAACCTACAGTAGAAACTTCATGAACCAACAATATTAGCTTCATGAACCTACGGTTGTATATTGATGAACCTACAGTAGAAGGTTCATGAACCTACAGAATACAAGCAAACGAAGCGCGCGTAGCGCGCTTCGTATGTTTATTATTCTTGTGAGGAGCGCATAGCGCGCTTCGTTTTAAACCATTAATGAAAAAAAGATCATGAACTTTCTTGATGAAAGGCACGAACCTACTTGTTCAGAACCATGATGCCCAAGGTTCATTAATAATATATGTAGGTTCATTAATAATATGTGATTCAATTTGTGCTCTTCAAGGTTCATTAATAAAATATGTAGGTTCATTTTTAATATAAGAATGTTCATGAAAAAGGAACAAAGGTTGCAAATAAGATAAGAGTGATGCCCAAACTTCAAACAATGCATAAAAGAAGTTCATTATAATAATTCATAACGATAAACAGATGGAACTCCAAAAAGGACTACCAAAATATCCCAACAAAACATAATAGATTTAGCATACAAAGTCAGTGATCTTCATGTGGGTAATCACATTGAGCTTAAAGAAACTTAGGATGCTCTAAAAACATGAACCAGAAAAAAGAAATGATGGGGAGATGCATCTTGAAAGACACATGCATCATTGACTTTCAGTTGATTTGCTTTTGCAAATGCTCTCCAACCTTTGCCAAGCCTGACAATCTTTCCTGATTTTAAGACATCAACCTTCCAAAAAGTGTCTGAGCCAAATGTCTTTAGAACAACTTCAGAAGTATAAGGAGAATCCCAGAATTTCTGAGCATAATCTGGAGGAATAGGCTGAAATGAAAATATTAACATTAAATATATGAACAAGTATGAGTAGTATAAAATGAAGGAAGGAAGACTTACAATGCGAAAATCAGTTTCCACATAATTCTCGGCCATTTCGACAACAAAGGTATTACGCCGTCTACTGGAATGAAGACGAGCTCTCTCTACGGGCGTAAGTAATTGAGGATCTATAACTCTGACTGAGGAATCAGAATACACACTACCATCTGAGATATCTTGATTGGAAGGCACATGCACAATATCATCTGAAAACACTTCGTCTGAACTCTTGAAAGAACTTGAATAAAGACTTGAATGGTTGGAGCTTGAGTCTGAACCAGAGCTCACAACAATAATGGGGTTAGCCATCCTATAAATAGCAAAGAGAAAGCAGGTTCAAGACATTAACCAATCAGGTTCAGAATTGAAATAAAGCAAGTTCATCACAGTAATAGAAGGTTGGATAAAACACAGTAAAAAATAAGAATCAACAGTAAGAGACCATGTTCAAGGATTTGGTTATATTAGGTTCAAAGATGTTCCAAATAGAGGAAAGGTTCATAATACAGTAATAAAAACAGGCTCATAATACAAATTAACCAGGTTCACATTACTAAAAAAAAGAACAAACACACAATAACAACAATTTCAAACACTAAAGCTAAAATGTCGATTTTAGGTTCATGCATTTCAATATATTAGGTACATAGATAATAATACAGATATTATTGAAACTAATAGGTCTAAAGAAAATGGAGGTTCCAAACAGAAAAAAACAGGTTCATAACACAAAATAGCCGGTTCACAACAATAAAAAAGCACAATCGACACAGAAGAATAAATTCGGCATACCAACACTTCAATGGCGATTAAATGTTAGACCGTGAGAACATTAAAAAGCATGAAAGAGTAGAATCGAAGAATATTGTACAACTAAAAAATCTGCAGAAATTTATAGGTTTGCAAACCTGGAGAAAGAGGAGAACAAGCCTTCAAAATCGTTCAAGGTAGATGTGGAAATGGTTGAGAGAAAAACCCTAGAAATTATGAGAATCCGAGAGGTGAAAGTTCACCTGGCTTTAATCGCTTTATTTACGGTTACGCTTTTTCAAAAATATTTAACAAAGGAAAAAACAAAAAAGCCACGTTGGAATAAATAGGCACAACAGAAACCCAATTCTCATTTACAATTTCTGGAGACCGACAAAACCAAAAAGAGAGAGATCAAAATGACGCAGAGGAAAATCCAGATCAGAAGAAATTCAGCTCGAATCTGCTTATCAATGTCATCTACATATTCATTTTATGATGTTGAGGATGAAATCAAATCACACAGTTCAGGTGCACAAATCTCTTCCTTAAATTTCTTCCTTAGATTTCTTAGTATGATTTAATGAACCTACGTTAGTAGATTGAAGATCGTACAGTTGTGGGTTGATGAACCTACAGTTGTGGGTTGATGAACGTACAGTTGTGGGTTGATGAACCTACAATTGTGGGTTGATGAACCTACAACTGTGGGTTGATGAACCTACAGTTGTGGGTTGATGATCCTACAGCTCTGGGTTGATGAACCTATAGTTGTGGGTTGATGATCCATCAGTTCCGCGTTGATGAACCTACCATAGTATGTTCATATTATAGGGTAAGTTCATCAGAAAATACAAATAGGTTCATGTGGTTCATAGATAGGGACTTATTTCTGTAATATGTGAACTTAGAGTTGTGGGATGATGAACCTAAATTAGAAGGTTGATGAACTAATTTCTGTTCAAATGCATAGGTTCACCAGGAATAAAAATAGGTTGATGAACCTACAGTTGTGAGTTGATGAACCTACAGTTGAGGGTTGATGATCCAACTGTTCTGGGTTGATGAATATACAGTTGTGGGTTGATGAACCTACAGTTGTATGTTCATATTAAAGGGTAAGTTCATCAGATATACAAATAGGTTCATGGGGTTCATGGATAGGGACTTATTTTTGTAATATGTGAACTTACAATTGTGTGATGATGAACCTAAAGTAGAAGGTTGATTAACCAATTTATGTTCAAATGGATAGGATCATCAGGAATAAAAATAGGTTGATGAACCTACAGTTGTGGGTTGATGACTCTACAGTTGGGGGTTGATGAACCTACAGTTGTGCGTTGATGAACCTACAATTGTGGGTTGATGAACCTACAGTTGTATGTTCATATTATAGGGTAAATTCATCAGATATACAAATAAGTTCATGGGGTTCATGGATAGGGACTTATTTCTGTAATATGTGAATTTACAGAATTGATAATTTTCATATGTTTGTACAGAGACTTTAAGTATACTGATGCATAGGTTCATCAGGAATAAAAATAGGCTCATCAGGAATAAAAATAGGTTCATAAGTTATATTGATGATTTTTATATGCAAGTTTTAACTGTTAAAATACAGAATTGATAATTTTCTTATGTTTGTACAGATACCTTAAGTATGACAAGATTGTTGCTCACGAAGGGGACAAAATCTGATGAGAGCAACAATATAGCTAGTGATGAACAATATTCAAGTGAGCTCGATGTGGTTCAAACTGTAAAGGTTGGGAAGAATAAGTCCGTAGCTGTCAGAGGGCCAAGGAAAAATGGACCATCAAACAAAAAACAGAGACTAACACTGCCCAACAAAGAAGGTTCACATGACAATCTATTTGTTATGCAAGGAATTTTGAGCTCATCAGAAAGTGCAAGCAACAACACTACCCAAAATGACAATGACAGATTCAAGACAAGAAATTCTCCTACATCATTTGTTGCATTCATGAAGGCAATAGAATCAGACAACACAAAGAAGAAATGGGGTGCAAGAGTTAGGATTTGGAAGCATGGTTCACATGAAAATAGAATCTATTCCTCCTAAGCTAGCTTGGTGGGTGGTTGAAAACTTTGACATATTAAAGTGCTCCATCAAAATGGAGGATGGAACTCTAATTCATGTTCATGAAGAAGAAATCCAGCGTGTTCTTGGCATACCTAGAGGAACACGGTCTTTGAAGAAGGAAATTGAGTCTTCTATAGCTCATTGGAAGAGCTTCTTTGACACTGAATCAACCCTTATTGGACGTAAAGCAATTCTGGAAAAGTTGAAGATATGCACAAGGAAGAATTCAAAGATCTCTTCATCATGCTCTTCGTATCTGTTCTGGTGTACAGTACACAAAAGGGTACAATATACCAAGAAAATTTAGTAACTGACCTGGGAGATGTCAAGACCATAAACTGGTGCGAGTTCATTATGAAAACACTTCTAAAGGAGGCAAGAGAATGGAAGAAGAACAAAAAAAGATTCTTCAATGGATCTATCCTATTTCTAGTGGTATGAACCTTCTTAAATGATTAATGAACCTATTTCTGAAAATTCTATATTTTGAAGCTTATTATCTTAATGAACCTAGTTGTATAGGATAATGAACCTGCAATAGTAGGGTCATGAACCTATAGTCAATATCCAGGTTCACAAAACTGAATTTATTAAAATATAGGACAAGATTCATGAACCTACAAGATATGATATTAAATACAACTTATCTCCAATGGATGAACCAACAGTATATAGGTTGATAATTATTTGCATGAACCTAGATGTATACAATAATGAACCTGTTGGACTAGGTTCATGAACCTATTCATATTCCCTATATCTAAAAATTGTGTTGGGTTGTACAGTTGTTGTATGTTGACAGAGTGAAGATAATGGGGAAGCAAAATCCAGAAAACACATCGGTTTTCGTGGGATGGGACAAAAATTCTTTGGAGAGGAGGGAGATTGAAGAATTGAAACTCGGAGGATTTGGACTGGGCATAGTTGAGCCAGCAAAGAAGGATACATAGAAACCAAAGAAAAAACACTTTGGTCCTAGTAAATTACAGGTAAGAAAAAATCCAATAGGTTCAACTGTTTATGTAAGCTGGTTCATATCCTCTTACTTCAAGTTCATCCTAAGATTAGAAAGTTCATATAACAAAATTAGAAATATAAACAGTATATTGTTGATGAATGCAGGAATGGCTGAGAGCGTTTACTGAGAAACAATATAAAGTGGCAAATGAGATTCTAGAACTAATCGAAATGGTTGAAAACATTCCAGAGGATTTCAGAAAAGAACCATCTGTCCAAAGCATGATAATGACAGCAAGGGTGCTAATGGGACAGAAAAGAGAAGAGGAGGAGAAAATGAAGCAGTTCAGAAAGATGTGGGACGATGAAGACGACCCATTCTGGAGTGATCCACAATTGATTGAGTGTCTAAAAGCAGTAGAGAAGGATGAAGAGATGAAACTAAAAATGAAAATTACAAACAATCAAACTTCGTCATAAAAAAAACAGATTCTGATCAACAAAAACTGAAAACAACAACTCAGGAGAAAGAGCAACCTAAAGTAATGAACATAGACACTGATTTCAAAATCAAAGAGAAGGTACACACTTTGAAACTTGATGAACCTATACTAGTAGAATGACGAACCTACACTAGAAGGATGATGAACCTACACTAGTAGGTTCAATATTTAGAAGTTTGATTTTATCTAAATCAAAATAACATACTATGAGTTTACAAAATGAAGGAGAGATCTCTAAAAGCTAAAGGAAAACAAATACAGCAAACAATGGATGTGGATCAAAAGGAAAGTAAACATCAACATGTAGAGGTATATCTACAGAAAATTTACTAGGTTCATGGTGTTACAATACTTAAGGTGTAACACTATTTTGTTTAATTTAAGATGCAGGTTCGAAGTTCTGGGAGTTTGAAAATTTTAGATGGACAAGAAGGGAGAAGTGCAGCCATGATCACTGGGAATAGAGAGCAGGAGGTCAAAGAAAAACAAAAACAACCTCAAGAAAAAACATATAAAAAGCTCAACTTACAGGTGATTTTATATACACTTACAAGTTCATTACTTGAATCACATAGAGAAAATAGATTCTAACATATATAATATACAGATGAAAAGAAAGGAAACAGAAGACAAAGCACAAAAAGAAAATAGCCAAGAACTTCAAATTTTACAGGTATAATTCTGAATTCAGAAGTTCTTATAAAACTCATGGCTTATTAAATGAACAGGGATGAAGTAGCTCTAATGTGGGATTATATGTTTTTATGTTTCAGGTGAAAAAAAAAATACACACCAATAGAGATAATCAACCTAGACCCTTCATTTACTGTGGTAAGAAAAGTACCAACCCTGTATTTATGAGTTTTCAAGTGCGTTCATTACCATAAAAAAAAAGAAGTTCACCCCTGTGAAGGATGTAGGTTCAAACAAAAATATAGGTTCATCAAATTATAGAGTAGGTTCATTAATACTGAAATGAATTTAAAAATAGGTTCAACATATATAGAGTAGGCGCATTTACATTGAAATGAGTTCAAATGACATGTAGTAGGTTCATTTACAACAATATAGGTTGAACATATATAGAGGATACTTTGAATAAAGGAAACAGAGACACATATTCAGTTGACATTTCCTTTATATATCTTTTATTTATATTTTCATGTAATTCTGAATATTAACCACATTCATTCAACAAATTCATATAAAAAGGAAACAGGGCCCCATTTTCATAGATCTTGAAGATAGAAGGGATCAAAACAAAGCAGTGGTGTTAAGAAGCAACCAAAATTCAGTTGACATTTTGAAAGATGCAACCAATGAGGAGAAGATGTATGAACGCTATATATTCTTAAAGTATGGAGAAGAAGAGTAAGTATACAAACATTTAGTTTAATATAGAAAACAATATAATGAAGAATTAAATAACAATGAAATTCATGGATAGGGAAATAGTATTTGATGATTCAAAGCACAAAATTATGAGGTATGAGCTCGGAGCATTTGGATTGGATGGGGAATTCAAAGGAATTGATGCTTGGTCTTCAGTTCTAAACTTCAACCAAAAGAAGAGGAGTGATAACGTGCCAAATAGAGTTTTGCTTGATGTACAATGTCTGGTAAGAAACATGAAAACTGTTGTTTTCATAGGGACACTGATTTACTTGGGTAGGTTTACTGATTTAAAAATGTAGGTTCACTGATTTATAAATGTTGGTTCATTGAGTTACTTGTATAGGTTCACTTATTTAGAAATGTAGGTTCACTGATTTACTTGAGTAGGTTCAAAAAAGGAAATGACATGAAACTACAAAAATTATATGTTTACCCACAAAAATCAGAAATTTACTCAAGTAGGTTCACTGATTTGAAAATGTAGGTTCACTGATTTACTCTTGTAGGTTCACTTATTTAGAAAGATTGGTTCACTGATTAACTTGTGTAGGTTCACTGATTTAGAAATGTAGGTTCACTAATTTACTCTTGTAGGTTCACTTATTTAGAAATGTAGATTCACTGATAACTTGTGTAGGTTCACTGATACTATGAACCTGGGAACAATTGTAGTCATGTATTTGTAATCTTACACATAAAAACTATTTTTACTTGTATACGTGTAATTTTGTTTCTGATTTAGAAATGTAGGTTCACTAATTTACTCTTGTAGGTTCACTTATTTAGAAATGTAGATTCACTGATAACTTGTGTAGGTTCACTGATACTATGAACCTGGGAACAATTGTAGTCATGTATTTGTAATCTTACACATAAAAACTATTTTTACTTGTATACGTGTAATTTTGTTTCTGATTTAGAAATGTAGGTTCACTAATTTACTCTTGTAGGTTCACTTATTTAGAAATGTAGATTCACTGATAACTTGTGTAGGTTCACTGATACTATGAACCTGGGAACAATTGTAGTCATGTATTTGTAATCTTACACATAAAAACTATTTTTACTTGTATACGTGTAATTTTGTTAACCAGTTAAAATTATTAAAATAATAATTTATTTACAGGAGAAGTCCAAATTGGAAAAAGTAGGAGAGTATAAGAAGTTTGTAAGTAGTCTCGAGTTTGGGCTAGGACAAGTGCAAGGAAGAAAAATATCAGATGTTGACTTGGTAAGACAGATACGCTATACAAATGAGATTTGATAAATTACTAACACAAGGAATTTTGGAATATTTCAGGTTCTAATTCCTGTCCTGGACGCAGATGAACATTACTTTCTGATTGCTAAAAATTTAACAAAACCAGGAATTCAAGTGTTGGACAGCATACAAAAAAAAAACAAAATATCTTAGTACAAACCAAAATTATATATTATGGTAAGTATATATTTTATTTTATATTATTAGAAGTTCAAGAAACTTGACATACAGGTTCATTGTATTGAAACAAAAAACTTCCCTGATTTAATTTAATTAAAATGTGTTGCCTTGGGATTATGTATGCAGCTCGGATCTAGGAAAATACCTCAACAGCATAAAAATGGGCTTTAAGAGAAACTTCGTGATGACTGCTATTTCAAGCACAATCCTTATAGACCTACCTTGGAAAGTAGAAGAGGACGCATACAATTCTGGCGTGTTTTGCATGAGACATATGGAGATGTTCATGGGCATGGACGAGCCAACAAGTAAATGGGAAACTCAAATGACAAAAGAGAACAAGAGGGAATGCATCAAGAAAATGAGGGTGAAATATGTGCATGCCATTGTAACCTCAGGTGCAAACAAATTGAGAAATTTGGTTGAAGAATCTGTATTTCAAACTCAGCTGAACTCCCAAGATTACTAGAACCGGGTTCATTAGGTTTTGGATTCATAGATATATTACCACATTCATTGGGTTCATTAGGTTTCTGTTTGTAAGACCAGGTTCAACAGTACTGTAAAATCAATTTTTCCAAAAGTATTGCTCCGATTATTACATTGTTATTAATTAACTTTAATACATGATTTACCAGAGCAACAAATAAAGTTACAGGTTCACAAATAAAGTATTCAAGGTTCACCATGTTCAACAGGTTCATCTGCATACTGTTACAGGTTCACAAATAAAGTATTCAAGGTTCATAAAAATATAATAAAGCGCGCTATGTTAAAAAATGAAGCGCGCTTCGTATGATTATTATTCTTACGAGGCGCGCATAGCGCGCTTCGTTTTAACACTTTTGTATTGTTTTGGTAATTTAAAAAGTTTTGACAAGGTTCACCAAAATTTGAATTAAACAATTACTGAAAAAATTATTATGAACCTGGGAAGAGGAATACACGTTTCAAGCAGGTTCACTACCATTAAAAAAGAAGTTCACTCTATGAAGTATGTAGGTTCAAACAGCAGTATAGGTTCATCAAAATATAGACTAGGTTCATTAATACTAAAATGAGTTCATAATAGGTTCAACAAATATATAGTAGGTTCATTTACATTGAAACAAATTAAATGACATAGAGGCTACTAAGAATGAAGGTCTTCAGTACAAGTGCGGGCATTGTGGGTGGCAAACTGCTTACAGCGACCTCAACGACGCTGTCCTGAAGGACCACGCGCTTGAGAAATTTCTATTGAACTCCGAATACGTTGCCCACTTCCTTTGTTCATAGCTTGGGGTGGTGGATGGATCTCAATGGAAGAAGGCACCTCAACTCCTGCATAAGACTCCAACTGGGCAAAAGTGGATGGGCCAGCAGAAGATGACAAACCTGAAGCAGCCAACAATGATGTGTGTTTCTCTTTCAGGTGTGCAAAAAACTCTTTCATTTGATTTGGTTTGTCATCGAGCAATCCAACACAGCTGTAGAAGTCATATATCAACTCATTCAGAATTCACTCACGCTCTTCTAGAGCGTTGCACTGATCTACAAGAGTATTGTCAACTGTAAACACAGGGGAGATGGTGGCATCCTTTGTCCAACGAGTGAGAATATACTTTTCTGGAATCCTATCAAATCGAAGATTTCTGAAAACATAGAATAAGTGGCAGCAAGGGAGACCCACACGTTGAAACATACGGCAGCTGTATAAGAAGTCACCTTCAGCTACATGATGCTGAACTGAGAAAAGGTTAGAATAACAATTCATTACTGAATATGTGTGAACAGACTCTTGTGTATTATCATTGGGCATACTAGCCATGGAGCAAGATAAAAAGGCCTCAAGCATCTGATCTTGAACAACTTTAAAAGTCGACAGCGTGTAGACCTCAGGTGCATGTTTTTCAAACGAAAATTGTGTCTCCAACTCTGGACATAGTGTAGCCGAGTCATAATTAAGCATGGCCTACTTATGTCTCTGACTATCCATAGCAATATCAAATTGCATGACAAGCTCAACTAAATGATAGTACCTATCACCAAAACATGCAGGTTCAAAGAAAATAATTAACAAGTTCATCTGAGAAAACGTGCAGGTTCATATAAAGATGGATGATCCAAGGTAGTATATTTAAATCACAGATGATGATAATTGAACGAAGTTTGTACATATTAGTAAGGATGCAGGTTCATAGAAAGTTAAAACAAGTTTATCCAACAAAACATGCAGGTTCAAAGAAAATAAATAACAAGTTCATCTGAGAAAACGTGCAGGTTCATATAAAGATGGATGATCCAAGGTATTATATTTAAATCACAGATGATGATAATTAAAATAAGTTTGTACATGTTAGTAAGGAAGCAGGTTCATAGAAAGTTAAAACAAGTTCATCCAGCAAAATATGCAGGTTCAAAGAAAATAAATAACAAGTTCATCTGAGAAAACGTGCAGGTTCATATAAAGATGGATGATCCAAGGTAGTATATTTAAATCACAGATGATGATAATTAAAAGAAGTTTGTGCATGACAAGCTCAACTAAACGGTAGTGCCTATCAGTGAAGTAACCAAAAAAACTATTCGTTGATTCTGAGATAGAAGTTGTTCTGACCAAGCCACCAAACATAACATCTCTGAAGTACGCTGGAATCCAAAATTCGCGAATTCCATACATTTCATCAAACCATCGCCGCTTAACCAAAGGAAATGCATTCAACAAAGCAATCCACTTAGCCTCAAATTCAGTAGGTTCAAGCTGGTGTGACCAAACAATATTATCAAGCTGAGATCGAAATTATGCACCCGTAGTTGTGTCATACTTCGTCTTTGCCGGAACTTTCTTCATAATATGCCACATACAAAGCCTATGGCGAGAATTAGGGAACACTTGAGCAGCAACAATTTTCATTGATTGATCTTGGTCAGTGACAATTACTTTAGGCTCAAACACCATAGCTTCTTTAAATTGTTCCAACAATCAAACATAAGATCTAGCATCCTCTTGGAAGATCAATCCAACAGCAAAAGTGACACTCGATTTTTGTTGATGGTCATTTGCGCATCTGAACCCCCAATATATGCCAACAAGTCACGGCGAAAGTTCTTAAAGTCAACCGCAGACGCTCCAACTTGGGAATAGCCACCAACCATTTCTTTGAAAAGGCGATGTGATTTAACTGGACCTATATGCGCCCTTTCACAGTCCAAAATGAACTTCTTATGACCAAAATCCAACTTCCGTTTGGCCCTAATAAATTTTGGCATTACCAGTAACAAGTTTGTAACCCAAACTGCCAATGTAAGAAAGGGAGATTTTGGCCTTACAACCCACCCTAGAAGAAGGCCGCCTACGCATGAATCTAATGTTATTTTGGCCCGTTTTATAACCCCGCTTGCTGCAATAAAAGTACTTATAAGTAGGAACGCCATCCTTTTTTTTCCCACCGCCTTTACGAGAACCAAAACCACACACAAGAGCGTAAGTTTCATAAAATGTAGCAGCTTCATCCAGTGTCCTAAATTGCATCCCAATAACAGGTTTTAAAGCTTCATCACAAGAAGGAATATAGTACACAGTGCCACCTTGGGACAAATTTGTAGTGTCTGAATCAGAAGAATAATTTCCAGGACTGCTCTGGTTACCTGAAACACTACTACTACCACCACCACCGGAAACGCTTATAGGATCTGGAAAATTATTGATCAAGAAATAATTGAAAAACAAGTTAGAACAAAAGGTATTAATGAAGAAAGGTTCATCATAAAAACTCAATAAGTTCATCCAAAAATATCATGAGGGTGCAGGACAGAAATGGGCCAGGTTTGAGGAACAATGCTAATAAGTTCATAATATTACACAAACAAGTTCATCTAAGTTTAGACCAAGATCAAGGAGTTGTGAAGGCAATTTCATGTTACAAAGCAGCCAAGTTCATGATACTATTGATGGAAGTTCATCAATCTTATGATGGACACAAGTTCATAATGGGGTAACTGCAGGTTCATAATAAAAATGATGTAGGTTCATGAAAGGAAAAGATGAGGTTTAAGGTGCAATGCTAATAAGTTCATGATAGTACACACAAGTTCATCCAAGTAATAGAGAACATTCTAAGAACTCTACACCAAAATTCAGCATACAAAGAAGGCAAGTTCATGATAGTTTGGATGAAGGTTCATAGTACTTAATAATGGAGTCAAGTTCATGGAATAGTGCACAGGTTCATCCTACAAATCACAAAGCCAGGTTCATCCTCTATTAATGACAGAGGCAAGTTCATTAGGTGTGAGTATAGGTTCATCCACACAAAACGTTAACAGTGTCCAACACACAGAGGGGGAAAAAACATAACATCAGGAATTTCAAAAGTGCAAACACAACGAGAGGAATCGGTGAACTGGAATATGAGTGATTCAATAGTCGACGGCAGAAAACAAACACAACAAACAAAAAAGTACTAAGCTACAACAATGGAGTCGAATTTGCGAAATCTAGGGTTCGGAATAACAGTAGAGTCGAAATGAAAACCTGAATCCATGATAATAGAGAACAAGATTGATAGAAACCAAAAAGATGAATCAAATCCGGCTCAAACACTGCAAAAGATCACGAGAATGAAGATCGATCGACGGCGCGATTCTCCTGTGAATCGCCTCGCGAGGAAGAAGGGCTGAGAGAAGAGAAAAGTAGGGAAAAAGACCATAATACCCCTCCGTGTCCAAAATTCATTAAAACACCATATGTGATCTGGACCGTAGGATGAGGAAGGATCAACGACCCTTAGTGGTTCTTAGTTCTTATCTTAAGAACAATTCTCAAATGATCCTTCCTCGTATAGATAGATAGATAGAAAGATAGATAGATAGATAAATGAGTTAATGACGTAGTATCCTATCCTATCCTAATATATATAATAAAGTTAAATGTTTGAGGCAATAAAATCTAAACCCTAACATTCAATGCCATACCATCAATCCTAAACCAACAATACAAAACTAGATTTTTCACATGGGCTAAATTTTGACACTTAGTATATGGATTCATAATAGGCTTGAATTTGAATTCTAAAATTTCTAAAATATAGTTGAATCATGTGTTAATAAGAGGTACCAATACTTTAGTATATAGTCATTGTTCACTAATAATTAGTCTTTATTAATATTAATATTCACGTATCATTCAAATACAATCAGTTTCAGTTTTTACTTTTTATTTGCATTCAATCTTATATAAAAATAAAATAAAATAGATTTAAAACATAAAAAAATTCATCCATAGTTAATACTTAAACCCAAAGCCATGAAAAACTAATTAATTTTGTTAATTTATAATAAAAGAATATATTGAAAGTGACATTAAAGAATATTTTATTTAGTCCAATATTCATACGAAATATATTAAAGAGTATTTTATTTCTAATACAAATAAATTTCATATCCTAGTTGAGAAATATAATACACAGATTTACATATTTTCTTATTTTTGGTGGAAACAATTGAGTAGAATTTGTTCAAGGATAAAAAAGAAAACCCTTCTCCCGCTCTTTCAGAAACCCCACACTCAGAAAAAAAGCACTCGATTAACGCCGTCGCAGGCAGCGTCACCGGCGAGAGGCAAAATCAAGATGCGAGAAGAAGAGATCGAGAAGCTCAGAGGCGTCGTTAGGGATTGCGTCAGCAAACACCTCTACTCCTCCGCTATATTTTTCGCCGACAAAGTTGTCGCCTTCACCTCCGACCCCGCCGATGTGTACATGCAGGCTCAGGCTCTTTTCCTCGGCCGCCATTACAGACGAGCCTTCCACCTCCTCAATGCTTCTCAGATCGTGCTCCGCGATCTCCGTTTCCGCTATCTCGCAGCCAAGTGCCTGGTGCCTTTTCTTCTCAAATTCGCCAAGATTTTCAAATTGCTGTGTTAATTCTCGAGTTGATGGAATATAGCATGGAATTTGAGTTTCTCATTTGCAGATTAGATTAGTTTAAGTTGCTGGATGTGTTTTTTTGTTGCTGAAATTGGTTTATTGAAAGGGGTTTTTAGCTAAACAGGCATAACAATTGTCTTTTACTCTCAAAATCCAGGAAGAATTAGAAGAGTGGGATCAGTGCCTGCAAATGCTTGGTGATACTAGAGTGGATGAGCACGGAAATGTTAGTGACTTGAAGGACAGATATGTTATGTACCCTGACAAGGATGGAGAAGATCGTGAAATTAATGTGAGTACTCATATTCTTTACTCTTTGTTGTTTGCTTACATTCATGGTCCAAATTTCGTTTTAGGCTTCATTCTTGTGCGGATGAGAAATTAGAGAAGTGTATCTTTCTGTCAACTGATTAGATACTATACATATCAGCAAAATCCGACTGTATTGGTTTTCTGAATCTCTACTATTTCACATTTGGAGTATATGTGCCTTCAATTATTGTTTGTAAGTCTCTTGTATTCAAGCAACAACGCTGTCTATGCTGCTTAAGTAATCATATGTTTCTGGATACTTGTCTTGATCTTTTTTCTTTGTCTACGCCTGTTATTTTTGCAAGTATGGAATCGACTAATAACTTGTTTATATATTCAGCTGAAGCTATGAGTGTCCTTTAGAGAAATATGTATCTAAGTTTAAGAAGTGTCAGTTAAGATTGTGCTTAGGCATTCTGCGTTTTTGCCCAAATTTTAACTTATAGGTTTAGATTGGATTCCAGAAGTCATTCATCCTTTATGTACTTCTGTCCATAGTCTCCTAGTTGGCTTTTTTGATATGCTATTCTTCTACTTATCTTTTTTGAAATGCTATTCTCCTAAATAGATTCTTGCCTCAATCATAACTTTACTGAATCTGTGTGAATTTTGTTCTTCAAACGTCTAAAGCAGTAGACCTTTTATTCATGTGGTTGATTAGATAGTCTTTTGATACCATGACACAGTGATGATTTGCATGTATTGGTTTGACTCTGTGAAATGAAGTAACATAGGTTATAGTCTTTAAAGGTTTTAACTTCAATTTTCAACAGATTTGTTCAGCAATATGCTTCCTACGAGGCAAGGCCTATGAAGCGTTAGAAAATCGTGCCCAAGCGCGGCAGTGGTGAGTTGTTCATCTCCTTGCCACATATGGGCTACATAGCTCAGATGTACAACTATGGTGGAATTTCCAGCTGCTACTTGCATATCTTATGTTCAATATGTTGTGCATGGGGCTGCTGCTTCTTTTGATCTAAAAAAGCTCGTCTTGGAAAAAGTGACAAAGATAGAAGTTTTAGCTATTATGATGGTCATTAGATTCCTTAATGACATATAGTGTTATACTTCTCATTTTGATAAACCATGGCAGAATGTTCCATTTCACCTCCTTTCCTCTTTTTTCACATCACTTTATTCTAGGAATAGTTTCTGGATTTAACTATTTTTATTTCCAGGTACAAAGCAGCCATAAAAGCTGATCCATTGTGTTATGAGGTACGTATGTCAAAAGACTTCTACCACATTATTCATTAGAATTCTGTATGTTATAGTTTTGCGGTAAGACCAAAGCATTTACTTTATGATTTGAGCCTCAATTCTTTGTCCTAAGATTTGGAGTAACGCGTACGTAAACAAAGTCTTATAGACTTTGGTGACTCTTCCGTTCGTGCATCTTTCACTATCAAAATGGAATTCTTTAAGAGGGCAGACTGGTCTGCTTTCGAGGGGTGATTTCATATTGCAGTCTAACCTGTGAATGAGCTTTTCAAGCACAAAGCTACTTATCCCTTATTATTGATTGCTAAAAGTTTCACGTACTCTTAGGCATTGGAGCGCCTTATTGAAAATCACATGCTCACATGCGAGGAAGGTAAGATAATCTTCTAGCTCTGCACTATTTCTGTTTCTTTGTTAATCATATATATCTCTTTTTCCAGGGAGAAGAAGGAATGATTTGACCTATAAAATTCTTTTACACTAAAATGTTTTTTATTCCCATTAAATACCAAAGATTATTTATTTTCTGTGCATATCTTCTTCTTTTTTTGGTCAGAATCTGTGCATTTCTGTTTGAGCCTTGGCCTGTTTTGTTGCATTTGTATGACTTTTGTTTTTTTAGGTGTAAGAGTCTTATTTGATATTTTTTAGTATTTTGTTGCTTTTGACTTCAGAGACTTCCCTCCTTTCATCATTACACTTTGCTCGCGAGGATGAATGGATCTCATTATTTTACTCATGTCTCGTGAAGAAGGTAAATTTCAGATGGATTAAGTTCAATAATAAAAAAAGTTATAGGTTACACAGTTACACTAAATGTCTTATTCCTTTTCTGGATCATGCAGCATGATAAGGAAAATATCGTTGAAGCCAAGTTTAAAGAACTTGAAAAGGAAAATACTGCTAGTAGCCTTTCAGATTCTTCGTTTGTGGGAACATTGAAGAACAACACCGATCTTTTGGTTTGCAAAGCTGAGTATTATCACCAATGTGGTGAATATCAGAAATGCTTTGAGCTAACCACTCAGTAAGTGTCTCTTTCGTTTTTAAACATTCAGTTGTGAGTATTTGATTTAAATATCAGAAGTGATTATATTTGGATTTAGCCATATGTTTCATATACTGTTAACTATAGGTTGCTTGAGAAGGATCCTTTTCATCTCAAGTCTATGTTGGTGCATTTAGCAGCTGCCATGGAGCTTGGACAGTCAAATGAGCTATATGTTATGGCATGCAATTTGGTCAAAGACTATCCTCAAAAGTGAAATTCTTTTATTGCATGTCTTATCTTCTCCATATTATTTTTTAGTCTGTCTACCCATCCCTTTTCACTTTCTTGTTCAACAGGGCTTTGTCATGGTTTGCTGTTGGGTGCTACTACTATTGTATCAAGAAGTATGATCAGTCACGTCGGTTTTTCAAGTATGCAGAATCCTTCTGCTCGATCATCACAGTTCTAAAATTTAAATAGAAATAAACATTTAGATCTTGAACTGAGATTTTAAAGAGAAATACTTTTACTTTTTTACCATGAAAATCTTTTTGTCTATGCATTCTACAGTAAAGCTTGCAGTATCGATAGGTCATTTGTAGCTGCTTGGATAGGTCAGGGCAATGCTTATGCAGCTAAAGAAGAAGGTGATCAAGCTATGTTGTCATATAGAACTGCTGCTCGCTTGTTTCCTGGGTAATTAGTCTTGTTCTTTATATCCTAACAGAGTTGTATACCTGTTAGTAGCTGTTAAATGTGTATTCAAATTTTAGCTAAATATCGTTGCAAATGAATACATCAGAATATGTCAGCATTTAGTTAGTCCTGTACTGTATCATATTAGGTGTATATATTTGATTAGCAGGTCATTGAGAAAAAATGTTAGTTTTCGGTTTTTTAACCCTGACAAGTACTCTGTCATAGATAGCTAGTTTTGGTCGACATAAAAAAGCCTATCCGGCTTGGCATGAGCTACGGCTCATGACTTGTATTGTAGTCGTAGTCTATGCAATTTGCTACATAAAGCTTACAGCTTGAGTTTCTCCTCTTTGCATTGACAATCATCTCTTTTTCTAACAACCCTCTTTTTGCATGATCAATATCTCTATTTAAGGTGTCATTTGCCAGCCTTGTATATTGGGATGGAATACATGCGAACACACAACTTTAAGCTCGCAGAGCAGGTGAAGCATCATGTTACACATTTTTCAATTCTTTTATCGTTATTTAATCAGTACTGATATCCAAACTTCCTTCCAGTTTTTCATGCAGGCCAAATCAATTTGCCCTTCTGACCCTTTAGTGTACAATGAGCTTGGAGTTGTGGCTTATCACATGAAAGAGTGAGTATATTTATGTTTTCTGAAGTTTCATGTGTTACATTTAGTTATTTAAATCCACACTGAATCCCCTTATATCCGCCTTAAATCATCTTTCTGTCATACAACTATTTAGTATGCTGCTATTCTATACAATATGAGTAGGTACAAAAAAGCAGCTTGGTGGTTGGAGAAAACGTTGGCTTCTGTTCCAACACCTATAAGTGAAACATGGGAACCAACCGTTGTCAATCTCGCACACGCACTGCGGAAATTAAAGTATGTTTTTTCCACTCTTTATAACCCATTTTTAACATGCTTGTCTTGTGTGTTTATTCATGTTTAACTCGACCACATGTGAAAATTACCTGAAGTTGACTGGTTCACTTTTGTCTTGATCTTCTTGCTTATATGGTCTGCGTATGAATCTTAGCCTGCAATTCTTTTCGTTTTGATCATTCATTTTTTTCCATGCTCAACTTAATCTGTATTCTCCAACTTTTTCACCGGGAAAAATTAACTTTTCAGGATGTACCGCGAAGCAATCTCATATTATGAGAAAGCACTGACATTGTCAACCAGAAGCTTAAGCACTTATTCAGGTCTTGCATACACTTATCATTTACAGGTAGATTGCATCAAACTCTATTAACTTTTTTGTTCAGATGATGAATCCAGTCATACTCAATATTTCTTTTTCAATTTATTCATGCAGGGAGATTATTCTGCTGCAGTTATGTACTATCACAAGGCACTAGGGTTGAAACCCGATGATCAATTCTGCACAGAGATGTTAACCACAGCTCTTGCCGATGAGAGCCGCTGTGGCCTAGATTCTATCCTAAACCTACCGTTTGATTAATTGAGGTACTTCTTTTTTTACCAATCCCAGTGTTTTTTCTTTCTCTTTTCGTCTTTCCTAACTTCACCTCTTCATATCCTTTAGGTAGCTGGAAATTAAGCATGCTCCAGAGATTATGTCATAATTTATGGTACAAAACACAGAAAACCTTTTAAGGTTAAATATTTCAGTCTCTAGCTGCAAATGGAGATGATACATCGGTGTCTAGGATCCTAGAATCATAACAAATCTCTGCCTCCTAAGAGTCTCATCAATCTTGTGATGTAATTTTATTGTATTATTGTATATTTGACTCGAGATCAGTGTAGAGGCAATTAAAATTTAGCTCTATTGTACAATTAAGTTTCACCCAGTTGCAATTCTGAGCTGAATCAAGAATTCACTGCAGTGAATTGAATGAATACAGGAAACTTTTATTTCATCAAAAAAGCTGTGATTGCCTATAGTCAATTCAATTGCCAGGGGAATCCGATAAACCTGCTACTCATTTTGCAAATTTTTGAAGAGATTAGATATTTGTTTGGATTTTGTGCACTTTTATGTTCTTGGTAACTTGTCATTTCTTCGAAAACGAAAAAGCAATTTACAGGAAGCATGTTGATACGAACCTGGGTGACTCGTATGCCTCGGGGGATCGTGGTACAAAGGGAAGCCGTCGTTCTTCAACTCGTCTAGGGTTTGGATAAGTATTGAATCTTTCGATTCAACAAGAACTCGATGTCTTGAGAGTCCACTCAAGGAATGATCGAATTCAGTAGGTAGGCTTGATGACAAATCGCTATCGAGAACAACTCCGGATCCAATCAGTGGGGTTTGACGAAGAAGGTTTAAGGGAGGAGATAACTCAACTTCAATGCTTAAACTCAAATTCAACGTCTAAATAAAGTAAACAATGAAGCTCCTTATATAGATAACTTCAACAAACTCAAAAAATGGAAAAAAAACTACGGAAATAAAACGACGGCTGCTAAACCTAGTTCTCAGCCTTAACAATTAAAGAAAGTCATAAAAATAACCCGGAAACAATTAATCCAAAACGTCATTAAAACAAAAACGGAAAAGTTTAGAAAATCATCGCAACGCGATCGCCACCAACACGGACGCGGTCGCGTCATGGTTCGACTTGCTCAGTTGCGATCATGTAACTTCATTCTCCATGGGGGACGCCAAGGCCTCAGACTCAATGGTGATGTCGTTGCTAGCTCGTCCTCCTGATATTGCTTCATTCTCCCCTTCTTAGCCTCGAAGCGTCCTCACTTCGATCGTGTAGGTGCACAGGAGAGAAAGAGATCAAGTAATATGGAGCATCTCCCCTTCTTAAGAACAAACTCATCTGTTGGGAGCACTCTAAAAGCACAGTTAATGGGGACTGAAATCAAAGGTGTTGTGGTGAATGGACCCATATCTGCAAGTGTTTGAACACCAGAAGGCGTCCAAGAAAGCTTTGGTGTGAAAGCTGTATGTATCATCAATGAAAGTTCCTGCTCACAGTTGCCACAATTTGAGGACTCGTCCTCCTCATTGTCTTCAATGGAATCCACAACTTGGGAAGGAATCTGATCTGTGACCGATTCCTCAATTACTGACACTTCAATTATTGATTCCAAGTTGAGAATCGATACCAGATTGAGCGTTTGGGCTGCTTCTATGAGAAGTTCAGGCGGATCGATCATCTCCTTAGCTCGTTGATCAAGAATTTGTTGTATCCTTGCGATTTCTTCCTTTAGCCGAGCACATTCAGCCTCGAGGTCTGATGGACGACGCTTCTTTGTACGTGACTTGGGAGCCTATGCTTGAGGATGATGTTGCCGAGGTGCGCTGTAGCGTTGTGGGGATGGCCTGGACTCCCTGTAGCGTCGTGGGTTAAAAGGACGCGGAGGTGGGAGCCAACCGGGAGACATGTTGGCGTAAGGGCTCACACCACCGAATCGTTCATAGTCGTCCCACTCTTCATCATTGTCATCAGACCAGTAATCATCGAACCATCCTGTGGTCCGACGATATGACATAGGGAAAACTAGGGTTGCATGGGTAAAAACCTAAAATTAGGGTTCTGTCCGCGGCGGTAACGCGATCGCGTCTTGCAAACCGCGATCGCGGTTTCAGTGTTGGCAGATAGCGACGAGTATGTATTTTTTGGTTTTGGATGGGCAAACGAACTCTTATTTGGACAAATCTTATATGTATGGACTCTTCTTGAAAAGGTCTAGATGATGGTGGAGGTTTTTGTGGCAGAAGGAAAATATTTTAGGGCCGAAATCTGGGTAGAAGTCGACGAGATTTTAGGGTTTATGGTTTTGTGTGCGAAATTTGGTGGAGATGATATGGAAATGAATGGAAAGTAAGGGTTTAAGAATGACAACACCTTTGAACCGCTAGAAACTGATATCAATTGATACGAAGGAGGAGATGAGGGGTAGATAGGATAGTCTTCTAAACTCCTTCAAGGGTTTGGATAAGTATTGAATCTTTCGATTCAACAAGAACTCAATGTCTTGAGAGTCCACTCAAGGGATGATCGAATTCAGTAGGTAGGCTTGATGACAGTTCGATATCGAGAACAACTCCGGATCTAATCAGTGGGGTTTGACTAAGAAGGTTTAAGGGAAGAGATAACTCAACTTCAATGCTTAAACTGAAATTCAATGTCTCAACAAATTAAACAATGGAGCTTCTTATATAGATAACTTCAACAAACTCAAAAAATGGAAAAGAAACTACGGATATAAAACGACGGCTGCTAAACTTAGTTCTCAGCCTTAACAATTAAAGAAAGTCATAAAAATAACCCGGAAACAATTAATCCAAAACGTCATTAAAAAAACGGAAAAGCTTAGCAAATCATCGCGACGCGATCGCCACCAACACGGACGCGATCGCGTCATGGTTCGGCTTGCTCAGTTGCGATCCTGTAACTTCATTCTCCACGGGGGACGCCAAGGCCTCAGACTCAATGGTGATGTCTTTGCTAGCTCGTCCTCCTGATATCGCTTCACATGTCAAAAACTATGCAATAGATTAGGCATTGTCACTAGTACAAAATTTCACTTAGATAACACTAAAATTAAAACGCTATTAAAAAGCGCTATAATAACGATAAACTCTTAGCTGTTTTTATTAAAAGTGCTATAAATTATTAATTATTAATTTATATATTTAAAATCTTTTCATGAACCATTTTCTGAAAAAAAAGATATACTATATCTTAAATAAATATATAACTCTTAGTACTTGTAACAAAAAAGTGTTGTAATCTTTTCCACTGGTTTTTATTTGCCGCCTTCTCTTCCGCTTTCTCCCCGAATTTTCTGGAACAATTTCAATTTTCAATTCTCTTCACTTAGCCCCACACACACGCCGATAAAAAGCTCTGGAATATCCGCCATTTTTACACTGATTGCAGGTACTTTGACCACTCTCTTTACCCTCGATTTCCTGTTCAATCAACAAAATCAACAGTCAGATCTTCTTCAGTACTGTACATATTACGGCTTAATTAGGGAAATATACATTCGTTTGGAGCAGTGACAGCGACCGGAGGAGGCACCGCACTTGGAATCGTCGATTGAGCTGCACTTCCTCTTATTGCTGGAGAGAGGAGGCTTTCCGACGGATGAGAGCGACGAGATGTACAAAGTCGCGCCGGAAGATGAGGCGAAATTGATTGTTGTAGAGGCTTCTTTGCGGATTGTAGGGGAGGTAGGCGTTGCGAGATCTGAGATTTGTTGTGTATGTAAACGCTCTCATCTCCCTTCAATTCCTCTCTTCAATTTCTCCTCTCTTCATTCATTGTTGTTGCTTCTGTGTGTGTTTGTGTTTGTGTTGGAGTTGATTTCAAATCATAAAAATGTCACGACCATATATAGGAATATCCGAATATGAAAGCTGGTTTGGCTTGTTGAAAGTCTTGTAGGACATTCATGAGTTCTTTACCGAATTGTTAATGCAGGGAGGTAAGGATTTTGCTCGTAGATTGAACTCAGATTGACCTGGGAGGGTGCAGGAACTAAGGTAGAAGAGAAGCTCCAATTTGTACAAGGGAAACAGCTCCGCACAGGGTTATTCTAGTAAGTCTCCAGGCTTTTGACTTAGTAAACATGCTAACCATACTGATAACTATAGTCAAAATAAAGCTCTCCTCTTGTATCAATTCCTGGCTCTTCTCTTGCTTCTTTAACTGTTCTAGCAGTAGTTCAACTTGAAGGTTGCTTATGAATAGGTACCGATTTTTCTTTACATATTAGTGATTTTGTGGATATCGGAAGTATGTGCATTGTGTATAGTTCAGATTGATTAGTTTTTCCTGCAATTTTATAACATTGTGATATTTTTTAACTTGAGGGCTCGATCTAGTGCTTTCTCTATTTGAAGTTGTTAAATCTAGTAATAGATTGTTGTGCTTTGGCGTGCTATTGTGAAATGGAAGATAAGTTCAGTTTGGAGATCTAGGTTTTGACTATGGAATTGACTTACTTTGTATTGACTGAGAAATTCATCATGAGTTGCAATTTCAGTTTCTGTATGTGAAAACTGAAAACATTGAAGCTTCCATTTATGCCTTGTTGGTGAACTTTGCTGAGCTGCATTTTGACTAAGCCTGTTGGCTTGAATTCTGAGTATGTACTTCTGTTTATCTCAACCTGTTGGCTTGAATTCTGAGTATGTACAACTTTAAACTCAAGAGCTTTCAATTTCGCAACTCTGAATTCCATCATATAAATGCTATGATTGGATACTTTGATGAAAAATATGAAACCTTGTAGAGGAACTGATTTGAAAAGAAACAGTCTGCTGTGAATGAAATTGTAATACTAGCTGAATGAATCATTAAGAAAAATTTGCATATCATGTTTAGTAGGAAATAGTATGATATTCAGGCAAGGTGCAGTAGATTGCTGCTAACTACAGGTAGCTATGGAGGAGGTTTATAAATGTAACAGACAGATTGATTACAAATGAGAATATGAGTTCTTATGGTAATGTTCATCTGGATTTTGATTTTCTGAATTGATCGATTATCTGTTGTTGTAGCAAAGGCTTGGTAAAACATGCACCACTGTTTTGTTTTGTTTTTCTGAATGGAGGGTTGTCAAATTTGACTTAATCTCATTGTCTAATCCCATAAATATACTTTTCCAACTGAGTATTTTTTTCATTATTCAAACTGCATGTTGGAACTAACTTGAATTTATGTGAATGAACATCCAGGATTTTGATGCCCTTGTGAAGGATCACTTCAAGAAACGAGGCTACTATATTCTCAAGGCCTGTGATGCATATATGAAGGGTTACTTGATCGGTTCTCTTGCAGAGGATGCCTGTTTGAGTGATAAGAGCGAAGAAAAGCTACATCAGTTAGTTTCAAGTTTATACATCTACAGACATGACTACTAGTTAGTCTCTTCAAATCCTTTCAACATTCACTTACATAAAAGTAGAAATCTCAATTGAAAAACATTGGCTAAAATCCTTCATTATAAATTAGCATATGTATCTAACCTTTCACGATTGATGAGATATTATCATTCTTTTATCTACTATGTCCCTTCTTATAGTATTCTTTTATCTACTTGTCAAATTAAAGCAGGGTGTAAGAGGCAAATTAAATTACTGAAAAAAATATATATAATATTTAAAGCAGTTTTTTTAAAAAGTGAACCAAATAATTTGCAGGAAAAAGGGTTAAGAGTGTGAGGTTTTTAAAATAAAAAAATAAAATAAAGTTTTACATCGGTTTAAAACCGCTAAGAATCTATCAAATTACACCGCTTCCTAAAAAGCGCTATGCATAAACTTAATACACTCACTTAGATAGCGGTTCCTTATCACAAAAAAACCGCTTTCGTAAGATGATTATGTGATTCAGCTGTATGTTAAATTACAGTATGTACGTCACGATATGAAATTTGGCTCTATCAAACTTAGGATGAATTCTACTCCGTAGTAGTTTCTACTGAATATTTATGAATCTCCAAAATTTAGTTAGTTGAGATTTCAAAAATTGCATATCAAATATTAGAATCAGGCTTTAAACAAACACACATATAGAGATTAGATAGAAGTTTAATATTTTTCATTTGTAGCTCGGCTACTCCCATGTTGTAAGTCCGTCGTATTCTATGATTAAACTAATTAGACACAAGTGGTGTGTATCCATGAAAATAGGTAGATATCCATTATAGAGTAGAGTAGAGATCATGACTGATGATCTATGGCTTACTCAAAACATAAAGCAAATGGTCTACTAAGTACCACTTCATTATCCTACTAACTATAATAAAATGAAGTGATCACACGCGGGCTGGTGGCGCGTCATGCGAAGGCGGAGAAGGAGGAAAACGAGCCCTGATTCGTTGACAAACGGGCTCGGGGATATAGGGCCCACATGATGATCCAGCTCCTCCTCCTCCCAATGCCGGAGGGCAAAACGCTGCAGGAATGAAGGGCCCACAAGGCGACCCTCCGGCACCGTTGGAGGGAGGAGGATGGGGGACCACGATACCGATTATGTCACAAACCGCAGGAGGAATGAAGGGCCCACAACTGGCAGCGTTAGCCGCCGAGACAGCCGCCATAGCCACCAAGAACACCACCACTACCTTCGAGTAACACATTTTCATTGAAGTTGAAGTTGAAGTTGAGTATGAGAGGAAGAAAGTCAGTGTCAGTTTCATGCTTTTATGGTAATATACTTCTCAAGATTTTAACTATCAGATTCTGGATCTTCATGGTTACACTTTTTTTTTAATTATCGAATGATGGTTGACCAAATTTGATATGCTTAACTAAATTATTTTTATCAGTGAGATATTTGGATGATAAAGATTTGATATGCTTAACCAAATTTAAGTTGTACCGGAAAAACCAAATTTGTTTTCAAGCTGAAATTATACCATGAGTGTCAGTTACTTATCTATCTATATCATAGAGGAAAATTCATGTGCAAATAACTCTTAATTTAGGAAAACGAACAAATTCGCGTTCACAGATTATACGTCAATGTTCATATTTTGGATGGTTTTGTTCATAATCTGTGCCATAATTTTTTTTGAATGTTTTCAATGAGGGACGCGGTGACATATTTGTAATTACTACAAACTTTGATTTTTCCCCTCAAAAAAGTTCATCTCCCAGATTACGAACGTTACCTCCCAAATTATGAACATTAGTTTGTTATTTGTAAACGCGAAAAACTTTGTTTTCCTACGTTAAGGCTTGTTCTCACCTGAAATTTTCTCCTATATCATATCCTAATTCTAATCTAATTAAAAATTAAATATGTAGCCAAAAAACTAAGGAAAAGTAAAGCATCGGGGCATAAACTTTAAAATACGAACGTGAGAATGGTGAACATATATATATATATATATATATGGAAAAGTGTCCGGTGATAATAGTTGCTACAATAATAAATGAGAATGATTATGGGCCGTTTGATTTCGCCAGATCGGACGGATGTGGATAATTCATTTTTGGGCGCGTGTACAAGCGCGTTCAACAGATCTTGTAAATTTCCTTCTTCTTCTTCTCGCCTTCGTTTTCTTTTCCCCCAAGTTTTTTCAACAAAACTTCTTCGGATCTTGCCTTCTCTTCTCTGCTGCGTAATTCCTTCTTCTTCTTCTCGCATTCGTATTTTATTTTGTTTTCCTCATCTTGTTTACGTTTCTATATCCTTTGTTTTTGCGTGAGCTGATTTTGTTGATTTTTTGTATTCAGGTGTTCTTGTTCTCTTGATTGCTCTGTTCGCTAATCCAACACATCGATTATCATTCGTTAGCTTGTTTCTCCTTCATTCTACCTATGGATCTAGGTTTTGCTTCTATTTTCTTTGTTTCACCAGTTCATCCCCCTGTTTCTCTCCAATTTGAGCTTATTTGTTGAAGTATTACGATGATTCGTGTATAATGAAGCAGTTTTTATCTCAAATTTGATCAACATCATCGATGAACTATTGTTGATTATGTTTAAGCTTTGAAAAAGCTTAATATCATACTTCCGAGGTAATTAATGAACATGTACAAGACATATGATGAACGTTAATAAGACTGTTAGTGAACATATATTGGACATTTTCAAAAACTGAAGATGAATCTTTAGTGATGTGATGAACATTTAGAAGAATTGTGATGAACATTTATATCAGATTTGATGAACATTTATAACGGATTTGATGAACAACAGTAATAGAAGTGATGAACATTCTATTGGACATATAATGAACATAGACAGTATTTGTGATGAACTTTTATAAAACATGTGATGAACGTTGAATGCAGTCTTAATGAACTTTTAATACTGATTTGATGAACTTTGTTCTAGATGTGATGATCATTCACAGCATTTTAATGTGTAATGAACATTTTCAGGATTTGTGATGAACATTGATAAGTAGTTTGATGAACATTGATAAGTAGTTTGATGAACATATGTTTAATATCTGATTAACATTTTTCTAGGTGTTGATCAATCCAATGCCAATGGTGTAGTTTCTATTTCTCCTGGAAATACGAAATACTTTTTACCATTATGTGAAGATTCTTACAAGCCATATGTTGGTCAAGTGTTTGCTTCAATTGAAGATGGTATTGAATTCTATAAAAAATATGCCATCAGGGCAGGCTTTAGTGTACGTATCATGTCAGGGACTAGCACTAAAGATGTGAACAAAGTTCCAATTTGGAAGTATCTTTGTTGCAGTAGGCAGGGATATATGAAAGTAGATGGAAATACTGCAGATGACTCCACTTCATCAAAAAGGAAGAGGAATTCAGATAGATGTGGTTGTGTTGCTAAATTAGCACTTCGCTATCTTAGTCATGATGGCTATTCTGTTAAGATTTTTGAGGAGCGTCATACACATTATATGGTTGATGAATCACAACGACATCTTGCCAGGAGTAACCGGAAATTGACTGCATTCCATGAAGACTTTATTATTAATTGTATCAAGTCCAATATTGGGACTAGCAAAGCATTTAAGATGTTCAAGAATTCTGTTGGATCTTACGCAAATGTTGGTGCCTCGCTGGTTGACTTCAAGAATTTTAACCGAGATCTCAATGCCTATATGGTTGGTTGTGATGCTCAAATGGTAATTGATAGCCTTTTCCGCAAGAAAGAGAGATGTGAGGCTCTCTATTTTGAATACTATGTCAATGAGCATAATCAACTAACTCGTTTATTCTGGGCTGATCCGATTGCACGCAAGAGTTTTTCATTCTTTGGTGATGTAGTGACTGCTGATGCAACATACAAATCAAATAGGTATGTTGATGAACATTCTTACCTGTTTAGGAGAATTTTTCTAACTAGTTATGTTGAACAATGTTAAATTTATTAATGAACATTCCTATTTGTTTTGGTGAACAATCATTGTAGTTGTGATGAACTATGTTTTATTTATAGATGAACATATAAAAATTTATTGATGAACATTGCTAGTTTATTGATGAACATTCATACAAGTTTTGATGAACACTGTTAGATTTATTGATGAACATTCATACCAGTTGAGGAACATTCTTATCCCAGTTTTGATGAACATTGTTATCAGTAATGATGAACATTGTTCAATCATTTGATGAACAAATAATACAGTTTTGATGAACATTATGAGTTTTCGCTTTTTGTTTTCAGGTATGATATGGTGTTTGTTCCTTTCACTGGAGTTGACAACTACAAGTGCTCAATCACCTTTGCATTTGGCTTATTGTTGAACGAAGATATTCCATCTTATGTGTGGTTCTTTGATCATTTCAAAAAGGCAATGGGACATGAACCTTTTGTTATTTTGACTGATCAAGATGCTGCTGTCAAGGCTGCTGTTGAGGAGGTTTTTAGCTCAAGTGTTCATCGTTTTTGCATGTGGCACATAATGTTCAAAGTGCCCGGTAAGATTAAGGTTGAACCTGAGCAAAATAAAGAATTCAGGGATAGATTCAATGCAATTGTTTGGAGTGATGAGATTACTCCTGTGGATTTTGAGGAGCTTTGGCATGGTATTATAGATGATTTCAATCTTCAAGACAATGTTTGGCTCAAGACAATGTTTGATCTACGACACTTATGGATTCCCGCTTTCTTTCAAAATGTCCATATGGGTGGCCTGCTTAGAACAACTTCGAGGTCTGAATCTCAGAACTTCTTCTTCTCACATTTCATTGGCTCATCATCATCCCTTATAGTGTTCATGTTGCAATTTGAAAATGCAATTGATTCTCAAAGACATACTCATCGTAAGCATGACTTTGAATCTTCCACTCGCCGTCCTACTCTTAAGACACCGACCCAAATGGAAGTTCAGCTTTGTGACGTCTATACACTGCCTATTTTTGATGATTTGCAAACTCAACTTCTCTCATCTGCCTATGATTGTGCCTTGGTTAATTCTCTCACAGAGGGTGATGTCCATTACTATCGTGTTCGTGGACATTTTGAGAAATCATTTGTGGTTCAGCACTTACCATCCACAAATGAATATAAGTGCTCTTGTAATAGGTTCTTGCAGATAGGTCTTCCATGCTGTCACATGATATTGGTAATCAGATGTGTTGGTCCACCTTTGGATGTGAAAATGCCTGACCAATATATATTACCACGATGGAGTAAGAGCACAACATTGAAGCCAACTTTTGAGATTGATGGTTTAGTATTTAAAGAATCTGTTGAGATGGATGAGAAGAAGCTTTTAGTGTATGATGTTATGTCTGAGATACATAGTATTATCAATGAAATTGAGCATGATTATGATCAATTGAAAGACTTGTTGATTGTTCTAAAGGAGAAGCGTGAGTTGTACAGTTCATCCATTCAGGTTGAGTCGTCTTCTATGAGTAACAACAAGACTCCTACAAAAAGCAGAGAGGCAAGATTTGAGAAGTTTGTTGGTCCTTTACCAAATACAATATCTGTCCTTCCACCTCCACAATCAAAGAACAAAGGAAGGCCAAAAACATCACGTTTGAAAAGTACAATTGAGAAAGTTAGATTGAATTCTAACAAGGTGAAGAAGTGTTGTTCAATATGTTTGAAATCCGGACACAATCGCTCTACATGTCCTGAGAATACTTCAACAAGTGTTTGAAGTTAGATAATTCTAAAACTATCATTTAGGTCTTTATGTGTAAATCTAGTTCTGGTGAACATTTGTAATCTACTTGGTGAACAATTATATATAATCTGGTGAACAACATGGGAAAAATTGATGAACATCGATATCAAATTAGATGAACTCTCTCTGTTAATGTGGTGAACTTGTTGTGTTAATTTGATGAACTTTGTATCTAAGCTCGATGAACATTCATTATTAATATGATGAATATTTGTGAAAAAGACAAGTAAAATTACTTATCATATTGATGAACTTTTGAGATTAACGTCAATGAACATTCAGTGTTAATATGATGAACTTTGGCTAAATATTCAATGAACATTCACAGTTAAGCTGATGAACATTGTTCAGTGATTTGATGAACATTCTGTAGTATATAGATGAACAAAAGAATTCTTGTATTCATTGTCAAACTTCTACATTGTTCATTTTCCATTTACCCACTCTATAAGTTGTGGGTAAGCATTGTTGAATCTGTTGGTTAACAACTCTGAAATGTACTTGACCCTTATCATTTCCATTTGCTTATTGTCACCTTTCTTCAAAGAAGTTGTAAAATTTGTCAGCCCCTCCCCAAAGTACGTTTCCATGTGTCGCATGGTATATATACCACAATCCTGCTTGTTCTTGTCATCTCTCCAGTACATTGAAAGACGTTCAACTTTGACCTTTTTCTCGTCTTCGAATAGAGCTGCTTTGGCTTCCATGCCATGCTTCCTTAGAAATTCCACAAACATTGCTCTCTGTAAAATAAAAACACAATAATATCAAACATATTGAAAAACAATGATGATCATATTTAAAACATACAGTTATATGATGATGAACATACAGTTATATGATAATGAACATACAATTATATGATGATGAACATACTGAAATATAATGATGAACATTACCAAATAAACTGAAGAACAATATCCAGTATTAAAACTTACCATCACTTTAGGAACGTTGTTATATTTCACAAGCTTCTTGCCTTGAACACTGGAGTTATCAATGAAATCTATTCTTCGGTTCTTGAGATTGAAAACAATGCAGTAATAGTGTTCACTCTGGTATATTGGGAAGACAAACTGCACAGTGAACTTCCTTTGTTAGTTTGATGAACAAGTTTAAAAAATATAGTGAACATGTATAGATAGTCTTATGAACAAGTTTAAACAACACAGTGAACATTTGTCTATAGAGTGGTGAACCTTTATAGATAAGTTTAATAGAATACTTACCAACTGAATATCATTCAATTTGTGAAGTGGCAGTCTTGCTAACTGAGTTTCCATTTCACCATTGAAGAATGTGATTGAATCTTTTAGTTCAAAACCCACCATAGTCGGGACAAACTTTTATAAAATATCAAAAGATTACGTTAGTTATGTTTCCACATGTTAATGACAAAATTGTTCATATAAAAAATTCCTACCGTTGTATCAATTGAAGCAAAGAATCTAAGAGGTTTTGCTTCATCTCTTTCTTCCTCTTTGAGATTAAGCAAGTGTGCCCATGCGTCAATCACATTGCTTTCAACATATAGATTGTTTTGCATGCTCAGAAAGTCATTCTTCTTGAAATTTAAATGCCCCACGCTGAAAACAATGTCCCTGAAACAAAAAATGATAATATGAAAGCACTGATGAACAAATATAAAAACAATGAAGATCATCTAGAACAGAATTGATGAACAAAATGTGACAAGGTGATGAACATTTATAAAACCAGTGATGAACTTTAGAAGAAAACTAATTAACAAGTTATATATTGTGCAAAAATACAAAGTTTATAAAGAGGATAATATTCAATAACAAGATTTATGATAACAGATAAGAGAAATCTGATGAACAATCTTAAGACATATGATGAACTTTTATAGGCAATGAGATGAACAATCACAAAATTTTTGGTGAACATTGAAAAGAAATCTGGTGAACGTTTATACAAGATACGATGAACAAATACAAGATATTTGATGAACATTTAGATGTACTGTGATGAACATGTATTTTGATGAACTTTGTTAGGAACTTTGATGAACATATATACAAGATCTGGTGAACATAGAGTAAAAACACAGTCATGATCAAAATAATGACCACTCAGTACATACAAATGAACATTTCACACCGAATATAGTAGATCTACTCATACAAATATACTTTTCACACTCAGTACATTAAAATCAAACATGCATGTAGCGAAATCTAACATGTCAAAGCAAAAACCTAACTCCAAATACCAGATTATACTCCATACCTCTTGGTACTTGGCTTCTCTGAGATTCTGCCATTTTTAGTAGCGAGTTGATGGATTTTGGTGAACGACGGAGTGAAATGAAGAGAAATCAGTGAGAAATCACAGGAAAAAGCGTCGTATACGCTAAAATTAGGGATTAAACACCATACCTCTTCCTTCGCTGTTCTTCTGTGAGCCAGACATCGCGAAATTTGTAGGAGTATGTTGTTTTGATGATAGGCGAGAGAAAACAAAGTGATTTCGTTGAGAAATCGAAAAAAAAGCAAGCGAGTAGGAGGATAGGGTTTGATCGATTTTGCGAGAGAGGTTTTCTGTGGAAGTTTTGAGAAGAATAGGAAGAGACGGTTTTCGCTCCAATTTTGAATCACGTTGGAACGATGTAGCGCGTGTGTTTCACACAAAAAGCTAGCGAGTAGGAAGTTGTCAGTGTGGGAGGTGAGAGAGATCTGGGCCGTTTATCACTTAAGGGCTGTTTATGACCAGATTTTGACCCTATATATATATATATATATATATATATAGAGAGAGAGAGAGAGAGAGAGAGAGAGGATGCTGATTTTATTTCGAATGAAACAAGCTCTTAGTGCTTGTTTAGTTGAAGACTAAAATCCCAGAAATTGAAAATTTACAGGAAATGAAAATGAATATCCGTGTTTGGTTGGAAAAAAATTCTGTGAAAATCATGGGATTTCAATTTATAGGGAATTTCAATTCATCCATTATGTGGGAATTGATCTTACCTAGTCCCCCCTAGGTAATTCACTTTCCCTCATTTTTACACATGCAATTTTAAATTCCCTCATTTTGATCTATCTATTGCAATTTTTAACCAAATACATTTTCTTAAAATCCCCTATATTACAAATCACTATAATTCAATTCCCATGAATTACAATTCATACATTCAACTAAACGAGCACTTAGAGTAAACGATTGTACATACGAGAGCCTTTGGATTAGAATAAATCAGTGGTCAAATTAATTTGAAAAATGTATAAATTTTAATCTAAAAGTGCATATACCTAATTCCACATTTTAGGGATACTATTATCCCATATTTTAATGAAATTATGTATTCTCTTTTCCTTTTTACAATTCACAATCCTCCATCTTCTCTTCTACTTCACTTCACCTTCATCGTCTTTGCCCTCTCATTGTTGTCATCAAGCTTCATTCATGGCCGTCTCACCGGATTTTCTTTGTCATTGACAATATTGACAACAATGGTAAAAATACATTAATGCGTTTCTGAATATTTATGAAACATTGACGAATATCTACGAAACATTCTCACTGCTCTTACGAATATCAGATGATTGTATATGAATATCACCGAAGTTTCTTTAGTTTACAAATTAAATTTGATTTGAACAAAGAAACCCTAAAATATGGTGTGAACATGCTAATTCATAATAAAAAAAATCGAGAGCACAACACATACTAAGATTAGAAATGGAATCAAAATCGAGTGCAGGAAGAATAATTAAACCTTTTTCCATATTCAATGAACAATGCTTGGATCAAAATTAGAAGATAAGATCGTTTGATGTTGGAATGAAGAATGAACAGAAAGAGAAGATGATAGACGATAGAGAGAGAAACGAAAAAAAAAAGACGATCGATTTTTATGGTAACCAACTCACTCTCTCTCTATTGTTTTGGTAACTGATAATCTTATCTATATAAAGATTGGCTATCCAATACCAAAATTGAATGAAATTGGTACCTCATAAATGTTGCTCCCTCCATTGATAAACTAGGATTTCACTAAATAAATTTACATCAACCATTTTTTCTAATTTAAAAAGATGTCCAAAAGATCAAAACGAAGCGTTTTGCTAAAAAATTAAGCACCCTCCTTTTTTTTCTTTCATTAGATCCGTGGTAAAACTGTACAACGGTTAAAATTTTCCAAACTAGAGATTCAATTGTTTTAAATTTGAAGTAAAAATGTGATATACTGATTATACTCCTCTGGTTTAGTATCATATAAGTAGTTAGCTTTTTAATATATTTTTTTAAAATTCAATTTACACAACGGTAATTAATTACTAAGTAATTAATAGAATTACATGAAGTTGGTTTGATTTTATTTTTCATGTAATATAACGTAAGTCATTTTAGCCTTTTAATTTTATACACAAACTAGACTAGGTCTCGCGCCATGCGCGGGTTTATATAACTCGATATAGTGAATTAGTAGTAAGGAGTATTATGTAATATAAAATTTTATATGAAAATAAGTTTATATCTTAAAATGATATTGATATATAATTAAGTTTTTACATTTTAAATATAATAAACAACGAATATACATGAATTTTTAATACCAAAAATCTTATTTGATCAAATTATCATGGGTCAATTTTTAATAAATTTAAATAAATTGATTTCAACATATATAAAAATATATAATTGAAAACACTACAATAACACAAAAATATAATTATTTCTCTTATTTATTAAGAAATCAATCTTTTTGTGATACGTCATATCATAAAAATAAAATATATATTTGTAAAATAAAATAATAGGATATTGGGAGGTCCAAATCTAGAAAATTAACACATAAATTTTTTTTTTTGTAATCTGAAAGATCTTAAGAAATCTTTTTGTAATATTTTTGCACACGATTTTCCAAATTTAATTAATTTTTTTTGAGAAAATTACAATAAATTATAAAAAATCGTGACCAATGAAATCACGACAGGTGGATGGCCTGAATGAAGAGTATGCCACGTGACATAGCTAGAATTGAAGAAATGTAATTTGCTTTAGTAGTTATATAGAGATTTTTTATATTTTATTCTTGAATTTGGGTAAGAAAAGTAAGAGGTGTGTTAAATAGATAAACATGATTATTAAAAATGTAAGGAAACTAAATGTAATTTTTACATACAGAGTTTTTATATTTTTAATATCTATCAAACCCACTAAATATCGGTAATATTAGAGAAAACGAATAACTTTTATATGATATTTCTATGTACAAGATATTTATTTGATACAAGAATAAAAAGTAGAAGAATATTTATTATTGATTTTACCACAAATAAATTAAATTAATTTAAAATTTTAATGTGGGTTAATATTATATTGACTATGTTTAAATAAAATTGATAATACTCAAGAAAAAAAGAACATAATTTATAATCTTAATTCTAATACGAGCCCCCACGGTAGAAATTTTCTAGATCCGCCACTGCCGATAACCCCCAATTCCTCGATCCCCACTCTCCCTTTCAAATTCACTGATCAACCTCAATTTTGACTGTGGTAATTTTCTTCTTACATAGATGACAGTGAATGATGTCTACTTGTCTTTTCTCCTCCTCGCGCACATACTTGACCGTATGATTGTGGGGAAAAATCCCGCACTCGGAAAATTTTAACTGGCACCCCAAACCTTTTTTTTAAAACCCGGTTCAGTTTTGCACGCAACTAGAATGCGCCCAAAACTAGATCGAATTTTTGAGCATTTTGAAGGCAATAATAAAAAGAAATTCCATGGCAATCACTCTTGTACACATGAAATTCAATGCCTTAACATCACTCAATGTTGTATGTTTTCATTGACTCTTTTTTTCATGATCTCTTGTAATTAAGATTAGTCAAATTAATTTGAGTTTCTGATTTCAAAAACTGAATTATGTGCTATCAGTTTGTGTTTTCAGATCGAATATAAATATAAAATGCAAAGAAAGATGTTTGGACAAGAAGGTTGTGATCACATGAGATGGGCTGCTAACATTGTTGTTGGATTAGATATTGGTGTTCCATGGTTAATGTGCAAGGAAGATGACTCTCTTGATCCCGTTATAAGTTCCAGTGTTCTTGTTGACAATCTTAATTCTTTTCAAAATAAATTTTTTAATAGTTAATGATCTTATTGTGACAATCTTAATTCTTTTCAAAATAAATTTTTTACAAACCTCTCATGTGGACAGAGGTTTGGAGTGGATGATATGATTTTGCAGTAATTGACTTTATCATTAGATTAATAAAGTAAAAAGTAAAAAGTCAGATCAATAACTTTTTTCAAAGGTACACATGAAGGCTTTAGTAAATTATACTCCCTCCGTCCCAAAATATGAGTCCCATTTTCCTTTTTGGGCGTCCCGAAATGTTAGTCCCATTTCTATTTTTGTCCATAAACTTCTTCCAATTATACCCTTACTCATATTATTTTAATATTTTACATTCATCATTTCCAATGCACTTATGTACTTTTCATTTGTAAACTCTTCTCCCATTGGTTAATGAATTATTTTAATATTTTACATTCATCATTTCCAATGCACTTATGTACGTTAAAGCATTTGCCTTAATCCAATATATTTTTGTACAATGAGACTCATATTTTGGGACGGATGGAGTATATATATATATACAAATAATATGCAGGTTTACAGAGTTTAGAGGACCGACTTACCAAAGAATCTAAATTCCCTATATTCAATTCATGTATCATGTGTCTTTGTAAAATGATTTAACTTTTGCAATTACTAAATTTATACAAAGAAGGAGATCTGTTGTGAACTATATGGTATGCATTTTTTCCTCTTTCAATTTCTTTGTGCTTGAAGTGTTTTCTTTTTACTTATCCTAAACTACATTTTTCGTCATTAGTACAAAACTTTGAGCCCTTATCGGAGGCCGTTTGCATCTAATTTTAGTAATTGTAAACAATATTACATATTGCAATATGCTAGCATGTTGTTTTCAAACATTTACACTCAGTTTCCAACAAGCATGATAATTTAGTAAACACGTCAAAAATGTATACAATGGGGAAATGACATTTAATTACTGGTCCTCGAGTTTATTCAATTGTAATGAGTTATAGACAGAAAAATAGATCATATATTCACCAACTTGGCTATTAATAAATCAAAATAGATTACCTTATTTTATATACCAAAATCTGTGGAGTTGGTAATAATACTGCAAACAAGACTTGAACAAAAATTTAGCATATAGAGCATTGAAGAAATTGCATACGCAAATAACATATATTTAAAAACTTTTGTCCTGTACATTACAAGAATATTAAAAATCATATTTTTAAAAACTTATGTCCCGTATATTACAATAATATTACAAAATGATATAACAATTTGGCGAATTGAGAGAAGAGGTACAAATCATCAAACTCGTTTGATTATATGATATAATATCATTTCAATATCTATTATGAAACATTTAAGAAATTATAATTACGCAAGACCCGTACGCGGGTTTCAGTCTGTTGATTTAAGCCCTAATAAAATAGGAACACCAATACACGAGCTAATTGTTTGGCAAAAAAAAAGCACCCGAGCTAATTAGGTAATGTGATGATTTTAAAGGGAGAGACAAATTCATAGGTAGTTGTGTGTCAATTGCTAAAATGATTAATAAAACATAATCACTAATTAAACTTTATTTTTTTTCTTTTTGATAGAACAAAGATTAGAGACTGCTTTGTCGAGGTTAGATTCTATATCATAAAGGGTTGTGAATATGATTAGCCCAATCTAATTTTAGGACGCCTATTAAACAACGTTAAATCATATTAAAAACTGTAATTTCCCCGCGCGTAGCGCGGAGGCCCGTTTCTAGTATCTTTAATAAAAAAGTTTCTTTAATATCTAATTGATATTATCTTGTATATTCATCCAATCGTCCATCAAATTTAATAAGAAAAGACTAAAATCATATTTTAATAGATTTAACGGATTATGAGACGGAATCCAAGAGTGAGTGGTTGTTTGGTGACAGAGTGTGTTATGTGAGTCGTTTTCGGTGATTAGTTATTATGAGAGTGGTTTATAGTAAATGCCCTATTAGATGGGTGATTTCCGGTAATTGACCATAAAATTTATATAATTTATATAACGTATTGATATTATGAGCTCCAACTAATTATTTTCAATGATGTCTAATTGTGGTTAGTATTATAATCATTTTCTAATTTTCGTTGAGCGGAAATCATCTTTTTACTGGAATGTCTTATCTATTAATTGAGAGATCGGAATGCACCGTCCAATTCAATTATTGAGCCGATATTTAAAACAATTTATGATGGCGTTTAACTTTTTCATACTATACTTTTTTAAACGTTGTATAATTGCGTTTAAAATTTTGACTCAAAAACTAAAAGTATTGGCTCAAAAATCAAACCCCCTATTAATCTCTATTATTGACTTAATAATATTGTATATATTTTCATTATTAAAATAAAACAGATCACCATAACCTACAAATTCGTTTAACCTTTTACAAACTCGTATCCATCCCCAAATCTCATCCATCCCTCCATTTTGTTTCAAATCCATTTTAGAGGTGTATACATATTTATAATTTTAAATTCTGTTATATTGACATAATTTGAATAATCATAATTTGTTTGTTGAAAACACACTGTAAATAATAGTGGAATACATTTAGGACCTTAGTTCAAAAAATTCAATGCATGATGACAGTTCATGGATCCCATGTTACACAGTTGTTCATATTTTCAATTTTTTTTATTAAGAGTTTATAATAAAATTTAAATATTTTATTTCTTATTTTACTATTTCATATCTATATTGCTTTTACAAAAAAATTTAGAATATTGTTCTTAGTAATAGAAAAATAAAAAGATATATATACGCTAGTTTAATTTCAAAGCTGAAACTATCTCGGTTACTTATCTCACTTAATGCTCCTTGTAAAAATTCAGAAATAAAATAAAATTGAGTAGCCCTTTAGTGGAAATTATATTCAGTGATTTGTTCACTATGTTCAGTAGAAGTCAGTCAACAACATATGTTCACGGGCCTCCCCTCTGCGCGAGGAAATTATTGTTTTTCGTATATGGTTTAATATAGTTTCATACTATCGTGTGTTCTCGTACCATGTACGGTTCGCATATAATAAATATTTTAATAATATATTTATATTGTATACTATTAATTAGTTTATTGGTTGTAGTTTATACTTTATGATTTATAATTTATAGATTATAGTTTATAGTTTACTATTTATGTCTTATAGTTTAAGTTCATTAATAACTCAATTTAATTAGATTGATAACATAATAATAGATCAAGATATATATATATATATATATATATATATATATAAGATAAATATATAGTATGATAAAAGATATTATCGATATTTTTGTTTTAATATAGCCTATTAGATATCTTTTTGATTTTTTTTACTTATTTAATTCAAAGATATATATAAAAATATAAAATCGGATGATGTGGAAGATGACATGGTGAATGATGTAGCATAACTTAGAGGGCGACACATAAGCGAATTGAATATAAGGGCGACATATGGCAAAACAACGTTCTGTTTTGATATATATATAAGATAAAGATATAGTATGATAAAAGATATTATAGATATTTTTGTTTTAATATAGCCTATTAGATATCTTTTTGATTTTTTTTACTTATTTAATTCAAAGATATATATAAAAATATAAAATCGGATGATGTGGAAGATGACATGGTGAATGATGTAGCATAGCTTAGAGGGCGACACATAAGGTAATTGAATATAAGGGCGACATGTGGCAAAACAACGTTCTGTTTTAGTATATGTATAGATTATTTGATAATATTTTTGTTATTTTTATTAAATTTGTTAATATTTGTAATTATAAGTATTTCGATTGCCTCATTAATATGTTTGAAGTTGTTTTGAAACATAACATTGGTTCATATATAATTTTAAGTTCAATCATCTATTTATCTACTATGATGGGCAGTAAGCCTGTAACATAACTCATTGTGCTTAAAATTACTATAATATTCCATATGATGTTAATCAGTACTATCATTTAACTGAGAAATAACAACTGTAAGATATCCAGTAATAATTTTGCTTAAATCTCCAAAAAAGCTAATTTTGATCGTATTAACAATGATGCATATTATCTTAGCATGATCAGTAAACAGAAAAAGTTTTTCTATTGTTCTTGATGGAGAAAGATGAAGATAACAAAATTAGCTTACGAAACTGAGTTTCCCTGAGTTCTTGTTCTTCCCATTTTGTGTTGTAAAACAAAATGCCCAAAAACATGAAATGAATAAATTGGTGGTCACTTACAGTTTTTGAGTCAATACCATTTCACATAAATTTACGACAGAGACTTTCTCTCTCTTTGTACCACTGTTGTCACAATTGTTTTTGCTAATTCAAAAAAAAGTTGTTCAAGAGACGATTTCAAATGCCTAAAACCGAGGGAACGGCCTAAATTCAAAACGCAAACTCGATTGGAATTCGATTTAAACAAGAAATCTCACTAGCAACTTGCGAACGAAGGAAGAATCTCCCAGCTGAACAACAAGGAACAAAGTTGTAACATCAGCCTTGAAGCTCTCATACTCGAAGAGAACTTCAATCTGTGGGCCTTCACGCGAAATTAACTCCGATTTCTGGAGTTTCAAAGGCACAACTCCGACGAAATTGACGTCAATCCACCGCCGGCCGTCATTCTCATAGAGATTTAGGCACAGAGAAGATTTAGAGAGAATGAAATTTCCATGGAAATGTTTGTTCTGAGAGTTGAAAAGGAAGGAGTTAGCGCCAATAGGAGAGTGATTTATTTAACCAGGTTGAAATGTGCCTTATGCTGGTTAACTTTCCTCGTTGTGATTGGCTGATATATCTACCATTCTGCTATGTATGGGTATTAGTATATAAATTGGAGATCAAGAAATACCTGAAATCTAGATTCATGGTCTGTTTCGAAGCTTCTCAGTTGCTGGGACTTTTTCCGATGTGTCTTTGACTGACTTCATGAACCATTATGAGGCTAAACTGCATTTTTAGATTATTTTGTTCGTGGTTTGCTTCTAATGGTATGCATAATTTTCTTTGAGAGATCAGTGGACAAATCAAAGTTCCTTTCAACTATCTTATACTTTGACAAATCAAAGTTTTCCTATCTTTTCCTGTATATGTTAGGAAATCTTGGGTTCCCCATTCACAAAAAATAATGTTTGCATTTGCAAATACAGTTTTCTAATAAACTGCATTACAACAAGTAAAATGCAGTCAATCAAGAATAGCAATGTGAAGAATATACGAGAACAAACATCAAAAAGGAAACCCTTTGTTCAAAGCATTTTTGGAGCTTACGGCCAATCTTTTAACACCTTGAGCACTCCTGTAGAACTACTGGCTAATCTCTGGAGGATGGAATGAGATATACACCATCATAATGAGATGGTTCAATGAAAAAATTAATGGCACACTGCAAATAATTCAAACGGTTATGCCAATTGAGTCAAAAGGAATAAAAAAACATTGAAGATGGTTCAATGAAAAAATTAATGGCACACAATTGTGTTGGGGTGAAATTCACATTAAAAATTTCTCTTATCTTCATAGAAATCAAAGCCTGGTCCAAGAAGGAATTGACAGAATCGGAATTCGATTACCTTGACGGACGTGCTTTCTTGAGTAGATTCGGATCCCTCTTTGCTTCCAGGAACTCTACATGGAGAATTCAGATTCTTCTCCCGGATAGGCAAGATCGGATTCTCATGCAACAATACTCCCCCTCTTGCAAAATTCAGACAATAATAACATTAAAAAACCAAGTTGATTATAGCATTGACAAATGAAAACATTGCATAGTTGACAATGATACCAAGGAACCAATTTTAACCATCAAAGGTTTTTATAACAGGGTAAAATGCTTGGTCCTAACTTGTTTCAGTTCATGAATTTCTACACGTTTTCAAGAGATTCTTCTGTTTCTGACGAAAAGACAGAAATTTACCATGTTCAAGAATGATTAGTTGATTATAGCATTGACAAATCATTACACTACAGGAACTAAATCAACTCAAGTAACAAATTTCAGAAGTTGGAAAGGAAAAAGTACCCAATCTGTTCAGTAAAATCACAACCAGAAAACAAGTCTGAATATATAGAATATAAACACTTATATTGGACTGGGATAAAAATATCATTATAATTGTTCCAAAAAAAATATATCATTTTACACTTCAAACATTCATGGATATTAAATCATTCTGAACTTCATGAATATACAACTTTGCTGACCTTAACAGAGATTAATTCTTCCCCACAGACAGCTTCACCGGGTACTAAAGTTTTAGTACAAATGACATCCTTGTTCTCATACTTCGCGATGAAAACACCCTCAATTCTATGTGGTACAACCACAACATCATCATTAAAGGAAGAAGATGATGATGAGACAGCTTCACCGGGTACTAAATTTTTAGTACAAATGACATCCTCGTTCTCATACTTCGCGATGAAAACACCCTCAATTCTATGTGGTACAACCACAACATCATCATTAAAGGAAGAAGATGATGATGAAGCCGCCATGAAATTTCCTTTGGATATAGTCGACTTCCCAGCAGAAAATTCTAAGTTGATGTTATTTTTGTTGTCTTTTAGAGATTCAGAGCCTTTATTTGCAGCTCTGAACCTCATCCTGGAAAAAAAAATGAAGAAGATTAATTTGAATGAAAAATCAGCCAAGAAAAGTTCAGAATATAGATTGCTCACTTAAGAACAACATATGTTTGCCCAAAACTTTGATGTAAAATATCACGGTCATGCATATAGCCTAGTTTTTGTCAATAATATTCAAAAGGATTCCATAATTGTGTTCCATCCTTAATCGATGTCCTTTTCTCACCGGAAACTCTAGAGTAATCTGTTCAGCTAGATTTACCAGCATAGCGAAAAGCACGCCATTTCAAGACACAAACATATATATCATCATTTTCTTGAAGCCTAAGTGAACCAAAAGACAATTGTAATTGTGATTTTAAACCATACTTGCTCTCCTGTTTTTGTCTCTAAGCCACCTAGAAGCATATCCAAAGCATTTCCTTATTCAACATATCCAAAACATTTCCTTATTCAACATATCCAAAGCATTAAAAGTCCAATTGATAACTAAAAAAATAGAAGCATGCCTTGCATAGACTTATTGGCTACAAAAATAGAACATTGCAATAGACTCATTCATATGTCAACTGCCATAAATATCAGACAACTCACTGTATATGAGGAAGAAGACCATGAGAAAAGTTCCATCTTGCACATACAATTAGAGGACACAATCATCTATACAGAACCTTACTTCATGATGTAAAGGCAACTATGCAAAGAATGTTTTGGGATAAATCAAGGCAATCCTCATTGGTATCTTAAAATGCAGTACATATAAGCTACAACGACCACATTTCCCATTAAGACTAATCTATGAAGAAAGATATACAGTAAAAAACAACAATGTACAACTATCATGCTATAAGTATGTTATACTAAAAATCTCAACCAAAAAAATGCAATTCCAAACAATCATCGCATGGCAAAAAATCCAAATAGCCTTCAGAGATACAAGATAATTAAGCATTTTTCCTTCTACTATGGGAATATATTTTAAGAAAAGATCCTCATTTATCTACATGTAATCATGAGATCAAATCTGATTGTGCCATAAATTCAAGATCAAGATAAACAATGGTCATCATATAGCACCAGTTCAATAAAAGCAAGAAAAGGATTCAATCAATATTAAGCTTTCCAGTTTGCTTTCAGCGGAAGCAAACTTTTTTTCATCTCCAGTGACCTTTGAGAATGTAAACAGACAAAAAAAACATGAGGTGGAACATACCTCTAACTGCCTGAGAGTGTCCATTAGTTCTATATGTTTATGATGAAGGTCCTTAAACTGATTTTGAAGTTCTGAGACTTGTTGACCAAAAGCATTCTCCTTACTGTAATTGAAATAACACATGCAAATTCAGTGTAGAGAAACCAACTAAGCAACTGGATGGTATAAGGATTTATATACAAAAGTATAATTGCAGAATATAGTATAATGTAATCATATAATCGCGAACACGGGGAACATGCATGACAAACTTACAAGAGCAAGGGCCTCAAATTGCACAGCATGTGAAGGATTATTCTTGTTTGCATTTTTCACCACATCTGTTCCCATCAGTATCCGTTGCAAAACCTAAATACAAACTGTAAAGTTAGGGAAAACAAAAATTATCAATAAAAAGCACATAAGAAAGATGTCGAATATATAAACCTCAAATAATGATCTTCTTGCGCGGGTTCCCGAGTCTAGTTTCTTTAATACAACAATTGCTTCTTTATCTTATTTCCTAAACTACAATCACAATGGGGTTCCAATCAGGACCCTAAGATCAAAGCGTGAATTTCAGCCCAGCTCGAGGCGACATAAACAACGCCAGATAGTCCCTTCCAGTTCAACGAACTTCCTTCCACATACTCTTTCGGTTTCTTAACCAATCCTTCATATAACGGGACAAAAGAGACACCAATATGAGTCCTACCTTTCTCAGGCTCGAGCTTGACCCCAGAACATGTCTGCCTTAAGTAGACATAGTAAGTCGCCCACTGAATCACCAGTGTACATGGTTAATTTCTTCTTCTCGTCAACACAGCTTTGTAGAATGTTGGTGAAAGCTTGGACTTTGTCGAGTGGAGACTCTACTTTCTTCACAATTTCATCGGTGGAAATAGATTCATTGTATGTGAACTCGTTTGCGTGTATATTGGCAGCATCTAATCCACCTGCTCCAATCCAATGGAACATAAAGCATTAGAATAACAAATTAAGTATATTAAGGAATTATGGAGTGTTGTTACGATAATTATAGTATTACCTGATGAAAAAGAAGATCTAATCAGATCAGCACACCAGCAGTATGACAGAGCATGTAGTTTGACATCCAGATCTTCCTTCTGTAAAACTTTTTGCAAGAAACCACTACAACCATCTTGAAGAATAAGACGCTCACCAGCCTTCTTAACATCTTCAATGTTTACACCACCAGACTCGATCACTCTATCATTCGCCATTTTCTCAAAATCCGACAGTAACTCTAGTCCTTTGCACAATCTCTCATAGTCGAATTTCTCAGCAGCAAAAATAATCATTTTCAAGAATGTAAATAACTAAATATAGAGCGCAAAATCTGACTATGTGTAAGAAAGGCAACTTACTGTACTAAAACAATTTACAAATTACCGAAACTTTAGAGAAAAGAACAAATTCACCAATTCCCGCCAACTGCAACAGGGGTTGCAGCTGAAAACATCCATCACTCCTGGAAAAAGTTATTCATCCAGTGATTTGTAGCTCTGAAAAACCAGTGTGAGAATCTATTCAATTTTCTCTTCCACCTCATGCTCATGGCTCTGAAATTCAGTTTCAAAGTGAAACACGTAAGCCAAAGGAAAATAGCAATTTACGTGCCTACACCTAAATGAATTACTGGAAATAGAAAGCCACAACACTGCTAACCATTTGTACATATATTAAAATGTAATTCAAACAATGGCCGACCTAGCAGTGAAAGAAATTGAAACGGCCAGGAATAATAAATGGAGGTAAATTAATTCCATAAATGACATTAAAAGCCATATGAAACCGCTGACATTAAAATGAATAAACATAAAGTCTTAACTATGTAAACTTATCGTGGTTATTTAAAAGAAAAGACATTAAAAATAGTATACAAAGGAAAGTAAGATTCGATGACATTGAAGATTGAAGGATTTGTTTCAAAAAGAGAAATAATTAAGAATCTATATAGATGAATGTGGGAATGATATGGATTCAAAATTCTAAATCAAATTGAGGATTGAAAGTTTTTGTTGGAAATAGAGTTGTCTTTTCGGCCCTCAATATATACATCTTATCTAATCATATATTAAACTTTGTCTCCAAGTTAGGCTTTCCCAAGATTACAACTGAGTTTGCAAGATGGTGTTCTTCTTATTCACGCGTAGAAAAGAATTAAACGCAAGATGAGTATTGTAGCTATGTTTGCAAGATGAGTATCGAAAAACAGAAACAATTTAGTTCCATCAGATTATAGAAACCAGTTAGACGCAGTTCAATTTATATTATCAATTCAACATATCAATTCATAAACCAGTTCAATTTATCAATATCTAAACATCAGATTATTCAAACACAATTCAGTTCAGATTATAGAACCAGTTACAGATGCAGCCAGTTATAGTGACAATATCCATCCAGTTCAGCGTGTATATAGTGTATGACAGTATCACAAATTCAGGATTCACAAGAACAAATTAAAGAAGAGCAGAAGGGAGACTTTACCTGAGAGATTAGAGGCGAGAAACGATTTGTGACATGAGGAGCAGGACTACCGGAGAATGCTTAGAGTTATATTGTGAGTGCGAGCTAGGAGAGACTGAGCCACGTGCGAGTGAAGGGAAGTCACTTTTGAGGTTCAGTAAGATCTTCTTGCAACAACAAATTTTAGCAAGATTCAGTCCAAACTTGAAAATAGAATTCCTTCTTGGAGCAAAAATATCATGCATAATGTACATTACGGGACAACATATAACTAGCCCTATAGAATACTATACTAAATAATTTAAGAAATAGGAGTCCACTCACTCTTCGCTGTGCTGATGTGTAAAAACAACTAAAGACGATTTATCTGTATCTTTTGGCAAGCGGAATGCAACCAAACGATCATAATCTCTAATTAAGGACACAGAATCAACATGATATTCAAGAAACTGTATGATGTTATGATTGTATATCTGCAGAGAAACCATTGTTTGAGAAATTTAACCAAAAAGAGTGATACACCTGATGTGTAACAAAAGCTGCTATTTGGACAATAAATACTTACCTCAGCCACCCAAAAAATCTCATCATCAGATAAAGAGCAAGCAACACGCAAGGCCTCAATAAGGTCTTCCAATCTTCCACTATTGGGCACAGTAACAGTGACAGGAACTGGCAAACAAATTGCGATGATGTACTAAGGATGACTGATCATCAATCTAACATAGAATTTTGTAATCCAAATGTGATCAGTGAAAAACCCATCAATTTCACAGCAATCAACTCAAATCAGCCAGCAGAAGATGATTATCAAACACCCACAAAAAACAAAAACAAATCAGAGGCAAAAATCAGATAGAGAGCGAGAAAAGAAAGACCCACCAACAGAAAGATGCAGCTTCTAATTGATCAGATGATCAGAAATTTATAAATAACCCCTTCTTGAATCTCCAGCTAGATTAAAAGTCATCTCTCCCCTTCTTTTATCTTTCCTTAACAGAAAAAGAGAGAGGTGACATATACTACTACAAACGGTGAAACGGCTAAGCAACCATTATAGATTACTCAATTAACAGTGAAAGTTGTCTGAAGAGTGAAGGATAAATGGGTATTAACCCTAAGCAACCATTCAACAAAAATCAATTGAAGACGGAGGTTGAAACTACATGGAGGTAAATGGAGGTTGGTCGATCACATCAGCCGTCTCAATCACAGTAAATAGAGGTAAATGTCGAAAGTGGCTCATACCCAAATCTCCTGCCCGTGCTCTAACCGCAAGAATAGCCTTCCATATTGGATCATTCCCTTTGAGTGCACATGCAGTGATCACTGAATATTGGGGATGAGAGAAGAGATGATTTAGGGCAAGAGGAAGCAGAGATGATTGGGGATGAGAGCACAGAACGGCGTGAGGAAAGAAGAGATGTTGCGCTGGAGCTTCTTGATACCGAGAGGATTTAAGGCACGACGAAGCAGAGAATATTAGAGAGAACGGCGCAAGGAAGACAAAGGGATGAAGAAAATGGTTGAGAACGGCAGAATGAGATTAAAAATATAGGTTTAAAGAATTGAAAGCAATATAGGTTCGTGATGAGCAGCCCATAAGCCTGATTTTAATGACCGGCCCATACCAAACCCGGTACCGATTTCATTCAATTTTGGCATTGGACAACCAATCTTTATATAGATAAGATGCGACTTTTGACGAAATGATGATGGAGGTTATTCTGCTGCTATTTTGTACTATCACAAGGTTTTTACTCTAAATTCTTCAGAAATTGCTAAATAAGTCGCTTCTTTAAACCTGATGATCAATTCTGCACAGAGATGTTAGCTAAGCATGTTCCATATATTGTTATGACTTTATGGTACAAAACTAGACCTGGGAAAATATGACCCGACCCGCAAACCCGAAACCCGATTTTGACCCGACATTTTGCTGGGTCAAAAACGGATCGGGTCGGGTCAACCCGTTGGGTCATATAAAAAAACAACTAGAAAATAAAAATAGGAAAAAATCGAAAAAATGAAAGGAAAAAAATTGATATTTTGCTGCTATGTTATAAATACGGTTTATAAAAACGGGCTTAAACCCGTCGTAACCCGACCTGTTTTGACCCGGTAAATTTTAAACTTGAAATGACCGGACCCGAAATATACTAAACCCGATATACTCTGACCCGAACCCGACGCGTTTCCCAGGTCATGGGATTTTAGTAAATCTTTGCCTCCAAAGTCTCCTCAATCTTGTGATGCAATTTTTTTCTATTATTGTAGTATATTGTAAGATCAATGTATTGTAGAGGCAATTAAAATTCAGCTTCATTATACAATTAAGTTTTTTACCAGCTCGGAATTCTGAGCTGAATCAAACATTTACTGCCAGTAAATTTGTGTATCTAGGGTCTTCTTATAGCTTTTCTCCTTGTATGATGATGACAATCAAATCCTTCACTTTCATCTGACAGCATTCAAAAAGATTTACAGTTAATAAAGCCTTACGTATCCTACCAAAATGCTACTCAGACTTACTGCAGTAAATGGTATTCAGCCTTGCAAAAGCTGTGATTGCCAATTCAGTGTTCTTTTTCTTTTCAAAGCGGTTGATGGAAAGAAAATTCAACCTGCAGATCCCTAGAACATGATAAACGTTAGATGATATTGTGAACATCTACGTGGAGGAGAAGGATCAGAAAACTGATCTACATTTAACAGCTGCGTAACGAATTTCTGGTCGGATTTCTCACGCACGAAGATGCTTGAAAGTTGATGCAAATGTCAGTAGACGCAGTAAACTTACTATTGACGAAAATCAAATCAGTCATTCCTGAATAACAAAACATATCAGAATTCATTTGAATAAATTACCGGAGTCCCAACTTCAAGACGAACCAGTAGTTCTTTGTTCAATGATGTCTAATAGGTTTTCGATATAATCTCGTCAGAGTAGTTGTCGGCTTAGAAAGCAGTAAATCTGGAAAATGAGAGTAGAACACAGCCTGTAGATAACTTTAGGAATGCTTAACAGAAAAACTATAAATTTAAATCTAAAACAAGACCATTTACCTAAGTCAGCCTTCTAAGTTTAAGCACAAGAATGACAATTGAATCTTGATCAGCTAAAATTATGTCAACTGCAACGAGAAACATAGATAGATCTTCTTAGATAAGCACACACAGCATGAAGCCGATAGAAAACATGGCGTACGTAAATCCAAATGTACTTGTACAACATACTGAAAATAAAATACCCTTAAGAATACGTCTTCTAGAAACATCGGCTACTGTCATGATGCCCGTGATTTAAAAGTTCTCTCAGCTCCACCTACAAAGAGGGCAAAGTCCATTACAAGTAAATTTCCAGTCAAAAAAATGAACAGAAAACATCGAATTCAATCAACACACTGAAAACAAATCAATGAATTTTGATCGTTATCGGGTCGGGTCAATATTAGGGTTCGGGTTGACCTATAAATTGCTCAAATTGTAATTGAAGAGACTGAGGTTGGAACTGCGCAGACGAAATCGCAATCGGAAGAGATGACAGGAGAGGAGATATCGGGACCGCCGGGACCGAAGCTCGCACGGATGCTCGCCTTCGTCGGCGCCGGAGGTAAATATCTCCGTGAGATTCAATAATCAGATCTATCTATCAAATTTCTCAATCAACGACTTCTTTTTGTAGTCATATTTTCTGTTGCGGCCAACAAGTGGAGAGATTGGGAGAAGAAATCAGTGGAGCAGAAGAATCAAACCTTGGCTGGAAACTCGCAATCGGTTGCTGCTCAAGAAGCATTCAAATGATGATCATTATACTTGTTTTTCAGGTTTTCCATTTTGTGCAATACTTTGGATATGAATGCTTTCTGATGAATGTTTCATAACTTGATTGCATTTCAACCTACATATCAATTATCACTTGGTTGCTTCGAAATTTCAGGTTTAAATCTAGTCAGGTCACAAATTCCTCTTTTGATGTCACAGATTTCTAGGCTCACGATTGATGTAAACGATCCGCATTACAAAGCTTGATTAACCAAACAGATAATAGAGGAATTTGTGAGCTGGACTCGTGATATTTGCCCAGAAAAGAATAGTAACTTTTTCATTCTCAATCAATCAAGAACGCAAGAGTTATTAATGGTTTACCAGATCATAGAGTTTCAGATTAAGTAGATGAAGCCTAGAATCACATATGCAAAGATGGAAATTTAAGGGCCTGGCTGGCAATGATCAAGGACATTACATTTTAATTTTTCAAGTTGTGATCTTGTTAGTGTCAAACAAGTGAGGACAGTCACACTTTTATACAACCAACTGCGTTGAGAAAGCGATTTACACCAGTTTCAGATTTCAAAGTGAGTTCAAGTGAAAGTAGACGAGCAAACTTCAACATGGAGCAAAGGATTCTTAAGAGTATTTAAGATGTTACTTCTTTCCACGCAGCTTTGTACCAAGTGCCCTCTCCAATTTTCCTATGATCTGCTGATTTGGAATCGCCTTCCCTGATTCATACTCCTGTATTATCTGAGGCTTCTCATTGATCAACTGCATAGTCATATTTAAAAATAAAAGACATCAGTCTTACATGCTGTCAAAAAAACATAGAAATGATCATAATGAGTAATCATACACAATAAAATCCACCTGAGCAAGTTGAGCTTGGGTCAGTTTCTTATCCAATCTAGCTTGCATGAGGGCCTTTTTCAGCTCGGTTGGAACACGATCATCTGGTAAAACAATCAATTACGCAAAGAGAAGAAACATACTGAGCAGTGCATATAGAACAAGAAACCATACATCAACATAATATTACTAACAAGAACATTCTAAGTGGTTAAACCAGATTTGATTGATACATCAACATAATATAACTAACAAGAACATTCTAAGTGGTTAAACCAGATTCAATTGATACATCAACATAATATTACTAACAAGAACATTCTAAGTGGTTAAACCAGATTTGATTGATAGCAATACTGAGATAAACAAACTCGAGGCATATACGACTCATATTACCAAAACGTCAGCACAAATTTGAATATTGTATCTGAAAAAATAGCATTCCAATGATTAAACCATTGAAAAGATCAAGAAGAGACTGAACGGTCCCTTATAGTAATATGGACAAACTATTCCCATTGCAAGCATTAAGATAGTAAGCTAGCCAATCTCTGAAACCTCGTTGTCTAATGCAACCAACCTCAAATGAAAACTTATCAACCATGCATAAAAAAGGAAACAATACTGTATACAAGTAAACAAACAAGAGCATATCATGCTACAAGTATCATTTAGTCAGACATCACAAAGGCCAACTTACGAGCTAAATTTTCGGTTTCCTCATCCAATTTCCTGGTGTTCAAAGAGGTGCCACTGGAGGCAGCCTTGTTTGACCCAGCAGCCGCTGCATCACAAGGAAAAAAAAACAGAAATCATCATCACATGAGCTAGATTGAGCTATAACAAAACCATGCTCAAAGAGCAAAATGAAGATTCTACAAATACAAGAACTAAAAGCCCTAAATTAAACCTTGTTATCTGTAGATGATTGAAGCGGAAATGAAAATCTGAGCTACTGTGAGGCATCGAAGCCCTCACATAATCATACAGGATATCAATCAATTCAGTTAACTTATATCGCTGAAGTAGAAATGAAACCCTAGATAAAAACTGAGTGGCTTAATCAACAGACCGTTCTTCACTAAATCCTAATCCCTAAACTGTAGTAGTCAATTAAACGCGAATATCCAAGAATCGCGTTCGCATCAAGCAACGCCAAGAACGGATGAAGTTTTCAACCAAAACGATGAACGATCAAACGCCAACAGCTTAAAAGAATAGATACTGAAGAAAATGAGTTAAAGGAGAGACGGAGAAGAAGAAACACCTTTACGGACGGTCTCGATCTCAGCACCGGCACGACGAGCAGCATTGACGGCTTTCTCATCCTTCTTGGCGGCGGAGTTGGGAGCTTTCTTGCGCACGACAACGGGTTCCCAGTCTTGGCCATATCCTGCCATTTCTTTCTCAAAGCTTTTTGGATTTTGGTTTTGACAAATGGGGTTTTGGATATTACGAATGTGGAGGATGGTATTCTTCCAAACCCTACTTATACTCAGTGTACATACATATAATAATCTTATTTAAGAGTACATACATATAATAAAGTTGGTGTTTGACGCTTGATATATCGCTAAAGGTGGCGTAATTGTCTATACATGTCCCTATCGCCTTATCATGAAAAGTTCCTTGTGTGTAAAGAAGTTTTTGTTCAGAATTAGATTGCAAGTTTTCAATGAATTTGATTCAATTATCAAATTATTGATTTTCAACTCAGAGGCTAAGCACAAACCATGAAATATGACTTGAGTTTCAGCATCTAGAGCATCAACATACCATTTCTTGAAGGCAAAAGCATAAACAAAATGATCACCGAAAATACCCCTTTCACCCGAATCATCGAAACTTTTCCGCACACCCCCATCAACGTTAAGCTTAATTCAGCCTAAAGGAGGTCTCAACCATTGCGTAGCTGGGAATGTCGACACAACCAGTTTCAGAGGAGCAACGAGGATAGAGTCGGATAGTTAGTTGGTTAAGAGTTATGTAACACATGTATTTGTTAGAGAGGAGAGCTCATTTTGTTGTTGAATTACTATTACATTGTAATTGCCTATAGATAGGCTTGCATCACTTACACAAATCATTCAATCAATTAGTTCATCTTTCCTCTCAAATAATCATTTCTTTCAGTTCGATCAATGCTAAAATGGTATCAGAGCCCTCAACGTTCGCTAGAACTCTACTGATTAAACTTTGTAATCAACTTCATCTTCTTCGCAGTTTCCATCAATAATTGCTTCTGCAATCTTGTTCGTTTAGCGTTCTTTAGATCGTTCGATTCTTCAAATGGATTGATCTCCACTTCTTTTCATTTTCACCATTTTTTTTATGGGAGAATTCACCGCCTATGGACTTCCAATTGGAAATTCTAGTGTCGATGACAGGCCTACTAACACTCAACCATTCAACAATTATCATATGTTCTTTGTGAATCCTTCTAATCAGCTTGGGACGCCAAAAGTCTCTCAACCTTTTGAAGCCAAATCTTACGGCGAATAGCGTAGGTCGGTCAAGATTTCTCTCTCGGCCAAGAACAAGTGGTGGCTAGTCACTGGTACGGTAGAAAAACCAACAAATTTTGATTCGGGAACGATGCAATGATCTAGTACTTGTGTGGCTACTCAATTCACTCAGTTTGGAAATTCATAGTAGTGTCATCTACTAACCGCTCGAGAAAGTTGGGATGAACTCGGTTAAGCTAGGTTTGGCCAATCCAACAACACACAACGCTATTCAATCCAGAAAGAATTGAGTGTGATTTCGCAAGGAAATAATTTTGTCATTACTTATCTCAAAAAGATTAAAACACTATGGGATGAATTGCGCTCTCTGTGCAAGATCCCCAAATGCACCAGATGTGGCACTTTACAGTTTTCTACTGAACAAGAAGATGGAGAGAAACACATCCAAATTCTTATAGGATTGAACGACGCTTACGCCCCTATCAGAGGACAAATATTGATGATGAAACCAACACCAATTGTGGCCACAACACATTGTCAACAATTGTTGTCCTTTCTCCAAAACAATGCCAACCACGACCTTTGTGGTGCAGTTACTGTGAACAAGAATGAAGCTCAAACTGCTCTTGACTTCAGTAGCAAACTAGGTGATTGATAGTGGTGCAAGTACACTCATATGTTTTGACATTAAACTGCTTAAGTATGTCACGCCTCTCAAGAATACTTTCACAATTGTATTGCCTAATGGAGATAAATTCTTGGTTTCTTTGCAAGGAGATGTTCATACCCTGTTTCGTCTGTTGTGTGGAATCGGAATCGAAATGAGAATGAAATCAATTAAGATTCGAAATAAATCATTCATGAACCTCTGTGTTTGATATGTTGTCGGAATGAACGATTCTTGCGATTATTATTAAAAATAATTATTATAATCTTATTATTTAATGATAATAATTATAAAAATATTATTGATTTTAGCATTTATAATTAAAATTATTAATATTTATCAAACAATAATAATACTTATTGATTAGAATATATTATTCTTAAATAAGAAAATTTAATATTATTAATAAATAATAATAACAATTATTTTTAAAATAAGTACTATTAAATAAAAATATTTATTGTTATTAATTAATAAAATTAAAAATATTATTATTAGATATATTTAATATAAATTATTATTATTTTAAAAACAATAATATAATAGTTAATTATATTAATTATAATCTATTATTGTTATTACTATTTATAATTAGTGAAAAGTTTGGGTAAGAAGAAAACTTAACGTAGGAAAAACGAAATGTCCGTGTTCATGAATACAAACTAATGTTCATATTATGGATGATAAGTTCATAATCTGACGATCATGTGGCGGCTTGGGCAGCGAGGTGGTGGATTGTTGGATACACGAACCGATAAGCGATCGACGGCGTTGAGGAATCCACCCCAGGATCTCGAACGACTTGAGGGAATTAATTGAATCCACGAATAATACTATCAAGGTTTGAGTCCTCCTTGTTCGAATCCACGGAAAAGTTGAACTCGGGGTTGGTCTAGAACAAATGGAATCCACCAATTACTCCTTCTCACAATCGAATTGAAACTGAATCAATCTCAATTCAATCAACAAACATTCTAGGGTTCTACAAGCTAAAAACTCAAATAACGTAATTCTGTTTTTGCTGATTTCAAGATGCCTTGAAATCCTAAAAACTTAACTATTTATACTCTTAAAAATATGAAATACTAAAAAGGGAAATGTTCAACTCAATAAGGCCTTGGGCCACAAACTTTCTCTTCATTATCGGACCATTCAACCGGCTTTCATGGGCTGATCGGTTGCTTCTATTCAGCTTGAATTAACATGACGTACTCGCTTCTTCCTCTTCCCGTATCCTCCATGATGTGCAACCCCTCCTGTAAGGCCAACAATAGCTACTTGGCTCGGCTCCTTGTGTTGATCTCGGTCTGTCTGGGTCCTTCTCTTCCTCATCTCGATGTCTAGTACGTGTCCTTGGTGGTCCTGGTAAGCCAAAGCTAGTTCATTTAACAAGTACAAGTGTACTTACATCATCATCCCTCTCTTGAAAGGGATTCGACCTCGAATCTGTGGGAAGATTATCCTCAAGCTCATCTACAAGAAAGGGAGAGAGATCTGACACATTAAAAACATTATGGACTTCATACATACATGGGAGGTCAATCTTGTATGCATTATCATTGATCTTTTCAAGGACTTGAAAAGACCCGTCTTCCCGAGGTTTCATTTTGGAGTTCTTGTGTTTAGGAAAACGATCCTTTCTTAGATGGACCCAAACAAGGTCTTATGGGTCTAGAAGTAGCTCCTTTCGCCCTTTGTTCGCCTATTTCTGGTACTGAGCGGTTCTGGCTTCCAAACGAGGACGAGTGCGCTCGTGAAGATCCTTGATGTGCTCCGCCTGGTCTTTCCTCGCTCTCTCATTCCTTGATAGTGTACTATCCAAAGGGGTGAGGGGGGTTCCGCTCGTACACTACTTCGAATGGTGTCTTCTTTGTCGCAGAATGGATGGCCCTGTTATAAGTAAATTCAACAAAAGGCAAGCATTCTTCCCATTTGATCAGGTTTGTACTTAACAATGAAGGCAATTAAGCATCGAGAGTCCTATTAACTACTTTCGTTTGTCCTTCTGTTTGAGGATAACAAGAGGTAGACAACAATAACTTTGTACCCATCTTAGACCAAAGGGTACTTTGCATATCACACACTATGGTTTTAGGAACCCTATGTAAGCGCACAACGCCTTCGAAGAAGAGGTCGGCTACATGAGTTGCATCATCCGTTTTGCAACAAGCAATGAAATGAGCCATTTTAGAAAACATGTGAACAACCACAAAAATAGAATCTCTCCCTCTCTTAGACCGAGGTAATCCCAAGACAAAATCCATAGAGACATCCTCCACGGATTACTCGGTATAGGAAGAGGTGTGTAGAGATCATTGGGGTTGAGCTTAGATTTAGCTCTCAGGCAGACAACACAAGAAGCACAAAAACGAGTAACATCATTTTGCATGTTTGGCCAACAAAAATGTTCCTTAAGGATTCCTAGGGCCCCCTCCGTGAGCTTCTTGTATAAAAAGCCTACGTGAAGACCCTCTAAGAATACACAAGTTCGATCCCCTAAACAAATACCCATCATGCAAATAAAGCTTGTCTACCCCGCCCCTCACTTGACATGCTAGAAACGGATCCTTAAAACCATCATCCAACACATACAGGTCATGCATGAAGGAAAATCCTAGCATTCTTGAAGTGATATCAGGATAACGATCTAGCAACGACATCACCATTGAGTCTAAGGCCTTGGCGCCCCCATGGAGAATGAAGTTACAGAAGCCTGCAGCAGCTCCCGCGATCAAACACGACCAGTGACACGATCGCGTGTGGTCAGACGCGACCGCGTCCTAAGAACATAGAGCATTGTGACTTTTCGAGATGAGACGCGACCACGGGTCCTTTCAACGCGATCGCGTTGCACTATTTTTTGAACTTTCCAGTTTTTGTTATTATGATGTTTGATTTATGTCATGACACGCCACTTTGCATAAAAAATGAGCGCATTTGACCATGTCGAGAGGACGCGACGCCGAGTATGGGGTTTGCCAACTAGATCTGTGCCCAAACCAGAGTGTGTCAAAATTCAGGTACCGGTTCTAATCCTAGAATCAGCAATTGAGGAGTCAGTGTTTGAAGAGTCAATGTCTAAAGCGTCAGTTTTGTTTCCCTTTTTCAACCATGTTTCGACTTCTCTTGATGCTATTTTTGAGGAAGATGATTCAGATAATTACAACCAAGCACACGAGCTCATTCAGGTACCGGTCTTAATCTTGGAATCAATAGTTGTAGAGTCAGTGCTTGAAGAGTCAGTTTCGGTTCCCATTGCCAACCAAGTGTCGACTTCTCTTGATGATGTTCCTGAGGAAGATGACTCAGATAGTTACACCCAGGCACTTGAGGCTCCTTTTGTGCTCGTTTCTCCCTCTCGATTGACTGGGCCTACAACCATACCACCAAAGCTATCTTGGACTCCTTGTGGAGTCCTAATACATGCATTTATCGCACCCGTCGTGCAGCCTTTGGTTTCTGTTCCCGACATTTAAAATGTGACTTTGGAGTACTCCCAACAAATGTGTTTAATCTCAAGAATGGGAGATACTCCAACATGACTGATCTCTTTCTCTGCCTTGCACCTGTACGATTGAAGCGAGAATGCTTCAAGTCTAAAAAGGGGAGAATGAAGCGATATCAGGATGACGATCTAGCAACAATATCACCATTGAGTCTGAGGCCTTGTCGTCCCCCATGGAGAATGTAGTTACAGAAGCCTGCAACAACTCTTGCAACCAAACGCAACCAGAGACGCGATCGCGTGTGGTCAGACGCGGCCGCATCCCAAGAATAGAGAGCATTGTGACTTTTCGAGATGAGACACGATCACGGGTCCTTCAGACGCAATTGCGTCGTGCTGTTTGCTGAACTTTCCTGTATTTGTTTTTATGACGTTTGCTTTATTAATTTTGGGTTTTTATGACTTTCCTTAAATGTTAAGGCTGAAAATTAGGTTTAGCAGCCGTCGTTTTATTTCCTTAGGTTTTATTGCTTATTTTCCAAGTTTTATGTTGGAGTTTTCTGTATAAGGAGCTCCATTGTTTTTTACGTTGAAATTATATCAGAGCTTAAAGTTTGAGAAAAATCTCCTTCGTTTGATTTAGCGTCATTCCACTGATTGGATCCGAAGTTGTTCTCGTTAGCAAACTCTCATCAGGCATACCTATCGAATTCGTTCATCCCTTGAGTGGACTCTCAAGACCTCGAGTTCTTATTGAGTTGAAAGATTTAATACTTATCAAACCCTGAAGAGTTCTAGAGCGACGACGATCCCTTTCTACCACGATCCTCCCCGAAGACATACGCATCCAACCGAATTTGTATCGATTCTAGCATCAAGAGAAGATAATAGAGAATACCTGCGAGACAAGGCATCTTCCACGATATTGTCCTTGCCCTTCTTATGTCGGATGACATATGGGAAGGTCTCGATAAACTCCACCCATTTGGCATGCCTTTTGTTCAGTTTTCTCTGCCCTTTAAGATACTTTAAGGCCTCGTGGTCCGAGTGTATGACAAACTCCTTGGGAAGGAGGTAATGTTGCCACGTGTGAAGACACCTAACCAGGGCATACACTTCCTTTTCATAGGTCAGGTAGTTGAGTTCAGCACCACTGAACTTCTCACTAAAGTACGCAATGTGTTTGCCTTCTCGCACCAAAACACCTCCCAACCCTATTCCTGAAGAATCACATTCAATTTCAAATGTTTTACTAAAGTAAGGAAGTACTAGTAATGGGGAATTTGTCAGCTTGTCCTTGAGATTTAGAAAGGCCTCCTGATGCAACTGTCTCAGTTAAAAATGGTCTCATATTTTTTAACTCGGCCAGGGGCATGACAAGAGTTAAAGTCCTTCACAAACCTTCTGTAGAAACCGGCCAACCCAAGGAAGCTCCGAACTTGAGTCTGAGTCGTCGGCGTGGGCCAATCTTTGATGGCCTTTACCTTCTCTTCATCAACCTTCAGACATGGTTCGAACAAAACTCACATTTCTTTAGGTTAGCAAAAAGTTTCTCTTTTCGGAGAACCTCCAACACTTGCCGAACATGATATGGATGCTCACTAACATACAAACTATAGACAAGAATATCATCAAAATAGACTACCACAAAATTTCCTAGGAATGATCGTAAAAAATGATTCATCATACGCATAAAGGTATGAGCGTTAGTGAGTCTGGAAGGCATTACTAAACATTCGTAGAGTCCGTACTTCGTTTTGAAATTTGTCTTCCATTCGTCCCCTTCCTTCATACAGATCTGATGATACCCGCTCTTCAGATCGATCTTGGAGAAGATCTAAGCTTCATGCAGCTCGTCCAACATATCGTCCATACTCGAAATTGGGTGACAATACTTGATGATAATGTTGTTGATGGTTCTACAGTTCATGCACATACGTCAACTCCCATCCTTCTTGGGTACTAGAATGACCGGTAGGTACTGCACAGGGGCTCAAACTTTCCCGCATATTCCCTTTCTCGACGAGCTCCTGTACTTTCCGTTGTAACTCCGTGGTTTCCTCCGGATTAGTGCGGTATGCAGCTTAGTTTGGAAGAGTCGCTCCCGGAATGAAATCAATCTGATGCTCAATTCCTCTGATAGGCGGCAACCTTGGTGAAACAAATCCTTGTATTCCCGCAAAAAAGAAGAAATAGGAAAAGGCAGATCATGTGTATCTTTAGTGGAATGCAAAGTATGGGTATGTACAAGTAAGAAACAACAAAGACCCCCCCTGAATTTCTGAGTCGACCTCTTTAGCAGTGGCTAAGAGGATGTGACATCCAGCTCCCATGTTTTGACTTATAGCCATACTTTTTGCCTTAGCCATTCTCTTTTCCTTCACTTTGGCTTGTCGTCGTTGCTCGTCCTCCATATGCGCTATCATGATTTCATTGGGCGTCATTGGAAGAAATGTGTACCACTTTCCCTCCACGAAGAGCGAGTATTCATTGGTGACGATGTTGTGCATCACGCCTTGATCATGCTTCCAAGGTCTCCCAAGCAAAAGATGACAGAAAAACATATGCAAAATGTCATACAATACCTCATCGGTATAACCACCGATAGAAAAAATCACCTTGGCTAGCTTAGTGACCCGTAGCGGTGAATCAACATTAAGCCAATTCAGACTATAGGGTATACGGTGTGGAGATGTTGGCAACCCTAGATGCTCTACTTCTGCTCGGTCGATAACGTTGCAGCAGGACCCTCCATCTATGCTTAATTTGGTTGGAAACAACTCCCTTCACTAGACACCTTGAATGAAAGATCGTCTCTTGTTGGGATGGTAGAGCAATCTGTTCATCTGAGATCAACGGACTCTTGACAACACATGCTCAAGGTGTTGCCATATCCAAAACCTGCGCAAATCACATACAACAACAATACACAGAAAGCAAAACGTATTTTGTTTAATCCTACGCTATGTAGCTGAATGCAGGAATAGTTAGAGAAAGGCGGAATGGTAAAGCTAGGCACAATGTTGGAGCAATTAACCAATGAGTAAATTACTGACTTTAGAATTGAAAGAAATGATAGCAAACAAAATTAGGATTGGTGAACAGAAAAACCAAATAAACAACTGAACGTCCCCTAGAGAAGTTATCGAGCGGGGTCCTCTTGGGCTACTTGCCCGGAACCACTTGATGTGCACTCTAGGACTTCTCACGGTTACTAACCGGGGTCCGCTTAGATCTCGGTTTAAAGAGGCTACTGGTCTAGAACGGATTTTGCTCTAACCGGGTTTCTCTTCAGATAGACGTTCTTTTAAATTGGAAAACAAATGTGAAAATACAATACCTAAATATCAACTCCATCAAAAAAGCCCAATCACTCTTTGCATAACAATAGAAACTTCTTCACCAGATAATTCATGAGAGAGATCATTCCGCAAGGTGATCCGAGGAGCTGATTGAATCCAAATCTTCTTTATCTAAATTGTGTTAATTTGTAGAAAAGCAAGTACAATTGTAACATTTAGTTTTTTTATGAAATAAAAAAGTTAATTGGAGACCAATTTTCGTTGCTTTTGCAAAGTAACACAAATTGATTACACAATTTGAATACATGAGATTGAGATTCCTATAAGAGAGGGGAGCTCATTCTGTTACTGAATTTTTGTTCCATTGTAATTTCTTATAAATAGACTCACAACACTCACACAAATAATTTAATCAATCCGTTAATCTTTCCTCTCAAATCATATTTTGGATCAAGGTTGACAAACAACAAATTTAAAGACGATGTCTTAAGCGATCACAACGTCTCTAACTTATCTTCATCCTCTAAGGCCTGTAAAGATTTGATGTCGTGTAAATTAAAGATGTGTTAGAAGAACTTAGAATGTCCAGAGATAATGTGAGGGGGTTTCTGAATATAGTTGATCTAAGATTGAAGTATGTGATACACTAATAACTAAAACTGAAATGTGAATGGTTTGTTTTTGTAAGTGAAGTAGGAAACTTCATGTTGTGTTATGCTCCTTTGATCTGGCTGTGATGTAAGATTAAAGTGTGTGATAGGTTGATAGTTAAAGCAATTAATCATAAATCTTCATATCATAGTATCTTACTGGTGTTGTTGAGTTTTGAGGTTCATTCATAATCTAAGAATTGTTTCTACATTTTGCTATGAGGTGCTAATCTTGTTCATGTGATTTGTTGCTCTGTGATGGAATGACCGTTTTCATGTGATTTGTTGCAATGTTGTCCAATATATATGAGTTCATGTTTCTGATAATGAAAATAAAGTTTATTATACATGTGTATAGTTAAATCCCTTAGGTGCACATTTAACATTGAAATGTTCACAATTAAAGCCCTTAGGTGCCAATATAAACATGTGATTTATTGTACATGTTTCTGATCTTGTACATGTGTAAACATTTAACACTGAAATGTTCTCTTATGTGATTCTTAAAATCAGTATAAGAGGCTCTGATATTACCATAACCACCGACAATTTCCTTCTGTAGACGATAGCACGTCACATCGCCAATGTTTGCTTTTGAACAATCCAAAACAAACTTTTTGTGGACAAAATCTAAATTTCTATATGACTTCATGAAGTGACGTTGGCTTTCTATCAAGCTTGTGTGAATGACGCTACTCAAAACCATGAACTACGTACCCTAAGTTAGCTTCATAACGAAACTTTATTTTGGCATCACAACCAACTCGATCAGAGACCCGTGTGCGTTGACCACTATTGAGATTTTCAGCCTTGTAGCCTTCCCTTGAACAAATCATATACCTTGTAAGAACAATTGTTTTTTTCTTTATCATAGCTGACAAATTCAGAACGAACAACAAAACCACAAGATCTGGCGTATCTATCATAAAAAGCCATTCCTTCGTTTATAGTGGAAAACCGCATACCAATAGCAGGTTTAATCCCAGGAGCGCAAACAGGAGTATAATAACTTGTCCCACCTTGGAAAAATTGAACTTCATAAGAATCATACAACTCATCATTCATAGTTCCATTAAAACTTGGAAGACAATTACAACTGGAAACATCGCAACTAGCAGGTGCTGAGTTTGTTGAAGTGGCTGAAATAGAGAATTAAGAACAAACAATTAGGCAAATACCAGGTTCATGAACTCTATATAACGGTTCACATATTAGCTTCACATCACGATGCATTGATTCAATAAATGAAACATTGAACTGTGTATAAAGAAGAATGATAACTCAATTCGTACGAAATCAATGAGAATTTGCTCCCTTAAAGACAGAATGCACAAGAAAAATGACACACAAAGCACAATTTCGAACAAACCCTAGAAAAAGACCATTATTAAGATAATAGTCGAATTTCTTCAGATTTATTTAATTAATTAAACAAACAGACATCTTATGATGAAAGAAGGGTGAAAGAGGATCACATCACGTTGAGAAGCTATGTGATGCGCCCCTGCCTAGCTCCAAGACTAGTCTAGTGGCTCCTCCGAGGCTCGCTCAACACACCTGACGAATCCTAGCTGAAATGGACAAGGTGTGGAGTCCAAGCGCCAAGACTCAACCAATGTTGAGGTTAGGCGCCCGGAAGCGAGCCAAGCGCAAGAAGGTCCCGTGTCATGCCATGACACTCAGGCCCCGTCTAGCCATCTCCTCCAGGGATCAAAGGCATCACTGAGCGCTCGTGGAAACCTCCTTCGAGCCAGCCAATGCCGAGAAGCCTTCTCCCGCGCCGGCGCCCGAACCACATAGCCTTGATGAAGGCTCATTTGCAATTCCAGCTCGGGCACACCAAGGCTCATCTTGAGCGCAACCCGATGGTTGCCGGCGACTCCGGACTCAGCGCCGTGCTAGCTCTTCTCCGCGCCGAGATTGCCCGGAGGTGATATTTCTTACAAGGCGCGCCTATCTCCTTTTGTTGCTTTCTATTTGGTTTTGTTGTCTCAAACAATAGTTGTTTCTATTTGGGATTTGTTGTCTCTATTTGCATTTGGTGTCTCTATTTGGGATTTTGTAGGATCTGTATGTTAGTATCAAGGAAACTGTGACAAAGAGTTGTCCAGTTCCTAGGCACAGCGGAAGTAATATGACAAGTTATCAACACAATTACTTTAGGTGGAAACCCTAGATAACCAAGTAGTTATCTTTGGATAAAAACCACCCCTCTTTCGAGGATTTGAAAGGTCTACTTGTATATTCAATCAGTGAGTTTAGAGACGAACAAGATTACAAACTTATTGCTAAGTACTAACCTAGTTCCTATCAGAAACTCTCAGATGATAATACCAGTGAACTTACTTGATGTTCTTTTGCAAGAACACTTTTCTCCTTCTCTTAGGCTGATGCACTTCAAGCTTCGTCAAAATACATAAACCGTAAGAACATAGAGGCGACCATATATATAGGAAGTAAGTTCGGCGTATAAAGATATTCCAAAGAATATATTATGCGTCATACTTATTTCCTAATACGTGATCGAGCCTATGTGATTCAAGTTAACCAAAATTAACTCGATAATTACCATAAATTAAAAAAAACCGAATTACAACCAACTCTAGCCATATCCTAACAAGGAAAAGATCTTCTACAAATCTTCTCGGCTCGCCGCCCATACTAGGGTTAGAAGTAACTTGGATGTAATCGTAGTTCCTTCTGACTTCCCTTAATACTTCACCAGTCTTCAAATCTTCAATCTTTTCAACTGAAATATTAAGATAAACTATACCATAGTATATGCTAAGATTGTCATCGTCAAAACTTAAAGTAATAGAGGAAATGAACCTGTTAAGGAACCGGAGTTCCGTAGGTCCCTATTCCAACAATTTCCCCCTTTTAGATGATGACAAACTCATATAAGTGTAAACACAGAGACAATAGACAAATAAAAGTACGAGTCTCAAAAACAAAGATACTTAGATCAAACGCTTCAAAAGGTTCCCCCTTAACCTTTGAGATTACTAACAAGTTCCCCCTGAACACAATGCCAGTCCTATTAGTTCCAAGATTTCAGAGTATATTCCCCCTTTTGACATCATCGAAAAGATATGAAGATAATATGAGCAACTGTGATGCAAAGGATGAAAAACAAGACTCACAAGGCATAGAGCAGGAAAATATTGTTATCATTCATCATGAGCCCAAAGACAATCGTGACTCATACAAACAAACACAAAAAAAAGAACATAAATCATGAAGCAGAGAGACAAAAATAAACATAAGGATTGATGAGCTGGGGAACCCTAGGGAAAACTATGCCAACTACATCGGAGGAACTGGTACAGAGACCCTATCCTCTCTGTGCAGCGAGAGCTTCAGCGAGCTTGGTGAAAGCAGAGCTGAGGGTACGAACAGCAGTCGAAATTTCTCTCAGTTCCTCAACAATCTCGGAAGAAGTCGCCTCAGAATCATCTGCAGGAGCTAGTCGAGCAGGTATATGTCGGGAGGGGCGTGACTTCTTGGTGGTCGTTTCCTCCACCTTGAGACTGTTGATGTAGGAGCCATCCATCTTGTGGGAGAAGGACGTTTCTCCCTCAGCTGCCGGGTAGATTTCAAGTCTCTCCAGGAGAGCCTTGATTATAGTAGGGAACGACAGGGAGTGAGAGGGATGTCTATGGTAGGCCTGCATGTGGTGCATGATAACTTTTGGCAGGTCGAGCAGTTCCCTAGAGATGATCTTATCCATGAAGACAGCATCAACGATCAAGACAGTCCTCCTCTTTTCTTGGAGAGGAACAACATTGTTGATGAGGAAGGCATAAAGCAGTTTCATAGACAGGGAGAGGAACCTGGTGTTGAGTTCCTTCAGATCAGGGTTCCCAAAGACGGTCTTGGCATAGTCACTTTTCTTGGTGGGACAATGCTTTTTTTGTATAGCAAAGAACCCAGTTCCTGTAGGGATGCCAAGGACCGAGGAGATCATCTCCGTTGTGATCTTGTACAGCTTTCCCCGGATGGTGACCACAATATCATGAGGATCATCAACCTCCAAGACAGAAACAAAGGACATGGAGGAGTAAAAACATCGGATTACCTCCTCATTTACACTCTGAGGGGCAGAGAACAGAGATTCTCATCCTTGGGAAACCAGCAGGGAGCGGAAGGTGTAGACTTCGTTCAGTTCCGAGTTCCATAGCTCTGGGTCCACAAAGAGAGGACCAAGGATTCGCCTTTCTGCAAATTCTGGTTTGAGGGAGGTGGTAGCGGTGGCGAGGGAGCTAGAGGAGGAGACGGCTGGCTTGGTAGCTTGGTAGAGCGGGTACGAGCGGCGACGGAGTTGGGCTTGGGATTTTTGGCCTGTCGACCACCATGGGTGGTGGTCTTGGTGATGCAGGGCTCATCGTCGTTGGCGTCGTCCCTGAGGCGCTTTAGGAAAGCGTTTCCAACGCTCTCCGGTTCTGGGATGGAGGGATTGGAGGGATGCTCTGGGGAGTGGGGAGAGGAGTGCTGTTGGGATTTTGAGGGGGAGTGGATGGATTGGTCGCTCTTGGTAGGGGAGGGTGGTGCGATTTGTGGAGATGCGGGGGGAGAGGTGTAGAGGATGATGGCTTTAGAGGGGTCGGGGGAGGGTGATTTTGGAGGGGAGAGTGATTTTGGAGGGGAGGGAGGTTTGGTGGAGGGAGTAGGGTTGGACGAGGAGGGGATGGCAGCTTCCTTGTCTGCCTTGGAGGGGGTCGCCTTCTCCACTATGAGCATAAACAGTTTGAACAGTTCCAACTGCTCATCGGTGAGGGTTGTTGGGGTGTTCTTGGTGTCCATTGTGGAGAGTGTTTGAAGGTAGGGAGAGTATTTAGGTTGAGAGTAAGTACAAGAGATAAAAATGGCGGAGGAAGGAATTAGGGTTGAGGCACTCCTTAAATAGATCGTCCCATCAAGATCACAAGAAGATCCGTCAAACGGTCACAAAATAATTTCCCCCAATTACCGCATATCCAAACGGCCATAAAATCCCGAATCACTTGGCCTTAGTTTCCATAAAATTTAAGGCTCCAACGTTCAAATTTTACCATCAAAATTCACCACAAAATGATCATCATTACCCTGCAAATATCGGCACAAGGAACTGAGCAGAAAAAGTGATTTGACAGACGGCTTCGCGTGTTACCGAGGCAGTTACGAGTGCGACAGAGGAGAAAATGGAGTTCCTTTTTCCAGTTCCGTTTCAGTAGTTGGCATGGAAGTGTTTGGATGCATGTGTGTGATAGGTAATAAAATATAACAAGAGTACACATCCAAACAATATAAATCAGGGAGGGCCAATATGACACAAACATAAATACGTTCCAGAGTGGTGTATATAAAAAATAAGATCATAGGAACAATTTATGTAAGTCAGGCTAGGGAGGGTCTATAATCAATCTTGATTTCGGCTTATAATGCGGGTTCAAATAGATCCGATTAATTATTTTGTGATCAAAGAAGTACGATTTTGTCAATTTTTCATGAATGAGAGAAGAGTCCGTATATTATGCACGTCGCAACGAAGATAACACATTTTGAATGACGATGACTATAGAATCAGGAATCATGTAAGCAAACAAGGAACTATAGAATCAAGCAATCATTTACTAGTCAAGACAGGGAAATATACAAGGGAACTCAGAACCTCTAATCAATAACAATCATGGCCAGAAGTAATCGAAAGTATTCAAAAGGTTCTCTATTTAGAGCTTTTATAAAGATGTCAGCAATTTGATCTTCAGTACGACAGTGTTCCATGAGAATAATACCTTTTTCCACATTATCTCTAAGAAAGTGGTGCCTTATGTCAATGTGTTTAGACTTAGAGTGAAACACCGGATTCTTAGATATACTAATGGTACTAGTGTTATCACAAAGAATCTTTAAGGGACCATAGGACTTACCAAAGTCAGCAAGTTGTTGTTTGAGCCATAGGAGATTCGCACAACATGCGGCGGCTGCAATGTATTCTGACTCGGTGGTTGAGAGCGAGATTGAGGATTGCTTCTTAGATGCCCATGACACAAGGCAAGGGCTGAGCAACTGAGCCATTCCAGAGGTACTTTTCCTGTTTTTGAGATAACCTGCATAGTCAGTATCAGTGTAGGATAATATTTCAAAATCATCACTCTTTGGATACCAAAGGCATAAATTTTCAGTTCCCTTGAGATAATTAAGGATACGTTTCACTGCGGCCAGGTGTTTGACTCTTGGGTCAGCTTGAAATCGAGCACATAAGCATACAGAGTACATGATGTCTGGACGACTTGCAGTCAAGTAGAGAAGAGAACCAATCATTTGCCTATAGAGAGATTGATCAGCCTTGATGTCTGTGGGAACTAGTGTCAGCTTGGTTGTGGGAGAAATGGGAGTTGCAAAAGGCTTGGAGGAGCTCATCTGAAATCTGTCGAGGAGTTCCTTGACATATTTTTGCTGATGAATTTGAGTTCATGTAGGAAGTTGATTTATTTGCAATCCCAGAAAGAAAGTGAGTTCCCCAATCATACTCATTTCAAATTCGCTGCTCATGAGGTCTTTGAACTTTTCTACAAGAGACAGATTAGTGGAGCCAAAAATAATATCATCGACATAAACCTGGACAACCAGGATGTCTTCATTTTGTTCAAGAAGGAAGAGAGTTTTATCAATCAAACCTCTTCTGTATCCATTTGATATCAGGAACTGAGCAAGTCTGTCGTACCAGGCTCGTGGAGCTTGCTTGAGTCCATAGAGGGCTTTGTCTAGGAAGTAGACATGATCTGGTCTGCTTTTGTCTTCGAAACCTGGGGGTTTCTTAACATATACTTCTTCCTGAAGGAACCCATTAAGGAAGGCAGTCTTGACGTCCATTTGGAATAATTTGAAGCCCTTGTGAGTAGCAAAAGCGATCATGAGACGAATGACTTCCATTCGAGCAACATGAGCAAAAGTCTCATCATAGTCAATGCCTTCTTGTTGACAATACCCTTGGGCAACAAGTCTTGCTTTGTTTCTGGTGACCATACCTGAGTCATCAAGTTTGTTTCTGAAGATCCACTTCGTTCCAATGATGGTTCTGTCTGAAGGACGAGCAACGAGATGCCAAACTTTGTTCCTTTCAAATTGATGAAGTTCCTCATGCATAGCATGCACCCAGTCTGCATCATTAAGAGCTTCTTTGTAGTTCTTAGGTTCCAGAACAGATAATAATGCGGTGAATGCACAGAAGTTGTTCAATGATGATTGGGTTGAAGGACCTGTCTTGTCAAAGGGCGGAAGGATTTGATCAACTGGGTGAGATCCCTTATATTTGTAGTTGACAATAGGAATTGACGATGAGGAGGGCTCATTCTGGAGAGCAGAGTTATCATCAGTCTCATTCGAATTTGGGTCCTCTGTGGGAGGAACTGTGGCACAGTCAGAGGGGATTGGAACGGTTTGGGAAGTTTCGGCATTCTGGGCAAGGGAACTAGGATCAGGATTTTGAGTTTGAACTTCCTCAGGGTGCTCATATGCAATACCGGTAGGAGTTAAGGAGAATTCAAGTATTGTAGAGGAATTGGGGGCAGAAGGATCCTCTTCTTCATCAGCATTGATATACACAATTATGTTGTGTATATAGACGGGGTTTTAGCATTGTTTTAGTGGTGTTTTAGGATGCATTTGAGGTGTTATGGAGCATTGGCGAGGAGTTGTTGAAGACGCATTATAGGAGTTTTTGGAGCTGACGAAACGAAGATTTTGAAGACTCTGGAAGGCAGCGCCCGCCGCCCGCGTCAGAAGTTGACCGAGACTTTCTCTATTTCGTTCTTATTACGTTTTTATTTTAGTATTTATGTTTTTTTCCGTTTTAAGACTTAATTATGGACGTTTTGTTTTGGTATTTAGGGTTAGAGAGAAGGTTTGTTTCTTCTCTAACCTCACTTTCACTTTTCATCTAGGTTTTACATACTTCCTATGGAGAACTAAGCCACCATTGCTTAGTCAAACAATTGAAGCATTCGTATTGAAATAAGTTGTGAGATTTTCATTCCCTATCTATTGCTTGGATTTTATCTATTATCTTTCTTGAATTGCCTATGATTAATATTGATAGTTTCTAGCCTGCGCAACTAGGTATTGTCTCTATGGATCTATTGTAGATTTAGATTGTTACTGGTTGAGCATATCTATTTCAGAGTAGCAACTGCATCGTACTAGTATCTGGTTGTGCTAGTCATATGTAGAGAGAATCGATTTACAATCTAGGATAAAAGCTGGTTGTTTTATGCTAGAATTGTATCCTACCATATTCCTATCCTTATTGCTACTGTTAAACTGAATCCTGATAGTTTCATGGTTGTTTAATTAGTTAGTTCTAATAGTATCTGATTGTGTTATTAGTTACTTTAGAAAAGGAATTGGAATTACCATAGCATGAAGTCTTGAATGATTATCTAGGATCAACTTATCAAACGAATAGTGGATACTTGTTTGGCTAAGCTATTTCCCAAATCATATTTACAAACTTCACTTTGTTAGTTATTGCATGCTTAGGATCTAAAACAAACCAAACCCCCCCTTTGTTACATAAGATTGACATAAAGCTCATACTAAAAGGCATAAATCTATCTCCCTGTGGACTCGACCCTTGCTTACTATAGTTTTAAGTAGGTTTGGATACTTGCATAATAGTAATTCCTACGATAAATTGTTGTTATCAAATTGGCGCCGTTGCCGGGGAGGCAATAATTTGTCTTTTGTGTGATTTTTGTGCCAATCTTGGTGTGAACCTATCTTATGGTTCACACCCGTGTTACTAATAATTCACCTCTCGTTTTTGATCCAGAAATCGAAAGAAGGCTATATAGAACTCATAGAGCTGCGCGTGCACTACTACAAGGGATTGCAACAATGGGTGATCGTATTACGCTTGAGTCTCTGACAGCTCCTAACTTGGAGCAACCAACTCGCGCTGTACAATTTCCACCACTTGGCAATGGTGTTAAATTTGAGCTTAAGACAGGAGTAGGCCATCTACTACCAAAATTTAGTGGAACTCCGCTTGAGGATCCTATCCAACACTTGGATGAGTTCCTTGAAGTCTGCACTAGCATGTGTCCATCTGACGTTACTGAAGATCAGATGAGGTTGAGAGTCTTTTCTTTTTCTCTGAAGGACTCAGCTAAGGACTGGTTTCACTCTTTACCACCGGGAAGTGTTACCACTTGGGTGAATTTGAAGAAGGTGTTCCTTGATAAATACTTTCCAGCAATTAAATCCAATCAACTCAAGAAGAAAATCTGCAACATAGAGCAACTTGCTACTTAGTCTCTCTATGACTAATTTGAGCGCTTTAAGAAACTGGTGAAGTGTTGTCCCTACCATGGTTACGCTAATCATGATCTGATTCTTTATCTGTATGGAGGACTCCGTGAGGATGATCGTCAGATGGTAAATTCTTCTTGTGGTGGGAACATTATGAAAAGAACTTACGAAGAAGCTTTAGACATCTTTGCCACACTGGCTGATGACTCTAGACAATATAGTGGAAGATGTTCCCAAAGTTTGTCTGTTGCTAGTTCTCAATCTAAAATTGATCAAGTTGACTTTGATGTGCTGAAAGAGGAAGTGAGGCGTCTGAAATTGAAGGGTACACCTCATCAGGCTAAAGCCTGTGAGATTTGTCATGATGACCTGCATCCTACTGACTCATGCCCTACGCTACAAGAGGAAGTGAATGCAGTTGGAGGATTCCAGCAGAGACCGAGGTATGATCCCTATTCCAACACATACAATCTAGGTTGGAAGGATCACCCCAATTTTCGGTGGAGAGATCAAGATCCAAATCAACAAGGTAACCCTCCACAAGCTAGACCATCTACACCAAGGCCTCAAGGGCAAAGCTCTAACTCATCTCCTTCTGTGAATGAGATGTTGAAGATGTTGATGCAAAGTAATGTCACCACCAATGAGAACATTGCTAAGATGAGTCGAAGTCAGGTGCAATTCCAAGAAACTACAATAGCTAGCATTCATAACTTGGAAAGGCATGTGGGTCAGATTTCTCAAGCAGTGAGTAAACTTGAGGCAAAAGATTCCGGAAAGCTTCCCTCTCAAACTGAGACAAATCCGAACATTCGGAATATTAGTGTTGTCACTTTAAGGAGTGGAAAGAATCTGGAAAGGAGCAACACAGACGAAACTGAAGAAAACAGTTCGAAATGTGAGAAAGCTGAAGGCAGCGACTGCCACCACGGTGACCTATTAGTCGGCGATTCTGATGCAAATGGCAGCGCCCACCGCCAAAATGGCAGCGCCCTCTGCCCCTCTGAAGAAGCTCCCGACACTCCGAAAGTGTCTGGAACGCCTGTTTTCCCGGAGTATAAACATGTTGCTCCATTCCCATCTGCATTGAAGCGTACCAAGCCACTTGCACATGACAAGGACATGTTCAAGATGTTCAGAAACGTCGAGGTAAACATTCCTCTTCTTAATTTGATCAAATTTGTTCCTCGTTATGCTAAGTTCTTGAAACAGATGTGCACTACGAAGAGAAATCAAGATATGAACAGTAAGTAGAAGGTAAAGGTAAGCGAACAGATTTCTGCAGTCTTCCAAAAGCTCTTACCTAAGAAATGTGGAGATCCAGGTATGTTTACCATCCCTGTCACTATTGGAGGTACTAAGTTTGCTAAAGCTATGTTAGATTTAGGTGCCTCCATCAATGCTATACCCTCTTCTCTTTGTGATTCTTTGAAACTAGGACCTCTGCATGCCACTAATATTTCCATTCAGCTAGCTGATAGATCTAATGTGCGTCCTATAGGAGTCGTAGAGGATGTTGTGGTTACGGTTGGTGAGCTTGCTTTTCCCGCTGATTTTTATGTGCTTAATATGGAACATGATAAGCATGTTGCCCCTATCTTGTTAGGGAGACCCTTCTTAAAAACAACCAATACTAAGATCAATGTGAGCACTGGCTCTTTAACCATGGAATTCGATGGCCAAATTCTTAACTATAACATCTATGAGGCCATGAAACATCCATCTGATGATCTCTCTGTTTATGCTATTGATGTACTTGAGCCTGTGGTGCAAGACGTTTTTGATGAGAACCACCTAGATGATACACAATCTATTATTGTTGACTCTAGTTTGGATTTCACTCTATCAACTGACATGCAGGAAGTTGTCAATGAGTTGGATGCTTACTATAAGCTTCCTCTTGAGCGACCAGGTAACTCACCTTTCTCACTAACCCTGCCTAGCGAGAAGCTCTTGCCCTCTATTGTGCAGGCACCTGTGGTTGAATTGAAACAACTCCCGGACCATCTCAAGTATGTATTTCTTGGAGATAAGGAGACATTGCCAGTTATCACCTCCAATAAGCTCACAAAGGATCAAGAAGAGAAGTTGGTGGTGGTTCTTAAAGAGCATAAGACAATGATAGGTTGGACTATAGCTGATATAAAGAGCATCAGCCCTACCACCTGCATGCATCGCATATTGCTGGAAGGAGAGGAGAAGCCATCTAGGCAGCCACAGAGGCGTCTGAACCCACCTATGATGGACGTTGTGAAGAAAGAAGTCTTGAAACTCTTACAAGCAGGTATGATATTTCCTATTTCTGACAGTAAATGGGTTAGTCCTACACAGGGTGTTCCGAGGAAAGGAGGGATTACAGTAGTGGAAAACCAACAAGGAGAGCTAGTCCCTACAAGACTGCAGACAGGTTACAGAGTTTGCATTGACTACCGTAAGCTGAATGCGGTCACTAGAAAGGATCACTTCCCTCTTCCATTTATTGATCAAATGCTCGAAAGACTTTCTGGTCGCGCTTTTTACTGCTTTCTAGATTGGTATTCAGGTTATTTTCAAATAGCCATTGCCCTTGAGGATCAAGCTAAGACGACCTTCACCTGCCCATTTGGCACTTTTGCCTATCGTCGGATGCCATTTGGGTTGTGCAATGCCCCTGGGACCTTTCAGCGGTGTATGGTAAGCATCTTTTCTGAGTACATTGAGAATTTCATAGAGGTCTTTATGGATGACTTTACTGTACATGGAGATGATTTTGATGCATGTCTAAATCACTTATCACTTGTGCTTGGTAGATGCGTTGATACTAATCTAGTGCTTAATTATGAGAAGTGTCACTTCATGGTAGAACAGGGTATCGTATTAGGTCATATCGTGTCGTCTAGAGGTATTGAGGTCGATAAGGCGAAGATTGAAGTAATTCAGTCTTTACCCTATCCTACTAATGTTCGCGAAGTTCATTCTTTTCTAGGCCATGCAGGTTTCTATCGCAGGTTTATTAAAGACTTCTCCAAGATCTCTGCACCTCTATGCGAACTGCTGAAAAAAGAGATGGGTTTTGAGTTCACAACTGAGTGTCAGGCAGCCTTTAATGACTTGAAGGCTCGCCTAACAAGTGCCCCTATTATTCAAGCTCCTGATTGGTCCAAGCCCTTTGAGATCATGTGTGATGCCAGTGATTATGCTATGGGGGTTGTGCTAGGCCAAAAGGAAGCAAGAGCTTCTTATGTGATTCAATACGCATCTATGACCCTGAATGATGCACAAAGGAACTACTCCACCACCGAGAAGGAGATGCTTGTTGTGGTGTTTGCTCTTGAAAAGTTCCGACAGTACCTCCTTGGTACAAAGGTCATTTTCTATACTGACCATGCTGCCCTGCGCTATCTGCTGACAAAGAAAGAAGCAAAACCAAGATTGATTCGATGGATCCTTTTGCTCAGTGAATTTGACATTGAGATTAAGGATAAGAAGGGTACTGAGAACCTTGTTGCTGATCATCTCAGCAGAATTGTTACTAATGAACGCACTCCACATAGTCGGATTCAGACAAACTTCCCTGATGAGTCTCTTTTGAGGCTAAATACTATAGAGCCATGGTATGCGGACTTGGTGAACTTCCTCACCACAGGTGAGTTCCCTCCACCTTTCAACAAGGCTCAGAGAGATCGACTACGTAGTTCAGCCAGATTCTTCATCTGGGATGACCCTTACCTATGGAAGAATTGCTATGATCAGGTAATCCGCCATTGTATTCCAGAAAATGAGGTAAATTCTCTCCTTACTTTTTGTCATTCAGAAGCATGTGGTGGGCATTTTGGGGGTCAAAGAACCGCAAGAAAGGTACTTGAAGCAGGCTTTTGGTGGCCTTCCATCTTTAAGGATGCACATAACCACTGTAAATCTTGTGATAGTTGTCAAAGGGTTGGAAATATGTCTAGGAGGGATGAGATGCCACAAACAGGCTTGATTTTTTGCGAAATCTTTGATGTTTGGGGCATTGACTTCATGGGACCTTTTCCAAACTCTTGTGGTAATATGTATATTTTGCTTGCGGTGGACTACGTTTCCAAATGGGTGGAAGCGAAGGCCACCAAAACTGATGACTCTAAGGTTGTGGCAGATTTCTTGAAGTCACATATATTTGCCAGGTTTGGGATTCCAAAGGCTCTGATCAGTGATAGGGGAACTCATTTTTGCAACAGAACAATCACTGCACTGTTGAAAAAGTATCATGTCACGCAGAGAGTTTCTACTGCCTATCACCCCCAAACGAATGGCCAAGCTGAAGTGTCAAACAGGGAGATTAAATCCATCTTGGAGAAGACGGTATCCCCCAATAGAAAAGACTGGAGCCAAAGACTTGATGATGCGCTATGGGCGTACAGAACAACTTATAAAACACCTATTGGGATGTCACCCTTTAGGTTGGTGTTTGGTAAGGCTTGCCACCTCCCTGTTGAGCACAAGGCCTATTGGGCTATTAAGAAGTGCAATTTGAAGCTTGAGGAAGCTGGAGAGCTTCGTAAGCTTCAATTACAGGAATTGGAGGAGGCAAGGATTGAAGCTTATGATAATGCCATTCGCTACAAAGAAAGAACTAAGGCATGGCATGACCGAACCATTTTAAGGAAGGACTTCCGCATTGGTGACAAAGTCCTCCTATTTCAATCACGCCTTAGGCTCTTTCCTGGCAAGCTGAGATCGCATTGGGCAGGGCCATATATTGTCGCTAAAGTTTTCCCTCATGGCGCAATCGAGCTCTATGATGAGGTAACACACACAATATTCAAGGTAAATGGCCAGAGAGTGAAGAAGTACCAAGACGGATTCACTAAGGACACTGTAGAGGAAGCAATCTTAACAGAGCCTGACGCTGACAACTGATAAATTGGCATGACGTCGAGCCACGATAGTAAATAAGGCGCTTCTCGGGAGGCAACCCGATGTAGGTATAGGTATATTTCTTTCCCTTAGTTTAGCTTAGTTCCATTTATTTTTTTGTTTTTTTTGTAGTTCTGTCTCGAACTAACCCGTAGGGAGCTCGGAATTGGTAAAAGTAAAGAAGCAGCGACCGCCGCCAAGGCAGCACCCGCTGCCTATTGAAGTTAGCTACGGCCTAATGGCAGCGCCCGCCGCCAACTCACAATTCAGCGTTCGCTACTGTGTAATGGCAGCGACCGCCGCCTAAATGGCAGTGGCCGCCGCCATTTCAGGTTCGGCACCCTTACTCTTTCAATAAAAAAAAAAAAAAAAAAAAAAACAGAAAAGCAAAAGAGAGCGAGGAGAATAGAAAAGAGAGAAATCTGTAAAAAAAAAAAGAGAGAGGAGAATAGAAAGGGAGAAGAAAAAGGAAGAAGAGAGAGCACAAGACCTAATTTCTCCCCATCTACATCACCAGTGCCCGCCACCCTTCTCGGTGCCCTTGCCCGCTGCCCCAACGGCGACCGCCGTCAGTTTCTGCAGATCTGTTCGAACATTCAAGGCAGCGACCGCCGTCTTCAAAGCAGCGACCGCCACCTTCAAAGCAGCGACCGCCACCTTCAAAGCAGCGACCGCCACCTTCAAAGCAACGACCACCGCCTTTAATCCGGGTGATATCTCTGAAATTCCTTACTCTTTTCAATTGTTTGTGATTCATTTCTCAATTATGAACTTTTGTAAGGGTAAATCTGAATCCGGATCTGGTCCTAAGTACTCCCGTGAGCATAAATCAAGGAGGAAATTTGTAGAAGGAAAGCAAATGCTTTCTACATTGTTTTATGATCCTGCTACTATGCGGGAGCTTGGTTTAGAGAGATGCACTCAACAGATGTTGCAGCATTGTGGGTTAGGAAATTTTTATGAAATGTCTGCTCCCACTTTTCCTAGGTGGACTAGGGAATTTTTAATCACTTTGGATGATGAGCCTGATGAGTACCGCATTAAATTTAGTCTGGATGGATCGATGTATACTATGAGTTACAGTGATCTTGATAAAGCACTCGGTATTACCAAGCACCACTCTTCTGCTGCTGCCTGGAGTAAGGCACAAGAATAGGTTCTCTTCTGGGTTCGATCCACGGGTTTCAGGACTTTTGACCCTAAGGCTGGGGAATACAACTACAAGTGGTCTCATCCTTGCCTGTGTTTAGCTCACAAGGTCATTCGTATGGCCTGGTTGGGCCAATATGAGATTAACAAGATTCCTCATCTTGACTTAGAGGCGATTTGGAGTATGACACCAAAGTGTAAGCTAGTGGAGGGGTGGCGAACCCTATTCCTTACTTCCTGCAAGAAGCTTAAAAAAGATAACAAGTGCAAGATTGTGGTTGGGGGCATGGTGTCACTGATTGCTCGTTTCCTAGATCTTGAGTTTCCTGATAGGTCTCAGCAGCTATCTTCCACCTTTACATATGACATCAAGCAACTGAAGCAGGTGGGGGTATTATCTGAGAAGGAAGATCATAGATACTGGGTATATGGTTCTAGAGGTTCCTACAAGATCCCTTTACCTCTTGCTATTGAGATGCGCTTCAGACCAGAGTATATTGATTTTGATCTGAGTAGGTTCCGGGTCGGGTTTGGAGGTGCTAGTTCTTCTTCTGCCACTCCTCGTACACCTGTTGAGGAGGATTCTGATGATGAGGAAGAGGAAGGCTCTGGGGATGACGATGATGCTGAGAATGAGGATACTGATATGCCTCAAGCTCAGACAACTGTTGAGCCGCAGTTTGACTATCAGAGGCAGATTTGGGACACTGTTCAGCGCATGGACACTCGTCAGCAGACTTTGGAGACGGACTTCTACAGCTTCCGTGATGCCACTAGAGAATTCCAGACATCACAGACTACCATGATGGAGCAGCAGACCGCCAACATGAGGGCCATGCAGGAACAGATGAGGCAGTGGAACTTATTCATGAGTTCCCAACATTCTGACTTTCTACCACCTCCACAGTAGTGGTACTTTTTCTACTTCCCCTATTTATTTCTGTCTTATTTCATTGAGGACAATGTTCATTAAAAGTGTGGGGGAGTTGATTATGTATTACTATACTATTCTGGGGGAAAAAAAAAATTGAAAAAGCCAAAAATATGAATAAAAGGCAAATAAAAATCCTGGGGTGGACTGAAAACCTGAAAGGGCGGTTCAAGTAATAAGCAGGTAATCTGGAAGGTATAAGGCCTTGGCAAAAATAGATTCAGAGTGTTGTGAAGTGGTGAGTTCAATTTAAAAAATGAAAACAGAGTGTTAGGTGTGTTTTGGGTAGGTTTTCACTTGGAGGAATAAGCTGTAGTAATATTGGTGATTATCATTCTCTTTGATGATTTGTGTGGTGTTGGATTGTGGTGGTGTGTCTGCTGGTGTTGATCATTTAGGTTAGTGCTCGGTTGAGGTGCATATCATATATATTGGTATTTTTGTTGTTGGATGTGTGATGTGGATGGTTGGCTGAGGTGTTGATGGTGTACTTCCATTATTTGGGTATGTTGGATAGTAGGTCAGATTTTGAGCTTTCATGTGGATGTTACTATTCTTGTTGTAAGCTCTTATCCATGGTTGATGATCTAGTGTGTTTATTGATGATGGGTGGTAGTTCTCTATCCACTCGAGACAAGTAGAGATTCAAGTGTGGGGGAGTTTGATATACACGATTATGTTGTGTATATAGACGAGGTTTTAGCATTATTTTAGTGGTGTTTTAGGATGCATTTGAGGTGTTATGGAGCATTGGCGAGGAGTTGCTGAAGACGCATTATAGGAGTTTTTTTAGCTGAAGAAACTAAGATTTTGAAGACTCTGGAAGGCAGCGACCGCTGCCAAGGCAGCGCCCGCCGCCCGCGTCGAAAGTTGACCGAGACTTTCTCTATTTCGTTCTTATTATGTTTTTATTTTAGTATTTCTGTTTTTTTCCGTTTTAAGACTTAATTATGGACGTTTTGTTTTGGTATTTAGGGTTAGAGAGAAGGTTTGTTTCTTCTCTAACCTCACTTTCACTTTTCATCTAGGTTTTACATACTTCCTATGGAGAATTAAGCCACCATTGCTTAGTCAAACAATTGAAGCTTTCGTATTGAAATAAGTTGTGAGATTTTCATTCCCTATCTATTGCTTGGATTTTATCTATTATCTTTCTTGAATTGCCTATGATTAATATTGATAGTTTCTAGCCTGCGCAACTAGGTATTGTCTCTATGGATCTATTGCAGATTTAGATTGTTACTGGTTGAGCATATCTATTTCAGAGTAGCAACTGCATCATACTAGTATCTGGTTGTGCTAGTCATATGTAGAGAGAATCGATTTACAATCTAGGATAAAAGCTGGTTGTTTTATGCTAGAATTGTATCCTACCATATTCCTATCCTTATTGCTACTGTTAAACTGAATCCTGATAGTTTCATGGTTGTTTAATTAGTTAGTTCTAATAGTATCTGATTGTGTTATTAGTTACTTTAGAAAAGGAATTGGAATTTCCATAGCATGAAGTCTTGAATGATTATATAGGATCAACTTATCAAACGAATAGTGGATACTTGTTTGGCTAAGCTATTTCCCAAATCATATTTACAAACTTCACTTTGTTAGTTATTGCATGCTTAGGATCTAAAACAAACCAAACCCCCCCTTTGTTACATAAGATTGACATAAAGCTCATACTAAAAGGCATAAATCTATCTCCCTGTGGACTCGACCCTTTCTTACTAAAGACTATAGTTTTAAGTAGGTTTGGATACTTGCATAATAGTAATTCCTACGATAAATTGTTGTTATCAAATTGGCGCCGTTGCCGGGGAGGCAATAATTTGTCTTTTGTGTGATTTTTGTGCCAATCTTGGTGTGAACCTATCTTATGGTTCACACCCGTGTTACTAATAATTCACCTCTCGTTTTTGATCCAGAAATCGAAAGAACGCTATATAGAACTCATAGAGCTGCGCGTGCACTACTACAAGGGATTGCAACAATGGGTGATCGTATTACGCTTGAGTCTCTGACAGCTCCTAACTTGGAGCAACCAACTCGCGCTGTACAATTTCCACCACTTGGCAATGGTGTTAAATTTGAGCTTAAGACAGGAGTAGGCCATCTACTACCAAAATTTAGTGGAACTCCGCTTGAGATCCTATCCAACACTTGGATGAGTTCCTTGAAGTCTGCACTAGCATGTGTCCATCTGACGTTACTGAAGATCAGATGAGGTTGAGAGTCTTTTCTTTTTCTCTGAAGGACTCAGCTAAGGACTGGTTTCACTCTTTACCACCGGGAAGTGTTACCACTTGGGTGAATTTGAAGAAGGTGTTCCTTGATAAATACTTTCCAGCAATTAAATCCAATCAGCTCAAGAAGAAAATCTGCAACATAGAGCAACTTGCTACTTAGTCTCTCTATGACTAATTTGAGCGCTTTAAGAAACTGGTGAAGTGTTGTCCCTACCATGGTTACGCTAATCATGATCTGATTCTTTATCTGTATGGAGGACTCCGTGAGGATGATCGTCGGATGGTAAATTCTTCTTGTGGTGGGTGAGATCCCTTATATTTGTAGTTGACAATAGGAATTGGCGATGAGGAGGGCTCATTCTGGAGAGCAGAGTTATCATCAGTCTCATTCGAATCTGGGTCCTCTGTGGGAGGAACTGTGGCACAGTCAGAGGGGATTGGAACGGTTTGGGAAGTTTCGGCATTCTGGGCAAGGGAACTAGGATCAGGATTTTGAGTTTGAACTTCCTCAGGGTGCTCATATGCAATACCGGTAGGAGTTAAGGAGAATTCAGGTATTGTAGAGGAATTGGGGGCAGAAGGATCCTCTTCTTCATCAGCATTGATATACACAATTATGTTGTGTATATAGACGGGGTTTTAGCATTGTTTTAGTGGTGTTTTAGGATGCATTTGAGGTGTTATGGAGCATTGGAGAGGAGTTGTTGAAGACGCATTATAGGAGTTTTTGGAGCTGACGAAACGAAGATTTTGAAGACTCTGGAAGGCAGCGCCCGCCGCCCGCTTCAGAAGTTGACCGCGTCAGAAGATTTTGAAGACTCTGGAAGACTCTGGATGCATTTGATAGTTTCTAGCCTGCGCAACTAGGTATTGTCTCTATGGATCTATTGTAGATTTAGATTGTTACTGGTTGAGCATATCTATTTCAGAGTAGCAACTGCATCGTACTAGTATCTGGTTGTGCTAGTCATATGTAGAGAGAATCGATTTACAATCTAGGATAAAAGCTGGTTGTTTTATGCTAGAATTGTATCCTACCATATTCCTATCCTTATTGCTACTGTTAAACTGAATCCTGATAGTTTCATGGTTGTTTAATTAGTTAGTTCTAATAGTATCTGATTGTGTTATTAGTTACTTTAGAAAAGGAATTGGAATTACCATAGCATGAAGTCTTGAATGATTATCTAGGATCAACTTATCAAACGAATAGTGGATACTTGTTTGGCTAAGCTATTTCCCAAATCATATTTACAAACTTCACTTTGTTAGTTATTGCATGCTTAGGATCTAAAACAAACCAAACCCCCCCTTTGTTACATAAGATTGACATAAAGCTCATACTAAAAGGCATAAATCTATCTCCCTGTGGACTCGACCCTTTCTTACTAAAGACTATAGTTTTAAGTAGGTTTGGATACTTGCATAATAGTAATTCCTACGATAAATTGTTGTTATCAAATTGGCGCCGTTGCCGGGGAGGCAATAATTTGTCTTTTGTGTGATTTTTGTGCCAATCTTGGTGTGAACCTATCTTATGGTTCACACCCGTGTTACTAATAATTCACCTCTCGTTTTTGATCCAGAAATCGAAAGAACGCTATATAGAACTCATAGAGCTGCGCGTGCACTACTACAAGGGATTGCAACAATAGTAATTCCTACGATAAATTGTTGTTATCAGCATGGAATTGTAGTTCTTAGGTTCCAGAACAGATAAGAATGTCGTGAATGCACAAAAGTTGTTCAATGATGATCGGGTTGAAGGACCTGTCTTGTCAAAGGGCGGAAGGATTTGATCAACTGGGTGAGATCCCTTATATTTGTAGTTGACAATAGGAATTGACGATGAGGAGGGCTCATTCTGGAGAGCAGAGTTATCATCAGTCTCATTCGAATCTGGGTCCTCTGTGGGAGGAATTGTGGCAGAATCAGAGGGGATCAGAACGGTTTGGGAAGTTTCGACATTCTGGGCAAGGGAACTAGGATCAAGATTTTGAGTTTGAACTTCCTCAGGGTGCTCATATGCAATACCGGTAGGATTTAAGGAGAATTCAGGTATTGTAGAGGAGTTGGGGGCAGAAGGATCCTCTTCTTCATCAGCATTGTTTTCGCCATTGTGAGGTACCTGTGAAGATACATGAAAAGCAGATTCATTGAAAACAACATGAATTGATTCTTCAAATTCTGAGGTCCTTGTATTGAAAACTTTGAAGGCCTTGCTGTTTGGGATGTATCCCAAGAAAATTCCTTCATCACTCCTTGGATCGAACTTTCCAATGGGAGATTTTCCGTTGTTGTGGATGAAGCACTTGCACCCAAAGACCTTGAGATGGGATATGTTGGGAACTCTTCCATGAAGGAGTTCATATGCAGTCTTCTCAATTTAGGGTCGAAGCATGACTCTGTTTAGAATATAGCATGCAGTGTTGACAGCCTCTGCCCGGAATCTTTGAGAGAGGCCAACTGAGATGAGCATGGTGCTAGCCTTGCAAAAGGTTAGACCTTGAGATGGGATATGTTGGGAACTCTTTGAGAGAGGCCATCTTTCAACCACTCCATTTTGTTGAGGAGTTCTGGGTGCTGAGAAATTGTGAGTGATCTCCTTTTCCCTGCAAAAGGTTAGGAAATTCGCATTTTGGAATTCGGTTCCATGATCGGAACGAATCGCCTTAATTTTGTTTCCCAGAGACATTTTGAGAGTGGGAACTATTTCACAAAATCTATCAAACACTACGTCCTTTGATTTTATGAAGATAGTCCACGTGTATCTCGAAAAGTCATCCACAATCACAAGAATGTATCTATTTCCTCTGATACTTTGAGTACGCATAGGACCACAGAGGTCCATATGTATCAGTTCCAGAGGTTTAGATGTACTTATGATAGTTTTTGGTTTAAAGGAACTACGTACATGTTTGCCTCGAACACATTCGGAACAGAATTCAGATTTATCTACCTTGATAGAGGGTAGACCATGGACAAGTTCCTTTCTCTGGAGTTTGTGAATGAGGTTTCGACTTGCATGACCAAGTCGTTGATGCCACAAGGTGGATTTATTCATCATGGTGGCAAGGCAGAGTTTTTCTTGAGAAGAGTAGTTATGGTCCACAATGTACACATTATTGAACCTCTTACCTTTCAGAAGAGTATTCTGAGTTTCATGATGAATCACAAAGCACTCTGAGGGAGTAAATAGGACATTGTTCCCTCCTTGGTCACACAGCTGTAACACACTGATTAGATCAAAACCAAGATTATCAACAAGGTGAACGTCTCTTACCTTAATGTTTTCTGAGAGATCTACTGTGCCAGTTCCCAATATTGCACCTTTCTTTTTGTCGCCGAAGGATCTTTCCTCCGTTGTATCTCTGAAGTGAATGAAGTTGCTCTTTATTACTTGTCATGTAGCATGAGGCGCCACTGTCTATGTACCATCTAGCATTATTCTTCACTTCAGTCTGCAAGGAAAATATTAATTCTTACGAACCCAGGCCAGCCAAGCTTTTCTGGGTAAGTTAGTGTTAAAGTTCCCTTGTTCGGAATGTCTGGCGACATTCTGATTTTTGGACTTGGATTCTTTGACATTTTCATAATATTGTGGGTCATTGATGTCATTAATTTTAGTATGTCCATGTCTGAGTTTCCTGTAGGCCTTTTCCTCCTGTTTCCTCTTTTCTCACAATCATATATAAGATGTCCTTGGTTCCCACAGTGCCAGCAGACACGGTTTGCGGGAATCCACTGATACTTATCCTGAGTTTTGTAGTGAGATTTCTTTTTGCCTAAATCAACCTTTTTCCTGGGAGGTACTTCTAGGTTTTCCCTTTCCCATGTTTCTATACATGTCGTGAATGTGAGGACTGAAATACGGGGCACATGGTGGTTCCTGAGTAGAGGAACTTTCAATAACCTTGATTTTTTGTTCTAGGAACTCATTTTTTCTATTAGAGGTTTGAAGAGCTAGGTCAAGTCTTTCATTTTTGGCCTCAAGAGTTTTAGTTAGTTCATCAAGGGTGGTGTGAGAGTCACAGGGAGGGTTTGACTCGTCATAAGGCTTATAGCCTAGACCTCTACTAGGTTTAACAAAGACTGTCTGATTAGCAGTTTTCTCATGAATGCATTTAGTGAGACAGTCTAGTTTCTCAATGATAGTCTGCAAAGTAGATTCGGAGGATTGTGATGAGGAACTGTTTCCTAGGTTCAGTTTTTCATGCAAGTCACAAGTGGGACACATAGTGATTTTGTTGGCATTTTCATATTTCTTACACCAAGCTTCACTTTCATCATATAAAATAGAGATTTCTTCTTCATTTTCAGCAAGTCTTCCTAGCAGGTTGCTATCTTCTTTACTCAGAGATTTGATAAGTTTTATCAATTGTTTCTTATCATGTTTGAGAAGAGTATCAGAAAATTCAGAGAAGGAGGATACCTCAATATTTGGTGACTCATTTTCAGTTTGAGCCATTAGACACACTTTGTTAGTGTCTTCCTCAGAGTCACTGTCTCCCCATGTTGCATTCGGTTCAGAGACTGTCATGAAACAGACTTTGGATGGATTTAGATCCAGTTCCTTGTCAGAGTCGTTGTCACCCCAAGTAGTGGTTGCAACTAGAGCCTTTTTCTTAGGAACTTCTTCCTCTTTGGGCTTGTCTTCATTTTTAGGACAGTCTCTGGCACGATGCCCTGGTTGATCACATTGATAGCATCTCAGTTCCCTCTTCTCCTTGCGATTTTCATTTATGGGGAACTTCCCTTTATGAAATTTTCTTACAGTGCTAGTAAGCAGTGCAGTCATCTCATCATCATCATCATCAGAGTCGGCTCCAGTGGAGAGTCTTTCCAGGACTTTGGTTAGGGTAAGAGCAATTCCAGCTTCAGTAGAGCTTTTCTCATTTCCCTTCATTTTGTCTTCATGACGTTGAGCTTGCCCAACAAGTTCCTCTAAGGGGAGTTCCCTGATTGTTGGAGTCTAAAGCATGATGTCTTGTGTAACAGCAAATTTTGAGTTCAAGCCATTGATGAATACCATGGATTTTGACCATTCCTCAAGCTTGACTCCACACGCGTGAAGTTTGTTGCATAGAATCTCTAGACGACCGTGATATGCAGATACGTTTTCTGTTTCCAGCATCTTAAACCTGTAATATTCTACTTGTAGATCGAATTTTCTGCTATTTTGGAGATCTTCACTTCCCAAGTTGAAAGTCTCAAGAGCTTTCCACATATCTTTGGCATTGTCGATTCCCATGACTTTGTCTTGATCAGCTTTCGAGAGAGCATTCAGGATGTATTGTCTAGCTTTGGCATTTTTCTCTTGTTGAGAAAATTGTTCAGTGGTCCAGCGTCTGAAATCAAGTTCAGTCTTTTTATCCGCCGGATCCGTTGGGACTTCAAAGTTTCCATTTTCAACAATTTTCCAACATATCATGTCATTAGTTTGGAAGAAACCAATCATTTGTTCCTTCCACCATTGGAATTGACTGGGTTTCAACAGATAAGGCTTGTTTGTTGAGATACCTAGTTCTGGTTCGTTTGGACAAGACATGTTGACCACCTGCGAGTACCACACAATCTAGAGCTCTTGCTCTGATACCAATTGTAGGATCTGTATGTTAGTATCAAGGGAACTGTGACAAAGAGTTGTACAGTTCCTAGGCACAGCGGAAGTAATATGACAAGTTATCAACACAATTACTTTAGGTGGAAACCCTAGATAACCAAATAGTTATCTTTGGATAAAAATCACCCCTCTTTCGAGGATTTGAAAGGTCTACTTGTATATTCAATCAGTGAGTTTAGAGACGAACAAGATTACAAACTTATTGCTAAGTACTAACCTAGTTCCTATCAGAAACTCTCGGATGATAATACCAGTGAACTTACTTGATGTTCTTTTGCAAGAACACTTTTCTCCTTCTCTTAGGCTGATGCACTTCAAGCTTCGTCAAAATACATAAACCCTAAGAACATAGAGGCGACCATATATATAGGAAGTAAGTTCGGCATATAAAGATATTCCAAAGAATATATTATGCGTCATACTTATTTCCTAATATGTGATCGAGCCTATGTGATTCAAGTTAACAAAAATTAACTCGATAATTACCATAAATTACAAAGACCGAATTACAACCAACTCTAGCCATATCCTAACAAGGAAAAGATCTTCTACAAATCTTCTCGGCTCGCCGCCCATGCTAGGGTTAGAAGTAACTTGGATGTAATCGTAGTTCCTTCTGACTTCCCTTAATACTTCATCAGTCTTCAAATCTTCAATCCTTTCAACTGAAATATTAGGATAAACTATACCATAGTATATGCTAAGATTGTCATCGTCAAAACTTAAAGTAATAGAGGAAATGAACCTGTTAAGGAACCGGAGTTCCATAGGTCCCTATTCCAACAGATTTGTTGGCTCGGTCCCATGTTCGGAGACTTTCCATTTTTAGGAAGTTGTTAAGCTAGGGTTTTGCTAGCGTTTTAGAACTTTTTTTTTTAGAAAGTTTCTAAATATGGAGTGGTCAAACCTTGCATGGTTTGGGCCGTCCTATTGGGCTCTTGGCGCTCAAGCCCAAGCGTGCCCAAGCACTAGCCCAACCCTAGCCGCCGCCGCCTTCTTTTGCAATCCATAGGTCGTTAGTTTTCCCTTTGTTATTCCTTTATATTGGCTTTGCCATCTTCATTGTAATTTACGTTTAGAATTTGAATCAAGAACCTTGTTGAGACGAAAGCATTCCTCCTCTTCTTGATCTAGGCGTCACCAATTCTTTCGGGTTGTGTCTTCTCATCTCCTTCACCATAGGCTTCTAATCCCTTCGTCTACATCCCTAGACCCATAATTTCCCATATCTTCTAATCCTTTTCTTCTATGTCTCATCTCCTTCACCGTTTGAGCAAACCTCAATCACCATAATCGAAACCCTCGCCAAACCAGTTTGTTGAAGCCCTCAACACTCATATCCCAATTCGACAAGGCAACTTGTCGTCTATATCAAATCCTTCCGCTGCATACTCCATATCGACCCTCAATCCCCCAAAAGACATCCACAATCCCACTTACAAGGTTTCAATCGAAGATCCTCGAGCGCCATTGGCTTCCCCTGAGACCAAGTGCGCATCAACTGGCATCAGAGCAAGGTCATCTTGTAAGTGTTAATTGTCTTTTACAAGTTATCTTTCATTTTACTCGAGTTTTAGACATCTTTCCATTCGTTCATTGCAGAATTTTTTATCTCACCTCCATTGTTGCTCACAGCTTTTAGCTATTAAATTGCCAAAAATCAAAAAACAAATTATCACTTAACCTAGGAGACTTTCTTGTGAAATACTTGAAAGATATTGAAAGATATTGGCCGAAAATATTGCTAGCCCTTGACCTAAGAGATTGCCGAAAATATTTGCTTGATTTTCTTGTTAGAATCTTTGCATATCTTTTCATATCCTTTTGTTAAGATTAGTATATTGTTAAGATTTGATTTACCTTCTTGTTTGGCCGATTTGTCTCTCTCTCCTATCTTGAGAATATCTTTTGCTTTCTTGCTGCATATATCTCGAACCATTCAATCTATAAAGATCAAATCAAATCGAGATCTAAATTAAAAAAAAAAAGAGTTACAAGACTTCTAGTTCGGCCAAGGCACAACCCAAATAAGGTACCCTTGAGTCTAAACTGTGTTTGGTTCGTCCATCTTCATATCTCTCCATCCTCTAGAGTCGCTTGATTGTTCATCTTGTCTTTGCATGCTACTTTCTTGCATTTGTGATTGACTAGTTTGCATAAGTGATTTGCTTGAATTTCTTGCATCTTTTTCGGTTGTTTCTAGAGACCATAGCCAGCCAACACCGCCAAACGGCCAGCCAAACTAGTCACCTTCGAGTGCTTTGATTGGTTACTTGTTTAGATGGTTACTCTTGCTTGGTTTCTTTGCATTGTTCTTGCTTATGTGCACTTGATTTCTCACCATGGTTATCTCTATAGGTACCTTCACTTATCTCGAGGATCCAACCAACTCAGGCAACAACCAACAACCTCTTCTTCCCAACCCCCACAACAAGAGACAGCCCAAGTAGAAGCCGCAAATACAAGAACTGCGCAAGACTTGGCTGAGGCTCTTGATGAGATTAGAGCATTGAGGACAAGGATGTACGCATTGGAGCAGGAACATCGAGCTCTTTCGGTCACCCTTGCACCGCCTCAAGCACCAAACCAAGGTGTCCATGCAACACAACAACTCCTAGGGCTTGCTACTCAAAGCTCCAATGAAGTGCATGCACCTCAGCACCAACAAGAGAAAGGTAAGTCTGTAGTGCCTCAACTCCAATGACTCAATTCAATCATTGAGAGTCATCAAGAAGGAGAAGATGATGATCGCTTTAGACCCTCCCACTCATCGGTCCAAACCGAGAGCAAGGGTCATTCTAGTGAAGACGGTCATCATGACCAAGAAGAGCTTTCAGCAGAGCGCTTTAGAGCACGTCCAAAGGAGCAAGAAGTTGCTCAAGAACGGGAGCGAGAGAGCCCGGCACAAGTGCTTCGCAGCGCCCCGCGCCGAGTCATCGAGCGCTCCCCGGAGCGCAGACGAGACGGCTCCGGACCTTCCCGGATCCATAGGTCACGGCGTGACTCTGCTTTTGACGTCGAGCAATTTACTCATTTTCAAAGTCCAAGGAGTCCACGAGAACCACCAAGTGACGAAGACTCCCAAGGTGCTCACGCCCGGGACAGATTCAAGGAATTTGACTCCGATGGCTTTGAAGACGCAAGTAAGTATAATCCTCGTCAATTTCATCCTCCATTACGAGAACCTATTGAGAATTTGCAGGTGACTAGTGACTACATTGCCCCCGAGCACAACATATGAGCGCGCGCGGGAATGGATGCTAGGCTCCCGGGGCAAGCTGATCGACGCCCGGGCATTGGCTATAGGCGCCCGGATGAGCGCCGAGGCGAGAGACGATGCTTTGAGCCTCGATAACTTGACCGGCTGAGGCACATGCCTCGTGAGTTGAGACGCCAGCCAGATGGAGATAGTTCACCTTCAACAAGTTCTGAGGATGGAGACCCGAGAGACCACCGTCACTGAGGAGAAAGGCCCAGACATGACTGTCACCATGCTGCGAGTGACGATGACATTCCTAGACTCCGAGGAGGCCGACGTGACAGAAATGATGAGCGACGTCCTAATGTCCAAGGACGTCGAGATATTAAGGTAAAGATCGAACCCTTTCTTGGTGATTACGACCCCTCTTTCTTTCTTGAATGGACGCAGGCAACAGAGTACGTCCTAGATCATTGTCATTACGATGAGTTTGAGAAGGTCGAAGTGGCAACACTTCATTTCACCGGGGCTGCGAGGATATATTATCATAGGCTTGTCCAAGATAGACAACGACGCAATCTCCGCCCTATTCGTCAATGGCATCAACTTGTCTTTGCTATGACAAGGAAGTATGTCCCGGATGACTACAAGAACAAGATGAAGTTGGAGATTGCTACGTGTAGACAAGGAACCATGACACCATTGGAGTATTTGCAAAGTTAGAGGATATGCACTTCAAAGCTGGAGTAAGTGCGTCACCTTCAACTTTGAGGACAAAGTTTTTGAGTGGTCTCAACACTACTTTGGGAGACCAACTCGAGGTCTTACCTATCAAGGACATCAACAGTTTGACGCACGCAGCCATGCAATTGCACAATCAATTGGTTAGAAAGAGAGCATGGCCGGCGTCACAATCTAAAAGGTATGATTCTACTCCTGTGAATTCGATTTTTACTAATCCCTCTTCTTCTAGTGTTTTGAAACCAGGATCGAGCTCTAAAGAGAAGGACAAGGCGGCAATGCCTCCACCAAAAATCAGTGACATTGTGGTGGACGAGGCCATATTGGACGCAATTGCCATAATCCCAATAAGGTCCTCATGACTCAAAATGGAGAATATGAGTCATGTGAAGAGGAAGGAGACCGAGAAAATGATGAAGTGGCTACGGCCTTGACTTTGGTGGCTGAATCCGAGGACTATGATGCTTATGCTTGTCATCCACAAGCAACAAATGATGGCATGGCTCTTGCCCTACTGACAAGACACACGCTGCATGTCAAGGAAGCCCCACACCGCGAGCAAAGATCCAATTTGTTCCAATCTACTTGCGTGGTGAAAGTCAATGGTAAGGAAGCCAACTTGAGCTCGATAATTGATGGTGGTAGTTGCTCGAACCTCTTGAGTGACAAGGTAGTCGATCACTTTTCTCTTCCTACTACTCCTCACCCAACTCCCTACGGCTTACAATGGATTTCTTCTAAGGGGGGGTGATGTTGTTAATAAACAATGTTTGATTTCTTTTTCTATTGAGAACTATCATGATGAAGTACTTTGTGATGTGGTAAATATGGATGCTACGCATATCTTGTTAGGTAGGCCGTGGCAATTTGATAGGAAAGTATTTCATAGTGGCTATGAGAATGAGTATTACTTTACTCATAATGATATGCATGTGAGGCTTTTGCCTCTGTCTCCTAACCAGATTTTGCAGGACATTAAGACTAGGAGAACATAGACGGAGCCTCGCCCTAAAGTGCAAGTTCAAGCCATGGTGCGCATGCACGAATATGCCAAAGAGTTCAAGCGCATGGCTAAGCAATACAATTGGTCTTTCGACCCTATGAAGATAGTTGATGAGGTATGGCCTGAGCACGCTGAACAAAGAAGGTTGGAAGCCGCAGAATTTGGCAAGACAACACCCATACCGGCACCAAACCTAAAGATCAAGGAGAATCCAGGTGTTCTCACAAACTACTCAGGCGTTTCCCATTCTGTTTCGAGCGTTCCTCGTGATTTCAATGACACATGTTGCGTGTCAAATCTTGCTCGAGGGATCTTCCAAGGTGCCCGGCCATTCTGGCCTCCTTTTTCCTCACCCGTGCACCACCGAAACCTCAACTACAATTCTTCAGTTTTGGTAAGCATTATTTCCCTACTTTCACACTTCATATTGCTTTGGGAAACGGTGTATTCTTGCAGCTTGGGACGGGCAGGAACTTCTTTGGAGCAAGTCTCAATTTGCGTGAAACAGGGATGTTTCACAACCAAGTGGGGGAGGGTGATGCGCCCCTACCTAGCTCCAAGACTAGTCTAGTGGCTCCTTCGAGGCTCACTCAACACACCCGGCGAATCCTAGCTGAAATGGACAAGGTGTGGAGTCAAAGCGCCAAGACTCAACCAATGTTGAGGTTAGGCGCCCGGAAGCGAGCCAAGCGCAAGAAGGTCCCGTGTCATGCCATGACACTTGTTTGTGCCTAAAAATACGACGAGTGCGGAATGCGTGAAAAGCTACGCGTAGGAAGACTGTGTCGACGCGACGAGAGAAGAGGAGGATGTCGTTGACGTGACGAGACGTGGCAAAGGTCTCGTTTATCCTGAAGATTAGGTCGGGCGAGTATATTTTATCTTATTCCTTATTATATTATTGTAAATGGTAAAAGATACGGTAAAGAATATCTTTTACCTTGTTTGTTATGTCGTTATTTAAATAAAAGGAAGAGATAAGATCTCGTTTCCTTAAAGTTATTATTAGGGTTAGCCTATAAATAAAGGCTAACGCCTGCTTTGTAAGCATTCAGCCACCATTACGAGTAATACCAAGTTCAAGCTTCAAACCCTAGATTCCTCTCTCGTTCTATATTTTTCTTGAGTGTTGAGATTATACCGTATTCTTTAATCTTTGCCATACAATTGCTTAGTTATCTTCTCATAGGTAATTTCGCTACAAACAATTGGCGCCCACCGTGGGGCATGATCAAAAAGGTGTCGTCTCCACATACGAAGGGAACAACCTCGCCCACAGAAGCCATGAGAGACCCAGACCGATAAAAAACCTTCGAAACGGAGCCTTCATCGTGCTAGGAGGCCCGCCATCCTATACAACCTCCGACAATAAGAGACTCGCGAGGACTATCGAAGGACAAGGCGATTCCATCCCGACTCGCCACTCCAGAGCAGCCAATCACGTTTGAAGATCCAGACGAAAGAATCAAGCACCACGATAGCCTGGTGATCTCCGTGGTGATTCGGAATTGCAACGTGAAAAGAATCCTAGTAGATAACGGAAGTTCGACCAACATCATCACTCTGTTTGTTGTTCTTGAACTCGGACTTTCAGTCGACGATGTCGTCAGAAAGCGTATCCGTTTGAAAGGCTTCAGCGGAGAGATCTTCGAGATGTTAGGGGAAATCACCCTCGAGACAACAACCCAGGGCGTCAATCTCCCAACCAGATTCGCCGTGATGGAAGCGGAATCGCCTTATAACGCCATCCTCGGAAGACCCTGGATCCATGACATGCGAGTTGTTCTGTCTACGTACCACCAATCCCTTAAGTTCCCAACGCCCTGGGGAGTACACAAAGTCAATGGCGAACCCTTTACGGCCAAAGAATGCTACCGGATTGGAATGAAAGGGATCACGACGCCAGAAACTAGGAAAGACGAGGTAAAAGAATTTCAGGTCAAGACGCCGACTAAATACGTTAAACCAAAGTGTCCCGAGTTAGAAGACGTAATCCTCGATGATTCCAAACCAGAAAGAATCCTAAAAATAGGAACCGATGTCCCCGAAGAAATTAGAGAAGTATTGATAACATTCTTGAAGTCAAAATCCAAATGCTTCGCATGGAGCGACGAGGCCATGACATGCATATCTCCAGACATGATGCTCCACAAGCTAAACGTCGATCCAAAGTTCACTCTAGTCAAGCAGAAGAGGAGGAAATTCGCTCCCGAACGCAACAAAGTTGTAGACGAAGAAGTTAAGAATCTTCTCGAAACAGGCAAGATACGAGAAGCAAAGTACCCCGATTGGCTCGCCAACGTCGTAGTCGTCCAAAAGAAGAACGGGAAATGGAGAGTATGCGTCGATTTCACAGACCTTAACAAAGCTTGTCCAAAAGATTCCTTCCCACTCCCTCACATCGACGCTATGGTAGACACGACGGCAGGGCATGAGATGCTAACGTTCATGGACGCGTTCAGCGGATATCACTCGATATAGATGAACCCCGCCGACCAAGAAAAAACCGCGTTCGTGACAAACCAGGGGATATATTGCTACAAAGTCATGCCTTTTGGTCTCAAGAACGCCGGAGCTACGTATCAACGACTGGTGAATAAGATGCTTGAAGAGCAGATAGGGGACACGATGGAAGTTTACATAGACGACATGCTCGTGAAGTCCAAACGAGCAAAAGATCACGTAGCACACTTGAAGGAGGCGTTCGAGATCCTGGAAGAGTATAGCATGAAACTCAACCCTACCAAGTGTTCCTTCGGGGTTTCTTCCGGGATGTTCCTCGGATATGTGGTAACTCAGAGAGGAATAGAGGCTAGTCCTGAACAGATTAAAGCCATACTCGATCTCGAGTCTCCACGTTGCGTAAAAAGACATCCAAAAGCTGACAGGAAGAGTCGCCGCATTAAACAGGTTCATCTTCAAAGCCTCCGACAGAAATCGACTCTTCTGTGACACTCTCCGGAAGAACGAATCTTTCTCTTGGATGGAACGCCACGAGGAAGCCTTCAAGGAGCTTAAGAATTATCTCACGAACCCCTTACTCCTATCGAAGCCCAAAGAAGGAGAACCCTTGTTCGTATACTTAGCAGTCTGCGAGATTTCTATCAGCGCCGTCCTCGTAAGAGAAGAAGGGGAGGAGCAACAACCCGTCTATTACGTAAGTAAAACGTTGCCGTCAGGAGAAACGTGGTACTCCGCCATGGAAAAGCTGACCTTGGCTTTAGTAATGGCATTGGTGAAGTTGAAGCCCTACTTCGAATCCCATACCATCATAGTAAGGACCACGTCGCCTTTGAAGAACATAGTGAAGAAGCCAGAGTTATCAGGAAGAATGACGAAGTGGATTGTTCATCTCGGCGGCTACGATATCATCTACGAAGGAAGAAAAGCAATCGAATCCCAAGCATTAGAGATTTCGTGGCAGATTTCAGTCCAACCCTAGAGCAAGAAGCAATCTCACAAGTAAACAAGGTAGAATTCGCAAAGTGGACCTTGCACACAGACGGAGCGATGAACCAGAACGGGGTAGGACTAGGCATCGTCCTAAAATCACCACAAGGGGATAGGGTCGTCCAAGCCATAAGATGTGACTTCAAAGCAACGAATAACGAAGCCGAATATGAAGCCTTGATTGCCTGTCCACGCGTTGCCATCGACCTACAGGTTCAGAAGCTTGATATCTGTTGCGATTCGCTGCTAGTAGTCAACCAAGTTCGAGGTGAATACGCCACCAAAGATTCGAAGATGACCTTGTACCTCAAAGTAGTAAAGGAATTGTTTGAGAAATTCGAAAGCTGCCAGATCAGACAAATCCCCAGAGACGCTAACGCGCAAGCCGACGCGTTGGCAAAGCTAGGTTCATCCATTGACCCGAGAGAATATCAAAAGATCTCGTTCCTCCATCTCAGTAACGCGTCTATCAACAAAGAAGCAAGTTCAGAACAAACTCTCACAGTAAGGGATCAAGATTCGTGGGTAACACCTTACTACGAGTGGTTGCAGCACGGACGCCTCCCGGGTAACGCGTACAAAGCAAGGCTATTGAAGCAAAAAGCGACCACCTTCGTAGTGGACAAAGGCCAACTACTAAAATGGTCGTCAAACGGTGTGTTCTTAACATGCCCGACAGAGGAAAAGATCCAAGATATTCTACGCGAGCTACACAACGGAAAATATGGAAATCATTCAGGAGGGAGAAGCCTGGCGGCCAAAGCACACTCGGCAGGATACTACTGGCCCACGATGAGACAAGACGCGATGAATCATGTCAAGAGGTGTGACGCTTGCCAAAGACACGCCCCGATCCCACATCAACCGGTAGAAAAGCTCCACTCCATAACGTCTCCTTGGCCATTCATGCAATGAGGGATGGATATAGTAGGACCTATGCCCTTAACCCTAGGACCAAAGACGCTAATGCTCGTCGTCACAGATTACTCCTCCAAGTGGATAGAGGCTGAAGCGTTCAAGAACATCAAAGATTCCCATGTCATCTCCTTCATCGAAAGAAACGTCATCAAGAGATTCGGAATCCCGCACACCATTGTATGCGACAACGGATCGCAATTCATTAGCAAGAACATCGTATCGTTCTGCGAGGACAAAGGGATACGTCTAGTCTACTAGACGCCGAGATACCCTCAAGCGAACGGGCAAGCAGAATCAAGTAACAAGGTCATCATAAGCAATCTCAGAAAAAGGATAGAAGAATGCAAGGGAAATTGGGCGGATCAACTCCAGGCTATAGTGTGGGCCGACAGGACGACGCCTAAGAGAGCAACGGGCAGAACACCATTCTCTCTCGTGTACGGTTGCGAAGCCGTCCTGCCAATTGAGGTGGAAGTACCAACAGAAAGATATCGGTCTCTCCCTGAGGAAAGGAACACTCCAATGATGACGTTCATGATAGATACGATCGACGAGATAAGAGACAATGCGGCGCTAAGAATGGCAGCACAGAAACAAATTCCTGCCCGAAGTTATAATCGACGAGTGAAAGCAAGAACTTTCCAAGTATGAGACTGGGTCTTAAGAAAAGTATTTCCATATACCGAGGATAAGAGCGTCGGTAAGCTCGCCGCGTCCTGGGAAGGTCCATACCAAGTAGCACAAGTCGTAGGGAGAGGTGCCTACGAACTCGTTACACCAGAATGGGTACCATTGATGCGTTCATGGAACGCAACACATCTTAAGAAGTATTACCATTAGAGAACGTGATAGTTATTTTGAATTCTACTTGTTCCTATGCATATTTTAGATTTCTTGTTACATCTAAGCATGTGTTAGCGTCAAAACGACAAAGGGGTCGTCGAGACTAGGGGTAGACGTCTTAGTTCATCAGAATTCATGAAGTCTTCGTTAATACATAAAGTATGCACTTTCTTGTCTGATATGCAATACATGCCGAGTTGTTTCATTTCAAAGTACTTGCTCTGTGTCTATGACGTAACATCAAGCTTAATAAGGCCGCGATGAAAATCCGCGCCGGGGGCGAATTTCGTTAGCATACGCGTTTAAGGCTCCATCTACGCATATGAAACGTTAGCAACGTGTGGCAATGGTCGTGGGGAATGAACCCCGAAACCTCACGAAACCGGCACGGTCCTCTGAGCGAAGAAGGGAAACATATCTCCACGACCACTCTCCAGGAACGCATACTTGCGCCTTCCACGGCCCCTATGAGAGTCATGAATCCACGGGCAAAATGCCAAACCGGCAGGGATGCGTCCCCCGACATCGTATGTCCTAACAATCGAGAAATCGGACGCCACCCGATGAATAGGCCCGTCGATTAAAAGAGTTCGACGTCAACCTAACGCTAGCGTGAGGCAACGGACCCACCTTAAAAGTAAGGGGTAACGTCACAAGCTGATAAAATCACACGCTGACCTATGTCCGCCATTCGCTTTAGGGTTCGGAGGAAATGCTGGACCCAACTTTCATGTAAGACGGCAACATAACAAAAGCATCCGTGATGACCACAATAACGCCAGGGGTAGAAAAAGCGAAACCCCGAAGTCAAAGATCGACCTACGCGTCACAAGTAAGAAATGTTTGGCGAACCCAACTCCATAAAAGATTCAAAGTCAAATTCGCCAAAAGGGGATAATAGTCTCACCAAAAGTTAAAGATAAGCGAAAGCCTTACGCAAAGAAAGAAGCAATAAACATCCAATACATATTAAAAAAGAATTCGCCACACAAGAACGTGACGAAAAGTTAAAATCCATGTTCCACAAAAGCATTCATGCATCAAGAAAAAAGATGAAAGTTGGCTAAACTAAGAAGAAAGAGATACATCTTTATCCGCGGAAACAACGTTGCCATCTAAAGCCGCATCTGCGTCACTAGGAGTTAAGACTGGCGAACATGAGGGAACGCGCAGAAGAGAAACCCCCTCGGGCGGAATGGGATAAAGAACAGAAAATTCACCACGCTCGCGTTCCACATCCCAATCTACGTGGCGACCCGCACGAAACTCCTCCATAACCTCAATACGAGATGAACACAAATAGTAAGTACTAGTCTCTCGCAAGTTCTTCTCGTACACCTTCGCTTTCTCCTCGGCGTCAGCCTCAAGGGACGCGACCTTTCCATTCAACACATCGACGCGTCGCGCTAGCACACCCCTCTGTTTTGTTGTCTCCAACATTTCCATATGAGCATCCTTCTCATCCGCCGTAAGGCGAGCAATCTTCTTATTAAGGTCTTTCATCTTCTTACCAAGATCACTCACCTCACCCTTCAAGGCCTCCTCGGACTCAGAACACTTATGAAGACGTTCCCAGGAGCACAGCGAAGCTTGAAGGGCCTAAAAGATCCCAACAGATAAGAAACGACATAACAACAAAAAGAAACAAAAAGATAAGAAAAAGTACACACCTGCCACTGTGCTACGAGAGAATCGCCCAAGACATCTACGGCTTGCATGGACAGATAATGATTCAAAGAAGAAGTAGAAGTCAAAGCTTGCATCGTCGGGATGAAGTTACGCGTAGGTGCTACGGGACGAGACACTATCGCAGGAAAATCGCTTACTTCAACGTATGTAACAAAACGGCACCAAGATCTTTTGTTTTGCCTTTCTCGCTCTCCTTCAAAGGATCCGCGAGAAATTCCCCTACCTCTACGTGTAGAGACGCGTCTGAAGACACTTGCACCCCCGTAACTGGTGGAATCACCTCCTTTACGCATGCCAGAGTGGAAGCCGCTTCTTCCTTCGCAACTCTCAACTTTTCCTCTGAAATACATCTCCTCTTCGCGGTAATCAAGTCATGAGCAGACTCTTGACGAGTACGAGACGCAACGCCTGAAGAAAAAGTGTGTTTAGAAGATAAAAAAAAAGGGGAGAAAAGCAACATATAATTTGTCAAGAAAGCTCACCTCGAGAAGGAATAGGGGTCGCGAGACGATATCCCTTCCTATCACGGCCGGTAAAGGTACGTTCTACCAACGGAATCGCCATGATCTTCTTGGTAATCTCCTTTGACTCCTCTCGCGCCACAATAGCGTGGATATCAACTACGCACAAAGTCGCACGCAAGAATAAGCGCCAAGATGCATATGTCTAAAACAAAATCGTAAAGGATAAAGAAACATACTGGAAGAGTCCATTTTTCAAGCAAGAAAGCACAATCTTTCCCTAAGGTAGATTTCCTGATAAAGTAAAACTTATCTGCCCAACCCCGATCTGATGAAGTTCCTTCATTCACCAAAGGAGGTACCCCAACACGAGATTTGATGTTGATTCTACCCGCCGAAGGGGTAGAGAGAATGAAAGAGTGCATGACATCGGCAATCGTGAATGTGATGTCAAAATTAGCCAAAATATGGTCCAACACCGCCAAGCCTCTCCAAGCACTCGGAAGAACTTGCCCGACCGCGATACCCAAAGTAGTCAAGAAAGAACGAACGAGAGGAGAAAAGTGAAAGCGGTGTCCGACCAAGAAAGGGTACTCGTAGACGCGAATCCATCCCGGGCGTAAGGCGTCGGCGAACACGTCAGAGGGAGGAATAGCAATTTCCACGTGAGCAGAAAGCCCTGCTATGGAACGAAAGAACTCGATGTTGTGAGCCGAAGAAGAATGGCGATTAACATCATTAAGGATCATCTTGGGATCGTAGATAATTGGAGCCATTGAGAAGAGAGAAAGTAAAAATTAGGGTTTTGCAAGAAGATTACGAATGAAAAGAAGAAAGCGGGAACGTGTTTAAATAAGGAAAGAGGATCTCGTTCGAGATTTTCCAAGAATCGATTTGTTACCGTTAGGAACAAATCCGAACGTTGGGGAAATAGCCGTTGGAGCGGATACGAGTTGGTTAGCCGCATTAAATAAATATCGGAGAAAAGACATTGTTACGAAGTTGAGATTTCGGTTCAAGTGAATATTCTACGCGTTCCGAATTTGATGAAGACGTATTCCATGAAGAAAGAAGGTGTCTCCCAGCTCTACTAGACGTTAAGCCCTGTAAGACGCCTTAGGGGTATTGTTTGTGCCTAAAAATAGGACGAGTGTGGAACGCGTAGGAAGACTGTGTCGACGCGACGAGAGAAGAGGAGGATGTCGTTGACGTGACGAGACGTGGAAAAGGTCTCGTTTATCCTGAAGATTAGGTCGGCCGAGTATATTTTATCTTATTCCTTATTATATTATTGTAAATGCTAAAAGATACGGTAAAAAATACCTTTTACCTTGTTTGTTATGTCGTTATTTAAATAAAAGGAAGAGATAAGATCTCATTTCCTTAAAGATATTATTAGGGTTAGCCTATAAATAAAGGCTAACGCCTGCTTTGTAAGCATTCAGCCACCATTACGAGTAATACCAAGTTCAAGCTTCAAACCGTAGATTCCTCTCTCGTTCTATATTGTTCTTGAGTGTTGAGATTATACCGTATTCTTTGATCTTTGCCCTACAATTGCTTAGTTATCTTCTCGTAGGTAATTTCGCTACAAACAACACTCAGGCCCCGTCTAGGCTCCCAGAGTCAAGCGTCCGGCCTTCCTAGAGTCAAGTGTCACAGCGCTCGGACAACGGCTCTATGCGCCCGGACAATGGCCCCTTGCGCCCGGCCAGCGATGCCCATCCAAGTGAAGCTCGAAGACTTCTCCGAGCGTTTTCCACCTTTTGTCGAGCCATCTCCTGCACTTGACCTTGGTCCACCTCCAGGGTTCGAAGGCATCACTGAGCGCCTGTGGAAACCTTCTTCGAGCCAGCCAACGCCGAGAAGCCTTCGCCCGCGCCGAGGCCCGAACCACATAGCCTTGATGAAGGCTCATTTGCAATTCCAGCTCGGGCGCACCAAGGCTCATCTAGAGCGCAACGCCATGGTTGACGGCAACTCCGGACTCAGCGTCGTGCTAGCTCTTCTTCGCGCCGAGATTACCCAGAGGTGATATTTCTTACAAGGCACGCCTATCTCCTTTTGTTGCTTTCTATTTGGTTTTGTTGTCTCAAACAATAGTTGTTTCTATTTGGGATTTGTTGTCGCTATTTGCATTTGTTGTCTCTATTTGGGATTTGTTGTCCCTATTTGCCTTTGTTGTCTCTATTTGGGATTTGTTGTCTCGGTCCCATGTTCAGAGACTTTCCATTTTTAGGAAGTTGTTAAGCTCGGGTTTTGCTAGCGTTTTAGAACTTTCTATTTTTAGAAAGCTTCTAAATATGAAGTGGTCAAACCTTGCATGGTTTGGGCCGTCCTATTGGGCTCTTGGCACTCAAGCCCAAGCGCGCCCAAGCACTAGCCAAACCCTAGCCGCCGCCGCCTTCTTTTGCAAACCCTAGGTCGTTAGTTTTCCCTTTGTTTTTCCTTTATATTGGCTTTGCCATCTTCATTGTAATTTACGTTTAGAATTTGAATCAAGATACTTGTTGAGACGAAAGCATTCCTCCTCTTCTTGATTTAGGCGTCACCAATTCCTTCGGGCTCTGTCTTCTCATCTCCTTCACCATAGGCTTCTAATCCCTTCGTCTACATCCCTAGCCCCATAATTTCCCATATCTTCTAATCCCTTTCTTCTATGTCTCATCTCCTTCACCGTTTGAGCGAACCTCAATCACCATAATCGAAACCCTCACCAAACCAGTTTGTTGAAGCCCTCAACACTCATATCCCAATTCGACAAGGCAACTTGTCGTCTATATCAAATCCTTCCGCTGCATACTCCATATCGACCCTCAATCCCCCAAAAGACATCCACAATCCCACTTACAAGGTTTCAATCGAAGATCCTCGCGCGTCGTTGGCTTCCCCGGAGACCAAGCGCGCATCAACTGGCATCAGAGCAAGGTCATCTTGTAAGTGTTAATTGTCTTTTACAAGTTATCTTTCATTTCACTCGAGTTTTAGCCATCTTTCCATTCGTCCATTGCAGATTTTTTTTCTCACCTCCATTGTTGCTCACGACTTTTAGCCATTAAATTGTCAAAAATCAAAAAACAAATTATCACTTAACCTAGGAGACTTTCTTGTGAAATACTTGAAAGATATTGAAAGATATTGGCCGAAAATATTGCTAGCCCTTGACCTAAGAGATTGCCGAAAATATTTGCTTGATTTTCTTGTTAGAATCTTTGCATATCTTTTCATATCCTTTTGTTAAGATTAGTATATTGTTAAGATTTGATTTACCTTCTTGTTTGGCCGATTTCTCTCTCTCCTATCTTGAGCATATCTTTTGTTTTCTTGCTGCATATATCTCGAACCATTCAATCTATAAAGATCAAATCAAATCGAGATCTAAATTTTAAAAAAAAAAGAGTCACAAGACTTCTAGTTCGGCCAAGGCACAACCCAAATAAGGTAACCCTTGAGTCTACACTGTGTTTGGTTCGTCCATCTTCATATCTCTCCATCGTCTAGAGTCGCTTGATTGTTCACCTTGTCTTTGCATGCTACTTTCTTGCATTTGTGATTGACTAGTTTGCATAAGTGATTTTCTTGAATTTCTTGCATCTTTTTCGGTTGTTTATAGAGACCATAGCCAGCCAACACCGCCAAACGGCCAGCCAAACTAGTCACCTTCGAGTGCTTTGATTGATTACTTGTTTAAATGGTTACTCTTGCTTGGTTTCTTTGCTTTGTTCTTGCTTGTGTGCACTTGATCTCTCACCATGGTTACCTCTATAGGTACCTTCACTGATCCCGAGGATCCAACCAACTCAGGCAACAACCAACAACCTCTTCTTCCCAACCCCCACAACAAGAGACAGCCCAAGTAGAAGCCGCAAATACAAGAACTACGCAAGACTTGGCTGAGGCTCTTGATGAGATTAGAGCATTGAGGACAAGGATGTACGCATTGGAGCAGGAACATCGAGCTCTTTCGGTCACCCTTGCACCGCCTCAAGCACCAAACCAAGGTGTCCATGCAACACAACAACTCTCAGGGCTTGCTACTCAAAGCTCCAATGAAGTGCATGCACCTCAGCACCAACAAGAGAAAGGTAAGTTTGTAGTGCCTTCCAGCTCGCAACAACAGCCCCTAAAACGACTCAATTCAATCATTGAGAGTCGTTGTTTGTGCCTAAAAATACGATGAGTAAGGAACACGTGGTAAGATACGCGTAGAAGGATGTCGTCGACGTGACGAGACAAAAGGAAGATGTCGTCGACGTGACGAGACGTGGCAAAGATCTCGTTCTCCTTAAGGATTAGGTCGGCCGAGCATATTGTATCTTATTCCCTTGAATATTATTGTAATTGGTAAAAGATACGAGAAAGAATATCTTTTACCTTATTTATTATATCGTTATTAGATAGAAGGAAAAGATAAGATCTGATTTTCCTTAAAGATATCGTTAGGGTTAGCCTATAAAATAGGGCTAACGCCTTCTTTGTAATCATTCAGCCACCATACGAGTAATACCAAGTTCAAGCTTCAACCCTAAATTCTTCTCTTGTCTTATATTGTTCTTGTGTGTTGAGATTATACCGTATTCTTTGATCTTTGCCCTACAATTGCTTAGTTATCATCTCGTTGATAATTTCGCTACAAACAATTGGCGCCCACCGTGGGGCAAGATCAAAAAGGTGTCGTCTCTCCATACGAAAAGAGCTTCTTTTTTGCAGGAAACCATGACAAGTCCGACCAACAGCCCACATGACGGCGAAAAAAGATCCGAAGAAGAAGGCCCTGCGACGATTCCTCCAGTTCCGGTGAGCGAAGACTCGGGAAAAGATCTCGAGAACACCCCCAGTACTCCAAAAAGAATCGCTCCCACAGAGAAACGAGGGATAGATGGCGAAGTGACTGATGTGGCCGCCGTCCGAGCACAGTTCAACTCCTTCGAGAAGGCCCAGGCTGAAGCCCTGAACGCAAGCGAGAAAACGGCGTTGGAGCTCACTAAAGAAAACGAGAGACTGAACTCCATAATCAAGGAACTCAAGGCGAGTTCCACAGGGCCACACGCCTACGTTCGCGGTCAAAGTGTTGTTCGGCGCCTTGATATGGACGCAGCCGTCGAGGAAGACGACGGATACCAACTCCAAGAGCACCATGGTAACGTCCTCCCTAGAGAAATAATTCAGAAAAAAGAAATCCGAGGAGAGCATAACTTCGGACGCCGTCGCTGCGATCGTAGCGCAACAGGTCGGAGCGCTAAGAAAGGAGATCATGCTAATGCCCGGAGCCCCGAAATCCATAATCCCTGAGCACGAATTCGGATTTCAAGAGAGTCCTTTCGTCACCGCTATCGCCGCCCAGAAGATAGCCAAGAAGTTCACCGTCGCCGATCTCCCCGTCTATGACGGATCCGACGACCCGGAAGAACACGTCTTACTCTACAAAGCTAAGCTATCTACGAGTCCGATCGAGCCAGAATTGAAGGAGGCGATGATGTGCAAGTTCTTTAGTTCAACATTGAAAGGTCCAACCTTGACGTGGTTCATCCACTTACCAAAGGGAAGTATCTCCTCCTACCCTGAACTCTCCAACCTGTTTCGATTACAATTCGCCAGCAGTAATTTGTTTGCAAAGCAACCTTCGGATCTCCATAACATGCGCATGAACAAAGGTGAAACCATAAGGGCTTTCATGAAGCGTTTCAATGACGAGAAGATTACGATCCCAGATTGTAGTGAAGCTACCGCCGCCAACGCGTTCAGACGTGCACTCCCCCGAGACAGTGATCTGTACAAGGAATTGACGAAGCCTCGCCCAGAATGATTCGTCTCGACAAGGGAAAGAGCCATGGAAGCCATACGCCTAGAAGAAGATCTCCTAAGATACACCGAAGAAAGTTCTCAATCTCCACGAAGGCGGACTCCTCCGCGTAGGAACTCTCCTCCGCGTCGACACAACGACCGGCATCAAGAGCGAGGGGAACGCCACGATAGGAGAAATAAGCCATTCAAGAGAGAGCCATAGACGGTGCATGCTGTAAGCGAAGTTGATAGCGTCTACATGGTGGACAGAGGTATCTCTATGAAGACCGACGCGTTGCGAGTCATGAGCGCGATGGAAGGGCTACGCGACGGGCAGTGGCCTAAAAAGACAAATCCAGGGAGAAGACCCAGAACGGGGAAAGGATATTGCGAGTTTCACAACGACACGGTCACACGACAGATGGGTGTTACACTCTGAGAAAAGAGGTATTAAGGTTGCTGAAGAGGGGAGATTTGAAGGACCTACTCTCCAGAGAAGGAAGGAACGCGTTCGAAGGGGTGAAGAAAGAAAGGAAGTCTCCTACTCCTCCTCCACCTCCATCAAGTCATACCCGAACCATACACACCATCCTCGGAGGTTACTCCGCAAGTGGTTACACCGCATCCGCCGCTAGAAGGAATATTAAGATCCTACGCGATGATAGTGATATGACGCGAGTCTATCAAATCCGTCCTACTAGAAGAAATTACCCGATAATGTTCGAGGAGCCAAACGAGACTATGGAGCATCACGACGGATTAGTTATCTCCCTCACCGTGAGCAATTGCCTAGTCAAGAGAATCCTCGTAGACAACGGGAGATCCGCCAACATAATTACTACATCTGCTATAAAGGAGCTCAGGCTATCCAACGACGACGTCGTGAAGAAATATGTTCCTTTGGTGGGGTTCAGTGGCGAAGTGGCAAGCATGTTAGGAGAAATCACGTTGGCAACCTATGCAAGGGGTATCAACATACAAGCAAAGTTTGCAGTGATGGAGATCAAATCACCCTACAACATTATCCTAGGAAGACCTTGGCTACACGATATGAAAGTTGTGCCCGACGTATCACCAGTCCTTGAAATTTTCGTCCCCATGGGGGATCCAAGAGATCAAAGGCGAGCTTCAAGTCGCGAGACAATGCTATAGCATTGGAGTAAAAAAAGCCACTAAGGCATCGTTGGGTAAAGAAAAGAAAGCATAGCAATCAAGGAATCACAAAGAAAAAGATAGGGGTAGAAAATCGGTCCCCGACACGATGAGAAAAGCAAAGTTAGACGAGCAAAAGGATGCCAATCTACCAAGTAAGTGCGAGCAAAAAGTCCAAGCAAAGAGCAACAACTTAAGTTAAATGTTCCTGAAGCACCACCCGCCATAAGTCAAATCCGACAGAAGTGATAAGAATTTCCAAATTTCCTAGCATTATTTTCTTTGTGTTCTTTCTCGCATGATTAGGATTAGTTTCTTTCAAGAGTTTCAATAAAATTAGCGCCGTTATCTTAGCGTCGAAGCGACAAGGGGTCGTGACGACTAGGGGTAAGCGTCATCGTCGAAGTTTGTTAGTTTATGATGCATCTTTCTATTAATATATGACTACGCTCTTTTTTCTCCGACGTGTTAAAGTATGCCGAGTTGTTCTATTTCCAAATTACTTGCTCTGTGTCTATGACATAACACCAAGCTTAATAAGGTCGCGGCGAAAATCCGCGCCGGGGAGGAGTTTCATTAGTCTACGCGTTCAAGGCTCCATCTACGCGTAGGCAACTTAGCCAAACCGCCGACTCCGAGTCGACGCTTCCCATGATTGTTAGCGATGTGTGGAAATGGTCATGGGGAATGAAGCCCGACACCTCACGAACCCGGCATGGTCCTCTGAGCAAAGAAGGGAAACCTATTGCCACGACCACTCTCCAAGAACGCGTACTCGCGCCTTCCAAGGCCTCTCTGAGAGTCATGAATCCACGGGCAAAACGTCAAACCGGCAGGGATGCGTCCACCGGCATCGTAAGTCCTAACAATCAAGAAATCGGACGCTACACGATGAATAGGCTCGTCGATTAAAAGAGTTCGACGTCGACCTAACGCTAGCGTGAGGCAACGGATCCACCTTTAAAGTAAGGGGTAACGTCACAAGCTGATAAAATCACACGCTAACCTATGTCCGCCACTCGCTTCAGGGTTCGGAGGAAATGCTGGACCCAACCTTCATGTAAGCCGGCAACATAACAAAAGCAGCTGCAATGACCATATTGTCTTATCAAGCAAGTAAAATTTTCCAACGCGTTCACTACGAACAAAGTGTCATACCAGGTGTAGAAAACCGCACCCTAAAGATAAAGTAGCAAAAGAAAAAGCCAAAAACCAAGCATACGCGTTCATGAAAAACAAGCTACACGTAAGAGCGAAGAGCACATGAATTATCAAAAACAGAAAAAGAACAAGCTCCCAAGACGTCTCCGACGTGAAAAATAACGCACGCGAAGCAAGAAACAAAATGCAAGACATAACAAGTAAAGCAAGCCCAAGGGTCTTTGGTAGCTCTAACCTAGTCCACGGGGAGCCTAAGTCAAACCTACCAAAAGGGGTAGGACCACTCAAAGGAACATGCAAGCACACCTAAAGCCGAAGAACATATAGAATACACGCCAAACAAGTCCAAAGTAAAGGAATTAGAAAGACAGAAAAGCTGTCAATACGATCCAAAGAGAAAAGTTACTCGTCCAACCCATAGACGAAAACGCCATCGCCAAAAAGAACATGTTTAAACACGACGACATACTCAACGCGTGAAAGATCGGCCGAACCAAAAAGTTATATTATAGAAGCCCATCAAGAAGGGCAAGAACGATAGTACTTACAAGAAAACATCCCGAAGACCGGCGACGCATAAACAAAAGAAAAAGAAATTTACAAAAGGCCCAAGGAAAGAACGACCCCGGAAAATCATAAAGATTCACTGTCAGACTCAGAAGAGCTCGACGAAGAACCATCCGCGTCCTCGTATTCACGCTCGTCGTCATCCTCGTCTTCAGAATCCTTTACGACGGCTTCCTCATTAGCGTCCTCATCATCTTCGACGCCACCATTAGGATCAACCTCGTTAAGATGAGGGACGTCGTCCTCCAAAACGTGAGGATTCACCGGAGGATTCATGGGCGAAGGTCCCCCCTCGACGCCTACAGGAAGCTCCGCGAACGCCTCCTGAAACTCCCTCCGCTCCTTCACTGGGTCCCAACCACGGTGTTGACCGGCAGCATACTGCTCAATGACCTCCACACGAGAAAGCCAAGACCAATAGAGCTTCACCTCCTTGAGCTCCGAGGCATGCTTCTTCTCCGCCTTAGCCATCTCGTCCTCCAAGGCAGTAATCCTCGACCTGTTTAGCAAGATCGACGTGAAGCTTGAGTGTCGCCGCAACCTTTTCTTGAGCCTCACTCTCTGCCTTACGCGGCGCCTCGACCGTCGCATTAAGCTTGTTGATCTTCACCTCGTCGGCCGATTGCTTGGCCTCCATAGCCTTCATCCGATCGACAAAATCGGAGAAGCGCCCAAATATGCACAACGAAGACTGGAAAGCCTAAGAAAGGAACGATAAAAAGTAAGAATCAAATCAAAGACAAGAGACTCGGCGTAAAAAGCAAGAAAACCTACCTGCCATTGCGTAGCAAGAGCCTCCCCCATCATATCCTCTGTTTCCATCGGCAAGTAATAATCAAGCAATGGAGGATTTTGAAGCCCCTTCATGGCGGGCAAAAACGACCTTCCAGACGCGACGACACGAGAGATAACTCCCGGAAAGTCGTCAACGGTTTCAAAGTCGAAGTTCAACTTCTCGACAACCTTCTCCTTACCCTTACGCGACTTCTTAGCCGGAATTGAAGAAGGGATGGAGATGAGACGAGAGGAATCATAGGAGTAATGTGGATAGGAGCCTCAGAAGCAGCTCCCTCCCCAATACGACTCCTCTTCCGCGACGCGATGAGAGCAAACGCAGATTGCCCTCCACTACGAACGCGAGAGATATCCGAGGATACTAAAGAACAACAAGAAAAAGGGTTAAGGACCTTCAAAACAAAAGAGAAGAGAAAACAAGGTAAAAGAACACAAATGCATTACCTATCAAGGCCGTAGAAGCAATGCGGTGACCCTCCCCGTCGTGACCGTGAAAGGTTCGTTCTCTCTCCCGAATCTCGAGGAGTCTAGCGATGACTTTCTTGGTCTCTCGCCTCACCACGATAGCGTCCGCATTAACTGCAAGGAAGAAAAAGATAAAGTAAGACGTCGACGATTAATGACGAGTATAGCAAAGATTCGAAAGAGAGAAAAGGTGAACTCACTCGTAGGATTCCAGCACTCGATCAACCAAGCGCACTCATCACCAAGAGCCGATTTATTTACGTAATAAAAGAAGTCGGCCCAGTGACGATCATCCTGACTTCCCTCAATAGCGATTTTGGCCGCTTTAGGTCTTGATTTAAGACCTACTCTCCCAACCGTTCTAGTTTGAACGTTCAAAGAATGGGCAAGATCATCGACGGCAAGCTCGACGCCATGTTTCTCCTTCACATCGTCTAGAGCACCTAAAATCCTCTAGACGCTCGGCAGAAGCTGTCCTACAACCACTCCTAGCACGAGCATGAACGCCTTCGTCAACGGCGAGAAGGGAAATCGATGACCAGTAAGGAAAGGGTACTTGTATACCGCAATCCATCTCGGGCGGTGTGCGTCGGCAGACACCCCTTGAGGGGGTATCTCAATCTCCACCTCGGGACCAAGATTCGCCAACGATCTCAGTCTCTCGACGCTACGTGCTTCTGATGATTTGCAGTCGGAGCCCTTTAAGATAAACTTCGGCACGTAGAAAGAAGCCATTTCAAGAAGCTAAGAGAAAGAATGGAGAAGAAATCTGAAGAAAGAAGAGGCAAATGAACTTTTTGAGCGAGAGTAAACAAGAAAGCAAGGAATGTTCATAATGTATAAGTCGTAGAAAGAGTAGGAGGAAAGTAAAAATCTTCTCCTTATATAGACAAAGAGATCGCGAGAAAAACGGAAGAGAATCCAACGACATTATAGCCGTTGAGAAACTAGCCGTTATGATTGAGCGTTACCGGCACAGATAACGAAGATCCTCGCCTGACACATGGGAATGATTGAAGAAGGATGATGATCGAAGCTCTGCGAAGATATTGAGAATTCAAGTGACGTAATCATCAACGCGTTCCTGGTGTAATGAAGATGTATTCCATGAAGAAAGAAGGCGTCTCCCAGCTCTACTAGACGTCAAGCCCTGTAAGACGCCTTAGGGGTATTGTTTGTGCCTAAAAATACGATGAGTATGGAACGCGTGGTAAGCTACGCATAGAAGGATGTTGTCGACGTGATGAGACAAAAGGAAGATGTCGTCGACGTGACGAGACGTGGCAAAGATCTCGTTCTCCTTAAGGATTAGGTCGGTCGAGCATATTGTATCTTATTCCCTTGAATATTATTGTAATTGGTAAAAGATACGAGAAAGAATATCTTTTACCTTATTTATTATATCGTTATTACATAGAAGGAAAAGATAAGATCTGATTTTCCTTAAAGATATCATTAGGGTTAGCCTATAAAATAGGGCTAACGCCTGCTTTGTAATCATTCAGCCACCATACGAGTAATACCAAGTTCAAGCTTCAACCCTAAATTCTTCTCTCGTCTTATATTGTTCTTGAGTGTTGAGATTATACCGTATTCTTTGATCTTTGCCCTACAATTGCTTAGTTATCATCTCGTTGATAATTTCGCTACAAACAGTCATCAAGAAGGAGAAGATGATGATCGCTTCAGACCCTCCCACTCATCGGTCCAAACCGAGAGCAAGGGTCATTCTAGTGAAGACGGTCATCATGACCAAGAAGAGCTTTCAGCAGAGCGCCTTAGAGCACGTCCAAAGGAGCAAGAAGTTGCTCGAGAATGGGAGCGAGAGCGCCCGGCACAAGTCCTTCGCAGCGCCCCACGCCGAGTCACCGAGCTCTCCCCGGAGCGCAAACGAGATGGCTCTGGACCTTCTCGGATCCATAGGTCACGGCGTGACTCTGCTTTTGATGTCGAGCAATTTGCTCATTTTCAAAGTCCAAGGAGTCCACGGGAACCACCAAGTGACGAAGACTCCCAAGGTGATCACGCCCGGGACGGATTCAAGGAATTTGACTCTGACGGCTTTGAAGACGCAGGTAAGTATAATCCTCGTCAATTTCATCCTCCATTATGAGAACCTATTGAGAATTTGCAAGTGACTAGTGACTACATTGCCCCCGAGCACAACATAGGAGCGCGCGCGGGAATGGATGCTAGGCTCCCAGGGCAAGCTGATCGACGCCCGGGCATTGACTATAGGCACCCGGATGAGCGTTGAGGCAAGAGACGAGGCTTTGAGCCTCGAAAACTTGACCGGCTGAGGCACATGCCTCGTGAGTTGAGACGCCAGCCAGATGGAGATAGTTCACCTCCAACAAGTTCCGAGGATGGAGACCCGAGAGACCACCGTCGCTGAGGAGAAACGCCCAGACATGACCGTCACCATGCTGCGAGTGACGATGACATTCCTAGACTCCGAGGAGGCCGACGTGACAGAAATGATGAGCGACGTCCTAATGTCCAAGGACGTCGAGATATTAAGGTAAAGATCAAACCCTTTCCTAGTGATTACGACCCCTCTTTCTTTCTTGAATGGACGCAAGCAACAGAGTACGTCCTAGATCATTGTCATTACGATGAGTTTGAGAAGGTCGAAGTGGCAACACTTCATTTCACCGGGGCTGCGAGGACATGGTATCATAGGCTTGTCCAAGATAGACAATGACGCAATCTCCGCCCTATTCGTCAATGGCATCAACTTGTCTTTGCTATGACAAGGAAGTATGTCCCGGATGACTACAAGAACAAGATGAAGTTGGAGATTGCTATGTGTAGACAAGGAACCATGACACCATTGGAGTTCTTTGCAAAGTTAGAGGATATGCACTTCAAAGCTGGAGTAAGTGTGTCACCTTCGACTTTGAGGACAAAGTTTTTGAGTGGTCTCAACACTACTTTGAAAGACCAACTCGAGGTCTTACCTATCAAGGACATCAACAGTTTGACGCACGCAGCCATGCAATTGCACAATCAATTGGTTAGAAAGAGAGCATGGCTAAGCAATACAATTGATCTTTCGACCCTATGAAGATAGTTGATGAGGTATGGCCTGAGCACGCTGAACAAAGAAGGTTGGAAGCCGCAGAATTTGGCAAGACAACACCCATACCGGCGCCAAACCTAGAGATCAAGGAGAATCCAAGTGTTCTCACAAACTACTCAGGCGTTTCCCATTCTGTTTCGAGCGTTCCTCATGATTTCAATGACACATGTTGCGTGTCAAATCTTGCTCGAGGGATCGTCCAAGGCGCCCGGCCATTCTGGCCTCCTTTTTCCTCACCCGTGCACCACCGAAACCTCAACTACAATTCTTCAGTTTTGGTAAGCATTATTTCCCTACTCTCACACTTCATATTGCTTTGGTAAACGGTGTATTCTTGCAGCTTGGGACGAGCAGGAACTTCTTTGGAGCAAGTCTCAATTTGCGTGAAACGGGGACGTTTCACAACCTAGTGGGGGAGGGTGATGCGCCCCTGCCTAGCTCCAAGACTATTCTAGTGGCTCCTTCGAGGCTCACTCAAAACACCCGATGAATCCTAGCTGAAATGGACAAGGTGTGGAGTCAAAGCGCCAAGACTCAACCAATGTTGAGGTTATACGCCCGGAGGCGAGCCAAGCGCAAGAAGGCCCGTGTCATGCCATGACACTCAGGCCCCGTCTAGGCTCCCCGAGTCAAGCATCCGGCCTTCCTAGAGTCAAGTGTCACAGCGCTCCGACAACGGCTCTATGCGCCCGGACAACGGCCCCTTGCGCCCGGCCAGCGATGCCCGTCCAAGTGAAGCTCGAAGACTTCTCCGAGCGTTTTCCACCTTTTGTCGAGCCATCTCCTGCACTTGACCTTGGTCCACCTCCAGGGTTCGAAGGCATCACTGAGCGCCTGTGGAAACCTTCTTCGAGCCAGCTAACGTCGAGAAGCCTTCGCCCGTGCCGACGCCCGAACCACATAGCCTTGATGAAGGATCATTTGCAAATCCAGCTCGGGCGCACCAAGGCTCATCTTGAGCGCAACGCCATGGTTGTCGGCGACTCAGGACTCAGCGCCGTGCTAGCTCTTCTTCGCGCCGAGATTACCCGGAGGTGATATTTCTTACAAGGCGCGCCTATCTCCTTTTATTGCTTTCTATTTGGTTTTGTTGTCTCAAACAATAGTTGTTTCTATTTGGGATTTGTTGTCCCTATTGCATTTGTTGTCTCTATTTGGGATTTGTTGTCCCTATTTGCATTTGTTGTCTCTATTTGGGATTTGTTGTCCCTATGTGCATTTGTTGTCTCTATTTGGGATTTGTTGTCTCGGTCCCATGTTCGGATACTTTCCATTTTTAGGAAGTTGTTAAGCTTGGGTTTTGCTAGCGTTTTAGAACTTTCTATTTTTAGAAAGTTTCTAAATATGGAGTGGTCCAGCCTTGCATGGTTTGGCCGTCCTATGGGTTCTTGGTACTCAAGCCCAAGCGCGCCCAAGCACTAGCCCAACCCTAGCCGTCGCCGCCTTCTTTTGCAAACCCTAGGTCGTTAGTTTTCCCTTTGTTTTTCCTTTATATTGGCTTTGCCATCTTCATTGTAATTTACATTTAGAATTTGAATCAAGAACCTTGTTGAGACGAAAGCATTACTCCTCTTCTCATCTCCTTCACCATAGGCTTCTAATCCCTTCGTCTACATCCCTAGCCCCATAATTTCCCATATCTTCTAATCCCTTTCTTCTACGTCTCATCTCCTTCACCGTTTGAGCGAAACTCAATCACCATAATCGAAACCCTCACCAAACCAGTTTGTTGAAGCCTTCAACACTCATATCCCAATTTGACAAGGCAACTTGTCGTCTATATCAAATCCTTCCGCTTCATACTCCATATCGACCCTCAATCCCCCAAAAGACATCCACAATCCCACTTATAAGGTTTCAATCGAAGATCCTCGAGCGTCGTTGGCTTCCTCGGAGACCAAGCGCGCATCACTATGAAATCGAAAGAAAATCGTACCAGAAGCCATGGAAGTTTAAGACAAAGGTGTGTGAAAATTGGTTCGAAATAACTGTTAGATTGTAAAGATTGAAGCAAAATCGTCTTGATCTACATGTTGAATTTCTTGTTGCTCACAAGCAAAATCGTCTTGATCTACATGTTGCAAAATCGTCTTGATCTTTAATCTTTATGGCCAACAAGCAAAATTGTCTTTCATGGTAATAATTTGTTTAAATTTCTCGAAGAAATCCATGGCCATAAATTTCTTGTTGGCCATTTCATGGAATTTCTTGTTCACGTCTATGTACTATTTAATGGCTTCTCGTTGATGGATCTGATGGCTCTATACTCCTATTCGCTGCAAGCAGAGCTTGCCTTTCCCCATTTGCGATTTTGTCCAGATCCAGCTCCTTTGATTTTGTTGCTCAGTTTGTTTCGATTGTGTAATGTGTTGTGGAGATTGAGCTGCTTCTTTCATCTGTTTTGGAATTTGTTTGTATCTGACCTATTTTTACACATTTTGTTATGGCTGTCGGGTCTGAGGTTTAGTACTGCTCTTCACTGTATTCGATCACTATGAGTTTTTTGTGTGTCAACTCGTTCTGGATTTTTGAGTGATCTTCCGTTGAGTGTGAATTGTCTTGTACTGTATTCCAATTGAAGCTTCAGAGGCAGAATCAGTAATTGAAGCTTCACAGGAGACCTCAGTTTTGGTGTGTGTTTTGGCTGCACACCAAGTGCTCGACAAAATGCCAAAGTCATTTTTCAGTGTTGAATCTAGTAGATTATTTTGATTGGGAAGCTCCTCCAATGCGCTTGTTATTATTGTTCTTTTTTGTTTTGTCTTTGTGAGCGTTCATGTCAGGTCCATCTCTGCCTTCGGATGATCGTAGTCGGAGGAAGGTCTCTAAGTTGCGACTAGGTTCGTGGAATGTAGGGACGTTGACCGGCAAGTCCATCGAGCTCGTTAAAATCCTTCGTTCCCGGCAATTAGATATAGCTTGTGTGCAAGAGTCTAAGTGGAAAGGAAGTGATTCTAGGGCCACTCGGGTCATTGATGGATGGAAGTTGTGGTTTTCGGGCTCTTGCGGTAGGAAGAATGGAGTCGGTATACTTCTCGGGGAGAAGTTGAGAGATCATGTGGTTGGTGTCCAACGCATTAGTGACCGGGTGATGGAAGTCAGAGTGGTGGTTGCTGGAAGTATTCTTCATGTTATTAGTGCTTATGCCCCTCATGCGGGACTAGGGGCGGATGAGAAAAGATGTTTCTGGGAGGAACTGGATAGTTTGCTCAGAAGTATTCCAAATTCAGAGAGTTTTGTGATTGGAGGTGATTTCAATTATCATATTGGCAAGGACAAGACAGTTTATGAAGATGTTCATGGAGGCTTTGGTTACGGGAATAGAAACGCCAATGGAGTCGAGCTGTTAGAGTTTGCAGTGGCTTTTGATTGTGTGATTACAAACTCATGGTTTCGCAAACGGGGCAGTCACCTTGTCACGTTTCGAAATGACACTAGTGCTACACAGATTGACTTCTTCCTTGTTAGGAGAAGTGACAAGAGTAGGTGTTGGGATTGTAAGGTTAGTCCGTTCGATGGCTTGACGACTCAGCACAACTTGCTCATCCTTGATTTAGTTTTGCTCGGTAATTTAACTGTCAAGAAGACGAGAGCTCAACCCAGAATTAAGTGGGGGCGTTTGTCAGAGTCGGTCGGGGTCCGTTTCAGAGAGAGGGTTTATGAAGAGGCAGAGAAGCATGGAGCTTGGTGTCTGGGGAGCAATGCCAATTCCATCTGGGTTACCATGTCAGATTGCATTCGACGTGTAGCACGGGAAGTGTTGGGCCAGTGGAGCGGTAGAAGTGGAAGTCGACGCAAAGGAGAGGAGTGGTGGAATGCTGATGTTCAGGCTAAGATCAAAGCTAAACAATTGGCCTACAAGAGTGTGCGTCTTTGTACTAGCGAGGAAGACAGAGTGAGTTGTCTGTCTGTTTACAGGGAGGCTAAGAGGGTAGCCAAGAGAGAAGTGGCTCAGGCTAAGGAGCAAGCTTTCGAGCACATCTACAAAGCTTTGGATGAGAAGGGGGGAGAGCGTTTGTTGTACCGTTTGACACAGGTTAGGGAAGGCGCCCGTAAGGAGTTCGACAGAGTGAGGTGTATTAGAGATGTAGACGGATAGATTTTGGTTGATGATGCGAAGATTAAGGATCGTTGGCGGGAATATTTCACGGGCGTACTTAATGAAGGTTTTGAGTCGGAGGGGGGAACTCCGAGTCTCGGAAATCGAACAGTTTGCACTTTTAGTAGGCGTATTTCGAGAGAGGAGGTGAAGTATGTTATCCGAGGGATGAAGAACAGACGAGTTGTTGGCTCAGATGAGATTCCTACAGAAGCTTGGAAATGCTTGGGGGTTAGAGGTTTGGACTAGCTTACTACTTTATTTAACGTCATTCTGAAAACAGCAAAAATGCCTGATGAGTGGAGATGTAGTAAGTTGGTCCCAGTTTATAAGAATAAGGGAGATGTGCAGGATTGTGGTAATTACAGGGGAATCAAACTCCTTAGTCATTCTATGAAGATCTGGGAGAAACTTATTGATTTCAGGTTAAGAAGCTTGGTCCAAGTTTCTAGTAACCAATTTGGGTTCATGCCGGGAAGGTCTTCCGTGGAAGCTATTCATGTGATGAGGCGCCTCATTGAGAGTTACAGAGAGAGGAAGAAGAGTCTACACATGGTTTTCATTGACCTAGAAAAGGCTTATGACAGTGTACCTAGGGAACTGCTTTGGGGGTGCTTGGAAGCTAAGGGTGTGTCAGGGACGTACATTAGAATCCTGAGGGATATGTACGAGGATGCGAAGTCAAGCGTCTGCACTCTGAGCAGAGACACAGATTACTTTGGGGTACGGATTGGGCTGCACCAAGGATCAACTCTAAGTCCTTTCCTTTTCACGGTTCTGATGGACGTTCTGACAGGTGACTTGCAAGGGGAGGTCCCATGGTGCATGTTGTTCGCATATGATATTGTGTTGGTTGACGAGTCCAAGGAGGGTGTCAGTAACAGATTGGAAGAGTGGAGAGCAGTTTTAGAACCAAAGGGCCTCAGACTGAGTCGAGCCAAGACCGAGTATGTGGAATTTGATTTTGGAGTTTCGTCAGACAGAGATGTGGGGCTGCTGCTTGGAGAGTCTTCTGTGTGCGTGAGAGACTCCTTTAAGTACTTAGGCTCTATCTTGCAGAGAGATGGAGGAGTAGATGAGGACATCAAGTCCAGGATTCAGATAGGTTGGCATCGTTGGAGACAGGCTTCTGGAGTTTTGTGTGACAAGAAAGTCCCCCTTAGGCTGAAAGGTAAAATCTATAGGGTGGTAGTTAGACCAGCAATGATTTATGGGGGCGAATGTTGGCCAGTTACTGTGGCTCAGGAGCAACAAATTATGGTAGCTGAGATGCGGATGCTACGCTGGATGTGTGGTCATACTAGATTGGATAGAATTCGAAATGAAGTGATTCGAGGAAAAGTCAGAGTATCTAGTATTAAAGATAAGTTGCGAGAATCTAGACTTCGATGGTTTGGCCACGTTCAGAGGAGGCCACTTGGTGCACCAGTTCGCAGTTGTGAAGTTCTGGCGTTGGGGGACTACCGTCGGGGTAGAGGGCGACCAAAGAAGAGCTGGATGGAGGTCATCCGCAAGGACCCTAACCACTCTGGAGCTTTCAGTTGACGTGGCTCAAGACAGAGCTTTGTGGAGGGAAAAGATTCGAGTTACTGAAGTTTGATCTGGGTGTCTTGGAGTAGTGTATCTTTTTACTCGGGCTTGGAGTCGTATTATCTTTTACTTTGTCTTGACCTCTCTGTTTTTCGGTTTTTTAGCTCTTCGGGTTTTCCCATGTTTTGTTAGGTCATATCGGTTACTTCCTCCCAACCTGTTGGAGTAAGCAAATACCAATCCCGACCACCTCATACCCCGTTTTTCGGGATAAATGGAGATTGATGTTGTTGTTGTTGTAATTTAATTACATCTATCTAATATATATATATATATATATATATATATATATATATATATATATATATATATGCGTATGATGTACCTAATACAAATAAAGCAATATCAAACGTTTATTTATGATTTAGATGGTTAGTTATTGTATAATATATTTATAATTTATATTGTTATATAATAATTGTTTATTAATCCGTACGCGGTACGGGACGATCACTAGTTGCAATATTATTAGGGTTGTAGAACCACATATACAGATTGATCTATGTACTTAATGAGTTCTTGAGAGAGTGCTCTTGGAATTACATAGTGAGGTTATACAGTCTAGGTTCATGGTATAATGAATTAAGGTTCATAGTATAATGAGTCTAGGTTCATGGTATAATGAATTAAGGTAACAATCGTCCTTGACAGCAGCAGGCAACTGTCCAGTGGTTGAGATGGGCTCTCAAAGGAAGGACAAACACATAAATGGAGATGAGAAAAGTAATTTGGGTTCTACAACTGAGATGGATGAAAGTACACTTTATAATGGAGTTGATGGCAACGGTAACCATGCAGCAACTGTTACCAATGGGTTGGGCAAGAGTGAAACTTATTGTGAAGTTGTAGATTTTTCACAAAGTAGTGCTGGTGAGCTACTATACATGCCATGTTGCAGGATGTGGACAGGGAACTAGACACTGGCAATTATGACAAGCTTCTTCAATCTGGATTACAGGTAAGCTCTTTAAGTACAAGCAATGTATATTTCACGAGATAACTAATATAGATTCACTAGCTTGGTTCCTAAGAAATGATCATGGTTTTAAAAAGACTGCACTACCAATATATAATGTGCAACTTTTTTAGTGAAAGTCACGCCTTTATTCACTTCATGAGTGTATGGATGGTCCTCTAACTTGGTTGAGATTTAAGTGAATTATATAGTTGGTTAATGAGATTACTAGATTAGTGTCACGCTTCACCTTAATATGTGTATCTTTCATCAGTATATCAATTTACATATCAATCTCCATGGTCTAAATTTGCAGATAGCAATTGTTGGTCGACCAAATGTTGGAAAGTCAAGCCTTTTTTAACGGCGAAAAACCCCGCACCCACTTTTTTATAACTGGCACCCGCCTTGGGCGCAACCCGGATGCGTCCAAAAAAAACCCGGTTCAGTTTTGGGCGCATCCAGGATGCGTCCAACTTAAACCGGATTTTTTAACGTGGGCGCATCCAGGATGCGCCCAAGAATGACCCGGTTCAAAAAAAAAAAATTGGACGCACCCGGAATGCGCCCAAGACGGGTGCCAGTTATAAAAAAGTGGGTGCGGGGTTAAACGGCCTTTTTTTAATGCATGGAGCAGAGTATGTCACTATTGCACAAACTTGTTCAAATTCTAGTCTTGAGGATGCTGTGACATGGATCATTGATCACGAGAACGACCAGATGGATGAAGTGTCATAATTTACTGATGTCTTGGAGTTTGATTTTTCAGATACCTATGGATATTGATATTGATGCTGCTGACAGTTTTGACATCACTGAAGAGGTGAAGATGAAAGCTGAAGAGCTAAGGAACGGAGGACACCAACCAACAGAAATAACCGACAACGAACATCATGGTCATGAATCGAGAGAAGAGATGAAGGAGGAACTAGGGAGTTTAAGACAAAAATTGCGAGAAAAAGAACTTGAAACAGAAAGAGAGAAGGTAGTGTTATCTGTCTTGTTAAACTTGGATTAGTTTATAGATAAAAATAATGTAAAAGATAAGCTTAGTCTAATGGTGAATTCATTTCTTAATACCTGCAGAAAAGAAGAGAATCGGGGAAGCAACTTCTCGAGGCAAAGCAAGTTGCAGAAGAAAATGCTGCACTACTACAATTGGTGTACGATTGGAAGTCGTTATTTCAGAATTTCTTATAGATTTGCAAGTTTTAACCCTTTATATACTATAGAGCTTGTGAGAAGATGAGTTTCTATATAGTACAATTTATTCAGGGTGAAAAATCAGTCGATCATCTTAATAGTAGACTAGTGAAAAATAATAAACCTGAAAAAAAATTAATGAACTTGTTGAACTTGTTGAACTTACAGGTCTAACTTATTGTACCTATAAGTCTAACTTGTTGAACCTACCGTTCGTAGTTGTAGATTCATGTGTTTTAACTTGCAAGTTCAAAAATTAGCATTCCCCATCAGAAGTGAAAACTTAAGGTTAAAATGTCAAGAAGTGAAGAGCATCAGCAACAAAGATTTATGGAGACAGAATTTCACCAAATAAGTTGACATTTTCCTCCTTCGTACCTCAAAAAATCATGAACTAATAAGAAAAAACTTGTGAACCTTGAGAAAACGTTCGATGAACCTGTAATAGTACATCGATGATCCTGTAATAGTACATTGTTGAACCTGCAATAGTACATTGTTGAACCACATAAAAAATCTAAAAAACCTACAATTAAAATTCGATGAACCCACAAGTAAGAGTTTTCAATATCCCTTCAAGTAAATTTTCATGAATCTTATATTTAAAATTAGCAACCATTTAAAATAAAGTTATCAACTTCCATTTTTCAGTTGATGAACCTTCATTTTATTCAATATCTCTTCTAGTAAATTTTCATGAATCCTATATTTAAAATTAGTGACCATTTAAAATAAAGTCTATGAACCTAGTTCACGTACCCCCAATGAACCTAGTTCACGTACCCCCGATGAACCTAGTGATGACAAAAGGTCGGATTAAGATCGTGGATCTGCTAGGATTTGGATGGACGATGGGGGTTGAAGTCGACGGTGGCGGAGATTGTGGTCGACGGTGGCGGACGGTTGGGTGAATCTGATGTCGAGGCGGCTTTGAGAGATCGTTGTGACAGACGATCGATCGAATCTTGGTCTTCGACAAGTGTTATCTACCTTGACTCAGTCGTTGATCTAGGTAGACTAGCTTGACTCGGACACGATAAGCAAGTGACGTCTTTCTTTACTCAGTCGTCAATCTAGAAAGACTCACTAGACTCGAATTAACTCAAGGAATCCACCTAGGGTTCTTTCAAGGTTTGGAGGTCGAAATATGTGTAAACAACAGATCGATCTCACAGGCCAATATCAAACCAAGCGTTGACTTCTTGCAATTCAATATCAAACCCAGGCCAATATCAAACCAAGCGTTGACTTCTTGCAATTCAATATCAAACCAAGCTACAGCTAAACAACGTCAAAACCTAAAAGGAAGAGTAATTCTCAATTTGTCAAAGTCTGCCTCTAAACCCTAAAAACTTATCTATTTATACTCCTAAGAGTAATACTAAGAATGGAATTGTCCAACACATGCCCATTGGGCCCAAATCCTCTTCATGGCCAAAAAGGCACATATCTCTCTCGAATTGATCTGATTGAACCAGTAGCTCCCGACTTCCAATGGACCTCATTTTTGGACACATGAAAGATAAGTCCAAAAACGGACACATATCCAAAAATGGGCCCAAACGAATAAATGGTTCGTCCGAACGAGCTGTTGCAATTTCTGACCTTATAGAAGCCATAACTTGATCATCGTTTGTTTGTTGGGCTTCTACTTTGGAGAGCAGGTCATTTGGTCCTGGATCCCAGACATATCCTGAAATGAGCCCAATTGGGCGAGCCAATTGTGAACGTCACTCTGCCCTAGTTCCAGTTCGCCTCTTGTCATCTTCACGGCCTTCAGCTCGACTGCGGGTTCTCCTCACGGGTTGTTCCGAGGGATGCTCCAGCGTACATACATCATCCTCCTTCCCTTGAAAAGGATTCGTCCTCGAATCCTCTTTCTCTTCCAAATTCAGCTCGTCTTGAAAATGGGGCCCTTGGGAGCTCATCCATACAGCCATGGGTGCCAAAGCTGAATAATGATCCAGCTCTTGATGAAGCTTCGACGTACGTACATCATCCTCCATTCCTTTGAAAAGATTCGACCACGAATCTTCATGACCTGCAAAAAGGAGCGCCACGTAACAAGTATCTGGACACACAACAAGACATACATATTTATTTGAATCGGGCAAAGCTTGAAGTGTCGTACGAGAAGTCATGCTTTAATAAGTAAGAAAACTTCCCTTCATATTGTGCAACCTATCTTCTAGAGTCGTAAGCACATAAAATGCACATGAATGATTAGCTATGACTCTAAGGAAGCAAGATGCACAGTCAAGGATATCAATTAACGACAATCCTAATCCTAAGTGCAAAGGATATACCAAGATGCAAGCAGTTACTATGCCACCTTTCTTTCTATTCCCAATTGGATTCCTAAATATGCTAGGAATAACATAGTCAGTATGCGGGAACAAGAAAGCATCACTGAGATTTGAAAACAATCTATATGATGTGTCTTTAAATGGAGCATGATAGTACTTGGCAGAAGACGGGTCATAAGCAGCAGAATCATGAGTCACAAGGGAGTTTTCCTTGTAACAAATATACAGATCAGATGACAACAAACATGCACATGCTATAATCTTCTTCTTATGCCTATGTATATGCTTAATTATGTCACTACAAACATAATAGGCATTCCTAAGCAAGCAAGAAGGTTTATGCCATATAACACGTTGTAAAAGGTATGACTTGCTACTACTATGATAATGCACAAAAGAAGTTGAAAAGGACAAATCAAAGGATGAAGGAATAACGAAAACTTCCCTGAGATGTTGAGTCCCCGAGTCGTTATCGACCTCTTTTTCTCCTTCTTCTTCATCTTCTTCTTCTTCTTCTTCTTTTTCTTCTTCTTCTTCTCGAGCCTCTTTAGGTAATACGTGCAAGGCCTTTTCTCCTACTTCTGTAGTTACTTCTCCTATCACACCCTTGTCGCTTAGACGCAACTCCATCTTGACATCAATGTGCGTCACCTCTCGGACGTCCTCCTTTCCACAAGAATTAACGACATCTGAGGCTGGTGTTTCATCAATTTCAACCTCGTAGATGTAGTCGCGATTTGGGCAAATATTATCCAAGTGGCCTCTTCCTCCACACATAACACATATGATGTCACGTGATTTTATCCGAGGTTGTAGAGCCGAACCATCCTTGTCGTAAGGAGTGCTAACAAATGTCTCATGTGAGTCATGAACTCCTCCAAGTTGCACAAAAGAGTTAGAAGAACTACCATAGGGATCATAATAGTAAGTCCTACTTGAGTCATATACCTCCTCGGGCTGCACAAAAGAGTTAGATTGAAAACCATAGGAATCATAAAAGTAAGTCCTATCTGATTCATAAACTCCTTCTGGCTGCACCAAAGAGTTAGAAGAAAAGCCATAGGAATCATAATAATTATGATCTTGCTCGTACCTCATATGTGGGTTCATGTCATGAAAATCAAGTCTTTGATCTTCTAGATGTTGCACATCCTCACAATATGAAAGATCATCATAGTGGTAGACCCTAGTTTGTTCATTGAAGCTCACTTTCTTCTTCCTTCTTTGATAAGTCCCATATGTCGCTCCATAAGCTTGGACTTCATAGTAGTCATCTCTTAAGTGATTCATCGACGAGTATTGACCATGTGAGTAGCTCATGTCCTCCCAGTTTGCATAGCTATGATTAGTCCAACCAACGTCAAACACTTGACGAGCCATGAGTGGCTCCTTAGGTTTTCACTTGGTCTCCTAGACCTGCGCAATTCACACGGAAACAGCAGCACAAAGAAGGCACAAACGTATTCTACTTAACCCTACGCTACGCAGTTGAATGCAAGAAATAGCTAGGGCAACAGGCAAATGGGTAAGGCTAGGCACGAAAAAGGGGGCAATCAATCAATGAAAGGAACTGAAATTATAATGAAAGAAAAGACAGCAAACAAAATCAAAAGATGGTGAACAAAAATTCAAGGAAACAACCGGTCGTCCCCCAGAGAAGTTGTCGAGCGGGGTCCTCCTAGGCTACTAGCCCGGGGACCACTTGACGTGCGCTCTAGGACTTCTCACGGTTACTAACCGGGGTCCGCTTAAATCTGTCGGCTTTCAAGGCTACTAGCCTAGAACGGATTTTGCCCTAGCCGGGTTTCTCTTCAGCTAGACGTTCTGTTTTCCTTTTTTTTTAAATAAATAAATCCGAAAATAAAAGAATTATTATCTGAAATTCGGATTTAATTAAATAAAAAAAAATTATTTTTTTACTTTTATTTTTATTTTTTGTTACCTAAGATAAGCTAACAAAATCTCTATAATCTAACCAAATTGGTTACTAGAAGATCTTCTCAACCACCAAAAGATTTCCTAAGATATCAAATCTTAACAAAATAAGAATCAGAATCAAATCAAATAATTAATTGCCAAAACAAGAAGATTTTGTCTTGAAGGTTAAGGCAAGGTGGTTAGGGTTAGGGTTTTCTCTCACCCAACCCAAGTCACGCCGGCGGCGCCTAGGCGGCGACCGCGCCCAACCGCGTGGAGGTGCTCACGGCCCTCTCTCGCACAGGAGATGACGGTCCTAGAAAAATTTCTAGCGGCTCTCGCTCTCGTTTTGGGTAGATCCCGTAACAACCCGGTTTAATTTTTCTTGAATTCAACACGTAAGCGTAAAAATTAAACAGAAGAGCGTTTTTACCTAGCGTTGGCTCTGATACCAAATGATGACACAAGGTCGGATTAAGATCGTGGATCTGCTAGGATTTGGATGGACGATGGGGGTTGAAGTCGACGGTGGCGGCGATTGTGGTCGACGGCGGCGGACGGTTGGGTGAATCTGATGTCGAGGCGACTTCGAGAGATCGTTGTGACAGACGATCGATCGAATCTTGGTCTTCGACAAGTGTTATCTACCTTGACTCAGTCGTCGATCTAGGTAGACTAGCTTGACTCGGACACGATAAGCAAGTGACGTCTTTCTTGACTCAGCCGTCAATCTAGAGAGACTCACTAGACTCGAATTAACCCAAGGAATCCACCTAGGGTTCTTTCAAGGTTTGGAGGTCGAAATATGTGTAAACAACAGATCGATCTCACAGGCCAATATCAAACCAAGCGTTGACTTCATGCAATTCAATATCAAACCCAGGCCAATATCAAACCAAGCGTTGACTTCTTGCAATTCAATATCAAACCAAGCTACAGCTAAACAACGTCAAAACAACGTCAAAACCTAAAAGGAAGAGTAATTCTCAATTTGTCAAAGTCTGCCTCTAAACCCTAAAAACTTATCTATTTATACTCCTAAGAGTAATACTAAGAATGAAATTGTCCAACACATGCCCATTGGGCCCAAATCCTCTTCATGGCCAAAAAGGCACATATCTCTCTCGAATTGATCTGATTGAACCAGTAGCTCCCGACTTCCAATGGACCTCATTTTTGGACACATGAAAGATAAGTCCAAAAACGGACACATATCCAAAATTAGGCCCAAACGGATAAATGGTTCGTCCGAACGAGCTGTTGCAATTTCTGACCTTGTAGAACCCATAACTTGATCATCGTTTGTCCGTTGGGCTTCTACTTTGGAGAGCAGGTCATTTGGTCCTGGATCCCATACATATCCTGAAATGAGCCCAATTGGGCGAGCCAATTGTGAACGCTACTCTGCCCTAGTTCCAGTTCGCCTCTTGTCATCTTCACGGCCTTTAGCTCGGCTGCGGATTCGCCTCACGGGTTGTTCCGAGGGATGCTCCAACGTACGTACATTACGTACCCCCGATGAACCTAGTTCACGTATGCGATGAGCCTAGTTCACATACCCCCGATGAAACTAGTTCACGTATGCGATGAACCTAGTTCACGTACCCCCGATGAACCTAGTTAACGTATGCGATGAACCTAGTTCACGTATGCGATGAACCTAGTTCACATACCCCCCGATGAACCTAGTTCACGTACCCCCGATGAACCTAGTTCACGTATGCGATGAACCTAAGTTCACTTATGCGATGAACCTAGGTTCACTTATGCGATGAACCTAGGTTCACGTATGCGATGAACCTAGGTTCACGTATGCGATGAACCTAGGTTCACGTATGCGATGAACCTAGGTTCACGTATGTGATGAACCTAGTCACTTATGGTTTTGAACAAGTAGGTTCGTGCCTATCATCAAGAAAGTTCATGATCATTTTATCATTAATGGTTTAAAACGAAGCGCGCTATGCGCGCCTCGTAAGAATAATAAACATACGAAGTGCGCATAGCGCCCTTCTTTGGCTTGTATTATGTAGGTTCATGAACCTTTGAACCTCGACCTCATGCAAGAAAGAAGTTTGAATCTTTAGGAAGAAGGTACACCAATGAAAGAAGTTTCCTTCTGGTGACTGCCATTGTGTATATTATTCTTGAAAAAATTGTGGAACTGTTGATGGTGGTCTGGATCAAGACAACGAGAGACATGACAAATCCCCAGATTAGCATGCGATGAACCTAGTTCAAGTATGCGATGAACCTAGTTCACGTATGCGATGAACCTAGTTCACGTACCCCCCGATGAACCTATTTCACGTACCCCCGATGAACCTAGTTCGCGTACCCCCCGATGAACCTAGTTCACGTACCCCCGATGAACTTAGCTCACGTATGCGATGAACCTAGTTCACGTATGCGATGAACCTAGTTCACGTATGCGATGAACCTAGTTCACTCACGTATGTGATGAACCTAGTTCACGTATGCGATGAACCTAGTTCACGTATGCGATGAACCTAGTTCACTCACGTATGCAATGAACCTATAGTTCAATCACGTATGTGATGAACCTAGTTCACGATGAACCCAGTTCACGTATGCGATGAACCCGGTTCACGTATGCGATGAACCCGGTTCACGTATGCGATGAACCCGGTTCACGTATGCGATGAACCCGGTTCACGTATGCGATGAACCCGGTTCACGTATGCGATGAACCCGGTTCACGTATGCGATGAACCCGGTTCACGTATGCGATGAACCCGGTTCACGTATGCGATGAACCCGGTTCACGTATGCGATGAACCCGGTTCACGTATGCGATGAACCCGGTTCACGTATGCGATGAACCCGGTTCACGTATGCGATGAACCCGGTTCACGTATGCGATGAACCCGGTTCACGTATGCGATGAACCCGGTTCACGTATGCGATGAACCCGGTTCACGTATGCGATGAACCCGGTTCACGTATGCGATGAACCCGGTTCACGTATGCGATGAACCCGGTTCACGTATGCGATGAACCCAGTTCACGTATGTGATGAACCTAGTTCATATATGCGATGAACCTTATCCGTTCAAGTGGCCTACCCGATTTCCAAGCGGGTTCATTAATTTTTTTTTTTCCAGGTTCATTAAATTTCCTTTTCTATTGTTACATTTTAACTTGTACGTTTTAACATCTAGTTTCTGAGTTTTAACTTGCAAGTTCACGAGTTTTAATTTATGAGTTCATTGAATCTAACTTGCAGATTCATGATTTTTCTTAATTGATGAATTTTTATGTTCTTGCAAGTTCATGAGTTTTGTCGTATGGGTTCAACTCTCGTTTATATAGCCTCACAATTAAGGAACTTACGATTTAGTATTTACAAAAGTTTAGATTAAAGGTTCATAGAGATTTTTAAATCTCAGGTTCATAGCGTTCACAATTCATAAACTAAAGATTTTTTAATTGCATGAACTTGATCGCATGTATCCATGAACTTGTTCATTAATAGAGATGAACCTCATAAGTTTACATTAGGAAGTTCATAAACACTATCAATGAGGTTCACAACGCTATAGATGTGGTTCATTAAATTTGTATTTAGGATTTACCTAATCTATAGGCCCTTGCTAAATACAGCCCGGGCGTTTTCTGAATAACGCCCGGGCCCTCGCGTTACGCGAGGGAGCGCATCCTCGCAGAACGCAAGGGTGCGTCACCTCGCGTAACGCGAGGGTGTTTTTTCCCTATAAAAGGGGAAAAACCCTACTCGGCCCATTTTTTACATCACACACAATTTTCTACCGCCGCTCTCGCGTTTTCTCTCGGTTCAAACTTCTTCTTCTTCCTCTTTTCACTTCAAATCTCCATATAAGGTATGTTTCTTATACTCTTATGCTTTCTAATGTTGTTTCTAGATGAATATATGTTGTTAGTATAGGAAATTGCATATTATATGATGTTTTGATATTGAATGTTGATTTAGAAATGGTTGTATAATGGATGAAAGATGATGATTTTGAATTATGGTTGATGAGTGGATGTTGTTTTATGTTGAAATTCATTAGGGTTAGGGTTGCCTGGTTGATGCGTGCAAATTCACGCAGAACGCTACATCCCTCGCGTTCTGCGAGAATCATGTCCCTCGCGTTCTGCGAGAGTCATGTCCTTCGCAGAACGCGAGGAGTTGCCATAACTGGCAATTCTGTTTGTTCTGCAGAATATATGTTTGTGTTTTTTGGTTGTTTGTTCTGTTTTCTGATTTTATTTTCTGCGTTCGTTTATTTATTGATTTTACTTTGTATTGTTTTAGGCAATGTATCGTCCTGGTCGTTTGACTCGTCGGAGAAACAGAGATGCTGTTAAGGAAGAACCCCCGGTTGAAAAACCAAAGGGGAAGGGGAAAGCAAAGAAGAGTCACCCCGTACAGCTCTTCCCAGAGGGACTCCCCGACGTTGAAGAACGTCCCAATCCCAATTGGTCCCAAGGTAGTTATTCAACTGGACAACCGCGTAGTAGTTGGGAGTCATACCCAGTTGGCTGGGACCTTGTTTCCCAAGATAGTTATTCTACTGGACAACCGGGTTGCTGGGACCAGTTTTTTGAACATAATGCAGTTATGGAAGTCGGACAGGGGTGGGCGGGAGGCAGTTGGGGCGGTGGAGAAGGGATGGTTGGACAAAGTTGGGGCGGTGGATATGCCGAGGGAAGTGGACAAGCTGGTTCTTCTTCACACAATCAAGCCCCAGAACCGATGGAAGCAGAAATGGAGGATGAATTTTTTGGGGATGAAGAAGAGGAACAAGAAAAAGAAGGTGATGATGTTGAAGAAGAAGAAGAAGAAGAAGTGGTCGAGAAACGCAAAAGAAAGAGGAAGTCCAAGAAGAATGAGCCAAAGTATGATCCTGAGCTCACTCATGACACACCTGGAGGTCCAGAAGATCCCGAGTTGCTTAAGGGATTTGAAGCACATGTTGCGTTCCACATCCAGAAAGGGGAGGTAATTTAATTATTTATTTATTTTCTGCATTTTCAATACATTGCACATATTCTGCAGAATTATCAGAAAATGCAAGATATATGCATCTTCTCGCAGAACGCGAGAAGTGGCACACTCGCAGAACGCGAGGAAATGCACATATTATGCATTTCCTGATAAATCTGCAAAAACTGAGTTTTGGTCTGCAGTGTGTAATTTATTGTATTTTTCTGCAGTTGAAAGGTCCGATGAAGGCACAACAACGGACAAAGCAAAGCAGTGATTGGCCATTGGACAACAATGACTGGTCAGAGATTCCCGGTGCAGTTGGACTGTCAGATCTACCTGACATGATGTACGAAGAAATCGACTTTCCGTTGATTGAAGCGTTCATCGAACGATGGCAACCGGAGACAAATTCATTCCACCTCCCTTGTGGTGAGATCACTATTGGCCTTCTTGATGTACATATGATTTTAGGCCTACCTATAGAAGGGAAAGCAATGACGACATGTAAGAAACTGGGTGCCAAGTTTAGTCATGATGAGATTGTAAAATACTATGGTAGGAAGGGGGCGAAAATTTTTGGAATAGATCCTCATACTTTAGATTCTGGGAGGGTGAAAGCTGAATGGTTTAAAAGGCATTGTGAAAACCTAGGTCCAGAGCGAAAGGGTTTAGGTTGGGTGTTGTATACTGCTTCCTCGCTCTTATTTCCGGACAAGTCACAGAACTTGATTCGGCTTAGATATGGGCCTTTTTTGGAAACCTATGCCCATGCTACGGGCATATCGTGGGGTTCAGCTGCTTTGGCCCATCTGTATAGGCAGCTGGGGATATGCACACGACAGGGTTGTGCCCAGATGTCTTTCTGTTACACCTTGTTGCAGGTATTATACTTTCTAAGCGTTTAATTTACATACTTATATATATTTTCATATTTAACGTACTTTGTATTTCTTAGGCATGGATCTACAACTACTTCCCACACTTTCGACCTACTGAACGTCCTCGGTGGAGAGGGATCAACCATGGGCATACCGGTGGATGCCTAAGAATGTAAAGTTGAAGAAGGGGCAAGTCGGAAGGGACTATAGGGGAGCGCTCGATATTCTCATGTCGGAGATGGTAAGTTTCTGCATTGTCAACAGTTTCTGCATTTTTGAGTACGCAGCAGTCATTTGTTTGATTACGCAACATTTTCTCGCAGAACGCGAGTTTGTGGCTCCTCGCAGAACGCGAGGATGCACACACTCGCAGAACGCGAGAAAATACAAGTTTCTGCATTTTGTCCTAGTTTCTGCATTTTCTGCTGTTTTACAGACTTCACCACGCGAGACGAACCTATAGGAAACAGGGTGCTCCCAGTTGAGATGCACGGTCTGTGGCACGGTTGGTGTCACTCGCGTTCCGCGGGTGACACCTACCTCGCAGAACGCGAGGAATCTGTTTAAGAATTTTAAAAACCATCTCCAGTTCAACATTACATTACAAATTCAGCGAATAAAACATAACTTCAACATTACATTTCAAAGGCGGCACATCGATGTGACACAAGATCGTGCAAAGAAAAAGCATCTCTTTCAGCGTTTCGGCGGTTTCGCCACCAAGGAGTAAACACATGATGTAATGGGCAGTTTTCTTCAAGACGCAACTACAAGAAAACAACAACGTTAGGAAGTTGCATATTAGATAGTAATTCATAAGTAGATCCAAAAACTTACCGGAACAAAATGTCTCTCACTCTGAATATAGAATAAGCAGAACGTCGGAAGTGTGTCACCATCTTCTAACCAAGTAGGACGTTGTAGAGGAAGGTAAGTGTAGTTAGCATTTTTTTCCACCGTTACGAACACTAAGTTGAATGTGGATGCCACAAGGCATCCCATTTCCGGGGTAGCTAGCCAGTGATCTTCTGGAGCCCTTCCTATTCCTTCCCATGTAAGTTGGTGTAAAGCGCTCTCCAAAGTTGCTTGTTGTGGAGGTCCAATCCAAGTTCCTTGAACTAGGTGCCGAATCTCTTTGACCTTAGCTATCATCAAATCTCTTACTTCCCTCCATAAGTGTTGGTTGTCATGGAATTCATGAGCTATTGCTCTAAATCCACAATTTCCATCTCCATTTACCTCAAACCAACCATTCACATGGGTGTGCATTGACGCGGGTATGTGAGACTTGTACTTGCCAATCACCTTAATCTTTGGTTTCTTGAATGTTTCAGAATTAGAAGCATTTCTTTGCTTCTTTGGGGGTGTTTCTTCCAAATCTCTAGCATCCATCTCAACATTAGTGTGCTCCCATGCAAACGGTCTTCTTTGCGTTGACCTAGGTTGTTTGTTAGGAGCTCCGACTGGACGACCTTCGGTGTGCTTTGAAATAGCCGGCTCTTTTAGAGGAGTATTTACTTTCCCAATGTCTAAAACAGTTTGTGCACACTTTTCTTGATCATGGGGGCACAATTTCGGAAACGTTTCCTCATAGAAAGTCTGAAAAAGACGCCTTGCCACCTTACTCTTAACTTCCAGTATGTCGGGAACATCAACTTCTTCCAAACTCAAAGTACTCCAGAAAGGGTGCAACTCTGATACTCTTAGTGGTCTTTGCTCCTTCCAATGTCTTACAATCTGATGAACACACATCAACCCATCTCTAATCTTGATCCCGCAGCTACAAAACATATTAAAGTGCGCACCTAATCTCTCCCCCTTCGTGTATTCCTTAAGCAAAAATTCTATGCATTTGTAAGAGACTTTGAACTTCAAGACTTTAAACAAGTCGGCCCCTTCAACAACTGTGAAGCTCTTATTCAAACTCTCGGTGAAAGACACAGTAATCTCCTTAAGTTGGTTCTCCGCCATTGTTTTGTATTCTTTGAACATTGTGTCTAGCCTAGCATTTCCACTTGACAAGTATGACTTAAGACATGAATGTGCTCCTTCAACTCTAAAATGTTCGAAAAACAATAAAATGCAAATACAAATCAGAACCTGTGGATCTGTCTGTAATGTGCAACTCCTCGCGCTCTGCGAGGCCTGTACACCTCGCGTTCTGCGAGTTAATACATTACTCGCGTTCTGCGAGTTAATACATTACTCGCGTTCTGCGAGGTGTGCATTACAGAAGCTCTTTTTATCATATGTAGAAGGTAGACAGAAATTACAGAACATACCTGTTTGTCGTGTTATTCCCGAGAGTGAAGACATTATCCGTCCATGCTGAAACAAGTCTTTCTTTGTAACGGTTTAGCCAATTCATTCTCACGTACTTCAATACGGTTGGATAAGCTCGCCATTCGTCATCAAGTTTCTTCAAAGTACTCTTGTAATCTTCTTCAGTGGTTTGTTCGAACACGTTATAATAATCATTTGAAATATGAACCCCCAATGCTTGTGTGCCCATAGCTATCTTCGCTCTCGCCTCTATGTTCTTCCTTACATGTCGCCTACATAAGAGAAACTTTGCATTTGGCCATAACTTGTTTGTTGCATTCATAAGAGCCATCTCACGGTCAGTGACGAAGCAAGTAGGCGATGCTCCTATTCTCAAATACATCGTCTGCAGCTGCTGCAACGCCAAGAAATAACTATCCTCGCTCTCAGCCTCTAACCATACCCCGCACACAACAAAATTCTTCCATGTAGAAGTCGACTATCTCCAGGAAGGGAACATTGTACCTTAAACCAAAATACAGTAAGATAAATACAACATAAAAACAGAATGATAAATACTTACCTGTTCGTGCTATAAGTCGAGTCCATCAAAAGGACATATGGAAGCGCCTTTAAGAGTTTCATTGATTCGGGGCTAGCAAAGAACAAGTCGCCTATTATCGAAGGATTCGTTGCACTTGGCCTATACTCCATGAAGTAGTTGCTCTCTTTGCATTGGTGAAAGAATTCTTGAACCACGGTTCTACCTTCCATTTCCTCTTCCCTTATATGTCTTACCAAATTGTACACTTGGTTCTTCTTTGTGCAACTTCTGGGATCCTTGTTTATCTCGGTGTAAATCTGATTTGGAGAACAATGTGAAAGTACCATCTCACGAACCTTTTTCTTTTGATCCGGGGTTGGCCTCCCGGCAAATGCATTCCCGACCAAACTATCTCCAATAGGATGGTTGTGCAAACCACAAACAACCACTAATCTCCAATTCACTTCAACCCGGTTCTCCATGAGCTTCAACTGAAATTTACACCCCGTTTTCTTGCTCTTTGTGTTTGATCTAACACCGACACCTTTAGGCCTATGGCTTCCCCCTTTCTCACAAATAATTTGAATCTTACCACTTTGCCCCGGTTTAGATGGTACACTCCTTCCAATAGAGATCATAAACTTGTGTTGCTTTGCAACATTCAAAGCCCACAAATGACCAATCTCCTTAGAGGCAAACACTTGCTCCGTAGTGAAATATTCCGAATAATCCCTAGAAACAACTTCTTCCTCACATACGGGACTATCAAACTTTGGTGCAGTGCGTAAAGAGGGAAGAAAACACATCTCCTCTCCTACGTTTGTTGGTGGGTTAGCAAATTGTGAATCAAACGCATCATAGCTTGATGGCACCTCATATGTACATGGCAATTCATAAGTAGATGGCACGGGCAACTCATAAGTAGATGGCACGGACAACTCATAAGTAGATGGCACAGGCAATTCATATGTAGATGGCACATGTTGTTCATATAAAGATGGTTGATGATAATATCCAAAGTGGTCAATCCCTAAATCAAATGACGGTGGCGAACATGGCCTTGTATTCCGGGAGGGGTAGTTGTAGTCATTCAACTGGATTGCATTCAATCCAGTGAACAAAGAAAAATTCACCTATACACAATGCTTCTGTTAATACTCTGTAATGTGCAACTTCTCGCGTTCTGCGAGGGGGCACATCTCGCGTGACGCGAGTGGCTTCCTCTCGCAGAACGCGAGAAGTTGTTATTTCCTGAAACTAGTCATTCAACGGGATAATTTAACATAACATGAGTTCCTACATTAAAAACCCTTAAAACCCTAAAAACATGAACACATATAAGTTTTTGACATTATATGCAAAAGTCATCTCTTCAACACTTACTACTACTAGATTTAACATGAAATACAACATAATAAGTTCATTTTAGCTCTTAATGGTGCAAAACAAATTAAAATTCAAAAATTAAGTAAGAACATTACCTCATTTGCATGGTAACTTGATGAACCATCATCTCCATTCTCTCCTTTGTTGAATTCCTCTTAATCTTCCATTATTTTAGGTGTTTTTAGAGTGTTTTGAAGTTTTAAGGTTTTGAAAATGGGTTTTAATGGAGGGTGAAAGAGGTGAAAGATGATAAAAAATGTGTTAGGGTAGGGTTAATAGGTGTTACGGATTACTTAAAATAAGGGGGTAGTTATTACAGTTAGGTGGGGACAAGACATGTAGTAATGGTGCACAACAACGTCCATCTGACATGCTAATCTCGCGTTCTGCGAGTACCCATACACTCGCGTTCTGCGAGAACACGTACACTCGCGGAACGCGAGATTAGCATGCATGTAATTAACCTAATTTTTTGTTAATCTCGCGTAACGCGAGTGTACGTGTTCTCGCAGAACGCGAGTGACCAGGCGTTGTTTGAATAAAGCACCGGGCTGTATATAAGAACCGTGAATCTATACTAGAGGTACACATTTTGTACTACAGGTTCACCAATTTTATACTAGAGGTTCATTGATGTTTTTAATACAATTAACCAACTTTATACTAGAGATTCATTAATTGTGTATATTAAGTTCAATAATTTTGTAATGCAGGTTCAATGTTTTATCAAATACACACTTAACAAATTACACATACGAATAATTTAATGTTACTAAGTTCAACGTTCAACGAACCTACAAAATAGTCGATGTGAACAAATGTACATTCTTCGATGAGTTTCATTCACTTCAGTAAACCCTCGGCCTTCACTGTGTTGTTTAAGATGGCTCTGCAATTGCTATTCTTTGCTTTTTTCCCCCGGATAGTTGAGTTCCATGCTCCCCCACCATTGTATCAAGTCCCTACATATAACATGTCTTTTGAATCACATGGATACAGTAAAACACATGAAAATTAATAGGTGAAAGAAGAGAGATTAACTTTTGGCAGCTTATCGATGAACTTTGCAGTGTTTGCACACTCTACTGCAACTCTAATCTCCTCATTGGTAGCATCTTTCTGCCCATATTTGATGTTCTCCTTCATAGAAGTTGCAAACAGAATTGGTTCTTGGCTCACTAAACCTACCTTCTGCCTCACCCATGACAACTTAAGGTGCCTTAAATTGACACCATCTATGAGTACTTGACCAGAATCAGGGTCGTAAAATCTCTCCACAAGGCTAATCACAGTTGATTTGCCACTTCGACTCTGCCCAACAAGAGCAACAGTCGTCCCACTTGGAAGAGATGAGGGAGTTTTATTCAGGAGTTACTTTTCAATGTCATCAAGAACGATGACACTCAAAGGAGATCTGTAAGCATCCTCAAAGACCTGCAAGCAAATATTTTAACCAACAATGAATGAGTCAGCTAGTAAAATTAGATGTAAAAACAGAAACCAGAGAATAACAAGTTTGAACCTTGACAATTCGTGCACATTTAGTGGCCTCACTCAAACCAATCATGGATTCTGCTGAGACCTGTTTTATTGGGCACACAAAACACATTTTTTATTTAACAAGAGAATATATCAGTTAGCAACTATGTCTGTGAGTATACATACTTTCTAGATTGAAGACAATGTCATGAAATGACAAGAAGAAAAAACTTACAATCTTAACATATGGGAAATCACTCTCAATACCAACTGTAGCAGCCAGTGCAGTTTTCCCACTATTGCATTCACAAGATTAGTAGAAAAAATAAGAACTAGTCAATCAAACATACAAGGTAAAAAACAAGGGGAAGCACCACAATCCACCATACCTGCCACTTGGACCTTCGAGAAGACACGTCATTAGTGGACTTCCTTTGCTCAATCTCACTTGATCTGCTAGTAGCATAGCTCTTTGCTTGATGTGCTCATGGCGAGAACCACAATCCACCATGCCATTAAGCCTGCATATCAAACAGATGAATGGATAGATGGCCATGTAGAGTATAGTCAAAACATTATCTGGGTAAAAAAGAAACTAATTTCCATTGTTTCAAGCTAGATTCCAGATAAACATTAACACAAAATATGTCATTGAATATTAATACATAAATGAGAAGAGAAACATTCATCATCGGATCTAGACCATAACAGCAAGTTAGTCACTGTATGCAAATTGCTATAACAGATTGCACCAACAGATAAAGTAACCATTAGAGGAAAACTTACCTGCAACGTTCAAGGTCATCTGTAGAGGCTCCAAATGCAGGTTTAACTTCATACACAACATTCAAGAAGTCCTCCATTGTCACTTTGATGTTATCTTCCTCAACTTGTTGAGTCAGATTATCCATGCTTATTTGATGGTTCAAAGCATAGGAGACAACACTTTTCACCACACCTTCAAGCTCTGCTCCACTGTAGTTCTTTGATCTAACAGCCAATTCTTTCAAGTTCACATCTGGAGCAAGAAATGAATTTTCTTTCATTTTGTTTGTATGAATTTCTAGAATCTGCAAACGGCCTTCTTCATTAGGTAGTCCAATCTCAATCTGAACTTCCAGACTTCCAGGCCTGAGAAGTGCTTCATCAAGCAAATCCTTTCTATTGGTTATACCAATAAGCAAGACGTTATTAAGTGCCTCAACACCATCAATCTTTGTGAGTAGCTGATTGACAATGCTGTCATGAACTCCAGTACCATCCCTTGTGGAACCTCTTGACTTGCAAATTGCATCTATTTCATCGAAAATGATAACATGGAGATCACTCTGATCACCCCTAGCTTTTTGGTCTACCTCAGCATCAGCAAATAGATCCCTTACATTCTTTTCAGTCTCCCTCTGCCAATTCGACAACATGCTAAACTTCCTTGGTTCAACCTGTATCAATCAAGATTCTCCATCAGCTGAATTCACTGATTTTACTTGTCCTTTTTTTTGGGAAAAGATAAAAATAACTTACTGCTCCAGTCTCAGGATTCACACAAGCCATATTCACCCGTGTGGAAGCGACACTGGGAGGTTTCTCTGGATAATCCTTGTCACAGAAGAGTTTCAATTGATAGATACAGCCTTCATGAACAGTCTACACCGTTGTGGCTCACAGATTAGATATATATTGAAATCTATGGCAATTCATGAAAGCTAATATATTGCAATCAATACTTTCTTCAGATTAATAGATTGAATATAGTTTCACAAGTTAACACAAAATAATCTAGAATCATTTACACATACAGATCACTATATTAGGATCGCTCCATTGTAGCTTCAGACAGGAAAGTTATACAGATCTCAACCGTATATAAGCAAGACTCCAGAATCATAAAACAGTCATAACTTGATCATGTTTTACTTGTTGTTTACTCATGTAGAAAAATTAATTAGTTAAAACCAAGACCAAAAAAACCTTGGTAGCCGTAAAACATAGCATGTAAGTCACAAGTACATCCCTAAATTTTGGCCAAAAAATAAAATAAATGAGTAGCCATTTTTCTTGCTGCATTTCTTTGAAGAATTAGCATAAAAAATAATGCATAGTATTCATTAATTTAGGTGCATACTTATTTCAGTGACTTAAAAACATACCACATTGGCGCATATCCTTGCATGACACGCTTCCAGTGGTCACGAGAATTAAGCCCTTGATCTTGAGGTTCAGAACTGATAGCAGTCGGGTAGAACAATTTGCACCTTGAAATAAACAAAAAGACAAACTAAGTTCATTCGTTAATTAATGCAGGTTCAGTAGTTAAGTTCATTGCGTTGAACCTCACAACATAAATGCCTGAACCTAATAGTGTTAATCCATGAACCTTCTTTCAGTAGTTAAGTTCATTTGTTTCTCATCCTCCAGTTGCCAAAAACAAATCTAATTACAACCACATGGAATGCAATTGACAGTAAATAATGGAGCTACATTAAAATCTGGGCAAGCAAATAGTAATTACTACAAGTGCAATTAAAAACTACAGTAGGTTGAGACACCAGGTTCATATACTAATGACACCAGGTTCAGCGATAGATAAGTACAGGTTCATTGCTTAAACCTTGGCAAACAAATAAAACCATCATTTTACAAAAATAACATTCGAAACCCCTTTCCAATAGCATCAATCCGCCTAACAAATTTCTAGATTTAATTCTTAACATCACTAGCATCAACACAAATAATTTCCAAAGCCGACTTCATCACGAAATTACCAAAAGCACACATAATAGAAATTTTAGGGGGGAATAATCTGCAAGGAAAACACCAAGGGAAATTATACGGGGGAATAATCTGCAAGGGAAAGAAATCCGCTGAAGCAGCTGAAAACAATCAAACTGCAGAAAACTGGGATCATGACTTGCAGAATACAATCAATACCAAGGAATTATCTGCACAATTCATTCAATAGCTAGAGCATTAACTTCAACAATTTGCTAAATCAACAACTCAATTGTCTAAATTCAGGCAACAAGGAGTCTAATCGGTTCGCTATAATGATCGCTAATAACAAATTCATCAAAATTAGACAGCAAAGTCACATTCATCTCTAACCTAGACACTAGATATGCAAACCACAGTAAACAAGGACGGAAGAGAACACAAACCTTGCGATAAGTAGTACCATCTGGCTCCACAATCGCTTGGTTGGCTCGACAATCCAACCTTGGGATAAGGAGTATGAGGAATTCTTTGCTGAGAAATCACCGAGTGAAGAAACTCTGTGTATAATTTTCCGTAGCTTGCAAACCCTAAGAAATCAGGCTCCGATTTCTCGACGCTCTCGTTCCGCCTAAGGTATAGTGCAAGGACGAAGGCTTCGAGGAGGTCCTATTTTCTCTCTCGGATGCTCAGATTTCGCCTTCCAGATCCAGAGAGAATGCTCAGACTTCGAGTTTCCATCGCCATAGCCGTCTTTCTACTTCGGTCGAACGAGAAAGAAGATAGGAGAGGGACGACAAATGACAGAACTACCCCTCCCTCATAATAATCAATTTAAAAATTGATTAAATCTGGAGCGTTGGATGGTGATGATCGAACGGCTCAGATGAGTTCTTAATTCTTATCTTAAGAATGATGTTTATTTGATCTTTCCTCTCTATGCATATACTAAAACAGAGCGGCATGTCGCCCTTACATTCAATTCGTCTGTGTGTCGATCTCTAAGTTATGCTACATCATCCACCATGTCATCCTCTGACTTTGTATTTTGATATGTATATCTTTGAATTAAATAAGTAAGAAAATAAAAAAGATATCTAATAGGTTATATTACAAAAAAAGAAATATCGATTTTTATCTTATATATATCTTTATGTATTATTATGTTGTCAATCTAATTAAATTGAGTTATTAATGAACTATAAAACATAAATCGTAAATTATAACTATAATCTATAAAACATAAATCATAAAACATAAACTACAATCTATAATCTAATTAATAGTATATAATAAAAATATATTATTAAAATATTTATTACATGCGAACCCTTGTGTTCACAATCTAGTTCTGTCTACCGTATTTTGTTTGTGCAAAAGATTATGTATTTCAATTTAAGTAATTTACCAACGAGAGGCCATGCTTTTTATTTTGCATAATTGTGTCCTTCTTGTGTCTCGATTCGAGTCTCGGACTCTCAGGAAGGCGTTCAGTAGAAAAGGCCTACATCTACAAAGACTACAATTCTACATGGATGCCAATAATGCCATCAATGGACACGCTGAGCTCCATTAATTTTCTTCATCTTGTTAAAGTTTCGAGCGTTATAATAAGAACACTTCAATGGCGAGAAGGGCTCACACCACCGAGCTCGGCTCTATAGCCTGCGACGATCTGACTGTATTAGGCGCTGGCAAAGAAGGGTGGCTTGTCGATAACCCTAATCTTCTATGCGCGCTTGACAACAATTCCATTGCCCTGGCCAACAAATCCCTAATTCTTATCCTTGGATGGTCTGATGAACCCTACACCAATTCTCCGATCAAGATCTTGCCCGATTTGTCCCCGATCGATGCCGAATACATCACTTCTATTGAATGGCTGGTGTTTGATGATATCCGTGCTCTTGCTGCTGGGACTTCTTCTGGGTATCTGTTGATTTTTTCTTTGGATGGCGATTTGATACACAAGCAGGTACTTTACCCCTCTTCAAAATTGATTTCTGTATCGCCATTTTAGAATTAGAATAGCATGTTGGGTGCTTCGTTTTTTCAGCATATGTTGTTTCATGATATTTTATCTGAGGCCAATCACGCTTAATTAGATTGCTTGGATTTTCAGATGGTTGGAATTAGGGATTTTTAAGCACCATTTGTGAGCAATCATAGAATTTGGATAAAGTTTTAGAATTTACCCTATTTCATTGTGTAGATTAGGTGACTTGGATGTAAATATTGGTTATCGTGTTCAATTTGAAGGTCTCTTTGTGTATTTGATCATTGCTGGCTGTGTTTGCTCTATTAGCTTGGATCACTTTGTATAAAGGTTAAGATGAATCCATAAGAAAAATTATCTCCACATGTTGGTCTTAGTAGATTGTTATTAAAAGTGGAAGCTTGATCCTGGAACAACTGAACAAGTTACATATGAGTAAAGGGCCTATTTATGTAGGCTTCATTGTTCAACCCATACATGGGTTAGCATATTGTTTTATTGATCATGAGAACAATATTTCAGAACTAATTATATTTGTGGCAAAGCAGGAAAGTAGTTTCTCTTTCAAATTTTTGGTGCTGTCATATCACTCATATGGTATATATTTGCCTTGTCGTCCACTTTATTCACCCTTCAGTCATTCCTGAACAAATTATTGGTTTAAGATTCCATAAATAAATTTGAAAGCAAACAATGCCCCAAATTCTGATTGGACAATCACAATTTGGGATTGCATACAAGTCTGACCTCATTTGTGAGCAGTATGTGGATCAACTATCTACCTCAAACATTGAATTGATTGACATTAAAACTAGGCGCTCAGATATATGCTGCTTTAGCGTTTAGGCTTACCTTGTTGTGTGCCTCACTTTTAAATTCTTTCCTTGCTTCTGTAGCCTTTCTTATGCTTCTTTTCTTGTTCTTATTGATTCTACAGATAGTATATCCCGGAAAGATTCTGAAGATAAGGGTTCGTGGGTTGAAGAGTGATCTCTCTCATGAATTATCCGGTGAAGAAGTTTCTGTTGTTATGCAAGGGGTGATTGGGCGTTTTGATGGCTTTGATATTCAGGTATAGTATTTTAACATTTGTTTTCGTATTTGAAACTCTTTTGTCATCAGAGATCTGTTTGATGATATGTATTGTGCAAATAAGGTGATCTGAGGAGCTGATTGATTTCCTTGGTTGCCCTTCACTTTTTCCACAATTCCTATTTAATAATTGGTTAGGATTTAGTACGTATTACTTTAAGGACTTGCATTTGTCTGCACCACCTTTCAATACACGCCTGACTTGTTTAGAAATCTTAACTGGACCTATTCTAACAGGATTTCCATGATTGAGATGTAGAATATGCTGCAGCGATGGTTCCAAGAAACAGAGGACAGCGTTTGGGATCAGAAGGGAAGAGGTTCAGAAGAATATTATTTCGAGCGACTGCCTTATCAGCTGTGGAATGTTAACAAATATGGAGTTTGTGCTGATGCAGCGATAACGGGTGTAATGCCTCCACCTCTAATGGAGTTTGAGGTAAGACTTTGCAATATGTAGACAATTTACATGATTTACTCTTGTTTTTCCTCCTGTTTCTGTGAAATAGTAATGGCTTATATTTGTATCTGTTAAGAGTGGTGGTTTTATTGTTTATAGTAGGAGAAAGAAAGGCCTAAACATGTAATAGCTGGAGGGCAGAATAGTCTTTGTCTAAGGGGGAAATGGTGTCAGTATCCTGTTAGCAATAGTAGTGTGTAGTGGCTGCCTGCCAGAGGGTGCAAGTAGTAGTATAAGTAAGTACTACGTAGAAGGTAAGGTTTGGTTCTAGGTTTTTTATCCAAAAAATTGTGTAAGAAATCAGGCGCTGCCTTCAGCTCACCGGAAGGTTGTCTTTCGTTGAGAGAGTGTTTTTGTTATAAGTTTCTATCAAAGTAAGGATTTACAGTGTTTTAGCTCTCTATTCCAACAGTATCCTTGAGATTTTATCTGTTTGTTTTTTTGGAACCTTATGCACTATTATTTTTTATATCTGCACATATTAATGATCTCAATAAAATAAAAACAATCTGAAATTATGCATGTATTTTGAATTCAGCTGCTTTTATTCTTGAGCAGTCAAGTCAGCGATACTACTGTGCAGTCACTATTGGCAATGATGCTGTGATTTCAGCATTCAGGTCTGTTCTTTGCACGCTTTTCATCCATGTTTACATAGCAGAAAATGATATAAGAGGTGCTTACTAAGTGATCAAGTGAATGCTTGATTTTGATACTTAATAGGCCAATTTTGTAAAGAATTGTTCTTTGTTCTGCATTACAAATATGTTTCTACTTACTTTAGGCTATCAGAAGACAAAAGCAGGTCACTGGTAGGAGCTATCTTGTCCAAAGTGGTTCCCGCAACATTTTCAACAATTACTTCTTTCTCAAAACTAATATGGCGAAGTAACCAATCACCACCAAAGAAACCAGAACCAAAGCCTCAGTCGTTTGCTCGAGGTGAAATAAGTTTGATTCCATCTAGCCCATTTTCTCATATTTGCTTCTTCTAATAGTAAACTACAGAGACAAACTTCTCTAATGACTTCTGTTTGTACCTTTTTTATTCTTCAAAGTATTTCTTGGAAGAATAAACATTGATCTAATTTCCATTGCAAAAAAATTGTTTAGTTTTATTCACTATTTAAAAAATAACATTTTCTCGAGCTATTTCACACTTCTCAATAAAAGTTCTTTACCTGGGAATACTTAGGCTGAACTAAATTCAAAGGTAATTCTTTCTCTTTGAAAAAGAGGTATTACCATTACGGTTGTTAACATGTTGCTGTAACTATTTTCTGCAGCATCTCCTTTAACTTGTTTAAAGGATCCTCCAAGAAAAGGAGAGAAGCTTACATTATCACCTAGCGGTACATTGGCAGCAATAACCGATTCACTTGGTCGAATACTGCTTTTAGATACTCAAGCCCTTGTTGTTGTTCGGTTATGGAAGGTTTGTAGCTCTGCGCCCAATTTTTAAATTGCATGATCAAGTAATTGATTGTAAAACCGGATCTTTTTTTCTTTTCCAGGGGTATCGTGATGCTCGGTGCCTTTTCATGGAGATGCTTGTCAATAAAGATTCTCAGGCCTCAACAAGCTCCACGTATCATGAAAAGAGCGACTATTGCCTGTGCCTCGCTATTCATGCACCTAAAAAGGGAATCATTGAGGTACAAGCTTGACTCACCAAATATTTTGTCTCACCAAATACTTTAATCAACTTTATTTTTTCATAAAAAAACAAATTCTAAGTTAACAATGCAGCACTTTGATATTTATAACTGTCTTTGCTCTAAGTAAGATTCTAGGCTCTGTTCGGTAATCAACTTATAAAGACTGGTTTTTCCTCAGAAAAGTACTTAGATGAAATTTTTTATAACCCTGTTGGGAAACTATTTTACTTATTTTTCGACACACTTTATAATAGTTATTTTTCCAGCAAACACTGGATTTGATAAATTTCTTTTTCATGGAAATAGTTTTATGAGATCTGTTCTGGTTCTGCTAATTTGATGAACTTTTGAATATAATTGATTAGTCTCAAAAAGGGCGTTATTATGGTTGCAGATTTGGCAGATGAGAACGGGTCCTCGCCTTCTGGCCATTTCATGTGCTAAAGGAAGCAGAATTCTTCAGCCAACTTATAGATTTGGATCTTCAATGGCGTCTTCATCGCATGCACCATTACAAGTGTTCTTGTTAAATGGAGATTCTGGTCAATTATCTGTTCTAAGCTGATCTCTTTAGTGTGAAAATGGCATTATAACATACATGTGATTTGTTGATTGCTTTTAACACCAGAATTAAGCATTGTAAAGAGCATTTTGTGATTAGTATCAAAGTTATGCTTGTGTTTGAAATATTACGTTCACAACGTATGCTAATTAAGTCTTGTATAATTTGTTAAGTGTATGAGACTTCCAATCACTCGTTCATACTTCATTTGGGATATCCCATTACCCTAGTTTTTCTTTAGGTTGAGATGAGGGTACACGAGACTCTCAGCATACCGCTTAAGTAATTCTTGAACCGTTCAAGTACCTTCTCAGTGTAATGATCTTGAGTTAGGATGATTCCTTCAGAATGTCTAATGACTTTTATTCCTAAAAATCACATCCACTAATCCCAAGTCTTTCATGTCAAATTTCTCACTAAGCATACTCTTAGTTTGTTGGATCATATCTTTGTTGTTACCAATAATGAGCATGTCATCAACGTATAGGCAAAACAAAATATATCATTTTGGAGTTGTTTTGACATAAATACATTTGTCACATTCATTTATATTGAAGCCGTTTGACATCATTACGATGTCAATTTTTTCATGTCATTGTTTAGGTGTTTGTTTTAACCTATATAATGATTTCACAAGTCTACACACTGTGTTCATGTCCAGGCATGACATACCCCTCATGTTGTTTCATATAAATGTCCTCTTCTAACTCTTCGTTTAGAAAATCTGTTTTTTACATCTATTTGATGTATTTTTAGATTGCGTAGAGCCGCAATCGCTATTAGTACTAAAATAGAAGTAATCCTTATTTTCGACGAGTATTTATCAAAGAAATCTAGACCTCATTTCTGCCTAAATCCTCAGTAATTGCAAATGAATAAAAAAGATTAAGATAATTACCATCTCTGGCAAGATAATATCTAGCTCACTTCTATAGTTGCTTCTGGCTTGCTCCTTCTTCAACTGCAAATTTTGAGGCAACCAAAGATAAGCCCATGGCATATGTGGCGTCCATTGTGGGCGTTGAGCAGGTCGAAAGTTGGGGAAATAATTATAGATCCATGCCTAGGAAAACAATTTACGTTAAATGAAAATTCAGAAATTAGTATGTAAATTAAATGCTTAGAAAACATATACCTGCAACAAGGTGTAACACAAGGACATCTAGGCACAGTTCCGGCGTGTGCATATCCCCAATTCCCTATACAAGTGTGTCAAAGCACTCGAGTCCCACGAGGAGTTCAAAGATTTGTCAAATGTTTCTACATAGGGCCTGTATCTAAGCCGGATCAAGTTCTGGGACTTGTCGGGAAATAAGGTCGAGACAACAGTATACAACACCCAACGTAATCCCTTTCGTTCTTCTCCCAGAGTTTGACAATGTCTCCTAAACCACTCAAATTTTACCCTCCCGGAATCGCACTGTCCTCATTTTATGCAAAAAAATACCCGTCCCTATCTTGCCAAAGTATATTTTAAGTTCACCACTCCCCAACTTCTGACCTTGTTTCTTGGTTGGTGTCATTGCTTTCCCACTTATAGCTAGCCATAATATTTTATAAACATCAAGAAGGGTAATAGTCACCTCACCACAAGGGAGGTGCAATGAGGTTTTCTTCGGCTGCCATCGTTTAATGAACGCTTCAATCAACGGGAAGTCGGTTTCTTCGTACATCATGTTGGGGAGATTTGACAATCCAAGTTGGGCGGGAACCTCACTGCAGGCGGTGTTGAAAAACTCTATCAGATTCTGGAAAAATTTGTGCAAGAAAATAATTTTTGGGTCGTCGAAATCTGGACAGAAATCGACTCGGTTTTTAGGGTTTATGATGGAATGGATGGAGAAAATAAATTCTGCAATGGATCGAATGGAATATGACAAACGAGTGAATTGTAAAGATAGCTTGTAAAAGACAATTACACTTACAAGAAGACCTTGCTCTAATGTCAGTTGATGCGCCCTTGGTCTCCAGGAAGGCCAATGGTGCTCGGAGGATCTTTGGTTGAGAATCAAGTAAGTGGGATATGAGTGTTGAGGGGGCTTTCAACAAACTAGTTTTGGTGAGGGGTTCGGCTATGGTGATTGAGGTTCGCTCAAACAAAGGGAAAAGGGGACGAGATGTAGAAGACCGGGATTAGAAGTTATGAGAACTTTTGGTTGGGGATGTAGACGAAGGGATTAGAAGCCTATGGTGAAGGAGATGAGAAGACAGAGCCCGTAAGATTTTTGACGCCCAAACCATGCAAGACTGGACCACTCCATATTTAGAAACTTTCTAAAAATAGAAAGTTTTAAAACGCTAGTAGCTCCCGAGCTTAACAACTTCCTAAAAATGGAAAGTCTCCGAACATGGGAATGAGACAACAAATCCCAAATAGGGACAAGAAATCCCAAATAAAGACAACAATTGTTTGAGACAACAAAACCGAATAAAGACAACAAATACCACATAGGCGTGCTCGTCCGGAATTAGAGGATCGGCGTCGGACACCTTGGAGGGGCCTTTGTACGGCACCGTCTGGACCAACTCCGGCAACCAGGTGGTTGCGCTCAAGGTGAGCCAAGGAACGCCGGAGGGAGTGTCGTCGGCGATGTTGTTTCCGATCGGGTGGTTTTGGCGCCGGGCGCTTGGGGAGACTTGATCTGAGATGGAGGGTTCTGGTCGGTGGACAAGTGTTGAAGGCTTGTAATATGTGGGTTGCGCTAAAGATAAGTCAATGTGCGCCGCTGGAACCGAGATGGATGGCGGGAGGCGGACATGGTGGAGGCCGCAGGTGAGGACAAGGTAACCTCCACTTGGAAATGTAGAGCGGGACACGAGACAAGGCACTAGAAATGAGGCGCCAACGGTGTTTTACCTTAAAGTGGTCATGGTGGCAAGTAGATACAGGAGGCGCTCATTAAGGTGAGCCATGACTTGTCTCTAGGCAAGGCAGGGGCGCATCACCTAGGCATATGCCTTCCCTGATCCCTTCATGGATATCTCTCCGAAACACCTAATACCTCTTCTATAATACTTAGAAATAATAAAAAATAGTGTTTAATAATAATAATAAGAAAACAGTTCCCAAACCCTCAATAAATACATTCACCCCCTCAGTCCAACATTTATTGAAGACAACACTTCCCTAGGTTCATTCATCTGCACTGGCTAACAATACCACTCTCCATTGAACAAACCCTGTCCACAAGGTTGGAAGAAGAAAACTGATTCTTAAATTTAGTCCCTGCCGATCTGAACCAGTTTTACATCATTGTCGACGTTGTCGAGCTCTTCTTCCTGCAACTCGATGAGTTTGAATACTTTGTCCCTGCATTTGTGAAGCGGGTTGTGGGGTTTTCGACACTTGAAGCAAAGTCCCTTCGCCTCCAGTTCATTTAGCTCCCTTGGTGTCAGTGTCATCGAGAACTTAGGTTGGATAGAAGCTGAACTACCCGAACCTACTGAGGATGATGACTGTACTGGCCAACCGTGTTTGGAATTCTGAGATTCCTCATTGGTTTTTTGTGGGCTTGAGACAAAAGACTCAGTCGGGCCTCCATCGGGCCAAGATTTATACCCTGACCTACTTCCTTCCTTCTTCAAAGGTCCCTTTCCCAAGCCTTTATCGAAATTCAGGTTCCTTTCCACTCTTCTTGCTCCGTCCATGGCGGCGAAAAGCCCCGCCTCTTCAAAACGTTGTAAATCCACCTGGATTTCTGGTTTGATGTCTACCAGAAAGTAACCCAATAACTGGTCATTGCCTAATCTAGTAGTGTGAGCGGCGCAGGTGATCATTTCATCTATGAACTCCTCCACAGATCCCTTCTGCTTCAGGAGGCTCAAATGCTCAAATCGATTTGTGGTTTGGGTTCTCAGGAAGCGCTTCACTTCAATTCTTCCCAAGTAAAGTGTGGTCGCTGCTGTCCAATCCACCTAACCCAATTCAAGGTTGTTCCCTCCATGCTCACCATGGCTATAGTAACACGGTCAACCGACATTGTTGCTTGAATGGAAAAGTATTGTTCCGCCTTTGAGATCCATGTCAGCAGATCCTCTCTTTCAAAAACTGGAAAATGCACCTTTCTTCCCACCAAAGTTCTGAAAGAAGTCTCTCATCCCGCCTAGCTGGAAGACGAATTGTTGTCTTCACCTGGCTCTAAGTTCACCATTGGGGGCATTTGTTTCTCCCGTTCCACTAGAGGTGTTAGGGTTCCTCTCGTCACTTCTTGTAATGCTGAAAAGCCCTGTTGTATTTGCTCAGTAATCGAGCTCTGGATCGCCTGGAGCATGGAAGTAAACTTCGTATCCATGCTGCTCATCCTCTGCTCAGATCGTTGGCTCAGTGCTTGGACTTCTTTCTTAAGCTTTTCGGTCTCCCCTTCCATTGTTGCCACCCTCGAATCTAACTACTTTGACCTAACCATCTTTAGGTCTCACTCTCTCAATGAAAGCACCAATTGTTAGACAAGAAGATGACTAACCAACTGACTTGTGCTATTGATAATCAAACTGAGATTACAAATCTCTTTCTCTCAACGAAACTCTTCCAATGAGCCCTAGGCCTATGCCTTCCCTGATCCCTTCATGGATATCTCTCCAAAACACCATAATAGAAAATAGTGCTTAATTATATTAAGAAGAAAGCAGTTCCCAAAACCTTAATAAAGACATTCATCCCTTCAGCCCAACATTTATTGAAGACAACACTTCCCTAGGTTCATTCATGTGCACTTGCTAACAGATGACATTCTGTTACATATTTGACATTTCATAACTATATATATTAGGAATTTAATGTGTCATAATCGCAGGAGTTTTAGCCATTACTATAATGTCTTCAATCTTTCTTTAATTTTTAATTATTAATACATTTTTGTTCACTGGTGGAGTTTTGATTAAACATGACATAGCCACTGAATCAAGCCAAATGAAGAAAGTTCACTACATCCTACAACAATAATGACTAATCATCCTCAACTACTCTATAATTTTTAACACAAAACCCTAATCTTAACCCAAGCATCTAGTCATCTACTAGCTATCACATTGCATACTAATATATTATAAATAAAAACACTCAACTATATGAAGAAAGTTTCTGAATCTGTCATATTGCAGACTAATTAAACCCCAAACTTAACCCAAGGCAGCTAATAATCACTTAACTTTGTAAGCACAAAGGTAGTTTTAACTATAAGATCTGAGAGAACTCTAAAGAGGTGCAGGAAAAAAAAACTTAAATTACCAACAACAATGCAGATTGAACGAAGAGATTGAAACAAGAGAAGCAACAACACCTCGTCGAAGATGCAGAAGACCTGAAACACTTCGTCAAGGACCTAAAAGTCAACGCTACAGATGAGATTTATTTACAAGAAATTTTTAGGGTGAGAGATTTCTAGGGTTACAGAGTGAAGATAGAGTCATAGCCGAGCTCTCCCGAATTCCAAATATGCACAGCGGGAATTAAAATTTGGACAACCAAAAATTTTCGACTGGCGCCAATTTGTATGTATTAAAGGAAAAAAAATTAACTAAGGATAACCAATTAATTTAGATAAAACAATACAAAATTTTTATTGATATTGTTAGAATTTGACTGAAGATCATCTTGCCTCTCTTTATTTTGGGTATGAAAATCCTCCTCGGAATTTCCAATATCGTAACCTCTTTCGGTAAGGATGATCGGATTATTTAAATTAGTAGGCAAAGAGTGAATTGATGATCAATCCTGCAAATCCATCAACATGAAAATCATGTATTTTAATTGTTCTGAATTAAGAACCCATTGATTCAACAACAACATCTATCCATCATTGATGTACTATTCATCGAGGCTTTTGTCTTACACACGAACCTCCAGTCTGCACAACTACAAAATACTCCCGGATAGTCTGCATAATAAACTTGGACGCATTGTTGGGAAAAAACGAAAGGGTCTTGATTTATATACTCTCTCATCTAATTTATTTATTGGAAACAATATTGTGGATGGACTCTCGTTCCATTAACAGAAGGATCAAACCACAAACACTTAAACATGACTATCTTTTTACATGACATACAACTTGGTACGAGAAGCAAAACGAGAGTTATATAGCCATGAATGAGAAGTTAGTCATGAAAGAGAGTTAATGCATTGCTAACAAGTTGGTATGAGAAGCATTTGATGAGTTGTCTGAAAGAGGACTGCAGTTGAACAACACTTCTTCAAGGGATTAATCAACATGTAGTTTACTCGGATAAGATTTGAATCATGATGGGAAAAAAATCCGAATTCAGTATTTTTCCCCTATTAAGACTCAGTGAATCCATAAAATCTTAAGGGAGGTAAAATAAATAATCTAGCTATTATTGAGGCTTTCGACAAGAACTAAACTATAAAAATTGAGTTGTTTTTTATTAGAACTTGTGCAAGAAACGAATGAGAAGTTCAAATCATTCATTAGCCTCTATACCAACTCTCAACAATCCTTTATATAAGCATTAAGGAGATTACCAAAACGGTTATAGGAAATAACTGTAGCAGTTGAGCAGTTCCCGACAATTATGGCGGTTACAAACATGTACACACGATTGCCCGCGTTTATCGTCTGTTACACGTTATTTCTACCAAAAAGGACTATCATTCATAAAATTAAATGATTAATGCGTGTAATTGTTTCTCCCCAAGGGAACTGAGAACCAGCTCTCATGGTAGAATACCGCCGATTTCCTTCATAGAAACTCAAAAGATATTTCTAAAGAGCTTGACATTTACATGTAACAATATGCTAACCCATGAGTATTGCACACACCCGAACCTGCATTTTTATGAACTGAGTTCCCATGATGTCGCATTAATCTGGATTACACTAAATGTCAATGATTTCACTAAAATCTCCAACATGATTTAGCCACAAAAACAACTTCTAAGTATAGCCACAAATTTATTTAAAGCTATATACCCCTAAATTTAGCCACATAGAAAATTTATGGCTACGTAGCTTTGACCTTAGCCACAAATTTAGCCCCAAAACAATTTTGTTGTAACATAGTTGCGATTTTAGCCACGAGATTATATTTCATGGCTAAATAGTCATGAATGTGAACCATGAAATATATTTTATGGCAATATAGCTATAAAATAATATTTCGTAGTAATATTTGTGGCTAATAGCCATAAAATTTCCCTCAAAATATTTTGTGGCTAAAGATCTATGGCCATAGCTGCATTTTTTAGCAGTGAAAGGATGGAATACTTTGATCTCTTAGTTGCTACTATACCTACAAGTTAACTAAGTAAAAATTACACGTTCATTAGGTTTAAAATACAAGAAGTTCAGTAGGTTACAACTACAAGTTCACGAAGTTCTCATCCATTGGAACTAATGAATGCAGCAGCAGGACACAAATTTCTGCGAGCTCACGAAGTTCAGTAGGTTACAACTACAAGTTCACGAAGTTCCACATCTTTTTGTAGTCAACAATGGAGTGAAAACTAATCTTGCAATTGAAAGCATGATGACGAAGGTTACCTTGGATCTGGAGAACTTGATGACTACACTCTGGCTCGCTACCTAATTGAGTTCCCTTTCAACCACCGTTTTGCTCGACTCGAGCAGTTCGAAGTTGGAAGTAGGGTTGATCATAATTAGGGTTTCTGGTTCGCAAGCTCGCATCTACGACCTCGCCAAGGCGTTGGCGCTCGAGCGTTCACCAGAAGCCGCGAAGAGGAAGAAGTCGCGAGGAGGAAGAGGCCGTGAAGGAGCTACACCGGTGGAAAACGAGGTGAAGTTGTGAAGAGAAAGAAGCCGCGAAGAAGATCGCCTTGGAGACCGCCTTGGAGAATTGGGAAGTTGTAGATGAGGGACGTTTTACCATTTTTTCCCTCAAAGTTTCGCTCTTAATTTACGAGCGTGCCACTGCTTCATTAAATTGCTTTTCTCTATTCAAATTTCCTGATTCAATCTGGGTCGTTGATTTTGAAGATCAGACGACTACTAATCGTTCCTAGTTTTTATCTTAAGAACACTTTGCTCTAGAAAGGGCCTCATGAAATACTCGGTATTGGGAACATAAGATAAGTATTTAAATATTTAATTTTGGTAGGAGAAAAGAGAGTAAAAACTAAAGGAGATCCTGAAAAACTTTGCATGGTGTTGTGTAGAGTTGATTGTAGTATATAGATTTGGTGGATGATGCAAATTGGATGAATGGGCCTATCAAATATTTTGCCTCAAAGTTTTCTTATCTGCTCCCCACCCGAAATCACTTATCTATGTACAGTATGTTTTACCCTTCTTTTTCATCTCTGTTGGCACAGTAAAAAGTTTGATTCAACCTTCAGGTTAACACAAGAGTAACTTTCATGGTTACTAATGTGGCCGTACAGAAAAAATCTCTCTAATGACACCTTCAGAAGAAGCCGACACCGTCGCAAACTCCTCGGAGGAGTCTGATCCCCTGCGCCGATCAACAAAGAAAATGAAGCGCATAATTGATGGAACTTTTACCACCGAGGACCATACCTCCCCTGTTCCCAACAAGGGTAACAAGGGGAACAGCTCAGCAACCCAACCTGGGACCGCAAACAAAGTCTCGTTCAAGGAAGCAATGCTAGGAAAGACCACTGGAGAAGCAACAACAGAGCAACCTAGCCCTTTCTAGGAGGATGAGATAACTGATGAAAACTTGCTGGATGATGTTGGAGAGGAGGAAGATGACCCAGCATGCCCGACTATCCTACTAACAACAACCAATAAGTTCAGAATCCGCCAGCCATGGAAAAACTCGATCATCATCCAAGTCTTTGGTAAGAACGTGGGCTTCATATTTCCGAGGAGAACTCTAACAGAGAAATGGAGGACCAAAGGGGAGTTCAGAATGGTTGACATTGGCAATGAATACTACGTCGTCAAGTTCCGTAACAATGAGGACTTCAACCATGTATTGTTAGGAGAGCCTTGACTCGTCGTCAAGTTCTCGAAGGCTGTGGGCGGTCTTGTAATGCGCCACATGAGACAAACGAACTTTGCCTTCATGGCGAAAATGGGGTGGCGAGTTCTTAACGAGTCGGATTCATTATGGTCTCGAGTAGTGAGAGATAAGTATTGTCATGGCCGATGTGAAAGGGACATGTTCGCAGCTCGGAGCGGTACCTCAAATCTTTGGAACATGATCGCTAAAGACAAGACCCCTCTGCTCACGGTAGTGGGTGATGGCTTGCTGACTCTATTCTGGACTCACCCCTGGGTCGGAAACATAACCTGGAAGATGTTGCCCTTGGTCCAATCGAGGAGGAGGATCTCGGCAAAACTTTAGCGGAATATTGGAATGATGTAATGTGGAATTGGCAAGCATTTTCTCACCTCTTACCCGCAGATATCCTGCACAAGATCAGTACGATCTCACTCTCAGCTGAAGGCGTGGATGATAACTTCAGTTGGGGTGGCACCAATCTTGGGAAGTTCTCCATTAAATCTGTTCTTAACATCATCAACGAATTAGGAAATGAGGTTGAAGAAGGAATATGGAGGAAAATCTGGAGAACGTCTGTGTCAGAGAGGATCCGCAGCTTCTTATGGCTTACAGCGCACCAGGCAAAAATGTGCAATGTGAACATGGTAAGGAGACACATTGGGACCGACATCAACTGCGGGCACTGTGTTGATATTGTCGAGTCTGAACTTCATATTCTACGTGACTGCCCAATTGCACGGGAAGTTTGGATGGAGTTTGGTGGCTATGGAAATGGCAGAACGCCAAGGTATTCGGATCGATAATGGTAATATCATACCAAGATCTAGATTCATCAAGGAACGTGCCCATGAGTATGTTAGGCTCGCAGCTGCTCGCAAAGAACGTTCAATCATTGGAGGTACTGCAGCTGTAACATGGAAATGCCCAGAAACCGGCTGGCTGAAGTTAAACTGCGATGGAGCATATAGGCCAGGAGAAGATCGGATATATTTATGCAGGAGGAATTTTACGGGACCATATGGGGACATTCATTTAGGGATTCGTTGCGTGAGACTGGGGTGAGTCGGCCCTAAAAGCAGAATTGTTGGGTCTGCGTTGGGTACTCGAAATGGCTTAGTAACTTTGGATTGGAAGGCTCTTAGTCGAGATTGATTTGGCTGAAGCTTTGAAGCTCGTCTCGTCGGCAAACCCCCCGCCGCCGCTCCTCCGGGATTACATCCTTTCTATCAAAAACTTTGCCAGTCAACTAGGTTGGACGGTATCCTTCTTGTTCGTACCTCGACTCGCTAATCAGGTAGCACAGATTGGTTGTCCAAGTTTAGTTATTCTTGCACTTATTATTTTGCTATTATTCACCGGCCCCCTCAGAAGCCTATTCCTCTTCTCGAGGTTGACTGTTTGGCGCAGAATTCGAATCAGAGGAGGCTAAATTATATATTAATTAAAATTAATAAAAATACAAGATTTCAGAAGGGGTTATATAAAAAAACGCTATTTTTTACTCTTTTTTTTTTTTGGGAAATTTTTCCCCAATGGGGGCTATAGTCCCTCCTCGGCCCAACATGGGTATGCCCCTGCTAGTGAGCATGTATAATTTGCATTATTTATTTAATAAAGGGTAAACCCTTCTTCACCAAAAAAAGAAACTATATATAAAAAATTAATATTACGAGGATAAAATTTATAAGTAAAAGCTTGAAATATGTAAAAAGACTTATTCCTGATTTCGGACGAATTGAACATATATTGTATGGATCGGTCTGGACTAACTTTAATAGTAGAGGTTATTGAGTGATTATAATATTGATACACACCGGTAGTCGTTCAAACATAAATTAGATATACATGTAGATGTATATGGTAAATGTGAATCCCAGTATTGTTATTGTGACATGTAAGTAAGTAAGTGGGATTAGAAGGAAAGCATAGTAATTAATTAGTGAAGATGGTAATGGTAGGGATGGAGATGGACAGGGTCGACACCATCAACACTTCGAAGCCAGAAAGTAGGAGCAAGAGAAGCAGCAGAAGGAGGAACATCTTCCATAACCCAATCATGCCCTTTTGGGAAATAGATTCCGTTACGAGGATGAGGAATCCAAACACACTCTTCTATATTTGTACTCCTCGTTTTACTGTTATCCTCATCATCTCTTTCTTCTAATATTACTTCTTCATCTGCATATGAAACCTTATGCACCAGTCGCCTTCCAAACTCATGCTGCTTTCTTGCCCTTTAATTAATTATATGCATGCATCATTAATATGCTTCATGTGTACTGTATATGAGTAGCTAGCTACACTTATTTAATTAATTACCTGATCAGTTTTCCGAGAGTGAGCAACTGCAAGTTCCTTACCATTGAAGTACAACTCATATGTTTTAGCGTTTCTTCGTTTTATAACGGACTATAACTTGTATGTGCATGCCTTTTATAAAGCCTCTTAAAACTCCTAGCAACTCCCACCATTAATTAAGTACGTACTTAATTTGATGATGTGGATTACTTGAGCTCAATATGACTGCCAACCTTATCCCTAGATATAAAAAACAGTTATTTTCGTAACTATTGTAAGCATAGATTAAAGCAAAATCTATACGCACTACATTTTCTCTCTTTTTACGCTACATTTCCTTACGCCCATAATGGGCGTACGCTCGTTTAGGGCGGACAGGCAAAAAAATTTGATATACGTATAAGAACTTATACGTATACAATTTTGTAAAAAATACAAAATACATCTTATACGCTAGAAACGGGCGTACGCCCATTTCTAACGTACCGTAATGATAATTTTTTCCCCAAATAAATGAAAAAAAATTAAAAAATTATGTACGCTGGAAATGGGCGTACGTCCATTTCCAACGTACAACATTTTTTTTTCGAAAATTCTTTTTATTACGATTTTTTTAAAAAAAATAATAAATTACGTTAGTATATAATAAAAATAATAGGTCATATTTCACATCTGCCTCTTTTCTCTAGTGGTAAAGAGATGCATATATTGCTCAGAGGAGGGGGAGTAGAATTTGAGACCTCATGGGCATGTAATGAAGTGAAACCACTAGGCTAATGAATCATATTGATATATTTGTAATATTAATACTACAAGTTACAATCAAATTTGGGCTCACCTCATTATTTTATTACAATAACAGTTTTTTTAATCTTTCTCTCAAATATCTATATCTATAGACTATTAATTATTTTAATAATTTCTAAAAAATAATTATTTAAATAATAAGGTGTATCTTATTGACATATATGTAATATTAATAATACAAGTGATGATCGAACTTGAATCTACCTCATTATTTATTAGAAAAACAGTTTTCTTTTATTTTTGTCCCAAATATTTATTGAATTAATTACTTAAATAATTTTGAATAAAATAATAATTATTTAAATAATCACATATGTAAGCTTTTTTAATATTTATAAAATATTTTGAAAACACTTTTTATATAAGACGTTCAAGGTTGTACTTTGTGGTCTACCTATTTTGTCAACATATGGGCATGAGCAAAAACTGGTCTTGGTAGAAACAAACCTACCTGAAATTGTGAGAGAAAGCAATGCTTTAATTATTGTATTTATAGGTATTTCATATCAGTTTAAAAAATATTTTCAAATAGCACATCTAATAAATTGATATAGTGGCAAGATAGGATTCTAACGAATTGTCGACGAGATAAGGATAAGATCTTGCATATAACACATCTAACAACCAATCTTGCATAATAGTTTTACGTATTTTCGATTCAAAATAGTTATGCAAGATGAATAAAATCTTGCATAATACTTAACGTACAAATAGTTATGCAAGAAATGGCGCGAAAATCGAGTAAAACGGGATTAAAACGGAAAATGACGCGAAAATCGAGTAAAACCGACTTAGAACGACTAACGGCGCAAAAATCGAGTAAAACCGACTTAGAACGACTAATGGCGCGAAAATCGAAAAATTGTGGATAGAGTATAGGGTGTAGGGTGTAAGGTAGGGTATAGTGGATAGTGGATAGTGAATGTGGATATATAGTGGATAGTGAATGTGGATAGTGAATGTGATAAGTGGTTAGTTTGGGCCCAATTCGTTTAAACGCCTTAAAACGATAAAAATCAAAATTTCAAAATTGTAACATGATAGAAAATAAAGCCCATAGTCGTTATCAATTCTCAGAATCGGAAAAAAATAATCGAAAACGTCAACGGGCCTAATAAGGCCGAATTGAGATTTAGTGAGGCTCATTATCAAAAAACAACATAAAACGGCTTAATAAGACCTTAAACCGCAAAAAAATTGAAATGTAAAAGTTGTATTTGAGCATTACCAATATGATGGTTTCGTTTTTATAAGAAAATAACAAAATGAACACTTCAAAATATCTAAACAAGTACTTTCACCTAGTAACGAGTTAATCTCAAGTATATAAGTCGTATAGTTTTACTCATATGTGTGTGATATCACTTCGTTACTCAAATAAACTTTATATAAAACTTTCATTAAATGTTACGAAACACTCAAATAATCCAAAATAATGACATTTCACATCTTTGTATTGTCGTTATTGATTGATTACTCTATATTTAATGAAAGTTTTAATGAAATACGCATACATATATGATTAAACAAGCAATAACGACAATACGAAGATGTGAAATGTCGTTATTTTAGATTATTTGAGTGTTTTATAATATTTAATGAAAGTTTTATGTAAAGTTTATTTGAGTAACGAAGTGATATCACACACATATGAGTAAAACTATACGACTTATATACTTGATATTAACTCGTTACTAGGTGAAAGTGCTTGTTTAGCTATTTCGAAGTGTTCATTTTGTTATTTTATTATAAAAACGAAACCGTCATATTGGTAATGCTCAAATAAAACTTTTACATTTCAATTTTTTTGCGGTTTAAGGTCTTATTAAGCCGTTTTATGTCGTTTTTTGATAATGGGCCTCACTAAATCTCAATTCGGCCTTATTAGGCCCGTTGACGTTTTCGATGATTTTTTTTCGATTCTGAGAATTGATTACGACTATGGCCTTTATTTTCTATCATGTTACAATTTTGAAATTTTGATTTTTATCGTTTTAGGGCGTTTAAACGAATTGGGCCCAAACTATCCATTTAACACATCCACTATCCACATTCAATATCCACTATCCACATTCACTATCCACTATCCACTATCCTATACCCTATACCCTAAGTCGGATTTGCTCGTTTTAAGTTGGTTTTACTCGATTTTTCCGCCAACTCAATTTAAGTCCGTTTTACTCAATTTTTGCGCCAACTCGTTTTAAGTCTGTTTTACTCGATTTTTTGTGTTGTTACTCGTTTTAAGTGTGTTTTACTTGATTTTCGCGCCAACTGGTTTTTGTCCGTTTTATTCGATTTTCGCGCCAACTCGTTTTAAGTCTGTTTTACTCGATTTTCGCGTCGTTCCCGTTTTAAGTCCATTTTTCTCTATTTTCGCGCCATTAGTCGTTCTAAGTCGGTTTTTCTCGATTTACACACCATTTCGAGTCCGATTTCTGCTGAGAGAGACTTTATTTGGATTTTATCTTAATAAGACTAAGTTTTATATTTTTCAAACATAATTAACCATCGATGGTGTTGATATGTTTAATCCAAGTTTTTGTTGAAATTTTTCAAACATAATTTATCATTTGTCATATATTGTATAAATTTTGTAGTTTTTGTTGAAATATATTTTGTTTTATATTGAATAAGAATTTATTTATTAATATATATTATTTAAATAACAATATTAGAAATACAAAGAAAATATTTTGGGAATGATATGGATTATCATATTTTTTTTATCTTAAAATATATTATAAATATAAAAAAGCTTACACACCTGCTTATTTGAATAATTCTTTTTCCTCAAAATTATTAAAATAATTAAATCAATAAATATGTGGGAAAAAAATAAAAAAATCTATTTTTCTAACAAAAAATGAGGTAGATTTAAGTTCGATCATCACTTGTAGTATTAATATTATAAATAATACCAATAAGATACACATTATTATTTAAATAAATATTTTTTCTCGAAATTATTAAAATAATTAATTCTATTGATATATGAGACCAAGTTCAAAAAAAGTGTTATTCTAATAAAATAGTGAGGTAAACCCAAATTTGATTGTAACTTGTACTATTAATATTATAAATATATCAATATGATTCATTTGTCTAGTGGTTTCACTTCATTATATGCCCATGAGGTCTCAAGTTCGACTCTTCCCCCACCTCTCTCTTTTCATCAATTTTTACCAAAAATAAAAAAGGTGAGATGTTATTGTTGAGATTCAAACTCAAAACCTCTAGGCAATCAATGAAGCTCTTTACCACTAGAGTAAAGAGGCAGATGTGATATATGACCTATTATTGTTATTATATACTAACGTAATTAATTAATTTTAAAAAAAATTGTAATAAAAAAAAATTCGAAAAAAAATGTTGTACGTTGAAAATGGGCGTACGCCCATTTCTAGCGTACGGAATTTTTTAATTTTTTTTTTTAATTTTTCATTTATTTGGGGAAAAAAATTATCATTACGGTACGCTCGAAATGGGCGTACACCCGTTTCTAGCGTACAAGATGTATTTTGTATTTTTTACAAAATTGTATACGTATACGTATACAAACGTATCATCCAATTTTTGCACTGTCCGCCCGTTTTGAGCGTACGCTCATTATGGGCGTATCGTTTTGTAGTATGGCTAGAGAGAAAATGTAGTGCGTATAGACGCCATGTAGATTAACAGTATAGCTTATTTTAGGGGCGGACTAAGAGGGGCTACATCCCCCGGAAAAAAATTCGTATTTTCTTGTGTAAAAATTAGCGTTATTTTTAATATAAATCCTCCTAAAAAGTAAATTTTAATATTTTATATTTTATATTTTTATTAACTTTAATCAATGTATAATTCAGCCCTCCTAAGATAAATTCCTGCGTTTGTTATGATAAATTAAGGTTGATAGGAACAACATAAATCAATAAACTAGATCGATTTGATATACACAAGAAACAACAATAAGGAAATGATCGTTCCTCCAAAACTTAGAAAATCGTCAGTTACAACTTACATACATCAACTTTTTGTAATCCTATCCATATTTTCTTTTCACTTGTAAGTTTGGAAATTATATATTGTTCACAATATGAGTGGCATATATATGAGATACTAATTAATGTTTCACTTTCTTACATGCGTGCTAGACTGCTAGGACATTAAATAAAATAAATATTGTATAAGTATTTTTAAAGTTGGAATTACTAAACACTTAGAAGATGATAACAAAAAATAATTACTATTACTAAGATTTCCTAAGCCAAAGTAAATATCTATATAAGCATGGTGGTAAAACGCAAGCAAAACACTATCAAACAAAGGATATAATTAAACAAATTTCAAAAGAAAGTGGTCGTTCTGTACAAAAAAACTTTACTTAAGGGTGGTTTTGTGCATACATTATATATCCATTTTTGGAAGATAAATTCAATTATGTACGTACATTAAGTATTTTACGGGTGAAAATTAAGAGAGAGCATATATAGAGATGTGGTAAGTGACATGCGTACGATTCCCACTTCCCAGCCATTGATGTGAAATAAAAAGGGATGGTTTTAAATGTATATTCCTAAATAGGGCGATATTAGTTTTTGGAGGATCATAATCGTGTTCGCATATAAATATAAAGCTTCACTTTAGTTAGATGAAGAATTGAAGGATGTGCATGTATGTGAAGTAAGTTCATCCAGGCCATGATCGTGACAGTATTGCCATCAGAATTCGCTTTATGTGTCAATCTATAAATTGGCTATGAATGAAGGATGTGCATGTATGTGAATTTAGGATTGATGATATTAATTATTTTTGGTCTAGGAGGATTGATATTAATTGCTGCATGAAATAGTAATAATTTAGGTGATTGGGTTTCTTAAGGATCAGCTTATATGAACATTTTTTATGAAACAAAGTGGATTACTATTTATTTGTAGCGGATGCTCCGTCAATTTATCGATCAGCTTATATGAACATACATATTTTTAATTCTATTTCATGTTCAATTGTTGTTTTCTCGAACGCGTTTTGTTTGTGTCACTCGGTACATTCTCTTGACACAAACAATAATACAATATACATGAGAACATACTGAATCAATTGTTATTCTGAACATAAACTTTGTAGATAGTAATTGTTATGAATTTTTATTACACGAAGGTATATGAACAATCACTAAAACAGTGTATTTTCCGACGTTTTTTTGAGCCATTTTCGACGGTCTAAAGCGTCGACAAATGATTTCCCGACGCCATGAAAAGCGTCGAATTTTTCGACGTCACCCTTTACCGACGCTTTTTGCCGTCCTAATCCGTCGACAGAATAAGGTGTCGGGACATGAAGATTTCGACACTTTATTCATAGACTTCCCGCTTTTTATTTTAAAGATTCAGACAGAAAAAACAGTCGAGAATGTCTTGGCGCCAAATTTCTTTGACGTTAATAAGCGTCGAAAAACAGTTAACGTCAGACTACACAAAATACACCGATGCTTAAAAGCGTCGTATTATTTTTCGGCGCCAGATATCCTCGACTCTAAAAAGCGTTGAGAATAATTGTCTTTGCATTTGTTGTCGTTAGTTTAGGACGGAAAAAAGTGTCGTAATTATTAATTATTAACGCAATTTTGCTTAAATGTACTGTCAAAATTTAATTTTCATCATCTGAAACACTTGCTATATATAGCTTTAATTGAAGACCCATCCGGAAGTAATATCTTGCCCTTTCGAGGATTGTAATTCTCAACTAGCCATCTGCACAGATATCTGGAAGACATAGTTTACAAAATCAAATTAGTAAACCAGAAGCCCAAAGATGAAATTACACTGCATAACCCATGATCATATCTGCATATCACATTGGAAAATATGCATACCGACTCATGATATCTCCATACCAAATTATTAAATACAGAGTGCAAAATATATTCAAGGGAACATCTTTACCTAGGTATCACAAAGGATTCCATCTGCAGCAACCTCCCAAATCAAGCATTATGCACATCTTGTTTTTGAGCGGCATTTAATTTTGACATGGTTTCGACGAAATAAGCAATCTCAGGACGATGATTGATTTTGACAATACCACTCTTTGGCTTGCACTACAGTCTAGTTGGTTCAACCTCTCTGTCAACCGAAGCCTTACCCTTAACCACTTTCTTTTTCATGTTCAAAGCTATCAAAAAAAGAGTTTATTAGGCGTATTGAATAAACAAATGAACAATCAAAAAAAAAAAATTGACACACCTTCTTGAGCTGCATTAGAGCACGAGGCCTTCCCCTTCCCCTTGAAAGGTTTCTTAAGCATTCTCTGAGCCAGGGGTTCATCATCATATGCAATTTGTGTTTCATCTGGTCAAGATTTCAAATTGTATCAATTTGCTAATGTCATATTCATTGAAAACAAGTTTCATTGCATTCCGACGTCGTTTGGGCATCGCTCCGCCTTATTGGACCTTAAAAGGCCTTAAGGCCCATTAAGGTCTTTTAGCGTTTTTGCGTATTTTCGAGCCACTTTTTGTGACGGGGAGACCTTATACGCACTTTATATGCCTAATAACACTAATTTGTATAATTTTTTCAAACATAATCAACATCGATGTACTAGACCCTTCATATCGCAACTATTTCAACTATTTCGAAGATTGAAAGACTAGTAAAGGTTTACAAATGAGGTGTTACTTGAAGAGTACGAGATTTCGACTTGAAGTTACCAACAAGGTTAAATTGCTATAATATTCATTGAAAACAAGTTTCATTGCATTCCGACGTCGTTTAGGCATCGTTCCGCCTTATTTGACCTTAAAAGGCCTTAAGGCCCATTAAGGCCTTTTAGCGTTTTTGTGTATTTTCGAGCAACTTTTTGTGACGGGGAGACCTTATACGCTGCCTAATAACACTAATTTGTATAAGTTTTTCAAACATAATCAACATCGATGTGCTAGACCCTTCATATCGCAACTATTTCAACTACTTCGAAGATTGAAAGACTAGTAAGGGTTTACAAAGGAGGTGTTACTTGAAGAGTACGAGAGTTTGACTTGAAGTTACCGACAAGGTTAAACAGCTATAATATTCATTGAAAACAAGTTTCATTGCATTCCGACGTCGTTTGGGCAACGTTCCGCCTTATTGGACCTTAAAAGGCCTCAAGGCCCATTAAGGCCTTTTAGCGTTTTTGCGTATTTTCGAGCCACTTTTTGTGACGGGAAGACCTTATACGCACTTTATATTCCTAATAACACTAATTTGTATAAGTTTTTCCAACATAATCAACATCGATGTGCTAGACCCTTCATATCGCAACTATTTCAACTATTTCGAAAATTGAAAGACTAGTAAAGGTTTACAAAGGAGGTGTTACTTGAAGAGTACGAGATTTCGACACGAAATTACCGACAAGGTTAAATAGCTTTAATATTCATTGAAAACAAGTTTTATTGCATTCCGACGTCGTTTTGGCATCGTTCCGCCTTATTGGACCTTAAAAGGCCTTGAGGCCCATCAAGGCCTTTTAGCGTTTTTGCATATTTTCGAGCCACTTTTTGTGACGGGGAGACCTTATACGCACTTTATATTCCTAATAACACTAATTTGTATAAGTTTTTCCAACATAATCACCATCGATGTGCTAGATCCTTCATATCGCAACTATTTCAACTATTTCGAAGATAGAAAGACTAGTAAAGGTTTACAAAGGAGGTGTTACTTGAAGAGTACGAGATTTCGACTTGAAGTTACCGACAATGTTAAATAGCTATAATATGTATTGAAAACAAGTTTCATTGCATTCCGATGTCATTTGGGCTTCGTTTCGCCTTATTGGACCTTAAAAAGCCTTAAGGCCCATTAAGGCCTTTTAGCGTATTTTCGAGCCACTTTTTTTTACGGGGAAACCTTATACGCACTTTAAATTCCTAATAACCCTAATTTGTATAAGTTTCTCAAACATAATCAACATCGATGTGCTAGACCCTTCATATCGCAACTATTTCAACTATTTCGAAAATTGAAAGACTAGTAAAGGCTTACAAAGGAGGTGTTACTTGAAGAGTACGAGATTTTGACTTGAAGTTACCGACAATGTTAAATAGCTATAATATGTATTGAAAACAAGTTTCATTGCATTCCAACGTCTTTTGGGCTTCGTTTCACCTTATTGGAACTTAAAAAGCCTCAAGGCCCATTAAGGCCTTTTAGCGTTTTTGCGTATTTTCGAGCCACTTTTTGTGACGGGGAGACCTTATACGCACTTTATATGCCTAATAACACTAATTTGTATAAGTTTTTCAAACATAATCAACATCGATGTGCTAGACCCTTCATATAGCAACTATTTCACCTATTTCGAAGATTGAAAGACTAGTAAGGGTTTACAAAGGAGGTGTTACTTGAAGAGTACGAGATTTCGACACGAAATTACCGACAAGGTTAAATAGCTTTAATATTCATTGAAAACAAGTTTCATTGCATTCCGACGTCGTTTTGGCATCGTTCCGCCTTATTGGACCTTAAAAGGCCTTGAGGCCCATCAAGGCCTTTTAGCGTTTTTGCGTATTTTCGAGCCACTTTTTGTGACGGGGAGACCTTATACGCACTTTATATTCCTAATAACACTAATTTGTATAAGTGTTTCCAACATAATCACCATCGATGTGCTAGATCCTTCATATCGCAACTATTTCAACTATTTCGAAGATTGAAAGACTAGTAAAGGTTTACAAAGGAGGTGTTACTTGAAGAGTACGAGATTTCGACACGAAATTACCGACAAGGTTAAATAGCTTTAATATTCATTGAAAACAAGTTTTATTGCATTCCGACGTCGTTTTGGCATCGTTCCGCCTTATTGGACCTTAAAAGGCCTTGAGGCCCATCAAGGCCTTTTAGCGTTTTTGCATATTTTCGAGCCACTTTTTGTGACGGGGAGACCTTATACGCACTTTATATTCCTAATAACACTAATTTGTATAAGTTTTTCCAACATAATCACCATCGATGTGCTAGATCCTTCATATCGCAACTATTTCAACTATTTCGAAGATAGAAAGACTAGTAAAGGTTTACAAAGGAGGTGTTACTTGAAGAGTACGAGATTTCGACTTGAAGTTACCGACAATGTTAAATAGCTATAATATGTATTGAAAACAAGTTTCATTGCATTCCGATGTCATTTGGGCTTCGTTTCGCCTTATTGGACCTTAAAAAGCCTTAAGGCCCATTAAGGCCTTTTAGCGTATTTTCGAGCCACTTTTTTTTACGGGGAAACCTTATACGCACTTTAAATTCCTAATAACCCTAATTTGTATAAGTTTCTCAAACATAATCAACATCGATGTGCTAGACCCTTCATATCGCAACTATTTCAACTATTTCGAAAATAGAAAGACTAGTAAAGGTTTACAAAGGAGGTGTTACTTGAAGAGTACGAGATTTCGACTTGAAGTTACCGACAATGTTAAATAGCTATAATATGTATTGAAAACAAGTTTCATTGCATTCCGACGTCCTTTGGGCATCGTTCCACCTTAAAAGGCCTTAAGGCCCATTCAGGCCTTTTAGCGTTTTTGCGTATTTTCGTGCCAATTTTTGTTACGGGCAGACCTTATACGCACTTTATATGCCTAATAACCCTAATTTGTATAAGTTTTTCCAACATAATCAACATCGATGTGCTAGACCTTTCATATCACAACTATTTCAACTATTTCGAAGATTGAAAGACTAGTAAAGGTTTACAAAGGAGGTGTTACTTGAAGAGTACGAGATTTTGACTTGAAGTTACCGACAATGTTAAATAGCTATAATATGTATTGAAAACAAGTTTCATTGCATTCCAACGTCTTTTGGGCTTCGTTTCACCTTATTGGAACTTAAAAAGCCTCAAGGCCCATTAAGGCCTTTTAGCGTTTTTGCGTATTTTCGAGCCACTTTTTGTGACGCGGAGACCTTATACGCACTTTATATGCCTAATAACACTAATTTTTATAAGTTTTTCCAACATAATCACCATCGATGTGCTAGACCCTTCATATCGCAACTATTTCAACTATTTCGAAGATTGAAAGACTAGTAAATGTTTACAAAGGAGGTGTTACTTGAAGAGTACGAGATTTCGACACAAAATTACCGACAAGGTTAAATAGCTTTAATATTTATTGAAAACAAGTTTCATAGCATTCCGACGTCGTTTGGGCATCGTTCTGCCTTATTGGACCTTAAAAGGCCTTAAGGCCCATTAAGGCCTTTTAGCGTTTTTGCGTATTTTCGAGCCACTTTTTGTGACGGGAAGACCTTATACGCACTTTATATTCCTAATAACACTAATTTGTATAAGTTTTTCCAACATAATAAACATCGATGTGCTAGACCCTTCATATCGCAACTATTTCAACTATTTCGAAGATTCAAAGACTAGTAAAGGTTTACAAAGGAGGTGTTACTTGAAGAGTACGGGATTTCGACTTGAACTTACCGACAAGGTTAAATAGCTATAATATTCATTGAAAACAAGTTTCATTGCATTCCGACGTCGTTTGGGCATCGTTCCGCCTTAAAAGGCCTTAAGGCCCATTAAGGCCTTTTAGCGTTTTTGTGTATTTTCGAGCCACTTTTTGTTACGGGCAGACCTTATACGCACTTTATATGCCTAGTAACACTAATTTGTATACGTTTTTCCAACATAATCAACATCGATGTGCTAGACCCTTCATATCGCAACTATTTCAACTATTTCGAAGATTGAAAGACTAGTAAAGGTTTACAAAGGAGCTTGAAGAGTACGAGATTTCGACTTGAAATTACCGACAAGGTTAAATAGCTATAATATGTATTGAAAACAAGTTTCATTGCATTCCGACGTCCTTTGGGCATCGTTTCGCCTTATTGGAGCTTAAAAAGCCTTAAGGCCCATTAAGGCCTTTTAGCGTTTTTGCGTATTTTCGAGAAACTTTTTGTGACGGGGAGACCTTATACGCACTTTATATTCCTAATAACACTAATTTGTATAAGTTTTTCCAACATAATCAACATCGATGTGCTAGACCCTTCATATCGCAACTATTTCAACTATTTCGAAGATTCAAAGACTAGTAAAGGTTTACAAAGGAGGTATTACTTGAAGAGTACAGGATTTCGACTTGAACTTACCGACAAGGTTAAATAGCTATAATATTCATTGAAAACAAGTTTCATTGCATTCCGACGTCGTTTGGGCATCGTTCCACCTTAAAAGGCCTTAAGGCCCATTAAGGCCTTTTAGCGTTTTTGCGTATTTTTGTGCCAATTTTTGCTACGGGCAAACCTTATACGCACTTTATATGCCTAATAACACTAATTTGTATAAGTTTTTCCAACATAATCAACATCGATGTGCTAGACCTTTCATATCACAACTATTTCAACTATTTCGAAGATTGAAAGACTAGTAAAGGTTTACAAAGGAGGTGTTACTTGAAGAGTACGAGATTTTGACTTGAAGTTACCGACAATGTTAAATAGCTATAATATGTATTGAAAACAAGTTTCATTGCATTCCGACGTCTTTTGGGCTTCGTTTCACCTTATTGGAACTTAAAAAGCCTCAAGGCCCATTAAGGCCTTTTAGCGTTTTTGCGTATTTTCGAGCCACTTTTTGTGACGCGGAGACCTTATACGCACTTTATATGCCTAATAACACTAATTTTTATAAGTTTTTCCAACATAATCACCATCGATGTGCTAGACCCTTCATATCGCAACTATTTCAACTATTTCGAAGATTGAAAGACTAGTAAATGTTTACAAAGGAGGTGTTACTTGAAGAGTACGAGATTTCGACACGAAATTACCGACAAGGTTAAATAGCTTTAATATTTATTGAAAACAAGTTTCATTGCATTCCGACGTCGTTTGGGCATCGTTCTGCCTTATTGGACCTTAAAAGGCCTTAAGGCCCATTAAGGCCTTTTAGCGTTTTTACGTATTTTCGAGCCACTTTTTGTGACGGGAAGACCTTATACGCACTTTATATTCCTAATAACACTAATTTGTATAAGTTTTTCCAACATAATAAACATCGATGTGCTAGACCCTTCATATCGCAACTATTTCAACTATTTCGAAGATTCAAAGACTAGTAAAGGTTTACAAAGGAGGTGTTACTTGAAGAGTACGGGATTTCGACTTGAACTTACCGACAAGGTTAAATAGCTATAATATTCATTGAAAACAAGTTTCATTGCATTCCGACGTCGTTTGGGCATCGTTCCGCCTTAAAAGGCCTTAAGGCCCATTAAGGCCTTTTAGCGTTTTTGTGTATTTTCGAGCCACTTTTTGTTACGGGCAGACCTTATACGCACTTTATATGCCTAGTAACACTAATTTGTATAAGTTTTTCCAACATAATCAACATCGATGTGCTAGACCCTTCATATCGCAACTATTTCAACTATTTCGAAGATTGAAAGACTAGTAAAGGTTTACAAAGGAGGTGTTACTTGAAGAGTACGAGATTTTGACTTGAAGTTACCGACAATGTTAAATAGCTATAATATGTATTGAAAACAAGTTTCATTGCATTCCGACGTCTTTTGGGCTTCGTTTCACCTTATTGGAACTTAAAAAGCCTCAAGGCCCATTAAGGCCTTTTAGCGTTTTTGCGTATTTTCGAGCCACTTTTTGTGACGCGGAGACCTTATACGCACTTTATATGCCTAATAACACTAATTTTTATAAGTTTTTCCAACATAATCACCATCGATGTGCTAGACCCTTCATATCGCAACTATTTCAACTATTTCGAAGATTGAAAGACTAGTAAATGTTTACAAAGGAGGTGTTACTTGAAGAGTACGAGATTTCGACACGAAATTACCGACAAGGTTAAATAGCTTTAATATTTATTGAAAACAAGTTTCATTGCATTCCGACGTCGTTTGGGCATGGTTCTGCCTTATTGGACCTTAAAAGGCCTTAAGGCCCATTAAGGCCTTTTAGCGTTTTTGCGTATTTTCGAGCCACTTTTTGTGACGGGAAGACCTTATACGCACTTTATATTCCTAATAACACTAATTTGTATAAGTTTTTCCAACATAATAAACATCGATGTGCTAGACCCTTCATATCGCAACTATTTCAACTATTTCGAAGATTCAAAGACTAGTAAAGGTTTACAAAGGAGGTGTTACTTGAAGAGTACGGGATTTCGACTTGAACTTACCGACAAGGTTAAATAGCTATAATATTCATTGAAAACAAGTTTCATTGCATTCCGACGTCGTTTGGGCATCGTTCCGCCTTAAAAGGCCTTAAGGCCCATTAAGGCCTTTTAGCGTTTTTGTGTATTTTCGAGCCACTTTTTGTTACGGGCAGACCTTATACGCACTTTATATGCCTAGTAACACTAATTTGTATAAGTTTTTCCAAGATAATCAACATCGATGTGCTAGACCCTTCATATCGCAACTATTTCAACTATTTCGAAGATTGAAAGACTAGTAAAGGTTTACAAAGGAGCTTGAAGAGTACGAGATTTCGACTTGAAATTACCGACAAGGTTAAATAGCTATAATATGTATTGAAAACAAGTTTCATTGCATTCCGACGTCTTTTGGGCATCGTTTCGCCTTATTGGAGCTTAAAAAGCCTTAAGGCCCATTAAGGCCTTTTAGCGTTTTTGCGTATTTTCGAGAAACTTTTTGTGACGGGGAGACCTTATACGCACTTTATATTCCTAATAACACTAATTTGTATAAGTTTTTCCAACATAATCAACATCGATGTGCTAGACCCTTCATATCGCAACTATTTCAACTATTTCGAAGATTCAAAGACTAGTAAAGGTTTACAAAGGAGGTATTACTTGAAGAGTACAGGATTTCGACTTGAACTTACCGACAAGGTTAAATAGCTATAATATTCATTGAAAACAAGTTTCATTGCATTCCGACGTCGTTTGGGCATCGTTCCACCTTAAAAGGCCTTAAGGCCCATTAAGGCCTTTTAGCGTTTTTGCGTATTTTCGTGCCAATTTTTGTTACGGGCAGACCTTATACGCACTTTATATGCCTAATAACACTAATTTGTATAAGTTTTTCCAACAAAATCAACATCGATGTGCTAGACCTTTCATATCACAACTATTTCAACTATTTCGAAGATTGAAAGACTAGTAAAGGTTTACAAAGGAGGTGTTACTTGAAGAGTACGAGATTTTGACTTGAAGTTACCGACAATGTTAAATAGCTATAATATATATTGAAAACAAGTTTCATTGCATTCCGACGTCTTTTGGGCTTCGTTTCACCTTATTGGAACTTAAAAAGCCTCAAGGCCCATTAAGGCCTTTTAGCGTTTTTGCGTATTTTCGAGCCACTTTTTGTGACGCGGAGACCTTATACGCACTTTATATGCCTAATAACACTAATTTTTATAAGTTTTTCCAACATAATCACCATCGATGTGCTAGACCCTTCATATCGCAACTATTTCAACTATTTCGAAGATTGAAAGACTAGTAAATGTTTACAAAGGAGGTGTTACTTGAAGAGTACGAGATTTCGACACGAAATTACCGACAAGGTTAAATAGCTTTAATATTTATTGAAAACAAGTTTCATTGCATTCCGACGTCGTTTGGGCATCGTTCTGCCTTATTGGACCTTAAAAGGCCTTAAGGCCCATTAAGGCCTTTTAGCGTTTTTGCGTATTTTCGAGCCACTTTTTGTGACGGGAAGACCTTATACGCACTTTATATTCCTAATAACACTAATTTGTATAAGTTTTTCCAACATAATAAACATCGATGTGCTAGACCCTTCATATCGCAACTATTTCAACTATTTCGAAGATTGAAAGACTAGTAAATGTTTACAAAGGAGGTGTTACTTGAAGAGTACGAGATTTCGACACGAAATTACCGACAAGGTTAAATAGCTTTAATATTTATTGAAAACAAGTTTCATTGCATTCCGACGTCGTTTGGGCATCGTTCTGCCTTATTGGACCTTAAAAGGCCTTAAGGCCCATTAAGGCCTTTTAGCGTTTTTGCGTATTTTCGAGCCACTTTTTGTGACGGGAAGACCTTATACGCACTTTATATTCCTAATAACACTAATTTGTATAAGTTTTTCCAACATAATAAACATCGATGTGCTAGACCCTTCATATCGCAACTATTTCAACTATTTCGAAGATTCAAAGACTAGTAAAGGTTTACAAAGGAGGTGTTACTTGAAGAGTACGGGATTTCGACTTGAACTTACCGACAAGGTTAAATAGCTATAATATTCATTGAAAACAAGTTTCATTGCATTCCGACGTCGTTTGGGCATCGTTCCGCCTTAAAAGGCCTCAAGGCCCATTAAGGCCTTTTAGCGTTTTTGCGTATTTTCGAGCCACTTTTTGTGACGCGGAGACCTTATACGCACTTTATATGCCTAATAACACTAATTTTTATAAGTTTTTCCAACATAATCACCATCGATGTGCTAGACCCTTCATATCGCAACTATTTCAACTATTTCGAAGATTGAAAGACTAGTAAGGGTTTATAAAGGAGGTTTTACTTGAAGAGTACGAGATTTCGACTTGAAGTTACCGACAAGGTTAAATAGCTATAATATTCATTGAAAACAAGTTTCATTGCATTCCGAAGTCGTTTAGGCATCGTTCCGCCTTATTGGACCTTAAAAGGCCTTAAGGCCCATTAAGGCCTTTTAGCGTTTTTGCGTATTTTCGAGCCACTTTTTGTGACGGGGAGACCTTATACGCACTTTATATGCCTAATAACACTGATTTGTATAAGTTTTTCAAACATAATCAACATCGATGTGCTAGACCCTTCATATCGCAACTATTTCAACTATTTCGAAGATTGAAAGACTAGTAAAGGTTTACAAAGGAGGTGTTACTTGAGGAGTACGAGATTTCGACTTGAAGTTACCGACAATGTTAAATAGCTATAATATGTATTGAAAACAAGTTTCATTGCATTCCAACGTCCTTTGGGCTTCGTTTCGCCTTATTGGACCTTAAAAAGCCTTAAGGCCCATTAAGGCCTTGTAGCGTTTTTGCGTATTTTCGAGCAACTTTTTGTGACGGGGAGACCTTATACGCACTTTATATTCCTAATAACACTAATTTGTATAAGTTTTTCAAACATAATCAACATCGATGTGCTAGACCCTTCATATCGCAACTATTTCAACTATTTCGAAGATTGAAAGACTAGTAAAGGTTTAGAATGGAGGTGTTACTTGAAGAGTACGAGATTTCGACTTGATGTTACCGACAAGGTTAAATAGCTATAATATGCATTGAAAACAAGTTTCATTGCATTCCGACGTCCTTTGGGCATCGTTTCGCCTTATTGGACCTTAAAAAGCCTTAAGGTCTTTTAGCGTTTTTGCGTATTTTCGAGCCACTTTTTGTTACGGGGAGACCTTATACGCACTTTATATGCCTAATAACACTAATTTGTATAAGTTTTTCAAATATAATCAAATATTGAAAATAACACAACCTTGTGCGCTGACCTAATGCGGACAAAGTAAGCAAATTTCAAAAATTTCAACGTCTACTTCTTTAACCTGTGCGAAGAATCTAGGCGCACATATGTTCAACCTGTGCGCAGTCGTTCCGCGCACCAGTTGTTACATATTCTGAAAATTTACGAAAAGTACCCGTAATACCTAAGTGCGCAGAACACCAGCGCACAGAGTGGTGCGCATAAGATGCGCGCACGGAATCGCGTGCATATAGGCCTCGATTCCCGTGCATATAGCCCCATATTTATTCAAGATACTGATTTTATACACACATAATTAAACTAGATTTCTATTGATGCACTAATCCATCTCTACGACCTGATAAAAATGATGTGTTTTTCTTGTCCAATCTCCATTAATGACTACAACTCAAAGCAAGAATTCGATGAACTCCTTCTCCAGTTAGTATTCCCCTCCTTTCATTTTATTGATATCATATTCTGTCAATTTGCTAATGATTTTCAAGGCCTGAGAAACAGTCAAACAGACTAATGTAAGTGCTTGATGTAGCATAATCTGAAGTATGAACAAACATAAGGACTTGAAATTGAACTGTCAAGGCACTGTCTTCAGTCAATATTCTGATTAATTCTTTATTTAGCAATCTCCCAAGATAAAAACATAGTTAACCACTAATTTATTAGTTACTATAGTACTTAACAATCTGCTTAAAAGTGATCTACAGACATTTGATTCAACTCACTGATGCAACTGTTTATTGTAGCATAATCTAAGCACACATAAAGATTTACATTTTTGTTACCAAAAACAGGTCGATGCAGAGCGAAGAAAATACTTATTGAAGATAACAAAATAAACAAACACGGTTCTTATATACAGCCCGGTGCTTTATTCAAACAACGCCGGGTCACTCGCGTTCTGCGAGGACACGTACACTCGCGTTCTGCGAGATTAGCAAAAAATTAGGTTAATTACATGCATGCTAATCTCGCAGAACGCGAGTGTACGTGTCCTCGCAGAACGCGAGTGACCCGTCCCTCGCAGAACGCGAGATTAGCATGTCAGATGGACGTTGTTGTGCGCCATTACTACATGTCTTGTCCCCACCTAACTATAATAACTACCCCTTATTTTAAGTAATCCGTAACACCTATTAACCCTATCCTAACACCTCTTTTTATCATCTTTCACCTCTTTCACCCTCCATTAAAACCCATTTTCAAAACCTTAAAACTTCAAAACACTCTAAAAACACCTAAAATAATGGAAGATGAAGAGGAATTCAACAAAGGAGGGAATGAAGATGGTGGTTCATCAAGTTACCATTCAAATGAGGTAATGTTCTTACTTAATTTTTGAATTTTAATTTGTTTTGCACCATTAAGAGCTAAAATGAACTTATTATGTTGTATTTCATGTTAAATCTAGTAGTAGTAGTAAGTGTTGAAGAGATGACTTTTGCATATAATGTCAAAAACTTAGATGTGTTCATGTTTTTAGGGTTTTTATGGTTTTTAATGTAGAAACTCATGTTATGTTAAAATATCCCGTTGAATGACTAGTTTCAGGAAATAGCAAGTTCTCGCGTTCTGCGAGAGGAAGCCCCTCGCGTTACGCGAGAAGTGCCTCCCTCGCAGAACGCGAGAAGTGCCTCCCTCGCAGAACGCGAGAAGTTGCACATTACAGAGTATTAACAGAAGCATTGTGTATATGTGAATTTTTCTTTGTTCACTGGATTGAATGCAATCCAGTTGAATGACTACACCTACCCCTCGTGGAATACGGTGCCCGTTTCGCCACCGTCATTTGATTTAGGGATTGACGACTTTGGATATTATCATCAACCATCTTTATATGAACAACATGTGCCATCTACATATAAATTGCATGTGCCATCTACTTATGAGTTGCCCGTGCCATCTACTTATGAATTGCCCGTGCCATCTACTTATTCCATGCCATGTACATATGAGGTGCCATCAAGCTATGATGCGTTTGATTCACAATTTGCTAACCCACCAACAAACGTAGGAGAGGAGATGTGTTTTCTTCCCTCTTTACGCACTGCACCAAAGTTTGATAGTCCCGTATGTGAGGAAGAGGTTGTTTCTAGGGATTATTCGGAATATTTCACTACGGAGCAAGTGTTTGCCTCTAAGGAGATCGGTCATTTGTGGGCTTTGAATGTTGCAAAGCAACACAAGTTTATGATCTCTATTGGAAGGAGTGTACCATCTAAACCGGGGCAAAGTGGTAAGATTCAAATCATTTGTGAGAAAGGGGGAAGCCATAGGCCTAAAGGTGTCGGTGTTAGATCAAACACAAAGAGCAAGAAAACGGGGTGTAAATTTCAGTTGAAGCTCATGGAGAACCGGGTTGAAGAGAATTGGAGATTAGTGGTTGTTTGTGGTTTGCACAACCATCCTATTGGAGATAGTTTGGTCGGGAATGCATTTGCCGGGAGGCCAACCCCGGATCAAAAGAAAAAGGTTCGTGAGATGGTACTTTCACATTGTTCTCCAAATCAGATTTACACTGAGATAAACAAGGATCCCGGAAGTTGCACAAAGAAGAACCAAGTGTACAATTTGGTAAGACATATAAGGGAAGAGGAAATGGAAGGTAGAACCGTGGTTCAAGAATTCTTTCACCAATGCAAAGAGAGCAACTACTTCATGGAGTATAGGCCAAGTGCAACGAACCCTTCGATAATAGGCGACTTGTTCTTTGCTAGCCCCGAATCAATGAAACTCTTAAAGGCGTTTCCATATGTCCTTTTGATGGACTCGACTTATAGCACGAACAGGTAAGTATTTATCATTCTGTTTTTATGTTGTATTTATCTTACTGTATTTTGGTTCCAGGTACAATGTTCCCTTCCTGGAGATAGTCGGTTTGACTTCTACATGGAAGAATTTTGTTGTGTGCGGGGTATGGTTAGAGGCTGAGAGCGAGGATAGTTATTTATGGGCGTTGCAGCAGCTGCAGCCGATGTATTTGAGAATAGGAGCATCGCCTACTTGCTTCGTCACTGACCGTGAGATGGCTCTTATGAATGCAACAGACAAGTTATGGCCAAATGCAAAGTTTCTCTTATGTAGGTGACATGTAAGGAAGAACATAGAGGCGAGAGCGAAGATAGCTATGGGCACACAAGCATTGGGGGTTCATATTTCAAATGATTATTATAACGTGTTCGAACAAACCACTGAAGAAGATTACAAGAGTACTTTGGAGAAACTTGAGGACGAATGGCGAGCTTATCCAACCGTATTGAAGTACGTGAGAACGAATTGGCTAAACCGTTACAAAGAAAGACTTGTTTCAGCATGGACGGATAATGTCTTCACTCTCGGGAATAACACGACAAACAGGTATGTTCTGTTATTTATGTCTACCTTCTACATATGATAAAAAGAGCTTCTGTAATGCACACCTCGCAGAACGCGAGGGCATACCAACTCGCAGAACGCGAGTAAATTCCTTGATTCAGTGTTGACGCATTTTCGAATGCAAAGATCCTGGAACAATCAATGAACTCGCAGAACGCGAGGTGTACAGACCTCGCAGAACGCGAGGAGTTGCACATTACAGAAGGATCCACAGGTTCTGATTTGTATTTGCATTTTATTGTTTTTCGAACATTTTAGAGTTGAAGGAGCACATTCATGTCTTAAGTCATACTTGTCAAGTGGAAATGCTAGGCTAGACACAATGTTCAAAGAATACAAAACAATGGCGGAGAACCAACTTAAGGAGATTACTGTGTCTTTCACCGAGAGTTTGAATAAGAGCTTCACAGTTGTTGAAGGGGCGGACTTGTTTAAAGTCTTGAAGTTCAAAGTCTCTTACAAATGCATAGAATTTTTGCTTAAGGAATACACGAAGGGGGAGAGATTAGGTGCGCACTTTAATATGTTTTGTAGCTGCGGGATCAAGATTAGAGATGGGTTGATGTGTGTTCATCAGATTGTAAGACATTGGAAGGAGCAAAGACCACTAAGAGTATCAGAGTTGCACCCTTTCCGGAGTACTTTGAGTTTGGAAGAAGTTGATGTTCCCGGCATACTGGAAGTTAAGAGTAAGGTGGCAAGACGTCTTTTTCAGACTTTCTATGAGGAAACGTTTCCGAAATTGTGCCCCCATGATCAAGAAAAGTGTGCACAAACTGTTTTAGACATTGGGAAAGTAAATACTCCTCTAAAAGAGCCGGCTATTTCAAAGCACACCGGAGGTCGTCCAGTCGGAGCTCCTAACAAACAACCTAGGTCAACGCAAAGAAGACCGTCTGCATGGGAGCACACTAATGTTGAGATGGATGCTAGAGATTTGGAAGAAACACCCCCAAAGAAGCAAAAAAATGCTTCTAATTCTGAAACATTCAAGAAACCAAAGATTAAGGTGATTGGCAAGTACAAGTCTCACATACCCGCGTCAATGCGCACCCATGTGAATGGTTGGTTTGAGGTAAATGGAGATGGAAATTGTGGATTTAGAGCAATAGCTCATGAATTGCATGACAACCAACACTTATGGAGGGAAGTAAGAGATTTGATGATAGCTAAGGTCAAAGAGATTTGGCACCTAGTTCAAGGAACTTGGATTGGACCTCCACAACAACCAACTTTGGAGAGCGCTTTACACCAACTTACATGGGAAGGAATAGGAAGGGCTCCAGAAGATCACTGGCTAGCTATCCCGGAAATGGGATGCCTTGTGGCATCCACATTCAACATAGTGTTCGTAACGGTGGGAAAAAATGCTAACTACACTTACCTTCCTCTACAACGTCCTACTTGGTTAGAAGATGGTGACACACTTCCGACGTTCTGCTTATTCTATATTCAGAGTGAGAGACATTTTGTTCCGGTAAGTTTTTGGATCTACTTATGAATTACTATCTAATATGCAACTTCCTAACATTGTTGTTTTCTTGTAGTTGCGTCTTGAAGAAAACTGCCCATTACCTCATGTGTTTACTCCTTGGTGGCGAAACGCTGAAAGAGATGCTTTTTCTTTGCACGATCTTGTGTCACATCGATGTGCCGCCTTTGAAATGTAATGTTGAAGTTATGTTTTATTCGCTGAATTTGTAATGTAATGTTGAACTGGAGATGGTTTTTTAAATTCTTAAACAGGAACTCATGTCATGGACATTTTCCAGAAAATGTAATTCCTCGCAGAACGCGAGGAAATGTACACCTCGCGTTCTGCGAGGAGGGTACACCTCGCGTTCTGCGAGGAGGGTACACCTCGCGTTCTGCGAGGTTATGCAAAAAACGAACAGAATTGAAGCAACACCAACATATCCCTAAACATAATCCAACAAAATTATCCACGCAACAAAACACCTAAGAAAGCAATCCAAAACACAATCCAAAACACAAAACGAAAGGCTACTCGTCTTCTCGTGGTCGGAAGGGAGCGAGATTTGACATACATAGTAGCATTTGGGCGTGATATGAATCAAAATCCTCTGGAGTGGCAAACCGATACCGGTCCATGTCATTGTACACCCGGCCAATCACCTGTCTCTCAGTAATCATCCCAGGGATTGCAGGACGGATATACCTATGGGTCCTCTTGATGTACCAATCCATGTAATCATGGGAGCATTCATGTGGTGCATAGGCAACTGGCCCCATATCATCGAGAGACAAAGAGTGAACATCTCTTGACTCCCAAAGCCATTGGTTGGCGTCATAAAAAACACTATAACACCTAATGTTTTTCAACCTATGAGCTTTGAGCGGTTCGATGACTGGCCTAGGAATACGCTGCACTCTCCCAAATTGTCTCGGACACCTATCAGGCATGTGTGGTTCGGTGATGTCACAGCAAGATAGCACCCCGTGAAATAGAGCGGGAGCAAGCTCGGGATCGGTGAAGTCTTGTGCTCCATACGGGTTCCAACATACCTAACAAAATGACAGAAAAACGCATGGTGAAGTCTGTAAAACACCATAAAATGCGGAAACTAGGACAAAATGCAGAAACTTGCATTTTCTCGCGTTCTGCGAGTGTGTGCATCCTCGCGTTCTGCGAGGAGCCACAAACTCGCGTTCTGCGAGAAAATGTTGCATAATCAAACAAATTACTGCTGCGTACTAAAAAATGCAGAAATCCCAGAAAATGCAGAAACTTACCATCTCCGGCATAAGAATATCGAGCGCTCCCCTATAGTCCCTTCCGACTTGCCCCTTCTTCAGCTTTACATTCTTAGGCATCCACCGGTATGCCCATGGTTGCTCCGCTCTCCACCGAGGACGTTCAGTAGGTCGGAAGTGTGGGAAGTAGTTGTAGATCCATGCCTAAGAAATACAAAGTACGTTAAATATGAAAATATATATAAGTATGTAAATTAAACGCTTAGAAAGTATAATACCTGCAACAAGGTGTAACAGAAAGACATCTGGGCACAACCCTGTCGTGTGCATACCCCCAGCTGCCTATACAGATGGGCCAAAGCAGTTGAACCCCACGATATGCCCGTAGCATGGGCATAGGTTTCCAAATAAGGCCCATATCTAAGCCGAATCAAGTTCTGTGACTTGTCCGGAAATAAGAGCGAGGAAGCAGTATACAACACCCATCCTAAACCCTTTCGCTCTGGACCTAGGTTTTCACAATGCCTTCTAAACCAATCAGCTTTCACCCTCCCAGAATCTAAAGTGTGAGGATCTACTCCAAAAATTTCCGCCCCCTTCCTACCATAGTATTTTATAATCTCATCATGACTAAACTTGGCACCCAGTTTCTTACAAGTAGTCATTGCTTTCCCTTCTATAGGTAGGCCTAAAATCATATGTACATCAAGAAGGCCAATAGTGATCTCACCACAAGGGAGGTGGAATGAGTTAGTCTCCGGTTGCCATCGTTCGATGAACGCTTCAATCAACGGATAGTCGATTGCTTCGTACATCATGTCAGGTAGATCTGACAGTCCAACAGCACCGGGAATCTCTGACCAGTCATCGTTGTCCAATGGCCAATCACTGCTTTGCTTTGTCCGTTGTTGTGGCTTCATCGGACCTTTCAACTGCAGAAAAATACAAAATTACACACTGCATGCCAAATTTACAAAAAATACAGTTTCTGCAGAATTATCAGCTTCTGCAGAATTGTGCATTTTCTCGCGTTCTGCGAAGAGTAACACCCTCGCGTTCTGCGAGAAAATGCACAGAAATTGCATTTTCTGATAATTCTGCAGAATTTCTGTTAATGTATTACAAATGCAGAAAATCAATAAATTAGTAAATTACCTCCCCTTTCTGGATGTGGAACGCCACATGTGCTTCAAATCCCTTAAGCAACTCGGGATCTTCTGGACCGCCAGGTGTGGCATGAGTGAGCTCAGGATCATACTTTGGCTCATTCTTCTTGGACTTCCTCTTTCTTTTTGGTTTCTGGACCACTTCTTCTTCTTCTTCATCATCATCATCATCATCATCACCTTCTTCTTCGTGTTCTTCCCCAACACCTTCATCCTGGTACTCTTGTTCCATCGGTTCTGGTTGAGGATTGTAAGAAGAAGAACAAGCTTGTCCACTTCCTTGACCCATGTCTTCAGGAACACTTCCCTCACCAAATCCACCTCCCCAACATTGTCCACCGACCCACCCCACCCTTGTCCAACTTCCACTATAGCATACTGAGGAATGAAATTGTCCCAGCCACCAATAGTGCTACCCGATTGTTCATATGGAGTTGATTGTGGTGCCCATTGAGTTGACGGTTGTGCACATGAAACTGACTCTTGAGAATAAAGGTCCCAATCATCATTTCGATACCCTTGATATGTATCTGCTCGTTCTATCCCACTAGGCACAGAACAGTCTTCCCCGGCATAACTATGGACACCACTGTACCGCTCTATGGCGCGATAATCAACGTCGGGGAGCCCCTCGGGGAAGAGCTCTACCGGTGTTGTATTCTTTGCTTTCCTTTTCCCTTTTGCATTTTCAACCGGTGGATTTTCTCTCACAGCGTTCCAATTTCTTCGACGGGTTGAACGTCCAGGACAATCCATTACCTAAAAAAATGTAAAGTAGAATCAGTATATAAATATCACAGTATATAAAGTAAAATCAGTATATAAATATGTATCTGCAGAAGAGGAAAGAATTTCCTCTTATGTCAATTCCTCGCGTTCTGCGAGTAGCATGACACTCGCGTTCTGCGAGTACCATGACCCTCGCGTTCTGCGAGTATACTACACCCCTCGCGTTCTGCGTCAATTTGCACTATCATGAGTTTCCGGCAACAGTTTCCGGCGAGATTTTCCGACGAAAATTCAATATTTTAGCTAAAATACCTATCAATTTAAGTAAATTACCAAATAAACATCAAAACCCTAAATAAAATCAACAACCCTAATAAAAAACCCTAACCCTAATGAATTTCAACATAAAACAACATCCACTCATCCACCATAATTCAAAATCATCATCTTTCATCCATTATACAACCATTTCTAAATCAACATTCAATATCAAAACATCATATAATATGCAATTTCCTATACTAACAACATATATTCATCTAGAAACAACATTAGAAAGCATAAGAGTATAAGAAACATACCTTATATGGAGATTTGTAGTGAAAAGAGGAAGAAGAAGTAGGTTGAAACGAGAGAGATGGTGAGAGGCGGCGGTAGAAAATTGTGTGTGATGTAAAAAATGGGCCGAGTAGGGTTTTTCCCCTTTTATAGGGAAAAAACACCCTCGCGTTCTGCGAGGTGACGCACTCTCGCGTTCTGCGAGGATGCGCTCCCTCGCAGAACGCGAGGGCCCGGGCGTTATTCAGAAAACGCCCGGGCTGTATTTAGCAAGGGCCTAAACAAAGTTTGACTGCAGATATGAGAACATAATACTACTCCGTACTTAAATAGAAATTTGTGCCACAAGCTTATACGAATATTAATCTGTCTGCAGATATTCAATTCACTAATGTAACTGCTTATTGAAACTTAATCTGAGCACAGATCAAAGAAACCAAATGAAGGAAAGCTTGGCAGTTGGAGAAGCAAAAGTCCACCCCAGAAATTCAGCTCTCAAGTTTTGTTTCTCCTCAGTAATTAGTTGAACTGGAAACATATAGGCGGTGAAGAAAGACAAGTGAGTGAGAAACCTGTGTAGGGAGGCGAGCAAGTCGGTGATACGGATGGCGGCGCAACTGTAGGGCTAATTAGGGTTCACTGCAGCAAAAACGACGAGACGTTGCGGCGAGACGGACTTGGGCGAGCAGGAGGGTCGGAACTCCGGTTACCGGCGAGATGGGCTTGCGGCGGCGGCCATCATCTTCAACCTGTGGCGGAGGCGGTGATTTGAAATGGGTAGAAGCAGGGTGAAAGAAGCGGCGGAATTCCAGAGAGAGAGAGTATCAAGAGAGAGGGGGAAATAAGAGAGGAGAGAGAGTCGAAATTCATATGCTGGATTTACGGAAAGGAATTGAAATTAAAGTTTTTTTTTTATTATTGAAAATTATGAGTAAATCCTGTCCATTCCTCTATTTTGATCCAACGCCTATAAATCGTTAACTCCGTTTCTCCCTAAGAGCTGGTTTCTCAGGAGCCTAAATCTCTCTCTCTATATATATATGAAAAAATCAGCTTATTAAATAGATAAAAATATAATGCAAATTAAGTATGCATATCCATATATATCAATCATTAAATCTGTTTGATAGATGTATCAAACTAACTTAAAATATCAACAACTAATTCAGTATATAATACCATCTCATCATATCTCCATTGTCTAGAAATTTATAAAACGTACTGCAATAACAAACTTGATGTAAGCAAATCAAAACTAACTAATTTGGTGTGTTTGATGTTGGATGATTTTCTAATCCATGTGTATTTCCACCAGTTGATGCTGAAGCAACCTGCACAAAACACACACAAAGAGAGACAAAATCAATATAATTAAATATCAATCAACATTAGACCCCTGTAGCTAACAATAAACAAAGCCAATATAGTAGTGGCCTTTATAAGATTATGTATATATCTAAAACAGAGAAATAGGCAAAAGGGTTGAAGAAACAGAGAGGAAACAGAAGTAAAAAGCAAGGATGAGAAACTGATCGAACTAAAAGAAATCGATTGCAATACTAGGGTAAGAATTGGACAGCAGGATTGGTTCCAAGCTGCTTAAACAGTTCAACTATTTCAAACTAACCAAAGACTTCCACAACTAAGAATTGGACAGCAGGATTGCTTAAGCAATTCGTACTAGACAGCAGGATTGTTTGTTAAGAAGTTAACTTTGACTAATTAGTGAAACAAACCAAATATGAGATCCGAGATGAAGATGGAACCTGCGAGTTTGATGTTCGTAATACCAGCTGAGGTTCCTCAATAAAGTCATCAGGTATATATCCAGTACGAATTGCTTGAAGGGTTTGTAACAAAATTTTATTACTTTGATCTACCCTGGAATTACTTTCATCAACCTTTGCACGAAGATCTTGATTTTCCTTTTGCATAAGCACCATCTTCGCTTTCATATTGTCCACTTCAGTAGAGTTGTTGACTACAGATGTAGAAGTAGAACCATATCCTTCTTTTCTCAAGATACCATTCACTCCAAAAATGGTGCTTGGCTTCACTCCGAACCCAATCCCAATTAGCCTCTTAGGATTTCCTTGTTCATACATGAGCTTATTAAACACATCATTCTCAAGTTCCGTACGAGACTTTGTAGCTGAAGAAGTACGAACAAGTTCTTCAACTTCGGCATAAGCTTCTTCCTATGTGTCATGAATAAAAATACATGCATAGTCATGTAACTGTTAAAACAATATAACTAACAACACGTAAATAAATAAATTTATCATTTACAAAGCCTTTACCAGTAATTGCGAAGACATTGTGTTTTCAACGCAACCTCCTTCTGCCTTAGTGTGAGTCAATTTAAAAAACTCTAGACTACTAGGATCTTTTCCATTAGTTTCAATCTACATATATAAAGTTGATGAATTAAAAACATAACAAACAAAAGGCAGTTGTATGCACAAACAAAAGGCATACAGTGAGGAGAAGAGAATCATACATAATCAACTTTTCTATTAGCATAACTTGTACAACCAGTTGTATGCACATGAGTTTGGGACGCTCTTGCCTCTTTACCACATCGGGACAATTTCTGCAAAATTAATATTATAAGAAAAAATCACAGATTTCTGAAATTGTCAGAAATCAAATCCACTAGATTGCAAGATACCCATTCAGTTGCATGATGCAAAGTATATTGAACATCCTATTGAACATTTTGCATTAATTCTGAGAGTGCTCTACAACTTCATTACTATCTGCTACAACTATGCTCTACAGTTTGTAATTGTTCTGCAAGAATTCCATAAAAACACAAGCCTCAAGAATCCTATAAAAACAGAATCTACGAATGCATAATCTACGAATGCATAATCTACGAATGCAGAACTTCCTCAATCAGCCATATACCATTTCGCATTAATTCCATAAAAACAAAAGGCATAAAATGCAAGAATTCACCTGAAACTTATCTGAATACCAATACTCAACCAATCGGATCCAATCATCACGTGTGTGTCCACCAGGTATATCATTGAGAATTTGCTCTTCTGTCCTTTCTTTTGGATTGAATTTCATTGTCTTCAAGCTAAATCTGAAGTTTACCGATTGTCAAAACCTCCTCCTTTTGATCATACTTCACATTATCAGGCCAATTAGGGACAACACTTGTTGACCTAAAGATTCGAGGTCTTGTCGGCTTTGATTTTGATGCACGCCTGGTCTCCGGAAAGCCAATTGCGCTCTAAGATCTTCGGCTGAAACCGTGGAAGTGTTTTGGTGGATGTCTTTTGTGGTGAAGGAGGGTCGATATGGGAGTATGCAGCGTAATTGTTTGGATATAGACGACGAGAGGTTCGTCGAATTGGGATATGGATGCTGATTGGGCTTCAACAAACTGGTTTGTGAGGGATTCGAGGATGACGATTGAGGGACACTCAAACAAAGGGAAGTTTTGGCTAGGGATGTAGAAGAAAGATGCTAGAAGATATGAGAACTTTAGGTTAGAGATGTAGACGAAGGAGGCTAGAAGATATGGTGAAGGAGATGAGAAGACAGAGCCCGAAGGAAGGTGACGCCCAAACCTAGAAGATGGAGGAATTCATTCGTCTCAACAATGATTCTAGGTTCATTAATCTAAACGTAAATTACAATGTTGGAGGCAGAAGCCTTATAAAGGAAAACAAAGAGACGATCTAGGGTTTCAAGGCGGTGACGGCTAGGGTTCTTGCTAGGGTTGGGTGTTCTTGGGCTTGAGTGCCAAAATCCCATTAGGACGGCCCAAACCATGCAAGACTGGACCACTCCATATTTAGAAACCTTATAATAATAGAAAGTTCTAAAACTCTAGCAAAACCCGAACCTATACCTTCCTAAGAAGGAAGCTTGCTAAATATAGAAAGTTACTAAAAATAGAAAGTTCAACAATGCAAGTCTATCTCAGGAAACATGGACTAAAAATAGTACTTACTATAAATAGCAACATGCTAAAAATAGTAACTGCTAAAAATAGTAAGTTTCCAGAGAGTGCCTAAAATAGTCTCAAATGAAAGATAAAGGATAGGCATGGGAAAACCATGGCTTGATCGTACCAAGTTGACCAAGGCTTTTGATGAGGCGCCATAGTGCCAAGCCAAGGAGGTCGCCAAGGACGAGGCTTGGGCACAGGGCGCTGGATCGCCAAGATGTTGGACAAGCTACTAGAGAGGGCGTCGTCGGCGCCGAAGAGGTTGCTTCCGGCGCACATCAGGTGGCTGGTCATCCCTGGAGGAGGCGCTCGTAGAACCGACGAGAGCGCCGGTGGACTCGGAGTGGCGCCCATGGTGCTGTTGTTGGCATAAAGCTTGGCGCATGAAGGGTCGGGGCATCTGACAAGGATAGAAATGAAGCGCCAACGGTGCTTAACCTCAAAATAGTCCTTATGAGCAGTATAGGCAGGAGGAGCTCGTTGAGGCGAGCCATGGCTTGATCCTAGGCAAGGCAGGGGTGCATCAGATTTGTTAACTTTAGCTTGATCTCTTCCTTGCGGGGGGTAGTTCATCCCCAGATTTTTCTGATTCTGTTTCTAAATCGATCAAACGAGCTTCCTCATTTACAACTAAATTTTGTAGGTTTGGTTCGTTGTCTACAAATGGGGATTCAGCTGGGTGGCGATCTACTAGAGAGAAAGGCCTAATGTTAGGCGAGGGTCTAAGAGGTGGAAGATTCAGCTGGGATGGCGTTGGGGATTTTTGTGGCAGTTCAGTGGGTGGCGATCTATCCTCCATGTTGGCATTGACTGCATCATGACGGCTCGCTGAATGTGAAGGTCTAAATAGAGGTGATATGGTTCTTTTATTTGTTGGATTGTTGTCCTTTGAGATAGTGATGCCTATGGAGGGGGGAGTTCTAGTGTTTTGATGCATAAACGAAGGCTTCTTACCAAGTAATGCAGAAATTTGTGATGCTCCTGATTTTGGTGGAATAAAGAGGGCTTTCTTGATTGAATTTGAAGCTGCAAGTCTTTCATTTGTTTGACTATTAGTTGTAGTGCGACTTCTTAATTGAGATCATATTGTACTTGAAGTTCTGTTTGTCTCTAGAGATTGGTCGACACTCGTTTTTGTCCTCTTGCTTCGATAACTCATCTCAAGAGATTTCCTGCGTGATAAATAATAGAATTAACATACAGGCAAAAGGACTTAAGAATGGCAGCACAAACACACAAAGCACGGCAAAACTGATGCATGACTTGAAATCTCAGGCATCAGGAATTTGCGATTACACTAGGTTATAACTTTTAACCAAACCGCTAAAATTTAAAAGCCACAAGCTTCCAGTTCAGGAACACAAACTTCACAACTAGCATTCTCTTTCGAACCAGTGCCAAATGCCAATGATCCCAGGTACATAAACAATCAATCGAATTTCCACACCAACCAACAATTGTAAGGAAATTAAAAATACCACCAGCCCAGTTTTCATTTCGCAGCTACTTCATTAATAAGATTAATATGGTCTGTTTTAAGAATTATTATTAAGTCAGATAGCACAGATTTAACAAGTACTGCACATTCAAAATGTTGCTACTGCATAAACATTCCAACAATGCAAGACAAAAAGCAGCAAAAAAAAAAGCAGACGAAACAACCTCATCCTGCACACAACTAATGAAACCTCATCCTGCACACAAGGTTAGAATCCAGTCCTATATAGGACAGAGAAATGTAGGGCCATGCTTCTTTGTACCCAATATATTTTGGATATAGCCTCTGAAAAGTTTTAGACAAGGGCCCTCAATTTTAATACTATAAACACATAGAAGTACACCTTTAAATTACACTATAGCACCACGTAAATCATGAAGTTCTTCAGATCAAAAGAAACTCTTTACTCAGTCTCTGTTCAGTTGAATGTAAAATGAGGATAGATTTAGGGAACTGGAATGCTTACTCATTACAAGAAACTATATCCATCTCAGTTGAAACATCCACCCCAACTGAACTTGGATAATTCAGCATTACAAATTTCTATTTGGCAGTTTGGCACACATTAGTTCTATATGCTGAATTTATAGTCTTGGGAGTTTGGTAATAGCTATCCTTTCACCAAATAAATATTACTGGTCCAATATACTGACACAATGCTGCTAGTCGTGTGCACATACTCAATTGGTTTCATAAAAAAACTGACAATACTCCTCTACTCTATTGCTAAAGCCTTAGACCGTATACTAATCCATGAACACATAACTTCTCCAATTGATTTCCTATTAAGTTTTCACTAAATTTTAAAAGGGACACCTGCATTCAATCTATTAAAATAATGCCAACAGCCCTTTCAACCAAGTGGTGTGCAGGATGAGGTAGGTGACAGATCCTCTGTGCTAGATGATTTACGTGGTGCTATGATCTACTAACAAAAGGAACTCAAAAAATAATGTGCAGCCGAGAATTCAATAAACATTGCAGTTGTCATAGACCTGGATGAAATGTGCAGTCGAGAATTCAAAAAAGCAGCAACAAAAACTGTGCAAGCTAAGAAACTAACAAAAGGAACTCAAAAAATAATGTGCAGTCGAGAATTCAATAAACATTGCAGCTGTCATAGACCTGAATGAAATGTGCAGTCGAGAATTCAAAAAAGCAGCAAAAAAAACTGTGCGAGCTAAGAAACTAACAAAAGGAACTCAAAAAATAATGTGGTGTCAAGAATCCTACAAGAACTGTTAAACACTAAATTGACTATTCAGCTACAAGAAGAAATTAGCAAACGAAACAACCTAAAATTTGGCCAAGAATATCTCTGCATTATGTTTCGACAAAAAAGTCCCAAATTTTCTTAAATCTACATGTAAAACTGATAGAGCTAGGGTTTAACAACAGAGAAATTGCAGTCAGCATGTAAAACTGATTTTTACAACAGGCACAAAAGAAACACTTAACTGAAGAAGCAAAAAATGGTCAAACAGGATCTGAACAAAAGAAACAATTAGTACGTAATAACAACAAGCACACTGACCACTAGCAGCTGAAGATTGATTCCAACACTTAATTTGACACCACCTAATTTGACAGAATACTGAAAATAACAAAAAGCACGCTGAAAATAAAAGAAGACAGAAAATAAAATACTTGACCACTAACAGCTGCAGATTGATTCCAACACTTTGTTGAAGATTGATTCTCACGCCACCTGCATACAAGAAGACAGAAAATAAATAAACTGACCACTAACAGCTCAAAAGTAACAACAGAAATACTTAGAAATTTACAGTGCAAAATTTCTTATGCAACTCACCAAAAGGAGGCCTTTGGCTCAAACCACATACTTCAGCACAAGTATTCAAGAATTATAAAATGGATCATTTAAAGGAGAAATACAAAATAGAACTTGCTAGACTAGAATATATTCAATAATTAATAAAATACTATCATAAAAAAATTTCAATAATAATGAATAGAGTTTCAACCATTCAAACAGAGTAGGTCAATCACGTAATTAAACTAAACCTAGATAATGACCAAATCACACAACTAGGATACTACTCAGATTTATCATCTCCCAAATCAAACAAATCTCTGGGCTTTGTCTGAATGACATGATACCACTTCTTTCGTAACTCGTCTTGAACAAAGAAAACTTGCTTAGCCTGAGAAGAAAATATAAAGGGATCATCCTTTATAATCTGCCTGTATGCATCAACTTAGAGAAATTGACACAAACACTTTCGTTTCCATTGTTCTGCACACCCTTATGAATATCAACCCATTCACAACGAAACACCACAACTTTATATTCTCCGTCGTAATCCAACTCATATATATCAATAACTTTCCCATAATACACTTCTCCATCTGCTTCCACCATTACTCCAGAGTTCTGAGTCCTTTTAAATTCTTCTCGATCCACTGTGTTAAATTTATAACCATTGATTTCAAAGGCTTTGAATCTTTTTGCGAATTTATTCAAACCACCGGATAGAGCCTTCTTCACTTTCCCCTCTTCAGAACTCACATCGATATCATGCACCTGTAAAATTTAGGATAACTTATCAAGTACTATTTGTACACAAGAATTCTATGCTAATTTTGTTACACCAGTAACCTGATTTTGCAGCCAATCAGAAAAGTCATTCACAATCCAATCGTTTTGAATTTTTTCATCGGCTCCAACTCCTGAATCTTGCTGCAACTTTTGACGAATGAATTCACTTCACATGTACATGGTAAAGCGTTAGCTCCATATACAAATATTTTAGTTGCAATCTAGAAATGTATGTTATAACTTACTCTTTTAATTCTTTTATCTCATCAGAATGCAATAAAACATAACGATGAGCTTGTTTCAAAATTCTTTCTTCAAGACGAACAACTTTTTTCATCCCAATAACTCGGCCACCTGAGTTATACAAATATTCACTCATGCTTTGTGCATTCTCATCTTTCCTTCTAGACTTGTTGAAAATAGTATCAACACAATCTAGGAAATTTGAACAAAAGATGGTGGTCTCTTCGAGAATATATCCTTCAGCAATTGACCCTTCCGGTTGAGCTTTATTGCTTACATAAGACTTCAAATGTGCCAAGTACCTTTTTACCAACATAATAATTAATAACTTCTAAAATATAATAATTAAGTTTTAGGGTACGGTTTGATAATAACCTTTCAATAGGATACATCCATCTGTAGTGAACCGGACCACCAAGCTTAACCTCATCAACCAAATGAATCAGCAGATGGACCATGATTGTGAAGAAAGTTGGAAGGAACTCTTTTTCCAATTCACACAAAGTCAAGATTAACCTCTTTTGAGTCGCATCTAACTCATCGAGGTCGAGAGTTGTTGAGCACACGTACTTGAAAAATGAGGACAAATCTGATAATAAATCAATGACTTGTGTGGCACTGGATGCACGCAAAGCTACATGAAGGATATCTTGCATTAGCACGTGATTGTCATGACTTTTGAGGTTAATCAATTTTCGTTGCTTCATGTTGACACATCGAGAAAGGTTGGATCCATAACCATCCGGAACTTTAAGTTTCAGCAAAACTCTTAAAAATCGCTCCTTGTCCACCGTTGACATAGTGTATGAAGCAGGTGGCATAATTGAATCTCGATTAGGACGAGGTACAACCCAAAGATGTTCTTTTACACCTAACTTTTCAATAGCTTCTCTAGCCTTTACATCATCTCTGCTTTTGTCCATATCAAGGAGTGTTCCTAGTAAAATGTCACAAACATTTTTCTCTATGTGCATAACATCCAAATTATGTCTTAGAGGGTTATAATCCCAATATGGCAAGTCAAAAAATTTGCTCCTTTTTATCCAAGGAACATTTTCATCCTCATCACACATATCATCTATTTCTTTTGATGGGCCATCTCTCCTAGGTCTCTTCTTTTGTTTGCCTTTCTTGGACGTGCCATATACATAATTGATTCCTTCTTGTTGCATCAAAATTTCTGTTCCAGATGCCGGAAGAGGAGCATGACCATATTCATTACTCCCATCAAACAATTGACCCTGAAAACGATAAGGATGATCATCTTCTAGCCATCTTCGAAAACCAACATAGCAAATTCGGTTAGCAAACCGGTAAGAAGGAGTTGAGCTTATGCACGAAGGACACGCTTTATAACCTTTAGTACTCCAACCAGACAGCATAGCATAGGCAGGAAAGTCATTTATAGTCCACATTAAAGCAGCACGCAACTTGAACCATTCTCCAACAGAAGCATAAAAAACATCGATCCCTTCCCACAATAATTTCAACTCATACAACAATGGTTGGAGGTACACATCAATGTCATTGCCAGGACTAGACTTTCCAGGGATAATCAGCGAAAGAATAAAAGATGACGGTTTCATAGCCAACCATGGGGGCAAGTTATAAGGAATCAATACTACTGGCCATGTACTATGATTAGTGTTCATCAGACGATATGGATTAAATCCATCACTTGCAAGACCAAGTCTGATATTGTGAGGCTCGGAGGCAAAATCAGGGAACCTTTCATCAAAACTTTTCCAATTCAAAGCATCCGCTGGATGACGTAATTTTCCATCCTTCACACGTTCTTTATGATGCCATTTCATGTTTTCAGCAGTCACAGGGCACATGTACATCCTTTTTATTCTTTCTATTAAAGAAAAATAACGCATCGTCTTAGCTGGTTGACCCTGTTTAAAGGGACGGTCTTCATCCATCTTATCATCTTCTTTGCCCTTGCTCGCTTTCCATCTTGAAGTCTTACAAACAGGACAACATTCCAGCTTTGCTGAATCACCCCAGTACAAAGTACAATCGTTTGGACAAGCATCAATTTTTTCATATCCAAGTCCCAAAGAACTGATGATTTTCTTGCCTTCATAGTAAGACTGTGGAAACTCCATAATTTGTGGAAATGCGTCTCCTAGAAGTTTGAGCAGCATATCCATGGACTCGGCACTCCAATTACACGAAGTTTTAAGATGGAATAAACTAAGAAGAAATGACAGTTTCGAAAACGAGGTGCAACCTACATATAGTTCCTCATAAGCCGCTCTCCTTAGCTTTTGATACTTAGGATCTTCTTCATAATCATTTGAGAATGATGATTGATTATGATCTTGAGGAGAGGGGTTTTGTCCTATAGGCACATCATAGAACTCATGATCTAGGGAATCTGGATGAGTATGACTAGTATTTTGGTTACTCAAATGCGGAACCTTAGGACCAAACGCTGCATTTAACAATCCTCCCATACCATCTTGACCTACAACCACATGTTCATCATTGACAGTAGCTTGGATTGTACTTTCGTGATGAATCCAATCCTTATAGTTCTTGTAAAACCCTTTGAACAAGATATGGTATTCCACTTCATCTATGGATAACCACTTATTCACCTTACATCTCTTACACGGACACAACGTTTTACCTTCTACAAGGTTTTCTTTAGCCAGTTTTATAAACTCCATAGCTCCAGTAATATAATCTGAATGAGTATTAGGTAGTTCAATCCAACTTTTATCCATACCTACGTACACATACAAATAGAATGACACAACTAACTAGCACAACAGAGTATAGAATAGAGTATAATTAAAAACAGAGCTCAAAGAATTATATATCAATACAGGATCACTAACAGAGTAGATATTTATGTCTTTAGAAGAACAACTATTTGATTTCTGAAACTGATAATGTGTTCCATTTTTTCTTTTTTCTTTTATAACAGAAGCTTCAACTACATATGACTTTACTTGCCATTGATTTTTTTTACCTACAGATTTGTGTACTGGTTGATCAAATTTTTATATATGTAAGAAGCACATTCGAAATGTTGCTACTGGTGAAAGTCTGATAAGAAAAGTCACGGAGAAACACCAAGATAAAACCAAAATGAAACAGAAAATCTAATTTATAGATCTAAATATATCAAACTACTGCATAAACATTCCAACAACGCAAGACAAATACATCAGACCATTCTAGCAAAAAGAACTTAAATTAACAGCAGAGAAATTGCAGTCAACATGTAAAACAGATTTTGACAGCAGGATATTCTTGGCAAGTCAAGCGCGAATAGTAGCATGTAAATAGGAACTGAACAGAAGAAACACTTAGTACGTAATAACAACAAGCACACTTACCACTAACAGCTGAAGATTGACAGAAAATTTCTATTATAAATTGTGATAACAGAAAATAAGGCATTTTGCGTGCGTTTTTTCTTTCACTTGAGTGAACCTTGTAGCTAATTACAGTACAATTTTTAAAATGGTTCTGAAGCACCTGTTTAATATATTTATGTGTGGATCTAGGATCTGACATAACTACACCTAATATTAAATATGGTTCTAAAGATGAATGCTGCAACAATTTCTGGACAAAGCTGAGCCCACAGAGGTGCATAAGATACATTAATTAATCAGCCCAAAATACTTAATTAAGATTTCTAAAATTTGCATATAGTCTACTAATTGATTATCTAATATAAGAACTTATCACAACAGAGTATAGAATAGAGTATATATAAAAACAGAGGTCAAAGAATCATATATCAATACAGGTCACTAACAGCAACTTAATTAACATAGTATAAAAAGTTGCTGCAAACTCTTCATCATTATAAAAGAACAAAAACTAAGAACTCCGTATATGCTATATAGAGGGTAGAAAGACCGTAATCAAATTCACTCATTCTTCATCATGAGAAAAAATATGTCAGCATAAATATCAGAAACAAGGAAAAAGCTAATATTGAAAGCATAAGATTTCAAATTTAGTGAGAGATTCCTATTCCAGCATACAAGATGCAGGGGCAAAAGACTGATTTAGTCATCATCACAATTCACACGCTGAGCAGAACTCCTCAAAAACAAGAGATACTAAGGCCACATTAACATCAAGAGAGCTAGGGAGCATTGAGCCTTACTTGCTCTGATGTGGCTTCCCATGTGCTGTAAAGGTTCAGAAAAGAGCAATCTTTTTACCTACAAACTTATGAAATAAACATTGCCAACACTTGCAACATGGCAACATCCAAACATCCTCTCACTGGTAAAATACTTAAAACAACTGTCAAACATCATAGTAAGCAGTCTACTTCTATGTTCATTCATAATCAAGATTTCGAATCCTCCCATAAACTCTTAGAAAACAAGTTCATTAACTAAAAAACAAAGGAGATAGTTGTAATTACCGGTTCCAACTTGATTGAAATTCAACAGAAGAAACAGATGAGATCGAGTCGCACTGATGCAGGTATACTCGATCGAATTTCAGCAACACTGATGCAGGAGAACGACTTCGATCAGCACAATACCCTAATCCCGATCGATGCAGAGGTGTGTTTACGGTTTCCACAATTGGGTCAATATTCGTACCCTAATTAAGTTTCACGCCGCTGATTTTTTTATTTTTCAAACACCGAATCAATATTATGAGATCTTAATCAAGTTAGCCGCCTAATTCGACGCTTTCAACGAAAATATCGACATGAAAAAGCGTCGGTAATTTATGTCAATTAAAAGCGTAGTAAAAGTGTCACTTTTGACCGCGCGCTCGAAATTTCCTCCGACACTTTGAAAAGCGTCGACCTAAAACTGTCGCATTTTACACTGTTTTCTAGTATTGAGTTATATTTATTAAGTCTAACATATATTACGTGAATAATTCACCTTTATTTAGTTAAATTAGGTAAATGTATATTACTATTATGTAAATCATTTACTATAAATAAAGTGTCTAGTTAAAAAAATACAATTAAATAAGACAAAATCAAGTCATATGCTAAACAGTACATTCTACTCTCAAACATCCTTAATAACACAAGAAAACATATGATTAGTTTCCAACCTTATAACTTTATTTTTAGAACCCCAACCTCATAACTTATGTTAGAATGTCTTGAATCTGAATCACACACCGCGACAATTTTGTTGTTGGGCTTAGGGTTGTTTAGCACTATATAGTCGCTTATATGTAAACCCTAATCATACCGAAAACTGTAATCTACCTCCAATATAATCTGATCTCTCTCTTCCCGTGGACGTAGTCAATTTGGTGAACTACGTAAATCTCTGTGTCTTTCTTGCATTTATTGTTTTCGTTTCGATTCTGTAACAACAACTTAATCAAACTATAACAATAATTATATATTTTGCATTAGTTTCATTGACTATAATTGGATGCATGTTCCCTCCACCAAGTTATTAATGCCCTTGTCCCTCACACAACTACTACTACCACAACCCTGAATTCGTCATCTTTGTCTTGTTAGTTGTTACAGTAGTCTACCGAAATTAAAAAAGATCTTGAATTCTGGAACTATATATCTATATATTTTAATATTTTTCGTGGTCATAACATTTATTATACTCTGTAGGAGTATATACAACTCCAAATGGTCAAAACTGGATAGCTAACCAGCTAAGAGCTAACGATGAAACTTGAATATTTAACTACATCCATATATTCACAAAACCAATCATTCGATCACAACCTCACCAAAATCATGTCACTGATTCTCTTTACTCCTCCTCTCCCTCGCCGCCGCGGAATCGGTGGCGGCCACCTTCAGCTTTGTCAACTACGGCGACTTCGGTGACTACGTCAACGAATACGGTGGAAATTATCGAGCCCTAAATATCTTCACAAGCCCATTCCAACTCTGTTTTTACAATACCACTCCAAATTCCTACACTCTAGGCTCTAGCTCTCCGGGCCGGTTTAATCCATTCCGAGTCCCGGTTCTTTTGGGTCTGGGAAGCCAACCGGGGAAACCCGGTTCAGGAAAACGCTACTTTCTCACTCGGGACAGATGGCAATCTTGTATTGGCCGAATCCAATGGCAAGATCGCGTGGCAGTCAAACACTTCTAATAAAGGTGTAGTGGAGTTTAAACTCTTGTCTAATGGTAATATGGTGCTAACTGATGCTAAGGGTAATTTTGTATGGCAAAGTTTTGATTCTCCTACCGACACTCTTCTTGTGGGCCAGTATTTAAGGCCCAATGGGCCTACTAAGCTTGTTAGTCGGGCCTCGGCCCAAGTCAATGCTAATGGGCCTTATACATTGGCTCTCGAGCCTAAAAGAATTGTCATGTATTACAAGAGTAACAATACTCCTACGCCACTTTTGTACTTTGAATTCATAGAGATAGCTACAAGAGGTACCTTCAAGAATGTAACGTTTGACATGTCGGTGGAGACGCATGACGAGGGGCCGTATGCATACGACCTCATGCTCGACTATGTTTCAGAAGATGCGGGATTCGCGGGCTCGGTTGAGATAGCAAGGCCTACGTACAATGCGACTATGTCCTTACTGAGGCTCGAGTTAGATGGGAATGTGAAAGTGTATACTTTTAATGCCCAAGTTGATTGGCATGCATGGGAGATGACTTTTACACTCTTCAGTAGGGACTCACCTTATAGTCTTACGGAATCTGAGTGTCAGTTGCCAGAGAGGTGTGGGGCTCTTGGGGTGTGTGAGGACAACCAGTGTGTAGCATGTCCTACGCCCAAAGGGTTTCTAGGGTGGAGCAAGAGTTGTAAGGCGCCTAAGATTGAGAAGTGTCAAGGTAAGGATGCAAAGTACTTTATGGTGGATGGAGTTGATCATTACTCACAAAAGTTTTATAAGGATGGTCCAATGAAGGAAAGTGAATGTGAGGGAAAGTGTACTAAAGATTGTAAGTGTATGGGGTATTTTTACACCAAGGAGAGTTCTAATTGTTTGATTGCTTATGATCTTAAGACTTTGATCAAGGTTGATAATTCTGCTCATGTGGGTTACATTAAGATCTCTGGTTAATTTGCATCTGGTTTTATTTTGGATTTGGATTGGTTTTATTTTGGATTTCGATTGTAATTTCATGTGTACTTGTGATGTGATAAATAATGATTAAGGAAGCTATGTATTTATATATAAGAATTTTTTCTTTGATGGAATTATATATAAGATTCCCATGATCTGATCTATCTATCTATACATTTATCTACATATGCTAAAACAAAGCGATTTTTTCAACATGTCGTCCTTATGGTCAATTGACCTATGTGTTCGCCTCTGAGCTATGTCATCTCATCTTCCATACCACTTCCATTTCATTCAATTTTATCTTTTGTTATATATATCTTTGAGAAATATATTAAATAAGGAAATCAAAAAGATACATATGACGATGCAATGATGACAAATTCTCCGGTCACAGAAGCTTCATCCAAATGATCTTTTATATAAATATTATTGTTTCATATATGAAAATATAATTAGACGGTCGCGTAAATGATTTAAATTATGTACATGTATATCTATGAAGTCATAAAAGTTAGGAAGATCTTCTTAAAAAAGAAGAAGTTATGAAGGTAAATAAGTAATGATGGGTATATTTGCAAATAAGTACTTTAATTTTTTACTTTAAATAAGATAGAAGTAAATAGGACACTAAAATTAATTTATATCGAGCTTCAGTGTTTACACCAAAATTTTATTAGGGTGATCTTTTTGGCTAATTTTAGAAGGGTGATCTCTTGGCTTCAAGCACTGAAGCTTCATCCAAATGATCTTCTTGGTTTAAGAACCGGAACCTCATTCTTGTAGGGTTCCAACTTTAAATATACCCAATCCCTTACTGCCAATTCTCTTTCAAATCTGTGATTGCCTGCTAACTGTTTCATTCTTGCTTGAGCCTTCTGCAAATTCTCCTTGATGTGAGACAGGTTAATTCTCGCTCTTTGAGCTAGTCCTCCACTGCAGTTGTGGTGATAATAAATGCATTTACGCAGAACTGTACCATACAAGGCTTGAAAGGGAGAAATATGTAAACTGGAGTGATAATTTGAGGCAAAGGAAATACACGCATTGGGGACAAGGATTTATGTGGAGTATTTTAACCTGTTCGAAGAAACCACTAAAGACGGCTACGACAAAAAGTCAAGGATTCTTGAGAGTACTTGGTCGTACTGAAATACGTGAGAGACAGTTGGGTTGCCCTTACAAGGAAAGATTTATGTCAGCATGGACGGATACCGAATTTACTCTTGAGAATAACACGACAAACATGTATTTTGAATATTTTGAGTTTTTTAATTGAATTGCAATACACTGTTAAAAAAAAGGATAGCACAGCTACTGCACTCCATACGTAACGCATGGTAATGGTCTATGTGTAATGCATGGGATTCTTTTATGGAATACAATGTTGTTTATCTGCAATACAATGTCTTTATTGCAACTCCATGCGTAAAGCATGGTTATGGTTTGTGTTTACGCATGAAATTTCAATATAGACTATTGTAGATATATACAAACTTAGAAAAACTCAGATTATAAATGACATGGTCTTTTCCAAACATAACCGAGTTGAAGAAGCACAGTCATGTCAAACGTTTTACTTAACTAGTGAAAAAGGTAGACTAGATACAAATTTCGAGGACTACCAAACAATGGCAACAAACCAATTTAAGGAGATAGTTGGTTCTTTCACCGAGAGTCTGACAAAGAGTTTCACAACTATTGATGGGGCAGACTTGTTTAAGGTTCTGAAATTCAAAGTGTCGTACAAGGAATTAGAGTTATTGCTTGAAGAATACGAGAAAGACAAAAAAGGGGGTTTGTGCACTCCTATATTTTTCAATTGTGAAATCAAGATTAGAGACGGGTTGTTGTGTGTCAATCAGAATTGCCAACATTAGAAGGACCAAAAACATTTTATACCATCAGAGTTGCATCCTTTTTTGAGTACATTGAGTTTGGAAGAGGTTGATGTACCGAGAATACTCGAAGTTAAGAGTAAGGTGGCAAGGCGTGTTTTGAAAGTTTCTATGAAAAACATCTCCGAACTTGTTAGCCCATGATCAAGAGAAGTGTGCATTATCGATTTTAGAGATTACGAAAGTAAATACTCCTCTAAAAGAGTCGGCCAATTCAAAGCACACCGGGGGTCGGCCCCAAGGTGCTCCTAACAAAGATACAAGACCTAGGTACCTCAATTCATGCGCAACCATATGCTGGGTTGGTTTGAAATTTTTGGAGATGACAATTGTGGATTTAGACCACTAGCGTTTGCAACAGAAGTGAGCCAAAACGTATGGAAGTCCATAAGTCATTTAATGATAGCTAAAGTCAAAGAAATTTGGAGTTTCGTAGAAGAAATGTGGGTTGGAGCGAAGGAAAATCCAACCTTGGAGAGCGTTGTACATCAACTTACATGGGAAGGACTTAGAATGGCCTCAAAGGAACATTGGCTAGTCATCCCGGAAATGGGCTGTCTCGTGGCCTCCACATTGAATTGTGTGTTAGTAACCCTGGGATAAAACGCTAACTACACTTATTTTCCTCTTCAACTTCCTACTTGATATCAGTCGGGTTGCAGACTGACCACTATTTGCTTATTATATATTCATAAGGAGAAACATTTCGTTCCGGTATGTTTCTCAATATTACTTACATACTATTTTACACTTTGCATGTAATAGACAACTTCCTAATTTTGTTGGTTTTTATTTCAGCTTTGCCTTCAAGATGACAGCCCAATCCACACCTATATTTACTCCTTGGTGACGATGTTGTGATCCAACTGCCTTTGGTCTGTACGAACTAGTGGCGCATCAATGTGATGCTTATGCATCACCGATAAGAAGAGGTGGAAAACCTTCAACCAGAACTACCGTCACAATCCAAAACGACTATGAAGTTTCTAAGTTAATGTAATTCCTAACAATGTTTTATGTTCTTGTAATGTAATGTTCAACCGGATTGAACAGTGAACCCACATAACACTTCAATCTCAGTTCTCGATAATGTGAAATTTCATGCGATACGCATGAACATATACCACGTGTAACGCATGGTGCACTGAACGTGCCAAAAAACTGAGCATGAGTTATTTATGTTGTACTTCATGCGTTACGCATAAACCTACTCAATGCGTAACACATGGAAATAACTCGGTCCATAACTCGATCGGGTTTTGGACCGAGTTATATTCTGCTAGTTCACTGTTTTGAGTACATCAGAATGTCACTTAAACATCTTCCAGATTTGAATCTTCCTTAGAAAATGTCACTAAAATGCTTTTCTTTTGATAAACTTTCAGTGGTAAACCCATTTCGATAGATGGACGGAGAATAAGTACAACCCAATGACATTTTACAACAAGCTTGCAAGAACAAAAGTCAACAATGCAATGAAAACACCGAGGGTTTGTTCACTGTATTCTGCATCAAGTCACACGATACGGTAGCTACAACCGCATGAAACAAACCTCCGTCCGTATTGTAAAGGGCATCTCTCGTTCGTCCCAGTTTGAACGTTGAGCACCGTGAAACACCTATTTGATGGACACTTAATTGTGTTGGTTGATGATGATGATGATGATGATGATGAGGCCATCTTGTTTTTGTTCTGTCAAAAATAAGTGAGAAAAGTCAGTTAGAAACATGAGAAAATAACAATCCATGAATGCATAAACAAAATTAAAGTGTTTTACTCTATAAGAGGTAGAGACGCAAGTTGATGATGTGTATTTATAGACGGGGAATTTTTTTTATTTGGGATGAATTAGGGTTTTTAAGCCCAACTCGGGATGAAGCTCAAGTCAAAAAAGTGTTCTACAGAAATAAACTTGTATCAAGTTGTATCCAATCATACAAAAAAACATAACTTAATCCAAGAATAAAACATAAATAATCCAAGCATTCTTAGTCTAACACAATCTAAACATTAACAAACGTAAACAAACCAAACATTAACAATCTTAAACAAGAGAAATTTGCAGGAAACCACAAGTTATATCTCGAATTTTGCAAGGAACCACCCGTAATATTGAAAATTATTTAAAGCCACCAGATTTTGAACTCCGTTAACATGGAATCACCCGTCTCAAATTTCGGTTAGCTTTACCGTTAAAAGGTGTGAAATTACCTTTTTACCTCTTGTCATTAAGCTACATTTACACAAAATGCCATCAATATTTAACAAGTTAGATATTATCATCTACTTCTCGTGAGATATACCCAATTATTTTCATAAATTATCTTTTTACTGGTTAATCAAATTGAGATCTAGGTTTGGGAGATTTTAATGGTTCCTCGATAATTTTGGATCTTTAAAACAAAGATGGGAACAAAGGTGTTGCGTCCACACGACCGCCTAATCGACCGGATCAGAGGACCACCAACATGGCTTATGTTCGCCGAAGTGGTAACATGATTTTTGTGCTACATCTTGACTCATTTTCACTCTACTTTCTAGATGAAAAATGCACTCCCTTATACATTTTGGAGGAATTTTGTTTGCTTTGTTCGGTTCTCTACCTTTTTGTCCTTTTGGTTTTGTATGAGAACTTTTGGGACCTATTGGAGTATAATGGAATGTACTTGGAATAGCTCAAGCTTAAACAAGATCAAAATGAGCATTGATAGAAGATTCAGTGAAGAAATTGCACTTCAAGAGGATCATGAACCACCGGTGTCAGACAACACACTTGCATTTCATGACAAGCCAAGAAAGAACATCCTGAAGCTGTCACGATTGTGGTCGTCACCGAGAACAAAAATTCTTATTAGTCTCTTCTCTTGGTGGCTCATATAAAAACATAATTTCTATTCACCGCACACCCATTTTGCTATTTACCGCCCAGTTTCATGCGTCGTGTATGAACATATTCCATATGTCGCGTATGAATTGCATTATTTCAAAAAACAAATTCATACGTCACGTATGAAATACTTCCATACGCCGCGTATGGATTTTTTTAGCAATCACCTATAAAAAGAGCTTGTAATGGCCTTTTGGGATATCAAGCCATAACCTTACATCTTATCTTAGTCTCCATTTTCTAGGATTAGCATTTACTTCACACTCTCCCTAGATTTAGCTCAGATTTCATTCTCCCACTCAAATTTATAGTGACATTAATGCTATTTATTGGATTGTTGAGCTCACATGGGATTGAAGACTTGGAAAAGGAGCAAGATTTCACCTTTCTCCCATGATATCAATGGAAATGCAAGGATTTAGTTGAATGTTAAGTATTTCTTACTCATTCTCTTTATCTCTTGAATTGTTCTTTTGTGTCTACATGTGTTTGATTGTTAGTTTAGTAATTTTTAGCCATGTCTTTGCATATCATGAGTGAGTATTTGATTGTGTTGGGATTGAGATTAGCCTAATGATGATTGTGTAATACTTTGGTGAATTTACCTCTTTGGTTGTATGCGATTTGATTTACTACTCAAATCTTGCACACCAAGTGTTTGTTGAAATGCCTAGCTATGATTTTCAAAATCTTGCACACCAAGTGTTTGTGAAAATGTCTAGCTAGTGTTTTTGCTTATATCAAATGTTAGATATGCATCGAAAGATGATATTTGACATTGGATCTCAAGATTTGAGCTAGAAATGTTAGGACCACGAAGGTAGGACTAATTTCCTAGTGGTTTTTAAATTTGTCATTAATCTTAATGCACTTAAACCTGACTTAACTACCACGAAAGTAGGAGTCAATCAAGTTTAGGTAGTTCTCTTATGCCTTGAAAGAGGGTAAGAGAAACATTAGGACAATTGACCATTGTAAACCACTACTCACAACCTTAGAGATACATTTGCTTGCAATTACTGGACCTCATTAACGACGAACCCCAATCCTAACCTTTTATTTCGTATTTGTTACAAGTTTTTTTTTGTCATTTTAGTTTTCTTTAGATATTGCTTCTTTGTTAGTTTCAATGCCCAAAACACCAAAAACATATTACTTTAATCAATTGATCTAGATAAGTACTTCATGTGAAATTGGTGATCGACGAGTGCTCCCTTGGTTCGATAATTGTTTATACTACTCGATAACGCCGTGTACTTGCGGGCTTATACTACAACAATAGCCGGAGCAAGTGGGCGCCAATACGGCCCGATTAAAAGAAGATCGTCAAACGCAGCGGATGAACGTAGCATCGCCAAAACACATCGATAGGCAGAAAATAAGAAAGTCAGTAAGTAAAAAACAAATTTTTAATGAAAAACGTTTCCTTCTTGATTCATGTGACTAAACAATTGAGAAAGTCTACAGATCTCTATGAGCAAATTCGTACATCTGTGAAATGCTTTTTCCTTTTACCTTGTTTTCCCTTTTTGTTCTATTGTTGTAGAAAGAGCTCTTATCCCATAGATGAGCCTCAATTCTCAAACGGGGAAAACCCAAACCCCTTACATCGACCAACAAAATAGTATCAATACAAAGAGGAGAGTCTCTAATAACAACTCGGAAAATCAAAAGCTAACAAAGCAAGTCTATCCGCGGCCCTATTGGCCTGATGGAAGACATGACGGAGCCGGACATCCCAGCTCCTACAAAGAAAGCCCTGACAACGAGATACCAGGCTGGAATAAGACATAGACGAGACCCTAGTGGATTGGAGAGCCTCAAAAGCATCAGCAGAATCAAGCTCAAGGATAACATAAGCTCCGCATGTAAGAAAGGGAAGCAACCCAAGTTAGCGCCAAAACCCACGATCCAATCACCCTCACGACCTCGGATAAGGCCTGTAGCCGCTGAAAACCGTGAGCAAATCTTGGTAGCACCATCAATGTTGATAGAAACCCAGCTAATCGGGGGCGGTGTCCACATCACACTCTGAACCGAGCCATCATCATCGTTATTCTCCCCGGGTCTGGCTTTCCAAGCAACCATATACTAAAGTGCCTGGTTCTTTAGAAACTTGGGTTTATCACCCACGTTGATAACTTCCCCAAAAACAACCCCATTCTCCATCTCCAAATCCACCAGACGGTCGTGGCAAAAGGGTAGAATCCGTCATCCCCTGTCTGAAACCATAGCCATTTATGAGGTTGGTAGAAACCCACTTTCTCGGTTCCTCCATGAAGAAAGTTCTGCGCTTCTCGGCAGGAACAAATTTCCACCAAATAGAACGAGACGCAGGACAGTCGCAACATTAAAGCCGCAAGATGGTCCAGCTCATACTTTAGACGCCGCAAGATGGCACCGACACCGTTCGACATTGGTTAGAATCTTGCCTTTAGCAACCAACCAAAGGAAGGACCTAACTCTCTCGGGGATAGACAACTTCCAAATGTTGTACAAAAGCTTACAATGGGGAGTATCCAGGTCCGCAGTGTGATCTTTAGTGAGGAAGCTGTAAGCCGACGTAGTAGAATAATTGCCTGAGGAAGACGGGCCCCGGGTAATCTCATCGCGATGGTCCAGCTCTTGAGAAATGCCAATAGATGCAAGATGAACCATGCTCGAGGGTAGGAGGAGACCCTGAATAAGCTCCTAGTTACAACCTCTATTTTCAGTCTAGTAGTCAGCCACCAAGCCATTCAGAGGAAACTGAAAATCCGGCACCAATCACAACTCCTTTAAGGGCTTCTCTCCCAGCCAATGATCTTGCCAAAATCTACAAGCCAAACCATCACCGATAGAAAATCTCACGCCTTTCCGAATAACCTCAACAAGACAGTTCTTCAAACCTTTCCAGAAAAAGGAGCTTTTAGTTTTCTTAGTCAGAACAATCTCGGCTCCCGCAAAGGTAATCCCGTACTTAGCCATGAGCAGGGAGCCTCAAATACCAGCATTACCCTGGATAAGGCGCCAACGCATTTTACTCAGAATAGCCATACTCATCTTATGGGAAGAGCGAAGGCCAAGCCACCCTCCTTTTTCGGTCTACACATTTCTTCCCATTTAATCAAGTGAATCTTCCGCTTACCGCCTTCATCACCCCCAAATAAAAGATCGGTTGAGCTTGTCCAGGGTTTTACAAACTGGCGGCGGGAGGAGCATGGTATTCATAGCGTAGGAGGGCAAGGAGGTGAAGACTGATTTAGTAAGAGTCACGCCCCCCGCAAAGCTCAACGTTTTCATCTTCCACTTAGCAAGCTTGGTCTGAAACCATTTAGAATATCCTTAAAAGTATCCTTGGTGACTTGGCCTTTGATCCAAGGCACACCCAAGTACTTACCAAGGTCTCGAGTAAAGTCAAACCCACTAATACTTTCCAGCTGCACATCGATATCCCGGGACACAGTGGAGGATAGGAAAATCTTAGATTTAGCAATGCTAACCTTTTGACTAGAGGATCGACATAAAGCATCCAAACAGTTCATAATCACACATATTTGTTGGCAGAAGGCCTCTGCCATTAAAATAATGTCATCGACGAACAGTAGGTGAGAGAGCAAAGGAGCATTCCAACTGACTTAAATGGGCTTCCAGCGGCCATTATGCACCTCAGAACTGATCATATGACTCAACCGTTCAATGCACATAACTGAACTGAGAACCGGTTGGAGGCGGTTAGCAAGTACTTTAGTGATAGCCTTGTAAAGGACGTTACACACACTAATGGGACAAAATTGCGAGAGGACCCATATCGGTTGGAGGCGATACTTTTCCAATGAGCGCAAAGAGGGTGTCATTAATACCAGGAGGAAGGGCTTTAGATCTGAAGAAGTCTTTAATGAAACGCAAAACCGAATCCCCAACTATCGCCCAACAACTCTCATAGAAAATAGGTTGAAAACCATCCTCCCCTGAGGCTTTGTAGGAACCCATACTCTTGATAGCCCGCCAAATCTCATCATTCGTAACCGGTTCGTCCAGTTGGGTGAGCATATGAGAGTCACCCATAGGGAAACCCCCTCTAGCCATGGGGATAAAGTCACGCTCATCAGAGGGAAGAGGGTAAAGGGTCTCGAAGAAAGAGACTGCCATATTCTCGAGAACCTCCAGATCAGTAGACCAATCTGTGTCATTAATGCGGAAAGCACCCACTTTGTTTTTCTGCCGTTTGATCACCACACTAGTATGAAAAAATTTCGTATTTCTGTCCCCAAGCTTAATCCAATCCTGGCAGGATTTCTGGAACCAAATAATCTCCTCCTGGGCAAGAACATTCTGGAGCTCAGCTTTAAGTTTGACATCAAGACGGATCAGTCCACCATGATTCTTCTTCTCAAGGGCTCTCCGAATCCCACTGATCCTAGCCACAAGTTCAGACTTCCGACAATTGACATTATCGAAAACCTGCGCATTCCAAGTGATAAGGCGAGACTTCAGCACAAACAAAGTGTCAGACTCATTGTCCCAAGCCGAGTTCATTAAGGCTTGAAAACCTGAGTGGATGAGCCAAGCTGCTTCAAAGCGAAAAGGCCTTCTCATATTCTTTTTACCCCGGGCCGCAGTGAGGGATAACAACAAAGGGTTATGGTCAGAGCCTATCGTGGGAAGTGTCAAAAAAAAGGCATCCTCCTACTTCAGCCTACCAGCCAAGTTCGTGAAAAGCCTATCGACGCGTTTGGCAACCCTCGTGGAACCAGACAAGCCCCGACTCCAGGTGAAGAGAGCACCTCTAGCACCCATATCAATCAGGCCCGAGTCGCTCGACCACTGCGCAAAAACATTTGAATCAGGGGAGAGAATCTGAGGACCTCCATGTCTTTCTTCAAGCGCGATGATGCAGTTAAAGTCGCCTCCCACAACTAAAGGCTCAGAAATATTCTCAACCTCATTACCCAAATCGATCCAGAACTGCTTCCTATCCTGCGGATTCGGGGGAGCATAAACCACAACCAAATGAAAGATTTCCCCTTTGTAGAGGACCTTGGCGTGGATGAAGTGATCGTGAATAACCAGAATATCCAGGGTGAGAGACTCATCCTTCCAAAGGAGCCATAAACCACCCGAGAACCCCAACGCCTCAACCCTAACAAAGTGGCTAAAATTGATTCTTCCACAGGCCTTATGAGCCTTCTCTCCAGAAATTCTCGTCTCCAAGACAGCCAAAACATCAACAAAATTATGGGTAAGCAAATAACGGAGAGCGCCTCTAAATCCTGAGCCTGCCACTCCTTGAACATTCCAAATTAAGCAATTCAAAGGAAACCAATTGTAAAGGAAGGACTAGCACAAACCATATGGAGAAGTCGTAGATACTCCAGAGGGAGCACCTTCCACATCAATCGCCGACGAGCTATCCATAGCAACCATGCTCGCTCCCGTGTCCCTCACATCAGTATTTTGTTCAGTCCCTTGGTTCTGAATTCCCGTAGTGACAGAGGCAGGGTCAGGAGGGTGGGGTTGTGGATCAGTAGAGTTGTTAGGGCCTAGAGATGACAACACCGATAATCTAATAACGGTCTTGGACTGAGATAATACAACCGGGCGTTTGGCCAAAATAATTGGCCCATTATGCGAGACGATGAACGACTGGGCTCCTTCCTCATTCGGATCAGTTGGGTTTTCTAAAGCCACTCCTTTTCCTTTTTGGACTTTCGAGAAATGCTCCTTACCGTTCGGAGACCCTCCAGGTCGTGGGCTGTAGTTCTGAGGCTTGTCCCCATTAGGTTGACCTCCCTGTTTGCCAGAAAAAGTTAGACCCGTAGTGGAATTTGTTTCCCCTTTTCTTTCGTTTCCCAAGCATACACCTTTTTAGACTTCTCATTCTTGTTTCCAACCGTCTTCTCACCCTGAATTTTGCCTAATTCTTCTTCTTCTTCCTCCTCAGAAGGCAAACCAGCGAAGCTGTTACGTTTCTGCTTACCCGACACATGCGCAGAGGCCTCCTGTTTGTTTCTTGGACAACGCCAATTTGTCCTCTTCGTGTTGGCCATCATCCATGTTCCCAAGGTGTTTTGTCGAGTCTGAGCAATAGGTTCCACCGCCTAAACAAAGCCCACAGGCTGCGACGGATCATCCCGAGGGGCAAAAGAAGGGCAACTTGTCTGGAGGTGCCCCTGGAAACCACATTCGACACAGATGTCACCTAAGCCTTCATACTCAACAAGTATTTTCTCCCCATTCACCATTATGGCTCCACACAAGGGTTTTCTTATATCAATCTCGACACAAACCCTAGCGAACTTTCCAGGGGTAGCTTGCAAGGTATTCCGATCAACTTTCTTAGGCTTACCAATGTTGGACGCACTAACACTGATGATTCGTTCGTCGTACATCACAACCGGGAGGTTGGAGAGACAAATCCAGGAGCAAATAACATTGATGGAGTCATAGGCTGGTTAAAACTAGAGTCCCAATCCCTAACCGAGAGACATTGGCCAAAGATCACCCAAGGCCTGCCAATAAGGGCATTAGAGTGATCGTTAGGGTCTTCAAACCGAACGACAGGGAACGCCTTGTCAAATCAATTATGGTGAATCACCCTTAGGTTTCCAGAGTTCTTTAAGTTTCCGCTCTAAAGCCATATATGGTATCGGAGGGCCAAGAATCTTGATGTTGACCGAGTTAACCCATGCCTTCGCCAAGCAGTCGGCCACTTCTTGGTGTATGGTGATCGACGATATGCCAGAGTCGCCATGGGGAAACTCGATGTTAACCCTAGACTTCAAAAACTCATCTTGCACTAGATCTTTCTGCAACATGAGAAAGCCCTTGGTTAGGGTATCTTTGAAAGATACTGGCTGCACAAGGGGCATGGTGGTACATAGCTTTGCAGGCGATTTTTCAGCGGTGAAAGCCAACTGCGAGGACTGGGACGGTGGAGAGACATCAGCATCACCGACCGTCTGTTTTCCTGGGAGGGCAAATCACTCTTCCGGGGTTGAGTTAAGCCCCGATTGGACGTTAGGGCATTGCGTATCCACAACATCCATTTCAGAATCCTTCGCGGGGGCCGTCTGGTTCTCCGGGGAAGTCTCCCCGTCTTCTTGCATGGCTTCATCAGAGGGCACAGCAGCGGCTGCTGCCTGGGCCATAGGGCACAACCTCAAAAGCCAAAAGATGAAACAGGGGAAAAAAGAAGCGCGTGCACGCGCATTCTTTCACAACTAACTATGGTCTTCTTATGAATTCCGCCTTTCTTCAAGGAGACTCCAAAAACCCATCCGGCATCATTGGTGGTGCTAGCTCCGGCCACCTCCGGCCACCTTACTCCCTCCTTTCTCTCCCTCTTTTCCCCTTTCTTCTTCCTTGTTCCATGACTTAGAGGTATCCTCACGAACCTCTATGCTCTTTCTTGGTCAGTTTCATGGCTAAGAAGAAGAAGACAAGTTCGTCATCTCCATCCAACATGAATCCTAGCAAGTATAAGGTGAATCCAGAACAAGATCCTAAGGCAAATGGTCCAAGCAACAAAGATTGTGTCTCTACAAAAAGAATGAAGAAGACTCTCATGGTTGATTCAAGAAGAAGCTCAAGCTTGTCAAGGGAAGGTGAGGTAGGTCATGAGTCCATTGATGGTGAAGAGGTGGTTCCTCATGGCAAAAACTTGTTGTCCGATGGTGACTCCGAGGTTGAAGTGGAGTTGCTAGAGGATGCAAGTTTACTTCACTCTCCTTTGATGGTGAGGGCCGAAAGTAACAAGGCCATGGAGATTGAGAAAAACCTTGGTCACTTCATTGATGGTGAAGAGATGAGTAGCCAAGGCAAAGATTTGGGCTCCGAGGAGGTTTCCGATGGTGAGGCGAACCCTCCGAGGACCTCAAATCTTGCTCGATCTTCCATGGTGGTTCAAGCTCGTGAGAAAGGTGCTTCAATGGCTATTTTGGCTGGCAAGGAAGCTGCAACAAAAGAGACAAACACTCAAGGACAAAGTCACCCAAAGAGGAAAGTTGACCACACCACTTTTGCATCGGTCACCAAGGCTTTTGGCACTTCGGATGAGCAATTGGCAAGGCACCTTTTTGGCAAGGAAACAAACAAAATTGGCAGGTTGGAACAAGGACAAGAGGTAGGTGATCAGATCCATTGCCCAAGGCAGGCTGGAAAGCAACAACTCCCAAAGAAGGCATCCGAGCGCAACACTTTCTCCTCGGACAAAGTGTGTCCGAACACTTCGGGTAAGCTCGGAGCTGCAGCGGGTCCTTCCACTTTGGCTCGGTGCACAAGCCTGGAAAATGACATGGAAGGCAAGGGAAAGAAGGTGGAAAAGAAGGGAGGGAAGGTACATGGTACAACCTTGACTTCTAGCCAAATTGGGCAAAGGCAAAGCAAGCCTTTTGTCTCGGACAAAGTGTGTCCGGGCGTTTTTGGCAAGGCTCCAGGCGCAAGTGCTGCTGGACAAGGACATGGTTTAGGCATGGAAGGTGACAATGAACATGGTGTTTCTCATGTGGCAATGGCTGGTGAACAAAGGAGGGGAACACATGCCTTGGACACCGCCCTTGTAGGTGATGGTATGAGCACTTTTGGGGCTGATCTTGGCGAACGAAATGAGAATACTATGAAGGCCCAAAATAATATGAAGAATGGCAATGGAACTCATGTGGAACAAGGTAAGAAGGCTGGAGTTAATGCATGGAGTAGTGGCTCAAAAAAAATCTTCATGAACAATGGTATTGGAGGTAAGCTTGACTATGTCACTCCTACTTCCGAGAAGGTCCAAATTCAAGTTTCCGAAGGGTTTACCAAGCAATCAGTATGGGGATGGTCTCTACTTGGCCAATACGTGGGGTTCCATCCGGGACATTTCATGATCAATACAATGATGAAGGCATGGGGTGTGAAGGCTAGATACCGAGAGGAGGAAGGATGGCTCATCTTTCAATTTGAGTCCGAGGAGGATCAAGATCAAGTATTAAAGAATGGACCTTATTTCATCCATGGACGACCAATGATACTCAAGCACATCCCGGATAAATTCTCTTTCAATAGGCGTGACATTGCTACTATCCCTCTTTGGGTCCGTATCCAAGGCCTTGCCAAGACGTTTTGGACTCCGGAAATTCTTGGGAGAATTGCCTCGCACATTGGAAAACCACTCTTCATGGACCCGGTCACCGACTCTAGGAAGAGAGGATCATATGCTCGGGTGCTTGTGGAGATCAACTTTGCTAATCCTATCAAAAAAGAGGTATGCCTAGAATTCGATGATGGTGATTCTTTTATGTGTTCCTTTCTTATTGAGAACGAACCCAAGTATTGCAAAGGGTGCTTCACCTTTGGCCACACGGATGAGGAGTGTTCATTTAGAGAAAAGAAGGAAGCCGTAGGGGTCAATGCCAAGAAAACTCACAAGGTTCCCATGGACTCCACTAAGAAGGGTGTCAAGGTTGCCGGGGATGGGGAAGTCTCGGTCGCCTTTGGTGAGAAGGACAACCCCAATTTAGTGGAGAAAGAGTGTGATCAAGAGGCTGTTTTGGAGGACAAAACCGAGGCTTCAAGCAAGGAGAAGGGCTCGGATGGAAGTTGTGATGAGTTGGAAGAAGGGGAGGTTGAGTCCTCCACACAATCCGGAGGAGATAGTAGTGATGATAGTGACGAAGAAGATGAACCTCCATTTGTGCAAGTGCTGTCCAAAAAGGGAAGAAAGAAGGCCTTCAAGGGTGAAGATAGGCCAGTGGTGGCGGCTCTCCAAGCTCACTCAAAATGGTCCAAAAACCAGCCCCCTCTCCGAAGCTCCAATAGGGTCCGGGGACACAACTCCAAGGTGTCCCGATGAAGGTTCTCTCTTGGAATGTGCAAGGGTTTTGCCAAGCCCGGAAACAAAATGGCGTAGGTGGTGTAATTCGTGATTATGAGGCTAAGGTATGTGGTCTCTTTGAAATTAAATGGAGTGGTTCGCTTGTTGAGGATTTGGTGCGCCGAGTTGCCCCGGGGTGGGAATCCTTGTCAAATTTCCATCTCGACCCTCGGGCGCGCATGTTGGTTCTTTGGGATTCGGAAATTGTGGAGCTAGACATGGTGGGAATGTCTACTCAACACATTGGGTGCATTATCAAGTGTAAGACAACCGGGGAGAAGTTTGGGGTGTGCTTTGTGTATGGCCTTCATAGTGTTGTGGCACGCCGAGAGATTTGGGTCCATGTAGATGAACTCTTTGCTTTGCATGATCTCCCTTGGATGGTGATGGGAGATTTCAATTGTGTTATGGCCGAGGAGGAGAGGTTCAATGGAAGAAACGTAACCATGTATGAGTGCAAGGACATGGTTGAAGCTTGTAGAAGACATGGGCTTGTTGATGCGCCTAGTTCAAGTTCTAGTCCCTTCACTTGGACTAATGGGGTCGTGTGGAGCAGAATTGACCGAGTTCTCTTAAGCCCCTCTTGGCTTAACTCAGCCCGCCAATGCCATGCTACCTTCCCGGATAAGTGGCATCTTTCGGATCACAAGCCCGGGGTGGTGGCTTTGCTTAGAGAATCAAGGAGCTGTAAAGGTTATTTCAAGTTTTTGAACATGTGGGCTGAGCACCCAAAGTTCAATGAGGTGATCAAGAAGGGATGCGAGACCCCTATTAGAGGCACACAACAGTTTAGACTAGCCAAGCATCTACAAGGCTTGAAAAGGCCCCTAAGAGAGCTCAACAACAAGGAGTTTAGTCATATCTCTTCAAGAACCGCCGAGGCCAACCTTGCTCTCTCTCGTGCCCTTGAGTGTCTCAGATTACAGCCGGAGTCCTTAGAAGCTAGAAGAGATGCGGATGATGCTAAGCTAAAAGCCAAGAGGTTGAATGAAGCTGAGGCTAGTTTCCTTGGCCAACTTGCCAAGGCCAAATATGTGCTCAATAGCGACCGGGGCTCTAAGTACTTCCACTCCTTGATGAGAGCTAATGGGAGGCGTAACCACATTGCCTCACTTTCCAAGCCAAATGGGAGTAGGACTAGCTCTATGAAGGAGATTGAAGGTGAATTCTTGAGCTTCTTCCAAGGTCTTTTTGGGTCGGAAGTTGCTATCCATTTGCCGGATCCTAGTGCTTTCTCATGTGGTCCGAAGTTGAGTTTGGAAGACGGGGCTGAGCTTGTCAAGGAGGTGACCAACATTGAGATCAAAGAGGCTCTTTGGTCAATGGGAGATGACAAATCGCCAGGGCCGGATGGATTCAATGCTAGATTCTACAAGGCCACTTGGGGCATTACCGGGGAAGAGGTTTGTGAAGCCGTGAAGGAGTTCTTTGTGAAAGGTAAACTTCTCAAGCAACTCAACCACACCATTGTCTCCCTCATTCCAAAGGTAGACTCCTCGGACCGTGTGGAGCATTATAGACCTATCTCTTGTTGCAATGTGATCTACAAGATCATATCAAAGGTAATGACCAAGCGCCTTAGCAAGTTCCTTGGCAGGATCATTGATCCGGCTCAAAGTGCATTTGTGGAAGGGAGATTGATGTCGGACAATATCTTTCTTGTCCAAGAGCTCCTTAGAAGATATAATGTGAAAAGGGACACCCCTAAATGCTTCTTGAATATTGATCTTGCCAAGGCTTTTGACTCGGTCTCTTGGGACTTCCTCAAGTTCGCCCTTCAACACCTTGGCTGCCCTCCTAGGTTCATTGAATGGATCATGGAATGTGTGTGCTCGGCTACCTACTCCATCAAGATCAACAAAGGAATCCATGGCTTCTTCCCCGGCAAGAGAGGACTTAGACAAGGTGACCCTCTTTCTCCCCTTCTCTTTGTTATGTGTATGGAGCTACTTTCTCGCCTCATCAAAAAGGAGACTTCACACGGCTTGTTCCAATTTCACCAACATTGTGAGAGTTTGAGGCTCACTCACTTGATCTTTGCGGATGATGTGGTGATGTTTTGCCATGGTGATGGTGACTCGGTGAAGGTGCTCTTGGAGTGCCTTAAGAAATTCGAGAGGATATCCGGGCTGAGTGTAAACATTGGTAAGTCCTCCATCTTCCTTGCTTCGGTGAATGAGCATGAAAATCAGCCTATCACTGCCTCAACGGGGTTCAAGGTTGGGGAGTTTCCATTCCGGTACTTGGGTATCCCCATTAGTCCCCATGGGCTCCATGTCATCCAATACAAGCCTCTCCTTGACAAGATAAGTGGCCAACTCAATGCATGGGCCAAGAAAAGCATCTCCTTCGCCGGAAGAAAGGAGCTCATTGCCTCGGTACTCCAAGGTAGTGAAGGGTTTTGGCTCTCCATCTTGCCGATTCCCTTGGGAGTACTAAAGGACTTGATCGGGTTATGTAGGGGCTTCCTTTGGAAGAGGCCTCATGTGAAGTGGAAGGAAGTGTGTGTGCCAAGAGATGAAGGAGGTTTGGGGTTGTTGAACCTCAACACTTGGAACAAGTGTTTCATGCTAAAACACTTTTGGCACATTTTGAGCCGTAGAGAGAGTTTGTGGATTCGATGGATTCATCATAGATACCTTGGAGTGTTTGAACCTCTTGATTGGGAGGCCCACAAACGAGACTCTCCATTGATCAAGGCCATCCTCCTTGCAAGGGACATGATTGTGCAACTTGAGGACCGAGAGTTGAGTGTGGAAGAGACCCTAGTGGAGTGGTGCAAGTTGGGGCGCTTCAAAGTGTCCATGGCATATGAGGCCTTTAGGGATAAAAGGCCTAAAGTGAGCTGGAGCAAGGAGATTTGGTCGACCCACAACACTCCCAAACACATGTTCATCCTCTGGCTTGCCAACCTCGGTAAACTCTCTACCTATGATAGGCTCCTCTTCCTTGATATTGAACCTAGCTGTAAATTGTGTGGGGCTGAGGTGGAATGCCACAACCATCTCTTCTTTGAGTGCACCTATGCAAAGGAGGTTTGGAGAGAGGTTCGTGTTCGGTTTATGATCCCCAGTACCGCCTTGACGATCACGAGTACCTTACAGTGGCTCCGCAGGCGAGCCTCCAAGAGTGGATGTCTAGCCCGTGCACAAGCTTACGGCCTCTCAGCCACGGTCTACTACATATGGCATGCCAGGAACGCTCGAGTTTTTGATGACAACTTGATTCCCAAACCGGTGTTAGTCCGATTGATCTTGACCCATGTCTTTCGCTTACTTCATGCTAGGTACCCTTCTTCTATGGTTGTAACCTTATGATCCATTGGTTTGTAGCATAGTATTGGAATTCCTGCGTGTCTTCCAAGCTTGCATTGTTCCCTTGTAATTGCTACTTAACTCTCTTAGTAGAGTCATATCTATAAATTTTACCATTAACCAAAAAAAAAACTATGGTCTTCTTATTGCTGGTGGAATAGGTTAAAAATGGTTTTTTGTTTATAAAGTGTTTATTGTGTATAAATATGTTTAGTAAAAATGTGGGTTTTATTGGAATTTGTGTAGATTATTTAAAATGTGTGAGTAAGATGAAAATGATAAAACTAAATTTATTACACGTTTTACGAAATCATAAAAATGGGTTTTTGAAAAAAAGTTGTTTATAAACAACAAACTAGTTTATAAATTACATACCAAACAAAACCTAACAAAAAAACTCGGATTCGGGTACCTGGTAACGCCTCTATAAATTGAATTTCGTCTGTTATTAGTGGTGGGTTTAACATCAGAAATTGAGCCAATTGGGTTCCAGTTTTAATAACTTTGTTCAAATTTGGCGCATTTTCTGATCCTCTTGGACCTTGCACTAGTACAGAAATAGCCTTTTACCCCGGTTATTTGGCAAAGAACACCACGGTTCTGAACCGGGGTTAAAGTGCCTGGCGTAAACGTGTTTACCCCGGTTACGCATTTACCCCGGTTACGCATTTACCCCGATTCCAGAACTGGGGTATATACGTAACCGGGGTAAAAACAATTTAATTTCTAGTCAAGATTAACCGCGGTAAACGAGAATAACCGAGGTAAAACTGGGCGTGGTAAATATGACAATCGGGGTAAAACTGGGCGTGGTAAATATGACAACCGGGGTAAAATTGGGCGCGGTAAAATATCACAACCGGGGTTAACATGGATCGGGTAATTATTACAACCGGCGTAAATGTGGACGTGGAAAAATGATATAACCGGGGTAAATGTGGACGTGGAAAAAGGATATAACCGGGGTAAACCAGGACGACATAAAAATACACAACCGGGGTAATTGTACTTGGTATGTAAGTTTTATGAACCATGGTAAAATGTATTTGAATGAATTATTAGAAACTGTTTTGAAATCGCACCACCTGCTTTAGAACATGAATAATAACATTTTTCATAAATTCAAAAGTTCCCAATAGTCTTTACAAACATAAACTAAATAACATAATCATAAACGGTTTCTACTAAGAAAGGGCAAAAACCTTAGTATGAAGCGCTTCTCAAATCTTTACTTCCTAACTACATTTTTAAGGAATGTTTGCACAAATAATCCCCATTGATCTCGAATCTCATCTATCTTGTCTTGTGAATATGGTTTGGTTCCACCAAATTCTGCATAGTACTGTCATACACAAGATAAATGTAGTTTCATTAGAAATGATTATTATCTCAATACAAAATTAACACATTTATAAAATATATATACCTTTTCAGGGATAGAGTCTTGTCCTTTACGAATGGTCTCATGTATGAAACGTAGAACATAATATCCACAATCTATATCATTGGTCTGCCTAGGACACTACAATGCAAACAAACCTTTAAAAAAAAAATACATAGGTAAAAAGCAATGCATTATCACTTAACATTTATTTATTGTTCAATCAACAAATAAAACTTGGAGTCAAATAAGAAAACATAGTGTACACACGTAGAAAATGCAACTAACCTTTATCTCAACCCACTTTATTGACTTTTTAGATGCATTCGAATTGTGTTTAGCAGTCCACACCTTAATAGACCTATGTAGAGACAAGTTAATGATTATCACAATATCATCAATAACAGATAATTATTGTAAATGTAAATACATTAAATACTTACATTTCAACTATATTTTTAATATCATTCCTTACTTTTCCTCCAAGTGAGTCTAGCCAAAATACACTTTGCTTGCTTGCGGATGAATAACACAAAGCATCCAATGGTCTCATGTATGAATCCTCCTTTGAAAAAACAAGCCCAATGCTTTGATTTTGAACGAGTTTGTGGAATTGAAGAATTGAGTTTTCGAAGAAAGGGATGATTCTAAATTGGGTTGACATATGGATATGGTGGTGTTAAATAGAGAAGCCCCAATTGATGAATTCCATAGCCTAATCTGGAATGTGGATCCGAAAAACCCTAAATCCCCAAACCTATATTCCCAATTTGATAAACAAGTTTTAATTGAATCTGTAAAAAGGAGTATGTATTGAAAATATCGGGCATATTCAGACCCAAAAAAGAAAGAAAATCTGGGGTATATCTCACGAAAATATATAATATCTTAACTTGCTATACATTGATGGCATTTTGTGTAAATTTGGCTAAATGATAAAGGGAAAAAGGTTAATTTTATAGTTTTTTAACGGAAAACTAACAAAAGATTGAGATGGATGACTTTATGTTAACGGAGTTTAAAATTTGGGTGGTTTTAAATAAGGTTTCATATTACGGGTGGTTTCTTGTAAAATTCGAGATATAACGGTGGTTTCCTGCAAATTTCTCCTTAAACAATGCAAAAACTTAATCAATCCAATAACTTAATAAATCCAACAACTTAACATATCCATTCAATCATTGTTGTAAAAAAGGATGCAAATCTTCAAGAGCTCCTAAACTTGACGGTGCATGGTGTAAAATTGATCTGGATGAGCTTGTTGAAACGAAAAGAAATTATGGTACGCCCTACCAATCACTTTCACAAATATAAAATTTTTATTGAAAAGTTTAAATAAGACAATAGACTTTAAGTGAATTTTTCTAGAAAATTTACCTGTTTTTCAGTTATAAGTCCGGGAATACTCGGACGAATAAGCTTATGTGTCCTCGCGATGAACGAATCCATGTAATTAAGAGCACATCCATGTGGTACATAAGCAATTGGCCCCATTTCATTAAGAGAGATGGAGTGATCATCTCTAGTCTCCCATAACACTAGTTTGTGTCATACTGAACCACATAACTCTTGGAGTCCTCTTTCCTATGAGCTTTGATTGGTTCAATCATGGGCCTAAGAATCCTCATAACGCGACTGAACTGTCTTGAAACCCGATCTAGGATGTGTGGCTCTGTAATGTCACCTCATGAAATAGAGCGGGAGAAAATGTAGGGTCGTTCAAGTCAATCACCTCGTATGGGTTCCAGCTAGCAAATCTAAATACGTACAGAAAAATTATACAAGTTCGAGATATGATATAACACAGATTGTGCAAAAACATGTTACTCATGGACCTATTTCATGCGTAACACCTAAAATAGCCAATCTCTGCATAATGTTTTTGGACCAACTATTCTTGCATAATCTGTTTCAGCTCAACCAATTTCATCCAGTTCAACCAATTTAATCTAGTTCAATAAATTTCAGACAATATGTCATGTAATCAATAATTTCAAATTTCAAATGCAAAAATTAAAATAATATTAACTCATATATAAGATAATTACCTGTTCTGACAACATAATTTTCAATTTACCTTTGTAGTCTCTTGGTCTTTCTCCTTTCTTAACCTCTATATTGTCAGGCAACCAACATATGCATATAAAAACGCATGCGTCCATCGTGGATTCATTTGAGGTTGAAATTGGGGAAAATAATTGTATATCCATGCCTAGTACAAACAAAATAAGGTTAAGTGAGAATTTTAAAATATTGTAGTACAATATATTCAAAATATTGAAACATATACATGCAGAAATGTGTAACAGAACGATGTATGGCACATTTTTGGCGTTTACTTATTCCCAAATTCCGATACAGGTGTGTTGGCACACCTGAGCCCCACGAGTACTTCATAGCATCTTCTAAGGTGCCTACGAATTTCCCATATCTAACAGAGATCCTGTGTAGGGGCTTATCTGAAAATAGGGTAGATGCAACAACATACAACAACCAACCTAAGCCTTGTCGTTTAGAGTCCAATCCCTTGCACTAGGTCCTCAGAAGAGCTGCATCCACCCTCCCAGACTTAACTATTGCGTCAGGTATGCCTAAAGCTTGCTTTCCTAAAGCAATGTAATGATCCACCAGTTCATGTGGCCCAAATCTCTCACTTGTTTCTGTCGATGGTCTCATGCTCTCCCCTTGTATACAAATCCCTAAAATGCGTTGAACATCCAGCAGAGTAACCGCCACCTCACCACAAGGGAGGTGGAAATTGTTGATCTTTGAGTGCCACCTCTCAATGAATGCAGAAATCACCAGAAAGTCAATTCTCTTGTACATGATATTGTGTAGGTGTGCCAATTCAGCTGCATAGGGCGCATGAGCCCACTCTTCACCTTCATCTAATTGCCAAGCTTGTGTTTGTGCAAGTCTTTGTTGTGTCTTCATTGGCTCCTTAACCTATAAAATAGAAAGTAAACAAATACATACAAGTTAGATTCATATAAATTTTATTTAAAAAATATAATTAAAAAATTTATAATAAATTACTCACAAAGTCTCGTTGGATGTGGTAAGCCACATGTGCAGGAAATCCCTTAATCAAATCTGGATTTTCACGACCTCCAAGTGTGCTTTCAGTCAGCTCAGGATCATATCTTGTCTCACTCCTTGCTCTTCTTCACCTTGGAGTTGGTTGTTCTTCCTCTTCTTCCTCCTTCTCCTTCTCCATCTCCTTCTCCATCTCCATCTCTATCTCCATCTCCATCTCCATCTCCATCTCCCTCTTGCACTTGATCATTCTCTTGCTCTTCCTCCTTCTCTTGTTGATGATGCAATGAAGAGGCAGCTTGCCCACCTCTCCCAGCATGTCCACTTCCCCTAGTGATGTAGGTACGTTGGAGCGTCTCCTGCAACAACCCATGATGCGATCTCGTCACCAAGATGAAGGCCGATAATACGACAAGAGGCAATGTTGTCGAAGATGGGCTGAAACTAGGGTAGAGTGGCCAATTGGGCTCATTTCAGGATATGTTTGGGATCCAGGACCAAATGACTTGCTCTCCAAAGTAGAAGACCAACGGAAAACGATGATCAAGTTATGGCTTCTACAAGGTCAGAATTTGCAACATCTCGTTCGGACGAACCATTTATCCGTTTGGGCTTAGTTTTGGATATGTATATGTTTTTGGGCATATCTTTCATTTGTCAAAAAGTGAGGTCTATTGGATGTCGGGAGATACTGACACAATCAGATCAAGTTCGTGAGAAATATGGTCCTTTTGGCCAAAAAGAGGTTTCGGCCCAAGGGGTTTGTGGGTTGGACAATTCCATTTTTAGCATGTATTTTTAGGAGTATAAATACTTAAGGTTTTCTAGCGTTTCAGTCTAGATTGAATTTGCCAAGAAAATTATCACGTTGTTTTGTTTTAGCTTTAGCTTTGTAGAACTCTAGTTAGTGTAGTTGATTTAATTGAAGGTTGTGGATTCAATTGTGAGAGAGAGCGATAGGTGGATTTCTTCGCTCTTAATCAACCCGATTCAGAATTGTTCGTGGATTCGAACAAGGAAGCATCAAACCTTGTGAGGGTTCTTCATGGATTCAAACAAGTCATTCAAAATAGCGGGGTGGATTCTTCGTCGTCGTTGGACGCTTATCCGGTTCGTGTCCATCCTCCATCTCATCGTTGTTCACCAGCCACCACACCCCTAGGCCGCCGCCAACAACGTCATACAACAGAAGCCGCACGCCACCAGATCCGCGTTGTCGCCGCCCATCCGTGCTCCGCAGCGCCTTCGTCGTCATTGTCGGATATCCTTCCAACGTCAAAACCCTATCCCGACGTGACCCTTCTCCGACCTTGTGTCATCACCCATCTTGTCCACTACCCCTAGCTTGTCCAACCAAAGGAGTGCTAGTTGACGTTGCAACCTCGAAAAAAACCCTGCAGAATACTCCCCTTAATAAGAGGTGTAACCTGGCACAGAGGCACTCTGGTTGTAATCTACACCCCCGTAGCTCGTCGCACTAAAGAAATGTGCATCATAAACATTGGGTTCTCCCTCATCCGGGAACAACTGACGTGGAGTAGCTGTAACACCCCGAATCCGGAGTGTTACCGCCGTGGGTTTTCTCTCGAAACCCACAAGGCTAAAGACCACAACAAAACAATAACTACATGGGAAGCGACTATAATACATGAACATTATAAAATCCATTGCAAAAATTATAATATAAACAACTCTAAACACTAAACTAGCACCACATTCGAGCACCTCCAACTCCTCCATGTAGTTATCAAATTGCATAAGCTAAAATATGAAATCAACACAAACAAAACAGAAAGAAACCCCAGAGTAACATGAGTTAGAAGTTGGGATCTTAGGGGATGAACCCGCAATCAAACTACATATCAAGAAACTAAACTGTAATTTACAAACAACACATCAACCAAAGCATACACCCAATCAACATATCAAACTCACAATGCTACTCAACAAGCACAGTAAAATCAACACTAGGTTCAAACTCATAAGATAACACAACACGTACAATTCTCCTCAAGCGCACACACACATACAACACAACACACACCATTAGATAAGACCACAAAACACAAGCACACACAACATCGATTCCTTAACCACACAACATTACACGCACAAGCAACCTTTACTCTTCCACAACTCAACACATTATGTATCACAAAAAGTCACATATAAAGGTAATCAAATAAAACATTCACGAACTTAACAAATTACAAAACAAGGAAACACACAACATTGCAGCCAGAGTCCATCACCGCAAACATCATGCAGGTCAGTCTGAGGCAAGCAACTAAGTAAGTCAGGGGATGACTCACCTTGAATCCATGCTATCAATATCCAATCAAGAGTCTTCATCAATCACATCTCATCCTCATGATTAGGCATTAAAGAGAATAAATCATTCTATCGGCATTGAAGAATACAAGCACAAGAACTCGGAATTTGCATGGCTTCACAAATCAAAGGGTTGACGGCAGCACGTCATTCGTACTCGTAAAATAGATAGTAGGGTGTATATATAAACAACGACTCTAATTGCAAGTTAAGATTTTAATAATTCTGATTAATATATTAAACTAAGTATATTCAACCTCACTTTTCGACATAATAATATATAAGAATATAAAATATGTGTACTATAAATTTAGTAAGGTAAAATCACGGAATTTAACGGATAAACATATTATAAAATTATCTAAATAAATTAAATTATATCGGGTGTTAAGGGATATTACATATACCCCTCTTAAAATGTCCTCGAAACTAGAAAATGAAAAATCATGATCTAGAGAAATTAGAGGACCATTAGTTTCTAGAATGTTCATATCTCCAACACACAAGACATACAACTCACGATATTATCATCACCGCGACTTGATTATGAGATACATCGTCATCCTAATAATCGTTTAACCAATCATCAACACTCATTCACTACTAGCTAACTTAAGTACCACCAGCTTTGTACGAAAACAAGAATATATTCGATCAAGGTTAATATAAACTACATACAACAATCACATATAAAAAATTATCTCTCTACATAATAGATATACTTGACAATCAATAGATATATAACAATATAAAAAACATCAGCAAGCATCATCTTGCACAACTCGCACCGATTTCACAACAATAACCAACCAACATAAGTAAAACACCATTTCATCACTACAGTTAACCAACATACTCACATCAATTAGTTAATCAAGATCAACGAAGATCATCGAAGTTAATTCAAATGTCTCAAACCAATCTCAACAGCTTATAGCATGACTCACAAGTTACAAACCAATCCTGTATTAACAACCACCGTAAATAAATATAACTCATTTGTCTCAAATCAATTTCATATTAACCGTCTTTGCAAAACAACTCCAAGGTCTCAACCTTTGTATCGCACCCTTCGGCCTCAACTTACGACACACAATGGTCAACACACATAGCTCTACTCGTTGCCCAAGATCTAATAATCAACTTCTTTCCCCGACTGAGTCTCTACTTGAGCACTTGTCAAAACATTTTCATTTTTAGAAGGGGTCCCTCCTAACCGCATGGTCATACCCGGGGGTCACTTCCTCACCGACTTACCCCTCACCCATAACCGTACCGGTGAAAACCAATAAAAAAGTATTTCCAATAGTATAAAATATAGTAATGTTGGGAGAACGAAGTCTGAAAATATATGATTTTACACAACTCGTATACAACTGTATATAAAACATATAATAATATAAAACTCTAACGAAGAAACTTACTAATCACAAAACACATGGAAGACGTTGACGGCTCGGCGGTGCTATTTCTAGACTCACTTAACGTTAAAGAAAAACAACTACAACCAACACCAACAACACGGATCTCCTAACATGACTCTGATACGAATTTGTAACACTCTGAACCCATAGCGCTACCGCCGTGGATTTTCTCTCAAAACCTACCAAGCTAAAAACCACAACAAAACAATAACTACAGCGGAAGCAGAAGCGACTACAATATATGGAAATTCTAAAATCCATTACAAAAATTATAATATAAACAACTCTAAACACTAAACTAGCACCACCGTCGAGCACCCTCCAACTCCTTCATGCAACTACCAAATTGCATAAGCTAAAATCTGTAATCAACACAAACAAAACAGAAAGAAATTAAACCACAGAGTAACCTGGGATAGAAGTTGAGATCTCAGGGGATGAACCCGCAATCAAAATATATATCAAGAAACTAAACAGAAATTTACAAACAACAAATCAGCCAAAGCATACACCCAATCAACATATCAAACTCACAATGGTACTCAACAAGCACAACGACATCAACACTTGGTTCAAACGCACAAGATAAGACAACACTTACAATTCACCTCAAGCACACACATACAACACAACACACACCATTAAATAAAGACCACAAAACACAAATACACACAACACTGATTCCTTAACCACACAACATCACACGAACAAGCAACCTTTACTCTTCCACAACTCAACACATTATGTATCACAACAAGTCACATATGAAGGTAATCACATAAAACATTCACGGACTTAATACAAATTACAAAACAAGGAAACACACAACATTACAGCCATAGTCCATTAGCGCAATCTTTATACAGGCCAGTCTGAGGCAAGCAACTAAGTAAGTCGGAGGATGACTCACATAAGATCCATGCTATCAATATCCAATCAAGAGTCTTCATCAATCACATCTGATGTGCCCCTGCCTTGCCTAGAACCAAGCCATGGCTAGCCACAACGAGCTCTTCATCACGACTACTTTGAGGTTAAGCCCCGTTGGCGCCTCATTTCTAGGGCCTTGTCGGGCGTCCCTCTCTATAGTTTCAAGTGGAGGTTACCTTGTCCTCACATGCGCCCTTCACCATGGCCGCCTCCCATCATCCATCTTGGTTCCAGCAACGCACCTTGGCTCATCTTGAACGCAGTCCACACTTATCCATCCATGGTCACTTTAGCGCTGACCAGAACCACTCATCCTAGACCGAGTTTTCCCGAGCGCCAGGCACCGAAACCACCGTATCTAGAAAAGCGCCACCAGTATCACTTCCACCGGCGCTCCCTGGCTTATCTTGAGCGTTGCCACCTGGTTGTCGGAGAAGAACCAATCGCCGCCGACAGAAGACTTGAAGCGATATCAGGAGGACGAGCTAGCAACGAAATCACCATTGAGTCTGAGGCCTTGGCGTCCCCCGTGGAGAATGAAGTTACAGGATTCCAACTAAGCAAGTCGAACCATGACGCGATCGCGTCCGTGTTGGTGGCGATCGTGTCGCGATGATTTGCTGACTTTTCCATTTTTGTTTTAATGACGCTTTGGATTATTTTTTTCGGGTTATTTTTATGACTTTCTTTAATTGTTAAGGCTGAGAACTAGGTTTAGGAGACGTCGTTTTATTTCCTTAGTTTCTTTTTCTTGTTTTAAGTTTGTTGGAATTATCTATATAAGGAGCTCCATTGTTTACTTCGTTTTGACACGTTTAATTTGAGTTTAAGCATTGAAGTTGAGATTATCTCTTCCCTTAAACCTTCTTCGTCAAACCCCACTGATTGGATCCGGAGTTGTTCTCGATGGCGAGCTATCACCAAGCCTACCAATCGAATTCGTTCATATCTTGAGTGGACTCTCAAGACATCGAGTTCTTATTGACTCGAAAGGATCAATACTTATCAAACCTAGAAGAGTTGAAGAACGAAGGCTTCTCTTTCTACCACGATCCTTCCCTAGGGCATACGAGTCACCCAGATTCGTATCAAGACTCCTCCAGGGCCGAGAACGCCGCTCAAGCGCCTTGTTTAACATCTTGACGATCCAGCACCTCGTGTCCATGCCTCGTCCTTGGCGATCTCCTTGGCTCGACACTATGGTGCCTCACCAAAAGCCTTGGTCAACTTGGTATGATCAAGCCATGGTTTTTCCATGCTTATCCTTATCTTTCATCTTTGAGACTTTTTTGACTATTTTTAGGCACACACCGGAAACTTGCTATTTTAAGCAGTTACTATTCTTAGCAGGTTGTTACTTTTAGTAAGTACTATTTTTAGTCCTCGTTTCCCGAGATATAATTGCATTTATGCACTTTCTATTTTTAGTAAATTTCCATTTTAGAAGGTTTCTATTTTAGGGGAGTTTTGGTTTGGTTTTTGCTAGCATTTTTAGAACTTTCCATTTTTAGAAAGTTTCTAAACTGGGGGTGGTCCAACCTTGCATGGTTTGGGCCGTCTCAAATGGACTTTTGGCCATCAAGCCCAACGAGCCAAAACCTAACCCTAGCTGTCACTTATCTTCTTCTAGCTAGGTTTAGATGTTTTTGCCTTTAAATTGTCGAGTGCCTCCATTGTAATTCTCACGCTTAGTTTATTGAATCTAGAACCATTATTGAAACGATAATTCCTCCATCTTCTAGATTTGGGCGTCACAAACCGAAAGGTTCTTACTCCTAATCTCATTCACCATATCTTCTAGTCCCACTCACTCTACATCTCCCTCTTTTTCCCATAGCTTCTAACCTCTTTCTTCTACATCTCATCCCCTTTTCATCGTTTGAGCATCCTCAATCACCATCTCGAAATCCTTCACCAAACTAGTTTGTTGAGTCCTCCCGCATATCCCAATTTGACAAGGAAACTTGCCATCTATATCAAAACTCCCGCTGCTACTCCCATATCGATCGACCTCCACCAAAAAGACAAACCCCAAGCACTTGCTCGATTATTGTTGAAGATCCTCAAGTGCATCATTAGTGTTCTCGAAGACCAAGGGAGCGTCAACATCTCACCCTCATGGTTAGGCATTGAAGAGAATGAATCATTATATTGGCATTGAAGAATACAAGCACAAGAACTAAGAATTAGCATGACTTCACAAATCAAACGGTTGACGGCAGCACGAATGATAGTAGGGTGTATATGTAAACAACGGCTCTAATTGCAAGTTAGGGTATTAATAATTCTAATTAATATATTAAACTAAGTATATTCAATCCAACTTTTCGACATAATAATATAAAATATTGTACTACAAATTTAGTAAGGTAAACTCACGGAATTTAACGGCTAAATATATTATAAAATCATCCAAATAAATTAAATTTCTATCGAGGTTAAGGGATATTACAGTAGCTTTTTTTGATTTCTTGCATTTGCCCTTGTCTAGTTGTTTCTTTTTTCTCCTTTTCGTCTCTGTTTCTAACCCATGTTGAGCACCCGAGCGCCCTGGACGGTCCATAACCTAAAAGAATACAAAATCAAGATAAAAAACCTAAAACAGAACAAACAGAAACATCACAAACATCGTCTAATTGCATCCAGATCAACATTCTGCAGAAAACTAAAAATATTCACGCAATTTCATGCGTAACACATGGGATTGTACGCATGACGTCACACTTTCTTCTCCGGAGAGCTTTTGGTTTCCGACCTCATTCAGACCACATTCCAACTGATTTTCATATTATTTCAACATAAACTCTATACTTGTAACACAAAACCTATCAATTTAACTAAATTGCTTCAAAAATTCCCCAAAAAAATCAAAACCGTAATCTACAATATCATCTATTCAATATCAAAATTAACTAAACAAAAGTTTCACCAATAATGCTTCTAAAAAAACAAAAACTAACCTTGAATGATTAGATTATGGTAGATTAGGGTGAAGAATGGAAAATTTGGAGCTCTTTTTTTGTTCACGACGGTATATGGGTAAAGTGGGAGTCGAATAGGGTTATATTGTATTTATAACATAAGCTTTGGTGCGTTAAACATGAATGTGTTTAATGCGTTACGCATAGATATTTTCATACATAACGTATGAACCCATGCGATATTCGAAAATTTGGCCCGGATGATATATAGCAGGTGCTGCAATTTCACCATTCTTAAATCTAGTCCAAGCTCATATTCCGCAAAAGTGCAGCCCAAAAATTCCTATTAGTGCTTATAATGTTAATCATATACATATGCTATAATATCCATGCGAACATAGATTACCGCTTATCCTTGGACAACTTGTACTTCACCATATATTAGCCATGCAAAATCCAATATTTTTCTCTCAATATCTACACTACACATCAAATGAAGTGGCAAATTAAATGATAGGTGAAGAGAGCTGCCAAGTGGAGACACAAAATCTTGCAACCATAGAAGCCAATTAGATCAAGGCTTGCAAATCTACCAATATTTCATACGGATAATTCTATATCCTACACTCGTATCTTTAAGCTTTAACCCCATACTGTCTCTCATTACAAATTTACAACTCAACTCATCATCCTCCTCACTAATCAACAAATTAACAACCTCACTTGTTTCCTGAATGGCAACCTCTGCAATGGCCCTCTCCTCCCCCGCTTTTGCTGGAAAGGCTGTTAAGGTCTCTCCTTGGACCTCGGAGCTTTTCGGAGAAGGTCGCATCACCATGAGGAAGTCCGCAGGCAAGCCCATGGTACGGGCCCGACAGAGTCAAGTACCTCGGCCCATTCTCCGGTGAGGCCCCGAGCTACCTGACTGGTGAGTTCCCAGGAGACTTTCTGCTGATCCCGAGACCTTCTCTAAGAACAGGGAGTTGGAGGTGATCCACTGTAGGTGGGCAATGTTGGGCGCTTTGGGGTGTGTCTTCCCAGAGCTCTTCAGTGAGGCCTCTTGGTGAGGGAGGACTCGAACCTGGTCCACGCTCAAAGCATCTTGGCAATCTGGGCTTGTCAGGTCATCCTCATGGGATTTAGAATTGCAGGTGGGCCTCTTGGTGAGGTGGTTGACCACCTCGGATCGAAGTGAGCCGAGGACGATCATCTACAGCAAGGACCAAGGCCAGAGCCATGGAGACACGTTAATCACGCTGAGATCGCATGGCCACGTGTCATCAACCAGACCTGGTTTCCTGTCTCCTTAGAACTCAAGGATACAGAGGTACGAGCCTATAGAACAGATCTTGTTCAAGTAAGGTCGTGCCCATTCATCAAGCCTTTGGTTTTGCTTCTCTTTCGATGTGGGAGAAAGAAAATCTTTTTAATCACATCCAGCTTGGGTTTGTTGTCGAGGACTAGAAATGGGCCTGCTTGCCACATTGGGTTGGATACTTAGCGGGTTTCATTCAGGAAGGATTTGTGCCCAATGCCCTATTGGGCACTATAATTGTAACAACTACACTCCCTAATTAATCATTAATAAAGTACCCTATCTATAAATATTCCCCTCTTTCAGATCTAGATCTCGCCGGTCTTTCTTCTTCCCTGCTCACTCCCAAATCCTCTCCTCGTTCTTTCCTCTCCCGAAGCACGCAGAACTCGTTTCCTCCTCTCCTGCATCTTCTTCTGGCTCGAGTTCATCTTCTTCTCCAATCTCTCGAAGCACGCAGATCTCCAAGCCTCCAAGCACGCAGATCTCATCAATCTTGACCAAGATGCTGCAAACTTCGAGCTCCGAATTGCAGATCTGCTAGCACAAGGCATGGCACATCGCTTCAATCCTCCTCTCTCTCGGTCGACCGACACTTCCTTCCAACCTCGCTAAACGGTGCACGTTTTTCTCCTCCTCGGCCGAATCGTTGAGTTTCTCTGCTGGATGCCAGATTCGCCGCTGTCGTTGACTGATAACGGTCTTGTAACGCTCTCTCGTGTCGCGATAGTTGCCTGTGGACATTTTTTGGCGAATTCGATTCAAGTAGTTGAGATTGGAGGCTGGACAGTGCCGAGGAGCTTGGAAAGAGATGCGATTACGATATGTTTCAGAAAGAGGAAGATGTCTGGAGAAGTTGTAGGAGGTAAGGTGTTGTGGAATTTCGTTCAGTTTGAGTGGAATGAGAAAGAAATTTGTCTAATTGTGTACTTCAATTTTGTAAAATTATAGGTCAGGAAGATGATGATGAAGTCCCAGTCATCCGAGCTCATAGAAATGTTTTTCAGGTATTGATTTGATTACTTCATAACTTTGTCTTTGATTTCAATGGATCTTCTCAATCCTTCAATGTATTAGCAGAGTATTTGTTTGGTAAGGTAGAGACACAACCATTTGAAGTTCAACATTCATTTTCTGATCTGATTTTACGGTTGATGCTGATGTGCAATGGAGTGCTGACCAACTTGATATACATTTTACGGTTGCTGATGTTCTTGATTTGCTGATGTTGCTTTCTGAATTTGTTTTAGAGTTGCTTTGATGTAGGTAAACCTGTCTTAGAGTTTATGCATTTGATGCATCTTTTTTTGCTTGAATATGTGCTTGTGCTATCATTATTTATGCATGTTCTAACTTTTTGATTATGAGTAGCCTAAACGTGCCTGAAAGATCAATTTGATATTTTGAACTATCTGAGCATACCACTTCTGTCTAGTTTGGTTGTCATCTAGGCTATGAACAAATATTATAGAGCAGCCATTGTGTATATTTTGTTGTGGCTGAAATACTTTTAAGATGTGTAGTACAGAGTAGTAATGTTCTGTTCTCATTTGTTGGTTGCCAAGAGTCTTTCAGGTATCAATTTATATTGGTCCAAGACTTGTACTGGTGTTTTTTGAAATAGACTATATGCTTGAGTTGATTGATTTAAAATTTGTTTTACAGGAAGCAAAAATGCTTGAAGAGAAAAAAGAAGAGATAAATGCCTCAAAATGGATCTTCTCAATCCTTCAATGTGTTGACAACTTCTTTTTTAGTATGTGTTGACAATGTTTTAGTGTCTTTAAAGTTTTTAAAATGTGCTGACAATTTTATTTAGTATGTTGACAAGTTTTGTAAAGTGTTGACAATTTTGTAATATTACTCGTGTTGTATGTTCTTGACCGTCAATTAGTCGTGTTGACAACTTATTTAGTCGTGTTGACAACTTATTTAGTCGTGTTGACAACTTATTTAGTCGTGATGACAACTTATTTAGTCGTGTTGACAACTTATTTAGTCTTTTTGACAACTTTTTAGTCGTGTTGACAACTTATTTAGCCGTGTTGACAACATTTTATTCTTGTTGACAACTTATTATTCTTGTTGACAGCTCTATTAAAATATTTGTTGACAGCTTTGTTATAAATTTTGTTAACAACTCTATTAAAATTTTGTTGACAACTCTGTTAAAAAATTTGTTGACAACTTTGTTAAAAAATTTGTTGACAGCTCTGTAAAAAAAATTGTTGACAACTCTGGTAAAAATTTTGTTGACAGCAAATGGGGTACTTTCTTATAACTTAAAAAAGTGATGCAAAAACTTAAAAAACATAACAGTTTTAGGGTATTTACCCAAAAACCGGTTCATTCAGCGTGATATCTTACACAAATGGACAATATGGTGGGGCCCATTGTGCTTATTGAGGCAATGTGAGCAGTTGTTTCTACCCTTATTCCATTTGAATTAGAAAAAACTAATCTTCTTTTAAACCCTAATTCAAACTATCATCAATATAACTCGTCGTCATTTAAAAATGTTATCAACATAGACTGTCATCAGCATAAACTTGTCATCAATTAAAACTGTTATCAATACAAACTCGCCAACTTCTCTCCCACCTCTCTCTACCCTTTCTCTCTCTTGTTCTTGGCTGATCTGGGATCTAATCTGGATTGTGGGCTAGGGGCTTTGCCCCTTCCCTCTCCCCGCTTGATTTCCCCTTCATCCCCTCTTAATTGGCCTCTTCCAATTTCCCCCGATCTTTGCAATCGAAACCCTAAACCTAACCTAAACCCTATCAACCTTACAATTTCTCTCGCTGATGTCACAAATCGCCCTCGTTGGATGATGTGTGAAGCGTGTCGGAGAAGAATTATCTTCCATACTACTTATTTGGTGAATCCTTGCCTCTCTCCTTGTAATCTGATTCAATCATTTCTTCACCCTTTGTGGGATTTCAATTTTTGCAGCACAAATCCCATGGATAGGCGGTGCTATTCTCCAGACCATCAAGACGCCGTTTCTGCTTTTGCATGCGTGGCTCGATGGCCCTATAATCACAGAGTTGCTCTCTCCCGAGGTAAGTACTCTCCTCTTTGTCTCCACAGATCCCCTTGTTACACGCCCCATAAGTGGCTGGTTCTCGAGCTGACTTGGCTTCTGGTTTTTGGCTTCGATGCTTCTTGTAAGCTCCTAGTCAGCATCCGGATGAGTCACCCAACTGACCCCACTAATACGGTGGCTATGTCTGAGGTGGTAATCTTCGAACCGGCCTTGTGCCTTAAGACCATAAACCAGACACCAGTACTCTACGTGTATTGTATTCTTGTGAATCTTAATATTTATCAGCCTTGTTATTGCTGTCACCTCAATGATCATTATACTCTTGATCACGCCACTCTCTGTTTGATAATATTACAGATGAATCAACAACACTCATTATCTCCTATAACTCTAACTTGTTATGACTCTGCAACTTCCCATTTACAAATCGTCTATTACCATTCCAGACCTCCATATTCTCTTATAAATACTAGCACTACATTAAATGCTAAACACACAATTTCTTCTTACCTGTTTGCAACGATCAACCTTGTCTTATTAAAGCCCTCCTGCATTAGCACTATGGAAGACAATCTGTCTTATGCTGAAGCAGTCATAAATTTCTCAAACATCCCAAGCTCAGACTTTAGCCTCATGGAAAACTCGATCACCTCCCAAAACATGACCACCCTCTCCACCACTGTCCTATCTGCCACTCATGATCATGGCTCCCCTTCTGCTATGGAGCAAGCTCCTGGATATGGCCATGATTCTGCACCACAAAACTTCAACCAACACCAACTCAACCCTGAAGAAATCTTTAGCCAACACTGTGGCTTTAATCTCCTTGAGTTCAACCAAAATGAAACACCAACTCGTGTCCCAAACCCCCTCGCCTTGCCTGCTGTCCAAGACCACTTAGCTAGACTCAACCATCTTTCTCTCCTCATTAGAATGGCAGACACCACCACAAATATCAACTCCTCTGCTATACTAGGAAAGATGAGAGAAACATGGGAAGGAATAGAAGGAGACATTGATGTTGGAGAATGGGGCACTCGGATCCTCTTGACCTTTGCCAACCGTGAAGCTAAAGATTTGGTTTGGAACAACAGTCCATACCGTGTTCAGAATAAGCTGGTTCTTCTCAAACAGTTCAGTGAAAATTTTGATCCTTTGTCATCTACTGTTGACACTGCTGACATATGGGTACGAATTCCACTTCTCCCTTTCTTTTTTCATAATGCTCATGCTCTTAATATGATCATACGAGACAACAACATTGGCACTTTCATCCGGATGGATGAGAGGACTAGTATCAAAAACAAAAGGAGATTTGTGAGATTCTGCATCAATGTGACTGTCCCGGATGTCCCTGGATTTGTGAAGATTGAGCACTCAGACAAGACAATACTCACCTTCAAGCTCTGTTCCGAGGACTTCTCCCCGGGCTGTGGCTGTTGTGGTGAGCCAGACCATCTATTCGAGAACTGTTTCCTGAACAACCTCCCACCTCGGATTTTTGAATTTAATCTCACTGGATCAAATGAGGATGAAGAAGGTGCAAGAGCCACAAAGAAAAGGATTATTGGACACCTCATGTCAAAAGTTGCTGCCATTTCAACTGTCAAGAAAGGGCCTAACTTCATTCGTCAAGCCCCCAACCATTCTTCCAAGTTCAACAGTGTTGGCCTTCAAATGTCTCCAAGTCAAGCACAAGGTAACTCTTCACTCACTGCACAATCTAATCCCATTCTTCCACTACAATCAGCTCCTTATAACTCTCGAACTGGCCCCATTACACAAGACTATGTCCATGCTTATCCTATTCATGCTGCATTTCCTCCAGAAATGTACAACTCTCAGATTCTTGCTCAGATGCACCACATGGACTATGCTTCCCCAAACACTATGAGTCTCCCTCTTACCATAGCTCCACGCATGATGAGACCAACTTTACAGAATGTTGCCCTGACTCCCTATCACCCAAGATTTGTCCCAGTTCCTCCCCACATTGACACTGTCCACTCCCCGGCTGCTTCTGAGAAGTCGAGTAGTACAATCCTGAGGAAAATGGACAACATGGAGATTGCACAAGCTGTGAACCCTGACAATGGCCCTGAACCTTCAAAGAAAGAAGACACTGATGATATTGTGCCTCCTCCTGCAAACAAAAAACAGAAGAAGACTAAAGGAGGTAAGAACAAAGGCATCATTATCAATTAAGTTATCTATGATTAGTGCCATTAAGCTTGTTGTTGGTTTTATGAATGTTCTGAACTTTTCCCTTAATGTTTTGTTGATCCCCTGCGCGGGAATGAAAATCTACTACCCTGATCATGACAATTTGCTACTGTATTTCAATGGTTGTCTGCTGAACACCATTTGGTTTTTAATCCAGTTCAAGTATTTCCCTTATATCTTGTGCTGCCTCTTTAAATATAACTATATGCTATATCTTTGCCATAACAGTTTCAATATTTCTATACTAGCAACTAATACAATGATGAAATTTAGCCTTTTTTTATCTTAACACTGCCCATTTAGACCAACCAGTTGTACAACCAGCTAGTCGGCCCAATTACAGTTTAAATTGTCCAACACCCTTCCTTAAGTTGCTATTTGATCCCACTAATCGAATCACTTGTATAAACCTTAGTCTCATTCCCATCATTGCAACTTTTAGTACAAATCACATTACCTGGAGTCTCCATTTAGTATGCTGCAATATTAATAGTTTTTTATGAATATTGGCTATTGGAATATCCGAGGTTCTCGTAGGAAAGAACTCGTCACTGAAATTAGTTTTATCCAGAAGAACAATAACTTAGATCTTCTATGTTTATCTGAAACAAAAGTTGATACACCTCCCTCCCAAGCTTTCATTAAAAAATTAGGATTCGATAAAATGACTTTTGTTCCCTCCATTGGCTTAAAAGGTGGTATTTGGCTACTTCATAAAAATTCTCTCAAACTCAATAATCTTCATATTATTGATATGCATAAGAATGCCATTACTATAAATTATTTGTATCACGATATTAATATTGCCATATGCTTTGTCTATGCTCCCTCTAGAGATGACACCAAACCTGAATTTTGGGACTATCTTAGTAAGACCATTGTTAATCTTAATCTCCCTATAATGATTATTGGTGATCTTAATGATCTTTTGATCCCAAATGATAAAATTGGTGGGGCTCCAACTTCGGCAAATCATTTTCTTAGGTTGCAGAATTTTGTTAAAGATTTCGACCTTGTTGATACTAAGTTCTCAGGATTTCCTTTCACCTGGTGCAAATCTCAAAACATGCATAATACTACTTTAGAACGTCTAGATCGAGTTCTTATTCATTCCTCCCTTGTCCCAACTATCCCAAACCTTATTATTAACCATCACCCTTTTACGACCTCTGATCACGCACTCATTACCTTTTCTTTAAGTATTAACAAATCCAAAATTAAGCTTCCTTTTCGGTATGAACCTGCTTGGTCCCTTAAATCGTCTTTTTCCAAACTTGTCCAGAAAGTCTGGAAATATCGTTTTCATGGCTCCTACATGTTCAATTTTCATTCTAAACTCAAACTCTTAAAGAAATACTCTAGAATCTGGGCTAGAAAGAATAATAATAATTTTACTCAACTTAAAAATACTGAGGCCAAACTTCAAGCTTTGCATCTTGATTTTATGCACAACCCTTCAAACCCTAGTATTATTAAAAAAAATAGCTAATCACTCTCTGAAATATAAAAATCTTCTGACTTTTCAAACTGACTATTGGAAACGTAGAGCTAAAATTAAACACATCATCCATAATGATCACAATACTAAATATTTTCATTCTATCTCTAAGATCCGTTTTAACAAGCAAATTATTTCCTCCTTTAACACTAGAGATGGTTTCACTGTGTATGATCAGGATAGTATTTCTACAGCTATAACCTCGGAAATGCAAAGTAGGTTCACTCGGAATCCTTTTTCGGATTGCTCGTTGGATGACTTAAACATTATTCCAACTCTCATCTCAGATGAGGATAATCTCCATCTAACCAAACCACCTACAGAATCCGAACTCCGACAAGCTATCTTTGATCAACCACCAGATAAAACTCCTGGACCAGATGGTTTTCCCATTGAGTTCTACCAAAAATATTGGACCGTTATCAAAAAAACCTTTTTTCCTGCCATTAAAGCTTTCTTCCACTCTAGACATCTCCTCTCTGGAATCAATCATTCCTTTATTGCCCTCATTCCTAAAAATGACTCTCCTTCTAATATAAATCATTATAGACCTATTAGTTTGTTCAACTCCTCTTATAAAATCATCACTAAAATCATGGCTAACTGCCTTAAAACCTTACTCCCTAAAATCATTTCCCCTCATCAAGGTGCTTTCGTTGAAGGACACCTTATTCAAGATAACATCCTAGCAGCACATGAAATATTCCATTCTTTCCATAAAAATACTAAAGGAAAAATTGGGTGGATGGCCCTAAAACTTGATATGGAAAAAGCCTATGATAAATTGGATTGGAACTACCTTTGCAACATTCTTAATAAATTTGGATTTAGTGACAAATGGATTTCGCTTATAAAGACCTGTCTTACTACCTCCTCCTACTCTGCCCTGGTTAATAATCAACCTGGTACTGAGTGTAAACCCTCTTGTGGCATTCGACAAGGTGACCCCTTAGCCCCAGCACTATTCGTCATTTCAATGGAATTCCTAGCTAGACAACTTTATATGGAATCCTCCGCCCCTGAACCTAAAGTAGGTATTAAGCTCAGCCGTAATGGATCCCCTATTCCTTTTTTAACTTTTGCAGACGATACAATTATCCTAGCTAATGCAAATACCACCAACATAAACGTTATCAAAAATATTTTAGACACGTTCTCAAAACAAAGTGGCCTTCATATAAACTTTCATAAAAGCTCGTTACAAGTCTCTCAAAACATTTCAAAACCCTTTGCCTTGTCCTTGGCTTCTCTTATGAACATCCCCATCACCTCAAAGATGGAGAAATACCTTGGTATACCTATTCTCAAAGGAAAAGTTACAAAGAAAGTTTATAATGACGCTATTGATGAACTTAAAAAGCAACGTTCTCAATGGAAAGCAGACTCTCTCTCTCAAGAAGGAAGGGCAGTCTTAATCCAATCAAATCTATCTTCCAAAATAAATTATCTTATGCAAAGCTTCCTCCTTCCTAAAGGAGTTTGTGATGAAATTGATAACATCAATAAAGACTTCTTCTGGAATAAAAAAAAGGATTCTGCTCGTAGCTTATTAAATTGGGATTTGATTTGTCAGCCTAAAGCTCTTGGTGGACTTGGCTTTAGAAAATCTTGGGATAATAATGTTGCTCTTCAACTTAAACTCCTATGGAAAATTATCACTCAACCCTCTAATATTTGGGTGCGAATTATTACTGAAAAATACATTAAGAATAATGACTTTCTCTCTTTAGAACGAAAAACTACCCAGTCTTGGCAATTTAGTAGATTACTACTCCTTATGGATCAATTCAAAGCCGACCTTCATTGGCAGATAGGTAATGGTGCAACCATTTCCTTTTGGCATGACCGTTGGATCCCAAATACTGATATTTCACAATTCCGAGGTAATGCCCCGAGTAATCAAAAAGTCCTGGATTACATTACAACTGATAAACAATGGGATTATTCAAAATTATCTAGTTCACTTCCTGGAAATATTATCAAAAAAATTGCTACTATTCGGATCCCAATTTCTCAATTGGATGATCACATTATTTGGACCCCATCTCCAAATGGTTTTTTCTCTGTTAAATCAGCCTATAAACTTATTAAACCTATAGCCACCCCCACTGTTGATACAAACTTATTTTGGAATAAGAAGATCCCCGAAAATTAAAAACTTCCTTTGGAAAGCTTTCTCAGATTGTCTCCCGACTACTGAAAGACTTAACCGTTACTACCACTGTGTCTACCCTATTTGTAGCCTATGTGGAGTTGAAAATGAAGATTCTGAGCATTTTTTCTTTAATTGTGTGTTTACCAAAACTGTCTTCTCTCATATTGCTAATACTTTCAATATCCATTGGCATCTCCTTGACTCCACAGATTTCAAAACCTCAATTCATGCTTTTATTAACACTACCTCGCATGGAAATCTGGCCTTCTTCTGCTGGTGGAATATCTGGAACAACCGTAATAACCGCATCTTTCGTGCTAATAACAAAAACCTAATCTTTAATCCTGAGAAAATTGCAAACTTTGTGTTTGCCCAATCTTTTGATTGGGACATTGCTCAAATTACTAAAAAGACCACTAAGAAAGCCCTCCCCACTAAGAAGAATAGACATTTAGTCTATTAGAAAAACCTCCTCCTAACTATTATAAACTTAATTTTGATGCAACTAAGAAACTAAGCTCCGCTTCTTTTATTGGATTTATTATTAGGAACTCCGCTGGATGCATTAGCTTCATTGATTAACTTCGGATCCCTGACTCGTCTGTTCTAGTTTCAGAGGCCGTTGCACTTTTGGAAGGTTTGAGAGCTGCAATCCGACTAAACATCAAAAATATCATTATTGAAGGAGACAATCTTTGTTTAATTAGGAGTATTCGGGACTCCTGGAAGATCCCGTGGGAAATTCGCTCTTTCATCCTTGATATCAAGGAATGCCTTGCTTTCTTTGATAACCTTCGGGTATTTCATGTTGTTAGGGAATGCAACCGTGCTGAAGACTACCTAGCCACCAAGGAATTTGACCTCAACGATCTGCGTAATGGCATTATCAGATGGAATGATGCTTCTCTCCCCCATCAAATCGACGCTTTGAAGAAAGACTTACTCTCCCCGCAGTCGAGACTCTTTCTCGTCAGAGATTTCTTTAAGATCATTCGTGCGGATGATTTAGGCTTAGTCTAAGTTGTTAGATAGCCTTTGGTTTGTTTGTACATAAAAAAAAGACAATGTTAACTTTTTAATTTACGGTACACATTGGTTTATCCGTGTACAAAATCCTCGTGGTTATTTTTCTACTCGTGTCTAGATATATACTATATGGTCAGTACAGTATGTTGATTTGATAAATTTAGAAGAATTAGCCATGTATATATATATATATATTAGATTTTATGTGATCATGCAATTTCGGTCATTGGTCAAAATTTGAAATAGAAAATAGCTTAGCTTATTTGCATGCAATGATGCACGTAATTAGTTTGATTCATATGCCAACATCCTCGATCATTCTTACTTCTATACATATTTTCACCCCAATTCTTTTTATATTTATATATATAGACCGTTGGTATTCAACGCCCACCCATAAATTCTAAATAACGTACAGGTTATCCGTAAGGATTATTTCCTTACGCGACTTAAAGAAATAATCTTTGCGCGACGTAAAGATTATTTTTCTATGAAAAGACATCGAGTGAAATCCTAGTCAATTTCACAACATTCTCGCCAAGGCTCTTGTTGAGTTATGATAAGGTTTTGATTGAATGAAAAACATCCACTAATGGTTTACTTGAGTGCGTAGGTATTGTTACTAGTTTGTGTACAGGAACGAAGGAAGTCTATTTGTGTGTAGGCAGGAACAAAGGAAGTACAAGCATGTACGAAGGAAGTCTACTTGTGTGTGTAGGAAGGAACAAAGGAAGTACAAGAAAGTACGAAGGAAGTCTTGCTGGAATCCATGAGACGTAAGGTTACGTCGAATGAAAGACAGTTGTGACGAATAAATTCATCCGAAGAAGATTATTGGTCGAAGATATCTTGGAGGATGACCTTAAAGAATTATGGAAGAGTTGCATTTCAAAGAAGGAAAGAAGATCTTGTCAAAGAAGGAAAAGAAGATCTCGTCAAATAAGGAAAGTGGGAACTCGGAAGAAGGATGGGCATTGGACGCGCGTGTGAGTGTTGTCAAAGGAATAAGGAAATATTACGCGCAAGGAATATTTCCTTATGCGCTTTGTTTCCTTATTTGATCTAGGTGGCGCGCCGAAGTGTAAGGCCCATGGTGACTACTTGGAGAACAAGTTGGAAGGTCACACGGAAGAAAAGATATTTTAGGAAGAGATTTCCTTGTGAAAGATATTTTAGGAAGAGATTTCCTTGTGGAAAGATATTGTGAGATTTATGGTAATATTAGAACGGCTAGATTGGTAGTTTTTTTTTGAATTTTTGTTAAAATTGAATTGAAAAGGAATTACAGATGTGCACCAAGCAAGTTCAGAGGGAATTACAAGGCCAAAAAGGGATGCTCAGAAGAAAACTCCGCCCATACGAGGGGAGAGTTCAACCTTATGAGCAACCTTACAATTGCGAATATGAGCAATGATTTTCCTAGCACAAGTTCTAGAGCATGGGGGCGACTGTTGAAGATGAAATCATTACGAGATTGCCAGATGAAGTAGATGAAGGAAGTGAGAGCAGCCGCAAAGACTTGACGCCTCTTCTTATCACTCGGAGGGCCGTGAGAGGTCCATTCCAGCCAGCCATGGATGTTGGATTCACAGTGGGAAATGATGAAGTAGTCCAGCATGTCAGAGAGGACTGCAGAAGAGAAAGAGCAGTCTTTGAGAAGGTGATGGCAAGACTCATCAGCGGAATTGCACATGACACAGAGAAGGCTAGGAAGATCCATCCATCTAGAGAGTCGATCACGAGTAGGAAGGCGCCAGTGAAGAGCAAGCCAGGAAATAAAAGAGCATTTTGGCGTATTAATGCCCTTCCAAATGATTTTTCCCCAGAGCCAAGGATCACTGCGATGGCGAATGAAGTCATAACAGTGTGCAGAGGAGAAGCAGCCATCAGAATTGATAATGTTAGAAGTCACAATGGAGATGGAAGAATTAAGGAGGAGGCTGTCACGGAGGTGAAGGAGACTACACCAACCCCATCTATCACAATCCTTAGGAGCGACGACCCAAAAGGAGTGAACAATGAGATGATTGATGTGGCACCAATGATCCCAAACATTAGATGAAGGATCAGAAAGCTCAAAAATAGATCGGGCAAAGCAAGTACGGTTCCACGCCGAAGTTAGGTGTGAGCTATTTAGTGTGCTATATATTGTATGGGAATTACATAGCTTAGCAAGACTTTGAAGAGCGAAAACCTAATACTCGATTTAGCTAGGAAGTCTAGGTGAGTGATCCAAGTTCTATTGTAATCAAGATATCAATACAACAAGTAGACTCGTTCAAACTCTCTCTAGTGAAAGCTAGAGAGGAGTGGTTTTTCGCCTCGAGGACTTTTTGGTACTTGGGTGTTTCCACTATATATCATCGTGTCCAGGTTTGATTTACATTATTGTTTGTCTTCCTGCATAATCTACTTATCAAGGAACAATAGCTTTTGTTCCTTGAGTTTTTATATGCTAATCGATCCAACAATTGATATCAAAGCCTGGTCTCTAGATTGTTTCAATTAGCTTTGCAGGAAAAGATGTCATCCAACAATGCAATCAACGACTCGTTCTGGAAACCCCCAATGCTGAAGCCAGGAGAGTATGATTGGTGGTCTATTCAGTTTGAGTCACATACTCAGTCTCTTGATGCCCAGATCTGGAAAGTTATTGAATTTGGTGACGTCATCATCCTTGACTTAAATGATGATGGCAAAACCAAAGAGAAAAAGAGAGCTGGCTATAGTGACGCAGACTACAAAATCCTTGAGAAGAACGTCAGGGCTAAAAAGATCCTTCACATGGCTCTAAGCCCGGGCGATCTTCGAAAGATTTTGAAATACAAGACCGCCAAGGAGATCTGGGATGCACTAAAGAGGAAATACTCCGGAAGTAATGATGTCAAGAGGAACAGACTCCTTGCTGCTCAAAAGGACTATGAGCAAGCTGTGCAGGAGAAAGGTGAATCCTTGGAAGACTTTCATGCAAGGTTTGAAGGTTATGTGAGTCAAATTGAATTTCTAGGTGAAGAGCTCCATCAGTGGAAAGTCACCTATCAATTCATGCAAGCACTGAACGCTCAATGGGACAAGTTCATCAATGCCCTTCAAGCTCAGAGTGATATCAAAGAAATCTCCTTGGAATACCTTGTGTGCCGTCTCAAGAGTCACTCTGGAATTCTTGAGAGGAAGCTCTTGACAAGGAAAGATACGGACAAAGGAAAATCAATTGCTTTAAAGGTGGAAAAAGCTTTTGATCTATCCCAAATGGAAGACCCTGGACTTGAAGAGGATGAAACAGTCGCTCTCATCACAAGAGCCTTCAGAAAAGCATGGAGAGGAGGAGAGACACGTCACACCGAAGGTAACCAAAGTCCAAAAGAAATTATTTTCTATAATTGTCAAAAAGCAGGACACTTCGCCAGGAACTGCTACAAGAAAAGAGCAGGGGAACCACCATCCCCTGAAGAGAAATCCGCAATGATGGCAACATGGGAAGGAACAGAAGACAACTGGTGCCTCATGGCAACAGGGAGTGATCAAGATAACACCAACCAGGTACCTATTCACTCTTGGTATATAGATAGTGCTTGTTCTTGTCACATGACAGGGAACAAAGAATGGTTTCAATCGCTAAACTTCCAAAGCGGAGGCTCCATCACCTTCGGAAACCAAAGCAAAGGAGAAGTTCAAGGAACATGCAAGGTAAGTATATCTGACAAACTCTCTGTCAATAATGTGAATCTAATAGACAATCTTGGTTTTGACTCGTTAAGCGTAGCTCAACTGTGTCAAAAAGGGAAGAATAGAGTTGTCTTTACTACTAATGGTTGTCAAGTTGAGAGTTTGAGTTCAGGGAAGATGCTTCTTAAAGGAATATGCATCAGCAATATCAACAAAGTAGATTCCACCTTTATTCCTGAGGAGGATTTGTGCTTTACCTCTGTTAAGGAGGACTCTCTCCTTTGGCACAAAAGATTTTGTCATGCAGGTTTGTCACACCATCAAAAGCTCTACAAAAAGGACCCGGTAACCGGTCTTCCCAAGGTCGAAGCCATCCAAGACATGGTGTGCTCTTCATGTATAAGAGGTAAACAAGTAAGGTCCTCCTTCAAATCCAAAAAGGAGGTAAGTACTACTCGTCCCTTAGAGATGATCCACATGGATCTATGTGGACCTATGCGTACACAAAGCCGTGGAGGAAATAGATATGTCTTTGTTATTGTGGATGACTATTCTAGGTACACCTGGACCATATTCTTGTACTCAAAGGATGAAGTCTTTGAGGAGTTTGAAGCTTGGCTAAAATCTGTGGAGAATCAACTGGGAGTCTCCCTAGTCTCCATACGCTCCGACCACGGAACCGAGTTTGAAAACTCTCAGTTCTATGATCTGTGAAGGAACAAAGGGATAAACCACAACTTCTCAGCCCCAAGAACTCCTTAGCCAAACAGAGTCGTGGAAAGGAAGAATAGAACTCTAGAGGACATGACAAGAACTCTCCTAATCTCTAGCAATCTTCCAAAGAACTTATGGGCTGAAGCACTCAACGCCTCATGTTATGTGCCAAACAAGGCTACTCTCAGACCTCTCATCAACAAGACCGCCTATGAACTTCTAAATGGAAGAAAGCCAAACGTATCTCATCTTAAAGTGTTTGGATGTAGATGTTTTGTTCACAACAATGGGAAGGAAAACTCAGGGAAATTTGATCCAAGAAGCGACGAAGGCACATTCGTAAGATACTCTCTCCAAAGAAAAGCCTACAAAGTCTTCAAGAAGCGAACAAGAAAAATTGAAGAAAGCATTCATGTGATCTTCGATGAGTCCACCATGGTTGGGGAAGCCATACAAGAAGGACACAATACACCCTACACTCAGGAAGAGAACTTTGATCTAGTCAAAGTTGCCAATCTCGGGGAACAAAGCCCGAATAGTAGTAACCCAACTCAAGCCTCAGAGTCTGATAAATCTGCAGAAAGCAACTCAGGGGAAACTGATGAAGAAAGTGATGAGGAAATCAACAACACATTTGACAATCCGAATGCAAGTCCCTCACCAGGGAACACAGTAGAAGAGTGCACCAATGAAGAACCTGCCACAGAAATCAGACGCACCTCTCGAAGCACCGGACCACCAGGATGGTTGAATGACTACATATGTAATGCAGTCATACAAGATCCATCACCTTCAAACATGATCACGAACAATCCTAGCGAAGGTACGTCACCTCTCTCACCCTCTAATGAATTTTGTGCTTTCACCTCTTTTGTCTCTCTAGCAGAACCAAAAACAGTGGATGAAGCCCTAAAGGATCCAGAATGGGTCAAAGCTATGCAGGACGAGCTTCATCAGTTCGAATGAAACAAGGTATGGAGACTTGTTCCTAATCTAGGGAACAGAACCATAATAGGAACCAAGTGGGTCTTCATAAACAAGCTAGATGACAAAGGTTAGGTCACAAGAAACAAAGTCGGACTGGTGGTAAAAGGATACAACCAACAGGAGGGGATAGACTACGATGAAACCTTTGCTCCCGTGGCCAGACTGGAAGCCATAAGATTACTGATCGCCTACTCAGAACATCATGGTTTCAAGCTTCAACAGATGGATGTAAAGACTGCCTTTCTCAACGGGGAACTCAAGGAAGAAGTCTTTGTGGAGCAAACTCCTGGGTTTGTTGATTCGGCTCACCCAGACCACGTCTATGTACTGGACAAGGCTCTTTACGGTCTCAAACAAGCCCCTCGAGCATGGTACGAGAGACTATCTCGCCATCTACTGTCCAATGGATATGTTCGTGGAGAGGTAGACAGAACTCTGTTTCTTTTGAGGGAAGGAAAGGACACTCTGGTCGTACAAGTATATGTGGACGACATCATCTTTGGGTCCACAAACAACAAGCTGGTTGAGAGATTTGTCAAACTCATGGAAAGTGAATTCGAGATGAGCATGGTAGGAGAACTCAAGTTCTTTCTCGGACTACAAGTAATACAAGGCGATGACGGAACAACAGTTCATCAGCAGAAGTATCTCAGAGAAGTAGTCAAGAAGTTTGGAATAGCAAATTCCAAGCCATATGCAACCCCAATTTCTCCAAATGACTCTCTGGGCAAGGATGAGAACGACAGCAAAGAAGATCAATCCCTCTACAGAGGAATGATTGGATCCCTACTCTATTTGACCGCCAACCGACCTGACATAATGTACAGTGTGTGTCTATGTGCAAGATTTCAAGCTGATCCAAGAGAATCACACACCGTTGCAGTCAAGAGGATTCTGAGGTACCAAAGGGGAACATATGATCTGTGCCTATGGTATCCCAGGGGAGGAAGCATGAGCCTTATAGGGTATACAGATGCGGACTTTGCAGGGAACAAAGTAGATCGCAAGTCTACATCTGACATTGCTCAGTTCTTAGGACCATGTCTTGTCTCATGGGGATCAAAGAAGCAGACCACGGTGGCCCTCTCCACAGCCGAAGCTGAGTACATCGCAGCCGCAACCTGTTGCTCACAACTCCTATGGCTTAAACAATAGCTAAGTGATTGCGGTATCAATCTCAATTCTGCTCCTATTCTTTGTGATAATACTAGTGCTATAAATATTGCTAAGAATCCTGTGCAACACTCTAGAACCAAACATATTGAGATTAGACACCACTTTCTGAGAGACTGTGTTGAAAAAGGGCTAGTAACAATGGAGTTCATTCGCACTGAGGAACAAATCGCAGACATCTTCACCAAGGCACTAAACAAGGAACCTTTCGAAAGACTTCGTCTAGAACATGGTATGATTTCTCTCGAATAATTCTGTCTATTCCTAAGATCCCCCCATGACTGGTTGAAGTCTGAGTGAAAATTCGCTGTTATTTATAGGTTTATATGAACGTGTGATTGTGTCTCGTTGGTATGAGTTATTTGGTTTTTCTTGTCTTGATTAATCTCAACATTCTTGCAATCTCTTTGAACTCGAAATGCTAGCACCATGAACCCTTTACATGAGAAGGTCTTATTTGTTGCCCAAAAGAGTCATCTTGATGATTTGAACCCTCATTATAAGCCCAAAGGATAGAGATCTCTACAGCCGTCCCTGAAGCCTTGTCATGATTGCACATTCCTATGAGCCCCTTGTATTCGTCTACATCTGGAATCTCTCATCATGACATAATAATTCACATTTTCCATCTATGTTTGTTTTGTATAATGTTCTATTGTACCACTTTTGGTAACTCACCCCCACATTATACTATTCTATTTTTGGAAAAATTGTGAAAGTGGAATGAATGTTCTGGTCCTCAAGAAGAAAAGGAAGTGCGGTCTCAAGATGGAGTGAAAAGAAGTTTCCGTGTGTTTTTGGTAAGTTTCTCAAGTTGTGATGTTGTTCTAAAAAAGGTGAAGTGGTACCCAAAAATCCTAAGATCTTATCAATTTGGAAAACGATATTTCCAACTTGAAACGGTCTCCATCCGTTATATATACCCATCCCTCAAAATTACCAAAAATCCCATCCCACTCAAACAAGAAAACCACCTCCTCAAAATCATTGACCCTCTCCTACTCCTACTCAAATCTGCAAGCATCATTCCCTCATCACCGACCACTTTCACCTTCAACCCTACAACCACCCTCATCACCCTCTCTCCCACACATCCATCAATCCATTCCGCTGCAGACATTAACCCAATAAGTAAGGATACCCAAAGGATCACTCAGTGACGTCTCCGAGATTGTGGTGACTAAGGATGAAGATTACAAAGGTTGAAAGATGGTTACTGAAGAAGAAAGCCTCCGAGTACAACACAACGGGTAGGTTTAATACCCTCAAACAAGCAAAAGAAATACTCAAGAAGGCCGTGTACAATGAAAAGTTGGGCTGGTTCAATAGCTTCAACTACAGAAGCTCTAAGAAACAACATGAAGAAGCAGTTGAAAAAGTTAACAAGACAGCTGGGATTCGATCCTTTGGTTCGGGAAACTTGCAAAGTCGCTACTTCAGAGTAATCTCGTCTCTTTCTTCAAAGGGAACGGAACATCTCTGACTACTTTTCAATTGCTCCAACCCCACTCTTCTCTCCCAGCCGCATTATCCCTCTTCTCTTTGCTCTTATTGTACACTTTCCCATGACTTATCACTCTTGGTTGCTAGCATGCCGATTCTCATACTTTTTCTCTTGATATTGTGATTTCTTGAGCATCGGAGTCCTTATGAGTCATTACCTCGTTTGCTTTCTCGTGTTTTGTATACTTCATGTTTATAACTTCTTATTTTACTCTTTTTGATGATGCCAAAAGGGGGAAATTAGAGGATAGCAGGACTTGAGGGAGAATTCATGACTTAGTTGTAGTTCGTTGTTTTTCTGAGGGGGAATTTTCAGTGCTTTGTTAGTCTTTGTTCCTTAGCTAGTATATACATCTCAGGTTTATACTCTTATTGTTAATGATGTTTGTCATCATCAAAAACGGGGAAATTGTTGAGTTATGATGAGGTTTTGATTGAATGACAAACATCCACTAATGGTTTACTTGAGTGCGTAGGTATTGTTACTAGTTTGTGTGCAGGAACGAAGGAAGTCTACTTGTGTGTAGGCAGGAACAAAGGAAGTATAAGAAGGTACGAAGGAAGTCTACTTGTGTGTGTAGGCAGGAACAAAGGAAGTACAAGCAGGTACGAAGGAAGTCTTGCTGGAATCCACGAGACGTAAGGTTACGTCGAATGGAAGACAGCTGTGAAGAATAAATTCATCCGAAGAAGATTATTGGTCGAAGATATCTTGGAGGATGGCCTTGAAGAATTATGGAAGAGTTGCATTTCAAAGAAGGAAATAAAATCTTGTCAAAGAAGGAAAAGAAGATCTCCTCAAATAAGGAAAGTGGCAACTCGGAAGAAGGATGGGCATTGGACGCGCGTGTGAATGTTACCAAAGGAATAAGGAAATATTACGCGCAAGGAATATTTCCATATGCGCTTTGTCTCCTTATTTGATCTAGGCGGCGCGCCGAAGTGTAAGGCCCATGGTGACTACTTGGAGAACAAGTTGGATGGTCACACGGAAGGAAAAATTTCTTAGGAAGATATTTCCTTGTGAAAGATATTTCAGGAAGAGATTTCCTTGTGGAAAGATACTGTGAGATTTATGGTAATATTAGAATGGCTAGATTGGTAGTTAGGTTTGAGCTATTTAGTGTGCTATATATTGTATGGGAATTACATAGCTTAGCAAGACTTTGAAGAGTGAAAACCTAATACTTGGTTTAGAGTTATTCTACGTGTGTGAGATTGAGATTCAAGTGAGAAGAGTGATCCGAGATCTAGCTAGGGAGTCTAGGTGAGTAAGTAGACTCGTTCAAACTCTCTCTAGTGAAAGCTAGAGAAGAGTGGTTTTTCGCCTCGAGGACTTTTTGGTACTTGGGGTATTTCCACTATATATCATCGTGTCCAGGTTTGATTTACATTATTGTTTGTCTTTCTGCATAATCTACTTATCAAGGAACAATAGCTTTTGTTCCTTGAGTTTTTATACGCTTATCGATCCAACAACTCTTGTAGCCAAGTGGTAAGGGGCTTGTCCCCTTGTCCACACATCGGAAGTTTGACTCTCACTAATGGCATGCTCCCCTTATATAGGGGTGTGGGGCCTGCCCTAATAAAGGGGGCCCCGTTCCTAGCTTGTTAAAAAAAAAATTCACAACATTCTAATTGTGTTTCACATCGCTCTTTTTCACAACAACCCTACTTGCACTTGTTTTGCTCTTCTTTCTTCAATCACAAAAGCAAGTTCATTATCATCAAAAGGTTAGTACACACCATCCTTTCATTGTTATGGTATGATACTAAAGTGAATATGATATTAAAGTGAATACGATATTTTGATAGTTTTTTGATGATATGTATTTCAAAATTGAAAATATATGTCACTTACTTGATTAGAAAGCATGAAACCGAACTTGTTTGGATGGATTATGGATTTTATTAAGTATGTATTGATGATTTGGTATTTTTTATAATTATATTGTATAATTAGGGATTTGATATTGAATTTTGAATTTTATGGATTGATTGAGTTGAATTGATAGGTTTATTTGTTGAAACTTTTGATTAAGTGTTCAAACTGCAATATGAATTGTTTTTTAGTGCATACTAGAATCGGAGCCCTGCGCGTAGCGCAGGGTAATTACGGTTTTTCGTCTCAAAACTGGATTGTGCTAATTATATATTTACAATCTTTTTTAGGGCATATTTTATCCAATTCAGGCCAAAGCAAATCTAACCTGCACATCAAGACATTAACACAAAAATAAACGAACAATAGAAGTGATAAAAAAAAAAGCAAATTGATTGGTTCAATTACAAATTGACAATAACCATGAGTAACAGCGAAATACAATATGCAGAAGAGTAATGACGACTTGATGGGAAAATTAAATACGAAATCCCATTCGGAGAAGTCGGAAAATCAAAAGTTGAAGTTAGAAGAGGAATTCAAGAGGCCATATAGTAATGACGACTTAATGACAATTTCTAGTTCATTACCTGCGCTTTGCGCGAGCCAAACACTTTTTATTTTTGTCTATATTCATATACTTAATGTATTTTTTCATATATGTATTTTTTAGTAAATTATAATAAAATGAATTGAATCTCTCTTATATATGTACCAAAATCACATAGTCGTTTACGTTGCTCGGATTGCTCTTCATCGTCATACGGACTGAAGGTGAAGAGCAAAGAAAAAAAAGATGCAAATGGTGGAAATACTAACCAATTAAGCACATAATTATGGTTTTATTAGACATTTAATAAGTATCAATTATCATTGGATAATGAGAAATAGAAAAAAAAAAATTAAGTTTAAACATTAATGAGTCCCAATTGTCACTACTTTCTCAAACCCATGAATTTTTATATCTATATAGATGAAAGTTAAATGTAAGGATTTTAGAATGCAAATCCTTATAGAAGCGCGGGGCCGTAGGATATTAAAACCAAACTAGTCATAACTCTCTAACTTGTCGCAATATGTATGGTCTACAACATTGATGTTGATTATGTTTAAAAATATTATACAACTTAGTCTTACCTGGCATATAAAGTCTCAATAAGGTGACGCACACACAAAAATGAGGCTTGAAACTATCCGTAAACACTAAAAAGCCTTAAAGGCCTTAAGGCCCAATATGGCAAAACGACGCCCAAACGATGTCGGAATGGAATGAAACTTGATTTCAATCCCTATTAGAGATATTTGACCATGTGGGTAACTTCCAATCACAACTACTTACTTTTCAAGTAACACCAGCTCCTTTATAAAAATCAAACTAGTCATAGCTCTCTAACTTGCCAAACCAACGCCAAACGATGTCGGAATTGATTGAAACTTCATGTCAATGACTATTAAAGATACAATCACTTTTCAGGAAATTGTAGTCGTCGTAGACTCCCGATCATGTCATTTATACTACGATCTTTGCATGTAAGCTCCAATCATCTTAACCTAACACCTACAAGGTCATGTAACATATATATGACACTTCCTTACGTCACGTTTGGAATTTTCATCCTTACGTCACGTTAAGATGTCATACTTATGTCGCGTAAGAAATCCTTACGTCGTGTAAGAAAGTTTTATACTACAATCTTTGCATGTAAGATTCAATCATCTTAACCTAACACCTACAAGGTCATGTAACATATGACACTTCCTTACGTCAAATTTAGAATTTTCATCCTTACGTCGCGTTAAGATGTCATACTTATGTCGCGTAAGAAATCCTTACGTCGCGTAAGGATGTCATTTATACATGACGTAAGGATGACATTTTAGAAATATGATAATTCTTACGTCATGTAAGAAATCCTAACGTCGCGTAAGGGTATCATTTATACGCGACATAAGAATGTCATTTCAGAAAAATAAAAAGTATGTATTTATATGCTCAACGCATTAATACGACCTTTTCATAACCTTCGAAAATGTTTGTGTTCAAAGTGATATAAATGTTGACCTGCAATATTATCCATTCATATGTTATACGTACAAATAATATCGATCGTTGAATAAATTTCAAAGGGGTAAATGTTGACAGAGACATCTATCTATCTATATATATATAAAAATGAAGAAGTAATGGCAACTGGTATCGGGTCGGAACCGGGTCAGTCATTAAAATACGGGCTTGAGTGGGCTTCAAATTAGATTTTGGGTCTTTACACTTGCTTCTCATTCATCGTCCTTCTCATGCTTTTTTCCCATCTCTATCTTTCCTCCTCCAGAACCATTCTCTCCTTCCTCCTCCAAAACCTATTCAGTTCTCTCCGACCTATTCCTTCCTTCTCCTCAGAGCCTATTCTTTTAGGCTCTTTCCTTGGTTATCGTTGTCCACTGCTTCAATTTCAGAAGGTTAGGGTTTACCTAATTACATTCAATTAGGTTAGAGAGAGATCAATTTGGAGTGATGGTTAAGATTGCTGAGGGATAGTCGTAGCGGTGGTGATGACAGTGCGGATGATCGAGCGGGTGACTGGATGCTAGGGAGCAGGATGGCGATTTGGGATTGTCGCGGAAAGGCGTCGGCGCTGATGCGGAGTGTACAAAGATGGGCGGTGGGGCTCGAGTTGGTGGCAACAACCTCTGTAGCGGCAATGCTCGAGGTGACATTTCTTCTCCTTTTAATCGGGTGCCTTCTTACCTTTTTTGGATTCTCTCTTTCTTAATGTATTTAGCCTCCGTAAATGATTTGCACATAGAATTACACACAAGATATCTTTGTTTGCCCTTACGTATATCTACACTGATTATTTGTTGAGATTTCCTACTCTAAAACGGTGCAATATTGCTTCTTAGATGTGTGACCCGCTCTTGGAAACGAGATCAACTGATTTTTAAGACATGGTCATTGTTTGTAGCTAAATTACCAACGAGAGAATAACTAAGCAATTGTAGGGCAAAGATCAAAGAATATGGTATAATCTCAACACTCAAGAACGATATAGGACGATATAGGACGATATAGGAATTTAGGGTTTGAAGCTTGCACTTAGTATTACTCGTATGGTGGCTCCATGATTACAAAGCAGGCGTTAGCCTCCTTTTATAGGCTAACCCTAATGATATCTTTTAGGAAACGAGATCTTATCTCTTCCTTTTATCTAATGACGATATAATAATAAGGTAAAAAGATATTCTTTTTCGTATCTTTTACCAATTACAACAATATAATAAGAAATAAGATAATATCTACTCGGCCAACTTAATCTTCAAGGAGAACGAGATCTTTGCCACGTCTCGTCATGTCGATGACATCTTCGTTCCTTCTCGTCACGTCGACATGATCACTCTACGCGTATCTTATCACGTGTTCCTTACTCGTCGTATTTTTAGGCACAAACAATACCCCTAAGGCGTCTTACAGGGCTTAACGTCTAGTAGAGCTGGGAGACGCCTTCTTTCTTCAAGGAATACGTCTTCATTAAACTAGGAACGCGTTGATGATTACGTCACTTGAATTTTTAATATCGTCGTAGAACTTCGATCATCATTTCTCTTCGATCATTTCCACGTACCTGATGGAGAGCTTCGTTATCCGTGCCGACAACGTTCACTTGTAACGGCTAGTTTTTCCCAACGGCTACAATGCCGTTGAAATTTCCTCTGTGTTTCTCGCGATCGCAGTGGCTATATAAGGAGAAGATCTTTACTTCCTCCTGACCTCTTTTACAGCTTTCCTACTTTGAATACTCATTGCTTTCTCATCTACTCACGTTCAACAGATCATTTGCTCCTTCTTTCTTTTCTCAAACCCCTTCTCTACTTATTTCTTGATTCTCGAAATGGATTCTTTCTATGTGCCCAAGAATATCTTGAAGGGTTCCGACTGTAAATCTTCAGAGGCGCGTAGCGTCGAGAGGTTAAGGTCGTTGTCGAATCTCGGTCCTGGAGTGGAGATCGAGATACCCCCTCAAGGGGTCTCTGCCGATGCATACCGCCCGTGATGGATAGCTGTATACGAATACCCTTTTCTCTCCGGTCATCGATTTCCCTTCCCGCCGTTGATGAAGGCGTTTATGATAATGTTAGGAGTAGTCGTAGGACAGCTTCTGCCGAGCGTCTGGAGGATTTTTGGCACTCTGGACGATGTGACGGAAAAGCATGGCGTCGAGATCGCCGTCGATGATCTCGCCCATTCCTTGAACATCCAGACTAGAACGGTCGGGAGAGTAGGTCTTAAATCAAGACCTAAAGCGGCTAAAATTGCCATCGAGGGAAGTCAGGCTAACCGTTATTGGGCCAACTTCTTCTACTTTGTAAACAAATCGACTCTTGGTGAAGAGTGCTCTTGGCTTATCGAATGCTGGAATCCTGCGAGCGAGTTCACCCTTTTTTCTTCCGAATCTTTACTATACATGTCATGAATCGTCGATGTTTTACTTATATGGGATCTTGTCTTATACTTTTTGCAGTTAACACAGATGTTATCGTGGCGAGGCGAGAGACCAAGAAGGTCATTGACAGACTCCTCGAGATTCCTGAGAGTGAGCGAACTTTTCATGGTCACGACGGGGAGGGTCATCGCATCGCTTCTACGGCTCTGACAGGTAATGTGTTCACGTTCCTTTATCTTGTTCTTTTTTCTTTCTTGCTTTGAGAATTCTAAATTTTCTTCGATGTTTTTCAGTGTCCGCTTCCATTTCCCGCATTCGCAGTGGGGGAGAATCTGCATCCGCTCTCATCGCGTCGCGGAAGAGGAGTCATATCGGTGAGGGAACTGCTTCCGGGGATCCTATCCACATTGGCCTATGATTTCTCTCATCTCATCTCCATCTCCTTCTTCAATTCCGGCGAAGAAGTCACGCAAGGGCAAGGAGAAGGTTGTTGAGAAATTGAAATTTGACTTCGAGACTGTTGACGACTTTCCGGGAGTTATTTCTCGTGTCGTCGCGTCTGGGAGAACGTTTTGCCCGCCATGAAGGGGCTTCAAACTCGTCCAACGCTTGACTACTATTTTCCAATGGGAACGGAGAATGTGATGGGAGAAGCTCTCGCTACACAATGGTAGGTAGGTTTTTTCAACTTTTTCACTGAGTTTCTTTGACTTGATTATAACTTCTTTTTCTCTGTTCTTTTAGGCGCTTCAATCTTCACTATGCGTCTGGGGATGCTTTTCCGATTTCTTTGATCGGATGAAGGCTATGGAGGACAAGCAATTGGCCGACGAGATGAAGATTAAAGATCTTAACACGACGATCGAGAAGTTGCGAAAGGCGGAGAGCGAGGCTCGGGAGAAGGTTACGGCGACGCTCAAACTTCACGACGAGCTTACTAAGCAGGTCGAGGACTCGAAGGCGAGAATTGCTGCTTTGGAAGACGAGATAGCTGGGAAAGAGAAGAAGCATGCCTCGGAGCTCAAGGAAGTGAAGATTTATTGGTCTTGGCTTTCTCGTGTGGAGGTTATTGAACAATATAGTGCTGGTCAATATCTTGGTTGGGATCCAGTAAAGGAACGGACGGAGTTCGAAGCGGCGTTCCCGGAGCTTCCCAAAGGCGTCGAGGCAGGTCCTTCGCCCTTGCTTCCTCCAACGGACCCTGACGTCATGGAGGAGGGTGCTCCTCATCTTAATGATGTTGATCCTAATGAAGGCGTCGGAGATGACGAGGGCGTCGACAAGGAAGCCGTCGTTGAAGATTCTGAAGGTGAGGACGAGGGCGAATATGAATACGAGGACGCGGATGGTTCTTCATCGAGCTCTTCTGAAGGCGAGAATGAATCTTTGTAACTTATTTCGGGATCGTCTTCCACTTGGGCTCTTTGTAAATGTCCTTCTTACTTTCTTTTGTTTACGCGTCGCCGGTCTTTGGGGCGTCCTTGATCTTTGTAAATACTTTTGTTTACGCGGATTACCTTTTTTTGTACGCTCTGTGGCATTGTGTACTTCGAGAATAGGCGTCTTGTATACGCGTAGGTGATTTCTTCTTGAATATGCATTGGATACTTATTGTTCCTTTCTTTACATTAGAATTCTGCTTATCTTAACTTTTGGTGGGAGTATTATCTCCTTTCGGCGAATTCGGCTTCAGATCTTCTATGGAGTCAGGTTTGCCAAATATTTCTTACTTGCGACGCGTAGGTTGATCTTTTGCTTTAACGTCTTATCTTCGAGGTTTTGAATTTTCTACCCCTGGTATTGTTGTGGTCATTGCGGATGCTTTTGTTATGTTGTCGGCTTACATGAAGGTTGGGTCCAGCATTTCCTCCGAACCCGAAGCGAGTGGCGGACATAGGTCAGCGTGTGATTTTATCAGCTTGTGACGTTACCCCTAACTTTATGGTGGATCCTTTGCCGCACGCTAGCGTTAGGTTGACGTCGAACTCTTTTAATCGACGGGCCTATTCATCGTGTAGCGTCCGATTTCTTGATTGATTGGACTTACGATGCCGGTGGACGCCTCCCAGCCGGTTTGGCGTTTTGCCACTGGATTCATGACTCTCAGAGGGGCCGTTGAAGGCGCGAGTACGCGTTCCTGGAGAGTGGTCGTGGCAATAGGTTTCCCTTCTTTGCTCAGCGGACTGTGCCGGTTTCGTGAGGTACTGGGCTTCATTCCCCATTACCATTGCCACACGTCACTAACAATCATGGGAAGCGTGGACTCGGAGTCGGCGGTTTGGCTAACGTTGTGTACGCGTTGATGGAGCCTTGAACGTGTAGACTAACGAAACTCCTCCCCGGCGCGGATTTTCGCCGCGGCCTTTTGTAGCTTTATGTTACGTCATAGACACAGAGCAAGTGATTTTGGAAACAAAACAACTCAACATACTTAACACGTTGGAGAAGAGAAGAGCGTACTCATAGATTAATAGAAAGATGCTTCATAGACTAACAAACTTTGACGCTGACGCCTACCCCTAATCGTCACGACCCCTTGTCGCTCCGACTCTAAGATAACAACGCTAACTTATTGAAACTCTTGAAAGAAACTAATTCTACTCATGCGAGAAAAAACACAAAGAAAATAATGCTAGAAAATTTGAAAATTCTTATCACTTTTGTTGGGCTTGACTTAGGGCGGGTGGTGCTTCAGGAACATGCAGCTTAAGTCGTCATTCTTTGTTTGGACTTTTTGCTCGTACTTACTTGGTGGATTGGTATCTTCTTGTTTGGCAAATTTTTTTTTTCTGGTCGCGTCAAGGATTGACTTTCCACCCCTAGATTTTTCTTCATGATTCTTTAATTGCTACGCTTCCTTCTCCTTACCCAACGATGCCTTTGTAGCATTTCTTACCCCAATGCTATAGCATTCTCTTGCGACTTGAAGCTCGCCTTTGATCTCTTGGATCCCCCATGGGGACAGAAATTTCAGGGACTGGTAGTACGTTGAGGATACGGCTTTCATGTCGTGTTACCAAGGTCTTCCAAGGATGATATTGTAAGGCGATTCGATCTCCATAACTGCAAACTTTGCTTGTATGTTGATACCCCTGGCATAGGTTGCTAACGTAATCTCTCCTAACATGTTTGCCACTTCACCACTGAATCCTACCAAAGGAACGTACTTCTTTGCGACGTCGTTGTTAGAGAGTCCGAGCTCTTTTATGGCGGATGTAGTGATTATATTGGCGGAACTCCCGTTGTCTATGAGGATTCTCTTCACCAGGCAATTGCTAACGGTGAGGGAGACGACTAACCCGTCGTGATGCTCTACCATCTCGTTTGGTTCCTCGAGCGTGATCGGGTAGTTTCTTCTGATACGGCGGATTTGATAGACTCGCGTCATATCACTATCATCGCGTAAGATCTTGATATTCCTTTTAGCGGCGGATGCAGTGTAACCGCTCGCGGAGGAACCTCCGAGGATGTTATGTATGGTTCAGGTATGACTTGACGGAGGTGGAGGAGGGGTGGGATACTTCCTTTCTTTCTTCACTCCTTCGAACGCGTTCTTTCCTTCTCTGGAGAGCAAATCCCTCAAATCTCCCCTCTTTAGCAGCCTTAATACCTCTTTGGTCAGAGTGTAACAACCATCCATAGTATGACCTGTGTCATTATGAAGTTCACAATACCCCTTCCCTGTTCCAGGTCTTCTTCCTGGACTCAGCTTCTTAGGCCATTGCACATCACGTAGCCCTTCCATCGCGCTCATAACTCGCAACGCATCAGTCTTCATGGAGATATTTCTGTCGACCATATAAACGCTATCAACTTCGCTCACATTATGCACCATTTGCGGCTCTCTTTGGAACGGCTTGTTTCTCCTATCGTGGCGTTCCCCTCGTTCTTGATGGCGGTCATTATATCGACGCTGAGGAGAGTTACTACGCGGAGGAGTCCGTTTACGCGGAGATCGAGAATTTTCTTCGGCGTGTCCTAGGAGATCTTCCTCTAAGCGCATAGCTTCCATGGCTCTTTCCCTTCTTGAGACGAACGAATCAGGGCGAGTCTTTGTCAATTCCTTGTATAGGTCACTATCTCGGGGGAGAGCACGTCTGAATGCGTCGGCAGTAGTGGATTCGCTACAATCTGGGATTGTGACCTTCTTGTCATTGAAACGCTTCATGAAGGCTCTTATGGTTTCGCCTTTGTTCATGCGCATGTTGTGGAGATCTTAAGGTTGTTTTGCGAACATCTTACTGCTGGAAAATTGTAATCGGAACATGTTGGAGAGCTCGGCGTAGGAAGAGATACTTCCCTTGGGTAAGTGGATAAACCACGTCAAAGCTAGGCCTTTCAGCGTCGAGCTAAAGAATTTGCACATCATTGCTTCCCTTAGCTAGCTCTGGCTCGATTGGACTTGTGGAGAGCTTGGCTTTGTAGAGTAGGATGTGCTCCTCTGGATCATCGGATCCGTCATAGACGGGGAGATCAGCGACGGTGAATTTCTTGGCTATCTTCTGAGCGGCGATAGCGGCGACGAAGGGACTTTCTTGATATCCGAACTCATGCTCAGGGACTATGGACTTAGGGGCTCCGGACATTAACATCATCTCTCTTCTTAGGGCTCCGACTTGTTGTGCTACGAGCGTGGCGACAGCGCTTGGGGTCATATTTTCCTCAGGTTTCTTCTTTTGAACCATTTCTCTACGAGGAACGTAATCATGGTGCTCTTGGGGTCTGTATATGTCGTCTTCTTCGACGGCGGCGTCTAGGTCGAGACGTCGAACGACGTTTTGACCACGGACATAGGTGTGTGGTCCTGCAGATCCCGCCTTGAGTTCCCTGATTATTGAATGCAACCTCTCGTTCTCCTTAGTAAGGTCCAGCGCCGTTTTCTCGCTTGCGTACATGGCTTCTGCTTGGACCTTCTCGAAGGAGTTGAATTGTGCTTGGACGGCAGCTACGTCAGTTACTTCGCCGTCTACCCCCTGTTTCTCTACGGGAGCATTTCTTTTTGGAATACTGGGAGTATTCTCGAGATCTTTCCCTGCGTCTTTGTCCGCTGGAACGAGAGGAATCGTCGCAGGGTCTTCTTCCTCGAATCTCTTTTCGCTGTTATGCGGGTTGTTGGTCGGATTCGTCATGATTTTCCCTGCAAAAAAGAAGTTCTTTTCGTATGGAGAGACGATACCTTTTTGATCCAGCCCCACGGTGGGCGCCAATTGTTTGTAGCTAAATTACCAACGAGATGATAACTAAGCAATTGTAGGGCAAAGATCAAAGAATATGGTATAATCTCAACACTCAAAAATGATATAGGGCGATATAGGAATTTAGGGTTTGAAGCTTGCACTTAGTATTACTCGTATGGTGGCTCCATGATTACAAAGCAGGCGTTAGCCTCCTTTTATAGGCTAACCCTAATGATATCTTTTAGGAAACGAGATCTTATCTCTTCCTTTTATCTAATGACGATATAATAATAAGGTAATTAAAAAGATATTCTTTTTCGTATCTTTTACCAATTACAACAATATAATAAGAAATAAGATAATATCTACTCGGCCGACTTAATCTTCAAGGAGAACGAGATCTTTGCCACATCTCGTCACGTCGACGACATCTTCGTTCCTTCTCGTCATGTCGACATGATCACTCTACGCATAGCTTATCACGCGTTCCTTACTCTCGTATTTTTAGGCACAAACAGTCGTCAATCTTTTTTTAGTTGTTCTCTTTTAATTACTCTCTTTTTTAGTTGTGTGCGTTTTAAGCTTCAGAGGTCAGGTTTCATCTGAGGATGTGAGGGAAGCAAGTTATGCTAATTGTTCTTTTCTTACTTATTTGATTCAGATTGAGAATTCACTAGAATAGTTGGTTGGTGCATCTATTCCTGACAAAGCAATACTAGGACACCTAAGTCACTTTAACCTCAGTATCCTTATTGTTAGGTTTAAATAAGGTGTCAAAATTTTGTTTAGGTGGGTGATTCTGCTGAAATGTATAATATTTTGTTTAGGTGGTTTATATAATGTTTAATCCTGTTTTCTTATAATTCTGACATATTGTTCATTTATGTTCAGGTCTGTCTTGGGGAATTGATGAACGTGGATTTAGATGCCTTTTCCAGCTTTGGTGAGGTTACTGAAGGTGAGCTCCTGCACATGTGCAGTATAAAAACTATATCCTTAGAATTTTGAAACTTTGTGAGCTTACGAATTTCAGACTTAAACTCAACATAAATTCACATCATCTCTACGCATGCCTGATTTTTTTTTCCCTACCTCTATTTCTTTAATTTTTCAGAGGGTCTCAGTCTAGTGATCTGTTTTCTGTTACCCGTTTCAAGCCGAGGAGGGTGGAAGATGTTAGGAAATGGCGGTTCATTAGGGGCTCAACATTCACATGAGTTTGGTTAAGTGATCTTTTGGTTTCAAATTTATTTTTCATTTCCTTAATCTTTTAAATAATGCAAGGTTGAATTAGAATTGCAGTTTAATTCTTTTAGTTGCGATTAGTGTCATATTTGATTCTTAGCGTTGTGGAAATCTGTCATATTTGATTCTTAGCGTTGTGGAAATCTGTTTTTCATTTCTGTAAAGTTTAAACCTTTTATATTATACATCATACTTGATCACAATCTTTTCTATGTGTTGTTGTTGTATCATTTGAAATTTGAAAGTACATTTTCATCAATAATTACATTGTTTGACTCATTTGGTGGGTCTCATATTTCCTTGATGTGTTTTTTATGAATCAGGTTGAAAGTGCAACAGCTCCCAGATTCTGCTCAAGGTACTAGAATCCCGTACAAATACACAAAAAGGGCTAGAAACCATCATGTGTGTGGCCCGTTAATTATGTGATTTTGGTTTATTATGTATTTATATTTGATTTTGATATGAAATTAGCATTTCATAAAATCTTTGACTCTTAAAATTTACTGCATTGATTTCTTCAAGTCATAGAATGTGTCTTCTAATTGTACCTTTGGCCTCTGCTTAAAGTTACAGTGGGGGTAATGGTGCTATACATGTTACTATATATTGATATTGTCTTGATGCTGCTATACATATTGTGTTAAGAAAAAGTTTTTTGCAAGACCCTCAATATTAATGTATGTGTTTTATCCGCAGTTGCAAGGCGAGTTCCAGTTTTCTTTGGGTTTGGTTGTATCGCATGTCCTTGAGCACGTTGCATCTGAGGTATGGTTTCATTTGATCATCCACCTTAATCTATGCTTTCATCTTTAGCCTGACAGGGATTCCATCTTAACCTAATTTTGTACTTGATTACTCTCCTTCGTTTGAAAGGTAACACAATGGTATACCCGTCCTGGAAATTTCCACGTATATATTTCGCCTTCTTGCAGGGATGAATTTATAGTGTTTCCTCCATTTTCCCCGAGAGTTTATCAGATTCTTCCGCTTACTAACCATTATTTTATTGTGTCAGGGTTGTACTAAGATGACATCGAAAATTGGTGAGTCCGGTGTTGGTGGTAATTGGAAGCCTGCTCATGGAACTGCACATTTTGGGCGGAACGTTCTCTCTCAGTCTCAGTGAATCATTCCATAGAGGAGTCAATACCTTCTCTCCTGATGACAAAAATTTTCATGCTGAATATGCAATGGAAGCAATCAAAGTAATACTATTTTGATACTTAATTGTTCTATAATATTTTGGTAGTGTTTAAATATTGATTTTTGGATATGTCAATTTATATTGTATGGATGTTTCAAATGGATTTGGACGCAGTTGGGTTCCACTTCGATGTTGAAGAGTGCATCACCTCTCCATTGTTGGTAAGCTTACTTCTAAAGCATGAATAGAGAATAATTTTAATTACTTTTTTAGTTATTGTGTTCTACTGCTTGCTAGAGTTAGTTCTTTGAACGATATTTGATGTGAAATATTTATTTCATATTAGTATCTTGGTGAAGGAATAATGTAGTTGTTCATATGAAGATTGAAGTTGGTTGTTTTTATTATGGTTATTGGATAAAGTTGTAAGTTTTTTTTTTTGGAAAGGTAACTCTGATTACTATTTGATTTGCTTTATTTATTAAGGTTGTTGGTTGTATTTATAAAAAAATTGGTAGGTATTGCTAAAGTAAAAATTGGATAGTTTTATTTGCTTTTACGAAAGGTAATTCTAATTATCGTGCACTCTCTCCTTCTTTTCTATTCTCTTTTCATCTCCTTCAGTTTTTCGAGGAGATTCAAATCAAGTTATGGCTGCTACAGTGGGAATGATTGTTGGTCAGAGTTCATCTGCAACGGAGAAGCTGCGAGTTTGAAGGAAGAATACCTCAAACTCCTTATTTGAATTTCGCCCTCTCAATCATGAAGGAAATCTCTGTTTCTTCGATTTGATTATCTAATTCTGGTGTATCTGTTTTGTTTTTGCTGATTTCAATTGTATTGTGCAGTAGTTGTATTGATTGAACATGCTGAAAGTGTAAGTGTGTAACCTTATTCTCTCTATTGTAAATTAATTGGTTATTCGGATTGATATTAAGCATAATCCAGACCCGGTTGGAAATGGTTTAGGTGTGATTACAGTGTTGGAATGAAAAGAACAAGATTGCATTGTGCCTGGACAGGCAACACCAGTTAAATTGCTTGACAGAAAGGTATGTTCTTTTTGTTCTTTCTATATATCTTATATTGGGTCTAATGATTCTGAAGTACACCGTATTTAGATTATTATTGAGCAATGATTTTTGACTAATTGCATGTTCTCTTCACTGGTGTGCTTATATACATTTTCTCAAAAATGTAAGGAGATGTCTTTTTATCTAGATCCTTCATTCTTGAAGGAAGTTTTTGTTTTTTGCAAGTGATGTGGGACATCAGTTGCATGTCATTCTTAGTACTCTGAATAATATAGTCATGGTTGCTTTTTTTAACCTATTGTGGAGGGAAAATGTGAAGAAGGGAAAACGTTTTTGGTGCTTTTGGCTCTTCTGAGAAAGCTAGCTTAACATTAACAAAATAATATGACAATCAAGAATTGATGGTAATTAAGTTGGATTCCTTTACACTGAGTGACTTTTTTGAAATTCGACCTGATTACAATCATTCGTGCATGTATGGCCTATTGATATTGAATTCAAGCTTCTCACAAGACTGAAAAGAGTTTGATGCAAACTTAAGATAGTAGGAAGGGTAAGGCGCCTTCTTTTCCGCCCATGTGTTTTTGGTTCTCTTTTAGTTATTTTTTGTCGGGCGGAATTGGAACTGTTTGTTGATTGTTGTGGATTGTGGTATTCCTTTTTTATGTGGGATTTGATGATCAACTTAGTTGTTTCCTTTCCATTGTAGCTTTAAAAAAGAAATTTTAGTCGCCACTGGATTATTTTTATAATATATGATTTTAGATGAAAGGCTTGATAGCCATCAATCACGGTTTGTTTTAAAAAAAAAAATCAACTCATGTATCTTTGCCAATGAGCCACCCTATATTTACCTCATCTAATGTCAAATTAGAAAATGGCCCATTTTTCAGTACCTCGTCTAACTACATTACACCATACGCTCATACTCTTATTTCGTATCCATTATATATAGGGTTAGGGTGAAAGGCATACATTAGGATGAACTTGCTCGACAACGCAATGTTCTAATGGCGAAGAGTATGTAACATCTCCTTGCTGCAAATATTTTCATATTGTGTTTGTGTGTATGTCTTTGTATATGTATGTTAGCTAACTATTCTAGCTCCATGCTATTATCTTTTTTTGATCCTGCTGGGGTGTTTTTTGATCCTGCTGGGGTGTTTTTTTATCCTGCTGGGGTGTTTTTTGCTCTCTGTTTTAGTCTATTAGCGAGTGTATATCTTTTTTACCCTTTTATTCAATTAGAAACTCATGTTTGGTTTTCTGCTCTATTTCTTATCATCTATAAATGTACAAGGTATTGAAATTATTATATTATTACTCATGTCTGATCAGTCTTAGCATTGCAATGTGTAGCGAATGCAACAAAATTTAGGATTTGAAATCACTTGGGGTGGATGCTAACCATTTTTTTATTTATTTAACTCCTTTTTAATTACCTTCCACCCTCTTTTTTCTGTTTTAGGTGTATAAGATTTTGGTTTTCTTATTTAAATGAATTTTTGGTGTTTTTTTTTTCTAAAATGAAGGAATTGACATGTGATCTATGGGAGAACAACCTTTTGTATGTAGTTTTGAGTGGTTGTTTACATATTTTTTTTAAAATGGAGGTTTGGGTAGAGATGAGTGTTGTAAAATTTGATTTTTAATTTTTACAATTTCAATCTGTCATTGTGGTTTTGTGGTGTCAGTTTAGCAATTCGGATTTGTATGATTTAGGTATTTAGGAATTTAATAGTGAGAATGCAGTGTGGCATTTGAGTTTGAAAAGAAAAGCATGAAGGTACAAGCAAAGAGTTGATTTTCGGTTTCAGAAGTCTTCTCCTTCTCAATTGCTCTTGATTTGGATTGTTGTTTTTTATTTGATTTGTATTCAAGACCGATGTGTTATTATATTTAAATTATGTGTTTGTCTGTTATTGTAGAGATTAGGGTTACCTTTGTTTGCTTCCGTGTTTTCAATCCTCTATGGATACAAATGATTTTGTGTCTGCTGATTCATACTCATACCAATATCCCCTTTTTGTGTTGGAATGCATATGACAACATAACCAATTAACTCCGAATTCAAAGATGCAAATTTTTTTACTGTGGGAAATGATTTATTGAGCAATTTTTACCTTGAAATCTGATGTGGGTGCCTTCGGTTTGAGGAATTTTGAATCATAGGTAGATATTATTGGGTAGCTTGAAACAGCAACTACAAGCTTTCGGTGAGTTCCGCTAGGCTTTGAACTTAGAGGATCTTCTACATGTAAAAATTTATCTTGGTCCTGCCTATTTTACTTAACATCGAGTCATGTGAAAGAAATGTTATGCATGATTAGTTGGATGAACTCACCTGTTTATTTACATAAATCTTTATCGCAAGGAGCTTTCAACAAGTGGGTCGGCATATGAGTTCCTTTGCCAGACAAGCTCAGTAGACTTCTTGGCTAGACATCAGTTTGATTTCAATGCTCTACATGAAGGCATGTAAATTCCTATCTGATTGACAAATATGAGGTCAAGGATTTTTCTTTTCAATCTATTGTTTTGCTATCAAAACCACTACCCCTAGATTCTTTATAATTGGTCAAACTGGACACTCTACACTACATGGTGTTAGAGAATGCTACATAGAATTATAATGATTTTATTGTAATAAACACTACGTTGTGTAGCTAATTATGGTCTATTTGTGCCCATTTAGCTGTTGCCAATTCTGCAGTTATTTGGCAAGCATGCCTACATAAATTTTTGACACATTATTGCTAAATAGTTGTATTTGTGTTTCATGAGTTTGTTGGAATAATTGTATTACATCATGTGAAAATGATATTAGTGTAGCATTAATTGATTGATATACTAATTTACTATCCATCTTTGTATGGATTCCAAAATGAATACTCTGTAACAGTTGCTGTAAAAATTGGAGGTGACCCAAGAAAATGTGAATGAAGTTGATCGGAAGCAGATGCAGCGAATGGTATCGGTAAATCATAAGTATGAGTATTTTAATCAGAAAACTCACGTAGTGATTGTTGGCGTCCGCTGATGACGTATATCCTTATGTTGCCTATACTTTCAATAATCACATTATTATATACTCCAAACTCTTTAGGTTTATCCGGTGACGGAAAAATATGTTCTTCAATGTCCACACAAACCACACCCGAAAATTAATTCAATTAACTTTTACTTTCATTCACATAACTAAACTTTTACGGAGGAGATTATTTCATTTAATATCTGTCCAACATGCATGACAATGGTTGTTTAATTGGGATATACTACTATACAACAGTTTGAAATATGAATTAATTATAAGAAATATTAGGTGATTAAGTATTACAATTATATGGGAACGGAGCACTATCATATGGCAAAATTACTTTCAATAATATCAACTATCCACCTTCAACCCAAAATAATATCAACTTACAAAATTACTAATTTATATACAAACTATACACATATATACTAATAATAATATGATGGAGATTCTGGTAGAAATTTCGGCCAAAATGATGACTAGGATCCCGAAATTTAGTGACTGGACATGATAGAACATTGTTATTTCAAATAGAACTTGGAATCACCTATAGCAAAACAAGCAACACTAGAGTTCATACTTTAATCAAAAGAGCAATTAAAAAGACAACTCTAACCCGACATCAGAACTACGCAACAAACGGAAACAACTGAATCCGGGCAAAAGATTCAGAAAATCCTAATCTCATACGCTACCAAATTAAATATTCAAGAGGAACAAACACACTGAAAGCACAACTCGGCTGGACCTAGAAACCGTAAAATTAGAGCCAAAAGGGACAAAAGCGAAAACTTAAAACCATACTCTGCTGGAAGCATACTCACCGTGCTATGGAGCTTCACCGGCGGAGACAAAGGACGACCCCTCCAAAGGTGAAGCCAAGAAAAACCGCACCAGGACCATCAACAAAAACAGGAGGACGAACGCATTAACAAACAAGAAATTGGCGATGACAATGGGAGAATGAACAAATCGGTGCACCAAATAACCAGAAATACACGAAGAAAGAAGCCAAACACACCATAGACTGTGGATTGTCTCTTCTCCTATGTTATGTGGGAATTTTATTTTGTATAAAACGCTAAAAAAACACTTTGACGGAGTACTAATCGAAACGAATCAAACTAGACCACTCATGACTATGTTTTATCTTATATATTGAAAGATATTTAAAAGATTCTCTCGATTTGTAAATAGTGTCAAAATTTGAAACAAGACAAACATTATGGGACGGAGGGAGTATTATTCATAGAACATTTATAATTTCTATAAAGATTGAAATATTGTATAATTTTGTGCATGCACGAGAATTAAGCTAATGATATATAATAAAACAGTATGACATTTCGAGAGTGCGAACGAAGCCAATCGCACATGGGGAAAAATAACCATACATCACAGTTGGGTCGTTGTTTACAAACATGTAAAACTAAAAACAAAGTGACCATAGGGTCTCTACGGCTGCCCGAAGAGACAATCCACCACCGTGAGTCAAACGCTGGGATTGGGGTAATTGTTGCATACTAAGGAAAAGGGAGAATAACCGAATAAAAACCATCAACTACTGCATGTAATAAAGGATACATGCAAACCTAACCGAATAAACACCATCAATATTATCCACGCGTATTGTTGAACGCGTACACCTGCAATATTTAACAACACAAAATGATAGCAATGTGCATATTTGTTATGATAGAGCACACACTAATATTATGCCGATCCAAATAAGTAGGGTAACCCTTAAAATACATAATGTCGAACCCAAAAATGTACAGTAAAACGTAGGCGTATGTGATAAAGAATTACACATCGACACAAAGGTCCACGAAACAAACACATGATCAAACTTGTCTGAGGGTGCACAAGAATTATTGTAAACGTAACAAATGACTAAGGGAAAATGCAAAGGAGATAGCCATATCAAACAACCAAATAAATAACGTCTGGCGTACCACGAACTAATCCCTCTCCGCTAGATGCCAGGCTAATCTTTGGGAACGACTACATCGGTGGGGGCAGCACTGGGGGTGACTACACGGGTAGTTTCAGTCTGGTCCATTGGATCAACTCACGGGGTGATGCAAAGGATTTAAGACAACAAATACTCACTTCCTTGTGTGGTGGATTAGCCTAATTCCAACGAAATGGCCACATAGTATGTGGAAGCTAGGTTGTAGCGGTCCAAATGTCAAACACGAGGCCGTGTGAAGGATTTGGATAGTCGGGTGGCGTAAACCTAATTGGGTAAAGCAAGGAAGGTGCAACAAAAGAAGATGACATTGCCAATGCACGGGCCCAAGTTCAGCCCAAAAATGAAAATTACCCATTTTACCCTTCTAAGAAAAACAGTGGATCAGAACTAAACAAGTCCCCGATGTTTGTCCTCTCCCGACCTAGTTAGACACTAGACATAGACCATGTAGAATCTTGGTTCTATCTTAATAACCAGATCCGATTGATCTCTAGTGCAATCGATTCGAGAAAAGTAAATAACAAAATGAGAACAATGGACACAAGAGTTGGTCACGCAGCTCGGTTTCCCTACATCTGCGAAGTCTCAGTGGGGAGACTCATCCCGAATAATGCACTAGATCAGAAAGGTTCAACAATGGTTACAAAAACACCAAGCAAGACGAGCAAGCTAAACCTAAGCAAGCTATTACAGAGAAGAAGCTAGGACGAAGGTAAAGAAAGAGATTTAGCCCCCTTTCAAGGCAAGACCAGCTTCAAAGAAGAAGCTACGAAGAACACCGAATGAATCTCTGAAGGCCACCACCGGAGGACTCAACTTCCACCGTGAGAATCATTGCGATCGAACCACCAAGAACCCTAGCACTCAAACTCTCTCTGTAATCTGGTAAGCGGCGAAGAAGATGAATTATAAGATAAACCCAAACCCAAAGAGTTATATAGCTTGTCAGATCATCGGACGAAGCATCAAAACATTGCGTTTCACCCAGTCTGAAGCAAGGAAGGCCAAATCACAGAAGCGGCCCAAAACCAAGCCCAAACAATTAGGCCCAAAACCACAGATACCAGAAACCATTTCCTCAAACACAATGCCATCTCGACCAAGCCTTAAGCCCGGGGTTGCATCACTGTGAGCCATGATCCCTGAACCATGATCGAGCCATACTTAAGCTAGCCTACTCTAGTCTTAGCTTGGTGCTTGCTTGACCTATTGTCGAACTATAGAACATACATATAGATATGGATTACACATTTACATATGACCTCCTAATCCATACATATTATTCTAACTTATCTGAACCTAGAGCATCACTTCAAGAGATGAGTTCCCATGCATCATCGACTCACTCCCACACATCACGTTTCATCATTGATGTGAAGAGCTTCCCTGCAAAAAACAAACTTGTTAGTAGGAACAACTTTAGTCCAAATGACCTCCTAATGGGATGGAGGTTATTTTGGAGTCTTTCATGGAAAACCTATCTAAGACTTTAAGTAAATAATCAGTCTGAGATAAATGCATAGACTTCTTAGTTCTATCTCGAGTGATAGTCACTCCTAAAATCTTTTGGGCAGGACCAAGGTCCTTCATGTCAAAGTGAGTTTTTAAATCATGTTTAACACCAGATATTGCAACCTTAGAACTACTAATTAACAAGATATCATCTACATACTACAGAACATACAAGGGAGCCTTAGACTGCACATTTTTATAGTACAAACAAGTGTCATACAAGCTTCTAGAGAACCCTAGAGATATCATACAAGAGTCAAATTTCCTATTCCATTGTCTAGGAGATTGCTTTAGTCCATAAATGGATTTATTCAGTAAGCAGACATGATCAGGGTTTTTATTACTAACAAAGCCCTGTGGTTGTCTCATGTAAATAGTCTCAGTTAGGTCTCCATGTAAAAAAGCAGTTTTTACATCCATTTGTTCAAGTTCCCAGTCATAAACAGTGGTCATAGCTAAGAGGAGTCTCATGGTTTTATACTTCACAACTGGGGCAAATATTTCATTATAATCTACTCCTTCTTTTTGAGTAAATCCTTTTGCAACCAATCTAACTTTAAATCTAGGTGGATCATGCAAAGTTGTGCCCTCTTTAATTTTGAAGATCCATTTACAGTCAATAGTCCTAGCCTTATCTGGTTTAGGAACTAATTTCCATGTTTGATTAGCATGCATGGATTGTATTTCCTCATTCATAGCAGTTATCCACTCATTAGCTTGTTTACTATTAGTAGCTTGTTCATAGGTTTCAGGAGTAGTAAATTTGATCACTTCAGCAATAGTGAAAGCAAACTCAACAATCTTAGGAAAACACCCAACAAAATTCACATCATATCTCCTATTAGGAATTCTAGTCCTAGGAGCCCTATCTCTAACAAGTTGATAATCAGAGAGAGGATGAGAGAGATTTTCACCCAACAGTTCATTATTAGCAGACTGTACATTGTGAAAATTTTGTGAGTTTTCAGTGTTACCTGCCCCACCTGATTGGTGAGGTTGTTGTACTTCATGGTTGCTCGAGCCACCTAGAGGTTCTTCTGGGTACTCTTGGTGCCAGCTTCACTTTGCTGGACACTTGGAGGATCTTCAACCTCCATATCCTCTTCTCCATAGGCCTCCTCTTGATTCACATCATAGAAGACTCCATTTGAGATGTTTGTACTAGCACTTGTACCTGTAGGCTCAGTAGAAGTCATTAATTTTGACTTAAAGTAATAGTCCTCCTCATTGAAAGTCACAGACCTAGAGGTTATTACTTTGTAACCTCCAGGTTGTATGAGAAGGAGTTTATAGCCTTTTACCCCATCAGGATAGCCTAGCATGATACACTTGAGTGCTCTAGGTTGCAGCTTGCCTTGTGATGCTTGAGCATAGGCAGTGCAACCAAAAGGTTTCAAGTGAGTTATGTTAGGCTTATTTCCAGTCCACATTTCTTGAGGGGTTTTAAATCCTATTATGGAAGAAGGGCTCCTATTAATGAGATAGGATGCAGTCAATACAACTTCTCCCCATAGGCTACTCTTCATTCCAGAAGTAAAAAGCATACACCTAGCTCTTTCTAACAAGGTTTTATTCATTCTTTCAGCAGTACCATTCTGCTGAGGGGTTCCAGGTACAGTCAAATATCTCTTAATACCATTTTCTTTGCAATATGTATCAAACAAGTTATTACAAAATTCTAAGCCATTGTCAGTTTTTAGACACTTCAGTTTATGGTTGGTTTGACTTTCAACTAACACTTTCCAAGACTTAAAGTTTTCAAAAGTCTCATCCTTTGTTTTCAGCAAGTATACCCATACTTTTCTTGAGTAATGATCTATTAGAGAAAGAAAGTATCTTCTTCCTCCAATAGTATCAACTTGAGCAGGCCGCCAGAGATCTGAATGAACATACTCTAGGGGATTGCTAGCAGTATAGGTTGACTTGCCAAAGTTGTGGGCAGTTTTCTTACCAAGCACATAGTTTTCACATAAATTCAGGTCACATGGTTTAAAGTCAATCATACCATTCACATACAACTTGTTAAGGCCAAGGTTGCCTAAGTGTCCAAGTCTAGCATGCCACTTCTTAGTAAGATCCAGATTATCATTCTTATTAACTCCTATATAGACATTAAGTTCAGGAGAAGCTGTAACATAGTACAATCCTCCTTTCTTAATGCTCCTTATAAGGACAGTGTTATTTCTAATCACTACCCTTATACCATTGTGAGTAATAATGTGACAATTCAAATCATCAAAGGCAGATTCAGACAACAAATTTCTCCTAAGTTCAGGTACCCATCTTACATTAGACAGAGTTCTAATCTTGTCATCATGCATTTTTAAAGCAACACTCCCTATTCCTTTAATAGATAAAGAGGTGTGATCTCCAAGCATCACTTCACCTCCATCACATTCAGTTAATGTCTTAAAGAATTTCTTATAGGGGGTGACATGCATAGTGCATCCAGAATCTAGGATCCAGGAGTAGCAATCAGTAGAGGGACTAACTACAAGGAGTTCATTGTTATACTGAGGGCATTGTTCACAAACATTAGAGTAATTCTTATCTTTTTCACTCTTATCTTTGTTCTTCTCATCTCTTTTCTTCTTATGACAATCAGAGGCATAGTGCCCTAATTTTTCACAGTAATAACACTTCACTTTGGACATATCTTTATCCTGAGGGTTGGTGCTGTAACGCCCCAAAACCGAGGACTGTTACAGCGCCAGGGATCCCGTGCTTGGAATCCCCACAGGCAGTTTAAAGGAACTGAAAAACTTTATAAAAGAACAATTCAAAATGAAAACAAGTTAGATAGCCTCACAAGAGATCCATACAAATACGTCGATGAAGACCTAACATGTTCATACGATCAAAATGCCAAAAACATGCTTCAAGAGAACTATCAAACCAAGTTTAGCCCAAACGCTACAAGCGCATCCAAAAAACCAAAAGATGGATAGTTTAACGAGAGTTTTATATTTTTAAACCAAAATAAGAGTGAACCAAAATAAACCCATCCTAGCTTGCATCAAGTCGCATGACCTCCTCCATACTCTGCAACAAACAGTCTGGGTACCTGACCATGTCAACAACACAACCTGTTCCCCCACCGAAATGGGGGTTAGTCTCCAACCAGACTAGCGAGTTATCTATAAGCAGAATATGAGTAATAGGGCAAGTAAAGGAATCACAGATTAGCATACATGTAAACCCAGTTATACTTTTAGCAATGATCGTCCATGAGGCATCAATTTACATGCTTATAGATATGAAAAGAAAGGTACATATATCTTATTCCAACATGTCATCAATTCAGACAAACCGTATCACCAATGTCCGTACTCATAAATGCATATCATGCACCAGTAGCGATTACTTACGAATTCACCAATAAACAAGCAATCAATCACAAGAAGCACACAAGCAAGTACATCAAGCAAATGAAATCCAATCGAAATACAATTTACGAAAACGTTTCGAAAACAGGTCCAAGTTTGTCTTGATCCCGAAGGTACCTTCTTGCCCGTACATTGGGCCAAATCATTCCTATACCAAAGGATAGGGAACGGAATCACGGGCCAAGTGATCTGGTCTACCCAATTGGCAAGGCCCACCAACGACCCACTCTTCCAGAAGAGCCATAATCGAGGGTGTTACGACATAAAACCGTTTGCAATCAAGTGAGGGATCGGAACAATCCTTACCCCACGAATAAATCACATGGACAATGCGTATACACCGATAACTTCACATAATCACATCTCAAGCATATAAGCACAATCACAAGGATTAACATATCATCAAGATTCTCGCGTAAGAAGACATGCTCAACATAACATATAATCATGTAAACACAGCAAAACATATAATAATGTAATCACAACAAAACATATAATCATGTAATCACAACAAATGTAGTCACTAATATAGCATTCATTTTCCATACTTCATTAAGGTTAAAGTTCATATACCATTTAGAAGTTTGATGAAATGCATAATCCGATATCATAAACTTAGCCTACGACACGCAAACGCTTATAAACAACTTGCCTCAATTGACGATCAACACAAGTAATCTGTTTGTCGTAAAAAGATGTCGCAAGGTTCACGAAACGGTCGCCTAAGTCGAACCTTCACGAAAAACGCCATAACTCATCACATATACATCCAAATCGAAAACCGTAAAATTCCTCATACTCGTAGGGAGATTACTCACCTTAAAAAGTCAGCCCCAACTTCCCAGAAATTACGAATTTTGCCCAGATTTTCCAGCAAGTTTACCAAATGGCCCAAAACTCAAATCCTTCCTTATTCCTCCAAATCTCAACTTCAAACAACCTATATCATCCATTACTTCCACCAATTTCAGTCCAAACATCAATTTTAACATAAACCCCTAAATTGAAAAACTAGGGATTTAGAGATTAGGGATAAATTCTCACATATGGATTAATTGAAAAGGGGTGGCGGTTCCAAGGTGGCGTGGCTGAGCTAAGGGCTGCGCAGCTGGTTGATGAACTGGGAGGTGCCGCCGCCAAAAGCAAGCTGCGAACAGCTGCTGTACGCAGTGGAGAGACGAGCGAGCTGCTGCGTGGGTGTGCTCAGGTGGCTGGCTGAGCTGTTGTGTGTGAGTTGAAGTCAAGAGAAGGGAGGAAGAACAACTGTTGCGTGAAGGGAAGAGATGGGGATGTAGAAGCTTGAAACAAAACGTGAAAGAGAGAGGTGGGGCCCAATGATAGTAGTTTGTAGAAAATTCTAGATAAAGGGGTGTTAATTTAATTTTGGGTATATATCCTTTATGTAGGGATAAAATAGAGTACGTCGGGTTTTTAATAAATCCCGATGAAACGAGGCAAATTCGACAATCGCTAATTACCCAATTATTTGAAATAGACAAGAACCCGAAGTTCTCAACTGAAATACGTAGCTATTAATATGAAAGCTTCCAGGAGAATCAAGTTCGACATAATTATACTGGAATATGTTACTACTAGTAAGTGAGCTCAATATCGCCATATATTACAGAGCCAATAATTTACGGGGCATTTCAGGTGCCGACGGCCTGAGGATGATCATTTTGCTCATATTAGCCTGGTGGGAGTTCAGGTGGCTTGTGGAAGCGCTAGCGGGTCCGGTCTGACGTTGGCGGTTGTCCTTGCCGTTGTCATTGCGAGCAAAGAATGGATTCAGCGCCAACATCCATCGGCCAAATGACTCGTACATTTCTGGGAAAATCTCTTTGCGTCGCACTTCCTCAGATTCTTTCTTCGAACTGGATTCTTCCTCTTGATGCTCATCAGTAAAAGTGCAGGATTCACGGACATGCCCTACTCTTCCACATTCAAAACATACCATTCTTAATCCCTCATATTGAATTTTCCATATTCTTCCATTCATGAGAAATTTAGCAAGCAGTGGTTTCGTGACGTCAATTTCCACACTCATTCTAGTATATCTTCCACGTTCCGCAACACTCGTTTTGGTGTCGATCTTGTTAACCTTTCCGATCTTCCTCCCAATTGCATTCAACACCCTATCGTCAAAATACTCCATGGATAAATTAGGAATGTTAATCCATGTTGTGATGAATTTGATTGTTTCTTCCGCCGCAATGAAGTTAGGCGTCCATCTTTGAATTGTCAAGTAGCTTTCGCCTATCATCCATGGTCCTTCCATTAGCACATGGTTGAGATCTTCTTGGTTTTTCTGAATCTGACCACGTAAAAGTCATTGCCAATATCGATCATAGCGAAGTCTCCCTTCGGTGCCCATTTCTTCGTCAGTGTCTGCCTTAAGTACATATAGCCTGCGTTTTGATCGAAAACCTTGATGATAAGAGCATTCCTCCAATTGTTCCTTATGCGTTTCTTTTATTCTGCCGAAAGTAGTATAATAGGACAATGTGGATCATCTTCAAAAGATGGCAAATCATCCAAGAACATTTCCATGTCTTCAGGTTCATCTTCCCAACAAAGGTTATCGTAGTGAGTGTGTTGGCCTTGATTGTTCTCACCGGTTAGGACATGTGAGAAAGATTTGACTCCATGTGTGCGTTCGAGTACATGGTATTCTTCCGCCCAATCCTCATCCTGCACATTCCTCTCTTCACCGCCTCGTTTAACCTTCTTGTTCGATCTTCGGAGGAGATCTAACTCCTCTGGTGATGAATCCTTGTTCAACGTAGGGTTATCCTGGTGCATAGGAGCGGAGTTTCTTGGGAGCATTGTCATATTTAGTAAAACGTATTTGCCCTAAATCAAAATATCTTTAACCTTTTCCAAATGTGTAACAAATAAAATTTGGCTACTTGATTTGTTATCGACTTTTACATATGAGAACATTTCAACAAAAACTATATGAAAATCGCTTATAAAATTTGTTGTAACTAACATCTAGACTAATATTTATTTGAAAATAAGTCTTTGAAGTTGCATTAGAATTTATTATTTATTAGTATTTAATTTATATAACTACGAGTTTTATTTTTTAGATTTAATTCATGAATTTCTTTTAATTCATTAATTCATCAATTCCTATGTAGTAATTTACTAAAGTAATTATAAAATTATTAATATAAGTATATTCGTGCATGACACGGGTCTATACACTAGTTTAGATTATTCACCAAGACAGGTTGAGTTTATACGTGTGCAATTGAGTCAGTTTATTAATAAGTATATTAAATAGTTTAATTTTTTTTATTAATGATGATATCAGATTTTGATATACTGTTCGAACTAGGTTCCGTGATCGTGTTGTTTTTTACTCGGACGGTTAGGTTTTGACTACGGACATCATCATTTAGAGATATTAAAATTAGCAAAACTAGTTAAAAAGTTAAATTACTTTTTGGCACCATATTGATGGGTTTAACATTGATTAAATATCAATAACATTTACTTTCATCTAAGGTAAACTACTTTTTTGGCACCACATTGATGGATATAACATTGATTAGGTATCAATTACATTTAATCTCATCAAGGCCACCTTTTTTATATATATATATACTAGATTTTGATCATCGCGCTTCGCACGAGACTCTAAAAGTAATATTTACATATATGTAATACTCTTCGTTTTTTTCGAGTCTTATATTATAATATTTATATATGGTATTTATGTTTGACTTTATTTTCATTGAGCGAATGTCAATCCGACCACATATATTTTATAATATAGTGACTATAGTTGGCAAGATAGTAGGTAATCAATTTGTAACATATATTTGTTTCTTTTGGTTTGATATGGTTGTTAGGTGATTTTTATGTATTGTAATTAAAGTTGTTAATCAGTTCAGTTAAGTTGCGTTTGGATTGAGAATGAATTGGATCAGTTTAGATTATTGGTTCAGAAGGGTTGGGTGACTTGGATCTATACATGTGTAGTTGAGTCAATTTATTAACTAAATGTATTAAATAGTTTCATTTTTTTATTAATGATATCATATTAGATTTATTGTGTTCGAATTAGATTTCAGTTTGACGCGATCATGGTGTTTTTACTCGGACAGTTAGGTTTTGACTACGGTCACCATCATTTAGAGCAATTAACATTAGCAAAAGTAGTTAAAAGTTAAATTAATTTTTTGACACCACATTAATTGATTTAACATTGATTATGTACCAATTACATTTACTATAATCCAAGGCCAACCATTTTATGTATATATATATATATGTGTGTGTACACTTTATGGTAGAATACTAAATACAGCCCACCTAAATTACCAAATACCGCCCGGTCTCTCGCGTTATGCGAGAGAGGGACACCTCGCATAACGCGATAATTAAAAAAAGGCCTTTATGAGAGATGTTCATCTCTCGCGTAACGCGAGATTAACATTTTAAAATTATGCTATTTTTTGTTAATCTCGCGTTACGTGAGGGATGTGCTTCTCGTGTAACACGAGAGACCGGACGATATATGTTTGATAACTTAGGTGGGCTATATATAGATAATGTGTTAATAAAGGACGGCATTCCACTTACAACCACCGATGAAAGCTTCTCAAAAATACTACTATCTGAGTAGAGGTGTGGTCGGTTCGTGCGGCGGTTCATGAACCATGAACCGCCGGTTCAAGGTTCAACATATGCTTGAACCTAAAGCTAAATCTGGAAGGGGGCGGTTTAGCCGAGCCGGTTTTGGTTTCGCTTTTGACCGAAAAACCGCTGATCTTTGAACCGGTTTGCTCTTAAACCGGTTCGCTCTTGAACCAGAATAGTTTTAAAAAGAATAAAAAAAATATATAGAATTTATATTTTTAAATTTTACTAACTTTTTTTTAATGAGCTCAAATACTTAAGTCAAATAGAGAAATTAAGTCACTAAAGGCTTGAAACTTGTAAGTAATTTGTTGTCTTTATATACACAAAAATGAGAGTGTTTTTTTTTCTTCTAATTTTCCAATGTCGAAAGCTCTTTTATTACCAACATAAAACATTAAAAAAAATTATCAACCTCGAACAGGCAATAGTAGTCTAAAAAGAGTATTATAATAATACTTTATGAGAAAAAAGTTTCGGTGCAAATAACTCTTAACGTATGAAAACGAATAGATCGCGTTCACATATAACATGTCAATGTTCATATTCAAGATGATAATGTTCATAATCTGGGCCATAAAATTTTTAAACATTTTCAGTGAGGGACGCAGTGGGCCAGTGGCATACTTATAATTAGTGCAAACTTTGTTTTTTTTCTTCTCAAAATTTTTATCGCCAAGATTATGAACATTACAACTCAAATTATGAACATTAACTTGTGATATATGAACACTAAAACCTTATTTTCCCTATGTTAAGCTTTATTTTCACCAGAATTTTTCCCCACTTTATAATATATAAATTGTATAATCCTTTACAATAATCCCCAAATTCCGTACGTTCAGAGTTTAGATATACATATATATCGATATATAGGCGTTAAGTTTGACTGCAAAATTTTGCACTCTTCAACAAGCTAGATCTGGAAATCAAGGATAAAAAATGTTATTTTATTTTAGTTTAGGTCGTAAGGATATCTTAAGCAATTCCAGATCCCGTCAAAACTGGATGGCTTACAAGTAGCAAACGGATTATCTCTCCATATCACCATTGTAGGGTTCGTGTATTTAATTCCTCAACTTGAAATTTTCCTCTTATATATAATATAATAATATATTTCTCCTCAGATTCAATCAATATCCCTTTATAAATACACACATATACACAACACTAACAACAACAACAACAAACTCAGTCTAATCTATGTCATCAAATCTCCTAATCCTCGTCTCCCTGGCCGCCTTATCGGTGGCGGCTCATGCGGTGGTTCCATCATCGGCCACCTTCAAACTAGTCAACTCCGGTGACTTTGGTGATTACATCGTCGAATACGATGGCAATTATCGAACCCTTGATATCTTCACAAGCCCATTCCAACTTTGTTTTTACAACACAACTCCTAATGCTTATACTTTAGCTCTTCGTGCTGGTTTGAAGCGGTCCGAATCCCGGTTCTTCTGGGTCTGGGAAGCGAACCGGGGCAACCCGGTTAAGGAAAGCGCCACTTTCTCACTCGGGACAAATGGCAACCTCGTATTGGCGGATTCTGATAGTAAGGTGGCGTGGCAATCAAACACTGCTAACAAAGGTGTAGTAGGGTTTAAACTCTTGTCTAATGGTAATATGGTGCTAACTGATGCTAAGGGTAATTTTGTATGGCAAAGTTTTGATTCTCCTACCGACACTCTTCTTGTGGGCCAGTATTTAAGGCCCAATGGGCCTACTAAGCTTGTTAGTCGGGCCTCGGCCCAAGTCAATGCTAATGGGCCTTATACATTGGCTCTCGAGCCTAGGAGAATTGTCATGTATTACAAGAGTAGCAATACCCCTAAGCCACTTTTGTACTTTGAAATTCTGAAGATGGATTCCAAGGATACCATCAAGAATGTCACGTTTGCGGTGGCTGCGGAGACAGACGACGATGGGCCCTACGCGTACGACCTCACGTTGGATTATGTTTCCCAGAACGGGGAGTTCGGAGGGTCGGCGGAGATAGCAAGGCCTATGTATAACGCAACAACGTCCCTGCTTAGGCTTGGGATTGACGGAAACCTGAAAGTGTACACTTATAACGCCAAGGTTGACTGGCATGCATGGGAGACGACTTTTACCCTCTTCTCTAAAGACTCGCCATATGGCCTTACAGACACTGAGTGTCAGCTTCCAGAGAAGTGTGGGGCCCTTGGGGTGTGCGAGGACAGCCAGTGTGTGGCGTGCCCTACGCCGAGAGGGTTGTTAGGATGGAGCAAGAGTTGTAAGGCGCCTAAGATTGAAAAGTGTCAAGGAAATGCAAACTACTTTAAAGTGGATGGAGTTGACCATTTCTCGGAAAAGTTTAATGAGGGAGATGGACCAATGAAGGTAAGTGAATGTGGGAGCAAATGTAGTAAAGATTGCAAGTGCATGGGCTATTTTTACAACAAGGGTAGTTTTAGGTGTTGGATAGCGTATGATCTCATGACTTTGACCAAGGTTGAGAACTCAACCCATGTGGGTTACATTAAGATTTCCGGTTAAGTTGTTGGTTTTGAATTTCAGTTTTGTGTACGTGTATTGAGTGCTGTGTCCTGTGTACTCTGAGTCTGTGACCAATAAGGAAGCTATAGATCATTAATTTGTTTTTTGTCTAACAAATAGCACAGACAACGCTCATTGGTCTTATGGGCTGGTCCAAGATATTGGCCCAAATATGGATGAATATAGGCCCAAAGTTTTGAGTAATTTTAATATGAATTAAAAGGGGGAATTGTACCTACATACTCCGTATAAAGTAATTTATGATTTGTTTGTTAAATGGATATTAAGGACACTAATCCAACCGACATAGACGGCGCAATTGCGTTTTCTGTAGACGGATGATTTTTTAAACGAAGAGAAGAAAACATGTACTAACCTACCTCTCGCGCCTGACGTTTGTCGTCAGCACCCACACCGAATCGTATATATTTATTCTCATCATCACATGATTTTTTTTTGGTTGAAATTATTCTCATCACATGATCGAAGGCATGACTTGCTTATATTTGTGCCCACAGTTTGTCGTCACTACTTTAGTCCCATTATTGGAATTTCACAGTAATCATCTTTGTGTTGTGCCCACAGTTTCTCGTATAAAATAAATATAATTCACATGAGAAATATACGACATATCAATATTTTCTTCTTCTCTTATCAAATGGATTTTATAACGCTGATCGATTACCGCCGTGAATTGATCGGTTGAAAGCATAGCATTGACAAAGTAACTGATAATTTATCATATACACTAATGTCGTGAATCATACCGTACGTATATGTGTCCAATAGGAATGAAGCAAGTGGGTGTCAATTATTTTTCGTCTCTTTTAGGCATGTTGTTTTGTGCATCGACATGACGTACTCGTCACGGGTCCATAATCCTATCATGTACTCTTTTTAACCATTATATTACTAAGTACTCCCTCCGTTTTTCTTTTTTCTTCTTCTTTCCTTTTTGGTTGTCTCTTTATTTGTTTATTCTTATCAAAATTTTCTACTTTTGATCATACATATTTACTACATTACTCTCATAAAAAAATTTCAATTACTACAAAACCCACAACAATTCAAATTACCTTTTCATTTTTTATCTCTCATCATTACTATACTCACATCTTAACCCTTTAATTTTTCTCTCTCTTTATTTTCTCATCTCAATACACACTCTCCTACTTTTCTTCTCTTCTCTTCTATTTTCTTAATATTTGTGTTTTTATGGAAGAGGAAGCAAATAGAGGGAGAGAAGGAGTAGAATAAATTAGCTAGCTTCTATGTTGACATGTTTAAACAACAATTCCAAAGTTAAGGACATACATATACACAGGGCAAACTGTTGACTTGACTGGTGCATTTCTCCTCTTCCTAATAAGTGCCAGGTGGCTCAATAAGTGCCAGATGGCTTGATATCATTGGACATGTCAACACATCACTTGCCAGCCAGCAGCAAAGCCGGAGCTTAGTCAGCGTGGGGTATTTGGTGCTAAGGCGGCAAGGCAAGGTTTGTTGGTGTATTGCTTTACAGCTGTCACAAGGCATATATATACTCTTAGGCAGCTAGATATTTTTAGATTGAATAAATCTATGATATTCTTTCTGAGAGTTTTAGCTCTCTTACAGCATTCCTGCCTGCCAATTCTTCTCACAGATAACTTGTAAATTCAGCATTAATCTTCAATCAAACAACTATACTGGTTCGTTTGATGATTTGCTTCTACATAAATCTCTCTTTCTACACAAACCTATATAGAGATTAGTGGAACGAAATTCTAGACTTTTTTAAAACGAGTCTATATATATAAAATTCATCAAAATCAGACATCGTTTGACTCCTGAAAATCTCAAATTACGAAACTCTCGCAAGTTGCAAAACACGCCGCCGCAATACTATTCGAGGTCAGAGACGTACCACAAGAGGTCTTCTTTTTAGCTCCTTACACATTTTTTCATGTGTTGTATCATTTTGAAGTGTCTCAAACTACTTCTTTTCATGTGTTATTTAATTTTAAAGAGTCATAAGATAGAAGAATATATTTTTATTGAATTGATATTTGTAGAAGATTCTACTAGAAAAATTGTGTTGAACTGTGTAGTGTATAGTGCTGTACTGATGTAAATATTTTATTCGTATACGTTTGATTAAAATTATGTTAAATTTTATGCAATTAAAAAATTTAGTCAAACAAGTATTCGCTGACATAAATTTCTGAATACACCATTGTAAATACATATACATCTACATATAACATATAAATTGTTGATTATATATACAAGATAGACAGTGCAAGTGTGTTACACGTATTAATGTGTATTAACTTAAGTGATAGATAACGCATCCAAAATTAATAAAGATAGCCTTTTTAATCCATTGCTTTTTCTAATTTAAATACAACCACAAACTCATATTTGTAATATTGAATAAAGATTAGCAGCACCCACCATGCACTTTCAGAGTATACCATTCGGCCACCATTGCTAAAATTTGTTTGTTTGTCCGTAGCTTTATTTTCAGAACATATTACATGTATATAAAACCGATTATGGATTTCGTATAAATATAATTTTAAAGGTTTAAAGGTGCGAATGAACAAACTACCTTTCAAAAAAATTAAGAAATTACACATATACAAACACAATATATGAAATTTTTACGTGACAATAGTGAGTAATGAAAATTACTCCGGGTAGTTAGTGACCGTACATTATAGTGGAGTATAAACGATAAGGCTTATTGCACTTGTCTGTGTCTGACACGAGGTTAACTTCGCGCGTTGCTCAGCTCCGCGCGGAGTTTCAAGAAATTTCAAAGTCCACGAATTCTGAATTCGTGGATTTATTTTTATTTTTTTTTGAATTTTTGAAGTTTCAAATTTTGAAGTTTCAAAGCTCACGAATTCATAATTCGTGAGCTTTTTGAAGTTTCAAAGCTCAGGAATTGTGAATTCGTGAGCTTCTTAAGTGTCGCGCGGAGCTAAGCTCCACCGAAAAATGAAAATGGTCATTCAAGACGTCCATCAGTCAATTCGAGTGCATTTAACCTCCCCCATTATAAAACATGCTGATGACAACAAGGTATATTTTTTTTCATAAGCTAAGATTCCACCTACAAGTGGGGCATGGAGCAGGTCGTTATTGTTTTTTATAGGGTCAAGTTCCCTATTACTCCGTATTACTTTGCTTATGAATAATTATAAATATTCGAAGTATCATAAAAAGTTATACATAAAGATGCCATATAGATGCCCATTAGACTACACTCGTGTCACTCATGTGGGCCTACTAGTTTAAATTGACACGTGTTCTTTATGGAAAATTTTATATTATTCATTTGAAAATTTTATATGTTTTAATTTAAATTCACTCTAAAACTTAAAATTTAATTTATCAAATAAGCAAATTAGGTTTAACTTTTTACTTGTGAAGACTATTAATAAAAATAAATTTTATTATCGAAAATCATCGTAATTTTATCCTAAAATATATTAACTTTCAAAGTAATTTGCAATCTTAATGGAATAGATTGTATTTTTATGTTGAAAGGAATGATAATATTTTAAGATTTATTTATCAATGTAAGTATGTAATATATTACTGTAATAATTAATATTAAAGATAAAAATAGTAAGCGTTTAATAACTTAGCCTAAAGGCTCTAAAAAGGTTACCTTAATACATAAAATAGATTAAGAATTTATTACTTGTATCTAGAAACATTTATTACGAACAAAAAATATGCTCCTTAATTCAGAATTTTATTGATTTAGTTACATCTTAATCTTAGTAGAATATATATGGTAAAATTATACTCGTATTTCTTGATCATAATAATATTCAACATATTATAATTTTACCAACAGAGGCTTTAGCTGCATTGCGTGTTGTAATTACTATTTTAGTTTAAAACGTGACTCATTTAATTCTTAAAAATGATATATCTAACATTAATAAACGCTATAGTAAAAGTATGACAAATTCGAACAAAAAAAATGTCCAATCAATATTACATAAATTTATAACGTTTAAGTATTTCATTATTTTAGTATAGCTAATTGAGGTGTTTTTTTTAAGCTAACATTAATTTATTAAGGTCAACATTTTTATTTCAAATGATGATAATATGATATCTGATGTTTATATTCGCATATTTAGACATAATTCAATCTTGTTTAATTCTATCACTATATTTGTAGCGTTTTTTAAGTTGTCCTCTGCCATGCCGAAGAATGCTAAAAATAGAGAAAAGATAAAATAAAAAGTTTTCGAGGAAAAGATAAATTTGAAATAGAAAATGAACATAATATATAAGATACGCATCCCCTATTGCTCACAATCACAGATTCGACCTCTATCTGCTCGCTCGCTCGCTCGCTCTCTCTTCGTATCCGCTGCTCTCTTCTTTCTTCTGGTCTAAATTGTTAGTCAACTTAACCTTTTGAATTTCTTTTCATCGTCACTGTGTTTTACATATTTGTAGTTGCGATTCAAACACCAAACCGCAATGTACTGCATTATTTAATAAGTTGATTGTGAATTTCGCTTGATCAAAATTACTAGTTTTAGTTGCTCATACCTACTTAGACTCGGATCTGTGTCCTAATTCGTTGCTTGTTTGATTTGAATTTGGTTTCACCGGACATCAGAATCGATTAGAGTTCCGGTTTGATTTGAAGAATCCATGGCGAGAAATCTGGAAAAAATGGCGTCCATTGACGCTCAGTTGAGGCTTCTGGTTCCTGGTAAAGTGTCGGAGGATGATAAGCTTGTGGAGTATGACGCTCTTCTGCTTGACCGCTTCCTTGATGTTCTCCAGGATTTGCACGGAGAGGATCTCCGTGAAACGGTAACCCTTCCGATTTTTCTGTATTTTTGAGTGTACATATATTATGGGAATATTTGTTGATTTTATTCGAATGGAATAAGTATCTCAATAGCGATTGATCTTGATCAATAGGCATGTGTCCGCTAAAAGTTCTTTCTTTTTGACTGTTTTTGTTTCACTATGTTTTGAATGCCTTATACGATATACTTCATGTTCTCTGGGTATAAGTATTGAGTTGTTTTTTCATTTTAAAGAGTTACTTGATCTTATTAATGATACTGATGAGGTTGTTTATTATAGGTCCAAGAATGTTATGAGCTATCTGCAGAGTACGAAGGGAAACATGACCCTAATAAGTTGGATGAGTTGGGGAGTGTCATGACAAGTTTGGATCCAGGGGATTCCATTGTTGTTGCCAAGGCTTTCTCCCACATGCTTAACTTGGCAAACTTGGCTGAGGAAGTCCAGATAGCTTATCGTCGTAGGATCAAGTTGAAGAAGGGTGACTTTGCAGATGAAAACTCTGCAACAACTGAATCAGATTTTGAAGAGACATTCAAGAAGCTTGTTGGGAAGCTGAACAAGTCTCCTGAAGAAGTGTTTGATGCCCTGAAGAACCAAACTGTAGATCTCGTCCTTACGGCACATCCTACTCAGTCAGTTCGTAGATCCTTGCTTCAAAAGCATGGGAGGTAATATCCCTGGTTTATATCTTTGGGCAATCTTGTTTTTTTTTACCTCAATGCCTTATACTAATGTATGATTATCCTGGAAGCTGGATCTATTATTGGCATTCATTTTGCATTGTTATGCCTTTTAGGATAAGGGACTGCTTAACCCAGCTTTATGCGAAGGATATAACTCCTGATGATAAGCAGGAGCTTGATGAAGCCTTACAGAGAGAGGTAGAGCCACTTCTCTTGTATTTTATAATTCTCTTAGTGGTCTTTGCATATGCATGCATGTCACACTGTCACCGGTGTAGAGTGCAGCATATACTATATAATTTCATCCTTTGCTTATGCTGAAAAGCTATTGACTGTAATAGCAATTTCTGTCATCGATAATTGGTGAACAAACTTTGAAGAATATGAAACGTCAAAAGGATATAAACAATTCTTACCCGAACAATGGAAGGATAAAAATATGAGAAGACATTTGTAGGACTTGGGAGATCTGCTTTCATGTTCTAGCTTGCTCATTAGGATTTTCAAGAACCTCATCTATTCATTATTTAAAAGTGAAACACGCTTCAGAAATTTCCTTGTCTCACCAGTTAAGGTGTCTGCTCTGCAGTGTCAGCTGAAAAAAACTGCATCTTATACTCCCAAGTCATAAGAAATCCATTAAATTGGATAAAGACTTCATATTATAGGTCCAACCAGAGACTAATCCAAGCAGGGAGCTAAAATTTGTCTCTGGTTGGATTTTGGAACTGTTATGGCTTAAATTTGTACTAAATCTTCACTTTCGGGACTAACAGATGTTTCGTGAGTTTATACTGGACCTCTTTGCATACCGTGGCATGGAGTCAGCTGGAAATAACTGTTTTATCTGTAGTTCTGTGCTATACACAAGGATCTAATGGTCTATGACTATGTATTAAAAATATGATGTTTTAGAAACAAACACATCATCTCATCTTCTACACCAACTTGGAAGGCTAATCAAGTCACTGACCACATGTTTCTCGGTGGTACAGATTCAAGCTGCTTTCCATACTGATGAAATTCGTAGAACACCACCAACTCCGCAAGATGAGATGAGAGCAGGAATGAGCTACTTTCATGAGACAATATGGAAGGGAGTGCCAAAGTTCTTACGTCGTGTTGACACAGCACTAAAGAACATTGGGATAAATGAAAGGGTTCCCTACAATGCACCTCTGATTCAGTTTTCTTCTTGGATGGGTGGTGACAGGGACGGTATGAACATCTTTCTGTGATAAGTTAAATTAGTTTTAGATCATAAATAGTGCCATGGTCACTTTGGAAACTGGATAAGTTATGGGAATCATAACAGACTGAAAGGATTAAATTTGGCTTATATAGATATAATTACTCGGATATTTTGTGTTCTATGGTTAATTGAAGTCAATAAATTTATCAAATCTCACTTTTTTTAAAGTTTTTTTATTCTTGCAAAGAAATGACGTGGTGCTGAACTCTTTCAACTGAAAACGACCTTTAATGTCTGGCCTATCAATTTATCTGTGAAAGTGAAAACTAGGGTATTTTTATTCAATTATGTACCCCCTGTATAGCACATAAATGAACTAGCTCTTCTCCTGTTCTATCACATGCCAATCTTTATATCAATTTGGCTCTACTGTAGGTAACCCAAGAGTTACCCCTGAGGTCACCAGAGATGTATGCTTACTGGCTAGAATGATGGCTGCTAATCTGTACTTCTCCCAGATTGAGGAGCTCATGTTTGAGGTATGTAGCTATAAACTTCCTACCTTCAGGTTCCAAAAGAACTTCAGTTTGTATTTCCATTTCCTTAAAATTACATTTTTGGCTTTTGCAGCTATCCATGTGGCGCTGCAGTGATGAACTCCATGCACGTGCAAATGAGCTCCACAGTTCTTCTAGAAGAGATGCCAAACATTATATAGGTGAGCACTATACCTAAGCTACTGGCTGTATTCATTTCATACTAGGTAAATGTTTTTGTTTTACTATTTTAAAATCTCATGGGTTTTTTCAGAGTTCTGGAAGCACATCCCACCAAGTGAACCTTACAGGGTAATCCTCGGTGATGTGAGGGATAAGCTATACAGTACACGTGAACGTGCTCGTCAGTTGCTATCCAATGAAGGATCAGATGTTCCAGAAGATTCAACATACACAAACTTGGAGCAGGTATCTCCATCTTCTTTAATTAGTTTTTATCTTATCTAAAACCAAATCAACATACTAATATATTTGCAATCTTCAGTTCTTGGAGCCTCTTGAGCTTTGCTACCGTTCACTTTATGCCTGTGGTGACCGCCCAATCGCTGATGGAAGCCTTCTTGATTTCTTAAGACAAGTCTCGACTTTCGGCCTCTCCCTTGTGAGACTCGATATTCGCCAAGAGTCTGACAGACACACTGATGTAATGGATGCCATTACTCGACACCTGGAAATAGGCTCATACAGGGAATGGTCTGAGGAGAAACGACAGGAATGGCTTCTCTCTGAGTTAAGTGGAAAGCGGCCATTGTTTGGCCATGACCTCCCCAAGACCGAAGAAATAGCTGATGTTCTGGATACATTCAATGTCATAGCAGAGCTTCCAACAGACTGCTTTGGCGCTTACATCATCTCAATGGCCACATCACCATCTGACGTTCTTGCAGTTGAGCTTCTTCAACGTGAGTGCCATGTCAAGGAGCCACTAAGGGTCGTACCTTTGTTTGAGAAGCTTGCTGACTTGGAAGCAGCCCCAGCTGCAATGGCACGGCTTTTTTCAGTCGATTGGTACAGGAACCGAATTAACGGGAAACAGGAGGTTATGATTGGATATTCTGATTCAGGTAAAGATGCAGGTCGGCTTTCTGCTGCATGGGCTTTGTACAAGGCTCAAGAGGAGCTTGTAAAGGTTGCAAAAGAATATGGTGTGAAGCTGACCATGTTTCATGGTCGTGGTGGGACTGTTGGTAGAGGAGGTGGGCCCACCCATCTTGCTATATTGTCTCAGCCTCCAGAGACTGTTCATGGTTCACTCCGTGTTACAGTTCAAGGTGAAGTTATTGAACAATCTTTTGGGGAGGAGCATTTGTGCTTTAGGACACTTCAGCGTTTCAGTGCTGCCACCCTTGAGCACGGAATGAACCCACCAATACCACCAAAGCCTGAATGGCGTGCACTTATGGATGAGATGGCAGTCGTAGCCACAGAGGAATACCGCTCCATTGTTTTCCAAGAGCCCCGTTTTGTCGAGTATTTCCGTCTGGTAAGCTTTATGCAGTTTAGGCTCTGTTTGGCGGAGATGTTCACAATGTCTTCTGTACTTTCAACTACTTGTTTTCTTTTAAGTATTGGCAAAAAAACTATTTTTTACAGACAACGCTGCCTTTGTCAGTGAGAAAAATGACAATCTGAGGGGAAATATATTTTTATACTAAAATTCATTTATCTGTGTAAGTACTTCTTAGTTTAGGCTCAATCTTTCTAACACTTGTCATACTGTTTGATCTTAGGCCACTCCCGAGTTGGAATATGGAAGGATGAACATTGGAAGTCGTCCTTCAAAGCGAAAACCAAGTGGAGGCATTGAGTCTCTTCGTGCAATCCCATGGATATTTGCATGGACTCAAACCCGGTTCCATTTACCTGTTTGGCTCGGATTTGGAGCTGCATTTAGGCACGTTATCCAAAAGGACATGAAGAACCTAATCATGCTTCAGGAGATGTACAACACGTGGCCTTTCTTCAGGGTCACTATTGATTTGGTTGAAATGGTGTTTGCTAAAGGAGATCCTGGAATTGCTGCCTTATACGACAGGCTACTTGTCTCTGAAGACTTGTGGCCGTTCGGTGAGAAACTCAGGTCTAACTATGAAGAGACCAAGGCTCTTCTCCTCAGGGTAAATTTTCCCTGATTTTTAGTTTTTTTACTCAAAAAACCCTTGTTTGGTTAGGAATTAAAATTCCTAGGGAGTATAAAATCATGTAGGAATTAAGGAACTGACCCTTCTGATATCCTAGAAATTAGATCTCATCTACTTGCTGGGAAAGTTGAGACATATTTTCGTTCTGTATTTCTAGATTACTGGGCACAGGGATCTTCTGGAGGGCAACCCTTACTTGAGGCAAAGACTACGTATCCGACATTCATACACGACAACTTTGAACGTGTCTCAAGCGTTTACATTGAAGCGTATTCGTGATCCCAACTACCTTGTGAAGTTGAGACCTCACATTTCCAAGGAGTATATGGAGAACACAAGCAATCCCGCTGCTGAGTTCGTTAAGCTCAATCCAACAAGCGAGTACGCTCCCGGTTTGGAGGACACTCTCATATTGACCATGAAGGGTATTGCTGCAGGGATGCAGAACACTGGTTAATCGACAAATTTCCATCCCCAATCCTTGCTTTTTAAGTTGATATCTTTATCTGTGTTTAGACAATGGCATTTTGTTGCTGTTTTAGCTGCATTTATAAGCGGCGAGACTGTTCATCTTTGTACTGGCCAGTGTGAGCAAAAAAAATAACGGCCAAGACTTTATAATTTATATATACGTATTAAGATCTTAATCCCTCTAGTCCATTTTTTGGATAGGGAAGAAGAATGTATTTTTGTTGGTACTTCGAAGTTGTTACTGTTGTTGAAGAGTGATCATGTCAAATTGCTAATTAAGTTTTTTGAAAGATTGTATTTTTGTTTAACGCTATTTTTTGGTCTATATGAACGTTAATCCAAAGTCATAAGTTGGGCGTCCACATTTGACAAGTATAAACTATGCGCGTAGCTTTTAAAGGGTAAAAATAAAAACAAATTTAAATGGTAAAAATAAAAAAAAATTATAAACTTTAGTAGAACCTTACTCATAATTTGGGCGTACACATTAAATACCTAAATTTGATCCAAAAATATTTTCCCTAATGTCCTAATTATTTTCAAAAAATTATGCCCAAAAGTACACGCTCTACCTATGCGCATAAGGTTTGCTAAATTTTATCCAGACATATTTGCCCTAATTTTGACCGTCAAAGCCCTAATCTAAATTCCCAAATTAACGCGTAACATACACGCTCAAACTATGCACATCAGATATAGACGGAAAATCTGCACGCATAAAAAGGGCGTGTGGGTTAGAGCTTGGGTCCCAAGGCATATATCTGCACGCTCTTACTATGCGTGTATAATAGGGTTTCTTCAACACGCTTCGTCCTCGTCTTCCCTTCAACAGGCGTACGGATTAGGGAAAACACACCGCTGTCGATCACTGTAAACCAAAAAAATTTGACCGACGATTACTCAACCCACCACATTCTCAATGGAATCACATTCCCCACCCGAATCCGCACCCAAAGAGACCCAAGAAACTCAAGATCCTCAAGATTTCGAAGCTTCTACGTCGGCTGCAATGGTGGAATCGCCGACGATTATATCTCTGGTTGTTCAGATGGAAGACGCCGGTGGGGATAGAGGAGGAGAGCCCGGTCAAAAAAGCGACGAACTACAAAGATTTATGAAGAATGTTGGATGTGTCGCCGTCGGTGTCGGAGGAGGCGCAGTCGTCGACACCCCAACCTCCATTGAAGAAACAAAAAATTGACGAGGAGACAGTCGAGGCCCATATGCAATTCTTCTTTGAAGTCGATGTTGAAAGAGGGGGAGGAGGGACGGGTGATGCTGAGGCTGAAGGACGAGAGGCGGATGGTGATGTCAAAGGAGGAGGAGGAGAAAGGCAACAAGGAGGAGGAAGGCGGTATCCTATGAGTCTGGCGGTGAAGGCGGGGGCGGTTGCGCAAAACCCTACTATGGCTCCGCCTACTGTACCGGTGAGGTCGACCGCTCCGACGACTTCTAGGGCTCCGGCAGCTAGTGCCTCTGCTGCAGAGGGGAGTTCCACCGGTGTCGAAACGTCGACGGAGACTCTGATCGCCCCGATCGGCAGATTAAAGAAATCGGTTAGTTATTCGCAACTTGTTGTTGAATTAAATGAAAATGAATTGATTAGATTAGATTTGCATGAAAATGAGAATGAAAACGAATTAGATTTGCATGATAAAATTTGATGAAATTGATAAAAACAAGCTTGTTTATGAAACTTATGAAATAATGTAGTTTCAAATTCATAGGAATGTACGACTGTAATTCGTATTTTGAAGTTAGTAGTTTGTTAGAATTGAGTAACTTGATTATTAAGTAATTTGAAATCCGTATTATAGACCTTTCATGCGATGATAGACACTGGATTGACCGAGCCTACGCTAGTCGCAGAATGTCCTAGACGATAGGTTGGTATTTCAAAGGAGATACGTGCTCGTAGTAGGCTCGTGAACCAAGATATTATGGATAGTGTGCCAACGGGTTATGAGAGTGATGATAATGGATGCATCTTTTTAGATAAACTCTTAATTGTTTGCTTTTATCTCTTAAATTCCTACATCAATGTTTTCCCCGTATGGTGTACTTCTATTGTGGATGTTAATGGTTGCTTGCACCAAGACATGTTGGATACATATAGCAAGACGAACCATAGATCTGGCTGCAAGCCGTCTTCTGAAATATGGATGTACATAATATAATGTTGGAAACATGTGTCGGTATATCGGTAAACAAGCTAGGAAACACCGGACATGGTGATTCGCGCGGTACTTGGTGGCTAAAAAGATGTTGGAGGATCCTTCACACTTAGGTATGGTTTCGTGAAGCTTGTGATGAAGAGATGATCATCTTGGACATGCTAAAGAGCTTATAACAAGGTGTAGTATTTTGAGCAACGCGGATAAAAAAATAGCAAGTGAAAAAAAGCGCGTAATATGGAGACCCAAAATTGTCAGAGTGATTATGAATGAATTCGATGATCGTTGTTATGGATCTGACCCAAAATTATCTCCTTTGCTTGACTGTGCTCTACAATCCTTGTCAAGGAGAACATCTTAACAACATATTAAAACATTAGTAAAATATAATAATTTTAAAATGAATATGACTAATCAAAGTTATAATCGTACCGCAAAACTGTCAACCGAAGGTGGTATACGCAGCGGGCCAAGTGGACGATCGAGTCTAACTGATCTGGGATCTGATGGCAGACAAATCTGCAGGATCGAATATTGAGGATGAAAACGCTCTCTTGGACGAAGGAAGGATGAAGTCGATGTTGGAGATGGCTTCGAGAGATCGTTGTGACAGACGATCGAACGAACCTTGGTCTTCGACAAGTGTTATCCTCCTTGACTCAGTCGTCGATCTAGGAAGACTTGCTTGACTCGGACTCGATAAGCAAGTGACGTCTTTCTTGACTCAGTCGTCGATCTAGAAAGACTCACTTGACTCGAACTAACCTAAGGAATCCACCTAGGGTTCTTTCGAGGTTTGGAGATCAAAAATATGAGCAACCAACAGATTTTTCTCACAGGTTGATATCAAACCAAGGGTTTTTGCTTGCAATTCAATATCCAACCAAAAACTACAGCTAAAACGACGTCAAAACTAAAAACGTAATAATCAATTCTCAATTTGTCTAATCTCAGCAACAAGCTCTAAAAACCAACTTAAATATGAAAATGTCTCAAGGGTAAAATAGTAAAGCCTCCTTAGCCTTCTTCTTCTTGGGCCTCCTTCATGCTAAGCCCAAAAAGGGCTCTTCTTCCCATCCTGGTCGATCGGCCCACATGTCTGCCAATCTTGTGTTGTTCCTTCTTCTTCAGTGATATCAGTGATACGAGCCGACGTAGTCCTGCGTACATCATCCTCCCCCTCTTGAAAAGGATTCTTCCTTGAATCTGCAATAGTAACTGAAACAAACACAAAATATCTGGCACTCTCGAAAACACCCCAGTACTGAAAGCTAAGGGGCAGGTCTGCATGGTCCAACTGACGACTTGAGTGCACTAGCAACAACTGTAACGGGCTGCGGCTCTTCAACTTCACCACATCTCTAGCCGGAACACTCGTGAGGATAATCTTGGAGAACTTTCCCAAGACGACACAAAAATAGAAACTAGCAATCCGACCAAGAGCAAGCAGAGATGACAAGGTGATACCAAGTAAGGGAGTAGGTGTAGGTACCTCTAGAGAAAGGGGAGACGCATGGAAGAAGTCGTGAGGTAGAGGAAACTTACGCCGTGGCTGCTCAAGACAACGAACCAGATTGATGCTTGCTCCCTCCAATATACGACTCATCATAAGGAACACAGAAACGTCCTTTTTGCTCATAGGAGATAGACGAACACGGCCCCATTGTCGAAAACATGGTACTGATTGTGGCGTCCGTTATGCAGAACATACCTATCAAATTGCCACGGACGTCCCAATATCACAGTAATATCATCAATAGGCAAGACGACACACCGAATCCTGTCAGAATATCCATCTAAACGGATATCGAACTCATCTCCCTGACTCACCTTCACATTGAATTCGTGACAAATCCAACCCGCTGATATAGTCTCACTCAAAGCATAAGTAGGAATAGATAACTTTGTAACATCAATTGTGCTCACTATATTACGCTCACATCCACCGTCAATAATAGCAAGAAAAGGTGACGGATGCGTACCAATGAAGATCTCGTGGTAAAAGGCAAGGGTACGCTGTGCTAGATCAATTGGTGGGACGTCAACTCGCTGCTCAATTCTCTCCATCTCCCACTCCATGATCTCTCCCATCAGCTCTAGGTGATCTCTACTGCCAGCAGTGTCCTCTAGAGACCCCTCTTTTGTGTCCATGGAGTCGCCAGTAAAATCCAGGGATCCCTCAAATGGTACAGCCATACACAGGAAAGACTCACCTTTCACATCAACAGCTGTAAAACGAACCTCATCTACTTGTGCACTTGGTTCCTCCTTGAGCTCCTCCTCATCAGCTAACTCATACCCGCCGTTTTCATTCAAAAGCACAACTCGCTGGTTTGGACAATTACAAGCCATATGTCCTTTGCCACTGCAATTGTAACAGGTGATATCTCTTGCCCTCGTACCCTCCTTAGGCAGTTCATCAGGCTTGGTTGCCGACTTTGTTGCCTGATCTACCTGAATCGACGGACGGCTGTTGCCTGATGGCGGAGTCAACCAACTTATGTTACCTCCCGGTTGTCGTCTCTTAGGTAGAGACTCGAAAACTTGCATAGCATAGTGCATGACACTCTCAATAGCAGCTTCAGGGCCAAAGTATTGATTCCGAACAACAGACCCGACATCATCATTCAGTCCATTAATGAATTTTGAAACGACGTACCTCTCAGGAAAAGACACGTTGGATCGGGCGATAAGCTGCTTCAGCTGATTGAAATATTCTGTCGGCGAATGAGCTCCTTGCCTAAGACGTTCTAGTTGGCCCTGAACGATGTCAACATAATTCCCCGGGATGAATCGCTTCCTCATTGCCTGTTTCAGCTCTTCCCATGTCTCAGCTGGATGCTCAAAACGATTCGCTCTTTCAACCTGCTTCGCTCTCCACCAAGTCAGGGCGAAGTCTGTAAAGTGAATAGTGTCCATATCCACCCTAATGTGCTCCGGGTACTCACAAAACGCAAAAATCTGATCAGTTCGGGACTCCCAACTGATATAGGCTTCCACATTTGACGTACCTGAGAAGCGATCTATCTGCACCTTATCCTGAGGGTGTGCTGTTGGCCGTTCCTGCTGTTGGTCGAACCCTGATATGTCGGGACTCCCCGTCTCGGCTGAAGATATCCAGGATTCTTTTGCCTGACTTGTCCACGGAAATCGCCATCCTGATTTGCATTCTGAAATTGATCTCTGGGTTGCATCTGCCTGAATTTTGGCTGCCAGAACGTGCGAGTACGCTGAATAGGAGTGTGGTCGACGACTTTCTCTGCATGGCTAGGGTATGGTATCGACTGTCATGCATGAAACAGTGGGCGGTCTCTCGTGGGATGCCCGTCAACATCATTCAAAGGCTCATAAAGCACAGGCTTGTTCGAACCGCCTACCTGTTGCTTGCCCTGCCGACGGTCGAGTGCTTCTAGAACAGTAGCATTGATTCTCGCTGCTAGCTCCTGCTCCATCTCTTGGACTACCTCTCGCATGGTTGCTTTCATCTCAGAAGTGACTGATGATGCCCGCTCAGTGTCTGAACCAACCATGGCGGCTTGAAAAAAATCGAACGAAGAAGATTGGAGTAGGGGGGGGGGGTCGGCCGGCTATGTGCTAGGGTTTGAGAGCTTCTTCAAATTTTAAAGCTTGCCTTCCAAGGATAAAATCCCTACAAAATAAGAGAGAAAAGGAAATAAAATCTAGAAGATCTTAAAGGAAATAAAAGATAAAATAAGAAAATAAAAGAAAATCTATTATGGTAAGATAAGATCTTACCAACTTGGTAACAACTTATCTTCCAAGAAAAGAATATATTCTATTTTCCTAAAAGAAAGGAAAATAAAACAAATAGCTAGATATGGTAACAAGAAGATCTTCCCCTTTTATTTTTGAAATTGGAAAAATTGAAGTGGGAAGGGGGAAGGGATCCACTCGGCCGGCCCAAAGGCTAGCCCGCTTGGCGCGGACGCGCGCGCGCCTCGGTGTGCGTGCTCCCGCCTCGGTGGGTCCCGTCGTGCCAACTTGGCGATTCTCCTCGTAATCTTCCCCTACAAGATTGTTAGCCCACTTGAAATAAAAAGAGACAAAATTAGGTTAACGTTTTAATTTCGCAGCCCTAGGCTCGAAATTCCTCACGCTTTCCTGTTATGGCAGTGCCTCTCTTGGTTTTGGCTCGGGGTGAAGGTTCTGGCTAAAAAAAAGATTCTTCCAAGAAATCCAAAGAAAAACTCAGTTGAGATTATGCCGCAAAGAATTTGAACAATAATTTTCGTAAGAAAACGAAAAATGCAAGATTCAATTCGAAAATCTCTAGAGCCGCCCCGGGCGGGAAAGTGTCGGGGCGGAGTTCGAGGCTACTAGCCCGACTCACTTGGCTTGACCCCTGGGACTTCTCAAGGCTACTAGCCCGGGTCCTGCTCAACCTAATACAAACAAGGCTACTAGCCTAAAACGTTCTCGCCTTAGCCGGATTTCTCTTCGGCTAGTCGGGTTATAGAAAACTCGTTTTTTTTTTAAATGGCCGACCGACCGTGTAAGGACAGGGAGCGTGAAAACGCTTCCCGCTCGTTTGCCCTTTTTGAAATTCGAATTAAATAAAGATTTTCTGATTTCCTCCCAAAAATAGTTGCACAAAATCTCAACAGAATATCTCAAGCCTGATTCTTCCCTTGATTTATGGGTTGGTTAGGGTAAGAAGGGATTAGGGTTTTGGCTCACCCTGGTCGTCCTCCGTCCCGAGGCTAAGACTCTCCGGCGCTTGCTTCCCTCGGCTACACTCTCCTCTCCGGCGCTCGTCACACGTTTTGAGGAGGTTTTGGCCGAAAAAATTTCTCACTCTCTCGGCTTTAAGGTAGATCTGACAAAAACACACCCGATTGAGTAAACTTCAAGCAAAGGGAATATGAAACTAGAACGTTTTACCTCGTTTAGCTCTGATACCAAATGATGGTAGACGAATCTGCAGGATCGAATATTGAGGATGAAAACGCTCTCTTGGACGAAGGAAGGATGAAGTTGATGTTGGAGATGGCTTCGAGAGATCGTTGTGACAGACGATCAAATGAACCTTGGTCTTCGATAAGTGTTATCCTCCTTGACTCAGTCGTCGATCTAGGAAGACTTGCTTGACTCGGACTCGATAAGCAAGTGACGTCTTTCTGGACTCAGTCGTCGATCTAGAAAGACTCACTTGACTCGAACTAACCTAAGCAATCCACCTAGGGTTCTTTCGAGGTTTGGAGATCGAAAATATGAGCAACCAACAGATCGTTCTCACAGGTTGATATCAAACCAAGGGTTTCCGCTTCCAATTCAATATCCAACCAAAAACTACAGCTAAAACGACGTCAACAACGTCAAAACTAAAAACGTAATAATCAATTCTCAATTTGTCTAATCTCAGCAACAAACTCTAAAAACCAACTTAAATATGAAAATGTCTCAAGGGTAAAATAGTAAAGCCTCCTTAGCCTTCTTCATCTTGGGCCTCCTTCCTGCTAAGCCCAAAAAGGGCTCTTCTTCTCATCCTGGTCGATCGGCCCACATGGCTGCCAATCTTGTGTTGTTCCTTCTTCTTCAGTGATATCAGTGATACGAGCCGACGTAGTCCTGCGTACATCATCCTCCCCCTCTTGAAAAGGATTCGTCCTTGAATCTGCAATAGTAACTGAAACAAACACAAAATATCTGGCACTCTCGAAAACACCCCAGTACTGAAAGCTAAGGGGCAGAACATACCTATCAAATTGTGGAAAACATGGTACTGATTGTGGCGTCCGTTATGCAGAACATACCTATCAAATTGCCACGGACGTCCCAATATCACAGTAATATCATCAATAGGCAAGACGACACACCGAATCCTGTCAGAATATCCATCTAAACGGATATCGAACTCAGCTCCCTGACTCACCTTCACATTGAATTCGTGACAAATCCAACCCGCTGATATAGTCTCACTCAAAGCATAAGTAGGAATAGATAACTTTGTAACAACAATTGTGCTCACTATATTACGCTCACATCCACCGTCAATAATAGCAAGAAAAGGTGACGGATATCGAGATGATTATCTGTGACCGCCCAATAGTAGGTCGCTCATGGCTCCCGAATCTGTAACAAAGGCATGGGCTCCTGATCCCACACATCTAGCAGATCCTTGCCAAATGAAATGGAATAATGAGTCAGCCTGTTGGCACGTGTTACCTGGGTGGGCTCCGAGGGAGGATCTGGGATTCCCTGCACATGTCCAAACTGTCGAAGCATGTGTCATGGCTAATAGAGTTCCTCGATATCCATACTACGCAAAACGCCCTCGAACAAAGACGAGGCGTACTCTGGACGACTGAAATGGAAACCAGTTAACCTGCAACAAAACATTACAACACAGTTAGTATTAATTACATACACATAATATAAGGAAAGCACACATTCTAACTATCTAACCTCCTCATAGCGGACGCGGTCAAGCATGCCACGAATAATAACCAAACGATTTCTGCTCATACCCTGTGGCACCTCTCCAACCTCCGTCATAGCAGCTGCGGCGTGGTCCATGGAAAGTGGATCCGTCACAATATGTCCACGAAAATGTGGAAAATAAGCCCAGATCCACGAATGCAAAAAAAAATATAATTAGAACTTGACTTCCTAAACATAGCCAATCGTATGGTTATTTGCGTACTGATACACACGATATCATAATGTGTAAGTATGGTGTTTTAGGGTGAGATTACTGAGTTTTAGGAGCGTCTTGGATCTTATTCGTGCATTTGGAGTGAAGACGACGTATGGAGCTTTATGTTGATAATAGAGACTTATTGCAGAAAAAGAAGAGAAGCCAGCGGAAGAAGAGAAGAAAGAAGACAGAAGACGAAATCAACGGGCGGCTACCGCCGCCCAGCTTACGGCGATCGCCGCTCATCTACGTAGAAGAATTGGTGTGTTCTCCTGGCGGCGACCGCTGCCTCAGTCAGATCCGAAATTGCAATTTTATTTTCTATTGTTTTTGCTATTTTTCCTTATTTGTTTAAACTCGTTTTATGCTTTATTTTTAGGATATCTTTTTTTTATAATTAGGTTAGAGGTGAGCTTGTTCTTCTCTAACCTTGTTTACACTTTTCTTTTCATCAACAGACAGTTTGTTATGAAGAACTAAGCCCTTTTGCTTAGTCTGACAATTGAAGCATTCGTTTTGATCAAGTTGTGAGATTTCTCGTTCCTTATCAATTGCTTGGAATTAATCTATTCTCTTGCTTGAATCTATTATGATTAATATTGACTGTTTCTAGCCTGATCATCTAGGTATCGTCTTTATTGATCTACTGCTAGAATTAGATTGTTACTGGTTGAGCATATCTATTCCGATGTAGCATCTGCATCATGCTAGTATCTGGTTGTGCTAGTCTTATTTAGAGAGAATTGATTTAAATCTAGGATAAAAGCTGGTTGTTTTATGCTGATGTATCCTGATTATATTCCTGATCTTAATGTTGCAATTAAACTGAATCTTGATAGTTTCATGGTTGTTTAATTAGTTAGAGCTATTAGTATCTAGTTGTGCTAATAGCTAATCCAGGAAAGGAATAGGAATTTCTATTGCATGAGATATTGAATGAGTTATCTAGGATCAACTTGTCATACGAAGTGTGAATATTTGTTTGGCTGAGCTATTTCCCAATTACTGATTCCATCATCTTTTACTTGTTACTTATTTGCATGCTTGGTTACATAAGACAAACAAAACCCCCCTTTGGTTACTTGATTGACACATATATTGCATCCAGAACTAGAATTCGTCTCGCTGAGGACTCGACCCTTACTTGCCTATGATTGCATATTAGGTTTGTTTGGATTACTTGCATAGGATCAACTAGCACGACAAATTGTTGGTATCACGTACTAACCCGCAAAAGAATGCCATAACTCCCCATCCCCATAGCCAATCGTCTCGACGTATGTACAAGGTTGCGATACAGGTGAGCTAACAATCCAGCTCCCCAAGCATATCCGCCAGTGTTGTTGTGGTCGGCCAAAAGAACTAACCACCAGTGCTTGACTGTTGTAGTCGACTTGTCCACTAGAATCGTCGTGCCAAGAAGCAATAATAAGAACATAGACGCAATGAGGCCCTCATTTCTCTGCCCATCCTCCATCTGCATCATGGCCTTCAATCTCTCCTGAAGATACTCCAAAGGAATGCCTCCAGACCTATACCAAAACCGCACAAGTGTCTCCTCTACCTCAAGCATCTCAGCAACAAAAGCGATGATCTGGTCCCTAGTCAAATCTGAAGCACAACTCCTCCCATGTATAGGAAGCGACAAGATCTCAACACGTCGTGAAGTGTAGGACCAATCTCTCCAAATGGAAAATGAAATGTGTTGGTCTCGGGATGTCACCGCTCACCGAAAGCATAAACCAAGGCATGGTCGATAGGACCAGACCAAAAATATCGTAGATCAGTCAATCCAGATCGCTCTGCTAGCTGAAACCACGAATCTGGACCAGGTCTCCTAAACTCCTCTAGTGGAGTGCAGTAGGCGGTGGGGAAGTGAACCTTGACAACCTTCCGTGTCTGGAAAATTATTTAAATAAAAGTTAGTTACTTCAACAGAATGCCAAAAAATTTAACAAATGAACATTACAGTTCAAATACATACCAAATCAAGAGGAGCCTCTAGAAGATCAGCAGGCTCTGGAAGGTCAAAACTCAAAAGGCTATGGAAGACCAGCAGGCGTTGGAGCACGAGGTGGGCGACCCCCCAACGACCACGTCCACTGATGCGCCCCTGCCCTTTCTTATGGCCACAGAAGAAGAGGAGGCTCTCACTATGCCTCCTAGTGCTCCTATGACTAGGCAACGCGCCAAGGCCATCGCCGAGGCGGTTCAATCATTCGTGACTAATGCCATGGCAAGCAACTACACAAGCAAAGAGGCGCCTAAGTCCCTTCTACTTTCAACTCTTGAAGATCATCCCGTGACTATTTCCATCGGCGCCTCAAGCCTACTATGCCTAAGCTCACTTGTCACGCACAAGTTTAGATTCCAACACCAACGCAAGTTGAGGTTTACTTCCCCAAGTCTCAAGGCCAAACCGGCATCTCACAAGCGCAAGCGGAAGAAGACCCAAGTCGGCGTCTGCACCACCGACGATCCTCCTCCCGGCGCTCCTTGGCCTAAAGCTAGCGCCACCCCCTGGTTGCCGGAGTCGGAACCATCGCCGCCGGGGAAAACCTCCTCCAAGGCCGCCGACGCCGCTAGTTCCAAAGGTGCATGACTTCCCCCTTTGGGTTGGTCAATCCTATTTGGTTTTTGTTGTCTCTATTTGTTTTTGTTGTCTCAAACATTGGTTGTCTCTATTTGGGATTTGTTGTCCCTATTTGTATTTGTTGTCTCTATTTGGGATTTGTTGTCTCGGTCCCATGTTTGGAGACTTTCCATTTTTAGGAAGTTGTTTAGCTCGGGTTTTGCTAGCGTTTTAGAACTTTCTGTTTTTAGAAAGTTTCTAAATATGGAGTGGTCCAGCCTTGCATGGTTTGGGCCGTCCTATTGGGCTCTTGGCACTCAAGCCCAAGCGCGCCCAAGCACTAGCCCAACCCTAGCAGTCGCCGCCTCCTTTTGCAAACCATAAGTCGTTTTCTCTTGTTGTTTTTCCTTTATAAGTTGGTTGCCTCCATCATTGTAAAGACACGTTTAGTTTTGAATTCAAGAACCTCTGTTGAGACGAGTTTTCCTCCATCTTCTTGAACTAGGCGTCACCAATCCTTCGGGCTCTGTCTTCTCATCTCCTTCACCATATCTTCTAACCTCTTTCCTCTACATCCCTAGTCAAAAGTTCTCATATCTTCTAGTCTCTTTCCTCTACATCCCTAGCCAAAACTTCCTTTCGTTTGAGTATCCCTCAATCACCATATCTGAATCCTTCACCAACTAGCTTGTTGAGTTTACTCATCATTCATATCTCAATTCGTCAAGGAAACTTGACATCTATATCCAAATCTTCCGCTGCATACTCCCATTTCGACCCTCACTTCCCCCAAAAGACATCCACAAACACACTTCCAAGGTTTCAGTCGAAGATCCCCGAGCGCTATTGGCTTTCCGGAGACCAGGAGCGCATCAACTGGCATCAGAGCAAGGTCATCTAAGTGTTAATTGTCTTTTACAAGTATCTTTTCATTTCACCCGTCTTTCATTATCCACTTCGATCCGTCTGTGCAGAATTTTTTTTTTCTCACACTCATTTGTTCACGGCTTTTGCCACATAAAATACAGCAAAATTCACAAAAAGAATTATCAATCCCTTAGGCTGATTCTTAAGCTTTCCTTGCGAGGAATCATACAAAAAGTATCCCTAAAATCGTGCTAGCCCTTGACCATAGGACTGCCGAAAATTTTCTTGATTTTCTAGCTAGGATCTTGCATATCTTATCTTTCCTATTGTTAAGATTTAGTATCTTGTTAGGATATTTGGTTTCTTTTAAGTTGGCCGAAAATCAGTCATATCTTGCATATCTTGACTTTTCACAAATATCTTGAACCAAATCAAATCGTATCATATCTTTGAGATATTATAAATCCAAAAAAAACGTAAAAGAAAGTAAAAAAACAAGGCTTATAGTTCGGCCAAGGCACAACCCAAATAAGGTAACCCTTGAGCCTACACCGATTTGGTTCGATCCATCTTCATTTCTCCTCACCGTCTAGAGTCGCTTGATTGTTTGCCTTTGTCTTGCATGCTACTTATCTTGCAATTGTGTTTTGATTTGAAACCTTGTTGACTTGCTATATTATCTTGCATCTCTTTCGGTTCATCCCTAGAAACACAAGCTTGCCTTAACCGCCATACGGCCAGCCAAACTAGTAACCCTAGGAGTGCTTTGTCTGGATTTTGTATAAGCGATTATACTTGCTTGATTTCTTTGTTTTGAGATAGTTCTTGTGCACTATTACTCGCCGGAATGCCTATGTTTGCAAGAGAGGATCTCGGCCTACCAAACTTTCAAAATCAGCCACCCTCTCATTCCTTAGTAGCCCGGCGAATTTTGTCCATTAAAGAAGCACCAACACAGGATCAGCGTGACAATCTGTTTCACACAAGATGCTTATTCAAGCAATCAACATTGAGTGTGATAATCGATGGAGGAAGCTGCTGCAATCTCATTAATGAGAAAGTAGTGAAACATTACAACTTGCCTACTACTCCACATCCCAAACCCTTTGGGATACAATAGCTCAAATCAAGTCGAGGTGAACAAGTAACACGGCAATGTTTAATTTCTTTCTCTATTGGTTTATATTCTGATTCAGTGCTATGTGACATAGTACCCATGGACGCCACTCATCTCCTACTTGGACGTCCATGGCAATTTGATAGACGTGTTATCCATGATGGGTATTTAAATACATATTTATTTACCTATAATGGAAAACGCGTCACACTCTTACCTATGTCGCCACATGAGATTTTACATGACATGGCTGAACGAGAGCGAAACAAGGTTGTTCAAAATGAACAACACAAATCGAAGCCAAGTCTCGGGATCATAGGGAATGATCAAAGCACTACACTGGGCGCCAAGGATAATCAAGAGTGCGCTAAGCCTGGAATGCCAAAACTGTCACTTGGCGACCCTCAAAGGTTTCCCAAGCAACCAGGCACATCCCCGCGCGCGCCAACATCAGCGACAAGCGCACCCCCAGGTCAGCAGACCCCAAAAGTCCAGCGCGTGCAAGGACCAAGCGGCACGGCGCACCAAGGGCAAGAGCCACTGTTCGCCGAGCGCAAACCACCAGATCCGGATTCTGGTCCGAGCGCTACATCAAATGGCCAGAAAAAGGAGGATTTCGATCCAGAACGCCGGGAGAGGTCTAAGACCGCTCGGCCAACCACAGAGCTAGGATCAATACAAGGCACCGAGTGTTTATGACTCGTCCAAGTGACCTGGACGACATTATTCAGGGAAGGCTTCCGTGTTTCCTTTTATGTCCTAAACTTTGCATTTCAACTGAGAAGGAACAAATTGATCTCCCTAGTTGCATACAATCTGTTTCACAGGATTAAAAAGATGTGTTCCCTAAGGAATTACCAGATGGTCTTCCACCGATTCGAGGTATCGAGCATCAGATATATTTTGTGCCCGAAGCCTCATTGCCTAACAGAGCAGCCTACAGAGCAAGCCCAGAAGAAACTCATGAGCTACAGAGACAGGTGCAGGAGCTCATTGAAAGGGGCTATGTCCGAGAGAGTTTGAGTCCTTGTGCGGTTCCAGTAATTCTGGTACCTAAGAAGGATGGAACGTGGAGAATGTGTGTGGACTGCAGAGCAATCAACCAGATTACAGTCAAGTACAGACATCCCATTCCACGTCTGGACGATATGCTCGATGAACTGCATGGTGCTACCATATTTTCAAAGATTGATTTAAACAGTGGATATCATCAGATTCGAATGAAGGCTGGCGATAAGTGGAAAACGGCTTTCAAAACCAAGTATGGCTTGTACGAGTGGTTAGTCATGCCATTTGGACTCACAAATGCGTCGTCCACTTTCATGCGCCTAATGAACCATATGCTCGTCAATATCTAGGTAAGTTTTTCGTCGTTTATTTTGATGACATATTGGTCTATAGTCGCAGCCTTGCAGAGCACAGAGACCACTTAAGACAAGTGCTGGAGTGCCTACGGAAGCAGCAGCTGTTCGCCAATCTAAAAAGTGCAGTTTCATAGCAGAGAGCACAATTTTCCTGGGATTCGTGGTCTCTAAAGACAGTCGGACAGTGGATGAAGAGAAAGTTCGAGCAATTAAGGAATGGCCACAACCTACTACTAGTACAATGGTACGATCTTTTCTAGGCTTAGCAGGTTTCTACAGACGATTTGTTCGAGACTTCAGCACCATAGCTATACCACTGCACGAATTGACCAAGAAGGGTTGTAAGTTTGAGTGGCTTGAGACACACGAGTCTGCATTTCAGAAGCTCAATACATGCTTGTGCGAGGCACCCTTACTGCAGTTACCAGACTTTGAGAAGACTTTTGAGGTAGAATGTGATGCATCAAACTTTGGAATTGGTGGCGTTTTGCTACAAGAAAAGCGCCCCATTGCCTACTTCGGTGAGAAATTAAGTGGGGCTACGCTGAACTACCCCACTTATGATAAAGAGCTTTATGCACTCATTCACGTACTTAGGACTTGGCAACATTACTGGTGGCCAAAAAAGTTTGTCATTCATTCTGACCATGCTGCATTACAATACCTAAAGAGTCAATCCACTATTAAGGACTATGTTGCGCACCAACGCCAAGCGTTGGGAAGACTTACTTTGCATTGTAGAATTCTCTTAAAACAAGTCCAGGAACTCAGCAACGAAGCTGACACCATTCGAGGTGGTTTATGGGGTGAATCCCTTAACTCCCTTGGACTTGGTGCCACGGCCACTAGGAGATAAAGAGAGCCTACTAGCTGGAAAAAGGGACAAATTTGTGCAAGAGCTACACAGACGCACCAAACTACAGCTAGAGCGTCGAGCAGAGTAATACTCAGATCAACACAACAAGGGAAGAAAAGAAATGATCTTCGCTCCAGGAGATCTAGTTTGGCTGCATTTGAGGAAAGAACGGTTCCCATCCCTGAGGAAGACAAAACTACATGACAGGGGAGCCGGACCATTTCAGATACTTGAAGCTTTTGGTGACAATGCTTATAGAGTCGACCTACCTATGGAATTAGGTGGACCTTCTAATTTAAATGTTGCAGATTTGTCACCATATGTGGAGCCAGAGTTCTATTTTGGTGAGACGGGGACGTCTCACAACCAAGTGGGGGAGGGTGATGTGCCCCTGCCCTCTCTTACGGCCACAGAAGAAGAGAAGGCTCTCACTATGCCTCCTAGTGCTCCTATGACTAGGCAACGCGCCAAGTCCATCGTCGAGGCGGTTCAATCATTCGTGACTAAAGCCATGGCAAGCAACTACACAAGCCAAAGACGCCTAAGTCCCTTCTACTTTCAACTCTTGAAGATCATCCCGGGACTATTTCCATCGGCGCCTCAAGCCTACTATGCCTAAGCTCACTTGTCACACACAAGTTTAGATTCCAGTGCCAACGCAAGTTGAGGTTTACTTCCCCCAAGTCTCAAGGCCAAACCGGCATCTCACAAGCGCAAGCGGAAGAAGACCCAAGTCGGCGTCTGCACCACCGACGATCCTCCTCCTGGCGCTCCTTTGCCCAAAGCTAGCGCCACCCCCTGGTTGCCGGAGTCGGAACCATCGTCGCCGGGCAAAACCTCCTCCAAGGCCGCCGACGCCGCTAGCTCCAAAGGTGCATGACTTCCCCCTATGGGTTGGTCAATCCTATTTGGTTTTTGTTGTCTCTATTTTTTTTTTTTGTCTCAAACATTGGTTGTCTCTATTTGGGATTTGTTGTCCCTATTTGCATTTGTTGTCTCTATTTGGGATTTGTTGTCTCGGTCCCATGTTCGGAGACTTTCCATTTTTTGGATGTTGTTTAGCTCAAGTTTTGCTAGCGTTTTAGAACTTTCTATTTTTAGAAAGTTTCTAAATATGGAGTGGTCCAGCCTTGCATGGTTTGGGTCGTCCTATTGGGCTCTTGGCACTCAAGCCCAAGCGCGCCCAAGCACTAGCCCAACCCTAGCAGTTGCCGCCTACTTTTGCAAACCCTAGGTCGTTTTCTCTTGTTGTTTTTCCTTTATAAGTTGGTTGCCTCCATCATTGTAAAGACACGTTTAGTTTTGAATTCAAGAACCTTTGTTGAGACGAGTTTTCCTACATCTTCTTGAACTAGGCGTCACCAATCCTTCGGGCTCTGTCTTCTCATCTCCTTCACCATATCTTCTAACCTCTTTCGTGTACATCCCTAGCCAAAAGTTCCCATATCTTCTAGCCTCTTTCCTCTACATCCCTAGCCAAAACTTCCTTTCGTTTGAGTATCCCTCAATCACCATAACCGAATCCTTCACCAACTAGCTTGTTGAGTTTACTCATCATTCATATCCCAATTCGTCAAGGAAACTTGACGTCTATATCCAAATCTTTCGCTGCATACTCCCATTTCGACCCTCACTTCCCCCAAAAGACATCCACAAACACACTTCCAAGGTTTCAGTCGAAGATCCTCGAGCGCTATTGGCTTTCCGGAGACCAGGCGCGCATCATCCACGTCCTCTGCGTGGCGCACGTCCACCTCGTGTTGGAGGATCAACTACGTATGGAACTGGAGCTGGATCTGCATCATCAATAACATCAATTTTCAAATCATGATCTTCTTGAGCTCCTCGAACCCTCCGCTGTCTCTGTCTAGATGGGGGAAGAGGACGGGGGCCAGGTTGAATCTCTTGTGCGCGAGGATCAATAATTGTAAGCTCATAAATAGCCCTCGCGATGTGCGTCTCGTAACTCTTTTGTGATAGGACCTCCTCTCATCCAAGGTGCAAAAGAAGGTGGTACAGGAGGTGCAACAACAGCGGTAGGAGCTGGATGCGGTACAACATCAGTTGTGGGAGCCTCTGCTTCTAGCGTAGGATCTGTAACTACTGGAGGAGATAAATCAGTAAAAACTAGTGATGAAGGGCCCACACCAGCATGGTCATCCGAAATAATAGGAGAGTCGTCTCTCCTAAGCTGATCTTTGGGTATCTCGGGAAAGGATATAATATAATCTGTACCTAAACCCTCATCGTCGCCCAACATATCATCATCCAAATCAACAATTGTATCATCGACGTCCATATCATCCTCCTCACTATCACTGTACTCCTCATCATCAGCCGACGGATCAACATATAGACCAAAATCCCTAACTTCCCCAGTATCTGTAACTGCCCCAGTAACAACAACGGGTGTCTGACTAGAACCAAACAGCTGCTCTCGCACACTAACAAATCTAGCTCGTATATCGGACGTAACATGCGTCCTCCTAACACGCTCTGTAGCAACAGGAGCCCCCTGTGCTAATCCACTATAAGCCATCGCATCTCGCACACCCTAATGTTGTTAAAGCGTAACGCTATTTTCATAGCGTTACAAAAACAACGTCGAATTTCAAAACGTCTTTTTTAATGACGTCGTACCGTTGCAGAAAGTTGTCGTAACGTTAATCCTAATCAAAATCATCTCTAACTTCGAAACATCATTTTCGTAACATTATTTACATAACTTTACGAAAATAACGTTATTCAACCACATCTCATTCAAATACTAATATCTACATTACGATATATTTCTGTAACGTCAAGTGTAATGACGTTACGAAAATGTGTCTTATATCGCTTAATTTCATTTCTTACATCTACTTTATATAATTATATTTAATAAGGTTATACAATCAAATAATTATATAACGTTACGTAATTACATAATTCAATAACTTTACATAATTAAATAATTAAATAACATTACGCAATTAAATAATTTAATAACGTTACATAATTAAATCAATTAATAACGTTACGTAATTAAATGATTTAATAACGTTACGCAAAATAATTTAATAACGTTAGGAAATTAAATCATTTAATTACGTTACACAATTAAATAATTTAACACAATTAAATAATTTAACAACGTTATGAAATAGTTTTATAGCAATTTCATAACATTATAAATTTAATTACTTTAATAAGGTTATAAAATTAATTAATTAATAACGATATAACGTTATTAAATTAAATAATTTCATAACTTTATGAAATCGTTCTAATTTCAATAGTCAATTAATTCATTTATTTTCGTAACGTTATGAAATTAACGTTATAAAATAATTTTATAACGCTACGAAAATAACATAATTCTATTACGTCTAATTAAAAACGTTAAAGCATACATACTTGTTGTAGATCCACAGGAGTCTCGAAACCTTCCGGTTGCGCCTCCATTTGAGGCTCGTTTTGTGTGTTCAACCTTCTAGTTGCTCGAGTAGCGGGACGGTTACCGGGATTTGGGGCGGGACGCTTTTGGTATCCCCTTCTAGGAGCGGGAACTACCGGGTTCGGTTGGGGTGGATGCGGGTCGGATACTTGTGGAACCAGGTCAGGTTGGGCTGCAATCGGGTCGGGATGGGCTGGGCTGAAGTCGGATCGGGTCGGGCTGGGCAAAAACCGGGTCGGGCTGGATTGTTTGTAAAGGGTCGGGGCTTGCTGCAGTTCGTCGGCGTTCTCTATGAGCACCACTAGCCAGCGACGTCGACGTCGCCTCCTCCGCGCACAACACAGCAGGAGTCGTCGCCTCGCGCAAATCTCCTTCGCCGTCTCCTCAGTCGCCACCGGTAATACTTCGTCTCCTGCCACAATTCTGGGCTCATTTGAATCGCTATTATCGGGTGAAGAGGGTTTTATTGTCAATTTTGTGTTTGGGTTAAGGAAATGAGGGTTTTTAATGGATTGAAGATTAAAAAAGAAGAAGAAGAAGAAGAAGAGGACGGGGGCTGTATTTTAAATACAGCCTTGGTGCGGTAAGTTTTACAACATCGAATTTCCATTAAAAAAAAATTAAAAAAAATTATAATCTTGTGCTGTAACATTTACTGCAAAAGTATGATATTATTTATTTTTTTAAATTTAATTTTCTTTAAAAAATAATTAATTTTTTAACAAAATAAAATTTACCGCACAGGGTTATACTTAATCAAAATCTTAATTTTTCTTTTGTTAATTTGTGATTAAGCATGTGCGGTAAATGTTAACGCACAAATCTGTGCGTTAAATCTTACCGCACCGGCTTCGTATAGGTTTCAGAAAAAATTCCAACTATACCCTGAAAATTCTATGTGCGTAAAATGTTACCGCACCAAAGTGTGCTACTAATTTTACCGCACAGAATAGTGTAAATTTAGCCAAAAAATGGGTGCATATATAAACATGCTTTCTATTTAACGCCCACCCTTTTTGCTATTTGCCGCCCAGGTCATCCGTGCGTCACACATGGATTTAATCCGTGCGTGACGCACGGATTGCACATTCCAGAAAACGCATGACGCATGGATTGTATCCATGCGTCACGCACGGATATCATCCATGCATGACGCACAGATTGTATCCGTACGTCATGCATGGATTTGCATATATGAATCTAGGGTTATTCAATGTATTCAATGTATTTCTAGTTAAGTGTGCAAAGAAACACATTTTTAGTGTCTTTTTTAAGGCGATAAAGCCCAATTCGACAAAAACGTCATCGAAACTTTATCGAAATGGAATGAAACTTTGTTTCAATCCTTATAATGTCTACTTGATCTTGTGTGTAACTTGAAATTCAAATTTATACCTTTGTAAGTGAAACATAGTTTGAAAACCGAACGAGGTCGCAATTTGTATGGCGCACCATATACAATTTGAAATATAATAAGGTTGAACATTCGTCAACATAACAACAATATAAGCATTCTAAATTTAACAATAAGATTTTGCAACATAAAACCATGCGTCACGTGTGGAATGAATCCACACACCACGTATGGTTTTACACCATACGTGACGCATGGATTTCAATGTATTTTTTTGTTGCTTATGTGGTCCATGTCAATGTATTCAATGTATTTGTACTTATGTCACACAAAATAATTCATGTTCCGTGTTGTTTTTAAAGGCTTTAAAACCACAATTCGCCATAACGTCGTCGAAACATCATCGGAATGGAATGAAACTTGTTTACAATGCCTATTAGATATATTTAACCATGTCTGTAACTTTACATCAAAACCTTTTGCTTTTAGAGTAACACGCTCTTTGTAAAACATCAAACTACTCACCACAAGCTTAACTTGTTGTAATATATATGGTCGCAACATTGATGTTCAAGTATGTTTGAAAAATTTATAAAAAAATGTGTTATAAGGCATATAAAGTCCCAATAATGTCTCACACATACAAAACGGGATTCGAAACTATGCCAAAACGCTAAAACCACTAAAAACGGCTTAAATGGACTTAAGGCGGTTTTTGGCGAAACGACACACGAACGATGTCCGAATGTAATGAAACTTGTTTTCAGTGGCTATTATGGATATTTAACCATGTGGGTAACTCCCAATCACAACTTCTAACTTTTAAAGTACCGCCTCCTTTGTAAAAAACATACTAGTCGTAACTCTCTAACTTGTCGCAATATGTATATTCTACAACATTGACGGTGATTATTGTTGAAAATACTATACAACTTACTCTTATTAGGGATATTCAGTAGAAACAAGGTCTCTCTCACACGAAATGAGGCACGTAAACGCTAAAACCACTAAAAACGCCTTAAATGGACTTAAGGCGGTTTTTGGCGAAACGACACTCAAACGATGTCCGAATGTAATGAAACTTGTTTTCAATGCCTATTAGGTATATTTAACCATGTGGGTAACTCCCAATAACACCTATTAACTTGTAAAGTAGCATATCCTTTGTTTGGACTTCTTACGTGGCTTAAATGTCCAACCTTTGACAATATGTAATTTTATTTTGATTGGAAATCATGCACACATCAGTGTTACTAAGAATCAAATGGATCATGTGTCATTTTGCGCGTCACGCATGGAAGAGAACCGTGCGTCACGTGTGGATTATATCCATGCGTGACGCACGGATTTTATTTTCAGAACTCATGCCAGCAGGTACGTCAGTCTCACCTACTGTAATAACTCCATTAATATTTTTACTATTTCCGTAACACCTACATTAATCCCTATTATCTTCCTTTCTTTCCATATTTCAAATGTCAAAACCCTTTTAACACCATTGTTGAACATTTTTTTAGAGCAAAACACCATTTTTAACTATCTTCCTTTCTTTCTATATGGAGAATGAAGAGGAATGCACCAATGAAAGAGGTGGAGAAGCTCCATTTTCAAGTTACAACCTTAATAAGGTAACATTTCTTGTTCATAATAATATTTTTTAAGGTGTTGACTTGTTTTAGGGTTTGTATTAGTTAGGTTTAATGGATTTTACATGTTCAAGGTATTAGTTGTATGACTAAACATGTTGATTTGTGAATTTATGTTGATTTATGATATTTGAAATGTATTATAATATTACTTTTTAAGGTTTTGACTTGTTTTAGGGGTTTGTATTAGTTAGGTTTAATGGATTTTACATGTTCAAGGTATTAGTTGTATGACTAAACATGTTGATTTGTGAATTTATGTTGATTTATGATATTTGAAATGTATTATAATATTACTTTTTAAGGTTTTGACTTGTTTTAGGGGTTTGACTTGGTTAGGTTTTATGGATTTTATTGACTTTAGTGATTGTGATGTTTGAAATGTATTATAATGTATGCATTGTTGGTTAAGGGGTTTGAAATGTATGACTTATGGCAATTCCACACGTCACGCATGGTTCAAGACCGTGCGTCATGCATGGAATGGATCCACACGTGACGTGTGGATGTTCCATACAGAAGCTTAACTGGTTTGTTATCTGTGTGTTTGTGCATAGATGAACTTTTCTGTTTTTACTGGATTAGACAAGATTACTCTTAATGACTGCCCACCTCCGTCATACCTCGACTACATACCTTCGTTTGATTTGGGCATTGATTTTACAACATGGGAGCAACCGCAATCACAGTTTGGTGATATCAACACTGGATCTTTTGGAACCGGTTACGGTTTGTCGCAATGGCCTTCGCATTTGATGAGGCCACTTTCAGACACAAGTAGCTTAAATGTGTTTCGTCCTTTGCGTACTGCACCACAATTTGATATTGAAGTTCAAGAAGAACAATATGTCTCTGTTGATTACTCAGAGTTGTTTGCAAATGACTTGGTATTCGCCTCTAGACAACAGGGAGTGAGTTGGGCCGTTAACATTGCACAAGCCAACAACTTTTGCATAGTCAATGGAAGGAGTAGAGCACCTACCGAAACAAAATCTGGAAAACTGCAGCTTATCTGTGATAGAGGACGAGTGAATTACTCAAAAGCTAAGGGAGTGAGAAAAAACATAAAGACGAAAAAATGTAGATGTTGGTTCGAATTAAAGCTTCGAGAGGAGCATAGAGGGGCTTGGAAACTTACTGTAATGTTAGGTACCCACAACCATCCTATTGGTAGTAGCTTGTTTGAGAATGCGTTTGCAGGCAGATTGACGCCTGATGAAGTGTGTACAGTAGTTGAAATGACTAGGGCTCATTGTAAACCAAATGAGATTTACACTATGCTCAACAAGTCTCCCAAGAACCTTACAAAAAAAAACAAGTTTACAATTTGATGGCCAAGACGAGGATCGAAAACAGGGAAGAAAGAACTGTTATCCAAGAGTTTTTCTACAAATGCAAACAGAGCGACTATTTCATGGAGTATAGGACAAGCAAAGATGATGCATCTATGATTGGTGATATGTTCTTTGCGTCCCCTGAATCAATGAAGCTCTTGAAATCATTTCCCTATGTACTTATAATGGACTCCACATATGCCACAATCAAGTAAGTTTTGTGTGATTATTGACCATTACATATGATTTTCCATAACATTGCAATAATATTATTTCAAATTATTTCTTTACAGGTACAAAATGCCATTTTTCGAGATTGTTGGAATCACGTCTACATGGAGGAACTTTGAAGTTTGTGGGGCATTTCTTGAGGGCGAGACTAAAGAGCATTATTTGTGGGCAATGCAACAACTTCAAGAGATGTATAGAAGAATTGGAGCAACGCCGACTTGCATTGTCACCGACCGTGAACAAGCTTTAATGAGTGCAACGGATCTTCTTTTTCCAAATGCAAAGTTTCTTCTATGTAGACGACATATAAGGAAAAACATAGAGGCCAAAACTTCCCTCGAAATGAGATCGAAACTAAAGGGAAAAAACTTATCCAACGACTACTACAACTTGTTCGAGGAAACCACCGTAGAAGGATATGAAAAAAAGTTGGATACTATAGAGAGAGATTGGAACGCGCATATTCCCGTACTGCAATATGTTAGAGACAGTTGGCTTGGTCCTTTCAAAGAAAGATGTGTGTCGGCATGGACGGATGACGTGTTTACTCTTGGAAGCAACACGACAAACAGGTAATTTATCTATAATTGCACTTACACAACTATATTCAGTTTTCTGTGAATTTAAACAGTTTCTGTAAACTGCAAATTTATACATCACGCGTGGATTACATCCGTGCGTGATGCACTGATTTGTTCCCTGTGTCACGCACGGATTTGTTCCATGCGTCACGCATGGAGGTGCAGTTTACAGAAACTGCAGAAGCACATTCATGTTTGAACACCTTAATAAAAATGCAGAGTGGAAGGAGCGCATTCCTATTTGAAGTCATATTTGAGTGGTGGACAAGGTAGGCTCGACACAGTGTTTGAGGAATACAGTGACATGTCACGAAACCAGCTGAAAGAGATATTGGGTTCATTTAACGAGAGCCTAACAAAGACGTATAGACTTGTTCACCAAACATCTTTGTTTGTACATTTGAAGTGCAAAGTTTCGTACAAGGCAATGGAGCTCTTGATTAAAGAATACGACAAAGGTGTACAATACAATCCACAATATTGCGATTGTGCAACCAAGGTCAGAGACGGGATGCTGTGTGTCCATGACCTTGCGACTTGTGTGAAGAAACAAATGCCAATTCAGCCCGTGTCTTTGCATCCTTTTTGGAGTACGTTGTCTTTGGAAGAAGTGGATACACAGTGTCATCTTGAAACTAAGAAAAATGTGGCAAGACGTTTATTTGATGAATTTTATGAAGAAACATGGAACACCTTGTCACCACATGATCAAGAGAAGTGTATTGAATCTGTCAGAAAGATAGCTAAAGTGGATACACCTCTCAAAGAGCCGCCTATTTTGAAACACATCAGTGGTCGTCCCCAAGGAGCTCCTAACAAAGTGCCTAGATCTACACAAAGAAAGAAGTCAGCATGGGAATACACCGACCAAGAGATGAGGTCTAGAGCTTTGGAAGAAACACCTCCCAAGAAGCAAAGGGTTCCTAAACCCTTTGGTGCACCTCCCGCTCCACAAAAAATGTATGCGCCTTCTAAGTACATTAGAAAGATACCAATGTGCATGCGACCATATGTGGAGGGTTGGTTTGACATCAGAGCCGATGGAAACTGCGGGTTTAGATCTATTTCTATGGAAACAGGTGACCGATATTATCTTCACTCTAATGTACACTTTATCCAAAATATTCCGTCACTCAATCTGTTTTTGAGAGTCATGTAACAGGTGGGACCCAAGAGCATTGGAAGTTCATACGAGAAGAGATGATAAGAAAGGCTAAAGAGATTTGGCATTTACTTAAAGGCACGTGGATTGGTGGAGAAGTAAATCCAACATTGGAGTCCGCTATACATCAACTTACATGGGAAAGCGATTACTACCCAGCTCCAAGGGATAAGTGGCTTACCGTACCAGAAATGGCATGTTTGGTGGCTTCGGCATGTAATTGTGTCTTTGTGTGTCTAGGCGAGCAAATTAAACAGACATTCCTACCTCTTAGACTTCCGACTTGGTATGGTCAACCTGGAGCCAAGATGCAAGTTGTTTGCCTATTACTACTTACACAGCAGGAACATTTCATCCCGATATATTTTTTTCAATTGCTATTTACCTAGTGCATTACATGTAAATTTAATTATGCAATTCCATAAAATCTATCTCAGATTCGCCTGAAGGATGGATGTCCACTACCACCTGTTTATAATCTTTGGGAGCGTAATTGTGAAGAATCTGCTACGGACTTGTATGACGAAGTGTGGCAAAGATGTGGGGCTTACACACCCCCGAAAAGAGGAGGACATCAATCGTCCAAACAAAGCATCACAATTCCAGACGATGATGAAAACGATTACTAGTTCAAGAGTTATTGTCAGTCCTGACAATGTTGTAATGTGTATTTTATTTCGAGTTTCGAATGACCTTCTAATGTTGTAAGGTTGTATCTTTTGATGCACATTTCAGTCTTTATGTGGTATTTCTGGGTTACATTTCACGTGAAACAGGTGCTTTGCATCACGGATTTGTTCCACACGTGACGCATGGAATTTCATTTTTCCTACAGTATGCAGAAATTCCATTTCAGCTTTACTTGTCAAAAGCAACACTTCCGAATTGTTTTGTCAAAAGGAGACATATGAGTTGTCTTGTCAAAAGGAGACATATGAGTTGTCTTGTCAAAAGGAGACATATGAGTTTTCTTGTCAAAAGGAGACATATGAGTTGTCTTGTCAAAAGGAGACATATGAGTAGTCTTATGAAAAGGAGACATCGGAATTACAACATAAAACAAATATATTACAACATAAAACAGATACGTTACAACAAAAAACCGATACATTACAAAATAAAACAGATTCATTACAGCATAAAAAAGACTCATTCTTGAAACGTAAATTAAAACATACTTAACAAAGACAAAACCGTGATAGACTTCCTACAACATAAAAAAGACTCATTCTTTCTCTTCGTTAAAGATTTCCAGTTTCGCTGCCATAGTCCGGTTTTCCTCCAACAATTTCGTCATGACACAGAGATGATGAGGGTCATATTCAGGATCAAGAAACACCCACCTGATAGGATTATTACATTCGCATGTAATAAACCTCCGGCCATACTGGTCTGGTCTCATCTTGTCATTAGCGCTGAAAACCGTGACAGACTTCCTACACCTCTTATTTGGACACTGAATGGTGTTGCCTTCTCGTGGTATTGAAGATGATGATGAGGATGATGCCATGTTGGTTTCCAATCTGTAATACAATGTAATAAAACAAGTGAGAAAGTAAGGAATAAGACGTGGAATATGGAGCTTCAATGAAGAACTTCAAAAATCAACTTACAGGCTGATGGAGTGAAAAGGAGAGATTAATGAGTGGAAATGGTATGCTGAGGGAGTGAATTTATAGGCGATTTGAAACTAGGTTTACACTTCCATGCGTCACGCATGGAAGCGAACCGTGTGTGACGCATGGAACGCATCCGTGCGTGACGCATGGTTTTGCATTTGACCAACAGAATGCAGATTTATGTCTTGTGCACCCTAAACAAATAATCCAACAAATTCAACAACGCTAACCAGAAATGAAAAGTTCAACAACGTCATAACAAACAATCCTTACGAAAAACGGACAATCCTGAAAATCTGAAAACAAACAGATCATAAAAAACAATCGAACCCAATCCAACAAGATCACCACCGATGTTGTTGATACATAGTTGTCCACGAATCAATATCTTGAAGGACCTCGGTTATGGCTCCATGCATTGCAGAAACATCATAGGGATCAGGCAAGGTTGCATATGGTGACAAGTGATCGTAGACCCTGTCAAAAACCTACAAATAAAATTAAATATTGAAATCAGCTATTTGCATAATGTTTACCTTAAATCAAACTTAAAGAAAAATCAAGATCTCAAGTTACATGAGATAAATGTAATATCTGTTGTGCTTCCAAGCTAGCGTGTCTGCCGGGTATCAGAAATCGATGAGTGCGGGGGATGTACCACAGAAGATACTCCGGAGCTTCTTCAAAACCTGTCTCCGCAGGTGGTCCCATCTGCTCAAGGGTCGCCCTGTGGATATCCATCCCCTCCCAACTCCACGCCATTCTATCATAATTCACCACATATGACCTAGGGCTGATGAGCCTATGGGCTCTAAGGGGTGAAATTGGAGGCCTGGGAATCATCTGCACCCTACCAAACTGCCTAGGCGACCTATCGGGATGGTGGGGCTCGGTTATGTCCATGCATCTCAGCACCCCGAAAAAAAGAGCAGGAGCATAGGCAGGATCATTGAAGTCGATTTCACCATACGGGTTCCAATTAACCTAAAAACGATATCAACGTCTTGCATTACTCAAACAGTAATTTTACACCTTAAGGTACCAAAACAGAGGTAAAAAAAAGTACGCAGTTTTTTTTTGCAATTCCATGCGCCACGCATAGAATCAAGCCATGCGTGACGCATGGAATTGCAAAAAAAACTGAGGCTTTAAAATGTAAACAAAATGCAACACAAATACCTGATCCGCCCTCATTGCATCTAGTTCAGCTCTGTAGTTTCGTGCTTCAGGGTCGTAGTTCGGCAACGCTTCCTCTGGTAGAAACCGAAACGCATAAGGATGATCAACTGACCAACCAGGATTAAGCCGAACACCAGCTGCTAAGGATGGGAAGTATGTGTATATCCAACCCTACCATTTAAAAAATATAGTTAGCATTAAAACCATAGAAATAAGTTATGATTGCTGAAAAATGTAGTTCCTAAATAATTAAAAACTTACTTGAAGGAGAGTGAAACAAAATGAGATCAAACCACAATTTTGGCGTGTAGCGATGCCCATTTGGCGATAGAAATATGCTAGCGCCGCAGATCCCCAAGACATACTTCTTGCCTCTTCAACACTCCCTAGAAATGCACCAAATCTCACCGGGAGCTTATGTTGTGACTTGTCAGTGAAGATTGTGGAAGCCAACAAGTGGAATATATATCCCATTCCATGAACTACGGGATAATTTAGGCCCTCAATGTGCGCCTTAAACTCTTTCGCTCTAATCCAATAACTATCGAGCTGTTCATTTTGAAGATGAAAATTTTGTCGTCCCTTTTCACCAAAATAGTTCTTGTTGGTAGTTCTCCCGACTGAAGCGGTGGGGTCGGTCACCATAGGTTTCCCCTGAATAGGAAGCAACATCAGCTTCTTGATGTCGAGCAACGTCACTGTCATCTCACCAAATGGCATGTGGAAGCTGTTTGTTTCAGGATGCCACCTTTCTATAAAGGCGCAGATGAGCGGATAATCAATCACATCGTACATCAATACCCTGAGATGAGTCAGCTCCGTTGCAACTGCGTGATTACCCCATTGCAAGTTAGAATTAAGTTCCCAATCTTTCAGTTGTGATTGTCTAGTCTGGTAAGGGAGTACGCCTCTATCCTGTAAATTGATTACGTAACACAAATAATTTCAATAACGCATAAATTTTTTCCACAAACTGCAGAAACTTGACATTCTGTGTAATGCAATTCCATGCGTCACGCATGGTTCTTCTCCACACGTCACGTATGAAATAGAACCATGCGTGACGCATGGACATGAACCATGCGTCACGCGTGGATTTTCATTACACAGAATGCAGAAACTGGTTTCTGCATTCTGTACAGCACACCTTAACCAAATTTTCAACAAAACTACAAATAGTTCAACAAATAATCCATCAATTTAATCAAATCAATTCATACATTAACAAATTTAATATCACAAATTCTATAAACCAAATTAGTTATGATAAGTATTGAATCTATAAACCAAATTCTAATTACATACCTTTCCTTTTTGCACAAAAAAGGTTGTATGAGCTTCAAAGCTTATGAGCAGCTCCGGAATTTGTGGACCTCCAGGAGTACCCCCCTCTAACTGAGGGACGTATATGTTTTTGACCGGAGGTTGTCGCCGTCGTCGTCGTCTTCTGGGTTGTTCCTCTTGCTCTTCCGCTTCTTCATGTTCTTCATGAACATTCTCATATGTTCGATCCTCTTCCTCACCCTGTTCCTCATGCTCATGCTCCTGCTCATAATCAGAATCAGCATTTGCACCCCCAGCTGATGGCCCTGCACTGCTACAAGCAACCAGTGCGTACTGGTCATCACCCGTCTGAGGGTTCTGAAAGTTATGAGAACCAGTAGCTTGTCTCATCATCTCCACAAATGATTGCTCTTGTTGTGGATAGCCCGGATAGCCTGGAAACTGTGTTTGTTGTGGAAACAGTGTTTGATGTGGGATCAGAATGGGGGTGCCAGGAAAGTAATGAGGGGAACCCTGGGGATCGAAACTTGCAGCAAACAAAGCTAGCTGCTGATGTTGTTGTTGTTGTTGATGCTGTTGTTGTTGCTCTTGTATCTGCTGTTGTAGCTGTTGTTGCTGCTGTTGTTACATCTCACCAGAAAACTCTAAACGACGAGGAGGCGATTCTTGTCTATTCTTCTTCTTCCTTGGTTTTGGAACTATGGGATCTTTTTTCTTCAGTTCTCTGTTTCTTTGACGAGTATCGCGTCCAGGTCGACGACCACCATCCATATCTGCATCATAAAATGTGCAATTCCACAAAATTAATCAGTTTACTGAATTTAATCAGCATATCATCAAAAACTCAATCAGTATATCATCAAATCCAATCTGAAACTGCAGAACACAATTTCTGGAATGTGCAATTCCACACGTCACGCATGGCTTCAATCCATGCGTGACGTGTGGAATTGCACATTCCAGAAATTGTTCGTTAACAGTTTTTCCATGTTTCAAACCCTAATCTCAACAGTTTTTCCAAAATTCTAACAGTTTTTCAATAATTTCATTAAAACCATACCAAATTTAAACAACCTAATTTCATAATCCTAATTCACAAAACCCTAATTCAATATCAAAACCCTAATAAACTATATACACATGAAAATATCAAATTGGTCAATAAATTATCAACAAAGTACACAATCCATTCATATATTACAAGTTTAATCATTTCTAATCAACTAATTAACATACACATTGGATTTTGAAGTAAATATCATCAAAACAACATGAAAACCTCATATATATACATCAATACCATACCATAACAATGAAATCTTAATGTTTACATACCTTATATGCAAAAAAGATGATGAAAATGATGGTTTTTGGGTAAATCGGTGCGTTTGAGAGTGCAGCCGCCGTGGAAAAATGTTGAAGAAGATGATAATGTGGTAGGGTTTCATTTTTGAGCTTTTATAGGTAAACAAATCTATGCGTGACGCATGGTTTGTGTCCATGCGTCACGCATGATTTTATTCGGTGCGTGACGTGTGGATTTAAACCATGCGTCACGCAGGGTTATAATCCATGCGTGACGCACGCATGGTTTAAATCCATGCGTGACGCACGGTGCCTGGGCGGTAAATAGCAAAAAGGATGGACGTTAAATAGCAAAAAGAATGGGCGTTAAATAGTAAGGGCCTATATAAACGAAGCCTAGATTTAGTAACTCATTAAAAAGAAAAGGAGAATAAACAAGTGGATTGAAGACTGAAGTCCAACAAACGGTCGCAATTGCCGGTCACGTCTTCGAAGTGCTACAGAATTCAACACGTGGCTTTACGTGATTGGTTGTCATCCTCTCTCAACACTCAGTAGAGTGGACTGACGGCCCCATCGGTAGAAAAAAGAATAGCAGACAGAAATTGGAAAGAGGGCTGAGAGAGAAAAGTTCAGAGAAAGGAGTAGCAATGGAAGCTTCCAACGATCGCGATACCTTTGTCTACATTGCCAAGCTCGCCGAGCAGGCCGAACGCTATGAAGGTTAGTCTACTCTCTCCTCCTTCATTTGATTCATCGGTGGAGGTTTCAAAACCCTATCTACCTATTAAAGGAACCCTGTTTTCTGAACAGCTTCTCAAACTACGTTAATCTTGTTTCTCGCTGGAAATTGCTTACTTGGATTGATTGACAGAGAGTATTTCATACATATTATCTAGTGATTATTAGCTAAGGTTAGGATCATTTGGGAGCTATTTTATATGTAATTGCATGATCCGGAGTTGAAGAGAAGAAGTAGTGAACTATGAAGATTAGTGATGATTGAAGACGTCTTTCAAGGAACTGAAGAAACCAAGTAAGAAGACGATAAAAGACTTGAAGAGAAGAGAAGACGAAGTTGATGCAGAAATCCGCGGGCAAGCCGCGGTCGCGGATTTGCAGCACACAGAATTGGCTAAGTATGGAATCTGCGGGTGAGCCGCGGGTGGGCCTGATACATCAACTAATGCACTATTGATTGCATGTTTATCTAACGGGTTGTCTGAATTGCATGTATCCTGCTATATTCCTTTGCTTAATGCTTTTATTGAATTGAGTCTTGAAGGTCTTCAGATTTGTTTAATAGGAAGTGATACCAGGGCGGGTTGCACTGATATCTATGTCTGAACAGGAATAGGAACAACAATAGGATTGCATGAGTTAGAGATATCTATGATCAACCTTGCATGTCATTGTGTGGATATTTGTTAGGTGAAACGCTTTCCCAATCATATTACCACAACTCTTGCTGCCTTGTTACTTTTACTTGTCTTAGGTTAGAACAACAACTCCCCCCCCCCCCCCCCCCCCTTTGGTGTGTTCGTTGGTAATAGTTATTTGCTTAAGAATAGACTACTTGATTCTCTTGGGATTCGACTCTTGCTTTCCTGCTATACTAGTTGGTTAGTTAGGTTTTCTTTGATAGGCACGACGATTTTAGCCTTGTCAAATTTGGCGTCGTTGCCGGGGAATCAAATTTTCTGTTTTTGTGTGATTAACTAGTGTTCGCTCCCGTGCCTTTAAAAGGCACGGAGACTTAAGTTGTATGTTTCATGAAAACATTTGTCTAAAAAATTTACAAACATTTAAAATATAAATTATTTGAGAATTCAGCTAAAATACATAGGAATATGGAAAATATGAGTATCTTTAGTTTTGCACTTGAAAAAATTTGGGACAACTTTGAAGTAGGTTAAAGTTTGGATGAGTCAACGATAGATCACGAGACAATGGAATCAGATTCAACAAAACCCTTGCGGAAACATCAAGACCAAAACAATTGTTTAGTGTAAATTATTATACGCTTTTGTATATGTGAAATTTGAAATAATGATGTTATTATGTAGTTATACCCCTGGATGCATTGTTGTTCAATATAATAAAAAAATTCATAACTTAAATGTAATCAATTATACATGTATAAACTGTTGCAACAAAATATAATCACGTTAAGGAAATTCATCTACTAAACGTTACATTTAAACAACACTTTGATCACTAAAGTCAAATCTAGATAATCTTAAACGCCACCTGCGTATTCTCTTCGACACGTGCTTTTCGGAACGAACATCAACTCTGATGCCGAAGCAGATCAACCAAAACTGAGGAAGAGGAAGCCTCGTTTAATCCTGTTTGGAGACTTAATCAAACCCGAGATCATGGTTCCTCTACCGAAGCCCCAAGATCTTCCTCCAAAATATCTTGACTTCATCCTCAAGAATGGAGCCGAAAAAGAACGCATGAATCTGAAGCTGATCTTAATCAAGACACTCGAGGCAGCAGACCTATGCAAGCATCAAGGACGTTTGAGTCTTCCAAAGGCGCAGTAGCTTTTAACATTTTGTACTAATTATCAAGGTGATTCGAGATACGATATTAGATGCTATATATTTATATATAATCGAAATATTCTATATTTATATGTAATCGATGCTTTCTCTTTCGAGCACAATTATGGTAGAACCATTTTCCTTTATATAGCAATGCAATCAGAAAACATAAAAAAATCTAAAAATTGGAGAAAGAAGTGTGAAAAAAAAAGAAACATGTGACATAAAGATTTTAGTAGTAGAGACATTACCTACAAGCTACTGGCAAGATATAAATTTGGAATTGAAGCTATATTCTAACCTTTTTTCTTCCATTCTCAAGCCAAGCATCCCCTTTGCTATTTGTTATTTGTATTCTAATTAAGGTAAAAGGCGATTGAATTGAAGCCAAAATTCTAAAATAACCTTTGTTGAGTTTCAAAACGCAATGTTATTAGTACTCTCCTAGAATTCCCATCTATGTGCCTGGTGGTTAACATAATTAATTTATTGAGTGGTTTAAAATAAATATGAGTGACTTCCTTAAAAAAGGGACAAATAATAGTTGGTGATTTCGTGGAACAACACTTTGCTCAAGACTATTGTTTCCATTCCTTTAGAAATCTTACGCTCCCTTATTTCATGATTTTATTCTACTTGCTAATTTTGTAGGGTAAATGAATTGGATATATTAATCTTTTCCCTTCGTTCACTTTTCTACCTCGCCTCATATTTCCCCTACTCATGTCACTCTCAAACAAAACACAACAATTCAATTTCTTTGGCTCTTCATCCTCATTTACTTCTTATGCCAAGCACAGGCAAACCAAGGATATTCCTACGACTTCCTTCTTGTTCTTTCCATCAAAACTGAACATTATGTTATAAATAGCATATTGACCAAGTGAGATACGAAACTGATTCTAAGAGTAAGAAAGGGAAAACAATTTTTTTTTCTTTAACCAAAAGGAATAGAAAAAAATGCAGAATGAGAGTGTTACAGACTTAATTCTATATTATCACACCTATATCCCATTGCATGTGATCCAACAAACAACTTGAGCTTTGTTTTTCCTTTCTCTGAGTAAAATGTTTTAGCACTGTAGTTAGAATCGGGAGCGAAACCTGAACTCTGTTTCGAATCGGGATTATCTGGCTCGTCAACGTCCATTTGAAAATGTTCAGAGAAATATAATAATCAAATATTAGATGGCGAAACAGATGATTACAGTTGATAAACTAAGATGCCTCACATAAAGCATCAATACATAAGAAAGTGAATCCATTCAACTTAATTAGTTTCCACAAAATTGGATCTCATACCTGCTTAATTCCTGAAGAGCACGACAATTGGGTAGAATTGTGCACCCCATGTCACTGATGACAAAATGATAACCAAATGAATTGTGCACCACATGTCACCTGCTTAAGTTTTTATTCAAACTAAAATCAGAAGAATATATGCATAATTTGTGACCAATAATCCAAAGAAATGAATCTAAACAAAATCCACTCAACTAATAAATCACACACTAAATTTTACTATAAAACAAAGCCAATCAGCGAATTCACGAGAACCACAAAAGCATATAGAAAATAATTAAACATACCTGATTGTTAAAGATGTTTTGGCTGATGGAATTAACAAACGATTCTTCTCTTTTTCTTATTCAATCAACAAACTACAAACTCAAAACACTATCTCTTTCCCAAAAACATCAGCATAAATTCAGCAGCTTCGATTCCCAGATCCTTCCGCGGATCTATTTTATTTTGCCAAAACAATATTGTAACACAACTTACTAAATGACTGGTTTTAAGGAAAAAAAACTAACAAAATTGACCGGTTTCAAGAAAAAACTTACAAAATGAGATGTGTGCAATATCTGACCTCAACTATGCCCGATACTTCATAGCCTTCAATATTAGTTTAAATCCATACATTCAACATGAAAGGCCGTGTTGTGTGAATTATCACAGTTGAGAGGAAGATAGTGAATATTTGGACGCATGAAAACTAACAGAAAAAATTGAATAAGCATATAAAACTGACCACTTTGCAAAATTACGAAATTCAAAAGATGAAGCAAATAGTTCAACAAAGTACAAAAAAGTTAGGCAAAGTTCTGCAAAATTACAAAATTCAAAAGACGAAAAAACAGCAGTTTTCAGAAATTAATCGAATTCAATCACATGAAGACAACCTTCTTTGGACTCTGAGTTGGATTGGCAATAGCAAGCCCTAAGAAGATAATTTGTGCCTCCTACAGTAGATCAGAGAACGACATTCAAAAGACGAAACAAAGAGAACGACATTCGAAAGACGAAACAAACAGCAGTTTCAAAAAATTGACCACAAGATGAAACAACATACACACTACAACAACCGAAGTGTTGGATGCTCTACCATGTTCGATATGCAGTAATGATGCATAAGTTCTGTTTCTAAAAAAGCAGAGAAAGTTGGTTTGTTGACTTTGTTCCCATAAGCAATATACACACAACAACAAATGATTTTTATTCTAAAGATAATATTAATTACTATCACTTACAATTTATAAACAAAACTTGCAAGCATCCTATAAATCAAACACAAATAAAAAAATCATGTATAAGAACAACATACATATATATGATAACTGAAAAGATACTTTGTTTTATGACAACCAAATAGATTATACAAAAAGAGAGGAGATTAGTAAACTAATAACCCCAGTCTTTAGTAAATCTTGTTTAGTCACAAAGGAAAAACAAAACAACCTCAAATTTAATTCTGAGACTGCATTATGGGGGACAATGAACTTATTAAAAAGGGTTTAAGAAATAATCTTTACAATGAGCTAGCATGAGATTTGCTAATACAAAAGAAAATCCAAAAAACCATGGTGAATTGATGCAGAAGTTGTCAAAAAAGAAGTTTTAGTATTCATATATCCGAAGAACATAAAAATAGATATTTATAATGAGTTTTGATTTTGACTCAAGCCGCTAACTTATTGTTAGTTTGGACACTTGCTCTGCGGTAATGTCAAAATAGTATCCTGTATAGAAAATTATAAAGCTGCATTTTCCCACAAGACTGGGTTATCTAACCTCTGCTAATCCTTTCGGCCTCACTCAACTCCAGTTTACATCTTCTCTGCTTGTCGTCGCCGCCCTCGTCTGAGCAATGCACCTATCTGAATTCTCTGATCGTCTCTAACTCTAAGCAAGGAGTACTCTTGCTGAATTGATGATTCATGATGACGATTTGAATTGAAGTCCTTCAAGAAGATGTATCTTTGACGGTTGGACACCTGCAAGAAGCAATTCGTACAACCTTTTGGTCACTTGGATTACATGGATCAATCAACACAGTTTTAAGCAAAGCTAACAGTTGGCAAATAAAATTTTCATATAAACACTTAAATCTTTATTCAAAATGATATATAATGCATGATGTAGAACAAAACTCAACTTTGTTCAAAATTCTTCAGGAGATTTCGCAAACTGCTATTTCAAGAATAGGAAAATGTAAACTAATTGTAATTGAGAAATAACCTTAGGTTAGTTGATCAAAGTTGGGAAATATTGTACTATGTGACCTACTTGAAAGTGTGAAGGGAACTTGCAAATCGTTCATCAGTTTTAGAGGACGAGCAAGAAGTTGATTTCGTCAAATTTACCATAGTAGAAACCATTTCATGTGTTTATCTGTCACCAAAATAAAAAATCAGTAAGAAATCAGAAATTTTAGCATGTTAACACTAAAATCAACTCCTCAGTCCCAGAAGATGAACACAAGTACCAGAACTCAATGGGCATACCTGTTGATGGGTCAGGGTGTAATACTACGTCTTTTCGGGAAATTGACGACGAACTTGAAGTGCTACCTCCTACAACTTCTTCTGTAAGAGGAAAACTTGATAAACTAATTGAGAAATAACCTTGGGTTTAGTTTTTTTCCACTAACAACAGCACATTTCCAACCGAGCAAATCAAAATCCATTACAAACTGTAAGAGGAAAAATTGATTAAAAAAAATGAAGTCAGCCCACATACTTGTTAGCGTAATCCATCACAATCGGTGAAGAAAGACGATCGAAAGTGAAGTAAGGAGATAGACCCAGAATCCCAAAGAGCTTCTTCTTCCTCCGCCATTACTGAAAAAAATTAACCTCTCTCTAAATTTTTATCAATCAACAACAATACAAAGGCAACACATGAGCCACACCACCAAGAATGTCATCCCAAAGCTCCTTGAGCTTAACCTCAGCATGTGCATCTGTCAAGGACATAATAAAAATATATTGTTAAGTGTCTACCAAGTTAATACAAGTCATAAATTAACAAATGGGCTAGATGTTACAAATTTTCTTTAATTTTAGACGAGTTAGCTGCCTTAAGATTTTAAACATCAGGTGATGAATACAATTGCTAAAAAAAATAAGAAATTCGAATTTGTGTTGTTACATAAATTGTTTATTGGGAAAATGAGCTAACCACTGCAGAAATTCATATATATTTTCATCTCTCCTTTATCTACATCACCTATTACGAATTGCTCATTATATCATTCCATTAACATCTATTTTCAAATTTGTGTTGTTACATATATTTTTATCTCTCCTTTATCTACAGCACCACAAAAGAATCAAGCACATATATCATTCCATTAGCATCTAGGATTCTCAAGAAAATGCATTAATTGCTTATTATCTACATCACCTATTACGAATACGAATCGTCGTCTCACAACAGAAGATGTCAAACACAATATTCCTGTAAAAATTGAGTTGAATGTGTAACAACATTGAGTCTAACAATTGGGTAAACTCAAAAACTCAATGCTATTTCAAATGCAATTACTAAAAGCATATAATATTATCACAGTCAAGAAATGACCTGCAAAGTGTTATTTTAAGAATTACTGCCCAATAATGAACTCTCCTAAACATTCTTCCCAAACTCAAAAGCATCACTCTGACAGTCACTCGACTTTGACACTGTAATAGAATTCTATCAAATCGTTTCTAAAAGCTATATCTAAATCGACTTTGATCTATTGATTCAAATTAGTCAGTCTCACACCAAAAACAGAGAAAGAAAGCAATCAAATCAAACTCAAACATAAAAGGCAAAGCAGAATTTGACATAATCTTAGTTTGTAACACATATTTTAAGGATTTCTGAAAACACATACTCATTGAGAATTAAAAAAGGGAGACTACATTTCAGCATAAGGCAAGTTGACTTAGTTTACTAACGAATGATATGATGCTCTACTGATGTGGATGTTTCTAATTAATAAACTAATCCACAAGTATCAACAATAGCAATTTGGTGTTATCTTTAGTTCAACCACAAACAGCACATAAGTGAGGCACATATGAAGATATAAGAACAAACACAGACTCTATGAACATTAAGAAGTATATAAATTTCTTTGAGTACAAAACAGCAAGAATACACATTTTTATCCCAAATTTTCAAAACTCAAACAATACTTAGATGAAAATAACTACAAAGGAAAACTAACTTCCTATGTGTATCCAAAGATCGGGCCTTGATAAGGTCTAGTAGCAGATTCCTGGTCACGACCATGTTCGACACAACCATGAACATGATACTTCTTAACTGTTTGTGCTTAGTATCACATGAATCCTCCATGTAAGAAGCAAGCCTGTGAAATGTAGAACCACTATGATGGAAACTTACAAAATAAGTACATGAAGTTGCATAAACCTGCATCCAAAATAAGTACATGAAGTTTTTTTATATGTATTTGCCTATTTGGCATTTTATGGGTGTAAAATCTAATCTTTTTTTTATCAAATAAGGGACTGCAGTTTTCTTGTTTACCTCTACCAAAAGATTGAATGTACATAAATCATATTTGACAATTCTTAGAATATGTAACAAAGCAATGATACTTTAGAAGAAAAGATTATTACTTTCTCCTTAACAGATGACAACCTTAAAGCCAGTTCCTGAAGTTCTTTGATGCTCAAGCCTGACAATTCCTAACCCATTATCTTCCTAGAGTTCACTCAAAGTCAGTATAAAATACACGTCGAATTTGTGATGAAAGTCTGAAATTAATTATGTCATGAAGTGTTATACATTCTTAGGGTAAGTATATAGCTCTGTATGGTTATTGGTTACAAGTGGAAATTTCTAAAGAATGGACAATATTTTACATGAATTAGCCATCCACATATGGTAAGTATATAGCTCTGTATGGTTATTGGTTACAAGTGGAAATTTCTAAAGAATGGACAATATTTTACATGAATTAGCCATCCACATATGGTAAGTATATAGCTTTGTATGGTTATTGGTTACAAGTGGAACTTTCTAAAGAATGGACAATATTTTACATGAATTAGCCATCCACATATTTTTCATCCCGACAACCATGTAAAGAGTTGCATCCAATATGTTAAATATAATATCACAGCATCATATTTGGCAGTAAAAAAAATAACATTTGGTAGCAACAGGATATAAAGTTGCAGCATTGAATAGTAGAAGGATATACGAGTATTGAAAAGAAGGAGGCTACCTGGATGGGTCAAATTTGATGTAAGTTCAACATCTAGAATTGATGAATTTGGATCAAACCAAAAAAGAAATATTCCAACATTTATAATTGATGATCGAGTAAAAGAAAACTCTTACTTTGCAACAAACTTCTCGACTTGAGCCTCGATCGCCTTACCTTCCTGCTCTGCCACAAAGCCGTGGAAAAGAAAGTGCAATATTCATGTAAATTTTTTATCATACACGAAAACGTCGCATAGACAACAAATTAAGTATATTCATGTACACATTGTAAGCAATAGAGATTCCACCACAATTTTAAGTGCATTGACTGATCACTAAACAAAGTTTTCTCTTTGGAGCATAAAATGAAAATACTCTAAGAAGCAAAGTTCTAATGGTGAAATATTTATCTAAAAAGAAACTAAACAAAGATGACAAGCGAAGTAGACAAATATAAAATTCAGATCTATAATCAGAGTTAGATAACAAATTTCACACCCTAATTCCTATTAGCTATATAGTTTGCAACTGGATTAAGTTAGATCTTTCAAAATATTACGAACTATGCAACATGTGATTTCTAGCTTCAAATTCAGTACTAACTCCGACAAACTAACAAAATCAAAGCTCAATTAAACTCTAAAAGTGGTTGAAAGCTTACCGAGCTTTTAACATCGTTGAGATTGACTCGTTGAATTGTTTACATGTGAAAAGAGTCGGGTATTTAAATTTCTACTTCAAACCATTCACAAAATACCAATACTTGACAATAAATTTTAATTTCTCGTCCAGGTGGGAACTAACATAAAATGACCTAAAATCAACAAAGATGAGCAACGAATTGCAGAAAACACCAATCCTTGACAACATATTTCACAAAATTCAGAAAAATTAACTTAAATTACTTACTTGCCATTGTTGAGCACTTTTTGAAGTGCGTGGATGGGAATTTGATGATGATTGGAAATTTTTAGAGAACCCATTGAAAGTTGGAAGCAACAACAACAGTTATTAGAGTTCAACTCAACAGTATTTTAAATCCAAAAGAATTAGTTTCTTCTAAGTTTTACCTCCCTCCTACTTTGAGTTCTGTTGGGTAGTATTCCACCAATTGATCATTGCTTCAGTCTGATATCCTCATTTCGACCCCGAGAAGCTCTTTCATTGCCTCGTAACACACAAATGCAATAGCAACCGAAGGGAAGACCTGTAGGAAAAAATGAAGAAAAAATCATAACTTCTATACACCTGACATAATACTCCAGTATGAGTATACACCTGACAGTAGACATGATGAATATAAATATAGAATTCAAAGGTGCCTTTAAATAGTATAGGTATCCAGTTTAATAGAATTGGCTACATCATCAACCAATAAATGGAAAATATCACTAACTGCCAGAGCATTTTTAGTTCTGAGGTAATATGATAATGTGGTACAGAAAAGCATTTTAAGGTCTAATTAAACACTTAATTAATATTTCATAAATCCAAGTGGGGGGGTAAGACTAAAATATAAAAGCACTTGCCTATAGACGAGCTAACTGGTTACATTAACCCCTTCTATATTCTCCAATGAGTGCACCTAAATATTCAGCAAGGATACAAACAGTAAACCATTAGGACAGATCCAGATTTTATATCTAAATTAACCACAACAAAATTTGGAGGTTGAAGACTAATAAAAATCCCTCACCATACTACACTTACCAAAAAGCACATCACTTATTTACTGAATGTTCAGAAATTCTAGGTTAGTTATAAAAAATTTGTCTTCAACTACAAGTTGTTTATAACATAGTGCCTTGAGTTTTTAACGTTAATATTTACATATCTACTCATATAGATGCTTAGTAGAAGTGTTGCAATTCCACAAGAGAAACATTTCACTACTACGCACTTGAAGAATTAAAGGAATTGAAAACTAAAAAGCAACTTCATGCTAGTAGTTCAAGATAAATAAACCCAATGTTATGAACACAACTTCAAGGGAAAAATAGCAGCAATGACATACACCGATCTAGGTGCACTCATTGGAGAATATAGATGGGGTTAATGAGAGGTGAGAAGAATCGAAATCCCTAAATTCAACAATCGAAATTCCTAAATTCAACAATCGAAATCCCTAAATTCAACATAAGAAATCCCTAAATTAAACAACCGAAATCCCTAAATGCAACAATCGAAATCCCTAAATTAAATCCCTAAATTCAAGAAGAGAAGAAGAAGTATAGAAGATGTGCATCGAAATCCCTAAATTCAAGAAGAGAAGAAGGAGAGGAGAAGATGTGCTTCGAAATCTCTAAAGTAAAATAGTTGAGGGAGGAGAGGAGAATATATTACCGGAAATTGGATGTGCAGCATCGAGCTTGTCGGTGCGCGTCGAGTGGTGGTCGTGAGGAAGCAACGGAGCCGGCGAAGACCTTGAAGGAGGAAGGAGAGAGTCGGTGGTGAAGAGAATTTAGGTTTTAGAGAGAGAATTGCTTTAAATATGTGGTCAAAATTTCAAGAAAGACACATGAAAAAAATATAGCATGTTCTACGGTCGTATAAAATATCACAACGAAGAGAGTTTGCCATGGAAATCCAGCAAGCTATACGGTCGTATAAAATTTCACAAACAGGTCAGTATGGCATGAAAAATTCAGCATGTTTTACTGTCGTATAAAATTTCACAATTACGATCCTGCACAATCCGGTGTTTTAAGAATTCACAATAGAGATGCATATTGTTTCAAGAATTTTTATCCTAAAAACTACAATGTCTCTTAATGTAAGGTTCTAACTGTTAAGTAAACACTAGATGCACAAACAAAATCAACTTGTAAACTGCAAATTGAAGCAGTGACCTGTTTTAAGGTTCTAACTATTAAGTAAACACCAGATGAACAAAAAAAATAGTTTTTTGAAAACATTTCTTTACCTGCTGTTTTAACTGAGGGAACTCTGGGAAATCTACATGAAAATAAGTAAAGTAGGGCTTTTAGAAACGAACAAAAAACTGTTGCAACTGCCCAACATGTAAACAATAAGACAAGAAATTAATTAAGACAGTATAGAAGAGATTACCAGGTTCACATAGAAGTTGTTGTTCATAGGAAAGGGAACTCTGAGAAGAAGATCAATGAATTAAAGGACTTTTGATTTGAGTTTAAGAAATCATATGCTGTCAAACAAAACAGAAATATGATCAGGTAAGAGGTATAACGTATAAGCACACAACATAGCAACATTGTTTCACATCAAATCTAGTAACATCGAATTATCTCATAGGTTATCCTTTGCAACCAAGATTAATTTCACATTGGCCCTTTCCCATTCTAGATTTCTGTTTGGAATCAATCTATAATACAGAAATTGATGAGGAATGGAAGCCTAAAATTAGGTATAGACTTTTAGAAGAAGAAGCATAATACAGCCCTGACGCTAACACAATCAATTGCAGCACATAAACCCAAAAATCATATGATACACAAGACAGAGCCAAGAGAAACAGCAAACCTCTTCAAGTTCACGTGATCGAAGAAGCGAACTTTATCAAATTAAATTTGATCCTAAGAACAATTAGAAGAAAACAAAGCAATTAGAAGAGCACCTTGATGAGGCGATTGTCGCGATGCCTATCAAAGTAATACCTAGCTTGAATCCACTAATATAGTGGGAAGCAAGGGTCGAACCCAAGGGAGTCAAAGTACAATTCAAATCACAACTCTTGTTCCTAACAAGTAACCAATTTTGGGGGGGGGGGGGGGTTTGTATGTAGTTGAGATCAAGGAAGTAAACAAAAACGCAAGAGTTGAGATTAAGTAGTATGATGGAAAAGAAGTTCACTTCTCGGTTTTTTAGCACATCAATCATGCAAGGAGAATTGATCATAGCAACCTAACACCCTATATTCATCACATTCAATTGATTTTATCCTACTCTTTGTTCATATAAAGTAACTAGTCCAACAAGTCCTAGAAACCCTTATTTGATTATAACCCTAGAACAACTAAGATTCAATAATCAAATAGCATTAAGCACAAAGATATGTAGGCTTGTGCAATACCATTGGCGACAAGCCGGTACTTGACACAAGTTTATAATCTCTACCCTATGAACATTCACAACAAGTTCATGCAAATAAGGATTGCTACCAAAGACAAGACTCTTCAACAAGAATTATCAAGTCTAGCAATATAAAAGATAGAAATCAAACCTAGTTTGCAACCTAGATTAAACCAATATCTCTCAATAGCAAATTGAGGCACAAGAGATTATAAAATAAAACAACAATTGAAATAGAATATAAGATGTAGGAAACTCACAATCCTCCAATGAAAGAAGGCTTCAAACCTCAAAGTGAACAATGGAGATTTAGTTGCACAAAGTCATGGAAGCTCTCAACAATGGAGTTTTCTTACTTAAAACCAAGATAAAAACTCTAGGGAGAAGGAGAAGAGTTTATATATTTCCTCCCTAGAAAAACCAAGAAAAATAAATAAAAACCAAGTCTTAATGCAGCAAATTAAAGATAGACATAACTAATTTTGGAGTTACAAATCAAATGGAGAGAGGAAGGTCTAGCATCCAATGCCATCAATTCAATGCTGACTCCGGGTAGAAATCTCGACCGAGATGTTGGAAATCTCGACCGCGATTTGCACATGCTGACGTGGAATGACGTGGACTCAACAGAATCTCGATGCTGGAAAATGGCAAAATCTCGACCGAGATTTGACAAATCTCGACTGCGATTTCTTGTCTGCAGCTTCTTCTCTCCGTCTTCTTCTGGTCTCGAGGCAGCTCGGCTTCGCCTCTCGACCACTCCTCTGGTGCAAGTGTGGTGTGTACTCCTCCTAAGCTCCATCCCGCAAGTACCAATGAAGGATACAAGCGGAATCTCCTAACTCCACCACCAAAATCGCTTTCGAGCTTCCCGCAAATCCATAATAACAACTCCAACCGGATTCCGGAAATACACTCGACAAGCACCTAAACTCCTCTAATCCTATGCTAATAGTCGCTAGTTATCACCATATAACATGCTCCTATCACACCTGATAAACAGTGAATATATCAAGCCTTTTTAGAGAGACAAACCTGTGACGAATTCATTAATCTTCTTCTCAGAGTTCGGTTTCTGATAAACTGTGAATATATCCTCGTAAATCTCAACAACTAAGCCTTTGAAGCTGTAATTTGGGGAGGAAGAAGAGACGGTTTTGAGAAAGAAAGGAGATGATGAATGAGAGAAAAAAAGAGGATTAGCATGCTGCATATTGAGGTTAAATAGGGAGTGTAGTTGGCAGTTGAAGGCGGTTATGGAGGAGTAGAAGTAGTGGGGAGAGTGGGGGAAGTGGGGGAGTGAGGGAGAAGATGCAACTGCTGCTGAGGATGGAGGTTGAGAGGTGAGAAGCGGCAGTTTTGCTGAGAAGAAGAGGCGGTTTTCAAAATCAACCTAAATGGACAATGGTTAATGGGCTTTAAAATTGGGCTGAAAAAAAGTAGGTTTTAAGTTTTTTTAAGGGCCTGTAAGAATGTGCCACGTGGCTGAAAGATAGAGGCCCTTAAGGGGGGTTGGCTTTAATCTTTTAGTAGATTATTACCAACCTTTGTGTGGACCTGTTGTATTGTCCACACTCGTACTACTGATTCGCTTCTTGTTGCTCTTGATCCAGAGATTGAAAGAACCATTAGCCGCAACCGAAGAGGAACTCGTGAGATGGTTGTCGTACCACAGACTATGAGGCAGTTAACTGCCCCAAACCTGACTCAACCACCGCTAGCCATCACCTTTCCGGACTTGGGAGAAGGTGTGAACTTTGAACTGAAGTCTGGCCTGATCCATGAATTGCCACACTTCCATGGTTTGGCAGGAGAAGATCCGAATAAGCACCTGGCTCAATTTCATGATGTATGCTCTAGTATGAAGCCAAAGGGTATAACTGATGATCAGATCATGCTGAGAGCATTTGGGTTCTCTTTGAAAGATGCAGCGAATGATTGGTTGTACTATCTAGCTCCAGGAAGTATCACTACATGGGCAGGATTGAAAAAGGTATTTCTAGAAAAGTACTTCCCTTCTATTAAGCTCAACATTCTGAAGAAGGATATTGCTACCATTGAGCAACATGCTACTGAGACTTTCTATGAGTATTATGAGAGGTTCAAGAGGTTATTTTCGAGTTGTCCATACCATGGCTATGCAGATGAAACACTCATCCTCTATATTTTCAATGGTTTGCTTGATGATGAGCGTCGTATGGTGAATGCAGCATGTGGGGGTAACATCCTGAATAAAACCCCAGCCCAAGTTCAAGAGATTTTCCATGAGTTATCTGAGGGCTCTAGACAGTTCAGCAGGAGAGAAAGTGTCAAGGCAATAGAGTCTCAATCAACATCTAGGCTGGAAAACGAGATGAAAGAGTTGAAAGAGATGGTGAAGTGCTTAATGGTGAAGAGTGGTGCTCAGCAACAAGTAAATGCATGTGGACTGTGCACTGATATAGGACATCCTACTGATGCTTGCCCACAACTTCAAGATCCAAACGCTGAGGTAAATGCTATAGGAGGGTGGCAGCAGAGACCTAGATACGATCCCTACGCTAATACGTACAATCAAGGTACAAGAGATCATCCAAATCTCAAATGGGGGAACAATCAAAATGTGCAAAACCCTCATCTCTTGCAACCACCACCTCAGCAACAACCTCAACCACAAGCCCAAGGTTCATCCTCATTCCTTCAACAAATGGTTGAGAAACTCGCTGCAGGCCAAGTAGAGTTACAACAGAACTGCATGCAATTTCAAAAGGATACAAAGTCGAGTATTCAAAATCTTGAAGTGCAGGTTGGACAGATGGCTCAAGCGTTTAATGAGTTCAGAGCAAGAGATTCGGGAAAACTACCCTCTCAGATGGTAGAAAACCCGAGAGCAAACGTCAGTGCATTGACTCTAAGGAGTGGTAGGCAATTGGAAATTAGGCCCGGAGCTGAAACAGGGGCTAAAATCGAGAAAAATGAGCAAGACGAACAGAATCCGCGACCGCGGATTTTGACCCGCGACCGCGGATCGGCTACTGATGAAAGAGTTGAGCATTCTGCAGAGAGTAATCCACGCCCGCGGATTTGACCCTGAAGATTCTACAGAGAGTAATCCGCGCCCGCGGATGGAAAGCCGCGCCCGCGGATCTGATCCTGAAGCTTTTGCAGAGAAAAATCCGCGCCCGAGGATGGAAATCCGCGCACACGGATCTGATGTTGAACTCGCTGATTCTTACGTTCGACCCGTCTTACCTCCTCTCAGCTCTTTAAAACCACCAGCACCTTTCCCTGAGGCGTTGAAGGACACTAGAAGGCTGGAGAACGACAAAGATCTCTTCGAGACCTTCAGCAAATGCGAGGTAAATATTCCTTTACTTAAACTTGTTAAGAGCATCCCTCGCTATGCTAAATTTCTGAAAGAACTATGCACAATCAAAAGAAATCAGAAATTAAAAGAAAAACAAAAGATTAAGGTAAGTGAGCATGTGTCTGCTGTGTTTCAAAGGCGTATGCCTAAGAAGTGTGGTGACCCTGGTATGTTTAGTATTCCATGTGTTATAGGTGAAACTAAGTTTGACAAAGCTATGCTAGACTTAGGTGCATCTATTAATGTCTTGCCTTATTCTTTGTATGAGTCGCTAGGACTAGGACCATTGCATGCAACAAGAACAATTGTTCAATTGGCTGACAGTTCTAATGTGTACCCGAAAGGGGTAGTTGAAGATGTTCTTGTGAAAGTTGATAATATGGTATTTCCTGCGAATTTCTTTGTTTTGGACATGGATCATGATAAGCATGCTGCCCCTATTCTGTTAGGTAGGCCATTTCTGAAAACTGCTCAAACAAAGATTGATGTTAGTAGTGGAACCCTTAGTATGGAATTTGATGGGGACAAAGTGGAATACAATATTTATGATATGAGTCCCATTCATGATACGTCTTTGTCTTGCATAAATGTGATTAATCCTACTTGTTTGGAAGAATCAAATTGTGTTATTGAGAATGTCGTATTGGATCCCTACGTAGAGGGTGTTCAAGCTATTAACTTGCAGGAGGTCAAGAAAGCCTTAGATGAGGATGATATGTCACCTCCTCCGCTTTTGGGCAATAGCCCCACCGGACTAATTTTGCAGGGTGAAAAGCCTATGTCTTCTATTGTGCAGGACACTAAGATAGAGCTTAAACAACCACCTGATCAAGCTAAGTGTGAGGGAGAACAGGAAAAAAATTGTGCCAAGAAGGAAGTATCTAGAGGGCGTGGTTCTAAGTTCAAACATTTTCACGAGTGGTTCAAGAACGAAGTGCTGAAAGAGAGAGTTCCTAGGGAACCTGGTGTGAGTACTTGATTGAGTTTCATGTCGAGCCACGACATAAAATAAGACGCTACTCGGGAGGCAACACGAGGTTTGAGATTGTTTTCTTTTCTTTTGTGTGTTTGTTCCTTTTGATTTTCTTTTTAGTGTGTTTATGGACAGGAGGAAAGCACCGAAGCACAGGTTCAGCTACATTCTGTAGCCAAACCGTGATCGCCATCCTTGGGACGCGATCGTTGTTTCCTCGCTGTAAGTCCTCTCCTTCTCGACCCAAAAAAAAAATCTGAAATTCATTCCGAAAAAAATAATAAATCGGATTTAAAAAAAAAAAGTGCAGAAAAAAAAAATGAGAGAAAAGAAAGTAAGGAAGTTGTTTATCAAGTGTTGTTTTCATCGTTTCATCATTCCTATCATTTATGGATCTACATTTGTTGGAGTCCGGCTTGTGGGTGACCATGTTCTTTGCAAGGAGTTGATTTTTTGTCACCGTCTATATTGGAGGTATTCTTTCCTTCTTATGTCTTGGATGAGCTGTGCATTGGTTGATTTCATTAGGTGCTCATCTAGTTTCTCGTTCTACCACACCTTGTGTTTCATTGGAGGAAGGTCATCCGACCGTGTATGTGAGTCTTCTGTCTCCTTTCCTAGGTTTGTTATTATGTCTTCCATTTCATTGAGGACAGTGCAATGTTTAAGTATGGGGGAGGAGAATGTATTCACATGTCTTTATTTGGGTGTTGGTTGTATCTGCATGAATTTATTGAGTAAATTGTTTGAAAAAGCCACAAAAATATGAAAAAAGACAGAAAAATCTTGGGATAGCAAGATCTATGCAACAAGCAGGTAACCTGGACCAGCACTAGGCTGGGGTAAAAAGAGGTTTCGAGTGATGTGAGTTTTGGTGAGCCTGGACCAATTAATGAGTGGTTAGGATGAAAATCCGAGAGGGCGCCTAAGCAAGATGAGTTGATAAAAAAAATAGAGTGATTTTAGGACTTGTTCTTATTGGACGTTGGAAGACATAAGAAGAGGTGATATAAGGAGGATTTCGGGTAGGACCACTTGGGAGTCATAAGGAGTAGAGAAGGCTATGTGTTTATTGTCATATCACTTGTATTGTTGATGTTGCTATAGTTGTTATTTTGAGGATTTGGATGTTGTTTTTGGAGTTGTAATCATTAGGCATGTTTCTTTGTACTTCCTGAGACCTTTGTGTATTAGATTGAGGAGTATGTTTTCTTTAGCTTACTCAGAGACGAGCAAGGTCTAAGTATGAAGGAATTTGATAGAGAGTATTTCATACATATTATCTAGTGATTATTAGCTAAGGTTAGGATCATTTGGGAGCTATTTTATATGTAATTGCATGATCCGGAGTTGAAGAGAAGAAGTAGTGAACTATGAAGATTAGTGATGATTGAAGACGTCTTTCAAGGAACTGAAGAAACCAAGTAAGAAGACGACAAAAGACTTGAAGAGAAGAGAAGACGAAGTTGATGCAGAAATCCGCGGGCAAGCCGCGGTCGCGGATTTGCAGCACACAGAATTGGCTAAGTATGGAATCTGCGGGTGAGCCGCGGGTGGGCCTGATTTCCGCGCCTGCGGATTACGCGCTGAACACCAGATTTGTTTCCGAGTTTTATCTTGTTTTGCTATTTATTTATTTATACTTTTTCCTTTTATTTCGTATTTCGGATTTATTATTTCTTAGGAGTATTTAAGCCTAAAAACACTTTAGTTTTAGGTAATCTTGGATTAGTTTGAAGAACCCTAGTTTTTCCTCCATGTCGATGTTGAACTAATTTCCCTTTGTTTCGCCTGACGGTTGAAGCCTTTGACTGTATGGTTGTGAGATTCTAAACTCCATTTCGCTTTCTATTGATTGTATTGATTCTCATGCTTCTATCTTATTGAATCTTATTGATTTATCTAGTTTGGCCAGCTAGGTTTATTGGTATTGTTCATAGTGCTAGAATTTGGTAATTCCGGGTCGGAGTTCTTTATCTAGTAGCAAACACATGTTTACATGAGCGGGTCGCAGTGTTTACTTGTGAATGAGAATTGATTGCATGCTTATCTAACGGGTTGTCTGAATTGCATGTATCCTGCTATATTCCTTTGCTTAATGCTTTTATTGAATTAAGTCTTGAAGGTCTTCAGATTTGTTTAATAGGAAGTGATATCAGGGCGGGTTGCACTGATATCTATGTCTGAACAGGAATAGGAACAACAATAGGATTGCATGAGTTAGAAATATCTATGATCAACCTTGCATGTCATTGTGTGGATATTTGTTAGGTGAAACGCTTTCCCAATCATATTACCACAACTCTTGCTACCTTGTTACTTTTACTTGTCTTAGGTTAGAACAACAACTCCCCCCTTGTTGTGTTCGTTGGTAATAGTTATTTGCTTAAGAATAGACTACTTGATTTTCTTGGGATTCGATTTTTGCTTTCCTGCTATACTAGGCACGACGATTTTAGCCTTGTCATGGATCTGACTCGTGATTAGGGCTTCTAAGCGATTTTTTAGTGTGATCTGACTGGATACTGAAAGTCTCTCTGGATGTACTGGTTCTATGTAATTCAATGTATATTCCATTTCTAAGATGCTATTAGGACTGTGTTATTGGTATTCCGTTGTGAATCTGGTAAAGTGACAATTATCATCTTTTGTGCAGAAATGGTGGATGCCATGAAGAAAGTGGCTTGCCTTAATGAGGATCTGACAATTGAAGAGAGAAACCTGCTCTCAGTGGGTTACAAGAATGTGGTTGGGGCAAGGAGAGCTGCATGGAGAATTTTGTCATCCATTGAACAGAAGGAGGAATCAAGAGGGAATGAAGCACATGTGAAGCAGATCAGGGAATATAGACAAAAGATTGAGACAGTGTTGACAACTATTTGTGGCGATATCATGGCTCTCATTGATGAACATCTTGTTCCTTCATGTTCTGGTGCAGAGTCCACTGTTTTTTACTATAAAATGTGAGTAGCAATGGCAATGGCAATAGCATTTACATAATGGAAATTATTGAATTTGTAAAATGTATATAGCAATTTTCATAGTTTTATCTTATCTTATTGTGATAATGGTCCTTAGCATGATTTTGGTAAAGGATGCTACCATGGCTAGCCGGCTAGGTAATAGGTTGTGCGCAGGATAAATTACATAGTCCTTGGTATTGGTTCATTTTACTAGACTACGTCACTAATTGTGAACTTTAATTATCAATAAATTCATGCAGGAAATATTTGTGTTATACCAGGGTTAGGTGATGCTATTCTTATCTAAGTGTGTTTCTATGTTACAGGAAAGGTGATTATTACCGTTATCTGGCAGAGTTCAAGTCAAGCAGGGAGAAGAAAGAGGTTGCTGATCTCTCACTCAAGGCATACGAGGTAGCGTTGTGTGTCAATCTTTATGTGTAACTAGATACGGGCCTCGCGCTCCGCGCGAAAAAATTACGGATTTTCGTATGTGATTTAATATAGTTATACATTATTTGCTAATATGTTGTTGTTGTTATCAATTTATTAATATTTGTAAATATAAGTATTTTTTATTTCCTTATATTTATGTTTGAAGTAGTTTTAAAACATAATATTAGAATAAGTTTGCATTGTCATAAGAGAAGCTCACACATTAATTTAATTTGTGACTTAATCAAGTAGACTATAAATAAATATAACATAGGGATATAAGAAAGATATTTAAATACATGTCCAAAAGTCCAATAGGAGGCGATTAAGAAATGAGTAATGCATTAAATTAGTACCAATTTCATTCAATTTTGACAATAGACAGCCAATTTTTATATAAATAAGATTGGGTTTTATGGAATGTCTTTGACCGTTTACTCAGCAGTATGCCAGTATGTCTTATTGTCTGTCAGGTTTCTGGTTTAATTATGTTTTGGATTTGCTTTCATAAATTGCTCACTAGTTTTAACTTTTAATTTATTTCATGTGAGTATAGTCCTAATACTTTCGAGATCCCTATCCTAGAACACAAGAAACTAACTATAATATGTTAAATGAATGCTTAACTTTTATTGAACAATCAGTGTGTTTATATATACACGACTGATGCTGAGTAGTGGAGAGAATCTCTCCTTAATGGGAGATTTGTTACAACCAACTTGACTGATTCAAATACTAAATAATAGAAAGATAAAAAAATAATAATTCAAATGATTTATTCTTAATATGCCTCCACAAGATGAACTACCGACGAGATAGATTCAGCTTGTTAACCAGAGTATCGAACCGCGGGCGATGAAGAGCCTTGGTGAGGATGTCTGCTAGTTGATCATCGGTGGAGACATAGGACACCCGAAATACCCCTTTCTGCACTTGTTCACGGACGAAATGGTAAGCTAGAGCAATGTGTTTCATGCGTGAATGGAATACTGGATTAGAGCTGACGCTAGTTGCACCCATGTTGTCACAGTAAACGACAGGAGCATGCTGGAGTTCGTATCTGAGCTCACCAAATAGTGAAAGAATCCACATGAGTTCAGCCGCTGTATCTGCTAGCGCTTTGTATTCAGATTCCGTGGACGATCGGGTGACTGACTTTTGTTTTCGGGAGCTCCATGAGATTGGAGTTTTTCCAAGATATAGAATATATCCAGTAGTAGACACGAAATCATCCTTGTCGCCGGCCCAGTCGGCGTCTGAAAAGGCATGAAGAGGCAGAGAACTTGAAGATGAGATTGTGATGCCCCTGTCCAGTGTACCTGCGAGGTATCGGAGCAGCCTCTTGAGGGCAGCCCAGTGATGTGTCGTGGGTTGTTGCATAAATTGTGCCAAACGATTGACACTGAACGCAACATCGGGCCTTGTTAAACTTAGATGCTGAAGACTGCCAACTAACATCCTGTAATCTGTTGGACATGGAAGCAGATTGCCACCGTGACGAACAAGGGGAGTAGAGGCAGCAAGAGGTGTTGTGGCTGGTTTAGTGTCGGACATACCCGCTTTGTGGAGGAGCTCTGTAATGTATCGTCTCTGCTGAGAAACTTCCCATGAGGCGAGGGCAGGACTTCAACACCTAAGAAATAGCTGAGGTCTCCCAAATCCTTCAAGGAGAAACGTGCAGAGAGTACCTTGATCAGATTGTTGACTGCAGAGATTGTGTTGCCTGTGACGATAATATCGTCGACATAAACAAGGAGAAACAGAGTGGACTGACCATGGTGAAGGATGAACAAGGACGCATCAGCAACGGAGTTGTTGAAGCCGATGGATAGCAAGAAGCCACGAAGTTCGTGATACCACGCCCTCGGTGCTTGTTTCAGGCCGTACAACGCCTTTCTGAGACGACACACATGTTCAGGGAAGGTGGAGTCCACAAAACCGGGAGGTTGAGCCATAAAAACTTCCTCACTCAAAGTGCCTTGAAGGAAGGCATTGTTGACATCCAACTGTTTGAGGGGCCATCCTCTATTTACTGCAAGAGCAAGGACAATTTTGATTGTTACAGGTTTCACAACAGGGCTGAACGTCTCATTGAAATCGTAACCGGGACGTTGATGAAATCCCTTGGCGACGAGTCGAGCTTTGTACCTTTCGATGCCACCATCGGGTTTGTACTTAACCCGGAAAACCCATTTGCAACCCACGAGATTCTGATCAGTGGAGGCCGGAACGAGTTCCCAAGTGTTGTTGCGAGCCAAGGCGTCAAATTCCTCTTGCATTGCTTGGCGCCATTCACTTTGTTTGAGAGCCTGAGAGATGGTGCGAGGCTCAAGTGTGGGAAGTGTGGAGACATGGAGATTAAGGCGGTGTTGGGGTTACCGAATGGGTGGGATGAGGGAGAGTGTGAGGAAGATTAGGATTAGTGGGTTGAATTTGTTGTGGGTTGATATTTGTATGGGCCGAGAGAATTGTGAGCTTGGGTTAATATTTGTTTGTGAGGTTGTTGGAGTGGTAGTAGTAGAACGTGGAGAATTGGCCAGAGAGGCCGAGTCAAGTGGAGAGCTAATTGGGTGAGTTGTTGATGGTGACGTGGAAATGGGTGGTGGTCGAAGGTGGGGTAGTGTGAGGGAGGTCCACTCATTAACATGGGAGGTGGTTGTTTGTGTGGATTTGGTTAATTTTGTATATGGGTATTCGGTTTTCGGATCAAGACATTGGTACGACTGTTGATCAATGACGGGCTGATAAGTTTCGTCAAGACCACGAAGAATGTGATCGGTGAGATCTTCGGCATCGATCGGGGAGCCGATGGAGGCGAGAAGATCCGCAGTCACCTTCATCAACTACATATACTCCGTAATGGACTGGGAGCCTTTTTCCGACTATCTCAGTTTGTGCTTCAGTTGCTTCATGTGACCCCGTGAGGCCTTGGCAAATGTTTGTTGCAGTGTGGACCATAACTCTGCAGAGCCTTCCGTCTGAGTGACCAGGGAGGCGACAGGAGCGGTGAGAGTGCCAAGGAGTGTTCCGTAAAGAAGCCGATCCTGACGGCGCCAAGTCATGTACGCCGGATTTGGCAATGTAGTGGGAGGTGTGGCGCTGGAGAGGACCTTTTGTGGTGGGACTGGAGATGAGCCATCAAGGAATCCAAATAACTCATATTCTTCCAATGTTGCTTGGATCTGAATTTTCCAAGTCAAATAGTTTGTAGGGGCCAATTTGATTATGTGAGAAAGCTGGACAACAATGAAGGGTTTGGAGGTTTCGTATGGATTGGGTAGGGTATTATGAGCAGTGTCAGACATGATTGCTGAGGCGGAAGAAATTTTTGTAGAAGGTCTAAGGAGCTTTCGCTCTGATGTTAAATGAATGCTTAACTTTTACTGAACAATCAGTGTGTTTATATATACACGACTGATGCTGAGTAGTGGAGAGAACCTCTCCTTAATGGGAGATTTGTGTTGGGTTAATTAACTTTTTCAAGACCAAGAAATGGGCTAAAAGCCACAGCCCAAAAGCAAGTGTTGGAGGCCCACGTAAACAATCAAGGAGTTGAAGAAGAATCTGGAGAATGATGAAGCATTTTGAAGATTGATCTAGAAATTAATTTAAGAGTCTTGTAGAATTATCTAGAATAATGGGGGAAGATTGTCTAATTAATTGTCTAGAAATGTCTAGGTGGTAGCATGCACCTACGTATGTAGCCTATAAATAAGTGTTCTTATGTAGTAGCCATGTATCGAGCAAAGAAGAAAGTGTGAGGTGTGTGCTCGTGTGTTAGTGTGAGGTGAAGTTGTAGTGTGTGTGAGTGTCCCACAAAATAAAGAGTGTCGTGAACTACTCGTGTAATTTCCTCTTGTATATTCATATATAATACAAAGTCGCTTCCGCAATATTACGTCTCTGTTTCGGTGGGTGTCGGTGAGTATACAAGGGTCCTGGAAGGAGGTCGATTCTCTAACAATTTGTTACAACCAACTTGACTGATTCAAATACTAAATAATAGAAAGATAAAACAATAATAATTCAAATAATTTATTCTTAATACTAACAAGTACCATAAGTCTTCATATCAGATTTTATATTCTCGGTGGAGGGAAAATATCTTTTCGTATGCGTGATAACTAGCATAGGATATAGGCAGCGAAGACATATTGTATTACTCTGTGTATGCTAAAGTGTAGAAGTATACCCTGCTTTTCCTTCTTTTCTCCAGATGTTAAGCTAACAAGCATTCATCCGGCTTGATAGAACCATTTGTTTGTATGCATCTAATGTAGTTTTTACGGTGTTAGTTTATTACTCTGCTATTACCAATTTGCTCATTGCCCTATGCATATCTGGCCTAGTATTTAGACAAGTACAATGCATCATTTGAAGTTTAAACATTTATCCAGTTATTTTTTGAAGTAAATTAGATGTATTTGGAATTCTTTTCATACGAATCTTTCCCATTTCTAAATAGTTATACTTGACTTTGGTATCTGATATTTTGCTCTCTCTAGACTGCTGAAGCTGAGTTACCTCCAACTCACCCCATCCGTTTGGGTTTGGCTTTGAATTTCTATGTGTTCTACTATGAAATCATGAACTCTCCTGAGAGGTATGCTTTTATTTTTTCGAGTATGGACATCATTTTAATGGTTATTTGCTAATATGTATTATCGTCTTCAAACAGAGCCTGCCACCTGGCAAAGCAAGCCTTTGATGATGCTATTTCTGATCTGGACACTCTTAATGAAGAATCTTACAAAGACAGCACTCTAATCATGCAGCTTTTGCGGGATAACCTCACTTTATGGACTTCTGACATCCCTGAGGATGGAGGTAAGCTTCAGGAAGTTGTCATAAACAATTAAAACCATATCTTACTACTTTTAATTGATTTTGTTGCAATTGCGCGTCCACAGAAAATCAAAGGATGGAAACTTCAGGAAAAGCTGATGGAGATGACGAGGTTCCATGATTGACTAAGTATTTGTATATATGGTGTTGCTGCTGATTAATCTTTCTTTTTTATGTCTTCTACACACAATTGAAGCTGCATTCATCAGAGAAGTTGTTCAGATTCGTACTGGTAAAATAACATCAGCATTGTTGGTGTTTATTTACTTATACTGTTGTATTTGTTCTAGCTTCAATAAATTAAGCTACTGCATCCCATGTGCCCTATTTCGGACACCACAAGACGTGCTGAGCTGCTTTAGGAATTTATATTCCTCCTTGGTATCTTTTATATGATTGCTTCTTCTTTAATCGCCATAGAAAACATGGATGTGGTTGTTAATTGTTATCCACTTATCCTACTTTTGCATTAGTTGGGTTTCTTCGCCTTTGGCTTCTCTTTTTGGATTTATAATTGTTTAGGTTTTTCTTTACCATACTTGCCCTCTGAAGATGTGGTTTTTTACAGTCTCTTTAAGAAGTTTTTGGCCATCAGTCACACATTAATAATGACACTTGCCTAATTTACCTAATAACTCACTAATTTGATCTTATGTAATGTAACAACACCCAGTGATTGTCTAAGCGTGTGTCTGAATGTCAAGATGTATATATCTCGATCTTGGACTAGTCAAGGAAAAAAATACAAGAAAAGTGTTGGTACACACGAAAAATAACACAAGAAAGGATACATCGATCAAAACAACGGAAGGAATAAAAAAACCATCGTTAACCTAGACTAAAGTAAATAATAGGTTTGTGTTGGAACCCGGAAATGTAGACCTCGTGACATAACACCTCGTGACAACCACGTGAAAAGATCTTCAGTAGGATTGTCGAGGACCTCTTCACCACACCTGAATAAACAACTTGAAATTTCAGTCTCACTCGATCAAAGTGTGCCTTCTAGCTCCTTTCTCCCTTCCCTCAACTTGTTCTTGAGCTCCTTGGAACCTGCATAATCAAATCAGGAGGGTTGATTCTCCGGATTTGGCTTTCTGACGCCCAAGTCAGTAATTGAGCACAAAAAGTTGAATCACGAGGTGCAAAGCAACATCAAAATACAATACAAGCAATAGAAAAGAGCAAGAATAACAATCACACAAAGCCATAGACAAGCCTTACGAACTCTCACAATTCTTCAACATGAATCACCTCAGAATAGGGTACTTCTCTCACTCAAAGCACGAGCTCGGCACCGGGAGTCGGAATCCAAGTGACGATCATCCAAACTTCCACTAAAAGAGATAGAATGGGGAAATGAAGCAAGCTTTGGAGCTCTCTTTGCTTTTGTGTTTTCTCTCTCAATTTCAGAGATGATTTATTGAGGAAAAGTAAGAAGGTCATTCTCTCTCCTTTCTGTTAGGGATTTATACTCTCACATGGGTCCCATCCACTACCCGGGTTGTTAAGCTCTCTGACGAGCCTTGGGCTTATCCGTATGGGCCTTATCTCTCGTGGGCCGCTTCTCCTTCCTTGGGCTATGCTTACTTTGGAACGAGACCATGGGTTTGGGCTTTACTTGGGCCTCGCGAGGCTTGCCCCACTAGGCCTCGACAGTCGGCTCCAACATCCATCCCCCCAAGCTCTTATACTGAATAGTCTAAGACTTGGGTTCATTTTTATTGAAGTCGAATTCTCGCATTGTAACTTTTCTTCGAGTATGTCTCGCGAGCCCTACTCTCGCGTGTCATTACTCATTCACCATACTTTTTTAGTTGGCGGCCTTTCGAATTCAAACTCTTCGGTTTCCGCGCCTAGACACATGTTCTACACGTGTCGCTTTCTCCTTACTCCAACCCTTCATCTTCCTTCTTCCCGGTATAAAAACCCTCCTTCTTCTCCTCATCTTCTTTTTCCGACTCCCCTTTCCTCAAACGCTCTCTTATTTTCGGCGATTCTTCTCCGGCGAACACTCACTCCGCTTCTTCACCGGATTTTACATTCGATAATCTTCAAATGGCAAGTTAGTGCTACTTCTTTCCTTTCTTTGTGTTGCTTTTTGTCTTTAACTTCATGCTTGATAACTCTTGGCCGTTTAACCCCGCACCCGGTTTTTTATAACTGGCACCCGCTTTGGGCGCATCCCGGGTGCGTCCAAATTTTTTGTTTTAAACCGGGTCAATCTTGGGCGCACCCTGGATGCGTCCAAGAAAAAAAAAAAAAATTGCCGTCAAAATTTAAAAAAATTCGGTTTAACTTGGGCGCATCCTGGGTGCGCCCAAAACTGAACCGGGTTTTTTTAAAAATGTTTTGGACGCATCCGGGATGCGCCCAAAGCGGGTGTCAGTTATAAAAAAATGGGTGCGGGGTTTTTCTCCGTAACTCTTTAGCCAGCTTTGGTCCTCCTGGATTTTTTTTATCTTTGTTGAGTTTATTTTTGGGAAAAGATTCAGGTGAGAATAATTATTATTGTGCGAATTGCGAATGGATGCACATTTGGGCGATTGACATGCACTTTCTTCAGTAATGACATGCACATTTAGGCCATTGACATGCACTCGGTCAGATTTGCATGTCATTGATAATATGTGAAAAATACATGCACACACCCCGAAAATGCATGTCAATGGCAAATTATCAAAGACATGCAAATCTGACCAAGTGCATGTCAATGGCTTAAATGTGCATGTCATTACTGAAGAAAGTGCATGTCAATCGCCTAAATGTGCATCCATTCGCAATTCGCACAATAATAATCATTCTCACCTGATCCTGATTCTTATTTTTTTTATCTTTGTTGAGTTTGGTAACCGTCGACTTTTACCCTAAAATTCTTCATCTTCGCCTCTTTTTCTTCCGTCATCGAGGGCGGCGCCGCTCTCCGGCCTGCGCTCCGCCCGCATATCCATCCAACAAGCAAAGTTAACTTTTTTTTTTATAAGGAAAGCATTTAGGGGGGTTTGTCTATCAAGAATAAATTGTCCTAGAGCATCCTTCGAAACCGCCCTAGAGCATCCCGAATGATGAGATCATAAAGATCTAAGAAATTGTTACAAACTCGGGTAAAGGAAGCACGAGGTGAGAAAAAATAATAAGGTCCGCTGCACCACTATTAACGTCAAAAAAGAAACTAGCAAATCGGAGAGTAAAGCTCTGCACACCGGGATGGAGAGAGAATGGACACGAGCACGGGTTGCACTAAGGCCAGCACAGGCGTGACACCGGAGAGCAGAAAACAATCATTCTTTTGGTTGTGTGATGCAACTAGGCAAATATAAAACTCATGGAGGTGCTTCATCTCAAGCAAACAATCCAATCCACACAACCATGACTGGAGTCTCACCCGAAATGACATTTCATCACGAGAGCCGGTAAATTACTTTACACAAGAAAATGATCATAACTTAAATGACTGAGAAGGTAGCGGCAAGACCAATTATTTTATATAGTTGATGAAATTTTGGTTTTTGATTATCAATAACATCCGAAACTTACACAGCAAGCCTGGTTGTATGGGATAATATGTAGTGTTTGTATTTCAATTAATTTATCAACGTGATATATAAGTTGTCAAATTAATTAGCCAATGGATCATTGGCCCAAACACACAGCCCCTTGTTTAGGTCTTAGATCATTGGCACAATTGTTTTTCATTGTTTTAGCAGCAACTAGGGTTGGTGACTTGGTGTTAGTTTTTCCCCTCGTCTATCAACTCAAGGGGTAACACCGAGGTCGGCGGTACATCGATGGCTCACCACCGCCGGATAGCACCAAGCGGTAAGAGTCGGCAGCGGTCAGGGCTCAACCGGAGATAGGCGGCGACACCAGACTTAGGATTTGTAGATCCGATGTGGTCTTCTGTGGTGTATTTGCTGCTAATGTAGAAGGATATGTGAGTTTCCTAGACTCTCTACCGCCGGATCTGGGGCGGAGGAATCCAGAAAAATCGAGGTCGGATTTTGGTGAAGAAAGATTTACTGTTACTATTTTTTGGGGTTTGGTAGAGAGTTTGGTTGGGATTATTGCTAAAAATGTTGTTTTTGTTCTCAGATGATGATATAGTTGATGTGTTTTGGTTTCTTCAAGTCTAATTTGTTTGCTCATTTTGTTTTCATTTGAGCTGTTAGCCTCTTGTTCAACTTGTTATTGAAATTGTTTGATGTGTTAGCCTCTTGTTCAACTTGTTATTGAAATTGTTTGATGTTGTTGAGTAGGTTGTTCATTTGCTTCTTCTGTCGATCGATTATGGTTGATAGTTGGAGTGGCTGATTAGCCTGATTTGATTTGATTTGATTTGCTCTTGTTGTTGATTCACTTAGCAAAAGTTAACTTAATTAACAAATTCATATAAAAAAATATAAAAAATTTAGACGAATAATATAAAATTTCGCCACTACACTATTTTGACAAGATTATACTGTTACTAGTCCAACGTGAGAATTAATGGTCATAATTTAACATAAACAAGTAAAATTTGATTAAATTAATAATTGTTTTTTTTTCGTATTTATAAAGGTTGGAAAAAAAAAAGAAGCAACGCAAGTGTTGATACTCAGGGCACCTTTGAGAACGGAAGTCGACTTTCTTTTGTCTAGACGCCCACGCCTTTCTCTCTCGACTGCTCCAATCTTACGTCCATGGCGAACAGCAACTTGCCTCGAAGAATCATCAAGGTCTGTATCGATCGCCTTCGTCCTTTCTCCGCTCGACGACTTTCTCTTAAAGTCAAATCTTGCTCGATTTCAGTTTTATCTAGGGTTTTGTCGTCTAGATCGTGATAATGGGATCTTTTTTGTGCTGATTGCTTTCTAAATTCCGTTTTTATTTTGTTGTTCATTGTAGGAAACGCAGCGGCTTCTCAGCGAGCCAGGTAATTTCATGGTTCCGTCGTCCCTAATTTGAGATCATTTTTGTGTTTCTTTTTGTGTGTGGAAGCTGCAATTGCGTGATGCTTTTCTGTAGAATTGGAATCTTTGAGAAGTTGAAAGTTATCTCTTTTGTGGCTTTGAGATCTTGTTGTATTTGTGATTACAGCTCCTGGAATCAGTGCTTCACCATCAGAGGAAAATATGCGCTACTTCAACGTCATGATCCTTGGCCCTACACAATCTCCATATGAAGGTGTGGGAGGAATTACTATCTTTATGAATTTCTATCTGGTGATGACTACATTTAAGCATGCAAATTTTCTTTTGTTTGTTATTACTGGGACTTTTACTAGGCTCAACTCTTGTTCTGTTATGTGGCTTTTCTTTGTGAGGATGTTTGTTCTTTTGGGGAGAGATCCTGTTCTTGGATCTTTGTCAAGTTTTGGTTATTGCACTGTTTAAAGCTTAGCTGGATCTTAATCCTGTTGTACTGATTGTGTAGGAGGTGTCTTCAAGTTGGAATTGTTTTTGCCTGAAGAATATCCAATGGCTGCTCCAAAGGTACCTTAAAAACCTTGCTATCAAGCTTTAAACTGTCAAGGGCTGAATGTCACTTAATACTATTCATTTCCATTTGTTTGTGCATCTTTCTGTTACATTTGTGGTTCCAATTATTCTAAGTACCTCATAAATGTGGATGCAACACATCAATGCTCTCAACTATAGTGTTTGGTAGCAGATGATGATGATACCTATTACTCTCTTTTTTTTAGCAGCGATACCTATTACTCTAGTATGACCTTTTTCGCTTAAAGTGTGGAACTTTCATCATCTACAGTGGTAATGCATATGACCATGAGTACTCAAAAGGGATAAAAAAAAATCAACAGTAGCTCTTATGAAAAATGTATAGCAGACAATACAATGAAAATTGAATTCCATTGAACTAGTGAACTCTTTAAATTTTGGTTTCCAATCTAAGCTATATTTGTTTGAACTTCTTTCGCTTATATGATAAGAAAGATATAGTGAAAATTAACCGATAAGCTTTGAACAACCCCCTGCATTCATTTTGCTCCACAAATTTCATCTAGTCTTGTTTGACATAGTTGCTCTATTGCAGGTCCGGTTCCTCACCAAAATTTATCATCCCAATATTGACAAGGTCGGCTATTCTTCCTGATGTTTATTAGTCATTTATATTTGAATTAGCGTTCTAGAAACCTTATACATTAGACCCCTGCATGCAGCTCGGAAGAATATGCCTTGATATCCTTAAAGATAAGTGGAGTCCCGCTCTCCAGATACGCACTGTACTGTTGAGGTATTAAGTTTCTGCTATTAGAAATTCAACGCAAGCATCCTTGAACTACAAGAAATATGATATTCTAACGCAAGCATTCTTATATGTTTTTTCTGGGTTGTTTACAACTGTAGTATTCAAGCTTTACTGAGCGCTCCAAATCCTGACGATCCACTTTCTGAGAATATTGCTAAACACTGGAAAACGGACGAGGCTGAAGCTGTTGAAACAGGTAATACTTTCTTATATTTGTTTAATTTTGATATTTCCTAATTATGTTTTTGCATTTGAACTTTCTTCATATCACTTTGACGTTTGATATGAATCTGCAGCAAAGGAGTGGACTCAACTTTATGCAAACGGTGCATGAACATGCCATGGATGAAGGTTATCGCCTTTCAGAAATAACTCTCTTTTACTGACGGTTCATTCTCTACAAATTGGTAAAAAGAAAGAACTTTGTATCAAAAACCGCCAGGATTCGATCTATATTGCTTCAAATTCCTACTGCACCTCTTGAGCCCATGTTTTTGAAAATTGTATATCAAAAATGTTCTATTCCAATCTTGAAGTCTTAAGGGTTCGTTCTATTCCAATCTAACACATCACTAGGTTTGATCCAAAATTCAGACATTAGTGAGGTGTTTTCTTAAGTTGGTCCTGCATTGGCATTTGACACATTGTTTTTTTTCAGTTGCACATTGGACCAACAAAGCGTTCTTTGTTTTGATCAAACTATATTCGATAATTTTTAAAGTATTTCCAATCGATTGTCACTAAACTCTTTCCAGCACACTTATATACCACATGCCATTAAAACTGTACAAGAAACATCAATTTTGGTGTACTTCAGTATTTATCACAATAATGTTCCATGTCAGTTGAAAAAAGGAAGGTATACAATTAAAAACAGAGACAGGAAAGGAACTATAACAAAGACAAAGTATATGACACGGTAATAGAGTTATAGGAAGGGGCCTGAATTATTTGCAAGTTGCTAGCTTCAACCCTAAACATTAGGGTAACCAAAGGCTAGGCTTCAAGCAGCAGCATACCAAGACTGCCCATAAAAGTCAAATTCAGAAAAGTTCAGCAAATGTACTTTTTCAAATCAAACGGCTAAAATTTCTGAGCGTCCACCCTTTTATCCTTCTTTGTAAGTTGTGAACTGTGACCACACACACAAAATGGTCACTCTTTTACGTACATTGTAGGGCATTGCTCAGTTTTTTCAGAGCAATGGCTATCTTTTGGATAGTGTAGAAATTTATTGGTTATATGTATTGTTTTATAAGGATAAATTAGAGGAAAAGACTCCTGTAGTAATGTATAAACCCATAATTATAGAAATGTTGAGAGACTAACACACAAGAAAATAAATTCATGCACATACATACAAAGTTAGGCTATCATTCAGACTGACAAATTCACATTTTGTTTAGATGTAATGTAAGAAGTGATGTTGATTCAAGTTTTAACCCTTGACCAGAAAGGACATCTTGGGAAGAATCTGGATACAATTATGTGTAAATGTGTAATTCAATGCGCCGGCAAAAATGTCAGCTTCAATGAACACATCGAATGCAACAAAAATTGAAGGGTCACCCTCATCCAGCAAAGAGGCCGGTGAAATGCTGAGATTTTTTAGTAAAGATGCACACAAAACTTTTACGGTTCGTTTAATTACATTCATGATCTTTTAAAACATCAATTATGATGAGAGAATGGTATAATATTATAAAATTGTCGTACCAAAAATTATGTTATGCTTGATTGGGAAGCCTCAATAATGATTTGATCATGGTGGGGATCAACCGCCACTAAACAATATGAAAAGCAAGCAATAAATTTTAACAACTACCTTTGGACCCTTGAATTATATAGATCACCTTGCACTCTACTAATTCTAATCATTAACATTTCATTATGATCCACGGATCACCTTGAATTATAGATCACCTTGCACTCTACTAATTATGTTTTGGATGTTTTTTGTAGAGAAAGATTGGGTGGTTCGGCTCGGTCACCACCACGGATCAAGGCACGCTCGGGAACCAAATGTCATTTGAAGGGGTTTACAGATCAACTATCAGCACGTCGATAACACGGGAATTGAACACAACCAATGGAGCAATGCAATGTTTCTTTCTGTTTTATAGAATGCAATGTTCACAAGAATCACAAGAAGCTGGGTATGATAATAAAGCCACTGAGCAACTATTCAAAAGCTTCTGAAAACTTAAGCAATGCATAATAGCAACAAATAAGAAGCAAAGAACATCATGAGAGGAAAAATGGGGAATCTTTTTTTATTACTGGAAGACAAAAATTGAAATGAACAAAAAACAGTGACAGCAATGTTGAATGACATGACAAGATCATCTTTTTTTGTTACCCTGTTTCATCCTAACCCATGAAAAGTACCCTCCACCAACTTCAAATGGCTTCCAATTTGTTGTTGTCCTCTTGTATATATATAACATATATACATGTACAAATCTCTACAAGCCATAACCTTCTTTCTTTTCGTCCCGCCCTAATCAAATATACATACATGTCGAGTTCTTTTCCTCGTTACATGAAAGATGAGCTTACCAAATATAACGCCATGGAGAAATCAAGGTGGAGATATGGAGGAATGTGAGGGTAATAAATGAATGAATAATTTATATAGCTGGGAAACTGAGCTAAACTATTTCTCTTACTTGGTGAATCTTCAAGGCATTGGCTTTCTAATGGCATTATTATAGCAAGAAGAGGCGGTTGATCCCAGTAGGGTAGTATATAGCAAGAAAACATAGGAAAACTGTTGCACTAGTGCTTTTAAAAACCGTAGTTTCTCACCGAAGCTTCAAGCACGTCATTTGTTGGATTTACAACTTCCTTGACTCTGCTTCCGTTTTTGTATATCCTCAGCGTAGGTACTATTCGCACGTTTTCAGCTTCTGCTAAATCACAGCTTCCTTCCAAATCCACCTATGGTTCAAGAAATTTCATTTTTAGTGTCTCCTCAAAAAAGAAATTGGTTATTAAATCAGTAATTTACTTTACCTTGAGAAAATTGATGGAAGGATAACGACCACATAGTGCATCTAAGACTGTAGATACACGCTTGCATTGTGCGTTCGCTACAGTTTTGAAGTGGACCACGGTGATACCTACAATTCACAGCATTTAACAATTGAGATGCAGAAGAACAGACGAAGTTCATTTGATGAGCATAAAAGATTTGAATTGGAAAAAAATAAAATAATAATCACCTGCCAAAGATATTGCTGCTTTGAACTGCTCAATATCTAAAATTTCCTCTACTTCCCCGCCAAATTTCATGTTGTATACCTCTTCACCTCGAGATTTCATTAATGAAACTTGAGCATGAAATAAGGATTCAGCAACTGCAGTATCATTCGGAAGTTCTTGATTTAAAATCTCATAATCACTCACTGCTTCAGCCCATTTCTCAATCTGTGATACGAAAAATAAAAAATATTAAAAACTACGAGCACAAAACCGTTGCATATTGACAAAAAACATTATAGTACCTTGCTGTATGAAGCCGCCCGTCTAAGAAGCGCCTTGATGTAATTAGGTTGGATGTGGAGAGCATGATTACAATCCTCCAGAGACCGTTCCCACATTCCAAGCTTGAACCAACAAGCAGCTCTATTGCAATAAAGAACCGAGTTTGAAGGATCAAGCCTAATCCCTTCACCGTAAGCCGCGCAAGCTTCTGTAAACCTCTCAGACCTAAAAAGCTCGTTTCCACGTGACCGAGCTCTTGCCACCAAGTTCACTTTCTTAACTATTGTTGAGATTTCAACGTTGTATGGATCAATTTTTCCAGCTCTATCGGCATATGCAATTGCCTCATCAAACCTGAAAGAATACGTAATATACTTCATATGTTTTCAAATTTGTTTAATCACCGTTTATAATTTTTTGTTCCTAACTCACCTTCCCTTGGACATCTCCATGTGAGCTCGAACATAAAAGAGGTAAGCTTCAGAAAGCATCCCAAAGAACTTACTTTGTGAGCCGCATTGTGGAGATGGGTCAATTTTAGGAATATTCAACAAAACCAAACAAGCATCATCGAGTTTCTGGAGCTTCAGAAAAGCTTCTGCTCTACATGCATTAAGCTGTCCATTAAAATGTTACAAGAAATTTATCAGATAAAACTCAAAACCCATTGAATACGCCATTCACCATTTTAATCCACCGATTTAATATACAAAAAGAAAATTTAGTTTTTACCTGAGGGCACCAATCGGCTCCAGCGGCTATTGCAGCTTCAGCTTCTCTAAGTGTACATTTCCAATCTCCCATTTTTCGAGCATCTGTGCATCTACTGAGATGCATCTCCACCGCTTGCAGTTTTTGCAGCTCAGATGCTTCTGGTGGTTGTCCCTGATAGGAAAGATGCTTCCTAGCAAACTCAACATATCCAATCCTGTGAAAGACAATATTCAGAAACACAATCCAAGTATACGAATATGCACAAACCCAGAACCACCAAAGTGCACACAACAACATCAATCCCCATTTATCCCGAAAAACGGGGTATGGGGTGGTCGGGATTGGTATTTCCTTACCCCAAGAGGTTGGGAGGAAGTAACCGATATGACCTAAAATGATGATTGCGTCAAAAGTTGCATAATCTGACTACTACTTCACAAAATAAGAAGCATAGACAGTTAAATGAGTCATTTTGCTTTATTCCATATAATTCCGAAGCCAAAGAATAGTGAATCTTTGGTTCCATTGGAAAATGGATCAAGACAAGATAAGAAAAAACAAAGATGAATAAAAAATTTAAATTGCATTTTGTCCAGCAGCATAATAGAGGGTATGTTATATTCTTCAAATCACATCCAAAATAGGACTGAACAAACCAGATATGGTAAACGAATATTTTCATGGAATAATCACATCCAAGATGCTGATCAAACATAAAGAAAGGAAATTATCAACCAGCAAACACAGTCCCAATCAATTAAAACTGACTTGCAAACAACAATGTCAGTTGAATTCACAACAACAAGTCAAAAAGAGATTTCATTTCATAAATTCTACAAAATGAATTGGCATAACAATGAAGCAAATCAGCATGAACAGTAATGAAATGACATAAAATCCTTCACCTGACAAGTAAAGATCCCAATCTGTAATGAGCCCTAGAATAGCCAGGCTCCAACCTGACCGCCTCTTCGCACTCTCTCACAGCCTCCGCCAATCGACCAAGCCCCGTCAAGGCCGCGGCCCTATTACTCCGGTAAGCCGCATTTCTGGGTGACAAAGCAATGGCTTTATCATACAAAACCAAAGCCTCAGCAAAATTGCCTCTCTTATACATATCATTTCCAGCCCTCTTCATCTCCTCACCGTTCAATCCCACATTCCCCTTCAAATCGGCAGGACCGGATTTGACAGGGCCGCCCCGCATAATGTTGCCATGGCCGTAATTCACAGCTCCAGTACCAAGAACATCAGTTCGAGTTGATTGTCGGGTGGCCATACCCGTCTTCAAGATCCGACCCGAAGGACAAATGTTTCCGGTCGGAAGAACAGTCGCGGGTGGGGAGTTGACAGATCCGGTGGTGCTGACGCCGGAGTAGATAACCGAGTGGTGCCTGAGGTGGCTGGATCCGATTGAGCCGTAGGAGTTGGATCGGGCGTGGCCGGGTCTAGCGGGTCGGGTTGAAGGGCTTGTGTCGGTGGAGATGTAAGAGAGCTCGCCGGAGTGGCCTTTCATGACCGGATTGAGCATCGGGCGACCCGAACCAGATAGGGATCCGGAAGAGCCGGAGGAGCTGCTGGTGGTGGGCTGTTGGGCGACTCGGAGAGGGGAAACGGGCGAGCCGAGATGGAGGTTCTTAGAATCGGGCTTGTTGAAATCGCAGCCGAGAGCAAGGTCTTTGAGCCGATCCGCGGCCTCGTCGTGCCCTAAATCCGAGGAAAGGGGCTTTTTGAAACCCGACATTTTGGAGCTCAGAATTGCCCCGATTCCTTCGATCTCGGAAACGCTTGTGCAATGTCGGAGGAAGGAGTTGAGAGAGTGGGGGTTAAGGCATGTAGAATAACGGAAAGAGAAAGAGAGAGGAGAGGAGGATCTCGTGAGTTGAAGCAAAGAATGTGATTGCTATAAAAAACGGAGAAGTGGAGTTATCTGAAATCTGGTCTGAAAGGACAAAGGAGGATTCATTCACAGACTGAGTTTGAGTTGAGAGTTGAGAGTTGAGAGTTGAGAGAGAGATAGAGGAAGAAGAAGAAGAAGAAGAAGAAGAAGAAGAAGAAGAAGAAGAAAGAAGGAGAGGAGAAAAGGGGAAGAAAGGAGGTTTTTATGTGCAATTGCTGCTGCTGCTCTCCTCTCTTCTCCCACCTGTAGCTTCACGAGCCAACGTTGCTCTATCCAATTTCTTACCCAAATTTTCCACTCATTTATTTCTATCCATTTTTAACTTTATTCAAATCCTATATTATTATTATCATCACTAATAATAATAATAATAGGAAAAGTGTCCGGTGATAATAGTTGCTACAGTAATAAATGAGAATGATTGTGGGCCGTTTGATTTCGTCAGATCGGACGGATGTGGATAATTCACTTTTGGGCGCGTGTACAAGCGCGTTCAACAGATCTCGTAAATTTCTTTCTTCTTCTTCTCGCCTTCGTTTTCTTTTCCCCCAAGTTTTTTCAACAAATCTTCTTCGGATCTTGCCTTCTCTTCTCTGCTGCGTAATTCCTTCTTCTTCTCGCCTTCGTATTTAATTTTGTTTTCCTCATCTTGTTTACGTTTCTATATCCTTTGTTTTTGCGTGAGCTGATTTTGTTGATTTTTTGTATTCAGGTGTCCTTGTTCTCTTGATTGCTCTGTTCGCTAATCCAACACATCGATTATCATTCGTTAGCTTGTTTATCCTTCATTCTACCTATGGATCTAGGTTTTGCTTCTATTTTCTTTGTTTCACCAGTTCATCCCCCTGTTTCTCTCCAATTTGAGCTTATTTGTTGAAGTATTACGATGATTCGTGTATAGTGAAGCAGTTTTTATCTCAAATTTGATCAACATCATCGATGAACTATTGTTGATTATGTTTAAGCTTTGAAAAAGCTTATTATCATACTTCCGAGGTAATTAATGAACATGTACAAGACATATGATGAACGTTAATAAGAATGTTAGTGAACATATATTGGACATTTAAAAAACTGAAGATGAATCTTTAGTGATGTGATGAACATTTAGAAGAATTGTGATGAACATTTAAAACGGATTTGATGAACAACAGTAATAGAAGTGATGAACATTCTATTGGACATATAATGAACATAGACAGTATTTGTGATGAACTTTTATAAAACATGTGATGAACGTTGAATGCAGTCTTAATGAACTTTTAATACTGATTTGATGAACTTTGTTCCAGATGTGATGATCATTCACAGCATTTTAATGTGTAATGAACATTTACAGGATATGTGATGAACATTGATAAGTAGTTTGATGAACATTGATAAGTAGTTTGATGAACATTGATAAGTAGTTTGATGAACATATGTTTAATATCTGATGAACATTTTTCTAGGTGTTGATCAATCCAATGCCAATGGTGTAGTTTCTATTTCTCCTGGAAATACGAAATACTTTTTGCCATTATGTGAAGATTCTTACAAGCCATATGTAGCTCAAGTGTTTGCTTCAATTGAAGATGGTATCGAATTCTATAAAAAATATGCCATCAGGGCAGGCTTTAGTGTACGTATCATGTCAGGGACTAGCACTAAAGATGTGAACAAAGTTCCAATTTGGAAGTATCTTTGTTGCAGTAGGCAGGGATATATGAAAGTAGATGGAAATACTGCAGATGACTCCACTTCATCAAAAAGGAAGAGGAATTCAGATAGATGTGGTTGTGTTGCTAAATTAGCGCTTTGCTATCTTAGTCATGATGGCTATTCTGTTAAGATTTTTGAGGAGCGTCATACACATTATATGATTGATGAATCACAACGACATCTTGCCAGGAGTAACCGGAAATTGACTCCATTCCATGAAGACTTTATTATTAATTGTATCAAGTCCAATATTGGGACTAGCAAAGCATTTAAGATGTTCAAGAATTATGTTGGATCTTACGCAAATGTTGGTGCCTCGCTGGTTGACTTCAAGAATTTTAACCGAGATCTCAATGCGTATATGGTTGGTTGTGATGCTCAAATGGTAATTGATAGCCTTTTTCGCAAGAAAGAGAGATGTGAGGCTCTCTATTTTGAATACTATGTCAATGAGCATAATCAACTAACTCGTTTATTCTGGGCTGATCCGATTGCACGCAAGAGTTTTTCATTCTTTGGTGATGTAGTGACTGTTGATGCAACATACAAATCAAATAGGTATGTTGATGAACATTCTTACCTGATTTGGTGAACTTTCTAAGTAGTTATGATGAACAATGTTAAATTTATTGATGAACATTCCTATTTGTTTTGGTGAACAATCATTGTAGTTGTGATGAACTATGTTTTATTTATAGATGAACATATAAAAATTTATTGATAAACATTGCTAGATTTATTGATGAACATTCATACAAGTTTTGATGAACACTGTTAGATTTATTGATGAACATTCATACCAGTTGATGAACATTCTTATCCCAGCTTTGATGAACATTGTTATCAGTAATGATGAACAATGTTAAATCATTTGATGAACAAATAATACAGTTTTTGATGAACATTATGAGTTTTTGCTTTTTGTTTTCAGGTATGATATTGTGTTTGTTCCTTTCACTGGAGTTGACAACTACAAGTGCTCAATCACCTTTTCATTTGGCTTATTGTTGAACGAAGATATTCCATCTTATGTGTGGTTGTTTGATCATTTCAAAAAGGCAATGGGACATGAACCTTTTGTTATTTTGACTGATCAAGATGTTGTTGTCAAGGCTGCTGTTGAGGAGGTTTTTAGCTCAAGTGTTCATCGTTTTTCATGTGGAACATAATGTTCAAAGTGCCCGGTAAGATTAAGGTTGAACCAAAGCAAAATAAAGATTTCAGGGATAGATTCAATGTTATTGTTTGGATTGATGAGATTACTCCTGTGGATTTTGAGGAGCTTTGGCATGGTATTATAGATGATTTCAATCTTCAAGACAATGTTTGGCTCAAGACAATGTTTGATCTACGACACTTATGGATTCCCGCTTTCTTTCAAAATGTCCATATGGGTGGCCTGCTTAGAACAACTTCGAGGTCTGAATCTCAGAACTATATATGAAAGGAATGATGAACATTATTAAACATTCTGATGAACATTATGAAGAATTGTGATGAACAAAGAAAAAAGAGTTGATGAACATTAGTTACCATCAACTGTTTCTTCCTCCTGTTGTTGTTGTTCTTGGGATGACACATTTCTTTGTGATCTGTCATTTGTTTTTTTGCTTCTTATCTCTGTAATATTGAACATACAAGTTATATATTGTGCAAAAATACAAAGTTTATAAAGAGGATAATATTCATACCTCTTGGACATTCAATAACTTCAAGATTCTCCACGTTTAATGTTGCATCTTGAAATTCAATAACTGCAAACATACATAAGCACTGAGATGAACATTTATAGAAACTGTGATGACAATATGTAAGAAATGTGATGAACAATCACAAGATTTATGATAAACAGATAAGAGAAATCTGATGAACAATCTTAAGACATATGATGAACTTATATAGGAAATGAGATGAACAATCACAAAATTTTTGGTGAACATTGAAAAGAAATCTGGTGAACGTTTATACAAGATCTGATGAACAAATACAAGATATTTGATGAACATTTAGATGTACTGTGATGAACATGTATTTTGATGAACTTTGTTAGGAACTTTGATGAACATATATACAAGATCTGGTGAACATAGAGTAAAAACACAGTCATGATCAAATAATGACCACTCAGTACATACAAATGAACATTTCACACCGAATATAGTAGATCTACTCATACAAATATACTTTTCACACTCAGTACATTCAAATCAAACATGCATGTAGCGAAATCTAACATGTCGAAGCAAAAACCTAACTCCAAATACCAGATTATACTCCATACCTTTTGGTACTTGGCTTCTCTGAGATCCTGCCATTTTTAGTAGCGAGTTGATGGATTTTGGTGAACGACAGAGTGAAATGAAGAGAAATCAGTGAGAAATCACAGGAAAAAGCATCGTATACGCTAAAATTAGGGATTAAACACCATACCTCTTCCTTCGTTGTTCTTCTGTGAGCCAACCATCGCGAAATTTGTAGGAGTATGTTGTTTTTGATGATCGGCGAGAGAAAACGAAGTGATTTCGTTGAGAAATCGAAGAAAAAGCAAGCGAGTAGGAGGTTAGGGTTTGATCGCCTTTTGCGAGAGAGGTTTTCTGTGGAAGTTTTGAGAAGAATGGGAAGAGACGGTTTTTGCTCCAATTTTGAATCACGTTGGAACGATGTAGCGCGTGCGTTTCACACAAAAAACTAGCGAGTAGGAAGTTGTCAGCGTGGAAAGTGGAGCAATCTGGGTTGTCCGATCAATTCAAATGAACGGTTCCCGTTCATTCTCATCTCTAAAAGGCCCTTTATTACCAGATTTCACCCCATAATAATAATGGTCAAAATAGTGTAAGTAGAGGTTATATTTATTTATTTTAACCTGGTTAGTGAGACTTAAAACATGTTTACCCATGAAACTCTAATGGATCTCAGTGGATATATTTTTATTACAATTATGTCATTTGAGACTTATTTCAATTTTGACTGTTTCATTTATGAGACTCATTAATCATTTTTGTTTATAATTACCTTTTTACTAAATCAATAAAATTATTTCATTTATATTAAGTATGACAAACATAATAAATTTTTACTTTCATGTATTAAATTAATTAAATGTATTTCTAATGACTTTAGGGTTCATTATTAGTAGACAAACATTGTTATCAATTAAAATTAAGTTTTATAAGGAAAATTAAGACAAACTAGATATGTATATTAATTGGAAAAAATATTAAATGAAAAGAAATTAAATAAAGGATAAGCAGAAAACAACTTAAACCATCATAGAAATAATAATTGTATTTTGTTCTCTTAATGATGAGTAACATACATAAAATAAAATTGAGAAGTATAAAATATAGTAAAAATGGGTGTCCATGCATAGATAAAAATGAAAATAGAATTAAGGGAAAAAATATCATATCAATTTTACAGAAAATTATTTTTAAAAAGTTAATATTCAATATCCTGGTCATTGAACCGTGCCACATGGCGTGCATCAACACTCTTTCACGCACTAGTAATATAGTGACACATGGATGTATAGTTATGTCAAAAAAGTGTTTGGCTGAGAGTAAAATATTGAGTCACTTTGATGCTTTGATGGACAAATAATTTTTATTAACCAAAGAAGGCCTAAAAGTGGGAGTCTCATGGGATGTCTCAAAAAAATCCAATTTTATGAGACTATCCCTCCAGTCTCCTCCTTGTTTTCAATCTCTGTATAACTACTAAAGCAAAACCTCTCATTCTAGATATGTCACGTAGGCAACTTTCATTAGAGCAATTCACTTGTCGATTTTCTATTGGTTACCGTTTTTATTTTCAAAATAATGTATATATCAAATTTAGAAGAAAAAAAACAATATCACAATAAAATCTCTAGATATGGAAACTTAGGAAAATCAGGGCAAACAAATATCACAAAGCTATTACATGCAATATTTTTAAGATTTTATTATGTGCCAAATTTGAATTAGAATCCATTAATTTTATAAATAAGGAAAAAATAAAAATAAATACAAATATTAATATAACAAATTATTAAATAATTTATTGTCATATATCTTTTCTATAGTCTTAAATACACCAAAAATAAAATACAAAGTAACAAATATTGCAAAATGGTAAACAATAAAAGATTGAAATAACAAATATGTATAATAACTATAATATTCTATATTTTTATTTCAATACACATTATTATTTGTTATTTATATATCTCTAATGATAATATTTTATCAATTTATAAATTTTATAACATAAATTTACCTTTCTAATTTATCTAGATTGTATACATAAATGAATTTTTTTTAATTTGTGATCGAAATTGCTCAAAAATTTTAATTATTGAACCCGAACTAACACGAGAATATGTCCCCCGAATATTACTTGATTAAAAAAAGTAGAGTAAGTTAATATAATTATTAAGTATATTTAGTTATTTTTTAATATTTTTTGTTTTAATAAAAAATAGTATTGTTAACCATATACGTTCTCAACTTGAACCTGGAATGATCGAATCTTATTTGATTGACTGCTCTAATCTAATTGGATTAAACCACCAGGCATATAGGCGATATTACCTCAAACCACCCGTTCTATTGAAAGTTATTTTTTCCACATATAACGGGGATTTTTTACGAAAAATGTTGATAGCGACGATGGATGGTTAATTGTTTACTGGATTGTTTTTATGAGTGTTTAAATTTAATTTTCAATAAATTTGGTGGTTTAGGGCTAATATCGTCTACATAACCGGTGATTTAATTAAATTTTGACTAAATACTAATTATATCAATTATTAAGATAAAACTTAATATATAATATTTTAAAATTTTAAAAAATTATACAAATCTTGTACACGGTACGGGAATTAATCTAGTTATTTTATTCAAATAAAATCTACCACACTCTCTTGAGTCTCATCGATAAACATGCCCTTAGACAATGGTGCAGGCTCTGTTTGGTATAGTAGTAGAATTTGAAATAGCATCAATAATAGCGGTTGAAATTAACATTATTTTAAATGGTAATGTAAGTAGCTTTGAAAAATCGTGTTCGATAAAGTTTTTAAAAAAATGGTATTCAACAGTTTAGGAAAACTATAAATGTTTGAAAATAGTAGTAGTATAGATATACTTTCTCATTTAGTATTGTTTTATACACTACAATATATATTAAGAGCTATTTTTTGTTTTTGATAAGGCAAGACACAGGATCCCCTTGTAACAGACGGGCCCTACCCCACTCGATTAAATTGAGGGGGTCATGTCGCTCCAGTGGTTCGAACCCCTGACTTGTGGATAAGAGGCTAGTGCCTTTCCACAGAACATTAGAGCTATTTTAAGAGCTATTTTCATTAGAGTTTCACAGAACGTTAGTTTTATTTGTTACTATTAACCGTGAGTCATTGTCAACCGCTATCGTCCAATTCAAATATGACCAAAAATATGTTTAAGATGCTATTAAATGGAAAAAAAACAATCAAACTGTTTGGCTGGTCGAGCATATATCTATTTATTACTCTATTTCAAATAACTATAATTCTTTAAAAATTGTTAATGTTATTTTTTTTTGTACAAGCAAACAAAAGGCGATCTATTACACATAGACTACACAAAAATCATCCGCACGAATGATCTTGAAGAAATCTCGGACGAGAAAGAGTCTCGAGTAAGGGGATAGAAGGTCACTTCTTAGACTTTCAATTTGATGAGGAAGAACAGCTTTGTTCCATTTGAAAATTTTGTCGTGAAGTTCTTCAATGTTAAATTCCTTCTTAGTAAGAAAGTGTGCAGTCTTGTTGCATTCCCTAACAACATGAAACACCCTAAAAACATCAAAGAAATTAAGCAATTCCTAAATATCCGAGATAAAAGAGCGAATCTCCTAGGGGATTTTCCAGGAATCCCTAATGCACCTAATAAGAGTTAGGTTATCACCTTCAATTATAATTTTTTTAATATTGAGTCTAATGGCGGCCCTTAGGCCTTCCAAGAGGGCAGCAGCCACAAAGACTAGGATAGAAGAGTCGGGAATTCTGTGTTGATCAATAAACAAAACGCGACCCTACGAGTCCTGTATAATAAACGTTGTGAAGGATTCAGAGTTGGGTTTTTTCGAGGCGTCGAAATTTAATTTACAAAAATCATCATTAGGCTTTTTCCAAGCAATGTTGATTCTTTTTTTTCTTTTTTTTCTTTTTTTTCACAGTATCACTAGGAGGCGGGGTAGAGTTAGCAGACTCTCAGTCAACAAATTGAGCATAGGGAGAGGCTGCAATTTGTTCAGGGTTGAGATGCAGATGTTTGTGTTCCTTTCGAAAGATAATATTATTACACGAGTTTCAGGTGAGTCACCAACAGAAGAAAGTCAGGTTACTCTTTGAGGAAGAGTCCACAAAGCTTTTGATTGAGTTTTTAAATTTTAATGAGAGTGAGATCCCAATGCAAATTAAATTTAGAGCTAGTATTATGGAAGACTGCTCTAGTAAACGGACAATTAAAAAAGAAATGATTAGCGTCCTCATCTTCAGTTTCGCAGAGACTACAAATTGAGTAAACGGACAGTTAAAAAAGAAATGATTAGCGTCCCTAAATGTTATTTTTGTAACATTACTATACGATCTCTTAGGCACTGATAGGGTGGATATTACTAGGGATGGCAATGGGGCGGGTCTCGGGCGGGGAATACTCCTATCATCCGCATCCCCGTTTAATATTATAATCCCCATCCCATCCCCGTTTTTTCATAAAATCTCTCCCCATCCCCATCTCCGCCCCATCCCCGTCCCCATTGGGGAATCTCCATCCACGTTAATTTTCCCCATTTAATTTCCCCAATGGGGATTTCGTATCCCCGTTAAAATTTCATTATTCATATACATGTATAAATAAGAATAACTAAATAAAAAATATTTTAAATAGAAAGTATATCAAAGTTTAAGCATATTTAATATGAGGATGAGATCCTCAATGGTTACGGAAATGCGGATCCCCAACATGGAAAAGGACAGGGACGGAAATTGAGATCCTCAATGGTGACGAGAATGAGGATCCCCAATAGGGATAAGGACGAGGATCCCCGTGGCCGTGGGTATCCCCAATGGGGATGGGGATGGGGATGGGGCGGGGACTGGGGCGTGGACCCCTATCCCCATCCCGTGCGAGGATATTATTTTTCTCCATCATCGTTCCCAAAAAAAATCTTCATCCCTATTCTCCGTGTGAAAATTCCCCCGTTGGTATTGGGGATTTCCGCCCCCATTGTCATCCCTATATATTACATCCCTATATATTATAGTTTGATACTCAAAATGATAAATCTTTTCCAAAATACTTTTCAGTATAGGAATGATGCATGTGTTTTTGTACCAAAAGATGTGTATGAATATATACCGATCATTTTATTTTGATTATTTTACGTGTGTTTGTTGTGAAAACGATAATATAAATTTGTTTGTTGCTTTCGCCTAAAAGTCAAATTAATTAGCCCTGATAGACAGACAAACAACAATTTATAGCATGCATACACACGTCTCTATCAATAACTTGTGAATTTTGCACATAAGTGTGACATCTTTATACTTCCATTCCCTTTTGGCTGGCCGTTTTAGAGTCCTGCTGGCTTTTAATTTCATTTAACTATTATTTTGTATTCAATTTATCTATAACTCATCAATATAGAAATCCATTTATATATTTGCTAGCGTCTTAAAACAAAACTCTAAATATATTTTCCAGCAAAATAATACTACGATGTAAGTACTTTATTTGCAAAGTTGTCGGGGTGTGCCATTTCTAAAGTTTAGAAACGTATCCAATATTTTATTTAATTGATCTACTAATAATAAAAAATTCTCAATAAAGTGAATTAAGGCCATTACAGGCTTACATCAGTAATAAAACAGTATAGTAATAAAGTTTATTTTTTTAACAACGAGCCCCTTCATCAGGGCAGACCCTACACTTTTATATAAAAGGAGCATGTTATTAGTGAGAGTCGAACTCCCGATGTGTGAATAAGGGGATAATTTTGTAATAACTTTTCTACTGAAAAGAAAAGAATTTGCATTGAGATGTAATACTCCATACAGTATTATTTTGCTGTCCCATTTTTCTAATGAAAATAGTTTGAAGTTCTTCCCTTTCTATGGAGTATTAAATTTTTATGCGGAGTGTGTTCGTAGCACACACTCGAAAAAATCATTAAAAAAATGTGGAGTAACTTTTATATAAGTTGTAAATTTACGTGAATAAGTTGTAGATTTGAGGAGGGTGCAAATATAGCACATTGATTTGAGACCCAACAATTTGTAAGTAGAGCCCAAATTCTCCCGCTAATCCAGCCTCTTCCCATTCCCACATTAATTGCACAACCGATCTTTTGTCTCGCAACCCAAACAATTTAATTAATCACAAAATTAAACTATAATATCCAATCTGCATATTCACATAATAATACGGATTACGGACTACTCTGTAGCAACAACAAACTGAGTTCGGATCTCCTGCTTCACCTATATCCTTCAACTACTGCTCCATTATTTTAATTGGTCCATTTGGATAATTTTTTTCTTTTTTTTAAAATACAGCATTTTCTTAAAATACAGGAAAAAATCGTTTTCGGAACAAAATAAGAAAATCCAGATTTTTTGCTAGATCGTGGCTGTGTATGCATATACCTAACAGTTAAAATTTCCATGAAAGATCCATTGAGAATAAAAAGTTTACATGTTTCAACTACACAATATTTCTTTGATTGAACAGTTCTTATCAATCAAAATAGAGTTTGAAAATTAATCAAACTCAACATAATTTTCGAAATTGTTGAGGGTGTTCTACTGGAATTCGAAGTGAACTTGCAACTATGTAAGTTTCGGTCTCTGTTAAACATCTTTACAAAATGTTTATATCTTTGCCTTATAATGATTAACTTCTATTGAATTTGTCATATATAAAAGATGAATGTAGGAAAGTCCTCACTGTTTCTTGTGGTGCTTAATTATGAATTTTGATGTTTGTGGTTTATTTCTTGTAGTTGATCTATGGATCTTATCATGCAAGAAAAACAACCATGTCGTAGGTTGAAATTCGAGAATGAAGAAGAATTGGTAGATTCTTGTGTGGGTCCTGAAATGATTGAATCTCTCCACAGTAAGATAGACAAGGAAACCATACCTAGAGTTGGTATGGAGTTTGAATGTGAGAAAGTTGCTTATGACTTTTACAATGCATATGCATTGTTAACTGGATTTTCAATTCAAAAAGACTCTTATCATAAAGAGAAGGGGGTAATGTTAGACAGAACCTTTGTTTGTTCATGTGAAGGTAAACGAGGAGTAGATAAGCGGGGTGATGTCTATAAATCTCATCAGCCAGAGACAAGATTTGGTTGCTTAGCCAAGTTAAAGATCAGTTGTCGTCAATATTCGACATATCGTGTTGTCGTCTTCAAGGCTGAGCATAACCACAACTTGGCAAGTCCACGCAAAGCTCATCTATTCAGATCACATAGAAAAGTGTCAATGTCTCAGGCATCAGAAGTCGATATTGCTGATATGTCGGGTATTGCTCCAAAGAATGGCTATGAGTTCTTAGCCAGGCGAGTCGGGGGTCATGAAAATCTTGGATTTGGTCATGTGGATTACAAAAATTATTTGCGAACTAAGCGTAGTTCAAAAATAAAGTCCGGTGAGACATGTGGTGTTCTAGAGTACATGCAAAGGATGAAAGAAGAAGATACTCGTTCTTTTTATGCTATCCAAGTGGATGAAGATGATTTAATCACTAATATTTTATGGGCTGATGCAGTAATGATAGCTGATTATGAAGATTTTGGTGATGTGGTTTGCTTTGATACTACATATCGAAAGCATAAGGATGGTAGACCAGTTGCTCTATTTGTTGGGGTGAATCATCATAGACAAACCACTATATTTGGTGCAGCCTTGTTGTATGACGAGACAACAGATTCATTTGTATGGTTATTTGATACATTCTTTCGAGCTATGAATGAAAAATATCCAAAGACAATATAGACTGATCAAGACGCTGCAATGGCAAAGGCACTTGCTTCTCAATGACCACAAACCTATCATCGACTATGTATATGGCATATCTTTCAGAATGCAGCAACTCATTTGGCTCATTTGTTTTCAAGAGACAAAGACTTTTCGAAAGATTTCAGTAATTGTGTCTATGGATATGAGCATGAGGGGGGATTTCTAGATGCTTGGAATAATCTTCTTGAGAAATATGAGCTGCAAGATAATGATTGGATGAAAAGAATGTTCAGTATTAGAGAAAAGTGGGCAATGGTGTATGGAAGAGATACATTTTGTGCAGACATGACCACCACACAAAGAAGTGAAAGCATAAATGCAATGATCAAGCATTATGTCAGTTATAAGGATAACTTGTTCTGTTAAGATTTTTGAGGAGCGTCATACACATTATATGATTGATGAATCACAACGACATCTTGCCAGGAGTAACCGGAAATTGACTCCATTCCATGAAGACTTTATTATTAATTGTATCAAGTCCAATATTGGGACTAGCAAAGCATTTAAGATGTTCAAGAATTATGTTGGATCTTACGCAAATGTTGGTGCCTCGCTGGTTGACTTCAAGAATTTTAACCGAGATCTCAATGCGTATATGGTTGGTTGTGATGCTCAAATGGTAATTGATAGCCTTTTTCGCAAGAAAGAGAGATGTGAGGCTCTCTATTTTGAATACTATGTCAATGAGCATAATCAACTAACTCGTTTATTCTGGGCTGATCCGATTGCACGCAAGAGTTTTTCATTCTTTGGTGATGTAGTGACTGTTGATGCAACATACAAATCAAATAGGTATGTTGATGAACATTCTTACCTGATTTGGTGAACTTTCTAAGTAGTTATGATGAACAATGTTAAATTTATTGATGAACATTCCTATTTGTTTTGGTGAACAATCATTGTAGTTGTGATGAACTATGTTTTATTTATAGATGAACATATAAAAATTTATTGATAAACATTGCTAGATTTATTGATGAACATTCATACAAGTTTTGATGAACACTGTTAGATTTATTGATGAACATTCATACCAGTTGATGAACATTCTTATCCCAGCTTTGATGAACATTGTTATCAGTAATGATGAACAATGTTAAATCATTTGATGAACAAATAATACAGTTTTTGATGAACATTATGAGTTTTTGCTTTTTGTTTTCAGGTATGATATTGTGTTTGTTCCTTTCACTGGAGTTGACAACTACAAGTGCTCAATCACCTTTTCATTTGGCTTATTGTTGAACGAAGATATTCCATCTTATGTGTGGTTGTTTGATCATTTCAAAAAGGCAATGGGACATGAACCTTTTGTTATTTTGACTGATCAAGATGTTGTTGTCAAGGCTGCTGTTGAGGAGGTTTTTAGCTCAAGTGTTCATCGTTTTTCATGTGGAACATAATGTTCAAAGTGCCCGGTAAGATTAAGGTTGAACCAAAGCAAAATAAAGATTTCAGGGATAGATTCAATGTTATTGTTTGGATTGATGAGATTACTCCTGTGGATTTTGAGGAGCTTTGGCATGGTATTATAGATGATTTCAATCTTCAAGACAATGTTTGGCTCAAGACAATGTTTGATCTACGACACTTATGGATTCCCGCTTTCTTTCAAAATGTCCATATGGGTGGCCTGCTTAGAACAACTTCGAGGTCTGAATCTCAGAACTATATATGAAAGGAATGATGAACATTATTAAACATTCTGATGAACATTATGAAGAATTGTGATGAACAAAGAAAAAAGAGTTGATGAACATTAGTTACCATCAACTGTTTCTTCCTCCTGTTGTTGTTGTTCTTGGGATGACACATTTCTTTGTGATCTGTCATTTGTTTTTTTGCTTCTTATCTCTGTAATATTGAACATACAAGTTATATATTGTGCAAAAATACAAAGTTTATAAAGAGGATAATATTCATACCTCTTGGACATTCAATAACTTCAAGATTCTCCACGTTTAATGTTGCATCTTGAAATTCAATAACTGCAAACATACATAAGCACTGAGATGAACATTTATAGAAACTGTGATGACAATATGTAAGAAATGTGATGAACAATCACAAGATTTATGATAAACAGATAAGAGAAATCTGATGAACAATCTTAAGACATATGATGAACTTATATAGGAAATGAGATGAACAATCACAAAATTTTTGGTGAACATTGAAAAGAAATCTGGTGAACGTTTATACAAGATCTGATGAACAAATACAAGATATTTGATGAACATTTAGATGTACTGTGATGAACATGTATTTTGATGAACTTTGTTAGGAACTTTGATGAACATATATACAAGATCTGGTGAACATAGAGTAAAAACACAGTCATGATCAAATAATGACCACTCAGTACATACAAATGAACATTTCACACCGAATATAGTAGATCTACTCATACAAATATACTTTTCACACTCAGTACATTCAAATCAAACATGCATGTAGCGAAATCTAACATGTCGAAGCAAAAACCTAACTCCAAATACCAGATTATACTCCATACCTTTTGGTACTTGGCTTCTCTGAGATCCTGCCATTTTTAGTAGCGAGTTGATGGATTTTGGTGAACGACAGAGTGAAATGAAGAGAAATCAGTGAGAAATCACAGGAAAAAGCATCGTATACGCTAAAATTAGGGATTAAACACCATACCTCTTCCTTCGTTGTTCTTCTGTGAGCCAACCATCGCGAAATTTGTAGGAGTATGTTGTTTTTGATGATCGGCGAGAGAAAACGAAGTGATTTCGTTGAGAAATCGAAGAAAAAGCAAGCGAGTAGGAGGTTAGGGTTTGATCGCCTTTTGCGAGAGAGGTTTTCTGTGGAAGTTTTGAGAAGAATGGGAAGAGACGGTTTTTGCTCCAATTTTGAATCACGTTGGAACGATGTAGCGCGTGCGTTTCACACAAAAAACTAGCGAGTAGGAAGTTGTCAGCGTGGAAAGTGGAGCAATCTGGGTTGTCCGATCAATTCAAATGAACGGTTCCCGTTCATTCTCATCTCTAAAAGGCCCTTTATTACCAGATTTCACCCCATAATAATAATGGTCAAAATAGTGTAAGTAGAGGTTATATTTATTTATTTTAACCTGGTTAGTGAGACTTAAAACATGTTTACCCATGAAACTCTAATGGATCTCAGTGGATATATTTTTATTACAATTATGTCATTTGAGACTTATTTCAATTTTGACTGTTTCATTTATGAGACTCATTAATCATTTTTGTTTATAATTACCTTTTTACTAAATCAATAAAATTATTTCATTTATATTAAGTATGACAAACATAATAAATTTTTACTTTCATGTATTAAATTAATTAAATGTATTTCTAATGACTTTAGGGTTCATTATTAGTAGACAAACATTGTTATCAATTAAAATTAAGTTTTATAAGGAAAATTAAGACAAACTAGATATGTATATTAATTGGAAAAAATATTAAATGAAAAGAAATTAAATAAAGGATAAGCAGAAAACAACTTAAACCATCATAGAAATAATAATTGTATTTTGTTCTCTTAATGATGAGTAACATACATAAAATAAAATTGAGAAGTATAAAATATAGTAAAAATGGGTGTCCATGCATAGATAAAAATGAAAATAGAATTAAGGGAAAAAATATCATATCAATTTTACAGAAAATTATTTTTAAAAAGTTAATATTCAATATCCTGGTCATTGAACCGTGCCACATGGCGTGCATCAACACTCTTTCACGCACTAGTAATATAGTGACACATGGATGTATAGTTATGTCAAAAAAGTGTTTGGCTGAGAGTAAAATATTGAGTCACTTTGATGCTTTGATGGACAAATAATTTTTATTAACCAAAGAAGGCCTAAAAGTGGGAGTCTCATGGGATGTCTCAAAAAAATCCAATTTTATGAGACTATCCCTCCAGTCTCCTCCTTGTTTTCAATCTCTGTATAACTACTAAAGCAAAACCTCTCATTCTAGATATGTCACGTAGGCAACTTTCATTAGAGCAATTCACTTGTCGATTTTCTATTGGTTACCGTTTTTATTTTCAAAATAATGTATATATCAAATTTAGAAGAAAAAAAACAATATCACAATAAAATCTCTAGATATGGAAACTTAGGAAAATCAGGGCAAACAAATATCACAAAGCTATTACATGCAATATTTTTAAGATTTTATTATGTGCCAAATTTGAATTAGAATCCATTAATTTTATAAATAAGGAAAAAATAAAAATAAATACAAATATTAATATAACAAATTATTAAATAATTTATTGTCATATATCTTTTCTATAGTCTTAAATACACCAAAAATAAAATACAAAGTAACAAATATTGCAAAATGGTAAACAATAAAAGATTGAAATAACAAATATGTATAATAACTATAATATTCTATATTTTTATTTCAATACACATTATTATTTGTTATTTATATATCTCTAATGATAATATTTTATCAATTTATAAATTTTATAACATAAATTTACCTTTCTAATTTATCTAGATTGTATACATAAATGAATTTTTTTTAATTTGTGATCGAAATTGCTCAAAAATTTTAATTATTGAACCCGAACTAACACGAGAATATGTCCCCCGAATATTACTTGATTAAAAAAAGTAGAGTAAGTTAATATAATTATTAAGTATATTTAGTTATTTTTTAATATTTTTTGTTTTAATAAAAAATAGTATTGTTAACCATATACGTTCTCAACTTGAACCTGGAATGATCGAATCTTATTTGATTGACTGCTCTAATCTAATTGGATTAAACCACCAGGCATATAGGCGATATTACCTCAAACCACCCGTTCTATTGAAAGTTATTTTTTCCACATATAACGGGGATTTTTTACGAAAAATGTTGATAGCGACGATGGATGGTTAATTGTTTACTGGATTGTTTTTATGAGTGTTTAAATTTAATTTTCAATAAATTTGGTGGTTTAGGGCTAATATCGTCTACATAACCGGTGATTTAATTAAATTTTGACTAAATACTAATTATATCAATTATTAAGATAAAACTTAATATATAATATTTTAAAATTTTAAAAAATTATACAAATCTTGTACACGGTACGGGAATTAATCTAGTTATTTTATTCAAATAAAATCTACCACACTCTCTTGAGTCTCATCGATAAACATGCCCTTAGACAATGGTGCAGGCTCTGTTTGGTATAGTAGTAGAATTTGAAATAGCATCAATAATAGCGGTTGAAATTAACATTATTTTAAATGGTAATGTAAGTAGCTTTGAAAAATCGTGTTCGATAAAGTTTTTAAAAAAATGGTATTCAACAGTTTAGGAAAACTATAAATGTTTGAAAATAGTAGTAGTATAGATATACTTTCTCATTTAGTATTGTTTTATACACTACAATATATATTAAGAGCTATTTTTTGTTTTTGATAAGGCAAGACACAGGATCCCCTTGTAACAGACGGGCCCTACCCCACTCGATTAAATTGAGGGGGTCATGTCGCTCCAGTGGTTCGAACCCCTGACTTGTGGATAAGAGGCTAGTGCCTTTCCACAGAACATTAGAGCTATTTTAAGAGCTATTTTCATTAGAGTTTCACAGAACGTTAGTTTTATTTGTTACTATTAACCGTGAGTCATTGTCAACCGCTATCGTCCAATTCAAATATGACCAAAAATATGTTTAAGATGCTATTAAATGGAAAAAAAACAATCAAACTGTTTGGCTGGTCGAGCATATATCTATTTATTACTCTATTTCAAATAACTATAATTCTTTAAAAATTGTTAATGTTATTTTTTTTTGTACAAGCAAACAAAAGGCGATCTATTACACATAGACTACACAAAAATCATCCGCACGAATGATCTTGAAGAAATCTCGGACGAGAAAGAGTCTCGAGTAAGGGGATAGAAGGTCACTTCTTAGACTTTCAATTTGATGAGGAAGAACAGCTTTGTTCCATTTGAAAATTTTGTCGTGAAGTTCTTCAATGTTAAATTCCTTCTTAGTAAGAAAGTGTGCAGTCTTGTTGCATTCCCTAACAACATGAAACACCCTAAAAACATCAAAGAAATTAAGCAATTCCTAAATATCCGAGATAAAAGAGCGAATCTCCTAGGGGATTTTCCAGGAATCCCTAATGCACCTAATAAGAGTTAGGTTATCACCTTCAATTATAATTTTTTTAATATTGAGTCTAATGGCGGCCCTTAGGCCTTCCAAGAGGGCAGCAGCCACAAAGACTAGGATAGAAGAGTCGGGAATTCTGTGTTGATCAATAAACAAAACGCGACCCTACGAGTCCTGTATAATAAACGTTGTGAAGGATTCAGAGTTGGGTTTTTTCGAGGCGTCGAAATTTAATTTACAAAAATCATCATTAGGCTTTTTCCAAGCAATGTTGATTCTTTTTTTTCTTTTTTTTCTTTTTTTTCACAGTATCACTAGGAGGCGGGGTAGAGTTAGCAGACTCTCAGTCAACAAATTGAGCATAGGGAGAGGCTGCAATTTGTTCAGGGTTGAGATGCAGATGTTTGTGTTCCTTTCGAAAGATAATATTATTACACGAGTTTCAGGTGAGTCACCAACAGAAGAAAGTCAGGTTACTCTTTGAGGAAGAGTCCACAAAGCTTTTGATTGAGTTTTTAAATTTTAATGAGAGTGAGATCCCAATGCAAATTAAATTTAGAGCTAGTATTATGGAAGACTGCTCTAGTAAACGGACAATTAAAAAAGAAATGATTAGCGTCCTCATCTTCAGTTTCGCAGAGACTACAAATTGAGTAAACGGACAGTTAAAAAAGAAATGATTAGCGTCCCTAAATGTTATTTTTGTAACATTACTATACGATCTCTTAGGCACTGATAGGGTGGATATTACTAGGGATGGCAATGGGGCGGGTCTCGGGCGGGGAATACTCCTATCATCCGCATCCCCGTTTAATATTATAATCCCCATCCCATCCCCGTTTTTTCATAAAATCTCTCCCCATCCCCATCTCCGCCCCATCCCCGTCCCCATTGGGGAATCTCCATCCACGTTAATTTTCCCCATTTAATTTCCCCAATGGGGATTTCGTATCCCCGTTAAAATTTCATTATTCATATACATGTATAAATAAGAATAACTAAATAAAAAATATTTTAAATAGAAAGTATATCAAAGTTTAAGCATATTTAATATGAGGATGAGATCCTCAATGGTTACGGAAATGCGGATCCCCAACATGGAAAAGGACAGGGACGGAAATTGAGATCCTCAATGGTGACGAGAATGAGGATCCCCAATAGGGATAAGGACGAGGATCCCCGTGGCCGTGGGTATCCCCAATGGGGATGGGGATGGGGATGGGGCGGGGACTGGGGCGTGGACCCCTATCCCCATCCCGTGCGAGGATATTATTTTTCTCCATCATCGTTCCCAAAAAAAATCTTCATCCCTATTCTCCGTGTGAAAATTCCCCCGTTGGTATTGGGGATTTCCGCCCCCATTGTCATCCCTATATATTACATCCCTATATATTATAGTTTGATACTCAAAATGATAAATCTTTTCCAAAATACTTTTCAGTATAGGAATGATGCATGTGTTTTTGTACCAAAAGATGTGTATGAATATATACCGATCATTTTATTTTGATTATTTTACGTGTGTTTGTTGTGAAAACGATAATATAAATTTGTTTGTTGCTTTCGCCTAAAAGTCAAATTAATTAGCCCTGATAGACAGACAAACAACAATTTATAGCATGCATACACACGTCTCTATCAATAACTTGTGAATTTTGCACATAAGTGTGACATCTTTATACTTCCATTCCCTTTTGGCTGGCCGTTTTAGAGTCCTGCTGGCTTTTAATTTCATTTAACTATTATTTTGTATTCAATTTATCTATAACTCATCAATATAGAAATCCATTTATATATTTGCTAGCGTCTTAAAACAAAACTCTAAATATATTTTCCAGCAAAATAATACTACGATGTAAGTACTTTATTTGCAAAGTTGTCGGGGTGTGCCATTTCTAAAGTTTAGAAACGTATCCAATATTTTATTTAATTGATCTACTAATAATAAAAAATTCTCAATAAAGTGAATTAAGGCCATTACAGGCTTACATCAGTAATAAAACAGTATAGTAATAAAGTTTATTTTTTTAACAACGAGCCCCTTCATCAGGGCAGACCCTACACTTTTATATAAAAGGAGCATGTTATTAGTGAGAGTCGAACTCCCGATGTGTGAATAAGGGGATAATTTTGTAATAACTTTTCTACTGAAAAGAAAAGAATTTGCATTGAGATGTAATACTCCATACAGTATTATTTTGCTGTCCCATTTTTCTAATGAAAATAGTTTGAAGTTCTTCCCTTTCTATGGAGTATTAAATTTTTATGCGGAGTGTGTTCGTAGCACACACTCGAAAAAATCATTAAAAAAATGTGGAGTAACTTTTATATAAGTTGTAAATTTACGTGAATAAGTTGTAGATTTGAGGAGGGTGCAAATATAGCACATTGATTTGAGACCCAACAATTTGTAAGTAGAGCCCAAATTCTCCCGCTAATCCAGCCTCTTCCCATTCCCACATTAATTGCACAACCGATCTTTTGTCTCGCAACCCAAACAATTTAATTAATCACAAAATTAAACTATAATATCCAATCTGCATATTCACATAATAATACGGATTACGGACTACTCTGTAGCAACAACAAACTGAGTTCGGATCTCCTGCTTCACCTATATCCTTCAACTACTGCTCCATTATTTTAATTGGTCCATTTGGATAATTTTTTTCTTTTTTTTAAAATACAGCATTTTCTTAAAATACAGGAAAAAATCGTTTTCGGAACAAAATAAGAAAATCCAGATTTTTTGCTAGATCGTGGCTGTGTATGCATATACCTAACAGTTAAAATTTCCATGAAAGATCCATTGAGAATAAAAAGTTTACATGTTTCAACTACACAATATTTCTTTGATTGAACAGTTCTTATCAATCAAAATAGAGTTTGAAAATTAATCAAACTCAACATAATTTTCGAAATTGTTGAGGGTGTTCTACTGGAATTCGAAGTGAACTTGCAACTATGTAAGTTTCGGTCTCTGTTAAACATCTTTACAAAATGTTTATATCTTTGCCTTATAATGATTAACTTCTATTGAATTTGTCATATATAAAAGATGAATGTAGGAAAGTCCTCACTGTTTCTTGTGGTGCTTAATTATGAATTTTGATGTTTGTGGTTTATTTCTTGTAGTTGATCTATGGATCTTATCATGCAAGAAAAACAACCATGTCGTAGGTTGAAATTCGAGAATGAAGAAGAATTGGTAGATTCTTGTGTGGGTCCTGAAATGATTGAATCTCTCCACAGTAAGATAGACAAGGAAACCATACCTAGAGTTGGTATGGAGTTTGAATGTGAGAAAGTTGCTTATGACTTTTACAATGCATATGCATTGTTAACTGGATTTTCAATTCAAAAAGACTCTTATCATAAAGAGAAGGGGGTAATGTTAGACAGAACCTTTGTTTGTTCATGTGAAGGTAAACGAGGAGTAGATAAGCGGGGTGATGTCTATAAATCTCATCAGCCAGAGACAAGATTTGGTTGCTTAGCCAAGTTAAAGATCAGTTGTCGTCAATATTCGACATATCGTGTTGTCGTCTTCAAGGCTGAGCATAACCACAACTTGGCGAGTCCACGCAAAGCTCATCTATTCAGATCACATAGAAAAGTGTCAATGTCTCAGGCATCAGAAGTCGATATTGCTGATATGTCGGGTATTGCTCCAAAGAATGGCTATGAGTTCTTAGCCAGGCGAGTCGGGGGTCATGAAAATCTTGGATTTGGTCATGTGGATTACAAAAATTATTTGCGAACTAAGCGTAGTTCAAAAATAAAGTCCGGTGAGACATGTGGTGTTCTAGAGTACATGCAAAGGATGAAAGAAGAAGATACTCGTTCTTTTTATGCTATCCAAGTGGATGAAGATGATTTAATCACTAATATTTTATGGGCTGATGCAGTAATGATAGCTGATTATGAAGATTTTGGTGATGTGGTTTGCTTTGATACTACATATCGAAAGCATAAGGATGGTAGACCAGTTGCTCTATTTGTTGGGGTGAATCATCATAGACAAACCACTATATTTGGTGCAGCCTTGTTGTATGACGAGACAACAGATTCATTTGTATGGTTATTTGATACATTCTTTCGAGCTATGAATGAAAAATATCCAAAGACAATATAGACTGATCAAGACGCTGCAATGGCAAAGGCACTTGCTTCTCAATGACCACAAACCTATCATCGACTATGTATATGGCATATCTTTCAGAATGCAGCAACTCATTTGGCTCATTTGTTTTCAAGAGACAAAGACTTTTCGAAAGATTTCAGTAATTGTGTCTATGGATATGAGCATGAGGGGGGATTTCTAGATGCTTGGAATAATCTTCTTGAGAAATATGAGCTGCAAGATAATGATTGGATGAAAAGAATGTTCAGTATTAGAGAAAAGTGGGCAATGGTGTATGGAAGAGATACATTTTGTGCAGACATGACCACCACACAAAGAAGTGAAAGCATAAATGCAATGATCAAGCATTATGTCAGTTATAAGGATAACTTGAGAGGATTTTTTGAGAACTTTCAGCGATTACTTGAAGATCGTCGTTACGACGAAATGGTTGCAGATTTTAATGCGAGTCAGAAAAGAGTGGTGTTGGCTTTCCCTGTAGAGATATTAAAGCACGCTGCAAGTATTTATACGCCTAAGGTTTACATAAACCACAAATTGCTTCATAAACCACAAATTTAGTTTAGCATCTATATGAAATGCAAACACAATTTTATCAATTTGTAAAACTCTTCATTTTCCCTGTAGAGTATTTTGACATATTAGCCTATGTGGGAGTCGAACCCACATCCACGTGCTTAAGCACTTCGCTCTACCATTGAGCTAATAGGCTTCAGATTTCATATATAAGCTGAAAAAAACTTCTACAACTCAGACTAAAAGAAACAAGTTGTCAATCCATGAAAAGAAGTGCTAAAGAATAATCTTGTGTAATCTTCATATGGTTTGTTTACATTAGGTTGTAGACAACAACGTATGAATTTGGATCATGCCATTGAAAAAAAGAGACAAAACAAACTTGATTTGTAGAGCCACATCAGCAAAAATTACATCCACCATACCAACTCCATACAAAAATTACATCCAGCAAAAATTAATTCCCTCTACAAATTTCAATCCATTCGCAAATCTACATTCAAACCCTAAACCTTAAAATTTGAAAGATTGAGAGATGATTTACCTGAACTAGTCCACCACCGTCTCTCGAAAGTTCCCAACGTACATCCAGTGACGAGGCATCGGTGGCGCCTTCTTCCCTTCGTGGTCTATCTCGTCAGCGTCGTCACAAGTTCACCGAAAAAAAATCGGGGTGAAGCAGAGGGTCTGGAAAGAGAGTAGGCTAAAAAGATTTTTTTTCTAGCCAAAAAAACTGGATTTTCTTATTTTGTTCCAAAAACGATTTTTTCCCGTATTTTAAGAAAAGGCTGTATTTTAAGAAAAGGAAAAAAATTATCCAGATGGACCAATTAAAAGAATGGAGCAGTAGTTGGAGGATATGGGTGAAGCAGGAGATCCGGACTGCAACAAACTACCCCGTAGTCCTAAGGCCCTGTTTGATATGGTGTCTGGAATCGGAATGAGAATGAAAATGAAATCAAGAATCAGATTAAATCATTCATGAAGGTCAGTGTTTGGTATGCTGTCGGAATGAACGATTTCTGCAATTATTAATAAAAAATAATTATAATAGTTTATTATTTAATTTAATAATTATTATTATATTATTTATTTTAGCTTTAATAATTAATACTTATTACTCCGTATTTAACATAGTAATAACTACTAAAATATAATAATACTTATTGATTATAAAAATAATAATAAGTAAATAAACAATATCAGTAATAGATTATTAAAATATTAATTATTAAATAATAAAAATAAACAATATCAGTAATAGATTATTAAAATATTAATTATTAAATAATAAAATAATTTATTATTATTAAATAATAAAATATTTATAATTATCATTACTATATACTTATATAGTATATCCATATTATTATATTTAATACTAATTATTATAATTATTCTAAAAAATTAATAATATAACAAATAATAATTAATTATATTTATTATAATCTATTATTACTAAATATAATTATTTTTATTCTAATTATAATTGTGAAAGATTGGAATGGATGATTACTCAAGTTTTTGAAAAGAATCAAGTGTTTTATAAAATTTGGAATCATTCATTTCTTGGAATGATTTCTTTTTTGAATCCGAGCCATACCAAACAGGATTTCGGAATCGGTTATTCTCATTCTCATTCTCATTCCTCTGGAATCGTACCAAACGAGCCCTAAATACTATAAAGTGAGTTATTAAAACAAAAATCAGCCAATTGCTAGATAGTTTGAATCAAAAAAATATTATTCTTTGACTATATTAAAAAGATTTTTATTAAGTGATCCAACTAGAAGATGACAATTTATATAACAGAAAAGAAAAATAAAATAAGTTCCGGATCCAAATATTTTTAAAGAAAGAAGTAAAATCTACTTAAGGTACATGTAACCAAATTTCAAAGGAAAAAATTCACAATTTTAATATTCGGTAAGTATCATAAACACAAGATCATGCATAAGGCTCTGTTCGGCAAAATAGAGCTTACTGATAGCTTTTTGATAGCTTATGTAGTAGTAGCTGAAGATAAAGTTGAATATGTAGTTGAAGCTTATTTGATAGCTGAATTTAATAACTGAAGCTGAAGCTTATTTAGGTAGCTGAATTTGACAAATAAAAAGTATGTGCTCGGGAGAGTAGCTGAAATTTTATAAAAGTATATGGTAAAATTACCGAAAAGGGTATGAATGATAAATAAAAGTTATTACGTTAAATAAATAAATAAAAATTATTTATATAGATAATGATGATGATTTGGGTTGCTATTGAGCCAAATCTGAGCCCAATTCAGGCCCAACATTTAATCCAAGCACAAATTAATATTTAAGCATAAAAAATGTCTACCAATATCTCTATCTTCTCGATGTTTCTCGGGAGAAGCATATCTCAAACCCTAATCGATAAAACCAATCTTCTATTTCTCAAGCCAAATCCCCTCTTAATTCTCCGGATCTTACTCCTCCTGCAACAAATTTGGCTTTGTCGGGGCCAAATTGTCTGGATCCGACGCCGGATTTCACAACAGACTCAATTTCCAGGTCGAATAAAAGTTGTTGGTCTTCGAACTTGTATCACTCCCAACGCCAATAATCAAAGCCGTGACTGGCCACGCCACTGCCGTCGTCGGATTCATGCTGGGCTCCAACGACTATGTTCTGATGAGGAAGGAATTCAATCATTTGGCCAACTAGTGATGGGATTGCAGTGAAGTTCATGAAACTTTTTGCCGATTTAGTATTAGATAGATTTGTGGGTGTTGGTTGATCTTCATTTGTGCTTACCTCACTTTTCAATTTCAGGCATATCCAGGGAAATTTGATGGATTTGAGAGGGTAAAAATGGAATGAATACAATGAATTTTCTAATAAGCTAGCTTAATTTTGTCAAAAATTCAGTAATGTTGAAGAGCAACGTTTTGGTTTTTGGTTCAATTTTAAGCTAGCTTACAATTTTCCCCCAAATTAAGCTAGTTATCCGAACACAGTTTTAAAAAGTTGATTTCCATAAGCTAGCTTAAATTCCTGAAATTAAGCTAGCTTAGTAGGAAATTTCAAGGTGTCGAACAGGGCCTTAGTTAAAAATAAATAAAAAATCTTGCAATTGTGATCAATATCATCATCATCCTAGATTCCTGTACTTTATGGATTGTAACCAAGGAGGCTCCACGCGTCGCCGGAGCGAGGGAGTTGGGCGACGCGCGAAATTTTACTATTTTGATATGTTTCCGAATTCAGAATTCGTGAGCGTGGAAATTAGAAAAATGAAAAAATCGGTTCGGAATTAGGGGACTGGAATTAGGGAACCGGAAATAGTGAACCGGATATAATGAACCGGAAATAGTGAACCTGTTTCGGCAATTGATAAACCGAGTTTGAAAGTTGAAAATTTGAAACCAAACATCACGAATTGAACATTCGTGAGGATGTAACAGTCGAAAAAATCTAGGGTTGAGCAAAAACCGGGTCGACCCAGTTTTTTGGACCGGACCGGACCGGTTCGGACCGAACCGGTCCGGGTTTCGGTCCACATGTTTATGAAAATCCGAGTCCGGTCCGGGTCGACCCGGTTTTTTTATTTTTTAATATAAAAGTTAATATATTATATATTATATATAAATTACAAATATTTTTTAATAAAATTATATATTTCTATACTAATATTCTTCAATATATTTATAAATAATATTTTTTTTAAAATTTTTATTAATTTTATTAAAAAATTTTAAAATTTTTGCAAAAGTATAAATTCCGGTCCAAACCCGGACCCGACCCGACCCGGACCGGATCTTGGACCGGACCGGTCCATTCCGGTCCGGATCTTGCACCGGACCGGTCCATTCCGGTCCGGGTTTCGGGTCACACATTTTCGGAATCCCGGTCCGGGTCGGTCCGGTCCGGTCCGGGTTTGGACCGATGCTACACCCTAAAAAAATCTCGAAAATTGTAACTGTCACGTAAGAACAAGTTTGACCTTAAAATCGTGAAATTTGAAATAGAACCCCACGAATTGTGAATTTGGGATAGATTAAACTAAGTAAAAAAAAGATAAAATTCGTACAAGTAACCTTCCGAATTCTGAAAGTTGAAAGCAAACCTTACGAATTATGAATTCGGGATGTCTGTACATGCTAGACCGGATTATCATTTTAAAACCGGATATCCGGTTCATTAATTACTGAACCGGTCCATATAATTAATTACTGAACCGGTTCACTTTATTAATGAACCGGTCGCCTCATATATATTTTATTTATTTAAACCGGTTTTAATTAATGGTCCCCAAACCTCACGAATGTAGAACTCGTGAGGTATGGGGCGGTGTTAAGTGTCGTGCGGCGCTCAGCTCCGCGCGGCTATCAGCTCCGCCAGAAAAACGGATGGTCATTCGGGCTGTCAATGTGTCAATTCCAGTGCATTGAGTATCGCTCTGTGTAAGAAGCTAGTTTTTTCAGAACAATTTTCTTACACACATAAAAATACATATATACCCCACCATTAATCTCGTTGTTGCAAATGAATGCGATGGCAAGTTGTGTAAATAAGAGAAAACTGAAAGGGTAATAAGGGGAAGAAGATAGCAAGGCCATGTGCATGGCAGCTGGGCCATTTACAAGACACTAAACAGTGACCTCCAACTAAGCACTTTAACGGAGTTTGTTAACGGTGGAAATGGAATGATGACCTGGCAACCGGGGGCCCACGGATTGCCACGTAATCCGGGATTGAAATAGGCAATAGTACGCACGGATGATATTATCTATCGATGAAGTTAAGTGAAATTAGCATTAGAGTGTGATTATGTATGTACATAATTATACTTAGTAGAGTAGGTACTTAAGCTAGCTATAACTCTTATGTGTTATTTCACCAAAATAGAATAAGATAGAAATAGTATTCTTATCTTGTAGGGGACCATTAATCGTCTTTATAGCTTAGCTATGCTATGCTATGGTATAAGGAATAATGTATCACGTATATATGCATATTTTCGGTATCAAGTACTCCCTCTCTGTCCCTGTTCATAATGTTCTTCCTATTTTTTCAGCGGCACATTTGTTAAGTATGTTTTGTATCCTTAATATTTCTAGTTGTATATTAATACAAATAATTAAAATTTGATATTATTAAAATACACATTAATACGAATCAAACAAGACCCCACATGACTATATATTTTCTTATATATCAAGACAAAACGAGAAGATTCTCTTCAACCGTGAATAGTGTACACTATTCGAAATGGAAAGAACAATATGGGACGGAGGGAGTACCTAATTTAAGCGGTAGAATATCATCCATATACTATTTTTTCTTAGCAAACTCTTCGTCTATATATTTTTAATAATGCCATCTCTAATGAAGATCTGGCAAAAGCTTACCCCAGCTCGAAAAATACTCGATTCAACCCAACCCGAAGAATGTGTGAACCCGTTTGGATCAAATTCGTTTTCACCCCAATCCGTTGGGTCAAACTCGGACCGATCCAAACTTCTCGAAACTCGTGAATGGACCCACTTTTCAAATATTTTATTTCATTTAAATTAAGAAATAACAATATATATTATTAAATCAAAATATAATTTTATTATTTTATTATAAATTTATTTTACAAATTTTATTTTCTTTATTACAATAAAAAAGCGAACATTTGAAACCCACTTGGTCGACCCAAACCCGTTCAACCCGAAAATTCTGTCAACCTGATTGATCCAAACCCGTTTTCAACCCGAACCCGATTGACCTGAACCCGACCCGTTCGACCCGTTTGTCAGGTCTACTAATGATCTATATATATATATATTAAAACAAAGTTATTTAGAGCTCTCTTCTTCATTCTAGGTTTTTCAATCATATGTATCATTTTGTGAATTTTTTGAATTTTTCTTAAGAATTTTATATTTCAGTAAATTAAATATTAAAAAGTTGTGTATAGTTGGTTTCTATTATTTAGCTTTCTACTTATTAATAATTTAATATAAATTACTATGTAATTTAACTTTTAGATATGCATTCATTAATTTATACACTATTTACTACTTTGCTAAAGAGAAAAAGTTTGAATAATCAATACAAAAATAAAAAATGTGCATACATTTGAAACATAATCATTACCTACACTAATACACTAATTTTTTTAAAACTCTGCATTTTTGCATGCAAAACTAAATACCTGCATTCCGCCGAAAATGAATATCTATATGATTTTATGTAGAAAATATTTCAACCAAACACGAATATTTATTCCTACTTTCCGGAATTTTATAAATTATGAAAATTATATTATTAACTAAATAAGCACTAAACGGCATATCATTTTTAGCTCGATCCTTGATTACGTACATATGAAAATTAAGGACGTTTAACTTTGCACTCGAAAAATTATAACCCGCATTTCCTTTTAGGCGCATTTTGAGTGCGTCCAAAAAACTGGGTCAATCTTGGCCGCACAATGAATGCGCTCCAAAAAAAAATGTCGTTAAAATGCTCAAAACTGAACTGAGTTTTTGCTCAATCTTAGGCGCACCCAGGATGCGCCCAAAACTGAACCAGATTTTTAAAAAATTGTTTTGAACGCACCCAGGATGCGCACAAAAGTGAGTGTCAGTTATAAAGATCGGGTGCGAGATTGTTTCTCGAAAATTAATACTCGTAGGAATATTTATACAGTAATTACTACGCCCTCCGTCCCTTTTTGTTTGTCCACAAGTACGATTTTCGCGAGAATTAAGGAATTGTAGTAATATAATGATTATAGAAGAGAAAAAAGTATAAAGTGAATGGTTAGAGGAGATCGAGAGATAGAGAGAAAGAGTAGATAAGATTGGAATTTGGGAGAGAGAAAAAGTGAAAAAGTGATAATTATAGGTTGATAGTAGGGATAAAATGGATAAAATAAAGTAACATAAATGAAATAGTGGACAAACAAAAAGGGACATCCGAAAATAAAAGTGGACAAACAAAAGGGAGTACTAAAAATTAACAGTGTGGAATCCCAAGAAAGTAAATCGTACGTACAACACGACTTTTCCCAAGTAAACACATGTTGTAGGGAAAGTTCATTTTTTCACTAAATTCAAGTATTCATCCTCATTGGCACTGCAAATTAAGATGTTCAAATTTTTAAATAATTAAACCATTAATACGGAGTACTCCGTACAATATTTAGTGCATTAGAGGAGTATTTACAAGCTTTCTCACTGACTCCTATACAGGTAGGAACGTGACCCTATGTAAACACCTAGCTAGCTAGATTAATTATTAGGCTGAGGAAAGCTTAATTGAGTCACTAGCCAATGCATCTTTATGATTAGATGAAAAATAATCTTCATTAAGGATTTTACGAAGATTTTATGCATTTCAAAACTAAGGTGACTTTCAATTTACGCATAATAGTTGTGCAAAAACAATGCCAACGAACGATACTCGATTTTATATAATTAATTTTACATGAGTGCTTGTCAGCATTAAAAAAACAAGGCAATGATAAACTAATCAAGATTAAAAATCATCACTCACTCGTTCACTTACTACATCAAGCTATAATATACTCTAATTCATTCGTGAATTACAATTCATTTGATTCTTCTTTATATTGAGTATATCTTCAACACCAATTCATGTATCTTTAAAAGTTAAGGATATATATGAACATACTACTTCATTATTTCTTACTCATGTTTTGTTGATCTTGTTCATAAAAAGTTGTACTGAATTAATTTTAGCACAGTCGATATAATGGGCAGGATGAAGGGGGACCCCTTTAGAATTATATCCATGTACAAAGTTTAGGGATAAACTGAAGAGATAAAAAGTAGGCATGTGCTGGCCACGTGACTTGATTTCTCTGCTCTGCGGAGGATTAATTATTCCTCAGCCGGTTCAGGATTTTGTTTGTTGATCTTGATCGAGTCACGAGTGACGACGACGGTAGAAGAATTGGGCCCATTCTTGTAGTACTACTTTGGGCCCATACAATGATGGGCCCTTATAAGCAAAGCCCAAATCATAGGGCCCATGTTACATGCATCTTTCTGGGCATCCTTACAGAAAACAGGCTCTAAACGGAAACAATGATCATGACACAATATCATTCACACTTTATATATGTAGATAAACCTTAATAAAAAGTAATATGCTACCCACATGAAAAAAAACAGTTAGTGGGAAATGGAATTATATCCTTGTGTATTTTAAAAAGTGGGAGCACATGTACATGTGAAGAGCTGCACATGAATTTGGAATGATCAATGACAACCTTGTATTCCATTCAATCACAATCTAAGGCATAGTGATGATGAGTTCTACTTGATTCCCACATAATTCATTTACATTGTGAAGTTGTAACACATTTTTTTGCAAATAGCATGAATGATGCAGTTGAAAGGCTAGAGTAAGAAAAAAGTTTGTGACTACATAGTACATACCATAAGGATTGTGAAGAGGATTCTATTCGTTGGACGGTGATTTGGAACATGCTTCGATTTTGTGAAGTTCGAGCATCTTCTTTTCGGGATTGCAAAGCCCTTTATTTCACAAAAATAGACAAATTGAAGAATATAAGACAGTAAAATTTAAGTTAGTGTGAAAGATGAGACGATAAAAGACCAACCCGAACATTTGGGTATATCCCATACAGCGATAGATGATGATGTACACTCTGGCTCACATAAGGCTTTTTCGTTCTCATAGTTGACATTCATAGCAAGCATCCATGAACCGATTGTTACATCCTCATTGCTGAACATCCTAAAACTGCATTTGAAAAAAAATTACATATTGTACAGCAGCTGAAGCATAAAAATCGAAAGGGTACTTTATGTGTAAAGAACATGGTAGCCCACATAGAAAATCAAATAATATAAGTTTAGATAATATGAACAATCACAAACATCCTCTCACAATCAGTGATAACCATAAGTATCACAAATCTCACAACTCGTTTTACATAAATTGAACTTTCCCTTTGATGCTTCAAGTCTTTGATATATGTTGGTGTTGGCAGTTCTTCAACCAAATACTGAACTGTGTAGAATTTCCAGTTATGAACTAATGATCCCAATTCCAAATGCATTTTTTGGGGGTTAGATGATAATTTTTCATACTTATAGCAAAAGGAAAATTATTAGTCACTAAAACATTATGCAAGGGATAATGCTTAGCACCAATATTTGAAGGATGCAATTTTGAGGAAAGATATATTGACGTCATGAATGGTATTTTGACAAAGGATATGTTAGATTCTTCCGAAAAGGACAGATGGATAAAATCCAGAGGAAATAATATACAGAGATTTCCCAAGTCCAGTGAAAAACTGAAAACCCATAACCAGTGAAATGTTTTTGCCTCTTAGGCTGTAGAAGGCCATTAGTGTAGCAGGAATGTGTTCAAAGTAAATAGACAGACAATGTTGTACTAAATGCTTCTAATCACACTTGAAGAATATGATTGAAATTACCTATCATTCCTTAGAGCTCCAAGGCTTCTAACAACACTGGCAGAAAGAGCATAGATTGGGCCATAAGCATGTAGAAAGTACTCTGACCCAAGAAGGTAGGATAGAGGCTCATACCTGCAGCAAATTGTAGAGATCAAGTTAACTTTCTTGTAAGATCATGGAGAGAGGTGGAGGCGAATTAAATACAGAACACAAGAACCACAGTAACAAAAACATGCTATTAGATTAAATTCAACTGAATATTAAAATCTCAGAGTGGTACTAATAGAAACCGCTTAGGCTAAGAATCTCAGCCTAAGGAAACCACTTTGAGCAAGTATCTCAATCAAAGGAACCACTACCCATAGGATTTTGGAAAATCTCTCTTTTCATTCAATAATCATGTCTTAGTACAATTGAGAGTTAACTCTCTATTTATACTGCTAAAGCAATAACTAACTACTAAAACAAAGTGCTAATGATAATCTAGAAAATGGAAAACGACATGGAGGAGGTGGAGAAAGTGGGAATGCCTAAGAACTAGGAAGTGAAAATGAGGAAAATAAAACAAACCCAGGCGAAACCATTCGTTTTCCCAGTTAGTTGCTATCTTCCATCTAACTTTTTGTAAATCCACCATTTCTTATTTGAATGATATCAATTATTTAATTATAAAAGAAACTAACAGAAAAACAGAATTACTAAATAAAGTAATAAAACAGATATCCTGGATTTGTATAAGGTATTCCTGGCTTGCACATATGCAAAGTAAACTATCAATAAAAACAACAATTTATTCATTACTAATGCTCAGCCACCTAAATGTTGAAACTTTTAGGTGGATCATTTTAGAAACTAAGGCAATCACCTTTTAACATCCTTAGAAGTTTTTCTTTGATGTTAATATTTCTAATTTTATCCTGCAAAAGATAGTGAATGGTGAAGTAGTGAACCTGCAACTGGAAAACGGTCCCCCGAGAAAATGAATAGAGATTGTAACCATTAAAAATCTAATACACACAATCAAGCACAGATGCATGAAAGGCTACGTCATAATAAAGATTCAAGCCTAATGATCAATATGTCCTAGTTACCTGTCAACATTGCTTCTACACCTACTACTTCTCTCTGTTTTTAAGCTTCCTTGTATCTTGATAGAGTAATTTTTCTTAAAAAATCAAAACATCTGTTAATCAAGTGTTGGAGAATGAATACTAATTCACTAACCACTTAAGACCGGAGTCGGTGAAAACTGGCCCTTTCTTCATGCATCCTATATAAGTTTGAGGGTTCGATCTCTCTTTAACCAAAAGAAGTGAAAGCCGGTCTGTCAGCACAAAATAATAGTGAAGGTGTTAATTTCATTCCAAACAAGCCAAAAGTTTAGGTAAATACTAATGCAAATCTTAAAATAGTCACCTGGGCTCAGATATATGTCATCATCAGCCTTAACATAGAACTCAGAATCATATAATGCATAAGCAGCTTTGAAGAAGGCTAGCCTGCAACATAAGATCATTTTTTCACTATCATAACAAGAGAATATGGAGTGACAGAAATAGCCTGAGAAATACCCCCCACTAACGTTTTGTACGGAAGCTTATTGTAATGTTCTTCTATATCTAAAAGCAAAAAGTCATCGTATTGTGCGACTTCCTTCTCGAGCTGAGACATCTTCCAGTTCTCTTTGGATCTACCCATGACAAATCTTACAGCTAGTCCAGTAGCTTCTTCCAATCTGCAAATCATAAAGACGGCATTTCACACATATATACTACAGCAATTTCAAGGAGAGTATGCAACATCAGCAGAAGAAAAGTACTGGAATGAGCCTGTTTGAGTAACAATAAACAAGTAGTAGCGCCAACACTTCAAACATCAGAATCAAGTGGAATACATACTTAATAAGGAAAACTCTACTTACAACTTGTGGAGATCTGTAATTTGATCATTTTCTCAGCATTTTTATGTACATCATTCACTTGTCATAATTTCCTTATTCCTTAAGTTACATGCCCTTAGTATCTAAGACTCAGGTGAAACAGCAGCTCTATAGTAATCTACTAATCAAATTATACACAGATTGTAACACTATCAAAGCAGTAGAAGAAGCAATTACAACACAGGATTTATATTCAAACTTTCTACACAGCAACCATAAAATTGATTCAACTAATCAAATTATACACAGATTGCAACAGTATCAAAGCAGTAGAAGAAGCAAAAATCACAGGTGAGAGCAAGAGAGTGCAGTGTATACCTTTCAAGCCCCTCCTTATCGGACGGCAACCAAGTCTGCCGGAGCGCCCGACGGCGGCCAACAGAACCGAATCCAGTAAAGATGCCGACGAATCCCATAACCTTATGCCTTTTAACAGACTCAACGGCATCAGCGGTGCTGCTGCTGATTGATGTATCTTCCCGTTCCCATACGACGGAGACGGATCTAGGTTGGCGCGAATAGCAGTTTTTGGCTCCAAGTGATGCCGTGAATGAAACGAGACCGACTATTAGGCCGGCGATACCGACCAGGAGGCAGAAGATCGGAAGGATTGAGGAGTTGCGAATGGAGAATAGAGACGGAGAAGATGAGCGCGAGTGAAAGATCTTCGGGCCTCTGGACAAAGGAGGCATTGTTGATTGCTTGGTAGAAGATTTGAATCGAAGAAAGGGAAAGAGGAGATCTAAGTTGAGATTTGGTTGGTAGCCATTGGAGGGAAGAAAAACAGCCAAAATGGTCCTCTCTCCGCTCACTCGAAACATCATCATTTTAAAAGTTTCAACTTCATTTTTATAACAAAAATATAAAAAAAAATTACTCAATTGAGTTGAAAAAATGGTGATCTTTTTTGTCATAAATAACTTCGTTTTTCAACTTCCCAAGTCTTGTAGCTATTTTGCAAGAGGAAATGAGATACTTAAGTCAATGTAGAGAAAACAACCTATATCATTATTACGATGAAAGTCTACTTAACACCCTTCTTTAAACGCTGTGATTAAATATAAAAAATGTAATTCATGGAAAATTTATTCATGAGAATTGAATACATGTGATTTGTAATATAACGGTTTCTTTCAGAGAAAACGTGTTTGATTAAACTTTACAACATATATATTGAAATGAGAGAATTTAAGATTTCATGTGAAAAAATAGGGGAATTGGAATTACCTAGGGGAAGTGGGTAAGATCAATTTTCACGTAATGGAGAAATTGAAAATCACATGAAATCGAAATCCCATGATTTCACAAAAAAAAAAAAATCAACCAAACACAAATATTCATTTTCATTTTCCGCAAATTTTCAATTCTTGAGATTTTAGTCTTCAACCAAACAAACACTGAGATTCAATCGACTTAATAACTTCTTAAACAATTTTGACCTAGTTGATTCTAAACTTTCCAGCTCCTCATTCACTTGGGGCAAATCTATCTCTAATAACATCTTACAACAGCTTGATTGAATTTTAATTCACCCTTTACTAGTTAGTAGAATAGTCTAGCATATTACAATTGTATCCCTGCATAAGTGTCCTAGTTCTTGCATTGCAATGTCACAACTAGACATGTTTGTACATGCTTCTGGCCTATATATGCACTGGCGGAGCCACATGATATTACCATTTAGTTCGTGAATATTGATAACATGAATATCACTATCTTATTTTTGAATAGGGACTAAATGTCACACTAAATGACATGAATACACATGAATATTGATAACACGAATATCACTATTTTATTTTTAAATAAGGACTAAATTTCACACTAAATGACATGAATACACATGTGGTTATATCAATATTGCAACCTAATGTGAATACAACAATTAAGAGTTTATTCGGCACTATCACTTATAATGCCATTATCATTTATAATGAATTTATTTAAAATAAAGCCTTTTTTGAACTTTGAAATTCGTGCAATTTATATCTCACATTTGAGCATATAAAGCCTTTATAAGTTTGTTTTACCAAACACCGTTATATTAATAAAAACCTTTATCTATAAAAAGCTCATTATAATGGAATGGCCAAACAAATTCTAATATTGTAAATTTCTGCACTCCATCCACCACCACCAATATCAATCTTTCTCGAGGCAATGTAGAGAGGAGCGTCGATGAACGGTTGATGGTCCGACGGGGATAAAGTTTTTGAAAACATCTCGACGCAAGGCCTAAACATAAAGAAAATCACTGAATTAAACATAAAAAATTCAAACATCAATGAGAATCAAAACACCTACCTCCATCTCATCAATTTCATCCAGAATAATTTACCGTACAAACAACGGCTAGGACTTAATCCAAAAAATAAATAATCAATCTAACAAATCATGCAATCTAAGAAGAACATGTAACAACCCGAAACACAAGGTGTTACAGTGCCAGAGATTCTCCAAGAATCTCCACAGGCAAAAGAAGGAATGAACTGACATAACTTAAATATACATAAGGGATATATAAGCAGAACATAACTTACAACACCATACCAAGCGGAGAAAACTAACCATCATACAAGTTTGGCGACAAGCCAACATTTAGAAGGTTCTAAACCCAACTTGGAGTAGCTAGATATAATACATGTAAGGCCTCTGACATAAGAAGGCTAAGAGTTTACAAAATGATTCCTAAGAGACCGAACTCAAGGAAACCCATCCTAGTAATCGTCACGTTGCTTGACCACTTCCATGCTCCACTACTGCGCCAGAACCTGATCATGCAACAACCCCCACCGAAATGGGGGTTAGTCTCCAACAAGACTAGCAAGTGTATAAATGATGTAATATGTGCAAGAATCAAGATAAGAAAAGTAGAAACATGCAAAAAGTGATGCATTCATCAACATATATATATATATATATATATATATATATATATATATATATAATATATTCAAATACACATACGAGTAAACGAATAAGCGAATAAACAAGCATCTGAACCTTCTCATGTAATTACACCCTTTACACGAAAATCATTAATAATAACGCACATCATAAGTAAGAATTCTCGGCGTCCCGATATCGAGCGGACTACCCACCTATATGGGAGTCTCCCATAACATGGGCAAACATGATAATATGGAAATCATCCCAAACATGGCCATAAGAGTAACATACGGACTATCCACCTCAAATGGAAGTCAAGGCCCACAATAGCTATGGACTCCCAACGGACTATCCACCACGTGTGGAAGTCAGGGCCCACAATAAAATGGACACCCAAACACATATGGCTAGCCATAGCACAACCAAACATGATTCTATATCTTTAGCTCATAACTAATCATAGCCTTAGCTATTAACTAGTAAACAAGCCTTAAACTTCAAAGTACATATATATGCTTAAACCTCTACATATCTAGATAGGTATATGATTTATAAGATAGATAACTTAAATTAATAAACACATATACTTCATGGAATATTCCTAAATTCCTTAACCTTTCATCAAAACACATAAGCATCCACAAACACTTGCCTTAGAGTCGACGATCGAGTCCGAGCCTTTCAATGAGTCGATTCCAAGTGACTTACTTTCAATAAGCCCTTTCTAGATCCAATCAAGGTTTCCTAAATAATTATTTAATCAACTAATTACTAATTAAGCTTCATAAAAAATAAAACCCCCAAATTGAAACCTAGGGTTTCAAGATTTTAGAAGAAATCAAAGAAAGCTTAAAGGATTGAATCAAATCTCACAAATGGAGTAATAGGCTGCTAGGGAGGCTCGACGGCGTCATTCCGAGGTGGTGATGATCGGACTTCACAACCATGGTTATTAAACTCGAGAATCTACTAGTGACTCGACGGGGTCCCTAAACTCGACTCGTAGATTTGTAAGAATCTACTAAAATAATAAAATAATAAATAAAAATAAAATAACATATAAATATAATAAATAATCTTTAAATAATAATAATAAAATAAATCTAAAATACCCTTATATTATAATTTTGAAGGGCTCACATGCATGTTAAGTCACATGTCATACATAAATCGAAATGTTGAGATTAAAAATGAATAAAAAAGAACAAGAGGTGGACTGTGGAGGCCTGCAGAGGGAGAGTGGTTGAGGGAGAGTGGTTGCCGTACCAAATTTTGGGCCTTTAATTCATTTGGGCCAATTAGCCCAAAGGCAAAAAATGGCTGAAAAAGTGTTCTCAACAAACTAGTACGAGTTTACTAAAATCGTACGAATCTACGAATGTGACCGAGTCTGACCGAGTTTGATACGAGTCTGACGCCCACCGAATCTTACTCCCGAATTAACTCGTTACCTATACCATGACTCGTAAGCTCGTACGATTTTACGAGTTAACTCGCGAATTTAATAACCATGTTCACAACCCAACACGCAGCTGTGCAACACACCACACCAAACCAGTTCGTACGATGGCTATTTGGCGAGGACGACTCGTTCCGAGGATGGATGGGCTGAGTTCGGTGGCTAAGGGGTTTAATTTGGGTGAAGGGGCAACTGATTTGTAGATGATCAGTGGCTGACAGCTCACAAAAAAAAAATGAGAGAGAGATGGAGGAAAGAGAAAGAAGAGAGAGTGTGGGTTTCTAGAACGCAATACCCAAAAAAATAAATATATTGTGGTAATCAATTACTTATCTAGATAGAAATCATCTCTCGTAATGCTAACGGAAATTATATAATGTCGACATGAACCAAACTAATCTTCCGGAAACTTTTACCCGAATTTCCAACATCCGGTCAATCAAAGAAAAATTACGATTCAAAATCTATATTTACCACATATTAGAATTATAAAATATTTTATATTAACGGGATATCACATACCTCCCCCGTTAAAAGAAGTTTCGTCCCCGAAACTAGACGTCAAAGAGAAATGGGTAAAGTTGTCTCATTTTCTCCTCGGTTTCCCATGTTGTTGCATTGGTCCCATGCTTGGACCATAACACTTTCACAAGAGGAATCTTCTTATTCCTAAGTTGTTTCACTTCATATTCTAGGTTTTTGATTGGTTGCTCCTCATATGTGCAATCCTCTTCGAATTCGATATCATCATAGCGAATCACATGAGAAGGATCAACTAGATATTTCCTTAACTGAGAGATATGAAACACACTATGAACTCTTCTTAGGGATGGTGGTAAGGCAAGGCGATATGCTGAAGATCCAACCTTCTCTAGAATTTCAAATGGACCGACATAACGTGGGCTTAGCTTCCCCCTTCGCCCAAATCTAAAAACACCCTTAGTAGGCGAGACTCGTACAAAAACATGATCACCAATTCCAAATTCAAGAGGTCGACGACGATTATCTGATATACCCCTTATCAGCTAACTCCTCCAATTGCTTCTTTAATTCATGCATTTCACAAGGCGCCATCCGATATGGTGCCTTAGAAACTGGTCTTGTTCCTGGTTCAAGCTCTATAGTAAAGTCCACATCCCGACGAGGAGGTAAACTAGGTAATTCCTCAGGAAACACGTCTGAAAACTCACAGACAATGGGTATGTCAGATATGTTAGGGATCTCCTTAATATCTTCAAGAGCATAGCACATAAAGCCTTGGCACCCTCGCCTAAAAAGTTTCACTGCAGCCATAGTACTAATAACCATCCCTGACTTCTCAGGATCACGACCTTTAAACACATGGCACAATCCATCCTCGGCCGTAATAGTAACTGTTTTCTTGCGAAGATCTATCACCGCTCCATGACTCTCTAGCCAATCCATACCCAGAATTACATCATAATGATGCATATCTATTGCAATTAGGTTAGCTACCCAATCCTGATCACCAATACGGATCAGACAATTCCTAAACTCACGAGAGCCAATCAACTTACTACCATTTGGCAAGCTAATCACAAAGGATTCACAATCATAAAAGCAAGTAAGATCCAGCCTAGCCGCACATTCCTCAGAAATAAAGGAATGGGTTGCCCCAGTATCGAATAAAACACATACAGGATGAGAGTGAATACTAAGTGTACCTGTAGCAACAGGAGCATTGGGATCCTCAGTTCTTATCTCATACACACGTCCCTTTCCTCTAGTTCCCGCTGTAGTTTGTTGGAACGTTGATGGTGTTGAACGAGCTTGTTGATGAGTGTACATAGACGATGAACGAGGTGGTTGAACTGACGCCTTGGAAGTATACTGAGAGACAGAGGAAGGGGAAGGTCCTCCCTTTCGTTGTCTACAGAAAGTTGCAATATGACCCTTCTCTCCACATTGAAAACATGTCTGAGGAGCCTTAGGACAATCTCTTTTTAAATGTTGAGTACTCTTGCAGTTATGGAACTGATATCCTTCAGGTAATGTCCCACGAGAATTACTTGATCCAGGAGGTCTAGAATTCTGGATGGGTCTCGGCAAAGGAGGAGGTGGTCTTCTAATTCCACCCTCCTTTGTATTAGGTGGGCCCGAATGGGTCTTCTGTCTCTTGTAGCTGTGAGTAACCACCCTTTCAACATTTAATATTTTCTCCACTGCTAGAGCCATATCACAATACTCTGCTAGGGTAGAACACTTATGTCCTACCATATAAGTCCTAATCTCAGGTGCCACCCAAGGTTCAAAGTAATCAATCTTATCCTCTTCGCTACGGACTATCTTCGAAGCATAACGTAGGAGCTGATGATATTTTGCACTAGCCACAGTTACTAGCATCCCTTCGGGTGGAGGGTCTGCTGATTTGTAGATGATGCAATGGCTGAATGGAGATGCTCAACTCACACAAAAAAAACGAGAGAGAGAGAGAGATGGAGGAAAGAGAAAGGAAAGAAGGAGAGAGAGTGTGGGTTTCTACTTTCTAGAATGCAATACCAAAAAAATAATATATATATTGTGGTAATCAATTACTTATCTAGGTAGAAATCATCTCTCGTAATGCTAACGGAAATTATATAATGTCGACATGAACCAAACTAATCTTCCGGAAACTTTTACCCGAATTTCCAACATCCGATCAATCAAAGGAAAATTACGATTCAAAATCTATATTTACCACATATTAGAATTATAAAATATTTTATATTAACGAGATATCACATAACAAACTTCAAAATATACCCAATTAAAACAAAAATTACTCATAAAATTAGAAAAGAGAGACGAGATCGGGAAAACCACGAGACGAGTTGATTGTACGAATTAAAGAGAGAAAAATACGGTAAATACCTGCTTATACAATGGTGTTGTGCTTGAATAAAGTGGAGGATGGGAGAAAGCGATTATTGGAGAGGCAGGAGAACAAAAGGAAGGGAAGCGTTCAAATTTAATTTGGGTGTTATGGAATAAAAATCCCTAAAATCACGTGACAAATATTACTATACAAAATTGCATTTATTTTAGTTTTAATCTTGATCATTGATCTGATTCTAATCTAAAGGCTCTTATTCATACTCACGTTTTACTCTAATAACTTTTTTAATGAACTTAAACCGGAGCCACATAATGTCCAGAGAGTGCTGAAGCACCTCTTACATTTTAAAAATTAGAAACATGGAAAACGTACCACCTATGCTATTGTGGCCTAGTAGTTAAATGTAGTTGTTGTATTCCAAGGGACATGGTTCAAAACCCATTGTGGTTACCTTTTTACTTTTACTTCTTTCTTTCTTTTTCCAAACGGATTACATGTCATTTGCCATTTTGCCGGTATCATTTCCTTTTTTCCTTCCCTCTTTCTTGATGTGGGCAGTGTCATTTGCCATTAGTTATTACGAAGTATATTTTATTATATTAAAGTCTTGATTTTTTATTTCCTATAGGGTAAAAATCTATTCTGTCGGTTTATAATAGAATTTATACTCCCGTTTTGAGAATTTCGAACAATAAATATCAAGAAAATATGTTATAAATTCCGATTATAACCCAACTCGAGGTGTTCTAAAACTCTACTACTAGTTTTTATAATTATTATTTTTAATTGTAATCTAGATTTAATTGTGAAATTGAGATTATTGTTGATGAGTTATATATAAAAAGGGTTAACAAAATCAATATAATTTCATTTTTTAATACTTTATGTGTTATATAAAAAATAATCTCGCGTACGTCTAATTTTGCCCTCTCTCAGTTGAAATCCTGGCTACGCCCCTCAATATATGTAACATTGTTGTTGCCGTTATGAATCAATGGAAACCACTTTACATTTCTCACTGCTTGTCCATTCCACTATGGTATCATAGCAGAAGAATGCCCTAGTCGTAGATGTCAAAGGACAAAAGTGGAGGCAGTGGTTGTCAAGTGAGCTTGCGGCAATGGAGGCGGAGAAGTGGTGGCGTCGACAAACTCGTATAGGTTGTTTCTAACAGGACCGTGAAACAGGACCTGGAAGCTCTTGAAATCTTCACAACAAACGAAGCAACATAAAATTCAAAAATCACTCCATTGTCAGATTCGGGGTTTGGGTTACCAACACTACTTTTTTTTTTTATTAAAACAATAAATTTACTTAATAACTTAAGAATTATATTAACATACTCTACTTTTGTTAATCAAGTCAGATTCAGGGCGCACATTCTCATGTTAAATTCGGCTTCGATAATTTTAGGTTTTGAGCATTATGGATTAAGAATTAAAAAATGTCATTTATGTATACAATCTAAGTAAATTAGGAAGGGAAGTTTATATTTAAAATTTATAAATTGATAAAATATTATCATTAGAGATATATAAATAACAAAAAATAATATATATTGAAAAAAAAACTATATAATACTATATAATATCATAGATATTATAAATATTTATTTACCTTTCAATTTTCAATTGTTTTTATTTTGTATATTTGTTACTTTTTTATTCTTTTTTTAGCTTATTTTAAAAAAAGATATATGAAAATTAATTGTTTACTATTCCAAACTTTAATTCTTTACCCAAATTTGATACATAATAATATATGAAAATATTTCATGCAATCTTATTATGATATTTATTGGCCCTGATTTTTCAAATTTAACCCATTTATTATTAGGAAATTGTGAAAAAGGTAAATGCTCTAATTTTTCAAACATTTAAGATTTTATTGTAATATTATTTGTATTTTTTTCCTTCTAAATATATATTAGGAAACCTACAAATGGGACTAAGCTAGTAGAGAAGGAAAGGAAGAAATCATGTAAAACCCTGGATATTTGCCTAAACCCTGCATATAAAAAGCGTTCCCATTTTGTGAGCCTGATAATTATCTCCATTCCACCGCCTTCCGCTAGGGTTTCGCCATGGCGACTCGATTCTTCTCTCTTTCTCGCTCCGTCTTCACCAACAAGCAAGCTCTTACGTCTTTCCTCTCTCGCTCCTACTCCGTCTCTCCCACTTCTCTCGCCGTCTCTCAATTCTCCGCCGTCCGTCTTCGCCCTCTCTCCGCTGTCGCCTACCTCTTCCATGGTGGTGCTTCCTTTGCTGCCTTACGAGCCTTCTCAACCCGCCAAACTCAATCTTCCCTCAATGATTCCAGCCCTAATTGGTCCAACCGTCCCCCTAAAGAGACCATTTTGCTCGATGGATGTGACTTTGAGCATTGGCTTGTTGTTGTCGAGAAGCCCGATGAGAATATGACTCGGGATCAAATCATTGATATGTATATCAAAACCCTTGCCCAGGTCGTTGGCAGGTACGTCTGCTTCTCAATGTTATTTATTTGTTGCTGGTGTTAGAAATACTCTTCACCTCTTAATTTCATAGCTTATTGTTTGTTCTCACTGGGTTTCTGTTGCTCATGTTGTTAATAATAAACTGATTCATTCAGCGAGGAAGAAGCAAGAATGAAGATATATTCGGTATCAACCAAACATTATTTTGCATTTGGAGCTTTGGTGCCTGAAGATATGTCATACAAACTTAAAGGTTCAGCATTTAATCTTTATCAACTAAACACTGTTTCATTGTTGATAACTTTTGTTTAAACATTTTGATTAAAGAACAGTTTCTTATTGACTTAATCTTGATTTATGTAGAGCTGCCAAAGGTTCGCTGGGTTCTCCCTGATTCCTATTTGGATGTCAAAAACCAAGACTATGGAGGTAAAAAACATTACTCTCTTAACTTAGTCCCTGATTCCTACTTGGTGCATATATATATCAACATTATTGCATCTGTTTTCATTCTCTGTTACTGTAATACTTGTTGTGAATCATAGTAACTTTTATAGGATTCATCCTGTTACAAGTCTAGTTTAACTACAATTATACCTGTTTGTAGTAATGCTCAAAAGCTTCTCTCTTGCACATCATAGTTCATCAGCTAAATTATACTTACTCAGATGTTCTCATAACAAAACAGTTTCATAAAGAAACTGAGTTTCCCACCCTGTTCTAATGTTATGTTCATAGGTGAGCCTTTCATCAATGGAGAAGCTGTACCATACGACCCCAAGTACCATGAAGAATGGGTAAGGAACAACGCAAAGGCTATGGAGCGCAACAGGCGCAATGACAGACCTCGTAACTTTGACCGCTCCAGGAACTTTGAGAGAAGAAGACAGAATCCAGGTCCTCCAATGTCAAACTCACCCCCTGGTGGAATGCCTCCCAACAACATGGCCGGACCACCACCACCACCCAACAACATGGGAGGAGGCGGCCCACCACCACCCAACAACATGGGAGGCGGCGGCCCACCACCACCACCCGGTTACAATGCTGGAGGAATGCGTCCTCCCATGGCAGGTCCCCCTAATTCCGGATGGCAAGGTAACCAACAAAACTTCCAAGGGTACCCTCAAAATGCACCACCACCACCACCACCAAATGCAGGCGGATATCCTGGTGGAGCTGGACCAAACCCTAATTCTGGGTGGCAAGGAAACCCACAGAATTTTCAAGGTGGAGGAGGCTACCCACAAAACGCACCACCACCACCACCACCACAAAACTATCAGAACATGGGTCCCAACAACAATTTCAGAGGACCACCACCACCCGGGGTGAATCAAGGCGGCTACCCTCAAGGTCCTCCTTCGAACTTTCAGAATTATGGTCCGCCTAATCCGAGCAACAATTTTGGTGGTCAGGGACAAGACATGCCACCACCACCACCAACACAGCCACCAAGGAATTACTAGTGAGGCTGCTGTATATACGAGCTTGTGTTTAGAACACTAGAATGGTGGTGAAAAAGTGTCTTCTGATAATTTACGAGAAATGTTTGTTTCGCTACTCAAGAATGCTGTGTTGTAGTGTGTCTTCTTGAAGATGATCTTATGAATACTCTGAGCAGCCATTGTACTCGCACTTAATTTGGAAGTTTTGTCTGTTCATGGAACTTTTAGGATATTTGATCTCGTCGTTATGAACTCTTTATGAATATTGAGGTTGCTGTTGGTTTAATAATGCAATAGTTTTTGTTTTGAGCCTTTCACAGGTTGGCCGGCAGTTGTTGAAGTAATTGTCATTCTAATTAAAAGATGTGTTTCAAAAATATAGTCAGGACTGAAACCAAATCAAAGGTTATTCTTCATATGATTCCAAGAATTGTGCTGTCTTATAATTGGATTACATGCTCTATATGTCTAATCTGATGGATTAAGTAATCGAATCTGTTGTTGAGCACAATAGTATGTCCTTAGTTGAGTGTTAGCTGGACCTATATCAGCTCCAAAATCTGAATTGAAACTCAAATATTAACAGAGCAAACATGGCTTCTTGGTCTCTTGAACCTGAATTTCTCGTGTGTAAATGCAAGTATACAGCCAAACCATTTAGCGCTGGTGCTGATTAATAGCTCAAGAGTAATTTGAAGGTTATTTTGTACCTTTACACGATTAGAGAAAATTGTATTTGCCTAAGATCTATAAGCGGAGCTTCTTTGTTTTCCTTGATTTCCCATGCTCTGTTCTGTGTCTGCTTTGTTTCTTCTGTTCTTAGCAGCTAGAATTTCATCTGCCAATGAAACCTTCTTTCTCATCTTCTCTGTTTCTATGAACTGCAAATCCAATCTCTCCATAGAAGGATAACAAGAAACCATGGAAGGTACCCGAGTAGAGGAACGACCATTCACAGATTTCTTTTTCTGTATCTGAAATCAAAGGTAGGAAAAAAGAAATATAACGAGTCATAGTTCATGTAGAAGACGAATTTAAACAAGTAGACATGCAAACTTACCTTGGTCAACCGTGTTTTAAGATTCAACTCTTTTACTATCTTGGGTTTTGGTTGCTTTTTTCTCGGTCTTCTGACACGTGGTTTACTCTTTGCTTTCCTCTGTGCTTTTTTTTCTGCTTGAATCTTCTTTCTTTCCTTTGCCTTGGCTCTCTCTGTAACATATTCAAGATCTTGAAGAGCTATTTCTGTTTTGAATCTATCATGACTATCCCAACTTAGTTCTTCCTCATCAACTCCACCTTTTCTTGCAGCTTCTGCAATGTTTTCTGACCAAGAGATATAAAGCTTTTCCTTTGCACGCTTACATTTTAACCGCTTTTCCCACAGTCGTCTAAGTGAGAAGCTGATTTTTGTCTTTACTTGATCACTGTAAGAGGGCAAAAAGATAAATGTTCAGATATTAGTAATAATTTGGCTCTTTTGTGTTCTTTATAGCAACAGGCTGGAACTCTATAAATTTTGTGAGATTACTGGACACATCATGAAGATAAGGTTTTGAACAAGATGATAATTTCAAAGGCGGAGGGATATTCTTCAAGTTGATTAGGCTCGTTACTAAAACCAAATCCATCAAATTTCAAATGACTAAGAAGCTTCGGTTCAAATGAGTCAGGTAATATAACCATGTACCTATGCTTCCGGGGAGCCTCTGACATCTTCTTTCTAATCTGAATCCAGGACATAGAAGCCAAAAGAGAGCATGTATAAGACTTCCAAATACATACAAACTGCAACAACTAGGATAATGGACAATAGATAATGCAAAACAAAAAGGAAAAAGAAACCCTCCCGAAAATCCCCGCCTCTAGGACTCCTGTGACTTAAGATAAACTTAAAGCAACCAGAAAACAGAACTTCCCCAAGGATAGGCTACTTTCTAGCAATAACACAAGCTCCACCTATAATTATGGTTTATCTTATCTTATTTGCAAAATGAAGTCAACCACTGTGACGCGCAACATAAAATTTGGCCTGAATAATTGCATTTAGATGTACATATATGACTGCAAAAGATTATTCTTACATGAGTTCCGACAGGATAATTTGATTGTTAGCAAACTACGGTAAAACAAGCTCCACTATTATAATTACTCTTCATCTTAAGCTTACTTGCAAAATGAAGCAAACTACAGTAATGCATAGAGGATTCACTTATCTTATTAAAACACTGGCATCATTGGATGAACATATACAAAACTGATTCTTACATCACTTCACCTTAGGGTCTTTCATTGCTTCAATCGTTTTCTGCTTAATCCGTGCACGCGTTTCTGCATTATTCGTCATCACCAATCAAATATCTAAAACAATTTCAAGTCAATTGAACCAACCCTAATTCTACAATTTACCAGGTGTATGTGGCCTGCCTTTGTTCCAAGGGACATTGCCTTTGTTAGCCAACCCTATCTTCCTCCTCCTTTCCATCTCTCGGGATTCATCTGTATTACAGCTAGCTGCATCATCTGAATCGAAAGGGAATTTCCTTCCCTCGTTTTCAGATTGCAAGCTCGAGATAGAACGGAAGTCGAAATCCAAATCAACAAGCATACTGTTGGACCCTTGAGAGACTACATTCACAGGAAATACTGCAACGGGATGATGATGAAGACGCCTCACGCAAGAACACAATCTCAAAAATGACCTAGATGGGTTCTTTGTCAAAGCAATTGAATTGGAATCGGAGCTATCTATCAAAATTCGACAAACTGGCGTCGAGGAAATTCTGAAGGAGGATTGAATTTGTGAAGATTGCATTTGAATTGAGCATGACCTGATGCAAATCCGAAACCTTGTGGTGTTAGAATGGAACCACATTGCCATAAAAATGTCACCTTGTTAACAATTCGAGCTGTTTCTTAACCACAGTACAGGCCAAACCAAGGAAAATTAAATGCTTCTGAATTTGTAAGCTGGTCCATCGAATGCCAAATTGAAATTATGGTTTACCTATTGAGAAGCATGAAGCTTGTAGATAGAATGTAGCCCCGAGCAATGGTGGTTGAATGAAGGAGTGAACACTGAACACTGAACACTGAACAGGATAGATATGATATGCCTTCCAAAAGTTGTGGCGTGTTTGAAAGTTTACATAAATCTCAAGAAAGGCGTTTGCTATTCACCTACCATCCTCTATTGTATCGCGCGTGGATTCATTTCATAGATGACACATCGATGACATTAGTACAAAACGTATCCATACGTTGCAAATATTTTGTTTTCATAATCTTGTAGATAATTTCAATAAGAATCACGTGCATATAAAAATTCTTCCAAAACGGGCATCATTTGCCCTTTAAAAAGGCAAAATCTATACGCACTACATTTTCTCTCTTTCCACACTACATTTCCGTACGCCCATAATGGGCGTACGCTCGTTTTGGGCGGACAGGCAAAAAAATTTGATATACGTATAAGAACTTATACGTATACAATTTTGTAAAATATGCAAAATACATCTTGTACGCTAGAAACGGGCGTACGCCCATTTCGAACGTACCGTAATGATAATTTTTCCCCAAATAAATAAAAAAAATTAAAATAAAAAATAAAAAATTCCGTACGCTGTACGCCCATTTCCAACGTACAACATTTTTTTTTCGAAAATTCTTTTTATTACGATTTTTTTTAAAAAAATAATAAATTACGTTAGTATATAATAATAATAATAAGTCATATTTCACATCTGCCTCTTTGCTCTAGTGGTAAAGAGCTGCATATATTGCTCGGTTTTGAGTTCGAATCTCAACACTAACATCTCACCTTTTTTATTTTTGGGTAAAAAATAATGGAAAGAGAGGAGGGGAAAGTCGAACTTGAGACCTCATGGGCATGTAATGAAGTGAAACCACTAGGCTAATGAATCATATTGATATATTTGTAATATTAAGACTACAAGTTACAATCGAATTTGGGCTCACCTCATTATTTTATTACAATAACAGTTTTTTTAATCTTGATCTCAAATATCTATATCTATAGACTATTAATTATTTTAATAATTTCTAAAAAATAATTATTTAAATAATAAGGTGTATCTTATTGACATATATGTAATATTAATACTACAAGTGATGATCGAACTTGAATCTACCTCATTATTTATTAGAAAAATAGTTTTCTTTTATTTTTGTCCCAAATATTTATTGAATTAATTACTTAAATAATTTTGAATAAAATAATAATTATTTAAATAATCACATATGTAAGCTTTTTTAATATTTATAAAATATTTTGAAAACACCTTTTATATAAGACGTTCAAGGTTGTACTTTGTGGTCTACCTATTTTGTCAACATATGGCCATGAGCAAAAACTGGTCTAGGTAGAAACAAACCTACCTGAAATTGTGAGAGAAAGCAATGTTTTAATTATTGTATTTATAGGTATTTCATATCAGTTTAAAAAATATTTTCAAATAACACATCTAAAAAATTGATATAGTGGCAAGATAGGATTCTAACGAATTGTCGACAAGATAAGGATAAGATCTTGCATATAACACATCTAACAACCAATCTTGCATAATAGTTTTACTTATTTTTGATTCAAAATAGTTATGCAAGATGAATAAAATCTTGCATAATACTTAAAGTACAAATAGTTATGCAAGAAATGGCGCGAAAATCGAGTAAAACAGGATTAAAACAGAAAATGACGCGAAAATCGAGTAAAACCGACTTAGAACGACTAACGGCGCAAAAATCGAGTAAAACCGACTTAGAACGACTAATGGCGCGAAAATTGAAAAAATGTGGATAGAGTATAGGGTATAAGGTAGGGTATAAGGTAGGGTATAGAATATAGTGGATAGTGAATGTGGATATATAGTGGATAGTGAATGTGGATAGTGAATGTCATAAGTGGTTAGTTTGGGCCCAATTCGTTTAAACGCCTTAAAACGATAAAAATCAAAATTTCAAAATTGTAACATGATAGAAAATAAAGGCCATAGTCGTTATCAATTCTCAGAATCGAAAAAAAATAATCGAAAACGTCAACGGGCCTAATAAGGCCGAATTGAGATTTAGTGAGGCCCATTATAAAAAAAACGATATAAAACGGCTTAATAAGACCTTAAACCGCAAAAAAATTGAAATGTAAAAGTTGTATTTTAGCATTACCAATATGAAGGTTTCGTTTTTATAAGAAAATAACAAAATGAACACTTCGAAATATCTAAACAAGCACTTTCACCTAGTAACGAGTTAATCTCAAGTATATAAGTCGTATAGTTTTACTCATATGTGTGTGATATCACTTAGTTACTCAAATAAACTTTATATAAAACTTTCATTAAATGTTACGAAACACTCAAATAATCCAAAATAATGACATTTCACATCTTTGTATTGTCGTTATTGATTGATTACTCTATATTTAATGAAAGTTTTAATGAAATACGCATACATATATGATTAAACAAGCAATAACGACAATACGAAGATGTGAAATGTCGTTATTTTAGATTATTTGAGTGTTTTATAATATTTAATGAAAGTTTTATGTAAAGTTTATTTGAGTAACGAAGTGATATCACACACATATGAGTAAAACTATACGACTTATATACTTGAGATTAACTCGTTACTAGGTGAAAGTGCTTGTTTAGATATTTCGAAGTGTTCATTTTGTTATTTTCTTATAAAAACGAAACCGTCATATTGGTAATGCTCAAATACAACTTTTACATTTCAATTTTTTTACGGTTTAAGGTCTTATTAAGCCGTTTTATGTTGTTTTTTGATAATGGGCCTCACTAAATCTCAATTCGGCCTTATTAGGCCCGTTGACGTTTTCAATGATTTTTTTTCGATTCTGATAATTGATTACGACTATGGCCTTTATTTTCTATCATGTTACAATTTTGAAATTTTGATTTTTATCGTTTTAGGGCGTTTAAACGAATTAGGCCCAAACTATCCATTTAACACATCCACTATCCACATTCAATATCCACTATCCACATTCACCATCCACTATCCACATCCACTATCCACATTCACCATCCACCATCCACATCCACTATCCACATTCGTTTTAAGTGTGTTTTACTTGATTTTCGCGCCAACTGGTTTTTGTCCGTTTTACTCGATTTTCGCGCCAACTCGTTTTAAGTCTGTTTTACTCGATTTTCGCGTCGTTCCCGTTTTAAGTCCATTTTTCTCTATTTTCGCGCCATTAGTCGTTTTAAGTCGGTTTTTCTCGATTTTCACGATATTACTCGTTTTAAGTCGGTTTTTCTCGATTTACACACCGTTTCGAGTCCGATTTCTGGTGAGAGAGACTTTATTTGGATTTTATCTTAATAAGACTAAGTTTTATATTTTTCAAACATAATTAACCATCGATGGTGTTGATATCTTTAATCCAAGTTTGTGTTGAAATTTTTCAAACATAATTTATCATTTGTCATATATTGTATAAATTTTGTAGTTTTTGTTGAAATATATTTTGTTTTATATTGAATAAGAATTTATTTATTAATATATATTATTTAAATAACAATATTAGAAATACAAAGAAAATATTTTGGGAATGATATGGATTATCATAGTTTTTTATCTTAAAATATATTATAAATATAAAAAAGCTTACACACCTGCTTATTTGAATAATTCTTTTTCCTCAAAATTATTAAAATAATTAAATCAATAAATATGTGGGAAAAAAATAAAAAATCTATTTTTCTAACAAAAAATGAGGTAGATTCAAGTTCGATCATCACTTGTAGTATTAATATTATAAATAATACCAATAAGATACACATTATTATTTAAATAAATATTTTTTTCTCGAAATTATTAAAATAATTAATTCTATTGATATATGAGACCAAGATCAAAAAAACTGTTATTTCAATAAAATAGTGAGGTGAACCCAAATTTGATTGTAACTTGTACTATTAATATTACAAATGTATCAATATTATTCCTTAGTCTAGTGGTTTCACTTCATTATATTTCATGAGGTCTCAAGTTCGAATCTCCCCCACCTCCCTCTTTTCATCAATTTTTACCAAAAATAAAAAAGGTGAGATGTTAGTGTTGAGATTCGAACTCAAAACCTCTAGACAATCAATGAAGCTCTTTACCACTAGAGCAAAGAGGCAGATGTGATATATGACCTATTATTGTTATTATATACTAACGTAATTAATTAATTTTAAAAAAAATCGTAATAAAAAAACAATTCGAAAAAAAATGTTGTACGTCAGCGTACGGAATTTTTTAATTTTTTTTTATTTGGGGAAAAAATTATCATTACGGTACGCTCGAAATGGGCGTACGCCCGTTTCTAGCGTACAAGATGTATTTTGTATTTTTTACAAAATTGTATACGTATACGTATACAAACGTATCATCCAATTTTTGCACTGTCCGCCCGTTTTGAGCGTACGCTCATTATGGGCGTATCGTTTTGTAGTGTGGCTAGAGAGAAAATGTAGTGCGTATAGACGTCACGTTTAAAAAGATCAAAATATAAATTTATCAAACATAATTTTCCGTGTCAACAATTGTGTAAAACTCAGCACACCATTTTACAATTTTTTACAATATGGTAGATAACTTAACGATGATTCTATTAAGTAATAAATTTGTAATACTTAAATATAATTCATAACTACTACAATTTATAAGTAGGAGATCTCTTACACTTAAGCATAATTACACAAATTGTTTTTTTTTTGGCTTTTTGAACGGGCAAACGATTTCAGTTTTGGACGAATTTTTTATGCACGTGATCGTATTGAAATTACCTACAAGATTATGGAAAAAAAATACGCGACGTATGGAAGGATTTCATACGTGACGTATGGATGCGTTTTTTACTAATGTCATCAATGCGTCACATATGAAATGAGTCTATACGTGACACACCGAGAGTGAACGGTGAATAGCAAAATGGTGGGCGGTTAATAGAAACTATGTGAAAAAATTGATCTAATTTTGTTTTTTCGGTCAAATATATTTATTTTAATTTAGCAAACTAGTTTAACTCTTAATTAAAATAAATCATATTATATACATGATGAAACACGTTAGTTCTTATGGAATGGCACGCGCCGTCTTTAATCTACGCGTCTATAATGAAAGCATAAACTTTGATCAAACGCGACAATCAAGCTGTTTATGCAAGTTGTTGATACATGTAGCTAGTATGATATGGGGTTGAGCCACGTCTAACCTGATCTAGACGCCTTAGACACGACACAACTCGAAAACAAGATCATCCATGGAAGATTGGAAGGAAAACAAAGGAAAAGGAAACTAAAACAAGGATAGGAAGATGGAACCTGAACTCACATGGATTCAACCCTTGATGATGACTCAAGAACCAAACCAAATGGAGAAGAAACCCCACCTATACAACCTTACACAAACGCCTAAGGAGACGAGGAGGATGCCTATGATGCTTGAAACCACCAATCCTTCAAGAGAATTGACATCAACAAGACAACTAAGCAAAGAAATCAACAATACACTCTTCTCTCTCAAAAGCTCTCTCTTTTGGGAAGAAGAAACTGTTTTGCATGCATAAGCCAAATCTGTCTTTACAAGTGCCAAAGGCAAGCCTTTTATACCCCAAGGAGGGGCCGGCCTTTTGGTCTTAAAACACACCCAAAATATGTCTAAAATACCCTTGAACACACGGATGAGTTATGCATAAGAAAGTCTTGCATACTCAAGCTTAAAGCTATAAATCAACAACTAATGTCTAGAAATTACATGTCTTCAATGGTTCCTTCCTCAACAGCTTGAGGGTCTTCGATTTGTGCTTCAAGTGCTAGTAAGGTCCTCTCCTTAGGCTTGTGATCATCACCTACAAATGTGCCTCCTTCGTTGAACAAGAGATAGGCTACTACCTTGTCCAATCTTGGTTGATTCTTCTAGCTTTAGACCTTGTGATAGGTCCATCAATAGAAGGCACTTGAGGTGGAGGAGCTAGCCTTGATGGTCCCTCATCCTCCTCCCCTTCTTGGAAATGATTCGACCACGAATCATGAGGCTCCTCGTCTTGCTCCTCAAAAGAGATAGATCGCCCACATTGAATGTAGCACTCACACCATAATCACCGGGGAGGTCTAGGACATATGCATTGTCGCCCACCTTCCTTAGCACTTTGAAAGGTCCATCACCTCTAGGAGAAATTTTTGATGTGCGCTTGTGAGGGAACCTTTCCTTTCTAAAATGAACCCAAACCAGGTTGTCGGGCTTGAAGATCACACGACGCCTTCCTTTGTTGTTCCTTGCAGCCGCAACCTTCCCCACTTGCTCAAGTTTGATCCTTGTCCTATCATGGAGCTCCTTGATAAATTCAAGTTGTTTTCCTGCATTGAACTCTACTCGCTCCTTCATAGGCAACGGTATAAGATCTAGAGGGGTCAAAGGATTCATGCCATATACACATTGGAAAGGACTCATGGATGTAGATGAATGCAAATTCTACATGTGGAAGAACTTCTTCCCAAGATTTCAAGTTCTTTTTAATGACAGCCCTAAGCAATGTGCCCAAAGTTCTATTTGTCACCTCGGTTTGGCCATCGGTTTGAGGATGACTAGAAGTAGAGAACAAGAGTTTCGTACCTAGTCTTCCCCAAAGAGATCTCCAAAAATGATTCAAGAAATTGGTGTCTCTATCACTCACAATGGACCTAGGTACTCCATGTAGCCTTACCACTTCTCGAAAGAAGAGTGCAAACACATTAGAAGCATCGTCGGTCTTGTGACATGCAATGAAGTGTGTCATCTTTGAGAATCTGTCCACAACCACAAAGATAGAATCCCTACCCTTCTTAGTCCTTGGTAGTCCTACAATGAAGTCAATGCTAAGGTCTAACCAAGGAGAAGAAGGTATAGGAAGTGGTGTGTACAACCCATGAGGCTTCACTCTCGATTTGGCCTTGAGACACTCTAAGCACTTCTTTAGCATGCTCTCCACATCTCTTAACATATGAGGCCAGTAGAAATGAGATTGGAGCATTGCATAGGTCTTGTCCCTCCCAAAATGCCCCATTAGACCTCCCTTGTGGGCTTCCTCCACAAGTAAAAGTCTTAGAGAGCACTTAGGAATACAAACCTTATCAACCCTAAATAAGAACCCTTCATACAAGTAAAACTTGTCCAAAGAGCCCTTAGTCATGCAATGGCTATAGGTGTCACCAAAATCAGTATCATGCTCATAGAGTTCCTTAATGTATGTGAATCCTAACTCCTTAGAGTCAAGTTGAGTGATTAAAACATGCCTCCTAGATAATGCATCAACTACTACATTGTCCTTGCCCTTTTTATACTTTATAACATAAGGAAAGGTTTCAATGAACTCCATCCATGTACCACGACACCTATCTAACTTATCTTGACTCCTAAAATGCTTCAAGGATTGATGATCAGTATGCAAAATGAACTCACTCGGCCATAGATAATGTTGCCATGTCTTTAGTGCCCTAAACAATGCATAGAGTTCTCTATCATAGGTAGAATAGTTAAGACACGCACCTTTGAGCTTTTCACTAAAGAAAGCTATAGGCCTTCCCTCTTGCATTAGCACAACTCCAATGCCTATGCCCGAGACATCATATTCGACCTCAAATGGCTTGGTGAAATTAGGAAGCACTAGCAAAGGCGCCGTGGTCAATCTAGCCTTGAGTTCGTTGAAGGCAACTTCTTGGCTCTTTCCCCACACAAATGGAGTGCTCTTCTTTGTGACCTCGGTTAATGGGGAAGCTATGGTGCTGAAATCCTTTACAAACCTTCTATAGAAGCTTGCCAATCCATGGAAGCTACGAACCTATCCAACACTTGAAGGAGTCGGCCACTCTTGTATAGCCTTGACCTTCTCTTGATACACTTCTAATCCTTTAGATCTCACCACAAAACCTAGAAAATTGACTTGATTAGTGCAGAAATCACACTTCTTTAAACTAGCATATAAACACTCAAGTCTAAGAATGGATAACACTTCCCTTAGGTGCAGTTCGTGCTCTTGTAGGGACTTGCTATAGATGAGGATGTCATCGAAGTAGACCACCACAAATTTCCCTAGCAAACTTCTTAGCACACGATTCATCAACCTCATGAATGTAGAAGGAGAATTGGTTAGGCCAAACGGCATGACGAGCCATTCAAATAGCCCAAACTTGGTTTTGAACGCCGTCTTCCATTCATCACCTTCTTGCATTCTAATCTGATGGTAGCCACTTCTTAGATCGATCTTAGAAAACAAAGTGGCGCCATAAAGCTCGTCAAGCATGTGACTTACTCCTTAGATCGGGACTGCACACGGTGACTTACTCCTTCTACATTCATGAGGTTGATGAATCGTGTGACATAACCTTTGTTTTGAACTCCGTCTTTCTTAGGCACTAACAACACCGGGACTGCACACAGTGACTTACTCCTACGCACATAACCTTTGTCCAACAATTCTTGCACTTGCTTCTCTATTTCATTGCTCTCTTGCGGGTTCATCCTATAGGCTGGCCTATTAGGTAGGGAATGCCCCGGCATGAAGTCAATTTGGTGCTCTATTCCTCTAAATGGAGGTAGGCCAGGGGGTATCTCATCCGGGAACATGTCTTGGAACTCTTCAAGAAGGCTTTTGGATGGGCTGGGGTAGGGTAGGCTTAGTTGGCTCAATAGCTAGGGTCCTTTTCTTGGTTAATATCATAAGGTGGGTGTCTAAGGGTAGATACTCACATTTTAGTTCTTCTTTGGATGCTAAGAGGACAGTAAGAGGTGTAGATAAGCTCGACTGGCTTGTTTTAGGACTAGGGACAGGTTTAGGCCGAGCTTCCTCCTTAGCTATGCTCTTCTCTTGCTCTTGTAGCTTCTTCTTGTCTCTTTTCTTCTCAAAGACTTAGGCAATCTGCAATGGAGTCATAGGTTTGAGAGTAACATTGTTTCCATTGAAAGTGAAAGAATATCTATTACTAAACCCATCATGCATCACTCTCCTATCATATTGCCAAGGTCTTCCTAAAAGTACATGACATGCTTGCATAGGAACTACATCACAAAGAATAGTGTCTTGATAAGGCCCTAGTTTAAGAGTTACATTCACTTGTTTGTTGACCTTAAGTTCCCCACACTCATTCATCCAATGGAGCTTATAAGGCCTAGGATGGCAAAAAGGTCGTAGTTGTAACTTAGAGACAAGTTCAGTACTTGCAATGTTACAACAACTTCCTCCATCAATTATAACATTACAAACATTACCCTTAATCAAGCATCTAGTGTGAAATAGGTTTTCTCTTTGATTATCATCACACAAGGCAGGTTGTACATGCAAATTTCTTTTACAAATGAGGCTATCTCCATGCTCATATTCTACACCATCATCCTCTACGAGTTCATTATCATGCTCAACAAAATCAGATTCTAAGGGTGCATCATCATCATTTTCACTAGGAGAATCATATTGTCCTAGATGATTAACAAGCATAGTTCTCTTGTTAGGACAATCCCTCATATAATGCCCCTTACCCTTACATTTAAAGCATTCAATGTTACTAGTCTTAGGAGTATAAGTAGAGTTAGAGACATTCCCTTTTGTTCCTTGGGTAGGGCCAACTTGTGGCTTGGGAGGGAAGCTTGTTGGTGCTTGGAACTCTCGTCTAGGACCAGTTTGCTCTTGTGACTTAGGTTGGTCTCGGCCATAGGGTTGTGCAGCTCTCGAATTGCCTCTCCAAGTGCTCGATGAAGCCCCTCCTTTGTTGGCTTGGAGTCCCTTAACTCACAGCTTCCTCTCGGCCTTAATGGCTAGGTGTAGGAGCTCCGTCATAGAGCTATAAGGATACATATCAACTTCATTAGTCAAAGTAGAGTTAAGGACTCGGAGATACCTTGCCATGGTTGTCTCTTCATCCTCTCGTACATTGGCCTTCACCATTGCCATTTGCATGGCGTTGTATGTTTCCTCGACAGTCATTGACCCTTGTCTTAAGTTCTCAAGCCTTTGACGAAGATCCCTCGTATGATGATAAGGTATGAACCTAGTCCTCATCAAAGCCTTCATGTGTTCCCATGTGGTCACGGGCTGATCAAGGTTCCTTCTTCTTTCCTTAACAAGGTTGTCCCACCACACTATGGCATAGCCTTGGAACTCTAGGGCAGCCAGCTGGACCTTTCTTTGCTCGGGAAAGTTGTGACACGTCCAGATTTGCTCTATCTTTGTCTCCCAATCCATATACAAATCTGGATCACACCTTCCTTCGAATGTAGGAATCTTGACCTTCACTCTTCCCAAACCATCTTGCTCTTGGTCTCTCCCTCTCCTTGGTGGATAGTCCCTTCGTGGTGCTCCTCTCCAACCTTCGTACTCCATCTCCTCTTCATTGTCATCCTGAAATTCATTAATAAATGCATTCCTGCTATTGTTAGGAGAGTTAGGGATTGAGTAGTTCTCCCTTGGAGCTTGTGGTGGAGGGTGGGGGTTGATTTCTGGCCGTAAGGGGTGATGTGGGCCGTGTATGGTTGGTGAGGGATTGGTATGAACCGGGGAGTTGTTGGCTTGTCTATTCATGGCAACTTGATAAGTGGTGTGTTGATCATCTAGTGGTTGTCTAGGAGGGTGGTTAGAGTGATTTTCGACCTCTTGGTGGGTGCCTAATGGTATAGGCTGAGGTGGAATAGGCCTAGCTTCAATGGCAGCTAGTCGAGTGGACATGCTAGCTATGGAATCCGACATAGTCTTCAACAAACTGAATACATCGGGATGGATAGGCTCACTACTACTCCGGGACCTCGATCTTCTTCTTGGGGAATTAGACATGATCAAAACAAACCAAACAAGCAAACAAATCAGATTAGAGATAATAAGTTCTCACAAGTGTTTCCCAACCAATGTGTTTGTCACACAACTCTCTTGTTGTTGGAAACTCGTCTACTAGATGTTTGCCTTGTAAAGATCAATAATTATAAGGATAGAATGCTTTCAAACTTCTTTCGACTCCTAAGGCCAGATTTTGACTCAAAGTAGGGAAGTAATCACTCACACTCACACTCGTATTGCTAGATTGTAAAGCATTAGATTAAAATGGCAATTTTAGGCTCAAGAAGGATGAATACCTTTAGTTTGCCTCAGATTGGATCAATGGAAGTAGTCAGCTCTTGATTAGCCCGTTTAAGGATGGATTGCGGGCTTGAGTTAGGTATTGGCTGGATAAGGCAATTGGGTATGGCTAGGAGGCTTGTGACAATCCTCTTTTCTCCTTTCTTCTTCTTGATCCTTGATTGATGATTCTGAACTTGATTAATGATTTTATGAAGTATGAACTTGAGTTGCAGCCTGAGTGTGTTGTTTTGTTCTTGGACGATCTGTTTTGAGTCCTTTTCTTCTTCTTTTTTTTTGATTTTTTGATATATTTTGTAATGCTGATGTGGCAAACAAATTTAAGGGGAAAAAATGAATGAAAATTCAAATAAATAAGACTGTTAGAGGTGGTTGAGTTTGTTGTAGTGGCTCTTTTTAATTGCTGGAGTGGGGGAGGCAGTTACCAATTTCGAAAATAACTTCCTTCAATTGCTCCCTTGCTCAATGGAACCACCGAACCCATGGATGTGTTTGGCTAGGATTTTTGATGGGCTAATCAATGGCGTTACTGGGCTCCACGGATACAATCCAAGCCAAATCTGCCGGGTCTCCATTCCTGCACACAAACTCACAATTTTGAGAACTTACTTGACACAATTTAAACAATTTCAGAACTTAACCAAGGCCAACACAAACTTAGACAATTATGGTGGTCGGAGTGAGGCGTCGACCAGCTTTGATACCACTTGATACGGGGCTGAGCCACGTCTAACCTGATCTAGACGCCTTAGACACGACACAACTCGAAAACAAGATCAGCCATGGAAGATTGGAAGGAAAACAAAGGAAAAGGAAACCAAAACAAGGATAGGAAGATGGAACCTGAACTCACATGGATTCAACCCTTGATGATGACTCAAGAACCAAACCAAATGGAGAAGAAACCCCACCTATACAACCTTACACAAACGCCTAAGGAGACACAACACAAGGAGGATGCCTATGATGCTTGAAACCACCAATCCTTCAAGAGAATTGACATCAACAAGACAACTAAGCAAGGAAATCAGCAATCCACTCTTCTCTCTCAAAAGCTCTCTCTTTTGGGAAGAAGAAACTGTTTTGCATGCATAAGCCAAATCTGTCTTTACAAGTGCCAAAGGCAAGCCTTTTATACCTCAAGGAGGGGCCGGCCTTTTGGTCTTAAAACACACCCAAAATATGTCTAAAATACCCTTGAACACACGGATGAGTTATGAATAAGAAAGTCTTGCATACTCAAGCTTAAAGCTATAAATCAACAACTAATGTCTAGAAATTACATGTCTTCAATGGTTCCTTCCTCAACAGATTGAGGGTCTTCGATTTGTGCTTCAAGTGCTAGTAAGGTCCTCTCCTTAGGCTTGTGATCATCACCTACAAATGTGCCTCCTTCATTGAACAAGAGATAGGCTATTACCTTGTCCAATCTTGGTTGATTCTTCTAGCTTTAGACCTTGTGATAGGTCCATCAATAGAAGGCACTTGAGGTGGAGGAGCTAGCCTTAATGGTCCCTCATCATCCTCCCCTTCTTGGAAAGGATTCGACCACGAATCATGAGGCTCCTCGTCTTGCTCCTCAAAAAGAGATAGATCGCCCACATTGAATGTAGCACTCACACCATAATCACCGGGGAGGTCTAGGACATATGCATTGTCGCCCACCTTCCTTAGCACTTTGAAAGGTCCATCACCTCTAGGAGAAATTTTTGACGTGTGCTTGTGAGGGAACCTTTCCTTTCTAAAATGAACCCAAACCAGGTCGCCGGGCTTGAAGATCACACGGCGCCTTCCTTTGTTGTTCCTTGCAGCCGCAACCTTCCCCACTTTCTCAAGCTTGATCCTTGTCCTATCATGGAGCCCCTTGATAAATTCAAGCTGTTTTCCTGCATTGAACTCTACTCGCTCCTTTATAGGCAACAATATAAGATCTAGAGGAGTCAAAGGATTCATGCCATATACACATTGGAAAGGACTCATGGATGTAGATGGATGCAGAACCCTATTGTATGCAAATTCTACATGTGGAAGGACTTCTTCCCAAGATTTCAAGTTCTTTTTAATGACAACACTAAGCAATGTGCCCAAAGTTTTATTTGTCACCTCGGTTTGGCCATCGGTTTGAGGATGACTAGAAGTACATAAAATAACTATGTTACCCGAAAACCATTAATACAAACATTATTATATACTATGTTACCCGGAAACGAGAAACGAAAAACAGAGAGGTTTTGGAAATGAAAAAAAAGACGTTCTCAAATTGAAACGAAAAAAAACGACGTTCTTAAATTATAAAAATATGAAACGTTAGAGAGACAAATATATATACTATATGCAATTTAAACATAATAATAATAAATTATATAGAATAAATGTGTAATGAAATTATTCAAAACTTTATCAATTAAATGTTGTAGGCATATTAAAATATTGATTTTATTTATTTAATTTATATATGTATTTATTAAAAAATGCAATAGAAAAAAAATTCGACATGAATGAAATAAGTTTGGCAATGAAAAAAATAGGAGAAATTGACCTACTAACATTTGGAGTATATAATGATTATCAATTTTATATTTTTATGCCTTTAAAAGTAAGAAATACATAAAATAACTAATAAATAGTTCTCGATTTTATGATGAACGAAAAATGTTGATCATTGAAAATGCTTTCTAGAACCATTCGTGAATTTCCGAATTTTCTTGAATTGTGGACATGAGAAAAGTTAGAACTTTATTTTTTGAAACCTAAAGTAATTGAGCACTTACACCATTTTATTAGATAAATGTTTAACTAAAAAGTTGCTTACAACATCACGAAGGGAAGAGTCCCAAATTTTAAGCCCGGTAACCCACAAATAACATCTAGTTAACTCGTGTGCAACGTTGTTATCTACTCTAGGAATATAATTCTCTTTGAACTCTTCACAATGACTAGTCAATACCAAAAGGTTGATGCTTGATGGCCGATCGTTCGCGACTCCTTTGACAACATGAATCAAGGACATACAATTTGTTTCCATCTTCGATTTCTTGATGTTTAAGGTCATTGCTATCTGGAGCCCGCAAATAGTTGCTTTTGTTTCAAATGATGTGTCATATTGTTCCGTGCATACTCTAGAGGGATAACCACTATCATCTTTAATACAAGCTCCAAATCTCGAACCTTTTCCTTCTAGGATTGTCGCATCTGTAGCTTGAACCACCCTTTTTGTGGAGTTTTCCAACCAATAGCTTTTGGGGAGGGGATTAGTACCTTAAAATTTTGCCAAATTTGATCCCATCAAGTAGCCCTTTTGAACCCGGAACCAGGAGCTTCTCATTTTTGAACGTTTCTTCAAAGACTCACACATTCTAGCGTCCATTATCGCACACAAGGTAGTAAACATAGAGCAAACTCATTCAAGTTCAGTGGGTCTCTCATTATGCACAACCACTAAATCATGTTGTTTGATTTTGGGCAATCTCTGAAAATTTGGAAGTCTACTTCTCGGTTCCTATAGAAAACTGGGAAATTAGGAGAGTGACTCTGTAGGAACTTTCTCAAGCGAACATTGGAAGGGAGTGTGTTGCTGAAAATAGACCAAGCAAGCTTTCAGACTCAAGGCGTCGTCGTAGGAGACCATATATGGTTCCATATTGAATGGTTTAGGCTACAATTCCCTACAATTCCCGATTCTATCGCTTCTTCTCCTTTATTCTTAATTCCGTGATAGGTTGTTTTCACTGAATAGCCACCATTCTTGCTCCATCCCCACATAAGCTTATCCAACGGGAGGGAGAAGCTAATAGGAATTTTACTTTGAAGGGTAGAAAATTTTCCACCAACACCTCTTCATTCCATTCAAAACCATCCATCAAATAAGAGACTACCATTTGAGGGTCCTTCCATACATTTGGATCTCCCATCACTCACCCGCCACTTCATTCCCTTCTTTATGACCCATCGAGTCGTAGCTTGGTTTAATTCCAAACTTTGCTTCCAGAAAGTTTCCTCCTGGGTAGTACTTAGCTCTTAGGACATTCGCCAGCAGTGTCGTGTCCTTCGACATGATGCGCTGACCTTGCTTCCTTCGAAGATCCCAACTGAATAGCTTTAGGTCACTGAATCTCGTTCCTCCTTCCTTCTTTGCCTTGCATAGTCTCTTTGCATCGCACCGGTTTATCTTGCGTTCACTTTCCTTTTGTCCCTATCAGAATCGAATGATAGTTCCTTGCATCTCCTGACAATATGTACCTGGAATTTTAAAAAGAGACATAGAATAACTAGGAATAGATTGTGCAACTGCTTTGTTTAAAACTTCCCTTCTTGCTTTTGATAAGCACTAGCCTTATTCTTGTGTCATGTGCGGAAATTGCACAACGATTTTTAAAACTATGCATATAATTTATAAGCACATAAAAATAACATTAATATAAATAAAAGTTTGCATTATATAATTTTATTTATTTTAATTGAATTTTAAATCAATATTATATAAATATAAGGAATTTCAATTGATTTATAACTTTTTATATTGATATGCATTTAAATGAGGAAATGATATCAATAAATTAGGATAGTGATCTTTTTATATTGATTTGTGTTAAAATGAGGAAATGATACCATTAGAATTAAGTTAATTATTTTTAAACATATATATTTAGTATTTTAGTTTTGAAAAAAATGAAATGTGTCAAATGATGACGTGACATAGCTTATTGATGAGTAGATGATGCGATATATCTTATTGATAAATATATTGTTTTGCTTTAGGGCCTGTTCGACTCGACGAAGAAATAAACTAGCTGAAGTAGCTGAAGCTGATGTGCTTTTTGTAAACTAACTGAAGTTGGTGTATTATGTGATTGAAAAGTGTAAAAATTGTGAAATGACGTGTTCGGCTCGGCCAAACTTGACAATAGCTAACTAAATAAATGTATGTTTAACCATTACTTACAAAATATTTTATTATAGTAAAAACTCACATTAATACAAATTGAGGTCATTTGAAGGGATAAAATCTAATCACAATCCATTATTTATGTGAACTACTCAGAAATACAACTCCGAGCTAAAATCAAACCAAACAAAATTGCCTTAAATGTACGTAACGGCTATATACACTCATTTTTTTGTCTATATACACTCAATACTCCACGCAGTTGCGACGCGTGGGCGTGGGTATGACCCACGCATACACAACGCGTGTGCGAGACCATTTTATGGATATCCGAAACATTTAATCCACGGGTACGCAAAGCGTGTGCGTGGGTATAATTTTTTTTTGTCAATCCCACGCTTCATATACGCGTAGGTCATAATCGGAAAAAAAAACTTAAAATCAAGACCCACGCACTTGCGTTGCGTGGGCGTGCCTGTTTTGTTTGGTTTTAAGACCCACGCGTACGTGACGCGTGGGTGTTTCCGTTTTTTCCGATTTTTTTTTTGTAACCGACGCAATATCTTTTAAGGTAATAAATTTGAACGAAAGATTTTCAAAAGATTCTTTCCGGCGAATTTTGGAGAGTAAAATTTTAGTCTTGCAAGCATAAAACCTAAACCTATATTATTCTTTTCTTCTATCCCAATTTGAACACACCATAAGAAAAACAATGTCAAATCAAGATGGAGAGTCATCGGTGCAAAGAGAATTGAGGTCAAACTATATTGATCCTAAGGAGGTAAAGCTGCATGAAAATGTAGTATTTGTATTTATTGTATGGTTGTACTTAGTTTTGTAATCTAATAACGATGTGTCTATTTTCGAATAATAATGTTACTTTATCTAAATAACGATATTGTAAATAGATATGCACAAGAGACTACTCAGATGATTTTACTGTGGACTATGTGTGGGATTGCCCGAAGAAAATGTTCAATTGGGTTAGAGAATTTGGAAAAGAGTTGATGATGGTTATCGTTACTAAAAACTCAAATCCTAATAGAGTGATAATGGTATGTGAGAATTATGGTGTGTATAAGCTCAAGAATATATATATATATATTGATGGCACATACAAGACTAATAGGTATTGTTATTGTTTTACTAATCTTTTATACAATTCTTGTAGTAGTTATGTTATACTTGTAATAATATATATATATATACAGGTATGACATGCCTTTGATTGAGATGGTTGATTTTACTTCCACGGGAAATACATTCAACATTGCTTTTGCATTCACGAGGGGGAGGATATTTCATGTTTTATGCATAAAAAGGTCCACCAATAAGGTGAAACACAAATATATGCAACTTGTGTTGAACCATGACAAAACTGACAAGTTTGCATGGGGAGCCGGAGTTCTGGCACTCTTGTATCGCAATTTGGGAGAGGCGTCCCGAGCCCAGGCAGCTGGAATAGCAGGGTGTCTGAGACTGTTGCAGGTATGCTTTCTGATAGTTTAAGCATTAGAGGTAGATGTATGATTTCACATTGTTTTTCTAATTTCTGTAGTGTTGGATTTGGCGTTATTTCCCTCGTTTTAGAGGATCTCCATCACTTAACCCAGAGAGGTTGAGAGATCCACGAGCAACTGCTAGGGACGAGCCTGGACCCATTGGGAATCAAACTCATGATAGGCTTATTGAAATTAGACGCTTGCTAGACGGAATTTCGGTTGAGGAGGTATGGTTTTATTTCTATCTTCTGCTTGCCTTCTTTCCCTAATGATAGGCTGAACATGCATAAGATACAAATTTTGCTGAATAATGGTTGCTGAATTTTGTTGAGTTTATGGTTGCTGGATAATGTAGCCATTTTACTTGCTGAATTTATGGTTGCTGAATTTGCTGAGTTTAAGTTGCGAAATTTTGCTGAATAATGTGTTGGATAATGTTCTATGGTTGTATGATGGTGGATGTTGCTCCCCCTCTTGTTGTATTATTTGCAGGTGCAGTGGATGCCTTGGAGGGAAGGTGATGGACTTTTAGAGGTCAATTTCAGGACTACTCATCGACTCTCTAGGCTGGATGGTATTCTTCGTTGCATGGATGTCCAAGAGCCGTATTACGCCACCCGAGTCCTACGACAGTTTGGGCTTAGACAGGTTCCTCCACTTCAACCCTATGCTCCAAGCTCAGAAAATCGGATAGAAAATATTAGTGACTACAAAGTGGAGTTTAATGGAGACGAGTATCCTACCTGGGAAGAGCGCGAGAGCCATTTGTTCGACATTCATGCGTATCAGCGATGTAGGTGGTCGTGGGAGTGCGACGAACATTATATGGACTATTTTCTCGACATCACTCACCCTTATGTGGATCCTACCTCACAACCACAACAAGTCCCTCGGTCTCCGGCTGTTGATGCTACTGTGGTAAGTAATTTCGTTTATACAAGGTTATTATATTTTAAGTAATATTACGTGATTTTTACATATATTTTAATTACACAGCACCTTCAGTTATCTCTTGGATCGGTACGCGAGCGTCTCCAATGTCCAAGTATCAGAAATGACGAGACGAAGTACCTTATCTCTCTCATCGGGTTTATGACTGGGGAACCTTACCCCGTTCCGGATCCACCTCAACGTGCATCTCTTTTTCAAAACTCGGAACATGTGCGTGGTGAGGGTAGCGGTTCTGGGCGCGACGAAGAGGATAGATCTGATCCACATTAGATTATGTAGTTTTATACTTTATGTCAGTATGTTATTTTTGATATAATACTTTATGATGATAGATTTTGTAGTTATATGACCTCCTAATCCTAAAACCAAATTGAGAATTTGGGGGTAAATACTTGTCCTAAAACCAAAGTTTGTTTCTGTTTCGTTTTTCAATTTGGCTGTATCAACCTGAGGACACCTCAGTAGCTCAGTTAATCATTCCGTCCAGGTGTAGGTTACCCTTATGCAGTTTGTTTCTGTTCATCATGAACATGACTCCAAGCTAAGCGCTATACAGTCACTGCTTATGTAAAAGCCTTTCCTTAATCTCGTTTACTAGATAATGAATTATATTTTGCACTTCAAAAGCATTATATAAACGTTCTCTTCAAAAGCATGTATAACCAACGTCAGGTACCCACGCACATGCAACGCGTGGGTGTGGGTATATTTTTGAAAACATCCATGCCCACGCGTTGCGTGTGCGTGGGTATATTTTAATATTTCCGAAATTGCCCTACGGGTACAGTTTACGCAGGCGTAATATTTTATCAAAATACCCATGCACACGCGTTGCGTGGGCGTGACTTTAATGGTCGGATATCCGTTTTAAACGTACGCCAACGCGTTGCGTGTACGTGGGTACCCAGCCACGCCCACGCGTTGCGGGTGCGTGGGTATCTGAGTCTAAATAGACAAAAAAATGAGTGTATATAGCATCACCCTAAATGTAAGGCTTCTAATGAGAAATCATTTTCACAACAGAATTGTAAAACATAAATGGAGTAGCAAGTAGTCATAGATAATAACGCCGCCGTACAGAACCAAGGATGATATAGAGCTTGAAATTCAGTCCTCAAGTTTGCAAGTGAATCTTCATGACATGACTACATTATTAACTATATGGTGCTGCTATTTTCCAATTGCTGAAACAGAGAGATTGAAACAAGGTTAATTATATATCAATACTGAACTATTGAGAAAATATTTATATATGCAAAGTGGTTAAGATTTAAGGAAGAACAAAGAATGAAGAGATGCAACATACTCTTAGTCCAAGAGAAGTAGCACCAGGAATAACTTCACTCCCAAAATCATTTGCTCCTGGAAATTTCTCTCTGAGCGAATCCAGCATCACATGTTTGCTGAATACATAAATACCCATACTAGCAATGTATGGCATCTCTTTGGCTCTTTCATCATCAAGGCCTAATATGGGTGTATCAACCTGAAATTAAGAGTAAAACACAATATAAGCTGCAACAACATTCATGTAACATTAATAACATCACATCAGTTTCAAGTTTTAAATGCCCACCTGCATCGCTTTCCATTGCTCGCCCTTTAGCTTCTCTGCAAATTCAATGATCCTGCCTTCATCGTCAATCTTCATCAACCCGAATGCACTTGCACATTTCTCATCTATCGGCAGTGCATCAACCGTAATGTCAGCATCTGTCTCACGGTGAGCTTGGATAAACCTCTCGTAATCCATACGGTACAAATGGTCACCAACAAGAATCCAGAAGTTAGCTGCCTTGTTTTCACCTTTGCAACCAATGTCACCTTTGTCATGTTCAGAAGTTCCACTGATGCCAATTGTGCAGATTCCAGAAGTTCTTGTTCAGCTGACGGGTTTAAAATTCTCATTACTTCTCATCCATCAGATGAAGAAATAGATTTGAATTACCTCACGATCATTTGCACACATTTTAATGAAACTTGAGGAGCGTCATTATTAGACAGAACTGTGCCTTATCAAAGACAGCATCAGGTCATCAGTAGATAAACAGGAAAGAATGATAGCCATGTATCGATATTCATAATAGAGCTATACAATTTAACTGGAAAGAAATTTCAAAAGTAAAAAACAATATTCCATTATTTGCTAACAAATGGCAGTTAAATGAATTACTTTCCCAATTGTTTGGTCATTGTAATTCTAAGGATCAAATTTACCCATAGTGAGTTTGAGAAATAGCAGATTCCTTGAGCAGTTTAAACCTCACAGACTTAAACTACTTACACAACAATCAATCACTCCTTCCATACCAAGCATTTACAACTATACCCACCTCCATTTATATGCCTAAAATATTTGACATTGATCATTTTCAGCCAGTATATCAAATAGTTATGTTAGGCCTCATTGCCATGGATCAAGAACATAATGCTCGGACCAGCAAATAAATAAACTGACCAGCATATTTAGAGTTTAGATTAAAAATAAATAAACTGACCAACAAATTAAGTTTGTGGATCTTATCATTCTTAACGTTCAATCTTAGGAAGTCGTTGCTGCATCCAGGGAGGTGATGTGTAACGGATTTGCTGTTGGGGAGAAGGAGCATATAACTCGATCAGGCTTCAACATTTTTGCAGCACAGGGGATGGCCAGCCATGGCCTGCAAACTCATCAGGAAACCCCTCACCTTGAATATCTCTAACTCCTACTGTAATTAAGCTACTTAATTCTACCTTCTCAAAATCCACCGTGTTGCCACAAACAGAGACAAGTCAAATCTCTGTATATGTTGAAATTAATTTATTTAAATTTGTTAAAAATTGACCATGATAATTTGATCAAATAAGATTTTTGGTATAACAATTTATTAATATTCGTTGTTTATTATATTTAAAATTTTAAAACTTAATTATATATCAATATTTTTTAAGATATCAACTTATTTTCATATAAAATTATATATTACATAATACTTCGTACTACTTATTAACTTTACACGGTTCTTATATACAACCCGGTGCTTGATTCAAACAACGCCGGGTCACTCGCGTTCTGCAAGGACACGTACACTCGCGTTACGCGAGATTAGCAAAAAATTAGGTTAATTTCATGCATGCTAATCTCGCGTTCCGCGAGTGTACGTGTCCTCGCAGAACGCGAGTGTCACGTCCCTCGCAGAACTAGAGATTAACATGTCAGATGGACGTTGTTGTGCGCCATTACTACATGTCTTGTCCCCACCTAACTATAATAACTACCCCCTTATTTTAAGTAATCCGTAACACCTATTAACCCTACCCTAACACCTATTTTTATCATCTTTCACCTCTTTCACCCTCCATTAAAACCCATTTTCAAAACCTTCAAACTTCAAAACACTCTAAAAACACCTAAAATAATGGAAGGTGAAGAGGAATTCAACAAAGGAGGGAATGAAGATGGTGGTTCATCAAGTTACCATGCAAATGAGGTAATGTTCTTACTTAATTTTTGAATTTTAATTTGTTTTGCACCATTAAGAGCTAATGAAGTTATTATGTTGTATTTCATGTTAAATGTAGTTGTAGTTTCAGGAAATAGAAACTTCCCGCGTTCTGCGAGAGGAAGCCACTCGCGTCACGCGAGATGTGTCGCCCTCGCCGAGAAGTTGCACATTACAGAGTATTAACAGAAGCATTGTGTATAGGTGAATTTTTCTTTGTTCACTAGATTGAATGCAATCTAGTTGAATGACTACAACTACCCCTCCCGGAATACAAGGCCATGTTCGCCACCGTCATTTGATTTAGGAATTGACGACTTTGGTGATTATCATCAACCATCTACATATGAACAACATGTGCCATCTACTTATCAATTTCCTATGCCATCTACTTATGAATTGCCAAGTACATATGAGGTGCCATCAAGCTATGATGCGTTTGATTCACAATTTTCTAACCCACCTACAAACGTAGGAGAGGAGATGTGTTTTCTCCCCTCTTTACGCACTGCACCAAAGTTTGATAGTCCCGTATGTGAGGAAGAGGTTGTTTCTAGGGATTATTCGGAATATTTCACTACGGAGCAAGTGTTTGCCTCTAAGGAGATTGGTCATTTGTGGGCTTTGAATGTTGCAAAGCAACACAAGTTTATGATCTCTATTGGAAGGAGTGTACCATCTAAACCGGGGCAAAGTGGTAAGGTTCAAATCATTTGTAAGAAAGGGGAAAGCCATAGGCCTAAAGGTGTCGGTGTTAGATCAAACACAAAGAGCAAGAAAACGGGGTGTAAATTTCAGTTGAAGCTCATGGAGAACCGGGTTGAAGAGAATTGGAGATTAGTGGTTGTTTGTGGTTTGCACAACCATCCTATTGGAGATAGTTTGGTCGGGAATGCATTTGCCGGGAGGCCAACCCCGGATCAAAAGAAAAAGGTTCGTGGGATGGTACTTTCACATTGTTCTCCAAATCAGATTTACACTGAGATAAACAAGGATCCCGGAAGTTGCACAAAGAAGAACCAAGTGTACAATTTGGTAAGACATATAAGGGAAGAGGAAATGGAAGGTAGAACCGTGGTTCAAGAATTCTTTCACCAATGCAAAGAGAGCAACTACTTCATGGAGTATAGGCCAAGTGCAACGAATCCTTCGATAATAGGCGACTTGTTCTTTGCCAACGCCGAATCAATGAAACTCTTAAAGGTGTTTCCATATGTCCTTTTGATGGACTCGACTTATAGCACGAACAGGTAAGTATTTATCATTATGTTTTTATGTTGTATTTATCTTACTGTATTTTGGTTTAAGGTACAATGTTCCCTTCCTGGAGATAGTCGGTTTGACTTCTACATGGAATAATTTTGTTGTGTGCGGGGTATGGTTAGAGGCTGAGAGCGAGGATAGTTATTTCTGGGCGTTGCAGCAGCTGCAGACGATGTATTTGAGAATAGGAGCATCACCTACTTGCTTCGTCACTGACCGTGAGATGGCTCTTATGAATGCAACAGACAAGTTATGGCCAAATGCAAAGTTTCTCTTATGCAGACGACATGTAAGGAAGAACATAGAGGCGAGAGCCAATATAGCTATGGGCACACAAGCATTGGGGTTCATATTTCAAATGATTATTATAACGTGTTCGAACAAACCACTGAAGAAGATTACAAGAGTACTTTGAAGAAACTTGAGGACGAATGTCGAGCTTATCCAACCGTATTGAACTACGTGAGAAAGAATTGGCTAAACGGTTACAAAGAAAGACTTGTTTCAGCATGGACGGATAATGTCTTCACTCTCGGGAATAACACGACAAACAGGTATGTTCTCTAATTTATGTCTACCTTCTACATATGATAAAAAGAGCTTCTGTAATGCACAACTCGCAGAATGCGAGGTGTACAATCCTCGCAGAATGCGAGGTGTACAATCCTCGCAGAACGCGAGGAATGTCCTAGATTCAGTTTTGATGCTTTTGCGAATGCAAAGATCCTGGAACAATGTATGAACTCGCAGAACGCGAGGTGTACACACCTCGCAGAACGCGAGCTTTTGCACATTACAGAAGGATCCACAAGTTCTAATTTGTATTTGCATATTATTGTTTTTCGAACATTTTAGAGTTGAAGGAGCACATTCGTGTCTTAAGTCATACTTGTCAAGTGGAAATGCTAGGCTAGACACAATGTTCAAAGAGTACAAAACAATGGCGGAGAACCAACTTAAGGAGATTAATGTGTCTTTCACCGAGAGTTTGAATAAGAGCTTCACAGTTGTTGAAGGGGCCGACTTGTTTAAAGTCTTGAAGTTGAAAGTCTCTTACAAATGCATAGAATTTTTGCTTAAGGAATACACGAAGAGGGAGAGATTAAGTGCGCACTTTAATATGTTTTGTAGCTGTGGGATCAAGATTAGAGATGGGTTGATGTGTGTTCATCAGATTGTAAGACATTGGAAGGAGCAAAGACCACTAAGAGTATCAGAGTTGCACCCTTTCTGGAGTACTTTGAGTTTGGAAGAAGTTGATGTTCCCGGTATACTCGAAGTTAAGAGTAAGGTGGCAAGGCGTCTTTTTCAGACTTTCTATGAGGAAACGTTTCCGAAGTTGTGCCCCCATGATCAAGAAAACTGTGCACAAACTGTTTTAGACATTGGGAGAGTAAATACTCCTCTAAAAGAGTCGGCTATTTCAAAGCACACCGGGGGTCGTCCAGTCGGAGCTCCTAACAAACAACCAAGGTCAACGCAAAGAAGACCGTCTGCATGGGAGCACACTAATGCTGAGATGGATGCTAGAGATTTGGAAGAAACACCCCCAAAGAATCAAAGAAATTCTTCTAATTCTGAAACATTCAAGAAACCAAAGATTAAGGTGATTGACAAGTACAAGTCTCAGATACCCGCGTCAATGCGCACCCGTGTGAATGGTTGGTTTCAGGTAAATGGAGATGGAATTTGTGGATTTAGAGCAATAGCTCATGAATTGCATGACAACCAACACTTATGGAGGGAAGTAAGAGATTTGATGATATATAGGTAAGGTCAAAGAGATTTGGCACCTAGTTCAAGGAACTTGGATTGGACCTCCACAACAAGAAACTTTGGAGAGCGCTGTACACCAACTTACATGGGAAGGAATAGGAAGGGCTCCAGAAGATCACTGGCTAGCTACCCCGGAAATGGGATGCCTTGTGGCATCCACATTCAACATAGTGTTCGTAACGGTGGGAAAAAATGCTAACTACACTTACCTTCCTCTACAACGTCCTACTTGGTTAGAAGATGGCGACACACTTCCGACATCCTGCTTATTCTATATTGAGAGTGAGAGACATTTTGTTCCGGTAAGTTTTTGGATCTTCTTATGAATTACTATCTAATATGCAACTTCCTAACGTTATTGTTTTCTTGTAGTTGCGTCTTGAAGAAAACTGCCCATTACCTCATGTGTTTACTCCTTGGTGGCGAAACGCTGAAAGAGATGCTTTTTCTTTGCACGATCTTGTGTCACATCGATGTGCCGCCTTTGAAATGTAATGTTAAAGTTATGTTTTATTCGCTGAATTTGTAATGTAATGTTGAAGTTATGTTTTAAATTCTTAAACAGGAACTCATGTCATGGACATTTTCCAGAAAATGTCATTCCTCGCGTTCTGCGAAGAGTGTATACCTCGCGTTCTGCGAATAGTGTACACCTCGCGTTATGCGAGGTTATGCAAAAACCGAATAGAATTGAAGCAACACCAACATATCCCTAAACATAATCCAACAAAATTATCCAAGCAACAAAACACCTAAGAAAGCAATCCAAAACACAATCCAAAACACAAAACGAAAGGCTACTCGTCTTCTCGTGGTCGGAAGGGAGCGAGATTTGACATACATAGTAGCATTTGGGCGTGATATGAAGAAAATTCCTCTGGAGTGGCAAACCGATACCGGTCCATGTCATTGTACACCCGACCAATCACCTATACGCAAGTAAACATTCATTCTATGTTAATATTAGAGACAAACAAAGACTAGAAACGCAAGATAAACCAAAACAATTAATATTACCTGTCTCTCAGTAATCATCCCAGGGATTGCAGGACGGATATACCTATGGGTCCTCTTGATGTACCAATCCATGTAATCATAGGAGCATTCATGTGGTACAAAGGCAACTGGCCCCATATCATCGAGAGACATAGAGTGAACATCTCTTGACTCCCAAAGCCATTGGTTGGCGTCATAAAAAACACTATAACACCTAATGTTTTTCAACCTATGAGCTTTGAGCGGTTCGATGACTGGCCTAGGAATACGCTGCACTCTCCCAAATTGTCTCGGACACCGATCAGGCATGTGTGGTTCGGTGATGTCACAGCATGATAGCACCCCGTGAAATAGAGCACGAGCAAGCTCAGGATCGGTGAAGTCTTGTGCTCCATACGGGTTCCAACATACCTAAAAAAATGACAGCAAAAACTTAACAGCAGAAACTTACACTAGGAGAAAATGCAGAAACTGTTGACAATGCAGAAACTTAACAGAAAATATAGAAACTTACCATCTCCGACATAAGAATATCGAGCGCTCCTCTATAGTCCCTTCTGACTTGCCCCTTCTTCAGCTTTACATTCTTAGGCATCCACCGATATACCCATGGTTGCTCCGCTCTCCACCGAGGACGTTCAGTAGGTCGAAAGTGTGGGAAGTAGTTGCAGATCCATGCCTAAGAAATACAAAGTACGTTAAATATGAAAATATATGTAAGTACGTAAATTAAACGCTTAGAAAGTATAATACCTGCAACAAGGTGTAACAAAAAGACATCTGGGCACAACCCTGTCGTGTGCATATCCACAGCTGCCTATACAGATGGGCCAAAGCAGCTGAACCCCACGATATGCCCGTAGCATGGGCATAGGTTTCCACAAAAGGCCCGTATCTAAGCCTAATCAAGTTCTGTGACTTGTCGGGAAATAAGATCGAGGAAGCAGTATACAACACCCAACCTAAACCCTTTCGCTCTGGACCTAGGTTTTCACAATGCCTTTTAAACCATTCAGCTTTCACCCTCCCAGAATCTAAAGTGTGAGGATCTATTCCAAAAATTTCTGCCCCCTTCCTACCATAGTATTTTAGAATCTCATCATGACTAAACTTGGCACCCAGTTTTTTACATGTCGTCATTGCTTTCCCTTCTATAGGTAGGCCTAAAATCATATATACATCAAGAAGGCCAATAGTGATCTCACCACAAGGGAGGTGGAATGAATTTGTCTCCGGTTGCCATCGTTCGATGAACGCTTCAATCAAAGGAAAGTCGATTTCTTCGTACATCATGTCAGGTAGATCTGATAGTCCAACTGCACCGGGAATCTCTGACCAGTCATTGTTGTCCAATGGTCAATCACTGCTCTGCTTTGTCCGTTTTTGTGGCTTCATCGGACCTTTGAACTGCAGAAAAATACAAAAATTAGACTCTGCAGAACAAATTTTCAAAAAATACAGTTTCTGCAGAATTATCAGTTTCTGCAGAATTGTGCATTTTCTCGCGTTCTGCGAGGAGTGACACCCTTGCGTTCTGCGAGTTGTCACTCCTCGCGTTTTGCGAGAAAATGCACATATTATGCATTTTCTGATAATTTTGCAGAATATGTGCAATGGATTGAAAATGCAGAAAATAAATAAATAATTAAATTACCTCCCCTTTCTGGATGTGGAACGCAACATGTGCTTCAAATCCCTTAAGCAACTCGGGATCTTCTGGACCTCCAGGTGTGTCATGAGTGAGCTCAGGATCATATTTTCGCTCTTCCTTCTTGGACTTCCTCTTTCTTTTTGGTTTCTGGACCACTTATTCTTCTTCTTCTTCTTCATCATCATCATCACCTTCTTCTTCGTGTTCTTCCCCAACAACTTCATCCTGGTTCTCTTGTTCCATCGGTTCTGGTTGAGGATTGTAAGAAGAAGAACAAGCTTGTCTACTTCCTTGACCCATGTCTTGAGGAACACTTCCCTCACCAAATCCACCTCCCCAACATTGTCCACCGACCCAACTTTGTCCACCCTACCCTTGTCCAACTTCCACTAGAGCATACTGAGGAATGAAATTGTCCCAACCACCAATAGTGCTACCCGATTGTTCATATGGAGTTGATTGTGGTGCACATTGAGTTGACGGTTGTGCACATGAAACTGACTCTTGAGAATAAAGGTCCCAATCATCATTTCGATACCCTTGATATGTATCTGCTCGTTCTATCCCACTAGGCACAGAACAGTCTTCCCCGACATAACTATGGACACCACTGTACCGCTCTATGGGGCGATAATCAACGCCGGGGAGCCCCTCGGGGAAGAGCTCTACCGGTGTTGTATTCTTTGCTTTCCTTTTCCCTTTTGCATTTTCAACCGGTGGATTTTCTCTCACAGCGTTCCAATTTCTTCGACGGGTTGAACGTCCAGGACGATCCATTACCTAAAAAAATATAAAGTAAAATCAGTATATAAATATAACACGTTCTGCAGAAGAGGAAGGAATTGCCAGTTATGGCAATTCCTCGCGTTCTGCGAGGGCATGACTCTCGCGTTCTGCGAGTACCATGACTCTCGCGTTCTGCGAGGGGTGTAGCGTTCTGCGTGAATTTGCACTATCATGAGTTTCCGGCAACAGTTTCCGGCGAGAATTTCCGGCGAAAATTCAATATTTTAGCTAAAATACCTATCAATTTAAGTAAATTACCAAATAAACATCAAAACCCTAAATAAAATCAACAACCCTAATCAAAAACCCTATATGGAGATTATACAACCATTCATGAACCATAATTCAAAATCAACATCCACTCATCAACCATAATTCAAAATCATCATCTTTCATCCATTATACAACCATTTCTAAAACAACATTCAATATCAAAACATCATATAATATGCAATTTCCTATACTAACAACATATATTCATCTAGAAACAACATTAGAAAGCATAAGAGTATAAGAAACCTACCTTATATGGAGATTTGTAGTGAAAAGAGGAAGAAGAAGTAGTTTGAACCGAGAGAGATGGTGAGAGCGGCGTTAGAAAATTGTGTGTGATGTAAAAAATGGGTCGAGTAGGGTTTTTCCCCTTTTATAGGGGAAAAACACCCTCGCGTTCTGCGAGGTGACGCTCCCTCGCGTTACGCGAGGGTCCGGGCGTTATTTAGGAAACGCCCGTGCTGTATTTAGCAAGGGCCTAACTTTATCGAGTTATATAAACTCGATCATGACGCGGGAACTAGACTAGTTCTGTACTAAATTCTATAAGCTTCAAAAAAGAACAAACTTGATTCTCATCAAACTACAATAGATGATCCAATCAAGCTATGCAGAAGCACAATTAAATAATTTGACTAACTTGATTCCCATAAAAAAAAGATATAATAAGTCCAACCATAAGAGGCCTCCTTCAAGTGAGTATAATATTCTTACAGCATCCTATATAACTAACAAAGTAATAAAGATTTGCTTCTAATATAAGAGGGGTAGATAGAGTTCTTACATTAGCAAGAGACTCCAAAGAGTGAGAGTGAACGTAGTCCTTGTTTTGACGATTCCAGCTCTTGTAAGCCTCCATATATATATATATATATATATATAATAATTTCAGCAAGCCTCCATATATATGTAAGCCTCCTTACTTAAGAATTCAAAGAGACATGAACCATACCATCATTCTTTAATTGATACAGGGTTACATCATTCTTTAATCCAGTATCACCTTGTAGAATCCCATCGACTTTGTTGGGCCCGGTTCTCGCGAGTCGTGACACAAACCCGGTTCTCGCGATTTGTGATACAAACCCGGTCCGCGACTGAGAAACAGACCGCGAGCCCATAAGGTCGAATAACTAAATCAAGAACGAGAGGCCCATTAAGAAGCCCAATAGGTAAATGGAGCAACACCAGATTGTGTGGGACCCAACGTCCGATTATAAATCCTAACGGCAAGGAGAGAGAAATGCGGGCGATTAAGAGCATCTTCCTTCCCCTCTTGAGAGAGAGAGACAAACACATAAGGCGATTACTCATTTCCGAGCTCGTCTCTTTGATCCCGATTCACCTCTTTTAGTAGGAAATCGGATGATCGGTACCTGGATTCTGACTCTCGGTATCGTTATCGTGCTTTCGAGGTGTGAATCATCACGATTGGTTGAGTTTCACCATTTACTGTTTCATTGAGTTGGTTCACGAGGTTTCATTGATTTGGTCATTACTTAGATCGTTATCTTCTCTCTGTTTTACTTCATTCTATTGTTGTTGGCATCATATTCATTTATCTGTATCTGTTACTGACTTGAGCGTCAGAGAGCCAAATCAGGGGGTCCAACCTTCCGGTTTGGTTGTTCAGGTACCTTGAGAATTGAAGAACGTAAAGAACAAGGGAGGATAGTACATTTCGATCCGGATGAAGATGAGTCGTAAGTTGTTGCTCCAGTTTGCGTAAGGAAAGTCCCCAGTATTTGAAGATTCACTGAAGGCCAGATCTCGCGAGGTGTGATTGCGAGATCGCGAATATCTGGGCTCCAACACTGGCGCCGACCGTGGGGACCTCCTCGCGCAGCTAGCTCCCTTTGAAATCTCGAGAGTCAGTTCGCGAAGGACAGCATTATGGTCGAAACTGGCAGAAGCGGAACAGTAAACGCCACCACGTCACACATCAATCAAAACACTCTCAATCCCCCACCACTCCCTCGCGTCGAGGAGGAAGTCCCCGAGCTTATCACTATCCCTCGGGAGCAGAACGAGCTTTTTGCCGCCTGGATAGCGCAAGGCGCCCCGATCACCCCAAATACAGCTAACCAAAGGGTCGAACCTCTTAACGACCAGGACAATCGCGACGCTAGAGAGATTAATCGAGAAGAAGAAGTAGCTGAAATTGTCCCGGATGACAGAGCATCAGTTTCTAGAAGGCCGAGGGAGAGAAATGGTACTCACGATGTGGGTCAGGGAAGGTTCGACTTCAACCAGGCCCCAATGAGTCATCAGGAGCACTACAACTCTCAACACGATGTTCGTTATGACGAGAGGGGCCGAGCATACTATCCTGTGCAAGACCAGCGCGAACGTCAGGGAGCACCTCACTATAATCGCGAGACATCCCAGAACCCTCCTCTCGACTTTTCAACAATGTTTGGCCCCACAGCTTTTGCAGAGCACATCATCAGGGCCCCTCCACTACCAGATTTTAGATTCCCGGCTATAAAGGAATACACTGGTAAGGGAGACCCTAAGGAACATCTTACCCGATATAAGTATGCCATGATCGCGAGGGGTCCGGATGAGGCCACCCTGTGCAAGGGATTCCCAGGAACGCTCGCGGACACCGCCATGACATGGATGTTAAATCAACCACCCGGGAGCATCTCTTGTTTTGCAGATATTGAAAGGGGATTCTTGTTGCATTTTGGCTCTTCGAAGAAGAGGAAGATCACCATGCAAGAAGTGGTCGGGATCAAGCAAAAAACAGGTGAAAGTCTGGAAGAGTACATAAAAAGATTCTCGCTGATGGTTTTGGAAGCTGATGACTTCGATGATAAAACCGCCAGGGTCGCGTTCTTAAATGGGCTGGCCGACGGGAGTGAGTTCAAAAAGCACCTATACAGTAAGCAGGAAGGGTCCTATCAGGCCATGTTGGAAAGAGCTTATGTCGAAATTCAAGTTGAAACTCACTCAAGCACACCCGCGGGGGGTGGAGGTCAGAACAAACAGAACCAAAACCAAAACCAGAGCTCTAGAAAAGGCAATCAGAATTGGGGGAACAAAAGACAACAGTTTGACCAGGGACAGAGTGATTCACGAGCTCCAGGTTTAGTAACTCAGTGCCAGAATCGGGATCAATATCAGGATTACAGACATAATACGGACCAGAACCAGTTCCAGGAACAGAATTTGATGAACCAGAGGGATGACAACTCCAACTATAGAGGTCGCGGCCGAGGCAATGGAGGCCGAGGTCGAGGTCGCGATGGAATGTGGTGCGCCAACCACAACTCCACTACTCACAACACAGATGAATGCAGGAGTGGCCCAAGAATGAACAATGAACCCGAACAGAGGGCCGTCCTCATGAATCAGAGAGGTGGAGGAAACAATCAAGGCAAGGGTGGTAGAAACCCTGGCCAGGGGCCATTCAGAGGGGGAAACAACAATGGTGGGCGAGGAAGGGGACGCAATAAACAGAACGCGAACGATCCTCATCCACCTCAACGCAACCAAGATTTCCCGCGACCAGACGGTCATGTAGGGACCATAGCCGGGAAACATATCCCTATACCCCCAAACAGGCGTGAACAACGAAAGATGATTAACGCACCGCTCCCTCGCGGGCTCCCAGTTATGAGTATCGCGAAGCCCCTTCCCAGAGAACCATATCAACTTATTTTTTCTAACGAGGAGATCAACGAGTGGGCAGTCTCTTCTGGTGACCCATTAGTTATACATCTACAGATTGGCACGAAACTAGTCAGCCGTATTCTGGTAGACACAGGCAGCTCTGCCGACATAATATATCTGGATGCCTTCGAAAAACTACGGGTTGATCCATGGATGAAGAGACCGACGCGAACCACCTTAGTAGGCTTTGCGGGAGAGAGGGTCACTGCTCTAGGAGTGGTGAGTTTAGATGTAGTGATGGGAGATGAGACAGGGCCACGGAGGTCAGAAAAGATTGATTTCGTCATCATCCCGACCAGCTCTTCGTATAACACAATCATCGGGAGAGACACATTGTGCAAGTTTGATGCAGTGGTATCCATGAGCCATTTCTTCATAAAGTTTCCCACACCATCCGGAACTGGAATCGCGACGGGTGTGGAGAAGGAGAGCATCTCTTGTTACATCAAGTCTGAAAAGGGAGAAGAAACGCCTCTGCTCGCAAACCAACTTTTTGTCCCGGGCATGCCTAATGTTGAGGAGGAAGCTGAGTTAGATGTTCGCGAGCCCCCTAGATATCAGAATTCTGAGGGAGATGTGGACAGAGCAAAGTTTTCCGGATTTAAAACGCAGGACGTCACTCCTTTTGCAAACAAAGAAGAGAAGTTATCGGTGGGGGGTAACCTTGACCCTATGGTGATGGTGGAGATTGAAAACTTGCTATCGGAATCGCGAGATGTCTTCGCTTGGTCCCCCAAAGACTTGAAAGGAATTCCCCCATCGGTGATCACTCACTCTCTAAATATTAGCAACGATATCATTCCTAAAAGGCAGAGAAAGAGAAAGCAGGCGGGTCCGAAGAATGAGGTCGCGGCCGCGGAGCTCGCGAAACTCCTAAAAGCCGGGTTTGTTAGACCAGTACAGTACCCGGCTTGATTGGCTAATGTCGTCATGGTCGCGAAGAAAGGAACGGGAAAATGGAGGATGTGTGTGGACTTCACAGACTTAAACAAAGCTTGCCCGAAAGACAGCTACCCACTACCTTCTATTGATCAGCTTGTAGACTCCACCGCAGGGCATGAGGCACTCAGCTTTTTAGATGCGTACTCGGGATACAACCAAGTCATGATGAACCCCCTTGACTCAGAGCATACCTCTTTCATAACAGATAAGGGAACTTTCTGCTACAAAGTGATGCCTTTCGGCCTTAAGAACGCGGGGGCCACTTTCCAGAGATTGGTGGACCGCATCTTCAGTGATCAGATAGGGGATACAGTTGAGGCCTACGTTGATGACATTGTGGTAAAGAGCAAGGAACAGAGTGATCATGCTCGCGACCTGGCAGAAGTCTTCGCAACGCTCAGAAAGTACGGGATGAGTCTAAACCCGGACAAGTGCGTGTTCGGGGTCACAGAAGGAAAATTCTTGGGCTTCATGATTAGTGCTCGCGGTGTCGAGGTAAATCCCGATAAAGTCAAAGCCGTTCTCGATCTTGAACCACCGCGGTCTACCCATGAGGTCCAACGGTTTGTAGGCCGAGTGAATTATTTGGAGAGCATCTGACAAGGCTCCCGATCTTATCTTCCCTGGTTCCGGGAGAAACTCTCCAGTTGTATCTCGCGGCCAGCTCAAGGGCAGTAAGCGCAGTCCTTGTTCGCGAGTCAGAAAAGCCGGTATATTTTGTTAGCCGAGCTTTATTGCCAGCGGAGACACGGTATTCTCCAGTTGAGAAGTGTGTGCTTGCGCTGATAACGGCTGCTCGCAAACTAAGACCCTATTTTCATGCACACCCGATTGAAACCCTAACGGACTTGCCACTCAATAGCTTCATGACAAAACCGACTGTAGCAGGGAGGCTCACAAAATGGGTCATCGAGATGTCAGAATTCGATGTGGTATATCGGCCCAGGCCAGCTATCAAGGCACAAGCGCTTGCTGACTTCATTGTCGAAACGAGTTTCAGAGAGGGGGAAGTGATGAATCCGTATGGCGAGCAGATGATGTGGATAATGCACACTGATGGGGCCGTGAATGACGAGGGGTGTGGCGCGGGTGTGATTCTCACGTCGCCTACGGGAGATGAGATAAGTCACGCCATCGCACTAAAGTTCAAACCCACGAACAATGAAGCTGAGTATGAGGCCTTGATCGCAGGGCTAGAGTTAGCCATTGGCCTTTCAATCTCTGTGCTATCATGTTGTTGCGATTCAGAAGTTGTAGTAAAGCAGGTGCAGGGGCTTTATGAAGCGCGAACAGGGAACCTCCCACAATACCATGCCAGGGTCGCGACATTGACCTCGCTTTTCATGCATTTCGAAATCAAGGCAATCCCGAGGGAACTGAATAAGAAAGCAGATGAGCTCGCAAAGATGGGAGCCGGTTGGGAAGGTCCCAAAGAAGAACGCGAGCGAAGATCAGGGTTCATGGTATCAAAGCCCCCCCCCCGAAATATCTGTTTTTTGTGAAAGAAGAAAGTGCCATCAGTCGCGAAATTGAGATGATGGCAATCAACACTTCGTCTGAAGATTGGCGTCACCCATTCATAGACTACCTCAGATATGGTCGCGGTCCAACTGACCCAAAAGAGCTCATGCAATTGAAAAGAAAGGTTGGACGCTTTTATATCAGCAGAGGTGAGCTTTACAAAAGAGGAGGTGACCCTTGTGAACTGAAATGTATGGGTCACTATGAGACAAAGGCCTACCTCGAAGAGCTGCATGCTGGGCTGTGTGGGACACACGCATGGTGGAGACCCCTGGTGTACAAGGCTTTGTGCCAAGGGCATTTCTGGCCCACAATGAAACAAGATGCTCAAACGATAACGCGAGCTTGTCAGGCATGCCAGTATTTCGCCCCTGCCTCTCACCAACCAGGGGTCCAGCTTCAGATCATGGGAAGCCCCATCGCCTTCGCGATGTGGGGGTTGGATCTTCTTGTCCCTTTTAAACCAAAGGCCCCGGGTCAGCTCGAGTATATCATTGTCGCAGTCGACTATTTCACAAAATGGATTGAAGCAGAAGCACTCGCATCGACAACAGTACCTGTAGTGAAAAAATTCCTTTGGAAGAACATTATCTGTCGCTATGGGTTGCCACGCGAGATTGTTACCGATCGTGGCCCTCAATTTAACTCGCCTCAGCTGATGGCATGGTGCAGCGATCTGGGAGTTAATTTGAAAATTGCTTCAGTTGCACATCCACACTGCAATGGGCAGGTAGAAGCCGTCAATAAAAGCATTGTCACAGATCTTAAGAAAAGACTAGATAGCGCCAAGGGCAGATGGGCGGAGGTCCTGCCACTTACTCTCTGGGCCAATCGAACCACAGTGAAAAAAGCAACAGGGGAGAGTCCTTTCGCCCTCGCGTATGGAGTGGAGGCCGTGGTTCCAGTACAAATCTTGTTCCCAAACGAAAGACTCCTTCACTATGACTCGGATACCAATGACGAAAAGATGAGGATGGAGCTCCAACTTCGCGAAGAAACTCAAGAAATGGCGGTTATCCGGGCGGCCGCTTACAAAGCAGGCGTCGCGAAGTATTATAACAAGCATGTCAAGGAAAGAGGTTTCGTGAAGGGAGATCTGGTCCTGAGAAAGACAGAGGGGGGAAAACTCCACCCCAACTGGGAGGGGCCGTATATAGTGGATCGCGAGGTCGCACCAGGGGCCTATCGACTGAAGGATAGCTCTGGCAATCACGTTGTAAATTCCTGGAACGTGATGCGACTACGCCGCTATTACGCCTAGCCTACTCCCCCACACAGGTATGAATTCCCACGTTTTCATAACATGTCTTCATAGCTCAGATGAATATTTCATAGAAAGCAATAAAATCGCGATATAAGACGTTCTAACAAGCTGTATGCAGGCGAAAGGACCGATTGAGACTAAACATTAGCAAGAATCTATCATCGGGTTACCAAAGGAATAAATACTTTCGCCACAAAGGGGGACGTGATCTCAGAATAAAAGGTACGTGCACATCTCGAGAATTCAGGATGTCGCATAAATCCCGTGACGCTGGGCTGGGGCCAAGAGCACCCACCCAGGTCGCGAAGCCGTGACGCTGGGCTGGGGCCAAGAGCACCCACCCAGGTCACGAAGCCGTGACGCTGGGCTGGGGCCAAGAGCACCCACCCAGGTCGCGAAGCCGTGACGCTGGGCTGGGGCCAAGAGCACCCACCCAGGTCGCGAAGCCGTGACGCTGGGCTGGGGCCAAGAGCACCCACCCAGGTCGCGAAGCCGTGACGCTGGGCTGGGGCCAAGAGCACCCACCCAGGTCGCGAAGCCGTGACGCTGGGCTGGGGCCAAGAGCACCCACCCAGGTCGCGAAGCCGTGACGCTGGGCTGGGGCCAAGAGCACCCACCCAGGTCGCGAAGCCGTGACGCTGGACTGGGGCCAAGAGCACCCACCCAGGTCGCGAAGCCGTGACCCTGGGCTGGGGCCAAGAGCACCCACCCAGGTCGCGAAGTCGTGACACTAGGCTGGGGCCAAGTGCACCCACCCAGGTCGCGAAGCCGTGACGCTGGGCTGGGGCCAAGAGCACCCACCCAGGTCGCGAAGCCGTGACGCTGGGCTGGGGCCAAGAGCACCCACCCAGGTTGCGAAGCTGTGACCGTCCGAGTGGGAGTAACGACATTCGTCCTCCTCACCTCGACCACGAAGTCCTGGCCTTGATGGTATAGCAACCCATCAAGGCACGGAGCTCAGCGAGTGACACTCCTGAAAAAGTCAATCATAAAACTATATACTTAGCATGGAAATATGCAATACAAAACGCTAATGAATCCCCATCTGTTTTGGCAGACCCTCCTGCACTAAAGAAACGAACGATCATAGGCATGATCGCGAACAAAACAGAAAATGGCAGTTTGTGATGAAACTGGCGCTAAAACTCCAATTATCCGCGAGCATGGATTTCCCAAGGCATCAAGAATACCTTAGCTAAGGTATGATGAGATAAACACGCGAGTTACTTTGTTTTGTCACAAGAACAAAGAATCTGATTCCAATTCATTATAGGAAATCACATTCTCAAACACAAAGACGCTCATAGGTGCACGAAAAACCCTACTACTGGCTCATACGCATGCAGTAGTCAGGTAAGAGCACACTCTTTATCACATCACAGGTTATGACATATGAATAATCTATACTTACGCGATCGATTTTCTCGCAGGGTTTTTCGTAAGACCAACAGAAGAATCTTTCCTGACGAAAGATGTTGAAGAGTGTCCTATTTGTGATATTAAGTATTCTCGTTTCGGAAACATTTTTAAGTTCTAAAGTCTATTGGTGAAACACATACTTTTAATCGCGATGGCACAGAGGTGCACATTACATTTTAAGTTCCAAAGTTTTCCCGATAATCCCAGTCTAATTTATTCATAAACCCTCGTTCATTCTCCCTCCTTTTTTAACACATAGCGCTCGCGAGACTGTAAACATCCTCACGAGCACTATGGGGGGAGGGGAAGAGGAGGAGAAATCACCATACAAACACAGAATAAAGAGACATTAAAAAGCACTAAGCCTAGAGAGGAACGACGACCTTCACTTGATACACCACAGTCCGAACGGGAACTTCAGGTGGATTAGCACGCCACATGGTGAAAGTCACCTCATCTCCCTCACGAAGATCATTCTCATACGCAAACTCACTCCAACCTTCGCCCAGAAAGTAAGAACTCCCAACCTTGTCCAGAGTCACGTCCCAAGGTTCGAAATTGACGCAAAGGACAAGACTTTTACCACCGAAATGGCTAAGGTTTTGATCACAATGTTCCTTCGGGAAACGCTATACGTAGAGAACAGGAGTCTAAGAAACGAACAAGCAGAGAAAGGCAAAGTAAAAAAGGATATTTACCAAGCATCTGCCAGTAATGGAAGAGGAATCCATAGTAATAGTGAAAGACTCATCCATAGACCCCTCTCGAGTTCGTCGTGTCCTGGCCATGTCGGAATTCTTTGAAAAAGGCAGACAAGGAAGGAGAAAGCAGGAAACGCTATTTATAAAAGAAATACACCTAACCCACAGTTAATGCATTGAATGATTAAGGCAGAAAAGTAGTTGGGAGAACAAAAGTAATAAACACAAAAGACATGCAGGGAAATAATTGTACGGTCTCCTCACGAGACCCAAAGAAAATCGTCTAACCCACACTTAGACTCGCGATCACATTCCGATCCACGGGCCACAGAACCAAATAACAAATTGTATATAACATCAACCCAAGAGTTTGCAAACAACGCATGAAAAGGAGTTAAACTTCATCAGGAAGATCCAGATACCCATCAGCCTCAACCAGCGCTGAATCGCGAGCCCCTCTCACACCACCAACGTCTTTGGCCGACGCGATGTTTTCTTCAGCAGCAGTCTCCTCGCTGTCAATATTCACAACATCGTCCCCACCATCCACATCATACGATCTAGCACAAGAGCGAGTCGAAGAGTCCGCTGTTTTCTTCATCCTTTCCTCCGAGTAAATTACTCTCTTAGGCACTTTAGGAGCTGGGACTAAAGGAATGTGAGACTCCATCCCTCTAACGACCCCTTCGCCTTTAGGCAAGAAGGGTTCGACGACCCAACCTTCAAGAAGGCTCGCGTCGTCATCAATAAAGGTCCCAAGAGGAGGAGAGGTATACGCGGGGAGCTCGGCAGGAAGGCCACAAAGATCCGTAGGATCATAAGGAAAGTTAGCCACTTTGTGTTTCCTGAGCTGACGCTTGAGTGCGGTGATCACCAGTGTGTCACGAGCCAAGCTGATAAAATCAATACGACATTTCTCGCGATAGCTAGAAGCATACTGCTTAGCACCTTCGTGACGACCCTTGTCAAAAGCTTGGTCTTTCTCTTGTCGGAGCAAAGATAACTCTGTATGATGATTGCGCTCCATAGTCCTGGCCGAAAGCTCCAAATCACTTATCTTCGTTGTCAGCTCATTTACCCTGTTCTCCAAAACAACATTCCTCTCTTTCTCCTCTTTTAGTTTCTTCTTCGCGGCCTCCTTGACATCTTGGGCTTTATTAGCAAAATCGACCATCTGGTTATAATCCCCCTCCATCTGGACGTAGCCATCTTCAAGGGCGATGGCATATTGCCCCGATGCCTCGTTAAGAAGAATCGACTACAATAAGCAAAATATGCTGGTTAAAATTAGCTACCGGCAAGAAGGAAGAAAACCACTAAGAAAGAAAAGGAGGGAAACCCACCGCCAAATTGAGTCTCGAGAGCCCTACTCTACCCCGAGCAATGCCCTCTAAGAATTCAGGCATCTCTAGGAAACCTGGTCGATCGCGACGAAAGAACGTCCTCACCACCTCTTCCTCGGGAAAGAGCTTAGCCAGGTCCTGAGAAGGGGTATCTTGGCCACCTTCAAGGGTCATAGGCTGTTTACCCTTGGCAATCTCCGAGGCCCTCTCTGCAGGAGTTGCTCGGTGCGAAGTAGGAGTCCCGCCGGCCCCTAAAGGGATTGTCGGACCAATCGGGGATTGGTCGTTTAGAGGCTCTGGCACGTGAGTCTCGGTCTCCACAGCTTGAGGCACGGACTCACAGATGTTAATGCCACCAACAGAGGTTTTCTTCTTTTTAGAAGGAACCTTGTTCTTGTTTGCAAGTTGCTTTCGGCGTTTGCTCTTTTGTGGGGCAGGAGCCTGTTCGTCAATAGGCTCTTCGTCAAAAGAATCATCAGAGCTCTCAATGGTCGGGAGACGAGAAAAGTATCCTGTCTCTGAAAATAAAAAAAATCTATAAGCATATGACATCGCGAAGCAGTAACAAAAATAAACAATAAAAAACAATGATAATAACAACATGCAAGAAAATCATTAGACGAAAGACGTAACAGATACCATAATGGTGCTTAAGACTAAGTCCACGCTGGGCTAGCACCTCGTGGGTAATACACTTCAGGAATATGCGCGTCGAGACGAGATCAGGGAAATTGTGGAATTTACGGGAAAGACAATCTTTTTTAGGCTGAGACCAGTCACCAGATTTGGGTTGGGTCGCGAGGATCGATATCTTGGTCGAGATCCCAGAACCCGGAGGAGGACGTACCAAAAACCAATCGACCTTCCACTTCGGTATTCGGGGAGGACCATCCCACTCCGACTTACCATTCTTTACAACTGTAAACATCCCCATCTCCTCAGGACCCCTTCGCGTGGAAAACATAAGGAGAAAATGACAAGGATTGGGTTTTACCCCGATATCTTGACACCTCATCACATAAATAACCAAGGCCCTCCAGAAGTTAGGATGCATCTGAGCTGGGCTGTAGGTCAGCTCTCTTAGGAGCATTTTAGTAAAGTTAGAGAAAGGGAGCCTAAAGCCTAGTTTGAGAGACGATATACTCAAAGGAAAGAAAGTGTCATACTCATCAGGGGAAGTTCCACCCGAAGATGGAAGAGCAAAAATTGTACCTTCTGGGAAGGGATAAGCATCTGCGATGGTGAAAAGATCGCGAATGGTAAGATCAGAAGGAAGGGCCATAAACGGGTTCCCGAGGTTCTTGACCTTTTTATAACGGACGCGGCGAGTCAAAATCTGTACGCGACCCGCCGGATTATTGAAAATATCTTCGATCTCCAAACGAGGAAGCTCGCCTCGCCAGGAGTAAAACTTCTCATAGTCCTCACGACCGATTATTACATCCTCAGATTCCTGAGGAAGAAGATCTTTATTACCATAACCCGCATCAGGTCGCGAGGTAGAAGGAACTTCATCGCCATTATTTCTAACAGAGTTCCCTGTGGATGATTAAGAAGAAAAAGATTGAGAGTTAGTTTTCCAGGGCAAGAGTACGAAACGCGAAGGCTAGAGGGAAGCCTCGCGAGCCATGGGAATGAAAAACAAAGAAAACCCTGGAAAACAAGAAATATACGATCTAAGTGGGAATCAAACAGACTCTAGGCAGGCACTCTAAGGAATGGTGAGATGAGTAGTTCAGAGGCCATGAGAGAAAAACTGACTTTAAAGAACGGTGAGAATTCCTACAGCCTAAAATGGCTTTTTAAGGAAAGAAGAGCGCCCATCAAACAGAAAAAGGAAAAAGGGGCACCGCCTAGTAAATAACCAGTAAAGGTACGGAGAAAACCCGCCTGACCGCCATGAAAACCAGTGAAAGCTTCGAAAGAACACAAAACAACGGAGATATAAAAATACCGAAATCATGTATAAAAGTAATGGAAGAAAACAACAAATAAAGAGCGAATTCGAAATAGAACTTACCAGCCATTTGTAAATCTGAAGATTGTCTGAACGAGTGAAGGTTTCTCGAAATTTTATTAAAAATGGGATTTTACAGAGGAACACGAACAGTTGAAGTAAAGAGGAAGGGAAGAATATGATTTGACAGCCTTATATAGGAAGGTGGAAAAAATCCCAAAAGGTCACCACTTGTTGAAAGGTGTCAGAGCGCGGGAAGACGAAGCGTCTCGAATTTAAAAAATTCAAAATTCAAAACAAGCGCGATGGAATGAGAAGGCGTCACGAACAAATTATCTTCAAGGGATTCCCCGAGAACCCGGCTTCAATTATTACCCAAGCCTTACCTTCGCGAAGGCAAGGACTTGGGGGGCTGACTGTTGGGCCCGGTTCTCGCGAGTCGTGACACAAACCCGGTTCTCGCGATTTGTGATACAAACCCGGTCCGCGACTGAGAAACAGACCGCGAGCCCATAAGGTCGAATAACTAAATCAAGAACGAGAGGCCCATTAAGAAGCCCAATAGGTAAAGGGAGCAACACCAGATTGTGTGGGACCCAACGTCCGATTATAAATCCTAACGGCAAGGAGAGAGAAATGCGGGCGATTAAGAGCATCTTCCTTCCCCTCTTGAGAGAGAGAGACAAACACATAAGGCGATTACTCATTTCCGAGCTCGTCTCTTTGATCCCGATTCACCTCTTTTAGTAGGAAATCGGATGATCGGTACCTGGATTCTGACTCTCGGTATCGTTATCGTGCTTTCGAGGTGTGAATCATCACGATTGGTTGAGTTTCACCATTTACTGTTTCATTGAGTTGGTTCACGAGGTTTCATTGATTTGGTCATTACTTAGATCGTTATCTTCTCTCTGTTTTACTTCAGTCTATTGTTGTTGGCATCGTATTCATTTATCTGTATCTGTTACTGACTTGAGCGTCGGAGAGCCAAATCAGGGGGTCCAACCTTCCGGTTTGGTTGTGCAGGTACCTTGAGAATTGAAGAACGTAAAGAACAAGGGAGGATAGTACATTTCGATCCGGATGAAGATGAGTCGTAAGTTGTTGCTCCAGTTTGCGTAAGGAAGGTCCCCAGTATTTGAAGATTCACTGAAGGCTAGATCTCGCGAGGTGTTGATTGCGAGATCGCGAATATCTGGGCTCCAACAGACTTAGCATGCTCAGTTAGGAATTAAGCAAGAAAGTTATGAAGTCAAAACAGATGCTACTGTTATTTGGATTCCTAAAACCTGAAATCCTAAAATCAGTAAGAATTTTTTTGAAACATATGCCACTGTCACTTCGAATCATACATGTCAAAACCCCAAACTGAATTTGATCGAAACCCTAAAATATACTCCCTCTGTCCCATATTGATAGTCCCATTTGCTTTTGACACATATGCCGAGACACGTTTTGTATCGTAAATATCTCTAATTATATGTTAATAAAAATTATAATTTTTTAATATTGTTAAAGTACTCATTAAGACGAATCAAATAAGACCCCATATGACTATGTTCTATTGTATATATTGGAAGAAATCTACAAGATTCTCTCGGTTCTTGAATAGTGTACAAAAATCAAATGGGACAGAGGGAGTATGAAATTGCACATTGAAAAACCAAGAAATTCAAATACCTGAATGTTTAAACAAGAAATTCGTGAGGAACGAACCCTACAAATTGGGGTTGTGCTATCGATATGGAAAACAAGTGATTCCAAATATCAATCTCAGGGACATTTGAGAGAAATTGTTCATCAACTCATGGTTGAAGTTGATGAAATTTCATAATGTTCAACATTATGGAATTCCGTCAACTACCGATGGTAGCTGATTTTGATCAACTGCCCAAACTACGTCGCCGTGACAAGCCGAACAGGGCCATGCCCAAATCAACCAGTTAAGCCAGTTGAATGCCCCTTTTTTGACATGCCGAACCGATGCTTAGTAATTATATAGAGCATGGACTTTTCAGCCAAAGAGCCTCTTCTCGAATTTGTCTCCGACTCTTCTATAAATTGCCCTCTTTGATTACACAATTACTTCCAAGGAAATTTCATTCGACTCTATCATACACTATTGACATGTCTGAGTTTGATGGCTAGGCGTTGTTTTCCATTCCCACTTCTCATACGATAGAACATCTCAAAGGCTATCATTATACAAAGTCTTTATTTAGCCCATCTTAAATTTTTATTTAACACATCCATACATTCATCACGAAGGTATAGTAACTGTTCTTCGTCACGAAGGTATATGGTCAGACATTCGTCACGAAGGTTCAAGGACATTCGTCACGAAGGTATATAGGACATACGTGAAGAATCAATACGAGTCTGAGTTTGTAGAGAATTTCAATATGAGTTCGTGCATATAAAATACGTCCAAAACGGACATCATTTGCCCTTCCAAAAGCCATAAATATAAAACAGTCGTTTTCGTTAAGTTTGTAATATTTAAACATAATGCATAATTATACTGTATAAATAATAAACTAGTGATATTAAATGATAATATATAATTATAGTATATAAATTTAATTTCATGATTTTTAACTATAATTAATAATTATATTATACAAATATTAAATTTATATAAGTTTTTGCTTTTACGATCTTAATACATGCGAGTATTTTATTTTAGAGGCTTTTGAAAGGACAAATGATGTTCGTTTTTGACGTATTTTATATACACGTATTCGTATTGAAATTGTCAATAAGATTGTAAATTTTTTTTTGATTCGTCACATATGTCCAGTATACCTTCGTGAGTACGCAGTATGGGCAGGCCTCGAAAGTGACGACACTTTTTTGTTCCCGAATCTCTCTTTAAAACCCACCCACCCTCCCCTTGGACGCTGGTTATCACCTCACACCAATTCACTCTCATCTCTATTCTCTAACCACCCTCGTCGATTCTCGCCGGCAAAATGAGGTCTCAGATGTACAGATCCATGCAATCAGCTCTCAGGAGATCCTACTCTTCCCAATCCGGACCCGAGCGCAAGGTCGCCGTCTTAGGCGCCGCCGGAGGTATTGGCCAGCCGCTTGCTCTGCTCATGAAGCTCAATCCTCTTGTTTCAAGGCTCGCTCTCTATGATATTGCCGGAACTCCCGGTGTCGCTGCCGATGTCAGCCACATCAACACCAGATCTGAGGTTTCAAACCCCTTTCTGCTTAATTATACATTCTTAACCTAGGGTTTCAAATTTCTACTCGCCTTCGAATCATGTCAGATTTATAGTTGCTTATTCGATCTGTCAACTGTGTCTCAACTCTTGTTCATTGTTCCCTAATTCATGAGATCTCTGCTATTATGACCTATATAATCTAATTATATTTATCATTTGCTAAGAACCACCAAATTTGTTGCTGTATATAGACATCTGGCTTATATATTCTTCATTTGGTGGTATAGGTTGCTGGATATGCTGGTGATGCACAGCTTGGAGAAGCTCTTGAAGGATCAGATGTCGTTATCATTCCTGCTGGTGTTCCACGAAAGCCTGGAATGACTCGTGATGACCTCTTCAACATCAATGCTGGCATTGTGCAGTCACTTTGCACCGCCATTGCCAAGTATTGTCCCAATGTAAGTATCATTTGCTTGTTTTGTTGTTCATTCTGGAATAGATACTGTCGTCCTACTCTTAGAAGGCTAATTTTTGTGTTGGAATCAGGCTGTTATCAACATGATCAGCAACCCTGTGAATTCAACAGTGCCTATTGCTGCTGAGGTGTTTAAGAAAGCAGGAACTTATGATCCAAAGAAGTTGTTTGGTGTCACCACCCTTGATTGTGTTAGAGCTAGGACTTTTTATGCTGGGAAGGCAAATGTTCCAGTTGAAGGTATGCTCTGCTCCTCTGTTCATCATGAATGAATTAGTTACTTATTCCATTCCCAGTTTCCCACTACATTCAAATTCATAGATTTATCTGAGCAGCCTTTATTCAATTATGTGTGTTTGAAACACATTTTGAATTTTGATATGTTATGATGTACTAATTTCTGTAATATACATTGTTTGCAGGTGTTAATGTACCAGTTGTTGGTGGACATGCCGGTGTGACCATCCTTCCTCTGTTCTCTCAGGCCACCCCTATTGGCAACTTGTCACAGGAAGACATATTGGCTCTCACAAAGAGAACACAAGATGGAGGTACAGAAGTTGTGGAAGCTAAGGCTGGAAAGGGATCAGCAACTTTGTCTATGGCGTAAGTCCATTTTCTACTTCTGTTTATATATGTATGTGGTTCTTTCACAATTTAAAAAATATGGTCATTTTAATAAGAGGTGTTTATGTTACAATTTCTGAAGGAGATCCTTAAATCATGAGCTAATACATGTTCATTGCATGAATATACAAGCATCCCATTAGTATCAACATTTGAAATCTGAGATTTGGTATACTGAACATATGGTTGGTCATAAGAATAAGTTATTTTCATAAGAGGTGTTTATGTTAGTGTTTCTTAAGTAGATGCTATAATGATGAGCTAGTAATACACATTAAATTATGCAAACATGGATCCCTAATCTATTTCAAATTTTATTTTATGTTCTTTATGCTGGTGCATATACAAATCACAAACAGCTTTTGATATATTTTCTTTTCATGCAGTTATGCTGGAGCTCTCTTTGCTGATGCTTGCTTGAAGGGTTTGAATGGAGTCCCAGACGTTGTGGAATGTTCCTATGTTGCATCCAACATCACTGAGTTGCCTTTCTTCGCCTCTAAGGTTTCAACTGGTTTCTCATATTTTTGTCCATGAAACAGGCCTATTTATCAAATAAAATCCAAACTAAAACCATATTACTTCTTAGTTTGTGATGAACGATTGTTGAATGTGGCTGCTTTGATTTGACAACAACAGGTAAGACTAGGGAAGAATGGAGTGGAAGAGATCTATGGACTAGGCACTCTTTCTGACTTTGAGAAGGAAGGATTGGAGAGCATGAAGGCTGAGCTTAAATTATCAATTGAGAAGGGTATTGAGTTTGCAAACAAGTGCTAAACATCTTTATTAAGTTGGTTGTAGAAGGCCACATTTTTGCATTATTTTGCTGCTGTTCCTTAGACCACCGGATGGTGGTGTTTCTCATGTGGAATTGAGTTTTCCTTTGTATGCGCGATTAGAGAGACCGATTACTTGTAATAAAGCATAATTGGAGACATTCTTGTTAACTTTTTAATTGTTTGCATTGAATAAGAACACTGTACTGAATAATAGTAGTAAAGAACCTACACCTAACAAAAAGTTTTCGGCAGCACTTCATGTATGAAAAACCATTAAAAAAACTTGATTCTCCACCTTTGATATCTAACAAAACAACATGTAAAAAAATATTCTCATTAATGGTGAAAAACAGATCAAGACCAGTACTTTTTCTAGAAGAATAGTAAATTGTTCTTACCTCCAACATATCCATCCAGATGCCATATCACTTGCCTCCATCTGATTCAGAACCAGAACTGTCACTATCTGAATCTGCATGACAAGATCAGTCAAGACATTTTTTATGTTAAAAAAAAAAACTAAGACACTAATCCAGATATGTACCGTTTGAAGAAGACCCAGAATCGCTACTCGAACTGCTTGATATATCATCTGCTTCAAGTCAGCATAGAAAAATTTCAGTTAATTGGTACAAAAAAATTAAAAATTTCTACAATAATACCATATTGCTTAATCCATCAGTTAAAAAAAGCTACCTGCTCTAATCTCTTTAGGCACTTCAGCACTTGATAGAACTGGGTTCTGCAAATTCAAAAAATCAAAGTTCAGTAAGCTGGCACAAAAATTGATAAGGGGAAAGAAAGGAGTGAAAAAACGTACCATTACTTGCATTGCCTGATGTGTTTCAGCTTTTTGGCGCGCAACTTCAGCTTTTCGCTTGCGTTTACTCAGACTCTTCTTATAGTTGATAACAAACCGGTCAAGCTCCCAAAGAGTTTCAGCATCGAAACTATCTATGTCAATTTCAACCTCACCATCATGTTGAGAAAGTGTTGAATTTCTCTTCTTGATGATCTGAATAACACTTTCAAGTTTCTCTAAAGGCAAATCCTCGAGACATTTGCTAAGCTTAGTCTTTTCCTCAAATGTCATCTCCCTTTTGTTTGAATCTCTTGCTTTCGGTTTCTTTAAAGATGGTGCCCTAACAATTGGCGGATTATATACAGCAAATGACTCTGATCTAGGAGGAGACACAAAAGTTGGTAAAGGATCGTGACTTGATTCAAGCCGCAATTTACTAAAATACTCAGCCTCGATTTGCACCCATCTCTGCTCAAACAAATTTGACAACTCCACAGCCATGATATGAACATCGTGACCCACAATATTATAAGTCATGGCATTACTAAAAGTAAGTCTAATTTCTTCTGCAAATTCCAATGGCGACTTGTACCAATTTTTACTCAGCCTAGCTTTCACTGTACCTAAATCCATAGGATGCTTAATTATATCATAATAATCATGAAGACCCATGTTCTTGACATCTACAGGAGTATTGAACACCCAACCATATTGGTGCTTCATTAGCTTTGTTAGCAAAGTAGCACACTTCCTGAATATTTGTTTCTGGATTGTAGATCCTCCACCTCGTTTCTTACAGCCGTTAGTCTTTTTCTTCTTGTTGATTTCTGTTGAGGGGATCTTGTCAGTTCCAAAAAGAAATTCAGTGCTGTTGTAATAATGATTCGCTTCCGGAGTCCTCTTCTCTCTCTCAGGAATCTCCCCAACTGAACCGACATCTGAAAACACGCTGAAATCACCATGATTTCTCAACCCATTACTTGTTGAATACTGCGAATGGATTTGCCCAGCATCATTATAGCTACTAAGTTGAGATTCCTTATGCTTAAGTTTCTTTATCAAGTTCTTCACTTCTTGAAGCTCACCAACTAACATCCTCTTTAAATCCCTCCTCTCATGTTTCAGTCTGGCTGCTGAGAAACTGATTCGAATCTTGTCATTATCTATCCGTGTAATCACTGGCCTTGCAGAAGTCGACTCGTTTTCAGCATGATCATTAGAAAAGGCCTCTTCTTTCCGATTCAGACTCGATGCATCGCCAGAGATAACCTCAATTTTGGGAGAATTGGGCTGCTGCTGATGCAAATTCGGCGATTGAGCGGCGTTATTGATATCTGTGATGGCATTACCGCTGAAATTTTGAGTGGATTCGTCTTTCTCGGCAGTCCCATTCTCGTTGATGTTGGTTATGGTGGTGGCGATGGGTTCGTCGGGTGTGACAGGGTTCTTATTTTTGGGGAATTTGCGAGTATAAACCTTACTGTTCTGATTCCAACGATGCTTATCTCTAGTTTCCGAAGCCATACAAGAACGTAACTTTTTCCCCCAAATCACCAAAACCCTAGATTCGTTGGAAATCGATTCAGTCCAAAACTAGGGTTTTGGAATCCCCTTCTCACCACCACCACAAAGAAGATCTGAGATTGATCGGAATTCAGAGATCGGTTCGTCGGTGGAGGAGTTAGGGTTTGGGGGAATTTTGGGGAAATTGCAGAAGAGGCCCTAAAAAGTGGGGCGAAAGTGAAAATAGCAGAATAGAAGGGGAAGTCGATCCGTATCCGTCTCGTTCTCTTACCTGACTTTTTAAACACACAAAATTAGTTAAAGGCTTACTTGTGCGTCACGTCATCTACTGCTGTTTTCCGCGGGAGATAACCGACTTTAATGTTGCTGCCCAAATTTTAGCCTTCAATTACCAATGGCGATTAAACCGGGCAGCACCCATTTTACACTCGGCACCCCCTCTCGTTCGGAATCCCGTTCCGAACGAGAAAATTTGTGAACCCGGTTCATGAACCGGGTTTTATTTAATACATAAAATAATCCGGTTTAAAAAACTATTCTCGTTCGGAACCCCATTCCGAACGAGAATAGTTTTTTGATGACGTCATGATGACGTCATCATTCTCGTTCGGAATGGTATTCCGAACGAGAATGATTTTTTTTTAAAAATGCTGACGTCAGCTATGTGTAACGGCTAGCTGACGTCATCATTCCCGTTCGGAATGGGGTTCCGAATGAGAATGATGACGTCAGCTAGCCGTTACACAACGGCTAGCTGACGTCATCATTCTCACCAGCTTTTGCCTATATATAGTTCGTTCGGGATGCCATTCCGAACCACACTCGAATTCGCTCTCTTCTCAATCTTACAAAAAAACGCTCCCTTCTAAATCTTTCAAAAAACGCTTTCCCTCGTCTCGATAATGGCCGGAACTCCTCCTAATCCTTTTTTTTCTGATCCGACGGCTGCAGATGAAGAAATTTACGTAGGAAACGAGTGGTGGTCGGGTTATGGTGTTCCGAATGCAAGCTACGCTGGTCCTTCTGGTAGTGGTTTTTTCAACATGGACGGAGCAGCTAGTAGTAGTTACAACCTCCCCACCCCCAGTTTCAGTGATCTCCAAAGGCATCAACAACACATGTTCTGGGATGCAACTGTTACAGGCGGAGCAACGCCTCAAGAAGAGCCGGAGCAAGCGGAGGAGGATGTCCGAGCAGCACGTCGGAGACGGAACACGGAGTCGATTAGTATTTCTAAAAACCTGAAATACGCTTAATTTTGTAGAAATAGTGGAAAATGCTCAATTGTATTTCAAATGCATGCTAAAATTAGTTTATAGTGGAAAACGCTTCATTTCAATATTAACTGCAATGCATGGTAAAAAAAATTAGTTTAATGCATGTGGAAAGCGTATCAACACTTTTTAGAAAATACCAAAAATGTTGAAAACTACTTAAAATCGCATATATGGACTTTAGTTATAATAATCGATGGTAAATTTGTATGTATTTCGCTAAAACTAGGAGGTAAAATTAGTTTATAGTGGAAAACGCTTCATTTCAATATTAACTGCAATGCATGGTAAAAAAAAATAGTTTAATGCATGTGGAAAGCGTATCAACACTTTGTAGAAAATACCAAAAAGGTTGAAAACTACTTAAAATCGCATATATGGACTTTAGTTATAATAATCGATGGTAAATTTGTATGTATTTCGCTAAAACTAGGAGGTAGTTAGAAATATCCGATCCAGAGTTGGAGAGGACAGAAATTTGGGTGATAGGCGAATCACTGCTTCTGAGAGGAGGGGGGGATAGAAGATCGCGTGGTGATAGACCGCAACAGTCAGGTTCCCGGGGGTCAAGTGCTGCGGGGGTTAGGAACCCACCTAACCCAGATGTTCCGAGTGGGTCGGGTTCTTCGCGGGGTAGATCCCGACAGACTCGGCAGTCAGGTCCTGCTCCGATGCAGTCAGAAGCTGCTGCGGCTCCTCCTCTTCCAGGACTCAACGAGGGGTCTATATTGACTCGTTATGAGCAACACATTGCTCATCAGATTTGGATAGATCCGAATCCCGATGAAAGTGTCCCCCGTCAGCTAAAGGCGCAGACAAGGCAAAAGTGTTTCGAGCTATGGTTTCCTAGAATTCCTACCGACCCGGAGCCAGAATCATGGTTTGCTCTTGCCCAGGAGTCGGGGCTGCTTCACATCCTGAAGGGTCAATTTTGGAATGTGGACCACAACCTCCTTTCTGCATTCGTGGAAAGGTGGCACCCTGAGACGAACACATTTCATCTGAACTTTGGGGAGCTTGGAATCGGTCTCCATGACGTTTTGGAGATTCTGGAGCTGCCTATTGACGGGGGTGCTGTCACCACGCCATGGACACATTTGGGTCTAGATGCAGATTCAGCGCATTGTGCCCAATTGTTTTCCTATTTGTTTGGCGTTGACCTGGACAACCCGTTTGACGCTGAGGAGGCATTTATGGTCAAGTTCATAGGTAGGGGGAAAGTCGGCGAGCGGGAATTATTTTGCCACGTTGTCTCGATGATCAACTCTCGAAGAAGATCCGATCCGGGCTCCATTGCAACCGGCTTTCTGTGGCACCTAATTCAGCAGTCTTTGTTCGTGAACAAGACCTCCAACCTGTTAGACACATGCTTCCTGCCGCTACTAGAGGATCCGAGCAGGATACATGAATACGCATGGGGTACAGGTTGTTTGGCATTGCTGTACAGGCAGCTGGGTATAGCATCTAGGGCGAGATGCGTGCAATTTTCTGGTTGCGTCAGGCTTCTTGAGATTTGGATTTGGTTACATTTCCCGTATTTTCCTGGGAACCCAAACCTGGATGTCAACTCCCAAGAAGCTACTGCTCGTGTGTCCCGTTATTCCACTGGACGAGCCCCGCTGAGGCAAAAAAGGACACTGCAACAGTACAGACGCATCTTGGATGAGTATGCACCGGAAGATGTAAGTGAATCGTCTAAATGTCATTCCAAGTTGTTATTAATATTGTTATTAATTGTTATAAGCTAATTCTGTAGGTGTGTTGGATGCCGTATCCGGATTTGGACGTGGGACCGCAAGGGCGTCATAGAGTGGCCACTTATCGTGGTGGGATCCGGTGCTTTGACATTATGGAGATGTACAACCCTGATCGGTTTTGCAGACAGTTCGGTCGCCGTCAGTCCTGGCCTTTGGATGTCCCCGAGCCAGTGGAGTATTATTGTCCGCCAAAATCAATGCGAGGTGGCCGGGAATACACTGTACGGTATGGCCCGGAATGGGATAGATGGGACCAGTGTTATGACAACCTGTGTCAGTACATCATGTCCAGCCCACCAGCTCTTATCCCTTGGGATGCTGAGGATGCTTACCTCGATTGGTTTGCTCAGGTCTCACATCCATATGTGAGCCCAAACGCCCCGGCAAGACCTCGACCGCCACGTAACCCGAACCCGATCCTTACCCTCGATTTCAACCGGGTAATTCTTATATTATTTTATTTGTTGGTATTGTGTTTTCTATATGACTCATCTCCTAATTATGTGTTGGTATTGCAGCGTGTATCGACGACACTCGGTATTATGCGGACACATCGACAACAGGGGATATTATCCATGGAGAATTTGGATTACTACATTCGGATGCTCAGTATCGACAATCCGCCTACAGCTGAGGAGGTCACTCAAACTCAACGGATGTCACAAGCAGAGTCGTCCAGGAGTGCAGAAGAGAGAGCCACACCTTCTATATGGGAGCGGGCAAGGATGGGTGCGGGACAAGGCCATCCGGAACAAGAAGCAGGGCGTAATGAATGGGAAGATAATGTGGGTCACGGGTCGGAACCTTATTGGGGGATTTGAATCGTTGTATTTGTTGTTTAAGTTATAATGAATATTATTTGGTTTCCTTAAGTTATAATGAATATTATTTGGTTTCCTTACGTTTCAATCAATTTAATTTAGTATTTCCTCCAAATACAGATATAGGAAATGATTTTGCACTGGTTTGTCTGCCATTTGAATTGATTGCATGCATGGTCAGTCTCAAATTTAATACAGTACTAGTATCCAAAAACTGATTTTCAATTGAAAGAGCATCAAAAAAAAGAGGTAAAAATAACTTTGCACTGTTTGCCTAACACTAGGAAATACATGGTCAACCGCCTTAATTGTTGCCAGCTCTCGATCAGACATGATGCAATCCGGTCCTTCGAGTGCACGAAACAAATACTTGACCCGTTTCAATGCCCATGCATAGTATGGGGCTGTCTCACAACAGATGAACGCTAGCGCAATACAATATGTATAGTTGGTGCAATTGAATCCAACAAACTGAAGTAACGGCCAACCATACCTATCAACGAGGGTATATTAATAATTATAATTCTATAACGGTATTTGAATTCATAATAATGAATTTTAGTGTACCTATTAGTCTTGTACGTCGCGTCCATGATCACCACCCGAGGGAACATTCTCAACAAATGTTGACAATCCGGATGAGATATGAAAAACGCTGCCAACTTTTTCTCCCCCGTCTCCGGATTCGTCTCGTGGTAAATGTCTTTACGATAACCTCTATGATGGAGGAAATCTAATGACCACTGGGTCACGGTTAGATTTGCCAATGCTTTCTTCCTCTCCTTTTCCCTCACAGTGTACACTTGCCTTCTTGATATTGTGGAAGTCGGATTTTCCTGAAGCAGCTGTGTATAAATAACCTTCGGCATTGCCCCGGCCGCTGATGCAATCATTATTTTTCGTCTCTGCTCTCCCGTCATCCTCGAAGCAAATGCATGGCCAATCAAGCTGCTGGAAAGACAGTGGTTGTGACATGCCTTCTCAACTTTTAGTATCCACCCAGGCGGCTCAACAAGAGTTGCTCGTCGATAATATCCTCTTAACATAAAAGGACAATTGTACTTCCTTAACCTACTAAGGTTGCTACGCTGCGACGATGGTTCTGCTACATCTCCTTCAAGATTAATGTTCTTTCCATGTTTTCTATAACTACCGGATTGCTCACAGTGCAGAAATATCCTCTTGTTGGCCATTGATGATTTCGTGGTGATAACCATACAAAACTCATAACCGACCTTTCTAACCCACTCTCTCAGAAGATCCATAGTAGGAAATCTCTCACTAGTCGTAAAATGGGCACTATAGTCGATTTTTAAATATTCCTCATCACTACAGTATCCCTATTTAAAATTACTCAAATATCAATACTACTATACCAATAAAATAAATTATAATGAAACGCTATAAAAAAAAGGTTTACAAATACTTACTTGGAAATATGTATCATCTACCGGCGCAGACAAATCAACCTCCTCCTCCACCGACGTCTCACTAGAAGAACACTCCCGTCCTTCTTTCCAACTACCTGCCCTTGAAGAATTAGTTGAATCGCTTTCAGACGTCATTTTTTGTGTTTCTTCCGATTGGGTTTGATAATTTGGTCATACAACTCCGATTTTATAGACTCCGTCAAAATATAGCCGTTTGCATTTTCAAAATTTTTTGCCGAATCTCGTTCGGAATGGGGTTCCGAACAAGGATTAATTTTTTTTTAATATGACGTCAGCATCTCGTTCGGAACCCCATTCCGAACGAGATATGACGGCATATTAAAAAAAAAATGACGTCACACCTCGTTCGGAATGGGGTTCCGAACGAGATGCTGACGTCATAATTAAAAAAAAAAATTACACCTCGTTCGGAACCCCATTCCGAACGAGGTGTGACGTCATAATAAAAAAAAAAAAAATTCCTCGTTCGAAATGGGGTTCCGAACGAGGTGTAAACCGGTTCGCATATTGCGAACCGGTTTGGCATTATTTAATACAAATTATTTAAATGAAACAAAATTTTTTTTAAAAAATAATTTTTCCCCTCGTTCGGAATGGGGTTCCGAACGAGGGGGTGCTGCCGGGCGCAAAAAGGGTGCTCCCCGGTTGCAACCCGATTACCAATCTTTACAGATAGGGCTTCATATATATAGGCCCTTACTATTTAACGCCCACCCTTTTTGCTATTTACCGCCCAGGTCATCCGTGCGTCACGCATGGATTAAATCCGTGCGTGACGCATGGTTTTAATCCACACGCCACGCACGGAACAAAACCATGCGTGACGCATGGACACAAACCATGCGTCACGCATGGATTTTTTCCCTATAAAAGCCCAAAAACATCAAACCCTACCATTTTGTCATATTCTTCAACAACAACAACGGCGGCTGCAATCCATAACGCACCATTTTACCCCAAAATCCATCTTTCTCATCATCTTTTTTGCATATAAGGTATCTAAACATTAAGATTTCATTGTTATGGTATGGTATTGATGTATATATGAGGTTTTCATGTTGTTTTGATGATATTTACTTCAAAATCCAATGTGTATGTTAATTAGTTGATTAGAAATGATTAAACTTGTAATATATGAATGGATTGTGTACTTTGTTGATAATTTATTGACAAATTTGATATTTTCATGTGTATATAGTTTATTAGGGTTTTGATATTGAATTAGGGTTTTGTGAATTAGGGTTATGAATTAGATTGTTGAAATTTGGTATGGTTTTAATGAAATTATTGAAAAACTGTTATAATTTTGGAAAAAGTGTTGAGATTAGGGTTTGAAAGCCATGGAAAAACTGCAGAACACAATTCTGGAATGTGCAATTCCATGCGTCACGCATGGCTTGAAATTTCACCCCTTAGAATGTGCAATCCCAGGCCTCCAATTTCACCCCTTAGAGCCCATAGGCTCATCAGCCCTAGGTCATATGTGGTGAATTATGATAGAATGGCGTGGAGTTGGGAGGGGATGGATATCCACAGGGCGACCCTGGAGCAGATGGGACCACCTGCGCAGACAGGTTTTGAAGAAGCTCCGGAGTATCTTATGTGGTACATCCCCCGCACTCATCGATTTCTGATACCCGGCAGACACGCTAGCTTGGAAGCACAGCAGGTATTACATTTATCTCATGTAACTTGAGATCTTGATTTTTCTTTAAGTTTGATTTAAGGTAAACATTATGCAAATAGCTGATTTCAATATTTAATTTTATTTGTAGGTTTTTGACAGGGTCTATGATCACTTGTCACCATATGCAACCTTGCCTGATCCGTATGATGTTTCTGCAATGCATGGAGCCATAACCGAGGTCCTTCAAGATATTGAGCCGTGGACAACTATGTATCAACAACATCGGTGGTGATCTTGTTGGATTGGGTTCGATTGTTTTTTATGAACTGTTTGTTTTCAGATTTTCAGGATTGTCCGTTTTTCGTAAGGATTGTTTGTTATGACGTTGTTGAACTTTTCATTTCTGGTTAGACAAATGGATGGATTTGTTGGATTATTTGTTTAGGGTGCACAAGACATAAATCTGCATTCTGTTAGTCAAATGTCGAACCATGCGTCACGCACAGATGAGTTCCATGCGTCACGCACGGTTTGCTTCCATGCGTGACGCATGGAATTGTTAACCTACGCCTATAAATTGACTCCCTCAGCATACCATTTCCACTCATTAATCTCTCCTTTTCACTCCCTCAGCCTGTAAGTTGATTTTTGAAGTTCTTCTTTGAAGCTCCATATTCCACATCTTATTCCTTACTTTCTCACTTGTTTTCTTACATTGTATTACAGATTGGAAACCAACATGGCATCATCCTCATCATCATCTTCAATACCACAAGAAGGCAGCACCATTCAGTGTCCAAATAAGAGGTGTAGGAAGTCTATCACGGTTTTCAGCGCTAATGACAAGATGAGACCAGACCAGTATGGCCGAAGGTTTTTTACATGCCAATGTAACTTCAGGTGGGTGTTTCTTGATCCTGAGTATGACCGTCATCATCTCCGTGTTATGACGAAATTGCTGGAGGAAAACCGGACTATGGCAGCGAAACTGGGAATCTTTAACGAAGAGAAAGATTTGGAAACGGCTAAATGGTGGGTGAAGGAGCTCTATGAGGATTTTGAAGAGAAACCAGCCGATTCTGACGATGCGTAGTGGTCTTAGTATTTCGTTCCTTTTAAGATGTAATGTGAAGTGTCTTGGTGTTTTGTCTTTGTTATGTTCGTTTTAATTTACGTTTCAAGAATGAGTCTTTTTTATGCTGTAATGAATCTGTTTTATTTTGTAATGTATCGGTTTTTTGTTGAAACGTATCTGTTTTATGTTGTAATATATCTGTTTTATGTTGTAATTCTGATGTCTCCTTTTCATAAGACTACTCATATGTCTCCTTTTGACAAGACAACTCATACGTCTCCTTTTGACAAGACAACTCATATGTCTCCTTTTGACAAGACAACTCATATGTCTCCTTTTGAGAAAACAATTCGGAAGTGTTGCAATTCCATGCGTGACGCATGGATGGAATCCATGCGTGACGCATGGAATTGCATTTTTCCTACAGAATGCAGAAATTCCATTTCAGATGCAAAGCACCTATTTCACGTGAAATGTAACCCAGAAATACCACATAAAGACTGAAATGTGCATCAAAAGATACAACCTTACAACATTAGAAGGTCATTCGAAGCTCGAAATAAAATACACATTACAACATTGTCTGGACTGACAATAACTCTTGAACTAGTAATCGTTTTCATCATCGTCTGGAATTGTGATCCTTTGTTTGGACGATTGATGTCCTCCTCTTTTCGGGGGGGTGTAAGCCCCACATCTTTGCCACACTTCGTCATACAAGGCCGCAGCAGATTCTTCACAAACACACAGATAACAAACCAGTTAAGCTTCTGTATGGCAAATCCATGCGTCACGTGTGGATCCATTCCATGCGTGACGCATGGTTCCAATCCATACGTGACGCATGGAAATACAACATGCAGTTTCATTCATCTTTTGTCATGGTTCGTATGATTCTGTTAACCACACTATGTTTCATTAACATTTCAAACATCATACATCATAAATTCAAAAGTCAACATCTTTTGTCATACAACTAATACCTTTAACATGTGAAATCCATAAAACCCAACAAGTCAAACCCCTAAAACAAGTCAACACCTTAAAAACTAATATTATAATACTTTTCAAACATCATAATCACTAAAGTAAACAAAAATTCACAAATCAACATCTTTAGTCATACAACTAATACCTTGAACATTTGAAATCCATTAAACCTAACTAAATCAAACCCTAAAAGAAGTCAACACCTTAAAAATTAATATTATGAACAAGAAATGTTACCTTATTAAGATTGTAACTTGAAAATGGTGCTTCTCCACCTCTTTCATTGGTGCATTCCTCTTCATTCTCCATATAGAAAGAGCTTTTTTGGGATAAAATGGTGTGTTTTGCTCTCAAGAATGTTCAACAATGGAGTTAAAAGGGTTTTGACATTTGAAATATGGAAAGAAAGGAAGATAATAGGGGTTAATGTAGGTGTTACGGAAATGGTAAAAAAATTAATGGAGTTATTACAGTAGGTGAGACAAGACGTGCTTGCTGCATGAGTTCTATCACGCACGGATTTACCCCATTTTCAACAATTTTCATCATCTTTCTACATATAAGGTATGTAAACATTAAGATTTCATTGTTATGGTATGGTATTGATGTATATATGAGGTTTTGATGTTGTTTTGATAATATTTACATATGTAGATCCAATGTGTATGTTATACTTTGATTAGAAGAGATTAAACTTGTAATATATGAATGGATTGTGTACTTTGTTGATAGTTTCTTGTTGAATTTGATATTTTCATGTGTAGATAGTGTAATTAGGATTTTGATACTGAATTTGGGTTTTGTGAATTAGGGTTATAAATGAGGGTGTTGAAATTTGATATGGTGTGGTTTTAATCAAATTATTGACAAACTGTTGAATTTCAGAAAAAATGTTGAGATTAGGGTTTGAGAATAGATATTAGAAAGCAGTACTGAAGTTCTGGAAGTGGCAATTCCATGCGTGACGCATGGACACGAACCATGCGTGACGCATGGTTAGTGACCATGCGTCACGCGTGGAATTGCCACATTCAACATTAAGACTATGCAGAAGTTAATTGAGTATGTAACTATAATTTGGTTATGTTTGTGATTATACAGATGTCCTATTCCGATCAAGAATCTGATATTTCCGATATTAGTACGGCGTCTAGCATGGCAGACAACTTTGATATGCTTGAACGGGAGAGACGTGAACGGGAGAGACAAGAACGTGAGCGACGTGAACGGGAGAGACAAGAACGTCAAAGGGAGAGAGGGGAACCATCCACTAGACCAAGGATGACCGCACGAGAATACAGGAACCTCTTCAAGCCGTTCAACCCTCGTCGTTAGATCTACTTATTATGTTGAACCTTATTATGTTGAACCTTATTATGTTGAACCTTATTGTGTTGCACCTTTGAAGATTGAACCTTATTATGTTGAACCTTATTGTGTTGCACCTTTGAAGTGTTGAACCTTATTGTGTTGCAAGAACTACTTGTTTTTCTTAAGAGTGTCTATTTTGTTGGTATTTTAAAACATGTCGACTCGTTTCACTTTCAAACTAGGTTTCACATTTCAAATATCATAAATCAACATAAATTCACAAATCAACATGTTTAGTCATACAACTAGTACGTGCTGGCATGAGTTCTGAAAAGAAAAACAGTGCGTCACGCACGGTTTATGTCCACGCGTGACGCATGGTTTTATGTTGCAAAATCTTATTTTTATGGTACGCCATACATATTGCGACCTCGTTCGGTTTTCAAACTATGTTTCACTTACAAAGGTCTAAATTTGATTTTCAAGTTACACACATGATCAAATAGACATTATAAGGATTGAAACAAAGTTTCATTCCATTTCGATAAAGTTTCGATGACGTTTTTGTCGAATTGGGCTTTATCGCCTTAAAAAGACACTAAAAATGTGTTTCTTTGCACAATTAACTAGAAATACATTGAATACATTGAATAACCCTAGATTCATATATGCAAATACGTGCGTCACGCATGGATTGTATCCGTGCGTCACGCATGGATTAAATCCGTGCGTCACGCATGGATACAATCCATGCGTTTTCTGGAATGTGCAATCCGTGCGTCACGCACGGATACAATCCATGCGTGACGCACGGATGGCCTGGACGGTAAATAGTAAAAAGGGTGGGCGTCAAATAGAAACTATGTATATATATGGAAAGATTTATTGATACTCTTTTAAGAAAATAAGTTCTTTTAGCTTTTGGATAAATTTTACTACTTATTTTTTTATAATTAGGTAAAAGTATATAAGAAAGATTAATGTGAGAATAACTTTTATTCTATGAATATACGAATGCAAAATTCACATGCAATTTTTTTCACATTAACATGTACATACAAACATAAATATATGCACATTCGCAGATATGCATATCTTTAACGATGTATAAAAAATACATGCATATTCGCAGATGTGCATATCTTTAAGGATGTATCCATATCCAAAGTATATTGAGTGTTATCAAAATATAGAAAGATAGTTTCGTCAATAACAAAGAATATATTGAGTGTTATTAAAACACGTAAGGAATATATTTTTGACAATTTAAAAAATATATTTTTGTATTTCTTATTATATTGGTTAACCGAAATAACCGATTTAGTGTACCGAATTTTTTGGTTAATCGAGAATTACGGTTAGGTAATGGTTATTAGAAATCATTAACCAAACATTTGGTTAAACGACCACGCCGACCCCTACATGCTGGGTTACATATTTACCTATTTATTTACCAATCAAATATTTACACAATATAATAATACATATATCTTAAATTTAAAATTGTAATAAATACTATTATAACTTTATTATGTTAGATTAAAATAAGTGAAATATTTTTATTTATAATTTTCAATTGAAATTAATACAAATCAACGTCATTATGCCTAAACTTCATTCAAAAGAAAAAACATGAAAATACAACAAGTACATAAAATGATAACTTCATGTTTATGATTCGAAATTAACAATTATGTTTCTAGTTTTACTAAGTGAAGAATAACTTCATTTTTATGATCCGAAATTAATAATCATGTTTCAAGTTGTACTAAGTGAAGAATAATTTGATTTTTATGAACCAAAATTAACAATGATGTTTCTTTGTTTTCCCAAGTGAAGAATAGCTTATATAAGAATTATGTTTTTAGTTTGTATTGAGATTGGATGTTAAATAAAATAGTATATTTTAACGTAACCTACATATATTACTACACTATGTAGACTACATTGGCTCGATTCATTTTATTAGAAAAAAGTAACATATATATATATATAAATATGGAAAATGGGTGTCTATGTGTAAATAGAAATGAATTTCAAATACTATTTTTTTATGTAATTTATATTGGTCTAATATTTGGTTGAAGGACTATATAATATTATTTAACTACAAATTTATGAACACTATTGAATCATTTTTAATCAATGACAAAAAAGTAGTCATTGGTTTCAAATTAAGGTTACAAAATGGGACTTGGAAACAAACGTAAATACATCCAAAACAACTCACACCTCAATATTTAGTAATATTATAAAAAAATATACCCCCTCCGTCCCTTAATATAATGGCCATTTGCTTTTTCGACACTATTCACAAACCGAGAGAATCTTCTCGTTTTCTTCCAATATATAAAAATAAATATAGACATGTGAAATCTCGTTTGATTCGTCTCAATGAGTAATTTGACAATATAAAAAAATTATAAATTTTATCATTGTATATTTAGAGATATTAACGTTACAAAACGTGTCTCGACAAATGTGTCAAAAGCAAATGAGAAGATCAATAAGGGACGGAGGGAGTACAACATAATAGCATCCACACATGCATATCTTATCATTTCCACAGCTTTAAACGACGCCTAAACCTAAATGAGGCAGTCAAGTAGGAGACAGAGTTCAGGAATTCTGTTTCCTTGTCCCTGCATAAGGTTCGCACACACACGGTGTTGTAAGAAGGTGCACCTTGTGAATGAGACAGTCAAGTATAAAGCGACACAAATCTCTGAGGAATAAGAACCAGGCCACTGCATTGCCCCCATCTCTGAGGAATAGATCCTCTGGTGGAGCACATGATATACAATAGGCTCTTATTTCAACTACAGAAGAATCAATATTTTCACTCTAAAAACAGAAATAACATTAAAGAAAGGTAGATTTGGGGGTTTACCTTATAGAAGATGAGACCACGACAACTTTTCCAGCATAATAATGGTAGACCTCCCCTCTGAATTTAATATAGCATCATCTTCTGCTGCAGCTTCAAATTCAGCAAACTTGCTCAACTAAGAAGGAAATATCTTCTATAAATTTATCATTCTTTTCTTTCTTCCCTATCATGAGAAGGGTTGTTATTTTATCATCTTCTTCCCCCTCATCTGCCTGGCATTGAAAGAAATAATAGGTTGGAATAAAAACTAAAATAAATTTAATTAAGCTACAAAGTTAAATTAAATGCAAGTAATATTTAGAAAGCGTGTGCATAAATGGAAAAATATCTTGGTTGCCCAATAATTATAGGGACGGTGGATAAGAACACCTTTGCATCCATTACCGAGAAAACATCACAACAATTAACAAAATGGAAAGCTGATACGCTATCCATGGAAGGACGCAAAGTGCTCATAAAAGCCAATCTTTCGGCTCAACCAAACTATATGATGCAAAACTTTATGCTCCCAGCGGAATCACATAAAAAACTAGATAAAATTAACCGGATCTTCCTCTGGAATAAAGGGGATTAGCCGAGCCAGATAATCTGGAAAATTAATCTGGAAAATATTAGCCGAGCCAGATAACCTATGGGTTAAAATTATAACTGAAAAATATCTCAAACAAACTCATATCTTAGACTACAAAAAAAATAAAAAACGATGTGACTCATGGCAATGGACCCAAATGACAAAACTACTTAAACCATTTAAACAAGGGCTCGTTTGGAAGGTAACAGATGGCGAAACCATTAAATTCAGGAAGGATAGGTGGTTCCCTGAGGTATTAAGAGACCAAGTAGTAACAAACACAGTAATTAACAACCAAGAAACAGTTTCCCACTTCCTCCATCACAATAGGACATGGGATGAAGATAAACTAAAACAATATTTCAACAATGTTATGATCCAAAAAATCATATCATATCCAATCCCTACTAACCACATAAGGGATAGACTCTACTGGGAAGCTAGCAAGAATGGCTGGTTCTCCACCAGTAGTGCAATAAAGATGATATATGACAAGAGAAACCTGAATCCATCAAACACTGAATGGATCTGGAAGCTTGATCTGGCACCAAAGATTAAATCTTTCCTATGGAGAATATCAAAAGATGGCCTACCAACAAAAGCTAAACTACAAAATAGGCATATGCCAATAACAACGGATTGCTCTGGTTGCAATCATAGGTATGAAAACCTAAAACACTTTCTATTTGAATGCCCAAGAACCAAACGAATAATATGAAATTTCAGTAGACCAATTATAAACGAACTGAACTCACTAATATATACAAACCAAACACCTAGTGAAATACTAAATGAAATCAAGACAAAAATTTCTAATAAAAAACTAGAGGAACTGGCCACCATCTGGTGGACACTCTGGTTCTACAGAAATAAATAAATCTTTAATATTGAGGAACATAACCAACTACCAAACATCCACCACTTCATCAAAAACCAAATCAAAGACTGAAATCTGGCTAAAAAGGAACATAATACTGATAAAAAGGAGGATACCATCAACCCTACCATAACTAGAAGAAAGAGGAAGAATATCCGATGGACAAAACCAAGACAAAACTTTCATAAAATAAATGTCGATGCAACGTGCCCGTCAGCTGGACCAGCCTCGTATGGTATCATAATAAGAAATCACCAAGGAAACCCAACAACTATCGTAAACAGATGTCTAGGATCCGTTTCACCTATCATGGTTGAGGCTCTCGCAATGCGCTATGGCATTAAGGAGGCTATTCGGCTGGGTCTCACTCATGTTGAGATCGAAGGCGATAATCTTTGCCTTATTAATGCCATAAACGGCGTTTGGGGGTGCCCTTGAGAAATTGACTTAATTATGACAGATATACTTATGTACCTAAAAATGTTCACTGAGAGTCGAGTTTCCCATGTGTTCAGAGAAATTAATGGTGCAGCTGACTTAATTGCCAATATGTACTTCTTATCACCTTCTCCCGATTTTGCATCCTTTCCAGATCTCTCGGATCTCATCCTTCGGGATGTCCTAGGGCGGCCCCACTCTCGATAGTGGACCCCCCTAAATGCTTTCCTAATAATAATAAAAAAAAAACGAAGTTGGAGATTGTTGCCACGTCAGCATAGAGTGGGATCTTTCAAATATTGCTGATTTAGGACGGGAGAGTGTTGGTACGCGTGTGGTCCCCAAGTATTTTGCTGATGATTTAATTCAAGCGCGTGTATCTAACGGAAGGAAGTCTTTTATAGTGTTTCTGTGTTTAGTATAGCACGGCAAAAACCTAATAACTTACTCAGGCATTTATCCAAAAAGTGGGTTTGGATAACCGTGATGAACAACATGAACAAAAGTAGTTTTAATGTTGCAACTGCCATTTTCCCCTTAGCGTGCCATTGTTGTTATGTAATGTACGTTGCACTAAATTTCAGTGTGATGAGATCTCTATATTTAGAGGTTTAGAGAGTGGAGTACGTCATACTAAATTGAGATGATTCAATCATCACGAAATAGGTTTATTGTTAAAACCGTCTTTCTATCTTATGTCCCAATGTATAGGTTAAGCATTTTTTCCCAATGAAAATTGTTTTTCTACCTGACAAAAATATAAACCCATCACAGCAAAAAATATAACTCAAAATCAAAATATTTAGAAATTGTTTTTATTTTGAGCTTTTCATCAACAAAAATCGTTGTTTACAAAGCTAGCTGCTAATCTTTATAAAATTGGTATATGTTAGACCTGGCCAAACTAGGGCCGGCCCGCCTGACCCTCCCAACCCCCCTAAAATTTGGGAGGATACGGGTAAGAGATTTTACCCATAAGGACCAGCCATGTCCGACCCTTTTTTAATGCGGGAGGATCTGGGATTGGAGTCTAGCCTTGAGGGTCGGCCTTACCCGGCCCATATTATATATAGAGGAAAGTTCGGGTGCAAATAACTCTTAACGTAGGAAAAACGAAAAGATTTTGTTCACAAATTACCCGTTAATGTTCATATTTTGGATGGTAGTGTTCATAATATAGGCCACAAAATTTTTTGAACGTTTTAAGTGAGGGAGGCGGTGGCATACTTGTAATTACTGTGAACTTTGATTTTTTTTAATTATTTTCTCAAAATGACCTCAAAAATATTTATTGCCTAAATTATGAACATTAACTTGTTATCTGTGAACGTGAAAACTTCGTTTTTCCTACGTTAAGCTTTGTTCTCACCAGAACTTTTCTCATTATATATAATATAATATTACAATTTTTAATAAAATTTAATTAATAATATAACTAAAGAAAAAGTAAAAATATCAGGCAACCTAACTGACATGTTGCCTTAAATTATATACATTCATTACTTTTTGCTACTTTTTAATGCGGGGATATAAGATTGAATGTTTTAGTAACACGATTTAACCCGGTTCTGATATTTAATTTCTCTGTATAAGTAGTTGAGGGCCGCCCTGAGGGCCCTTATGGGAGGATATGGGCAGCGGAATTGTTCCATTTTAAATGGGAGGGCTTGGCCCGGCCCTGGTAAATGGGTAGAATTTTGAATTAGGCCCTGCCCTGGGCCGGCCCAAGCCCTAGTTTGGCCAGGTCTAGTATATGTGTAGAGAAAGGTTCAGGAAAACAAGATTTATGGTGAAACGAGTGTATCAATGAGAGTCGTTAGATTAGGCTTGATTGACGGTTGGATGATGCACATGATAGATATTAAAAAAAAAGATAATAATCTTTTTTATCACTTACCAAAAATAGAGAGAGAAAGTTGTTTGATGTGACCCTGCCATCGCTGACACCTGTTGAGGAAGAGGAAGTCATGAGTCTTCGCTCACTTGGACCCGTGACTCGATCCCGAGCCAAGCTAATCAGCCAAGCCACGCAATCTCTGGTCCTTCGCACCGTGGCCAACTTCAGTTCCTCTCCAGCAGAGCACTCTTTGAGGTTCCTAACCTCCAATTCCTTAATGCCTCCGCTCACTAGCATGGTTGCCTCTTATTCTTGCTCCAGTTCTCAGTACCAGACTCCAACTCCAGTTCCTGAAGCCAGTTCCCTTGGTACCAGTTCCTCCGAGCTGTGAAGGCCGACTATCTTCTTAGTTATTATTATTATTTCCTATTTTTAGCATATGTTATTAGGTTTAGGGCGTGTCTACTCTCATGCTTGAGAGGCTGACCCTAGTTTCCCTTTTATTATCTTCCTTATTACTTTCTTTACTTATTTTGCAAGATACTCTTTTGTAAAGGCTCGCCTATATATATGGCTTGCCTTCTTCATTAATATCACGTTTAGCTTTTGGATTAATTGATAAAGTCGAGTGCATCTCCTTGTTAATCCCCTAGGCGTCACTAAAACAAAGTCTAACTTCTTTATCCTTTCTTCTTACTTCTAATCTCTTCCCCGGTGGATTTATCTACCAAACATTTTGTAAACCTACACTTTACATCCACTTCATCTCTACAATTCATCCGCTCCATTGTTGTTGCTTGTCGCCACAAGTAACAACATCACTATCATTCAGTTCCCCAGTTACTGTCAAGTCTTCCGCCGCCCTCCGAGTTCCCAAACTCGGCCAGTTCTTGAGAAGGCCGACTCCCTACGAGATCTAGATCGCTCTAGCAAGTCATTCTTGACCTTTTTCGAGGCCAGGAACGCATCAACTGGTATCAGAGCGCCAGGGATCTTGTAAGTCACGTTCTTCTCTTGTTTGTGATTGTCACTCTTCCACTACGTAATCCCCTTCCTCCATCACTTTGAGAGCCTTAGAAATACTCCATATTCGACCTTCATTCACCTAAGAACCCAGGAAGATCAGATCTTGTTCGAAACCCTAGGAGAATTTTTTTTTTCCTTATCTTGCTAGCCGTTTCCCTTATCTTGTTAATTTCGATTTCTTGCAATTTAATTGATAAGTATAGAGATTATTTGATTTGCATATCTAAGGAAAAAGATAATATATAAAAGATTTTCTCTTTCCTTGTTTGTTGGCCGAAATATTCTCTCTTGTGCTCAAAAGATCTTGCTTGCACCCTACTCTAATTTCTTTCCTTGTGTAAAAGCTTTGACTTTCCTTGCATATCTTTTGCATATAGTTATTTTCGGATCCTAACAGAAAAGGGGAATCCGAAATCAAAAAAAAAAAAAAACGAGTTCGAAAACAATTTCATCCAAAGCCAAAATAAGGCAAGTTTGAGATATCACTAGTCAAAGTTTCCATCTTCTTGCCTCTCCATCGTCTAGGTTTGCATACTAGGAAGTTTGAATCTTTTTGCTTCTTCTCCTTGTGTTTGCTTATTCGAATTCTTTCTTGCTGTTCATTGAATTGTTCAACTTGATTGCTTGATATTGCTTGATTGCCTTCATTTCCCCCCTGACCGCCCTCACGGCTTTGCTATTCACAGTAACCCGACAGTGTTGTCACTTGCTTGAGTTGTGCGTGTTTTACTAGATTGTTTTGCCTTTGATATTGCTTGTGCTACTTGATACTCGCAATGGTGAATGATCTTGTTGTAGGTAACGTGACTCTAGAGGACAAAGAGGGAGACCAAAGTCAATCAACAGGAACTAAGACTCAAGTTCCACCATTCCAGCAACCCCCATTGCTTGAAGATCCGCCCTTGAATCAAGTCGTGGAGCAACAAGGGCAGACAATACAACATTTGCTCCAAGAATTGACGGCAGTAAGAGCTAAAGTTGACTCTTCAAGCCAACATAGTCCATCGGGGCCGACCCCGGAAGTGCACATTGATGATGGTGTCCAATTCCCAAAGTCAGACACTAGTGCCAAGTTCCCTAGCCGTGACAAAGGCAAGCAAGTTGTGGCCTCAACTTCACAAGTTCAACCACCGCAACGACTTGCCTCTTTAATTGAATGTCATCAAGATGCAGCAAAGTTAAAGGATCGCCGCACCCATGTCGAGCACAAGGACACCGACTCCAGGGATCGTGATGATGAGCGTCACGACCGCCACAAGAAGCACGACGCAAGTTTGCCCACACCCAGTGACTACAAGAACCGAGATCAGAGTTCCCATCCCACAGGTAGGTATCACTCGCGTCGTCACAACACTGCTTCGACAGTTCCCTTCAACATTGACGATCATCTTCACCACCAAAGTCCCAGATCACGACCACCTATTGGTTGTAGCTCAGCCCCTGAGTCTAATTGAGATGGTTTTGAAGAATTTGATGATGAGGACTTCGCCCATGCTGGAGTTCCCAATCCTGGTAACCTTCACGCTCCTCTGGGAGTTCCTATTGAAGACATGGAGGTCCCTCCAGATTATATTTTTCCGGCTGCTCTTCCAGTCCACCGTTATGAGGGACGTCGTGAAATAGGTCAGTATGAAGCCTGCTATGGACGCAGAGAACAACATCAGTTCCCTGCGCAGCGCCGAGAACGCCAGCAGTTCCCTGCACCGCGCCATCCAAGGCGCCAAGGTTATGAGGATGTTGACGATTATGACCATGACAACCGTGGTTTTCATCGTCATGCACCTAGATATGATGAGCCTTTACCTGACCCTCGCCGCTATGAAGCACATCGTCCAGCCGTGCCCGGTCACACCGCTCGCCGCGATATCAAGGTAAAGATTGAATTTTTCTATGGCTTATATGATCCCGGTGTTTTTCTTGATTGGATGCAGGCTACAGACCATGTCTTAAAGCATTGTCACTATGAGGAAGCCGAAAAAGTTGAGATATCCACTCTCCACTTCAAAGACGCTGCTCAAACTTGGTGGCACCGCTTCACTTCAGACCGCGTTCGTCGCAATCTTGAACCCATTTCTACTTGGGATCAGCTAGTCTTTTTCATACCTAGAAAGTATGTTCCCACTGGTTATAGGAACCAGGTCCGAATGGAGATAGCTATGCTCCGCCAAGGCACCATGACACCTCTTGACTTCTTCGCCAAGATCGAGGATCTCTACTTCAAAGCTAATGTCAGTGCCGCTCCCACAGCCCTACGCACCAAGTTTTTGAGTGGTCTCAATGCTCCCATTCGAGATCAACTTGAAATTTTTCCAATCAAAGATCTTAACACTTTGGTGCACACAGCTATGCAACTTCACTACCAGCTTCTTCGCAAGAAGAACACTTGGCCAACTTTGGGTCAATCCAGGTACAATTCTGACTCTTCCAGTTCCCTTTCTACTAAAGTGAAAAATTCCTCTTCGCAGGGAAAGATAGGAACTAGTTCTCGCCCGGTTGCAGCACCCCCACAACGCCCCTCAGCGCCTTATCCCGCAACTCAGCAACCTGTCCACACCAGTGACATAGAATGCTACAAGTGTGGTGGACATGGTCACTTGAAGCGTGATTGTCCAAACACCAAGAGAGTGTTCTTCAACCAAGCCACCGGCTATGAGTCCTGCGTAGTTGAGGAACCAGAAGAGGAACCAAGTGATGAGTTCCCTAGTCAGGAAGACGTGGATGCTTATGCTTGTGCCCCACATGAGAGCAATGCCTATGCCCCACTAAGTCTTGTTACTAGGTGTTTGTGCCTAAAAATACGACGAGTGTGGAACGCGTGAAGAGCTACGCGTAGGAAGACTGTGTCGACGCGACGAGAGAAATGAAGGATGTCGTCGACGTGACGAGACGTGGCAAAGGTCTCGTTTATCTTGAAGATTAGGTCGGCCGAGCGTATTTTATCTTATTCCTTAATATATTATTGTAATTGGTAAAAGATACGGTAAAGAATATCTTTTACCTTGTTTGTTATATCGTTATTTAGATAAAAGGAAGAGATAAGATCTCGTTTCCTTAAAGATATTATTAGGGTTAGCCTATAAATAAAGGTCAACGCCTGTTTTGTAATCATTCAGCCACCATTACGAGTAATACTAAGTTCAAGCTTCAACCCTAAATTCTTCTCTCATTCTATATTGTTCTTGAGTGTTGAGATTATACCGTACTCTTTGATCTTTGCCCTACTATTGCTTAGTTATCTTCTCGTAGGTAATTTCGCTACAAACAATTGGCGCCCACCGTGGGGCAAGATAAAAAAGGTATCGTCTTTCCATACGAAAAGAGCTTCTTTTTTGCAGGAAATCATGACAAGTCCGATCAACAGCCCGCGTGATGGTGAAAAGAGATCCGAAGAAGAAGATCACATAACGGTTCCTCTCGTTCCGACGGAAGAAAACACGGGAAAAAAAATCTCGAGAACACTCCTGGCGCTCCAAAGGACAACGTTCCCACAAAAGAGAAGGGGAGGAGCGGCGACATGACCAACGTGACCTCAGTCAGAGTCCACTTCGACACCCTCCAGAAGGCGTGGACAGAAGCTAAAAACGCCAGGGAAGAGAACACGTCGGGACTCACCAGAGAGAACGAACGACTACGCTCCATCATAAAAGAGCTTAGGGCAGAGTCAGCGAAGCCACTCACCTATGTTCGTAGTCAAAGCGTCGTTCGCCGCCTAGATATGGATGCTATCGCCGAAGAAGGAGAGGATTATGGATCCCAAGAGCAACGAAACACCATCCCATCGAGAGAAACGAGTCAGAAAGAAAAGTCTAAAGAGAACTTGACTTCGGACGCCGTTGTTGCGCTCGTAGCACAACAAGTCGGAGCCTTAAGGAAAGAGATGATGTTAATACCCGGGGCTCCCAAATCCATATTCCCTGAACACGAGTTCGGATTTCAAGAAAGCCCCTTTGTTTCCGCTTTCGCCGTCCAGAAGATTGCCAAGAAGTTCTCCGTCGCCGATCTTCCCGTCTACGACGGGTCAGATGACCCGGAAGAACACGTCTTACTCTACAAGGCCAAGCTCTCCACAAGTCCAATCGAGCCAGAATTAAAAGAAGCAATGACGTGCAAATTCTTTAGCTCGACGCTGAAATGTCTAGCCTTGACGTGGTTTATCCACTTACCCAAGGGAAGTATCTCCTCCTACGCCGAACTCTCCAACCTGTTCCGATTACAATTCTCCAACAGTAAGTTGTTTGCAAAACAACCCTTGGATCTCCATAACATGCGTATGAACAGGGGCGAAACTATAAGGGCCTTCTTGAAGCGTTTCAACGACGAAAAGATTACAATCCCAGATTGCAGCGAGGCTACCGCTGCCGACGCGTTCAGACGCGCACTCCCCCGAGACAGCGATTTGTACAAGGAGTTAACGAAGACTCGTCCTGCTTCATTTATCTCGATGAGAGAAGGAGCTATGGAAGCCATACGCCTTGAAGAAGACCTCCTAAGTCACGCTGAAGAAAAGCCTCGATCTCCACGTAGACGTACCCCTCCGCGCAAAGATTCTCCCCAACGGAAGGATGGCGAATGTTACGATAGAAGAAACAAGCCGTTTCATAGAGAACCTCCCATGGTGCATAACGTCCGCGAAATCAATAACGTCTACGCGGTCGAAAGAGGTGTATACATGAAGACCGACGCGTTGAGGGTTATGAACGCGATGGAAAAACTCCATGACGTGAAGTGGCCTAGAAAACCAAATCCCGAAAAGAAATCAGGATCAGGAAGAGGATACTGCGAGTTCCACAATGACTCAGGACATCCGACAGATAATAGCTATACTCTGAGGAAAGAAGTTCTACGTCTCCTGAAAAGAGGCGACCTGTTAGATTTACTTTCCAAAGAGGGAAGGGACGCGTTCGAAGGAGCAAGAAAAGGAAAAAGATCTGAAACGCCACCACCTCCTTCATCGAATCGCTCAAGGACAATCAACAAATCTTCGGAGGCTCCCACATAAGTGGCCATACCGCCTACGCCGCCAAAAGAAGCATCAAGGCATTACACGGCGAAGGAAGTGTTGTACCAATCTACCATGTCACGTTCGAAGAATCCAACGGGAGTGTAGATCACCACGATGGGTTAGTCATCTCCTTAACCATTAGTAGTTGCAAGGTTAAAAGAATCCTCGTCGATAACGGAAGCTCGGCCAACATCATCACCTTATCCGCGATCAAGGAGCTCGGATTATCTAGCGACGATGTGGTGAAAAAGTACATCCCTTTAGTAGGTTTCAGTGGCGAAGTCGCCGATATGCTAGGAGAAATCACCCTAACCACTCTAGTGGAAGGGGTCAATATGCAAACCAAGTTCGTAGTGATGGAAGCCGAGTCGCCCTATAACATAATCCTAGGAAGGCCGTGGTTACACGATATGAGAGCTATACCTTCAACGTACCATCAATCCCTGAAGTTTCCATCTCCGTGGGGGATCCAAGAGATCAAGGGTGAACCACAAATAGCAAGGGAGTGCTACAGCATAGGAATGAAGAGTACGACCAACGCGTCCCTAGAGAAAAAGAGTAAGGCGTAGCAATTAAAAGACCATGGAGAACAAGTAAGATATGCTCAACGGAGGCTCTACGAAGTAAAAGAGGAAATAGGCCGAGTAGGCGACGAGATATACGTCCTAGAAGTAAAACCCTACGTCATCCGAAGAGTAGAGAAAAGGAAAGCGTCTTCATGGTCTGGATCATCGAATGATAAAGAATCAAAACGCCTGAAAACACGGAAAAGCCACAGAAAGTCTAAGAAAGAGGCTAGGGGTAGAATAATTAGCCCCGAAGCGTCAAAGAAAAAGCCGTCCAAGAAGCAAGATAAGGGCGTCGATAAGCACGTCGCGTCTCTACGGAAACGTAAGCAAAATCTCCATGTTCAAAAGTGGAAAAAATTTATGGCAGAAAACCCTGACTTAAGCTACATGTTCTTGAAGCACCACCCACCGTAAAGACACCATCAGGAAAGAGTTTGAGATACTTCTATGCGCCTTTTGATTCCCATTTATTTCCCTTTGCATGAGTAGGATTAAGTTTTTAATAAGAACGCGTCGTTATCATCAAGTCAAAGCGACAAGGGGTCGCGACGACTATTGGTAGGCGTCAGAGTCAATGTTTGTTATCGCATGATGCATCTTTTATTAATATACAAGTAAACCTTTCTTTTCAACGTGTTAAGCATGCTGAGTTGTTTCAATTCCGTGACCTGCTCTGTGTCTATTAAGAGAACGTGCCTCTTGAGTACGGCGTACCAAATAAGAAGCAAGAAGGCCGCGGTGAAAATCCGCGCCGGGGGCGAATTTCGTTAGTCTACGTGTTTGAGGCTTCATCTACGCGTAGGCAACGTTAGCCGAACCGCCGACTCTGAGTCGACGCTTCCCATGATTGTTAGCGACGTGTGGCAATGGTCATGGGAATGAAGCCCGGTACCTCACGAAGTCGGTCGGATCCTCTGAGCAAACAAGGTCGAACCTATTTGACACGATCATTCTCCAGGAATGCGTCTTCACGCCTTCCAGCCCCTCTGAGAGTCATGAATCCACGGGAAAAATGCCAAACCGGCAGGGATGCATCCACCGACATCGTAAGTCCTAACAATCTAGAAATCGGACGCTACACGATGAATAGGCCCGTCGATTAAAAGAGTTCGACGTCTACCTAATGCTAGCGTGAGGCAACGGACCCACCTTAAAAGTAAGGGGTAACGTCACAAGCTAATAAAAATCACACGCTGACCTATGTCCGCCACTCGCTTCAGGGTTCGGAGGAAATGCTGGACCCAACCTTCATGTAAGCCGACAACGTAACTAAAGCAGCCGCAATGACCATATCACCTTATTAAGTAAATGAAGCCCTTTAACACGTTCGCTACGAGCAAAGTATCATACTAGGGGTAGAAAATCACACCCTATAAAGAAAAAGTAGCAAAAGAGAAAACCAAGAACCAAACCTACGCACTCGTAAACAAGCTACGCGTAAGGGGTTAAGCGAATTAGAATCAATAAAGGAAAAAGTTCTAGACGTACACAGAACAAGATATGTGTACCGAAGCACAACGCATAAAAAAGGATATCAGAACCAAAGAAAGAGTAAGCTCCCAAGACGTCTCCGACGCGAAGAACAACGCACATGACGCGAAGAACAAATGAAGTGAGCATAAGAATATTTGGTAGTTCTAACCTAGTCTACGAGGAGCCTAAGTCAAACCTACCCAAAGGGGTAGGATTATGCCAAGAAAAAGAATGAGGAGTGCCTAAAAGATAGCAACAACGTGAAGAACAAGAAAGCCGACAACAATAAAACACTATCACCAAAGATGTCGATCTGGATTCAAGGAAAAAAACATTAACAATGTTCAAAAAAGAAAGAAGCGATCCAACTACAAGCAACGTGTACAAATACCCTACGCAAAGAAAAAGATAAAAATTACAAGGACTTGGACTCGCCCTCAGACGACCCGGAGCTGGACACGCGACCATCACTTTCCTCTTCATCAGCCGCAACCTCCTCCTCGTCGACACGTTCTCCGCCTTCAGCATCTACGACGTCGGGATGAACACCTGCGGGAGGTTCCGGAAAAGCTTCCCTAAACTCAGCACGTCGCCCACCAGATCCCAATCTTTATGCTTACCAGCAGCGTACTCCTCATAAACTTCAACCCTGAACAACTAAGACCAATATACCTTCGCATCCTCCAAATCCTTGTCATGCTGCGCCTCGTTCCTTTCCACATCCGCCCGCAAAGCACTGAGTTTCCCCTCCAAATCCTCGATCCGCTTGGTGATCGTCTCGTTAAGAGTAAGAACCTCAGTAACCTTGTCCTTTGCCGCCTTCTCCGCGTCGCGAGATTTCTCCAATAAACCACTTAGACGCGTAACCTCCGATGAAGCATCAGACACCTTTTTCTCCAACGCCTCCATCCGCTCCGGATACTTAGACAAGAGCGTCCAAGCGCATAATGACGCTTGAATCCCCTGAAAAAAGGAACGAGAAAAATAAAAAAGAAAGCTCATGAGAAAATCGTCAAAGAAAGTAAGAGTTGCGATCTTACCTGCCATTGAGCAGCGAAAGCCTCTCCCATAACGTCGACAGGATCCATCGACGCGTAATGGTCAAGGGACGACGAAGAACGAAGCCCCATCAAAGCTTTTAGAAGCTCCCTTCCCAGAGCGAAAACATTCGAAATCACACAAGGAAAGTCATCTACAGACGAGTATTTTTCCTCGGGAACCTCGACCACTTTCTCCTTTCCCTTCCTTGAGCACGTCGCCTTAGCCGGAGAAGGAGATGGCGTGGATTCCAAAGTAGCCATGAGATCAACGTCCAAGGGAGCAGTGGATGAACATCCTTTTATGGCAGGGTGCTTCTTCCTCGACGTCACGAGATCAGTGGCAGACTCTTCACGAGCACGAACGCGAGAAATCGAAGCTGCACCACCAACAAAGAACAAATAGTTAGAACGCAAAGTATAAAGGAAAAAGTCGAAGAAAGCTGACGTGGAAAACAACCGGCATACCAGATGGCGTCGCCGGACCACTACGATGACCCTCTCCGTCATGACCATAGAAGGTCTGATCAACTTCAGGAACCGCTAAGAGCGCGGCTACCGCCTTTTTGGACGTCGCTTGGTCTTAAGAGCCTCCGCGTTGATTGGGAAGAACGTAAAGTTACACGTAAGTAAAGCACTAACAATATTTTCGGAGATAGATTTGAAGGGTGGCTACCATCAAATCAGAATGAAAGAAGGCGAAGAGTGGAAAACAACGTTCAAGACCAAGTATGGCCTCTACGAGTGGCTAGTCATGCCATTTGGTCTCACCAATGCCCCCAAGCACATTCATGCGTCTCATGAACCATGTTTTGAGACACTTCTTGGGCAAGTTTGTTGTTTTCTACTTTGATGACATTCTTGTTTACTCTCAGAGCATAGAGGATCACACGAAGTACTTACGCCTTGTTCTTGAATGCCTTCGCAAAGAGAAACTGTTTGTTAATCTTGGGAAATGCACATTCTGCACCGACTCCACCATCTTCCTTGGCTTTGTTGTTTCCAAAGATGGTCTTCTTGTAGATGAAGAGAAGATTCGAGCAATCAAAGAGTGGCCCACCCCTACAACGACCACAATGGTAAGATCTTTCCTTGGTTTGGCTGATTTCTATTGCAGATTTGTGAAGGACTTCAGCAACCTTACAGCGCCCCTTCATCAGCTGACCAAGAAGGGAACTGTGATCGACTGGGTTTTCAAGCACTGAAAGATGCTCTCTGCCATGCTCCTTTGCTCCAGCTCCCTGACCTCTCTAAAACTTTTGAAGTCGAATGTCATGCTTCCAATTTTGGCATTGGAGGCGTGCTGGTACAAGACCGCAAGCCGATCGCCTACTTCAGCGAGAAGCTCACGGGTGCCACCCTTAACTGCCCCACTGATGATAAGGAACTGTATGCTTTGATACGAGTATTAAGGACTTGGCAACACTACTTATGGCCAAAGGAATTTGTGATCCATTCCGATCATGCAACGCTCTCTTACTTGAAGAGCCAAGCCACTCTAGGTCGGAGACATGCACGCTGGGTTGAATTTATGGAGACTTTTCCATATGTGGTCGTGCATAAGAAAGGAAAGGAGAATGTGGTAGCCGATGCCCTTTCTCGCAGGTACATTCTTCTTACTTCCCTCGATGCTAAGATTCTTGGTTTTTCTATCATTAAAGACTTGTATTTAGTTGATGACTATTTCAAGCCTATTTTCGAGGAATGCTTACCCAAAGGTGAGAGTGCAACCTTCTTCCTTGATGAGGGTTGTTTGTTTAAAGCATGGAAAATGTGTATCCCTAGTTTCTTTCTTAGGAACCTGCTCATTAAGGAGTCCCATGAAGGTCGTGGACACTTTGGGATTAATAAGACGTTAGCTGCCTTAAGAGAGTACTTTTTCTGGCCCAAAATGATTAGGCATGTTACTCGCTTTTGTAGGAGTTGTGTAACTTGTCAAAGAGCCAAGTCTAGATCGAGTTCCCATGGGTTATACACTCCCCTTCCAGTTCCCTGGTGATGCGCGCCTGGTCTCCGGGAAGCCAATTGCGCTAGAAGATCTTTGACAAAATACCTTGGAAGTGTTGGATGGATGTCTTTTGAGGGGTTCGTAGGTAGAGATGGGAGTTTGCAGCGGAAGATTTGGATATAGACGTCAAGTTTCCTTGACGAATTAGGATATGAATGACGAGCTAACTCGACAAGTTGTTTGGTGTGAGTTTCGGCTATGGTGATTGAGGAACACTCAAACGAAGGGAAGTTTTGGCTAGGGATGTAGAAGATAGGGATTAGAAGATATGGGAACTTATGAGGCTAGGGATGTAGACGAAAGGGACTAGAGGATATGGTGAAGGAGATGAGAAGATAGAGCCCGAAGGAGTTTGTGACGCCTAGATCAAGAAGAGGAGGAATGCTTCGTCTCAACAAGGTTCTTGATTCAATGTTCTAAACGTGCCTTTACAATGATGGAGGCAGCCAAATATAAAGGAAAGCAACAAGGAAGAAAACGTCTAAAACCTAGGGTTTGCAAGAGAGAGTCGGCGGCTAGGGTTAGGCTAGGTTTGGGCGAGCTTGGGCTTGAGTGCCAAGAGCCCAATAGGACGGCCCAAACCATGCAAGGCTAGACCACTCCATATTTAGAAACTTTCTAAAAATAGAAAGTTCTATAACGCTAGCAAAACCCGAGACGAACAACTTTCTAAAATTGGAAAGTCTCCGAACATGGGACCGAGACAACAAATCCCAAATAGAGACAACAAATGCAAATAGGGACAACAAATCCCAAATAAAAGACAACCTAATGTTTGAGACAACAAAAAAAGATAGCGACAACAAACCAAATAGGCGCGCCTTGTAATGATCTTCACCTTCGAGCGATCTCGGCGTGGAGAAGGGCCACCAAGGCGCTCAGTCCAGACTCGTCGGCAACTAGGGGGTTGCGCTTAATGTGGGCCCTTGTGCACCCGAGCTGGAATTGTAGATGAGCCTTCATCAAGGCTATGTGATTTGGGCGCCGACGCGGGCGGAGGCTTCTCGGCGTTGGAGGGTTGGATGGAGGTTTCCACGGGCGCTCAGTGGTGCGCTCGAACCCTGGAGGTGGTCCATGGACAAGGCCAGAAGATGGCTCGACAAAAGTGGACAGACGCTCGGAGAAGTCTTCGAGCTCCACTTTGATGGGCGCAAGTGGCCGTTGTCCGGGCGCTGGGCGTCTGGGCTCTAGCATGGCTGGAAGCTTGGCTTGGAGAGCTTTGGCGTGGCCTAAGTGTCATGGCATGACATGGCGGCTTCTTGCGCTTGACTTTCTTCCGGGCACCTAACCTCAACTTGGGTTGAGTCTTGGTGCTTTGGCGATACACCTTGTTCATTTCAGCCAAGATTCTCCGGGTGTGTGGAGTGAACCTCGGAGGAGCCACTAGGCTAGTCATGGAGCTAGGCAGGGGCGCATCACCCTCCCCCACTTGGTTGTGAAACGTCCCCGTTTCACGCAAATTGAGACTTGCTCCAATGACGTTCCTGTCCGTCCCAAGCTGCAAGAAAACACCATTTCCCAAAGCAATATGAAGTTTATAAGTAGGGAAATAATGCTTACCAAAACCATAGAATTGGAATTGAGGTTCTGGCGGCGCACGCGGGGAGGAAAAGGGTGGCCAGAATGGTCGCGCACCTTGAACAATTTCCAGGGCAATGTTGGACACGCAGCATGTGTCCATTTAATCATGAGAAACGCTCGAAACAGAATTCGAGTTGCCTGAGTGGATAGTGAGAACGCCTTGTGCTTCTAGTGGCGCACGCGGCTGATGCGATTGTGGCCAGCTTGGCCGAGCACTTTTGACAATTTCCCGAGCAATATTTGGCACACAGTATGTACCTTGGATATCATTAGGAGCGCTCGAGACAGATTGCAAAACGCCCGAGTGGTTGGGGAGAACGCCTGTGAACTCTTTTATCTCTAGGTTGGGCGCCGGGATTGGTCTTGTAGTTCCAAACTCAGGGGCCTCCAACCTTCTTTGTGCAGCGTGCTCATGAAAATTCCATCAACCATCTTAAGTGGGTCGAAAGACCAATTGTGTTGCTTGGCCAAGCTTTGGAATTTCTCAACAATTTTGTGCATACGCACCATGGCTTGTACTTTTGGTGTTGGCTCCGTCTCTGTCTTCCTAGTCTTATGGTCTTGCAAAATTTGGTTAGGAGACATAGGCAAAAGCCTCACACGAATATCATTATGAGTAAAGGTATACTCATTCTCAAAGCTATTATGAAATATGTTCCTATCAAATTGCCACGGCCTACCTAACAAGATATGCGTAGCATCCATTTTAACCACATCACAAAGTACTTCATCATGATAGTTCTCAATAGAAAAAGCAATCAAACATTTCTTATTAACAACATCACTCCCTTGGGAAGAAATCCATTGTAAGCCGTATGGAGTGGGGTGAGGAGAAGTGGGAAGAGCAAAGTAATCGACTACCTTGTCACTCAAGAGGTTTGAGCAACTACCGCCGTCAATAATCAAACTCAAGTTTGCCTTCTTACCTTTGACATTCACCACGCAAGTTTATTGGAACAAATTGGACCTTTGCTCGCGATGTGGGGCTTCCTTGACATGTAGGGTGCGTCTTGTCACTAAGGCAAGAGCCATGCCATCATTTGTTGCTTGTCTATGACAAGCATAAGCATCATAGTCCTCGTATTCAGCCACCAAGGTCAAGGCCGTAGCCACTTCTTCTTTCTTTTGGTCTCCTTCTTCTTCACATGACTCATATTCTCCACTTTGAGTCATTAGGACCTTCTTGGGATTAGGGAAATTGCGACGTATATAACCTCGTCCAACACACTTGTAGCACTCAATGTCGGTGATTTTTGGTGGAGGCATTGCCGCCTTGTCCTTTTCTTTGGAGCTCGATCCTTGTTTCAAAACGCTAGAAGAAGAGGGATTAGTAGAAACCGAAGGTAAGGGAGTAGAATCATACCTTTTTTATTGTGACGCTGGCCATGCTCTTTTCCTTACTAATTGATTGTGCAATTGCATGGCTGCATGCGTCAAGCTATTGATGTGCTTGATGGTAAGGACCTCGAGTTGGTCTCTCAAAGTAGTGTTGAGACCGCTAAAAAATTTCGCCCTCAAAGTCGAAGGTGAAGCACTTACTCCAGCTTTGAAGTGCATGTCTTCCAACTTTGCAAAGAACTCCAATGGTGTCATCGTTCCTTGTCTACACATTGCAATCGCCAACTTCATCTTGTTCTTGAAGTCGTTCGGGACATATTTTCTTGTCATAGGAAAGACAAGTTGATGCCATTGTCGAATAGGTCGAAGATTGTGTCTCTGTCTATCTTGGACAAGCCTATGATACCATGTCCTCGCAGCCCCGGTGAAATGAAGTGTTGCCACTTCAACCTTCTCATACTCATCATAGTGATTGTTTGTAGCGAAATTACCTACGAGAAGATAACTAAGCAATTGTAGGGAAAAAATCAAAGAGTACGGTATAATCTCAACACTCAAGAACAAGGTAGGAATTTAGGGTTGAAACTTTAGCTTGGTATTACTCGAATGACGACTTAGATACTTACAAAGCAGGCGTTAGCCTTTATTTATAGGCTAACCCTAATAATATCTTTAAGGAAACAAGATCTTATCTCTTCCTTTTATCTAAATAACGATATAATAAACAAGGTAAAAGATATTCTTTAGCGTATCTTTTACCATTTACAATAATATAATACAAAATAGGATAATATATACTCGGACGACCTAATCTTCAAGATAAACGAGACCTTTTCCACGTCTCGCCACGTCGACGACATCCTTTATTCTTCTCGTTGCGTCGAGATAATTCTTCTACGCGTAGCTCATCACGCGTTCCATACTCGTCGTATTTTTAGGCACAAACAATACCCCTAAGGCGTCTTACAGGGCTTAACGTCTAGTGGAGCTGGGAGACACCTTCTTTCTTCAAGGAATACGTCTTCACTGTACTAGGAACGCGTTGATGATTACGTCACCTGAATTTTTAATGTCGTCGCAGAGCTTAGATAGTCATTCTTCTTCAATCATTTCCGTGTGGCGGGCGAAGAGCTTCGTTATCCGTGCCGATAACGTTCAATTATAACGGCTAGTTTCTCAACGGCTATAATGCCGTTGAACTTTCTCCCGCTTTCTTCGCGATCTCTTTGGCTATATATGGAGAGGATCTCCATTTTCCTCCTACTTCTTTTACAACTTATCCACTCTGATTATCTCTTGCTTTCCCGTTCGCTTATAATTCACACAGATCATTTGCCTCTCCTTTCTTCAAATTTCTTCTTCCATCTCTTAGCATCCTAAAATGGCTTCTTTCTACGTACCAAAATTCATCTTGAAGGACTCCGATTGTAAATCGTCGGAGGCGCGCGACGTCGAGAGACTGAGATCATTGGCGAATCTTGGTCTCGAGGTTGAGATTGAGATGCCTCCTCAAGGGGTATCTGCCAACGCCTATCGCCCAGGGTGGATTGCGGTATACGAATACCCTTTCCTTACCGGTCATCAGTTTCCTTTCTCACCGTTGGTGAAGGCGTTCATGCTCGCACTAGGGGTCATCATAGGCCAACTTTTACCGGGCGTCTGGAGAATCTTTGGTGCTCTAGACGACGTGAGGGGGAAACACGGCGTTGAGATTGTCTTTGATGACCTTGCTTACTCCTTCAACATTCAAACTAAAACGGTTGGAAGAGTGGGTCTTAGATCGAGACCTAAGGCGGCTAAGATCGCCATCGAGGGAAGTCAGGCTGATCGTCACTAAGCCGACTCCTTTTATTTTGTCAAAAAATCAACTCTTGGCGAGGAGTGTTCTTGGTTGATCGAATGTTGGAACCCTACGAGTGAGTTTGCATTTCCTTTCTTTCGGGTCTCTGTTGCATACGTCGTCAATCGTTGATGCCTTACTTTTTCTCGTTCTTCCTTGTAGTAAATGCGGATGTTATCGTGGTGAGGCGAGAAACTAAGAAGGTTATTGACAGACTTCTTGAGATCCCTGAGAGTGATCGAACTTTTCATGGTCACGACGGGAAGGGTCACCGCATTGCTTCTACGGCCCTGACAGGTAATGTATTTGCGTTCTTTTACTTGGTTTTCCTTTTTCTTTTGCTTTGAGGGTTCTAACCCTTTTCTTTGTTGATCTTTTAGTGTCCGCTGATCTTTCACGCGTTCGTAGCGGAGGACAATCTGCGTCTGCTCTTATTGCGTCGCGGAAGAGGAGTCGTACTGGAGAGGGAACTGCTTCTGGGGTTCCTATCCATATCACGCCAATGATTTCTCTCGTCTCGTCTCCATCTCCTTCTTCAACTCCGGCGAAGAAGTTGCGTAAGGGTAAGGAGAAGGTTGTTGAGAAGTTGAGCTTTGATTACGACACCATGGACGACTTTCCGACAGTTATCTCTCGTGTCGTCGCGTCTGGAATATCGTTCTTTCCCGCCATGAAAGGGCTTCAAAATCCCCCATCGCTCGAATACTATCTACCGATGGAGACGGAAGATGTGATAGGAGAAGCTCTTGCTACGCAATGGCAGGTAGGTTTTCTTGCTTTTTATGCTGAGTCTTTTGTCTTTGATTCTATTCTGATTTCTTTATATTCACTTTTTTAGGCTTTTCAATCGCCGTTGTGCATCTATGGGCGCTTCTCTGATTTTGTCGCTCGGATGAAAGCTATGGAGGCCAAGCAATCGGCCGACGAGGCAAAGATTAACGAGCTTAATGCGACGGTTGAGGCATCGCGTAAAGATGAGAATGAAGCTCAAGAAAAGGTTGCTGCGACGCTTAAACTCCACGTCGATCTTGCTAAACAGGTCGAGGATTCGAAGGCGAAGATTTCTGCCCTGGAGGACGAGAAGGCTAAGTTGGAGAACAAGCTTGCTTCCGAGATCAAGGAGCTGAAGCTTTACTGGTCTTGTCTTTCTCGTGTGGAGGTTATTGAACAGTATGTTGCTGGTCAATACCATGGTTGGGACGCAGTGAAGGAGCGGAGGGAGTTTCATGAAGCGTTCGCGGAGCTCCCTGAAGGCGTCGAGGAGGGACCTAAGCCTATGAATCCTCCGGCGAATCCTCACGTCATGGAGGATGACGTCCCTCACCTTAACGAGGTAGACCCTAATGATGGCGTCGAAGACGACGAGGGTGTTGGTGAAGAAGACGTCGTAGAAGACTCCGAGGACGAGGGCGGGGATGAACGTGAATATGAAGACGGGGATGGTTCTTCATTGAGATCTTCCGAGTCTGATAGCGACTCTTCTTGATTTTCCGGGGTCATGCTTCCCTTGGGGTTCTTAGACGTCTTCTTTTTCTTTTGTTTTACGCGTCGCCGTTCTTCGGGGCGTTTTCTTGTAAATATCTCCATTCTTGCCCTTCATAACGGGCCTCTATAATATAACTTTTTGTAATTACTTACTTGTTGATGAAGACGTCTCCAAGATCTTCTATGTTTTGAGTATGTTGTTGCATTCAGTCTTCCTTTTGTTGGCGACGGGGTATTTGTCCATGAGTTACGCGAGTAACGTTTGGATTCCTTTAGAATCGATCTTTGTCTTTCCAGTTTCTTTATTTTGGGGGTGCTCCTTGACTTCCTTATCTTCTTGCGGGCAGGTGGTCTCGGTCTTGCTTTGACGCGTATCCTCGGCTTTGGGCGTGTTCTCGTGTCTCCTCGAGTAGTCTTACCCCTTTTGGTACGTTTGATCTAGGTCCCTTGTAGGCTAGGTTAGAGCTACCAAAGATTCTCATATTCGCTTCATTCGTTTTTCGCGTCGTGTGCGTTAATCTTCGCGTTGGAGATGTCTTGGGTGCTTACCCTTTATCTGGCCTTGATATCTTACGTACTTTGTATTGGTGCGTGTACTTTGTTCTGCGTTTGTCTAGAACTTTTTTCTTATTGATTCTAACTTCCTTACCCTCTTACGCGTAGCTTGTTTACGAGTACATAGGTTTAGTTCTTGGCTTTCCCTTTTGCTACTTTATCTTTGTAGGGTATGGTTTTCTACCCCTAGTATGATACTTTGCTCATAGTGAACGCGTTAGAAAGCTTCATTTACTTAATAAGATGGTATGGTCATTGCGGCTGCTTTAGTTACGTTGCCGGCTTACATGAAGGTTGGGTCCAACATTTCCTCCGAACCCTGAAGCGAGTGGCGGACATAGGTCAGCGTGTGATTTTTATCAGCTTGTGACGTTACCCCTTACTTTTAAGGTGGGTCCGTTGCCTCACGCTAGCGTTAGGTCGACTTCGAACTCTTTTAATCGACGGGCCTATTTATCGTGTGGCGTCCGATTTCTAGATTGTTGGGACTTACGATGCCGGTGGGCGCATCCCTGCCGGTTTGGCGTTTTGCCCGTGGATTCATGACTCTCAGAGGGGCCGTGGAAGGCGCGAGTACGCGTTCCTGGAGAGTGGTCGTGGCGATAGGTTTCCCTTCTTCGCTCAGAGGGTCGTGCCGGTTTCGTGAGGTGTCGGGCTTCATTCCCCATGACCATTGCCACACGTCGCTAACAATCATGGGAAGCGTCGACTCGGAGTCGGCGGTTTGGCTAACGTTGCCTACGCGTAGATGGAGCCTTGAACGCGTAGGCTAACGAAACTCCTCCCCGGCGCGGATTTTCGCCGCGGCCTTATTAAGCTTGATATTACGTCATAGACAGAGATCAAGTAATTTGGAAATGGAACAACTCGGCATACTTTAACACGTCGGGGAAAAAAGAGTGTACTCATATATTAATAAAGAAAATGCATCATGAACTGACAGACTTTGACACCGACCCTTACCCCTAGTCGTCGCGACCCCTTGCCGCTTCGACGCTAAGATAACGACGCTAAATTTATTGAAACTCTTGAAAGAAACTAATCCTACTCATGCAAGAAAGAACACAAAGGAAGTAATGTCGGGAAACTTGGAAACTCATATTACTTCTTTAGACTTATGGTGGATGGTGCTTCAGGAACATGTAGCTTAAGTTGTTGCTCTTTGCTTGGGCTTTTTGCTCGCGCTTACTTGGCAGGTTGGTGTCCTCTTGCTTGTCAGATTTTGCTTTTCTCATCGTGTCAGCGACTGACTTTCCATCTCTAGCTTTTCCTTTGTAATTCCTTGATTGCTACGCTTTCTTTTCTTTACCTAATGGTGATTTAGTGGTTCTTTTCATGAAGCTCGCCTTTGATCTCTTGGATCCCCCATGGAGATGGGAACTTTAAAGATTGATGATACGTCGAGGGTACAACTTTCATGTCGTGTAGCCAAGGTCTTCCCAGGATAATGTTGTATGGTGATTCGATATCCATCACCGCAAACTTCGCTTGTATATTGATACCCCTTATTTAGGTTGCCAATGTAATCTCTCCCAACATGCTTGCTACTTCACCGCTGAATCCCACTAGAGGAACGTGTTTCTTCACGACGTCGTCGTTGGACAGCCCGAGTTCTTTTATATCGGATGTAGTGATCACGTTGGCGGAACTCCCATTGTCTATGAGGATTTTCTTGACCAGGGAATTGCTGACGGTGAGGGAGATAACTAACCCGTCGTGATGTTCCACTATCTTGTTTGGCTCCTCAAACGTTACCGGGTAATTTCTTCTGGAAGGGCGAATTTGATAAACTCACGTCATATCACTGTCGTCACGTAGAATCTTAGTGTTCCTTCTAGCGGCGGACGCGGTGTAGCCGCTCGCGGGAGAGCCTCCGAAGATGGTGTGTATAGTCCGGGTATGACTTGACGGAGGTGGAGGAGGAGTAAGGGACTTCCTTTCTCTCTTTCCCCCTTCAAACGCGTTCCTTCCTTCTTTGGAGAGTAGATCTTTCAAATCTCCTCTTTTCAGCAACCTTAACACCTCTTTTCTCAGGGTGTAACAACCATCCGTCGTGTGACCCGTATCGTTATGGAACTCGCAGTACTCCTTCCCTATTCCGGGACTCCTTCCAAGATTTTGTTTTCTCGGCCATTGCACGTCGCGTAACCCTTCCATTGCGCTCATGACTCGCAACGCGTCGGTCTTCATAGAGATGCCCTTGTCCACCATATAGACGCTATCGACTTCGCTTACCGCGTGCACCCTTTGTGGTTCTCTTTGGAATGGCTTATTTCTCCTTTCGTGACGCTCCCCTCGCTCCTGATTTCGGTCATTGTGTCGACGTTGGGGAGAGTTCCTACGTGGAGAAGTTTGCCTACGTGGGGATCGAGAACTTTCATCGTTGTACCTTAGGAGATCCTCCTCCAAGCGTATGGATTCCATGGCTCTTTCCCTAGTTGAGATGAATGATTCAGGGCGAGTCTTCGTCAGTTCCTTGTACAAGTCACTATCTCGAGGAAGTGCGCGTCTGAACACGTCGGCCACAGTGGCTTCGCTACAATCTGGGATTGTAATCTTCTCGTCATTGAAACAATTCATGTAGGCTCTTATGGTCTAGCCTTTGTTCATTCGCATGTTATGGAGATCTGAGGGTTGCTTTCCAAACAACTTACTGCAGGCGAGTTGTAATCGGAACAGGTTGGAGAGCTCGGCGTAGGAAGAGATACTTCCCTTGGGTAAGTGGATGAACCACGTCAAAGCGGGACCTTTCAGCGTTGAGCTAAAGAACTTGCACATCATTTCTTTCTTTAATTCTGGCTCAATCGGACTTGTGGAGAGTTTGGCCTTGTAGAGCAAGACGTGTTCTTCCGGGTCATCTGATCCGTCGTAGACGGGAAGATCGGCGACGGTGAATTTCTTGGCGATCTTCTGGGCGACGATAGGAGTAACAAATGGACTTTCTTGAAATCCGAACTCGTCTTCAGGGATTATAGATTTGGGAGCTCCGGGCATTAGCATCATCTCTTTTCTTAGGGCGCCGACCTGTTGTGCTACGAGCGCAGCGACGACGTCTGACGTTATCTTTTCCTCTGGTTTGCTTTTCTGAATCGTTTCTCTTGGGAGAACGCGACCATGGTGTACTTGAGGCTGGTATACGTCGTCTTCTTCGACGGCTGCATCCATATCAAGGCGTCGGACGACACTTTGACCACGAACGAAGGTATGTGGCCCCGTGGAACCCGCTTTGAGTTCCCTGATTATAGAGTTCAACCTCTCATTTTCTTTAGCGAGTTCCGACGCCATTTTCTCGCTCGCGCGCATGGCTTCAGCCCGGGCTTTCTCGAAGGACTCGATTTGTTCTTGGACGGTGGCCACGTTGGTTACTTCGCCGTCTACCCCTTTTTTCCCTATGGGAGCGTTTTCTTTTGGAGTGCTGGGGGTGGTTTCGAGACCTTTTCTTGCGTCTTCTTCCACCGGAATGAGAGGAACCATTATATGCTCTTCTTCTTCGGACCTTTTTCCATCATCACGCGGGCTGTTGGTCGGACTTGTCATGATTTCCTGCAAAACAGAAGTTCTTTTCGTATGGAAAGATGATACTTTTTTATCTATCCCCACGGTGGGCGCCAATTGTTTGTAGCGAAATTACCTACGAGAAGATAACTAAGCAATTGTAGGGCAAAGATCAAAGAGTACGGTATAATCTCAACACTCAAGAACAAGGTAGGAATTTAGGTTTGAAACTTTAGCTTGGTATTACTCGAATGACGGCTTAGATCACTAGTAGAAAAAACACCTGTTGAGGCGGACAAAACCCCCCCTGTTGAGGCGGGCAAAGGGCGCTGCAACAGAGGGGGCTGCAACAAGTCAATACTTGTTGAGGCGTACAAATGTTCGCCTCAACAAGTGACTTGTTGAGGCGGTCAAAAAAGTGTCCGCCTCAACAAGTACCCAAAAAATATGCCTAAATTTCCCATTGCCCGCCTCAAAAACATATATCTGTTGAGGCGAACAACCTTTGCCCGCCTCTAAAGTTTGTCAATCTGCCTGCCTCTAAATCATTTCCCTGACGCATGGGTCTAATTCCAAAACAAAAATAAATTGCAGGTCTCTGCTGAAGCTCAATATCAATGGCAAATGCTAGAATTGAACAGATACGGATCTGAGAGAGACAACATCAATGGCAAAGCAAATTTTACATGTATTATATTCGAACAATATGTAATGATAAGTTACAAAATTGAACAGAACTTCAGATCAGAGAATGAGAAACAACAGGTTCGAACAAAAAAATGGTAGAACCTCAAATAAAATGTACATGAATTTCAGATATGAGAATGAGAAGAAATAAAACTTCAGATCTGCACCAATGGAGAACAGATCCGTCGCGAGCCAGCCAAGAGAATGGTAAATCCGTGCGCAAAACGGAGTATGAACAAGAAAGAACAACAGTTCATTCGAGTCGATGTTGTGGCGACAATGCGCGCCAATCAGGAACAAAGAAGAAGTACGACACCGTTGTCCAGCGAGCTGCTCCACGGGAATGTCGTACCCTCCTTGCTTCCATTGAAGAAGTTCGATCCATCCAGTAGATCTGGATCTTCTTCGTCTTCCATTGTAGATCTGGTTTCAGAAGAGATGGAGGGCTTCCATTGTAGATCTGGATCTTCTTCGTCTTCGTCTTCGTCTCCGAGACTCCGACTCTTCTTCGTCTTCGGCTTCTTCGTCTCCAGCGTTTGTGTCTCCTCTTCCTTCGTCTCCAGGCCGCCTCTTCTGGGACATTTTCTACGGCCGCCTCGCACCGGGAAAACACAGAAGTCGACAGAGGAGGGAGAAGAAGAAGAAAGGGAGATAGAACGTAAGGAAGAAATGGGTTTGGGAAATAACAAAAAAAATTGGGTCGTTGGATTAAGTTTCATCTAACGGTTAATTATAGCAATCCGTGTGACATGTAAAAAGGACAAGTTTTGAGGCGGGCAAAACTCTGTCCTCCTCTAATTTTTGTGTTATTTTGAGGCGGGCGCCTTACTGCCCACCTCTAATATCTTCGTCGCATCATTTGAGGCGGGCGCCTTACTGCCCGCCTCTAATTTTTGGGCTCTGTTGAGGCGGGCGCCTTACTGACCGCCTCAACAAGTCAAAAACACAAATATTATTTGAGGGGAACGGATATTTGCCCGCCTCTAAAGTACCTGTTGCAGCGAACTAAACAACTGACCGCCTCAACAGATAGTAGAATAAGACTTTTTGCGTCGGTTTTTAAGGTGACCGCCTCAACAGGGGGGCTGCAACAGGTGTTTTTTCTACTAGTGGATACTTACAAAGCAGGCGTTAGCCTTTATTTATAGGCTAACCCTAATAATATCTTTAAGGAAACGAGATCTTATCTCTTCCTTTTATCTAAATAACGATATAATAAACAAGGTAAAAGATATTCTTTACCGTATCTTTTACCATTTACAATAATATAATATAAAATAGGATAAAATATACTCGACCGACCTAATCTTCAAGATAAACGAGACCTTTGCCACGTCTCATCACGTCGACGACATCCTTTATTCTTCTCGTCGCGTCGAGATAATTCTTCTACGCGTAGCTCATCACGCGTTCCATACTCGTCGTATTTTTAGGCACAAACAGTGACAATGATCTAGGACGTACTCTGTGGCCTGCGTCCACTCAAGAAAGAAAGAAGGGTCGTAATCACTAGGAAAGGGTTCGATCTTTACATTAATATCTCGACGTCCTTGGACATTAGGGCGTCTCTCATCATTTCTGTCACGTCGGCCTTCTCGGAGTCTAGGAATGCCATCGTCACTCGCCGCATGGTGACGCTCATTTCTATGTCGTTCTCCTCGGGGACAGTGGTCTCTAGGATCTCCATCCTCGGAACTTGAAGGAGGTGAACTATCTCCAGCTGGCTGGCGTCTTAGCTCATGAGGCATGTGCCTCATCCGGTCAAGGTGTCGAGGCTCAACGCCTCGTCTCTCGCCTCTGCGCTCATCCGGGCGCCTATAGCCAATGCCCGGGCGTCGATCAGCTTGCCCCGGGCGTCTAGCATCCATTCTCGTGCGCATCATGGTGGTGTGCTCAGGGGGCATGTAGTCACTAGTCCCCTGCAAATTCTCAATAGGTTCTCGTAAAGGAGGATGAAATTGACGAGGATTATACTTACATGCGTCCTCAAAGCCGTCGGAGTCAAATTCTTTAAAGCCATCCAGGGAATGAGTACCTTGGGAGTCTTCATCACTTGGTGGTTCCCATGGACTCCTTGCACTTTGAAAGTGAGCAAATTGCTCGACATCAAATGCAGAGCTACGTCTGGACCTATGGCGCCGGGAAGGCCCGGAGGCGTCTCGTCTGCGCTCGGGGGAGCGCTCGGTGACTCGGCGCTGAGCACTTTTAAGCACTTGTGCAGGGCGCTCTTGCTCCCTTTCATGAGCATTTTCATGCTCCCTTTGATGTGCTTTGTGGCGCTCTGCAAATCGCTCTTCTTGGTCTTGATGACCGCCGTCACTTGTGTGGCCCTCGCTCTCGGTTTGAAGTGGTGAGCGCAAGGGTCCGAAGCGATCATCTTCTCCTATTGGTGACTCTCAATGATAGAGTTGAGTCGCCTTAGGGGCTGTTGTTGAGAGCTTGAAGGCATTATAGATTTACCTTTTCTTGGGAGAGCCGAGGTGGATGCACTTGATGGGAGCTTTGAGTAGCAAGCCCCGGGAGTTGTTGTGTTGCATGGACACGTTGGTTGGTTGCTTGAGGCGGGGCAAGGGTGAATGAAAGAGCTCGATGTTCTTGCTCCAAATAGGCCATCCTTTGCCTCAACGCTCAAATTTCATCAAGAGCCTCAGCCAAGTCTTGCGCAGCTCTTGTATTGGCGTCTTCTACTTGGGTTGTCTCTTGTGGTGGGTTGGGGAGGAGAGGTTGTTGGTTGTTGTTGTTGCCTGAGTTGGTTTGATCCTCGGGGTCAGTGAAGGTACCTTTAGAGATAGCCATGGCGAGAGATCAAGTGCACAAAAGCAAGAACAAAGCAATGAAACCATGCAAGTGTAACCGTCTAAACAAGTAACCAAACAAAGCACTCGAGGGTGTCTAATTTGGCTGGCCGTTTGGCGGTTCTGGCTGGCTATAGTCTCAAGAAACAACCGAAAAACAATGCAAGAAAATCCAGCAAGGTACTTATGCAAACTAATCAATCACAGATGTAAGAAAGTAGCATGAAAAGACAAAGATGAATTATCAAGCGACTCTAGACGATGGGGAGATCAGAAATGGACGAACCAAACACAGTGTAGACTCAAGGGTTACCTTATTTGGGTTGTGCCTTGGCAGAACTAGAAGTCTTTGGACTGGATTTTTTTTTATAATAGATCTCGACTTTTGATATGATCTTTTGATTTTGTTATGGTTCGAGATATATGCAGCAAGAAAGCAAAAGATATGCTCAAGATAGGAGAGAGAGTAATCGGCCAAACAAGATAACAAATCAAATCTCAACAATAAACTTATCTTAACAAAAGGATATGAAAAGATATGCAAAGATTCTAACAAGAAAATCAAGCAAATATTTTCGGCAATCTCTTAGGTAAAGGGCTAAGTATTTTCGGCCAATATCTTTCAATATCTTCAAGTATTTCACAAGAAAGATCTCCTAAGGCAAGTGAATAAATTTTTTTTTGAATTTTTTTGGACAATTATTATGGCAAAAGCCGTGATAAACAATGGAGGTGAGAAAAAAAAAATCAGCAATGAACGAATGGATGGATAACAACGAGTGAATTGAAATGATAACTTGTAAAAGACAATTAACACTTACAAGATAACCTTGCTCTGATTCCAGTTGATGCGCGCCTGGTCTCCGGGAAGCCAATTGCGCTTGAAGATCTTTGACAAAATACCTTGGAAGTGTTGGATGGATGTCTTTTGAGGGGTTCGTAGGTAGAGATGGGAGTTTGCAACGGAAGATTTGGTTATAGACGTCAAGTTTCCTTGACGAATTAGGATATGAATGACGAGCTAACTAGACAAGCTGTTTGGTGGGAGTTTCGGCTATGGTGATTGAGGAACACTCAAACGAAGGGAAGTTTTGGCTAGGGATGTAGAAGATAGGGATTAGAAGATATGGGAACTTATGAGGCTAGGGATGTAGACGAAAGGGACTAGAGGATATGGTGACGGAGATGAGAAGACAGAGCCCGAAGGAGTTTGTGACGCCTAGATCAAGAAGAGGAGGAATACTTCGTCTCAACAAGGTTCTTGATTCAATATTTTAAACGTGCCTTTACAATGATGGAGGCAGTCAAATATAAAGGAAAGCAACAAGGAAGAAAACATCTAAAACCTAGGGTTTGCAAGAGAGAGTCGGCGGCTAGGGTTGGGCTAGGTTTGGGCGAGCTTGGGCTTGAGTGCCAAGAGCCCAATAGGACGGCCCAAACCATGCAAGGCTGGACCACTCCATATTTAGAAACTTTCTAAAAATAGAAAGTTCTAAAACGCTAGCAAAACCCGAGACAAACAACTTTCTAAAAATGGAAAGTCTCCGAACATGGGACCGAGACAACAAATCCCAAATAGAGACAACAAATGCAAATAGGGACAACAAATCCCAAATAAAAGACAATCTAATGTTTGAGACAATAAAACAAGATACAGACAACAAAACCAAATAGGCGCGCCTTGTAATGATCTTCACCTTCGAGCGATCTCGGCGTGGAGAAGGGCCACCAAGGCTCTCAGTCCAGACTCGTCGGCAAATAGGGGGTTGCGCTCAATGTGGGCCCTTGCGCGCCTTGTAGATGAGCCTTCATCAAGGCTATGTGATTTGGGCGCCGACGCGGGCGGAGGCTTCTCGGCGTTGGAGGGTTGGCTGGAGGTTTCCACGGGCGCTCAGTGGTGTGCTCGAACCCTGGAGGTGGTCCATGGACAAGGCCAGAATATGGCTCGACAAAAGTGGACAAACGCTCGGAGAAGTCTTCGAGCTCCACTTTGATGGGCACCGCTGGCCGGGCGCAAGTGGCCGTTGTCCGGGCGCTGGGCGTCTTGGCTCCAGCATGGCTCGAAGCTTGGCTTGGAGAGCTTTGGCGTGGCCTAAGTGTCATGGCATGACATGGCGCCTTCTTGCGCTTGACTCTCTTCCGGGCACCTAACCTCAACTTGGGTTGAGTCTTGGTGCTTTGGCGATACACCTTGTTCATTTCAGCCAGGATTCTCCGGGTGTGTGGAGTGAACCTCGGAGGAGCCACTAGGCTATTCATGGAGCTAGGAAGGGGCGCATCACCTGGGATGACCTATCTATGAATTTTATCACAGGTCTGCCTAACTCAAAGAAGGGAAATGACTCGATTTTTGTGGTTGTCGATATATTCTCCAAAATGGCCCACTTTATAGCTTGTAAGACCACCAATAATGCTACTGATATAGCCAACTTGTTCTTTGATAATGTGGTGAGAATACATGGGATTCCAAGGACCATTGTGAGTGACCGAGATACCAAGTTCCTTAGTCACTTTTAAAGGACTCTATGGGGTAAGCTAGGAACCAAATTGCTATTTTCCACGAGCTATCACCCCCAAACCGATGGCCAAACTGAGGTCACAAATAGGACATTAGGTCAACTCCTTAGAACCGTCCTTAGGTCAAACCCACGAAGGTGGGAGGACTTACTATCATTTGTGGAGTTTGCTTATAACAGGTCCAGGCACAGCGCTACCAAGCTCACGCCGTTCGAAGTTGTCTATGGTCGCAACCCAGTAACCCCATTGGACTTGACGCCTCGACCGCTGCGTGATCAAGAAAGTGTGCCCGACGCTAAGCGCGCTGAATTTGTACATGAACTGCACCGCAGAACAAGGGAACAACTGTTGCGCCGTGATAAGCAATACGCCAAGCAACACAACAAAGGCCGACGCCGCATGATATTTGCCCCAGGTGATCTTGTTTGGGTGCATTTGCGAAAGGAACGGTTCCCTGGACTTCGCAAGACCAAGTTGCATCAACGCGGTGATGGTCCTTTCAAAGTTCTTGAAGCATATGGAGAAAACGCCTACAAGGTTAACATTCTTGGCGAATACAATGTGAGCCCCACTTTTAATGTCGCTGATCTCTCTCCTTACATTCCCCCTGAGTTTGAAGATTTGGAAGCGGTGATGCTTCTCAGCCAAGAAGGGGAGGGTGATGCGACCCTGCCATCGGTGACAGCTGTTGAGGAAGAGGAAGCCATGAGTCTTCGCTCACTTGGACCCGTGACTCGATCCCAAGCCAAGGTAATCAGTCAAGCCACGCAATCTCTGGTCCTTCGCACCGTGGCCAACTTCAGTTCCTCTCCAGCAGAGCACTTTTTGAGGTTCCTAACCTCCAGTTCCTTAATGCCTTCGCTCACTAATATGGATGCCTCTTATTCCAGCTCCAGTTCTCAGTACCAGACTCCAACTTCAGTTCCTGAAGCCAGTTCCCTTGGTACCAGTTCCTCCGAGCTTTGAAGGCCGGCTCTTCTTAGTTATTATTATTATTTCCTATTTTTAGCATATGTTATTAGGTTTACGGCGTGTCTACTCTCATGCTTGAGAGGCCGGCCCTAGTTTCCCTTTTATTATCTTCCTTATTACTTTCTTTACTTATTTTACAAGATACTCTTTTGTAAAGGCTCGCCTATATATATGGCTTGCCTTCTTCATTAATATCACGTTTAGCTTTTGGATTAATTTATAAAGTCGAGTGCATCTCCTTGTTAATCCCCTAGGTGTCACCAAAATAAAGTCTAACTTCTTTATCCTTTCTTCTTACTTCTACTCTCTTCCCCGGTGGATTTATCTACCAAACCCTTCGTAAACCTACACTTTACATCCACTTCATCTCTACAATTCATCCTCTCCATTGTTTTTGCTTGTCGCCACAAGTAACAACATCACTATCATTCAGTTCCCCAATTACTGTCAAGTCTTCCGCCGCTCTCCGAATTCCCAAACTCGGCCATTTCTTGAGAAGGCCGACTCCCTACGAGATCTAGATCGCTCCAGCAAGTCATTCTTGACCTTTTTCGAGACCAGGAACGCATCATTGTTACCATAAAAATCTCACGTCTTCTCTCTCTTCGTCTTCTCTTTACGTTTATCGTCTTCTCTTTTCATTCTTCATTGCCATCAGACAATCTTCATCTTCAATTTTTGATTCAAGGTTTGTTCAATGAATATGGAAAAAGATTTGATTATTCTTCCTATACTTCTTACTCGATTTTGCTTCCATTCATAATCTTAGTTTGTGTTGCATAACCGATTTTTTATTATGAACTAGCATGTTCGCACCATATTTTAGGGTTTCTTTGTTCAAATCAAATTTAGTTTGTTCACCGACGAAACTTCAGTGATATTCGTAAGAATTGTTTTAGTTATGCGTAGATATTCATTCATAGGGGAAGATATTCGTTTGGGTTTTACTGTTTTTTACAAGGTCGGATGAATAACATATATGATATATTGAATAACTTCTGTTTGTGATGATCAACTTATTATGGCCAGTCAATACGATATTCGTGCATTATTCCTGAGTATTCATGGTGTTGTTGTTCATTATTTTCTTGAATATATTCGGTCATAGTAGGTCTGAGTTACTTTAATTGAGAATCGAAACTATTTTGAGGTTAGATTCTGAATTAGCATGTTCCTGAATATTCATAGTAGAAATTATGAATTATCATGTTCACACCATATTTTAGGGTTTCTTCGTTCAAATAAAATTTAGTTTGTTCACCGACGAAACTTCGGTATATTCGTAAGAACTGTTTTAGTTATGCGTAGATATTCATTCATAGGTGAAGATATTCGTTAGGGTTTTACTGTTTTTACAAGGTTGGATGAATAACATATATGATATATTGAATAACTTCAGTTTGTGACGATCAACTTATTATGGCCAGTCAATACGATATTCGTGCATTATTCCTGAGTATTCATGATGTTGTTGTTCATTATTTTCTTGAATATATTCGGTCATAGTAGGTCTGAGTTACTTTAATTGAAAATCGAAATTATTTTAAGGTTAGATTCTGAATTAGCATGTTTCTGAATATTCATAGTATAAATTATGAATTAGCATGTTCACACCATATTTTAGGGTTTCTTCGTTCAAATTAAATTTAGTTTGTTCACCGTCAAAACTTTGGTGATATTCGTAAGAACTGTTTTAGTAATGCGTAGATATTCATTCATATGCATAGATATTCATTAGGGTTTTACTGTTTTTTACAAGATCGGATGAATAACATAAATGATATACTAAATAACTTCAGTTTGTGATGATCAACTTATTATGGCCGGTCAATACGATATTCGTGCATAATTCATGAATATTCATTGTGTCGTTGTTCATTATTTTCTTGTAAATATTCGGTCATGGTAGATTTGAGTTACTTTAATTGTGAATCCAAACTATTCTGAGGTTAGATTATGAATTTGTGTGTGCTTGAACGAAATCACACTTATATTCATGAACAATCATCTGATATTCAAACAAACTATACTAATGTGATAGTAATATTCGTTAAATTTGGTAGATATTCGTCATCATATATTCCTAAAGTAAAATGAACAATAATCATGAAATATTTTATAACCTATCTTCGTTATCGTCAATTTATATGGCATTCGATGAAGCTTCGATTTTGTCTAGACGGAGATGCAAAGAGGAAGACGATTCTCTGCTACAGGATGTGGGGAAAATTGAAGAAAGAGAAAAGAAAAGAAGAAAGATACTGGATTTTGAAAAAGAAGAGTCTCACAAAATCTAAAGAGTTTGGGATTTAGTAAAACACATTCATCCTAAAATAATACTTTTTTTTTAATTTAATTATAACCATTCATTCTATACCCATCTAAAGGTGGAGAATGATACTTTTGTTTCACCTTAAAAAGTTGTTTCATCAGATCTTAAATCATACGGTAGACTAGTAAGTTGATGTACAGATCATAATGTAGTCACTGAGTGCCAAAGCAGTAATCTTTTATTGGTTTTTGAAGCCCTTTGTAAGTGTAAAGCTTAATCATGTTCTCTTTACTTTTTCTCATTGGAGAAATTCATCACCATCATTTTGATCAAGAGGCGGCGGGCAAGGGACATTTGTTAATGGATTGATCCATTAAAACTAATTCCTTAAGATAAAGTAATTCAGTTGTTCCAATCCTGTGACGTCCTACAACATTCAATTCAAATGGAAGTAAAAGATACGTACAAAAGTGTGAAAGTCCGAGGGTTTTTAATAAGATTTGGATAAGTGCATGTAAGAGTCCCATACATAATTGTAGTGAAGTTTCATTCTTAAACTAGTGAGAAATAGAAGAAGTATGTCACTAATCTTACAGAACAAAGAGCAACAGATCTGTTGGAATGAGACTTATAAAAACATAGTTATCTTAAAGTTTCATTTCTTGGTTTCTTTAGATTTCGTTAGTTTTGAAGATGACAACTATTTAAGAACTTAACTAGTATTAAGAGTAAGTTCACGATGAAAAGATAGAAGAAATTAAGTCGTAGTTTTGAAGATGACAACTACTTAAGAGGTTAGATTTTAAATTATTTGATAAATTCAAAACAAGTAATTAGTTTCTTAACTACTTTGTTAAAAACACCCTCATTGCTCAAAAGGAGATTGTTTAATGTATAAGATAGATTGAATGAATTTGTTCAATAATATGTCTTAGCCGGGATTCTTTATTGAGAACTTAGTTGTATAAATACTTGATATTGCACATCGACTTTCTTATGCACTTTTAGAACTCTCGAAGTGCATATGAGAGGAAGAAAGAAAATGTTCTTGTTCAAGAATATTTAGTAAGTCATGATTGTTTATTGATTTGAGATTGATGTACAAGAACTAGGTTAAGTCGGGTGGAAGAAAAATGTAATCAGATTGTTCTATTGTGTTTCCACCTTAAGTAACTTGTTTGCTATTATTTCACTGCCCTCTGAAATTGAACACATTTGTGTCCCAGTTTTCTTGAAACTAAGATACGGATTCTTACAAGTGTATATTCTAGTAATTTAACAGAATAAATTTTGCTATATGGAAAACATATATCATGCGCACTTCTCTTAGTTGAGGTGTATATTCTAGTAATTTTACAGAATAAATTTTGCTATATGAAAAACATATATCATGCGCACTTCTCTTAGTTGACCGTACCATGACTATTGTGCTTTAGGATATGAAAAAGACTGCTAAAAATGGACTAGAAGATCTTTATTGTAACATTATGTTTAGTTCATCCATCTAGCGTGAAACCACTTAGACATTACACTCTAATTTGCACAAATATTAGGTGCTAAACGAGCAAAAAGAAGTGTCTTGCAAAAAAACAATCAACATATTGCATTAGCTGAACCGTTAATGGTGGTGAGGATCAGGACCGCCCGGGCTAACTCTATCAATAGAGCCTGTAGAGAAGTCCTCAATGGTAATAACTTCCCTTCGTAGCCTTTCCTTGAAAATTTCATTAGCACGATCGAGCAACGTGTTGCCTTTGGTGGCAGGAAACGATCTCAAAGGACGACAGTCTAAACTTTCAATCGAAATAACAAGTATGATAACACATATCCAAAACCTTAAGATAGACATATTTGGCTATGTAAGTAGTATATATAGTTGATGAACAAGTAGAGCTAGCTAGGAATGCAGCTATATATATGATAAGAGTTATGCCAAGATTACCATTATCCGATCCATTTTGTTATCAGTTTTTTAAAACGCAATAATATATTGGACAATAGGATCTCAACTCAAAGAAAGGCAGCAAGCAAAGTGTCGGTTATAAAGTATAGTTGGATAATAATACGGAGTACAGTTTTTGTCAATCGTTGACTTTCTTACCATAGGATTCACTATAGCACATCATATGGTGATGATATATATACTACAGTAACTAAACCAGTGGACCGACCCAACCATATTTATAATGTAAGATTAGGTTCATTAAAGATAAGGTACATTTTGTGTCTCAGTTTATCGTGCTAATAAATATAATAAATTTTTTCCTAATTATTAGAAAACATTCCGTGATAAATTAGTAAAAGTTTACCATTCGTATATTCATATTATTAATATATATGTATTTGACACTTTTATTTTTTTAATTATTGATGCATTAAACGATCTAGTTCTTAGTAGACATACTTACTAGTTAACGTAGAAATTAATAGATTTTATGTTTACAGTTGATATATACTCACGTACCTCAAACCAGGGGGCAGACCCATGTAGAAACCAATGGGGGCACAGGTCTCCAGTGACATGAAAAATAAACGAAATTGTAGATTTTTTCAAGACGAGTCTATACATATAAAATTCATCAAAATAAGACATTGTTTGACCCCCTGAAAACCCTAAAATATGAAACTCTCGCAGGTTGCAAACCACGCCCTCATAATACAAGACTAGACGATCAAGAAGGCGTGTTCCGAACTATTCGAGTTCAAGGACACAACACGAGGTTTTCTTAGTTCTTTACACGTTTTTTCATGCGTTGTTTCATTTTGAAGCGTCACAAACCACTTTTTTCATGTGTTGTTTAACTTTGAATAGTCAGAATATTTTTATTGAATTGATCTTTGTAAAATATTCTATTAGAAAAAATTGTGTTGAACTGTGTTGTGTACAGTGCTGAACTGATGTAAATATTTTATTTGTGTATGCTTGATCCTTAATGCAAATAATATTGAGATTATTATTAATTTTGATTGTATTTACATTTGATTAGAATTATGTTAAATTTTTATACAATCAATTTTTTTTAGCCGAACAAGCCCCGACTGATTTAAAATTCTGCGTCTGCCAGTGCCTCATGGCCGATTGATCTGATCATCCAAAGTTTGATTTTTTTTATCGATCTTCGTCAACGGATCGGAGGGATCGGAGGGATGCACTGGAATTTCGATTCTTGAAGCTTTTATGTTCCTTACCCGAATTTTTCAATGACAATTTTTCGTAGAACTAATTTTCACAACTACTTGATACTTAAAAAAAGTTGCTTCTACAATGGAGATATATCGGTGACCGATTGTGTGTATTTTTTTGGGCGATATGATCGAGATGTTCTTCGAGATGGGTTTTTAAATTGAATGATTAGCTAGTGTAGTGGTCTGTGTTATACACGGGAAATTCTATATTATTCGTCTAAATTTTTTTATATCTTTTTATATAAATTTGTCCAAGAATTAAGTTTAACTTTTACTAAATAAGCGAATTAAGTTTAACTTTTTGCTTGTGAAAACTATTAATGAAGATATAATGTATTTTTATAAAGGTTATGGGCCTAGTTTGACTTAGTTTTTATTATAAATATCACCATAATTTTCTCTAAAAATAAATATTAACTTTCAACATATTTTTTATTTTTAATGGAATAGTTATATTTTTATTGTCGAAAGAAATGATAATTTTTTAAAATTTATTTATCGATATAATTATATAATATGTTAATCATTAAAATGAAAGATACAAATTATAATTATCTAAACAACCTAAGTCTAAAATGAATCTAGAGCTTTTAAAAGTGTTAGCTTTATTATACTTCGTATAAGATAGATTAAGTAGGTGAGATCAAAATTTCTTTGACATATCCAACATATAAAATTAATATGAAAAGTCAAGGAGATCAATGAACTTAAACCTCGAAAAATCAAACCCACATTTATCTTTTGAGTAAGATTTCCACATTCATAAAATGGAAGTGTGATGCAATCGACCCAGTTGACAAATCATTAAACATTTTACTACTAACTAAGATCTGCATATGTATAATTTGATGTAATATAAATTTTATTAAAAAAAGTAAAAGAAAATAAAATGTCACTCTTTTGTTTGAACCAAGACATAAGTAATATTTGCCTAATCTGTTATTATTTGTTTGTTAATATTTTTCGGTCCAATTTCGATGAGGACACTCCCTTAGAGTAGGAATAAGGATATAAGATGAAGTAAGATTCAAGGGCTAGCAACTATAGAGGCTTTTAGTGGGCCCCATTGAGACACGTGCGCTATATATGACTCAAAAAGTAGTGCCTTATTTCTCTTGCTTAAAAAAATGGTTCATCTTCTCAAAACCTTTCCAGTATTCTTTCTCGCTCACATCCCTCTCTCTCGTTCGACGGAAATATCTTGATCTTTCTCTCTCGCTTGATCACACTTCTTCACCTCTACAACAATCTCGCTTTCTCTTTCGAGTTCTCGAGCCGATTTCGCTCACAAACCCTAGAAGGAAGAAGAAGGTTGTTCAGCGCGACTTCGTGGAGTTCAAGCGCGATTCCAAGTGATTTGACGGAGATTTCGGTGACGATAACACAAATCAAAAACAACAACAAACAAAACAGCAAGAGAGAGGTCAAAAATCGCCTCTGCAAAACCAGGTATAAACTCCGCTTAAGAATTTTGGTTGTAAAGTCCATTTGTTATTCACTTCATCATATGTTTATGGATTTTATACAGTATGCATGAATAGATCTATTGTTAACTGTTTATAGATCCTTGAAATTGCATGTGTTGTTCACTTGATATAATGTTTATGCATTTTCTTTAACAAGATATGAGGTGTTGGTTCATCGAATGCGTTTTTGAAACATATAATTGGTTTTGGTGCATCAACTACTGTGTTTTGGTGCATCATCTACTGTGTTTTGGTGCATCAGCTACTGTGTTTTGGTGCATCATATGTGTTGGTGCATCATCTACTGTGTTTTGGTGCATCATATGTGTTGGTGCATCATCTACTGTGTTTTGGTGCAATAGCTACTATGTTTTGGTGCATCATATGTGTTGGTGCATCATCTATTGTGTTTTGGTGCATCACACAAGCGTCTGTGGTGCATCAACTACTGTGTTTTGGTGCATCGAATGTGTTGGTGCATGGTATGTGCTGTAGTGAATCAAATAGTTGTGTTGGTGCATTATTTAGTGTGTGTTGGTGCATCACACAATAATGTTTGGTGCATCACTAAATTTATTTTCATGTAAAAAATATATTTTGTTTTTTAGGAATGTTTTTTATTTATAAAATGTAGGAAAGAAACTGAATGATAAGGATCTAATCAAGGAGCTAAGATATGGAACATTAATCATTAGTAATCCACCACATATAAACATTGGTACGTTTGTATAAATGCATGTATAAGTATTGTAAATGCATGAGTGGTTGTTTATTGGTGCATGAGCTGATGTTTATTGGTACATTGTTGCATATGTATTTGCTTCTATTTATTAATGATATATGTCTATGGTTTAACAGTGAGAGAGAAGAAGAGATACCATCAACATCATCAGACTACCATGAAGAAACAACTCCACTTGATGGTAAACACTAATCATTTTATTAATAATCTGTGTGAGTTGGTGCATCACCCAGTGGGTGTTGGTGCATCACCCAGTGTTGGTTGGTGCATCACCTTAAATGTGTTGGTGCATCAATATTATATGTATTGTCTGTCATTTTATTAATGATCTCTGTGTTTTTTTAATGATAACAGAAAGTGGAGAAGAAATTGACACATCCCAATAATAAGGGAAAAGAAAAAAGTTTGTCGCTATTGGCAAACAAAGTTCAAAAAAGGGAAATCTCATGCACAAAGAAGACAATGAAGAATAGGAAGATTTGGAAGCTGAAAGGCTTGTCAAGATAGAAAGAGAGGCATTAGAAAAGGAAAGGGGGGGAGGGTAATGATGCAGACAGAAAAGGGAAAGGGAAGATGGAAACGCCTAATCCCAAGAAGACAAAGAAGGGGGAGAAAGTCTTTGTAATGAAATCCAAACTGCAAAAGCCCGGGAATAAAAGGGGCATTCAGAAATTGAGAACTGATTTTCCCAGATTGAAGTGCAAAACATTGCCCTGCCTTTTCAGAAACTACATGCTTACATGCACATAATTCACTTACAGCCAAAGGAATGTTGTAAATGAAATGGGCTTTGGAAATATCAGTTGCTGGGATATCAAGGAAACGCTTTGCACGGCCAGGGCACTATGTGTGCAACAAATTCCACCCCTCTAAATTCTACAATCAAACTAGAGGATGGAAGGAAGATTGTAGTTACAGAGAATGATGGGCATGGGTACCTAGGTATTCCCAAAGGAGACATTGAAATTGTTGAGCCTAAAAAACTCACAAATTCAATGACGAGGCAGAAACTACAGGAAGATTTTCCAGGGAAGAATTTGAAGAAACTCTCACCATCTGATGTCTTTGGCAAGATGAAATCATATAATGGAGGGCCATGGTTCAAAAAATATTTCATTCTTGTTTTTGTGAGCACAATGGTTGCATCCTATGCAAGTGGGTACGTCAAGATAAACATTCTTGAATTGCCCATAGGTGTTGATAAAATAAGCGACTTCAACTAGAGCTCATTCCTCTACAAGTCACTTATTGACTATGCACTTGCGTGGGGGAATAGACAAACTTCAAGTTTCAACGGGAGCATGCTCTTACTCGAGGTAAAAAATATATTCTTTCTTCTGTCATTTTAAATGAATGATAAATGAGTACTGAGAATAGTTCCATGACTAAATTGGGTTAGTGCATCATCCTGTTGGTTTTGGTTCATCACCCAGTGGGGTTTGGTGCATCATGTAGTTGGTTTTGGTGCATCACCCAAGTGGGTCTTGATGCATCACCCAGTTGGTGTTGGTGCATCACCCAGTTGGTATTGGTGCATCACCCAGTTGGTGCATCAGATAGTTAGGGTTGCTTCCTCGTCCAATGAGGGGCTAATTCATTTTTTCTTTCTGTTATACACAATTAATTTACGTTGACAAATTGAGATGGAAAGGTCGAATAGTACCTAGAAAGTTTCTAATTATCAACAATTGGACCACAAACATGCTTAAAGATAGGGAGGATGAGGAAATAATGCATGGTGGGTTTGGTAATTGGAATACTTCTGAGCCGACCTAGCTTCAGCGCAAATGTAAATGTGAGGGAAGAGGAACATGAAGAGGAAGAAACTGACATCCAATCTCAGACAGAACCTGCAGGAAAAACAAATGAAGAGTTGAGGGCTTACATGGTTGGCTACATGACAAAGATTGAGAACATTGCTCTGAATGTACGAGAACTTTTGTTGAAGAAGAAACAAATGCCCCAAAGGCTGAAGAAGAGTGCAACATTGAAAACTGTGAACCACGAGGCTCAAAAAATAATAAATGTGAAATTGGAGCAAGAAGCGGATGCCTGAGGAGGATGAAGAGGAACAACCATCCCAAAATACGAAGTTCTGGGATTTAGAAGTGAAGTGGATGGAGGAGATTGAGAAGACAGTTGCAGAACAACAAGAACACAACAACAACATGTACATGCCAGGATTTACAGATTTGCTGCAAAAAATCTTAAAGGACGTTGACAATTTGGGAGCTAGTTCGAGCCTTCCTGCAAAAGAAGTTGCAAGGTCAAAAGACACAAAAGGGACCACTACTAGCAAAAGGAAAAGACAAGTAAGTGACTTTACATGGTAAACTTTAACGCATGAGTGATTTTTCTTTGGTGCATGTGTAAATGAAAATAGGTGCATGAGTGTAGGTATTTTTATGCATTAATAAATACTAGTTGTTGCATTGGTTGTTGAAAATTGGTGCATGAGTTGTTGAGCTTTGGTGCATAGGTCATTATTATTTGGTGCATCAGCTAATACCTGGTTTTTCTTTATAATTACAGATTGGTCTAGAAATTCCTAGTTTTGACCTAGGCTTCTCTCCCGTGAGGTCAAATTCTACAACAAATGTTGAGGGATCTACTGAAGAGGTGCAAGATGCTGCTAGCACTCAAGTTGAGAATGTTCTTGAAACTGAAGCAACCGACAATCAACAACAAGATCAAGGAGTGGAAGAAGAAGGTGAGAATGAAGGAAAATAACAAGGAAATTGAAGAGAAAGATCTAACAGAGAAGGAAGAAGTGACAAACAAAGGGAAAGATGTGACAGAAGAAGAAAAGGAGGTTGTTGAAAAGGAGGTTTCTGAGGGAGTAGACGAAGGGGAAGATACAACTGAAAAAGAGGAGGTTGAAAAAGAAAAGGGAAAGACTGTAGATCAAGAGGAGGCAGTGGATGGGACTGAAGAGGAGGTTGTTGAAAAAATGCAAATAGATGTTGTTACAGATAAAGGAAAGGGGGTGTAGCTATAGAAATGAAGGTTGAAGATCAGATGAAGGTAGATGTAGCTCAGAAGGACAAATCTGCTCAACCAAAAAACGTATAAAAATTCAAATAATAATTTATAAAGTTCATTTTTGCAAGTTTATGTTGGTGCATCACCCAGTTGGTTTAGGTGCATCACCCAGTTTGCTTTGGTGCATCACCAGTGGAGGTTGGTGCATCACTAGTGGGGGTTAGTGCATTACCCACTGGGTGTTGGTGCATCCCCCACTGGGTGTTGGTGCATCAACCAGTTGGTTTAGGTGCATCATCTAATACTTGTATAGTTCCCACAGTTGACAGATGAACTAACTAATTGGTGCATGTACATGTGTAATGAATATTTGTCAGGTGAGATTTACGTGCAAATCCAGGGAAGAGCTTGACACTAAGAGGGAGAGCTTTTCTTCTGCAAGCACAATCTCATTGTTTAAGGAAAGACAGTGTAACGTTACAACTGCACTGGCAAATGATGAAAAAATTCTTTACAAAATGGTTGACCAGTGACGAAGGAAATGACAGGTAACAATATATTTACCTTAATATTATATAATTTCAATAACATGAGAGAAGTTAACAAATTGATTTTTTTTGTTTTGCAGCAAAGAAGGAAAAGCAACTTCCAGTGCATGAAGAAAACTATGGATATAGAAAATGACGTGATAGATGCTTTTGTTTTATTGTTTAATGAAAATGAAGAATTTAGAGCCCCACGATCACCATTAAGATTCTTTTTACCTTGCATGGCAACGTTAATTCAATATATTAGAACACTGAATTCAGATCATTTTTTTGCAAAATATTTAACTTAAATATTTTATTTTGAAGGGTTATATTATAAACACTGAATTGACGGTATACACTGTGGAAAAAAGTTCTCCGAATTTAGAGCCCCACAAGTAGTGATGTTGTGTCCCGGCCTCTTACAAATTTTACAAACCCTTTTCTTCTTCTTGGAATTTTCAATTCCAACTTCTTGGCCACCTTTAATACGCCTCTTCTTGAACTTGTTCTTTTCCAATTCAGGAGGATGGATATTTACTTGATCTAGGTAACATGCCTACACATTTCTCAAACTTATAGTTTCTAGCTGGTGTTAAGGAAGAAGGATCAACTACTTCAGATATTGTGAATGCAACCTTTTGATCCTTTAAAATAGCTAAAACCTTTTTCAATCTATCCATGTCATCACCAACAATGTAAACACAAGAATACATTTCTGTCATCACCTCAGCCAACAGCCGCTTCCTTTCATCAATTTCAACACTAGCATCATACACTGCATCGTCTACTTTAAAATTTGGTTATAGAATAGTTTTCTTGGTCCAGCGAGTATTAATGAGGCTAGGAGGCAAATTAGTTACATGGGAATTCTTTAAGGCAAAGAAAATGTGTCGGCAAGGAAACCCCAATTTAAGGAAATTGTTGCAAGAACAAACATACTCATTCCTAGCAACAACATGTTGTACATCACAGATTCTACCAAATTCATCTTGAACCCTAAAGTGATGGATATCAGACTCTTTCCGCAATTCATCAACGGTGCAGTGATACGTACCACTTACAAACGCCTCTTGGACATCATAGAAGGCATTGATAGTGTAGATGGTTGCGAGGTTCTTTTCAAACTGATAAGGCGTCTTCATACGTGGAGTGGAAGTACAAGAATCCATATCACACTTCATTTGAATGTGTCGCTGATAATCAATGGCAGTGCTATACTGCATCATGAAAATCACAAGGCTTGATTGAGAACCTAAATTTTTTCCATAAAAACTATTTTGACACTAGACCTTGATGTCGTCCTCAATAAGGATGAAATTCTCACATCTTGGAAAAAAAGATGGGATCCAATAACGTTGTAGTTCAAACATTACTCCTAGCCATTCGTGCTCTTCCAAACCATATTCTCCAAGAACCGAAAACCACTAATTTTCAAATTCAATAAGAGTAAGTTCATCATCCCAAACAATATTCTTGAACTTCTTTTGGAACGCATCAAAGAAGGAAGGATTTGAATTTGGAGGGAATTTAACCTTGCTAGAAACCTTCATCATTATATGCCACATGCACAACCGATGGGCAGAATGAGAAAACACTCATTCAACAACAACAACCTTGATTCCGAATACATCTTTGAGAATTTTATTTAAATTAAATAAAAATATACATAAAAAGAAACACGACATAAGCAATTAAATTACTTCCATATAGAGAGTTATATGTTTGTCTAACAGTTCAGTCACAAGGAGGTCAATCGAATTTTTTATTTCAACCTTATAGAATTAGAATTGATCATTTTTCTTCCATCTTGGATATAATTAAAAGACAAGTTAAAGACTTAGTCTTCTATTCCTCCCGATTATGAGTTGTAAACGAAAGGATGTGCATAAATGGGAGGCGAGAGAGAGATATAAAAATCTATCAATAATATATAATTCCAAAATGTATGAATCATCTAAAAAGGTAGTGCAATTGAATTGGATTTGTAAGAGAAGAGACCGAAAGAATTGATAAAATATTCTTGGAACCATAATTTTGCCCCACTCCGATTAAAAAAAGAAATGTAAGTGGCTCCAATAGAGTGGTTTTGGGACCTGACTCGGTCTTTATATATTAAAACTTTGATAATATCTTATTATATATGTCATTTAAGAAATTACATATCTAATTTATCCAAAAAAGAGATTACTTATCTTAACAATATAACCGTATAAAAAGGTAAGATTCCTTTTCACGCATAGTTTTTTTTTTATGAGGAAAGCGTTTAGGCGGGGCACATCTAACGAGAATGATACCGCCCTAGGACATCCTGAAGGATGAGATCAGAAAGATCTGGAAAGGCTGCAAAATCAGGTTGTGGTTTAAATCGTGCATTTTGGCTATTAAGTCAGCTACACCATTAGTCTCCTGAAAAATATGGGAAATACAACTATCAGAGAAGGATCGCAAATCAGCTAAGATCTTTGTCATAATCATTTCAATTTCCCATGGGCAGTCCCAAACGCCGTTAATGGCATTAACAAGGCAAAGATTATCGCCTTCGATCTCCAATAATGTGAGACGCAACTGAATAGCCTCCCTAATGCCATAACGCATCGCCAGAGCTTCAACCATGATTGGTGATACATTACATAGTGCTCCATTTGATATTTTAATCGGATTCCCATTTTCATCCTTAATGATGAATCCAAATGATCCCGATTCATTTAATGGACATGAAGCATCAACATTTATCTTTACATATGTTGGTTTGGGTCTAATCCATCTTATGATTTTACGTTTTCTTCTGGTAGTAGTTGGTTTATCTATTTCCTTGTCGAGCATGTCTTCTTTCTCAGCATGTTTCCAGTCAATTTTTTGTTATCTTATGTATTGATGATATTTGGTAATTTCCTATGTTCTTTTAAGTTGAAGATTTCTTTATTCCTATAGAACCATAAAGTCCACCATATAGAGGCCAATTCTTCAAATTCTTTCTTTGAGATTTTACTTCTTATATTATTAAACACTTCAATGGTGGATTGATTATAATTACAATATGTAAGAATCATCTAAAAAGGGAAGTGCAATTGAATTGAATTTGTAAGAGAAGAGATGAAAGGAATTGATAAAATAGTCTTGGAACCATAATTCTGCCCCACTCCGATTAAAAAAAGAAATGTAAGTGGCTCAAATAGAGTGGTTTTGGGACCTGACTCGGTCTTTATGTATTAAAACTTTGATAATATCTTATTATATATGTCATTAAAGAAATTACATATCTAATTTATCCAAAAAAAGAGATTACTTATCTTAACAATATAACCGTATAAAAAGGTAAGATTTCTTTTCACGCATAGTTTTTTTTATGAGGAAAGCGTTTAGGGGGCACATCTAACGAGAATGATACCGCCCTAGGGCATCCTGAAGGGTGAGATCAGAATGATCTAGAAAGGCTGCAAAATCGAGTTGTGGTTTTAAATCGTGCATTTTGGCTAATAAGTCAGCTACACCATTAGTCTCCTGAAAAATATGGGAAATACGACTATCAGAGAAGGATCGCAAATTAGGTAAGATCTTTGTCATAATCAATTCAATTTCCCATGGGCAGTCCCAAACGTCGTTTATGGCATAAACAAGGCAAATATTATCGCCTTCGATCTCCACTGATGTGAGACCCAACTGAATAGCCTCCCTAATGCCATAACGCATCGCCAGAGCTTCAACTATGATTGGTGATACAGTACCTAGTGTTCCATTTGATATTTTAATCGGATTCCCATTTTCATCCCTAATGATGAATCCAAATGATCCCGGTTCATTTAATGGACAGGAAGCATCAACATTTATCTTTAATTTACATATGTTGGTTTGGGTCTAATCCATCTTATGATTTTACTTTTTCTTCTGGTAGTAGTTGGTTTATCTATTTCCTTGTCGAGCCTGTCTTCTTTCTCAGCCTATTTCCAGTCAATTTTTTGTTGTCTTATGTATTGATGTATATTTGGTATGTTCTTATGTTCTTTTAAGTTGAAGATTTCTTTATTCCTATAGAACCATAAAGTCCACCATATAGAGGCCAATTCTTCAAATTCTTTCTTTGAGATTTTACTTCTTATATTATTCAACACTTCAATGGTGGATTGATTTTAACAATCAATCTTAATCATTTCCTCATGGATTTTGAAGATGTGAGTTTTTATGATTCTTAGAGTTCTCGGACAACTCATAATGAAATGATTAAGGTCTTCAAATTGATTAATGCAACCTAAACATTCGGTTGTGATTGGTACATGTCTTTGGTGTAGTTTGACCTTTGTACGGAGGCAATCTCTTGATATTTTCCAGAGGAAACTTTTTATTTTCGGTAAGAGGTCTAGTTTCCAGATTCTGTCATGATGGGATAGAGTCAGATTCAATTTGGTATAGATCATTTCCATAGACAATTTTGTTGAGAACCACCCATTTTTGATGGGTTCCCAGTAAAGCCTATCTTGTAAATTATTGTTCGGTATTGGATAAGTCACTATTTTATGCATAAACACATCATCAAAGTATAATCTAAGTTTGTTTGTATTCCAAGTCTTGTCTGGGTTTAAGAAGTATGAAACTGCTACTTGGTCATTAATAGGTTCGTTTGTTTTTATATGATCTATTAATGTTTCAGGGAACCACCTTTCGTTCCAAAATTTAATGGTTTTTCCATCACCAATTCTCCATATCAGACCTTGTTTAAACTGGTCAATTAGTTAAGCCATTTGTGTCCATTGCCAAGAGGCATTTTTCTTTGGGTTTTTTCTATAATCAAGGATATGTGTTTGTTTGAGATATTTTTCTGTTATTATCTTAACCCAAAATTTTTTTGGTTCCACACTTTTTAGTTTAAAACGCGGTCCTTGTATCTTATTAACCCCGCTTTGCAAAATGTGTGGTAAAGATAGTGCGGTGTATCTCTCTTTTTGTACTAGTGAGAGTTTCATTTGTAATACTATATTCATATCTTCACTCTTTCGGATGCCTAGTCCTCCATTAGCGATTGGTTTACAAATATCATTCCATTTCAGCATAGGTTTGTGATTGTCTCCTTTATTCCACAAAAAAATTCTATTAACTTTGTCTAACTTCTTTAGAGTTTTATTGGGCAGCATGAAGTTTTGCATCATATAGTTAGGTTAGGTTGAGAGGTTTGCTTTTATTAAGACCTTGCGTCCTTCCATTGAGAAAGTGTCAGCTTTCCATTTCGAGAGTTGTTGCGATGTTTTCTCGATTAGATTCGAAAAGGTAATGTAGTCTACCTTTCCGGCAATTATTGGGCATCCTAGATATTTTTCCATTGCCATAGATTGATTGATTTGGAAAATTTGTGTAATATGCTGAACTGCATTAGCAGTTGTACTTTTTGTGACTTGAAATGAGGATTTGTTGAAGTTAAGTTTCTGTCAAGATATTTCACAATAATTGTCAATAATTGTTTTGATATTTTTGCATGTAGTTGTTTTAGTTTCAGCAAAGATAATTATATCATCTGCAAAGGTCGGGAAAGGGATTTTAGTTCCACCTCTTGTAATTATAATTCCAACATGTTTTTTTTAGCTTCAGCCGCTTTTTGGAGACTTCTGGATAATACTTCTGCACTGATTATGCATAGAAATGGTGAGAGGGGATCTCCTTGACGAATCCCGCGAGGCGGATAGAATTGGTCAGTTGGTTCCGCTAGGATTTTCCATAAGAGTTTCATTTGTAATACCATATTCATATCTTCACTCTTTCGGATGCCTAGTCCTCCATTAGCGATTGGTTTACAAATATCATTCCATTTCAACATAGGTTTGTGATTGTCTCCTTTATTCCACAGAAAAATTCTATTAACTTTGTCTAACTTCTTTAGAGTCTTATTGGGCACATGAAGTTTGGCGTCATATAGTTAGGTTGGGTTGAGAGGTTTGCTTTTATCAAGACCATGCGCCCTTCCATTGAGAAAGTGTCAGCTTTCGATTTCGAGAGTTGTTGCGATGTTTTCTCGATTAGATTCGAAAAGGTAATGTAGTCTACCTTTCCGGCAATTATTGGGCATCCTAGATATTTTTCCATTGCCATAGAGACTTCTGGATAATACTTCTGCACTGATTATGATTAGAAATGGTGAGAGGGGATCTCCTTGACGAATCCCGCGAGTCGGATAGAATTGGTCAGTTGGTCCTTGATTTACTAGTACTGAGAATGAGATTGATTGGACACATTCCTTAATCCATAATATAAATTTTTCATAGAACCCAAATTTCTGTAGGGAATAGGAAGGTCCAATCAACTCTATCATAATCTTTTTCCATATCAAGCTTTAGATTCAGCCATCCATTTTGTCATGTTTTCTTCTTGAAAGAGTGGAAGATTTCATGTGCTACTAGTACATTATCTTGAATACATCGGTTTTCAACAAAGGCACCTTGAAGTGGATGTGTTATTTTCTGCATTACTTTTTTAAGCCTATTGGTAATAATTTTGGATATGATTTTGTATACCGTATTGCATAAACTAATTGGTCTATAGTGATTAGTAGATTGGGGGTTATCATTTTTTGGTATTAAAGTAATGAAAGTATGATTTAGTTGTTTTAGCATCTTTCCTGAATGGAAAAAACTTTTAATTGCCTTAATAATATCGGGACTAATGATACTCCAGTATTTCTTATAGAAACCAACTGGCATAGCATCTGGACCCGGTGTTTTATCATCTTTTATATCTTTTAAGGCTAGTTGGATTTCGGTATTAGTGACGTTTCGTGACATATCTTCATTTTCTTGGTTAGTAATTTCAGGTTTGATATCCTTTAGCATAAGCTCTATTTTTCGTCTCTCTATGTGTTGTTTAGAGAATCTTTCTTCAAAGTCTCTTCTAATCTCCTTTTTAATATTTTCATATCCTACTATTTGTGTTCCTTCACTCGAAGTAATTTCCTTGATATTCTTTCTATTCCTCCTTCCCGTAGCTATTCTGTGAAAGTATTTTGTATTAGAGTCGATATTTTTAATGTGTTTTAATTTTGCCGTTTGCCTCGAATAGATTTTCTGGAAGTTTAGGAGTTGAGTTTTTTATTTAAGGAGTTGAGTTTTTTTAACGAGTTGGAACATTGGAGTACCATTGATCTAAGATCTCCAATTTTGTGTTATTAGGATACTCATATCCTTTCTTTTAGTCCACATCATTTCGAATTTGAATGGTTGAACTTGATGTGTCTCCTCATTTGTTATATCTAGGGAAATAGGACAGTGGTCCGGTGTTGTGAAAACAAAGTTTCTTGTAGTTAGGTTAGGGTACTAGTGTACTACTTGTTGGTGTACCAATACTCAATCTAATTTCTCTTTCATTGTGTTATTAATTGTTCTTGATTTTCTCCTTGTAAACCTATTACCAAGTGTTGGTGGATCAAAAAGATCATGCTTGTTTACAAAGGCATTCAACCGTTTTAGTTTAGCTTGGTTAGGAACAATACCTCCCTCTTTATCCTCACTTACTAGGATGTCATTTAAGTCACCAATTATGATAAATGGTGAGTTAATAATTGTTAATCGATTCCCAGAAGTTATCTTTATCTTTATCGTGTGGTGGGTATATGCAAAAAAATATAGAATTGTGTAATGTTCTCCATATTTTTGTAATCAAAGGATATAAACCTATCGTCAATTGTGTGTAATGTTATTGTTTCATTTCGTAGTTGGTATTCTTTCTAGAGAACTATGATTCCGCCAGCATATCCTTCTGCTGGGGAGATCGCAATGTTATCGAATCTTGCTTTCCGCCACTCTTTCTCATTCGGATATTTTGGTGATTTTGTTTCCACTAGTCCCATCATTTGTATATGGTTAATCTTGCAGAATGTGCCGATGTCAGTGATGTCAGTTCATACGTTGGTCCTTTCAATACCCCTGATATTCCATAGGTTTATCTTCATCTTGTATTTATTTGTAATCAGTTCATACGTTGGTCCTTTCAATACCCCTGATATTCCATAGGTTTATCTTCATCTTGTATTTATTTGTAAACTATGTTCAACAAGATTGGTATTGGGCCTTTCCAAACCAGGATTTTTAAACCTTAACAATTTAGTTTTAACTACCTGTTGATCAGTATATATCTTGCATTGTTTTGTTATTACTTGCTTTTGTTTTTTTGTCGCCCTCGTCTGTTTTTTGTTCCGAATTTGTTTTTGGATTGGTTTTTGTGTCCACCTGTTAAACAGTACTGTTCCTAGTTGTCTTTCAGTATAGCAATAGTTTCTGATATAGGCACCTAACGGTGCATCTAAGAGTTTACATTGGTCCAGGCATTGCAATGATAGCATACAAAAATCATCTATACAAATTAATAAACCCTGCTTTGAAGGCCTTCTGGTTTCCGTTGATGCATCGAGTTGGATGGACGAATCTCTGGTTAAACATTTCTTCAATCTGTTAGGATCCCTGTGTGTTGAGAAGAGGTAGCATTGCATGTCCTTCATCAGAATATGATACCAGTTATGTGAACAGTAATAACGATTGTTCATCCATGAGCAAGATGATTTCCAGATTAGCACATAATTAGTCTTACCAATTCTGTTAGTATTGTTGCACCTAAACAAAGATTTGAAAGCAGTACATAGTATCTTAGGATAGTAGGTAACCCACCAATTTTCCATCTTTAGCCAGACATCTGTTACATACATATAACCCGGAGGAGACAATTGTAAATCAAGATAATAAACCATCTGCTAATACCAAGTCATAAAAGAGTCATCAGTATAGGTCCTACAACTTTCAGTCCTGTAAACGATATCAAGAATTCAAGAGTAATTTTTGATTGATCAGACAGCCTAATCCCACAGTGTGATCTAAAACAGGTCTCAAACTGAAAATTTAGTACATAGTTAGGGTTATGAAAATGACTTAGCTGAAAACTTCCCGGATGTTGGTTTAGCTTCTTTTCCTTCATGAGTGCCAGTTTATTATCGCCTGTCATCCTCCAGTCCTTAGTAGTGCTATGGCATCCTGCAAACAGAGAAAGAAAGGAAATTCTAGTTTGGTCAATTACTAAGTTTTTACTACAATTAATAAAGTAGATGGTGGGTATTGTTTTGTTCTTAAGTTTGATGGTAGATAGAGATGAATTGGTTTTTAATATTGTTTTGAAGCGTCATCCTATTATTAATAATAGGATCAACCTCAAACAGAAAGCAGTCTACTTGCTTCCAGTTAGTAATGAGATTATCAGTGCTACTATGATTAGAGTTAATAAATAGATTACTATGTGCATAGAAGTTAACAAAGTCTAGGTAGGCATAAGATATTAGAGAGTTTCCAAGGTAAGCTGTTTGTAGGAATGTTATGCAAAACAGGCAGTCAAGTAAATGCACTTGTTCATAAGAGTACCAAAAAAGGAAAATCTGATTGGTTAGAAACAAAACCAAAAAGGTGTTGACCTTTGGTTCATTGTCGAGAGTAGAGCTCGCCTTATGATAATAATTAGTTAATACACTAATGCAGATTGAGAACATTGATCAAATAAGATAGGAAGCTTTAAAACATGCCTATGATTAGTATCTAGTGGGTTAGTAAGCTTCATGTTTTTGGTTAGTTTGGAGCATCTAATTAATCTTATGACTAGTGTACTTGGTGTTATTCGGTGGTAAATTTGACCCGATATATGCAGTTTCAGTTGGTAATAGCATTAAGGTGGGAGTGATTCCCTTGCTTTTTTTTGTGTTTTGGCTGGTCGATGGAGTAGCATGATTAGCCAGCTCTAACTGGAATAAGGTGGTTGGTAGCTCGAGAAAACCAACGAGTAGGATCAACAAATTTAGTTGTTATACTATCTCTGGAATGACTTTTACAAATGTGGGTAATGATATGCTTATGCAATGATTCCATAAATGAGTAATTAAGAGTGTGAGGGTTAGAGCGATGAAACCTGATTTGTAGACGGTGATGACTGTCTTTACTGTTGTGGTAATGGTAGTTTGTCTCGATCGCCAAAAGGCTTACGCCAGAGTTCTGATGAGACGATCCCCAATGCAAGCAAGTAAAATTTTTCCTGGGTATAAAGACGGTCTCATCAGCAGCTTTCTTCCGGGAGGAGCATCTTCTTAGAGGCCGACTTTTACTTCGCGGCCCTCTCCAAAGAAGGAAACTTTCATAGGCAAGGCTGACAGCTCTCCGATCGCTCGTGTTCTTCATCTTCTTTGCTTGTTTTCTCCTCCATAAAAGGTTATGTTGTCTGGTTCCTCTTCTTCGTTTAGGGCTTCGATACACAAATCCAGTAGTCTTCTTTCAAATCGACAAGGTAGGCCTTCAGCAGACGAGCACTTCTGTGTCGATCTTCTTGGTCTCTGGTGTTGCTTGGTTTTCGGGTAGCGGCTCGTCCAGTTACGCCTTTACTGTTGATCGGCGGCTTTCGGAATCGCCACCATAGCACATGAGGAGGGTAGATAACACTGAGATATATTAGAAAGAGGAGAGAATTGGGTTCGAGATGACTCGATGAAGCTTGGGATTTGGATCTAGATTTTGGACGAGGGAGGGGGATTGAATTTGGGAGATGTAATTGGGGGTTTTGAGAGAGTATTTTCTTTTGCTTAGATCGGATTGATTGTTGGGTAGAATCGTTGAGAAATACGCTAAGGAGGGCGATGAGAAGGTTTGGGGACGACGTTCAGATCTAGGGTTTCGGAGGTACATATATGGTCCTGTTCGGCACATGTAAGTTTTGCCTTTGATTTAGAAAATAATAACAGATTTCAAGCTTTTTCAAACAATTTATAAGTTGTCCGAACAGGCCCTATAGTGGAGGAGTGCTGTTGGGATTGATTTGAGGGTTTATAGTAGACCTGCCAAACTAGGGACCGTCCTAAAATTATTTTAGGGAGGATCTCGGTAGGAGATTTAATCCATAAGGATCAGTCATGTCCGGTCCTTTTTTAAAGTGGGAGGATATGGTATTGGAGTAGTTGTCTTGAGGGTCGGGTTGGACCGGCCCATATTATATTTAGGTAATATATGTATAAGTTTTAAAAATTACTTGTATAACAGTAAAGAGTTATCAAATATTAAAAAAAGTTTTAACATAAAACATTACCTACAACTTGTTATACTGGTTAATTTGGAATATTAATTTTCACTTACTAAAGCTTAATAAACAAAAAGTAAATAATGGCTCTAATCAAACAAACAACTTACTGTAGATTTTTGCTTACTGAAGCTTAATAAACAAAAAGTAAACAATTGGCTCTAATTAAACAAATAACTTACCGTAGATAAGAGGCTAATTCTTTTATAGTAGTACTAGATTTTTTGGGCCTGCTACACTTTGCGAAATAGAAGAAACCGAAGAGTAGAAGATGATGATAAGTTTCATACAGTTCCACTACAGACATATGTTGGTGGATCAAAATCATCATTTGAGTGACATATTCGTAATCGTAGGAAAAAAATAGGAAAAAAAAATTCACACTGCTGGAAAACTCGTCTATAGCTACGACATTTGCTACAAATATAACCATAAATATAGCCACAAACCCGTTTAGCTAGAATTATAGCCACAAAAGTCCCCACGGACACAAATTCGTGGCTAAAACGGCCCTGGCTAAATCTAGCCACAAAATTAACCGCTTTTATTGCTAATCGGCTACGAATTCAGCCATGATATTATTTGTGGTTAAGTTTAATGCTAGTAGCCACAAAATCCATTGACAGCTAATTTTGTGGCTTATAGCCAGGAATTAATTTTGTGGCAAAAGTCAAGGCTATGCCATTTTATGGCTAAATAATGCATGGGGTATTAGACATAAACTGTTCTTTCTACGAACAGAAGCTAATGAATACAAGCTTAGTAACCTACAAATTATATTTGAAGGTAAATTTATAATTTATATCCTAATTTCAGTTTATAATATGTAATGAATGCAAAATTAAACCAAATGCATAAAAGTAAAATATATATTTTCAACCATATAATACATCAAATACAACAAATAGTAATACAAGTTCAAATTTTACAGTACTAAAATGAATGATAACTAATCAGACTATATAACAACAGAAAAAAAAATTAGCCTAGCTAAAATCCATATAGTAGCTAGTTCTATACTTCTATCTCAATCTCCGTTGGAAAGAATTCACGATGAGGTGGCCTTGGCAAATGCAGATCTTCCATGTGATACCTTGTACATCTGTAAAGCATATTCAACATACACATAAGATAAGATGAACAAATTTAGCTAAACAAGTTACAACAGCATAACACATAAGAAAGTGAAAGAATCATAGACGAACAAGTACTTCAGCGTTGCAAAATTACACTCAGACATGCATATCAAAGTTTGAGTTTTCTTGCATCAATGTTAATAGACTAATTTTAAATGTACAAAACCAATAGATGTAAATCAAGCAAGCTAGAAGGAAACTAGGAAATACAAAATTCAAAGAATGATACGGGACTTACACAAAGATGAACGACGCTCGAAAAAGACACGAAATCAACCCCTTATTCCTGCAAATTTGAACCAATAATAACGAACAAAACAAACCAAACCAAACCCTAGATTTCAGATTTCGCCTCATTAAAAGAATCTCAAAATTGAGTGGTAATGTAATCTCTAGAGTTAATAGGGACAGAGATGGAACCTTTATTACTTGAGATGTATGCCGAGATAAACATCGACGGGTCGTAGAAGAGAATGATGGAGGCATCGCCTTGCTGGGAAAGGTTCTGATAGAAAGAGAGGAAGATATGCCGAAGAAGGATGGCAGCGTTGGCATGACCGACGAGGGAGATCTTGTGGGGCTTATTGGGGAGTTGAAGGCGATTGAATGAACGAATGTAGACGGTGAGGAGGAGGAGGCGGCTGATAAGATTTCTAGGGTTAAGTTGTGAGAGAAGATAGAGAAAGTGAGGGTTAAGCTTTTTTTGCCCAAATAAATATCAGCTCAAGGAAGGGGGTAATGAAAAGAAGAGCGGGATAAATTACAATAGAGAAACTTAAATATTCTCCCCTTCCCGCCTCTACTCCAATTTAATGTACAACATGTTTACTAAAGTAAAATATTGCATGTTTAATAAAGTTGATACGGTGAGCAGTTAAAAATGATTTTTAATTTTAATTAAGTATAAAATTAGTCCTGCCACGTATTTAAGTGTAGTTCATAACTTTAACTTTAGCTACAAAAATTGCTATACCGAATTATTTAAGGCTAACAGCCTTTGAATTTAGCCATACCATGTATTTGAGGGTATATGGCTTCAAATGTAGCCACAAATTTAGGCTCAATTTATTTTTGAAGCAATATAGCATCGAGATTAGCCACAAAATCATATTTCTTGGCTAAATAGCCACAAACCTTAGCAATAAAATTATTTTGAGGTTAGATAGCCACAAAATTTATTTTTGTAGTTACATTCGTGGCTAACAACAATAAAAGTGCCCTTAAATTATTTTGTGGCTAATCAGTCGTGGCTATAGCAGTGTTTTCCAGTAGTGTCAAGAAAATACATCAATTAGAAACAAAGTATTAAATGCAGTGTGATTAATTAGTTGAAGGAATCCTAATTTTATATAGTACTAGGGAGAAGGTTTACGCGCTTCGCGCTGGTCTTATTTTTTTTTATGTGTATTCATGTTTTCATTAGTTTTTTTATTTTATTTAGGTAGAAATATTTTTGCTACGCGTGAGAAAATATATGTTTTGTATCGTTAATATCTCTAACTACAAGTTGGTAAAAATTATAAATTTTTGATATTATTGTAGTGCTCATTGAAACGAATCAAACAAGATCCCACATGACTATATTTTTTTCTTATATATTGAAAGATATTTACAAGATTCTCTTGAATTGTGAATAGTGTCAAAAGCAACAATGAGACTATCATTTAAGGACGGAGTATATTTTAATTTTATGTATCTATACCTTTGTGTGCTGACAATTTAAATATTTTTAATACGTAGATTAATATACATATACTTACATAAAAATAATTATTTACAGAGATCTAATCTCATCTAGAGAAAAGAGAAAAGATCTCGTGAGTACGAGCCCTTAGACGAGCAGAGGGCTGAGGATGATGTACTCAAAAGTTATAACTCATGCATAAAGTCGTTGTGACTAATGCACACAATATTTGATGATGCACATTGTCTCTGACACTAGCACATCAACTGATAATGAATTTTATATGTGTGTATGAGTCATAATATATACTCCCTCCGTCCCTTATTGATCTTCCTATTTGCTTTTGACACATTTGTCGAGACACGATTTGTAACGTTAATATCTTTAAATATACGATGATAAAAAATTTAATTTTTTATATTGTCAAAGTACTTATTGAGACGAAGCAAACGATATCTCGTATGCCTATATTTATTTCTATATATCGGAAGAAAACGAGAAGATTCTCTCGATTTGTGAATAGTGTTGAAAAAGCAAACGAGCCTTATATTAAGGGACGGAGGGAGTATATACATAAGTTATAACTTATTCTTGTAGGAACCAGACGCATCATATTTATGGCGAAAATATCTATAATATTTATAGGCCCTTGCTAAATACCGCCCGGGCGTTTTCTAAATAACGCCCGGTCCCTCGCGTTCTGCGAGAGTGCGTCCCCTCGCAGAACGCGAGAGTGCGTCCCCTCGCAGAACGCGAGGGTGCGTCACCTCGCAGAACGCGAGGGGGTTTTTCCCTATAAAAGGTGAAAAACCCTACTCGGCCCATTTTTACAACCACCATTACAAAATTCCGCCGCTCTCTTCTCATTTTACCATCTCCCTCAATTTCAACCTACTTCTTCTTCCTCTTTTCAATTCAAATCTCCATATAAGGTATGTTTCTAATACTCTTATGCTTTTTAATGTTGTTTTTAGATGAATATATGTTGTTAGTATAGAAAATTGCATATTGTATGATGTTTTGATATTGAATGTTGATTTAGAAATGGTTGTATAATGGATGAAAGATGATGATTTTGAATTATGGTGGATGAGTGGATGTTGTTTTATGTTGAAATTCATTAGGGTTAGGGTTTTTGATTAGGGTTGTTGATTTTATTTAGGGTTTTGATGTTTATTTGGTAATTTACTTAAATTGATAGGTATTTTAGCTAAAATATTGAATTTTCGTCGGAAAATCTCGCCGGAAACTGTTGCCGGAAACTCATGATTGTGCAAATTGACGCAGAACGCGAGGGGTATACTCGCAGAACGCGAGGGTCATGTTACTCGCAGAACGCGAGGGTCATGTTACTCGCAGAACGCGAGGGTCATGGTACTCGCAGAACGCGAGTGTCATGGTACTCGCAGAACGCGAGTAATTGACAAAACTGGAAATTCTTTCCTCTTCTGCAGATTTTTATTATATACTGATTTTACTTTATATAATGTTATATTTATATACTGATTCTACTTTACATTTTTTTAGGTAATGGATCTTCCTGGACGTTCAACCCGTCGAAGAAATAGGAACGCTGTGAGAGAAAATCCACCGGTTGAAAATGCAAAAGGGAAAAGGAGAGCAAAGAATACAACACCGGTAGAGCTCTTCCCCGAGGGGCTCCCCGACGTTGATTATCGCCCCATAGAGCGGTACAGTGGTGTCCATAGTTATGCCGGGGAAGACTGTTCTGTGCCTAGTGGGATAGAACGAGCAGATACATATCAAGGGTATCGAAATGATGATTGGGACCTTTATTCTCAAGAGTCAGTTTCATGTGCACAACCGTCAACTCAATGGGCACCACAATCAAGTCCATATGAACAATCGGGAAGCTGGGACAATTTCATTCCTCAGTATGCTTTAGTGGAAGTTGGACAAGGGTGGGGTGGACAAAGTTGGGTCGGTGGACAAGGGTGGGGAGGTGCATTTGGTGAGGGAAGTGTTCCTGAAGACATGGGTCAAGGAAGTGGACAAGCTTGTTCTTCTTCTTACAATCCTCAACCAGAACCGATGGAACAAGAGTACCAGGATGAAGGTTTTGGGGAAGAACACGAAGAAGAAGGTGATGATGATGATGATGAAGAAGAAGAAGAAGAAGAAGAAGAATTGGTCCAGAAACCAACAAGAAAGAGGAAGTCCAAGAAGAATGAGCCAAAGTATGATCCTGAGCTCACTCATGCCACACCTGGCGGTCCAGAAGATCCCGAGTTGCAGAACGCGAGGATGGACACACTCGCAGAACGCGAGAAAATGCAAGTTTCTGCATTTAGTCCTAGTTTCTGCAGTTTCTGGTGTTTTACAGACTTCACCATGCGTTTTTCTGTCATTTTGTTAGGTATGTTGGAACCCGTATGGAGCACAAGACTTCACCGATCCTGAGCTTGCTCCCGCTCTATTTCACGGGGTGCTATCTTGCTGTGACATCACCGAACCACACATGCCTGATAGGTGTCCCAGACAATTTGGGAGAGTGCAGCGTATTCCTAGGCCAGTCATCGAACCGCTCAAAGCTCATAGGTTGAAAAACATTAGGTGTTATAGTGTTTTTTATGACGCCAACCAATGGCTTTGGGAGTCAAGAGATGTTCACTCTTTGTCTCTCGATGATATGGGGCCAGTTGCCTATGCACCACATGAATGCTCCCATGATTACATGGATTGGTACATCAAGAGGACCCATAGGTATATCCGTCCTGCAATCCCTGGGATGATGACTGAGAGACAGGTAATATTAATTGTTTTGGTTTATCTTGCGTTTCTAGTCTTTGTTTGTCTCGAATATTAACATAGAATGAATGTTTACTTGCGTATAGGTGATTGGCCGGGTGTACAATGACATGGACCGGTATCGGTTTGCCACTCCAGAGGATTTTGATTCATATCACGCCCAAATGCTCCTAAGTATGTCAACTCTCGCTCCCTTCCGACCACGAGAAGACGAGTAGCCTTTCGTTTTGTGTTTTGGATTGTGTTTTGGATTGCTTTCTTAGGTGTTTTGTTGATTGGATAATTTTGTTGGATTATGTTTAGGGATATGTTGGTGTTGCTTCAATTCTGTTCGTTTTTTGCATAACCTCGCAGAACGCGAGGTGCACACCACTCGCAGAACGCGAGTCTGCCCTATAAGAAACAAGGTGCTCTCAGTTGATATGCACGGTCTGTGGCACGGTTGGTGTAACTCGCGTTCTGCGAGTGACACCATCCTCGCAGAACGCGAGGAATGACATTTTCTGGAAAATGTCCATGACATTAGTTACAGTTTAAGAATTTAAAAAACCATCTCCAGTTCAACATTACATTACAAATTCAGCGAATAAAACATAACTTCAACATTACATTTCAAAGGCGGCACATCGATGTGACACAAGATCGTGCAAAGAAAAAGCATCTCTTTCAGCGTTTCGCCACCAAGGAGTAAACACATGAGGTAATGGGCAGTTTTCTTCAAGACGCAACTACAAGAAAACAACAACGTTAGGAAGTTGCATATTAGATAGTAATTCATAAGTAGATCCAAAAACTTACCGGAACAAAATGTCTCTCACTCTGAATATAGAATAAGCAGAACGTCGGAAGTGTGTCACCATCTTCTAACCAAGTAGGACGTTGTAGAGGAAGGTAAGTGTAGTTAGCACTTTTTCCCACCGTTACGAACACTATGTTGAATGTGGATGCCACAAGGCATCCCATTTCCGGGGTAGCTAGCCAGTGATCTTCTGGAGCCCTTCCTATTCCTTCCCATGTCAGTTGGTGTAAAGCGCTCTCCAAAGTTGGTTGTTGTGGAGGTCCAATCCAAGTTCCTTGAACTAGGTGCCAAATCTCTTTGACCTTAGCTATCATCAAATCTCTTACTTCCCTCCATAAGTGTTGGTTGTCATGCAATTCATGAGCTATTGCTCTAAATCCACAATTTCCATCTCCATTTACCTCAAACCAACCATTCACATGGGTGCGCATTGACGCGGGTATGTGAGACTTGTACTTGCCAATCACCTTAATCTTTGGTTTCTTGAATGTTTCAGAATTAGAAGCATTTTTTTGCTTCTTTGGGGGTGTTTCTTCCAAATCTCTAGCATCCATCTCAACATTAGTGTGCTCCCATGCAGACGGTCTTCTTTGCGTTGACCTAGGTTGTTTGTTAGGAGCTCCGACTGGACGACCTCCGGTGTGCTTTGAAATAGCCGGCTCTTTTAGAGGAGTATTTACTTTCCCAATGTCTAAAACAGTTTGTGCACACTTTTCTTGATCATGGGGGCACAATTTCGGAAACGTTTCCTCATAGAAAGTCTGAAAAAGACGCCTTGCCACCTTACTCTTAACTTCCAGTATGCCGGGAACATCAACTTCTTCCAAACTCAAAGTACTCCAGAAAGGGTGCAACTCTGATACTCTTAGTGGTCTTTGCTCCTTCCAATGTCTTACAATCTGATGAACACACATCAACCCATCTCTAATCTTGATCCCGCAGCTACAAAACATATTAAAGTGCGCACCTAATCTCTCCCCCTTCGTGTATTCCTTAAGCAAAAATTCTATGCATTTGTAAGAGACTTTGAACTTCAAGACTTTAAACAAGTCGGCCCCTTCAACAACTGTGAAGCTCTTATTCAAACTCTCGGTGAAAGACACAGTAATCTCCTTAAGTTGGTTCTCCGCCATTGTTTTGTATTCTTTGAACATTGTGTCTAGCCTAGCATTTCCACTTGACAAGTATGACTTAAGACATGAATGTGCTCCTTCAACTCTAAAATGTTCGAAAAACAATAAAATGCAAATACAAATCAGAACCTGTGGATCCTTCTGTAATGTGTAACTCCTCGCGTTCTGCGAGGTGTGTACACCTCGCGTTCTGCGAGTTCATACATTGTTCCAGGATCTTTGCATTCGAAAATGCATCAACACTGAATCAAGGAATTTACTCGCGTTCTGCGAGGTGGTATGCCCTCGCGTTCTGCGAGGTGTGCATTACAGAAGCTCTTTTTATCATATGTAGAAGGTAGACATAAATAACAGAACATACCTGTTTGTTGTGTTATTCCCGAGAGTGAAGACATTATCCGTCCATGCTGAAACAAGTCTTTCTTTGTAACGGTTTAGCCAATTCGTTCTCACGTACTTCAATACGGCTGGATAAGCTCGCCATTCGTCCTCAAGTTTCTTCAAAGTACTCTTGTAATCTTCTTCAGTGGTTTGTTCGAACACGTTATAATAATCATTTGAAATATGAACCCCCAATGCTTGTGTGCCCATAGCTATCTTGGCTCTCGCCTCTATGTTCTTCCTTACATGTCGCCTACATAAGAGAAACTTTGCATTTGGCCATAACTTGTCTGTTGCATTCATAAGAGCCATCTCACGGTCAGTGACGAAGCAAGTAGGCGATGCTCCTATTCTCAAATACATCGTCTGCAGCTGCTGCAACGCCCATAAATAACTATCCTCGCTCTCAGCCTCTAACCATACCCCGCACACAACAAAATTCTTCCATGTAGAAGTCAAACCGACTATCTCCAGGAAGGGAACATTGTACCTGGAACCAAAATACAGTAAGATAAATACAACATAAAAACAGAATGATAAATACTTACCTGTTCGTGCTATAAGTCGAGTCCATCAAAAGGACATATGGAAACGCCTTTAAGAGTTTCATTGATTCGGGGCTAGCAAAGAACAAGTCGCCTATTATCGAAGGGTTCGTTGCACTTGGCCTATACTCCATGAAGTAGTTGCTCTCTTTGCATTGGTGAAAGAATTCTTGAACCACGGTTCTACCTTCCATTTCCTCTTCCCTTATATGTCTTACCAAATTGTACACTTGGTTCTTCTTTGTGCAACTTCCGGGATCCTTGTTTATCTCAGTGTAAATCTGATTTGGAGAACAATGTGAAAGTACCATCTCACGAACCTTTTTCTTTTGATCCGGGGTTGGCCTCCCGGCAAATGCATTCCCGACCAAACTATCTCCAATAGGATGGTTGTGCAAACCACAAACAACCACTAATCTCCAATTCTCTTCAACCCGGTTCTCCATGAGCTTCAACTGAAATTTACACCCCGTTTTCTTGCTCTTTGTGTTTGATCTAACACCGACACCTTTAGGCCTATGGCTTCCCCCTTTCTCACAAATGATTTGAATCTTACCACTTTGCCCCAGTTTAGCTGGTACAGTCCTTCCAATAGAGATCATAAACTTGTGTTGCTTTGCAACATTCAAAGCCCACAAATGACCAATCTCCTTAGAGGCAAACACTTGCTCCGTAGTGAAATATTCCGAATAATCCCTAGAAACAACCTCTTCCTCACATACGGGACTATCAAACTTTGGTGCAGTGCGTAAAGAGGGAAGAAAACACATCTCCTCTCCTACGTTTGTTGGTGGGTTAGCAAATTGTGAATCAAACGCATCATAGCTTGATGGCACCTCATATGTACATGGCAATTCATAAGTAGATGGCACGGGCAACTCATAAGTAGATGGCACAGGCAATTCATATGTAGATGGCACATGTTGTTCATATAAAGATGGTTGATGATAATATCCAAAGTCGTCAATCCCTAAATCAAATGACGGTGGCGAAACGGGCACCGTATTCCGCGAGGGGTAGGTGTAGTCATTCAACTGGATTGCATTCAATCCAGTGAACAAAGAAAAATTCACCTATACACAATGCTTCTGTTAATACTCTGTAATGTGCAACTTCTCGCGTTCTGCGAGGCAGGCACTTCTCGCGTTCTGCGAGTGGCTTCCTCTCGCAGAACGCGAGAAGTTGCTATTTCCTGAAACTAGTTCTTGAACGGGATAATTTAACATAACATGAGTTCCTACATTCAAAACCATAAAAACCCTAAAAACATGAACACATCTAAGTTTTTGACATTATATGCAAAAGTCATCTCTTCAACACTTACCACTACTACTAGATTTAACATGAAATACAACATAATAAGTTCATTTTAGCTCTTAATGGTGCAAAACAAATTAAAATTCAAAAATTAAGTAAGAACATTACCTCATTTGAATGGTAACTTGATGAACCACCATCTTCATTCCCTCCTTTGTTGAATTCCTCTTCATCTTCCATTATTTTAGGTGTTTTTAGAGTGTTTTGAAGTTTTAAGGTTTTGAAAATGGGTTTTAATGGAGGGTGAAAGAGGTGAAAGATGATAAAAAGAGGTGTTAGGGTAGGGTTAATAGGTGTTACGGAATACTTAAAATAAGGGGGTAGTTATTATAGTTAGGTGGGGACAAGACATGTAGTAATGGCGCACAACAACGTCAATCTGACATGCTAATCTCGCGTTCTGCGAGGACACGTACACTCGCAGAACGCGAGGACACGTGCACTCGCAGAACGCGAGATTAGCATGCATGTAATTAACCTAATTTTTGGCTAATCTCGCAGAACGCGAGTGTACGGGTCCTCGCAGAACGCGAGTGACCCGGCGTTGTTTGAATAAAGTACCGGGTGTTATTTAAGAATCGTGTATTTATAGGCCCTTGCAAAGTGTTTCTTTGAAATATGTAGTTTTACGTCAATCTTTTAAATCAACTTTTTTGTCTACGCCATTTTCAGAATGATTGGTTAACGGTTTAGCGCACTTCCCTAAATGGCTAAATGGGTTATAGATAAGCCCAAGCTTCTTAATATCCGGTCCACACAATATGAGACTTATTTTGATTTCATATTTTCCCCTCCTTTTATATTTTTATTATGCTTTCAAATTATTTTAATATATGATAAAGTATATGAATTTTGCATATGTATGTGATTTTTTTTGGCTTGTATGTTTCTATCTAAGAATTCATCTGTCGTCTAAATTACATTTTGATTTGTATAATAGTGGTTGTTATGGTTGTTTATGCTTGTATACGTATGACTGTATGAGGTACTTGTTTTATTTCATTGAAGTTCTTCTTTGTTTCTCTTTTGGTGGAAATTTCATTATTGAATTTCTGTCCACTAAGGAATGTCGAAAACACTCAAACCAAACTTTGTGGAAAGTGTTGGAGCCGGTTCTCGAGGGCCTCGCGAAGTCCAGAAGAATCAAGCCCAGTTATGGCACGCGACCCGGATCAAGCCCAAGATCGGCCCACATAAGTTCAAGCAGCCCACGAGCATGCAAGGCCCAAAGGAGAAAATCCGGTAAGATCAGGCTTAGGAGGGGTAATATCGTAAATGACTCGCGTGGGGCCCGAGTGAAAGTATAAAATCCTAACCGAAAGGAGAGAGAAGGAGGAAGCATCATTTTTACCAGAAAATATCCTTCTTCCTTCTTCCTCTCGAGAGCGAAAAACACTGAAGTTCTCCATTGCTTCAATCCTCCCAATCGACCTTGTTCCCGAGGCGTTTGGACGATCGGCACTTGGATTCAGACTCTCGGTGCTAAGATCAAGCTTTTGTGATAGGAATGAGTGAGTTCCGAAGTGATTTGAGTAAAGTGTAAGAATGAGCTTGTGAGCTTACTAATGGAGTTTGGTTGCTAGTTTTTCCTCTCTTTGCCTTACTCTCTATTCATTTGTGTCATTTCGCTTCGCTCTTCCTTTCACTCTTTTGCACATTTGCTGACTTGGGCGTCAGAGAGCCAAATCCGGAGTCTCCCCCCTCCTGGTTTGGTCGCGCAGGTGTTTGAAGCTCAAGAACAAGGGATTCACTCAAGGAGAAGACGGAGAAAAGCGGAGTTTGATCGAGTGAATCGTTATCTCCAAGTTGTTTGTCCAGGATTGCGGAAGAAGTCCTCGACACTTAATTGAAGATTTGTTCCTCATTATCTCGCGAGATGTTGATCGCGAGATATCAATTTATGGGCTCCAACATAAAGTAAATGATTGTACAGAGGATTAAGACATTCATATCAATATCGTATCATACATGATACCGATTGTAGCCGGATACCAATTTTATGTCCACAAAATATATGTATTTCGACGTTAATTATGTGACACATTAACATCATCTCGTTATGAATATATATATATGGACTTGTCAACTATGCGTAGTATATGCATACGAACGCTTTCTAGTGCCCCACCTTAATTTAAAGGCTATAAGCTAACTCCCAAAATTGCATCAGATCCTCCTCATCATATATACCACAACTAAATTATTATATACGATTCTCTTAACAAAATATCTTATTTTTCTTTTGTTCACACCTATATGTTTCCATTTTTATATATCCTGCATTATATATAGACCGACCCAACAAAATGTGACTGTCAACATCTATTGTCAAAAAAACCCAAAAAAAAAAAAATTCATTTTTGTACGTACTACTTCATAACAATGGTTAGCAAAGTGAAAAACGTTTATAGATCTATGATAATGCATTTTAATGTATTATTCGAGAGAATTCCTACGGACTCTAAATATTCATCCACGGAAAATGTAAATTTTTAAGGCATAGTGTTCAAGAAGGAAATCATACGAGGCATATGCATGTTACGAGGGACATTGATTGGAGCAAGGGAAAGAGACGGACCTAATTAAATAGAGTATAAAATGTCTCTTTAGTAGATTAAGTACGTTTTAGAATTAAGATATACTCACCTCCCTTCCGATATATATAAGTCTCATGTGAATTTCTTACACTATTTATAATTTGTTAAAGTTTGTAAATTTTTCTATGAAAAACATAGTTATGTCGAGTCTTGTTTGATCGTATCGATAAGTTCTTTAATAATATTAAAATTTATATTTGAGATGTAATTTATATTATGAGACAAAGGGATGAAATAGTAGTAGACAATTTTTCTAACACAATTCAAAACTGTTTTCCTTAATATGTTAAAAGCCTTGTTCTGAAAACTTTCGTACAAAATAATTGAAAATAAACAGTATGTATATAGCTAAATGATCCAATATATTTTAGAATGCAAAATTGAATTCCCCAAATATAAGACTTCCAAATTCAATAATAAAACGAGACTTACTCCAAACAAATGGTGTTGGCATATGCCTACTAGCAATTATGATGGCTCAGTTCGAGCCAACTCTGATTCTTTTATTGGTTTTATTATTCGTAATTTTGAGGGTCGGTCTCTTTTTTTGAACATCTTCATATGAATATTATGTTTGGATATTTTTTAGCAGCCCTTCATATGAATATTAAGAATATTATGTTCGGATCCATTGTGTTGGATATTAGAGCCCTTTCTGCCTCTTTTGATTGTTGTAGAATTTTCTCTATCATAAAAAATTGCAATAGAGCTGCTGACTTCCTGACATCACGCATCATTGATATTGAAGAACTCCGTGAATTTCTTCTCAAATGGAACAATTGCCCCTCTTATGAAGAGATGATGACTCTTCAGATGACCCTCTTCTCTACGAACTCAAAAATCTTTCTCATAAAAGATTTGTTCAAGATGATCCGCACAAATCATTTAAACTTATATAATTTATAACATTGAGCCTTCGGTGATTGTAAAAAAAAATAGTCGGACACTGGTATCTAGGACTGTACAAAATTGGTCCGGACCAGAAAACCGGACGGGACCGGAATAACCCGGACCTGACCGGACCGACACTATTCTGGTCCAGTCCCCGGTCCACAATATTTCTTTATTCTGATTCCGGTCCGGTCCAAAACCCGGAAAAACAAGGTTTGGACCGGACCGATTTTGTATATTTTAATATTTTTTATATAAATAATATATATAATAGTTATATTTTTAAGAAAAAGAAATTAATATAATGTTAAACTATACAATATATTAATTAAGATATAAATAAAATTAATTTTTTAATTAATAAAATAATATAAAATAAAAAAAATAGAAATTTCGGTCTAAACCGGTCCAAGACCGGATCGGTCCAAGCTTTCAAAACTGAGGGACCGGATGTACATCCTTACTGGTATCATTTTTTCCCTTGAATTTACATTCTTCGATTGCAGAAAAGCCAGGAAGGTCGCAATCAGGGTCGATATAAAATACAGCAAGGGCAAAGTAAAATGCCAGTCTGTAATTAGAATGAATGAATTGGTTATAGCAGAAAAGGACCGGACATTATATATTGCAGTTTCTGCATGTGTATTTTTGTCATTAATTACATTTTTAACACCGAGTTTTTCCTTTTCATTTTAACAATTTACCAGTTTTACTACTCATCTATATATCTATATATAAATTATTGAGTTTATGAATTGTTGACAATTGATATTTACGTAATGCATTGAATTAATATATTCAATATTTTTTAAAGGTTAATGCATTGAGTTAATATATTAAAAAAATATCACATTTAATTAGGCTCCTACAGTAGTCGTCTCACGTCTGTTTGTTTATGTCAGTTTCTCTTCCTTTTATTTAATCTCATAATTTGTGTCTTTTAGTTATGTTTTGAGTGTATGTTCGTATGTTCGTTTCTGTATCGTATTTCCCTCATTGATTTTTATATGTTTCATCCGTATGTCTTTCCCATTATTTTCTCACTCAATCTTAACCCTTTAATTTCTCATCTCTCACCATTCTCTCATCCAATACACTATCTCTCCTATTTTCATCCATCTCTCTCCTCTCTTCTCTCTTCTCCTTAATTCACGTGGAAAGAAGGGAAATGAAAACATAATTAAGGGACAGAGGGAGTATAAAGATTACTATCTTAATTCTAATAATATCATTCCCTTACTTGAACACAAATAAATTAAAATATATATACAAATATAACTATTTTAAATCTTTTGATATCATTTCCTTATTGAACATATATCAATTTAAAAGATTATAAATTTCACAATTTCTTTTTATTTATATAAATTTGATTTAATAACCATTTAAAATAAATATAACTATATATTACATATTATTATTTTTATTAATATTATTTTTATGTGTTAATAAATTATATACACAGTTCTAAAAAAATTTACGTTAATTCCGCGCATGGCGCGAGAATAGACCTATTTTATGGAAAAAAATTAAAGTGAGAATACTTTTTATCCAACGAATTACGAATACATACACTCTCTTTTACTCATATGCACATTTCTTTTTATTTACATGCACATTTATAGATATATATATGTCTTTGATAATATATGAAAATTACATATACATGTATAACGTGTGCATTTGAATGTGAAAAAATGTACATATATTCGTTTATTTATAGAATAATCTATTCTCAACGGATCCAACTCCGTGTTTTATTGAAGGATTACCAACAATAATCGATTAATTACCCATTTCAAAGAATAAATAAGTACACTTTCAAGATATTTTTTGAAGAAATACTCCAAGATTTGATTCTGTGCCGACTTCTATAAAACCTTGTATTCCCATGTTGACTTGTATAACCCATGCTATTACAGCCGTTCATTTACTACAGTGTAGTCTAAAGCTCGTCCGGATTTAAAAAAATAAAAATTCTAATATATTTAGAGTTACTCCGTATAAATAATAAAATAATAACATTATAAATATTAACTTAATAGATATAGAGAAAAAGTTGTGATTTGCGAGACTCCTTCTCTGCAACATGTCACCTTCTTAATAAATTGTAACATGTCTTTTTGTTATTTATTTTACTAGGACTTTGTGTCCGCGCTACGCGCGAGCTTTAGTCTTACATAAAATTTATTTAGATTATAAATAAAATATATTTTCATATCTGCAGTAAAAGATATATATCACGTTTTATTTCAACAATATAACTGTATATTATTAATAGAGTATTGATGGGGATGCGTGACTCAATTTTACCGGCAACAACTGTAACCGGTCATTCATAGTGAGTAGAAAGATAATTCTAAACTGCATCTTTGGATGTTGTCTTTGGGGTGTCCTAATTATCATGTTGATATCCCTTGAAACTAATAGGGGTATATTATATATTGCCTTGATTTCATTTCCCTTAATCTGCTTCTTTTGATACAAAATCCAATCCTCCAGTTCAATATAAGAATGTTAATCCTAAATATAAGTAGGCACCAAAACAATTATTATGAAGGGCATGCAAGGAATTGCCAGCACACATTAAATTAAAACTTGTTTAGAGTGGGGGCAATCTCATTAAAGGAACATTCCCTACTTGTTTCAGACATTTCTGACCTGCAATTCTAGCTTAATTATTATTTTCAACCGAAGTGCTCCTTTGTAATTTTTCTTCCCTACCAGATTATTGTGCATCGTTATAATTCAATAGTTGATTGTCTTCTTCATGACATTCATGAAAACTTGTAATCCGGGGCTCCCACCTCATTAAGGAATTAAATCAAACACCTAGCGAGCATATATTAGACAACAACTTGATAATTGAACTAAGATTAATTCCCCTACACAGATTCAACTATAGAACTAAGATTAATTCTCTTTGCATAACTCTTCCGCTTGTTTGGAAAACTGTCTTGAGCAGTTAAATCATAGTCAAACTTCCCTCCAACTTCTTCTCTACAAAAATATGTGGCAAACAATCAGATAGTTGAATTACTTAAGTGTATCTATTCGGTAAACATGTTGAAAAAACAGGATGGACATCAGAAATGGCAAAAAGAAAAAAGAAAATATAACAGAATCATCTGCGAGCTCAGCATCTGATGTCCGTCCTGTTTGAAATGAACAAATTAACAATAATTAGGATCATATGATTAAAGTTTCATGATATGCAGAAAGCAAAGAAATTTCTTTCATTAAGAACTGACCTACATTTTTTCATAATGGAAAATAATACAAAAGGAGCACAATAATAACAGTGTCAGCAAGCCACACAACCTCAGTTACAGAAACAAATTATACCTAAATTTTTCTGGTTTCAACTTTACAAGTTTCAAGTTTTTCACACAGTTCTTGGTTTCTCACCTGTAAATATTGCAACTTTAAACTTAGGTGGGAATAAAATGACTAACAAAAGACATAAGATCATGATTTTAAAAGTCAATTGTTTATTGCTACTCTAGACATTTCATAAAAAAAGATGTCAAGCTAACTACGAAGAACACATGCAACCATTTTTAATTCTTAATACCCTTGACTATATTTTCATTTTCTATTACTGAATCTATAGTTACACACCACATTACAGATTTGATGTGATGTACAATAAATAAAGTTGCCTAACTGTAAGAAATTAAGGCTTAGAAAACTCACCTCAATAATCATGCATAAGAGCCATTAAAACTCAAGTAAACCTAAAAAGATCAGTGAAAGACTCAGCCATAAAAATAAATTATGGGACGTAAATAATATATCCGTAAAAGTCAGAATCTGAAGAATAGGCCACGACCTCAATCCGGCCTCCACACAGTCTCGAAGTTTTTCGTCGTCCATACATCGGAGAAACAACGAAATCACCTTCATTTTCCTCAATAATATTCCTGATATGCATAAGGAATTAAAGATAACCTACAAATACAGATTATAAATTTATTGTTAGCTTGGCAGATTGCAAGAAACAAAATTTTCTATTACTGAATCTATAGTTACACACCAAAATATTCTATTACTCAATCTGTATGCAAATTTACGGTGAACACTTGTGGATGAAGGAGACGTTTCCAAGAGTCTTACATGTGATGTTTTCTTCCTAGGAGACCTTTCCTCATATTGCTCTCTGGCGCGATAGTTAACATCCAATTTTGGATTTTTATCAGACGATTGATACTTGGAAGATTTATCAGGTGTTGCTGGTAACTGTCTTGAATCTCCATGTCTACAATTATCATGTATATTATCTCTGCAGTCATGAATATAACTTCAGCAAGAGCATAATAGATAATACTTAAAGTAGTAATAGAGGAATAACAAATGAATTAAAACTGATTTCATTTAACTTTACTCTCCCTGACCTATATCATCCAGAAATGCATTATCAACTCCACAATCTCAATTAGAATCCAACGGAGCTTTAAACAAAATAAACAAAAAAAGTAGCAGTACAACATTTAAATGAAATGGAACCTAACCTCATTTGATTTGACATCCCATATCAGGAGTTCATCCAAATATCACATATGAATTAACAACAACATCTGGAAAGCTTCAATTACATTCCAACATTAGACAGTAAAACATAAATGAAAGAATATAAAGAAGAATAAAATTAATAAGCAAATATTTATGATAAAAGATGCCTTGTTTGCCATTCAGGACATTTATAAAGCTCATAATTGTAATTAACTTGCACACCTGTACTTATCCATGTTCATATGAGACCTATAGCTGGGTGAAGTCCTTCCTCTAGTGCTTCTTGCAACAGCCTCTGAATGAGTCATACGTGACTAAATTTGGTTGGTGTGCCTAAATACAATGAACCTCATCCAAGTAGTTTCTTGTTGTGCCTAAATTTGACATAACAATGTCACGGAATTAAATCTACCACTAAAATTATCCGGATAAACCAATTCATTCTTCCGAATCGTCCTCAAACACAGCGAATCCATATTCTAATGCTAATTTCCACAGTCTATAGAAGAACATGGATAGATGAAACTGGGGAAAGGAAACCCTAAATACACCAACAAACAACAATCGGAGTGGTGAAATTACCTTGAAGAAATCTTTGAAGGAATGGGCGCATGAAACCTGAGTAGCATGATCCCCGCAATCACGAACAATGTTGAACTGGTCAAGATCGACCTTCTTGTTGACCAAACCGACCTGGAAGTAAATGGAATCACGAACAGAGGAAGAACCTGTGGACCTGAATCCCTTTCAATCCGGTGATGGAGCCATAGCGGAGCTTGCCTGTGACGGACTTATCGTAGTAGACCAAGTAGTCAAATTGGACATAACAGGGCTTATCGAGCTCGACGACGAAGGAGCCATCGTCGTCTAGGGTGTAGGAGTGGACGGAGGAGGGCAATAGGCCGCTAGGAAGGCCAAATAAGGGGAGAATTCCGAAGCTCATTGGACTTACATTCTTCTCCTGCTTGACCTTCCAGCCATCAACTCTTTCTTTCCAGGCTATGTTACCTAATCCTGGTGAACCGAACTCCCTTGAATTGTCAATAATCCTGATATTGGCTGCAAAAAAGAATAATTTGTCAAAACCAAATATGGTCTTAGAAGACCAGCAATGAGACACTGTTGTGCGATATTTGAACCAAAGTTCAGTATAACACATATATTTTTACCCGACTCCAGGGGATCCCATGGAAAAACGATCAGGTGAAGTTGCTGACAATTCTCCTGATGTCTGGCATACGAAGGAAACAACAACTAGCCTTAGAGAGAAACCCATTTTGGTCCAACCAAATTCCATTAAACAGAAAAATTAAAATACCTCTCGTCCGTGCGCAAGATAAGGAATCTGGCTGTGAGAACCTTCTTTATTATCAAAGTTTGAGGACCCATGGCATATATTAAGTTAGTAGGCTTAACCCAGTTCTCCGGGAAGAAACTATCAAGAAAACAACATAGTTACATGACTTCGTTAGACGGAAAAAAAATTTGTGACGATTGTAAGGCAACTTTTACTCTTTTATACTTTTCATATGGGGACAATGACCTATTTAATGTATTTTTGTTTATCAATGGAGCCTACATAAGCTAACAATGTGTCAACGAATTTTTGATTGGAACTTAAAAATCTAAAACAAACCTTCAACCTTTGCTAGAGAATTCAACATAGAGGTTTCATCTCCTGATGAGGAACTAATAACCTCCTCAACACATAGCTTCCATTTCAAGGTAGCCTCAATTTTAGAAACTATCAAGTTTAATTGTCCACAAATAAAAGCATCGGTCCTAGTTTGTGTACCATTAAAAAAGTTCATCTATACATATATTAAAATGTTTTGCCACATGTCGCCCTTATATTCAATTCGCCTATGTGTCGACCTCTAAGCTATGCTACATCATCCACCATGTCATCCTCCACATCATCCGACTTTATATTTTAATATATATCTTTGAAATAAATATGTAAAAAAATCAAAAAGATATCTAATAGGTTATATAACAAAAAGAAATATCAATTTTTATCTTTTATCATATCATATCTTTATCTTATATATATATATATATATATCTTTATCTATTATTATGTTATCAATCTAATTAAGTTGAGTTATTAATGAACTTAAACTATAAAACATAAATCGTAAACTATAAACTATAATCTATAAATTATAAATCATAAAATATAAACTACAATCTATAAACTAATTAATAGTATAAAATATAACTATATTATTAAAATAAATTATAAAATATAAACTACAAACTATAAACTAATTAATAGTATAAAATATAACTATATTATTAAAATATTTATTACATGCGACCCCGTACATGGTACGGGAACACACGCTAGTTTAATACTACAATGATACAACTCAGGCAAATCCCTCCCTGTTCTACGAATTGAAAAGCATGCTATAGTCTTACCTTCAACTGTAATAATGAAGACCACAATTGCTGGCTAGACTCGCCGCTGAAGAAATCTTGTACTTTCTCTAGCCACCCCCCTATGTTTACATTTACATAAGAATTTCAGAATTCAAACCGGATAGATGAGTGAAGAGATAGAAAGCAACAAAATGCATTTATAGATAGAAAGCAACAAAATGCATTTATAGATAGAAAGAAGAAGAAATATGGTGCTATGCAGAACTTCAGCTTATACTATATGTATCACATAGCACAATATTTAAGGTAGTGTGATTACAGATATATTGTTGCTTTTAAGAGTAAATAGTTTTCTACATGTGAGCATAATTTTGACAAAAATTGGCTTAAGAATGAACTTGTAGTTTGTTCACGCTGCATCTATACACAACAACATTTAGTTATATAAATGTAATAATTAATGTCAAGAAAACTACGGCAAATTGTCTCAATTAATTATTCAAACTAAGCAAAAATTTTAGTGTAATGTTGGCATTGATATGTAAAGAAGTGGTGTCTCATCCTAATTAAGGTAAGATATGTTAGTCAAAAAAGATAATGTGTTATACACCTATACCAAGATAGTCACTTATTTCCAAAGTGTCAATGTCTGGCTTCTTGAACAATGCTAGAGATTTTACACCATTAAACACAATATAATCTGCCCAAAATTAGTAAAAGGATAAGTGGATATACAAATGAGGTCCTCCTCTTGTTAGAAGTACCATATATTATACACATGAGTAGTATGCATATAGAAAAAGCTGACCTGCATCATATGAAGCATTATAATGGCCTTTCCCAATTTAAGCCAGTGTTTGCAAGAAGTAGTGGTTACAGTATGAACCTGAAATATGCCACATAAAAAAATTATTGTTCATATATAACAGTGAAGCGGAAATGTTTTGTACATCATCTAAAAGCTTACTTGTAGTGATTATGATCTAATCACTCTTGTAACAGAGACTTACCTATTGCAAATGTAGAAATTCGAGGGCATTGTAAACCTCCATTTGCAAGACGGTCCTTGGCAACATTGCAAATGTCTCTTTCGTTTTCAACTGACCCATCTGTGATCAGCAAAATGAATGGCACTGCATCACTCTTTTGGGTCAGCAATTCCTTTGCCGGCAAGAGAGTTCAAAATAGAAGTAAAAAACTGCTATTTTAGATGCAAGAAACTGCTATTTTAGATCCAAGAAGTAAAAAAACATTCCAGTAAGCAATACTAATAAAAATATATTACTGAACCTTTTCCTTCAGGTTAGGTTGTTGTGTGTTAATAACTTGGTTTCGTGAGACCAAGGCTCTTAAGATGAACTCAAGAGCTGACCATGAGCAAGTTGTTGTCTGCAAAATTGAAAGATATTTAGTGGAGCATAAAAAAGGCCCACCAACTGATAGTACATATTAGTAATTTAGTAGTAACGCATACATAACATGGCCAATTTGCAGCATTCATAGATTAAAAAGCTCATTGGAATTACATTCTTCTCCTGCTTGACCTTCCAGCCATCAACTCTTTCTTTCCAGGCTATGTTACCTAATCCAGGTAAACCGAACTCCCTTGAATTGTTAATAATCCTGATATTGGCTGCAAAAAAGAATAATTTGTCAAAACCAAATATGGTCTTAGAAGACCAGGAATAAGACACTGTTGTGCGATATTTGAACCAAAGTTCAGTATAGCACATATATTTTTACCCGACTCCAGGTTCGGGTCTAGGGTGTAGGAGTGGACGGAGGAGGGCAATAGGCCGCTAGAGAGGCCAAATAAGGGGAGAATTTCGAAGACGGTGGGGGAAGCTTGGGAATATATTTTTAATCAATTTTTTTTATATAAACAAAATTATATATTGAGAAAATCATAAATTTGTGCATATGTTTATGTGAAAGGGTCTCGTGCAAATGATATTAATTGTGAGAAAGTGGGAATCGTTCTCCACTATTGATCAATCAATCGGATGACTCTTCTGAGCGCATGTGGCGCACGTGTTAGAATGATTTTTACCTTTTTTTCTTTTCTTTCTCTCTTTTTTCTGTTATGGTAACTCGAAGCTTTATCGCTTTCTCTCTTTTCTTCCAAGCTTTATGTCAACTCTAGAAGACCTAGAAGATCAATATTGTCTTCTTTTTCTGCTTTGTGTTGTTGTGCATGTAGTTGTTCGTAATCGCTCGTTTGATTTAATTGATTTTTGTGCTTATGTTCTTCGTTTCTGCTCTGTTTTGATTTGCGATTGATATTAGGTTGTTGTCCATTTCTTTTTTTTATGTTTATAGTAGCACAAATCCTTCATCACTTTCAATTTGTCATGAATCCAGGTTGTTCTCATTCTTAACCTTTTGACATAGGATTTAATTTCATGTTTTTGTTTGTGATTTGGATCATTCTTGTGAGGTTCAATTTTGTATGAATTTTACAATTAATATATGTCGTTATTTATTTGTTTGATGAAAATACTCAAATAAATGTTATATTAGTAAGGCGGTGAACATTTTAATAAACTTGGTACATAATGCACTTTGATCACTAGCGTAGTTCCCGTACGCACGGATTAAAAACAGACTGGTCCATAATCATATTATTTCAACATCTAACCTCAATGATAAAACAACATATGGAACATCTTCCCTTTACTACCTCAGATCATTGTTGCATTACATTAGAATTAGGAAACAAGTGTACTCATAAAAATTATCCATTCATTTTAGAAAATGCACATCTTGCTAATCCAAATTTTGAAAAAATGGTTCAAAAGATTTGGAACTCCCATACACAAGGTTCTTTTATGTTTCAGTTATTTTCAAAACAGAAAAATATCAAGCAACAATATAAAACCTGGGCTCGTCGGAATGTTCATAATATCCAATTCCAACTAAAACAAACAGAGGATACTCTTAAATTTCTTCAAAATCAAATTAACATTTTTGATCCCAATAGCAACACACACAGAAAATATATGAGATTTATTGGCAAATACAATAAACTACTAGCATTTCAACACACATATTGGCAACAACGAGCTAAAATTAAGCATTTAACTGATATGGATAAAAACACAAAATATTTTCAAAAGACGGTCAAAATTATAACTTTTAAGCAAAAAATTAATTGCAATGAATCTTTTAAACAATATAAAATATTATACTCAATCTGAAATTACTCAAGAAATTACTAATGATCTTAAATTAAGATTTATACCTTCACATACTAATGATATTTTAGATCGAGATCTTAATATGATTCCTAAACTCATTACGGTGGAAGATAATAATCAACTTCCACTAGTAGAAAAAACATCTGTTGCAGCCCCCCTGTTGAGGCGGTCACCTTAAAAACCGACGCAAAAAGTCTTATTCTACTATCTGTTGAGGCGGTCAGTCGTTTAGTTCGCTGCAACAGGTACTTTAGAGGCGGGCAAATATCCGTTCGCCTCAAATAATATTTGTGTTTTTTACTTGTTGAGGCGGTCAGTAAGGCGCCCGCCTCAACAGAACCCAAAAATAGAGGCGGGCAGTAAGGCGCCCGCCTCAAATGATGCGACGAAGAGATTAGAGGCGGGCAGTAAGGCGCCCGCCTCAAAATAACACAAACATTAGAGGCGGGTAGTCATGCGCCCGCCTCAACAAATGCTTCAAAAAACTTAGAGGCGGGCAATATGCGCCCGCCTCAACTGCTTCGTCAAAAAGGTTTGCAGTCTCGACTTTTTCATATGCTCTCAAAACTGTCGACTGCGCCTCCTCCTTGCCGCCTCCTCCTCGCCGCTTCCTCACCGCCTCCTCCTCGTCTCGCCGCCTCCTCCAACTCACCTCCTCCTCCTCGCCTCGCTGCCTCCTCCAATTCTACTTCTACCGCCTCCTCCAACTCACCGCCTCCTCCTCGCCGCTTCCTCCACGCCTCACTGTCGAACTCGTCGACTGCTCCTCCTCGTCTCCTCCTCCTCCTCCAACTGTCGTCCTTGGAGTCATCGAGGTAGGTGAAACTTCCTCCTTCGCAAATTGTTTTCGGATTTTGATGTGCAGGAGTTGATTCCTTTTGTGGTATGAATGGTTGATTTTTGTTGTTGTGGGTGATTAGTCCCTTATTTGGTGGAATTTTGATTGATTATGTTGTTTTGGTTCTTTAGGAAATTTTGATGCACTCCAAGTGTTTGGTAAAATGCCTAGTAGAAAATTTACATGCACTCCAATAGATTATGACTATTGGAACATATAGTACTTGGTAGTTTTACTAGTTCTTGTTAATACCTTTCATGTATGTTTAGGACTATACTCTACCTCTTGTCTATATAGTCAATTCATATAACTAAACTTAATCTTGTGACTTTTTAGCATGACTTGATAAAAATTGTAGGAAAACAAATGAAATATGTCGATGAGTGATTTTAATGAGTTTTGCATGAGATATTGTTTTGTTAGCTAGATATCCAAATAATTTTATTTTATTTCAATGAGTGTTTTCAATGTTATGTATGTATTGGTCTTTCTACAGTTTTCTTCTGTTATTAGAAATGAGTCGTCGTTGGATGTACGGTGATCATACTACATCTGAATATTTGAGTGGGGTTAGGGAGTTTATTAGATGTGCTTTAGCCAACCAACAGAGTACAAAAGCCGAAAAAATCTATTGTCCCTGTCGTGATTGTAACAATGTAAGGAGGTTAGCAGACATTGATGAGATTGAGGATCATTTATTTCGTCGTGGGTTTAAGCAAGATTATCATGTTTGGTTTTGGCATGGAGAGAAAATACCTGATCGTCCAAGTTCTAGTGTAAACGAATTTGATCTTCAGGTAGACAGTGATGAGAGTGATGATAACATTTCTGAGAATTATGAGATGGATGATGATGATGATGATGAGCAAGAGGATGAAATGAATGAGATGATGGATGGGGTGAGAGATCGCTTGGATGAACGACCTAAGGTGTTAGAACAACTAACAAAGGCTGCTGAGACGCCTTTGTATCCTGGGTGTACAAAATTTACCAAGTTAGAAGCTTTGTCAGTGCTATACAACTTGAAATCGAAGAGTGGCTGGACTGATTCGAGTTTCACGACCTTATTGGAGTGGTTAAGTGAAGTTTTTCCGGAAGGCAATGAGTTGCCCACCTCTACCTATTATGCCAGGAAAGTGATGTGTCCTTTTGGCTTAGAGGTTGTAAAAATAGATGCTTGTCCAAACGATTGTGTTCTTTACAGAAAAGACCATGAAAATTTGGATGAGTGTCCAAAGTGCGGTGTATCTCGTTACAAGCGTAAAGGGGTAAATTTCGCTAAGAAGGGGCCGCCAGCTAAAGTTATGTGGTATCTTCCAATCATAGATAGATTTAAGCGTTTGTTTTCATTAAAGAAACAAGCAAAAAATATGAGATGGCATGCAGAAGGGAGGAAGAAAGATGGACTCCTTAGACATCCTGCTGATTCTCCTCAATGGAGAAATATCGATAAGAAATATCCTGAATTTGGCAAGGAGGTTAGAAATCTGAGACTTGCTCTGTGTACAGATGGTGTGAATTCTCCGCCGGCTAATTTTTTTCATGTTAATTACTTCACTAAGACGATGTACTATATGTTTTTGAAGGTCTATGTTCAGAGGAGTGCGCCTTATACAAGTGAGGAACTCAATGTTGTTCGTGAGCAATGGGCTAAGTTCTTTACAACCAAATATCTATTAGTTTAAGCGTATGTTTTGGATATTTGAATAATAGGTTTTGTACTTGCATATATTCTATTGAAACTGAACACATATTGTATGTGAAATGTATCTGCAAGTGGAACTAGACGTTCAGAATGATTGAAACAGGTTGCTTATTCTGTTTCGTACAGGCTGGTTACTGTAAATTCAAACCGAATATTTTAAAAAAAAAACACTTGTTGAGGCGGGCGGAAGAATGACCGCCTCAACAGATTCATCATTTGTCCCATCTGTTGAGGCGGGCGGAAGATTGGACGCTTCAACAGAACACGCTGTTGAGGCGGGCAGAAGGGTGACCGCCTCAACAGACCCCCTCTGTTGAGGCGGTCACCCTTCTGCCCGCCTCAACATAGGTATAAAACGTTGCACCTATTGAGGCGGTCACCCGCCCGACCGCCTCAACAGCTCATGACCTGTTGCAGCGACCCCTGACCGCCTCAACAGGGGGTTTTTTTACCGCCTCAACAGGTGTTTTTTCCACTAGTGTTCTAAAACAACCTACTGCTGAAGAAATTAAAGATGTAGTTTTTGAACTACCAAAAAAAAAACTCCTGGTCCGGATGGATTCACTGCTGAATTCTATAAAAAATATTGGCATTTCACCTCGAAACTCTTAATTTCGGCCATTCAATCTTTCTTTCATTCATGTATTCTATTATCAGACTGTTCTCAATCATTCATTACATTAATTCCAAAAACAGAAACTCCAAGTACTATCAATCATTTTAGACCAATAATTTTATGTAACACGGTTTATAAAATTATAACAAAAATCAGGGAAAACCGTTTACAGAAACTTCTCCCTAAAATTATACACCCATGTCAAGGAGCATTTGTGCGGGATCGATCAATCTTTGATAATATTTTAATTTCCCACGAAGTATTTCACTCCTTTCATAAGAAAAAGAAAGGTACAAGAGGATGAATGGCATTAAAATTAGATATGGAATAGGCTTACGACAAGGTACAATGGCCTTTTTTAATAAAAAATTTGCAAAAATTTGGATTTCATAATAATTGGATTAATAGAATTATGACTTGTATCAAATCTGCATCTTTTTCGATTTTGGTCAATAATATTCCTGGGCCAACTTTCAAACCTAACTGCGGGCTCAGACAAGGTGACCCAATTGCACCTTTCCTCTTTATAATAGTTATGGAATATCCGGCTCGAACCCTCCAAATTGAAGCCGACAAGAGACAACACAAGGTCGGTATCCAATTGTCCCAACATGGTACACGGATTCCATTTCTCTGTTTTGCAGATGATACTCTTATTTTTGCAAATGCAAATATAACAAACATGAATTTCATCAAAAAGACATTAGAAAGACTTACTAATATATCTGGACTAGCAATCAACTATCACAAAAGTACTTTCCAAACAACTCCAAACATCTCTAATCAACAAAAACAAGCTCTAGCTTCTATTTTAAATGTACAAACCACAAACGCAATGGAAAAGTATTTAGGTATCCCGATTGTTCGAGGTAGAGTTAAAAGTGACTATTTGAATACGTTCTGCAAAATATGACAAAACAACTTTCTAAATGGAAAGCTAACTCCATTTCCCAAGCAGGACGGGCTATACTTATCCAATCTAATATCCTTTCAAAAGCAAATCACCTCATGCAATGTTTTTCACTTCCTATAATATTTGTGATAAGATGGAAAAAATAACTAAACAATTCTTTTGGAATAAAGATAACTCTTCTTACCGTCCATTAACCTCTTGGGCCAAAATCTGTAAACCTAAATCACAAGGTGGTCTTGGTCTACATAAATCTAAACATATGAATGATGCCTTGCAGATGAAACTTTTATGGAAATTATTAACTGACCTTGATAATATTTGGGTGAAAATTATTACACAAAAATATCTCAAGGATGATTCACTTTTAACATATTCTAAAAGAAATAGGAAACAATCTTGGCAATTTTCGAGACTACTACATCTCCGTAAAGTTTTTCAGGAAGGACTCCTATGGCAAATTGGAGATGGTAAATCTATTAAATTCTGGATTGACTATTGGTTACCTAACATAGACCTAAAGAGTTATCATAACCCGGCTTACGCTGATATTAATGAATCAATACATACTTATATCACTAATGATAAAAAATGGAATATTCAACGCGTGCATACTTTATTACCTAACCACATTATAGACCAAATACAAAGTATTTATATTCCAAAACATCAACAAAGCGATTTTTTTATCTGGAAATTAAATACCTCTGGTAAATTTTCTACTGCTTCAGCTAGATCGCTGTGTGAACGTACTAATTTAGAACAACCCAATATTCTCTTCGATTGGTTATGGAAGCAAAAGTTACCACGTAGAATTATAAACTTTCTCTGGAAAGCCATTTCTGACAATCTACCAACCACAGAAAGGCTAAATAGATATTATAACACGGTTCCACCATATTGTTCAGTTTGCAATCATATTCAAGAAGATACTAATCATTTTTTCTTTCAATGCCCAAATACAACGAAGAACTACAGAAAATTATTCTGTTTACTCAATATCCAATTTCAAGTACCTCAGGATAAACCTTTTACACAATTCGCTACATAACTCATGGTTGATTGAAATTACAAAAATCTAATTAAACCTCTTATTTTCATTTGGTATGAACTATGGATTTATAGAAACAATATTGTTTTTTCGAAAAATAATCCAGATAACAGACTTCCAGCAGATATTGCATACTTTAAATTTCAACAATGGGAGAATATGCAAACCAATGAAAAAGGTCCTAAACAACCACAAAAAAGAAATAGATCAAAGAAAAATAATCGAGTGTGGAAACCTCCTCCACACAACTGGATTAAAGTAAATTTCGATGGATCATTAAAAAATGGTAATGAAGGGTTTATATCTTGCATAGCTAGGAAAAATGATAGAACAATTATATTTGTTGATAATCTAAAAATTCAACACCATTCTCCTCTTTGCATTGAAGCACTGGCTGCTTTTCATGCTATAAAAACAACTACTTTGTTTCGTCTTAATAACGTTATATTTGAAGGTGATAATATTACAGTTATAAACTCTATCAAACAACAATTGAAAATTCCTTGGACAATTTCAACAATTATTTCTGACTGTCGATAATTACTTCAAAACATTACTTCTTTTCAATTGTATCATTGTTTCAGAGAAGCTAATCAGGCCGCAAATTTTCTTGCCAACAAGGATGTGAACATCCTTGCTTTAAAATTGGCTATGTTTTCTAGTAGCTCATCTTTACCTGGTGTTAATATCGGGAATCTAAGGGGTAATTTTGGATTATACGGTTGTAATCCATCCTTTCGGTCTTTCTTAAGGATCATCTCTCAGGATGATCAGGGACTGCCGGTGTCCTGAGACACGGGGTCTCGGTTCTTGCCTAATATCAAAAAAAAAAGAAAGATAAAACAACATATAATAATTTGATGCTTTATTTATATAACTTTCAATAATATTACTAAACTTTATTTTCTAAAGTAAAATTTTACAGATTTTAAATCTTAATTGTTAAATGAATTGTCATATATATATATATCAGAGATTGATAGTAAAAAAATCACAAATATCGCTAGTACTTACATCTATTTATTTTAATATTGATTTGTAAAAAAAAATTTCTTTTATAATTTGTTTGCATATGCTCTAAAGCTAAACCCAAATGGGATTGTTTTACAGATTCTAAAATAAGATCAACGAAATACAAAAAACCTTTACCATATTTTTATGGTAGGGTACATTTGTAATTTAGACATGTTAAAAATGTACTCCGTATGAAATCACAATGAAACCCCCACTGACTCAGAAAATACTAGGGACCAAAAATTCGATAGTTTACTCAATCTGACGCAACTCACGCAAACATCGTCCAACACCTAGAGAATCTTTCTGGACGAGAATAAAGTTCTACTCCATCAAAAGACTGATTTTAACATTTTATCAAATGTATCATTTTACTTTTTCCTTACTAAATACAGCCCGGGCGTTTTACTAAATAACGCCCGGCCCCTCGCGTAACGCGAGGGAGCGCACCTCGCAGAACGCGAGGGTTTAATCCCTATAAAAGGGAAAAAACCCTATTCGGCTCATTTTTACAGCATTATACCGCCTCTCTTTTATCTCTCTCAAAAAACCTACTTCATCTTCCTCTTTTGAACACAAATCTTCAATTAAGGTATGTTTCTTATTCCCTTATGCTTTCTAATGTTGATTCTAGATGAATATATGTTGTTAGTATAGGAAATTGCATATTATATGATGTTTTGGTATTGAATGTTGATTTGGAAATGGTTATATAGTATTAGGTTGTTTGGAATGGATGAAAGATGATGATTTTGAATTATGGTTGATGAGTGAATGTTTTTTTTTATGTTGAATAGGTTGAACTTCATTAGGGTTAGGGTTTTCGATTAGGGTTTACATTTTATTTAGGGTTTTGATGTTTATTTGGTAATTTACTTAAATTGATAGGTTTTTTAGTAAAAATATTGAATTTATGTTGAATTTGTGTTGAAATGTCGCCGGAAATTGGCCGGAATGAATGAGATGGTCGGAGAAGAAAGTGTGAAATCACGCGTCATGCTTGACGTCACACCTCGTAGAACGCGAGGAATTGCCATAACTGGCAATTCCCCCTTCTGCAGAACATGTGTATTCTGCACATTTTTTTCTGTGTTTTTTTCTGCATTCCTTTATTTATTGATTTTACTTTGTATTGTTTTAGGTAATGGAACGTCCTGGTCGTTCAACTCGTCGGTACAACCGAAACATTGTGAGGGAACAACCACCGGTTGAAAACCCAAAAGGGAAGAGGAAAGCAAAGAAGACAACACCCGTAGAGCTCTTCCCCGAGGAACTCCCCAACGTTGATGAACGCCCCGTACAACTCCCTTTAAACTTACCGTCCATGTACCCTGATGGACTCCCCCAAGCATATCTGGATTACAGTGGTGTCCATAGTTATGGTGGGGCACAATGTTCTGTGCCTAGTGCGAGAGAACCTGGAGGTTCATACCAAGGGGCTTACCCTTGTGGTGGTTGGGACATTTTTTCTCAAGATAGTTATTCATGTGGACAACCGGGTAGCTGGGACAATTTAATTCCACATGGTGCACTAGTGGAATGTGGACAGGGGTGGGCTGGACAAAGTTGGGGCGGTGGACATGGTGAGAGAAGTGTACATCAAGACATGGGTCATGGAAATGTCGAGGGAAGTGGACAAGCTTGTTTTTCTTCTTACAATCAGCAACCAGAAACGATGGAAGAAGAAAACGAGGATGAAGTTGTTGGGGATCAAGAAGAGGAAGAAGATGAAAAAGAAGAAGAAGAAGAAGTGGTCATGAAAACAAAATGAAAGAGGAAGTCAAAGAAGAACGAGCCAATATATGATCCTGAGCTCACTCAAAGCGTAGCTGGAGGTCTAGAAGATCCCGAGTTGCTTAAGGAATTTGAAGCACATGTGGCTTACCACAATAAAAAAGGGTCTGCAAGTCATATTGCCAATTTTTTTACAACATTATAATCCAGTTTGCACAGTTTCTGCAGAGACTGCAGAAACTGTGCATTTTCTCGCAGAACGCGAGAGTGTGAAACCTCGCAGAACGCGAGAAAATACACATTTTATGCATTTTCTTCCTTCTCTGCAGAAACTGTATTATTTGCTTCTTTCTTCTGCAGATTATAATATGTATTTTTTCCTGCAGATCAAAGGTCCAATGAAGCCACAACAAAGGACAAAACAGAGCAGTGATTGGTGTGTGCTTCCCATTGCAGTTGGATTGTCAAATCTCCCCGGAATGATGTACGACGAAATCGACTTCCCGTTGATTGAAGCGTTCATCGGACGATGGCAACCGGAAATAAATTCATTCCACCTCCCTTGTGGTGAGATTACTATTGGCCTTCTTGATGTGTATAAGATATTAGGCCTTGCCATAGATGGGAAAGCTATGACACCAAATAAGAAATTGGGTGCCAAGTTTAGTCATGACGAAATTATAAAATACTATGTCAAGTGGGGGGCGGAAATTTTTGGAATAGATTATGACACGTGCGATTCTGGGAGGGTGAAAACCGAGGTTTTTAGGAGTCATTGTCAAACCCTTTCTGAAAAACAAAAGAGATTAGGTTGGGTGTTGTATACTGCTGCCTCGATCTTATTTCCCGACAAGTCACAGAACTTGATCCGGCTTAGATATGGGCCTTTTGTGAAATCCTTTGACCGAGCTTCGAAAATATCGTGGGGCTCGGCTGCTTTGGCACATCTGTATCGGCAGCTGGGGGTATGCACACGTCAGAATTGTGCCCAGATGTCTTTTTGTTACACCTTGTTGCAGGTATTGGGCTTTCTAAGCATTTAATTTACCTACTTATTTATGTTTTCATATTTAACGTAATTGATATTTCCTAGGCATGGATCTACAATTATTTCCCACAGTTTCGACCCGATGAACGACGGTGGACGAAAGCACAACCATGGGTTTACCGTTGGATGCCTCATAATTTAAAGTTGAAGAAGGGGCAAGTCGGAAGGGACTATAGAGGCGCGCTCGATATTATGTTACCAGAGATGGTAATTATCTAACTCTTTTTTTATTCATCTGCATTAGGTTGTGTTAAGTTTCTGCATTGGTGCATATTCAACAGCTTCTGCAGAAAGGGAATGTTCAGTAGAAAATGGGCATTTTCTCGCAGAACGCGAGGTGGCACATCTCGCAGAATGCGAGGTAGCACATCTCGCAGAACGCGAGAAAATGCCCATTTTCTCGCGTTCAAGTGTGTTCTTTTGTTAGACGTTTCTTGATTTTTCTGCATTTTCTGTCTGGTTTTAGATATGTTGGAACCCGTATGGAGCGATAGACTTCTCTGATAAAGCGCTCGCTCCCGCTCTATTTCATGGGGTGCTATCGTGCTGCGACGTCACCGAACCACACATGCCGGATCGGTGTCCGAGGCAATTTGGGCGACTGCAGCATATTCCTAGGCCAGTGATCGAACCGCTCAAAGCTCATAGGCTACAAAACATTAGGAGTTATAGTGTTTTTTATGACGCCAACCAATGGCTTTGGGAGGCAAGAGATGTTCACTCCATCTCTCTTAATGATATGGGGCCAATTGCCTATGTACCACATGAGTGCTCCGAGGATTACATGGATTGATACATCAAGAGGACACATAGGTTTATCCGTCCTACAGTCCTTGGGATGATTACAGAGCAACAGGTAATATTATTTGTTTGGGTTTATCTTGCATTAGTCTTTGTTTGTCTATAATATGAATATAACTTATTTGTTTACATGCTTTTAGGTGATTGGTCGGGTCTACAATGACATGGATCGATATCGGTTTGCAACTCAAGAGCAATTTCCTTCATATCACGCTCAAATGCTACAATCTCTTCAAGATCTCGCTCCCTTTCGACCACCACAAGATTACCCTTAAGTTGGATTGTTTGAATTTCCTTAAGTTGATGGATAATTTTCGATTGTGTTTTGGATTGTTTATGTTTTTGGATTGCTTTGTTTGTTGGATTGTCTATGTTTGTTGGATTGTCTATGTTTGTTGGATTGTTTGAATTTGTTTGTTGGATTAGTTGTTGGATAATTTTGTTGGTTTATTTAGTTAACATACTCTACTGGATCTACTGGATGTTGATCCAACGGTTGATAGCCGTTTACAAAGCTGCACATTGATAGCCATTTACAAATCATAAACAGTCTTTGCGAAACAAGGCCAAGTTTGTGGAGAAAGGAGCTGGTTGTCTAGTAAACAACCTTTTCCAAACAACCTGTCTTCTTTATAATCTTCGTTTTATCTCCTTCTCCACTCTCCCACTTTCTCTACTAGATTTGTAAGAAATTTAAAGTCTTCTCCAACCAGTCTTCGTAAAAAACCTTTGCCAAACAACTTGTCTTCTTTATATGCAACGTCTCGCAGAACGCGAGGTTAGTGCAACTCGCGTTACGCGAGGAAAGCCTTAGCCATCTTCTCGCTCTCAGTGAAGATGCACGGTCTCTGGCACGGTTTGTATCGCTCGCGTAACGCGAAGGACACACACCTCGCAGAACGCGAGAAGTTGCATTCATTCACAATTGTCCATTACATGAGTTCCTGTTTCAGAAGAGAAATAACTATGCTCCAGTTCAACATTACATTACAAATTCAGCGAATAAAACATAAATTCAACTACGTTAAACTATAGGCGGCACATCGATGTGCCACAAGATCGTGCAAACAATGAGCATCATATTCCGCGTTTCGCCACCAAGGAGAAAACACATAAGGTAATGAGCAGTTTTCCTGAAGACGCAACTACAATAAAACAATAACGTTACGAAGTTGCATATTAGTAAGTAATTCAAAAGAAGATTAGAAACTTACCGGAACAAAATGTTTCTCCCTCTCAATATAAAATAAGAAGATCGTGGAAAGTGTGCACCCTGGTCCCCCACCGAGTAGGAAGTTGTAGAGGAAGGACTGTGTAGTTAGCGTTTTTTCCCACAGTTACGAACACTGCGTTGTATGTGGATGCCACAAGACATCCCATTTCCGGGGTTGCTAGCCAATGATCTTCTGGAGCCCTTCCTATTCCTTCCCATGTAAGCTGGTATAGGACGCTCTCCAAAGTTGGTTGTTCTTGAGGTCCAATCCATGTTCCTTCAACTAGATGTCAAATATCCTTGACCTTAGCTATCATCAAATCTCTTACTTCCCTCCATAAGTGTTGGTTCTCCTCCGTCTCATACGCTATTGATCTATATCCACAATTTCCATCTCCATTTACTTCAAACCAACCATTCACATAGGTGCGCATTGACGCAGGTATCTGAGGCTTGTACTTGCCAATCGCCTTAATCTTTGGTTTCTTGAATGTTTCAGAATTAGAAGCATTTCTTTGCTTCTTTGGAGGTGTTTCTTCAAAAGCTCTAGCATCCATCTCGACATTAGTGTGCTCCCATGCAGACGGTCTTCTTTGCGTTGACCTTGGCTCTTTGTTAGGAGCTCCGACTGGACGACCCCCGGTGTGCTTTGAAATAGCCGGCTCTTTTAGAGGAGTATTTACTCTCCCAATGTTTAAAATAGTTTGTGCACACTTCTCTTGATCATAGGGGCACAAGTTCGGAAACGTTTCCTCATAGAAACTCTGGAAAAGACGTCTTGCCACCTTACTCTTAACTTCGAGTACGCCGGGAACATCAACTTCTTCCAAACTCAATGTACTCCAGAAAGGGTGCAACTCTGATGCTCTTAATGGTCTTTGCTCCTTCCAATGTCTGCCAATCTGATGAACACACATCAACCCATCTCTAATCTTGATCTCACAGCTACAAAACATAGGCGTGTACAAACCAAATCTCTCGCCCTTCGTGTATTCCTTAAGCAATTCCTCTATTCATTTATAAGACACTTTGAACTTCAAGACTTTAAACAAGTCGGCCCCTTCAACAACTGTGAAGCTCTTATTCAAACTCTCGGTGAAAGACACATTAATCTCCTTAAGTTGGTTCGCCGCCATTGTTTTGTATTCACCGAACATTGTGTCTAGCCTACCTTTTCCACTTTTCAAGTAAGACTTAAGACACGAATGTGCTCCTTTAACTCTAAAATGTTCGAAAAACAATAAGAACAAACATAATATGCAAATACAAAACAGTGAATTTGCATCATTCTGTAATGTGCAAACTCTCGCGTTCTGCGAGGTGTACTCGTCTCGCGTTCTGCGAGGTGTAGTCTCGCATTGCGCGGGAATGTGCATTACAGAAGCTCCTATTCTCAAATATAGAAGGTAGACATAAATTAGAGAACATACCTATTTGTCGTGTTATTCCCGAGAGTGAAGACATTGTCCGTCCATGCTGAAAAAAGTCTTTCTTTGTAAGGGTTTAGCCAATTCTTTCTCACGTAGTTCAATACGGTTGGATAAGCTCCCCATTCAATCTCAAGTGTCTTCAACCTTTTGTTGTAACCTTCTTCAGTGGTTTGGTTGAACACGTCATAATAATCATTAGAAATATGAACCCCAATGCTTGTGTGCCCATAGCTATCTTGCCTCTCGCCTCTATGTTCTTCCTTACATGTCGTCTACATAAGAGAAACTTTGCATTTGGCCATAACATGTCCGTTGCATTCATAAGAGCCATCTCACGGTCTGTGACGAAACAAGTAGGCGATACTCCTATTCTCAAATACATCGTCTGGCTGCTGCAACGCCCACAAATAACTGTCCTCGCTCTCGGCCTCTAACCATACCCCGCATACAACAAAATTCTTTCATGTAGAATTCAAACCGACTATCTCCAGGAAGGGAACATTGTACCTTAGACCAAAATACAGAAAGATTACACCTTTAATTCAGAGTCTTAAATGTTTTACTGCGGAACGCGAGGGCACCCCACCTTGCGTAACGCGAGAATGTACTCTATTCCAGAGGCGGTGTTTTCCAAAATGCAGAAATACTGAATCAAGTACATTCCTCGCGTTACGCAAGGTGGGGTGCCCTCGCGTTACGCGAGAAGTGTTTTTTTACCACAAATCTTAAAATTTTCATGAATTTTAAAATACAACATAAAAACATAATGATAAATGCTTACTTGTTCGTGCTATAAGTCGAATCCAACAAAAGGACATATGGAAACGCCTTTAAGAGTTTCATTGATTCGGGGCTAGCAAAGAACAAGTGAAAGAATTCTCCATGACGTAGTTGTTCTCATTGCATTGGTGAAAGAATTCTTGAACCACGGTTCTACCTTCCATTTCCTCTTCCCTTATATCTCTTACCAAATTGTACACTTGTCTCTTCTTTGTGCAGCTTCCGGGATCCTTGTTTATCTCAATGTAAATCTGATTTGGAGAACAGTGAGAAAGTACCATCTCACGAACAATTTTCTTTTGATCAGGGGTTGGCCTCCCAGCAAATGCATTCCCGACCAAAGTATCTCCAATAGGATGGTTGTGCAAACCACAAACAACTGTTACTCTCCAATTTTCTTCAATACGGTTCTCCATGAGCTTCAACTGAAATGGACACCCTGTTTTCTTGCTCTTTGTGTTTGTTCTAACTCCGAGACCTTTATGCTTATAACTTCCCCCTTTCTCACAAATGATTTGAACCTTTACACTTGCCCCGGTTTAGATGGTACACTCCTTCCAATAGAGATCATAAACTTATGTTGCTTTGCAACATTCAACGCCCACAAATGACCAATCTCCCTAGAGGCAAAAACTTGCTCCGTGGTGAAATATTCCGAATAATCCCTAGAAACAACATCTTCCTCGCATACGGGACTTTCAAACTTTGGTGCACTGCGTAAAGAAGGAAGAAACCACATCTCCTCTCCTACGTTTGTAGGTGGGTTAGGAGACTATGAATCAAACGCATCATAGCTTGATGGCACTTCATATGTACATGGCAATTCATAAGTAGATGGCACGGGCAATTCATATGTAGGTGTCACAGGCACTAGATAAGTAGATGGCCCGGGCAATTCATATGTAGATGGTTGATGATAATCACCAAAGTCAATCCCTAAATCAAATGACGGTGGCGAACATGGCCTCGTATTCCGCGAGGGGTAGGTGTAGTCATTCAACTGGATTGCATTCAATCCAGTGAACAAAGAAAAATTCACCTATACACAATAAAGAGTTAATACTCTGTAATGTGCAATTTCTCGCGTTCTGCGAGAGAGGCACATCTCGCGTTATGCGAGGTGCTCCTACTCGCAGAACGCGAGAGCTTGCTAAGGTTAAAACACAGTGAAACGGGGTCATTTAACATAAACATGAACAAATGCACATTTTCTACATTAAAAACCCTAAAAGCATAAACTCTAAACAAAATAAGGTTGAAGAACAAAACTTTTGGACATTATATGCAAAAGTCATCTCTTCAACACTTACTACTACTACATTTAACATGAAATACAACATAATAACTTCATTTTAGCTCTTAATGGTGCAAAACAAATTAAAATTCAAAAATTAAGTAAGAACATTACCTCATTTGCATGGTAACATGATGAACCACCATCTCCATTCCTTCCTTTGTTGAATTCTTCTTCATCTTCCATTGTTTTTGGTGTTTTTAGCACTTAAAATTTTTTCTTAATTTTTCCTAATCTCGCGTTCCGCGAGGGTACGTGACCTCGCAGAACGCGAGTGACCGGGCAGTGTTTGGTAAAGGCACCGGGCTGTATATAGCATCCGTGTAAAGATATGTGTGAGTTGGAAAGATGGGCATTGATAGAGGTCCGTCAGAATGTCGACAACCATCATCTCAATCTCATAGAAGCATTTTGACGTTCCTTTGATATAATTGATTAGTGTGAGATTATAACCCTCAATAATTAGTTTGCTATATTGAGTTATTTGGCTTTTTTTTATTCCTTGTTTGAGAGAAATTGTTTCTGCCATGAGTGGGAAAACTTGGCCACATTAATGGTCTTTCATTTGTATAATTTGAGCATTATGGTTTCTAAAGATAAATCAATAACTGGCATTTCTATTTTGTAATCTCGGTCCGTCAAAATTCAAACTTGAGAAAGTTGACTTTCAAAGGCTTCTATTTGTAGTTTTTCTTCTTCCTTGTATAGGTTAGATTTTTCAAAACTTGGTAGCTAGTTCGTCATCCTCATTGGTTTTTGTTTGATCCCAATTTTTCCTAAGTTTTCCAATATACTCTTTGAGTTTTTTCATTTTTTTTTTCATTTGGGTCACTATTGAGGGGGGATTTGTTTCGATTGATCCATATTCCCAACCAAGTCGTGGCAAGACAAATGAATTCAGGTCATAGATGCCTGTAAAAAGTTCTAGGACGAGTTGTCTTGGTTTTTTATTATTACAATTGAGATTACGAATAACTGGTTCTAAGGTGGGATCTTGTTGTTTGATATGGTTGATGGTGGTGATTGAGATCCTTTGCTGGGTTATTGCAAAATACACATTGCATTAAGGCATGTATATTCTTGAATGCTAATCTAGCTTTGGTAGCTAGGAAATTATGACATATATTCCAACTTTGGGTATGTATCAAGTTTCCAAATCCAAGAGAGATCCTCATTTAATGAGCCTTAGACACTCTCTCTACATAATTCCTTATCTCAAGTGCAAGCTTTTGGTTGCTTTTAATGTGTTCCTCCAAATAAGATTGTTACGTTAATTTTTTTATTAGAAAATATTAGAAAAATCAAAAATAAAACTAGTGAAACATTGTTAATAAAACTAAAGAACATTCAATATTAAACTGATGAACATTTGACTATAATCTAATGAACATTTAAAAAAAAATGGAGAACCTGTATTAAAGGGGCTTACCAAAAATGTAGCATCATCATCTTTACGGACTTCCTCATCTATGGTACTTTCTTTCTTATTCTAAGATACTTCGGGCTTGCCATCCGTTTCTCACACCAGCTTTTCTTCCTTTAAGTTCAGAGGTATCCTCACATAACCCTTCCCAAAACTCTCAATCCTTATCTCCTCAATCTCCATCTTCCTAAGTATTTATGAAGTCCAATTGGTAATGACCGGAAAGTACCTATCTATATCTTCAGTCTGAATCGCAACACAATCAACATATATCATCTGCAAAAGAAAAAATAACACTAAATGGTCAAACTAATGAACATTAACTACAAAAGTAATGAAATTCAAGTTTAATGAAGTGCACATACCAGTAGAAGCAAAATTGGGCATCTGAAATAACCACCATTAGTTTTATCCCATGCTTCTTTTGCTTTGACTAAAAGATCAATCATAATAGTTGACTGGTCATACTGATGGATATAATCTGTTTCGTTGAGGTGTTCAAGAATTTTCAGATTAAGCCGTCCATTTTGATAGCTCTGCATGATAGTGTTGATGGTAAAAATGACAAGGTTCCTCTTGAACCATTCATCCGGTACACTGCAACTCAGAAGCTTCTCAACGATAATTTTTTGAATTTTATGGCCTCATTTCTCCAAATTCTTTATCCTCAACTTCTCCAAATTGAGGATGAATTCCTCTCAGTTCTAGAGTCTGAATATCTTCTTCATCAGATAAAATCCAACTTAGATTAATAAAATTTCACCTACTAGTAATCCCAAGTAGCCATGCACATCATATTTTGTGATTCAGTGCTTTTCCCCAGTTGTACTCAACGTCAAATAACAAGATATTGGATCGAAGTTATCTAGTATCCAACACTAAGTGTACCTGGAACCCTATCCACTTTCCAATCTAGCAAGTGACCAAAACCACAATCTCTAACACATGGACTTTGATCTTTATACATAGCCTTCAACATTTCAACTAGACAGATTGGTGAACATATGCACTTTAAAGTTTTCAATTCCTTATTTTTTTTCTCTCATCCCTATTTTACCTTTCTTCTTTTGCTGCATCACAACAACTTCATCCTTTCTCTTTGAACTTGCAACAACTTCTTATTCCTTTATGACAATGTTTCTTGGCTTCTGCGCCAACCTCATTTTGTTCGCTCTCCTCTACAACGGAATGTCATCACTATCTATTTCTTGACTCATCTCCTCCTATGCCATTGTTTAACCTTGGAGAACTTCTAACTTGTAGTATAATTTGTTTTTTTGTTGTGACCTTCCTTTTCTTAGGAGGAGCAGGAACGGTATGATAAATTATACACATTAGTCAATAAGTTAATGCACGTCAGTTAGTAAATTGATGCACATTAGTAAGTAAACTGATGCACAAAGAAATATGAAGTATTTTGATGCACATATAATAACAAATTGCTAAACATTCAAAACATATTGATGCACATACAGAAAGACGACAAAAGTAGGCACCTTCATTTGAACCTTTATCATTCAGCTTCTTTGAACGAATCTATCTTGCAACAGATCCTTCTTGCACATCTGTGTCAATCTTCATAACTGCGTCTAGAAATTGGATTACTACAGGTGCATAATCTTTTTGATTGACTTTTCCATGACAAAAGAAAACATAGTTAATCCACATAGTGATGAACTAATTTAAATGCACATTCATAATACAATCGATGCACATACAAATCATATTGGTGGACATGGTCAATGATATTGATGCAAATTCATATTAAACTTGATGCACATTTAGTATAATATTGATGCACATTTAGAATAAAATTGATGCACATTCAGTATAATATTGATGCACATTCAAAATAAAATTGATGCACATACATAACATATTGGTGAACATTCAGAATAGAATTAATGGACATACAAAGCATATTTGTGATCATTATGACTGATACTGATGCACATTTAAAATAAAATTTATGCACATTCAGTATAATATTGATGCACATTCCGAATAAAATTAATGCACATACATTAAAGATAAAATTGATGTGCATTTCCATTGATATTGATGCACTCTTGATCATCTCACCTTTTGTTTTGCTTAAGTTTTTGCAGAGTTTTTCACAAACTTATGAGTTGCTAAAGTTCTTTGTTTCACTTGGCGTTTGAAGCTTTTGGATTCAACAAGTTGTGAGTTTATCCTTTCCCTTTGTCTACTCTTTGATTGTCTCAACTCTCTTGTTTGTATTGTCGATGAACTAGATTTACTACTTTAGATTGGTCACCTAAGTTAGTTCTATCTTATTCATATTGCTAGAGTTTGATACTTCTAGTTGAATTATCATACTTGTTGTGCAGCACATTCTATTTGCATGAACTAGTTGTGATTGTTATTAGAGAAGAGAGTTGAGTACATGTCGAGTATCCGACTAGTTGTCCATGATATTGCATGTATCTATCTATTCCTGAATGCATTGCTACTTTGTTATTGAACTTTGATAGTTTCAAAGTTATAATCGAGTAAGGGTTGTTAGGACTAGTTGGACTAATAACTATTCAAGAACAGGAATTAGAACGATCACTTGAGAACTTGACATAGGGATGAAAAGGATTCTAAGATCAACTTGTTAATCTAATTGTGGATAATCGCTAAGTGGAACACTTCGCTTAATATTGTTATAACCAAGTTGACATTCGATACTTCGTATCAAAACCATAAAAAAACCCCCTTTTGGTTACGTTTATTGGTTAGTCATTGTGATAACTTAAGAATTTGATAAACTGATTCTCTTGGGATTCGACCCTTGCTTGCGCACTATATTACTCAGTTTGCATGTTAGGATTACTTGACTTGGCACACGACAAATTCGCCTCGTCAAATTTGGCGCCGTTGCCGGGGATCGAACTTGGGTATCCCGAACTTGTCCCGTCCATGTGTACCAGACCTATGTAGGGTTGTCACCAACTGTAGTGTCATAATCTGCAGAGGGAACCTGAGAGATTCCCAATATGTGGCGCAGCTGTTCAGCCTGACGAGGCGAATTTGTCGTGTGCCAAGTCAAGTAATCCTAACATGCAAACTGAGTAATATAGTGCGCAAGCAAGGGTCGAATCCCAAGAGAATCAGTTTATCAAATTCTTAAGTTATCACAATGACTAACCAATAAACGTAACCAAAAGGGGGTTTTTTATGGTTTTGATACGAAGTATCGAATGTCAACTTGGTTATAACAATATTAAGCGAAGTGTTCCACTTAGCGATTATCCACAATTAGATTAACAAGTTGATCTTAGAATCCTTTTCATCCCTATGTCAAGTTCTCAAGTGATCATTCTAATTCCTGTTCTTGAATAGTTATTAGTCCAACTAGTCCTAACAACCCTTACTCGATTATAACTTTGAAACTATCAAAGTTCAATAACAAAGTAGCAATGCATTCAGGAATAGATAGATACATGCAATATCATGGACAACTAGTCGGATACTCGACATGTACTCAACTCTCTTCTCTAATAACAATCACAACTAGTTCATGCAAATAGATTGTGCTACACAACAAGTATAATAATTCAACTAGAAGTATCAAACTCTAGCAATATGAATAAGATAGAACTAACTTAGGTGATCAATCTAAAGTAGTAAATCTAGTTCATCGACAATACAAACAAGAGAGTTGAGACAATCAAAGAGTAGACAAAGGGAAAGGATAAACTCACAACTTGTTGAATCCAAAAGCTTCAAACGCCAAGTGAAACAAAGAAATTTAGCAACTCATAAGTTTGTGAAAAACTCTCCAAAAACTTAAGCAAAACAAAAGGTGAGATGATCAAGGATGATCATCCACAACTTAAATAGCATTCAGCTATTGTAACAGCCGAATTAAGGTTAACAAAACGTGTAGAAAGTTACAGAATTGAACACAAATTACTTCAAATGGCAAAGACATCAATTGGATTCTTCTGTCGAGGAACCGCACCCGCGGGTTGATAGCCGTGGGCGCGGTTTTGGATTCTCCAGATTTTCAGGATGGCAGAGGGCCGCGGGCGCGGTTTGGGACCCGCGGGCGCGACTTGAGCTCTCTCGGATCCTTGGCTGATGATGAGACCCGCGGGTGCGGCTATGTTGTCTGAGGTAGCAGCTACTGATTTCTTGAAGTCTTCGTCTTCATCCTTATGCTTCAATGCTTCCAATGCTTCGTATCATCTCTTGGAATCTCGTATGTAAATCTTCTCTCGAACAGCTCCATGATACAGATTACATAGAAACAAATAACATAATCCTATACAAAACTAGCTAATAATCCATAGTTGCGGTATGTAAAACACCGCTTATCAATTCTACAAAAATTGATGCATTTTCCTTGAGTACATGCAAGGTTCTGACACATTGAGAACTCACACACTAATATAAATTGTTATCACTAAGCATAATTTTGTTGCTCAACGAGAAATTTGTGATATTAAACAACCTAATCATGTTCTTATATCGAAGCGTTTGAAATTTGTGATTACACTACTATTAAACAACAAAAATCTAAAGCGCACGTAATAACTGTAGAATTCGTCAATATATTGCAAAATTGAATGTATGACAATGCTCGAAAAAAGAGTGATTATGAGTATATACTTTTGGTTTGATTTCTCTCCATGTTTGAGGCATCCATGTTCTTCGATCTAGCGAGTTTGAGCGGCGGTTTTCGTTATGAGCATAGGTCTAGGGTTTTTTACCGTCGTCTTTCATTGGGAGAAATTTTGATCCTGGGAAGGGGATGGACATGAAATGATGCTTGGTAACCGCCTTAATTTTTTGTATTTATGAGCGTCATGTGCACGAGCAACTAAGTGGGTGTGTAGCGTGATGAAGTAGCGATTTCATTTCCTTTTGCTCCTTTTATCTCAGTTCTCACTCGAACCGCCCTCTATGTTTAATTAGGATAATTATGATTTGCAAGATACTAGGGTTATTATATATGTTTTAAACCTTTCCAAACCATTTTATATAGGGGTTTTTGCAGGAAACCACCCGCTATTTGTCGGAATTTGCAGGTAACCACCCGCTATTGACGTATTTATTTTTAACCACCCAAATTCTATACTTTTCTTACAATTCACCACCCGTAAACAGTTTCCGTTAGATATTCCGTTAAAACATGCGAAATTACACTTTTACCCCTCCATTTTTACAGAAAATCAAAACTTTGAAAGTTATGGGGCAATTTTTGCAATTTCCTAAAAACGGATTGAAACCACCATCTTCATCCTTCATCTTCATCCTTCTTCCTCTAAAAACCACCATTGCAGCCACCACCTCCTTTCACAATTTTTTGATTAGAAGCCCCAAATTATGGCAATTTCTAAGGATTTTGTTGCCCTAGAAATCTCATCTCCTCCAAAGGAGCCAGATCCAGATCGTTCTTGCTCTAAGAACTCAAATCTGTACGGCTTCCTCTTGCCATCTTCGATGGTGGTTTCCATGGAAACCTCCCGCTCCATTTGAAACCTCCCAAGTTTCCATGGAAATCCGTACGGCTTCCTCTTGCCATATTCGTTCTTGCTCGAAGAACTCAAATCCGGATCTGACGAGTTCCCTCATACTCTGTTGTTGAAAGGAAGAAGGATATTGTGACCTAACCGGCTAACCCTCTTTTGTCAATTCAACCCAAAATTGGACCATGGAAAGAGCATGTGCACTGATCATCAGCACCATCCAACTCAATTTTTATCTCCTTCTTCTTCCTTTATCGATTATCATACTCACCAAACCATTGTTCTCTCTGCGTTTTTTTTCAATTTCATCGGAAATTTCAGATCTTTGTACTACAAAAATGCGAATCCGATCGAGAGGAAGAGGATGAAGAGGAAACGGAGACGCCTACGAGTTACGACTACTAGAAGAGATCATTCGAGACTTCAAATCTGACTCTTGCAGATCTAGATCTGAGCGAGGAGATTTTCTCCATAGTAATTTGTTGGCTAAAATTATATCCGAGCGGCGGGGGCGCAAAGGAGGAGGAGAGCGAGAATCTTATCGCGGTGCTGAAAGGAGGTGGTGGCTGCAATGGTGGTTTTTAGAGGAAGAAGGATGAAGATGAAGGATGAAGATGGTGGTTTCAATCCGTTTTTAGGAAATTGCAAAAATTGCCCCATAACTTTCAAAGTTTTTATTTTCTGTAAAAATGGAGGGGTAAAAGTGTAATTTCGCATGTTTTAACGGAATATCTAACGGAAACTGTTTACGGGTGGTGAATTGTAAGAAAAGTATAGAATTTGGGTGGTTAAAAATAAATACGTCAATAGCGGGTGGTTACCTGCAAATTCCGATAAATAGCGGGTGGTTTCCTGCAAAAACCCCTTTTATATATGCTTTAATATAAAATGAATTAATTACATAGAAAAATTTAATCTCATAATTTATAAAATTAAATATTTTTAACTAAAATATTTAAATATTTAAACAATGCTTGATTAACACTCCCTTCATTAAAAATATATATTAGCATACTAACTCAAAAAATCTATATTAAAGAATTGATCATCACATGACTCTAGATTTTTAGGTAATAATTTACTGATAAATTAAAAACAATATATACTAAATGTAAGTAAATGAAAAAAATCTATTTAATAAGTTATTTATTTATCCTAAGCCAAATTTACGATTAGATTTATTATTTTATAAAATCCGTGAGACACACGAGAACTGAACCAATATATATAATTTTGTTTTAAAAAGGTAAATAATAAAAAATGGCATGTGATGAAAGCAATACTAAAATGTCATGTGGCGTTTAATTGTGATTGTAACATGTGGTAAAAGTAGATTATATATGTCATATGTAGTACGCTTGTTTGAATTTCTATAAACTTTTTTCTACTCACATAATAAAAAATTGAGATTTTGTAAAAAAATCCTTTTTAATTATTTTTTTGTAGTAAAATACCATAGAGGGTTTATGCCTCTATGGTCATCTCACTTGATATATTAATTGAATATAGATTCATATGTTATATTTAACACACCCCAAAATCCTATTTAACACATGGGTAGATCCGTTACAGATCAAAATAGAGACTAGGTTCGTCACGGACAAAAAAGCACGGTTCGTCACGGAGCAAATGGAATTGTTCGTCACAGACGAATAAAAAATTAATTTTTTTCATAATCTTGTAGAAAAACTCAATGCGATTCCATACATATAAAATAGGTCCAAAACAGACAATGTTTGCCCTCCAAAAGCTCTAAAAACAAAGCAATTGTATGTGTTAAGTTCGTAAAAACAAAACTAGAAATTTCATAATCTTGTTTTTAGGGTTTTAGGAAGGGCAAACGATATCTGATTTGGACGAATTTTATATGCACAGACTCTTATTGAATTTTTTTACAAGATTATGAAAAACGTTTTGTCTGTGATGAACCATCTCATTTGCTTCGTGATGAACCAGTTTTTTTTTAAAAAATATCTTCGTGACGAACCGTGCCTTTTGGTCTGTGACGAAGCTAATCTTTATTTGATTTGTGACGAATCTACCCCTATGTTAAATAGGAATTTTCGGATGTGTCAAATAGAAATCCCTTATAGATGTGCTAAATGTCTATATATCTACTAAAGCAAATCTCTTTACTCCCACCCCAGCTATGCCAGGTATGAAGAATCGTTTTCATCCACTCCACGTGTCAGCCACGTGGCCTGAAAATATGGGTTGCTATTTTTTTACTTTTTTTTGGAAAATTTAGTATAATATTGTTGTACGTTTGTAATTTTTTGGTAAGAGTATAATAGATCGAATTTTAGGTAATCTTGCTCTAATTTTCGGGAAAAAGTTTGTATCCTTTAGTATGAAATTTTATCCTATACACAGAAATATTATCCTGTTGTACGCCCTAATATGTAATCTTTATGATATTAACCTAAAATCACTATAAAACTAACTTGTAAAACAAGCCACTTTTCAATTTGATGATATTAACCTGTAAAGCAAAGAAAACTGAACCTGTAATGCAAAAAAATGAAACCCAAAAGCAAAAACCTGAAAAACATTATTACATTTCACCCTAGAGCAAACACCTGAAATGAACATGCATAAAAAACTGATCTGAAACCCTAAAGCAAAAAACTGAAAAACATTATTACAATTCTTTCTGCATAAAAAAATTGAAACCCTAAATAAAAAAAAACTGATAAATTCGCAATGATATCATAAAAAGGATACTCTTGCCCAAATATTCTGCAATGAAATTTGCAAAAAACCGTAAAGCAAGAAAAACTAAATTAATAATACATAACAAAAGATACGATATAAGAAATCTGCAAGCAAATCTCACTGATAAATATTTAGTTCCACAAATACAAAAGATATGATTCTATTGATTATTAGTAACCTAAATTAAAACTTTATTTTCATTATAAAAAGGACGTTTGGTTATTCACTAATCACCAACCTAGAGCAATTCTACCGATTATACAATCTTTACTCCCACCTCACTCTCTTCTTCTCAACCATGGATAATATTCAAGATATACGTGATATTACATTTTCAAAACAAACTCATACTATGCATAAGAATGTTCAAAGTTCCTACTAAGTCGGATCCCTCTAAATTTGCCAACATCAACCTTATTTTCATAGATGAAAGGGGATATATATTATTTCATCTCCATTTTTGTCTTTCTATATTTCTCTATTTAGTTATAACTATTATTATTTTCAGGAAGATCGAATCCATGCAGTTATAAAGGAGTCTTTGATAACCAACTTTCCACAATTGAAAGAAGGAGATGCTTTTCTAATCTTAAAATACGGAGTAGGGATGTACGATATAGAGTAAAAATTTGAAAATCACAAATTCAAGCTACTGTTTTCACGCTTTACAATAGTAAAGCCCTGCTTGACTGCAAATATTCCTTTCATGGCTTTAAATTCATAAATTTTGTGGAAGTGTATGACAATTCACTACAAGAGAACAGTCATTATGGTTAGTATTATAAATTAAATCAACACTTTTTTAAGTTAGTTATTCTCATAACTAACTGTTTTGTTGTTAATTTTATTTATTTTCCAGATCTTATCGGGTTGTTGGTTGGAATTGGTGATATTGTGAATTGGTTTGCGAATAAACCTGATGGAAAAAGGCTAACAATGAAGTTAATCAATACAACGTATGGGGAAAAAATATTTTACTTTAGAATCAGTTAAGAAACTGTAGTTTCTGTAATGTATGTCTGCAGAAACATTCTGCAGAACTTGAGTTTGAAGAAATTCAGTTTTAACTGTTTCTGCAGTATGATTCAGTAGAACCATTCTTCTTCCTATAATATATTTTCAAATCATTTTGAGTACATATATTTTATAGGAACAATATAATAGACCTTACACTATGGGATGCTTATGTTGAGATGTGTCGACCCCTTCTCGGATTATCACTTGAGAAGAAAAAGTATGTATTAGTCGTTCAATTTGCACGACTATCCAAATGGACAATGATCCCAACTTATCAAATGGTTTCGATGGAACTAAACTATTTCATGATGATGACTCACTTGCAGAAATTTCAGATTTCAAGAAGAGGTAAAAAAACATTCGAATTTTATGTATTAAAAACTACTGATTTTTAGACTATTTGATATGCCGCAAAATATTATACATGTTTTTTAATCCTTACCTACAGTTTAAAAGATATAGAAGGGATAAAATTTGAGAAGATTCTTCAGCTTTCAAATGAGCCTTCGGAAATACTAGCCAACATTTTACTGTAAGCTACCTAGATTAAATTTGGATTTTATTTTATTTCAAATATTAATACTACCTACTTATCATGTAGGTACTGAGAGTTGTCGCAATTGCCACCATAGAACATATTGATAATCCTACTGGTTGGTACTATAACTCATGCAAAAAGTGCAAGAGTAAATTTAAACCTCTTGAGGATAATCTCTGGTGCAAGAAATGTGAAAGAATAGTCAATTTCCTAATCCCTAGGTTTGCAATTCAGGTTTCAGTAATTGATGGAACATGCAACGGAAGTTAACAATTTTTAATAGAGAAGCTTCATAAATCATACAGAAAAGTGTTGTTGACATTCTTGAATCAAGACCAAAGGTGAATTTATTATGTTTGTAGAATTATATACAATCTGGAAACTTCTCTAAAAAGTTTATATTCGTTGTACAGGAAGACGATGATATTGAGACTCCTGAAGAATTGAAGTTATTCTGAAACAAGAAATTTCTATTTAAGGTTCTGATTTCTGAATACAATATACATAACCTGTCAACGGCATCACCGTATACAGTGACACACATCTCAAGTGATCCTCATTTGATTAAAAAGTTTGAGATGTTATCATTAGATTCTAAGGTAATTCCTATACACAAAAAGATTTCTATGTTTTTATTTAATTTAAATCAATTACTTATTAGCAAATGCTCTTTTATTTAGGAAAATGAGGATAATACAATTATTGACATTGATGTGGCATCAAGTCTTCTTCCAATGACATGTAGACCCCGTCAAAAAGATCATTTATGTCCATTGATGAAGAACCAAGTTCTAGCTACAAGAGGAGGTCATCAACCAAGAAGCAACTCATAGAAGTTAAAAAGGAAAATATGGACGGGAAGGAGAAGAAAGATTAGATGTCCGGATTGTTTTTAGTTTTTAGAGGATTTTTTGCAGTTTTTTTTAACTATTTAGTTTTTTTGATTATTTTATCCTATCATGCGGGGTTTCAGTTTTTTCACAAAGACCATTCCAGATTAACGCTATACTTTTCATTTTTTTTCTTTTTCTATATTAGTTCTACTTATCATGCAAGGTTTCAGATTAATCTTTTTTAGTTTTTCAAAAAAGTTAAATGCACTTATAATTTTAGTCATTAGTATACTTACTTGGTTTTGTTGAAGGATACTTGCTCCCTTCATACATGATTTTTTTCGCCAGATACAAACTTCCCCAGCAATTCAACAATTATAATCTATAAAATACATGAAAGTAGAAAAAAGTTAGGACAAAGAATCGTTTTCAGCCGCTGATTTCAGATTATGTAAACATACTTTAACAAAGAAATGAATAAAGTTAATTTACTAACCTAGGAAAACTTGGAAGCAATTCTGATCTTCCTCTTTTGATTTTTTTCTCCAATCCAGCTTCAATGTTCAAGCCTTCTTCCCCTAGGTATCTGATAGCTTCACTAGATCAAATGGAGCAGAGGGTTTTCAGAACAAGGTAACAATAAATCTATAAAATCACATGCCATTTTGTTCATTATTAGGAATTCTAGAATCAACCACATTAAAGTTCAGAACTTTAGGCACAAAGAAAATGCATTCTCAATGAAATCCAAAAATGCACCCTTAATGAAAGAAATATATATATATATATTAGGCCTTTATTAGGGACTAATTCAAGGTTTATTGAAGAGACAGAGGATTGACCTGACATTGTATGCAGACAGTTCCACATCAAATTAGGCTACATGATTCAAGATTTCAAAGATGGTAAACGTTTCGCAAAAATCAAATCAGGTAAGTAAGTCGTTATATTTTGAAATTACTCGCAATTCATGTAATTCCTATATATTGAATTATCGTTGATATTTTTGCTGTCAATCTTTGATTTCTTAAACTCTAAGTTATTGTTGCTTTTATCTTTGTTGCAGTATAATACACCATCAAATTTCAGAAACGTGGTTTACCCCCCACATTTTTTTTGTTTCTAGATAAGGAACATAAGTTGCCTACTACAACAGATATTAATAGAGTAATATCAGTTGAACTTCTGGACCGAATACACAATGTTGATTTATTCAAGGTAGTGAGTGAGTTCACAATTCATGGTACGTGTGGAGCTTTTAATCGGAAATCGCCGTGTATGAAAGATGGGAAGTGTACAAAATACTTCCCGAAAGAGTTCAGCGAGCATACATCTATTTCTGAAAATGGCTATGTTATTTATAGAAGGCGTCAAGATGGGAGGACGATAGAAAAGAGTGGAGTTGTACTAGATAATCGGAATGTGGTTCCTTACAATGCAACTCTTCTCTTTAAGTACAATGCACATATAAATATTGAGTGGTGCAATCGGACGGGCACTATTAAATACATGTTCAAGTATATGAATAAAGGTCCAGACCGTGTCACAGTTACACTCTCAACATCATGTGCAAAATCTGGAAATAACGGTGGCGTTCATGAAGTAACAGAGTTCCTCAACTGTTGCTTTTCCCATTCATTATCGAACTAGCTTGTTCTACGGTTGAGTTCCCACCTTCCCGGTGAGCAGAGTGTTTTATTTGATGATGCTGATAATATTGATGAAGTCATAGATGATCTAGAGATAGAAAAATCGATGTTTCTGCAATGGATGGAGTGTAACAAAAAACATGAAAAGGCTAAAGAATTGACGTACTGCCAGTTTATGGAGCATTTTTGTCTGGGTTGCTGAGCAATGATAGTAGAAAATTTGGGAGAAGGGAACTGCTTCTATTGGAAGAATCTATCTTGTTACTCCTGGTAGTGGGGAGAAGTACTATCTCTAGATTCTGTTAAATCATATTAAAGGGCCAACTTCTTTTGAAGCTTTAAGGACTGTTCGTGGTAAGCCTTATCCGACCTTCAAGGAAGAATGCTTTGAGATGGAATTATTAGATGATGACAAAGAATATGTTGAAGGGATCAATGAAGCAAGTTTTTGGGGAACAACAGATTATCTAAGGAGTTTATTTGTATTTTTTTATTTTTGATAGCATGGCAAGGCCTGAATACGTTTGGCAACGAACATAGAAGCATCAATCATATGATATCATCAACAAACAGAGGAGGATACTTTGAATTAAAGATATGTAATTTATTTCGTATATTTTTTTATTATATGCTTATCTATATTTTTAGCTTTTCGTTTTTAACTATATGCTTATCACAATTTTTTAATTATCATTGTAGTATTTTTCCATTAACAGTTATGTGTTTTATATGCAGATTTAAAGCTAACAGACGATCAGTTGCAAAACTATGCTCTTGCAGAAATTGAGAAGTTATTATAGCGAAGTAGTTATAGCTTGAAAAACTACAAGATTATGCTTGTTATTGATGAAAGTCTCATATCAGAAGGTTCAAACAAGCTTATGCATGATGAACTTAGATACGACAAAGCAACTCTATCTGATGAACATGTACGATTGGTTTTTAGAGCTTTACCGCTGAGCAAAAAGGAGTTTATGATGAAATCGTGAATGCTGTTTTAGCGGACAATGGAGGTGTCTTTTTCTTATATAGATATGGTGGAACTAAGAAAACCTTTGATGCGGGGATAAGCCGCAGTTGCCGACCTAGACACCAAACTCGAATAGGAACTCGAACAGAGAAGAAAAGCGGAATTAGATATGAGATGAAAGAAAGGGAAGTTGAAGGATAGGCCAATTGGAACCAAATTAATCAACGATAAAACCCTTGAACTTTAGAACAAGAACCTTACCGAATGTTGAAGAAACCCCAATGGATTACAACCAAACACAATGACTATGGTATGTGAAAGCACCTGGAGGATGCGCTATGAAGCCTCGATAGCACCAACCTTATGGAAGAGATTGACACACACAAGCACAACTAGGGCCAGCTCAACAACAATGCACACAAGGCACTCGACTCACAAAAGCACTCTCTTTTGGGAGTAAAACTTAATAACTCTGTATTCAATATCAATATCGGGGGTGCTAAAACAACAACTAAGGCAGCCTTATATAGGGTTCATAAGGGTGCCAACTAAAGAAATAAACAATAAAAAAAGTATCTCCTAAAATAATAATCCCGAAAAACAATTAAACATCAGAAAATAATGTTTCAAAAGGAAGCCTCGGCGAAGTTAATGAACTCGCCGAGTTTCCCGGCCGCGGGCGCGGTTATGGAGCCGCGGGCGCGGATTTGTAGACATGTCGCCGACACCTCTTTTTTAAACGGCTCGTTCTCTCTCGTCCGAGATCGGAATTGAGCGATTCCAAAGCCTAGAGTTTCGTCTTCAAGTCTAGTTTGTTTCATCTTCAGTACTTGACTTCTCATCTTGACTCGAACCGGATCTCTACGAGCTTGAATGGATACAATACGAGCTCGGGCTACTATCAATGACTTGAATGATGGCTCATAGTGATCTTTAGCCCTAGCTCCAGTGGTTAGCACATCTTTAGATTTAGGACGGGGCGTCCTTGATGATAGCTCAGATGCTCCCGCATCATTCTCCCCTTCTTGAAAAGGATTCGACCTCGAATCATATTTGACATGAATGATTGAACGATCTTCATAGGCGTCATCCTCTTTGATGCACAACTTCCTCTTGAATGTCTTGAGTGCATAGCTCCACCTTGAGGAACAAATTCGATGTTGTGGGGAATCCTTGCCTTCCTTCATTCTTTTAGCTCTTTTATCCTTGTCCTTCCTCTTGTCATACTCGTCAGCGACCTGTGAAAGAATAATAGGTGGAAGAACAACAATTCTAGCATGGGAGGGTAAGGAATGACGATTAACAAAACCATCATGGGCAACTCTCTTATCATACTGCCATGGATAATCTAATAAAACTTGACAAACTTGCATAGGCACAACATCACATGAAATAGTGTCATCATAATGTTCTAATGTCATGGCTTCCTTAGCATGCTTGTTCAAATTCCAATCAACACAATCATTAATCCAATGCAGTTTTAAAGGACTAGGGTAGCATAATGAAGCAATTTGCAATTTTGTATTCAATCCCATGCTAGCAATATTACCACAACTACCTTCATCAATAATCATGTTGCAATCTTCAACTTTATCTAGACAATGAGTTTCTCCTAGAATTTCAACACAATGAGAAGTTTGTACATGCAAATCCTTCCTATCAACCAATGAATCAACATGCTCATAATCAGTTTCAACCTCATTATCTAAATCAGTTTTAGGATCATCAATACAAACAACATCATCAATACTATCACCTATTTCATATTCAATCTCAATTTGTTCTAGGTGATTAAGCATATCAGGACAATCATTAATCATATGATTTCTACTTTGATAGTTTAAGCACAAAACATCTTCAATTTTAGTAGAAAGATTAGAAGTGCTCCCTGGATTAACTTCTTGTGATGGAGAGGCAAGCCTTAGATTCCTTTCTGACTTCTTATCCTTTTCCTTCTTCTTGGCAGCCTCTTTGACTTGACAACTCCAACGCTCAAGCTCGGCTTCTAACTTAGCAAAGCTGTTTTTCACTACCGCTTGCACTCGCGCTTCCACTCGCGCTTGCCATTCTTCTGTAGCCTTCTCTATTTCTTTTTGCTTCTTGGCCTTTGTTCTCCTCTCAATCTTGATGGCCAAGTGCAACAATTCTTCCATGGAGGAGTAGCTATACAAATATACTTTGTTAGCGAAATAAGAGTTTAGTATATGAAGATAGCTATTCATAGTAGTCTCCTCATTTTCATGCACATTAGCTCGAACCATAGCAGCCTTCATTGCATTTTATGTCTCCTCTGCTGACATGGTTCCTTGCCTCATATTATCCAACCTTTGCCTGAGCTTACGCGCGAAATATGGAGGCACAAAGCGAGCTCTCATTAAGGTCTTCATTTGCCTCCGAGTGTTCACAGCTGGATCAAGTGCTCTTCTCCTTTCTTCCTCAAAATTATTCCACCATTTCAGTGCGTTGCCGGTAAATTCACGAACAACAAATCTTACCTTTTGGAATTCCATGAAGTTATGACAACTCCAAATCTTCTCAACCTTGGCTTCCCATTCCATATACTCTTCCACGTCCCAACCTTCAAATCTTGGAATGTTCAGCTTGATCTTGGCAAGACCAATTTGCTCTAGCTCACGTCCTCTTCTTCTTTGGACATCTTTGTATGGTTTCCAATCTTCACTCTCCATGTACTCCTGCTGATATCCCCTTGGAGGTCTCCTTCTGGGAGAAACTAACCTGTCCATTCTCAAAGAAAAGACTAACACAGAACAATGTTAAGTGAGTGTAAATGAAAACAACTCGCAAGTGTTTACTCTCGTATGTTTTCCTCTGCACTCTCTCTCAATTGTCGTTGCAATCAGCTTTTCTTTGATGAATTGACTTGTATGGATCAATAACCCACTAAGTTGAAACTACCTAACTCCTAGCAATATATGAATGATGGTAGAGATGGAGATGGCTAGCGTAGTGCGGGGTTTCGACTGTAAGGTTCTGACTCAAACAAGAGACTGACTCAATGAAAGAAAGAAAATAAGACTCGAAGGTGTTTTGCAAGAATGAGAATGCAAAACAGAGATATGAGTTAAGCTTCGAATTTCAAGAAGAGCCAAAAGGAAGCGTACCTTAACTTGTTCCGACTTATGTCGATTGAAGGATCGAAGACGGAGTCGGGAGGGTTAGGTAATAATTGAGGCTCGTATCTGAAAGGAATGGAAAGGCAAACAGTGACGGTTCCGCGGGCGCGGTCTGAAGTCCGCGGGCGCGGATTTCAAACAGCGGCTTCTGAGGCGGAGCCGCGGGCGCGGCCTGAATTCCGCGGGCGCGGCTTGAACCGCGGCTGCGGCTACTGGGCCGCGGGCGCGGTTTCTGTCGCGGCCTGGTGGTTTCTCGCTTCCGTTCGGGCTCGTTCAACCCGATTTCCTTTGAGTTCTTGAGATCCGACTTAAACAATATCAAACTAGACTTTGACTCAACAAAACGTAAAATAAACTACTGACTTTGAGACTTTTCGATTCTTTTTTTTTGTATTTTTTTTTTTGATTTTTTTTTTGTCTCAACTAAACAAAACGAAATTACAAACTTGATCTGAGATACTATCTCAGAAAATTCGAATTTTAAAATAAAAGAAACTACTAACCACCTTGATTTCCTTGTAGAGAAGATAAGATTTCCTTCCTTGAAGATCTTGGCTTGGGGTGCAAGGACTGAAATTTTCAGCAACTCTTCTAGGGTTTTGACGGCTGCATTTTTTTGTAGGGATGGATAGATTTTGTGATGGATGAAGGGCTGAATGGATTTTGGGAACAAGGGTGCTCCAAACTCCAATCTTTCGATCTCCACCAACACTAATCGATTCAAGCTTCTTGTACACAACCTGTAATGACTCAACAAGAAATATCAAAGGAATGGAAGACTCAAAATCAATTTCTGAAAGAAACTAACAAACAAGAAAATAAAAGCTGACTCTTTTTGTGATTTTCTAGATAGGGGGTCTCTTGATGTTCTTATGAAGACGAATGGTGTCAACACAGCTCTGATACCAATTTGATGCGGGGATAAGCCGCAGTTGCCGACCTAGACACCAAACTCGAATAGGAACTCGAACAGAGAAGAAAAGCGGAATTAGATATGAGATGAAAGAAAGGGAAGTTGAAGGATAGGCTAATTGGAACCAAATCAATCAACGATAAAACCATTGAACTTTAGAACAAGAACCTTACCGAATGTTGAAGAAACCCCAATGGATTACAACCAAACACAATGACTATGGTATATCAAAGCACCTGGAGGATGCGCTATGAAGCCTCGATAGCACCAACCTTATGGAAGAGATTGACACACACAAGCACAACTAGGGTCAGCTCAACGACAATGCACACAAGGCACTCGACTCACAAAAGCACTCTCTTTTGGGAGTAAAACTTAATAACTCTGTATTCAATATCAATATCGGGGGGTGCTAAAACAACAACTAAGGCAGCCTTATATAGGGTTCATAAGGGTGCCAATTAAAGAAATAAACATTAAAAAAAGTATCTCCTAAAATAATAATCCCGAAAAACAATTAAACATCCGAAAATAATGTTTCAAAAGGAAGCCTCGGCGAAGTTAATGAACTCACCGAGTTTCCCGGCCGCGGGCGCGGTTATGGAGCCGCGGGCGCGGATATGGAGCCATGGGTGCGGATATGGAGCCGCGGGCGCGGATTTGTAGACATGTCGCCGACAACTCTTTTTGAAACGGCTCGTTCTCTCTCGTCCGAGATCAGAATTGAGCGATTCCAAAGCCTAGAGTTTCGTCTTGAAGTCTAGTTTGTTTCATATTCAGTACTTGACTTCTCATCTTGACTCAAACCGGATCTCTACGAGCTTGGGCTACTATCAATGACTTGAATGATGGCTCATAGCGATCTTTAGCCCTAGCTCCAGTGGTTAGCACATCTTTAGATTTAGGACAGGGCGTCCTTGATGATAGCTCAGATGCTCCCGCATCAACCTTTATATGGAGGGCACTTTCAGCTGCTATACGATCTAAGGGAGAAATAGTCCTCATTGTTGCTTCGAGTGGAAATGTTGCTCTCTTAATACATGGAGGAAGAACGACTCATTCACGATTTAAAATAATTTTTCAAGTCGATGAGGCTTCGACGTGTCATATAAGTGCAGGTACAGAACTGAAACTCTATATGATAATTATATCAAATGTGTTGTCATATAGCAGTTGACGAGGCTTCGGCGTGTCATATAAGTGCAGGTACAAATGTGGCTGAGTTGATATGTGCTGCCAAACTTATCATTTGGGATGAAGCTCCAATAACGAACAAGTATGTTTTGAGGCCTTAGATAAGACTCTAAGAGATATCTGTCGTGCTACAAATCCAAACAATTTAGAGAAGTCGTTCGGAGGAAAAGACATAGTATTTGGTGGAGACTTTAGGCAGATTCTTCTCGTCATTTCAAAAGGAAGCAGACAAGATATTGTTTTCGTCACAATTAATTCTTCTAAGTTGTGGGAACACTGCAAAGTCCTTCATTTGACAAAAACATGAGGATTCGACGACGTACAACTGAATCTAAAATCCAAGAAGCAAAGGATTTTCTGAATGGGTATTAAGCATTGGAGATAGTAATATAGGGGAGGACAACGATGGTGAAGAACAGATTCAGATTCCTGATGAACTGTTGGTTAAGAACTATCAGTTAGCATTGATTCCAACAATTGTTCATTCTATATATCCCTATATTTTGGAAAATAGATTTTGTTCAAATTACTTTGTGGAACGAGCAATTCTTGCACCAACACATGAAGAAGTTGATAAGGTTAATGACTATGTATTGTCTAAATTATCTGAGGATGAGACGGTCTATCTCAGTTCTGATAGTCTGTGCAAGACGAGTGATCCCTCAAACAACGAAGACAAGATCTATACGCCAACTTACTTGAATAGCGTTAGGTGTTCTGGTGTGCCAAATCATGCGCTGAAACTAAGAGTTGGGGTCTCTATAATGTTGCTTAGAAATATTGATCAGTCTTCAGGTTTATGCAATGAGACGTTATTGATAACTACTCAATTCGACAAGCATGTTATAAAAGGTAGAATCATTTCAGGCAACAATATTGACCACATAGTTTTGATTCCTCGCATGGTCATGACGCCGTCATACACTACATTCCCGTTCAAGTTTCAACGAAGACAATTCCTGGTTAGTGTGTGTTTTGGTATGACAATTAACAAAAGTCAAGGTTAATCTTTGGCTAATGTTGGTTTGTATCTTATGCGCCTTGTTTTCGCTCATGGTCGGTTTTATGTTGGATTGTCAAGAGTGACTAGGAAGAAAGGTTTGAAGATTTTGATCTGCGATAAAAACAACAAAAGATCGAGATACTAAAACGAATGTAGTATACAAAGAAGTTTTTAGTAATTTGTACGAAACTTGAATATCTTAGTATATTTGTCTTTTTTGAGTTTATTTTTATTGTTTGGATAATTTCGTTTTGAATGACCCCCGTTTTGTTTTAAGGTAGTCGTGATCTTTTACTTTAATAAAATTATCAGAGATTGTTGCCTCTCTTTCTACCAATATAATATGTCCTTACGTTATGTCGTTTTTAATAATCTATAAAAATACTAATTAATTATATAGAGATTAATTTTAATTATTTTATAAGTTTTTTATAAAATAAAAAAATATAAACAAATCCCGTGTAGCTCACGGGTACTCATCTAGTAAGAGACTAAAGAGTTGAATTGCACGTTTATGAACACCACATCAACCGGAAATTTGACTAATTTCATACAATTTTTAGTATAGGTTTGATATAATTATTTAAAATAGAAAATCATTAAACCAAAATTTACAAATACTAGTTACTCAACTCATTTCTATTAAAAAATAAATCTTTAAAAATTATCTTCCTTTCAAAAACAAATATACAAGCTATTTTATTGAGAATAAATATTATGTTGAATGTTAATATATATTCTTACGATAAAATTATAATTATTTTCGATAATAAAAATTAAGTCAAACTATGTACATAACCTTCATGAAATAAAATATATTTGTATAAATAGTCTTTACAAAAAAAGTTAATCTTAATTTTTTGACGAACTCGATTAAAAGTATATACAATTTTCATACGAATAATATGGAATTTTCCGTGCATTGCACTACTCACTACACTAGTTTGAAATGATAAAACATTGAGAAATATTTGAAATGATAAAAATTTCTCAATAAAAACAAAAGGCTAAAAAAGATACTTGGGTGAAGAGAGTATTTACCATAGAGCAGTAGATTGGGGTTATGCTTACTAGAATCGAGACAAAAGGGGGTAAACTTAGAATTGCTAGGGTTAGGGTTTGTGCTTCAAAACTCAAAAAAAACATTGTTATTAGTATTTCTTTTGTTGGGTAGGAAGCAAATTATTAGAAAATAACAAACCCCATAAAAAGCATTGATTTTGGGTCACTTTCAAAAATAGAAACAGAGCAAAAAAATGGCATTTTCGAGAGATCAAAGTCCATTTTCCATCACCAACAATTCAAATTTTATCTCAGTAATTAACATTGACTCTGTTGTTCAATTTAAAGATTACTTGTTCTTTTTAACTTTGGAGGTGATGGTGAATAGTGAATAGTAACAGAGCATGATGACTAAAGACAGAAGAAGATGACATCAGCGGAAAAAGATGTGTAATTCTGAAATCCGACATTAACACTGACAACCCTTTCACTAGTTGCATGCAGCAATTTCATCATTCGGATTCAGAACTCCCTAGACAGTTTTTTCCCTCCTCTCTACTGTTCCATTACCATCTCCTCCGTTTCTTAAAACCTTATCCTTCCCTCTCCATCTTCTTCTTCTTCTTCTTCTTCTTCTTCTCCTTTCTTTTTCACCTCCAGGCCCCATCTCCTCACACTACTATACCCAGATTCACCAGAAACAAAACACAGTAAGAACTTCACCTCAGATGGGTTAGCTTAAATTGAGCATACAAAAAAACATCCCCACACAACACAAACAAAAAGCTGGAAAAAGAGGAAAAATTGAGTCTGGATCCTCATACGGGTGGCGCCGGCGCCGGCGCCGGAGAGCAGTATCGCCACCTCCTCCTCCACCACCTGCTAACAAAACAGCCAACCGAACAACAGCAACAACATCAGCTTCCGTACAATTTTGGTTCAATCCCACAACAACATGAAGAAGAAAGTTTGATTGGTTCAGAGCAATTGTTAAGGTTCCAGCAAAATCAAGATCCGACCCATCTGAATCCGGGCAGCAGAACACAAATCCAGCAGCAACCCATTAGAAAGCGGGCTGTTCGAGGTGGAGTCGGAAGAAAAGCGCCAGGGAGAGTGTCCGGCGCCGGTGAGATAGTGGAGGTGGAAGGAGGGCATATTATTAGGTCAACAGGGAGAAAAGACAGGCATAGTAAAGTGTGCACAGCTAAAGGACCACGTGACCGGCGCGTGCGTCTCTCTGCTAACACCGCAATCCAATTCTATGATGTGCAAGATCGGTTAGGGTATGACAGGCCCAGTAAAGCCGTTGATTGGCTCATTAATAAGGCCAAATCCGCCATTGATGAGCTTGATGAGCTTCCTCCATGGAAGCCTCTAGCAGCGCCGCCTCAGATTAACGAAGATACTACCACCCTTTTGCCTCCGCCTTCAATGGAGGTGCAATTTCAGGGTTTTCAGAGCCAAGATTTGAAGCTTTCACTGCAATCTTATAATCAAGAACAGCAACAACAACAACAACAACAGCAATCTCAGTTTGGGTTTGATAATCCGGCCGTTTGGGATGAAACCCAACCGCCGGATTTAAGCAGATTTCAGCGGCTAATAGGATGGAACTTTCCGCCGCCGCAGCAGCAGCCGGCGCCGATGCTTTTTGGCCAAGCTGCGAGTCAGTTTTTTACACAGAGGGGAACCCTTCAGTCCAACAACACACCTTCGATTAGAGCTTGTATTAATGGTGAAAATTCTGTTGATTATCAGGATCATCTTCATCATAATCACCCAGTTTCAGTCCACCCAGTATCATTCTCCGGCATTGGATTTGCCTCGTCTTCTGGTGGATTCTCTGGCTTTCGAATTCCGGCTCGAATCCAAGGTGATCATGAGGAGGAGGAGCATGATGATGGTAACAAACCGTCTTCATTCGCCTCCTCTTCTCGCCATTGATTCAACAAACTTGACCAACTCTCTCATCTCTTTTCTAACTAAGGTAATCTCTCTTCTTAAGACCTCACCATTTTTGTTCTTCGCTACTTCACTTCTAAGTGTTTAACATGTTGTGTTGTTTGGTTTAGGCCAATGTGGACTAGATGACGAAGAAGAACAAGAGAAGAGTTTTTCTTGGTTGATTTGAATCAATGGCATTCAGGAAGATGAAAATCTGTTAGAAATATATCAGGTTTTATCTTTCTCCATCAGTTAGTTTTCTTCTTTTTCTTAGTCATGAGAACAAATCTAGGGTGTATTTGTGCTTTGCTTCATTTGTGTGTTGTGTGTTTTAAACTTGTATTTCTTATGTCATTTGCTTTGAATCTTGTGTTTCAATTCTTCTTAGATGCTCAATATTGCTTTTGTGTGCAAATTTCTTTATAAAGTATTTTTTTTCGATTAACGTTACTCTCCTACTTATAAAAACGTCTAAAAACTAATTACCAAACAAATCCATTATCTCTGCTTTCTAGGTTTTCTCTTTGGATTTGGAAAAAAAGCAACAAACTTTTGTTCATAGTCTTAGGTTGCTTTGTTTGTGCTTTAAGATTGGACATGCTTTCTTAAATCACATGAAAAAGCATGGAAAAGGGTGGATGGAAACATAACAACCTAAATTCTTAAAACAATTCCTTTTTAAAATGTGATTCCCATAACAAATGATGAACCATATCTATATGTGAATGGTCATATCATCCATTGATCCTAGCTGTTTCCAGGTAAGGTGGATGAAGTTCAAATATTAAAGACAGTCCCTTATGATTCAGAAATGTTGGTAGAAAGACATTACTCATCATCACAGACACAATTTACACCCTAATTGATCTGTCACAAGTGGGGTTTGATTCACCATTCATGCATATACACAATTTTGCACCCTAAATGTAAAGGCAACATCAGCTTAAATGCAGGAAAGTGATGGTGAATTCAAGTGTTTTTTTTTTATGAAGGCTTCTCTGTATTTTTTTTGTTTTTATTTTTGTAAGAAAAGAATTAGACCTCCTACGCAAAGCTGAGTTTAGTACTCACATGAATTTCTCACTAAAATCCTCAAATTCCTGAATTTAATCAAGAACAATTCACAGAAACAACACAACAAATTCAGGACAATAAATGGTGCTATTATTTTAGCCTCAACCCAGGTTTCATACAACCACACACAATAAAATGTCATGTAACGACAATTAAAGGGCTCATAATATAAACTAGCACTTACTTTTTCACCCGGGTGTTACTCTCCATAAATCTATGACCATCCACAAATGTAGTCAAGAACATAAACTAACACCAATGAGAATGGATAGAGCGCAAATGCAACTAGAGAGGTCCATAGAGGGAATGTTGTTCGGAAGCTTCCAAGTACCGCCATCACAAAGCAGACAATTACGATGACAAGAACCTCAGCTGAGAAATCCCATGTCAGTCCTCTTACGTATACGAGTGCAAGAAACACCGCAAGGCATAGGACATTGTTCATTGTCACAGCTCCATATAACTGAAAATAACACCAAGAGAAGTTTCAGGTAATTTCAAATAAAATGGTAAAAACTTCAGTTTTCAGAAACTGCATTACTTAATCAAAGGGGGTCTACCTCAGAGAATGTAAGAGAAGCAGTTTTTTTCTTTTTCCTGCTGGAAAAAATGATGGCAGAAACCGCTTCACTGGAGTTTGTGGCGAGTGGTAGAGCAATGAAGGAGATGAAGAAAGAAGGAATGCTGGTAGCATCAGAGAATTGATCAACAGCATCAACTAAGGGATCAGCAAATACAGCTGCAATTATTGTTCCTGCTAACAACATCAAGATTGCTTTGATGGTGGTTTTCTTGGGATTCTCAATAACTTCTTCTCCTCCCTCGTTGTTCTCGGCATCTTCACCCCCTAACAAGGCCTGCTCTCTAGAGGATTCCTGCAATAATATTTTAAAATGTAAAATAGTTTATTATTGTGAGATTAATGTTGTTAAACAGCTTATTACCTCATGAACATCAGTCAGAAACTCAAAAGTGTCTGGGTTATCTCTGTTCTTTCCATGATTACCGTCCCTCAAATCATCCATCCATTTTAAGATTCCGCTCTTAAACTCTTCAAGACTAATTTTAGAATCCGCTTGCTCGGTATCGAAATCTTTCATTACTTTCTCCACGAGATGCTCTTCATCCAACTTCATATCATCCAACTGTGTTCCTATAACAAAAGCTCTCAACTCTGAATGGATGAGATAATCATCTTTATCAACATCAATGGAAGCAAATAGCCTGCCAAGAAAGAGTTTTATGTTAATCACCATTAGACTAATAATTACCATTTATCACAAGCTAGACTTGTTACCTGTCCACTACAACGTCATTAAGTTTCCCGTTTTCATCAGTCAGCTTCCCTAGTGCGCGCCTTTTCAAACGTCCAATGAACCCTGCAGCAAACTTTTTGTGCTTTACATATTCTAGACGTCTCTTTTGAATCCAAGGCTGGAAAACCTATTTACAGAACATAGAGACAAAGGTGAGGACACTCGGATTAATTACAAACTTTTGTGTTACTTACTAGCTGTAAATGATATTAATATCACCTGATAAAGACAGTAAGTTAGAAGGAGTGCCAAAGATAGTATTAGACCAATGAGCACTGCAAAGCGTCTTCCCGAAGACGAGAGAAAAGATTGAGGTATTTGGACAACCAAAAATGGAATAACAGACACAGCCATAATCATTGCAGCATAGGTTGTCCATATATCACTTGAAACACCAGATTCTGCAGAGGAAACACATCAGTATGAGAAATCAGCATTAGTTTTTATTGGAATAATGTGGGGTGTCAAAGATAGAAGGTATACTGGTTAGATTGAATCCCTTTGTATCGGTGCCGTCAATTGCACGTGAATTTTCAATGTCACATTTTCCAACAATTACACATGAACCCCAGATTAAAGTGAGAAGCATCACCGTGGACCCAGCTAGCAATCCCATTCCAACTGAAACTTGACTTTGAGCGGTTGATGTGCTACCCGAAAGTCCAGATACTGCAGAGAAAAGATGGTTTATTATAAGAAGAACTCAGATAACCAGTAGGAATATAACAGAAAACTACATATGCACTACCTAGTTCAGTATATATGATTAGATTGCTTTATTGATCTTAATGTATTCATCAGTATTATTTCGTAATTAAGTTCAATAAGCTTGTGCAATTTAGATCTCTTTTCATCAACTACGGACAGAAAATTCTGCTAGTTCACAAAAGGCTACAAATCTGCTTCTGGGTTGTCTTCATTTTTGTTATGTATTCTAATCCTAAGTTGTTGTATTAAACTATGAACCACTTGTTTTCAGTTTACTATTGCAAACACACTAGGCTAGGTAGAGACTTAGGGACATAAGGCTTGGCACGTGGCTTGATCCATTGAGCCGTAGTGCCGCTTGAGCCACTGAGCCATGTTTGGCTAAATGGTCTCTCGCCTGGTATTTGGCTCTGGCTCTTGTTTGTTGGACATGTTTTGCTGAGTTTGTGTTTTGGGCCTCTAATGTTGGTGTTGATATTGGGCCTCTGTTGTTTGGCCCACTGTTTGCTGATATTGGCTCCAGATCTGAAGCGCAGCGTTTTATGGCTTCCTTGAGGGTATTTATACTCTCCTTCTAGCCCTAATCACCGCACTCTCTCCTTCTCCCTCAGATGTCCATGGCTAACCCTAGAGAGCTCTTCTGTGAGATGATCTCTGGTGCATCCATGGTGTGTTGAGCTGTTGGTCTGAATCTTTGAGAGAACATCAAAGTTAGCTTGTGAGCTCTTGAGACGTTGGTTCGGAGCTTTACTGAAAGCTTTGAGGTTGTCCATCCAGGGGACTTCTCTCTGCTCGACCTTGCTTTCTTTCTGGCTTGTGTGCCTTGTTGCTCTCTGAGCTTTTGTCTTTTGTTTTTGCCACCTGTGTGTGCTTGCTTGTAACTGAACTTGTTCATAGCCTTTGTTGCTTAGTGGATTGGGTGAGTCTCCCTCTCTTGAGGCTCCGCAGATGTAGGATATTTTTATCCGAACTGCGTCAACAACTCTTGTGTTCAAAACTGCTTTAAAACTTTGTTTCATTACTTCACTTGCACTAGATCTAGGACGATTGAGGTAGATTCGAGCGAATACGAGTTCACTTCAATTTTCAATTTTTTTTTATCACATTCAAGTTCTTCTCAACTATCTATAAAGATCCTGAACATCTGCTACATTGATACTCTTCTGTCTACACCTTTAGATTAAAAAAAAAATTGTGCATAATGAGACAGATGTAAAAGAATGAGATAAAGAACAATCTCAAACATAATCACCATGATTAAACACTAATCTAGATTAGTCAACACACAGAATTAAGGCTCAGCATTTCGGATTACAACATAGAAGGATAATTCAGTTCAGCTTAAACTACTCAAAGCTAAGATCTGACAAAGTGTCATACTATGAAATGATGACTTTCAAAATCATATTTCAACAACAAACTTTCAGCATTAAACTCTATCTACCTAGTCAAAACAAAGCAAAACCCTACAAGCTTACATCACAATCAGAACGCAAATCAATGTTCCTCCACCACACTAAAACCAAATCACAAAATGCCAGTTGAAGATTTCACAGCACCATAAAACCCAATCAAAACACTAAAATAAAACAGAAAACAAACCTAAGATGAGCAAGGCATCAGGAAGAGCTCCAAGAACAGGAAGAAAGAGGCCACCAACAATCCCAGGACCCAAGATCTCCAACAGAAGCTCACTCCCACCAGACAAGTAAGTAGCACCAGTGTACATAAAGTATCCATAGACAAGGATCAAGAACAGACTTCCGATCCAAGTTGTAGTGCAGGGCATAAATCCATAGGTTTCATCACAAGTATCAGAAGAAGATGCAAATGGGAGACGTAGATAGGATTTACCCACATCGTCAGTTTGGTTCTGAACATCATCGGATGCGAAATCCGCCGGAATCCTAGCGGCGGATGCGGCGGCGATTAGGAGGATACAGAAAATGGGTGAGAAGCGAATCGTCCTCCCCATTTTTCTTCACTAATGAATTTGAGATGGGATTTGGATAATTGTGTATTTATTGCTATCTTTTTGGATCTGTAGTGTATAAAATTCCAGCGACTTTTCAGTTTGAATCTTAAAATTGTGTGGGTGGACCAATCATAATTGACGGGAAGATTAATGATCCATTTGTGCAAGTGTGGGACTCGTCTCTTACCAAAAGCGGAATGAAGACATGAATTTTTAGGTTTGACTGTAAGGTGATCTCGTGAAATTTTGACGATTCTCACTTTTCACTTCAGGATTTCTTACCGTTAAATTGGTACGGTAGTTATTTAAACACACCATATAGGTCGCGGCAATATGTAAAACTTTAAAATATACTGGTGTCGGCAAATGTGAACGATCTTTTTTAGTAAAATTCTATACGATATCAAGTTTTTTCAACCAAAATATAATTAAGCTGTGATCACACATGGCCCACCGCACCAAACAAACATAATTGGGCTTTGAATTTGTTAAGTTAAATAATGCAGTATTTAAAAAGGTGCTACTATTGACTTTAACATTGAAATGGAAAATCAAATTGATTTAATAGTCACGAGATATTATACTTATCATCAGTTATTAGATTAGAAAGAGTGGGTCAATGTGCAGAAGTTTATGTTAATTTAGCAATTTAGCAATTTAGCAATTTAGCAATTTAGCATTGCAGTGCATCAACCACTTTATTAGTAGATCACCTTCTTATGTCAGTTGAAGGTTGTGACTAATATCAGGGTACGGCCAATCGGCCATGAGCATGGCATGCATTAAAATCAGAAATCAAGATTATCAAGCATTAATCTAATCTGCTGGTGGGCCATCTGGACTTGAGTATTTTGAAGCGGTCCTTATATTTATAGGCCCAATATAGAAGGCCAATATTGTGCTGCCCAAGGGAAATTGGGTTGGGTTTTTCTTTTGCAAACAACCATAGATTACTAAAGTTTGTAATTGGGCTTGGTTTATTTAGTTTGTGTTGCACTTGCCACAAATTACTACAGTTTTTTCTTCTTAAACAAGATGAATGACTTATTGTGATATGCATTTTGGCGGGAAAGTGCAGAATGCATGACTGATTCGCAATGCGTATGTAAAACAAAGATGAAGCTGTAATTAAAATAAAAAACATACGAATGTTACCAAAAGCAAGCTTGGGAGTTGCTACTGAATACTGATAACGTAATCTCTAGAGACTAAACTGAAAGTAGACAAATTAAAAGGAAGTCGTTTGGGATCCTTCCGAATCGAAATCGAGCGATACCAGTTTCGACGTATAACCTCTCCTTCTTTGTATTTCCGAAGCTAGAAAAAAATGTCCATTTCGGTAATTAGTTTCAAAAGACGCCTACAATGAGAATTATTTCCAAAATATTGGTCATAATAGCACCCTGCAGAGGCTCCTCAAGAATAAGCTTGATGCAAACCCGCGCAAAACGACCTCTAGAGGCACGGAGGGTGTGTCGATCAACTCTGACGGGGCGATCAATGCAGGAGGCTATACGAGAAAAAACACCTTCATCATACAACACAAGGGGAAGGTTGGAGAGTCTTACCCAAGCGCATACAGAGTGGACTTTATCGGAAGTTGGGTTGAAGGAGGGGATCCATCTTTTCACCATGAGACATTACGTGAAAATCGTCGAGGGCCCTCCAGACAAAGCATGGAACTGATCAACGTCCAATTCAAATTTGACCACAAAGAAGCCCTTAGGAAGGTCGACAATGGCAATCTTTCCTTTCGGACTCCACATATCCCGCAGTTTCCTCTCAAGAATATGGTAGGCAAAAGCTTGATGACCACTGAATTCTTCCAGGCCCCGGCAAGGCAAGAGATGATGTCAGGACCCGCTGGCTCAATTTTAATTAGAGGTCGATGGCGCGATCTTTCCAATTTTTCTTTCCACTCTTGTAGCTTCTTTCAGGTTGTGTTTGTGGAATAGTCAGTAGGAAATATGATACGGTAGAGAAATCTAATATGTGCTGCCCAAGTTCATGTGTAAATAAAAAACACGTGATTGATTGTATGTTAACAGTAGAACATACAAGACGATTATCCCCAAAAACATACCACTAACAGGTCCATTTAATTTACTTGATTACTTATGTCTTATCACATGCTATATGTCAAACACATTTATTCATGACTTGGTTGCATAAGATTGTTTAAGATGGACACTTTAAATTACAAGATTTGTTTGATTCTAGCACGCCAAATATGTAGTAGACCATAGTTGTATATGAATGCTGTATGTCAATGTCATGTGCAGTCCAGCGAACTCATATATTACAAAACATGTTTAATTACTAATATATACGTTCTGCTCAAAGAAAAAAAACAAATATATACGTTGGGAATTATTTGTTTGAACTCATATACATTATTTTGTTTCTTCAAATCGATCATAAGATTTTAACTCCTATATGTGATATTTTCATATATATATATATATATAAGTACTACAAAATTAAAATGCAAGCAGTACGTAGTAATGCATAATGATTCTCGTTTCCCGCCTACAATTAGATCAACAAACTGAGACAACCAATAAGAATTATTGAGTATATTGTTGTAATTTGTAAGGGTAGTTTAGTCTTTACACTTGCCAACCTATATATTGCCAATAACAGATGTTGTAACTCTCATCTTCTTACACTTTGATTCAATGAGATTTCCCTTCTCCTCTCTCCCTTCCTTTCTTCTTCCGCAGTCTAACTAACTGTAATCACAGTTCGTTCATATGGTATCAGATCAGACCAATCTTTCTTTGAGAGATTGAGAGGTCCTTTATTCTGTTCTTTTCTTTTTGGAATTGAAAGCTTGAGATGGTGAATTCTGAAGAATCAGAGGAGATGGCAAGATCGAATGATTTTGCTTCGAGTGATCTTTTGCGATTGTCTAACTCAGACAATCCAGGAGCTCAGCTTATTGGATTAAAGTTCAATGGATCGAACTTTCTTGCGTGGAGTAGAGGTGTATCGATGGCGCTAGGAGCCAAAAGCAAATTAGGGTTTCTTGATGGTTCCACGATTCGGCCTCAACAAGGATCTGATGCATACGATCGGTGGATCAAGTGCGATTACATGGTAAGATGTTGGTTAATAAACTCAATGGAGTCTACGATCAGCGAGAGTTTCATGTTTGTGAACTCGGCAAAGCAGCTTTGGAATGAAATCATTGAAAGGTATGGCCAAAGTAATGGTCCCTTACTTTTTCAATTCAAGAGGAGTCTTAATTCTGTGTCTCAAGGCAATTCTTTTGTGGCTGAGTATTTTGGTAAGCTGAAGAAAATTTGGGATGAAATTTTTGCTCTGGAAGGAATACCAGATTGTTGTTGTGGTGGATTGCGAAATTGTTCTTGTGATTTGATTGGTAAATTTGCAAATAGGACAGCTACTGATCAACTGATGCAGTTCTTGATGGGCTTGAGTGAGGCATTTGATAGTGTTCGTGATCACATTCTCTTTGCAGATCCATTACCAACTCTTAACAAAGCTTTTTACCTTGTTCAGCAGTCTGAAAAGCAGAAAATGGTGTCTGGTATGATGAATCTTGAGCAAGATTCGACTGCTCTCAATGCTGGCAGGTACAATAACCACCAGGGTGGTCACAGAAGAGGAGATACTGGTTCAAGCTCTCAGGGTGGAAACTCTTGGAAAGGGTCTGACAAGCGCAGTGATGATAAAAGATTGAAAGAAAATATGAAATGCACTTTTTGTAACAGAAAAGGGCATAACAAGGAGCAATGCTTCAAGTTAGTTGGGTATCCTGATTGGTACAAGGGATCCAAAGATAATGAGTCTGGGAGAATGGTTGCAAATGCTGAGGTTAATGGGATGATGGACAATCCCTTTGAAGAATCAAGATCTGGCAATCAGAATACACAGGCCTTGATTAATGTTGTGTGCAATGAAGTTCTCAAAGTGATGAAGGAACAGTCTGGTAATGGGAAGATGGATTTTGCAGGTATAGCTCTATCATCTAATGTTTCTAAGAATTTTAGAAACAAATTTGAGTCTATGTGGATAATAGATTCAGGAGCCTCAGATCATATGACATATGACATTGCTTTGTTTAGTGAATGTAGGAAGTTGACTAATCCAATTTATGTTGGTTTACCTGATGGCTCAAGGAAGACTATTTCTATTTGTGGTACAGTAAAGCTGTCAGATAGTCTTGTTCTTAGAGATGTATTGGTTGTCCCAGATTTCAGACACAGTCTCTTGTCAGTTAAAAGGCTATTACATGATACTGGTATGTGTGCAGTATTTGACAGTGATGTGTGCTTGTTTCAGGATCGTTTGACTAAGCAAGTTCAAGCCATGGGAAAGGAGGATTCTGGATTGTATTTGCTTTCATCTGCTCAGTTGTTTCTTCCAGGGAATAAAGATGGAATACAATCTAGTTCTAGTTTTCCTTCTATTAAAGCTTCTAGCATTGATAATATAGAATTGTTGCATAACAGATTAGGGCACCCATCTATGAGTAAATTCAAGCACATTGTAGATATTAGCAATGTAGTTTTGGATAATCACTTTTGTGAATCTTGTATCTTGGCTAAACAAACCAAGTTGCCCTTTAATAGAAATGAAAAGATTGTTGAGAATAGTTTTGATCTTGTTCATTTGGATATATGGGGTCCTTATAGAGTTGCTTCTAGAACTGGTGCAAGTTATTTTCTCATAGTTTTAGATGATCATAGCAGATATACTTGGACTTTTTTGTTTCAGCACAAGACTCAAGTCTTCAATTTGATAGTAGATTTTGTGAACATGGTGCATACTCAGTTTGGAAAGTTAGTCAAGGTATTCAGGAGTGACAATGGGACATAATTTGTAAATGTTAAATGCTCAGCTTTCTTTGCAAGTAAAGGGATTCTATTGCAAAGAAGCATACCTGATAACCCTCAACACAATGGTAGAGTGGAGAGGAAACACAGATACTTGTTAGAGACAGCCAGATCAATGAAGATATATGCTAATATGCCCACAGTTTTCTGGGGAGATGCTATTTTGGCAGCCACTTATCTGATTAATAGATTGCCTACTACTATTTTACAGTGGAAATCACCTTATGAGATGTTAATTCAGATTAAGCCAGATTATCCAGTGTTTAGAATATTTGGTTCATTATGTTTTGCTTTGAAACAGAGAAGAGAAAGAGATAAACTGCAACCCAAGAGCAAGAAATGTATTATGCTTGGATATCCAGGAGCACATAAAGGATACAAAGTATTTGATCTAGAGTCCAAGCAAGCTTTTGTCAGCAGAGATGTAGTGTTCAAAGAACACATTCTCCCTTTCAAGGTCTCTAAGGAAGTTACACAGATTTCCAGTGAACTTATTTTGCCATTAGTAAATCCTGTCAATAGTGAAGATTTTGAAAGAGAGGTACATATTCCTACTATCTCTGATAACAGTTTACCTATTGCTATTCCTAACAATGAACCTGAGATCACTGAATTATCCATTATACCTCCTGAAGTGTCTAACATCCCAAATCTCCCTAGTACTTCAACTTCTGAAGCTATTGAGCCCAGAAGATCAACTAGAGAGTCAAAACCTCCTCAAAAATACCAAGATTTCATTTGTCCAAATTTTGCCAAAGACTCTTTTGCTTTCAAATCTTATCTTGCTTATAAATGTGATCTCACAGCTTTCTCTCCTTCATACATTGCATCCCTTTTCAATGTCATTAAAATTCCTGAACCCACATCATACACACAAGCCAAAAATCAGGTTTGTTGGCAAGAGGCTATGGCTAAAGAAGTCATTGCTCTGGAAACTAATCATACCTGGGAATTAGTTCCTCTACCTATTGGCAAGAAAGATATTGGTTCAAAGTGGGTTTACAAGGTGAAGTATAGACAGGATGGCACTGTAGAGAGATATAAGGCACGCCTAGTTGCTAAGGGATACAATCAGGTTGTATGTAATGATTTTCAAGAAACTTTCTCACCTGTTGCTAAGTTTACTTCTGTGAGAACATTCATTGCAGTAGCAACAGCAAAGGGATGGCCAATTCACCAATTGGACATAAATAATGCTTTCTTACATGGCTTCTTGGATGAAGAAGTTTATATGCAACCACCATTAGGGTATAGTTTACCTGAGAAAGGACTGGTGTGCAAATTAAAAAGGTCTTTATATGGATTGAAGCAGGCATCAAGGCAATGGAATGTGGAATTGACAAAGTTCCTGATTAAGCAGGGATTTCAACAATCCAAAAGGGATTATTCTTTGTTTCACAGAGAAGAAAATGGGAAGATTACTCTGGTTTTAGTTTATGTTGATGACCTTCTAATCACAGGAACTCATGCTCCCAGTATTGAATTGCTTAAGAAAGATCTTGATAAAGCTTTTACTATCAAGGATCTGGGTTTGATTCGTTTCTTTCTTGGTATAGAGGTGGGCAGATCTAAGGCTGGCACAATGTTACACCAGAGAAAGTACATACTCAACATTCTTGCAGATCTGAACATGACAGATTGTAAACCTGCAAGCTTTCCTATGCAAAGAGGGCTCAAGTTAGACAACACAACTGGGAAGCCACTACCTGATCCTGAAGTGTACAGAAGATTAGTAGGAAGGTTATTATATTTGGGATTAACCAGACCAGATATTTCTTTTCCTACTCAGTTTATGGGATGTCCAAGAGTTCCTCACTAGCAAGCTGCTCAACACATTGTCAGATATTTGAAGGCTACTCTGAATCTTGGATTGTTCTATTCAGCACAATCAAGCTTATCTGTTAGAGCCTTCACAGATGCAGATTATGATAATTGCAAATTCTCTAGACGAAGTGTGACAGGTTATTGTGTGTTTTTGGGAGATTCTTTGGTTTCATGGAAAACAAAGAAACAGAAAACTGTTTCTAGATCATCTGCAGAATCAGAGTACAAGGCTATGGAACATACAACTGCTGAAGTTTATTGGATACAAGGATTGTTAAGAGATATGACAGTGCAAGTTCCTTTTCCTATTAGCTTAATGTGTGACAGTAAATCTGCTCAACACATAGCTAACAATCCGGTATTCCATGAAAGAACAAAACACTTGGAGGTAGACTGTCACTATGTAAGGGATCAAGTTCAATCTAGACTTTTGAAGACTGTTCATACCAGCACTGAAAATCAGTTGGCTGATCTGATGACTAAACCCTTAGGAGAGAGCCAGCATAATTTTTTATCTGGCAAGCTAGGACTTGTTTATGAGCTAACAAGTTCAGCTTGAGGAGGGGGTATTGAGTATATTGTTGTAATCTGTAAAGGTAGTTTAGTCTTTACACTTGGCAACCTATATATTTCCAATAACAGATGTTGTAACTCTCATCTTCTTACACTTTGATTCAATGAGATTTCCCTTCTCCTCTCCCTTCCTTTCTTCTTCCGCAGTCTATCACAGTTCGTTCATAAGAATCAAGTACAAACATAGTATATATAGCCTGCTCATAGCTAATTTGTATAAACATAATTATTTTTGCGAACTTGGAATACTTTAAGGGACAATGAGAACAAAATGAGCTCAAATCTAGACCTAATACTCAAGGCAAAATGTGATATCACGCGTGTTTCCCATAAATTGCAAGACCTAATTAAAGGCCCTTACTATTTAACGCCCACCCTTTTTGCTATTTACCGCCCAGGTCATCCGTGCGTCACGCATGGATTAAATCCGTGCGTGACGCATGGTTGTAATCCACACGCCACGCATAGAACAAAACCATGCGTGACGCATGGACACCATCCATGCGTCACGCATGGATTTTTTACCTATAAAAGCCCAAAAACATCAAACCCTACCATTTTGTCACCATCTCCAACTTCACTTACGGCGGCTGCAATCCATAACGCACCATTTTACCCCAAAATCCATCATTCTCATCATCTTTTTTGCATATAAGGTATGTAAACATTAAGATTTCATTGTTATGGTATGGTATTGATGTATATATGAGGTTTTCATGTTGTTTTGATGATATTTACTTCAAAATCCAATGTGTATGTTAATTAGTTGTTTAGAAATGATTAAACTTGTAATATATGAATGGATTGTGTACTTTGTTGATAATTTATTGACCAATTTCATATTTTGATGTGTATATAGTTTATTAGGGTTTTGATATTGAATTAGGGTTTTGTGAATTAGGGTTATGAATTAGGTTGTTGAAATTTGGTATGGTTTTAATGAAATTATTGAAAAACTGTTAGAATTTTGGAAAAACTGTTGAGATTAGGGTTTGAAACATGGAAAATCTGTTGACGAGCAATTTCTGGAATGTGCAATTCCATGCGTCACGCATGGATGTAAGCCATGCGTCACGCATGGATGGAAGCCATGCGTGACGCATGGAATTGCACATTCCAGAAATTGTGTTCTGCAGTTACAGATTGGATTTGATGATATACTGATTGAGTTTTTGATGATATGCTGATTAAATTCAGTAAACTGATTAATTTTGTGGAATTGCACATTCTATGATGCAGATATGGATGGTGGTCGTCGACCTGGACGCGATACTCGTCAAAGAAACAAAGAACTGAAGAAAAAAGATCCCATAGTTCCAAAACCAAGGAAGAAGAACAATAGACAAGAATCGCCTCCTCGTCGTTTAGAGTTTTCTGGTGAGATGCAACAACAACAGATACAAGAGCAACAACAACAGCATCAACAACAACAGCAACATCAGCAGCTAGCTTTGTCTGCTGCAAGTTTCGATCCCCAGGGTTCCCCTCATTACTTTCCAGGCACCCCCATTCTGATCCCACATCAAACACTGTTTCCACAACAAACACAGTTTCCAGGCTATCCGGGCTATCCACAACAAGAGCCATCATTTGTGGAGATGATGAGACAAGCTACTGGTTCTCATAACTTTCAGAACCCTCAGACGGGTGATGACCAGTACGCACTGGTTGCTTGTAGCAGTGCAGGGCCATCAGCTGGGGGTGCAAATGCTGATTCTGATTCTGATTATGAGCAGGAGCATGAGCATGAGGAACAGGGTCAGGAAGAGGATCGGACATATGAGAATGTTCATGAAGAACATGAAGAAGCGGAAGAGCAAGAGGAGCGAGAGGAACAACCCAGAAGACGACGACGACGACGACAACCTCCGGTCAGAAACATATACGTCCCTCAGTTAGAGGGGGGTACTCCTGGAGGTCCACAAATTCCGGAGCTACTCATAAGCTTTGAAGCTCATACAGCCTTTTTTGTGCAAAAAGGAAAGGTATGTAATTAGAATTTCGTTTATAGATTCAATACTTATCATAACTAATTTAATGTTAGGAAAATGGTTGAAAAAAATGAAAAAATTACGTTCAGTTCATTATTTGATTATATGAAAGATAAAGTATGTTTATTTTTATTTATGAATTGTAAATGTGTTGTGATATTAAATTTGTTAATGTATGAATTGATTTCATTAAATTGATGGATTATTTGTTGAACTATTTGTAGTTTTGTTGAAAATTTGGTTAAGGTGTGTTGTAAAGAATGCAGAAACTGGTTTCTTTGCATTCTGTGTAATGCAATTCCATGCGTGACGCATGGTTCATGTCCATGCGTCACGCATGCTTCTGTTCCATACGTGACGTGGCGAGCAGAACCATGCGTCACTCATGGAATTGCATTACACAGAATGTCAAGTTTCTGCAGTTTGTGAAAAAAATGTATGCGTTATTGAAATTATTTGTGTTACGTAATCAATTTACAGGATAGAGGCGTACTCCCTTACCAGACTAGACAATCGCAACTGAAAGATTGGGAACTTAATTCTGACTTGCCATGGGGTAATCACGCAGTTGCAACGGAGCTGACTCATCTCAGGGTATTGATGTACGATGTGATTGATTATCCGCTCATCTGCGCCTTTATAGAAAGGTGGCATCCTGAAACAAACAGCTTCCACATGCCATTTGGTGAGATGACAGTGACATTGCTCGACATCAAGAAGTTGATGTTGCTTCCTATTCAGGGGAAACCTATGGTGACCGACCCCACCGCTTCAGTCGGGAGAACTACCAACAAGAACTATTTTGGTGAAAAGGGACGACAAAATTTTCATCTTCAAAATGAACAGCTCGATAGTTATTGGATTAGAGCAAAAGAGTTTAAGGCGCACATTGAGGGCCTTAATGATCCCGTAGTTCATGGAATGGGATATATATTCCACTTGTTGGCTTCCACAATCTTCACTGACAAGTCACAACATAAGCTCCCGGTGAGATTTGGTGCATTTCTAGGGAGTGTTGAAGAGGCAAGAAGTATGTCTTGGGGATCGGCGGCGCTAGCATATTTCTATCGCCAAATGGGCATCGCTACATGCCAAAATTGTGGTTTGATCTCATTTTGTTTCACTCTCCTTCAAGTAAGTTTTTAATTATTTAGGAACTACATTTTTTAGCAATCATAACTTATTTCTATGGTTTTAATGCTAACTATATTTTTTAAATGGTAGGGTTGGATATACACATACTTCCCATCCTTAGCAGCTGGTGTTCGGCGTAATCCTGGTTGGTCAGTTGATCATCCTTATGTGTTTCGGTTTCTACCAGAGGAAGCGTTGCCGAACTACGACCCTGAAGCACGAAACTACATAGCTGAACTAGATGCAATGAGGGCGGATCAGGTATTTGTGTTGCATTTTGTTTACATTTTTAAGCCTCAGTTTTTTTTACCTCTGTTTTGGACCTTAAGGTGTAAAATTACTGTTTGAGTAATGCAAGACGTTGATATCGTTTTTAGGTTAATTGGAACCCGTATGGTGAAATCGACTTCAATGATCCTGCCTATGCTCCTGCTCTTTTTTTCGGGGTGTTGAGCTGCATGGACATAACCGAGCCCCACCATCCCGATAGGTCGCCTAGGCAGTTTGGTAGGGTGCAGATGATTCCCAGGCCTCCAATTTCACCCCTTAGAGCCCATAGGCTCATCAGCCCTAGGTCATGTGGTGAATTATGATAGAATGGCGTGGAGTTGGGAGGGGATGGATATCCACAGGGCGACCCTTGAGCAGATGGGACCACCTGCGGCGACGGGTTTTGAAGAAGCTCCGGAGTATCTTTTGTGGTACATCCCCCGCACTCATCGATTTCTGATACCCGGCAGACACGCTAGCTTGGAAGCACAGCAGGTATTACATTTATCTCATGTAACTTGAGATCGTGATTTTTCTTTAAGTTTGATTTAAGGTAAACATTATGCAAATAGCTGATTTCAATATTTAATTTTATTTGTAGGTTTTTGACAGGGTCTATGATCACTTGTCACCATATGCAATCTTGCCTGATCCGTATGATGTTTCTGCAATGCATGGAGCCATAACCGAGGTCCTTCAAGATATTGAGCCGTGAACAACTATGTATCAACAACATCGGTGGTGATCTTGTTGGATTGGGTTCGATTGTTTTTTATGAACTGTTTGTTTTCAGATTTTCAGGATTGTCCGTTTTTCGTAAGGATTGTTTGTTATGACGTTGTTGAACTTTTCATTTCTGGTTAGCGTTGTTGAATTTGTTGGATTATTTGTTTAGGGTGCAGAAGACATAAATTTGCATTCTGTTGGTCAAATGTCGAACCATGCGTCACGCACAGATGCGTTCCATGCGTCACGCACGGTTTGCTTCCATGCGTGACGCATGGAATTGTTAACCTAGTTTGAACTCGCCTATAAATTGACTCCCTCAGCATACCATTTCCACTCATTAATCTCTCGTTTTCACTCCATCAGCCTGTAAGTTGATTTTTGAAGTTCTTCATTGAAGCTCCATATTCCACATCTTATTCCTTACTTTCTCACTTGTTTTCTTACATTGTATTACTGATTGGAAACCAATATGGCATCATCCTCATCATCATCTTCAATACCACGAGAAGGCAGCACCATTCAGTGTCCAAATAAGAGGTGTAGGAAGTCTATCACGGTTTTCAGCGCTAATGACAAGATGAGACCAGACCAGTATGGCCGGAGGTTTATTACATGCGAATGTAATAATCCTATCAGGTGGGTGTTTCTTGATCCTGAATATGACCCTCATCATCTCCGTGTCATGAAGAAATTGTTGGAGGAAAACCGGACTATGGCAGCGAAACTGGAAATCTTTAACGAAGAGAAAGAATGAGTCTTTTTTATGCTGTAATGAATCTGTTTTATTTTGTAATGTATCGGTTTTTTGTTGAAACGTATCTGTTTTATGTTGTAATATATCTGTTTTATGTTGTAATTCCGATGTCTCCTTTTGATAAGACTACTCATATGTCTCCTTTTGACAAGACAACTCATATGTCTCCTTTTGACAAGAAAACTCATGTCTCCTTTTGACAAGACAACTCATATGTCTCATTTTGACAAAACAATTCGGAAGTGTTGATTTTGACAAGTAAAGCTGAAATGGAAATTCTGCATTCTGTAGGAAGAATGCAATTCCATGCGTCACGTGTGGAACAAATCCGTGCGTCACGCACAGATGTGTTCCACACGTGACGCATGGAATTGCATTCTTCCTACAGAATGCAGAATTTCCATTTGAGATGCAAAGCACCTGTTTCACGTGAAATGTAACCTAGAAATACCACATAAAGACTGAAATGTGCATCAAAAGATACAACCTTACAACATTAGAAGGTCATTCGAAGCTCGAAATAAAATACACATTACAACATTGTCTGGACTGACAATAACTCTTGAACTAGTAATCGTTTTCATCATCGTCTGGAATTGTGATGCTTTGTTTGGACGATTGATGTCCTCCTCTTTTCGGGGGGGTGTAAGCCCCACATCTTTGCCACACTTCGTCATACAAGGCCGCAGCAGATTCTTCACAATTACGCTCCCAAAGATTATAAACAGGTGGTAGTGGACATCCATCCTTCAGGCGAATCTGAGATAGATTTTATGGAATTGCATAATTAAATTTACATGTAATGCACTAGGTAAATAGCAATTGAAAAAAACATACCGGGATGAAATGTTCTTCCTGTGTGAGTAGTAATAGGCAAACAACTTGCATCTTGGCTCCAGGTTGACCATACCAAGTCGGAAGTCTAAGAGGTAGGAATGTCTGTTTAATTTGCTCGCCTAGACACACAAAGACACAATTACATGCCGAAGCCACCAAACATGCCATTTTTGGTACGGTAAGCCACTTATCCCTTGGAGCTGGGTAGTAATCGCTTTCCCATGTAAGTTGATGTATAGCGGACTCCAATGTTGGATTTACTTCTCCATCAATCCACGTGCCTTTAAGTAAATGCCAAATCTCTTTAGCCTTTCTTATCATCTCTTCTCATATGAACTTCTAATGCTCTTGGGTCCCACCTGTTACATGACTCTCAAAAACAGATTGAGTGACGGAATATTTTGGATAAAGTGTACATTAGAGTGAAGATAATATCGGTCACCTGTTTCCATAGAAATAGATCTAAACCCGCAGTTTCCATCGGCTCTGATGTCAAACCAACCCTCCACATATGGTCGCATGCACATTGGTATCTTTCTAATGTACTTAGAAGGCGCATACATTTTTTGTGGAGCGGGAGGTGCACCAAAGGGTTTAGGAACCCTTTGCTTCTTGGGAGGTGTTTCTTCCAAAGCTCTAGACCTCATCTCTTGGTCGGTGTATTCCCATGCTGACTTCTTTCTTTGTGTAGATCTAGGCACTTTGTTAGGAGCTCCTTGGGGACGACCACCGGTGTGTTTCGAAATAGGCGGCTCTTTGAGAGGTGTATCCACTTTAGCTATCTTTCTGACAGATTCAATACACTTCTCTTGATCATGTGGTGACAAGGTGTTCCATGTTTCTTCATAAAATTCATCAAATAAACGTCTTGCCACGTTTTTCTTAGTTTCAAGATGACACTGTGTATCCACTTCTTCCAAAGACAACGTACTCCAAAAAGGATGCAAAGACACGGGCTGAATTGGCATTTGTTTCTTCACACAAGTCGCAAGGTCATGGACACACAGCATCCCGTCTCTGACCTTGGTTGCACAATCGCAATATTGTGGATTGTACATGCCTTGTACACCTTTGTCGTATTCTTTAATCAAGAGCTCCATTGCCTTGTACGAAACTTTGCACTTCAAATGTACAAACAAAGATGTTTGGTGAACAAGTCTATACGTCTTTGTTAGGCTCTCGTTAAATGAACCCAATATCTCTTTCAGCTGGTTTCGTGCCATGTCACTGTATTCCTCAAACACTGTGTCGAGCCTACCTTGTCCACCACTCAAATATGACTTCAAACAGGAATGCGCTCCTTCCACTCTGCATTTTTATTAAGGTGTTCAACCAGGAATGTGCTTGTTTCTGTAAACTGCACATCCATGCGTGACGCATGGAACAAATCTGTGCGTGACGCAGGGAATAAATCAGTGCATCACGCATGGATGTAATCCACGCGTGATGTATAAAAGTGCAGTTTACAGAAACTGTTTAAATTCACAGAAAACTGAATATAGTTGTGTAAGTGCAATTATAGATAAATTACCTGTTTGTCATGTTGCTTCCAAGAGTAAACACGTCATCCGTCCATGCCGACACACATCTTTCTTTGAAAGGACCAAGCCAACTGTCTCTAACATATTGCAGTACGGGAATATGCGCGTTCCAATCTCTCTCTATAGTATCCAACTTTTTTTCATATCCTTCTACGGTGGTTTCCTCGAACAAGTTGTAGTAGTCGTTGGATAAGTTTTTTCCCTTTAGTTTCGATCTCATTTCGAGGGAAGCTTTGGCCTCTATGTTTTTCCTTATATGTCGTCTACATAGAAGAAACTTTGCATTTGGAAAAAGAAGATCCGTTGCACTCATTAAAGCTTGTTCACGGTCGGTGACAATGCAAGTCGGCGTTGCTCCAATTCTTCTATACATCTCTTGAAGTTGTTGCATTGCCCACAAATAATGCTCTTTAGTCTCGCCCTCAAGAAATGCCCCACAAACTACAAAGTTCCTCCATGTAGACGTGATTCCAACAATCTCGAAAAATGGCATTTTGTACCTGTAAAGAAATAATTTGAAATAATATTATTGCAATGTTATGGACAATCATATGTAATGGTGAATAATCACACAAAACTTACTTGATTGTGGCATATGTGGAGTCCATTATAAGTACATAGGGAAATGATTTCAAGAGCTTCATTGATTCAGGGGACGCAAAGAACATATCACCAATCATAGATGCATCATCTTTGCTTGTCCTATACTCCATGAAATAGTCGCTCTGTTTGCATTTGTAGAAAAACTCTTGGATAACAGTTCTTCCTTCCCTGTTTTCGATCCTCGTCTTGGCCATCAAATTGTAAACTTGTTTTTTTTTTTGTAAGGTTCTTGGGATACTTGTTGAGCATAGTGTAAATCTCATTTGGTTTACAATGAGCCCTAGTCATTTCAACTACTGTACACACTTCATCAGGCGTCAATCTGCCTGCAAACGCATTCCCAAACAAGCTACTACCAATAGGATGGTTGTGGGTACCTAACATTACAGTAAGTTTCCAAGCCCCTCTATGCTCCTCTCGAAGCTTTAATTCGAACCAACATCTACATTTTTTCGTCTTTATGTTTTTCCTCACTCCCTTAGCTTTTGAGTAATTCACTCGTCCTCTATCACAGATAAGCTGAAGTTTTCCAGATTTTGTTTCGGTAGGTGCTCTACTCCTTCCATTGACTATGCAAAAGTTGTTGGCTTGTGCAATGTTAACGGCCCAACTCACTCCCTGTTGTCTAGAGGCGAATACCAAGTCATTTGCAAACAACTCTGAGTAATCAACAGAGACATATTGTTCTTCTTGAACTTCAATATCAAATTGTGGTGCAGTACGCAAAGGACGAAACACATTTAAGCTACTTGTGTCTGAAAGTGGCCTCATCAAATGCGAAGGCCATTGCGACAAACCGTAACCGGTTCCAAAAGATCCAGTGTTGATATCACCAAACTGTGATTGCGGTTGCTCCCATGTTGTAAAATCAATGCCCAAATCAAACGAAGGTATGTAGTCGAGGTATGACGGAGGTGGGCAGTCATTAAGAGTAATCTTGTCTAATCCAGTAAAAACAGAAAAGTTCATCTATGCACAAACACACAGATAACAAACCAGTTAAGATTCTGTATGGAACATCCACACGTCACGTGTGGATCCATTCCATGCGTGACGCACGGTCTTGAACCATGCGTGACGTGTGGAATTGCCATAAGTCATACATTTCAACCCCCTTAACGAACAATGCATACATTATAATACATTTCAAACATCACAATCACTAAAGTCAATAAAATCCATAAATCCATTAAATCAAGTTAAAACCAAGTCAAAACAAGTCAAAATCCATAAATCCATACAACTAATACCTTGAACATGTAAAATCCATTAAACCTAACTAATACAAACCCCTAAAACAAGTCAAAACCTTAAAAAGTAATATTATAATACATTTCAAATATCATAAATCAACATAAATTCACAAATCAACATGTTTAGTCATACAACTAATACCTTGAACATGTAAAATCCATTAAACCTAACTAATACAAACCCTAAAACAAGTCAACACCTTAAAAAATATTATTATGAACAAGAAATGTTACCTTATTAAGGTTGTAACTTGAAAATGGAGCTTCTCCACCTCTTTCATTGGTGCATTCCTCTTCATTCTCCATATAGAAAGAAAGGAAGATAGTTAAAAATGGTGTTTTGCTCTAAAAAATGTTCAACAATGGTGTTAAAAGGGTTTTGACATTTGAAATATGGAAAGAAAGGTAGATAATAGGGATTAATGTAGGTGTTACGGAAATAGTAAAAAAATTAATGGAGTTATTACAGTAGGTGAGACAAGACATACTTGCTGCATGAGTTCAAAAAAGAAAATCCGTGCGTCACGCATGGTTGCCATCCATGCGTGACGTGTAGTTTGCAACCATGCGTGACGTGTGGTTTGCAACCATGCGTGACGTGTCAAATGGCACATGATCCCTTTGATTCTTAGTAACACTGATGTGTGCATGATTTCCAATCAAAATAAAATTACATATTGTCAAAGGTTGGACATTTAGGCCACGTAAGAAGTCCAAACAAAGGATATGCTACTTTACAAGTTAATAGTTGTTATTGGGAGTTACCCACATGGTTAAATATCCCTAATAGGCATTGAAAACAAGTTTCATTCCATTCGGACATCGTTTGAGTGTCGTTTCGTCAAATTGGGCCTTAAGTCCATTTAAGGCCTATTTAGGCCTTTTAGCGTTTACATGCCTCATTTCGTGTGTGCAAGACCTTGTTGCTACTTAATATCCCTAAAAGAGTAATTTGTATAGTAGTTTCAACAATAATCAACGTCAATGTTGTAGAATATACATATTGCGACAAGTTAGAGAAATACGACTAGTTTGTTTTTTACAAAGGAGGTGGTACTTTAAAAGTTAGAAGTTGTGATTGGGAGTTACCCACATGGTTAAATATCCATATTAGTCATTGAAAACAAGTTTCATTCCATTCGGACATCGTTCGAGGGTCGTTTGGCTGATTTGGGCCTTAAGTCCATTATGGCATTTTTAGGCCTTTTAGCGTTTACGCATAGTTTCGAGTCCCGTTTTGTATGTGTGAGACCTTATTGGGACTTTATATGTCTTATAACACAATTGTGTATAAATTTTTCAAACATACAAAAACATCAATGTTGCGACCATATATAATGCAACAAGTTAAGCTTGTGATGAGTAGTTTGATGTTTTACAAAGAGGGTGTTACTCTAAAAGCAAAAGGTTTTGATGCAAAGTTACCGACATGGTTAAATATTTCTAATAGGCATTGTAAACAAGTTTCATTCCATTCCGATGAAGTTTCGACGACGTTATGGCGAATTGTGGTTTTAAAGCCGTTAAAAACAACACGACAAATGAAATATTTTGCATGACATAACTACAAATACATTGACGCATGGATTGTTTACCAGTATAAATGAACTATGAATGTTTATCCACGCGTGACGCATGGATCTAATCCCCGCGTCACGCGTGGATATAAACCGTGCATGACGCAGGGTTCTCTTCCATGCGTGACGCACAAAATGACACATGATCCCTTTGATTCTTAGTAACACTGATGTGTGCATGATTTCCAATCAAAATAAAATTACATATTGTCAAAGGTTGGACATTTAAGCCACGTAAGAAGTCCAAACAAAGGATATGCTACTTTACAAGTTAATAGGTGTTATTGGGAGTTACCCACGTGGTTAAATATACCTAATAGGCATTGAAAACAAGTTTCATTACATTCGGACATCGTTTCAGTGTCGTTTCGCCAAAAACCGCCTTAAGTCCATTTAAGGCGTTTGTAGTGGTTTTAGCGTTTACGTGCCTCATTTCGTGTGAGCGAGACCTTGTTTCTACTGAATATCCCTAATAAGAGTAAGTTGTATAGTATTTTCAACAATAATCACCGTCAATGTTGTAGAATATACATATTGCGACAAGTTAGAGAGTTACGACTAGTATGTATTTTACAAAGGAGGCGGTACTTTAAAAGTTAGAAGTTGTGATTGGGAGTTACCGACATGGTTAAATATCCATAATATCCACTGAAAACAAGTTTCATTACATTCGGACATCGTTCGTGTGTCGTTTCGCCAAAAACCGCCTTAAGTCCATTTAAGCCGTTTTTAGTGGTTTTAGTGTTTTGGCATAATTTCGAATCCCGTTTTATATATGTGAGACATTATTGGGACTTGATAGCATGCATTTAGACTAGTTTAGGCCACGTCTATTTCTGCCATTTTGATTTGTTTCGTTGATTTTTCCTTTAGTTTTATTTGGTTTTAGTAGTTTAGGAGTGTTCGGAGTCTACTCTTGCGCTTTTCTCATTTCAGGATCTTTTGGAGGCGTTTTTTGGAGAATGGTGGCCTTGATATGAAGATGTTCGAGTAGAGGACACGTTGGAATGGCGCCAACGACAAGTGTGCGGATGATAAGAAGAAGGCAGGACCAAGGCCGAGTAAGGAGAGAGTCCGGGACTGGAGCTAAAGGAGGAAACCGTGCCAAACCCGGCCAAGACCCGGCCAAGTCTCACCCCGTGTCGTGGAAGGCAAGGCAGACTTCAACTGGGAGTAACCCGGTCATGACCCGACCGGGTTTGTGACCGGGTCAGCAAGCGAGTTGTCACCTGAGTGTAACCCGGCCATGACCCGACCGGGTTTGTGACCGGGTCAGCAAGCGAGTTGTCACCTGAGTGTAACCCGTCCATGACCCGGCCGAGTTTCTGGCCGGGTCGGGCCGCTGTTTCATTTCCGACTCATTTAATCCCCGGGCGTTTTGTCTTCTATTCGTATGGGGGTATAAAAGCCTTGTGAGAACTGCTATTCCATCATCTTGTAACTGCTTTAGACGTTTCAAAACTCTCAAGAACCCTAGGTAAAACTTGGAGATTTTACTAGATTTGATCGCTGGAATTTCGTATCTCTTTGGAGAAGACAATTGGTATGTTGTTTCTTTCAATGAAATTGATTTCTCTTTCTCTCATGTCTAGCTAAATCCTCCTTTCTAAGGTTGGGTGAACCCAATGGTGATTTGATAGATTTGATTGGTAGTGTTTGGTTGTATGTATATGTAAATGTGAATTGATTCTTTCCTAGGTTGCTTAATACCCTGATTGCTTTGTAATTGAGATTTCTAATTAGAATTTGAGACCGACCGGAGATAATGATAATTGGAGGTTGATTTAAATGGATCCCTAGGATAGAACTTGTGGGTTAATTGCGTGACCATCGATTTAACCCCTTGTGGCACTTGACTATCGATTAGATCCTTGGATGAGCAGATTCCGCTGAGCACCACAAGTGGATGTTGTTTCCACTTGTCCATTGATCTATGTAGAGCTTAATGGATCTAAATTAGATTGGCTTGCGCGAAAGTGACTGCTAATCTCATTTAGGTACACACACTATTGTCTGACCATGAAGCAGTGTTGACATTAGATAGCGAGTCCTTCAATTTACATTTGCATTGAAATACAATCCAATATTGCTTAAAACCTATTGTATCACCATTGTGGGAAGCCTAACCTTGGAAGCCTTTTTCTTCCCTTGATTAATAACCTTGTTTGCTTGATATTTGTTACCATTGAAACCAAACCGAATTACAACCTTTTCTTGTTTACGACTTAATCTATTAGTTGAATTGACAATTGGTACTACATAGTCCCAGAGTTCGACACCTTGGTACTACACCCGAACCCGTACACTTGCGGGTAGGATTTGGACCTATCAAGTTTTTGGCGCCGTTGCCGGGGACTGTTGTTAGTATTGGTTGTTACACGCAACCGATAGATTAGGTCTCATTTTTGTTTTTGACTTTGCTTCCTTTGTCTTTGGTTTCAGATTTGTTCTCATTCATATGCGAAGAGCCTTGAGCGACGGTGAACTACACACGATCCCGAACCCGAGCGTGCTTTTCACAGACGAAGAAGAGAGCAAAGAGAAGCAAGGACCCGAGCAATGGATGAGGCTGCACGATTGCAACAGCAACAACGAGAGTTGCTGCAACAACAGCAACTACTGAATCAGCAGCAGGAGATGCAACAGTTGTTGAATGCGCCTCCGCCTATGACATTGGGTGACTATGTGCTGCCACGTCACCAAGGACCCACATCTGGTGTGGTCCGACCTCCAGTTGCTGCAAGGAACTTTGAGCTGAAGCCGTCTTTGATAAATATGGTTCAGCAGAATCAGTTTGGAGGTCTACCATCTGAGAATCCTCACCTACATCTTAACACCTTTCTGGAGCTTATGGACACGGTGAAGATTCATGATGTCTCTGATGACGCGCTTTATTTGCGCGCCTTCTCATTCTCTTTGAAAGACAGGGCTAAGGCTTGGTTCAAGGCTCTTCCTCAGGGCACTATCACGACATGGGATGAGTTGGCTAAGGCTTTCCTAACCAAGTACTTCCCCCCGAAGAAGACGGCTGAGATGAGGAATCAGATTAGTTCGTTCCAGATGAAGGATGGAGAGTCTCTCTATGAAGGTTGGGAGAGATTCATGGAGCTATTGTTGCTATGTCCTCACCATGGGCAAGATAAGTGGGTGTTGCTGCACACCTTCTACAACGCTATGGACAGCACTAATAGGATGCTCATTGATGCCTCATCTGGAGGTACTATCATGGATATGCATGTTGATGCGGCTTGGGATAAGATTGAGAGCATTGCCCAACACAATCACTACTATGATGCTCGATCGACTCCAAGCACTAAGAGGACAGCTGGTCTTTATGAGGTTGATAATGAGGTCTCTCAACAAGCTAGGATGGAGGCTATGGCTCATGAGATAAAGCAACTAAAGTTGAGTATGAATAGAGCTAAGCTGAAGAAAGAGGAGAGTCCTGCTCAGGTTGCTTCACAGGTGGTTTGCCAATTCTGTGGGGATGGTGATCACACCATAACAACTTGTCAATTATTTGCTGCACAGGATGAGGCACAAGAGGGAGATGTGAACTATATGAACAACTTCAATCGGGGTCCTAGGAACGATCCATACTCCAACACCTATAACCCCGGTTGGAGGAATCACCCTAACTTCTCCTATGCCAACAACCAAGCTGCTCAGAGACCGCCTCCTGGTTTTCAACAAAGAGCTCCTCAACCCCAAGGCCAAGAGCGTGCCCAAACGTCTGAAGAGTCCAAGTTTGACTTGATCATGAAAGAGCTTCAGAACATCAACAAAGTATTGAAGAACCATGATAGCTTGCATGCTCAGTACGCTTTGAATGCTCCTAGGCCCCAAGGTCAACTTCCCGGTCAGACTGAGGCCAATCCAAAAGGGCAAATCAATGCTGTGTCCTTGAGGAGTGGTAAACAACTCGAAGACCCAAAGGTTGTGGATCTCAAGCAAAAGGGCAAAGCTGCTGAAGAGCCCGAAGAAGTTGTGGTCCAAGAGAAGGAGGCACCTTACGTCCCACCTCCACCATACAAGCCTCCTCTTCCCTTCCCCCAAAGGAAGGCTCAAGCTCAGTTGGATCAACAATATGGCAAGTTTGTAGAGGTGCTGAAAAAACTCTACATCAACATCCCCTTCACCGATGCTCTCAAGCAAATGCCATCTTATGTGAAGTTCTTGAAGGAGATCTTGTCCAACAAAAGGAAACTGGATGATTGCCAATCAGTTTCTTTGAGTCAGGAGTGCAGTGCTCTAATTCAAAACAAGTTGCCTCCCAAGCTTGGAGATCCTGGTAGCTTCAACGTCCCCATGGTGATTGGTGATTGCACCTATGATGCATTGTGTGATTTGGGGGCTAGTGTGAGCATCATCCCGCTCTCCATTTGTAAGGACTTGGACTTGGGAGAGCCGAGACCAGTGAGGATGACTTTGTATATGGCTGACAGGTCCGCGACTCACCCCATAGGGATTTTGGAGGACATACCCATCCAGATAGGTAAGTTCTTCATTCCTGTGGACTTCATTGTTTTGGATATTGATGCTGACTCTCCTGTCCCTATTATCTTGGGAAGACCCTTCTTAGCTACTGCAGGTACACTAATTGATGTGAAACAGGGTATTCTTTCCTTTACTATTGGGGATGAGAGAATTGAGTTTAATTTGTCCAAGGCTATTAAGCGACCTTCTTTTGAGGATGATGTATCCAGGATTGATGTGTGTGCTCACGAAGGTCAAAAGTCCGTGATGTCTCTCATGATTGAGGACCCTTCGGAGCGTTACTTGATGGAGAGTGCGACCCAAGTTGAGAATCTGGGGCTACTGGCTGATGTGCTCTTTGATTTGGAGTCCACCGAGGAGATGCCCGAGGCCATTGTTGAAGCCCTTACAAGAGAAGATGTTCCTCCTAAGGAGGAGACCAAAGAGGCACCAAAGGTGGAGTTGAAATCACTTCCATCTAATTTGAGGTATGAGTTCCTTGGACCCGATTCTACTTATCCGGTGATTGTCAATGCTAGCTTGAGTGATTGTGAAATTGAAAAATTGTTGCATGAACTTAGGCTGCATAGAAAAGCCATTGGATATTCTATTGATGACTTGAAAGGAATTAGTCCCTCAATGTGCATGCATAGGATTTTGATGGAAGATGACCATAAACCATCCATTGAGCATCAAAGAAGACTTAATCCTAACATGAAAGAAGTAGTGAAAAAAGAAGTGCTGAAATTGTTAGACGCAGGCATTATTTATCCTATTTCTGATAGTGCATGGGTTAGTCCTGTCCATGTTGTGCCTAAGAAGGGTGGAATGACTGTGGTGAAAAATGACAAGAATGAATTGATTCCTACTAGGACAGTCACTGGGTGGAGAATGTGCATTGACTATAGAAAATTGAACAAGGCCACTAGAAAAGACCATTTTCCACTACCCTTCATAGATCAAATGCTAGAGAGGTTGGCCAAGCATTCACATTTTTGTTATTTGGATGGTTATAGTGGATTCTTTCAAATCCCTATTCATCCGGATGACCAAGAAAAAACCACTTTCACATGCCCCTATGGCACATTTGCCTATAGGAGAATGCCATTTGGTTTGTGTAATGCTCCGGGCACCTTTCAAAGATGCATGATGGCTATTTTTTCTGATTTGATTGAGGATATTATGGAGGTTTTTATGGATGATTTCTCCGTATATGGTACTTCTTTTGATGCTTGCTTGTCTAACTTGTCTCGAGTTTTACAGCGGTGTGAGGAAGTAAACCTTGTATTGAATCGGGAAAAGTGTCATTTCATGGTAAGTGAAGGTATTGTGCTAGGGCATTTGGTTTCTAACCGTGGGATTGAGGTTGACAGGGCCAAGATTGAGATCATAGAGAAGATGCCGCCTCCAACCTCGGTCAAGGGCATTAGAAGTTTTCTAGGACATGCCGGGTTCTATAGGAGGTTCATTCAGGATTTTTCAAAAATCTCCAAACCTCTTACTAACTTGCTCTTGAAGGATGCCCCCTTTGAATTTTCGAAGGAGTGTCTGGATGCTTTTTGCAGGTTAAAGGAGGCCTTGATTTCAGCACCAATTATACAGCCTCCTGATTGGGACCTCCCATTTGAGCTTATGTGTGATGCCAGCGACTACGCTGTAGGGGCTGTTCTGGGGCAAAGGAAGGACAAGAAGCTACATGCAATCTATTATGCTAGTAAAACTCTTGATGATGCCCAAGTGAATTATGCCACGACTGAGAAAGAGTTGCTTGCTATTGTCTTTGCCTTTGAGAAGTTCAGGTCTTATTTGGTGGGAGCCAAAGTCATTGTCTATACTGATCATGCTGCAATCAGGTATCTCTTGAGTAAGAAGGAGGCCAAGCCTAGACTGATCCGATGGATCCTTCTTCTTCAAGAGTTTGACATGGAGATTAGAGACAAAAAGGGCACCGAGAATTTGGTTGCTGATCATTTATCTAGGTTGACTCAAGAGCAGTTGGAGTGCACAAAAGATGAGCCACCTATTGATGATTCGTTCCCGGATGATCACCTTTTTAGGATTGCTAATGAAGTCTTGACTCTTGCAAATTCAAGAATGCCATGGTATGCCGATTTTGTCAACTACTTGGTTTGCAACGAGTTACCTCCCAATCTCTCATTCCAACAGAAGAAGAAATTCTTGTCTGATGTTCGGCATTATTTTTGGGATGAACCATTGCTTTTCAAGAGGTGTGCTGATGGGGTAATTAGAAGATGTGTTCCTGAGGAGGAGGTAGAGAGTGTCATCACTCATTGTCATTCTCTACCATGTGGAGGACATGCTGGGTCCTCAAAGACCACCACCAAGATATTGAGTTCCACCCTCTATTGGCCTTCTATGTTCAAGGATGTGCACCGTTTCATTGCTTCATGTGATGCATGTCAACGTACGGGGAACATCTCAAGGAGGGACGAAATGCCTCTTAACAACATTCAGGAGGTTGAGATCTTTGATGTATGGGGAATAGATTTCATGGGACCTTTTCCGCCGTCATGCTCTAACAAGTATATTCTTGTGGCGGTGGATTATGTGTCCAAGTGGGTGGAAGCCATTGCCTCACCGACTAATGATTCAAGAGTGGTGTCTAAGTTCTTTAACAAGGTGATCTTTCCAAGGTTTGGGACTCCAAGAGTTGTGATAAGTGATGGAGGATCCCACTTTATTGAGAAGAAGTTTGAGGCTTTGCTGAAGAAGTATGGGGTTACGCACCGGGTTGCAACTCCATATCATCCTCAAACTAGTGGTCAAGTTGAGGTCTCTAACCGGGAGATCAAGGCTATCTTAGAGAAGACCGTGTCCCGATCCCGGAAAGATTGGGCGATGAAGCTTGATGACGCTCTTTGGGCTTATAGGACAGCATTCAAGACTCCCATTGGCACAACTCCTTACCGACTGATTTATGGGAAGTCTTGTCATCTACCGGTGGAACTTGAACACAAAGCGTATTGGGCAATCAAATTGTTCAATTACGACATGAAGGAAGCCGGTGAGAAAAGGATGCTGCAATTACAAGAGCTTGAGGAGTTGAGGTTAGATGCTTATGAGAATGCCCGGATTTATAAGGAGAGAACTAAGAGGTGGCATGACAAGCACATTCTTCCTAGAGAATTTCATGAAGGCGATCTCGTCTTGTTATACAATTCTAGGTTGAGACTTTTTCCGGGAAAGCTGAAATCCCGATGGTATGGTCCGTTCCAAGTACGGAAGGTGTACCCTCACGGTGCAATTGAGATATGGAGTGAAGAAACGGGACAATTCAAGGTGAACGGGCAGCGGCTCAAGAAGTACATCGCGGGTGCCCCAATCAAGATGACCGTTTCCGTCCTCTATCTCGATCCGGTTCCTTGAAAGACGATGGAAGGTCAAGCTAATGACCGTAAACAAGCGCTGGGTGGGAGGCAACCCATCAGGTACGTTTTCTATCTTTCTCTCAAAAAAAATAAAAAATAAAAAAATAAAAAAATAAAAGGGGATCGACCATGCTTAACTGAGCGTAACTCGGTCATCACCCGACCGGGTTTCTGACCGAGTTTTTCTCAGTTGGTCGAAGGAGAAGTGCGCCATCTTAACTGAGCGAAACCCGGTCATCACCCGACCGGGTTTCTGACCGGGTTTCACTCAGTTGGTCGAAGGAGAAGCGCGAAACCCGGTCATCACCCGACCGGGTTTTTGACCGAGTTTCTCTCAGAAGGAGGAAGGAGAAACATGCGCCATCTTAACTGCGCGAAACCCTGTCATCACCCGACCGGGTTTCTGGCCGGGTTTCGAGCAGCTTTTGTTTAACCCCTAACCCGACCGGGTCTTTCCAAATACCCTTTTCTCTCCTTCCTCTTTCTCTTCTCCCTCTCTCGCCGCACCAGCCCCCCCCCCCCCCCCCCCCTTCTCGCCTTCTCCTCTCCCGACCGGACCGAGGTGCACAGTCCCACCGGAACATCCGAGCACCACCACGCAAGTGTTCACCTTCCTTCGTTTTCCCCCTTTCTCCCATTCCTAAGAAATCAAGGTATAATTTCTAAGCCCTAGATTTAGTTTGGATTATTGGATTTTGGGTGTTTGTAAGTTCGAATTCTTGATTTGGATGATTGATTGTTTGAATTGGGTGGATTTTTGGGAGGAAATTTTGGATCTTGATGATTACTTTGAAATATCAGGCTCATTTCCAGATTTCTTAATTTGGGGGTGGATTTGGGTAAAATTGATGATGCTTGGTGGTTTGCTTGAATCTTTGTGATGTGCTAGTGGTTTGTTCTTACTCGTGTAAATTTTGTTCGTTGATGACTCGTGTGAATCTTATGCTATAATTGTTGTTCGTTCTTGCTAGAACGACATATATGTTATTTGGGATTCAAATTGCTTGCCCCCTTGTGCTGATATTATTGGTCATTCTTGCCGGAATGACGATTATGTGGGTATGCATTACCTTGGTTTGGCTTGTTTTGTTGTGTGTCTAGGAATACCGGAAAACAGGAAAATGTCAGCATCCAAGCGACCAAGGCAGACCGGTAGCTCTTCTAGGCCCCGCGCTGACCCTCCGAGGGATGCGGATAATGCCAACGCGTTGGGGATTACCTTCTCTTCTAATGCTCATCGCCTGCGGTTCCGAAAAATTAAGGATCGCTCGATTATGCCAACGCGGCACTTGGACTTTGGGATGCTCGCCACCTTGGGGATTGATGCGGACATTGAGTGGCTGGCTGCACGTCTGGGATGGCAGACCTTCATTCACTTCGAGCAGCCCACCTACCGGCACCTCACGCTGGAGTTCCTGAGCACTTTGGAATGTCAGCTCATACAAGGCGAGCACCGCAGTGTGGGACTGTGCACCTTCCGTCTAGGGAACGCCAACCGCGAGCTCACCTTGGCTGACGTGAGCGCCATCTTCGGCTTCCCAATAGCTAGAGTGGATGCTCCTCGAGTGGATACCAGGGCTCATTTCTGTTCCTACCCAGACTTTTGGAGGGAGATTGCGGCAAATCATCATTATGCCCCTGCGAAGACCAAGGCCTCCTGGATCATTAACCCGGCCATCCGCCTCTTTCACCGCTTCATGGCCCATACAATCTTTGGCCGCGGTGGTGGAGCTGAGAACAGCGCCTCCAAGAAAGAGGTCCTTGTCCTTTGCGCCGCACTGCACAACGAGGAGATCAACTCCGCTGCCTTCCTGATGGGTCATTTACAATTGGTGAGCCATAAGGTCAGCGGGACTATTACCATCGGCGGCTTGGTGACTGCTTTTGCGAAGCATTTTGGCATTCCTTTGGCGGGTCGCCGCGATTATCAGTCATCATGCGCCATTGATTTTCCTACGCTCATCAAAATGGGGGTGGTGTTCCAGCGCGGTACTTCCTGGTGTTGGGTGCTTCCTACTGCTGAGGCTCCTAGAGGCTGCCGGCTCCTCCGTCTCCCCAATCCCGAGCGCACTTCGCTCCAGCAGCAGGCCAATTGGAATGTGCGTCCTCTACCTTCGGATCCCTACCCTTCCAGCGGCAAGCAAGCTAGAGGCGCTCCCATGGATGACGAAGAAGACGAGGATGATGATGATGATGCCAATGAGAGCGGTCCCGCAGCTGGTAGTTCACAGGGGCATGATTCGCGCCTCTATTCTATGCTAGAGAGTATGCAGCAAGACATGGCGGTTGGGTTTTCCGCAGTGCACGCACGGATGGACCATATGCACGCGGACATCAACACGCGCTTTGATCAATTGCGTGCTGATTTTCAGAATTGGCGTTTCCCAGGTTCTCCACCTCCACAAGAGTAGACTCCTCTTCACCCCTTGCATCATAGTAGAATAATTGTGAGTACTCCCTTTTCCTTACGCTTCCTTTTCTACATTGGGGACAATGTAGGGTTCCAGCTTGGGGGTGGGGTGTATTTTCAATTTTGCATTGCATATAGTTCGCTTGATTAGTTGCATTTGAATTTTTAGTTGCAATTTTTTCCCTGCTCGGTCCTTTGTGAGTTCTCATAACAGTATACGCACCATGACTCCTCTTAATATGCTTTGGTTGTTAATATTGCAATTGCATTATGAGCATGATATGATTGATCAAACTTATGACAATGACTTGAGCATGTGGACTTTGATTAAGATGTGTTAGGACTGAAACTCTAGACAAAATGTCCCGGTGAGGTTGTTGGCCTTTCTAGGACTACATTCATAAGTCCTCTTATTTTCTTGTGTGATCTCTCTTTGCTTGCTATCTCTAGAACTTGCTTCTGTACCTATTTGAGACTACATATAGGACTAAAAATGCACTACATCTTGATCGAGACATTGTTTTTGTTAGCCCTTTTTAATCCTTGGCCACCCTATTATTATTTCCCTCTTTTTGAAGCCACTATGAGCCTATAGCCTATTTTATTTGTAAGCTCCACAAAAGAAATCCTAGCCTATTATATATCCTACCTATCCAGGGGTTTGAACTTCTATTTGCTTTGTGTGGATGTGAGACAAGCTTGGGGGAGTTGTATAAATGTTGGGTGATCATTGGAAATCATTTGTAAGGGTCTATACCATTCAGTTTATAATAGTTTACTTCCTTCTTCTTCATTCAAAAAAAAAAAAAGAAACAAAACAAAAAAAAAAGAAAAAAAGAAGAGAACCAGAAAAAAATCTGGATAAAAAAAAGAAAAGAAAAAGAGAGTGGAGGAGAAAAGAAGTGCATAAGAAAAAAGAATGGTAAATCATTTATTTGGGGTGTAATTTCTGAGCTTATTGTAATATCATATTATGGTTGGTGTTGGTTTGAGAAGTCTATTCCCCTGGATTTAGCACCACATGGCCAAATATATATCCATGCCTATTTAAAATCCCTTGGCCCCATTACAACCCTATTATATGTCTCGTGATTGTGTTTTGCATTGTCCTAGTAGTGGAGATTAGATATTGTTGCAAGCTTATGGTAGATAGCATTCAAAGTAGAGTGTTGAGCGACATATATAAACCTAAACACATGAGTGTGAGTGACATTAAAATTAACTTGTGAGGTCTAGAGTTGAGGAACTAATTTCATCTTGTCATTGATTGAGAAGCATGCTAGGACGGAAGTTGTCATTTGTTTGGCCTTTCATGGTCATTGTTCATATGTCTTTTGGATAGAAACAGCTATTGCATATTTTGTGTACTCATTGTCGTGCACTTGCTTGGGGACAATCAAGGTTCAAGCTTGGGGGAATTTGATAGCATGCATTTAGACTAGTTTAGGCCACGTCTATTTCTGCCATTTTGATTTGTTTCGTTGATTTTTCCTTTAGTTTTATTTGGTTTTAGTAGTTTAGGAGTGTTCGGAGTCTACTCTTGCGCTTTTCTCATTTCAGGATCTTTTGGAGGCGTTTTTTGGAGAATGGTGGCCTTGATATGAAGATGTTCGAGTAGAGGACACGTTGGAATGGCGCCAACGACAAGTGTGCGGATGATAAGAAGAAGGCAGGACCAAGGCCGAGTAAGGAGAGAGTCCGGGACTGGAGCTAAAGGAGGAAACCGTGCCAAACCCGGCCAAGACCCGGCCAAGTCTCACCCCGTGTCGTGGAAGGCAAGGCAGACTTCAACTGGGAGTAACCCGGTCATGACCCGACCGGGTTTGTGACCGGGTCAGCAAGCGAGTTGTCACCTGAGTGTAACCCGGCCATGACCCGACCGGGTTTGTGACCGGGTCAGCAAGCGAGTTGTCACCTGAGTGTAACCCGTCCATGACCTGGCCGAGTTTCTGGCCGGGTCGGGCCGCTGTTTCATTTCCGACTCATTTAATCCCCGGGCGTTTTGTCTTCTATTCGTATGGGGGTATAAAAGCCTTGTGAGAACTGCTATTCCATCATCTTGTAACTGCTTTAGACGTTTCAAAACTCTCAAGAACCCTAGGGAAAACTTGGAGATTTTACTAGATTTGATCGCTGGAATTTCGTATCTCTTTGGAGAAGACAATTGGTATGTTGTTTCTTTCAATGAAATTGATTTCTCTTTCTCTCATGTCTAGCTAAATCCTCCTTTCTAAGGTTGGGTGAACCCAATGGTGATTTGATAGATTTGATTGGTAGTGTTTGGTTGTATGTATATGTAAATGTGAATTGATTCTATCCTAGGTTGCTTAATACCCTGATTGCTTTGTAATTGAGATTTCTAATTAGAATTTGAGACCGACCGGAGATAATGATAATTGGAGGTTGATTTAAATGGATCCCTAGGATAGAACTTGTGGGTTAATTGCGTGACCATCGATTTAACCCCTTGTGGCACTTGACTATCGATTAGATCCTTGGATGAGCAGATTCCGCTGAGCACCACAAGTGGATGTTGTTTCCACTTGTCCATTGATCTATGTAGAGCTTAATGGATCTAAATTAGATTGGCTTGCGCGAAAGTGACTGCTAATCTCATTTAGGTACACACACTATTGTCTGACCATGAAGCAGTGTTGACATTAGATAGCGAGTCCTTCAATTTACATTTGCATTGAAATACAATCCAATATTGCTTAAAACCTATTGTATCACCATTGTGGGAAGCCTAACCTTGGAAGCCTTTTTCTTCCCTTGATTAATAACCTTGTTTGCTTGATATTTGTTACCATTGAAACCAAACCGAATTACAACCTTTTCTTGTTTACGACTTAATCTATTAGTTGAATTGACAATTGGTACTACATAGTCCCAGAGTTCGACACCTTGGTACTACACCCGAACCCGTACACTTGCGGGTAGGATTTGGACCTATCAGGACTTTATATGCCTTATAACACATTTTTGTATAAATTTTTCAAACATACGTGAACATCAATGTTGCGACCATATATATTACAACAAGTTAAGCTTGTAGTGAGTAGTTTGATGTTTTACAAAGAGCGTGTTACTCTAAAAGCAAAAGGTTTTGATGTAGAGTTACGGACATGGTTAAATATATCTAATAGGCATTGTAAACAAGTTTCATTCCATTCCGATGATGTTTCGACGACGTTATGGCGATTTGTGGTTTTAAAGCCTTTAAAAACAACACGGAACATGAATTATTTTGTGTGACATAAGTACAAATACATTGAATACATTGACATGGACCACATAAGCAACAAAAAAATACATTGAAATCCATGCATCACGTATGGTGTAAAACCATACGTGGTGTGTGGATGCATTCCACACGTGACGCATGGTTTTATGTTGCAAAATCTTATTGCTAAATTTAGAATGCTTATATTGTTGTTATGTTGACGAATGTTCAACCTTATTATATTTCAAATTGTATATGGTGCGCCATACAAATTGCGACCTCGTTCGGTTTTCAAACTATGTTTCACTTACAAAGGTATAAATTTGAATTTCAAGTTACACACAAGATCAAATAGACATTATAAGGATTGAAACAAAGTTTCATTCCATTTCGATAAAGTTTCGATGACGTTTTTGTCGAATTGGGCTTTATCGCCTTTAAAAAGACACTAAAAATGTGTTTCTTTGCACACTTAACTAGAAATACATTGAATACATTGAATACATTGAATAACCCTAGATTCATATATGCAAATCCATGCATGACGTACGGATTGTATCCATGCGTCATGCAGGGATTGTATTCGTGCGTCACGCATGGATACAATCCGTGCGTTTTCTGGAATGTGCAATCCGTGCGTGACGCACGGATTAAATCCATGCGTGACGCACGGATTAAATCCATGCGTGACGCACGGATGACCTGGGCGGTAAATAGCAAAAAGAGTGGACGTTAAATAGAAACTATGTAATTAAAGTGCATGTGCTCAATCTTTTGTTTACTACTATTACTTGTATCTTTTGTTTTATAAAATGAACCTCCCCAAAAATCAAAACACACCAATCATGATCATAACACATGCACAAATAATTAACATAATTTCTGAGTTTTTTCTCCTTTAAATCATTCTATAGCAGTTTTTTTTTGACAGTTGTTGTTCTTACTGCAGCTTATATAGGGAAAATCCATGATACATCAAACAACTAAAATTGTTACAAACAACATTGTATGATGAAGAAGAATTACACAATTAATTCTATAGGAAAATATTACTCCCTCTGTCCCATATTGATAGTCTCATTTGCTTTTGACACATATGTCGAGACACGTTTTGTATCGTAAATATCTCTAATTATATGTTAATAAAAAATATAATTTTTTAATATTGTTAAAGTACTCATTAAGACGAATCAAATAAGACTCCATATGACTATGTTCTATTGTATATATTGGAAGAAATCTACAAGATTCTCTCGGTTTTTGAATAGTGTACAAAAATCAAATGGGACTATCAATATGGGACAGAGGGAGTACAATGCTCCCAAATCCCAATAACCAATAGTAATTAATTAATTAATTAAGCTAAAACAAGATTCTTTAATCCATCGCCTAGAGGAGTCGTGTCAAATTCTGATCCCCTAATGAATTGTTTAAAAAGAAATAATTAATAAATGAGTTTAAAAAGGTAAAAGGAAAAACATGTCATGTGAATGCACAGTTATCTGTACGCATAAAACAGAGAAAAGCTGAGGAGGCCCAGGTCGGCCACCACCAATACCATCCACAACAAGTTACTGCAGCAGCTTTTTCTTGTTAATTAATTAATGAATAATTAGGAGGTAATTAGTTGCATCTTGTGATCCCTTAACGGCGTATTATCTGGTGCTAATTCTTCTGCTCCTCCTGTTGAATTGGTGTTGATGCTCTGCTCATGATATATTTGTCTTAATCTGTCTATCTCGTTCTTCAACGCTTCTTGATGAGCTGCAAATTTTATTTGATAATAAGAAATACTCCGTAGTGAGTACCCATTTGATTTAGGAGGTATAGTAATTAATTAATAGAAGTAAATTTGTACCATCTTTAAAGATGTTATGTTGAGCTAAAGCAGCAATCCTTTGCTTGAGAGCAGTGTTATCGACGTTGAGTATGAGCCTTTGGTGATCGAGAAATGCAACTCTTGGAGATAATGCTGATACCTCCGTCTGGAGTTGAGTTACGGTCCTCTGTAGGTCAGAAATATAGTGGAGCTTCTTGACTCTTGACCTGTGTGCTGATTGGCGATTTGCTAAAGTTCTGGTAAAATGATCGAGTAGAAAGTTGAGTGGTTGGTGTAATTAATTAGTTGAGTTGTAAGAAAAGTGGGAAATGAAGATTACCTCTTGACCCTTTTGGGGTCATCATCTTGGTGGGGTTGCTGAGTTTTGGGGTCGGACATGGACATGAGCTGGTCGTGGAATGAAGAAGGGGGTTCGAGGAAGGTGATGGAGCGGCGGTGAGTGCCGCGGCGGGTGGAGGTGAAGTCCACAAACTCATCGACCCAGGAGAAGCTCATGGTCGGAGCTCTGGGAGGGAGTTGCGCCATTGATCGATGCACAGTAATTAGTTGTTGTTGTTTTTGGGGGACAGAGAAGAGAAGAGAAGAGAAGAGAATGATAGTCCAGCTGAGTTGTGAGGAAAGGGAGCTCACATGATGTGATGGGATGGGGGATTACAGCTAGCACCAGCTGGGGGAAACCTTAACGGTTTCTTAACCTCTTCCCAATTCTCTCTTTCTTATCCAACCCCCTTCAACTAAACATAATTTATACCCGCCCATTACTCATTAAATAGACCCTAAATTTAAAATGAGTGAACAATGACATAATACAATTCTACAAACTCGTAAAATGAAAATACAACTATTGCACCGGGAGTTACAACCGAAATCAAGAATGAAGAATTCGAGAAGGTGTTTCGATACTTCAATAGGCAAAACATATTTATACCCAAAAAAACCTTAAGTAAAATCATATTTCAATTCAGCAATCAAGTGAGAAGATGAAAGATTAAAGAGAAGAAGAAGGGTTGAATATCAACGTAAGAAATAGAGCCTAATCAATAAATCAAATTTAACTCACTAACTCATTTAGGCCCGCTGAATTAATTACGGTGGCCCGGTACGGATTGACATTACTTTGTCAAATCCATCCATAGATATATAGATATATAATATATAGATAGATTAAAATATCTAATTAACTCATATTAATTTTTAACCGAAGAAGGAGGGGGCGTCAGGATAAAACAAATGGATTGACGAACAGGATTAGATAAGAATGAGTTTGGAGGTTGTGGTAGAGGAAGGAGACGAAGACGATGTGTTATTCGTTAGTGATGAAATTAGCATTTAAGAGAATAGATAATTAGAATAAAGATTTAAAATATTAACATTTATTAGGTACAAATTGACATTACTTCATCAAACTCAACAATTTTATATATATATATATAGATTGTTCATATTTGGATGAATTATGATTATGTTATTTCTATGATTAAATTGTATATTTAGGGTTTTGATATTGAATCTGGTTTGGTAGTTTATGAATTGATTTGATAGTATTTGTGGTTGAAATATATGATGAAATTGCATTCGGTCAAACATTTGGTGAAATTTGATATTGTAAATTAATGGTTTTTGTAGGACCATGAAATTGTGTTACAGAAACAAGTGAAATTCCATAAGTCACGCATGGAAGCTCTCCATACGCGGCGTATGAAGACAATCCATACTTTTTATGTCGAAAACATCTTTCTGACACTTAGTTCATTTAAAGGATCGAGGGATTTTGAGGAATCAGACAAGAAAGGGCCAGCTGGATGTGTGGCCTCGGGACGAGGAGTCAGAACGGATTCCACTGGCATATGAAACCCCAGTAACCCATGTTCAGCAGTTGATGTACAAGGAAATTGACTTTCCGTTAATTTCTGCATTTATTGAGACACCTTCCACCTGCCATTTGCTGACATGACTGTGACGTTGATGGATATAGAGTGCATATTTGGAATTCCTATCCATGGGAAGTTCAAGGGGGCCTGGAACAGAACTCGGGATCGGGTTATTATACATAAAGAATAATCGTAATTGTATTTTTCTTTAAATCTCACCTTTGTAATCCATCACCTCAGTGGTCCTGAGCTTCATGGTTAGGGCTTCTTTCCCCTTTTAGCAAAGAAGGGTGACCTCAAGGTAATGGATTGCGAAGGTCAGAATGATGCACTGAGGGAGGATCACATATTTGTTCTTGTTGTTTGAATTTGTTGTTTCTTGACAAACTCATAGGATTATAAATATTTAATTTTTTTTTAAATATTTTATTTAGATTAATTGGACCCCGAATAGATCGACTTACGAAACCCTCAGTTTGCTACGACACTATTTTTCGGGGTCCTCAACTTCTTGGATATCACTGAGCTGTAGATGCCAAATCGGGTGCCTAGGCAGTTTGGTCGGGTTCAAGGTATTTTGATGCATGTCATTCAACACTTGAAGGCCTTGAGGAGAAGCAAGGCAAAGAGTAATATGGTTGAGTATGATAAGCATTTGTGGAGTTGGGAGGGTATGGATGTTCTACAGTCACCCTTGATCAGATGTGTCCACCTGCTCAACCAGCTTCGCAAGTTACTTATGATTATCTGAGTTGGTACATCCCTCAGACTCACACATTTGTGACGCCCAACCATCCCGATTACATTGAAGCTCGTCTGATAGTTTTTATTTCATTTCACTTTCGCGTCAATTTAAACTTAGGATCAATTTTAACTTAGGATTAATTTGTACATTGATTTATGTGTAGGCCCTTCATAGGACGTACCAAAACTTGCAACCAAATCAGCATGGAGGACAAGATCAATGATAGAATATGCAATAGGCTATTCAACCATCTCTACTTGATTTGCGTCTGTTCAAGAATCATTGAGGAGTGTTGGAATTGCCTGAATGTCTCAAATTTCCTAAGTTTATTTGGACTCTCATGCTAACATGCTTCTTTGTGTTGCTCTTGACACTTTGTTAGGAGCTCCTTGGGGATAACCACCGGTGTGTGTCGAAATCAACGACTCTTTGAGAGGAGTATCCACTCTACCAATCTCTCTGACCGATAGCGCACACTTCTCTTGATCATGAGGTGACAAGTTGGAAAATGTTTCTTGATAAAATTCGTCAAGCAAACGTCTTGTCACTTTTCTCTTAGTTTCAAGTACACAAGGTGCATCCAATTCTTCAAAGACAGTCTACTCCAAAAAGGATGCAAAGATGAAGACTGAATAGGACTTTGTTCCTTCAAATATCACTCAATGTCATGGACACACAACATTCCATCTTTCACCTTGATAGCACAATTACAATATTGTGGATTGTACATGCCATGTACACCTTTCCCGTACTCTCCAATCAAGAGCTAAATTGTCTTGTACGACACTTTCCACTTCACATGTACCAACAAACATGATTCATCGACAAGTCTAAAACTCTTTGTCACACTCTCGTTAAAAGAACCAAGTATTTCCTTAAGCTGGTTTGTTGTCATAGTGTGGTATTCCGCGAACACTGTATCTAGTCTACCTTGTCCACCACTCAAATATGACTTCAAACATGAATGTGCTCCTTCAACTATGTAATTTACGTAAAAGGCTCAAAATGCAGCAGCGAGTGAATGTTATCCATATGTCACGCATGGGGCTAATCCATATGTCACGTACTGATTGTCTCTATACGTGACGTATGAATTTTCCTTTTTACGGAACTCGGTCGTGCATTAGGCCGAGTTCTGTTCTGCTACTTACACTAGTACATTTTTTTTGGTGTTTTATCACACACTTTTTATCTCGGTTTTCCTATAATCGTCTTACAAACATCCGGACACGCTTTATCACGGATCGTTCTGTAAACCGTGATAAAAGGACTGAGGAGCGAAATGTCTAAGTCAATATATCCCGGTTCCTGAAAACCGTGATATATAGTCACCTTTTTTAATTAAAAAACTTTTTTAGCGCGCCCCTTTCTGCCTCTCTCCCAGATCCAAACAAAACATCTAGGAAAAAAACCCTAGATCTCGTCCATTTCTGCCTCTCGCCCATTTCTGCCACCGATTTCATCAAGCACACATCGAAGCCAACAAAGAAGGCTGGCCCCAAATCGAAACCACCTCCTAACGAAGAACTAGGTAACGGAAGAAATCACCATCTCGCAACAAAGGTTGAAGAAGTAGTTCCCACCGCTACAAGGAAGCGAGGCCGAATCTAGTTTATCTAGAGGGTCTCTATCCAAAACAAGAAAAAAGAATGGAAGGAAAGGAGCAGGAAGAGGGACAAGGCGATGTCAGTTGTTCGTACAAAATTGACATTCATGTACTGATATTTTAGCATAATATGTCCACTATTTTAGATGGGTGATGAAAAAACTTCCAGCAGTTATGTAATCCATGTGGTGGTATGTTATTCTATCTTTATTTCTCAATATCCTTGTTTTGCTTTTTAGGTGCCTGAAATGTGCCTTATAAAGACATATATCAACCTTGATCAAGGATTGATGTGTGTAGAATCTCCACGTTGCAAGGTAAAGCTGCAGATTGACCTTGAATTAGACTCCACTTACAATCTTAAGGAGGAAATGGATATATATTCCCAGAGATACATTTAGCAGACCAGGATTTTTTTTTTATTACATAAAAATCTTTGGTCGTGTTAAACGAGTCCTCTATCTTGGTTGTCAACTTCTTTCAGATACTTGATAGCGTAGCGCCATAGTGTAAGTCTTGGATTTTTGTTTTAAATAGGGGTATATATCATTGGATATTTAACTTCCTAGTCCTACTGTAGCTTTCTTGTGTTCTCTGCATAAATTTGTTCTTCTATTCTCATTAAAACAAAATGACATTCATTGTATATTAATTTGATTATTTGAGAAATGTGTTGGTGTCAGATACGAAGTTCTTTGTTATGATGAGCAAGTTGACATTTGGTTCAGTGATGCCATTGGACGTCCTTGCATGCTCTTGAGATGCTCGTCTCCCAAGTACTACTCAAATTAGAAATGCACAACCATGTGCAGGGATGTAGAGACCACACTGAGTTTCGTGAATGAAGCACAATTCTTGCTGATTGCAGAAGCCAGTGTATCATATCTAAGCAACAGATTATGCTTGAGTACGTGATTGATTATTTACAGTCATTTTACATATTGCAGAAGTTTGAACTCAAATTGCAGAAGCAGATGAACAGAAGGGATTTCAAGGACCACTCAGAGTTTCTCCAATGAGTTTCCTTCCCAACCTTGTCTGTGTCTGGAGGAAAGGCATATTCTGAAGATGGATTGCTAAAAATTAGTATCGGGGATAAGTACTTCATGGTAATACATAACACTAGGTGATTAAATTTGTCATCTATATCAAACTTTGGAGAAAAATCTTACTGGGCGTGATTTGTACTATGCCACAAAAAAATCACAAGATAATCATGTCATGACAAGTGACCAATTATTGATACTGAATTGTGTTACTATTCTTCGAAATATTTGATGAAAAACATGTGCATATAAAATACAATACTAGTGCTGATATTTATCTGCTTTTAAATACAATATTATCTGCTGTAAATAATTATCTTTCTTGCTAGTTCAAGCTCTTGAAAAAAAAACACTTGACGTTTTAGATATTTTGGCAAAAGTTTACCAGATTTACCCTATATACATATCATGATTAGATTTGGGTAGAATTTTTTTCTCTTTAATTTGTCTTAAAATTTCATAAAGACTTGTATTTCGTAACAGACACTACTTTTTCATGGTCTTTCGTTCGTGTCACTAAATCTTTGTATATGAAAAGCAAAAATCTCAATTTTTTCATATGTTTCACTGAACTTGTGTTTGACAGTCACTTGGAGGATGCAACCGTTGTCAGATGATCAATTTTTTCCCATGACTTTCGATCTCATATCTTTATTACTATATTTTTCCTAATATGTTGTCTACATAACAAAAACGTTGCATTTGGCCATAGAAGATCTGTTGCATTCATCAAAGCATTCTCACGGTCTGTAACAATGTAAGTTGGTGATGCTCCTATTCTCGTATACATAGTATACAACTATTGCATAGCCCACATATAATTTTCTTTACTCTCGGCCTCAATAAATGCTCCGACAACAACGAAATTTCTCCATGTAGAAGTAACTCCAACAATCTCAAATATGACATTTTGTACTTGTAAAAAGCTAAACTTACATAACAGTATTGTAGGTTGATGGAAATCCATGCATGACGCATGGTTGTGCTTCAGACGTCACGTATGGAAATGCTCATTTCCGTGAACATGCATCAATCTATCTCGATTCTGATGGTCAGTAATTACACAGACAAATAATTCAGTAACCATAACATTTACTTGATTGTGCTATTTGTGGAGTACAATAGAAGTACATAAGGAAATGACTTTTTGAGCTTCATTGATTCCAGACTAGCAAAGAACATATCACCGATCTTCAACAACTCTTTCTTGCTTTTCCTATACTTCATGAAGTAGTTGTTCTATTGCCATTTCTAGAAGAACTCTTGAAAAACGATCCCTCCTTCCCTTTTTTTCCTTCCTTAGCCTGTCCATCTCGTTGTACTCTTGTTTTTTTAGCATAATGTAGATCTCATTAGGAGAACAATGAGAGCTTGTCATTTCAGCTACAATCTTGAATTCATCGGGCGTCATTCTCCCAGCGAGTGCATTTCGAAACAAGCTTGTCCCAATAACATGGTTGTGGGTACCCATAACTACACTAATTCTCCAAGCTCTTTTAGGCTTCTCTATAGAAGCTTTAACTCGAACTAACACCCACATTTCTTACTCTTGGTGTTTTTCCTTATATTCTTCGATTGTGGGACATTACTTCCTGCTCTATCACAAAGAAGCTGAAGCTTTCCACTTTTAGTTGCACTGGATTTTCTGCCCCTTGCTTTGATGATTAAAAAATGATTGAGCTTCACAATGTTAAATGCTCAAGCTACCCCCTCGTCTCTAAAGGAGAACACCTCATCCGTTGTACACATCAGAATAATTTATAAAGACAATTACTTCGTCTTCTACATGAACATAAAACTTTTGTGCAATGTGCAAAGAAGGAAGCAGAAATCCCGGCATTATGTCTGAAACTGGTCTCACCAAATGTGAAGGCCATTATGTGTATTCATATCCGGTTCTGAAGGATTATGTGTTGATGTCAGCAAACTGTGATATTGGTTGTTCCCATGTTGATGCAACTTCGTCTTCTACAACAACATCAAATTTTGGTGCAATATGCAAAGGAGGAAACAAAAATCAAGACATTATGTCTGAAACTAGTCTCACTAGATGTGAAGGACATTGTGTGTATTCGTACCTGATTTCGAAGGATCCCGTGTAGATGTGAGCAAACTGTGATACTGGTGTTTCACATGTTGATGCAACTTCGTACACAGATGGAGGTTGACGAAATCCTTCAAACCCCAAATCGAGATCATATGAAAGTAAACCATTGTTCATTCATGGTTGAGGTCTAAGGTACACATTCAGTGATATGTTGTTTAATCTAGTATACACGGAGAAGTTGACTTATGCACACAAAGACAACAAAACCATTCAGTTTCTGTAACAACACCATATGTCAAACATGGAGCACATTCATGCGTCATGTATAGAGCACATTCGTGTGTCACGTATGGATATCACCCATACGTGACGTATGGAAACCCGCATACTTCACGCGTGACGTCACTTCATGTGTGACGCGTCGCTCTGCATCATCACAATCACCCATTCAAGCACGAACCCTAATTCCTAATCTACCTAAACCCATTATTTTGCATCATCACAATCACCAAAGTTAACCAAAATTCACAAACCAACATTTTTTAACATACTACTAGTACATTTAACATGTGAATCATGAAGAGCTAACTAAAGCAAACCCTAAATCAAAATAACACTTCAAAAATCAAAATTTTAGAATCAAACCCTAAATCCACATATCAACATTTTTTTAATATACTACTAGTACATTTAACATGTGAATCATGAAAAGCTAACTAAATCAAACTTTAAATCAAATTAAATAACACTTCAAAAATGGTCAAATATCTTGCTCGTACATATTATTTGTCTTCTTCTGACTCTGATTCCGATTATTGTTCTTAGGTTTCTTTTATGTAATTAATTGCGTCTTTGTAGTTTATGCTGAGTCTGTTTTAGCTTGTGTTAAATCTCTTTTATGTAATGTTTGTGTCTTGTAATCAATTTATGTTGCAATGTATTTGAATCTATTTTAACCAACTACAGTTTAAAATTTGGACAAGACAAGTCACTGTTGACATGACAAGTCATTGTTGACAATACAACTTAGTCATTTGACTAAAAAACACATTACAAATCTTAATTGAATACAATTGAAGTCAGCGTGAACTTTCGACCATGTCATTGATACTAGGATCCTTGCATGTATGCTCCAATCTTATTTAATTCGCACCGACATTTACATTGCAGTTCATTTAACATATATCACTTCAATGTGTCACGTATGATAGGATCCATGCATCGTGCATCAATTTCCTCCATATGCGGCGGCGTATGAAGACATTTTGAAATAATGGTCTCGGTGCGCGACGTATGGAACACGAGACATATCGAGAGTGGGTGATGAATAGAAAAAGGGTGGGGTATGAATAGAAACCATGTAAAAGAAGACAACAAACTTGAATGTTACTCCTTTAGATCTAGAGAATTTAATTTGAGTATACATTGTGAAGTATCAAACTTGTTATATCTTAAATTAAAAATGTAGATATTTACAAAAAACGATAAATATAAACAATCTCCCTTCGTCCCGTGTAGATCTTCTCATTTGCTATAAGCTGGTCTACTCCCACCCTTGCGCTAACGCCATTTGTCGAGACACATTTTATAACGTTAATATCTCTACATATACGATGATAAAATTATATTTTTTTTATATTGTCAAAGTACTCATTGAGACAAATAAGCGAGATCTTACATGCTTATATTTATTTCTATATATTGGAAGAAAACGAGAACATCTCTCGGTTTGTGAATAATGTCGAAAAAGCAAATGAGTCTTATATTATGGGACGGAGGGATTACACACTAGTATTTTGCAGAAAATAGAAAATAAGGACAATACTACCTTTTTATCACCTATGTAAATTTTTAAAACTAAATTATCATTTACGATAATTTTTATATTGAAAAATTAGAGAAAATGTACCTTTCAGATTAACAAGTCAACAAAACATACCTACAAAAAAAACTCTAACTAAATATAGGCAATGGCTATATGCACGCGAATCGATGCATATATGCACGCGATTCTGTGCGCTCATCTTATGCGCACGCATCTGTGCGCAGTTCTTATGCGCATACATGTTTTACGGGGTATTACGGGTACTTTTCGTAAATTTTCAGAGTCTGTAACACCTTGTGCGCCTAACTACTGCGCACAGGTTGAGAATCTGTGCGCCGTGTTTCTGCGCACTCTTCAGACATAGTAGCCGTTGAAATTTTTGAAAAAAGTAGCCGTTAAATGTAAAACTGTGCGCTGAGGTTCTGCGCACAGGTGCTTTAGGGTTTGGGTGTGTGCGCGGATGGTTAGCGCACGGGTCTTTACAGTTTCATTTGGACCACAACGGTCATAAATGTGCCTATATAAAGCCACAATCTCTTCGTTTCCAACAAATTCATTCAACACCTCTTCGTTTTCCAACAAATTCATTCAAAATGTATCGTCGTAATCAAAACTCTCGTATGTTAGAGTTGATTAATCAAAGTTGTGAAGATAGTGATGAAGAACACGATTGGGATAGCGGATCACAAGAAGAGGAAGACGACCCGAACGACGACGAATGGTTGGATGGTTTCTTAGAAGACGAAGAGTTCGGCGACTGGGATCCGAGTGGTGAATTTGTGGTTAGTATAATATGTTATAATTTGAAACATATGGTAGCGTAATTAGTTTCAAACTAGTTTCATATGCTAGAATAATTAGTTTCATATGCTAGAATAATTAGTTTCATATGCTAGCCTAATTAGTTTCATATGATAGCCTAATTAGTTTCATATGATAGCCTAATTAGTTTCATATGATATCCTAATTAGTTTAAAGTAATGATTCGTATTTTGCCTTGTTATTTTGGTAGTAGTGTAATTGTCGCTCTACAATTACGTATAGGGGAAAGATTATTCGGATTATTTTAGAACCGCACAATATTGGGATACTCCGCAAGAATTGTACGAGTGGGCGAGAGATAGAGGAAAGGAGTTAGTGATAGCTTTGGTAACGCGTAATTCAAGTCCGTACCAAATAAGTATTGTGTGCGATAGATTTGGAAAACCAAGATCTGGGAGGCCAAAGGTGAACAAAGAGAATCCAGAGTTGGCTGTTCCTAGGCTTAGAAAGTCGAAGTCGAAGAAGTGTGAGTGTAGATTTCAGCTACTGGCAGTGCGAAAGAAAAACATTCCCGGGGTCGCAGGAGAAAAATGGATTTTAGGTGTGATAGAAGGTCGGCATAACCATGTGCTACTTGCTAGTTTTCATGGGAATGCATTCATGGGTCGAATGACGGAGGAGCAAGAGCTTTGTGCTAGGCGGTGGGGAGATGGAACTGGACGCAAGACGCCAAAAGAAATTATCTCTAAATTGAGGGAGAAGTACCCTGGTAATGTTACTTCAAGGAGACAAGTTGCAAACTTTTTGCAGAAGGTGAATTACGAAGATCGCGGAGAGCTAAACGTGACACAGTGGTCGCTTAAGTTTTTGCGAGACCACGACTACGTAGTTCACCCACATAGAGACACGACAAACGGAGAGGTTGCAATATTATTCTTTGCTAACCAAGAGTCGTTGCGTTTGTTGAAGAAGTACCCGTACGTGGTAATTATCGATGCGACGTACAAGACAAACAAGTAAGTCTCTACAATACCTTGGTCGATATTTAGTTCGGATAATGATATATGTTCTGTAGTGATATATTTTAATGTTTCAATAGATATGAAATGCCGCTCGTAGAGATCGTTGGATTCACCAGTACACACAAGACGTTCAACATCGCGTATGCATTCACTAAAGCGGAAAGGATTTATCATTACACATGGATAATGATTCAATTGAAGTCATTATTCATAGATTTGGGAGTGATGCCAACGGCTATAATGACAGATTGCGAAGACGCGCTGATAAAAGGGATAAAGACTGTTTTCGGGAGCGAAGTTCAACATCTGTTGTGTTGGGTGCATATCAAACACAACATTGAGGCACATGCTTCGACCATCCTAAAGAGACAAATTAAAGTGGAAGCCTTTGCAGGACAATGTTGGGGACTATTTTGCTCAGCTACTGAAGAGACCTATGAACTGCGGCTCGAACAGTTGAAGAGATCTTGGAAGAGCGGCCTTGTGGGATACGTCGAGAGAACATGGCTTAATCCTCACAAGACAAGTATAGTGAGGGCTTGGACAGATCATAAGCTTCATTTCCTTACGAGGACTTCAAACAGGTAAATATTGATATTTTTTAGTTAAAGACGATTATATCATAACGGCGTACTTTCTTAACTTACCAACTTAACTGTTTTTTAGAGTTGAAGGGATGCACAAGGTTTTGAAAGATATTATTGGTTCCAGCAGAGGGGGCTTTAACAGAGTGATCGTACGGATCCATCATTCAGTACTCCTTCAGATTGATTCAATTAGGGCGAGCATGAACATGTCTCTCTCCAAACGACCAACTGATTTTGATGATCCAAACATGCATCCGCTTGGAAGGGCTATTTTTTCCCGACTATTCTACAAAGTGTCAGACAGGTGTTTTGATCATTTGTTGGCTACTTATGAGATCATGTTGACGGGGAAATTTCCTGAACAATGCACCGACCATTGGGTGAGGAACTGTCTTGGGTTGCCGTGCGTCCATCAAATTGCACACGCTATCATTTCAAACACACCCCTGATTGAGGATGACATTCACCCGTTCTGGAGGGATTTGCATTGGGATGACACTCCTGAAACAGAAGACGACCCAAATCTGAAGGTCCGAATGAACATTATAGAGTTGCGACTCCATGAAATGTTCACCAAGTTGGAACTTGGAACCTTGAAGAAAAGCACGGCATACCAGCTAGGTGAGTTGTATCAGGACTTGGAGCATCCTGAACTAACTACCTTGAAAGAACCGACAAATGTGAGAAGAAAAGGCAGGCCAAAGGGTGCAAAGAACAAGGATAAGGAGGAGGTTGACAGTGAAAATGACAAGGAGGATGACATAAAACAAGAAGATATGGAGCAGTATGAGATGGAGGAGGCAAAGCAGAAATCAAAAGGAAAGAAGAGTACAGGAGCAAGACGGCCAGGTCGTCCTAAAAAGGAGGAGGATGACAGTGAAAATGACAAGGAGGAATCGAGAGAGAAGAGTTATTTTGAGCACAAACAAGAAGAGCTGAAGAAGTATGAGAAGGAGGAGGCAAAGCAGAAATCAAAAGGAAAGAAGAAGGCAAACAATACAGGAGCAAAACGACCAGGTCGTCCTAGAGAGCAAACAACGACATCACTTCCCGTGGTCATTGAGGCCGAGGAGTTGCATTCTCAACCCATGCCCGACCTATCACAGCCTGAAGGATCAAACTACACTGACTTCGATCAGTGCCCTGAAGAACTTGGTGTTCCTCTCATTCATAGGGGGGTTGACTTCGGCATTGACAATTTGGATGATTTTTGGCTTCCATACATCACAGATGTTAGACAGGTACGTTCTGACGGACATTGTGGTTATAGGTCGATGGCCTTACTTCTGGGAAGAAAAGAACAAGAGTACGGAAACATTCGGCGTGAGCTGGTAACGGAGCTGCTTCAGAACCGAGAATTGTACGAGCCTATTCGTCGTCGTCTTCGTCCGGGTACTTGGGAGGATCTTATTCTCCAAGTTAACCATTGCAGAAGCCCTTGTTCAGAACTGTACTGGTTGCACTTTCCACTGATGGGCTTAGTGTTTGCCACCCTATACCAAGTTGGTCTCGTGTTATTGTGTTGGGATGCTCCGACCTTTTGCTTACCGCTAAGGTGTAGAACAGAAAACGCTGATCCTCCACGACAGATTTTCGGCATGGCACACGTAGGCAACCGTGACCACTTCATACCGGTAAAGTAGACAATTGTACTTGATACTTGTGTAATCATAGTTTTTTGTTTAATGTCTTAAGTCGATTGTGTTTATATAGGTGGCGTTGATGGTTGGTTCACCACTACCGCATACTCCCGGTTCGTGGAAGAAACACGTAGATCCAAACATTCAATGGTGGGAAGAAACATTTGGGGACAATTTGAGGATGTATCGAGAGTACCGCATTTCAAATGGCCGGGCACCAGATCCATTCATGTATAAAGGAGGGACCGAACCCGTTCACATATCTGACTGAGTGAGATTGTCATGTAATAATTAGAAGACGCATTGGAATTTCTTAGTTTGTAATGCCTTGGTTTTTAATGTTTCGTATTTGTTATTTTGGTAGTAGTGTAATTGTGCTTTATATAACAATGAATGGATCAGATTGCATTGTTATTTTAGTAAAGTAAAAAAGGCAATGGAACACATATTTCAGTAAAGTAAAAAAAGGCAAGTATGACTAAGTAATATGAGAAAATAGGAGTCGATGAGATGAAAGAAAGAGGTAGAAAACTCTAACCTCAAAGCTCGAGTGAACATGAAGAGCTTCTGAGTTTCTCGATTAATAGAGTGACAGTGCAATAGTACACCATGCATATTGGATTTCTTAATTTATTTCCTTGAATAAAAAGCAAGTCTTGTCGGCAAAAACTGCACTCTATTGTCACTCTTCTTTTTCCTTGAATACATAATGAAAGTACATAATGAAAGTACGTAATGAAAGTACACAATGCTCATAACATTAGATGTCTACGATTTAGGCGTCGTCGGCAGAAGAGGAAGAGCAGTCGGAAGCATAGACGATACTACAAACCATCAACCGCAATTCTTTTTCTTTAATCTTAAACCTTTCCATCAGGACCTTCACTCTATTGTCACTCTTCTTTTTCTTGATGATTAATTTCGTGATAGCACGTAAAGCAGTAGGGGTATGCTCTGGATCAATAAACCTGATTCCGAAGAAACAATTGCATGCATAATGCCTTCGTCCATACTGGTCAGGCATGTCTTCGTCATTGTTAACGTAAACATTACACATTTGGCGACACCTTTTTGTACCAGTACACATTATCTGTGGAGGGTCAGGCTTCACACGTCTTGGGGATGATGATGATGCCATATTCGTAGTTATGTTCTTCGAAATAAGTAAATAATAAAACTTTAGTTATAAACATGAAAGCATATACAAAAAACAAAGCATGTACAAAAATGAACAAAAGAAAAATTTACCGGTTAGTAGGGAAACTTCGATTTTTGCTCAAGTTGAGATGGATGAACTAGTTGAGATGGATGAAGAAATCACCACCTTCAAACCGTTGGTTTTATAGGAATTTATGTATACGGTGCGCCTTGCTTCTGCGCACAAGGAGTTACCGATTCAAAATAACGGTAACTAAAAGTGCGCTATGTAGCTGCGCACAAATTTTTAACGGTAATTTTCTGTGCGCGTTACACCTGCGCACTAAAAGTTACAGATTCAAAAAGTTACAGAATAGGTGCGCTTTACCTTAGCGCATGGCTGAAATTTCTGTGCGTTCTACCACTGCGCACTATACTCTTCATTCTTCGAAATAGTTGCGATATGAAGGGTCTAGCACATCGATGTGGATTATGTTTGAAAAGCTTATACAAAATAGTGTTATCAGGCATATAAAGAGTGTATAAGGTCTCCCCTTCACAAAAAGTTGATCGAAAATACGCGAAAACGCAAAAACGCCTTATCGGTCCTGATGGCCTGTTAAGGTCGAGAATAGGCGGTTCGATGCCCAAACGACGTCGGAATGCAATGAAACTTGTTTTCAATGCATATTATAGCTATTTAACCTTGTCGGTAAGTTCGAGTCGAAAACTCGAGCTCTTCGAGTAACACCTCCTTTGTAAACCTTCACTAGTCTTTCATTCTTCGAAATAGTCGAAGTAGTTGAGATATGAAGGGTCTAGCACATCGATGTGGATTATGTTTTTAAAACTTATACAATTATGTGTTATCAGGCATATAAAGAGTGTATAAGGTCTCCCCTTCACAAAAAGTTGATCGAAAATACGCGAAAACGCAAAAACGCCTTATCGGTCCTGATGGCCTGTTAAGGTCGAGAATAGGCGGTTCGATGCCCAAACGACGTCGGAATGCAATGAAACTTGTTTTCAATGCATATTATAGCTATTTAACCTTGTCGGTAAGTTCGAGTCGAAAACTCGAGCTCTTCGAGTAACACCTCCTTTGTAAACCTTCACTAGTCTTTCATTCTTCGAAATAGTCGAAGTAGTTGAGATATGAAGGGTCTAGCACATCGATGTGGATTATGTTTTTAAAACTTATACAATTATGTGTTATCAGGCATATAAAGAGTGTATAAGGTCTCCCCTTCACAAAAAGTTGATCGAAAATACGCGAAAACGCAAAAACGCCTTATCGGTCCTGATGGCCTGTTAAGGTCGAGAATAGGCGTTTCGATGCCCAAACGACGTCGGAATGCAATGAAACTTGTTTTCAATGCATATTATAGCTATTTAACCTTGTCGGTAAGTTCGAGTCGAAAACTCGAGCTCTTCGAGTAACACCTCCTTTGTAAACCTTATACATATGACCGTTTTGTGCGCATAACATCTGCGCACATGATTCTCTGCGCATTTTATCTGCGCACGGTTGAAGACCGTTAAAATATGACCGTTGCGTGCGCATAACATCTGCGCACAGGATTCTTTGCGCATTTTATCTGCGCACGGTTGAAGACCGTTAAAATATGACCGTTGCGTGCGCATAACATCTGCGCACGAAACGGTCATATTTCAGCAACAAAAACCGAAGCTATAAAAGGGGGTTGCACTCACCTCAATTCACCAATCTCACCATCTCTCTCTTAACCTCACCAATCTCACCATTTGTCTCTTAACACTCGCTATGTCGCACAGTTCATCATCAAGCAACGCTGCCCTTTTTTATTGTAAATGTGATCGACCAGCGGTAATGAGGAGTTCAGAATCTCGAAGAAACCTCGCTCGAAGGTTCTGGACATGCGCTGGTACTGGTGGTTACATTTGTGAATTCCGCGAGTGGATCGATCCACCACACCCTTGTTACTCCTTAGCTGCAATAAGAGATCTATTCTCGAAGATACGTACGTTGGAGGAGGAAAACGCCGATCTTAAGGCGACCCTGGCTTCCAATCGTTAGTTAAGTGGTTGTTTTAATCGTTAGTTCGATGTTGTAATTGTTAGTTAAGTGGTTGTTGTAATCGTTAGTAAACAAGCATAGCACTGCACAAAGAGAAGTTGAGGAGGGACAACCTATAAAGATCCCCAACCGATATTGGTTTCGATGTTCGGATTTAGCAAAATGTACGAACTAATAAGAGTTTGAAAACTGGTTATTAGTTGGTACATATTGCCGACTCCGAACATCGAAACCAATCATTGGTTTGGGGATCTTCATAGGTTGGTCTTCCTCACCATCTCTTTGTGTAGTGTTGTTGTTGAAATTTGTATTTCGTTTTCAAATGAATATAGTTTTTCACGTCTTGTTGTTCAGATTTGTATTTGCATTATTGTTCGGAGTCGTTTTGAATATTCAAACCAGCAAAACATAAAATTTAAAACCATCACACAAGAAAAATGCATACATAAAACATCAATCATACATAAAACATCCATCAAACAAAAACAGACGTCAAGCGTCTAATCCTGAGTCTCCTGAGTATAAGGCGGAGCATCTTCCCGAGGCACATCACCCTGAGTCATATCATCTTGGTGCGCATCCTCCTGAGTGCCGCATCCACTCCCCTGGCCACTCTCATGAACAGAATCTCGGAAAACAGGAGGTGGTGGTGGTGGTGGCATCCGCGATGCACGTGGGGGAGATGCTGCCAAAGGTGCCTGAGGTGCCTCTAAGATTGCAAGCCAACCACGAATCACATCTTCAGTGGCCCAAGGTCGATCCGAGATAGGGGTGTCTAGAAAAGAGTGCATCATGGCTTGAAGGATCTGACAACGCTGCAAACGAAACATAAATTTAATCGTTAGTTAAGGTCTAAAGATAAGTTTTGTACAAACTTTATAAAATTTTACATACCGCTAATGCATCGATAGGCACCGGGGTATATCCATAGCGAGGCGGGCGATCATGTCTCTCAGAGGATGGATCGACGACGGGATGTGAGAACTCGTCCAGCCAATCCATATAGTCATCAGACATCTTCCATGCTGGCTCTGCAACCGGCCCATCCAGATCGATCAGAGGCCTCGGCTCTGCGTCCCATGCAAGAAGAAGCTCAGGTGCATAAACGACGTCATACCTCGTGCAACCCATGGGCCGATGAAATGACAACGGCTGAATGGGTGGGTCGGGAACGGGCTGAGCCCTCCCAAACTGCCGCAGGACTCTCCTAGGGTTGTAGGCCTCATGAAATTTCCAGATGCTCAATACGCCCTCAAATCTCGTAGGAGAAACCTCTGGTGAGTTGAAGTCCAAATCTCTCCATGGCTGCCAGTTAACCTGAAACAAATAACAAGCCAAATTAGACACGTATTGCGGTAATGAAATTAAAAATATAAGAAATTAAATCCAAACCTGCTCATATCTCATGCTGTCGAGCATGCGACGGATGGCAACCAAACGCCCAGTATCCGAGCTAAGTGGTGTATACAATCCTACAGCAGCATCTCCATGGGCGAATGCAGGGTTCGTGACAAAGTGATCACGAAAATGAGGAAAGTATGCCCAGATCCAGCACTACATATAAACAATTACAGATTATTAGTAAAACTACGTGAATAGTTAAGAGTTATTCACCAAGACGTTAACGACAAGATCTTACCCTCAGAAGAATCCCACATGAACCAATGGTTGCCGTCTCGACTCTAGATGCAGACCCTAAATTGCGATACACTAACGCAAGTATGCCGGCTCCCCATGCAATGTCCCCTGTACGATCATGGTTGAGAACAAGCGCCGCGTACTGGACCTTGACACCCTTTGTCGACCTGTCCACCAAGACAGTCGAGCCCAGAAGCAAAAGGAGATACAGAGTGGCAATGTGACTCTCATTCCTGACTGGCGCATCAAACAAAACTTCCAACCGAGCATTGAGGGCACCGAAATGAATGCCACCTGAGCTATAACATGCCTTCATGTCATCAGCCTCCTGACCCATAGCGTCCGCAAGCGCCGCATAGATCTGGTCATCTGTCATAGGTGAATTGCAGCTACGACCATGTATACGGACTCTGAGGATCTGCATCACGTCATGTAGGCAGATGGTCATCTCAGCAAATGGCATGTGGAAAGTGTTGGTCTCTGGATGCCACCTCTCCACAAAAGCAGAAATCAATGCAGCATCGATCTGAGACGCTATGCCCACTCGGCGCAGCTCTGTCAGCCCAGAACGCTCAGCAAGCCTGAACCATGTACCCTCCTCAGCTGAAATATGATGCTCATAATCATGAACCTGTGCAGATCTGTACATCACCCTCAGGAGCTTCCTAGCCTAAATAAGTACAGAAAAAAATTTGCGTCCGGTTAGTAAATAAGAAACGTATAACTTATTATAAGCATTCAGATCAATGTTATTGAACATACCGGATCTAACGGAGCCGCCTCAGCCTCGGCCTCATCCCCGTCCCCATCCTCTGGCTCATCCTCTGCCTGAATATCTCCTACTCGTCGTCTCTGCCTGGGACGACGACCACCTCTAACTGGAGCCGCAACCTCCTCACCAACAACCTCCTCAACTGCAGCCCCCTCAGCGACTCCCTCAGCAGCAACACCCTCACCACCAACTTGCTCAATACCCTCCTGACCTCTCCCTCTCCCTCTCCCTCTACCTCTCCCTCTCCCTCTCCCACCACCTCGGCCTCTGCCTCGGCCTACAGCTTCCCCCGCACGGGCACGCTTCCTAACCTGCACCGGGGGCACCAATGGTACATCGGGAGCGGGCCCTGGAAGAGGACCACGCGACCATATCCATCTCGCTATATGCGTCTCATAAGAACACAATAGGTGAGGCGCACGTGGACGACAAATGTCCTGCATCGACTCCCCGAGCCAAGGAAAATATGTCTGTGGGGCATGGTCATCGTCGTCTAAATCTCCCGACACTGGCTCTGAAGATGCGACTGGCTCTGCAGATGCAACCGTAGGAGGAGATGATGTCGACGTTTCTGCATCTGTCACTGCAGGTAAATCCTGAAACAGAGGTGCGTCCTGGATATCATAGTCATCCGTGGTCACCTGCGCCTGTACTCGTGTGGGCTCGATAGGGTCGAACGCAGTAACATATCGACCAGGATAATCTAAGTCGTCATGGAAATCTGCTCTCTGTCCATCCATCTCCATGTGTGAACCATCTATCTCCTGCTGCTGCAGCTGTGCCTCCTCGTACTCATTCCCTGGCTCACGGCGCTCAGGTGATCCGGTGCCGAAAAATCGTTCCAGGGCCTCGAACGATAATCGCACACCGGCTGCCACATCATGTCGACGTGGAAGCCGTTCCGCTACTGGTGCGGGCATCGTGTTGCCCGTCTGATCCATGACGGCTTGTATAGTCTACATGTTTTTACATTTTTAGTATGACTAATTCATACTAAAATATTCGGAAATAATTTGCAACTTCGTAATCAAATTCGAGTCTTTACATTTTTTAATAGAAATTGTTAGAAATTTAACAATTAAGTCATAACTATTTATGACTGTTAAGTTTCTAATATTTAATTCATAATTACTAAAAAATAAACATCTCAACTAATACGAAATAATAATCACTACTATTACTAAAAAATTACAATTAATACGAATTCATAATAATTCGATTAGGCATTCGATTAATGCATAATAATCTGAAACTTAATCGTAATTATAAAAAAATACGATTAATAAGAATTTTAATATTTAATTCATACAAAACTGAAATGTATTCGTAATTATGAAAAATTACGATTAAATTACAATTAATACGAATTCTAATATTTAATTTAATTCATAAAAAACTGAAATTTAAACGTAATTATGAAAAATTACGATTAAATTACAATTAAGATACGAATTCTAATATTTAATTCATAAACTTAAATTGAATCGTAATTATTACAAAAATAAATTACGAATAAATTTCCAAAATTAAATACGATAAATATTTGAAAAAAGCGGGTTTAGAAATTTTATACCGAATAAAGATCATGCGGTGTCTCCGGAACCCGAGTCGCCGGAATAGTCGCCGGAATAGTCGCCGGAATAGTCGCCGGAGGAGCGTTTGCCGCTGCCAACGCGGCTCGAGTCGCATACCGCCGGCCACCTCCATCCACCAACGCTTCATCGTCGGACAAGGTCGCCGGAGGTGGCTCCGTTGGGACGGAAGTCGCCGGAGGTGTTGGGATTGGGACGAAAGTGGTGTGGTCGGGACCGGAAGAATGAGGGGGTTCAGAATCCATTGACGAAATTGTGTTTAGACGAGGGAAACGCTCGGAAATGGAAGAAATCGTAACGGCGCCGTCGAGCTACAGTAGAAAATAAAGAAAGAAGGAGGAAGAAGAAGAAGCTGCTGCGCGCAGGGTTTAATAAACCCTGTGCGCAGTTCTTCTGCGCACTAATATGTGCGCACAAGTTCAGCGCACACGTTCGGGAATCCGAAACGTTGTGCGCTGAACTTTTGCGCATTAGATATTATGTGCGCATTGTTACTGCGCACACATTTGACAGAAATCGTCAGAATTTTCACATTTATCCCGAAAATACCCTTGTGCGCAAGAAAACTGCGCACTAACTTATGCGCATAACATCTGCGCACTAAATTGCGTGTATATAGAGAAAAAGTCGCGTGCATATAGGCGTTTCGTAAATATACTCTACAGAAGTCAGAAAGACAAAACTACCCTTCTCCCTCTTAATCTTCTGAAAATCTCTTAACCTAATTGTACTACATTATTATTCATCTTCTTCCTTTGTTTAAGTCGTTCTTCCTCTCATTTCGAAATAATCGACCAATGGCAATAACCGCTACCACCCTCAATCATCCCTGAGTATTAACAAGATTAGAGAAGATTCTTAATTTACAAGACCTACGTTGTTAGATAACTTATTTACAAGATTTTTAGGAAAGTAATAGAAATAGATTATGATTTGCATAAGTTCATAACTAATTAGCATATAGACTAGATTGAAGAATATTTTTAAGCTTGGCGTGATTCGTAGAGTGTTGAAGATATATTTTTGCAAGATTTGTAGGTCTTTATGAGATTACAAAACAAAGTGAACGATATATGTAGATTGCAACTACAATATGAGGCCTATGAGCCGACATTTACAAGATTATGCGACAAACTACCTAAAATATATACAAGACATTTCCCAGGTATCTACACTTGCGAGACATCTACAAAACGTCCTACAAGACACTTACAAAGACGTCTACAAGACACTTACAAAGACATCTACAAGACACTTGCATGACATCTACAAGACGCTTACAAGACATCTACAAGACTTTTCCCAGACACCTCCAAAATATAAATCACCTACAAGACATAATGTAGAATTCAATATTGTACATAGTTATAATTGTTTTGGACGAATTTAGACCAATCGATCCGAATTCGTTAAATTGTGGGGCAAAGATAATTAATACAAATCGATCAATCATACACCAAGACTATTGAATAAATCAAGAATGACAATCAATCGTAAGATCAAGGTGACACGAGTAACTAAGACAATGATATATGAATATAACGAAATGATTAAGACTGGATATTGAATTGAAACGAATGAACAAGAAAAAGAACTTATCTATTGATAATCCGAAGGGTAAGACATGTAGTCTTATATTATTGATGATCAGACCGGCATAATACAATGAATCGAGGTGTCCTAGATTTAGGTTGAGAGTGTCTAACTATAAAGAGAGGGCTCGTGAGCCTGAGAATCATCAAGTTCGCTTCTCTAAACCTTAAAATGCCTATTTATAATAAGCATCCCACGTTTTGGAGGCAGGTCCGATATTTGTGGACAGATGACTGTGGACAGGTCAGTCCCTTGATTTTAGGAGGCAGTTACAACAAACTTCAGGTGAATGTGGGTCTTGACTTTGAATAAGCAAGGGTCAAGCTTCTGTTGGTTGAGAGGATGCATATGAACGTTGGATATCCCGAAAATCTCGGAGTTGTTACAACAAAGGAGAGAATCTCGGCGATGGCTGAAGACAACGTTCGACGTCTTAGTCGTACGACGTCTTAGTCGTACGACGTCTTAGTCGTAGGACGTCTTAGTCGTACGACGTCTAAGTCGTACGACGTCTTAGTCGTAGGACGTCTTAGTCGTACGACGTCTAAGTCGTAGGACGTCTTAGTCGTAGGACGTCTTAGTCGTAGGACGTCTTAGTCGTAGGACGTCTTAGTCGTACGACGTCTTAGTCTTAAGTCTGGTACGACGTCTTAGTTTTAAGTCGTGTACGACGTCTTAGTTTGAAGTCGGGTACGTCGGTCGATCTAGTGGTGGATTTTCCGACCCCAACAATTGCCCCAAATTCATCTAAGTCATTGTTGTGAGGCGGTGGATGAGATGAATTTTCAAATCTTTTCGGAGGATACCTCTCGACGTCTCTGATTTGGGAGATAACTGAAAAGCCAGTTTACTTCCGTTCTTGCTTGACATCTTGATCCCGTCGTAAGTCAAAGCAACTACGAAGGAACTTGATTTGATGAGAATATTTCAGGTTGCGGGATCTTGTCCCTAGTCGGGGCGCTAGGCTTCTAAAAAGCGAGCGAAAGAACGACGTACGTCTGGTTGTGTCCAGTGACGGGAATATGATTTCTATAAGAGGATTTCGACCGACATAAGGTCTCGTAGTCGAGCCCGACATCAGGGAGATTCATCCTTTGAATATGTTTCTTGGAGAAGTGAAGTACTCGAACTGTCTTCCTACTAAGATGGTATGGTGAACTGATGTGATATCATTTCTTGTTGTGCTATGTGAGACACAATGTTATAAAGTTAATGTATCGTAGTTTGTATAAGACTTATGTGGATTGCATATAAGTGAGGGTGTCCGCTAATTTTGTTTAACTTAGACGTATTGACATTCTGAAAACGGTGATTTTGAGTCGTTAATTGTAAGGCGTTTGCTTGTTTAAATAATATGAACATGTATTCTTAATGCGTATGACCGGTCTCGTGTGTACGTATACATATATACGTAGGTTCTGTCTATGAGGATATATCCATTATATAAATGGTTTGTGTGTTTGTATGTAAGTTGTAGCCTTGTGAGGCGTTAACTGTGTAGATATGCGCATGTTTGTGTATATGTATGTAGGTACCGTGTGTAGGGCTTGTCACCCGTATTGTGTGTTTGTCATGACATTCGTGTAGACCGAGGAGGAAAGCAGTTTGTTTGCTGCATATTTGTAATAGGGTTGTTTCCCTTGTATAAGGTGGTAAAATCGTATGTCATCTCCTCGTGTACCGATCGATCGTGTAATGTAATGTTAAGGGTCGTCACCCATACGTATGTAAATATGATGTGATATATCAAATCGATTTGGTTTGCGGCTGCAATTGGTGTCTTGTGCGCGCTTGATTTTGTAGTCTTGTTGCCTCTGGAAAGACAAAAACAATGCTAGGAGCTTGCACTCGACAACCCTCAGTGTCTTAGTTAGTAAGTGTTTAGATAAATAATAATGACTAGATGAGAATGTAGAGGAGATGTGGAAAAACCATGTATTCATCCGGAGAGAAGGAGAATTTACCTCGATATGATAGCTTCAGCGTCAGGTGGTGTTACCAAGTAAACTTACTTCGTAAGGTCATCATATCGGACCTATTGCATGATTCGACGGCGTTGATTAATTTGATGATCATTGTCTACGAACCTGCTTCATCCACAAGAAATAAAACTAGAGAAAATGTTGTGAGAAATGGACCGTTAACTTTTCCACTGATTATCCCATTGAAACGTATTTGCTAGGGATAGACGGTTAAGTTTCAAGCAGAAAATGTATTTTAGCAAATAAAAATGAAGAGTTTAGAGATGCTACACGGATGTACCGTGAACTATGGTTATTTGTCATTGGTATTGCACCTCTCTTGATCTTACCCTTTATCTTTGTGGTTCGTATGTGTGGGTTGATCAATTGAATCCACGACGAGTCCATGATGAATTTTGCTTTTGTGAGATGACGATGAGGGTGATTGCCCCATTGTGACCTATGCGGCGATATCGTCGGATAGGGTGACGCACGATGATTTGTATTGTATTTGTTGGTGAGTGTACACCGTGAGGCCATGTTGTGATGGCTTGTCTTGGCTCTAAAATGTTTCTCGATGACATAGACGACGATTGTTTTTCACCATTTGAATTGCCCATTTGGTCGTCTATGAGTAGAGCGTATTTTGCTCACATGATGATATTGTTTAAGGCCATGTTGTGATGAATTGTCTCGGCTCTAAAATGTTTCTCGATGACATAGACGACGATTGTTTTTCACCATTTGAATTGCCCATTTGGTCGTCTATGAGTAGAGCTTATTTTGCTCACATGATGATATTGTTTAATTGCTTAAGAATGAGAGTCATTATCGTATTTGTTTTGTGAGAAGCGCCGAATTTGGCCAAGGGGAAGACTCGTTGTCCAAATGTGGAGGTCGATTCATCGACGACGTTTATGATGTCGATATTGAATGTATGGCCACAACAGCCGGTGATGTATAGTCGTGCGACGGATGTGTGTTGCAACGTTAGCTTTGACCATGCTCTTTATCGTGCAGAGATTGCCATGTGTAATCAACTCGTATTGCTTTGGGTGTCTTGGAACTGGTCTGGTGACATATTGTATGAATTGAGCGTAATTTGTAATGTGAATGGATGACACTTGTACCTTTCTTATGTCGAATTCTGGTTTATCTAGTGGGACTTCGTCTCTTTGACCATTTGATGTATGGTATGATCCAGTGGTCTAGGTCACCAATGACTTCGTACTTCACGTTGTCTCTTGCCCCTGCCAAGATTATTGCTTTGAAGGGTAGTTCTTTCAGAATCAATATTGATTGGCCATCTTTGTTGTTCAGTTGCAATGCACGTTCTTGTTGTGGGTTATGGAGACTGCCAAGAATATGTTTGTCGTTCTCTTACATTTGTAGGTGTATGTTTTCTGGACTTGACAGAATGTTACAATGAGTTAAGAATGACTTTAATAACTTGTATGGATGATCTTCGGGCGGATTAAGCCAAGAGATTAGAGTCTTATAGTCTTGATTCATTGTCGGTCACTTTCAACCATAACGAATGTTTTGAACCATCTTGATTTCTTGTTTTATGACTCTTTAATTTGTCATATTTTTCATGAAGTTTGCCTTGCGTGGTCTTCTTCTATTCCAAAGCGATATGGTGCTTGCGAGCTATGTTTAACCTGTCACTTTGTTTTTAAACTTTATCTTCTGGTAATTCGGTGATTGTTATCTACTCAATCAATCATTGATGTGAACTCGGGATGATGGTTTCTCTGACCAGGCCTAAGCGCACTTCCGTGTTTCCTTGATCTATCATGCGTTTTAATTTCGACTTGTTTGTGCCATGTGTTGGGGAGACTTGGTTGTGCCGCCTATTAGACAATGTCTTTTCTTCTAGAAAAATTCAATATCTTGGCCACTTTGTTGTAATCGTCGGTTGTCATGAGTGGAGTTGCCCCCTTTGTATTGATTTTGAAGGTGCATGTCGCAGATTCAAGATCGGGTACAAAGTTGATTGTCGATGTTGACAACTTTCTGGTTGCTTCTATCTTCTTTTCTTCGCTTGCCACAGTTCAAAAGTCGTTGTGACCCGTTAGGAGAGGTGGACGTTCTATGTTTAGACTTGTAAACAAAGTTTCTAAGAACTTCGATTTGCACAAACGTTTCCTCAATAGATGTCATGCAGTCGTGATTGCTCACGGCCATGGATGTTTAGCAAGATGGTTGTTTTTACTGTTTGACTGTTTAGATGGACGTTTTCTATTGGTTTTGTGGCATTGATAAAAAGAGATCATCATTGATAGGAGTAGGAGGTTGAGGATGTGAAAACACTCTGGTAGGAGGTGTGACTAGGACTTAGTGTTTTGTGTCATGAAAAGGGTGGACGTGCATTAGAAGAGTGGAAAATGAGTTCTCTGGGTAATCACTAGATAACTAGAGTTTCGACCGGGGGTCGAGGAATAAAATGAGGGAGTAGTTGCAAATACACTCAAGGCGACCAGTTTCGTGATCTAGTATGTCAAGGGCAAGAATTGTAAAGGAGAGCATGTAACAAAGTGACACAACAAAATGTATTATTATAGCTATGATACATATGAATACTAACTCATGCATAGATGTACAATTTTATGTCACTAGATAAGTTGGACATTCGTAAAAGAGAATTTGTATTAATATATGTTGTTTAAGTGACATGAGATAATGATTTTGTACAAGTACGTATGTATTTGACCGTATATAAAACATGCAAGTGCTCGACTTATCTAAATCCTACGTTTTCAAATATTTTAGTTACACTAATAGAGTACTGTGAAAAATGAATTTCGCGGGCCGTGAACAAGCTCAATATAATTAGTGTAAAGGTATATGTTCGTGCATTTTTACAGTATATAACACATGCATGGGTTTAAGCAATGATAAAGTCGTATATTAAGCATAATAGTGATGACATGTATGCAAATTTATTAAAGAGATTGAGTTATGACTTATGTAAACAAGTTAAGTGAATGTATTCATAAAGCCAGATCGAACAATAGTATTAATTGAAATTGTATCGAAAGGGACTTATCTCTCAAGGTTGATGAGTGCATGCTTTAAATGGTTTGACTGCTTCCATCGTTTGGATAAAAGAAGATCGTGTGCTTCGATTTGACATGTCCCTTCATTGGAGGTCTTCAATTGCTCAGGACGGGAAATTCTGCTAGTCAACTACTTGAGATCGTGGCCTAACATATGTCGGTCGAACTGACATGTGAAGGTCTAATCCATTAGTCGATCCGATGTTCTTGATAATGTGATTTGAAGATCACTACTATTTAGACCGTGTGGATGGTCATCATGACTGCTTCCACGAATGGTGAATCTGTAATTGTCAATGTTGCCTTTTTGCTCGACTAAGGCACTCGACAAGTTTTCGACCACTATTGGTTGGACGACTCTATATTGATCCATTGCTTGTGATAGCATTTCGTGTTTATGAATAGTTACTTGTGACATCATGGTCAGATTGCCACATGGTTTGACCATCCTATGTACTTTGTTGCGTTCTGATCACGGTTGACATTTCCCCCAGTTGTTAAGACTTTCATATCTGGTCACTTAACTGGGTTTCGTCAATCGCGTAGTTAGACCATATTGACTTAGTCGGATCCATCACATAGCCAGGCCAGGATGACTTGGTCGAATTGCCGGATTCGTCGTGTGGTTAGGTCGGACTGACATGGTCGAATCGTCGGACCCGTCGCGTAATCTGGTCGGACTGACATGGTCGAATCGTCGGACCCGTCGCGTAATCAGGTCGGACTGACTTAGTCGAATCGTAGGATCTGTCATGTAGTCAGGTCGGACTGACTTATTTGAATCGTATTATGTGTGACGTAGTCAGGTCGGACTGACTTAGTAGAATCGTAGGATCCGTGACGTAGTCAGGTCGGACTGACTTAGTGAGACTGATTAGACGGTCGAATAGTCAGATCCGATCGCGCAATCAGATCATGTCAGGTTGCCACAGACAAGGTTGTGCATTGTACCTACGATCTCATACAATAGCATGTATTAGATTAATGATTTTAAATCGATTCATTCATTTAGATGATGAATAGATTAATCGAATGATTTTAACTATCTGCCCCACGGTGGGCGCCAAATTGTTTTGGACGAATTTAGACCAATCGATCCGAATTCGTTAAATTGTGGGGCAAAGATAATTAATACAAATCGATCAATCATACACCAAGACTATTGAATAAATCGAGAATGACAATCAATCGTAAGATCAAGGTGACAGGAGTAACTAAGACAATGATATATGAATTTAACGAAATGATTAAGACTGGATATTGAATTGAAACGAATGAACAAGAAAAAGAACTTATCTATTGATAATCCGAAGGGTAAGACATGTAGTCTTATATTATTGATGATCAGACCGGCATAATACAATGAATCAAGGTGTCCTAGATTTAGATTGAGAGTGTCTAACTATAAAGAGAGGGCTCGTGAGCCTGAGAATCATCAAGTTCGCTTCTCTAAACCTTAAAATGCCTCTTTATAATAAGCATCCAACGTTTTGGAGCCAGGTCCGATATTTGTGGACAGATGACTGTGGACAGGTCAGTCCCTTGATTTTAGGAGGCAGTTATAACAAACTTCAAATGAACGTGGGTCTTAACTTTGAATAAGCAAGAGTCAAGCTTCTGTTGGTTGAGAGGATGCATATGAACGTTGGATATCCCGGAAATCTCGGAGTTGTTACAACAAAGGAGAGAATCTCGGCGATGGCTGAAGACAACGTTCGGCGTCTTAGTCGTACGACGTCTTAGTCTTAAGTCTGGTACGACGTCTTAGTTTTAAGTCGTGTGCGACGTCTTAGTTTGAAGTCGGGTACGTCGGTCGATGTAGTGGTGGATTTTCCGACCCCAACAATAGGATGCAATATTGTACATAGTTAGGTCGATTATTATCGGGCCAGGTTTGAATCAAGGAGAATTCCATATATTACCAAATCGCTATGCCTATAACAGTGTTGCAAGGGTTCTTGACTTAGAGGTGGTTTGAATGTTGTCTTGATGGTTTCTTGATAGTTTCTTTGACGGTGGCGATGGCTCGACCGTAAATGCTCGTTGACAATTATTTGGCAGTAGTTGAACCTTGATGATTTCTTGAGGAGGATACTTTAACGGTGTAAGCTACGATGGAATGTCTAAGGGGGTTGGTTACATCAAGATTTGGTGGTTTTCATAGAGAGAGATGAAGGGCTATAATTAAGGAAGGGTATATTATTAGGTTACTTTTCAAATCAGGGTATATTGAGTTGGAGAAAATTGGCCGAAGTATATTTAATTTAAGTCTCTTATGAAAATGGTATACTGACCCAATTTACTCTTTTATATTTCATGTATTTTTAAGAAACTAAAAAGCAGAAAAAAATGATGATTAGCAAAAGGAAGAATCAGCCCACCACGTACCGATGTCACTTCTATTTCCTCCATCATTAGTCTATGCTCTATACCACGTGCCGATGTCACTTCGTGACGGATCTCCTCAATACCTTCGTGACGGATCTCCCCAATACCTTCGTGACGGATGTCTGGCCATATACCTTCGTGACGAATGTCTGACCAAATACCTTCGTGGCGAATGTATGAGTGTTTTAAATAAACTTTTAGGGTGTGTCAATAAAGACTTTGTAAATATATAATTAAAACTAAAACCATTTTACTGATTGCAGTATGAGTAAACAAATTGAAAGGACATGAAAATTTGTAGTCATACTACATTTTATCTCAAATGTCATTCATGTCGGGAATATTTAAAAGTAATTTCTAAACCATAAACTTAAATTACTATATTAGCTATAAATGGAGATAGCAAATTTATAGTAAATTTAAACATCAATAACAAGCTATAATGGTAAATAATAAGAATATTCTTTTAGAAATGTTTTATTTCTCCATCTTGATTGCTAAATTTGGCAATCCAAATAGCAAATCAAGTGTGTGTGGTCCACTAAATACTCCCTCTGTCCCGAATTGATAGTCTCATTTGGGACTTTGCACAAGAATTAAGGCTAATCAAAAGTACAGCAGAGGAAAGAGAAAATGAGAGAGAAAAAATTATTTTTTTATACTCAACCAATCAGATACTAGTATGCATTTTTATTCAACCAATCAGAATCAAGTATTCAAGTCACAGGGATCACCACAATTACATACCCAAAATACCCCTAACAGCTATTGTTCACTTTTCTTATCCTTCCCTATTAAATTCCTGTACATTCTTCTTCTTATTCCTTCTTCGTATTCCTTTACAGTAAAAAATACAGTTACAGACAGAGCATTTACTCATTCAGTTTCTTCTTCACTTCCACTTCACTTCACTTCATTCTCTTATTTGTGGAGCATCATTGTCGGGGTGGATGTCTTCAGCATTTGATTTAAATTATGCCCCACTTCTGGATGATGACGACAGCTATGAAGAGGACATGGATGAAAAATGGTCCCAAGAAGGAGGGTCAGTTGGGGACATGGATAACTATGACTTTGATCTTAACTTCTTACCTGAAGCCAATCATCCAGAAGCAGAAGCAGAAGCAGAAGCAGGGCATGAAGAGGCAGCAGAGCATCATCAGACACCCATTACCCGGTTCAGCAGTTTGGATAAGATGCAGATCCTAACCTTTCTTCTCCAACGAATTACAGGGGACAAGCTACCACATGGTGCCATAAATAAAGCTGCAACACATTTTAACAGAGCATGTAAGACTATAAGCAGAATATGGCATATAGCAAAGCAGCAGGCAGAGCAAATGGAAAATTACAGATTCACTACAAATTTTCACCTCAGTGGAAGGAAGAGAGTTCAGATAGACCAAGCAGCAATAGCAGCAATCAACATGGGGGACAGAACATGTGTTAGGGACTTGGCAGCTTCACTGAACATATCAAAATCAGCATGTCATAGGCTAATCAAAAAAGGAGAAATCAAGCCACATAACAATGTCATTCATCCAGGTTTGTCAAATGTACATAAATTGAATAGGCTGAAATGGTGTTTGAGGCTGCTAAAAGGGGACACAGCAGAATCAAAAACAGAGTACTACCCTATGTATGATTTTGTACACATAGATGAGAAATGGTTCTTTCAAACAAGGAAATCACAGAAAGTGTATCTAGGTAGGAATGAAAAAGGCCAATACAGATCATGCAGTTCAACCAAATTTATTCCAAAGGTTATGTTTACAGCTGCTGTTGCCAGACCAAGATACAACTCAGAGGGGATATGCACTTTTGATGGGAAAATAGGTATATTTCCATTCTCATTTGAAGAACCAGCAAAAAGGAATTCTAAAAACAGAGATAAGGGGACAATGGTCACCAAGTTGGTGGAAAGGGTCAACAAAGATGCAACAAGAAACATGTTGATTAATCAAATTGTTCCAGCAATCAAAGAGAAGTGGCCAACTGAGGGAAGACATGCAACAATATTCATTCAACAAGACAATGCAAGGCCACACATAACTCAGCAAGATCCACAGTGGCAAGAAGTGTATCAACAAGAAGGATTCACATTCATATTGATACAACAACCAGCAAATAGTCCAGATCTTAATATTCTAGACCTTGGATTTTTCAGGAGCATCCAATCATTAATGCACAAAAAAATGTCAAAGACCATTACAGAAATGCTAGTTGCAGTACATCAGGCTTATTATGAGTTGGCACCACTAACACTGTCAGATGTGTGGCATAAATTACAATTTGTAATGAATGAAATTCTAAAATCATAGGGTGGTAATGGGTATGACATGCCACATTTTAGTAAGCAAAAGATGAGAGCACTAGGCTTGCTACCAAGAGAAATAACTGCCCCAGACTGGGTTGTCAAACAAGCATGGGAGATAGTTCATGGTACAAGACCTCAGCAAGCAACAGAGGGGACATCAAACACTCAAGCAAGAACAACAGATGAAGAAGCAACACAACCAACAGCAGAGGGGACATCAAACACTCAGTAATATTAAGGCTTTCCATCAGTTTCTACATGTCACATTACTAGAGAGTAATGTGACATTAAGAAACTCTTTTGTATGCTAATCTTTTTTGGAAAATGGAAGAAAATATGAATGCTATGAATGAAGTTATGATTTCAAGGTCTCAGTTGTCCCCAAACATCATAGAATCAAACCCAATTTTAACAACTCATAATACCAGATAAGCCTAGCAATTCAGTTACAAGTAACGGGTGGCTTATAACACATTTAAGTTGCAAAAATATTAGGATCATCATCTCTGAAATAAGGATTCATCATAAACCAGTTACCACAAAAAACTAATCTACACATACCAGATAGGCATCTACTTCATTGCAAATGAGAGTTCTTATGGCAAGTTAAGCTAGTGATCTTAGCCGAGCATATAAAAGCATCACAAAAATTCATCACTGATATTACTGCAATATCTCAGATAATACACACGGCTACACACTAACTTAAAATATCACACAAGTCACAATCAAATGCAAAAGAGTTCCTATGGCACATATAGACAGTTTTTTGTGATATGTTCAAACATAGCACCCAAAAATCCATCATCCACATTCAGACAGCAGAGAATGAGATAAAAAACCATCATCCACAGTCAGACAGCAGAGAATCAAACCCAATTATGCACAACCATGCTCAGTAGATCATCAAATGTTACTCTGTATTTTGTGGATTACCAACCATGCTAATGCTCAATGGATCACAGATAATACACAAACTGAATAGATTAACTATTCAATTCAGAGTACCTGTCAACAAGCCAACCAAAATCCACAAGACAATGCAACAGAATAATCCACAAAATACAGTAAACATAAGTCAACCACAAAACATCCACAAAACAACAAAACATTGTCCAGTACTGTCCATCAGAGGTCCAAAACCACAAAGGCAAAAACAAAATATGTGCAAGACTGCATAAGATAACAGGAGCGACTTAGCTAGATTGTATCCGATCGGGAAGGGCTGTCAGGGATGACAATAATCTCAGGGGACACCGACTCAGGGGACACCTCATCAAAGCTCTCAACAACATCACCAGGAAGCATCTCAACAGCATCTCCATCGGGAATCACCTTCTCCGGCGTAGGGGCATCTGGGATCTGCAGCTTCGGCGTCGGCGTATCCGGGATGACTATCACCTCGCGAGGACGAGAAATCGCCTCGTTGTCTGAAAGCTCCGGCGAGCAGTGAATCTCGACTGAGTGTTTGGGCTCCGGTTCTGTCCACTCAGGAGTGGTGGGGGTGCTCTGTCGCCGTTCGGGAGTGTAGAGGTGGTTCCCGTCGCATAAAGCCCCCTTTTCGCAAGGGAACGATAGAGAACACCCACCACTCGAGGTGTTGCTCTCCGACGTCGGATCTTCCTCCCTCATCCAGCTAGGGGAGCTTGATGGTTCCATGTCCGAGTAGTGGTGATTCCTCTCGAAAGAGGGAGGGGTTTCACTTTTGGTGAAGCTTTGGGAGGGATGAGTGTGAGTGGAGTCGATGGACATGGTGATTTTGAGGGAGGAAGATCCAACAGAGAGGCTGTGAGGAAGAGAAGAGAAGAGAGTGTTTTAGGGTTTCTGAAGGAGGCGGTGAAGAATGAAACGAGAGGGAGAGAAGAGAAGGGATTTAACAGAGGGAGGTTTAGGGTTTTTTTTTTGGGCTGGGTAGTTTTTGGGCTGGGTAGATTAGGCTAAGTGGACTGGGTTAGCTTAGGTTAATAGGTTTAAGTGATTTATTTGGCCGGTAATTATAGAATAAAATTTTAATTAGATTAAGTTAAGTGTTTAATTAATGAAATCTGATGTTTAGTTAAGAAATGAGTTAAAAAATGGAAGAAAGTTAATGGAGTTGAAGGTAGTTGGGTGATAAATGGAGAAGATTAGTTTGGAGAAGATGATGTAGATGGTTGATTTGATTGATAAATTGTTATTGGGGTTATAAATTGATATGATTAAATTGGAGTAAAATATTAAAAGTAAGGGTATTTTGGTAAGAAATTTATGGATATAAATGGAAACGAGACTATCAAAGGGGGACGCTCAAAATGGAAACGAGACTATCAATATGGGACAGAGGGAGTACATGATATTTCTGTAATAAATTGAAAATTAAAAGAGTATGAAATTGATGTTACACTTAAAAATGGCAAAATTATAAGTGTTGTTGGTGTTACACTTGTTTGCTGAAATAACATTTGTTATAATGTGTCATTTTAACTTACTATAATTCTAGTTGGCAAGCCATTAGAGATGTGTTTATATGAACAATCAATCATATAGTAATATTAAACAAGAAGGCATGCAAGTTAAGAAGATGGATCGAATCCATATCGAAGCATATAATTCTGTCTTAGCTAAGCTAGCTGTACAGCAACATGTTGATCCAGTACGTACGTCAAAACGTAACAGTTGAACAAAACATATACTCCGTAGGATTTATGAGCTGTTTTTAAGATCGATGCCTCATTTATCTAAATGCATGCTACCCATATTATTCTTTTATTAAACAATTCAAAAGAATATTAAGACGAATAGCATAAATGAATGATTTTCTATATGATAATAAAATATAGCTACCTAGCTCCCTCCAGAGTACATAATATTACTCCACTCAATCTCCCATGTGAGATGTTTCCATCACTCACATGCTTACCTGAATAACCCACTGCTTTCTAATTATTAAATTTAAATACAATTTTTATATCATATATGTAAATAAAATAAAATGATACATAAGACTTTCAACACAGATTCGATAAATATAGGGGTTTACTATTTGGCACACCCTAAAAGTTTATTTAACACACTCATACATCCGTCACAAAGGTATTTGGTCAGACATTCGTCACGAAGGTATTTGGTCAGACATTCGTCACGAAGGTATTTGGTCAGACATTCGTCACGAAAGTATATGGTCAGACATTCGTCATGAAGGTTCGAAGGACATCCGTCACGAAGGTATTGGGGAGATCCGTCACGAAGGTATTGGAGAGATCCGTGACGAATCTTTTTTTAAAAAAAAATAAAAAAATTCAGAATCTTGTAGAGAATTTCAATACGAGTCCGTGCATATAAAATACGTCCAAAACGGACATCGTTTGCCCTTCCAAAAGCCTCCAAAACCAAATAGTCGCATGCGTTAAGTTCGTAAAAGTAAAAACTTATATAAATTTAGTATTTGTATAATATAATTATTAATTATAGTTAAAAATCATTCAATTAAATTTATATACTATAATTTTATATTATCATTTAATATCACTAGTTTATTACTTATAAAGTATAATTATGCATTATGTTTAAATATTACGAACTTAATAAAAACGACTGTTTTGTTTTTAGGGCTTTTGGAAGGGCAGGCGATGTCCGTTTTAGACGTATTTTATATGCACGGACTCGTATTGAAATTCTCTACAAGATTCTGAATTTTTATTTTTTTTAAAAGAAAGATTCGTCACGGATCTCCCCAATACCTTCGTGACGGATGTTCTTCGAACCTTCGTGACGGATGTCTGGCCATATACCTTCGTGACGAATGTCTGACCAAATACCTTCGTGACGAATGTATGAGTGTGTTAAATAAACTTTTAGGATGTGTCAAATAAAAACTTTGTAAATATATCCTTGTGGATCAAATACCATGTGTGTACGAATGAGGGTTGATGATCGATCCACATCCACTTAATTATACACTGTTAAGAATAACAATTACCAGCTGTTGCACCTTCATATAATCATATACTCGCTCTGTCTGATATTCTCATTTGCTTTTGACACATTTGTCGAGACACGTTTTGTAACGTTAATATCTCTAAATATACGATGATAAAAATTATAATTTTTTTATATTGTCAAATTACTCATTGAGACGAATCAAACGATATTTCGCATGCCTATATTTATTTCTATATATTGGAAGAAAACGAGAAGATTCTCTCGGTTTGTGAATAGTGTCGAAAAAGCAAATGGGCCTTATATTAAGGGACGGGGAGTATGTACAATGTACGTACGTACCACTTGATGGTACCCCGTTTTATTTAATTTCCCCCACCCTAACATTTTCCCACTTCTGTAAAAATTACAAGTCGCATTAGTTTGGTTCTACCCACTAGCTATATTTATTTATTGCAAATACAAGTGTATTCAAATTAAATTGGAAAAAAAAGAGCTAGAGGAGGAGCTAACACTACTGCACAATCATCTGCACAATCATCTTACAAAAGCGGTTTTTTTGTGATAATGAGTGAATTAATTTCACATATAGCGCTTTTTAAAAAGTGGTGTAATTTTATACACTCTTAGCGGTTTTTCTAAAAACCGCTATAAAACTTTGTTTTTTATTTATTTTAAAAATCTTAGACTCTTAGCGCTCCTTTTCAGGAAAAGAGCTGTAATTTATTTGGTTCGCTTTTTTTAAAAACCGCTGTAAATATTATGCATATTTTTTTTATTTTGGTAATTTAATTTGTCTATTACACCCTGCTTTCTTGTAAATTTGCAATGATAATAAATTTCATAAAAAGAACAAATTAAAGAAAATGTATGAATAATGATAAGCACTTCTTCTATATTTATTCATCAAAACTGGTTATTATAGAAATTGCAAAGGACTCATCATACACACATGCATGTGCATTTTATGATAAACTCCGATAGCTCAAAATCATACTTTTCATCCAGAAAAGAACTGGTACAGGTTACATTACATGCAATGCAATCCAAATACAACATATAACAAGGACTAACAGAGATTCTAGCAAGGCCTAGAGCCAGTGCCAAGTAGCTAAATATATTTAGCAAAAACACTTCTTCTAATCCACCTCCAACAAATTATGTCTGCTACAAACTGTATGATAGGAATTCAATAAATTCTAGCTTTGTTGGTGTAACAGGGTTTGATTATTGATGGTACCTTTTTCTCAAAACATCGGTCTTTTCTCTTTTGTCTGAACTTAGCCAGAGCATCTTCTCTCTGGGAGTTGTGGAGACTGCCCTTTGCTCTTCCAAATTTCTCGTTGATTAACACGCTACTGCCATTACCCCTTACATTCACTTCTTCAGTGTGATCTCTTCTCACCAATACTTGATTGGTGTTATTGTTTATGGCACTTTTGTGAAGGTGAACATTTATTCAAATGTTGTAAACAACACTGGTAGCACTCAGTGAAGCAGCTCATGAATTCAGTATGTGACGCTATGAAGGAGGTTTTTCATATTTAATTACCTGGATGCCTATTTGATAGAGCTATTGCAGCCCCCACTGCTACTCCCACTTCGTTTTTGTGGGTTGCCAGCTGCAAAATTAAAGTGACAAAAAATATTTACTTGTGGGACAGAAACTAGAAAGATTAAGGAATGAAGACCACAGAAATGTAGAAAGGAGAAAGTCCATAACGAGCAATGGAACCAAATGGCGGGTATTTAGTTCTACTTTTGGTTGGGATATTAAGTTGCATATAGAATCAAATTCGGAATGCGACAATAGTCTTGGTCATTACGCTAGTCACCTCCTATTTGAGTTTTCAAATGCATAACAAAATCCCCTTCCAGCTAGAAATATACAGAGAAACAAGATAAGGTCTTCTTAGTGAAGAAGGAATCGATTCAACATGTGATTCTGATGTTTTGCTTCTGAATTCACAAGTGTAGTAAGACTAAAGAGTATTTTATAATAAAAATCAATGATAAACTACAAAAGTATTCAATATTTAATTTTATCAGAACTTAAAAGCTAAAAATGGATTCAAAAGTATCCGGTAATCCTAATTCCTAACAATTGAACCAATCTATGTAGGTAATTCATGGATCAGGAATATAATGAACATTATAGCTAGAGAAAATCTGGGAAGTTACTTAAGGTAACAGAGACAAACTTACAGCACTTTTTGCAATCTGACTACGGCCGCCCCACTCAGCTAGAAAGGTTAGGATAAATTACTGCATTCAAGAATAAAGACAACTAAACTGTCAAGTGAATGAATGTAGTATGAACTGTCGAACTTTTTACTTTCAACGTGCTAAACGCCTAAAAGTGTGTTACCTCCAGAAAAATCGGTGTACAAAATTACAAAAAGAAATGACGGATGCTTGTTTTTCCTTGACCACCTCCAGTTTCTCTTCTACATGTACATATTTAAAAAGCATACGAAGAAAATGGTAAAATGATGAGCATCCTCAATGGTGGAAAAAGGCTATCCATTTGTTTCAATGTCAAATGGAAACACACAAAAAAACTGTAGTAAACAAGATGTGCAAGAGGTCTGCTGAGGTACAAAACTTGCACAACCAAATTAAGAAAACTTACCTCCTCTATTTCCTTCTTCTGTGATGCTTTTGAATCAGATGTCCAAGCAATATAGAGCAGCCGGAGACCAAAGAATGCGTAAAGAACTGCATTAGAAAGGAGGAAAGAAATTATGTGTTTAAAAGAAACCTCCTTCATAGCATCACATAATGAAAAACCTTTTCACCTTCATAGCAATTAATTACCTATTTGATAGAGCTGAAATCATGAAACCACAATAGAGAGATGATAGTAACTGGATGCCTAATTGGGGAATTACAGCCTATGAGCTAACACATACAATAACAAATTCACATCTAGATAATTCCTTAACTTCTTATCATCTATTTTAATCAAAACTGAACCTCAATTTAACTCTCCAAAGACAGATCCATATTGTGAAGCGATCTCCAGCAAACTAACAAATCAACTAATCAAAACAAGTTCAGCTCCTTTGTGAATCATACAACATAAAAGATCAAGGAGAACCTCGTGGCTCACCTGAGATGACGTACTACGGAAAGGCCACAGATGTCGGAAAGTACAGACAACAAAAGGCCGACGAATTGATGAACCATGACAGTGGATAATGTCGTCATAGAGAGTGCTATGGTGCTGGAGAGACCATCGATGAACTTTGAAGGGGAAGCTAGGGCAAATTCGCTGGAGAGACCACACTTTGGGGGACATTGGGGAGAAACAACACCAAAAAACTAGGGTGCGGGAGACGAAGGAGATCGGCGCCAAATAAAATGGGCGAAAATATTACAGCGCTTAGAGCATCCTCGGCTTAAAAACCGGGGCTGTAAGAAAGTATTACAGTCATTTATACCCGTATTAAATTACTCATATATTTTTATTTTGAATAAATAAATAATATTTTATTATATTAAACATAAATAGTTACAAGATATAAGATTTATAAAAATTAGAATTTTTTGTAGTTTAAAGTATTATAAATAATTATATTTGACACTTATAATATCAAAACATATTGTATAAAAAATTCTCTCAAATGTCAATTAATTGTAACACATTAATTTAGTATACATTTTATCTTAAAACATATTAATTAATATTTAAACGATTTATAGAAATTAATAATACTCAAAATGAAATACAAAAATTATATGTATACAAATGGGTGTCTATAGATAGAGAAAAATGTAACAAGAATTATGATATTTGTTTTTAAAATTTTAATTAAGTATATTTTTAGATATAACATTTTTAAATTAATAATACTCAAAACTAATAACTAATTAAACGGATGGCTCTTGGACATGGGCTATAGACTCATGGCACTGTTTAGAAAAGCGTTTTTATTACAGTGTTTTTTATAAAAAGCGTTAAGAGTCTCTAGCACTGTTTAGAAAAAAATCCCACTAATTTAAATTTAAAACAAATATAAAAATAATTTATAATTCTTAGCATTTTTACACTAAACCGCTAAGAGTTTTTCTTTATTATAGAACTTTTTAATAGCGCTATAATTTAAGTGCTATCTATGATAAATTTTGTACTAGTGTAAGCGTCTAGAATATATGTTCTATTGTTTTTTCGGGTAACCACTCTGTGTAGTACTCCGTATTGTTAATATCTCAATTTACGTACGTCTTTATACACTTTGAAAGTGTAGTCTTTTCTTTTTAGTCAGTTAAAAGAGTTTATCGTTAAACTATATATATTTACATGTAGGTCCATATGTGTATAGTTTGTATTATAGTGTTAGTGTGACACATTGATTTTGATCACATGGAGGCCAAAACTGAACTGCTTGAATGTGCTCGTACGTGGTGGACCAGCTGCACTTGTATAATATGTACTATTAGTGTTTTGTGGGCATTTATTCACATGTTCTTCGATCCCCCCCACATTATCCAATCGCTATCACTTCATATTCATTCTGTTACATATACTGTTCATTTCCTACTAACTCATGCAACCTTTTTTAGGGTTCCACTCCAATGACCCTAAAATCATATAAACATGTATATTACACGTACAAGTTGAAAACAACATTACACATATAAAGTACAATTGAATCTTGTTACCCTTATTTGAGTTTCATGCACTACAACAACCATCATTCTTCACATTGGGGACCTCATCTTTATAACCAATATCAATTGTTTGTCCCTTGGGCAGTTTGGCATGATCAGCTCCAACTTCAAGTGAATTCCTCGTATGAACATGATATATTTCGGTAAGCACTTGAGAGAAGGACTTTTCAACATTTGTAGACTCAAGTGCGGACGTCTCAATGAAGATCAAGCTCTCTCTTTCAGCATATGCTTTTGCGTCTTCTGCACTTGCAGAACGAAGGTGCCTTAAGTCGGCCTTATTTCCTACAAGCATTATCACAATGTTTGATTCTGTATGATCCCTTAGCTCCTTTAACCATCTTTGTATGTTCTCGAATGTCACATGTCTGGTTATATCATAGACTAATAACGCACCTACTGCACCTCTGTAGTATGCACTCGTGATAGCTCGGTACCTAAACAAAATAACAACATAGCATCTCGTTTTAGGGTAGCATTTTGTAAGTTCTTTCTACTTTTAGAAACCCCAAAAATATACTTGAAATCAAGGAGCCCAATAAATGAATGAATAGACTTTGCATAGTGTCACTCCCGTGGTCTAATTTGATTGGCCCAAAATGGGCAATCTTGTTTCTTCTTGGGCCCATGTACAATAATCACTCAATTTGTGATGGGCAATGATATGATATCCATTACACTTCAATCACCTATTTATAGCATTACATTATACGGAGTAAGTGGGAAAAAAGATGAAATCAATCTATCTAAAATCATATCACCTAGCTTGCAAAGATGGTGCAAATGTAAACGGAAGGCGTCCCAACATAAGATCATCTTGCTAAATAGATCGTCTTTTTATTTATGTTAATGCAATGAAATCTAAAGCCTTCACCATTTTTTTGTCGTTAACATTCGATGGATCAAAGAAATCCAGCAAGAAACTATGATTGTGACAGTCAGAACTTCCCAGACACGTTTTTTGTATCTCAACTAACAAAATAAGCTTCACATTCAAGATAGTTGACATTTGAAATGGTCAAATATGTAATCCATGACATGCAAATCCTAAAACCCCAAAGCAGCAATCTAAATTGGATCCAGAAAATTTATAATTAGCTTATAAAATTCATAAACACTTGCAACAAAGCAAGAAAATAGAATAAAGAACGAACCTTTCTTGTCCTGCAGTGTCCCAAATCTGGGCCTTGACAATCTTCTCATCAACGTTGATGCTCCGAGTGGCGAATTCGACGCCGATTGTTGACTTAGATTCAAGATTAAACTCGTTCCTGGAGAATCTCGAAAGGAGATTCGTCTTTCCGACACCGGAATCTCCAATCAGTACTACTTTGAAGAGGTAATCGTAGTCGTCGTCTCTGAAATTTGCCATTTCTCGGGTTTTCTCCAACTCTTCCTCTTTCTCTGTAATTTATATGGATGAGAGTTGTTTGAAATGGTTGAGAAGAACCGAAAGGTCAAAGGGTTCGTATGGTGGATGACATTTTCAAATTGCTTAAGGGATTTTTGGGGTTTATGATGTAGAAATTAGAGATAAAAGACCAAGTCATAAACTAACACATCATTGTATATGTATTTAATCTTTGTATTAGCATGATTGACAGAGTCTTTGAACGTGTAAATGCTTGAAATTTCATTGATATGCAGTGGGTGCAAAGCGCAGCCTCGCGTGATGTTGAAGATTTCATATGACTCAAGTTTGACACTTTGACAAATGCAATACTAAGAAATTGCAATGAGATGGGCGATATTAAAGAATACAATATAAAATTACATATTATATACTTCATCCGTCCCATAATATAAGGTTCATTTGCTTTTTCGACACTATTTACAAATCGAGAGAATTTTCTCGATTCTTCCAATATATAGAAATAAATATAGACATGTGAGATCTCGTTTGATTCGTCTCAACAATATAAAAAAATTATAATTTTTATCATCGTATATTTAGAGATATTAACGTTACAAAATATATCTCGACAAATGTGTCAAAAACAAATGGGAGATCATATGGGACGAAGGGAGTACATTTTTCATATTTTATGACATGTAATATAAAAATCCTTGTTTTTATTAGCGATGATATTAATAAGGATTTTACTCTGTGTCCACGGGGCAACCAATAAGAAACTAAATATAAAAAATGTATCTAGTTAAAAGAAGTAAATTATGTAATTCTTACTTTTGTAAAATCTTCATATGTATTGAAAAGGTGATTTTCAATATTAAGAAACATTTCTATTGAAAATGGACGGAAGAAGGTTCATACATTTGTAGTTCTCAAATTCTGCACAACTTTATATTTTAGGTGTATCGAGTTGAAAAACGAGTAAAATAGCTTCATGTGTACCCGCACATTGCCCAGCTTTATTCGATTTTCAACCCGACTTTTCACTGTTTTCAGTCCAGGTGAATAAGGTGTCCAATAAGTGTGATTTAGATTTTTCATCTTTATGTCATCTTCAGATTTCAGTTTTAAGTACATTTTTTAAATGTGTAGGAAAACACCCTTTAACATCTCCACACTCTACGTAAGGTTAAACAAAGCACAAGATCTAGTGTAGCTTGTAGGTTAAACAAAGCACAAAATCTAAGTGTAGCTTGTAAGTATTCTTATGATAACTCAATTTCCAATTTCATCGAAAAGAGAAAAGAAGTGAATTACAAATTACCTTAATTCAAGGTATATGAACAGAATTACCATTAAAAAAAAAACAAGCACCCTGCAAAGTAATGTCTGTACAATCCCATCTTGATGGAGATAGGCAGGGCAACAAAAGTATGATGGGTGACATAGCAGCACACCCCCAATTTCTTGTGTAGAGTTCTACATAAATGAATCCTTTAGTGCCGTTGATTTGCAAATTGGGCATTTGTTCTTCACTGGAAGCCACTTCTTTAAGCATTTGACATGGTATTCATGTCCACATTCCAGACTTCCTATTACGTCATTGTCTTCATATTCCTCCTGTACAAGGAAATGTATAAATTTCACGAAACATTTCTAAGCATGAAAGTTGTTTTTTTGCTAGTGGTTGACATGGAGTAAGCAAAAATTCTGAAAATATTCAGATAAATGAAATATTACCTGACATATGACACAAGAATCATGTTTATCATCACTACAGGGCAATTCTTCCAAGTTTATAGAGGGCATAGGTGATCTGTGTACTCGGGTTTTTAACTGGGCAGTGATGGCTTCTTCAGAGAGTCCAGTTTTAACGTCGCCAATTCTCTCGCTTAAAGCAAGCAACTCCTGAACCAGAAATGGACCAATGTTAATGTCAAGATTGATCACATCAAAAATGTCAGTTAACTTAAACCCATTTAGATATTGAAAATTTGATATAATAACTCACCTCATAGGACATGTAATCAATATCTAGTCTCATATCTCTGTGATGATCAACTGCAGTACTGCTCATCTCATAATGACCCGAAAATTCCAATATTGCAACTCCCTGTAAGAATATCAAAGTAGTCATGTGAGCATTCAGATGTTACTTAACATCTAGGCCATGTTCGGCAGCAGGTACATCATAATAGATTAAAGGAAATAATCTTTGTTTGTTGTACTAGTCATATTTATCCCTTTTACAGACAATTCTAGAAATCTCCTTTTTTAAAATAAGCTATTATAGTGAACAAAGATTTTGAGCCGGATGAGACTCTAATCATATACCAAAATGATAAAGTCCATTTTTCATCATATATACACATACCTCTTCAAGAAGTCTCAAATGAGGAAGATTTGATTGCCTATGAATTCTCTCAGGTGTGACGCTTCTTCTATGAGAACGGTATATCCTAATACCATTAGGTGGATTCACTGCATCAGGCCCTAGTGGAGGATGGATGACATGCTGCATTCTGTTGTTAACAGAATGTCTACTGGATGTTGTTGCAGGTAGAGGCCGATAATGGGGAACCGCTTGAGGTGGATGAAACTCGTGTAGTGGGTGAAGCATCGGAGTATAACGGGGAAGGTTCTGTCCACCAATGTTTCCCATTTCTGAAGACGGTCCAGGAATATTGCTCACTACAATTTGGATTATGTAAGATAAACCATTGTTAGTCCAGAATGAACTGTAATATGAAAGATACATTCAGTAAGCCCATACAGTCTATACCAAAAATGACCCTCTAAATCTATACAGCCGAAACTAGTCACCCTTTACTCGAATCTTATCTCTCCACACTGAAGATATATTTGGTAAAATATTATGCTGGTCTAAAAATATCAGAAGACATATAAAGAGCTAAGTGAAACCATGTCAATTGTTGAAATTGGAAGTTTTAAGTGGTAAAATTAAATGACATTTAAAATGAAAGAAGGCATGCCAAGGAAGGAGGGTTTACATTCAAAATAAGGCGAAATTGGCTGACGCTGCTCACACCAGGTTGAAGTAGGAGGTCGAAAGGATTGGCCGACATAATTTCCTGAAACCAAATGGTAAAAATTTCTGCATTAGAACGTAAGTATTAAAAAAAAATTCTAAGTTCAAGAAACATATTCTGCATAAGAATTCATCTAGTGTCATAAGTAGACATACCTCTAAACTCAGGCACGGGAAAACAGGCATCAAGAATGGCAACACCAGGATCAAAGTGACCTACATTCATTGGAGGCATTGAGTTATAGTATTGGTTGTTTCCCATGAAATTTTCTGAACCGTTTCTCTTCGAAGAGCCTCTAGATACATTAGGTGGGAAACTATTCACTCCATATCCACCAACATGAGCTGCAGCAGGCCCAAAATTACTAGAAGACGCCTGATCCATGGCTCCATGGTTAGGACGAGCGGAAAACATCCTAGCACCAGATGCTGGAATCAAGTAAGGATTGTAAAAGGTAGATGGAGCAGGAATCCCGAGCTCGGGATTTGTCACGGGATGCATTTGGTGAGCATATTGTGGAAGTCTATATAATGCTGTTCCATCCAAATTACTGATGCTCCCTGAAGTTGGTAAGATTTGATGGGAGCTTGGCTGAGGAAAAATAGGTGTGCTTCCAAGCATAATATAAGGATCTGGGTGTTGTTGGTTTTGCATTTGTTGTGCCACTTCGAATTCAATAATCCGATTATTGCTCTGCATATTCCTTGGATTCATGTTGACAATTTACCTATTCAGGCAATAGCACATGTGAGAAGTCAAAACAACATCGTCTAAGCAGATACGAGAAAAGAAATTGATAACAACACAAACTGTAGTCTTAGTTTCCATTGTCAACAAAAGTATACTGGCAACTCAAATTTCCATTGTCATAATAGAACATTCATAATCAATTGCAATCCTTGAATGCTCATTGCTCGTACTCAGATACAAAATTTCACCAAAACTGTAGTCTTAGTTTCAATTCCAGAGTCTACCACAATCTAACAGCAAATAAGAGATAATAATCTAACATGCTATACAATGAGCCCTAGATTCCAATTCCAATTTCAATTCAAAACCATTATTCAATAATGTGTGAAGAAAAGGTACCGTTGTGAACTACGATCATCAAAAGATCCTGCCTGTATAGTTTCCCAGGTAAGTGCAACCCGAATCAGTTCAAAATTCCTACGGTTAGAACAAAACACAATCAGCAAAAGACGGAAACAGAACTTATAAAACAAAGTCGCATGTTAATCATCTCCTACAAACCAGCCCCAATTAGCAGAAATTCGAAACAACCGCCATCTAATTCACCAGGTATTAGCCCTAAATTCAGAATTTGAAACACCCCCGAACCCAAAAAAGAAAATCACCTGCCTCAACAATTTATCGCCGGAATTTCTCAAAAAAAAAAGCATGAATTTGCAAGTCACGCGACTCACGCCGATCATTCTAGCTTAAAAAGACAATGCTTGGAACAATGTCCTACCCAAAAAAACCCATCTTTACACAACCTAAAAAGTTGATGTCCATACCTAAAAGCTATATAATCAATTTGCACAATATCAAAAATAGAGAAGAGAAGAATGAATTAAGAGGCCAGAGGTCATACAATTAGAGTTTGATTGAGGCCAGATGGAGAGATCTTCGTTTGATGGTAGACGACGATGGTCGGCAGAAGGAAGGGAGATTCTGCAAAATTAGGGAAGGTGAAGAGAGAGAAAGAGATTGGGAAGAAGATTGAAGGAATTGGAGCTTGTATTTGTCTGGTTATACTAAATTTGTTACCGTATATTTTCCTTTTCCTTTAATTTTCCAACGTTTACAAAAAATACACCCCCCACTATCTACATGGAAATTCAAAAAGATGAATACGCGTTAGTATAATACGGAGTAGTACTCGTATAAGGTTGAAATTTCCTTATATAAAACGTTTTCCTTTTTTCTACTTACCCAGTTACCTGAACGGAGCCTACTTAAAAAGGGAGCGTGGTGGGCCCCACTTTCAATGACAACAAAGTTAGAGATGGCTAAGGTGGGGCCCACCTCATATGATGGCTATTCCCGGGAAAGCCAACAAGTATTATTCCGCGCCTTTTTAGCCGTTGCCACAAACAATGCTTAGATTACTATTATGCCCTTATATTATCCGAATATTCTTTTCTTTTTCCTCTTTTGCAAAACAAAAATATATTGATGTGATTAAAATTTTATGGATAAGGTAAATGAGAGCCACGAATTTTGATCGGTATTTGTCTTCATGAACATCCAACATGATATAATACTAGTATATGATATACGAACATTGAACATGATTTATGTGTTTTTTAATTTTTGGAGGTCAAAAGTGTGATTATCATATTAATTGTTGATGCATGGTACAATAATTAGCTAGGTTGTTAGCCGAGCACTGAACCTGGCTAAATCAAGAACGAATGATGAAGGAAGCAGGGAAATTAGTAGCCTACACTTAGAGATGTTCAACTGTTCCGTTTGGGCCACGAAATAATGAAATTGGAACCGACCATATTCGGAACTCCTCAGAAGTGTCTAATTTTGATTCAGCTTCTTACAAGTAAAAATATCATGTCACCTTGAATTACAGTAAATTGAAATACTCCCTCTGTCCCGTTTTAAATGTCCCAAATGAGCATTTGCACAAGAATTAAGGGTAAAAAAAAGTACAGCAGAGGTATAAAAGAAGGAGAGAGAAAAAATTAATTTTTTATTAAGAACCAATAAGAACAAAGCTGGAATTTTTTACAACCAATCAGAATGCTCCATTTTGAGCACACAGATCACCATTTTTCAGTACCCATAATACCCTTACTGTGAAATGCTTTTATTCATGTACAGTCTCCATCTACCCACTTAGTTTACATTTTCACCATTACAAGTACTCCGTAAAAAGCACAGTGCTTAAGTAAAAACAGAGCATTCAATTTACAGTAATTTCTGCATCATTGCCTGGTGGGAATGTCCTCAGCTTTTGATTTAAATGAAGCTCCAGATGATGATGACGTCAGAGAAGAAATGGAGGGAGAATGGTCACAAGACAGAGAAACAAGTGGAGACAATGATCTACCATTTGACCTTAACTTCTCACCTGAGCATCACCATCCAGAACCAGAGGCAACAGCAGAGGCATCAGGACATCATCAGACATCCACACGCAGGCTCAGCAAGGATCAGAAATGGGTAATACTGAGTTATCTTCTGGAGAGGACATCAGAGGGGAAGCTACCAAAAGGTGCCATCAATGAAGCTGCACAATATTTCAACACAACACGTAAGACAATAAGCAGATTATGGAATAAAGCTAAGCAGACAGAGGAACATGAAGTCCCTAACCTGAGTACAAGATTTCACCAATGTGGCAGAAAAAGAGTTCAAGTAGAACCAGAGGTAGTCAAGGCAATAAGCATGGGGAATAGGACTTGTGTTAGAGACTTAGCAAGTTCTCTATCCATATCCAAATCAGCATGTCATAGAATGATTAAAAAAGGGGACATGAAGCCACATTCAAATGCCCTGCATCCAGGACTGTCAGAAATACACAAGATCACAAGGCTGAAATGGGTTCTAAGCCTACTTCAAGGGGACACAGCAGACAGCAAGAAGGAGTATTTTCCTATGTATGATTTCGTCCACATAGATGAGAAGTGGTTCTATCAAACAAGGAAAACACAGAAGTACTACATAGCCAGAAATGAGAAAGGTCAATACAGATCAGCTAGTTCATCAAAATTCATTCCAAAGGTAATGTTTACAGCAGCAGTTGCAAGACCAAGGTGGAACTCAGAGGGACATTGCACATTTGATGGGAAAATAGGAATATTTCCATTCACATATGAAGAGTCAACAAAGAGAAAATCAAAAAACAGAGCAAAGGGGACAATGATCACCAAACTGGTGGAAAGAATCACCAAAAAGGAGACAAGAAATATGCTCATCAATCAAATTATTCCAGCAATCAAGGAAAAGTGGCCAGATGATGGAAATCATAAAACCATATTTATTCAGCAAGATAATGCAAGGCCTCATATAACTCAAGATGATCCTGAGTGGCAAGAGGTATATGAACAAGAAGATTTCACATTTATACTCATACAGCAGCCAGCAAACAGTCCAGATGTTAATATTCTAGATCTTGGTTTCTTTAGGAGTATTCAGTCATTAATGCACAAGAAAATGCCAAAAACTGTAGATGACATGCTCATTGCAGTTATGGAAGCTTTCTATGAGTTGGATCCTATTACACTCAGTGATGTATGGCATACAATGCAGTTTGTCATGAATGAAATTCTGAAATCAAAAGGAGGCAATGGCTATGACCTACCACATGCTAACAAGAGAAGGATGAGATCACAAGGTATGCTACCATCAGTAATTAAAGCACCAGAGTGGGCTGTGCAAGAAGCATGGAATATTGTCTATGAAAGGGGACAAAGTAGCTTGCCAACAGAAACTCAAGAAGATCCAACAGAGAATCAAGATACTCAAGGAGCCTCAGAGAATGACCAAGAACCAACAGAAACTCAAGACCCACAAGAATCAGAAGAAGCAAACTGAAGGGGACACAACAGTTAAGATAAGTTTCTAAACTTCACATCACTAGGCAGTCTTGTGAACTTAAGAAACTCTTTTGTATGCTAGTATTTGAAAATGAATGCTATGCAGGAATATAAGTTTTTGGATCTCAGTTGTCTCCAATCATCATAGAATCAAACCCAATTTATGCCAACTCATAATACCAGATAAGCCTAGCAATTCAGTTACAAGTAACTGGTGGCTTATAGCACATTTAAGTTGGAAAAATCAGAGGATTATCATCTCAGATATAAGGATTCATCATCGATCAAATACCAAAAAAATAACTGATCAAAACATACCAGATAGGCATCTACTTAATTGCAAATTAATGATCCAATGGCAAATTAAGTTTGTGATCTTAGAAATGCATCTCACATTACAATTTCATCACAGATATTGAACAATATCTCAGTTACCATCAAACCCTCACAGATACACTGCTAATCACAACTTAAAATATCACACTGAAATCAGAAATATGCAAAAGAGTTCCTATAGCACATTAAGACAGTTTTTCATGGTATATGTTTTTTATCCAACATAGCAAACACCCCAAAAAACAGAGCATCAAAAGAGTGCCTCAAAGAGCACAGAGACCATCACCAAAAGAGTGCCTCACAGAGCATGTGAAGACCATAACAACCTGTATGCACTACATTCTGCAAAAAATAGACCTCCCAAAACAGAGCAGATAATCTGCAAAAAATAGAGCAGATAATCCACAAACCAATACCAAAACCACATAATCCACAAAAACCAACAGAATCCAACAATATCCACAAACAAACATCCAAAACAGAGTCCAACAATATCCGGGAACAACAGAAAGAGGGAAGGAGGAAGAAAGGTCCAGAAATACCAAAATAGAGTCTAAATTACAGAACAGAGGGGATATGAACAAGAGGGGACTTAGCTAGATCGAGAGGGGCTGTCAGAGATGACAATAAGCTCAGGGGACAGAGGCTCGTCAAGATCCGCCGGCAGCAACTCCGCATCAGCGTCCATGGGCTCAGGTGTGGCGACGTCGGGAACCCTCAACTCAGGAGTAGGTGTGTCGGGGATCACGATCACCTCCCGAGGCCGAGAGGTGGCTTCATTCTCTGAGAGTTCCGGCGACCATTGCATCTCCACCGACTGCCTCTCCGGGTAAGAGCCTAAGACATCAGTAGGTGTCATCTCTGGGAGACTAAGGCTGAAAGAATGATTCCCATCGCATCGGGGACCCTTTTTGCAAGGAGGAGACAGATTGCAACCACCAGGGAGAGGGACGGAGAACGATTGGTCGCCAGAATCCTCTTTCACAGCCGACGACTCCTCCTCCTCCGTCGGCGAGGACTCCCGCATCAACGACGGGGTGCTGGAAGGCTCAGGTTCAGAAGGTGGTTCGACTCCCCGCTCATAGGAGGGAGGAGAATCGCTTTTGGTGAAGCTCTGGGAGGGGCGACTGAGTGAGGATTCAGACATGGCGAGAGTGAGCGAGAGTGAGGGAGAGGCTGTGAGAATGAGAGGCTGTGAGAATGAGAATGAGGGAGAGAGGCGGGGGGAAGAGGGTATTTACAGAGGGAAGATTAGGGTTTGGGTTTTGGGCTGGGTATTGTTGGGCTGGGTATTGTTGGGCTGTGTATTTTTGGGCTAGATTAGGGTAATCGGGATTAGATTACGGTAATTGGGTTTAGGGTGTGTGGGTGTTAATTTGGGTTTAGGTGTTAATTTGATTAATTATAAAATGGGTTAGGTAGATATTGAAGAAATTTAATGGAGTTGAGCTTAGTTGGATGAATTAATGGAGTAGAAATGTAATGAAGAAGATGATGTAGATGGTTGATTTGATTGATAAAGTGTTATTGGGAGTATAAATGAATAAGATTATAAGGGAGTAAAATAATATGAGTAAGGGTATTAGGGGAAGAAATCTATGTCCAAAAAAGGAAACGGGACAATCAAAAGGGGACGCCCGAAAAGGAAACGGGACAAACAAAATGGGACAGAGGGAGTAGTACTTTTTAATAAATGTCATTTTTTTAATGAATACAACACCAATAACAAAATGTTAAAATTTATTCTCTTAGACCAATTTTCAAACTTGTCTTTCTATATTAATTTTGTTTATTAAATAAATCTAATACATTTTTTACACATCATAAAAAATGATATATGAAATGCTATATTTAGCTTTTGACTTGGAGAAATAGAGAATCTTTAAGAGAATATTCTTCATTTTTTCATTTTTAGCTTGCTATTGGGAGTGACTTTTAAGTGAGTCATACAGTGTCAATTTTGTAATTCTTTTGAACTTTTTTTTTTAAAATGATCTGAACGGACATGATCTCCATATTATGAACATGACTCCCAAATTATGAATATTATCTTGTTATCTGTGAACGTGATCAGTTCAAACTTCATTCCGTAAAATTTGTTCTACCGAAAGTTTACTCCCGTTTTGAAACGGTATGTTTTACTCTTTTCGTCCCTATTTATTTATCCACAAGTACGAATTTTGCGGGAATTAAGAAATGGTAGAAATATACTTCCTTCGTTCTTTAATATAAGACTCGTTTCTGTTTTTAGCGTCCCATAAAATTCTTCATAATTTTCTAAAATAAACACTACTTTATCTTTTTTCTCAATACATTTTCACCATCAATTCGATCACTTTATCTTACCCCAAAAACTTTTCTATCATAACTCTTTCTTCTCTCTCCCCATCTGATCAAATTACCTCTACTACGACTCTCTCCTTAATTACCGTGAAATTTTGAAACCAGGGAAATCATTTGGGAACAGAGGGAATAATGATTATAGGAAAGAGAAAAGTGTAAAGTGGATAGTCAGAGGAGAGAGATAGAGAGAAAGTGGAGATAAGATTGAGGCCCCGCTCGACAGGGTTGGAGTTGGGCAATTTTCTGATTGAAGTTGAAGATGCAGGTGGGTTGATGGAGAAAAGCGTTGTTCGGCAAAGATGAAGGAGAAAAAAGGTGATGGTTGAAGCTGGTTGATGAGAGTTGATGAAATCGGACAATTTCAACCTAACAGTGTCATTTTCCTTAAGCTACCCCTCCCCACCTGAAGCAATGCTTCAACTTCAATTCACATGAAGTTGCCATAATTCCAACAAATACCCCTGAGATTGCTCTACTCCTCCTCCATTCTGATTCAGGTATTTTCTTCACTCTCTTTCCCTTTCTGATTTCGATTAACTTGAACCCTAATTTCTGAGTTTCTAAATTTCGATTATTCTTCAAAAAAAATACATTTGCCTTAAGCTTTGGTGTAAGTATTGTTGATTTAGCATTATCTATGGTTGATATACATACAAACTGGATTGAAATCCATTCCTTATTGTGTTTTATTTAGTTTGCTAGTTGTGCACTTCATGTATTTGTTGAAATGCCAAATTTTTTTATTGTTGTAAATTCCATGTAATCGAGCATAACTTAACATCTACAGTAGGATGTAGCATTTTTTAGGTTGTTGGACTTGGCTTGAGTTATTGTTCAGTACAATTTGGAGATAATACAATTTGGAGATAAGTAGACTAGCCACATGGAAGTTCTTGGACACGGGTAATACAATTTGGCTATACTTGTCTCGGGGCGGTGGTAGTGTAGTGTGTAGAGTTTGTGGCATAGATTGTTTGTATTTTTAATTCGTGTTTGTAACATATTCCATATGCATTCTCATGATCCAGTTGTATTCAATATGCTTCATGAAGATCCTGGTAATGTTACTATGGTATTGTCTATTGTATGTGTATTGGCTTTGGGAAATGATGATTGAGTTGTCAAAACCTATTTTGCATTAGGGTGTTCTTCTATACGGACCTCCTGAACATGAAAGACATTGTTAGCTCGTGCTATAGCAAGCAACATAGATGCTAAACCAGTTAGATGGTTTTGATCAACTTGGGAACCTACGTGTTTGATTCTGGCTTACTATTGAAGTAAGGATGGTTTATAAGCTTCATGGATATTTGTCCCTTGACTACTCCCTTCGTCTCTTTTTTATGTTTTCATTTCTCATTTTAAGTGTTTCAATTTGATGTTCTAATTTCTATTTTTAACCACAAATCTTTACCAATATACCCTCATCAAAACTCATTAATTTCCCCCAAAACCACAACAATCTAAAATACACTTTAATTTTTCTCTCTCCCATTATTTTCTCACTCAATCTTAACCTTTTAATTTCTCATCTCTCACCATTCTCTCATCCCAATACACTCTCTCTCCTATTTTCATCCCTCTCTCCTCTTATCTCTCATCTCTCATCTCCTTAATTCTCGTGCAAAGAAGGGAAATGAGAACATAATTAAGGGACGGATGGACTATATTTTATCCTTTATAAACAAGGAGGAACAGTTTGATATTTTCTTAAGAATTTATTAATTTAATCTCTACTCATAAACAACAGATTTCCAACATCGAATGTACTTTACTAGCTAAACTTTTTAATGTCGTTTCCTTTTATCTGCATAACATGATTTCAAACAACAAATTTTATGAAGGTAAAATTATGTATGAACTGTACCCTTGTTTTGACAAAGATTTTATGAATTGTTATCTGAGGCAAACTAGTGCAAATTATAATAAGAAGATCAAAAACACTTGATTACTGTTTAGGCGTGCAGGACATGAGACTATTATTGATATGAAAATTATATGGTTGAAATGGAGTTAAATATGATGGTCTCTTACCATCTTCTAAAACTCCGTGTGTAAAAATTACTATACATTTCTCATAACAGGAAGCTCTGAGAAGGCATGGTTTGATTCAATGACAATGTTTGAATCCGATTCATCAAGAAGATTTCTATAGTGTTCTAGATGGTATGATGTCCAATGACCTTATATAATTCATTAGACTTTGAATGGTTCTGTTTTTTCTAATGAGGTTTGTGTCTCTTGCTTTATGATTAACACAAAGTCTATTAGCTCAATCGGAAGAGCAATGTGATATACACATAGATGTGGGTTTGAATCTCACATAGACTTATGTATGATTAAGTCTTATAAATATAAATAAATGTATTAAAATTTAAATTATAATGTTTTAAAGTTATATATATAAGCATATGAAATAAGTTATATGGCCTATTGTTTTTCTTTTATGTATATGGTTATTTTTAGTTTTCAATTATCTAGAACAAAATGTTTACCGAATTTAATAAATTAAGTATTTTATTTATAGTCTAAAATATACTCCGTAGTTTATATGAATTGTTAAATTTTTATAAACTATTTTAAACTACTTATTTCAGCTTCAGCTAACTTCAACCCGGAAAAGCTTCAGTTTTGCCGAACGGGGCCTGAAATTTGGGAAAGAGAAAAAGTGAAAAAATGGTAATTATATATTGATAATAGGAAAAAATGAGTGGAATAAATGTACTTAAATAGAAAAGTGGACAAACATTAGAGAACACCCGAAAATGAAAGTGGACAATCAAATAGAGATGAAGAGAGTATATTCATTTTATGAATGTAGCGACTTGACACTTGGGTACAGGGGGACCTACATAGAGTCAAGTGGGGGCACACACCCTCACTGACACCAAAAGAGGAACGAAATTGTAGATTTTTTCAAGACGAGTTCATGCATATAAAATTCATCAAAATCAGACCCTGAAAACCCCAAAATACCAAACTCTCGTAGGCTTCAAATCACGCCGCTTAATACAAGACTAGACGATCAAAAGAACGTGTTCCGAATTATTCGAGGTCCAGGACGCAACAAGAGGTCTTCTTTTTAGTTGATTACACGTTTTTTCTTGTATTGTTTCATTTTGAAGAGTCACAAACTACTCTTTTTTTTTTCTTGTGTTGTTTAATTTTGAAGAGTTATAAGATAGAAACATATATTTTAATATATTAAATTGATCTTCATAGAATATATATTTTCTTGTGTTGTATGACTAGTAATTTTTTTTGTTGAATTGTGTTGTGAATAATGTTGAACGAATGTAAATTTTTTGTTTGTGTGTATGTTTGATCCTTTATGTGAATAGTATTGATTGTGTATACGTTTCATTAGAATTATGTTAAATTTTTATACAATCAAAAAAAAATTGTCCAATAAACCCTCACTAAAATAAATTCCTAGGTCCGCTTCTGCTTGGATATATACAAAAATAAAACATATTCAGTTTAATATAAGTTCAAAATATTTATTATTTCAATTTTTATAATAAAATATGAAAATCTCAAAGAATAATATTAATTTTTGTGTTATTTCACGTTTGCGTTTTTTCCCGAACTAAGTGATTGTTTGGTTGGAGGTTAAAATCTTAGGAATTGAAAATCTGCAGGAAATGAAAATGAATATATGTGTTTGATTGAAAACAAATTATGTGAAAATCGTGGGATTTTGATTCCCTGAGATTTTTCAGTTCCTCCGTCATGTGATAATTGATCTTACCTAGCTCCTCCTATGTAATTCACTTTCCCTCATTTTTCACAGCAATCTTAAATTCCTCATTTTGATCTATATATTGCAAATTTTAACCAAACACATTTTCTCAAAATCACCCTAATTCAATTATCATGAATTACAATTCCTACATTCAACCAAACGAACACTAACGAACCGATATGAAAATAAATTGTTTGAAACAAATCAAATCGGAATCAACATCACTAAAACTGTACCATTTCATTATGATCGGAACTGACACCGAGCTTAAATTTGGAAGAGAAATAATGGAAATTGTTGTTTATGATCAAATTTAGGTGGCTAGCTTCTACCTATTCCACCTCTAATTATTTTAGATTGTCAATGAAGTGGCCATTCTTGATCTCATTAGTTAATTTGAGCTGTCATTGCAATATCTATGAATCATCTATACGATTAAGATATTTTTGTAGGGTGTTTATGTAAATAATTTACATCTACTAATCATATCTATCTATCTTACATATACTAAAACAGAACGTTGTTTTGCCACATGTCGCCATTATATTCAATTTGCCTATGTGTCGACCTCTAAGCTATGCTACATCATTCACCATGTCATCATCCACATCATCCGACTTTATATTTCGATATATATCTATGAATTAAATAAGTAAAAAAATTCAAAAAGATATCTAATAGGTTATATTACAAAAAGAAATATCGATTTTTATCTTTTATCATATTATATCTTTATTGTATATATATATATATATATATATATCTTTATCTATTACTATGTTATCAATCTAATTAAATTGAGTTATTAATGAGCTTAAACTATAAAACATAAATCGTAAACTATAAAGTATAATCTATAAATTATAAACCATAAAGTATAAACTACAATCTATAAACTAATTAATAGTATAAAATATAAATATATTATTAAAATATTTATTACATGCGACCCCGTACATGGTACGGAAACACACGCTAGTTCTATCTAATTATTTACTGCACAATTTCATAGGTTTAAAGTTAATGAATTATAATATCAGATACAGTTTATAGACAATTTCAATAGGTTTAAAGTTAATGAATTATAATATCAGATACAGTTTATAGACAATTTCAAGAATCGAAATTGTGCTCAACATACTCTAATTCTAATTTGTATAAGAAATGAATTTTTTATTGAATTGATAGGTAAAAATTATTTAGGGAAGACTTCCGGTTCCAAAGTATGATAACATCAATTATGCATTGTTTTCGAGACGTTAACAGGGCAACTGACTTTCTTGCTTGTCCTGATAAGAACCCGCATTTCATTAAAGCAGTTCTAAACTACAATCCTGATTCAAATCTATCTGTTGAGTACCTCAATAGTATTAGGCCACACTTGCTGGCTTCTTCCATATACCCTTTATATCTGTCTTTCCTTCAGATCATCGATGATGATGGTCAGGGGTGGTCATCCAAAATACATTGATCCTTGCCTAGTTGCAAAAAAAAGAGAAAAAAAGAGAAAAAAAGAGAAAAAAAAGAAACGAAGTTGTAGATTACTTGGCATGATCAGACGTACTTCCACGAAACTCTTTGATGGATCACGTGGATCGCGTGTCTAATTGGGCCTATCTATCAATATAGGTCGCGAAGCTACAGGTCCAAACCTAAATATTCCGTACTTGCTTTGGTTTTAATATGTAGGTTTTCTTGGTAGAAAGTTTGTGAGACATCTATTTTTGTAATACTAGAAACGGTCTCCGCGTGGGGAAATTACAGTTTTTAATATGAATTAACGTTGTTTAATAGGCGTCCTAAAATTAGATTGGGCTAATCATATTCACAACCCTTTATGATATAGAATCTAACATCGACAAAGCAGTCTCTAATCTTTGTCGGTTTTTGGGTAAATACCCTAAAACTGTTATGTTTTTTAAGTTTTTGCATCACTTTTTTAAGTTATAAGAAAATACCCCATTTGCTGTCAACAAAATTTTTAACAGAGCTGTCAACAATTTTTTTTACAGAGCTGTCGACAAATTTTTTAACAAAGTTGTCAACAAATTATTTAACAGAGTTGTCAACAAAAATTTTTAACAACAAAATTTATAACAGAGTTGTCAACAAAATTTTTAATAGAGCTGTCAACAAGAATAATAAGCTGTCAACAAGAATAATAAGTTGTCGACACGACTAAATAAGTTGTCAACAAGAATAACAAGTTGTCAACAAGAATAATAAGTTGTCAACACGACTACATAAGTTGTCAACATGACTAAATAAGTTGTCAACACGATTAAATAAGTTGTCAACACGACTAAATAAGTTGTCAACGCGACTAAATAAGTTGTCAACACGACTAATTTACGGTCAAGAACATACAACACGAGTAATATTACAAAATTGTCAACACTTTACAAAAATTGTCAACATACTAAATAAAATTGTCAGCACATTTTAAAAACTATAAACACACTAAAAAATTGTCAACACATACTAAAAAAGAAGTTGTCTAACACATTGAAGGATTGAGAAGATCCATTTTGAGGCATTCATCTCTTCTTCTTTTTCTTCAAGCACCAGTACTCTAATTTGTCACTCGCAAAGTTGGTTCCACTCGCAAAGTTTATACACCTTTCCTTTCAAGAAAAGAAAATCAACTCATTAATTTTTTTTACACACTAAAACAAGCTCCATTGTCCCTGCATAATCCTTGTCAACACTGTCAAATTTTACACCGAAATCAAAACTCTACTAAAGCCTAATTCATTGAATTAGTACTACACGAACACAAACACAAGATAAACACACTTGTCAACACTGCCACTTTTTTTGTCAACACACTAAACACACATGGAGTTCCAACAAGCTCCACTACCAGTAATTTACCATGTGGTAGACCGCATTTTTCCTGCTTTTCCAACGGATTATGCCAAATATTCAGGTGGCAGTATGCAACTTACATTTTGTAGTGATAAACTCAAATCTATTGTTGATTACAAACTAGAACTCTTTTTGCAATGCAGATTCAGAATAGTAGATTTGTGTTGACAATCTACTCATTTGATGAACAAGAATTCTCTCTTTCCTGTTTTTTCAAAATAATGAAACAAGAATGAGATTCAAAAATTCAGAACAAGGAGATAATCAGACTTGTGGAATGTTTAATGCAACTTACAAGGTAATCCAAGCAGGAGAAGCTACTTGAGTTATCCAAGCGCGTCGCCGAATCGGATGCTCCGTCCAGATCCCGACTCGCAAACCTCCCGGACCACATCGCCTGAGCGCGGATGTAGCCTGAGCAGCCGAATCCGCCTGACGACACCGAGCTCCCGACGAGGATATTCATGGACAGAGTCCATCTCAGCTTCGCGACGACGGCGTATTTGGACGAGTTCTCGGACTGGCGACCGATCTCTTAGACGATTTTGAGCGTCAATTTATCGATTTCGATCACCGCATTCTCTCCATGCTTACACTCGAAGGAGGCGAATATAGCCGCTCCTGGAGATTCGCAGAGGGAGGAGACGGTGGATTTGAAGATCCTTGGATCGGAGGAGTCGGTCCAAAAAGTAGATCTGGTAGAAGTATCGTACAAGTGGAGTTCGGAAGCGATTTCAAATCCGATTTCGGCGATACTCGGCAGATGGAGGAGATCTTGTCGAGGTACGTTCTGATTGTGGAGGAGTGGATCAGCAAGGAGTCGTAGGTGGAGATCTGGTCGCCGTGTGCAATCCAGAGGGATTCTTGATCGTCGAAGGCGGTGAAGGATGAGAGGAATGCGTCGGAGGCGGGGTGAATATATGATCTATTTTTTTGTCTATAACTCATTACAATTGAATAAACTCGAGGACCAGTTATTAAATGTCATTTCCCCATTGTATACATTTTTGACGTGTTTACTAAATTATCATGCTTGTTGGAAACTGAGTGTAAATATTTGAAAACAACATGCTAGCATATTGCAATATGTAATATTGTTTACAATTACTAAAATTAGATGCAAACGGCCTCCGATAAAGGCTCAAAGTTTGGTACTAATGACGAAAAATGTAGTTTAGGATAAGTAAAAAGTAAACACTTCAAGCACAAAGAAATTGAAAGAGGAAAAAATGCATACCATATAGTTCACAACAGATCTCCCTCTTTGTATAAATTTAGTAATTGCAAAAGTTAAATCCTTTTACAAAGACACATGATACATGAATTGAATATAGGGAATTTAGATTCTTTGGTAAGTCGGTCCTCTAAACTCTGTAAACCTGCATATTATTTGTATATATATATACTCCATCCGTCCCAAAATATGAGTCTCATTGTACAAAAATATCTTGGATTAAGGCAAATGCTTTAACGTACATAGGTGCATTGGAAATGATGAATGTAAAATATTAAAATAATTCATTAACCAATGGGAGAAGAGTTTACAAATGAAAAGTACATAAGTGCATTGGAAATGATGAATGTAAAATATTAAAATAATATGAGTAAGGGTATAATTGGAAGAAGTTTATGGACAAAAATAGAAATGGGACTAACATTTCGGGACGCCCAAAAAGGAAAATGGGACTCATATTTTGGGACGGAGGGAGTATAATTTACTAAAGCCTTCATGTGTACCTTTGAAAAAAGTTATTGATCTGACTTTTTATTTTTTACTTTATTAATCTAATGATAAAGTCAATTACTGCAAAATCATACCATCCACTCCAAACCTATGTCCACATGAGAGGTTTGTAAGGTCTGTTTTAGTAAACACATAACAGTAAAAGTCGTTGCAAGTATATTAATCTGTCACAATAAGATCATTAACTATTAAAAAATTTATTTTGAAAAGAATTAAGATTGTCAACAAGAACATTGGAACTTATAACGAGATCAAGAGAGTCATCTTCATTGCACATTAACCATGGAACACCAATATCTAATCCAACAACAATGTTAGCAGCCCATCTCATGTGATCACAACCTTCTTGTCCAAACATCTTTCTTTGCATTTTATATTTATATTCGATCTGAAAACACAAACTGATAACACATAATTCAGTTTTTGATTTCAAAAACTCAAATTAATTTGACTAATCTTAATTACAAGAGGTCATGAAAAAAAGAGTCAATGAAAACATACAACATTGAGTGATGTTAAGGCATTGCATTTCATGTGTACAAGAGTGATTGCCATGGAATTTCTTTTTATTATTGCCTTCAAAATGCTCAAAAATTCGATCTAGTTTTGGGCGCATTCTAGCTACGCCCAAAACTTAACCGGGTTTTTAAAAAAAGGTTTGGGGTGCCAGTTAAAAATTTTCGAGTGCGGGATTTTCCCCCACAATCATACGGTCAAGTATGTGCGCGAGGGGGAGAAAAGACAAGTAGACATCATTCACTGTCATCTATGTAAAAAGAAAATTACCACAGTCAAAATTGAGGTTGATCGGTGAATTTGAAAGGGAGAGTGGGGATCGAGGAATTGGGGGTTATCGGCACTGGCGGATCTAGAAAATTTCTACCGTGGGGGCTCGTATTAGAATTAAGATTATAAATTGGGGTTTTTGCAGGAAACCACCCGCTATTTGTCGTAATTTGCAGGTAACCACCCGCTATTAACGTATTTATTCCAAACCACCCAAATTGTATCATTTTCTTACAATTCACCACCCCTTGACATTTTCCGTTAGATATTCCGTTAAAACTTGAGAAATTACACTTTTACCCCTCCATTTTTACATAAATAACAAGTTTGAAAGTTATGGGGCAGTTTTTGTAATTTACTAAAAATAGATTGAAACCGTAGTTCAGATTGTTCTTCCCCCAAATCCCAAACCCGAACAAGTTCTTCAGCTCCTCCGTCTGGTTCATATGATAATGGTGATGCGATGTCTCCGATTTCCCAAACCCGAACAAGTTCACCTTCTCACAAACCCCAACCTCCATAGCCACCGCCTGCATCCCTGTCGAGTAATGGAAAAGCCTCCCCTGATGCTCTTCATTCCAATCACTAAGGCTCCTGTTCATTCCGCCATTAAACCACCGCTTCAGAGAGTAATACTTCGCGATCTTGGCGCAGAGGCGATCGAATTCCGGATCCGTGACGAGAATGTTGCCGGAGTTGCAGGCGGCGACGTCGATGAAGTGGAGTCAGATGTAGAGGACGATCGGAATCTTGACTCTGTAGGGATGACATAAGCAGTCGGATTTTAACCTTGCGCAGCGGTGGAGGACGTTGTTGTTGATGAACGAGATCGTTGTTTTGGTGCCGACGTGGCGCGACATTCCTCTGATTGGGGTGTTTTTGAGGCGGATTACGGCGGCGTTGGAGTCGATTTGGGGGCCGTAGTCTGCTTCGAGGAGTACGCCTCTGTTTCCGACGACTGCGCAGGATGAGAATTTCTCTCTGGTTTTGGTGAAATTGAGGAGGTTGGAGAGAATCTTGGTCGCCGGAGTTTGGTTTTTCTGCAATGGCGTGGATGAGGATGGAGTAGAGAAGGAGGAGATTGAGATTTGAGGAAGAACACTCTGAACTAGGGTATCAATCCATTTTTAGAAAATTACAAAAACTGCCCCATAACTTTCAAACTTGTTATTTCTGTAAAAATAGAGGGGTAAAAGTGTAATTTCTCAAGTTTTAACGGAATATTTAATGGAAAATGTCAAGGGGTGGTGAATTGTAAGAAAATGATACAATTTGGGTGGTTTGGAATAAATACGTTAATAGCGGGTGGTTACCTGCAAATTCCGACAAATAGCGGGTGGTTTCCTGCAAAAAACCCTTATAAATTATGTTATCTTTTTCTTGAGTATTATCAATTTGATTTAAACATATTCAATATAATATTAACCCACATTTAAATTTTAAATTAATTTAATTTATTTGTGATAAAATCAATAATAAATATTCTTCTACTTTTTATTCTTGTATCAAATAAATATCTTGTAGATAGAAATATCATATAAAAGTTATTCTTTTTCTCTAATATTATCGATATTTAGTGGGTTTGATAGATATTAAAAATATAAAAACTCTGTATGTAAAAATTACATTTAGTTTCCTTACATTTTTAATGATCATGTTTCTCTGTTTAACACACCTCTTACTTTTCTTCCAAAATTCAAGAATAAAATAGAAAAAATCTCTATATAACGACTAAAACAAATTATATTTCTTCAATTCTAGCTATGTCACGTGGCATACTCTTCATTCAGGCCATCCACCTGTTGTCATTTCATTGCTCACGATTTTTATAATTTATTGTAATTTTCTCAAAAAAAATTAATTAAATTTGGAAAATCGTGTGCAAAAATATTACAAAAAGATTGCTTAAGATCTTTCAGATTACAAAAAGATTTTTATGTGTTAATTTTCTAGATTTTGACCTCCCAATATCCAATTATTTTATTTTACAAATATATATTTTATTTTTATGATATGACGTATCACAAAAATATTGATTTCTTAATAAATAAGAGAAATAATTATATTTTTGTGTTATTGTAGTGTTTTCAATTATATATTTTTATATATGTTGAAATCAATTTATTTAAATTTGTTAAAAATTGACCCATGATAATTTGATCAAATAAGATTTTTGGTATTAAAAATTCATGTATATTCGTTGTTTATTATATTTAAAATGTAAAAACTTAATTATATATCAATATCATTTTAAGATATAAACTTATTTTCATATAAAATTTTATATTACATAATACTCCTTACTACTAATTCACTATATCGAGTTATATAAACTCGCGCATTGCGCGAGACCTAGTCTAGTTTGTGTATAAAATTAAAAGGCTAAAATGACTTACGTTATATTACATGAAAAATAAAATCAAACCAACTTCATGTAATTCTATTAATTACTTAGTAATTAATTACCGTTGTGTAAATTGAATTTAAAAAAATATATTAAAAAGCTAACTACTTATATGATACTAAACCAGAGGAGTATAATCAGTATATTACATTTTTACTTAAAATTTGAAACAATTGAATCTCTAGTTTGAAAAATTTTAACTGTTGTACAGTTTTACCACAGATCTAATGAAAGAAAAAAAGAAGGGTGTTTAATTTTTTAGCAGCGTTTTGATCTTTTGGACATCTTTTTAAATTAGAAAAAATGGTTGATGTAAATTTATTTAGTGAAATCCTAAATTTATCAATGGAGGGAACAACATTTATGAGGTACCAATTTCATTCAATTTTGGCATTGGATAGCCAATTTTTATATAGATAAGATCAATTAACAATACTAAAGCCATAACATTCATTGTCACGTGCTTATCAACTATTGGAGGCAATTCATCTTTGAATAAATAAAAAAATTAAAGAATTATTTCTTTGGTCCCACATATTTATTTAAATTAATCTTTTTGAATAATTTGTTAAAATCAAATAATTTAGAAAAATCTTAACCGAAATCATCTTTTCCTTGATTTTGTATACATTTATAATTTTATTAATCAAGCATACCTTAATCCTATCAATCTTATCAAAAAGTTGAAGAATTAGTTTTTTATGGTGCAAACAAATAAAAAATCTTCTTATACTATTCAATTTTGTCCATATTTTACATATGTTACCAATTATAGCAAGTACCTATACAATTCATACGTAATTTAAATAAAACTTTAATTTTGTTTCCTTTTGTTGCATGCTATGTAAAAATTGTGATTATTATTATTTTTCTTTTAATCGAGGTTAAAATTTAACTAATTTAGAAAGATATATGTTATGTTTATTGGTAATCTTGATAGTAAGGGATTGTTGCATTTTCATTGAAAGTGTTTTACTTAATATATTTAGATACAACATAACAATTTAATTGTTGCTATGTTTGTGATAGTTAATTAAGTTTTTAATTTTTAATTCTTGGTTTTTATTGTTTATATTAAATAATAAATAGTAAATTTAACTATATAAAAAATTAAATAAATGAGTTTTAAAAATACTTCATCAAACTATTGATGTGACACTACTACACTAACAATCTTAATCATTTTTCTTCTAATGATTTTTTTACTAGGCCTTTAAAAAATATACAAAAAAGAATCATTGATTAAAAATGATAATATTTACTATTTTTAACGTATCATTATAATACTACTACTCGAGTAAATGCAATATTTCTCTTCTCTTTTTTAGAATACTAAAGTTTTGATTAAATAACATTACCATTCTACAATTTTCGTTATACTTGACCAAAATAACGATAATCGTGCTATCAGATGTTGTTGTGTTTATTATTTATAAATTTAATATTTCATAATATTATTCTACAATAGTTTTCCTAAGTTTATTTATAGCCCCCGTGCAAGGCACGGGTCCTAAACTAGTAGAATAAATAAAACCGATTCTTTTAATTAGTAAAACATTTTTAAATCATCACAAACAAATAATAGTACTCCATATAGAAGTTAAAATAAAAACGGCTAAAAGATTAATTGAAATTGTTGAAAGGTTAAGAAAATACTCAAAATTACGGTATTCGTTTAAAATTGAAATAGACATATAACTCTAAAATGTTTATTCTTAACAACTTTGCTAAAAAACACTCTCATGGCTAGAAAGGGGATTACTTTAATATATAAGATAGATGGCCAAGAACAACCGTTCATATCCTGACATAAATTAATATAAAATGATATTTTCTAAAGGTACGGTTCGAGTGAGAACAATTTTTAGGGTCAGAACGTGAGAATGACTGATATTCATCAAAATATACATAAATGTTCATCAAATTTTTTGATGCACATTCTTTGAAAAAGTGATGCACATATACGATTTTGTTGGAATGTTCTTCAGTTTCTCAATAAATGTTCTTTATAAATAAATGTTCTTCAATTTTTGGATGTTTTTAAGTTTGTCAACGATGTTTACCAAATTAGTAGTAAATGTTCACCAATTTCATACTAAATGTTCACCATTCTCACGTTCTCATTTTAAAATTTATTTTTACCCGATACTTTTCATTTTTCGAAAGACCTAAAAGAAAGCAATTGGCAACACCAAGAACCACCTAACCCAAAAGTGCAAGCTCGATACTCTAATTAAAAGAAACATTTGCTTATCCTTATTCTACTACAATCTTACTATGGAAATTGATAGTTTGTTGTTAGGTCACAAACATGCCACACTAGGATTATTTTTATATAGTTGGTTATTAAGGTGTTAATAACAACTTTGTATAACCGAAAATTTCCAAAATGCTCTTTCTTCCCCCTTTCTTCCGTTTTGGTCAATGTTTGCCGGTTTATTATAGCAATATCTAGAATTCTAAAATGCTCCCGTTTTTCCCTTTCTTTCAATTCACTTTGATCGAAGTTTTTTTACTGGTTTTTTGGTTGATTTTAGCAATATCTAGAAACTTCACATGGTATCAGAGCAAGGAGAACGATCCTAGCTCGATTTTCTTTGTTTTTCAGTTCTTTCCTTGTAGATTCAATTTTGTGCTTGACCTATCGCGAATGATAGGCTTTCTGGTACATGCGATGATGTTTGGGAAATTGCGCACGTGATGCAAGGAATAATCATCATCCAATGGATGATGAAGAGGATCACGACTATAATGGCCACAAATCCAAGTATGGATCTGGTGCAATGAGTACTCGATTCAATCCTTTCACTCTCCCAAATTCTTATCACATTGGGATGCAACTTGTTGATGCAAAATTTAATGGAGAAAACATTGCTAACTGGAGTAGAAATGTTAAGCCTGCATTAGGATATAAGAAGAAACTAGGTATTATTATTAAGTTAATGGAGAAACAAGTTCTTGATGATGTTGATTTTGATAATTGGATTAGGAACAATGCAATAATATGGTGATGAGTTGGATTAGCTATTCAATTCATGATGATCTTACTTACTCCTTAATTGTAAATTATGTTGAGTAATTATGGGGGGAAATGTTGAAATCTAATGCGCCTTTTATTTATCAATTGAGAAGGGAGATTTGTTACACTAGACAGAACAATCTATCTATTGTTGCTTGTTTTTAGCAAGTTGAAGAAGTTGTGGGATAGTTTTAGACGATATATCTTCTATGGTGCTTATAATTAGTGTACGTTCATGTGCATTAATGAAAAGAGTTGTTGATCGAGAGTCTAATGCCAAGGTTTTACAATTTCTCGTGAGATCAACTAATGCCTTTGGGAATGTGAGATGCACAATGTTTTCAATTGATTAATTGCCTCCATTGAATAAGGTGTTTCATATGGTTGTACATATTGAACACCAGAAAGAAATCGCTGGGAATCTCACTCAAGGACATGATACCCTAGAAATTCATAGGCAAATGGGGTAGTATCAACATCATGGAACTTGTGGAAATTCTCCTTGACAAAATTTTGGTTCTTCACAAAATTATTGGAACACAAGAGCAACAACAAGAGGCCTAAACTTGACAAGAAGTGTGATTTTCATCAGGAGCTTGGACATGTTAAGGAGACATGCTTCAAAGTTCAAACTGGTAGGACTTGAACTTCTCTTCTGAACACAAGTATTTACTCTTGTATCTCAGTTTTTTATGGTATGTTGAGACTCAGTTGGGAATTTCACTTTAGAGGGTAAGGACAGATACTTGTTTCTTAGGAAAGGGATAGTTCATCATAGAGTAGTTTTTGGTGTTCCTAAATAAAATGAGAAAATTGAACGCAAGCATAAACACTTGGTTGAAATGGCAAGAGCAATGCATCTTCATGTTGGACTTTCTCACCGGGTTTGAGGAGATTGCATTCTCACTTATTAACTTGCTTCCTTCCACTATTACAAAGTGGCGCTTTCCTTATACTACTTTTTATGGCAAGTCATCTGACTACTCCACCTTGAAGATCTTGGGGTATCTTTGCTTTCTTTTAGTACCTAAGGATCACAGAGCAAAATAAGATGTTATTCCAATAAGGCGTGTATTCTTAGGCCATCGACATGGGAGAAATGCTTATAAAGTTTATGATCATGCTACCAGAAAAGACTTTGCTTCAAGATATATCATTTTTCAAAAAGATTCCTTTCCTTTTCATACTCCATCTCCAAATTCTAATTATCCATCTCTTTCTATTGTCATTGTTTACTCATTTCCTACCTTTCCACCTACTTCTACTTCTCCTTCATTACCTAGTATGTACCATCCCATCTTCACTACCTACTTCATTACCTACTATTGATAGTGATCTTGCACTACCTTCTCTTTCATTCCAACTTCATCTCCTCGTGATTTAGCTCTTATTGTTCCTTCTAGAAGGTCTTGCAAGCACACTAAATTACCTGCCAAGATACATGATTTTATTCATGATAATCTTCTTACTAGAATTCTAGATCCCATACAAGAACATCTATCTATACATGAAGATTTTCTCTCTCAAGATTTCCATGTTATTTCTATTCAATATTTTCATGGTCTCTCTTCCTTTTATGCTCAATCCATTTTGAATGTCCTTTCCATCCATGAACCCTCCTTTTATGCTAGGATGAACTTGATCCTGAATGGATTGTTGCTATGAATTAATAAATTACAACCTTAGAGTCTAACCATACTTGGAATGCCACTTCGCCTCTAGGAAAGAAAGACATGCCCTAAATGGGTGTATAAAGTTATGTTCAAATGAAATGGTCAAGTGGAAAGATTTAAGGCTCGCTTGGTTTCCAAAGGTTTTAATCAAATCAAGAACAAAGACTATAAGAATCACTACTAAAAAATGAGTTTATAACGATAAACTTTTTCGTCGTTATAAGCTCAAAAATCCGTCGTTAAATTTTTTTAACGACGAACCTAGCTAGTTCGTCGTTGGTTTTGTCGTAACATCTTCCGACGTTATTGGTATTAATAACGATGTTCATCGTGAATTTAAAACGACGAAATGAAAGTTTTTCGTTACTAATTAACGACAAACTAATAGTTTGTTGTTACTTATTAACGAAAAACAGATAGATCGACATTATTCTTATTCAATAACGACAAACAAAGAGTGAATAACGACAAAAAAGTCGACATAAAGAGAGATTCGATTTGGTAGCAAAATTTGAATTATCGACCAACAACGACAAATATTTCTTCGTTAATATAATTATATAAGATAAAAATCTTTCATTGTTAATATGAAATCTGCTAATTTAACATGTTATTTATTCACAATCATAAAAAATATAATAGAATGCACTAAATTTATATTAAACAATTTATAATAATCAAGCTCAATATACATCAAAACATCCAAACTAATAAGATTAAATCAATACTAAGAGTTAAACATAAATAATTTCATGTTCTAAATAAATAAATAAAATGATTTGCACCAAAGAAAATCTAAATTGAACGTGTGGCAACTTCCCATCTCGAATGAACTTCTTAGTCTAGTCCATCTTGTGAAGTAGGAATAGTATCATTAAGCTGCGAGATCCACATATCTTGAAACTTTTTCATCACGCACAAGCAGATTTGAAGACGGATACTCCCATTTTGAGTATAATCCATATGTCATTATATCACATTCACACAAACAAACCTAGATGTTAGATATCAAATAACGATTCAAACCATAAGAAGGAAATTTCAGCAACTGAAATTATTGTACAAACTGTATCTGGATTCATCATTACCAAATGATGACAAGCATTTTCACTATTCAGAAAAAGTGTAGTTAGCTTATTTACCTGGTTTTGGGTGTTGTTGCTGACTGATGTTTGATTGGTAATTTCATGACCATTTGAAGAAATAACCTTGCTTTCATTAGATGATGTTTTAATGGACAAATTTTCATCACCACCACCAAACATATTAAATGTATCAAGCATCAACGGGTTGAGTAACTGTTGTAGATACATTCTGACCAGAAGGACCAACTGTTTCAACTAAACTAGACTTTGCAGCTACTTTAATAGAAGAGAGGCCATTCTTCCTGGCATGCACCAGACGTTCATATCCTTATACAACAATCAAGTAGAAAAATGAGTAAAGTCAATGTACTTCATCCCTTTCCCCGCACATTTGCAATATCATCAAATCAACATAGACTAAGAGACTGAACCTGAGACTATAAAGTTACACAGACTTACATTTATCCACTTTTAAAACCCCCAGTCGATTCACTACAATGATTATGGATAAACCGGAAGTGGAGTTCCACAAAAAAAGGCAGCTCAACATACATTGAAACATACTGAGCATATCACTGTAACTGAAATAAGTATCGGCCCATACATTTGAGAGGCCCATGGTAAAATTAAAATTTTGGGCCCAAGTCCACTATTAAATTTGAGAGAATTTTTTTTTGAGGCCTTTTTTTCTATAATGGCCCAAAAAAAATTCGTGAGCCCTAGGTCGTCGCCCAGGCCACCCTTGCTTCTGGGCCGGCCCTGACTGAAAAAGAACATCTCAAACCAGGGCACCACATCAGACACCAAGATAAGGAGCTTCTAAACTGCAATGAGAGAAATATAGATCTTTGACCCGAGAGATTAATGTGTAACTAAAGCTCTATTAGTATGAAGCTTCTTTAGGAGAATTGAATGTTAAATTAAGTTGAGGAAATACTGAACAATCAGTTTATTTTCAGGTGCTTAATGTCAGTTTAGGAAACCAATGATCTTAACAGTAGCATCAAAATATATTAACAGAGAAGTCACAAGGAGTTTGTGGACCACGTACTCAAGTGTAACTGTTAACGTAGTGAAATGCAAGGAAAATTGGTAACAATAGAATATATTATTATTTCAACAAAGAGAGATACCTCAATATCTCATATTGTCCAGAATATAATCTAACACCTTCTTAGTAACCATGGCAAATTATATAGGCTTTTCACGATTAGTATTCTACATTTTGGAGGGAATGTAAATACATGGAAATAGGGATCACAATTGAACAAGTAAACATTGAAGCAGGACAAAAAGTGTTCCTTTTCTGGCAGTGCCGTCTCGAATGAACTCGTTTTAATTAAAAATAACAAAATAAATATTTTTCCTTTTCAATATAAAATTTAGGCTTGGTCTATATGAACACGTTTTTTTTTGTTAAATGCACACTATTCTGTACGGTAAGAGTTGCAGTACACTTCTGTGCGTTAAGGATTACCGCACCAAAGGACTCTGGGGCATTGTTGGAAAATTTTCGGAAACTTATACGACGGTGGTGCGGTAACAATTACCGCACAGATCTGTGCGGTAACAATTACCGCACAGATCTGTGCGTTAACAATTACCGCACCAGATTAATACGAGATTAAGCAAACAAAAATTTAACTTCTGATGTACTTAAAACCTGTGCGGTAATTGTTACCGCACATGATTTTTTTTTTTTAAAACAAATAAATTTAAAAAATAATAATTAAAATATGAATAAACCTGTGCGGTAATTGTTACCGCACAAGTTTTATATATTAAAAAAACAATAAAGTGGTGCGGTAACTCTTACCGCACCACTTTAAATAATGAATAAACCTGGTGCGGTATTTGTTGCCGCATCGGTTTTTTTTAATAATTATTTGAAAATAATTAAATTAAATTTTTAAGAAAATAATAAATATAATCTGTGCGGTAACTATTACCGCACAAGTTTTTTTTTGAAAAAATGCCCGTTGGAATTTTATGCCCGTTGGTGCGGTAATAGAGGTTGAGCTCTCTTGTTGAAGTTTTACAATGCACACCACAATGTCTTATAATTATGAGAGTAGTGAGGATGATGGTAACGACAATTGGATATCAGGGGTCGTGGAAGAAGAATACGAAGTCGATGAAAAAGAGGAAGTGGACGAAGAAGACGAAGAAGTCGATGAGGAAGTGGACGAAGAAGAGGAAGAAGGCGAAGCAAATGTATCAATTGCATTAGACGATTGGACTTCGTTACCGATTTTGGTTAGTATATTATGAATTTAAATTTTGTATTTAATTGCATGAGATTTAGGTTAATTAGTTAAAATTGCGTATCTAATTAATGTAGTTTAATCAATATAGGAAGAAGACTTTAGACCACATTTTAGTACTGCGCAAATGTGGGATAGTAAAGAAGAGATGATGGAATGGACAAAACATAGAGCAAGGGATTTAATGATAGTTTTGGTACATCGTACATCTAGCAAATATTGCGTTGATTTTGTATGCGATAGGTTTGGAAAACCTAGATCGGGTAGGCTGAAAGTGAATTTAAAAAATCCAGAATTGCCGGTTCCGAGGCTTCGTCACCGAAAATCGAAGAAATGTGGTTGTACATTTGAGTTATATGGGGTTCGTATAAAAGAAGGGTCTTATAGTTATAAATGGATCGTGAATGTTGTAGAAGGTCGTCACAACCACACCCTTCCTAATAGTTTTCATGGGAATTCATTCGTGGGTAGAATGAGCAAAGAGGAGGAGAAAATAGCAAGGGAAGCGGGGGATGATCGCAAGACGCCCAAAAACATACTTATTCAGCTTAGGAAAAGAGACCCGCAAAATGTGACATCCATGAAGCAGATTGCCAATTTTTTGCAGAAGATCAATTTTGAAGATCGTGGTGAATTGTCAGTTACTCAGTGGTCTCTAAATTTTCAGAAAGAGAACAAGTATTTTTGTCAACCTTTGAGGAACACGAGGACGAATGAGGTTGAAGTCCTTTTTTTCGCTCACCCGGAGTCGATTCGTTTGTTCAGGAAGTTTCCTCACGTGATTATCATGGATGCCACATACAAGACAAATAGGTATGATATGACTTTAGTGGAGATGGTTGGTTTCACTTGCACGCACAAGACGTTCAACATCGCATATGCATTCATGGCTCAGGAGACAGTAATGCATTACAAGTTTGTGATGATGTGCGTTCATGAGTTGTGTAGAAATTTGGGAGTGATGTCGAAGGCTATAATGACCGACTGTGAGAAGGCTTTGTTGAGAGCAATCAAACTTGTGTTCAAAGACACTGATGTGAAGCAACTATTGTGTTGGGTGCACATTAAGCACAACATCCAGTCACACGCAGAAAAAGTGATTAAAAATACTAAAAGGGCGGAGAACTTTGTTACGAAATGTTGGGGTATATTTTGCTCGAGCACCGAAGAAATCTACGAAGAGAGGTTGAGAAAGCTGAGAGATTCATGGAAGAAGAGCATTGTTGGTTACGTTGAAAAGTACTGGTTTACTCCGTACAAGAAGTTCATAGTTAGAGCGTGGACAGACTACACTCTTCACTTTCACACAAGGACTACAAACAAGTATCTTTGTTTGTTTAGTTGTTAATTTGGACCACCATATTATTTATGCTAATGATTAGAAATTGTGTTTATTTAGGGTGGAGGGGATGCATAAGGTGTTGAAAGAAATTGTGGGTTCTAGTAGAGGAGGCTTCAACAGAGTGATCGTGAGGATCCACCATGCGGTCATAGTTCAGATGGACCTGATTAGGGCGACGATGAACCAAGCACTTACCACTCGGCAAATGGTCTTTGATGACCCAACCTTTCCTCCTGGCATTCGAATGTTGTTTTCAAGGCTATTTTACCGAGTGTCAGATAGGTGTTTTCTGTTGTTGTTGGAAATGTACCAGCAAATATTGAAGGAGGAGTATTCAAATGTTTGTGATGATCATTGGGTTCGAGATTGTCTTGGGATGCCATGCGTACACGATCTTGCTAGGGCAATCATTTCAAAGACACCTCTTGTTCTGGATGATTTTCATGACTTTTGGAAGGAACTGAGATGGGAAGATGATGCAATAAATTTGTCCTTACCCGACGACAATCGTTCAATGTCTATTCCGGAGATCAGAATGCGTGAAATGTGGGCGAAATGGGAAAGTGGAGATTTGAGGGATGGAACTCTATTCAGATTAAGTGAGTTGTACATTGACTTGGAGCATCCGGAACAAAGTTCTTTGGTAGAGCCAACAAACTTGTTTAGGAAAGGAAAAGGAAGGCCGCCGGGATCAAAGAACAAGGAGAAGCAGCGAAATGGGAATTCTCCTCCGAGAGAAAAGAGGGAAAAGAGTTACCACGAGTACGTTAGAGAAGACTTAACAAATACTGAGAATGCGCAAAAAGTCGCAAAGGAGAAGGCAAATAGGCAAAGTGAACGACCAACTTGTCCTAAAAAGCAAGCAAGTCAAGTGTCGTTCGACTTCGGATCACAGTCCCAACCTGAACCATTGTTTTCAGAGACCATCGATTTAGAAGACGAAGACATGAATGTCGTGCCCCTAAGAGCTTGCTATCCAGATCGAAACGAAACAGAGGAAGGAGAAGATGAAGAAGAGATTGAAGAAGCCATAAGTTATATGGGGGTGAACTTGGGGGTGAAAAATATTGACTACTTTTGGCTTTCCTACATGACTTCTGTGAAAGATGTGCGTTCAGACGGACATTGTGGGTATCGGTCAATGGCTCAACTTACGGGTATGCAACAGAGTCCATATCGTATGATCCGTGCTGCGTTGGCAGCGGAGCTTCTTGGAAACAAAGAGACATGGGAGCCCATACGACGTGGACTACGGGTAGGAACATGGGATGATCTTATTGCTCAAGTTAACTACATGAGAAGTCCTTGTGAGAGACCATTTTGGATGGACATGCCATTTATGGGTTTGGTGTTTGCCACAGTGTATAATGTTGGTTTAGTGCAACTATCCTGGGATGCGCCGTGTTTATGCTTGCCAATAAGGCAGTCTACAGTGAGCCCTGGTCCTCCACAGAAGAATTTTGGGATAGCTCTTGTCGGATGCAGTAATCACTGGATACCGGTAAGTATCTGTGGTAATCTAAACAAACGTCATGAAACGTCGAAATCATTTATATTTATTGATTAATTTTCTTTGTATATCTAGGTTTGGCTCCGTGATGGGGCACCATTGCCACGTTGTTCCGGTTCGTGGAGAAGATTTGCAGATGACAACATCAAGTGGTGGGAAGGGATATATGCTGGCCAAGTGGACTTGTTTCGACAATACCGCTTTACTGCTGAAAAGCGTATGGACTACATGACTTGATTTGTAATAGTTTAGTAGCCTTGATCTTTAGACTTCGATTGGAATTGATTTATAATATGTAATGACTTGTCTTGTCTGCTTTGAAATATGTAATGACTTGTCTTGTTTGCTTTAAATAGTGTTTTCAGTAGAGTTAGATGAGGTAGGTGAAACAGTGAAGTGAAATCAGTGAATCCATAAACTACAACACACTCAGCATAAATTAAAAAGACAACAGACTCATTAAGGAAAGACAACAGACTCATTCTTGAAATTTAAACTAAACACAGACTTAACAGAGATTCACTGATTTGATACCAAGATCCCTAATCGGAGTCACTGTCATAAAAACTAGGAACAGGGTCATTGGGAAACCTCTGTTGTATCCAGTGTTTGGCTACTTCAATACTCTTAGCTTGGTGAAAATATATCAGCTTCAACTGCTGGTCAGCTATTTCCTTCAACAGTTTTGCAATGACTCGGAGATGATGACTGTCGTATTCTGGCTCAAGATACACGATCATGTAGTTACACTGACATGTGGTATACCTTCGTCCATACGTATGGGGATTGTTCTTGTCATTACCAGTGAACACCTTGATAGTTCTTGAGCACCTTCTACTCGGGCACTGGATCTCACTGCCTTCTGCTGGAACTGGGGAGGATGAAGATGATGCCATGGTTGTTTGAATCTGTAATACAAAGTAAGAAAACATGTTAGAAACAATGAAGATATCTAACGAAATCAGTAAAAAATGAGACTTTTAATTGAAATACAGAGTAAGAACTTGAAACCTAATTATTTTACGGCGCAGTGAGAATGAGATAATAGGGTTCACTGAGGCAGTGAATTTATAGCCGAGGTTTTACTAGGGTAACTTAGATTTGGGCCGATGTAGACAAAAGGTCCACAACAACAAAGGCCCAATAACGTAATTCGGTCATCCAAAGGTGACTTACAGCTGTGTGGTAGCTGTAACACACTCAAGCAAAATATGGTGGTGCGTTAGCAATAAACGCACAACTGATAACACAACTTCGTCAAGATCCAACAGAAAAATCTCAGCCCAACAAAGACGACCAACCCAACATTCAAGCCCAACCCAAATTCTGGTGCGTTAACAATTAACGCACAGAATCTGTGCGTTAATTGTTAACGCACAGATACTGGCGCGTTAACACTTAACGCACAGATTATGTGCGTTAATTGTTAACGCACCAACCCTTTTACCCAGAATCAAATGTTTCTGGTGTTTGTAGGGTTTAGGGTATTAGGGTTGGTGCGGTAACTGTTGTTTTCTTATACTATTTGATATTATAAAAAGTTTTATGACCCAAAGTAATGTTATACTACTGAAATATGTCGTTATTGAGAGTTTTGTGAATAATTTTATCAAGTTTTACTAATGTAATATGAGATTACGAAGAGTTATATGATAAAAAATCATATTATACTAATGAAATACGAGGTCAGTTGAGTCAAACGATAACAATTAAGTGTTAAACTAATGTTATATGATGAAATAAACACATTATATGAAGTTCATTTTAGTAACGAAGTGGTATCACATACATATGAGTATAACTATACAACTTATATACTTGAGAGTAGTAGCATACAGGTGAAAGTCTTCGTTTACATACTTCTAAGTGTTAAAGTTGTTAATTTCTTATAAAAACGATAGCGTTTGCTTGGTAATGCTCAAATATTAATGTTACATTTCTTGACTTTTACGTTTTAAGTGCTTATTAAGCCGTTTTATGTCATTTTTTGTCGTTTTTTGTGTTTGGGCCTCATTCAAAATTCATTAGGCCTTATTAGGCCCGTTGACGTTTTCGATAATAATTTTTCGATTCCGAAAAATGAAAATAACTATTCGCCGTATTTGTTGTCATGTTACAATTTCAAAATTTCGATTTTCATCGTTTCAAGGCATTAAAACGATATGGGCCCAAACTATACACATATGACATCCATTATCCATTACCCACTATCATTATCCATTATCCACTATCCATTATCCATTATCCATATTTCGATTTGGCTTGTTTTATATCGTTTTGAGTCGATTTTTTTCGTTTCTTAGTCGTTTCGAGACGTTTTGAACCATTTTTATCAATATTTGACGTACTTGGTCGTTTTTCGCCTTTTTCAAAAAACTCAAGTTTTGCTAAGATTTGCTCAATTTGGCCATATTATGCCATCATTTTGGCCACTTTTTTACACTTTTTTACAACTTGTTCGGAATTCCTTCAAATTTCGATTTGGCTTGTTTTATATCGTTTTGAGTCGATTTTTTTCGTTTCTTAGTCGTTTCGAGACGTTTTGAACCATTTTTATCAATATTTGACGTACTTAGTCGTTTTTCGCCTTTTTCAAAAAACTCAAGTTTTGCTAAGATTTGCTCAATTTGGCCATATTATGCCATCATTTTGGCCACATTTTTACACTTTTTTACAACTTGTTCGGAATTCCTACAAATTTCGATTTGGCTTGTTTTATATCGTTTTGAGTCGATTTTTTTCGTTTCTTAGTCGTTTCGAGACGTTTTGAACCATTTTTATCAATATTTGATGTACTTGGTTGTTTTTTGCCTTTTTCAAAAAACTCAAGTTTTGCTATCAATATTTGACATCACTCCAAGTCACGACCCTCATTCCCACTACTTTGCCCACTACCTTGGCCTTTCTCGTGGATTGAATGCCGAAAAAGCTGAGATTGACGAACCGGAGCTGGAGCCATCGGTGGAGCCCCGTCAGTCAAAACTCCAAGGAGACGCCTCATGAACTCATCAATATCTGCAGGCCTCCTCTCTGGTGGTGTCTCCAAGAAAGCTCGAATCTCACAAGTCACTAGCTGGGTCCGCTATATTAACAACATTTCAAAACATTACAATCAAATATACTAATTGAATGAATATGACTAATAAAATTTATAATCGTACCGCAAAACTGTCAACCGAAGGTGGAATACGCAGCGGACCAACTGGACGATCGAGTCTACGTGATCTGGGATCCACCAGAGGATGAGAAACTCGATCATACCAATCGAGATAATCATCTGTGACTGCCCAATAGTACGTCGCTCGTGGCTCCCGAATCTGTATCAAAGGCCTGGGGTCCTGATCCCACACACCAAGCAGATCCTTCTCAAAGCCAACTGAATAATGCGTCAGCCTGTTGTTACGTGTCACCTGGATGGGCTCTGGGGGAGGATCTGGGATACCCTGCACATGTCCAAACTGTCGCAGCAGGTGACCTGGCTGATAGAGCTCCTCGATGTCCAGACAACGGAGAATGCCCTCAAACAAAGACGAGGCGTACTGCGGAAGTCTGAAATCCACATTTGAAAAGGGAAACCAGTTAACCTGCAACAAAACATTACAAAACAGTTAGTATAGTTTACATTCACACAATATAACGAAAGCATACATTCTTAAAATCTGACCTCCTCATAACTAACACGGTCAAGCATTCCACGAATGGCAACCAAACGATCCGTGCTCTTCCCCTGTGGCACCTCTCTGCCCTCCCTCATAGCAGCTGCGGCGTGGTCCATAGAAAGTGGATCTGTCACAAAATGTCCACGAAAATGTGGAAAATATGCCCAGATCCACGACTGCAAAAAAAGGATAATTAGAACTCGACTTCCTAAACATAGCCAATCGTATAGTTGTTTGCGTACTAACCCGCAAAAGAATGCCAGAACTCCCCATCCCCATAGCCAATCGCCTCGACGCCTGTCCAAGGTTGCGATACAGATGAGCTAACACTCCAGCTCCCCAAGCATATCGGCCAGTGCTGTCGTGGTCGGCCAAAAGAACTAACCACCAGTGTTTGACTGTTGTAGTCGACTTGTCCACTAGAACTGTAGTGCCGAGAAGCAACAGTAAGTACATAGACGCAATGAGGCTCTCATCTCTCTGTCCATCCTCCATCCGCATCATATCCTTCAATCTCTGCTGAAGATAACCCAAAGGAATGCCTCCATCCCTATACCAAGTCTTCACCAGTGCCTCCTCTACGTGAAGCATCTCAGCAACAAAAGTGAAGATCTCCTCCTTGCTCAAAACTGAGCTACAACTCCTGCCATGTATAGGCAGCGACAGGATCTCAACCACATCGTGAAGTGTAGGACCAATCTCTCCAAATGGAAAATGAAATGTGTTGGTTTCTGGGTGCCATCTCTCGACGAAAGCAGAAACCAACACATGATCGACAGGACCAGACCCGATATAGCGTAGATCAGTCAATCCAGATCGCTCTGCAAGCTGAAACCACGAATCTGGACCAGGTCTCCTAAACGCCTCTAGTGGAGTGCAGTAGGCGGTGTGGAAGCGAACCTTGACGACCTTCCGTGTCTGAAAAAAAAGTAAAAAAATAACACAGTTACTTCTACAGAATGCCAAAATATTTCACATATGAACATTATAGTTCAAATACATACCAAATCAAGAGGAGTCTCGCCTTCTGGAAGATCAGCAGGCTGTGGAAAATCAGCATGATCTGCAGCACGTCCACGTCCACGTCCTCGTCCTCCGCGTGGAGCGCGTCCACCTCGCGCTGGAGGATCAGCAGCGTCTGCATCAGCAACATCATCATCTGCCTGAGCTCCTCGGCCTCCTCGCTGTCTCTGTATAAATGGAGGAAGAGGATGGGGGCCAACTGAAATCACAGGTGCGGGAGGATCAACAACTGTAAGCTCATAAATAGCCCTGGCGATGTGCGTCTCATAACTCTTCAGCAACTCATTTGTAAAAGGACCTCCGGGCATCCAAGGTACAGCAGGAGGTGGTACAGTCGGGGGAGGTGGTACATCTGGCGTAGGAGACGAAGGACCTAAATCTGTAGGAGCTGGCGATGAAGGCCCCATACCAGCATGATCCTCTGAAATAATAGGAGGGTCGTCTCTCCTAAGCTGATCTGTCGGTATCTCGGGATGAGATACAATATAATTTGTACCTAAACCCTCACCGTCTCCCAGCATATCATCATCCAAATCAATAGCGGTATCATCGACGTCCATATCCTCCTCCTCACTCTCACTGTAATCCTCATCATCAGCAGACGGATCAACATCTAGACCACAATCCCTAACTGCCCCAGTATCTGTAAGTGCACCAGTAACATCAGTGGGTATCGAACTAGAAGCATTCAGCTGGTCTCGAGCAGTAGCAAAACTCTGACGTATGGACGTTGTAATCTCCGTCCTCCTAACACACTCTGCAGCAACAGGAGCCCCCGGAACAAAACCACTAGAAGCCATCGTATCTCGCACCCCCTAATGTTGTTGTTATAGCGTAACGTTATTTTCATAGCGTTACAAAAATAACGTCAAATTCAAAAACGTCTTTTCTATGACGTCGTAACGTTACAAACAGTTGTTGTAACGTCAATCCTAATCAAAATCATCTCTAATTTCTAAACATTTTGTTCATAACGTTACGAAATTAACGTTATAATTCGCCTAATTTCAATACTTTATATACTAATAATTCATAACGTTACAAAATAAGAGAAGAACAATGTCATATTTCATAAAATAATTAATTCATTAATTTTACAATATAGAATGTCATATTTCATAACATTATGAAATTATTATATTTCATAACGTTATAAAATTTCATTAATTTCATAACGTTACGAATAAATTAATTAATTTCATAATGTTACCAAATAATATAATTTTATAACGTTACGCAATAAATTACTTAATTTCATAACGTTACGCAATAAATTACTTAATTTCATAATGTTATAAAATAAATTAAATAAATTTATAACGTTACGAAATTAAATAACTAATTTCATAACGTTATAAATTTAATCAATTAATTAAATTAAATAAATTGATAACGTTACGAAATTTATTTAAATATTTCATAACGTTATCAAATATTATTAAATTCATAACGTTATGAAATTAAATAACTAATTTCATAACATTATCAATTTAATAAATTAATCAAATTAAATAAATTGATAACGTTATGAAGTTTATTTAAAAATTTCATAACGTTATCAAATATTATTAAATTCATAACGTTATGAAATTAAATAACTAATTTCATAACGTTATAAATTTAATAAATTAATTAAATTGATAACGTTACGAAATTTATTTAAAAATTTCATAACGTTATCAAATATTATTAAATTCATAACGTTATGAAATTAAATAACTAATTTCACAACGTTATAAATTTAATAAATTAATTAAATTAAATAAATTGATAACGTTACGAAATTTATTTAAAAATTTCATAACGTTATCAAATATTATTAAATTCATAACGTTATGAAATTAAATAACTAATTTCACAACGTTATAAATTTAATAAATTAATTAAATTAAATAAATTGATAACGTTACGAAATTTATTTAAAAATTTCATAACGTTATCAAATATTATTAAATTCATAACGTTATGAAATTGAATAACTAATTTCATAACGTTACGAAATAAAATAATTAAACTATTTAAAAACATTACAAAAGTTATAGAATATTTAATAAAAATACATACTTGATGTAGATCTACGGGAGTCCAAAAAACTTCCGGTTGCGCCTCGGTTTGAGCCTTGGTTTGTGGATTCAACCTTCTATTTGCTCGAGTAGCGTACCCGGGACCGACGTTTTGGACAGGTCGCTTTCGGTTTCTTGGCCTCGGAGTGGGTTCGGGTGCGGGTATCGGGGCGGGTTGGGCTGCTGGTATCGGGTCGGGTCGGGCAACGGGTATCGGGTCGGGTCGGGCTATGGGTATGGGATCGGGTCGGGCTCGGGATTTTGGCCGGCTCCGGGCACCACCACTGTACCTCAGTGGCACCTCCACTTCCTCCTCTTCTTCTTCCTCCACAGCCAGCCATGGTGTCGTTGTCAACGGAACCTCCATTGTCGGAGCTGCTGTGGGGGGGACTTCGGGCGGATTTTGGGGGCCAGAAGAACCGCCATGGTCGGGGCAACTCGAATCCATCCTCTATTGAAGGTTTTGATGGGTTAATCGGCGGGAAAAGGAAGAGAAGACGGCCGACGACTTTTAGGGTTTGGCGGCGGCGATTTTTGACAGAGGAAGAGGAAGAAGGTCGGGGGAGAGGGAAAGTTTTTTTTTTAAATATGTAACTTGGTGCGGTAAGAGTTACCGCACCATTTTATATTTTTTTACTACGTAAAATATGGTGCGGTAAGAGTTACCGCACCACTTTATTGTTTTTTTAATATATAAAACCTGTGCGGTAACAATTACCGCACAGGTTTATTCATATTTTAATTATTATTTTTTAAATTTATTTGTTTTTTTAAAAAAAAATCATGTGCGGTAACAATTACCGCACAGGTTTTAAGTACATCAGAAGTTAAATTTTTGTTTGCTTAATCTCGTATTAATCTGGTGCGGTAATTGTTAACGCACAGATCTGTGCGATAATTGTTACCGCACCACCGTCGTATAGGTTTCAGAAAATTTTCCAACAATGCCCCGGAGTCCTTTGGTGCGGTAATCCTTAACGCACAGAAGTGTACTGCAACTCTTACCGCACAGAATAGTGTGCATTTAGCAAAAAAAACGTGTGCATATAGACCAAGCCAAAATTTATAGTATAAAAATAACTAATTACTACTATTAGGAAATAATATCTTGTAGATATATTAGGCTGTTAATATATCTTTGGCTTGGAGAATAAGTTGTCCTAGTATATATTGTAACCTTTCCTATCAATGAAAGCACATCAGTATTTTTCCCAAATCTTCTTTACATGGTATCAAAGCTAGGGTTTTAATTTTTTTTTTCTCCTCAGCCGCCGCCAACCACCTTCTTGGCCGCCGGTAATCACCACCATACCACTGCTCGTTGGTTTGATTCTCCTCCTTGAATCATGTCCATCGATGATTTAACTACAGAACCCATCATCCCCACACATTCTCCCTACTACCTTCATCCGTCAGATCATCTGAACCTTAATATTTGTCCAGTTGCTCTTAAAGGCGACAACTATTCTGAATGGGTTATAGCCATGTGTCATTCTCTCCAGGCCAAGCGCAAGATCGACTTCATCGATGGTCGTGTCCCAAAGCCATCTCCTATAGATCCAAACTACGAGAATTGGATCAGCGTCAATGCAATGCTCGTGACTTGGGTGATTCAGACTATCGATCCTTCTCTTCGTTCTTCAATCACCTATTACGAAACGGTTGCTGAACTTTGGCAAGATCTCCATCATCGTTTTTCTGTTGGCAACGAGACTCGCATCATTCAATTGCGAGGTGAACTTGGAAATTGTCGTCAAAACGGCAAATCAATCTCTATTTACTATTCTGTCTTGAAGAAACTATGGGAGGAACCGCATTCTCAAGATCCTCCTCGTGCTTGTGTTTGCGGGGGTTGTACTTGCTCCATCAACACTCAACTGATGCAAGATCGTGAAAAGACTCAAGTTCATCAATTTCTTCTTGGATTGGATGAAGGCTTCAATAACCTTCGTTCAACTTTGCTTACTATGGAACCTTTACCTCAGATTTCTCGTGTCTACTCTCTTGCAATCCAGGAAGAGCAGCAGCGCACAACAGTTCGTCTACACGAACCCCAACCTGATTCATTGGCTCTTGCTGCAAGATCCACATCTCGTCCGTCTTCTAACCCCTCATATGTTGATCGTAAATCTTTATTTTGTACTAAATGCAATCGTACATGGCACGATTTGGCTTCATGCTTCAAAGTTATAGGGTACCCGGAGTGGTATCCCGGTGGACGAGGCACAGGTCTCCAAGTGGAAGGTATAGATTTTACTGAGACTTTTGCTCCTGTAGCTAAGATGTCTTCTGTTTGGGTTTTCCTTTCAGTTTCTGCTATTAAGGGTTGGCATCTGCATCAAATGGATGTTCACAACGCCTTCTTACATGGTGATTTGGAAGAGGAGGTATACATGAAGCTTCTGCCAGGATTTCCAGCATCTGGAACAGGTCGTGTCTGCAAGCTGCAAAAGTCTCTTTACGGGTTGAGACAAGCACCTCGTAATTGGTTTGCCAAACTGGCTAATGCTTTAAAAATTTTCGGCTTTCAGCAAAGTAAGGTTGATTACTCCTTGTTCTCCTTGACTCGATCTGGTACTAGTCTGCATGTTCTTGTTTATGTTGATGATCTTATTGTTGCTGGAGATGATCTATCATCGCTTGAGCGTTTCAAGCAATATTTGGGCACATGTTTTCATATGAAGGATTTGGGTAATCTCAAATACTTCCTTGGTATTGAGATTGCTCGAAACTCCTCAGGTATTTTTCTATCCCAACGCAAGTATGCTCTGGATATACTTACTGAAAGTGGCCTTCTCGGGGCCAAACCTTGTGATTTTCCTATGGAGCAACATCATGACTTAACTCTTACCGAGACTCCTCTCTTTGCTGACCCCGAGCGATATCGACGTCTCATTGGTCGTTTGAGTTATCTGACTATTACCCGGCCTGAGCTCAGCTATTTTGTGCATACTTTGGCACAATTCATGCAGTCTCCTCGTCAGGCCCATTGGGATGCCTCTGTACGGATTTTGCGTTATTTGAAGACCCATCCCGGGCAAGGAATTCTTCTCTTTGCATCAAGTTCCTTGCAACTCACTGCTTATTGTGATTCTGACTGGGGAGCATGTCCCATTACTAGGCACTCGGTCACATGATATCTTGTTCTACTTGGAGAGTCTCCCATTTCTTGGAAGACAAAGAAGCAGCCAACTGTATCCAGATCTTCTGCTGAAGCTGAGTATTGTGTTATGGTTGTCGCCTGTTGTGAGCTGATATGGCTCAAGTCCTTACTTCGTTCTCTAGGAGTTGTGCACTCATCTCCGATCCGACTCTTTTGTGACAGTCAGGCAGCTCTCCACATTTCCTCTAATCCAGTTTTTCATGAGCGAACAAAGCATATAGAGATCGATTGTCACTTTGTTCGTGATCTTGTTCAGGAACGTCAGGTGTCTTTATTCCATATTCGCACTGCTGAACAACCCGCAGATATTTTCACCAAGGCTTTGGGCAACACTCAGTTCATGTCTTACTTCCCAAGTTATCCGTCGTTGATCCACACACTCCAACTTGAGGGGGAGTATTAGGAAATAATATCTAGTAGATATATTAGGCTGTTAATAATATATTTGGCTTGGAGAATAAGTTGTCCTAGTATATATTGTAACCTTTTCTATCAATGAAAGCACATCAGTATTTTTCCCAAATCTTCTTTACAACTACATATAACTATGAATAAGATTAAACAAGTTAAATTTTTACACCAACTTTCAGTCTTGTGTATTATACAGTATATACAATAAAGAAAAACATGTGTATTATATTGGGGCCTACGAAAAAGAAGAAGTTAGTTACCCTACTTTTAATATACATAAAACTGTAAAAGATAAAAAAGAAATAGGGGTACTTTGATTCTCTCTGGAATAGTGGGGCCGACACAAACAAAGTTTTTTTAACAAGAAAACAAAAGACTTTATTGCTAAACACAATACAAGCCTAAATCATCTTCACGGATGATCTTGAGAAACTCCTTCAAACAGGGTCTTCCAGAGGGAGACGCTGAAAAGAAGTTGCGCAGAGCTAAAAGCCCTTCTTCAGAATGTTGGGTGTTCCAATAGGAGATTCCTTCCCTAAATTCTTCAATATTTAAGTCCTTCGAGGCCAGGTAATATGTAGCTCTATTGACCCTTCTGCTAATATGATTGAAACTGACTTCATCAAAAGACGAGGAAATGGCTTTGATGTCAATCAGTAAAGTCTGAATCTCCCAAGGAGGCGGTTTTGTGGACTTTAGATATTTGACGACGGTTGCATTATCACTTTCAACAATAATGCGTTTGATGTGAAGACGAACAGCAGCTCAAATCCCTTGAAGAATCGCAGCTGCCTCAGAAACTAAAATTGATGAGCAAGGAATCCCTGCTTGCTCCACATAAGAGGTCTCCCCTGCAGAGCTACGAAAAATAAAACCTAAAAAACAACTACTATTTGCCCTTTTGGAGCCATCACAATTAAGTTTAAAGACACCATCCAGAGGTTTAATCCAAGCTTTTTTCCTATTCGTATTTTTGTTCTTCTTAGGGATATTATGATTGGTAGGGGAGTTGAGGGTAGATTTCCATTCTAGATACCGAAACAAGGCCAAATTTCCAACCTCTTGGTTGGTCGGATTATTTTGTGTAGAACTACTTCGGAAGATGTTGTTATTGCGAGTATTCCAGAGGGTCCACCAAATGAAGAAACCTAATTCTGCATTAATGTTATTGTGACAAAAATGCTGGAAAGAAGTCTTAAAATTTGAAGAGAAGTTAAAGTTGCAGATTATAATTGCCTAAAGAGTTTACATGATTAAAGACATTAATCGTGGCAGGACAACAGAAGAAAAAATTATTTTTGTCTTCATCAGTAGAATGGCAGAGACTGCAAATAGGGTAAACTTTATGAAAGTGTCGATTTAGGCGTTCAGTAGTAGGGAGACAGTCTGAGAAAGCTTTCCAAAGAAAATTTTGTATTTTTGGCGGGATCTTTGATTTCACGACAACTGAAGAATCTAGATCGGGTTGTGGAATGGGTCTAATGAGTCGATAAGCTGTTTTAACTGAGAACTTGCCATCTTTAGATGGATTCCAAATGATATTGTCAAGTATAGGTGTTAGCGGGATACATATAGTGACAATCTTATCTAAAATGGGGTGGGAGTAGAACAGTAGAGAGTTTGTGGTAATCCCATAGAAAGTCGTGGGTGAAGTACTCAGAAACCTTCTGATCTCTGGGCATATGGTGTCGGAAGTTGGAAATGTCACATTCTGGGATCCATTTGTCTGTCCAGAAATTAATGCTCCTTCCATCTCCAAGCTGCCAGGAGATGCCCTTTTTGAATTCTTCTAGGAGGAGTAAGAGTCGGCTAAATTGCCATGATTGTGATGGTTTACGGGTTAAAGAGAGAATATCATAGTTGCTAAAATACTTATCTTTAATAATAGAGACCCAAACATTATCTGGTTGAGCAAGGATTTTCCAGATGAGCTTCATTTGAAGGGCGCGGTTATTGTCCCACGCTTTCCGGATCCCAAGACCACCAAGAGTCTTGGGCTTACAAATGTTATCCCAGTGAAGAAGAGAGTGAGATGATTGGTTTTTCTTATTCCATAAGAAATTTTTGTTAATATCATCAATCTCGTCACAAATCCCTTTAGGAAACAGGAAGCTTTGCATCAAGTAATTAACTTGAGAGACACGATTTGTTTGGATTAGCAAGGCTCCGACACAAACAAAATTGAAACTTCGAAGTCCCCGTACACGTTTTTTCGCTTTTTGCTTTATTTAGGTTTTTTTACCAACGGGGCTACACTTATTGTCCAGACCCAACTACAGATTTGCAGATATTTTGGGCCCCAAAATTTTGGGGGCCCTGAACCGTCGCCCACCTTGCACCGGTCCATCACCGGCCCTGTTTTCTAAGCAGTAAGTAACTAGTCAACAAAGATGAATTATAACAACTAATATCACAAAGACTTCAATCAATCAGCTTCTAAATTACCTTACCATACAAATACAACAATCCACAATGTTCACAAGAAATCAACAAGGACTAAAAGAGAAATTTACGAACTACTTATTTCTTAAAGAACAAATTACAGTATCCTACGCATACAAGAACATATTACACTATCCTACAAAGATACTAAAGGAGAAAGCTATGATACTAGGTTAGTAGTTCAACTGTTTCAGACAACCTAAAGAAGAAGATTCTTACAGATACTGCTAAAAATTCGATAGAAATCATAAGATCTTCAACTTCATAATCAAGCAGTTTCGCGTACATTAGAGTTGAACCAACATTTTCCATAGAACTTGGAAGAACCTTCAAGTTCGTAGAAAATAACAATTAAAGATGATGGAAGATTGATGAATGAAGAAGATGGAAGATTGATGATCGAAGACGATGGAAGATTGATAATCAAGTGCGAGAGTGTGTTGAGTTTCTGATTAAGGCTTAGGTAGAAGATGGAAGAGACGATCAAATTGTGCGTGGTTCACCAGGTAGACGGTTAGACTTTTAGATTTGAAAGAGGATCGAATTGGAAGAGAGTTTAAGGATTCCAGCCATATCTTTTAGATCTGAAAGGATTTTGGGATTCTGAAATTTAGGGTTGAAGATCTCTCGCGCCTTCGACTATCAACGACAAAATATTTCTTAATATTAAGTCATGTATTCCTAATTCTAATTTACTACTTCCAACAATTAAATTTGTCGTAATAAATTAGCATAGATAGACTATTAACGATGAAATTTTCATTTTGTCGTTAAAACTGCAGATTTTAGTAGTGAATACCTTTTCCCTTATAAATAAGTTCACCACTTATAGAGTTCTTCTTGTTATGGCCGCAACAAAGGCATTTAATGTCTATCAATCTACCTAACAATTAAAGACAACCCATTCAACCCTATTTACAACCACGTGTCATAATATTATAGGCCAAAAGTTCTAATTAAAAACAATTAATTTCAACATTTTATTTTCCCGTCTAAAACTGCTTCCCCACGTACAGTAAAACACATGGTCTCTTCACTCTTCTCTGTCAACCACCTTCCATTCCACCTTCTGCAGACTTGGTTCATCCATTTGTATCTTTCCTCCACCACCACAATATTCGTGTTCTCAAACCTTGTGCATAATCTCCTCTGACTTTTTCATCTACCTTCCTTTGCCAAGCAGTTGCTCCATTTTCCAGTTCAAATTCCGGCTAAAGCGACGATTCTAGATGGATCAGGGAGCAGCGAAGGGGGCTCCGAGGAGAGAAGCGGTTGTTGCGCGAAGAATCGCGATGGATTTCTGAGCAAGAATCTCTTTTACAAGAGAGATCTATGCTTCAACTCAGCCTTCGACAATTGGAAGCGGAATTTGAATATCGAAACTCGCTTTCAGAATCCTTATCCCCAAATTGCGCATGCGTCTGTTGCGAAACAACGATTTCTCTCACAAGTCCTCTATCGGAATCTCTCGCGCTTCCTTCGTCGTCGTTTTCCTTCACTCCCTCGACAGTCAGTGAAAAGCAAGACCCAATGCCTAAAGAGAAGACCGAGGAGGAAGAGCGCATAGAACCTGCAAAAGCTGCAAAGATGCGCAGTAAGACATTGATTGGATCCGAAGGCGAAGAGGTTAGCTTGATGGAGGTCTGGGCAATTTAAAGGAATTGTGTCCTTTAATCGAATGTGCAATTACTTATTATAAAATAAAACTATTGATAGAGATTCATAATCCAGTTATTTTAGGTAGTCATAGTGCTTTGCTAGAAGCCAACTATGATTTATGAACTTTATGTTATAAAGTTTATTGCTATTATAATTAGGTCCTATGAGGTCACACAGTAAGAGTTTATGGACTGAATATATTGGGAGAATTATTATATAAAGTATATAATATAATGTTATGTAAGATATTGAGATAGAGTTTAATAATAATAAGAAAGTGTTATTATTGATTAAAGGATAAAAGGAAAATTGTTAATTAAGGAGTTGATTATAAATAAGAGTTTATTGGAAACCCTAATGAGATAACTCTTCACTTTCTCTTCTACGTCTTCCTTTTCTCTCCCAAAACTCTTTCATCTTCAACCTAGCAATTGAGTTCGAGGGATCCAGATTTTTGCTCGGATGGACTAAGTAGAGGAGTTTCAAGTGAGGCTCTCTCCGTTGAGTGATTGAACACGCATCAAGAGGTAATCGTTTATTCTATTTCTCAATCCAATTAGTTTATGCCATAGATCTTTCATTTAGATGTTAGGAAATCGTTTCCTGCAATTCCGCTTAAAACATCTAAAAACCAACAGTGGCATCAGTTGCCTCTTGTATAAATTGATTGGATCGAATTTTAATCTGAAAAATTTGATGCATGATTATTGAGATTCAACAAAGTATAACTGATGTTTTGGAAATTTTCCAAGATAATTAACATGTGTTCGGTTTTACTAACTTTAATTCCACATTTGTAATTGTTACAATATCATGGCATCGTCAGAAGCCATCGGATCTGGGCTTTACGGAATAGTTCCGGGCGAGCCACCACAGAGGCGGCTTAAACCAACACCGAAATCATTTTGGCCGAGCCAGATCTGAACGGTTACGAACCGTATCGGGCGAGCTGAATTCTAGACACTATACGTAACGAATTCTGAAGAATGGCCGGTCTTTTGTTTTTGATGAAAAGCATGGTAGCAGGTTATTCTAGCTTCGTTTGGATCTCTTCAATAATGTCATAATAATGTCAAATTTGGCATTATAATGTCAAATTTAATGCTAAATTTGACATTATAATGACATTATAGAGGAATTTAAACGTACCCTTTTTTGTTTTCAGTGAAAAGCAAATGATAGCAGGTTATTTTGTTTGTAACGAAAAGTTAATGGTCTGTTTTTTAATACAAATCAAGATTAATGGTAAATCTCACTTAATGTTAATAAATACATTTTATTTTATACCGAAAAGTTTCGGTCAACCTAGTAATAAATGCTAGTAATGAATAATTACATTTAATGGTTATAAATATGATTTATTTTATAGAATATTTGATATATAAAGATTTAATTATTTTATAAGATATATAGATATCTTATTTGATTAATTTTGAATTAACATAATTAAATATTATCTAAGAATATTTTATTGTTTTTATTGGCAAATTATTGATTAATATTAGATATTAATTCCATTCATATTCTTGTTGAATCAAAATAATGAGAAATTGTTTCTAACTTTATATAGTTAATTTGATTAATTATTCATGCTTTTTATTTGGATAAATTGCATCTCTCAATTATATATATTATTATTGCATGTATCTTTAATATTATGCTTTCTAACTTTATATAGTTAATTTGATTAATTTCATATTCTTTAATATTATTATTGCATGTATCTTTAATATTATGATATTAATACGATCTGCGTATCGTTATGATTTTCGTGTACACGAACTGAGTATCGTTATGTATTTTTGTAATTTTAATTTATACAAGAGAGTTTGTTCAAATTTAGGTAATACAAGAAGACAAAGATCCTATGCCGGCGGAAGGATGGTGATCCAGAAAGTTAAGACTATTGAAGATTAGATCTTTTTAGGGGTCATACTAGGATCCAAAATTTAATTTTTGCATTATGTGAATGTGTTTATTATCGCTTGCATTGCATGAATGTTTGTTTATTTATATCTTTAGTTCACTTATAAGAAAAAAGATCCGGTGAGGATAAATTATTAGGTTAAGACTCAGGAAACTTTTGTGTTCATGTGTTATAATGTGTGTTCATCAGTCATAACGTCTGTGTTCATACGCCAGAGTATGTGCATATCAGAGTGTGTGTTCATATGTCACATTGTGTGTTCATTGGTGAAAATGTGTTCATACATTATAACGTGTGTTCATTCGTAACAATGTTTGTGTTCATCGTCCTTATTCCTCACCTTAAGATTCATCCTCACTGGAACCTAACCCCACTTATAAATAGACCATCATTGCATGCTAAATGTCCCTTAAAAGAATATTGAGATTATGCATTTCCATGTCATAACCATGAGACCCTTGGAATTTGTTGGATAGTTTTCGCCTAAGAGAGGTGTCCTTCTTTGACCTTGGGATAGTGCGGGTATGTCTAATAGGGGCATGTTGTCTTGATATGGTTATACTCAACAAGAGACCAAAAGACTTAGTTTTGGATCTTGAGGCATAAGGATGAGTTTTACATAATATGTGACCATCAACCAAGAATTATAAAGGGTTATAATTAGTAAATAGTTTACTTACCTTGATTACATGAGATTTGGGGAAGTGCCTAATTACGTTCAAGTTTCATCTAAGATAGGATCTTGGAATTATTTTACTCACAAAGGGACAAATTTTGTAATGAGTAGAATATGCAATAATTTGTTGTTTAGAGCATGTCTATATTAGAATTTTTGCATTTGAAGCATAATTTATCTGCATGTTTTAATTTCTGTTTTGTAGTTACTATGTCCAACGAAAACCTCAAATTTTCTCTTCACTCAATTGTTGAGAAAAACAGGCTGAATGACTCCAATTTTCTTAATTGGGAAAGGAACCTGAAAATTATTGTCATGTCTGAGAACCAAGAGAATGTCCTAGCGACTCCCATCCCAGAGTTGACTACCACTCCATCAGATGAGGAAAAGGAAAAGTACAAGACAATAAGCGAAAAGTCAAGAAGTGTGACTTGCCTCATGCTATCTGTTATGGAACCTGGTCTTCAACAAAGGTTTGAGGATCAAGATGCCTATACAATTATGAAGAATCTTAGAGATCTCTTTAAGGAACAGACAAGGATTGAGAGGTATGAGACCCTCAAGGCCATCCTACAAAGTAAGCTGGAAAAAGGAAAACTAGTGGGGCCACATGTTTTCCACATGATAGACCTGTTTGACAGGATGGTTAGACTTGGAAACCCTTATAACATTGAGATGGCAAGAAATATAATCTTGCATTCTCTACATGACGGTTTTTCTAAATTCAGGCAGATGTATCACATGGGAGCCATGTGCAAGACCCTGAATGAGTTGCATGCTATACTCAAAACAGCTGAACAAAATGTCTTGGTTGAACCTAGGAAGGATATTCTTATTGTCAAGAAAGGGAATGGGTTCAAGAAAGGGCCACAGAAGAACCAACAACCTCAATGGAAGGACAAGAAAGTTGTTCAACCTAAGAGAAACAAACCTAAAGTAAAGGTGGCTGCAAAGCATGACTGCTTCTACTGCAAGGCTAAGGGGCACTGAAAGAGAATATGCCTCAGATATCTGGAGGATAAGAAGAAGGGTGTCTCTTCTTCAGGTATTTACGTTATTGAAATCTTAACAACTAACTCCAATGATTGGGTATTAGATACCGGTTGTGGTTCTCATATTATTTCGAATGTGCAGGGACTACGAAATAGAAGAAGGTTGCAGAAGGGCGAGATAGATCTCCGTGTTGGAAAATTTAACAACTGTTGCTGCAATTGAAGTTGGAGATTATAGTCTACCATAACCTTCTGGCTTAGTTTTAGAACTTAATAATTGTTATTTTGTTCCTTCCATAACTAATAACTTGATTTTATTTTCAGTTTTGCATCGTGAGGGTTATAAACTTGTTGTTGATGATGGTTTTTCCATTAATAAGAATGGCGTTTTTTATACCCATGCACATATGACTAGTACTGGACTATACAGATTAGTGCTCAAATCGATGTATATAACGTTGATACCAAAAGGAAAAAGTCGAATGATATCAGTGAAGTCAATCTATGGCATTGTCGCTTGAGCCACATTAGCATCAAACGCATGAAGGAACTCCAAAATGTTGGTCGCCTAAAGTCGTTTGATTTTGAATCGTTTGAAACATGTGAATCGTGTCTAAGGGGCAAGATGACAAGGTCGCCTTTCACTGGCACAAGTGAGAGGACTACTGAGTTGTTAGCTCTCATACATACCAATGTATGTGGACCTATGAGCACAAAAGCTAGGAGAGGCTATCAATACTTCATTACATTTACTGATGATTTTAGTAGATATGAGTATATCTACTTAATGAAACATAAATCTGAGTCCTTTGAAAAGTTTAAAGAATTTCATAATGAAGTTGAGAAACAAACAAGCAAAAAGATAAAGGCACTTCGATCAGATCGAGGAGGTGAATATTTGAGCCACGAATTCGACCATCATTTGAGGAGTTGTGGTATTCTAACACAATTGACTCCACCGGGTACACCACAATTGAATGGTGTATCTGAGAGAAGAAATCGAACATTGTTAGACATGGTCCGCTCAATGATGAATTTTTCTAATCTTCACTAGTAGAAAAAACACTTGTTGCAGCCCCCCTGTTGAGGCGGTCACCTTAAAAACCGACGCAAAAAGTCTTATTCTACTATCTGTTGAGGCGGTCAGTCGTTTAGTTCGCTGCAACAGGTACTTTAGAGGCGGGCAAATATCCGTTCGCCTCAAATAATATTTGTGTTTTTGACTTGTTGAGGCGGTCAGTAAGGCGCCCGCCTCAACAGAGCCCAAAAATTAGAGGCGGGCAGTAAGGCGCCCGCCTCAAATGATGCGACGAAGATATTAGAGGCGGGCAGTAAGGCGCCCGCCTCAAAATAACACAAAAATTAGAGGCGGGCAGAGTTTTGCCCGCCTCAAAACTTGTCCTTTTTACCCAAATTTTTTTTGTTATTTCCCAAACCCATTTATTCCCTCTGCTGCAGGTCTGCAGCTGCTGCTCCCTTTCATTTCTTCCCAAACCCATTTCTTCCCACCTCCTCCCACGTTCTATCTCCCAAACCCATTTCTTCCCTCTGCTGCTCCCTTTCATTTCTTAAACTTCTACCCGAAACCCAGATCTAAATCAATATTGAACCCAAATCAAATGGGTTTTTGATTTTCTTCTCATCTGCCTCCATTGCTTTGGTGGTGGTGGTACTGGGACGAATGGGAAAAAGGTGGGGAGCTAGCCTGAGCGGGATCTAGCGTTGGAGGTTAAGGGGTGAGAAAAACAACGACAAGGTCGGGATCTGAGCTTGAAGGGAGAGAGAGAGAGGCGCCGGTGAGGTGGTGCTCAAACTAAGAGGGAGAAGATGGCGAGCCACGCGGATCTGGCTTTGATTGCTCAAGTTATGGGAGAGGGAGACTTGGTGGGTGGTTATCTCTTATCGGCATTCTTCTTCCCCGGAGACAAGGTGGTTATCTCTTATGGGTGGTTATCTCGTCGTCGTCGCCTCAGATCTCGTCACCTTCAACGCCGTCGCCTCAGATCTCGCCTCCTTCGTCGCCATCGCCTCAGATCTTGCCTCCTTCGTCGCCATCGCCTCAGATCTCGCCTCCTTCGTCGCCATCGCCTCAGATCTTCTCATTCTCATATCTGAAATTCATGTACATTTTATTTGAGGTTCTACCATTTTTTTGTTCGAACCTGTTGTTTCTCATTCTCAGATCTGAAGTTCTGTTCAATTTTGTAACTTATCATTACATATTGTTCGAATATAATACATGTAAATTTTGCTTTGCCATTGATGTTGTCTCTCTCAGATCCGTATCTGTTCAATTCTAGCATTTGCCATTGATATTGAGCTTCAGCAGAGACCTGCAATTTATTTTTGTTTCGGAATTAGACCCATGCGTCAGGGAAATGATTTAGAGGCAGGCAGATTGACAAACTTTAGAGGCGGGCAAAGGTTGTTCGCCTCAACAGATATATGTTTTTGAGGCGGGCAATGGGAAATTTAGGCATATTTTTTGGGTACTTGTTGAGACGGACACTTTATTAACCGCCTCAACAGACCCCCTCTGTTGAGGCGGTCACCATCCCGACCGCCTCAACAGCTCATGACCTGTTGCAGCCCCCCCTGTTGCAGCGACCCCTGACCGCCTCAACAGGGGGGTTTTTGACCGCCTCAACAGGTGTTTTTTCCACTAGTGCTTCCTACATCCTTTTGGGGTAATACCCTCACTACCGTTGCATTCAGTAGTGGAAAAAACACTTGTTGCAGCTCCCTTTTTGAGGCGGGCAAAACTTTGCCCGCCTCAACAAACATAAAAAATCGGACCTGTTGAGGCGGGCGGAATTTTGCCCGCCTCAACAAGTCCAATGTATTTAAAAACTTAACAAATTTTACCTCTTTAGTTTTATACAAGTCCACGGATCGCCATTTCAACCGTTGAATCACTAAACATCCAATGCCTCACATAAACCAAAAATTCCCTAATAAATTAAAAAAAAAACCTAATTCGTGAAAATCTGGAGAACCAGATTCAAGGGTTTCGTTTATACCCAACTTCTAATTCATCCATTAACACCACTTTCTACCCTCTCCTCTTCATCAAACTTCATCAATCTCCATCTATAATCGCTTACCCAACTTCTACCCTCTCTCTCTTTTATACAATTATACCCATCCGAATTCTCCAAATTTATTCATCCAACAATTTCCCAAGAGAACCAGATTCCTCCATTAACACCACTTTGAAGCTTTCTTCTCCATTATCACTGAACTCGGGTTTCCGCTGCAACAACCGGTGTTGGTTCTTCGTCGCCTCAGATCTCGCCTCATTCTTCGTCGTCGCCTCAGATCTCGCCTCTTTCGTCGCCGTCGCTTCAGATCTCGTCACCTTCGTCGCCATCGCTTCAGATCTCGCCTCCTTCATCGCCTCAGATCTCGCCTCCTTCGTCGCCATCGCCTTATTCCAGGGTTTCTGCAGTCACCATTGCCTCCTTCGCCATTGAGGATGGATGTGAACACCCATTGTTTTCACAATCCACTGTTTAATTGAAAGAATCCCGAAATCCGATATCTCCCATTTCCGCTTCAGGATCTCTCATTGAATGTGAAGACTGAACAAGGAGAAGATCCTTCAACGATGGCGGAACTTGAGATTGCTACTGAAGTTCTCGAAAAGAAGAAGAGGGGAAGACCGAAGGGGAAATCGAACCAGAAATTGACGCAAGAAGAAGAAGAAGATAGTCGTTCCGGTTTCGTTTCCAGATCTGGTTCTTTTGTTATTAAGGCTAGTTGTTCTTTCGTTTCCAGATCTGCAATTTCATTGTTGAATTTCCAGATCTGGTTCTTTCATTTTTCCTGTTGTAAATTTGATGTTCTTTCGTTTCATGTTGTAAATTTCAGTGTTGAATTCTAAGAAATTCGTTTCCGGTTGAATTTCAGTGTTGAATTTCCACGTCTGTTTTGATTCTCATGTTTTTAAAATTTTAGAGGCGGACGCACAAAAATCGCCTCAACAGAGCTACTCTTTTGAGGCGGGCAATGCCTTTTTTAGGCAAATTTTTGCCTACTTGTTGAGGCGAGCATTATTTTGACCGCATCAACAAGTTTTTACTTGTTGCAGCCTCTCTGTTGCAGCGACCCCTGCCCGCCTCAACAGAGGGGGTTTTGCCCGCCTCAACAGGTGTTTTTTCCACTAGTGATTCACACTATACAGGACTCTGTCAGGATCAGTTGACAAGACACCACATGAGATATGATTTGGAAAGCCTCTCAACTTGTGATTTCTGAAGGTTTGAGGATGCCAGGCTTACGTAAAGCGTTCAATGTTCTAAAAATCGGCCTAGGCGTCGATTAGTCGCTAACCATCCTTCCCGATTTTTGTGTAATCGGATTTTGTGGAATTACGTTATAAGAAACGGTCGATTTGTTTTATGTAGTCGGACCCAAGGCCGATTAATTTTTGGAGTCGGAATTACAAGGCGATTTTGAGGGTTTTCAGTATTTTAATTTCAACAGTTTACCCCTTCAAAATTTCTCATGTGCTTTGAACTTGCCGTTGCTTGAACAACCTCATGGCTCCTCCTTCCTCCTGAAATTCCGGCTTCCAAGGCGACCTCCTATTCCGGCTTCCTTCTGAAACTTCCCTCGTCGTTGTTAGTCGCTTATGTGCTGAAAGTCTGAAACTTGGGTTCAATACACAACTATACAAGGTATGTAACAACCATCTTTTTGCTTCTAATGTTGAGTTCGTTGATATTGTTTGTGCTGAGTAGTTTTTGTGTGTGCGAGTTAATAATTTTTGTTGATTTATGCTGCTGAGTTGTGCGAGTTGTTGATTTGTGCGAGTTGTTGTGCTGAGTTGTTGAGTTGATGATATGTGCGAGTTGCTGATTTTTGTTTGTTTTGATGTTCATGTGCTATTGTTTTGGTGCTGCTGTGCTGAGCGCTTGTGCTGAATTTTGATGTTACTGTCTGTGCTTTTGTTTTATTGACTGAGTTTTGATGTTGTTGCCATTGTTGTGTTGTTGTCGTGCTGCTGTTGTGTTTCTGTTGTGCTGTTGTTGTGATGTTGCCGTGCTGCTAGCCTGCTTTTGTGCTGAGTCATGCGTGGTGCTGTGTTGAGTTGTTGAGTGATGTTGGGTTGACTGCTGCTATTTTGATGTGTTTGCTTTGTTGTTTCCATTGTTTATTGCTATGGAGTTGTTGTTGTCATTGTTTATTGCTATTGTTTATTGTTATTGTGTTGATGTTGCTATTGTCTACTGTTTTTTATTGATTTTTTGTTGGCTTCTTGTAGGCCTACAATGTCCATGTCCCAAAAATTGTCATCGACTCAAAATGCTTCTAATTGCGACACGGAAAATAAAAAACTGAAACGGAACAGTGGTGATGTTAGTTGGGAATTTGTACAACTATGTGATGCGGGAAATGCGGATAGGCGGAAATGCCTCTATTTTAATGTTACATATAGCGGGGGAATTTATCGAGCCAAGCAACACATTGTCGGGCTAAGAGGAAATATTGCACCTTGTCCGGGTTCGTGGGATGAAGACAAAAAACAATGCATTGAAGCACTTAAAGCCCCAAGAAAGAAAAAGTCAGCCATAAGATCCATCATGTATACTATGACTTGTGCTCGTCCAGATGTTGCGCACGCTTTGAGTGTGTGCAGCAGATACCAATCAAACCCTGGAGAGGCACATTGGTGTGCAACCAAGAACATTCTAAAGTACTTGATAAGGACTAAGGATGATGTCGAGCTGATCGTTAAGGGCTACATTGATGCGAGATTCCAGACAGATAAAGATGATTTTAAATCTTAGTCTGGATATGTCATTTAATCGGATGTGCAGTTACTTATTATGAAATAAGACCATTGATAGAGATTCATAATCCAGTTACTTTAGGTAGTCATAGTGCTTTGCTAGAAAGTCAACTATGATTTATGAACTTTATGTTATAAAGTTTATTGCTATTATAATTGGGTCCTATGAGGTCACACCCTAAGAGTTTATGAACTGGATATATTGGGAGAATTATTATATAAAGTATATAATATAATGTTATATATAGAGTTTAATAATAATGAATTGTTATTATTGATTAAAGGATAAAAGGAAAATTGTTAATTAAGGAGTTAATTATAAATAGGGGTTTATTGGAAACCCTAATGAGATAACTCTTCACTTTCTCTTATACGTATTCTTTTTCTCTCCTAAAACTCTTTCATCTTCAACCTATTAGTTGAGTTTGAGGGATTCAGATATTTGCTCGGGTAGACTAAGTAGAAGAGTTTTAAGTGTGGTTTTCTTCGTTCGAGTGTTTGAACACACATCAAGAGGTAATCGTTTCTTCTATTTCTCAATCCAATTAATTTATGCAATAGATCATTCGTTTAGATGTTAGAAAATCGTTTCTTGCCGCTTAAAGCATCTAAAAACCTACACAATTTACTTACTATTTTGTTTAGTTTGTTTATCCAAATTTGTTTATTAATATATGCTCAATGGTGTAGAGCACAAATGCAGAGCGTTCATTAATATATGCGTATTGAAATGCATGAATTTAGATTGCATATTTGTGTAATCACGTGCGGTGATTCTTCAAAGAAGCATTTTAAATTTGACCATGATAATCAAGGTAAGGTTACTTCACTACTTAATTAATTCGATCCTTATGATTACAAAGGACAAATGCTGGAAGTCAACATTGAAGTAAAGGTAACTACTGTAAAAACGCTCCCTTCCTGTAGGGTTCCGTCGTTGTCTTTTCAACGGTTTTCTCCTAGATTTGCTAGGTTTGTTGTCGGATTTTCGTTCGGGTTTGTGTCGCTCTCTGGTGTGATTCTTTCTCTCGAATCTATGTTTGAACATGGAAGCCTTGGAAGAAGCTTGAAAAAATTTAACGGTTACTGAAGTGGAAGATGCAGTTATTCCCGTTGATGGTGATGCTGAGGACGATAGTTGGTCGCCTGAACATCTTTCTCTGTGCATAGCAGGACGGTTGCTAACTAAGAAGCGTTTCAATGGTGGTGCTCTCAAGGCCCCTTTTTCACAGGTTTGGAACCCAAAATATGGTCTAGCAATCCGTGATATGGGGAAAATCTCTTTATTTTCCAATTTTTCAACAAAGTTGACAGGGATTATGTGCTTGAGAAAGGCCCCTGGTGTTTTGATGATAATTTGCTTATGCTGCAAGCGGTTAATGGAACAGTCCGGCCTTCACAAATGGTTTTTACTCATGCCTCATTCTGGGTTGTTGTCCATGATGTACCACTTGGATGTAGAAGTGACTCAACCGCACGTGCAACTGGAAACCATATTGGTTCATATATATCCCATGATAAAGAGGATTTTCTTCAATTTGGTAGAGCTATGCGTATCAGAGTATCTATGGATGTCACAAAGCCTCTGGTTCGACGAGTTACCCTGGGAATGGCTGATAAGAAAATCTGGGTGGGATTTCAGTATGAAAGACTCCCGGGATTCTGTTTTAAATGTGGACGCTTGGGTCATGTTTCGAAGGAATGCAATGAAACTACTAAGGGGAAGGAGCGAGAAGGGTCTTTTCCTTTTGGAACTTGGCTTTATGCATCGAATGTTAGGGGAAAGATATCCGAGTGAGCAGATCGGATATGGATAAAGAAAAAGAGTGGTTTGATCAACTTCAGTCTGCTAAGCAGAAGACTGGTTCCACTGAAGAAGGACAGGTTTCAAATAAGGAAACCTCCAATCTTATGGGTGTTACTGTATCGTCTTTCTCCTCTAGGCATATTATGGGTGTTGCTCATGATAGAGGAAAGGGTGATTGGGTGTTTATCAGGGTCTATGGTTATCCGGAAAGGGAGAATAAATGGAAGACTTTCGATCTTATGTCACAACTTGGGTCTAACTGTGATAAGCCGATGGTCTTTATGGGTGATTTCAACCAGATTATTCATGCTTCTGACAAGTACGGTGGAGCTGATGCTAGAGAGCAGGACATGCGACCTTTTCGGGATGTAATAGACTCTCTAGCGCTCTGTGATATGGGGTATGAAGGGGGCAAGTTTACCTGGCAAAGGGGATCGAGAGCGGACTCTATCCTACGGCAACGTCTAGATAGAGGGATGTGCTCAAGGGATTGGTATTCACTATATACAAATAGCGTTATCCCAGGGTCTGTTCTGATCATTCGCTTTTACGTCTCAACTTGTTGGGGGAAGACAAACTCTTTCACTGGTAAACGGCGTTTATTTCGTTTTGAATCATTGTGGCTGTCCCATCAGAAGTGTGGAGAGATTGTGAAAGAGTCTTGGTCTGAGCGTACTGAGAGCCCGATTCAGAAAATTCAGGTGTGTGCTGAGAGAGGGGGACAAAAATACTGGGTATTTTCACCATAAGGCTTCACATCATCATTCCACAAACCGTATACGGGGGTTATTTGATTCTTCTGGACAGTGGAAGGAGTCGGAGCATGAGATTGAGACAGAGGTTGTTAATTATTATGATAATTTGTTCAGATCTGAATCCTGCAGAAACATTGATGAAGCACTGTAGCAAGTTCAGCAGCCAATATAAGAGGGCGGAGACTTTTAAAGCTTCTGGAGTGATTCTAGGTTAGGCGGTTAAACTATCTTCAATTTTTTATTTTTAACTTTAATATTAAATAATTAACTCAACAAATAAATCATAGAAAAAAATCACTTCATTTATAAAAACAATACAACTTATCCTATCCTATTAAGAATAAATTTTAAATTTAATTATGATATATATAATGAGATATTTATATATATAATTAAATTATATTTATATATCATTCATAAAATGAATATGTATTAAGTAATATTCACAAACAAAAAGTTAAATTTATTTCGCTTTTTTGGTAAGAGTTAAACTTAATTTTTAGACAAACTTAGCTTAAACCGTATAAAATTTTACAACGAATAATCTAGAATACCCGTGCATGGCACGGGTCACTACACTAGTTACAATAGATATGAACAATGAATTGGATCGTATCCCCTCTCCTGACGAGATTCAGTATGCTCTTTTCCAAATGCACCCCACAAAAGCTCCCGGGGTGGACGGTATGCACGCTTTATTTTTTCCATAAATTTTGGCTTATTGTTGGCCCAGATGTTGTCTGTTATGTTCAGAATTGGTGGGCGGGAAATTCTGATTTAGGAGACATAAACCATACAGTTGTGACTCTCATCCCGAAGGTGAAAGAACCAAAACTGATTTCCGAATATCGGCCAATCAGTTTATGTACTGTTCTATATAAGATTATTTCGAAGACGCTTGCAAACAGAGTTAAGCCGTTCTTGGGTAGTGTCATTGGGGAAGCTCAGAGTGCTTTTGTGGCTAATCGAATGATTACTGACAATGCTTTATTGGCTTTTGAAGCTTTTCACTGTATGAAGAATAGGCGATCTGGAAATAATGGGTGCTTAGCTCTCAAGTTGCATATGATGAAGGCTTACGACAGGGTCGAGTGGGAATTCCTGCAGGTTTTGATGAGACGGTTTGGCTTTTCTGAGGGCTGGATTCGGCGAGTCATGAATTGCCTCGAATCTGTCTCCTTTTCTTTCAAATTCAATGGGAGTGTTTATGGGCGTGTCACACCTACTCGAGGACTCAGACAGGGATGTCCACTGTCTCCTTATTTATTCATCCTATGTGCTGAGGGGATATCTTCCCTCATTCAGGGAGCAATGCTTGATAGAACACTACATGGCATACAGGTATGTCGAGCAGCTCCTCCAATCTCTCATCTGTTTTTTGCAGATGGCAGTTTATTGTTTGCTAGAGAAAATCTGCAAGATTGCTCCAAAATAACTGATATTCTCAGTATGTATGAGCGGGCATCTAGACAGAAAGTTAATATGGCAAAGTCAGAGATTTGTTTCAGCAACAATGTGAATTATGCACAAAGGGCACAAATTACACAGTTCCTGAGAGTCAAGGAGGTTGATAGATACTCTAAGTACTTGGGTCTCCCGACAATCTTTAATGATGCTGTTTTGGCAAAGCAGAGTTAGAGGCTTCTTCAAAACCCGGATTCTCTGGCTGCGACGGTTCTACAGTCATACTGATGCAACTGAATCTTACAGAGGTTACAATCCGAGTTATACTTGGAGGAGTATCTGGGGTGCAAAATTGTTTTTGCTGGAAGGATTGTTTTGGAGGGTTGGATCGGGTGCCTCAATCCCTGTATGGAACATTGTGCCTAATGAGGATTGTGACAGATGCGCACGGGGACCTGAATCCATTTGGCATGCTTTATGTACCTGTCCTGCAGCGAGAGAAATATGGACAGCTTCTAGGTTTCTCCATGTACTCTCAAATCCCTTAGTAAATTACTGGTGGGTTTTGGCAGGATGGTGGAAGATTATAAAACTTATTCTCTGCTGCGCAGCTCTACTTTTACTCCTGTTTCTCGAGACCATTCGGGCTGGTGTCCTCCCGCCCAAGGTTCCATTAAAATTAATTCTGATGCAGCAATGTTCAGATAGGCCTGGGAGTGCTACTGCGAGACCCATCTGGCTCGCTGGTGATGAACATATTTGTACTATGAACTTCCCATAGAGCATTATGTCTCTGGCAGGGCTTGATATTTAATAGGATAGCGTCTGTTCCCTTTCAAAACAAAAAAAAGTCAACATTGATGTAGAATTTACAGCTGTATTTGCCTAAACATCTCTTATTGTCACTTCGGTACTGGATGGCTACAATGTTTGTTTATTTCCTTATATGGACGGATTCGAACCAGGAAGACTTTTACTATGGAAGGAACTTCTGAAAATAGGGGAGTTCACTATATGGGTATGAAGGAACTGTTTAGAATTTATGAGGAAAGAAACAGTAAAATAACGTGTGAGATATGTATCCAGTACAATTTGTACGAGTTCTGCTGTAAGGTAATCAAGTTTAGGGTTTAGATGATTTCTTCTACTTCTTTCCATGAAATTAAGATCGAAATTCATTCGTAAAGAAGAGAGGCGAATTCATCTTCATCTGCTTATATATACTCTCCCTTTTTTTTTTCTTTTTTTTTCTCAATGAATACGTGTTTCCTAAAATCCTTAAAATATGTGTCACATACTAAGATTACGAAACGCCTATATACACGCGACTTTTTCACTATATGCACGTCAATCTGTGCGCAGTTCTTAAGCGCATAAGTCTATGCGCAGTTGTTCAGCGCACAAGGGTATTTTGGGGATAAAAATGAAATTGTTGGCGCCGTCTGACAAATTGATGCGCTGATGACACGAGTATTGCAACACTTGTGCGCAACACATCTGCGCACAACGTTTCGAATTCTAAAATCCTATGCGCAGACGTTTTGCGCATAGGACCTGTGCGCAGTTAAGTTGCGCAGATATACTGCGCACAAATTTTTAACGGTAAAAAAGTGTGCGCAACATAACTGCGCACAGTTTGTTACCGTTAAAAATATGTGCGCATTGGATCTGCGCACATGGATTTAACGGTAATTGATAAAGTTACAAAATAGGTGCGCATAACCTTGACGCATGCATGAAATCCGGTTTGAGGTAGTTGAGATATGAAGGGTCTAGTACATCGATGTTGATTATGTTTCAAAAACTTATACAATTATGTGTTATTAGGCATATAAAGAGTGTATAAGGTCTCCCCTTCACAAAAAGTTGATCCAAAATACTCAAAAACGCAAAAACACCTTATCGGTCCTGATGGCCTGTTAAGGTCGAGAATAGGCGGTTCGATGCCCAAACGACGTCGGAATGCAATGAAACTTGTTTTCAATGCATATTATAGCTATTTAACCTTGTCGGTAACTTCGAGTCGAAAACTCGAACTCTTCGAGTAACACCTCCTTTGTAAACCTTCACTAGTCTTTCATTCTTCGAAATAGTCGAAGTAGTTGAGATATGAAGGGTCTAGTACATCGATGTTGATTATGTTTCAAAAACTTATACAATTATGTGTTATTAGGCATATAAAGAGTGTATAAGGTTTCCCCTTCACAAAAAGTTGATCGAAGAGATTATGGCTTTATATAGGCACATTTATGACCGTTGTGGTCCAAATGGATGGATCCTAAACTGTAAAGATCCATGCTCAAACCATCTGCGCACAAACCCAAACCCTAAGCACTTGTGTGCAGAACCTAAGCGCACAGATTTACATTTAACGGTTACTTTTTTCAAAAATTTCAACGGCTACTATGTTTGAACAGTGCGTAGAAACACGGCGCACAGATTTTCAACCTGTGCGCAGTAGTTAGGTGCACAAGTTGTTACAGACTCTGAAAATTTACGAAAAGTACCCGTAATACCCCGTAAAACACGTATGCACATAAGACCTGCGCACAGATGCGTGCACATAAGTTGAGCGCACAAAATCGCGTGCATATAGCCATTGCCTAAGATTATGTCAATTTCTGCTTTGCTTTTTATGTTTGAGTTTGATTTGATTGCTTTCTTCCTCTGTTTTTGGTGTGACACCGACTAATTTGAATCAATAGATCAAAGTCGATGTAGATATAGCTTCTAGAAACTGTTTTGATAGAATTCTATGTATCATTCTTATAATTATTGTTCCACTTAGTTTTACATGAATCTTGACAAGGCTAAAGTCGTTGATGCCTATCAAAGAAACCTAACTAACCAACTAGTATAGCAGGAAAGCAAGGGTCGAATCACAAGAGAATCAAGAAGTATATTTCTAAGCAAGTAATTATTACCAACGAACGAACCAAAGGGGGAGTTGTTGTTCTATAACCTAGGACAAGTAAAAGTAACAAAGTAGCAAGAGTTGTTGTAAATATGATTGAGAAGGCGTTCCACCTAACAAATAATCACACAATGACATGTAAGGTTGATCATAGATATCTCTGATTCATGCAATCTTATTGTTGTTCCTATTCCTGTTCAGACATAGATATCACCGTGTTGAATCGATTAGCGTATAAATCTCAAGGAACAAAAGCAATTGTTCCTTGAAGCGTAGATTAAGTAAAGAGACAAAAAACAATGAAAATCAAACTTGAACACGATGATGTATAGTGGAAACACCTCAAGTACCTATAAGTCTTTGAGACGAAAAATCACTCCTCTCTAGCTTTCACTAGAGAGAGTTTGAACGAGTCTACTTGTGTATTGATATCTTGATTACAATAGAACTTGGATCACTCTTCTAGACTTCCCACCTAGATCTTGGATCACTCTTCTCACTTGAATCTCAATCTCACACACGTAGAACAACTCTAAACAAAGCACTAGGTTTTCGCTCTTCAAAGTCTTGTTAAACTATGTAAATCTCATACAATATATAACACACTAAATAGCTCTAACCTATCACAATATCTAGCCGTTCTCAATTTACCATAAATCTCACAATATCTTTCATAAGGAATTCTCTTCCTAAAATATCTTTTCTTCTGTGTGATCTTCCAACTTGTTCTCCAAGTCGTCACCATTGGGACTTACTCTTCAGCGCACCGTCTTGATCATATAAGGAAACAATGCTTATAAGGAAATTTTCCTTGCACACAATATTTCCTTATTTCTTTGGTAATTCAAACACGCGCGTCCAAAGCCCAATCCTTTGCTGAGTTGTCACTTTCCTTCTTTTGAGAAATCTTCTTTCCTTATTTGCGAGACAACTCTTCCATAATTCTTCAAGGCCATCCTCCAAGATATCTTGACCAATATTCTTCCTCGGATGGACTAATCTGCACAGCTGGCTTCCATTCAACGTTACCTTACGTCTCATGGATTCCAGCAAGACTTCTTTCGTTCCTGGCCCTGCACACACTAGTAATAATACCTACACACTCGAGTAAATCATTAGTGGATGTTTGTCATTTAATCAAAACCCATCATATCTCAACACAACGCAACCCGCCCTGATATATATCTCCCTATTAAACAAACCCGAACACCTTCAGATTCAATTCAATAGAAGCATTACTCAAAGGAATATAACAGGATACATGCAACTCAGACGACCCGTCAGATAGGTATGCAATCAATTCTCATTCACGAGTAAACACTGCGACCCGCTCATGTAAACATGTGTTTGCTACCGGATAGAGAATTTTAACCCAGAATTATCAAATCCTAGCACTATGAACAATGTCAATAAACCTAGCTGACCAAACTAGATAGATCAATAAGATTCAATAAGATGAAGAGCATGAGAATCAATATAATCAATAAAAAGCGAAATAGAGTTTAGAATCTCACAAGCTTCAATCGTGAGGCGAAACAAAGAGAAATTAGTTCAACATCGACATGGAGGCAAAACTAGGGCTCTTCAGAAAAGTAAATGTCTTCAATGTTCACAAATCTTCATAGTTCACTACTTCTGCTCTTCAACTCCTGATCATGTAATTACGTATGAAATAACTCTCAAATGATCCTAAACTAAGCTAATAATCACTAGATAATATGTATGAAATACTACCTATCAAATCTATTATGGCCAGGTTTCTTATGTCAAATATACTATGGCGAGGTTGGTCAACTTCATTCTTTTCATTTGATATACATGGATTGCGAAATTTTTGTGCCCAGTGTTCGATTGTTATTTTTTGTGAGGTTTTAATATAATTGATAAACAGAATCCTGGTCGTTCTATCTCGACAAGTGAGTGTTCATGGGCTCATAATTTTATTTTGAGTTCAATATGTTATACATCTCTATTTGGTGGGTATTTTGTGATTTTTGCTGCAGAATTGTGTGGGTGTTATTTGCACCGATGTATAGTGGTTGATGGATTTTTGAGGGATGGATTTCGATTGTTGGATTGATAAATGAAATCTACATAATTAAGGGGACATACTTCCGAAATAAGCAGAAGAAAATTTAGCTTAGCTTTGTGCTTCTCATCGGTGTCATTGCCTTAGTGGTCATAAATCCTTAGTGATGAATTCCTAAATCAATATTATTGTTAAACTTACATTCAAATTACCTTAATTTCCACCATTTGATGATGCTCTGTTAACTGATGAAAGTAGCCGGCAAAGAGAGGCAGATGGTTCGTTTTTCATCTTGCCACACTTTTGTTTCTTCCTCTCTATCATGTGGCAAAATTCAGGATTATAACACCCTTTCATGTTTTACTTAAGGGGTCAAGCTAAGCTTGTGCTGACAATGTCAATTTGCTACATTCTTTCAATATGATAAATAAGCAATGTTTAACGAATGGCCTGAATGGAGTTTTGATGTTCAAGGGATTTGTTACAGCAACCACTTTGCTGCATTTTCGCTAAATAAATGCCCAGTGGAATCTCGCGGTATCTCCAACACCACCTAGGAAGCCGCCATGTCCCAGCTTCTTTCCATCCGAACAGATATCGTCTTCGGCAACGCCAAGGTCGTTTTCTGGAAATAGCTGTTTATTTTGTCTTTTGAATTTCCTTCTGTAGTTTGTTGAAATCAGTTATGGATTTTAGGTTACTTTGCTAAACTTTTCTCTACTGCACAGAGAGTTGCCTACTAAACTCATCTTTATACTGATTTTTCTACAACTTACTGATGTCATATATGGCAAGGATCTTTTGCTTGTTTTGTTTGTGAGTGATAAGATGTTGCTCAATTCTTAGGGATCCGTCTCTCAAATCCTTCCATCCCATTAAACAATGCTCTATTAAAGAATTTCCTGCAATATTTATTATAGGATAAATTGTAGAGTTGCTTGCTAATCATAATGATTATGATTATGATAGCATAAACTGAACTGCTGGCATAATTACCTGATGAAAATGGTGCAACAACTTTTCTAGAACAACTTCCAAGGAGGTGTTTTTCATAACTTTTTCATTCCATAGGTCTCACTTTATTGTATTTTCATTTTAAGTTTTATTATTGAATTTACTTCTACAAGATTATTTCTTGCTTGAATTTAATGGAACATTTTATAACATTTTTAAACTCTACAAAATTATTTTACTATGCCTTGAAATACATGTCATATTCCATGTAAAAATGATTTTATTCCAAGTTTTTTGTAGTTTTGTTTTACACTAAAGAGTTGAAGAATTAGATTGTTTTGCATTGGATTATGACTTGCTTCATTTTTTAGCATGGAACGTGTAAATCATACTCCCTCTGTCCCAAAAAGATAGTCTCATTTCAACTCGGCACATATGTCGAGATATGTTTTCTATCATTAATATCTCTCGTTATATGTTAATAAAAATTATAATTTTTAAATATTCTCAAAGTGCTCATTGAGACGAATAAAACAAGACTCCATATGACTATGTTTTTTTTATATATTAAAAGAAATCCACAAGATTCTCTCGATTTGTGAATAGTGTCAAAAACTCAAATGAGACTATCTTTTTGGGACGGAGGGAGTATATGCTATATCAATCTTGGTTGAATGATACTTATAAAAGAACAAGAGAATTCATGTTGCTCTCTCTTTTCTTCATTGACTTCTATTTTGTGGATCCCAAGCCGACATACATGAATCAAGAACACTAGATGACGTAGAAGTAGACTTGGCAAACGGGGTCGAACGGGTCGGGTTCTGGTCAATCGGGTTGGTAAAATTTCTGGGTTGAACGAGTTCGGGTCGGGTCGACCAGCATGTTTCAAATGTTCGATTTTTTTTATTGTATTAAAGAAATAAAATAAAAAATATTTGTATAATTAAATAATATTATTATATCGTTATTTAATAAAATATATTGTTAATTTTAAATTTAAATGAAATAAAATATGTCAAAAGTGGGTCCCACCATGAGTTTTGAGTAGTTCGGGTCAGTCCGGGTTTAACCCAACGGGTTCGGGTAAAAAACGAGTTTGATCCAAACGGGTTCACGCACTTTACGGGTCGGGTTGGGTTGAGTATTTTTTGTGTCGGGTCGGGTCGACCCAACGGATTGGGTAAGCTTTTGATAGGTTACGTAGAAGATAAGGAAGCCAACTTTTTCAGGCGAGTGACAGTCGTGCTTAATTGGGCATAATCAGAATCTACCTAACTACAATATAAGGGAGAAACCATCCCTTAGTAAAAATTTGTGTCACATCAACGCCACCTCATCTTATTTACTAATAAATAAATAAAAATAAAATTTTCTTAATCTAATAATTAATAAAAAAAATATTGGTAACCTCCTCCACTACCTCCTCTAAATTCTCCAAATAAATTTGTTTCTTCATTTTTTGAAGTTTTTCTTTTTTCATTTGTTCCAAATACTTAGCCTAATATAGTACGCAATAGAATGCTTCATCTGTTCAATTAACGAAATCAATATTTTTATAAATTTATTCTTTGTTGATTGATTAAACAACTTCTAATATTTATAAGTTAATTTGATTGTTACTAATTCCATATCTTTTACTAAAGTTTTTCTTTTTTTCATTTGTTGCAAATACTTAGCCAAATATAGTAGGCAGTAGACTGCTTCATCTGTTCAATTAACGAAATTAATATTTTTATAAATTTATTCTTTTTTGGTTGATTAAACAATTTCTAATTTTTATAATTTAATTTGATTGTTACTAATTCCATATCTTTATTCTTTTTTTAAATAAGATACGAAATATATCATAAACATTCAAACATCTACTATATACAATGCCAAAGATAAAGTCATGTTTTCACAAAAATTTGCGTCATTTGGAAAACTTTAAGTGCAGACATGTGTACTCCTCTTTTTAAAATAAATTGAATAAATGTTTTGCTAAAATCCATTATTTCACGAAGGTCATCTCTATTTTTACATGATTTCTATTTCCATTATTCTCTCCCAATTTGTTTATTGCATCTTACATTTACATTAACGTTTGGTTTCTCTAGTTAAATGAGTCTAAATGCTCATGTTATCTTTTTTCTTCCACATCATTTCAATATTTAGGGTATATTAATCTCAGAATAGTTTAAAATTGTGATTTTTTGGGTTAAAGTTTGTCAATTATGGGGATGGATGTGGAGGACTCTACTATACATGTTGCGATTAAACGATTTGGTGGTCAAACAATCAAAACTAATATCATTTATTCAAGAAGTGTTTTTTTTAAAGTTATTTTGCTCACTACGATCAAGAAAATTCTGAAAAGTATCTTTTGATATTATTGCATAATAAGTTTACATATTTATAGATAACATAATAAATTTAAAAATATTATATTTTTTAATAAACTATTCTATTACCCGTACGTTGTACGGGATAAACACTAGTTTGGATTATAGTTGAAGGTCAGATTTTGAAAAGCAATTTGCTTGTGTTATATAGGTAGGACTCTTTTGGCTAATATGATGCTTTCATGATTGGATTTTGTTAGTTTCAGTAGTAGCTATTGCCTACCAGGTATCATAATTAAAGTTATGGATATAGTAGCTTAGAAGATAGTAAGAATTGTTTTATCCATGTTGTGCTATATTCGTCATGTGACTTGATATAAATAAAGACGAATGCTAACCAAAAAATAGTGCTTGGCGAATGCAACAACCCGCGAGAGGTAAGAGGTCTAATCCTATCAAGACTATATGGATTATGAAGCAGCTAAAGGACTAACCCAAGGGAACCCTTTCCCCTACATTCGCTAGTTTCTTGGAAACCCAAGAACAATTTCACAGTGGAGACTCGCCTGAATCCTCACCTGCTTCCTTGCACACTTCCGCCTGATGTGCAGCTCTACAAACCCTACTCTCTACATTCGATCCGGCTCCCTTCCTCTCCGGTAAAACCCTAACCCTAACTCTCCCTCTCTAATCTGCAATTAACTGGCGGTTCTGATCCAGATCGACTTCATGTTGGGAAGCTGGCTCCACAGCAAGCTTCCGACGGGATCCGCACTCAACATCACAAGTCTCTCATGCTACCTGAATTCTTGTAAAGATAGACACCAAGGACGGTGGTTCGCGGTTGGATGAGATTGTGGAGGGGAGCATTGGGCCTGTGGCTGAACTGGTTTGGAGATGGGAAGAGGAAGGTGATGGAGGAGGAGGAAGATGGAAGGAGAGGGATAGTGTGTGTTCAACAGGAAGACGATTGAGATTGATCTTGCTTCCAATTTTCCAAGGATGTTTGGGCAGGAGACTGCTGATCGGGTTTTGCAATTCTTAATCACTTACCATTTACAACTTCATATCATTGTTGTATTACAGTTGAATTAGGACATCCACAATCGTACAAAATTACCCATTCAGATGTGAGAATGCATGGTTTCAAATAAAGGGTTATGAAATCTTAGTTAGAAAATTTTGGACTTATCGCTTCTTTGGTTCTGCTATGTTCAAACTCTTCATAAAACAAAAAAAAACTTAAACAAGCTACTAAAAATTGGATACGACATAATAATAATAACATTGTGGAGCGTTTGAAATATACATAAATGAAACTAATTATTCTTCAAAATTCTTGCTTCCAACAACAGACTAATACTTCACTTTTGAATATTTACAGGAACCATATATTAAAGTAAAATAAAGTATTAGATTTTTAACATATCTACTAGAAACAGAGAGCAAAAGATAAACACCTCATGAAAATGGATAAAAATACAAGAGTTATTTCAGTGTTCATTTAAATTGAAGATAAACACCTCATGAACCATATATCAAATCCGTACTTTTATACAAAAGATTTTTTGTTATCAATCTTTATAAAATATAAATTATTACGATTTCACACAATAAAACAAGTCATTACGTAAGATTGCAAAATCGTTTAGTACCTTCACACACTACCGCCATTCAGGATAAGGATTTTCAACACATTCCGAAGCTTATTTAAGATAATTTAAAGCTTCTTAAAAAACGAGTCACTCAAAGCTTAAAAAACAGTATTCAAGCTACTTGCTAATAAGATTCCTAGACAAGATGGTTATAATGCCGAGTTTTATCAAGCACTTTAGGCTTTCTTCCACAGTGAAATTCTATTATCAAATTGCGCATAATCTTTCCCGGCATTAATTTCAATAACTGATAACCCCATTTCAATTAATCACTTTAATCCAATTAGATTATGTAAAACGCTTATTAAAGTAATTACGAAGATTATGGAAAATTGTTTGCAATCTCTACTTCCTAAAATTATTAATCCTTGTAAAGGAGCGTTTGTTCATGACAAGTCGATTTTTGATAATATTCTTATCTCGCATGAAATTTTTTAACTCGTTCCATGCTCGTAAGAAAGGAAAACGAGGGTGTACTAATCTCAAATTAGATATAAAAAAGCAAACGATAAGGTCCAATGGGTTTATATTAAAAATACTTATTAAGTTTGGATTTCATAAAAAGTGGATTGATTTACTTATGACCTGTATACGATCGTCTTCTTTTCTATGTTAGTTAATAATGGACTTGGACAACATTTAGACCACAATGTGGACTTCGTCAAGGTGATCATATTGCTCCTTTTATTTTTAATACTTATAATAGAATATATTGCCAGGATTTTACAAACTCAATCGAACCTGAGGACACATAAAGTTGGTATCCAATTAACTAAAAATGGTACTCGTATTCCGTTTCTCTGTTTTGAAGATGGCACATTATTTTTTGTCATTGAAAACCAAACCGGTATGAATTATATTAAGAGAATTCTAGACAAATTACAAAAGATTCAGGTTTATCGAATAACTATAGTAAAAGTTGATGCCACAAAAAAAAGCAGTGTTACCATCAATATTAAATTTACAAATCATGAATTCAATGGAATAATATCTAGGTATTCCAATTGTTTGTGGTCGTGTTAAAAATGATTGTTTTAAATATGATGTCCAAAGCCTCCAAAAGCAATTACCAAAATGGAAAGCAAATTCAATTTCTGAAGTTGGGCGAGCTATATTAATTCAATCAAATCTTCTCTAAAAAAACAAGTCATTTGATGTAGTGTTTTTTTTATCTCTCGGAAGGAATTTGCAGACAAATTGACGATACCAACAAAAAATTCTTCTGGAATAAAACCACTCCATATTTTCAACCGTATACTAAATGGGATGCAATTTGTAAACCGAAACAAGAAGGCGGATTGAGATTACACATAAAGAAAAAGATATGAATATAGCATTACAAATGAAACTATTATGATAAATATTAACATACAAAAACAACATTTGGGTTAAATTGATTTCGGGAAAATACATACCTTATAGTGATCTACTAAGCTATAAAAAGAAATACAAACAATCACGAAAGTTTTATAGAATTTTTCACCTTCGCTATATCTTGCAAAAAGGTATTGGTTGGTCCATCGGGCTCGCAGCTTTTGGGTCCATCAAATTCACAACTTAAGTTTAACCCTCTGAATGACACAATTGTTTTGGGAAAGAGGAAGAGAAAGTAGTCCACTATTGCATTGGCTTTTAGAGAGCACATGAAAGAGGTGGGTGGTGCGACCATGCAAATGTTGAGTGTTATGCAAGGTGAAAGTGGAAGCAATGCGTCGTCTGGAGAAGCAAAAAAGGTTGACGTATGTCGGCTGTGTTAAGACCATTGATTGTCTCTTAATTCCTGGCAAGTTGGTTGAGAATTCGAGGTTGTATTGCTTTGCTGCAACTGAGCTTGTGGTGGAGGAGAGATGTGAGGAGTTTATCTATTTCCCAAAAGATTCAAACCACATGATGTGGCTGAAGTTCGAGTTTCATACTAGGATGTCTTTTAAAATTTAAGTTGTTTGAACTGTATATTCTTGTTGTGTAATTCAACTTTTCTTTGGTTTGTTGCATACGCTACCATGACTGCTTGGGTTTGACACTTGTTTTTGTGTTTAGTTTATGCATAATGAATGTTTTTGTAGATGTTGTTTTTCTTGATTTTCTTATATATGACTGATAATTGGCCACTGAGGGTTAGAAAGGAAATAGCAAGGAGCGAGCAACGGAAATTGTGGGCGGATCAAGTAGCATAACTGATGTCTTAGGTCGGTCGTCTATCGACTTCTTACTTTCTTAGATATATTGAGAAGATTCTGTGTTATGATTCTAAGTTGACCGGGTATGAATCGATGCAGGAAATTATGGTCTTCTGTTCTGAGGTTCGATGCGTGCAAGCATTTGGAATGGAACGACATGTGCCAGCAAAGCTATGTGAAACTACAAATGAATCATGGGTTATCTCTGTCAAGGCACATGTCGGTTTTAGAGAAAGTTGGCATTTTCCTATATGCCATCGTTATAGGGGGTAAGCAATAGAGAGACGTACAAGCGGTTTCAGAGATTTGGGGACACAGTCAGCAGGGTGTTTCACCAAGTTCTTGATGCTATGATTGGAAAGAAAACTAGATTTAACGGCGTAGTTCATCGGTTGTTGAATCCCCGTGATCCTACACTTGCAAACATCCTTGAGAAAGTGACGAGTGAGCCTAAGTATAGACTTTTTAAGGTAAATAAATGTCTTTTAAATTTTGAAGTATGATTGTAGAATGTGTTAATTAAGTTTGACACAATTAGATGCTCATTAACATAGGGTGTTATAGGATGTATCGATGGTGTTTACATGGCTAACTGTATCCCCGAGGCTGAGCAATTCCCGTATCGAAATTGTAAAGGTTTTACATCTTTCAATTGCATGGTTGTGTGTGACTTTGACATGTACTTCACATTTTTTTCTGTCGGGTGGAAAGGTAGTGCACATGACTCGAGGGTGTTGGACCATGCTTTGACCAATCCTCATATGAACTTTCCTACTCCTCCACCAGGTTATACAGTTTATAAGTGTCATTGTTTTGTATGACATTCTAATCTACCATGTACTATAATTTCATTGTTGTATGTATTCTCCTGTTTCTAGGTCGGTACTACTTGGTGGACAAGGGTTATGCGAATAGGCAAGGGTATATGGTTTTGTACAACAAAACAAAGTATCATCAATCCCAATTTATGTGGGAGCCTCCACAAAACCATCGTGGAGGGTTTAACCGTGTTCACTCATCTCTAAGGACTATAATTGAAAGATGCTTAGGGATTTTGAAGAAGAAGTGGAATATACTCAAAGGCATGCCATCATTTGATATTAAGACCCAAATTGATATCATCTGCGTTTGGTTTGCACTCCACAATTTCATCCTTGGACACAAGCTCTATGATTCAGTTCCTGACGAAGCCGGTGAAGATGAAGAACCGCCAACCAAATTCCCTGCTCCCGAGGCTGAAGATGATGACGATCTAACCTCCCCGATAGTTGCAGTTCGAGACAAAATTGCTAGGCATGTACGGGAGTACAAAAGTGTCAACTTGGTTAGTCTCTAACAAGGTAAGAAAAGGCTTTATGATATATAGTTTTCTTGGGTAAGTAGTTATAGCACATAAAACTCACCACATTTTGGAGTAGGCAAGGGTGTTAGTACTTAGGTGAGCATATTATTTCACCGAAAATTCACCACATTTTGATATATAACCATGGTACACGAGTATAGATATATAGCCTATAGTTTTCAGATTAAGCAAGGGCATTAGTACTTGGGATGAGCATAAAAAACTCACCACATATATATAACCTTGGTATAAGGGTTCGACGTCATCAAACACATGTGAACCCCGTTTTTGTAAATGTTTACACCTCCAAAGTAGGTATAAATTTTATTTGTTTGAGTTTGGTGATGTTAAAATTTACAAAGTCAATCGAACAGTTAAACAAGCAAAATATAACTGAGGCAAACATAAAAATTGTCTTGCCAAAAAAACATGTACAAAGGCAATGTTTAAATTCAAAAAAAATCTGAGGCATTGTTTAAATGCAAACAAACATAAACATCTTAAAACTGAGGCATTGTTTCAATATGGAAAAACAACAACGAGCAACACGACTACATTAAACGAAAGTGAACAACAAAGGTAGAAACGACGAAAATGAAAGACTACACAATGGAGTAATGCAACTCGACTTATTTGAACAACAAAACACATGAAATAGACAAACCATCGTCCATTTTTTCACTCTAATCACTCATTGAATTCCACAACGGGATAACGTTGTGGGCTACACTTAATCCATAAATTTCCGTTACAATGAAAGTGTTGTCTCATGTCTTGTGGAGAAACATTGTGTGCATTGTCGTACCCAAATTCATCCATGTCGATCTCATATGTGTTAGTCGCATCGTAGAATGTATTCACTACACCATACCACCATCCATCTCGATTGTAATAGTCGACTTCATTCCCCATGCAGTACAAAGCTGAATTTACTTGCCAGGGAATGGGGCGTAAGTGCGTAAAGCAATCTCAAAAAGTATCTCCTTAGAAAAATCCCGGTTCCTTGTGTCATTAAGGGTTTGGTACTCAGTCAAATAAAACCCATCTTTCTCGCACTTTTCCAGAACCTGAGCAACATAGTGAGATAGCCTTATGCTTTCCCCACAACTTCGAGAGTACCCCAATTTGAAGTTGTTGTCGTGGTAGCTCGTTGTTATGGAAATAGAGATTACATATATGAGTACATGGATTTCAATCATAAGACACATCGACACATGCATTGATAATGAACACATTAGGAATAAAATAATTAGAATTACCTTCTTGATGGAAACTCATCGTCCATTTTTGGATTGATAAAAAAATGCTCTTTATTCTTGAAGGTTGTAGCAGAATGAAGAGTTGAGGTGGATGGTGAAAGTGAACAAATAGAGGTGTCATTATGTAGTGGTGAGCATTTTTGTCCTAGTGTGCCTTGTTCTCTTCGATGGTTGTCTTTATTCGCTAGGAATGGTGTAGGAAACAAGCTATATTGTAGGCTTGAGCTATAATCTAAACTTATTACATTTTATAAACATTTAACTCTTATAAAGTAAGACTTGTATGTTATACTAGGGAACACTATGGTTTGCATGCATTGTGTAGTTTGCATGATCGATAGTTGTCAAAATTGTGTGAGAATTGTATAGTTCGCATGAAAGAGTCGATAGTTTAGGGTTAATATAACAACAAATAAGATCAAAAGTTAACACAACTTACCCCCACACACATAAGTGCTTTCCATAAAACACAATAAGAGGAAACTACAAACAACCAATTGCATTAGTTATCAAGAAAGCAAGGAATGTTAACTGCCAACAATGCAACAAGCAAAATATCAAGGTTGCAGAGTAGTACCACCATCCTCTTCCTTGATTTCATCAACGTCTTGTTATTCGACATGAGATTTTCACGTGCCAAAGCTAGCTGAACATTTGATGTGGCAACTTGCTAAACATGCTCAAATAATTCTTGGTCCTCATTCTTAATTGCGGCAACCTTCGCATTTGCTTGAACAAGTTCTTGGTTGAGGATTCCAATCGTCGATTTATTGCCTTCCAACCACTCCCGATAGTCGTCAATATGGTTCATCAACCCCTAAATATCAACTTGAAAAACTTTAAGCCTTAGGGATCTAACCTCTTCAGTCAGCAAATGATCACATCTCCTCGCATCATAATCCTATAATTCAGTGCACATGACAATGAATTACCAACAGTGTGACACAAATAAATCATAATATTAATGTCAATTAACTAGCATTTCCAACAAATCGACAATAATGAAACTTCATTTCACTTACGTAAATCAGAAGTGTATTATCATAAGGGCAGTCCTAAATTAGATTCATAGAGAGCAAGACATTTAAATTAGACTAACCCAAACCAATCCCAGAAATTATCCAAAGAGAATAGTGTTTTGCAATGTATTTTCAGGACATAATTTACAATTTACCCTCCAACATTGGAGTTCCTCAGGGACTGTGCGGCGCGAGCTGTTCGAACTCCAATCACTATATACGGCCTGAAGAACCTCTCCAGGGAGTCCATAGTCGTGATCGTCTTCACTACTAATGACAATAGTGTCATTTTCGGAGATTTGATTGATCTCAATAGGCCTATTTCTATTGTCTGTCATTTTTTGCAATGACAATCATAATTTATCAATCAATATTGAACATATATATATTGAGAAAAGATTGTTCTGCCTAATGCATGATCCAGACAATATAACAAGATCATGATAATAAGATTTGAGGATTTCAAGATGGATGCAATGTCCCTTTTCTAACATCATTTTGCATTCTCAATCATAAGATCATAATTATACAACTACAATAGCCAACCAAAGAACAACAACATTGTCAAAGTGATATTCAAAACAAGAATAAACCAAGTATGCACAATTCTTCATCTAACAAAAGTATAAGAGTATGGTATCTCACGCATTGTCATATAAATTTGATACCATATTCGGTATAACCACAAGACAATGAAGATGAGTACAACAAGTAACACCACAAGGATAATAATCTTGTGCAACCTAAATAAATTGTACAAAAGTGGAACAGAGATTGTCAAACAAGTCAACCAAGCAACTCATTACAAACCATTGCATAAAACACTTTATGTGCAACCAACAACCCAGCCAAGCAACTCAGATGAACATTTCATAGAACACAGTGTGTGCAACCAACAACTCAACCAACAATTGAACATGTTAACAATCTGAACTCAAATCCCAATTAACTAAGTACCTTACTCGACTCATCAAAGAAACAAAAATCAAAACAGAACAACTTCCATATTCATAGCATTTCATTTTGATTCTTATATTGGAGACAAGATTTGTGATCAGCCCATATCTCCCGTGATCTGATCCTTTATTACTGGAAGTTTTTTATTTTCATTATCTTCTTTAACTTATTTGGTAATTTGTAGGATTCCATTACCTTGTAATTATCTTATCTCTTGCCTTTCTTTTCTCCCAACCGTTGCATATCATCAGTGTAAATAGGACTCGGCCTTGCTACAATTTGTAACAATTGATTCTGAATTCAATACATTCTGTAAAACACTCTTTCACAATTCTTGATGGTATCAGCTTTCCGAGGTTAAACACACGATCCTTCACATTAATTCTCCATGTCGGACACCTTAATTCCATCCGAGCCATGGAAGGACTCCAATCACCCACTCTATATCTATCATTCGGATCAGCCGGGTGCCACCTTGGTGACCCAACTGTTGGTGGCAGACAACTACCTTACATGGCAAGAGTCCATGACGATGTCCCTCACCATAAAAAACAAGGCAGGATTCATCACCGACTCCTTGCTCAAACCGGTTAACAAACCAACCGAGGAGCTCCAGTGGGAGCGATGCAATGTGCTCGTGAAGACATGGCTGCTTGGTTCCATGTCCAAGGAGATCTCCAAGAGCGCCATACACTGTAAAACCGCACGAGACATTTGGCTCGACCTCTTCGAGCGCTTCTCGCAGTCCACAATCGTCTCTCTATTCAACACTGAGAAGGCGATCCACGATTGTTCGCAAGGCGAGGACTCTGCCAACGCCTACTTCACCAAACTCAAAGCTATATGGGATGAGAAAGATGACCTTGCCGGATTACCTGCTTGCTCTTGTACTGCTGCGGCTGCGTTCAAGGTATTCCTAACTAATCAAAAGACGATGCAATTTCTTATGGGCCTCTCTTCCGCATATGAACAAATATGAGGCGCCATAATAGGATTGGATCCCTTTCCCGAGCCTAACAAGGCGTACTCTATGGTCCTACATCAAGAGCAACAGGCCAAGATCCTCGTCACAACACCCACGCCGGTTGTCGACACTTCGGCCTTTTCTGTGAAGAAATCCAACACCGTCGTCCCTCCAGGTGATATCAAATACTGCACTAAATGCAATTTAAACAACCATTCCACCAAGAATTGTCGTGCCCATCTATTATGCAGTTTTTGCAATAACAAAGGTCACTCGATCGACTATTGTCGAAAGCGGAAGCGCACCATGGAAGGCCGACAACCGTCTTCCCATGCTTTTCACACTGTCACCTCTAGCCGATCCCCTGCTCCATCGGTGCCTTCCAACCACCAGATCTTTGCGGCTGAATACCAGCAGGTCATGCCCCTGCTCAGTCAACTCCAAATAACCAAACCAAAACCACAACAACATCAAGCAACTAGCTCAGGGGAGTCCGTCTACCACTCCTCTGCCAACCAAGTTGGTAACACCTCTACTTTTGATCACTTCTCAAGTAGTCTTTCTCACATTACTTCTACTTTAATTAACACATCTTGGATCCTCGATAGCGGGGATAGTGATCACATAACTCATGATATTCGACTTCTTGAATCATCTAAACCTACTAGTAATCACTTTGTTCACCTCCCGGATGGTAAGTCTTACAAGGTTTCTCATATAGGCACCATTTCTTTTTCCAAATCATTACATCTCTCTCACGTATTATGCGTACCTGATTTAACTGTTAATTTAATTTCTATAAGCAAGCTTGTACGTGATGTGTTTTATGCTACTATTTTCATAAAGAACTTAAGTGTCATTCAGGACCTTCAAACGGAGAAGACGATTGGGACGGGATATGAACATGATGGCTTGTTCCTGCTCCACAACAAACCGCCACCACCAACTGTTTGCACATTGACCGTCTCAAACTCCCTTTGGCACCAACGACTTGGTGACCCTTCATCGCAAGTATCGTCTTTTATTCCAGTTTTTAAAAATAATGTGTTTCAAAACAACCTTGTTCGATTTGCCCTTTGGCAAAACAAACTCGCACTTCTTTTCTACTCGTCTTAATTCGAGCCATTCTTGTTTTGATGTTGTACACATGGATATTTGGGGTGGTTACAAGACCCCTAGTTTAATGGGAGCTCGTTACTTTCTCACTATTGTTGATGATTATTCTAAATTTACATGGATTTATCTCATGACATGCAAATCTGAGGCCCGTCCCCTCATCATACATTTTCTGAATCTTATTGAAAATCAATTTGATAAACGTGTTAAAATTGTACGTAGTGACAACGGACCCGAATTCAAATGCATTGATTTTTACTCTTCTAAAGGTATTTTACATCAAACTAGTTGCGTTAATACGCCTCAACAAAATGGGGTTGCCGAGCGCAAACATCACCACTTGCTAAACGTTGCCCGTGCTCTTTTATTTCAATCAAATTTGCCAAAATGTTTTTCGGGTGATGCCACTCTTACCGCCACTTTTTTAATTAATCGTACACCGGCCTAGTCGCATTTTACAACACAAAACCCCTTTCGAAAGACTTTTTGGCAAGCCTCATACGTATTTGCACTTACGCACCTTTGGATGTCGATGCTTTGCATCTACACATCCACTCTGTCCAAGAAAATTTGAGGCTCGCTCCATCGAATGCGTTTTCATAGGGTACCCACCCGGTAGGTACCAAAGGATATAAACTTTATGACATTTTCAATAAGAAAACACTCATCTCTCGCGATGTTAAATTTGTTGAGTTCGAATTTCCTTACCACCAATTACTGAAACCTTCACCCTCCTCACCTTCTTTACCATTGCCCACTTCCCAACCCAACATTATCACTTATGATGACCCAATAACTGATATGTCTACGATTACCCAACCCACTAACATTATGCCCTACAAAAATATCAATCATATACCCACCATTGACCCATCCCCTTCTATACCTCCAGCACAAAACACTCACCCCTCTACTGACAAGCTCTCCACCCTACCCAACCCAACTGCCGATCACTCACACCAACCATCACCCTCACCTCCGCCATCTGTCCCAACCCAGCAAATCCCTCGCGCCACCAAGCCATCCACCTTACTTCGTGACTTGCATATTGAAGCCACATTACCATCTCGTTCGTCGACCCGTCATCAGCTTCTCATTGTATTAAAACAGGTATCCCGTATTCTTTAACTGATGTTCTTTCTTACAACAAACTCTCCCCTTCGTACAAACACTTTGCCTCTAACATTATGCTCCAAAGAGAACCTAGTACTTTCTTGCAGGCCAACCGACATCGCCATTGGCGTGAAGCCATGACCAAAGAACTACAAGCCCTTGAAGAGAACAAAACATGGTGCCTCGTCCCACTACCACCACATAAACGTCCAATAGGATGCACATGGGTTTTCAAAATCAAACACAACCCCAATGGAACGGTCGAGCGATAAAAAGCCCGTCTTGTTGCTAAAGGATATAAACGAAGGCGTCAACTATCGGGAAACCTTCGCACTCGTTGCCAAACTCACCATCGTCCGCGTGCTCCTCAGCCTTGCTTCTATCAAAGGATGGGCTATCCATCAACTTGACGTCAACAACGCCTTTCTTAACGGTGATCTCATGGAGGAAGTCTACATGAAAATACCTCCCGGTTCCAAAGCTAAAGGCGATACACGTGTTTGCAAGCTTCACAAATCTTTATATGGTCTCAAACAATCCTCCCGACAATGGTTCATTAAGTTCACCACCGTCCTCAAGCAAGCCGGCTTCTATCACTCTTGGGCCGACTACTTCCTCTTTATACGACGCCACCAAGGTACGTTCACGGCTATCCTTGTCTATGTTGATGATGTTATTATTATTGGTACTAACTTGCAGGTTATCGAAGATACCAAGCTCTTCCTAGCTAGTCAATTCAAACTCAAGGATATGGGACAACTCAAGTATTTTCTAGGACTCCAAGTCGCCCGGTCCAAACAAGGCATCGTTATTAGTCAACGCAAGTACGCCCTCGAAATCTTGGAGGATGTTGGCTTCCTTGGAGCCAAATCTGCCTTTGACCCGCTTGCTCAGAATACTACACTCACGGTTGATGACGACAAGTTTCTTCCCGACTCATCGGTTTATCGTCGGTTAGTCGGCCGCCTCAGCTATCTCACTATCAGACGGCCCTATCTTGTGTACGTCGTGCACATCCTCAGTCAATTCATGGCAGCCCCGAGGCAGCCTCATTTGGATGCAGCCCATCATGTCATTCGATACATTAAAGGAAGTCCAGGACAAGGCATCCTCCTGCCAGCAACCGGTCCACTTCACCTCCAAGTACACGCTCAACCAGGTACGCTCTACTGCGACAACAAGTCAACCCTACACATCGCTTCCAATCCCGTCTTTCATGAGCGAACAAAACACATCGAGATCGACTGTCATGTTATATGGGAGAAAATTCAATGAGGACAAGTCAAGACCCGACACATCAACACCAAAGATAAACCTGCCAATATATTCACAAAGCCGCTTGGACCTAGCACATTCACTTTCTTATTAGCCAAGTTGAGTGTCATTAACATCCACTCCACTTGAGGGGGGGTATTGGAGACAAAAAACGATCGGATTAGGGTTCTACAAAAAAACTCATATTCGCAACAAAAAGAGAGAGAGAGAGAGAGAGAGAGAGAGAGAGAGAGAGAGAGAGAGAGAGAGAGAGAGAGAGAGAGAGAGAGATTGTGTTGATCAATCGAGCAAAACATTTTAAATACCTCGTACGGTACAGAAATCGAATTGAAGTAATTTGATTTTCCATTTTATTTAAACTTCAATCACCAGAAATCAACGCTCAAATTTTTGATCGAACCCCCTTTAACAACTTCAATCACCGGATCAATCGAAAAAGGGACAAATGAACACTGAAATAACTCTTGCCGAACGCGACCCTTATTCTTTTTATAAAATCTAGTTTTCATTTCATCTTTGATTTACATCATACGGTTTTTGTATCGTCGATTCATTTCAACGGTTCAAGCTCGATAAAATGAGATGTACATTCCCGAACTTTCAACACTATCGAGACGTTTACTTTTGAAAGCATCTTTCTTAATTTGTCGCACGTCTTTAAGCAAACTTATCATCGTAAGATATTCTTGACTTAAATAGTTAATGTGATGTTAGTGCTACTTCATATTCCCTAAAACACTTATAAATTACGTGGCGCATATGCTTTACATAAATCTTTTTAAGAAAGTTAGTATGTGAATAATGTAACACAGTACTAAAGTTGTTTCACACCCAAAAAAGAAGAAGTTGTTTCACAACTAAAAACTTACTCCCTCGGTCCCGGTAGGTCCCGGTATATAATTCCTGTTTCATTTTTGACATTATTCACCTTTTAATACATTTTGTCGTATAACTTTTAATATATAAGAAAAAACATAGTTATATGGAGTCTTGTTTGATTCGTCTTGATGAGTACTTTAACATATCAAAATTTTAGAATTTTTTATTAACATATAGTTAGAGATATTAACGATACAAAACGTGTCTCGACAAATGTAAAAAGTGAAAGAAAAATTATATTATGGAACGGAAGGAGTAATATGGATTGAATTATAGTCATAAAAATAGGGCCTTACTATTTGGCACACCCATTTTCTTTATTTAGCACACCCGGAGATTCGTCACGAAGGTATTACAGCCGATCTTCGTCACGAAGGTATTACATAATAGATTCGTCACGAAGGTAAACGGGAGTTCCGTCACGAAGGTAAACAAGAGATTCGTCACGAAGGTAAACAAGAGATTCGTGACGAAGGTAAAATATTTTTTAAATTTTTTTTTCAGATTCTTGTAGAGAATTTCAATACGAGTCCGTGCATATAAAATACGTCCAAAACGGACATCGTTTGCCCTTCCAAAAGCCTCCAAAACAAAATAGTCGCATGCGTTAAGTTCGTAAAACAAAAACTTATATAAATTTATTAATTGTATAATATAATTATTTATTATAGTTAAAAATCATGCCATTAAAATTATATACTATAATTATATATTATCATTTAATATCACTAATTTATTACTTACAAAGTATAATTATACATTATGTTTAAATATTACGAACTTAACGGAAATAACTGTTTTGTTTTTAGAGCTTTTGGAAGGGCAAACGATGTCCGTTTTGAACGTATTTTATATGCACGGACTCGTATTGAAATTCTCTACAAGAATCTGAAAAAAATTTTAAAAAATATTTTACCTTCGTCACGAATCTCTTGTTTACCTTCGTGACGAATCTCTTGTTTACCTTCGTGACGAATCTCTTGTTTACCTTCGTGACGAATCTATTATGTAATACCTTCGTGACGAAGATCAGCTGTAATACCTTCGTGACGAATCTCCTGGTGTGCTAAATAAAGAAAATGGACGTGCCAAATAAAGTTTGTAAAAATATTGGTGTATATGCGGCAACCAGATGGAGACACGTGATCAAAAGCACTTGATTATTTTCAGGAAACCACGATTCATGATAGTGATTATGTATAGTGGATGAGGCTGAACTTAGTCACTTATCACTACCCTTCACTAAAAGTTAACGTGGTAGTGCTGTTATTTAGTCTCAATATATAGTTTTCCCCATAACCTTCTCGGCTTTATACTAATTTAAATTAAGGTGCTAATTCTTAGTTATGCTCAACTGCCCAATTATACAATGATTAACCAGTTCTGAATTGACGGGAGTTAGACCAGAATTGAGTAGTATACCGTTTTAGTAATGCATATAATCTGGGACATATGTATCATCTATACGAATCATATTATGTGTGTATTGTTTTCGTTTTATTTTATGTGATTTGTTTTCAATATACAGTATATATATAATTTTTTTATTAAATATATGATTATTAATTTTTTATTAAATATAATATAATTGAAACCGTGGTTTGTATAATTGGTGCACTGAGTGCAAATATATTAGTATAGAGTATTTGATTGTGACTTCTTTTTGGAACATACAATACCTGTTCGACAAGAAAGGAATAATTTTTTTCGTTGTACTTCATAAGAAATTAATCTTTGATTAGTTAGTGATAACACAGTTGTCAAACTACTTAATTACTACCAATGTAGTATACGCACCACCAAGGAAAATGTTCTTATCAAGAAATGATGGACCTTTGTAATCTTCTTGCGTATATTAGTGTGTGTTGAAAGTTAATGGATTATCCATTAGCGAGCGATTTCGATTCTAACTCATCCATTCCCTTTTTTCGGTAGAAAGAGAGGCGACACTCTCGGAAATTTTATTAATAAACTAGTTCAGTTTCCCGTGCATCGAATGGGTTTTATAAAATATAAGTTTAGTTTAAATATAAAAAAGTTTCGGTTAAAATATTTTACCAAATTTATTTACCTTATATAAATTTAGTATAACTTTTAAACATAATTGTCTAATTTAAATTATTATCTAAATAGATAAAGTAAAAAGATATCAATTCTTTAATATAATTTATTTGAATTAGTATGATAAATATTTTTAATAAAGAGAGTGTTAATAAAAAAAATTAAATATTTAAATATATTTCAGTTTAAAGTATTTAAAATTTATAAATTATAAGATAAATTTTCTATATAATTATTAAATAACAGTTTTAAAGGAAACTTACGGTTTGTAGCAAGGCAATACAGAGATTATGAAATATCGTGTGATTTGAAATATAAAAAAGGCAATACAGAGAATAAGATTAAGGTTTGCCACGTGGCGATCTAAGAAATTAGAAAAAAAAATTAGAAGGCTTATTGAAGAAGAGAATGCCATGTGGCAAAAAAGGAGGATTACTTTAATAGTTTAATAGTAGATTGAAAAAAGGCTAATTTTTCGTTAAGCGGGGATAGCCAAGCCCCGCACATCATCTAATAGAATCGAAACTAAAACATTAGGAGTGTTCATAAAGAAATGAAAACCTAAATCTAAACTATGAGCATAGTTCGACAATCCATCAGCAAGACGATTGACCTCCCTATACACGTGAGTAACCCGGACATTCCAGTCCCTTGAAGTAAAGTCATGACACATGTGTACCAGGAAAGAGAGGGGATGAGCTCTCGAAACCCCCTTGTTGATCCAATCCACCACAATCTCACAGTCAACTTCCAAAAGGATGTGTTTGAATCCTAACTCCCACGCAATATGAAGTCCGTAGTAGACTCCCCAGAGCTCCTCCATAGGAGCCGTACACCTGCCAATATTGATAGCAAAGCCCCCCTTCCAGTTCCCACGATGGTCCCTAATGGCTCCCCCAGCTGTAGCTCGACCCGGGTTACCAAGGGAAGCGCCGTCCATGTTAACTTTAACCCAATGATCTGCAAGTTTAGACCAGGCCACATTCCGAAGCTTCTTACTAACAGTACTCTTCTTCTTTCTGTTCTTCTTATGAGCATAGCAATACTCCTTAGCCGTATTAATAATGCATCCCCTTTTGTCCCAAATCACTTTCGGCCCTTCAAAGATAAACTCATTCCTCCATCTCCAGCTCCACCAAGCTGCAATCGTGAACAAAACCGGCCAGCTGCATTCCCCCCTCTGCTCGTTGTCTGACAAATTCTCATAAATCCATTGGTGAACAGGAGTTGTAATGAAAGCGTCCCACTTCTCAGCTGGGACCAAGCTTCTCCACACCCATTTGATGACAACACAATCCCGCAGTACGTGGGCGATATCTTACTCCTCCCTCCCACAAATACCGCAGCTGGCGTTATTGATGAGGCTAAAGTCGTAGTGCCAAATCAAAGAAAACCCTAAACACTAACTAGAGTATAACAAGTAAGTAGAGGTCGAACCCAAGGGAATCAAAACACCAAATCAATGCAGTCAAGTGAAATATCAACTAGTAACAAGTAACCAAAGGGGGGGGGGTTGATTGCAAGAACACACAAGTAACCAGTAACAAGCAGAGGAAGTTTTGGGTGAGAATATTATGCGAAGGGGTTTCACCTAGCAAGTATCCACACAACAATCAATCAAGTTGATCATAGATTTATCTCAAGTTCTATTCACTCCTAGGGAATGTTCCTATTCCAATCTTTAATATACCAGCAGGTCAACCGGTACTGATAATACTTACTATTCAGCAATCAGGGAAACCTCTCAAGATTAGATGAAATAGCAGCAAATGGCACATGAATTATAAGGATGCATGCAATAACTTACAACCGTCAAGTATTAACATGCAATCAATTCTCTTTCATAAAAGCAATCAACTACCAGATCATGCAGATATGAGTGCTACAATGACAAGGAATTTCACCGTATATTCCTAGTCTAGCAATAGAAAACTATCAATCAAACTAGGTGATCAATCTAGCAAAACTAATAGAAATCAATAGATGAAGAACAAGAGAATTAATACAAACCCATAGGAAAAGAACAAGAGTTAGAAATCTCACAACTTAATAACTGAAGGTTTCAACCGCTAAGTAAAACAATGGAGATTAGTTCCTGCTCATGGTTGCAAAACTAAGCGTCTGATGGAAAAGATGATGAACAGATAGAAAGAACTAGGGTTCTTAAATAGAGACTAACCCTAAAAATATATGGTAACAGATAAATCCTAAACGAAATAATAAAATAAGGAAAAAAAAATAAAACAAACAAAGGAAAATAAGGAAAGTCCGGAATGTCTTCGGCCTTGTTGTGGCGATCGCCATAGATGCCTGGCGATCGCGGTCTTCATGCAAAGCTCTGTCGTGGTCTCTGTCGCCCAATGGCGATCGCCGTAGAGTCATGGCGATCGCCATGATCTCTCAAACTCATGTAACGCTTCTGTTGTAGAATGGTGATCGCCATAGTGATGGTGCTGATCGCCGCTGCTCCGCAGAATGTCTTCAAGTCTTTGATCCTCTTCTTCTTCGGTTCTGGTCTTCATTTCTTCACTTCTTCATAAACAACTCAGAACATAACAATAGCTCCAAATACTTGTGATAACACTCCTAAACTAATGTAATAACCCCTAGTTACGCCATACAAAGTGTAGCGTATCAAATACCCCCATACTTAGACTTTTACTCGTCCCGAGTAACTTACAGAAAAGTTACCCATACAATAAAGAATACTCAAAGCCTCAGGAAGTACAAGAATATCTCCTAGTGATTACATAATCAATAAGCCCAAAGCATACAAAACGCAACGATAACAATCAAGAACAAATGTGATACAATAAGCACAAACTCAGAACTACACCTTATTCCTCCAAGTGGCCTACCTGAATCCTCCTATACGCCTCCATCTTATGTCACCATAACGCCGAGATGATAATGATCCTAAAACACTATCTCTTTTTTTTTAATTTTTTTTTTATACACTCATCTTGCTTGGGCGCCCTTTCGGGTTTTCATCCCAACCACTCAATAATTGTTCCAGGCTCACGAACTCACATCACTCAAGACTTATTTTTGCCCCAGCCTAATGCCGGTCAAGCCACCTTCTTATTGCATAGAACTTGTTATCCAAGGATTTTGTATGCCTTTTTTCAATTTTTTGTGGCTTTTTCATACAATATATATTCAATAAGCTCATGCAGATACAACCAACACCCAAATAATTACATGTGAATACATTCTCCTCCCCCATACTTAAACATTGCATTGTCCTAAATGAAACTCAAAGTGTGGTAGAATGAGAAACTAGATGAGCACTAAATGTAATTCAATAATGCATAGCTCATCTAAAGCAAAGGAAATAATACCTCCAATGTAGAAGGTGACCCAAACAAATCAACTCCTTACAAAGAACATGGTCACCAACAAGCTAAGCTCCAACGAATGTAGATCTAGAATGATAGTACTAATGAAACCAAACTTGATGTAATACAACTCCTTACTTTCTTTTCTCTCATATTTTTTTTCTGCACTCTATTTTTTTTTAATCCGATATATTATTTTTTTCCTCGGAATGATTTTTAGATTTTCGGATTTTTTTTTTTGACGGGAGAGAAGACTTACAACGAGATTGGCTACTGACTGTAGCTGACCCTATGCTTCGGTGATTTCCTCATGTCCATAGAAAAACTAAAAAAAAAATTAAACCGAACAAAAACAAATAAAAACAGTTTCAAACCTCGGGTTGCCTCCCGAGTAGCGCCTTATTTTATGTCGTGGCTCGACATGAAACTCAAGAGATTTAACTAACGCCATTTGGCTTTGTGAAAACCGTCTCTTGTCTGAATTCTCTCTTGAACCACTCATGGAACGCCTTGAATCTCGTCCCTCTTACCTTGACCACCTTGTCTTTAGCAATGAAGGTGGTTTCATTTACTTTATCCTCCTTGACCGTATCAGGCGGCTGTTTAAGCTCAATGTCAAGTGTCTGCACACTAGACATCAATGGTATCTCGCCTGGCGAGGTCAGTAATGAAGGGCGATTGCCCAAAGGATGTGAAGAGAGCTTACCTTTAGGCTCTGGCTTAGCCTGACACTCCGGCATATTAGTAGACAAAACAATATCTACTTTTGGGGGCTCTAAGAGATTCTCTAAAACAGGTTGCAATTCATCCTTACAAGTAGGCTTAATCACATCAATAGCACATAGAGAATTCTTATCAATGGGATCCATGTCATAAATATTATACTCCACCTTATCCCCATCAAACTCCATAGAGAGAGTCCCACTATTAACATCAATTTTCGTTTGTGCAGTTTTCATGAAAGGTCTACCTAACAGTATAGGTGTGACATTATTAGCATGCTCCATATCTAACACAAAGAAATCAGTAGGAAAAATCAGATCACCAACCATAACAAGAACATCCTCAACAACCCCTTTTGGGTATACAGTAGACCTATCAGCAAGTTGAATAACAGTTCCTGTTTTATGCAAAGGTCCTAAGCCTAGTGATTCATACAAAGAGTAAGGCAATACATTGATTGATGCACCTAAATCTAGCATGGCTTTGTCAAATTTAGTTTCACCAATCACACATGGAATGCTAAATATGCCTGGATCACCATATTTCTTAGGCATGCGTTTTTGAAACACAGCAGAAACTTGTTCACTTATTTCAACTTTCTTTTTTTCTTTCAGTTTTTGATTTCTCTTGATAGTGCAAACTTCTTTCAAAAACTTAGCAAATCTAGGAATACTCTTAACAAGTTTGAGCAAAGGAATGTTTACCTCACACCTACTAAAGGTTTCGAAGATTTCGTTGTCGTTCTCCAGCCTTCGAGTATCCTTCAATGCCTCAGTAAAGGGAGCAACAGGCTTCTGAGAGAATAGCGGTGGAAAATTCGGGCGAACATAATCGTCAATGTACTCAGGGGGCTCCCGGCGATCGCCATCAACAACTGGCGATCGCGGTCGCGGATAATTTTGCATCTCAGCTTCTGGAATGGCATGGCGATCGCCATCGCTATATGGCGATCGCGGTCGGGATGCAAACCCTGTTTTGCTCTCTGTAATCTCATGGCGATCGCCACTCAGATCTGGCGATGGCGGTTTTGGCACAGAACAATCGTCATAAGTTTTTCCGCTCCTCAAGAACACTGCACTGACGTTCTCTCTCGGGTTTCTTACCGGTTCCCTGGCCTCTAATTTACTCACAGCTTGAGCAATCTGTCCTAACTGATTTTCAAGATTTTGGATACTCGATTCCGTTTTAGCATTTTGTTGCATCACAGTCTGAGCTAAGGACTTGATCATATCTTCAACAGTCATAGAATTCTGAGGTCTAGGTTGCTGATAATTAATATTATGAGAGTCATACCTTGGCCTTGGTTGCCATCCACCAACAACGTTTACCTCAGCATTGGGATCATGGAGAGAATCACTTTTCAGCATAAAAGACTTCATCAAATCTTTCAGTTCATTCATATCACTTTGAATTTTAGCGGGATCAAGTGAACTTACTGACTGTGTTCTTTGCCTGCTACCAAACTGCCTTGAGCTCTAAGCTAATTCCTCAAACATTTCAGTAGCCTGAGGTATAGTCAATCTTAAAAAGTTACCTCCACAGGATGCATTCACCATTCGACGATCCTCATCAATCAGGCCACTAAATAAGTACATAAGGAGATCTTGGTCAGTATAACTATGGAATGGGCAGCTTGAGCAAAGCTTCTTGAATCTCTCATAATATTCATAGAGACTCTCAGTTGAGTGTTGTTGAAGATTCGTGATCTCCTTCTTCAAGTTGCTCAGTTTTGTAGCTGGAAAATATTTCTCTAAAAAGACCTTTTTCATCTTAGCCCATGTATCAATACTCCTTGGAGCTTGATAATAGAGCCAATCATTTGCAGCGTCTTTCAGAGTAAATCCAAAAGCTCTCAGCATGACCTGCTCCTCAGTAACACCTCTTGGCTTCATACTAGAACATATGGCATGGAATTGAGCCAAGTGTTTGTTGGGATTTTCTCCTGCTAAGCCATGGAAGTGTGATAGCTCATGAATTAAACCAGCTTTTAATTCAAAATTCACACCTTCTTCAATCTCAGGAAACCTCACTGCCAAAGGTTGTTGGTTTAAGTCTGGGGCAGTGAGTTGCCTCATAGTAGGCAATGGCGGTCCATGTTGATCACCCATCTCGTTATCTTGGTTCAGAGCTGCTCTTTGGTTCCGAAGGAACGTCCTTTCAATCTCTGGGTCAAAGGAAACAAGAGATGAATCAGTAGCACGTGTCTGAACCATAAAGGTTCACACCAAACAGTTGATAATTTCACAATTAACACAGAATCAGAAAAATTTCAATTCCCCGGCAACGGCGCCAAATTTGATGAGGCTAAAGTCGTAGTGCCAAATCAAAGAAAACCCTAAACACTAACTAGAGTATAGCAAGTAAGTAGAGGTCGAACCCAAGGGAATCAAAACACCAAACCAATGCAGTCAAGTGAAATATCAACTAGTAACAAGTAACCAAAGGGGGGGGGGGGTTTGATTGCAAGAACACACAAGTAACCAGTAACAAGCAGAGAAAGTTTTGGGTGAGAATATTATGCGAAGGGGTTTTCACCTAGCAAGTATCCACACAACAATCAATCAAGTTGATCATAGATTTATCTCAAGTTTTATTAACTCCTAGGGAATGTTCCTATTCCAATCTTTAATATAGCAGCAGGTCAACCGGTCCTGATAATACTTACTATTCAGCAATCAGGGAAACCTCTCAAGATTAGATGAAATAGCAGCAAAGGGCACATAAATTATAAGGATGCATGCAATAGCTTACAACCGTCAAGTATTAACCTGCAATCAATTCTCTTTCATAAAATCAATCAACTACCAGATCATGCAGATATGAGTGCTACAATGACAAGAAATTCCACCGTATATTCCTAGTCTAGCAATAGAAAACTATCAATCAAACAGGTGATCAAGCTAGCAAAACTAATAGAAATCAATAGATGAAGAACAAGAGAATTAATACAAACCCATAGAAAAAGAACAAGAGTTAGAAATCTCACAACTTAATAACTGAAGGTTTCAACCGCTAAGTAAAACAATGGAGATTAGTTCCTGCTCATGGTTGCAAAACTAAGCGTCTGATGGAAAAGATGATGAACAGATAGAAAGAACTAGGGTTCTTAAATAGAGACTAACCCTAAAAATATATGGTAACAGATAAATCCTAAACGAAATAATAAAATAAGGAAAAAAAAATAAAACAAACAAAGGAAAATAAGGAAAGTCCGGAATGTCTTCGGCCTTGTTGTGGCGATCGCCATAGATGCCTGGCGATCGCGGTCTTCATGCAAAGCTCTGTCGTGGTCTCTGTCGCCCAATGGCGATCGCCGTAGAGTCATGGCGATCGCCATGATCTCTCAAACTCATGTAACGCTTCTGTTGTAGAATGGTGATCGCCATAGTGATGGTGCTGATCGCCGCTGCTCCGCAGAATGTCTTCAAGTCTTTGATCCTCTTCTTCTTCGGTTCTGGTCTTCATTTCTTCACTTCTTCATAAACAACTCAGAACATAACAATAGCTCCAAATACTTGTGATAACACTCCTAAACTAATGTAATAACCCCTAGTTACGCCATACAAAGTGTAGCGTATCAAATACCCCCATACTTAGACTTTTACTCGTCCCGAGTAACTTACAGAAAAGTTACCCATACAATAAAGAATACTCAAAGCCTCAGGAAGTACAAGAATATCTCCTAGTGATTACATAATCAATAAGCCCAAAGCATACAAAACGCAACGATAACAATCAAGAACAAATGTGATACAATAAGCACAAACTCAGAACTACACCTTATTCCTCCAAGTGGCCTACCTGAATCCTCCTATACGCCTCCATCTTATGTCACCATAACGCCGAGATGATAATGATCCTAAAACACTATCTCTTTTTTTTTAATTTTTTTTTTATACACTCATCTTGCTTGGGCGCCCTTTCGGGTTTTCATCCCAACCACTCAATAATTGTTCCAGGCTCACGAACTCACATCACTCAAGACTTATTTTTGCCCCAGCCTAATGCCGGTCAAGCCACCTTCTTATTGCATAGAACTTGTTATCCAAGGATTTTGTATGCCTTTTTTCAATTTTTTGTGGCTTTTTCATACAATATATATTCAATAAGCTCATGCAGATACAACCAACACCCAAATAATTACATGTGAATACATTCTCCTCCCCCATACTTAAACATTGCATTGTCCTAAATGAAACTCAAAGTGTGGTAGAATGAGAAACTAGATGAGCACTAAATGTAATTCAATAATGCATAGCTCATCTAAAGCAAAGGAAATAATACCTCCAATGTAGAAGGTGACCCAAACAAATCAACTCCTTACAAAGAACATGGTCACCAACAAGCTAAGCTCCAACGAATGTAGATCTAGAATGATAGTACTAATGAAACCAAACTTGATGTAATACAACTCCTTACTTTCTTTTCTCTCATATTTTTTTTCTGCACTCTATTTTTTTTTAATCCGATATATTATTTTTTTCCTCGGAATGATTTTTAGATTTTCGGATTTTTTTTTTTGACGGGAGAGAAGACTTACAACGAGATTGGCTACTGACTGTAGCTGACCCTATGCTTCGGTGATTTCCTCATGTCCATAGAAAAACTAAAAAAAAAATTAAACCGAACAAAAACAAATAAAAACAGTTTCAAACCTCGGGTTGCCTCCCGAGTAGCGCCTTATTTTATGTCGTGGCTCGACATGAAACTCAAGAGATTTAACTAACGCCATTTGGCTTTGTGAAAACCGTCTCTTGTCTGAATTCTCTCTTGAACCACTCATGGAACGCCTTGAATCTCGTCCCTCTTACCTTGACCACCTTGTCTTTAGCAATGAAGGTGGTTTCATTTACTTTATCCTCCTTGACCGTATCAGGCGGCTGTTTAAGCTCAATGTCAAGTGTCTGCACACTAGACATCAATGGTATCTCGCCTGGCGAGGTCAGTAATGAAGGGCGATTGCCCAAAGGATGTGAAGAGAGCTTACCTTTAGGCTCTGGCTTAGCCTGACACTCCGGCATATTAGTAGACAAAACAATATCTACTTTTGGGGGCTCTAAGAGATTCTCTAAAACAGGTTGCAATTCATCCTTACAAGTAGGCTTAATCACATCAATAGCACATAGAGAATTCTTATCAATGGGATCCATGTCATAAATATTATACTCCACCTTATCCCCATCAAACTCCATAGAGAGAGTCCCACTATTAACATCAATTTTCGTTTGTGCAGTTTTCATGAAAGGTCTACCTAACAGTATAGGTGTGACATTATTAGCATGCTCCATATCTAACACAAAGAAATCAGTAGGAAAAATCAGATCACCAACCATAACAAGAACATCCTCAACAACCCCTTTTGGGTATACAGTAGACCTATCAGCAAGTTGAATAACAGTTCCTGTTTTATGCAAAGGTCCTAAGCCTAGTGATTCATACAAAGAGTAAGGCAATACATTGATTGATGCACCTAAATCTAGCATGGCTTTGTCAAATTTAGTTTCACCAATCACACATGGAATGCTAAATATGCCTGGATCACCATATTTCTTAGGCATGCGTTTTTGAAACACAGCAGAAACTTGTTCACTTATTTCAACTTTCTTTTTTTCTTTCAGTTTTTGATTTCTCTTGATAGTGCAAACTTCTTTCAAAAACTTAGCAAATCTAGGAATACTCTTAACAAGTTTGAGCAAAGGAATGTTTACCTCACACCTACTAAAGGTTTCGAAGATTTCGTTGTCGTTCTCCAGCCTTCGAGTATCCTTCAATGCCTCAGTAAAGGGAGCAACAGGCTTCTGAGAGAATAGCGGTGGAAAATTCGGGCGAACATAATCGTCAATGTACTCAGGGGGCTCCCGGCGATCGCCATCAACAACTGGCGATCGCGGTCGCGGATAATTTTGCATCTCAGCTTCTGGAATGGCATGGCGATCGCCATCGCTATATGGCGATCGCGGTCGGGATGCAAACCCTGTTTTGCTCTCTGTAATCTCATGGCGATCGCCACTCAGATCTGGCGATGGCGGTTTTGGCACAGAACAATCGTCATAAGTTTTTCCGCTCCTCAAGAACACTGCACTGACGTTCTCTCTCGGGTTTCTTACCGGTTCCCTGGCCTCTAATTTACTCACAGCTTGAGCAATCTGTCCTAACTGATTTTCAAGATTTTGGATACTCGATTCCGTTTTAGCATTTTGTTGCATCACAGTCTGAGCTAAGGACTTGATCATATCTTCAACAGTCATAGAATTCTGAGGTCTAGGTTGCTGATAATTAATATTATGAGAGTCATACCTTGGCCTTGGTTGCCATCCACCAACAACGTTTACCTCAGCATTGGGATCATGGAGAGAATCACTTTTCAGCATAAAAGACTTCATCAAATCTTTCAGTTCATTCATATCACTTTGAATTTTAGCGGGATCAAGTGAACTTACTGACTGTGTTCTTTGCCTGCTACCAAACTGCCTTGAGCTCTAAGCTAATTCCTCAAACATTTCAGTAGCCTGAGGTATAGTCAATCTTAAAAAGTTACCTCCACAGGATGCATTCACCATTCGACGATCCTCATCAATCAGGCCACTAAATAAGTACATAAGGAGATCTTGGTCAGTATAACTATGGAATGGGCAGCTTGAGCAAAGCTTCTTGAATCTCTCATAATATTCATAGAGACTCTCAGTTGAGTGTTGTTGAAGATTCGTGATCTCCTTCTTCAAGTTGCTCAGTTTTGTAGCTGGAAAATATTTCTCTAAAAAGACCTTTTTCATCTTAGCCCATGTATCAATACTCCTTGGAGCTTGATAATAGAGCCAATCATTTGCAGCGTCTTTCAGAGTAAATCCAAAAGCTCTCAGCATGACCTGCTCCTCAGTAACACCTCTTGGCTTCATACTAGAACATATGGCATGGAATTGAGCCAAGTGTTTGTTGGGATTTTCTCCTGCTAAGCCATGGAAGTGTGATAGCTCATGAATTAAACCAGCTTTTAATTCAAAATTCACACCTTCTTCAATCTCAGGAAACCTCACTGCCAAAGGTTGTTGGTTTAAGTCTGGGGAAGTGAGTTGCCTCATAGTAGGCAATGGCGGTCCATGTTGATCACCCATCTCGTTATCTTGGTTCAGAGCTGCTCTTTGGTTCCGAAGGAACGTCCTTTCAATCTCTGGGTCAAAGGAAACAAGAGATGAATCAGTAGCACGTGTCTGAACCATAAAGGTTCACACCAAACAGTTGATAATTTCACAATTAACACAGAATCAGAAAAATTTCAATTCCCCGGCAACGGCGCCAAATTTGATGAGGCTAAAGTCGTAGTGCCAAATCAAAGAAAACCCTAAACACTAACTAGAGTATAGCAAGTAAGTAGAGGTCGAACCCAAGGGAATCAAAACACCAAACCAATGCAGTCAAGTGAAATATCAACTAGTAACAAGTAACCAAAGGGGGGGGGGGGGTTTGATTGCAAGAACACACAAGTAACCAGTAACAAGCAGAGAAAGTTTTGGGTGAGAATATTATGCGAAGGGGTTTTCACCTAGCAAGTATCCACACAACAATCAATCAAGTTGATCATAGATTTATCTCAAGTTTTATTAACTCCTAGGGAATGTTCCTATTCCAATCTTTAATATAGCAGCAGGTCAACCGGTCCTGATAATACTTACTATTCAGCAATCAGGGAAACCTCTCAAGATTAGATGAAATAGCAGCAAAGGGCACATAAATTATAAGGATGCATGCAATAGCTTACAACCGTCAAGTATTAACCTGCAATCAATTCTCTTTCATAAAATCAATCAACTACCAGATCATGCAGATATGAGTGCTACAATGACAAGAAATTCCACCGTATATTCCTAGTCTAGCAATAGAAAACTATCAATCAAACAGGTGATCAAGCTAGCAAAACTAATAGAAATCAATAGATGAAGAACAAGAGAATTAATACAAACCCATAGAAAAAGAACAAGAGTTAGAAATCTCACAACTTAATAACTGAAGGTTTCAACCGCTAAGTAAAACAATGGAGATTAGTTCCTGCTCATGGTTGCAAAACTAAGCGTCTGATGGAAAAGATGATGAACAGATAGAAAGAACTAGGGTTCTTAAATAGAGACTAACCCTAAAAATATATGGTAACAGATAAATCCTAAACGAAATAATAAAATAAGGAAAAAAAAATAAAACAAACAAAGGAAAATAAGGAAAGTCCGGAATGTCTTCGGCCTTGTTGTGGCGATCGCCATAGATGCCTGGCGATCGCGGTCTTCATGCAAAGCTCTGTCGTGGTCTCTGTCGCCCAATGGCGATCGCCGTAGAGTCATGGCGATCGCCATGATCTCTCAAACTCATGTAACGCTTCTGTTGTAGAATGGTGATCGCCATAGTGATGGTGCTGATCGCCGCTGCTCCGCAGAATGTCTTCAAGTCTTTGATCCTCTTCTTCTTCGGTTCTGGTCTTCATTTCTTCACTTCTTCATAAACAACTCAGAACATAACAATAGCTCCAAATACTTGTGATAACACTCCTAAACTAATGTAATAACCCCTAGTTACGCCATACAAAGTGTAGCGTATCAAATACCCCCATACTTAGACTTTTACTCGTCCCGAGTAACTTACAGAAAAGTTACCCATACAATAAAGAATACTCAAAGCCTCAGGAAGTACAAGAATATCTCCTAGTGATTACATAATCAATAAGCCCAAAGCATACAAAACGCAACGATAACAATCAAGAACAAATGTGATACAATAAGCACAAACTCAGAACTACACCTTATTCCTCCAAGTGGCCTACCTGAATCCTCCTATACGCCTCCATCTTATGTCACCATAACGCCGAGATGATAATGATCCTAAAACACTATCTCTTTTTTTTTAATTTTTTTTTTATACACTCATCTTGCTTGGGCGCCCTTTCGGGTTTTCATCCCAACCACTCAATAATTGTTCCAGGCTCACGAACTCACATCACTCAAGACTTATTTTTGCCCCAGCCTAATGCCGGTCAAGCCACCTTCTTATTGCATAGAACTTGTTATCCAAGGATTTTGTATGCCTTTTTTCAATTTTTTGTGGCTTTTTCATACAATATATATTCAATAAGCTCATGCAGATACAACCAACACCCAAATAATTACATGTGAATACATTCTCCTCCCCCATACTTAAACATTGCATTGTCCTAAATGAAACTCAAAGTGTGGTAGAATGAGAAACTAGATGAGCACTAAATGTAATTCAATAATGCATAGCTCATCTAAAGCAAAGGAAATAATACCTCCAATGTAGAAGGTGACCCAAACAAATCAACTCCTTACAAAGAACATGGTCACCAACAAGCTAAGCTCCAACGAATGTAGATCTAGAATGATAGTACTAATGAAACCAAACTTGATGTAATACAACTCCTTACTTTCTTTTCTCTCATATTTTTTTTCTGCACTCTATTTTTTTTTAATCCGATATATTATTTTTTTCCTCGGAATGATTTTTAGATTTTCGGATTTTTTTTTTGACGGGAGAGAAGACTTACAACGAGATTGGCTACTGACTGTAGCTGACCCTATGCTTCGGTGATTTCCTCATGTCCATAGAAAAACTAAAAAAAAAATTAAACCGAACAAAAACAAATAAAAACAGTTTCAAACCTCGGGTTGCCTCCCGAGTAGCGCCTTATTTTATGTCGTGGCTCGACATGAAACTCAAGAGATTTAACTAACGCCATTTGGCTTTGTGAAAACCGTCTCTTGTCTGAATTCTCTCTTGAACCACTCATGGAACGCCTTGAATCTCGTCCCTCTTACCTTGACCACCTTGTCTTTAGCAATGAAGGTGGTTTCATTTACTTTATCCTCCTTGACCGTATCAGGCGGCTGTTTAAGCTCAATGTCAAGTGTCTGCACACTAGACATCAATGGTATCTCGCCTGGCGAGGTCAGTAATGAAGGGCGATTGCCCAAAGGATGTGAAGAGAGCTTACCTTTAGGCTCTGGCTTAGCCTGACACTCCGGCATATTAGTAGACAAAACAATATCTACTTTTGGGGGCTCTAAGAGATTCTCTAAAACAGGTTGCAATTCATCCTTACAAGTAGGCTTAATCACATCAATAGCACATAGAGAATTCTTATCAATGGGATCCATGTCATAAATATTATACTCCACCTTATCCCCATCAAACTCCATAGAGAGAGTCCCACTATTAACATCAATTTTCGTTTGTGCAGTTTTCATGAAAGGTCTACCTAACAGTATAGGTGTGACATTATTAGCATGCTCCATATCTAACACAAAGAAATCAGTAGGAAAAATCAGATCACCAACCATAACAAGAACATCCTCAACAACCCCTTTTGGGTATACAGTAGACCTATCAGCAAGTTGAATAACAGTTCCTGTTTTATGCAAAGGTCCTAAGCCTAGTGATTCATACAAAGAGTAAGGCAATACATTGATTGATGCACCTAAATCTAGCATGGCTTTGTCAAATTTAGTTTCACCAATCACACATGGAATGCTAAATATGCCTGGATCACCATATTTCTTAGGCATGCGTTTTTGAAACACAGCAGAAACTTGTTCACTTATTTCAACTTTCTTTTTTTCTTTCAGTTTTTGATTTCTCTTGATAGTGCAAACTTCTTTCAAAAACTTAGCAAATCTAGGAATACTCTTAACAAGTTTGAGCAAAGGAATGTTTACCTCACACCTACTAAAGGTTTCGAAGATTTCGTTGTCGTTCTCCAGCCTTCGAGTATCCTTCAATGCCTCAGTAAAGGGAGCAACAGGCTTCTGAGAGAATAGCGGTGGAAAATTCGGGCGAACATAATCGTCAATGTACTCAGGGGGCTCCCGGCGATCGCCATCAACAACTGGCGATCGCGGTCGCGGATAATTTTGCATCTCAGCTTCTGGAATGGCATGGCGATCGCCATCGCTATATGGCGATCGCGGTCGGGATGCAAACCCTGTTTTGCTCTCTGTAATCTCATGGCGATCGCCACTCAGATCTGGCGATGGCGGTTTTGGCACAGAACAATCGTCATAAGTTTTTCCGCTCCTCAAGAACACTGCACTGACGTTCTCTCTCGGGTTTCTTACCGGTTCCCTGGCCTCTAATTTACTCACAGCTTGAGCAATCTGTCCTAACTGATTTTCAAGATTTTGGATACTCGATTCCGTTTTAGCATTTTGTTGCATCACAGTCTGAGCTAAGGACTTGATCATATCTTCAACAGTCATAGAATTCTGAGGTCTAGGTTGCTGATAATTAATATTATGAGAGTCATACCTTGGCCTTGGTTGCCATCCACCAACAACGTTTACCTCAGCATTGGGATCATGGAGAGAATCACTTTTCAGCATAAAAGACTTCATCAAATCTTTCAGTTCATTCATATCACTTTGAATTTTAGCGGGATCAAGTGAACTTACTGACTGTGTTCTTTGCCTGCTACCAAACTGCCTTGAGCTCTAAGCTAATTCCTCAAACATTTCAGTAGCCTGAGGTATAGTCAATCTTAAAAAGTTACCTCCACAGGATGCATTCACCATTCGACGATCCTCATCAATCAGGCCACTAAATAAGTACATAAGGAGATCTTGGTCAGTATAACTATGGAATGGGCAGCTTGAGCAAAGCTTCTTGAATCTCTCATAATATTCATAGAGACTCTCAGTTGAGTGTTGTTGAAGATTCGTGATCTCCTTCTTCAAGTTGCTCAGTTTTGTAGCTGGAAAATATTTCTCTAAAAAGACCTTTTTCATCTTAGCCCATGTATCAATACTCCTTGGAGCTTGATAATAGAGCCAATCATTTGCAGCGTCTTTCAGAGTAAATCCAAAAGCTCTCAGCATGACCTGCTCCTCAGTAACACCTCTTGGCTTCATACTAGAACATATGGCATGGAATTGAGCCAAGTGTTTGTTGGGATTTTCTCCTGCTAAGCCATGGAAGTGTGATAGCTCATGAATTAAACCAGCTTTTAATTCAAAATTCACACCTTCTTCAATCTCAGGAAACCTCACTGCCAAAGGTTGTTGGTTTAAGTCTGGGGCAGTGAGTTGCCTCATAGTAGGCAATGGCGGTCCATGTTGATCACCCATCTCGTTATCTTGGTTCAGAGCTGCTCTTTGGTTCCGAAGGAACGTCCTTTCAATCTCTGGGTCAAAGGAAACAAGAGATGAATCAGTAGCACGTGTCTGAACCATAAAGGTTCACACCAAACAGTTGATAATTTCACAATTAACACAGAATCAGAAAAATTTCAATTCCCCGGCAACGGCGCCAAATTTGATGAGGCTAAAGTCGTAGTGCCAAATCAAAGAAAACCCTAAACACTAACTAGAGTATAGCAAGTAAGTAGAGGTCGAACCCAAGGGAATCAAAACACCAAACCAATGCAGTCAAGTGAAATATCAACTAGTAACAAGTAACCAAAGGGGGGGGGGGGGGTTTGATTGCAAGAACACACAAGTAACCAGTAACAAGCAGAGAAAGTTTTGGGTGAGAATATTATGCGAAGGGGTTTTCATCTAGCAAGTATCCACACAACAATCAATCAAGTTGATCATAGATTTATCTCAAGTTTTATTAACTCCTAGGGAATGTTCCTATTCCAATCTTTAATATAGCAGCAGGTCAACCGGTCCTGATAATACTTACTATTCAGCAATCAGGGAAACCTCTCAAGATTAGATGAAATAGCAGCAAAGGGCACATAAATTATAAGGATGCATGCAATAGCTTACAACCGTCAAGTATTAACCTGCAATCAATTCTCTTTCATAAAATCAATCAACTACCAGATCATGCAGATATGAGTGCTACAATGACAAGAAATTCCACCGTATATTCCTAGTCTAGCAATAGAAAACTATCAATCAAACAGGTGATCAAGCTAGCAAAACTAATAGAAATCAATAGATGAAGAACAAGAGAATTAATACAAACCCATAGAAAAAGAACAAGAGTTAGAAATCTCACAACTTAATAACTGAAGGTTTCAACCGCTAAGTAAAACAATGGAGATTAGTTCCTGCTCATGGTTGCAAAACTAAGCGTCTGATGGAAAAGATGATGAACAGATAGAAAGAACTAGGGTTCTTAAATAGAGACTAACCCTAAAAATATATGGTAAAAGATAAATCCTAAACGAAATAATAAAATAAGGAAAAAAAAATAAAACAAACAAAGGAAAATAAGGAAAGTCCGGAATGTCTTCGGCCTTGTTGTGGCGATCGCCATAGATGCCTGGCGATCGCGGTCTTCATGCAAAGCTCTGTCGTGGTCTCTGTCGCCCAATGGCGATCGCCGTAGAGTCATGGCGATCGCCATTATCTCTCGAACTCATGTAACGCTTCTGTTGTAGAATGGCGATTGCCATAGTGATGGTGGCGATCCCCGCTGCTCCGCAGAATGTCTTCAAGTCTTTGATCCTCTTCTTCTTCGGTTCTAGTCTTCATTTCTTCACTTCTTCATAAACAACTCAGAACATAACAATAGCTCCAAATACTTGTGATAACACTCCTAAACTAATGTAATAACCCCTAGTTACGCCATACAAAGTGTAGCGTATCAGTTATCGGTAATTTTTCTACGTCGTCTCTCCTGATTAGTAAGTAATCTTTGATGAGCAACAATCAAAAGAAAGACTTTCAGCCTCTCCGGAACCCACAGCTTCCAGATTAAGATGTACAAATTCCCCCAGTTCTGTCCCTGTTCAGTATTTCTGCTAATCATATTATAAGCCGAGCTAACTGAATACTCACCACTGGAATTCCCAATCCAAGAGAGTCTGTCCATCGAACCTGACAAACCATCCAACGCCATGGCCATCAGCTGCAATTTGGCATCGTTGTGCAGTAATGGTTCGACTGAATTAATATCCCATCCAATACCTGGAATCCAGAGCTCCGCCACGGTTTTAGTCATGAGATTCGTAGGAATTGGGAGGAGACAGTGCCCAATCAAGGGCTCGGGAGTAGCCAATCTATCATGCCAGAAAGAGATGCTCTGACCGTTGCCCGGGACCCAGGCTAAACCATTGCTGATGACCTTACTAAGACCCGCGACCACACCTCTCCAGACCCTGGAGCAACCTGGCTTCGGCTTAAGGGAAGCCAGGTCTCTGAGGTCCCCCAAGTTGTATTTGCTACGCAAGATTTTTGCCCACAAGCTGCTATCGTCATTAAGCAGGCGCCAGCTGAGTTTGCCCACCATGGCATAATTCATATTCTTGGGATTTCTAAGGCCCAAGCCCCCTTCAGACTTCGGGAGACACAAAGTATCCCAGGCGATCAGGTGCATACGCCTCTTATCCGGGTTGCTGCCCCAAATAAAGTTCCTGCAACATTGCTCCATAGCCTTGATAACACTCGCAGGAAGCATCACCGTGCTCATCGTGTGAATCGGTATGGCAGCTAAGACTGACTTAGTTAAAGTGATTCTACCTGCGAGGCTCAGAGTACGTCCCTTCCATCCTGCTAGTATGGCGTTAACTCTCTCAAGGATATCACTAAATGTAGACTTATTAAAGTTTCTCTGCAGAATAGGCATGCCTAGGTACTTACCTAAGTCACATGTACCTTTGATCCCGCTCTCAGCGCTGATAACTTGCCTAGTCTCTCTATCCACATTCGAAGAGAAATAGATTTTAGATTTAGCAAGGCTAACCCGTTGACCAGAAGCAGTGCAGAAATCAGTCAAGACTTTTACGATGACCCGAATCTGAGCAATCGACGCTTCTGAGAGCAAGATAAGGTCGTCAGCAAAACAAACATGAGACAACAAGGGACTAGATCGGGAGAGCTTGATAGGCTTCCAACTCTTGTCCTCCACAGCCTTATTAATCAAATGGCAAAGTCTCTCCATAGATAAAACGAAAAGATACGGGGAAAGCGGGTCTCCCTGTCTTAACCCTCTCTTAGGAATAAACTCATCAGTGGTTTCTCCATTCCAGAGAATCTTCATTCCCGACGACTCCACACAAATCATAATCCACTTGATCCACTCAAAAGGAAGACCAGCTGAAAGCAAAGTATCCTGCAGAAAGTCCCATCGAACTATGTCATAGGCCTTTTCGAGGTCAAGTTTCAGCAACATCCAGCCTCTCTTACCCTTCTTTCTGCGCATAGAGTGAACAACCTCTTGCACAATCACAATGTTATCTGAGGCAAGGCGACCCGGAATAAAGCTACACTGCGCAGGACCTATCAGCTTGTCAATCATGGGTTTGAGCCGATTAACCATAGTCTTAGTAATGGTTTTGAATAAAACGTTACAAAGACTAAAGGGTCTAAACTGAGCCATTCTCTCAGGTTTGGCTACCTTGGCAATGAGGACAAGAAAGGCATTATTCATCGTAGGCGGCAGCCGGCTACTTCTAAAGAAATTCTGCACAAAAGAAATAACTGAGGCTCCGACTGTATCCCAACATTGCTGGTAGAAGATTGGTTGAAAGCCATCCGGCCCCGGCGCCTTAAGGGCTCCCATACTTCTCACAACTTGCTCAATCTCGGATCCAGTAAACGGTTTCAACAAGGAAGCTAAATCATCGGAGTCAAGAGCCGGAAACCCCTGCCTGGGAAGAGAAAGACTAGCATCAACCTGATCATCCATGGAGAACAAAGCTCTGTAGTAATCAATAGCCAACTTTTCCAACTCTTGAGGGTCCGACACCCAAACATCATCATCATTCTTTAGCGTATCAATTCTGTTATGGCGGCGGCGGATAATCGTACTTAAATGGAAGAAGGAGGTATTCCTATCTCCCTCAACAACCCATTTCTCTCTGGACTTTTGAAGCCAAAAGACTTCTTCCTGCTCAAGAATACCGTCAAGCTCTCCCTTCAGGGCTTCCTCCTGAGTAATGAGACTGTCGCTGGGGTTGGAAAGAATTAAACTTGTAGCGGCCTGAATTCTGTCAATGATCCTAGTCTTCTTACCATGAATATCCCCGAAGACTTTCTTATTCAACTTTCTTAGATTGATCCTAAGGGAGTCCAAAGCTTTCATAGTCGAGAGGTTCGGGTTCCAGGAGGCTTTAAGTACATCTTTGAAAGTCTCATGCAGAAGCCAAGCTGCCTCGAATCTAAACGGACGTCTCGAAGCATCAACCAACCTTGCTTGCTTCAGCTGGAGATACAACGGGGAGTGATCCGAAGACATAAAGGGCAAATGTGTGACCCCGGCTTCTTGCCAACGAAATCTCCCCTGCGCACAACAGAAGATACGATCTAATCTCTTAGACACTCTGTTACCCGCCGTTCTACCATGATTCCACGTGAATCTGTTTCCCTTGAATCCAAGATCGATCAAAACAGAGTCACGAATCCAGTTGTTGAAGGTGATCGAGTCCGGGGAGAGACGTCCATTGCCCCCGTCCTCTCGTCCAGCCTAACAATAGTGTTGAAGTCCCCTTTGATAAACAGGGGATCATTGATAGTTTCCATAACTGCCGACAGATCATCCCAAAGGTCTCTCCTCCTAGTCGGTGTCAGGGCTGCATAAACAGTGATAAGGTGATAGCAATCACTTCCCTCCCCTACCTTAGCGTGAATATACTGAGTAGAAGAACCCAAAATAGTCAGCTTAACATTCTCCTCTCTCCATAAGAGCCAAATCCCGCCACTTTGACCAACCGCATCAACCCGAAAGCAATTTTTATAACCCAAAATTCTACAGATTTTGTCCGCGTTGCTGCCTGCTGCATGGGTCTCAAAGAGAGCCAGAATATCAGTATCATTCTTCTTCAACAGATAACGAATAGATCGTCTGAAGTTGGGTTTATTCGCCCCCCGACAATTCCATAGAATGCAATTCATGATCCACCTATATAAAACGAGGGAACATATCGGGGCAACGAGCTACGATTTATGCGTATTCTCCTTTCAAGTCTGATCAACATTGAAAGTTAAGTTCTGTTGAACAACATTCATCTGAGCATCAGTATTCTTTCCGTTGGCCTCTAAAATATTGACAATTTCTGTCAAGCTGAAGTCCTGGGTACAAGGAGAAGAAAAATTTCCTCCTTCTCGGCCCACAACCTTATCCTCAATCCGCAACCTTTTACCTGTAACCTTCAGCCCGATATTCTCTTTATCAAGCCCAACATTCAACATTTTTGGGCTTGGCCCAAGTTTCTGAGATTTGGCCTTAGCAGTACCTCCATCCCCGGCCGCAAAGATAACAATAGAGTTGTTTTCATTCGGCGTGGGGCCCTCCTCTGACTGTTTAGTCAGAAGATTGACTTTCCCCCGTGGGCCACTCGATTGCTTGCTGTTAATATCAATAGAATCTTTATGTAGAGGCCCCGATTTTCCTTTAGAGGGGTCAGTAATCTCAACAGACTTATCTTCCATTCCATCAAATCTGTTAGAAAGGGTAATTTCCTTAGATTTCTCACGTGTCATGACCGAAGATTTCTCTCTCACCTCACCCGAGATCTTAGACTTTCCTTTCCTGGTAACCTGTTTCCATTGGTGACCCAACCATTTTTCTCCAGAATTTTGCCCGTTCGCCTGCGTCTTATTGCTCGGAGCTGCTAAATTCTCTTCCGTTCTCTTCTCAGAAGTACTCGTCTCTGACATAGTATTCGGACTCTTAGTAACCTGAGCAACCACTTACTTGGGGCTTTTGGGACAGTTTGCAATATCATGCCCATAGATGCCACACTGCCCACATATAGGACTTAGCCCTTCGAAAGTGACAAAGTATTGAATGCCGTTCACTGACACAGAGCCTTTCAACGGCTTTTTGATGTTCACTTCGACGTAAACTCTCGCAAATCTACCTCTTTCAAAATTCAGAGTTGTCATATCCACTTTGAGAGGCTTTCCTATTCCCGCAGCTATACCCATAAGAATAGTACGGTGATAGTAAACCATCAGAATGTTAGCTATTCGGATCCAAACAGGCGTCGTCAAAATATCATCGACCGACGGGTCGAAATCAGGAGACCAATTTTGGACGAGAAGGTAACTCCCAAAAATTTTCCAAGGACCTCCAGTCAGGGCTTTCAAGTAATCCTCTTCCGATTCAAAGCGAACCAAGAAGAATTTTCTGGGTAGATCAATAGCATTCATCTTACCCTTCGGTTTCCATGTCTCCTGAAGCTTCTTTTCCAGAGTAGGCAAAGCCACTGTTTTGCCAAGAACTTTGACGATAACACATTGCTTCCATAATCCCGTCATGGCTTCAATCACTTCGTCTCCAATAACCACTTCAGTTTCCCCCTCCAGCCCATTGGGGGTAGGAAAACTCAATTTGAGACGCCACAAATTCCTCGTCCAACTCCAGTTCTGGAGTTGGCATGTCTCCTCTTGCGACTCTCCCAGCCCAAGAATTTCTCTTGTAAGGGGGATCTCCGGGGGGAGGGATGTTCTCTTCCATCGTATCGTCGTGCACTTCAGTTTCCGGCGAGGCCGAGTCGTAGGGTTTTTCCATAGAGAGCGTTTTTTTAATTAGACAGATTGAGTCTAATGTATTTGACATAGATGATTGATTAAAAAACATAAATTGAAAATACATAAGTTTGGTTAAAAAAATATTGACTTAATCAGAATTGTTAGACGTGATAATGGGATTATTATAAATTAATAAAACCTTTTAATTAACATGTCTTAATGTTACCCAACAAACAACTTAAGTTTGGGTTTATAGGCCATTTTAATGGATGGAATTAAGCTTGTGCTAATGGTACGTACGGTGGATAAAGAATTCTGATAATCACATGGATGACACTTGACAACAATAGGAAGGATAATTCATTATTAATTACGTGGAACAAACCGTCTCTCTTACTTAAATAAGATTATTAGCAGTTTTCACCAACCCTAGACAGGGTTTTCTGCATCCAATATGGCTGGCCTGAACTCTACGGTGGACTACTGCCTAATTTTTCATTCTTACTTACATAGTTACACCTTAAACTCGTATTTTTATGTTATAAGCACGAGTTTAATAATGACACCCCAATTCATGCTTTCAACAAAATCAAAATCGTAATAACATTGCACATGTTTGATTTTCTAATTTCTTAAGGATTGGTACCTTGACTTGATCACAAAGCATCACCTAAGTTTAATATTAATTTCGTGTTTTACTTTTTAGTGCAGAAAGCATTCAATCCTAGAGTTAGTGCTACATCTGCCGACCAAAAAAGCCAGTCAAAAATTATTTCTCCACTACATAACATTTAATCTAGCTACCTCAATCTTCTTCTTCTTTGAACAAGAAAGGAATTCACTGTAACAAATATATACGATAGATCGAGGTATCCAAAAACACTTAACAAACGTCATGAAAATACCGGAACAAAATAAGTCAATTAAGAAACTAACCAACCGGTTTCAACTAGATTTTGATCACCGCGCTTCGCGTGAGATTTAGCGTATTAAAAAATAATATATTTAGATATATGTAATATATTTTGTTTGTTTAGAGATTATTATGATATATACGATATTTATGTTTGCTTTTATTTTCATTAAGTGAATATAAGTTCAACCACATGTATTTGTTTCTTTTGGTTTGATATTTTGGGTGCTTTTTATGTATTTTAATTATAGTTGTTAATCAGATTAGTTAACTTGGGTTTGGACTGAGAATGGATTGGATCAATTCGGATTATTGGTTAAGCCGGGCTGGGTCTATACGTGTTAGTGTGCAGTTGAGTCAATTTGTTTATTAAATAGTATTATTTTTTTATTAATGATATTAGATTTGGATATTGTGTTCGAATTGAGTTTTCAATTTGACGTGGTCATGTTATTTTTTACTCGGACAGTTAGGTTTTGACTACATGCATCATCATTTATTTAGAGAGAGATAAATTCATCAATTAATAGGATGAGATAACATTTATTAGGTACGGTTTATATTTACTTTTGTCTAATAACGAGTGTTTTTTATATATATATATGTATATGTATATAGATAGATGAGCCAACTAGCGTAGTATCCCGTGCCATGCACGGGGATATATTTAGGAATTTTATAATCATTTTATAATATTTTGTATCTAATTTATAATATTTTGTATTACTACAAAACCTCAATAAGTTTTTAAGTAAAGTTTTTTTTATGTGCTTGTACGATGTTTAACCATTAGCTTTTCTGTAGATAATTAATTTTTTTAAATTCAAGATATTATGCTTAAAATAATAGTCTATGAAGCTTTATAAATAATTTTAACATCTTTATTAACCTTTTAATTTTTTTATAGTAATAATTCTTATAAATTTATTAAATAATTTAACAAACTATGCCAAACTTATATACAAAATTTATATAAATACATACATAGATATTCACCCAGTTGGTAATGAACTTTATTATATCCAACAAGATTGGTCCTAATTTAGATTTAAAAAACATGTGATCCCCTTAATAAATATATCCAAGTCCAACCATCTTTATACATACCTAGGGTTTTTAGTATAAAATCCCCCCACTACATATTATCTTCCTCCATCAATCCCCACTTTGCTCAACAATCTCAATATTGCATTAACACATAAACCATTTGCATATTCCCTCTCAACTCTAGCATGAAGACTCCCATTGCAACCACTCTCTTTCTTATTCTTCTTGTGGCCTTTTCATGTGGTATATACATCTTCATGCAAATCTCTACTCAATTTTTCTAATCATCATTAAACTTTCTATATAATCGTATTGTTTAGTTGAATCATCATTTCAACTAATACGTTTCTTTTTGTTCTAACAAAAACAGGAATCGAGTCATCAGAAGCCCAAATTTGTACCATGGGCACGATTGAGATGGATCGATGCTACATACCTCAATGCGACGCTGGGTGTCACAAGAAAGGAGCTCGATCAGGAGGAAAATGCATCACCATAGACACTTGTTGTTGCTTCTCTTAGATCACTATTCACTAACTAACAAACCTTTCAATATCTTCTATGCGACTTTTTTCTATTTTAAGTTTATGCGCTATCTAAAATAAGAGATCATCATGTATGAGTCGATGATAATTGATTGAGTTTATCCTCTAGGATATCTACATCAAACAAATCAGAGATAGCAAGATGAAATTCAGTAAAGGAAATTATGATGAAAATCAAAAGAAAGTTGAGCTAAAGTACGTGTTTGCAACTTAATCATATTCTCGTCTTGTATGTTAAAGATGAATGTCAGTAGTTGCTTCTGAATTGCTTGTTGAGCATGAAATGGGCCTTGACGGTAGAACTTATCCGTATAGCGAGGCCCAACTCCAAGATTCGCCAGGTCAGCAATCCCAAACGCAAATCCGCGGCACTCTTCTTTAAACAATTCTCCACCGTAGATAGTCTTCAAAAAATAAACGGCCAAGATCTATTCCCCACACAATCCGCGTGGCATATAAATACCACTCATTTCATCTCACCGCATTCTCAAAAATCAAATCCCTCTGTAATCTCCTGCTTTCAATTTCAATGGCTCGTACGAAGCAAACCGCAAGGAAGTCGACCGGAGGAAAGGCTCCAAGGAAGCAACTCGCAACCAAGGCCGCGAGGAAGTCAGCCCCTGCGACCGGAGGAGTGAAGAAACCCCACAGATTCAGGCCCGGAACCGTGGCTTTGAGAGAGATCAGGAAGTACCAGAAGAGCACCGAGCTTCTCATCAGGAAGCTTCCATTCCAGAGGCTTGTGCGTGAGATTGCACAGGATTTCAAGACTGATTTGAGATTCCAGAGCTCTGCTGTATCTGCTCTCCAGGAGGCCGCTGAGGCCTACCTTGTTGGTCTCTTTGAGGACACTAATCTCTGTGCCATTCATGCCAAGAGGGTTACTATTATGCCTAAAGATATGCAGCTCGCTAGGAGAATCAGAGGCGAGAGGGCTTAGATGACTGGAATTGCCTGTCTGGTTCTATGTTTTATGCAGATCTATATCAATCTTTATTTCTGTCATGTGTAGTTGTAGATAGGAAAGGCTTCGGTGTCATGCTTCGATTGTCCTTTTCGCATTGTAATTCCAAGTTTATCGATCAGAAGAAAGTTTGTCTGAAATCACTTTTTTCTAATGATTCCTCGTTAATTGATTCTTTGTTTAGTTTGTGGTTTGGAAATTTTAATCAGAATATTTATCTGCTTCTTAATTTGATCCATATGAATTTTAAAATCTGCATTTTGTAATGGTAAATGGAACTGGTTCCTTCTGTTCTTTGTTTCTGAATAAATTTGCAATTGATGGATGTGTTATCTTTTTATTGGTTTGGTCGATCGTTGAATTACTTGGTGTTTAGTTTGTTGTTTGCAAAGTTTGATTAGAATATGTATTGGATTTTTAAATTGATCCATATGCGTTTTGATTTTTGCATTGCGCGATCGTAGATTGAAATGGTTTCCGTTGCTATTTGTTTCGGATCTCTGAAGGGCTTCTTTCGCGAGGAAGCCCTTCGCTCACCCCTTCAACGGACCGAATTTAATGTGTATAAAACAACGTTGCAGTTGATTGGCGTGTTGTGGTGGCCGGGTAAGACATTATAGGGCCTACAACGCCCTATGGCTAACACCACCATGCCTCTCTTCCATTGAAGCTTTGTACTTGAATTTCTATTTTTCTATGTTTCGATTTGAGTTCTCCACTCGAAGGTTGTCAACCTGTTTCTTCGTGGGAAGTGCCCTAGTATGTTTGGGGGGTTTATTGCTAGTGCTCCTCTGACTCCTTTGGATAAGTCAGGGGTGGTATTCACCCTATTGTTGTGGTTATGGTGTGGAGGCGACTCGTTTCCAAGGTTGCTTCCTCTTCTGTTGCGAACGTAATGAACGGTTATCTGCAAGATTTTCAGTTTGGAGTGGCACTTTCGGGGGTTGCGAGACTATTCTTTTGACTCCATTGCCTAAGCTATTAATGGTCATACCCTCATGGTTGCCAAGGCACTCGATATCATCATGGTCGATGAGTCGACTCGTGGTTTGTTTTTGAACGTGGACAAGACATAACTCTTATGACCTTGTGTGTATCCTAGAAGCAAGGTTGATGATGTTTTCCTAGCCAACATTTCTCGTCCGTGTAGTGGCATTAAACTTCTTGGCGAGTCTATTATTCTAGATGTGGGCTTCTGTCGTGATTTAGCCTTGTAAAGGGTCTAAAAAACTATCAATTTAATGACGACAGTTAACAAACTCAAGGACCCCCAATGTGAACTCCTCCTTCTTTGCAATTTTGTTGGGGTCGCGAAGCTGTATTATGCTTTGAGAACCTCCTCCTCTTTGTCTTTCTTGTATGCCCAAGTTCAGTTTGATCAAGCCTTGTGTATCTCTCTAGAGAAGATCATTACCGCGTCTTGGCCCAATTTTGGGGGCTTACAATGGCGGCTTGACACTCTCCCTATTAAGATGGGCAATCTTGGTATTTATGTTTCAAGAGATGTTATTCGTTATGCTTTTCTTGCATCTCGCCTCCAAACCAGCACAATTCATGATAAGATTTTGTCGAATTCGGGTATATCTCCTATGGTCCATCTTTTCAGCATGCACTTGATAATTTCAATGCATTTTGCAATGTCGATGCTCTTTCACTCTCATTGTTGGTACCTTTTCCCCCCAACTAATGAAATCCTTGGCAGAGTGCTACTTTGGTGTCATTGAGAAAAACCTCGTTACCAAGCACATGCTTAGCCCGAGACAGGATGTCGTTTTGAGTTGCATTTGTGCCTTGCATGCACAAGATTTTTTGTTCATTATCCATATAGATGGCCTTGGACAGAGAATGAACCATCGTCAATTTCTTTCGATCCTATGTTATAGACTTAGAATTCCTTTGTTCTCTAAAAGTATTATTTTCCCGAGTTGCAATGCTTGCAAGATGGATCAATGGGGTGATCATGTTGTTCATTGTTCTAGTGAGGTGAGTGTGAAGTTTAGGCATAATTTGGTGCGTGGCATTATGGTGGGTATTTGTTCCAAAACAGGGATCACGATTGGCAAAGAGACTCATATGAGCTTTATTTCAGAGGCTGGGAAGGACCTTAAGTCTTCAAATCTTTTTCTTTTTAATTGGTTTATGAGCAAAGATATTTGTTTGGATGTGCTTGATAACTCTCCCTTTGTTGGCACAAGTGTGGTTTCTTGTGCGGCAGGCGTGCCTTGCACAATGCGGTTGAGAAGAAAAAGATAAAATGTGCTTCTAAGTGTGTGGAGAATGAATATATGTTCATTTCATCCGCTTTCTCTACATTTGGTGAATTGGATAAGGATGTTATTGACACACTTTCACGCATTAGAGCATTCTCTTTTAGTCACTTTAATAATGTCAAGAGAGGTTCATTAGACCTGATCAAACTGGGGCCGACCTGCCCGACTCTCCCAACCCGCCCTAGAAAATGGGAGGATATGGTCAACCGGTTTTACCCATCAGGACCTGCCCTGCCCGACCCATTTTATAAATGGGAGGATATGGTTTCAGAGTATGACCCTTAGGGCTGGCCTTACCCGACCCTTATTATATAGAATAAATATAATTTAATTTAAATTAATTAAATATATTATATAAGTATAAATTAGTATTAGACTATTAGTAAATTACCACGACTTATATTTACTAGAAGTGAAAAATCCTATAATTATGCATTTTGGACTGAATTGTCATGTAAGCAGGTTTTGAATGATTTTGTATGCGTTTTTGGAGTATAAACTTTGAATTATGTAAACACTAAATAAGTTTTGAACTTTAAAGGATTTTTTAATTATTAAAATAAATGTAGAGGGCCGCCCTGCTGACCCTTGTTGGAGGATGCGTGCAATGAAATTGTCCCATTTAAAATGGGAGGGTTGGGCCTGACCTTGCTAAATGGACAATTTTTGTTATTTTGGCCTGGCTCAGGTCCGACCCTAGCCCTAGTTTGATAAGGTCTAGGTTCATATATTTTTCACAGATTAGGATTTTGTATTTAGAAAGGAGTGAGAGCTCAACTGGTTTTCCGACTCCCTTCCAATTGTGTAAATTAAAAATCATTTACAAAATTATAAAGATTGTTAAATGTGAAATGAATTTGAATGGATCAACTTTCTTTTGCACGTGTCAAGTCCCGAAAAAGATTTGTGCCCAATGCCCTATTGGGCACTATATTCTCAACAAATACACCCCTAAACTAAGTCTTTAATTTCTACCCCTACCCTCACCACCCCAATTTCACGCGCTCCACCTTTCCCAGATCATTTTTTCAAATCACGCGCACTTTCATTCTCTCCTTCCTCTCCCCCTCATTTTTCACTCCCAAAATCAAAAACTGAAACCGTTCAGCTTTCTCCTCCCTCCTCTTCTGCTGCCTTCGATTCCTCACTCGATTCCTTCTTCGTTTTCGTCATCGCTCAAGATTCACGCTGCTCAAGTTCCTCACTCGATTCCTTCTTCATTTTCCAGATTTTGCGTCTCTTCGTCATATAAAATCAGGTATTTAGCGCTCTTGTGTTTCCTATTTGTTGTTTCGGTTGTTTATTTTGGAAGATTTCTGTGATTGCGTCTTTGTTCCTTTGTTTCAAGTCAAAATCGAGTTCGTGTTTGTTCGAAAACCTAGATTTTGAAGGTTGTTTTTATTTGCATGCGTCTTTATCTGTTTGATTTTTAGGTTTTTAAGTTTTCTGACAGATTCAGAGCATCTGGACTGTTCAAATGTGTGTTGAACATGTCATGTTGTGTTTTATTATGATTTTTTCACTTTATTTGTTGATTCTTCACTGTATTTTAGCTTCTGTTGTTGATTTTTTCATGGTTGACAACTTGTTGTGTCTGTATATGTAATTGGTTGAGTGCTTGTTTATGTCTATGTTTTTGAATATGGGATGCTGACATGTTTTTGTGGCTGGAGATTCTATTTTTTTGGCATTTTCCATGTTTATGTTGTTAATATGTCATGCTGACAGCTGATTTTGTCTTGAGATCATATTTGTTGTCAGCTTGTTAATGTTGACATCTTCAATATGGCTTGCTGACAACTTTATGTGTCTCTAGAGCTTATTGTTGACAACTTGTTCATATTTACATCTTTTGAATATGGATGCTGACAGCTTTTGGTCTTTGACATCTTATTCTTGTTGTCAACTTGTTCATGTTTACAACTTTTTCATATATTACATTTTTGAATATGGATGCTGACAGCTTTTTGTGTTTGACATCTTAGTCTTTTGTTGACATCTTATTCATGTTGACATCTTATTTTTTGTTGACAGGTGTCATGGATGTTTCTAAGCTTCAGTTTTTGGCTTCCCAAGATTTATTTGTAGCTCCTAAGGTTACAACATACCACAGATTTGTTGTGATGGATCAGATCGAGGGTCAGTTAGATGAAGTCAGTAATTTTTTGTTTGCTACTGGTATATTCAAAACTATTTTAAGCATGACATCGCAGCTCAACTACTCGCACGTCATAGTTCACTACGCTTTAATGCGTGCAGTTAAGACACAGAAGAAGTATGAAATGTGGTTTAACATGCAAGGCAATGTGCTGTCCTTTTCACTTCAAGACTTTGCTGCGATCACGGGTTTGAAGTGCACTGATTTTGAAGGTCATGTCATCCCAGATCAAGTCTTTGAGTGTACTCTGGGAACCAAAAACAAGATCACTCTTGATGACATAATTGCAGAGTTTGCTATCTCGTCAGGGGAGCGGAAGATGGTTCTAGCACACCTTATTATTGTTGAAGGTGTGCTGATGCCTCAGAGGAAAGGCTCTGCTGTTAGATTAAAATTTCTAAAGCTTGCTAGCAATTATCAAGCTTTTTTGAACTATCCCTGGGGTAGGGAAGTATACTTAGAGACTCTCCGGGCTTTTCAAGATGCTCCAGCTCATGCAAAACGCACAGGAGGCGGTTCTTCTAATGATAGAGTTTGGTATACTCTCCATGGCTATCCTCTTGCTTTTCAGGTATTTAGTTTTTCATTTATCTTTTTCAGTTAGTTGCTCAAATACATTTTCATATTCTCCTTTTTAATCGTTAATTTTTTTTTGTAGGTTTGGGTGCTTGAACATTTTCATCAGTTTCGCGAGTTTGTTGGAGCTGCTACTGCCTCTCTTAAGACCATTCCATATGGCGAACGCTGGTTCTCATTGGATAATAACAAACTCGCTTGGTATCATTCTGTGTCAGATCATTTCGATGCTCATCCTTTGGTATTATTCTTTATCTTATTATACATTTATATTTTTCTTGTCTGTTTTATTTTTGTATTTAACTCTTTTTGTTGACAACACATTGTTATAACTCTTTTGCTGTTTTTTCATTATTTTAGTTGTGCAGACCATCTCCATATGAGGAACACTCTACATTTTGTCACCTTAATTTTCTCGACGAGGTTGAAGATCCTTTGTTTGATGCATTCGCTGAACAAGTTCTTGTCACTGCTCGTCAGAATTCAGAGCAAGCTGTTTCTAACACTGTTATATCTGAGCGACCGACTAAGACTGCCAAGAAGGTTGCCACGAAGCCAGTGAAACCTGCTCCCAAAAGGAATGCCAGAAAGCCAGTTCAGAAAGTTTCAATTGTTGTCAAGAAAGTAAAGGAACCTGTTCAGAAAGTGGCGAAGGTTGTCACCAAAGAAAAGAAACCAGTTCAGAAAGTTGCTAAGGTTGTCAAGGTTTTCAACAAAGAAAAGGAAGATGTCAACAAGGATAAGGAACCTGTTAACGAAGAGAAGGAAGTTGTAAGCACTTCAGTTCAAAATGCTGCAGAGATGGGCAAAGGTGATTGCAAAGACAAGCAAGCTGTCAGCAATCTAATTTCTAATGTGTCAAAGGTTGCAAAAGCTGTTTCTAAGAGAAATCAACCTGTCAGCACTCCAGGTATGATATGTTTTGCATTTTTATACACTGTTGACAACTTCTTCTTTTTTCCTATTTCGCCATGGGTTTTGTTGTTGACATTTGTTTTTTGTGTTTTTGACAGTTCTCTATACTTTGTTTTCAGATTCCCCTCTAGATGTCAGAACTTATAAACGTAGGCTCTCCTTACAAGATCGGAAAGTCGTTTTTGAACAATCTCCAAGGAAATCACCAAGACTAAACAAATCAGAGAGCAATCAGCACGGCAAGCCCGAGGTTTCTGTTGGTGCTTGTTCTGCCCCTGCATATAATTCTCGTAAAAGACCATCAAAGTCTCCAGAGAAGGTTGGATATGTAAAAGATTCTGCTGGTGTTTCTGTTGTCGCTTCAAAAAAATATCCCAGTAGAGCAACAAGATCAGCTTATAAGGTTGAAGATGATCAACATGCTGCTAATCTCGCCGTTGTAAATAAGAAGAGGAAGTCCCCTCCTTCCCCCTGCCCCAAAGTGATATTTAAACTTAGTGGTTCTGAGCCAGAACTTAAGAAGGCAAAGCAGGACTCTGTGCGGGATGTTGTTGTGTACGAATCTGTCCAAGTTCATGTTGACAACATTCTCAGAAAGCTATGGTCTGACATCCCAGAGCTAGCCGCCCAAGATGCTGCACCTATTGTTCAGTTCCCTTCCTCATCTGAGAGTGGTAAACAATCATCAGTTAAACAACAATCTTCTTCCATTCATGTCCCCATGGAAACAAATGCAGCTGGTCCTGCATTTGATTCTGCTGACAGTGAGAGGACAGCGTCTGTTCGTTCCTCAGTTGACATAGTAGGAAATGTTGCTGCAGCTGGGGGTGGACAGTTTGATGTGTTGAGCCGAAAAATTGAATTTTTGTGCAATGCCATGTCTGAAGTTCAATCTTCCACCAAAGAACATGGCCTGTCGTTAGTTGATGTCGCAAAGAAGCTGCACGATCTATCTAGTTTGATTCAGAGAAACGTCAAGGCCTCGTTCCAAGATAAGAGCACACAATATGAATCTGAAGATTTTGTAGATGTCAGCACACATGAAAATGTTGACAGCTTTGTGACTTCTTCAGAAATTGATGGAACTAAATGTTCTGAGAAGGTAGAAAAAACTCCAGAAAGGGAAGGGGACCTGGGTGAAGCTGAAGTTGATGAAATTCCATCAATAGCTGATGCTGGTGGAAGTGGTGTAGAGGGCAGAGAAGACATTGCTGACACTCCTCCAAATGCCAAGGATGTTGACAACATTCAAGTTGACAACATCAAAGTTGACAACATCCAAGAAGACATTGTTGACATTCCTCCAAAAGGCAAGGATGTTGACAGCAGAGCATTTGGTCAACATGTTGACAGCAAAGCATTTGCTCCAGGTGTTGACGGCGAAGTCTTGGGTCCAGATGTTGACAGCTTGACAGTGGGTAAAGATTATGACAACCTGAAAGTTGTTCAAGATGCTGACAAAATTACACTTGTGCCAGAAGTTGACAGCTTCCAAGATCCACAAGGTATTGACAATGCTGATGTTGGTGGTTCCAGTCAATTTCTCGATGACAGCGGGTGTATTGATCAATATCTCTGCAACAACCCAGATTTTTTAGAGAAGGACTGTGTTCTCATATCTTCTGGAATCAGTCTCACTCAAGATAGCTTGGATACTCTTCCTGCTTCACAGAACCTCATTGACTCAGAGGAGCAAGTGAATAAGTATCCTAAGAAAGCTCTTGATGTTGGAACACAAGTGAGGAAGTCTTCCAGGCTCCCAACTCCAAGTGCTCTTGTTCAAAGCCCTTTCACTGAGGAGAAGAAGAAGAAGATTTCAATGCCTAGTTGTCCACCATACTCATTCTATGGAGATGATGATCGCAGAAAGTTCTTCGAATGGTTTTATTTGACGTATGTTTTATATTTATAATTTAAATTATTTTCTTTTATTTCTGAATATATGTGTTTATTAATTTTGTGTTTTTGTTGCAGTGGTAAGAAAGAGGTTATTAAGCGCAAGGAACATGATTTTGATTTCACCAAGGACTTTTTTAACAAATTATTGTTGAAAAGCACAAAATCTATTGGGCAAGCCAAGTGGTTAAATGATTGTGTAAGTTAATTACTTTTTACATGTCCTGACAACATTTTTAAAAGTTTTTGATATTTTGCTGTCTTTGTCAACGCATGCTTCATATTTGTGTTGTCAGTGAGGCTTTTATTATTTTCTTCTACTGTCAGTTTGAATTTTTTTATTTATATTGTGTTGTTATTGTTCAGTTTTATTTTATTTTTTATTTCTCTTTTAACCTTACTCTTTTTTCTCTTGTTTTGTAGCATATCTCTGAGGCTTTATTTTACTTCCGGAAGCATATCAATGAAAACAGTGAGAAATTCAAGGAAGTTGCAATCATGGATTGGATCTGGTACTGTCATTTCAATGCGGATAAGAGAGTTCTTATTGCGAAAGATGATGAAGCAGAGCTTCTGTTTTTCCAGAAGTACTTTATAGGAATGTACCCAAAACATGAGGGCAGGTGCTGGTCCGAATCTGTGACTAGGGTGTATACTCCTTTCAACTTTCAAAATGAGCATTGGGTTGCCCTGGAAATTGACTTAGCAAACTGGCATGTCACTGTGTATGATTCCAGCATTCAAATCAGCAGCGATGCTTATTGTTGGAGTAAAATTAGTACTTTATGCTGTATGCTTCCTGTTGTTATGAAGAAGTCCCACTTGTTTGGCCATATTAATTCTTTGGACAAGGATTTCTCATGGTCAAGGCGCAAAGATGTTCCTCAGGATGGGATGATGTAAGTATCTTGTCAACATTAGATTTTTTCTTTCTTTATATTCCTCTGTTTTCCTGATTTCTCTCTTTTTGTTCTGGGGTGATTTACAGTGGCAATTGTGGTTTATACTGCATTAAGTTCATTGAGCATTTGGCCATTGGCACCAGCTGGGATGATCTGGATGACGAACACATGAGGGCTCATCGGGAGAAGATGATTATTGACCTGTTTAACGAGAAATGGGAGTTCAAGGCATTGCCACTTGAGAAGGACAGGCCTAAAGCTTGAATTTCAATGTTAATGTTCGGATGTAATGTGTGTGGTTTGGATTGTTGCTATGTCTGCTTGACAGTGTTTTTAGTTCAGACTTTAATGGCTTTTGTTGTCAACCTTTGTAGCTTTTCGATTTTCAGCTTTGTAAAACAGTTTATATTCCACTTTTTAGTAAGGCAGGTTTTGTTTACCCCAACAGTTTTTGCTTAAGTCAGTTATTGATTATGGTTATTTTTTTTTTTTATATGTCAACAGTTTTACTCAGGTGCAACAAAGCACTCAGCGCGTGTAAGTTTATTATTCTTACGAGGCGCGCGTAGCGCGCTTCGTTAACACACCTTACTGCTAAATAACCTGTCAGCATTCTAAATCTTTGATATATAACCTGTCAACTTTTTTTGTCGTCACATTATGTCAACATTTTTCACCTTTTTGTAATAAACTTTTCATTTTCACAATCGAATCTGTTAATATTTTTCACTCGTTCCTATTTTTTGTGTGCATGTCAACACATTTCATATCTTTACAATATGGCAAGCTGTCATCAAATCTCGAAACACAATGTTGTCAACACTATTTATCAGAATATCTCAATGTTGTCAACATTTATTTATCACAGTAGAAGAATATCTATAAACACAATATGGCAAGCTGTCATCAAATCTGCAAACACAATATGGCAAGCTGTCATCAATGTTGACAGGATATAAAACTATTATCCCTTTTTCAATTAAAGATAAAAATTGAAAATTAAAATCCTAAAATGTTGTCCACACTGATAACTCTGTCCCAATCTTGTCAGCAAAGTTTTTTTGGCAAGAAGTCTTGTTGTGTCCCATATTACCACAGAGGCTGCATCTTCCTGGCTTTCTTGTTCCTTTTCTCTTCTTGCTTCTGTTTGGGAACTCACCTTCAGATGGGTATCTTTTCTTCTTTCTCCTCCCTTTATCTGTCTGCACAATTGGTGGCATGCAGATTGTATCTGTTACATCTTTCGGTACACTCTTCTCCGTTTCTCTTGGCACCGGGTAGATCGTTTCTCTATATGCAGCTGTCCAAGCTTCAGTTTTGTAGTAGTCGCTCACAAAATCTGTCACAATTGCTTTTGCTTTCTGTATTGCAGCTATAGCATGCACACACGGGATGTGGTCCACATCAAATACTTTGCAAGTGCATTTCCTTTCTAACAAATTGACCACCCCATAGAAATCTCCACCAAGAATATGATATTGTGCTTGATTTAGCTTTCTCACCTCATATGCCTTTGACATTTGGTACCTAGACTCCAATATTTTCCCTATATTTGGTGTCACCTTACTATTATTTTTTTCAGCCTCTAAGCGCCTATCATTAAACCACCTTGACAGCACATCTCTCAGAAACTCTAGTAGAGCGACAACTTGGAAAGACCTGTCAACATCAAAATTTTCAACTGTGTCAACAACTTTAATATATCTTTGACAATTCATAGACAGTAGAATTGGGTCCAGCATAACTGATTTTTCAACAGTGTCAACATCATTTTTCAACAATGCCAAATCTATAATATTTATCATACCTTGCTTCCAGTATTACTGAATTTATTGTCTCTGAGTTGTTTGTTGTCATTATGTTGTATCTATTGCCTTTGGAATGTGCTCTTGCCCATTTTTAAAATCCTACTGCTTCCAAGTATTCTCCCATCTCCTTATTTATCTCACAAATTTTCCCATAATTCTCTTGGAATTCCTTTAGCGTGTATGCATCAGCAGCCAAAGAGAATAGTTTGTGCACCCCTTTATCTTTGTATCTTGTCTTCAGATTTTGCTTCAAATGTCTCCTACACACAACATGGTTTGCTGTTGTGTACACTCTTTGAATGGCGTTGGCAATGCTGAGATGTCTATCTGACACTATTACCAAATCGTCTGTACATGGTATGACTTTCAGAAGCTGTGTAAAAAAGAATATCCACGATATGTCGTTTTCACTATCCACTACTGCATATGCAAGTGGATAGATCTGCTGGTTTGCATCCTGAGCTGTAGCAATGAGCATATGCCCTTTGTGCTTTATATGCAAGTGAGTCCAATCTACCATTATCACCTGTCAACACAAAACGAATGTATTATTACTCATGTCAACACTGTATAATGTAAGTTGTTAACAACAATCAAAATGTCAAAATCAGACATTATGTTTTTACATTTTCTATACTGTTATCATATGTTTAAATTTATTTTGTCAACAATAAATCATTCTATTAAACAATATATCATTTAATTCCTATTTTACTCACTGCCATACCTTTCTCATTACTTGGAATCCTCTTGTGCATGCTCCAATAGATATAAACACGAATCTGAAGTTGTCATGCTCACCAACTTCTAGGCATGTGTAAGATCCTTCATTTACTTCTTTTAGCATATGGCAGTACATGGGCAAGAGTGCATAGTTTTCTTCTGGTGTGCCTCGTATTAAATCTTGTGCATGTTCCCTTGCTTTCCATGCCTTCCAATAGCTAACATCCATGTAGTGTTCCTTTCTCATATCATTGCAAATGCTCTTTGGTATTGGTCCATTTTTAACATCTTCAAACCTGCATGTATATCACATTACTATTAGTTCTCTGGTTATCTTCAAGCAATTAATATTTTTTATGATATTTATGACTTCAGAAACCTGTAAACACAATACCTGGTTTTTATTTGCTCCCCAATCATTCTGTATGTTGGTTTGCACTCATGTTGACATCTAAAGTCAAAGGAACATGTATGTTCTCTTTGAAACTTTCTCACCTCAAAGAATGTAGTGTTTTGTAATGCAATAGCCCTCAATCTCCATTTGCAGCTTGTGTCTGTGCACATTACTGTTAGAAGCTTTGGATCTGATTTCTTAACTTTGTAAGCAAAGTTCTCAGTCATTGCCAATTTTTTCAAAGCTTCGATCAGCTTCTTTTTTGTGTCAAATAGCTTCCCCACATGGACAAAGTCTGCATCTGTTCCACTGTGACTCATTTCATCCTCCCCTGTTTTTTTTTCTGTCATTATCTTGCTTGCAGATTCACAATCCATAATTTCACTATTCCCTTGTGTTGGCACTTCATATTCCATAGGTAGAAACATGTCTTCATTCATGTTGACAGCAACTATACTACTACATCTATTCTCTCTTGCTATCTTCGGTTCATAATTCATGTATTCCCTTGATACATATAGTGGACAAGTCCATTCCACCTCTGTTGTGCCATTGATTTCCATGAATGATGCAAGATCATCATTTGTCTCCACAGAATACTTGACTTTGATCTTCTGGAATGGATTAAGATGGCATAGGTGGAGATGCATTCCCTCCGTTTCGAGTTTGAACCGTTGTGTAATCAACGATTTCATTGCTTGTAGAGTTATGTTCATATCAACTAAAAATGCTTTTGATATGATTTCCCCATCAGACACCATAACACCATCTCTTATTTTTATTTCTTTGCCATAGGAGACTGTCAGAATGTGCTTTTTTATCTGCATATATATTCAATAAATTTTGTTAGATAAGTATTTCTAATCTATCTGTCAACATTTTCCCTAATGAACATAAACATTTATGTTTTACATGTCAACAATATTCTATTAGGTACAAATTTAATATTTGTATTTTTTAACGAAGCGCTCTCAACGTGCTTCGTAAGTTTATTATTCTTACGAGGCGCGCGTAGCGCGCTTCGTTCACTTACGTGTTAATAAAATCTAATCTATAAACATATTCCTGTCAACAACTTATATAATATCAACATCCTGAATATTTCAACAATATAAAAAATATCTTGTCAACAACCAATAAAAACCAGGTGGTGTCGTTCACAGATTCACAGTAATATCCTGTCAACATTCTACATTGTCTAAACTTGTCAAAGTCTAATCAATAAACATATTCCTGTCAACAACTTATATATGTCAACAAACTGAATATTTCAACAACATAAATAATATCTTGTCAACAACCAATAAAAACCAGGTGGTGTCGTTCACAGATTCACAGTAATATCCTGTCAACATTCTACATTGTCTAAACTTGTCAACCAAAGATGTTTTTCATAATCTATCAATCAAATAAGTTCAATATCATAATTTATCATGATTTACCTCTTGTTCGATGGATTTGCTGGTGTCTGTTTCAGATTCTGTGCTTATCATTGTATTTGCAGTTGATTCGCTGGTTTTGTTTTGCGCTTCCTCTTTTTTTGATCTATGTTCAATCTTTTATTCTGTTTTTAATCTATCTTCAATCTTCTCCTCGCTCGTTTTTGTTGTACAATTTCATTGTTCTCCGGTTTGTTTGACAATTCGATGTAGAAGAAGATTCTGAATGTTGCATGCGAGAGCGTTATCCCCAAAATTCTTGCGATCCAGCAGCGATCAACGCCGGTGAGCAGATTGGAGGCAGTCGGCGAGTACTCTAGGCGGCGCCGGCGGAGGAAGAAAGAATTCGGTCGGCGGAGGAAGAAGGAAGGCGGAGGAAGAATGTCGGCAGAGGAGAAAAGTTTCGGGAGAGGTGAGGTATGAGATTGTATTTATTTATTTTTTTCTTAATTGCTTATATAGTAGGGTATTTAGTAAAGACTTAATAATGTGATGCAGAAACTAAAAAATCATGTGTGTTTTAGGGTACTTACCCAAAAACTGGGTCAAGTCCCCGTAGCCTAGTGGTATAGGCATGGTGTCATTATCCACAGGTCATGACTAATGGGGCAACACACCTGCATGATGAATGAGGCTTAAAAAAAAAACTTTCTTTTGCACGCTCTGTAGTTTGGGGATATGCTTTACATGGGGCTGTTTATGTTTGGGCCGAGTAATTTGGGCCTCTGTTTATGTTTGGGCCGAGTAATTTGGGCCTCTGTTTATGTTTGGGCGGAGTCTTGTGGCCCAATATGGAACATTAAGGTTATGTACTACGGAGTAGTATTATTTTAGCATGTGGAAACTGTGATATCGACAGTGAATGTAGGTGCTCTGTTTTCTGTAAAAACTTTCATTTATGTCGAGGATGGTGTTTTGTGCCTGTTTTGTTTGAGAAATATGATGAGTTTTCTTGAAGATTGGCGGACCATGTCGCTGTCCATTTCACCTGTATAAAAATGTTACTTTGGAGTATTTAATTACGAGTACTGTTTTGATGCTAGACACTTACTGAATTGATTACAATGTTAAGAGTGAAAAGGAAAGGAGTAGGACAATTGTCTTACACCCTAAAACAAAGGGCAATGTTCATTGTATTCCTCATCCATTTAGGACCACAATTGCCATTTTTAATCGGTCCCAACTCCTAAATTTTGTTCATCCTTATCATCAAAAAACCTAACTCAACCACCATTCACATGACTTGTTATTTTGCTTTTTAAGGCAATCATACTCAAACAAACTCTTCAATGACTCATTATTGCTTACAAAGGTATATTACATACTCCGTATATAATTTTTTAAGGTGAAGTAAGGCTCCTATGTTTTAACTCCTACGGATTAATGAAACAAACTTAGGCATAACTTTTATGGTGTGGAGAATTCTGTCAACTGAACCGCACTGATATCATATTAAAGTGCAGTGAACCATACAATAAAAAAAGAGATTTTGAATAGTTTCTAGTCCTTATTTTCATATTATCATCGAGGCTTATGTTAGGTCTATTAGATAGGTGTTGTTGTCTATCATTGTTGGTCCTACTCTTTCTCAATCCTATACATAGACGTTGCATGAAACTTTGATACCTAAAAATTAAATCTTTTTCCAAGGGACAAGGCCAACTCCATTAATTTTTGCATCGTGTAAAGTTGATGACAAAACTCGAAACCATTGATTGATTCATTGAATCATTCTATTTCTATCATGTTCTTGAGTCTGAATGATCTATCAGCAAGTACATGAATTAGTGTTTGGTTATTGCCCTCTTCTTGAAGGAGTTGAAGGCAGTTGTTTTATATACAGTACATTTCTCTATCTCTGAAACTACTGTATTTCCAAACACCTACTTTTATTGACATTCATGTGTTTGGTTTAGCTTTCAATACTTGGCTTGTCCTTTTCTCTGCTCCTTCAATTGGTTGGTCAAAAGTCTTACTCTTTACTCTAGGCTCTTGGGTTTTTGCAGTTTCCAACTTGGTTTTTAGGCTAAACCTCACAAACTTTAAAGTTACATTAACTTTATAAAAAATGGCCCCAAGAACAACAACTGCTAAACTAAATTTATAAAGAATTCGGATTAGGTGAGAATAATTATTATTGTGCGAATAAGTCAATTTCAATAAAAAAAGTTGAATATAGCCACGTGGACGCAGGGGAGTGGACGGAAAGTAATAGTGAAGCGTAGCAGATGATGATTGCAGAGGTCACGCGCCACCAATGCGCGGCTTTCTATGTGGAGCGTGACATTGTTCAACACACTAAAACAAATGTATGCCAGCCTACCCTTCTGCCGTTTTACTCGCTTTTCAGGCGCGTGGGGTGCAAATTTCATCTTTGTTATCAGTGAAATAAATTAAAATATTTACCCTAGTCTAGGCTAGCTTTAGTCTGCTAGTCACGTGCTTTCCCTCCCCCCTTGTTAGATTCGTGTCCCTACAATTAATCCAAGGGTTACCACAAAATCTCCTCTTAAACATTACTCCAAATTTCATTCATCATACCCACTATTTCTAATGGTCTTTGTTTTTGCTAACCTAACTATCTTTCATTATTGTTTCCAAAAAAAAAAAGTCTTTCATTAAAGGCTAATGGGATGTTTAATGCATGTTTTACTTAGACATATTCATGTGATGAACGATTTTGGTTTACCTAAGTTGTCCTTAATTGCAACTCTATCCAATGCAAGGCCAACTCCATTAATTTGCTTTCACAATATTACGTTTTGATTTTGACAATTATATGTAGTTATATTTATAGGAAAAGTGTCGCGTGAGATTATCGTTTAAAATACGAACGTGAGAATGATGTACATTAGTAGTAAATTGGTGAATATTTAGTACTTATTTAGTGAACATTCATTCAAAAACTTTAAAATATCCAAAATTTGAAGAACATTCATTTTTTAAAGAACACTATTTCATTCCCCGCGCTTCGCACATGCCTAACACATTTACTTTTATCGTATTTATATATTTCGTATTATTTTCAAATATGTATTTATGCAGTAACTTTTAATAAAAGTTCTTTATTAATAAATATATAAATTTTAACATATTGATTACTAACGAAATCTAAAAGGTATAATTACTAATTAATGATATTTTAAAATCATTATCTACATAATAACAACCTATCTCAAAAGATAACCAACATGTCCAAGGAGAATCTCAAAAGACATACGCATAGAACATATAAAAGTTGATGAGGAAAATACAATAAAAAAACGAACATACGAACATACACTCAAAACATAACTAAGAGACTCAAATTAAGAGATTAAATGAAAGGAAGAACAACTGGCAGAAACGAACAGACGCAAGACGACTTTGTAGGAGCCTAATTAAATGTGATATTTTTTTAATGTATTAACTCAATGCATTAACCTTTCAAAAAATTCAATGCATTAGCTAAGTACCATTTTTCATTACTTCATCAAACCCAACAACTTTTATATATATAGATTTATTGAGAAATTAAAAAACATTTGGATATAAATTATATATGCGCATCACTTTTTCAAAGGATGTGCATCAAAAAATTTAATGCACATCAAAAAATTTAATGCACATTTAAATATATTATGATGCATATTAGTTACACGTTCTTATTTTGAAATCTGTTCTCACCGAAACCGCACTCATATTCATAAACTATAAACAAAAACAATATAATCATTTGATGACCCAATAAATTACCAAACTTAAATAATTGCCTCAAAACATACCATACCTCATTATTAATATGTAAACTATACTTTGAAAAGCAGACAAAATTCTAAATTTTATTTATATTGATAATACTACTCCGAAAACTACAAAATTTGTTAGTTTATTATTGAATAATGTCAAATGAAAATTAGGCCATTGGATTGAGAATATCACCTCACAGCCGTACAATCCTACATGGCAAGCTACATACATATAGGTCTGATTTAGTGTAAAGACAAACCTTATTCCACAAATTTCTTCTTCTTCATCTTCCTCTCTTTCCATCTCTATCTCCATTACTGTTTCTGCACTGCACTCTACTCTCTCCAAGAACACAAACTCATCCAGCAAAGCAAAGCAAAGATTCAATCTTTACTCCAATTCACCCCCAATTTGGCCAATGGATCACACACATTAAATAATTGCACAAGTCACTGTAGTTTTAAGCCAAGCAAAAATGCCAAATAACATGGAGTTAGACAGGCTACATCGTCCTGCATCATCATCTTCCTCAACAACAACAAGTGATTTACTCATCTGTTTCACATCAAGGCTTTCCCACTCTTCTTCCATGAGAATCTCTTCAAAATCCATCCTCAGTCCAGGCCACCACAATGACAACAACAACAACAAACCCCCAATCTCTCTTCCAAATTCTCTGAGCAGAAGAATGAGGAACAACAATGGCAGCTTGAAAGGAGGCCAATCACCTATGTTTCCACCAGGTGTCACAACGAAGAAAAGAGGCTGTGCGTTTGAAAATCCTGAGCCTTCCTCTCCAAAAGTCACGTGCATAGGGCAGGTGAGAGTCAAGACCAAGAAACAAAGCAAGAAGATGAAGATGAACATGAAGGCTTATACTTCTAGGAAAACTGAAGAGGTCAGAACAACAACAATCTGTGATGCTTTGAAGGATTTTAGTTGCTTTATACCTTGTAGGTCATCTTCTTGTGGCGGTTCAGGTGAGGGAGAAAAACAGTCTGTTTCTTCTTCATCTTCTGCAACTTGTGGTGGAGCTGTGTACAGGTGGCTAGTGGCTTTCAATGGAGAAGGGCATGGGAGGACTAGGGATATTGAGCTTGTGGTTGAGCAAGAAGAAGAAGGAGAAGAGAGGGTTGTAATGGAGAGAGATTGTTCTAGGAGGAGGTCCATCTTTGATGATATGGATTTCAATGTTGATGAAGGAGATGGGAAAGAGGAAGGTGGTAGGGTTAGTGTTTGTGTTCCTCCTAAGAATGCTTTGCTTCTTATGAGATGTAGATCTGACCCTGTTAAGATGTCTGCTCTTGCTAACAAGTTTTGGGAGTCACCTCCTATTAAGGAAGACGATGAAGAAGAGACTGAGGAGAGAAGGAGTGGTGTTCATGAGGATGAAAAGATTGAATCTTTTTTGAATTTTGGTGGGGTAGTGGTTTGTGAAGATGAAGTGAGGAGGAGTTGTGTTAGAGAGGATGAAAAGATTGAAGCTTTTTCAGATTCTCAAGTGGGTAGAGAGGAAGAAAAGAGGATGAGTTGTGTTGAAGAGGATGAAAAGATTGAATCTTTTTCAGATTGTGAAGAAATTGTAGAGGAGCAAGTAGAGGAAATGTTGGATTCTGTTTATGATTATGGAGATGAATTTGTGGATTTTGCTATGTTGTTTGAAGAAGAAGAAGAGTGTGGTGAAGCTTCTCTCCCAGCACAGTCAACGCATCAAGAAGAAGACCCAGATGAAATTCCACAAACAGTCGTCGGAAAAGTCTCCATCTTTGAACAAACTGAACTGAACAATCAACTTCCGCCATTGGAGAGCGAAGGAGTAGTAGAAAAACAGAGCCCAATTTCAGAAGAAGAGGAAGCCATGGATAGACCCATGTTACCAGATTGCTTACTTCTAATGATGTGCGAGCCTAAACTCTCCATGGAAGTCTCAGAGGAGACCTGGGTTTGCAGCACCGACTTCCTCCGGCCATGGCTACCGGAGCGCCACCGCCAACACCAGCTCAAGAAGCTCAACGCCGCCGGAGAAGATAGCAAAAATCAGAGAAGCAAGAAAAACAGAGCAAACCCAGAATTCCCTCCTCTTCCTCCGTTGCCAGCGAGGTCGTCGTGCTCGTTTCCGATTTCCATGGCGAGCTTGATAGAGAAGAAGCTGGTTAGTGCTTACGAGCCGTTTGTGCTTACGCGGTGCAAGTCGGAGCCGATGAGATCGGCATCGGAAAAGCTTGGTCCCGCGCCGGCGCCGGAGATGGGTTGCTACTGGAGGAAGAAGAAGATAGAGCCGGCTAATTGCGGAATCGGCTTCTGAGCTCAATTGGGTGACTGCCACGTGGGGACTGTTTTGTCAGTAATTCAGAGTGGACTGACCAGTGGAATTCTGCCAGATCAAAAAAAGCGTGTTATATTACTACTGTCAATGTTTGGAGAAAAAAACAATCGATTTTGAGTTTTAAGATTTGGTTTTGGTACAGGAGAAGATTTTCTATATATTTGTTCTTCTTTGGTGTTTGGTTAATGTTGCTAATGAACTTAGTTAATGGTTAAAATATGGGTTATTGTTAGGATGCAAGTGTGTTAAGAAGTGAGTTTTGAAGGGTTATGAAGAAGGGCAGATGTGAAGTGATGGGATTAGGGATTAGGGATTAGGTGAGAGCTCACATGTTTTGTTGACTGGTGTGATGTGGAACCATCAATGATCATGATTACCCTGGGCTCGAGGTGGTTGTGGGCCTTAGTTTGTGTCACCCTGATGTGGCTCTAGCCACCTTGACAATCTCTTGAATAAAGCCTTGTGGATCCACGACTTATGGATGTTGCGGTCGTTAGACATCACCTCTTGGATGTTGGCTTTGCCTCATTCTGTTGGTTGCGTCTTCGGGACTTCTCCCTTTTGGTGTTTGGATCCTCTGGTCACAAAGAAACTAATTTGACACGTCATTACAACACTTATATTACCATGACACCTGTGCTCCCTCATTCCCCCGTTCATTGGGCTTCCTTTATGCAGAAGCTCTCCTTTACCAAGGGCCGTCTTGAAATTAATTGTGAGCAACCCATAAGGATTGAGGAACTGCATGGAGGCTCGATACACTTTGGAAATTGGGCAATCTTCAATATGAACATTACTATGTGCAACAACTTCTGTTACAACATTCAATTTTATTCCTGCACGCTTGCTTTGATCCTCTTAGACAACTCTTGGCATTCTATCACTTATACTTTTCCCTATATTAAGCTCCAGCAGAACTCCATTGTCATCTTCCTCCTCCAACTTTGTCCTGCTCACCTTCTCATTGCCACCATGGAATATCATACCGATCTTACCCTAAAGCTCAACATTTCTTCCTCTGACAAGACTAGACATCCAGCTCAAAACTCTTCCAACATCCCTATATATTCTGAGCTTTGGAGCTTCTTCCAAAACTCCATCACAACCAACAACCTCTCTGATTTTAACCACACTCATAATAATCCTACCTTCACTCCCATGGTCGATGATGTTTCTTATGCCAATGCCCTTATTCACTATACTGCAGACCATCCTATTCCATCCAACAATCCTCAACCTCCATCAAACTCAGACACACTCTTAACCCCTGAGCCCCTCAGTGAAATTCCTATGGACGCCTCATATCTTGTCAACCAAGATCCTACTCTCTACAATTCCCAAAATTTCTCTGTTAACAACTTCACCTTTGAGGACTTTGTCTCTACTCTTGAGCCCAACTATCCACAACAGTTCCTGATCCAAGCAATCTTCCTGGTGTTAGAACTAGAATGACTAATCTTAGCTCTCTAGCTCTTTACATTAGGATGGCTAGTGACCCTCTCCAAATCTTTGTCATTCTATCCAAAGTCAAGGAACACTGGAAGAGAGTCAAAGGGATGATTGAAGTGGAGGAACTGGGCAATTTCTGGACTTTGCTTATTTTTGCAAATAAGGAGTCCAAGGACTTTGTATGGGACAATCGACCCTACCATGTTCTCAGTAAGCTGGTTGTTCTGACGCCATTTACTCCATCATTTGATCCCCTTGAAGAAGAAATCTTTTTTGTAGACATTTGGGTACGTATACCTCTCCTTCCTCATCATCTGTATAATGATGCTGCATTGTGTCTTATCATTGAGGGAAATGGTGTTGGTACTTACCTTAGACCTGATGAAAACTCCAATGTTAAGAACAAAAAGAAGTTTGCTAGAATCTGTATCCATTCAAAGCTTCCTGTTACTATTGGATTTGTTAGAATAAAGCATGTGGATAATTCTATCTTGACAATGAAACTCTGGTATGTGGACTTTTCTCCTGGATGTGGTTGTTGTGGAGCTGAAGACCATGTCTTTGAGGACTGCTTCCTCAACAATATGCAACCTAATGTTTATGAATAACATATACACATGTCTGCTGAAGAACTTAATGAGACAGAGCATACTCGGGCTAGAATCCTCAACAACATCATGAGTAAGAGGATTGGCACTCCTAACAAGGCTCCTTCAGGTCCTACTTTCACAATAAAAAATGGTGGTGCTCCTAGCTCCTCTCAAAGCTTCCAGCTCAACTCTCACATGAATCCTGTCAAAAACAAGGAAGTTGCCCTCACCACTCCTCGACTTCCTACCTACTCCAATGCTAGATCTCAAAACTCATCCTCTGAAGTCGTCCCAGTTTATCCACTTCCTCCAAACTTTGTTCCAGAAATGTATCCACCTCACATCTATGTTCAACTCCAGCAACAAATGGCTTTCCTCCCACCTCATATGATGAACATGAACCCCATGATGATTAGGCCTTTGCTAAGGACACCTCCTGGTGTTATCTTCACTCCTCCCCTAACCTTGGAACATCAGCAAGACTCCCCCAAGCTCTCAGAGAAATCAACAACTTCCATCCAGAAGAAGATTGACAACATTGACATCTCTGGACAAGCTAGTCCTCCAACACAATGCCTTTTCCAAAGAAGAAAGAAGAAGAAGAAGATGATGCTCCTCCTATGCCACCTCAGCCTAAGAAGCAGAAGAAGTCTAGAGGAAAGGGCAAGTCCATTAAAGAATGATCATGATCAGTAAGCCTCCTGTCTTATGTTTTGGTATTTACAACTGTGAACTTGAGTCTTGTTTTAGTATTAGCTGTTTGACAACTATCCAGACAATCTACTGTGGCATTTTAGCTTATCTTTTGAACAATCAAGCCTCAGGTTTCCATATGATATTTTATAATGATATTCTGCTATGTATCTGGAATTTTAACTATGTTTGGACCACTGATATTACTATTATGGCTCGACTTCTGCAGTCTCAATATATTTATCTTAATCTGATATCTATTACTCTTACTTATGACAATAGTTCTCTTAATCAATGTTTGATTTTATGAATATTGGGATGTTAGAGGGTCTAGAAGGCCCAAATTCTCTTCTGACATTTTCTATATTCACAAACATAATCAACTAAATATCCTTTGTCTTAGTGAAACCAAAGTCCATACTTCTCCAATTGCAGCTACTATTAAAAAAATGGGTTTTGGCTCTTTAATCTTTGTCCCCTCTTATGGCACTAAAGGAGGTCTTTGGCTTCTCCTCAATAATAATGACAATACTAAATCCTTGTCTCTTATCGACACCACTAGCAACTCTATCATTATAAAACCTTCCTACAACAACATTGAATTCCTTATCTTCTTTGTTTACGTCCCCTCTAGAGAAGAATTTAAAGACGATTTCTGCGATGATCTCGAACGCACCACTGTCAACAACAACCTACCACCCTCATTATAGGTGATCTTAATGATGTTCTTAGCCCGAACAATAAAATTGGAGGGTTGGTCCCTAGATCCTGTAGATATATTAGACTTCTCAATCGAACCTCCTCCCTCAATCTACTTGACACTAACTTCTCTAGTTTTCCTTTCACTTGGCGAAGGTCTAGTAATAACTCCAATAACATTACGGAACGTCTGGACCGCTCTCTTATCCATTCTTCTCTTATCTCTATTTTTAACCCTACTATTCACCATCACTCATTTACTACGTCAGATCATGCCCTTTTTACCCTTAATCTAGGTAACAACAAAAATAACGTTCGTATTCCTTTAAGATACGAGAATGCCTGGTCCAATTCTCCTCTCTTTACTAAGCTAGTCTCCAAAGTCTAGAACTATAAAATATCGGGTTCCTATACGTTCAAATTCTCCCAAAAACGTAAGCTCCTCAAACGTTATGCCAAAAGTTGGGCTCGAGACAATAATAATTACTCTTTTCAGCAACTCCGCAATATTGAACTAAAACTTGAAGAACTTCACAATCTCTTTTTAGCCAATCCTAATGACCCTGTTATTCGTCATAGGATTGCTTCCATGACTAGGAAATTCAACAAAATTATGCAATTTCAAGACAAGTCCTGGAAGCAAAGAGCTAAGACTAAACACCTTACGCTTGATGACAAAGATACCAAGTATTTTCACAACATAGCTAAGATCCGTACCTATAGACAGAAGATTAATAAATTTTTTATCCGTGATGGTCTTATTATCACGGATCATGACTCCATCTCCCATGCCATCACCACTGAGCTCTCTAACAGATACAAAGTTTCTTATCCCAATATGATTGTTAATGATCTTCATATTATTCCCACCACTACAACAAAACTGTCTTTTAGACAAATATTTTTGTCACGTAAGTATAATATTTTGCCACGGAAAGTCAATCGTGACAGACAGATTTTCTTCAAGACTTCGTCACCTTAGCCCCGTCGCCAAAGCTATAGGTTACAAAATGGTATTATCTCACGAAAACTTTAGCATTTGTGACCAAAATTGAATTTGTCACCAAAGACTTTCCGCGATGAAGCCTTTTTTTGTCACCAAAGATCTTCTGCGACAAAGCCTTTTTTTGTCACCAAAAGATCTTATGCGATGAAGAATTTTTTGTCACTAAATATTTCCTGTGACGAAGCCTTTTTTTTCCATTGAAGATTTCTTGTGACGAAGCAGTTTCATCACCTAATAATGCTATCTATCAGTTGTGAGGAAGCCTTTTTTATGTGCTCTCGTTGTATCAAATGTTGAATTGCATTATTAAATGAAAGATCCAAATAAACCATATATATATATATATATATATATATTATTTTGGAAATACCATTACATACACTATTTTTAAAATGAAAACAAAACATCCCTAAAATCCAAAATGTAGCAAACATGCAAAATATTGAAGTGCTAGTTCAATTACAGTTATGAAGGTGCAGAGAATAACACATGTTAAAGGTGCAACAACAAATATCCAGAAAAGCTTTGGTCTTCTAGCACTCTGAGATTAAGAACAAAACATGCAAAATTAAACTTAGAAAAACACACACAATAAGATAAAAGTTTGATCAACACAATTCTGTATTATGTTTATAAACTTGAATTGTTGGAAATTAATCCCCTAAGAATTTAAAATGTCAAGATCAATCATTTTAAGATTATCAAGAAAACATAAGAAGACATACCTAGATCAATGACGGTAACTGAACCTTTATGCGGAACTACGAACGAGAACCGTAGGTACATCGTCTTCCTCAATCAAATCACTTTAGTGCTTTAGGGTTTTGCCTTCTCTCTGATGGGAAGATATAATGGAGGCTGCTGAACGATTTTGATGTCTTGGGGACCATAACCTAATTTTCCATATATATCTGACCTAATAGAATCTCATTAAGCCTATTGGGCCAAATCCGGTATCCACCCATTGGGCTCATACCACTTATAAGAAGTCTAAGGCTTTTCTTAATTGAATCACTTAATTAAGCCATCTAATAATTAGCCTTATAATATGATTGTCTTATAATATGTAATCCCACATAATATTATTAGATTAAATAATCTAACAATCTCCCACTTGGGATACATATGAAAAAGACATTATATTATCCAAAGTCTTTATGTGTATACGTCCTGGCTAACTTTATAGACTTTCTCTTTATTTCAATCTGGTTCATCTTATATATCCATATGAGATCACAACGGTATTAGAAACAATACATAGTAACTAAACCTTCCGTGTTCACCGCACCAATATATTAAATGACATAGATCAAGTATGGATGAGTGGCATGGAAATTACATGCAATGTGATCCCAAAACATGTCTATTTCCAACTGGTCCTACTTTATTTGGAGATCAATCCAAAATATTAAGTTCAGAGATCTTATTCATGACACAAGTCACTAAACTTTATTATGCATAACCAAACACAGAACATCTACATAAGCTCCCACTAAACCAATGTATCATAAGAATGCCAACACACAATTATAAGCACAACGCTCATAAATAACTTTAGAAGGCAATACCATAGTTGATACATTGATATCATTGAGCATGTCCTTATTTGTTCTATAAAAAAAACTTGACTATCCTGAACCTTTCTTTCAAACAAAATCTTGATATTAATGTATATCTTCATAACCAAGATCTTATAGCTATCAGAGAACAACACTAATACTTTATTGTCACAAAATAACTTTAGCGGACTCTTGATGCAATATATGCAACCAAATGACAAAATTAGTATGATTCATAGTAGAAGTAGCTATAAGTGTATGAATGAAACTTTTCCATAATATAGCTATACAAGCCAACATGAAACTATATTATTAAATGAATCATCTATGATAATGCTTACCAATGATATCAACATTTAATTAATGATCTCCAAAATGTCTGATTTCCTATAGGTTGGGATGAAATCTTTCATTCCCTACAAAAAGTTGCATGACCCTTTGATTACTTTCCAAAGATGTCCCTTAAGTACCTGCATAAACCTCTAATAAAGTACACTATAACTGGATGTGTACATAATATAAGAAAAAATAGACTCTTCCAAGACAATATGGAAGAAGTCTTCTATTTCATGAATTAATTGATTTTCTTTTAGGACAATAAGTCAAAGAGAAATGAAATTACCAACATTCTTTATTTGTCGAATATGCTTTATTGATATGACCATTTCATGACAACTTGATGATATCATGAGAATAAACTTCTAGCATCTTTATGCATAAAACAAAGGGCACATTACCAAGTTTTTCATCTCAAAATTTCTAATGAGAGATATCTTGGTTTTATATTATAAGCCAATATCATTACAAGAAAACGACATATCATCAACATATAATACTGAAAATAACCTTGCTCCCACCGAATTGTGACACACACAATTTAAAATGCCAAGATCAATCATGTTAAGATTATCAAGAAAACATAAGAAGATGATCAATGACGGTAATCTAACCTTTATGCGGAACTACGAACGAGAACCGTAGGTACATCGTCTTCCTCAATCAAATCACTCTAGTGCTTTAGGGGTTTGCCTCTCTCTGATGAGAAGAGATAATAGAGGCTGCTGAACGATTTTGATGTCTTGGGGACCATAACCTGATTTTCCATATATACCTGGCCTAATAGAATCCCATTAAGCCTATTGGGCCAAACCGGTATCCACCCATTGGGCCCATACCACTTATAAGAAATCTAAGACTTTTCTTAATTGAATCACTTAATTAAGTCATCTAATAATTAGCCTTATAATATGATTGTCTTATAATATGTAATCCCACATAAAATTTATATTAAATAATCTAACAGAATCCCATTAAGCCTATGTAATGACCTATGTAATGAGTTTTATGTGTGTGTACGCACGAAGAAACACTTATAATCTGTCTTGACATGAGTAGGAGAGATAGGAAGACAATGCCCATCAAAACTGTCTTCCATGACCACTGCACAACCAGCAAACATAATGTGCATTGATCAAAACTCAGAAATCAGAACGACATAGTTTTGGCCAAAACCACGAGCACGTTTACCTCATCCTTGTGTTCCAAAACAGAGGACAAAACATGTATTATCTGCATCTTGCTAGTGAAATGTGCCATCCCTAGAAGCCCCTTCAGCTGTTGCATTGAAACAATAACTGCAGAACCGCCTATGAACCCTATCAATGTCGCTTTCGACAAGAAATCGATAAAGAAACCCAACTTGAAATCATGATACAAGATTAGACAACAAGAAAACCAACAGTTTCCATAAAATCAAAAAGAAGAACATTTTAAAGTTTTACCTTAGAAGGCCAAGAGAAGCTTGGAAGATACCAACAAAGAAGGTGGCAGTGAAAGCAATCTTGAGATAGAGAAGTGGGTCATTCACATAGGAGATTGCCTCCCCAAGCATAGTACTCATCACAAGCGAACCTATGGATACTGGCCCCACTTCCACGTGTCTTGAGCTTCCCAACACCGAGTACACCAGTGATGGAACAAAGCTTGAATCTATTATAAATTTACATCATAAAAGAACAAACTCAGTAGTTAATCCAGAGTATTCTTAATTTCAAACAAATAAAAAAACTCAAAGGTACGTAGAGTAGCATCCGAATCCGGTGGGATAAATACATGTTTCACCACTAGAATAGGTCCTTGAAAATCATACAACCCTAGTATGTGGCTGAATGTAGCAAGCCCAAAGAGACATCCATGGACAAGGATGTAAATGGAGGTTCTATCATTAGTAAGCTTAATTATACACAAGGTATTCAAAAAAGAATTTTCATTAAAAGGACCAAAGACCTTCTAAAGCTGCTAATAACCCACTCTTGGCGAGTTCTAGAAACTCTTCTGAAGATGAAAATCAAGCATTGTAGTTAACTTGTGAGCATCCACACAATCATACATGAAGTATTGTTTATGGACCATGTACAACCTAAAACTTCAGGTCAATCATTTCCATATCATGTTCCTGGATCTTACATGATAGATCAATTGTTGCTACATACACAAGACAAGCTTGCCTCACTTCTTCCTCATATCCTTCCACTAAAATTATGAATACAGTAGAAAACAACACATGCATTAGACATAAACATAAAGCAAAGCCCGTGAGGATTAAACTTCCATTCTTTATAACTTCTTATGTTTCGTGCAACTTATGCAAAGTTTTACTTGAGAACTATGTGTTCTAACCAAAACAATGATTTTTATTGACATTAACTCAATCCAGCCTGCAAATTTGATTCTGTATGATAATGATTATGATAATGATTCTTCCAATTGAAATAAATTGAATTCTTACACTATGTGTTCAAATTAAAGCAACCTAAAACAGTGTTAATTGACGCAAAACTACATGCACCAAACGAATTATCCTTTTAATCAATCAATTCAAGAGTAGGTCGAAAATTTAACAAAATCAGTCAGTATAATCAAAACAAAACTTTGTCACCCTTAACAAAATCAGTCGAAAATTTAACAAAATTTAACAAAATTCTCCGTTTCTACTCCTTAATAAGTTGTGAGTTATGTGATCAAATCAAAACAACAATATTTATTGACATTAACTCATTCCATCCTGCGAATTCGATTCTTCAAAAAATGACCTAAAACACTGCTAATTAACGCAAAACACCGAATCCGAACCAGAGGCAATGAGCTTACATAAAGATAGAAGTTCAGGAGGTAAGTGAAGATGTTTTTTGAGCAGGATCTGAAGGTTTGGCAAGTAGAAGCGATGGAGCAAATGGAGGAGAGCTCGAGCTTTATCAGGATCATCTGAAGCACCGTTGATGGTAACTGGTCCAAGCTTCTCGATTCATCGTCTCCGAGATCCGACGATGCCATTTCTGGCTCAAATTGTGGCTTCTGCATCTCTCGCGAGAAGGATTGAGAAAGATTGATCGAGAAAAAAATGAGGAGGGAAGGGTAACAGTTTCTAATTTATTTTTTATTCCTAAAGTGTTAAAGCGAACGAAGCCAAACCCGTCACAAAAACCAAAAGTTTGGGCGACGATCAAACACTTCCTCACAAAAGACCACAACGAAGGCGGCGAAACACATTTTTGTCATAAATTTTCGTACTAAGGGCGACGAAACACAAATTTGTCACAAAATTCACACTATGGGCAACAAAAAGTATATTTCATTGTCATATATTATTTTGCGCGACAAATTGTTTTTTTCGTAGCCCAAAAGTTTCTTTTGTGACGAAACGTTTTTTCGTCACTCAAAGTAGACTTTTGGCGACGAAATAAAATTTGTCACCCTTATATCGCTTTTTCGTCACTAAATGTGAATTTTCTTGTAGTGCACTATCATTTATGATCATGACAACGCCTTCCTTCTGCAAAAATCTTCTTATGCTGAAATTAGAGAAGCTGTTTTCGAGCTTCCACCAGGCAAGACTCCTGGCCCGGATTGCTTTCCAGTTCACTTCTTTCAATCCTATTGGAACATTATATCCCCGACTCTCTGTCTGGCTATTCGTTCTTTCTTCCACACATGTAAAATTCTACAAAGTTGGAACCACTCTTTCATTTCTCTTGTCCCTAAATATGATGCCCTATCAATACCAACCACTTTAGACCGATCGGCCTTTGGAACACCTCCTATAAAATCATCACTAAAATTATGTCAAACCGTCTTAAGAAAATTCTTCCTAATATCATCTCCCCCTTTCAAGGTGCTTTTGTAGAAGATTGTCTAATTCAGGATAATATTCTTGCTGTTCATGAAATTTTCCAATCCTTTCACAAAAAAAACAAAAGGGAATAATGGCTTGATGGCCCTTAAAATTGATATGGAGAAGGCGTTTGACAAACCGAATTGGAAATTTGCTCGTGGCATTTTCCTCCAATTTGGTTTTCACTCTAAATGGGTTAATCTTATCATGAAATGTCTCTAACAATATCTCTAATACCAAAGCCCTTAACCTAGCCAATATACTAAATTTCCCCCTTACTTCTAAGATGGAAAAATATCTAGGTATCCCTATCCTCAAGGGCCGTATCACCAAAGATGCTTTCAAGGAAGCTCTTTCGGACCTTAAAAAACATTCCTCTTGGGAAACAAACTATCTATCTCAGGCTGCGAGAACGCTCCTTATTCAATCTAACCTAGCCTCTAAAATTAACTTCCTTATGCAAAGTTTCCTTCTTCCGAAAGGAGTTTTTGATGATATTGACGATATTTACAAAAAATTCTTTTGGAAAAACTCTAAACCTAATCATCATGCTCTTCTTAAATGGGAGAACATTTGTAAATCAAAATCTGAAGGAGTCTCGGCCTGCTTCTCTCTAGAGACAATAATAAAGCTCTTCAAATGAAATTACTTTTGAGAATTATCACCAATTCCCCTTGTATTTGGGTCCAAATTTTTAAATAAAAATATGTTTCATAACAATGAATTTCTTCATATGACTCCTAACTCTAGTTTCTCCTGGCACTTTAACCGGATACTTTCGATAAAAGATCAATTTCGCGCAGGTCTGTTTTGGCAAGTTGGGTCTGGACAAAACATTAACTTTTGGAGCGACTCTTGGATCCCTAGTGTCTAGAATCTTCAGAATTTTAATCATGCTTCTCTCAACAATAAAGTCTCTGATTTCATTACTATCAATAAAACCTGCAATATCAATCTCCTCAACTTGCATCTTCCACCCTCTATTGTCAACACCATCGTCAATATTCACATTCTTTCTTCTGAAGTTCCCGACTCTATTATCTGGACTCCTTCTGCTGATGGTAAATTCAATACTTACTCTGCTTTCAACTTTGTTGAAACTTCCTCCTCTAGCTTCGAAATTCCTAGCTCTTGGTTCTGGAGTAAACCCCTTTATATCCAAAAGTTAAAAAATTCTTTGGAAAACTATCTCAGATTGCCTCTCCACCACTGAAAGACTCAATAGGTACTACCATAGAGTCTATTCTACTTGTACTCTTTGTAAAGCGCACAACGAGGACTCCAATCATCTTTTCTTCTTCTGCCCCTATACAGTTCCGGTTTTGCTTTCTCTCAATATTGACATTTCTATTTCTCGAATATTTCCCCTTCCAACTCCTTCATAGACAAATTTTGTTTTTTCTCCTCTTCTGCTCCAAACACAGACTTAGCCTTTATGGCCTAATGGAATATGTGGAAGATACCCAATAACTCTGTCTTCAACTCTATTAATCCTATGGATTCTTGGGAGCATGCAAATAGTATTCTTTTTCAACACTCTCAATGGAATGCTACTATCGAAACGCCTAAGCTTGATACCAATCATAAGAAAAAAAGCAAGTGTCCCAAAAAATATTCTTGGACTAAGCCTCCCTCCAATCTGATCAAAATCAACACAAACACCTCATGTAAAAATTCCTCCTGTGCTTCCATAGGTTTCATTCTTCGGGACTGCAACTGTCACATCCTTCATATGGACAAACAATTGATCCCGACTTCCTCCATCCTTTATGCTGAAGCTTATGCCATTTTGGAAGCTATCTGGGCAGCGAGATCTCTCAATCTTAAAAATATTGCCATTGAATGTGATAATCTTTCTGTTGTTAATGCCATCAAAGGAATCTGGAAGGTTCCTTGGAAAATTAGGACTCTGGTTCTGGATATTAAAAACCATATTCCGTGGTTTCATTCTTTTTCTATCTCACATTGTTTAAGGGAATGGAACGTGGCCGCTGATTTCTTAGTCTCTGAAGACATCAACATGGATAATCTTAAAAGCTTTATCTCCTCTCTAGAAGATTCTCAAGCAACGGGTGAAATTCAAGACTTACCTCAATCTGCTTTCTATAATGACCCTAGTAACTCGTTGTATAAGATGTTTTATAAGATCATCAGAGCTGATGATTTAGGTTACCATTGATCCCGTTCAAGGCCCTACTGTTTGTTTGTTTAAAATAAATAAAAATAAAAATAATAATGATTGAATTTATAATAAAGTAAAATTTGCTTTTTGTCGTATGACGTTTTTGTATTGAATTTGTCACGTGACATTTACTTATTCTATTTGTCATGTGTTATTTTTTTTTTCTAAAATACATAGAAGACTAATCTAAATATGTAATTATTTTTTCTTTATTTGAAAACAAATAAATTAACAAGATTACAAACCAATCATAAATAGGAAAAGTATCACATAATAAACCTTCTTATAATAATAAATGAGAATGATTGTGAAGATCCAGGAAGATCCAAGATCCTATGATGACACGTGACACCACTTGTAACCACTTTTCACCACCACCGGACCACCGCCAACCACCGTCGGAACAAAATTGTTACAAAGATGTATAAAATTGTTCACAAATATTACAAAATTATTCATTACTCAAAAGTTCAATAAAATTGGCTTAAATGTTCATCAAGATGTTAATAATTGTTCATCAAGATGTTTATAAATTTTCATCCGGATTTACTCAACTAAATATTAATCAAATAACACTTAAATATTCATCAAGTTTTATTATACTTATATGTGATTTCGAGTCAAAAACACTTAATTTTGATCAAAATATGCCTAAATGTTCATCATGTCATCCTTAAATGTTTATCAAGTCATCCTTAAATGTTCACAAGGATGTAATAAAATGTTCATTACTTAAAAGTTCATTACAATTGACTTAAATGTCATCATGTTGTTCATAAAAGTTCATCAAAATGTTCATTTAAACATACTTTACTGAATGTTCATCACATTATACTTAAATGTTCACTAACTGAATGTTCATCACATTATACTTAAATGTTCACGGAGTTTATTAGACTTACATGTTTATGTTATTTGGACAAACGACGAACCACCACCGGACCACCACCGCACCTTCACCGCACCACCACCACACCACCACTTGCCTACCATCAAACCACCAATTATGTTGAACACCACTTTAATATGATTTCGAGTAAAAAACACTTTTCATCAAAAATTACCTAAATGTTCATCATTTCACTACAAGAAAAACCATTTATTGCAACAACCTTTGGCAACGACTAAAATTTGTCAATGCAAAACATATTATTGGCAACGACTTATATTTAGCGTTGTTATAGTTGTTGCGATACATATAGTTTTCTTTTGCCTCCCTCCGAAATATGGGCGGGAAAGTGTGAAATTTGAGCTAATATTTTTGGCAGCAAAAAGGTCGTTGCAATAAAAATTATATAAGTAGGGTAACAAAAATTGTCGTTGCAAAAGAGTTTACGTCACTAAAGTAACAACAATTGTCGTTGCAATATGATGTCTCTAATTATTTTAACCAAATAATGTCGTTGCGAAAACTTATGCGTAAAAATTAAACCAAAATCATTCTTATTATCTGAAGAAACCCTAGCCGCTCAACATATCTTCTTCCCATTTTCCTCCTCTGCGCTCTCCTCCTTTTCCTTCCTCCTTCACTCTCGAAGCCATTAACACTTCTCGCAACATCAAAAGTTCTGGGAGTAGCAGTGGTGGCACTAATGGACGCGCCAGAAGCCCATTCTTGCCGCTTCCGAGTCGGATCTCTGGTGCGAAGGGGAAAACAGAGTGATAAAGAAGGAGAGACAAACCAAACAGAAGGGTTGGGCGAAAAGAAGTGAGCAAAAGAGCGAACGTAGCAGAAGGAGTGACCTAGGGTTTCGTCAAGAGGCTGGTTCGACCCCAAGACGAAGTTTGGTTCATTCATCGCGTAAATATGGTGTTCTTCGGATTGAGGCCTGGAATCTTCTGAGAGAAGGCGGTTCCGTCACATTTGAGACCTAATTCCTTCTTCCTCCTCCGGGTTTCTTGAGCTTTCAAAGCCGAAGAGGTGTTAATTACAGGTTTTTAGTTTCCTCCTTTATATCTCAGCTCACTGAACAATTTTGTTTTTCGTGTTTCTATTTTGATCTACTGTTGTAAATGTTTCGAGAATCATTGAACAGTTTTGTCAGTGAACTCAACTTCAATTCCAGATAGTTTGTACTTTGTACTGAATGTGGCTTGTTTTGAGAATTTAGCTTGCAGTAAGCTGAATTTCTCTGTAGGTTTAAGAAATATTGAACTTGTAGAATAAATAAATATGTTTCGTTTGATGTAGTTGTGGTTCCTGTGGCTATGAGTTGTTGTCCTTGTTTATTTTAACATCTGATCAAGTTAATTTTTTTTCTTCAAGGATATGATATATTGCATTTTGTGGAGCCTTATATCAATCAGGTATTATTTGAGTGCTTTGGAAAATTTCACATTACAATGTTAGTTATAACATGTGTAACTAAAACCATGATAATGCAGGTTCTGTTGTATTCAAAGCAGGCAAAGGAAACCATGATAATGTAGGTTCTACCGTATTCATATGTGAAACCTCTTTCGTATTTCCCTTGTCTTGTCCCTGATATGAATTAGAAAATGAAGGTTATGCTGCAGACTATGATGAATATTAATGGTTAGTCCCTTGCTAGCTAGGGTTGAAAAGGTTGAGAAATTGGCATTCATGTATGTGTCTGAAAACTCAATGTTTAAATGCTAAAAATTGGAAGTATCTGCATGTTTTCATCACCATTATTATATCACATGAAAGTATGGCATCTCCATTATATTTGTTTAAACCCTTGCCTAACCGTCATTCTGTGCATCAAACTGATTGTAGTTTGTGTATACTAATGATCAATTTTGTTTTATCCATATGTTTCTCATAAAATTGAATCACTTGGTCTACTTCTCCGCAATGCAGATTTTAGTAGCTAATACATTTTTATTTAGACCTTGCAGAATGCACGGAAGGAGGTAAATGCAGTACTCAAGAAAGAATCTTCTTACTTCGGTGATATTGTCATTTTACCATTCATGGATCGTTATGAGCTAGTTGTTCTTAAAACTATAGCTATCTGTGAATATGGGGTGAGTGAATAAAACTTTAAATAAATATATTTTGTGTGACCATCATAATGCATAAAATTATGTGTTGGGGTTTATAAGTAGCTCAAATGTTTTATTGTCAGGTTCATAATGTTACAACTTCTTACATCATGAAGTGTGATGACGACACCTTCGTGAGGCTGCCCATTGTTTTGAGTGAAATTGAGCGTATTCCGCCTGCAAGGTCCATATATATGGGCAATCTCAATCTCTTGCATCGACCTCTGCGGCATGGAAAGTGGGCAGTCAGCTATGAGGTATACTTTGCTTTCCATTATGTATAAGGCTAAATTACTTTTAATCTCCATTTTAAAAGAAAATATTTGCTTTGATAGGAGTGGCCAGAAGAAGTCTACCCTCCATATGCCAATGGTCCTGCATATGTCATCACAATCGATATCGCTAAGTTCATCATAGCTCAACATAATAAACAAAGTTTAAGGGTTTGTACCTTGGAAACTTTTGATCGTCCTCATTTACCAAAAACACCTTATTATTTGAGATTTTGACTTTTTTTTTCTGTGACGGAGTGCAGCTGTTCAAGATGGAGGATGTGAGCATGGGAATGTGGGTTGAACAATTCAACAGCTCCTCAAGACACGTTCAATATTCCCATAACTGGAAATTTTGTCAATACGGTTGCATGGAAAACTATTACACTGCACATTACCAGTCTCCAAGACAGATGATCTGCTTATGGGAAAATTTGCATAGAGGCCTAGCTCGTTGCTGCAACTTCAGATAATATTTTCCCAGATTACTAAGGATGCTACTATCCAACGATTGATCTATTTATATTGCACCCATCAACACGTAATTTTTGAAGAGCAATATCCACAGACTATTTTGTGGGTGGGCCTTGATCGAGTTCTTGATCTTGCTGGTTTCTGGGCAGGTGGGTGGCGAAATGCATATGTTGGGGGCGTCTCAGCTGAGATTGAGCTTGTATTGAGGTATCTCATCATCTGGACAGTTGGTTTTATGATTTGGGATGTAGCTAAGTTGGCAAATTAAATATTTGAATGTTAGACATGTTTTTGGTACAGGTTGTAATTTGAACAAGTTTTTGAAGGTTATATAGTCGAAGTTATTGTGTTTATGATTTTGGATATAGGTTGTTTGAATGTGAATTATAAGGGTAGAAACAAGTATTGACAAGAGGATACAACACTATGTCGTTTCAAAACAATGATTTATCGCAACGACAATAGTTGTTGTCAAAACATCAGATATGTATTGCAACGACATTTGTCGTTGCAAAAGATGTGATGAGTTCGGACTGTTATTAGCAACGACAACTAATTAGCAACGAACAAAGTCATTGCGAAAAATATTTGTTTTGGCAACGATAAAAGTCGTTGCAAAAGCCTTTGACTATGGCGTTACCGGCAACGACCTAGAAACGACAATTGTCGTTGCCAAAACCTGTTTTTGCAACGACTTGTTATGAATCGCAACGATTTTTAGTCGTTGCCAAAAACGGTTTTTCTTGTAGTGTTTCGTACTTAAATGTTCATCATTTCTTACTTAAATGTTCATCATTTCATACTTAAATGTTCATCATTTCATACTTAAAATGCTCATCAAGCATCCTTAAATGTTCAAAAGGATGTAATAAAATGTTCATTACTCAAAAGTTCATTACAATTGTCACTACCAGAAACACAGCATATTGCCTCTAAAATTTGCCTACGAAATTATTGGAGGGTAAATTTGTGTCCATATAGCCTCAAATGTACCCTCGAATCAAAAATATTATTTAACGACACATATTATTCCAGGCTAAATTTCGATGCTATATAGCCATGAATAATTGTGTCGGGGTTATATTCGCGGGAACATACCCTCAATTTAAAATTGAGGCTAACTTCGAGGCTATGTTTGGTACTAGAACAACATCCAAAACTAGATCCAAGTTGAATTCGAGGTTATTTAGCCCCAAAATATATTTGAGGGTAAATGCGAGGTTATGTTTTTCCTTTACATTCAATGCTAAATTCGAGTTTATATTTGAGACTATTACCCACGAATATACCTTTGAATATAATTGAAGGTTATATTTAAGGCTATCATGCACAATAAATGTAACAACACATTTCCAACTACTTCGTACTTATTTTTCAACAACCGAACCCTATTCTTTAACGACCATATTCATTCTCTTCTTCCCCAAACACACTTTCTATTATCTCTTTCTCAAACATTCTTCATTTTTCTTTGGTGAGTTTTAACAAAATTATAGTTGATGTAAAGTTTTGGTGGATTCAACAAGCTTCATTACCGGTATGTAACATTTGTGTTATAAATCTGTTTTTAGAATAAGTAAATCCAAGTTAGAGTACTATGTATACTATTTGTCATGTTGTTGATGTTTGTTTTTGGACAAAGCTTCACTACATGCTTCAATATATATAGGATCGAAAATAACCTCTAGTATATCTTTTGTTGCCATGATAATGATAATTAGGGGCTTATTCATGGTCAATGTTGTTATTACTCGATTTTGTTATTTTAAGATGGGGATTTAGGGTGAAATTTGGTCTCGAAATCATATATTGAGTGCGTATTCATGGCTATTTTGATTACTATTGTGAAATTTGTGGGTATACTCAAGGGTATGTTCATGGGTATATATTAGCATTTTGTAATTTTGGAAAGCTTATATAATATTTCTATAATCTTTACGCTTCTAATAGTTTCCTACTTGGTAATTTTTAGATGGATAGTCGTCAACATTGGATGTATATACGACATCTTCGAAATGGTGGAGATTGGAATGAAGAATTTCTTGATGGGGTTGAAGAATTCATCAACTTTGCAAAATCTCAAGTGCATTTGATGGATGATGAGAATATTAGGTGTCCATGTGTGAAGTGTAAGAATGCAAAATTTCAAAATTTGGAAACCGTGTGCGTTCATCTATACAAAAAAGGTTTTGTTGACAACTACTATCGTTGGACTGCTCATGGAGAAACACCTTTAGTTCAAGTTTATGGTAAAGAGGAGTCATCCAACTCATACCATCATGATCTCAATTTCTTTGGAGTTGGAATGGATATATTTGATAATTTGAATCCTTGTCAAAGAATGGTTTTTGATGCTGATGGACCTGATTTTGTTCCACCCCAATGGTTCAATACTGGCCCTTCAGTTGATCCTGTTAATGAGGGTCATGACCATATGGCACAACCAACAACAACTAGTCCTATCCACGATGACTCTTCATTTTTATCCGAGCGATTCTACAGGGTCTTAAAGGCAGCAGTTGATCCAGTGTATCCCGGTTGTGCTATTACATTACTGTCTGCAGTAAGCAATTTCATGTCTTTGAAGACTGATTATCACTTGTCACAAGCTGGGTTTGATCGGCTTCTTCATGATGTCGGGGATCTCTTACCACCGAACCACAACCTTCCCAAGAACTTTTATGAGGCTAAGAGGTTGATTCGAGCTTTGGGATTGCATGTACAAAAGATACATATGTGTCCAGAAAAATTGCATGTTATTTTGGAAGGAGGATTTTGATGCTACATAGTGCAAATTTTGTAAAAGCCCAAGGTATGAAGAGTATTTGACAAAAAATGGAAAAATCATTCCGAGAAAGGTATTACGATACTTGCCCTAAATCCCGCGTCTGCAACAATTATACGCCATAGAGGAAACGGCGAAACACATGCGTTGGCATGTTGAGTACGTACCAGATCAAGAAGGAGTCATGAATCACCCATCTCATGCAGAAGCTTGGAAACATTTGGATCGTACCTTTCCAGATTTTGCAGCAAAGGTCTGTAACGTGAGGTTGGGTCTATGTTCAAATGGCTTCTACCCTTTTGGTATGAATGGAAAAACATATTCTACATGGCCAGTCATTGTTACTCCCTACAACCTACCACCTAATATGTGCATGCAATCTCCTTATTTGTTTCTGAACACCGTTGTACCAAGTCGGAAAAATTCAAAAAGGTTAATTGATATATGCTTGCAACCCTTGATTGATGAGTTACAAGTGTTGTGGAATGAAGGTGTCTTGACGTATGATGCTTATGCAAAGGAAAACTTTGTGATGCGTGCTGCTTTATTATGGACGGTGAATGACTTCCCGACGTATGGTATGTTATCTGGGTGGAGCACTGCTGGTACATATTCTTGTCCTTGTTGCATGGAGTATACAAAAGCTTTTAGACTTAAGAATGGACGAAAGTCTTCTTGGTTCGATTTTCACAGGTGCATGTTTCCACTTGATCACGCATTTAGGAGGGATAAGAGCAATTTTACTCGTGGGCGAGGTGATCATGATACACCTCCTTTATATTTGTCTGGTCATGACATATGGGAGCGTGTTTGATATATGCCGACCGCCATGGAATCACCTTTGCAGAAACCAGAAGGTTTTGGTCATACTCATAAGTTTACTAAGCAGAGTATATTTTGGATTCTTCCGTATTGGCCACATATTCTTCTTCGACATAACCTTGATGTCATGCATATCGAGAAAAATGTCTTTGAAAATGTGTTTAACACAATAGTGGATGTCAAGGGAAAGACAAAGGACAACTTGAATGCAAGGAAGGACCTTCGGTTATATTGCAAAAGGCGAGGGCTTGAAGTTGAAGACAATCATCATGGTCCAAAACCAAAAGCAATGTACACCATAAGTAAAGAGAAAAGAATGGTGTTGTTTAATTGGTTAAATGGCTTAAGGTTTCCAGATGGATATGTCTCTAATCTTGGTCGTTTTGTGCATTTAGATGAAGGCAAGTTAGTTGGTATGAAAAGTCATGATTGTCATGTTTTCATGCAAAGACTTTTACCAATACCCTTCAAGGAGCTTCTACCGGTTGGAGTTTGGGGTCCATTGACAGAGTTGAGTTTGTTTTTTCACGCTATATGCTCGTCCATGCTAGATGAACAACGTATTTATCAGTTGGAGCGTGACGTGCCTCTCATATTGTGTCAGTTGGAGAGAATATTTCCACCATCTTTTTTTGATTGCATGGAACATCTCATTGTGAATCTACCCAATCAAGCATGATTAGCAGGTCCTGTGCAATATTGGTGGATGTATCCTTTTGAAAGATTCTTGTTTACCTTGAAGCAGAAATTGAGCAACCCAAAATGTGTAGAGACATCTATAGTTGAGGCATATTTACTGGAGGAGACTACAAATTTCACAAAGCATTATCATAGTTCTGAAGACCTTTGCAAGAGACGGAAGCTTGCTATGAATGATGTTCAAGTACTTGATGATAATTATCCTCAAATTTCAATCTTCAACTATCCAGGTCGTCCTGGCGGAAAAGCTAAGGTGTTATGGATGAATGATGAAAGAGATCTCCATGAATTACACACTAACATCTTGCTCAACTGTATAGAAGTTGACCCATATATCGAGTAAGTATTTGTAAATACCATATATGTCTGTAAGTATTCTCTATATATAATTCATGTATGTTTCATATGCAGGCGATTTCAACAATCAACCATATATGGTGAAAACGCTCTTGGCAAACAATTTCTACCATGGTTCAAAAATGATGTAAGTACTTCTATATCAACACTTTTAATTTGTTTTATATATGTCATACTATGTTTTGTTTTATGATTTTTTTGAGAGGAAATAACTATCTATCTTACATATATATGGATATATATTACAAATGTAGGTATTGAATCAACCTCGATCTGATATTACACGTCTGATATACAGTCTAGCTCGAGGACCAGGTAGAAAAGTGCTTTCATGGCCATCATACTACATAAATGGATATAAATTTGAAACTCAGGAGTGTGGTCATGGAAAATTATCCATGAATAGTGGTGTTTGTGTTCAAGCTTCAATTGGTAATTCTCAATCTGATTTTTTCGGGAAGATAGATCAAATCTTAGAGTTTGAGTTCACTGGTCTGCCGTGCAAGAAGGTTGTGTTATATAAGTGTTTGTGGTATGACCCCACCAGAAAAACTGGGACAAATGTTCACCCAAAGTACCAATTGCAAGAGATTAATGTGAAGAAACGATACAACAACTACGAGCCTTTTGTCCTAGCTCAATAATGCACCCAAGTTTACTATGCAGACTATCCAGGAGCAAGTGGTGCTCGTACAAATTGGAGGGTTGTCTGTAAGACAACCCTCCAAGTTTGGTTGTGAACAGTTTGGTTGTGAACAGTTTGGTATGTAGTAAGACGTATTTGGTTTTAGAAAACAAGTTTGGTTTTTTAGGTTGTAAGACAAGTTTGGCTTAAGGTATTTGTGGTTTGCACATGAAAATGCATGAGTAGTTTTTGGTGCATCACATGATGAAAAATGGTGCATCACAGAATCGAAATTCATGCATCACTTAATGATAATCAATGCATGAATAAGCTTAATTGAAATGGTGCATCACTTAGTGATAATTGGTGCATCACGTAGTCAAATTTGGTGCATCACTCAATGATAATAAGTGCATGAATAAGCTACAGAAAAGAAATCAACAAAAAACTTGAAAAATAAAATCAAGGCTAATTCAGTCAAGCAAACATGGTGCATCACTTAGTGATAATTGGTGCATCACGTAGCCATATTTTGTGCATCACTCAATGATAATCAATGCATGAATAAGCTAAAGAAAAGAAATCAACAAAAGGTGCATTGTTAATTAAAGTTGGTGCATCACTGAGATGCAATTGGTGCATCACTGAGATGCAATTGGTGCGTCAGTCATTACTAAAAGGTGCATTACTAAAATATCTGGTTAAAAACTCATTACAATGAAAATCTCAGAGAAACTAATGGACATATTGAGGACAAGTAGTGATGTTGTGTCCCGACCTCTTACAAATTTTACAAACCCTTTTCTTCTTCTTGGAATTTTCAATTCCAACTTCTTGACCACCTTTAATACGGCTCTTCTTGAACTTGTTCTTTGCCATTTCAGGAGGATGGATATTTACTTGATCAGGTAACGGTCCTACAAATTTCTCAAACTTGTAGTTTCTAGCTGGTGTTAAGGAAGAAGGATCCACTACTCCAGATCTTGTAAATGCAGCCTTTTGATCCTTTAAAATAGCTAAAAACTTTTTCAATCTATCCATGTCATCACCAACAACGTCAACACATGAATACATTTATGTCATCACTTCGGCCAACAGACGCTTTCTCTCATCAATCTCAACACTAGCATCATACAATGCACCGTCTACTTCAAAAATTGGTTGTAGAATAGCTTGCTAGGTCCAGCGAGTGTTAATGAGGCTAGGAGGAAAATTAGTTACATGAGAATTCTTTAAGGCAAAGAAAATGTGTAGGGAAGGAAACCCCAATTTTTGAAAATTGTTGCAAGAACAAACATACGCATTCCTTGCAACAACATGTTGTACATCTCAGATTCTACCAAATTCATCTTGAACCCTAAAGTGATGAGTATCATACTCTTTTCGCAGTTCATCAAGGGTGCAGTGATACGTACCACTTACAAACGCCTCTTGGACATCATAAAAGGCATTGATAGTGTAGATGGATGCAAGATTCTTTTCAAACTGATAAGGCGTCTTCATTCGTGGAGTGGAAGTACAAGAATCCATATCACACTTTTTCTGACTGTGCCGCTGAGAATCAATGGCACTACTATACTGCATCATGAAAAGAACAAGGCTAGATTGAGAACCTTGAAAATTTCCATAAAAACTGGGGGTTTTTTGCAGGAAACCACCCGTTATTTGTCGGAATTTGCAGGTAACCACCCGCTATTAAAGTATTTATTTTTAACCACCCAAATTCTATACTTTTCTTACAATTCACCACCCGTAAACAGTTTCCGTTAGATATTCTGTTAAAACTTGTGAAATTACACTTTTACCCCTCCATTTTTTACAGAAAATAACAAGTTTGAAAGTTATGGGGCAATTTTTGTAATTTCCTTAAAATGGATTGAAAACCTAGTTCATCTTCTTCTTCCCCAAATCTCAATCTCCACCTCCACCTCCATCTCTGAAACCTGTCCCTACAGTTGTATGCACATACCCTTGATCGATCAATTAATAGGCACCCCCATATATGTATATATATATATGTTACATTCGTGGTGAATTGTAAGCTATTGTTCTCTTAATCTTTTGGATCTGCAGGTATCTGTTTGCTACATGATAGCTTGAAATAATTCCTGGATGAAGAAACTTTAGCATCTTATTGCAGTCTCTCGCTGCTATGTTAATTATATGAAATACTGGGGTTTCGTTATTTTCCATTCATCATTGTTGAACACATTTGGTGGACATGGATTTGAACATGCAGTAATCACTACTTTTTCTCTATAAATGAATTGCTACATCTAGTTGATTCTGATGAAGAATCATCTGGACAGCAACCGACACCTCCGGTCCCTGAATTTGAAGGTGCATTGACGCGCTCGAGAGCTAAGGAAGTCCAACAAGAGCTAGACAAGTTAGTAGCGTTCTTCAGTTCCAAGGAGTTGAATACAGACGAAGAACCACCATTGAAGACTGTTCTAATGATCGAGGTTCGAGAACGAGCAGAGGACGACAGCGAAGAACCGCGACCGCGGCTGGAACCCGCGCCCGCGGCTCACCCGCAAACCGCGCCCGCGGCTCCATAACCGCGCCCGCGGCCAGGAGGCAAAAACCGCGCCTGCGGCTCCATAACCGCGACCGCGGCCAGGCCACTCGGCAAAGTGTTTCAGAAACATTATTTTCGGATATTAATTGTTTTCGGATTATTATTTTAGGATTTACTTTTATTGTTTATTTCTTTAGGCGGCATCCTTATGAACCCTATATAAGGCTGCCTTAGTTGTTGTTTTAACCGCCCCCCAGACTTTGATATTGAATACAACGTTTATCGTTTTTCCTTCCAAAAGAGACCTTTTGTGAGAAGAGTGCCCCGTGTGCATTGTCGTTCAGTTGGCCCTAGTTGTGCTTGTGTGTGTCAGTCCCCTCCATAAGGTTGGTGCTATCGGGACTCCATAGAGCAACCTCCAGGTGCCTTGACCCACCAAAGTCATTGTGTTTGGTTGTAATCATCCGTTGGGGTTTCTTCATCATTCGGTATGGTTCTTGTTCTTAAGTTCAAGGGTTTTATCGTTGTTTGATTTGGTTCCAATTGGCCTATCATTCGAATTATCCTTCTTTCATCTCATTCTAATTCCGCCTTTCTTCTCTGTTCGAGTTCCTATTCGAGTTTGGTTTCTAGGTCGGCAACTGCGGCTTTATCCCCGCATCAAATTGGTATCAGAGCTGTGTTGACACCATTCGTCTTCACAAGAACATCAAGAGACCCCCTATCCAGAAAATCACAAAAGAGTCAGCTTTTATTTTCTTATTTGTCAGTTCCTTTCAGCAATTGATTTTGAGTCTTCCATTGCTTTGATATTTCTTGTTGAGTCATTACAGGTTGTGTGCAAGAAGCTTGGATCGATTAGTGTTGGTGGAGATCGAAAGATTGGAGTTTGGAGCACCCTTGTTCCCAAAATCCATTCAGCCCTTCATCCATCACAAAATCTATCCATCCCTACCAAAACGCAGCCATCAGAAACCCAAAAGAATTGCTGGAATTTCTTTCCTTGAAGCCCAAACAAGATCTTCAAAGAAGGAAATCTTATCTTTCTACAAGGGAATCTTATCTTTCTACAAGGGAAATCAAGTTAGTTGTTATTTTTATTTATTTTCAATTTTGCTGAGATTAATATCTCACATCAAGTCTGTAATTTCGTTTTGTTTAGTTGAGACAAAAAAAAAAAAATCAAAAAAAAAAAAAAAATTCAAAAGAAAAAAAGAATCGAAAAGTCTCAAAGTCAGTAGTTTTATTTTACGTTTTGTCGAGTCAAGTCTAGTTTGATTGGTATTGTTTAAAACGGATCTCAAGAACTCAAAGGAAACCGGGTTGAACGAGCCCGAACGGAAGTGAGAAACCACAGGCCGTGCCAGAAACCGCGCCCGCGGTCCCTTAGCCGCACCCGCGGTTCAAGCCGCACCCGCGGGATTCAGGCCGCGCCCGCGGCTTAGCCTCAAAAGCCACAGTTCGAAAAATCTTCAGATACGAGCCTCAATTATTACCTAACCCTCCCGACTCCGTCTTCGATCCTTCAATCGACATCAGTCGGAACAAGTTAAGGTACGCTTCCTTTTGGCCCTTCTTGAAATTCGAAGCGTAACTCATATCTCTGTTTTGCATTTTCATTCTTGCAAAACGCCTTCGAGTCTTATTTTTCTTTCTGTCATTGAGTCAGTCTCTTGTTTGAGTCAGAACCTTACAGTCGAAACCCCGCTCGACGCTAGCCATCTCCATCTCTACCATCATTCATATATTGCTAGGAGCTCGGTAGTTTCAACTTAGTGGGTTATTGATCCATACAAGTCAATTCATCAAAGAAAAGCTGATTGCAACGACAATTGAGAGAGAGTGCAGAGGAAAACATACGAGAGTAAACACTAGCGAGTTGTTTTTCATTTACACTTACCTTAATATTGTTCTGTGTTAGTCTTTTCTTTAGTGATGAGCAGGTCAGTTTCTCCCCATGGGAGGCAAGAAGCCCCGGAGACCCGCGCCCTTACCCCGGAATTTATGACCAACATGTTTCGGGAGATGACGTCGGCCATTACCACCGCCATAGAGCGGCAGCAGCGATCCACCCCGTCCCCAAGGGTTCGAGAGCACATCGGGACCTCCTATGATGCTCCAGTCGACAATCGGAGGCCCCTGCCGCCTCAGCAAGAAGCCTATGAGGCTGCCCGCATGGGTCGGGAACCCAGACGCAGGCCTACACCCCGGGACGATTTTCCACAAGACCGGAGAGGACGCTTTCGTAACTCTCCTATACCTCACTTTAATAGATACAATGTTGCTAACCGTTTTGATGATGCATTTCAGGACCTAGGTGATAATGATAACGAAGAGGAGCCTGAAGAAGAAGATGAGGCGGGATGGCGGCCACACCGTCCCCAAGGTGGTTACCAAGGAAGGCGAAGAGAGCCTGAGCAAGATGGAGTGGGAAAGATAAAGGTTAAGATCCCGAGTTTTGAGGGAAAGTGTGATCCAGACGTATATATGGAGTGGGAAACCAAGATTGAACAAGTCTGGAATTGTCACAACTTTCCTGAAGCCAAAAAGGTGCAGTTGGCATCTTTGGAGTTTAGTGGCTACGCGTTAGTTTGGTGGGATAGCTTGATCAGAGGAAGAGTTGCCAATGGAGATTATCCTGTCACTACTTGGGAACTTATGAAGAGGATGATGAGAGCTCGATTTATTCCCCGACATTACACTAGGGAACTTATTCAGCGGCTCGAGAATTTGAAGCAAGGATCAATGGGAGTCGAAGAGACTTACAATGCTATGCAAATAGCGATGGTTCGAGCTAATTTGGTGGAGGATGAGGAGACAACTATGGCTAGATATCTTCGTATCCTTCACCCCTATGTGTCTAGTGAGATTGAGATGTTCCCTTACAACTCAATGACTGAGTTGCTACATTTGGCTATCAAGGTGGAAAGAAAGACCAAAATTAGGAGCCAAGGGAGCAAAAACGCAGGTGGCTGGAAAAATCAGCAAGGAAGGAACTCCTATCCTTCAACCCGAGATGCCCCTAACAAGGAAGACAGTGGCTCTCGAAGGAATCCGCCATCCACTACTCAAGTTCCCTCCAAGACAACACTTGGCCCTTCTAATCCACCCCGAGGGAGTACTTCTAACCCTACTTCTAGAGCTAGGGATATTGAATGTTTTAAATGTAGAGGAAAGGGTCATATGATGAAAGATTGTCCCAATTCTAGAGTATTAATTGTTAATCAACTAGGAGAACTTGAAAGTGAAAGTGAAAAGGAAGAGAACCTAGGTGATATGCATGATGAGGATGATCTTAGTGATGAAATTGGTTATGAACATGGTGATTCTTTGATTTGTAAAAGGAATTTACATGTACAACCCGCCCCTTGTGAAGATAATCAAAGAGAAAATTTATTTCACACTAGGTGTTTAGTTCAAGGAAAGGTCTGCAATATGATTATTGATGGTGGAAGTTGTTGCAATATTGTTAGCACTGAATTGATCACTAAATTGCAGTTTACTACTATTTTCCACCCTAGACCCTATAAATTGCATTGGATGAATGAATGTGGAGAATTAAAAGTTCTAAAACAAGCTGAGATAACATTCACCTTAGGAAAATATACGGATACGGTTTTATGTGATGTAGTTCCTATGCAAGCTTGTCATATATTGTTAGGAAGACCATGGCAATACGATCGAAGGGTTACTCATGATGGTCATACTAACCGTCATACATTCATCTTTAATGGTAAGCCTATTACTCTTAAACCTATGACTCCAGCGCAGATAGCAGAAGCTTACGAAAAGAGCAAAGGCAAGGAAAAGGCTTCTGACAGAACCGAAGCAACCACAGCAGCGACCAAAAACCGCACCCGCGGTTCAGATGCCGCACCCGCGGCTCACGATAGATCGCAACAGAAGGGCCAGCACGAGAGCCGCGCCCGCGGCTCCGAAGCCGCACCCGCGGCTCCCTCGCCAAACCGCGCCCGCGGTGATTCAGCCGCGCCCGCGGGTCATCCTTCTGGCGCACTGGTTCCTGCAGTGACGAATCGAGCCCTATTGTCGTCCAAAGCCGAGCTGGAAGGTGAGTATTTACCCTTCGATACTACTTTAATGATGCTGTGCAAGAGATTTGTGTTGACAGGTACCGATTCTCGACTTGAACTACCCCTTAGCATTCAAGCTATTCTTGATGAGTTTGCTGAGGTGTTTCCGGATGAGATTCCACCGGGCTTACCGCCCTTTAGGGGCATTGAGCATCAAATTGATCTTATTCCAGGAGCTTCTCTACCTAACCGGCCAGCCTACAGAATGAACCCGCAGGAGTGTCAAGAGATTCAGAAGCAGGTGCAGGAGCTTGTAGATAAAGGGTATGTTCGAGAAAGTCTTAGTCCTTGTGCAGTTCCGGTCTTACTTGTGCCTAAGAAAGACAATTCTTGGCGGATGTGTGTTGATTGCCGAGCTATCAACAACATAACTGTCAAGTATCGTCATCCTATACCAAGGCTGGATGACATGTTGGATGAGCTTCACGGTGCCACAAACTTCACCAAGATTGATCTGAGGAGTGGCTACCATCAAATCCGAATGAGGGAAGGCGATGAGTGGAAGACCGCCTTCAAGACCAAATTTGGTCTATATGAGTGGCTTGTTATGCCATTTGGACTTACTAATGCCCCCTCTACCTTTATGAGGCTTATGAACCATGTTTTGAGGAAGTTTATAGGGAAGTTTGTTGTAGTTTATTTCGATGATATTCTGATTTACAGCAGGTCCCTAGGAGAGCATGAGCGACATCTCAGGGAAGTACTCGTTACTCTTAGTATACAACAACTATATGCTAATTTGAAGAAGTGTGATTTTTGCACTGATAGAGTTATATTTATTGGTTTTGTAGTGAGCTCCCAGGGATTACAGGTGGACGAGGAGAAGATTAAAGCCATTCAGGAATGGCCGACACCCACGACCAGCAGCCAGGTACGCAGTTTCCACGGGTTAGCAAGCTTCTATCGGCGTTTTGTGAAGGATTTCAGCACCATTGCTGCACCGCTAACTGAGGTAACTAAGAAGCACTCAGCATTTGTTTGGAAGGAGGCTCAAGAAAGGGCGTTTGAGGAGCTAAAACGCAGATTGACCGAGGCACCTTTGCTTGTGCTTCCCGACTTCACTAGACCGTTCGAAGTGGAATGTGATGCTTCCGGAGTTGGCATTGGAGGAGTCCTCATGCAAGAAGGTAAGCCTATTGCCTTCTTTTCTGAAAAGTTGAAAGGTGCAAGTCTAAATTACTCTACTTATGATAAGGAACTGTATGCGTTATATAGAGTACTTAAGACTTGGCAACACTACCTATGGCCTAGAGAGTTTGTCTTGCATACCGATCATGAATCTTTGAAACATTTTAGGAGCCAAGACAAACTTGATAGGAGGCATGGTAGGTGGATGGAATTTATTGAGACTTTCCCTTATATTATCAAATACAAGAAGGGAAAGGACAATGTTGTTGCTGATGCACTATCTAGGAGGCATGCTTTAATTGTTCAACTTGACTCTAAGGTGTTAGGCTTTGTTTACATCAAGGAGTTATATCGTAATGATGCTGATTTTGGTGCTATTTATAAGCAATGTTTAGATAAAGGGACTTTGGATAAGTTTTACTTGTTTGATGGTTTCTTGTTTAAGGCTAGTAAAGTGTGCATACCTAAGTGTTCTTTGAGATTATTGCTTGTTGAAGAAGCCCATAAGGGTGGATTAATGGGACACTTTGGTAGAGACAAGACATATCATATGTTGCATACTCATTTTTATTGGCCTCATATGCTTAGGGATGTTGAGCATTGTTTGAAAAGATGTTTGGAGTGTCTTAAGGCTAAGTCTAGAGTTAAACCACATGGATTGTATACTCCTTTGCCTATTCCTACGACCCCCTGGGTAGACATTAGTATGGATTTTATTGTAGGGTTGCCTAGGACTAAGAAGGGGAGAGATTCTATTTTTGTGGTTGTTGATAGATTTTCTAAAATGGCTCATTTTATTGCTTGCAACAAGACTGATGATGCTCATCATGTGGTTGACTTGTTCTTTACCGGAGTTGTTAGGTTACATGGAGTACCAAAGACTATTGTGAGTGATAGGGATGTGAAGTTTCTAAGTTACTTTTGGAAAACTCTTTGGGGAAAACTAGGGACTAAACTACTATTCTCTACATCTAGTCATCCTCAAACTGATGGTCAAACTGAAGTAACCAATAGGACCTTAGGAACCCTTTTGAGAGCCATTCTTAAGAAGAATTTGAAAGCTTGGGAAGAAGCCTTACCCCATGTTGAGTTTGCCTACAATAGGGCCATCCATTCCTCAACCTCGATGAGCCCCTTTGAATGTGTGTATGGTTTGAATCCACTAACCCCTTTTGATCTTACGCCGTTACCTACGAAGGAGCGAGTGGATTTCAATGCAGGAAAACAGGTTGATCACATCAGGGAAATTCATAAGAGGACAAGAGCTAAATTGCTAGAAGTAGCTGCTACAAATGCTAGCAAGGCAAATAGGAAGAGGAAGAAGGTCATCTTCAAGGAGGGAGACCTCGTGTGGGTCCACTTTAGGAGAGAGCGTTTCCCCAACAGACGCCACTCAAAGCTGTCCCCAAGAGGCGATGGACCCTTCAAGGTGCTTAGGAGGATTGGAGATAATGGTTATGTCTTAGAGCTTCCCGGCGACTATCAAGTGAGTGCTACCTTCAATGTGCAAGATCTGTCTTTATTCGAGGGTGAAGAAGAAGAGGAGCTGGATGATTCGAGGTCGAATCCTTTTCAAGAAGGGGAGGATGATGAAGGATCATCTGGACAACAACCGACACATCCGGTCCCTGAATTTGAAGGTGCATTGACGCGCTCGAGAGCTAAGGAAGTCCAACAAGAGCTAGACAAGTTAGTAGCGTTCTTCAGTTCCAAGGAGTTGAATACAGACGAAGAACCACCATTGAAGACTGTTCTAATGATCGAGGTTCGAGAACGAGCAGAGGACGACAGCGAAGAACCGCGACCGCGGCTGGAACCCGCGCCCGCGGCTCACCCGCAAACCGCGCCCGCGGCTCCATAACCGAGCCCGCGGCCAGGAGGCAAAAACCGCGCCTGCGGCTCCATAACCGCGACCGCGGCCAGGCCACTCGGCGAAGTGTTTCAGAAACATTATTTTCGGATATTAATTGTTTTCGGATTATTATTTTAGGATTTACTTTTATTGTTTATTTCTTTAGGCGGCATCCTTATGAACCCTATATAAGGCTGCCTTAGTTGTTGTTTTAACCGCCCCCCAGACTTTGATATTGAATACAACGTTTATCGTTTTTGCTTCCAAAAGAGAGCTTTTGTGAGAAGAGTGCCCCGTGTGCATTGTCGTTCAGTTGGCCCTAGTTGTGCTTGTGTGTGTCAATCCCCTCCATAAGGTTGGTGCTATCGGGACTCCATAGAGCAACCTCCAGGTGCCTTGACCCACCAAAGTCATTGTATTTGGTTGTAATCATCCGTTGGGGTTTCTTCATCATTCGGTATGGTTCTTGTTCTTAAGTTCAAGGGTTTTATCGTTGTTTGATTTGGTTCCAATTGGCCTATCATTCGAATTATCCTTCTTTCATCTCATTCTAATTCCGCCTTTCTTCTCTGTTCGAGTTCCTATTCGAGTTTGGTGTCTAGGTCGGCAACTGCGGCTTTATCCCCGCATCAGATTCTTATGTCTATTTTCTTTTGTGCCTCCTCCTCTCTTCCAGGTGCAGATTCGTAGGCTTCCAAAACCAGTGATAGCGATGGTAAACTCCAATTCGCAGGGTTTATATGCCCTCCTGTTAACAAATCAATCAAAATTAGGTCAAACAAACAATTAATCCCCAAATTGAGGTGAGGTTTGGACTTTGGACTAGTTTGGAGGGTTGATTTTACCGGAGATTCCAGTTGTGCAGTTGACGAGGACGAAGATCATGCCATCAAAGGCCCAGACGATACCGAGGATGAACTAGGTTTTCAATCCGTTTTAAGGAAATTACAAAAATTGCCCCATAACTTTCAAACTTGTTATTTTCTGTAAAAATGGAGGGGTAAAAGTGTAATTTCACAAGTTTTAACAGAATATCTAACGGAAACTGTTTACGGGTGGTGAATTGTAAGAAAAGTATAGAATTTGGGTGGTTAAAAATAAATACGTTAATAGCGGGTGGTTACCTGCAAATTCCGACAAATAGCGGGTGGTTTCCTGCAAAAACCCCTAAAAACTGTTTTGACTCTCAAACCTTGATGTCGTCCTCAATAAGGATGACATTCTCACATCTTGGAAAAAAGCTGGGATCTAATAACGCCGTAGTTCAAACATTACTCCTAGCCATTCATGCCCTTCCAAACCATATTCTCCAAGAACCGAAAACCACTCATTTTCAAATTCAATAGGAGTAAGTTCATCATCCCAAACAATATTCTTGAATTTCTTTTGGAACGCATCAAAGAAGGAAGGATTTGAATCTGGAGAGAATTTAACCTTGCTAGAAACCTTCATCATTATATGCCACATGCACAACCGGTGGATAGAATGAGAAAACACTCGTTCAACAGCAGTCTTGACGGACGCAGCTTGATCTGTGATAATGACATGCGGTTCATGCCCCATCGCCTTCTTGAAATTCTCAAATAACCACACATAAGACTCAATATCCTCATGCAAAAGCAGAGCAGCAACGAATGTTATAGAACTTTTATGATTATCCACTCCAGTAAATGGCACAAAGACCATATTATATCTGCAATAAAGGAGTACAATAGTTTAGCATTAAATGCATCAATGGTAGAGGATTGGTGCATGAGTATTGGTGCATCACTAGTGGAAGATAGGTGCATCAGAAGTATAAGATATGTGAATGAGTAGTAAAACTAAAAGTACATATTCCGTAACTAAAAAGTGCATCATCCATAACTAAAAGATGCATCAGTTGTAGAGGATAGATGCATGACTGAGAAAACATAAGTGCATGAATTAGTAAGGCTACATATGATTTACCTGATTAATTGATATGTAGCATCAGCCGACACAACATCACCAAAATAAGAGAAACTCTTGCGATTTATAGGATCACACCAAAACAACCGACAAAGCTGGCCCTCCTTGTTGAGATGATAATCAAAGTAATATGGACTGCAACATTCTTTCTTCTTAACAAAGTCATTGATGACCATTTGAGCATCACTTCCTTCCATGTATGAGTTCAACCCCCTCATAAAGTTCTTAAAGTCAACAACAGTGACGCCTACATTAGCATACAAACCAACTAGATTCTTATACACTTTGAAACTCTTACTCACACCAATATTGGATTTAATACAATTCATCATGAGTTCTTGATGGAATTGAGTAACTTGCCTCTTCCCTTTTGAAAATACCATATGGGACATCTCCAACATAGAATGCGTGTGACCATACTCAAGTTTCGTAACGCGGCAACCATCCATACCTTCATACTTGAGCCAAAGCTTAGCTTCACATCCACATCTATTAGAGATTCTCCTCCACTTCACAACATCTCCATCTGTCGGGACATCATGGTTGAAAAATACAGTAATAAGATGACAAATATCTTTCAAATATTAACGAATATATCTGCAACATTAAAAGAGTTCGTTAAATATCAGATGAGTGTTCATGAATATAAATGAAGTTTCGTTCAAGCACACACGACCAAACCCTAAAATATGATGGAATCAAATTAAACTCATCCAAACATATAGTGATCTAATATCTACAACACTTAATGAATAACAACACCATGGATATCCATCTATTATGCACAAATATCGTAATATATGTATATTTATAATAAATTGAGCATAGCGAACACAGATTGTTCAATATTTCGAGTTTTCTGTTCATTCATTTTGAAAAATATAGTAATACATTGATGAATATCTACCCAATTTTAACGAATATATCTGGAACATTGATTAAGTTCGTTTGATTATTAGACAGATGTTCATGAGTATCAACTAAATTTATTTCAAGCACAAACGAATTTAGAATCAACCCCTAAAATATCACGGATTCAGAATTAAAGTCATGTAAACATATAGTGACCGAATATCTACACAAATTTAATGAATAATAGTAACATGAATATTCATCTATTATGCAGGAATATCTTTATGTATAAATTGAGCATAACGAACAAAGGTTATTCAATATTCAATGTTTACAATTCATTCTATTTTGAAAAATAAAGTAACACACTGACAAATATCTACCCAATATTAACGAATATCTATCCATTATTAAAAGAGTGTTCACAAATATCAATTTTGTTCAAGCACATATATATTCAAAACCAAACCCTCAAATATGATGTACATAAAAAAATTGATAATCTGAAGAAGAACAAACCATAAACTAAAATACAGAGTAAAAAGAGCAATACAAAAATTTAGCTTTTTTTTTCATATTCAACGAGTTGAATGATTAATTTGGGAGGGATGTTGAAGATGAAGAAAGTTTGGTTGAAACGATTTTTATCGAAACGATCCTCTCTCATAAATTTAAATATTCTATTTTTTTGTTTTTCTAACAAATCTATTTTTTAGAGATATCTTGACAACTTATCTAACCGCCCATCACATATGATTGAATGCTCCTCATTAATATTATCGTTTCATCCTAATTCTTATTTTACTTTAACTTTCCTCTTTAGAGTTATTAGACAATTATCTTAGAACATTCTTACTCTAATAAATTTTATTATATTTTAGTACTAATGTATGAAATTAATACAAAACTAAGTTTTACTCCGTATTTTTTTCCATTCGTGAGCAGAAATTTCATAGGTGTATGAAAAAAATGAATCTAAAAAATTTCGTTGTTACTCCTTCCACCCCTTAATACGTCGAGACACGTTTTCTTACGTTAATAGTTATAATTATATTGGAAAAAAGGAGAAAATTCTTCAATATATTAGATAGCGGAGTGAGCAGTATTCAGATCGACTGAACCCACGAATTTTTTATATAGTTGTATTTGTATATTTTCTTTTGGTTATAGTTGTATTTGTATTTTGTTTTGATGATTAGTGGACAACTATTCGCAGCAGCTACTGCTCTCTCTGCTACAAAGGCATAAATCCATTATGAGTCATCATTCAGACAATCCCTGTTCCACTCAAATATCCAAGAAGAAGAACACAACCCAACAAAGAATTTATAAAAAAGAATTCCCAATGTCATGACACTTGCAACAAAGACCGTTGAATCCTTTGAGAATATTGACACCTAATTTTTGTGGTTCTTATCTGTCCACTACACAGAGACCAACACCACCATGTTCATTATCACGACTTGCTAGAATTATAATCGTATTAGTGAATTAATTTAAAATTCCATGCTAAGAATAATGTAGTACATGTGATGAGAATGAGACCCAACATTTCTTGTTTCAGGAAAAGATTGACGGCAGCTACAACACAAAATTTTTGCTGCACATTATTTGTTTTTGTCGTTGTAATGTCTTCATTTTGAATCACAGGAAATTTATAATAGAACTGTGTAAATGAATCAGAGAAAAGAAAGGACAAGAAGAAGATAATCGAGAGTTTTGTGGAGGTCCAGACCAAAGCTCTTACGGCTTTGTAAATGGTTATTTCATTATAGTGAGCTTAGTCACTTTATTTATAGGAGGAGCATTCAAGAAACAGTAAAAGAAATTAAAGAAATTCCTCATGTGACACCTATGACTCTCCCATAGGACTCCCGTGGAATAGCATCCACTGAATCAGCACGTGATGTGTATAACACCCCCGCAAGCTGGAGTGTGCTGACCATCAAAAGACATGCCCAGCTTGGACAAAAGAGTGCGGAGATGAGCTGAAGAAAGAACCTTCGTAAGGACATTCGCAAGCTGATTGCGAGTAGGAAGAAAAGACAATTGAAGGAGGCCTTCCAAAACCTTTTCTCGAGTGAAGTGGCAATCGATCTCGATGTGTTTCGTTCTTTCATGAAACACAGGGTTGCGGGCGATATGGATAGCCGACATGTTGTCACAATGAAGAAGGACCGGTGTAATATGAGAAACACCAAGTTCAGTCAAAAGACCGACTAACCAAGTAACCTCCGAGACGGCTAATGACATTGCCCGATACTCAGCTTCAGAGGAACTACGAGAAACCGTAGCCTGTTTCTTTGAGCACCAACAAATCGGATTATTACCAAAAAGGAGAACATAACCTGTGACCGAACGCCTTGTAATGGGACACGCCGCCCAGTCGGAATCAGTAAAAGCTTGGAGAGAAAGGGAAGAAGGAGGAGTGAAGAGGAGGCCGTACTCCAAAGTCCCACTAATATACCGTAGAACATGAACCAAAGCATCCCAATGCGTAGTGCAGGGGGACTGCAAAAACCGACTGAGAGTTTGGACCACAAAGGACAAATCTGGGTGAGTATGGGTTAGGTAGTTGAGTTTCCCAACCAAACTGCGGTACAAGCTAGCATTCGGAAGTAGAGGTCCAGCAGAGTCATCAGAGTGTAGCTTGAAGTTCAACGGAAAAGGAGTAACAAAAGGAGTAAGAACTCCTAAACCAGCAGCAAACCTGCATGCGCTGACTTATCAACATGTTCTGCCCAGTATAACAAACTTCCATGCCCAAGAAGTAATTAAGACGACCAAGGTCCTTAATGCTGAAAAGGGCGTGAAGGGTATCTTTGAGGTGAGAAATAGAACCTTGATCATTCCCAGTAACCAAAATATCGTCAACGTAGACGGCAAGTATGGTAACATCCTCACCGGTAGACTTAAGGAACAAAGAAGAATCAAAAGCAGAGGAATGAAACCCAATGTCCTTAAGAGTAGAGGTAAGTTTTTGATACCATTGACGTGAAGCTTGCTTAAGGCCGTACAGAGACTTGCGCAATCGACATACATGATGCAAAGGATTAGGTAGGCCCTCCGGCATTTCCATATAAACCTCCTCCAAGATTTCACCATGGAGGAAGGCGTTATTAACGCCTAGTTGAAAAACAGACCAACCCCGAGAGACTGCCAAGGCCAAGACGACCCGAATGGTAGTCATCCGAACTACCGGAGAAAAAGTTTCCTCGTAGTCAACCCCAAATTTCTGAGTGTAACCTTTTGCCACGAGCCGTGCTTTAAAGCGTTCTACGGAGCCATCGACCTTGAGCTTGACCTTGTAAACCCATCAGCACCCTACTGTTTTCTTAGTTGCAGGTAACAGAACCTCTTCCCAAGTGTTGTTGGAACGGAGAGCAGAAATCTCCTTGGCCATAGCTTCAACCCAACGAGGGTCCTTTGAAGCTTGGGAATACGACCTGGGTTCAACAAGAGAATCAGAATCTTGTGAGGCAGCGGAACAAACAAGAGAAGTGGAAAACCCAACAATTAAAGGAAATTGAGCCAAAGGGACACTGCCAGAACAAACATAATACCGAAGATAGGGAGGAGGTTGTGCGGCCCTAGTAGAGCGTCGAGGCATTAGGGGAAAATCTGGCGAGACCTCAACTGAAGGCGACTCAACAGGTGGTGGCAAATTTGGAGGAGTCAGAGGAGAAGACTCGTCCAAAGGCAGATCAATAATTGGTGGCAAAGGAACTGGATCTCAGGAACCCATAGACGGAGACAAGGGAAAAGAGAGCTCGTGAAAGATAACATCCGTTGATATAAATACTTGCTTAGTATGAATATCATAAACCTTGTAGCCCTTGACATGAGGGGGAAAACCAAGGAAGACGCAGGTTCGACTCCGCGGAGCAAACTTAAGGCGACCATGTTTCAAGGTGCCTACATAACATAGACAACCAAAAGGACGAAGCAAATCATAAGAAGGGGGCGTCTTATGAAGTTGTTCATAAGGGGAATGAAAGCCAAGTGAACTCAGGGGAAAGCGATTAATAGGAAAGGTGGCATGAACGATACATTCCCCCCAAGAGGGAGTAGGCAATCTTGACTGAAACAAGAGTGCCCGGGCTGCCTCAAGGAGATGCTTATGTTTGCGCTCGACGACTCCGTTTTGCTGCATAGTAGCTACACACGAGCGTTGATGAACAATCCCTTTCTTAGCATAAAATGTAGTGGCAGCAATACTACAAAACTCGGACCCATTGTCACTGCGGAGAATCTTGACTCAAGCAAAAAATTGTTTCTCAACAAAAACAATGAAAGACTCAAGAATAGGAAACACATTACTCTTGTGGGAGAGAAGATGCGTCCATGTCGTCCGAGTGAAGTCATCAACGATCGTGATGAAAAAACGAAAACCATTGTAAGTGCATTCTCTATATGGTCCCTAGATATCCACATGAATCATCTCAAAAGCAGAAACTGATTTTATAGAACTTACAGGGAAAGACCCTCGTTGTTGTCTAGCCTTGGGACAAACATCACATGGATCAAGTTTAGTTACATCAAATGTCTTAACAAAAGGAAATAAGTGCAACTGACTATAAGGAACATGTCCTAAACGCAAATTTCATAAAAGAGTTGAATCACAAGGAGAAACAAATCCTGTAACATGATCAACTGAATCAGCCGGAGCAGCACTGAAGTCAGAAGGAGTCAGGTACAGTCCACCCTGCAAATCACCAAGAGCCTGAGGCTTGCTCATTGTAAGGTCCTGAACAAGCAGAAAACGAGAAGGAGTAAAAACCACATACATGTTCAGATCTCTTGCCAACCGAGGCACAAACAAAAGATTGAACGCAAAGTTGGGAACCAATAACACATTGCGAAGTTGAAGCTCATGAGTCAACTGAACAGTGCCTGAATGAGTAATCGGGGTAGTACTACCATCAGGCATGGTAATAAATTCAGATTGGGACAAGGCAAATTTCTCAACAAACATAGAAGAATAAGGAGTAATATGATGCGTCGCACCACTATCAATAACCCATTGAGAAGAAGAACCAGCAACAGAGACCCCAAGAAAGGTACCTGCCATCATACTAGACTTAGAATGTTGATCTGAGACTTCTGTCTTCCCAAGAAGTGCAAGCAATTGATTGTACTGTTCCTTGGTGAAAACAGGCACACCATCAGAAGATCCATGGCCAGAATCCTGTGGACTAGAAACACGCTCCGAGCTACCAGAAAAGGAGCCTGAATTTTGAGACCGATTATCGTTCCTCTGATTTGGAAAGCCATGCAATTTGTAACAACGATCCATTGTGTGACCTTGTTGCTTGCAATGGTCACAGAAGAACTAAGATCGCCTATCACCACGACCACCACCCCTAGAGGTCGAAGAACCACCACATCCACCATTAGGATTAAAGGGACCTCTACCAGAACCAGAGGAATTGGAAGCAGATTTCTGAGAAGCAACCAAAGCAGTAGAATTTGTGCCTATAGATGATGGAGACTGTAACTCCCTTTTCTTTTCATCCTGAAGAACAAGATGATAAACCTCTCCTAGAGTAGGAACAGGCTTCATCATGAGAATATTGGTACGAACAGAATTATAAGTATTATTCAACCCAACCAGAAATTGAATAACCTGCAAATTGATTAACAATTGTGGCACAAATCCTGTAACACCACATCCAATACACTTTGGCAATTCCACAAGCACATAATACTCATCCTATAAACGACGGAAACCAGTATAATAAGAACTAATCGATTGACTCCCCTGGGAAACAGTAAACAGTTCTTTCTGAACCTGAAAAACGCGAGAGAAATTAGGGGAACCAAACCTCAGGTGTAGATCTGACCATATCTCGGAGGCGGTGTCAAAGAACAATAGAGTCTCAGCAATATCCTTCTCCACGGAGTGAAAAATTCAGGAGGTGACCATACTATTGCAGCGTTCCCACTGTGCGAAGGTAGGAGAAGTTGGATCTGGCTTTTTGATTTGGCCAGTAACGAAGCTCATCTTCGTCTTGGCTTTGAGCGACACCTCTGCAGCTCGGCGCCACTTGTAATAGTTGCGATCATTCAGAAGCTGAGTAGAGAGAACATAGTTAGATCTCTCAGAATTTTGAAGATACATAGCATCGTCAGACGCCGGTGCCGACGAATCGTCGTTGACGGAAGAATCAAATGGATAAGGCATAATGAAATGCGGAAGCAAAACAATCAAGAATTCTGCTCAGATAGCTCTGATACCATAACATAATTCTTAATCTGTAAACGAATCTGAGAAAAGAAAGGACAAGAAGAAGATAATCGAGAGAGTTTTGTGGAGGTCCAGACCAAAGCTCTCAAGGCTTTGTGAATGGTTATTTCATTATAGTGAGCTTAGTCACTTTATTTACAGCAGTAACATTCTATTGAGAATACATTATTTGTTTTGCAAGCTAAGACAATAAGAAATAGTAAAAGAAATTAAATAAATTCCTCATGTGACACCTATGACTCTCCCATAGGACTCCCGTGGACTAACATTCACTAAATCAGCACTTGATGTGTATAACAATTTAAGATAGTTTATTCCATTTTATAGTGCCGTTTATGTTTACATCTAAGGGTAATTTGAAAATCTGAATTCAGTTTCCAAATAGAATTTTTTTTTTGTACAAATAGAGGTAGCCAATACAACATCGATGAATTATATTATTTTTGTGTCTTTTCTTCTTCTTCTCGTTATGTTCATGTATTGTCTTTCTCTCAATGCGTCACAACAATTCCGTATTTATTAAATTCTAGGACTTCCACAACTGAAAAGAACCCCCAAATTTCAGGTAGTTGCTCAAGAAAGTGGATGTGTTTACACGGGGAGTCCACAAAAATGTTGTAGATATCATAAAAGAGGTACAAACAAGTGTTTGTGTGTATGTTTCCCACTAGATCATGTTCTGCATTGTAGCTTTTTTACGTTAATGCATGAAACTTGACACTGGTGGGGATAAAAAGTGAAGATTATAATGTTAGAATTTAATGATTTCTTGACATGAAATCAAATCCCAAAAGATCTAGACTTGGAGTAATTCAACCCTTATATTATGAAGAGAAGGATAGAAAAAATTAACCTTGATTCATGATTAATTAACTTTCATCAAATTACCGTACAATTGATCTTCTCCTTCCTTTGCTTTCTTCCTTAATAAGTCTTTGATGGACAAGACTTAATTAATCCGTATCATCTCACGTACTTTCAGAGGAGAAGGTTTTTGATTTTACAAGAAGAAGATTTTGCTATTCCCTTAATTAACCGTTTAGGACAACTGTTCCTTTTATATCTTCCTCTTACCTTTGACTGTAACTCCCTCACGTATATATTTGTAACCGTCCAAAGGCTAAGAGCCTTATATATAACCACCTCACACACATACATATAATATATGAGATGAGATGACATAATAAGCAAGGAACGAGGGTTAATCAATATACCCGAATTCTAACGTCATTAACCGAAACCGATCCATCACGGTGTCGACATTAATGTTAAAATCCAATCATATAATATGAACTTAAATCTTTATAATTAAACCGAAAGACACATAGGTCACACGAACGTATATATAAAATATTCTTACATATAACTGAAAAGGGATTTAAAAGAACATGATTTTAGGGCTTTTCTCCACAAGATCACGAATGTACTTTTACTTTCAAACGGCCCACTTTTTGCTTCTGAAAAAAAAATGATCTAACCAACCTACCACGTATAAAAGAAAATGTGCAGCAAAGGGTTAGAAACAAATCCTTAAATTTTTGTAACTACATGAACTTTGAGTAGTTTCATACATACATTGATCTTGAACTTCCCACTTTGTATACTCTCTCCGATCCAGATTATGTGTCGTTTTAACCTATAAATTTGGATCAATTTTGATACAGTATTTTATTTCGAGTAAGTTATGAGAATTGTTATTCAATCTTATGTTCATCAACTATTTTGCATGTTACATTGTTACTGATAAAGTCCGGTGGGCCGATAAACACGGGGGTCGTATATACTAGCGCATATGCGCATTGGGCCCACAATACAAGCCCATGGGGTTCCATCCTAAAAACCAATTGGCAATAGGAGGAGTAATCCATGATATTATATAGTGTGCTTTTTATTATCTCAACTTCCGACATGAGAAGCCTATTCTCACAGTTACTGGTTTCTGCAGTCTTAATTAGTTTTCAGTTTTCAGGGTCAAGTGTAAGCTAAACATGTGGATAACTTAGACAAATATATTGGTTTAACAATGCATAGTACTGTTGGTGCACATTGCATCTATACACTGTTTAGAAAGGAAGGAAGAGTAACAGCAACAGTTAGTTACACTAATGATTAGTGCAAGAAAACTACTGCATGTGTCTCAATGAAATCGTCAAACAGAGATGAGGCCATAAGGGTGTTGAGAATATAATCTTTAGTGTCAGTTTTTATCCAACTCTGCTGGCTGAAATCTTATATCTAGTACTGCATCTTCATGTTCAGTTTAACATGTGTTGTTTGTTCCAATGATTTAGTGTTTTGCTGAAATTGAGCACTAATGTGGGTCTTTAAAGAAACATAAATACATTACATTATATACATCAAACACAAATTAGCCTATGATTAGTTTAGATTCAACATATGACAACTCAGAGTTAATAACCAGCAGATCAAGATCAACAAAATCAATTTTTAAACATGAGATTCACATTTCCCGGATACACAGATCTGTTGTTAAAATTCAAGGAGGAAAATGGTCAATCTTAACCAAAACACATACTAAAAACCTATTTTTTTTTGTAATAAACATTTCTGATAAAGTTTGTTAATTGGTGTCTGTCAGGCACTTAGCAGGCATGTATCTCTTCAGAAGATGTAAAACAGAATGTTGACATCAATGAGATATTTGCAGGTCAGGAATTTTCATCAATGAGATTTTTGTTTTTAAAACTTGTTTTTCTAAATTTTTCTCATTATCCATCAAAATGTCAAAGGTTGATTACAGTATAAACTAATGATATCATACAGACAGCAAGACAGAACAGAATTACAGCTAAGTAAAATGCAACAACTAATAGTTCGTGTCTAAGAGATTATACAAATCAACGACCATCTTTACCTAATTACCTCTAAATTGTATCTTAGGCTTCTTCCACTTTTATTTTCAGCAGTTATAATGAAGACCATCTATACACAGATGAATGTGAATCAAGATTTGATCTAGAAACAAAATCCATAAGTAATTCTAAAAGATGAATTAGAAATCAAGTTTGAGTAAAGGTAGGAATGGTAATGAAACTACTTTCTATGAGAAGATTCTAGGAGTTAAAAGTTCAGTGTTTTTGTTGATTGTTTATTTTTGCTTGAATGCTTTTGTTGATTGTAGATACTTGTATATGGGCCCATACCATGCATGGTAATCATATTTGAATTGATATGATTTTACAAGATTTTATAGGCCACTTAGGACTGAATGATTATCAAGATCTTTCATATTACAAAATTTTGTTGATTCTTGATAGAATTGTTTCAAGATAACTCAAACTATCATCAATAGCTTATCTGGATTTCATATATATTGCATTTTAATACATTACTTTATACTGTATTAAACTTGAGATGTAATGCATTAAAAATTTAATATGTACTTGAAGATCCAAGGGCACCTAATAGCTGAATAGATAAGAAAATCCAATCCTCCAAAAGGTAGTGCAACAACAAACAGAATTCAAGAACAAAGCCCACTTCTTTGCAACTTTTGTACAATTTCATTTCAACCAAAAAAACAATTCTCAATAGATAAGAAAATCCAATCCTCCAAAAGGTAGTGCAACAACAAACAGAATTCAAGAACAAAGCCCATTTCTTTGCAACTTTTGTACAATTCAATTTCAACCAAAAAATCAATTATGCAACAACTAACTTTTTCGGCGATATTTAACAAACAACTCCACTGCACCCAAAAGGAGAATCATCATTGAAGTTATTCACCTAATATTAGATAGATTATGGTTCAAAATAAATGACTTTTTATTATAATTCCCTTCTCTTATTTCTACTTGCATCATTAAGATAAACCTCTGTAGGCTTGAAAGCAACATATCCCACATGAAAAACATGAACTAAAAGCGAGTTAGATAACAATAATTACTAATTAGTCTCAATTTGGTCAATTTGATTAGCATTCTTGATGCACATTCGACGCGACGGCTCTAGCCCAGAATTTGATCTGTGCTTTCATGTCTTCAGCTGAGCTTTTGGTATCAATCCATCTGGGAATTGGCGGAGAGTAATTCCACTTAGTATTATTTTGAGTTGCATTCCATGCCTCAGAAAGTGTAGGGTTCCTCTTTTCTTCATCTCCTTCTTCATTAACTTTTAATCCTGCAAGTTTACTAACCACACTTGGAGATAAATCCTCTTTCTCAAATTTGAAACCCAAATCTTGAAAGCCTTGTACTTCAACATCGCTTAAAGTCTTCAATGACATACTCCTTTCAAGATTAGGCCTAGGCTTCATGTTCTTCCCTGATTTTCTCTGTTCTAGATTCTTGGATGTACTAGGTGTTGAAAAATTCTGTTTCATGCCCTAAAATGATGAACCAAGATGAACTCAGATCATAAGATGTAAAGCCCACATCAAATCAAGAAAGTTTTTCCAAGAAAAAGAAAGAAAGAAAGATTAGTAGTAGTACCTTAGAGGTGTGTTTTGGTGGCAAAAGAAGAGATGGATCCAATGAGGATCTTCTAGTGAGTTTGCTTATTGTGGGTCCCTTTGGAATTACATCTTGATCTTTCTTGATCTTGATCATACAAGGCATGGCTTGCCTAATTAAATCACCCATTCTTGCCCCATCTTCTTCATCCCAATCTTCATCCTCAAAGTTTGGTGGTAAAGATGGAGTTCTTAGCAGATTTTTGCCTGGTGAAGGTGCAGGATCAGAATTTGACCTCAAAATTTTAGCTTTTGTGTTGAGTGAGTTGCCAAAAAACCAACCATCTTCAAGGAGATCAACTGTGCCTTCCTTCTTCTTCTTCTTCTTATGATCATCTTCCATGGTTTCTTGTCTTCTCTCTCAAAAACTCAAGCAAATTCCTTAGCCTTATGCTCGCATGGGATTGGTGAGTCTTTTTTTTTTTTATCTTGACTCCTAAATTTTTAGTTTTTTTTGTTACTTGGGATTGATGCAAAAAATTATCTCTGCTGTGATTGGCCAGCAAAGCACTGAGAGAATTGTATGGGCTACTTGAAGGATGGCTTGGCCATGTGGGAAATGGACATCATGTGCCTTCAGAGTGTTATGTTGTGTATATTTTAATGTCAATTATAATATTATAATCATTTGGAAGGAGATATATCAGGAACAATTCTCATTTCAATCAAATCATGTATATATATAGTGACTAGAGAAGCAAGAGGGGATATCAGCACATAGATTCATGAATGATGCTAATATGGAATTGAGTACACCAATAATTAAACACTTATTTCTACAAAACACAGGGCAAAGTAAAGTTTCCTTCACAAGAAAGTTAACCAAAGAAAGTTACTTTCTTAAGTATCATGCATTTCTATGCTGCTAATCTTATTTTACTTGCATTGTTGTCAATTGCAACTTAATTTTGAGGCAAAATTCCTAACTTCGTTGAATATCACAAGTCTTCTGTTAATACATATATACTTAGCCTTTAACTGCCATCCTTCAAGAAGACCAGTTATAACAAGACATGCGGAAACTCATATTTTGGGAAAAGGATCCCCGAATACTAGATAGTTGTGGTAAAATCACGTCGAATACTTTATGAAATAAGCGGATTAACACAAGAAATATCGCAAGAAATGCCTATGAAAACACAATTTCACATTTCAGAATAGGGGTGTAGAAAAAGGTGTTGAGATTAATGGTTTTTCTTTTTCTCTTTTCACTTTGCATTGAAAGGTTCATCAATAAGATAACAAAACTACAAGTGATGAAACAAGGGGCCAAAAACTTTCACCCATAGAATGTGAAACAATACAAGATGCAGTGCATGGAGATCCATGTTTGCAGTAGTTAGCAAATGCATGTAAGAGGCAGTGAGTTTATTGTCTAAGTTTTACACCGGTCAAAATAGATAAGGAGGAGAGATTGAGAATTAAATGTTTGGAGACTGTCCTGCCTGACTGCCAGCAAACAAGCCATGTGCTATTGTGCTTGAGCTTAATTATATGAATTTTATAATGGTTTCTTGTAATTGAATCAAACAAAAAGAATAATGATTTTGTATGTTATGTGTTATGAAAAGAGACTTAGCTTGATAATGAGACAAAAATTAATGGGAGAAGAATGTACTCCCTCGTTCTTCCTATTTTTTGATGACACATTTGTCGAGATTTATTTTATATCCTTAATATCTGTAGTTGTATGTTAATACAAATAATTAAAATTTAATATTATTAAAATACGCATTAATACGAATCAAACATGACTCCACATGACTATATATTTTCTTATATATCAAGACAAAAGGAGAAGATTTTCTTCAACCGTAAATAATGTACCCGATTCAAAATGAGAAGAACAATATGAGACGGAGGGAGTATAAGGCATTATGGCCACTTGGCACATGGGGGATGTCAACTGCACACTGATTATGAAAATATTGCAAGTTACTTCTATTTCAACACAACCAAGTTTCTAAGCGTTTGTTGTTATAAATTGTTATAAAGAGAATAATAAGATGAGACTCTATTATAATATATGTTTAGTCATTAAGTATTGGGTAGATTATCTCATATAATTTTTCAGAGAAATTTGTTATGTCTTGGTGGTATTTTGAGATTCCAAAGCCAATTAAAGAGGCCTTGGCTATATTCCACGTATTATATTGGGTAAAATAGCTCTGTACATTTTCAGCTATACAGATATGTTAGGATTAAAGTATTGTTTTAAGGTAATATTTGGTATCCACTTATCTGTCCAAAATTTTATGTTCTTACCATTTTCTATTTTCCAGAGAATACCTTATTGGAAAACTTTGCGTAGATGTAATAGGCGCGAATATTGCCATGATTGGCCCTTGTTTTTCTTCTTGTAAAGTAGCAATTAATCAGTTTTTAAGTATTTTTGAGTGATAATTTTAACCCAAATATTATATGTGTCTGTTAGAAGTTTCCAAAGTAATTTCATTTGTAGAGCATCATTGAGGTGTTTAGCTTTGTGTAGCCCAAGTCCTCCATGTAATTTAGGTTTGCAAATATTATCCCAGGAAGTAAGTGGACGGTAATTAGGGTTATCTTTATTCCAATTTTTTTTATTAATCTTATCTATTTTTGAGAAAATATTTTTAGGTAATGAGAAGCACTGCAATTAGTTGTGGAAACGATGTTTGATTGAATTAAAATAGCTCATCCTGCTTGGGAAATCGAGTTGGCTTTCCATTTTGAAAGTTCTTTCAATGCTTCAATACAAGGAAAAATAACACCAAATTATTTAAGTTATGAAATATTGACTTACACTTACCTATTGATCAACCTTTTAACCAATTTATAACACAACTCAAGAATAACAATCATCAAAATAAGCACGTAATCACTGCACTAATCTTTCTCTAGTATGAACTCTGGATATATAGAAATAAAATTGTCTTCAATAAACAGTCTACTGATAAAAGAGATCCGGCTGACTTAGCCTTTTTCAATCTCAAACATTGGGAAAGTTCCCAAATTAAGCAAACAGGACCACGAACTATGAAACCAAGGAATAGAAATAAGAAAATAAATCGAATATGGCAACAACCACCACAGACCTGAGTCAAAATTAACTTTGATGGTTCGAATATATTTGTTTTTGTTGACATCTACTTTATAGTTGTTTGGCATGAAAGGTGTCTAGATGTGATTCGGTGGATAAGAAAAAGGAAGGATTGAAAGAGCATGGAATTCACGAGAGAGAGATGAGAATGAGAATAGGATGAAGTGCTCAGTCTTGTTTTACTGAATCTCCTGCGCCGGGTATGGGCACAACGTTTGTAGCTCCATCATGTGCAGTGACTCCGGTGAGGGTGCTTAGGAGTTAGCATTAACTCCAACAAATCTCTCAATCGCCATAGCCAAACTCCTCAGCGCCCGAGGTCTCCTCCTCTTCCACATCTGATGCATCATTAATTGGGTCCTTTTTTGTTAATTGGTAGTGGCCTATTCTCTCAATGATTCGTAGAAAATACTAGGTCCAATCTCCTTTTCAAGGTTCAAGAAATAGAACATCATGTTGCTATAGAAGAAATGAAATTGTATAAAAGAAATAAGGACCTCGCTTGAAAGCGAAACAAAATGGGGGACACTATTAGGTATGTCTGACATAGAGAATTGCTTGCCACTACAAGTCCAGATACACGAATGAAAAGAATAAACCAGCTTTTTTAGCTCGGGAAGACATCTTTTGATTGTTGAACTTTCACGCTCATATAGTGAGAAACTATTCCAATTTCTAAAAATAGTTCGGTAAATGAATGGTCGAGCAAGTGGCTGATGACAAGAAAACATATTGGCGCCTCCACGCCAAGCCCCGAAATAAAGCGGAGGTTATCCATCACGGGGAAGTGCAATATTATCTAGGATATGATAGAAAAAAATGCAAGGAGCGACCCCTGGACAGTTGGACCTATAACCTTACCATTTTTTGGCTCACCCCTAACGAAAAGCTAACTTCCAACCCTTGGAAAAACCTGATTCGATCAAGACTTGTTGTACCACTTTGATGTATTTTAGAATATAAATTCTAACTAGCATAAGGCTTGCTAAAACTCATAACACAACTTATAAGAAATACAAGATAAGATCTCAAGTAAGAGACTTAGTCTAAGAAAGGAAAGTTATTTCGTGAAATGGGATTCGTAGTCAACAAGGAATAGAACATCATGTTGTTATAAAAGAAATGAAATTGCATAAAAAAATAAGGACCTCGTTCGAAAGAGAAACAAAATGGGACAGATAGAATGCTTGCAACAACAAGCTAGCCTAGATGCATGAAAGAAAATAATAAACGAGCTTTTAGCTCGAGAAGGCATCTTGTGATTGTTGAACTTTCACGCTCATATAGCGAGAAACTATTCAAGTATCTAAAAAATAGCCCAGTAAATGAATGGTCGAGCAAGAAGTTAACGACAATAATACATACCGGCGCGATTTCAATCCAGTGTTTGTACCAGCCCACTAACCCTAGGCGGGCTTGGGTACGATCTAAAATGACCCCACATGAAATAGGACCAGACAATTTCCCTTCTTGAGCAATGGGGAGTGGGCTAGTCCAAGAAAATGCTCGTTCATTGCATTGTTGTTGGGATTAAAATCTTAGAAGAAACCAGGTTGTTCAAATCAATCTAACCACGTCAAGGAAACAGTCAAAGTAAAGAAGGACAAACCTCTTCTGCCGATCTTGAGCAATTGCCTAACTAGGAGTTTGGGCTCTTCACCCTAAACCTGTACTGGCTCGATTGATAAAACTGCACGATTTTCAAAAGAGTGGTCTTTATCTTATGTGAAAGACTTATCTGAGAATGTCAAAGAAAAGGTCCAGACAGAGCAGTGTCTTCATAAGATCAGGGACTAGAAATGGAACTCTTTTACGAGATTTGAGATTTCGTAAAACACGAAATGAATGCTCTCTAAGAAGAAGGAAGAAGAAAATGAAATATGAACAACCGCGTTGGTCGTAATAGACAGACTTTCATGCTAGTTTTTGCTTCAGCGTGAAAGTTCCATTTCAGGGAAGGACGACAACCATGATACTTTATGTTTTGTCAACCCCTGATTTGGTCTCTTGTTTGATGGTTGTACTCACTAAAAATCCGGTATATTCCGTTTTGTTTCCCATCCCAGTCTTTCCCGACACTTCAGGTCTACTTCTTTTGTTAGGTCTCGATTTTTTCGCTACGATCTTCCTAGTAGTTTATATAGGAGCTATAGCCGTTTCATTCCTATTCAATGTTATGATGTTCCATATTCAAATAGGGGAGATTCACGAAGAAGTATTGCGTTATTTACCAGTCAGTGGTATTATTGGACTGATCTTTTGGTGGGAAATGTTCTTCATTTTAGATAATTAAAGTTGCATTACTATCAAACCAAAGAAATACGACCTCTCTGAGATATACGGTTTATGTCGAAAAGGTATGAAGTTGAACTAATTTGGAAACATTGGGCAATTTACTTTATACATTCTATTTTGTCTTGTTTTTAGTTTCTACTCTTATTTTATTAGTAGAACTGATTGAGGCTATAGTACTTACTATGCATAGGACTACTAAGGTTAAAAGACAGGATGTATTCCGACGAAATGCTATTGATTTTAGGACTATAATGAGGAGGACAGAAAACCCACTTACGATCTTCTAAAAGTATTAGAGATTGATTGGTTTGAATCCAATTTGTGAGATGACAGTGATCCTTAGATGGTCATGGCTATAATGTACTCTTTTCCTTGGATTCGTTAGAAACTTCTTTTTTCTTTAGAGCGAGACTCTCCAAGAAAGATCGTGTTTAAATAGTTCATAGTCAGTGGTAAGGTTCGAATTGAATATTCGCTTACTCGGCTTATTGCTAGAAAGCCAGCCATGTCCCTCCGAAACTTGGGAAATACTTTGATAACACTTGGATAAAGTCTGCCATTACTCTTCTAAATCTACAAGCAAAGAAAAAAAGAATGACTCAATAGAAGACGTGGCACGATACTAGGCTTCTGTGCCGGACTTGGATAAAGTTTCTTCTTTCTTGCTTTTTCAAGAGATCAATGATGAGCCAAGGAAAACATAATAGCTCGGTCTCTTGCACGGCCACTACTTTTCTTTCAGGGAAGACTAAGCTCAACATAGACTGAATCTATTACTCTTGGCAAAGAACACTAGTAGAAAAAACATCTGTTGCAGCCCCCCTGTTGAGGCGGTCACCTTAAAAACCGACGCAAAAAGTCTTATTCTACTATCTGTTGAGGCGGTCAGTCGTTTAGTTCGCTGCAACAGGTACTTTAGAGGCGGACAAATATCCGTTCGCCTCAAATAATATTTGTGTTTTTGACTTGTTGAGGCGGTCAGTAAGGCGCCTGCCTCAACAGAACCCAAAAATAGAGGCGGGCAGTAAGGCGCCCGCCTCAAAATAACACAAACATTAGAGGCGGGCAGTCATGCGCCCGCGTCAACAAATGCTTCAAAAAACTTAGAGGCGGGCAATATGCGCCCGCCTCAACTGCTTCGTCAAAAAGGTTTGCAGTCTCGACTTTTTCATATGCTCTCAAAACTGTCGACTGCGCCTCCTCCTTGCCGCCTCCTCCTCGCCGCTTCCTCCATGCCTCACCGCCTCCTCCTCGTCTCGCCGCCTCCTCCAACTCACCGCCTCCTCCTCGCCGCTTCCTCCACGCCTCACTGTCGAACTCGTCGACTACTCCTCCTCGTCTCCTCCTCCTCCATCTGTCGTCCTTGGAGTCATCGAGGTAGGTGAAACTTCCTCCTTCGCAAATTGTTTTCGGATTTTGATGTGCAGGAGTTGATTCCTTTTGTGGTATGAATGGTTGATTTTTGTTGTTGTGGGTGATTAGTCCCTTATTTGGTGGAATTTTGATTGATTATGTTGTTTTGGTTCTTTAGGAAATTTTGATGCACTCCAAGTGTTTGGTAAAATGCCTAGTAGAAAATTTACATGCACTCCAATAGATTATGACTATTGGAACATATAGTACTTGGTAGTTTTACTAGTTCTTGTTAATACCTTTCATGTATGTTTAGGACTATACTCTACCTCTTGTCTATATAGTCAATTCATATAACTAAACTTAATCTTGTGACTTTTTAGCATGACTTGATAAAAATTGTAGGAAAACAAATGAAATATGTCGATGAGTGATTTTAATGAGTTTTGCATGAGATATTGTTTTGTTAGCTAGATATTCAAATAATTTTATTTTATTTCAATGAGTGTTTTCAATGTTATGTATGTATTGGTCTTTCTACAGTTTTCTTCTGTTATTAGAAATGAGTCGTCGTTGGATGTACGGTGATCATACTACAGCTGAATATTTGAGTGGGGTTGGGGAGTTTATTAGATGTGCTTTAGCTAACCAAGAGAGTACAAAAGCCAAAAAAATCTATTGTCCCTGCCGTGATTGTAACAATGTAAGGAGGTTAGCAGACATTGATGAGTTTGAGGATCATTTATTTCGTCGTGGGTTTAAGCAAGATTACCATGTTTGGTTTTGGCATGGAGAGAAAATACCTGATCGTCCAAGTTCTAGTGTAAACGAATTTGATCTTCAGGTAGACAGTGATGAGAGTGATGATAACATTTCTGAGAATTATGAGATGGATGATGATGATGATGATGAGCAAGAGGATGAAATGAATGAGATGATGGATGGAGTGAGAGATCCCTTGGATGAACGACCTAAGGTGTTAGAACAACTAACAAAGGCTGTTGAGACGCCTTTGTATCCTGGGTGTACAAAATTTACCAAGTTAGAAGCTTTGTCAGTGCTATACAACTTGAAATCGAAGAGTGGCTGGACTGATTCGAGTTTCACGACCTTATTGGAGTGGTTAAGTGAAGTTTTGCCGGAAGGCAATGAGTTGTCAAAATAGATGCTTGTCCAAACGATTGTGTTCTTTACAGAAAAGACCATGAAAATTTGGATGAGTGTCCAAAGTGCGGTGTATCTCGTTAGAAGTGTAAAGGGGTAAATTCCGCTAAGAAGGGGTCGCCGGCTAAAGTTATGTGGTATCTTCCAATCATAGATAGATTTAAGCATTTGTTTTCATTAAAGAAACAAGCAAAAAATCTGAGATGGCATGCAGAAGGGAGGAAGAAAGATGGACTCCTTAGACATCCTGCTGATTCTCCTCAATGGAGAAATATCGATAAGAAATATCCTGAATTTGGCAAGGAGGTTAGAAATCTGAGACTTGCTCTGTGTACAGATGGTGTGAATCCTTATGGCACTCTAAGCACTCAGCACAGCACATGGACGGTTCTTCTTGCGATTTATAATCTTCCTCCATGGTTGTGTAGGAAGCGCAAGAATATCATGTTATCACTCCTCATCTTGGGGCCTAAGCAACCTGGAAATGACATAGATGTGTATCTAGCGCCACTCATAGAGGATTTGAAATTATTGTGGAATGAAGGTGTTTCAATGTACGATGCACACACCAACTCAGACTTCACACTGCGAGCTATGTTTTTTTGTACCATAAATGATTTTCCAGCATATGGAAACTTGTCTGGGTACAAAACCAAAGGAGAACAAGAATGCCCAATATGTGAAGAAGACATGGAACCCACATACTTGAAACATTACAAGAAAAATGTGTTTGTAAAGTACAGGAAGTTCCTTAGTCGGTATCACCCTTATCGTAAGAAGAAGAAAGAGTTCAATGGTCACACCGAGGAAGGAGTGGCTCGTGCACCTTTAACGGGATCGCAGGTTTATGAACGTATTAAAAATGTTGAAACCAAATATGGCAAGTTCATCAAGCCCAAGTCTAAAAAGGGTGTTTTATGGAAGAAAGTATCTTCACTATGGGATCTTCCTTATTGGAAAGATTTGTCGGTTCGTCATTGTCTCGATGTGATGCACATTGAAAAAAATGTGTGTGATGCTATTATTGGGACTTTGCTACACATTCCCGAAAGGACTAAGGACAATAAGAAAGTTCGGAAAGATATGAAAGAGAGGAATATGCGTCCAGATTTGTGGCCCCGTGAAAAAAAAGGATGGTAAAAGGACTTTTCTTCCTCCGCATGTTACACAATGTCAAGAAAGGAGAAAAAGACGTTTTGCGAGTGCTTACATGGCATTAAGGTGCCATCGGGATATTCATCTAATGTAAAACGTCTAGTTTCTCTCTCAGACCTGAGGTTGATCGGTATGAAGTCTCATGATTGTCATGTACTGCTTAATGTTTTCTTGCCAATTGCACTTCGTGGGATATTGCCGAAACACGTGAGGCATGTTATAACAAAACTATGTGTGTTTTTCAGTTCGATATGTGCTAAGGTGATAGATCCAGAGAAACTGGATAGTCTGCAAGATGATATCGTTGAAACTTTGTGTCGATTTAAAATGTACTTTCCGCCCTCTTTCTTTGATATAATGGTGCATTTAATTGTCCATTTAGTGCGAGAAATCAAGTTATGTGGCCCGGTGTTCTTAAGATGGATGTATCCCTTTGAGAGATATTTTGGGTCTTTAAAAGACAAAGCAAAGAATCCGGTGAATCCAAAGGGTAGTATAATTCGGGGAATCTTTCATGAAGAGATATGTGAATACGTAGCTGAATTTTTGTCGAGGCTTGAACCAATAGGCCTTCCGAAATCTCGTCATGTAGGGAGGCTTGAAGGGGTGGGAGTAATTGGTAAAAAAGTGATCTCGCCTCCTTCTGAAAGGAAGAATAAGGCACATCTTTGTGTGTTGCAGCATCTTACAGAGGTCAGTCCTTACGTAGATAAGCATGTGCTTGAATTGCAACATAATAATCCTAAATTTAATGAAAGGGCATTGATGCGGGAACATAATCGCTCATTCGTTGATTGATTTAAGAAGGAAGTAGCTGAGGAAATAAAGAAAGGGCATGATGTTTCTGATACAGTCAAGTGGTTAGCTCGAGGTCCTCATCTATGTGTTCGGTCTTATGAAGGGTATGATATCAATGGGTTCACATTCTACACGTCAAGACAAGATGAAAAGAGTGTGGTGCAGAATAGTGGAGTGAAGGTTGTTGCATCATCTAGGGTCTATGCAAGCGCTAAGGATAAAAGACCGGTTGATGGGACACAATCGTATTACGGTGTAATCGAAGAAATATGGGAGCTTGATTACAACAGTTTTGGGATTCCTGTTTTCCGGTGCAAGTGGGCCAACAAACATAATGGGGTGAAACAAGATGATATTTACCCGGGTTTAACATTGGTAAACTTTGACCGATTAAGTGAGAGTGACGAGCCATTCATTCTAGCGTCACAAGCTAAGCAAATTTTCTATATCGTAGACAATGTTGATCCTAGATGGCGTGCAGTTGCACAAGGGAAAAGGCATATTCTCGGTATTGATGATGTTCTGGATGAAGATGAGTATGACAACTACGATGACTCACCCCTGTTATCAACTGTTGTTCAACCATTACCAGAGGAGGAAGATGCAAATAATACTAATCACATGCGCACAGATCATAGGGAAGGAATATGGGTTTCAAAGCGCAAATGAATAAGATGACTTTGCTTCTGATCTGATTCCGATTTGCTTCAGTTTTTCTTCGGTTCTGCCCTTGATTATGATCTGATTCTGATTTGCTTCTGATATGCTTCTGGCGTGTTTCAGTTTTTCTTCGGTTCTAATCTGATTCTGATTTGCTTCTGGCGTGCTTCAGTTTTTCTTCAGTGCTGATCTGATTCTGATTTGCTTCTAATCTGATTCTGATATGATTCTGATTTGTTTCTTCCGTGCTTCAGTTTTTCTTCGGTTCTGATCTGATTTTGATATGATAATGATATGATTCTGGTATGATTCTGGTATGATTCTGATTTGCTTCTGATTTGCTTCTGGCGTGCTTCAGTTTTTCTTCGGTTCTTCCCTTGATTCTGGTGTGTTTCCCATCTTATCTATCATTGAAATATGTTGTGCTTCTAGAATCTTAAATGTATATTTAGTATCTTTAATCTTTATGTATACTCATTGTTTTCTTGCTTATGATGCAGGAGTGTATTTGTCAGTGTTAAAATGAATAACCAAATTGTTGCTGGAAATGATTCGGAAGGTGACAGTGATCCAGTTATTCCTCCTACAACAGGTGACGAATCACTGGATGCTAGCACGATTACAAAGATTGTCCGTGGTCGATCAAAAGGAGTCAAGGCAAAAAAAGCTATGTTCCTTTAGTATAATGAGCTTAATATCCCTGATGGAAAGTGGTCGGCGGAATACGGGAAGCAAGTTGGAACTTGTGCTGCTAGAATTAATATTACTGAGAAAGAATACCGAAAGATAGATGAGCAAACAAGGAAGGGGTTTTGGGAGGAGACCAAGGTAAAACGTTGGATATGATTTCACATGTTTTTAATACTATGTTCATAATTTAACAGTTTCTGAAAATTGGCAGCTTTTGTTCCACATTTATGATGATTCGAGTAATTCAAGGGAAAAATATTTTCACCATGGTGTGGCAAAACGATTTCGAGATTTCAAGAGTAAGTTGGTGCGTCGATGGATCACTAAAAAAGAAAAGATGCCGAAGACACAGTCATCCAAGATGCCTTGGGAAGTCTATGACCACATCACAGAGGAAGATTGGAACACATTTGTTCAACAATACTTCATGCCAGAGTCATTGGTAAGTTATTGTTTTTTATACAAATGGTTTCTTATGCATCATGTACAAATCTGTTTTTGGTGTTGAATTTGGTTTTGAATGGTAATTGAGTTAAATTTTCTTTCAGAAATCATCTTTAACATCCTTTTTGACAGGCTCGTAGTGAAAAGGCAAGAAACAGTGCGTCATTCAACAAAAGCCATCATCGCACTGGCCAGAAGGGTTATATCAGAAAACGACATGAATGGATAGACGATGGACGACTTCCACCAGAAGCAGCATTAACTTTCTCAAGTAGTTCCTCGGTGAACTCTTCTGTCACCTCAACGCTAGCTAGAGTTAAGAAATTTATATCAAAGGAGTGGATATTGGCTCATCAAGTTCTAAATAAAGATGGAGAGTGGGAAATTGACCCAAATGAAAAGGAAATTGCAGAAATTGCCAAAAAAACTGTAAGAAGTGATATCTAAGTAATGTTTATTTTCTTTGATGTTTTTGCAGGAAACCACCCGTTATTTGTCGGAATTTGCAGGTAACCACCCGCTATTAACGTATTTATTTTTAACCACCCAAATTCTATACTTTTCTTACAATTCACCACCCGTAAACAGTTTCCGTTAGATATTCTGTTAAAACTTGTGAAATTACACTTTTACCCCTCCATTTTTACAGAAAATAACAAGTTTGAAAGTTATGGGGCAATTTTTGTAATTTCCTTAAAACGGATTGAAACGTCCAAAACACAGCATCAACACCATATGGATCTGAGTATGGAGAAGTGAGATTCTAAACACAACATCAACACCATATGGATCTGAGTATGTACAATTTTATTCGAGATTGAGAACATTTGTACAAATTGACATTTGAGATGTAGAACAAAATTTGAACAAATACAAATCTGGGATCTAAAAAACTAGAATTGAGCACTGAAATCGCCAGATCTGGAAATGAAAGAACCAGATCTACAACACATCAGCAACACAACAATGAACTGGCCTTAAAAACTAAACAACCAGATCTGGAAACGAAACACTGAAATCGCCAGAATCTCAGCTTGTACAGAATGGACATCGCCAGGAAACTAATTGGAACCGGATCTGGAAACGAAAACTGAATTCACCTTGCGCCTTGTGATTGCAAAAACCGGAAGGAGATGCGGTGTTAGAAGAGTCGAGGCGGCGAAGGGAGGAGCTGGCAAGAGACGACGACGAAGAAGGCGAGGCGGCGAAGAGATGGCGACGAAGGGACAACAACGATGAATGAGACGAAGGAGGCGATTTCGAGACCTGGGGAGTCTACACCAGTTGCGGAGCGATTTCGGGAAGAAGACGAGCCGAAGAAGAAGAGGCGCAGCTTTGGAGGAACACCACCTTGCGCCTTGGGACGAGGGTGAAAGACGAAGAGGAGAGGTTGAAGAAGGTGACGAGGGGGGTTAATGGTCAGGAAGAGGACGAGGCTAGAAGATTTTCAATCCGTTTTAAGGAAATTACAAAAATTGCCCCATAACTTTCAAACTTGTTATTTTCTGTAAAAATGGAGGGGTAAAAGTGTAATTTCACAAGTTTTAACAGAATATCTAACGGAAACTGTTTACGGGTGGTGAATTGTAAGAAAAGTATAGAATTTGGGTGGTTAAAAATAAATACGTTAATAGCGGGTGGTTACCTGCAAATTCCGACAAATAACGGGTGGTTTCCTGCAAAAACCCCTATAAATTATGAACTAATTCTTACTTTTCTAATTGACATAGATGGAGTACATTGAAGAAGAAGAAAAAGGTAATCTTGTTTTTGAAGATCAAGAGGATGCCCTCACCAAAGCTATGGGGAAAAAAGATCATCGTGGGCGTGTCAAGGCAATGAGTGGAAATGTTTGTCATACAATTGCTTTTTGTCCGAGAAAGAGACAAAATAAATTTGATCATAGTGAAGCTTCTTCAGATGTAATTGAATCAATTAGAGCTTCAATGAGAAAGGAGTTTGAAGACGACCTAGATAAAATAGTGGAGAAAAGAGTGCAAGAGGCCCTCCAAAAGCAACTAGCCGCCATGGGACATATGGGCCAGTATGCCTCCACTTCCAACCCTGTAGATGATCTCCATGGACATGCTGAACATGATTCTGCCCCTCAACCACGCGAGCTAAACAATTTAGTCTCATGTTGGCTAAAAATAATATATTACATTCTTTTACTTGTAATCAAGTAAATCTTGTTAGAATAATTCACATTAGCTTCGTTATATGAAGAGTAGCTAGGAAAGGGTTCCGTGTCTATTAAAAAACTGAATCTTGTTAGAGTAATCAAGTGAATCTTGTTATAATCTATTAAATAGAGTATATTTGCATCAATTTCATTATTTATGCAGGAAAGGGTTCCATGTCATCTTGCCCTTGAGGATGAAGTTTCCGGTAACAAAGTCATTGTGACGGATGGTATGGTACAACCCTCAGATGGTGCATTGACCCAACATTTTAGATTAATGAAGCCAGGAATTTGAGTATTATTGGATTTTTTTTGGGTGCAAAGTATTATTGGATATTTAAAAATAATAATTAATTTTAGGTAGAAAACACAAACAATTATATCTTCTGAGTGATTTACAATTGTTTGTGTTTTCTACCCAAAATTAATTATAATTTTGTATACAATAATACTTAACAATAATTTCATTAATCACACTTTATATTCAAGTATAATGACATAAAACAACCATCAAGTGATAATAAAAATATAATAATTATTAAAACTATCAAATAAATGAGAAAACAAAATCTTCTAATCTCTATATAATTACTAAAACAAAATCTCATATTCATCAATTAGTTATGCCACATCATCTTTTAACATATTAACTATGCCACATCATCTTCTAATATATGTCGTCATTTTAAAAAAAATCATAATTAATATAAATTTAAAGGTCACTATCCTAATTCTGTTAATATCATTTTCTTATTTGAATACAAATTAATTAAAAAATATATATACAATAATACAAAGATCATTATTCTAAATCATATTATTTAAAAAGATTCACAACTTCCTTTTATTTATATAAAATTGATTTAAAAATAAATATTATAACTATATACTAATTTTTTTTTATTTCTATGTATTTATAAATAATACACAAATTTATAGAAGTCATTATGAAAATTCCACGCATGGCGCAAGAATAAAGCTAGTTTGGATATAAATGACCGAGAAGATACTCTCAATAACAAAATGAACATTATGATTTGTGATGTGTTTATATTTGATTGTGTAGGAATCAACTTTTCAAAACTAAACAATCTGTATATAATGAATCAAATGAACAAAATTAAGGAACCAGATTATAGAAATTATACCGAAACCAAAAATGAATCGATCGAATGATCTGGTACAGAGTCAAGACGAATCTCTTTCCTTGCTTTTGAAAACGTTTCGCAGTGTGATAGGTCGATGGCGATCTGAATCCCATCATACAACTGCAATTTTTCTGCTCTGCACAACTCGACAACAAAAGACAAAAAATCATTTTTTGTGTTTATTCTCAGACTCGACAAACAAAGACGAGGAAAAAGTGAATGATCGAGGTAAAACTCGTTCTCACGTAACAAGCTTTGTTACGGACTGAGTCTGACGTAGGAGCAAGACAAACTTGGGCCTGAAAAATGGAAAGTCTAATCTGAGTTGGGTCTTCGTCTAAAAAGAATTAATGGAACACCCCTGAAGCTAAAGGGTCATTCCCTAAGCCTCAAGCCCGAGTCGGCCTGAGCCCTACGGGGTGGGGCTGGCTTGCAAACAACTAAAACTTACACGGAGCCCCATGCAACACACGCGGGCCCCTACCCCAACTAAAGCTAGCTGGGGTCGGATGCACATTGATCATTTAAAATATCTAAATATTTTATTTGCACAGCGCTCATGATTGAGATGTGTTCATATTGATTGAGTACTAACCGGAAATGGTCAAAGCTAGTGACTTTAACTATTTCAAAAAATCTATATACTTCATTTGTACAGCATTCATGATTGAGATGTGTTCATATTGATTGAGCACTAACTTTATCGATCAAAGCTATGATTGAAGATTAATAAAATCTACATACTTCATTTGAACAGCATTGCTCTTGGTGAGAACTAGCAATACTTTTCCCCAAAAGGAGTAAAATTGTACAATGATGGAAACAAAATATCCTGAATTCCAGCACATCTCAATTGCAAATGAGTACTAAAAACCCCATCAGTAGAAAAGAAATCACTACAAATTATGAATGATAGTGGAAAAGTCAACAAGGGATGAGATCAAAGAAGGAACGCATGACATCCAAAGGTAATCTGATAACTTCCATGGCTTTGTTTGCAAGATCAGCGCAGCATCCCAAGCAAGGACATACATAACTCAAAAGTGACCTGATCAAATCAATCACCATTAACTAATTTAAGCCCAGATCTTGAAGAAATTAAAGAAAATTACAGAGGAAATTAAGAATTACCCAAGAATCCAAACAATGCCTGCAGCAAGGGAGAGAAGTAAGGCACAAAGTGCAAAGGGTAATCCCAGTAAGAATGCAATTGGCCTACACCCTCTTTTTGGTGGTGGTCGTTCTTCTTCTTCTTCCTCCACCACCACCACCACAGCCTCTGATTTTCCCATTCTGTTTGAATCAAGAAAGTGTTGTTTCATGTTGTTTTTTAGCTCTTTTGATGATGTTTCTTGTGTGGGAAAGGAAAAGGTAATGGATGACAGTAATGGGAAAAGGAAAGGAAAAAGAAAGAATGGGTTGTACTAATTAATTCTGGCCATGTGTAATGGTTCATTGGTTAAGATATTTTGTTTGGATTTTTTATGAGTTTTGTAGGATATAAAAATATCCAACTCAATATATGTGTAGCATCTTACATTCATTCTATTATTTTATTTATGGATGTACTCCCTCCGTCCCATAATGTCAGTCCCATTTCTTTTCGTGACACTATTCACAAACCGAGAGAATCTTGTAGATTTCTCCTAATATATAAGAAAAAACATAGTCATGTAGGGTCTTGTTTGATTCGTCTTAATGAGTACTTTAATAATATTAAAAAAATATAATTTTTATTAACATATAATTAGAGATATTAATGATGCAAAACATGTCTCGGCATATATACCTGATTGAAATGAGACTAACAAAATGTCTAGAGGGAATATACGTAATTGGTGGTTTTGGACGCTTTTCATGTATTAGCCTATATATATGCCTATATATATATATATGCTTGTGTTCACATAGAAAACCGAGAATAAGAAATAACATTTTTCTCTCTAATCTATCATACTCTCTAGTCTCTCTATTTCTAATTCAAGCACATTAGATTTGTAATACGTTATCAGCACGACGCATTCACGGTAATCGATCCTTCACTTGATTTCGTATAGTATATTTTGATACTATTTTTGTTTTGTTTTTTATCTTATCTATATAATCATCTCCCGAAGAAGATAAATTTACGTGATCGATCTTGAATCATCCGTGAAGTAGATGTATATAATCATCTCCCGAAAAAAGATGAATATACGTAATTGATCTTGAATCATCCCCTGAAGTGGATGTGTATAATCGTCTCTCAAAGAAGATGAATATACGTGATTGATCTTGAATCATCTCTGAAGTGGATATATATAATCATCTTTCGAAGAAGATGAATTTGCGTGATTAATCTTGTTTTATCTCTGGAGTGGATATATATAATCATCTTTTATAAGCTATTATCATGAATTTACATATGAATCTATGAATCTTGATTATTTTGGATAGTAGCAATCTAATCAAGACGATCAAATGAAGCTTTGCTTTAAATTATCGGTAATGATCGAATGACTCTTTGCATTCTCATATTTAATTAAGTCCATGTAATATTGGATGCTCTAGTGCATGCAAAATTGCTTCAAATGCTAACTCTTGTATGACGCTTTGCTTTCCTATATTAAGTGCCTACCCCTTACAATTTTGGGCTTTACTTTGCTTTGGTTTTTAAGACTAAATAATGATGCTTTGATTTTCCGTAATATTATATTTAATTTACGGAGGATTTGAATGGAGGATTTGAATGCACCGGGTTTTTTAATGAATGAGCCAGACATTTTAAACGCCAGGTAAAAACGCTTTTTATTTTGAACTCAATATTCTTAAACGTTACACAATAGCGTTAAAAATTTCCGGTGCATTCCTAAACACAACCAGTGCATTAATTAACGGGAAAAGATTCTATTGGGATGACTTGTCATATGAGGATTAAAGACATATCTGCACCTCCATCCCTTAACAGTCCAACCCCATCCCAACCGTTTACGTGTCATAATCTTCCCGCAAATCTGTTTTTTTCTCTCTCTCCCGATTTTCTCTCTTTCCTTCGTCCTTGCTCGATTCCGTCAAGCTTCATCCCGTTTGCTCGATTTCTCTTGCTCGTCTTGCTTGATTCGTCTTGCTTATTCCGTCTTTGCTCTCGATTCCTGCCTCCATTCCGTCTTGCTTATACCGTCTTTGCTCGATTCGTTTTCCTTCGCCATTTAATGGAGTCTTCCATTAATTCCGTCGTCGGCGACTTCTCTCCCTCCGTCCAAGCCGGTTCTGCATCGATCGATTCTGGTAAGTGCTTCTTTTCTATTCGTCGGTGACTCCATGGCTTATTAAGCACACAATGTCATTTAGATTCAATCTGAACATGAAAACCTAGGTTTTGCCATGCTTTATAGTTGATTGTTGCAGGTGATAATTAGGACTTATGTTTTCTTGTATGATTTAGGTTGAATGTGTTATTTGCAAGTGTATTCTAGTTGTAATGTCTTGTATACTCATCAAATTCAGATTTTTCATGTATATAAGAATTCTGGACGAACAAAATTGGTTTTGCATTGAATTTGTATCTCTGATGCACTCCTAAGAAGTTTCTGTTGCACACACAAACTAGAACTAGTGTATGGTTTGAAATAATGTATTCATGAAAAAAGTGATGCACACATGAGGCATAATCACTGCACACACAGACATAGTTGATGCACACAGAAGTTTAAATGTGTTATGTTGTTTCATTCCTTTTTCAGGAGATGAAACTCATATTGAAGGAAGCATGTCCTCTATTTCTCCTGGTAGTTTAGCTCAGTTTTACACCCATGAGTGCGATGTTTCCTTGACGCCATATGTTGGTCAGCTCTTTCCAACTCTTCTTCATGTAATGCAATTTTATGCATCTTATGAAAAGGCGTGTGGTTTTGCTACTCGTGTGTGTTCAACAAAGAAATTCAACGATTCAGAGAAAACAATTAAGTGGATGTATCTTTGTTGTTCGAGGGAAGGATTCAAATATGTATCGCCATTTGCAAATTTCAATCAAACAGGTGAGAATGTTGTCAAAAGAAGGAGGGTGTCTAATCGTTGTGGATGTGATGCGAAGATGTAGCTTAGACATGCAGGCAACGCCGTATATCGAGAGGCCAATTTTGAGTGTCGTCATACACATCCATTGTTGGATCCCTCTGAAATGGTTTTCTCCAAAGGGAATAGGGAAGTGACCCCATTGCATCAAGAGTTTATGTTGAAGTGCATTAAATCAAATGTCGGTGTAACCAAGAGCTTTAGAGTTTACAAGAATTTGGTGGGGTCTTATGCTAATGTTGGCGCCACAGTTGTTGATTTTAAGAACTTTATGAGGGGTTTGAATTCATACATGGCTGGAAGCGATGCTTAAATGGTCATTAATGACTTTTTTAAGAAGAAGGAATGTTGCGACGCGTACCACTTTGATTATTATGTAGACAAGGAAGATAAACTAATTCGATTGTATTGATGTGATCCTATTATGAGGAAGAGTTTCTCGTACTTTGGTGATGTTGTTTCTGCTGATGCTACATAACAATTGAATAGGTATTTTGTGACTTCTTCATTTTTTTAAATCAATTCCATTTAATAAGTTCTGCACACACAGAGTATAAGTTTTGCACACAAACACTGAATTTGTGATGCACACAGAAAATACATTAGTTATGCACACACATTTAATAATTTCTGCACACACACAGTCAATCTAATGCACACACATAGTATAAGTTCTGCACACAAGAGTATTTCATAAGTTTTTCTTTTGTGTTTATTATTTGCAGGTATAATATGATATTTATTCCATTCACTGGAGTTGACAATCACAAAAGGTCCATCACATTTTCCGCTGGTTTTCTTTTGCATGAAGACATTGAATCGTATGTTTGGATTTTTGAAAACTTCAAGAAAGCTATGTGCCATGATCCTCACGTCATCTTAACTGATCAAGATGGTGCCGTTAAATCCGTTGTTGAACGTGTTTTCACTGGATTTGTTCACCGTTTGTGCATGTGGCATATTATGATGAAGGTTGTCAACAAGGTCAAATTTCCTCCTGGGACACCTCCTTCTTTTATCGACTCCTTCAATTCTAAGTTTGATTCTATTGTTTGGAGCGATGACCTTAGTCCTTTGGAGTTTGAAAATGAGTGGTTTTCAGTTATGGAAGAATTCGGTTTACAAGGCCATGAGTGGTTATCTGTCATGTTTGAGCTACGCTGCTATTGGATACCCTCGTTTTTTCAAGATGTGAAAATGTCTCGTCTTGTGAGGACAACGTCTCGATCTGAAAGCCAAAACAACTTTTTTGGCATGTTTCTGAGCTCTCAATCCAGCTTAGTTGTGTTTATGATGCAGTTCAATAGTGCAATTGAATCCCAGCGTCATGGCCAAAAGAAGTTTGATCTTGATTCATGTACTTCTACTCCACCGTTGCAAATAGAGAAGAATATGGAAAGTGTGTACACCATCAATGCATTTTATGAAGTTCAAGAAGAGTTTATGAGTGGTGCATATCATTGCACACTTTATGAGTTGAAAAAAGAAGATGGGATTCAATATTATCAAATTCTCAATGAATTTGGTAGGATTTGCAAAGTTGAACATGTGCAGTCAAGTAATGTATTTGAGTGCTCTTGCAATAAGTTCCTCAAGCTAGGTTTTCCTTGTTGCCACATTTTCACTGCATTGAAAAATTGCCATGCAGCTGATCTCCCTCCTAAGAAATCAATATTACAACCTATTTTTGAAATTGATGGTGCATTTTATGATGGTAGTGTTTTGATTAATGAAAGGAAGCGGTTGAATTCATAGGTCAGTATCTTGTGAAGGTACTTGACCCTTAGAGTGTCCAACAACTTCTTGGTTCCTTTTTTTAGGCCAATGTTCCAATCGGATAGTCTTGTCCCCATGTACATCTCCATGTGTCTGATAGCATATACCCCGCAATCTTTTTTGTTTCTTTTATCCCTCCAAGTCATTTCCAGCCTCTCTGCTAGAACTTTTACTACATCTTCAAACAGCAGAGCTTTGGTTGCCATGTTGTTGTTCTTTAGGAATTGGATAAAACAATATCTTTGTACCTGACGAGGCGAATTTGTCGTATGCCAAGTCAAGTAATCCTAACAAGCTCACTAACAAGTATAGTAGGCAAACAAGGGTCGAATCCCAAGGGAATCAGGTTATCGATTCTTAAAGTAACAATTATGATTAACGAGTGTAAGTAACCAAGGGGGGGGGGTTGGTATGTTTTAAGAACAAAGTAACGAAGGTTGATTTGGTTTGTAAATATATCAATGGAAGGTGTTTCACTCGACAATTATCCACTAACAGATTAACAAGTTGATCATAAACTCCTTTTAATCTTATGTCGAATTACTCATATGATCGTTCTAATCCCTGTTCTAATGTAGTTATTAGTCCAACTAGTCCTAATAACCCTTACTCAATTATAACCTTGAAGCTACCAATATTCAATAATAAAGCAGATTTAAGTTCAGGAATGGATAGATACATGCAATACCATAGACAACTAGTCAGATACTCGACATGTACTCAATTCTCTTCACAATTGACATTCACAACTAGTTCATGCAAATTGTGTGTGCTACAAACAAGTATGATATTTCAACTAGAAATAACCAAACAATAGCAATATGAATGAGATGAAACTACTTAGATGGCCAATCTAAATGAGCAAATCTAATTCAATAACAATACACACAAGAGAATAGAGACAATCAATATGAATAGAACAAAGGAAAGGAATCTCACAACTTAATCAATCCGAAAGCTTCAAATGTCAAGCAAAACAATGGAAACTTCAGCAACTCATGAAGTTCTTGGGAGAAAACTCTAAAACTTGGAAAATGGAATGTGTAAGATCCTAGAAGATCATCCACACCTAAAAACATATAAGTCTCTGCAGAATCTAACTGCCAAATTGAAGGTAAAAACGTTATAAAAACATTACAAAACTTAACACAACATACTAAATCGGGCAAAAGAAGAAAAGTCATCGCTGGCAGATTCCGCGATCGCGGTTTGGTACCCGCGATCGCGGATTGTGTTCTGTGATCTTGGATGGTCCAGTAGGTTTTCCGCGATCGCGGATTTGGCTTCTGTGGCTTCCTTGGCTTCGTCTTCATTTGCTTCCAATGCTACCTGTGGTCTTCTTCAGCTTCGACTCCTCTTCTTATGCTTCAATGCTCTGCATCATCTTCTGTAATCTCATGTGTAACTCAACTCTCCAAAACTCCATGATTACAGAATACATCATAACATCTAGCATAAACCTATACAAAATGAGCTAATAACCTATAGTAGCGCTATGTAAAATACCGCTTATTAGTACCAAAATAAGATATTTAATGCTTCTAGTTTTTTATTTAATTGTAATAATCAAATTATAATTATATTGTTTGTGTACTTACCAATGATTGCGGGATTGTGCCATATTTATCCTCTTCACCACTTGCTGAGTTATCCAGAATATGCACTTCTGGAGACTTGACATTTATAGCTATCACAAAGTAGTGTCCTTGGTTGTGTACAGTGAATAGGAACTGAGCAATTTAGAGAGAGTAGGATGTTATGCACACAGGAAGAAATATTTATTGCACACAGAAGAAATATTTGATGCACACAGAAGAAAGATATGATGCACATAGAAGAGTTATTTGATGCACACAAACGAAACATATGATGCACACAAAAGAGAAAGTTCATGCACACAGATGCAATTTACCAAATCAATATTTTGCAGTGTTTTCTGCCTAAGCTTAAAAGAGTTGACACAGTTGAAGGCTTCTATCATTGCTTGGCAGAAGTCTTTCCATTTCACTTCCATTGTAGAATGTTTGTGCTGCACGGTAAATTTCTTGCAAAAGAAAATAAAATATATTCAGTGCAAATATTTCATAAAAAATTTGTGTGTGCATCAGTTTTGTGAATCTGCTTACCAGCATATATGATGGGATGAAGAACCTTAACGGTGATAACGGGTCCTTGAATGTTTCATTTTCATTCAAATAGGTTGTATAGGCATCAAGTACCACACTGTCTAGTTCTCCATTTTTCTTGAGTATGACAAAGTCTTGTCTAGTTAGACTGTATGTGCCCAAATGGAAGAGATAACCACTACAACACAGATAAACATAAAGTATTCATTTTAGATAGGCATCAAGTACCACACTCTCTAGTTCTCCATTTTAGATATTCATAATAATAAACTACTTACTCTTTGTCATTTCCCTTTTTTGCCGTAGCCCAGTTGTACAAAGCTTTTTCGTCTGATGTGATGTTTTCAGAAAGATTCACTTTTGTTTGTCTCCATGGCGAGTTTAGAACCGCTGAAGGATTGATATTCCTTTTCTCATGTGTTGGTGTTGCACTGGTTCCACATATAAATTTGACCTGCCATACATAGCCAATTATTAATCAATAACAAAAACATATTCATTTTAAAAACATGATATTTATATTGTTACCCTTTTCGGTAGATTGTCCTTCTTATCTACCGTTGTCATTGCCCCTGTTTCTTGTTCTGAATCCTAATATAAATTCATGCACACAAAACAAAAAAGTCATGCACACAGAAGCTCTACTAATGTATCATATACCTTTTTCTGAAAGTCATTATCACTTCCAGTTACCTCCTTTCCCTTCTCCTTATGCTTTTCACCTTCAATTTCTACAACCTCCTATAAAGAAAATAGTTTTGGAAAAAAAAAGGTAAATAAGTAAGGAATAAAAACACCTATAACAAACCTTTGCACACAAATACAAAAACTATTGCACCCAAGACAAAAATGAATATTTTATAAACCTTTGTGTTCTGGTTTTCTTCTACTTGATCCACCTCCATTTCCTCCTAAGCCACATCTTGTGTCTCACTTTCCTTATCCCGAGCCACATCTTGTATCTCGCTTTCCTCTTGCCCCTTGTCCATTCTATAAACCTAATCTTGACCCACCTCAGGTTCCTTTTCCGTTGGTTGATCCTCTTCCCCTTTTTCCAATTCCCCCTATAACAAAAAAACAAAATAAATCCATAAACATTATATTTGTGGTGCACACAGAAGAGTAAATATAATGCACACTAAGACTAATATTTGCAACTCAATATTTTTTCAATTGTACCTTCTTTAGTTTTTCTTGTTCAACTACCTCTTGCCCTTTACCTTCCTTTGTGTTCTGTCCCGTCTCCATATCAGTTCCCGCCATCACACTTTCCTATAAAAAAGAAGAAGACAGGAATCAATCCAAAAAACATTGCACACAGAAGATCAAAGTGTTGCACACACTACCTTTTCTTGTTCAACTACCTCTTGTGCTTCACCTTCCTTTTTGTTCTTTCCCGTCTCAATCTCAGTTTCCGCCATCACACATTCCTATAAAAAACAAAGACATGAATCAATCCAAAAATCATTGGACACAGAAGATCAAAGTGTTGCACACACTACCTGTTTTTTTGGTTCTTCCTCATTTGCCTCATTTTCTTGCATTATTACATCTTGATCATGAAGAGTAGCATCTCTTTCATTGGCGCCATGTTCCTCATTCCCTTCTCCTTGCTCATTAATTTTGGGATCAACATCTTCCTATAAATAATAAAAAAAAGTGTTGAAATTGTATTGCACACAAAAGCACAAACCAATGCACACAAAAGTAAATGAGCAAATGTATAATAATTATGTTTACCTGTGATAAACCCAAGGAGAATGAAGGAATTCCATGACTATCCAATTGAAACTAAAGTAACATACTATCCAACTGAAATTAAAGTAACATAGTTAATATGATTTTAATGTATATGTATTTCAAAGTACTAATATAATATTCTGGTTCATACTTTCAGAGAAGGATTAGGCATCCAGGTGGATTTGAAGCTTGTGTTACGTGTGTATGTTCGAATAGGATCTTGATCAAGTGATCTTGATTCACTTACTTCGACATGCTCTTGTCTAGCTTGATGCACCTCTTCTTCATTTATCTGATGCACACAAAAGAGCATTAGTAACACACACAAAAGAGCATTAGTAATGCACACAAAAGAGCACACAAATCAAATTATACCTTTTTTTCTTGATCTGTTTGGCCATATTCTCTCTCGATTTCATTTGCCGGATTTAATAGATCAAGAATAGAATGAGATTCTTCATGCCTTTTCGCTGCCTGGATTGTTTTCTCTAGCTCCTCCATGCATGTGATGGTTGTATCCCAAAAATCTGCATCCTGGCTTCCTTGAGTGTCTTCCTCATTCTGTGGTACTTCCGAACTAAGCTTCGCCTTTATTATCTTTTCACATTCAGTGTTCACTGAGTTTATGACATTGCTCTTTTTCAACTCTGAGGGAAGCTGGTTCTTCGACTCAATGAGTGATCTCACACTCTTGGCCATGTCCTCCACCTTTTTCATGTGGCTCACAACATACTCTCTGAGGCCCTGGTTTGTACTGATGCTTGGTGCCGCAACATCTTCAGCATTATTATGTTGCTCTCTTTCCATGACATCTTCTTCTTTTTCTTCAAAAAGCGGTCTTTCAATGGGATATCCTTGTCCAAAACCTCCATACATGATCTCTTCATCCTCCCTTTATCACAGCTTTTCAGTGGTCCAGTTCGTTATGATTGGGAAACTTCTATTTTGTGTCTCACCTTTCCACTTCATTCTATCAACATACACTAGCTGGAGAATACAAAAAAAATAGAGATAGGTAAGCATTACTGATGGTGTAAATGTGATGCACACAAAAGAATTAACTAATGCACACACAAGCATTATCTGATGCACACAAAGCAAAAATCATATACACACAACAAAAATCGTATACACACACAAAAACCATCCATGCACATTTCCAAAATCAAGATGGTGGGCATCAGTAATGCACACGAAAGGCTAAACCAATGCACACAAAAGGCTGAAACTAATGCACACGGAAGGGAAATCTAATGCACATTATATAGATCAACTGATTCACATTAAAAGGCCAAAATGTAATTAAATATTTAACACTTTCCTTACCATGAGGAGAAGTAAGTTCCCTTTGAAGATGCTACTTGCAGTGCCACCCCATAGACTTCTGCAGTTGTTCAGCCTTTGGAATAAAAAACTACTCTGGTTATAGTTCTTGACGTCATCTACATTTTCTAGGAGCTCCCAGATCCTGAATATGACGTTTCCATTTGGAAGGCTCTCTACGATTATGTTTGCAAAGAGTAGGATGAAATAGCGTTTAAAGCACACATCTCCAGGATACTCCTTCATCTTGTGGTATATATCCGTGTGAGAGATCTTCCTGAGGTCTTTGCCATCAAAATCTTCATCTATTTTTGCCAGAAACTCAGTGTTTGTTAGCTTCTCTGGAAACTCTATTTGTCTTCTACCTTTTGGAACACCCAAGTAGTCGTGTGCATCATCTTCTGTGACAAGAATTTCCTTCCCATCCTTTAGCTTTATTGTGCATTTGATTGGATCATACCTTAAACAGACATACATACCGAGCTTCATTAGAAGTTCTTGTAATCTCCAGGCAAGTAATTCTCCAAAGCCGAGATCTGTAACAGCTTGCCTCTGCTCAGTAGTGATAGGATCTTCCACATCAGTGAAGAAGCTCACAAGCTTGTTTGGAGATGTTCGGCACCTTAGTGATTCGTATTGACTCCTTTGTTGTTTGGAAGCTTTCTTCGTTCCTTCATTTGGTGCCTTTGAAGCTAAGACAACACAATGTCCTTTTGCTTTTTTGTTTTCTCTCTCTTAGGAGTCTTTGTCTCCTTCTCTACTTTCTGTTTTCCTTTCTCTGACTTCGTAGATTTTGATTTAGATGTTGTTGTTGTTGTTGTTGCTGCTTTGTCTATCTTTTTTTTTCATTCTTATCTCTCTAAATTCATCTCCCATTGTCCTGTCATAGCCTCCATCATCTTCCTCCTCTGCACTTGTTTCTTCTTCATCACCTTCTTCTTGTTCACTTTCTTGTTCTCTTCTTTGTTCCTCCATTCTAGATGTTTGTGAACGGGTTATTCTTGGGCTTTTTAATTGTTTTTGGTTTTGAAGCAGGATGCTTCCTTCTTTTCCCTTTGAAAGATCCTGGAGATCCTTGATCAGAAGTTGTAGGAACTGTGATCTTTCCAAATTCACCCTCTATTACTTTGGCTGGAATTTGAGCTGCAGTATCATCACCTACATATGTTTGGACACAAGATGGACATACATAAGATGCACACACATACAGAAAATAGAGTTTTTTTGATGCACACACAGAATAAAACATTTGCACACACAAACCAAAACTGATGCACACACACATTACAATCTTTGCACACACATCAATTCTATAGTTTTTTTAATGCACACATTACAATCTTTGAAGAGTGCTCACAGAGGTTAGGAGAGGCTATTGATTTTGAAGAGTGCTCACAGAGGCAAGGAGATACTTTGGAACTTCTAATTTCAAAACATACATCTTGAGAGACATACATGTGGAGTAGGAAGCTGGGCGAAATTTTAGGGTTAGGGTGCAGATATGCTTTGCCCTAATCGTCTTTTTCATCCATTGGTCTTTGGTGCTTCGAATTCGTAGGTCTAGAATCGAGAGCGTAGTAACGGCGATTGTTGAAGGGGCAGCCCGTCCGAAGAAGACGCCTCCATCGCCGTCGAGGAGGATATTTTGCGGCAAGAGAAGGCTGACCCCTTCAATCACAGACTACAAAAAAGCTAGGGTTTATACCAGAACAATCAATAGGAAGAAGAAACAGAAAGGCCCGATCCAAAGAAAACCTGAAGACTAAACAACATCATCATCATCGCCTCGAGATCCCGGTTTGTTGTTGCGCTTGCGGTAGTTTTGCTCGGCGATCTTGGCCCATGTATCTCCTAGGGAGGGAGGAAGATCGGGAAGAAGAGGCAAGAGAGCTGACCCCAAAAATTATAGTACCCGTTAGTCGATCCGACCCGCGAGAAATTCAAAACGGGTCAAAACGCGTCAGCTTTGTGAATAGACAGTACTACCATTCATTTAGTTTTGGAAAACAAAAGAATAGCAGTGGGATGGATCGTAATTCCTACGGAAATCCAAGTTACATTACAAAGCCAAAAACCTGAAACTAAATCTCAGCCATCCATTATCATTTTGAACTGATGTGGCATATTTTAGAGCATTGATAAAAGTATCTATTGTACAATTGCATTCATACATTTATTGTAGTTTGGATTTTGATCTTGATCGAAAGTAGATGTGAATAGGAAATTGAGAATGTGATTTGTCTCCTTCCACACTGTGCTCGTCTGCTTGCTCTCGCTCGCTTCGCTCTCTCGCTGCTACTTATCTGCCTTCGCTCGCGCCTTTGTCGCAGTCGCTCACTCGCAATCTATCGGGAATGCAGTGGAATTATGCTACGGTGTGGACGAGAGGGAGGAAATCGTGGAGATCGTGGAAGTTAGGTCGAGATTTTGGGGGAAGTTGTTTTTGCGGGATTTTGGGAGAGGGATAGAGAGGAAGAGTCTGAGAATTTTTGGAAGTGAAGAGCGGTAACTGATTTGACTTGTGGGACCCCTATATTTTGGGTATTTGGATGGAGTTGATCCTTAGTCCTTATCTAGAGGGTCGTCTTCACCGGAATCGGACCCATAATTAACCACCTTAATTTAGTATATATATATTTATTTACATGATATATTGTATATAAGTTTATTTATTTATTATATGTATATATTTTCTACGTTATGTTCATTCACGTCATAATATATATGTATATATACCTTCCCGATATATGATTTTATGCTTGTATGCCTGAATTGTATATCACTCTTGATTAGATATAAAATCTATTTGATATCACTAGAGGAAAGTAGATAATATTTTTATTATTTTCTTTTATAAACACACTTCTTGTTTCTTATTGTAAGTGATCAAAGCACATGAAACTCACTTCTCTAGTTCTCTTACATTCATGCGTTTTTCTTATCCATCCATGCACGATATTATTGTCATAATTATGGAATTGACCATTAAATGTAAGGAAAAGTATCACATGAGAATATATTATATGGTGAGAATTGAGAATGAATCTCCACTCTCCATTTTGAACCAATCGGACGACTCACATCAAGTAGAACTTGATTTCTCACGCGCGCGTGGCCTTCTCCTCTTTTCCTCTTCCTCGCGCTTTTCTTTCTGCCGTCGATCTCCTCCTCTTCCTCCTCTTCTCCCCGTCTTCTTCTCTTCCTCTTCTCCTCCTCCTCTTCTCCTCCTCGTTCGTTTTAATATCGACTCTCCATTCTCCTTATCATTGTTTATTTCTCTCGATTTCTTCTGTTTTTGATTTGTAATTGATTTTTGGTTTTGTTCATGTGTTGCAGGTGTTCTTAGCTCGTTACACATCAATTGGCGTCACAGAACCAGGTTAATTTGTTTAATTAGGCTTCATTCTCGTTTTTCAGATTGTTTGTTTATCTTTTGTTGAATTTTTGCTGAATTATTGTGTACGAGATATCCTTTGATTGATTTCAGTAATTTCAGTGCTTTTCAGTGTTGATTTCGTCTTATTAGTATTCCTATGTATGATTGTTGCTTCAATTTCGATTTTCTGTAGTTGCTTGCAATTGATTCCAGGTTTTAGGTCTTTTAGCCATTAATTAGTTTTTCCCCATTGTTCTGTATTTGATTGTGTTTTTGCTTTGTTGATATTCAGGAAATTGCATTCCTGTTTGCAATGAAGTTGATGTTGCTAAGCCTTTTGTTGGTCAAATATTTTCTTCACTTGATCAAGGGGTTCAGTTTTATTTGAACTATGCAAATGAATGTGGATTTAATGTTCGTATGGGTACACGTACAAAAGCGAATGATTCCAGTAAAGTAGTTCTCTGGAACTATTTGGTTTGTAGCAAGGAAGGATTCACAAAAACACGTGTTTTAACCCCAAGTTCCCAGATGTCAAAGAAAAGAAAAAGGACTTCAGACAGATGCGGTTGCAAAGCAAAGATAGCTCTTCGATATGGTGGACGTGATGGCTATTGTGTAAAGAGATTTGTGGAATCTCACACTCATGATATGGTTCATAAATCTCATCAACATTTCTTGAAGAACAATCGAAAACTGACTCCATTCCACCAGGACTTCATTATTAACTGTTTAAAGTCAAATCTTGGTACAAGTCAAGCATACAAGCTGCTCAAGAATTCTGTTGGTACATACTCCGATATTGGTGCTACAATGATTGACTTCAAAAACTTCAAGAGGGATTTGAACTCGTATATGATTGGTTGTGATGGTCAAATGATAATTGACAATATGGTTCGTAAGAAGGAAATGTGTGAGGCGTTCTATTTCAATTATGCTGTCAATGAAAAGAATGAGTTGAGCCGTTTGTTTTACTCTGATCCCATCAGTCGCAAAAGTTATTCATTCTTCGGTGATGTTGTCTCAGCCGATGCAACATACCAGTTTAATAGGTATGTACAATAAAATCACATTCACATGCACACTTGAGTAATTCACATGCACATATGTACAAATTACATGCACCTTAAGTTTGTATGTGATTAATACCTATATCCAATTATTCTGTTTTGTTTATTCACATGCATACCTGAGTAATTGACATGCATATATGTTCAAATTACATGCACCTTAAGTTTGTTAGTGATGCATACCTATGCCCAGTTATTCTGGTTTGTTTATTCACATGCATAATTGAGTAATTCACATGCACATATGTTCAAATTACATGCACCTTAAGTTTGTATGTGATGACTAGCTATACTCACCTTCTGTTTTTTGTTTATTAACATATTTTTAGGTATGATATGGTTTTCATCCCATTCACCGGAGTTGATAATAACAAGAAATCAGTCACTTTTGGTTTTGGTTTACTCATGAATGAAGATATCCCATCATATGTGTGGTTATTCGAGAACTTCAAGAAAGCAATGGGTCATAAGCCACATGTCATTTTAACTGATCAAGACGCTGCTGTTAAAAGTGCTGTGGAACAAGTTTTCAGTCATGCCGTTCATCGATTTTGTATGTGGTACATAATGTTCAAGGTTCCTGTGAAGGTTCATCTTAATTCACCATCAGAAACTGAGGAGTTCAAGAAAAGGTTCAATGAGATTGTGTGGAGTAATGAGTTGAAGAAAGATGAGTTTGAAGAGGCTTGGATGCACATAATCGATGACTACAACCTTGAGTCAAACAAATGGTTGGCAAATTTGTTTGATTTACGTCAGTTTTGGATCCCTGCCTTCTTTCAAGATGTTTGCATGGGAAGTATGCTTAGGACAACTTCTAGGTCTGAAAGTCAGAATGCCTTCTTTTCTGGTTTCATTGGAAGAAGTTCATCACTAGTCGTCTTCATGTTACAGTATGAGAATGCTGTTGATTCTCAGAGACATACTCAACGAAGACTTGACCTTGAATCATCTACAAGTGTTCCAACATTTAAGACTCCGTTGCTTTTGGAGAAAAAACTTGCAAAGATTTATACTATCAATGTCTTTTATGATATCCAGGATGTACTATGGGCTGCTATATATAATTTCATTCCTGTCTGTCAATCATTGGATGGTGATGTTAGAACTTGCAGCATTCTATGTGGTGGGCAAGTTTATGATGTGCATTATGCTTTATCCATCAAAGAAGTGAGTTGTGGTTGCAACAAGCTAATAACCACTGGAATGCCTTGTTCTCATATGTTTTCAGCTTTAAGAAGTATGAATATTGAAGACTTCCCTAGCAATTTGATCAAGTCTAGGTGGACGAAGAAGTCAATGATTCAGCCAACATTTGAGATAGATGGTGCCATCTACAATCAAGGTTTAAATATGGATGAAAACAAGGTCCTTGTCTCTCAACTACTTTCTGAGATGCATGGTTGTGTCAATCTTATTGAGGATAATCCGATTGCCATGAATCATCTATTGAGTGTGGTAAGACGTGAGAAGGAATTGTTCCAAAAGTCAATGCTTCCTGATTCTGCACTTGCATGTAGATCAACACAAAGTAGATTTGAGAAGTTTGTTGGTCCGGTTCCCGAGGTTATTAATATTCTTCCTCCTCCACATACCAAGAAAAAGGGCAGACCAAAATCTACTCGCTTAGTTGGAGTTGCAGAGGCAATCCGAGACAATGCATCCAAGGAGATTAGCCGTTGCACAATATGTCATGAGATTGGGCACAACAGTAGAACATGCAAGAAGGATACTCTAGTTGTTTGAAATTTATTTCTGTTATTCAAAACAACAATTATTTTCATGATATTTTTGTTGAATTTGGTATACGTGTGACAGTTGTTTTACTTTTCTATTAATGATATACACTTTCATTTACATGCACATTTATGGAATTGACATGCAAATATTGGAAATTCACATGCACATACTGTAAAATTGCAACTTTCTGTACAAGTGCCCATATATTGGTATTCACGTGCACAATATGTGAATTCACATGCACAATATGCATATTTACATGCACATTTATGAAATTCACATGCAAATTTTGGAAATTCTTATGCACATCCTTAAAAATTGCAACTTTTATGTCCAAGTGTTCATATATGGGAATTCACGTGCACATTATGTGAATTCACGTGCACATTATGTGAATTCACATGCACATCCTGTTGAAATAACATGCACGCACATCATAATTTTCATAACTCTAAAAACATTTCATTTGCAAATACCCCACTGTAAAAACACACCACTCAATTACAGTGTTCTAAAAACATATCATCCAAAATAACATCCAACTAGTAATATTTCCTCCAAAATAACACAATACATGATCATATTAGTCTTGATACTCCAATATGTATTCAATCAGATGTTGTCTTCTTTTTTGCCTTCGAGACCATTGCTATAACCTTATTCTTCTCTGAATTCCAATGATTATCAATGATTGAAGTGCAATACTTAATCCTCATAGTCTCTATTTGCTTTGCATCTTCTTTCTTTAGTTGACTGTCCCAATCATCCACACCATTTCCAAAGTAAGTTTCCATATGTCTCATGGCAAATAACCCGCAGTCAATCTTGTTTGCATTGTCTCTCCATGGCATTTCCAGTCTTACAGTAGGCACTTGGGTTTCATCTCTTAAGACTGCAACCACGTTATCCATTTTGTGTGACATTAAGTAGTTCACAAACAACTCTCTCTGCATTCCAAAGAAATAATAAACAATTAATGATCCATTCTTAGTAGAATAGAAAGTACATGTGATTATTTATTAAAAAACTCACCAATTTGGATGGTACTTTTCCATACTTCTCTTGTACACCAACATCAACAGCTGAATTGTCTAGGATATCAAATCTCGGGTTCTTGACATTTATGGCAATCACATAGTAGTGTTCAGAGTGACATATTGGAAATACAAACTGTAGAAAATACAAGAATCAGAAAGTTAGAAACCATGAATGACATACACAAAACCAGGAATAACATGCACAAAACAAGAAATGACATGCACAAGACAAGGAATGACATGCACAAGACAAGGAATGACATGCACAAGAGAAGGAATGACATTCACAATTTTATTTAATAACATGCACATACAAAAGTAACATCATGCACACTAAATATATACTGTACTTACCAAATCAATTGCTTCCTTTGTTGAAAATGAATACTCTTTCATAACCTTTTCCATTTCGTCGTTGAACATACTAGACCTATCCTCCAATGGTTCGTCTACTAAAATTGACCAGTTCTGCAAATCATTTAACATAACATTAACATGTGAACAATTAGTTTATGATCTCTTAAACTATACAATATAGTTAATGCATACCGAAACTTCTATTCTGACGAAGAACCTTCGAGGTTTTTTATCACTTTTTGAATTGTTCATTCATATTCAACTCATCTGTCCACAAGTCAATTATGTTTGAATCTATATATTGCCCATGCTTCATTGATTTAAAGTCTTCTTTTGTTGCAGTTACATTCCCAAGCTTTACCACCAATTCCCTGAAAATTGACATGCATGTGAATACTGAGAATATGCGTGTGAATATTGAGAATGTGCATGTGTATACTGAGAATATGCATGTGGATACTGAAAATATGCATGTGAATAACTTACTTGGCATTGGATGAGTCTTCAGTTAACCAATTATACAATTTGTTCTCTGCAGCCGTTGTTTTGTCATTCAAATTTATCGCTCTTGGCTTGCAAGGTGACTTGTGGTGCTCAGATGGTTTCCATTGCCTCTTCTCTCTTGTTCCATATTCCGGCTGCACAATTTGAACTTTTTTTTCAATTTTCTTTCCTTGATTAATGTCTTATGCATTACTAGATTGATTCAATGCTCCATCCTTCAAAAATATTTCAAAATAAAATGTTAGAAATACATGCACAATCATCCATATTGACATGCACAACCAATTATAAAGACATGAACAGAAATAAACCTTATCCTGAATCATGGTTTCTTCATCCACACTTGATCCCTTATCAACATTTTTAACTACTTGGTGTTGCAATGCTTCATCCTTCAAATTTATTTAAACAAAATAAAGAACATATTAAAATTCATCATGACAGCTGAAAATATATGAACAATGATTCAACCTATACCTGAGCTATATTGATGTTTTCCTCCATTCTAGTTCTGTTCTCACTGTTTTCTTCAGCTGTAAATCTAGCTTCATCAAATCTGTTTTTTCTTTTGTTGTTTTTAGCTCTGGTATATGTCTGTGGTATATCCGGCACACCTTCTCTAGCTGTTTGTGCATCCCAAAATGTTTCAGTGTATGGTGTTGGATCCGGGAAACCGCTTGGACATACACCAGGAATACCCAAGGTAAACAATGGTCCAGCATAAGACTCTTTAAGCTTTATTGTCCTTTCAATTTCCTCAATGCACTTTTCAGCCTCCTCCCGGAATTCTTGCTCTGTTGATGTCTCTACAACCTCCTCTGGTTGCTTTTGAGTGCCAAGTGGACTCAATTTCAAATTTAACATCTTCTCTAGAGCTTCATAAACCTTAACAAACAAAGTGTTGTTGGCTAATTGTGCAGGGGCTGCCTTAATTCTCTCTAGGTACCTGCTTATGAACTTTGCAAGCTCCTCGCCTTCTTCTATTACGCTACGAAGAAATCCCTGTCCACATTAAAACTGACAAGCACATTCATGAAATTGAAATGCACATTATTGTAATTGACATGCACATTTGATGTATATACAAGCACATTAATGTAATTGACATGCACATTTGATGTATATACATGCACATTTGACAGATTGTGCATGCTTTTAATAATATATGAATATGTGCATGTGAATAGTGATCATATGGATGTGAATAAAAAATATGTGCATGTGAATATCTTACCAGTAAATCTTCCTTTGATTCAGTTCTTGGTTGTTCTGTAGGCTTATCCTTGCCTTTTTGTTCTTCAGGATTTTCTTGTTTTTTATCTTCTTTTTGCGGGCTTTCTCGAACATATCCCAAGCCAAATCCTCCAATCATAATCTCATCTGTTTTTCTTTTTCTCAAAGATTTTGTGTCCCAGTTTTTAATTATAGGCAACTCCCTCTTTGGTTTCTGATTCTTAATCAACATTTTGTCAACATACATCATCTGTATAAAATAAGAAGAAGAAAATTAGATGCATATTTTTAAGGAAAACAACAAGTTCAATCACATGCACACTGTGATCAAAGACATGCAATTATTGTACAATAACATGCAAAACTGAGGCAAACACATGCAAATAATTATAATTTTAGTCACTTACCAATGGTAATAGAACTGGACCTCGGAAACCTCCCTCCATAGTTTTCTCCCATACCTCAGTGTGATTAATTAAGTTTCTCATCACAAGCTCACACCAATTGTACTCACCTATCTTGCTAGTGTCCTTCAGGGCATCTAGGATTCTTGTGTTCAGTTTTCCGGATAGGTTACACTCTACAACAAGTGTGTACATAAGGGTGATGATGTTCCTTCTAAACCAAACATCCGCCGTTTTGTTTTTATGCAGAACACGGCTGAGATCGGTTGGTGTAAGACTCTTTACATCCCTTAATTTCTTCTCTCCACTCTTGGGATCTTCAATAGGGTCAAAATGCTCTATAAAACCATTAAGCAACTCTGAATCGGTTACAGCAGAAGGAATGTTAATTTTAGTATCACCGTGAGGAAAGCCTAAGTACGTCTGAACATCATCCTCTTCTATCCGGATAATACTTCCTTCATCTCCAATCTTTATTGAAGAAGCAACATGGTTGAATTGGCTTAATATCCAATATGACATTCTCCAAGGAATTTTTCCAATATTCCATTCCAACATGCACCCGAAACCCATATCCTTAATGGCTTGCTTTTGTACTGGTTCAAGATTATTAATTGTTTCAACCAACAATAGTGGTGAACTTCTTGTCTTGATGGTTACGTATCCAGATTTCAGCTCTCTAATTCCAACTCTTGTTTTTTTGGGATTCCCCACATCCTGTCTTGATGAACCTTCTTGCCTTTGAAACTTTTTCATAATTTTTTCCACAGGATCCTTGTCCTTATGAACCATTGGTTCCTTACCTTTTCCTGTTGAAGTAATCGAAGCTTTTGCTGATCTAGGACTCGTCCAAGTTCTTTCTCTTATAACCAATGGTCTTGATGTTGGTTTTTTGTTCTTCATTGCTGTTTGCTTTACTTTCTTTACCTTTACAACTGTAAAATTCAGAAATAAATCAACAATTAGTCAGTTGTTACAACTTCCCAAACACATAGAAATACATGCACAAATCAGAGAATTACATGCACATATATGAAATTCACATGCACAGTTTGTAAATACACATGCACATCCTGTAAAATTGCAATTTTCTGTGCATGTCTTTATATGGGAATTCACGTGCACCATATGTGAATACACATGCACAATATGCATATTTACATGCACACACATTATCATAACCAGAGAAAATACATGGACTAGTAATTAACCTTTTCCTTTATCAATCATATTCACACACAAGCAAAATTTGATGCACTCCCAACATAAATTTCATGCACAACAATAGAGAGTACATTTATATGAAATCTACTTTACCTTGCGCTTCATTTTTTGTGATTGGATTTGGATCTTTTGGTTGTTGACTTGTGTTTGGAACTTCACTTGTTTCTTTTTCCAAGTCTGATACAACACCCATGACAGTATCAGTGACATTGGTGTCTTGTACATTCTTTGTCCTGCCTTCTCGATTTGCTACTTGAACAAAAACAATATAAGATTAGTAATGAACGTAGTACAGTATTTCTTAGGAAGACATAGATTAAGTACTAAATTATCAAAGTTGGACCTCTATGAAAAGTTGTTTCCCCAATAGTCATGGTAGCGTCCCAGAAATGTATTACTCTAGGTGTGCTATCCTTTTCATGATCTTTTTTCTGTTTTTTTGAAGCTGCTACTTTATTATTTTTTGCTTTACATTTAGCTATCAATATAAGAAAGTATTTTAGTAAGTATGCTTAACATATACACCATCAACTACATGCACTTTCAGTCATATTAACATGCACATTTAACATATCCACATGCACATAATCACTCAGACTCAAGCACACACAAATGCACCTCTTCTTTCATAATCAAGCATATACACCTTCAACCACATGCACTTTCAGTCATATTAACATGCACATTTAACATATCCACATGCACATAATCACTCAGATTCAAGCACACATCCTAATTGGCACCTCTTCTTCCAAAATCAAGTAAATACACCTTCAACTACATGCACTTTCAGTCATATTAACATGCACATTTAACATATTCACATGCGCATAATCACTCAGATTCAAGCACACATCCTAGTTGGCACCTCTTCTTCCAAAATCAAGTAAATACACCTTCAACTACATGCACTTTCAGTCATATTAACATGCACATTTAACATATTCACATGCACATAATCACTCAGATTCAAGCACACATCCTAGTTGCACTAGTAGAAAAAACACCTGTTGCAGCCCCCCTGTTGAGGCGGTCACCTTAAAAACCGACGCAAAAAGTCTTATTCTACTATCTGTTGAGGCGGTCAGTCGTTTAGTTCGCTGCAACAGGTACTTTAGAGGCGGGCAAATATCCGTTCGCCTCAAATAATATTTGTGTTTTTGACTTGTTGAGGCGGTCAGTTAGGCGCCCGCCTCAACAGAGCCCAAACATTAGAGGCGGGCAGTAAGACGCCCGCCTCAACAGATGCGTAAAAACAATTAGAGGCGGGCAGTAATGCGCCCGCCTCAAAATATAACAACAATTAGAGGCGGGCAGTCATGCGCCCGCCTCAACAGATGCCGCGTAAAAAACATTAGAGGCGGGCAGTCATGCGCCCGCCTCAACAGAGGGTTAAAAAAAATTAGAGGCGGGCGCATGACTGCCCGCCTCAACTGCTTCTGAAATTAATTAGCGCGAACGTACTGCAGCTTCCTTCATTTCCTTCGTTTAATTTCAGTCGACTGCAGCTTCACTTCCTCCGCCTCTTCGCAGCCTCCTCCTCGCCGCTTCCTCCACGTCTCGCCGCCTCCTCCAACTCACCGCCTCCTCCTCGCCTCGCCGCCTCCTCCTCCTCCTCCAGCTTTCGTCCTTCGAGTCATCGAGGTAGGTGAAACTTCCTCCTTTGCAAATTGTTTTCGGATTTTGATGTGCATGAGTTGATTCCTTTTGTGGTATGAATGGTTGATTTTTGTTGTTGTGGGTGATTAGTCCCTTATTTGGTGGAATTTTGATTGATTATGTTGTTTTGGTTCTTTAGGAAATTTTGATGCACTCCAAGTGTTCGGTAAAATGCCTAAACGAAAATTTAATCTTAATCTTGTCAATTTTACTAGTTCTTGTTAATACCTTTCATGTATGTTTAGGATTATGCTCTACCTCTTGTCTATATAGTCAATTCATTTAACTAAACTTAATTTTGTCACTTTTTAGCATGACTTGATAAAAATTGTAGGAAAGCAAATGAAATATGTCGATGAGTGATTTTAATGAGTTTTGCGTGAGATATTGTTTTGTTAGCTAGATATCCAAATAATTTTATTTTATTTCAATGAGTGTTTTCAATGTTATGTATGTATTGGTCTTTCTACAGTTTTCTCTAGTTATTAGAAATGAGTCGTCGTTGGATGTACGGTGATCATACTACAGCTGAATATTTGAGTGGGGTTGGGGAGTTTATTAGATGTGCTTTAGCCAACCAACAGAGTACAAAAGCCGAAAAAATCTATTGCCCCTGCCGTGATTGTAACAATGTAAGGAGGTTAGCAGACATTGATGAGATTGAGGATCATTTATTTCGTCGTGGGTTTAAGCAAGATTATCATGTTTGGTTTTGGCATGGAGAGAAAATACCTGATCGTCCAAGTTCTAGTGTAAACGAATTTGATCTTCAGGTAGACAGTGATGAGAGTGATGATAACATTTCTGAGAATTATGAGATGGATGATGATGATGATGATGAGCAAGAGGATGAAATGAATGAGATGATGGATGGGGTGAGAGATCGCTTGGATGAACGACCTAAGGTGTTAGAACAACTAACAAAGGCTGCTGAGACGCCTTTGTATCCTGGGTGTACAAAATTTACCAAGTTAGAAGCTTTGTCAATGCTATACAACTTGAAATCGAAGAGTGGCTGGACTGATTCGAGTTTCACGACCTTATTGGAGTGGTTAAGTGAAGTTTTGCCGGAAGGCAATGAGTTGCCCACCTCTACCTATTATGCCAGGAAAGTGATGTGTCCCTTTGGCTTAGAGGTTGTCAAAATAGATGCTTGTCCAAACGATTGTGTTCTTTACAGAAAAGACCATGAAAATTTGGATGAGTGTCCAAAGTGCGGTGTATCTCGTTACAAGCGTAAAGGGGTAAATTCCGCTAAGAAGGGGCCGCCGGCTAAAGTTATGTGGTATCTTCCAATCATAGATAGATTTAAGCGTTTGTTTTCATTAAAGAAACAAGCAAAAAATCTGAGATGGCATGCAGAAGGGAGGAAGAAAGATGGACTCCTTAGACATCCTGCTGATTCTCCTCAATGGAGAAATATCGATAAGAAATATCCTGAATTTGGCAAGGAGGTTAGAAATCTGAGACTTGCTCTGTGTACAGATGGTGTGAATCCTTATGGCACTCTAAGCACTCAGCACAGCACATGGCCGGTTCTTCTTGCGATTTATAATCTTCCTCCATGGTTGTGTATGAAGCGCAAGAATATCATGTTATCACTCCTCATCTCGGGGCCTAAGCAACCTGGAAATGACATAGATGTGTATCTAGCGCCACTCATAGAGGATTTGAAATTATTGTGGAATGAAGGTGTTTCAATGTACGATGCACACACCAACTCAGACTTCACACTGCGAGCTATGGTTTTTTGTACCATAAATGATTTTCCAGCATATGGAAACTTGTCTGGGTACAAAACCAAAGGAGAACAAGCATGCCCAATATGTGAAGAAGACATGGAACCCACATACTTGAAACATTACAAGAAAAATGTGTTTGTAAAGTACAGGAAGTTCCTTAGTCGGTATCACCCTTATCGTAAGAAGAAGAAAGAGTTCAATGGTCACACCGAGGAAGGAGTGGCTCGTGCACCTTTAACGGGATCGCAGGTTTATGAACGTATTAAAAATGTTGAAACCAAATATGGCAAGTTCATGAAGCCCAAGTCTAAAAAGGGTGTTTTATGGAAGAAATTATCTTCACTATGGGATCTTCCTTATTGGAAAGATTTGTCGGTTCGTCATTGTCTCGATGTGATGCACATTGAAAAAAATGTGTGTGATGCTATTATTGGGACTTTGCTACACATTCCCGGAAGGACTAAGGACAATAAGAAAGTTCGGAAAGATATGAAAGAGAGGAATATGCGTCCAGATTTGTGGCCCGTGAAAAAAAAGGATGGTAAAAGGACTTTTCTTCCTCCGGCGTGTTACACAATGTCAAGAAAGGAGAAAAAGACGTTTTGCGAGTGCTTACATGGCATTAAGGTGCCATCGGGATATTCATCTAATGTAAAACGTCTAGTTTCTCTCTCAGACCTGAGGTTGATCGGTATGAAGTCTCATGATTGTCATGTACTGCCTAATGTTTTCTTGCCAATTGCACTTCGTGGGATATTGCCGAAACACGTGAGGCATGTTATAACAAAACTGTGTGTGTTTTTCAGTTCGATATGTGCTAAGGTGATTGATCCAGAGAAACTGGATAGTCTGCAAGATGATATCGTTGAAACTTTGTGTCGATTTGAAATGTACTTTCCGCCCTCTTTCTTTGATATAATGGTGCATTTAATTGTCCATTTAGTGCGAGAAATCAAGTTATGTGGCCCGGTGTTCTTAAGATGGATGTATCCCTTTGAGAGATATTTTGGGTCTTTAAAAGACAAAGCAAAGAATCCGGCGAATCCAGAGGGTAGTATAATTCGGGGAATCTTTCATGAAGAGATATGTGAATACGTAGCTGAATTTTTGTCGAGGCTTGAGCCAATATGCCTTCCGAAATCTCGTCATGTAGGGAGGCTTGAAGGGGTGGGAGTAATTGGTAAAAAAGTAATCTCACCTCCTTCTGAAAGGAAGAATAAGGCACATCTTTGTGTGTTGCAGCATCTTACAGAGGTCAGTCCTTACGTAGATAAGCATGTGCTTGAATTGCAACATAATAATCCTAAATTTAATGAAAGGGCATTGATGCGGGAACATAATCGCTCATTCGTTGATTGGTTTAAGAAGGAAGTAGCTGAGGAACTAAAGAAAGGGCATGATGTTTCTGATACAGTCAAGTGGTTAGCTCGAGGTCCTCGTCTATGTGTTCGGTCTTATGAAGGGTATGATATCAATGGGTTCACATTCTACACGTCAAGACAAGATGAAAAGAGTGTGGTGCAGAATAGTGGAGTGAAGGTTGTTGCATCATCTAGGGTCTATGCAAGCGCTAAGGATAAAAGACCGGTTGATGCGACACAATCGTATTACGGTGTAATCGAAGAAATATGGGAGCTTGATTACAACAGTTTTGTGATTCCTGTTTTCCGGTGCAAGTGGGCCAACAACCATAATGGGGTGAAACAAGATGATATTTACCCGGGTTTAACGTTGGTAAACTTTGACCGATTAAGTGAGAGTGACGAGCCATTCATTCTAGCGTCACAAGCTAAGCAAATTTTCTATATCGTAGACAATGTTGATCCTAGATGGCGTGCAGTTGCACAAGGGAAAAGGCATATTCTCGGTATTGATGATGTTCTGGATGAAGATGAGTATGACAACTACGATGACTCACCCCTGTTATCAACTGTTGTTCAACCATTACCAGAGGAGGAAGATGCAAATAATACTAATCACATGCGCACAGATCATAGGGAAGGAATATGGGTTTCAAAGCGCAAATGAATAAGATGACTCTGCTTCTGATCTGATTCCGGTTTGCTTCTGATCTGATTCTGATATGATTATGATTTGCTTATGGCGTGCTTCAGTTTTTCTTCGGTTCTGATCTGATTTTGATATGATTCTGATATGATTCTGGTATGATTCTGATTTGCTTCTGGCGTGCTTCAGTTTTTCTTCGGTTCTGATCTGATTTTGATATGATTCTGATATGATTCTGATATGATTATGATTTGCTTCTGGCGTGCTTCAGTTTTTCTTCGGTTCTGATCTGATTTTGATATGATTCTGATATGATTATGATTTGCTTCTGGCGTGCTTCAGTTTTTCTTCGGTTCTGATCTGATTTTGATATGATTCTGATATGATTCTGGTATAATTCTGATTTGCTTCTGGCGTGCTTCAGTTTTTCTTCGGTTCTTCCCGTGCTTCAGTTGTGCTGCTAGAATCTTTAATGTATATTTAGTATCTTTAATCTTTATGTATACTCATTGTTTTCTTGCTTATGATGCAGGAGTGTATTTGTCAGTGTTAAAATGCATAACCAATTTGTTGCTGGAAGTGATTCGGAAGGTGACAGTGATCCAGTTATTCCTCCTACAACAGGTGACGAATCACTGGATGCTAGCACGATTACAAAGATTGTCCGTGGTCGATCCAAAGGAGTCAAGGCAAAAAAAGCTATGTTCCTTGAGTATAATGAGCTTAATATCCCTGATGGAAAGTGGTCGGCGGAATACGGGAAGCAAGTTGGAACTTGTGCTGCTAGAATTAATATTAATGAGAAAGAATACCGAAAGATAGATGAGCAAACAAGGAAGGGGTTTTGGGAGGAGACCAAGGTAAAACGTTGGATATGATTTCACATGTTTTTAATATATACTATGTTCATAATTTAACAGTTTCTGAAAATTGGCAGCTTTTGTTCCACATTTATGATGATTCGAGTAATTCAAGGGAAAAATATTTTCACCATGGTGTGGCAAAACGATTTCGAGATTTCAAGAGTAAGTTGGTGCGTCGATGGATCACTAAAAAAGAAAGGATGCCGAAGACACAGTCATCCAAGATGCCTTGGGAAGTCTATGACCACATCACAGAGGAAGATTGGAACACATTTGTTCAACAATACTTCATGCCGGAGTCATTGGTAAGTTATTGTTTTTTATACAAATGGTTTCTTATGCATCATGTACAAATGGTTTCTTATGCATCATTGGTAATAACGTAAGGATATATCTAGAAAAGGACATGCATAGGGTTAATTAAGTGCATGAAAATCTGACCTTGAACATAGCACAAGAGTGATTTGTTTAATTTGTAACATACACTCTAATTTTGACGAGTACATAGAAGGAAAAAAGCAAGTAAATCTGACCTTGAACATAGCACAAGAGTATGACATAGTCTCACCCAAAAATATAGAAAATATATCATTGCTCTGCAATATTGAAAGGAGATAATAATGGTTATCTCTTGCTATCCAAAAAGTATGAATGCAAATAGCAAATATATCGTACAGTATAACTTCATAAAGACACAATTGAAGACAAAAAATCATGTTATATATTGTATTTTATGAGTTTCATATGGATATGTTTGGTTATCTCTAACATTACAACTGCATGGATTTTTGGAACAGATATTGGTTAGGGGTTGTGAGCAAATAGCTAGTTTGGACAAATAAATAGTATCCTAGTTATTTTTCCAAAAAAAAAACATATATAAATGTCAATATTTTGTTCCTGCACAAGTGTACAAGGTAGAAAGGACCCAAAACCATAAATTAGTGGGAATATGGGGGTTAAAATGTATTTATCAGAAAATGAGATGCATGGTTGTAATTCAATCTGTGCTGGCAATGATTCTGACGTTGAGGTGTTGTCCCTTTCATACTTTCACTTGCCTTCGATCACCTCATTTGTGTTTTGCATAATTTTGTCGTATTTTTTAAAGCTTGTTTTAATGCCCCTAATCTCTTGTATGGTAATATAGCTTGGTTTACTTGTTAATAGTTATGTGATCCATGACAGATGAGCATAATAGATCACAAGTTTGATTCATACATATAATTTTAGTGATATGCATATTGAGTAACTCTTTGTAAATGAATTATAATTTTTATGTGCATCTGTGTGTATTGTTCATAATTTTTATGTGCATCTTTAACATCCTTTTTGACAGGCTCGTAGTGAAAAGGCAAGGAACAGTGCGTCATTCAACAAAAGCCATCATCGCACTGGCCAGAAGGGTTATATCAGAAAACGACCTGAATGGATAGATGATGGACGACTTCCACCAGAAGCAGCATTAACTTTCTCAAGTAGTTCCTCGGTGAACTCTTCTGTCACCTCAACGCTAGCTAGAGTTAAGAAATTTAGATCAAAGGAGTGGATATTGGCTCATCAAGTTCTAAATAAAGATGGAGAGTGGGAAATTGACCCAAATGATAAGGAAATTGCAGAAATTGCCAAAAAAACTGTAAGAAGTGATATCTAAGTAATGTTTATTTTCTTTGATTATAAATTATGAACTAATTCTTACTTTTCTAATTGACATAGATGGAGTACATTGAAGAAGAAGAAAAAGGTAATCTTGTTTTTGAAGATCAAGAGGATGCCCTCACCAAAGCTATGGGGAAAAAAGACCATCGTGGGCGTGTCAAGGCAATGGGTGGAAATGTTTGTCATACAGTTGCTTTTGGTCCGAGAAAGAGACAAAATAAATTTGCTCATAGTGAAGCTTCTTCAGATGTAATTGAATCAATTAGAGCTTCAATGAGAAAGGAGTTTGAAGACGACCTAGATAGAATAGTGGAGAAAAGAGTGCAAGAGGCCCTCCAAAAGCAACTAGCCGCCATGGGACATATGGGCCAGTATGCCTCCACTTCCAACCCTGTACATGATTTCTATGGACATGCTGAACATGATTCTGCCCCTCAACCACGCGAGCTAAAGGTACAATTTAGTCTCATGTTGGCTAAAAATAATATATTACATTCTTTTACTCGTAATCAAGTAAATCTTGTTAGAATAATTCACATTAGCTTCATTATATGAAGAGTAGCTAGGAAAGGGTTCCATGTCTATTAAAAAACTGAATCTTGTTAGAGTAATCAAGTGAATCTTGTTATAATCGCTCATTCAAAAAAGAGTATATTTGCATCAATTTCATTATTTATGCAGGAAAGGGTTCCATGTCATCTTGCCCTTGAGGATGAAGTTTCCGGTAACAAAGTCATTGTGGCGGATGGTATGGTACAACCCTCAGATGGTGCATTGACCCAACATTTTAGATTAATGAAGCCTGGCCACTATAAAGTCCAAATTGATTTTGTTTACGAAGGGCATGTTGATGATATTCTTCCGGTACCTACTGGAGATGGTTTAACTAACTTAGGCGGTGCTCAGGGTAGTTTTGTACAATGGCCAATCCACTTAGTGATTTTCGAAGACGACGAGGTATGAATGTTTTGAACGAATATGATAATGCAAGCATTTGCTACATCTAATTGTCTACTCAATCTTGCTCATGTAATATTTTTGTAGGAGTTCACTCCACGCCTGATAAAGAAGTCTAAGTCTAAGTCACTCCAGGTATATGATTAGCTAGAACTTGTATTTTTAATTCATGACATATGTTCTATTTGCAGCTTCTGGCGTGTTTATTAGTTATGGTAATGCACTGCTGAATGTTGTTCTTATTTTTCTGCATTGTTGTTACAGTTATTCATGACATATGTTCTATTTGCAATTTTTCTTGTTTATTAGTTATGATAAAGAAGTCTAAGTCTAATTAAGTCACTCCAGGTATATTTTTGTTCTTACATTTTGTTATTATTTTCATATGCAATGAAGTCTAAGTCAAACAAAGAGGTGGTGGGTAGTTGTGATCGTAAAACTCAAGAGTCAGCCGCCAAAAGCAAGAAAGCGAATTTTGCAAACGATGCAATTCAAGGTCTTGGCCCGCAATGCAAATATTTGCATTTTTTCATCTCTTCAGCTCCCGGCGAAATATACGATAGTACTCCCATCAAGTTGGATGCTTCGATTTGGCATTATTCGCAAGATCAAGATACATACGTAACTGAGTCTGATGTTGAAGAGTTCCTTAGAGGGGCGTGCTTAAACATTTCAGTGATCCAAGTCTACATACTGTAAACATTTTCATCAATCTTTATGTTTTAGTTGTTAATTATTCTATCTGTGAGATTTTTACTTTACAGATACTAATAGTGTAATCTTGCATATTTTGTAGGTATTTATTGCATGATCACAGCTGGGCATTTGAAATGTCGTCTAAGATTGGATTCTTATGTCCTGAGACGATGTCAAGCACTAGAATCAAGGCTGATCCTAATGTCCCAACAGAGTATTTAAAAAAGATTTTCGTTGCTGAAATTCAAAAGGAGAAGATGAATGATCCTAGCATAACCAAATGGTTTTTGCTTCCATATAATCAAGAGTAAGTGTGATATAGCAATCCTTCTTTCTTGTTCTGACTACATTTTTTGACTTGTTTTCTGATGTTATTCAATATCTTTTATAAATGACGCAGAAATCATTGGATTCTATATGTACTAGACCTACGTAAAGGCCTTGTGTATATTTTCGATCCTCTCAAAGCAGCACGCAAAGAGTATGATGTATGGGGCATCTTGAGTTTGTAAGTTTTTTACTTAAAAATTGTCTTTTCAAATATTTACAAAATCAGAATTTTTGACTTGTATGTTGTTTATTTTATAGGACATACCAAGTGTATAAGTTTAATGGTGGGGTGCGTCCGAGTAAAACGACTAATTTCAAGTCTTGGAGACCCATTCATATAGAGGTATACCATCATAAATTACCTTTTTCTTTATTTTTTATATTTATTGATCTTAAAACTAAGACGATGTATATATAATATTGTTATTTTAGTGCGCTCAACAAAGTGGCGGAACCGAGTGTGGATATTACGTTATGAAGTTCATGTTGGAGATTGTCACGACATATCAAGAGTCTAATGAGCGACTAGATAAGGTAGTTACTTTACACAATATGCATGTATTGCAAGTTATACATATCACAGATTATATACATCTTTCACAACGTCTGAGTTTATAAATCGTGATATATTCTTATAACGTTTTCAATTTTTATCTAAGTTATCCTAGATAAGGTAGTTATCCTAGATAAGGTAGTTATCCTTTCAAGTTATACATATCACAGATTATATACGTTTTCACTAGATAAGGTAGTTATCCTTTCATTTTATATATGTAAAATCTAATTTTTTTCATGTTAATTACTTGACTAAGACGATGTACTATATGTTTTTGAAGGTCTATGTTCAGAGGAGTGCGCCTTATACAAGTGAGGAACTCGATGTTGTTCGTGAGCAATGGGCTAAGTTCTTTACAACCAAATATCTATTATAGTTTAAGCGTATGTTTTGGATATTTGAATAATAGGTTTTGTACTTGCATATATTCTGTTGAAACTGAACACATATTGTATGTGAAATGTATCTGCAAGTGGAACTAGACGTTCAGAATGCATGATTGAATCAGGTTTTCTAGCTACCTCTGTACAGGCTGGTTACTGTAAATTCAAACCGAATATTTAAAAAAAAAAAACACTTGTTGAGGCGGTCGGGAGAGTGACCGCCTCAACAGATGTTCGTTTTCTACCTCTGTTGAGGCGGGCAGAAGGGCGCCCGCCTCAACAGAGGGGTCTGTTGAGGCGGGCAGAAGGGTGACCGCCTCAACAGACCCCCTCTGTTGAGGCGGTCGCCTTTCTGCCCGCCTCAACAGACCCCTCTGTTGAGGCGGGCGCCCTTCTGCCCGCCTCAACAGAGGTAGAAAACGAACATCTGTTGAGGCGGTCACTCTCCCGACCGCCTCAACAGCTCATGACCTGTTGCAGCCCCCCCTGTTGCAGCGACCCCTGACCGCCTCAACAGGGGGGTTTTTGACCGCCTCAACAGATGTTTTTTCCACTAGTGTTGGCACCTCTTCTTCCAAAATCAAGTAAATACACCTTCAACTACATGCACTTTTAATCATATTAACATGCACATTTAACATATTCACATGCACATAATCACTCAGATTCAAGCACACATCCTAGTTGGCACCTCTTCTTCCAAAATCAAGTAAATACACTTCAACTACATGAACTTTCAGTCATATTAACATCACATTTAACATATCCACATGCACATAATCACTCAGATTCAAGCACATATCCTAGATGACCATCCTCTCTCATAATCAAGCACGTATATGTGTAGACGCAGTGTGTCAATTTTTGTCAATTTTTGTCAATTTTAGATCTAGTAGATATGCATGCTCAAGAGTTAAAATCAACAAGAACACATTCATATGTCTAGACGCAGTTTGTGTCAATTTTTGATCAAAGTCATTGTGAAAACCAAAAGACACACACTCTAATCAATCAAATTGATCACAAAATTAGCCTCATCACCTTAACTGATACACATTAAACTGAGCACGACGAGCATATTTATGAGGAATATTCTCAGAAATTTGGAGAGTTACCTTGTGATTCCAGTGGATTTCCTGTTGGATTCTCCATCTTTTCTCTGGAAACTTGTTTGATTTTGGAGAGTTACCTTGATAACTTGATGGATTTTGGCTGTAATCTAGGTTTTGTGTTCGTGTAAAACCTAGGGTTCGTGTTTGTTGGAATTCTACCGGAGGATTCTCTGAATTTTTGAAAGAAGATTTGGGAAGACTGATATTACGGTTTCTGCAACGGAATACTTTTGGAAAGTTTGAAGCTTCATTATTGAGCGCGTGTATGCAACGCAGTAAATTAGTAAAATCAAGCGCGTGTTTCCAAATGTCTCTTGTTGGGCTTCTACCTTGATGGACCGTGTAGTCCAGTGGATTTGATTTTTTGAACGACCCGTGTGTATTCTCAATTCGCACGGTATAATTGATTCTCACCAGATCCGTTTTCTAAATTTAAATGTGGTATACAATACGTTTTTCCCTCACTTAATATTTCATTCATGTAATGCAATTACTCTGCATTTATTTAGCTTCAAATTAGCTTTGACATTTAGTGTACTAGATACGAGACTCGCGTTCCGCGCGAGTAAATTACGTATTTTCGTATGTGATTTAATTTAGTTTCGAACTATTTGTTAATATTTTTGTTATTGTTATCAAATTTGTTAATATTTGTAATTATAAGTGTTTTCGATTTCCTTATATTTATGTTTGAAGTAGTTTTAAAACATAATAATGAAATAAGGCTGTCACGAGAGAAGCTTACTCAATAATTTATTTTATTTGACAACATGTTTTTCTAATATTACACGCATTAATTTAATTTGTGACTTAATCAAGTGTCTAACATAATATAGAGGCCTTCTAAATGAGCTAATACTATAATTTAATTTTTTACTGCAATTCTAAGATATATTAAATTAGAATAAGATAATTAATTAAGAAAAAAAACTTAAATGGATTTAGAATTAATTATATTTCATAGATCATTAATTAATAGAAATAAAAATAACTTCAATGAATTTAGAATTAATTAGATTTCAGAGATCATTAATTAATAGAAACAAAAAAACTTAAATGGATTTAGAATTAATGATACTTAATTAATAAAAAAAATGGATTTAGAATTAAATAGGTACCAATTTCAATTTCGTTCAACCATCGGTTAGCTTTTATATATACTAGAAACAGAAACGTGCGCGCGGGTATAATTTGGTGTGATTTGACTGTTTCTTATGCCCTATGTCGTCTTCGATGTGAATAAAAGAATTATTTTACTTCATTCCTCAAATAAACAGAGGGTCAACCTATATGGCATGCAAAATAGTGTGAAAGAGTTAACAATGTAGAGAAGAGAATTTGTTATTAGCGACAGACACGTATGAAGTTATAGAAGGATAAATCAGACGATTACTATATGCGTAGAAAATTACCTAACCCAACTCGTTTGACAACATGAAATGACTGAACTCTTTTTTTGTGTTAATATCATCCAGGTCATTGCAACATGTGATTGTATCTACTACGAATGCGAGTTGTGGCACGCAACGAAATGCATGATCCAGTACGACATAGAGTTTTGGTGCAATTTTGTGTGCAAAGTTCGATTATAGAAGTATCAAACTTAAAATGATGATACGCGGAGAATCTAAAACATTTATGCATGTTTTAATGTTTCACACTGCAGGACACATAATCGTTTGCGTGTTCATATATCAAAACATTAACAACAAACCCACCGAAACCACAGTTAAATTCCAGGCAACTCATGTAAATGTTGACAAAAATATTCCAATAATCAAATATACATGGATAACCGATGCTATGCGGAAATGGGATCACTCCTCACGAGCAATGCAAAGCCTCCTTTTCCTCTCTTTCTTCTAATGTTTCTATAGCTAGTGCTTGGTCATCTTTTGAGAGTTGTTGCACGTGCACCCCGATTAATTAGCAAAAAAGAGAAGAAAAATAACCTAACTAAATTGCAAATTACTTCGTAAACTTACTCTTGATTTTTACGCTTTGTAGCTGTTTTTAAGTGTCCTTCTCAGAGATCACCACAGAGGCTGCTGCCTGGTCCTTCCCTGGGGAGTAGTTGCACGTGCACCCCGATTTATTAGCAAACATGAAAGAGTAGAAAAATGGTTTACCTAAAGTGCAAAAACTTAATCAATCTTTTTTGGCAGTATCCTGGTCAGAGATCACCACAAAGGCTGGGTGGTATGTGTCTTCAGTAGATTCATCCTCGGATGATAACTGTATGTTTAACATCCGTACCAGTCTGCGAGAGGGAAAAAGGATGCAGAAATTGTAATGTCGAATGCTTTAATAAATAGAAATAACAAATGTGGTCATGGAGAGGAGAAGGATACCGTGTAAGTACCTAGAGTGATGGTGCGCTGCTCAAAACCTTGTTGTCAGTGAAACAGTCGTAGCCGACATGTGTATAATAAATATTGACATTCGATATAGTATAAATTATGTGTCCTCATATCTCTGTAGAAGATAATGCCAACTTCTAGTCTTCAAACAGTAGGCTCCATGAATCTAGTGAGGAAGTTTGACACTTCAATTTATAATGTCATTGTTAAAAAAAAATAGTTTACAAAATACTGAATCTACAAATCACTACCATTCAAGCCTTCTTGTTTGGTTTTTCTTTTCTTTTTTTTTCTTTCTTTTTGGTTTTGAATCGCGAGAAGGAAGTAACTGACGACATTTAGTGTTGTTGTGTAAGATGAAAAAAAGTAAAAGTTACACTCTGAAATTGTGTAACAAAACTCAAGAGTCAAGATCAAGTCCAAAGTAAAATAAGAGATTGGAATACCAAGAAGTTAAGGGAAAAGTGACTAAACTTGAAGCAATGGTGAAATAAGACGAAACCTCTAGCCTGCCTGTTGTACTTGAGGCTAAAACCAATTACTTGCTCAATAAATTTTATCTGTGAGAGATTGGAATATCAACCCCAAAGATGATAATAAATTTCAATATTTTACAAAGTCTATATTTCAGGATGTATAGTCTCATTTCACTATGTCCTAAGAAACTTATAACATAAAAATATCAAAATTTACCTCACGTGTAAGAAGTGAGTGCATGCAACTAACTCATGTGTATTGATCAACCTTTTTCGGAAAGAATACATAGAAAACAATGAAAATGTCAAGCGTCAAGCGTCAAGCAAATGAAATGCATCATACACGAAAACTGTATAGAAATCATAAATAAACGCCACAATGATTTATATTTCTATCGGCGTATAAAGAAACGAAACTAAAATTTAACATCAAAGAGCTCACAAACATATGCAAAGGAAATTATATAAGAAACACTTCCAATCGTTTTATTAACTTGTACTTTTACCGAATCGTGTAGAAATAGAAATAATTGTTTGCACTTGCCATCGTTTTATTGATTGTTGCGATTTCTGAGCTCTTCCAGATACTTATCGTACATAATTGGGTAGGAGAATTTTTTCCATTAAACTTGTAGTTTCTACATCGAATCTCTTTGGATTTTGCCAAACTTAACTATAAGTAGTAACCATATAGGAGTTACCAAATTCACAAAGAAATCTTCAACTGTAGTTCCATTGTGTTGCAAAATCGTTGATTGGAGACGGGACTTCGATCGATGTTGTATTTGTGCAACATGAGTGAGAGAAGCAGCAACTGCACATCTTTCCTTGCAGCACACAATGATGCATTAAGCAGGGTAAATTTGTGAGAACAAAACAGAATACAATGCTATAACAACACAACCATAATCATTTATCATCCCTATATTATTTACAGCATCAATACATTTGCTCATCTATTTTGAAAATGATTTTAGAATTCTTTCACAATTACCTGGAGACCAAAAAAAAGAGTTAAGAGATTGTGAAGAGCTTATATGGGTTAAATTTGGTGCATTTAATGACGTGGCTGGAGAGGAAGAACCTTGATGCAATTGAGGTTTGATCCAATTATCACACTCTTGTGTTATTGTGTTTAAAGCATTTTTAAGGCGACCTTTATTGTAAACCAAACATGGAAAAAAATAACACATTAGTAATTTCTTTAAGAATCCCAAGAGTCATGGTTAATACCAGGAAAAGTAAACTTGTAAGCTTACATTTCACATTTTGTTGGCCAAAGGTTTGATATGTAGGAAAATAATACACCTCAAACAACTGGCACATTCTCTGAAATGATGTGGGTCAGAAAAATAATGTAGATATCTAAAGACTGGATTATAGAAATGCATATAATGTATCAATAATCCATGATTAATCATCATTGAGATGGTTGTTCCTGCTATCCAAATGCATATAATTTATTCATTTACCTACATTATATCCAAATGCATATAATGTATCAATAATCCATGATTAATCATCATTGAATAAAACTAATCAATCTACCTTTAATATGATCAAGTGCTTGATCTTTTCATGATCATTTTTAGAAATTCAACTTCATTTTTTATCTAGTTCTCCTCAATTGTATTCTCAGTGGAAGGATATTCAGGGAACTTACCTACTGCCCTTTGCTCTTATGTAAATATAGAAACTACATATAGAAATGAAAAATTACAAATCTAGAGGAAGCATACCTGGTATTGTTGTTGCATTTTGTTTCCCACCTACTCTAGCTGTCTACTGATCAATTCCTGAGAATGAGCACCAACCTAGAACAAGAACTCATATTTGTTAGAACAAAAAAACACATTCAAGAACACATAATTCTTGAGATTAGAATTATCACCAACCTAGACCAGGAAATCATATCATGAACAAAGAACACCACTGCAAAGCATTATATTTAAAACACAAAGATAAGAATACAATTAAAGATCAAAACTTCTCCATACTGAAAAAGCATCAACAATGGAAAAGTTAGGGGGAATAATTTGTGGTAGTCTTGTCGGCAGGTGGTAACGTCGATAGCAGTGAGGAGGAAGCTAAATCAGTAGTATGATTTCCTGTACGGACGAAAAAAGACTGAAATTATCTAAAGACAGAAAGAAAGTAAGCCAATAGAAGAGGAGATTGAGATGTCGGTGATAAATGAATTGAAGGAATCTTGAATTATCACTATTGTTTTACAACCCGCCCATTTGAAGAATTGAAAATGCCTTTAGCAATATAACCTAAAATCTAGATCTCTAGTGAATTCTTAAATTAATCAGTTCTCCTGCTATACAAGTTGATCAATGGTAGAGGAGACATATAGCTCGACGGATAATATAAGTATGATCTCTTCAAGAAGTGTCTATATGTTGAGCTCTCAAACACGAATTCAAAATCGAGGAATAACGATGTTTTCATCGTCGAGAAAGAGCAAAAAGCAAGCAAATATCCATGGCAGGCTTGCCACACAGGCGAAGCATTTTCAGCCCAAACGGCTCCATGATCACGAACCAATAACTTGCAACCAAAACTCTGCGTCTACAACACAGCAATTTTTTCTTGTTCTCATTAGTTAAACCTTTAGATAAATCGAGATTCAAAACAAACAAAAAAACTCATACACCAGGATACAACCAAATTTATTTGCTTCTTAAAAAGATTGGACATGAAGCAGGGCAACGCAAGAAAGGGGAAAGAAACATGTGAAACTATTACATCTCTTCGTGCAACCAGGTACATATTCAATTTAAAGATAAGGATGTAAATTAAATTTAATAAAATTGATAAATGAAGAAAAAATATTACAATTGGAGTGTAAAAGAGAGGAAATTAAAAAGAATAGTATCTAGAACCCAAATATATAAAATCACCTCAAGTTTTTAAATTTAAAGTCTGAATCTTTGGCTAGACATTCCCAAAGATTTCACATGGTCCACTGCTTCCATTCAACCTTATCAAAAACAATGTTAAATAAGCAGAAGTTCTACGAAACACTTTCAATTATCACCACCTTAAAACTTATCTAGGTAAATTTCTTGCATGAAATGACATGCGTGATGAGAAAAGACTCGTGATTGATCTAGGACTTGTTGGTCATCACTTCCGTATGGTTGATAGATGAAGTCCACTGAATCCAAAGCTCCCTGCTTATCACAAACATCAACATAGGAAAGCTTTGACACTAAACTAATCTCTGAAAGAACAGACAATATTAGATGTTAATAACAAATGACTAACAGTTCGCCTGGTCTGATATTTCTTGCAGCTATCTCTCATGATGATGGAAATCAGCGACCGGATACCTGGATATGTCAAACAGTGCTTTGTTTTCAGCCTGATTACCTAAACTTATGTGGGAACGATCATTGTATATCTCATCTTCAGATGAGACTGCTTTAGGAACATTCTGAACCAAAACGGCAAGGGGAGTTTAGAAAAGAAGAAACAACAAGACAAAAAATGTGACATGAAAATAAGGGGGGAGGCATCTTAATTTACAAACTCAGTCTGATGCAAAACATACCTTCAACTTAAAAAACATGAGAACTATTTCCACTATATTTTTTAACTTTCTACACTACATTTTTGTACGTTGAACTCCAACGTACGTTGAAATCCAACGTATAGGCAAAATATTTTGTATACGTATTATCCTCGGGGTATACGTATATAATTTTAAAAAAATACGAAATACACATGTACGTTGAAACCCAAAGTATAATTTGAAAAAAATAGCCGTTGAAAAATAATTGGAAAAAAAAATAAAAATAAAAAATCTCGTACGTTGATAATCCACGTACGTTAAACCAACGTACGAGATTAATTTTTTTTTTCAACGTACAAAACGTTTTTAAAAAAATAATAATAATTACTTTTAGTATATTATACCAATAATAGGTTATATATCACATCTGTCTCTTTGCTCTAGTGGTAAAGTGCACAGCTTGTGTGTGCGTGAGGTCTTGAGTTCAAATCTCAACACTAACACCACACTATTTTATTTTATTTTTGGGGGAAAATGATGGAAAAAGGAAAGTGGGAGAGTCAAACTTGAGACCTCATGGAGATATAATGGAAGTGAAACAACTACGCTATTGTGTCTTATTGGTCTATATGCAATATTAATACTACAAGATAACAAGGGAACTTACTTTCACCTCACCCTTTTATTAGAAAAACAATTTTAAATTATTTAACATTTCATAATTATTTGTACAATTTTTTTCGTTTAAAAATAATAATAATATTCATAAAATATTTAATAAATAAATAAAATAGTTTAAAATAATTATAATATTTTAAAACTTTAATTTTAACATTTTAAAAATATAATAAAATTTTATTTTTAATATAATATTTTACTTGTTTTTAGTAAAACTTATATATTTTTTAAGATAAAAAATAATGATAATTAATATTATTCCCAATATAATCTCTCTATATTTTTTATTTTTTTTGAAATAATATATATTGATAATAAAATAAAAATATATAAAGAGAATATAGAGTATAATCAACCCAAAAAATATATTATTTAATCTTTGTTTACTTATGAATTATCATACATTGTATAAATTTTGTAGTTTTATCTTGATTTTGGCAAAGCAACGACTAAACGATGTTATAATAGATTGAAACTTGGTTACAATGAATATTAGAGGTATATAAAGTCACAATAAGGTCTCGCTGACACTGAACGAGGCTTGAAACTATGCGTAAATGCTAAAAGGCCTTAAATGGTCCTAAGGCCCAATTTCAAAAAACGACATCCAAATGATGTCATAATAGAATGAAACTTGGTTTCAATGCGTATTAGAGATATTTGACTATGTGGCTAACTTACAATCACAACTTCTAACTGTTTGTAGCTAGATAATCAACGACATGATAACAAAGCAATTGTAGGGCAATGATCAAACTAGACGGTAACAATCTTAACACTCAAGAACACGATGAAAAATTAGGGTTAAAGGCTTGTAATGGCGCGAAAACCGAGTAAAAACGACTTAGAACGACCAATGGCGCGAAAATCGAGTAAAAACGACTTAGAATGACTAATGGCACGAAAACCGAGTAAAACCGACTTAGAACGACTAATGGCACGGAAACCGAGTAAAACCGACTTAGAACGACCAATGGCACGGAAACCGAGTAAAACCGACTTAGAACGACTAATGGCGCGAAAACCGAGGAAAACCGACTTATAACGACCAATGGCGCGAAAACCGAGTGAAAACGACTTAGAACGACCAATGGCGCGAAAACCGAGTAAAACCGACTTAGAAAGACTAATGGCACGAAAACCGAGTAAAAACGACTTAGAACGACTAATGGCACGAAAACTGAGTAAAACCGACTTAGAACGACTAATGGCGCGAAAACTGAGTAAAAACGACTTAGAACGACCAATGGCGCGAAAACCGATGAAAACCGACTTAGAACAAACAATGGCGCGAAAATCGAGTAAAACCGACTTAGGACGATCAATGGCGCGGAAACCGAATAAAACCGACTTAGAAAGACTAATGGCGCAAAAACCGAGTAAAAACGACTTAAAACGAGAACCGGCACGCAAATCGAGTAAAATGTGGATAGGGTATATGGTACGAAAACCGAGTAAAACCGACTTAGAACGACCAATGGCAGGAAAACCGAGTAAAACCGACTTAGAACGACTAGTGGCGCGAAAACCGAGGGAAACCGACTTATAACGACCAATGGCGCGAAAACCGAGTGAAAACGACTTAGAACGACCAATGGCGCGAAAACCGAGTAAAACCGACTTAGAAAGACTAATGGCGCAAAAACCGAGTAAAAACTAGAACCGGCACGCAAATCGAGTAAAATGTGGATAGAGTATATGGTATAGGGTTTAGAGTATAGGGTTTGGAAAGTGGATAGTGAATGTGGATAATGGATAGTGAATGTGGATAGTGGATGTGATAAGTGGATAATTTGGGCCCAAATCGTTTAAACGCCTTAAAACTATAAAAATCAAAATTTCAAAATTGTAACATGATAGCAAATAAAGCCCATAATCGTTTTCATTAGTCGGAATCGGAAAAAAATCATCGAAAACGTCAACGGGCCTAATAAGGCCGAATGAAAAATTAATGAGGCCCATTATCAAAAAACGACATGAAACGGCTTAATAATACCTTAAACCGCAAAAAACTTGAAATGTGAAAGTAGTATTTGAGCATTACCAATATGACGCTTTCGTTTTTATAAGAAAATAACAAAATGAACACTTCGAAATATCTAAACAAGCACTTTTACCTAGTAACGAGTTAATCTCAAGTATATAAATCATATAGTTTTACTCATATGTGTGTAATATCACTTCGTTACTCAAATAAAGTTTATATAAAACTTTCATTAAATTTTATGAAACACTCAAATAATCCAAAATAACGACATTTCACATCTTCGTATTGTCTTTATTGCTTGATTACTCGATATTTAGTGAAAGTTTTAATGAAATACTCATACATATATGATTAAACAAGCAATAACGACAATACGAAGATGTGAAATGTCGTTATTTTGGATTATTTGAGTGTTTCATAACATTTAATGAAAGTTTTATATAAACTTTATTTGAGTAACGAAGTGATATCGCACATATATGAGTAAAACTATACAACTTATATACTTGAGATTAACTCGTTACTAGGTTAAATTGCTCGTTTAGATATTTCAAAGAGTTCATTTTGTTAATTTCTTATAAAAACGAAACTGTCATATTGGTAATGCTCAAATACAACTTTTACATTTCAAGTTTTTTGCGGTTTATGGTCTTATTAAGCCGTTTATGTCGTTTTTTTTATAATGGGCCTCATTAAATTTCCATTCGGCCTTATTAGGCCCGTTGACGTTTTCGATGATTTTTTTTCGATTACGACAAATGAAAACGACTATGGGATTTATTTTCTATCATGTTACAATTTTGAAATTTTGATTTTTATCGTTTTAAGGGGTTTAAACGATTTGGGCCAAACAATCCATTTATCACATTTTTTTTTTTTTTTTTTTTGCTAAATACCCTTTTCTTGTCATTTTTTTTGTTTTAAGTCCCTTTTACTCGATTTTCGCGCCATTTCTCGTTTTACTCGATTTTCGCACCGTTTCTCGTTTTAATCCCGTTTTTCTCGATTTTCGCGCCATTTGTCATTCTAAGTCTGTTTTTTCTCACTTTTCGCGCCATTATTTGTTTTAAGTCGGATTTACCCGTTTTCGCACCATTACTCGTTTTGTAAACGTAAAAATTTGTAAAATAATTATGAAATATTAAATATTAGTAAAACCCTTTTTATAATATAATGATGAGGTGAAAACAAGTTCACTTGTTTTTACAAAATTTATACAATGTATGACAATTGATAAGTAAACTAGGACTAAATAATATATTTTTTGGTTTGATTATACAATATATTCTCTTTATATTTTTTGGTTTTATTATCAATATATATTATTTCAAAAAAAATAAAAAAAATATAGAGAGATTATATTTGGAATAATATTGATTATCATTATTTTTTATCGTAAAAAATATATAATTTTTACTAAAAACAAGTAAAATAATATATTAAAATTAAAATTTTATTATATCTATCTTATATATTAAGGTTGAGTCTTTTAGAGCTCTTAGAGTGATTTTAGGCTTAGTTTGTTACACAATTATTATTTTTATCTTTAATTTCAATTATTAATAGATTGGATAATTATATTAACAAATAAATCTTAAAAAATTATCATTCCTTTCAACAACAAATATACAAGCTATTTTATTGAGAATAAATATTACGTGAAGGTTAATATATATTCTTACGATAAAATTAGGATTATTTTCGATAACAAAAATTAAGTCAAGCTACGTACATATCCTTAATAAAATATATTTTATAAATACTCTTTACAAGAAAAAAGTTAATCTTAATTTTTTGACGAACTCGATTAAAAGGATATATAATATTCATACGACTAATATGTAATTTCCCGTGCATGGCACGGGTCACTACACTAGTTATAATTATTTTAAACTATTTTATTTATTTATTAAATATTTTATGAATATTATTATTATTTTTAAACGAAAAAAATAGTACAAATAATTATGAAATGTTAAATATTTTAAAAAATTGTTTTTCTAATAAAAGGGTGAGGTGAAAGTAAGTTTTCTTGTTATCTTGTAGTATTAATATTACATATAGACCAATAAGACACAGTAGCGTAGTTGTTTCACTTCCATTATACCACCATGAGGTCTCAAGTTCGACTCTTCCACTCTCGTTTTTCCATCATTGTTCCCCAAAACTAAAATAAAATAGTGTGGTGTTGGTGTTGAGATTTGAATTCAAGACCTCACACACACAAGCTATGCACTTTACCACTAGAGTAAAGAGACAAATGTGATATATAACCTATTATTGGTATAATATACTAAAAGTAATTATTATTATTTAAAAAAAACGTTTTGTAGGTTGAAAAATAAATAAAAATTAATCCCGTACGTTGGATTATCAACGTACGAGATTTTTTTTTCCAATTATTTTTCAACGGCTACTTTTTTCAAGTTATACCTGTACGTTGAAATCCAACGTACGTGGGTTTCCAACGTGTACAATTTACGTATTTTTCAATCCGCTTTACGTATTTCGTATTTTGCTTCACGTAATATTTTTTGTTTTGCCTGTGCGTTGAAAACCAACGTACGTTGGCTTTCAACGTAAGAAAATGTAGTGCCAAAAGTTGATTTTTGTAGTGGAAATAGCCGATGCCTTAAAATAGGATGAAAGTACTTGTCCAGCTGTAATGTGCTGCCATGGGGTGTCAAATGGCGGATGCATAGTCAGCACGGGTTCCCAACAACTGTAATTGTTGAACTTTGAAAATTAGCCAATTGAATTTGAAAGGATACAACCTAATGATCGAACCTCCATGGAAGCCACCGGGAGAGGAAGCGAAAGAGATGGCGGCGACAACGAGTTGAAGGAGGCGGGGGGTATAGAAGAGTGTCCATATCTCGGCTCTGCTTTGCCTTACGGGCGTGGTCGCCGTAGCACTTCGAGCAGAGATTGAGAGTGGAAGGGTTGTCGAAGAAGTGACAGTGTAAAACCGCAATTTGCACAATGACATGACTCAACATAATCTATGAGCTCAAAACTGACTGAACATGAAAAGAGTAGAAATCGCAATTTGCACAATGTAAAACCAGACTATTTGAGAAGCCTAAAGTGCAAACTACACATGTGCTGGTTTAATTGAAGATGGCAATTTGAGATGCCTCCAAGTTACTTGTCTTGTTTTATATTAGGGATGTCAATAAAAGAGTAGCATGTAACTTCTAGTTCGTTCTTTTTCACGGGAAAGGGGCGTGGGAAAGAAGGGTGTATTTCTCAGTTTGAGTCTTACCTCTGTAGGACCTGTAATCCGCGTTTATAACAATCTGTAAAGAAATAATTAAAGAACAGAATTAAGGAAAAATTATACCGAAGTGTTCTTGACGAATCTGGTGCGTAGAGTCGAGAAAGAATCTCTTTCCTTAATTCTGTAACGCCCCGTATATGTGACGGTTACCGGCGTTGAGAATCCCAGGATACAACTACGAATTCTTCTGGTTTGCACAATCAAAAGCAGAAGCCAAACGAACCAGTTTATGTGTCGTACTCTCAGAGAAAGAGAAGAAGAGAAGAGATGGGAGACTGTGTAATTTTCGGATGTGAGAATGAGAGCCAGAACTTCTCTTAAGTAGAAAATCTGGTTTGTTAGAGGAGGAGATCGTGGAGAGGCAGATGTGGGAAGTGGAGAAAATCGTGGAGGAGGTTGCTGACTCTGTTGGGCGTCCCCAACGAGGCAGTTCACAGCCCAATCTGGAAGCCCAACTTCCAGATCCAGCCCACTTCAAAAAGAAGCTAAGCTGCTGCTGGGGCCTACGGCCCATTCCACAAGACCACGGGCCACAGGCCACGGACCAGGACCGGACGGACGGACGGACCGCGCGAGGGCCCCCCGTGTCCTCTCTCCATACCTCTCCCAAGGGCTTACCAAGGGTATGGGGTTTGGGGTATATAAACCCTTCATATTCCCACCCTAATTTTCGATGTGGGATAAAACCCATATCAAAATTCAGCTCTAAAATTGTTCTTTGAACTTAGTTAAGCAACCAACTTTGAGCCTTCATTTCTCATTCAAACGGAACCCGATTTTGACGTGTGAGTACACTACGGCGTAGTGCTCGCGGAGACGAAGCCAACGCTCCCATAATCCGGCACAACCGGTGACCGCAGCCCACCAGAAAAGTGCCCGGAAGTCCAGTCAAAAATCAGTTCCAACAACCTCTTTTAAAATGTTATCAAACAGATGGATTAGTAAATAACTTGAAACATCCTAGCCCATGTGAACATTGAATACCACAAACAAACCAAGTTCATCATGTCTGAACTCATAGTGCAAATACATTCCATTGCAGGACCTTACTTATCCTTGTAGGAAATATTCAAGAAAGACCAAATCAAATATGAATTTTCTTGGTCAAATAAGGCTAGATAAAATAAGAACAATGATGATATAGAATTCTGGGTCGTGCAAAGATTTGGGAAGAAGAGGGTAAAAATCCGTTGTTAAAGTTGAGGCAAAAGATTATCAGTGTCACTTGTGAAATATATATCAGATTTTGTACAGTATTACCATTCTCTTCCTATTGTCCAAGTATATGAGAGGAATTTTTCTTACTTTGCAGTACTCTATGGAGCAAGAAGAGGGTAGTGTTTAGTGTACCTGTTATGTGGAGAGGAAAAAATGTTATGGTAACTATCAATTCAAGAGCCTCTCTTAAGGTATTTGGAGATGAAGTGAAAAGGTTGACTTATGTTAAAGCTGATACTTTGAAACTGATTGTTCCTCAAACATCTGCTAAAACCTCACAGCTGCTGGAACCTTTCTCTGTTGGACAATCGTACCCTAAAATGCAGGATACAACAATTTTAAAGGCAAGAAAGAGCAAATCAAATTTGAATTTACTCGGTCAAATACGGCTATATAAAATAAGAACAATGATGATATAGAATTCTGGCTTGTGCAATGTATGTAAAATGGTTCAGGGTAAATCTTGAATAAACAAGAAAGGGTCGTAGATGTTCTTAAAAGGGTTATTAGTACTTCAGAAAGGTATTTCTCTACAACCCTAACTGCCCCAACATCTTTATTTGATGCACATGATTCCTGCATATTAAACTGGTAAAATAATGAAAGATAATGTATGCAAGCCTCAGCACTTAAGTTACTATCATTCAAGTGTTCCTTGGAATCACTGGCACTAAGTCAAGTTAGTATGAGAGCTAGACAACTGCCAGTTTTGTCGTTGCCATTACCATCATGGAAACCAAAACCATTGCGTAAAATATATGATATAAGTGAAGTGGAGGGGGATTACATAGTGAAACGAATCTAATCTTACATATAGCTAGAGAAATTGAGTACACTATCATAACGGATTCATTTACAGCTCTCGTGAATTATTCCTATATCATATGGCCTTTTATAAGGGTTTCTCTTTAGAGTAAAGACCCCATGCTAAGTTCCAGTGGTGGAGATACAAACTAATCTGATGGAGCCATGATTAATATTATGACCAAAAGCAGTAAGTACCAGCGGAGAGGAAGATCTCTCTCGAAAGGGCTAATGCATGTCACTACAAAACTCCATCATGATCAAGACTAAAGAGCCAATCCCTATATTTCTACACGCTGCCAACATTTATTTACCACCTGTGAATAGAAGGCAGTTTTCTATATACAGAAACTGCAAGATAGATACAGTTTTGGATTTGAAAACCAAGTTTATGATTCAAATACAGCTCAATCTATCACGAAACAAAATCGTCTGATAACTAAGGTTCAAACTGAGTTCACTCCAGTATTTTACGACAAACTATAAGTTATTAGATAAGATTACTTCATGGAATTAAATTGTGTTGTTGCATGCTAGTTCTTGCTCTTAATTCTTGGGAACAACAACATAGATTTTTACAAAAATGTGAAATCCCCTCTTCAAGCATCTTCTCAAGTGAATCCATTTTTCTATTTTTATAACAGCATTCAGAAAACTGATCATATTAGAATTAGATTGGGAAAAAAAATTAGATTAACAAAAATATGGTTGCAGGAATGATTTCACAAAATATACTATTTCAAAGTTTGACAGATTGGGACTAAAAAATAGATTCAATTTAACTATGCAAGTAACACTGAAAAAACTAAGCAAAGTTCTTCTCTCACTTACCTCTTTGATCCTCTGGGCATGTCCAAGCCCCCGCATGACTGTAACAAAGACATCTTCATCCAGAGGCGACCCAATCGAGTTGAGCATTTTGTCGAGCACCTTATGCACATCTTCAAAGCGGCGAAAAGAGCAAAGCTTGTGGATTAGGGCACGGTAGGTGGGCTGATTGTGGGTGAAACAAATGGCAAAGAAATTGTATTTATATATATAATGCAGAATGACTCACCTAAAAGTACAGGAAAATGAAAAAGTCAGAAATACTTAATGTGCATAAATACCAACGATAAATGACGGTAAAAGCAGATGAAACCGCTATTATTAAGACAATGGAATCACACTAAATTGGAGAAATTTTTCTAAAAGGAAATTTTGAGGATAAGGAACAGCAAAGGCAACATAGATCTGTGAGAGTAAGGAAATTTTGTGCATGCAAAATGATTCTGGATCAGTAGACTCGTTATTATTTAGATTGTACTTTTTCTGGCGTTTTAGGGATGCTAATACAGCTTCTAGATCGTCGACATCAGGAATTTTATTGAAACCGAATGGTGTCATCTTTCCTGCAGTTCTTACAATTGTACACTCCCGAGAAGGATTTTCCACCTGTATGTTTGAAAGAATTTAGATATGTAGCACAAGGTTTCGTTTATAGGGTAAGTTGAGATAACCAGCTTTATTATACTTGTAACAACGTTATGAATGATGATACTAAAGCATTGATACCAGAGCAAGGGGAACTGATTGTGTCCATTGTCTTTAATCTGCCCTGCCAAAATCATTTATGTGAATGGAAATGTAGTAGCTCAAGGATTTCAATGTTTTCAAAAATGTTTTGCTAGATTCTACAGTAAATGTATTGCGTAGGAACTGGGAAAAAAACAGACATGCTAGAGTGAAAGACAAACCCGTCAAGTTGACAGAGTGTGTTGAGTTCTTGTATCATACAATCCCTTAGTGGTTGTAAAACATGGACTTTCCACCTTGCATCAACACACTGTATGTCTGTCGGTAAAGCATAGCCTTGACCCTAAAAATGGAAGTAATGAACTCTTCATCCAGATTTAACAGCAGCTAAAATACCAAGAAACATCTTGCATAGACAGATTAAGCTAAACAAAACAAAAAAAATTGGGAAGCGACTGAGAATCATATGAGGACTGACCTTCACAGTTGCTGAAATAACATGACGAGCAATCCTAGAAGTGCACGTTCCAAGCACCAATTTTTTGTATCCGTGTTTTACAGCAATCTATGATTTATGATCATACCCATGTTAGGAAAATCCACCTTCTAGATTAAAGCTCAAATATCTCAGAGTGAAAATAAGTTTTAGGCAAACCTTTTGCAAGGATAACATGCGCAAATACAATATAAGATCTCCTCTCCCAGTGACATCAGTAGTAGCATTAAGCAGCTCCATAAGCCTATCTCTTCCATCAGATAAATTGGAAAGATGCTACTGTATGAGAGAGAAACCAAAAAGAAATAACAATGTCAAACTTGAGAAACAAAACAGAAATCCAATCACATAATAATCATCACGAACCATAAGCTAAGACAATTAGATGAATGAACTGGTAACCTAAAATATTACAAAGATTATGCCTTCTACAACTTATTTGAAAATCTTCTTTTGGTGCACTTATCAAAATCTGCTGCTGATGCACACCAAGCAAGATAGTCAAAAACTAATATTTTTTGTTGTTCTTAATTTAATCAAATATAATCAAGTAAGGAGATATAAGATCACACTTTAAGAACACATCAGGTACATAAGTTAAAGTCATTGAAGTCCTGAATCAAGGAAAAAAGAGTTGCAAGGTTAAAGTATAATAAAACCAGTGTCTTGTACTATATCAGCTTCACTCTCTAGTTCTTATCAACTAAAAGGATGGAAGAGTTTAAGTCTTTGTGCACAATTGGGGGATTTCTTCAATGCAGATATAATGGCAACAATAACTTTTCCAAAGATCTAGAATATAGAAATAGACTGAGATTGATTGTTTCTAATATGAGAAATTGAACAAATTACGCAGCCCAAAACATCTACCCAAATCAAATCATGCCTTGACACATGGTTAAAAAACACATATCATTGCTCAAAGAAACTTCATTGCTCAAAGAAAAACACACATCATGCTTTAAAAACAGTTAGTCAAATTTATTAACAACCAAAACACCAAAATTGTGGTTGTAATCAATAACCCAGTCTATTTACTCAATGATACATCCACCTTGTGCCTATTTTTCAAATTGCTATCAACTTAAACCAAAACATCTATGCTTTCATCATTGTTTCAGAACAACAAAGCCCTATATCTGTAACTATTACCTCAAAAGTTACAGAAAAGCACTTCATCACCATAAATCATATTATCACATTTTATAAGAACTTGGCATTGAATAAGCAAAAACTGGAATTTTAACTCTTACCTTACACATCAAGCACTATAAATTTAAAGTAAGTGATGGAACGCATTTGCATAAAGAACACTAAAACTCGAGAGAAATTATTATTACCTTTACAATGCCTCCAAAAAAGTTATTTCATCAGTAGTTACCTCAGGTGGCAAATATACAAAGAAATATTGTATTTAACACAAACCATATTTTTGAAGAAAAATGAGAAGTTGCAGCAATGATCTTTGTACTTCCATCAAATAAGAGGAGCCTTGTATAGTGATCAACATGAAGTATTCATTCACCAAGAAAATGATCTTTGTAATTCCTTCGAAAAAGTACACTTCCTACATGACTGATGCTTCTAGCAAAACCCTTCGAAAATTAAAGTTTCTCCTTGCTCATATATGTACAATTTGAGTATATTTTTATAATAAGCGAATTTCTTAAACTATTTAAGTGTAGTGTTGATTGCCTCTCTTTTTAATTATTGCTGAGAATATAAATAAAGAACCGCAGATGTGCATTATCCTGATATTGAGGAGTGTTTGATTAAATTCCTCAGAGTCTCTTCTAGCTCATAGATGCACAGTATTCCTTGATAAATAAGCAAATTACCTGAAATGTTGAAGTATCATGATATTGAGGAGTTTTTGATTTAATTACTGTGTTTCTTTAGTTATTACTGAGAAATAATTGTTCGCATTTGGTGTGCTCTAGGTTTTGGGTTCTGTACAGGGCTAAGCAAGATGGTCATGTTGTACTGGTGGAGTGCTAGGTTAAATTAGCGTTGCTACCCACCAAAGCCTCCCTGAGAATCCATATCTTGTAGCAAATGGCAACAATCAGGGATAACTAAGGAAAGCTATACTGAATAAAAGCAATGGCAGAAACTGAATCTTGGGGACGAAGATTTAAACTAATCTGGAAACAGAAGTTCAAATGCAGTCGATCAATTTGGTGTGAAATAAAATCAAAGTTGTTGCTTACCATGTCTGTAGCTGCTTCTATACAATTGCTAAGCCTGGAATTAAATTGAAAGCCTAAGCTTCAAATAAACAAATCAGTTCGAGCCGGACTTACTTGACCAGCCATGGCTCGTCCCGCGAGCTGAACTCGGAGTCCTCTACCACTATACAGGTGAGTAACGGCTTGGAGACGGTACCAGTCTCCGTAGTTGACGTCAAGAGAGATCCCGCCGTTCATACTTCCAAACAACCTCTCACGCCGGTAGTCGATAATCAAAGAGTTTGTCTGGGCACCAGGTTTTTCGGTGAAAGTGTAATTTGGATCCGATGAGATTTAGTGTCGATTGAGTCTATTTCGGAATATGAAGAGAGGAGTAAGGTAACGTTTGGGAATTGGGAATTTGGGAATTAAAGACTGTACTGTACTTAAGATAGGAATTGAAGACGGGAAAAGGTTTCAAAGAACTTAAAAGAGGGGAACAGGTTTCAAAGAACAGGTTTCAAAGAACTTAAATGAGTTCCCAATTTCATTTACTTTTGACAACAAACAACCAGTCTTTATATAGATATAAGATATAAGATAAGATATAAGATAAGATACACTAGTATGTGTTTCCGTGACATTCACGGATCGCATGTATTAAATATATATTCTTAGTAGTATAATTATGTTTATACTATTTAGTACTCTATACTTTTTTTATTTTATTTATGGTTTTGTGATTTACTGTTTAAAGTTTAAGTTATAATTAACTTGATAGTAAAATACAAAATTAAAGATATGTATATGAGAAAAGATATACTGAGTACCATGGTAAAATGTTAGAAAAGACTATTTGATATGTTTTAAATTTTATAATATGATAAAAGATTAGATAAGAAATTTTATAATATTTATTTATGGTTTTATGGTTTTATTTTATTTAATTTTCTTATTTGATCTATTTTTGAAACAAAAGATGAAATTGAAAGTAGCAATCGTATGAGAATATATATAAAAAATATGTATAGATAAGATTTGTCAAGTGTATTAGATTATATTTGAAAAATGTGTACAAATTAGATAAAAGTTTTAGGAAAAAGATAATCAATTAATTAAATTAAGATATTTTTTCAAATTTCTTAAATATGTGGCATTTTTTTTAAGTAAAGATGACGTGGAAGATGACATGGTTAATGAGGTGGAATACCCAGAGGCCGACAGATAGGCCAATTGATCATAAGGGCGGCGACATGTGGTAAAAGATCGCTTTGTTTAGTATACGTATAGATGTGGTTTTGGTATACGTAAGTTTTCTTTACCGACACTAATTATACATATAATTACTCTTTCATATAATCGTAATTTTATAAATGCATGTCATATATATATATCTACTATATGTATAGGGGCTTACTATTTGGCACACCCTAAAAGTTTATTTAACACACTCATACATTCGTCACGAAGGTATTTGGTCAGACATTCGTCACGAAGGTATATGGCCAGACATTCGTCACTAAGGTTCGAAGGACATCCGTCACGAAGGTATTGGGGAGATCCGTCACGAAGGTATTGGAGAGATCCGTGACGAATCGTTATTTTAAAAAAATAAAAAATTCAGAATCTTGTAGAGAATTTCAATACGAGTCCGTGCATATAAAATACATCCAAAACGGACATCGTTTGCCATTCCAAAAGCCTCCAAAACAAAATAGACGCATGCGTTAAGTTCGTAAAAGCAAAAACTTATATAAATTTAGTATTTGTATAATATAATTATTAATTATAGTTAAAAATCATGCAATTAAATTTATATACTATAATTGTATATTATCATTTAATATCACTAGTTTATTACTTATAAAGTATAATTATGCATTATGTTTAAATATTACGAACTTAACAAAAACGACTGTTTTGTTTTTAGGGTTTTTGAAAGGGCAAACTATGTACGTTTTGGAAGTATTTTATATGCACGGACTCGTATTGAAATTCTCTACAAGATTATGAATTTTTTTTAAAAAAAAAAAAGATTCGTCACAGATCTCCTCAATACCTTCGTGACGGATCTCCCCAATACCTCTGTGACGGATGTCCTTCGAACCTTTGTGACGGATGTCTGGCCATATACCTTCGTGACGAATGTCTGACCAAATACATTCGTGACGAATGTATGGGTGTTTTAAATAAACTTTTAGGATGTGCCAAATAAAGACTTTGTATGTATATTATGATACATGTATCACTTCTAGAGTATCATTCATTATGGTATGTTTCTATTTTACTTTCATTTCGATCTTATAGTAGATTATACAAGGCTTAGACAATTATTTGATTCAAAGTTGACAACTCTATACATTTTAATTATTATTTTAAATATAAACCCTTGAAGTGGTTATCACATGTTATAGGCGTATTATACCTCGATGTTAGGCGTATTATACCTCGATGTTTTTATATAGATAATATTTATTTTCAGAAATAAGTGACAAGATGATTACATCTCCGGAAGAAGGTGAATATTATCAATGGAAATATAATCTCTCATAGTTGATTATGAAATAAATATAAATATATCATCTCGCGTAGTAGATGATGAAAGCTTCCCACTTATCCTCAAAGTTGACAATTGAGATTTCACGAGATTTTTATTCCTGATGCATAAGGCGTTGAAGAAGATAGTGGGTTCAAGTACAGGCGGTTTTAACCGAATGGTTGTGAGGATCCATGTAGCCATCGAAGGCCAAATTGTGAAGGTGAGGGCCAGCATGGAAGAGGATCGGATCAAGACACCCGTGATTTTCAGACAAATGAATCCACAAGTCAAATTAATCTTTCGGCGTCTATTCCATAATGTGTCAGATAGAGTGTTGAAGAATGATGGCAGACGAATCTGCATGATCGAATATAGGAGGTTGAAAACGTTCTCTTGGTGATGGTTTGAGGAGGAAGTCGATGTAGAAGGCGAGTTCGTGTGCTCGTTGCTGAAGACGGTCGAACGAACTTGATAGGAAAGTGACGTCTCTCTTGACTCAGTCGTCAATCTAGAAAGACTCGCTTGACTCGAATTAGCCCAAGGACTCCACCTAGGGTTCTTTCGAGGTTTGAACGATAAGGCTATGGACACACCAAACACCAGATCGGTTCGTATGAGGCAGAGATATGGACCCACCAACACTCGTTCTCACACGTCGATTCAAACACAAGAAATCCACTTGAATTTAATCCAACAAAACTACATCTAAACAACGTCAAAACTAAGTGATGAATAATTCTCAATTTGTCAAATCGCCTAAAACCCTCCAAAAACACATAATAAATAGCCTTCCCGAATTGCTTGATTCCGAAGAAAGGAAACCCTAGAAAAACCCTTAAAACTTGAATCATGTTCTGATCATGGCGGCCTCGTCTAATCTCAAATGGGGCTCAAATTTAAACACAATGAAGATAAGACCAAGTACGGAAACATATCTAAAGGAGAGCTTATTCCAATCTTTCGTTTGCCCAAACGAACAGAAACAAATTTGGATCTTGCAGCAGTCATATCTTGCTCATTGGGCCTCTATAGGGCTTCAACTTTGGACACAACCAAGATAGGCCAAAGAAGTATACTTTAACCAAATATCTTATCAATTGAAAGCCTGAGACGGCCTGGCCACTCTGCCCTAACTCGGCCCCGTCGTCGTCGTGGAAGTCCTCGTCTTTTCGGAAACTCTTTGTTAGCGGCCTCCAACACTACAAGAAAAAGGACTTTTGGTGACAAATTTATTCGTCGCCCAAAACAATTTTTTTGTTGCCCAAAGTTTTTAGTGACGAAAATAAATTCATCGCTGTGTCGTCGCCTTCCTTCCCCTCTTGAAAGAGAGAGAATAGGGGGCGATTCACTGAAGGTCAGATCTCGCGAGGTGTTGGTTGCGATATCGCGAATATCTGGGCTCCAACAGTACCAAATCCCATATGAGGAAGCTCAACCAAAATTGGCTTGTCATACTTGATTTCAGGTATGCCTATGGTCTTTGTCATTTCGTCGAACATCCGGTGTGCATCAAAATGTTGTTTAAAAGCACCACCAATTTTGTCTCATCTGAATTTCTGACTTGGGCGTTTCATCGAGCAGTTGGCGGGTAACCTGATATGAAATCCAACAAGTCAATAATTATATACTTGAGTTCATAAATTCCATCCTAGCATCATACTTCCTTTGAGAAAAGATCCACAATATCAAATAACAACACGATGGAGATTCGCGATAGGTGACAAAATCTGAATTAACATCAACCAAGCTCATTCCAAGCAGTCGATCGATCATAAAACCCTAAGCCACTCATAAATTTCAATAAATTCCAAAAAACGAGCAGTAAACATAAGTAGAAAGTGACAATACCTCAAAAAACGAATCTATCGAGGAAGAAACGAACGCAAGGGAAAGATGCAGCGAAAAGAGAGGAATAACAACGAATTTTCCGTACTCAGGATATGACTCCTGTTGCCAGTCGACGTAAGAGGCGAAACCTAAGAGCGCCATTGCCGAATAAGAAAGCGAAAGCCCCAATCGGAAACTGCAAACTTTTGATAACAACGACAGTTAACGGAAGAATTGGAAATGTAGGATCGGAGGGAAGAGACACCGGAGAAGATAACGGAGCTTGGGATGCTCCGGAAAGTAGGTGATGACGAGATTTGGGCTCCGATTTGAGATTCGGAGGAAGGTGAGATCGGATACGGGGTCGTATACAAGTATCGGTTTCTGACTTTCTATTTCGTTTCTATATTTACTTGTTCATCTCTGCTGAGTTGCTGACAAATTGACAAATTGACAAATTTATCACTATGTGCGACAAAACTCAAATTCGTCATAAATATTATCACTATGTGCGACAAAACTCAAATTCGTCATAAATGTTATCACTATGTTCGAAGCACTCTTGAATCCGTTTCATCTCACACTCCATGCAGTAATTCATGAGTCCCAACTGATTTTCTTTAACGTTCATGACTTCTTGCTTGCCTCTACTTTCAGCGGTACCCTCAAGGGAACCCTCCAAGGGTAGCTTCATACATAGAAAGGTCTCGTCTTTCACATCCGAGGTTGAAAATCGAACTTCTTCCACGTTCTCCTCGTGTTCCTCCTGGCAAACCTCCTTGGGTGACTCCTCCAATTTATCCAACAACCTGGAGGTGGTGTCGGAAGTCGCTGGTGCTTGACGGGGAGTGGATAATGTCGGTGTCTTGGGCCTACTTCCGCCTGATGCATTCTTCTTAGGTAGGGACTCAAAAATTTGAGTAACGTTCTGTATAAAGCTCTCAATTGAAGCTTCAACACCCGGTCAGGTTTCCCAAATGGTATAAGTTTCCACATCAGACGTACCTGCAAATTTATCGATCTGAACCTTAGCTTGCGGATGAGATGCGGGTCGTTCAAGTTGTTGGTCGAAGTCCTGATAAGCTGAGGCTTCTCGTCATGGTTGCAGGTATCCTGCATGGATTCTGTTGCCTGATCTGACCACGGTAGTTACCTCCTAGGGGAACATGATTGGAATTCTGAAATGGTTCCCCTGGTTGTAGCTGACGATTCTGAAGTTGATCGAACATGCGAGGACGTGGAGGGGGTGTCTGATGGGGAAGATCTTCCTCTTTTTTTCTTTTCTTTTTTGATTTTTGGTAATTGATGGGGAAGGGCAAGGAAGCCACTCGGCCGACCCAAATGGCCTGCCCACTTGGCGCGGTGCGCGTGCCTCGATCCGAGTGAGATCCCGTCCGATCTGTGGGTCCCGCCTCGCCGATTTGGCGGGCTTCTCTCGTTTCTTCTCCTGCAATATTGTTAGCCCACTTGAAATAAAAGAGAAAAATTAGGTTAACGTTAAATTTCGCAGCCTAAAGCTCGAAATTTCTCACGCTTTCCCGTTATGGAAGTTTCTCTCTCGGTTTTGGCTGGAGATGGAGGTTCTGGCTAAAAATAGTTTCTTCCAAGAAATCCAAAGAAAACTCAGTTGAGATTATGCTGAAAAGAATTTTCGAACACTAATTTTCGTAAGAAAACGAAAAAAATGCAAGATGCAATTCGAAAATCTCTAGAGCCGCCCCCGGGCGGGAAAATGTCGGGGCGGAGTTCGAGGCTACTATCCCAACTCACTTGACTAGACCCCTGGGACTTCTCAAGGCTATTAGCCCGAGTCCTGCTCAACCTAAAACAAACAAGGCTACTAGCCTAAAATGTTCTCGCCTTAGCCGGATTTCTCTTCGGCTAGTCGGGTTATTAAAAACTCATTTTTTTTATTGGCCGACCGGCCGTGTAAGGGTATGGAGCTTGAAAACGCTTCCCGCTCGTTTTCACATTTCAAAATTCGAATTAAAAAAAAAAAAAAATTGATTTTCTTCCAAAAATAGTTGCACAAAATCCCAAAAGAATATCTCAAACCTAATTCTTCCTTGATTTATGGGTGGTCAGGGTAAAAAGGGATTAGGGTTTGGCTACCCTGGTCGTCCGTCGTCCGGGCTGAGACACTGCTCGCTCCCTCGGACACACTCTCCTCTCCGGCGCTCGTTACACGTTCTTGAGGAGGCTTTGGCCGAAATTTAGTATTACCCTCTCGGCTTAAGGTAGAAATGAACAAATGATGGCAGACAAATCTGCAAGATCGAAACTATAACGTTTTACCTCGTTTAGCTCTGATACCAAATGATGGCAGACGGATCTGCAAGATCGAATATAGGAGGCTGAAAACATTCTCTTGGTGATGGTTGAGGAGGAAGTCGATGTAGAAGGCGAGTTCGTGAGGTCGTTGTGGAAGACGATCGAACGAACTTGATAGGCAAGTAACGTCTCTCTTGACTCAGTCGTCAATCTAAAAAGACTCACTTGACTCGAATTAGCCCAAGGAATCCACCTAGGATTCTTTCGAGGTTTGAGCGATAAGGCTATGGACACACCAAACACCAGATCGGTTCGTATGGGGCAAAGATATGGACTCACCAACACTCGTTCTCACAAGTCGAATCAAACACAAGAAATCCACATGAATTTAATCCAACAAAACTACAACTAAACAACGTCAAAACTAAAAGTGATGAATAATTTTCAATTTGTCAAATCTCCTAAAACCCTCCAAAAACACATAATAAATAGTCTTCTCGAATTGCTTGATTCCCTAGAAAAACCCTAAAATCTTGAATCTTGTTCTGATCACACTAGTAGAAAAAACACCTGTTGAGGCGGGCAAAAACCCCTCTGTTGAGGCGGGCAGGGGTCGCTGCAACTGAGGGGGCTGCAACAGGTCATATGGTTTTTGAGGCGGGCGCGGTACGCTGCAACAGACTGGTCTGTTGAGGCGGGCGCTTAAATGCCCGCCTCAACAAGTTGTTTTGCAGGTATATAAAAAAAGCTTTTGTTGAGGCGGGCGCTTAAATGCCCGCCTCAACAAGTTGTTGTGCAGGTGTAAAAAAAAACTTTGTTGAGGCGTACTTTTGAGTGTACGCCTCAACAAGTTTAATTATTATATTAAAAAAAAACTTTGCTGAGGCTGAGCCTCAACAAACCCATTTCTACTTGAGAAAAAATATTATTTTCTATTACAAAACACTACAATTTCTGAATCTGTTTACACAATTAAGATTGTAAACAAATATTTTCTACATCGACTCGGGTTCATATGCATTCCGGCTGACATCCATGGATTTGAAGTTGTGCTATTATTCTTTTTCCTCATCTTCTTACACCTGCAAACAGCAAAAATAGCAAAAATACCTGGGTCAGTAGTGTTTCCTCCTCTTTGTTGCTCAGTTTTTCAAGTGTTTTGTTTCAATGTCTGTTTTATGCATAAACTTGTAGGTAAAGATTAGAAACATATAGTGCAAATTGAGAGGGTAAGCAAGAACCTTCCCAGCAGACATCGCTAAATCGCCTAACTGTTTCCACTTTGATTCACTGTGAACTTCCCAGCTGGTTGAGGCTTCTTAAAGAGCCAGTTGATAAGAAGAGAGTCCATTAGGATCTGCACAAACAGATCATATAACTTTCTGGTTAAGTCGAATCGAATTGGAAAATATACAAAAATGACTATCAGGAAATTGAAATTAACCTGACTCAGATGTGCTGCAACACAAGGAAGAGTGAGCAACCCAGATGCACCAAGAGATCCATCTAGTTGATCCACAACTGCTATTAACACTGGCAGAGTTTTCTGCCAAAAACATACAAAGAATCGAAAATCAAGTCTCGGTAGGATTATGCATGATGAATGCGAAAAACGCTGCAATTACTGCAACAAGAGTGATATGAACTTCCTAGCAGAACCACATGCAAAACGCTGCAATAAGATAATAAGGTAAAGTTAGTTGTCAAGAGATGTCCAGTTTATGCTAAGAGATTGAGTATATGCAGTGTGTACATGCTCATTACTGCAACAAGAGTGATATGAACTTCCTATTAAACTGAAAGCAGGGATAAAGGTCAATACTATAATACAATCTTCGAATTGAAACTTCATTCACAGACGTCGATTATACTGAGACAATAATACAGGAATGCTTATATTTTCCCTCGAGTAAGCACCAAACCATTTTTAATTACTTCATTGAGACCTCACTTATAGCACATGATAGAGTACACAAGCAGTAGGTGTTATTAACTTCTACATTTTTCCATATTTTGGGACACGATAAAGATTTGAGGAAAAGCTAGACTGTTACATATGAGAATAAGTAGTTGCACTGAGAAAAAATTAGAAGTTTTCTATTGCTTAAGAAACATATTCACAAACTGGAAATTTTGTGAATAACTGATTCTAAGGGAGCATGTAGGAAATGATTGAAGGTCGAACAAACAATCAATCAACAAATCCATCCACTTTTCTACAACATCGTCAAGTTTAATAGCTTCAATTAGACATCTCAAGCAAATTTTAGATGAGTTCTCAAATATTTGCACATAGATGGTGAATTGAAATATTTGCATATTTTAGAGAAAATGACTAAATGATGAACTTGGATGCATAGCTAAAGATCAGATAAATTCTTCAAATATTTGCACAGAAAAGCTCAAAACAGAGAATTTAAGAAACTAAGCTACCTCTGCGCATATCACTTTCATCCAACACATCATCGTGCATTAAGCTAGCAGTGTGTATCACCTCTATGATTTCTGCCAAACGGCAATGTTTAGTTGTAAGCTCCCTGTTTCACAAGAACCATTCAAGTTAATCTTCATTCCTCAGACTATTATAACTCTGAAGAGGCAAGAAAAAAGTAAACAGGATTGCTTACTTTAATCCTACAAGCTCTGTTGTAGCCCAAGATACAAGGAACACCATAGCGGGTCTCATCCTCTTCCCTCCTGCACCAAATATTTGTTTCGCTGCTTACATCAGTACAAGGTTTTCTGCAGCAACAATCTAGCAGTAAAAACAGATTTCATACGAATTAATGCTAGATATTTCACTCTCAACACATTAAATTTTCTGGCTGTACAAGTTCCTTAAATTGCCCAAATTAGAATGAACTACAATAACCTGAACTTTGCATCAAATCCCAAACAGTTCTTCAAGCAAATTTTAAGAGCCAACACTAAAATCAAACCCAGAAATTACCAATAATCCTCTGAAAGCAGTTTGGATACGAGTAGCAGCCCAATCTTCTCTAACAGCCCTAAAATCCCTAGGAGGAGCTCGAACAACAGCAGCATAGCCTGAATGAAACGCGTCGTTTCGAGAAGGCGAATCCGCGCCTTCAGACGCTACTTCAGCTCGATGACGACGAGCTTTGAACCCCTTCTTCCATGTGCTCAGATCTCCAGATGGAGTTCTCCATAGCTTCCATTTCTTCCCTTTACCTCCACCCACCTTCTCCTAAACAAAAAACAGTACATGAGCCTAGACAAATTTGAAATCAGAGAGATGGGAATTAGGGTTTTGCTTACATCTACGGTTGTGGGTTGTTGTTTGTCCAGCTTCTTGAAGCCAATGAAGGTCTTCATCCAGTTTGCAGAGCCTAGACCTAGATCGAGGGTGAGAAATAGAGATCGAGGGTGAGGTTGAGCGTTGCAGAGGATGATTTCTCTTCCGACCTTCAGTGTCGATGGTGCACATCGAGTTGCAGAGGAGGTGCTGGAGGGTGGCGAGAAAGAGCTGGGTGCTGGAGGCGAGAAGGAGGAGGAGGCGGGAAGCGGAGGTGGGTGCTGGAGGCGAGTAGAGGAGAGAAAGGAAGGCTAGGGTTTTTTTGTTGCCAGGGTGGAGAGAAGGAGACTACTTAGGAAGAATGTGTAGTAGCGTAAGAATTGTAGAGGCGAACTCAAGTTGAACGCCTCAACAACCATATTTTTTAATTGAGAAATAAAATAATTTTTGGGTTCTGTTGAGGCGGGCGCCTACCTGCCCGCCTCTAATTTCTTTGTCGCAGCTGTTGAGGCGGGCGCCTACTGACCGCCTCTAATATTTTCGGTGATTTAGAGGCGGGCGCATTACTGACCGCCTCAACAGGTCAAAAACACCCATATTTGTTGAGGCGAACGAAAAGTTGTCCGCCTCTAAAGCACCTGTTGCAGCGAACTAAACGACTGACCGCCTCAACAGATAGTAGAATAAGACTTTTTGCGGCGGTTTTTAAGGTGCCCGCCTCAACAGGGGGGCTGCAACAAGTGTTTTTTCTACTAGTGTCATGGCGGCCTCGTCCAATCTCGAATGGGCCTCAAATTTGGACACAATGAAGATAAGCCCAAGTAATGAAACATATCCAAAGGAGAGCTTATTCCGATCTTTATTTTTCCCAAACGAACAGAAACAAATTCGGATCTTGCATCAGTCATATCTTGCTCATTGGGCCTCTGTTGGGCTTCAGCTTTGGAGACGACCAAGATAGGCCTAAGAAGTATACTCTGACCAAATATCTTCTCAACTGGAAGCCTGAGACGTCCAGGCCAATCTGCCCTAACTCGGCCCCGTCATCGTCGCCGTGAAAATCCCCGTCTTCCTAGAAACTCTTTGTTAGCGGCCTCCAAACTTATTAAGGTTTTCCAATATAGTAAGTCTTCGTAATGGGGCCCTTGAGAGCTCAACCATACAGCCATGGGTTCCAAAGACGATCTGAATGACGTCACTCTTCTTGACGTTGCTCTTGCCGCTACATTCATCTGACTCCTTATGTCGACGTCTGTGATCTGAGTAGTGGTGGTCCTACGTATATCAGCAGTGGATATCCTACGTACATGAAAGAAGTTGTGGGCGATTGGGGAGAATATAAAGGTGAAGAATTTTGAGGTAAATTGCGATGATTAATGAATGCGAGAATGCCAGGGCCTACCGTGCATCCACGAGATAGTGAAACATATTATTGATGATAAGGCAATCAAGCTGAATGAGATCCACAGATTCTGGAGGCAGATACAACGGGATAGAATTGAACTTGATGACAGAGAGATAACTGAATGAGATATCGAAAACCATGCGGGAGTTGAAATTCATTGAGCTCAACGAGAGATGGCAAAAGGGGGAACTTCCAGAAAGTCAGTGGTCTCAGCTAGCGGACTTGTACACCATGTTGGAGTATCTGCATCAAACTATTGCGGTGGAGCCGACGGGATATGCAGACCAAAAAGAGCCGTTGGAAAGAAGTGGGGAAGCGAGAGAGAGAAGAGCGGATTTTAGTACGCAAGGGAAGAGTTAGAGAAAAACGATGCGGCAAAGGCGAAGAATAAGGAGGTTAGGGGAAAGGGAAAACAAAAGGCAACGCAACCTACTTCCACTGAATGTACTATAATTGGGGAGTTTGAAGTTGTTGGGTGCACTGCAGGAGAGGGCTCGGATTATCAGATTGCACTGATACAGATGAGTTTGGATCTGGACCAGAGTTCCCTCAACCGAGAATGACGAAATGTGGGGTAGACTTCGGGGTTGGCAATATTGATCTCTTCATGTTTCCATACATTGTAGATGCGCAAGACGTGAGTGTAGATGGACATTGTGGATACCGGTCTCTATCTATGTTGTTGGGGTTCGACCAGTCTGAGTATCATCTCATCCGCTTTGAACTAGCTTCAGAGCTTTTATAGAACAGTGATATATACAAACAAGTGATGACCAACCGACACCCGGATTTGACAAACAACTTCGAAGCTCTTGTTGAAGAGGTCAACTATATCAGGTCACCTTGTCCCTCAAAGTACTCGTTGAGTATGCCCATGAATGGATTAGCATTTTCCACTCAGTTTCAAGTTGGTTTGATATACTTATCCAAAGTTTGCTTAATAATGAGGGTGTATCAATAAAGATCCAGTTAGGGTTTGATGATTTATGGAATGGCTCGTGTGAGCTTCAGAAACCACTACATACCGGTATGATTTTGACTAAAGTATTTGTGTTTTCACTCAATTTTCTTGATGCTTAACATAATATTTATGTTTTAACATTTAGGTGTGTCTTAGAGAAGATTGTATGATACCATCCGTTCCTGGAGTTTGGCGCATGTTCAAGGATCCTAGTGCGAATGGATTGGATTGTGTGTTCGAGCTGAGAATGCAGCAGTGGAAAGACTATCACATTAGTTATGGTAGTATAGATGTTGATCTCTAGTGAATAGAGATGTGTTGAATGTTTCACCTTTTGTAACTTTAAATGACTTGTCGTGTATGCTTTTGAGATTGTAGTTGGTGTGACAGAGGTATTGTCTTGTCTTGATGACTTGTCTTGTATGTCTTGTCTTCTTTATACGACTTGTCTGTTTTGACAGGGGTATTGTCTTGTCTGTTTTTTTAGTTTTTTAGATGGGTTAAGTGAAACAAATTCTGATAAACTACAAGAGATTTCAGATAAATTAAAACAGAAAATCCAAAAACTACAACAGAGTCAACATAAATTAAAACATAGAATCAAGAAACTGCAACACACTTAGCATAAATTAAAACAAACTCATTAGAAAATAAAACAAACTCATTCTTGAAATAGAAACTAAAACAGACTTACCAAAGACTAAACACCTTACAAGACACACAACATTACATATTAACAGAAGAAACCTAAGAACATTAATCAGAAGCACAAGCAGATTCCTCAGGAAAGTACTATGAAACAAAATATTTGGCTGTGTCCAAATCTGACGACCTTTTGAAGATTTTCAATTTCGCTTTCATGTCACTATTTTCCTTTAACAATTTTGCCATGACATAGAGATGATGATGGTCATATTCTGGACAAGAAACATGATCCTGAAGTTACATCCTCATGTAACATACCTTTGGCCATAGTTGGCCGGTTTGTTCTTGTCATTAGCACTGAACACCTTCACTTGTTGGAAATACCTTTTCATGGGACACTGGATAATGTTGCATGCTGGTGGTACTGAGGATGATGAAGATGATGCCATGTTGGTTTTGAATTTGTAATACAAAGTAAAAAAACATGTTAGAAACAAGAAAAATAGCAAACCAAAAACAGTGAAAATGGGAGCTTCAATTCAAATACAGAGTATAACTTCAAACCTATTTTTTTTACGGCACAATGAAAATGAGAGCTAAATGAGATAATAGGGTTTGTTGAGGCACTGAATTTATAGATGATGTTTTACTAGGTTTTCTTAGTTTTGGGCTGATGCAGAAAAAATGCCCAATAACCTAATGAAAGCAGGCCAATTTTGAAATCCAGTCCAATTAGAAGATGTGTTAGATAAGTTTAAGTGGCCTTGAGGATGGGCTCGTCAGCTCGAGCCTATCCTCAAGGCCACCAACCTTCGAAGAGAGAAACAAGTTATCCTCATTTAATTGGAGTATAACATGTCTTGCACGATCTATGTATGCATGATCGATCCAATCCCTCCATAAGCACCCTCCATCTTCATCAAGAGGTTTCCATACCCTATCAGGACATCCCCTACCTTCTCATGTAGTTCACTTTGTCATGACTGAATTGTTTAGTACACATCTTTACAGTAGGTTGTTTCCCACACCAGCACACTCTCTGTCCAGGATCCCTGATTGTCCTGTCAAAGGAAAAAATAAACAAAACAATAAAAATAAATTCAGGCAGGATGAAAGTGTGTTATTAAAACCACACAACTATGAACTTGAATGCGTAATCAAATTTACAGTTTTTTACTCTGTAAGAGATAGAGGCGCAACTGGTAGATGAAGTGATTTAGGGTTGTGTTGTGGATGTATGGAGTTCGTCAGTTTTGGCCTTTAATTTTGTTCGTCAATTTTGCATTTAATCCGTTCGTGGTTCATTCTCGCCTCTTTCGATTTGTCAATGTTGCCCGATCCATAGTTAACGATCCAGAAGAGGTTTATCGAGAATTCAAAACCCTAATTAACTCCGACGATTTGGATTCCCTCAAGCAAATGAAACACCTGATGTTTGTCTCTTTCTCTCGATTCAACCTAACTTTATCACCTGATGAAACACCTGGTGTTTGAATGACGATCAATTTAAGAAATTAAGTATTGCGTATCGCTTATTGAAAATATGATCATCTCATTGAGTTCATGCTCTATAGATTCAGTTAATAGTTATTTATCATCCCCTTCCTCATACTCAACTTGATATATCCGAAAAAAGAAAAGGGCTTTATCGATTCCTCAACATTATCAAAAGCTTGAATCCAAACCTATTTTTTCCTGTTAATTATTCGTTTGCATTTCATTATTTCTTGAATCAACATTTTCATTATTTCTTGAATCAACATTTTTGAAACTGCTTTATTTTTCTTGTGCGTCGGGTCTTTTTTCCGAATTATTTTACTACTTTATTTCTTCCACTATATCTATACATTTACAAGAGCATGAAATCAAAAATCATGGATACTTATCCGGACGCCTACAATTCATATTTCTTCTTGTTTCAGCTCTGAAATAACATGTTTGTCAACAACTTTGATTTTATCTGCCTTCAATTTTGATTAAAACATAGATTTTATTTTCTTTAATCCTTCTTTAAGCCAACTTTCAAATCAATCTCAATATCTTGGACTTTGAATTATGGTAAACTTGGATCCAAACAGTCCTTAGATCCAAACAGTCCTTCAAGATCTGTGGAGCGCGCTCACACGAGATGTAAGAGAATGCAAGAGAAAAGAGTTGGCACAATGATGAGGTGCAGCCGATCAGGGTTGTCGAAATTACTGAGTTCGACACTAGTAAGGTTCGCAGAGTTTGAAGTCCTCTTCTCCAGTTCTCCATCTTCTTCGTACCCGCCTTCCTTCTTTTTCAATGATCAGGTAAGTTGAAATTTTGTTGATTTTGGGTCATCTCATTTGTTTAGTTTTAATTTGGCTGATTTTCTTTCTAGAATTAGATATGAATCATCTACTAAAAGATTAAAGCAAACCCTTCAGGGGCTTCTATATTGCCGCTATGAAAACAAAATTTAAAACCAAATCCCGTTCTAAAACCGCTGTCATCTTCGTAACCGCCCCACTCTTCTTCAATTATTCCTTTGAATCCTCTTATTCCTCCGCCCACAATCTAAAATCGCTCCACCCATTTCTCTCTCTTGCTCTCCATCTTCTCCTCCAACTCCTTCTTCGTCGTCGTCACTCTTCGGCTACTTCCCCTCTGGCTCGGAAACCTAATTTACCTCTGCCGCCTCAACCTCCAAGGCTCCCTTCTTGCTCAAGTCGTACACCGGGCTGGTGATGGCGTTTTCGGTGTTCTTCAATTCCACCCGTTGTAATCCTTCTCTTCCGGACTTCACCAACACCGTGAATCCCCAGGATTTGACCTCTCTGTGCTACGTCGTCGAAGACGGAGTTTTCGCTCTCTTCCTTTGCCTCTTGTGACGTACAACAGGTTGTTTGCATTTAGGTTCCATCTCGGCCCGTTTATCGTATTCTGTAAGTACCGTTTACTCAAATTCTCGTCAATTTGCAAATTTAGGGTTACAAAGATTGAAATTCGTATGTAACTGGATTTTAGGGTCCAATTTAGGGGAAATATTAGGATAAAGAGTGGTGTACGCGGCGTTCAATTGCATTTTAAGGTGTTACCTACTACATTAAGTTCTGATTCAGGTTAGCTTTAATGTAAATTGTGATTTATAGGATGAAGAAGTCGGCTGGAAATGTTGTGGAGGTTGATAAATTCTTTGGCTGCTCCTCTTGAAATACTGTGATAGTGGGAGAATGAAGGTGTTGTGATCTCGATTAGATGGATGAATACAACCTTAACATTCTCCAGATATGCCCTCACTAAAGGTTCCGTTTTCACTACATACCTTTAATTGAGTACCTTTAATTGAGTGTTGATGTTGAGTGCTTGGCATGGAATCCAAATACAGAACACTCTTTTGTTATGAGCACTTCTAAACTTGATATTTCATTCTTCGTCTCTTGATTGTTGCATTGATTAGGCATTGTGTTGGCTTGTGCTTTTTGTTGCAAATATGGAAACCGAGTGGAGATCACAGTCGAAGTGCATGTATTCTTGGTGGTGGGCTAGTCGTATTATCATAAGGAATTCAAAATGTTGCAGGAAAATCTTACAGGTATGATTCATGTTGGTTTTGTTCAGGGATTTCCGTTTAGAGATTACACAATTTTAATATTTGTAGGAAAATCGGTGTATGTTCATTGCTGCTATTTTTCCCTTGAAGTTGTGTTCATAACATTGGGTTTATTTATCTTGAACTATTATTCCTAAAGTGGAACTTTTGATTTAGTATAACAAGTTGTTTCTTCGATGAAGTTCTGAATTTTTTTAAATTTTTGTAGCATGAAGTTGCTTTTTTCTTTTCAATTCCTTTAATTCTTTAATTGCGTAGTAGTCAAATGTTTCTCTTATGGAATTGCAGCACTTCTACTAAGCATCTGTATGAGTAGATATGTAAATATTAACGTTAAAAACTCAAGGCACTATGCTATAAACAAATTGTAGTTGAAGACAAGTTTTTTATAACTAACCTAGAATGTCTAAACTTTCAGTAAATAGGTGATGTGCTTTTTGGTAAGTGTAGTATGCTGAGGGATTTTTATTAGTCTTCAACCTCCAAATTTTGTCGTGGTTAATTTAGATCTGAAATCTGGATTTGTCCTAATGGTTTACTGTTTGTATCCTTGCTGAATATTTAGGTGCACTCATTGAGAGAATATAGAAGGGGTTAATGTACAGAGTTAGCTCGTCTATAGTAGTCAAATGTTTCTCTTATGGAATTGCAGCACTTCTACTAAGCATCTGTATGAGTAGATATGTAAATATTAACGTTAAAAACTCAAGGCACTATGCTATAAACAAATTGTAGTTGAAGACAAGTTTTTTATAACTAACCTAGAATGTCTAAACTTTCAGTAAATAGGTGATGTGCTTTTTGGTAAGTGTAGTATGCTGAGGGATTTTTATTAGTCTTCAACCTCCAAATTTTGTCGTGGTTAATTTAGATCTGAAATCTGGATTTGTCCTAATGGTTTACTGTTTGTATCCTTGCTGAATATTTAGGTGCACTCATTGAGAGAATATAGAAGGGGTTAATGTACAGAGTTAGCTCGTCTATAGGCAAGTGCTTTTATATTTTAGTCTTCCCCCCCCCCCCCCCACTTGGCTTTATGAAATATGAATTAACTGTTTAATTAGCGGTGAGTTGAGTAAATGACCTTTATGTAACGTTTTTATTAAGAAACTAACCACCTTAAAAACTGACCCCCTCTCCCAAGTTTCTAATTATTTTAATAATATATTTTTAGTGACACTTTTTGACTAATGACACTAATTTAGTAATGACATTTTTACACTAATGACACTTATGTTTTAATGACACTTTTATACTAATGACACTTATTTTGTAATGACACTTCATACTAATGACACTTTTACATTAATGACTATTTAACGCTAATGACACCTTCAAATTAATGACACTTTTAAATTAACGACTCTTTTAAATTAATGACACTCTTAGAATTACGATATTTTCATATTGTTTTCATATAGCACTTTTGGTCAAAATGACATTTTTATGTATCGAATAAAAAGTGTCATTACACTCACAACCCCACATTAAAGGGTCATTATATTAATAAAATATGTCATTATATTCATAGAAATTGTCATTACACAATTAAAAAGTGTTATTACACTCCTCGCACCAAATTAAATTTGTCACTAAAACCACATTAAAAAGTGTCATTATACTCACAAAACCAAAAAGACACTTAACCACATTAAAAATTGTCATTACACTTATAAAACCACATTAAAAAGTGTCATAACAGGGAATGTATCAGTTGTATACAAATATCATTATTTCATTTCATGTGGGTTCAAGTTTCTTAAAGACAGTATGATCACAAAATGTAGTAGCAAAGGATAGTAGAGGATATTATTAGCATGAGAGAAACATACGTCGAAAAGACCGAGAATCTCATTATAACATGATTTGTATCTGCATAAATTACTGTTCTTCCATTAAATAGGCCTCCGGCCTCCCTGAAGACGATTTACACCAGACTTGACATGGAAATGCTCTACTTCTACATCAACCTCCCAATAAGATGTGTTTTTTATCGCTTCAGCAGCCGTTAACACATACTGAATCAAAACATCTCTTAACAAAAAAAAAATACAATATAACTATGCAGAAAAAACAATACAACAAACCAAGCAAACCAACTGAATAGCAACTCAGCATCATATTTCCTTTTTATTAGTTTAGTCAATGAAGAACACACAATCCCAAGTCCCCAACAGTGTCATATTATGTAGAAAAGACAATACAAACAAGCAAACAGATCAACTGAATAGCAACTCAACATCATAGATGAACACCCCAAGCTAGGGTTTGATGCAAGGTGCGGAAAACAACAGGGTATTTTTAAGGCGATCCCGGCTCGTTTTCCTCCGGTGGAGACGCGGAGGCTTTCTAGATCTCGGGAGGGTTGAGATTTAGACTCGAGATGATTGAGAGATTGAGCGTCGAGGACTTTCAGGCGACAACAATGGTGATTCGATGAATCTAGCGATGGAATCGTGGCTAGAGGAGAAGTTCGTCGGATAGTCGAGATTGTAACCTTGGTTGAGTCGAGACGGAGGATCGGAGGAGTGAGCGGGGTGTCGTCGGAGGAGATGTTCGTCGAAGAGTCGGAGGAGTGAATGACGAAGGTGAGGGCAAGGCGGCGAATTGTAGTGTTGAGGAGAAAGAAATAAAAATAAGTAGTGTTTATATTGGGGCTACAGGAAACTAATAGAAATTACAAGGGGCTGGTTTTTTTAATTTAAAACTTTTAAGAGGCCAATGGACCACACTTACTCTTTAATCAGACCTTAAAATGCTTTTCTTTACCACATTATCATATTACCTTAGAACTAAAAATAATCTGGCAGTCAGTGCTATTTTCCATTTATTGGTTGATGATGTAGCCAATTCTATAAAACTGGATACCTATACAATTTGAAGTCACCTTTGAATTCGCTATATTTATATTCAGCATGTCTATTGTCAGGTGTATACTATTATTGGAGTATTATGTCAGGTGTATAGAAGTTATTTTTTTTTCTTCATTTTTTCCTACAGGTCGTCCCTTCTATTGCTATTGCATTTGTGTGTTACGAGGTAGTGAAAGATCTTCTCGGGGTCGAAATGAGGATATCAGACTGAAGCAATGATCAATTGGTGGAATACTACCCAGCAGAACTCAAAGTAGGAGGTAAAACTTAGAAGAAACTAATTATTTTGGATTTAAAATACTGTTGAGTTGAATTCTAATAACTGTTGTTGCTGCTTCCAACTTTCAGTGGGTTCTCTGAAAATTTCTAATCATTATCAAATTCCCATCCACACACTTCAAAAGTTGCTCAACAATGGCAAGTAAGTAATTTAAGTTATTTTCTTTGAATTTTGTGAAATATGTTGTCAAGGATTGGTGTTTTCCGCAATTCGTTGCTCATCTTTGTTGATTTTAGGTCATTTTATGTTAGTTCCCACCTGGACGAGAAATTAAAATTTGTTGTCAAGTGTTGGTGTTTTGTGAATGGTTTGAAGTAGAAATTAAAATACCCGACTCTTTTCAGATGTAAACAATTCAACGAGTCGATCTCAACGACGTTAAAAGCTCGGTAAGTTTTCAACCACTTTTAGAGTTTAATTGAGCTTTGATTTTGTTAGTTTGTCGGAGTTAGTACTGAATTTGAAGCTAGAAATCACATGTTGTTGCATAGTTCGTAATATTTTGAAATTATATTTGTTTGCTTGTCTGCTTGTCAGCTTTGTTGAGTTTCTTTTATGGATAAATATTTCACCATTATATAGAACTTTGTTTCTTAGAGTATTTTCATTTTATGCTCCAAAGAGAAAACTTTGTTTAGTGATCAGTCAATGCACTTAAAAAATTGTGGTGGAATCTGTATTGCTTACAATGTGTACATGAATATACTTAATTTGTTGTCTATGCGACTTTTTCGTGTATGATACAAAATTTACATGAATATTGTACTTTCTTTTCCACGGCTTCGTGGCAGAGCAGGAAGGTAAGGAGATCGAGGCTCAAGTCGAGAAGTTTGTTGCAAAGTAAGAGTTTTCTTTTACTCGATCATCAATTATAAATGTTGGACTATTTCTTTTTCAGTTTGATCCAAATTCATCAATTCTAGATGAACTTACCTCAAATTTGACCCATCCAGGTAGCCTCCTCCTTTTCAATACTCGTATATCCTTCTACTGTTCTCTGCTGCAACTTTATATCCTGTTGCTACCAAATGTTATATTTTTTTACTACCAAAAATGATGCTTTAATATTATATTTAGCATATTGGATGCAACTCTTTACATGGTTGTCGGGATGAAAAATATGTGGATGGCTAATTCCTGTAAAATATTGTCCATTCTTTAGCAGTAAAAAAAAGTTGCGGACATGGTATATCCATGTCATTTTGGCGGTGCATTTGCATTTTCTAAAGAAATGAATTAGCTACAAGTATGTATATATATATATATATATATATATATATATATATGTTTTGGTAATTCGTTTTCCTTTATTATGTCAACCTTATCAATGCAAGAATTTGTTAATTCAAGCTTCTGTGTTTTATTTAGTATAACAACATATATAAATGAAATTCTCTTTTTTGGATTACTACAAACATGGTATATCCATGTCAAATGAACGATTTCACTGTTGAAGTCGGGCCTCCATGGCCTCCACAACCTCGGCGACATCGCCAATAGTTGCATATACAACAAGTGATTTCTTTGTCATTACTATGGTTTATATCCTCTATTTACAAGAGTGACTTCTCTTTTTCCATCTGAAAGAAATCATCATGTGTACCTCTGTCATTTTCGTTGATCGATTATGTTTATAAATTTAGCTTTGTTGAGGCTACATTATGTATCGGAAGGTCGTAAAGTTAGCCCCAATCCAAATTTAAAAACGCCTATTTAATAATGTTAAACTGACTACAAATAGTTGGAGGGGCCGCGCTTCGCACGGGATCCCGGATCTAGTCACAAATATGAGTATATGAATACTTAACAAAAAACGGTACATTAACAACAATTTCAATGAACATATCCTAAGAGAGTAAGAAGAAATCGCTTTAAACAAAGAGTGGATACTGGATACATACACATTATACTTATAGAACTCGTATGAACATAGCATTTTTACGTTTGTATTTGAACATAAGTCCCGCACAAATTTTTTCGCATTTGTAATTCATCAATTATACCTTGTCTTGGTATTATATGGTTTTAATGAAATTTCTTTACCTAACAATGTGCACTTTTCTTTCCAAAAACGGGTTAAGTAACCCGGTTTGGTTACTTATCAAAGGTAAGTAACCCTGTTTGTTGAAGGAGGGGTAACTAACCCTTTTTTTATACATGCGCGCCTCCTATTTTCCTTCTCCTCCTTCATGACCGTCTTGCTCTCGCAGCAGTCTTCCCTTTCATACAAACCCCGCCTCGTTCCTCCTTCATCCTCTCCTCCTCGCCTCGATGCTTCGCCTCGCCTCGCAGCCTCCGAGACTCGCTTCGCCTCCAAGACTCGCTTCGCCTCGCAGCCTCTGAGACTCGCTTCGCCTCGCCTCGCAGCCTCGTGGTTGATTGAACATCAATCTGTCGTCGCGAGATAAGAAACATTCTGTCACAAGTACGATCACAAATAGCAGATACATCGTTCTTGCTGCAATTCGAATTCAAGGTAAGAATAATTCTGTCATCATATAATTCCATGACTGTGAATGCTCAAACACACGAAAATTTAAAAAAAAAACAGAAATTTTTATGACTTTTTGGATTTTTGATGACAACTTATTGTTGAAAAATAATGAATATGATATCATATGCTCCATAGAGCAATAATTTATAGTACATGGAATTTAAAAATCAATAGTTTAGTATTAGAATTGAAAATTATGATGACAGATTGTTGTTTAGATTCATATTCAAATCAGGATTTGAACAAACATGATGTTGTTAAAAAAGGATTTTGATGACAGAAAAATTATTAGACACAATGTTGGATTAATATTGGAAATTTGATGACAACATTTATATGGATATAAAATGATACTTTGAATGTTGATGTTGATGACAAAATGATGCTAAGATGGAATAATGATTAGATATGAAATATTGAATGACAGAATTTTGAATAAAGAAAGATGTTGTACAAAATTATAATTTTGAGGATAGAATATTGGATTAAGATTGGAAAGTTGATGACAGAATTTTCAACTTAGTTTTAGAATTGAAAGTGTGATGACAGATTGTTTCTTAGTTTCATTTCAATTCATGAGCTGAACAGTGAGGACAAAATGTTGATAAACTAAGGATTTGATGACAGAATAATGATTAGACACAATGTAATTTTGATGACAGTATGTTTTTAAGAGAAAATGTTTATGATAATTGAAATTTGAGATTAAAAATATTGCTAAATATTAATTTTGATTGAGCATTTCATTGTTGTTGTGTGTTAGATGACCGTGATCAAACTGTTTATAGTTTCTGGAATGAAGAATTTGATTGAATAAAATATGAGATTGATGACAGAAAATAATTTGATAATTTGGATATTAAATGGTATGGATTATTATGTAATGCACTATGTGATTGGTTTTTGATGACAAAAAGATGCCCAGACACAATGATGACCTAGAATTGGAAATTTAATAATAGTATTGAGGTGAATATAGAATGATGCTTTGAGTTGTAAACATGAAGACAGTATAATGCCTAGACAATATAATGTTACTATAGAATAAGATTTTTGATGACAAAAATTTGATAGATGCATAATGTTACTATAGCATTAGATTTTTGATGACAAAATTTGTATGTTTGCATAATGTTGTTTTAGACTTCGTAATTTTGATGACAAAATGTTCTTTAATAGAAAATATTTATGATAATGCAATTTTGTTTGAGAATTGTTTTTGTAATTATTATTAATGTTGTCATCATTATGAATGTTTCCAAAATGTTCTTAAATAAAATATTGTTAATACTAATTTTGTTTGAGAATTTCATTAATGTTGTGTGTTTGATGACAATGGTACAATTTTAATTTGTTTGATGACAGAATGTTGCTTAGATATAATTTTATTTAAGGATGATATTTTAAATTGGAATCCTGGTGATAATATGATGCTTGGATAGAATATTGATTAGAAATGAAGTTTCTTAGATTTTGACAGAATGTTGAATTAACATTAGAAATTTGATGACAGAATTTTAATGCTAGCATAATATTGCTTGGAATTTGAATTTTGATAACATGATGATCCTTATACAATATTGCTGTTTAAAATCGGAAGTTTGATGACATTTTTTATGGATGCATAATGTTACTATAGAATTTCATTTATGATGACATAAATTTGATGGATGCATAATGTTGAAGAAAATACTTCAAAAGAGGCACAAATTGGTCAAGAGATTTGAAGTGAGGGCGCTGAATGGATTCCAATACCAAGTGATTAGAGGAGATTTCTATAGAGAAGCAACAATGAAGAAGAAGGTGCAATATAAGTGGACCCATTGGACACAACAGAAACTCATGCATGAACAAAATACAAGAAGTCAGAAGTACTCTATTGGATCTTGAAAATTTTGTTTATAAAAATATAAGTATGCATATACAACTTGCATTTCTTTTGGTTCAGCAAAGTTTGGATGACAATTTACATTCTTCTTATTATTAATAAATGATGTATTATTGTCAACATATATTGAATAATAGTTCATAGTTCCAAGCATTATTAATTGTTGACAACATATGAACATTGATGACAGATGAAGGTTGATGACAGATCAATTACTGAATCCCCACAACACTGTCACCAAGCTTTATCACAATTGGATGAGAGGCAAATGAAGCACGCGTAGCGTGCTTCATAAGATTAATATAAAAAGACAACAAGATTAGACCATTTAATAGACTATGTGATAATAATAATAAATCTTGATGACAGTATAAGAATCCAACTATTATAGAAGAAAATGAACATTGATGACAAATGAAGGTTGATGACAGTTCAATTACTGAGTTGTTTTAGACATTTAAATAGGGAAATAAAAATTTAACATTGAAAAAAGAAATGAACACTTTAAGACAATAGAATATAGATGACAAATGAACAAAAGAAAAATATCGATGACAGTTAAATTATGACTATAAAAAAATAATGGAGTTTTTAAGAAAAAAGTTTATTTAGGAGATTATTAACAATAAAAAAGATGTTTTAGGGATTGAAAGAAAAATAGATAACATGGAAAACAAATTATGATATTTGAACAAACTGGATGACAATACAACATTGGATGACAGAACATAAAAAAAAGGATGACTAAATAATTATATAATGATTGATCAAATATAAAGCAAAAAGAAGAAGATTTTATTTAACTTTCATCACTGAAATAACAATACAAGCAAATTGTCATCATTACAGCAAACTGTCATCATACAGCAAACAGTGTCATCTAAAATCCAAAACCAAGCATATTATCCAAACTATCTTGTACATATCAAACCAAACATATTGTTTGCTATAGACTTTCCCTTCGACAAAAAAAATCCAATACAAGGACTTGCTGATTTTTTTTCTGTTTTTTTCTTGCACGGGAGCCAACTTGGGTATTTTCTGATTAGTTACTTGAAAGAAATAAACTTGTTGTTCTTTGTGTGCCTTAGAGCTCCATCTTTGTTGGTGAAGGTTATGTATGTTGTCGCAACGTTTTGGTCTTTGTGCACATGTAGATGTCGATTTCCATCCCTCTACGCAACCAGCCGCTGAACAAGATGTTGTTGCACAATTTTTTGCTGCATATTTCACTGCTGCACAACCAGCAGCAAAACGTTTCACTGCTGCACAGCCAGCAACTGCACATTCCACTGCTGCACAACAATAAGGAAAACAGAATAAAATTGTCATCAACAAAAAAAGGACAACAAACCCTTTATTACTACATACAAGATACTATAATCAAATCTCAAAAACTTTAGATAACTACTGTCATCGAATTCAAACAAAAAATCAAATATAGAGCACTAAACTTTCATCAAAGAGACCTAATTTTATTATTAGAACAACATGATAGAAATTTGATGACAAATCAACATTGTCATCAACAAGAAGAAAAAAAACAAACAAATCCTTCATGACTATACACAAGATACTGTAATCAAACCTCAAAACTTTTAAATAACCAATGTCATCAAACTTCAAACAAAATCAAATAGAGTAATAAAACTGTCATCAAAGAGACCTAAAATACTATATTTGAACAAAACATGATAGAAATTTTGAACAACAAACATAATCATACAAAGAAATGATTAAGATCATAAAAGCTTTAATACGGCATACAAGATACTGTAATCAAAATCTCAAAAACCTTAAATAACTACTGTCATCAAATTCAACAAAAAATCAAATATACAGCACTAAATTGTCATCAAAGAGACCTAATATAAATTATTAGAACAAACATGATAGAAATTTGATGAGAAATAAACATTGTGATCAACAAGAAGAAATAGACAAACAAATCCTAATATAGAATATTTTGTAATCAAATCTCAAAAACTTTTAAAACCATCAAATGTCATCAACATTCAAAACAAAAATTAAATAGAGCAAAAATACTGTCATCAAAGAGTACTAAAAAACTGTATTTGAACAAAACAAATTGTCAATCACATTGCCATCCACATTTTCGTCCACATTTGAACAAAACACATTGTCATCAATATTGTAATGCACAAAAAATAAAATAGAGCAAAGAACACTGTAATCAAGGGAAAACCATCTCGATGACAAACACATTGTCATCAGCAATAATATAATACTCAGATCTCATTAAACAAACTGTCCTCAACATAAAACACAAACAAACACATTGTCATCAAAACAAAAACCAGATGACTAAGCAAACTAACTGTCATCAACATCAGTTTATATAATTGTACTCTAAAATAGTAGAATATTCAAGTGAAAACCATCTCGATGACAAACATATTGTCATCCACAATAGTATAACAATGACATCTCACTAATAAACTGTCCTCAACATAAAACACAAACAAACGCATTGTCATCAAAACAAAAACCAGATGTATAACCAAACTAACTGTCATCGAAACTACAAAACTAACATAAATTACACGCAAATAACAATAAGAAAGAACAAAAAAAAACTAAATACCATAAATATGATGACAAATATGAAAATTAAACAAATAAAACTGTAACCAACACATGCAAAAGGACAAACAAGTAAAAAATCAAAGAGATACAGTAAAAAAAGTGCAATTCGCAAGCAAAACACACAAAACAAAACTGTAATCAAATCGAAAAAAGCAAAATCGCACTCAAAATCAAACCGTAAAACCTAAAAACACAAAACAAAAGCAAAAACTGAATTAAATACATACTTGTGACTGATTGTGGATGAAATTTGGTCGAAATACACACAGAAACAAGAGGAGAACAACTGCATTACAGTAAAACAACAAAACATCGATCAAAACCCTAATTTCTACAAAAATAAACCAAAAATCGAAATAAAAAGTACCTGGAGATCGTGCGTGAGGATAGAAGCTCGAAATCGACGAGAAATAACAAGAAATCGCGGCCAAATCGAGCGGAATGTTTGGAAGAGGAAGGAGGCGTGAAGAGCGTGAAAGAGGAACGAGGAGAAATCGTGAATGGAAAGTGGAGAGAATTTAATTAGGGAAGGTATATATATTTTTCTATTAAAAATTTAATTAGAAAATGGGAAGGGTTAGTTACCACTTTAAATTGAAAGACATGTTATATTACACTCAAAGAGTGCAATAAGGGGCAAAGGGCCCCGTTTTGCGACTTTTCTTGGACTTCTATGAGATGATCAACTTATTGGGCCTACAAAATCAGCCCAACACAGATGTTGTGAGCCCATTAGAAACTAATTGTTAAGTTAATGTTACACATAATGTAATGTAAGCTCTCGTACCTCAGTTGGTTAGAGCACCCGTTTACTAAGCGGGAGGTCTTGAGTTCAACTCTCAACAAACAACATCATTCCCTATTTTATCCCGAAGAACGGCACAACTCCTAGCCCGAGTATCGAGGAAACAACGCTCTAGGGACTCCAGATCAAGCTTCCAGAACTCGAATCGTTTCCCTCCACAGAGCTTTGTTTTGCCCAAGTATCGATGAAACAACGCTCCAAGGACTCCAGATCAAGCTTCCAGAACTCGAATTTTTTCCCTCCACAGAGCTTTGTCTTGAGCCACGTCTACTCAACTCTAAACGAGAGCATTTATTTTGCAAACTTCATTTTTACAACAAGAAGCTAAGACTTTAAGCAATCAATTGGTATATGACTACATCTTCTTCTTTTTGTCAAACTTCATTTTGCAACAAGAAGCTAAAATGTTTCTTATCTACTAACCAAATTAAGTAAGCTCATCTCACCCCCCCCCATCTAGCTTCCAGGTGATCCTTCCTTACAAGCCCAAAATATCATTTACACACAATTTCTTCACCGTTCTAATTATCAGCCTTAACCTCCTCTATCTCCGACCACGATCTCAAGTTACACGCAACGAACGAACACCAATGATTTTCCCCATATTTCAGTTCGAACTACGAACACCGTTAGGTAGATATGAAATTCAGTTTAATCATTTCAAAATCCCGACGATGTTGATGGATCAAGCGCCGCAACGCCAAAAGCCACAAAATTCCTTCCAAAATTCAGATTTCAAATGAAAATAACGATTGCCGTCCCTCTTTCCAGAATCCACAAAATTCCCCCTGTCTCTGTCCAGAAGGAGCGGGATTCTTATCAAGCAATAGTCGTTGCTGAAACGGAAGCTTCTGATTCTGATTTTTCATCCTTCAACCAAGGAGCAAAATCGGAGATTTCTAACCCAACAAATAGGGATGCACAAAAAAGACCCAAACCTTTCGGAGAATTTTCCGGTCTGGTTCAGTCCAGGACCGGAAACCATATAATTTTTTTTTGAAAAAATTGTTAAAGAATTTGAAAAATTTATAATTTTTATATAGAAAAAACTCGGTCCGGTCCATGGATTTGAAAAATTCCGGTCTGGTCCGGTCCCCGATTTAAGAGTTTAAAATTTTCTGGTCCGCCGAACCGACCCGGGAAATTCCGATCTTGTCTGAACCGGTTGTGCCACCCTACCAACGAAGTCCAACCTAACATCGTCAACATGCAAGAGAAACGGCCACATACAGTGGAAGAAGATTTCGTTTACTGTGAAATTGATGTTTACTTCAATCCTTCTCCTGATTGAAGAGGATACTAAAGTACACCCTCAATTTTTTTTTTATCTAAGCTTTGCAATCTTGTGGGTATTTTAGTGAACCGTGTTCTTCTTCTCTATTTTGTGGCTTTGCAATTCTTTGTTTTGCAATATCATCTATTCATCAGTGAGTTCTTTGTTGGAGTTTGCCCATAATCTTAACAATATGGTGAATTTTCTTTTGTTGCATCTTGTAGGTGTTTTGAGCGCATAAGGTGGTCAAATTTCTGGGTTCATGTCATACAACAAGTTTAATTTATTAATGGTCTTTTTGTAGTTTGTATGATCGTTTGTATTTTATTGATCATTTATACATATTATAGTAATTGTATTCATTTAGGTCGTAGAATGCTCGAGATGGTTTATAAATTAAGATTTTTGTATGAGGCAAGAAATTTGCTCGTATTTTTTGGCTCTATGATGGTTGTTTTTTATATTTCATTCTTCATCTCTTGATTGTTGCATTGATTAGGCATTAGCTTGGAACAGATACATTGTGTTGGCTTGTTCTTTTGGTTGCAAATATGGAAACCGAGTGGAGAGATCAGAGTCGAAATGCATGTATTCTTGGTGGTGGGCTAGTCATATTAGCCTAAGGAATTCAAAGTGGTTTTAGGAAAATCTTACAGGTATGATTCATGTTGGTTCAGTTTAGACATTATACAATTTTAATATTTGCATGAATACGGGCTTCTGAAACTGGTATGAGGTTATGTCTGCTTTGTAATTGTGGTGTGTGTAGAACACATAAATTTCTCGAAATTAGTTGCTTCTCGATTTATAAAGCTTTAATTCTATAGGTAGATTCTTGCTCTCGATTTCATAAATTAATGAAAAGAAAATGAGATAACTATCTTTGGTGTGTATGTTCTGTATCTTAGTGTCCGTAACTTTGTTAATAATTTAATAAATTTGCCATTTTTGTCGTGTAGAAGAGATGACTCGGTTAGTATTCCAATTTATGTCCAGTAACTATAAGAAATTCCACATATTTAGGATCATGTACATATGAATTGTTGTTATTCTTGATTCGTTTTTTTTCTTTGCTTCTTTCATGGAATATGTATACTTACGTTAATTCAAATAACAACTATTCAATGTTAGAGTTTCCAAGATATTTCAAAACTAGACTTTTTTTCCTTATTTTGTTTGTGGCTTGGATATTCCTTTACCTATTGTCTTTTCTCTTCCCCTTATGATGACGTTTTAGCTGGTTCATATGTTATATGTATATGATTAGTCATGATTTTCCAGCTCAACTGGCAAATCTTGGTCTTCCTTTGCATAAATGAGTTGATTACAACCTGAAATCTAATAGTTTCTTTTCTGATTGTAGAGCTATGTAGGTCACGATTTTCAGCCTATCTTAACAACTTTATTTACTTTACAGGGATGGAGTAAGTGAACCAAAATCAAGCAGGTTATTGGATGACTATAATTTACACTCTGTTTCTTTATGAACTCTAAATGTTGTTTATCCATCATATGAACCAAATAATGCGTGGCTCATGAATTAAAAAATAAAACCCCACTTGATTGAAAGTTATAATTTTTATCAGTTGTATAAACATGCGTTTAGAATTCATAAAGAAACATAGTGTAGAGTACATTTGGTTTCCATTTGTCTAATTCATTAATGATGTTTATCCATCATTTGATACATCTTTAAGTCTCATTCAATAGAATTCGAAGACCATTCCCAAGATTGTTAAAGTAGGAGCTCAAGGACAAGATAATTAAGTTGAATTTTGAGGATTAATGTGTATTCCACATTGATTAGGAGGAGAAAAACTCACTAGTATATAAACTAGAAGTGAATTGTAATGGATGTGATTGGGCCAAAGGAGGCTATCCTGGTGGGCTTGGGCTCTGGGAAACCACACGCGCGCGGTTCAGTTCGGTTCGGTTCGGCTCGTGGCCTCCTTGGATGGGCCGTAGGCCCGAGGAGGATGTTGTTTTTTTGGGCCTAGCTCAAGTCTGATATAACTTTTGGGCTTCATTCAAATGGGCCTCGTTTCAAAATCAGAGTCAGCAGATCTCGGACATTAATGCCATCCGGAGTTGACTTGGACCAGATCAGCCAATTCATTACACACGGATTGAGCCATTTAATCCACGCGGATTGGGCCATTCATGTCACAGATTCTCCATTGCAGCCTATAAAAAGAGGCCCTGCAAAACTCAAAAAATCACAACTAGAGTTCGTTCACTTCTTCTCGAGCATTCCTATTCGATCTCCTTCCCCCACTTTTCAGTCCCTGTTCACTTCTTCTCTTCTTTTGTTCGAGTCTGAGAGTACACACAGTATAACTAGAGTTCGTTGGCTTTTGTTCTTGAGTTGTGCAAGTCAGAAGTGTAGCAGTTGTATCCTGGGATTCGAAACGCCGATAACCGTCACACTACGGGGCGTTTTCATAATTAAGGAAAGAGATTCATTCTCGACTCTGCTTAATCTCGACAGTACGATTTGTTATTGTTACATTTGTTTTCTCTTCTCCTTAATACGGATTTATTCTTGTATTTTATACATATTTATAAGTTGTAGAAAATAGGATTCCTACAATCTTAATTCTGAAATTTTATTCCTACGTTTCTACGACTAACAAATTTGTGTTTTGAGTAAACAGGTTAAGGCGACTTGGGAATTGTTCTCGTTTTTGTACGAGAAAATCCGGAAAAAATATTATATTATTATTTCGATTTTAATCTGAATAGATTAAATTAATTATATATTTATTCGAGTTAAATATATTGAAAATCGGTTTTTAATTTATTAAATTAAATTAAATTCGTAAATAATTGATTAACTAAATTAAACTCGGTTAATTAATTAATTAATTAAATAAAAACGGAAATAATTTTTATTTTATTTGTTTCGTTTTTGCATTTGTTCTAATCTGTTTCACTTTCATTTGGTCTCAGATTTGAAAAATGACTAACGGAAACGACAACATTGTGGATGCTACCGCTGTAACTAAGAGTGGTGAGTCGACACTCCAAATTCAGTTTGGAGATGGTCTGCCATCAGTGACTCTGGAACAGAATACTGTTCAGCACCCTGAGGTGACTAAGGTCAATGACCCACCTGTGGTCGAGAACCAGGCTCCGGTCATACCGAAACCGGGTGGACAGTCTCAAACAAGCCAACAGATGGACTTGTCGGATGTTCACATGCCCTATGTGAGGGTACCAGACAGGTCGTACACGGCTAGTATGCCGAGTGCATTTCATGCTGGAGTCTTGCCCGATAAGTTTGACGGGAAGGGGTTCAGGATTTGGTCTCAGAAGATGCAATTCTTCCTGAGCACAATGGGTCTGGACAGATTTCTGACGGAGGAGAAACCAAAGTTCTCCCCGAACAACACTGATGCCCTTGCCGATTGGGTCAAGGGAGATTATGCATGCATAGGCTATGTCAAGTGTCGCATGATAGACTCGTTGTACAAGGTCTATTGCAACCATGATACCGCCAAGGAATTGTGGGACGCTCTGGAAAAGAAGTACAAGACTCAAGATGCTGGGTCGAAGAAGGCAGCAGTGGCTAAGTTCCTGAACTACAAAATGGTAGATTCAAGATCGATAGTGGACCAAGTTGAAGAGCTGCAACTTATCGTCCATGAAGTCCTCTCCGAAGGCATGAACATCTGCGAGACATTCCAGGTAGGTGCCTTCATCGAAAAGCTTCCTCCATCATGGGAGCAGTTCAAAGTCTACTTGTTGCTGAAGCAAAAGGCAATGAGGGTGGAAGACTTGATTGTGAGGCTCCGGGTTGAGGAGAACAACAAAAGGGCCAATGGATATGGACCTTCGAACAAGGCGAACCTGGCAGAGCATCAGGACAAGGGGAAGAAAAGGAAGTTTCAACCCAACAGCTCCAACAACTTCAAGAAGCCAGGGCCTAAGAAGTTCAGTGGAAAGTACCACAAGTGCAACAAAGTTGGACACAAGGCGGATGAGTGTCGAAGCAAGGTCGACACAAAGAGGGACAAAGGCAAGTCCCAAGCCAACATAGCTGAAGGGTCGCTCACAGAGGACGACTTGTGTGCGGTGACTGAAGTCAACATGGTTGGCAGCAACCCAAAGGAGTGGTTCTATGACACCGGTGCAACTAGGCACATATGCTCGGATAGGGGTCTCTTCACGACCTACAAGAAGAACCACACCGAAGAGCAACTCTTCACGGGTAACTCCGCCACTTCTAAGGTGGAAGGATATGGGAAGATCGTGCTGAAGATGACTTCCGAGAAGGAGCTGACGCTGAACAACGTCCTTCATGTGCCGGACATCCGCAAGAACCTGATCTCGGGAACTCTACTCTCCAAGAATGGCTTCATGATCAAGTTTGTGTCTGACATGCTGGTTCTCTCTAAGAAGGGGGTATATGTGGGTAGGGGTTATGTACAGGATGGATTGATCAAAATGAATGTAATGACAGTCATCCCAAAAGCTATTGTAATTGATGTTTCAATGAATAAGAATAACCCTATTTGGCATGAAAGATTGGGACATGTTAACTATAAGTCTATAAGTAGATTGATAAGTTTGAATATGATTCCAAAATGCAAAACAAGTAAAGACAAATGTGAAGTATACGTTCAAGCAAAACTCACAAAAACACCATAACCCCATGTAGAAAGAACAACCGAACCTCTAGGATTAATTCACACTGATTTATGTGATTTAAAGCTTGTACAAACTAGAGGAGGTAAAAAGTATTTTGTGACTTTCACAGATGATTGCACAAGATATTGTTATGTATACTTGTTACGTAGCAAAGATGAAGCTTTAGAAAAGTTCAAAGAGTACAAGTTGGAAGTTGAGAACCAACTTAGTAAAACGATTAAAATCGTAAGAAGTGATAGAGGAGGTGAGTATAGTGAACCTTTTAATGCGTTCTGTAGAGAACATGGCATTGTTCACCAAACTACCGCTCCTTATTCGCCAGAATCCAACGGAGTAGCGGAACGAAAGAACCGAACTCTTAAGGAAATGATGAATGCAATGTTGCAAGAATCTGGGTTAGCCCAGAACATGTGGGGGGAAGCGTTGCTTACCTCAAATTACATTCTCAACAAAATACCACACAAGGTGACTGGAAAGACGCCTTATGAGTTGTGGAAAGGTAACGTACCTTCGTACAAATACCTCAAAGTGTGGGGGTGCCTAGCAAAAGTAGCAGTACCACCTCCTAAAAAGGTCTCAATTGGACCAAAAACCGTTGATTGTATTTTCATGGGGTATGCACATAATAGTAGTGCATATCGTTTCTTGGTATACAAGTCAGATATACCGGATATACATTCTAATACAATAATGGAGTCAAGAAACGCATCTTTCTTTGAAAATGTGTTCCCTTGCAAGGATAAAAAATATCCTAAAAGGACTCGTGAACAACGAGATGCAAATGAAGTTGCTCAAGAAGCAAGCACATCTATGCAAGAAGCGAGCACTTCTATGCAAATAGTGAGTACTTCTGTCCAAGAAACAGAAAAAGAAAATGATGAACCTAGACGGAGCAAGAGAGCTCGAAAGGAAAATCCATTTGGCTCAGATTTCACAATGGTGTTTCTTCTAGAAAACGAACCTCGAACGTTTAAAGAAGCCATGTCAATGCCAGACGCACCTTCATGGAAGGAAGCTGTCAAAAGTGAAATAGACTCCATTATGCAAAATCATACATGAGAGTTAGTTGATTTACCCCCAGGAACAAAAGCGCTGGGGTCACTAGTGGAAAAAACACCTGTTGAGGCGGTCAAATACCCCCCTGTTGAGGCGGTCAGGGGTCGCTGCAACAGGGGGGGCTGCAACAGGTCATGAGCTGTTGAGGCGGTCGGGAGGGTGACCGCCTCAACAGATCAGACGTTTTCTACCTCTGTTGAGGCGGGCAGAAGGGTGACCGCCTCAACAGGTACCCAAAAAATATGCCTAAATTTCCCATTGCCCGCCTCAAAAACATATATCTGTTGAGGCGAACAACCTTTGCCCGCCTCTAAAGTTTGTCAATCTGCCTGCCTCTAAATCATTCCCCTGACGCATGGGTCTAATTCCAAAACAAAAATAAATTGCAGGTCTCTGCTGAAGCTCAATATGCAAATGCTAGAATTGAACAGATACGGATCTGAGAGAGACAATTTCAATGGCAAAGCAAATTTTACATGTATTATATTTGAACAATATGTAATGATAAGTTACAAAATTGAACAGAACTTCAGATCTGAGAATGAGAAACAACAGGTTCGAACAAAAAAATGGTAGAACCTCAAATAAAATGTACATGAATTTCAGATATGAGAATGAGAAGAAATAAAACTTCAGATCTGCACCAATGGAGAACAGGCCGCCTCTTCTTCGTCTGCACCCATCTTCTTCGTCTTCCATTGTAGATCTGGTTTCAGAAGAGATGGAGGGCTTCCATTGTAGATCTGGATCGTCTTCGTCTTCGTCTTCGTCTCCGAGACTCCGACTCTTCTTCGTCTTCGGCTTCTTCGTCTCCAGCGTTTGTGTCTCCTCTTCCTTCGTCTCCAGGCCGTCTCTACGTTGATGATATGCTCATCATTGGTAGTAACAAAGATATGATCCAACAAACTAAGAACATGCTTAGTGGGAAGTTTGAAATGAAAGATTTGGGACTAGCGGATGTGATTCTAGGAATAAAAGTCATAAGACATTATGAAGGAATCATTTTAACTCAAGATCATTACGCTGATAAGGTACTTGAGTGTTTCAAGAAATACTCAAGCGGTAGTGCAAAGAGTCTCGTGGACCCTCACCTCGACTTAAAGAAAAACACGGGTGATGGCATATCTCAAGTAGAGTATGCACGAGTGATTGGAAGTCTAATGTACTTAACAAATTGTACAAGACCAGATTTAGCACATGCGGTGAACGTTTTAAGTCGTTACACTAGCAACACAGGACATGGTCACTGGAAAGGCATAACAAGGGTATTGAACTACTTGCGATATACTCAGAATTATGGATTACACTATGGACGATATCCAGCAGTGATGGAAGGCTATAGTTCTGCTAATTGGATATCAGACTCCAAAAACTCAAAATCCACAAGCGGGTATGTTTTTACTCTAGGTGGTGCGGCTATATCTTGGAAATCCTCCAAACAAACTCTATTTGCTAGATCTACAATGGAATCTGAATTCATTTCCTTGGACAAAGCAGCAGAAGAAGCAGAATGGCTTCGAAACTTTCTGGAGGATATACCAATGTGGGAAAAACCAGTGCCGGCTATGAGTCTCCATGGCGATAGTCAATCGGCAATAACTCGAGCAATAAGTTCAATGTATAATGGTAAGTCTCGTCATAATAGAAGACGACATAAAACCATAAGACAATTGCTCTCAAACGGAGTGATCAATGTTGATTACATCCGATCGGCTACAAACCTAGCGGATCCGTTTACTAAAGGTTTGTCTCGAGAGCAAGTTGTGAAATCATCAAGAGGAATGGGTTTAAAGCCTATGACATAAGATGAAGTTTGATGGTAACCCTACTTACGTGATTGGAGATCCCAAGATGTAAGTTCAAAGGGACAATGAAATCACGCTAAATCTAAAAAGCACTTGGAGATTAACATTTTCTCCCAGTTCCTAGGATGATAAAAGTGTGTTGGTAAACTATAGGTTAAGTCATAAAGTGTTGGCTTTTAATGATTCCATAAGCTTTGAACAACAAAATGAAGTATAATGGTATACTAATTATGGTAAAATCACCTTATGAGTGTGAAATGGAGCCGTTTTTAGGAGAATTAACCAAGGCTGAATTCTCTAAGCTCACTCATGAATAACCAGGGATGTTCACGGCCAAAATAAACACAATCAGAGAACCTAGTTTTGTGAGAAGATGAAACTGTGTGATAGTCGTTGTCTAGGTTTACATCAAAGTCTGGGTGGTTCAAGACATCACGTTCACTACCTGGTCGAGTAAATCCGATGGCTACTCACTATGGGTGGTTCAAGGCTGAAAAAATGCTACTAGCCCAAATGCAGTGATTCTTCGACGTACTCTCAAAAGTCTTTCTGTCGAGTCGTTTTTCACGTGTTTTAGAGTCATTTCTATTCATGTGGGGGATTGTTGGAACCGAATTTTCCGGGCACCGTTGGTGTCGGATAATGGAAGCGTTGGCTTCGTCTCCGCGAGCACTATTTCTTAGTATGCTCATTTGTATAATTTGGGTTCCGTTTGAATGAGAAATAAGGGAGTTACATTTAATGTAACTAAGTTGAATTTTGAGGATTAATGTGTATCCCACATTGATTAGGAGGAGAAAAACTCACTAGTATATAAACTAGGAGTGGATTGTAATGGATGTGATTGGGTCAGAGGAGACTATCCTGGTGGGCTTGGGCCCTGGGAAACCACACGCGTGCGGTTCGGTTCGGTTCGGATCGGCTCGGCTCGTGAGCTCGTGGGCTCGTGGGCTCTTTGGTCTCCTTGGTCTCTTTTTGGGCCTAGCTCAAGTCTGATATGACTTTTGGGATTCGTTCAAATGGGCCTCGTTTCAAAATCAGAGTCAGCAGATCTCGGGCATTAATGCCACGCGGAGTTGACTTGAACCAGATCAGTCAATTCTTTACACACGGATTGGGCCATTCATGTCACAGATTCTCCATTACAGCCTATAAAAAGAGGCACTGCAGAACTCAAAAAATCACAACTAGAGTTCGTTCACTTTTAAGTTATAGAAAATAGGATTCCTACGTAGAGCTGATGTAAATAGCACCTCTTGTCACATACATTTTATATGACTGATAAAATTTTACTCTGACAATATGATGTGGCCTTGCGTTGATTTCTATATTTGATTTTGTTTCCTCATCTTTGGAATAGAATGAAGTTATTTTTGGTAGATATGATCAAATTTAAGTCTTACAATGGTCAGTGGGTATAAAAATATTAAAAAGTACTATACAGTTTATACAATCAAATTGGTCTGATATTCGATCTTGTACTTCGGAATTTAGCTTAGAATCTAATTTTCTGTGTTTAGCTTCTTACTTTTAAGTGTCATTTTTTCTGTTTACTACGAAATCTATAATGTTGGAATGTAACTATAAAATTTGGGATGCAGAGGCTGTTAAAGAGTACATAAATTAGAGGTGACAGAAGATAGACTAAATGTGGCACACCATCTTAAAAAATCTCTCTCTGCTTTGTCATTGCATTCCTATCCCAGAAAAACTCACATGTTTCTTACACGAATAGCAAGCTAACATCTCTCAAATCTATCTAATTTTTTCCTTCAGTTTACATTAGTATTCAACACTAAAATCTCCTAGTTTTGTCTAATTTTTTATGTTTTTTTCACATGAGGAAAAGCCAAGACACTTATGTTTGTTCATATTGTTGGAGCCCGGGTGTTCGCGACCTCGCAATCAACACCTCGCGAGGTCTGGCCAACAAATAATCTTCAAATACTGGAGACCTCCTTCACGCCAACTGGAACAACAACTTGAATTCCATATTCTTTTGGATCAAAACTTGTCTTCTTGCACTGTTCTTCGTGTTCTTGAGCTCCAAAATACCTGCGCAACCAAACCGGAAGGATGAACCCCCAGATTTGGCTCTCCGACGCCCAAGTCAATACTGATCACGACCAAATCAGAGTAACGAGCTCAATAACACCAAATAATAGCCAAAGAGAAGGGAGTAGCGATCAAAATACACTTTTAAACTATGAAACCTCACGAACCGAACCAATGGAACACTAAGCTGATGGATCTCAACCAAATGCGACAATCTTCATATCAAAAGCACGAATACGCTACTGAGAGTCATAATACAAGTACCGATCATCTGATTCTCCATGAACAGAGATGAATCGGGAGGAAGAAGACGATTCTGAGAGGAAAGCTTCGTCTTCTAAGTGTTTCTCTCTTGCTCAAGGGGTAAAATGCATCAGATGCCAAAAGATGTTTTTCTCTCTCCTTTCTGTTACGCTTTATATCCAGGTTGCGGGTCCCACTATATCCGATCTCGCTCTCCTGGCTTATTGGGCTTTGCTTATTGGGCCTTATTCTCCCAAGTCTCTTAACGGTGTTTGGGCCTTTGTTACGCTATGGGCCGTCGCGAGCCTGTTTGGCTCACGACCTGAGAACCGGGTCCAACATCCAGCCCCCCAAGTCCTTGTTCTTCGCGAAGGCAAGGCTTGGGTAGTCTTTCATGAAGCCGGGATCTCAGGTTTCGTTCTGGGGATTCTTTTCTTGATTATCGCTTGCGACGCTTACTTTACATCGCACTCGTTTTGAATTTCGAATTTTAAATATGTGACACTTCGTCTCCCGCACTCTGACATCTTGTGACACGTGTCAACCATCTGGCTCTTCTCTCTTTTCTATATAAACCAGTCGAATCATATTTTTCCTCTTTCTTCTCCACTTCGCTCCTTCATAAGCCTCTGTAAAAACTTCTACAACAATATTACTCAGATTCTCCTTTCTTCATTCAATAAAGCAAATAAACCGCAAATGGCAGGTATGTTATGCTTCTAGTCCCCTTTACGCTGTTTATTTCGTGTTTATTGCTATGTTCGCTCTTGATTTTTGCACATTTCCGCCATTGTTATATGTTTTGGAGCTTCCGACTAGATTTTTTATGGTTATCCATTGGACCTCTCCGCCTCCTCATCGGCTTTTCTACGGGTGGCATCGCCCCCTTTCCTTTCCAAATTCTAATCTTCTTTTGTCATTTCCTATTTGGGGCCCTTAGAGTTTTCGACCTTTGGTTCCATGAGTTATTCATATCCTGATGTTCGTTCTCAATATTCACCCTCGCGCCCTTTCAACTTCTCCTCAGATCTTTCTTTTTCCGTTTTCCATGGATTTCTTTGTTTTTAACTTTATGGCTCGCGAGGCTTATCATTTATCCCTGCGTTTCGTATTCCTGCCCTGGAGAACTAACATCCTTCTCCTTTTCTTCTTCATTACACAGGCCATTGCTCCCGAAATAAAGACGTCGTTGGTCCTTCCACATCGCGACCCGATGCAGGTAGCAGTAATAATTCTCCTCCCGTCCAAAATCCCGAAGACGAGGACTTTGGTTTTGGAGATGAGGGGGATCATTATACTTGGCAAGGTGATCTCTCCCGTATAGAGATTGATGATTGGCTCACTAAGCCCGCGAGTCCTGTGCAGATTTTGACTCGTCGCGTTCGTTTTTCCAAAGCCAAGAATCTCGGCAATAAGTTCACCGCTCTTACCTCTACTCTCCAATTGTGTGACCTTAGGGCCATAGCCGATGCCTATCCGTTTCCTGAAGGCACCATTCTCGCGTTGCCCTCTTCCGGAGGGACTTCTCTCGACGAATATGGATCTTTCTTCGCGATTAGTCGCTCATCTCTTATGGCAGGCTTTAGGCTTCCTCTTACGAATTTTGCTCGGAAGCTCCTGAAACGATTAGGCTATAGCCCTGCTCAAATGCATCCCAACTTCTGGCGCATTGTCGTCATTTATACGATTAGATGTCAAGACATAGGTGTGAAACCCAATCCTTGCCATTTCTTTCTCATATTCAATTCACGTAAGGCTCCCGATGAAGAAGGAATGTTTACGGCCTTTAAAACTGGGGCGACTGAGTGGGATGCTCCTCCTCGGATCACCAAATGGAAAACTGACTGGTTTCCTATCCAGCCGCCTCCGAACTCGGGATTCTCCATTAAGATTGCTGAGATCGCTGCCCAGCCCAAGGCTGGGAACTGGACCCAAGCTAAAAAGGATAGTCTCATCGCGAAGTATCACGACTTTCCAGACCTCTCGTCTAAACGCATCTTCGCGAGGTGCATTACTCCCGAAGTATTAGCCCAACGAGGCTTAAGTCTTGAACACCACTATGGTATTTTCGTAGTCGCGAGCGTTTTTTGCTCTTTGTATTTCTTATAAACTTCGCGTACTAATGCTTTAATTTCCATTTTTTTTTCAGGCAAGAATTTCTTCTCCAAACTTCCCAACCTTGACAGCTCTGATGATTCCTTCGATGACAATCTTATAGACGAGACCCCCGTCCCTGCTGCAAAAGGCAAAGGCCGCACCAAGAAGGCCGCGACCAAGCCCAAGGCCTCCGCTCCTGGTGACGCTCAGGCCCTCAAGCCCAAGCGCAAGCAAAGGGTTCCGCTGGTGGGATCCGTATTCAGGAGCCATTAGCCGAGGAGAATGAACCTTTGGTTGATGATACTCCTATTGGTCAAATCACGCCTCTCACAAGAACTCCAACTCCGGTGAAAACCATCCTTCCCCCAAGGCCCAGAGGAACACCTGCTTCGAACTCCGGGGTTGCAACGGAACGAGCATCGGCAACCGCGAAGGGCAAGCAACCGATGGTTTGCGGGGAACATGGGAATGTCCTTCCTCGGGGCTCGTCCGTGGAGGATTCAATCTTTCTCGATGAGGAGACTGTGAGGAAATTCTTCGGTAAGGATCGTCCCTGCCTTCCTGAGATTCCCAAATGCCTTGAGGGCGTCATTCGTGGTGGTGCGGGAATTTCTACGGTTGCTCTCGCGGTGAGTCTTTGTGCTTTGTTTTCTTTGTTACTTTCACTTGGTGCTTTCTAATTTTTTCTTATCTTTTGGTTGTAGGGGATGCTCTTCTTTGAAGCCATAGGGCAATATGGCCTTACTGTCGAGGATGCAAAGAAGAGTGTGGAGAAGGATTATGAGGCCATTATAGAGCAGAGTCGCGAGCATAAATCTGCACACGACAAGGCAAGACAAGCCTTGGAGGTGCAAAAGATGAAGAATGCTGAGCTGGTCAAGAAGGTGGTCGAGATGGAGATTGCGGCCAAGGTGGAAAAACGTAATCACGAGACGGCGATGGGCACATTGAGGCAGGAAATGACTGAAGCCATAGCCCGCGCCCGTCGCGAAGGAGCTGCCCAATACGCTTCAAGCTATCGTGAGCAAGATCGTATTGACTTCATCAGCACGGCTCGCAGCGTCCTTCTGATTGCCTCGCTCAAGGGCCAACTCAAGAAACACCGAGTGCGTAAGTTTCCTTATGATCCTTCAGACTTTTGCGGCTATTCGGGGGAGCTTCCTGAGTACGTTCCTCCTCCAATCGGGACTTACGTGGACGACGACGCGAGCCTCCTTGAAGGTTGGGCAGTGGGTCCAATGAAGCAAGGTACGGGAATTGTTGAGGGGAAAGAGGCTCAAGTCCCGATCGTCCCTGCTCCCCCAAAGACTTAAGAGGAAAAGAGAAATGATTTATTCAGAGGAGGGGGAGCACGAGACCGAGTCTCCACTTAAACGTTTTCATGCAGATACCTTAGGGGAGGAGAACATCGCGTTGACGGAGGATGCTGGGGGTGAGGAAGGTGTTCATGAGCAAGCAGTCGACAATGTTGATGACTACATCAACGTTCCTATGGAGCATGCGAATGATCAGCCTTAACTTTCTTTGTTTTGTGAAATTCCTATGCAAGTCTTTGGGTTTTGTAATGCGTACAATGGTTAACTGATTTTTGGTGGGTCGCCGACCGTGTGTGGTCGCGAGCTCTTGGATTATACTTTGGCCTTATGGGAGGCAAAGATTACTCTTGTACTTATTAATTTTATACTTGTTGCTTTTCATCTCTGCATTTATTTCCGTATCTACTTTCGCATTTACTTCTTTACTTACCTTTTACCTTCTTATTGACGGTGGGTTGGTTTGACAACTCCCTCATTTCTCCTCCTCCCATAGCATTCGCGAGGGTGCTTGCATCAACAAGGATGTTATGTAATACAAAGAGGGAGTGAGTTTAGTCGTGTTTATTGAATCCTTAATTAGCTTTGCTTTGCCTTTTCATGACGGTTACTTGGACGTGGAAAACGATATGTAAATGAAACGACTTTAAATATATACATTGGTAAAGTGCTCGCGAACAAAACGAACATGTATGTCTCCTTGGTAACATAGTCATTACATAATATCAAAATGTCCAGATAGATCAAGTGAAACAACGAGGTATTAACAAAAGAGAAGATCCTCCAACTTGTCTGCGTTTCCTTAGAAAAGCCCTGCGAATGATAGTCATATAAGCAGTTGTCAGCCTCTCGTATTGTTGCCGCATTTAGAGTATTTAACAACCATGCTCTTACCTGATTATCGCGTGCGTACTAGCCAGTAATAGGGCTTATACCACTTCGCGATTGTCTCTTGTTGTGACCGAGCTAGAATTTCCTGAGTGTGCAAATGTCTAGTAATGTTATACTTAAATCATCGCGATCGACTGAGATAATTTGTATATTCCTTTCATGATACCTGAGCTAAGATGTGTAGAGTGCCTCGGGAATTCTGAGCTCATAAGTTGGAACTTGTACATTGTTTCTGGTGGGGGCGATGAGTGTTGAGCTATCGATAGCTTCGCGATGTAGAACTGCAATTCAATTCGTAGTCGAATGCTTAGTGTCTACAAGAATACTGATCTTGTGTAAGAGAGTCAAATGTATATGGGAACTAAGAGTACCTGGGCAGTGGTGGCTTTGGTGCCCCAGTTTAACCTCGCGAGCTCTTTCAAGATTATTTCATTACTTTGGTAAGAACCTTCTGTATCATGCAAAGAAACAGGATCGTCATTAGACTTTTGCGTAATTTCGCGAGTCATGATATAAATGACGAATTTTACGGCTACGCGGCTGGGTTGAAACCGTAATGTGCATGAAACAACCAGTCGTAGCGCCTCGTGCCTTGGCGGATCGTCAAGGTCACGACTTCGTGATCGAAGCGAGGAGGACTTACGTCGTTACTCGTTTTTTATGTTCACGGCTTCATGACCTGGGTGGGTGCTCTTGACACCAGCCCAACGTCATGGCTTCACGACCTGGGTGGGTGCTCTTGGCCCCAGCCCAGCGTCATGGCTTCACGACCTGGGTGGGTGCCCTTGGCCCCAGCCCAACGTCATTGCTTCATGACCTGGGTGGGTGCCCTTGGCCCCAGCCCAGGGTCATGGCTTCACGACCTGGGTGGGTGCCCTTGGCCCCAGCCCAGCGTCATGGCTTCACGACCTGGGTGGGTGCCCTTGGCCCCAGCCCAGCCTCATGGCTTCACGATTCAGTGAGTGTGCACTCATCTGTCATCATGGCTTCGCGACCTGGGTGGGTGCTTCTTGGCCCCCATCCCAACGTCACGGCTTCGCGACCTGGGTGGGTGCTTCTTGGCCCCCAGCCCAACGTCACGGCTTCGCGACCTGGGTGGGTGCTTCTTGGCCCCCAGCCCAACGTCACGGCTTCACGACCTGGGTGGGTGCTTCTTGCCCCCCAGCCCAGCGTCACGGCTTCGCGATCTGGGTGGGTGCTTCTTGGCCCCCAGCCCAGCGTCATGGATTCGCGACCTTGGTGGGTGCTTCTTGGCCCCCAGCCCAGCGTCACGGCTTCGCGACCTGGGTGGATGCTTCTTGGCGCCCAGCCCAGCGTCACGGCTTCGCGACCTGGGTGGGTGCTTCTTGGCCCCCAGCTCAGCGTCACGAGACTTTTATTTATATTTTGTGATTTGAAGTGTGTAGCTCTACCTTTTATTCAAGGTTTTCGTTCCCCCTTTTTGCGAAAGTATTTATTCTCTTTGTAACCCGGCTATAGATTTGATCGTTCAAATTCATTCGGTTCTTTCGCCTGCACAGAGTTTGTTAGACAATCTGCTCGCGAGAGTTATGTGCATGACAGATACTTTATTGTTACGCAAAAAATTTCTTGAGGGAGGTTAATACCTGTGGGTGGGGGGGGGGGGGGGGATGGGCTAGGCGTAATAGCGGCGCAGTAGCATCACGTTCCAAGAGTTTGCAACGTGATTCCCGGAGCTATCCTTTAGTCGATAAGCGCCCGGTGCAACTTCGCGATCCACTATTTAGGGCCCTTCCCAGCCGGGATCTAACTTTCCTCCTTCTGTCTTTCTTAGGACAAGATCTCCCTTCACGAAGCCTCTTATCTTGACATTCTTGTGGTAATACTTCGCGACACTAGCTTTGTGCGCGGCTGCTCTGATTACTGCCATTTCTTGTGCCTCTTCGCGAAGCTGGAGCTCCATTCTCATTTTCTCATCGTTGGTGTCCTTGTCATAATGAAGGATTCTCTCGTTTGGAAACAAAAATTCCACAGGAACCACAACCTCAACACCATACGCAAGGGCAAAGGGGCTTTCCCCCGTTGCTTTCTTGACAGTTGTGCGGTTGGCCCAGAGGGTAAGAGGGAGAACTTCGGCCCATGTTCCCTTGGCGCCCTCCAGCCTTTTCTTGAGGTCCATTACGATGCTTTTGTTGACAGCTTCAACTTGGCCATTACAATGTGGGTGCGCGACAGAGGCGATTTTCAGTTGAACGCCCATGTCGTCACACCACTTCAGCAGCTGGGGAGAGTTGAATTGAGGGCCTCTATCTGTGACCATCTCATGAGGAAGACCGTAGCGACAGATGATGTTTTTCCATAAGAACGTCTTCACTACTGGTACCGTCGTGGACGCGAGTGCCTCGGCCTCGACCCATTTAGTGAAATAGTCCACAACCACAATGATATACTCGAGTTGCCCAGGAGCCTTTGGCTTGAATGGACCGAGAAGATCCAAGCCCCACATCGCGAACGGGATGAGGCTGCTCATGATTTGAAGTTCCACACTAGGTTGATGAGAGGCGGGGGCAAAATATTGGCAAGCTTGGCAAGCTCGCGATATGTCTTGCGCGTCTTGTTTCATTGTGGGCCAGAAATGTCCTTGGCGCAGTGCTTTATAAGCCAAGGATCTCCACCCTGCATGGGTTCCACACAGCCCCGCGTGCAGCTCTTCTAAGAAGGACTTCACCTCATAGTGAGCCATGCATTTCAATTCGCTGGGGCCTCCCCCTCTCTTGTATAGTTCTCCCCTATTGATGTAAAAAACGCGCAACCTTTCTTTTCAACTGAATAAGTTCTTTGGGATCGGAAGGTCCGCGACCATATTTCAGATAATCAATGATTGGGCGGCGCCAATCTTCACTGGTACTACTAATTTCCATCATTTCAATTTCGCGACTGATTGCGCTCTCCTCTTTGAAAAGGAAAAAAATACTTTGGCGGTGCCTCTTTGGATACAATGAAACCTGATCTCTTCTCGCGTTCCTCTTTAGGACCCTGCCAACTGGCACCTACTTTTGCGAGCTCATCAGCTTTTTTGTTCTCTTCTCTTGAGATGGTCTGAATTTCAAAATGCCTGAACAAAGAAATCAACGTCGCGACTCTCGCGTGATATTTTGGCAAATTCCCAGTTCTAGCTTCGTAGATTCCCTGGACTTGGTTTACTACAATCTCCGAATCACTCCGGCATGACAACACAAAGATAGAGGTGCCAATGGCTAATTCCAGGCCATCAATCAAAGCTTCATACTCAGCCTCGTTGTTGGTGGGTTTGAACTTGAGAGCGATTGCGTGACTTATCTCGTCACCCATAGGTGAGGTAAGTACCACTCCAGCCCCGCATCCTTCATCGTTCACAGCACCATCGACATGCATGACCCACATCAGCTCCTCGCCATACAGATTTTGGCTTTCGCGATCCCTGAAACTTGTCTCAACAATGAAATCGGCAAGTGCCTGGGCCCTGATCGTGGGTCTAGGCTGATACACGACATCAAATTCTGACATTTCTATAACCCACTTCGCGAGCCTTCCTGCTACTGTCGGCTTTGTCATAAACCCATGAAGTGGTAAGTCCGTCAAGGCCTCGATTGGATGTGCATGAAAATAAGGCCTGAGCTTTCGAGCGGCCGTTATCAATGCGAGTACAGATTTCTCTACTTGGGAATACCTGGTCTCGGCTGGCAATAATGCGCGACTGACAAAATAGACAGGCTTCTCTTGCTCGCGAACAAGAACCGCACTCACGGCTCTTGAACTCGCCGCGAGATATAACTGAAGAGTCTCACCCGGAATTGGTGAAGCTAGGATCAGGAGCCTTGACAAGTGCTCTTTGAGGCTCGCAAAAGCTTGGTCACATTCCGTAGTCCACTTGAAGTTTTTCGGCTTCCTCAGAATTTCAAAAAATGGAAGGTTGCGTTCGGCCAGCTTAGCACAAAATCTTCCCAAATAATTAACCTTGCCTACAAATCTTTGGACCTCATGTGCTGACTTAGGCGGTTGTAGATCCAGCACTGCTTCGACTTTATCTGGATTGACTTCTACGCCCCGCACACTGATCATGAAGCCCGGAAACTTTCCCTCTGTTACCCCAAAAACACACTTATCCGGATTCAAACTCATTCCGTACTTCCTCAGAGTCACGAATACTTCAGCAAGGTCGCGAACATGGTCGCATTGTCTCCTACTCTTAACAACGATGTCGTCGACATACGCCTCGACCGTGTCTCCGATCTGGCCACTGAAAATTCGATCAACGAGCCTTTGGAACATAGCTCCCGCGTTCTTGAGACCGAAAGGCATAACCTTGTAGCAGAAAGTTCCCTTATCTGTTATGAATGATATGTGCTTTGAGTCTAGAGGGTTCATCATTACCTGATTGTAGCATGAGTACGCATCAAGGAAACTCAACGCCTCGTGCCCCGCGGTTGAGTCTACTAACTGGTCGATGGAAGGCAGAGGATAACTTTCCTTTGGACATGCCTTGTTGAGCCCGGTGAAAGTCTACACACATGCGCCACTTCCCCGTGCCTTTTGGATTTTTCTCAACCATCACAATACTCGAGAGCCATGTTGGATATTGCACTGGCCTCACGAATCCTGCTTTCAAGAGCTTCGTGAGTTCTACAGCCGCGGTCGCGTTCTTTGGTCCTGCCTGCTTCCTTTTTCTCTGCCTCTTCGGGATCATTTCATTGCTAATATTCAGCGAGTGAGTGATGACGGAGGGTGGAATTCCTTTCAAGTCCTTAGACGACCATGCAAAAACATCTCGCGATTCTGATAATGGCTTTTCAAATTCTCCCATTACCATGGGATCCAAGTTTCCTCCAACGAACAACTTTTCCTCTTTATTGCCAATAGGAGTAATTTCTTGGGTTTCAAAACCAGTGAACTTTGCCTTGTTTACTTCTTCCTCGGGCCCTTGAGGCCTTGGGGGCTCGCGGACATCTAACTCTGCCTCTTCTTCAATGTTAGGCATTCCCGGGACAAAGAGTTGATTCGCGAGCAAAGGTGTGTCATCTCCTTTTTCAGATCTAATGTAGCATGAGATGCTCTCATTCTCTACTCTGGTTGCAACCCCTGTGCCTGACTGTGTGGGAAACTTTAGATAGAAATGACTCATTGACACCACCGCGTCGAATTTGCACAATGTTCCCCTTCCAATAATCGCGTTGTACGATGAGGTCGTTGGGATGATAACAAAGTCAATCTTTTCGGACCTTCGCGGCCCTGTTTCGTCACCTATCACAACATCAAGTGTCATGACACCCAAAGTTGTTACTCTTTCCCCCGCGATCCCCACTAAAGTGGTCCGGGTGGGTTTTTTCAGACTAGGATCAACTCCCAGTTTTTCAAAAGCGTCCAGGTATAGTATGTCGGCGGAGCTTCCCGTGTCGACAGTATGCGACTTACTAGCTTTGTTCCTATCTGGAGACGTGTGACCAGCGGATCGCCCGAAGAAACTGCCCACTCAAACTTCTTCACTGGAGAACACGAGTTGATAAGGCTTTCTGGGTGGTGGAGTCGCGATGCTCATGAGTGGAAGACCGCGAGGCAAAGGAGCATTATTCATCTTTCTCTGCTCGCGTCTGTTAGGGGGGATGGGGACATGTTTCCCTGCTATCGTTCCCACATGGCCATCTGGCCTTGGAAAGTTTTGTTGTTGATTACCTTGGGGGAGGTTAGGATCAGCCGCGACTTGTTGATTGCGACCCCTTCCTCTGCCACCATTATTGTATCCTCCCCTGTAATGACCTCGTCCAGGGTTTCTCCCACCTCTACCTTGCTGATTACCTCCGCCTCTCTGGTTCATGAGAACGGCTCTTTGTACGGGTTCATTGTTCATTCTGGGGCCATTTCGGCACTCTTCTGTATTGTGAGTTGTGGAATTATGGTTTGCACACCACATCCCAACGCGACCACGGCCGCGACCGTCATTGCCGCGGTCGCGACCCCTGTTGATGCCATTATCATCTCTTTGATTCATTAGATTCTGAGCGTGAAATTGATTCTGATCCTAGTTCTGACCATAATCCTGATACTGTCCCTGATTCTGATGTTGAGTAGTCAGACTTGGAGCTCGCGAGCTGTTCTGACCCTGATTCTGATCGTACTGTTGCCTCTTATTTCCCCAGCCTTGGTTTCCTTTCTTAGAACCCTGATTCTGATTCTGATTCTGATTCTGATTCTGTTTGCTCTGACTCCCTCCCGAAGAGGGAGCGCCTGAGTGAGTTTCAACCTGAATCTCAACATACGCCCTTTCGATCATGGCCTGGTAGGATTGCTCTTGCTTTCTGTATAAGTGCTTCTTGAACTCACTTTCATCCAGCAAACCATCGAGGAATGCGACTCTCGCAGTTTTGTCATCGAAATCAACGGCCTCTAGCACCATTCCTGAGAACCTTTTCACATACTCTTCCAAAGTTTCCCCGACTTTCTGTTTCACTCCTACCACCTCTTGCATTGTGATCTTTCTTTTCTTTGACGAGCCAAAATGCAATAGAAAACCTCTCTCAATGTCCGCGAAGCATGTGATACTCCCGGCAGGTTGATTCAACATCCAGGTCATTGTCGTATCGGCCAACGTCCCCAGGAAGCCTTTACACATAGTGGCCTCATCTGGCCCTCTCGCGATCATTGCATACTTGTAATGGGAGAGGTGTTCTTTGGGGTCTCCCTTGCCTGTGTACTCTTTGATGGTCGGGAACCTAAAATCTGGCAGTGGGGGCGCCCGAATTATGTGCTCCACGAACGCTGTTGGTCCAAACATAGATGAAAAATTAAGAGGAGGGTTGGTAGGATACACCTGATTTTGATAGTCGTCGCGAGAATAGTAGGGTACTCCATGATGATTGTGCGGAGCCCGCTGCTCATTCAGGGGATAATATGCTTGGTCCCTCTCATCATAACACCCACCATGCTGAGAATAATAGTGGTCCTGGTGGCTCGCGGGAGCCTGATTAAGATCAAAGCCTCCTTGTCCAGCCTCTCTCGCGACGTTTCTACCCCTTGGCACTCTAGAGATAGAAACTCTGTCATATGGGGCGACTTCGGCGCCTTGATCTTCTAGATGAGTTTCTTGATTGTCGCGGTTACTTCGCATCTCGCGGGGCTCCACCCTTTGATTAGCAACATTCTGGTTCCCCGATGCCCCTTGAAGTCCCGTCCAAGTATTGAAGAGCGCAGCGTGCTCTCGCGGAATAGTGATAAGGTCGTGAGTGTCCTCCTCATCCACGCGAGGAAGAGGTGGATTAGGGGCATTCTAAGTGAGAGGGCCTGTTTGCAATAAAGTGTTGTTCACTGTGCCTCTTCTGTCTGTCTCATCCATTGTACTGAACTTCACAATCTGATTCCCAAGGTTTCAAAAAGAACTAGCTGCGCGAGGAGGTCCCCACGGTCGGCGTCAGTGTTGGAGCCCGGGTGTTCCCGACATCGCAATCAACACCTTGCGAGGTCTGGCCAACAAATAATCTTCAAATACTGGAGACCTCCTTCACGCCAACTGGAACAACAACTTGAATTCCATATTCTTTTGGATCAAAACTTGTCTTCTTGCACTGTTCTTCGTGTTCTTGAGCTCCAAAATACCTGCGCAACCAAACCGGAAGGATGAACCCCCAGATTTGGCTCTCCGACGCCCAAGTCAAAACTGATCACGACCAAATAAGAGTAACGAGCTCAATAACACCAAATAATAACAAAAGAGAAGGGAGTAGCGATCAAAATACACTTTTAAACTATGAAACCTCACGAACCAAACCAATGGAACAGTAAGCTGATGGATCTCAACCAAATGCGACAATCTTCATATCAAAAGCACGAATACGGTACCGAGAGTCATAATTCAAGTACCGATCATCTGATTCTCCATGAACAGAGATGAATCGGGAGGAAGAAGACGATTCCGAGAGGAAAGCTTCGTCTTCTAAGTGTTTCTCTCTTGCTCAATGGGTAAAATGCCTCAGATGCAAAAAGATGTCTTTCTCTCTCCTTTCTGTTACGCTTTATATCCAGGTTGTGGGTCCCACTATATTTGATCTCGCTCTCCTGGCTTATTGGGATTTGCTTATTGGGCCTTATTCTCCCGGGTCTCTTAATGGTGTTTGGGCCTTTGTTACGCTATGGGCCATCGCGAGCCTGTTGACCTGAGAACCGGGTCCAACACATATAAGCACTAAAACTGATGTTGTTAGAGAAACCATAAGCACCCTTAAACTTGCAAAGCGGGTAGCAACAAATAAACTCAAAACAATTCGAGTAAATAAATATAGTAGTCTAGATGTTAAGGAACTTAAGGAGCAGGATTTGTCCCACTTTTTGTATGGATGACATATTGACCTTATCCATGTGATTCTAATAATTTTGTTTTAAGTATCATATTGCTTCCCTTAAGGTAGCTTTATCAAGAATGGAGGCAGAACAACCTTGTTTTTTGGTGTAGGGAGGAAGAACAACCTTTAGTTAGCCCTGACGTATATAGATCAAAAGTTGGAGGTCCTTCTTCTCTTCGCCTAGATCATCAAGGTGGAGAGATGTTGGTTGATACCGGTGGATACGTGCTACCTATAGAAATTTAAGGTACCCATTGATTTATTAGTCTATGTAATCATACACATAACTATAAATTAGCTGCTAGATTATTTATTGATTTTCGCTAATGTAAATGACAAAATGTAGGAAATGAGTGTAAATGTGTGATTGTGATCACTTGAGACAAATAATGCGTAATCACATTTTACTTTGATAGTGCGACCTTGTGTTGATTCTGTTTCTCGTCTTTTGATAGAATAAAATAGTTGAGTGCAAGGATGCAAGCTTATGAGGACATGTTTAAACACATCGATTTTTCCGTGTTGCAAAGTCTATCATATTGATGCTTGCTTGATTATAACGAATACCTGACACGTGTTTATAAATTTATAATTTCTTACTATTCTTTTCTATCATTATTTAGATCTTTCTCACTTGGATCTTTGTGCTATGGAAGCATGGTAGAATAGACATGACAAAATATTGTTCTTATGCTAAGGAGGGAGTATTGAGTTGATTTTTTGGTGTTCTTTTGATTATTGAGTAGATCTTGTTTTGATAGTGGGAAGCAAGTGGTGTTCCAATGTTTAAATATTGTTCTTATGCTAGCAACTAATGCTGCTATGTGTTTTGTTATCCTAATAATGTATAAAAAAATTGTATTTGATATATTTTGAAATTATAATACAATATGTATATTTTAATAGTTCATTGGATAGTTTTAAATAATTTAATTTAATATTGTTGTTATATAAATAATGTTTAAAGATTGGTTATAAGCTAAGTATTTGATATATTTTTTATATTTTAGCAGATTTTCGTAGCAACGTACACAAGTGTAGAATATTTAATAATTCAATTTCTCATTATCGTTATAAAAAATAGGAAAAATGACAAAAATAATAATAATCTCGACTTACACTTACGAATCGAAAATAGTCTCAACTTTCATATCAACAAAAAATAATCTCAATTTTCAATTCATCAACTAAAAATGGTACAAATGATTTTTTTCTGTAAAAAGTTATGGTAATTTTATAACAAGACGACCTCTTATAATAAAGATTATACATGCAAACAACAATTACTATGACCAATTTTGAAAAATCTCGAGTAAACATTATCAAGTTAAGAAAATTTTCAATCGAAAAAGTCATTTGGACTATTTTTTGTTCATAAAATGAAAGTTGTGATTATTTTTTTATATGAAAGTTAAAACTATTAATTTGATCACTTTCTCTAAAAATTAATGATAAAAGTTCCGGCAGTCGTACACTAGAAATGTAAAATTAAAGGCTTCAGCGCCTTTAAGGGGCGGGTGACGTAAATTAGTTACTAATTAAACCAATGACAAAATCCTTTTTTTTTTTTTTGGAAATTTCATTTTTGCAACAAAAAGCTCTGACGTCAAGCAATCAAATGTTTCTGTTTACTTATTAAACCAATGACTACATCCATCAAAATGTAACAATCGAGAAGTAAACAACTTACATCTCTTACTGATTGATACAAACTTATCTACAAAATGCTATGAATCAAAAAGTAAAATGATTGCTATGAAAAACTAGCTTTATTATCAATAAATCAAGATCATCAGGCAAGTATTTACTTCTACTTTAAATCTGAAGCATGCCTCCTGGAGAACGACTTCACTCGTCTCAGTCCTTCTTCTAACGCCACTGGATCGACTGCAAACGTAATTCTTACCCAGTTCTTCAGTCCAACGGCTATTCCTGGAAGGAGGACAACCATCTCTTCTTTAGCAAGCTTGAAGCAGAAGTCGATATCATCGGTTATGTCCCTTAGCTCAGACAAGTTCAGCTTCACCTAAAAAAACCATAACATACAATTATTTTTTGAGGAATCTGCAAAAATTATCAAGGGCAAAGTTATTTTAACAATAATTCTTACCATAACAGCCATTGATCCTTGTGGTTTATGTGGGCAAGTTAAACAAGGTATTTCCTTAACCATTTCAAAGCACAAATCTGATGACTGCTTCAGTTGAATGAGCGTTTTCCTGTAGAATGCCTTGTCAGTTTGCTCCAAAATCCGAGGTACTGCCGCCTGCGCATATAAATATAATGGACATGATCCTACTTGTAGTTTGTGATCGGTAAAATATAAAATTTACCTGAATAAATGTGGCAGGGCCTCCAAGGATATCAAAGTATTTCTTTAGCCTCTCGATAATCTTAACACAAATTAATGATGGACTGAAATTAGACTCTATTATAAAACTTTGAAGGAAATAAATGAATGTGAGTTGATAATACAATCCTGTACCTTAGGGTTTTTGAAGGTGCCACAAGGATCAGTTATAACGAACCAACCGAGCCTCCACCCAGGAACTAACCACCTCTTTGATAAGGAGCCGACTGTAAGAACTGGGGCAATGGATCCAAATACTCCCATCGGCACAAACGGGTTGTTTCCAAATGCAAGATGTCCATACACTTCATCTGCTATCACCACAATCCCTAACTTCTTTGCAGTCTCAGCAATCTGATTCATTACACAAGTTTACCCAAATTCAACATTTATACTATCATACTGTTTGGTACTATACCTAATCACTAAAACCCATTTCATATCCGAACTCGATTACCGACCAAACTCGATTAACGAGAATTGAGCAGGAAAACATATCAAATTGAGGTAATTTCATAAGGCAAAAGCTACCTTCTTGAGATGATGATAAGAGTAGACATTTCCACAAGGATTTCCCGGATTAATAACCACAATTCCAACAGTGTTATCATCAGCCAAAGATTCAACAGCAGCAATATCAACTTCCCAACCCTTATCAGAAACCAAATCAAAATGCCTCATCTCAATCCCTCTAAATGCAGCGCAGAGCTCGTAGATCGGAAAACCTGGTCTCGGAACAAGTATATTCGCTCCGGGGCGAGCCAACGTGGACAATGCCACGTCAATTGCTTGCGTACACCCTGATGTCACAAACACATCATCACCGACAACCCTCTGTGGAAGATCCCTTGACAGATAATCTGCTATCGCCCTATTATTTTTTCACAAAACCCAAATTCAGAACTAAAACAAACCCTTCAAAAATTGAAAATGTCAGCGGAAATTGACTTACATGCGAGCTTGAGGGAGACCCGAAGTGGGAGCGTAGCCATTGAAGAGTGAAGAAGAAAGCGATTCGGAGACGGCGTTTTCTGCAATCGGAGTTGTTGTGAAGCAAGAGTAAGCAGTTGGGTCACCGATTCCGAGCGAAATTAGCTTCTTTGATTTGTTGTCGTCGTCTAAATGGGACATAATCAGGCTTAAAATGCCCTTAATTGTGATTCTCTGTGATACATCGACATTGGCCATGGTGGTTTTTCTTGAGTTGGGGACTGAGATTACGAGGCTTTTTATTTTAGTGGGTTTGGAGGAAGGAAGAACGGGAGCCGTGCAGTTAATTAGTTCCGGAAGGAATTGCAGAGAGAGATTGGATGTGAAAGTTTGGAGCGAAGAATTGGACAAGTTGAATTGAAGACAACCACTCAATGATTAATGAAGAGGGTGTGGATGATTACAAGAGTTGCATGTAAATGGAGAAACCAACAAAATTGGAGAGATTGCACATTCTGGGTTTCAGTTTTTCCGACTTTCCAAGTGTTTCTCAATCGCACGTTATAAGTGAAATGTGGAAGCAGAAGATCTGTGATAGCAATAATTTAGGTGTTGGAATTTTTTCAAAAATTTGTATTTCTATGATATCTCGGGTAGTTAGAGATATCTCCTGAATTTGTTATTTGACTTCTTTTATGGTAAAAGATACGGAGTATAATTATCATAAGATAAGATTTGTTTGACTAATAAATCTACAAGAGATATATTATTATTTAAATTACTTTCTAAAAACACGGTTAAGTCTAAGGATGGAAATGGATCGGGTGGTGGGTGAATTTACCCATACCACCATCCAACCCGTATAATTTTTACCATCCAATCCGTCTGTCATCCGCGAAACTCTCAATCCACATCCAATCCAACGGGTTCATGGGTGGATCGGTTGAGATATGCGGATTGTCTTATTTTGTATTTTAAAATGTATATAGCATATAAAAAAAACAAAAATATAAGCATACGAAAGAGGCACGATGAATTGAACGGAGAGTCGAGGACTAGAGGAGAAGAATGGAGCAAGAGATGAGAGGAGAGAACTCGAAACTAAAATCACCTAGTGTTTACGGCTTTGAAGAGAACTAAGAGAACATGAGATAAAACATTAATGTAACAATTAAGTTACAACTTACAAGAGTTTTTTATTTTTTTTATCATATAAATTATATATTATAAAATTTATAGAAATATAAATATTTTATATATGTTAAAATTTATATGGATTATGCGGGTAGGATCGGGTCGCGGGTCATGGATCGGATCGTGGATTGGATGAACCTCAATCCATATCAGCTCCATGATCCATCCATCAATTCGTTGATCCATCAACATCCGTTTATCTTAGGATTTCAATCCGTATATTTGGATCGGTCCGTGAATAGATCGGACATCCGCGGACAATTTAAGTCTCTATATATATTAATTGATTATTTACTTGCACTTACCTGCGCATCTATCTTGTCTATTAAAGTTGAGCTTTTCAAGCATTCTCATGTTTTTAACCCTACCACCTCGTATGTTGCAAATTTTAATTGGTTGTTTTAATTTATATTTACAATTTTTATTCCGTAATAATTTTAAGAGGCAAATCTATCTTATATAGTAAAGCTAGAGGAAGGATCAAATGAGAACTAGGCTTAAGATAAGAAATAAGAAGTTATGTGGACCGTCGGATCACCACCATCCAGATTAATTATATTTTTAAATGGTATTTTGACAAGGAAGGGTAGTATCGTCATTTCGTCTCCTCTTCTTTCCTTCTCTTCTCTGTTCGAGACATCAGAGCGATGTCTGAGGCGATCCATGGCGCCACCAAATCTTCTACCTTCCTTCTATCGTCAATGGTTTCCTCGCTCTTCCCCCGACGATAAAGGCCTCTTCCACCTCCAAGAGAGCTCGCATTTGGTTCTGGAGGAAAACCCTAGCACCAGCCAGACGCTTTTGAAGAAATTTGGGGTCGGGTTTCGATCAAATGGGGAGTTGTTAGGGCTCACTATCCGGCCTCGTCCACCTCCAAGTGTTTTGTTAGGGTTCATTGTCAGTGGTAATAGATTGGGGAGTTGTTTTGTTGCTCTATATGTCCTGTATTGATCTTACTGATATTGTGTTGTGATCTTACTGTGATTTTGAGTTTAAGTACAACAGCTTCTATAATGGTCATATGCTAAGAATTCTCTGATTGCTTGATCCTCACTATGGAAGAGTCATACCCAACTTTTTCTGAATTGTAAATTTGTAATCTAGTTATCTAGGCAATTAAACTTCTTCAACTGACAAGATTGCATGAAATCTGTAATTAGTGCATCAACATCAATTTCCATTAAAAGATCATTAGCATCAGTTTGCATGACTTCTTCAACTTCTTATGTTTCTGATCTTGTCAATTTTTCAGGAGTTGGAATCAGATTAGCAAGAGCAGGGTATGGTGTGATTGGCATGGATTACCAACGCCATGGGCATTCCAGTGGTGCACGTTGCTATATCAAAAGGTTCGACTACATTATTAATGATTGTTATGCCTTCTTCAAATCAGTTTCTGGTATGTTAATATTTTTCCTCTCCATATGCTTTGGCATCTGTTAAGTACTATGCATTAGTGTAATTTTGTCGAGAATATCTATGTCAGAGTTAGATGATTATAGGATTAAAAAGAGATTCTTGTATGGAGAATCAATGGGAGGAGCTTTTCCTTGATGCTTCACAAGAAGGACCCTGCTTTCTGGCACGGTGCTATTCTTGTTGCACCGATGTTTAAGGTAAGCATTTCCTCAATAAATAACATTGGGTTTTTATGAATGATTAATTTTGTTAAAGATTGAGTCTTACAGATATCAGAGAAAGTGAAGCCACATCGTGTGGTTGTTAACATACTGAATTGTATTAAAAAACCATTGAACCTAAAGTATAAACTTGGTGAACCTCTTAAAAAAATTAATATACCTATCTTTTGAAAGTGAAAAACTTTAATTACTAGGTTCAATAAGTTAGGCTTAAAGGTTCAACAAGTTAGGCTTAAAGGTTCAACAAGTTAGCCTTAAAGGTTCAACAAGTTAGGCTTGTCCAATGAAAGAGCTTGTAGTCAGAAGACGATTCTTAATTAGAAGCCAGGCGCATGAAAATATGCCTAGGAGCTGCTAGCATTCTACTGTCTAAACAAACGCCTTTAATGGGAGCTTCTAGTAAAATACACTTGGAAATGCTGTGAGAGAATTGGATGCATTCTGCTGCTAACTTTTGAGATGTGGTCGAATAAGTTTGATAACAAGAGCCTTAGTAATCTTTTGATCCCAGTTTTGGTTGACAGGAACTACAATATATATCTATGAAAGTGATGCTCAAAGCAAGGAGGAGAGGAAGCAGCAGGCAAAGAGGAACTACTACAGGAACTACAATATTACAAGTTCTGCAAGATAGAAATGCTATCCTTTAACTCTCTGATTTTGATACCACTTACAATTTTAACTGTTTTTATAGAGCTCCTCCTAGGATTCCCGATGTCCTCATTCCAGAAGGGGAAGTCCTTCAGCAAGTAAGAATACTTTCTCACACTTTTGTTTTGACTTGTAGATGCTATTGATGCATGCTTCAATGCTTGAACCACAAGTGTTTTCCACATCTGAACTATTCATCTGTGTTGTATTTTTGCTGAACCCTCGTACCAATATTGTTACGCCTTCTTGTATGACTTCTTAGCGATTGATTAATTTCTTTTTCCATTACTGTAGTTTTTGTCAGACAAGGAAATTGGTGAAAGTGTTATTCATGCCAGCTCTCGTGGATCATCTCATATTACATTGACTTTGAAAATCTACAATGGAGTCTATTCTAACCAGGATATCATTGAAGAGAAAAAGAACCACAGAGATCAAATTAGCTTGATGGGTATTGGCAAAAAACTTAGAATAGGAGAAAAGACATTTGATGATCTGGATGAGGCAAGTTTCCCATTCTCCTGATTGTTAGTTCGGATGGTTCAATCTCTCTTTCTGTGTAAACTATATACAAAAAATTGATCCCTCTGATGCAGGTCATTGATCGTTCTGTGGATCCACTGGTGTCTCATCTAAAGACTATGCTGAGTTACCGAAAATTCAAGGAAGGGACTAAGTCTGAGGTTGATGAGCTTCTTAAAGCAGAAAAGGCAGGGTACCCTCCCAACCGGGTTGCTTATTGTTTGGGCATCTCCCATGAATATCCGGGCACTTTTGTTTTGACTTATATCAGAAGTGTAACTCCTCATTAGTGATAGTTTTTATAGATTAATGATATTTTCTATATACGCGTGTATACAGTTCAACAAGATTGTGAAGTAGGTTTATTTGATTTCAGTTGACTGTTCATGTAATTATACTTGATGTTTCATGTGATTTCAGTTGACAGTTCATGCGATTTCATTGACAATTCATTTGATTTTAATCTTGAAATTGATGCCTGGATAAAAAATGATGAACCAACAAATAAAATCCCATAAACCAAAAAATCTCATGAACGCATAAGACAAAAATGATGAACTTGTAAGCTAAAGCTGATGAACCCGCATTGAAAACCTCATGAACATGCAAGGAAATTCCCATGAACCCATAAAACAAAAGTGATGGACATGCAAATTAAAATTGATGGACCAAGAAAATCTGATGAACTCGCGGAGAAAACTCATGAACCTGCAAGGTCAAAATTCATTAACCTTTAACACAAAACCCATGAACCCGCAAGTTAGAACTCATGAACTTGTAAGTTAGAACTTGTGAACCTATGAATTTGTTAACCAATGAACCTATGAACTTAAGGGAAAAAATCATTTGAGAACTAATGAATCTCTGAACATGTAAGCTAAAGTTAATGAACCTGCATTGAAAACATGAACATGGAAATTAAAAATTGATGAACAAGGTAAATCAAAACTCATGAACGTGGATGATCAAAATTCATTAACCTTTAACATAAAAAAATCTCGTTTACCTGGAATAAATATTCGATACAAAATGGTTAGGTTCATAGCAGTGTAATAGTAGGTTCATGAAATCATACATTGAGGTTCATGGACAATTATTTATTTGTTTATAAGATTGAATTCAGTATAGCAAAAACTCATGATGGAATGAATTTGCAAGAGACACAAATGGAATGAACTTCGAGTTGAAACCGACGAACCTGCAAGTTAAAACTGATGAACCCACATGAAAAACCCCACGAGCTTGCAAAGGAAAAACATAATGAACTTGCACATTGATACAAATGAACCTACATGTTAATTGACATGAACCTCTTGTTAACACATATGAACTTGTACTTAGGTTCGTATTTTTCTCTTTCGTAACCTATGTAAGATTTAAACTTCGAGTTCATTAATTTATTTTTATAGATTTATCAAAAGTAGCATGAACTTGCACCTTAATACAAATGAACCTACCCGTAAATTCACATGTACCTCTCGTTAAAGCATATGGATCTTTAACTAGGTTCATATTTTAACTTTGTAGTCTATGTAAGGTTCGAACTCCGGGTTCATAAAAAAATTACAATAAATTCATAAAATAACGTCATGAACCCGCACGATGATACAAATGAACCTACTCTTTAATTCACATGAACCATCCCGTTAAAAGTTATGAATCTTCAATGAGGTTTGTATTTTCACTTTTCTAGCCTATGTAAGATTCAGAGTCTAGGTTCTTAAAAAATTTGCAATTTATTCATACAAAAAAAAAGAATGAACTTGCACGTTGATACTCATGAACCTACCCCATAATTCAATGAACCTCTCGTTGAAACATATGTAAGATTCAGACTCTAGTTCATTTCGGTAGTCTTGGAGGTTCATGAGTTTGTTTATACTCGATTCTTTTCCTGTTATTCTTTTGATCAAAATGCACTTACATATCAAGTTCATGAGAAATTTACCAAAAGTTAATAAAAATATATCATGAATGTCATCGTATACAAGAAGAGGTTCGTAAACACTACACACGACATTCATATATGAGAGATACTTGTAGGTTCATTAATTTAGGCATATAGGTTCATCACTTTATATTGGCGGTTCACGAACATTAGTAGGTGGCTCATAAAATTAATGCTAGCTTTATACTAATTATAGGTTCATGAATCCTATTCTAAAGGTCATATTAATATTCTCGCTAGTTCATGACGGGAGATTTGCAGGTTCATGACGATAGCGTTGCATGTTCACGCTGATAGCCTTGCAGGTTCATTTTGGTAGTCTTGTAGGTTCATGAGATATTTATCCCCATCTTTTTTCTTGTTATTCTTCTAAACAAAATACGCTTACATATCAAAGTTCATGTGATTGATTCATTCTTTTTTATTGAACTTTTGCATGCATTGATACCCTAATGAACCTACCTAGCTTAACCAATGAACCTATGAGGATGTGTTTGCTCTGACCTTGAAACGTGTCATTGAATTACAAATTTCCAGTAGTCAATGAACATACATATTGAAATGATTCCAAAGTCATCATAAATCCAATATACAAGAAACTTTCTGGCAATAATAAGATTTATAGCAGATTCATTAGTTTTCACTTGCAGGTTCACTAGTTTTCACTTGCAGGTTCACTAGTTTTCACTTGCAGTTTCACTAGATGTTAAAACGTACAAGTTAAAATGTACCCATAGAAAAAAAAAATTAATGAACCTGAAAAAACAATTAATGAACCCGCTTGAAACCTACAAGTTTAACTTGTTGAACCTACAGGTATAACTTGTTGAACCTGCAAGTCTAACCTGTTGAACCTACGGGTCTAACTTGTTGAACCTATAGGTCTAACTTGTTGAACCTACAGTTCGTAGTTGTAGGTTCATGTGTTTTAACTTGCAAGTTCATAAGTTTTGTCTAACAAGTTCATTAGATTTTTTATAACTTCTTTTTTGTTTTTCATAAAAAAAAAAATACTCTCACAACCCTTGGGTTCATAAAAAGAAAAACTTATCTTAAGTTCACGCATTTCTTATTTTCAAGTTCATAAGTTCATGAATATTGTGATAGCATGTTCATGATGATAGTTATTGGTTGCCTTAGGTTCATGGTTGTTTAAACTAATTGATTTGTTACAGATTCATGAGTTTACACTTGAAAGTACATAAGTTTAGTCTTGTAGGTTCATTTTCTAATTTTCTATTTTCGTAGTCTATGTGAGGATATCATGTGTTGTAAAACACATTGCTCTTCCATTTGAGCTAATAGACTTTAAAAAGTATATTGAGGAAACTTTTTTAAAATTAAATACAAGCTAGTCCACAGTTCAGAACAAGTTCAAATGTCAAAATATCAATTTTGACAACACAACAGAAGAAAAAAAACAAATTATTAAGAGAGTGATGAATGTATTGCAGCAGTCGGGTTAGGGTCGGTTTTGACTCTTTGATTTTCTCTGCAACAATTTCACCCACCATTGTTGCTGGGATCAAATGGGAATCAACTATCAGTTCTTCGCCACTTTCTGCGGAAGAATCATTCATGTTCCACCTGCAAGTTTTACTGTATTTCCCTTAGCAACTCAAGCATTTCGTCCTCGGTCACAGATTACCATTTTTATTAAGTACAAGTTCATTTGTATCAACGGGGATCGAGAGAGATTCGTATATATCAACGAGCAGGTTCAGTATATCTCTCTCTCACTATCAACATTAACAAGTTTTAATGTTTCAATGTACTTTAATGTTGTATAGTAAAAGTTAAACAAGTTTCAAGCCAAGTTAAAATTTGTCGACCAAATTTTTATGAACCCGCAAGATTATCGTAATGAACTTGTAAGACTATTAGCGTGAACCTAGAATATTGTTGGGATACTCTTCTACCATAGGGTTTGTACACATTTATTATAATTTATAGGGTTTATGAACCTCTTGTATTGGGGTTATGAACTCCTAAGACTATCAACATGAACTTGCAAGACTTTTGGCATGACCTACAAATCTAGCGTCAATGAACCTACATGTGTGAACCGTTAGTATAAACTTTTTGAACATGTATTAAGTTAAGTGAATGTATACAGTTGCTGGATTTTTAATAAATACAAGTTTATATGTATAAACGGGCGATCGGGACTGATTCGTGTATATCAACGAGCAGGTTCATGTGTTTCAGGGGGCGGGTTCATTATATTTCTCTCACTAAGTTATAATGTTTCAATGTAATTTAATGTTGTATAGTAAAAGTTAAACAAGTTTCAAGCCAAGTTAAAATTTGTCAACCAAGTTTTTATGAACCCGCAAGATAATCGTAATGAACTTGTAAGACTATTAGCGTGAACCTACAGTATTTTTGGCATAATCTTCTACCATAGGGTTTGTACACAATTATTATAGGGTTTATGAACCTCTCGTATTGGGTTTATGAACTTGTCAGAGGTTCAAACACTTAAAATTATAGGTTCACAAAGCTAAAAATGAAGTTCTAACTTGTGAGAGGTTTAGTTTATGGGTTCATGGGATTTTTCATGTCGGTTTATCAATCTAACATGAAAAAGTGATTTTTTGTTATACTAGAATACTATAGCATTTTTATATAAATCTGGATCAGGTACGAATGCTACGAATATAGCCATTCGCATGCACACCTTTCAGCAATGACATGCACATTTTTCGTGTGCATGTACTTTTTCACATATTATCAATGACATGTCAATCTGTCAAATGTGCATTCAATTTTTTTCATTCGCACGTTAATAATTGATTCGCACATGAATCTTTTTATATTATATTGCATTATATATCTAATATCTAATATAAATTTGGATGTTTGAGGAATTAAATTCCAATCCCCACATTCAATAGCCTCCTATTCAATACTCAAAAACAATTTTTTTTCACTTTTCCAATTCACATTATTAATCTACATTCATTAATCACCTCCGAAAACAACTATTTCGAATTCCATCCATTTATACATACAAATTGGTTGATTTCGCAGAATGGGTTGGGCCTTACCATTTGACTATTGGTTCCCTTTGAATTACAAGGGTCGACCTCCCTAGATTCGAAATAGGGTTCTCGCCGTCTCTAGACAGAGCCACTCCCTCAACCTTTCCTCCTCCATCACAGCTGACGGAAGCACTGTCTCCAACCCCAAGACCACAAGCTGCAACTGCAATTGCTCCGAGAAGAGGAAATTGCGCGTTTAGAAGACAATTAGGATCCTGGATGTTAGCTCTAAGATTCCACTTTACAAATTGATACCCATGCAGTTTCTTTTAACTTTTCCCATGATTTGGTATCGATTCCCTTTCTCTTTGCTACGATTCTAGGTTTATGCCGTTTTGGATTGAATAATACCAGTTTGTCCCACAGATTTAGAGTGAAATTGATGTTCGTTGTTTCTATTTCAGGAAGGAGATTGTCGATTAGAGCGAAGAGGATTGATACAGTAGAAGGTATATATGTGTTGCCACTTCTGCTTTCAAATTAGTTTTGTGTTTTGGTCCTATTTCCCCCATTTTATGATGTTGAGCGTGCACAATGATTTCTTTCCGTCCTCTGTTTTGTGTTTTTGGCACAAGAATAGTTATGTTTTTGTGCTCAGTAAAGATCAAGCTAGGCTATTTTACTTTGTGCCTTTTTCGTGAGATACTTACTATCTCTTTTCCTGAGATCTCCTTTACTTTGTAACCTAATCTATGATCGATTTTTTTAGGTTGTAGGAGACAATTCTGATTTTGGAAATGGATTGTGGTGATTGGTTGTTACATGAGCCTTCTCCAATGCAAATTATATTAAGAAGGGAAGAACCTGTAAAATTTGAATCAAGCGTACAAGTGTAGAAGCCTTCTGTTGTGCATAGACCAGTGGATAAGTATTATGAAGCCCATTAGTAAGGTTTTCTTTACAAAGTGCAACGTGAACTCCATGAACAGAACTTTGTTGTGCTTGGTGGTATTATGTGCCCTTCTGCTTCACTACGAGGGGTAGAGGCATTTGTGGATCTGAACTGGGCGGCACATAAGCCGACAATTAGTGCCAGGAAGAATGGCATTTGGTCATTTCGATTTTCCTCCATGGAAGATAAGGACTTTGTGCTTGAGAATGGCCCGTGGTTCTTCAACGGGCAATATCCAATTGCGCTCACTCCTTGGGAGGAAGGAATGACGTATACCTGGGATAGCTTCGAATCCGTTCCCGCTTGGATCCAACTCCGAAATCTTCATCCATGGTTTCACTCGGCCCACATGTTAAGCGTCATGGGTAGCATGGTAGGCACCGCCATTTCTATGGATGAAGATACGCGTCTGAGGAAACGAGAGGATTTTGCTCGCCTGCTCGTACAAGTCTCTCCTGCTGATATCCTTAAAGAAGCCATTGTCTTGAAAGATCCCTCCGGCAAGATCTACCATCAGCGGGTATGGTTTGAATGGGTTCCATGAGTTTGTTCTCATTGTGCGAAATTTGGTCATGAAGATAAGAGATGTAGAGCACCCAAATCCAACTCCACCGAAGTTGTTGTTCTTCCAACTGAAGAAGGTGAAAAGAATGCAGACCTGGATCAGAATACTGACTCATCAGAGGCTCCTAAAGATCAGTCTCCGTGTGATAATCATGTTCTGCAATCAGAAGAAACGCAGGCTGAGCAGCATGATTCTACAACCTCTGACAGTGGGCGTGTGGAGAGCAATGGTAATGCGCCTAGCAGTTCTCCTTCTAGTACTTCGAACACAGGTAATTCTGACCCTACTCCTAAGTCTGTACCTAATCCCAATGCTACAGCCCATCCAATCCCTAAGCCTAAATACAAACACAAGAAGGAAAAGGGAGTACAACCTACTGTAGCTCGTACCCTTCGAAGTAGCAGCGCCTCAGACGGGGCTAAATCCAATGTCTGAAATATCTATAGGAGCCTGGAACTCTAGGGGGTGTAACTCTGCCCCTAGAGCGAGGCTTATTACAGAGTTCTCGCGTCGTAATAATCTGGCCATGTTGGGCATTTTGGAAACTAAAATTGACGCAGATAAGGAATTGATTGTGAGTAGAAGCCTTCTTCCTGGATGGGCTTATGTTACAAATAGTACTAGCTTGGTCAAGGGCCGTATTTGGCTAACATGGGACGCGAATCTTGTTGACGTCTCGATTGCTATTATGGATCATCAGTTTATCCATTGTATTGTTCGTAGTAGAGATCATCATACTTCCTTTACTGCCACGGTTGTGTATGCTTGTAATTCTGCTGTCCTTCGTAAGCAACTCTGGGACAGACTTAGTGACCTGAGCCACACGGTTGTTGGCCCATGGACCATGTTAGGCGACTTCAACTGTATTGCAGATATTACAGAGAAAATTCATTTTAGTAGCAGGCTTCATTCGGTTGATACTGATTTTTGCAGCTTCTTAGTTGAGACGCAGCTCGAAGATCATCAGTTTTCGGGTGCTACCTATACCTGGAGTAATCAGCAGATGGGTACCAGTAGAATTGCTTGCAAGCTTGATCGGGTCCTCACAAATGATCATTGGCACTCATCCTACTCTACCTCTCAAGTATACTTTGCTGATCCGAGTTTTTCAGATCACTCTCCCGGGATCCTTCGTGTTAATCCTACTAGCCGGCACAAAAGGATTCCTTTCAAATTCCGTAATTTTTGGAAGGAGGAAGACGACTTTTTGGGACTTGTCAAAGATTCCTGGGCTGCTCCGATCCATGGTAATCCGCAGTATGTGGTTTCTTCTAAGCTGCTTAATGTTAAAAACGCTCTTAAACGTTGGCAACATGGGAGATTTCGTAAGTTAGAGACTATGGTAGATGAATGTTCTGAATCTCTAAAGCTTGCTCACTCTAATCTGCATACTGATTACAGCAACATAGCACTCCAGCGTGCTGTTCTTGATGCTAAGGAGGAACTTGACAAAAGAATCTCTCAGCTGCACAGCTTCATTGCGCAAAAGACCAAGGTGGATTGGATAACTTTGGGTGAGGAAAACTCTGCGGCATTCTACAACAGTCTCAAGACTAAACGGGGGCGGAATTCAGTCTTCTCTTTGGGTGACTCGGCTGGTAACACCCTAAACACGAGAGATGATATTGCAAATGAGATTTTGTCGTTCTTCAGGAATCTGTTTGGCACAGCACCGCCCCATTTTGCTGGTGATCTTAGTTCTCTGCCGGGTCCGAAAATTGCTTATTCTGATCATGCTGATTTATGTCGGGCTGTTACTGATTTAGAGATCAAGAATGCCTTCTCCGGGATTGGTAACATCAAGTCTCCGGGCCCTGACGGTTTTGGGAGTGTCTTCTTCAAGCATTGCTGGGATATTATTCGAGATGATGTTTGCGCCGCAGTTAAGGATTTCTTTCGCCGGTGTCGTCTACTGCGCCAATTGAATGCCACTTTCATTAATCTAATCCCTAAGGTGGATTCCCCCTTCTCTGTTAGTGAGTTTCGCCCCATTGCCTGTTGCAATACTCTAATGAAAGCCATCTCCAAGGTTCTTGTTTGTAGGATGCGACCCTATCTAGCCCAGATTGTTTCTCCGAATCAAGGTGCTTTTGTTCCTCAGAGGAGAATTCAGGACAACATTGCTATAGCTCAAGATCTCATTCGTGGCTATGATAGTAAGTACTCCTCCCCTCGTTGCTTCATCCAGATTGACCTGCGCAAGGCTTTTGATTGTGTCAGCTGGAGCTTTCTACGGGATACTCTGATCTACTTCCACTTTCCGATGCAGATGGTTAATTGGATTATGGAGTGCGTAACTACTCCCTCCTACTCTGTCCTTATCAATGGAGAGGTTGAAGGATTTTTTAGAGGAGCAAGAGGCCTTCGTCAGGGGGACCCGATCTCGCCATTCCTCTTCGTTCTTGTCATGGAAGTCTTTACTAGGAGACTTCGTCAGGCTGCGGATCAGAGCGGCTTCTCCTATCATCCGAGATGCAAGCAACTTAAACTCTCGTCCTTGTGCTTTGCTGACGATTTGCTTCTCTTCTGCAAGCCTACCCTGCCTTCTCTTCGTATCATTGATAGGGTTATCCAGCAGTTTGCAAGAGAGTCCGGGTTGATTGTTAATTGCCAGAAATCTAATATCTTCTTCGGTGGAGTGACTGCTGCACATAAGAGCGCGTGCGCTGCTGTTCTGGGATTTGAAACTGGCCGACTCCCCGTCAAATATCTTGGAGCCCCACTTCATTCCAAGCGGCTCAAGCCAGGGGATTATCAGCCGATCATTAATAAGATTCAGAGTGCCATTGCGAGTAGACAAGCCAAGCATCTCTCCTATCCCGGGCGAATGCAAGTGATCAAAACTGTCCTGGAGTCTATTGTTGGATTTTGGATGCAAGTCATCCTCTTTCCCAAATCTGTCCTACGAAGGGTTGAATCGTTGTTTCGCTCGTATCTTTGGACAGGCGAGATTGGGAAGAAACGCTCTCTTGTAGCTTGGAAAGTGGCTTGTAGAGATTTAGATAGTGGTGGAATCGGCTTCAAGGAATTACTATCATGGAACAAAACGCTTATCTTCAAGATGGCTTTCGAGCTTGATAGTGGAAGGCCGAGTATTTGGCGAGATTGGGCAGTCAAAAACCTACTCAAAGGGCGTACCATCTGGGAGTGCAGAGCTACTGCTGGCTGCTCTGTGTTTTGGAAATCAATAGTGGTTGTCAAGGATGAATTATGCTCGAAGTTTGCTACTTCTCCACCTCCCATGGATAGGCTGCTCAGTGACTCGGGTAAGCTTATCTCCCGTGCTGTCTACAAGCACTTTGCTGTGTCGTACTCGGTTGTCCCATGGTGTGGTCTCATTTGGACTGGAATTCAACCCCGTAAGTGGAGTTTTGTGTGTTGGCTCGCCTCGCAGAACCGCCTCCCCACTCGTGCACGTATGTATCGCTGGGGTGGAGTCGACTCGCCGGATTGCGTCTTGTGTGGTGCTGGAATTGAGACCGCCGATCACCTTTGGTTTGACTGCTCCGTTACTTGTCGTATCCTGGATGTTGTTCTGTTGTGGCAGGGGATTTCTACTCGAAAGACGAACCTCCGGCGTTGGTGGGACTGGTTTCTTGATTGTGATAAGCGCTCGAATAACGTCTTCCTCGTCCATCTTCTTTCCGTCATGAGTGTCGTTTATTATACTTGGAAGTTGAGAAATGATGTAATTTTTAATGCCAAGTCTATTGATGTAGATGGTGTGGGTAGAGAAATAATCAATGCTTGTAAGTTTAGGATGATCCATAAGATCAAGACTAATACTAGGAGAGGGAAAGCGATGATGAAGAGACTTCTTAGGTGACTTGTATGTCCTTGTTTTGGTGTTTGCAATATAATTTCTTACCTCGTGGCAAAAAAAAAGGTTTTCTTTACAAATACAATTTTTTGTCAGTTTATAATGTTTTTTGGACCTTATATAAAATAAAGCACAATATTATTTACTGTAGACATCCCTAATTTATTTTTTATGCAAAACTAAAAACCCGCGCGTAGCGCGGGCGGCAAAATCCTAGTATTAAATACTGTAATAGAGAAGTATTTAAAACTTTCTCCTTAATTCTAGATTTTTGAATCTTGTAATTTTGTGGTTAATTTACTCTTTTTTAAAAACAATTACCTAATTAATCAATTCTAATTATGCTTAACTTATCTATCTTAATCTTGCTTTATTCTTATATTTTATTTTAAAATATTTAAATCTAAACAAAAAATATTTGACCCTATTTTTTTAATAATTTGATTTTGTTAATTGAATAATTAATACACATTAGAATAAATAAAGTTGAATATATGTATGGCTACTAGACCAAAAATATTATACAACTATTTTACTTTAGCATATGTATCATACTACTATTTGTTGAATAATTACGAAAGAAAGTTATCTTGATTATTTGCAAGCCTAGAGCATTTTTAGCAAAATCGTTGTTGAAATAATTATTAAATAAATTATAAACCAATTTACTACAATCGACAATGACATTTTGCAATTTGACTCAATTTTGTTTTCATTTCATGTTTGTTGAGAAAGAGTAATGTATTTGATGAAAATGTGGATTCCGTATTTTTGAACCGATTTTTATTTCATAGTTTAGTTGTTTATTATGTAACAACGTCATTTTAAAGTTGTTTTCTTATTATGTGAATACATTCCTATATAATCAAATTTATATGTTAATTCACAAGTTATAAAAACCCGCGCATGATGCGGGAACTACAATAGTTGTGTATGTAAGACTCCGTAAGTACTAGTGAAATACTTAATCTATTTTTTTTTACTAAGAACTAGTATAATCCCCGCGCCATGCGCGGTACATAAAATACAATTTATAATTAAATAAAATTATTTTCTGTATAGTTTTTTCTAAAAATAATTTATCCCGCACCGACAACGATAGTCCAAAATGCTTAATATGTATAAAAGATTCTTATACATATTCTATATATCGTAGTTTTTTTAGAACAATATTTTTTTGATCAGCTCTTTTAGAACAATATATCGTCTTTTGTTAATTGTTATACATATTAAGCATATCACATTCTAAGTATAATTCTTATTCCTTATTGATGGAAAAATATAGTTTTATCAAAATGTTTAATTAGAATTGTTTGATCATCTCTTTTTTTTGATCACCTCTTTTAGAACAATATAACTTTCTGTATAGTTTTATCAAAATGTTTAATTAGATACTTTTTATGTTAACAAAATATTTGAAAACAATTTTAGTTTGTTAGAGATTTGTTTGTTCCATATTTTTTTTAAATAACTAAATTAATAAAAAGAGAATTAATAAGATAACGGGTGACTACTTTCCACCACTTATTTTAATGTTTGAACCGACTTTTTTAAACGCCGTGAAGGAGCGCTTAAATTATTTAGTCTTCTTTTGTTATAACGCTACGTAGTAGCGTTCATTATTTCGGTTCAAAAACAAAATAATCTGGCTCATAACTCAACACCCTTTAATGACACATATGATGAAAAAAGATAAAATGAAGGAGAAATCTCGAAATCATTCTCCTTTAATATATATATATAGATATATAGATACTAAATCTCAACTATATTTTATGCACCCTATTTTATTTCAACAAATTTTACACTCCAGTTTGTGTAGAAATTTAATGAGTCTCTCCTTCAATATTTGTAATAACCTACATATTATAATTGGTGAGCATTGACCTAATGACATGTCCTAATGAAAATGAAGAAATATAATTACATTTTCATTTGGTTCCAAATTCCATGAGAAATGCCCTTAAGATGAGAAATAAGAAGGAAGGGGGAAAGAGCTCCCTCCTTCCTCCTTCCCTCTTCCTCATTGGAGTTGACCGCCCGTTAACCGCCCATTGACCGCCCGTTGACTTTTTTATTTTACTTTTATTTTTATTTTTTTTAATGTCAGTTTTTTTTATCGAATTTTTTCCGTTTCAATTTTGTTGTGCTTATGATTTGTAAGTAAAAGTGCTAATTTTTGTAAGGAAAAATGCTTTTTTTTTTTTTTCTATCAAATATTTTTTGCTACGATTTATAAGCAAAAGTGTTATGCTTTTATCTACCAATTTGTTGTGCTATACTTTGTAAGAAAAAATGCTATGCTTTGTATGAAAAAGTGTTATGCTTTGTAAGTAAAAGTGTTATAATCTTTCTAGGCAAAAGCGTAACACGTTTCACCTAGCATAAAGAAGCACATATATGCAAAAGCGTAGTATACTTCAGTTAGCTATAGAGAAGCACATATATGCGAAAAGTGTAGCACATTTAAGTCATAAAGAAGCATATAGAAGCACATATAGGCAAAAGCGTAGCACCTTTCACCTAACATAGAGAAGCACATATAAGAAAAAGCGTAGCACACTTCATCTAGCCATATAGAAGCACGACAAAAGCGTAGCACACAGAGAAACACATATAGGCGAAAAAGCGTAGCACATTTCAGCAATAAAGAAGCACATCTAGGCAAAACCGTAACAACTTTCACCTAACATAGAGAAGCACATATAGGCAAAACCGTAGCACACTTCAGTTAGCCTAGAGAAGCACATATAGGTGAAAAATATAGCACATTTAAGACATAGAGAAACACATCTAGCCAAAAAGTGTAGCACATTTCACCTAGCATAGAGAAGCACATATAGGCAATATCGTAGCACAGTTCAGCTAGTCATATAGAAGCACATACATATAGGCAAAAGCGTAGCATATTTCAGTAATGTAGAAGCACATAACACTTGTGTTAGCACATGCTTTGCAAGTTCAAAATCTGGCCTAAAATATCATAGCACATTTCAACCATATAGTAGCACATTTCAGGCATTTTAAAACACATAATTTTATAATTACAAAATTCGGCCTAAAAAAAAATTGGCCAAAAAAAATTTAAAAATAAAAATTTAAAAAGTCAACGGTCGGTCAACGCCGATCAATGGTCAATTTCGATCAAACCTGATCAATGGTCAATTACTTGAGTCAAAAAGTGTAATTTCAACCATTAAATTTCCTAGCAATGATTATTTCTGATTTTAAGATTAACTAATTTAATTTAATGTGTACCTTTTTCATTTATCTTACATAAATCAAGCTGGAACATTTACCGGAAATATGAAATATATTGAAATCATTACTCCGTATGGGTGAAGTCCAAATTACTTAGGTACGTACACCATTTTATGAATAGTAGACCCTTGGTTGGATTTTGGCCTCCACTTGCATGCAATAAAATTAAAATTAAAACTGTAATTTGTACGTGTTCTTGTTTCGTGGTCGATTTGAGTTACGAGTGCACATCATGAATTTCCGTGACATGCTACATCTGCCTTTTTTTCCCTTCGTCGACATCAGATAGACGTGGACAACTCTCACCCGTAGGATCATTTCCTGAGTTCCGATGGGCCGGTTCTCTGCATCATGGTCCTTAACTTCATAAATCAGGATATTGCAAGCTTATCTAAAATGACGGAATCACAGATGCCGTATTCATGGAATAGATTAAGAGTTATATATGTCACGTTTGTAACTTTATATACTCCCTCCGTCCCTTTTTGTTTGTCCACAACTACGATTTTCACCGAAATTAAGGAATTGTAGGAATATAATGATTATAGGAGAGAGAAAAGTATAAAGTGAATGGTTGGAGGAGAGATATAGAGAGAAATAGTAGATAAAACTAGTGTATAGACCCGTGCCATGCACGGGTAATCGAGACTACTTATTATTTTATAATTACTTTAGTAAACTATTAAAATAAGAATTGATATTTTCATGATAACTTATTAAACTACTAATAACTTTATATTGATTAATAATTTTATAAAATAACCTAAAGAAAAAAAATTATATATCAAATGATATAAAATCTCTTCTTTAAAAGAAATTCATGAATCAAATCGAGAAAACAAAGCTCATAGTTATATAAATTAAATACTAATAAATAATAAATTCTAATGCAACTTCAAAAAACTTATATCCAAAGAAATATTGGTTTAGAAGTTAGTTAGAACAAATTTTATCAGTGATTCCTCATATAGTTTTTGTTGAAAATCATCTTAGAGACTTAAAATTCAATAATAAATCAAGAAGCCAAGTTGTATTTGTTAAACATTTAGAAAATGTTAAAAATATATATTGGTTTAATAACAAAATGAGTACTTGGCACATAGAATTGATGAAGCTATTAAATACATTTTCTTTAATATTTTTTAAGCACCCTTTGCTTTAAATATACATGTAGAGATATTAGATAGATATATAAAATAGATTAAGATTATTTTTTAAATTGATATATCTATTTACTAAACAATAACTTAAGTAAAGAATAATTATTAAATCAATTTATAATCATTCAGTTTACGATTTGTCAGAAGGCTAAAATTGGTGAGGACTTTAAAAAAAGTGAAAATATGTGTATATTATAAGATATGACACATTAATGTAACAAATTTTTAAGTAGTATTTTATTTTAGTAGTATAGTTTGTAGTCAAATTTGTTAGAAGTGATGTTTATATATATATACCTACAAAAGTGATTAGAAAATAATGTTTTATTTTAAATCAAATAAAAATATAAAAACAATTAAAAGAGAACCAATAACAAATTGCCACATGGATGTAGTGGGGCCAGAATCAAGGAGAAGACTTGAAAAGTCTCAGCTTTAATAGATTACTAGTGTAATGACCCGTGCGGGTGTTTCAGATTTTTCGTAGTAAGAATTCGCATTGTTTAAGGCAAGTTCGTCGAAAAATTACGTTTAACTCTGAACCAAATAAGCGAAATAAATTTAATTTTTTATTTGTAGATACTATTAATTAATACATATTCATTTCTTAAACGATATGTAATTTAATTACATAAATATCTCAATATGTATCATAAATACATATTAACTTTAAAGTTAATTTTTATTCTTAATAGGATAGGATTGGATAACTTGTATTTTTTGTTGTTGAAATGTGTGATTGTTTTATAAGATTTATTTGTTGAGTTAATTAAAATTAAAGTTATTTTATATTATTAATTAAAATTAAATATAGCTTAACAAACCTATCCTAAAATCATTCTAGAGGCTCTAAAAGGCTCAGCTTTAATATATAAGATAGATATAGATTGGAATTTGGGAGAGAGAAAAAGTGAAAATGTGATAATTATAGGTTGATAGTAGGGATAAAATGAGTAGAATAAAGTGATATAAATGAAATAATAGACAAACAAAAAGGGACACCAAAAAAAAAGTGGACAAACAAATAGGGATACATTCAACTATATATGCATGGAAGATTGGCAGTGCATGTACAACTAATTAGCCTTGATATTATTGATCATCATGTCTCGTATCGGAAATGGTTCCGCCTAATGATTTTCAAACTTCAATCCAACTCTTTCACCAATTTACATACCAAAATTTCGTTGAAAAGGGATTTGATCGAACATACGTGTTATGTTCATCTACATATGTAAATTATCTCAACTCAAGTAATGTTTATCCAAATCTATAAATAAGGAACAACCTATATCATCCTGACTTGGCAATCTATTCTACAAGAACCAAATCTTCAGCGTACAATTATCTCATGATTTTCTACATTGATTGGGCCTTTTTAGATTTGGGCCTAAACAAACCCATTTTACCCAACAAACCCATTGATTGGGCCTTTCAAAAAAATAAACACGTTAAATTGCTAAAGGGATATAATAATAGTACTCCCTTCGCCACATTATTTAATTTTTGTTTCTGTATTTTACACTATTCAATACTCACGGTTGAATAAATTTTTTGTAATTCCGGCCAATATATAAAAAAAAATATACTCCCTCCGTCCCATATTGTTCTTCTCATTTCGAATAGTGTACACTATTTACGGTTGAGGAGAATCTTCTCGTTTTGCCTTGATATATAAGAAAATATATAATCATGTGCGGTCTTGTTTGATTCGTATTAATGCGTTCTTTAATAATATCAAATTTTAATTATTTGTATTACATACAACTAGAGATATTAAAGATACAAAACATGTATCGACAAATATGTCGTTGAAGAAATGAGAAGAACATTATGGAACAGAGGGAGTAGTTATATGTGGTCTTATTTGATTCGTCTTGTCGAATATTTTAATACTATTAAAATTTAATAACTTTTATTTTTAATTAAATATATTGATATTACAAAATGCATATACATGTGTTGACAAACAAGAATGAAATAGAGAGTACACTATAAAGAAGTACTCCGGTACTCCGTATAGCTAAATGTATCAAATCCATCAGTAAGTCATTATGATGCGTGACATTTCGAAACTTAAATGCTTTGAAATTCAAAACAATGGGTGTGTATGTACTGTATACAGTAAATGATGAGAAAATTAATTAAACCGGTGAAACAGCGAAATTAGTCAATCAAATCAGTAGTCTCTTACTGTCGGGATTGCATCTAAATTCACTTAAAAAGATAAAATAGGTTGACTATTCGTTACATGTCACTGAATCAATATTAATGTTGATTTTGATCTCTGCTAGCTCTTGTTTTGTCGATCTATTTCTTCACACGATCAGACATCTAAAATCAAATCGATGAAAATAGGGAGTATCTTACAGTATTTGATTAATGAAGCTTATTAGAAAGAGGTAGACTCTACTCCGTAATTAATTAAATTCCATAACATTGTTCACCGGGTTATGTGAAGTTAAGCAGCTACGAGTCTATGTGGGTTCTGTTATTTAGCCTCAGAATAAAATTACTCCGTAACAGGTAAATAAAAGTCAATTGGGTTAATTCTTTATGGGGTGAAGAGAAGTAAAGCGAGCTGGAAAGGCGAAGACGTATGAGATACGTACGTGTAAATTTGGAATATATGCAGGTGAAAATGGCACCGCCCATGGCAGTAACTCCACATGCAGGTGTGTATAACTGCGCGCAGATAGCGATCGAATGGGGAAGAACAAGATAAAGTTATTGAAGCAAACGTGCAAACAAGCAATGTTTTTCTGCATGCATGCATGTACTGCATCTATCGTACCTTATAACATGCGCACGACTGCCCGCCGAATTAATTCATTAACTTTGTGAGAAACACAAGTTTTAACATGGCCTATCCTAAATCCATTTATTAATAGTAAGAGAACTACTCCCTCCGTCCCTAAATGATAGTCCCGTTTCCGTTTCGGGCGTCCCCTTTTGTTAGTCCTATTTCCATAAATTCTTTCCCATTATACCCTTATTCAATTTATTTTATTCATATTCTAATATCACTTTATCAATCAAATCAACCGTCTACATCATCTTCTCCATATAATATTTCACCATTAACCACCCAAAACTCCATTAAATTTCTCCCATTATCACATAACCCATTTTCTTATTAACCTCTAAAATTTGTAATAAACCCATTTTTTTCTCTATAATCCGGTTTAATTAAACCTAATTAAACCCATCTGCTACCTAATTAAACCCAAAACCGAACTAATCTAGCCCAAAAACGGAGCCCAAATCAAGCCCAAATCCACAGTATATAATCTCATCTGCCCTCATTTTCTCTCATTTCCACCGAACCCTATCTGCCTCCTCCTACCTCTCTCTCCCGAAACCCTAACCCTAACCTCACTGCTTCCTCTCGTCTCCTCCGATGGATAGCTCCACCAACACCCGCCCATCGCAAAGCTTCACTAAAAGCGGCACCCCTTCCATGGCTAGTGGTCGGAGGTCCATTACTGTCTCCGATCCGAGTTCCCTGGATCCCACTTCCCCACTTCTCTCTGAACATGGAGATACCGATGCCGATCTTGATGAAATCTTCAAAGATTCGGATCCGTCGGCCACTGTAACCCCTAGGGAGGGGTGCTCGCTGTCCCCGCCTTGTAACTGGGGGCTGGACTGTGTCGGCGAGCACACTTGGAGTTTTGTCCTGCCGGAGGAGACCCCGGAGCACCTGAAGTGGTCACCGGAGCAGAAGAAGGAATCGGTGGAGATGGCCTGTGAAGCCCCTGAGCTCTCGGAGAATGAAGCCTTGTCCCGTCCCAGAGAGATCATTGTGATCCCGGACACCCCGACGATAGAACTGGAGATGCAGTCCCCGGAGACGTCCGACGCTGTAGATATGCCGACACCGGAGATAGCTGCTCCTCTCTCCCCAGAGTTGATCATCATCCCCGACGAGTCCTCTGTCTGTGACTCCAATTCCCTCGAAATCTAGCTAAGTCCCCTGGGCGGCTCTGTTATCTCTCTCTCTCTCTCTCTCTCTCTCTTTTAACTTATCAACTGTGATGAACTTGGATTGTTATGGACTTGAACTTGGTACTTGGTTTTTGCTGGTGGATTGACAGATTATAGAATCTGTTTTTTTGCTGATGGATTTTAACAGATTATGGAATCTGTATATTTTGCTGGATGTATATTTTGGTATATTATGGTATCTGTATATTTTGGTATATTATGGTATCTGTATATTTTGGTATATTATGGTATCTGTATATTTTGGTATATTATGGTATCTGTATATTTTGGTATATTATGGTATCTGTATATTTGCTTGGGTCTAGATTGGTTCAACTGTTGGTGTTGAACTTTGACAAACTGTTTGGTTGGTTCATCTGTTGATGATGAACTGATTATGTATTGATGCACATTGGGACTACCTTCTGTTGATGATGAATTGTGACCCTGTCTTATGTGTTGATGCATATTGGCTCTCTGTTGAGTTAAGCATTGTGCATATTGATCCTAGTTGCCTTATCTCTGAAAGTGTCAATGATGAAATTTGTGCCCTCATGGTCTGAGATTAAGTTCAATTCTATGTCTTTTATGTGCCATAGGAACACAGTATATAATGTCTAGATTGATGCCTATCTGGAATGTTTAGGTTAGTGTTTAGGGGCTTCACATCAATGAGGGAATGGGGACATCTGTTATAAGTTATTAATGATGAAAATGTCTATGCTGAGATGTAAGCCCTTAGTATCACTACCTGGATGTGCCATAGGAACATTAGATGTGAAAACTGATTGATGCCTATCTGGAATGTTTAAGGTATAGGATTAACTTAGAACAGAATCAATGACGACCATGGGGACACCTGAGACCATTATGTTGCCTTAATAAATGTATAGTTGGATCTTATGTATGTTGCCTTAACCACCAATATTCATCATCACATAATCTGTTTGGTTACAAAAATATGACTAGTGTAAGCATGCTTACAAAAAACAGCTAGTCTATACATGCTTACACTTGTCATATAGTCTTGGCTAAACCCAAAAACCAGTTAGGCTATGATACCTTACCTTATATTACTATGAAATTATCTAAATCTTCTTGACTGTCCCCTAAATTTTCTTGGGTCTCTGTTTCATCATTTGCTTGAGTCTCTGTTTCATCATTTGCTTGGCTCTCTGACTCATCTGAATCCCCATGAACAATGTCCCATGCTTCCATAACAGCCCAAGTAGGTGTCTTAATAATTTCTGGTAATTGACCTTGTGCCCTTAACTTCTTCTTGTTAACATGAGGCATATCATAATCATTACCCCCTTTGACTCCTAAAACTTGGTTCATAACATATTGAAGAGTAATCCAAACATCTCTTAGGGTAGTGGCATCCAACTCATAAAAAGCATTGTAAACTGCTTGTAACATTTCATCAACATTTTTTGGCATTTTTTTGTGCATCAGTGACTGTATGCTCCTAAAAAATCCTAGGTCTAAGATGTTTAAATCAGGACTATTAGCTGGTTGCTGAATTAGAATAAATGTGAAACCATCTTGTTTGTGTACCTCTTGCCATTCTGGATCTTGTTGATTGATGTGAGGTCTTGCATTGTCTTGTTGGATGTATATGACTCTTTGTGCTCCTTCTGGCCATTTAGCTTTGATTGCTGGTATTAGTTGATCAATAAGCATTCTGCGTGTAACTTGCTTGTTAATTGTCTCAACAAGCTTTGTTACCATTGTCCCCTTTGGTATCTTTACTGATTTTCTTTTAGCTGCTTCTTGATATGTGAATGGAAATATACCAATCTTTCCATCAAAAGTACATTCTCCATCTGAATTGAATCTAGGCCTTGCAACTGCTGCCATAAACATGACCTTAGGAATGAACTTACTTGAACTAGCAGCTCTGTACATGCCTCTTTCATTTTGTGCTAGATATACTCTTTGTGTCTTCTTTGTAAGGAAAAACCATTTTTCATCAATATGCACAAAATCATACATTGGATGATAACCTGCCTTTTCCAGCACTGTGTCCCCTGATATTAGATTGAGAATCCAGTCCATCCTTTTGATCTTGTGTGCTTCAGTCAATCCAGGATGTAATGCATTTGAGTGTGGCTTTATTATCTTTTGCTTGATCATTCTATGACATACTGACTTGGGAATGTTGAGCTTGCTTGCTAAGTCTCTGAGGCATGTTCTGTCCCCCATGCTAAGTGTTGTTATTGCTGCTTGATCAACTTCAGTTCTCTTCCTACCAGCATTATGATATCTTGTGCTGACATTGAAGGTTTGATTTTCTTGTAGTTGTTGCTTGGCTGCTCTCCAGATTCTACTAATTGTTTTTCTTGTTACCTTGAACAGCTCTGCAGCTTCCTTCACTGCTCCATATGGAAGTCTCCCCTTGTCCAGTTTGGTTAGAAGATGACTGAGAATATGCAACTTCTTCGAACTGCTGAGTCTGGGAGTTGGTTGATGATGCTGTGATGCCTCTCCATGATCTTCTGCTTCTGATGATGGTGGCGTCTGGTTCAGATCAAAAAGAAATCCAGGTTCCTCTCCTATGTCCCCTAGCCCCTCAGTATTTAAACCATCATCATCAAGAGGTGGAAGATCATTCAAATTGAATGCTGAAGCCATTCTCCTCAGACAGTGATGCTTTCGTCCCTGTTTTTCTTTATCTGTTTTCAGTTTAGCAGTAAATGCTCCATTAAATTGTGGGTTGATGTATTTATAGACTGAAAATTGTATCTGGTTTGCTTAAGGGGTATTTTAGTCCCCAGATTTTGCAGTTTTGTTGGCAATCCGTGTATTAGTAATAAAACCATTTGATTGGCTCTTAAAAATGTAAGAATTCTTTTCATTGGTTTAAAAATGGGTTTGGACACATTTACAAATGTAATCATCACTTCTTTCTCAATCTGATTTTGCCTTAATTAATGTGCAAAGTACACAAAGGGACTATCAAAAAGGGACAGAGGGAGTATATCAATGTTACTAGTCCGTCTACTTATATATACGGAGTAATTGTCAAGTTTGTATTTTTACGCGCTTCTATACACTTATTTTCTAATGGAATTCGCAATAGATTTAGGGCCCGTTTGTTTTTGCTAAAATGGGCTAAAAGAATCAGATTGAAAAGTCCAATCTCATACGAAGTGTTTGTTGTTCTTATTTCTAAATTTTTTCAATGGGTAAAATAGATATTGAAATACCTAGTTTCATTAAGCCCGAAAAAGAGGGGTTTCACTCTCTTTCTCTCCGTTGCATCGCCCGACTCTCTTGATCTCTCATCTCCTTCTAAGCTCTGCGCGAAAATCGTTCATTTCACCCCAGATCTCGAGCCCCCCACATCTCCTACAACAACGCGCATATTGCTTGGCTTCAAATCCAACATCTACAATCGTCACCATCGACAGGGTATTTTCTCTGTTCAGCTTTCGAAAATTACTCTAGTCGATCCAAAACTAGTCAAATTTGTGCAAATTATTGTCTTATTGCTTACACTACATGATTTAGTTGTGTTGACAATTGCCTTCTTTCTCTCAATATTCTATTTCTGCGTGGATTAAAGTTTGATTTGTCACAAGTTTGAAATTAGCAGCAACCTTTCCAGTGGTCACCTTTGAAACTTGATGCCTCTTTGTTAGTTGTTTACACCTAAATAAGGTGGGAACGAATTACAATTTTCAGAATGAAATTCATTTTATCAAAAGTTTCCAGATTTTGCCGCCTTCTGGTTTATTGTGTATAACAGAAATTGTGACGACTGGAAAGGTTGCTGCTAATTTAGGGTTTTCTGTTGCTGCTAATTTGGGGTGTTCTGTTGCTGATACTATATCATCTTATCTTTCATATAGTTGTTCAAAAGATTGAAGATTGAATAATTGCATTATGTTCGTCTCCTGTTGAAGTGTCTTTCTTATACTGATCAACCTTAATTTTTCACGTAGTAATTCAGTATTGTTTATCTTATAGGAGCTGCACAGACAAAGATTGCAAATAAAATCCAAGTTCAAGAGTAAAAAGAAGGCCAAAGGTATTCCTCTTTGTTAGTAGTTCACTGGTCACCTCTGAAACTTGATGCCTCTTTGTTAGTTGTGTTGACAATTGCCTTCTTTCTCTCATTATTCTATTTCTGCGTGGATTGTCTAATTGCTGATTCGGGCCAATAGTATTTATCTTATATGCCTTATGGTATTCCTTGTTAAATCCTATCCTGCACAATTAGTGGTAAACATAGAATCTGCAACTTTAAAATGTCTTAAATTGATTTACTGGCTGAAATGTTTACTTTTTTAAATCTCTGTTGTGCTGAAACTGCTGAACTCGTATGTTTATCTCAGCTGTCTATCTTTGGCTGAAATGATTTACTATTTTTTCTAAACAGAAATGTCTCCTCTAAATCAACTTCAAAGGAGAATGACAAGGTCACGTCAACTCCATGTAGTTTATGCTATAGTTAGGGCAGTTATGATGACGTATCATGTTTGGTATATGATGAATACCACAATGATTAGAAGTATCCGGTTAAGAGAGAATAAAAAATATAAAGCAAACATAAGAGTTGAAATGTTGAATAGGTTGATAAGAGAAAGTGATGTGTCTTGTCGGAATGAATTAAGAATGCCTAGAAATGTCTTTTATACATTATGTGAGATGGTTAGGGATATTGGGGGCTTAAGAGGGAGTTACAATATGTCGGTTGAAGAGATAGTGGCAATGTTTTTGTACACTTTGGCTCATCACAAGAAGAATAGATCAAATTCTCATTATTTCATTAGAAGTGGAGAAAGTATAAGTAGGCAATTTAACAAATGCCCAAGTGTTGTCCTAAAGTTGCATGATCATTTATTGAAAAAGCCAACTCTTATTTCAGACCAATGTGAAGATGATAGGTGGAAATGTTTCAAGGTATTTTGAATTTTTTTTTTTTTATTCACTAAGGTGTAGGGATATACAATATACTAAAAAACAGATTTGCACTTATTTTTTTGTAGAATTGCTTAGGAGCTTTAGATGGTACATATATTAGTGTGACACCACCTTCTGGAGAAAAGGCAAAGTATCGAACACGAAAAGGGACTGTTGCTATGAACGTCTTAGCTGCCTGCACACCAGAAATGGAGTTCACATCTGTTTTAAGTGGGTGGGAGGGGTCAACTCATGATGGAAGAGTGTTAACAAATTCTCTTACTAGAGTTGATGGGTTAAGAGTTCCTAGAGGTAAATTAAAAGTTAAAAATTTATTTGACTATAGTGACTAGTTTCAATCAATATATAATAGTTTTCTTTTTACTATTTATGAAGGTTGTTATTACCTAGTAGATGGTGGCTATTAAATTCAGAAGGGTTTCTTGCATCGTATAGAGGGCACATATATCACCTCAGAGAATGGGGTACTGAACAACCTGCTAGTGCGGAGGAATACTACAACATGAAGCATGCTAGAGCTAGAAATGTAATTGAGAGATTGTTTGGGATACTGAAAGGGAGATGGGCTATCTTTAGAAGTCCTTCATTTTTTCCAATCAAAACATAGGGTCGTATTATTTTAGCTTGCTGTCTATTGCATAACCTTATTAGAAAACTCGGGACAATTTATCAAGATGATGACTTCATCGATGAAGAGAGTGATGCAGATTCTGATTCCGAATCTAGTTCTGATTCTGATGGAGATGGTGGTGAAGGGGGAGGAAGAAGAAGATAATTTATAACTAATACTGAAACCTCCAATCAGTGGAATTTTTTAGAAATTCCTTAGCACAAGGTTTATTTAATCAATGGAGAGCTAGAAATGGAAATGTTTAGGTGTTTTTCTCTTGTAATCCCTTTGCTTGTCAGAAACTCTCCCAATATATTTTGCTGATGTTTTCTTTGTTTGGTCTGGAATTTTGTAAACTGAGGTTGGTTTGGAAATGTGCAGCTCAGTTCAGTTTGTAAACTGATGTTCTCTGATTTGATTTGTAAACTGATGTTCAGCTCAGTATGTGTCTCTGATTCTGTATACTGTATGTGTCTCAGCTCAGTTCAGTTTGTCTACTGCTGTTCAGTTCAGTTTGTTGAGTTCAATTTGTTGAGTTCAGTTTGTTTATGTTTGTATACTTTTTATAAGGTCAAGCAGCAAGCTTCTAAGTACTGATGTTGCAATGTGCTTTGTGATTTGTTATGTAATCACAAAACTTGTTGATTGGATTTGTAAACTGATGTTCAGTTCAGTATGTGTCTCTGATTTTGTATTCTTTATGTGTCTCAGCTCACTTTGTCTGCTGTTCAGTTCAGTTTTTGAAAAATTCTTGTTGTAATTTTTCACATAGCAGGATGGAAAGTAAACAACGGGGCAGAGGAAAGAATAAGAGATATTGGACATCACGGGAGGATGAGTTATTACTTCAAACTGTATTAGAAATTTCTCATAATATTAAGTAGAAAAGTGAGAATGGCTTTAAGAGTGGCTATATGAATCCATTGGAGGAGATGCTACTAGAGATGAATCCACAATGTGATTTGAAAGTTGAACCTCACATTGAATCCAGATTGAAGTATTGGTCTGAAAAATATTGTGCCATGGCTGAAATGTTAAATCAATCTGGATTTGGTTGGGATAGTGTGAAGAGCTTATTACAAGTTGAAAAGAGTGTTTATGATGAATATGTAAAGGTCAGTTCACATTTAGCATTTGGTTCAGATTTGTTGCATTGATGCTATGTTTATAATGAGAAAATTTATGAAACTGATTTGATGCTATGTTGCTGCTGATTTGTTGCTGCTGCTGTGAATTTATGAACTGATTTGTTGATGAGTATGTAAATTGATTTGTTGTTGCTGCTGTAAACTGATATGTAAACTGATTTTCTTTGCAGACCCATAAGAAGGCAAAAAGGTTTTTTGAAGTTCCATTCCCGCAGTATGAGATGCTTGCTGAAATATATGGAAAGGATAAAGCTACAGGAGCAGCAAGCGAGTCATATATACAAGTTGTTCAAAACCTTGATGATGACTTGGCTAGTGGCTCAATTACAATTGATAGTGATGATGATTTAAATGTTGAAGGTGAAGCTGATGCAGAAACTCAGAGCGAGTCATTCCAATCTGCAAGTAGGTCAAGAAAGAGGAAGGATGAACCTTCAATCAAAAGTGCAAAAAAATCTAGAGCTAAATTGAAGAAAAGTGACGAAGTTGGAGAATTGGCTTTATCTCTAAAGTCCGCTTCTACAGAAATTGGAAAAGTTTTTGAAGATATGAATGCAAATTTGGGTATGATGGCCCAAGTTTGGTGAAGTGAAGAAGAGAGAAAGAAGAGGATTGATAATGATAGCAACAAGATTTTGGAAGAAGTTATGAAATTAGATCTCTCTCATTCGGATGCCTTGGAGGTAAATTTTCTTGCTTTTAATTTTCAGTTGAGTGGGATTAGGCATATTAATTTTCAGTTGAGCCCTTAAATCTATCTTTTTTATGGTTTTAATGTTAATGCAGAGAGTTTTAGGAATTGCTAATGAATTTGGTTTTGACTTTTGAGTTTTTTGGAACTCTAGCTGCTGCTAGGAATTACTAATGCATGGAGTTTTAGAAATTGCTAATGTTAATGTGGGAATCGTTGATCTGTGCCATTAAATCTATCTTTTTTACTTGTGGGTTGCTCCATCTACATTTTAAATTTTCCATTTATCTCCATTTCAACATATCTGAAACAAAATTTAGTCATGGGTATTAGAAAAATGGGTTTGGTGCTTTAACAAATTGTGTAACAGGTTGCAACTATTTTGATGGCAGGGGAACCAAAGCTCCGTGTGTCTTACCAAGCAACTACAACATTGAAGAAACAATAGATGATTGATTTGTTGAGAAAGCAGTGATTGTGATATTTTAGTTCTATATGGTTAAGTTGTGCACGTTATATTTTGGTTAAATTTGATAGTGATTTGATACTTAAATGTTGTCAAAGATATATATTATGGTGTTATACACAAGAATGTTTGTTTGATTTGGTTCATTATATAAGCTTTCTCCCTCTTATCATGAATTTTATATATTAATGACATATTTGGAATGGGTCCAAATCTCATGAGAAGTACTCCTTAAGATGAGAAATGAGAAGGAAGTCCTCCTTCCTCCTTCCTCCTCCCTCCTCCCCCTCCTTGAAGTTGACCGGCGTTGACTTTTTAATTTTTTTAATTTTTTTTTTAGGCCAAAAAAATATTTTTTTAGGCCGGATTTTGTACTTATAAAATCAAGTGCTTCAAAATGCCCGAAATGTGCCACTATATATGTTAAAATGTGTTATGATATATTAAGGAAAAATTTGAAGCAAGGAGGACTTTTTCCGTTTTAGTTTTTTTTGTGCTATGATTTATAAGTAAAAGTGCTATGTTTTTTCTACCAATATTGTGTGCTATTATTTGTAAGAAAAAGTGCTATGCTTTGTAAGTAAAAGTGCTATATTTTTTAGTTTTTTTTGTGCTATGATTTGTAAGTAAAAGTGCTATGGTTTTTTCTACCAATTTTGTGTGCTATTATTTGTAAGAAAAAATGATATGCTTTGTAAGTAAAAGTTCTATATTTTTCAGTTTTTTTTGTGCTATAATTTGTAACTAAAAGTGCTATGTTTTTTTCTACCAATTTCGTGTGCTATTGTTTGTAAGAAAAATGTTATGCTTTGTAAGTAAAAGTGCTATATTTTTTTAGGCAAAAGCATAACAGATTTCACCTAGCATAGAGAAACACATATAGGCAAAAAATGTAGCACACTTCAGCTAGTTATAGAGAATCACGTATAGGTGAGAAGTGTAGCACATTGCAGCCATAACGAAGCACATATAGGCAAAAAGTGTAGCACTTTCAGCCATAGAGAAACATATCTAGGCGAAAAGTGTAGCACATTGCAGCCATAGAGAGACATATGTATGAGAAAAGTATAGCACATTTCAACAATAGAGAAGCACATCCTGGAAAAAGTGTAGCACCTTTCACCTAGCCATAAAGAAGAACATATAGGCGAAAAAGTGTAGCACATTGAAGCAAAAGCGTAGCACCTTTCACCTAAAATAGAGAAGCACATATAGGAAAACACATATAGACAATTGCGTAGCACACTTCAACTAGCCTAGAAAATCACATATAGGTGAAAAATGTAGCACATTTAGGCAAAAAGTGTAGCACATTTCACCAAGAATAGAGAAGCACATATATGCAATATCGTAACACAGTTCAGCTAGCCATATAGAAGCACATATGGGCAAATAGCGTAGCATATTTCAGTAATATAGAAACACATAATACTTGTGGTAGTACATACTTTGCAAGTTCAAATTTTGCCTTAATATATCATAGTACATTTCAACATATATAGTGGCACATTTCGGGCATTTTGAAGCACTTGATTTTGTAAGTACAAAATCCGGTCAAAAATTTTTTTGGCCTATAAAAAAAAATTAAAAAAAATTAATTAATTAAAAAGTCAACGCCGGTCAACATCTGGTCAAAGTCAATCCCCTTGTTAGGATTGCTTCTCATTTCTCATGTTAACATTAATTTCTCATTTGATCTTTTGCCTTATATATTAATGATCTATTTCAAATTATTGTTAAATAATAAAATTTCAATGATAAGATAAACCAAACACATAATGTCTAATGGGAATGGAATCAATCCATTCATGGAAAAAATCAAACTTTAATCCATTTCATTTTCATTCCCTTGATATTTCAAACTCATTCCCTTTCCGTTTTCCTTGGACAAGGAAAACCCAAACGCACCCTTATAATGATATACAATATCTATTCTTACTTAAAAGGCAAGCTGCCTCTAATGAATAGTAACTTTTGTATAAAAATGACATTTTTGTCCTTGGTTTCTAAACCTGGAAGAAAAGCTCATATTCACATCCGCCTCCTCCGGCTGAAATCACACCTCTTCCTTTGCCTCTCCCTCCGCCGAAGGAAAATCGCCGCAGCGTCCAAGGGAAATCGACGACGAGGAGCACAAAATCGTCTCGAATTCCAATTTTTCGAGACGATCCACGAGGGCCAGAGGCGGCGGTGAAGGTGGTGAGTACGCAACGTCGAGGTTGTCAGCGGTGTTCCGGAAGTTGGTGTTGTGTGCGGAGGTGGGAGTATAGAGGAAAATGAGGGATCCATATGAGAATTTCAAGAAATTGATGGTGGAGATGATTGTGGAGAAGTAGTTGTTGGATGAGATGGTTAGTTTTCTGAAACTAAATTGGTGTGAAGTTGCAATTTGGGTATTTTAATTGAACAAATGATTTTGAACTTCGTGTGATGCTTTTAAAATTGTAGGGAGATTGCTCTTAAAAAAAGATGTGTCCTTTTTAATAGTACATTCTTATGGTGAAGTGTTGCTTCTTTCTCCTTTCATGTTAAGCAAGTGTATGCCAATTCTCAAGAATCTAAAGCTAAGCTATGAATTTGTATTTTTACTTTTCATAACTGGTTGTTCATCTTCAATTCTATGAAAATTATAACGAATTCAACCATTTTCATTTGTATGTTTGATGACTAAATGCTTATTCCTGCTTTGATTTATAACATCGAATCTTATTTGAATCTTTCAAATAGGTATCCTGTAATGGAAAAGAGGACAATATGATTCTTAAGTAGGTAATCTTGTAACTATCTTCTACTAATTACATTTTGCATCAGCTACTGTGAAATAGGTATTGTTAATTGGGTTTTTATGTGTTCGTGCACTCTAAGTATTCATCTATTGTGAATTATAAACTTTCCTCTCATCTGTTGCAATCTTTAGTAATGTATTTGTATTTTCTCCTCTGTATATTTCATTAAAAGAACACAGAGTTGAACACCTAACGGAAAAGAGTTGCCTAATGAGCAACAAAGCTTAATATTGAGGTTGGAAAATAAATCCCTGAAATAAATATACTATTTACGATTGCTATATTTTATTTATCTCTTTAGAATATGTGATTTTGTTACTTAATTTTTTTGATGGAGTGCGTGTACTGTACTAGAAAGTCAAGAGGTTTTTGAACTTTGTTAAAATGGTAATTAACTGACTGATACGTGCATCTTATGTATATCACCCTCCTGGTGTGTAGTCTTTGAAGCTTCTTAATCTAGAAGAGGGGAAGAAAACTCAAATGTTTATAGCATATGGTTCCTGGCTGCTACAAGGTGCATATATAATAATTAGTATTTTTGTTTTAATATTGAAAGTTCACATTTTCTATTTCGCATTAAAAAAATGGTCTTCTTTTAACAATTTTATAGGAAGAGATCGTTTTATGATTAATCCAGAGTTGATTGTTGCCATGCTTTTCTTGCCTACCATATATTAGATAATGAAGCAATATAAATTCCTGAAGTTGAGCCTTGTTTAGATTATAAAGGGATTGTAGTGTCATTTCTTAACTTCTAAGATTTTTTGTTAGATTGTGTTGTTATATTACATGTTGTACATACTAAACAGATTGTTGCATAGATGCACTATGCAAGCTAGGAAGGAAGCAATAATTTATTTTTCGTTTGGATTATAGTATAATATATATCTAACCGTTTATAGAGCTTGAATGAAAGAAGTTCAAAGTTGTGGTATGATGATTTAACAATCTGGTTGAAAACCTTCATAATCTAAGGAGCTTGTATGCATAAATGCATAATCCTTAGTGATTATGAGAATGTTCCTTTTGAGAAGCTAACGTGTGCATATTAAGTGGATTTGAAGGGAAATAAACAAGGTCTTTGAATTTTTAGATCAACTAATATATAAACATAATTAGATCTTTAAAAATAAGAGATCTGACTTCATACTGATTCAATGGGCTTAATGGTGGATATTTTCAGTAATTTAACTTTAGCTTCACAAATCATATTAAGGTTAAATAGTTTGGTTTATCGAATCTTCAAAATCACCTAAGTAAGCTTGAATTTATTGAATTTACTACATTTAGCGTGAATTTTTTCATCTATTTGCTTGCCTCACTCATTCAGAAACTATACTAAACTTCAAATAAGATTGTGTCCACGTAGTATGTTGAATTATCGATCAAGTGAAATGTACAGTATTGTTTTGTTAGTCACGTGAAACTTGCTGCAGGAAGCAGCGGGGTTTCTGCAATTAATTCTAAAAGCTACTCCTATATATATCTAAGTAATACGAGTAGCTAGCTAGGCTATACGGAGTATATGTATATCTTTTGTACGTGAGATACCCTACTTCTGCATAAAGTACGTAAACTTGAGCTAACATGACTAAGTATAGGTTAATTTCATAGGTGGAACGTTACATTAACAAGGGTATTCAAGAGTTCCAATGACCTGCAAATTCGATCGACTTTCAATATGTATCCGAAATTTGACACAATATATTTTTTACCCATAATTTATCATGTGTACATACATACTCTAAAATACATGAAAATCAGTTAACAATATTAAAGTTGTAACATTCATCGTCACATGTTTATCACCTAATGAAATTACCTCATCTTTGAATCAAAAGAAAAATTATAAAATTATTTCTTTGGTCCCACATGTTTATTTGAATTAATTATTCTACTAATATTGTCAAATCAAAAAATTCAAAAATATCCTAATCAAATCATCTTTTCATTGATTTTGTATTCTCTTATAATATTATTAATCAAGCATACCTTAATCCTATAAATCTTATCAAAAAATTCAAGAATAAATTTTTTTATGGTGCAAACAAATAAAAAAACTTTTATACTATTCAATTTTGTCTATAGTTTACATATATATGTTATCAATTATATCATATCTATAAAATTTCATACGTAATTTAAATAAACTGTAAGTTTTCTTTTCATTTTGTTGCATGCTATGAGAAAATTGTGATTATTATCATTTTTCATTTAATCCAAGTTAAAATTTAATTGCGTTAAAATGATGTAAATTATGTTTATTGGTAATCTTGATAGTCTAAAAGATTCTTGTATTTTTCGCTTAAAATGTTTTACTTAATATACTTTAATACAACATAATAATTTAATTGTTGCAATATTTATGTTTTGTGATAGTTAATTAAGTTTATAATTACTAATTCTTGATTTTTATTGTTTATATTAAATAGTAATTTTAAATTTAACTATATTAAAAAATTAAATAAACGAGTTTTAAAAATACGTGATGAAACTATTGATGTAACACTACAACACTACTACACTAGCAATCTTAATCATTTTTTTCTAATGATTTTTTATTAGGCCTTTAAGAAATATACAAAAAAATCATTGATCAAAAATGATAATACTTACTATTTTTATCATATCATTATAATACTATTACTCGAGTACATACAATATTTCTCTTCTCTTTTTCAGAATACTTAAGTTTCGATTAAATAATATTACCATTCTTCATTTTTCGTTATACTTGACCAATAAAGATAATCGTGCTATTAGATGTTGTTGTTTATTATTCATAAATTTAATATGGGTAAAGATCAAATGAGAAGTAAATATTAAAATGAGAAATGAGAAAATAACACAAACCGTTAGATCTAGGTCAGATCTCGCTAAGCTTTTTATCCCTCTCTAAACGCGTGTACAGGCGCGTTCTTTCCTGCAGCTTGTGTTCTTCCTTGTTCCGCTCCTTCTCTCTTGCTCGTGACTCCTTCTACTCGCTCTCCTCGCCAATTTCGCTCGTTCTTGATTTTGTTTCTCTTGGATTCCCTTCTGCGCGTTCTATTTCATTGATTTGTAAGCTTTTTCTGCGATTTTATTGTTTGATTTTGACCTTCGTTTTCCGCCTTCAATTTCTAGGTTTTAACTTGAATTCCTTTTCTTCTTCAGTTGTTGTCTTGTTTTCTAGGTTTCTCCATGGATCTATGCTTGTCATGTTGAATTTTGTTTTTATGTTTCGATTTTTTTCCATTGATTTTAGGTTTTGATTTAGTTTTCGCCATCAATTCTTAGTTTTCGTCGTTGTTGGCTTTATGTTAAATTATTTCGTGCAAGTATCTCTGTTTGATTTTCCTTCAGTTAACAAGATGGATGATAATCTGTTTCTATGTAGCACTTTTAGGCTTTGTTGTGGAAGAAGTTGTCACTCCTGCATAAAATCAAAGCACAAAGGCATAATAAAGTAGCACAAATCAATGACGCAAATGAATCATGACACTTTCAGAAATTAGTCTAGCACAAATCAACAATATTATAGCACATACGAAACAAAACATATAATTATGAAACTCCCAAATAAACATGAGATGTATTCTAGCACATACAAACAATATGCTAGAACAAATCAGATGTATTCTAGCACAAACAAACAATATGATATCACATATGGGTTATATTCTAGCACAATCAACCAATATGATAGCCCAAATGAGATGTATTCTAGCACTGAAAAAGGTAAATGATAGCACATTGAGATGTATTCTAGCACAAACAAACATTATGTTTAGCTACATTTTTTTATTTGAATTCCTGCTAAAACTCATAAATCTTTGACTCTCTATTTGTATTTGTTGTACATGGAATATAAAAAGCCACCAAGTCCTGGTACTCATCTGTCGTTGCATAGCACCCCATCACCCACTAACTCGACATGAGTTGCCAAATGTACAAGATTGAGCAGCTCAACCACCAGGCACAATACCTTCTTAAATAGCAGCAAAAGTTGCATTTTTCGCATCTTCAATTCTAAGCTTACGGTTCTCAAGCTCAGTTTCTGTGGCAGTACCAACCTTGATGACAACAACTCCACCAGAGAGCTTTGCAATTCGCCCAGCCAGATTCTCTGAGTCGTATACAAAATTAGTCTCTTGTAGTTCCTTCTTCAACTTTGCAATTCTGTCCTGAAGCTCATCCTTTGAGGCAGCATCAACAATTAATTATCGTGCCTAGATTATGCAAAAATCATCTTGCCTGGATTAGTTTCAATATGAGAAGATTTACTTGACTCCCTTTCGTCTCACTTGTTTTTGTGGCTTTGTTGTTTTAACTTTGTATTTCTTTTTGTTCTTCATCTATATATTTTACAATCTTCAAAATAAAATATAAAAAGGAACAATAAAGTTAAAGTTTCCATTTCTCCTCGCAATTCGACTTATTACACTCCTATTTGTCGTGCCGACATCAAACCTTATGTTGACTAGTAGTGCAGCACATCATTTTACTATTACTTTTATTAAGTTAGTAGTGCAGCACATCATTCCTAAATCAAAGCAAAATGTACAATGTCACATCACCTTTTTTTAGTGCTATCATAGCACATTCAACATAAATCATGGCACATGCGAAGAATTTAGTAGCACATTCTGCATAAACCAAAGCACAACACTCATTTTATATAAAGAAAATTTAGTAGCATATTCCAATAGTAGAGTAGCACTTCCTTTAGTAAGTCAAAGCACAAGAAAATGGTATGTCAACACATTCCAATAATAGAGTAGCACATTTTGCATAAGTCAAAGCACAACACTCAATTTATATAAAGAGAATGCACTAGCACGTTCCAAAAATAGAGTAACACTTTATTTAGTAAATCAAAAGCGAAACATATGCTAGCACATTCCAATAATAGAGTAGCACATTTTATCACGAATCAAAGCACAAATGGACAATTTTAAAGCACATATATATTCCTTAAAGTTAACGCATTGCTAGAATTTTAAGTTCAACATTTCCATTTTGCTTACAAGGATTAAAACTGTTTCAAAACTAATGATAGAAATTCTAAGATTCAATTCTTCCATTATATTTACAACACACTTAACATCAAAATTACAACACTAGAATAAGTTCAATATTCACTTTTGCGCTGGTTCTTCAACATCAGATCCGACACATTCTTGATCTCATTGCATGGGCTATCAAGTATGAAGAAGAATACTTCACTCTCATGTTCAACACTTGCCTTGCATCTCGTGCACCAAGCTCTCTCTCTCAGCCATTTATGCCATTTCCAAAGTACGTTTTCATGTGTGTCATTGCAATAAAATGCCACAATCGATCTTGTTTTCTTCTCCAAGGCATTGTTGCTCTCTCAGTTTGGACCTTTCGTTCATCTGCGAATGCATCAACTTTGGCCGTCATATCATTCTTGTCTAGAAAATCCCCAAACAGGATTCTGTGTATCACATTTGTCAAACTGATATTTTAGTTTCAGTAATATAGAGCACATACAGGGTAAACTAAAGCACAATATGAGTAATTTGAAGCACAATAACTACTAAACATAAGCGCATATTGTTGAAGGAATTGACAATATATTGCATTTCACCAGAGTTCTTGGAATCTCTCCACACTTGTCTTGTATTTCTAGCTCATCATTTGCATTCTCCAAGATATCATACCTCATATGTTTAACATTTGCAACAATGACAAAGAAGTGGTCTGGGTAGTGGATTGGAAAGAAAAACTATTCCAAAAGTAGATAGAAAATTAGTTTAAAAAATAATACATTTTAAGTAGGCCTAGCCATACCCGGGCTCGGGCCGGGCATGACTCAAATTTCCAGCCCATATTTCCGGGTTGGGCTAGCCCGAGGCCCGGTCTCAGAGCCTGTGATAGTGCCCATACCCTGCCCTCTATCCAGGCCGGGTAGCCCGGTTATGTTAAACTGTTTTTTTAAAGAAAAAAGATGAATAAAATACCGCATAAATAAATCAGTCGACGGCGAAAAGGAGAGGCGAGGCGGGCACCGATCGACGGCGAGAGGCGAGGCGGCGCTGAGGTGTGTGAGGGTGAGTATGTGAGACAAAAATTTTGAGAAGTCTCTGTGAGTTTGTGAATTGTGACCTAGGTTAGAGAAAGAGTGAGACCGAGTGAAATAAAAGGAGGCGGAGGCGCAAGGATGAGGAAACAAAACTTAGGTTAGACTATTTTTATATAGTATATGTATATATTATTATTATATTTTTAAATTAATATATAATACAGGCCGGGCCTATCGGCCCTTAAGGGCCTGAGGTCTATACCGTACCCAGCCTTCGTACTCTTACGAGCCGGGCCTAGCGGCTCGACAGGGCTTTACCTAATGTCCAAGCCCGCCCGGATAAAGGGTCGGGCGGGCCGGGCCGGTCGGGCTAGCCCGAGTTTGGCCAGGACTAATTTTAAGCTTAATTCATCGCACATTTAGCATAAATCAAAGCACAGTTTTATACTATCATAGCACAACAACATTCCAATAATAGAGTAACACTTTATGAGTAAATCAAACCACAGAAAAAGCATGTGCTAGCACATTCAAGTAATAGAGTAGCACATTCAATATTTAATCAAATCACATCAAGCACAAATAAGATAAGATGATTTTATTTAATCAAAGGAGAATATGGCACTTGCTGAAAATAGTCTAGCACAAATCAACTATATTTTAGCACACAGATCTGAAGCAAAATATAGAAGCAAAAATCAAGCTACGATCTAGAAGAAAGAATTTTTTTTTTATCAAAGCACAAACAATTTAGAAACCAATGAAGCAAAAATAAGCAAATCAGTGCCTATAACAATGAGTTTCAAACCAGAATCAACGAGTTCCATGCACACAGATTTGAAGCAAAAATCTAGAATAAAGCAAAAAAATCATCAAAGCACAAACAATGTAAAAATCAGTGAAACAAAAATCAAGCAAATCAGTGCCTATAACAACGAGTTCCAAACCAGAATCAACGAGTTCCATTCACATAGATCTGAAGCTAAATTTAGAAGAAAAAGTCCCAAAAAATAAGTGAAGTAGAGTACATCCTAAATTCTAGTTCGATCGTCACTTTTTATAGTTTCGATCATCAATTTTTACAGGTAAGTGTATAAATCTAGCATAAAAACCTAGATCTAAGTTGTTCAACATAAGATTCAACAAAAAAATCGGATTTTACCTTCTGCTTCACGGTCTAGCGTTCTTGCCGTCGAAATCGCATGGATGTGGTCGAAGTTGCTTGATTCTTGTTGAATGTTGATCTTCGTTGACAAAATCCGAAATGGAGCTGCGATTGTGCTCGAGAAATTAGGGATGAAGTAAAACGAAACTTGCTCTCACCTTCGCTTTGTGTTTTTGCTGTAAAATTATTTCTTTGGTCCCACTAGTAATGATACATACTCCGAATTTTGACGAAAGTACGTTTTTCTTTTTTCTTTTTCCCTATACAAGAAAATATTTAGAGGATAGGATAAATCGATGGTCTTTAGAAAATCCAACGACAAAATTTATTTTGAAATCACAATTATTAATTTGTTACAATATATTAATAACAGACGTAGCATTTATTTTTTGATATTCTTACATTTATATTCTTCCTTTGTAAACCTAAAGCAATGACTTATAAAAAAGCCTTGTATGTTAATGATAATAGATACTCCTTCCGTCTCATATTGTTCTTCCCATTTCGAATAGTATACACTATTTACGGTTGAAGAGAATCATCTCGTTTTGTCTTGATATATAAGAAAATATATAGTCATGTGGGATCTTGTTTGATTCGTATTAATGCGTACTTTAATAATATCAAATTTTAAATATTTGTATTAACATAAAACTAGAGATATTAACGATACAAAACATACCTCGGTAAATGTGCCATGAAAAAATGGGAAGAACATTATGGGACGGAGGGATTACAATTTGTCAAACACCAGAATACTCCTATTTTGCCCCATATCTATACGGTATTCTTCCCTAGGTTTTGCCCTAGCCTGCGGTTTTTTCCAAACCATCTGCCATGTTGCAGAAATCCTAAACCTCACCTTTCTTTTACTAATTTTTTAAACAAATTCAAACCCTACCCTCAAGCTTCTACTCCCACTTATTCCCTGCACTCTCTCCCTTTTTATAGCCCCACCCTACCCTACCGTGCTACCAACCTCCTGACTTTCTATTGCAATCCTCCTTACTCCATTGTCAATTACTGTTGGATTACTAGTTACTTGCCCATTACTAGTTCTCGTTTACCTTCATTTACCTACATCTTTAGTTTGTTATTTGCCTGCCATGTGCCTACGTCATTCTCCTTTCTTTCCTTTATAAAGGATGTAACCAACTTTCTATCAGATTGGTGGGTTTCACTTTCTGTTGTGATACTCCATCATTCTCTCTGATTTTCCAGAGTTCTTTTCTTCCGCATACGTTTTCATGGTATCAGAGCATCGGGATTGATTCTCGATCGCTTCTTCTTCGGAGTCCGCTGAGTTCAGTCTTCTTCTCCGATGACAATTGACGGAGATTCTAACGGCGACAAAGGCGTTCCAGGTCAGGGACAGAGCAACGATCCCCTCTGGCTTCACTCGAGCGATCATCCAGGCTTATCGCTCGTCACATACACGTTTGATGGATCTAACTTCGGAGAGTGGCGGATGAGTATGAAAATCGCACTCTCTGCGAAGAACAAGCTGGATTTCGTCACAGGGAAGCTTCCCTTGCCTAAGGACGACGATCCCACTCTTGCGCGTTGGCAGCGGTGCAATGATATGATCCGTTCCTGGCTACTCAATGGATTGACCAAGGAAATCCGAAGAAGTGTTCTATATTCAGAAACAGCGAAGGATATCTGGGATGAGCTTCAGATCCGCTTCAGCCAGCTTAGTGGAGCACAGCTCTACTCCGTTAAGAAGGATCTTAATGCCTTACAGCAAGGAACATGTTCAATTTCTTCTTATTATACTCGTATGAAGATCTTATGGGATGAGTTACATAGCTTGCGTAAATTTCCTGCTTGTACTTGTGGATCTGTGAAAGAGTTTTGCAAGTTTGAGGACGATGAGCGTCTAATTCATTTTTTGATGGGGCTGAGCGATGTTTACACTTCTGTTCGTGGTAGTATACTACTCATGAAACCCCTGCCAAGTGTTCCACAGGCTTACTCTATGCTTTTACAAGAAGAGAAGCAAAGGGAATTGCAACCTGTGACAGTACCTTTGATGGAAAGTGCAGCTATGAATGCTGTAGCTAATAGGCAGGGGAATGCTAAGCCTAAGACTGACAGGAAGCAATTACTATGCACTAATTGTAAGAAGACAAACCATACCGTTGATAAGTGCTTCTTTCTCAATGGATTTCCTGAGCATTACAGGGACAAAAACAAGAAGCAGGATGGTAGATTTGCTGGTTCAGCTTTGGCAGATCTCACAACAGATCAGATTTCTCGCCTACTAAGTCTTGCTTCCACATCTTCCAGCAAGCAATCAGCTCAGGAAACAGATGATTTCGCAGGATTTGCAGGTACATCCTCTTTTATGACACATGTGTTTGATAAAAATACATGGATATTGGATAGTGGAGCAAGTTGTCATATGGCTTGTAGTGCTAATTCTTTCAGCTCAGTTAGTAATTTGTCTTCACCATTCGCTATCAGTTTGCCAAATGGAACAAGTGTTTCAGTAACTCAATCAGGTTCAGTTAGAGTATTGCCTGAGCTTGTTCTATCAGATGTGTTATTGGTGCCTGTTTTCCACTGTAATCTGCTGTCAGTGGGAAAGCTTGTTAGAGATATGTTTTGCAGAATCCTATTCACACCTTTACACTGCTTGCTTCAGGCTCCTTTTATGAAGAAGCATCTGGTGATTGGTAGGGCATACAAGAACTTGTACCTGCTTCACACACAGCAAGAAGCCAAGACAGATTTGCAGACCCCTTTTGTTGCAGCAGTCCAGCACAATGTAGATGCTCAGCTATGGCATTCTAGATTGGGGCATTTGCCTCTGTACAAACTTAAAACCTTGAGTTTTGTTGACTCTTTAGACAAATCCTTGACTGATTTGGAGTCCTGTCTTGTTTGTGCCAAGTCTAGGCAAACCAGAGCTCCATTTCCTCTTAGTGCTATTTCTACTACCTTGCCTTTTGAACTTGTTCATGTGGATGTTTGGGGGCCTTATAGAGCTTCAACTTATAATGGATATAGATATTTCCTTACTATAGTAGATGATTTTACTCGATCTACTTGGGTTCACTTGCTATCTAGTAAGAGTCATGCTTTTGTTTTGCTCAAGAGCTTTATTGCTTTAGCTCTTACTCAATTTGGCAGGACAGTTAAAACTGTACGAAGTGACAATGCATTTGAACTGGGCACTAGTAGAGAGAATGCAGCTTATTTTGCTCAGCAAGGGATCGAGCATCAGACATCTTGTGTTGCTACACCACAGCAGAATGGCATAGTCGAAAGAAAACATCGAGACTTGTTGGAGGTGGCAAGGTCTTTTTTATTCCACTCTAAGTTGCCAAAGAAATTCTGGGGTGAAAGTGTGTTGACTGCAGCTCATGTTATCAATAGATTGCCCTCAAGATTGCTGAAAAACAGATCACCCTTTGAAGTGTTATATCACAAGGCTCCTAGCTATGCTCATTTGAGGAATTTTGGTTGTTTGTGTTATGTGTCAACCTTACAATCAGGGAGAGACAAGTTTGAGGCAAGGGCTGAGCCTTGTATTTTCTTGGGATATCCTTTGGGCAAGAAGGCGTATAAAGTCTTCAATCTTGATACACAACAAGTCATTATCTCTAGGGATGTGAAATTCCATGAGCAGGTGTATCCTTTTCATCATCCTCAGCTTGTCACACAGCCTTCTTTACCTGTTTATGACAGCACACCACTCCCAGATGACAGCACACCACTCCCAGATGACAGCACACCACTCCCAGATGATAGCACATCACTCCCAGTTGACGAATCTGCAGGTTCCATGCCTTCTCCTGTTCTTCCTGTCACCACTATTGCTCCTGTCACTAGCAGATCGACTAGGACTACACGTGCTCCTTCATACCTTCAAGATTATGTGTGTAATCTTGCAGTTCCAGAGCCTTGTTTCTGCTGTCACACCTTAACTTCCACAGTCTCCTTCTCTTCAGATGCTAAGGTTCTGACTACACGTCCTGAGATGGAACCTTACTCTTATGATCAAGCCTGTAAGTATGAAGTGTGGCGTACGGCAATGACAGCAGAATTCTCAGCTTTGAATCAAAACCATACTTGGGATATTGTACCTTTGCCAAAGGGCAAGAAAGCTATAGGTTGTCGTTGGGTGTATAAGATCAAGCGACAAGCTGATGGTTCAATAGAACGTTATAAGGCACGTCTTGTGGTTCGTGGCTTCACACAACAAGAAGGCATCGATTACACAGAAACATACTCCCCAGTAATTAAAATGACAACAGTTCGTGCACTTGTTTCTGTTTCTCTCAAGAAGAAATGGGACATCTTTCAATTGGATGTAAATAACGCCTTTCTTCATGGCGATTTAGACGAGGAAGTGTTCATGAAACTGCCTCCAGGTTTGATGGTTGATGATACTTCTCAGGTTTGCCTCCTTAGGAAGTCCTTATATGGCTTGAAGCAGGCTTCCCGGCAATGGTATGCCAAGCTTTCTAGCTTCCTACGTTCTAATGGCTACAAACAGAGTCTAAATGACTACTCTCTCTTTTCTAAGAAGACTGCTTCTACAATAATTTTTGTGGCCATTTATGTGGACGATATCTTGATTACAGGAGATGATACAGAGGGTATGCTCTCACTCAAACATTCTTTACATTCAGCTTTCAAGATTAAGGACTTAGGCTCATTGCATTTGTTCCTTGGGATTGAATTTATTCCCACTGAAGCTGGTTATTTGTTGAGTCAGAGGCGCTTTATCTCAGACATGTTGGATGAGTTTGATGTCACTTTCCTAAAGGATGTTGCCAGCCCTTTAGATCTTCGCTTCAAACTCCTTCCAGACGATGGAGAACTCCTTGCTGATCCTCTGCTTTACAGACGTTTAATAGGGAAGCTGAACTTTCTGGTACACACACGACCTGATTTGGCATTTGCAGTGCAATTCTTGAGTCAGTTTAATCAGGCTCCTCATCTCCCACACTGGAACGCAACACTTCATTGTTTGGCCTATGTCCGAGGTACTCGTTGCAAGGCTCTTTTGCTCAATTCTCTCCCAGATACACGCTTGCTTGCATATTGCGATGCCGATTGGGCATCTTGCCCCATCTCCAGGAAATCAGTTAGTGGCTATGTCATCTTTCTTGGTGGCTCTCTGATCTCCTGGAAATCTAAGAAGCAGCAGAGCATTTCTTTATCCTCCGCCGAGGCCGAATATCGTTCCCTCCGCCGAGTTTGCACTGAGCTGGCATGGCTCAGTCGTCTTCTGGCTGAATTCGGTGTCGTTGGTATTGCTCCCATTCCCGTTAAATGTGATAACCAATCCGCAATTTATATAGCTCGCAATCCCGTATTCCATGAGAGGACGAAGCACATCGAGCTTGATTGCCATTATGCTCGTGAAAAGTTGCTTGAAGGTCTTATTGATCTTTCCCATGTGCCTACACAAGCTCAGCTTGCTGATTGCCTCACAAAGTCCTTGCCTGGTGTCAAGATTCAAAGTCTGTTTTCCAAGCTTGGTATGCTTGAGCATCCACAAGCTTGAGGGGGGGTGTTGGATTACTAGTTACTTGCCCATTACTAGTTCTCGTTTACCTTCATTTACCTACATCTTTAGTTTGTTATTTGCCTGCCATGTGCCTACGTCATTCTCCTTTCTTTCCTTTATAAAGGATGTAACCAACTTTCTATCAGATTGGTGGGTTTCACTTTCTGTTGTGATACTCCATCATTCTCTCTGATTTTCCAGAGTTCTTTTCTTCCGCATACGTTTTCAATTACACACACGCTCCTTTGTTTGTTTCTTCTTCCATGGAAGAAAACAGATCCTTTTCCCATGTTTTGGTTGGTTTCCCCTATGGAACTAACCTTAACTCCATCTCTGTCAACCGATCAAAACCTCTGACACTGAGCTCTTTACTGTCACTGCCCCAACGCTCATGTACACTAACCCGCCTCCTAGCCCAGTTGTTTCTCTTACTGCTAGTGAGGATATTAGGGATTTCCCGGAGCTTCATATCCCTCTCTCTCTCTCAACAATTTACCCATGAAGAGTTGACTCCTGCTGATGAAGACCAAGACATGCATGAAGAGGATCATATTCAATTTCCTCAACCACTGTCGGCATCCTACATTCCTGCTTCTCTTCAACATGCTCATGCTTTTCAACCTCCTAGAGAGCCGGATGAAGCCTTCTTCAGTGAGATTCAGAATCAGCTCCTCCAGCTTACTCACTTTAGTCTGGTGGCTCGAGCGGTGGATGGGGAACTTGATCCTCCTCTTGTTGCTAAAAGACTAAGGCACATTTGGAAATCCATTCGAGGAGAGCTTCAGATCCAATACTTCGGAAACAAATGGATTCACTTCTTCTTCAGCAACAGAGAGGATCGTGATCTCATTTGGAACAACCGTCCTTTCCATGTGGCTAGCCGGTTAGTTGTTATTCGTCCTTTTACTCCTCACTTTAATCTGAACTTTGAGCCTTTGACTTCGATCGACATCTGGATCCGTATTCCGTTTCACCCTTCTACTTTGCCAATGAGGTTGGGCTCAACCACATCCTTCACTTCAACGATCTTGGAACGCTGTTGAGGATCGATGAAGCCTCCAATGCTTGTACCCGCAACCGCTTCGTCAGGCTTCTCATCAACATGCCCATCGATGAGCAAGTGGAGTTCAGAGAATACATTCAAGTTCAACACTTTGACAGGTCCAGACTTACTCTTCGCGTTTGGTACGAGGGTTTCTCCACTGGTTGCGGATGTTGCACTTCTCCCAACCATGCATTCGAACAATGTCCAGTCATGAACCATCACCCTGGCTCCATCATTGCCAACTTCGTCGGCACCACCAACCAAGCCACTGCTTTTGAAGAAACTGCCTGGAGACTTTATGGCAAGCATTTCTCCATCAACTCCAACCCTACTACTGCCGCTCCCCTGATCCATCCTCGACTCACTACAGGTTCTATGTTTGTCCCTACTCCTCCTACGTTCACTAGGCCTAGGGTTTCTATCATCCCTGTCAATGCTCGTTCCACCACTATGTCCCACCAAGTGCTCCCAGTTGAAGGTTTCCCAGGACTCCAGTACGTTACTCAGACTACTCAGCCTATTCAACCCATGTCAGAAGACTTTATCAAGCAAGCACTCCCAGCCCTGATGCCACATTTTTTCCCGAAGCAGGACGACGGTGCAGGTCCATCAGTTGTGAACCCTAATGCTAACCTTGATGCTTCAGTTGACTCTTTATACCACTCTGCTAATGGCGCCTCCAACAAGACCACAAACACCATCAACAATAAGCTTAGAGGAATCACCATTCGATCAAGCAATGACCAAGCTTCCCAGGTGAAAGACAGCAGCTCTAAGACTCCCTCCCTTGAAGAAAGCCCTGACCACCACTCCTCTGTAACCAAGAAGCGCAAGAATAGGGACAAGGGGAAGCAAGTCATGGAGTGATCATGGTAAGACAACTTAAAGTCCTTGGTTTTGTTGTTCTTTGCTTTTTTATAAGCCATTTTGCCTTAAGTCTTGATCGTGCTTTTAGAGTGTTCTCTTCTTGTTTGTCTTTGATTAGTAATATTACTAGTAAGTGTTGTATTAGCTGGCTTGGCGATGATGGGAAGCTTGCCAATGTGTATGATATTGTCGTCCCCACTGTTTTGAGTGCTCCCTTGTTGGGGTCTGTCCAACTTGGTAGCATTAGCGTAATAAGTGTCTCGCTCTTTGTAAGCATTGTAATCCCAATGACTTCGACTACTAAGTATTGATTTATGTTTGGTGCTTTGAGGGTCTTCGTACCCTCCTTCCTCATTTCCACTTATTATCATGCTTTAAATACTTTGCCAAACCTACTTATCAACACTATTATACCCTATTATAAACTATATCATAAACCTATTTTTACTCCCACTGTTCAAACCTTGTTTACATACAATCTTAAACTTGTGACAGTCACTACTCTCCTTTACGCTATAAATCTTACCACAAATCAGTACACTTCTGTTTGGTGTAAGTCATACAACTTCTTTCTTCAGTTATGCAGTAAAACACCAAAGCATCTTAAACTCACTACTAAGATTGAATTCTATTTGGCCTTTCTTAATAAGTACTACAGAATTTACACTAAGGACTTTATTGTCTATTTCATATTGGCTAATCTTAGGTTATACGTCTCCATCATCATGTATTCCATTTACCAAATTAATACATTAAAGTTAACACATAAATCTTTTACCTACCTTTTTTTGTAACAAGTTTGGCCTTTTTTTTTCCAAATATCCATAATATTTCCAACTCCAACTTTCATATTAAAACCAGATCTTATTTATATAATACTATCCATTATAATACTTGTAATATTAGTAACAACAATATTTGTGAGATTAATAATTACGAAATCCCTCTCCTTAAAATTTATGATTTTAGCCTATTACATTTCTTCTGTCTGAAGAGCTGCCTCCACCAACTACAATCCAACAATATCTCTATGGTCTTCTTCACTCTTTATAATGGCTTGAATGTTTATACTACTTATTGGAATATTATATCTTATATTAGCTCCAATAATTCGTCAAAACCTATAAGGTATACACAAATTCCGAACATCAATTCCATGATCAGTCTCTCCCACTTAAAGATTTACAATCTTTGGATAGACATTTATAATTATCTGCAATTTAATCCTACCAATTTTCTCATCTCTTGTACTAATTTTTATGTTACTCTATTCTTTACAGAGCATAATTTTAGTTACTATGATTTTATGTACCCCATTTTTTATAATATTCCCACTACCTATTTTCTAAATCAATTCAATATCAATACACAATATACAAACACTACCAAGTTATTTATGCCAAGTAGTTTTTATGATATTACTCAACTCTTTATCCCTTATAAGCATTACCCATACTATTCTGTTAATATTATTTTTCACTCTTCTAATATCCACTTAACAAATCAACTTACTATTAAATTACAATATTCTAAGACAAATGATAATCTGAATCCCATAGCCTATAATTATAAGCTCAACAATCCTCCTCTACCTCTTTGCCCACAATGTACATGCTTAAGAAAGTTCAGCTCAAAACTCTTTAACATACTTTTTTCTTCTCATTCTTTAATCGATAGTATAAAATGAAAGTCGCATATTGAAATTGTCGGGGTGTTAGAAGACCACATTTTTGGACGGAAATTTCCTACTTAAACAGAACTCATAATATTGACATGTTTTGTCTAGCTGAGACGAAGAATAATGAAACACCTTCTTTGCAATTCCTAGGAAAGATTGGTTTTAAACATATTACTATTTCCCCATCTGATGGTAGTAAGGGTGGTCTTTGGCTACTAATCGCAAACTTTATAGACCATAAAAAATTTAGCATTCTTTTTCATAGTTATAATACGATAGTAATCCAATATACATATCACATAAAACAGTTTATTATGATCTTTATTTATGCACCCAGTAAGGATTAATGAAAAAACTAATTTCTGGAATTTCATTTCGCAAATAATCAATACCCACCAGGAGCCTTCAATTATTATTGGTGATTTTAATGATCTATTAACTCCTGAGGATAAATTAGGCGGCATCCCTTGTACGCACCATCGATTCTCTAGACTTAATACGTTTGTTAATAAACATGGCCTCATACCTACAAAATGTAGTGCCTTCCCTTTTACTTGGCAGAAATCAATGCATAATTCATCAACCATATTAGAAAGATTAGATAGAGTCCTAATCCACCCAACGATTGTCAATTACTTTAATACTATTCAGCTAGATCATTTACCATTTACAACGTCTGATCATTGTTGTATTACACTTCAGCTAGGTAATAATACAACGCCTAAAAACTTTTCATTCATTATGGAGAATGCTTGGTTTGAAAACCCTAACTTTGGAAAGATGATTACGAGAGTCTGGAATTATAATTTTCAAGGTTCTTTTATGTTCCAAATATTTATGAAACAAAAGAGAATTAAAATGGAGAGTAAGAATTGGCTACAAAAACACACCCACAACATTTTTGAACAGTTAAAACAAACAGAGGACACACTAAAAACACTCCAACAACTTTGTACATCCCCAAATACACAAGACAATATCCATCAAAGATATATTAGACACCTTCATAAATATAACAAACTACTACAATTCCAACACACATATTGGAAACAAAGAGCAAAAATTAAACATATGACTGAAATGGACGCGAATACTAAATACTTCCAAAATACGGTTAAGATTAGAAAGTTTAAGCAAAAAATAAACTTATACGAATCCCTAGATAATAATAAGTATTACACTCAGGAAGAGATCACACAACATATTACAAAGGATCTACAAGTAAGATTTCAATCAAACCACACAACAAGTATTACAAATACAAACTTAGAAATGATACCAAAAATAATCACTGACGAAGATAATAATATGTTGTTACAACAATCGTCTGCTCAAGAAATTAAGAGCGTTATCTTTGAACTTCCCCATAATAAGACTCTTGGACTAGATGGTTTCACTGCAGAATTCTATCAACATTACTCGGCCATCATCTCTAAAACAATGGTCTCAGCAATCAAATCCTTCTTTCATTCAGGAGTTCTCCTAGCTGATTGTGCGCAATCTTTTATAACACTAATTCCGAAAATAGAAAACCCCATAACCATTAACCATTTTCGGCCTATTAGCCTTTGTACAACCATTTATAAAATTATAACTAAAATTATGGCAAACAGATTACAAAAACTATTACCAAAAATAATCCACCCTTGCCAAGGAGCCTTTGTTCAAGGAAGATCAATCTTTGATAATATCATAATCTCTCACGAAGTCTTTCACTCTTTCCATAAAAGGAAGAAAGGAACACGAGGTTGGATGGCCCTTAAACTTGATATGGAAAAAGCTTATGACAAATTACAATGGTCTTTCTTAACAAGAGTACTTCAACAATTTGGTTTTCATAATATTTGGATTGATCGTATAATGGCTTGTATTAAATCAACTTCTTTTTCAGTCTTAGTAAACAATGTTCCATGACCTAATTTTAGACCAAATTGTGGATTATGACAGGGAGATCCCATTGCGCCCTTCCTATTCATTATTGCAATGGAATATTTAGCTAGGTCACTACAAATAGAAGCTAACAAACCCTAACATAAAGTTGGCATTCAACTTTCTCAACATGGAACGCGAATCCCATTCCTATGTTTTGCGGATGACACTTTGGTTTTTGCAAATGCAAATCTTGCGAATATGCAATTTATTAAAAAAAACCTAGATAAATTTACAACTCTGTCAGGTTTATCAATTAACTACCACAAAAGTACTTTTCAGACAACACCAAACTTAGTAAACACACAGAAACAAGCATTAGCTTCAATACTAAACCTTCAACTCAAAAACTCTATGGAAATGTATCTTGGTATTCCTATTGTCAGGGGTAGAGTCAAAAGTGAAAGCTTCGAATACGCCATTCAGAAGATGAACAATCAACTTTCTAAATGGAAAGCTAACTCAATATCGCATGTTGGTACGGATATATTAATTCAATCTAACGTTATCTCCACAACCAATCATTTAATGCAATGCTTCTCGCTACCTAATAATATATGTGAAAAATGGATAAGATTAATAAAAACTTCTTCTGGAATAGTGCTAATCGAAACTACAGACCCCTGACTTCCTGGGACAATATCTGTAGGCCAAAGTCGGATGGGGGTCTTAAACTCCATAAAGCTAAACATATCAACAATGCCTTACAAATTAAACTACTATGGAAGATACTGACTGACAATGATAACATTTGGGTTAAAATCATTACACAAAAATATCTCAAAAAAACACTATTTTACAATATGAAAAAGGACATAAAAGTCAATCCTCGCAGTTCTCACGATTACTTCATCTACGGAATGTTTTCCAAGAGGGGCTTTTCTGGAAGTTAGGCGATGGTTGTAATATTAAATTTTGGACAGACAAATGGATTCCAAACTTAATTCTGAAGAACTACTTCAATCCTTTATTATTTGATATTAATGAAATAATTAACAGTTACATCATAGACTACAATACGTGGGACATACCAAGACTCCAAAACTTGCTTCCTACAAACATTGTAAACCAAATATGTGCAATATATATATCCAGGTTACCCTGTCCAGATCAAATTGTCTGGAAATTGGAAAATTCAGGGACCTTCACAACCAGTTCAACTCGACAACTTTACACAAACAGATCGCAACACACATATACTAACCTTTTTTATTGGATATGGAATCTCAAAATTCCGCCAAAGCCTAAAAACTTCATGTGGAAAACCATTTCGGATAATCTACCTACAACAGAAAGACTTATAGATATTATAATAGAGTACCTTCTCAATGTTCACGTTGTGATCACACCACAAAGGATACACAACATTTTTTCCTCCAATGCCCTCATACCATACAACAACTTAAAAAATACTCAAGACTTCTTAATACACAATTTTCATTACCCATCGATATAACATTTACGGAATATATTGAGAATATAGTTATCTCTAACTCTCAAAATAATACTTTCTTACAACCCCTTATCTTCTTTTGGTATGAATTATGGTTATTCAGAAATAAAACTGTCTTTAATAGATCAAGTATAGATAATAAATCCCCCGCTGATATAGCCTACTTCAACTTCAAGAATTGGGAAACAAATCAAACAAAAGGAACGGGTCCAAAACTTAGAGCACGTCGTAATAGAAACAAAAGGAAAAATAACATTATGGGCTTCGCCACCAGATAATTGGGTCAAAATCAATTTTCATGGATCATTAAAACAAGATAGAGAAGCTTACGTGTCTAACATTTTCAAAACAAATAATGGTAAAATCCTTTTTGTCAATAGTCAAAAGACGAACCTACAGAACATTCTTCATATTGAAGCTTTTGCAGCTCTTCAAGCCATACAGTTTGCAATCTTTCATAACCTAAATAACATATTTTTCAAAGGAGATAATCTCACAGTTATTAACTCAATTTCACGATTATGGAAAATTCCGTGGGAGATCAAAACAATTATTTCAGATTGCTGGAATCTTCTAAAATGCATTTCTAACTACACTTTTAAACATTGTTTTAGGGAGGTGAACAGAGCCGCAAATTTCTTAGCGGATAAAAATATTAACATTACGGCGATTAAATTATCTCTAATCTGGCCATAATAGTATGTGCTTACCTGATGCTAAGTAAGGTTGATCAGGGACCTCCATTGCTCTGATGCATGGAGTCCCGTTCATGCATGTTTGAAAAAAAAAAGGTTCTCTACTCTTTCTCTTCTCTCTAATCTTTTTATATTTGCTCGATTTCTAACACGTTATCAGCACGATACGCTCAAGGTAATCGATCATTCACACAATTTCTTATAGTATAAATTGATACGATTTTTTTGTTGTAATCTTATCCGTTGAAGTAAATAATATATAATAATCTTTCGAAGAGGATGAAATTGCACGACTGGTATTGATTTATCCCCTGAAGTGGATATATGTAATCACCTCCTAAAGAAGATGAATTAACGTGATTGATCTTTTATTATCTCCTGAAGTAGATATATAATCATCTCTCTCGAAGAAGATGAATTTGGACGATTGATATTGATTTATCCACTGAAGTGGATATATGTAATCATCTGAGAAGATGAATGTACGTGATTGATCTTATATTATCTCCTGAAGTAGATATATATAATCATCTCTCGAAGAAGATGAATTTGGATGATTGATCTCCTAATATGGATATAATATATATACAATCATCTCCCGAAGAAGATGAATTTGCGTTATTGATTTTGTTATTCTTGAAGAAGATGAATTTAATTATTAATCTACCATAGAGTTTTTTTTATACCTTTTGTGTATATGGATGACTAAATGATTTTTCAAAGAGTTTAGTTATGTTTCATGTTGTAATGGTGGTATGGTTTTTTTTTTGTTACATGCATAATGCTTTAATTGCCATTAATATTGCCATCCTTACATTCCATGTAGAACTTTTGTTTTTCATGTATTAATTATCATTGATGTATCATGGATTGAATTAGTAATTAATTAATTAATTATATATTTGACCATTTCATATGTAACACTTATCAAATGGTAGAGATTCCTATCATGTAATGGTAGGTATATTGGTAGAGATTCATATCATGTAAAGTAATTAGTGTATGGTAAGGAACTTTTTCCTTTCATGTTTTTATGATAGTATTGATGATTAAGTATATGAGATTGTTTACATTTCAATCTTATATATTTTCTCGAAATATTATGTCATGAAAATTCATGTATATATACATATATATGTACACATAATTAATCACATTTATATAGTTGTTCATGGTTTTACATGCATATTTGTTTAAGGGCTCTTATCATAGTATATATTATATATGCATGTATTATCACATGATAGTATTTTCTTCCTGAAATATAAAGATGAATATCATTTCTTATAGTAAAAGATAAATAATATGGTAATTTGTGGTTGATTTCTCGTCACCTGAAGTTGACATGAAACTTTTGTTATTCTCTCAAATGTAAACCTTTGAAGCGGTATTTACAAGTTGTAGGAATATTATTCCTTCGAATAAACTAATATATAATTTCACTTCTAGAAGTAAGTGATGAGAAATATACCATCTCTTGAAGAAGGTGAATACATTATCAATGAAATTATAATTTCTCGCAATAGATAATGAAATAAATATTGTGATATCATCACTTGTAGTAGATGATCAAAGTTATTAAAAGAATCTTATATTCACTTGTCACTCGAAGTTGACAATTGAGATTTCTAGAGACTTTTATTCTTGATCAATGTGAAAAAATGTCTAGTATTTGTCATTACATATATTATGATTATTATATATTAATTCGCACACAATGTTTCTAGAAGAAACATTGTGTGCGAATTAAACTTTTGTTATTCTCTCAAATGTAAACCTTTGAAGCGGTATTTACAAGTTGTAGGAATATTATTCCTTCGAATAAACTAATATATAATTTCACTTCTAGAAGTAAGTGATGAGAAATATACCATCTCTTGAAGAAGGTGAATACATTATCAATGAAATTATAATTTCTCGCAATAGATAATGAAATAAATATTGTGATATCATCACTTGTAGTAGATGATCAAAGTTATTAAAAGAATCTTATATTCACTTGTCACTCGAAGTTGACAATTGAGATTTCTAGAGACTTTTATTCTTGATCAATGTGAAAAAATGTCTAGTATTTGTCATTACATATATTATGATTATTATATATTAATTCGCACACAATGTTTCTAGAAGAAACAACTTGATATGAGTTTCAAATTCCAAAGTTATGACTATGAAAAATTGGGAGAAACATGCAACACTAATATTCTAGTGAAAATGTGTTATGCATGAACTTAATTATCATCAACTATACGAGATATTGCATACTCGATACTTACAATTAGGGATCATTATAAGCTCTGGAAGAGTTACAAGATCCCCTAACAAATCATGTAATCTAGTAGTAGTACGATAATAATAGGGTTTATGTCATAATCAGAACAATTTATCAATGACCGCCAAACATGGTCTAGTATACAAAGATTATACTTTGACAACCTCTCGCATGCTAGAAGCATGTCTCCTCTGGAAGAGGGTGTGACGGAGGTTATGGGTAAGCGCGCAACTGTAAGTCATGATAATGATTACTAACTCGAACCTATATATGTATGGTTTCATTCAAATATCTTGAAGACACAATTTAGTTCTGAATGCAACCATCTCGAGACATCATTTTTCAAGAAATCTAATGTAAGGCTTATTTGATTTTAAGTTGATGATCTTCCAAGTTATTAATGGATCACCCACGTGCGGATTTTCAGTGGTAGACAATTATATTTTTCGATGATGTCATTTATTTATTTTAATTGAAAAAACAGAAGTTTTCCCCGATCATGAAAACTAAAATTTTGGTGTGGATATTATGTTTTAAGCGAACAATCTCACAAACGACTCTAGAAGCGTGTCTATCTTGTTACCTCAAGATACAAGAATTTATGAAGATATATATACAAAGTCTTTATTTGGCACACCTTAAAAGTTTATTTAACACACCCTTACATTCGTCAAGAAGGTATTTGGTCAGACATTCTTCACGAAGGTATATGGCCAGACATTCGTCACGAAGGTTCGAAGGACATCCGTCACGAAGGTATTGGGGAGATCCGTCACAAATCTTTTTTTTAAATAAAAAATTCATATTCTTGTAGAGAATTTCAATATGAGTCCGTGCATATAAAATACGTCCAAAACGGACATCGATTGCCCTTCCAAAAGCCTCCAAAACAAAATAATCGCATGCGTTAAGTTCGTAAAAGCAAAAACTTATATAAATTTAGTATTTGTATAATATAATTATTAATTATAGTTAAAAATCATGCAATTAAATTTATACACTATAATTGTATATTATCATTTAATATCACTAGTTTATTACTTATATAAAGTATAATTATGCATTATGTTTAAATATTACGAACTTAACAAAAACGACTGTTTTGTTTTTAGGGCTTTTGAAAAGGCAAACGATGTCCATTTTAGACGTACTTTATATGCACTAATCGCATTATCATATGTTTGTGCCTCTATTCAATCTTTTACGACTATTTGTTCATGTTTATTTAGTTGAATATGAACCCTATATTAATATAGGTAAATTGAGTTGAATATCAACCTTAATAAACCCGAATACCATTGAGGGTAAATACTCGTTACACAGTTACACCGTAAGAGGTTGTTACACCGGAACCTAAATCTATCTATCTATCTATATATTTATTTATAAAAATATATGTTGACAAAATGATTGTCATATGATGATATTGACTAGAAATTAAGCATATTGGCTGATGAGTCAAATATTCAAGTATTCATCTCATAGACTAGCTTGAAGCAAGTCTAAAGAGAAGATGTCTACCTATACACCTTCTTTGTATGACACTTATATATAACTATTGAATGGTTAATACAACTAACTAGAAGTTAAGTTAGAATATTATGTGGCATGATAAACTTGATTACTCATGTGAACAATGCGCATGATCATTACATTAATAAGTAAAGGACCTGAAGCTCCTGAAACCTGAAGTTTCATCTCCTAAGGGATAAGGGTGACCACGTATGTAACATTTCCTATGATCCTTATTTCAAGAGATAAATGAGGATTGAGTATACTAGCATGTAGACCGATGAGAATAATCATATATTGTATGATGTTGATAGATGTCTCAATACATTGGCTACACAAATTAAGGGGATGTGATTATTTAGTTATTTACATTAGTTGAGCATCTTGTAGCTCTCATATAGTTAGAAAACGACCTAGTAGTGTCGCTTATAATGCACTCAAAATGGTAACGAATGGCTAGGTAATGTCATTAGTTATATTCTTGCATTTGACAAATGCTAATATATGACGTACACGACCTGGTAGAGTTGTTGATCATATCAAATCATAAACTTTGGATGTCGAGAAATAAATTCGACTAAGACCGACTGTTTACAATTCTCCTACTTGAAAGTTGTCTCTAGAAGAGAACAAATATTATTCAAATATGCGGTATACACCCTCTTACCTCCCTCGATATATTAAAGTAACGCCACATGAAAAGTTGGAAACATACGAGAGGTTTTATTCCTTATCTTCTATTAATACCTAAAGCTTATGAATGGGTGATCAATGTATTGCTCGGTATTAAGATTACCAATTTGACAAGGGGGAAAATCCCAACTTTATGGTGAGAAGGAAACAAGCCTAGTATCTAAGAACTTATATGGTATACAATCTTAATACGTAAGAACTTCAAGTTAAATGACATTGATGTTTAAGTTAAACGGACCAGAGTTGAAGCGAACGAACCAGAAGTTCAAGTTAAGATGTTAAATGTATGTATAGTATCAATAAGGAAGTTCTTTATAGACTCCTTGTTATTACAAAGACACTAAAAAGGTCTAGCGGATAAAGTTGATTCTCAAACAAGAACGTCTATGTTGTAATTATAATATTGCATAAGCTGTCATGAGGAAATATGAGGAAGCCAATTTTTATAAATGGCAGGGTATTTTTTGGGTCAGAAAATATTTTCTGAAATTAGACACACATGCATTGTTTTTTTATGAGTGCAATGATATTGTGATATGAAGATAGAGCGATCTCTTAAGACTTTAAAAGTCTAGACTAGATATAAAACTCTATTCACTTGTAGTGAATTTTGTTAATATATTTTTAGCTAAATACGACATATTCACTTGTAATGAAAGTTATTGCTCATAAAGCTGTGAATATTGTGATATATTTATTACTTCATATCTATATTAGATATTATAGTTCTCGAAGAATGGGAATTGAAGTGCTTGAAGTGTAAAGGAGATAACACATTATATATGTTTTTGAAAATTAGGAATGCTTATATATGAACCAAAGACGATTGGGGGCATGTCTTCAAAAGTATTTAATACGAAGAGAGATTTGTAAACAATAATTTGATTGTCACAAATTTAAGAAAAGCGAAACAAGTCAAGTGATAAAAATTGGTGCTCTAGAAGAGACTATTAGAAAACTAATAATTCAACTTGTTAGTTCATTAAAAGGATTCCTGATCGGAAAATATTGAGTTAAAAAGTCATTTGATGTGACAATATTATGAATGATCCAGAAGTACCATACTCTATGCAAAAATCCAAAATTGAACATATTTAGCATACAAAGAATATATATTCATTTGAGGGGGAGTATTGTTGTACTCGCTGCACTCTTTTTCCCTTAGCTTCATTCTTTTATCCCATTGGGTTTTTTCCGAGGAAGGTTTTTAATGAGGGAGTTTGTGTAACCTCTGATTCAGACATCCAGAAGAGATCCAATATACAATCAACTTGATAATGTGTATGTAATACACGGCTTAATCTATCAACTGGACTTGTAGTTCGAGAATTCAAATGGAGTAGAAAATAGAATATTGGTCGGTTTTATGTTGATGCGGGTTATTTGTACGACCCACACAAAACCATTTCGCAAGCGGGTTACTTATTTATGCATAGAGGAGCAGCAATTTCAGGGCGATCAACAAAACATGCCTTAGTATTTACATCGACAAATCATGCAGAGTTGATTGCACTATACGAAGCCGAAAGAGAATGCGTGTGGTTGAGGTCCTTTATCCACCATGTCGAGACATCTTGTGAGCTGGAATCAAACAAACAAAATCCAACAATGAAATTTGAAGACAATGCCGCTTGTATCGCTCAAATCAAAGAAGACTACATCAAAGGAGATAAGACGAAACACATATCTCTAAAGTTTTTCTCTACTACGAGCTTCAAGTAGAAGGTAAGGTTGATGTTTCTCAAACTCAGTCTAGCAAAAACTTAGCAGACTTGTTTACCAAGGCATTACTGAAAAACGTTTTCAAGGAACTCGTTCGTGGCATTGGGATGTGATATATGATAATTCAGGGGGAGTACGACTGCACTCTTTTTCCCTTAGTCTTGGTTTTTATCCCAATGGGCTTTTCCAAGATAAGATTTTTAACGAGACGGCTATGTACATCCAAGGGCCCATTCATAGTATTGGGGTTCACCAGTTCAAAGACTTATGTTGGCTTGAGACAGAGACTTATAAATGTACTCTTTTTCCCATGCTCTGGTTTTTATCCCATTGGATTTTCCAGATGAGAGTTTTAAACGAGACAGTTCGTAGTCTAAGAAATGTACATCCAAAGGGGAGTGTTACAATGTATTAATATTGATGTAACATTTATCTTTTGATATTCTTACATTTATACTCTTCCTTTTTAACCCTAAAACAATGGCCTATAAAAATCCTTGTATGTTAATGATAATAGATACAAGAGTCATTTCTCTACTTTTTTTCTTCTCTCTAATCTCTCTATATTCACTCGATTTCTAATACAATTCAATTTCTTCAAGATAAATCAATTTTTCAATAATAACATTAATGATACATACATTTTCATTCTCAATTTTAACTTTTTAGAAGACATACGGCTAATAATTCCAAGTCTAATTATTTTCGCAATTAAAAATAAAAAAATAATCTAAAATACATAAAGATAACATCAGCACTATAGGCTGAGTGTAGGATTTCGGATCGTGAAAGAGATTGAAATTCTACCATTTAGGAAGAATCATGAAAGAGAAGATTGGAGAAGAATGTAGGACTGCGTATCCAGCTCATATGTTCAGTACAATTACAATAGCTTCTAAAATAGATGGTATATATATACATCAGTATATACCACTACTTGGAAAGCAAGTCTTATAACAAACTATTTAATTATCAAAATATATTTCAATATCCTCCTTTAAGTTGGAAGCTCAGAGATTCCCAACTTACTACTAAAAAATAGATGTTTTTGTTTTCCCAAAGCCTTAGTCATGATATCTTCACTTTGCTAACTTGTAGAAACATAAGGTGTTTGTATGCAAGGTTATTAAAATCGAGATTCTAGGATTGGATCGCAAGGGCGCCTTTGAATCGGATTGTAGATTCAAATTGTAGAATCGTAAGATTCTACTAAAATAAATAAATAAAATAAAAATCATTTTTTCCTAAAATAATATGTAATAAAACATTATGAAAATTATAAAAACATGTCAAATCTAAAAAATATGTTAATCTAATGTTGTAAATTAGCTATTTGTTTTATTGAGTTTTGACAATTAGCCCATTAACCTCCTTTTTAGTAAAAAAATGCAAAGAATTGTCAAATTCAGTAGAATCTTACGATTTTAATTGAATCTTACGATTCTACGATTTTGATACGATTCTGAACGGTTTTACCCGATTTTGCATCTCCCAAGTCCTTTATGGTATATGCCAGATGCAAGGCATCCTTTACCTTTTTCATTCCTTCAAGATCACTGCCTGTAATGAGTATATCATCTACATATACCAAAATCACCAGGAAAGACTCACCTTTGTTTCTTATAAACAGTGAGTAGTCATTATAGGACTGTACAAATCCCATACCTTCCAGAGTTCCAAATTCCATTGTCTATATGCTTGCTTCAATCCATATAGGGATGTACAAATCCCATACCTTTCAGAGTACAAATCCCATACTTTTCAGAGTTCCAGTTAACTCCAAATTCCATTGTCTAGATGCTTGCTTCAATCCATATATGGATCTTTTTAGGTTGCACACCTCTCATGGCTTCCCTTTGTCATACCCTTCTGGCAAATCCATATATATATCCTCCTCCAGATAGTCATGTAATAAGGCATTATTTACATTCATCTGATGTAAACGCCACCCTTCTGCATTGGCTAGAGCAATGACAATCTTAACCGTAGGCATCTTGGCCATTGGACTAAAAGTGTGTCTAGAATCCTTACACAATTTCTGGTTGTATCCTTTCACAACCAACCGGGCCTTATGCCTCTCTATAGTCCCATCAGGTCTGAACTTAACCTTATAGACCCACTTAGACCCTATGGCCTGTTTTCCTTGAGGCACTCTGTAAGTTCCCATGTCTTACTACACTCCAAGGCTTCTATCCCCTACTTCATTGCAGCTTCCCATTCTGGAATACCTTGTGCATCCTTGTATGACACTGGCTCAGTGGTGCTTATCACCTTGGCAAGAGACGCACAAAATCTTGTGTAATCCTCCATCCTATCTACAATACTATCCACAATCATCACATAGTCTGAAGTCCACCTGGGAGGTTGCCTCTCTCTTTGAGATCTCCTGGGTTCTTGAGCCAACTTTGTTCCATATTTTGTCTCATCAACTACATCTTTATTTATATTTCCAGCAATATCAATCTCACTATCCACTATAGTGATTCCTGGCAATATTTCCTCCACACAGTCAGTAAGTTGAACCTCTTTCTCAGTTGCAGACTCATCCTCTCTAGATGTGTGCAATCCTCCCTTGAAAGGAAACTTGTCCCCACAGAATATGACATCTCTGCTAAAACATATCTCCTTTTAGCTAGATCAAAAACCTTGTATCCCTTTTGATTAGTAGGATACCCTAATAACACACACCTCTTTGCTCGAGGATCAAACTTGTCTCTGCCTCTTTTAATGGTTCCTACATAACACAAACAACCTATAACTCTCAAATTGGCATAGGTAGGCAGTTATCCAAACAAGACTTCAAAGGGAGTCTTCCAATCAATACTGACTAAAGGCATCTTATTGATGAGATACGTGGCAGCCAAGACACATTATCCCCAAAAGTTTTTAGGCAAACCAACATGGAAACTTATAGCTCTAGCTGTGTCCAACAAGTGCCTATGCTTTCTTTCAACAATGCCATTTTTCTGAGGAGTATAAGCCATGAATTTCTGATGGATTATTCCTAGACTAGCAAAGAACTTCCTGCATTCTTCATTCACCAGTTCAGTCCTATCATCTGACCTTATGGACTTTGGCACTTTGCCAAATTGTGTTCTTACCATTGCAACAAAATTGTATACAACACTATCTACTTGTTGTTTATTATGAAGCAAGTGAGTCCTGGCAACTCTACTCAAGTCATCAACAATAGTGAAGAAATACCTTTATCCATTAAGGCTAGGAACAGAAACTGGTCCCCAAGTATCCATGTTAAGTAGATCAAAACAATTGACAGATCTATTTTGGCTAGATACAAAAGGCAACCTATGGAAAGAAATATGAGGAATCCTAGAGAAGGAAATATGACCTAATCTGTAATATCCCTAATTTAATAAGGGCATTTTCGTAATTTGACATTTTAGGTCATCTTAATCCAAATAAAGGGATACTCTTTCTATAATTAAATTGTTAATTATATTTCCAGCCTAAATGATATTCACAAGTCGTTAATATTATTAGGGCATTTTTCGTAATTGCTTAGAAAATGATAAGGGCGGTTTTGCCATAAATCAAAATAGAAGGGTAATTTCCGTAATTACTTATAAAGCAATTAAAAGAAAAATAAGTAAATTGGAAGTAAACTGCAGAATCTATATCTTCGTTTGTTTGTTGAAACCGAACGATCTCCCTCGTATCAAATTCCCCGTAACAAATCCTTGAATCAAGCTATCTTATAGTTAAGATAAGATTTGTCTTTGACTGTATATATATACATCCTCCTCCTTCGTTCACTTTATCAAAACAAACCCAACCCCTCTGTTTTCTCTTCAAAAAAACCGAGAGCCTTCAACTTTCGTTTTCCGATTTCAAAGCTCCAACATCGAAAGTGTTCAGCCCTTGTTTGTCCCTGAATCCACACGGTTACTAGCGTCGTAATACCGAACCGAATCGTCCAAGTCTCGGTAAGTTTTGGGTTCGTTTCAATATCGCTTTCGATATTTATTCAAGGGCGTTAACCCCTTATCTTTGGATTCGTAGTGCACCAGAACCATCGCCCCAGTCACCACTTTAACGACGTCGCATAACCGAACCGAATCGAGAAGCTTTCGGTAAGTTTTCGATACCGTTACGATATCGTTTTTGATATTTTTTCAAGGTCGTTTAATACGAGTTTACTCAATTCTTTTATTCCAGGAGCGTCGTCAGGTCGACCTCGTTAACGGCGTATCAATACCGACCCGAATCATCTAAGTTTCGGTAGGTTTCGGTTTCGTTTTTCGATATCGTTTCGGTATTCGTAAAGGACGTTAAACCTTAATTTCTTGTGCGTGTTTATGTCCAGTTGAACCATCCCGAATCGCCGTTGAGTTTTCCGTCGAGTCGCCGTCGGGTCCTCCATTGTAGCCGGTGTTGAGCCAAGGTGAGATCATCACCATTGTTGCATCTTTTGTTGCTCTGCAACGAAGCAGAGAAGGAGAAGCACGTCCTCTGTTGGACGTCTTGGACTGCTGCCCATGTGGGCCAGCTGCTGTCCTCTGTTGGACTGCTGCCCATGGGCCGAGTTCTTCAATTGGGCTTTTAAGCCCAATTCCTTTTACCTATTATCAATTTAATTCAAAGCCCATCCGAGATCTTGTAATGCATTATTTAAATTAAGCCCATCAGAGTCATGTTCATCAATTTTTGATGAACATCAAGTGTTCATAAATGTTCATCACAATGTTCATTTGTACATACTCTACTGAATGTTCATCACATTATACATAAAAGTTCACCAATTGAATGTTCATCTAAATGTTCATCATCTCATACTTAAATGTTCATCATCCCATATGATGACACGTGACAACCCTTGTCCCCACCGCCGGACCGCCGCCGGACCACCGATGGACCGTCGCCGGACCACCGATGGACCGTCGCCGGACCGTCGTCGGACCACCGTCGGACCGTCACCGGACCACCGTCGGACCGCCGACAGACCCCCGCCGGAGCGCCGACGGAGCACCGTCGGACCTCCATCGGACTTCCGGTCGCCGGACAACCACCGGGAGGTCGCTGGACCACCACAACTACCCCCACTTGTAGTGGGGGTAACTAGTTTAATCTAAACCATTGGATGCCTTAGCATCCAATGGCTTAGATTCATTTTTATTTATCTCTAAGAGAGGGTTTATTATGGGATTCTCACCCTTTTTAGAAAATGCATTATGTTATAAAATATAATATTTTTATAACATATGTATTTGTCTTTCCAGAAAATAATTTAATTTAATTAATTGGATTATTTAATTAAATTTATGAGATTTAATGAGAAAATCACATTTCTAGATATAATATAGTGAGAAAATTATATCAAATAAATATTGACTATATTTTATTTATGTGTTTATGAAATCGGGATTCTAGAAGATCGAGCAAAGTAGACGAGGTTCTTATGCTCCGTTCCGAATCCAAACTCCGTTCGTCGATAAGGCAAGTGGTGGTTCGCTCTTGCTCTTTATTCCATATTTTTCTTACTTAACAATTAATTCGAATTGTTAATAAGTTGGATAAATATTCTTTTGTTGCATGGGAACTTATATGTTAATGATGTGAATAAAATGAATCTTTATTGTAGGTTGTATATTCTGCTAGAATGACCTATATATTATTACCGTAGGGTGATAGATGCACTTTGTGTGGTTTTGTGAATGACTCGTATGAGTAGTTTAGCACGAGTATATGTGTAGGAGCGCTACATGCCCTGCAGGAGGTTAGTTGCTTCTTGATAATATAAGGGGTAGGATGTAACATGCCCTATCGCCTTCTTTGGTCATGATCGTTCTGCTTATTCGAATATAAGCGGAGTTGCACTTAGCCAGTGCCATTATTCCTGAAATTTGTCCACGATATATCCCGCGGGGATGATATGTGGTTTAAAAGCTTATAACGTGAATGTATATGTTTTGAAAGAAATTAAGATAAGTGCAGGTTTATGCACATAATTAATATACCTCGGGCGAGGAGTACAACGTGGAAACCGCCCGGTCCCTTGATTTATGACTTTCTTTTCAATCTGGATTCACATGTGTTGTGATTCACACAATATATGTGGTGAGGTTGATTGTTAGCTCATTATTTCGAGTGGGTTGTTTTCAAAGCTTGCGTGTAAATTAACTATAATGTTCCCAAATCATATTCTTCTCATAAGACTCAATTCTTTTGGAGTCTTCTCTTGTTGCATATTCTAAACACATAAACTATTCAGTAGGAGTATCGAAAGCTCTTTCATTTCTCGACTATCGCTCGAGGATGATACGGACAATTAGATATGACTACAAGAACCTCACATAAATACCACTTGTGTAGTCTTTCATTAGACTAACCAACCCTTAATTTTTCCTTGTATGGTTGGCTGGTGTCATCCGTCCCATTACGGCACATCAGGCGGACCTCGGGCGTGAAGTCAGACGTTGAAGAAAGACCGGATTGTTTATCGTTTTTATTATTTGAATAAGGTTTGTCTTAGGATTTGAAATAAGACGTTTTATATCATCTTTGATTCAAGTTAAGTCTTCCACTATTTTATTTGAGACTATATATTTACGCTTCCGCATTGTAAACGTTAAGTTATGATATAAGTATTTCGAATCGTTTTGTATTTATGGTATTGTGATAAGCCTTGGGTGACTTCGGACGGTTAAGTCTGGGGTCACTGGCGGTAATATTCCCAGGTGATTTTGGGGGTGTTACATAACCTATGATGCAAAAGCTGCAAATCTTTATTGTTGTCAACTGCAAGACATGCTCCTTTCTTTCTTTTCTCTTCAACACAGCTCACTGCCATCTTGTACAAGCATCCACATGCTTTCCCTTCAACTACAATTCCTTTATCCAAAAGGTCTTGTAAGATACATGTAGACTCATCAAACCAAGCTCTCAACTTCCTTTGTTTGATGATTTTGCTAACAGATAGCAAGTTGAACTTGAAATTAGGTACATACAGTACATCCTCTAAAACAAACTTCTCACTCAACACTGCTCTACCATACTGTGCTACCTTTTTAACACTCCCATTTGGCAATCTAATCAAGATAGGCTTCACCAATTCTTTCACCTCAGATAAACAATCAATATAAGGACTCATATGATCAGTAGCTCCTGTATCTAGTATCCATTCATGCTTGTGTGCATCATGACCAACAAGGTTAAGATATGATATACCTGCATAGTTCACAAAGGATGAAGGCATAGCATCTTTCCTCTTGTGCATTCTCATGATCTCCTTGTACATGGCCTCCACAAACATTGGATCAATGTTGCCCAATCTGTCACTGTCATCCACTCACAATGGAGTTTCATGACTCGCTGTAGCTGTAATTTTGGAGCCTCTTCCTTTCTTATTTCCTTTGTACCAGTCCGAGTACCCTATGACCTTTAAAGCATGAATCTGAGTTGTGCCCATCCATGTTGCAAACCGAGCAATAATTATTTTCACCATTATTGCCTTTCTTTCCTTCTCTTCTATGGTTGGGTGGTTCCCTAACTCCCTAAGTTCCTGCAAAGAAGGCTACTGGCTCAGGGACTGATGTGGATATCTGTTTCTGCTTCTCTACTTGTAGAACAAGGTAATAGGCCTTATTTGGCGTGGGGATGGGATCCATGGCCAAGATTTGGTTTTGACTGGATCAAATTCTCCATTCAAGTTGACAAGAAAATGAAGGACTCTACCTTAATTCTCTAGTTCCAGCACTCTCTCCATTACCTTGCATGTACATTGTTTCAGATGCCCACATGTACACGGTGGAATTGCATTCATACACGTACTGAAGTTCATCCCAACATCGCTTCAATTTGGCATAATAACTAGTGAGAGAAAGGCTTCCTTGCACAATCTTCATGAATTCTTGCTTCAAACTGAAAAGAATTGGGGCATTATTCTTACTATACCTCAACGATTTCTTCCCATAAACTCTGTGCAGAGTTCATCAAGATGAAGGAATCTGCCAACTCAATCTACATGGAGCTCAAGATCGAGCAAGCAACCATCTCGTCGCAACGAATCCATTTCGCTACGTTCTCCGAATCCGAATCTGGTCGTGCCACTGTTCCATGGTTGAAACCTAGCTTCATCTTCGCCCCCAATGATCTCCTCATTTGCCTACTCCAGGCACCGAAATTCAATCCATTGAATTTCATCTGCGTGAGTTGAGCATTCGAATTCTCAGAATTTCCAATGGACAAAGGATCGCTGGAATTCATCACCCCCAATTGGTAGAGTTGTTCTTCCGTCGCCAATCCCTTCTTTGCCATTCTCTGTTTCTTGAAATCCCTCAGCTTCTTGTCAATGCTATGACTTCAATCAAGAATTTCGCACCAAAAATTCTCTAGAGATCAGATTCTCTCTCTCGCTTAATCTAATTCCGTATACTCGCTCTGATACCATGTAGGATTTCGGATCATGAAAGAGATTAAAATTCTACCATTTAGGAAGAATCATGAAAAACAAAAGATTGGAGAAAAATGTAGGATTGTATATGCAGCTCATAGGTTAGTACAATTACAATAGCTTCTAAAATAGATGGTATACATCAAAATATAACAAACTAGTGTATTTAACTATCAAAATATATTTCAATACTGTGCAAAAGGTTTATACTCGTGCAGTCGTGCACTATATCTTTTGTACATATGTTTCGACCATTTAGTACTATTTAGAATATTCTTCACCCGATGCACAAATTTAGCCTTGTTTATTTTAACATTGTTGGAGCCCAGAAATTGCGATCACGCGACACAACACTTCGCGTGACACAGGGCGTCTGGACAATCAATTTATGTAATACTATTCGTCGTCTTCTTCCTCGAAATTAACCTCACTCTCGACACCTGACACTTGCGTAACTTAATCGAGAAGGAAACCGGCTCCGGCTCTTTTAAGCTCCGATAAGAAAGATACGTAAAACCGAACTCACAAAAACAACGCAAGTATACGCAAAAGTAAAGAAAAGTAACGTGAAAGGAGAGTATATTATCAAAGACGTCACGTTTCAAGCTTTACAATAAAACGAGAAACTCAGATACCGCTTATAACAATACTAAGGCTTTACAACGAAACTATCAGTGATACAACAAGTGCTTTATGCCTAAATTCTTCTAGGAGATAGAGTATTTCGGAAGTTTGTGGTTAGGGTTTGCTCTTGTGCTTTTTTTTCTTCTTTAGAGGGAAGTCTAGCCTTTTTCTCTTATGATCCGGATTCCTTTCCTTATCCATAGGGTTGCGCTTTTATACTATCACCTGGGACCCACGCGAGTCTATTACCGTTTTGCCCCTCGATACTTAGTCCCGTTGTATTCTCTTATTGGGCTTCACCTGTTTATGGGCCGCTTTATTCTTCTGGGCTGACTTCTTGGACCGACCCGGCACGCGATTCATGGGCCTGACTCAACTCTCTATGGGCCTCGCGAGCCCATCGAGAACCGGCTCCAACATCCAGCCCCCCAAGCTTTCATGCTGAATAGCTGAAGGCTTGGGCCTGTCTTCTTGAAGTCGCGTTCTCGATGTAAGCTTGGCTCTTAAACTTTGCACATTCCCATCGCGTGATAGGGTCGCGTGTATTTCTGTTTCGTTTTCTCTGGGCGACGTTTTGAATTCGAAAACTTTACGAATTCCCGCGCTGAGCGCATGTCGTCCACGTGTTGACTCATTATTGCACCCCTCTTTCCCTCGATTTTTTCTTATATATACCTATTCTCGTCTTCCTCTTTCCCTTTTCCGCCATAACTTCCATCTTCTCTGCAACTTCTCAAACCCGCTGTACCCTCCACTTTCTCTGCAACACTCTTCGCCGGTGCTTTCCTTCCTTCTCCATCGTCATCTTCGCCGTCGTTCGCAGTCGATTCTCCATGGCAGGTTAGTCTTCCGCTCTCCTTTCTCTTTTCTACTTTGTTTCTTCGATTTTTTAGGGCCTCCATCGTTGCTCCATTTCTTCTCGCCCGCAGAAATTACACTTGGCTCTTTAGAATTGCGAGGCTTCTGAAGGTCATTCTTTGTTCATTGGGTGTTTTTGCGTTGCATCCCATTTTGACTCTTATTCTTTGGTGCGTTCGTTTGGGAAAAAACGTGTTTTGGTCAATTTCTGCCATCTTCGACCTTCGTGGTGTTCTTCGTGTTCTTGGGCTTGGTCCATTCTGATGTCGTTTTGGCTTCCCTTTTGATTCTTGAGTTTCAGCTTTTCCAGGGATTTCTTGTTTGTTATAGCCTCGCGTTAGTTACCTTTAGACACGCGTTGCTCCTGATTTTGACGTTCTTTTTTTTCCTTCTTTCCATCCCTGGAAAACTGAAACTTATTTTGCCTATGCTTTCAGGTAGCGATGATTTTTATGAACGCTCAGCTCGGGCTGAGTATTCGGGGCGTACCACATCCGGATCTGAAGGGGGTTCTGGTGATCGCGAGCCAAACTCTCGTAGACGATCTCGCATTTCTAGAAAATCCAAGAAGAGCAAAGCGAAGACGCCCAAAAGACCCAAAACCAGACTCCCGTCTCGCGTCATTCAAGAGCGAGCCGAGACCAATTACGGTCAATTCGCCAGCTTTTTCTCTTACAAGGGGTCTTTGCCCTACGTAGTTATAGAGAAACCCTTTCTCGCGGGTCCCGGACGCGTGAGTATCCTTACAAAGAGAATCACGCATTCTCGCACCCTAGTTCCCAACACCGCCCAACGTAGCAGTCTTACCTTTGATGATCTTCGTCGCCTTGCTACGCGATATCCCTTCCCTGAGGGGACCGTCTTTGCCCTCCCCGATCTCGAAGGCACTTCTCTCGACCAGTATGGGTCTTTCTTTGCTTTGAGTAGGCAGTCTTTAGAAGCCGGCTTCCGTCTCCCTTGGACGTCCTTCCAGACTGAAGTAATGGCAGACCTAGGCTTCAGCCCTTCTCAGATGCATCCAAACTTCTGGAGCTCTCTGATTGTCTACATCATGCGATGTCAGGACATTGGGATAATTCCTAATACTCCTCACTACGCGCTCATCAATTCGTATAAGAAGAACTCTCGCGAGGATGGGTTTTACACTGCTCAAGCCAAGACTCCTAGTGCCTTCCGATTGCCTTCGAAGATCGAGGGGTGGAAAACTTGTTGGTTTTTAGTCTGTCCCCCTCCTGGCTCTGAAATTTCTGTCCAGGTACGCGAGCCCACTGCGAGAAGGGCCCCATGCTTTTTCCCCAAGGAGACTCGCGACAGATTCATTCGTGATTACAAGGATTACCCCGACAAAGCAGTTCAAAAACGTTTTGAGCTGGCTATCTCGGACTCTTTACTGGTCGCCAGGGGACTTAGTCTCAAGGCTCATGCCCTAGGTTTTTGTTTGTTTTTGTTTCGACACTCGCGTTTATTACGATCATTTACACTATACTCACTTGTGGTGGCTTTTGCAGATGCTGACTTTTTCGCCGATCTTCCGGATCTGGGGGGGTTGGCCCTTGATGATTCGGGCGCGCTAACAACCATCGAGGCGCCTACCCGCATGGTCTCATCCGTCCCTGATCCGACTCCTACTCCCCCAGCCGCTGCTTCGGAAACACCAACGGAGCTTGCGACGACAGTTTCTGAGGACGCTCCTCCGGTCCAGACGTCTCGCGTACCTTTGGTTCGCGATAAGGGGAAGCAGAAAATCGTCGAGAAAAAACGCAAGAGGACGACGGAAGTGGAGTTTGTCTCCTCCCCGGAGCCTACTGATACCCCTGTCGCGAACTCGACTTTCATCCATAGCTTATCCGCGACGCGTGCGTTCATTGAGACGATACCGACCGTTTTTCCTCCCGCACCTAGCCTCTACGAGGAAATTGTCCAAACTTCTTTTCGCCGTAAGTCTCCTGTTTCTACTTATTTCTTGCTTTCTTGGGGTGTTTTTAACTCTTCATTTTTGTAGGGGATGAATCTCATCGCGAGCGCGACTCAAAAGGTGCTTGCCGCTGAAGATGAACTCAAGGAGCTGAGGGAAGACGATCAGTCGACTCGCGACGCCCACAGAGCGGCCAAGTCTAAGCTTATGGGAGAAAAGAAAGCCTTGGAGGAGGAGCTTTCGAGGGCCAAGACGACGATGAAGGAGATGGAGGGTGAGCTCGCGTTCCTGTCAGTGAAAGACGCGAGGATAAAGGAGTTGGAAGCTCAGCTTGCGTATGAGAGGTCTACTCATGTCAACATCGTCACTGAGTACAACACGCAATTGAACGACCTTAGACAGGAAAACGAGAAGCTCCACGCGACGATGTCTGAGAGAATCGCTTACGAGAGGAACATGGCGGTGGAGGAGTATTGCGGGGGTTATCGCCAGCGTGCTCGCGTTGATTTTTACAAGAATGCTGCCAGCACGCTTCTCCTTTGCATGGTGAAGATGCAGATGCTGAAGTTCAAGGTTAAGGACTTCCCTTTCAATGCTCAGGACCTGTGCGGGCTTTCTACTGATCTTCCTGAGTACCAGCCCCCTTTGCCCGGAACCTTCATTGATGACGGGGAGACTCCACTCGAGGCATGGGGAATTACGCGTCTTGCGCCTGAGAGGGGTATAGTTAAGGGTAAAGAGAGTCAGGTTCTCAGGCCCCCTCTCCCGAAGGTGGTCGCTCCCCCTCCTGTTGAGAAGCCAGTTCCGAGCCCTCCTTCTCCTTCCCTCTCGTCTCGCAAGAGGAAGGTGTTCGCGTCTGATGCCCTCCTCGACACTATTCAGCCTTCAACGCGTTCTAGTGTAGATCATGCGGGTGGTTCAGGTTCGCGAGCATCTGGTGTTCGAGATGTTGTGGATCTGGAGGCGGATAGCGTCGAGGACGCGGAGACTGCTGCTAAGACTGTTTCTAAGTAACGTCTTTTGTCTTGAACAATGTTTTTTTTTTTTTGCATCCGGAATTGGGATCTTTTGTAATCAACTTCTGTTTAATGTGGGTATGATGGTTACGAACTTTGTGCTCTCCTTGTAATTAACTTTTATGTTATGGGTATGATGGTCGCGAGCTTTACATTGTTTTTATATTTTGGCTCTGCTTGTTTTGTGCACATTTATCTCGTCTCGTCCCCCCCGTTTTGCGTTTCGGAAACATGAGTAAGTTTGCGAAAAAGGAAAATGCAAGGAGATAAGTGTCGTAACTACGATCCATCCTGTACATTTAGGCAAAACTGACTTGTTACATAACGTCGCGAGAGTAAGCATTGCAAACTATTCTTCTGCTAACTATTGCATGATCGTTACACGCGAGGTTCATCTTTAGTCTTTAGCCGCGGCGCAGTAGGATAGCATTTCCTTGGTGTGGTTGTCATGGAGTATTCTTGGTCTTTGTCAAGCATTTAGTCATGGTGCTGCTCTTGCGTGGGATACCTAGCACTGCACATGTAGAGGAGCATTTAGCTTTTGGTTTTTATCCTTAGGTAGTAGCACTGCGCATGACGCTAACCCGCCCATACTTTCGCGACCAAGGGGAGTTTTTTAGCTCAGCCCTGGAAGCTGGAAGCACGAGCAGTCCTCACTTTCGCGACCAAGGGGAGTTTTCTAGCTCAGCCTTGGAAGCTGGAAGGAAGACACGCGACTGGGGGGGTTTTTTAGCCCAGCCCAGCCGTCTACGCTTTCGCGACCAGGGGGAGTTTTCTAGCTCGGCCCTGGAAGCTGGAAGCACGAGCAGTCCCCACTTTCGCGACCAGGGGGAGTTTTCTAGCTCAGCCCTGGAAGCTGGAAGGAGGACACGCGACTGGGGGGGTTATTAGCCAAACCCGGCCCAGCCGTCTACGCTTTCGCGACCAGGGGGAGTTTTTTAGCTCAGCCCTGGAAGCTGGAAGCACGAGCAGTCCCCACTTTCGCGACCAGGGGGAGTTTTCTAGCTCAGCCCTGGAAGCTGGAAGGAGGACACGCGACTGGGGGGGTTATTAGCCAAACCCGGCCCAGCCGTCTACGCTTTCGCGACCAGGGGGAGTTTTTTAGCTCAGCCCTGGAAGCTGGAAGCACGAGCAGTCCCCACTTTCGCGACCAGGGGGAGTTTTCTAGCTCAGCCCTGGAAGCTGGAAGGAGGACACGCGACTGGGGGGGTTATTAGCCAAACCCGGCCCAGCCGTCTACGCTTTCGCGACCAGGGGGAGTTTTTTAGCTCAGCCCTGGAAGCTGGAAGCACGAGCAGTCCCCACTTTCGCGACCAGGGGGAGTTTTCTAGCTCAGCCCTGGAAGCTGGAAGGAGGACACGCGACTGGGGGGGTTATTAGCCAAACCCGGCCCAGCCGTCTACGCTTTCGCGACCAGGGGGAGTTTTTTAGCTCAGCCCTGGAAGCTGGAAGCACGAGCAGTCCCCACTTTCGCGACCAGGGGGAGTTTTCTAGCTCAGCCCTGGAAGCTGGAAGGAGGACACGCGACTGGGGGGGTTATTAGCCAAACCCGGCCCAGCCGTCTACGCTTTCGCGACCAGGGGGAGTTTTTTAGCTCAGCCCTGGAAGTTGGAAGCACGAGCAGTCCCCACTTTCGCGACCAGGGGGAGTTTTCTAGCTCAGCCCTGGAAGCTGGAAGGAGGACACGCGACTGGGGGGGTTATTAGCCAAACCCGGCCCAGCCGTCTACGCTTTCGCGACCAGGGGGAGTTTTTTAGGTCAGCCCTGGAAGCTGGAAGCACGAGCAGTCCCCACTTTCGCGACCAGGGGGAGTTTTCTAGCTCAGCCCTGGAAGCTGGAAGGAGGACACGCGACTGGGGGGGTTATTAGCCAAACCCGGCCCAGCCGTCTACGCTTTCGCGACCAGGGGGAGTTTTTTAGCTCAGCCCTGGAAGCTGGAAGCACGAGCAGTCCCCACTTTCGCGACCAGGGGGAGTTTTCTAGCTCAGCCCTGGAAGCTGGAAGGAGGACACGCGATCCGACTACGTTCCCTGTGCTTTTCATGTTATAATAACCACAAGTATTGTGAACGTACCTGAGTTTTTCGGGTGGACTAGGCGTAGAAACGACGAAGCCGCATCACGTTCCAGGAGTTGGCAATGTGATTTCCAGAGTGGTCCTTGAGGCGATAAGCCCCGGGCGCGACTTCGCGATCTATAATGTAAGGTCCTTCCCAGTTGGGGTCGAGCTTTCCCCCCTCTGTTCTACGTAGCACAAGGTCTCCTCTGGCAAATCCCCTCAGTTTTACGTTCTTGTTATAATATTTCGCAACGCCCGCTTTATGATTGGCTGCTCTGATGGTGGCCAGGTCGCGAGTCTCTTCTCGCATTTGCAACTCTAGCTGCATTTTTTCGTCATTGTCGTCCGGACTATACTGAATCACGCGGTCCGTAGGCACAATGAACTCGACCGGTACTGTGGCCTCTATTCCATAAGCGAGAGCAAATGGCGTTTCTCCAGTTGCTTTCTTTACTGTGGTCCTGTTTGCCCAGAGTACTAGGGGTAACACTTCGGCCCACATGCCTTTGGAGCCTTCTAGCCGTCTTTTCAAGTCCATGACAATGCTTTTGTTCACTGCTTCTACCTGGCCATTGCAATGCGGGTGAGCGACTGAAGCAATCCTTAAAGTGATCCCTATGTCTCTGCACCATGTAAACAATTGCGGCGAATTGAATTGTGGTCCCCTGTCGGTTACGATCTCGTGAGGGAGGCCATACCTGCAGATGATGTTTCTCCAAAGGAACTTTTTAACCGCCGGGACGGTGGTGCTCGCGAGGGCTTCGGCTTCGATCCATTTGGTGAAATAATCAACCGCTACAATGATGTACTCTAGTTGACCTGGCGCTTTTGGTTTGAAAGGTCCCAATAGATCTAGTCCCCACATCGCGAAGGGGCAAGGGCTCGACATTATCTGCAACTCAACACCTGGTTGATGACATGCCGGGGCAAAATACTGGCATGGCTTGCAACTCTGAGACTCGCGTTGTGCGTCTTGTTTCATGGTGGGCCAGAAACTTCCCTGCCTTAATGCTTTATAGACCATTGGTCTCCAACCCGCGTGAGTTCCGCATAACCCCGCGTGAAGCTCCTTTATCAGCACGTCACTTTCTATCTTAGTCAAGCATTTAAGCTCGCGTGGTCCGTATCCCCTTTTGTAAAGTTCTCCACGACACATGTAAAAACGTGCAGCCATGGAGACAAGCTTTCTCATTTCTTTCGGATCTGAAGGACCTGTTCCGTTAGCGAGATACTGAATTATAGGGGTGCGCCAGTCGCTGACTGGCTCGCTTATCTCCATCAGTTCCGCCTGATTGCTTATGGCGCTTTCAGACTTCACGAACCAAAAGTATGGGGCCTTTCCTTCTTTGATAATGGCAGTGGGACCTTCGCTAGTGCATTCTATATCTCCATACTGAGTTTGGGAACCTCGCTTCGCGAGTTCATCAGCTCGCGTGTTTTCCTCTCTGGATACCGCTTCAATTTCAAAATGCCCGAGCAATGAAATCAGGGCTAAGGCCCTCGCGTGATATTTTGGGAGATTGCCTGTCCTGGCTTCGTAGGTCCCATTGATCTGATTCACGACGATCTGAGAATCGCTCACGCACTTTACCACATGTACCCCCGCGTGAACGGCTATTTCCAGCCCTGCGATGAGTGCTTCATATTCTGCTTCATTGTTCGTGGCTTTGAACCTTAGTGCAATCGCGTGATCTATCTTATCCCCAGCCGGGGAAGTCAGGACGACTCCAGCCCCGCAACCATCTACGTTTGCCGATCCATCAATGTGCATCACCCACGCGGGGTGTTCCGGAGCTATAATACCTTTTTCTAGTTCTCTGAAACTTGTTTCAACTATGAAATCTGCCAAAGCTTGTGCCTTGATGGCGGGTCGCGGTCTATAGACTACGTCAAACTCTGTCATTTCAATGACCCATTTAGCGAGCCTTCCAGAGGTTGTTGGTTTATTCATAAAAGACGGTAGGGGTAAATCCGTCAGTACTTCGATGGGATGAGCATGGAAATAAGGTCGGAGTTTACGAGCGGCTGTTATTAACGCGAGCACTGCTTTCTCAACGGGTGAATATCTGGTCTCGGCCGACAAAAGTGCTTTACTGACGAAATAGACGGGGACTCGTTGCTCCTTTACTAAAACAGCGCTTACAGCACGCGTGCCAGCCGCGAGGTACAGCTGCAAGCCTTCACCAGGTATTGGGGACGCGAGGATTGGGAGTTTAGCCAGATGTTCTTTAAGACTCGTAAATGCCCTTTCACATTCTTCAGACCATTCGAAGTTTTTAGGCTTTCTCAGTATGTCGAAGAAGTGAAGGTTTCGCTCCGCGAGTTTTGCGCAAAACCTTCCTAAATAGTTGACCTTTCCCACGAATCTTTGGACGTCGTGAATGGACCTTGGTGGTTGTAGATCTATTACGGCCTGGACTTTGTCTGGATTGACTTCGATACCGCGTGCACTGATCTGAAAGCCTAGGAACTTGCCTTCGGTGACTCCGAAGACGCATTTCTCTGGATTGAGGCTCATACCGTACTTTCTCAGGGTTTCAAAGACCTCCGCCAGGTCGCGAGTATGATCCGCTTGCTTTTTGCTTTTAACCACTATATCGTCAACATAGGCCTCTACAGTGTCACCTCTTTGGTCGCTAAAGATCATGTCCACCAGTCTCTGGAATGTAGCCCCCGCGTTTTTCAAACCGAACGGCATTACTTTATAGCAGAAGGTTCCTTTGTCTGTGATAAAAGCAGTGTGCCCTGAGTCGGCCGGGTTCATCATTACCTGATTATATCCAGAATACGCGTCCAGAAAGCTTAGAGCTTCATGACCCGCGGTGGAGTCTACCAACTGGTCGATCGAGGGTAATGGATAACTGTCTTTGGGACATGCTTTATTGAGACCAGTGAAATCTACGCACATGCGCCACTTCCCCGTCCCTTTGGGATTTTTCTCTACCATTACAACGTTTGACAGCCACGTTGGGTATTGCACTGGTTTTACGAACCCTGCTTTAATTAGCTTCGCGAGTTCTACCGCAGCTGCCGCGTTCTTTGGTCCCGCTTGTTTTCTTTTTTTCTGCCTACGCGGCTTAACCTCTGGACTAATGTTCAGGGAGTGGGTCATGACACTTGCCGGGATCCCTCTTAAATCCTTTGGCGTCCACGCGAACACATCCCGGGAGCGGGTGAGTAAGGTCTCGATCTCTTGTACGACTTTTTGATTCAGTCTCCCCCCTACGTAAAGTTTCTCCTCTTTGTTGGGGAAAGGAGTGATTACCTGCTTTTCAAACCCATCAAAATGCGGCTTATGCCCTTCCCCGTCTCCCTCAGTATCTCGCGGTCTAGGTGAGGCGCGAACTTCTAACTCAGCTTCTCCCAGAACGCGTGGCAATCCAGGAATAAATAATTGGTTGGCAAGTAAGGTCTTGGTGCTGCCCTTTTCGGACGAGACGTAGCAGATACGGCTCTCCTCTTGATTTCCTCTCGCGACCCCTACTCCTGTCAATGTTGGAAATTTTAAACAAAAATGGCAGATTGATACGACCGCCTCAAACCTGCACAGCGTCTCGCGTCCCAGTATCGCGTTGTAGGAGGATGTTATTGGGATCACCACAAAATCTATCTTTTCTGACCTTCTTGACCCTTTCTCTTCACCCAAGATGAGATCTAAGGTGACGACGCCCAATGCCCTTACGCTGTCACCCGCGAAACCTACTAGCGTGGTTTTAGTGGGCCTGAGTGCAGACTGATCAATTCCCATTTTCTCGAACGCGTCCCAGTATAGTATATCGGCTGAGCTCCCAGTGTCGACGAGGATTCTTTTTACCAGCTTGGTTCCTATCTGAGCATGGATGACCAGTGGATCAGCGGCCTCGACAGCCCAGGTATCTACCTCTTTGTCACTGAAAGCAAGCGTGTAAGGTTCAGACTTCGATCTCGCGACACTATAGATCGGTTTTCCCTGAGGCTTGGGTGCGTTGTTAACGAGTCTTCGCTCTCGTTTGCCCAGGGACATGGGTTCATGGCGGCCCGCGATCGTGCCTACATGGCCGTCCATGCGAGGGAAGTTCTGGGACGGGTGGCGATTAGGTCCCTGATTCTGGTTATTTCTCGCGGGGGTTTGCTGTCTCGTCTCATTTTTCATTCTACTGCCTCCCCCTTTACTCCACGCTCCTCTGTACGTGACGCCGTGACCTGCATCAACGCTTCCCCTCTGAGCAGTCAGGACCTCCTGCTCACTCGGGTGATGTCGTCGCGACCGACACTCCAATGTAGAGTGAGTATTTACTCTGTGGTATTCGCACCAGGTGGTGGGCCCCTGGCGGTCATGACTACGATCCTCACTGCCCTCAACATCGCGTCGGTTGTCCTGTTCGGCTACAAAATTTTGCGATTGGAATTGATTCTGATCGTGATTTTGGCCCCTGAACTGCCTTTGACCCTGATTCTGATCTTGAATCTGTAACCCGGGTGCTCGCGAGTCGAACTGTTCTTTCCCGTGATAACCCTGATGGCGCTTATTCCCCCAGTTCGGGTTTTCTTTCTTATGACCCTGAGCGGGCTTGCTCTGATTATTTCCCTTCAAAGCGACTCCTGAGTGTGCTTCCACATTAATTTCTGTGTACGCTCTCTCGAGCATGCCTTGGTAGTCTAAATCTCTCTTGCGGTATAGGTATTGCTTGAAGGTGCTTCCATCATTGAGCCCGTCAAGGAACGCGACCCGAGCGGTTTTATCATGGAAATCTTCAGCTTCCAAGATCTTTTCCGCGAACCTCTTAACGTAGTCCTCTAGTGATTCATGCGGCCCTTGTTTGACTCCTACTACCTCTTGCATTGTCACTTTTCTCTTCCTCGAGGAGCCGAAATGCAACAAGAAACTTTTCTCTAGATCGGCGAAACAATGGATGCTTTCTGACGGTTGGTTGAGCATCCAGGTCATGGCGGGTCCCGCGAGCGTGCCTGGGAAACCTTTGCACATTGTGGCCTCATCAGGGCACCTCGCGAGCATAGCATACTTGTAGCGTGCTAGGTGCTCGCTGGGATCTTCTTTACCATTGTACTCTTTTATGATAGGAAATCTGAAATTAGGCAGAGGGACTGACCTGACTATATGCCCCGCGAAAGCAGTCGGGCCGAACAAGAGTGTCGGGTTGACGGACGGATAGGCCTCAAAGGCTTGCCGCGGGTGGGTGGCCTGGTTGTAACAAGGTTCCCCCTCGTACTGGCGGCGAGAAGGTCTTTGCTCGGCGTGAATCCCCTGTCCTCTTCCTTCGGTTCTCCCCCTGTAAGATTGATCTCCCGCGTGGCTTGCAGGGGGTTGATTCAAATCGAATCTACCAGGGTGACAAGGCCTTTCGCGTCCTTCGACCCTTGTTCCATGCGACACTGAAATTCCGTCGTCAGGTACGTGTTCAGCACTCTCTTCCGCGACCGATTGCTCTCGTCCGCTCTGACTCTGTTCGTGCTCGCGTGACCGAGTACTTGGCCGTCGCTGGTTTCGGCTTCCGCCCGCACTTTGTCCCATCGTCTGTAGGTAAGCACGATATTGTACCAGTGCGGGTCCTGCCAGAACAATTTCCTCCTCATGTACATGTGGAAAACGTGGTCGCGTGCTACTTACGTCTTGAGTTCTCATCTGGCGAGGGGTGTTGTCGCTTCTTTCGCCACTGGTATTCATCTTCTCAGATAGTTGTATTAGAAAACACTTCGCGAGTATAGATAGTAAGCCTTACTTGTGCGAGGAGGTCCCCACGGTCGGCGCCAGTGTTGGAGCCCAGAAATTGCGATCACGCGACACAACACTTCGCGTGACACAGGGCGTCTGGACAATCAATTTATGTAATACTATTCGTCGTCTTCTTCCTCGAAATTAACCTCACTCTCGACACCTGACACTTGCGTAACTTAATCGAGAAGGAAACCGGCTCCGGCTCTTTTAAGCTCCGATAAGAAAGATACGTAAAACCGAACTCACAAAAACAACGCAAGTATACACAAAAGTAAAGAAAAGTAACGTGAAAGGAGAGTATATTATCAAAGACGTCACGTTTCAAGCTTTACAATAAAACGAGAAACTCAGATACCGCTTATAACAATACTAAGGCTTTACAACGAAACTATCAGTGATACAACAAGTGCTTTATGCCTAAATTCTTCTAGGAGATAGAGTATTTCGGAAGTTTGTGGTTAGGGTTTGCTCTTGTGCTTTTTTTTCTTCTTTAGAGGGAAGTCTAGCCTTTTTCTCTTATGATCCGGATTCCTTTCCTTATCCATAGGGTTGCGCTTTTATACTATCACCTGGGACCCACGCGAGTCTATTACCGTTTTGCCCCTCGATACTTAGTCCCGTTGTATTCTCTTATTGGGCTTCACCTGTTTATGGGCCGCTTTATTCTTCTGGGCTGACTTCTTGGACCGACCCGGCACGCGATTCATGGGCCTGACTCAACTCTCTATGGGCCTCGCGAGCCCATCGAGAACCGGCTCCAACAAACATAACAGGCCCCGTTTGTTTGTAATGTTTGGAAATGGAAATAAAACGGAAAAGAAATGTAAATGAATTTAGATAATTATTAATTGATGATAATTGACAAGTTGATTGTGGATTCTAAAATTTGTATGTCAAGAGAGGAGAAAAGAGGGATGAGAGGAGGCGGAGGTGAGTTGGTGAGGAGGGAGAGGTGAGTTGGCGAGAAGATTTTGAAACCCACCACAAAATTGGGTTAACAAATACCCCAACATTACTAATAGGAGAAACGAAAAAGAAAACAAAATCACAATTTTAATTGATGAACAATTTCACTAAAATGGACTATGTTCGTTTCCTTTCCATTTCCGACGATCTACACAAACGCCACTAAAACTGATTTATACATTTCTACGTTAACAGACAGTAATTCATCGTAGGAGATGCAGATATACTGTAAATTTTTGGTGGAAAACAAGACAAACAATTGGGAGATGAAGATATAATTAGTGTAGATTGAAGTAGCTAGAGATAGAATAGGAGGCCTCGGTCTGGACATGCAGATTCATGAGCTGATTTGATGTAAAGCCTGCAATTAAATTTATATTTCTAAAAATGATTTTAAAAAATTTACAGAGAGATCTGAAAATATAGTATGACGCGTCAAAATCTGATACCCTAAACTGCCACTTGGCTTTCTGTATAAAATTGATAATGATAGACCGATGGACGTGTGGGTTGATTTGATGTCCTCTTACTCTACTCCTTTTCTTTTTTCCGTCTACAGTATATTAGGCTGCGTCTATATGCACACGTTTTTTTTGCTAAATTCACACTATTCTGTGCGGTAACAATTGCAGTACACATCTGTGCGATAACGCTTACCGCACCAAAGGACTCAGGGGCATTGTTGGAATTTTTTCTGAAACCTATACGACGCTGGTGCGGTAAGAAGATCTGTGCGTTAACATTTAACGCACACAGTTAATACGAGATTAACAAAAAAAAAAAAAAAAAAATTTCATTAACTTAAACCCTGTGCGGTAACAATTACCGCACAGGGATTTTATTTTTTTTAATTAATAATTTTTTTTTAAAAAGTATTAATATACTAATAAATTGGTGCGGTAAGTGTTACCGCACCGTATTTTTTTTAAAAAAATAAATAAAAATGGTGCGGTAAACGTTACCGCATCGTATTAGTTTTTTTTTTTAAAAATAAAACTGGTGCGGTAAACGTTACCGCACCGTATTAGTTTTTTTTTTTTTAAAATAAAACTTGTGCGGTAAACGTTACCGCACCAGGTTTTTTTGAAAAAATGCCCGTTGGTGCGGTAATAGTTAACGCACCAACGGGCATAAAATTTCAACGGGCATTTTTTGGTTGTATATATAGGTTGAGCTATCTTGTTGAAGTTTTGCAATGCACACTACAATGTCTTATAATTATGAGAGTAGTGAGGATGATGGTAACGACAATTGGATATCAGGGGTCGTGGAAGAAGAATACGAAGTCGATGAAGAAGAGGAAGTGGACGAAGAAGACGAAGAAGTCGATGAGGAAGTGGACGAAGAAGAGGAAGAAGGTGAAGCAAATGTATCAATTGCATTAGACGATTGGACTCCGTTACCGATTTTGGTTAGTATATTATCAATTTAAATTTTGTATTTAATTGCATGAGATTTAGGTTAATTAGTTAAATATTGCGTTGATTTTGTATGCGATAGGTTTGGAAAACCTAGATCGGGTAGGCTGAAAGTGAATTTAAAAAATCCAGAATTGCCGGTTCCGAGGCTTCGTCACCGAAAATCGAAGAAATGTGGTTGTACATTTGAGTTATATGGGGTTCGTATAAAAGAAGGGCCTTATAGTTATAAATGGATCGTGAATGTTGTAGAAGGTCGTCACAACCACACCCTTCCTACTAGTTTTCATGGGAATTCATTCGTGGGTAGAATGAGCAAAGAGGAGGAGAAAATAGCAAGGGAAGCGGGGGATGATCGCAAGACGCCAAAAAACATACTTATTCAGCTTAGGATAAGAGACCCGCAAAATGTGACATCCATGAAGCAGATTGCCAATTTTTTGCAGAAGATCAATTTTGAAGATCGTGGTGAATTGTCAGTTACTCAGTGGTCTCTAAATTTTCAGAAAGAGAACAAGTATTTTTGTCAACCTTTGAGGAACACGAGGACGAATGAGGTTGAAGTCCTTTTTTTCGCTCACCCGGAGTCGATTCGTTTGTTCAGGAAGTTTCCTCATGTGATTATCATGGACGCCACATACAAGACAAATAGGTATGATATGACTTTAGTGGAGATGGTTGGTTTCACTTGCACGCACAAGACGTTCAACATCGCATATGCATTCATGGCTCAGGAGACAGTAATGCATTACAAGTTTGTGATGATGTGCGTTCATGAGTTGTGTAGAAATTTGGGAGTGATGCCGAAGGCTATAATGACCGACTGTGAGAAGGCTTTGTTGAGAGCAATCAAACTTGTGTTCAAAGACACTGATGTGAAGAAACTATTGTGTTGGGTGCACATTAAGCACAACATCCAGTCACACGCAGAAAAAGTGATTAAAAATACTAAAAGGGCGGAGAACTTTGTTACGCAATGTTGGGGGATATTTTTCTCGAGCACCGAAGAAATCTACGAAGAGAGGTTGAGAAAGCTGAGAGATTCATGGAAGAAGGGCATTGTTGGTTACGTTGAAAAGTACTGGTTTACTCCGTACAAGAAGTTCATAGTTAGAGCGTGGACGGACTACACTCTTCACTTTCACACAAGGACTACAAACAGGTATCTTTGTTTGTTTAGTTGTTAATTTGGACCACCATATTATTAATGCTAATGATTAGAAATTGTGTTTATTTAGGGTGGAGGGGATGCATAAGGTGTTGAAAGAAATTGTGGGTTCTAGTAGAGGAGGCTTCAACAGAGTGATCGTGAGGATCCACCATGCGGTCATAGTTCAGATGGACCTGATTAGGGCGACGATGAACCAAGGACTTACCACTCGGCAAATGGTCTTTGATGACCCAACCTTTCCTCCTGGCATTCGAATGTTGTTTTCAAGGCTATTTTACCGAGTGTCAGATAGGTGTTTTCTGTTGTTGTTGGAAATGTACCAACAAATATTGAAGGAGGAGTATTCAAATGTTTGTGATGATCATTGGGTTCGAGATTGTCTTGGGATGCCATGCGTACACGATCTTGCTAGGGCAATCATTTCAAAGACACCTCTTGTTCCGGATGATTTTCATGACTTCTGGAAGGAACTGAGATGGGAAGATGATGCAATAAATTTGTCCTTACCCGACGACAATCGTTCAATGTCTATTCCGGAGATCAGAATGCGTGAAATGTGGGCGAAATGGGAAAGTGGAGATTTGAGGGATGGAACTCTATTCAGATTAAGTGAGTTGTACATTGACTTGGAGCATCCGGAACAAAGTTCTTTGGTAGAGCCAACAAACTTGTTTAGGAAAGGAAAAGGAAGGCCGCCGGGATCAAAGAACAAGGAGAAGCAGCGAAATGGGAATTCTCCTCCGAGAGAAAAGAGGGAAAAGAGTTACCACGAGTACGTTAGAGAAGACTTAACAAATACTGAGAATGCGCAAAAAGTCGCAAAGGAGAAGGCAAATAGGCAAAGTGAACGACGAACTTGTCCTAAAAAGCAAGCAAGTCAAGTGTCGTTCGACTTCGGATCACAGTCCCAACCTGAACCATTGTTTTCAGAGACCATCGATTTAGAAGACGAAGACATGAATGCCGTGCCCCTAAGAGCTTGCTATCCAGATCGAAACGAAACAGAGGAAGGAGAAGATGAAGAAGAGATTGAAGAAGCCATAAGTTATATGGGGGTGAACTTGGTGATGAAAAATATTGACTACTTTTGGCTTTCCTACATGACTTCTGTGAAAGATGTGCGTTCAGACGGACATTGTGGGTATCGGTCAATGGCTTTACTTACGGGTATGCAACAGAGTCAATATCGTATGATCCGTGCTGCGTTGGCAGCGGAGCTTCTTGGAAACAAAGAGACATGGGAGCCCATACGACGTGGACTACGGGTAGGAACATGGGATGATCTTATTGCTCAAGTTAACTACATGAGAAGTCCTTGTGAGAGACCATTTTGGATGGACATGCCATTTATGGGTTTGGTGTTTGCCACAGTGTATAATGTTGGTTTAGTGCAACTATCCTGGGATGCGCCGTGTTTATGCTTGCCAATAAGGCAGTCTACAGTGAGCCCTGGTCCTCCACAGAAGATTTTTGGGATAGCTCTTGTCGGATGCAGTAATCACTGGATACCGGTAAGAATCTGTGGTAATCTAAACAAACGTCATGAAACGTTGAAATCATTTATACTTATTGATTAATTTTCTTTGTATATCTAGGTTTGGCTCCGTGATGGGGCACCATTGCCACGTTGTTCCGGTTCGTGGAGAAGATTTGCAGATGACAACATCAAGTGGTGGGAAGGGATATATGCTGGCCAAGTGGACTTGTTTCGACAATACCGCTTCACTGCTGGAAAGCGTATGGACTACATGACTTGATTTGTAATAGTTTAGTAGCCTTGATCTTTAGACTTCGATTGGAATTGATTTATAATATGTAATGACTTGTCTTGTCTGCTTTGAAATATGTAATGACTTGTCTTGTTTGCTTTAAATAGTGTTTTCAGTAGAGTTAGATGAGGTAGGTGAAACAGTGAAGTGAAATCAGTGAATCCATAAACTACAACACACTCAGCATAAATTAAAAAGACAACAGACTCATTAAGGAAAGACAACAGACTCATTAAGGAAAGACAACATACTCATTCTTGAAATTTAAACTAAACACAGACTTAACGGAGATTCACTGATTTGATACCCAGATCCCTAATCGGAGTCACTGTCATAAAAACAAGGAACAGGGTCGTTGGGAAACCTCTGTTGTATCCAGTGTTTGGTTGCTTCAATACTCTTAGCCTGGTGAAAATATACCAGCTTCAACTGCTGGTCAGCTATTTCCTTCAACAGTTTTGCAATGACTCGGAGATGATGACTGTCGTATTCTGGCTCAAGATACACGATCATGTAGTTACACTGACATGTGGTATACCTTCGTCCATACGTATGGGGATTGTTCTTGTCATTACCAGTGAACACCTTGATTGTTCTTGAGCACCTTCTACTCGGGCACTGGATCTCACTGCCTTCTGCTGGAACTGGGGAGGATGAAGATGATGCCATGGTTGTTTGAATCTGTAATACAAAGTAAGAAAACATGTTAGAAACAATGAAGATATCTAACGAAATCAGTAAAAAATGAGACTTTTAATTGAAATACAGAGTAAGAACTTGAAACCTAATTATTTTACGGCGCAGTGAGAATGAGATAATAGGGTTCACTGAGGCAGTGAATTTATAGCCGAGGTTTTACTAGGGTAACTTAGATTTGGGCCGATGTAGACAAAAGGTCCACAACAACAAAGGCCCAATAACGTAATTCGGTCATCCAAAGGTGACTTACAGCTGTGTGGTAGCTGTAACACACTCAAGCAAAATATGGTGGTGCGTTAGCAATAAACGCACAACTGATAACAGAACTTCGTCAAGATCCAACAGAAAAATCCCATCCCAACAAAGACGACCAGCCCAACATTCAAGCCCAGCCCAGACTCTGGTGCGTTAACACTTAACGCACAGATTCTGTGCGTTAATTGTTAACGCACCAACCCTTTTACCCAGAATCAAATGTTTCTGGTGTTTGTAGGGTTTAGGGTATTAGGGTTGGTGCGGTAACTGTTGTAGTACCAACCCTAATTACATAAAAATTCATTTTTTATGTTGTTTTCTTATACTATTTGATATTATAAAAAGTTTTATGACCCAAAGTAATGTTATACTACTGAAATATGTCGTTATTGAGAGTTTTGTGAATAATTTTATCAAGTTTTACTAATGTAATATGAGATTACGAAGAGTTATATGATAAAAATTCATATTATACTAATGAAATACGAGGTCAGTTGAGTCAAACGATAACAATTAAGTGTTAAACTAATGTTATATGATGAAATAAACACATTATATGAAGTTCATTTTAGTAACGAAGTGGTATCACATACATATGAGTATAACTATACAACTTATATACTTGAGAGTAATAGCATACAGGTGAAAGTCTTCGTTTACATACTTCTAAGTGTTAAAGTTGTTAATTTCTTATAAAAACGATAGCGTTTGATTGGTAATGCTCAAATATTAATGTTACATTTCTTGACTTTTACGTTTTAAGTGCTTATTAAGCCGTTTTATGTCATTTTTTGTGTTTGGGCCTCATTCAAATTTCATTAGGCCTTATTAGGCCCGTTGACATTTTCGATAATAATTTTTCGATTCCGAAAAATGAAAATAACTATTCGCCGTATTTGATGTCATGTTTCAATTTCAAAATTTCGATTTTCATCGTTTCAAGGCGTTAAAACGATATGGGCCCAAACTATACACATATGACATCCATTATCCATTACCCACTATCCATTATCCATTATCCACTATCCACTATCCACTATCCATTATCCATATTTCGATTTGGCTTGTTTTATATCGTTTTGAGTCGATTTTTTTCGTTTCTTAGTCGTTTCGACACGTTTTGAACCATTTTTATTAATATTTGACGTACTTGGTCGTTTTTCGCCATTTTCAAAAAAGTCAAGTTTCGCTAAGCTTTGCTCATTTTGGCCATATTATGCCATCATTTTGGCCACATTTTTACACTTTTTTACAACTTGTTCGAAATTCCTCCATATTTCGATTTGGCTTGTTTTATATCGTTTTGAGTCGATTTTTTTTGTTTCTTAGTCGTTTCGACACGTTTTGAACCATTTTTATTAATATTTGACGTACTTGGTCGTTTTTCGCCTTTTTCAAAAAAGTCAAGTTTTGCTAAGCTTTGCTCATTTTGGCCATATTATGCCATCATTTTGGCCACATTTTTACACTTTTTTACAACTTGTTCGGAATTCCTCCATATTTCGATTTGGCTTGTTTTATATTGTTTTGAGTCGATTTTTTTCGTTTCTTAGTCGTTTCGACACGTTTTGAACCATTTTTATTAATATTTGACGTACTTGGTCGTTTTTCGCCATTTTCAAAAAAGTCAAGTTTCGCTAAGCTTTGCTCATTTTGGCCATATTATGCCATCATTTTGGCCACATTTTTACACTTTTTTACAACTTGTTCGGAATTCCTCCATATTTCGATTTGGCTTGTTTTATATCGTTTTGAGTCGATTTTTTTCGTTTCGACACGTTTTGAACCATTTTTATTAATATTTGACGTACTTGGTCGTTTTTCGCCTTTCTTAGTCATTTGCCATTTAGTAGTTTTTAATTATTTTTTGCGATTGTGACCATTTTCTCGCGTTTTTAAGAAAAGCCCAAAATAAATAAGCAAAAGTGAACCAAACATTACCAAAACATAGTATCCAAACAAACTATACATCACTCCAAGTCATGACCCTCATTCCCACTACGTTGCCCACTACCCTGCCCTTCCTCGTGGATTGAATGCCGAAAAAGCTGAGATTGACGAACCGGAGCTGGAGCCATCGGTGGAGCCTCGTCAGTCAAAACTCCAAGGAGACGCCTCATGAACTCATCGATATCTGCAGGCCTCCTCTCTGGTGGTGTCTCCAAGAAAGCTCGAATCTCACAAGTCACTAGCTGGGTCCGCTATATTAACAACATATCAAAACATTACTATCAAATATACTAATTGAATGAATATGACTAATAAAATTTATAATCGTACCGCAAAACTGTCAACCGAAGGTGGAATACGCAGCGGACCAACTGGACGATCGAGTCTACGTGATCTGGGATCCACCAGAGGATGAGAAACTCGATCATACCAATCGAGATAATCATCTGTGACTGCCCAATAGTACGTCGCTCGTGGCTCCCGAATCTGTAACAAAGGCCTGGGGTCCTGATCCCACACACCAAGCAGATCCTCGGCAAAGTGAACTGAATAATGCGTCAGCCTGTTGTTACGTGTCACCTGGATGGGCTCTGGGGGAGGATCTGGGATACCCTGCACATGTCCAAACTGTCGCAGCAGGCGACCTGGCTGATAGAGCTCCTCGATGTCCAGACAACGGAGAATGCCCTCAAACAAAGACGGGGCGTACTGCGGAAGTCTGAAATCCACATTTGAAAAGGAAAACCAATTGACCTGCAACAAAACATTACAAAACAGTTAGTATAGTTTACATTCACACAATATAACGAAAGCATACATTCTTAAAATCTGACCTCCTCATAACGAACACGGTCAAGCATGCCACGAATGGCAACCAAACGATCCGTGCTCTTCCCCTGTGGCACCTCTCTGCCCTCCCTCATAGCAGCTGTGGCGTGGTCCATAGAAAGTGGATCTGTCACAAAATGTCCACGAAAATGTGGAAAATATGCCCAGATCCACGACTGCAAAAAAAGGATAATTAGAACTCGACTTCCTAAACATAGCCAATCGTATAGTTGTTTGCGTACTAACCCGCAAAAGAATGCCAGAACTCCCCATCCCCATAGCCAATCGCCTCGACGCCTGTCCAAGGTGGCGATACAGATGAGCTAACACTCCAGCTCCCCAAGCATATCGGCCAGTGCTGTCGTGGTCGGCCAAAAGAACTAACCACCAGTGCTTGACTGCTGTAGTCGACTTGTCCACTAGAACTGTAGTGCCGAGAAGCAACAGTAAGTACATAGACGCAATGAGGCTCTCATCTCTCTGTCCATCCTCCATCCGCATCATATCCTTCAATCTCTGCTGAAGATAACCCAAAGGAATGCCTCCATCCCTATACCAAGTCTTCACCAGTGTCTCCTCTACGTGAAGCATCTCGGCAACAAAAGTGAAGATCTCCTCCTTGCTCAAAACTGAGCTACAACTCCTGCCATGTATAGGCAGCGACAGGATCTCAACCACATCATGAAGTGTAGGACCAATCTCTCCAAATGGCAAATGAAATGTGTTGGTTTCTGGCTGCCATCTCTCGACGAAAGCAGAAACCAACACATGATCGACAGGACCGGACCCGATGTAGCGTAGATCAGTCAATCCAGATCGCTCTGCAAGTTGAAACCACGAATCTGGACCAGGTCTCCTAAACGCCTCTAGTGGAGTGCAGTAGGCGGTGTGGAAGTGAACCTTGACGACCTTCCGTGTCTGGAAAAAAAGTAAAAAAATAACACAGTTACTTCTACAGAATGAGGTTCATATTTCACATATGAACATTATAGTTCAAATACATACCAAATCAAGAGGAGCCTCGCCTTTTGGAAGATCAGCAGGCTGTGGAAAATCAGCATGATCTGCAGCACGTCCACGTCCTCGTCCTCCGCGTGGAGCGCATCCACCTCGTGCTGGAGGATCAGCAGCGTCTGCATCAGCAACATAATCATCTGCCTGAGCTCCTCGGCCTCCTCGTTCTCTCTGTATAAATGGAGGAAGAGGACGGGGGCCAGCTGGAATCACAGGTGCGGGAGGATCAACAACTGTAAGCTCATAAATAGCCCTGGCGATGTGCGTCTCATAACTCTTCAGCAACTCATTTGTAAAAGGACCTCCGGGCATCCAAGGTACAGCAGGAGGTGGTACATGAGGTGCAGCAGCCGGATGCGGTACATCATCAGTCGGGGGAGGTGGTACATCTGGCGTAGGAGACGAAGGACCTAAATCTGTAGGAGCTGGCGATGAAGGCCCCATACCAGCATGATCCTCTGAAATAATAGGAGGGTCGTCTCTCCTAAGCTGATCTGTCGATATCTCGAGATGAGATACAATATAATCTGTACCTAAACCCTCACCGTCTCCCAGCATATCATCATCCAAATCAACAGCTGTATCATCGACGTCCATACCCTCCTCCTCACTCTCACTGTAACCCTCATCATCAGCACACGGATCAACATCCAGACCACAATCCCTAACTGCCCCAGTATCTGTAAGTGCACGAGCCTCGTCAGTGGGTGTCGAACTAGAAGCATTCAGCTGGTCTCGAGCAGTAGCAAAACTCTGACGTATGGACGCTGTAATCTGCGTCCTCCTAACACGCTCTGCAGCAACAGGAGCCCCCGGAACAAAACCACTAGAGGCCATCGTATCTCGCACCCCCTAATGTTGTTGTTATAGCGTAACGTTATTTTCATAGCGTTACAAAAATAACGTCAAATTCAAAAACGTCTTTTCCATGACGTCGTAACGTTACAAACAGTTGTTGTAACGTCAATCCTAATCAAAATCATCTCTAATTTCTAAACATTTTGTTCATAACCTTACGAAATTAACGTTATAATTCGCCTAATTTCAATACTTTATATACTAATAGTTCATAACGTTACAAAATAAGAGAAGAACAATGTCATATTTCATAAAATAATTAATTCATTACTTTTACAATATAGAATGTCATATTTCATAACATTATGAAATTATTATATTTAACATTATGAAATTATTATATTTCATAACGTTATAAAATTTCATTAATTTCATAACGTTACGAATAAATTAATTAATTTCATAATGTTACCAAATAATATAATTTTATAACGTGACGAAATTTATTTAAATATTTCATAACGTTATCAAATATTATTAAATTCATAACGTTACGAAATTAAATAACTAATTTCATAACATTATCAATTTAATAAATTAATCAAATTAAATAAATTGATAACGTTATGAAATTAAATAACTAATTTCATAACGTTATAAATTTAATAAATTAATTAAATAAAATAAATTGATAACGTTACGAAATTTATTTAAAAATTTCATAACGTTATCAAATATTATTAAATTCATAACGTTATGAAATTAAATAACTAATTTCACAACGTTATAAATTTAATAAATTAATTAAATTAAATAAATTGATAACGTTACGAAATTTATTTAAAAATTTCATAACGTTATCAAATATTATTAAATTCATAACGTTATGAAATTGAATAACTAATTTCATAACGTTACGAAATAAAATAATTAAACTATTTAAAAACATTACAAAAGTTATAGAATATTTAATAAAAATACATACTTGATGTAGATCTACGGGAGTCGAAAAAACTTCCAGTTGCGCCTCGGTTTGAGCCTCGGTTTGTGGATTCAACCTTCTATTTGCTCGAGTAGCGTACCCGGGACCGACGTTTTGGACGGGTCGCTTTCGGTTTCTTCGCCTCGGAGCGGATTCGGGTGCGGGTATCGGGGCGGGTTGGGCTGCTGGTATCGGGTCGGGTCGGGCAACGTGTATCGGGTCGGGTCGGGCAACGAGTATCGAGTCGGGTCGGGCTCAGGATTTTGGCCGGATCCGGGCACCACCACTGTACCTCAGTGGCACCTCCACTTCCTCCTCTTCTTCTTCCTCCACAGCCAGCCATGGCGTCGTCGTCGACGGAAGAGAAGACGGCGGAACCTCTGCGGGGGGGACTTCAGGCGGATTTTGGGGGCCAGAAGAACCGCCATGGTCGGGGCAACTCGATTCCATCCTCGATTGAAGGTTTTGATGGGTTAATCGGTGGGAAAAGGGAGAGAAGACGGCGGCGATTTTTAGGGTTCGATGGCGGCGGATTTTAACAGAGGAGGAGGAAGAAGGTCGGGGGAGAGGGAAAGTTTTTTTTTTTAAAGATGTAACTTGGTGCGGTAAGGGTTACCGCACCATTTTGTGCGGTAACACTTACCGCACCATATTATATATTTTTTTAATATATTTAACCTGTGCGGTAAGTGTTACCGCACAAGTTTAATATATTAAAAAAATTTAATACTTTTTTAATACTAATAAATTGGTGCGGTAACACTTACCGCACCAATTTATTAGTATTTTAATACTTTTTAAAAAAAATGTATTAATTAAAAAAAATAAAATTACCGCACAGGGTTTAAGTTAATGAAAATCTGTTTTTTTTTTGTTAATCTAGTATTAACTGTGTGCGTTAAATGTTAACGCACAGATCTGTGCGGTAATTCTTACCGCACTAGCGTCGTATAGGTTTCAGAAAAAATTCCAACAATGCCCCTGAGTCCTTTGGTGCGGTAAGCGTTAACGCACAGATGTGTACTGCAATTGTTACCGCACAGAATAGTGTGCATTTAGCAAAAAAACGTGTGCATATAGACGCAGCCGTATATTATTAGGCTGATTTTAGTTCATGTTTTAATGTGGTAAATTCAGTTATATTAAAATTGAAGCGATATTCGATCTTATATAAGTTATTTTTGTGTGGTACAAGTTGAAGCAAGTATCAAGTATGCATGATGTGAAACTTGAGGCAAAAATAGAGAAGAAAGATGAACTTAGCAGAGGACGAACGTACGTGTGTATATTGAAAGAAAATACTCCTACTGTGGCTCATTGGAAGAAATGGAAACAGCAGAACAACAGTGGACGTGGATGAAAAGAGAGATTATCAGATCGTTCTACCTATGTATACTCCAATATAATGTGGAATTTCATAATTTATAAACATATAAAATTGACCTTTAGAATAAGCATTCACTCCTTTTGGTGATGCATTTAGGGCTGATTTTGATGGTGTATTTAGAGCTGATTTTGGTGGTGCATTCAAGTTGAGTTTCTTTTCTCTGTTTGATTTGCCCTTCCCCTCTCCCCTTCGTTACTCTCTTATCACAGTCATTCTTTAATTTACTCCAATTACGCGTTTCTTTACCTCTTCCTCTTCTCTTACCACCGCCATTGTCTCAGGTTTGCCTTACTAATCCTCTCTCTTTCCTCCCCACTCTCTCTTCATCCCCTCCCAATTGAAGCTTGACGCTCTCCGCCACGCCTTCACCAAAATCAGTTCTATTCCAAGCTGCAAGAGACTACTTACCCATGATTGATGAGATATGCAAGGTTTTAGTGGAGAAGCCTAAATCTACACCAGGAGCCTCAATTGAGAACAACAAGTTTTGTGTTTCTGTGCATTTTCACAAAGTCGATGAGAAGGTAAACAAAAACCAAGGACATGATTAGTGTTGTAGTTAGAAGTAACATGATCTAATACTGTTGTGTTATTTGTTTCTTATTGGCAGAGATGGGTTGAATTAGCTGAGCAAGTTAGAGAAGTGCTAACTGAAGTCCACAAGACAGTCCAACACATCCAGCTTCAGAATTTTCAGATGTCTTTGCCAAGACTTCTGAAGCATATAGTGACTTCCACCAGTATCATTCAATCCAATGCCCAAATTATTACTTAAAATCTCATGTTGAATATGCCTTGACTCCCCTCCCATTTTAGAGGCTTTGACGACCAAGGATGGGGCACATTTGACGGTAATGATGACGTGGATTCCGTCTGGGGTTTCAATGCTAATTCAAAGGTAACCCTATCCATTTCCGTTTCAAAAGTATTTTGTTTCGGTTTTTCTGGTGTTTCACCTGTAAAAACTTTTCATCCTATTTTTCAGGACTCTGGCCATGACCGAGATGGAGTTTTCGATTCAGGCAGCTTCAGTTTGAGTTCCATAAGAACCGACTCCAACTCGCCACAGGCAAGAGGCAACTTCAACAACAAAAACAGTGTTTTTGCAGATTCAGTGCCTGGAACTCCATTCTCTAAGTCGGCCAACTCTCCAAGATATAGTGAGGCAGGTGACAATTTCTTCAACAACTATTCAGGGTTTGATTCCTTCAGCAATCAAGAAACGCAATTTTCGCCTCCCGTGGAAAGAGGGTGCCCGTTTGATCCAAATCTACCAACTTAGTCTCAAGATCTTTGCATTGCATATTCTGAACATGAAAGTGTTGTAAGTAAGATACAATAAAAAAGAAGATGCATATTCTGTTTTTTGTGAATTAAAATAGAGATTCTTTTGGTGCTTAGATTCCTTGCTGACAAACATAGATTTCATATAATTAGAATTAGCTTCTCTCTGTTTTAACGTATGAACAATTTACAATAGTTGATCCTCCCATGTATTTGTGGTTTATTTTGAGCCATCTTTCAATTTGATATGATTTGAACGCAAAGTATATTAGTGTTATATTACAGAAGATGAGAAAGGTAATGGTGACTATCCTGACATTGAAAGTTAATTTGTTATTCTTTTGAATAGGTCATTATAGGGTATAATTTGTTATTTCATAAGATGAAAAAAATAAACATAAAATCTAAGTTTGTACACAAAATACAATGTGTCTTTTTTTATTTACTTATTCATTAATAAGAGTATTTGAGAAATTGTAAAAAATGTACACAAAATACAATATGTGTCTTTTTTTTATTTACTTATTCATTAATAAGAGTATTTGAGAAATTGTAAAAAATGAATGATTGACAACAAAAATATTTGTTTACTTATTCATTAATAACAGTATTTGAGAAAAATACTTTAAAAACAAGCATACATATGGATTGAGAAAGAAAGCGGAAGGAAACAACAGCGCGCAATATACTCTCAATTTCCGAATGCATATACTCTCAATTTCAAAAGTTTTACCAATAGCGCGCAAAGATAAACCCTCAGTGATTACCGGTGCGAAGGAAACAACACAAGAAACAATATACCACCCACAAAAAGTTGTTGAAAACTACTGCGACAAAGGGTCGTGCATCGCACGGCCCTTGAAGGGGGCGGCTAGTTATTATTACAAATTTTCGGGGGCCGGCTAGTTATTATTACAAACTAGATACGGGTCTCGCGCTCCGCGCGAGAAAATTACGGATTTTTCGTATGTGATTTAATATTGTTATACATTATTTGTTAATATTTTGTTGTTGTTATCAAATTTATTAATATTTGTAATTTTAAGTATTTTTTATTTCCTTATATTTATGTTTGAAGTAGTTTTAAAACATAATATTATAATAGAGTTGCATTGTCATAAGAGAAGTTCACACATTAATTTAATTTATGACTTAATCAAATGGACTATAAATAAATATAACATAGGGATAGAAGAAGGATATTCAAAGACATGACCAAAAACCCAATAAAATTGGCTCATTAACATAAATAAGGTACCGATTGCATTAATTTTCTTCATTGGACAGCTAGTCTTTATATAGACTAGATGCGGGGCCCCGCGCGTAGCGCGGGGAAATCACGATTTTCTATTTGCGGAATAACGTAATAACGTCGTTAAAATAGATCCTATAATTGGATTGGACAAATCATATTCATAACTTTTCAATTCAATAATATCACTTCAAAAATTTAAATTTGTAAATAGGATAGATCAAGAAAATGACAGAAGTACACATAATGACTCTTTCAGTTGAAAAAGAGAAGTCACCCTAACCTTTGTAAATAGAGAATATAAATACATCAATATACATACATGATTTTTCCCTTAATATGAATGCATGAGTTGTTGTATTCGGATAAATTAAACTTCACAAAATATTAGTAGTATGATAAAACCAATATAAATACATCAATATCCATACATGATTTCCCCCTTAATATGAATGCATGAGTTACATTGTTGTATTCGGATAAATTAAACTTCACAAAATATTAGTACGATAAGACCTTATCATGTATTGAGTTGGAAAACTAAAAGCTTTAATGTTAATACAACATAAAAGGTAAGTGGATAAATCCTTCAAACAGATACACAGAATTGGAGAGGCATTTCTACGATCAGCCAATTCACAAATCCTTTGCTCTTGATTTTTGAATCCTATGAGGATCACACGCTTGACAACGCCTAATATCAACAGATATAATTGCCAACCTACCTCACATATACAACTATTAACTGTTGAAAATTAAGAATGGAAAAATGTAAATTAAAATTCAAGGCATATGCTCACTTAGAAAAGTTACACTTCCATATATATATGCCTCCAACTACTACCAAGAAATGCAAATCACCCATCAGTTAAGCGATTTATGTGCATTGTCCAATTAATCGAAGGGTGAAATCAACAAAGAAGCTGCAATTGTAAATCTATCACTAATTAATCGTTTAAATAGATCAACAACTATTACTTACATCACTTCTTTTGTCTCCCTAACATTGGCCGCCTTCCATAGAGCATCTTCATCACTTTCGATCTGCAATTAAGTAAATCATTTGTTTTTGTAGCTTTGTGAGCTTAAATATAAAAATACCAAACGGGAAATACTAACTAAAGAGAAATCAGCAGCTGGAAAGAGACAATGACTAATAATATTTTTTCCCTTCCTGTCACACATGATGAACTTCCTACATTATATAATCACAACAGAAATTAAAGTCACAGAAACATTCTAAAATGGACAGCTTGCAAAGATTTATCTGAACATGATGTTACCCCTAGAAAATAAGATTCATCTATAAAATTGCTTTAATTTTTTCTCTGAATTCTTTCTTCTCCTTTATTCCATGGAGTTGTAGTAGTAGTGAGTTGCTGACTACAAATATGGAGCCCATAGCCATCAATCCACCTAGCACAATAAATCACAAACTCGTAAAATAAAGCATATATCTTATTGTAAATATAGCTAACTGAAACAATTTACAGTAACTTCATAATGTCATTGCGTTTTAGAGTATCACCTGAAAGTGAAGGTGTTATGGCGAAATCAAATTGGGGAAGCAATACACCAGCAGCAAATGGTATTGCAATCACATTATAAGCAACGGCCCATTTCAAGTTCTGGCGTACTTTCGTCATTGTTGCACGATAGAAACATTATGGAACAATCACACTCCAATACTCAATAAAAGACAAAGCAACCAACCTGTGAAACTCTATTGCCTAAAAGGACAATAGACGCAGCATCAGATGCAGCGTTTTCTTGTGCTCCATTTCTCAAAGCAATTCCAACATCAGCCAAAGCCAAAGAGGGGGCGTCGTTTATTCCATCACCAACCTTAATTGATCAATAAAGTAGTTGCAAAGGTACATAATCAATTATCACTCTTTGGAGATACTATATTAATGCTTACAAAAAGGCTATCATACCATAGCTATTTGATGCCACACTCTTGAATTTCATTTCGATTTCTGGCCCGGAGTAAAGGATGCCTTCACAAATTCGCTTTCCATACCTACGGTTTTTGCAACAGTTGCAACTGCCTCTTTTCCGCCAAGAACGTTTCGATTCCCATCCTTTGCAGTCCGCCAAAAATATAATGTTAAGAAAATTAGCTAAAAATGGTATAAAAGTGTGAAACTCAAATAGCTAGATCATGTAACTTGCAACAGTGAATTCAGCGTCGTGTCTCAAGTTGTCCGAAATCTCAAAAGCACCTATGACACTTGTTTTTGAATAAATTTGTGCAGTAATTTCCTTAGTTGAATCATGAAACAGCGTGTTTTCCAAATTCTGTAGAATAGATTGGCTTGTTTTCTTCCCAAGGCGTCCTAGAATCCAATCTAAGTATCCAACAATAATCAAATGTCTGTTTACTTCAGCTATGGACCCAAAACTTGGCTCGGTTAACTGTCCTATTGTAGCGGTAATCATGAGTCCTAGTGACTATGCTTTCGACACTATAGCCTTTGCTATAGGATGTGATGCAGTTTTCTCCACTGCAGCAGCAAGCTGTAAAATTTCAGAATCATTGTTAAATGAAGATGCTACTGAAGTGACACGTGGTGTTCCCTCAGTCAAAGTTCATGTCTAGAAGTTGGAAACAATCAAATCAATCCAAGTTGTATGCAGAAAAGAAATTAGAGAAAGAATAGTTGAATTTTAACTACACCTTATCGAAAGCAACAGTGTCTACAGTGGCCAAGCGCTCTAGCACATCTCCGCCTCTTAAAAGAAGTCCTTGTTTTGGTCCTGAACGATTTTAAAGACAAAAAAAAAGTAAACGAAATCAGAGTTAGCAATGAAAGAAAAAATTAAAACCGGCTGGCTTCTAATCACAAGCATGAAAATAGAACTATCTATGCAGCAAAAACACAGCCCAAAGCAGGCATAAAATTGTGCCCATGTATAATTCAATATAAGGAACTTACATCCGAATGGAGAGTCTCGAAATCCACTCATCAGAACCTTTGGACAATTCCTCATCTTCAAATCTTTTGTAGTAGGTGCTCATTAGCAGAGTTTATAGTTGTTATGTCAGCCATCAATTAGAAATAATAACAAACAAAAGATTCATTCCCAAACAACCATAAAGATGCATTTCTTTAAAAAATAAAACAGAACTCTCATAAAAATAGCAAATTGAAGAGGTAGAGATGTTATAAAAGCACACTAACCTTTAAAACCGAATTTTCCTATTTCACTTTTACGTTTTAGAAAATTCTTTCTCCAAGTTAGCCTTTTCCTAGATTACAACTGAGTTTGCAAGATGGAATTCTTCTTATTCACACGTAGAAAAGAATTAAACGCAAGATGTGTATTGTAGAAATGTTTGTAAGATGAGTATCGAAAAACAGAAACAATTTAGTTCCATTAGAATATAGAAACCAGTTAGACGCAGTTCAGTTAGACGCATGTTCCCGTTTTTACGTTTAGTAACTGAAATACATACCTTGAGTGAGGTCAATAAATGAAATTCAAAACTAATGATGTAATGCTCACCTATAAATCAATTCAGTAGAAGTTTTAAATCAGTGAGACATGGGACCAACCTAAATTTCTCTACATCATATTGTAGCACCTTGATTGCCTCAATCATAATCAAACCAGCAATGATGGCATTTTTTGTTGCAACAACATGGATAATATTCCCTGCTATACCCTTAGCTTCGAACAAACTATGCAAGGGAATCCCAAAAGATGTAGCCCAGATATTTGCAGCTGCAGTGAAAAATTCCACAGCTAGCTGATCATCTTTGTCAAAACAAACATGACTAATTTCCTGCGGCAGTGATTGCAGCATGTGGTTATGGTGGATGCAGCCTCAGAAATATATGTTGTTTAATCAAAGGAAAATTCCCCACTTAAAATACTTTCCATCTCATGAAACCCATTGATATCACCTTCTCTCTTTTTGTGAAAAAAATATTTAGTGCTTGTAAGAGTAACTTCGAATTTTCTGCAAGACTCCAAATCTCCTATGGGTTTTTCAGCCCAAGTGATGCCATAGCAGAAACTGAGGATGAATCATTATCAGGAATACCAGTATACTCGTTCCCATTCTGTTGCAAATCATAATGCATCTCTAAAATATATGGCTTTGGTTTGGTACGGTTCTGCCACGTCTGTTCATTGGACAAAGCAGACTCAATATTATATCCAAATACATGATCAAGAAGTCGGACGATGTTGACCCTCTGGTGTGGAGTCACGGCGGCGCGTGGTGATTGCTCGCCATCACGGAGTCGCTGAGCGTCATGCCTTCTTCTAGAATTACTATTCTTGGCCTCGAAATTGACAACTGAAGAGCTATCTTGGTTTTCTGTACCAATCCTTCTTCTACAAACGGGCTCCCGCGTATATTACGCGTTCAACCGGTTGTTGTCTATTGTCTGTTATCTTTCCCGATCATTGTCTTTTCCGATCAACTACTTGCATAAATTTTATTGATTTTTAATAATTTGTTAATGGTTTTCTTACTAAAATTACACTTACAAGCTAATCGAGAGAAAATCTTCTACCTTGAGATAAGTCTAGATTCCAGCTAAGAAAAATATTTATTCAAATAAAGCGCGAACTGTAACTTCACATCAAACATACAAAATTGGGGTAGAAATCCTCTTTCTATATTGAGAAATCATGAACAACAAAACAAAGCCACAAATCTGCTTCGACGCATTTTCACTTTTCCAAGAAACAGAGAAAAATAAGGCAGGAATAGTATTTCACATACAAAATAAAGGAAAAATGATCAAATACTTCGTAATCATTATAGGACCTTAAGATTCTTGTTAATAGTCTTCGCATCTTAAATTTTATGAAATAACAATATGCATAATGCTATACACCCACCGTATGCTCTAGTGACAATCTGTCACTTGCCAGTTCATAGCCACTGGTATCATCACCATGTAATGGAGTATTGAAGTGCAAGCCTACCATCAGCATAAACTGCAAACATGAACATACAAGACTTAGTAAAAGATAATTAGCTAAATTGTAACCGACCAATACAAAGCGCACCAACTCCCTTTCTAGAAATTTCAATAGCAAACAAATAGCTGAATCTGGAAAGAAGCTTTGCCTTCACTATACAACAAAAATGATATAGAACAATATTCGGGATATATTTCGGGGGGGGGGGGAATTCTCTTTATAAGCTTTAAGAAATCCAGCACAATGTCATCAAATCAGTTAATAACCATTATCTAATGAATTGGAAATCAAGATCCAGCACAATGTACCTTTGAAAATCAAGATGTCACGACAAAATAATGGAAGAAGCAACACAAAAAGAGGTTAGGAGATTAAAATAAACACTCACATGGAAATACTTTCATCAGTCAAAACACTGAGACATGCAACTCCTCCATTTTCATAGGATTCAACCAAGTTAGAAAAAATTTTAATCATCTTTCAGATGGCATTTTTATGCGTATTTCTATGTTTTTTCATTATCAATATACATACAACTACAAAATTAACCAACTACACTAACATGGAAACTCCAAGAGTAAAGAGCAAGAAACGAAAATAAAGGAAGACTAACTTACATGATCAAAGTCCTCTCTTAAAATTTCTCTACTTGGAGAAGCTTTTTTCACTTCTGCAATTAAACCAGAGAATCATATCCACACACAAAGGACGAATTTGAAAAGATTGAAATCTAGTCTTATAAAAATGTGTAGATAAATACGTCACGTTTTTATAATAGCCTGTGAATAATTTACATGAAAAATGACATTTAACAAAACATTCAAACTAATAGTATAAGTACATGATGAACAAACTTTGTTGTATCATGTGATAAAAATACAATAGATTATTACATCAGGGGAACAATTTCATAAATGAGTTCATTGATTTGTTTTGCATTGGATCAGCGAGTGCTCCACCAATTTCCAAAAAAAACAATCCCCTAAACGAAATGCTTTGTTTAAAGCATTTTGCATCCATGGGAGTTTTAAACTAATCAAAACATAAACAAATCTTTGCATATGACATTTTTGTGGCAATTGCAAAGTCGTGTACCGATTTTTCGGATACAATCAAGACAAACAACTTCATCGTTACCTTAATGCAAAAAAATTATCTTTATGCATTAGAATTAGTAGGGAATGAGTGAGAGACAATGGTTACTGATTAGATCAAACAGAAGGTAAGAAAAATGAATCCCTATATAGTGTCACACTCATGTGAAGGTAAAGTCTGATTATTATAGGTGAAAGTATTTGCAATATACACTTATATATAAGCTCTATTGTTGAACATAGTCAGGGTCATCTTAGTGATATGGTCTATGAGTTCAATAATTTCCTATGGACCCAAAGCTTCTATAAAATTATGAAAAATTGCAAAAAATTGGTTTAGTAAATTTTTCAAAGCATTTTTTATACCATGTTTTTTATAGGCAAATCAGAAATCTCATTCTCACCAATGGAATAGTTGCTTATTAACTTCCATTTGTCACCCTTGACTTTACTTTTCTACTTGACTTTCTTGCCAAAAAATGGGTTTAGTAAATTGGTTTAGTAAGCTTCTATGGACCAAAGCATTTTTTTATACTGTATTTGCAAAAAATTGCAAAGATAAAACTAAATTTCTCAAATCCCATGCTATTGAAAAACCCAAATTGAACAAAACACTATAACATCTTGGAAGTCATAACTACCACTAAAGCCTCCTCTAAGTGTGTTATTACCTATCATATCAGTTGGATTATGGTAAAAAAGAGGCTGATTCATACATCCATGTCCAAAGCAAGGAAATCTTCCTCCTAGAGGTGGAAATGGGCCTACTTTTTTTACATTTTGGGGACAAAGACCGGCTTTTTTGTCAAAATTTCATTCTTTAAGCATTACCATCCAAAAAATTATACGAGTTATCTTCATTAGTTTCTCTGCATAGGTTTCCTAGATAAACCTCTTTTTCTGCTGCATAAAAATCTGGGTTTTTTAGTGCAGCTGAGCTTATGCCTGGAAAGGGCTTTCCTACACCAAGTTTGTTCTCTTCTTCGTTTATCTTGTGCTGCAGTGAGTAAGTGCCTGAAAATACAGATCAAATTCACTCTTATTGTAAATCAAGGTTCATGGTCAAAATGGTACAAAATGACACATTTTCAAAAGGGTTTTTGCAAGTGTCAACATTCAGTGAGCAATTGCCAGAAAGCCCAGATCAAATTCATAATCAATATTCATTAGGAAAATAGCCCCATTAATCAAGATTCAATATTTTCCACATACAAAACAAAATCCTCTTCCTTTTCCTTCTGGAGTAATTGCCTAAAAAACCAGATCAAATTACCACTCCTTAATTATCTCCATGTTTTAAAATCAAGATTCATAGTGAAAATGACCCATTTTTAAGTGGGTATTTGCAAATTTCAGCATTTAATATTCCCCACACACACCCCCAAAAATACTCCTCTTCCTTCACCATAAACCGAGATCAAATTTGCCTCCATATTGTTTTTTAATCAAGAATTCAAGATTCATACTGAAAGTGGCAAAAATTGACCCATTATTTTAAGGGTTTTTACCTAAAAAACCCAGATCAATAATTTTAATCAAGATTCTTACTTTAAATGGCAAAGTGACCCATTCTTGTAAAAGCATCAGCAACTGTCAACATTCAATATCCCACATAAAAAAAATCTCAGGACTACCTCATTAGATCATTATACAAACAGAATTAGAAAAATGTCATCACTACTAATTTTAGCAAATTCACCAAAATCTCATGTCCCCTTTTACTAAAAACTACTATCTTTAACCAAACCGAAGTACTAATTAATCAAATTAATTGGAAGATGGATACCCTGAGTGGATTGTGAGAAATCAAAGGAGTCTGCAGCTCTTGGACTACCCATATTTGGAGCTTCTTGTCCAACTTCATTGCAGAGCTTCAAATGCAACCTCCCACAACCTAAGTTGTTACCTCTTCCTTTCACTATGTGTTGCAATCTCCACCATTTCATTGCTGTGGAAAATATAGTGCTAGACAAATACACATCTTGTGATTCCAAAACAATACCGGGCCATAAAAAAGACCAGCAAAATTGTCGGCTTTTTAAAAAAATGGGAATAACAACACGAATCACCTATCTTGTAATTACAGAGAGTAACATTATACCTGTGAGTGTGATGAATCCATCATAGTAATAAACCGAACCAGTTGCATCTAGTATAGACACATATTTGAACTAACAAGATTACATACTAAGTACTTGGTCCTAACTTGATGAGAACAATATGAAGAACGATACTGAATCCCAAAATATATGCAAAATAGACTTTAGTCTTCTTTGCTAAAGAAATAGCACATCCATAAAGCACAATTGTCAGTATTTTAGCTTCTTACAAATAATTCTATAGGAACAACATACATATTTCCTATGAAGTATGTATACCAAAGTTGTTTTTTGTTCTAACCAAGATGGATATGGAAAACCCAAGGACCCCGACCAAGGACTCCTCCAATTGTAGCCCCTTACAAGTTCATTAGATCTCTTTCCCCACAGCAATGGCATGAAAACTGGAAACTGGAAGAAGACCAATGAGAGCATTCTGTTAGAATAATTGATTTATTGTATTTATTATAGCAAATTCCTTTCAGCACTATCTCCTGTAATCTCTACTATATAGACCCTCAATAATAATAGGCAAGCCATATGCGTATTAAGACTCTCTCGCACATTCATATGGTAATTGAACATGCCAGGAAGATCCAAGTAAGAACAGCAAATATTCTTACAAGCACACTATCAGTTTCAATACTGGAAATTCCTTTAGAGCAATAAAAACATTCATATGGTAGTTGTGTTTTACAACCAATGGACTTAGTAGACAAATTTAATATAGAAAAACTGTGCAAAGTAGATGATTAAGAAAAGGCAATAAGTTACAGAAAAAACACACCATTAATAATAATTCCCTTACAGAAAAGCGTTGAGCATCAGGTCAAGCTCTTCTATTAAAGTTGCTCGCTTGCAAACCACCTTGTTGCTTTTTTAAGATGCTCGAATGTGTAATCAAGGCCCCTCTTGTCCTCAATTTCTGGTTTGGAAACAAGTTAGAACTCTAGGATACAAGTTCATACTCGCAGTCTGCATCAAGAGGTATTTTCTTTTTGTGAAGAATAAGATTTCCAGCGTAAGTATACAGAGAATTATTTGGCTGCTCGCAATCTACTTCACCTGAAAATTTTGTTGCATAACAGAATCAAGATCTTGTACACATACCAATTTGCTAATTCGCACAGCCAATCAGGCAGGTTGCAATATATATAAAATGCTAGTACAATAGCTGAAATGCAGATATCAGACCTTTAAAGTGGGAGGCCTTTACAGGATCCAAGTAATTCCATGTCTCTTCCACTGCTTTTTTTTAGTTTCATATTAGTTTCACCATCGAGATTGGAAGTCTGAAAGGAAAAAAAACAATATTAAAAAAGCAAGTCCTAAGAACCCATGCAGCAAAGGAAATTATATGCATAATAATCTCAACTACTGTTGGGGAAACTAATCAATTTCAACGAAAGTAAAAAATTGCATTTTTTATCAGATGAAACTAATCAAGATCAGTATCTACACCGTGTCTGAATTGGGTAAAGAAAAATAGACATTGATAAATATTTACATCTTTTGAATTGCTAGCTTGAATCATGTGATGAACTGTCATTAACTTGGAACTGCAGCCCTTTAACCCCAGATAAATACACATCAAAAGAATAACCTAAGTTAGATAGAAGAAGGTATTATTTGCAGCTCTGGATAGAGGGAGAGGGGTGAGTAAATTCATACTGCATGGCTGGAGTTATCTTCAGTATAGGTCCATACTGCAACTGTACTGTTACTTTGTTGGAAAAGCCGAGCTAGATGCTTCACAGTCTTAGACGTATTTTTTACTTTTATCATGCAACCTACCAAAGTTATCCTGAAAAAGAATGCAATCAGCCCGTGCAAGTCTAAGACAATCATTAAGCTAAAAAAATCCACAAAAGTTCTCAGTATACTTGAGTGGTGAATACTGAATACATAGTTTTTCGTTGATTCTTCATAATAAGCAGAAGCACCAATAACTTCTCAGTATACTTGAGTGGTGAATACTGAATACAGAAAACTAAAGCATATCAGGACCACCATCAGTTTTAAAAAGAGTAATCATCCCATAATCTGAATAAGCAGAAGCACCAATAACTTCTCCCTTACCTTAATGTTTTGCAAAAACGAAAACCAAGTGGTGAATACTGAATACATAGTATATTCATTGATATGACCAGCCTAAGATTATATTCGCTGTAGGTAGTTTTGGTTAGATTTACATTTGGTTCCTAGTACATAAATTAAGCAGTCATAAACCTTCGCAATCCTTAGTTAAACTCTTTTGGATAAAATCACTCAGTATGGCAAAAAGAATAATTATCTAATCTCCTGTAAGCAAAAGATACTTGTCAGGATGACCAGTCTCAGTTTACATTTTTTCTGCTAATTTACAATTCTTAGGATCTCAAAAAATACACCAAGGGTCACAAAACTTCATACTTCTTAGTGATCTTATGAAAAATGATTAACCCCGTGATCAAGTAAGAGGTGCAATTTGTTACATTCACATAGATTAGGATACATGCGTATATGCCTAGCAATAAGCACGTCAGTGGGAAGATCTTCTGAATTAAAAGCATAAATTTATAGAAGTAAATACCTGCTGGAAGAGGAGAGCGAGCAACCGATTCATGTCGAGCGCGCAGTTGTTCAGCGGCCAACCCGAGAATCCACAATGGAAGCCACAAATTAGAATAATTATTTGGAACTTTATAACTTGATTATTTAAAAGCATATAGTACCTTTTGGTGTGCAATTTCCTTAGAGATTTGCCTAACTCTCCATTCATATGCTTCACTATAACACTTGGCAACTGAGTAAGGTTCCATATAGTTATATGGAACAGCGACAACAACATGTCGAGCATGTAGTTTGATGAAGCCTTCTTTGACACCATTGTCGAATAGTGTCGTAGTAACCACCAACATTCAAAAGACCAACCTACATAACAACATTTTTTAGTTACAGTCTTAGAAAAAATTTCAATCTTCATCCGATCAAAAAAGATTGGGATTAAAGATGAAAATATTACTGGCTTCTTGTGGATTCCAAACTGACTCCATGTTATCATCTCTAGCGTCTCTTCCATCATTCCATATCCTCCTAACCATTTGCACATTACAAATGAGACTACTATTATAAAAAGTAGATACTACATTATACTCTAATTAATGTACCAGGAAGAGCGATAAACGCCTCAGATTCTTCAGATATGATAGCCTTCCTCTCATGCATATCATCAACAATTCTCACTTCTCCAACAGCTTCACCTGATATCTGAAGTTTTTTTTCCCAACAAAAAAAAACAGTGGACAAGTTCATCAATGTGTGCAAGGAACAAATCTCACAAGGCAAATGCTCAAGACCCAAATTAACTACTTTTGAATTATATGATAATGAACTTGTGAAGCTCAGTAAAAGCGTAGTTTGATTACCTCAATAGGCATTAGAGCTCTTGGAATGACCCTGTAAATTCGAAGCAATTAAGCATAACTGAAACAAAAAAATGGTGTAAAAAAGCTATCTTGAAAGAAAGTGAAGAGCCTTTACCCAAGAACATGACATCCACCATCATAAACCCTATTGGAAATCAAGCCCATCAATCCAACACTTCCTTCTCCATACACCAAATCAATCTTCCTCTTCACCTACAATACAAAAGTCACCATAGAGAAGAGGAATGAAAATCAAACAAGTCTCTGCAATGAAAGTCTCTGCAATGAAAATTAAACAAGTCTCTCAGAGACATTTCGTCGAACACCTAGAGATCAACTCAGAAAACAAAGCAAAAAATAACCCACCAATTCATTGCCTAATTCATCGGTTGCGTCGCTGAAAACCTGTCTGAATCCAAGATTTAGTGTCACAAAACAGGGTTGTACCAAGATCCTGTGAGCACTCATATTGAAGAATAGAAGAACTGGGCCTCTCAAGTTTCTCCCTCGCCTTGATTGAAGGCTTGCTCACAACAGTGATTTGAAGAGAAGCATTGCAGGCCACCATGGCCAAGAGCAGAGAACATGAAATGCAAAAGAAAAGCACAGCGTGAAAAGAACAGAACAATAAACAGATTTATAGTAACGAAAGAAAACGCCAATCCAATTGAAGAGGCCAGAGGGGATATGAAGAGGCGGTATATGAAGGGAGAGCAAACATGCAATATGTAACCCCTGTTAAATGGAGCAGACTTAATTTTCTGCACACCTATTCAATGTACAACCCATCGAATTTGTTACCACCCTTAATTTTCAGTCACCGGCAGCAAGAACATGGGAGGAGTCGATCCGTCGTCGTCGGAGATATAGAGGATATCCTCAACACCATAGGTCTCGGCAGGGCCGTATTATATTGACAGGAGATGGGGTTTCTTCAGATGGAGAGTTCGGGGGAGAAAGAGAGAGCGAGGGTGATGGTAAAATTGAGTTTTGAGCCAGTTTTCATCCTTCGTTTCTGTTTTATAAGAAGCAGGTGTAATCGAGTTTGGACGTCGGAGATGGGGATAGAGTTGGGCGTCTTGTCAACGACGATGTGGACGACCTCCATTGCCGACGATCGGTATAGGAGAAAGGGAGGAAGATAGGGACTGCAGACGGCGGGGCATCCATCTTCTCACCGTTATCCATCTCGCCATCTGCAGACGTAAGGGTTAGAGAAGGATTGGAAATGGTTTTGGAGAAGGCAACAACGTTAACTCGATATAAAGCCGTAGAGAAAAGCATATGAATGTCCCAATGTAATAACTCAGTACAGAGCCCGTTAGCAGCCCGTTCGCGGCCCGGTACCAATTTCATTCAATTCGGACACTTGACAGCCAGCTTTTATATAGATAAGATAAGATGTCTCTCATTCTGTTTATCCAATTTAATGAGAAATTTGCACGGCCCCGAAGGGGGCGTCTAGTTATTATTACAAACCAGGCACGGGTTGCCCAGCTACGCATAGCTCAATTATTTATTTAAATATATTTTTACTATGATAAATTAATTATATATGAAATGCAATAATTTATATAGATTTAATGATTTATCAAGCTTCATGTTCGCGCGTGGAAATTATAGATTTTCGTATGTGATTTAATGTAATTACACATTATTTTTTATATTTTTGTTGTTGTTATCGAATTTGTCAATATTTGTAGTTATAAGTATTTTTGACTTCCTGATATTTATGTTTGTAGTAATTTTGGAACATTATATTGGTTCATATATATAATTTTATGGAATTGAGTCAAAAGTCTCAACCTTCAACGATTTGCGTGCAATCAATGAAATTCGACTACATAAATTTTATAATACGAATATGATAAAAGTTAAAAATTACAGTGGTGAAGCTGTATTTCTAATTTAATAGTCATTCTTTTTAATCATTAAAAACCCAACATGCAAAAAGAAATTTTTATGAGAACTATTAAGGTTTAAGAATGAAAGATTAGGAGTATTGATTGTGGTGGAGATAAATATCAATTACATTAATTTTTAACAAAAGCCAATCAATCTTTTAATATATAAGAAGATAAAATTTTAGATATTAAATTAAATAAGATAAGAATTAGAATAAGATAATTAATAATGAAAATAAAAAGACTTAATTGGATTTAAAATTAATCAATAAGACTTAAATGAATTAAAAATGAAAAAAATTAACATAAATATAGTATTAATTAGGTACCGATTTCATTCAATTCGTTCGTTGGACAACCAACTTTTATATAGAAAAGATAAGATGTCTCTCATTCTGTTTATCCAATTTAATGAGAACAAATTTCTTATAGAAAACAAATTTAAGTTTCAAGTCAACATTCGGTGATCAGTTCAAACATACTGAATGTGTAAAAATTTCTGCTTTTCTTAAGAATATAGATTAAGCTTTTGTAATGAAAACATTTCATTACGTGTAAATAAAATTAAACTATATAACAAATTCAATTATTTTTAGGATATAGATTAGATTAATTATATAAAATATTCAAAAGAAAGTTAATTAATGATTACTGTATCATAATATGTACACATCGTTTTCAATTCTCAGTGAATTTATCTTAGTTGAAATCGGAGCTTAGATTTACGAGAGCTTAGATTTACGAGAGAACTATACTCACTACATTTTTTACCCATCCACACTACATTTATATACGTCCATAATGGGCGTACGCTCGTTTCGGGCGGACAAGCAAAAAATTTCGGTATACGTATAAGTTTTCTTATACGTATACAATTTTGTAAAAAATACAAAATACATCTTGTACGCTAAAAACGGACGTACGCCCATTTCGAACGTACCGTAATGATAATTTTCCCCCCAAATAAATGAAAAATTAAAAAATAATTAATTACGTTAGTATATAATACCAATAATAGGTCATATATCATTTCTGCCTCTTTGCTCTAGTGGTAAGGAGCTGCATAGATTGCTCTGAGGTTTTGAGTTCGAATCTCAACACTAACATCTCACCTTTTTTGTTTTTGGGTAAAACATGAAGGAAACTCTCTGGGGAGAGTCGAACTTGAGACTTCATGGTCATATAATGAAGTGAAACCACTAGACTAATGAATCATATTGATATATTTGTAATATTAATAGTACAAGTTACAATCGAATTTGAGTTAACCTCACTATTTTATTAGAATAACAGTTTTTTTTATCTTGGTCTCATATATATATAGAATTAATTATTTAAATAATTTCGAGAAAAAATAATTATTTAAATAATAATGTGTATCTTATTGATATTATTTATAATATTAATACTACAAGTGATGATCGAACTTGAATCTACCTCATTTTTTATTAGAAAAATAGTTTTTTATATTTTTGTCCCACATATTTATTGATTTAATTACTTTAATAATTTTGAGAAAAAATAATTATTCAAATAATCAGGTGTGTAAGCTTTTTAATATTTATAATATATTTTAAGATAAAAAACTATGATAATCCATATCATTCCCAAAATATTTTCTTTGTATTTCTAATATTTTTATTTAAATAATATATATTTATAAAATAAACTCTTATTCAATATAAAACAAAATATATTTCAACAAAAACTACAAAATTTATACAATATATGAAAATTGATAACTTATGTTTGAAAAATTCCAACACAAACTTGGATTAAAGATACGAACATCATCGATGGTTAATTATGTTTGAAAAAATATAAAACTTAGTCTTATTAAGATAAAGTCCAAATAAAGTCTCTCTCACCAGAAATCGGGCTCGAAACGGTGTGTAAATCGAGAAAAACCGACTTAAAACGAGTGATGTTGTGAAAATCGAGAAAAACCGACTTGGAACGACTAATGGCGCGAAAATCGAGAAAAATGGACTTAAAACGGGTAACAGCGCAAAAATCGAGTAAAACGAACTTAAAACGAATAACGCCGCGAAAATCGAGTAAAACGGACTTAAAACGAGTTGGCGCGAAAATCGAGTAAAACGGACTTAAAACGAGTTGGCGGGAAAATCGAGTAAAACGGGATTAAAACGGGAAATGGCGAAAAATCGAGTAAAACCGACTTAAAACGGTAATGGCGTGAAAATCGGGTAAAACCGATTTAGAACGACTAATGGCGCGAAAATCGAGAAAAATGTGGATAGGGTATAGGGTTTAGGGTATAGCCAGGGTTTAGGGTAAAGGGTATAGGGTTTGGATAGTGGATAGTGAATGTGGATAGTGGATGTGATAAGTGGATAGTTTGAGCCCAATTCGTTTAAACGCCTTAAAACGATAAAAATCAAAATTTCAAAATTTCAAAATTGTAACATGATAGCAAATAAAGCCCATAGTCGTTTTCATTTGTCGGAATCGAAAAAAAAATCATCGAAAACGTCAGCGGGCCTAATAAGGCCGAATGGAAAATTAATGAGGCCCATTATCATAAAACGACATAAAACGGCTTAATAAGACCTTAAATCGCACAAAACTTGAAATGTAAAAGTAATATTTGAGCATTACCAATATGACGCTTTCGTTTTTATAAGAAAATAACAAAATGAACACTTCGAAATATCTAAACGAACACTTTCACCTAGTAACGAGTTAATCTCAAGTATATAAGTCGTATAGTTTTACTCATATATGTGTGATATCACTTCGTTACTCAAAAAAAGTTTAAATAAAACCTTCATTAAATGTTATGAAATACTCAAATAATCCTAAATAACGACATTTCACATCTTCGTATTGTCGTCATTGTTTGATTACTCAATATTTAATGGAAATTTTAATGAAATACTCATACATATGTGATTAATCAAACGACATACACAGTACGAAGATGGGAAATGTCGTTATTTAGGATTATTTGAGTATTTCATAACATTTAATGAAAGCTTTATATAAACTTTTTTTGAGTAACGAAGTGATATCACACATATATAAGTATCACTATACGACTTATATACTTGAGATTAACTCGTTACTAGGTGAAAGTGTTCGTTTAGATATTTTGAAGTGTTAATTTTGTTAATTTCTTATAAAAATGAAAACGTCATATTGGTAATGCTCAAATACTACTTTTACATTTCAGGTTTTTTGCGTTTTGAAGTCATATTAAGCTGTTTTATGTCGTTTTTTGAAAATGAGCCTCATTAAATTTTCATTAGGCCTTATTAGGCCCATTGACGTTTTCGATGATTATTTTCCGATTCCGACAAATGAAAACGACTATGGGACTTATTTTGTGTCATGTTACAATTTTGAAATTTTGATTTTTATCGTTTTAAGGCGTTTAAACGAATTGGGCTCAAACTATACACTTATCATATCATTTTTGAAGTTTTTTTTTTGCTAAATACCCCCTTCCCTTACAACTTATTTTTCAACTTTTTTGCTAAATACCCCCTTCCATAATCTCTCTCCTTTTTTACTAAATACCCCTTCTCGTTTTAAGTCCGTTTTACTCGATTTTTGCGTCATTTCTCGTTTTAAGTCCATTTTACTCGATTTCCGCGCCATTAGTCGGTTTTACTCGATTTTCGCGCCATTCCTCGTTTTAAGTCTGTTTTTCCTCGATTTGCGCACCATTACTCGTTTTAAGTCCGTTTTACTCGATTTTCGCGCCAATACTCGTTTTAAGTCCGGTTTCCTCGATTTTTGCGCCATTACAAGTTTTAAGTCCATTTACTCAATTTTCGCGCCGTTGCTCGTTTTAAGTCTGTTTTACTCGATTTTCGCACCGTTACTCGTTTTAAGTCCGTTTTACTCGATTTTCACCCCATTACTCGTTTTAAGTCTGTTTTCCTCGATTGTTCCACCTGACCCATATTAAAACAATGATTGGTTGATTTTTTTTGAATTTTTATTTCACACAAATTCATTTTTATAATTAGATTTATCAAATTATTTTATTTATCAATATCTTTATGGAGTTTGTTTGGATTCTCATCAACAAAAAATCACCCAACCAACTCCTTGTTATACGTACACTACTCCAAATAAAGATGATCAAATAGTTTTTTTCTTATACATAATCTTTTAGCAACAAGACTTTTGTACGTATCAAATTATTTTATCAAACTATTATATCAAATTATGTTATCAAATTATTATTATACTAATTCCGGCAATTTGTACGTTAACTATTATGCAAGATGAATAATTGCATAACTATTTTGAATCGAAAATACGTAAAACTATTATGCAAGATTGGTTGTTAGATGTGCTATATGCAAGATTTTATCCTTATCTTGTCGACAATTCGTTAGAATCCTATCTTGCCACCATATCAATTTATTAGATGTACTATCTGAAAATATTTTTTAAACTGATATGAAATCAACCTATAAATACAATAATTAAAGCATTGCTTTCTCTCACAATTTCAACGATAGGTTTGTTTCTACCAAGACCAGTTTTTGCTCATGGCCAGTTTTATGTTGGCTTCTTCAGAGTTACGAGTAAGGATGATTTGAAGGTTCTAAAATGTGACAAAAGAGGTAGACCACAAAGTACAACCTTGGACGTCGTATATAAAAAGGTTTTTCAAAATATTTTATAAATATTAAAAAAGCTTACACATGTGATTATTTAAATAATTATTATTTTATTCAAAATTATTTAAGTAATTAATTCAATAAATATTCGGGACAAAAATAAAAGAAAACTGTTTTTGTAATAAATAATGAGGTAGGTTCAAGTTCGATCATCACTTGTAGTATTAATATTACAAATATGTCAATAAGATACACCTTATTATTTAAATAATTATTTTTTTAGAAATTATTAAAATAATTAATAGTCTATAGATATAGATATTTGAGACCAAGATTAAAAAAAACTGTTATTCTAATAAAATAGTGAGGTGAGCCCAAATTCGATTGTAACTTGTAGTATTAATATGATTCATTAGCCTAGTGGTTTCACTTCGTTACATGCCTATGAGGTCTCAAGTTCGATTCCCCCTCTTTCCATCATTTTTTACCTCGTATAGTCTCTGCCTAGATTTAGAGATGAGGTTGCTCTATTAGATCTAGACATCTAGCAATGACAAGGTCCAAAACTCAAAATTCTTCAACACATATATATCCAAATCTATAAGATATGTATAAACGGAATTACTTTATACTAACATTTTCTTTTCGAGCGTCCCAAAATGTTTGCAACATTTCTTTTCTATCCATTATTTTTTCTCCATAATACCCTTACTTTATTTATTTTATTCATATCCTAACAACACTTTATCAATCAAATCAACCATTTATATCATCTTTTCTATCTAATTTTCACTATTAATACCTTTACTCAATATTTTATTATTCTTTTAACACTTTATCAATCAAATTAACCATCTATTCAACTTCTTTTTTCTTCTTCTCTCCACTCATCTCACTTTTCTTAAATATTGTTTCATTTGTTGGAGGAGTACAACATTTATTGGTTTTTCGGAGTACTTAACTAATGGTTACTGTAATTTGCTATTTTGATTTGACATTTGTCAGAGAAAAATGAAAATTTAGTGCCTGAATTTCCATGGTGGGGCTTTTCAGGGCTGCAACAGATCTGCCACATTTGAAGACAAAGAGGCCTCAGGCCCATATACGGCCCACTTGGCCCAATCTCCACTGACTTTTGCTCTCACGACACAAAGAGCAAACGTGGTTAATATTGGAGTAGTACAGTATTTTTTATTTTCAACTTGATGTGACAAAAGTTTGTACTTTTTTTTAATTCTTCAAATCATACCTACTTCTTTGTAATGATCATGACATTAATCATTAAGCATACAGTAAATATTGCTAATAACATTGTACAGCTATACTTTTAAACTGTAGACGCCAAATTAGTGGGAAGGTTTCTAATAATACACCATAAAATCCAAAATCATATACGTGACAAAAATGTCAAAAACCTAATACTAATTGAGAAAATGATACTTTTTTTATTGTGTATTCAAACAATTATCTATCTATATAATTTTTCAAAGACTAGGATAAAATGTGAATAGATCCGCGTGTCGGATTTAACGGATGCGATTAGAAGCTATACGGATGCGATTAGAGACATTATTTGGCTTGAATTTTTTATCACTCCAGCCTGTACTTAATCGTTTTGGCTTGCAGTTTTAAGTATTTTTAAAATACTAGAAAAAATAAAGCAATTTTGGCTTAGATTTGGCATGCACTTTTTATCGCTCCAATTGGTAATTTTTTAGAGTTTGGCTTGTACTTTTAGCTTTTTGGCTTGTACTTTTGAGTCATTTTTAACATAATTGAAAAACTTAGGCATTTTTTATCTTACACTTTTTTGAAATGACTTTTTATCACGTCGTCTTGTAATTTTTTTCATTTCGTCTTGCACTATTAATTACTTGTGCTTGCACTAATACTTCAATTGCAAAAACAAAAGTCTAAGATATTTTTGACATGTAAAATTCGACCAAATAATACACTTTTTCTGTTTGTTTGTAACTTTCAATAGGAACCGCTTATCTAAAGCGGATCGAACGACCGAAATCCTATTCGTAGTTTTGCTTCTAATTGTCTATTCGTGCGAATACACAAATATAAATATGTGTATAAACTAAAAATCATGCAAGTTCGTATAAAACGTTTTATGTACATAGAATGAAAACAATGCAAGTTCGCATAAATAAAATTTTCTATCACACGTATATACATGCAAATCTCACTTAGTTTGTATGTGTAAATAAAGTATTAGTGATATGTAAGTTTTTTTATATTATTTATCCGAGATACATCAACAATATTTGTCAAAGAAAAATGATACATGAAATCTAGAGGAACATGTAGAGACAAATATATCCAACCAACACTTTCACAAGAATCATTAAGATCGTAACATCTTTGGGGTATTTCATCTTTTACCCAATTAATTTTTTCCTTACCATTACGAATACAAGTACTACATATATCCTCAAATTTGTTGCAGTATAACTTTGTAACACCAAAACATGATAAAAGAATATCATATTTTTGGTGTGATAAAGTCCGGTGGGCCGATAAACACGGGGATCGTGTATATTAACGCATATGCGCATTGGACCCACAATACAAGCCCATGGGGTTCCATCCTAAAACTAATTGACAATAGGGGGAGTAATTCATTAGCTTATATAGTGGGCAATCTTTATAACTCAAACCCGATGTGAGAATCCTTTCTAACACGCCCCCGCAAGTGCAACGGCTCGATCTGTTGACACTTGGACAAATGGGTGTGGGTGGGCTTCTCAGTCTCTTTATAGCCAAACCCAAACAAACCCAAATAGAAGGCCCGGGACAGAACCCGCTCTGATACCATGTGAAACTTCGTGGGCCCATAGGGACAACCACGGACTGGACCGGGGGCGCGCACAACACAAGCGCATATGCGCATTAGGCCCAATAGATAAGCCCAATGAGGTTCCACCCTAAAACCAATTGACAATAGGAGGAGTAATCCATGGTATTATATAGTGGGCTATTATTATCTCAACTTCCGATGTGGGAAGCCTATTCTCACACGCCCCCTCAAGTGGTAACTGGCCTGACCCAGTAGCCACTTGACAAACGGGTCAGCCCATATCGCGCCATCATGGCGGGCTAAATCCAAACTATGTCTTTAGGCCGACAAGCCAAAGGAGCCGCCCATAACAAGCCATCATGGCGGACTAAACTCAGATAAGCCAGGAAACGAACCCAGATCCGGAACCCGCTCTGATACCATGATAAAGTCCGGTGGACCGATAAACACGAAGGTCGGGTATATTAGCGCATATGCGCATTGGACCCACAATACAAGCCCATGGGGTTCCATCCTAAAACCAATTGACAATAGGGAGAGTAATCCATTAGCTTATATAGTGGGCAATCTTTATAACTCAAACCCGACGTGAGAATCCTTTCTAACATGGTGTAAACAATTAATACGAAAATTTATTTATGCAAGAATGATAATGATGAATAAAATCTTTAGAAATCTCTTTGTCTAAAATGGCTAATGGACACAAAAGTGAAGTACAAATTACAAACTCAGCAACACCCACCAATAAAGAAAACCATTCAGAGTATCATCTGTACTTCTGAATCCTGCACAGAGAACCTGAGATCAAAAGGATTGAAAAATTAGAAGAACAAGGAAAAGAAATGATTAGTTGAAGTATGAAAATGTATTTTCATAAAAACAAGAAATTACAATTTGGGAAAATATGAATTAAAAAGGAATTTTTTTTACATATTTCATAGTTGTAGCTTGCTTCTCTATCTGCCCATCCGATTATTAAATCCATGTACTGTGCTGACAGATGAGATATGCAACAACTTTATGGATTTTTTTTCTAAAATCGACTTTTTTTTAAACAATTTTAAAACTTATTCCCAACATAGGCACATTTTTGTAGTTCGGAAAAAATATACGTTGAAGAGCGTCTCTCAACCGAACCATAATTTATTTTTTTAAACATTTATGTATAAGAGACGCTGACACATAAATATTTTTTTTTAAAAATTATCTCGTATAAGAGAAGCGTTTCTTATACACAATTTTTTTTTTTTTTTCCGTGTAAGAGACGCTGGTTTTCTTACACGGGGGAATTAAAAAAAAAGAGTTCTGCTTCGGTTGGGAGAGAGACTTGAAATTTTTCCGAACCACATGTGAGCGCCTATGTTGGGAATAAGTTTCAAAACGAGCCTAAATCGAGAATTTTTTTTTGAAAAAGAGCCTACTTCAAACAAAAATTCCAACTTTATCTATCCATAATACGAGTATTTTTGAAAAATCTTTGCTTAGCAAATTGTAAAAAATATCATGAAAAATCCTAATACTCCGTAAATATAATCATTCCAAACATAAACTTGATTCTTTTTTTTTTTTTAATTTTCCCAAACATTATTTGCCCTAATTGTTTTGCAGGACCCCTACAAGCATTATAGCAACTAGCTCTTCTGAAATTCACACAGAAATACCCTTTTCTTCATTTTTTTTCACTTTTCTACCCACTTTCTCAAGCAACGCACGCATTCAGAAGAGGCCATTCCTCAGACTCTCAGAACACATCACCTTTCTATTTACTTCATAATTCATAGAATAAGACACATCAAAAGGTAACAAAAATTTTACTTCATCTATCCCATAAGTTTCTTCTCAAGTCTCTTTCCGGCACATTCGTCGAGACACATTTTATAACGCTAATATCTTTAAATACATATTAATAAAAATTATAAAATTTTGATATTGTGACGAATCAAACAAGACCCCCTATTAATATATTATTTCTTATATATTAGAAAATATGTCGGAGATTTTCTTAAAACGTTAATAGCATTTGGGGACAGAGGGAGTAATACTTTTCTTCCTTTATTTATTTTTGTAATTATCTCATCTTTTTCCCTCTGCAACACTCTATTCCCCAAATCCCCATGACGTTTTCTTGGCAAGCTGTAATATAAAATCCCAACACCATTCTCATAAAATCTTGATTTCATTTAGGGTTCTTTGTCTCAAAAAAATGGATCCTTTTGTCCTCCACTACCAAAACTCCATAACCCAGATGAACAACAGTCATCAAGAAAACAACAACAACTTGCCACCTGGATTTAGGTTCCATCCAACTGATGAAGAGCTCATCACATACTATCTTCTGAAGAAGGTTCTAGATTCTTCTTTCTCAGGCAGAGCCATTGCTGAAGTGGATCTCAACAAATGCGAGCCATGGCAACTTCCTGGTATGTGTTTAATTACACTAGATGGCTCAACATTTTATTTTGTGCAAAAATAACACATTTTTGTGTGTGCGGTGAAACAGAAAAGGCGAAGATGGGGGAGAAAGAGTGGTATTTTTTCAGTTTGAGAGACAGAAAATACCCAACAGGGTTAAGGACAAACAGAGCAACGGAAGCTGGATACTGGAAAGCAACGGGAAAGGACAGAGAAATTCACAGCTCGAAAACGTGTGGTCTTGTTGGGATGAAGAAGACGCTTGTTTTCTACAGAGGAAGAGCTCCGAAAGGGGAGAAGAGTAACTGGGTTATGCATGAGTACCGGCTTGAGGGGAAATTTGGTTACCATTATCTTTCCCGTAGCTCCAAGGTAAATAGTGTTTTGATTTGGGGTGTTTTTGGTAATTTGTGCTAATAATGTGAGTAGGTTAGTTGACATGATTAAATAAAGACAAGACGTTTAGAAATGACAACCTATTTGACAACACCATGGTTGATTGGTTGATGGGTAGCTTTTAACTAGTGTAAAAAGAAAAGAAATGAACCCTGGGTTAATGTTATGTGAGCTAATACAGATAAAGTTGTGAATGTAGGGAATAAAGAAAAGATATATATTTATTTATTGTTGTAGGATGAGTGGGTGATTTCGCGGGTGTTTTCAAAAGGCGGAGCAGTAACAGGATCGGGAGGAGGGAAGAAAGCGCGGGTGTTACTAGACTCTGCGGTGCACGTGTCCTGTTTCTCCAACGCATATCCAACTGCGAATGTGTCTCCGATGCCGCCAGCCGGCACGATGATGATCGACAACGGCGGGCTCCCTAATCTGAGGTCCTTACATGACAATCTCCACCTTTCCAACTTGTTGATGCACCAGAATAATGCAACTGCTGCTTCGGCCGCTCCACTCCACCTGCCCGATCACAACCTCCCGCTCAGACCTAATCTCGGTTTCACTGAGCTTGATTGCATCTGGACCTTTTAGGGTTATCATTATCGACCAACCATGCTTCTACATTTATCTTTACACCATCCATGTTTTATATATATATTACTCACTTCACTTGTCTAATATTTCTAGGTCATGTAATGTGATGGGATTAGAGATGGAAATTGTGATTTCAAATCATTTAACAATTACCATCAAAATCAGTGGATGCTAGGTTCAATACTCCATTAATTATGTTATGTATAATCATCAAGTCAAATGAGAGGACGTTGAGCTCGTACGGGGTGGAATACATGTTTTAGAGTTGCAACCTGATCACGTAACCCCACTATGTCACTTATTTACAATATTGAATGTCTTTCACTGTTTTTCCGGCTGTGATCGATATTATATACTTATGGAAAGGTTAACAAAAGTATGTGATCGATGATGTGAATATATATGATCCTAAATTCTTTCCCCAAGTTGTTAATACGTACTTTCAGAGATTTATAAAACTATATCCATCAATTATATTGACATGCAGTAGTAATAGTATATGAACTCAAATATTATGGTGCAGCACTTGATTGGGATTTCCTGTTCAAAGTCCTATTAAAACTTGATTTCTCCCAAAAGTGGATTAATCTTATTGAAGCTTGCCTTACTATAGCCTCCTACTCAGTGCTTATTAACAACCAACCAGGTCCAAAATTCAAGCCAAAATATGGCATTCGTCAAGGTGACCCTTTGGCTCCAGCACTATTCGTTATTGCTATGGAATTCCTGGCCAGAAAATTGGCTCTTGAATCCACTCGAGGCCCCGCATGTGGGAATCCAACTTACTCGTCACAGTGTCCCCATCCCTTTTCTCACTTTTGCGGATCACACAATTATATTAGCTAATGCAACTATGACAAACATTGAATTCATTCGTAATTTTCTTAACTCCTTCTCCAAACAAAGTGGATTATCTATAAATTTCCACAAGAGCTCGATACAAGTCTCCTCTAATGTCTCCTCACATCTAGCCCATAGCTTAGCAACTCATATGAACATCCCATTGACTTCCAAAATGGAGAAATACCTAGGAATCCCTATTCTTCAAGGACGAGTGTGTAATGAGGTTTTTGATGAAGCTATTTCAAAACTAAAACAACAGAGATCTAAATGGAAAGTTGATTCCCTTTCGCAGGCAGCTAGAGTTGTTCTTATCCAAACCAACTTAGTCTCTCAAGTCAATTTCTTAATGCAAAGTTTCCTTCTCCCTAAAGGAGTTTGTGAAGAGATAGATGATGTCAATAAGAATTTTTTCTGGAACAAAAAATCACAGTTTAATCATTCTCTTCTCCACTGGAACCAGGTGTGTAAACCTAAGTCCCATGGTGGTTTTGGTATCCGCAAAGCCTGGGATAATAATTGAGCGTTACAAATGAAGCTTTTATGGAAGATTGTAAGCCAACCCAATAACATGTGGGTGTCGATCCTCCGAGATAAATATTTTTTCAATACTGATTTCCTATCACTTGAACGCAAGCCTTCTCAATCCTGGCAGTTTAGCAGACTCTTCCTACTCCTGGATGAGTTCAAAAAAGGAATTACCTGGCAGCTGGGAGACGGAAATTCTATTCGTTTTTGGACGGACACTTGGATTCCTGATACACCCCTTTCTCAATACCGAAATGACAATCCTATAAACGCCAAAGTCTCGGATTTCATCACACATGACAAGCAATGGAATATTAGTACTTTGTCTGCTATGTTACCTCAGCATATCCTGAATAAAATTGTACAGATCCGCATTCCTATTTCCCAACTGGAAGATTCTATCCTCTGGACAACAGCCAAGAACGGGATTTTCTCTGTCAAATCTGCTTATCATCATATTTGCCCACAACCCAGTGCTACTCAAATTCATCACCCCCTCTGGAAAACAAATATCCCTCCTAAGGTTCAAAACTTCATCTGGAAAACAATGTCAGAATGTCTTCCAACCACAGAGCGTCTTAACCGTCATTTTCATAGGGTCTACCCTACGTGTAGCCTTAGTAACTCAGATAATGAGGATAAAGACCATTTCTTTTTTGAATGCCCTTTTACTATCGCCATTTTTGAAGAAATTAATAACATTAGTACCCACAACATCACTTTCCCAATCCTAGACACTTTTGAAAATAGGATTAACAATTTTTGTAATGAAAATAAATCTTTTGAGCTTGGTCTTTACATGGTGGAGTCTTTGGCACCATAGAAATAAATGTGTCTTCCGTCCAGACACCATACCCCCTAATTTCAATAAGAAAGACTTTGCGAAAAATATTCTCTACCATTTCATAGAATTCACCTCTAGCTTGTCCTCTTCCAAGACTAAAACTAAACTGAAGAGTAACTCTACCATTAGGAAAACTTGGTAGAAACCTCCACCATCGGTTTTTAAACTAAACTGTGATGGCTCTAAAAGAGCCAATTTGGAATCTTTTATTGGTTTTATTATTCGCAATTCCGAGGCTGCTCCATCCTTTGTAGAACACCTCCGGATCCCTCCTTCTTCGGTCCTTACGACGGAAGCTGTTGCTGTCCTTGAGGGGTTGAAGGCGGCTAGTCGTCTTCAGATTAAAGACATTATTGTTGAGAGTGATAGTTTATTTGTTATTAATGCTATTAATAGTTCTAATTCCCCTCCTTGGGAAATTCGAACAATCATTTTGGACATCCATTCCATGGCTGGGCATTTTGATTCATGCAGGTTTCGACATATTCGACGACATTGCAATCGAGCTGCGGATTTTTTGGCCACCCAGAATATTGATATTGAAGAGCTACGAAGTTTCCTCGTTCAATGGAATGATTGTTGTTCTACAAATGAAACTCGTCTGCTTCAGAGCCTTCTAGTCACTAGGACCTCTTCGTTCTTTCCTATGAAAGAATTTGTAAAGATCATCCGTGAAGATGATTTAGGCCTTTATTCCTTGTAATATTAGGTCTTTTGTTTGCTTGTAAAAAAAATAAATATATATTATGATGCAGCAGATCGAATCCTCCACCCCCCATACATAACCAATCCAAACGAGCACTCAACTGCTGCTCCCCCCTTCTTCCTTTTAACTTTACTTCACACATACGTATGACATACGGGACATATTTAATGCCATTCATCTACCTACCTTTACCTTAACGTTAATTGCTACAGTTCATACACAAACATTTAGTTACAGGTCACGATTTTAGTCTTAATTATTACTAGTGTGAATAAAGTCTAGTGTAAAGTTTCTAGCTAATGAGTCTAATGACATCGTAAGATCTTTATGTTAGTACGAGTGGAACTGTACACACAAATGCGTTAATGAACATTAGGTCAGCGTCAACACAAAATAAGTTTATCAACACAATCACTTAAAGTCGAAACCTAGATAACCAACCATTTATCTTTGGAAAAAACCAATCTTCTTTCGAAGAGTTGAAGAGAAGAAGTAGTGAACTATGAAGATTTGTGAAGATTGAAAACGTCTTTGAAGAACTGAAGAAATCAAGTAAGAAGACGAGAAGACTTCAAGAGAAGACGAAGAAGATGCCCAGGATGAAGACCCGCGGGTGAGCCGCGTCCGCGGTGCGGATGGCCCGCGGAAGATCGATGTTGAAAATTTTGCTAAGTGTTGAAGACTCGCGGATGAGCCACAAATGGCCCTGAAATCCGCGCCCGCGGGTAATGCGCTGAAGGCCGGATTTGTTTCCGAGTTTCTATATTATTTTGTATTTTCTTTATTTATTTTATTTCCTTTTATGTTATTTTCGGATTTATTATTCTTAGTAGGTATAAAGGCCTAAAGACACTTTAGTTTTAGGTTACGTTTTACTTTATGAAGAACCCTAGTTTTGCCTCCATTTCGATGTTAAACTAATTTCACTTTGTTTCGCTTGGCGATTGAAGCCTTTGACTATATGGTTGTGAGATTCTAACCTCTATTTCGTTTCTATTGATTGCATGCTTATCTGACGGGTCGTCTGAGTTGTATTTATCATACTATATTCCTTTTCTTAATGCTTCTATTGAATTGAATCTTGAAGGTCTTCGGTTTGTTTAATAGAAAATGATATCAGGGCGGGTTGCGCTGATATCTAAGTCTAAAAAGGAATAGGAACAACAATAAGATTGCATGAATTAGAGATATCTATGATCAACCTTGCATGTCATTGTGTGAATATTTGCTAGTTGGAACGTTTTCCCAATCATATTTACAACAACTCTTGCTACTTTGTTACTTTTATTTGTCTAGGTTATAGAACAACAACTCTCCCCCCCTTGGTTTGTTCGTTGGTAATAATTACTTGCTTAGAAATAGAGTACTTGATTATCTTGGGATTCAACCCTTGCTTTCCTTTCCTGCTATACTAGTTGGTTAGTTAGGTTTCCTTTGATAGACATCAATGATTTTAGCCTTGTTATACACCGCAGAGATGAATTAATAGAGAAGCAAACCAGAACAAAAATTTAAGATCTCATGAAAATGGAAATTTTTCCACCGCTAATGTCTATGAAACACTACCGATCAGACCCACTTCATGGAGCAGAGGAACTGAGGAAAGTTGAACATATCAAGATGCAACATCGCATCATGGCTATTAGGACACAAAAGTCTTCCAACTAGAGAACGGTCTCACATATATGGGGAATGAGTCACACTCCATCCTGTCTATTATGCAACGCTTACCCTGAAACTGAAGAGCACCTCTTCCAAAACTGCAACTTCAGCAACATAGCCCTTTTTATCATTTTCAAGTGGACAAAAATCAGCCGGCGTTTCTTTGTTTGAGTCCGTCAACGTATTTTTTTATTTTTTTATTATGCCCGATCTTAGGAGTAGTCTGTTAGTGGGTGTTTTTAGTGGTGTTAGCAGTTTCTTTGTTTTGCTTTCCTGATTTTCTGTAAGGCTATATTAGCGAGTAGCATTCTCCTTTAATGATTAAGTCAGTTTTCCCCAGATTGATTCTCCGAAACTAACATCTGGTATCAGAGTTGTACTTCAAAAAACAAATTTGTGTGTTCGAGCGAAACACCGAGGAGGGAAAACAGAGCATTTGTGAGGGAAATACAGAGCGCAAGATAGATGAGAGGGAAATATGTGAGTGCAAACACAGAGCGAAAGTGAGAAGAGAGGAGAATGTCTGAGGCCAACGAACGATTTCAACAACCATCAATTCCTAAATTTGATGGAGACTTCGATCACCGGGGCATGGTGATGGAGAATCTTCTTCGCACCAAGGAGTACTGGACGGTTGTCAGCATCGGATACACCAATCCCGCTGAAGGAGAAGGGCTCAATGCAGCACAAAGCAAAGCCCTGGATGATATGAAACTCAAGATTTGAAAGCTAAGAATTACTTGTTTCAATTTATTGACAAGTCAATTCTCAAAACAATCACCAAGAAGGAGACAACAAAGCAGGTGTGGGATTCCATGAAGATGAAATATCAGGGGAATGCCCGAGTTTAACGAGCTCAACTCAATCGCCTCCGTAGGGACTTTGAAGTTCTTGCCATGAAACATGGTGAATCTGTTACTGATTACTTTAGGAGAGCGATGATGATTGCAAACAACATGAGAAATTGTGGTGAAGACATGGCTGACACTACAAGAAAAACCGTTTTTAGCAACGACTTTTGTCGTTGCGATACATATCAAGTCGTTGCAAAAACAAGTTTTGGCAACGACAATTGTCGTTGCTAGGTCGTTGCCGGTAACGCCGTAGTGAAAGGCTATTGCAACGACTTTTTGCGTTGCCAAAACAAACATTTTTCGCAACGACTTTGTTCGTTGTTAATTAATTGTCGTTGCAATACATGTCAAGGTATTGTAACGGCAAATGTCGTTGCAATACATATCAACGTATTGCAACGTCATTTGTCGTTGCAATACATATCAACGTATTGCAACGATATTTGTCGTTGCAATACCTATTAAAGTATTGCAACGATATTTGTCGTTGCAATACCTATTAAAGTATTGCAACGTCATTTGTCGTTGCAATACCTATTAAAGTATTGCAACGACATTTTGTCGTTGCAATACATATCTGATGTTTTGCAACGACATTTTGTCGTTGCAATACATATCTGATGTTTTGCAACGACATTTTGTCGTTGCAATACATATCTGATGTTTTGCAACGACATTTTGTCGTTGCAATACATATCTGATGTTTTGCAACGACATTACAGTATCCTCTTGTCAATACCTGTTTCTACCCTTCACATTCAACCAACCTGTATCCAAAATCATCAACACAATAACTTCGACTATATAACCTTCAAAAACTTGTTCAAATTACAACCTGTACCAAAAACATGTCTAACATTCAAGTATTTAATTTGCCAACTTAGCTACATCCCGAATCATAAAACCAAAATCATTTCATAATATTTGTGTCATCCACAATATCCCAAAATCATCCTTCGACATCTACTTGTTTCCCTGCACCATTGAATAAAAAATTTCATATAAACAAGGCTAAAAACTTACAATTTATCTATTATCATACAAGAGCAAAATTCAGTTTGCAAATCACTTCTATAAACAAAGGAGATAGTCATCATCTTGAGTTGACTTTATAGAAGATTCCTAGAGTTTGCAGATCACTTCTGTAAACGGAGTAAACAGTTTGCAGATCACTTCTGTAAACGAAGTAAACAGTTTGCAGATCCTCTGCCTATTATCAAACTAGAAGAATAAAATGATTTATGTTTTAATGATTCCAGAGAATTCAGTTTGCAGATCCTTTGATTCCCAACAGTTTAAGATTCCAGAAAAATGCAGTTTGCAGAACAAAATTAATTCAGTTTTCAGATCCTTAAATTCCCAGCAACTAATGATTCCAGATAATAACTCTTTTGTTGATTAGAAGGTTGGTTTAGGGTCATGCATCTCTAGTGGAAAAGGGTTGATTAGAAAGTTTGTTTAAAACCATACTTTTTGACATAATTACCGAACACCCGTGTTTGCAAGCTGCTGCAACATTTCACGCTTGAAATCTTCCATTGCTTGTTGTTGTTTTTTCTGGTTCTCTTCTAATTCCTTTATCCTTTGGTCTTGTTCCTCTATCCTTTCGTCTTGTTCTTGTAGTTTCCCTTGTTGTTGTTCCATAAGTCTTTGTTGTTCCAACTGGTTTTTTCCTTTGGTATAACCACGTAAAGCTGTCCCTTTTCCACGAACATATCCAGACCTTGGCTTCAGAACTTGTGTCAATATTTCTTCTTGTGTCATTGATTCACCAGCTGTAGCAACTACATTTTTCAGTTTTTCCTTCAACAAAATTCAAAAGAAGATTAGAATCAGAGAAAATAATGTAAAAGTTGCTCTATTAGAATCTATGATACATACATGAATTATTTTAGAACGAGTTCCATCAGCCCATTCAAGTTTGTCTTCTTTATTTGTACGAGTGTGCTCCATAAGCCATATCACATCAGCAGAAGGCTTCACCCCGCCATTCTCTTTTATCTAGCACATCATTAAATATTTATTAGTAAATTTACCTTAATTACAATGAATAACATGTACAAATAATACTTAATTAACTACTATATTAAGTCTTACCATCATTTCCTCAACTTCAGCAAAGGCTAAATTTCCAGTAGTATGAGCACATCTGTTCTCAGACAATCTGTTTCGGGAGTTCCTTTCGCTTACAATCTGTAAGATAAATTAAAACATATTTTTATAAAGGAACAACTATGAAGCTAGATAAATGAATGTTAAAAGAGTGAATACCTTGAATTCATTTGAACCATAATAATTCACACACCATTCCCATTGCTCTTGAGGCAAATCAGGTGGGGGATTTTGTAAGCGTTCAATATCAGTTTTTCCACATTCAGGACTCTTGTAGTAATAGTGCAATCGACTTTTCCATAGCCTATACAAACGTTGCATTGTATCTAAAACGAAATTATACATCTTCAAATCGCAACTAGAATCACTAACTTGAAACTTTTCCTGCAAGGCCAAAATAATGTTTTTCCAAAATAATGATTAGGACAAAAATATTCCATAACGCAATTCATCTGCAATTTCCTAAATACACATTCTTTAAGCTACTGCATGCACACTATATTCGACTTCAATCCAGCCAATCAAAAACAATTACCATCAGCATTCAGCAACATACACATTCATGCCTTATTTGGTTCAAAATCATAAAAATGAACCACAAATTGGAAGAAACTAGTCCACTGTAATGTCATAACTCATATTTTTATCTCACTTCATACTCCTCATTTTTCATACGAAATTGATTTTCATCCATTCTAGTAGTCTACTTCTTTCCCCATATATGAAAATAGAAAATCAGCGAAGAAAACCTGTAAATATATACCACACTTCAGCAAATAAAAAGAAAAGTAAATAAAAAGTACCTGAATCTCCTTCCACATGCTGTCACCTGCAATAGATAAAACTTCTTTCCAATTCTTAACATTTAATGGCGCTTTGGTTCTTACCACACGACCACACTCATTCACCAAATGTCGTGCATTTTCTCCAATTGCTCAATCAATTTCATCAGGAATCTGGACAGTTAGTTTGCCTTTTCCTTTGATTTTCGAATCAATCACAAAACTTTTATACTTGCCTCTATTACCTCTTGGGGTTGTGTTACTTGTAGCTAATAACATGCAATGAGTGAAATGCAATGTTAGTTGTTTCTATAACCCCAATCCAAATTTTTAAACTTAGTATCAAAAACATTGATTTTACCTTCATTTACACTTGCGTCCAGATTTGTGGTTTCTCTTTGCTTCTCCACAACACGATTAATGTTTACTTTCCTAGGACGAGGAACTACAACTTCATTCCCTTGCAATGACATAGGAACTCTGCTAGCTAGGTTAGTCATCCTTTTTCTTTTGCCAACTATATCTACAACCATATATATATGCACACATTAGTAGCCAAAAAAATGAATTTGGAAACAACGATATTCTGTTTTATTAAAGCATAGGAGGCAATGTGGCAAAATGAGCAACATATATTCAATGGTAATACTATACCTTCAGTCCTCTCCTTCACAAAACCTTCAGATTGACAATCCATGTTTGGCTCTTCTTGAACATCAAGTTCTTGAACTTGCTCTTCTTGAACATCAAGTTCTTGAACTTGCTCTTCTTGAACTTCAAGTTCTTGAACTTGCTCTTCTTGAACTTGCTCTTCTTGAACTTGCTCAAGATTGGTATGACTCAACATTTGTTGCTCTCCTTGTGTTTCTCTTAATGTTGCTCGTTGTCTTTCTAAATCTACACGAGCATTGAGTGATAATCCAACCATATCAACGACAAGAATCAAAATAAAGCTTAATAAAAATAACAGAAGTGAAAAATATAATATCATTACTTTTTGTAACAATTTCAACATCCATGTCAGATGGAACATTTTGCACCCTTTTAGTAAGGGCAGACTTTGTCATTGTTGTTCCTGAAAAAGTTGAAAGAGCAAAATCATGTATGCAGAATCAGTAGGCAGAATCTGTATTTTCTGTATGCAGAATACATGTATGCAGAATCTGTATTTTCTGTATGCAGAATCAAAATAAAGCATAATAAAAATAACAGAAGTGAAACATATAATGAGTTTTTCTGTATGCAGAATCATTGTATGCAGAATCAGAATCTGTAATTTCAACATCCATGTATGCAGAATCAGTATGCAGAAACAATAGACATGTTTTGATGGAAATATAGCTAGATTAAATTTAAAATTTACCTTTTCCATACAATGTACCACCATCTTCTGCATTACACCCATTGATTCGAGTAGACCGGATCATATTATGAAGTCGTCCAGGAGCAATAACACTACGACTGTCGGGTTTCTTTCCTCCTCCTCTTCCAGTCATCTTAGCTGCTTTCTCTTCCTCTTCCTTATTGACAAACTGAGTAAAAGGACTATAAAACATAGCATTTTGTTAATATTTTCTCCAAGACTTGCATAAATAAGAGATGATTATGAATAAAAAACAGAAAGCTATGAAAATACAGATAAGTTATACTTGCAACACCAAAAAAATAATGTTCATAAAAACAAAGTTATCTCATTAATTATAGAATGCAATAAAAACATTACACAAAACAATATGAATGTCATTCTTTTCAGTCCAATGGTTCTTCTTCCTCTTCTTCTTCTTCATCATCAAACTCTTCTTCTTCTTCAGTTGAAGTATCAAACTCTTCAATCTCACCATCATTGATGAAGTCATCATCTGTCTTCATTTCCTCAATCAACTTTTTGACCAATTCAACAATTTTAGCTTCGCGCTCGACCACAAAATTATTTGTAGCTAACGATTCAAGGGAGAAGTTAATATCAAGAGAATCACTATTTTGCTCTTCAACAGCAGACTCCACCTCAACCTGTTGATATGCATCCATATCTAAAGCATGTATATCACCATCATCACTTGGCATATCATAGAAATCCCTTGGTTGAGCCTTTATCATAAACTCCCAATCCTCGTTTCTTGGATCTTGTATATAAAATGCTTGCTCCACTTGTGATTCCAGAACATAAACTTCATCTGTCTTTAAAGATCTTGTCTTATTCACACTAGTGAAGCCATATTCATCTACTTTATACCCTCTACCATGGTGCCCTACATCAAACCATCTACATTTGAAAGCAAAAACACGATTTCCTCCAGGATAATGAACCTCATATATATCACTTAAAACACCATAGTATTCCTTATCAGAAGAGTCGTCGCCTTTGACCATCACTCCACAATTTTGAGTTTTTCTATTTTCCGAGCGATCACTGGTGTGAAACCTATAACCGTTTACAATGTATCCAGTATAACGCCTCACAACTCTTGAGGGACCACAAACTAGATTATACAAATCATTATCAACGCATCCATTTTCATGCATTCTGCGTACCTATGAGAATAACGTTTTGAAAAAACTATTATTAATCTAATATTAAAACTCAAATCATCAAAAAAATTATTATAACAAAAATAAACATACTCGATCATGTATCCATTTGGAAAATTCAGTTTTATGCCTTTTTTCTACATTTCTTGGACATTCTCGCAATAATTCCAATTTGTGCTCTCTGTAAAAACGAGTTTGGAAAATATTTAAATACTTAAGTTAGAATTCATAATTAATGGAGTAGTAGAAAATAAAGTTCCATAAGAGAACTTACTCAATAAACTTGACAAGTTCATCGCAATTATGGAGAATGTAAGAATGCAGCTGATGACTCTCCTCAAACGATAGATGTACAGGAGTACTCTTTCCAATACAACGTCCTAATGGTTTAAATACCTCGAGATTTGAACGTGAAGTATCATCATCGACCTCATAGTCATCGTTTCTCGCTTTACGATTGAACTTAGTGTCAATATCGCTCATGTATCTAGAGCAGAATGTTAAACATTCATCTGCTAGGTATCCTTCAGCAATGGAACCTTCTGGATATGCTCTGTTACGAACATATCTTTTTAATGTTCCGAGGTATCTGATGAGAATGAGATATTTTTAAGTGATATCACAATTTTTTTTTATAAAAGTAGATATGATAATCAAATGATATACCTCTCAACTGGATACATCCAACGGTAACAAACTGGTCCACCAATTTTTGCCTCACTTGCCAAGTGTACAACTAAATGCACCATTACATCAAAAAAAGCCGGTGGAAAGACCATCTCTAACTTGCACAGTGTGTATGGAATTTTTTTCTCGAGGGCTTCTAGTTCTTCAATAGTTATGCTCTTTGCGCACAAGTTCCTAAAGAATGAACTTAGCTCAACTAGAGGCTCGTACACTTGTTTCGGCAAGAAACCACGAATTGCAAGGGGAAGCAGCTGCTCAAGAAAAACATGATGATCATGACTCTTCATTGATGAAATCTTCTTTCCGTTATCTTTGACACAACGAGAAATGTTCGATAAATATCCATCTGGGGATTTAATTTTAGAAAACATTTCACATATGGCAGCTTTGGCATCTGAACTTAGAGAGTAGCATGCAACAGGCACACGCAATTTATCACCATCTAATACAGGGTGCAACTCATCCCTAACTTTCATCCTCATCAAATCTATCCGAGCCTTTATGGTATCTTTGTTCTTGCCTTTAATTCTCATCAAGGTGCCCAAAATATTCTCAGAGACATTTTTCTCGATGTGCATCACATCTAAGTTGTGGCGGATCTTCAACTTACTCCAATAAGGCAGCTCAAAGAAAATGCTTTTTTTATTCCACCCATATAACTTGTTTAAGACATCCCTTTCATTCCCTTTTCTTTTCTTAGAAGCCTTTCCAAACTTATCAGGTACTAAACGAGACAAGTGTTCTAGCACTTGATCCCCACTCAAAGGGATTGGTGCACGCCCTTTCTCCTTTTTATTGTTAAAGGAACGGGCCTCTTTTCTCCACTTATGGCTAAGTGGAAGCCAGCGACGATGATGTAAATAGCCACCCTTACTCATCAAAGATGTACGTTTCGTCTCCTTATGGCAGCTTGGGCATGCAAAATTACATTTAGTTGACCATCCAGCCAAGTCTCCATAAGCGGGAAAATCGTTGATAGTCCACAAAACTGCTGCATGCATTTTAAAATTTTCCTTGGAATAAGCATCATATGTTTCAGCCCCTACCTCCCATAGCTCTTTCAGTTCTTCAATTAGGGGCTGGAGGTATACATCTATGTTTCTCCCAGGGCTGCTAGGTCCAGGTATAAGTAAGGTAACATGAATGACTGAGGTTTCATGCATATCCATGGAGGCAAATTGTACGGGATAAGAACAACAGGCCAGACACTATGTTGTGAATTGTCAAAAGGTTGAAATCCATCACAAGCTAGTCTAAGCCTTACATTACGTGATTCTTCGGCAAATGCACTGTACTCCACATCAAATGACTTCCAAGCTAATGAGTCACGAGGATGCCTCATTACGTTATCTCCGAACTCATGCTTTTTGTGCCATTGCATATCTTCCGCCGTCTTTCTTGACATGTATAACCTTTGCAACCTATGCTTCAACGGAAAATATCGTAAAACCTTGTGAGGCACCTTCACACCCTTACCAGACCCTTTGTTAACACTTTTCCATCTTGATAAACCACAAGTGGGACACTCATTCAAATTCTCATACTCCTTCCAATAAAGAACACAATCATTTTCACAAGCATGAATCTTTATATAATCAAGACCCAAGTCCTTAATGAGCTTTTTTGCCTCATAATAAGAATCTGGAAGTGAGGTTCCATAAGCCTCACGTTGTAGCTTCAGTAAACTGGTAAACGAACTGTCACTCCACTTATTGAGGACCTTCAAATGCAGTAATCTTACAATATATGACAACTTAGACATGGCTTTGCCTTCTACTGTCAATGGCTCTTCATACTCTTTTAAGAGCCGGTAAAATTTTTGTGCATCTTCATTAGGTTCTTGAGCCATCTCGCTGCCACTGATTGTCTGCTCATCTCCACCTATATTCATACCAGCCATGCCACATGCATCTTGTAGCATAATAAACCCAGCATCATCATTATCTGAGTTGTTGTCGTGTCCCTCTACACTTATATGATCTGATTTTTCTCCATGAAATTCCCATAAAGTGTACTTATCATACATTCCCCGCTTAAGCAAGTCAAATCGCACATCAGATTTTCTTTTAGAAAATATATTACGACAACTATTACAAGGACATCTAATAGTTGTTGTTTCTCTTTCCTCTTCCTTGACACTTGAAAGAGCAAAATCAAGGAAGCTATCAACACCATTTACATAATCAGGGGATGAACGATTTCTTATTTTGACCCATGCCTTATTCAAGTCCATCTCCTAATTTAAAAAAACAGAAACAATTATATTAAAAATATTTTAACTTTCTATTCAACAACCAATACCTACTCACCTAAGTAACTAAAATTGACACCACAATCAAATAATAATAAAACTCATCAGTCTCCCACATCAAATTAGTGCATAATTACATAAGTAATAACAATTTGTTCACAACAGTCTAAGTTAAGTTCAAAAATGGTAAATTTAAAGTGAAAGAGAGTGAGATAGGTGAGTATACCAGGTGTCCTTAGCAAATTCTTCCTTGTGAAAAAGCTCCTACCAAAATCTCCTTGAGCACGCTAATAGACTTCACTTTGATTTACCTATGTTTTGTAGCAGACAGATTCTACTCAGCATATCATAAACGAAAATGAAATTGCAATATCACTGTCAATTGAAAAGCTGATAATAGAAAGTTCAGTTCAACAAAAGTTCAGTTCAACTATCAGCTGAACTTATCAGATTATGAATTCAGAAACATCCAAAAACAGAACCAATTTAGCTTATCTATCCAGAAACAGAAGTTCAAAAAAAAAAATCAATTCAGTTCAGCTGTCTGTAAATGGGTTCAGTTCAGCTAAGTTTTTGAACATAACCAGTTCACCAAAATGTCTAAACAGAACCAGTTCAGCAAATTTCTTAACAGAACCAGTTCAGTCCAGCAAAGTGTTATCATAGACATTCTCCTACCATATTAACAGAACCAGTTCAGTCCAGCAAAGTGTTAGCAAATTTCTTAACAGAACCAGTTCAGTCCAGCAAACCAGTTCAGTCCAGAATAAGTTATGTGTACATCTAGAAACAACAATATTATGTGTCACTTTCACATCTAACACCTTTATCTCTTTAACAAAATAATAGTATTCATATACCATCTCAAGCAAAGTGTTATCATAGACATTCTCCTACCACATAAATCATAGACAAACAGAAGTTCAGTTCAGAATTAGTGTTTAGAAAGAAACGAAAACAAATTCAATTCATCCATAAATAAAAACAAAGCACTCAAGTGGCAATAATATTCAGTTCAACAAGCACAACACCATAATGTATAAAACAATACAAAACAGAATAACAATTTTAGTTCAATGGTCATTTTTTGTCTAAGGAACTTAGTTCAAAAGAAGAACATGTGCATTCGTTACTGCTAGAAGTCTCAGTGAATCAGTGAGCTAGAATAAGTTATGTGTCACTTTCAGTAAAAAGGCAAAGTAAATAGCCAAATAAGTTATGTGTACATCTAGAAACAACAATGTTATGTGTCACTTTCACATCTAACACCTTTATCTCTTTAACAAAATAATAGTATTCATATACCATCTCAAGCAAAGTGTTATCATAGACATTCTCCTACCACATAAATCATAGACAACTAGCTACAGTCTACAACTTGACACTGGTTGTAAAACTGCAATGGCATAATTTACCAGGAAAATTATGATATTTCAACAAGTTACCTATGAATGATGCTAAACATGATTCTTTTGCCTATATCGTGAATAAGACCATATAGTTACACAGTAGCACTACCCAAGAAAAGTGGATACAAACCTTTTACAAGTCCTAAATAGATGAAGACACAATGATACAAGAAGCAGATTAATACATTCGTTTATATAAAAAGTAGACTTTATCGAGACATCAAAAACCTATATTGTATCATATATGCTAGGAACTAAGACAATAAAAGTCAGACAGACAGACAATCACAACAATGCACAAGACTAATCACAGAACATACATACTTAGCTGGATAACCAAGAAGTAACTTGGGTGAAATAGACACCAAAGCTGAGAGTACAGTAGCTTGTTCATGAAAGGAATCAAGTTCGAGTTTCAAATTGCTTCCCTGCATAGTGGTCAGTCAAATAAGTTCTTTCATCAAGTTCCTTCATTTGATATAAACCATAAGAAAGAACCTTTCACTATTCTAAGATAAATCATGACCTGTGAATATATAGTGGACTTCCTAATCAGTAATTATGAATCACAAGAGTCATCTAGATTAGATGTGCCGGCACAGATCCCACGAACCCTTTGTTTATATCTACAAAACTCAGTAGAGTGTTTTTAATTCAGCATTTACAAGAAACTTGCTTCGTCATTTACAAGACATTTCCAATAAGTAAAAATAATAATCTTCTATAGGTACAAAATATCTCAAACTAAAAGTTTCGCTTAATGTAGTGCAATTTATTTTGGTGTAATCAAATAACAACCAATTGGAGAAAGACAGTAGTTATGTACATATCTGATCATGAAATGTACAACATGAATGTGACTTGGTGTGTATTGTGTAATCAGATGTCAAGTGTATTCAACTTGACCCTCTCCGACATGGGGTATTAGCGCCATAATGCAATGATTGTTTATTGTTTGTATTAAACTCCACAATTTAATAGTTAGGATTTTTATTACAAAGGACTTGGTGGACAACACTTTAAAATAGGAGTTTCAATAAACATTTTCACTAACTCAACCTAACAGGTTATAGACCTATCACACAAAAAAAGGTTTGGTACATCACAAATTAAGATGAGAAATAACTTAAATAAAAGAGGTGCACCCCCCCTAGGCTTGCAAGTATCGAGTAATTCAAAATCACGTCACCCTCAACCTTTTTCAAGAACATAATAATGAAGTGTTTATATATTTATATAGTAATACCTTTTCAAATGCAATATTTTCCCTCAAAGCACTTAGCGTGGTAACACCATAAGAAACCAGACCACCAACACAAGTGGGATCCACTTCAGCCAGAGCTTGCAGAGTTAAAGCCGCTTCAACACGTACCTGGCATCAATTCAGCTAACTATAATATTTAAGAGCAGTTGCTATTCCAGAAGAGTATAGGAAACTTAAAAAAGCACTGTAAGTTCAATCAATTTTCCACATAAATGACAAAAATTGAACAGAATCCACATAAATTTTTGAAAAAGTTTCACATTCTTTTTATCGCATTCGATTGGGGTTTAACTGTTAATAAATGCATATTGTTCAAAGAATATACTCTAGGCTAAACCATGTATCAGACTATATTCCTTATAATAAAGTGTAATATTAGGGGCATGGAGGTAATATCACCGCTTTGTAAAAGGATCAGAATAGCACAAGGATACATTCTGTTCTACAAACAACTTTTACAGCAATCTCAGATAGAAATGACTAATCAAGAAAATAACGTAACACATTGCAATATTCTGAACTGGAATCCGGCTACCAATAAACAAACTCAAACAAAGTGACCAAATCAATAGAAAAATATGTCAACCAAAATTGGTGGACCTCTACTGTAAGCCCATGATAAACAGCTGAAGCTTGCAGATTTCTACAACTACAAGATGACCACGAGGGCTTTTCAAATAGCAAAACAAAAAAACTTTGAAGCAAAAGCACTGCTTTTTAATAGAAGAAAACAAAACATTTTATTCTAAAACTTCCCCGCAATTTCTCTTTCATATGCTCTAGCACTTAACTGGTACAGCCATCCATAGGCGGTCACCACACTATTTTATCTTGCTAAATTTAAAATAAATAATATATTTCCCCCAATAATATTGAATGCCCTTCTGTAATCCGATGAAAAGCATCATTAACAGAGTATTTATTAGAAGAAAACAAGAACAAAAGATTGAAAGAAAGGAAAACAGGTCATATCAACAGAAGATAATGTTAAATGAGTGGGATAGAACGACTCATAAACACAACTCTCAAGATAAGGATCATTAATTTTCTCCCAGAAGAAAAAAAAGAACTTAATATTTAATCCATCGCAAATATGTGCTAATTGTTACTTTAGCTTGAGTGACAAGTAGATCCCTTATAATCGGCTAAACATACTACGTATATGCAGATATAGCACAAGGCCCTTCAACTGCAGCTGTTTCTTTGTTTTACAGACGGGTCAAAACATATATACCATAAGAGGAAAGCAGAAATAGACCGTAGCTGAAATAACAAGGAAAACAAATGCGTCCGAAGATGTTAGTATAACTCACAAGCTCAAAAGAATGTGATAATGCTGCCACTACGGTATCATCAAGAACTTCTTTGAACTCATGTGGAACCTGTAAATGCACAAACAGACTGAGGTTTCTATGTAAAGATGGTAAAATGAAAATTTCACTCAAGAACAATAATGTGCTTAACAGATCAAATAACAACCAAAATTCAAATGAAAGTGTAATTCTAATAACATCCTTCACGTCAATCAGAACTGCTTCCATTTATGAAAATCTACTCTATGGGACAGTTCGAATATATTCAAGCCATTATTTCGCATGAGATCTTGGAAAAACATTACCATCTCTCGAAGATTTGTTGGCCAGTACATTTGCATCATCACCCACATGGCTAGATGAGTTTCTTATAAGGAATATCTTCTACTTTACGATTTGAGGTTACAATGTTACATTTTATTGTGTCTTCATCTATTTAGGACTTGTAAAAGGTTTGTATCCAGCCTTCTTATTAGGCCTTAAGAGTCTATTAACAGAGACATTTGGATTTTACTCCACAAACCACAATTCCAAGAAATGTCAGGTTGTGCCGGCACAGGTTGCTGCACAGTTATTTCAGTTCACAAGATTGTCACTTTTAGGTATCACACGTGTAAGGATATGAGACCGAGGGACCAATGTTAGTGTTCATTTCAGGAAAACGTAAACTAAATCCAATTTGAAGCCAAGCAATGCAATTGGGGTAAACAAATCAGGAATCAAATCAGGTAGAAAACAAACCCTAACCGGCTAACCCTAATATAATACTCTTGTCGTACGCCAAAACATCAAAGAAATAAAGCCCTAAATTCGAGCACAAAAGATGCAAACGAACAAAATGATTCAAACGAGTTAGAAAACAAACCCTTATCTTGCTAGAGAGGACGAACGCGCTCAGATCTAACCTCGAAACACTCTGAGCCTCGTCATTTACCGGATGCAGCAACCAGGTTCTGAAGTGGAGGAAAGTTGTAGGAGGTGAGAAGAAGACGATGTGCAAAGGCTGTGGAGACGTTGTGCAGAGGTTGTGGAGCCGGTGGGGAGGACGGTGGAGCCGGTGAAATTTTAGGTGGGGAAGACGGTGGAGTCGTAGAGAGAAAAGGTTAGGGATGGCTGGAACTGAGAGGGTTTTTTGATGAGTAAAGCATCAGCCGTATCTTAGCTTTCATCTCATTTTTTTTATTTTTCTATCAACTTTTGCAACGATAAAATCGTTGCGGTTAATATCAGATATATTCGCTACGACAATTTGTCGTTGCTGAACACTTGTATTTTTTATTGCAACGACAATTTGTCGTTGCTGAACACTTTTATTTAGGCGCGCCATTTTTTTTGTGCGGGAGATGAAATTTCATTTATCGCAACGACCTTTTGCAACGATTAAAACAAGTCGTTGCCAATTATATTATTAGCAACGACATTTTTAAGTCGTTGCAAAAGGTCGTTGCGATAAATGGTTTTTCTTGTAGTGTGATGTCAAAATAGTGGAGAAAATTTTTCGGACCTTAACGGAGAAATTGAACTATATCGACATGAGAAATTGCAGTGAACTGGGCCTTTTATGTTCTTAATCGATGTCCTACATCGTCGGTTAAGGACATGACACCGGAAGAGGCATGGAGCGGTGTAAAGCCTTCGGTTGAGCATTTTCGAGTATTTGGCTGCTTGGCGCATGCTCACGTTCCTGATGCTCATCGAACAAAGTTGGAAGATAAGAGTCATAGATGTGTACTGGTCGGTGTGAGTAGCGAATCAAAGGGGTATAAATTGTATGATCCCTTGCCGAAAAGGATCTTGATCAGCCGAAATGTGGTCTTCGAGGAAGAAAAGAAATGGAGCTGGGATGCCAGCTATACTGAGTTGATTGCACTTTACTTGGATTGGGGTGTTGAAACTGAAATCGAAGAAGTTGTTGGTGTTGAAACAGAGCAGGTTGTAACAACCATCAATGCAGAAAGCGCGAGTCCAAGTGCATCAACAAGTAATTCAGGAAGCAATGGAACCGCTAGTAATGAGGCCAACATTGAGGTTCATTGGCCTCCAACACAAGATCCAGTCGGCCTCGACGAGCACCAGCTTGGCTGGACGATTTTGTTGCTGGTGACGAAGAGGGTGAACCCAACTTTGCTGATGTGGCTTTATTTGCGGCGTTTGATCCGAGAGGCTTTGAAGAGGCCATCAAAAGCAGCGAATGGAAACAGGCCATGGATTCTGAGATGAATTCCATCGAGAAAAATGGAAATTGGACTCTAACTGACTTGCCAAAGGGGGCAAAGAGCATAGGTGTCAAGTGGGTTTACAAGACAAAGTTGAATCCACTTGGAGAAATTGAAAAGTACAAAGCTCGACCGGTAACGTAAGGGTATGCTCAGACTCATGGTATCGATTATGAGGAGGTTTATGCTCCGGTGGAATGTATGCATACCGTTAGAATGATATTGGCACTCGTAGCTCAGAGAAGTTGGAAAATATACAACCTAGATGTGAAATCAGCCTTCCTTCAAGTGGAGTTAACATAGGAGGTTTATGTTGAGCAACCTAAAGGGTATGAGTTGAAGAATAAAGAGGCTAAAGTATACAAGCTCCACAAAGCGTTGTATGGAGTTAAGCAAGCGCCACACACATGGTTCAACAAGATAGACTCATACTTCAAAAGCATGGGTTTTGAGAAAGATGCTAAAGTTAAGCAAGCGCCACACACATGGTTCAACAAGATAGAGTTTGGTTTATTATGTCATTATGTTATCATCCTATTATATAGGTTTAGTTAGCAAAATCTGTTTGAGTCAGGCAACGTATTTGTTTATTTTGTTATTATGCCCGATCTTAGGAGTAGTTTGTTAGTCGGCGTGTTTAGTGGTGTTAGCAGTTTCTTTGTTTTGCTTTCCTGATTTTCTGTAAGGCTATATTAGCCAGTAGCATTCTCCTTTAATGATTAAGTCAGTTTTCTCCAGATTAATTCTATGAAACTAACAAGATGAACATGGCTACGACGGTATTAGGTTTTTGGGAGAGGGTAGCCTATTTTTAAGTGGGTTATTTTGAAAGCCCTCAAGAGTGTCTCGGTTTTTTAAGTCAATTTTAAACCCCCAAGAGTGTTAATTTAAATTTTTAATTAAAAGGCGGAAAATATTTCTCAGCAGTTATACAAAAATCCCTTTGTCCGTGTCTTCTTATACATGGATTTTTAGAAAAACCCCGAGAGAAAATCAGTGTGAAATATACTACTAGTGGTATAGTTTAGGAGAGGATTCGTATTGCATTTCTAATCTCTATAATACATTTTCTTTTAAGGGTGCGGTTCCGGTGAAAATAATTTTTAAAATGAGAACGTGCGAATGGCTAATATGCATCAAAACATACCTAAATGTACATTAAAATTTTTGATGCATATTTACAATTTTTACTTGTACGTTCTTCAGTTTCTCAGTAAATATTCTTTAAAATATAAATATTCTTAAAATTTTGGATGTTTTTATATTTGTCAACGAATGTGCACCAAATTAATACTAAGTGTGCACCAAATTAGTACTAAGTGTGCACCAAATTAGTACTAATGTGCACTATTCTGACATTCGTATATTACAAATTATTCTTATCCGATACTTTCCCTTATTTGAATACATGTTATCCGTACGGTAATACACCTTTATGTATGTTTTTTCATAAATTTATTTGTATTAGTAAATCCTTCGAAAATACATTCGTTCAACTAATCTCGGAGTTTAAATTGATTAATTAATCTAGAATCACCGGAGCCAACTCGTAATTATATCACTTGACATTTAATGTACGTGGAAAATTTGCCTTTCATCATTTTTAAACTTTAATTTATACATTTATACATGCATGATAAATAATACCTCTGTCTCATAATATAAGAGGCATTTGCTTTTTGACACATGTGTCGAGACGCGTTTTATAACGTTAATATCTCTAAATATACGATGACAAAAATTATAATTTTTATATTTTGTCAAAGTACTCGTTGAGACGAATCAAATAAGATCTCACATGTCTATATTTGTTCCTACACATTAGAAGAAAATGATAAGATTCTCTTAACTGGTGAATAGTGTTAGAAAACCAAATGTCCCTTATATTTTGGGACGGAGGGAGTGCGTAGTTAGGTTTCAAGTGATCAATATGTTGCACGAGTCGGAATTATACAATCCATTAAAAGCTCGACTCGTGCAAGCATTAAGTGCAAATTAAATAACAAGGATCCATTATCAGCCCGGGCCTCTTTTCATGATTTAATTCTTTCTTAACTCATTAATTAAATGATAGGTATGTATATGTACTGCATTTGGGGTTATTGGTACTGGTAGGGGCCTAATTTAATTTTCATTTGTCTATTATTGTTGATGGTTTTGAGAAAGACCATGACCTATACTAGTTATAACTTATAACCTATCTATAAGAGCAAATCTAGCCTGTAATAATAAAGCTAGCCTTATCATGTACGTATCCAATACAATATATGTCCTTTTAACATGTAACTTTTGATCTCAATGTAAATAGATTTTTCATTTTAATTAATTTCAAGCAATTGAAACATAAATGCATTTTTTTACACGGTTCTTATATACACTCCGGTGCTTTATACAAACAACGCCGGGTCACTCGCGTTCTGCGATGACACGTACACTCGCGTTACGCGAGATTAGCAAAAAATTAGGTTAATTTCATGCATGCTAATCTCGCGTAACGCGAGTGTACGTGTCCTCGCAGAACGCGAGTGACACGGCCCTCGCAGAACGCGAGTGACACGGCCCTCGCAGAACGCGAGATTAGCATGTCAGATGGACGTTGTTGTGCGCCATTACTACATGTCTTGTCCCCACCTAATTATAATAATTACCCCCTTATTTTGAGTAATCCGTAACACCTATTAACCCTACCCTAACACCTCTTTTATCATCTTTTACCTCTTTCACCCTCCATTAAAACCCATTTTCAAAACCTTCAAACTTCAAAACACTCTAAAAACACCTAAAATAATGGAAGATGAAGAGGAATTCAACAAAGGAGGGAATGAAGATGGTGGTTCATCAAGTTACCATGCAAATGAGGTAATGCTCTTACTTAATTTTTGAATTTGAATTTGTTTTGCACCATTAAGAGCTAAAATGAAGTTATTATGTTGTATTTCATGTTAAATGTAGTAGTAAGTGTTGAAGAGATGACTTTTGCATATAATGTCCAGAACTTAGATTTGTTAATGTTTTTAGCGTTTTTAGTGTAGAAACTCAACAATTTCTCATGTTATGTTAAATTATCCCGTTGAATGACTAGTTTCAGGAAATAGCAACTTCCCACGTTCTGCGAGAGGAAGCCCCTCGCATCACGCGAGAAGTGCCTCCCTCGCAGAACGCGAGAAGTTGCAGATTACAGAGTATTAACAGAAGCATTGTGTATAGGTGAATTTTTCTTTGTTCACTGGATTGAATGCAATCCAGTTGAATGACTACAACTACCCCTCCCGGAATACAAGGCCATGTTCGCCACCGTCATTTGATTTAGGGATTGACGACTTTGGTGATTATCATCAACCATCTACATATGAACAACATGTGCCATCTACTTATCAATTTCCTATGCCATCTACATATGAATTGCCCGTGCCATCTACTTATGAGTTGCCCGTGCCATCTACTTATGAATTGCCATGTACATATGAGGTGCCATCAAGCTATGATGCGTTTGATTCACAATTTGCTAACCCACCTACAAACGTAGGAGAGGAGATGTGTTTTCTTCCCTCTTTACGCATTGCACCAAAGTTTGATAGTCCCGTATGTGAGGAAGAGGTTGTTTCTAGGGATTATTCGGAATATTTCACTACGGAGCAAGTGTTTGCCTCTAAGGAGATTGGTCATTTGTGGGCTTTGAATGTTGCAAAGCAACACAAGTTTATGATCTCTATTGGAAGGAGTGTACCATCTAAACCGGGGCAAAGTGGTAAGGTTCAAATCATTTGTGAGAAAGGGGGAAGCCATAGGCCTAAAGGTGTCGGTGTTAGATCAAACACAAAGAGCAAGAAAACGGGGTGTAAATTTCAGTTGAAGCTCATGGAGACCCGGGTTGAAGAGAATTGGAGATTAGTGGTTGTTTGTGGTTTGCACAACCATCCTATTGGAGATAGTTTGGTCGGGAATGCATTTGCCGGGAGGCCAACCCCGGATCAAAAGAAAAAGGTTCGTGAGATGGTACTTTCACATTGTTCTCCAAATCAGATTTACACTGAGATAAACAAGGATCCCAGAAGTTGCACAAAGAAGAACCAAGTGTACAATTTGGTAAGACATATAAGGGAAGAGAAAATGGAAGGTAGAACCGTGGTTCAAGAATTCTTTCACCAATGCAAAGAGAGCAACTACTTCATGGAGTATAGGCCAAGTGCAACGAATCCTTCGATAATAGGCGACTTGTTCTTTGCTAGCCACGAATCAATGAAACTCTTAAAGGCGTTTCCATATGTCCTTTTGATGGACTCGACTTATAGCACGAACTTGTAAGTATTTATCATTCTGTTTTTATGTTGTATTTATCTTACTGTATTTTTGTTTAAGGTACAATGTTCCCTTCCTGGAGATAGTCGGTTTGACTTCTACATGGAAGAATTTTGTTGTGTGCGGGTATGGTTAGAGGCTGAGAGCGAGGATAGTTATTTCTGGGCGTTGCAGCAGCTGCAGACGATGTATTTGAGAATAGGAGCATCACCTACTTGCTTCGTCACTGACCGTGAGATGGCTCTTATGAATGCAACAGACAAGTTATGGCCAAATGCAAAGTTTCTCTTATGTAGACGACATGTAAGGAAGAACATAGAGGCGAGAGCCAAGATAGCCATGGGCACACAAGCATTGGGGGTTCATATTTCAAATGATTATTATAACGTGTTCGAACAAACCACTGAAGAAGATTACAAGAGTACTTTGAAGAAACTTGAGGACGAATGGCGAGCTTATCCAACCGTATTGAACTACGTGAGAAAGAATTGGCTAAACGGTTACAAAGAAAGACTTGTTTCAGCATGGACGGATAATGTCTTCACTCTCGGGAATAACACGACAAACAGGTATGTTCTCTAATTTATCCAAGCAACAAAACACCTAAGAAAGCAATCCAAAACACAGTCTAAAACACAATCCAAAACACAAAACGAAAGGCTACTCGTCTTCTCGTGGTCGGAAGGGAGCGAGATTTGACATACATAGTAGCATTTGGGCGTGATATGAAGAAAATTCCTCTGGAGTGGTAAACCGATACCGGTCCATGTCATTGTACACCCGGCCAATCACCTATACACAAGTAAACATTCATTCTATGTTAATATTAGAGACAAATAAAGACTAGAAACGCAAGATAAACCAAAACAATTAATATTACCTGTCTCTCAGTAATCATCCCAGGGAATGCAGGACGGATATACCTATGGGTCCTCTTGATGTACCAATCCATGTAATCATGGGAGCATTCATGTGGTACAAAGGCAACTGGCCCCATATCATCGAGAGACATAGAGTGAACATCTCTTGACTCCCAAAGCCATTGGTTGACGTCATAAAAAACACTATAACACCTAATGTTTTTCAACCTATGAGCTATGAGCGGTTCGATGACTGACCTAGGAATACGCTGCACTCTCCCAAATTGTCTCGGACACCGATCAGGCATGTGTGGGCCAAAGCAGCTGAACCCCACGATATGCCCGTAGCATGGGCATAGGTTTCCACAAAAGGCTCATATCTAAGCCGAATCAAGTTCTGTGACTTGTCGAGAAATAAGATCGAGGAAGCAGTATACAACACCCAACCTAAACCCTTTCGCTTTGGACCTAGGTTTTCACAATGCCTTTTAAACCATTCAGCTTTCACCCTCCCAAAATCTAAAGTGTGAGGATCTATTCCAAAAAATTTCGCCCCCTTCCTACCATAGTATTTTAGAATCTCATCATGACTAAAATTGGCACCCAATTTCTTACATGTCGTCATTGCTTTCCCTTGTATAGGTGGCCTAAAATCATATATACATCAAGAAGGCCAATAGTGATCTCACCACAAGGGAGGTGGAATGAATTTGTCTCCGGTTGCCATCGTTTGATGAACGCTTCAATCAAAGGAAAGTCGATTTCTTCGTACATCATGTCAGGTAGATCTGATAGTCCAACTGCACCGGGAATCTCTGACCAGTCATTGTTGTCCAATGGCCAATCACTGCTCTGCTTTGTCCGTTGTTGTGGCTTCATCGGACCTTTGAACTGCAGAAAAATACAAAAATTAGACTCTGCAGAACAAATTTTCAAAAAATACAGTTTATGGAGAATTATCAGTTTCTGCAGAATTGTGCATTTTCTCGCGTTCTGCGAGGAGTAACACCCTCGCGTTCTGCGAGTTGTCACTCCTCGCGTTCTGCGAGAAAATACACATATTATGCATTTTCTGATAATTCTGCAGAATATGTGCAATGGATTGAAAATGCAGAAAATAAATAAATAATTAAATTACCTCCCCTTTCTGGATGTGGAACGCATCATGTGCTTCAAATCCCTTAAGCAACTCGGGATCTTCTGAACCACCAGGTGTGTCATGAGTGAGCTCAGGATCATACTTTGGCTCATTCTTCTTGGACTTCCTCTTTCTTTTGCGTTTCTCGACCACTTCGTCTTCTTCTTCTTCTTCTTCTTCTTCTTCTTCTTCTTCTTCTTCTTCTTCTTCTTCTTCTTCAACATCATCACCTTCTTGTTCTTGTTCATGTTGTTCCTCTTCTTCATCCCCAAAAACCTCATCCTCGTTTTCTGCTTCCATCGGTTCTGGGGCTTGATTGTGAGAAGAAGAACCAGCTTGTCCACTTCCCTCGGCATATCCACCGCCCCAACTTTGTCCAACCATCCCTTCTCCACCGCCCCAACTGCCTCCCGCCCACCCCTGTCCGACTTCCATAAGTGCATTATGTTCAAAAAACTGGTCCCAGCAACCCGGTTGTCCAGTAGAATAACTATCTTGGGAAACAAGGTCCCAGCCAACTGGGTATGACTCCCAACTAGTACGGGGTTGTCCAATTGAATAACTACCTTGGGACCAATTGGGATTGGGACGTTCTTCAACGTTGGGGAGTCCCTCTGGGAAGAGCTCTACGGGGTGAGTCTTCTTTGCTTTCCCCTTCCCCTTTGGTTTTTCAACCGGGGGTTCTTCCCTAACATCATCTTTGTTTCTCCGACGAGTCGAACGATCGGGACGATACATTGCCTAAAACAATATAAAGTAAAATCAATAAATAAACGAACGCAGAAAATAAAAACAGAAAATAGAAAACAGAACAAACAACCAAAAAAACACAAACATATGTTCTGCAGAAAACAGAATTGCCAGTTATGGCAACTCCTCGCGTTCTGCGAGGGACATGACTCTCGCAGAACGCGAGGGATGGAGCGTTCTGCGTGAATTTGCACTTTCTTCAGTTTCCGACGACAGTTTCCGGCGACAATTTCCGGCGAAAATTCAATATTTTAGCTAAAATACCTATCAATTTATGTCAATTACCAAATAAACATCAAAACCCTAAATAAAATCAACAACCCTAATCAAAAACCTTAACCCTAATGAATTTCAACCTATTCAACATAAAACAACATCCACTCATCAACCATAATTCAAAATCATCATCTTTCATCCATTATACAACCATTTCTAAATCAACATTCAATATCAAAACATCATATAATATGCAATTTTCTATACTATCAACATATATTCATCTAAAAACAACATTCGAAAGCATAAGAGTATTAGAAACATAGCTTATATGGAGATTTGAATTGAAAAGAGGAAGAAGAAGTAGGTTGAAATTGAGAGAGATGGTAAAATGAGAAGAGAGCGGCAGAATTTTTTTATGGTGGCTGTAAAAATGGGCCGAGTAGGGTTTTTCCCCTTTTATAGGGGAAAAACCCCCTCGCGTTCTGTGAGGTGGGAGCGCCCGAGCGTTATTTAGAAAACGCCCGGGCTGTATTTAGCAAGGGCCTTTTTTTAGTTGTGTATTGATTTATTGGGGTTTTTTAATATTTTCAAACATTATTGTTTGTTTAATCTTCCCTAACATACAATCAACGAGTTAAAACCATACACACTTACGAGTAGATAAAAATTATAAAATAATACGGATTTGCGTATATACCCTATTACAATAAATGATTTGTATTAATATCTAAATTATTTTAGAGTTCGCAAAAATACACAAAATAGGGTATTTTTGCAAATGAATAAGTATAGAAGAAAAAATGTCGGACTTATTTATAAAATGTCGGTCTTATTAAAATAAAATGTCGAATATATTTGCAAAAACATAGGTATTGAAGAAAAAATGTCACCTTTATAAAAATTAATGTCACTGTAATATATTTCCAAACATTAAAATAATTAGTTATTTTTATAAATGAGATATTAAAATCGGATACGAATCAATTTCTCATAAAATAACTCATGTTTCCTTTGTTCGAGATCTTGATTACCTGATTTGATTACCTGTTTTGATCGATTAAAGTTGCTTTGCGTTTAAACTTTAAACCGTTGTAATATGGCATATGTCACTGTATATACTTCTCTTTTCAAATTCTAGGTGAATTTTCAAACAAATGCGTCCCCGGATCTGTGACCTGTCAGCAATCTGCTTGGTCGATCCAATCCGATCCGATTCGACTCGAAAAATACTCGATCTAACCTGAACCGAAAAGTGTGTGAATCTGATTGGATCAAACCCGTTTTCGACCCGAACCTGTTGGATCAAATCCGGAACAATTCAAACTTATCGAAACTCGTGAAGGGACCCCCTTTTAACATATTTTATTTCATTTAAATTAAAAAATAAAATGTTTTTTACTAAATAACAATATAATAATATTATTTTATTATAAAAATATTTTTAAATTTTATTTTCTTTCTTACAATTAAAAAAGCTAACATTTGAAACCCGTTGGGTCGACCCGACCCGACCCGAACCCGTTCAACCCGAAAATTTTATCAATCTGATTGACCTGAACCTGTTTTCGACCCGAACTCGAACCCGACCTTGGCAGGTCTACATGTACGTGATAGATGTCATGAGAATTTGGGATCAAATTTACATGCAAGGGGTATAATTTATAAAGAAATTAATTATTTTTATAATAATGACCTACTCCCTCTGTCCCTTAATGTTCTTCCTATTTACTTTTGACACATTTGCCGAGATACGTTTTGTAACGTTAATATCTCCAAATATACGTTAATAAAAATTATAAAATTTTGATATTGTTGAAGTTCTCGATGAGACGAATCAAACAAGATCTCATATTACTATGTTTTTTCTTATATATTAGACAATATATCGAAGATTCTCTTATAAAGTGAATAGTGTCAAAAATAACAATGGGAAGAACATTTGGGGACGGAGGGAGTATGATTTTATAAAAATTTTGATCTATCCTAATAATTAATGTGGAATATTACTAAAATACAAAAAATATAAAATAAAGATATATTAATGATGTTAATTTGCTTAGATATGAATGAAATTACATTTTATTTCTCATTTTGCAAAAAGTGATATTTTAGGGCATCGAGAATTTTTAAAAAATAAAAATTATGCAGATTAAAATACATACATATTTGCTGTATTATTTTAGAGGATCACAACAAAGTTTTTTTAGAATGAAATTTTGATAGTTATTTACAATAATAGATGTAAATATAAAAAAAACAAATAGCTTAACAAATTGTCCCTACAATCACTCTCAAAGCTTGAATAATATTAGTTGTAATATATAAGATACGGAGTAGATGATTTTATAAAAAAATTGATCTATCCTATGTGGAATATTACTAAAATACAAAAAATATACAATAAAGATATATTAATGATGTTAATTTGCTTAGATATGAATGAAATTAAATTTTATTTCTTATTTTGCAAAAAGTGATATTTTAGGGCATCGAGAATTTTTAACAAATAAAAAATTATGCAGATTAAAATACATACATATTTGCTGTATTATTTTAGTGGATCACAACAAAGTTTTGTTAGAATTAAATTTTGATAGTTATTTACAATAATAGATGTAAATATAAAAAAAACAAATAGCTTAACAAATTGTCCCTACAATCACTCTCAAAGCTTGAAAAATATTAGCTTTAATATATAAGATAGATAAGACAAAAAGCTAATGGTTGGAGATCATAACAATGAGTTAAGAAAAGAAAAACATGAGTACTAGCCAATTTAATTTTGTACACTACATGCATATCGAGGGCAAAAAGAGTTGGAAAAAGATCCGGTGAGGATGCGTAATTAAAGAAGGAGTGAGGATTAATCATGGTCGCTCATTTTTATCTCATTTATTCAATCTTGGTCGTCCACTCGTCTCTTTTATTTTTACTTTTCCGTTTCCTTTTCTCGCTCTCTCTCTCTCTGTTCGATATAACGGAAATTTGCCTCCATTGTTATCTTCTCAACGAATCCTCCTCCACTTCATCAGCTGCTATTATTGTTCCTCGTCCGTCCTGTTTGAATCCGCTTGTTGATATTGTTGTTCTTCTCATCGAATTCTACTCGTCCGTCCTCGTTTGTGTGCTCTCGGTTTGTGTTTTATGTGTTTGTGTTGTCGCCGGCTAATATCTAATGTTCTTCGTCGACACGGCTAATGCTTCTCCTAATTTAGGTATAGATCTTCTGTTTGATTTGTTTGTTGTTTCTGCAGATATATTGCATTTCGTTACAATATCAATAGAATCTCTCAGTTTTTTGGATTTTTGGTATGTGCTTTGGTTGATTTTAGGTATGTGCTTGTTTTAATTAGGTACGTGCATCCTTTTCATTTTAAAATATGTTGCTATTTGATTAGTTTGAAAGATCGTGTAAAACCAGTTCGTCATGAAGCTAGGTCTATGGTTGATGCACCTTTAACCATTAAGTGTTGCACCTTTTATAGGTTATGATGCACCATTTGAGAAACATTAATGATTTGTGTGCACAATGCATTAGTATTCACTCGTTGATGCAACTTTTACTTTACCTTATAATAGACACCTAATGAGAAACATTAATGATTTGTGTGCATAATGCATTAATGTTCACTGGTTGATGCACCGTTGACCTTTGACTGATGCACCTTATAATATGCTATGATGCACCTAGTGATAAACATTGATGATTTGTGTGCATAATGCATTAATGTTCACTGGTGGATGCACTTTTTAGCTTTGACTGATGCACCTTATGTCAGGATATGATGCACTAATTATAACATTGATGATTTGCGTGCCTAATGCATAAAAATAGGTGTTTCATGCACTTTTTCATCAGTGAACAATGCACTTATTTTGGTTTTTCATGTTTGTCAGGAAGTGGAAGTCAAATGATGCCTAGTATTATATCGGTTTCTCCAAGTATTAATGTTAACTATATCATTCTTGAGTGCAATGATTCATTGAACCCTATCTTGGTCAGCTTTTCCCAACTCTTCATGATGCAATCACCTTTTATGAAGCTTATGCACTGACATGTGGTTTTACTGTTCGTTGTTGTTCGACCAAGAGAGATAAGAAAAGTGTACCACCATTTGTTCTTTGGAAGTACCTTTGTTGTAATAGAGAAGGATATAAAGTTTTATCCCATATTCTGAGTTCAACCATGTTGTCCCAATAGATGGAGATGTTGTGAAGAGGAGGAGAATATCTAATAGATGTGGATCTGAAGCTAAGCTTTGGCTTAAGTATGAAGGTATGGATGGTTACTGCGTTACGAAACTGGAGTGTGGTCACACGCATGCTAGGTAGGAGTTATCCCATATGGTATTTTCAAAAGGGAAGAGGCAAGTTACTCAATTCCATCAAGAACTCATGTTGAACTGTATTAAATCCAATATTGGTGTCAATAAGAGTTTTAAAGTGTATAAGAATCTAGTTCGTTAGTATGAAAATGTAGGTGCCACTTTTGTTTACTTTAAGAACTTTATGAGGGGTTTGAACTCATACATGGAAGGAAGTGATGCTTAAATGGTCACCAATGACTGTGTCAGTTGTTTTGGTGTGATCCTATAAATCACAAGAGTTTCTCTTATTTTGGTGATGTAATGTCGCCTGATGCTACATACAAATTGATCAGGTAAATCATGTACTCTTACTTATTCATGCACTTATGTTTAGTCATCCATGCACCTATCCTTTACAACTCATGCACCTTTTATTTACCAATGATGCACCTTTTGATTTTACTACTCATGCACCTATTCTATACCACTGATGCACCTATCCTATACAACTCATGCACCTATTCTATACCACTGATGCACCTATCCTATACAACTCATGCACCTATCCTCTTCTAGTGATGCACCTATCCTCTATCGCAGATGCACCAAATGTTTAACTCTTGTACTTCTTTATTGCAGATATAATGTGGTCTTTGTACCATTTACTAGAGTGAATAATCATAAAAGGTCTATTACATTTGTTGTTGCTTTGCTTTTGCATGAAGATATTGAGTCTTATGTGTGGTTATTTGAGAATTTCAATAAGGCGATGGGGCATGAACCGCATGTCATTATCACCGATCAAGCTGCGTCTGTCAAGGCTGTTGTTGAACGAGTGTTTTCTCATTCTGTCCATCGGTTGTGCATGTGGCATATAATGATGAAGGTTTCTAGCAAGGTTAAATTCCCTCCGGATACAAATCCTTCTTTCTTTGATGCGTTCCAAAAGAAGTTCAAGAATATTGTTTGGGATGATGAACTTACTCCTATTGACTTTGAAAATGAGTGGTTTTCGGTTCTTGAAGAATATGGTTTGGAAGGGAACAAATGGCTAGGAGTAATATTTGAACTACGACGTTACTGGATCCCAACTTTTTTCCAAGATTTCAGAATGTCATCCTTATTGAGGACAACATCAATGTCTGAGAGTCAAAACAATTTTTATTGAATTTTTTTAATTTCTCAATCAAGCCTTGTGCTTTTCATGATGCAGTATAGCAGTGTCATTGATTCGCAGAGGCACAGTCAAATGTGATATGGATTCTTGTACTTCCACTCCACGTATGAAGACGCCTTATCAGTTTGAAAAGAACCTTGCATCCATTTACACAATCAATGTCTTTTATGATGTCGAAGAAGCGTTTGTAAGGGGTACGTATCACTACACCCTTGATGAACTGCAAAAAGAGGCTGATATCCATCACTTTAGGGTTTAAGATGAATTTGGTAGAATATGTGATGTACAACATGTTGTTGCAAGGAATTAGTATGTTTGTTCTTGCAACAATTTCTTTAAATTGGGATTTCCTTGCCGACACATTTTTTTTGCCTTAAATAATTCCCATGTAACTAATTTTCCTCCTGGCCTCATTAACACTCGCTGGACCAAGCAAGCTATTCTACAACCAATTTTTGAAGTAGACGGTGCAGTGTATGATGCTAGTGTTGAAATTGATGAAAGTAAGCGACTGCTGAATGAAGTGATGACATAAATGTATTCTTGTGTTGACATGGTTAATGATGACATGGATAGATTGAAAGAGTTTTTAGCTATTTTAAAGGATCAAAAGGTTCCATTCACAAGATCTGAAGTAGTTGATCCTTCTTCCTTAACACCAGCTAAAAACTATAAGTTTGAGAAATTTGTAGGCCCGTTACCTGATCAAGTAAATATTCATCCTCCTGAAATGGAAAAGAACAAGTTCAAGAAGAGGCGTATTAAAGGTGGCCAAGAAGTTGGAATTGAAAATTCCAAAAAGAAGAAAAGAGTTTGTAAAATTTGTAAGAGGTCGGGACACAACTTCACTACCTGTCCTCAATATGTCAATTAGTTTCTATGAGCTTTCAATGTAATGAGTTATTAACCAGATATCTTTAGGAATGCACCTATTAGTTATGGCTGATGCACCAATTATATTTCAGTGATGCACCAACTTTTATTAAGAATGCATAACACCCTGTTTGCTTGATAGAATTAGTCTTGATTTCATTTTCATGCATTTTCTGTAGCTTATTCATGCACCAATTATCATTAAGTGATGCACCAGTTATCATTAAGTGGTGCACCAATTATCATTAAGTGGTGCACCAATTTCCATAAAGTGATGCACCAACTATATATCTGGTGATGCTTCAATTATGATTTTTTGAAGCACCAATTGTTATCATGTGATGCACCAACAAACAACTACTCATGCATTTCCGCCATTGTGAGTCATCATCAACCACAAACCATTTTCATGTGCAACCACAAATACCTTATCCAATGTAAATCATAAGCAAACTTTTCTTACAACTTTAAAACCAAACTTGTTTTTAAAAACCAAACTTGTCTTACTACAAACTGTTCACAAATCATCAAAAGTGTTCACAACTTCCTATTTCTTCCCTACTTCTTTCTACTCATTACTTTTTCCACGTCCATGTCCCCACCCACGATCAGATGGTGCTTCTCTTTTATGTTCCTCTTCATTATTCACAACTTTGAATACTTGTAATATCTCTTCAATTCTATTGTTTGCTAAATTGAAGCGGCTTGTTATAAGGAAATGACAATATCTTATTCTTAGCTTGGCCAACTGATTCTTGTGTTTCTTCTTCAAATTTGGGTTCCAATTAGACAGCCCATTTCCCTTGTATGTTTCCATGTGGTTTAGTAGAAAGACTCCACAATCTTTTTTGTTCTCCTTGTCCCTCCAATTCGTTTCGAGTCTTTCAAACGACACGTTTTGAATCAAGCTTTGGATTCCATTGCATTATCCTTAAAGAAGTGGACCATCACTGTCCTCTGCATGAATAAACAATTATATTTAACCAGAGTAAAGTTAAGTGATGCACCAATTATATTTCGGTGGTGCACCAATGACATTTTCCAGTGATGCACCAATTATATTTCAAAAGTGTACTTACTATTGTCGATGGTACATGAGCATACTTCTCCATATCCCCACTTAATGAGTTATCGAGGATGTGAATATTGGGCTTGTTGACATTAATGATTATCAAATAATAAGGGCCCTCTCTGAGAATTGGGCAAAAAAACTGTCCAAGAGAGAAAAAAAAAGATTGTAAGATAACAATAACACATATTAATAGTTCATGCACCTATTTTCACTTTCTGATGCACCCAACAACATTATCTCATGCATCAACAATTAAGCACTTATTCACCTAATCTCATTAAGTCATGCACCAACTATTATTAACCCATGCACCAATTAGCATTCATTCATGCATATTGTATAAAAAAATGCATAGAAATATTACCACATCAACGTCATCAAACGTTTATCCTCTCCTCGTAAAAGCTTTGACATTATTGAATGTTTCATGGACTAGTTGCGAGAAGAGATTAAAATCTTTCTTCCAGAGTGTATACCGCAAGTTCAGTGTCTATAAAATAACCCTGTCAAAATAACATATTTGAGTTAAATATTTGCAAAAATATAATCTGAATTTGGTGTTCCAATTTATTGACTAACCGTTGTCATGCAACGTAAAAAGAATCTTAATGGGGATGATGGGGCTCTAAATTCTTCATTTTCATTAAACAATAAAATAAAAGCATATATCACGTCATTGTCTATCTCCATATTTTTCCTCATGCACATTAAGTTGCTTTTCCTTAGACTTGGACTGTGTATAATGAAAATATACTCTTTGCTGCAAAACAAAAACTTCAATTTGTTAACTTCCCACATGTTATTGACATTATGTAATATTAAAGTATATGGCGCTTACTATTTGGCACACCCTAAAATTCTATTTAGCACACCCAAACATTCGTCACGTAACTATTGTCTACATTCGTCACGAAGGTTCTATAAACATTCGTCACGAAGGTATGGAAAACATTCGTGACGAATGTTTTCAAAACCTTCGTGACGAAGGTTAGTCATACCTTCGTGACGAATGTATTAATTTTGCAGATATAAAAGAGATTTTTTACCCAACCCTAATGTAACTTCTTCTTCTCCATTATACTCGTTTTCGGCGCAGCTACAACAAGTTCACAACACCATTCTCTACAATTCTTCATCTCTTTCACTACAATAATCAACAAATCAAAGCAATAAGGTAATTTCTAACTCTCTTTTGCATTAATTTTCCATGTTTGATGAATATATGTCAAAACCATTGAAATGGGGTGATTAAACTAGATTGATATGTGTATTAAGCATGTTTTTTTAGTTCAATTGGTGTTTGTTTATGTGTAATTGAGAGTTGTTTCAAATTTTAGATATAATCCCTAAAATTGATATTTGTTCATGAATTAGGGTAAATTTGATTTGATTAAGAAACTTATGGAATGAAATGATTTAGGGGCTAATGTGTTTGGATACCTTCATAAACTGTTTTTGTGCTTCAAATTGTGCAAATTTTGTGCAAATACATTCGTCAGCGGATATGTTGGCACTTCTGCGTTTTTGCAATATTGCAAAAACCTTCGTCACGAAGGTTTGATGAAGATTCGTCACGAATGTCCAGTATACATTCGTGACGAAGGGTTCCTGGTTCTTCGTGACGAAGGTTATAACCAGATTCGTCACGAAGGTTTAGTATACATTCGTCACGAATGTATACTGGACCTTCGTGACGGATGTTTTTGCATATTTGTGAAGTTTTTTTGTTTTGTTTTGTTGGTTTGGTATGCGTAAATTTTGAAAATATTATGTTACTGTAGATGCATCCGTCTTCTAGAAGTGCCCGGAAGAATGCGCGTAATCAAACTCGTGAAGAGATCGTGGCTGGAGGAAGGCCCGCTTATCAGCCCAAGCCGAGGAAGAGGCGTGGAAGAGCTGACGAGGGTACAAGTGCAAGTGAAGAGGTCCCAGAACCTTCTTGGCATGAACAACAACTGCTAGCTGACCCTAGTGCATATTCGAACCTTTACGAGAACATGGTTAGTTAATCTGAAATTCACATTATATTACTGTTTTTTGTTTTTATTAAATTAATAGTTTATCAAATTTATTTTATTACAACAGCAAATCTCGATGACTCCAACGTATGAGGCAGATTATCCAACTTGGAGTCCGCAGAGTGCTGTAAGTATTAGTTTAAAATTTAATATATAGTCGATTATGAGTGAAAGTTGTACATTTTACTAATAACCAAATTTTTTTGTAATAGATCCCTACGTGGGTTCCCCCCTCTTCTCCACAAGTCGCATGGGATGAAGCAGTAGGACGTCAACAGGCCTTTCAGCCAGAAACACCAGAATGGCAATCTGGTCCAACTGCTTCCTGGGCTGAAGGACAGTTTGAGGGCCATTACGGGGGGGTCGATCTTAATGAACATGGCGATGAGAAAGACGAAATTTACCCGAAGTTACAGTGGGCTGTGCCTGGAGGTCCTAAGGAGATAGACTTGCTGCATAGCTTCAGCGGGCACACTGCTTATATGGTTTGGCAAGGACATGTAAGTAAATCTATCACCTTTGGTTGAATTGTTAATTGCGTAATTTCCATGCTTCGTTAATTTAGACATGATTTGTTAATTGATTTAAAAGTACTTAAAATTTTTTTGAAATATGATAAATAGGAGAGACCGCAATTGAGAAATACGGTCAGAAAAGAGGGTTTGAAAAAATGGAAGTTACAGGGCGACTATCCTTGGGTTTCGTTGGCTAGGGCTTCTGGTTTGTCACATTTGCAGACCCTCATGTATCCCAACCACGACCAAGGGTTGATCAATGCATTTGTTGAGCGGTGGCAGCCAGAAACAAATTCTTTTCACTTGCCATTTGGTGAAATGACAATCACCCTATTAGATGTGCACAAGATTTTGGGTATCCCTATAAACGGAAAGGGCATGGGATTTCGCACATCTGCTGATGGAGTTGGCAAAGCTGACACGAAGGCTGTAATGGTCAACAGAGCAAAGAAGGCTTTTGGTATAGATTTACTTGACAGAAGAGTCAAAGCTGGTAATGAAGTTTCACCGGAGCTTTTGAGGGAACAATGCATGGCAGTGGATAATGAGGGGAACTTTGAAATGGATCAAGTCTCAATCGCTAAGGGTTGGTTGACATACTTGTTGGGAATGACATTGTTTCCTGACAAGACGTCGTACATGATCAAGTTGATTCACCATGAATGGCTTAATGATATGGCAAATATCCATGGTGTGTCTTGGGGTTCGGGTGTGTTGTGTGCTTTGTATGGACAACTGGGTAAATACTCCCGCAGAGATTGTGCAACGATGTCTTTCTGTTACACCTTGCTGATGGTATGTTTGTCTTTAATTATATGCACTGATTTGAATACTGTTTCTTTTGTTTTCCTTAGTTTTGTTTGATGATGTAGGGTTGGATCTATTTGTACTTTCCTGCTTTTGCCCCTCCACAAAACTATGAGTGGGATGACACAATGCCATATGCAGCCAAATTTGATTTGTCTGAAAGACCGGACAATCGTCGCAACTACAGAGAGGAGCTAGACAATATGAGCATAGAAGGGGTATGATTATTGCAAACTGGCTGTTAATTTGTTATTGTACTTTTGAACTTGTTTTAATGATTTATGTACAACAGGTTGAGTGGCAACCATATGGACGCCTAGATTTTCGTAGAGAAGAACTTCGGCCGGCTTTCTTTCATGGGATCCTGCATGTTTTGGAGAAGACCGAGCCTCACATGCCACTTCGAGTTTGCAGACAATTTGGTCGAGTTCAAGGTGTGCCAATCCCTCCCATTCAACCAATTAAAGCTAGAAGGTGTGGAAACAATCGTAAGTACGTAGTGGAGTATGATCCCACCAACTGGAGTTGGGAGCAAAGGGAGAACAACTCTGTAAGCTTATGGGAAATGGGTGTAGAAGCAGATCCTCCATCTCTCTGCACTGATGATTACTTGGAGTGGTACTTGGCTCATACTCATCCAATAATCTCTCCTTATACTAAGGAGCAACTCATGCAGGTTTGTAATTAATCTTCAAATTCTATAAATCTATAACATAATCAATGTCTGACTTAATTTATTTTGCACTTCACTGTAGGCAATTCGGACTTCTGTGTACAATCTGGAGCCGTATCGAGATGCAGATAATGAGGAGGAGTATTCCCGTATGAAAGACGCTGTTTGTCACACTTTGGATGGGTTCTATCCTTTCCTTGACTAGGTTGGATTGATGTTGGTGTTGGATTTAGTTTGTGCTTCAGTTTTAAGAACATGCTTTGTAGTGTTTGAACGAATTACTTGTTATTTGGTTTGTTTGCAATTGTCTGATCCAAATCAATGTCCGGCCCAAAACGCCATTTCACACTTATCCAAATCAATATCCAACCCATCAAATGTAGATCAGAAGATGGTGCGTTACAGCTGATAGCATCCAATTCATATACGGGTTTGGTGTGTATTGGATGATATCTTGCAACAGGGGAGCTAAAGGACTCGACGAGGGACGCAGCGAGCGAGGAAAAGAAGAAAGATGGTTCTGCACGGTTTGTAGCAAACCGTACAGGATTGCTGCAAACCGTGCAGATCAGCAGAAGATGTTGCAGCCGTCCAGTAAAACGGCACGGTTTGCTACAGACCGTGCAGGATTGCTGCAAACCGTGCAGATCAGCAGAAGATGTTGAAGACGTCAAGTAAGTGTGTTACAGCTGTTGCTAGCTGTAACTCACTTACCTTCAACTCTATATAAAGGACATTTCAGCATGGAATAAGCAACACATTTCAACTTAATACAGAAAAAAAATTATGGATCCAGGAGGGAAGCTCTGTTGGTGCAACAAAGTGCCAACTGAACAGACTTGTACTGAGCAATTCAATCATGATAAGGTGAACTACGGGAGAAGATATTGGGGATGCCCTGATAGGACGTGGAACTCGATTGATGAAGATGGAGGGTGCAAATACAAGCATTGGATCGACCGTCCATACTCAGGTCGAGCAAGGGTGGTTATAGAACAGCTGAATGAGGATAATTTGTTTCACTCTACAGAGGCCGCTGGACTGCAAGAGCTAACGGAATTGTTGAGGGCAATGTCAAAAAGCCTAAACGACGACGTAACTGAACTTCAGGAGAAAAATGCTGAGCTCATGGATGAAAATGCTGCACTTGCCGCGGAGAAGCAGGCCTTAGTTGATGAGAAGTTTGGAGCAAGTTGCAGTGGGACTAAGTAGTTTAATGTTTGTTTAAGTTTCTGTTTGTTTACGTTCTTGTTCGCTTCAGTTGTTGTCTGTTTAAGTTGTTGTTTGTGTAAGTTCGATCACTTTCCAGTTTCTTGTATCCAACTACTTCTCTAAGTGAGTCCAAATACATGCAAACATTAAAAATCTTAGTCATTACAACTCCTAAACAATCCATTTCGACTCAATCTTAACCGCTAAGATTAATTACGTTGTTGCCTTTCTTGTTTCTTGTTGGGGCTCTAGGCCTTCTGTACGCCGCTAGTTGCTCAGTAAAAGGGTCTATCAAGGAGCGAGCTGCCGGTGAACAGTGACGATGCCACATATGATAAACTTCAGGTAATGGAGAGTCATCGGCAATTGGCATCTACAATAAGGCAAATGAATGATTTACAAGACAAATGTACGAGGTATTGATTTCAAAATATAAACACCAAATTGATAGAGTGAGTTAGAAATTACCGAAACGAAGTGTCTTTCATCTTCAACAAGGGCAATGCAACATATGGGCAATTTCTCTCCTGGAGCGATGTTGTCGTCCAATACTATAGGCAAATATGTTTGCCAAATTGATTTCGCAAGCACAACCAATGCACAATTGAAAGTCGTAGCTACTACACACCCCATCGCCGGGACTTGTAACCATGTCTCTTCGGGTGCCATCTCTCCTGGTCCAGTCCAAGCTAGATTTGTAACTGCTCTCAAAACATCAGGCGTTTCAACTGGCAATACCCAACAAGCTTGCAACCCGTTATTCCAATGTGCAAATGTCGTTTGAGCCATTTCAGATCTAACTCTCCTCCAATTATCTTGGTCCCACCCTAATTGTTGTGCTATAGCTCTGTATCCACAATTTCCATCAGCGACAATGGGATACCAACCTTGCACGTAGGGACGCATGCATGGAGGTACGAGAGCATTATACTTTGTAAGCTTCTGCAAAGCCCACTGACCACTCTTACCCTTCCCGTATGAAGTCGATTTTTGCTTCTTTGGAGGCGTTTCTTCAAGTGTTGCATCAGTGTGCTCCCAATGTGAAGGTTGTCTTTTCATTGGATTGTACTCTTTGTTTGGAGCTCCTGGAGGTCGTCCCTTCCCCCTTTTCACACGAGCTGGCTCCTGTAGGTTGGTCATTTGGGGGTTACCTATTGCCAAACACTTCATTGCACACTCGTGTTGGTCATAAGGTGACATTCCCTCCCATTGCTCAGCCATAAACTCATCCATCAAGTTTCTGGCTACTACCCTCCGCACTTGTAATTCGTCTTCAGTCTCTACTTCTTTCAAAGTCAATGTCCTCCAAAAGGCATGAACCGCTTCAACTGGAATTGGTTCTTGACGCCTCACATATTCATAAATGTCATGCACACATAGCAATCCATCTCTCATCCTTATTACGCATTCACAATGATCAAGATGCATGCCGTATTCCCCTTTCTTGTATTCAGTTAGCAAGCGACTCAAACAAGTATAAGACACTCTGTATTTAAGAAGCTTGAAGAGATCAACGTCTGTAATGTTACTTACAGTCTTTTGCTGACTTTCATTGAAAGTACCCAAGATCTCCTTGAACTGATTGCGCATCTTCGCATTGTATCTTTGAAACACAGTGTCTATCTTCTGGCTTGGCAGTGACAAATAATTTTTGAAGCTAGAATGTTCACTTTCAACCCTGCATAATAAAAACAATTTTTTATAACAACAAATATAAAGGTAACATAATTTGCAAAACAATCTCAAACGTAATCACATTACTAACCTGTTTGTGGTGTTGGAGCCTAATGTAAAGATTTTATCCACATAGATCGAAAGAAATCTATTGCCGTAGGGGTTTAGCCAATTCTTCTTCAGGTACCTAATCTCAGATGGATATGCAGCCCAATCTTGTTCAATACGCCCCAACTGAATGTTGTATGCCAAATCTGTCGACTGTTTGAATAAGTTAAGACAGTCACTTGCAAAATGGGTCCCCCTTGCTTGTGACCGCATTGCTAGCTTAGCATGGTCCTCAATGTTCTTTTGGATGTGCCGCCTACAGAGGAGGAAAGTAGAATCTGGAAAGATCCTATCCAAAGCGTTCATCAAAGCTTTCTCTCGATCAGTGACTAAGCAAGTTGGCGTCATCTTAACAACCCTAAACAACTCAGCCAATTGATACATGCACCACGCGTAGTTTTCTTCTTTCTCTTCTGACACGAAAGCCCCAGCAACGACATAGTTCTTCCACGTTGATGTTATTCCAACAATCTCTATGAAGGGCATGTTGTACCTTTGCAAAATAGTACATTACTATAAGAATTTATAGAGTTAAAACAAACATAAGACTTTTTAACTTAATTATACTTACTGAATTGTGCTGTATGTTGCGTCAATCAACATTACGTATGGAAACGCCTTAAGCAGTTTCATCGACTCTGCGCTTGCGAAGAACACATCTGTGATCTTATTTGTCACTTCATCGCTCTTGTGTCTTACGAAGTAGTTCAACTCCTTCGAACGATAGAAGAATTCTTGGATCACAGTTCTTCCCTCCATCCTCTCTGTTCTGAACTTGTTACAAAAGTTGTACACTTGTGACTTCTTAGTCATGTTGTCAGGAGATTCATTGAGCCTTGTGTACATCTGTATTGGTCTAGCATTTCCCTTCCTCATGTCTAGTAACACCTTTTCCTCCTTAGGTGTAAGTCTTCCAGCAAATGCGTTACCGTGTAAGGATTCACCAATAATATGGTTGTGAGTTCCATGATCAGCCCTTATGATCCATTCCCCATTTTCAGTCTCTCTACATGCAATCTGAAATTTGCAACCACATTTCTTTGTGTGGGTGAATTTCCTAGTTCTCCCAACTGAATCAGGAATGTAATGTCCACTGCGCTCGCATTTAAGCCAAGACCTTCCTAACTTCCCTTTGAAGTCAGTTCTACCAACCTTCAACATGAAGTTATGAGTTTTACCAATATCTCTTGCCCACTGTTCTGCTTCTGCTCTTGAGCTGAAGATCTTATCAGTGACGAAAACTTCTGAATAATCTAATGATATATGTGAGTCCTCATAAGGCACAACACTGTCAAACTGTGGTACTGTCTTCAATTTCGGGAAATACTCAATGTCTTGATATGGTTGCGATAAAGATTGGTATTCAGGAACATTAGACCAATCAGTTTGATGAGAATGATATGGAGGAGGTTCAAGCTGAGAGACTATTGGCGGAATATCAAAATCCAAACCAAGATCAAACGAAGGCACTCCATGAGGTCCCAAAGGAATATCGGCATTGATCGATAAGTTTCTTAAACGATTGAACGCTGGACTATTATTCTGTAAAAACAACAAAATAAATAAAACTGCATTCAGAAACCAGATTTTTATACCTTCGTCACGAATAAATCATAAACCTTCGTCACGGATAAACGCACTAGTTACGTGACGAAGAAATTTGCACATTTCTTGTGCAAATACCTTCGTCACGAAGGTTTCCCATACTTACGTGACGAAGGTTTCTATTAGTTTCGTGACGAATGTACATTTTACCCCATTTCAAAATGTTTTTTACACTTTTTTACCCCTAAATTCGAATCAAACCCTAAATTCCAACACAAACACAAATTTTCACACAAACCCTAACTTCAACATCATATTCCAATTTCCACACAAACACAAATCATGCTCCTAGTATGTAACAACTAAAATAAACATATTACAACTTGATTTTCACACATTCAACACAAACAACTAACTTCAAACTATTCAATTTCATAAAAAAACATATATTTTACCAACAAACCCTAACATTAACATTATTAAAAACAACTATAACATACCTCATTGTAGTGCCCCCACGATGGACCATCTTCATCAACATTTTGGTGTATGTAATCATCCCAATTTGACATTTTCAATTGAACAATGTGTTTGAATGAATGTGTTTAGGGTGAAAACTAGATTGATAGTTGAAATGAAGAGGTAGAAGAAGCAGTGGTTCGTATATATGAATGTAAAGATGGTAATTAAATGCAGTTGGTGTGGATTAGACATAATAGCTTCACTTTTGCAGATATAGCTACCTTCGTCACGAATGTTTTATGGTTATTCGTCACGAATGTTATCTAGACCTTCGTCACGAAGGTTAATAATAGATTCGTGACGAATGTATAGTGAAATACATTCGTGACGAAGGTTTGGTCAAATACATTCGTGACGAAGGTATGGATGACATTCGTGACGAAGGTATGGTAAAATACATTCGTGACGAATGTATGGGTGTGCTAAATAAAATTTGAAGGTGTGCTAAATAAAGGCTTTGTAAATATATTGTTACCTGTCATTTCCTTCATCACTGTTCAACCATTGTAAAGAATTTTTTCATCAGCCGTCAATGCAGCTGTAATGTTACATTGTCTTTCCTTAAACGACGATATTGTGCTTGCAGAAGGAAATTTCTCCCTCTTAGTATGAAGCTCTTCTTTGGATTTGCACGTAAATCTCACATGACAAATATTCATTACACACATTCATACACCAATTAGTTAGTTCATCTGTCAACTGTGGGAACTATACAAGTATTAGATGATGCACGGACACGAACTAGATGATGCACCAACACCTATTGTTTGATGCACCAACATGAACTAGATGATGCACCAACATTAACTAGATGATGCACCAAAACAAACTAGATGACGCACCAACACCAACTATCTGATGCACCAACATAAACTTACAGTAATGAACTTTATAAATTATTATTTGAAGTTTTATACCTTTTTTGGTTAAGCGGATTTGTCCTTCTGAGCTTCAACCACCTCCATTTGATCTTCAGCCTCCATTTGTGTAGCTACCCCCTTTCCTTTATCTGTAACAACATCTACTTCCATTTGTTCAACAACATCCTTTTCAGTCCCAACAACAGCTTCCTCTTGATCTACACTCTTTTCCTTTTCTTTTTCAACCTCCTTCTCTTTTTCTATTGTGTCTTCTCCTTCATCTACGTCCTCACAAACAGCTTGCCCTTGTTCATTTTGTTCATCTGTTACGTCCTTCCCTTTGCTTGTCTCCTCTTCCTTCTTAGTTAGATCTTTCTCCCCAACTTCCTGCTAATTACCTTCATTCTCACCTTTTTCTTCCAGCCCCTGCTCCTGTTGTTGTTCTACTTGTTTCTCTTTCTCGGTTGCCCCAGTTTCAAGAACATCCATATATTCACTCTCCCTCTTAGTTGTTTACTCTTGCAATGCTCTTGAACCTGGTCTACAACACTCTCCTCTGGCACGTCCTCAGTATCCCTTTCATTATTCACCTTGTCAGAACCATCTTCAGCCGCCACTTCCTGGTCTTGTTCAATAACAATGTCTTTCTTCGGTAATTCCTCCTCCTGCACCTATCCCAGCCCATGCTCCTGTTGTTGTTCTACTTGTTGCTCTTTCTCTTGCCCCAGTTTCAAGAACATCCATATATTCACTCTCCCTCTCAGTTGTTTACTCTTGCAATTGCTCTTGAACCTGGTCTACAACACTCTACTCTGGCACGTCCTCAGCATCCCTTGCATTATTCACCTTTTCAGAACCATCTTCAGCCGCCACTTCCTGGTCTTGTTCAATAAAAGTGTCATTCTTCGGTAATTCTTCCTCCTGCACCTCATCCTAAACCTTTTTGGTAATGTCTTCTTCTTCTTGAACACTCTCAGCAACACTTTGCTCTTGTAACTCCTCAAAAACTTGGGTGCTAGCAGCATCTTGCACCGCCTCGGTAGATCCCTCAACATTTGTTGTAGGTTTCGACCTCACGGGAGAGAAACGTAGGTCAAAACTAGGAATTTATGGACCAATATGCAATAATAAAGAAAAACTAGGTATTAGCTGATGCACCAAATAGTGATGACCTATGCACCAAAGCTCAACAACTCATGCACCAATGTTCAACAACCAATCAGCAACTAGTATTTATTAATGCATAAAAAATCGTACACTCATGCACCTATTTTCATTAACACGTGCATCAAAGACAATTCACTCATGCATTAAAGTTTACCATGTAAAGTCAATTACTTGTCTTTTCCTTTTGGTATAAATAGTGGTCCCTTTTGGTTTTTTTTTTTACCTTAAATCTTCTTTTGCAGCAAGGCTCGAACCAGCTCCCACATTCTCAGTGTCTTTTGAGATTTTTTCCAGCAAATCTGTAAATCTTGGCTTGTACATGTTGCGATTGTGTTCTTCTTGTTCTGCAATTGTCTTATCCACCCCCTCCATACACTTGACTGCTAAACCCTAGAACTCTGTGTTCTGGGATGGTTGTTCCTCCTCCTCCTCAGGCATCACTTGTTGTTCAAGCTTCCCATTAATTATTTTTTGAACCTCATGGTTCACAGCTTGCAATACTGCACTCTTCTTCAACCTTTGGGGAATTTGTTTCTTCTGCAACAAAAGTTCTCGTACATTCAGAGCAATGTTCTCAATCTTCGTCATGTAGCCGACCATGAAAGCCCTCAATTCTTCATTTGTCTCTCCTACAGGTTGTGGTTGAAATTAGATGTCAACTTCTTCTTCTTGATGCTCCTCTTCCCTCACGTTTACATTCGTTCTGAAGCTAGGCCGACCTAGAAGTATTCCATTTCCAAACCCACCATGCATGATTTCCTCATCCTCCCTATTTTTCAGCATGTTTGTGGTTCAATTGTAGATAATTGAAAATCTTCTAGTTATTGTTCGACCTTTCCATCTCAATCTATCAACGTAAATCAACTATGTAAAATAAGAAAACAAAATTAGTTCCTAATTAGATGATGCAACAACACACACTATCTGGTGCACCAAAACCAACTAGTTGATGCACCAACTCATACCGGTTGATGCACCAACTCACACCGGTTGATGCACCAACACCAGCTGGGGTGATGCACCAACTCATAATGGTTGATGCACCAACACCAACTGGGTGATGCACCAACTCTTGCTGGTTGGTGCACCAACACCAACTGGGTGATGCACCAACTCTTGCTGGTTGGTGCACCAACACCAACTGGGTGATGCACCAACTCTTGCTGGTTGGTGCACCAACACCAACTGGGTGATGCACCAACCCTTTTTAGTCATGGAACTAATCTCAGTACTCATATATCATTCAATATAAATGCCAAAAATAAGAATTTATTTTTTACCTCGAGTCAGAGCAGTGCACAATCAATAAGTGACTTGTAGAGGAATGAGCTCCAGTTGCTTATTTGATCAACATCCTCCAGCAATTCTAGAATGTTAATCTTTAGTGAACCACTTCCATAGGATGCAATGATTGTGTTGACAAAAAGAAGAATGAAGTATCTCTTGAACCATGGCCCTCCATTATATGATTTCATCTTGTTGAAGACTTAAGTTGGTGAGAGTTTCTTGATATCCCTCCTTGGATAATCCTCCTCTAGTTTCTGCAGCATCATGGATTTGTGAGTTTTTTAGGCTCCACAACTTCAATGTCTCCTTTGGGAATACCAAGATAGTCATGCCCATCATTTTCTGTTACTACAATCTTCCTTCCATATCCGAGTTTGATTGTAGAATTGAGTGGGTGGATTTGCTGCAGACATAGTGCGCTAGCCGCATAGGCGTTTACTTGTTATCCCAACAAACAATATTACCAAATCCCATTTAATTTACATCATTCCTATGACTATAAGTGAATTCAGTGGCTGAAAGCACGTAGTTTATGAAAAGGAAGGGCGATGTTCTGCACTTCAGTGTAGCATAATCATTTCTCATTTTTTTAATGCCCCTTTTATTCTCGGGCTTTTGCAGTTTGGATTTCATTACAAACACCTTCTCCCCCTTCTTTGTCTTCTTGGGATTAGGCGTGTCCATCTTCCCTTTCCCTTTTTTGTCTGCAGCAGGGCTCCCCCCTTCCTTTTCCAATACTTCTCTTTCTAGCTTGACAAGCATTTCAGCTTCCAAATCTCCCTCTCTTCACTGTCATCTTTGTGCAAGAGCTTTTGCTTCTTTGATCTTTGTTTTCCAGTAGCGACAAACTTTTTCCTCTTCCCTTGTTGTTAGGATGTGTCAACTTCTTCTCCACTTTCTGTTATCATAAAAAAGCACACATAGATCATTAATAAAATGGCAGAGAATACATATAACAGTGATGCACCAACGCATTCAAGGTGATGCGCCAACCCACAATAGGTGATGCACCAACCCTACTAGGTGATGCACCAACCCACACTTGGTGATGCACCAACCTACACTTGTTGGTGCACAAACTAATACTAGGTGATGCACCATCAACATAGATTATTAATACAATGACAGAATGATTAGTGTTTACCATCAAGTGGAGTTGATTCTTCCTGGTACTCAGATGATGTTGATGGTAGCTCTTTTTCTTCCCTCATTGTTAAAAGTTTTTTTTTTTACCGGAAACCACCCGTATGATGTCCTATATTGCTCAAAACCACCCTTATGTTGCAATATTACCGGAAACCACCCTTATGAACCACTATGTCACTCAACAACCACCCCTCTCTAACTTCCGTTAAATATTTATGACACGTGTCATATTATAATATTATTTTATTCAAAATTACCGAAACCACCCATTTAAAATCTTATAATGAAATTTTTCCATGTCTTCAAATTTTTGGACCGTTTATGTAATTCCTAAAAAGATTATTTCTGTAATTACTGAAAAAGTGATTAAAACCCCCAAATTACATCTTCTTCCCCAACATCCACATAAACCCTAAATCCTAAAATCTCAAATAAAATATTTATTTCTACCCCTTTACCATTATCTCTTCGTTTAATCCTAACCCAGATGAAACAAATATTGCAAATCTAATTAATGAGAGGATTGAATCTCTAAAATTTGATTTCATTTCGTAATTTGGGGCCCCGCAATCTCTGAACGAAATCGAACCGCACGATATCAGCGACGCTAGAGTCGACGACGGCTTCATCTCCCGCCTCCTGGAAACTGCTCGCCTGCCGTCCGATAAGAGACGGTTTGGTTGGACGATGACGATGGAAGAAGTCTACCGCCGCTGGCTTTCATCAACGATTCTAATGTCTCTGGCTTTCATCAACGCTTTCATACATTACATACATAAAAAACATTTCTAAACAACAATATATATATATATATATCTTCACATGGAAAGCAATTTACTCATGCACCAAACACTCTTGTGTGATGCACCAACACACACTAAATGATGCACCAACACATACTATGTGATGCACTACAACACATACCATGCAACAAAACATTAGATGCACCAAAACACAGTAGATGATGCACCAAACCCTATTACATGATCCACCAACACATTTGATGCACCAAAAGACAGTAGATGATGCACCAAACCCTATTACATGATCAACCAAAATATTTGATGCACCAAAACACAGTAGTTGATGCACCAAAACCTATTATATGATCCCACAACACATTCGATGCACCAACACCTCATATTCGTTAAAGAAAATGAATAAACATTATATCAAGTGAACACCACATGCAATTTTAAGGATCTATAAACAGTTAACACTAGATCTATCCATGCATACTGTATAAAATCCATAAACATTTGATGAAGTGAATAACAAATGCACTTTACAACCAAAATTCTATAGTGGGGTTTATACCTGCCATTCCTGAGGCGATTTTTGATCTCATTCTTGTTGTTGTTGTTGTTGATGATGATGATGATTTGTGCTGATTTATCCAAAATCGTCGGCAAATCTGTTCGAATCACCTTGAGTTGCTCGAAGTCGCGCTAAACAACCTCCTTCTTCCTTCTAGGGTTTGAACTCGAAATCGGCTCGAGAATCGTTTGCTTTTGCACTCGAAGAAGATGTGTGATCGAGAGAGAAGATGAAGAAGATGTGTGATCGAGAGAGAAAATCAACAGAGAGAGTGAAGGTGAGAGAGAAGGCGAGAGAGAAGTCGAATGGTTATGAGAGTAAGACGAACGATTTATTTTGGAGCCGAGAGAGAGAAGGCGGTAGTTTACTTTTTGAGTTTTTGGGTGTTAATTATATATAATGCGTGTCTCTAAAACCGATGAGGCCCACTAGCAAAACCTCTTATAGTTACTAGCCCTTGGATCTTACTCCATCATACGGATGAAGTAGATCCTTAATCTTACTCTAAGAGAGTCCTCACCGGAATTAGACCTATAAAAGTTAGCCGAAATTAGGGTTTTCTTGTCTCCATATTTAGGCCCAATTGTATACTCCGTCTCGTGCACCACTTGTTCTTGTTGCCGGATTTTGATACTTCAGGGTTTCACCCAAAACTGAACCGTTTGCAAACAAATTGCATATTAATACCAATTTATTCTGTTAATAAATAAGTGTTTGTATCTTTGACCAAGCAAACTTTGAGTTTTATATGATTTTGTATAAAAGAAAATGAAAATATAATGTCAATTTTCTGTAATCATAAAGTTTTATTGTTAAAGATGTTCTTAAATTTTTTTGGTAGAGCTTACATTTTTTTTTCTTATGTGATCTTCTTCAACATCAAGAAAGCTTGACAAATTTTATGTAATTTTCACAACTTCTAACGATAACTATTTATTCAATTCTAATTTCTATTCCAGTTCAATACCCCTAAAAAAGTCTCATAGGAGGTTCTTATCTCCATTTGAGACTGAAACGAATTGAACATCCTATTATTTTCTCAAATACTAACTAAACATTCAAACTCGTCTATCACTTTACAAGTCTATCACCCGACTATTTAATCCCACTCCAATAACCATCTTTTACATGCTTGATACCGATATGCATTAATTTAAAGACTAAGCAAGGCGAGAAAGCTTTAGCGAGAACACTAATCGAACGTGGAGAAAACAACGTTTGGAAGGTTATAATGGGAGTATGATCTCACGTATATTAGTGATTCCATTAGGGATGCACATCAGACCGGATTTTTTGAAACCTTGGACCGAAGACCGGACCGGACCGGACCGGATGGGATTTTTTGAAACCTTGGACCGAAGACCGGACCGACCGGTGTCATCCGGTCCGGTCTGATTCCGGTGCGGTTTGATTCTGGTCCGGTCCGATTCCAATCCGGTCCGGTCTTGGACCGGAATTTCTATTTCTTTTATTTAATACTTTTTAATAATTAAAAATATTATATTATATTTATTCTTATTAATATATTGTATAGTTTAACATTATATTAATTTATTTTTCTTAAAAATATAACTTTTAATACTATTATATATATTATTTATATATAAAAATAATAAAATATAACAAAACCGGTCCGGTCCAATCCGAGTTTTGGACCGGACTGGACCGAAACCGAAATAAGGAAAATCTTTGGACCGGGTACCGAACCGAAATATATTCGGTCCAGTCCGGTCTATTCCGGTCCGGTCTAGTCCGATTTTCCGGTCCGGTCTGGAAATGTACACCTCTAGATTCCATTCAGAGGCGGAGCGAAGGGAGCAGGGGCAGCGACCTCCCCTCTTTCGAGCTCCGAATTATCGAGAATGAGTATTTTTTGATAAAACATGAAATATATATTTATTAAATGTAATACTTTATGACACTAAACTTTTTTAGTTGGTAAATGCTCGACAAAACTACCATGTGGTTAGGAGTTATGTACTACTCCCTCTGTCCGTGTATATAGTTCTGATATACAAAATATGATGTCCTTATAAATTGTTCTCGTTTCTTCTTTTAGCCCATTTATGGCAAATTATTTTTCCAAAAATAACCTCATAGAATATTGAGTATTTACCTTCTACTACCCCTTCCTATTAAATTCTCTCTACAGCCCATCCACCAAATTAACTCCATTAAAGTCTCTGCAGCCCATTCTTCTCCAATATCACTCCTCTTCTCCCGTTTACGAACCCTAGATCTGAAACTTTTTTTCCTCTTCTATCAATTGAAGATCGAAGACTAGAGGTATTTTTTTATTTTTTTTTTCATGTCTCAATCTCTTTCTCTCTTCAGAAAACCGATTTAATGTCTATCAATTTTGGGGGTTTTGTGTTGTTGTATCCTGTTGGTTGATCTAAACCTAGATCTGAGCTCTATTGAATCAATTCGTTTCTCTTCTCAAGTTTGATTCGGATTCAAGCTTTAATTTTAATGTTTATTGTTGCTGTTATAGTTTTTGTCTGCTGCTAGGGTTCTAAATTAGTGTGTTTATTGAACTCCTGTGTTTTTTTGATGTCTCAGTTTTTTTCGATGTCTCAGTTTTTTATTCAAGCTCTAATTCGGATTCAAGCTCTTATTTTCCATGTCTCAGTTTTTTTTATGGATTAATTTCTTCCTCTGTTTCTCTTTTTAAATGAGTGTGTTTATTGAACTCCTTTTTGCATGAACAAACCCTAGATCTGAGTAGATCCGAGTTCTTCTTTGTTTTGATTCTAACCCCCTTCTCTTGTTCTTGTTTGTAGTCTCAAAATTTTCTGTTTGTTGAAGATGAGTTCGGGTTTTGTGGTTGCTTCTGACAATTCTGGAGGTCTCGACTCCTATGCTTCACACTCTTGCTCTGATGGTCAATGTGAGTGGCCTAGACACCTGGTGATGACCATTTGCTGCCTCTGTTTGTTGTTGTTGAGTATCCTGTTGATTTGCTTCCATCTCTACATCTGGTTCATTGAGATCAAATGGAAGCTCCTCTTCTTCCATGTCTCCTGGTTCATCATTTAGATCAAAAGGAAACTCAGAATTACTCATGTCTGAAGGCCTCAAGAGTTGGCAATGATGCAGTTTTATCTCTGTTTTTTGTAATGTTTCACTACTTTTGTGTTTTTAGTAGGTGAGTAAATGTTGTACAGGAGCAGTAAATGCTTGATGAACTTGTTTTTATACTGGAAAGAGAATGAGAGAGAATAAGGAAGGTGAGTTTAAGGCTCAATCCGTGTGCTTCTTATCCTGTAATTTGATTGGTTGCTAGAATTAACTTTGAGAATAATGGTCTATTTCCACTTATACAGCTGGTTACAATTGCAGATTTTGAATTAATGAGCCATTAAAAAACTCAATTTATGTTGTACGTCTGCAGTACATTTAATGTTAAGCCTGTTTGCTTTTTTCTCCTTAATAAGTGTGCAAAATGGCTAATAGGAACTATATTCACGGATAGAGGGAGTACTTTTTCCTACTTTAAATACTCCCTCCGTCCCACTTTGTTTGTCCTCTTACGCGTTTACACACTTGTCAATGCATGTTTTGCGTCGTTAATATCTCTAACTACATATATTATTAAAAATTATAAAATCTTGATATTGTTAAAGTATTAAATGAGACGAATCAAACAAGACCCTACATGACTATATTAATACACAAAGATTGAGAATAATCGAGCAAATTGCGTTAATAGGTGAATAGTGTCAAATTTCGTCATAAGACAAACAAAGTGGGACAGAGGGAGTATTATTTTAAATTTTAATACACTTTTTTTCTTAGTTTTTTATAGCACTTGCAAAATTCAAAGTGTTAAATGTTTTAATTAAACATTCATACTATAAACTAAATAAATAATTTATGTTATAAAAAATTTCCGTCCCCTAAAACTAAAAATCTAGGGAGAGAGTGTGTTTCAATGACCATTTTAAAGTTTTAATTAGGAAAACTAGTCCTTAGTAGTTTTTGTTAAAGAAAATAAATTCATTGATTTCCTCTCTCCGCTCCGGATAAGAAGTTAGTTTCTAAATGAGTTATTTTTTTAATAAAACATACAAAATATGATTCCATTATATATTTACGTAATATAAATGTATCATGTAACATACTATTGTTATAATTGTGTATGTTTTGGATGGGATGGAAAATTGAAAAGTACCAAGGGTCTATACAAAGGTAATGATTCAAAAGTTGAAGTTTATTTCTAAATGGGGTTTCTGGTTATTTGTCTCGATCTCTGGATATCAGTTTCCTGTGTGCATTGCAGCAACAACAACCCACATGTGTGGTTCCGAAATCCCGGTCGATCGATTTTCTGCATGATGGATAACTTACAACTCATTTTTTAATTTTATAGTACAATGTTCTTTTTTTACCTTCGGAAAACTGTATCTATAATACACAAATGCATGATTGATGTTTATTACTGTTATGTGTATGATTCGTATGAATGTATTCATAATTTGTATGTCATTCAATCGTTAATAACTTAACATTGTTGATCTTTTTTTTAAACCATATAGCGGATTCTTTTTCAAAAATACTAGCCCTATGGAGGCCATGCGATGCATGATCCCAATGCTACAGTGCTTGACTTAATTTTTTATTTCTAATGTTGGTGATTTTGGTCATTTACATGGTTTTTGTGTAGTAACATTTGTTGTATTATTGGTGGGGCACACTTATTGTGCTTATGATTGTTTTCGTTATGCTCTACTTTCGTACTTCAACCGGCGTGGATTCCTCTGTAGCAAAGGCGTGAAGAGGGAGAGAGAAAAGAACTTTTTTTATTTTATCTTTATATATTGATAGACAGAATAATTCCTTATGTACTTACAAAAACATGTGTTTCCTTGGTTTTTTTTGTTGGATGTGTGAGTGTTATTGATTTTGTTTCTAGGTTACATGTGCGTAGGAATGAGCACTCATCAAACCCAGAGCATGATGTATTTTTTTCTTCGATGTATTTGCAAATCCAACATTCACAAACGACCTTAAATCCAAAAACCTGTGTAGTCGTCAAAATAAGACTTAGGCAGAGAGAAAACATATGCATACTCATGGCCTTGAAAATTACTTTATAAAATTAACTTCCTCACCAAGCATTTCATCTTACATTCAAGAAAGGCAATTCTGGAAGGACTTAGTCCAACTCAAAACCGAACAATTCCTCCACTGAAGTATATGTTCTACCATCTAATAATTTAAATTTCAAGAGTTCAAACACAAAGAAAATTCTGTAGAAATTCTAATCAAATACACATTTCTTGAATTAACTAGCATGCAGATATAAATATTACTTTGGTCTGTTGCATGACTTCTCAGACTTGATGTTTACTATAAATGGAGGCATAGATTCCATTGAAGAGGCACACCTTTAAAATACTTTATATATGTCGTAAACCTTTTATTATCAAATCACATATTAAGTATGTTTTGATTTACTTTTTAGAATTTCTATACCCTTTTAAAAATCTTAATCTTAATATACTATAAAATTAGGGATTCCTCAAATTAATCACAGTGCATTAAATGGTTTGTTTTTTATTTATCTATTTTTTAATTTTTTCTTTTTCCTATTTCTTTCCTACGTTTATCATCATCTTCTACTCTTCGATTCCGCAACGTGTGAAGTTTTATAGGCTGTAAAACCCGCACGTAGCGCGGGCCCAAAAATTCTAGTCACTTTATAAAATTAACATGAATGGTTTATTAGCTTCATAATGCATGTCAATTGCTGGGAAAAAGAATTTGAACTAAACCGGGTCCACAGCTATCGCACACCACAACTCAATTCACGGATCTAAATACACCATTAAACACCATTAATGCTTAAACAAAAGGTCATCTTTATAGTATATATATAAGATAAGATCTTTATATAACTACTAAAACAAATTCACTATCTCTCATTCTAGTTATGTCGTGGCTTCCTTCATTTTAAGTCACCCACGTATCAACATATTATTGGTTCTCATTTTTATTATAATTTTTATAATTTTCTAATAATAGGTGTTAAATTTCAAAAAAAAGAAAACAAAATCACAAGAAGATCCAAGATTAAAGGCACAATCTTAACAAAAAGATTACTACTCAAAATTATAACAAAAAATATATTAAAATATTCTGAAATCAAATACAAATTTTCTTAATTATAAATAAAAGATAAGTAAAATACTACTCCACTTTCTCTAAATTTTTTAAAAGCACTTTAGTGCATGTTTTCCTTTGAAAATTTTGATATAATATATATATATAAATAAAATGGTTTATTTTTTTTGTTTGTACTAATTTCGTGATTAATAACTTATGATATGATTATATGAAGCATACTGACTATGATATAACTTCCTTACTTTCATATGTAGTTGTATTAGGAATTGATGAGAAATTAAATTCATAACTATACTAAAAGATTGAATCATAATTACATAAAAGGTATTCAAATTATATATATACTTCACGGAAAATGATCAAGTAAGAATGAAATTTAAGGTGGGAAGTGAGAATTAATATTAGGCTTTAGATCAAAATCAAACTAAGGGTGTAGATTAACTCTCTCAAAAAGTCAACAGTCAACTCCGGTCAACGGTCAAACTTTGACCGGTCCAAAAAATTTCCCGCCAAATTTTTTTCTCGCCAAAAAAAATTTCCCGCCAAATTTTGTTTTTTCCCTGCAAACATTTGTTTCTGAGCCAAAAAAAATATGTGCACATTTTCTACACAAAATGTGCACATAAATAGTATAAGATGTGCATTGTTTTTTCAAGCACAATTTTGAACTTGTTTTATTACGAGCTCTTTTTTTCCAGCAAATTTTCATTTCTGTCCTAAAATTATATTTGCACATTTTTCTGCACAATAGTTGTATAAGTCGTGCACATTTTTTAAAACACAAAATATTAACTTGTGTTTATCAAACCTTTTTCAATGAGAAACTTTCGTTTCTGGGCCAAAATTACATGTGCACATTTAGCTGTATAAGGTGTGCACATTTTCTCCAAACACAACTTTTGAACTTGTTTTGACGAGCTCTTTTTTAATGAAAAACTTTCGTTTTCATTACAAAATTACATGTGCATATTTTCTACACAAAATAGGTACATTAGTTTTATAAGATGTGCACATCTTTCCCAACACAATTTTTGAACTTGTTTTTCAGAGCTTTTTTTTCCATGAAAAGCTTTCGTTTTTGGGCCAAAATTACATGTGCACATTTTCTGCACAAAATAGGCACAATATAATAAGATGTGCAAATTTTTCTCAAACAGACATTCGTTCCGCCAATTTTTTTCATGACAGACATTCGTTTTTAAGACAAAGTTATATGTGCACATTTTCTGCACAAAATAGGCACATTAGTTATAATGTGCACATTTTACAAATAAAATGTGCGCATCATGATAAAAAAATGTGCACATTTCTTCTTTATGCACACAAGTCAGGTGAAGAAAAAAAAATTGACCGACAGTCAACGGTCAAATTTTTTTCTTGGGCTAAAAAAATATGTGCACATTTTCTACACAAAAATGTGCACATTGTCGACGGTCAACGGTCAACAGTCCCGCCAAATTTTTTTCCGTCAAATATTTTTTTTGGGCCAAAAAAATATGTACACATTGTCGACGGTCAACGGTCAATGATCATGGTCAACGGTCATGGTCAACCGTCAATGGTCATGGTCAACGGTCAAATGTGCACATTTGATATTCATCCCTTGGATGAGAACCATCCAAGGGATGAATATTATTTTCATTTCTCACTCTAAGGGCCCTTCCCACCGGATGATGACCCATACTTCACATTATAATAATTTAATTATTTTATACAAAAGATATTTTTTATAAAAATCCCGTACATGGTACGGGAACTAAACTAGTAATAATCTATCTTATATATTAAAGCTAAATCTTCTACAGCTCTTAGAGTGATTTTAGGTTTAGATTGTTAAGCAATAAATGTATAATTTTTATTTATCATTAGATTTAATAATTACATTAAAAAATAAAGTCAAATTATGTATAGGATCCGAATCCGGTCATAAACATCCCTTTAGAGATAAATGAGAACAAACGGGAACCGTTCATTCGAATTGATCTTACGGCCCAGATCAAAGTACTTTCCACGGTGGCAACCTCCTCACTCGCTAGCTTTTTGTGTGGAACACACGCGCTATCATGCATCTATTGTGTTTCAAAATTGGAGTGAACTCTTGTAATGCTTTGTGCTATGAACTCTTGTAAATTGTAGTTCCTAATATGTCGACTTGGGATTTGTCCTTATGTGAGCTTGTTTGCTTTGTTATGCTTTATTGCTTCTCAACACAATGGAACTGATTTTGTTTTCACAGAAGAACCTGCGGCTAAGAAGGAAATATGGAAGGTATATGGTTTATACTTGCTACAGATTTTATCATTCTAAGGATACATCATACATTTCATGCTTTGATCCTTAAAATAGTATTTCTTTGTTATTTGTGTTAAGCTGTACTCAGCATTTAATTATTCATTCACTAATTAGTTTTTCACATATAGATAAGAAAGGAGGTATGCTTTGCAGTGGTACCAAATGCTGAAGCTATGATTACGGTAAGATTAACAGTAATTACCATTCTAACTTCTGGCTTATGGGAGGCTAAAACTTTATGTTTAACTTTTCCTTATATAATTTGTGAATGTATCTTAACGGTTTCCGATTGACAATTTATTTTGCTCAAGTCGTATCTTAATGGTTTCCGATTGACAAATAGTTTTGCTCGTGTTCTATAGTCCTGGTTTATCCAGGATGTATGTGTTCCTTTATCGCACTTTGCCGAACTAATATCCAGATCCAACAAAGAACTCGACTTGCACGTAATATGTCAGTTATGAATGCTTCATGAGCTATTCTAGATTAGCATGTTCCCCATTCTGTTCATGTTGTTGTTGACTTGTTGCTATGCTCCCCATTTTGTTCTTACTTTTCTCATCTTTTTTGTCGTGTATAAATTAAATGCTTATTAAGTTGTATTATGATGGGGCGAGATTAGACCCGGCAGAAATTAACCCGACCCGCAAACCCGACCCGACCCGACCCGATTTTTCTGGGTCATAACCCGTCAAATTGAACCCGTGACCCGTTTTCGACCCAACCCGATTGACCCGATTTTTTTTGGGTCAAAAATGGGTTGACCCGCCCCAACCCGTTTTTGACCCGAAAATTTGGCCAAAAAGATAAAAGTAATAAAGAAGCGGAAATTGTAAATTTTACCCAAAAAATTGTCAACACACTAGATAACTATTGTCAACAACATTAATAAACTGTCAACACGTTGGACAAATTGTCAACACACTAGATAATAAATTGCAAACATGACTAATTAATTAGTCAACACAATTAAATAAACTGTCACTAAGACTAATCAACTGTCAATATGGATAATTAAACTTTTAGAGAACTAGTAAAGTAAACTGTCAACATGGCTAATTAAATTGTCAACAAGACTAAATAAACTGTCAACAGGACTGGTTAAATTGTCAACACGACTAATTAAACTGTCAACGAGACCAATAGACTGCCAACATGGCTAGTTAAGTTGTCAACACGGCTAACTAAATTGTCAACATCATTAATACTTTGTCAACAACACTAATAATCTATCAATAACACTACTAAAATCAAGTGCCAATACCATTAATGTACAACTTAGTCTTATTAGGCATATAAAGTAAGGTCTCGCTTATTAGGCATATAAAGTACAAATAATGTACAACTTAGTCTTATTATACAAAACGAGGCTCGAAACTATGTGTAAACACTAAAAGGCCTTAAATGAGATTAAGGTCCAATTTGGCAAAACGATGTCTGAATGGATTGAAACTTCATTTCAATGTCTATTAGAGATATTTGACCATGTGGGTAACACCTCCTTTTCTAAACATCAAACTAGTCATCACTCTCTAACTTGTGGCAATATGTATGGTCAACAACATCGATGTATTATTATGATTGAAAAAATTATACAACTTATTCTTATTAGGCATATAAAGTCCCATTAAGGTCTCGCTTACACTAAACGAGGCTTGAAACTATGCGTAAACGCTCAAAGACCTTTAAAGGCCTTAAATGGGCTTAAGGCCAATTTGGAAAAACGACGCCCAAACGATGTCGGAATGGAATGAAACTTGGTTTCAATGCTTATTAGAGATATTTGACCATGTGGGTAACTCTCAATCAAAACTTCTTCATGTTCAAGTAACACCTCCTTTTCTAAACATCAAACTAGTCATCACTCTCTAACTTGTGGCAATATGTATGGTCAACAACATCGATGTATTATTATGATTGAAAAAATTATACAACTTATTCTTATTAGGCATATAAAGTCCCATTAAGGTCTCGCTTACACTAAACGAGGCTTGAAACTATGCGTAAACGCTCAAAGACCTTTAAAGGCCTTAAATGGGCTTAAGGCCAATTTGGAAAAACGACGCCCAAACGATGTCGGAATGGAATGAAACTTGGTTTCAATGCTTATTAGAGATATTTGACCATGTGGGTAACTCTCAATCAAAACTTCTTCATGTTCAAGTAACACCTCCTTTTCTAAACATCAAACTAGTCATCACTCTCTAACTTGTGGCAATATGTATGGTCAACAACATCGATGTATTATTATGATTGAAAAAATTATACAACTTAGTCTTATTAGGCATATAAAGTCCCATTAAGGTCTCGCTTACACGAAACGAGGCTTGAAACTATGCGTAAAAGCTAAAAGACCTTAAAAGGCCTTAAATGGACTTAAGGCCCATTTGGAAAAACGACGCCCAAACGATGTCGGAATGGAATGAAACTTGGTTTCAATGCTTATTAGAGATATTTAACCATGTGGGTAACTTCCAATCACAACTTCTAACATTTCAAATAACACCTCCTTTGTAAAACCAAACTAGTGATAACTGTATAACTTGGCGCAATATGTATGGTCTACAACATCGATGTTGATTATTGTTCGAAAAATTATACAAGTTACAAGAATGGACATCAACAATGACAGTGAAGATAGTCCAATGTCAATGGACATGGAAGATTGACAAGAATATGAAGAATATGTTTTACTTTCTAAGTTATGAGATTGTTATTTTTTTGCAGTTTGAATTATGTGACTAAGTTGACAGATTGTTTTCATTTTAATACTCTATCTATCTTGAGTTGCATTAAACGATGGATTGATTATGGTTGTGAAGATGTGTTTTGATTTTGAGCAACATATCAGGTCTTTATTTGCCGTCGCATTGAACCTACCGTGTTTTATTTAGTCGATGGTTATTGACTTGTCCATAGGTTGTAAATTGTAATTTATAAATGTTTTCATTCGTTTTTTTTTTCAAATATTAGCTAATCTACTAAAAGTTACTATGCCAAACTTATTCAAATAAATGAAAAGAAGGTAATGTAGTGGTGTTGCTATCGAAGCATACATTAAAATTTGCAATTAAGATTGACCCAAATTTAACATCAATATTTCGTAACGACTCAACTTGTTATGTCTCGGTAAGTTTTTACTCAAAGCGACTCGATCTGACAATAAATCCGTAACAAACGACTTGTTTGACTCCAAAATTTTCGACCCAAACCCGACCCGCCTATAAACCCGTAACAACCCGACCTGTTTGACCCGGTAATTTTAGACCCGAACCCGACCCGACCCGCCTATAAACCCGTAACAACCCGACCTGTTTGACCCGGTAATTTTAGACCCGAACCCGAACCCGACCCGCCTATAAACCCGTAACAACCCGACCTGTTTTGACCCGGTAATTTTAGACCCGAACCCGACCCGACCCGCCCATAAACCCGTAACAACCCGACCTGTTTTGACCCGGTAATTTTAGACCCGAAATGACCCGACCCGAAAAAGACCCGACCCGGAGCACCCTTAACCCGAACCCGACCGACCCGACCCGATTGCCAGGTCTAGGCGAGATGCATAATCTGATCAAGACTTGCTCTTTTCAATTTTGTGGTGACAGACAGATTGGGATCTTCGATTACCATGCCTTGTTTTATTTCCTCTTGACCTTGAGGAGAACTTCCGGCAATTTTGTAGTGATTTTTACCAAGTGTAGATGAGTGCCCTGGTTAGTTCCAGCCAAAGAGGTCCATATGTAAGTTTAATTTTGATGTACTTTTTCTTGCTTAAAAATGTATACTGTATGTTATGTATTATTTCCATTTGATTGATATAATCTTATAATTCTGAAGTATATATCTTGCTAGATATTATGAGGAAAAAAACTCTACTCTTGCAGAGGTATGTGTTAAACTAAAATTTGAAAGCCAATTTTCATTTTTAAATTGGATTTAACTTAAGTAAAATATAAACTTTGAAATGCAGTGCTATCCATAACCAAATGGGTCTAAACCACTTATAACGAAGCAGATAGATCAAGTTCGAGACCAGTGATTTCTTTTGTGCAAAGTTTCATGGGTTTAGGTACATCGGGAAATTATTCAATTCAGGAGTAGTTTGTAGTATATTGATGATTTATTATATATGATGGATTTTATGAACGTTGCTTGATTAATTACATATGAATGATTATAGGATGTTCATTGTAATTTTTTAGTTATAAATATATGTTAGAAAATTCAGAATTACCGAGCATATTATCTATATAATAGCGACCACAATGGTAGAACATGCGATATTACTACGGTTATAAAAAATTAACGACACTGAAAGTTTACTACAATTGTAACAACATTACTACACACAAATTTACTACAGTTGTAACAAAATTACTACATGCACATTTACTACGGTTGTAACAAGATTACTACATACACATTTACTACGGGTGGAACAAGATTACTACATACACATTTACTACGGGTGTCACATTTACTACGGTTATTAGTGAGGGTAAAATATCTGTATTTTTACTACGGTTACTCATTTACTACGGTTTGAAAAACTATAGTAAATATGAGAATCGTAGTAAACAGAAAGACTACAACCATTTTTGCTACGGTTCTGAACCGTAGTAAAACATGCATGTGAACCGTAGTAAAACTGACATTTTGTACTAGTTTCATCAAATAACTTTTTAATATGTCTTATGCTTGCAGTTATTGAATTTCAAGATGCAACATTAAGCATAGAGAATCCTAGAGCTGATGAAGGTCCAAGAAGAATGAATATAATATTACTTATAAACTCTGTATTTTTGCATAATATATAACTTGTATGTTCAATATTACAGAGATAAGGAGCAAAAAAGCAAATGACAGAAAAGAAAAGAGTGTGTCATCCCAACAACAAATTCACTAGGAGGAAGAAACAGTAGATGGTAATAAATGTTCATCTATATTCTTCTAGTGTTCATCAAATCTCTTCTCTTTGTTCATTACGCAGCTTAATAATGTTCATCAGAATGTTTAATAAAGTTCTTCATTCTTTTCATATAATGTTCAGCAGTATGTTTGTTAATGTTCATCATTGTATTTCAATATGTTCATCGTCTTGTCTGATATTGTTCACCATGATCCTTGATTTTGTTCATCACTTTTATTTCTTATGTTCACCATGATTTTTTTTAAATGTTCAATATCTAGTGTTTCATTATCTTTAATTTTACATTACTTTATACTAATAAGTTTTAATATTATAGAATCCCCTAAAGCTAAGAAGGGAAAATCCAGAAGAGTACCTACCACAACTAGCGAGGGAAAAAAAAGTAGCCAAAGGATACACAGTTCTCAAACAAAGGGAAAAGAAAAACAATTGTATAGCCTAGAAGTTCCTGTGACGCAGATCATGAAGAACCTGAAAAAGGCCTAGGGGATAGTCATAAGAGATGTTGAAGACCAACAAGAACAAGCGTCCAAGACAAACAAGTCTGAAATAGTGCAGTCAAGGAAAGAGAAAGAAAAAATGATTGAAAGCAACAAGAAGGTGTTCCTGGCTAAAAAAATGTAGAAGTTCTCCAGCACTTCTGGTTGCAACTATTGCTAAAATGATTCCAATTAAGAAAAGCTGCATAAGAGAGATGGGCTTTGGATGTTTCCTACACTGGAAAGTAGACAAACTACCAGCTAAAATCAGTCATTGGTTGTTGAAGAACTTTGATGTGGTTTCCTACACAATGAAGCTTGGCAAGTCTGGGGTGAGGCACAAAATTACAAAGCAGAATGTCCATGACTACCTTGACATTCCTGTTGGTGGACTGCAAATTGACTTGAAAAGATCATTTACAGAACATGAAGATTTACAATATCAAGATCTCCAACAAAAGGTTCAGGAATCAATTTCCAATGGAATTGGCAATAAAGTGGGTGAAATAAAGCTGCGTGACGCCTCAAAGATTCATGCATCACATGTGGCGGCTCTTTTGGTAAGGACTTTAGTACGTGGAGAATGGTTCAAGAGAAATTTCATAATGTTGGTGGTTGCAACCATCATGGATAGGCAACCGAATGGTGGGTTGAATTAAAACGTTCTTCAATACCTTGAGTGCACAGAGATGATCACACAATATGACACGTCAAAATTGCTAGTTGACCTCCTGATAAAGACAAATGAGTCATTTGATAGGACAACAAATGCTAGTTTTTTCAGAGGATCAATAATTCTACTAAAAGTAAGTGTTCATCACTTTTCTTTTATTGTTCATTATCATTCTACTATCTGTTCATCAAAATTAATATTTAATCATTTACTCTATTTGTTTTGCAGTTGATATATTTTGATCGTGTAATTCTCAAGAATGTTGAACATGAGAGGCAATTTCCTATAATTGTTAATTGGGATGCAGCCATGCGCAAGAGAGGCACAGGAGATCAAAATTTGTGGATTTGGAAGGGGTTATGTCAGAGATCCTCCAACTTTTACTGTTGATGATGTGAACAATGCTGCAAACACGAGAGACATTCCAGCCAAGTCTTATCATTCAGAAGAAGATGAAGATGATGATGCAAGTTTACTGGTAAGTTTTGTTATAAATGTTCATCAAATTCTTTATTAATGTTCATCAACATTGTTTTATTTGTTCAATAAATTTTCTCTATCTGATCATTGTGTTTTATATTAATGTTCATCAAAATATTAGGAAATGTGCACTAAAATATTTATAAATGTTCATCACATCTCTGAACAATGTTCATCACATTCCTGAACAATGTTCATCACATTTTCTAACTATGTTCATCATCTTTGCTCTATTAGTTCATTATAATGTCTGCTATTGTTCATCAAAGTTTCATTTTATAATATTGAAACAAGAACTCTTAGAAGATCATATTAAAGAAGGACAAGAACTTGCTACAAAGATCAGAAAGTTCTTGGGAAGAATTGAGAAGGCTCCATCACGTATAGCAAGTAATATCTTGTTCAAGAAGGTGAATGAAGCTATTGAAAGAATGCTAAATGTGATGAATGTTGAAGAAAATGAAGAGCAACAACATCAAACAGAGGAAGAGACATTGACCCAAAAAACAGTTTTGGCGCGAGGCATCAAAATTTTTGAAAGAAGTTGAGAGAACTATAAGGGCAAAGAGGAGTTATGCTGTAAAAACAGAAGATGAAGTTCGTGAAAAGACACCTGATGAGGTTGTTGATGAGACAGTTAGAGACATTGCTCAAAGTTTAGAGATTCCATCCTTCTCATTGGGAGTATTCTCCCAATCACCAGAGAGGATTGCAAAGGTAGTTGATCCGCCAACAAATCCCACAAAACAGTACAAAAGGAAAATAACATTCAAGGTAATATACAAAACTTCTTAACTCTTATTATTCTCTATGCATTTATATTTAATAACTTGTTGTGTTTAATTTCAATTGAAGATTCCTAAATCTGTGGTTGAGAGAGAGAAGAGGTTGAATGCAACTACCACGCACTCTGAAGATATAGAAGAAAGTACTCCTGTTGTTGACATGATTGTTGATGCAGTTGAGGAAATTAATCATGTTGGTGATATCAATGAGGTGAGGGTGGAAGAACATGAAACACATAAAGAGAATCAGGTACATAAATTTTAAATTTCTTATAAAAGTTCATCAATTTTCCTATCAATGTTCATTACATGAATAATGTTCATCATAATTTCTATTAACAGTTTGAGCAAGAACAAGGGAAGGAAAAGGAAATACAATCCGAGGAAAGGGGAGGACAAGAGAAAGTTGAGAAACAAAGACAAGAGATGGATAAGAACGAAGAAGAGGTGGTTCCCGAATCACAACTCAAGGAAAAGGAAGGTGTACATGCAGTTCAAGAAGAAGAAGTTCCAAGTAACATGGGGAGGCAGATTGAGGAGGAGAAAAAGAAAAAGAAGGGAAAGGACAAAGAAGAGATTGAAGGACAACAGACTATGGAGCAGGTTGAGAAGGTGATTTTTCTATCCCTTTGTTCATCAACTTTGATTATTGTGTTCATCAAACTTAATATAAAAGTTCATCAAACAGAGACCAGAACTAACCGAAAAAACAATGTATGTTTGGAATAAGGGAAGCGAGGATGACCCGGAAGTCAAAAGAAGGAAACTAATTTCTTGGGCGAAGAAATCGCCGTACAAGCAAAGGATTGTGGACATCAAAGAGAAACCAATTGCTTCTGAAAGAAATATCTGCAATTGGATTTTAGAAGATACAACACACACAGAGTAAGAAAAGCTCATTTAATTTTTCTTTAAAGTTCATCACCTATTTTATATATGTTCATCAACTTCTCACATCATGTTCATCAATTCTTTTCTAGTTGTTCATCATTAGTTTTATAAAATGTTCATCAGTTTTGTTCTATTTGTTTTTAGTGCTCTCATATAATGTTCATCAATTACCATTACTGTTGGCTAACATTATCTATATTTTCATTCATTGTTTCAGGGACATTGTTTTCACTATGGGGCATTTAAACTTCAAGAAGATTGAATTTTGGAGCATGAAGCGCAAAGAATATCTTGAAATCAACATGATTGACGCATGGTCGCACTTGCTGAATCTCAAAGAGGAGGAAAGAAGTGATGCAAAACCTCTAAGATTCTTTGCTTCAATTGACACATCGGTAGGTATTTTTTACATGAACAATTTTGTTATTAACATGTGGAAATATAACTTCTTTAAACTTTTGATATTATATATAGGCTGTGTCGATTCTTGAGGGTGTCAATCTCTCTGATGCTCAAACATTCTTCACTGATGAAATGGAAGCTCAGTTAGCAAGACCGCCTTGTCACAAATTGAATGATGTTCAGTTGGTAAGTATTCTATTTCCATTTATCTCTAAAGGTTTACCACTCTATCGTCAAATGTTCACTGTGTTGTTTAAAGATGTTCACCAGATTATTTATACATGTTCACTACATTGTTCATAGTTGTTCACCAGATTATTTATAAATGTTCACTATATTGTTTAATCTTGTTCATCAAACTAACAAAGGAAGTTCAATTCACTATGCAGTTTTTCTTCCGAATATACCAGAGCCAACACTAATATTGCACTGTTTTCAACGTCAAGAACCCAAGAATGGATATCATAGATAACTCTAGTGTTCAAGGCAAGAAAGTGGACAAATATAAGCACATTCCTGAAGTGATGGTAAGTTTTAACACTGGATACATTTCAATATATTTATTTTTGATAGAACCAACAGTTTGATATCAATGTGTTTTTATTTATGCAGCGGGCAATATTTGTGAACTTTCTAAGGAAGCATAACTTGGAAGCAAAGACATCTTTATTCACAGATGAGGGGAAGGTCCCAGCTGAACGTCTTGCAATGTACTGGAGAGATTATAAGAACAAGGCAGACTCTGGAAGATTTACAATGCGACACATGGAAACATACTTTGGAGAGGGACTGACGAATTGGGTATCTTCTTTGAAGAAGACTGACCAAAAACAAATGGATATGATAAGAGTCAAGTATCTTGCAGAATTGTTAAGCTACAAATTCTACCTTGCTTACTCAAATCATATGGAGTTGATCAATGGAAAATCAAGTGTGTAATAGCTGTTGGAATTTACAATATGACAATGTTTTATGTAGTTTGTATTGAAAGACAAGTAGTTTGTTAATGGGATCATGGTTTTAGACAATAGCTTTAGAATGATGGTATGAGACAATGTTAATGTTGAAAGACAAGTAGTATGTGTTTATATTATGGAAATGTTCATCATATTATTCTATAATGTGCATCCATCTAATACAGAATGTTCATCAAATCACTTAACAAATGTTCATCACCGAAGTAACAAATGTTCATCAGGTTTCTATAAAATGTTCATCGAAGTTAAAGAGGAAGTTCATCAAAAATATTAACACTGATTGTTCATCAATTTACATAGCAATTTTCGTTATCTTTGTCACAAATGTTCATCATCATAACACTGAATTTAATCGAGGTTAAAGGCAAAGTTCATCATCTTAACACTGAATGTTCATCGAGGTTGATCTCAAATGTTCATCAATTTACAAAGTAATTATCGTTATCTGTGTCACAAATGTTCATCATCTTAACACTGAATTTTCATCGAGGTTAAAAGCGAAGTTCATCCAATTAACAAATTAAGTTCATCACATTAACACAGAAAGTTTATCTAATATGATATTGATGTTCATCAATGTCTCCCATACTGTTCATCCGATTAGCTATAAATGTTCATCAAGTAGAGTACAAATGTTCACCAAAACACAAAAAAGACTTAATTGATGGTTTTTGAAAGATCTAACTTCAAACACTGCTTGATGTCTTCTTAAGGCATCTAGAGCGATTGTGTCCAGATTTCAAACATATTGAACAACACTTCTTCACCTTGTTGGAATTCAATCTAACTTTCTCAATTATACTCTTCAAACGTGAAGTTTTTGGCCTGCCTTTATTCTTTGCTTGTGGAGGTGGAAGGACAGACATTGTATTTGGTAAAGGACAAACAAACTTCTCAAATCTTGCCTCCCTGCTTTTTGTAGGAGTCTTGTTGTTACTCACAGAAGATGACTCTGCCTGAATGGATGAACTGTAGAACTCACGCTTCTCCTTTGGAACAACCAACAAGTCTTTCAATTGATCAGAATCATACTCAATATCATTGATAATGCTATGTATATCAGACATAACATCATTCACCAAAATATTCTTCTCATCCATCTCAACAGATTCTTTATAAACTAAACCATCAATCTCAAATGTTGGCTTCAATGTTGAGCTCTTAGTCCATCGTGGTAAGATATATTGGTCGGGTATTTTCACATCAAAAGGTGGACCTACACATTTGATAACCAATATCATGTGACAGCATGGAAGACCAATCTGCAAGAATCTATTACAAGAACACTTATATTCATTTGTGGGTGGTAAGTGTTGAACCACAAATGATTTATCAAAATGACCACGAACACGGAAGTAATGACCATCACCCTCCGCGAGAGAACTAACAAAGGCACAATCATAGGCAAATGACAAAAGCTGAGTTTGCAAATCAACCAAAACAGGCAGAGTATAGAGATCAGAAAGTTGAACTTCCATTTGGGTCGGTGTCTGAAGAGTAGGACGTCGAGTGGAAGATTCAAAGTCATGCTTACGATGATTATGTCTTTGAGAATCAATAGCATTTTTAAATTGTAACATAAACACTACAAGAGATGATGTTGAGCCAATGAAATGTGAGAAGAAGTTCTGAGATTCAGACCTAGAGGTTGTTCTAAGTAGGCCACTCATATGGACATTTTGGAAGAAAGCCGGAATCCATAAGTGTCGTAGATCAAACATTGTCTTGAGCCAAACATTGTCTTGAAGATTGAAATCATCTATAATACCATGCCAAAGCTCCTCAAAATCCAAAGGAGTAATCTCATCACTCTAAACAATAGCATTGAATCTATCCCTGAAATCTTGATTTTGCTCTGGTTCAACCTTAATCTTACCCGACACTTTGAACATTATGTGCCACATGCAAAAACGATGAACACTTGAGCTAAAAACAAATTCATTAGCAGCCTTGACAACAACATCTTTATCAGTCAAAATAACAAAAGGTTCATGGCCCATTGCCTTTTTTAAATGATCAAACAACCACACATAAGATGGAATATCTTCGTTCAACAATAAACCAAATGCAAAGGTGATTGAGCACTTGTAGTTTTCAACTCCAGTGAAAGGAACAAACACCATATCATACTTGAAAACAAAAGGAAAATATCATAATGTTCATCAAAACTGTATAGTTGGTTCATCAAATAATTTAACAATGTTCGTCATTACGGTTAACAAAGTTCATCAACACATTTTAAAAAGTTCATCAAAGCTGGGGTATTGGTTCATCACATAAAATATTAATATTCATCAATAATGCTATGAAAGTTCATTAATGAATCTAACAATGTTCATCAAGACTGATATGAATGTTCATCAATAAATCTAACAATGTTCATCAATACTAGTATGAAAGTTCATCAATAAATATAACATGTTCATCAAAACTACTAAGATTGTTCACCAGAATAGATAAGAATGTTCATCAACACTGATGTTTATTAAAATGGTTATAAGAAATAAATCTAAAATAACCTTTTGGATAGTACTAAATTTAAAATAGAAATATACCTATTTGATTTGTATGTTGCATCAGCAGTCATTACATTACCAAAGAATGAAAAACTCTTGAGTGCAATCGGATCAGCCCAGAATAAACGAGTTAATTGATTATGCTCATCGACATAATACTAAAAATAGAAGGCCTCACATCTCTCTTTATTGCGAAAAAGGCTATCAATTACCATTTGAGCATCACAACCAACCATATACGCATTGAGATCTCGGTTAAAATTCTTGAAATCAACCAGAGAGGCACCGACATTTGCGTAAGAACCAACAAAATTCTTGAATATCTTAAATGCCTTGCTTGTACCAATATTGGACTTGATACAATTCATAATAAAGTCCTGGCAAAATGTGGTTGTGATTCATCAACCATATAATGTGTATGACGCTCCTCTTAACAGAATAGACATCATGCCCAAGATAACGAAGCGCTAATTTAGCAACACAACCACATCTATCTGAATTCCTCTTTCTTTTAGATGAAGTGGAGTCAACTGCAGTATTTCCATCTACTTTCATATATGCCTACTGCAGCAAAGATACTTCCAATTCAAAGTGGAACATTGATTCCATCTTTAGTGCTAGTCCCTGACATGATACGTACACTAAAGCATGCCTCAACTGCATATTTTCTATAAAATTTGATACCATCATCAATTGATGCAAACACTTGACCCACATATGGCTTGTAAGAATCTTCACATAATGGTAAAAAGTATTTCGTATTTTCAGGAGAAATAGAAACCGCACCATTAGCATTGGATTCATCAACACCTACACAAATGTTCATCAGATATCAACCGTATGTTCCTCAAACAACTTATAAATGTTCAAAACAGAATGTTCATCACAAATCTTGTGAATGTTCATAACACTTTAAAATGTTCATCACATGTCCTAAAACTGTTAATCACAACTCTTATATATGTTCATCACATCTCTTTTTAATGTTCATCAAATATGTAATAAAAGTTCATCACAAATCCTGTGAATGTTCATAATAGGTCCTAGAGAATGTTCATCACATCTGGAACAGAAGTTCATCACTTTAGTATTAAAAGTTCATCAAAGTTGTGTTCAACGTTCATCACATATGATACGAATCCGGTATGACTCGTATGCCCCCGGGAAGGATCGTGGCAGAAATGGAAGTCGATGGCGCTTCTAGAACTCTTCTAGGGTTTGATAAGTATTGAATCTTTCGATTCAATAAGAACTCGATGTCTTGAGAGTCCACTCAAGGGATAATCGAATACAATAGGTAGGCTTGATGACAGTTCGCTATCGAGAACAACTCCGGATCCAATCAGTGGGGTTTGACGAAGAAGGTTTAAGGGAGGAGATAACTCAACTTCAATGCTTAAACTCAAATTCAACGTCTTAAAACAACAATGGTGAAGGTTCAACATATAAAGAGGCTGCTACTAACAATGACATAAAAGTGCAGCCCTAATTCGGAATTAAAAAACAATTAATTAAATAAAACATCTAAAAAAGGGAAAGTTCGGACTTCTTTAGCGCAGGATCCGCGGTCGCGGCTTGGTCCTCCGCGGTCGCGGAAATACCTCTGTTGCACATCCGCGACCGCGGGAATAGTATCCGTGATCGCGGTCGTTGTAGCTCTGCGAGTTGGCTTGTATTGGATGCCCGCGAATGCTGCTGCTGAATTTCTCTAACCTCCTTTATCCATGGGGGACGCCAAGGCCTAGGACTCGATGGTGATGTCGTATCTAGCTCGTCCTCTTGATATCGCTTCAACATATTTTATAAAATTTCATCACAAATCCTGGGAATGTTCATAATAAGTCCAACAGAATGTTCATCACTTCTATTACAGAAGTTCATCAAATTTGTTATACAAGTTCATCAGAAATATTATAAATGTTCATCACATCACTAAAGATTCATCATCACTCTTATAAATTTTCAATATATGTTCACTAACAGTCTTAGAAACGTTCATCATATGTCTTGTACATGTTCATTAATTACCTCAGAAGTATTATAATAATCAATGTTCAAAGCTTAAAGATAATCAATGATAGTTCATCGATGATTTTCATCAAATTTGAGATAAACTGCTTCTAATATACACAAATCATCGTAAAACTTCAACAAATAAGCTCAAATTTCAAAGAAACACGGATGTAAATTGCGGAAACAAAGAAAATAGAAGAAAAACCTAGATCCATAGATAGAATGAAGGAGAAAGAAGATAATGGATGATAATCAATGTGTTGGATTCCGCGAACAGAGCAATCAAGAGAACAAGGACATCTGATTACAAAAAATCAACAGAAATCAGCTGGCGCAAAACATAGAATTCTGAACGTAGACAAGATGAGGAAGAGAAATGAGAAACAATCAGATACAAATAGAAGGGAGGTAATAAACGAAGCAATTACGCTAGTACACGCGCCCGAAAAGAAGAAAATGGAAAAAGCGAGATCTGTTGAACGCACTAGTACACGCGCCCGAAAAGCAATCTTCCCTCTCTGGCGAGATCCAACGACCCAGAATCATTCTTATTTATTACTGTAGCAAGTATTATCACCGAACACTTTTCCTGATGTATATACCCTTTATATATAAAAATTATACTTAATTCACCTATTTCTTGAAACTTTATTGTTTAGACAAATTTAAATCAAATGAAATTTTTAGACGTATAATCTAGAATGCCCGTGCATGACATTAGTCACTGCACTAGTACAGTGGATATTTTCGAATACCAACCTTGATTCCGTGCACCGAAATAAACCAAATTGAATTATTTCCAACTTGCTACTAAAAAGCTCATTATTGTCCTGTATTTGGGTAAACGAAAAGTGTCATGTAATAATAGTTGTTAAAATGATAAATGAGAATGATTGTGGAGCCTTGTATCAAAAGAGATCCAAGAGCCCATATGATGACACGTGACACCCCTTGTCACGCCTTGTCACCACCGCCGGACCTCCACCGAACCACCGCCGGACCTCCGTCGGACCACCTCCGACCACCGCCGGACCATCTTTGGGCCTCGCCAGAATAAAATTGTCACAAAGATGTATAAAATTGTTCAAAAATATTACAAAATTATTTATTACTAAATGTTCATCACGTTGTTTATAAATGTTCATCACAATGTTCATAAATGTTCATTTGTACATACTCTACTGAATGTTCATCACAGTATACTTAAAAGTTCACCAACTGAATGTTCATCACATTCTACTTAAATGTTCACCAATTGAATGTTCATCATATTATACTTGGATGTTCACCAACTGAATGTTCATCACATTATACTTAAATGTTCAACAAGTTTATTACACTTATATGTTTATGTTATTTGGACAAACGGAGAACCACTACCGGACCACCACCAACAACCAACCACCGGACCACCACTTATGTGGAACACCACTTTAATATAATTTCTGTTAAAAACACACTTAATTTTCAACAAAAATCACCTAAATGTTCATCATCTCATACTTCAATGTTCACAAGAATTTAATAAAATGTTCATTAGCCAAAGTTCATTACAATCGACTTAAATGTTCATCAAAATGTTGATAAATGTTCATTTGATATACTGTACTGAATGTTCATCACATTATACTTAAATGTTCACCAACTGAATGTTCATCACATTATACTTAAATGTTCATCAACTGAATGTTCATCAAATTATTTTTAAATGTTCACTAAGTTTATTACACTTAAATGGTTATCTTATTTGGACAAACGGAGGACCACCGCCGGACCACCATCAGACCAACACGACCGCACCACCACTAACCCACCATCAAGCCACTGTCGGACCACCGGACCACGGGACCACGGGACCACCACTTATATGAAACACCACTTTAATATAATTTCGAGTAGAAAAACACTTGATCTTCATCAAAAATTACCTAAATGTTCATCATCTCATACTTAAATGTTCATCAAATATCCTTAAATGTTCCCAAGCATTTAATAAAATGTTCATTACTCAAAAGTTCATTACAATTAGCTTAAATGTTCATCACGTTGTTCATAAATGTTCATCAAAATGTTGATAAACGTTCATTTTGATATACTCTACTGAATGTTCATCACATTTTAATTACATGTTCACTAACAAAATGTTCATCACATTATAATTAAATGTTCATCATCAGAATGTTCATTACATTATATTTAAATGTTCACCAATTTGAATTAGACTTAAATTTTCATTTATTTTTATACTTTAACTTTTTCATTTATTATGGGATCACCGCCGGACCTGCACCGGACCACGTCGGACCACCACCAGACCGCTGCCGAACCGTCGCCGGACCTTCGCCGGACCTTCGCCGGACCGTCGCCGGACCTCCGCCGGACAACCACCGGGTGGTCGCCGGGAAGTCGTCGGGTGGTTGCCGGAAGGCCGCCGAACCACCACAACTACCCCCAGTACAAATGGAGGTAGCTAGTTTAATCTAAGCCATTGGATGCCAAGACATTCACTGACTTAGATTCATTTTTATTTATCTCTATAAGAGGGTTTATTATGGGATTCACACTCTTTGGGTAAATACCCCAAAATTGGATAATTTTGTTGGTTTTTGCACTAGTTATTTAAGTTATATGGATATACCCCTTTGCTGACGTGGCATCCCATTATATTTAAATGTTCATCATCAGAATGTTCATCACATTATATTTAAATGTTCACCAATTTGAATTAGACTTAAATTTTCATTTATTTTTATACTTTAACTTTTTCATTTATTATGGGACCACCGCCGGACCTCCACCGGACCACGTCGGACCACCGCCAGACCGCTGCCGGACCACCGCCGGACCGCTGCCGGACCATCGCCGGACCATCGCCGGACCTTTGCCGGACCTCCGCCGGACCGTCGCCGGACCTCCGCCGGACCGTCGCCGGACCTCCGCCAGACAACCACCGGGTGGTCGCCGGGAAGTCGTCGGGTGGTTGTCGGAAGGCCGCCGAACCACCACAACTACCCCCAGTACAAGTGGAGGTAGTTAGTTTAATCTAAGCCATTGGATGCCAAGACATTCACTGACTTAGATTCATTCTTATTTATCTCTATAAGATGATTTATTATGGGATTCACACCCTTTGGGTAAATACCCCAAAATTGGATAATTTTATTGGTTTTTACACTAGTTATTTAAGTTATATGGATATACCCCTTTGCTGACGTGGCATCCCATATCTCATGCATTTTGGGCACGCGGGCCTCCCCAATTCTGTTAATTTAGTGGTCCCTCATCCAAATTCAAGCACCCCTCTTGCTGACGCATCGCATTTATGTATGGCGACTCCCCTTCTCTTTGTCTCCACCCTACATATATCTAAAATCCATGCTACTTATATTATTCTATTATTAAATAGTTCAATAGAATATTAAGAAGAATAGTATAAATGGATGAATTTTTATATATATATATATGATAAGAAAATATAGATAACTAGCTTCCGCCAATATTACTTTACTCAACAAGAGTGATTATAATTATCAACATGATTAAACTGTCAACGAGATTATTTTGAACTGTAAAAAAAAATTATAATTGTCAACACGATTAAACTGTCAACAAGAGTAATTGAACTGTCAAATAAGGGTAATTGTCAACACGATTAAATTATCAACGAGAGTAATTAAACTGTCAATGAGGGTAATTATAACTGTGACTAAGATTAAATCAACGAGAGTAATAAAACTGTCAACACAATTAAACTATAACTGTGAGTAATTAAACTGTCAACAAGGGTAATTATAAATCTCAAGACAATTAAATTGTCAACGAGAGTAATTAAACTGTCAACAAAATTAATTATAACTGTCAACAAGAGTAATTAAACTGTCACACAAGGGTAATTGTAACTGTCAACATGGAGTAACTAAACTGTCAACACCACTAACAACTTGTCAACAACATACAACACGATTAATTAAGTTGTCAACGCGAACATTAATTTGTCAACATCACTAATAACTTGTCAAGACGACTAAATAATATATCAGCACCAATAAAAACTTGACAACAACATACAAATAAGTGTCAAAATAACTAATACCTAGCTAGTAGGAATCCATTATGATCTAGGGTTAAATTGTCAACACCACTTATGATACCTATAAATCAATGAAATCAGTCTTCTTAAGAAGTATGCACCAGAATTCTTGAAGAAGTAATACACAACAAGCACCAAATTAACGAATGAAATGATACCTAGTAATGAAAAGAAGAGGAAAAGCAGAAAAGCTGGTAAAAAGAGCAACTCTAATTGTTTGGAAAAGTTTCATGCAACAAGCATTCACAAGAATTCTTGATTAACACATCAACTAACAGATTATCAACATGCTAAATAAATTATAAGCATACCAAAACAAAAAATGACAAAAATGTCAATATATTTCCATGCCTATGCTAAAGGAACATATTTTTTAATCTTATGTCGTATTTCCTACTACTAGGCAAAAGCTAATAGCAATGATTTTCAATTCCCAGTCAAGTCTTCATTTTCTAGGATGCTTCTAAACCAAGAAGCTAACATACCCTTGCAAATTGATCTACAAACAACATAACACCTCTCTTGATCTACAAATCTTAGCAAATTTGAAGAGCGAAAGAAAATTAATCTTTTAGCAGCAAAACAAATACGAATCTACAACAACACGAATCTCAGCAAATCTGAAGAGCAAAAGCAAATTGAACAGATCTGACACCTCCGGATTAGGTGCGATAGAGATCCTGAGACTAAGCCATCCGTAGGGCGAAGGAGGTTGAGGAAACTGTCTGGGAAACTCCGATGAGTTTACGCAGACTAAAGCCATAACCGACGATTATGCAAGCAGTAACGAAGGCAGGAAGAAGGTAGAGGTTGTCGGATCCGTACTGAAGAAGGTGGATGCTGAAGCAGAAGGAGTACCGGAGAGGCGGGGGCCTGGAACTTCAGGAGAGAGTGACGAAATACGGGGCCCTTTAACCTTTCACGAATAATTGGAGGGGTTTTTAATCCTCCTTTATTTAGATTAAAGAAAGTAACCTTTTCATCAAAACCCTAAATAATTATCAATCTTCTCTTCTCCGCCTCCTTCTCTCCCAGAAAACCCGCTCTCTTTATTCACAAGCTGCTGCCTCTAATGGTTCATCTGCCTCTTCAAATCCTCCGAACGCAAAGGCAAGTGCGTCGTCGACCTCTCTGAAGGCTCCATCTTCAACGGCTCCATCTCCGTCGAGAAGCTTCAAGACAAATATGACCAGTACTGGTCCTTCTTCCGCCACCCTAAAGAGATCGAAAAGCGCGAAAACGTATCCATCTCCCGGCGCCGAGCGTGGTGGATTCCGATTGAGATGTCTCTGTTTTCGTGGTGGAGGAAGACGACGAAATCTCTTGCGATAAGCTTCTTCTCTGAGACGAAGAAGCTCCATCTAGTGGTCAGAAGATGGCGGCGAGGCGTTCCGCGGTAGATGTGATGGAACTTCCACACGACGCCATGGACCTCTCTAGCCGCCAGCGTCTGAGTCGACGGTTCCGCCGTGTAGTCCAGCTTCGGGAAAATCGTCTCGCCATAGTAACAAGGAACTGAGGATCGAACACTGTTTCAACGTCTTTGAAAATGACGACAACTTCTCCTTTGCTTTTGGTATGACACAGATCTCAGCTTCTCTGTATTAATCGATTATGTATTTGATTGGAAGAATTCGGAGGTGGCGAGCTAAGATGCATCATATCCGTATTAATCTACAATGCATCATTTTCACGGTAAATTGTTGAGCTTAGGATCTACAATGCATCATTTTCACGGTAAATTGTTGAATTTAGGAGAACTGTGCATTTATTTTCTTGTGGAAAACTTAAAATTGTGTATTTTGTCTTCAATCCAGCTCTGTCATAAGCTTGATGACAGTTTCTGTAAGAGTAAATTTGAGAGGGGTTTTTACGCCTCTTCAAATATGTGGATAAAAAGACGATTCTCCATGTTTTGTTTTGCTGAGGGTGAAGGAGCTCGAGAAAAGGATAAGGCGCACTAGATGACACTTTTTTTAGGTGTGATGACAGTAATACTTTGAGAGTAAATGACACTTTTTTTTAGGTGTGATGACAATAATACTTTGAGAGTAGATGACACTTTTTTAGGTGTGATGATAGTAATACTTTGAGAGTAGATGACACTTTTTTTAGTTGTGATGACAGTAATACTTTGAGAGTAGATGACACTTTTTTTAGGTGTGATGACAGTAATACTTTGAGTTATGATGACACTTTTGTAAAGTTTGGATGACATTTTAATTTGGAAAGTTTGGATGACATTTTAATTTGGACGACTCTTTTGTATAATTATGTATTAAATGTTTGTTGACATTTTATGTCATCGTGTGATAGTTCATGTCGTTGTATGACAATTCATTATTTCATGATGACAATTCATGATTTCGGGATGACAATTCATGTCTTCGGATGACAGTTCATGTCGTCGGATGAAAGTTCATGTCGTCGGATGACAGTTTAAGTCGTCGGATGACAGTTCATGATCATATCGGATGACAGTTCATGATGTATGGATGACAGTTCATGTCGTTGTTTTTTTATTCATCTTGCGATGACAATATTAATAAAAATGATGACAAAAATTATAATCAAGTATGATATAAAAATATCAAAACGCAAACTGTCATCAACAAAAAATTTTGTCAACAAAAATTACCGTCATCAAAAAAATTACTGTCATCAAAAAAATTACTGTCATCAAACCAAAAAGGTTAGTTAACACACTATAAATTTTTAGGGTTAGAAAATACAAGTAAAATGGAAAAAAGGGTTACTTAACCAGTTTTTGGAGAGAGTGATGTGAGGAGAAGAGGAGAGAACGCAGGTAGAGCGTGTTATATACGGTGGGGTATTAAATTAAAACTTAGTTGTGTGCTGTAGAAACTTATAATTTAATACCATTAGAGTTATTGGACACAAATATTTCCATTATTATAAGATGCCTAGTTGAATGAAGCCCAATATGCTGAAGGCCTACTTTTACTCCTTCCAAAAACTCAAGCACACTTTCCACCGTTGATTTATTGGGGAATGGTGGGGATACGAAACTCATGAATAATATTATGCATGCTTATAATTTGTTAAATTAGTATTTGTTCCTCTGTCATTTACGAAATCGTATATAATAAATAGTATTAATAATATAATTTTATCTTATATTACTGTGCGGTTTAAAGCTTAGTAGTGTAAAATTTTTGGTTTATAATTTATAATTTTAGTACATTAAATTGAATTATTTTTTTCTGAAATGGGCTTGTTTTAAAAACAAATTCCCGATATATATATATATATATATTAATTAAGGATTTGAAAAAAAAAAAAAGAAGGTGATGGCTCATCACCTTCTTATTTGGTGGTGTTAGATGACTTGGCTAATCAGGTGACATATCCCAAAGATCGACACATAGACACGACGTACTCTTGACGAGTAAAATCAACAAATGCAAATGGAAACCAATTAATCTGTAACAAGAAATTAAACCTAGGTTATTATTAATTACATACACAATATATAACCAAACCACGCATTCTAAAAAAATTACCTCCTCATAGCAAACGTGATCAAGCATGCCACGTATACATGCCAAGCGATCAACGCTCATACCTTGTGGCACCTCTGGACCTCCCCTCATAGTTGCTGCACTATGGTAAATCGAAAGTGGGTACGTCACAAAATGTCTACGAAAATGTGGAAAATATATAAGCCCAAATCCACGACTGCAAAAATCGTGAAGTGTTATAATGTCTTAAACATAGCCTAAAAATGTCAAATTTAAATTGCGTACTTACCCTCAAGAGGATGCCAGAACTCGCCATCCCTGCAACCAATCGTCTTGAAGCATGTCCAAGGTAACAATACAAATGAGCTAACACTACCGCTCTTTAATGCATATCCTCCAGTGTTGTTGTGGTCGACCAAAGGCGCTAACCACCAATGCTTGACTATTGTAGTCGACTTGTCCACCTGAACTGTCGTGCCAAGAAGCAATGATAAGTAAAGTGAGGCAATTACGCCATCATTCCTTTACCCATCCTCCATGCGAATCATTGTCTCCAACTTATTCTTCAAATAATCCAAAGGAATGCGTCCATCGCTATAACAAAGATCCACCTGAGTATCCTCTACATCATCAAGCATCCCAACAACCAAAGTCCTAATCTGCTCACGTGTCATATCTGTAGTACAACTCCTCCCATGTATAGTAAACGAAAGGATCTCAAGCACGCCATGAAATGAAGGACGAAACTCTCCAAATGGTAGATGAAATGTGTTGGTCTCTAAATGCCACCTCTCCACGAAAGTAGAAATCAAGACATGGTCGACCGCACTAGGCCCGAAAAAGCGTAAATCTGTCAATATAGAATGCTTTGCTAACTGAAACCAAGAATCTGGGCCATGTCTCCTAAACGTCTCTAGTGGAGTGTAGTAGGTGGTGTTGAAGTGAATCCACAGTTTCTAACATGAAGTTCATCCTTGCATTGTTTTCTTGCAATTGCAATTTGCAAGTACTCTTCGTAGCTAGAAATCCATACACTCCATTGTTGTTTACCTAAAGTTTATCCCGAATGTATCTATTTTTGTTAGTGTGAGTGAGTAGCTGAAAAGAAGAGGCTATCGATTTTATATTTTTGATTTAGATTGGAAAGTGTGTTCAGAAGCTTGGTATAAAGAAGTGTGCAATGAAAGTGAATATTGGTAGTAGAATAAACCAGTTTTTATATTCACTACACAATTGGTTGGTACTTGGTACACATGAACTTGTAAACCTCCATTTATACAGTTTGTAAAGTTTTTCAACCTATAATTATATGTTTTTAATCAATAGCAAGTCTGTAAACCTCCATTTATACATTTTGTGAACTTTTAGTTTATGATTTGTGAACATCTATCTATAAGTTTGTGAACCTATATTATAAATTTATGAACCTTCATTTTCAGATCTATGAACCTCAATTTAAAAGCACACGAACCTCATGTTTTACAGTTTATAAACCATCGGTTTTAAGTTTGTAAACCAAGTTTTTAAATTTTAGGAACTTTAATTTAAACTTTCATGAATCTTAAAAAAAATTCATAAACTCGGGGTTCATGACAAATTTATCAAAGGTAATAAAAAAACATTAACCAATCCGATGGTACTAAATTGGTACACATGAACATGTCAGTTGATACACATGAACCGAGTTGTTCATACACATGAACTTGTATTAAAATAATGCACTAACATGCTGGATATATGAGAATGTACCATAAGTACATAAAAAATAGCATGAACCTACTTATTCAAACCCATGAACCTGCTCATTAGTACCCCTGAACATGCTCTTTGATACCCATGAACGTACTCGGTCAAACTCAAGAACCGGCTCATTGGTATCCATGAACCTACTCGTTCAAAACCATGACCCTTCTCGTTGACACCCATGAAACAAGTATTATAAAAAGGCATTACCTTATCTATTGGTACTTAGTACACATAAACCCGTCGGTTGATACAAATGAACATGTATTAAAATTATGAACTAAAATGCTTGTTTCAAGAAAATGTACCATAAGCTCATAAAATAATAGCATGAACTTTCGCGTTGATGCACATGAACTTACTCGTTCAAACCCATGAACATGCTCGTTCAAACCCATGAATATGCTACTTAGTACCCATGAACATACTCGTTAGTATCCATGAACCTGCTCGTTAGTACCCATGAACCTACTCGTTCAAATCCATGAACCTGATCGTAGCTACACATGAACCTACTCGTTCAAACCCATGAACATACTCATTCAAACCCATGAACTCGCTCGTTTCAACCCGTGAACCTACTCGTTCAAAACCATTAACTTGCTCGTTGATACCCATGAAGCGAGGTAGTATAAAGAGGCATTATTGTATCTATAGGTATTTGGTACATATGAACATGTATTAAAATTATGCACTAACATGTTGGGTTCATGAAATGTACCATAAGTTTGTAAAATAATAGCATGAACTTTCTCGTTGATGCACATGAACTTACTCGTTCAAACCCATGAACATGCTCGTTATTACCCATGAACCTGCTCGTTAGTACCCATGAACCTGCTCGGAGCTACACACGAACCCAATCTTTCAGACCCATGAACCCGCTCGTTTGTACCTATGAACTTACTTGTTCACACCCATAAACCCGCTCGTTGCTACCCATGAACCTACTCATTCAAAACCATGAACCTGCTTGTTGATACCCATGAACCAGGATACGTAGTATAAAAAAAGAATTACTCTATCCATTGGTACTTGGTACACATGAAACTTGTCCGTAGATACACATGAACTAGTACTAAAATTATGCACTAACATGATGGATTCGTGAAAATGTACTATAAGTTCAGAGAAAAATAACGTGAACTTTCTCGTTGATGCACATGAACCTACTCATTTAAAGCCATGAACCTGCTCGTTAGTACCCATGAACTTGTTTGTTGATACTAATGAGTTTTTGTAATCCGATTTTTTTGGCTATGAACAAAATTTACTTACATGTCTTAGGGTTCATGGCAATACTTGCAAGTTCATGGATTTATTATTTAGCATGTTTTTTTCTCTTCATATGAATACAATTGCGGTAAATGTATTAGGTTCATGTCGATAGTTTTGCAAGTTCATGTACTTTTTGAGCCCGATTTTTATGAACACATTGCACAAAAAGACATCAATTTCATGTCGATAGTCTTGTAGGTTCATATCGATAGTCTTGTAGGTAATGAGTTTTTGTAACCCGATTTTTTTGGCTACCAGCAAAATTCACAAACATGCCCTAGGTTCATGTCGATAGTTGTGTAGGTTCATAAGTATTTTCTAGCCGGATTTATTTTTGTAAACACATTGCATTAAAATGGTTTAAGTTCATGTCGATAGCCTTGTAAGTTCATGTCAGTAGTCTTGTAGGTTCATTAATTTTTTGTAGCGTAATTTTTTTTCTTCTTGTTATTCAAATTTGTTACTAATATTTACTTATTTAGCATTACAAATTTATATACATGATGATTATTAAATGTTGTAATGTTATAATCCTATCCTTGTATTATTTAGGTGTAGTTGTTATAAGGATTTGGCAATCCTGGTAGACTTAGGAATATTGGGCCTCGGGGTTACTTTACAGATTGGGCTTGAGTTGGGAGTTTTGGGCTTGGCCCAAAGCTTGAGCTGGTGGCCTTATGCTTGGCTAGCTTGTTCCCGAGTTGACCTAGAGTATTTACACTCATGGTAATCCTTCATTCTCAGAGGCGCCGTCACTGTTCATTGCCCTAAAGAGAAAGAGAGAGAAAAGAGAGAAGAAAGTTCCCGTTTGAAGTGGTGGTCTTTGGTGGTTGTTCACCAGAGATAGCACGTAGAGATATGTAGAAGACAACGATCGAGTAGCTCATCGTCTGAGCTACTTCAGCCTTGATTGGGGGTCGAAACTCTTTCCTTCTTCCTTATTCTCATGTCTTTCTGCGTTTCTGTAATTCCAAGGGCTTAGTTTCTTGGTTTTCTCATTGCCTTCCTTGTAACCTCACTGTGAACTCTTTGATTCGTTAGTGCGACGCCTTGGGCTGAGTCTCCACTCCTGAGACTCTACGGAGTGGGTTTATACCGAACCGCGTCAACATATCTTGTGTCAAAATGCATTTCTTTGTTTGTCTTTGATTTGTTGCGAACTTGTGCGATTCTCGTACTTGTGATTCTCGATCTACAAAGTGGTATCAGAGCCAGGTTAACTTTGATAATCGCTTGCATCCGTTGTGATCTGTGTTGACCTTGATTTCTTGTTTTCTAATCTGTGTTTTGGTTAGGCAAGATTTCGATTTACCTAGGGTTTGCATATTAGGGTTTTTGTTTCTGATTGAATCTTGTTTCTTGTTCGTAGTCCAAGCTTGATTCATTTAAACCTTAACCCTGAGTGTGTTTTGACGATCTCTTTCATTCTTATAACTCATAGTCTCTCTGAAAACTTTCTGTTTCCGTTACTGACTTCCTTGAGATTTCTTCTTCCAGGAACAATGTCATATAGTTCGAGACTAAAGCCCTACGATGGTACTGGTGACTTTGCTATGCGGAGACTAAAAATGAAGGCCATTCTGATAAAAGAAAAATGCTACAAGGCCATTGTTGAGGATTGGTCGATAGATGTCTCTGAGGTGCAAAGAAAGGAACTCAGAGAGATGGCTTTCTCTGAAATTATCATCTATCTTACTAATGATGTGGTTCGACAGGTGGTAAGCCATATTGAACCTAAACCCCTCTGGGATGCTTTAGAATCTATCTACCTTAAGAAATCCTTACCTGGTCGTATCTCACTCCTATGCAAACTGTTCACATTTAAAATGGACATCTCTATCACTGTTCAAGATAACTTTGATAACTTCTTGAAAATGACTCAGGATTTAAAGAGGTGTGATGATGAAATTAAAGAAACTAATCAAGTTGTTCTTTTGCCGAATTCCTTGCCTTCTCAATTTGATACCTTGAAAGATGTTATACAGTATGGTAGAGATGAGCTCACTATTAACAAGATAACTGAGTCTATAATTCAAAAGAATGAGACCCTTAAGGTGTTAAAAATTAAGAATGGTCCTAAGCATGAGCATAAAAATGAACCTAAGCAGGAAGCTATGTTCACTAAGGGAAAGGAAAACAAAAGATTAAGGGAAAGAAACCTAGAAGGGATAACTACCTTGAAAAACAGCATGATAATGACTCTAGCAATGTGAAGTGTTAATATTGTAATAAGAATGGTCACTATGCTAATGATTATCATAAAAAGAAAAGGGATGAGAAAAACAAGGGCTCTAAAGACAACCAGAATGGTCAGTCCAATGTGTTTGAGTCTTGTCCTCAATATGATGAAGAATTACTTGTCTTATCCCCTGAGTATGACCCCAACTCCTGGATCCCAGATTCAGGTTGCACCATGCATGCTACCCCTAATAAAAGATTAATTTTTTAGACACCTTGACATTCATAATGGTGGTGAAGTGTTGTTAGGAGACTTGACCTCCTTGAATAGTAGAGAGGTGGGTACTGTTCCTTTTAGAATGCATGATGGGGTTGTTAGAGTTCTCCAAAATGTTAGGTGGATGCCTGACTTGAGGAGAAACTTGTTGTCTCAATCTTCTTTTGATGATATAAATTGTCACATTAACAATCACAATGGTATAATGGAAGTGTCCAAGAATGGCACTGTCCTTATTAGGAGCATTAAGAAAGGAGGGCTATACTATGTAATGGCTTCTCCTGAACTTAATGTCTCCAATGTGGTTACTAAACATGACAGTTCTGATTATTCTATGAAGTGGCATGCAAGATTAGGTCACGTAGGAAATAAAGGATTGCATTACTTGTTCACTAATGGCATGATTGACAGAAAACCTAGTGACTTAAACTTTTGTGAGAACTGTGTCTTTGGAAAGAAATTTTCTCACAACTTCAATAAATCCACCTATATTGCTAAGCAACCCCTGGAGTATGTTCATTCAGATCTCTGGGGGCCAGCTCAAGTGCAAACTATTGGAGGAAGAAATTACTTTCTTTCTCTAATAGATCACTAATCCAGAAAAGTATGGTTGTACTTATTGAAGACTAAAGATGAGGCTTTTGAGCAATTTAAGTCATGGAAAATAATGGTTGAAAGTCAATCTGATTTTCAGCTAAAATGTCTTAAGACTGATAATGGCTTAGAATTTTGTAATGCTCCCTTTAATAATTTCTTTAACCTGCATGGTATTAGGAGACATCGAACTGTACCTGGCACCCCTCAGCAGAATGGCACTGCCGAGAGGATGAAAAAGACCCTTCTTGAGATGCTAGATGTATGCTATTTAGTTCTGGAATAAAACACACTATATAGGGTGAAGCTATTCTTAATGCTGCCTATCTTATAAATAGATCTCCATCTTCTGTTATTGAATTCAAAACGCCACAAGAGATGTGGACATGTAAGAAACCTGACATTACACACCTTAGGCCTTTTGGTTGTACTACCTATGCTCAAATTTCTCAAGGCAATCTACAACCTAGGGCCCTAAAGTGTGTAATGCTAGGCTATCCTGAGGGAACTAAAGGATACAAACTCCTTTTACTACAACCTAGAGGTTACAAGGTAATAACCTCTAGGTCTGTTACATTTAATGAAGATGATTTCTACTATACAAATAGATTAACATCCTCTACTGAGCAGGAAGGTACACAAGATCCACCACAAGAGCAATTGCTCAGAACTATGATGATCAAGACAGTGATAAGTTCAACTCAAGACCTCAACAAAACAATCAGCTAGAGACATTTGGAATTGGAACAAATACTAGCACCAGTGGAGTTCATGATGAAGCTCTTCCTGAAGCAACCACCAGTACACAACCTCACCAATCAGGTGGGGGAGTAAGTAACCCCGTTCTCTCTACATCATCTCAAACTCCTTCTGATTCTCATGCTAATACTAGTATTCATGTAACTCCTAATATGACAATGCATGATACTGTCCAACATGATCTTTCTGATTACCAGTTAGTTAGAGATAGAGAACCTAGGATTAAGGCTCCTAATAGAAGGTTTGATGTGATGTTGCATGAGGGTTACTCCAATGTTGTTGAGTTTGCTTTTATGGTTGTTAATGTTGTCAAGTCTAATATTCCTACCCCTGATACCTATGAACAAGCTGTCAACAGTAAGCATGCTAATGAATGGTTGACTGCTATGCATGAAGAATTATAGTCTATGGAAGTTAATTATACTTGGAAGCTTGTTCCTAAACCAGAAAAAGCAACAACTATGGACTGTAAATGGATCTTCAAAATAAAAGAGGGTAATCATCATTTAGATGCTCCTAGGTTTAAAGCCAGATTAGTTGCTAAGGGCTTTACCCAAAAAGAGGGAGTTGACTATAATGATAAATTTGCCCCTGTAGTCAAATACAAAACCATGAGACTCTTGCTTGCTATGACTATTGTTTATGATTGGGAACTAGAACAAATGGATGTGAAAACTACTTTTTTGCATCGTGACTTAGATGAAACTATGTACATGAGACAACCTAAAGGTTTTGTTAATAAGGACCATCCTGATCACATGTGTGCCTATTGCAAAAATCCATCTATGGCCTTAAACAATCCCCAAGGCAATGGAATAAGAAATTTAACTCTTGCATGATTTTTCTTGGATTCACTAGGAGCCAGTATGATACTTGTCTCTATTTTAAGCATGTTAAAACTAAGAATCCTCTCTATGTTCTCTTGTATGTTGATGATATTCTTCCGATAAGTAGTTCTAAAGTGGTTATTTCTGGTGTCAAGCATGACTTAATTAAAAGTTCATTTTGACATGAAGGACTTAGGTCTTGCTCAGAAGATATTAGGGGTTAAGATTGTTAGAAACAAACCTAAAAGAATTCTTTACTTGTCTCAAGAAGACTACGTAAGTAAAGTTCTAGATAGGTGTGCTATGAAAAGTTCCAAACCCTCTCCTATACCATTAGGGGGGCACCTTGATTTGTCTAAAAATAATTGTCCTATAACTAAATCTGACAAAAGGAAAATGGAGAATGTTCCTTATGATGTTGTTGTTGGTTCTATCATGTATGCCATGCTATGCACTCAACCTGATCTTGCTTATGTTGTAAGTGTCATGCGTAGATATATGTCTAACCCTGGTGACTTACACTGGCAAGGAATGAAGTATCTGTTATTTCTGGTACCGAACAACTTGGTCTTGTGTACTCTGAGCATGATTCTAAAACTAAGGTTCATGGATATGTAGATTCTGATTTTTCCAGTAACAAAGATAATAGGAAATCTACTACTGCTTTCTTCTTTACATGGGTTGGGAACTGTATTTCTTGGAAATCTCAGCTCCAACCCATTGTTGCATTATCATCCACTGAAGTTGAGTACATTGCAGCTACTGGGGCTGTGAAAGAAAGTTGTATGGTTGAAAGGTATTTTGCAAGAAATCACTGGTAAGGTCTATACTCCTATGCTACATATGGATAGCCAAAGTGCTATGTATCTGTGTAAGGATCCCGTTTATCATGAAAGAACAAAACACATTGATGTCAGGTTCCACTTTATTAGAGATAAAGTTGAATCTCAGGAAATTATTCTGAAGAAAATCCTAGATTCCTAGGTGACTTGAATCCTGCACATTTCGGAACCAAAATTGTGCCTTCTAACAAGTTTGTTTCTGCATGAATGCACTTCATATCTTTGATGCTCACTGAGATATGAATTGAGTTGATGACAGACAAGAGAGGAAGCCCTTACGTGTTGCACTTAGATCAAATTGAAGTTCTATAATACATGTTAAGATTAAAGGGGCATTTGAAATGTTATAATCCTATCCTTGTATTATTTAGGTATAGTTGTTATAAGGATTTGGCAATCCTGGTAGAGTTAGGAATATTGGGCCTCGGGGTTACTTTACAGATTGGGCTTGAGTTCGGGGTTTTGGGCTTGGTCCAAAACGTGAGCTGGTGGCCTTATGCTTGGCTAGCTGGTTCCCGAGTTGACCTAGAGTATTTATACTCATGGTAATCCTTCATTCTCAAAGGCACCATCACTGTTCATTGCCCTAAATAGAAAGAGGGAGAAAAGAGAGAAGAAAGTTCTTGTCTGCAGTGGTGGTCTTTGATGGTTGTTCACCGGAGATAACACGTAGAGATCTGTAGAAGACGACGATTGAGTAGCTCATCGTCTGAGCTACTTCAGCCTTGATTGGGGGCCGAAACCCTTTCCTTCTTCCTTGTTCTCATGTCTTTTTGTGTTTCTGTAATTTCTAGGGCTTAGTTTCTTGGTTTGTCGATTGCCTTCCTTGTAACCTCACTGTGAACTCTTTGATTCGTTAGTGCGACGCCTTGGGCTGAGTCTCCCCTCCTGAGATTCCGCGAAGTAGGTTTATACCAAACCGCGTCAACATATCTTGTGTCAAACTACATTTCTTTGTTTGTCTTTGATTTGTTGCGAACTTGTGCGATTCTCGATCTACAAATGCACATGTAGAAACACATTTGTCTTGCAAAATTTGTTAAATTTGTTAGTCGTACAATGACTTTTACAATTTGTAACTCTGCTTTATATAATCTATAAACCTCTCTTCTAATCTTCTAACAAATAACACGGCGGACTCTTCATCACATAATTAACTATGACACTGCCCAACTCTGCTTGACTTACCCATAGATGATTCATTCTCCATATAAACTTTGCTTACAATGGAACCTAGAAAAACATAAAATCATACTAGAAGCATCCATTAGCAAGTAGTGTAGGCTTTGTTCCATCAAGAACCTTGAGTTGCTGGTCAACTACAAAGAAGCCCTTCTAAGGTTTGGCTCCCCCCTTGTCATCGTAATCCTACATACCCTCCTTAGCTCCCTTGACACTGTGGAAGACAAAGATGGAGGCATGATTTTTAATGGAGGTGATTGATCAAATTATCAAACCCAACAAAACCATCCAGGTCGGAGAAAAGCATGATTCAAAGCATCTACTAGATTGGTTGCTTTACCTTTACATTTACAGTTTAGTCAAAACCATCCATCTGTAACAAAATTTGATTTAAGTGTCTAATAATTTGAATCTTAATCCAATGTCTAAATGATAACAAGAAAATTCGACAAATCTTTCGTTTAAAAAATAAATCAGATTCAGAAGTTCCATGAGGATACGATGAACTTCGCTGTCAGCACCAGATTGTGCATAGAACCTAACAGTAGCAATCACATCCACTTCGTCAATGAAAATAAGAGCCAGTAGATAATCGCATAAAACCTAACAGCACTGGCGGACGCAGTACTTGAAGTCCTCCATCGAAGGCTGGCAGCTCCTGCTGCGCTTCCTCTCGGGGTCGCATGTCGACTTGGCGCCATGTCTACACAGATATACTATGGAAAATAGACTTGCAATGTCACACTCCCTCCAAAATCAACCATAAAAAATCTTATACTCTTGCATGACAAATCTATAAGACTAAAATGTCTTAAATATCACAACTCTTTTAAAAATAAACTGTATTGTCACAAAAGGTGAGTAGATAGTAAAGAAAAACTTTAAAGAGTATGAGACTTCCAAAACACAGTTCAATCTGAATGCGGTTCACCAGCTCGAGAATCAGCACCAAAGAATTCTTCGTATTCTTGATACAATAAAATATCTAATTTGGACGACATTGATGTCTTTCAAAAGTGCACATAGTTGAAGTTCCGTGCAACTAATGCACAAGGTATTATATGAAGAACGCATGATTAGTCAAAAGGAGTGCATGAACCTGTTCAACACAAAATAATTGGTTATACGTGTAAGCTAGTTGCTTGAGCCTATAAGCTAGTTGCTTTAACCTATAAGAAGTGTATGAACCTCTATTTATACTGTGAAGCCACAAGTGCAAAAATCACACCAAAAACCAACTTAAAAAAACCAATATTCACATTAAAACATACAAAAAACTTTAAAAAAAACTTACTAACTGTGAGAATATTAGTGATAGTTGCAGTTCCAGAAAAATTACAACTACTAGTAACTTGATTCATCTTATGATAATAGCTATTAACAACGTAATCACAGTGAGCTTTCACAGTATTTGGTTGATAACAAGATCCAGTTTGAAGAGTTGTCGAGCAATCAACTTTTATACCGCATGCATAATCAATATTCTTCTGCAAGATTGTGCTAAACTATTGACAAAGGAGAGTGGAACTGCGAGACATACATGTGGCTATATGACCCACTTTCTCTTCTTGGTATTTGATTTAGGATTTGCCTTACTCTTAAACTGCAACACATTTGAGCTTGAAATAGTGAACACCAAGAAAATAGAGCTTGAGCACTTGTTTGAGAGTTAAACAACAGAAGCTAAGACATTGGGTGAGGAGGCCTCAAACTTAAAATCTAAAATTTTTGAGCTGACAGAGAAGTTTGATGAGATTGAGAAAGAGCAGGTAGAGTGCAACAGTGTCCCTTTCATTTGTGAATAACAAGTTAATCAAGAGAGACATTATCGATGTCTTAGCAGGGCAAACACTACACACAAAATGTATCAAAATCATACATTAGACTTAAGTGAACAATTTGATGAGCTTTTAATAACAAAAAATTGAACTCTGTTGGCAATTCAATGAAAATTGTACCCTAAAAATTATTGGATAAATTAAATGCTTTGTCTGCTGTAATTTATTATAATTATCTTTAGCAGACATCTCTTGTAAGTTGTGCACCTGTCCAGCACACTTTAGCTCTCTAGTTGTCCCTAACAGTTATTATTATTATTTTTGGAACTAGGAGTAATTACTTCTCTAGTGACTTCTTTACTACTCTTCTGTTGTATATATGTACACTCCAGATTCTAATAGAGATAATATGATTTTCCTTATCTAAGAAAACTCACATGGTATCAGAGCTTTCTGTTTTTTTTTCTGATCCGGATTGCCTTCTAGCAACCTTCATTGCTGCACTTCTATGCTCACCTGTAGCCTTCATTGTTGCACTTCTCTGCTCACTTGTAGCTTTCATTGCTCCACAAATCTCATTCCTTTTTCACCATGACTGGATCTGAAATAACTTCTCTTGCTTTTGCTCATTCTCAAAAAATAGAGCTTGCTAACCTTCAACCAACCTACAAGTTCAATGGAAAGAACTAACTTGATTGGTCTCATGTTGTGAAGACATATCTCAAGGGTAAGGAGAAGTTCAAGCATCTCATCGAGCTCCCTCCAGAAATGGGAAATCCTAATTTTTCTGCTTAGGAGGCTGCAAATTCCATGATTATGGCATGGCTATGGGAGTCAATAGATCCCTCCATTAGCCTTACATGCATGTTTCTTAGCTCAGCAAAAGAGATCTAGGAGTTCATGCAAAGATCTTATTATAAACCAAAGATGAAGCTCTTGTCTTTAACCTCACCATCAAAGCATATTCCACCAAGCAAGGTGACAAGCCCATAACTGAATATGCTACAATCTTGCAAAGCATATGGCATGAACTTGATCAGTACCAAGTCTTGTAAATGAAGTGCCAAGTTGATGCTTCTACCTTGAAGAAATCTATTGATAAATAGAGATCTTATGTTTTCTTGGCTGGTTTACACTCTAAATTTGATCCCATACAGTGTTGAGCAAGAGTGAACTTCATTCTCTTGACGAAATTATATCCCTTATGACAGCCAAAGAAAGTCGCAGAGGTGTTATGCTAGATTCAAAGGAGGATTGCAAACCAACTTATAGCATTGCGCTTGCTGCCACTTCCTGGAAAAAGGAGAATAAAGCTGAAGCGTGGTGTTCTTTTTGTAAGAAACCAAGGCACACAAGAGAGAAATGTTGGAAGTTGCATGGTAAACCACCCAACCGAGAGTGGAGGACGCATGATCATCCCAAAGCCCAAGCACACGTGGCTGAGAACAACATTTCTGGAAATCTTAGTAGTGTTGATATTGCAAAACTTTAGCAGCTTTTGCAGAACCTTGGGTCTACTTCTGCTGATGGTAACACCCCTTCCCAAGCCTTAAACCTTACAGGTACTTCTAGATGCCTTCATTCAATAAAAAAAAACCAGCCAATACTTGTTGGATCATTGATTTAGGTGCCACAAATCACATGACATCATCTTCTTACTTCTTTGACACCTTTGCTCCCTCCACATCTTCTAAAAAATTGTTAACTGCAAATGGATCATTAGCAAAGATTGCGGGACATGGAAATATCTTTCTTACTTCAAAAATGAGACTTACAAATGTGCTTTATGTGCCTACTTTATCTGCTGATCTGATTTCTGTAAAAAGGATGATTCATGACCTAAATTGCATTGTTTTGTTCACTCCTATTGGATGCGTTTTTCTGGAACTTGAGTTGAGGAGGATGATTGGACATGTTGAAGAGAGAGATGGTCTTTACTTCTTAGATGCATCAAGAGCCTTACTACCTTTTGCCTTCTTAAGTGCCACAAATAAAACCTTTTTATGGTTGCACCATCATCGATTGGGACACCCATCCTTTTTTGTCCTTAAACACTTGTATCCCTCTCTCTTTAAAGGGTTACTAATTTGCATTGTGAGATTTGTGAACAAGCAAAACATTAACATTCCTGTGTCTCATTTCTAGTTAGTAATACAAGATGTCATTTACCTTTCCAATTACTACATTGTGATATTTGGGGGCCATCTTCAATTGATAATATTAACGGGGCACGCTGGTTTTTAACTATCATTGTTGATTGTACTAGTGTAAATTGGCTCTCTCTCTTGAAAAACAAATCCGAAGTCAACACATTATTCCCTCATTTGTTTCAATGATACACACACAATTTGGGACCTCTATAAAGGGATTTAGGACTAATAACACTAAGGATTTCTTTAATCAATCCTTAGGGTCATTTTTGTCTAAAAAGGGCATCATCCATGAGTCCTCATGTGTGTATACCCCTCAACAAAATGGCCTTACAGAAAGGAAAAATGGGCATCTTCTCAACATCACTCGTGCTTTACATCTTCATCATAAAGTTCCTAAGCAATTCTGGGGGGAAGTTGTTCTTGTGGCTGCATATCTTTCCAATCGTTTGTCTTCAAAGGTCCTGAACTTTCTCAGCCCCATTGGTTATCTTAATTCTTTCTACCCTCATCTTAACCTCAACCGTGGACATGTCCCTAAAGTCTTTGGTTGCACTGCCTTTGGTCATGTTCATGACCATTTGAGAGGAAAACTTGATCCTAAGGCTCTGAAATGCATCTTCATCGGGTATTCTACAACACAAAAGGGTTACAAATGTTACAATCCAGCCACTAGAAAGACTTACATAACTGTTGATGTAAATTTCCTTGAAAATATCCCTTTTTTCCAAAACGGCCTGACCCTACTTGTATTGAACATGAGAGTGCTCGAGAACTTGATTGCATACCTATTTCCGCTCTTGATTTGCCTGACAATCCAACTCAACCCACTAATTATGCATCTATGTCTGATCAGCCCTCTCGAAATACCATCTCTTCCATTGAGCATGTTCAATACTCTTATCCGAAGATTGTTACCGAGGACACACCGACTCCCATACATGACCTTGACTTGCCAAATTGCACAACGGAAAGGTAGTAGAGAATGCAGGAACCAACCTCTTTATCCTCTTTCTAACTTTATGTCGTTACGTCGTTTCTCGCCTACACACCAGAATTTTGTGGCTAATTTACAACAAGTGTCTATTCCTAAGAATGTCAAAGAAGCCCTTACTCAACCACTATGGAGCAAGGCAATGGAAGAGGAAATGTGTGATCTTGAGAAAAATCAGACTTGGGTACTTGTTGATCGTCCTCGGTAGACAAATATTGTTGATTGTAAATGGGTCTTCACTCTTAAGTACAAATCTGATGGATCTCTTGGGAGGTATAAGGCTCGGTTGGTAGCAAGGGAGTTTACTCAAACCTATGGCATTGGCAATCAAGAAACGTTTGCCCCATTAGCAAAGATGAATACAGTCAGAATTTTGATCTCCTTGGTTGCTCACTTTGGATGGAATTTGTTACAATTTGATGTCAAGAATGCTTTCCTTAACGACTATCTTAATGAGGATATCTACATGTCTTTGCCTCCTGGTTTTTCAGCTCCATTTCCAAATAAAGTTTGTAAACTGAAAAAGGCCCTTTATGGCCTGAAACAATCTCCTAGGGCTTGGTTTGGCAGGTTGACTAGTGTCATGAAGATTGCAGGATATCATCAGAGTCAAGGTGACCACACTCTGTTTATTCGTCACTCTGACTCAGGGGGAGTTACCATGTTACTATGACATTATTGTATCTGGAAACGACATTGAGAAACAAAGAAGGCTGAAAGAGAAACTTGCAACTGAATTTGAAATTAAGGAGTTTGGAAGATAGAAATATTTCTTAGGGATTGAAGTTGCTTATTCCAAAGAAGGCATCTTTTTATCCCAACAAAAGTATATTACAGATCTGCTCAGAGAGGTTGGAAATAGTGCTTGTAAACCTACACCGACTCCTATGAATCCCAATTACAAACTTGATGAAGCAAAAAAGGCTGAACCGGTTGATAAGGCTATGCATCAACATTTATGTGGAAAGCTTATTTATCTCGCTCATACTAGACCTGATATTTCTTTTGCAGTTAGTGTGGTTTGCCAATTTATGCATGACCCAAGAAAGCCACATTTGCAAGATGCTCTTCGTATATTACACTACCTCAATGTATCTTGTTTAGAACAGGTGGAAAACTTACTCTAGAGGCATATACTTATGTTGGCTATGTAGGAAGTAAGGTTAATAGGAGGTCCACAACAGGTTACTGCATTTTTCTTGCCGAAAACTTAATTGTCTGGAGAAGCAAGAAAGAAGGAGTTGTAGCAAGATCAAGTGATGAATCTGAATTCAGAGATGCTGGTCATGGCATATGTGAGCTTTTATGGCTGAAAATCAAATGTCTGTTGTAATTTATTATAATTATCTTTAGCAAACTTCTCTTGTAAGTTCTGCACCTGTTCTAGCTCTCTAGCTATCCCTAGCAGTTATTATTACTATTCTTGGAACTAGGAGTAATTACTTCTCCGTATATATGTACACTCCATATTGTTATAGAGATTATCTTACTTTCCTCAAAAATAAAACTCACATGTCATCATATGATACAATCAGTGTTCTAAAAAACGATTGGTACGACCGATTAATCGCCGTCTCGACGTTAGACACTACTCCACCGTACCGAATATGCCCTAATCGGAGCTCTAGACGGATGCCAATGAAAAATCGGTTTGAACCAAGCTAGACGGCCGTTTAATCGGGAAGGTTACCGACTAATCGTTAAATTCCGATCAATATTTCACTATCTCGATTATGGGCTTTGAATTTTCAAGCCCAAAAATCGGATCAGTGGCCCAATTTTAATATTGAAGGCACACTGAAACAATATGATTTCTTGTCCTTATATACACCTCTATCACCCAAACAGGTTAGAAAAGTATCGATGTGGGATAAACTTATTTTGAACCTTCAACCGATGACAATGTGGACGATCATGATGAGGAAGGTAGACGAAGGTCTGGAGTTAGAACTGGGAGGCCTCCCTCACCTAGCAGTTTCTGATGACGGTGTGGCGCCGACTTCGTTCAATGTTGTCCAACGACTTCTAGATTTAAGAGATTGAGCTGTAATGGACATCAAAGACATGAAAGAAGCAGGAACTCTAGAGTCTATCTTCAATGAGAACGAACTCATTTACAATTTAGGGACTAGAAGATTTTTACAAATTCAACTCTTTTTAATTTGAAAACCGATCTACAATGTCTAGAGGAAGACATTTGATGTCAGAGAAGATGACGAAGCTCATGCTTTTTTTGGTGAAGACGAAGCTCACATGCTGTCTAGGCTAATGGGCCACTTATGATTGGGCTATAGTCGGTATAATATGTTTGGGCCTTAATTAAAGGATTTCTTAATCAAAGGACATGATATATCCTAATATACACGTTAGCTAAGTAGATTTAGTAATTTATTTATGGTTGATTTAGTAAATTAATTAAGTATTACATCATAAAAAATTAAATCATATATTTAGTTAGAGATATTACATACTATTATCTTTCTATATACTTTGAACAACATAACAAATGGTTTCTAGTTAGAAATAAGTCATTTTAATTTAAACCGTATCAAAACCGTTTAAAAGGCCGTACAATCGTATAATCGTTGGACTCTCTTTCACCGTACCGTTCCCGTATAGCGTTTTTTAGAACTCTGGATACAATACAACTAACTGAGTACGACAAATTTGTACTCCCTCTGTCCCATTATTATCTTCCTGTTTCTTTTGGGCACACATGTCGATGCGCGTTTTGTATCGTCAATATCTCTAATTATAAATTAGTAAAAATTATAAAAAAATTATATTATTAAAGTACTCGATAAGACGAATCTAACAAGACCACACATGACTATATTTTTATTTATATATTGACCGAAATTACGAAGATTCCCTTGAATAGTGAATAGTGCCAAAAAAGAGAAACATGAAGATAAAATAGGGACGGACGGAGTAGTTAAAAACATGAAAAAGTTTTTGTAGCAACAAGTGTTTGTATAGGAAGGTAGACATAATGACATCATACCTTTCCTTGACGAATTACTATTGGAAAACTTCCAGCCATGTCAACGACAGTGCAATATGCTGCACTTAAAACTTATGAAGAGCAAGTTTACCTGAAGTTTTCCATTGTTAGTCCCAACATCGATGAGTTTCTCTCTGAGCTTAACCAACTGAGCAAACACTGTCATCATTTCCTAAATCACATAGTTTTGTTACCAGATATTGAAGACAATCACAACTAGATCGAAGACAATCAACAAGTCAAAATCTCACATTGCAACTGAGAATCAATAACCTAATTGAACCAGATATTGAAGATTATATACGTTACTGTTGCATGGATTCCACAAGTAAACGTAATTTCCCAATACATTGTGAGATAACCAGCCAATCACGTTCAAATAGAAATCACCTTGCAATGTAGGTGCATCTAACACCTAAAAACCATCACACACACACAAAATAACAATTTGAAATAAATAGCGTTCTTATCTTCCACAATTCACCACTAATTTCAAGCAATAAACAAAATTCAATCCACACATTACCTTATACGGAGACCTAGTAACCTTCCTCGACAAATCTCTCCTTCCCTCTAACCCTAGCCCAGATCCCTTCTCCGACGTTCCAGGCGATGTCTCACTGAACTCAGGCCGAAGAATGTCGCCCTAAGAAACGCCGCATAAGTACTCGACGGCGAAATCCTCATGTCCATCGGCTGCCCCGTTTCCAGCGACGGAAGATTATAAAGCTTTCTCGTCTGTGCAATTGATGCTTAGGGTTGTCGCGTCGCGTCGCCATAGTAGTCGGGAAGAGGGAGGGAAGGAGGGGACTGAGAGCTTGAGAAATGACGAGGGTAGGATAGTCATTTTTACAAAATCTTTCTAATTTACAATTTTACCACCGCAACATTTAAACGTCATTTTCCTTGTATTTCTTCCCGATTTAATCTGAAACGTCGATTTTCTGGATCAGACGGTCTATATAAGTACTGAGGTTCTTGTTCTAGAGAGGTTTTCATTTATATAAGAATCTATATGTCTATACATATACTAAAACAGAGCAGTGTTTTGCCACATGTCTCTCTTGCGTTCAATTGGCCTATGTGTCGGCCTCTGGGCTATGCCACCTCATCTTCCACATCACCGCCAGTCCGCCACGTCATTAGTTTTTATCTTTTGTTATATATATGTTTGAAAAATATATTAAATAAGGAAAATAAAAAGATATTTAATATACTACATTTTTTTAATCTTTTATCCAATTATAAAATTAAAAAGATATCAAAGAGATTCTATTTTTTTACCATGTTATATGTTTTATCTTATATATATCTTATTTATTTATTTTACTATCAATTTACTTCGAACGTAAACTATATATTTACTATCAATCTGATTAGAACTTAAAATATAAATCACAAAATATAAATTATAAACTAATGGTAAAGTACTAGATAATAATACAAATATAATTATATTATTAAAAAATATTTAATACATGCAAACCCGTGCATGGCGCGGGAACACACGCTAGTAATTACTAAAGCAAAACCACTTCCTCTCATTTTAGCTATGCCACATAGACAATCTTCACTAGAATCATCCACTTGTCGGTTTCCTATTTGTTACCGTTTTTATTTTTAAAATAATATATATGTTAAATTTAGAAAAAAGACAAACAATATCACAATAAAATCTCTCATATGAAAAATTAGGGCAAACAAATATCACAATGATATTGCATGCAATATGTTTAGATATTATTATGTGCTAAATTTGGGTCATAAGTCATAACCCTATTAATTTAATAAATAAGGTAAAAATAGAAATAAATATCACAAATTAATAAACTATTGATTGTCATATATCTTTCTATAGTTGTAAATAAGCTAAAAAAGAATAGAAAAAATAGAAAATTATGTTAATATAATTATTTAGTATACATGAAAGACATTTTTAATTTCTGGTCGAAAATACTCAAAATGTAATATTATCGAATCCGAACTAACACGAGAATATGTGCCCCGAATCTAACTTGATTAACAAAATTATGTTACTAAAATTATTTAGTAGATTTATTTATTTTAATATGTTTATTTTTTTTATTTTTTTTATTTAAAAATAATAATATTATTATTAAAATATTTAAAAAAATTACAAAAAGTTGGATGAAAGCCTAGCAATTAACTGGGCTCCGACACCCTTGTTCAAAGCAAAACACAACATCTGAAAAATAAAAGAGCGAATATTAGCATTAGTAGCATGACTCTGAGCGGCCCGTGTGACCCTAGACAAAAAATCAAGAGCATCACCCCCCAGTTTTCCAAAGGTAGAAAAAGCAAAAGCAATGAAATTGTATCCATTGTCAATGCACTTGGATTCGTACTTTTTCCGCTTCCTCGCAAAAGCATTAGAAACAGCAGCCCCAGGGACAAAAGCACTGACCCCGACGCCTGTGAAAGGAGAAACACCAGTAACATCCGAACACACGTTTTTCCCTTTGTCCCAGCAATATACAAGAAGGTCCGCAGGCCGAAGATCCTTCCCCTCCTCGGACAAATACCCAAGAGGCACCTCTTTTTGCACCACAACTCCAGCCTGATTGCATATATCTCCCAACACATCCCGAACCAGGTTATGACGAAATTTAAGGCCAATGTCATTACCATAGTGCACCGCATGATCTCCAAAACAATCCATGATTTTGGAAGAACAACAAGGACAAGTAAAGTCAGCAGGATACAATGGAATCGCAAGGCGGTAGCAAAGAACACACCTGAACTGCCTTGGGTGCATTGTCTGTCCCAACCCTTCAATAGGAAGTGTTCACAAGAAATCCAAGGAATGTGCTGACCGGTTGCTAATGAGGATAGCCTTTTCCCGAGCACTGGGATTGTATCGACTCACCAACTCTTTCTCTACCATATCAAAGTACACTGAAGCTGATTTTTTCATAAAAGGGGGGGCTGGTACATCACGACAGAGATCAAGAGGATCGAAGTTATACAAAACCCGAAAGCTACTCAAAGTTATCTCATATGCAGGGCCTAAGTCAAGGACACCACAACGGTGAAGTAGCCTATTTTGGAGACTATGAGACTGCAATCTCGAAGCAATAAAAGCATACTTAGAAGCATCTTGCGCAGTATAAACACCAAATCCACCAAAACGAAAAGGCAAGGTGGTACAACGCCATTGCCAATCACCAAAACCAGCAGCACCAGCCACAATAAATTCCTGGAGAGTCTTCCTTAGGGCAAGGTCAAAGGTGAGATGAGCAGACCCGAGCATCTGGGGAGCACAAGTCCGAAGAGAGAAGTACAACCTGCCCACCCCAACACAACTACGCAGAAGCAGAAGTCCAGATTGTGGGTCGTTGAGGCCAGCAATAGCCTCCATCAACACCATAGTCTTGGAAACCCTGTCTTTAATCAAGCGACTACAAAAGGCGACATCTGAACTGACAGGGCCACCAAGGAGTTTAACCCCATCCATGGAACGAGCCATTTTCTGCGGAAAAAGAACGGGATCACAACTCCTTGGATCTGGGTTTAGCCAAAAGATTTCAGTTTTCTCGACGTTTAAGTGCAACCCCATAGCGGGACCTTCCTTGATAATCAGATGCAAAGCTTCTGAAACCAATCTTGTGTCCCCGATAATGGTCCCATCATCCAAGTACCAAGCCATAAAATCCAAATTGCAACTCACGTTGATCCTATGAACCAACGGATGTAAGGTAAGAGCAAACAATAGAGGTCCTAAGGGATCACCTTGTTGAACACCTTGACAAGAAAGCAAGGTAGACTCCTCATAATATAACCTTGCAGGGCACAAATAACAAAACTCAACCCAAGGAGAGAGGGAAGGGCAACGAAGTCGGACCTCTCTAAGCATGGTACCCCGGTCAATCAAGTTAAAAGCATTACTAAAATCAACAAGAAGCATAGACATGTTGCACGCACCTCCTTTGGCCTCAATTAACCTGTTAACAGCATGGAGAATGGCCTCACTCCCATTAGGCACGCCTACACCGAACTGAAAATCCTCAACGTAAGAACTGACATCCTTCCCAACCACAGCAGCAACAACCTTGGAGGCAAGTCTCCTCCAAACCGTATCGGCAACAATGAGGCGAATCCCCCCCCCCCTGGTTTGAGCAAAGGCGTAAGCGGAGCACTAGCAATAAACTCCCCCAAGGCAGAGGGACATCTACCAGCAAGTAACAGATTAACCACAGCGGTTATAGAGTTGGCTAAATCATCAGCAACTGCAACAGCTGCCCTCCCAAGGGCATCAACAAGGTGTTGGGCTCGAAGACCATCATGTCCACAGGAAGTTCCTTTAGGGAAACTTTTAATTTTGCTCATCACAACATCTTTGGAAATCGAAATAGTCTCAACAACCCCATCAAGAGGAGGCAGAACGGGACACGACGCATGGGGATGCTTGTTCTCTAATTCCGTCAAAGTGTCCTCGCTCTTGGGCGCAACCCCAAACGATGTCAAAACTCTAATAGCAGCAGTGAAATGCCCATCACTAACTTTCCTCATACATTGCCTCCTGTTTAGCTCTTCTAAACTAAGTTTCTTTTTGGCAATCTCATCAACTACCCCGAAAGAGTCGGAGCAAACCACACCATCTTGGATAACCTCTTTAACCAAGGTCTCAGGTCCCCCAGGTTCCCTCCAAACTCGAAGGGCCCGCGCAATACCTTCAACCTGACAACAACCTTTCTTCTCAAACTTATTATCAGAGAGCTCTCTGTTAACTCTAAGAGTACATAATGGGAGAAGGAGTAGTAGGACCCAAGAGGCAAGATCATGAGGGGAGGCAACAACTTTGTCAATAGCAGCTTTAAGGCATCGTGAAAAGCTAAGACGGTTGGCCTTGGGGATACTCTTCACGGTACGACATTTGTCGGCCAAAACTTCATGCAATAAATCAGTGTTGAAAGAAAAGGAAGAAGAAGCCCCACAAAAAGAAACTATATCACTTGAGCCATTGACAAGACTCCTCTCGAATGATGGAGGTAGGATACCCTGAATATAAAACTTAGGGCCATTGGCATGACCTTTACAACGGGGCCCTGAAACATCGAAATTGTCACTATGTCTCCAGCTCTTAGTGAATGCATGGAATATTATAGTATATGTATATGATTCAGTTTAAATCAGATTAATTGCCTTTTAAATTTTACTGTACTGTCTGCAAAAACAAATACGAGCTGAATGTCATCGAACTAACAGTCAGGACATCAAGAATTGCATCATCATCATTGATTCAGTTAAATCAGTTTCTGTTTGCAGTTTCTTCTACATTAGAATCAACCAACAACTTAGTCTTTGGCTCAGGCACCATTCCCTTGCACACCATCTCCTCATAAAACCTCACAGCATTTTCCACCCTCTGTTTTTCATACAGTCCATGCACCATGATAGTATACGACCGTTGATCAGGCCCCACTCCATCCCTTTCCATACTAGCCCAAGTCGATTCAACACCGTCCTCACATCCCCATAATAAATAAAGCCTTAGAATCAGATTGTATATATCACTAGTCATCTTACAACCATTTACCTCCATTCTATGCCTTAGTCCCGAAATCTCCTCCTTGCTCCTCACAAATTTCAACAAGTGGGTAAACGTCATAGAATTTGGTGAGCAAATCCCGTTCTTCTCCTCCATTTTGTGCACTAGCTCGTACACCTTCTCCATTCTCCCAATCTTGCAAAGGTGTTTTATAAGCGTGTTGTAAGTGGCGACATCAGGCGGGCAATTCCTGTCATTCATCATCTGGAAAATCTCAAATGCCTTTGGTATCCTTTTTTTGAAACATAACCCATCAATCACAGAGTTAACTATCACAACATCAAGAGCACAACCCTCATTCCATAATGCAAAAAGAAGTTTTACTGCAGTGGTGATCTTCCCTGACTTGCATAAACGGTTTATGAAGATCCCATAAGTGAACTTATCTGGGCTGCATTTCGATCGCATTATCTCTTTCCAGAATCGCTTTGCCTCACGAAAATTCCCCCGTGTGCACCACCCGTTTAGTATGACGTTCCAAGTTTTTATACCATACTGGAACTCATGTTTGTTTGAATGGAACAGAAACTCTGCCTCTTCAACATGCTTATATCTGCACAATGACAACAAGAGTGATTCAAAAGCAACGAGATCACGCTCGAGCCCGTAATCTCTCCTCTTTTCAAACATCTCAATTACAGCCTCAGTGTTGTGTGCAGCAGCATATCTGTACATGAGAGAAAATACATGAAATCAGTTTACACTTAGCTAAATGAAACCAAAACGTGTTTAAATGTCATACCTGTGCGCTACAGTCTGATATGCGTTTTCATTCATTAAGCCCTCTCTTTTAGACATTTCATCGAACAGTTGGTGCATCTCCTCAAATCTCTTCATTTTCCCCAATATCCCCAAAATTTCATTATAAACATCAGATCCGGGAGTGTATCCATTCGAATGCGAGCCTCTAGAGATCCAATTGAAGAGCTTAAGCGCCGGTTCCCAGTCAGAACGGTGCCGACTAAGTACGTCGACCAATGTACTGTCATTCAGCAACGATTGACCAAACCCATCAAATTGTTGATAAAGCTCCTCGTCGGAGCTGTTCGACGATAGCTTGAGCAGATTCTGCACTCTAAGAGCGACGCTGTCATTTTGAGCATCTTCGAGAGAGGAGAAAGCATTAAAATTTGGAGTGGCGTTGTGATACTGGGATTTGAATATACTACACCTCCATCCGCCGGGATGAAGCCGGTGGACTCCAATGAGATTTCGAAGATCGTCTGGTTGAAGTAAAAAGGGTTTCAGTGTTCGGCATAATCGATGCATCATTCGTAACTTGTTCATTCAGTCGTCCCGCCACCATTTTTATTAGGTAAAATCTATACGCCCTACATTTTCTCTCTTTTCACACTACATTTTCATAAGTTCATAATGGGCGTACGCTCGTTTCGGGCATGTCAATTTGATATACGTATAAGAACTTATACGTATATAATTTTGTAAAAAAATACAAAATACATCTTGTACGCTAGAAACGGGCGTACGCCCATTTCGAACGTACCGTAATGATAATTTTTCTCCAATATTTGAAAAAAAATTAAAAAAAAATTAAAAAATTCCGCCCATTTCCAGCTTTTTTTCGATTTTTTTTTAAAAAATTAAAAAATTATGTTAGTATATAATAACAATAATAGGTCATATTTCACATCTGCCTCTTTGCTCTAGTGGTAAAGAGCTGCATATATTGCTCAGAGGTTTTGAGTTCGAATCTCGACACTAACATCTCACTTTTTTTATTTTTAGGTAAAAAATAATGGAAAGAGAGGAGGGGGGAGTCGAACTTGAGACCTCATGAACATGTAATGAAGTGAAACCACTAGGCTAATGAATCATATTGATATATTGGTAATATTAATACTACAAGTTACAATCGAATTTGGGCTCACCTCATTATTTTATTACAATAACAGTTTTTTTAATCTTGGTCTCAAATATCTATATCTATAGACTATTAATTATTTTAATAATTTCTAAAAAATAATTATTTAAATAATAAAGTGTATCTTATTGACATATATGTAATATTAATACTACAAGTGATGATTGAACTTGAATCTACCTCATTATTTGTTGAATTAATTACTTAAATAATAAGGTGTATCTTATTTGTCTCAAATATTTATTGAATTAATTACTTAAAAAATATTTTCAAATAGCACATCTAAAAATTGATATAGTGGCAAGATAGGATTCTAACGAATTGTAGACAAGATAAGGATAAGATCTTGCATATAACACATCTAACAACCAATCTTGCATAATAGTTTTACGTATTTTCGATTCAAAATAGTTATGCAAGATGAATAAAATCTTGCATAATACTTAACGTGCAAATAGTTATGCAAGAAATGACGCGAAAATCGAGTAAAACCGACTTAGAACGACTAACGGCGCAAAAATCGAGTAAAACCGACTTAGAACGACTAATGGCGCGAAAATCGAAAAAATGTGGATAGAGTATAGGGTATAGGGTATAGGGTATAAGGTAGGGTATAGGATATAGTGGATAGTGAATGTGGATATATAGTGGATAGTGAATGTGATAAGTGGTTAGTTTGGGCCCAATTCGTTTAAACGCCTTAAAACGATAAAAATCAAAATTTCAAAATTGTAACATGATAGAAAATAAAGCCCATAGTCGTTATCAATTCACAAAATCGGAAAAAAATAATCGAAAACGTCAACGGGCCTAATAAGGCCGAATTGAGATTTAGTGAGGCCCATTATAAAAAAACGACATAAAACGGCTTAATAAGACCTTAAACCGCAAAAAATGAAATGTAAAAGTTGTATTTGAGCATTACCAATATGACAGTTTCGTTTTTATAAGAAAATAACAAAATGAACACTTCGAAATATCTAAACAAGCACTTTCACCTAGTAACGAGTTAATCTCAAGTATATAAGTCGTATAGTTTTACTCATATGTGTGTAATATCACTTCGTTACTCAAATAAACTTTATATAAAACTTTCATTAAATGTTACGAAACACTCAAATAATCCAAAATAATGACATTTCACATCTTTGTACTGTCGTTATTGATTGATTACTCTATATTTAATGAAAGTTTTAATGAAATACGCATACATATATGATTAAACAAGCAATAACGACAATACGAAGATGTGAAATGTCGTTATTTTAGATTATTTGAGTGTTTTATAATATTTAATGAAAGTTTTATGTAAAGTTTATTTGAGTAACGAAGTGATATCACACACATATGAGTAAAACTATACGACTTATATACTTGAGATTAACTCGTTACTAGGTGAAAGTGCTTGTTTAGATATTTCGAAGTGTTCATTTTGTTATTTTCTTATAAAAACAAAACCGTCATATTGGTAATGCTCAAATACAACTTTTACATTTCAAATTTTTTGCGGTTTAAGGTCTTATTAAGCCGTTTTATGTCGTTTTTTGATAATGGGCCTCACTAAATCTCAATTCGGCCTTATTAGGCCCGTTGACATTTTCGATGATTTTTTTTCGATTCTGAGAATTGATTACGACTATGGCCTTTATTTTCTATCATGTTACAATTTTGAAATTTTAATTTTTATCGTTTTAGGCCGTTTAAACGAATTGGGCCCAAACTATCCATTTAACACATCCACTATACACATTCAATATCCACTATCCACTATCCACATCCACTATCCTATACCCTATACCCTAAGTCGGATTTGCTCGTTTTAAGTCGGTTTTACTCGATTTTTCCGCCAACTCAATTTAAGTCTGTTTTACTCGATTTTCGCGCCAACTCGTTTTAAGTCTGTTTTACTCGATTTTTTGTGTCGTTACTCGGTTTAAGTGTGTTTTACTTAATAAGACTAAGTTTTATATTTTTCAAACATAATTAACCATCGATGGTGTTGATATCTTTAATCCAAGTTTTTGTTGAAATTTTTCAAACATAATTTATCATTTGTCATATATTGTATAAATTTTGTAGTTTTTGTTGAAATATATTTTGTTTTATATTGAATAAGGATTTATTTATTAATATATATTATTTAAATAACAATATTAGAAATACAAAGAAAATATTTTGGTAATGATATGGATTATCGTAGTTTTTTATCTTAAAATATATTATAAATATAAAAAAGGTTACACACCTGCTTATTTGAATAATTCTTTTTCCTCAAAATTATTAAAATAATTAAATCAATAAATATGTGGGAAAAAAATAAAAAATCTATTTTTCTAACAAAAAATGAGGTAGATTCAAGTTCGATCATCACTTGTAGTATTAATATTATAAATAATACCAATAAGATACACATTATTATTTAAATAAATATTTTTTCTCGAAATTATTAAAATAATTAATTCTATTGATATATGAGACTTGTACTATTAATATTACAAATAGATCAAAAAATTTGTTATTCTAATAAAATAGTGAGGTGAACCCAAATTTGATTGTAACTTGTACTATTAATATTACAAATATATCAATATGATTCCTTAGTCTAGTGGTTTCACTTCATTATATCCCATGAGGTCTCAAGTTCGACTCTCCCACACCTCTCTTTTCATCAATTTTTACCAAAAAATAAAAAAGGTGAGATGTTAGTGTTGAGATTCGAACTCAAAACCTCCAGGCAATCAATGGAGCTCTTTACCACTAGAGCAAAGAGGCAGATGCGATATATGACCTATTATTGTTATTATATAATAACGTAATTAATTAATTTTAAAAAAAATCGCAATACAAAAAAAATTCGAAAAAAATGTTGTACGTTGGAAATGGGCGTACGCCCATTTCCAGCGTACGAAATTCTTTAATTTTTTTTTTTTAATTTTTCATTTATTTGGGAAAAAAAATTATCATTACGGTACGTTGAAAATGGGTGTACGCCCATTTTGGGCGTACGGACCAATTTTCAATTTTTTTTAGCGTATACGTATGACTTTTTTCATACGTATGCATTGATATGACTTTTTTCATTTTTATTATTCGTTGCACACCCTTGATTAGTCTTTTTTTTTTTTTTTTTTTTTGGTGAACGAGAGGCGGCCCTCTCGGAGAACTATATAAATAAGGCTAAAGAGAAATAAAACGGGGTGTAGCCTCACCCCTTACATCGTTCGTTATAAGAGTATCAATACAATCCGGGGGATCCCCTAAAATAAAGTGACCAAGCGGGAAATTACAAGCAAAAGAGGCAAGGCTATCCGCCACGCGGTTAGCCTCCCTAAAAACATGACGAGGTTGGACAAGCCAATCTCTACGGATAGAGCTCTGGCAGTTACCTACCAGGCTAGCGAGCGGATGGTGGGGGTGGAGGCGACGCTTGAGGAAATCAATAGCCAAAGAGGAGTCAGACTCGATGATCACCTTTCTGAAACCCAGGTTCCACGCAACATCCATCCCACACTTTAAAGCCCAAAGCTCAGCCTGGATAACTGAGCAAGCTCCAATATTGAGCACAAAACCATTGATCCACTTACCCTGCTCATCTCTGATCACACCCCTAGCCGTAGCCAAATTCAGATCCCCACGAACAGAGCCATCAGTGTTGATCTTGACCCACCCTTCCGGGGGTTTGGTCCAGGCAATCATCGACTGGACTCTCTGCACACTAGCCCTTCTGGAGAGCTGGGCTGTAGCAACCTTCTGAAACTGTGCCGCCTGCGATCTGAGGAAGGGGGTCGAGACCCGGCACGTATTACCCGGGCCGAACACAGCGGTGTTGTGATCCTTCCAGATCCACCAGACAATCGTGTCAAACAAAATCACATCCTCCACACCCTGACCAAGACAGAAAGAACCCTGAAGATTGTTCACGAGCCAATGCAACGGAGTCGCCTCCCAGAAGATGTTGCGTTGACTTGTAGGAACAAAAGCAGTCCAGAGCTCCCTTCACACCCGATGTAACGATAACATTATTTTTTGGTAATAATAGGTGGACTATAACCCTTTATTTCATATAATTGAGCTTATATATTCTAAAAAAAAAACATTTTCTCTAAGACGGGTGTTTCATTAAAGAAAATATGGTCACCAAGACAATCCTGGTTGAACTTAGTGAGCCACTCTGCAACATAGTTTTTCTTTCGAGGGATGAACTTCAACACATATTTGCCCATCTTGGCCTGAATTATCTCCTTGCATCTGTTACTCATATGTCTACTAAGAGACCGGGATGGAGCGTCTGACATGATGTCATCCCCAACCCAGTGTTCTAAAAAATGGTCTATACGGCCGATTAATCACCGTATAGACGTTCCACGCTTCATAACCGTATAGAATAGTGCCAATACGGTGCTCGATACGGTTAAATGCTAAAAAACGGCTTCGGAACGGCCGGAACAGTTATAAAACGGCACGGGACGATAAAAAACGGTACGGGTCGATTATTCGGGCGTTGGACCGAATAGCCGAATAGGGTTTTTCTGAAATATGAATGGGTAAAATTACAATTTCAGAAACAACCCTTGATTCCGCTCGTCCTCTCGCTCGATTCCGCTCGTCCTCCGGCTCGATTCCGCTTGATTTCGTTCGTCCTCACTCCTCTGCTCTCGACTCCTCAGAACTACAATTGAGATTTCCTCTCAATCTGGACTCCTCTGTACGACCTCCTCCTCTGTACGATCTCGCCTGAAGCAGCCAAGCAGCACCAGTTACTCTCAAATTTCTTTCTCTCCAATTCTAAGCACCGCCATTATTGCACCTAGTTGGGTAGTTGTGCTCTGCTTACGGGATTTTGAAGAGCAACTTTGCTTCTTCTTGCTTAGTGCTTAATCCATGTGGACTTTTGTAGGATCTGTATGTTAGTATCAAGGGAACTGTGACAAAGAGTTGTTCAGTTCCTAGGCACAACGGAAGTAAAGTAACAGATTATCAACACAATTACTTTAGGTGGAAACCCTTGATAACCAATTAGTTATCTTAGGATGAAAACCACCCCTCTTTCGAGGATTTGAAAGGTCTACTTGTATATTCAATCAATGAGTTTAGAGACGAACGAGATTACAAACTTATTGCTAAGTACTAACCTAGTTCCTATCAGAAACTCTCAGATGATAATACCAGTGAACTTACTTGATGTTATTGTATGCAAGAACACTCTTCTTCTTCTTCTTAGGCTGATACACTTCAAACTCAGTCAAAATGCATGCATAAACCCTAAGAACATAGAGGCGGTCATATAAATAGGGAATTATTTCGACGTATAAAGATATTCTGGGAAATATATTATATGTCGTACTAATATCCTAATATACGATCGATCCTATGTTGTGCAAGTTAACTTGAATTAACTCACTAGTTACCATAAATTACGTGACCGAATTACAACAACTCTAACAATATCCTAACAAGGAAAAGATCTTCTTCAAATCTTCTCGGCTCGCCGCCCACGCTAGGGTTAGGAGTAACTCGGGTGTAACACACAGTTCCTTCGGACTTCCCTTGTGGCTTTATCAGTCTTCAAATCTTCTATCTTTTTAACTGAAATAGCAAGGTAAGCAGTACCATAGTATATCCAAGTGTTGTCATCGTCAAAACAAAGAGACCAGAGGAAAGGAACCTATTAGGGAACCACAGTTCCATAGGTTCCTATTCCAACAATTTCCCCCTTTTTGATGATGACAAACTCATATGAGTATAACCACAGAGCAATAGGCAGACGAGTACAAATCTTAGGACAAAGATACTTTTATCAAAAAGTTGTAATTAGTTCCCCCTTAACTTTTGAGATGTCTAACGAGTTCCCCCTAAACACAATGCCAGTCCTATTGGTTCCAAGTTTTCAGAGTATATTCCCCCTTTTGACATCATCGAAAAGAAATGAAGATAATAAGATGAACCAAGATGCAAAGCATGAAAGACAAGACTCACAAGGCATAGAGCAAGAAAATACTGTTATCATTCTTCATGAGCCCAAGGACAATCGCGACTCATACAAGCAAAACACAAAAAATAAACAGAAATCATGAAGCAGAGAGACAACAAGAGAACACAAGGATTGATGAGATGGGGAACCCTAGGGGAATGCTATGCCAACTACATCGGAGGAACTGGTAGAGAGACTCTATCCTCCCTGTGCAACGAGAACGTCGGCGAGCTTGATGAAAGCAGAGCTGAGGGTACGAACAGCAGCCGAAATTTCTCTCAGTTCCTCAACAATATCAGAGGAAGTCGACTCAGAATCATCTGTAGTAACCGGTCGAGCAGGTATATGACGAATTGGGCGGGACTTCTTGGTGGTTGTTTCCTCCACCTTGAGACTGTTGATGTAGTTGCCATCCATCTTGTGGGAGAACGGTGTTTCCTCCTCATCTGCCGGATAAATGTCAAGTCTCTCCAGAAGAGCCTTGATGAGAGTGGGAAACGGCAGAGAATGAGATGGGTGGCTGTGGCAAGCCTGCATATGGTGCATAACAATTTTGGGTAGGTCGAGCACTTCCCCAGATAGGATCTTGGCCATGAAGACAACATCCGCGATCAAAACAGTACTCCTCTTCTCTTGGCGAGGGATGACGTTGTTGATTAGGAAAGCGTGAAGCAGTTTCATAGACAGAGAGAGGAACCTGGTATTGAGTTCCTTCAGATCTGGGTTCCCGAAGACGGACTTGGCGTAGTCGCTCTTCTTTGTGGGCCAGTGATTCTTTTGGATGGCAAAGAAACCAGACCCTGTTGGAACGCCAAGAACCGAGGAGATCATCTCCGTTGTTATCTTGTACATCTTTCCCTTGATGGTGACCACAATGTCTTGAGGATCCTGAGTTTCTAAGACAGATACGAAGGACATGGAAGAGTAGAAGGAGCGAATGACCTCGTCGTTGACGCTCTGAGTGGCCGTGAACAGGGATTCCCATCCTTGGGAAGCCAACAGTGAGCGAAAAGTGTCAACCTCGCTCAGATCCGAGTTCCAGAGCTCGGGGTCCACAAAGAGAGGACCAAGGATTCGCCGTTCTGCGAATTCGGGCTTGACAGTGGTGGAGGTAGTGGCAAGGGAGCTGGAGGAGGAGATGGCGGGCTTGGCCGATCGGGTTCTGGCGGCGACGGTGTTTGGTTTAGGCTTTTTGGCCTGTCGACCACCGTGAGTGGTGTTCTTGGTGATGTGGGGCTCGTCGTCGTCGGCCTCATCCCGGAGGCGCTTAAGAAAAGCGTTTCCGACGCTCTTTTGTTCTGGGAGGGAGGGGTTGGCTGGGTTTTCTGGAGAGTGGGGGGAGGAGTGTTGTTGTGATTGAGCGGGAGAGTGAATGGAGTGATCACTCTTGGTCGGGGAGGGGGGAGTAGGAATGGGAAGAGTGAGAGGTGATGGGAGAAGGATGATGGCGTTGGAGGGGTTTGGTTATGGAGACTTTGGTGGGGAGGAAGGTTTGGTGGAGGAGGATGGAGTGTCAGCAGGCTGGGCGGGTTTGGAAGGGGTTCCTATTTTGCTCATTAGCTCCCTGAACATCTCCATCTGTTCGTCGGTGAAGGCAATGGGGTTGTTCTTGGCAGCCATTTGAGAGTAAGGAGGTAGTAAGGGAAGTGCTTTGAAGATTTTGAAAGTAAGAACTAGAGATGAGTAAGGTGGAGGAGGAAAGCTAGGGTTAAGGTAACCTTTAAATAGTGCTTCCAAGGTATCTCGGCCAAAGATAACTCAAACGGTCAGAAGATCTTTTCCCCAATCACCGCTTACCCAAACGGTAACAAAATCCCTTGAACCTCGGTGAAATTTCCAAAATCATAACAACCACAACGTTCAAAAATTTCCATCAATAAACACCACAAAATTTCTCATCATTACCCTGCAATCTATCGGCACACGGAACTAAGCAGAATATTGAGTGTGTCAGGCGGCTAGCGTGTTTCCGAGGAGGAAAAAGCATAGCGTCAGAGAGGGTTTGGGAGTTCCTGTACCTGGTTCCTTCTCAGTAGTTGGCAGGGAGGGGTTTGGATGCATATATGTGATAGGTAATAAAAAATGAACAAGAGTACACATCCAAACACAACAAATCAGGGAGGGCAATATGACACAAACATAAACATGTTCCAGAGTGGTGCTAAATATGAAAGAAGATCATAGGAACATTTTATGTAAGTCAGGCTGGGGAGGGTTTATAATCAATCTTCATTTCGGCTTATATTGCGGGTTAAAATAGACCCGATTGATTATTTTGTGATCAAAGAAGTACGATTTTGTCAATTTTTCATGAAAGAAAGATGAGTCCGTATATTATGCACGTCACAAAGAAAATAACACATTTTACAAGACTATGACTATAGAATCAAGGAACATGTAAGCAAGCATGGAACTATAAAATCAATCAATCATTTTCTAGTCAAGACAGGGAAATATACAAGGGAACTCAGAACCTCTAATCAATAGCGATCATGCCTAGAAGTAATCGAAAGTATTCAAAGGGTTCTCTATTTAGGGCTTTAGTAAAGATGTCAGCTATTTGATCTTCAGTACAACAGTGTTCCATGAGAATAATACCCTTCTCCACATTATCTCTAAGAAAGTGGTGCCTTATGTCAATGTGTTTAGACTTAGAGTGAAACACAGGATTCTTAGAAATACTAATGGTATTAGTGTTATCACAAAGAATCTTTAAGGGACCATAGGACTTACCGAAATCGGCGAGTTGTTGCTTGAGCCATAGGATATTTGCACAGCAGGCAGCGGCGGCAATGTATTCTGACTCGGTGGTAGATAAGGAGATGGAGGATTGCTTCTTGGATGCCCATGACACAAGGCAAGGGCCAAGGAACTGAGCCATTCCCGAGGTGCTCTTCCTGTTCTTAAGATAACCTGCATAGTCAACATCAGTGTATGACAAGATTTCAAAGTCGTCACTCTTTGGATACCATAGGCATAAATTTTCAGTTCCCTTAAGATATCTAAGGATACGTTTGACTGCGGCCAGATGTTTGACCCGTGGGTCTGCTTGAAATCGAGCACATAGACATACGACGTACATGATGTCTGGTCAACTGGCAGTCAAGTAAAGTAGGGAACCAATCATTTGTCTGTAGAGAGATTGATCAACCTTGATATCCGTGGGAACTAAAGTGAGCTTGGTTGTGGGAGAGATTGGAGTTGCAAAGGGTTTTGAGGAGCTCATCTGGAATCTGTCGAGGAGTTCCTTGACATATTTTTGTTGATGAATTTGAGTTCCTGTAGGAAGTTGATTTATTTGGAATCCTAGAAAGAAGGTCACTTCCCCAATCATACTCATCTCAAATTCGCTGCTCATGAGATCTTTGAACTTTTCTACAAGAGACAAGTTAGTTGATCCAAAAATAATATCATCGACATACACCTGAACAACCAGGATGTCTTCATTTTGCTCAAGAAGAAATAAAGTTTTGTCAATCAAAGCTCTTCTGTATCCATTTGATATCAGGAACTAAGCTAGTCTGTCATACCAAGCTCGAGGGGCTTGCTTGAGTCCATATAAGGCTTTGTCTAGGAAGTAGACATGATCCGATCTACTTTTGTACTCAAATCCAGGGGGTTTCTTAACATATACTCTTCTTGAAGGAACCCATTTAAGAACGCAGTCTTGACGTCCATTTGAAATAATTTGAAGCCTTTGTGAGTGGCAAATGCAATCATGAGACGAATGGCCTCCATTCGAGCAACAGGGGCAAAGGTCTCATCATAGTCAATTCCTTCTTGTTGACAATATCCTTGTGCAACAAGTCGTGCCTTGTTTCTGGTGACCATGCCAGAGTCATCAAGTTTGTTTCTGAAGATCCACTTTGTGCCAATGATGGTTCTGTCTGAAGGACGGGGAACTAGACGCCATACCTTGTTTCTCTCAAATTGGTGAAGTTCCTCATGCATGGCATGTACCCAGTCGGCATCATTGAGAGCTTCTTGGTAGTTCTTGGGTTCCAGAACCGATAAGAAGGCAGTGAAGGCACATAAGTTGTTCAATGAGGAGCGAGTTGAGGGACCTGTCTTATCAAAGGGATAGATAATCTGCTCAACTGGATGAGATCCCTTATACTTGTAGTTGCATTAGGAATTGACGATGAAGAGGGCTCATCCAGAGGAGTGGAGTGAACTTCAGTCTCGTTGGGAGCTGGGTCCTCAGTGGAAGGATCAGGAATGGGGACATCACTATTCTGAGCAAAGGAACTAGGATCAGGAATGAGAGTTTGAACTTCCTCAGATTGAGTTTCATCAACACCAGTAGGTTCTAGTGAAAATCCGGACATTGTAGAGGAGATGGGATCTGAAGGATCCTCTCCTTCATCATCATTGATGTCGTCATTGTGGGGAACCTGTGAAGACACATGAAAGGCAGATTCATTGAAGACAACATGAATAGATTCCTCAAATTTTGAAGTCCTTGTGTTGTAAACTTTGAAGGCCTTGCTGTTAGGAACGTATCCCAAAAATATGCCCTCATCACTTCTTGGATCGAACTTTCCTATGGGAGATTTCCCGTTGTTATGAATGAAGCATTTGCACCCGAACACTTTAAGATGGGAAATGTTGGGAACTCTTTCATGAAGAAGTTCATATGCAGTGTTCTCAATTTGAGGTCGAAGCATGGCTCTGTTTAGAATATAACATGTTGTGTTGACAGCCTCCGCCCAGAACCTTTGAGAGAGATCGGCGGAAATCAGCATTGTGCGAGCCATATCTTCGAGAGTTCGATTCTTTCTTTCAACTACTACATTTTGTTGAGGAGTTCTGGGAGCTGAGAAATTATGAGTGATCCCCTTTTCCCTGCAAAAGGTTAGGAAATTTGCATTCTGAAATTCGGTTCCATGATCAGAACGAATTGCTTTAATTTTGTTTCCCAGAGACATTTCAAGAGTGGGACCTATTTCACAAAATCGGTCAAACACTACATCTTTAGATTTTATGAAAATAGTCCATGTGTATCTCGAGAAATCATCAACAATCACAAGAATGTATCTATTACCTCCGATACTTTGAGTACGCATGGGACCACAGAGATCCATGTGTATAAGTTCCAGAGGTTTAGAGGTGCTTATGAAAGTTTTTGGTTTAAAAGAACTACGTACCTGTTTACCTCTAACACATTCTGAGCAGAATTCAGTTTCATCTACCTTTATGGAGGGTAGACCATGGACAAGTTCATTTCTCTGGAGTTTGTGAATGAGATTAAGACTTGCATGACCAAGTCGTTGATGCCACAGGGTGGATTTGTTCATCATGGTGGCAAGGAAGAGTTTTTCTTGAGGAGAGTAGTCATGGTCCACAATGTACACATTATTAAACCTCTTACCTTTCAGGAGAGTTTTCTGGGATTCAGGGTGAATCACAAAGCACTCTGAGGGAGTAAATAGGACATTGTTACCTCCTTGGTCACACAGCTGTGACACACTTATTAGATCAAAACCAAGATTATCTACGAGATGAACATCACTTACCTTAATGTTTTCTGAGAGGTCTACGGTGCCAGTTCCCAAGATTGCACCTTTCTTTTTGTCACCGAAGGAAATCTTTCCTCTGTTGTATCTCTGAAGTGAATGAAGTTGCTCTTTATTACCTGTCATATGGCAAGACGCGCCACTGTCTATGTACCATTTAGCATCATTCTTCACTTCAGCCTGCAAGGGAAAAATTAATTCTTACGAACCCAGGCCAGCCAAGCTTTTCTGGGTAAGTTAGTGTTCAAGTTCCTTTGTGGGATATTTTTGATGACATTCTGAACTTTGGACTTTGATTCATTGACCGTTTCATAGTATTGAGGGTCGTTGATGTCATTGATTTGAGTGTGTCCATTTTTGAATTTTCTATAGGCTTTTTCTTCTTGTTTCCTCTTTTTCTCACAGTCATAAATAAGATGTCCTTGGTTCCCACAGTGCCAGCAAACACGATTTGTGGGAATCCATTGATACTTATCCTGAGTCTTGTAATGGGATTTCTTTTTACCTAAGTCAACCTTTTTCCTGGGAGAGCTTCTAGGTTTACCCCTGGCCATGTTTCTATACATATCATGAATGTGAGGACTGAAGAAAGGGGCACAAGGTGATTCTTGAGTGGGAGAATTTTCCATGACCTTGATTTTCTGTTCTAGGAACTCATTCTTACTATTAGAGGTTTGAAGAGCAAGGTCAAGTCTTTCATTTTTGGCCTCAAGAGTTTTGGTGAGTTCATCAAGGTTGGAGTGAGAATCACAAGGGAGTTTTGACTCGTCATAAGGCTTATACCCTAGACCTCTACTGGGTTTAACAAAGACAGTTTGGTTAACAGTTTTCTCATGGATGCATTCAGTAAGACAATCAAGTTTCTCAATGATAATTTGTAAGGTAGATTCCGAGTTATGAGAAGAGGAACTGTTTCCTAGATTTAATTTTTCATGCAAGTCACATGTGGGACATTTAGTGATTTTGTTGGCATTTTCATATTTCTTGCACCAAGCCTCACTCTCTTCAGACAAAATAGAGTTTTCTTCTTCACTTTCAGCAAGTTTTTCCAAGAGGTTGCTATTTTCTTTACTCATAGATTTGATAAATTTAATCAATTGTTTCTTATCATATTTGAGAAGAGTTTCTGAGAGTTCAGTAAAGGATGATACCTCAATTTTGGTGACTCATTTTCAGATTGAGCCATTAGGCAGACTTTGGAAGAGTCTTCCTCAGAGTCACTGTCTCCCCATAAGGCATTTTGCTCAGAAACGGACATGAAGCATACCTTAGATGGGTTTAGGTCTAGTTCCCTATCAGAGTCGTTGTCACCCCAAGTGGTGGTAGCAACAAGAGCCCTTTTCTTGGGAACCTCTTCCTCTTTGGTCTTGTCTTCATTTTTGGGACAGTCTCTAGCACGATGCCCTGGTTGATCACATTGATAGCATCTCAGTTCCCTTTTCTCCTTACGAATTTCATTTCTGGGGAACTTTCCTTTATGAAATTTTCTCACGGTGCTAGTGAGAAGTGCAATCATCTCATCATCATCATCATTTTCAGAATCAGCACCACTGGTGAGTCTTTCCATGACTTTGGTAATGGTAAGAGCAATTCCAGCTTCAGTGGAACTTTTCTCATTTCCCTTCATCTTGTCTTCATGACATTGAGCTTGCCCAACGAGTTCTTCTAAAGGGAGTTCCCTAATGGTAGGGGTCTGAAGCATGATATCTTGAATAACAGCAAATTTCGAGTTCAGTCCATTGATAAAAACCAGTGATTTTGACCATTCTTCAAGTTTGACTCCACATGCGCGAAGCTTGTTGCACAGGATCTCTAATCGACCATGATATGCAGATATATTCTCAGTTTCCAGCATCTTGAACCTGTGATATTCACCTTGAAGATCAAACTTTCTGTTGTTTTGGAGATCTTCACTTCCCAAGTTGAAAGTCTCAAGTGCTTTCCACATATCCTTAGCGTTATCAATTCCCATGACTTTGTCTTTATCAGATTTAGTAAGAGCATTCAGGATGTATTGTCTAGCTTTGGCATTTTTCTCTTGTTGGGAGAAATGTTCAGTGGTCCAGCGTTTGAAATCAAGCTCAGTCTTTTTGTCGGATGGATCCAGGGGAACTTCGAAGTTTCCATACTCAACTATTTTCCAACATAACATGTCATTGGTTTGGAAGAATCCAATCATTTGTTCTTTCCACCATTGGAATTGACCAGGTTTCAATAGGTATGGCTTGTTCGTAGAGATACCTAATTCTTGTTCGTTTGGACGAGACATGTTGACAACCTGCAAGTAACACACAATCTAGAGCACTAGCTCTGATACCAATTGTAGGATCTGTATGTTAGTATCAAGGGAACTGTGACAAAGAGTTGTCCAATTCCTAGGCACAACGGAAGTAAAGTAACAGATTATCAACACAATTACTTTAGGTGGAAACCCTGGATAACCAATTAGTTATCTTAGGATGAAAACCACCCCTCTTTCGAGGATTTGAAAGGTCTACTTGTATATTCAATCAGTGAGTTTAGAGATGAACGAGATTACAAACTTATTGCTAAGTACTAACCTAGTTCCTATCAGAAACTCTCAGATGATAATACCAGTGAACTTACTTGATGTTCTTGTATGCAAGAACACTCTTCTTCTTCTTCTTAGGCTGATACACTTCAAACTCAGTCAAAATGCATAAACCCTAAGAACATAGAGGCGATCATATAAATAGGGAATTAGTTCGACGTATAAAGATATTCTGGGAAATATATTATATGTCGTACTAATATCCTAATATACGATCGATCCTATGTTGTGCAAGTTAACTTGAATTAACTCACTAGTTACCATAAATTACATGACCGAATTACAACAACTCTAACAATATCCTAACAAGGAAAAGATCTTCTTCAAATCTTCTCGGCTCGCCGCCCACGCTAGGGTTAGGAGTAACTCGGGTGTAACACACAGTTCCTTCGGACTTCCCTTGTGGCTTTATTAGTCTTCAAATCTTCTATCTTTTTAACTGAAATAGCAAGGTAAGCAGTACCATAGTATATCCCAGTGTTGTCATCGTCAAAACAAAGAGACCAGAGGAAATGAACCTATTAGGAAACCACAGTTCCATAGGTTCTTATTCCAACAACTTTTTTATTAATGTTTTGAGTTAGTGCTTAGTTAAGTTTGTTCCTGAGTTTTGTTAAATTGAATATTGTTTTTGAGTTAGTTTTTGAGTTAGCCAACTTTATTGGTTTGTTTTGTTTGTTCTTGAGTTTTGTTAAGTTGAATACTGTCAAATTACACATTGCTTATTTACTATCACATTTTAGACTATGTTTATGTTTATGTTTTATTTGACTATTAAGTTTCTAGTTGAACTTGGACTTTATGTTAGTTGTTATCTTGTTGGAAACTTTGTAGATTTTGTGCATTTGGAGACACTATGAATTTATGGATTATGCATTATATTATGAACTATATATTTATATGGTTTCTAGTTAGAGATATTAAATATAATTATATGTCTATAAACTTTAATTGACACGACACATGATTGAAATATAAGAATTAAGTCATTTTAATTTTAACCGTATCAAAACCGTATAGAAGGCCGTACAGACGTATATACGCTAGACGGTCCTTCACCGTACAACTCCCGTATAACGTTTTTTAGAACACTGCCCCAACCTGTTGCGACTCGGTCTCAATTTCCAGTTTATCGATCTCCAGATGAGTCGCCATAGTTAAGCCATGAAGAACACCCAAAAGTCAACTTTGAAAGAAGAGGACCCCGCGACCTTGACCACAAAGGCTTTGATAAAGACGCCATTCTTAGATCGGATTAGACCCCCGACATGAACCATTCCGCTGCCCTCTACAAAACACCCGTCAACGTTTAGTTTGTACCATCCCGCAGCCGGTCTCTCCCAAAGCGAAGTGATCTTCCCAGATTATCGATTCTCCTGGCGGCTTCTTCCTTGAATTCCAGGAACTCCCGAGTCCCTTCCGAGAATGAAGTCGTACCCATAATTCGGAATCGAAGCAGCATCTCCAAAGACCCTAGTCTTGCACCACTTCCACATCCACCATATTCCAAAGACAAAGGTAGTGGGCCAAGTATCAGTTCTTCCAATCTCATTCTTAAGCCAGCTTAGGAGGTTACATGAGAAGAAGGCATCCTTCCTGTAATCCATGAGAAAGCAGTTCCAAACTTCTCTCGCCAAGACGCAATCTCTGAGGATGTGCAGAGTAGTTTCCGGTTCCCCACAATGAGAGCAGATGTCGGCGCTAGCGGTTAGCATTCAAGAGAATACAGTCATGGGCCACCAGCCAGAGGAAGTGCTTGATTCTTTCAGACGCCACCACCTTCCAGATACGCTTCCAAAAAGGGTTATCAACTCCTTCATCATCATTTCGAATAATCTAGATAGCCGAACGCAGAGAAAACTTCCCATCGGAGTTCTTGTTCCAGAAGAAGTTATCTAGATGGGACAAGGGCGGCCCATGCTCAGACAGATGAATAGGCATCCACACACCCGCATTCACCGCTTCATCAATTATGTGCCCTAGTCTCTCCATATAAAGAAAAAATAGGTATGGCGAGAGTGGATCGCCCTTACGTACTCCCCGGATAGGTTTAAATATCCCCCCATAGAGCCATTCCATAGAACCTTCATGTGACATGAAGACACACATTCCATGATATCCTTAATCAGATCAGCGGGCAAATGAGCTTTAATCAATGTGTCATGGATGAAGGCCTAGCGAAGACGATCATATGCCTTCTCCAAGTCAATCTTAATAGCCATGAACGGAGGACCCCTAGTGGCCTTCATAGAGTGCATCACCTCTTGCGTAATCACAATGTTATATGTGATTTGTCTTCTAGGCACAAAGCTCGATTGGGTGGGGGCGACAATCTTTCTCATGAGTGGCTTAAGCCTCGTAACAATGGATTTGGTTACGATCTTAAACGCTAGGACGAAGTTTGTGAACCGAGTCCGGGTTCTCGACCTTAGGAAGAAGGACAATAAGAGCTTCGTTCAAGGGTTCAGGAATCTTCTCACCACTCAATATCCCAAGAACACATCTCTCAACCTCTTGTTGAACAATCGACCAATTTCTTTGATAAAATATAGCATGAAAACCATCCGGTCCGGGTGCTTTCAAAGCTCCCATAGCATCAATCTTTCTCTTGGTCTCCCTTCCATCATAAGGCATGCAGAGCAACTCATAGTCTTCCTCAGAGATATTCGAGAATCTTCCCTAAGGCAGATCAAAAGGGCCTCCAAGAAGCTTTCTTCGGTATACAGCTTATGCAGATGATTAGAAACCATTTCACTGAGCTCTTTCTGATCCCAGATCCATACACCATCCCCATTCTTGAGTCCCTCGATCTTACGGCGTCGCCGGTGAACAACAACACTAGTATGAATAAAGCGAGTATTATGATCACCATCTGGGCCCGAATCAAGGCATGTCTCTCGAGTGTGTCCAATTCTGCCACAACCAAAGCAAATCATCCGGAGACTTTCGTACTGAATATTCCATACCCTTCCGTTCATGAAAAGTTTGGAATGTAGTGGTTATTTGATGTCGATCTCAGCACAAAGTCTAGTGAATTTTCCACGTTCAACGACAGTAGTGGTTTTGTCAATCTTAAGTACTTTCCCAAATTTTCTTCCAATGTGAGTGAGCACTCTATCATCGAAATACGTCATCGAAAGGTTGGGGATCTGCACCCATGCCGCAAGAGTTCGGATGGGTTCATCTTTAGCAACAAAGTTAGGTCGCCACTTCTGGATAGTGAGGTAGTTCTTTCCTATCAACCATGGCCCGTTGAGCAGGATGTGGTTTAGATCTTCCTGATTCCGGAATTTAATGACACAGTAGTCATTATCGACATCAATCATGTTGAAGTCCTTCGTCTTCCATTTCTTTCTGAGGCTATCTCTCAAATACATGAAGCCCACTTTTCGACCAAACACTTTGACTATGATGGCATCTTTCCTTGGCTTCCGAATTCGTCTCTTTTCTTCTGTGGATAACACAATAGTAGGGCATTTAGGGTCTGATTCAATGAGCTCCATATCATCTAGAATCTCATCTTCCCAGTCGTGTCCATCCCTATTCCTTCATTTCGTTGATTCCGGACATTTCAGTAACAACCTGTTGAAATGATTTGGCGACCATATTTGAAGTACTGGCAACATGGCAGGACTTTGAACCAATGTTATCCAACATTAGGAAATCACTATCAAGGTTTTTCTCTCCATCACGATCATAGTCACTTCTTTCGGATTTATTCTTCGATCTCATTAACAAATCCAGCTCTTCTTGCGAGCTCGCCGGACCGATAGAGGAAATCGGTATACGCGTCATAGGGAGCGTTTTTTCAATTACTTTGACCCGAAGTGTTATATTGTATTATTTCTCCACACGCCATCTTTAGTTTATTTGTGGTTATATACTTATAATCTGGACAAAAACATATGAAAACTAATTTTTAAAACCAAATAATTAAAAGGCTTAAATACAGAAAATCACTCGTTAAAAGGGTTAATTTGCTCAAAATCACTCCTTCCATATTTTTCCCGAAAATCACGCTTAAAAAGTATAAATTTAGTATATTTTTGATATAATAATGTCCAATTATAATAATTTATAATACAAAATTACTAATAACTTATATTATTTGCCTATAAATAAGATGCAGTCTTCAATATAAAAAAAAACTCGCACATTTCTTTTGCATTCATTCCTCTATGTTTTTTGTAATTTGCTCCGGCTTTTCTTGTTCCATTGTAATGTTTTCAATTTATGGGTAATTCGTTAAGGGTGTGGTTCTGGTGAGAACAATTTTTAAAATGAGAACGAGTGAATGACTAATGTGCATCAAAATATACTTAAATGTGCACCAAATTTTTTGATGCACATCCTTTGAAAAACGATGTACATATACAATTTTTATCTGAATGTTCTTCAGTTTCTCAATAAATGTTCTTTAAAAAATAAATGTTCTTTAAAAAAATGAATGTTCTTCAAATTTTGGATGTTTTAAGTTTGTCAACAAATGTGCACCAAAGTAGTACTAAATGTTCACCAATTTACTACTAATGTGCATCATTCTCACGTTCATATTTTAAAAGTTATTCTCACGCGACACTTTCTCATTCGTTAATATATTCAATTTATACACCCTTGTTTTGTTGTAATATGTATGTGTTCAATTCATGCACCATTTTTTTATCATTAATTTTCTGAATGTCTAATGTTTTTTTCTTTAATTTGATTAATAAAAATTATTTAATAAATACTTTAATTAGAAGAAATAAATACGTTTTATTTCCCTACAAATGTTCAAATATTTAATACAATAAGATACTATTTATTATTTTAGTATAAAAAATATTAGTAATTTAACACAAAAACAAAGATATAATTACTATAATTTTATAAATAATTTCTTACATCTTTGCTAGGAAAAACAAAAAAAAAACTTTAGCTTATATTTACAGGCTGTTACAACCCATTTTTATACGGAAAAAGATCACATGAGGACAAGGCTTTAAGTTAAGAATAAGGATGGCTCCCAGCCGTTGATCTGGGTATTCCCTTTTTAATGTCAGTCGTCTAATCTGAAGCGTGAAACCACGCTCTTCTCTTCTCTCTCTGTAACAGAATTTTAAGCTTTTTCTCTCTTATTCTCCTCTCGCTCTCGCTTGGCATCAACTTGCTCCTTCGGTCATTTTCTTCCTCCCTTCTCTACTCTTTTATTGTGCTCGTTTTTCGCTTCCATTGTTGCTTCTTCTTTCGCGTCTTTGTTCTTTCGCGAATTTGTGTTCCTCGATCTAATTGGGAATGCTTATACCTTCATTTGTGTGTTTTGTTCATTGTATGTGTATTTCGAGGTTCCATACTGTTGCGTTTGTGTTTTTCTGAATTGCTCCTTCGGTCATCTTCTTCCTCCTTTCTCACTTTGTTATTGTTGGATTTTCTTAGCTTCATTTGCTTAGTTCTTTTGCTTGTCTATTGTATTTTGTTTTTTGATGTCGTTGCTTGAATCACATTTGTTTTGTTGTAAATCTTTTCAAATCCACATTGTTCTTTAACATGGAAAATTACAGGAAATTATACTATCTTCTACTACTTGTCGCCATGTGAACACCTATGTGGTTTTGAATGAACATATGCCTTTTGCATATGAACATAATAGTTCTTGTTTAGTTATCTACCGTTTACAACTTCTGATGAACACATATGTGGATATATATGAAGACATATTCCTTTTACAATGAACACACAGTCACACCTTTTCTTTTTCGTGTTTTTTAGGCAATTTTAAAATGGATACCAAGTTGCCTTCTATTTCCCCAAGCATGAGTGCTCAGTATTACACTCCTGTTTGTGATCATCAATTGAAGCCATATGTTGGTCAAATCTTCTCAAATCTGGAGTGTGCCACTAAGTTTTATGGGGTATATGCAAGCGCGTGTGGATTTGACATTTGCGTGAATTCATCAAAGAAAGACAGAACTGGATCGGGTATTATTAAACATGTTTCTCCTTATGTTGAGTTTAACCCCACTGCTGAAGCTGTTGTTAGGAGGAGAAGGAGGGTGTCTAATAGATGTGGATGTGAGGCGAAATTGTGGCTTAAATTTGAAGCTGGTATTGGCTATGTGGTGAATTTTTTTGAATCTCGTTATACACATCCTTTTATGGATTTGTCTGAGATGGTTTTCTCTAAAGGAAATAGGAAAGTGACTCCATTTCATCAATATTTTATTATGAACTGCATCAAGTCCAATGTTGGTGTAACCAAAAGCTACAAAGTGTACAAGAAGTTAATTGGTTCATATGCTAATGTAGGCGCCACTGTTGTTGACTTCAAGAATTTCATGAGGGGTCTGAATTCTTACATGGTTGGTTGTGATGCACAAATGGTGATTGATGACTTCTTTAAGAATAAGGAACGTTTTGATGCGTTCTATTTTGATTATGATGTTACCAAGGAAGATCAACTAATTCGATTGTTTTGGTGTGATCCTATTCATCGTAAGTTTCTCATATTTTGGGGATGTTGTTTCAGCTGATACTACTTACCAATTGAATAAGTATGATTATTTTTTTATATCTCATAGTTTTTTATATGAACACAGTCAACCAATCATATGAACACACGTGCAGTTACAAATGAACACATACACTATTGTATATGAACACACGTATATTTACATATGAACACAAGCACTATGAATTCTTAATTATTATTAACATTTTCATTTTCTATTCATACAATAGGTACAATATGGTGTTTATTCCCTTCACTGGTGTTGACAATCATAAGAGGTCCATTACATTTGGTGTTGGTTTGCTTTTTCATGAAACAATAGAATCATATGTTTGGTTATTTGAGAATTTCAAGAAGGCAATGGGCCATGAACCTCATGTTATTATAATTGATCAAGATGCTTCTGTTAAAGTTGTCGTGGAACGAGTTTTATGCGGGTTTGCTCACCGTTTGTGCACGTGGCATATAATGATGAAGGCTACTAACAAGGTAAAATCCCCGGTGGACACATGTGTTAAAATTGTAGATTCATTTCATAAAAGTTCAATGCCATTGTTTGGAGTGATGATCTTAGCCCCATAGAGTTTGAAGATGCGTGGTTCGCAATTCTTCAAGAATTTGGTTTGCAATCTAATGAGTGGTTAGGAGTAATGTTTGAGCTACACTGTTATTGGATACCTTCTTTCTTTCATGATGTGACTATGGCTGGCTTGTTGAGGACAACTTCAAGATTTGAAAGCCAAAACAATTTCTTTGGGAATTTTCTAGGTTCCCAATCAAGTCTCGTTCTGTTTATGATGCAGTTTACTAGTGAAATGAAATCTCAACGACACAGTCAAAAGAAGCTCATAAGAACATTCACATGAGCACATTTTAAAATCAGTATATGAACACACGAGTTATTTCTTATTATTTGTGCAATAAACTCATAAGAACATAAAAGAATTCAGATATGATTACATAAGATCCTTCACGTGAACAAAAAAGATTTCAAATATGAACACATAAGAACATCAACATGAACTCATAAGAATATAAAATCTCCTTACCAGATCAATATTTTGCATCTTGATGTTCTTGTTCTTAAAAGGTTTAACATCATTGAAGTTTGCAATCAGTGCATCTCTGAACAAAGGATATGTGGCGTTTTCTGGTGAAATTGGTGTTGTTACTGTAGGTATCTGAACATGAAAAAAATAAATGAAATCATAAGAACATTCACATAAACACAAAAGAATTCAGATATGAACACATAAGACAAAATACAAAAAAATAATAAGAAATTATGTCTACCAGATGAACAGTTGGTATGAAGTATCTCCAAGGTGACAGTGAACCTTTGTATCTTTCATTCTCATTTAGAATTGATGTGTAGGCATCAATTATTTCACTATCGATATACCGCTTCAACTTCAATGACTCTAAGTCTTCTTTGTAAAATTTTCACTCATTTAGTTTAAACAACAACATCTTGCAACACATATTATAAAGAAATTAATCATTTTATTTTGGGTTTATACATGCAATTGGATATTTAAAACTACTTACTTTCCATCTCCTTTGTTCCCAACTACCCAATTATAGAGCTTCTTCTCGGCCTCTGATGGTTTTTCTGTGACATTGATTTCTCTTGTTTTGAATGGGGATTTCACAAGGTCTGAAGGATTTGGTATCCTTTTTTATACCACTTCAGAAGCATTGCATACAAATGTGACCTGACAAAATGAAAACATAAAGTTAACACACTTGTAATCCTTTACAGAATGAACACAACTTGAAAAATGAATGAACACATAAGGATTTCTACATGAACACATAAGCATTTATATATGAACACACATATTTTTTTATTTTTTTTTGATAAAAGTAAGTATATTACCAAAAAAGGGACAAATCTTTATACAAGACTAACCCTAACCTTACCACCACTTTCTCACGGAACCTCACAAGCCAAGGTCTCATGGAAAGCACAACACGCCCCCTCTCCTCCAAGGAACCTCACAGAAACGAGGCCTCTAGGGGAGAAAACAATAACGTCCACCCCCTCTAGGACCCTACAAATCAGGGACTCTAGGGGGGTAACAAGAAACAACTCTCCCCTCAACCACCCCTCTAACACACCTCCAAAAACAATTACAGCCTAAGCATCCTTTTAAAGGAGTCATTCCTCCTATTACCTTCTTTACACTTGAAAGCAATTCGGGCCCTACAATCATTCATAGCCATATTATAGCAATCAATCACACTATCATGCTTACCTCTGAAAATAGTGTTATTTCTAACTCTCCAAGTATGGTAGGTAGCAGCGCTAATCACCATAACCAAACCTTGCACCCTCCAACACTTCTTATCTCTGCTTCTATCAATCCAAGTAATCCAGTCCTCAAGGGTCTCCTTCCACATACTAACTTGGAGCCACTTCAACAATCTAATCAAAACCTCCTTAGTATAGCTACACTTCCACCACAAATGACCTTCAGTCTCAGGTTCACATCTTCACAAGACACACATATCCGGGACATTAATCCCCCATCCATGAAGCTTAGCTCTCGTAGGTAATCTTTCCTTCATAGCTAGCCACAAATGGAAGGACCATCTCCTAGCCTGTCTCTTACCCCAAATCAAACGCCATTTACCCTCACTAGTACTCCTCTCCCTAACATTATCATACACAGCCTTACAGTTCATCTTCCCATTTTTCTTCTTAATCTCCTCAAGACTAATCAGTCTATCACTATACAACCCAACCGAGAAATTACTAGGCATAAACTTAGATCTCCACTCATTCTTGATTCTGATAAGCACTCTCCAAATCCAAGAGTCACCACTCTTCTCCTCTCTTCTCCACAAATCATCCCCTTTAAGTAACATATTTCTGACCCACCTAGTCCAAATGTTAGGCTTCTTCTCATGCACTTCATAAATCAATTTCATGAGTAGAACTTTATTCCACGTAAGGACTTCCTTAATATCAATACCCCTCTCATCAAAAGGTTTAGTCACCTCTTTCCCAGCCACAAGGCATCTCCTACTATCACATTTCCCAGCCCACAAGAAGCTTCTACAAATAGCAACAATCCTATCCACAACCTGCTCAGGAAACAACATAGCTTGACCCCAAAAACCCAAGATACCCTCATTAACAGCCTTAATAACCTGTCTTCTCCCTGCAATATCTTTTTTTGTTCTTTTCCACTTCCATCCTTCTTCTCAGTATCCTTGTTTCCCTCATCATCTTTCTTACTGTCATCAATACCCCCAAATTGCCTGCAGTATCTTCTTGATCATCACCACCACCACCACTCTCATTCCCCTTGACATTGTCGCTTGCATTATGCATTTATAAATTTTATATGAACACTAATGAATAAATCATATGAACACATTGATGGTATATAAGTGAACACATAAGAATTTTGATATGTGTACCTTCAAAGCATCATCTCTCTCACTGTCTTCCAACAACACAATCTCTGCAGCAGTGGCTGTGGTATCATCTTTCTCCCCCTCGTCCATAATTCCACCACTTTCACTGCCTTTTACATTTTCCTTTTCAATCTACATTATTTAATGAACACCAAACATAGTATCAGATGAACACACGCTTGGACATAGATGAACACATTTTCAATAATAGATGAACACAAATAATATGTGTACCTCTCTTGTTTTTTCATTTTCCTTTGCATCCTTTATAACATCATCTTGCTCACTGTCTTCCAACATCACAATTTCTGCAGCAGTTGTTGTGGTATTATCCTTTTCTCCCTCATCCATTATTTCACCACTTTCATTGCCTTTAAATATTTCCTTCTGCATATATTTAATGAACACCGATTAAAGATCAGATGAACACACGCTGAGAGATTTATGAACACACTTTGAAAGTTAGATGAACACTAATTATAAGAATAGATGAACACAACTAGAATAATGCATGAACACATAAGCATTTCTATATGAACACACATAATATTTGTACCTCTTTTGGTTCTTCATTATCCTTCTCATTGCCTTCTAATTCCACTACTTCTGCACCAACATCCACTATGTTTTCACCTTTCTCTAACTCAGAGTCTCCCTTCAAATTCTCAACAACTTCCATTCTTGCAATTTGAATCTCAGTAGAAACATCATGCACACTCTCATCATCATGTATTTCAGTATCATTTTTGAACTCACCATCATCTTTTTCCTCTTCAGGTACACCCAGATCTACATCCTCCTGTTGATTTTCTTGTGGTGCTTCTTCTTGTGTGATCACTGGTGAAACTCCCAAATCAAAATTTGGTGTGGAGTTAAAAAATACTCCCTCCGTTCTTTTTTAATTGTCATTCTAGCTTCCTTTCCTTGTTCTATTTAATTGTCATTTTAGCTATTTTGACAAGATTTTGTCAGATTTGCCCTTATGTTTATTACTAGATTTGGAATCTTAAATAATTATCATTTTGAACATTACTAATCAAGGAAATTAGCTAAGGGTAATTTTGAGAAAAAATTGATTTCTTAATTTGTCTTAAAAATCCTAGAATGACAATCATAAAAGAACGAAACGCCTATATGCACGCGACTTTTTCTCTATATACACGCGATTTGGTGCGCAGATGTTATGCGCATAAGTTAGTGCGCAGTTTTCTTGCGCACAAGGGTATTTTCGGGATAAATGTGAAAATTCTGACGATTTCTGTCAAATGTGTGCGCAGTAACCAAGCGCACATAAGATATAATGCGCAAAAGTTCAGCGCACAACGTTTCGGATTCCCGAACGTGTGCGCTGAACTTGTGCGCACATATTAGTGCGCAGAAGAACTGCGCACAGGGTTTATTAAACCCTGCGCGCCGCAGCTTCTTCTTCTTCCTCCTTCTTTCTTTATTTTCTACTGTAGCTCGACGGCGCCGTTACAATTTCCTCCATTTCCGAGCGTTTCCCTCGTCTAAACACAATTCCGTCAATGGATTCTGAACCCCCTCATTCTTCCGGTCCCGACCACACCACTTTCGTCCCAATCCCAACACCTCCGGCGACTTCCGTCCCAACGGAGCCACCTCCGGCGACCTTGTCCGACGATGAAGCGTTGGTGGATGGAGGTGGCCGGCGGTATGCGACTCGAGCCGCGTTGGCAGCGGCAAACGCTCCTCCGGCGACTATTCCGGCGACTCGGGTTCCGGAGACACCGCATGATCTTTATTCGGTATAAAATTTCTAAACCCGCTTTTTTCAAATATTTATCGTATTTAATTTTGGAAATTTATTCGTAATTTATTTTTGTAATAATTACGATTCAATTTAAGTTTATGAATTAAATATTAGAATTCGTATCTTAATTGTAATTTAATCGTAATTTTTCATAATTACGTTTAAATTTCAGTTTTTTATGAATTAAATTAAATATTAGAATTCGTATTAATTGTAATTTAATCGTAATTTTTCATAATTACGATTAAATTTCAGTTTTGTATGAATTAAATATTAGAATTCTTATTAATCGTATTTTTTTATAATTACGATTAAGTTTCAGATTATTATGCATTAATCGAATGCCTAATCGAATTATTATGAATTCATATTAATTGTAATTTTTTAGTAATAGTAGTGATTATTATTTCGTATTAGTTGAGATGTTTATTTTTTAGTAATTATGAATTAAATATTAGAAACTTAACAGTCATAACTAGTTATGGCTTAATTGTTAAATTTCTAACAATTTATATTAAAAAATTTAGTTTTCGTAGATATAAAGACTCGAATTTGATTACGAAGTTGCAAATTATTTCCGAATATTTTAGTATGAATTAGTCATACTAAAAATGTAAAAACATGTAGACTATACAAGCCGTCATGGATCAGACGGGCAACACGATGCCCGCACCAGTAGCGGAACGGCTTCCACGTCGACATGATGTGGCAGCCGGTGTGCGATTATCGTTCGAGTCCCTCGAACGATTTTTCGGCACCGGATCACCTGAGCGCCGTGAGCCAGGGAATGAGTACGAGGAGGCACAGCTGCAGCAGCAGGAGATAGATGGTTCGCATATGGAGATGGATGGACAGAGAGGAGATTTCCATGACGACGTAGATTATCCTGGTCGATATGTTACTGCGTTCGACCCTATCGAGCCCACACCAGTACAGGCGCAGGTGACCACGGATGACTATGATATCCAGGACGCACCTCTGTTTCAGGATGCTTCTCCTCCTACGGTCGCATCTGCAGAGCCAGTCGCATCTTCAGAGCCAGTGTCGGGAGATTTAGACGACGATGACCATGCTCCACAGACATATTTTCCTTGGCTCGGGGAGTCGATGCAGGACATTTGTCGTCCACGTGCGCCTCACCTATTGTGTTCTTATGAGACACATATAGCGAGATGGATATGGTCGCGTGGTCCTCTTCCAGGGCCCGCTCCCGATGTACCATTGGTGCCCCCGGTGCAGGTTAGGAAGCGTGCCCGTGCGGGGGAAGCTGTAGGCCGAGGCAGAGGCCGAGGTGGTGGGAGAGGGAGAGGGAGAGGTAGAGGGAGAGGGAGAGGGAGAGGTCAGGAGGGTGCTGAGGGAGTTGGTGGTGAGGGTGTTGCTGCTGAGGGAGTCGCTGAGGGGGCTGCAGTTGAGGAGGTTGTTGGTGAGGAGGTTGCGGCTCCAGTTAGAGGTGGTCGTCGTCCCAGGCAGAGACGACGAGTAGGAGATATTCAGGCAGAGGATGAGCCAGAGGATGGGGACGGGGATGAGGCCGAGGCTGAGGCGGCTCCGTTAGATCCGGTATGTTCAATAACATTGATCTGAATGCTTATAATAAGTTATACGTTTCTTATTTCCTAACCGGACGCAAATTTTTTTCTGTACTTATTTAGGCTAGGAAGCTCCTGAGGGTGATGTACAGATCTGCACAGGTTCATGATTATGAGCATCATATTTCAGCTGAGGAGGGTACATGGTTCAGGCTTGCTGAGCGTTCTGGGCTGACAGAGCTGCGCCGAGTGGGCATAGCGTCTCAGATCGATGCTGCATTGATTTCTGCTTTTGTGGAGAGGTGGCATCCAGAGACCAACACTTTCCACATGCCATTTGCTGAGATGACCATCTGCCTACATGACGTGATGCAGATCCTCAGAGTCCGTATACATGGTCGTAGCTGCAATTCACCTATGACAGATGACCAGATCTATGCGGCGCTTGCGGACGCTATGGGTCAGGAGGCTGATGACATGAAGGCATGTTATAGCTCAGGTGGCATTCATTTCGGTGCCCTCAATGCTCGGTTGGAAGTTTTGTTTGATGCGCCAGTCAGGAATGAGAGTCACATTGCCACTCTGTATCTCCTTTTGCTTCTGGGCTCGACTGTCTTGGTGGACAGGTCGACAAAGGGTGTCAAGGTCCAGTACGCGGCGCTTGTTCTCAACCATGATCGTACAGGGGACATTGCATGGGGAGCCGGCATACTTGCGTTAGTGTATCGCAATTTAGGGTCTGCATCTAGAGTCGAGACGGCAACCATTGGTTCATGTGGGATTCTTCTGAGGGTAAGATCTTGTCGTTAACGTCTTGGTGAATAACTCCTAACTATTCACGTAGTTTTACTAATAATCTGTAATTGTTTATATGTAGTGCTGGATCTGGGCATACTTTCCTCATTTTCGTGATCACTTTGTCACGAACCCTGCATTCGCCCATGGAGATGCTGCTGTAGGATTGTATACACCACTTAGCTCGGATACTGGGCGTTTGGTTGCCATCCGTCGCATGCTCGACAGCATGAGATATGAGCAGGTTTGGATTTAATTTCTTATATTTTTTATTTCATTACCGCAATACGTGTCTAATTTGGCTTGTTATTTGTTTCAGGTTAACTGGCAGCCATGGAGAGATTTGGACTTCAACTCACCAGAGGTTTCTCCTACGAGATTTGAGGGCGTATTGAGCATCTGGAAATTTCATGAGGCCTACAACCCTAGGAGAGTCCTGCGGCAGTTTGGGCGGGCTCAGCCCGTTCCCGACCCACCCATTCAGCCGTTGTCATTTCATCGGCCCATGGGTTGCACGAGGTATGACGTCGTTTATGCACCTGAGCTTCTTCTTGCATGGGACGCAGAGCCGAGGCCTCTGATCGATCTGGATGGGCCGGTTGCAGAGCCAGCATGGAAGATGTCTGATGACTATATGGATTGGCTGGACGAGTTCTCACATCCCGTCGTCGATCCATCATCTGAGAGACATGATCGCCCGCCTCGCTATGGATATACCCCGGTGCCTATCGATGCATTAGCGGTATGTAAAATTTTATAAAGTTTGTACAAAACTTAGCTTTAGACCTTAACTAACGATTAAATTTATGTTTCGTTTGCAGCGTTGTCAGATCCTTCAAGCCATGATGCACTCTTTTCTAGACTCCCCTATCTCGGATCGACCTTGGGCCACTGAAGATGTGATTCGTGGTTGGCTTGCAATCTTAGAGGCACCTCAGGCACCTTTGGCACCATCTCCCCCACGTGCATCGCGGATGCCACCACCACCACCACCTCCTGTTTTCCGAGATTCTGTTCATGAGAGTGGCCAGGGGAGTGGATGCGGCACTCAGGAGGATGCGCACCAAGATGATATGACTCAGGGTGATGTGCCTCGGGAAGATGCTCCGCCTTATACTCAGGAGACTCAGGATTAGACGCTTGACGTCTGTTTTTGTTTGATGGATGTTTTATGTATGATTGATGTTTTATGTATGCATTTTTCTTGTGTGATGGTTTTAAATTTTATGTTTTGCTTGTTTGAATATTCAAAACGACTCCGAACAATAATGCAAATACAAATCTGAACAACAAGACGTGAAAAACTATATTGATTTGAAAACGAAATACAAATTTCAACAACAACACTACACAAAGAGATGGTGAGGAAGACCAACCTATGAAGATCCCCAAACCGATGATTGGTTTCGATGTTCGGAGTCGGCAATATGTACCAACTAATAACCAGTTTTCAAACTCTTACTAGTTCGTACATTTTGCTAAATCCGAACATCGAAACCAATATCGGTTGGGGATCTTTATAGGTTGTCCCTCCTCAACTTCTCTTTGTCCAGTGCTATGCTTGTTTACTAACGATTACAACAACCACTTAACTAACAATTACAACAACGAACTAACGATTAAAACAACCACCTAACTAACGATTGGAAGCCAGGGTCGCCTTAAGATCGGCGTTTTCCTCCTCCAACGTACGTATCTTCGAGAATAGATCTCTTATTGCAGCTAAGGAGTAACAAGGGTGTGGTGGATCGATCCACTCGCGGAATTCACAAATGTAACCACCAGTACCAGCGCATGTCCAGAACCTTCGAGCGAGGTTTCTTCGAGATTCTGAACTCCTCATTACCGCTGGTCGATCACATTTACAATAAAAAAGGGCAGCGTTGCTTGATGATGAACTGTGCGACATAGCGAGTGTTAAGAGACAAATGGTGAGATTGGTGAGGTTAAGAGAGAGATGGTGAGATTGGTGAATTGAGGTGAGTGCAACCCCCTTTTATAGCTTCGGTTTTTGTTGGTGAAATATGACCGTTTCGTGCGCAGATGTTATGCGCACGCAACGGTCATATTTTAACGGTCTTCAACCGTGCGCAGATAAAATGCGCAAAGAATCATGTGCGCAGATAAAATGCGCAAAGAATCATGTGCGCAGATGTTATGCGCACGCAACGGTCATATTTTAACGGTCTTCAACCGTGCGCAGATATAATGCGCAAAGAATCATGTGCGCAGATGTTATGCGCACGAAACAGTCATATGTATAAGTTTTACAAAGGAGGTGTTACTCGAAGAGCTCGAGTTTTCGACTCGAACTTACCGACAAGGTTAAATAGCTATAATATGCATTGAAAACAAGTTTCATTGCATTCCGACGTCGTTTGGGCATCGAAACGCCTATTCTCGACCTTAACAGGCCATCAGGACCGATAAGGCGTTTTTGCGTTTTCGCGTATTTTCGATCAACTTTTTGTGAAGGGGAGACCTTATACACTCTTTATATGCCTAATAAAACATAATTGTATAAGTTTTAAAAACATAATCAACACCCATGTACTAGACCCTTCATATCGCAACTATTTCGACTATTTCGAAGAATGAAAGACTAGTGAAGGTTTACAAAGGAGGTGTTACTCGAAGAGCTCGAGTTTTTGACTCGAACTTACCGACAAGGTTAAATAGCTATAATATGCATTGAAAACAAGTTTCATTGCATTCCGACGTCGTTTGGGCATCGAAACGCCTATTCTCGACCTTAACAGGCCATCAGGACCGATAAGGCGTTTTTGCGTTTTCGCGTATTTTCGATCAACTTTTTGTGAAGGGGAGACCTTATACACTCTTTATATGCCTAATAACATAATCAACACCCATGTACTAGACCCTTCATATCGCAACTATTTCGACTATTTCGAAGAATGAAAGACTAGTGAAGGTTTACAAAGGAGGTGTTACTCGAAGAGCTCGAGTTTTTGACTCGAACTTACCGACAAGGTTAAATAGCTATAATATGCATTGAAAACAAGTTTCATTGCATTCCGACGTCGTTTGGGCATCGAAACGCCTATTCTCGACCTTAACAGGCCATCAGGACCGATAAGGCGTTTTTGCGTTTTCGCGTATTTTCGATCAACTTTTTGTGAAGGGGAGACCTTATACACTCTTTATATGCCTAATAACACATAATTGTATAAGTTTTAAAAACATAATCCACATCGATGTGCTAGACCCTTCATATCGCAACTATTTCGAAGAATGAAGAGTATAGTGCGCAGTGGTAGAACGCACAGAAATTTCAGCCATGCGCTAAGGTAAAGCGCACCTATTCTGTAACTTTTTGAATCTGTAACTTTTGGTGCGCAGGTGTAACGCGCACAGAAAATTACCGTTAAAAATTTGTGCGCAGCTACATAGCGCACTTTTAGTTACCGTTATTTTGAATCGGTAACTCCTTGTGCGCAGAAGCAACGCGCACCATATACATAAATTCCTATAAAACCAACGGTTTGAAGGTGGTGATTTCTTCATCCATCTCAACTAGTTCATCCATCTCAACTAGAGCAAAAATCGAAGTTTCCCTACTAACCGGTAAATTTTTCTTTTGTTCATTTTTGTACATGCTTTGTTTTTTGTATATGCTTTCATGTTTATAACTAAAGTTTTATTACTTACTTATTTCGAAGAACATAACTACGAATATGGCATCATCATCATCCCCAAGACGTGTGAAGCCTGACCCTCCACAGATAATGTGTACTGGTACAAAAAGGTGTCGCCAAATGTGTAATGTTTACGTTAACAATGACGAAGACATGCCTGACCAGTATGGACGAAGGCATTATGCATGCAATTGTTTCTTCGGAATCAGGTTTATTGATCCAGAGCATACCCCTACTGCTTTACGTGCTATCACGAAATTAATCATCAAGAAAAAGAAGAGTGACAATAGAGTGAAGGTCCTGATGGAAAGGTTTAAGATTAAAGAAAAAGAATTGCGGTTGATGGTTTGTAGTATCGTCTATGCTTCCGACTGCTCTTCCTCTTCTGCCGACGATGCCTAAATCGTAGACATCTAATGTTATGAGCATTGTGTACTTTCATTACGTACTTTCATTATGTACTTTCATTATGTATTTTCATTGTCGCTTCTTTGTCTCTCGAACGTGTTAAGAAATTCCAATGCAATCTGATCCATTCAATGTCAATATCTATTAATCGAGTAAGTTGATCGAGTAATTTCCTGTATTACGGAGTATACAGGAAATGTGGTGGACAACAATACTTAATTTTGTAGTGTCAATGTCAATATCTATCAGAATTTGCCTTATAAATCCTCAACTACCACCATTTAATATTTAATAGTGTTAGACATGCATCCATAGGTTAAATTCATCCTCCAGAAACTCACAAGCTCTTCATGTTCACTCCAGCTTTGAGGTTAGAGTTTTCTACCTCTTTCTTTCTTTCATCTCATCGGTCACTCCGCCCTTAATAATTTGCACCAACTCCACCCTTTCTATAAATCCAACTCCACACAACTTCTGCACTAAACCAAATCCATACAAGTTTCTCAATCTCGCCGTCACAAATTGGCCTAATGCCTTTGAGAAAGGTTCCATTGCCTTTTTTACTTTACTAAAATAACAATGCAATCTGATCCATTCATTGTTATATAAAGCACAATTACACTACTACCAAAATAACAAATACGAAACATTAAAAACCAAGGCATTACAAACTAAGAAATTCCAATGCGTCTTCTAATTATTACATGACAATCTCACTCAGTCAGATATGTGAACGGGTTCGGTCCCTCCTTTATACATGAATGGATCTGGTGCCCGGCCATTTGAAATGCGGTACTCTCGATACATCCTCAAATTGTCCCCAAATGTTTCTTCCCACCATTGAATGTTTGGATCTACGTGTTTCTTCCACGAACCGGGAGTATGCGGTAGTGGCGAACCAACCATCAACGCCACCTATATAAACACAATCGACTTAAGACATTAAACAAAAAACTATGATTACACAAGTATCAAGTACAATTGTCTACTTTACCGGTATGAAGTGGTCACGGTTGCCTACGTGTGCCATGCCGAAAATCTGTCGTGGAGGATCAGCGTTTTCTGTTCTACACCTTAGCGGTAAGCAAAAGGTCGGAGCATCCCAACACAATAACACGAGACCAACTTGGTATAGGGTGGCAAACACTAAGCCCATCAGTGGAAAGTGCAACCAATACAGTTCTGAACAAGGGCTTCTGCAATGGTTAACTTGGAGAATAAGATCCTCCCAAGTACCCGGACGAAGACGACAACGAATAGGCTCGTACAATTCTCGGTTCTGAAGCAGCTCCGTTACCAGCTCACGCCGAATGTTTCCGTACTCTTGTTCTTTTCTTCCCAGAAGTAAGGCCATCGACCTATAACCACAATGTCCGTCAGAACGTACCTGTCTAACATCTGTGATGTATGGAAGCCAAAAATCATCCAAATTGTCAATGCCGAAGTCAACCCCCCTATGAATGAGAGGAACACCAAGTTCTTCAGGGCACTGATCGAAGTCAGTGTAGTTTGATCCTTCAGGCTGTGATAGGTCGGGCATGGGTTGAGAATGCAACTCCTCGGCCTCAATGACCACGGGAAGTGATGTCGTTGTTTTCTCTCTAGGACGACCTGGTCGTTTTGCTCCTGTATTGTTTGCCTTCTTCTTTCCTTTTGATTTCTGCTTTGCCTCCTCCTTCTCATACTTCTTCAGCTCTTCTTGTTTGTGCTCAAAATAACTCTTCTCTCTCGATTCCTCCTTGTCATTTTCACTGTCATCCTCCTCCTTTTTAGGACGACCTGACCGTCTTGCTCCTGTACTCTTCTTTCCTTTTGATTTCTGCTTTGCCTCCTCCATCTCATACTGCTCCATATCTTCTTGTTTTATGTCATCCTCCTTGTCATTTTCACTGTCAACCTCCTCCTTATCCTTGTTCTTTGCACCCTTTGGCCTGCCTTTTCTTCTCACATTTGTCGGTTCTTTCAAGGTAGTTAGTTCAGGATGCTCCAAGTCCTGATACAACTCACCTAGCTGGTATGCCGTGCTTTTCTTCAAGGTTCCAAGTTCCAACTTGGTGAACATTTCATGGAGTCGCAACTCTATAATGTTCATTCGGACCTTCAGATTTGGGTCGTCTTCTGTTTCAGGAGTGTCATCCCAATGCAAATCCCTCCAGAACGGGTGAATGTCATCCTCAATCAGGGGTGTGTTTGAAATGATAGCGTGTGCAATTTGATGGACGCACGGCAACCCAAGACAGTTCCTCACCCAATGGTCGGTGCATTGTTCAGGAAATTTCCCCGTCAACATGATCTCATAAGTAGCCAACAAATGATCAAAACACCTGTCTGACACTTTGTAGAATAGTCGGGAAAAAATAGCCCTTCCAAGCGGATGCATGTTTGGATCATCAAAATCAGTTGGTCGTTTGGAGAGAGACATGTTCATGCTCGCCCTAATTGAATCAATCTGAAGGAGTACTGAATGATGGATCCGTACGATCACTCTGTTAAAGCCCCCTCTGTTGGAACCAATAATATCTTTCAAAACCTTGTGCATCCCTTCAACTCTAAAAAACAGTTAAGTTGGTAAGTTAAGAAAGTACGCCGTTATGATATAATCGTCTTTAACTAAAAAATATCAATATTTACCTGTTTGAAGTCCTCGTAAGGAAATGAAGCTTATGATCTGTCCAAGCCCTCACTATACTTGTCTTGTGAGGATTAAGCCATGTTCTCTCGACGTATCCCACAAGGCCGCTCTTCCAAGATCTCTTCAACTGTTCGAGCCGCAGTTCATAGGTCTCTTCAGTAGCTGAGCAAAATAGTCCCCAACATTGTCCTGCAAAGGCTTCCACTTTAATTTGTCTCTTTAGGATGGTCGAAGCATGTGCCTCAATGTTGTGTTTGATATGCACCCAACACAACAGATGTTGAACTTCGCTCCCGAAAACAGTCTTTATCCCTTTTATCAGCGCGTCTTCGCAATCTGTCATTATAGCCGTTGGCATCACTCCCAAATCTATGAATAATGACTTCAATTGAATCATTATCCATGTGTAATGATAAATCCTTTCCGCTTTAGTGAATGCATACGCGATGTTGAACGTCTTGTGTGTACTGGTGAATCCAACGATCTCTACGAGCGGCATTTCATATCTATTGAAACATTAACATATATCACTACAGAACATATATCATTATCCGAACTAAATATCGACCAAGGTATTGTAGAGACTTACTTGTTTGTCTTGTACGTCGCATCGATAATTACCACGTACGGGTACTTCTTCAACAAACGCAACGACTCTTGGTTAGCAAAGAATAATATTGCAACCTCTCCGTTTGTCGTGTCTCTATGTGGGTGAACTACGTAGTCGTGGTCTCGCAAAAACTTAAGCGACCACTGTGTCACGTTTAGCTCTCCGCGATCTTCGTAATTCACCTTCTGCAAAAAGTTTGCAACTTGTCTCCTTGAAGTAACATTACCAGGGTACTTCTCCCTCAATTTAGAGATAATTTCTTTTGGCGTCTTGCGTCCAGTTCCATCTCCCCACCGCCTAGCACAAAGCTCTTGCTCCTCCGTCATTCGACCCATGAATGCATTCCCATGAAAACTAGCAAGTAGCACATGGTTATGCCGACCTTCTATCACACCTAAAATCCATTTTTCTCCTGCGACCCCGGGAATGTTTTTCTTTCGCACTGCTAGTAGCTGAAATCTACACTCACACTTCTTCGACTTCGACTTTCTAAGCCTAGGAACAGCCAACTCTGGATTCTCTTTGTTCACCTTTGGCCTCCCAGATCTTGGTTTTCCAAATCTATCGCACACAATACTTATTTGGTACGGACTTGAATTACGCGTTACCAAAGCTATCACTAACTCCTTTCCTCTATCTCTCGCCCACTCGTACAATTCTTGCGGAGTATCCCAATATTGTGCGGTTCTAAAATAATCCGAATAATCTTTCCCCTATACGTAATTGTAGAGCGACAATTACACTACTACCAAAATAACAAGGCAAAATACGAATCATTACTTTAAACTAATTAGGATATCATATGAAACTAATTAGGCTATCATATGAAACTAATTAGGCTAGCATATGAAACTAATTATTCTAGCATATGAAACTAATTATTCTAGCATATGAAACTAATTTGAAACTAATTACGCTACCATATGTTTCAAATTATAACATATTATACTAACCACAAATTCACCACTCGGATCCCAGTCGCCGAACTCTTCGTCTTCTAAGAAACCATCCAACCATTCGTCGTCGTTCGGGTCATCTTCCTCTTCTTGTGATCCGCTATCCCAATCGTGTTCTTCATCACTATCTTCACAACTTTGATTAATCAACTCTAACATACGAGAGTTTTGATTACGACGATACATTTTGAATGAATTTGTTGGAAAACGAAGAGGTGTTGAATGAATTTGTTGGAAACGAAGAGATTGTGGCTTTATATAGGCACATTTATGACCGTTGTGGTCCAAATGAAACTGTAAAGACCCGTGCGCTAACCATCTGCGCACAAACACAAACCCTAAAGCACCTGTGCGCAGAACCTCAGCGCACAGTTTTACATTTAACGGCTACTTTTTTCAAAAATTTCAACGGCTATTATGTCTGAAGAGTGCGCAGAAACACGGCGCACAGATTCTCAACCTGTGCGCAGTAGTTAGGCGCACAAGGTGTTACAGACTCTGAAAATTTACGAAAAGTACCCGTAATACCCCGTAAAACACGTATGCGCATAAGAACTGCGCACATATGCGTGCGCATAAGTTGCGCGCACAGAATCGCGTGCATATATGCATCGATTCGCGTGCATATAGCCATTGCCTAAAAGAACGGAGGGAGTACAACTCTTTGATTTTGAATTTTAAAAAAAGAAGAGGATTTAGTAAATAACTGAAAACATGAGCACATGAACACAATAGTGATATGCTATGAACACACTAGAAGATACATACGAACACATGATAGAGAATAGATGAAAACAACAGTGATAGTATTTGAACACATTATAAGACATGTATGAACACTGAGAGAAAGACAGAATATGAAATACATATTACCTTTTGAATTGCTTCTTGTATACCCTTTCTCTGCATTCTCATTGATGTGTATGTTCTGATAGGATTGGATGTTTCTGTTTCCTTCTCTAATGTAGTTGTATCCTTCTCAGATGCAGTTGTTCGTTCTGTTTAATAAATATTTTTGTGTTAGGCAAAACATTAATATTTCAACAAAAGTTTGGAAAGTATTTTACTTACTTGCTCATTCATCTTTGATAATTTGCTAATAACTTGTGATAGTCCTTGAGTTCCCAAATATTCTTCATGTGCTTGCTTCTCTTGTATTGTTTTTTCAATCTCATCTATGCATTTGACAGCCATATCCCAGAACTCATCTTGACTGTTTTGGATTTCATCTTCAGTCCGCTCCTCTTTTTGAGATTCTGAACAAAGCTTGACTTTTATAATCTTCTCACACTCAAAGTTAACCTTGTTGAGTACACCATGTCCGGCTAGATGTGTAGGGGTTTCCTTATTCCTCTTAATGAACTTTCTAATCTTCACAACCATCTCCTCAGCATCTTGCAAGTAGCCTTCCATAAATGTCTTAACTTCATCATTTGGCACATTGTCATCCTTTTCAGTGTTCCTTTCTTCGTCATTTTGGATCTTGCTTGTCTGCCCTTCGCCACTAAATATATGTTTTTCTCTTGTATATCCTCTTCCAAACTCACCATACTTTAATTCTTCATCCTCCCTGCCTTTTAGCATCTCAGTATTCCATTTAGAGATTATAGGAAATGCTCTTTCAACACATTTTCCTTTCAAGGTAACCCTATCAACATATATAAGCTGCATTTAAAAAAGATGAACACAATAGTAAGATTAGATGAACATAAACTAAATAGCATATATCATTTAAAATGATCCCTCAGATTTACATAAACAATATATAATAGATGAACACAACAATATTTTGAGGTGAACACATAAAGCATAAGCATTCGAACACATGTGTATAAGCACGTGAACACAAATTAAATTAATATTGAATCTAAAAGATTTACTTACCAAGAGAAGCAAAACAGGTCCTTTGTATGTTCCATCTTCTGTTTTAGCCCATGCAATTGTAGTTTCAATCAACTTATCAAATAAATATGCACTCCAATTGTAGTCCTTGATTGTCTCCACATTATCGAGCAAATCCATTATCTCCCACTTGCATTTCCCATTTGGATAACTTTCCACCACTGTGGTGACAAAAAGCAAGATGAAATACCTCTTGAACCAATCACTGCCATCTTGAAGCGTCATCATCTTGTTCCTAATCTCAGTACAAGATATATTCCTAATCTCAAAACCAATCACTGCCATCCTGAAGCGTCATCATCTTGTTCCTAATCTCAGTACAAGATATATTCCTCATAGTCCTTCCTGGGTAATCTTCGGCTAGTTTGTAGCTCTATTCTGTTTTTTCCCATGGGTTTGTAGCTCTATTCTGTTTTTTCCTTTGGTTTGTAGCTCTATTCTGTTTTTTCCCATTGGTATTCCAAGATACTCATGTGGATCAGTTTCTGTAATGACAATGTCTCTTGAATCCTTGTGTTTGATTACACACTTGAGCGGGTCAAACTTGCTTAGCACATAATATCCAAGTCGTCCTGGTAGATCAGTGACCTTCCACTCTAGCATATGTCCAAACCCCATGTCAATGACCGCTTGCCTTTGTGCATCAGAGAAAGCATAATCTTTATCGTTAAAGTAAGTCACAAGCATATTTGGCGATGTCCTACAAAGAAGCTTTGTGTTCAGCTTGCGCAACTCTGAAATTCCTTTCTTTTCAGTTAGATCTAAAACCTTCCCTTTTGCTTTTGTTGTCTTATTCTTCTCTGACACTAAAGCCTTCCCTTTCTTCTTGTCGTCTTCTTCCTTGGATACTTGTTTCTTCTTCTCTAATACTTCATCTTTTTCTTTCTTCCTCTCTTGCCTCTTTTTCTGTACTACAACAACCTTCTCCTTTTCCACTGCTTCCTTTTTGCTCTTCTTAGTCTTCTCAAAATTCAGAGCACTAGCTCCATCTCCTCTCTTTCTTTTTGCTTGCCTAGTTTCTGCAACAATATCCCCTTGTGTAGGTTGTCCATCTTCTGTTCTTGTCAGGACGTACCGTGTTGTTATTTGAGATGTAATGCATGACATGACCATAGCAAGTGGATTACCTGTGTAAATGGCCATATGAACACAATCAAATGTTGTTGTAAACACATATCAAGGAATGAACACACATGAAGATTTATAATGTGAACACATATCAAGGAATCAATGAACACATATCAAGGAATCAATGAACGCAAAACTAAAGGTCAAATGAACACATTTTTTTAAATTATATTTCTTACCAGCTGTTTCAATTGGAGCTAGGTTGAGATTTTTTCTGCATTTCTGTTCTCTAGCTATGTATCTCATCTGCCGTGGTGATAGGTTTGTTGATCTCTATCTTTATCTCCTATATTGGTCAATAAACATGAATTCAAATGCGGTTACACAAAAATACACAACTATATTCTTAATGAACACAACCATTATAAAATATGAACACAAAATCATTTCAAGATGAACACAAAGTAAGAGTATTACCTATATATTGCAGAGGTGGGGGCTGCAAGTGGGTCATGTCTTGATTTACTCTTGTTTTGTCTTCGGTCTGAATCAGTTTGGCTTGGTGTGTCACTACCACCTGAAGAGGATTTTGTCTGGGTGGGTGTGTCATCCCTAGATGTTGTTTGGCTTGATGTAGATGGAGAGGGAGTTGTTTTCCTACTGCTTCCAGCTTTGTCATGGATTGCTTTGCTTCTGATCTCTCTCTTGGATGATTTGTCTGTTTTATCTCCAACTATTAGTGTTCCATAAGGTAGTTGCATCACTTTGGGTCAACTAATATTATCATAATATAGATGAACACGCATTAAGATTCAGATGAACACATAAGTTTATTAGAGCCTTATTACTTACAGATGAACACATATTGAACATCACATGAACACATAAGTTTTAACTCATGAACACATATTCAACTATGGGATGAACATATATTGAACATTTCTTCACACATAATTTTTAACTCATGAACACAAATAATATTTTGGATGAAAACATATGTATTTCACTCATGAACACATATTTAAAGATAGATGAACACATATTAGTTTTCAGATGAACACATTTGTATTTACTCATGAACACATAACTCATGAACACATATTCAGTAATGGATGAACACATGTGTAAATCACTAATGAATACATGTATTTTACTCATGAACACAATATGACTTGTCAGATGAACACATACACATTTACTCATGAACACATACACATTTTACTCATGAACACATACACATTTTGTTATTTGCATATTCTCGATAGTTGATGAACACATATGCCTTTATTGATGAACACATGGACACAATAACCGCCAAATCAGTAGAGTTTCAAACATTTTTGAAGTTCTAAAATGCTTACATTGAAGTGCATGTATGCATTAGCTTTTGTCGTTTACTAATTTTCAAGTATTAAGTATTATTTTGAACCAAATGAACACAAGAGATCAAGTTTAACAACAATTAAACAGTTAGGGCTTGTAATTTGTGTATTCTGAACTCGAAATCGAGTGCGTACCTGCAATGTCTGTCTTCTTGTTCACCTTCTTTGTCATCGTTGCTTCTAGGTTTTGGTTATGGCTTAGATCGTTCAAAACACTTTGATTACGCTCGAATCTGCAAGGATTTAGGTCGAATCTTCTCTGAGTTGAATCACCACTTCGATTACGCTCGAATGTGCAAGATGTTGTTTGAATTTGGGAGAAATCTGTGGAAACTTTCCTCAACGGTTTTGAAAACGAGAGCGTTTGTGATCGCGCTTCTTCAGGATCTGGGAAAAGTGGAGGAGAGAAGCTTCTTCATGGTTTATATAGGCGCGTGCAGTAGGGCAGAGCAATCGGATTATCCGATCCGATCCGATCCGGTAAGCCGGATATCCGCTAATTTTTCCCCCACAAAACCCCGATCTGTATCCGGTCCGTTTTGGAGCGGATATCCGGTAAATATTGTCCGGATCGGATCGGATATTTGACTCGGATATCCGAATTATCCGATTTCTAGAAGGTATATGAAAATTAATTTTTTATTAAAATTAAAATTAAAATTAAAATTCACAAAATATAAAATAAATGTTAAATATATAATTATATATATTATATAGAGGAATTAAGATGTGAAAATTAATATATTTGATTAATTTAGCGAATCAACAATTTGAATAAGCAATTAAAATATAAAATTTTGAGAACAACATAAAAGTTATGTTATATATAAGAGAATTTTTGTGTTGAGAGAATATATCCTATTGTTTAAAAATGTATAAAAATAATTATTGAATCATCTACACTTATAAAAGTATATTTTAGTTCTATAAAAATGTATTTATATATTATAATAATAGTACCGGATATTTTCGGATATCCGTAAGCTAAATATCCCGATCCGTATCCGGTCCAAATATCCGGAAAATTCGCCCGGATCGGACCGGATTCGGATAAAACTTAATCGGATATTTTCGGATGCGGATTTTTAAGGATCGGATCGGCGTATTATCGGATCGGATCGGCCGGATCGGATATTTTTGCTCACCCCTAGCGTGCAGAGTGAAATGTTTTTGACTGTGAGAAGCACGCGCCCATTTGAGTTGATGGGATGATGTGGGTTGTTGGATCAATTTCATTTTATAGATGAAATTGATCCTTAGTCTTAAAACTAAGGGAGGTCCTCACCGGAATCGAACCCTTTTTATACTCCCTCCGTCTCCTATTATAAATCACGTTTTCCATTTTAGGCGTTTCGAAATATAGTTATTGGTTTCTTTTTATATCATTTGTCTTATTACCTACATCACATCAAACTACCTTCTATTTTACAACAAAACTCACACCAATTCACTTTTTTACCTCGGTAATAACAAACGAGATCTATAATAGGGGACGGAGGGAGTAGTCATTATGCTCGTGGCTGTAAAAGATAGGATTGACACTGGCATCAGTTTTTCAGAGTATCGAAGTAGTATGCACTACCTCCGTTTACTAAAGAATGTCATTTTAGACATATACACAATAGTCAAGGAATTCAATAATTACCCTATATTTTTATTGTTTATTTCAAAAATTCATAACTCACCTCATTTTTAACAAATCAAAAATCACAATTTGCATCAAAAGAGTAAAAAATTACAAGTTCCAGTTACAAACCTCGTAACTCATTACTTAAATATCTAAAATGACAACCTTTTATTAGCTACAATGACATTTTTTTTTTTTAACGGAGGGAGTATGTAGGAAGCACATATGTACAAAAACCGCACAAATTATATAGATTTCCCTTTAGTTTATAATTTGTCCAATCCAACAGAATGGTTCATTTCTTCATTTTTTTTAACAGTCAAACAAAAGGCTCCTAGTATAACGCTAAAAGAGCCTAAATCATCTCAACAGATGTTCAGACATAACTCATGTACCGATGAGGTGATACGAATCAGTATGGCAACAAACGAAGAGCCAGGGAGAGATCGTGATCCGAGATCTAAGTGCTCCGATCACCGGAGGAAGACGAAAGGAATCGAAAGAGTTCATCGGACTGTTTTTTTCTTGGCCTTAGTCTTCCTCTGCTTTTTTGGGGCCAGTGGTTGAATCGGGGCTTCATTCATGTCCTCTTGTCTCTTAGGATCTTCATTTGAATTGTTGGCTGCAGAAGAGCTTTCAATATCCATGCCATTCAGTTTCCTAAGAATGGTGCTGCTGGATTTCTCAGAGGCACATGGAGAGGGATTGAAGGCTTCAAGATTGAGGGGAGCTGACGCTGCATAGATCATTTGCTGAGTGTGTTGGAGAGTTGGACGAACCATTCTGGAAGCCATTCCTGGATTGATTTTGAGTGGAGGAGGGAGGTTGTAAGCCAGCTGGTGCATTTGTGCTAGTATCTGGGGGTTGAATATTTCTGGAGCAAAAGCTGGATGGAGATGGAAGGATGGATTCATCTCTGGAAGTCCTGGCATCTGTCTGGCTTGAGGTTGGAAATGTTGAAGAGGCATGGCTATAGCTGGACTGAGCGGGCTTTTTCCTTTAGGAGACTGAGTTGGAGCATCAAGCACAAGAGCTTGAACAAGTGGTTTCCTTATAAAGTTTGGGCCCTTCTTAGTTTGAGGAGACATTGTGAGGTTCTTAGTGATGTGTCCTATCATTATTTTCCTCGCAGCCTTAGCTGCTTCCTCATCTTCATTGGATCCACTCATAAAGGCTTCAAAGACATAAGTTGGTAAGTTGTTTAGATAGCATTCATCAAAAAGGTGGTCAGGATCTCCACAACATCCACAGCCTGTAGAGAAATCTTCAGACCACAGCTTAAATGTGAGAATAGATTTGTCAGAATGCTCTATCTTTACATATCCAGGAACTTCAGAAATTGTAACGTTAATAGCAAGCCTTACAAATTTTCCCCTGTTCTTAATGGTTGAATTTTCATCCATTTTGATGTAAGAGCCAATATTGTTTCCTCTGATCAACATGTTGAGGGCATGGTCTTTGTGGTAGAATATAGGGAGAAGAGGAATCCTCACCCAAATATCTGCATGGCTGACTTCTCTGGCTAGTGGATCAAACTCTGGAGAAAAGGGTTGAATGAGAACAAGCTTGTTTTGGACCCGGTATGGTCTGTTGGCCTAGACTATATCCCTTGCCTCTCTATTGGCAAAAGATAGCATAGTCCAGGAACCATAAGAACCAACCTCAATATCTCCTTGGACTCCTTTCCAGTGTTCCTTCAGTTTAGCTAGGATTGCAGAACGTGGGATATTTTGTGATGTATCGGCCATCCTAATGAAAAGAGTAAGGTTGGACATTTTTGATAGCATGAGCTGGACTTCTGGTAGAGAGAGTAAGTTTGGGACGAGTGTTTGTCTTGTGGGGTGGATCATAGGATGAAATGGGAAGGAGTTTTGTTCAAAGAGTTGATCCTGGCCAAGAGCATGATTCTCCAGGAGTGAAGGATCCGAGTCGTGCATGCTCTCTTCAAAGTTACTTTTCAGGGGAGTGTTTGGGCTTCCTATGTTTGGGTGTAGTATAAGAGCAGTGGAGGTTGGTTTTGTGTGGAGCATTGTGTTTTGGGTGTCCATATTGTGGAATTCAGGCTGGTTGATATTGGAGAAGTTGATAACGGCCTCAACATAAGAGCTATGGTCATCCATGGGCACGGGGTGTTAAGTAACTCAGAAGGCAAAGAGGATGGAAATGAGTTCAAAGATGTTGGATGGTGTGACATTTGTGGTAAGAAATGCTCCTATAAATAGGAGAGCAACGACTTGGTTTTGAATGAAGGGAGATGAGGGGTTGCAATACAATAGAAGTGATAACGCAGCTGGAGTGTTTTACAAGAGAACTGCAGAGGTTGAGTATTGAATAATAAATTCCTTCCTTGATAATCATGAGGATTAAAAGAATGTTTGTTATTACTGTTAGGCAATTAATAGCTATTGTAATCTGTATATCTTGGCATAAGTTAAAAAGTATAGCAGATAAAACGTCTTAGTTTATAAAGGAAGTTATTAGTATAGTACATAAGGAAGTTGTTTATTTAGTATAGGTGAGAATGACAAGAGATCTCATACTACTGAGAAGATATTAAAGAGATATTAAAGATGATTCCAAAGAGTAATAAATCTTTATATACAATCTACAGAGAATCGTATAACTCAGGGAAGAAAGAATAAGTTCTATTTTTGAGTGCTGTTTTAGAGAAGATTATTATTAGAGGTCTTGCAGATTTTATTCCAATAGAGTAAAGTTGCTATTAGTTCAGAGAAATAATAGTAGGATCTGACTAAGGATTTACAACAAGTTTATTAGCAATGTGAGATCAAAGTTTAGTATGCATGGCGTGTGTGAGTAGTGAACAAATATGATCTAAATATCTTCTAGTGGAGAGCATGTCAAGTTAGGAGAGTAAAATATGTGCTGCAAATTGTCAGAAATTTAGATTTTGTGGAACAAATTAGATAGTAATGCAGAGGTTGAGTATTGAAAAATATTTTCCTTCATTGATAATCATGAGAATTTAAAGAGTGTTTGTTAATACTGCTATGCATTAAATATCTATTGTTATCTGTATTTCTTGGCATAATTAAATACAGTATAGCAGATGAAAAGATATAGTTTATAAAGGATATTATAAGTATAGTACATAAGGAATTTGTTAGTTCAGTATAGGTGAGAATGACATGATTTCTCATACTACAAAGAAGATATAAATGATAATTCAAAAATGTAATGAATCTTTATATTCAATCTACAGAGAACCGTATAAGTCAGGGAAGAAAGAAGAAGTGCAGATATTGAGTGTTGTTTTAGAGGAGATTACTATTAGAGGTCTTACAGATTTTATTCCAATAGAGTAAACTTTCTATCAGTACAGAAAATGATTAGTAGGATCTTACTAAGGATTCACAACAAGTTTATTAAAATTGTGAGAACCAAGTTTAGCATGGATGGCGTGTGTAAGTGGTGAACAACTATGATCTAAATACCTTCTAGTGGAAAGCATGTCAAATTAGGAGAGTAGAATATGTACTGCAATTTGTCAGAAATTTAGATTTTGTGGAGCATATTAGATGATAAGGGAAGAGGATGCTAGTGAGTGTAATATACATTCTATAGCTTAATGAGGTATGAATCTGATATTCCTGATAATGAAATTTTCTGGTGGATCCACCAAGAAGATAAAATTTAGTAGTAATGATACTAACTGATGGAACATTATTATAGGGAGATAGTGAAATGAATTAAGTTTGTGTAGTAGAGAGAGAGAGAGAAGTTTATTTATGAAGTATCTATAGGTGTTCAAGATCAACATAATTGAATAGTTCCTATAGTAGCAATAATCAAATCAGGAATATACCTAACAAGTTTCTGGCTAAGGATTCTGATGTCAAAGAAATTGAAGGATCTCGTTCTACTCAGTTGAAGAACATGGGGTCACATCAAAGGCCAGACATCAGGCAGGCCAGCCATGTCAAGATGATTAAGGATGAGCCTAAAAATAATATAATCTTATAACAAGGAATTATAATTTTCGATTAAAGCTTGGATTATCACAGGGATAGTGAAGAGGCAACAAAGAAGAGCAGATATCAAATAAATTCCTGTGATTTTCATAAAGAAGCAATATATATCCGAGTAAAAATTACATAGCCTCCAAGTAACAGATTCTATAGCGATTAAGGCTTCAGAGAGAGAATTTTAAAAGCAATCCAAACGAAAGATCTTGTCAGATGATATAGTAGTTCTTATCAGATGTCAAAACATAAGTTCAAACACACATGCATCCCTCAAATCCAGTGGTTTCAGACTATTAATCAACAAGTAATTCAATAGTAAAGTTTTGGGTTTAGGGTTCAGTTGGCTTTCGGCCACATCATCTTTCTCCGGTGAGGAGCAAACCACCTCTAGTGGCTGGAACGGATGGGGGGAGCCACCACCAAAATCCCAACCAGGAGAGGGGCATGTCAGATGATGCAAAGAAATAGAAACGCACGAGTCTAGGAGACTTACCTTGGGAGCTGAGTAAGGCGGGCGTGCATGCATCCGATCCAGGGAGAGCCGTCTTGAATACGCCAACAAATCACGAAGCCTAGGGAGGAGGGCGAAACGGAAAGGGAAAACCGAGGAGGTAGAAGACCCAAGGGGCTACAAACCCTAGATCTGATAGGCTGTCGAGAAAGCAACAACGAGGACCAATCAATAGCCTCGCATCGCATCAAGAGTAATCAACAGAGAACCACCAAAACAAGACCAAGAGAGGAGAAAGAAATTAATCTGGAACAAATTCCAGGAATAATGATGAATTACAAGAGAAGGAAGAGGGCAGGGCCATGGGCTCGAGAAGAAAGGAGGGTCGAGCAACATCGGAGCAAGGGAAGAGAGAAAGATTCAACGTCACCCAACTTAAACAGGAATAGAGGGCAAATTCCGCTCGCTCTCTCAGTCGATCGCAAACAACTCGCTTTTTTCGGTTGGTTCATTTCTTCATTGAAACAAAATTGAAAAAGCAATCGTATTCAAGTCTGACATAAAAAAGGTGTTAAAACTTTAAACATAAAGAGAGAAATTAGCACCAAAAGTATATCCAATGACAAAGTAATATAACAACAAAGTGGCAGTTAGTCAGTACAGTAAGCCATTTTTTGACAAAAAAAAAACTGAGAAAACATTGTGCCAACTTCATCAACTCAGATACAGCAAGTATAAAAGGAAAAGTTCTAGTCCATTTATGATATCAACTTACCTTTCATTCATCAGCAGAGGCAGATGAATGACTAGGGTATTTCCAAAGCACATCAGCCCAAGTGTTCTGTCCATCAATCACCTCTTTCACTACGGTCGCCACTTCATCTACACCAACCCTAATCTGCTTCTTGCTATCCCTTTCTCTAATTGTCACAGAAGATGTCGAATCCACAGTGATGGCAAACGGCACTCCAAGTTCATCTGTTCTTGCATAACGCTTCCCGATTGATGTGCCTAAAAGTATAAGATGTACAGAAAATCTGTTTAACTAACTTTGCATAAACAAACCAATTATAAATGAAATAACTCGTACTTTGTGTATACCTGTTATATCAATTTTATATGAAACACCAGCGGCTGTCAGTGACTTGGCAATATTTCTGGAGACCTGCTCGTACTCTTGGTTTTGAACCAAGGGGAATACGGTACATTTAATCGGGGCCACAAGTGGGGGGAATCCGAAGACATTTAGTTGTTCATCACCCGCTTTGCTTGCTCTTGTGTAGAAAGAATGCTCGTACAGGCAGTAAATTATACGTCCAATACCAAAGGATGGCTCAATGACGGAGGGAGTGAAGGTCCTCTGATGTTCCTTCTTCTTCTCCTTTGAGATTGTCACCATGTTCTTTGTAATGATTACATTTTTCCCAAGGGTGCAAACTAAGAATTCAACCTCACCCTTGGATTCCAGATTGGCTTTCATTTCCATAGCTTCAGTTTCACTCATAGCCTTAATAGATAGTACAGTTTCGTATTAGGTTTTGAAGCATGTTTATTTATAATTGAAAGTACAACACAAAATCAGAGATGAATAACAAAAACCGTAATTTATACCTCTAACGCTTCAGTAATCTTCTTCTGGTTACCCTTGAATGCAAGGCCCAGCTCTTTCTTTGCAGGGGCAACCACAACTCTCTGATTTGAAGTAAAAAGAAATGAAGAGGCTTAAATATGATACACCGTCAGAATAGGAATGCAGCTTTACAATTTGAACCAGAATAAGCAAGGGTAAAGAAAAATGAGGAAAGTAGTGCTACCTCTACTTCTCTCGGTTCTGGATATTTCTCTTGTGCCTCGAGAGCCACATTGGCTTTTTCCTACAGATGATGCAACACATACAGAGGTCAGTGTACGAAAGACTGTACCACAGAGATCTGTCATAAATGCAAAAAGGATTATAAATTTATTTTAATTTTCCTTTCACACTGCTGATGCAAAAATTAGTGTGTGATAAACTGTAAAATCTCCCAATCAAAGGAAAGATTGAATACTCCAGGATGCAAGAATTAAACACTAACTTATAAAAAATAGATATGCAAGTTTGCAAGGTATACAAGCACTAAGGCAGAGAGATTAACAGCAACATTTAAGAGTTAAGATTGAAGTAGTCCAACCATCATGACCAATTTAATAGCACTATGAAATTATTGTAGAGCTAGAAAAAGCAAACATCATGAACAATCATTCTCCACTTTACATCAGAAATTAGTTAAATAAACAGATAACTCCATGCAGACAAAAAGCGCAGAAATATCGGAGTGCCAACATGGAAAGGGATATTTACCGAGTGAGCCCGTAAATCATACGCAGATCTATCTGCAATCCCAACACATTCAATCCAGCCATAGGAGCATTCTATCTCAGCGTCCCAACAGTCGGCGGCATAATGAGCCATCTCATTGGCAAGATGTTGGCGGAAGCGAAGGCGTTCTTTGTCAATGCCAAGGCTTGTAAGGAAAAGGTACACACGCCCGATGAAATAACCAAGTGTTTCATTATTGACAATGCCCTATAGAAGATAACGTTTACAGTAATAAACAAGCTTAGTCCCTTGAATATACAAAAAATAAAAAATACAAGCGAAGAAAAGGACGGTTAGAGTTCATTATAACCACCTTTAATACTGCTTCACCAATGACCATCTTTTTGGCTTGCTCTCCCGATACTTGTAGCTCCCTCGGGAACATTAAAAACTCTAAATCCTTGACTTCGGAGAACTTTGGATGAGACTTGTCCTCAGGGTCCACAAAGTGTTCAATTTCTGCCAATGTGAACTCACGAACCCTCAAAAGACCTTGACGTGGAGATATCTGCACCCATGAAGATGAATAAGAAAAATTCGATATACATGCATATAATTTTAGGATTGGATGACAGCCCAAGAGCAAAAATAATCAAACTGAATTGCACTTCATCTAAGTAACTATCTATTCTACTTTCTACAGTTTCCATATAGGTGATGTAGAATTAGCAGGAAAAGAAAATGTACTAAACATATACATTACTAGATGCCTTCACCAAGCTAAAACCGAAGAATAATGAAATGTGAGAATTACAGGGTAAACATGGAAAAGCTTGATGAGTTTGTTTTTATATTGGCGCATTCAGTTATATATCCTTGTAGAAAGATTAGACAGAAGTGAGACCTCGTTCCTGAAGGCTTGCCCAATTTGAGCAGCAGCAAATGGAAGCTTTTTGCCATTATAGTAGTACAAGTCCTTGAAGTTGACGAAGATGCCTTGTGCAGTTTCTGGCCGCATAAAACTGTCACATATGAAAAGAAATATATAGCTGACATTTACCAGAAGAAGATAAAAGAGCAATACAAATTTGCTAAACTAAAAAAAGAAAGACATACCCAGAGATCAATCCAGAAGGGCCAATAGAAGTTTGAAACATCAAATTGAATGGATAGGGATCAGAGAGTGGATTTTTAGTATCAGGGGCAGTAATGCCATATTCCTTGATCTTAGCACCCAGCTTTTCAGCAGGAAACTCATCCAAAACGGCAAGGACATGCCTGAACTCAGCAGCTTTTTCAGCAGACAGAGAAAGGTCCTTCTCAAGCTTTTCCTTACAAAAATCCTTAAGCAAGTGATCAGCACGGTAGCAAGTGCCAGTTTTCTCATCCTTTACCATGAGATCTGTAAACTTGTCAACATGACCAGATGCCTTCAACACAACCTCTGGAGTAACACATGGACAATCAACTTCCAGCATGTTCTCTTCCAACACAAAATGCTGAGGACAAAAATAAAAAATTTATCATAGACATTTACAAATGCAACTGCTACTTCGAATCAACAATCAATCAGTATACTAAATCAGATTAACTATTCACCAACACAAATGGCATCAGAACAAGTAATGGTACCTGTCTCCAAAATGCAAGAACGTTGGACTTGACAGCGCATCCAGGAGGGCCATAATCATATAGGCCAGCAACACCACGGTAGATCTTAAAGGAAGGGATGTAGAAGAGCCTCCTTTCCAAAGTGTTAATGACAGCTTGTCTGAAGGCCTCCCTATTCTCAGCCAATCCACTGTTTCCATTACCAGCAATGGCGGCTTGAAGCTCTCTTTCGACGGAGGTTTTCTCAATCTTAAGAGCGTTGAGCGCCTGCACAGCTTCGTTGATGGCATCCTTGGAGGCTGAAGCGGTTTTCAACTCCCTAACTGCGCTGGCTTGAGCGTCAACAGCGGCTTGCTTCGCCGCTAGGGATTCGCGAAGGGAGGTTTCCATTGCAGCTTCCATTTCTGGCTCTCTCAGGATACGAGGAAAAGCTTGTCTAGAGACGCAGTCGGAATGAACACGGCGTAGTGCAGAGACTGGACAAGATATAAACAGAAATATAAAGGACGATAATCAAACAAATTGAATGCGAATTCAATCAGTCTTGAATCTGGTAACTGAGCTGAAACAGTAAATCAGTAAACTGAGAAAGAGAGAGAGATCGACTTACAGACCCCGGTCAGGCCTTCGAAGAGTCGCCTCGCCGTCGTCGCCGATGTAGGAGAAAGATTTAGGGCAGGCGGCGCAGGAAAGGGGTTGAGAGAAGATATCGAAGAGTGTGGGGGTTGAAATTTTGGTGGAGGATTAATGCCGCCAATATTATCTCGGTCTGTGTCGGGGTTGTCCCCAATTTGGGTTAGGGTTTTTCAAACAGGTTTTATATAAATTATAAATTACTTCTTCCGATCCCTAAATTTCAGTCACATTTCCTTTTCGGGTGTCTCCTAATTTGAGTCACATTTCTATTTCTATCAATTAATTTATTTCCATAATACCTTTATTCAATTTACTTTATTCACACCCAACAATACTTTTTAGGGTTAAAGTTGTCTTTACATTGTAATAAGTTTTCTATTGGTTGAATTTTATGGTTTTTTGTGCCATTATTTACACTTTTACCTTGATTAGATTTGTCTTAATATTTGTGCAAAGTACCAAATGTGACTCAAATTTAGGGACGGGGGGAGTATTATTTACTAGCGTAGCGCGGTGATTGTTTGTCGTCTTTTTATGATGTACTCCCTCCGTCCCATAATATAAGCAACATTTCTACTTTGAGCATCCCAAAATATAAGCAATATTTTTCATTTTTAGTATAATTTTTACACCCCTTTATCTTCTCCCAATACACTTTTCACTTTCTTCTTTCCTCTAATCATTCAATTTTCTCTTTCCTCTCTCCTTCTTCTCTTTATCTCTCCTCTAACTATTACACTTTTTTACTTTTCACTCTCTTTTAATAATTAAACTCACATTTTTCTTAATTCACGCGAAACACCTCAAATGTGGCTTATATTGTGGGAAAAAGGGAGTAATTTATAGAGGTGAGTTTTACTAAAAACTTATCTTAAGATAAGAACTAAGAATCATTTATGGTCGTTGGATTTGATAGATGACATACATCCAATATAACAAGGAATAAAGAGAGGCGGCGGCATTTTTGCAATTTTAGTAAAAAAATAGAAAAAGGACGGAATTAGCCTCGTCCATTTTCCACGAGAGAAATTGGGGCGATTTCCATGGCGACAAGAGGGCGATTTGGCGATTTCCATGGCGAGAAGAAGGCGATTTTCAGGGCTTCGGCGAGGATTGGCCTACCGTTGTTAGGCTCTTGGCCTTCGTCTTCCTCCGCTCGTCCATTGTTAAGCGACTCTTCTTGATTGTTGCGGCCTTTAATTCGAACGAAGTAAGTTTTTGGAAATTTGTTCCTTCGTGATTGTTAATTTGGGATCGTTCTGGTTTGTGCTTGAATTCGCCATTGATGAAATTAGGCAAGCACTATTGAATTTGATAGAATCCTTAAGTAGTAAACAACATTTTAATTCTAATTATCGTCTTAGAGGTATACAACTCTATTTAGGGTTCTAGTTTGCGAGATGGCCTTACAAGCTGTTGTTTCTGTGGTGCGTACCCATGAACTACCACTTGAGATGCTATTACTCTTTGTAGCAGCTTTGCCTCTCCCGATTCTCTGATTCATCATCCATGGCGGACCTCCGGAGTGCCAACACTCCGTCGACTTTATACTCCACATCCTCGTATCTCCGTCGGCGCCAAATCATCTCTGAGCTACCGGATCCATTCAACCTCTGTTGATTTCTCGAGTTTGAGGTAAATGTAGTGTTTCAGGAATTGGGAATTCATTCAACCTCTGCTGATTTCCCGTTGCCTTTGATGTTCTCAGTTATCATCACTGCTCTTATGAATGCTAGTTTTTGAATCTAGGTTATCAATACAGTTTAAAATGTTTAGGGTTCATAGAAATTGGGGATTTTTCAACTTCATTGGAAATTTAGGGTTCAAAGAAATTGGGGATTCCCCTTTCCATCAGCATTGACATCTTTTTCAAGTGTCTCAGTATCTTTTTGTTGAACTCTAGCCTTGACAAATTCAGCACTCTCCATTTTAGCTTTATTTACTACAACAACTAAATCGGGCAAGATGTCTTCATTATCAGCTTGAAGGCGAATATTATTATCACTGAGTTGCACAGTGCTTACTACAGCGTCTCCTATGTTATTTAAGTTGACTGTCTGAAGTGATCCTACATGAGACTTCACATCAGTATTATCATTCTCTCCGTGTGCATGAGTAATTAAGACATCCCCGCCTTCAATTGATTCTGAGATTGGATAATGATTTAAGGTTAAAGGAAAAAATAGTTAAACGGAAAATCAGCATTAGTTTTGTGATGTGTTGATTTCACTTTCTGTTTTTTTATGTCAAGTTGAGTTTAGCTTCACAGTGATTATTCTGAACTGGTATAGTAGTGTTGAGTTGTAATTGCTCTTGGCTGAAAGTTTTTTTCTTGTCACTCTTTTTGCAGCATAAGCAATCGACTGGCCCTCGCCTTCAACTTGCACATCGCCTTTGCAGCATCCCTAAAAACAAACTTCTGAACCTTCCCCGTGGACGTCTTCGGGAGCTCGTCCATGAACACCACTGTCTTTGGAGGTAGAAAATGGATCATGTGATGGCTTATTTTGGATAGTGCAGCTTATTATGAGATTATACATGCAGATGAAACTTTTTTGTGATTCAGTTTGCACAAAGGATGAAACTAAAGTAGGTGTAAAAAAATTGTGTTTTACAACTGATGTTAGGTCTCTGTACTTTGTATTTTGTTCAGATCTATTTACAGATGATAATTTGGTTAGCAAATTTCTTTCTTGGACAAATAATAAATGAATTAATTGTTGGTAGGTAACTGGTTGCCATAGGTTCTTGTTAGAACGAGTCTAAGTTCATGGGGGTATGTATAAAGGTTCAGAGTACTGAGATAGCAAGTTCATGATGATAGTATATTAAAGCATACTATAAATCTACCCTTCAATTTTGAACTTTTCCATAATCAGATTTATATTTATTATTATATAGTTGTAGAGGTTTGCAACAATTCCCCCCTAAAAATATGCTAACAAACTATAAAATCTGATCATATTTGTTAAGCATTTGAAAAAAAATTAAAAATTAAATTTTGTAGGACTAATAAGATAATGACACGTCAACATGGTGGGGCAAGAGTGAATGAAAGATCTTCAAATAGCTTTGTTTTAAGGAAAAATGTCATGTAATAATACTTGTTAAAATGATAAATGGTAATGATTGTGGACCCTTGGATCAAGAGAGATTCAAGAGCTCATATGATGACACATGACACCCCTTGTCATGCCTTGTCACATTCGTCGGACCACCGCCGGACCTCCGATGGACCACCGCCGGACCACCTTTAGGCCTCGCCGGAATAAAATTGTCACAAAGATGTATAAAATTGTTCACAAATATTACAAAATTATTTATTACTAAATGTTCATCACGTTGTTCATAAATGTTTATCACAATGTTGATAAATGTTCATCACGTATATACTCTACTGAATGTTCATCACATTGTACTTAAAAGTTCATCAACTGAATGTTCATCACATTCTACTTAAATGTTCACCAATTGAATGTTCATCATATTATACTTAAATGTTCATCAACTGAATGTTCATCAAATTATATTTAAATGTTCACCAAGTTTATTACACTTAAATTTTTATGTTATTTGGAAAAACGGCGAACCACCACCGCACCACCACTGACTCACCATCAAGCCACCACCGGACCACCACTTATGTGGAACACAACTTTAATATAATTTCGTTTAAAAACACACTTAATTTTCAACAAAAAACACCTAAATGTTCATCATCTCATACTTAAATGTTCATCATCTCATACTTCAATATTCACAAGAAATTTATAAAATGTTCATTACTCAAAGTTCATTACAATCGGCTTAAATGTTCATCACGTTGGTCATAAATGTTCATCAAAATGTTGATAAATGTTCATTTGATATACCCTACTGAATGTTCATCACATTATACTTAAATGTTCACCAACTGAATGTTTATCACATTATACTTAAAGGTTCATCAACTGAATGTTCATCAAATTATTTTTAACTGTTCACGAAGTTTATAACACTTAAATGGTTATGTTATTTGGACAAACGGCGGACCACCACCAGACCACCACGACCGCGCCACCACTAAGCCCACCATCATGCCACCGTCGGACCACCACTTATGTGGAACACCACTTTTTAATATAATTTCGAGTAAAAAAACACTTGATCTTCATAAAAAATTACCTAAATGTTCATCATCTCATACTTAAATGTTCATCAAACACCCTTAAATGTTCACAAGCATTTAATAAAATGTTCATTACTCAAAAGTTCAGTACAATTAACTTAAATGTTCATCACATTGTTCATAAATGTTCATTAAAATGTTGATAAACGTTCATTTTGATATACTCTACTGAATGTTCATCAAATATTACTTACATGTACACCAACAGAATGTTCATCACATTATAGTTAAGTATTCATCAACAGAATGTTCATCACATTATATTTAAATGTTCAACAATTTGAATTAGACTTAAATTTTTATTTATTTTTATACTTTAATTTTTTCATTATTATTGGACCACCGTCGGACCTCCGTCGGACCTCTACCGGACAAACACCGGGTGGTCCCCGGGAGGCCGTCAGACCACCACAACTACCCCCACTTGTAGTGGGGGTATTTAGTTTAATCTAAGTCATTGGATGTCATCCAATGACTTAGATTCATTCTTATTTATCTGTATAAGAGATTTTATTATGGGATGCACATCCTTGTATTAATATATAAAGATTAGATTTTTAAATTTAGAGGTTTTTCATTAGGTTTTGATGTGAAAATCTTTCATTTTCACGTAAATTCTTCTCTTTTTTGTTATTTTTTTGTGTGCTCTTGCTTGCTGGGCAATGGGAATCGATAAACCCAATAATTAATGAAATATGTGAGTCGCTTAAATATTTTATTTGACTTATTTCTATTGATATAAAATGAAAGTTGTTTTTTTGAAAGGATATAAAATGAAAGTTCAAACATGTTTATATACGCAATTAAAACATTAAAACATTAATGATAAAAAAAAACTTCCAATAAGCGGAATTTTGTAATATTATATTTAAAGGCCAGAATACAATAATCTTAAAATATGAGGAAATGAACACTAAATTTATTATTATATTCATTTATGCACCAAGTAAAGAACATCTGAAGACAGACTTTTGGAATCATATATCTAATCTTATTGAAGAAATCAATATTCCCCCATTATTATTGGTGATTTTAATGATATTCTTCAAATTGAGGACAAACAAGGTGGAGAAGTACCTACAAATACTAGATTTTCTAGACTTAATTCATTTATATCCCATCATGGTTTTTTAAATCAAAATTATCAAGGTTATCCATTCACATGAAAAAGAACGAATAAAAACAATAATTCCACTATCTTAGAACTTTTAGATCGAGCACTAATACATCTGAACATTATTAACTATTACAATAATATTATATTGACACATCTTCCATTTACTACTTCAGATCACTGCTGTATTACTTTACAATTGGGTGAAAGAAATTTCATAAAAAATTGCCCTTTCAGATTTGATAACACTTGGCTACAAAATGAATCATTTAAAAAATTAGTTAATAGAATTTGGAATTTTCATTATTCAGGATCTGCAATGTACAAATTATTCATGAAACAGAAGAATCTTAAAAAGGAAATTAAAAACTGGTCCAAGAGAAACACAAATAATGTCCAGGAACAACTTAAAATAATAGAGACCAAACTCCAAAATTTACAAACAGAATGTTTTCAACAAGGAAGGATAAATAAAATTCCCTTATATAATAGATTTGTTACAAAATACAATAAATTGCTAGAATTCCAGCATACCTACTGGAAGCAAAGAGCTAAAGTAAAGAATTTTAAGGATTTAGATAAAAATACAAAGTATTTTCAAACAGTGGTCAAAATAAGAACTTATAATGAATCACTTAACAAAATGATATACTATAAAACTGAAGATATTAAACCAGCTATTACAAGTGATTTAGAATCTAGATTCCAACCTCTACATACGATAAATTTATCGGATAATGATTTCCAAATAATACCAACACTCGTTACTGAAGATGAAAATGAAATGTTAATAATGCAGCCGTCTCATACAGAAATCAAGAATGTAATATTTGAACTACCTTACAACAAAACCCCAGGACCGAATGGATTTAATGCTGAGTTTTACCAACATTATTGTTCTATTGTTGGACATTCAGTTATTCAAACAATTCAATCATTTTTTCACTCAGAAAGAATATTAAAAGATGGTAGTCAGTCATTTGTTGCTTTAATACCAAAAGTAGATAATCCAGTTTCCATTAATCATTACAAACCTATAAGTCTTTGCTCCACAATATACAAAGCGATCATAAAATTAATGTCGAACAGACTTCAAAAACTCCTTCCCAAATTGATTCATCCCTGCCAAGCTGCCTTTGTACAAGATAGATCAATTTTTGATAATATACTAATCTCTCATGAAATATTTCATTCATTTCACCAAAAGAAAAAAGGTAAGCGGGGATGGATGGCTCTAAAATTACATATGGAAAAAACCTATGACAAAGTCCAATGGTCTTTTACAATTAAAATTCTTACATCTTTTGGTTTCAGTAAAAAATGGATAGATCAAGTTATGACATGTATAACCTCTGCCTCCTTTTCTGTCTTGGTCAATAACGAACCTGGTCCAATATTTCAGCCGAAGTGTGGATTACATCAAGGTGATCCCATAGCGCCTTTTATTTTTATCTTAGTTATGGAATATCTGGCAAGAACTTTACAAATTGAAGCGGATAAAACAAATCATAAAGTTGGCATACAATTAACCAGAAATGGCACGCGCATCCCGTTTCTATGTTTTGCAGATGATACTATTATTTTTGCTAATGCAAATATGAATAATATGAATTACATTAAAAGAATTTTACAAAAATTTACGGACCTCTCTGGTCTTGCAATAAACTATCATAAAAGTTCCTTCCAAACCACACCCAATATCTCAAATGATCAGAAACGAGTTCTTGCTTCAGTACTAAATCTCCAACAAACAACATCTATGTTGAAATATCTTGGTATACCAATAGTAAGAGGCAGAGTTAAAAATGATTGCTTCCAGTATGCGGTACAAGGAATGAGAAAACAGTTATCCAAATGGAAGGCTAATACGATTTCGCAAGCGGGGAGTAGGGTTGGGCATGGGTCAAAAACCGAACCGAACCGAACCGAACCCGAAAAACCGAAACCCGAAATTCCCAAAAAATCTGGACCGAAAACCGAACCGAAATCTTTCGGGTTGGGTTGGTCCGGGTTTGGGTCGGTTCGGTCCGGTCCAATAAAAAACCGAATAGGACCGAACGGGTCAAAGTACAAAACAAGTATCGTTCGGGGCAGGTGCCAAAGCAGAAACACTTCCAACATTCACAATCTTCCCCTTGTTTCTACTTATCATGTGAGGCACCACAGCCTGAATTAACCTCAAGGTACCTAATTGAAGATAGATCTAGATTGGTCAACTGCAGAAAATGAACAAACAAGCATAGGAAATTAGGGTTTTACCGAAAACGTTAGTGTTGAAGGTGAGGTTGACTTGAGAAAGAGGGATCTCAGCAAGAGGGCCGACGCATTGAACGCCGGCGTTATTGACGAGAATATCGATCCGGCCGAAGTTGTGGAGGATAGTGGAGATGGCTTGGGTGACGCTATTGTCGGATGAAACGTCGAGTTGTTGGAGGAAGAAGCGGGAGTCGGAAGCGAGGTCGGACATGGAGTCCAGAGATCGGGAGGTGGCGACCACAAGGCAGTCATGGCCGGCGAAAGAACGTGCCAGAGAATGTCCGATTCGGTTTACCCAAATAGTTCGGTTTACCCGAACCCGAACCCAACCCAAACCGAAAACCGAAATTTCATATAACTGAACCCGAAAACCGACCCGAAATTACTTCGGTCCGGGTTCGGTCCGGTTTTTTCGGTTCAAACCGGTTTGGGTTTCGGGTTTACCCAACCCGTGCCCAGCCCTAGCGGGGAGAACAATTCTTATACAATCAAATATTTTGTCTAAGACAAACCACCTAATGCAGTGTTTCTCACTTCCAAAAGGTATTTGCGATCAACTTGATAAAGTGGCCAAAGACTTTTTCTGGAACAATAATAATCCTGGTTATCGTGCTATCACCTCTTGGGATAACATTTGTCGACCAAAAGACTGCGGAGGACTAGGTCTGCATAAAGCAGCCGATCTTAACAATGCACTACAACAGAAGTTACTATGGAAACTGGTAACAGAACGTAATAATATATGGGTACAAATAATATATCAAAAATATCTCCAGAATAATAATCTATTCACATTTAAAAAGAAAAATAAACAATCTTGGCAATTTTCACGTCTCCTACACCTCAGAGAACAATTCCAGAAAGGTATTGTCTGGAATTTTGGTAATGGAAATAATATTAACTTTTGGACAGATAATTGGATACCAAATATCAATCTTAGAGAATTTTTTAATTCCAACCATAGTAATATTAATTCAAAAGTATCAGAATTCGTTACATGTACAAAATAATGGGATATATCCAAATTAAATGAAATCTTACCAAGTCATAGTTTGGACTCCAAAAATCAATACGGAAGATAAAATAGTTTGGACTCCGGATAGCTCTGGCAAATTTACCACTGCATCAGCTAGAAAATTTAACACTAGTACTAAAAATTATAATGCTAATGATATCTATTCTTGGCTATGGAATTTAAAGCTATAACCCAGACACCTGAATTTCCTTTGGAAACTAGTTTCTGATAATCTCTCAACTACGGAAAAACTTAATAAATATTATAATAGAGTCCCTTCCCAGTGCTCCCTATGTAACAATCCTATAGAATCAAGAGAACACATATTTTTAGAATGTAATCATACTTTGACCTAAGTACAAAAGTTTGAACAACTATTAAACTTCAAGTTTCATATTCAGAATCTAAGTGGTGGCTCTTTTCAGGAAAAACTTGTACATCTAATTAATAATCTGAAAAAAGAGAAATATAAAATAGAATCTTTAATAATTTTATGGTACTCTCTTTGGATTAACAGAAATGCTAGTGTTCGGAAAAGGCTCTAATGTAACAAAAGAACCGTATAGAATAACATTTGAACAATTTAAATTTTGGGAAGCAACTTCTAATACTTTAAAGGGTCCAAAGCAGAAGAACATTAAAAACAGAAATAAAACACTTAATAAGAGATGGAAAAAACCGCCGACTGATTGGATAAAATTTAATTTCGATGGGTCTTTTCAATCGATAGACAACTCCTATATTGGTTGTGTAGCAAGAAACAACGCAGGTACAATTACTGACTTATATCATAAAAGAGTCCATTCACTCTCCCTCTGGTAACGGAAGCATTAGGGGCTTTGTATGCGGTCCAGTTAGCCCTGAAATTGAAGTGCCAAAATGTTATTCTAGAAGGTGATAACCTTACGGTGATAAACTCCATTAAAGATATTTGGAAGATACCTTGGGAAATTCGTAATATAATTTTAGACATTCAAGAGATTATAAAGACTTTTGAAAACTTTAAAATATTCCATTGCTTCAGAGAAGCAAATAAAGCGGCGGATTTCTTGGTCAGGCCAGAAATCAATATGAACTTTCTAAGAACTGTACTATCCTGTAATCAGGATGGTGAATTATCTGATTCCTATATCAGAACAATGACACCTATTTTCTTACAGTCGAGTTTGCTTGATGCTCACTCGGCTTTTCTTCGGATCATTCGTGAGGATGGTCAGGAGTCGTTACCTATTTTTAGGTAAGACTCCGGTTCTAACCTTTATCAAAAAAAAAAACATTAATGATAAAAAAATATTGCATCTTAATAATAGTTATATGTTTACAATTTACATTTTGACAATTACTCTTACAAAATAGATTCGAAAAATAGTTAAAGAATTTTGTTCTTGTAAAATAAAACTATGCTATACGGATTAGATTTCCTTCATTTTGTATGTTTGTCTTTCACCATTTTTAAACAATACAAAGATTCGATCTACAATCTTTATTGAAAATACGAAAGAAAGAGTGTGTTTTTTTGCAATAGATAAAAATCGGGACTCTATAGGAAAGAAAGAGTGTTTTTCTATCTTATATATTAAAGTTGAGGAAAAATATCCGGTTAGGATGGGCTTATGGAGAAGGAATGAGGATGAATCATGGGCGCTAATTTTTTCCATAGGGTTCTAATCCTGGCCGTTCCCTTTCTCTTTCTTTTTTCCTTTTTTTCTCGGCTCTTTGTTCGATATAACAGAATCCTTCTTCTCCAAAACAAATTTGTCGCCATTGCTTCTTCTCATCGTTCACTCGCCGCAATTTCTTCTTCTCATCGGATCTTTCTTCTACTCATTTTACCCGCCGCCATTGTTGTTTTGTGGCTGCTCCTGGTGTTTCCGAGGCGACATTGTGTTCGACAGTGGTGTTGCGCCACTGTGTTTTCTGTTTTTCCGTTTGTAGCCGGCCAAATCCAGTGTCCTCCGTGATATGGCTAATGCTTCTCCTAATTTAGGTATAGATATGTACTGTGTGTTTGATTTCATTGTTGTTTTCATTACAATATCAATATAATATCTCATATTTCTGGATTTCTGTTTGTGATTTGGTTGATTTAGATATGTGCTAGTTTGAATTAGGTACGTGCATCTATTTTTGTTTAATAATCTGGTGATGTGATGCTCCTTTAATCATTGAGTGATCCACCGTTTACCATTGAATGATGCACCGTTTACCATTGAGTGATGCACCTTTTATCATTGAGAGATGCACTTTTTATCATTGAGTGATGCACCTTTTATTCTTGAGTGATGCACCACTTGAGAATTTTAATGATTCGTGTTCATAATGCATTAATGTTCATTGGCTGAGGCACCTTTTAGTTTTGACTGATGCACCTTTTACCTTTAACTGATGCACCTTTTACCTTTGACTGATGCACCAATTGAGAAACATTGATGATTTGTGTGCATAGTGCATTAATGTTTACTAGTTGATGCACCTTTTTTACTTTGACTGATGCACCTTTTTTCTTTTTTTTCAGGGAGTGGTAGTCAGAGTATCCCTACTATTATATCCATTTCTCCAAGTATTAATGTTGAGTATATCATTCCCGAGTGCAATGATTCATTGAAGCCCTATCTTGGTCAGCCTTTTCCAACTCTTCATGATGTCATCACCTTTTATGAAGCTTATGCACTGGCATGTGGTTTCACTGTTCGTTGTTGTTCGGCCAAGAGAGATAAGAAAAGTGTACCACCAGTTGTTCTCTGGAAGTACCTTTGTTGTAACAGAGAAGGATATAAAGTTATATCCCCATATTCTGAGTTCAACCATGATGTCCCGACAGATGGAGATGTTGTGAAGAGGAGGAGAATCTCTAATAGATGTGGATGTGAAACTAAGCTTTGGCTCAAGTATGAAGGTATGGATGGTTACCGCGTTACGAAACTTGAGTATGGTCACACGCATTCTATGTTGGAGATGTCCCATATGGTATTTTCAAAAGGGAAGAGGCAAGTTACTCCATTCCATCAAGAACTCATGATGAACTGTATTAAATCCAATATTGGTGTGAGTAAGAGTTTCAAAGTGTATAAGAATCTAGTTGGTTCATATGCTAATGTAGGCGCCACTGTTGTTGAATTTAAGAACTTTATGAGGGGGTTGAACTCATACATGGAAGGAAGTGATGCTCAAATGGTCATCAATGACTTTGTTAAGAAGAAAGAATGTTGCAGTGCATATTACTTTGATTATCATCTCAACAAGGAGGGCCAGCTTTGTCGGTTGTTTTGGTGTGATCCTATAAATCGCAAGAGTTTCTCTTATTTTGGTGATGTTGTGTCGGCTGATGCTACATATCAATTAATCAGGTAAATCATATGTACCCTTAATAATTCATGCACTTATGTTTTCTCAGTCATGCATCTATCCTCTACAACTGATGCACCTTTTAGTTATGGATGATGCACCTTTTTGTTATGGATGATGCACTTTTTAGTTACGGATGATGCACCTTTTAGTTTTACTACTCATTCACATATCTTATACCTCTGATGCACCTATCTTCCACTAGTGATGCACCAATCCTCTACCAGTGATACACCAATCCTCTTCCAGTGATGCATCTAAGGCTAAACTATTGTACTCCTTTATTGCAGATATAATATGGTCTTTGTGCCATTTACTGGAGTGGATAATCATAAAAGGTCTATAACATTCGTTGCTGCTCTGCTTTTGCATGAAAATATTGAGTCTTATGTGTGGTTATTTGAGAATTTCAAGAAGGCGATGGGGCATGATGATGAGCTCTCACTTGAGTGCTCAAGCCCATCAAGTCACATGCACTCCCAACAATCTCAAGACAAGTGGAGGTTCAATTCCAAATTCAGGACCCCGGAGCCATTCACCATTCATCCCGGAGCCGAACCTCAACTAGCGCCTACCAAAACACAACATGGCGCGCCACTGGCCAAACCATCACACTTGGCCCGAGCACTATCCATCCCAATGGCCTCAAAATGTCCCAAGGAGTCCATCATGACCAAAAACGCTCGGCCCAAGTCTCCACAACTTCAAAGTGACCAAGTCAAGCCTCGACGCCAAGCGCCGACAAGTCCAAATGAGGTCCTTATGTGCGTCGGAGCCCTTAGAGCCATTTCTACCAGGCGTTTTCCATTCCATTGGTCCTAAATGGCCCAGAAGAAGCCAGGCAAGGGTCAAACGCGCGCCAAACAAGACTTGGACCCAGGAGAGACAAGATCCCCCTAATTTCGCCATCAACATTAATGGGGATCAAGCAAATCACTCCAATCTGATTCAAATCAGATTGCCAAGTCATCAATCCGTGGGATAGGCACATGGATCACCATTTTCAACCATTAGATCGTTCATCTTAAGTGCCAACACAATCCCACCATTTTCTCCTTTTGATTATGCATTTATTTCCCTAATTTTTGCCTCTTTAATGTTGATTGGAAGAGTGATCCTTTTGTTGAAGCCTAAGGACGTCTTCATTAGTATAAATAGGCCTCTCAAGGTCCATTGTAAGCATGCTGAATTTGAATACAAAGCTTAAGTTGAGAGCCTCTCCTTCCTTTGTAATTTCGGCGTCAAAAACACTATCTTTCCCTTTGTTTCTTGAGTGGTTCGAGTCCCTCTTTAAACACAAAACTCCAACCCTTCTCAAGCCTTTGAATCACCTTCAAAGTCTTGCTTATCCAAAGTCTTCCGCCTATGCCAACTATCCACCAAATTCCGCCAACACTCAACCTTGTCCAAGGTCTCGTCCATAGCCAAACAAGAGAACTTCACACCTTGAATCTAGATCTGAGCGCACCTTAGCATCCACGAGGAGGCTGAGTCAACACATGAACTACATGTCATTATCACCGATCAAGCTGCGTCTGTCAAGACTGCTGTTGAACGAGTGTTTTCTCATTCTGTCCACCGGTTGTGCATGTGGCATATAATGATGAAGGTTTCTAGCAAGGTTAAATTCCCTCCAGATTCAAATCCTTCCTTCTTTGATGCGTTCCAAAAGAAGTTCAAAAATATTGTTTGGGATGATGAACTTACTCCTATTGAATTTGAAAATGAGTGGTTTTCGGTTCTTGGAGAATATGGTTTGGAAGGGCATGAATGGCTAGGACTAATGTTTGAACTACGGCGTTATTGGATCCCAACTTTTTTCCAAGATGTGAGAATGTCATCCTTATTGAGGACGACATCAAGGTCTGAGAGTCAAAACAGTTTTTATGGAAATTTTCTAGGTTCTCAATCTAGCCTTGTGCCATTCATGATGCAGTATAGTGGTGCCATTGATTCTCAGCGGCACAGTCTGAAAAAGTGTGATATGGATTCTTGTACTTCCACTCCACGTATGAAGACGCCTTATCAGTTTGAAAAGAATCTTGCAGCTATCTACACTATCAATGCCTTTTATGATGTCCAAGAGGCGTTTGTAAGTGGTACGTATCACTGCACCCTTGATGAACTGCGAAAAGAGTCTGATACTCATCACTTTAGGGTTCAAGATGAATTTGGTAGAATATGTGATGTACAACATGTTGTTGCAAGGAATGAGTATGTTTGTTCTTGCATCAATTTTCAAAAATTGGGTTTTCCTTGCCGACACATTTTCTTTGCCTTAAAGAATTCCCATGTAACTAATTTGCCTCCTAGCCTCATTAACACTCGCTGGACCAAGCAAGCTATTCTCCAACCAATTTTTGAAGTAGACGGTGCAGTGTATGATGCTAGTGTTGAGATTGATGAGAAAAAGCGTTTGTAGGCCGAAGTGATGACAGAAATGTATTCTTGTGTTGACGTTGTCGGTGATGACATGGATAGATTGAAAGAGTTTTTTAGCTATTTTAAAGGATTAAAAGTCTGCATTTACAAGATCTGAAGTAGTGGATCCTTCTTCCTTAAGACCAGCTAGAAACTACAAGTTTGAGAAATTTGTAGGACCGTTACCTGATCAAGTAAATATCCATCCTCCTGAAATGGCAAAGAACAAGTTCAAGAAGAGGCGTATTAAAGGTGGTCAAGAAGTTGGAATTGAAAATTCCAAGAAGAAGAAAAGGGTTTGTAAAATTTCTAAGAGGTCGGGACACAACATCACTACTTGTCCTCAATATGTCCATTAGTTTCTCTGAGCTTTTCACTGTAATGAGTTTTTAACCAGATATTTTAGTAATGCACCTTTTAGTAATGACTGATGCACCAATTGCATCTCAGTGATGCACCAACTTTAATTAACAAGTATGGCTGATGCACCAACCTTTTAGTAATGACTGATGCACCAATTGCATCATTGAGTGATGCACCAAATATGGCTACGTGATGCACCAATTATCACTAAGTGATGCACCATGTTTGCTTGACTAAATTAGCCTTGATTTTATATTTCAAGTTTTTTGTTGATTTCTTTTCTGTAGGTTATTCATGCACTGATTATCACTGAGTGATGCACCAAATATGGCTACGTGATGCACCAATTATCACTAAGTGGTGCACCATTTCAATTAAGCTTATTCATGCACTGATTATTATTAAGTGATGCAACAATTTCGATTCTGTGATGCATCATTTTTCATCAAGTGATGCACCAAAAACAACTTCTCAGTGCATTTTCATGTGCAAACCACAAATACCTTATAACCCAAACTTGTCTTACAACCTAAAAAACCAAACTTGTTTTCTAAAACCAAATACGTCTTACTACAAACCAAACTGTTTACAAACATCCAAATTGTTCACAACCAAATATTTCCTATTGTTTTCTACTCTTTACTTTCCACGTGCCCGCCCACGCCCACGTCCAGAAGTCGCTGCCTTCTCAGCTGCTTGTTGAGCTTTCATAACTTTCAGTTCTTCTAATAACTCTTCAATTCTATTGTTTGCTAAATTGAAGCTGCTTGTTAGAAGTAAATAACAAGTATCCAGCACATTGCCTTTGTATGTCTCCATGTGCCGAAGTAGAAAGACTCCACAGTCTTTTTTGTTCTCGTTGTCCCTCCAACTCATTTCGAGTCTTTCAAACGGCACGTCTCTAATCAAGGCAACTTTGGATTCCATTCCATTATCCCTGAAGAAGTAGGTTGATGAGGCTAAAGTCGTAGTGCCAAATCAAAGAAAACTCTAAACACTAACTAAAGTATAGCAAGCAAGTAGAGGTCGAACCCAAAGGAATCAAAACACCAATCGCTATGCAGTCAAGCGAAATACCAACTAACGAACAAGTAACAAGTAACCAGGGGGGGTTTTGATTGTATGAAACACAAAAGTAACAAGTATCAAGCAAAGGGAGTTTGGGTGAGAATATGATGGGAAGGGGTTTCACCTAGCAAGTATCCACACAACAGTCAATCAAGTTGATCATAGATTTATCTCAAGTTCTATTCAATCCTAGGGAATGTTCCTATTCCAATCTTTAATATATTAGCAGGCCAACCGGTCCTGATAATACTTACTATTCAACAATCAGGGAAACCTCTCAAGATTAGATGAAATAGCAGCAAAGGGCACAAGAACCATAAGGATGCATGCAATAACTTACAACCGTCAAGTATTAACATGCAATCAATTCTCTTTCATAAAAGCAATCAACTACCAAATCATGCAGATATGAGTGCTACAATGACAAGGAATTCCACCGTATATTCCTAGTCTAGCAATAGAATACTATCAATCAAACTAGGTGATCAAGCTAGTAAAACTAATAGAAATCAATAGATGAAGAACAAGAGAATTAATACAAACCCATAGGAACAGAACAAGAGTTTAGAAATCTCACAACTTAATAACTGAAGGTTTCAACCGCTAAGTAAAACAATGGAGATTAGTTCCTGCTCATGGTTGCAGAACTAAATTGTCTGATGGAAAAGATGATGATGAAAGATGATAGAAAAGATGATAATACTAGGGTTCTTAAATAAAGAACTAACCCTAAAAATATATGGTAAAAGATAAATATCCTAAAACTAATTAAGGAAAAAGGAAAAGAAAAGAAATAAAACAAAAGGAAAATAAAACAAAGCTCGGTGGAAACATTGTGAGTTGAATCATCAATTCGCAGGTGCCTGCTTCCTTAATTCATCCGATTACCATCTTCCAAAGCTCACGAGCGGCCTAGCTTGCACGGCCCATCTTCAGCTGCTTCCTTCACTTCTTCCGCGTGGGCTTGCTTCAATCCGAGTGGACTCCTACTCCTTAATACATGGGCCGGATTCAAATAATGGCCCAACTCTTCAATATATATTAACATGGCTTCTGCTGCTGTAAGGTAGCGATCGCCATCAAACCATGGCGATCGCGGTCGCTCCTGATTCTAAACTCGTCATTTCGTCTTCGACTCTTCTTAACTCCAATTCTTCATTTTATATCTTCTAAGTCTTTATAATAACTCCAATGATCCATAACATAGAAATGTCTCTAAACTCATATGAATATACTCCTAATATAATGTAATAATCCCTAGTTACGCTATACAAAGTGCAGCGTATCATAGGTCATCATTGTCCTCTGCCTGAATAAACAATCCCATAAGTGATGCAACACTTATAATTCAGTGGTGCACCAATGAGTTTCTAGTGATGCATCAATTATATTTTTAAAAGTGGACTTACGATGGTAGTTGGTACATGAGCATATTTATCCATCTCCCCCTCTGATGAGTTATCGAGGATCTCCAAACTTGGCTTGTTGACATTAATGGGTAGCAAACAATAGTGCTGCTCTCTGAGAATTCGCAGGAAAAACTGTGCAAGAGAGAAAAATCAGGTTATAAGTTAATAATAACACATATCAATGGTGATGCAACAACCAACACTGGATGATGCGCCAAATCTAACTGGATGATGCACCAACCAACACTGGATGATGCACCATCCAACACTGGATGCAACAACCACTGGATGATAGGGATGCACAAAAATGACCCGGACCAAACCGGAATTTCCCGGGTCGGTCCAAGACCGGACCGGATCCGGTACAGTCCCCAGTCCGTAAAATTTAGGAATTCCGGGTTCCGGTCCGGTCCATGAATTTCCCGATCCGGTCCGGTCCATGAATTTCCAGGTCCGGTCTGGGACCGGAAACCCGGATAAATTTTATAAATTCATAAAATAATAAAAAAAATATAAGTTTTTAAATTTTTTTATATAAAAAATACCGGTCTCCGGTCCATAAATATCAAAAAATCCGGTCCACCGGTCCGGACCGACCCGGGAAATTCCGGTCTGGACCGGTTGTGCATCCCTACTGGATGATGCACCAACGAACACTGGATGATGCACCAACCAACACTGGATGATGCACCATCCAACATTGGATGATGCACCAACCAACACAGTAGAAATCTCACTGTCTTACCACATCAACGTCGTTAAGCTTGTATCCTCTCCTGTTAAAAGATTTGACATTGTTAAAGGTTTCCTTGGCAAGTTCGGCGAATTGACTATATCTTTCTTCCAAACTGTAAGTACTCATCTCAGTGTCTATAAGAAAACCCTGTCAAAATAAAATATTTGAGATAAATATTTTGCAAAAATAATAATCTGAATATGTTGCTCTAATATATTGACTTACAGTTTCCATGCAAGGTATAAAGAATCTCAATGGTGATTGTGGGGCTCTGAATTCTTCGTTTTCATTAAACAATAAAATGAAAGCATCCACCATGTCATTGTCTAGCTCTGCATTTTTCTTCATGCACTGGAAGTTGCTTTTCTTTAGACTTGCACTGTGTATATTGAAAAGATACTCTTTGCTATGTAACAAAAAAATCAATTTGTTAACTTCCTTCATATTATAGAAATTTAGTAATACTAAGGTAAATATATTGTTACCTTTCATTGCCTTCTTCACTGGTCAACCAGTTGTAAATATTTTTTTCATTATTTGTCAGTGCAACTGAAATGTTACACTGTCTTTCCTTAAAAGGCGAGACTGTGCTTGCAGAAGGAAGTTTCTCCCTCTTAGTGTCAGCCTCTGCATCTGATTTGAATGTAAATCTCACCTGACAAATAGAAGTATTAGATGATTCACCAACACCTAGTGGGTGATGCACCAAATCCCTCTAGGTGATGCACCAGCACCCAGTGGGTGATGCACCAGCACCCAGTGGGTGATGTACCAAAACCCACTGGGTGATGTACCAAAACCCACTGGGTGATGCACCAAAACCCACTGGGTGATGCACCAACATAAACCATATTTGAATTTTTATACCTTTTTTGGTTGGGCAGATTTGTCCTGCTCAGCTGTATCCACCTCCATCTGATCTTCATCCTTTCTTCATTGTCAGAGTCTTCTTCCGTCATTATCTTTTGATTTTTTGAACCTTTCTTCCCAATAGCTACTGATATCTTTCTTTTCCCTTGGGATGTCTGAAGTTCTTCTCCACTTTCTGTTATCATTTAAAAAAGTAAACAGAGATAATTAATAAAATGGCAGACAATTATTGTATCATTGATTCACCAGCTTTAATTAGGTGATGCACCAACACAAAGTGGGTGATGCACCAAAAGCAACTGGGTGATGCACCAAAAGCAACTGGGTGATGCACCAACACCCACTGGGTGATGCACCAACACCCACTGGGTGATGCACCAACACACCAGTGGGTGATGCACCAACACCCAGTGGGTGATGCATCAACTCAAACACATTATTAAAAAAAATGGAAAAATGATTATTGTTTACCATCAATTGGAGTTGTTTCTCAATGATATTCAGATGATGTGGTTGGGATTTCCTCTTCTACTTCCTCTGTTAAACCAAAGACATATATCATGAATAACTAGTAACCAATACATATGCATCAATGAATCAATAGACATTAGCTCATGCACAAATAAACAATCACTCATGCCTTTTTCAATAATTATACATGCGTTTATACAAACGTACCAGTGTTTATATGTGGGGGATCACTAATGATTAGTGTTCCATATCTTAGCTCCTTGATTATTGCATTATCATTCTGTTTCTTTCCTACATTTTATACATAAAAAACATTGGATGATGCATCAAAACACATTGGATGATGCACCAAAACACATTGGATGATGCACCAAAACCTACTGGATGATGCACCAAAACACAGTGGATGATGCACCAAAAACCTGTGGATGATGCACCAAAACCTAATGGATGATGCACCAAAACCTACTGGATGATGCACCAAACCTACTGGATGATGCACCAAAACGTACTGGATGATGCATCAAAACACGTTGGATGATGCACCAAAACCTACTGGATGATGCACCAAAACGCAGTGGATGATGCACCAAAAACACAGTGGTTGATGCACCTAAACACTGTGCATTAGGCACCAAAACACTGTGGATGATGCACCTAAACACTGTATATATTTCAACAACATATTCGATGCACTAACAACTCATATCTGTTAAAGAAAATGCATAAACACTATATTAAATGACAAAACATGCACCAAAACACATTTGAGGAAGTGATTCTAGATCTATTCATCCATACTGTATAAAATCCATAAACATACGGCGTAGTGATTAACAAATGGAGTTTACAACCAAAATTCTTAAGTTGAATCTATACCTTGGGTTCCAGATGCAATTTTAGACCTCATTGTTGCTTTTTTGTTTGTTGTTGTTGTTGATTTGTGATATTGACGCCGAAATCGCCTTACAATCGCCCTTCGACTACTAGAAATGGCTTCGTCTTCGTTCTAGGGTTTTTGAGCGGAATCGGCTCGAGAACTGGAACGAGAAAGCGAGAGAGAAAGAACAAATTTCGCCTCCGATCGGCAGAGAAAGCAAGAGCGAGAGAGAAAGCTGGGAGGTTTTTGGAGAAGACGAACGGTTTTTTTGAGCGAGAATGTGAGAATGGAGGTTGTTTCAAGGCTTATATAGAGCGCGTGATAAATGGGCCCACCACAATCCTCCTTAGTTGTTGGCCTTGGATCTTACTCTATCCTTCGGAGGGAGTAGATCCTTATTCCTTCTCTAAGGGGGCGTCATCACCGGAATTGCGTCCTTTTGAGCCTTTTAGAGCTCTTAGAGTGATTTTAGGCTTAGTTTGTTACATAATTATTTTTTATCTTTAAGTTCAAGTATTAATAGATTGGATAATTATATTAACAAATAAATCTTAAAAAATTATCATTCCTTTCAACAACAAATATACAAGCTATTTTATTGAAAATAAATATTATGTTGAAGGTTAATATATATTCTTACGATAAAATTAGGATTATTTTCGATAATAAAAATTAAGTCAAGCTACGTACATAACCTTCATGAAATAAAATATATTTATATAAATAGTCTTTACAAGAAAAGGTTAAATCTTAATTTTTTGACGAACTCGATTAAAAAGATATACAATTTTCATACGAATAATATTGAATTTCCCGTGCATGGCACGGGTCAGTACACTAGTTTGATAAAGATTCGAGAAAATTATATAAAATTGTGGACTATGCATGTATAGTTATTGTGGCATGTTGTAACGTCCGCCGCTTTGGGCCGCACTGTAGTTGGTTACCAAGTAGCGTTGCCGCTTGGTAAAGGGTAAAGGGTGAAGGTCTCAGGTTCGAGCCTCACCAACAACCTCTTGTGAAATAACTACTTTATTAATAAGCGGAGCTATCAATGATGGGTTGGAGTGTATGGGTTGCAGCCCTTGGGATTGGGCCGACCCAAAAGTGACGGACGTTACAATAGGAACTTCTAGATATAACATGTGTAGAGCTGCTGTTATAATCAATTATAGGCTTCATTCACCAGTCATTACACATGTTCATCATTATGATTATTAAGGCCACTAAGATCTTAAGTAAAGTTCAAAGGTAGGAACTTCTAGAATAACATGTCTAGAGCTGTTACAGCCAATTTTCAGCTTTGTTGCAACACATGTTTATGCTTCTTATAGTGAATAAGGAAGCTAAAATCTTTCATTATATATAATTTGTTCATTGCTCAGAGATATTACATGCAAGCCCACAAAACTTCTTAACAAAACATCTCTGAAGGATTGAATTATTGCCATTGCTTATAGATTGCAGAGCCTATCTAAGGCGAACAAGAATTATGCATGCAACACTACAGTTATTTCCTCTCTAGGTAGCTATTACGAATTAAGCATGGATTTATAGGCAACAATGCCATAAACAAAGTAAGTGCAAACTGCAGAGATAGGAACTTCTAGATATAACATGTGTAGAGTTGCTCTTATAATCAATTATAAGCTTCATTCACCAGTCATCACACATGTTCATGATCATTATGATGATTAAGGCCACTAAGATCTTACATTATATACGTATGTTCATTATATACGCCACCTTTGTGGGATACTCAACTGTACAAGAAAGTGTAACAAATTTGAGCTGCACAAAATTATTGAGTTCTTGCAGCATGAGATATAATCCTCAAAACACTTCAGCTATCTATTTTGAGTTTCTGCAGCATGTAAAATAAAGGGCCTGATTCAAGGGATTATATACATGACAACTGTCTTTCTATCCTATAGTGCTTACTGTTATGGATGTGATTTTGCAATGGCAGATCCCAGAGTTTTCCATGCCTTCTTGATATCGATGTGTTTGCTTTCTAATTCTATAATTGTGTACTGCTGTTTTAACTAATTAGCTGGATTGTTCCAAGTTTTGTGTTCCATTTGATTATGAATTGCTTAATAATGAAACACTAGTGTGTAGTTTTGATTCCCATGCATGCAGATGGCCCATTACTAGCTTTAAGTAGCTTTAAGTAGTGGCTCGGTAGATGGCAAGTAGGTAGAAGATCAATCTGCATAACTTAGCTTTAAGTAGTTTTGATTCTTGTTGCTGATTTTATATATAATGTTATAAGGCCTTCCTACCACATCATTTCTCTAATATTTATTGCTATACTGCATAACTTCTCTGTGTATGTTTTTCCCACAAAATCATGTTTCATCATCAATATGTCTAATTTATTTTTATCTTATTAAACTATAGGTAGAAGATCGATCAAAAGGAAAACACAAGATTCTTTCATACGGTACATACATAGAAGGAAAATTCAAGCAATTAGATGGCCTATTATAATGGACTACTAGTTAATATCAATTGTTAGTTTCTTCTTTGATTTCATACGGTACATATAATTGACTACTACTCCCTCCTCCGTCCCTTAATGTTCTTCTCATCTCTTTCCGACACATTTGCCGAGACACGATTTGTAACATTAATATCTTTAAATACACATAAATAAAAATTATAAAATTTTAATATTGTTAAAGCTCTTGATGAGACGAATCAAACAAGACCCCATATTACTATATTTTTTCTTAAATATTAGAAGATATGTCGAAGATTCTCTTGAAACGTGAATAGTGTCAAAATGTAGAATGGGAAGAACATTTGGGGATGGAGGGAGTAGTTAATATCAATTTTTTTTTTTATCTTATTTAAGTATTTTTTGATTCTGTATACTGAATACCAATTCTTAGTAGGTTTTCTTATTATATATATATATATATATATGTTTTGTGGATGTATGTATATTTATATATCTAATAAGCAAGGGGTATATACGGAATAAACACGAAGTATCTTCGGAAAAAACAAATAAGCATAGACAACAGTTCTACGAAAGCGTTATTAAATAAAATTTAAATTTAAAATTTAAGAGATAACGTTGGAACAACCGTTGTGTATAAAATTCTACAATTGAATTATATTTTACAGAACGGTTAAGAATAACAAACACGTTGGGTAAACATATAATTTACAACGTCAAATATAATATTACATTAGTATACACAACGGTTAAATAACTTATAGACAATATATAAAATCGTTATCTCCTCTACTTACACAACGGATAAACTTTTATATGCAACAAAAAAGCACCGTTGTCTTTCACCTAGACAACGGTTCTACTATATATATACAATAGAAATAATCGTTTTTTATCTACGTAGACAACAATTAAAAGGCTTCTAGGACAACAGAAAAAACCGTTGTCTAAGAGAACCGTTGTCTAAGTATGTAACCGTTGTCTACAAAGACAGGGCTTGCATACACAACGGTTCAAAACCGTTGTGTGTGTTTGTATTTAACCGTTGTCTAAACTCTTTTTTGTACTAGTGAATAAAAATAGTATACATAGTAGTGTATAGTATATGGCGTTTAGACATTGTGTATGAGTTTCGTAATGAGCAATGTTTTTGTCTCCATAAAACTAAACAGAAGAAGGTTTCACATTGATTGGCCCCCAAATCATTATATTATTTGCATGTTTATATACCATTGTAAGTTCAAAATAAATGGACAATTTCAATCATTAAAATATAAGCTATCTTTGATTATTTTACAAATGTTATTATCAACTTTTTGGTATAATTAAGTGTACCCTCATTTCAATCATTATGTATTATGTGCTCGTACGTACGATGCTCGGGTCATTTATGAAGTAATTTTTACATTTTGTATATGATTCAGACTTTGTGTGTATTTCTATTGTGATGTATTTTTCCATCATGTATAATTAAGTAGGTCTTTTATTGGACTTATATGTCAGTGGTCATCTGAAAGTATATTGGAAGTGAGCGGCCGGGTGAACGAATCGCCAGCCGAACTCGCCTTTGAACAAAGGTTTTCGTGATTTTAGTCGATGTTATTCCAACCGTTTCAACATAAATCCTATCTGAATTAAAAAAGAAAAGGTAGTTTCATTATCCAAGCCAAGAGTTGTAGGAGAGTTCGAGACCTTTCGTATCAAAAACTTTTCTATCTGATCGATTGAATACACGGATCGAGCCTTATGGCTAAAGCATATGTACCCTTTTTTATTTCTCGAAAATTTCATAAACTCTCAAAACAATTGTGGAATTTTTCTACCACAGATACCCATTCACAAATTTGTACACCTCAATCGTGTGTAATGGAATCGTCAAAGCCCTTCCAGTCGGCGTTGTCGGATCACTAAGTCTTCGTTTTTTAGTCCTCGTCATGTCCCATTGTTAATAGGAGAGAAATTTGAATTAGTTTCTACGTCAGATAAGCTTCTACAAACTGATCTAAGTACAAATTCATAATACTGGAAACTCGATGTTTTAATGAGACGGTTCATAATGATCAACTTATACATAAGCAAAGATGGTGCCCATCTTCCAGAGTTTTGAAACATAAAAATCTGGTTTGAAACTCAGTTATACAATGAAATGTTAATCGAATTGGGTCGTAAAGTTATATGATAATTACTAAGAGTAAAACTATTGAACTCTATCTTTGTAGATACACACATGTTGATGTGTTGATAATATGAAACAAATGGTGGGTGTAAAACATATCTTCTCCTTTAGTAATTGATATTTATAAATAAAAAGAAATCAACTTGAGGCAATATATACTCGTGAGACTTATCCCCCAAAATCATTGATTTTTTTCTAATTTACTTGCGAGATACACATGATCTTATGAACCTCCATCCATCTCGACGACGTGTTGCAGATTAGTTAGAAAATCGTTGCGACCTGCACACAAGAATTACTTCTTAACGCCACATTTTTAGTTAGACTAAATACTATACTTCTAGCACTGTTCCGGTATCCTAAATTAAATTACATGCAAGAGCATATCTCTGAGAGGATCTATGTTCACAAAAATTAACCAATGACAACAGAAAATATTCCAAAGTGAATATTGAAACAACACTCATTGGTACAAAACTAATGAAATCCAGTAATTCACCATACCCAACACTATCATGTTGTATCGGGCTCTTTAATTAATAATAAAGGGAAAGCTTATTCTTCATATTTGAGAGCAAAATGACCAGTTTCCCAATTCTTTTAGCAAAAAAAAAATGATAACATATCCAATTACTTAGCTCAAAACCATAGTGATGAACGTATACAACAGTTAGTTAAGAACCACATAAATACAAAATGTACTTCTGGTTGCATATTGAAACTTCTTTATTATTGTATTAGTTGCTTTCAAGCCCTTTTTTATCGTTTAGTTTCATATGGTTTCATCCTTGCACATCTATTACGATCTAATGTAAAAAAGGAAAAAGAAAACAAAGATTTTTTATAACTATATTTATTAACTTATTAAAAAATAAATAAACTTTTAATTTTAATTTTTGATATATTTTATGCTGATAAAAATTTAAATAATTATCCTTACTATATTTTTTTTATCTAACTCTTATTTCAAATAACATATATATATACTGTTTTGAGATCATTCCATTCACGAGGAGTCGGATAAGAAGAAATTTACATGTCCGGTTATACAATACAATAATAGGGATGAAATTGAAAAAAAAAACCTTCTACTATAACCCCAAAAGAACTCGTAATCTGTAAACAATATAGAGGAAGAATGAAGGAAATATCTTATCACATTAATCGTATTTGTTTCATAAAATTTGTTCTTCGGGCACTTGAGCTCGTGTGTATTACATTTAGACAAATATTTCTGAAAATGCACTAAATACGTAATTAAAGCTCAACCAAGATGTCAATTTTAGATTAGAAGTTTGAATTATAATAAAATTCATTGATAAACTTCATTAATGCTAAACCGAAAGGTCAAGTTTATATGTTACTCCCTCCGTCCCCTTTTATAATTCTTAATTCACATTTTACACCATTCACACTTCAACACATTTTATAGCATAACTTCTAACATATATGAACAAATATAGTCATATGGGGTCTTGTTTGATTCGTCTCGATGAATACTTTAACATATCAAAATTTTATAATTTTTTATTAACATATAGTTAGAGATATTGATAATACAAAACGTGTTTAGACAAATATGAAAAAAGAAATGAGAATTATATTATGCGACAAATAAAGAATCAGATAAATTAGGGTCTGTTCGGTTAGACAAAAAAAAAGTACTCTCAAATGCTTTTATCCTCTCTTTTACTTATTTTCTCATAAATAAGCAAATGTGACATGTTCGGTGACGTTTGCTTTTTCATACTGTCATTTGCTTTCAGGTCATGCTTCTCGATACGTCCGTTTGCTTATCTGTAAAATTAGATTTCCAATTCCAATTGATGCATGTTTGTAGCGAAATTATCAACGAGATGATAACTAAGAAATTGTAGGGCAAAGATCAAAGAATACAGTATAATCTCAACCCTCAAGAACAATATAAGACGAGATAAGAATTTAGGGTTTGAAGCTTGAACTTGGTATTACTCGTATGGTGACTGAATACTTACAAAGCAGGCGTTAGCCTCTATATATAGGTTAACCCTAATAATATCTTTAAGGAAACGAGATCTTATCTCTTTCTTCTATCTAAATAACGATATAACAAACAAGGTAAAAGATATTTTTTATCGTATCTTTTACCAATTACAAGAATATAATAAGGAATAAAATAAAATACACTCGGCCGACCTATTCTTCAAGGAGAACGAGATTTATGCCACGTCTCGTCACGTCGACGACACCTTCCTTTCCTCTCGTCGCGTCGACGTAGTCCTTCTACGCATAGCTTACCACGCGTTCCTTACTCGTCGTATTTTTAGGCACAAACAATACCCCTAAGGCGTCTTACAGAGCTTAACGTCTAGTAGAGTTGGGAGACGCCTTCTTTCTTCAAGGAATACGTCTTCATTACACTAGGAGCGCGTTGATGATTACGTCACTTGAATTTTTAATATCGTTACAAAGCTTCGATCATCGTTTTTCTTCAATCATTCCCATGTGACAGGCGAGGAGCTTCGCTATCTGTGCCGGTAACGCTCAGCTGTAACGGCTAGTTTCTTCAACGGCTATAATGTCGTTGGAAACTCCTCCGTGTTTCTCGCGATCTCTTCGGCTATATAAGGAGAGGATTTTCACTTTCCTCCTACTTCTTTTTACAACTCATATATTCCGAACGCTCCTTACTTTCTCGTTCACTTACGCTCAAAAAGATCATTCGCTCTTCTTTCTTCAGATTTCTTCTTCACTTATTCTTTAGTTCTCGAAATGGCTTCTTTCTACGTGCCAAAGTACATCTTGAAGGGCTCTGACTGCAAATCTTCAGAGGCGCGCAGCGTCGAGAGACTAAGATCCTTAGCGAATCTTTGTCCCGAGGTGGAGATTGAGATACCCCCTCAAAGGGTGTCCGCCGACGCACACCGCCCGGGATGGATAGCGGTGTACGAATACCCTTTTCTCACTGGTCATCGGTTCCCCTTCTCGCCGTTGACGAAAGAGTTCATGCTTACGCTAGGAGTGGCTGTAGGACAGCTTCTGCCGAGCGTCTGGAGGATCTTTAGCGCTCTAGACGATGTGACGGAGAAGCACGGCGTCGAGATTGTCTTCGACGATCTCGCCTATTCTTTAAACATTCAGACTAGAACGGTCGGGAGAGTAGGTCTTAAATCAAGACCTAAGGCGGCCAAAATTGCCATTGAGGGGAGTCAGGCTGACCGTTACTGGGCCAACTTCTTCTACTTTGTCAACAAGTCGACTCTCGGCGAAGAATGCTCTTGGCTCGTCGAGTGTTGGAATCCTACGACTGAGTTCACCCTTTCTTTCTTTCGAATCTTTACTATATATGTCATCAGTCGTCGATGTCTTACTTTGCCTTATAATTTTTTGCAGTTAACGCAGATGCTATCGTGGCGAGGCGAGAAACCAAGAAGGTTATTGACACGCTTCTCGAGATCCCTGAGAGTGATCGAACTTTTCATGGGCACGACGGGGAAGGCCATCGCATTGCTTCTAGGACCCTGACAGGTAACGCGTTCATGTTCCTCTATCTTGTTTTCTCTTCTCTTTCGCTTTAAGGGTCTTAACTTCATTTTTCTTTGTTCTTCTTTAGTATCTGCGGATATCTCTCGTGTTCGTAGCGGGGGGGAATCTGCCTCCGCTCTCATCGCGTCGCGGAAAAGGAATCGTATCGGAGAGGGAACTGCTTCTGAGGTTCCCATCCACATTACGCCTATGATTTCGCTCGTCTCGTCGCCATCTCCTTCTTCAATTCCAGCGAAGAAGCCGCGCAAGGGCAAGGAGAAGGTTGCTGGGAAATTGGATTTTGACTTCGAGACTGTTGACGACTTTCCGGGAGTTATCTCTCGTGTCATCGCGTCCGGGAGATCGTTCTTGCATGCCATGAAGGGGCTTCAAAATCCTCCATCACTCGATTACTACTTGCCGATGGAGACAGAGGATGTGATTGGAGAGGCTCTTGCTACGCAATCACAGGTAGGTTGTTCTCGCTTTTTGCGCCGAGTTTCTTTATCTTTGATTCGATTCTAACCTCTTTATCTTTTCTTTCTTAGGATTTTTTAGTCTTCGTTATGCATCTTGGGACGCTTCTCCGATTTTGTTGATCGGATGAAGGCTATGGAGGCCATGTAGTCGGCCGACGAGGTGAAGATCCAAGAGCTTAATGCGACGGTCGAGACGTCGCGCAAAGCGGAGAGTGAAGCTCGAGAAAAGGTCGCGGCTACGCTCAAACTTCACGATGAACTTGCCAAACAAGTCGAGGACTCGAAGGCAAGAATTGCTGCTTTGGAGGACGAGATAGCTAAGGCGGAGGAGAAGCATGCGTCGGAGCTCAAGGAGGTGAAACTTTATTGGTCTTGGCTTTCTCATGTGGAAGTCATTGAGCAATATGGTGCCGGTCAACATCATGGTTGGGACCCAATAAAGGAGCGGAGAGAGTTCCAGGAAGCGTTCGTGGAGCTTCCTGAAGGCGTCGAGGAAGGGCCTTCACCCCTGAATCCTCCAGCAAAACCTCACGTCATGGAGGAGGATGCTCCTCATCTTAACGAAGTCGATCCTAACGAAGGCGTCGAAGATGACGAGGATGTTGATGAAGAAGCCGTTGTAAAGGATTCTGAAGATGAGGACGACGACGAGCACGAATACGAGGACGCAGATGGTTCTTCGTCAAGCTCTTCTGAGTTTGAGAGTGAATCTTTATGATTTTCCGGGGTCATTCTTCCCTTGGGCTTTCTGTAAATTTATTTTTGTTTAAGCGTCGCCGGTCTTCGAGGCGTTTTTTTGTAAGTACTTTTGTTCTTGCCCTTCTTGATGGGCTTCTATAATATAACTTTTTGATTCTTGGATCTTTTACGCGTTGAGTATGTCGTTGCGTCTAGACATATTCTTCTTGGCGATGGCGTATTTGTCTATGGGCCGAACGAGTAATTTTTCTCTTTGGATCGTCTTGACAATATTTTTGTCTTTCTAATTTCTTTACTTCAGAGGTGCTTTTCTTACAGGTAGGTGGTCTCGGACTTGTTTGACGTGTATTCTATACGTTCCTCGGCTTTAGGTGTGCTTGCATGTTTCCTTGAGTGGTCCTACCCCTCTTGGTAGGTTTGGCTTAGGCTCCCCGTAGACTAGATTAGAGCTACCAAAGATTCTTGTGCTTGTTTTACTTGTTACGTCTCGTAATTTCTTGCGTCGTGCGCGTCGTTCTTCGTGTCAGAGACGTCTTGGGAGCTTGCCCTTTATCTGGCTCTGATGTCTTATGTGCCCTGCTTCGGTACGCGTATCTTGCTTCACGTAGGTGTAGAACTTATTTCCCTTTGGCTTGAATTTCCGTGACCTCTTACTCGTATCTCGTAGGCTTTGTCTTTGGCTTTTTGCTCATGCTACTTTATCTTTAGGGTGTAGTCTTCTACCCCCGGTATGGTACTTTGTTCGTAATGAACGCGTTAGAAAGTTTTACTTACTTGATAAGATAATATGGTCATTGCAGCTGCTTTTGTTACGTTGTCGGCTTACATGAAGGTTGGGTCCAGCATTTCCTCCGAACCCGAAGCGAGTGGCGGACATAGGTCAGCGTGTGATTTTATCAGCTTGTGACGTTACCCCTTACTTTTAAGGTGGGTCTGTTGCCTCACGCTAGCGTTAGGTCGACGTCGAACTCTTTTAATCGACAGGCCTATTCATCGTGTAGCGTCCGATTTCTCGATTGTTAGGACTTACGATGCCAGTGGATGCATCCCTGCCGGTTTGGCGTTTTGCCCGTGGATTCATGACTCTCAGAGGGGCCGTGGAAGGCGCGAGTACGCGTTCCTGGAGAGTGGTCGTGGCAATAGGTTTCCCTTCTTTGCTTAGAGGACTGTGCCGGTTTCGTGAGGTGCCAGGCTTCATTCCCCATGACCATTTCCACACTTCGCTAACAATCATGGGAAGCGTCGACTCGGAGTCGGCGGTTTGGCTAACGTTGCATACGCGTAGATGAAGCCTTGAACGCGTAAGCTAACGAAATTCCTCCCCGGCGCGGATTTTCGCCGCGGCCTTATTAAGCTTGGTGTTACGTCATAGACACAGAGCAAGTAATTTGGAAATAGAACAACTCGGCATACTTTAACACGTCGGAGAAAAAAGAGCGTACTCATATATTAATAGAAAGATGCATCATGAACTAACAAACTTCGACGTTGACGCTTACCCCTAGTCGTCACGACCCCTTGCCGTTCCGACGCTAAGATAACGACGCTAACTTATTGGAATTCTTGAAAGAAACTAATCCTACTCATGCGAGAAAGAACACAAAGAAAATTATGCTAGGAAATTCAGAAACTCTTATCACTTTTGTTAGACTTGACTTATGGCGGATGGTGCTTTAGGAACATGCAGCTTAAGTTGTCGCTCTTTGCTTGGATTTTTTGCTCGTACTTACTTGGTAGACTGGTATCTTTTGGCTTGGCAAATTTTGTTTTTCTTGTCGCGCCGGGGATTGATTTTCCACCCCTAGCCTTTTCCTTGCGATCCCTTGATTGCTACGCTTTCTTTTCCTTACTCACCTATACCTTAGTGGCGTTTCTTACTCCAATATTATAGCATTCTCTCGCGATTTGAAGCTCGCTTTTGATCTCTTGGATTCCCCATGGAGACGGGAATTTTAGGGACTGGTGGTACGTCGAGGGTACAACTTTCATGTCATGCAACCAAGGTCTTCCTAGGATGATGTTGTAAGGTGATTCGATCTCCATCACTGCAAACTTTTCTTGTATATTGATACCTCTGGCATAGGTTGCCAACGTAATCTCTCCTAACATGCTTGCCACCTCGCCACTGAAGCCTACCAAGGGAACGTACTTCTTCACGACGTCGTCGTTAGATAATCCGAGCTCTTTTATAGTAGATGTGGTGATGATATTAGCGGATCTCCCGTTGTCTATCAGGATCCTCTTGACCAGGCATTTGCTGACGGTGAGGGAGATGACTAACCCGTCGTGATGTTCTACCACCTCGTTTGGCTCTTCGAACGTGATCGGATAATTTCTTCTGGTGGAACGGACTTGATAGACTTGCGTCATATCGCTATCGTCGCGTGAGATCTTGATGTTCCTTCTAGCAGCGGACGCGGTGTAACCGCTCGCGGAGGAACCTCCGAGGATGGTGTGTATGGTTTGGGTATGACTTGATGGAGGTGGAGGAGGGGTAGGAGATTTCCTTTCTTTCTCCACTCCTTCAAACGCGTTCCTTCCTTCTCTGGAGAGAAGATCATTCAAATCTCCCCTCTTTAGACACCTTAATACCTCTTTTCTCAGAGTGTAACAACCATCCGTCGTGTGACTTGTGTCATTGTGAAACTCGCAATACCCCTTCTCCGTTCCGGGTCTTCTCCCTGGATTTGGCTTTTTAGGCCATTGCACGTCGCGTAACCCTTCCATTGCGTTCATGACTCGCAACGCGTCGGTCTTCATAGAGATACCTCTGTCCACCATATAGACGTTATCAACTTCGCTCACAGCATGCACAGTTTGTGGCTCTCTCTGGAACGGCTTGTTTCTCCTATCATGGCGTTCCCCTCGCTCTTGATGTCGGTCGTTGTGTCGACTCGGAGGAGAGTTTCTACGGGGAGGAGTTCGCCTATGTGGAGATCGAGAGCTTTGTTTGGCGTGCCTTAGGAGATCTTCTTCTAAGCGTATGGCTTCCATGGCTCTTTCTCTTGTTGAGACGAATGATTCAGGGCGAGTCTTTGCTAATTCCTTGTATAAGTCACTATCTCGAGGGAGTGCACGTCTGAACGCGTCGGCAGCTGTAGCCTCGCTACAATTTGGGATTGTAATCTTCTCGTCATTAAAATGCTTCATGAAGGCCCTTATGGTTTCGCCTTTGTTCATACGCATGTTATGGAGATCTGAAGGCTGTTTTGCAAACAACTTACTGCTGGCGAATTGTAATCGGAACAGGTTGGAGAGTTCGGTGTAGGAGGAGATACTTCCCTTGGGTAAGTGGATAAACCACGTCAAGGCTGGACCTTTCAACGTCGAGCTAAAGAACTTGCACATCATCGCCTCCTTTAGTTCTGGCTCGATCGGACTTGTGGAGAGCTTGGCTTTGTAGAGTAAGACATGTTCTTCCGGGTCGTCGGATCCGTCGTAGACGGGGAGATCGGCGACGGTGAACTTCTTGGCTATCTTATGGGCAGAAATAGCGGCGACAAAAGGACTCTCTTGAAATCCGAACTCATGCTCATGGACTATGGACTTAGGAGCTCCGGGCATTAACATCATCTCTCTTCTTAGAGCTCCGACCTGTTGTGCTACGATCGTGGCGACGACGCTTGGAGTCATACTTTCTTCAGGTTCCTTCCTTTGAATCGTTTCTCTACGAGGAAAGTAATCATGGTGCTCTTGGGGTCTGTATATTTCGTGTTCTTCGACAGCGGCGTCTAGGTCAAGGCGTCGAACGACATTCTGACCACGGACATAGGTGCGCGGTCCCGCTAATCCCGCCTTGAGTTCTTTGATTATTGAATTCAGTCTCTCGTTCTCTTTAGTATGCTCTAGCGCCGTCTTTTCGCCTGCATGAAGAGCTTCTGCTTGGACCTTCTTGAAGGAGTTGAACTGTGCTTTGACGACGGCTACATTAGTTACTTCGCCGTCTACCCCCTATTTTTCTACGGGAGCGTTTCTCTTTGGAGTATTGGGAGTATTCTCGAGATCTTTCCCCGCGTCTTCGTCCACTAGAACGAGAGGAAACGTCACAAGGTCTTCTTCCTCAGACCTCTTTTCGCCGTCACGTGGGCTGTTGGTCGGATTCATCATGATTTCCTGCAAAAAAGAAGCTCTTTTCGTATGGAGAGACGATACCTTTTTGATCAACGGTGGGCGTCAATTGTTTGTAGCGAAATTATCAACGAGATGATAACTAAGCAATTGTAGGGCAAAAATCAAAGAATACGGTATAATCTCAACACTCAAGAACAATATAAGACGAGATAAGAATTTAGGGTTTGAAGCTTGAACATGGTATTACTCGTATGGTGGCTGAATACTTACAAAACAGGCGTTAGCCTCTATATATAGGCTAACCCTAATAATATCTTTAAGGAAACGAGATCTTATCTCTTTCTTCTATCTAAATAACGATATAACAAACAAGGTAAAAGATATTATTTATCGTATCTTTTACCAATTACAAGAATATAATAAGGAATAAGATAAAATACACTCGGCCGACCTATTCTTCAAGGAGAACGAGATTTATGCCACGTCTCGTCACGTCGACGACACCTTCCTTTCCTCTCGTCGCGTCGACGTAGTCCTTCTACGTGTAGCTTACCACGAGTTCCTTACTCGTCGTATTTTTAGGCACAAACAATGCCCCCGACAAAACAACAAACAAGAAAAGTTATCCCTTCGTCTTCAAACTTTCAGAGTTCAGACGACGGTGGGTTCTTCCCGACGACCTTTCAACGACGAATGGGTCTGCCCGACGACCTTCAGACGACATCGGGGTTATGCATCTGCCCGACTGGGAAAGCGGTTCGTAGCTCCGACGACGGCGAAGTTCTACGGTGATTTTGACCTAGCTCCAGATCTGCGGCGAGATTCTACGGTTGTCCAGATCTACACCTTAGCTTTCAAATTTGGACTTAAAACGTCGAGCTATGAGGTGGTGGCTCGTCCTGGCTTCAGATCTGGACTTTAAACACCGGATTATCCAATGACGACGTTAGGGACAACGTGTTGGCCCGCTGCTTGAGTAGAGGTGGAGATGCAGATGGAGATGGAGGTTCAAGATGAAGTGAGATGGGTATGAGGTTGAAGATGAAGTGGAGGATAGAGAGGGGGACATAGAGGTTGAAGATCAACTGAGATGGGTTGATGTGCATGACTGCTGAAGGTTGAAGATGGAGAGGTGTGCAAATGGGTTGAGGAAAATTAAAATTAAAATATATAAGGATATTTCGATTATCAATTACTCCCTTCGTCCCATAATATAATTCCTCTTTTACTTTTCACATTTGTCGAGACATGTTTTGTATCGTTAATATCTCTAACTATATGTTAATAAAAAATTCTAAAATTTTGATATGTTAAAGTACTCATCAAGACGAATCAAACAAGACCCCATATAACTATGTTTGTTCTTACATATTAAAAGTTATACGACAAAATGTATTAAAAGGTAAATAGTGTCAAAAATGAAACAAGAATTATATACCCGGACGGAGGGAGTACTAACTACCAAAGCTATAACATTGTCCGCCACATGTTCATTCATCATTGGTCCACCTCACCCATATTAAAACATTGATTGATTGAAAGTTTTTTGTTTTTTATTTCACATAAATTCATTTTTAATTAGATTTATCAAACTAATTAATCAAATCAATATCTTTACGAAGAAGGTTGTTTTGATCTCAGCCAACGTACTCCATTTTGTACGGTACATTACTCAAAGATCAAATTAAACAATTTTTTATCCTTATCTCTATGAGATTTTTACGGTACAATACTCTCATTTTGTTAACTGGTATAGTTCCCGCGTCATGCGCGAATTTATATAACTTGCGAATTAACCACTAAATTAATTTTTATATAATTATTTTTGTATAATGAGTAAACGATTTTAAAATGACGTTTTTGCACAATAAATAACAAATCAAATTGGTTAAAAGTACGAAATCGACGTCAGTAGAATGATACATATGCTAAAGTAATATAGTCGTATATATATTTTTTTTGGGTCTAATATCTAATGTAATATATAGTCGTATATAAATTTTTCAGTCTCATACCCGTAGAAATATTGATCTTTTATGCTAATAACAAATGCTAATGTGTATTAATTTCTTAATTAAAAAATGAAGTTTTTTAAAAATAGTGCTAAATATTTGTTAAATGAGATTTATTAAGATTTTAAAATAAAATATAATTTAAGTAAGATTAAGGTAGAGAAGTTTAAGGAGAGATTGACACATAAAGATAATTAAAATTGCTTAATTAGTTAGAAATTAAAAAAAAGTAAATTAACCACAAAATTACACCTAGGATTTGTAGAGCTATAATTAAGGGGAGAGCATCAAATATCTCTCCTTTAATATATACTAGATACGGGACTCGCGCTCCGCGCGAAAAAATTACGTATTTTCCTATGTGATTTAATATAGTTGCGCATTATTTGTTAATATTTTTGTTGTTGTTATCAAATTTGTTAATATTTGTAATTGTAAGTATTTTCGGTTTCCTCATATTTATGTTTGAAGTAGTTTTAAAACATAATAATGAAATAAAGAGTAAGTTTACTCAATACTTTATTTTATTAATTTGTGACTTAATCAAGTTTCTAACATAACATAACGGCCTTCATAAGGAGTTAATACTATAATTTATATTTTAAAAGTAATTCTAAGATATATTAAATTAGAATAAGATAATTAATTAAGAAAAATAAAAAAACTTAAAAAGATTTAGAATTAATTAGATTTCACATTTCAGAGATCATTAATTAACAGAAACAAAAATAAATTTAGAATTAATGATAATTAATTAATAAAAATTTAATTTAGATTTAAATATGTACCAATTACATTCAATTCGATCAACCATCCGCTAGCCTTTACATATACAAGCGACATATGCTAATAGTTTTGGTTATATTCAAAGCAACAAAGCGCTTATATGATGGGAAGCACATAATGTCAAGTTAATAAGCTCTTCTCACCTTTGATCTACAATCAATATTTCAGTATCAAGCCATTTCAAGACACTTGAATTGTACCTTTCAAATTACCCACATATATCTCCAAGACACTTGACTTGACCCGAAAAGAAGCAAAGATCCACACAAAAACTAACCGCGGTTGTTAAACCCTCTTTGTAAAGCCACAAAGCTCGTCATCACTGCAAAACGAAGATTTGTACTCAAATCTAAGTAAGATGAAAATGGAAAAGCACCACTGCAAAACGAAGGCCATTGGCACTTAAAATGGAACCAACTAATTTCGTGACAGTTGCAGTTTGCATAGCGTCCTTCTCCTTCCTCTCGATCTCTAAACACGACAATCCAAAACCTAAATTTTCGACAGAGAACAAAAGTTAAATTGAAAAAAGGGGAAACGGGTCGAATTCATGAAATTCAAATTTGTTTTTGGCTCGTAATAGAGCATACATACCAGCCATAGAACAGGAGGAAAGCACGAAGTGTTTCACAAAAAAACTATGGATACAGGAAAGCATGAATGAAAAAGATGAAAGGAGAGTTGTAAGATTTACCACAGGTCCTCATTTCATTGCAGATGATACGACAATCAACATATCCTATTTTAACCTAAGATTAATACTTTTTTTTATTAAGGTAGTTGCAGGTTGTCATTATTCTGAAAAGAAAAGTCAAATTTCAAACACTTTTACTTTTATGTGGTCTATGGTAAATTTAACAGACTTGGGAAATATTATCTGACTTGTTTCACAGTGCAATATTACTATTATTCTTTACCATATGAGGATAGAACAAACTTACGATAAAAAATGGACAAAAACTGTCATTTCTAATTGAATTCCATTCAAACTAACACAGAAATTGAAACTGTAACACAATCAGACATCAGGATGAGTGTAGATCACCACTAACCAGAAATTTCACATAGATAGAGTACACCATCCAAAATAATAAATTGAGCAAGAGAGCCTTACCTCATCCCACTCGGGTCGTGTCTGTTTTTCAAGTTCTTCTTTCTGTTTGAACTTTTTTGTGGAGTTGTATCTCAGCAGTCACAATTTTCCTTTTGTGCTTCGAGCCTTGTTGTCAGTGCACTTGCTGCAGTCTGGTTCAGTCTCACTTGTTCTTTGTAAACAACACTCTTTTTAAAAGACAATGAAGAAATTCAGATTTATGTAAACAATGATTATTAAGGTCATGTAAACAAAAAGATAGTATGAGAGTCTAGTTTTTCTCAAGCGTAGCTCTATAGGAAGATTGTGTCTCAGGCAATCGGCGACATTTCTCAACACTTCTTTTTCTCTTGATCAACTCCATCTCCAAATCCTGAATAGTTACCTTTTCCTCTTCATTTTTTTCATTATTTCCTTCAGTTCATCATCCAGCCTATGCATTTCCGCTTTCATCAGTGACGTCTCCTCTCTTTGTTTCAAGGAATTCCTTGCAATCATTATGGCCTGATACGGGTTTGTCGCCAAATCCATACTCATTTTCTTTCAGCACAACACCATGCTAAGATTTTGATGTAGCTGTCATTACAAAAGTATGAAAATTAGAATCAACTTTAAAAAAAACTAAATCAAATACTATTTCTCATTAATTCTACCAATGATCGGTGTGTTAAGCCTCAGTTTCTTAGCATCATAAGGATCCTTCGAGTAATGACGATTGCAGATGGGGCCATCCCCATTCTCTCTTGTGATTCAACAAAATGACGAGGAAAATTGTGTGAATCAACAGATTGTGACTCGTTTAGCTCTTCGTTTGCACCTTCTTTAAACAACCATGAGAATGCCATGTGTTTGCAAATTTTATTCATTATGCATGAACTCGCTAAATTAGCACCTCAATCAAGATTGTTTCGAATCGACAATGAAAAACACAGACTTGTAATCAGAGTTGGAAGCTGCAAAGATGGATAAGAACTGGTTTATGGATATACCCAGCTGCAAATCCCACCATGGCCCTAAAATTTCCAGCTTATTGTTCTTTCTCCTACAAACTTGTCATTGAAGAATTTTGAGATTGCAAGGTATTGTCAATCCTCCTCCTGTCACATTTCAGTGAAAATCATCACATTAACTGAATCTGACAGAATACTATAACAGTCAAGCATATTTCTAGCTTACTTGAGAAAGGATACAAATGATCAATCTCCCATGCGAGAGGAGAAGCAGAATCAGCATAGTAGTAGACGACATTTCCATACGGATCAACCCGAAACAAAGCAGGATCAAACCCAGCATTCCTATAAGCAGTAGATCAAATATCAAGTACTGTTTCATTTTCTACTAAAATTTCTTAGTTTAATTGCCTTATTACAAATTAATTACCCGAGATGGTTGAGCTGCTTCCAGAGCAATCCAAGGAAGATTCTCGGCTTCGTTGTTGGTCTTGCATCAAGATCAACAATGGGGAACATGATCCTTGCCATCTCGCCTAGTGAGCAGCTTCACATCAATAGTGACAAAATTTAGAGTTATAAGTGGAAGTTACATGTATTGAGCAGCATAGATCAATCATCAACTTTTGTTGGTTCAATGCTCAAGCTTCAAAGCCATCTATACAAAACCATAAAACATCACTACATCAGTGTTAATCCGCCTACCATGAATGAACTCGAATTTGTTAGAGATTCAATTAAGCAAAATCAATTACCCCATTGATCTCGTACAGAGGAATATCAGTGTTGATTTGAGAAGAGTTAGTCAAACATTTCCCCAACTATAGAATCCAATGAAACATTACAATAGAAATATTTGATAGAATAACCAGAAGTTTAAAAAAATTACATGTCAAAATTAGCCATGAGTACTCCTGTTCAAACCAACAATAAACTATTTCAGGTTTTCCAGCTTAGCCTATTTAATGATTATAGTGTGGATAGTTCGATCTACATAGATTAAGTAAGATTTCTGACATAATATATAAACAAACTGAACTTTTTCATTGCTTTCTACCAGCTTCACCAAAAGTAGAGCAAGAACAGTGAAAAATAAATCACATTCTTTCTATGACTATTGAACCTTGCAACTAAGACGTTTGATTATTTTAGTAGACTACACGCGAGAACTCAATATGGAAAACAACTTTTGGTAGTATCAACAAGATTTTTACCTTTCCTTGGACTTTTTCCAAGAGAAGGTCGCTTGACTTGTACCCTGAGGTTGGAAGAGATTTAATAAATCTTGAGAAAGCCCTTGACTTTCAGTTCCAACAGCCTATCCTAGATCAAGCAACTTTTGCAAAATGATGGCAACAATATCAACATGCAGTTTTCTACAAAATAAATTTTCATTGAGAAGTTAAAACTCCTATCGTATCAGATAAGGGTTAAAAGCTCATGAAATGCAGATTCTGCTTTCAACTTTGATCAGAATTAGACAAAGCCCTGTAAAAGTAAGCACAAATCATTATGGTATAAACATTGATAGCTAAAAGTAGAACTATTCATCGAGAAACCGATAAATACACGACATGAAACGCAATGAGAAACACCAGCAAACAGTCAGAATCAGAAGATTCATCTCCAATGAGAAATACTGTAAATCAAATATTATGAATCGATCTCCTATTTCTCCTTAGCATTCATTCAAAATTCAAAAGTCGTATATAAAGAGTCTTCTTATCAAATCCATTAATTCCCTGAAATTTAGGCATTTATCAATCTAGGAGAATTCATAAACTATAACTTCTCATAGAAATTTGGATTAACTTAGTATTACAGTAATTCAACCAAAAAAAAACAATGTTATATCCTAATATATATCATCCACTTTATAAATGGAATTAAATCAATCAATACCTGCGTTAACGACAAATTTAAGGGCTCATCAATGGCACACACATACCCAAACAGCCTCTCTGAATTGGTGCACATATTGAAGTTTCTGTCCTTTTGAAGAATTGCCACCCTTCAACTTTCTAATCTCATTCTTAAACAGCTTGTTAAAATCAGTTATCTACAAATGAAAAAAAAGGAATAAGATTTCAAAAGAAGCGGGATTAAAATTAAGCATGGAAATTGAGTAGTTTCATATAAAAATCCAACAGAGAGTGAGATATGACACCTGTGGCCCGGGCTGATAAATGTTTTTAGTGGATTGTAATACAGTGGAAAAGTATGCGCATTCACCATAAGCGTTCAACAACTCTATCAATTCCGCTTCAAGCTCCTTCACCTGATATGATAATGTGTTGTTAGAACAATAATTTACTTAAAAGCCATGGTACAATGGTTAATCATCACAAAGGCCACTACATAAATGATCCCATTTGATAGAATGGGACTTGAAAATATAAACCCCATCCCAAATTCCATGAGTAATTGGGAATCCAACTCTAACTCCCACCCAATTTTCATCAAAACAAAAACATGAAATTTGATCCCATCCTGGCAGCCTCCAATCCAATCAACACTAACTAAAGGGTGGTGTGAGAAACTATGTAATTGAGTTGATTAGTTCAGTACTTAAAATCCTTAAACTAAATTTGGATAAATGAGAATCTATCTTAATGGAGGCTAAAGACGGAGAGGAGCAAACCATTTCGGTTCTCCAACTCGATAGCAATATCTTTCATCATACTAAAAGCCCTTTGAAAATCCTGCAATCAACCACCCAAAGAAAGTAAAATAAACACAATCTCACAATGTGAAATTCTAACAGCGTAAAGCAATAAGAGAGATGGAAAATTAGGGTTTGGCAGAATAGAAGAGAATAAAGAGGACTAACGGAGATGAGGGGATGGTTATCCGACGGAAGCGTAAAAGCTGCGGTGCTATTTGGACGCACAAGTGCGTCACTGTCGCGGCTAACGGGGCAGAAATTGTGTCTTTGTTTAGGCCTAAGCGCGGCGGTTCTCGTACTGTGCTCTTCCGTCATGGAGGAAATTGGAGAAGGGAGTTGAGAGAGAAACTGACGGCATAACGACATATTCATTGAAGGCATGAAGCCTTATTCCTCCTATCGATCTCCTTCCCATCATGAGCTTCGATCGCCTTCTTTATCCCAACTGTACGGAGTTCATACCACCAAAACCAAAACCCTAAACGTGAGGCAAACATTCTTTAGGGCCAGGATGGTTGAAGGTTAGAGGTGGGAGGCGAAAGACCGGGAATTGAAGCAAAACGCCAACAGGCAAACAATTGAAGGAGACGTGGGATGAAGCAAAACGGGCTGCTGAGAGATGAAAAAATTTGAGGCCATTATGCAGCCCATTAACAGGAGTCATTAATAGGCTAGTACCAATTTCATTCAATTTTGGCTATGGACAGCCAATCTTTATATAGATAAGATATATATATATATATATATGAGATTTTGTTAATGAGATTTGCTAATTAGATTTTCTATGCCACTAATTGATGAAATGAATTACCTTATAAATATAATAATTCAAGCAATGCTCTCTTTCACAATTTCAACAATAATTTCAATGAGCGTTCATTAGTATTCAAAAAAAAACTTTTCTTTCTACTATGTAGTTTGATCCACTAATTTCCTTATATTGTTACTAATTTCCTTTTTATTTTGTTGCAGGCTATGGCTATGGCTATGGAGAAAAATATCCATAATTTCAGCGAACTTAGCCTCAAGGAAAAAGTTAAGGTCACTATTTTTGCTCGTCTTTTAAGAATGTGTAATGTTATAAGTCCAGAAACTGTAAATTATGTTTTAACCTAAAAATTCATCTTGGATGTTACAGCGTATTGTGTGCTCGATGTTGAATATGTTGACAACTTTCAATGACATTTCTAGAGAGAGCAAGTATAAATAAGTATTTTTACGAAACATAAACACATATAAACACATATTTCTACCAAACGAAACAAGCACTCAACCAATCACCAAAACAAAAGAACCAGGACATCTTTCCCTGTCATCCCTTCCACCAAAGCCTACCTATCATCTTCATCTCCTCCTCGCCGGAAAATGGCTTTCTCTTCAAATCCGCTATCCCTCAGCGTGCCTGAACCCGCCTTCGAGTCATGGCTTCGAGAGTCCGGCTACCTCGAAGTTCTCGACCAGCGCACCACCCAACTTCACCGTCTCAACTCCTCCTCCGCCGCCGAAACTCACCGACCGACCACATCCGCATCCAACGCCACTGGAGCTACCAAATCGGTCTCCACTGTTCCTCACACGACGGTCACGGCGATAGCTTACCGGCTAATTATGTCGATTGTTTCGTCCCTCGCCACGCTCCTCTCTCTCTTGACCGTCAATCCTCTCTCCAAACTCACCGCTGATGATTTATCAGGACAAACGCCTTCTTGGACGCACGGATTCCTTGGATCCTTGGAGTCCTACTCTTTGCCTTCATCTCCGTCTCAGGCCAAGATGCGAGTTCATGAAAACGTCAAGCGATTTGCTCGTAATTATGCCTCTTTGTTCATCCTCTTCTTCGTATGTACTCTGTATGTCTCTCTTTCCCTCACTCCTAGGTTGAATTAGGAGTAGTTTTGGTGTAGAATGAAAATTAGCTCTCTTCAATTGCACAATTTCAATAAATTGATGAATTTCAGCAGTTCAATTTTAGAATAAATTGCTGAATTTATCCATTTTCATAATACTGGTTTATAGGATTAGCTGCCTTCAACATGATGTATATGTAAGATATTTAAAGTATGAATTTATAAGAGGAATACTTTGCTGTGCAATGATCACTCCTTTAAGCAAACCCTTTTTGGAACGTATTGATCATAAAATGAGTTGGCCTTTCCGAAGTGGATTCATGTGTTTCCTGCATTATCCTCTCCAGCTGCAAATGGTATACATTTAGAATTTTCAGAACTTGAATTCTTTGTCTCTCGCTGTCATAGTAGTGGGGATAAGAGTGGTGATCCCTGTAGTTTTTTCAGCTGTTGGAATCTGCTTGTCTAGAACTTTTATAGAATATGGTTAACAAAATAGATTATTGTTTATGTCTTTGCAATGTGTGTTTAAGCATGATTCTAAGTCTTATGTTGGTGTTTTATTGGAAATTAGATACCAAATGCCACTTGCTCTTGTTGGGTTACTATCATGCTTAGCAATATGGGACTTATTCAGATATTGTAGCGAGAAGTGGTTGTACGTCAGGTTTCCCGTTCTTCAGCAAGTTCTTGTTCGTGTGATGCAATGTGGTGAGTTATAGCTCCTTTTTGCTTTTCCTTCCCTTGAAAATTGGTTTTGCTAACTGTACGAACTACACAGTAATTCTAGACTGTCACTCATTGTTTTTTGTTTTTCACAAGCCCAAACACCAAGATTAAGATTGTAGTTATGTTCTTTTGGCTAAAAGTCTTAATTTCAGGCCAACCGGTGAAAATTAGAATATCACCCTCTTGAGGGCCAAGAACAAGGTCGATATCATTGTTTGGATGAAAAACCAAGTATTACCTAATAGGCTAATAATGCTAAAGAGAAAATATTCAAGAACCCTCCAAGCTTGAAATAGTCTTGCTTGCATAGGTTAATCTCATATGAAATTCAAGCTCCACAGCTCAGAGCTCAAAATTTGGAATGTGTTCCTTGGCACATGGTATTAGTCTGAAATATTTTTTGAAAAACCAGCACACATGCGTCAAGAAAAAGGCTGTTGCTAATATTTTTAGACAATAGACAATAGTCCACACTTCCTACTTTGATGTTTTTTCATTTCTTTTGACAGACTGCTATGAGATATGTTTTTTCTCAATACGAGAAATAGTTAGAAACTGTTAAGTTGGTTTCCTTAGTCAGTTCCTAGGCTGTACTGATTGTATTTTGTGGTTTGCAGCAAGTGCAGTGATTCTGCTGTTTTCCAATCTTCAGATGGCTCTCTTTTGTGCAATCTCAGTCAGTTATACAGGTAACTTGAAACATTTACATGACTTTCTTTAGTAAAGCTTGTCTGACTCCTGAATTTCTCTGTAGCTATGATATTGCATGCGTCATTTCGCAAGCTGACTCCTGCCAAGCTATCTCCACCAGTAAACGGTAGAAGAAGGTAAACTTTATACAGCTGCCAACAACCTTGAATGGATCAAAATGCATGCCTTCGCCTTCGTTGCAGCTGAAGCATAATGTGTATGCAAAGTAGAAGAATCAGCTACCAATTCTCATTTGAGCAAACAACTAATGCCACATGGGCTGGTTTGGTTAAGCTTGTATAGTTTAATTTTATTTTACTTAAATGTAAAAGCAATGCTTTCAATGTTCACTTAAAGCTCAAGTGCACCTCCAATGTGTAAAAACATTCTCATACCAATTGCCATGGTATAAGAGTAAAGTTTTGTTATTCGGACACTTTCATGTATATGTTATTTTCTGAATATTAGAAAGTCGTAATTCAATTAAAAAAATAAAAGGGAAATAGGAGTGAAGAGTCAGTATGTTGAAAAAGTAATTTTAAAATACCTTTGTAAAATATAATGTCAACCAATTAGTTGTAGTATAGTGGTAAGTATTCCCGCCTGTCACGCGGGTGACCCGGGTTCGATCCCCGGCAACAGCGCCTTTTTGTTGTCGCAAATGCATGTTTTAACCTCATCTTGATTGTTATCTACCGATTCCTGTTCATCATTAACACTTTCAGATAAGTTTGAGACTCGAACATCATTTTGGCGCTCATAAAGTTTCCTGCAGAGAGTACATTTACAGACTCGAACATCATTTTGGCGCTCATAAAGTTTCCTGCAGAGAGTACATTTACAGACTCGAACATCATTTTGGCGCTCATAAAGTTTCCTGCAGAGAGTACATTTACAGACTCGAACATCATTTTGGCGCTCATAAAGTTTCCTGCAGAGAGTACATTTACCGACCAGGAAATGTGTAACCATTTCAAGTAAGGAGGACATTACATGAATGAGATAGAATTATTTGTTTGTACTGATTTTTTGCTCTATTGTTCAATTTTCCAATGGGTACAGACCTGTTGAAGACGTTAGGCTCCCGTTTCTAAAGAAAAGGATGTTCAGCTTTGTCACTTTCAGTTTCCCATAAACCGTGAGAATGATTCTGGCTAAAAAGGAAACTCTCTATTCATTTATGGCTCTCGTGTTCTCGTCAAACGTTACAAGGATAGGCCACATCTTGCTGACATGTAACAGTCCTAATGACAACGGCTTCTAGAATAGTATATGTTAAAGGAAGAAATGTTCTTGGTGGATGCAGAACCTGAAATCGAATTTTCGGGGCACAATTTCGGTGGGCCGTTTACGACGGATTATGAAAGTGTTGACTTCGTCTCCGCGAGCACTATTTCGTAGTATGCTGATACGTCAAATTCGGGTTCTGTTTGAATGAGAAATGAGAGCTCAAAAATGGATGCATGTAATGTAACATTGTTGAGTTTTGAGATTTTTTGTGCATCCCACATTGGAAAATGGTAGATAAAACTACTTGTATATAAATTAGGAGTTGAGTGCAATGAATGTGTCATTGGACCTAGAGGAGGCTATCTTGCTATGCTTGAGCCTTCGAAGACCACATGCGCACGGTTCGGATCGGATCGTGCTCGTGGGATCCGAGCGGATGCCATGCGCACCATTGATTTGCAGCATCAATCCAAGCATAAAAGCCTTGGATTTTCCTCCCTTCTCTCAGCCTATAAAACGAGTTGAAGAACACTCATTTCAACATACGATCTCCTTACTGTCTATGTCTCTTCCTCTTCTGTATTCTCGAGTCTTAGACTATACACACAGAATAACGTTTTTGGCTTCTGTTCCGGGTTGTGCGTGATCAGAAGCGTTTGAAAATGTATCATGGGATTGTCGTGCGACCGGTAACCGTCACACTATTAGGCGTTTTCATAATTAAGGAAAAGATTCATATCGACTCTGCATCAATTCATTCACTCAATTCAGATTCGGTATCAGTAGATGCTTCTGTAATCGATTTTTACATTCCTTAATTCTGTTCAATTCTATTTCATATTCAGATTGTTTAGTGTTTGGAAATCAAATTCCTACAAACTCATATCTGATTTTTTCCCCATAATCTCTATGCACCAATCGATCTATTTATTGTGAAGTTTATATCGAAGAGCAGGTGCTTAGATTACTTTGAAAAAACCGGTTATGTTTATCAGAACATCTCCGGAAAATTTAATAAGATATGATATTGTGAATTCGGCAATTGATATCTCAATTTCTATTCGGTTATTCTGAAATTTCTGAAATTATTTTGATTTAATTCCTACTAATTCGTTTTCATCGGTTCTAATCTGTTTTGATTTCCTGTCTCAGATTTTTGAAGCATGACTAACGAGTTTAAGAACGTTGATGCTTCTGTTGGTGGGAGTGGAACAAAAACTAGTGAGTCGACGCCCCAAATTCAGTTTGGAAGTGCTCTTCCATTACTGGATCTGGCTCAGATTAGTGATAAGACTCTGGTCAATGATCAGACTCGGTCATTCAAAAACCGGTTGTGCAGTCTCTTACGAGTCATCCTATGAACCTGTCTGATGTGCAATACCCCTCGTGAGGCTAAGAAATGTTCAACTGAACATGCTTTTCGTGGCGAATCTGCCAAGTGCATATCATATTGGGGTTCTGCCCGACAAGTTTGATGGGAAGGGATTTAAGATATGGTCTCAAAAGATGCATTTCTTTTGGAGCACGACGAATCTGGACAAATATCTAAAGGAGGAGAAACCTAATGTCTCCCCGGATGACACTGATGTCTTTGCCCAAGCCAGTCTTGACAACTGGCTCCAAGGGGAGTTCGTGTGTAGGGGCTATGTGTCATCCCAAATGATTGACTTGTTGTACAAAGTGTATTGCATCTACAAAACCGTCAAGAAATTATGGGAGACTCTGAACAAGAAGTACAAGACTCAAGATGTCGACACACAGAAAGAGCCAGTAGCAAGGTTTCTGAACTACAAGATGGTAGATTCAAGGCTCATCATGAAATAAGTTGAAGAGCTAAAACTGATCGTCCATGAGGTCATCTTTAAAAGCATGAAGATCTACGAGACCTTTCAAGTGGGTGCCTTTATCGATAAGATTCCTCCATCTTGGGAACAATTCAAGATCTACTTGTTGCACAAACAAAAAAGCTATGAAAGTAGAGGACTTGGTTGTGAGGCTTCGAGTTGAGGAAAGCAACAAGAAGGCCGATGGAAGTGGATCTTCTCAAAACAAAGCCAATCTAGCAGGGAATCAAGACAAAAGGAAGAAACGAATATTTCAACCTCAGAATTCCAACAACTTGAAGAAGCAACCATCTAAGAGGTTCAGTGGGCAATACCACAAGTTTCACAAAATTGGGCACACGGCATATGAGTCTTGGAGCAAGGTCGACACAAGGAAGGCCAAAGGCAAGTCCCAAGCCAACCTAGTTGGAGGCACGCTCACATATGTTGATTTGTGTGCCGTGATGACTGAAGTGAACTTGGTTGGAAGCAATCCAAGGGAGTGATGGCATTATACGGGTTCCACTAGACACATATGCTCAGAGAGGATGTTTACAACTTATCAGAAGAGCAAGACAGAGGAGAAACTCTTCATGGGAAACTCCGCAACATCGAAGGTTGAAGGTCAGGGGAAGATCGTGTTGAAGATGACTTCCGTGAAGGAGCTGACACTCAACAATGTCCTCCATGTGCCAGACATTCGCAAGAATTTGATTTCGGGAACTCTACTCTCCAAGAACGGGTTCATGATCAAGTTAGTGTCGGACAATCTGGTCCTCTCCAAGAAGAGGGTGTATGTGGGAAAGGGTTATGTTAAGGGGTTGATCAAAATGAGTGTAATGATAGTCCTTCCAAAAACTATTGTAAACGATGCTTCAATGAATAAAAATAATCCTATTAGTTATGTAGGTGAGCATGTTAATATTTGGCATGCAAGATTGAGAGATGTAAATTATAAATCTATAATAGACGGATAAGTATGAACATGATTCCAAAATGAAAAACGAGTAAAGAGAAATGTGAAGTGTGCATACAAGCAAAACTCACAAAACGCCATCACCCCATGTTGAGAGGACAACCGAACATCTAGGATTAATTCACACTGATTTATGTGATTTAAAGTTTGTGCAAACTAGAGGTTGTAAAAAGTATTTTGTGACCTTCATATACGATTGCACATGATATTACTATGTGTATTTGTTACTTAGGAAAGATGATGTCTTGAAAAGGTTTAAAGAATACAAGTTGGAAGTTGAGAATTATCATAAGTGATAAAGGAGGCGAGTATAATGGACCTTTCAATGCATTCTATAGAGAGCGTGAAATTGTTCATCAAACTATCCCTCCCTATTCACCTTAATATAACAGAGTTACGGAACGAAAGAACCAAACTCTTAAGACGATGACAAATACAATGCTGCAAGAATCTGGGTTAGCCCAGAACCTGCGGGGAGAAGCCTTACTAACCTCCAATTACATTCTCAACAAATACCGTATAAGGTGACTGGAAAGACGCCTTATGAGTTACACTTATAAGTTATGGAAAGGTAATGTACCATCATACAAATACCTCAAAGTGTGGGGGTCCCTAGCAAAAGTGGTTGTGCCACCTCCTAAAAAGGTCACAATTGGACAAAAAACCGTTGATTGTATTTTCATCAGGTATGCACACAATAGTTGTGCATACTGTTTCTTGGTATACAAGTCAGATATACCGGATATACATGCAAATACAATAAAGAAATCACGAAACACATCTTTCTTTGAAAACGTTTTTCCATGCAAGGATAAAGAATATCCAAAAAGGACTCGTGAAAAAGGGGAGCAAGCAGTTGTGCTCAAGAAGCAATCACTTCTATGCAAGAAGCGAGCTCTTCTATCCAAGAAATAGAAGAGAAAAATGATGAACCTAGACGTAGCAAGAAAGCTAGAATGGAGAAATCAGTTGGTCCATATTTTACAATGGCGTTTCTTTAGGAAAAAAAACTTGAACATTTAAGGAAGTCATGTCTACGCCAGACGCACCTTCATGGAAGGAAGCGGTTAAAAGTGAAATAAACTCCATTATGCAAAATCATACTTGGGGAGTTAGCTGATTTGCCACCAGGCTCAAAGGCGCTTGATTGTAAAAAGATTTTCAAACGAAAAATTAAAAACTGATGGATCAATAGAGAAGTACAAGTAAAGGCTTGTAGTACAAGGATTTCAGCAAAAAAAAGGACTAGATTTCTTTGATACGTACTCACCGGTAACGTGGATTACTTCTATTAGAGTACTAATTGCAATTGCGGCTCTACGCGATCAAGAAATACATCAAATGGATGTAAAAACAACTTTTCTGAACGGGGATTAAAAGAGGAAATTTATATGAAAAAACTTGAGGGGTATGTCGTGTCTGGATAGGAACACAAGGTTTGTAGACTTGTGAAATCTAAATATGAGTTAAAAAAAGCACCTAAACAGTGGCATGAAAAATTTGTCAGTGTAATGATGTCAAACGGTTTCAATATAAATGAATGTCACAAATGTATTTATGTCAAAACAACTTCAAAATGATATATTGTGTTGTGCCTATACGTTGATGACATGCTCATTATTGGTAGCAGCAAAGATATAGTCCAACAAACTAAGAGTATGCTTAGTGGGAAGTTTGACACGAAAGACTTGAGATTAGAAGATGAGATTTTAGGAATTAAAGTCATTAGACATTCTGAAGGAATCATTCTAACTCAAGATCATTATGCTGAGAAGGTACTTGAACGGTTCAAGAATTACTCAAGCGATAATGCTAAGAGTCCCGTGGACCCTCATCTCGACCTAAAGAAAAACTCGGGTAATGGAATATCACAAATGGAGTATGCACGAGTGATTGGAAGTCTCATGTACTTAAAAAATTGTACAGGACCAGACTTAGCTCACGTTGTGAATGTAGTAAGTTGTTATACTAGCAATCCAGGACATAATCACTGGAAGGGCATAACTAGAGTATTGAACTATTTGCGATGTACTCGAAATTATGGGTTGCACTATGGAAGATATCTGGAGGTGATGAAAGGCTATAATGAGGTAAACTGGATATCAGATTCTAAAATCTCAAAATCCACGAGTGGGTATGCAGTTGTATCCTGAACATCCTCCAAACAAATGCTACTGGTAAGATCCACAATGGAATCTAAATTCATTGATTTAGACAAAGCGGCTGAAGAATCAGAATGACTTCGAAACTTTCTGGAGGATATACCGATGTGGGAAAAACTAGTGGCGGATTTGGGTGTACACTGTGATAGTCAAGCAGCTATAGCTCAGGCACTGAGTTCCATGCATAGTGGTAAGTCTCGTCATATTAGAAGACGTAAGACAATTGCTCTCAAACGGAGTAATCACGGTTGATTATATTCGATTGGCTGACAACCTAGCGGATCCGTTTACTAAAGGTTTGTCCCGGGAGAATGTTTTGAAATCATCAAGAGGAATGGGTCTAAAGTGTATGAAGACGATGCTTGATGGTAAACCCTACTTACATGATTAAAGATCGCAAGATGTAGGTTCATCAACGTAAAGTGTTGGCTTGGATATTTATATCTACTCCCAGTTCCTAGGATGATAAAAGTGTGTTGGTAATAGTGTAGGTTAAGTGTTGACTTTTAATGATTCCATAGCTTTGAAATACAAGTGGAGTATAACAAAATACTCTTTATGGTAAATCACCTTATGAGTGTGAAATGAGGTCGTTTATAGGAGAATATACAAATGTTGGATTCTCTAAGTTCACTCATGACATCACATTGACTACCTAGTCGAGTAAATGTGATGGATGTAGTGATTCTTCGTTCGTAATCTCAAAAGTTTTCATCTCGACTGTCGAGTCTTTTTCATGTGTTATAGAGTAATTTCTATTCATGTGGGAGATTGTTGGAACCGAATTTTCCGGGCACAATTCAGGTGGACTCCGGCCACCGTTTTTGTTGGATTATAAGAGTATTGGCTTTGTCTCCGTGAACACTTTTCGTAGTATGCTTATACATCAAATTCGGGTTCCGTTTGAATGAGAAATGAGGGCTCAAAAGTAATTGCATGCAATGTAACTTTGTTGAGTTTTTGGATGTTTTTGTGCATCCCACATTGGAAAATAGGAGATAAAACTACTAGTATATAGACTAGGAGTTGAGTGCAATAGACGTGTCATTGAGCCAAAAGGAGGCTATCTTGGTGGGCTTGGGAGAAGACCACACACGCGCGGTTCGGATCAGATCCGATCGGCTTGGGCACATGCTTGTGGCTTGAGGCCTTGTGGAATGGGCCAAAAGCCCAAGGAGGAGGAGGAGCTAGCTTCTTTTTGGAGATAGTCCAAACCAAACACATTTAATGCTTCAGATCCCTTTTTTGAAGGGTCAAACCGAGCATTCAATGGCCCCAGATTCTTCACCTCCGCAACATTGAATCCGAGGGAATCTTCACCATTGACCATTGATTTGCATCATCAATCAGAGCATAAAGGGCCGAAGAACACTCATTTCAACACACTGAAATTCGATCTCCTCACTGTCTAAGTCTCTTCCTCTTCTGTATTGTCGAGTTTGAGAGTATACACAAAGAAAAGCATTTGTTGGCTTATGTTCCGGGTTGTGCGTGATCAGAAGCGTTTGCAATTGTATCCTTGGATTCAGAACGTCGGTAGCTGTCACACTACGAGGCGTTTTCAGTATTAGGCAAATAGATTTGTCTCGACTCTTCATCAATTCATTCACTCAATTCAGATTCGGTTTCGAAAGATGATTGCGTAATCGATTTTTACATTCCTTAGTTTTATTCTATTTTATTTCATATTCAGATTGTTTAGTGTTTGGAAATTTCGTTCCTACGGTATAAGCTGCATGAAAAGTATATAACATGTTGATCTTGGCTTGATCTACATAAAGTCAGTTGCTTGCTTGTCAAAATTTTATATCCATATATCCAAGCAATAGTAATTTGTAATCCTGCCTGATTTCCGAAGAAAAATGCAGAAAGAAAGCACCCGATACATTTTGGCTTTCAATTTTGTGACGGAGAATCCAACACTCAGCCTTGTAAGAACAATAAGTTCTTTAGCAAATTTTATTCAAGCATTTCATATTTTATTCAAGCATTTCATATTTTATTCTCTTAAGGCTCTCGGAATTTCAGCTGTTACCTAAAAGAATGTCCAATGGTCATGGTAAGATCCATTTTATTTTTGAGCAAAAATGATTTGGAAAATCATACTGTAACATTCAGGAATATACCATAATCTATACAATTTAAGTGTTCATTTGAATTGCAGCTTATGATGAACAAGCAGATTTCCAAGTCCAACAAAAAGATTCAGTTTCTTGTTTGACAGTTTCAGAGATGGATTCACGTACAAAGAACGAGGCAGGTGTATGTTTAGAGCTCACAATAACCATGACAAGTAGTATGCCACAATGATTTCACTATCTATGAATCATTTCAAGAAAAATATCTACCTTTGTTATATTTGGTTTTCAATTTTTGATGCAGCAACCAAGAACCTAACATCCCAGATAGCTTATTCAGAAACTTTATAGCTAGAAGCTTATCAACCGTAACGTAGGCAATAACCTCCTACAGTTTAGACAGATTGGGTTCGTTTGTTCTAACTTTTCAGCAAGAGAATTATTGCAGACAATATAGAAAGCAAATCTAACAAAACAATCATCATAGAGACAAATAGAGCTTCAAAAGAGTTTGCTCTTCTCTAATTCTCTATGTTACTGTGAGATCGATTAGTGACAGATCAAATCAAGAACACACACAATAGTATCTGTAATGAACACAGGAGTTGTTAACGAGGTTCGAACTCAGCCTATTCCCCGTGGCCTCAAGATAAGAGCCAAATCCACTAAGTAAAGGTGAAGGTCTTACAGAGAGCATACAACAACAACAACAACAACAGATCCAAACACAAAGGCTTACAACTACAGAAAACCAGAAGCAAACAAGAGATAGAAGAACCCCCTTTCACAGTCGCCGGCAAGACTTCGAACCCTAGCCCCGCTGAGCACCCGAGGTCGCGATCTAGAGCTTCTCCACTAGCCAAGAGCTCCGTCTTCAAGCTTGGAACACCAACAGCAAGAGATTTGCTTCGGCAAAGAAGAAGAATCAAACCAACGTCGATCTCCCTCAAGAATTCTCTCTCAGATCTCTCTCTCTCTTCTCTCGGATGAACAGTGACGAGCACAGATTAGAAGTGAGGCGAGAGTTAGGGTTAGAAGCTTATATACCAAGCTTCTACCCAACACGCGGAGTCCCGGTTTCCTCCAAGCGGGTCGGGTCGAGATCTTGGGCATCTGTTACAGATTATGGGCCCAACATCAAGCCCATTATAACATAAACGAGTTTCCTAGTAAGCCTAAGTAAAAGATCTGTTAAAATGGCTAATTCCCAACAAAATCGAAATTATCCTTACAATATGCCCTCTTAATTTCCATCACCTTTACAATGCCTAACTCTAACTGTAGAACACAACCATTTGTCGAGAAAGGAGCAGATTTGAAGCTACCAACCATTGTCGGCCAAAAACACACTTCAACAGTCATTAAGGAACATCCCAGATGTGAAGAGAGTTTTTTGCAAAATGCAAACTTATCAGCTGTTACAATTTTAGTACCATAATCAGCAGGATTAAGATCACCCTTAATCTTACTAACTACAATTTCCTTCTTCTCTACTTTGTCACGAATGAAATGGTGCCTTACATCTATGTGTTTATACCTTTCATGATATACAGGATCCTTACACAAATATAAAGCACTTTGACTATCAATATGCAAAGTAGGAATATATTTAACAGACTGAATTTCATTCAAAATCTCAGTTAACCAAGTGGCTTCTTTAGCTGCCTCAGTAGCTGTAATGTACTCAGCTTCTGTAGAAGATAAGGCAACCACAGATTGTTGTTGAGATTTCCAAGATATGCAGTTTCCAGCCCAAGTGTAGAAATAAGAGGTAGTAGACTTCCTAGTGTCTTTATTACTAGCAAAATCTGAATCTACAAATCCATGTAACTCATCTCTGCTATTATGCTCAGAGAACACTAATCCTAAGTCCTTGGTACCACATATATATCTCAAAGTATACTTCATAGCAATTTAGTGATCAGCACCAGGATTTGACATGAATCTACTTAATACACTCACAGCAAAGGCCAGATCAGGTCTGGTACACAGCATAACATACATAATAGAACCAACAGCAACATCATAGGGTACACTGGACATCTTATCAATTTCTTCTTGACTGGTAGGGCAACTATCCTTACTGAGCTCTAAGTGACTTCCTAAGGGAATAGAAGTAGGTTTAGAATTTTTCATGTTAAATCTATCTAAGACCTTTTTCAAGTAGTCTTTCTGAGATAACCACATCATTTTCTTCTTTCTATCCCTAAGAATCCTAACTCCTAGAATCATTTGAGCAGGACCAAGATCTTTCATATCAAAATGCATCTTAAGATCTCTTTTAACACCAGAAATAGTCACTTTAGAGTTACTCATCATAAGAATATCATCCACATAAAGCAGAACATACACAGGAGAGATATAATTCACATTCTTGAAATATAAGCAAGTATCATAACTGCTCCTGTGAAAACCCAATTTTCTCATACAAGCATCAAATTTTAAATTCCACTGTCTAGGTGATTGTTTTAACCCATAAATGGATTTGTTTAATAAGCAAGCATGATCAGGATTTTTCACATCAGTAAAGCCTTTAGGCTGTTTCATATATATTGTCTCATCTAAATCTCCATGTAAAAAGGCTGTTTTTACATCCATTTGTTCTAGTTCCCAGTCAAAGACAGCACACATAGCAAGTAATAATCTCATTGTCTTATACTTAACAACAGGTGCAAAGAAGTCATTGTAATCCACCTCTTCCCTTTGGGTGAAGCCCTTAGCTACTAACCTAGCTTTAAATCTAGGTGGATCCATCTTACTGTTACCATCTTTGATCTTATAAATCCATTTACAATCAATAAGCTTGGCTTTGTCTGGTTTAGGGACAAGGGTCCAAGTCTTATTAACTGTCATGGATTCAATTTCTTCCTGCATAGCTTTTATCCATAAATTTGCATTTTTGCATTTCATAGCTTGCTCATAAGTGTCAGGGGTGTAGGCGTTATCAATCACATTTGCAGTAATGAAGGCATAGTCAACTAAGCCCACAACAGCCAAGATAACATGCTCAACCTTATTAGAAGCAAACTTCTTATTAGGTATCCTAACTCTAGGAACTCTATCTCTAGCTAATTGATAATTTTCTAAGTCACGCATTTCAGTTAAAGGTTCAGACACCACACTATCAGACATATTATGCATATCAGAGGACTTAAAATTATTAGAGCTAGAAGAGTTTGAAGTTTCTTCCCTGTTTTCTCCTCCCCTTAATTGTTGTGCATTGTTATTTGCACCATTTCTTTCACCACTTTCTATTTCCTGCCCTCTTGAGTTGCTAACATTTGTCTCCCTTGAGCTAGGCATCTCTTCACTTGTGCTCCATTTGACTCATCTTGACTGAGAGACAACTGGCCAATGTCAAACTCTTCTTCATCTGGGGGCAGTGGCTCGGTGGGAGTGTAGAAATGCCTTGATGGAGCTTCATCACCATCTTCTGAGGTACCTGTCACCTTGGTAGCAGCAGTTAGATTATTTTTAAAATAAAACTCTTTCTCATTAAAGGTAACACTCCTTGACACTATAACTTTTAGACCATGAGGTTGTAAGACAAGTAGCTTGTACCCTTTTACACCCTCTGGGTATCCTAGCATAACACACTTAATAGCTCTAGGTTTCAGTTTACCTTGAGAAATTTGAGAGTAAGTTGTGCAGCCAAAAGTTTTTAAGTGTGACAGACTAGGTTTTCTACCCATCCACATCTCTTGTGGAGTTTTAAAGTTAATGACAGAGGAGGGATACCTATTAATGAGGTATGCAACAGTCATAACTGCATCACCCCAGAATGAGTGTTTCATTCCTGAGGTAATTAGCATGCATCTAGTTTTCTCAAGCAATGTCCTATTCATTCTTTCTGCAGTACCATTTTGTTGAGGAGTTCCAGGCACAGTTAAGTGTCTTTTAACTCCCATTTGATGACAGTAATCATTGAACTCATGATTGCAAAATTCTAAACCATTGTCAGTCCTAAGACATCTAAGCTTTTTTCCAGTTTGAGTTTCTACTGCTATTTTCCAGTTTTTGAAAGCATTAAAGGCATCATCCTTAGTTCTAAGCAAATAAAGCCAAACTTTCCTAGAATAATGATCAATAAAGGAGATAAAATATCTCTTACCTCCTACTGTGCTTACCTGTGCTGGACCCCATAGGTCAGAGTGTACATACTCAAGAGGAGCACTAGCAACAAATGAAGATCTAGCAAATGAATCATTAGTCTTTTTACCAACAATACAATCTTCACAAAAACTCAAGTCACATGGTTTTTTATCAATTAAACCAAGCTTATATAAATGGTTTAGGCCTTTATTACCAATGTGCCCCATTCTGCTATGCCACACCTTAGTTTGATCTAAGGTAAGATTATTATTATCAAAGGAGAGATTTAATTCAGGTGAGATGACAGCATGATACAAACCACCTTTCTTAATTCCCTTTATAAGAGTAGTCCCATTTTTAATAACTTCTCTTATTCCATTTTGAGTAACAATCCTACACTTAAGGTCATCCAAAGCTGACTCAAATAACAAGTTTCTCCTAAGGTCAGGGACCCACCTAACATTCTGAAGGGTCCTAACTACACCATCATGCATACACAAGGGAACACTACCTCCACCTCTAATTATTAAGGCACTGTGATCACCTAACATCACCTTACCCCCATAAGACTCAACTAGGGAGCTAAAACAAGATTTGTTAGGAGTAGCATGCATGGTACAACCAGAATCAAGGATCCAATCATTATCAAGAGGACCATCAGAACACATCAGTAACTTACAATCATTGTATTCCTGAGATTCAAACACAGCAGCAGTGTTATCAATTCCAGATTTATTGGCATCATCCTTTTTCTTTTTATGGCAATCTTTGATAAAGTGTCCTACTTTACTACAATAGAAGCAGGTTTTCTTCTTATCATTACCATTATTAGATCCTAAGGACTCTTTCTTTTTATCCTTATTATACTGTTTAAAATTCTTCTTATGTTTGCCATTAACCATTAGAACCTCAGCCTTAGAGTCAACTTTCTTATCTGAGTTCTTGCCTTTAAACACCTTTAGAGTTTCATTTTTTTCAGTCAAGGACTCAATGATCTTGTGCTTAGTTAAAGATTCATTTCCAAACTAAATAACATCTTTCAAGTTGTCAAACTGAGCAGGCAAAGAGTTAAGAAGGATAACAGCTTGGTGATTTTCTTTAATTTTTTTCATTACATCTTTCTAAATCCTGAGTCATCCTAAGAAACTTATCTAGGTTATCATTCAAAGTCAGATTCATGTCCATTTTATAGGTAAATAATCTGCACAGTAAAGATATCCTAGAAGGCATGGATTTAGTTAAGTAAAGAGATTCTAAACCTTCCCATAGAGATTTAGTAGTTTTGAAGTTTACCACCTGTCGAGCAACATCATCAGAAAATATGATCATGATCTCTGAATGAGCAATCTCATCCATCTCCAGCTGCCTAGCAGTTGAAGTCTCAACCATGTAATCACCTTTAATGGCTTTGGACACCTTTTCTTTGATCAATATGGCTTTCATCTTCACTTGCCACATTGCAAAGTCAGTGGTTCCATCAAATGGCTTCATCCTTATGTTGTTATCTGTCATGGTACCTGAATCAACACTCAAGTTAATCAGTTCACTTTTACAGTAGACAAAATCAAGGTAAAGCACTTCAGAGATTCTTGAAATTAACACAATAATCCAAGAAATCCTCAGGTAACTACTCAGATAGCTATGATAATCACAGTATCACAAAGATATCCCGAGTTACAATGCAAGTAGTTTAGATCTTACACAAAAGACCTAAACAGAACTACATGCAAGACAAGAAATGATCAGTCAACAAAAGTGAGCGGAAGCAAGATACCAGAAATCAATCAAAGCACCAAAGATCCCTAGAGATGAACTTCTAAAATCACACAAGATCCAGAAAGGCACAAAACAAGGGAACCTGACTTTGATACCAATCTGTGAGATCGATTAGTGACAGATCAAATAAAGAACACACACAATAGTAGCTGTAATGAACACAGGAGATGTTAACGAGGTTCGGACTCAGCCTATTCCCCGTGGCCTCAAGATAAGAGCCAAATCCACTAAGTAAAGGTGAAGGTCTTACAGAGAGCATACAACAACAACAGATCCAAACACAAAGGCTTACAACTACAGAAAACCAAAAGCAAACAAGAGATAGAAGAACCCCCTTTCATAGTCGTCGGCAAGACTTCGAACCCTAGCCCCGTTGAGCACCCGAGGTCGCGATCTAGAGCTTCTCCACTAGCCAAGACCTCCGTCTTCAAGCTTGGAACACCAACAACAAGATATTTGCTTCGGCGAAGAAGAAGAATCAAACTGTAAGGATAATTTCCATTGTTGGGAATTAGCCATTGTTAAACAGATCTTGTACTTAGGCTTATCTGGAAACTCGTTTATGATGTTTTGGGCTTTATGTGAGTCCAGTAGAAGATCAGGCCCAATAACGTAGCAGATGCCCATGACTCGACCCGACCCGCTTAAGGAAACCGGGGCTCCGCGTGTGAGTTGGAAGCTTGGTATATAAGCTCTCTAAACCCTTCTTCTGCCTCACTTCTTGCCTTGCTCGTTTCTGTTCATCCCAGAGAAAGAGAGAGATCTGAGAGAGAGTGTTCTTGAGGAAGATCAACGTTGGTGTGATTCTTCTTCTTCGCCGAAGCAAACCTCTTGCTGTTGGTGTTCCAAGCTTGAAGACGGTGGTCTTGGCTAGTGGAGAAACTCTAGATCGTGTCCTCGGGTGCTCAGCGGGTTAGGGTTTGTTGTCGTGCTGGTGACTGTGACAGGGGGTTCTTCTATCTCTTTCTTTCTTCTTGTTTCTGCAGTTGTAAGCCTTTGTGACTTCAGATCTGTTGTTTTTGTATGCTCTCTGTAAGACCGTCACCTTTACTTAGTGGATTTGGCTCTTATCTTGAGGCCACGGGGAATAGGCTGAGTCCGAACCTCGTTAACATCTCCTGTGTTCATTTCTCTTACTATTGTGCATGTTCTTGATTCGATCTGTCAACATTCGATCTCACATATTGGTATCAGAGCCAAGTTTCCCTTGTTTTGTGCTTTTCTGGATCTTGTGTGATTTTAGAAGTTCATCCCTAGGGATTTCTGGTGCTTTGACTGATTTCTGGTATCTTGCTTCCGCTCACCTTTGTTGACTGGTCATTTCTTGTCTTGCATGCAGTTCTGTCTAGGTCTCTTGTGTAAGATCTAAACTGATTGCATTGTAACTCAGGATATCTTGGTGATATTGTGATTACCAAAGCTATCTGAGTTGTTACTTGAAGATTTCTTGGATTATTGTGTTAATTTCAAGAATCTCTGAAGTGCTTTTCCTTGATCTTGTCTACTGTAAAAGTGCTCTGATTAACTTGAGTGTTGATTCAGGTACCATGACAGATAACAACATAAGGATGAAGCCATTTGATGGAACCACTGACTTTGCAATGTGGCAAGTGAAGATGAAAGCCATATTGATCAAAGAAAAGGTGTCCAAAGCCATTAAGGGTGACTACATGGCTGAGACTTCAACTGCTAGGCAGCTGGAGATGGATGAGATTGCTCATTCAGAGATCATGATCAGATTGTCTGATGATGTTGCTCGACAGGTGGTAAACTTCAAGACTACTAAATCTCTATGGGAAGGTTTAGAATCTCTTTACTTAACTAAATCCATGCCTTCTAGAATATCTTTACTGTGAAGATTATTTACCTATAAAATGGATATGAATCTGACCTTGAATGATAATTTAGATAAGTTTCTTAGGATGACTCAGGATTTAGAAAGATGTAATGAAAAAATTGAAGATAACCACCAAGTTGTTATTCTCCTTAACTCTTTGCCTGCTCAGTTTGAGAACTTTAAAGATGTTATTCAGTTTGGAAATGAATCTTTATCAAAACACAAGATCATTGAGTCCTTAACTGAAAAGAATGAAACTCTAAAGGTGTTTAGGGGTAAGAACTCAGATAAGAAGATTGACTCTAAAGCTGAGGTTCTTATGGTTAATGGCAAACCTAAGAAGAATTTTAAACAGTATAATAAGGATAAAAGAAAAGAGTCCTTAGGATCTAATAATGGTAATGATAAGAAGAAAACCTGCTTCTATTGTAGTAAAGTAGGACACTTTATCAAAGATTGCCATAAAAAGAAAAAGGATGATGCCAATAAATCTGGAATTGATAACACTGCTGCTGTGTTTGAATCTGAGGAATACAATGATTGTAAGTTACTGATGTGTTCTGATGGTCTTCTTGATAATGATTGGATCCTTGATTCTGGTTGTACCATGCATGCTACTCCTAACAAATCTTGTTTTAGCTCCCTAGTTGAGTCTTATGGGGGTAAGGTGATGTTAGGTGATCACAGTGCCTTAATAATTAGAGGTGGAGGTAGTGTTCCCTTGTGTATGCATGATGGTGTAGTTAGGACCCTTCAGAATGTTAGGTGGGTCCCTGACCTTAGGAGAAATCTGTTATCTGAGTCAGCCTTAGATGACCTTAAGTGTAAGATTGTTACTCAAAATGGAATAAGGGAAGTTATTAAAAATGGGACTACTCTTATAAAGGGAATTAAGAAAGGTGGTTTGTATCATGTTGTCATTTCACCCGAATTAAATCTCTCCTTTGATAATAATAATCTTACCTTAGATCAAACTAAGGTGTGGCACAGCAGAATGGGGCACATTGGTAATAAAGGCCTAAACCATTTACATAAGCTAGGTTTAATTAATAAAAAACCTTGTGACTTGAGTTTTTGTGAAGACTGTATTTTTGGTAAAAAGACTAATGACTCATTTGCCAGATCTACTTTTGTTGCTAGTGCTCCTCTTGAGTATGTGCACTCTGACCTATGGGGTCCAGCACAGGTAAGCACAGTAGGAGGTAAGAGGTATTTTATCTCCTTCATTGACCATTATTCTAGGAAAGTTTGGCTTTATCTGCTTAGAACTAAGGATGATGCCTTTAATGCTTTCAAGAACTGGAAAATAACAGTAGAAACTCAAACTGGTAAGAAACTTAGATGTCTTAGGACTGACAATGGTTTAGAATTCTGCAATCATGAGTTTAATAATTACTGTCACCAAATGGGAGTCAAAAGACACTTAACTGTGCCTGGAACTCCTCAACAAAATGGTACTGCAGAAAGGATGAATAGAACATTACTTGAGAAAACTAGATGCATGCTTGTTAGCTCAGGAATGAAACACTCATTCTGGGGTGATGCAGTTATGACTGCTGCCTATCTCATTAATAGGTCTCCCTCCTCTGTCATTGACTTTAAAACTCCACAAGAGATGTGGATGGGTAGAAAACCTAGTCTGACACACTTAAAAACTTTTGGTTGTACAGCTTACTCTCAAATTTCTCAAGGTAAACTAAAACCTAGGGCAATTAAGTGTGTTATGCTAGGTTACCCAAAGGGTGTAAAAGGGTACAAGCTACTTGTCTTACAACCTCATGGTCTAAAAGTTATAGTGTCAAGGAGTGTCACTTTTAATGAGAATGATTTCTATTTTAGAAATAATCTAACTGTTGCTACCAAGGTGACAGGTACCTCAGAAGATGGTGATGGAGATGAAGCTCTGTCAAGGCACTTCTACACTCCCACTGAGCCACTGCCCCCAGATGAAGAAGAGTTTGACATTGGCCAGCTGTCTCTCAATCAAGATGAGTCAAATGGAGGCACAAGTGAAGAGATGCCTAGCTCAAGGGAGACAAATGTTAGCAACTCAAGAGGGCAGGAAATAGAAAGTGATGAAAGAGATGGTGCAAATAACAATGCACAACAATTAAGGGGAGGAGAAAACAAGGAAGAAACTTCTAACTCTTTACACCCCTCTAGCTCTGATATGCATAATATTACTGATAATGTAGTGTCTGAACCTTTATCTGAAATGCATGACCTAGAGAATTATCAATTAGCTAGAGATAGAGTCCCTAGAGTTAGGATACCTAATAAGAAGTTTTCTTCTAATAATGTTGAGCATGTTATCTTGGCTGTTGTTGGCCTAGTTGATTATGCTTTCATTACAGCAAATGTAATGAAAGACCGTCACCTTTACTTAGTGGATTTGGCTCTTATCTTGAGGCCACGGGGAATAGGCTGAGTCCGAACCTCGTTAACATATCATGTGTTCATTTCTCTTACTATTGTGCATGTTCTTGATTCGATCTGTCAACATTCGATCTCACACAAACCAACGTCGATCTCCCTCAAGAATTCTCTCTCAGATCTCTCTCTCTCTTCTCTCGGATGAACAGTGACGAGCACAGATTAGAAGTGAGGCAAGAGTTAGGGTTAGAAGCTTATATACCAAGCTTCTAACTCAACACGCGGAGCCTCGGTTTCCTCCAAGCGGGTCGGGTCGAGATCTTGGGCATCTGTTACAGATTATGGGCCTAACCTTCTACTGGACCAACATCAAGCTCATTACAACATAAACGAGTTTCCTGGTAAGCCTAAGTACAAGATCTGTTAAAATGGCTAATTCCCAACAAAATGGAAATTATCCTTACAATTGCAATATGTGATCAGAGAATATAGATGTTCTTAATTACATTTGGTTTTCATTATTATGTTGATGATGATGTCGTTATTATGCATTAAGTACATTTATCTCTGGATTAGGGGAAACTATCTTAGCCAGTCAATAATCAAATTGTATACATTAAAAAAGTTGAAGAGTTCATTCTATTACCAATATGCAAAAAAGTGTTAAACAAACACTAATCTTCAAACCCTAAGCTACCTATAAAGATAAGCTGAAGACCCAGGAATTGCATAATTCTCTTGACAATGTTGGAATGAACAATTGATCATTTGAACAAAATCTAGACCATGTAACATGAGTTGGTTTGATACTTTGATTCAACTTGTATGAATGTCATAAAATGAAGTCTCGTACCACTATGCTCTAAATAATAGAAGCACAATGCACTAATCATTATCAATGTAAAACTGGAAATCAAGAACAAATGAATTATACTCGGAAGAACAATATAGTTTAAAATAACCTTGTCAAAAATTAATGTCAAGCAAGTCGTTGTAGTATAGTGGTAAGTATTCCCGCCTGTCACGCGGGTGACCCGGGTTCGATCCCCGGCAACGGCGCTTTTTTCTCTTTTGAGTTTTTGTCAGCTTATTCTGTTATTCATACGAATCATAGCACTCATTTTTGGCATCAACAATTGATGGAATTAAACACAAACTGAATAATTCAGAACTAGTCTGCATTTAGTGCAGATCTAATTCCATGTTGATCAATGACACAGAGAGATCAGAAAATCGGAAACGAAACAAGTCATTCGAATTCGAAAGGGGTTCCAAAATCATGAGGGTGAAGAACAGCAGTCGGATCCATAGCATGACAAGCCCTACAAGTCATAAGAAAGGAGGTGAAAACCCTGTGACAAAACCCTAATTTCTCCCGACTCACAGTCACATCCCTCCTCTTCTTAGACCCTAATTCTCCAGAATATCTCCTCCGCCTCGACCTCCCAGTAGTATCCATTACCGGCGCGGGGGGAATCAATTGCCAGGTATGAGATCCGCGCGCGAGCTTCTTCTGGAACGATTTCCGCTCCCACGAATCGCTTGCGCTGCTGCACGACGTCGTTCCGCTTCTGCTACTGCCTGTGCTGTTGCACCTTGAAGACATCAGGGAGCTTCCGATGCTGCTACCTCTGCTCGTCGTTGCCCTAGATTTGATTGGGAACGAGTGAGGAACGAGACGGCCGTTCAAGAACAATTCATCGGCCGGGGAGATGGATTTGTTCGGGTCGGAAGATGGAGATGTCGGTGTCATGCATTTGCATTCGAATTCGAATTCGTACTCCTTCTCCATTCAACACGAATTGGACTTCGATGTGTGATTTTCAATTCTCCTCTCTCCACTCTTCTTCTGCTCTGTATTTATAGGATATAGGAACGTCGTTATTTCACTTTCTAAGGAAATTTTCACAAAACAACCACTATTATGTTATTTTTACAAAATTGTCCTTTCAAAACAAAAAATGGCTCATTATACGATGACCTATACGGCCAAAAACGGGTTAAGTAACCCTTTTTACATTTTGAGTTGTATTTTCTAACCCTAAAAATTTCTAGTGTGGTAACTAACCTCTTAGGTTGATGACAGTTTGAGTTGATGACAGTTTGGTTTGATGACAATAATTTTTTTGATGACAGTAATTTTTTTGACGACAACAATTTTGTTGATGACAGTAATTTTTTTGACGACAACAATTTTGTTGATGACAGTAACTTTTTGATGACAACAATTTATTGATGACAGTATTTTGATGGCAGTAACTTTTTTATGACAATTTGATAGTTTTGATTAATACATTTTTTGATGATGTTAGTTTGCCTAATGACATTTTTCATCACATTTTTATTACAGTTTTTGTCATCTACGTTTAATATTTGTCCAAAATAATGTGTTGTTCAAAGTATTGTCATCGTAATTAAATGAAAGGTAAATCTGCACTTTCTTGTCCATTTGACCACAAAATAAAGGAGAATATGCAATAATACAAAGACATTATCACCGAACATAGGAATCAATAGGAAAAACTGCACAGAGAAAACTGTCATGGATGACAAACGAAGGCGATGACAACATCATCGAACCTAGAAAACAGTGATTGAAGCTAGTCGAGGTGATGAACGAAGGCAGCGTTTATGGAGAAGAGATTCCAACAGAGGCAGAGCTTCAGTCCTCTGATCTCGAGATGACAAAATTGTCGATGACGTGACAGGATGACAGATACTGTAAATCTTCATCTTCATCCTTTGATTCTGAGATCCACCGAGAGAGATGGAGGAGAAGAGATTCCGACAGAGGCGGAGCTTCGGTCCTCTGATCCTGAGATGACAGAATTTGACGATGACAGATGACATGATGACAGAAACTGTAAATCTTCATCTTCATCCTCTGATTCTGAGATACACCGAGAGAGATGGCGAAGAAGATCCACATCCCGATCTTCTCTTTCCTCCTCTTCGCTTCCTTATCCTTCTAATGTTACTGTTTGATTGCAGAACCAAGCATGATGATGACAATATCAAAACTATTCGAGCTCAGCCAAGATCTGAAACTTCTGAAATTCCAAGTCAAAATTAAGATTCCAAATCTGCATTTTAAACTCTAAACAGATCAACGAACATCAGTTATAGACTCAAGAACATACCTAGTTTCTTAGCGAGTCGCATCAGCAGGATCCTTGACGTCGGAAGGTGTAGCTCCTTGACGCCGGATTCGTGGCTTTCGAACTTCTTGGAGCAAAAAAGGGAGAACTCCTAAAGATTTTGTCCTTGTCGGAGTCCAATTTCTTCATCATTCGAGCGTCCTCCTCGGGCGATGAGTCAGATCCCAGGGTGGCGAGCTCGGTGGCGCTGATCCGGTCGTCGTTGTCTTGAAAAGGAGGCCAAGATCTGCAAAACGCGCCGATCCAAGGAAATGGCACCAGATCTGGTTCAGTGCCTTTGAATGAAGCTAAATCGATGGAATTGAAGGTCGAATTCCGCTTCTTGCCGTATTCAGAGGCTGTCAATGGACGGATAGCAGGGCTAGGGCGTGTGGCGTTGATTATGGTGGAGTTGCAGACTGAGGAAAGGTTGAGCAAGGCGAGGATGAAGATGGAGCGTGGAAGAGGAAGAAAAAAAATGACGGCTGTTTCATAATAGGTTAGGTTAGATAAGCATCTAGGTTAGATAATTGAATTAAATAAAGGAGGATTAGAAAACCCTCGTAATATGTAGAAGGTGTTATTGGGCCCCGTATTGCGCCTATACGGAGTATTAAATAAAACCATAGCCCGTTAGCTCAAGTGTTCCCTCTAGATATGAAGGATATAAAAAGAAGTAAGACGTAGAAAAAAAGATATAAAGACGGAGAAAGAGAGACAAAAGACATGTCATAAAAAGACAGGTAACCACCATAATTAATAGGGGTTTTTGCAGAAAACCATCCGCTATTTGTCGGAATTTGCAGGTAATCACCCGCTATGAACGTATTTATTCCAAACCACCCAAATTGTATCATTTTCTTACAATTCACCACCCCCTGACATTTTCCGTTAGATATTCTGTTAAAACTTGTGAAATTACACTTTTACCCCTCCATTTTTACAGAAAATAACAAGTTTGAAAGTTATGGGGAAATTTTTGTAATTTCCTTAAAACGGATTGAAACCTAGTTCATCTTCTTCCCCAAATCTCAATCTCCACCTCCACCTCCATCCCTGAAACCTGTATCTCAATCTTGGACAGTCTGAAAGAGTTCAATGAGTAGCCAAGCATGTCGATTCTGCAAGCCCAAAAGGAATATACTCTTCAATTTCTTTCTTAATCTCCACTTTCCCCTCAATTCCCAACTCTCCTCCTCGGATGACCAGCGCCAGCAGCTGCCTGAGAACCGCCACCGCCGCAGCGCGATCGCAAGCCGCCGTATGTGATTTCAGCGGCACAATCCACTTCCCATCCTCCAACTCGTACAATTTTGCCTAGAAAACATCCGGCGAAAGCTCTGAATCATTCGCCCAGGGGTTGACATTAATCTCGTGCTCTAGAATGTTCTGGAATACTGAGAGTGAAGAGGATTCGCTGAGGCGGAGGATCTCGAGCGTTGACTGAAGGTCAATCGTTTTGACCTCGAGTGAGGGAGATTGAGGGACGAGGAAGGAGAAGGTTTGGGAGTAAGGATCGAGATGAAGCTTTGAGCGGAGGATTGGATGGGAGATTTGGAGATTGTGGAGGGAGGTTTGGAGGATAGGGATGGGAGGGGGTCTGGAGAGGAGGAGAGCAAGAATTGTAATGTCGGTGCCGCCGGGAACCGCCTTGCACCAGCTGTTCTCGTTGCCCCTACTGCCCGTGAATCGGCGTTAGACATGGCCAGGACAGTGAATGATAGAAAGGCGACAAGACAATAATGAGAAGAAGAAGATTGAGATACAGGTTTCAGAGATGGAGGTGGAGGTGGAGATTGAGATTGAGATTTGGGGAAGAAGAAGATGAACTAGGTTTTCAATCCATTTTAAGGAAATTACAAAAATTGCCCCATAACTTTCAAACTTGTTATTTTCTGTAAAAATGGAGGGGTAAAAGTGTAATTTCACAAGTTTTAACAGAATATCTAACGGAAAATGTCAGGGGGTGGTGAATTGTAAGAAAATGATACAATTTGGGTGGTTTGGAATAAATACGTTCATAGCGGGTGGTTACCTGCAAATTCCGACAAATAGCGGGTGGTTTCCTGCAAAAATCCCTAATTAATATTGTTACATTTCAAATTAATGCCTAGAATTAGTTTCTCATAATATATTTTACTGATTTACTCTTTAGAAAAATGTCCTTATGTTTTTTTTAAGATATACTAATGAGATATAGAGGAAAAGGATAATTGTGATTTATTTTTGTTTGAAGGAATATTAAATGTAGGTGTTGGTTCGAAGACTCACAATTTATTAAATGAGCCCAAATTTGTAAAAAAGGGGCACTTTTGTGAAAGACGAAAAATGCAGGCGTTTTATTAAGAATTACTCCCTCTGTCCCAAAATATAAGGGACATTTGGTTTTCTGACACTATTCACCAGTTAAGAGAATCTTCTCATTTTCTTCTAATGTGTAGGAACAAATATAGGCATGTGAGATCTTATTTGATTCGTCTCAACGAGTACTTTTTGACAATATATAAAAATTATAATTTTTTGTTTGCTTTCGGTTGAAGGGGAAAGTGAAGATAGGTCCCACATCTCACTTGGGTCAATCATGGTCAAAGAGGCTTACTATCATTGCCAGCTTATCTTACAATCAATCCATATTATGGTAATTACAACACTAAATGTGCAAGGAAGGTACGTTTTCCAGATTAGAGATCTAATTGTTAATTCCAAGTGTAGATCACAAAGGCAACGAATGAGTCTCATTATGGAGACAAGGTTTGTACAAATCGTATATTGTAAGATCAAACTGTTCCCTATAAACCTACTTCAATCCAACACATTTTGGTGTTGAATGTTAATCAAGTGAACTTTTGCAACTCATGGATTCTTCATTGACTCCAACTACATGCATGAAATTCAACCCAAAAAAAACTACATGCATTATAATTGAATTAAGTTTGTAGATAGCAGGAGAAAAGATGTTATACATGGTAAAATTGAGGAGATTATTATGCGGACACATCGCAGGAATCTAAAATTCGATGATTTTGGTATACGGAGTATGTAAATGAGACTTTTGAAAAAAAGATCTATAGAAATGCCGTACTTGACCCTATTGTCGTTCACCGATGCATTGACACATATGACAAGTCCTTTGTGGATGGAGGAAATATGTGTGTTCGTGATTAAATATGGTTTATGGTACAAGATAACAGAGTTTTTTCCTTCTCTTTTTTGCATATCTCGAGTTGTTTCTTCCTACCTAGTCGCTAGAGGATGTATTTGTTCTGAATAGTTCAAGGCCGAAATGTACATCTTCGCTCTTCATACACTGCCTAGACGGCGTCTATACTAGACATCGTTGTTATATGTTGCATCTTATCAAAAGTTACTTACATTTGGAAACGGAAATACTCTCTATTATGAATCCATGCGTTTGGTTTTCTAATTTATAATTTATTATGTGTAGATTTGCAAATGATTCTTATCCGGCCAATAAGATAATTCTTGTGTACCATATTATATGATACTAATTGATTTAGAATTTCTTAAACATTTATTAAAGAGATTGTAATCATAGTTTGACCGGTCTGTGAGAATAGGCTTCCCACATCGGAAGTTGAGATAATAATAGCTCACTATATAATATCATGGATTACTCCTCCTATTGCCAATTGGTTTTAGGATGGAACCCCATGGGCTTATATTGTGGGCTCAATGCGCATATGCGCTAATATATACGACCCCCGTGTTTATCGGCCCACCGGACTTTATCACGGTCAAATTACTATAATTCTAGCGCAAAACGGGGCCCTTTGCCCCTATTTAGAAAACAGGAGGGTTTTTTAACATTACTCCATTTAATTTGAGGAAACTAACTTTTTTCTAACCCTAACCCTAATCTAATTCTTCTTCTCCTTCCCTTTTTTTCCGCCTCCACTCTCATTCCATACCATATCCCTCTCTTCTCCTTCATCGGCTCCGAATCCGATACGCTCTCCCTATTGCTCACTCCTCTCCCAACTCGCCTCCTCTCTCTCTATTTCTCGGTGCCACCGCCACGACATCGAAGTCACGGATTCGTGCAGATCTCGCCATGGCCACTCTATCTCCGCAACCACGATTGTCGTCGATCTTCGCTTTGCCTCTTCCTCCTGGAAAAACTTCGAGGCTCATCGGTGGCCATTGGTCTCTCATTTCGCCTCCATCATCCGGATCCTTGCAGATCTCGGCTTCCACGATCTCGCCATGGCTGCTCACTCCTTTCCAGTCATGACTTTTGTCGTTATCCTCACAATTACCTACGAAAGTTGATCTACAGAACAAATGTTGAGCCGATCCTCCCATGTCGTTGACTCACTGTCATAATCGTCGTCAACGATGGAGGAGAAGGGAAGATGCTCTTGAACTGAACTTTGTCATCCAGTCCTACTAGTAACTGCTAATATTGCCTCACTGAACTCTGTGCCATCAAGATGCTCTTGGAGTATACAAAAAACTTGCAGGCATATTTGATGCATTGGAAAGGTATGATTATGAGAACTATCATCTTGACGGCAATTTAATTTGACCTCTTTTACTTATGTGTGCAGTTGAACTCCTTTTAATGTCATCATAATAGACATTTCTTCATTCTCATCAGGATTGAGAGATAATTGATTGAGTTGAAGGAGGAAGAAGAAGTGAGGAAAGGAAAAAAAAATTGATTGGGATGGAACTGTCATCAACAGATCATGATATGTAATAGATTGATTATAAGAACTATCATCTTGATGACAATTTAATTTGAAATGTATGTTGGCATCTTGGTAGTCATGGTGATTTGATACGTTTTGTAGGTGGGATGACAATTTGAAATGTGTATCTTTATTTTGTTAGTCATGATGATAGTTTTTTTAGTATTTAGTTTGATATTTTGTACGTTTGATGATAATTTTAAATATTTTGTAGTTGTGATGACAATTTAACAATTCTGATGAATGCTTTAATTAGTTGTGATGATTAAAGTTATAGTAAGTCAAACTGTCATCCAAATTGTCAAACTGCAATATAATTATGATGACACTTTGACAATTTGTGTCGCACTCGGATGACACTTCATGTCATCGGAGTTTTTTCATTAATTTGACGATGACAATATTAATTATAGGATGTCAAAAATTGTAATCAAATATGATAAAAATGTTATAAACGCAAACTGTCATCAACTAAACTATCATCATCAGAACTGTCATCAACTAAACTTTCATCATCAGAATTTGATGACAGTTCTGTCATCAATGAAAATTACTGTCATCAATAAAAATTATTGTCATCAACAAAAAAACTGTCATCAACACAAATTGTCATCAACATAAACTGTCATCAACACAAACTGTCATCAACACAAATTTTCATCAACAGAAAATGTTAGTTTCCACACTAGAAATTATTAGGGTTAGAAAATACAACTCAAAGCGCAAAAAGGGTTACTTATCCCAATTTTGGTAATTGTAGAGCCGTCCCTAAAATTTGTTTCATGCCGGGAAGATACTCAACAACTTGTAAATTATTCTCTATAATATAAGTTGGAAATACTCCTACAAAATATCTCTTCATTGGTCTAGTTTAAATCGATGTAATACCCTTTAAGCGTTTTAGATGAAAGTTTCGTTCAACAATGTATATAGAATGAGATCATTCGGAGAATTTTCTTTCACTTTTAAGTGTTGCTCGTAAATTGAATGATGGAAGACCGAAAAATTCCATACTACTGTATGCCTCTATGCAAATATGCATCAATACACTTATCCATTTATCATCATGCTAGTTGTCCACTAATTGTTTAATAAAAAAAAAGACAGATTTTCTACTCGTGAATAAATAAGTACGGTATAAGTACTTTCTGATATACTAATTAGACGAAAATACGCACCCATTTGTGAAGGTGCAATGTCTCCTATTAAGGCTTGCACGACCCTACAAAACTCTTAGTTATATGATCATGTTATAGGGACCACCCATCATCCCCATTTCACCTCTAAATCCTAATTATCTCTCTATATCTTTCATCATAATAACCTTGACTTTTTATGCTATTATCACGGGGAGTGTTTTCTTTGTTAAATCTACTAAGCTCTATTATCAAGTCATGCGCTGAATTTGCACAACGATTTTTATAACTATGTATATAATTTATAAACACATATAAATAACTTTAATATAAATAAAAATATGTATTATATACGGAGTAATTATATTTAATTTAATTGATTTTTAAATCAATACTATATAAATAAAAAATTCAATTGATTTATAATCTTTTATATTGATATACATTTAAATAAGGAAATCATATTAATAGATTTAGAATAGTGATCTTTGTATATATATTTTAATTCATTTGTGTTACAATAAGAAAATGATATCATTAGAATTAAGTTAATTATCTTTAAACATATATATTTAATTTCATTTTTAAAAAAAATGACATGTGTCAAATGATGACGTGACATAGATTATTGATGAGTAGATGACGTGACATAGTTTATTGATGAGTATAGTGTTTTGCTTTAATAATTATTCAGAAATTATTTTATTTTCATGAAATGCATATACCTAGATTGTCAAATGATGAGCACCACAACTATTGGGGCAGTATAATCAATGTAGAATTTAGATCGTGAACTAGATTGAATTCTTACCAAGAATGGTAGAATATAGAAAGAAGAGATTGAAGGAGGAAAGCTCTCAGTGCTAGTGTATTCGATGTTGTTCTGAGTACAATACAACTTGATTACAGTAAACAACAATAAAGAAGCCTTATATACTAAAGCCCCTAATGCATATAGCGCAGGAATATTAATACAAGTAATCCTCACTCTAAGACTATAAAACTCAATATCCTCCCTCAAGTTGGAAACTCATTGATTCCTAACTTGACACTTAGGTATAGATGCTCTTGCTTCCCCAATGCTTTGGTCATGATATCAGCACTCTGTTGGCTTGTTGGAACATAAGTTGTCTGAATAAACCCATCTTGCACCTTTTCTCGAATGAAATGAGCATCTATCTCAATATGCTTTGTTCTCTCATGAAAACAAGAATTGACTGCAATTTGTTGAGCAACTTTATTATCACAAAATAAAGTGATCGGGCGAGGTACTTCAACAAACAGATCTCCCAGAATATAACTAATCCAAACCAGCTCACAAGCAGTAAATGCCATGCACCTATATTCTGCCACTGTGCTAGACCGACTGATTGTACCTTGTTTCTTTGATTTCCAGGATATTAAAGACTGCCCCAGGTACACACAATACCCCGACACTGATCTCTTGGACGTTTTGCAATTTCCATAGTCTGAGTCTGAGAACCCTGTAATCCTTAGATCTTTCCCAGCTGGATAGAACAAACATTTGTTCATTATACCTCTTAGGTATCTCAGTACATGCACTGCTGCCTGAAAATGTGGCTCTCTTGGTTGGCTAACAAACTGAGAAAAATGTTGTACAACAAAGGAGACATCTGGCCTGGTCAAAGATAAATACAACAATCTATCAATGATCCTTCTGTATTGCTCCCCCTCAGGAAGTAGGTTCCCTATTTCAGCTTTCAACTGCAAACCAACAGGTAGTGGTGTGCTTGCAGGTTTGGCTTCCAGCATTTTTGTAGCTTTCAAAGTATCCATGATATATTTTTGCTGACTAAGATATACTCCTGCCTTTTCCATGAAAATCTCCATGCCCTGAAAATACCTAGCATCACCCAAATCCTTTATAGTATAAGACTGATGCAGAATATCTTTCACCTTCTGAATCCCTTCTGAATCTGTACCTGTGATGAGTATATCATCCACATATGCTAGGACCACTAGAAATGACTTCCCTTCATTCTTAATGAAGAGAGAGTAGTCATTATAGGACTGCACAAACCCCCATACTCTTCAGTGTTCCAGTCAACTCCAGATTCCACTGTCTTGAAGCTTGCTTCAACCCATACAGTGACCTTTTTAGTTTACACACCTCACCAGTGCTGCCTTTGTCATACCCTTCTGGTAAATGCATATAAATATCCTCCTCGGGATATCCATGCAAGAAGGCATTATTTACAATCACATGATGTAAGGGACAACCCTTTGCATTAGCTAATGCAATGATAATCCTGACTATGGGCATCTTGGCAACTGGACTAAAGGTATGCCTATAGTCTTTTCCCAACTTTTGGTTGTATCCTTTCACAACCAATCTGGCCTTATGCCTCTCTATAGTTCCATCTGGTCTAAATTTAACTTTGTGGACCCATTTAGAACCTATAGCCTTCTTTCCTGGAGGCAGTGTTGTAAGTTCCCATGTCCCATTCTGCTCTAAAGCTTCAATTTCTTGTCTCATAGCATCTTCCCACTCGGGGATTCCCTGAGCAGCTCTGTATGAGACTGGTTCACTAGGGCTCAATACTTTCTCCATTGAGGCACAAAAACACTGATAATCCTTTAGCCCATGAAGTTCACCTCCCACTGTCATCACATAATCTGAAGTCCATCTAGGTTGTTGTGTTTCTCTCTAAGATCTTCTTAATCGAGCTTCTTGGTTTATCTCTGCCTCATACACTTCTTCTTCTGATGTAGCTCCTTTATTATCAGATATAGCAGCCTCATCACCATTACCAATAATAATAACACTAGGTAAGATAAGATCCTCATGTACATGAAAGTCAACAAATGTCTCTTCCTGGCTTTCAACAGGTATATTTTCTGTGGATTTGGCAATATCCTCCTTGAAGGGAAAAATATCCTCACAAAACAAAACATCTCTGCTAAGACATACTTCCTTTCTAGCCAAGTCAAAAACCTTGTAGCCCTTCTGATTAGTGGGATATCCCAACAAGATACACCTCTTTGCACGTGGATCAAACTTATCTCTTCCTCTCTTTGTTGTTCCCACATAACACATACATCCTATAACTCTCAGATTGTCATACACTGGTGGTCTCCCAAACAATACCTCAAAGGGGGTTTTCCAATTAATGCTCACGAGGGGCATTTTATTGATGAGATATGTGGCTGATAGGATACATTCTCCCCAAAATGCTTAGGCAGTCCAGCATGAAAACTTAAAGCCCTAGCAGTGTCTAATAAGTGCATGTGCTTTCTTTCTACAATTCCATTTTGTTGTGGAGTGTAAGGCATGGACTTTTGATGTATTATCCCAAGGCCAGCAAAGAACTTTCTGCATTCTTCATTAACCAACTCTATCCCATTGTCAGATCTCACTACTTTTGACACTTTGCCAAACTGGGTTCTCACCATAGCAACAAAATTGTAAACAATACTAGCTACTTGTTGCTTACTATGAAGCAAATAGGTCCAGACATCCATACTGTAATCATCTACTATGGTAAAGAAATACTTTCCCCCATTAAGACTTGGAATGGAAAAAGGTCCCCATGTGTCCATATGCAGTAAATCAAAGCATTCAATGGTTTTGCTGTGACTAGCTACAAAGGGCAACCTATGAAACTTTGCCAATTTGCAAGTATCACAGAAGTTATCCTTCATAACAACTTTCTCATAACTAGGCACATGAATAATGCTATGGTAAGAAATGTGACCTAATCTATGATGCATAAGCTGCGAGTCTTTATTCCTATCTGTTGTGAAACAAGCTCCTTCCTTTCCTGACTTTTCACCACTGCTCGTTTCCATCTTGTACACACCTCCACATGCTTTCCCTGTAGCTACAATCCCCTTATCAAAAAGGTCCTGTAATACACATGAAGTCTCATCAAACCAGGCTCTCAATTTTCTTTGCTTGATGACTTTGCTAACAGATAACAAGTTGAACTTAAAATCATGAACTAGCAACACATCTTCTAACACAAGACTCTCTCCCAAAACAGCTCTACCATACTGTGTCACTTTCTTAATGGTCTCATCTGGCAATCTAATGGAGATAAAGGCATGACCTCATTTCCTTTGTGCATCCTCATGATCTCCTGTTACATGGCCTCAACAAACACTGGATCAAGGCTACTGACCCTGTCATCTGTTTGTGTTCCAAGAGGAGATTCTTGACTGATCGTGGCTGCCATCTTGGATCCTCTCCCCTTTTTCTTTCCTTTGTACCAATCTGGGTACCCAATGACTTCAAAATAAGAATCTGCACTGTGACCATCCATGTTGCAGATAGAGCAATATTTCTTCTCACCATTGCCTCCCTTTCTTCCTTCTCTTCTATTACCTGATTCTTTGAATCCATATGTTCCTGCTGAGAATGCCATGGGATCCGGCACTGTTGTGTAAATCTGTCTCTGCTTCTCCACTTGAAGAACCATGTAGTAGGCCTTGTTGAGCGTGGGAATCGGATCCATAGCCAGGATCTGGCTCTTAATAGGATCAAATTCTCCATTCAGATTTACAAGGAAATGTAAGACCCTGTCTTGATTCTCCAATTCAAGCACCCTTTCCATGACTTTGCAAGAGCACTGTGGGATATGCCTACATACGCACGAAGGGAACGTATTCATACATTGCAATTCATCCCAACAACGTTTTAATTTCGTATAGTAGCAGATTACAGACATGCTACCTTGAACGATCTTCATCAGTTCTTGCTTGAGATTGTAAAGAATTGGGGCATTACATTGGCTTTACCTGTCGACAATCTCCCGCAATAGTTCGTATGTTGAATTCATCAAGATGAAAGAATCGCCCAATTCTGTTTCCATTGAGCTCAAGATCCAACACGCCACCATTTCGTCACAACGAATCCACCTCTGCAAATCCTTCGAATCAGGCGCTGGTCGTGGGATCGTACCATCGACAAACCCTAGCTTCATCTTCGCCCCCAGTGCCCTGCGCATTTGGCGACTCCAAACAATGAAATTCAATCCATTGAATTTCATATGCGTGAGCTGAGCATCCGGATTTTCGAAATTTCCAATCGATAAAGGATCATTAGAGTTCATCACTCCCAGTTGATAGAGTTGTTCATTCGCTACCACCATTTCCTTCGACATCCTCTGCTTCTTCTGCAACTAATCGAAAGAACAAGAATCTCGAGTCTGAAATTCTTCAGAGGTCAATCTCTCTCACTCAGTCTAGATCTTGTACTTGCTCTGATATCATGTAGAATTCAGATCGTGGACTAGATTGAATTCTTACCAAGAATGGTAGAATGTAGAAAGAAGAGATTGGAGGAGGAATGCTCTCAGTGCTAGTGTATTGGATGTTGTTCTGAGTACAATACAACTTGATTACAGTAAACAACAATAAAGAAGTCTTATATACTAAAGCCCCTAATGCATATAGCGCAGGAATATTAATACAAGTAATCCTCACACTAAAACTATAAAACTCAATAATCAGGCCCATAGTATTTGTGTCTACGGCCCATTTTTAGGCCCTTACTAAATACAGCTCGGGCGTTTACCCAAATAACTCCCGGCCCCTCGCGTAACGCGAGGGAGCGACATCTCGCAGAACGCGAGGGTTTTTTCCTATAAAAGGGGAAAAAACCATACTTCTGCTCATTTTTACATTCTGCCGCCGCGTTTTTCTTCTTCCCTTATGCTTTCTAATGTTGATTCTAGATGAATATATGTTGTTAGTATATGAAGTTGCATATTATATGATGTTCTGATATTGAATGTTGATTTAGAAATGGTTGTATATAGTATTAGGTTCCTTGGAATGGATGAAAGATGATGATTTTTTATTATGGTTGATGAGTGGATGTTTTTTTTATGTTGAATAGGTCAAATTCATTAGGGTTAGGGTTTTTGATTAGGCTTTACATTTTATTTAGGGTTTTGATGTTTATTTGGTAATTTACTTAAATTGATAGGTTTTTGAGTTAAAATATTGAATTTATGTTGAATATGTGTTGAAATGTCGCCGGAAACTGGCCGGAATGAATGAAATGACCGGAGAAGAAAGTGTGAAGTCACGCGTCACGCGTGACATCACACTTCGCGTTACGCGAGAATGGTGCCCTCGCGTAACGCGAGGAATTTCCATAACTGACAATTCCCCCTTCTGCAGAACATGTGCATTCTGCACATTTTTATTCTGTGTTTTTTTTCTGCATTCGTTTATTTATTGATTTTACATTGTATTGATTTAAAGTAATGGATCATCCTGGACGTTCAACTCGTCGGAAAAACCGGAATATTGTGAGGGAAGAACCACCGGTTGAAAAAGGAAAAGGGAAGAGGAAAACAAAAAAGACAACACCCGTTGAGCTGTTCCCTGAGGGACTCCCTGACGTTGAGCTGAACCCTACTCCCTCACACGTTGAGTTGTACCCTGATGGACTCCCCGACGCATATCTGGAGTACAGTGGTAGGCATAGTTATGGTGGGGCAGACTGTTCTCAGTACAGTGTGTCAGGTCCACAACATTCATATCAGGGGTGTTACCTTGCAGGTGGTTGGGACATTTTTTCTCAAGATAGTTATTCTTGTGGACAAGTTGAGGGTGGCTCAAACAATTTCATTCCACAGGGTGCAATAGTGGACATTGGACAGGGGTGGGGTGGACAAAGTTGGGGCAGTGGAAATGGTGAGGGATATTTTGGATTGGTTTGTTTGTTGGATTGTCTATGTTTGTTGGATATTTTGAATTTGTTTTTTGGATTAGGTATTGATAATGTTAGTTTTTTAAAATGGTAAAAGCTGCACAGGATTGTTCTTAGCCGTTTACAAGGCCAAGTTTATGGAGAAAGGAGTTGGTTGTCTCATAAACAACCTATGCGGCCAAACAACTTGTCTTCTCCAACGGTTAGAAATTGCGTAATCCTCTGTTTTTACTGTTTCTTCTCATTTCCCTTTTAAATTTAAATATCAGTGTTAGAGGGTTCTTAACTTTGTTTGGGAGCACAATACCACATTTACAACCTTTGTTTTGGATAAAGTGTCTCGCAGAACGCGAGGTTAGTGCATCTCCCGTTACGCGAGGAAAGCCATAGCCAACTTCTCGCTCTCAGTGAACTCGCACGGTTAGTGGCACGATTTGTGAATCTCGCGTTACGAGAGGTTCATTGTCCTCGCAGAACGCGAGGAGTTGCATCTTTTCCAAATTGTCCATTACACCAGTTCCTGTTTCAAAATTGAAAAAACCATGCTCTAGTACAACATTACATTACAAATTCAGCGAATAAAACATAAATTCAACTATGTTAAACTAAAGGCGGCACATCGATGTGCCACAAGATCGTGCAAACAATGAACATCATATTCCGCGTTTCGCCACCAAGGAGTAAACACAGGAGGTAATGAGCAGTTTTCTTGAAGACGCAACTACAATAAAACAACAACGTTAGGAAGTTGCATATTAGTATGTAATTCAAAAGAAGATTAGAAACTTACCGGAACAAAATGTTTCTCCCTCTCAATATATAATAAGCATATCGTGTTAAGTGTGCACCCTGGTTGAAACCAAGTAGGAAGTTGTAGAGGAAGGAATGTGTAGTTAGCGTTTTTTCCCACCATTACGAACACTACGTTGTATGTGGATGCCACAAGACATCCCATTTCCGGGGTTGCTAGCCAATGATCTTTTGGAGCCATTCCTATTCCTTGCCATGTAAGTTGGTATAGGACGCTCTCCACTCGCGTTACGCGGGAATGTGTACTCCTCGCGTTACGTGGGAATGTGCATTACAGAAGCTCCTATTCTCAAAATTAGAAGGTAGACATAAATTAGAGAACATACCTATTTGTCGTGTTATTCCCGAGAGTGAAGACGTTATCCGTCCATGCTGAAACAAGTCTTTCCCTGTAAGGATTTAGCCAACTCTTTCTCACGTAGTTCAATACGGTTGGATAAGCTCCCCATTATTTCTCAAGTGTCTTCAACTTTTTGTTGTAACCTCCTTCAATGGTTTGTTTGAGAAAGTCATAATAATCATTAGAAATTTGAATCCTCAATGCTTGTGTGCCCATAGCTATCTTGCCTTTTGCCTCTATGTTCTTCCTCACATGTCGTCTACATAAGAGAAACTTTGCATTTAGCCATAACATGTTCGTTGCATTCATAAGAGCCGTCTCACTGTCGATGACGAAGCAAGTAGGCGATGCTCCTATTCTCAAATACATCGTCTGCAACTGCTGCAACGCCCACAAATAACTGTCCTCGCTCTCGGCCTCTAACCATACCCCACATACAACAAATGTTTCCATGTAGAAGTCAAACCGACTATCTCCAGGAAGGGAACATTGTACCTTTGACCAAAATACAGAAAGATTACACCTTTAATTAAGAGTCTTAAATGTTTCTACTGCGGAATAGCATCTGTAATGCACTTTCTCGCGTACCACGAGGACACCACACCTTGCGTAACGCGCGAATTTACTCTATTCCAGACGCGGTGTTTTCCAAAATGCAGAAATACTGAATCAAGTACATTCCTCGCGTTACGAAAGGTGTGGTGTTCTCGCGTTACGCGAGAGGTGTTTTTTACCACATATATTAAATTTTTCATGAATTTTAAAATACAGCATAAAAACAGAATGATAAATACTTACTTGTTCGTGCTATAAGTCGAATCCAACAAAAGGACATATGGAAACGCCTTTAAGAGCTTCATTGATTCAGGGCTAGCAAAGAACAAGTCGCCTATTGTAGAAGGTTTTTTTGCACTTGGCCTATACTCCATGAAGTAGTTGTTCTCTTTGCATTGGTGAAAGAATTCTTGAACCACGGTTCTACCTTTCATTTCGTCTTCCCTAATATCTTTTACCAAGTTGTACACTTGTCTCTTCTTTGTGCAACTTCCGGGATCCATGTTTATCTCATTGTAAATCTGATTTGGAGAACAGTGAGAAAGTACTATCTCACGAACCATTTTCTTTTGATCAGGGGTGGGCCTCCCAGCAAATGCATTCCCGACCAAAGTATCTCCAATAGGATGGTTGTGCAAACCACAAACAACTGTTACTCTCCAATTTTCTTCAATACGGTTCTCCATGAGCTTCAACTGAAATGGACACCCCGTTTCTTTCTCTTTGTGTTTGTTCTCACTCCGAGACCTTTAGGCTTATAACTTCCCCCTTTCTCACAAATGATTTGAACCTTTCCACTTTGCCCCGGTTTAGATGGTACACTCCTTCCAATAGAGATCATAAACTTATGTTGCTTTGCAACATTCAACGCCCACAAATGACCAATCTCCTTAGAGGCAAACACTTGCTCCGTGGTGAAATATTCCGAATAATCCCTAGAAACAACATCTTCCTCACATACGGGTCTATGAAACTTTGGTGCAATGCGTAAAGAAGGAAGAAACCACATCTCCTCTCCTACGTTTGTAGGTGGGTTAGCAAACTGTGAATTAAACACATCATAGCTTGATGACACTTCATATGTACATGGCAATTCATAAGTAGATGGCACGGGCAATTCATATGTAGATGTCATGGGCACTTGATAAGTAGATGGAACGGGCAATTCATATGTAGATGGTTGATGATAATCACCAAAGTCAATCCCTAAATCAAATGACGGTGGCGAAACGGGCACCGTATTTTGCAAGGGGTAGGTGTAGTCATTCAACTGGATTGCATTCAATCCAGTGAACAAAGAAAAATTCACTTATACACAACAAAGAGTTAATACTCTGTAATGTGCAATTTCTCGCGTTCTGCGAGGGAGGCAATCTCGCGTTACGCGAGGTGCTCTCTCTTGCAGAGCGCGAGAAATTGCTAAGGTACAAACACATTGAAACGGGGTCATTTAACATAAACACGAACAAATGTAAATTTTCTACATTAAAAACCCTAAAAGCATAAACCCTAAACAAAATAAGGTTGAAGAACAAAACTTTTGGACATTATATGCAAAAGTCATCTCTTCAACACTTACTACTACTACATTTAACATGAAATACAACATAATAACTTTATTTTATCTCTTAATGGTGCAAAACAAATTAAAATTCAAAAATTAAGTAAGAACATGACCTCATTTGCATTGTAACTTGATGAACCACCATCTTCATTCCTTCCTTTGTTGAATTCCTCTTCATCTTCCATTGTTTTTGGTGTTTTTAGAGTGTTTTGAAGTTTGAAGGTTTTGAAAATGAGTTTTAATGGAGGGTGAAAGAGGTGAAAGATGATAAAAAGAGGTGTTAGGGTAGGGTTAATAGGTGTTACGGTTTACTTAAAATAAGGGGTAGTTATTATAGTTAGGTGAGGACAAGATATCTATTAATGGTGCACAACAACGTCTATCTGACCGGAACCACTCGCGTTACGCGAATGTCAATGAACTCGCATTCTGCGAGGTCACGTACCCTCGCGGAACGCGAGATTAGCACTTAAAAAGTTATGTTAATTTTTGCTAATCTCGCAGGGTACGTGACCTCGCAGAACGCGAGTGGTCGGGCGGTGTTTGGTAAAGTGATCGGGCTGTATATAGCATCCGTGCATTTTTATTGTTCGTATAATTTGGGCCAAATTCGGTCGATCTATGTTTTAAAGGGCGGATCCTATTTGCACTGAGATGGGACGGAAAATCAGGTCGAATGACCGTTCTGATTTTCCGGCGAATCTGAGCTCCGCGCGGAGCTGAGTTTCGCTCCGACCGACCCGGCGGATTTACAATCCGCCAGCTTTATCCGCTCGCTTTTCAAAGCTAAAAAGCGGGCGGATTTAGGATTCTCCAGCTTTTTCAAAGTGAAAAAGCGGGCGGATTTAGAATTTGCCAGCTTTTCAGCCTAATTTTTTACAAAATTTTCAGGTATTCTGGCGAATTATAAATTCGCCCATTCCGTAACTCCGCGCGAAGTCAAACTCCGCACGACCCCTGGCTCCGCGCGGATTTAAGCCTGTAACAAAAAGTAGTGCAAATAGCCTCCTCGTTTTAAAGTAAAACAAGAATCCATAGTCCATTGTCTGCTACACATATGTCTGAACGCTCAACAACATCCTGACTTTCTGAAAACATCATCGTTTTTCTGAATTTCATGTGTAATTTGATCCCACATTTCCAGGTGTGAAACTTGAGTTGATCAACAAATCAAGACAAAAGAGTAACCCTTTGATATATCCACACCAGAAGCTTTGACGTCTGAGCACAATCTCAGCTTTAAGCAGGTGGCTTTACAAGTCAGAAATTAATGTCAATATTTTTGTCTCCAACCTTTCACAATTGAGAAGGCTTATTGCACTCGTATCAGACTGTCTGACATGAGGTTAATTCCGCGCGTTGCTCAGCTCCGCGCGGAATTTTAAGAAATTTCAAAGTCCACGAATTCAGAATTCGTGGACTTTTTTTTTTTTTTTGAATTTTTGAAGGTTCAAAGCTCATGAATTGTGAATTCGTGAGCTTTTTGAAGTTTCAAAGCTCATGTTTTTAAAGTGTTCAAAGCTCATAAATTGTAAATTCGTGAGCTTTTTGAAGTTTACCTCACGAATTTAGAATTCGTGGAGTTTGAAGCGGAGTTAAGCGTCGCGCGGAGCCTAGCTCCGCCGGAAAAACCGGCTGGTCATTCAGCCTGTCATTCAGTCCATTAGAGTGTATTTAGAATCGCCCTTTCACAATGGAATCAATACTCTTATGGAAAAGGACTAAAGAACTTGGTTAAAATGTCTGGATTAGATTAGACCTTGAAATGTCCTTCCCTAACTAAGCAAACTACTGTAATTTGTACACTTTGCACATTTTATCATCATTTACTCCTTATATCCCATAATATATTTGTATGCACTTTTTATATTAACTTTATCTTCATTCACTATAAATTTTACTTTTCTCTCTTCATTAATCATTTAATTTACATATTTCTTAATTTTTGTAAAATTTTGAAAACGAGCATTATATTATGAGACGGAGTTATGGAGGGATTATGTTTAGAAGAGCCACTCTTGTTCTTTAAGACGTGGTTAATTTATTTAGGATGTAAAGTTTCCTCTTGTGTTATAAACCTTGTAACCTAAGGGTGTGTTTGGATAGAAATTTATAATGCATTATGGAAGAAATAATGCATTAAAACTAAAAATTATGTGTGGTTGTATAAAAGTTTAAAATGTATTATTAATAAATATTAATACCGAGAAGAGTTGAGGGATGAGGGAGATTTCAGAAATAGACGGGGGAATAACTTACTGCACTTATGTTGTCAAATACACTCAAACATTTAATACATTTTAATAACGTATTAAATTTTCATTTAACGCATATTAAAATTTAATACAAAATAATACATTATTAATTTAATATGTTGGAATCCAAACACACCCAAAGACACATTCGATACGGGTGTGTACTAAATCGAACCGCCAAAACTGGTCAGATTCAATATTAACCATATTGAAAAAAAAATTGATGTACGGTTACAATTCTTTGATTCTTTAAAGGTTATGAGTTTTTCTAAACCCAATTAACAGATTCACTGACAATCTATGAAAAAATATATTTTTAAAAATGAAAATAAAATAACTAAATTGGATTATGAGTGTACTGCTACGATTAAGCGTATTGAGATTGAAGCTGATGATAAGCATTGTATGGTTAGCCGATATTAACAGTATGGTTTTAATGATACCTCAAAAACACAAACCAAAATACCGGTTAACCAAAACATCCGTTAACTGAACACTCTCACTCCTGAAGATACATGATCAGCAAGGCATTTCAAATAGTGGGTTTCTGGAATAAGGGAAAAAAAAAGTATAGCAACATGTTTTCAAGTATACATGCTTTCCAAATATAGGGCCAAGTTTTGACAAGAAACTCAAAAACCTACAAAGCCACACCCCAACCATCCTAGCTTTACACAAAAAACATACAGAACTCTATCCTTAAACAAAAAAACTATATATGCATCTGATGAACACAATTCATCAGACAGCACCAACATTATCAAGAAACAAAACAACTTGGTCTATAGAAGGCCTTTGTCTAGGATCCTGATTTAAACATTTACAAGCAACATTAAACACCTCTAAAATCTGCTTCTCATTATCTTTGTCCCATATTAATGGATCCATCACCAACTCCTCTTTATGCTCAGCTCTCATCTGAAACACCCAAGAAACCAAATCCCTGCAGTTTTTCCCTTTGCAAACTTCAACTGGTCTTCTTGCAGTAAGAAGCTCAAGAAGCACAACACCAAAGCTATAAACGTCGCCCTTAAACGTTGCAGTAAGCGTCTGGCTATATTCAGGCGGTATATACCCCAAAGTTCCAACCAAATCCGTTGTCACATGTGTATCATAAGGTCGAAGCAGCCTCGAAAGACCGAAATCTGCCAAATGCGCCTCAAATTTCTCGTTTAAAAGAATGTTGCTTGATTTCACGTCTCGGTGTACTATACTCGGCACGCAAACCGTATGCAGATACGCCAACCCGTATCCCGCGCCCTTAGCTATCTTTAGTCGTCTACTCCAGCTAAGAATCGAACTCCCGTCGAGTGACTCGTGGAGCCAGTAATCGAGGGACCCGTTTTCCATAAACGAGTAAATCAGTAAACGGTCGTTGCCTAGCTGGCAGTAGCCTTGGAGGGATACAAGATTCTCGTGTTGTGCACGAGATAAAGCCTCAACTTCTGCTCGGAATTCGCGTTCCATTTGACCACAGTCGCCCGAAAGTCGTTTTACAGCGACTTTCATGCCGTTTGGGAGAGCGGCTTTGTAGACTAGACCGAATCCTCCACACCCGATTATGTTGGCTTGGTTGAAGTTGTTTGTTGACTTGAGTAAATCTCCTGGAGTGATTCCTTTGCAATCTGAGTACTGAAAAAGAACTATTTTGGAAGATCCGAACCCGTCAGAGATTCTCGGATTCTCTTGATCTCCCAAATAATCAGCAGAGTCTCTGGTGCTCTTGTTTCTTGATGATAGCTTGACTAAAATAACTGCCAAGAGCAGAGCAAGCCCAAGCCCTATACTAATAGTGATTCCAATGATGGTGCTTTTGCTGAATCTAGATGAGGTGGAAGAGACTGGAGATCTGCTAAGGGGCCCACATTTGGACAACACCGGGGGACCACAAAGACCGGGATTTCCATCATAGCTTGAGCTAGTAAAGCTCAAAAACTGCCCTGTTGAAGGAATCTGTCCTTGAAGTTGATTATATGCAACACTGAATCTTGAAAGGAAATTGAGCTTAGCAAATGACTGAGGAATTGACCCAGTTAGATCATTGTATGCCAAATCCAAGACTTCGAGGCTGTTTATATTTGATATGGATTCAGGGATCGTTCCTGTGATGTTGTTCCTGCTCAGATCAAGAACAAGGAGTTGCTTCAGCTTCCCAATATCAGATGGAATTGTGCCATTGATTCTGTTGTAGCTCAGCAAAATTGAAGGCGGGAAATTTGACGGTTGGTTGTACTGTAAAGCGCTTGCACTTCGGTTCCTCTTTACATAAAGTGGAATGCCATAAGACGCAGACGGATCTAGAGTTGTTCCATTTACAGAGACCAAGCTCTTCAGTTGAGTCAAACTCATGGGAATATCTCCACTCAGTGAATTGTTGGAAACATCCAAATAAAACAACCGCTCCATTTCACCAATCCAAGGAGGAATCTTGCCGTCCAATTCATTCCAGGAAAGATCAAGAACCTGCAGCTTCTTGCAATTCAGCAACCAATCTGGGATTTGACCCTTGATTCCACAATTTCCAATGGCAAAAACTACAAGGCTTTGAAACCCGGTTAGATGAATAGGAAAAGTATCACCATGAAAATTCTTGGTGACACTAAGGATGAGACTGGTCAGATTTGTGCAGTTTTGCAGGGTAACTAATGCTGAGGATAAATTCACAAGGCTTGTGTTTGACAAAGAAACAAATGAAAGTGAAGTAAGCTCCCCAAAAGATTCCGGTACCTCCCCGGTTATCTTATTTTTAGCAAGGCTCAAGATTTTCAGTTTACTGCAACTAGAGAGGGAGCTAGGGAGGGTTCCATTCAGATGATTTGAGGCAAGATCAAGAACACAGAGATCGTGTAGCTTCGAAAAATCTATTTCAATCGGACCGGTGAAAGAATTGTTCCTTAGATCAAGAAGCCGAAGAAAATTGCATTGAGAAATGGTGGAGGGTAAAGGTCCAGCAAATGAATTTGAATGTGCTGATAATTGCTCAAGAAGTGTAAGGCTGCCAAATACATTTGGGAGTGGACCAGAAAGTTTATTGCTAGCAACAACCAACACTTTTAGTTCAGAAAGCTTACTGAGATCCTCGGTTAAATTGCCGGTGAAGTTGTTTCCACTGATTGTCAGCTGCTCCAAAGAAGCCATGGAATAGACAAAATCTGGAATCTGCCCCGAAAAAGAATTGAAATCAACATGCAGTTGCTTGAGAGATGAACTGCAATTCTCCAAGCTGTGAAGATCACCGGTCAAACGATTCATTGATACATCTATGAGTCGGGCTTTACTCGTATCACAGATTCGGGAACCAAGTTGCCCACTGAACTCATTGTTGCTTATATTGAACACAGTCATAATAGGGAAGGCATCAAAATCAAGAAGTGTACCATTAAACAAGTTGCTGGAGATGTTGAGGGAGTGAATCTCATTCAAACCAGCAAACGCCTTCGATATTGACCCAGACAATGAGTTATTGCTCAAATCAAGTGAAGCCAGTTGTTGTAAATTTGAAAACTCCTCTGGTAACTCGCCTTCAAGACGGTTGCTTGATAAATCAAGAAACTTAAGCTGGTTTAGTTGACCGATGGAAGGCGAAACACGCCCTCTTAGACCCTTTTTCTGCAGCCTCAACGAAGTTACTCTAGCATCACCATCACAAAGAACACCTTCCCAATTATGACAGCAATCTGAGCCATTTCTCCAACTTGACATGATTGACCCATTTGTAAGATTACCCACAAACTGCTTCAGAGCTGAAAAATCACTAGGATCACAGCTCAGAGTTAGGGTTTGCTGCAAACCCAGAAGAACTGAACCGAGAAAGCATACCCAGAACACCCTTATGGGAAAAACCGCCATTAGAGCCATAAGAATTAGCTCCAGTACATTGAGAGCAAGTAGCGAAATCAATCACAGGTCAAGTGAAGTTAAGACGTTTTTCCCAACCAACTTTGACTCAACCAGACAGCAACTTGTAAGTGAAGGAAGGAAAATTCAAGCAATCAAAGAAATCATGCTTTCAATTTCCAATCCCTAAAAGAATTAATTAATCAGAATCCCATATGCATCAAATCATGAACCCTCCGAGCTCAAAGCCTATATCTGATAATCGTGGCACTAACACAGCCACATGGGAGAAGTAGCAGCAACAAGCAAGCTATTGACTTTATTTTAGTGGAGCTGTAGTCACAAGTGAGACCCCTGTGAGATTTGAACACAAAAATAAAGGCACAAATTAAGGGTAAATAAATCTAAATCCACAAATTCACACACACACACACGAGATCCAAAGAGTTTTTCCGTGGATTTTACTCCAAGGAGACCCAAATAAACAATGAATGCAAGAAATAAAAGAAGAAGAGACTCACAATTAATCAAAGAACCTCCATTTCTTCCAATGCCAAAGCAATTGCAGTGTAGGAATGGGGAGGAAGTAGTAAAAGAGAAGAGCATGTCTGAAAAGGGGAAAGGGTAATAAATAAGTGACCATTGAAAACGAGGGGTGTGTCCAGTATTAAATAATGCCCTGTTTTTTATTTTACACAAGTGTATATCAATTTCTCCAGTTTTGACAGAGAGAGTGGGGTTTGCGTTGAAATGGTGACAACAAAGCTGACTTTGGTACTTATAAAAGCTTTTTGTCTTTTGCCTTCATTTTTTTGTATTGGGGTTGGTTGATTGATTGTTCACAGTTTCACAAATCTGAATTCAGATTGTCAAACCCTCATTTTGTCTTCATCTTAACATATACTCATAATTTAAGAATATTAACTACCGAAATTTCTCATACCAACCCTAAACTTATGCTGACTTTGGTATAAGCTTCAGAAATCCAACATTATTTTAAAAAAAAGTCAATAAATTTGATTATATTGGAGAAAAATCAATACCGCCTTAGACTCTGTTTGGCAAACTCATTTATAATGGAATTTTTGAAAATAATGGCGTTTTTCAAAAAAAGGATTTATGAGACTTTGAAAAATATGTATAAAATGTAAAGTAATTATTATGATAAAGACTTTATAAATAAGTTAAACCAAACAACTTTATTTAGATTAATTCCTTTATAACTTTTAAACTCATTATAAAAACATGCCAAACAAACTCTTAGTTTTCTAACCCCTGAATTTCAGTTTCAAGGTTGATTAAAAAAACTAACTCAACTTTGTTCTATTTACGGAGTTTGTCTTAAAACTCCAAATCAAGACTTATAATAATACCATCACACAGTTCACACTAAACAAAGTTACCAACATTAATTGGAGCCTTTCTAACATTAATTGGAGCCTTCTTCCCTAGTTTTCAACGTCTATTTGGAGATTGAATCTCAACCTTCAACTATGTGATTAAACCAAATTCAATAGTTAATGCCATGCTTAAATCAAATTAAGAAGGGTTTTATAATGATAGCCTTTCCCATAAGAAACAAATAATGTGATTTGATCAAACCTACTCTGAAGGGAATGAAGTTGCAATTAATTATCGGGGAAAAACCCCGCATCCGAAAATTTATAATTGACACACACTTTTAAGCGCATTTCAGATGCGTCTAGGTCATTTTTAAAAATCAGATTTCAACTTCAGGCGCAATACGGATGTGCTCAAAACAGACCCGTTTTTCGGACCTTATAAAGGCAAAATAAAGAAAGAAGAGATGCGCCCAAAACAGGTGCGAAATATAAAAAAATTGAATGCGGGGTTAAACGGTCTTAATTATTATTTATGTTCCCACCTCAAAGATGTGATTCCTCGTTTCATATATCTTCTTTAGGATTTGATCAACATTTCTTAACTTCAACTTCTATGACTAAAAAAGCTATGGTATTTGTTTTGACAAATTATATCACACGATTGAAGTCCACGCGCTTTGAGGGAGAGTGAGAGAAGGAATCGGAAGGAAGAGGATAGAAGTCAAAATAGGAAGTCAGATTTGGTGACCGCCAATAGCCCCATCAAACCGGTCACCTCACCCTAAACTGAAGTCACGGATTTACTCACCCTTGGGAAATTTGTAGGAGTCCATAGAGGTAGACTTGGGAAACGAGTCGGGCGAGTCGGGTTCGGGTCAGAGTACATCGGGTTTAGTATATTTCGGGTCGGGTCATTTCAGGTTTAAAATTTACCGGGTTAAAACAGGTCGGGTTACGACGGGTTTATCTCCGGTTCGGATCAACCCATCGGGTCTTATTGCGCAATTTTTTTATTTATTTTTATACTTATTTATAAATAAGTTTGCAATGGATAAACAAATCGTTGAACATTTATCTCTTCTTTATACTTTTTCAAGGAATATTTTGCCAAATTGGGCTTTTAAGCCTATTTAAGGTCTTTTAGCGTTTACGCATAGTTTTAAGTATCGTTTTGTGTGAGCGAGACCTTATTGTTTTCAACAATAATCAACATCGATGTTTTAGACCATACATATTGTGACAAGTTAAAGAGTTATCACTAATTTGGTTTTTACAAAGGAGGTGCAATTTGAAAAGTTAGAAGTTGTGATTAGAAGTTACCCACATGGCCTTTTAGCGTTTACGCATAGTTTCAGTATAAAATAAAATGACTTATTTTCTTATATTTGAACTTTGTGTCATGTTGTTCAAACTAATAGACATATAACAAAGTATAATGTTCAATCAATAATCATATAATTTCTTATGTAAGTATATAAAAGTATATTATATTTTATTAAATAATCATCCATAAATTATAGTCTCCAACATAAACTCTAGTTTATATATGTTCTTAATTATTAAAGAGTATTCCGTATAATAAAATTTATGTAAACACTAAACAATTATTAAACAATCCATACAAGCTAGAATTATAGCTCACAATATCATTTAATATTGGGCTAGAATATTGTAAACTAGTGAATAGTGATGATGATTATACAAAATTTAAACATTTAAAAAATAACTAGAAGAAGTAATAAATCTCATTGTAATAAATCTCATTAAAAATTAAGTGGTTGGTGGCTCTATTTAAATTTGTATGTATAAAATTTGTCTACCCTCATTTCCCACACACCGAGGACTTGCAAATGGATCATTGTCACAATCTTCTATATAATCTTCCATTTTTTGCTACATAAATCGAATCCCTCCCACATCGACCAAATGGAAAAACATGAAGCTCTAAATGTGTATATAAGGTTGGTACAAGTTGTTGACTCCTTACAATTCAATTTGGTATGTTTTCCTGATTGGACTTTTAAAATTAAAGCCCATAATAAGTAAAACAATATATTATTTAAGCCTAATCAACCTAATTTTTATTTTTAAGCTTGTTTTTATAAACAGAATTTATAACATAGCAGCAAAATATCATTTTTTTTTTCCTTTCATTTTTTCAGTTTTTCATATTTCTTTCCTATTGTTATTTTCTAGTTGTTTTTTGGTAAGAGTGTAAGACCCAACGGGTTGAACCGACCCAACCCGTTTTTGACCCAGCAAAATATCGGGTCATCAGGTCGAGTCAAAATCGGGTTTCGGGTTTAATTTAACGGGTTAAGAGCACAAAAAATCGGGCGGGTTCGGGTCGGGTTTGCGGATCGGGTCATATTTTCCCAGGTCTACATAGAGGTGATTTTTGGTGTTGATGAGCCATAGAGCCAATTTGATATGATTTGAGTTTTTGGTTGTGACGGTGTACTTAAATGACAGGAGGATAATGTTATAGCTTAGCTTAGGTAATTTTATGATAGTCTATTTAACACTTTTATAAGATTGCTCGTGACTGATTAGGTGTCTAAAACTACTTTTGATTACCGTATTCTGCTCGTAACATAATGCTTGTTTGGTTAGATGAAGAAATTGTAATTCATGAAAAATTAATTCTTATGAATTGGATTAATGTGTTTTGTAATTAGTGGAATTTGGAGGAAATGCATTTGGTAGAATTTTAGACGAAATAAACCAAAATGAAGAAAATTGAGATTTGTAGCTAAAAATAGGGGAAATGGAACTTACCTAGTCATTTATTGTGTTTAATTGAAATTCAATATCTGCAGGAATGAATTTCCATGGTTTTCTGCAAATAAAATTTGAACAAAAACATACACATATTCCATCATACTTCCTTCACATTTTCATTTTTGGCTATTTTGGCCTTTTCTTTGCTATGTTGTTGTTTCCATGTTTAAACTACTTCTCCTTGTGTTACCAACGTTGATTTACAATCTTCTGACTTACCTTATAATTTTTTTCAATTTGTCGAACTTTATCTTCATTTAAGAAAATAAAAAATAGATGAAAGCATAAAAAAAAAAGAGGTGATTTAATAATAGATGATAGTTAAAAGTTTGAATATTTTAGATATTAATTTTCTGAAAAGTATATATAAAGCAACTCAACTTTTGTACTCCGTAATAAACAATGTAAGACAACATAGGTATATACCAAGTACACTTTTGAGATAGCCAAATGGAAACCGATGGATTATTGAAGACTTTTTAAAGTTTTTATAGTCAAAGATAAATATATAAGTATTATAACTATAAGAAAATATATAAAATGATGATGGGGCCTTTGGAGTGGGGTTTGGCAACTTACCCTAAACCTGCCCTAAAGTTGGCTTAATGGAATTGGACCTCAAGATTTTGTTCAACCACTTTCCATCAACTTAATTTTATGCTTCCTTTGGCTTCCATTACATGTGATTTTCACCAAACCCACCTCCTTTCACTCCATTGAATATTAGCATATATGTTTTTCTTTTCTTAATATGGCTCTTAATCTCTATATAATTATTATAGCAAAATATCTGGAACATGAAAATACCTCTAAAATATCAAAATTTCTTATGGAAAGCAGTTTCTGATAACCTTCCCACAACACAAAGATTAAATAAATATTATAATAGGGTTCCTTTCCAATGTTCTCTGTGTAATAACCCGGTAGAATCAAGAGAGCATCTATTTTTTTGAATGTAATCACACAATTACACAACTTCAAAAATTTGAAAATCTTACAAATTTCAAATTTGATATGCCTATCAACATGCCTTTTAAAGATAGATTGAAAAACATAATTACCAATTTACATACTCACAAATTTGCAATAAATTTAAAGTGTACAAACATTATAATTGAAGGTAACAATTTAACGATCATTAATTCGATTAAGAATATTTGGAAAATTCCATGGGAGATTAGAAATATTATCATTGATATTCAAATCCTTTAATAATTTCAAACTTTTCCATTGCTTTAGAGAAGCAAATAGGGTTGCTGATTTTTTGGCTAAACAAGATATTAACACCCATTTCATTAAGACGATCCTTAATTACAATCAGGATCAACTCTTATGTGATGAATATATCAGATTAATGAGACCGATATTCCTACGATCAAACTTAATGATCAGACATAGGGACTTTTTAGGACTATCAATCAGGATGGTCAGGAGTTGTCACTTGTTATCAGGTGAAACTCCGTTTCTCGCCTCTATAAAAAAAATTAGCAAATTTTTTTCTTCCTAAAATGGCCTTTTTTTTAAAAACAAATCTGGTATAGGCTCGTTTTGAAGCTTATTCCCAACATAGGCGGTCTATTGTGGTTCGGAAAAAATACACGTTGAGAGACGATGTCTCTCAACCGAACCATAATTTATTTATTCTAAACACTTATGTATATAAGATTGATAGAGCAAATGTCGTGGTTGCTAAATCAAAGAAACCCTAAAAACTAACTAGAGTATAGCAAGTAAGTAGAGGTCGAACCCAAGGGAATCAAACCACCAAATCAATACAGTCAAGTGAAGTATCAACTAAAGAACAAGTAACAGGTAACCAAAGGGGGGGGGGTTTGATTGTATAGAGCACACAAGTAACAAGTATCAAGCAGAGAAACGTTGGGTTGAAAATATTATGCAAAGGGGTTTCACCTAGCAAGTATCCACACAACAGTCAATCAAGTTGATCATAGATTATCTCAAGTTCTTATCAATCCTAGGGAATGTTCCTATTCCAATCTTTAGTATATCAGTAGGCCAACCAGTCCTGATAATACTTACTATTCAACAACCAAGGAAACCTCTCAAGGTTAAATCAAATAGCAGCAAAGAGCACATAAATCATAAGGATGCATGCAACAACTTACAATCGTCAAGTATTAACATGCAATCAATTCTCCATATAAGCAATCAACTACCAGATCATGCAAATATGAGTGCTACTATGACAAAGAATTTCACCGTCTATTCCTAGTCTATCAATAGAAAACTACCAATCTAACTAGGTGGTCAGTCTAGCAAAACAGAATAGAAATCATATGGATGAAAGCAAGAGAATCAATACAAACCCAAAGGAAAAGTTATGTGCACCAAATTAGTACTAAATGTGCATCAATTTACGACTAATGTGCACCATTCCCACGTTCGTATTTTAAAAGTTATTCTCACCGGACACTTTCCCTTAATAAAATAACGATTTTCTTAATTGATGTCTTTAGAAATGAGATAAGTTTATTCTTCCGAAAACTGTTTTCTACATGAAAAATAAATTACAAGGAAAAATATAATATCAACTTAACAAATTTAACTATTTTATAACCTTCTCAGCTTAAAATATTTATGTTTGTTTCGTAGGACATGGGTTAAAAAATATATTTATAATTATATAAAAATATATTTATAATTATATAAAATACAAAATTCTATATATCATTTAACTATTTTTTGTATTAATAATCAATAATATCAAGGTTTCCAATCTATAAAACACAACCATTAGAATGCAAAAACTCAATATATAAAAAATATAACCCTAGACTTGGTGCTATTAAAATGGTTCAAAGAAAACGATGCAATTCTTGAAAATGCTTTCTATTTATGTTATTTTTTATTTTTTAATATCTTTACATTAGACCGGCCAATCTGCAGCCGGCCCGCCTAACACTCCCTAAAATTTGGAAGGATATGGACAAACAATTTTACTCATCATGGTCGGCCCTGTCTAACTTTTTTTAAATACGGGAGGATTTAGTATCGGAGTATGACCTTATGAGTAATTTTAAATAAAAATTATTAAATAATAAAGGTATCTCTAAAGACTAAAGAAAAACCTAATTTGAGGATTGAACACTCTAAACCTAATATCACATTCACGCCTTCATCTTTTTCTTAGTTTCACGCCTCTGCATTCCACTTCGCCTCTCCGGCTCTCTTCAATCCATTTCTTCAAGATCGTTTCCTTGTTATGTAAGCACTAAATAACTTTTGAATGTTTTTAGTACGGGGTTTAACCCCGTTTTGACATTAATTTTGTTTGTGTAAGTAGTACAGGGCCGCCCTATCTGCCCTTATGGGAGGATATAGGCAACCAAATTGTCTCATTTGAAATGGGAGGGCTTAGTCCAACCTTGGTAAATGAGTGAAACTTTGAATTTGGCCCGACCCAAGCCCCAGTTTGGCCAGGTCTACTTTACATCATCTATAGTTAACAAAATTTGGAGTGTTGATTTATTCCATCATTATTCTTGCAGTTTCTATTTTTTTGGAATTTATGTCTAAATTTTATCAATAAAAAAAATCAATTTTGAACTTTAATTTTAAGGAAATTTATACAAGTGGGAATCAAAATTTTATAATATCATAATTATATCATATAAATTACAATATAAATAATAGACAAACAATACGCTAGTTATCTCTAACTTAGAAGCAATACTCTCGTTCTCACTTCAAGTATAATATAACATATAGCGGTCTCCACTGGAATATCTATAATAAAGTCTCCTCTTTTTATCGAGACGAAAAAGTGAGATACACAAACAAAAAACGGGGATAGACCTCCCCCTATCATCTTCCGAAATAAAAGTCTTAAGTACCCGCAAGCAGGCACGACGTACAAAAAATGAAAACCAACCGGAAAAAGTGTCAAGGAGCCTAAACAATCACCTACCATGTTCGCCTCGCTGAAAGTATGACGAGCTTGAACAAACTATTCCCTATGAAAGGGAGCTACACATGGACATGTGAGGCGAGAGAGTGGATGATGATTGTTGAGTGAAAACCCCACGAGCTGAATGGCGAGGCTCGAGTCAAATCTAGCAACACTTTACGAAAGCCCATATACCCCAAACAAGCTTAAGATGGCAAGTTCCCCAAATCTCTTCCATCGCAACCATGCATTGGCCACAACACGAATCCACCAACCCATTGAACATTCCCGACTCAAATAACCCCCCATCCGAGGCAAGCTTTGTGAGTGTCGTTATCGAATATACAATCATTTTTCCACTTCAAATAACAGTCCAAGATTGTCGACCACGGAACCCGGCCCCAAGTCTACGAGACATTAGATTTCCCCAAATCCAAACGGCCCCAACAATAAAGAGATGTCCACTGTCAAGAAGTTTGATCACATCCAAACCTCTTTTGCAGCCTTGTTCTCCCTGAAAAAACATGGTCCATGGATTCTACCACTCCCGTGCAACAGTTGCAACAAGGATCATTGCCAAGATTCCTTCTATGTATTTCCTGATTTATAATGATACACCCTCTAAAAATCATCTAGAAAAAATGTCTCCATTACCTAGAACCTGTCTCGTCCCTTTACGCACAACCTCTCGAACACCTTTCACTTTACTTTTCCACGCATGAGAAGAATTACTGACCTCCTTATCACATATGTACTATATCCTCAAGGTCTCCTTCCAGATTTGCTCATCTAGTTGTAAGAGTGACATTCCTAAGTAGTTGCCAAGATCCTCGACTTGCGAGAACCCGCTCTCATCTTGTAACTAATTTGCAAGGTCCTGACCAACATCATGTTAATAATACTTGGTAATTCTATTTACGTTAATTATTGTAATTAGACTATTTCCTCCATAATCTCCTAACCACCTCTAACGTGTTGTTAGTGTGTTGTTAGTGAGAGTTATCTTAGGAATAAGTTAGCAGATACTCTCCTTTTCTGTTAGTTATTCTGTATATATTGCCTTGTACATCAATAGTAAAGATTATTCTTTTCCACCATCTTTCTCTATATGGTATCAGCGCAGTAAAATCCTGCCTTTTTTTTTTCTTCTCCTCCTCTGAATTTTTTTTCGGGATCATCTATGCTCATCCTCCAACTGCCTCCAAATTCAGCAACCACATTCACAATCCGTATGATCCCACCAAACCCCTTGCTAGCATTCAACCCACAAATGTTGTCAAGCTAACCCCAACAAAGTACATCATCTGGAAGCTTCAAATATAAGCCATACTCGATGGCCACAACATGTTCGGTTACCTCGACCGTTCACTTCAGGCACCCCCCCAAAACACTCACCACCACTGCAACTCCCCCAATCACGACCCCCAACCCCGCCTATCTTACATGGCAGAAACAGGACCGACTGATTTATGGAGCCCTCCTGACAACCCTCTCCACTCCAGTGGCATCTTTGGTGTCTTAAACAAAAACCTCCAACGATCTTTGGTTTCTCCTCCAGCGCACCTACGCCAAAGCATCCAGGAGTCACATCAAGCAACTGAAAGCACGTCTTCGTGCCTCTGAGAAAGGCACGCAGTCCATAACTAATCAACTATGTTCTGCGTGGGCTTGATGATGCCTACAAACCAGTTGTCGATGGCGTGAATGTAAGGGAGAATCCCATATCCTTTGACGAGCTCTTGGAGAAGCTAATCAACTAGGAACTGTCTATTCTTGCTTCTCAGAAAGTTCTTGTCGGCCCCACTATAGCACTCTCTGCCCAGACAAAGCCTTCGAAGAATCACACAATCGTCAAAACTCTGGATCTCAGCAACAGCAGTGTTACTCTCCTCGTCCAACAACGCCAAAACCCTTTCTTGGCAAATGTCAGTGGTGTAACATTTAGGGCCATGTAATTGCCAATTCTTATCAATTCAAGCAGCAACATCCATCCGTCATTGCTCCTCGCAACTTTGGTCAACCGTCAACTCCTCAGGCCCATTCCCTAAGCTTTGGCTCCGCAGATCAACACTATCTTGTGGCCAGCGGCGCTACGCACCATGTTACGAATGACCTGGAGAATCTTGCTCTTCATCTACCCTACACCGGTCCATATGCATTGTTTATGGGTCACGGTTCAGGTTTAAGCATCTCACACTCTGGAACTCTTAAGCTTAATAATATATCCTTGTATAATGTTTTGTGTGTCCCCTCTATGAGACAAAATATCATCATATCTGTTTAAACAAACACAATCTGTTGTTGAATTCTTACCTGACTGTTTCTATGTAAAGGACCTTCGAACGGGAGGGACAACTCTTAAAGGTCCTTGTGTTAATGGTGTTTATGTTTGGCCTCCATCGTCACCCTCCATCAATAATGTTAGGCTGGCTCCATCATCGTCATGGCATCATAAGCTCCGGCACCTGTCATTCTCCGTTTTTAAGTTCATTCAACAACATTTTTCTTTGGGTTCCAAACACTTTCTACAATCAGATTGTTCATCATGTCAAATAAACAAAAGTCACAAGTTGCCTTTCAATGCATCAACACTTGTTTCTTCTCATCTGTTAGATATAATATTTTCTGATGTATGGACCTCTCCTATTTTATCTATTGATGGGCTTAGATACTATTGCTTGTTTGTTGATCATTTCTCACGATATATGTGGTTGTATCCAATGAAACACAAATATGATGTTCAAACTCTATTCTCAAAGTTCAAAACACTTGTCGAAAATTTCTTCAAAAGCAAAATAAAAATTCTCTATACCGACAATGGAGGCGAATACATAGGCTTGAAATCATTCTTATGCAATCAAGGAATCAGCCATTATACAACTCCACCCCATACTCCCGAACATAACGGGATATCCGAGAGACGAAACCGCCATGTAGCTGAAACTGGCCTTGCCCTCCTCTCTCATTCTGGCCTTCCCCTCACTTATTGGCCTCATGCCATGTCTATCGCTGCATATCTCATAAATCGACTCCCTACCCCCATCCTTGGCTACGAATCACCATTCTCCAAAGTACTTAACATTAAACGAGATTATTTTATGCTTAAGTGTTTTGGTTGTTTATCGTTTCCTTGGATTAAACCTTATGCTAAACATAAACTTGGTCCCAAGTCTGCTATGTGCGGTTATTTTGCTGATCAACATGCTTATTTATGTCTCAATCCAAAGACAGGTCAGATCTATTCTTCTCGGCATGTTCGATTTCTTGAGGACCAACTTCCTTTCCAGTCACTGACACAACCAACAACCACTACACCTACTGCCAATAATGACTCATGCACTTTGGAGATTCCAATTATTAGGCCCAATCCATAACCTACCCCACCCACTACCGAAAATATAACGGCCCACCCCACTCCACAATCCTCTTCATCCGCAGCCTCCCCATCCACTCAACTCACTAACCCATCACTCTCCATCTTAGGCCCACTACCACAAGACCCGACCTCAATAGTTCCCATCTCATCTCCCTCTCCTGCCATCCCTATCACTCAACCTAGAACGCGTCAGAAAACCACCGCTGGAAAGAACAACATTGTCAAGCCAACCAAAAAGCTTAACCTCCATGTTCGTCCCTCCCCTTGCCTCGAGCCAACATCGATCGCGACCTGACTTGGAGGTTAGCCATGCACTCCGAATTTCAGGCGCTTCGCAACAATAACACTTGGGAATTGGTCAAGCCATCTACGACTCAGAACCTGGTGGGATGTAAGTGGGTTTTTCGGGTCAAACGAAATGCTGATGGGACTGTCGACCGACTCAAAGCGAGACTGGTAACGATGGGATTCTACCAATGTCCGGGATGGGACTACTCTGAAACATACAACCCCGTTGTCAAACCCGTGACTATCCGAGTGGTCCTATCCATTGCAATTCGTAACAGGTGGTCCCTCATGCAATTAGACGTGAACAACGCTTTTCTACAGGGCTCACTCAACGAAGAAGTTTACATGAGTCAACCACCGGGGTTCCTTGATCAGGATCGACCAAATCATGTATGTCGTCTCAGGAAAGCAATCTACGGCTTGAAACAAGCTCTGAGGGCCTGGTATACAAAACTGAAAATCTTCCTGTTGTCTTCACCAACTCAACGGCTGATACTTCTCTATTCATCTACCGTCATGGTCAAACCACTTTGTTTCTCCTCGTCTATATGGACGATATCATTGTCACTGGAAATTCCAACACCGGTCTCTCCAACCTGATAGCTCAACTATCGGCTCAGTTCTCCTTGAAGGATCTCGGCTCCCTCAATTTTTTCCTTGGTGTGGAAGGTCTATCCACTAGTGATGGAATTTTCCTCTCGCAACAAAGGTATGTAAATGATTAGGGATGGAAATTGTCCGCGGATGTCCGTTCCATCCACGAACCCGATCCGAATATACGGATTGAAATCCTAAGATAAACGGATGTTGATGGATCAACAGATTGATGGATGGATCATGGAGCGGATATGGATTGAGGTTCATCTAACCCACAATCCGATCCATGACCCGTACCCCATCCTACCCGCACAATCCATATAATTTTTAACATATATAAAATATTTTATATTTCTATAAATTTTATAATATATAATTTATATGATAATAAAATAAAAAAACTCTTCTAAGTTGTAACTTTATTGTAACATTAATGTTTTATCTCATGTTCTCTTAGTTCTATCAAACGTCATAAACACTAGGTGATTTTAGTTCTGAGTTCTCTCCTCTCCTCTCTTGCTTCATTCTTTTCCTCTAGTCCTCGAGACTCCGTTCAATTCACTGTGCCTCTTTCGTATGCTTATATTTTTGTTTTTTTATATGCTATATACATTTTAGAATACAAAATAAGACAAGCCACATTTCTCACCCGATCCACCCGTGAACCCGATAGATTAAGATGGATTGGATGTGGATTGAGGGTTTCGCGAATGACAGATGGGTTGGATGGTAAAAAATTATACGGGTTGGATGGTAGTATGGGTAAATCCACCCACCACCCGATCCATTTCCATCCTTATAAATGATCTTCTCCTCAAAGCAGGAATGGAAGCAACCAAACCAGCGTCTACACCACTGTCTACCTCTACACCTTTGCTACGCACAAGCGGAACTCCTCTGCCCTCACCAACAGATTATCGTGCCTTGGTTGGCAGCCCGCAGTACTTGAGCTTAACACGCCCAGACATTGCATGCCTTTAGCACTAGTAAGCTTGCTCAATTTATGCAACATCCATCCTCTACCCATTGGTCTGCTCTGAAACGGGTTCTCCACTATCTTGCGGGCACATTCGACAAAGGCATAGCCATTTCTGCATCATCTCCACTAACGTTCCATGCCTTCTCGGATGCTGACTGGGCGGGTGATAAGGAGGACTATATCTCGACCACTGGCTACTTACTTTATCTAGGAATTACTCTCATCTCGTGGAGTGCTAGAAAGCAACGTTCAGTCGTAAGATCATCCACGGAAGCTGAGTACAAAGCGTTAGCAGACACTGCCTCTGAATTGCTTTGGGTATTGTCTCTTTTTGATAAATTGGGTCACAGGTTACAAACTCATTCACTCATCTATTGTGTTGGGAGCAACCACGCTAACCCTGTGTTTCACTCCCGAATGAAACACATCGCTTTGGCATATCATTTTGTCAGAGAACAAGTGCAGCGAGGGACCTTTCGAGTGTCTTATGTGTCCACCGACGACCAGCTGGCGGACATACTTACAAAGCCTCTCTTACGGCCTCGGTTTGATTATCTCGTATCCAAGTTGAACTTCTCGTCTCGGTCGTCCAACTTGCGGGGCATGTTAATAATACTTAGTAATTCTATTTACGTTAATTATTGTAATTAGACTATTTCTTCCATAATCTCCTAACCACCTCTAACGTGTTGTTAGTGTGCTTTTAGTGAGAGTTATCTTAGGAATAAGTTAGCAGATACTCTCCTTTCTGTTATTTATTTTGTATATATTGCCTTGTACATCAATAGTAAAGATTATCCTTTTCCACCATCTTTCTCTATACATCAGAGGACCCAGAAACATTAGATTTCTGATTATCTGCCTTGAATCTTTGCAAAAGACACACAAAAGGATATCAGTCGCAAATAAAGCTTGAGAGATCAAAGGACCCCGTCGAGTGAGCTTAATTGGGCGCCACCTGCCACCCTCCATAGTTCATGATCAGTTGGCTTAATTTCTCAACACAAATCACAAAAAGGTAAAGGCGAAAGGGGGTCACCTTGGCAAATCCCTTTCTTCCACTTGAAATTCCTTGTCAAAACTCCATTCCAACCCAGCTGCATACTTGCCGAGGAGATGCAATTCTCGATTAGTTTGATCCAGGTCTTCGTAAATCCCGCATCTTTGAGCGCAAAAACCATAGAATCCCATCAGAGAATGTCATAGGCCTTTTCGAGATCCAGTTTCAGCAACATCCACCCTTTTTTGCCTTCCTTGTTTCTCATTCTAGTCACAATCGCCTGGACCAAGACAAAATTGTTCGTGATGTGGCGTCCCGACATAGAACTCCTTGAAAAGGACCAACAATCCCAGACAAAAGAGATTGAATACGGTTGACAATCACTTTGGTAATAAGCACAATCAAAGTGTCATTCAGCTTAGGTGGTAGGAGAGTCGTCCTGACAAAATCGTGCACGAACGTCAACACTGAATTGCCAACAAATTCCCAACGATATTTGAAAGAGGGATTGACAAGATAAAGTCTTCTTAGTTTAAGTCATAGACATGACATTACGTCCTTTTAGACGACTAAAACTTTGTCTTTCCAACCAAAGCAAACAAATCGATATGTGGTTTACTGAAAGTGGTACGCACACAACCACTTAACACTCAAATGAGATGGGCGCCTAATGAGATGGGCGCGAATGTAATTTGAGCTTTTTGTTTACTCGCAAGAAATTCCAAATTTGGGGTAACTAACCCTTTTTATACTCTCACTTGTATTTTCTAACCTTGTAAATTTGTAGAGTGTAAACTAACTTTTTTTGTGGATGACAGTTTGTGTTGATGACAATAATTTTTTTTTATGACAGTAATTTCGGTCGATGACAGTAATTTCATTTGATGACAGTAATTTCGTTTGATGAAAGTAATTTCGGTTGATGACAGTTTGCGTTTATGATATTTTTTTATAATATTTGATTATAATTTTTGTCATCATTTTTATTTATATTTTTATCATATTTGATTATAATTTTTTTCATCATTTTTTAATATTTTCATCTTAAGATGAATGTAAAAACACCGATGACATGAACTGTCATCCCGACATCATGAATTGTCATCGAAGACATGAACTGCCATCCCGGCATCAGAAATAGTCATCAAAGACATGAACTGTCATCCCGACATCATCAACTGTCATCGACGACATGAACTGTCATCCGACGACATGAACTGACAACTATCATTCCAAACCTAAGCCGAAAACATTATCGATTACATGGAGAATATAAACATAAGTACTATTAGTTGATTTGAATACAAAAAATAAAATATCAGCATATTATTATACGTCACCAATATATAAGTAAGCCACAAAATATTTACTGTCATCAAAACTTTACAAAAATGACATACGAATCGAATCGAGCATGTTCAAATCAAAAGACAAAAAAGTTTGTTTGTCATCCAAAATATACAAATGATGTTCAATCAGAAGAGCAAAAAAAAAACCTTCATCCGATGACAGATTCGAACCCGATCATCCAAATATCCAAAAATTTGTCAAACAAACTGTAACCGAAATATTCGAAGACAAAAAATTAGATCCACGACTTTACCTATGGCAGATGATGACTTTAGCGTAGGGTGAAAACTGTCATCCAATGCTCAAAAAAAAATCTGCCATTCAAACTTGTCTCTACCGGAGGATGACTTTAGCGTAGGGTTTCAAAACTCCGACTTTGCCTCTGACGTTGGATCTGGGCAGAAAAAGAAAAATTGTGACCGAAGGAAGTCAGAGACGATGTTTGGACGACATCGCTACATGGATCCGACGTTGAACACCGTGGATGTGCTGTAGCGACTCGAAGAACCTCGACAACCTCCATATGCAACGCCGACAGCAGATCTGAGATGAATAGATCTGGACGAGCTTGGATAACCTCCATATGCAACGCGGAGTCGCAGATCTGGACGACGACACTTCTGACCGGCCGTTGAACACTGTGGTTGTGTCGTAGAGACTCGAAGAGTAGCCCCGACGAGCTTCGACAACCTCCAGATCTGAGATGAATAACTCGCGAGAGCGGAAGAAGAATGGAATGTGAACGGAACAATGGTGGAGGCTGATGGAGAAGGGTGGAGGCTGATGGAGAAGAGAGATTTAAATTAGGGTTTATAAAAAAAGGTTAGTTTCTTCAAGTGAAACGGAGTAGGATTAGAAACTAATAGGACAAAGGGCCCCGTATTGTCCAAGAAATTAATTTAGTTGGGCCAGGCTTCAAAACAATCAAGCCCATGAATTCCGCCTTTTTCATTTCTGTTTTAGCGAGGGAACCAATTACAAGGCGGGTCAAATCGGAGTCGTAGTTGCGGACTCTCGATTGAATACTACTACGGGGAAAGGAGAGAGAGAGATGGAGAAGGTGAAGATGATCGGAGTGGTCGGCGCCGGTCAAATGGGCTCCGGGATCGCTCAGCTCGCCGCCGTTCATGGATTCCAGGTATATCTACTTGATTCCGACGTCGACGCTCTCGCTAGAGCAACTAGGTCTATTTCCGCTGCCGTGCATCGCTTGGTTTCCAGACGCCATCTTTCTCAGGTTTTCCTCTGTTTCCCTCCATTTTTGTAACTCTGAATTGTTCAATTTTATGCCTCTAGGTTGGTTGAATCATCGAATTGGACCTTGATCCACGAATGATTATATATAGCTGATTGTGATGTTCTTCGTTATATTTATGTAGAGTGCGGGAAATGATGCACTCAATCGTCTCAAGTGCACTTCAAATCTTGAAGACTTCAGCTCGGCAGATATTGTCGTTGAAGCAATTGCTGAATCCGAAGAATTGAAGAAGAAGCTTTTTGCATCCCTTGATAAAATCACCAAAGGCTCTGCTATCTTGGCTTCAAACACCAGTTCCATCTCCATTACTCGATTAGGATCTGTAACTAACCGTCCAAAGCAGGTCTGGTTTCTTATACTCGCCATACTCTTTTGTCATAACACAAAAGCTTCGATCTAACAAATAAGGTTTATGCTGGTGAACATTTTGATAATGCTATAAGCTAGCTGACAACCTCGTAAGCAATTATGCTTTGCTGCATTTTGTTCCTTCTTCTTGAACTTCTTTTTATCTATTTGGTGGTTTTAGTGATATTGTGAGTAGGCACTAGGTTCTTGCCAATTTCATTGCTAAAGTTGATCAAAGTTACTTGGAACTCTAAGATTTATTCATATACTATATAAAATGAAGATGCTCGATTTAAAATAGAAAATCTGTTATGTGGATAAGCTGGAAGACATGAAGTGTTAACAGGGAGTTTCTTGACATATCTTGACAATGGTATTTTTTTCATTTCCTCCAGGTCATTGGTATGCATTTTATGAATCCTCCTCCAGTAATGAAATTGGTTGAGATTGTAAGGGGTGCTGATACCTCTGATGCAACTTTTGAAACAACAAAAGCTCTGGCCCAGAGGTGATTAACTGTAGTTTTCCTTGTAGATATAAATCTGTGTGATGAATTAAGTAAGTGCTTATGTTTAATGTGCCGAGTGCATCTCTGTTTGTCCTGTTTTTAGGTATGAACTCATCCGTAGACCGTAGGTAGAATTATATCCTACTAGAGTCACACGTTGATGGTGGAAATATATGTTTTTTACCTGTTATCTGTTGAATGCATATTATTTTTGTGGTGCCTGTATTTCGGATCTTTTTTTATCAACTATCTTATTACTTATTTTTTACTGATTCATTTCTTCAGGTTTGGTAAAACCGTCATATGCTCTCAGGATTATCCTGGATTTATCGTGAACAGGATTTTAATGCCAATGATAAATGAAGCATTTCACACCCTTTACACTGGAGTGGCAACAAAGGAGGACATTGACATGGGAATGAAACTTGGGACAAACCATCCGATGGGTCCTTTAGAGCTTGCAGATTTTATTGGTTTGGATGTCTGTTTATCGATTATGAAAGTCCTTCATGCTGGCCTTGGGGACACTAAGTATGTTCCATGCCCTCTTCTTGCTCAGTATGTTGATGCTGGTCGCCTTGGAAGAAAGAGAGGGATTGGGGTCTATGACTATAGTAAGACTGTAGTTTCTCCCAAGAAGTCGTCAAAGCTTTGAAACTATATTCATCTGTTACAAAGTAATGAGGTAAGGTAACATCTCCTTTCGTATACAACTTAGAATAAAATCTTATGTCTGTATCCATGTTAGTTGATATACAAAAACTATTTAAGTAGATTTGTGTTGTGGTGATTTCGTATTGTGAATAAATGCAATCTTTGTACCCTGTGGGCAGTTTGCTTGGTAAAAGCTGTTTATCTGTCTCTCTTCAATAGTTTATTTCTTGAATGAGATATGTTATTGGTAATATACATGCATACCCCAAACCTAGGATTTAGGGAAAATCCTTCTTCAGATGGTGCATATAAAATCACTGAAAGATACGTAGGTTTTAGTCAGTTGGGTGCTCTTAGTGTGCTGCAGTTATGCTTGAAGCATTTTTACCCAAAGTAAAGACTCATAGGACTTATGAGGGCATTGGATGGATAAGCTTCAAATTCCATATGCCAAGTTATAAAACTAGATGACCAGGTTGATGATCTTGCCTTTCCCTTAATTGAGGTTACTTTAGGATAGTTCTTGAGAGTTAAAAGACTAGCTTACTATTTTTTTCACCTTTAAGTCGTAACTCGTAGCCCATGGGGCAGAAGAAAAAATATAATGTATTATAGGTAATGCATGCCAGCCCAAGATGCTTTTGTCTAGTACTAAAGGAAATCAAAAGAAGGGGGCCTACTAATGGCAAACATAATGCATTACCCCACTTTCTTGACCCACCTGCATTATCTCATTGGACAGCAATTTTTCTATCTTTCAATGATAGTGACTGAATTTGGATCCAATGGCCTGTAGATACATGTGAAGTAAGAGGTCAAGATAGAATAGCTACAGATATAAAGTTTAATGTACCACACTACCATTTACACATTTGAGAAAAACTTGAGATCTGAGTAGAAGAGGGAAGAAGAATGAAATTCTTGTTTCAGTGCCCATGTTGCTCTTGTTTTTGCTTCATGAAACCCCAGAAGGGTAAGCCAAAGGAGAAGAAGTCTAAGGGTAAGGAAGAGAAACCTAAGGATAGTAAGAAAGGAAGTGAAGTTGCTCCAGCAGCTCCAGCAGCTCCAGCAGCTCCAGCTAAAGAGGCTGATGTAGTACCACCAAAATCTGAGAGTTAGTCTAGATTGGTATTAAGTTAACTCTATAATAATGGATAGTGTGGGTAATGTTTCTATTATTAAACACCTGGTTTCTTCTTTTGCCTGTATTATTCAGACTATTGGTCATGTATTCTATGCTTTGTCTTTGTTACACCATTTCTGTTTATCTTTGAGAATATTGAGATTACACCTCTGATTCCTGAATGCATGTGCTTTATTCTCTTTTTCATGGGCTATATTATGTCTTTGTAACTTTATTTCTGTTTATTTTTTTATTATTTTGAGATTAAATCTGAAAATCCAGAAGAAATGAATCTCCTTGATTTCTATCTATATATGTGCTTGATTCTCCTTGGTCAGGGCAAGTGTCAGCAAGGGATAAAGAGTGTAAGACTTTTGTATACCTCGATCCTGTCTTACTTCTCCTTAACGTTACTACTTGCTTTTGGTTCTTAAAGGGTTAGTTACTTTAATTTTTCTTATTTGAAATATGTAGTCTTCCTCCCAATTGTGGTTACTAGAATACGTGCACTTCTTGGATCGTAATCTAGTACATGATGATATTCACTATGCTTGATTTCCCTTGATATGCATTTCTACCAATTCAATCGCCTGTTTTGAACAGCATTTTCTGCTGATTCCTCACTCTTTGGAGCTCAAGCTTTTTTCATGGATTGTGAGAGTTATACTCCAGTTTTGAGAAGATTCTCTTTACTCTTTGGAGTCGAGCAAAACCCAGACTTTCATACAGAGTTATTATTATTATTCTCATAAAACACTGATTAGATTCAAGCCAGTAGCTTCTGAGTCCGTTGTCTCTTCATAGATAACCAGTAGCTTCCGGAGCCCATTTCATTTCATTCATAACATAATTTCAATCGCATCAATTCTCTAATCATATGTCCGCTCATGTTTTGATACTCTCAACAACTACAGCAATCAGCACAGCCACTTTAAATTGACAAATTTATTGCTTATAGTTTAGGTTGTCTCACCAGTGATATATACAAATGAGTAAAAAACTACACTTTTGCCATGAATTTTTTTCTAGTTGTTTGGTGCAGCCGTGCAGTGGACGGCATTCATGATTCATATGCATCTCATGTTAAGTGCATTCATGATTCATATGCATCTCATCTTCTTAACAGACATTCAACAAAAATTTTATTCTCTTTTTTGATCTATGTATAATAAAAAATTGGCCTATTTGACAAAGTAATGTCAATTGGAACTAATTAATGTTGAAACTTATTCTTTCTTTTAACTTCTCATATTTAATTAAGCTCTTACAATAGTCGTCTCACTGTTCGTTTCTGTTAGTTGTTCTTCCTTTTATTTAATCTCTTAAATTGGTCCCTTCTTTTAACTATGCATATTACTCAACGCAGAGAGTAAGTTTGGATCATTCTCTGTCGTGTGAAAACATATACATATCGAGATTCTATTATACCACTTACCAATCTTTAACGTTCAAAAAGTTTGGATCATTCTCTGTCGTGTGAAAACATATACATATCGAGATTCTATTATACCACTTACCAATCTTTAACGTCCAGGACAACTTTTGATCAAGTTTCAGGAAAACTTGTGAGCAACCAGTACTCAACTTGTATTTTCTGAGAAAGCATATAAATTTCCATGGAAAACATTGGATCTCGAGGTTGTTAAACCGCTAGTTGTATTGCGTTGTTAGGCTGCTGTGCCACTTCCTCATAGTCATAGACCTTGTTCTTCCACCACAACCACATCCAACTATCTAGTGGCGGACCCAAGATTTCAAGTCAGTGGTAATTCTAATTAAGCATATACACAATCAAAATTAATAATCATCTCAATACTATTCGCATCAAAGATCAAGCATACACAAACAAAATATTTACATCAGCTCAGCATTCTACACAAGACATTTCAACACAATTTTTTCTAGTAAAATCTTTTACAAAAATCAATTCAATAAAAATATTCTTCTATCTTGTGACTATTCAAAATAAACAACATATGGAAAAAAAAACTTGTCACGCTTCTAAACGAAACAACACATGAAAAAACGTGTAAGGAACTGAAAAGAAGACCTCGAGTTGTGTTCCTGACCTTGAATAGTTCGCAACACACCATTTTTATCGTCTAGTCTTGCATCTCGACGGTGTGGATTGCAACCTGCAGGGTTTCGTATTTTGGGGTTTTCAGGGGTCAAACGATGTCCGATTTTAATGAATTATATATGCATGAACTCGTCTTGAAAAGATCTACAATTTCTTTCATTTTTCAATGTCAGTGGGGGCATACTGATCTCTATGTATGTCCGCCTCTTCAACTATCCAAGGTTTGATACAGACCGTCGTCTATTGGCAAAATCCAACATCTATCTATTTAATACATTAAAAGCTATTATTATTTTATCTTTAATTTTAAAAATCAATATATTAAACTTAAGAAACTGTCACTCCTCTCAACAATAAATAATACAAGTCACTCCATTAAGAATAAAATTACTTTTAAATTAATACATGTTATTACTATTCATTTATTTAAAATTTAATTATGACATATATAATGAGATATTGAAGTTGTTATAAGTTAGGTGCATGCATTTAAGAAGGTAAACTTCACCTATTTGTTAAACGTACAATATAGAATTTTTGAATGTTGACACATTGATGTCATTCGATATTTCAACAACAGCAACAATTCATTTGTACAATACTACCGTCAAACTTCAAGCACTTCCACCTTAGAATCAAATTGTTAAATGTCAACGAGTTTATAGAACCTTCTTAGGAGAGATTACTCTGGAATGTAGGAAATGGAGCTTCAATTCTTGGAGGAGGATTACTTTGGAATGTGGGAAACAAAGCTTCAATTCTTACCGAAGGTATTACTCTTGATGAAGGTTGGCAGGAATCTTCGTGATCTTTTGCATAATTGATTTTACAACAACGCCTCATCTCTCAAATTGGGATTCATCAATTGCTCTTGGCGGAACATCAAAAGATGTGTTGTTGAGGCTCCTTCATGTTTTGAATGGAAACAAACATTCTGCTAATGAATTGTCTGAGTGTTTCAGGATCGTTACTGAGAAAGGAACGTTACACAGCAGTGTTCTATTTTAGGAAAGCTCGATCGGAAAGAGAGCGTGATAAGGGAAGATCTGATTGAAGATATATTCGAAGAAGATTACAATCTTGACAGTTTGGGCGAATGAGTTTTTAAGGAAGGAAATATTATCTTTTGGGAAAATATATTATTTCCTTATAAATTTATTCCCTTGTTTTTAACCAAGACTATCTTAGTATAAAAGCTAGGTTTTAGGCATAGGAATATGTTGAGGCATTGATTGAACTTACACGGCTGAGAAATTCAGAGAAGAAGAAGAAGAGCAATTCTTAGGCTTAGAGGTTGAGTTCGGGCTCGAGTGAGAGGAGTGATTCGTGATCGTAATCCGAGCTCTCTTTTGTAACGAACAAGAAATCAATAAGATAAGTATACTCTTCTAAATCCTTCAAGTGAGAAGCTTGAAGGTAGTGGTTTTACTCAACACTTAGTGGTTGAGGTTTCCACTCTAAATCTTGCGTCAAAGTTTACTTTTTGCATATAATTATTCCGCTGTTATACCTCCCGAGAAACAATACCTATTGTTCCCTAGGAAGTAACTGTGCTAACCGATCCAACAATTGGTATAGAGCCTGGTCTCTAGATTTGTGTTAGCTTTGCAGGAAGTATGGGTTCACAAACAGCCATCAATGATTCGTTCTGGAAACCCCCGGTGCTCAAATTCGGAGAATACTCTTATTGGGTGGAACATATCGAGTCGCATATCTGTTCGTAGGGCTGGGCACGGGTTGGGTAAACCCGAAACCCAAACCGGATTGAACCGAAAAAACCGGACCGAACCCGGACCGAAGTAATTTCGGGTCGGTTTTCGGTCCAGATTTTTTGGGAATTTCGGGTTTCGGTTTTTCGGGTTCGGTTCGGTTCGGTTCGGTTTTTGACCCATGCCCAGCCCTACCGTCTAGCTGAGTCTCGCCCACTCGCCCGCACTCGCCCGCACCGTTCGGTCCTATTCGGTTTTTTATTGGACCGGACCGAACCGACCCAAACCCGGACCAACCCAACCCGAAAGATTTCGGTTCGGTTTTCGGTCCAGATTTTTTGGGAATTTCGGGTTTCGGTTTTTCGGGTTCGGTTCGGTTCGGTTCGGTTTTTGACCCATGCCCAGCCCTATCTGTTCGCTTCATGGACAGATGTGGAAAGTGGTAGAGTTTGGTGATATCAAAATTCTTGATCCTACTGATCCCACTGGAGTCAAATTAAAGTCGAGGGCTGATTATCAAGATGCTGATTACAAGGTGCTGGAACTCAACATGCGAGCCAAGAAAGTCATGCTCGCAGCTCTAGGCCCTTCTGATCAAAGAAAGGTCCTCCGCTACAAAACTGCCCATGATATCTTCAATGCACTCAAAAGAATGTATGAGGGAAACGAAGATATCAAGAAGAACAGGATTCTCGCACTCACTAAGGAGTATGACAGCGCTGCTCAAGGAAAGAATGAATCTCTTGATGAGTTTCATTCTCGCTTTCAGGGATATGTAGGTCAATTGGAGTTTCTAGGAGAAACAATTCCTGAATAGAAGATTACTCATCAATTTCTTCAGGGATTATCAGCAAAGTGGGATGCCTTTTCTCTGGCTCTTCAGGCACAAAACGACATTAAGAACATTACTCTGGAGGAGTTGGTTGCTCGACTTCAGAGCAATGCTGGCATTCAACAAAGCAAGGCCTCTAGAAGAGAAAGTGAAAAATCTGAAAAATCACAAAGCATTGCTCTAAAGGTTGAAAAGGCTTTCGATCTTGCTCAGGAAGATGATGAGGATGAAGATGGTGATGAAGAAATTGCCCTTATCACTCGGGCATTTCGCAAAGTCTGGAGAGGAAGTCGCAACATGCAACGTTCCACTGATGGGAACAAAGATGTCAAAGACATTGTATGCTATCACTGCCAAAGGAAAGGACATTTTGCAAGGAACTGTTTCAAGAAGAAGACAGGAGAAGCACCTGTCCCTGCTCGGGAAAGAAAGGAAGCCATGGTAGCTGCATGGGGTGCGTTTGACTCAGATGATGACTCTACCTATATCTCAAAGGAAACGTGTCTTATGGCTGCTGGAGGAAAATCGGAAGATGAGGTAACTGATTCTGAACTCGACTCTATTTTACATACCAGAACCAAATCTCATATCATAAAAGCTATAAAGTCCTTAGGGGAACAAAATGAAAATCTAAATTTACTTCTGGAAGAAAAGAATGAAACTATCTCTAACTTGGTTGAGGAAAACAAGCTTTGGGTTTCAAAAGTCACCAAACTTGAGAAAGTTTCATTCCCTTCCCCAGATGTCTGCAAGTCCTGCCCTACCTATTAATCTACCATCACTTCCCTTGACAGTAAAGTTAATGAGCTTGAATCAGAAATTCTTATGTTAAAACTGAGTAACTCTAAGTTAACTAAAGAAGCAGTAGATCTAAAGGGAAGTGGGGAAGAAAGAAAGAAGATTTGGCTAGATGAGTATGTTGCTTCCAAGATTGAAAAAGAGAAGGATGACTTCTCCAAGCGATTTGTACCTCGTACTTGACTAGGCTACAGAAAGACTCTTAGTTCCCAAACTAGTAACATTCCCTCAGATACTCGAACTCCTTCTTCTTACAAGGAAAATTGTGGTGGATCCAGCTCTGGCTGCTTCCACAGTGGATCCAAGGGGGAAGAAAGGTTCAAGAATAGTGAGGAGAAAGTCTGGTTTGATGGACAAAAGGCTTACCACATGTGGCTTAAACAAGTTCAGAACATCAAACCGGTACGGATCGACTTTCAATCAAGGATTAACAATAAACCCATCTGGCTAGGTCAAAGCAAGTATGTGAATCTATGGAATCACAAAGTTTGTTGGTATTGTGGTAAAGCAGGCCACTACAAACAAAACTGTAATCTTAAAAGGAGAGATGATGAAAGAGCTTACCATTCTAGGCAAGAATCCAATGTTAGGAACACTCCTAGGATAAAAATTGTCCTTAATGAACCAAGAAATAGAATGGTCTTTTCTAATCAAGGTAAGACTAAGCTTGTCTGGGTTCGTAAAAACTAATCTATTACTTGCAGGATGGAGGGAAGAAATGTTCCTGGTATATAGATAGCGCTTGCTCGATTCACATGACAGGGAACAAAGACTGGTTCATATCTCTCCATCCACAAACCAAGGGTTCTATAACCTTTGGTAACAACAGTAAGGGTGAAGTAGTAGGAGTGGGAAAGGTAAGAATTTCTGACAAACTCTTTGTGAATAACGTTACTTTGGTAGACAACCTTACTTTTGATCTGTTGAGTGTACGTCAAATGTGCCAAAATAGGGTTGTCTTTACTACTGATGAATGTTCGGTTGAAAATGTTAAGACATGGAAGGTTCTTCTAAGAGGCATTACTGAAAACAACCTATACAAAGTGGTTCCTTCTTTCATCCCAGAAGAGGAACTATGCCTAACTGTCCAAACTGAGGAATCAAACTTATGGCACAAACGGTTTGCACATGCTAGCCTCAGACTTCTATCCAAACTTCACAACAAGGACCTAGTGGTAGGTCTACCAAAGATAGACTGTCAAGCTGAAGAGGTATGCATCGCATGTACAAGAGGAAAACAGGTAAGATCATCCTTCAAATCGAAGAAACAGGTAAGTACTTCCAAACCTCTGGAACTCATCCACATGGATCTGTGTGGGCCTATGCGTACTCAGAGTCATGGAGGAAATAAATATGTGTTTGTCATTGTGGACGATTACTCCAGGTACACATGGACAATTTTTCTTGCATCTAAGGAAGATGTGTTTGATGAGTTTAAGTATTGGTTGCATGCTGTTGAAAATCAGTTTGGTTTACACTTAAAGTCTATTCGTACTGACCATGGAACAGAGTTCGAAAACTCTCAGTTCCTTTCCCTGTGCAGGACCAACGGAATTAATCATAACTTTTCTGCTCCAAGAACTCCACAACAAAATGGAGTGGTTGAGAGGAAAAACAGGACACTAGAAGACATGACGAGAACAATGCTGATTGCAAGTGGTCTTCCTAGGAACTTTTGGGCTGAGGCACTGAATGCTTCTTGCTATGTACTCAACCGTGCAATGCTAAGGCCCATGATAGAGAAAACCCCATATGAATTGTTTAGGGGAAGAAAGCCTAATGTTTCACATCTTAGAGTTTTTGGTTGCAAATGTTTTGTACACAACAACGGGAAAGAAAGCTTGGGAAAGTTTGATCCAAGGAGTGACGAAGGAACCTTCGTCGGATACTCACCACAAAGCGGAGCTTATAAAGTGTATAACAGGAGAACCAAAAAGGTTGAGGAAAGCATACATGTAGTCTTTGATGAAAATATTATGGCTGGTACCCTCGTGCAGGATTCAAATGTTCTTCCCCTGACTGAAGTAGACAAGGAACATTTTCAACTCTTGAAAGATGGTGTACAGGATCCCAGTGAAGAAGATAACCAAGTAGAAGGAATTCTCTCTACAGAAGCAAACAATGATCAAACTCAGAAAGAAAGCGTACTGGAGGAAGTATCTGGATCTCAGGTGGAACAAATCCCTAACGAGGAACAAACAGGTGTTGAAGAGCTACAAGTAGGAGGAACTCGTCATAGCACCCGTATCCATGGTCCTCCATCAAGACTCATGGACTACGTGTGCAACTGTGCTTCTGCTTCAACTTCCGATACATCACCTGATCCAAATTCGAAGGATTGTTCAGTTCTAAACTTAAATCCTATATTTCATGCTTTTTGTGCTTTTGTTTCTTTAGTTGAACCAAAGACAATTGAAGAAGCTCTCAAAGATCCAGAGTGGGTAAATGCTATGCAAGAAGAGCTTCATCAATTTGAGAGAAACAAAGTGTGGAGATTGGTTCCTAGACCTAAGGATATATCCGTCATTGGTACCAAATGGGTTTTTAGGAACAAGATGGATGACAAGGGACACGTTACGAGGAACAAAGCTAGACTGGTTGTTAAGGGTTATAACCAGCAAGAAGGAATTGATTATGATGAGACTTTCGCTCCAGTTGCAAGGTTGGAAGCTATACGTCTTCTGATTGCTTACTCTGCTCATCATGGATTTAAGTTGCAACAAATGGATGTAAAGACTACCTTCTTGAATGGTGTTCTCAAAGAGGAGGTGTATGTTGAGCAGACACCTGGTTTTGCAGACCCTTCCAATCCCGATCATGTATTCATCCTTGATAAGGCACTCTATGGTCTCAAACAGGCTCCACGTGCATGGTATGAAAGGTTATCTCAGTTCCTCTTGTCCCATGGTTACGTCAGAGGGGAAGTCGACAGGACTTTGTTCCTACTGAAGGAAGGTAAGCACACTCTGGTTGTGAAAGTATATGTTGATGACATTATCTTTGGTTCCACCAACGAGCAACTAGTTACAAAGTTCACTAAACTGATGGAAAGTGAATTTGAAATGAGCATGATGGGAGAACTTAGGTTCTTTTTGGGATTACAAGTGGTCCAAACTGAAAAAGGAACAAAGGTTCATCAACAAAAGTACCTCCGGGAATGCATCAGAAAGTTTGGGATGGCAAATGCCAAGGATTGTTCCACTCCTATGTCCCCAAATGACACAATAGGAATTGATACAGACAAAAAGGAAGCTGATAAAAAAGTATACCGTGGAATGATAGGTTCATTGCTTTATCTAACCGCCAGTAGGCCTGATATTATGCAAAGTGTGTGTTTTTCTGCTAGGTTTCAGGCAAGCCCCAGAGAAACACATGTCGCTGCAGTGAAGAGGATCTTGAGGTACTTAAGAGGAACAAATGATCTTTTTTTGTGGTACCCAAGAGGAGGAAGTCTTGAACTGCTAGGTTATACTGATGCAGACTTCGATGGTTACAAGCCAAATAAGAAATCCACCTCTGGGATGGCTCAATTTCTTGGTCCATGTCTTGTTTCATGGGCTTCCAAGAAACAAACCACAATTGCTCTCTCCACTGCTGAAGCTGAGTATGTAGCCGCAGCTGCTTGTTTCTCTCAACTCATATGGCTCAAACAACAACTAAGTGATTTTGGTATTACTCTAGGTAACGTTCCTATTTTGTGTGATAACACAAGTGCTATTGATATTTCTAAAAATCCCGTGCAACACTCAAGGACCAAACACATTGATATTATACATCACTTTCTACGTGATTGTGTGGAAAAAGGAATCGTCTCTATGGAGCAAGTTCGGTCTGAGGATCAAATCGCGGACATATTCACAAAGACACTAAATAAGGCCCCTTTCGAGAAGTTACGACTGAGGTTAGGTATGATTTCTCTCGAATGATCTTGCTCTTCTATAAAACCCCCAATGATTGGAGAAATTAGCTAATTTATTCATTCTGCACTTGATCTTTTGAAGCATGGTCACACTTGATTTCCTATGATATGAATTTGTGTCTTTTGTGCTGCATGCTAGTACTATTCATGCTTAGGAAAGTTACCAATCACCGTATTCAATTGATGTCATGTTATTTTAAGCAAATGTCTTATTTTTAGCCCAAAAGAGTCCTCTTGATGTACTGAACCCACAATATAATCCCAAAGGATAGAGGAAATCTACAGCCACCCTTAGCCTTCATGGATGATAGTCCTATGAGCCTTGTTTATCCATTCACAGCTGGACTCACTCGCCATGATACAAAATAATTGAAATTCATGTTATCTGTGTTATTTTCGTGTGATGTTCTCTTTGTATCCTTTCTGGTAACATTACCCCAACCATCACACACCATCGACATCAGATAAGGAATGGAAGGTGAAAAGGCTGTGTTTTTGAAATCGGCAAGGGGGAACATTATGATTATTAGCGCCGTATGAAATGACAGGAGTTACAGATCAATAATGGTAGTTTTTCTCCCAAAGTTCATGATGAAAATGGAAGGTTTTTGATTGGAGAAAATTGCGGCAACCAACTGGTGGATTTATGGAAATAAATTCACACAAGGAAAAATTACAGATTTGAAAAGATCTGAAAAGATGGCTTCTGCAGACGTCTGTTTATAAAGGGGGTAATCTCGGTTCTTCTCCTCCACGCTCTCAAATTTCTCTCAAGATCAAACCCTCAAAACCCTCAAAAATCTCAAAACTCCAAAGCTCTCAAAATGGTGAACACCAACTCTATTTCCCTCACCGGCAAGGAGAGCCCTGAAACCATAAGAAGAATAATGGCCGCCATAGGTGTTGCCATCGAATACCCTGCAGAATCCTCAAACCCTGAGCCAAAAGCAAAATCACCCTCTCCATCGCCGACCAAATCAAAAACTCCCTCACCAAAGCCAGCCAAAACAAAGACCCCCACACCATCCTGGCCAAATATACAACCCCTCCGGTCACTCCTGTTCACACCTCCTCCAATGCTTCCACAGAAAAAATCTCCACTCCCTCCACAGTAAAAATCCTCAGTCCGCCTCCCTCCACAAAGCCCTCTCCAAAAAACCTTAACCCTAGCTTCGTCCCTGACTCCAGCACTGCTCCAAAATTGGCAGTGTCGGAGGCAGTCCCACAAGAAGCCGAGTCGGAAGGCACCGCCTCTGCCACGACGCCACTTCCAGACTCGCCTCATCACGCAATGGATCTAGGTGTTGGTAATGTCCTAGAGGAAATAGAGGAAGAAAGTCGAAGGAAGGAGAAGGGAAAAGGTCTGGAGGTCACAGACTTGACAATGGAGGATAAGGATGAGCTCATCATCAAATGGAAGGCTCGATCTACTCCTCGACGGTCGTCAACCGTCGTCTCTGAGGAAACCGATGAGCCGCCTCTCAAGAAGGCCAAAATTGAAGCCTCTCGCCCTCGCACTCTGAGTCTTGCAGCAAAACCACCCAGAGCCAAGAAAGCTCCAAAATCAATTGCTGAGGGCAAAGCTCTGGGAAAGAGGGTGGTGATCAGGGACCTGATCTTCAACGCCCAGTTCTTGATCAATAACGGGATGAAAGTCTTGGTTGATATGGTTCGCTTCCAAGGCTGGGAAAAGTTGTTCTGCTCCGCTGAAGAGGTAAATGATCATCTGCTCCGTCAGTTCTACACATCCCTCACCATCACTGAGAAACCTCATGCCGTGCAAGCATCCTTCAAACTGGGTAAGGAAACCCATGTTTTCTCAAGCACTGAATTAGGATTAATCCTTGGAGTTCCTCACTGTGGGTTTGAGGAGTACGTTAAAGGTCAATGGCCTAAGGATGTTAGTCTGACTGCTATTCAGAGGGTCTCTCAAGACTTCAACACTGAAGTTGTAGGGGAGATGTCTACAACCTCCATGGGAATAGTGAATCGAGTGCTTCACAGTTACATTCACAGTTACATCATCAGTAACATTACCCCCAGAGAGCAGAAGCGCACCACAATCTTGATCCAAGACTTTCTAATCATGGATAAGATGCTCCTCAGGAAAGACATCAATCTGCCTAAGATCATCATGCTGCACATGGCTCATGCCAGGAAGAATGACAGGCACGACCTTCCTTTCCCTGGAATTGTGAAAAAGGTTTTGGAGTATCTGAAGGTGTATGAATCTGGGACTGCTGATGTTGTGTATGCACGAGAGCTTGATGAGGCTAACTTGAAGAAAATGAGGTTTGACAAGAATGTTGATGATTCTTGGGTAAGGGCCTTGGACAATATTGAGATTGACGCCATGTCTGAAGACCCTCAAGAGGAACAGAATGAAGCGCCTACTATGGTTTATCACAATGATAAGTTGGAAGAATTGTGCACGCTTGTTGGACTTCTCTCTGAACAACAACAAAGGCTAGCTAAGGAGATTACTGCCTTGAAGGATGCGATCCGTCATTTGACGAAATCAAACCAGTAAGGTTCCCTTCGCAGTATCAAGACGATGCCATGCACCGTTCCTTCCTTACATCTGACCCCCACATTCTGTTCCCTAGCACATCAAACTCTTCTCTTCTATGCTTTATTGTACCCTTTGCCTAATTTGCTTGACTTTCCTTTGTTTGCTTTGTTTGTGTTCTCTTTTCCCTGTTTGAATGTGTACCAACGTCAGTTCCTTAGACGCTTATTAATCAATGGAACACTTGTTTTGTGACCTGACTTGATTCACTTTAAGTTCTTATATGATTAAGTTAGCTTTTTGATGATGCCAAAAGGGGGAAAATAAAGGAAGTTCAAGGTCTTAGGGGGAATATCAGATCCTTTCTCTACGAGTAACAATCCTAAGGGAAACTATTTATGTGTATATTGTGAATACACTTTTCGTGTCTTATATCTTCAGTGTCTGTATGCCTTAAAGAAGAGAATGTTTGTCACCATCAAAAAGGGGGAAATTGTTGAGGCTCCTTCATGTTTTGAATGGAAACAAACATTCTGCTAATGAATTGTCTGAGTGGTTGAGGATCGTTACTGAGAAAGGAACGTTACACAACAGTGTTCTATTTTAGGAAAGCTCGATCGGAAAGAGAGCGAGATAAGGGAAGATCTGATTGAAGATCTGATTGAACACAACAGGTAGTGGTTTTACTCAACACTTAGTGGTTGAGGTTTCCACTCTAAATCTTGCGTCAAAGTTTACTTCTTGCATATTATTATTCCGCTGCTATACCTCTTGAGGAACAATACCTATTGTTCCCTAGGAAGTAACTGTGCTAACCGATCCATTTGCGTGCCTAGTATCTTCGTGTCTCTTCCAGTGTTTACGACATGTAGCGGTTCCAAGATGGTGAGAAGCTACGCGGTGGCTCGCGAGGCAGAGCTCGTGGTGAAGAAAGTGGCGACTCTGAAGTGAGTCTTCTTCTTCGGATAGGTGATGGTAGCAAGCTAGCGGCAAAATGACGATGGAGCGCAACAACTAACGAACCACATATGAGGTTGAAGGGCTCGCGAGGTGAGTTTTTTCTAGGTGATTCGTCGGACTCGAAGACTCATTTTTCTGGCGAGGAATCCGATGGATTTTGGTGGCTAAGTAATATTTGCTCTCAAACTCATAAACTTAACATAAATTCAAAACTGATGCTCCAATCCAAAAGTAATGGATTTTATAGTAGATCCTACATAAAACGTAGGTCAAAATGCATTTAAGATAGACTAATGAGCCGGCCAAATATGAAGTACTAATCCAAACACAAAAAAAATACAACGAGCGTGATATCATCCTTGTTGGAGCCCGGATTTGTGACCTCGCGATCAACACCTCGCGAGATCTGGCCTGCTCATAGTCTTCCTCTTCAAATGCCAGGGACCTCGCATGCACAACAGGACAAACAACTTCAGCTCCAATCTTCTCTCAATCTAGCTTCGTCTTCCTCCTTGTTCTTCGTGTTCTTGAGCAGGAGTCTTCACCTGCGCAACCATACCAGAAGGTTGGGCCCTCGGATTCAGCTCTCCGACGCCCAAGTTAGTATTCAGAAGCAAACAATGAGTCAAAAGACCCTAATCAACACCAAAATGTAAGCTAGAACAAGGAGAAAGAGAAGAACAAGTTCAAACAACACAACACCATAGCTTCTTACACAATTTCAATTATCTTACACACGAATCACACTCGAATGGGCTGATTCTCACACCAAAAGCATGATAACGACACCGAGAATCACAATCCAAGTGTCGATCATCCGAATTTCTGTTAGAACGAGGTAATCCAGGAGATTTGAGAACGAACTCGAGAGAGCTCTTCTCTGTGTTTTTGCTCTCCAAATATCTTGAGGAAGAAAGTTGTCAAAAAGATTTGACCCCCTTTCTCTCTCCTCTCGGTTACGCTTTATAACCGTCTCGTGGACCCCACTACACCCGTCTGCTGGATCACTTACCGCATCACTCCTTTTGGGATTTTGTTGGGATTGCTCTTTCGTTGGGCTTGGGCTCGCATTTTGGGATTCTTTTCCAGTATGGGCCTCGCGAGCCTTCGATGACCCAAAGCTCTCGAGAACCGGCTCCAACATCCAGCCTCCCCAGTCCTTATCTCGCTAGGGGAGGAAGTAAGGCTTGGGTTCTTTATTGAAGTCGTGTTCTCTTCATCCTATTTCTTGCTTTCACTTGCTCTTTCTTATGAGGCTCGTGAGCCTTTGTGCCAACCTCGCGCCATTCTGAGATTTCAAAACACTTCGAATTCCGCGCCTAAATCCTTTTGACACGTGGCGGTCAAATACTACCACGACTCTTCATATTTCCGCCTTATAAATTCAATTTTCTCTTTCCTAATTTCATCTTCTCCGTCTATTCAAAACTTCAGAAAACCTCTCTTTCTTGCTCTTAGCATCTCAACCGTTTCTTCGTTCATTCAACCGAATAATCGCCATGTCAAGTTAGTTTCTTGCTTCTGTTTTGGTCTTTTTGTTGGTACTCAATTGCTCATCAATTAGTTTCCGTCTCGGCAATTCCTCAAATCATGAGAAAGACGAAGCATGAGATTGGGTTGTCGTCTCAACAATTAGTTTTCAACTTCTCTAGTAACAACTGGCTGTTGGGGTTTATAGCTACCACCGGGGTCTACGTGTACCACATGGAGGCACACCAACTTCACCTTCTCCGCCGCCATCCCTAGGGATACCCTAAATTCAAGCTTGGATGATTGAGACTTGTGTTCTATTCCAATACGCTTCGTCCACTTTGTGCTACCAACACTACCGTTGTTGTCAACACAATTACTACTCAACTCATGTGAAATAAGGGATAGTCTGGGTAATGTTTCTATTATAAAACACCTTCTTTTCTTCTTAATTCTGCTTGTATTTTTTAGACTATTGCTCTTCTATTTTATGTTTTTGTTTCCATTTATCTTTGATAATATTGAGATTAAATCTGTGATTTCAGAATCCATGTGCCTTGTTCTCTTTTGAACTCTGTGTGATTATCTATAGGAACATGATTAATTGAAAGAATAGTAGAGTCGAGATGTCGGATCTCTTTCCTTAATTCTGTAAACGCCCTACAGTCTGACAGTTTGATGGCGTTCTGAATCTCAAGATAAAACTGCTAACCTTTTGCTTTGCAAAACTCGGAAACAGAAGTCAACGAACCTAGGAATTTTGTGTTTACTCTCAGACTCGAAAATAAAAATGAGGACGAACTAATGAGAGGACAACTTATGAGGATTTTCGAATGTGTTGAATGAACTTGCAAAACGCTTGAACAAATGAGGGAGGAGTGGAAGGAGGTGTGGTTGTTGGGCCAAGATTCAACCTAAATCTTATGGACAACCTCAACGGTTGTATTCAGATAGATTCTAGGGTTTAGATTCGTATATATACATATGAGGATTTGTTCATAAGTTTAATTAGGCTCTAATCGCTTACTAAGAATTCACTCAAGCTCTATCTCAGATTACTCGTAACATCGTCCTTGTACTTGCAATTTGATTCTTAGTGATTATTTGCCAAAAACAGTGGTCTTGTAACAACTTTTGTTACGGACTTAGTGAAGAGATCGAGATTGGGCTGAAAAACAAAAGTTCAAAAGACTAATTCGAATTGAGCCTCGGTACAAGAATAATCAACGAGGCCCATTGCTCAGGCCTCAAAGTTTGCCTCAATCCCGGCCAACGCGTGTGTGGTCTTGATGATCCCCTCCCTTTTAAGGGGGTCTCTCCTTAATACTTGGACACATCCCTAATACTTTTCTCCTACTATATATACTAGAGATTTTGTTCCCCTTCCAACGTGGAATGCAAATTTCATCTCAAAATGCTCCCTCCGTCTCATAATATAAGTCCCATTTTATTTTGGCACATATGTCGATGTACGTTTTGTATCGTTAATACCTCTAATTATAATTTAATAAAAAAGTATAACTTTTTAAAATTGTTGAAGTACTCATTAAGACGAATCAAACAAGATCTCACACGACTATGTTTTTTCTCAAATATCCGAACAAACTTACAAGATTCTTTCAATTTATGAATAATGTCAAAAAACCGAATGAGACTTATATTATGACGGAGGGAGTACATTGCAAGCAACCAATTTTAAGCCATCATTTCACGTTCAAAAAGAACTCGAATTCACCATATGAGATAGTATTCGTGTAGAAGAAGTCAACACTCCCTTAGCGCAAATGGTGGCAGGAGCCCACCCAAAAATTGCCCGAAAGCAGAAAAGTTCCAACATCACTTACTATATTACATTGTTATCATGGTTAGGGATGAGCTAGCAAGAGTGGACATCTAACTTTCAAGGGCCTAAAAAGTGTTAAACTCTGTAAACCTCATCTCATTCCCAACTTGCTTCTCTTTAGCCTTGATGTCACTAGCTCTGCTCTTTCCTTTTATGAAGGTGTTAGGTGCAGGCGTGCATCTTAACAGACATTCAACGCAATTTTATTCTCATTTTTCCCTGACATCTAATAATGAATTGTAAGAAGAGTTACTTTACTGTATAAATAAGACTAGTTTATCGTACAGAAGTAACGACCAATGCAGACTAATTAGAGAACTTGAAACCTATCAAGCGTTTCTCTTGTTTTCTTGAACAAATTTGCAATCATAGTACGTAGATCTTGAATTGGGGACACAAACTATCTGATTAAGACGTGAAGAAACACTAGTTAAATGATTGGTTACCACCATGATTTATGCACATTCTCAATGTGTAAATCATACTAAGACTAAGATTTAGAGTCACTTTGGGATATAAGTGTTATGTCCCACGTTTAAATAACAAATCTTTTGCCGTATTTTAAATAACTTTGTAAGCGTTATAAAATGTGATATATTTGGCAATACATGCTATATTCATAGGAAAAGATCTCGTAATGATAAATCTTTAGATAAGGACGAAGGATGATACACACAAACTCTATACTTAATGCGCACACACGTTATAACTCATGCACACAGTATTTTGTGATGCACACAATCTATTACATATGCACACAGTGTATGCATGAGTTATAACGTTTGCGTGTATCATCCTCCGTCCCCATCTAATGAACCATCCTCATCGGAATCAAACCCTATATTCATAGCCATCATTAGACCATAATTTTTTTTACAAAGGTGACTTTTCAAAAAATATGTTTGGGGACTAGTTTATCTGAGAATATTCCTTTCCCATAAGGAAAGAACCAAAAACGAGAGGTTCTCTCTAGAAGAAAAAAACTAACTACTTTTTATAATAAATTAGTTTAGTTTCCCGTGTCTCGCACGAGTTTTATAAAATGATAAATTTAATTTTAATACATAAATAACTTAGGCTAAACTATTTTATTAAATAGATTTAGTTTATTTATCGTATACAAATTTAGTTTAGTTTCTAAGAATTGTTCAAATATTTAAATATATTTAGTTTAAAATATTTAAATATTATGAATTATAAGATGAAATCTTTCTACGGAGTATATAATCAATAAATAACTCTTTGTATATTAAAGTACATAAAATATGGTTTGAAAATTTTTAAAAAATAAATAAAGAAGCATAGTATCTTGCATATCTTAATTATCCAATAATAACATTTACACATATTTATAATTTTTCTATTATATGATTTTTTATCAAAAAGGAAAATGATAGAAAAATGACATGTGACAAAATAAATTTTAAAATGGCATGTGTCGGTTTTAGTGAGGAGGTGACATGTGACGAAAATTGAGGATTACTTTAATAGTTTAAAAGTAGATTCCAATATGTTGTTCGCAGAATCAACTTTTTAGATGGAAAGCTAATACTATCTCTCAGGCAGGTAGAACTATTCTTATTCAATCTAATATTATGTCTAAAGCAAACCATCTAATGCAATGTTTTTCTCTATAAAAAGGAATATGCGAACAATTTAATAAAATAAATAGAGACTTTTTCTGAAATAATAATAACCCTAGCTATCGTGCAATGACCTCTTGGGACTCGATTTGTAGACCAAAAGATGTTGGGGGATTGGGATTGTATAAAGCTGTTGATCTAAATAAAGCTCTGCAACAAAAATTACTATGGAAGTTAGTAACTGACAAGAATAACATTTGGGTAAGAATAATATACCAAAAATAATTATAATTTTCAAATATATTCAGTTTTACGTACACGTAAGAAGAAGCAATCCTGACAATTTTCTAGACTCTTATATCTTAGAGAACAATTTCAAAAAGGTATAGGTTGGAAATTAGGAAATGGTAATAATATTAATTTTTGGACAGATAACTGGATTAAAAATATTAATCTTAGGACATATTTGGATACTAACAAGTTTGATAGTAATGCTAAAGTAGAATATTTTATTAATAATACGAAGGAATGGGATTTTCCCAGACTAAATTTTATCTTGCCTAATAATGTGATTATGCATATGTTAAGCATTTATATCCCCAAGAATAATGTAGAAGATAGACTGATATGGATCCCCAATAAGACATGTGGTTTTAGCACAACACCGGCTAGATAATTCAATAGTAAAAATATTCAACTCAGTAGTACAAATATTCAACATACGAAGGACGACATCTATAGCTGGCTCTGGAATCTGAAAATACCACCGAGATATCAAAATTTCTTATGGAAGGAATTATCGGATAATCTGCCAACCACCCAAAGACTAAATAAATACTACAATAGAGTACCTTTCCATTGCTCATTATGTAATAATCCGGTAGAATCGAGAGAACGTTTCTTCTTTCAATGTCACCACACAATAACTCAGCTACGGAAATTTGAAAAACTAATAGATTTTACTTTCAATATACAACATAATATTCCTTTCAAACAATACTTACTAAATATTATTAAAATGCTTAAAAAGCCAAAATTAAAATAGAAGCGTTAATTTTCTTATGGTATTCTTTATGGGTACGTAAGAATTCAGTAGTTTATGGTAGAATGCAACAACAGTTAAAAATCCGGCGAGAATAGCTTGTGAGCAATTTAAATATTTGAAAGCCACTCATAACAACATCAATAAACAAAAATTAAATAAACGTAGACTTAGGAGTAAAAATACAAACCAATGTAGGATGTATAGCTAGAGATAGTGATGGGAAAATTATAGATTTGTACAATAAAAAAAAATTTCTCCACATCTCCTCTTATTACAGAAGCCATGGGTGCTTTGTCTGCAACTAAACTGACGATTAAATTAAATGTTAAGAATATTATTATAGAAGGCGGCAATCTTACAGTGATTAATTCCATTAAAAACATTTGGAAAGTTTCTTGGGAAATTAGAAATATTATTATAGATCTCCAAAACATTTTAAAAAAATTCGACAATGTAAAAATTCATCATTGCTTCAGGGAAGCAAATAAGACAGCCGACTTAAACAAATGTCAGCACACATTTCCTTAAAACCGTCCTAAATTGTAACCAGGGCGAATCATTATCTGATGATTATATCAGAACAATGAGACCAATTTTCTTATAGTCGAGTTTACTCTCCAGCTACTCCGACTTTTTCAGGATCATTCGTCAGGATGATCAGGAGTTGTCATTTGTTTCTAGATGAAACTCTGGTTCTTGCATTTTTTTTTAAAAAAACTACTTTTATAACAAACAAGAATAATAAAATCAACCACTAATACTAAGCTCACTAATCATGCATAAAAAAGGGTTTGGTTCCAATGAGGACGAGTACTTAGATGAGGACTGGGGATGACGCACACATAAGTTATAACTCATGCACACAATGTGTGCATGTGTCAGATATGGTGTGCATCACCAAATACTCTGTGTATGAGTTATAACGTGTGTGTTCATTAATTATAGTGTTTGTGTGCATCATCCTCAGTCCTTATCTAATGAACCATTCTCTTGAGATCTTTTCCTATAAAAAAAACGTAATAAAATTCATAGTATTTTTTGGGCGTTTGACCCCGCACCCGGAAAATTATAACCGACACTCGCTTTTGGGCGCATCCTGGGTGCGTCCAAAAAACCGGGTCAATCTTGGGCGCACTCAGGGTGCGCCCCGAAAAAAAAAACTTTAATGCGCCCAAAACTAAACCAAGTTTTTGTTTAACAAATGTTTTGGACGCACCCGAAATGCACAAAAAGTGCGTGCCACTTATAAAAAAAACTGGGTGCGGGGCTACTGGGTTAGATTGCATTCACGGATTCACCTTACTCTTCCCGACCAATAAATACTGTGAGCCTAGCTAGCTACATAACAATTAACAAGACACCACCACAAATCAAATTAGGAAAGAAATAACAGTGTTAAATTCATGGAAGAGGATGATGATGAAAGCAGAGCTCCATTGTTGGAGCTCGAAGATAATGAGTCCATGGAAGAGGAGAAGCAAGAGCTGCAATGGTGGGAGAAAGTGGTTGATTTCAGAGAGTCCAAGAAACAGTTTTTCATATCTTTTCCGATGATCATAATCAATGTTTCTTTGTACATGATTCCTTTGGTTTCTGTCATGTTTGCGGGTCACCTTGGTGAGCTTGAGCTCGCCGGATCTACTCTTGCAAATTCTTGGTCTAGTGTCACCGGCCTCGCCTTGATGGTAATTAATACTCTCTTTTTTTTTTATCTTTGATACATCTTTTTGATACTTTTTAGGTATTAGGATGATCGTCTAATCGTGATTTGGGTATTGTTCGATTATAGTAGAGTATTCTCACGGATTAGTCGATATTGCCTTTTTTATTTCGTTTCCAAGTTGCACATTGCATTATTAAAACTCATTAAGGAGAGGCAGAGAAGTTGGTAAAGAACATGACCTACTATCTTTATGATTAGCATCAATTAACTTAATTTACTAGTCATTTTAGCTTCTTTTTTTACTTAAATTTAGGGTTAAAATTAATATGTGATAAATAATTTACAAAAATGTTGTTGGATGAGAGTCTAGCAATTAACTGAGCTCTGACACCCTTGTTCAAAGCAAAATATAACTTCTAAAAAATAAAAGACCGAATATTAGCATTGGTTGTGTGACTCTGAGCAATCTGTGTGACTCATGACAAAAAAACGAGAACATCACTCCACAGTTCTCCAAAAGTGGAAAAAACAAAGGCGATAAAGCTTGTCTATGCACTTGGATTCGTACTTTTTCTTCTTCCTGACAACACGTTGGAAACAACGGTTACATGGACTAAAGTTTAAACTCCGACACTTGTGAACGAAGAAACACCAATAACATCCAAAAAAATATTTTTTCCTTTGTCCCAACCATAAACAAGGAGATCCGTTGGTCGAAGATCTTTCCCTACCTCCGATAAAAATCTTAAGGGCACCTCCTTTTTTCACAACAACACTAGCCTGTTTGCAAATATCACCAACATCATTTTCCACAATGCACATCATGATCACCAAAACAATAAACAATAAATTGAATTGAGGAGACCCAAGCATCTGGGGTGGGCAAGTCCGAAGAGAGAAATACAAAAGGCCCACGCCCACACAACTACGCGGGAGAAGAAGCCAAGACTAGGGATCATTATGCTCAGCAACAACCTCATCAACAACACAGTTTTGAAAACTTTGTCCTCAATGAACCGACTACAAAAGGCGACATCCAAACTGACAGGACCACCAAGGAGCTTGACTCCATCCAAGGGACGATCCATTTTCTGTGGAAAAAGCATGGCACTATTACTCCTCGAATATGGGGTTGGCAAAAAAATGTTGTTTTCTCGACGTTCAAGTGCAGTCTCATAGTCGGCCGCTCATCAATAATCAAATGCAAGGCTTCCAAAACCGACGCAATGTCCCCAATAATCGTCCCATCATCCAGGTTGCATTTTTTATTGATCGTATGAACTAACGGATGTAAGGTGAGTGCAAACAACAGAGGCCCTAAAGCATCACCTTGTTGAGCGCCATGGCAAGAAAGCACTGTAGACCCGTCATAGTATAACCTTGTGGGGGAGATTATAGAGAAATTCGACCCAAAGAGAGCAAAGGACAACAACGTCGAACCTCGCTAAGCATAGTACCCCGATCTATCAAGTTAAAGACATTACTAAAGTCCACATGAAGCATAGCATGGTTGCACGCCCTAAATTTAGCCTCGATCAACCTGTTAACCGCATGAAGAATGGACTCACACCCGCACCAAACTGAAAATTCTCTAGGTAAGTGTCGACCTCTTTCCCAACCACAGCGGCAACAACCTTGGAGGCAAGTCTACGCCAAACCGTTCCAACAACAACAGGGCAGACCCCCCCCTAGTTTGGAGTAAAGGCGTAAGTGGAGCACTAACAATAAACTCACACTAGGCCGAAGGACATTTAAAACAGGAAGTTCCTTTAGGAAAACTTTTAATCTTTCTCAATACAACATCCTTAGAGAGCAAAATAGTCTACACAGCCTTATTAAGAGGAGGCAAGACAGGACACGACACATGAGGATGCTTCTTCTTTAAGTCCCGCAAAGTCTACTCCCTTTTAGGTGCAACCCCCAGACGACATCAAAACCCTAACAACAACAATGAAATGCCCATCACTAACTTTCCTAATGCATTACCTCTGGTTCAGCTCAACCAAGCTAACCTTCTTTTCCGAAACCTCACCATCAACCCCAAAAAAGTTGGAACAACCAACACCATCTTTAAGAACCTCTTTAGCCAAAGTTTTAGGTAGCCCATGTAATATCTTCATCATGACAACATCCTTTCTTCCCAGACCTGTTATCAAAAAGATCCCGGTTAACCTTAAGAGTGCATAATGGAGGAATGAGAAACAGAAGCCAAGACTCAAGGTTGTGAGGGAAAACAACAACTTTGTCAAGTGCAACTTTAAGACACCGAGAACAACCCACTCACAGAGGCACAACACGTACCACATAGAAGAAAAAACAACAAAAAGGAACCAATGAGACATTTTTAGCATTGCAAAAAATATTGTCATTTACGTAGTTTAATACTCATTGCCTTGTAAATCAATAATAAAATTACTTGTATTTTTAGATTATCATTAATCTTCTCTATACAATTTTCGAGAACATAATTATTTAGTCTTTAGTTAGTTTTAGTTATAGAGTCAAACCATATACTCCGAGTACATAGTATTTTCTTAATAAGTGTGTCCAACAATAAAATGACATTTTTCAGTAGACAAATATAATATTTTTTGTACATGTTCTGGTCTTTTTAGATGAAAAATAAACATGTGTGTATATAAAGGTACTTTATCTTATGTTTTTAGATGAAGGGTTATTTTCTTTATATATAAATGAGCTATGATTTTTTGTGCATGTATTTCCTGTTTACTATCTTAATGACCATTATCATCAATTAGCTCGAGTTTATTGTGCTTGATAATCTGACCAGGTTGGGCTAAGTGGTTCCTTGGAGACACTTTGTGGACAAGGCTTTGGTGCAAAAAAGTACAACATACTTGGGATTTACCTCCAATCATCATGCATAATTTCACTCTTCTTCTCCATTGTCATATCCATTATATGGTGGTACACGGAACCAATCCTCAGTCTACTTCACCAAAGCGATTCAATAGCAAAATCATCAGCTCTCTACATCAAATACTTCATACCCGGAATTTTCGCATATGGGTTTATTCAGAACATCCTTCGGTTTTGCCAGACACAGTCTATGGTTTTCATACCCATGCTTTGTGCCCTAATTCCTTTAATTCTTCATGTTGGCATTGCCTATGTTTTTGTTCATTTAACAAGCCTTGGATATCGAGGAGCGCCACTGGCGGCCTCGGTTTCGATGTGGATTTCACTTTTTATGTTGGTGGTGTATTTGAAATCAGCAAAAGAGTTTAAGGTCACTTATGCAGGATTCTCATTAGAAGCATTTGAACATGTCTTCACTAGTTTGAGATTTGCCTTGCCTTCTGCTGCTATGGTGTGGTAATACATTCATTAGTCTTTATAATTGGCTAGGGTTTAAAGTTAATTTTTGTTTTATCATTGATTTTTTTTCTCTCTTCAGTTTGGAGTATTGTGCTTTTGAGATTCTGGTGTTGTTGGCTGGCCTAATGCCGGATTCTGAGACTACTACTTCTCTCATCGCAATATGGTATGTGAATTTAGCTCTATATACATTTTAGCAACTCTTTGGAACAATTTGTTGGGTTATGGAGTATGATAATAAAGTCCAAATTATCCCAATCTGTAGGTTTAGAAATTCTTTCTTTTTTTACAGACTCCGATAAGGATGAAGCTTAGATGAGAACTAAAAAATGATGCATACATACATTGTGACTCGTGTATGCAGATGTTATTGACGATGCACACAGTTTTGGTGATGCACATAATTCGTAACACATTCACACATATGTGCATCAACCACAACGTTTGTATGCTGAGTCACAATGCGCGTGTGTGCTGTCATCAACCCTCATCTCACCCTTCGTCCTCACTTGGTATTTTTTCATCTTTTAACAATATTTATACCTTTTTTTATTATGGCAATCGGTATTCACAAAGTAGTAGAGAAAATCTATAGTTCGATAGTAACAGAATTGATGAATCTGTGTAATGAGAATGAAAGGAAATCAGATTTTGGGGGAATCCATGGAGGACTCCTTTATTTGGAGCTTCATATTGATTATTGTGTATGAAGCATTAGCTTCTTATTACAACACATAAAGCTCTTATATAGCAGTGCAAAAATAAAGAAGCAAGGAAGGAAATAACAATTTCCCGCCAAAACAAACTAATCCGGTTCTCTAACCGATTTGCAACAACACTTGCTTACACTGCATAACACCCCCCCGCAAGCTGGAGCAGGTGAATGAAGAAACATGCCCAGCTTGGACAATAATTGGCGAAGCTGATCAGAGGGCAAGACCTTGGTCAAAACATCAGCAAGTTGATGGCGTGTAGGAAGATAAGATAGCTGCAGAAGCCCATCCATAACCTTCTCACGAGTAAAGTGACAATCGATCTCTATATGCTTTGTCCTCTCGTGAAATACAGGATTTTTAGCAATATGAATTGCGGATTTGTTATCACAATGTAGAGTGACTGGTGTGAGGGAAGAAACACCCAGTTCACCAAGCAAACCCACGAGCCATGTCACTTCAGAGGCAGCATGGGACATGGCTCTGTACTCTGCCTCAGAGGAACTCCTTGAAACAGTGGCCTGCTTTTTAGAGCGCCAACAAATAGGATTGGGACCAAATAGGAGGACATATCCAGTCACTGATCGCCTTGTCATTGGGCAAGAGGCCCAATCTGAATCAGAGAAAGCTTGTAAAGTGAGGGCATCACCAGCTTGAAAGAGTATCCCATAAGAGATGGTTCCCTGAACATAGCGCAGGACATGAGTGAGGGCGTGAAGATGAGACTCCCTGGGAGCTTGGAGAAATTGACTCAAAGTCTGGACCACAAAAGAGAGATCTGGTCGTGTGTTAGTCAAGTAGTTTAACTTGCCTACAAGACTCCTATAATGAACAGGATCCTTAAGAAGATCACTGGAGTCTTCATCTGATAGCTTGTAGTTTAAGGGAAGAGGTGTGACACAAGAAGAAACAACCCCTATGTTAGCATCTTGCAACAACTCAGATGCAAACTTTCTCTGAGTTAATAACAAACTATCTTTGAGATAGATCACTTCCATCCCCAGAAAATAGTTTAGCCGCCCCAAGTCCTTGATACTGAATAAGGAATGGAGAGTGGTCTTGAGATGCTGTATCATATGCTCATTAGTCCCTGTGACTAAAATATCATCCACATAGACTGCAACAAGCACCACATCATTGCCAGATGTCTGAAGAAATAATGAAGAATCAAACTTCGACTGCACAAAATCAATACCCTTAAGAGTTGAAGTCAACTTATGATACCATTGCCTAGAGGCTTGCTTAAGGCCATATAAGGACTTGCGAAGGCGACAAACATGATGTAAGGGATTGGAGATACCCTCAGGCATGGTCATATATACCTCCTCTACTAAATCACCATGGAGGAAGGCATTGTTCACATCCAACTGAAAAACATTCCAGCCTTTTGTGACAGCCAAAGCTAACAAAGTTCTAATGGTGGTCATGCGCACAACTGGTGAAAAAGTCTCCTCATAATCCACACCATATTTCTGTGTATATCCCTTAGCCACCAGGCGTGCTTTGAACCTCTCAATAGTCCCATCAGACTTGAGCTTAACCTTATAAACCCATCGACAACCAATGGTCTTTTTGGCTGCTGGCAAAGGAACAGATTCCCAAGTGTTATTATTCTGTAAGGCTTGTATTTCTTTCTGCATAGCCTCTACCCACTGTGGATGCTTGGAGGCGCTTCCAAATAAGTTCTGGGCTCAACAACAGATAACTGATCAAAAGCAATGTTAGCAGAAGAACTTGCAAGAGAGGAGACAAAACCAGAAATCAGTGGGAATTGATCAACTGGTAAGGAACAATTGCACACAAAATCCTGCAAATAAGATGGTGCTTGACGTGTCCTTGTGGACTGTCTAATTGGTGCAGCTGGAGGAGATGAGACATCAATATCATTAAGAGTTGGTGAAACAATCTCAGGAGGTGTTAGTGTGGGCCCTGAAACACTCTCAGATGTAGTATTCACATTACTCTCCCCATCTTGAGTATGTGGATACACAACAGGAAGAGGAGGTCCTGAAGTTTCATGCAATTTCTGTAGTTGTAAAGGAAAAATCATTTCATGGAAAATGATATCTCTTGTAATGATAACTTTGCTTGTCTCTAGAATAAGAACCCTGTATCCTTTGACACCAGATGGATAACCAAGAAACAAACAAGGTTGACTTCTTGGATCAAATTTCTTCCTATGTGTGTGCAAAGTGCCAGCAAAGCAAAGACACCCAAAGGGTTTCAGATTGTCATAAATTGGCATGGTGTTGTATAACAGCTCAAAAGGTGTCTTGAAATTTAGAGAGGATAAAGGATATCTGTTGATCAAATAAGTAGCATGTAAAATAGACTCTCCCCAGTAGGCATGTGGCAGTCTAGATTGAAAAAGCAAAGCTCTGGCTGTCTCTAACAAATGTTGATGTTTTCTCTCTACAACACCATTCTGTTGTGGTGTGGCCACACAAGTAAGCTGGTGAAGTATACCTTTTCTGTCATAAAACTCTCTAGCTGAATGACTGCAGAATTCTCCCCCATTATCTGTTCTTATGACCTTAACAACTACATCAAATTGCTTCTCAACATAAGCAACAAAAGCTTGCAGAACTAGAAAGGCATTACTCTTATGTGACAACAAATGTGTCCAGGTAGTTCTGGTATAATCATCCACCACAGTCAAGAAAAATCTATAGCCATTATATGTAGTAATAGAGTAAGGACCCCAAATATCAACATGAATCATTTGAAAAGCATATGTGCTCTTAATAGAGCTTACAGGAAAAGGTCCTCTTTGATGTCTAGCTTGAGGGCAAATACTACAGACAGGAATTTTAGAAGAGTCAAAGCTCTTTACAAAGGATAGCCTATGCATTTGGCTATAAGGTATGTGTCCTAGTCTTAGGTGCCAAAGCTCTAAGTCCTTATTACAAAAATTAGAAATAGGTTGAACCACATCTCTTGTATGTCCCGTGTTTAGTCCCGTGTTTGTGTGAAAGGTGGTGAGATAAAGCCCCTTTTGTTGCTCACCAAGAACCTAAGATGTGTTCATTGAAAGGTCCTGAACAATAAAACAATGAGAGGGTGTGAAAAGAAGGTTGATACTAAGGTCTTTTGTGAGGTGTGAAGCAGAAAGCAAGTTAAAAGCAAACTCAGGAACATGTAGTACATTTTGAATGACAAATTTGTCATGTAAACACACTTTCCCTACATGTTTAATTTCTCTCTGGCTTCCATCAGGCATAGTGATAAATTCTGGATTAAGAAGAGCCTCATAACTATGAAATAATGACAGGTGTGGAGTAATATGATGAGTGGCTCCAGTATCAATCACCCAGCTATATGAATTGATACTTGCAACAAAACTGAAGTTCATACCTGCCATCACACTAGCCTTATTGGCCATAGCCTCTGAGATATCAGTCTTGCTAAGAAGAGCAATCAATCTGTTATACTCATCTCTTGTAAGAACAGGTTCAGAAGTTGAAGAGGAACCAGGAGAATCACATTGTGATTCTTCTCTCCCTGTGGATCCATTGACATTGAAAGCAGAACCTCTCTGTTGATCTTTCTGTCCTGTATTAGATCTTTCCCTGTCATTCCTAGGAGGATATCCATGAATTTTGAAGCATCTGTCAATACTGTGTCCTGGAATCTTACAATTGTCACAAAAATACATGGATCTCCTGTCATTTCCTCTACCTCCTCCTCTAGAATTAGACTGTCCTCCTCTAGATGAATTAGATCCACCTCTACCATTGCCTGAACTAGTTCTCTGATAACTATTCAAAGCAGTAGAATCACTTCCAATATTGGAAGATGATTTGAGTTCCTTCTGCTTCTCATCTTGCAAAACAAGTTGATAAGTCTCATTTATGTGAGGAGTAGGTTTCATCATCAAGATGTTAGATCTAACAAGACTATAAGCATCATTCAAACCAACCAGAAACTGCACAACCTGTTGATTATAGAGAAATTGTGGTGTAGATCCAACAGTTCCACAAGTAGTACAGCTAGGCATTTCAACAAGCACAATGTACTCATCCCACAACTTCTTAAAACTTGTGAAATAAGCACTAACACTAAGATTTCCCTGTGAAACTGTGAATAATTCCTTTTGTACCTGAAAAATTCTAGCGCAGCTTGGAGTACCAAAACGCATTTGCAGATCGCTCCATACCTGATCTGCAGTATCACAGTACACCAAGGTTTCCTCAATGTCCTTATCCACTGAGTGAAATAGCCAGGCCATCACCATATTGTTACATCGCTCCCACTGCGAGTACAAATGAGAAGATGGACTCGGCTTCTCATATCTTCCTCTGACAAAATTCAATTTGTTCTTAGCTCCAAGAGAAACCTCTACAGATCTCTTCCAATGAAAATAATTCCTATCTGTGAGCTTCTGCGTTGTTAAGATATGATGAGGATGATCGGAATGATGCAAGTATAGCACATGACTTGGATCCAGAGAATTGGATTGGGAGGAGGTTTGAGACTCGTCTGCTGTCGGCATCTCAGAAGCAAACAAAATGCCAGATCTAGCGCAACAATAGAACGATCAATCAATTCTGCTACAGAAGCTCTGATACCATAACAGAATTGATGAATCTGTGTAATGAGAATGAAAGGAAATCAGATTTTGGGGGAATCCATGGAGGACTCCTTTATTTGGAGCTTCATATTGATTATTGTGTATGAAGCATTAGCTTCTTATTACAACACATAAAGCTCTTATATAGCAGTGCAAAAATAAAGAAGCAAGGAAGGAAATAACAATTTCCCGCCAAAACAAACTAATCCGGTTCTCTAATCGATTTGCAACAACACTTGCTTACACTGCATAACAGATAGTGCCTCCATACACAATCATATTCATGGCGAACTGGATGAACACACTTCTTGTGTTCTTTGGTATCAAATTCTCATTAACTGTGCTTAGATCCTAACAAAATCATCACTAATTTTAAGTGTTGTTTTACTTGTTGGTTATGATTAGTGTAAACACAGAAGCAATTGCTTACATGATCTCATATGGCTTAAGCGCTGCAGCAAGGTAAACCCAACACCAAATTATATTAAAGTTCCACTATTTTTCAATGGTTTTCTTTTTTGCACTAAAATGTGATCATGTTTAATTAGCACAAGGGTATCAAATGAGCTAGGTGCAGGACACCCAAACAAAGCAAGACATGCAATGTGGGTGACACTTAAGATCTCAATTTCAGTAGCTCTCCTTGTTGTTCTATTTTTAGCAATTGGACATAATATATGGGCAAGCTTATTTAGTAGTAGCTCCAACATCATCACTCAATTTGCTTCGATGACGCCTCTTCTTCTCATATCCATAATGTTCGACTCGATTCAAGGCATCTTCTCAGGTGATTGATTATCTTCTCTTCGAGTCCTCTCAAATTTATCGATATCAAAATATGATATATTGAGTATATGTTTGATATCTACAATTTAATGAGAGATGCTAAAATAACACTCCAATGTCACCCACATTCACATGAATTTTTGTTTGATATCATATCAAGACTACCAAATACAGATATCAAATATTGATTTCTGAAAGCTTTTTGACAGGCGTAAGCAGAGGATGTGGGTGGCAACATCTAGCAATGTACACCAACTTGGCGACATTCTATCTCATTGGCATGCCCATTTCTTGCTTGTTGGCCTTCAAGTTAGAGATGTACTCTAAGGTTAGACAACTTATTAATATATATATGTATATATTCTCTTCATTTCTAATGATATAAATATTAATAATAATCCTTATAAATTGGTTATAATTGGATTAATTAATTTTTAATTAAGGGTCTTTGGATTGGCTTGATCTGTGGGCTTTCATGTCAAGCTGGCACTCTTTTTCTCATTACAATCTTGAAGAAATGGACGAAGATGGACCTCTCCAAGAATACTTCTAAAGAAGTTCCATACTCTGCAATAACTACTACAACAACAATCAGTGCAACCACGTTAAATTGACAAGTTTAGTAATTTATAGTTTGATGTTTAGGTTGTCTCACTAGTAAAGTAGTAATATCTCCAAAAAAACAATTAAGGAGGAAAAAGTTGTATTTTTGCCATGAAGTTTTAAAGATGTTAGGTGCTGGCAGAATTATTCTATATTTTATTTTACTTTTTTAATTAAAAGTATGGATTACTTTTTATTTTATTTTATGTTGTTTGTTTATAAATAGTTAAATAATATTAATTTGTCAATAATATAATGATTTTTAGAATTGAAATATGCTTTTCAAATAATTTTCTAAGTCATGTCTAGGGGTGGACGTGACCGGTTAACCAATGTTCGGTTAGTGATTTCTAATTTTCATTACCTAACGTAATTCTCGATTAATTACTGTCGATTAACCAAAGAGTTCGGTTACGTAAATCGGTTATTTTGGTTAACAAAAATAATAAAAACCACAAAATATATATTCTTTAAAGTCTTATATAAAAAAAATAGTTAATGACCAACGTTTTATCAATCACGCATATAATAATAACCAAAAGAGTACTAAAGAGATTAGTTACTTGAAAAACAAAAGCTAAAAAGTCACAAATCACAAATCACAAACTTAAAATATATCAAAAGAGGTAAAAATCACAATATAAATTTCATTAATGTTGGCTCATTAGCTATTGGCAACACGAAAAAGAAAAAATCAGAAGCAAAGCAAAGAGTTGTTGATTGCCACCAAAATAGAAGCAAAGAGATGTGCTTTTTGTTGGTCTACTACAAAAGAGAATCAAGAGAGGGCATACATGCCTTGGTACATAAAATTTGGACATAATATTACTTAGAAATTTATATTAATTATATTAAAAGTTTTTTTTTGATATTCGGCAAGAACCGGGATCCCGTGTCTCAAGACACCGACAGTCCCTGATCAACCCAAAAGATGATCCTTAAGAAAGACCAAAAGGATGGATTACAACCACGTAATCCAGTATTACTCCTTAAGTTCCTGATATTAACATCAGGTATAGTCGAGCTACTATTAAACATAGCCAATTTTAAAGCATCCTCCTTGTTAGCAAGGAAATCAGCGGCCTAATTAGCCTCCCTGAAACAATGTTGATATTGAAAAAAAGTAATGTTTTGAGGTAATTTTTGACAGAAATAATTGTGGAAATTTTCCAAGGAATTTTCCATTGTTGTTTGATAGAGTTTATAACTGTAAGATTATCGCCTTCAAAAATAACGTTATTAAGGCGAAACAAATTAGCTGTTTTTATAGCATGAAAAGGGGCCAATGCTTCAATACAAAGAAGAGAATGATGATGAATTTTTAGATTATCAACAAATATAATTGTTCCATCATTTTTCCTAGCTATACAAGATATAAACCCTTCATTACCATTTTTTAATGATCCATCGAAATTTACTTTTATCCAGTTGTGTGGAGGTGGTTTCCAGACCCGATTATATGTCTTTGACCTATTTCTTTTTTGTGGTTGCTTATGACCTTTTTCAGTGGCTTGCATATTTTCCCATTGTTGAAGTTTAAAGTATGCAGTATCTGCAGGAAGTCTATTGTCTGTATTATTTTTCGAAAAGACAATATTGTTTCTATAAATCCATAATTCATACCAAATGAAAATAAGTGGTTTAATTAGATTTTTGTAATTAGAATCGGCCATTAGTTCCTTAATGAATTGTTTAAAGGATTTATCCTCAGGTACTTGAAATTGGATGTTGAGTAAATGAAATAATTTTTTGTAGTTCTTCTTTGTATTTGGACATTGAAAGAAAAAATGATTAGTATCCTCTTGAATATGATTACAAGCTGAACAATATGGTGGAACCCTGTTATAATATCTATTTAGCCTTTCTGTAGTTGGTAGATTGTCAGAAATGGCTTTTCAGAGAAATTTTTTAATTCTAGGTGGTAAATTGTGCTTCCATAACCAGTCGAAAAGGATATTGGATTGGTCTAAATTAGTACTTTCACACAACGATCTAGCTGAAGCAGCTGTAAATTTACCAGAGGTATTTAGTTTTCAAATTAAGAAATTGTTTTGTGGATGTTTTGGAATATAAATACTTTTAATTATATTAAAAGTTATCGATAATGTTTCGACAAAACAAAGCTAATTCAAAGCAAGTTCTTCCTATTATGAAGATGGTTGATTCACAACGATAAAAAACAATTAGTTTCGAAAGCAACGCAATACACTCTCTTGAGAAGGGTTATTATTCTATTTTCCTACCACTAGACTATCATAGTCGTATTATTCTCTATTAAAAAATATATTGTATATTCGGTTAATTCAGTTAAATATAAATACAATTTAATTAACCGTTTAACATCAAAAGTATCATTCGGTTGATTTAATTGAAAATTTAATTATTTTGGTACAATTAACCTAAAAATCAATCAATTTCCGACATTCAAATCCGTTTTTTCGGTTATACACACTACATTGTTTGTCCAGATACACTACATTCACATACGCCCCATACAGAGCGTACGCCCCATACAGAGCATACGCCCCATACAGAGCGTACGCCCCATTCCGAGCGGACAGGCAAAAAAAACTAGTATACGTATAAGTTTTCTTATACGTATACGAATTTTCAAAAATACAAAGGTCATCGGATACGCTAGAAATGCACGTACACTCATTTCTAGCGTACAGAGTAAATTTCTGATTCTAGAAATTTGACTCATAAGCCTGAAAGAGCGTACGCTCGTTTCTTGCGTACGACCGGGATATAAACTCCCGCGTCGATCTTCTTCTTCCTCTCATTTCACCTCTGCAACTCTACTGTTAACCCCGATAAAAAAAACCTAATCGCCGCCTCCCTAAAATCATCCTCGTTCTCAAATCGACTCGTTTTTGTCATACAAGCTTAATCCTTCACTCAATTTCAATAAAATCACACAAAATAATGGAATATGAGGATTTGGGAGTAAACCTAAATTTGCGGCTTCTGCAGCGGTCCCAGCCGTCTGAGTCCTTCCCGGTGGCGTCCGAGTCCGAGGAGGAGGAGGAGGTGTTGGTCCGAGTCGGAAGAAGAAGGCCGACAATGAATCATCGAAAAATCCCGAAGTCGGCGAAGAGATGAAGAACAAGCCGGCGAAGGGTGGGGATGTGAAGAAGAAGAAGTCGGACGTGGTGGCGCCTGGGCGGAAGAAAAAGTGCGTCGGAGGAGGTGGCGGCGCCGGCGAGGAGGTTGCCCAGGCGGAGGTGGTGGCTGGAGGTGGGGAGGCTTCCCGGAGTCGGGGTGGTGGTGGTGGTGGGCGCGAAAGTCGGGGTGGCGGGTCGAAATCGCAAAAACGGGTTCGTTTGAAATCGCCGGAAAAAACACTCGACATTTTCGAGGTACGTAATTTCTCGATTAACGTGTATTGTTAATTGAGAACTAACGATTTTTTAAAATAATAAAATTGTTTATTAATTAATCGTTATAAACGTGAAACGTTATTATATAAATAACGATTAAAAGAAAAAGATTTATTAATAAATTTCGTTATTTGAATTAGTCGTTATTTATCGTTTAACGTTTCACATTATTCGATAAATAACGATTAAAAGAAAAAGATTTATTCATAAATCTCGTTATTTGAATTAGTCGTTATCTATCGTTTAACGTGAAACGTTATTCGATAAAAAAAAACTAAAAGAAAAAGATTTATTAATTAATTTTGTTATTTGAATTAGAGGAAATTTCTCGATTAACGTGTATCGTTAATCGAGAAATAACGATTTTTTAAATAATTAAATAATTAACTAATTAGTCGTTATTTATCGTTTAACGTTTCACGTTATTCAATAAATATCTATTAAAAGAAAAAGATTTATTAATATATTTAGTTATTTGAATTAGTCGTTAATTATCGTTTAACGTTAAACGTTATTCGAAAAATAACGATTAAAAGAAAAATATTTATTAATAAATTTTGTTATTTGAATTAGTCGTTATTTCCTGGTTAACGTGTATCGTTAATCGAGAAATAATAATTTTTTAAATTATTAAATAATTAATTAATTAGTCGTTATTTATCGTTTAACGTTTCACGTTATTCAATAAATATCAATAAAAAGAAAAATATTTATTAATAAATTTTGTTATTTGAATTAGTCATTATTTATCGTGTAACGTTGAACGTTATTCGATAAATAACGATTAAAAGAATTTTTTTTAGTAATATATTTTTAAAATAATTGAATTTTATTAATTAGTCGTTATTTGAATTAGTCGTTATTTCTCGGTTAACGTGGATCTTCTATCGCCCCGCCTCTTGTAGACATTCTAGGAGTTCATATAGGAGATACTAGGAAAGCTCAGATGCAGGAGTTAGATGTTAGTGAGGAGGAGGAGTAGGAGTTTACGGAGGAGACAAGGGATGCAGATCAGCTAGAGATTGAGGTAGGATATTTGCTGGCGCAAATGCAGAGTGATTATTATGAGGGATCACCAGTGCGTCAGCCATCTCCAGGTGGATCTATGTCTCCGCCCCTAGAGGAGACTCAACAGGAGATTCATGAGCCACATCAGGATTTTGATCAGGATCTCCCACATCAAGATTTAAAGGAGGAGCCCGTTCAGCAGCCCGCTCAGCATGCCGATCCGGTCCTCGCTATACCGGCTCCATGGGATCCAGATTTTTTGGGGGCGGCTGGAGGTCCTCCCAGTTCACGGCTTCTGGTGGACTACAACACCCACATTACTCCGGTGATATGGACCGAGACTGAGTTGCTTGTCCAGGAGCTTGATAGAGACCCAAATTATGTGATACCACCCTCATCGCGAGTATGCGTAATCTTCTTAATAAATTCGTGGGGAAAAGCGATTGTAAATCGTTTCTAATTTTAAATTTATGTTTCTGTTTCGTACATCAGCTCAAGAAGGTGTTGAGTATATACACACACAAGGATTACTTCAAAGATTTTGATCAGTATACATCAGATGCGCCTGGCTCATGGTGGCAGCTCGTTCAGCAGAGCCACTTACACGTCCTTGCTGATCCCCGACTCGAGTACAGGAGTATCGATCCGATATTGATTTCAGCATTTGTGGAGCGTTGGTATCCAGAGACCAACACCTTTCACTTTTCATTTGGTGAGATTGCTCCGACTCTGATAGACGTGCTGAAGATTATGGAGCTTCCGATCCATGGACGAACTGTCAAGTCTGCTGAGCCGGATATAGATACATTTGTGTACGGTCACGTTGAGGGGATGTTCGGGTTTGATTCGCTAGCTGAGGCTACTGCGCTATGCTTACGTACGTAGAATTTATTTGTTTATATAAATTCGATTCGATTATTTAGTCGATTCGATTAAATGTTTATAATGCGTGATAAATTATTGGATGGGGGCTTGAACATCCACGGAATGCCTGGCATCACCACGATCCACGCCCGACTAGTACAGATGTTTGCTATACAGGATAGGTAAATAATAATTTTATCGATTAGTATAAGAACTTCTCCTAATTTTCTCGATTAACGTTACTAATTCATCGTTCGTCAATAATGATGTCTTTCTCTCTTTCTAGAAAGGGAGAGAAGCTTGCCTAATGATGTGTTCTCTTTCTTTTCGGTTAGGATTAGTGAGTCACGCGGACCCCACTTTATCCGTTCTCTAGGTCAATAATGATTTCACTGGACTTGAGCCTCTAAATGGGCTCCGTATTGGCGTTGTTGTGTTTGGTATGTGGGTCGGCCTCCCTACCTATAAATCACGATCCCATAGGTTTAGGGCTCGAGAATCGGGTCCAACAACCACAGATGAGGGCAGTTTAGCGTTTTGATTTTGATATTAGTGAAGTATTTCGTTTCCAAGTTGCCGCATTACATAATTAAGAGTTGGCCTCGTAATTTGATCAGGTTCGCACTGGTACAAAATTGTACATAGATAACACTAAAATTATAACGCTTTTAAAAAACGCTATAACAAATACAAACTCTTAGCGGTTTTTTTTTTAAATTGCTAAGAATTATAAAGTATCTATTTATATATAAAATACTTATCTATTTATTATTTTCCCTAGAAATAAAAGCTAGTATTTCATAACACGCTATTCGCTTTTTTTATAACAGCGCTGTAACATTTTAGTCCTTGTTCTTTTGGAGTTGTTCTTCTGCTTCTCCCCGTCATAAGCAAATCATCTGGAATGATAGAATGTGCCGCCATCTAAAACCACCTCCGATGACTCAGGCCGCACTGATGAAAGAGCAAGAAACGGAGGAAATTTGGAGGATGAAGACTGTTGGACCCGGTTCTCAGGTCGTGAGCCAAACAGGCTCGCGACGGCCCATAGCGTAACGAAGGCCCAAGTGTCATTGAGAGACTCGGGAGAATGAGTTCCAATAAGCAAGGAGAGCGAGATCAGATAAAGTGGGGCCCGCGACTTAGGTATAAAGGGTAACGGAAAGGAGAGAGAAAGGATCTTTTTGGCATCTGAGGCATTTACCCCTTGAGCAAGAGAGAAACACAAAGGAGACGAAGCTTTCCTCTCAGAATCGTCTTCTTCTTCCCGATTCATCTCTGTTCATAGAGAATCAGATGATCGGTACTTGGATTATGACTCTCGGTATCGTATTCGTGCTATTGATATGAGAATTATCGTATTTGGTTGAGATTCATTGTTTACTGTTCCATTGATCTGGTTCGTGAGGTTTCATGGCTTGAAAGTGTATTTTGATCGTTATTCCCTTCTCTTTGGTCATTATTTGGTGCTATTTAGCTCGTTACTCTTATTTGGTCGTGATCAGTACTAACTTGGGCGTCGGAGAGCCAAATCTGGGGGTACGTCCTTCTGGTTTGGTTGCGCAGGTACTCAGGAGCTCAAGAACACGAAGAACTAAGAAGGCGAGTTTTGATCCAAAAGAAGATGGGATTCAAGTTGTTACTTTAGTTGGCGTAATGGAGGTCTCCGGCAGATTGAAGATTATAGCTGGCCAGACCTCGCGAGGTGTTGATTGCGAGGTCGCGAACACCCGGGCTCCAACACTGGCACCGACCGTGGGGACCTCCTCGCGCAGCTAGTTCTATTTGAAACCTTGAGAATCAGATCGTGAAACTCAACAGAATGGATGAGACAGACAGAAGCGGCACAGTGAACAATACTCTATTGCAAACAGGCCCGCTCACTCAGATGTCCCTAATCCACCGCTTCCTCGCGTGGATGAGGAGGACACTCGCGACCTTATCACTATTCCGCGAGAACACGCTGCGACCTTCAATACTTGGATGGGGCTTCTAGGGGTAGCGGGGAACCAGAATGCTGCTAATCAAAGGGTGGAACCCCATGAGACGCGAGGTAATTGCGAGAATCAAGAAGCTCATCTAAAAGAGCAGGGCGCCGAAGTCGCCCCAGATGACAGAGTTTCTGTCTCTAGAGTGCCAAAGGGAAGAAACGTCGCGAGGGAGGTGGGGCAAGGAGGCTTCAATCTTAATCAGGCTCCTGCGAGCCACCACGACCACTATTATTCTCAACATGGTGGACGCTATGATGAGAGGGACCAAGCTTATTATCCCCTGAATGAGCCGTGTACCCCGCGCAACCTTCATGTAGTGCCCTACTATCCTCGCGACGACTACCAAAATCAGGTGTATCCTACCAACCCTCCTCTCAATTTTTCATCTATGTTCAAACCAACCGTGTTCGCGGAGCATATAATTTGGGCACCCCCATTGCCGGATTTTAGGTTCCCGACCATCAAAGAGTACACAGGAAAGGGAGACCCCAAAGAACACCTCTCCCGCTTCAAGTATGCGATGATCGCGAGAGGGCCTGATGAGGCTACAATGTGTAAAGGCTTCCCGAGGACGTTGGCCGATACGGCAATGACCTGGATGTTGAATCAACCTGCCAGGAGTATCACATGCTTCGCGGACATTGAGAGAGGTTTTTTGCTTCATTTTGGCTCGTCAAAGAAAAGAAAGATCACAATGCAAGAAGTGGTGGGAGTTAAACAGAAAGTCAGGGAAACTCTTGAAGAGTATGTGAAAAGGTTCTTGGGAATGGTGCTAGAGGCTGATGATTTCGATGACAAAACTGCAAGGGTCGCGTTCCTCGATGGTTTGTTAGATGGAAGTGAGTTCAAGAAGCACTTATACAGAAAGCAAGAACAATCCTACCAAGCCATGCTTGAAAGGGCATATGTTGAGATTCAGGTTGAAACTCACTCAGGCGCTACCTCTTCAGGAGGGGGTCAGGGCAGACAGAATCAGAATCAAAGTTCTAAGAAAGGCAATCAAGGCTGGGGAAAAAAGAGACAACAATATGATCAGAATCAGGGTCAGAACAGCTCGCGAGCACTAGGTCTGGCTACTCAGCATCAGAATCAGGGACAATATCAGGACTATGGTCAGAACCAAGATAAGAATCAGTTTCAGGCTCAGAATCTAATGAATCAAAGAGATGACAACGGTAACAACAGGGGTCGCGGCCGCGGCAATGGTGGAAGAGGTCGTGGTCGCGATGGAATGTGGCGCGCTAATCATAATTCCACAACTCACAATACAGATGAATGTCGAAATGGCCCCAGAATGAACAATGAACCTGAACAAAGAGCCGTTCTCATGAATCAGAGAGGCGGAGGAAATCAACAGGGTAGGGGTGGAAGAAACCCTGGACGAGGCCAGTACAGGGGAGGATACAACAATGGTGGCAGAGGAAGGGGACGCAACCAACAAGTCGCGATTGACCCCAATCTCCCCCAAGGTAATCAACAACAAAACTTTCCAAGGCCTGACGACCATGTGGGAACGATAGCAGGGAAGCATGTCCCCATTCCCCCCAACAGACGCGAGCAGAGAAAGATGAACAATGCCCCTTTGCCTCGCGGCCTTCCAGTGATGAGCATCGCGGCTCCGCCACCCAGAAAGCCTTATCAACTCGTATTCTCCAATGAAGAGGTTAATGAGTGGGCAGTTTCTTCGGGTGACCCACTCATTATACATCTCTAGATAGGGACAAAACCGGTGAGCCGCATATTAGTTGACACGGGAAGCTCCGAGGATATCCTCTTCCTAGATGCCTTTGAAAAGTTGGGAGTAGATCCTAGTTTGAAGAGACCCACCCGGACTACTTTAGTGGGATTCGCGGGGGAAAGAGTAACAACTTTGGGCGTCGTGACACTTGATGTTGTGATGGGTGACGAGACAGGGCCGCGAAGGTCCGAAAAGATTGACTTTGTTATCATCCCAACGAGCTCGTCGTACAACGCGATTATTGGAAGAGGCACATAGTGCAAGTTCGACGCGGTGGTATCAATGAGTCATTTCTGTCTAAAGTTTCCCACGCCATCAGGCACGGGGGTCGCAACCGGAGTAGAGAATGAGAGCATCTCATGCTACATTAAAATCTGAAAAAGGGGGTGATACACCTTTGCTCGCGAATCAACTCTTTGTCCCGGGAATGCCCAACATTGAAGAAGAGGCATATTTAGACGTCCGCGAGCCCCCGAGGTCTCAAGGGCCCGAGGGAGAGCTAAACAAGGCAAAATTCACTGGTTTTGCGACCCAAGAAATTACTCCTTTTGGCAATAAAGAGGAAAAGTTGTTTGTAGGAGGAAACTTGGATCCCATGGTAATGGGAGAGATTGAAAAGTTATTATCAGAATCGCGAGATGTATTTGGATGGTCGCCTAAAGACTTGAAGGGAATTCCACCCCCCGTCATCACTCACTCACTAATATCAGTAATGAAATGATCCCAAAGAGGCAGAGAAGAAGGAAGCAGGCAGGGCCAAAGAACGCGGCCGCGGCTGTTGAACTCACGAAACTCTTGAAAGCAGGGTTCGTGAGACCAGTGCAGTACCCAGCTTGGTTGTCCAATGTTGTCATGGTCGCGAAGAAGGGAACAGGGAAATGGAGAATGTGTGTGGACTTCACCGATCTTAACAAGGCGTGTCCGAAGGACAGTTATCCTCTGCCTTCCATTGACCAGCTAGTAGACTCAACCGCGGGGCACGAGGCGTTGAGCTTCCTTGATGCTTACTCAGGCTACAACCAGGTAACGATGAATCCTCTAGACTCAGAGCACACATCATTCATAACAGATAAGAGAACTTTCTGCTATAAGGTTATGCCCTTTGGTCTCAAGAACGCGGGGGCTACGTTCCAAAGGCTCGTTGATCAAATTTTCAGTGGCCAGATCGGGGACATGGTTGAGGCGTATGTCGACGACATCGTTGTTAAGAGTAGGAGACAATGCGACCATGCACGCGATCTTGCTGAAGTATTCGCGACTCTGAGGAAATATGGAATGAGTTTGAATTCGGACAAGTGTGTCTTTGGAGTAACAGAAGGAAAATTTATGGGCTTCATGATCAGTGCGCGAGGTGTGGAAGTCAATCCAGATAAATTTAAAGCAGTACTGGATCTACAACCACCTAAGTCGACACATGAGGTCCAGAGATTTGTGGGTAAAGTGAATTATTTGGGAAGATTTTGTGCTAAGTTGGCTGAACGCAACCTTCCGTTCCTTGAAATTCTGAGAATGCCGAAAAACTTCGAGTGGACTACGCAATGCGATCAAGCATTCGCGAGCCTCAAGGAGCACTCGTCATGGACCTCAAGAAAAGGCTGGAAGACGCCAAAGGGAGGTGGGCCGAAGTTCTCCCTCTTACCCTCTAGGCCAACCGCACAACTGTCAAGAAAGCAACAGGGGAGAGCCCCTTTGCCCTCGCGTATGGTGTTGAGGTTGTGGTCCCTGTGGAATTCTTGTTCCCAAACGAAAGAATTCTCCATTATGACAAGGACACCAATGATGAGAAAATGCGAATGGAGCTACAGCTTCGCGAAGAGGCGCAAGAAATGGCAGTAATCAGAGGAGCCGCGCACAAGGCTAGTGTCGCCAAGTATTACACAAGCATGTCAAGATAAGAGGCTTCGTGAAGGGAGACCTAGTCCTAAGAAATACAGAAGGAGGAAAGCTAGATCCCGACTGGGAAGGGCCCTACATAGTGGATCGCGAAGTCGCACCGGGCGCCTATCGACTGAAGGATAGCTCCGGGAATCACGTTGCAAACTCTTGGAACGTGATGCGACTACGCCGCTATTACGCCTAGCCCATTCCCCCCCACAGGTATAAGCCTCTCTCAGAAACAATTTTTATAGCACATAAAGTATCTTCAATACACGTAACACTCGCGAACAAATTGTCTAACAAGCTCTGTGCAAGCGAAAGAATCGAATGAGTTTAAACGACCAAATCTGTAGCCGGGTTACTAAGAGAATAAATACTTTCGCCAAAAGGGGGAACGACGACCTTGAATAAAAGGTAAGGATATGCACTTCAGATCGCAAAATGTAGATGAAAATCCCGTGACGCTGGGCTGGGGGCCAAGAAGCACCCACCCAGGTCGCGAAGCCGTGACGCTGGGCTGGGGGCCAAGAAGCACCCACCCAGGTCGCGAAGCCGTGACGCTGGGCTGGGGGCCAAGAAGCACCCACCTAGGTCGCGAAGCCATGACGTTGGGCTGGGGCCAAAGGCACCCACCCAGGTTGTGAAGCCATGATGACAGATGAGTGCGCACTCACTGAATCGTGAAGCCATGATGCTGGGCTGGGGCCAAGAGCACCCATCCCAAGTCGTGAAGCCATAACGTTGGGCTGGGGCTAAAGGCACCCACCCAGGTTGTGAAGCCGTGACACTATGACGGAGATCAAACGAATCCCCATAGTTCACGAAGCCGTGAAAATCAAAGACGAGTAACGACATGAGTCCTCCTCGCTTTGATCACGAAGTCGTGACCTTGACGAGTCATCATATCGCCAAGGCACGAGGCACGACGACTGGTTGATTCCTACACATAACAGTTTCAACCCAGTCGCGTGGCCAACGAAATCATTGCTTATATCATGACTCGCGAAAGTACGCAAAAATCTAATGGCAATCCCGTTTCTTTGCATGATACAGATAGTTCTTACCAAGGTAACACATAGTCTTGAAAACGCTCGCGAGGTTAAAACTGGGGCGTCAAAGCCACCACTGTCCAGGTATTTTCAGTTCCCATGTACAATTGACCCTTTTTTCACAAGGGCCAACATTCTTATAGATGCTAAGCATACAACTATGAATCGCATTACAGTTCTACATCGCGAGCTATCTATAGCTCAGCACTCATCGCCCCACCAGAAACAATGTACAAGCTCCAACTCATGAGCTCAGAATTACTGAGGAACTCAACACGCCTTAGCTCAGGTATCACGAAAGGAATATACAAATTATCTCATACGGTCGCGATGACATAAATATAACATTACTAGACAATTACACACGCATGAAATTCTGGCTCGCTCGCAACAAACGACAGCCGCGAATGATATAAGCCCTATTACTGGCTAGTACACACGCAGTAATCAGGTATGAGCACGATTGTTAAAAACTCAAACGCGACAATAATGCGAGAGGCTGACAAACGTTTATATAACTATCATTCGCAGGGCTTTTCTAAGGAGCGCAAACGACTTGGAAGGCCTTTCTTTCGTTAATGCCTCGTTGTTTTACTTGATTTACCTGGATATTTTGATGTTATGTAATGACTCTGCTACCAAGGAAAACATACATGTTCGTTTTTGTTCGTGAGCACTTTACCAATATATATATTTAAAGTCGTTTCAATTTCCATTACATATCGTCTTCCACGTCCAAGTATCCGTTGCGAAAAGACAAGGCAAAGCAAATTAAGAATTTAATAAACGCTACTACACTCACTCCCTCTTTTTATTACATAGCATCCCCGAGGATGCATGCACCCTCGCGAACGCTATGGGGGGGAGAAAGGAGGGAGTTGTCAAACTAACCCACCATCAATAAGAAAGTAAGAAATAAGCAAAGAAATAAGTACGAAAGAAAGTGCAGCGATAAAACAGAAGCAACAAGCATAAAATTAACGAGTACGAAGGTAAGTCTTGTCCCCCAACAAGGCCAAAGCATAATCCAAGGGCTCGCGACCACACAAGGTCCACGACACACCAAAAGTGAATAAACCATTGTACATGTTACAAACCCAAAAACTTGCATAAGAAACTCGCAAAACAAAAATCAAGGCTGATCATTTGCATGCTCTGTGGGAACGCTGATGTAGTCGTCAACATTGTCGACTGCCTGCTCACGAGCACCTTCCTCACCACCAGCATCCTCCGTCGACGCGATGTTCTCGGCCCCAGCAGTCTCATCACTGTCAATAAGCACAGTCTGGTCATGAACCCCCTCCTTCAAGGTATCGGCATGAAAGCGCTTAAGTGGAGACCCCGTCGCGAGCTCCCTCTCCTCTGAGTAAATCACTTCCCTCTTCCTCTTAAGTCTCTGGGGAGTAGGGTTTATCGGGGCTTGAGCCTCTTTTCCCTCAACAATTCTCGTACCTTTCTTCATTGGACCCACTGTCCAACCTTCGGAGGCTCGCGTCGTCGTCCACACAGGTGCCGATTGGAGGAGGAACATACTCGGGAAGATCCCCCGAAATGCCACAAAAATCTGAAGGATCATAAGGAAACTTAGGCACTTTGTATTTCTCGAGTTGGGCCTTGAGTGAGGCAATCAGAAGGACACTGCGAGCTGTACTGATGAAATCAATGTGATCTTGCTCACGACAGCTTGAGGCATATTGGGCAGCTCCTTCGCGATGAGCGCGAGCTATGGCGTCAGTCATTTCCTGCCTCAACGTGCCCATCGCCGTCTCATGATTGTGTTTTTCAACCTTTTCCGCGATCTCCATTTCGCCCACCTTCTTCACCAGCTCCGCATTCTTCGCTTTCTGCATCTCAAAGGCTTGTCTCGCCTTATCACGTGCAAACTTATGCTCGTGACTCTGCTCTATTATGGCCTCGTAGTCCTTCTCCACATCCTTCTTATCATCCTCGACAGTAAGGGAATATTTCCCTATGGCCTCAAAGAAGAGCATCGCCTACAACCAAAGAGTTATGGAAAAATTAGAAAACACAAAGTGAAAGCAACAGAGAAAGTAAAACACAAGACTAACCGCGAGAGCAATCGTAAAAATTCCCGCGCCACCGCGAATGACGCCCTCAATACATTCGGGAGTCTCAGGAAGGCAGGGACGATCCTTACCGAAGAACTTCCTCACCGACTCCTCGTCGATAGAATGCCCAGATGATTGACACGTGTCAATAGATGTTGGAGCGTGGGAGACGAAGCGTCTCTCATTTAAAATTCAAAATTCAAAACAAGCGCGATGGAAGGAAAGCATCGCGAGAAAAATCAAAGAAAGAATCCCCAGAACATAGCCTGAGATCCCGACTTCAAGAAGGACTACCCAAGCCTTGCCTTCGCGAAGAACAAGGACTTGGGGGCTGGATGTTGGACCCGGTTCTCAGGTCGTGAGCCAAACAGGCTCGCGGCGGCCCGTAGCGTAACGAAGGCCCAAGTGTCATTGAGAGACTCGGGAGAATGAGGCCCAATAAGCAAGCCCAATAAGTGAGGAGAGCGAGATCGGATAAAGTGGGCCCCGCGACTTAGGTATAAAGGGTAACGGAAAGGAGAGAGAAAGGATCTTTTTGGAATCTGGGGCATTTACCCCTTGAGCAAGAGAGAAACACAAAGTAGACGAAGCTTTCCTCTCAGAATCGTCTTCTTCTTCCCGATTCATCTCTGTTCATAGAGAATCGGATGATCGGTACTTGGATTATGACTCTCGGTATCGTATTCGTGCTATTGATATGAGAATTATCGCATTTGGTTGAGATTCATTGTTTACTGTCCATTGATCTGGTTCGTGAGGTTTCATGGCTTGAAAGTGTATTTTGATCGTTATTCCCTTCTTTTTGGTCAGTATTTGGTGCTATTGAGCTCGTTACTCTTATTTGGTCGTGATCAGTACTGACTTGGGCGTCGGAGAGCCAAATCTGGGGGTTCGTCCTTCTGGTTTGGTTGCGCAGGTACTCAGGAGCTCAAGAACACGAAGAACAGCGCAAGAAGGTGAGTTTTGATCCAAAAGAAGATCGGATTCAAGTTGTTACTTCAGTTGGTGTAATGGAGGTCTCCGGCAGATTGAAGATTATAGCTGGTCAAACCTCGCGAGGTGTTGATTGCGAGGTCGCGAACACCCGGGCTCCAACAAAGACAACGCTACATCGGCTTGTCGGAGGATGTACAACGGTGTTGGAGCCTTACGTCGTCGATAATCCGGAGGCGAATACGGAGGAAGACATACGTTTGTTCGCTGATACTGTTATCAAGCTGAATCTGCAAAACCTAGGGCTTGTGGCAAGCTCTTCTTTTGACGCTTAGGTTATCGATGAAGATCGATTTTCCGGTACTGTACTTTGTCATTTTTTTTGGAATTTCGTTTACTCAATGCAATTGTGCAAATCATTAAGGTGCTAATTTGTTCATGTTGAAATCTGGTTTTAGTGAAATTAAGGTGCTGATTTTAGATTACTGATTGAGATTGAGTTGGATTAACTCAAGCTGAAGAAAGCATTCATAGTGCTTATATTTCCCTTATTCAGAAAGCAAAGAACTTTATCTACATTGAGGTATGATTTTCTCCTTCATATTATAGGATAACTGTTTTGTTTTTCCTAAGATAAAGCTTGATTATTATAAGAGATATTGTGATTTAAGTATTTAACCTATATCATAACTTCGAAGCTCTAACCATCATTCTTTCTGCCAGCACCTTGACATAATCAATTTTTTATATCAGGCCTTAATGAAGACACCACAATACACAATCGTGTCCCGGAAGGATTATATAAACGTATATTGAGAGCACATAGGGAGCAGAAATGTTTTAGAGTTATTGTTGTCATACCTCTTATGCCTGGCTTCCAAGTACTAATGTCAATAACTGTTTCTAGGCATGTGATCAGATGAGCTGCAATCTCTAAACTGTTGGGTTGATATGCAATAATAGGGTGGTGTAGATGATAGTGGTGCAGCAACCGTGAGAGGTCTGATGCATTGGAAATACAGAACAATATACAGAGGAGAGAATTCAATACTGACTAGGCTCAGTAGAGTACTCAAGTCTAAGGCAGATAAATACATTTCTTTTTATGGGCTCAGAACACATGGTGCACTGTTCAAAGGCCATGTTCCTTAAAGCTTTATTAAAGCAAAATAGTTAGAATCGTAGCTACCCTCCATATCTATGAGCTATCATCCTAATATGTTCAGTGTCTTCACATGTAGATTTACGTTCACAGCAAGCTGATGATAATTGATGACCGTGTTGCATTGATTGGTTCGTCCAACATCAATGATAGGAGCTTGCTTGGGTCTAGAGATTCTGAGGTATAATGCCACAATCACTTTGTTGCCCGACATTTAACTACTTTTTGCCCTCTATTGTCCTAGTTGAGTCTGATAAATCCAGAGTTTCAGCTCCTAGGAATAGGAATTGGTTTTGGTAAATCTTCTTAACATTTGAATAGTGTTACTAAATACGTACTATATCAGTGTTTAACATCTTAATACTCCCGATCTTCTCACGGGGCTTCTGATTTGGTACTAATGGAATTGATCAATTTGATCTGAAGGCTGTGTATTGGAAGATGAGGATGTGCACCAAATCGGAGGTAACTGGACATTGTCCTTTTGGTGAGAAATGCCATTTTGCTCATGGAATTTCAGGTATATCATCATCTTCATAACACTTCTTGATGAGTCTGGTTGGTGATTGTCATGGAAAACTTATACTTTGTACTTAACTTGTTGGGGATGATGCATGCTCAGCGTGTTTGTTAGCAACTATGATAACATAATCTGTGAAGGAGCTTGAGAGAAAGGATAAACAATGGCTGAAGAACAAATAGAATAGGGTTTTGGTGCTCAAACTTGGAGCTTTTCTTTGGGGTTTTCTTTCATTGATTTCCAGAGAGTTAATAAAGATATTTACATCTACTATATATATATATATATAAAGGATAGATAAGAAAGAGCCAAAAAACAAATCTTCTCGGCCTAGCCATTCTGGAGCTGTTTGGCAACTTCCTTGTCATCTTCCTTTGTGGTCCCAAAGTCAGTAGTGGGTAATACCACACCACCTTCATCAGTAGTGCTTAACATCCCCCCACAAGCTGGAGGAAGATAGATTCCCAGCTTGAGTAAGAAGTCACGATGGTGAGCAGAGGGCACAATCTTTGTCAAAACATCAGCCAGCTGATTCTGTGTTGGGAGGAAAGATAACTGAAGCAGACCATTCATTACCTTCTCTCGAGTGAAGTGACAATCTACCTCAATATGTTTCGTCCTTTCGTGAAAGACGGGATTACGAGCAATGTGAATGGCAGACTTATTGTCACAGTAAAGAGTAACTGGTGTGAGGTTTGACACCCCCAATTCCTGAAGTAAACCAACAAGCCATGTCACTTCAGAAGTTGCTTGAGACATTGCGCGATATTCCGCTTCCGAGGACCTGCGGGAAACAGTAGCTTGTTTTTTCGATCGCCAACAAATAGGATTGGTCCCAAAGAGAAGGACATACCCTGTGACAGAGCGGCGTGTGACTGGGCAAGAGGCCCAATCGGAATCCGAGAAGGCCTGAAGAGTGAGACGAGATCCTGGCTGAAACAAAATCCCAGAAGCTAAGCTGCCTTGAACATACAGTAAAACATGCTTAAGAGCATTCCAATGAAGAGCTCGAGGCTGTTGCAGAAATTGACTTAGAGTCTAGACAACAAAAGACAGATCGGGACGCGTATTAGTGAGATAATTGAGCTTTCCAATTAGGCTGCGATACAATGTGGGATTATCCAATATAGCACCAGCATCCACATCAGTCAATTTAAAATTCAAAGGCAGAGGCGTCACGCAAGAAGAAACTGTCCCTAATTGAGCATCAGCAAGCAACTCCATGGCAAATTTGCGTTGAGACAATAAAATATTTCCTTTGTGGTGAATGACTTCCAGCCCTAAGAAATAATTCAATTCTCCCAAATCTTTGATGTTGAAAAGGGAATGAAGGGTAGACTTTAAATGAGCAATGACAGCAGAATTTGTCCTAGTAACTAATATATCGTCGACATAGACAGCGACAATCGTTATTTCAGCCCCAGTAACTTGAAGAAACAGTGAGGAATCATAGGATGATTGGATAAAACCAATGCCTTTAAGGTTCGATGCCAATTTCCGGTACCACTGTCGCGATGCTTGTTTCAACATATAGAGGGACTTGCGAAGACGACACACCAAATTTGAGTCATTGGGAATTCCTTCAGGCATGACCATGTAAACTTCTTCGAATAAATCTCCGTGCAGGAAAGCATTGTTAACGTCGAGTTGATAAACAAGCCAACTACGATGAACAGCAAGAGCCAATATTGTGCGAATTGTCGTCATACGCACAACAGGTGAGAAAGTTTCCTCATAATCCACCCCAAATTTCTGAGTGTATCCTTTCGCAACTAAACGAGCTTTGAATCGTTCAACAGTCCCATCTGATTTCAATTTGATCTTATAAACCCAACGACAACCAATTTCCTTCTTCGAAGCAGGCAACTGTACTTCGTCCCATGTCTGATTAGAGCGCAAGGCTTGTATCTCTGTATTCATAGCTTCAACCCAGCGGTTATCCCGTGACGCTTGAGCATATGTCTGTGGTTCAATCAGATCGACAGGTGCAAAGAAACCACAAAAGGCCATGGTGACCAATGAGAACGAGAAGCCATTCATCATCGGGAATTGATCGACAGGTGCAAAGGAACCACAAAAGGGACCAAGGTAAGATGGTGGTCATGAGGACCGAGAGGAATGGCGAGTCTCATGAGATGGGGTTATAGGGACAGGGATTGGAATGGTGGGATTGGAATCAAGTATAGGAGTTTGAGAATCAGATGCATCTGAGTTTGGGTGGACTGGGACATGGATAGGTATGTATCTTTTAGGACTGGAGGTAATGGGACAAGATTATTGATTGAGGGATGTGTTTGGAAAGGAAAAAACAGTTCATGAAACGTGACATCCCTGGAAATGAATACCCTCTTTGTCTCAAGGTTCAAAACTTTATATCCCTTAGAATGAGGTGGAAAACCCAGGAAAACACACCTCTGACTGCGAGGGTCAAACTTCAGTCTATGACCCTTCAAGGTACTAACAAAACATAGACAACCAAAAGGCCGCAAGTGATCGTATGAAGGTTTGGTGCCATGTAAGAGTTCAAATGAGGTGCGAAATTTGAGAGATGACAAGGGAAAACGATTGATCAAATATGTGGCATGTAAAATGCACTCCCCCCAGTAACTCAAAGGAACCTTGGATTGAAAAAGGAGGGCTCTAGCTATCTCAAGCAAATGCCTATGTTTGCGCTCGACTACCCCATTTTGTTGTGGTGTTTCGACACAAGAGGTTTGATGTATGACTCCTTTGAGAGAATAGAAATCATTGGCTGAATGGCTGTAAAATTCAGAACCGTTATCCGAGCGTATGATCTGAACGGACTTAGAAAATTGGTTCTCAACAAAGGCAACAAAGGTTTTGAGGATAGGAAAAGCATTGCTTTTATGTGATAAAAGATTTGTCCAAGTGGTACGAGTGAAATCATCTACGATGGTTAATAAATAACGATAACCATTATAAGTTGTGACATTATAAGGCCCCCAAATGTCCACATGAATCATTTGAAAAGGATAAACACTCTTAATAGAACTGATTGGAAAAGAACCCCTTTGTTGTCTAGCTTGGGGACAAACATGACAAGGATGTAGCTTAGAAACATTTCCTGTTTTGACAAAAGGAAAAAGATGCATCTGACTATAAGGAATGTGACCCAATCGAAGGTGCCACAATTCAGTTTCAGGATTACAAGCGATTACACTTGAATTATTGATAGAAAACTGAGAAATTGTCTTTGGAGATGGAATAATGGTGGAAAGCTTGATTGTGGAGAGATAGAGACCTTGAGACACTTCACCAAGAACCAGTGCATTGTTCATGGAATGGTCCTGAAGAAGAAAACATGTGGAAGGAGTAAATAAGATGGAAAGTTGAAGATCATTGGTCATTTTTGAGATTGAGAGAAAATTAAAGGCAAACTTTGGAACATGTAAGACCCCATGAATAGAGAAATGGTTAGTTAATCTCACTGTCCCAGTGTGTGTGATCTCACAAGTACTCCCATCAGGTAAGGTAATATGGTCAGGTTTAGGCAATGGCTCATATGTATCAAACAAGGACAAATGTGGTGTGATATGATGTGTAGCACCGGTGTCAATAATCCAACGATGAGAATTAATACTTACAGTTAGGCCAAAGATTTTACCTAACATCATTCCTAATTTGCCTGCGGATGACTCTGAGATGTCATTTTTGTTGATCAAAGCAATCAATTGATGGTATTGCTCCTTGGTCATGTTTGGTGCTTGATCTCCAGCGACTGTAGAGTTGTGGAGAGAATTACCCTCAGTGTTGCCACTGTTTCCCGAGAAAGAATTATGCCTCTGCTGTCTACTTTCTCCTTTCTGATTGGGAAAACCATGAATCCGAAAACAACGATCCACGGTATGCCCTTGAACTTTACAGTGGTCACAGAAGTACATGGATCTTCTATCCCCATTGAACTGATTTCTGCCCCCTCTTCCAGAGCCTCTTCCTCTACCAGGAGTTCCTCTTCCTGAACCACCTTGATAGTGTCCACCTCGACCTGAATCCGAGGCAGACAAGGCTGTAGAGTCGCCCCTCATAGGAGAAGAAGACTTTAATTCCTTTTTGTTTCTCATCCTGCAACACCATCTGATATGTCTCTCCAAGAGAAGGAGTTGGTTTCATCATCAAAATGTTCCCACACACAGCAGTGTATGTATCATTCAGACCAACAAGAAACTGAACAACTTGAAGATTATATAGCAACTGAGGGACAGATCCAGTGACTCCACAAGATGAACAACAAGGTAATTCCACAAGCACAAAATACTCATCCCATAGACGCTTAAACTGTGTGAAATAAGAGCTGATAGATAGGTTACCTTGAGAGACATTGAAAAGTTCCTTCTGAACTTGAAAAATTCTGGTGCAGTTTGGAGAGCCAAATCTCATCTGTAAATCATTCCATATCTCAACTGCAGTGTCAAAGAAGAGTAAAGTCTCTGCAATATCTTTCTCTACCGAATGAAAAATCCAAGATGTAACCATGCTATTACACCTTTCCCATTGAGAAAACAATGGTGAAGATACCTCTGGTTTGGGACACAAACCAGTAACAAAGGCCATTTTGTTTTTTGACTTAAGGGAGACTTCAACTGCTCTCTTTCACTGATAATAGTTCCTGTCATTTAGGAGTTGTGTTGCAAGAGAAAAATTTGGAGAATCAGAATAATGTAGCCATAAGGGGTCGTTTTGGTTGAGGCTAGGATACCGCTGGCTAGGGTCGTTTTGGTCGTTAGTCGGCATCCTTCAACAATGATTCTGCTTAAAGACGCTCTGATACCATAACAGAATCTGTGAAGGAGCTTGAGAGAAAGGATAAACAATGGCTGAAGAACAAATAGAATAGGGTTTTGGTGCTCAAACTTGGAGCTTTTCTTTGGGGTTTTCTTTCTTTGATTTCCAGAGAGTTAATAAAGATATTTACATCTACTATATATATATATATATAAAGGATAGATAAGAAAGAGCCAAAAAACAAATCTTCTCGGCCTAGCCATTCTGGAGCTGTTTGGCAACTTCCTTGTCATCTTCCTTTGTGGTCCCAAAGTCAGTAGTGGGTAATACCACACCACCTTCATCAGTAGTGCTTAACATATGAAGCTATAGACTATAGCATTGTTCAATTTGTTGCATTTGTCATGATCAAACAGGTGGTTGATAGAATTAGAAATAATAGCATTTCTCCGTAGTGTGATTCGATCAATAGTCTTGGGTTTTAGCTCAATCTCTATTTCCCGGGCGTGTTTGTGCAGAATGCAGCCATGATTCAGGAGCCTAAGAGCAGACTAACCTGTAATATTCAATTCAGATTCTGATTGATTTATTATTCAATCCAATGCCCAAGGAGCTAGGCAAATTAAGGGCTTAAAAGAAGGCAAAAGATTTTGTTAATTTTGGTGAACAAATTTTTCTCATTGCAATTTTTTTGATGGTAGTGGGAGCTGGTTCAATTGTCTCTCAGGTGAATTTTTCTTCTAATAATTTTTATTGAGAATGGTTCCAGATTCTGTTTTTAAATAACTGTTTTTAGTGAATCCAATGCCCAAGGAGCTGGTTCAATAATATTTAAAAACAGTTATGTTTAATCTCCACATAACTGTTTTTAAATGCCTCCAGATTAGACCTGGCAATCGGGTCGGGTCGGTCGGGTTCGGGTTAAGGGTGCTCCGGGTCGGGTATTTTTCGGGTCGGGTCATTTCGGGTCTAAAACTACCGGGTCAAAACAGGTCGGGTTGTTACGGGTTTATGGGCGGGTCGGGTCGGGTTCGGGTCTAAAATTACCGGGTCAAAACAGGTCGGGTTGTTACGGGTTTATAGGCGGGTCGGGTTCGGGTTCGGGTCTAAAATTACCGGGTCAAACAGGTCGGGTTGTTACGGGTTTATAGGCGGGTCGGGTCGGGTTCGGGTCTAAAATTACCGGGTCAAACAGGTCGGGTTGTTACGGGTTTATAGGCGGGTCGGGTTTGGGTCGAAAATTTTGGAGTCAAACAAGTCGTTTGTTACGGATTTATTGTCAGATCGAGTCGCTTTGAGTAAAAACTTACCGAGACATAACAAGTTGAGTCGTTACGAAATATTGATGTTAAATTTGGGTCAATCTTAATTGCAAATTTTAATGTATGCTTCGATAGCAACACCACTACATTACCTTCTTTTCATTTATTTGAATAAGTTTGGCATAGTAACTTTTAGTAGATTAGCTAATATTTGAAAAAAAACGAATGAAAACATTTATAAATTACAATTTACAACCTATGGACAAGTCAATAACCATCGACTAAATAAAACACGGTAGGTTCAATGCGACGGCAAATAAAGACCTGATATGTTGCTCAAAATCAAAACACATCTTCACAACCATAATCAATCCATCGTTTAATGCAACTCAAGATAGATAGAGTATTAAAATGAAAACAATCTGTCAACTTAGTCACATAATTCAAACTGCAAAAAAATAACAATCTCATAACTTAGAAAGTAAAACATGTTCTTCATATTCTTGTCAATCTTCCATGTCCATTGACATTGGACTATCTTCACTGTCATTGTTGATGTCCATTCTTGTAAATTGGATTTCTAATCCTTCTTCTAAATCATCTTCGGGAGCTGTATAATTAAAACTGTGAATTAAACTCATATATATAAGATCTAAAATATCATAATAATGTGAAACAAACTAACTGCTTACCTTCTTCAAGGTCTAGTCCATAAAGCCATGAACGAGTCGTCAAAAGAGCTTCGGCGGAATCCTTATTAAGAGAAGATCTCCACCTTGTAATAACTCTACTTCCCATGCTAAATGCAGATTCGGATGACACGGTTGTTATAGGAATGGCTAGAATATCTCTTGCCATCCTAGAGACACTAGGATATCTATGAGCATTTTTCCTCCACCAGTCAAGCACATCTAGATCTTTAACTAATTTTTCAAGAGTCTCATCCAAATATAGCTCAATTTCTGATTTTTCTGTAGAAACATCATAAGAGGAAGCAAATCCCTAGACACAAAATAAACATAGGTAAAACATGCTGAAATATGATAAAAGTAACTTATATTATTTATTTAATTTACCTCAAACTCTCCAGGGTCCATCGGATTAAGAGTAGAAGTCGTGTCATTACTGTTTGAAACATACTCTTGGTAGAACTTCAGAAATTCGTCTTTCACATGTTTGGATTTCAATGGAGCCCTTTCAATATCCAACTTCTCGAAACAATGATGGATGAGCTGAAACTTGTAACGAGGATCCAACATGATGGCAAATGAAAGAATCAAACTGTAAGAGCTCCAATACTTATCAAACTTCTTCTTCATCCTCTTTGTCATATCCATCAGAAATGTATCCCCACAATCAGCATATTTCAATAACAGAAGCTCAACTTTCCATACACATTTGAAGTACAAGTTGGATGTTGGATACTTCCTTCCCAACATAAGAGTAGTAAGCTCATCAAAAGGCTTCAAAAGTTCACAAATCTTCTCAATTCTATTCCATTCCTCATCTGTTGGAATTTCACAAATCTTCAAAAGTTCACAAATCTTCTCATTTGGGCATCTTTTTGTCAAATTGGGTTTTAAGCCCATTTAAGGCTTTTTAGCGTTTACGCATAGTTCTGAGCCTCGTTTTGTATGAGCGAGACCTTATTGATATTTTATATGCCTAATAAGACTAACTTGTATAATTTTTCGAACAATAATCAACATCGATGTTGTAGACCATACATATTGCGCCAAGTTATACAGTTATCACTAGTTTGGTTTTACAAAGGAGGTGTTATTTGAAATGTTAGAAGTTGTGATTGGAAGTTACCCACATGGTTAAATATCTCTAATAAGCATTGAAACCAAGTTTCATTCCATTCCGACATCGTTTGGGCGTCGTTTTTCCAAATTGGCCTTAAGTCCATTTAAGGCCTTTTAAGGTCTTTTAGCTTTTACGCATAATTTCAAGCCTCGTTTAGTGTAAGCGAGACCTTAATGGGACTTTATATGCCTAATAAGACTAAGTTGTATAATTTTTTCAATCATAATAATACATCGATGTTGTTGACCATACATATTGCCACAAGTTAGAGAGTGATGACTAGTTTGATGTTTAGAAAAGGAGGTGTTACTTGAACATGAAGAAGTTTTGATTGAGAGTTACCCACATGGTCAAATATCTCTAATAGACATTGAAATCAAGTTTCAATCCATTCAGACATCGTTTTGCCAAATTGGACCTTAATCTCATTTAAGGCCTTTTAGTGTTTACACATAGTTTCGAGCCTCGTTTTATATAATAAGACTAAGTTGTACATTATTGGTACTTTATATGCCTAATAAGCGAGACCTTACTTTATATGCCTAATAAGACTAAGTTGTACATTAATGGTATTGGCACTTCATTTTAGTAGTGTTATTGATAGATTATTAGTGTTGTTGACAAAGTATTAATGATGTTGACAATTTAGTTAGCCGTGTTGACAACTTAACTAGCCATGTTGGCAGTCTATTGGTCTCGTTGACAGTTTAATTAGTCGTGTTGACAATTTAACCAGTCCTGTTGACAGTTTATTTAGTCTTGTTGACAATTTAATTAGCCATGTTGACAGTTTACTTTACTAGTTCTCTAAAAGTTTAATTATCCATATTGACAGTTGATTAGTCTTAGTGACAGTTTATTTAATTGTGTTGACTAATTAATTAGTCATGTTTGCAATTTATTATCTAGTGTGTTGACAATTTGTCCAACGTGTTGACAGTTTATTAATGTTGTTGACAATAGTTATCTAGTGTGTTGACAATTTTTTGGGTAAAATTTACAATTTCCGCTTCTTTATTACTTTTATCTTTTTGGCCAAATTTTCGGGTCAAAAACGGGTTGGGGCGGGTCAACCCATTTTTGACCCAAAAAAAATCGGGTCAATCGGGTTGGGTCGAAAACGGGTCATGGGTTCAATTTGACGGGTTATGACCCAGAAAAATTGGGTTGGGTCGGGTCGGGTTTGCGGGTCGGGTTAATTTCTGCCGGGTCTGCTCCAGATAGTGGTGCTGCCTCTTATCAATCCACTGGTTGGAGAGAAAATCATACTATGCACTGGCTTGCTTGCTTCTGTAGCTTATGTATGTTATCAAAATTTTCTTTAGTTTGTTTCAGTTTGATTAAAATGGCAGCTCCAAAATTTACATAATAATCGTATGTTTTCATTTCCAAGGTCTGCTATATGGCTTTGCATGGGCATCATGGGTAAGTCAACTCTGCTTCTTTATGTCAAAATTCTCCAGCTGTTGATTTTCATATGCTAAAGTTGAAACTTTCTGGTTGCATCTCAGGTTCCATACTTGAGTTCATCATTTGGTGTCATATATGTCCTTGTAAAACCTGCAGTAAGTATAAAGTTCAGTTTTATTGTCTTAGTAAATTGTGTTCTGGGAAGTAAATTTTCGTTGATAACTTCTCTTATTTATCATTTTCTGTAGACATATGCTATAATTTCAAAAGCATCAGGATCAAAAGACCAAGTCAGTAAAAACTAAAAACTAAAAACCTCAAATTCTAAATGACATTCAACTTTTTCAACAAAGGTATCTTACTATCCAATCACTTGCAGGGAAAGACACAAGGTGAGCTGCAGATCTACAAAACTTTGGTGGTGATTACAAACCATTACCAAGTTGGCCTTCTGCTGCACATAATATTAAAGTATGTTCTACCTAGCTACGTACCCACTTAACAAATAACATCAATGGATATGGGCCCAGATGTTACTAGGAATATTTGTGGAAATCGAGCCCAGTTGTTACTAGGAATATTGTGAAGAAAATATTTCATGTGGAATTTGCACTATTATGTAATTGACTAAATAAGTTTTATGAATGTGAATTTGGATATGTTATCTAGTGTGGGTTTGGTCTGTTTTTTTTTTATTAAATTTTATCATTGTGAATTTACAAGCAAACAGGTGTAAGAAGCAAATTAAAATATCAAATATAAAATAAAAAATTTAAAATAATATTTACAGCGGTTTTCTTAAAAAAGTCAAACAAAAAATTATAGCGCTTTTCAAGGAAAAACGCTAAGAGTGTAAGATTTAAAAAACAAAAATATTTAAAAAAATTATAGCGGTTTTTTCAAAAAAAATGCTAAGAGTGTGTAATATTAAAGCACTTTTTATTTAGCGCTTTAAATGAGCATAATTCACTCACTTAGATAGCGGTTCGACTTATTACAAAAAAAACGCTTTTACAAGAAGCTTTTGTACTAGTTGTACATCGTATTTGGAAGCAAAGGCTTGGCCTTTCTTCCTTAGGATCTTCACTGAAAGTGTAGGGCGAGCTAAAGAAGGAGCCTCACTCTCAGAGAGCTTAAGCATGGCAACTTAATTTCTACATTGCAGACAAAAAAGAAGACATTAACGAAGTAAAAAGATTAGAATTCAAGTGAAACAATATTATGATTCTTCTCTATTACTTTTTCTGGTCACATGTTTGGGGTAAAAATGATCATTGCTTATTTTAAATGAAGCATTGTTATCCTGAGGATGTCCATGATCTCCACATGAATAAAGCTAGGCATGGGCCCTTATATCAGTTGCACCTAATTTGCTTCTATGGTTGTAGGAAATTTAGATGGTTAAAGCGAAATTTCAGGAAACACTTTCCTAACATCTAATAAGGATCTCATGCATATATTGATATCGATCATGTATATAAGAAGAATCAAATACCTTTTGATGCGTGTTCGTAGATGCCGAAAGACAGAGATGAAAACCTCAAATGTGACTTTTCTATTTGGTCCACACGAGCAATAAACTGGATCTCCTTATGGTTTCTTCTGCTAGACCGAAATTCACAAGGATGTGCGAGGTGTAGAGTATATGGTGTGTCTAGTGTGTTGGGTGCTCTCTATTGGAATAAGAGAGGCCTATATATAGACATTTAGTCCTTGGAGCCCAAGGTAAGAACTTGGAGGCTAAGACAACTTGGGGCCCAAGCCAACTCCTTGGTGTGCAAGGAAGAGTACAAGTGTCTAAGGTGTGGACACTTGCTCCTTGGGCATATGTGACACATGTCCACCTTGGGCATGTGTGACACATGTTTACCTTGGTCAAAACTCCAAATAACTGATAACGGTTATCTGACACCCGGTGAACAATTCACATCGTTTATTGTTCCACCTACCCCAAATCCTATAGGCTAACCAGGCCTTCGGATTCGCATGATCCAGTCCGTAAACTCTAAGTGTGTGACCTCATAGGACCCAGTTATTCTAGTCATGAGCTTAATCTTATTAATCTCATAAGTCGTATTGGCCACTAGCAATAGCGTGCGACTCCTAAAATATCTGGATTATAAATCTCCATTAATAGTCATATTCCATATTAATAATTGCACCGTTGATTAAATGACACAATTCCTTCAATGCTAATATAGTGTTCCTTTTTTATGTTTATATATTATGTCTTTCAAGATTTGACAATAACAGTAGTTTAATGGACTGGACAACAATAATGTAGGGTAAAACTACATCTTTAACAATTGAGAAGTGAAGTTGGAGACATTGTTGTACAAGGTGAACTGGAGACACATATTTTTAAATCAAAGTTAACCATGCTACCAAGTCTAAACCAAGAATCATAGACTTGAGAAGGCTCTTACCTATAGACAAGGAATATTCAATGCAAAATGAGATGCATCGATGACAGATGGATTAACCACATCTGCCTCTTGATGGCTACATCAGAAGCACTCGCATCCACCAACTCAAATTAAATGACTGAAAGATAGACAAGTGAAGTGGTGACCAAGGAGTGTAAAGACACTAACTCAGAAGTGTAAAGATCTTATCTATATAAAGATTGGCTATTCAATGCCAAACTAGACTAGGTCTCGCGCCATGCGCGAGTTTATATAACTCGATATAGTGAATTAGTAGTAAGGAGTATTATGTAATATAAAATTTTATATGAAAATAAGTTTATATCTTAAAATGATATTGATATATAATTAAGTTTTTACATTTTAAATAAAATAAACAACGAATATACATGAATTTTTAATACCAAAAATCTTATTTGATCAAATTATCATGGGTCAATTTTTAACAAATTTAAATAAATTGATTTCAACATATATAAAAATATATAATTGAAAACACTACAATAACACAAAAATATAATTATTTCTCTTATTTATTAAGAAATCAATCTTTTTGTAATACGTCATATCATAAAAATAAAATATATATTTGTAAAATAAAATAATAGGATATTGGGAGGTCAAAATCTAGAAAATTAACACATAAAAATCTTTTCGTAACCAGAAAGATCTTAAGCAATCTTTTTGTAATATTTTTGCACACGATTTTCCAAATTTAATTAATTGTTTTTGAGAAAATTACAATAAATTATAAAAAATTGTGACCAATGAAATGACGACAGGTGGATGACCTGAATGAAGAGTATGCCACGTGACATAGCTAGAATTGAAGAAATGTAATTTGCTTTAGTAGTTATATAGAGATTTTTTCTATTTTATTCTTGAATTTTGGTAAGAAAAGTAAGAGGTGTGTTAAAAAGAGAAACATGATTATTAAAAATGTAAGGAAACTAAATGTAATTTTTACATACAGAGTTTTTATATTTTTAATATCTATCAAATCCACTAAATATCGGTAATATTAGAGAAAAAGAATAACTTTTATATGATATTTCTATGTACAAGATATTTATTTGATACAAGAATAAAAAGTAGAAGAATATTTATTATTGATTTTACCACAAAAAATTTAATTAATTTAAATTTTAAATGGGGGTTAATATTATATTGAATATGTTTAAATCAAATTGATAATACTAAAGAAAAAGAGAACATAATTTATAATCTTAATTCTAATACGAGCCCCCACGGTAGAAATTTTCTAGATCCGCCACTGCCGATAACCCCCAATTCCTCGATCCCCACTCTCCCTTTCAAATTCACCAATCAACCTCAATTTTGACTGTGATAATTTTCTTCTTACATAGATGAATCTAAATGATGTCTACTTGTCTTTTCTCCCTCTCGCGCACATACTTGACCGTATGATTGTGGGGGAAAATCCCGCACTCGGAAAATTTTAACTGGCACCCCAAACCTTTTTCTTAAAACCCGGTTCAGTTTTGGGCGCAACTAGAATGCGCCCAAAACTAGATCGAATTTTTGAGCATTTTGAAGGCAATAATAAAAAGAAATTACATGGCAATCACTCTTGTACACATGAAATTCAATGCCTTAACATCACTCAATGTTGTATGTTTTTATTTACTCTTTTTTTCATGACCTCTTGTAATTAAGATTAGTCAAATTAATTTGAGTTTCTGATTTCAAAAACTAAATTATGTGCTATCAGTTTGTGTTTGCAGATCGAATATAAATATAAAATGCAAAGAAAGATGTTTGGACAAGAAGGTTGTGATCGCATGAGATGTGCTGCTAACATTGTTGTTGGATTAGATATTGTGTTCCATGGTTAATGTGCAAGGAAGATGACTCTCTTGATCCCTTTATAAGTTCCAGTGTTCTTGTTGACAATCTTAATTCTTTTCAAAATAAATTTTTTAATAGTTAATGATCTTATTGTGACAGATTAATATACTTGCAACGACTTTTACTGTTATGTGTTTACTAAAACAGACCTTACAAACCTCTCATGTGGACAGAGGTTTGGAGTGGATGGTATGATTTTGCAGAAATTGACTTTATCAATAGATTAATAAAGTAAAGAGTAAAAAGCCAGATCAATAACTTTTTTCAAAGGTACACATGAAGGCTTTAGTAAATTATACTCCCTCCGTCCCAAAATATGAGTCCCATTTTCCTTTTTGGGCGTCCCGAAATGTTAGTCTCATTTCTATTTTTGTCCATAAACTTCTTCCAATTATACCCTTACTCATATTATTTTAATATTTTACATTCATCATTTCCAATGCATTTATGTACTTTTCATTTCTAAACTCTTCTCCCATTGGTTAATAAATTATTTTAATATTTTACATTCATCATTTTCAATGCACTTATGTACGTTAAAGCATTTGCCTTAATCCAATATATTTTTGTACAATGAGACTCATATTTTGGGACGGATGGAGTATATATATATATACAAATAATATGCAGGTTTACAGAGTTTAGAGGACCGACTTACCAAAGAATATAAATTCATTCAATTCATGTATCATGTGTCTTTGTAAAAGGATTTAACTTTTGCAATTACTAAATTTATACAAAGAGGGAGATCTGTTGTGAACTATATGGTATGCATTTTTTCCTCTTTCAATTTCTTTGTGCTTGAAGTGTTTAATTTTTACTTATCCTAAACTACATTTTTCGTCATTAGTACCAAACTTTGAGCCCTTATCGGAGGCCGTTTGCATCTAATTTTAGTAATTGTAAACAATATTACATATTGCAATATGCTAGCATGTTGTTTTCAAACATTTGCACTCAGTTTCCAACAAGCATGATAATTTAGTAAACACGTCAAAAATGTATACAATGGGGAAATGACATTTAATAACTGGTCCTCGAGTTTATTCAATTGTAATGAGTTATAGACAGAAAAATAGATCATATATTCACCAACTTGGCTATTAATAAATCAAAATAGATTACCTTATTTTATATACCAAAATCTGTGGAGTTGGTAATAATACTGCAAACAAGACTTGAACAAACATTTAGCATATAGAGCATTGAAGAAATTGCATACGCAAATAACATATATTTAAAAACTTATGTCCTGTACATTACAAGAATATTAAAAATCATATTTTTAAAAACTTATGTCCCGTATATTACAATAATATTACAAAATGATATAATAATTTGGCGAATTGAGAGAAGAGGTACAAATCATCAAACTCATTTGATTATATGATATAATATCATTTCAATATCTATTATGAAACATTTAAAAAATTATAATTACGCAAGACCCGTACGCGGGTTTCAGTCTGTTGATTTAAGCCCTAATAAAATAGGAACATCAATACACGAGCTAATTGTCTGGCAAAAAAAAAAGCACCCGAGCTAATTAGGTAATGTGATAATTTTAAAGGGAGAGACGAATTCATAGGTAGTTGTGTGTCAATTGCTAAAATGATTAATAAAACATTCAGGAAAAACATAATCACTAATTAAACTTTATTTTTTTTCTTTTTGATAGAACAAAGATTAGAGACTGCTTTGTCGTGGTTAGATTCTATATCATAAAGGGTTGTGGATATGATTAGCCCAATCTAATTTTTGGACGCCTATTAAACAACGTTAAATCATATTAAAAACTGTAATTTCCCCGCGCGTAGCGCGGAGGCCCGTTTCTAGTAATCTAAATGGCCAAGTGAAGTAGAGTAGTGACCAAGGAGGAACAATAAAATCAATTCTGATATGACTCATATGAGTGCCTCAGTCTAATATGACTCATTCAGATGCTTCTTTATGAATCACTTCTCATCATTTTGTAGATTAAGTAGTTTGTCATTCACATTATACACTTCTGTAAACCACATTAATTACAAGAAAGTTATATTTTCCTCTCACATTTTTACAAACAGTGTGTGGGCGCAAAGAAAATGCAGCCCATGCAAAACGATTTTGAACAAAATGTAGCAACAATTTCAAAGCAGGAGAATCAATTAAATCAAAGCAGACCCAAACAAAAGTTCGAGATTAGAACTTAATTAGTTGGTCACCATCGCAACCGCCAAAATTGGGAGATGATCGGATTGAACACCTTTATGAAGTTATCAAACCGCCAAAATTGCAAAAGAAAACAGAGAAGAAAAGGAGTAACAGTTGCAGAGGAGAATTGAAGTTGTTAGATTCAACCCTAATTTGTTCGAAAAACAAACATCTTCTCGGTTAGAGCTGTGTTAAACGTCACTGAGAATAAGAGTTGTCTTTTCCTCTCTTCTTATTGACACTATAGGCTGTTAAGCTTGTACATACATAATGACACTTCTGTAAATACTTCTGTAATTACAACTAACTTTCTAGTTAGTTAAGACTCTTGTATATATTCCCTGACACTGATGAGCCATAATAAGAGAGTCTGCATTATTTACACCTTGTCTAGATTCATCCCCGCTTCTATGGCGATGAACTCTTCTTCCCTGAGCACAGATTGCTCAGTTTGACATGGTATCAGAGCCACACCAGGCTTCGATTCTCTCTTTGACATTCTCTGTCAGCTTATTGCAGTGTTGATATTTTTCTCTGTGTTGATTTTCTTCTTTCATTGATTTCATGTATCAATGACGATCAATGAAGCTGGAAGTCAGACGAATTCTCCTCATGTCCAGTCGATCTATGGCGATCCTCTGGCATTATCGAATTCTGATCATCCAAGAGCTAGGCTCACTGGAGATATCTTTGATGGCATGAACTACCTCTCATGGCGTCAAAGTGTGCGAATGGCACTTGGAGCGAAACGCAAGCTAGGTGATGCGACCCTGCCATCGTTGACAGTTGTAGAGGAAGAGGAAGCCATGAGCCTTTGCTCACTTGGACCCGTGACTCGATCCCGAGCCAAGCTAATTAGTCAAGCCACGCAATCTCTTGTCCTTCGCACCGTGGCCAACTTTAGTTCCTCTCCAGCAGAGCACTCTTTGAGGTTCCTAACCTCCAGCTCCTTAATGCCCTCGCTCACTAGCATGGATGCCTCTTATTCCAGCTCCAGTTCTCAGTACCAGGCTCCAACTTCAGTTCCTGAAGCCAGTTCCCTTGGTACCAGTTCCTCCGAGCTGTGAAGGCCGATTATCTTCTTAGTTATTATTATTATTTCCTATTTTCAGCATATGTTATTAGGTTTAGGGCGTGTCTACTCTCATGCTTGAGAGACCGGCCCTAGTTTTCCTTTTATTACCTTCTTTATTACTTTCTTTACTTATTTTGCAAGATACTCTTTTGTAAAGGCTCGCCAATATATATGGCTTGCCTTCTTCATTAATATCACGTTTAGCTTTTGGATTAATTGATAAAGTCGAGTGCATCTCCTTGTTAATCCCCTAGGTGTCACCAAACAAAGTCTAACTTCTTTATCCCTTCGTCTTACTTCTAATCTTCTTCCCCGGTGGATTTATCTACCAAACCCTACGTAAACCTACACTTTACATCCACTTCATCTCTACAATTCATCCGCTCCATCGTTGTTGCTTGTTTCCACAAGTAACAACATCACTATCATTCAGTTCCCCAGTTACTGTCAAGTCTTCCGCAGCCCTCCGAGTTCCGAAACTCGATCAGTTCTTGAGAAGGCCGACTCCCTACGAGATCTAGATCGCTCCAGCAAGTCATTCTTGACCTATTCGAGGACAGGAACGCATCACTAGGCTTCATTGATGGAGGCACGAGGATGCCAGAACCTGATTCCGATGAGTTTGAGCCGTGGATCAGGAGTGATTACATGATTCGTTGCTGGATTGTCAATTCTATGGAGAAATCCATCTCTCAAGGCTTCGTCTATGTTGATTCTGCTCGTCAATTGTGGCTTGACCTAGAGGAAAGGTATCGACAAGCTAGTGGCCCTCTCCTCTATCAATTACGTCGTTCGTTAATCACTACTAATCAGAATAGTCTTTCTGTTACTGAATACTACGCTAAATTGAAACGAGTATGGGATGAGATTCAGAGTTTGGAAGGTTTTCCTCAATGCACTTGTGGAATATTGAAAAACTGCACTTGCTTATTGCTTAAACGCATTCTGGAATTAGATAATCGTGATCGTGTGCTTCAATTCTTGATTGGCCTTAATGAAGGCTATGAAAGTGTGAGAAGCCAGATCCTTACTACTGAACCTCTGCCTACTATCAACAGGGCATTCTACCTTGTTCAACAAGTAGAAAAGCATAGGCAAGTTACTAACACCTCCATGAATCATACTGAATCTTCTGCAATGGTTGCCAATGCTCCAGAAAAGAAATGGATGAGTAAACAGGACTACAAGAGGATGAAACTTGAAAGATCCTGTACTCATTGTAACCAGAAAGGACATACCATTGATCAATGCTTCAAACTCATTGGTACACCTGACTGGTTCAAGGATCCGAAAGATAAGAAAGGCTCTCGTCCTTCTGCTAACAATGCCGGTGTTGATCACACACCTCTGGAAAGCATTGCTTCTTCTGGACAGCGTCCTCAGTCTAATCAGTTTGAACTTGTGAATTTTGTCCTTAAAGAGGTCTTTCGTGCTATGAAAGGAAAAGGACTGATTGATGATTCTTATGGTAACTTTGCAGGTATAACACATTCTTCTCTTAACACTTCCCTTACTCATTTACATCAGTGGATTATTGATACAGGAGCCTCTGATCATATGGCTCGTTTTGGTAATATGCTTACTGCTACTTGATCACTTGAGAAACCTGTTCACATATGTCTTCCTGAAGGCAGTACAAATTTGGTATCTCAAGTTGGTAATCTGCAGCTTCCTAATTGTATTCTGTTGAAGGATGTGCTGCTAACTCCTGAATTTAGTCATAATCTGTTATCTGTGGGCAAACTTGTCACTGACAATAACTTGGTTGCTATTTTTGATAAGTTCCATTGCTCATTTCAGGACCTTGAGACAGGTAAGGGGATTCTTATAGGAGAGAAAATTGGAGGACTGTACTGGTTGGTTTCATTGCAGGATCCAGATCCTTCAAAGCAAAGACTTCGAGTAACTTCACTAAATAATGAACATTGTAGTGTTGTCTCGTCTAAGCTTGATTTTGACATTATTCATGCTAGACTAGGACACACTTCTATTGACAAACTGAAGCTTTTATCTCCTGGTATTTCCAATTCTAGTCATACTTGTGACACATGTGTCTGTGCCAAACAACATAGGATACCTTTTCCTATTAGTACTTCTAATGCACTGCATATTTTTGACTTGTTACATGTTGATGTATGGGGTCCTTACAAGATCGTTTCTTTGAATGGTTCTCATTACTTTATTACTATCCTTGATGATTGTTCCAGAGCAACTTGGACTCAGTTGTTTCATCACAAGCATCAAGTAGTTACTATTTTGACTGATTTCATCACCTTGGTTGAGAATCAGTATAATGTCAGAGTCAAGGCTGTGCGCAGTGATAATGGTAGTGAATTTGTGAACTCCAGATTCCTTGATTTTTGTTCTACTAAGGGCATCATTCATCAGAAGAGCACTCCCTATACTCCCCAACAGAATGGTCGTGTGGAGAGGAAGCGTAGACACCTCATTGAGATGGCCCGTGCTCTTTTACTTCATGCTCACTTGCCAAAAAGGTTCTGGGAGACTGTGTATTATCTGCCACTCATATCATCAACTTACTTCCCTCTTCAGTCTTGAAATGGAAGTGTCTCCCTATGAGGTTTTGCACAACGTCACCTGCTTCCTGTGATCACCTGCGTATCATTGGTTGTCTTTGTTATGCCTTGGACACCAGTAGACATAAAGACAAGTTCTCTTCCAGAACAAGGAGATGTATTCTCATTGGCTATCCTATTGGCCAAAAAGCTTACAAACTTTTTGATTTGGAGCATCAACAAGTTTTGTACAACAGAGATGTTCAATTTAATGAACAAGTCTTTCCTTTCAAGAAAGAGATCTCTATTACTCCACCTACTACACCTGAACCATTACCTCTGGTTAATCCTGCCACTACTCCTCTTACACCTATTCAATCTTCTAATCCAGATCCTATTCAGATCCCTATTCCTACTCCTACAGATATCTCTGATATTGCTCAGGATTCTGTTACTCATACCCTCACCAACACTCCCACTCAACCTCCCATAACTGATATTATTCAGGATTCTGTTATATCCATTCCTCCTGCACCTCCTTATCCTGATCTCAGAAGATCTACTAGATCTATCATTGTACCTCCAAAGCTTAAAGATTTTGTTTGTCCTACTATCCCAAACACTTCACCTTAGTCATCTACTTTTCTAGCCTACCTTGGTGACCTTACTTATTACTCTCCAAGTTTTGTGGCTTCTTTATCCAAAACCTTATCCATCAAAGAGCCACATACATATAATCAAGCCAAAGATAATCCTGCTTGGATTGAAGCAATGGCAAAGGAGTTAAAGGCATTGGAGGAGAACAACACATGGGAACTTACTGAACTTCCCAGTGACAAACATACCATAGGCTGCAAATGGATTTATAAGGTTAAATTTCGCCAAGATGGTTCTGTTGAGAGGTATAAAGCTCGTTTAGTGGCTAAGGGCTACAGTCAAGTTGAGGGCACTGATTTTCATCATACTTTCTCCCCTATTGCTAAATTCACTACTGTCAGGCTTGCTTTGGCTATTGCAGCCATCAAATAGTGGGAGATACATCAACTTGACGTGAATAACGCATTCTTACATGGATTTCTGGATGAGGAAGTGTACATGGATGTTCCTCCTGGCTATTCTCTTGCTTCACCTGGTCAGGTTTGTCGCCTCAAACGTTCCCTTTATGGTTTGAAAGCATCTCGCCAGTGGAACCTAGAACTGACCAAATTCCTGACTAAACTGGGATACATTCAATCTCACTATGACTATTCCATGTTTACTAAAGCAGTGCCTAAAGGATTAGTTGTCATCCTTGTTTATGTGGACGACTTAATAATTACTGGTGATGATGTTCATGAGATTTGTTCTGTCAAGGATGCTCTACACCAGGCCTTCACTATCAAGGATTTGGGCCAAATTAGATATTTTCTTGGCCTTGAGGTATCTCGCACTGTCACCGGTACTATGCTTAACCAACGCAAGTATGTTCTAGATTTACTGGAAGACACTAAATACTTGGACTGTAGGCCTTCTCCTTTTCCATTACCTCGAGGTTTGCAGTTATCCACAGATGATACACTGCACTTTGTATAGCGTAGCTAGGGATTATTACATTGATTTAGGAGTAATATTATATGTGTTTCGAGTCATTGTTATGTTCTGAGATATTTATTAAGAAGTGAAGAAATAGGGATCAGAACCGATTAAGAGTTGAAGACTTGAAGAAATCACCGACGGCGATCGCGGTGGAGCAACAGAGAGGAGCCGAGAATATTTAATAAATCCGCGACCGCGGATTAATATCCGCGACCGCGGATTAATATCCGCGACCGCGGATTAATATCCGCGATCGCGGGTATTGTACTGAATTCCCCTTTGTGCGCGAGATGGGTCGTGGATTTGAAGCAAGCAGCCGGTCCAACTTTTGGATGGAGCCCACGTGGAAGAAGCAGCAGCTGGGCTGCACAATTGGAAGCAAATACCACCGAGTTGTGCTTTCTTTTATTCCTTTTGTTTTATTTCTTTCCTTTTTCCTTTTTCATTAATTAGTTTTAGGATATATCTTTTACCATATATTTTTAGGGTTAACCTCTATTTAAAGAACCCTAGTTCTTTCTATCTATCATCATCTTTTCCATCATCTTTTCCATCAGACAATTTAGTTCTGCAACCATGAGCAGGAACTAATCTCCATTGTTTTACTTAGCGGTTGAAACCTTCAGTTATTAAGTTGTGAGATTTCTAAACTCTTGTTCTTTTCCTATGGGTTTGTATTAATTCTCTTGTTCTTCGTCTATTGATTTCTATTAGTTTTGCTAGCTTGATCACCTAGTTTGATTGATAGTTTTCTATTGCTAGACTAGGAATATACGATGGAATTCCTTGTCATTGTAGCGCTCATATCTGCATGATCTGGTAGTTGATTGCTTTTATGAAAGAGAATTGATTGCATGTTAATACTTAACGGTTGTAAGTTATTGCATGCATCCTTATTATTCATGTGCCCTTTGCTGCTATTTCATCTAATCTTGAGAGGTTTCCCTGATTGTTGAATAGTAAGTATTATCAGGACCGGTTGGCCTGCTGATATATTAAAGATTGGAATAGGAACATTCCCTAGGATTGAATAGAACTTGAGATAAATCTATGATCAACTTGATTGACTGTTGTGTGGATACTTGCTAGGTGAAACCCCTTCCCATCATATTCTCACCCAAACTCCCTTTGCTTGATACTTGTTACTTTTGTGTTTCATACAATCAAAACCCCCCTGGTTACTTGTTACTTGTTCGTTAGTTGGTATTTCGCTTGACTGCATAGCGATTGGTGTTTTGATTCCCTTGGGTTCGACCTCTACTTGCTTGCTATACTTTAGTTAGTGTTTAGAGTTTTCTTTGATTTGACACTACGACTTTAGCCACATCAACAGACAAAGGGAAACCTCTTGTTGATCCAGGTATATATCGACGCCTTGAGGGTCGTCTCCTTTACCTCAATTTGTCTCGACCAAATATTTCATACTCAGTCCAGCATCTTAGCCAATTCATGAGCCAACCTCGCCTTCCCCATTACAAGGTTGCTCTTCATGTCTTGAGATATCTCAGAGGAACTATTGACTTGGGTCTGTTTTATCCCTCTATTAGTTCTTTATCCTTGATTGCCTACAATGATGTAGATTGGGGCATGTGTGAGTTTTCTAGTCGTTCCTTGACTGGTTTCTGTGTTTATCTGGGAAAATCATTGGTTTCCTGGAAAACCAAGAAACAAAAGGTTGTTTCCAAGTCTTCAAACTGAAGGAGAATACAGAAGCATGTCACATACATCCAGTGAACTGGTTTGGTTGGATAGTCTACTCTCTGAGTTTAAAATAGATGTTCCCAAACCAATTCCTCTCTTCTGTGACAATAAATCGGCTCTGCACATCACATAGAATCCAATCTTTCATGAGAGAACGAAGCACTTCAAGTTAGATTGCCATTATTTCCGGGAGAAATACAATGAAGGTTTTCTTCTCCCCTCTCATGTCAGGACTGGTCTTCAGTATGCTGACATTATGACTAAACCCCTTGGTGAGAAACTCCATAGGTTCTTCACTGGCAAGTTGGGTCTCCTCATGGTTCCACCCGATCCAACTTGAAGGGGGGATATTGACACTATAGGCTGTTAAGCTTGTACATACATAATGGCACTTCTGTAAATACTTCTGTAATTACAACTAACTTTCTAGTTAGTTAAGACTCTTGTATATATCCCCTGACACTGATGAGCCATAATAAGAGAGTCTGCATTATTTACACCTTGTCTAGATTCATCCCCCCTTCTATGGCGATGAACTCTTCTTCCCTGAGCACAGATTGCTTAGTTTGACAATTCTCATGTCGAATTCCCTGATCTTCCTTACGGCACCACCGAGCTCCGACAGTCTCGTCCCATTACCAGTCGCATAGCTTCATAACTCTCTCTTTTCTGGAACTTCCCTTCCGCAACCATATCATTCTCAATTCACTTCACTCGTTAAAAAATTGTGGGGTTGATGAAATTGGATCATGAATTGGAGATATATCAATTAAATCTGTTCAAAGCGTGTTTTCTTGTTTGTTTAGATGAATTAATGGATATTCATTTCAAGCCCTATTTTGACATTAGTTATCGAAACCCTAGATCGAAATATGTTGAATCTGTGTATTTCGATGATTTTCTCGTATTAGATGGGATCAACTGTATCAATGGAATTTTGGAAAAAGATACTGTACGTACTACCCAATTGCATTTTCAGTAATTAATGTATTTAAATAAGAGTTACCATGAAAAAGAATCTATGATAACTTATCAGACAAGAAAGACTGTTTTTTGAGTAAATTCAGATTAATTGTAAAATAACTTATCTTTTAAAATACTCTTTATAAGGGAGACTAGATCCGGAATAAATCACGGTTTTTCGGTTGCGGCTAGTCATTAAATAGGCCATAAATTCAAAATGAGTGAACGATGATATAATACAATTCTACAAACTCGTAAAATGCAAATATAACTATTGCAACAGTTGCTTACAGCCGAAATCTGCTCAGACCAATGTTGTTTGGCGTGTTATATGTTTTGGCGCATATGAATCAATCTTAGGTGTTGTCAATATATAGATAAAACTATCTAATTAATCCAGATTGTTTTTTAATCGGGGCAAGGAGGGGGCGTCGCAATGAAACGAAGGAATTGATGAACGGGATAGAGATGCGAATGAGTTTGAAGATTGTGGTAGAGAAAAGAGACGAAGATGGTGCGTTCTTAGTTGATGATGAAATTAACATTTAATATAATAGGTAATTAGAATAAAGATTTAAAATATTAGAGTAACATTTATTAGGTACATGTTGTTTTTATTTCTTCAAACCCATCAACTTTTATATATAGATAGATTAGGAAAATCTGAATAAAGTAAGCACGCCGTCATTCCTTAAGGAAGACTGATCTCATTCTCCGGCAATGGCAACAGCGCCGCCTTCACGCCGCTCCCACAACCCGTCATCGTTCAATTTCTTAGGTTATTCTCTAATTAATCTCTTCAATCTCTTTATTTAACTAAGAGTTAGGGTTTGTTTCGGTGGATTAGTCATACTGTGAAAAACAAGTACTGTAATTTGTTTTCCTTCCACCCATTGGATTGGATATATACGAATTGTCTAACTAGCATGCCGTCTTCTTGTTTGAGCTTTCTGTGTGGGTTACTTACCATCTAATCTTATGGGAGAATTCGATTTTAAAACAATGAAAAATGTATTTGTCTCTTATGTTACGGTTAATGAAGACATACTTCTAATTAATTAACTGTCGCCCATCACAAGTACAAGGCTGGAGATTACAATCAAGCAATTAGAGTTGAGCAAAACTACTTTGTATGGAAACAATCCTCAAAATAGATTGATTGGTTTAAACTATATATTAATTACTCTTTGAATTATTTTCTAATTTATGAATTTTCTCATCAATACTCTATCACGAGTGGGGTCATTGCTTACATGTTTTGAGACTTCTAATTGTATTTTAATCAAGTCATTATGATACAACAACTTCATGTTTTGATTGCTTGGTAGACAATATCCATGGGGTATATGTAAATATAGAAACCGGTTCAGGTGATAACAGTTTGTTAGGAGAGAACCGGCCTTATCGTGAGAACGATTCTCAGTCGTCTGATCCTTCTCATCCAACGGTCAACGTTATAACGTGGATTTCATTAACACGCGCCCACGTGCCTTTTATAAATCCCGCTTCCCTTTCTTTTTTCATCAGCTCTCCCCTTTCACTCTTCTTCCGACCAAATTTTGCTCCATAATCGCCATTGTTGATATCCTTCTCAAGCTCATTTTTCCCTTTTTCCCAGCTCCCCTCCTTCATATCTCATTCTCTCTTCATTTTCTCTTCATTCCGATAGTTTTTTTTGTTCTATCTCCATACCAGTCTCTTTACCATGTCTTCTAATTCCAAAGCTTCCGATGAGATAAAATCTCCTTCAGGTTTGTTTATTAAGTTTAGTTTATTAATTTGTTTGTTTTGCTCTTAAACTTCTGTAATTGGTATTATTTTTGTCAAATACTTGTATTTTAAATTTGAACTTACTTTTTATAAACCCTAATTTTGTGTTCTGTTTATTGCAGCTTCCTAAATTTGTTTTTTACTCTATTTGTTATATGCATGTCATTACATTATTCACTATTTATATGTGGTTTTTTTTGTAAGTGTTTTGTGATCTCATATAATGTGACTTGTTGTGTGCATATGAAGTAAGTTTTGTTCTGTTTATGCTATTACAACATTTTCTGTTTTCCCTCTATTGGTAGTTAATGACTAGGATGCTTTATTTCAGTCTAAGTGATGTTTGAAGTTTTTTTTGGTGTTTTCATATGAAGTCATTTGGGTTTGCATTTCATTTGTTTCTTTGATTTTGTGGTTTATTTGTATTCCTATGTTTTCATATGAAGTGACTTGTGTTTTGTATATGAAGTGCTTCCTCAATTGGTAGTTAATTATTAGATGCTATTAACATCCTAACTGATGTTTGAAGTTTTTTGTTGTTTTTTCCGTATGAAGTCTTTGTGGTTTGCATTTCAGTGTTTCTTTCTATCATTTGTTGTTTATCTGTATTCCTTTGATGCTTATCTGAAATGTATATTCTTTTCATAATGTTATGTCTTTATCTTTGCAGGAAGAAGTTACATTTTAGGGAAACGGAAGAGTAGTCGCACTCCTGCAAGTATATTGAATTCTAAACTTGCCAAGTCTGCATTTCAAGATGAACACAACAACATCAATGTTGTACCTTCTCCTCCTCCTCTTGTTACTGGTCTCTCTTTTCCCAACTTGCAGAGTGCCATAGTTATTAGGAGTAGTCATAGGCTTAACCTTCTCAAAGCATCAGTTTCTCAGGAGTCAATACCTTCTTCTCCTCAAGTTCCTGTTGTTTCTTCTCCTAAGTTGCAGAAGCAATGTAAGGATAAGGAGGCTGGCATTGTTATTAGGAATAGTCCTAGGCTTAAAGTTCCCAGAAAAAACAACTGCTAAGGATGCAATTATGGGTAAAGGATAAGCTAAAGTGACATATGCAGATTTACCTGATAACAGTTATGATTCAGATGAAGATCCTGAGTTGAAGAGAGCATTGGATATAAGCAGATATCTAGCTCATAACCAGCAGCCAGCTCTCATATCTCACGATGGTCGCACTGTTGTTAGGAAAAAAGTTATGGGCGTCATGAAGTCTCATTTTGATACCCTCTCTTCTAGGAACTCCCCCAAAGCTTTGTTTATCGCTCTTAAAAAGTTGTCTGAAGATCAGAAGAAGGGTGTTATTGATATTGGATTTGGTAGTGATGCGGGGATAAGCCGCAGTTGCCGACCTAGACACCAAACTCGAATAGGAACTCGAACAGAGAAGAAAGGCGGAATTAGAATGAGATGAAAGAGGGATAAGTCGAATGATAGGCCAATTGGAACCAAATCAAACAACGATAAAACCCTTGAACTTAAGAACAAGAACCTTACCGAATGATGAAGAAACCCCAACGGATGATTACAACCAAACACAATGACTTTGGTGGGTCAAGGCACCTGGAGGTTGCTCTATGGAGTCCCGATAGCACCAACCTTATGGAGGAGATTGACACACACAAGCACAACTAGGGCCAACTGAACGACAATGCACACGGGGCACTCTTCTCATAAAGCTCTCTTTTGGAAGGAAAAACGATAAACGTTCTATTCAATATCAAGTCTGGGGGGGGGGGGGTAAAACAACAACTAAGGCAGCCTTATATAGGGTTCATAAGGATGCCGACTACAGAAATAAACAATAAAAGTAAATCCTAAAATAATAATCCGAAAACAAATAATATCCGAAAATAATGTTTCTGAAACACTTCGTCGAGTGTCCTGGCCGCGGTCGCGGTTATGGAGCCGCGGGCGCGGTTTTTGCCTCCTGGCCGCGGGCGCGGTTATGGAGCCGCGGGCGCGGTTTGCGGGTGAGCCGCGGGCGCGGTTTCCAGCCGCGGTCGCGGTTCTTCGCTGTCGTCCTCTGCTCGTTCTCGAACCTCGATCATTAGAACAGTCTTCAATGGTGGTTCTTCGTCTGTATTCAACTCCTTGGAACTGAAGAACGCTACTAACTTGTCTAGCTCTTGTTGGACTTCCTTAGCTCTCGAGCGCGTCAATGCACCTTCAAATTCAGGGACCGGAGGTGTCGGTTGCTGTCCAGATGATCCTTCATCATCCTCCCCTTCTTGAAAAGGATTCGACCTCGAATCATCCAGCTCCTCTTCTTCTTCACCCTCGAATAAAGTCAGATCTTGCACATTGAAGGTAGCACTCACTTGATAGTCGCCGGGAAGCTCTAAGACATAAGCATTATCTCCAATCCTCCTAAGCACCTTGAATGGTCCATCGCCTCTTGGGGACAGCTTTGAGTGGCGTTTGCTGGGGAAACGCTCTCTCCTAAAGTGGACCCACACGAGGTCTCCCTCCTTGAAGATGACCTTCTTCCTCTTCCTATTTGCCTTGCTAGCATTTGTAGCAGCTACTTCTAGCAATTTAGCTCTTATCCTCTTATGAATTTCCTTGATGTGATCAACCTGTTTTCCTGCATTGAAATCCACTCGCTCCTTCGTAGGTAACGGCATAAGATCAAAAGGGGTTAGTGGATTCAAACCATACACACATTCAAAGGGGCTCAGCGAGGTTGAGGAATGGATGGCCCTATTGTAGGCAAACTCAACATGGGGTAAGGCTTCTTCCCAAGCTTTCAAATTCTTCTTAAGAATGGCTCCCAAAAGGGTTCCTAAGGTCCTATTGGTTACTTCAGTTTCACCATCAGTTTGAGGATGACTAGATGTAGAGAATAGTAGTTTAGTCCCTAGTTTTCCCCAAAGAGTTTTCCAAAAGTAACTTAGAAACTTCACATCCCTATCACTCACAATAGTCTTTGGTACTCCATGTAACCTAACAACTCCGGTAAAGAACAAGTCAGCCACATGATGAGCATCATCAGTCTTGTTGCAAGCAATAAAATGAGCCATTTTAGAAAATCTATCAACAACCACAAAAATAGATTCTCTCCCCTTCTTAGTCCTAGGCAACCCTACAATAAAATCCATACTAATGTCTACCCAGGGGGTCATAGGAATAGGCAAAGGAGTATACAATCCATGTGGTTTAACTCTAGACTTAGCCTTAAGACACTCCAAACATCTTTTCAAACAATGCTCAACATCCCTAAGCATATGGGGCCAATAAAAATGAGTATGCAACATATGATATGTCTTGTCTCTACCAAAGTGTCCCATTAATCCACTCTTATGGGCTTCTTCAACAAGCAATAATCTTAAAGAACACTTAGGTATGCACACTTTACTAGCCCTAAACAAGAAACCATCAAACAAGTAAAACTTATCCAAAGTTCCTTTATCTAAACATTGCTTATAAATAGCACCAAAATCAGCATCATTACGATATAACTCCTTGATGTAAACAAAGCCTAACACCTTAGAGTCAAGTTGAACAATTAAAGCATGCCTCCTAGATAGTGCATCAGCAACAACATTGTCCTTTCCCTTCTTGTATTTGATGATATAAGGGAAAGTCTCAATAAATTCCATCCATCTACCATGCCTCCTATCAAGTTTGTCTTGGCTCCTAAAGTGTTTCAAAGATTCATGATCGGTATGCAAAACAAACTCTCTAGGCCATAGGTAGTGTTGCCAAGTCTTAAGTACTCTATATAACGCATACAATTCCTTATCATAAGTAGAGTAATTTAGACTTGCACCTTTCAACTTTTCAGAAAAGAAGGCAATAGGCTTACCTTCTTGCATGAGGACTCCTCCAATGCCAACTCCGGAAGCATCACATTCCACTTCGAACGGCCTAGTGAAGTCAGGAAGCACCAGCAAAGGTGCCTCGGTCAATCTGCGTTTTAGCTCCTCAAACGCCCTTTCTTGAGCCTCCTTCCAAACAAATGCTGAGTGCTTCTTAGTTACCTCAGTCAGCGGTGCAGCAATGGTGCTGAAATCCTTCACAAAACGCCGATAGAAGCTTGCTAACCCGTGGAAACTGCGTACCTGGCTGCTGGTCGTGGGTATCGGCCATTCCTGAATGGCTTTAATCTTCTCCTCGTCCACCTGTAATCCCTGGGAGCTCACTACAAAACCAAGAAATATAACTCTATCAGTGCAAAAATCACACTTCTTCAAATTAGCATATAGTCGTTGTATACTAAGAGTAACGAGTACTTCCCTGAGATGTCGCTCATGCTCTCCTAGGGACCTGCTGTAAATCAGCATATCATCGAAATAAACTACAACAAACTTCCCTATAAACTTCCTCAAAACATGGTTCATAAGCCTCATAAAGGTAGAGGGGCATTAGTAAGTCCAAATGGCATAACAAGCCACTCATATAGACCAAATTTGGTCTTGAAGGCGGTCTTCCACTCATCGCCTTCCCTCATTCGGATTTGATGGTAGCCACTCCTCATATCAATCTTGGTGAAGTTTGTGGCACCGTGAAGCTCATCCAACATGTCATCCAGCCTTGGTATAGGATGACGATACTTGACAGTTATGTTGTTGATAGCTCGGCAATCAACACACATCCGCCAAGAATTGTCTTTCTTAGGCACAAGTAAGACCGGAACTGCACAAGGACTAAGACTTTCTCGAACATACCCTTTATCTACAAGCTCCTGCACCTGCTTCTGAATCTCTTGACACTCCTGAGGGTTCATTCTGTAAGCTGGCCGGTTAGGTAAAGAAGCTCCTGGAATAAGATCAATTTGATACTCAATGCCCCTAAAGGGCGGTAAGCCCGGTGGAATCTCATCCGGAAACACCTCATCAAACTCATCCAAAATAGCTTGAATGCTAAGGGGTAGATCAAGTCGAGAATCGGTACCTGTCAACACAAATCTCTTGCAAAGCATCATTAAGGTAGTATCGAAGGGTAAATACTCACCTTCTAGCTCGGCTTTGGACGACAATAGGGCTCAACTCGTCGCTGCAGGAACTGGCGTTGTGCCAGAAGGGTGACCCGCGGGCGCGGTTTGGCGAGTGAGCCGCGGGTGCGTCTTCTGGGCCGCGGGTGTGGCTCTCGTGCCGGTCCTTCTGTCGCGATCTATCATGGGCCGCGGGTGCGGCATCTGAACCGCGGGTGCGGTTTTTGGTCGCTGCTGTGGTTGCTTCGGTTCTGTCAGAAGCCTTTTCCTTGCCTTTGCTCTTTTCGTAAGCTTCTTCTATCTGCGCTGGAGTCATAGGTTTAAGAGTAATAGGCTTACCATTAAAGATGAATGTATGACGGTTAGTATGACCATCATGACTAACCCTTCGATCGTATTGCCATGGTCTTCCTAACAATATATGACAAGCTTGCATAGGAACTACATCACATAAAACCGTATCCGTATATTTTCCTAAGGTGAATGTTATCTCAGCTTGTTTTAGAACTTTTAATTCTCCACATTCATTCATCCAATGCAATTTATAAGGTCTAGGGTGGAAAATAGTAGTAAACTGCAATTTAGTGATCAATTCAGTGCTAACAATATTGCAACAACTTCCACCATCAATAATCATATTGCAGACCTTTCCTTGAACTAAACACCTAGTGTGAAATAAATTTTCTCTTTGATTATCTTCACAAGGGGCGGGTTGTACATGTAAATTCCTTTTACAAATCAAAGAATCACCATGTTCATAACCAATTTCATCACTAAGATCATCCTCATCATGCATATCACCTAGGTTCTCTTCCTTTTCACTTTCACTTTCAAGTTCTCCTAGTTGATTAACAATTAATACTCTAGAATTAGGACAATCTTTCATCATATGACCCTTTCCTCTACATTTAAAACATTCAATATCCCTAGCTCTAGAAGTAGGGTTAGAAGTACTCCCTCGGGGTGGATTAGAAGGGCCAAGTGTTGTCTTGGAGGGCACTTGAGTAGTGGATGGCGGATTCCTTCGAGAGCCACTGTCTTCCTTGTTAGGGACATCTCGGGTTGAAGGATAGGAGTTCCTTCCTTGCTGATTTTTCCAGCCACCTGCGTTTTTGCTCCCTTGGCTCCTAATTTTGGTCTTTCTTTCCACCTTGATAGCCAAATGTAGCAACTCAGTCATTGAGTTGTAAGGGAACATCTCAATCTCACTAGACACATAGGGGTGAAGGATACGAAGATATCTAGCCATGGTTGTCTCCTCATCCTCCACCAAATTAGCTCGAACCATCGCTATTTGCATAGCATTGTAAGTCTCTTCGACTCCCATTGATCCTTGCTTTAAATTCTCGAGCCGCTGAATAAGTTCCCTAGTGTAATGTCGGGGAATAAATCGAGCTCTCATCATCCTCTTCATAAGTTCCCAAGTAGTGACAGGATAATCTCCATTGGCAACTCTTCCTCTGATCAAGCTATCCCACCAAACTAACGCGTAGCCACTAAACTCCAAAGATGCCAGCTGCACCTTTTTGGCTTCAGGAAAGTTGTGACAATTCCAGACTTGTTCAATCTTGGTCTCCCACTCCATATATATGTCTGGATCACACTTTCCCTCAAAACTCGGGATCTTAACCTTTATCTTTCCCACTCCATCTTGCTCAGGCTCTCTTCGCCTTCCTTGGTAACCTCCTTGGGGACGATGTGGTCGCCATCCCGCCTCATCTTCTTCGTCAGGCTCCTCTTCATCATCATTATCACCTAGGTCCTGAAATGCATCATCAAAACGGTTAGCAGCATTGTATCTATTAAAGTGAGGTATAGGAGAGTTACGAAAGCGTCCTCTCCGAGCTTGTGGGGGGTCGTCCCGGGGTGTAGGCTTGCGTCTGGGTTCCCGACCCATGCGGGCAGCCTCATAGGCATCTTGCTGAGGAGGCAGGGGCCTCCGATTGTCGACTGGAGCATCATAGGAGGTCCCGATGTGCTCTCGAACCCTTGGGGACGGGGTGGATCGCTGCTGCCGCTCTATGGCGGTGGTAATGGCCGACGTCATCTCCCGAAACATGTTGGTCATAAATTCCGGGGTAAGGGCGCGGGTCTCCGGGGCTTCTTGCCTCCCATGGGGAGAAACTGACCTGCTCATTACTAAAGAAAAGACTAACACAGAACAATATTAAGGTAAGTGTAAATGAAAACAACTCGCTAGTGTTTACTCTCGTATGTTTTCCTCTACACTCTCTCTCAATTGTCGTTGCAATCAGCTTTTCTTTGATGAATTGGCTTGTATGGATCAATAACCCACTAAGTTGAAACTACCGAACTCCTAGCAATATATGAATGATGGTAGAGATGGAGATGGCTAGCGTAGTGCGGGGTTTCGACTGTAAGGTTCTGACTCAAACAAGAGACTGACTCAATGAAAGAAAGAAAATAAAACTCGAAGGCGTTTGCAAGAATGAGAATGCAAAACAGAGATATGATTAAGCTTCGAATTTCAAGAAAAGCCAATAGGAAGCGTACCTTAACTTGTTCCGACTGATGTCGATTGAAGGATCGAAGATGGAGTCGGGAGGGTTAGGTAACAATTGAGGCTCGTATCTGAAGATTTTTCGAACTGTGGCTTTTGAGGCTAAGCCGCGGGCGCGGCCTGAATTCCGCGGGTGCGGCTTGAACCGCGGGTGCGGCTAAGGGACCGCGGGCGCGGTTTCTGGCGCGGCCTGTGGTTTCTCACTTCCGTTCGGGCTCGTTCAACCCGGTTTCCTTTGAGTTCTTGAGATCCGATTTAAACAATACCAATCAAACTAGACTTTGACTCAACAAAACGTAAAATAAAACTACTGACTTTGAGACTTTTCGATTCTTTTTTTTTTTTTGAATTGTTTTTTTTTTTGATTTTTTTTTTGTCTCAACTAAACAAAACGAAATTACAGACTTGATGTGAGATATTAATCTCAGCAAAAATTGAAAATAAATAAAAATAACAACTAACTTGATTTCCCTTGTAGAAAGATAAGATTCCCTTGTAGAAAGATAAGATTTCCTTCTTTGAAGATCTTGTGTGGGCTTCAAGGAAAGAAATTCCAGCAATTCTTTTGGGTTTCTGATGGCTGCGTTTTGGTAGGGATGGATAGATTTTGAGATGGATGAAGGGCTGAATGGATTTTGGGAACAAGGGTGCTCCAAACTCCAATCTTTCTATCTCCACCAACACTAATCGATCCAAGCTTCTTGCACACAACCTGTAATGACTCAACAAGAAATATCAAAGCAATGGAAGACTCAAAATCAATTTCTGAAAGAAACTGACAAACAAGAAAATAAAAGCTGACTCTTTTTGTGATTTTCTGGATAGGGGGTCTCTTGATGTTCTTGTGAAGACGAATGGTGTCAACACAGCTCTGATACCAATTTGATGCGGGGATAAGCCGCAGTTGCCGACCTAGACACCAAACTCGAATAGGAACTCGAACAGAGAAGAAAGGCGGAGTTAGAATGAGATGAAAGAGGGATAAGTCGAATGATAGGCCAATTGGAACCAAATCAAACAACGATAAAACCCTTGAACTTAAGAACAAGAACCTTACCGAATGATGAAGAAACCCCAACGGATGATTACAACCAAACACAATGACTTTGGTGGGTCAAGGCACCTGGAGGTTGCTCTATGGAGTCCCGATAGCACCAACCTTATGGAGGAGATTGACACACACAAGCACAACTAGGGCCAACTGAACGACAATGCACACGGGGCACTCTTCTCACAAAAGCTCTCTTTTGGAAGGAAAAACGATAAACGTTGTATTCAATATCAAGTCTGGGGGGGGGGGTAAAACAACAACTAAGGCAGCCTTATATAGGGTTCATAAGGATGCCGACTAAAGAAATAAACAATAAAAGTAAATCCTAAAATAATAATCCGAAAACAAATAATATCCGAAAATAATGTTTCTGAAACACTTCGCCGAGTGTCCTGGCCGCGGTCGCGGTTATGGAGCCGCGGGCACGGTTTTTGCCTCCTGGCCGCGGGCGCGGTTATGGAGCCGCGGGCGCGGTTTGCGGGTGAGCCGCGGGCGCGGTTTCCAGCCGCGGTCGCGGTTCTTCGCTGTCGTCCTCTGCTCGTTCTCGAACCTCGATCATTAGAACAGTCTTCAATGGTGGTTCTTCGTCTGTATTCAACTCCTTGGAACTGAAGAACGCTACTAACTTGTCTAGCTCTTGTTGGACTTCCTTAGCTCTCGAGCGCGTCAATGCACTTTCAAGTTCAGGGACCGGAGGTGTCGGTTGCTGTCCAGATGATCCTTCATCAGGTAGCATCCTTGACTGGAACATTCAAACTTTGCCTAGAAATTTATCTCACTTTGTTGTTCAGAGTTTTGAACCAATGGGGACTGTTCTCTGAAATTGAGTTCTTTAGGTAAAGAAATACCTCTAGTAGTTGCAGATGTCAAAAGGGTTTTTGGGCTTCCTGACTGTGGTGTTCCAATAGTTCTTCCAAGTAGAGTTCACAATTTTAACTTATTAGCTGAGTTTAGGGCACAGTATCGGGAGCCTTCCAACAGTACAACTTTGAAGCCCTCAGAAATATGCAAGAAAATTGTGGATTCTGATGCTGGTGATGATATCTTCAAAAGGAACTTCGTTATGATGTTTTACACTTTAGTGATTGAAATCCAAGGTTGTGGAGTCATGAGCATGAAACCATTGGATTTGTTGGATGATATTTCGAAGATCAAAGACTATAACTGGTGCCAATTAATCTTCAATATGGCCATTAAACATAAGGTGTGCACTGGTCGCTTTGCTCTAAGTCCGAGTTTAGAGGTCCAGTGCTATTTCTTTTGGTATGGTTTCCTGAATTGCATACTTAGTGATTTTTGATTCAAATACTTATTTATTGCCTATAAATGATTCCTATATTAATTTCATAATTTATTTGCATTTTTGTAGCTGTGTTATGTTGATAGAGTTATGGTTCTCAACAAACCTGTTCCAAGGCATCTTCCTCTGATCAAAGTGTGGACAACTTCAATGTTGAAATCCAGAGAGGCTGATGAGATGCTTGTTGGTGCGTTTGGGAAGGGAAAAATTCTCCCTGTTTCTGAGCCTGCTTTGCAACCAGAAACTACTCAGCCTCCATTGCAACCAGAAACTTCTTGCCCCATTCCTAAAGAGTGTCTTGGTGATGGAACCATTCCTGTATGTTTTTGTTTTATATTTTTTTTTAGTTGTTATCCCTTTTTTGCCTTGATTTTATAATCTAAGTATCTTTGTTCTTGTTTTCAAGATTTTGTTCTTCAACAATATAATGTTGTTCGTCAAATTGCTAACAATATTCGTGAATTCTACAACAACATTGAAATTGCTCCAGTAGAACATGCTCAGAATACTTTCTTCAAGAAAGTCAATGAAGAATGCACTCGGCTTTTGAAGATAAAACTTCCAACAATTGTCGTTGGAGATGATGTTGATGCTTCTGGAAATTTAGATGACAGTGATGAGCGCTTTTGGTCTGATCCGATTGTCTTTGATATGATTGAAGAAGTAGAGAAAGCTATTGCTGCTGAGAAGAAAGTTACAGAGCATGTACCCATGCCTACTGGTGTTTCATCTTTCTTCTTCATTACTTTTTCGTCTATTACAGATGTCGGTCCCAGTAATTCTTTTAATGACACAGTTTTTCACGATGCTGTCAATGATTCTTTTGAAGTTCCACTTGACTAACCAACTAATGTTTTTGATGTTTCAATGGATCAAGCTCTATCATCCCCAATCTCTGTCAAACTTGGAGAATCTGAAGTTTCAGATGTACCAGTTATTCCTTCAGAAGGTGGAGATTCAGAAGTTCCAGTGGAACAATCTGCAGTAGTATCCACTCTTGGACAATCTGCAGTAGCATCATCTCTTGAACAATCTGTAGTAGCTGTGGGTACAGTGGCAGACTGTGAACAATCTGATCCAAGTAACAGTGGACTTGAAACAAATGTTATTGATTTAACAATTGATAAATGTTCAATGGCATCTCTACCTTCTACAGAAGCAGCATCTAATGTTTCCTTACTTGTTGGTATGAAAAGTTTAGTTAATTAATTTTAGCCTACTTTATGTATGAATTGCTTACCTTAATGATTTTTCTTTGTTGTATTTGCAGATGCTAAAGATAAGGAGAAGAAGAAGAAAATGCCTAGGTTCAGTGGTTTTGTTCCTCGCCGCAGTCCCCGTTTTACTCTTAATGGTGAAGGTAATTCCATTAATGATCCTATTACAGTATTGCTGGACAACCCTCCTTTAGAAATTTGTGCACCGGCTTCCAATGTTTCTTCATCATTTGTTTCTGTAAAATCAGTGTATGATTTTGAAAAATCAGATCTTGCACCAATAAATATGGGATTAAGCCCTTCTGCTTTCCAGTTTTGCCCAATCCCACCAGCTTTTACTGTTCAGGTAATAGTTGCTTTTAATTATTAGACCCTGTGTAGTTTTCTGTTTGGTTTTATATATTCTATTTATTAATGTTTTTATAGTGTATGCCTCAGGTTCCTTTTCATACAGTGTCTCAACCTGCATCAAATTCTGTAAATCCTGTTGCCCCAAAACCATATCATCGAGCTACTAGGGTATTTGATTCAAGTTACACTTATCATATTTTTGATTCATTTTTTTATGTAGTCTAACATTTTATTTTATTTTTCAGTCAACTGGAGGAAATTTTCCTTCTCAGTGCACAATACGTCCTCCTCAAAGCTTAAATGATAGGTTTCGTGATAACATGGCAGCAATGAGAGCTCCTAGAATTAGCGAGACAAGAAAATCTCCATGGTTGGAAAGACATATTTATCCAGATGTGAATCCTAATGCCAAAGAACGTCGTCTGTTTCAATGGGTTTCTCAGGATAGGAATGAAAAGTAAGTAAAAATATTTGTTAGATTGGTTTTGTATCATTTTTGGGAGCTATCTGGATTGGATTTGATGTTTACTTGGGACTGCATACTAGTTGAATTGTGAACTACATACTAGTTCAATTGTGATCTACATACTAGTTTGAATTGTGAAGTGCATACTAGTTTGATTTGTGAAGTGCATACTAGTTTGAGTTGTGATGTAATGTTTTGTTCTTGCAAGGAAGTCATATCTAGTCATGCATACTAGTTGGTTTTGTATTATTTTTGGGAATTATCTGGATTGGATTTGATGTTTACTTGGGACTGCATACTAGTTTAATTGTGAACTGCATACTAGTTGAATTGTGATGCAATGTTTTGTTCTTGTTGGGAAGTCATATTCAGCCATGCTGAATTAAAGCTTACTTGTCGTGATTTTCATACATTCTGTCAAGCTCGCTTCTACAGTGTTGACACTAAGATAGTTGATGTGTGGGCCCGAGTATTAAACTTTGAAGAGTTAAAGAGATGTGAAACCAGTATCTATAGATTCTTTGCAAGCACAAAAGTTTGTGTAAGTGCCTCTATATATGTTGTTTGCATGTCTGAACATTTGTTTTATAATGTATTTTTATATTTGCATAATTTTTTAGGATGCAAGTATCCAGAAAGTTACAGTCACTGATCCTGATGCTATGATTGTCCTTTTTGAAAATCAAATGCGCATTGAGTTTGTGAATTTGAAACTTGGTGTTTACCCTCTAGACTTTGGCTTGGTATGTATGTTATTTCTGTTGTTTCCTTTTATTTGCCTTATTTCAATGTTAATCTTCTTAATGTTAACTTTCTGTTTTTCCTCCCAACACAGTTTGTATTTCCCATTAGCACAGGGGAGCATATATTTGTTGTTACATTTAACATGAAGACCAAGAAGTGTGAATTGCTGGATCCCTGTACCAATCCAAATTCCAATCACACCTGCTTTGCTGAACAACTGGTAAGATATTTTGATTGTATTTTTTATTTTTTCAAGAGTTTTTTCTAACTGCTATTTGTTATTCTTTTTCAGAAAACTGTTTTTGCACTATACTTCAAACATTTAAGTTTGCCTACCGAATCTGATATGATTTTGAAGATGGAAATTTCAAAGCCTCGTCTTCCCATTTATGGAGGGATAGAAAACAGAGATTTGGCCATCTTTGCCATGTACAACATGGACACATACATGGGATGTGGCTTAAAGGATTGTAAGTACAGGCTGATTAACAACAATGCAAGCCATATTACCACCTTGAAGATGAGGTACCTGAACAAGATTATCAACACATGTCCTCCAAATGACCAGAAGATGGCGAACATTGTACAAGGAAAGTGTATCACCTCTGTGAAGTTAGATTTGGAATGAAAACTGTAACTGTGAAACTATGCATCAACTTTCTGTAACTCTCTAGCTATTGCTGTTTGAATTTCATTTTATGCTGTTTCAGGATTGCATATGAAGTCATATTTTGAACTGAATATATGTTTTCATGATTGCTTATGAATCAGTTGTTTCTTGCATACATACTGTTTTTAGTACTGCTTCTTTTCTGTTCTTTTTTTCTATTTTCTTGTTTGTTTATTATTTGTTGATCATTCAAACAACTTGTACATCATAAAAGAAAGCAATTTTAACAAACTTGCATATGTGAATGTCTTGTAAAATTTTCATGTATATCTGGATGCACTTGATATGCATTTCCCAGGAACACTTGTGTGCATCTATTTTAAGCAACCTAGTTGCTTCCAGAGTCATCCCTGTTTTAATTTCTTATGTACAAAATATAACAAATGCAAATATTTGGTTATGCAATTCTTAAACACATAATGAGTTTCCATAATTTTGATTCCAAAATGTGGATCTCCTAGTCACCAAAGTGTTTCTTAGTTGCAACACAACTACTACATAGTCACACCAATATAAAGTTTTCATAACAAAATAACAACTCAAAGTGTTTCTTGTTGCACTGCCTTTCCTTGCTTGAGAGCTGAATCCTTGAATATTTTTGTTGGTTTCTCTCGAACTCTCTTTATGAGATGTATTTGAATGCAGTTCTCCAAGCTAGTTTTCCCTACTTTCTTTGTATTTATATCCAATGTTGAGGTCGGGTTTTATTTCTACTTTTTATGTGTTAAATTTGCTTTCTTCCTTTTTGGGATTTATGGTTTTTATGTGGTTGATAGTTGTCCCTTATATTTAATTAAAATATAATTAATTGTCAAGTCTTGTCAAATAATATCTGATACAAGTACTTCGTATGCTACTTAACTTACGTGTTACTTTTCATTTTTTTCTTTGTTTTTTTTTTTGTGTTACAAGCACGTTTTCCAACCGTCATTATAGCAGTTACCAATCAGACAATTTTAATCCCTTATAAATGACCGGATGTCTCTTGTCAATTCATTTCACTTCCCCATGTGACTCTTCAGTTTTCTCATCGTCTTCTTCTTCATCTTATACCGATAGGGTTTCGGTTTTCTTCATCTTCATCCTCTGAAAAATGGCAAAAAGACAGAAGTGTTCTTCATCTAACGATCTTTCTTTTCAGAGTCTTTTTTTGTCTCTTCCAAACAATCTGATTACTGAAATTGTTTCGAGAGTTGGTTCTGATTCTCTTCCCAACTACTTTAATTGCATAATGAGGTAAACACTTAGTGTTTTTGTGTTTTGCATTCGAAGTGTTTTCTAGATTGCATGCGAAGTGATTTTTCGATTTTATACCTTTTTGAATTCTTGGTTGGATTTGAAATTAAGCCTTCATTTCTTAGTTTTGTTGCTATCACACTGATCATATTCTTTTTTTTGTGGTGGTTATTAATTTTTAGTTGCAAGTCGCTTGAAAAAATTGGGCAGGAGAAACATGTTCTTTCCCAAGTTAATGTTGAAGATTTCGATACTGATAATCTTTCTCAAGCCCAGAAGGTTGTTGCTGGTGTTTTCTTCCATCTATGCATTGGCAACGATAATGTTGGTGGCATATATATATCGAAAGGGATTTGTAAGTTTTTTATTATTACATAAGTTTTTGTAAATATCTTTCGAAACCCTGATAATTTAATGGCACAATTTTTTTTTTTGTTACTTGTGTTGTCTTTTGTATGCAGGATCATTTCTTCCGTGATTTCAACTATGACCAAGGATTGGAAATGCTTGAAAGGGCTGCTAATTTAGGTCATATGCAAGCAAGATATCTCTTGGGTGTTATCTTACTGTCCAGTGTTTCTGGAAATGTAGAGAAGGGAATGGATCACATCAAATTTGTCAAGGCTTCACTCGGAAGTAAGATTGTTGAATGTCGAATAAAATTTCGTGAATCTGTTCGTTATCTTTGGGTGTTTCATCAACGTCCTCTATTCAAAGAACTTATCCTTGAGAAGGATCATGTTCCATGTCAAAGGAAGAACCCATGGCTGAGATATGACTATTGCATGGAGAGTGATGATGATATAGACTTTTGTGATGCTTGCACTTGTGAATATGAATCCAGTTTCTTTTTCTGGCTTCTTTTTCATCTTTATTAATGTTTTTGGATCCTTTATGTTTCCCTTTGAATAGTAGGTTTGCAACAAAACTTGGTTTGTATGTGTTGTTTATTTTGTTTTATTTTGGTTTGCAATTTAGAGATCTGGATTGAAGTTTATTTTGGTTTGTAATTTCAATTTGATTATTACTTGGTTTAAATATGGCGCTTTATCTGCATTGCATATAAGGGAAATCTGGATAGCATCCTATTGATTTGTTGTCTTTAAAGCTTTAATGAGAAATCGGAAATAAAGCTCCACTATTCCTACTTAATCTCTGGTCATATGTCTGAATAATACCTTATATAGGTCTAAGAACAAGCTAAGCATTTAAAATCAGAAAAGCCACCAGGCGTTTTTAGGGAGAGTGCAGAAAAGACAAGTTGGGTCGTGCAGATGTTGGGTTGCCACAGAGCAGCGACAGAGGAAGATGACAGGTGGGCTTGAGGTAGTGGAAACGAACCAATGGGCACATCAGAAGACAACTTGTACAATCCTGCATCAACATGACCTTGGAAGAGGATGTTGTCCTCACAGAATTTGCATTTGTAGTTTGCATTTGAAGTGTATTTAGTTTTGCATATGTGTTTTGTCTTTATATTTGTATTGTAAACTTTTTGTAGATTGTATTTGAGCATATCATTTATTCCTTGTCTTCATTTGAGGTTTATTTAGATTGCATATAAATCCTATCTATATTGAAAACTTATGTTTTGTGTTTGGCATATGAGATATATTAAGTTGTATACAAGGTTTATCTAGATTAAACTTTATGATTTGTGGTTTACATATGAGGCCTATACTTATGATTTGCATATGAAGTTTATGTAGATGGCATATGCGGTTTCATCTCGATTGCATATGAGGCATATCTTTAATGAAAACATTAATTTTGTGATTTGCATTTGAAGTTTATGTAGATGGCATATGTGGTTTCATATTGATTGCATATGAGGCATATGTAGATTAAACTTTATGATTTGTGGTTTACATATGTGGCCTATACTTACATAGTCTACTTTAAATGATTTGTGGTTTGCATATGAGTTTCATTGTGAGTTGCATATGTAGTTTATCTTGATTGCATATGAAGCATATCTAGATTAAATTTTATGATTTGTGGTTTTACATATGAGGCCTATACTTACATAGTGTACTTTAAATGATTTTTTGATTTGCATATAAAGTTTATGTAGATTGCATATGTGGTTTCATCTTGATTGCATATAAGGCATATCTAGATTAAACTTTATGATTTGTGGTTTTACATACGAGGCCTATACTTACATAGTCTACTTTAAATTGTGATTTGCATATGAAGTTTATGTAGATTGCATATGTGGTTTCATCTTGATTACATATGAGGCATATCTAGATTAAATTTTATGATTTGTGGTTTACATATGAGGCCTATACTTACATAGTCTACTTTAAATTGTGATTTGCATATGAGTTTCATTTTGAGTTGCATATGAAGATTATGTAGATTGCATATGTGGTTTCATCTTGATTGCATATGAGGCATATCTTTAATGAAAACATTAATTTGGTGGTTTGCATATGAGTTTTATTTGAGTTGCATATGTAGTTTATCTTGATTGCATATGAAGCATATCTAGATTAAACTTTATGATTTGTGGTTTACATATGAGGCCTATACGTACATAGTCTACTTTAAATGGTGATTTGCATATGAGTTTCATTTTGAGTTGCATATGAAGTTTATGTAGATTGCATATGTGGTTTCATCTTGATTGCATATAAGGCATATCTTTAACGAAAACATTAATTTTGTGGTTTGCATATGAGTTTTATTTGATTTGCATATGGAGTTTATCTTGATTGCATATGATGCATTTCTAGATTAAACTTTATGATTTGTGGTTTACATATGAGGCCTATACTTACATAGTGTACTTTAAATGATTTTTTGATTTGCATATAAAGTTTATGTAGATTGCATATGTGGTTTCATCTTGATTGCATATAAGGCATATCTAGATTAAACTTTATGATTTGTGGTTTTACATACGAGGCCTATACTTACATAGTCTACTTTAAATTGTGATTTGCATATGAAGTTTATGTAGATTGCATATGTGGTTTCATCTTGATTACATATGAGGCATATCTAGATTAAATTTTATGATTTGTGGTTTACATATGAGGCCTATACTTACATAGTCTACTTTAAATTGTGATTTGCATATGAGTTTCATTTTGAGTTGCATATGAAGATTATGTAGATTGCATATGTGGTTTCATCTTGATTGCATATGAGGCATATCTTTAATGAAAACATTAATTTGGTGGTTTGCATATGAGTTTTATTTGAGTTGCATATGTAGTTTATCTTGATTGCATATGAAGCATATCTAGATTAAACTTTATGATTTGTGGTTTACATATGAGGCCTATACGTACATAGTCTACTTTAAATGGTGATTTGCATATGAGTTTCATTTTGAGTTGCATATGAAGTTTATGTAGATTGCATATGTGGTTTCATCTTGATTGCATATAAGGCATATCTTTAACGAAAACATTAATTTTGTGGTTTGCATATGAGTTTTATTTGATTTGCATATGGAGTTTATCTTGATTGCATATGATGCATTTCTAGATTAAACTTTATGATTTGTGGTTTACATATGAGGCCTATACGTACATAGTCTACTTTAAATGGTGATTTGCATATGAGTTTCATTTTGAGTTGCATATGAAGTTTATGTAGATTGCATATGTGGTTTCATCTTGATTGCATATAAGGCATATCTTTAACGAAAACATTAATTTTGTGGTTTGCATATGAGTTTTATTTGATTTGCATATGGAGTTTATCTTGATTGCATATGAAGCATTTGTAGATTAAACTTTATGATTTGTGGTTTACATATGAGGCCTATACTTACATAGTCTACTTTAAATTGTGATTTGCATATGAGTTTCATTTTGAGTTGCATATGAAGTTTATGTAGATTGCATATGTGGTTTCATCTTGATTGCATATAAGGCCTATCTAGATTGAAAACTTTAAAATTCCTGTTTGCATATAATGTTTATTTTGAGTTACATATAAAGCATATATAGTTTGCATACCAACTATATATGGTTTGTATACGAGGTTTAGTAATGCATATGATGTTTTCCTGGATGGTAGGCATATTAATATTTGAAAACAACCATTTTAGCTAGTTTGAATTCTTTTTTTAAGCAATAAGTTTCCAAACAGTATGATTACACTCCATGTAATAAGAACCAGTATCTATAATATGTCATAGGAATCTATATATCTTGCATGCCTTCATCCAGTTGTTGCTTCTATGATTTCATTTAATCCGCATAGAAAGATCAAGTAAAACTATTTAGTCTTACATTAAAATGTGTATATGGAACGTGAGTTAATATATTAAAAATTATTGAATTAATTTGTTACCTTCTCTATCTCCACATGTTGCCATGTTATGTCCATACTGACCACATATTCCACAGCCTCTCTTTTTCTTTGCAGCTGTTTGAATGCCCAACTCTTTTTGGCTTATCATTCGTCCTCTTCTTGTCCCCTTGTTTTTTGCTTGTTTTGGTGGTAACACTTGAACCTCAGCTGGAGTTGGTCCTACATATTTTTCAAAATCCACATTAAAGGCTGATCCACTTCATGTATTCTGGCTTGCTTTCAATCAAATTTATGAAACTGTGCATTTCTCCCAAGAGTTGTATCATTGTTGCTTTGTTCTCCTCTGTTTCAGCACTTTCTTGAATACTGGCTGTAATGAAGCTTCTTTTGTCCAACGCTTCTGAATATACTTTTCTAGCACTTCCTTAAGCCCCTTGTTCCGTATAACCACAAACATGTGTTGGCAAGGCAAGCCAACTCGCATAAATTTGTTGCATGTGCAACATAAATCAACATTATCTAAATCTGTGACTGTGTACCTTTTGTTGTTCTCTTCTTCAATCTCATATTTTGCTACTGTCCCTTCCTTAATCATGCTTGTTACCATGCACTTGTAGATTGAGTTGTAGATAGACTGTTGTACTTCATAAAATATCGAGATTGTGTAGACTTTGGAACATGCCTTTTCAACAACCCAATCTGTTTTCATGTTGGCTTTTCTTGTTGATGATGATGCAGCAAGCTTGTGTTGGTCATGTCTCTGTTGATCCAATGCACTTTCAAACTGGCTATTGAACTAGATTAATGAAGAGGATTGCCCAAGGAATCTTCCAAAGAAGCTATTTTGGCTCTCTGACCTTGATGTTGTTCTGAGCATGCCTCCCATCCTTATATCATTGAAGAATGCAGGTATCCAGTATCTCCTTAAGTCAAACATTCTCCTCAGCCAGTCGTTGTCTTGTAATTCATATTTTTCTATAAAATCCCTCCAGCCATCCTCAAACTCTAATTTTGTGATGTCTTTATTCCAAACCAGAGCATTGATTGCTTGCTTGAATTCTAAGGTGTTGTAAATTGTGCTTTCTATCTTGTCTCACAGCTTGAACATGATATGCCACATACAGAATCGATGCATTGCATTCTCAAATACTTGTTCAACAGCTTGAATTACTGCAGGATCTTGGTCAATCAGTATGATGTATGGCTCGTGGCCCATCGCCTTTTTGAAGTTGTCAAATAACCACACGTAGGATTCTGTGTTCTCTTTCATTATCAAAGCAGCTGCAAATGTCACTGATTTCCTGTGATTATCTACTCCTGTAAATGGTATAAATACCATATTATACCTGGATGCAACTCATAATGTTATCTCATATTTCAAATCCACTATATGCAAATGTAATTCTCATTCTATTCATATCCTAAGCTATTCATATGCAAATCAAATGCTCATTCATATGGTCAGCTGCAATTCAAAAGTTTTTTTTATTCAAATGTAAATGTCCCTGTATGCAATCCAGAATTTCATTTGAAATGTATTCATCTAAATCAAATTTATCAAATACCTAGTTTCCTTTATTCACATCTGATTTCATTATATTCAAAAGCCAACTTCTCTGTATGCAATTCAAATTATTATTTTCAAAGTCACATCAAACATATTCTCATTAATAAGATCTGAATTTAGACATGAAAAATATTACCTGTTTTTGTTGTAAGTTGTGTCTGCTGTAACAACATCTCCAAAGAATGAGAAACCTTTTCTACTTATAGGATCTGCCCAAAACAGTCTCTCTAGCTGTCCTTCCTTGTCCACAAAATAGTCGAAGTAGAATGCCTCGCATACTTCTTTCTTCTTCTTCTTCAGTTTATCTATTATCATGTGCTCATCAAAGCCTTCCAAATATGAATTTAGATCTCTCTTCAATTTTTTAAAATCTGTTACGCTAGCTCCTATAGCGCCATATGATCCTACTAGCTCTTTGTAGATTCGGTATCCCTTTGTTGCCCCAATATTTGCATTTCCACAATTTATAATGAAATCAGCTTCAAAAGCTCCTATATTTCGGTTGGATTTGGCAAATTGCTGTTCTGTTTCAGTCATCATCGAGTGCGTGTGTCGTTCTACGAATCCTTTTATCTTGAACTTCCCTTCCTCAGTCCCTTTCAAAGTTATCCTTGCCCTGCATCCAGCCCGATTTGTCACTCTTCGTCTCTTTACTTTGGTTATAATAGGTGTTACTGCCATGATTGGTGAAACTCTTTTTTGTCCTTCTCTATTACATAAGAGGTACTTCCATACTGTTTTCCCATCTATCTTTTTGTTTGTGCTTTTCCTCACTTCAAAACCACACTCTTTTGCATAATTATCATAGAATTCGTCTGCTTGCTCTGTGTTGTCAAATACTTGTCCAACCACTGGTTTCATTTCAGTTTTGCATACTGGGATGTAATATGTTGTGCCCCCTTGAGAAATCTGAATTTCATTGTTTTCTCCGGCAAGATTTATATATATTGTAAATCTCCAAATCCTAAAGCACATGTTTCTCTCAAAATGAAACTTCCTCTATATGCAATTCAGAATCTCAGATCATTCATTAGCAAAACAAAGTGCACCCAACTCAGTAATATCAAGTATCAGTACTCCTTCTTATGAATATTTCTCTATATACAATTCATATTCTCATAGTATGCAGAAGCCAATTTCCTAATATGCATAATTTAATCGTAATCCTATCAACAACAAAGCAATTTGAATGCAACTTAGGATTTTCAATTCAGATTTTCATAGGGTTGAAATCTGGAATTCCATAAATTCTATTCAGAATTTCAATTTTGATATCGAAAATAAGTTAAAATTCATTGATAATACCTGTTTCTTCTTCTTGATGTGTCGAATTAGGGTTTAAACTCTCAGACGTAGTCGAATTGGGACCTAGGGTTTCTTCCTGGCTAGCTACAGTTGAATTTGTATTATGCTCTTGTTGTAGATTTGTTACAGTTGATGTCGACGCCATTGTTGGAATTGGAGTTCTTCGTCGTGCTTTTTCTTTAGCGTTACCCAATTTTGATTGTGATTTGATCGAAGAAGGAATAAAATTTCGCCGTCGAAATTGCCTTCCCCAATTTCTATCGGGTTTGAGAAGAAGGAAATTTTTCTGATACACGCGTGTTTGGACGCGCCCGTTTAGAAGGCCGAGACGCGCGTGGACACTTTTTCTCTCCTCCTCAGCGATGACGCGTCATCGCGCTCCGCGATGGACGGCTCAGATTCGTTCTCACCTACGAATCCGTTCTCACCAGATCCTATCCCTATAAATATATTAGGAATGTATATACGATCAACTTGTTATATATAATCGTTTTTGGCCGGCATCCCAAATAAACTTAGTTTCTTTTTTTTGCTAATTCTAGTTTAGGCTATGGATTAAGGCATGATATCATTAGAGGGTGCACCCTCACTACATAATACTATATTTTATATAAATAATAATTGATGCACGTAACTTTATATCATTACACATGTTTCCACAGCTATTATTAATGAAGTTAGTTTACCAATAGTATGAGTAATATGTAATCAATTCAATATGTGTTCATCAAAGATTAACCATAATGATGAACATAATGCAGCAGAAAACAGAGTTGCATTGGAGGTTGAATTCGATGAAGATGTCGAAGAGACAAAAAAGATGCAATGGTGGAAGGAAATAAAGAAACAATTCATAATATCTCTTCCTATGATCTTCATCAACCTCTCATTTTACCTTATTCTTCTCATTTCTGTCATGTTTGCTGGCCATCTTGGTGATCTTCAACTCGCCGCCTCCAATCTTGCCAATTCTTGGTCTACTGTCACCGGCTTCGTCCTCATGGTAAGTTAATAATACAAACTTCAAAAGATTTAATCGTAATCTAATTTGAGTTTTGATCTTTAGATGTCCTTTTATATATGTGTTCTAGACATCTAAGTAAGAGTAAAATTTCAGAATTTGTTATTGAAACTTGTTTTTCTCTACTACTTCTCTTTAGAACTCTTAGCTCATTCATTGAAAAAAATGTTGGGAATGTTAAATATGTAGCAGATTGAGGAAACATGTAAGATTCTATGTGTAGTTATATTACTCCGTAATACTTTCTCAAATACTGATATCTTGAATTTATTATGCTTGTTTGATCAGGTTGGATTGAGTGGTGCATTGGAGACACTTTGTGGGCAAGGCTATGGTGCACAAAAATATGAAAGCTTGGGGATTTACCTGCAATCGTCTTGCATAATTTCGCTATGTTTTTCAATCATCATATCCGTCTTATGGTGGTTTACAGAACCCATCTTAGTCTTACTCCATCAAAGTGATTCAATTGCAAAAGAAGCTGCAATCTACATCAAGTTTTTAATTCCAGGACTGTTTGCTTATGGAATCATCCAGAACATTCTGAGATTTCTTCAGACACAATCTGTGCTTGCAGTACCGTTGGCTTGTTCCTTGATTCCGTTAGCATTTCATGTCAGCATTGCGTATATCTTGGTTCATTTAACTAGCCTTGGATATAGAGGAGCTCCATTGGCCGCCTCGGTTTCTCTTTGGATTGCTCTCATTATGTTGGTGTTGTATGTGAAGTTTGGTAGCAAGTTTAAGCTAACATTTACTGGATTTTCATCACAATCCTTTAATCAAGTTTTTTCAAACATGAAGTTGGCCTTGCCTTCTGCTGCTATGGTTTGGTAATTCCCTGTTTCTTTTTTAAGCACCTTTATATAAATAACTTCTTTTTCAAAAAATTTACTGATGTTTGAGTTTTGATTGCAGTTTGGAGTATTGGGCATTTGAGATTCTGGTGCTATTAGCAGGACTAATGCCAAATCCTGAGATTAATACATCTCTTGTTGCAATGTGGTACGTTTAGACGCCTCTTACAAATACTTTACACACTAGAATCTCTATATAATACATGTATTGATTCTGAACAGTGTAAATACGGAAGCAATCGCTTACATGGTCACATATGGCTTAAGTGCTGCAGCGAGGTACGTGAATCACCTAACAAGTTCACATTCTTACATGTAATCTATCTTTTTTAGTTTGTAATGAGGAATTAATCAAAGTCTTAATCATGTCAGCACACGAGTGTCGAACGAGCTTGGTGCAGGAAACCCCGAAAAAGCGAAGAATGCAATGTGGGTGACACTTAAGCTCTCAATCGCTGCAGCTCTCCTTGTTGTTCTATCTTTAGGAGTTGGGCATAATGCATGGGCGGGATTATTCAGCACTAGCCCAAACATTATCTCTAAATTTGGTTCAATGACCCCTTTGCTTGTGGTTTCCATAATCTTGGACTCAGTTCAAGGCGTCTTCTCAGGTAAGCATTCATTCATCTTAAGGAAACTTTTACCTTAAAATAAAAGGCTAAAACCGTGGTTAATTATTCGATCAGGAGTAAGCAGGGGATGTGGGTGGCAGAAGATAGCAATGTATGCTAACTTAGCAACGTTTTATCTTATTGGGATGCCAATTGCTTGCTTGGCTGCATTCAAGTTCAAGTTATACTCCAAGGTGACATAATATTTCTTTTATCTAATCTAATCTTTATAGATTATGCATTTCCTAATGTGTTTAGATACGAATTCAGGGCCTTTGGATTGGGTTAATCTGTGGACTTTCTTGTCAAGTCGCGACGCTTTTTCTCATCTCAACTTTGAGGAAATGGAAGAAGATGGAGCTCTCCTTGAATGCTGCTGCTGAAATTTCTCTTGTTTAGCAATGAATAAATATATACACTGTACATAGAACAACTTTTATAAGTCACTTGAGTTTTGGTTTCCTTGTTAATTTATTAGGTTGGTTTTGGTTTTGTTACTGTTGAGGCTCCTTCATGTTTTGAATAGAAACAAACATTCTGCTAATGAATTGTCTGAGTGTTTCAGGATCGTTACTGAGAAAGGAACGTTACACAGCAGTGTTCTATTTTAGGGAAGCTCGATCGGAAAGAGAGCGAGATAAAGGAATGAGTTTTTAAGGAAAGATCTGATTGAAGATATATTCGAAGAAGATTGTAATCTTGGCAGTTGGGCGAATAAGTTTTTAAGGAAGGAAATATTAAAAGATATTATTTCCTTATAGATTTATTTCCTTGGTTTTAACCTAGACTATCTAAGTATAAAAGCTAGGTTTTAGACATAGGAAGAAGTGGACGAATTGATTGAACTTATACGGCTGAGAAATTCAGAGAAGAAGAAGAAGAGTAATTCTTAGGCTTAGAGGTTGAGTTCGGGCTCGAGTGAGAGGAGTGATTCGTGATCGTAATCCGAGCTCTCTTTTGTAACGAACAAGAAATCAATAAGATAAGTATACCCTTCTAAATCCTTCAAGTGAGAAGCTTGAAGGTGGTGGTTTTACTCAACATTTAGTGGTTGAGGTTTCCACTCTAAATCTTGTGTCAAAGTTTACTTCTTGCATATTATTATTCCGCTGCTATACCCCCTGAGGAACAATACCTATTGTTCCGTAGGAAGTAACTGTGCTAACCGATCCAACAATTGGTATCAGAGCCTGGTCTCTAGATTTGTGTTAGCTTTGCAGGAAATATGGGTTCACAAACAGCCATCAATGATTCGTTCTGGAAACCCCCGGTGCTCAAATTCGGAGAATACTCTTATTGGGTGGAACAGATCGAGTCGCATATCTGTTCGCTTCATGGACAGATGTGGAAAGTGGTAGAGTTTGGTGATATCAAAATTCTTGATCATACTGATCCTACTGGAGTCAAATTAAAGTCGAGGGCTGATTATCAAGATGTTGATTACAAAGTGCTGGAACTCAACATGCGAGCCAAGAAAGTCATGCTCGCAGCTCTAGGCCCTTCTGATCAAAGAAAGGTCCTCCGCTACAAAACTGCCCATGATATCTTCAATGCACTCAAAAGGATGTATGAGGGAAACAAAGATATCAAGAAGAACAGGATTCTCGCACTCATTAAGGAGTATGACAGCGCTGTTCAAGGAAAGAATGAATCTCTTGATGAGTTTCATTCTCGATTTCAGGGATATGTAGGTCAATTGGAGTTTCTAGGAGAAACAATTCCTGAATGGAAGATTACTCATCAATTTCTTCAGGGATTATCAGCAAAGTGGGATGCCTTTTCTCTGGCTCTTCAGGCACAAAACGACATTAAGAACATTACTCTGGAGGAGTTGGTTGCTCGACTTCAGAGCAATGCAGACATTCAACAAAGCAAGGCCTCTAGAAGAGAAAGTGAAAAATCTGAAAAATCACAAAGCATTGCTCTAAAGGTTGAAAAGGCTTTCGATCTTGCTCAGGAAGATGACGAGGATGAAGATGGTGATGAAGAAATTGCCCTTATCACTCGGGCATTTCGCAAAGTCTGGAGAGGAAGTCGCAACATGCAACGTTCCACTGATGGGAACAAAGATGTCAAAGACATTGTCTGCTATCACTGCCAAAGGAAAGGACATTTTGCAAGAAATTGTTTCAAGAAGAAGACAGGAGAAGCACCTGTCCCTGCTCGGGAAAGAAAGGAAGCCATGATAGCTGCATGGGGTGCGTCTGACTCAGATGATGACTCTACCTATATCTCAAAGGAAACGTGTCTTATGGCTGCTGGAGGAAAATCGGAAGATGAGGTAACTGATTCTGAACTCGACTCTATTTTACATACCAGAACCAAATCTCAAATCATAAAAGCTATAAAGTCCTTAGGGGAAGAAAATGAAAATCTAAATTTACTTCTGGAAGCAGTAGATCTAAAGGGAAGTGAGGAAGAAAGTCACCAAACTTAGTTGAGGAAAACAAGCTTTGGGTTTCAAAAGTCACCAAACTTGAGAAAGTTTCATTCCCTTCCCCAGATGTATGCAAGTCTTGTCCTACCTATCAATCTACCATCACTTCCCTTGACAGTAAAGTTACTGAGCTTGAATCAGAAATTCTTATGTTAAAACTGAGTAACTCTAAGTTAACTAAAGAAGCAGTAGATCTAAAGGGAAGTGAGGAAGAAAGAAAGAAGATTTGGCTGGATGAGTATGTTGCTTCCAAGATTGAAAAAGAGAAGGATGACTTCTCCAAGCGATTTGTACCTCGTACTGGACTAGGCTACAGAAAGACTCTCAGTTCCCAAACTAGTAACATTCCCTCAGATACTCGAACTCCTTCTTCTTACAAGGAACATATATTGTGGTGGATCCAGCTCTGGCTGCTCCCACCGTGGATCCAAGGGGGGAGAAAGGTTCAAGAATAGTGAGGAGAAAGTCTGGTTTGATGGACAAAAGGCTTACCACATGTGGCTTAAACAAGTTCAGAACATCAAACCGGTACAGATCGACTTTCAATCAAGGATTAAGAATAAACCCATCTGGCCAGGTCAAAGCAAGTATGTGAATCTATGGAATCACAAAGTTTGCTGGTATTGTGGTAAAGCAGGCCACTACAAACAGAACTGTAATCTTAAAAGGAAAGATGATGAAAGAGCTTACCATTCTAGGCAACAATCCAATGTTAGGAACACTCCTAGGATAAAAATTGTCCTTAATAAACCAAGAAATAGAAGGGTCTTTTCTAATCCAGGTAAGCCTAAGCTTGCCTGGGTTCGTAAAAACTAATCTTTTACTTGCAGGATGGAGGGAAGAAATGTTCTTGGTATATAGATAGCGCTTGCTCGATTCACATGACAGGGAACAAAGACTGGTTCATATATCTCCATCCACAAACCAAGGGTTCTATAACCTTTGAGAACAACAGTAAGGGTGAAGTAGTAGGAGTGGGAAAGGTAAGAATTTCTGACAAACTCTTTGTGAATAACGTTACTCTGGTAGACAACCTTACTTTTGATCTGTTGAGTGTACGTCAAATGTGCCAGGATGGTCAAAATAGGGTTGTCTTTACTACTGATGAATGTTTGGTTGAGAATGTTAAGACAGGGAAGGTTCTTCTAAGAGGCATTACTGAAAACAACCTATACAAAGTGGATCCTTCTTTCATCCCAGAAGAGGAACTATGCCTAAATGTCCAAACTGAGGAATCAACTTATGGCACAAACGGTTTGCACATGCTAGCCTCAGACTTCTATCCAAACTTCACAACAAGGACCTAGTGGTAGGTCTACCAAAGATAGACTGTCAAGCTGAAGAGGTATGCATCGCATGTACAAGAGGAAAACAGGTAAGATCATCCTTCAAATCGAAGAAACAGGTAAGTACTTCCAAACCTCTGGAACTCATCCACATGGATCTGTGTGGGCCTATGCGTACTCAGAGTCGTGGAGGAAATAAATATGTGTTTGTCATTGTGGACGATTACTCCAGGTACACATGGACATTGTTTCTTGCATCTAAGGAAAATGTGTTTGATGAGTTTAAATATTGGTTGCATGCTGTTGAAAATCAGTTAGGTTTACACTTAAAGTCTATTCGTACTGACCATGGAACAGAGTTCGAAAACTCTCAGTTCCTTTCCCTGTGCAGGACCAAAGGAATTAATCATAACTTCTCTGCTCCAAGAACTCCACAGCAAAATGGAGTGTTTGAGAGGAAAAACAGGACACTGGAAGACATGACAAGAACAATGATGATTGCAAGTAGTCTTCCTAGGAACTTCTGGGCTGAGACACTGAATGTTGCTTGCTATGTGCTCAACCGTGCAATGCTAAGGCCCATGTTAGAGAAAACCCCATATGAATTGTTTAGGGGAAGAAAGTTTAATGTCTCTCATCTTAGAGTTTTTGGTTGCAAATGTTTTGTACACAACAATGGGAAGGAAAGTTTGGGAAAGTTTGATCCAAGGAGTGATGAAGGAACCTTCGTTGGATACTCACCACAAAGCAGAGCTTATAAAGTGTACAACAGGAGAACCAAAAAGGTTGAGGAAAGTATACATGTAGTCTTTGATGAAAATATTATGGCTGGTACCCTTGTGCAGGATTCAAATGTTCTTCCCCTAACTGAAGAAGACAAGGAACATTTTCAACTCTTGGAAGATCATGTACAGGATCCCAGTGAAGAAGACAACCAAGTACAAGGAATTCTCTCTACAGAAGCAAACAATGATCAAATTCAGACAGAAAGCGTACTGGAGGAAGTATCTGGATCTCAGGGGGAACATATCCCTAACGAGGAACAAACAGGTGTTGAAGAACTTCAAGTAGGAGGAACTCGTCATAGCACTCGTATCCATGGTCCTCCATCAAGACTCATCGACTACGTGTGCAACTGTGCTTCTACTTCAACTTCTGATACATCACCTGATCCAAATTCGAAGGATTGTTCCGTCCTAACCTTAAATCCTATATTTCATGCTTTTTGTGCTTTTTTCTCTGTAGTTGAACCAAAGACAATTGAAGAAGCTCTCAAAGATCCAGAATGGGTAAATGCTATGCAAGAAGAGCTTCATCAATTTGAGAGAAACAAAGTGTGGAGATTGGTTCCCAGGCCTAAGGATAGATCCGTCATTGGTACAAAATGGGTTTTTAGGAACAAAATGGATGACAAGGGACAAGTTACGAGGAACAAAGCTAGACTGGTTGTTAAGGGTTATAACCAGCAAGAAGGAATTGATTATGATGAGACTTTCGCTCCAGTTGCAAGGCTGGAAGCTATACGTCTTTTGATTGCTTACTCTGCTCATCATGGATTTAAGTTGCAACAAATGGATGTAAAGACTGCCTTTTTGAACGGTGTTCTCAAAGAGGAGGTATATGTTGAGCAGACACCTGGTTTTTCAGACCCTTCCAATCCCGATCATGTATTCATCCTTGATAAGACACTCTACGGTCTCAAACAGGCTCCACGTGCATGGTATGAAAGGTTATCTCAGTTCCTCTTGTCCCATGGTTACGTCAGAGGGGAAGTTGACAGGACTTTGTTCCTACTGAAGGAAGGTAAGCACACTCTGGTTGTGCAAGTATATGTTGATGACATTATCTTTGGCTCCACCAACGAGCAACTAGTCACAAAGTTCACTAAACTGATGGAAAGTGAATTTGAAATGAGCATGGTGGGAGAACTTAAGTTCTTTTTAGGATTACAAGTGATCCAAACTGAAGAAAGAACAAAGGTTCATCAACAAAAGTACCTCAGGGAATGCATCAGAAAGTTTGGGATGGCAGATGCCAAGGATTGTTCCACTCCTATGTCCCCAAATGACACAATAGGAATTGATGCAGATAAGAAGGAAGCTGATCAAAAAGTCTACCGTGGAATGATAGGCTCATTGATTTATCTAACCGCCAGTAGGCCTGATATTATGCAAAGTGTGTGTTTTTGTGCTAGGTTTCAAGCAAACCCCAGAGAAACACATGTCACTGCAGTGAAGAAGATTTTTTTGTACTTAAGAGGAACAGTCGATCTTTGCTTGTGGTACCCAAGAGGAGGAAGTCTTGAACTACTAGGATATACAGATGCAGACTTCGATGGTTACAAGCCAGACAGGAAATCCACCTCTGGGATGGCTCAATTTCTTGGTCCATGTCTTGTGTCATGGGCTTCCAAGAAACAAACCACAGTTGCTCTCTCCACTGCTGAAGCTGAGTATGTAGCCGCAACTGGTTGTTGCTCTCAACTAATATGGCTCAAACAACAGCTAAGTGATTTTGGTATTATTCTAGGTAACGTTCCTATTTTGTGTGATAACACAAGTGCTATTGATATTTCTAAAAATCCTGTGCAGCATTCAAGGACCAAACACATTGATATTAGACATCACTTTCTACGTGATTGTGTGGAAAAGGGAATCGTCTCTATGGAGCACGTTCGGTCTGAGAATCAAATCGCGGACATATTTACAAAGACACTAAATAAGGTCCCTTTCGAGAAGTTACGACTGGGGTTAGGTATGATTTCTCTCGAATGATCTTGCTCTTCTATAAAACCCCCAATGATTGGAGAAATTAGCTAATTTATTCATTCTGCACTTGATCTTTTGAAGCATGGTCACTCTTGATTTCCTTTGATATGAATTCGTGTCTTTTGTGCCGCATGCTAGTACTATTCATGCTTAGGAAAGTTACCAATCACTGTATTCAATTGATGTCATGTTATTTTAAGCAAATGTCTTATTTCTAGCCCAAAAGATTTCTCTTGATGTACTGAACCCACAATATAAGCCCAAAGGATTGAGGAAATCTACAGCCACCCTTAGCCTTCATGGATGATAGTCCTATGAGCCTTGTTTATCCATTCACAACTGGACTCAATCGCCATGATATAAAATAATTGAAATTCATGTTATCTGTATTATTTTCGTGTGATGTTCTCTTTGTACCCTTTCTGGTAACATTACCCCAACCATCACACACCATCGACATCAGATAAGGAAAGGAAGGTGAAAAGGCTGTGTTTTTGAAATCTGCAAGTGGGAACATTATGATTATCAGCGCCGTATGAAATGACAGGAGGTACAGATCAATAATGGTAGGTTTTCTCCCAAGGTTCATGATGAAAATGGAAGGTTTTTTATTGGAGAAATTTGCGGCAACCAACTGGTGAATTTATGGAAATAAATTCACACAAGGAAAAATTACAGATTTGAAAAGATTTGAAAGGATGGCTTCTGCAGACGTCTGACTATAAAAAGAATAATCTTGATTCTTCTTCTTCACGCCCTCAAATCCTCTCAACATCAAACCCTCAGAATCCTCAAACCCTCAAACCTAAAAAGCTCTCAGCAATGGTGAACACAAACTCCATCTCCCTCACAGGCAAGGAGAGCCCTGAAACCATAAGAAGAATATTGGCCGCCATAGGAGTTGCCATCGAATACCTTGCAGAAACCTCAAACCCTGAGCCAAAAACTCAATCACCTCCTCCATCGCAGGCTAAAGAAAATTCACCCTCTCCATCGCCGGCCAAATCAAAAACTCCCTCACCAAAGCCAGCCAAAACAAAAAACCCCACACCATCACCAGGCAAATCTAAAACCCCTCCGGTCACTCCTGTTCAAACCTCCTCCAATACTTCCACAGAAAAAATCTCCACTCCTTCCACAGTAAAACTCCTCAGTCCGCCTCCCTCCACAGAGCCCTCTCCACAAAAACCTAACCCTAACCCTAGCTCTGTCCCTGACTCCAACTCTGCTCCAAAATTGGCAGTGCCTGAGGCAGTCCCACAAGAAACTAAGTCTGAAGGCACCGCCTCGGCCACGACGCCAACAGATCTGGGTGTTGCTCCTGTCCTAGAGGAAATAGAGGAAGAGAGTCAAAGGAAGGAGAAGGGAAAAGGTCTGGAGGTTATAGACTTGACAATGGAGAATGAGGATGAGCTCATCATCAAACGAAAGGCTAGATCTACTCCTAGACGGTCGTCAACCGTCGTCTCTGAGGAATCCGATGAGCCCTCCCTCAAAAAGACCAAAATTGAAGCCTCTCTCTCTCGCCCTCGCACTCGGAGTCTTGCAGCAAAACCACGCAGAGCCAAGAAAGCTCCAAAATCAATTGTTGAAGGCAAAGCTCTGGGAAAAAGGGTGATCATCAGGGACCTGATATTCAACGCCCAGTTCTTGATCAACAACGGGATGGAAGTACTGGTTGATATGGTTCGCTTCCAGGGATGGGAAAAGTTGTTCTGCTCCGCCGAAGAGGTAAATGAACATCTGCTCCGTTAGTTCTACACATCCCTCACCATCACTGAGAAACCTCATGCTGTGCAAGCTTCCTTCAAACTGGGTAAGGAAACCCATGTTTTCTCAAGTACTGAATTAGGATTGATTCTTGGCGTTCCTCACTGTGGGTTTGAGGAGTATATTAAAGGTCAGTGGCCTAAGGATGTTAGTCTGGCTGCTATTTAGAGGGTCTCTCAAGACTTCAACACTGAAGTTGTAGGGGAAATGTCTACAGCCTCCATGGGAATCGTGAATCGAGTGCTTCACAGTTACATCATCAGTAACATTACCCCCAGAGAATAGAAGCGCACCACAATCTTGATCCAAGACTTTCTAATCATGGATAAGATGCTCCTCAGGAAAGACATCAACCTGCCTAAGATCATCATGTTGCACATGGCTCATGCCAAGAAGAATGACAGGCACGGTCTTCCTTTCCCTGGCATTGTGAAAAAGGTCTTGGAGTATCTGAAGGTGTATGAATCTGGGACTGCTGATGTTGTGTATGCACGAGAGCTTGCTGAGGCCAACTTGAAGAAGATGAGATTTGACAAGAATGCTGATGGTGCTTGGGTAAGGGCCTTGGACAATATTGACATTGATGCCATGTCAGAAGACCCTCAAGAGGAACAAAATGAAGAGCCTACTATGGTCTATCACAATGATAAGTTGGAAGAATTGTGCACGCTTGTTGGACTTCTCTCTGAACAACAACACATGCTAGCTAAGGAGATTACTGCCCTGAAGGATGAGATCCGTCGTTGGACGAAATCAAACCAGTAAGGTTCCCTTCGCAGTATCAAGACGCTGCCATGCACCCTTCCTTCCTTACATCTGACCCCCACATTTTGTTCCCTAGCACATCAACCTCTTCTCTTATATGCTTTATTGTACCCTTTGCCTAATTAGTTTGACTTTCTTTTGTTTGCTTTGTTTGTGTGTTCTTTTCCCTGTTTGAATGTGTACCAACGTCAGTTCCTTAGACGCTTATTAATCAATGGAACGCTTGTTTTGTGACCTGACTTGACTCGCTTTAAGTTCTTATATGATTAAGTTAGGTTTTTGATGATGCCAAAAGGGGGAAAATAAAGGAAGTTCAAGGTTTTAGGGCGAATATCAGATCCTTTCTCTACGAGTAAACAATTCTAAGGGAAACTATTTATGTGTATATTGTGAATACACTTTTCGTGTCTTACATCTTAAGTGTATGTATGCCTTAAAGAAGAGAATGTTTGTCACCATCAAAAAGGGGGAATTTGTTGAGGCTCCTTCATGTTTTGAATGGAAACAAACATTCTGCTAATTAATTGTCTGAGTGTTTCAGGATCGTTACTGAGAAAGGAACGTTACACAACAGTGTTCTATTTTAGGGAAGCTCGATCGGAAAGAGAGCGAGATAAGGGAATGAGTTTTTAAGGAAAGATCTGATTGAAGATATATTCGAAGAAGATTGTAATCTTGGCAGTTGGGCGAATAAGTTTTTAAGGAAGGAAATATTATCTTTTCCTAAAAGATATTATTTCCTTATAGATTTATTTCCTTGGTTTTAACCTAGACTATCTAAGTATAAAAGCTAGGTTTTAGACATAAGAAGAAGTGGACGAATTGATTGAACTTATACGGCTGAGAAATTCAGAGAAGAAGAAGAAGAGTAATTCTTAGGCTTAGAGGTTGAGTTCGGGCTCGAGTGAGAGGAGTGATTCGTGATCGTAATCCGAGCTCTCTTTTGTAACGAACAAGAAATCAATAAGATAAGTATACCCTTCTAAATCCTTCAAGTGAGAAGCTTGAAGGTGGTGGTTTTACTCAACACTTAGTGGTTGAGGTTTCCACTCTAAATCTTGTGTCAAAGTTTACTTCTTGCATATTATTATTCCGCTGCTATACCTCCTGAGGAACAATACCTATTGTTCCCTAGGAAGTAACTGTGCTAACCGATCCAACAGTTACTTTGTCGGTTTTGTATGAAGCTGAATCTGAGGGAAGAATTTTATTTAAATGAATGGTAATATTACCAAAAGGCATGGAATAAAATCGTTGTGAATAATTCTGGAGTTCTATTCCAACTAAAATATGTTGGGAGAAACTATTAAATATGTGTTGGAGATTTCATGTTTCACCTATTGAGTTTGACAAAACTTTAATGTAACAGAAGCCAGCAACAGATGCAGAGCAGGAGATCATGGTTTCATGTACAGTTATGGGAAATGAATTAGAAAACTAGTGCAGTTCCCGTACCATGTACGGGGTTATTAAAGAATAAAATATATCATGTTAATGTGATCAGATATGCAATATTCTAAATTCAAATTCAAATAAAACCATGTACTGGTATAAAATTTTGAAATATGATATAATAGCATATTATTACATATAAAATAAATCACCTTCCCTTCTATAAATGCATATTATTACACAGTGACAACTGAATGGCAAACAGTATGCAACGTAAACAAAAAAATAGAAAAAGAAGTTTAGTGTTGCCTTCATGTGCTCAACCATTTTCTTCCTTCGTAGGCCGTAGCCCTTGTGCTTGAGCACACATATATATGGAGTTAAAATTAGAAGATGATGGGGAGAACAACCACATCAACCTACAGAAAACCAAATAAAAGTAAAATCAGTACAAACCCAATATTAAACACAAGAAGGGCTTTCAGAGTATGAGGGATGATGCAAAGGGTTTTGATAGTGAATCAAACAATATTCATATGAGTATGCAGAATAAGGTCAATCAATGTACGCAACCTTTTGCAAGCAACATCACACATCCCATGTTCATTCATACTCTCACCTCCCATCTCGTGTCATTCAAAACAGACCATACAATGCATTCTAAGGTTCTTGGTAAATGAATAATCATGTGAAAAGTCCCAATCCCGCAATCATAAGGAAAATTAGTGATGACCCATTAAAACATATGCATGATAAGAGAGATGGACACAATTACTAATTTATTTTCAGGAGACGCAGTAGAGTTGCGGGCCATTGGGGAAGAGATATTTGAAATGTGATGTTTTCTTATCCGGGTCCCCTGATTCTTCGCTTTCCATCAGCTTTGCTCCACCATCAAACGATCAATATAGAATTTAAGCAGCAACCTGATCAACATACAAACTGTTGGATCGGTTAGCACAATTACTTCCTAGGGAACAATAGGTATTGTTCCTCAGGAGGTATAGCAGCGGAATAATAATATGCAAGAAGTAAACTTTGACACAAGATTTAGAGTGAAAACCTCAACCTTTTTGTGTTGAGTAAAACCACCACCTTCAAGCTTCTCACTTGAAGGATTTAGAAGGGTGTACTTATCTTATTGATTTCTTGTTCGTTACAAAAGAGAGCTCGGATTACGATCACGAATCACTCCTCTCACTCGAGCCCGAACTCAACCGCTAAGCCTAAGGATCACTCTTCTTCTTCTTCTCTGAATATCTCAGCCGTGTAACTTCAATCAATGCGTACCTTAATTCCTATGTCTAAACCTAGCTTTTATACTAAGATAGTCTAGGTTAAAAACAAGGAAATAAATCTATAAGGAAATAATATCTTTTAAGAAAAGATAATATTTCCTTCCATAAAAACTTATCCGCCCAACTGCCAAGATTACAATCTTCTTCGAATATATCTTCTTCGAATATATCTTCAATCAGATCTTTCCTTAAAAACTCATTCCTTTATCTCGCTCTCTTTCCGATCGAGCTTTCCTAAAATAGAGCACCGCTGTGTAATGTTCCTTTCTCAGCAACGATCCTAAAACACTCAGACAGTTCATTAGCAGAATGTTTGTCTCCATTCAAAACATGAAAGAACCTCAACAAATTCCCCCTTTTTGATGGTGACAAACATTCTCTTCTTTAAGGCATATAGACACTTAAGATATAAGACACGAAAAGTGTATTCACAATATACACATGAATAGTTTCCCTTAGGATTGTTACTCGTAGAGAAAGGATCTGATATTCCCCCTAAAACCTTGAACTTCCTTTATTTTCCCCCTTTTGGCATCATCAAAAAGCTAACTTAATCATATAATAACTTAAAACAAGTGAAGTCAGGTCACAAAACAAGCGTTCCATTGATTAATAAGCGTCTAAGGAGCTGACGTTGGTACATAGTCAAACAGGGAAAAGAAAACACAAACAAAGCAAACAAAAGAAGGTCAAGCAAATTAGGCAAAGGGTACAATAAAGCATAGAAGAGAAGAGGTTGATGTGCTAGGGAACAGAATGTGGGGGTTAGATGTAAGGAAGGAAGGGTGCACGGCAGCGTCTTGATACTGCGAAGGGAACCTTACTGGTTTGATTTCATCCAACGACGGATCTCATCCTTCAGGGCAGTGATCTCCTTAGCTTGCCTGTGTTGTTGTTCAGAGAGAAGTCCAACAAGCGTGCACAATTCCTCCAACTTATCATTGTGATAGACCATAGTAGGCGCTTCATTCTGTTCCTCTTGGGGGTCTTCTGACAGGGCATCAATCTCAATATTGTCCAAGGCCCTTACCCAAGCACCATCAGCATTCTTGTCAAATCTCATCTTCTTCAAGTTGGCCTCAGCAAGCTCTCGTGCATGCACAACATCAGCAGGCCCAGACTCATACACCTTCAGATATTCTAAGACCTTTTTCACAATTCCAGGGAAAGGAAGACCGTGCCTGTCATTCTTCCTGGCATGAGCCATGTGTAGCATGATGATCTTAGGCAGATTGATGTCTTTCCTGAGGAGCATCTTATCCATGATTAGAAAGTCTTGGATCAATATTGTGGTGCGCTTCTGTTCTCTGGGGGTAATGTTGCTGATGATGTAACTGTGAAGCACACGATTCACAATTCCCATGGAGGTTGTAGACATCTCGCCTACAACTTCAGTGTTGAAGTCCTGAGAGACACTCTGAATGGCAGCCAAACTCACATCCTTAGGCCACTGACCTTTAACGTACTCCTCAAACCCACAGTCAGGAACTCCAAGAATCAATCCTAACTCAGTGCTTGAGAAAAGATGGGTTTCCTTATCTAGTTTGAAGGAGGCTTGCACAGCATGAGGTTTCTCAGTGATGGTGAGGGATGTGTAGAACTGACGGAGCAGATGATCATTTACCTGTTCAGCGGAGCAGAACAGCTTTTCCCAGCCTTGGAAGTGAACCATATCAACCAGTACTTCCATTCCATTGTTGATCAAGAATTGGGCGTTGAATATCAGGTCCCTGATGATCACCCTCTTTCCCAGAGCTTTGCCTTCAGCAATTGATTTTGGAGCTTTCTTGGCTCTGGGTGGTTTTGCTGCAAGACTCCGAGTGCGAGGGCGAGAGAGAGAGGCTTCATTTTTTGTCTTTTTGAGGGGGGGCTCATCGGATTCCTCAGAGACGACGGTTGACGACCGTCGAGGGGTAGATCGAGCCTTTCGTTTGATGATTGGTTCATCCTCGTCTTCCATTGTCAAGTCTGTTACATACAGACCTTTTCCCTTCTCCTTCCTTCGACTTTCTTCCTCTATTTCCTCTAGAACATTTGCAACACCCAGATCTGTTGGCGTCGTGGCCGAGGCGGTGCCTTCAGACTTAGTTTCTTGTGGGACTACCTCAGGCACTGCCAATTTTGGAGCAGAGTTGGAGTCAGGGACAGAGCTAGGGTTAGGGTTAGGTTTTTATGGAGAGGGCTCTGTAGATGGAGGCGGACTGAGGAGCTTTACTGTGGAAGGAGTAGAGATTTTTTCTGTGGAGGTGTTGGAGGAGGTGTGAATGGGTGTGACCGGAGGGGTTTTAGATTTGGCCGGAGATGGTGTGGGTGTCTTTGTTTTGGCTGGCTTTGGTGAGGGAGTTTTTGATTTGGCTGGTGATGGAGAGGGTGAATTTTCTTTGGCCTGCGATGGGGAAGGTGATTGGATTTCTGCAGGATATTCGATGGCAACTCCTATGGCGGCCAGTATTCTTCTTATGGTTTCAGGGCTCTCTTTGCCTGTGAGAGAGATGGAGTTTGTGTTCACCATTGCTGAGAGCTTTTGAGGTTTGAGGGTTTGTTCTTGAGAGGATTTGAGGGCGTGAAGAAGAAGACTCAAGAGTATTCTCTTTTTATATTCAGACGTCTGCAAAAGCATCTTTTCAAATTTCAAATCTGCAATTTTCCTTGTGTGAATTTATTTCCATAAATTCGCCAGTTGGTTGCCGCAATTTTCTCCAATCAAAATCCTTCCATTTTCATCATGAACCTTGGGAGAAAAACTACCATTATTGATCTGTACCTCCTGTCATTTCATACGGCGCTAATAACCATAAAGTTCCCACTTGCAGATTTCAGAACACAACCTTTTCACCTTTCCTTCCTTATCTGATGTCGATGGTGTGTGATGGTTGGGGTAATGTTACCAGAAAGGGTACAAAGAGAACATCACACGAAAGTAGCACATATAGCATGAATTTTAATAATTTTATATCATGGCGAGTGAGTCCAGTTGTGAATGAATAAACAGGGCTCATAGGACTATCATCCATGAAGGCTAAGGGTGGCTGTAGATTTCCTCTATCCTTTGGGCTTATATTGTGGGTTCAGTACATCAAGAGGAATCTTTTGGGCTAGAAATAAGACCTTTGCTCAAAGTAACATGACATCAATTGAATACAGTGATTGGTAACTTTCCTAAGCATGAATAGTACTAGCATGCGGCACAAAAGACACAAATTCATATCATAGGAAATCAAGAGTGACCATGCTTCAAAAGATCAAGTGCAGAATGAATAAATTAGCTAATTTCTCCAATCATTGGGGGTTTTATAGAAGAGCAAGATCATTCGAGAGAAATCATACCTAATCTTAGTCGTAGCTTCTCGAAAGGGGCCTTATTTAGTGGCTTTGTGAATATGTCTGCGATTTGATCCTCAGACCGAACGTGCTCCATAGAGACGATTCCCTTTTCCATACAATCACGTAGAAAGTGATGTCTAATATCAATGTGCTTGGTCCTTGAATGCTGCACAGGATTTTTAGAGATATCAATAGCACTTGTGTTATCACATAAAATAGGAACGTTACCTAGAGTAATACCAAAATCACTTAGCTGTTGTTTGAGCCATATGAGTTGAGAGCAAAAAACAGCTGCGGCTACATACTCAGCTTCAGCAGTGGAGAGAGCAACTGTGGTTTGTTTCTTGGAAGCCCATGACACAAGACATGGACCTAGAAATTGAGTCATCCCAGAGGTGGATTTCCTGTCTGGCTTGAAACCATCGAAGTCTGCATCTGTATATCCTAGTAGTTCAAGACTTCCTCCTCTTGGGTACCACAAGCAAAGATCGTTCGTTCCTCTTAAGTACAGAAAAATCCTCTTCACTGCAGTGACATGTGTTTCTCTGGGGCTTGCTTGAAATCTAGCACAAAAACACACACTTTGCATAATATCAAGCCTACTGGCAGTTAGATAAAGCAATGAGCCTATCATTCCACGGTAGACTTTTTTATCAGCTTCCTTCTTGTCTGCATCAATTCCTATTGTGTCATTTGGAGACATAGGAGTGGAACAATCCTTGGCATCTACCATCCCAAACTTTCTGATGCATTCCCGGAGGTACTTTTGTTGATGAACCTTTGTTCCTTCTTCAGTTTGGACCACTTGTAATCCCAGAAAGAACTTAAGTTCTCCCACCATGCTCATTTCAAATTCACTTTCCATCAGTTTGGTGAACTTTGTAACTAGTTGCTCGTTGGTGGAACCAAAGATAATGTCATCAACATACACTTGCACTACCAGAGTGTGCTTACCTTCCTTCAGTAGGAATAGAGTCCTGTCGACTTCCCCTCTGACATAACCATGGGATAAGAGGAACTGAGAAAATCTTTCATACCATGCGCGTGGAGCCTCTTTAAGACCATAGAGTGCCTTATCAAGGATGAATACATGATCGGGATTGGAAGGGTCTGCAAAGCCAGGTGTCTGCGCAACATACACCTCTTCTTTGAGAACACCATTCAAGAAGGCAGTCTTTACATCCATTTGTTGCAACTTGAATCCATGATGAGCAGAGTAAGCAATCAAAAGACGTATAGCTTCCAACCTTGCAACTGGAGCGAAAGTGTCATCATAATCAATTCCTTCTTGCTGGTTATAACCCTTAACAACCAGTCTAGCTTTGTTCCTCGTAACTTGTCCCTTGTCATCCATCTTGTTTCTAAAAACCCATTTGGTGCCAATGACGGATCTATCCTTAGGTCTGGGAACCAGTCTCCACACTTCGTTTCTCTCAAATTGATGAAGCTCTTCTTGCATAGCATTTACCCACTCTGGATCTTTTAGAGCTTCTTCAATTGTCTTTGGTTCAACTACAGAAACAAAAGCACAAAAAGCATGAAATATAGGATTTAAGGTTAGGATGGAACAATCCTTCGAATTTGGATCAACTGATGTATCAGAAGTTGAAGCAGAAGCACAGTTGCACACGTAGTCCATGAGTCTTGATGGAGGACCATGGATACGAGTGCTGTGACGAGTTCCTCCTACTTGACGTTCTTCAACATCTGTTTGTTCCTCGTTAGGGATATGTTCCCCCTGAGATCCAGATACTTCATCCAGTGCGCTTTCTGTCTGAATTTGATCATTGTTTGCTTCTGTTGAGAGAGTTCCTTGTACTTGGTTGTCTTCTTCACTGGGATCCTGTACATAATTTTCCAAGAGTTGAAAATGTTCCTTGTCTTCTTCAGTTAGGGGAAGGACATTTGAATCCTGCACAAGGGTACCAGCCATAATACTTTCATCAAAGACTACATGTATACTTTCCTCAACCTTTTTGGTGAGTATCCAACGAAGGTTCCTTCGTCACTCCTTGGATCAAACTTTCCCAGACTTTCCTTCCCGTTGTTGTGTACAAAACATTTGCAACCAAAAACTCTAAGATGTGAAACATTATGCTTTCTTCCCCTAAACAATTCATATGGGGTTTTCTCTATCATGGGCCCTAGCATTGCACGGTTGAGCACATAGCAAGCAGCATTCAGTGCCTCAGCCCAGAAGTTCCTAGGAAGACCACTTGCAATCAGCATTGTTCTTGTCATGTCTTCCAGTGTCCTGTTTTTCCTCTCAACCACTCCATTTTGCTGTGGAGTTCTTGGAGCAGAGAAGTTATGATTAATTCCTTTGGTCCTGCACAGGGAAAGGAACTGAGAGTTTTCGAACTCCATTCCATGGTCAGTACGAATAGACTTTAAGTGTAGACCTAACTGATTTTCAACAGCATGCAACCAATACTTAAACTCATCAAACACATCTTCCTTAGATGCAAGAAAGATCGTCCATGTGTACCTGGAATAATCGTCCACTATGACAAACACATATTTATTTCCTCCACGACTCTGAGTACGCATAGGCCCACACAGATCCATGTGGATGAGTTCCAGAGGTTTGGAAGTACTTACCTGTTTCTTCGATTTGAAGGATGATCTTACCTGTTTTCCTCTTGTACATGCTATGCATACCTCTTCAGCAAGACTGTCTATCTTTGGTAGACCTACCACTAGGTCCTTGTTGTGAAGTTTGGATAGAAGTCTGAGGCTAGCATGTGCAAACCGTTTGTGCCATAAGTTTGATTCCTCAGTTTGGCCAGTTAGGCATAGTTCCTCTTCTGGGATGAAAGAAGGATCCACTTTGTATAGATTGTTTTCAGTAATGTCTCTTAGAAGAACCTTCCCTGTCTTAACATTCTCAACCAAACATTCATCAGTAGTAAAGACAACCCTATTTTGACCATCCTGGCACATTTGACGTACACTCAACAGATCAAAAGTAAGGTTGTCTACAAGAGTAACGTTATTCACAAAGAGTTTGTCAGAAATTCTTACCTTTCCCACTCCTACTACTTCACCCTTACTGTTGTTCCCAAAGGTTATAGAACCCTTGGTTTGTGGATGGAGAGATATGAACCAGTCTTTGTTCCCTGTCATGTGAATCGAGCAAGCGCTATCTATATACCAAGAACATTTCTTCCCTCCATCCTGCAAGTAAAAGATTAGTTTTTACGAACCCAGGCAAGCTTAGGCTTACCTGGATTAGAAAAGACCCTTCTATTTCTTGGTTCATTAAGGACAATTTTTATCCTAGGAGTGTTCCTAACATTGGATTGTTGCCTGGAATGGTAAGCTCTTTCATCATCTTTCCTTTTAAGACTACAGTTCTGTTTGTAGTGGCTTGCTTTACCACAGTACCAGCAAACTTTGTGATTCCATAGATTCACATACTTGCTTTGACCTGACCATATGGGTTTATTGTTAATCCTTGATTGAAAGTCCATCTGTACCGGTTTGATGTTCTGAACTTGTTTAAGCCACATGTGGTAAGCCTTTTGTCCATCAAACCAGACTTTCTCCTCACTATTCTTGAGCCTTTTTCCCCCCTTGGATCCACTGTGGGAGCAACCAGAGTTGGATCCACCACAATGTTCCTCGTAAGAAGAAGGAGTTCGAGTATCTGAGGGAATGTTACTAGTTTGGGAACCTAGAGGCTTTCTGTACCGTAGTCCAGTACGAGGTACAAATCGTTTGGAGAAGTCATCCTTTTGTTTTTCAATCTTGGAAGCAACATACTCATCCAGCCAGATCTTCTTTCTTTCTTCCTCACTTCCCTTTAGATCTACTGCTTCTTTAGTTAACTTAGAGTTACTCAGTTTTAACATAAGAATTTCTGATTCAAGCTTAGTAACTTTATTGTTAAGGGAAGTGATGGTAGATTGATAGGTAGGGCAGGACTTGCATACATCTGGGGAAGGGAATGAAACTTTCTCAAGTTTGGTGACTTTTGAAACCCAAAGCTTGTTTTCTTCAACCAAGTTAGAGATGGTTTCATTCCTTTCTTCCAGAAGTAAATTTAGATTTCCATTTTCCTCCCCTAAGGACTTTATAGCTTTTATGATCTGAGATTTGGTTCTGGTAAGTAAAATGGAGTCGAGTTCAGAATCAGTTACCTCATCTTCCGATTCTCCTCCAGCGGCCATAAGACACGTTTCCTTTGAGATATATGTAGAGTCATCATCTGAGTCAGACGCACCCCATGCAACTATCATGGCTTCCTTTCTTTCCCGAGCAGGGACATGTGCTTCTCCTATCTTCTTCTTGAAACAGTTCCTTGCAAAATGTCCTTTCCTTTGGCAGTGATAGCAGACAATGTCTTTGGCATCTTTGTTCCCATCAGTGGAACGTTGCATGTTGCGACTTCCTCTCCAGACTTTGCGAAATGCCCGAGTGATAAAGGCAATTTCTTCATCACCATCTTCATCCTCATCATCTTCCTGAGCAAGGTCGAAAGCCTTTTCAACCTTTAAAGCAATGCTTTGTGATTTTTCAGATTTTTCACTTTCTCTTCTAGAGGCCTTGCTTTGTTGAATGCCTGCATTGCTCTGAAGTCGAGCAACCAACTCCTCCAGAGTAATGTTCTTAATGTCGTTTTGTGCCTGAAGAGCCAGAGAAAAGGCATCCCACTTTGCTGATAATCCCTGAAAAAATTGATGAGTAATCTTCCATTCAGGAATTGTTTCTCCTAGAAACTCCAATTGACCTACATATCCCTGAAATTGAGAGTGAAACTCATCAAGAGATTCATTCTTTCCTTGAACAGTGCTATCTTACTCCTTAATGAGTGCGAGAATCCTGTTCTTCTTGATATCTTCATTTCCCTCATACATCCTTTTGAGTGCATTGAAGATATCATGGGCAATTTTGTAGCGGAGGACTTTTCTTTGATCAGAAGGACCTAGAGCTGCGAGCATGACTTTCTTGGCTCGCATGTTGAGTTCCAGCACCTTGTAATCAGCGTCTTGATAATCAACCCTCGACTTTAATTTGACTCCAGTGGGATCAGTAGGATCAAGAATTTTGATATCACCAAACTCTACCACTTTCCACATCTGTCCATGAAGCGAACAGATATGCGACTCGATCTGTTCCACCCAATAAGAGAATTCTCCGAATTTGAGCACCGGGGGTTTCCAGAACGAATCATTGATGGCAGTTTGTGAACCCATACTTCCTGCAAAGCTAACACAAATCTAGAGACCAGGCTCTGATACCAATTGTTGGATCGGTTAGCACAGTTACTTCCTAGGGAACAATAGGTATTGTTCCTCAGGAGGTATAGCAGCGGAATAATAATATGCAAGAAGTAAACTTTGACACAAGATTTAGAGTGGAAACCTCAACCTTTTTGTGTTGAGTAAAACCACCACCTTCAAGCTTCTCACTTGAAGGATTTAGAAGGGTGTACTTATCTTATTGATTTCTTGTTCGTCACAAAAGAGAGCTCGGATTACGATCACGAATCACTCCTCTCACTCGAGCCCGAACTCAACCGCTAAGCCTAAGGATCACTCTTCTTCTTCTTCTCTGAATATCTCAGCCGTGTAACTTCAATCAATGCGTACCTTAATTCCTATGTCTAAACCTAGCTTTTATACTAAGATAGTCTAGGTTAAAAACAAGGAAATAAATCTATAAGGAAATAATATCTTTTAAGAAAAGATAATATTTCCTTCCATAAAAACTTATCCGCCCAACTGCCAAGATTACAATCTTCTTCGAATATATCTTCAATCAGATCTTTCCTTAAAAACTCATTCCTTTATCTTGCTCTCTTTCCGATCGAGCTTTCCTAAAATAGAGCACCGCTGTGTAACGTTCCTTTCTCAGCAACGATCCTGAAACACTCAGACAGTTCATTAGCAGAATGTTTGTCTCCATTCAAAACATGAAGGAACCTCAACACAAACCAAATATATAAGCCCATAAGTTCAGTTAGTTAAGATAAACTTGGGAAGCCACGTCATATATATAGACCTTACAGAATTTGTTGAGCACCCTCACGCAACCCAGGCGTTCCTTCAGCCATTGAAGATGGGTTCAGTTGCAGAAAATAAGGGACTTTATGTCTGTTGAATACAATTAAAGATATCAACTCCATTAAATCGAATTTGGTTGTTTAATTAGGATTTCTGGAAAAAGAATCATAAGATAATCAACCTTTGTGTGATGGAAACGCCCATTAAAGACATCAACTCCTACTGAATCCTGCAAACACGAACAAACTGAACTCAGTTTCTGGAAAAAGAGAGGAGAAAATCAACCTTCCTTTGTTTGACAACTTCTATGGCAAAATCGTTGAATCATTGAATAGAAGGATTTTCTTAAGGCTAATTGTTTGAATGGGTACCTCGTATGGATTTTGCATTTGGAGTTTTCTTTTCTCTTCACACAATCCCCCACAAGGCCACAAGACATTTAGTGAATATAACTCAAATGGAGGAAGTGGAAGTGGTGGGCAGGTATCACAACGTGGGAAGCCTAAGAATAGTTTCTAAGAGTTGGTTAGTGGAATAAGTGGTTTTACTGTGTTGGAGAGTGGGGTAGAATAAATTTTATTCACTGAAAAATAATGAAAATAAATTACACAAGCCTCCCTCAAATTGTGACAAGTGGCGCAAATTTTTGTGAAGACATGACTTCAGGTTTAACATTGTATGTAGTAGATTAGAAAATGGATCATACCGGGAGAAACTAAACTCATCCTCTTTTCTGCTAACTCATCTGCAAAAAGAATTATATTTGAATGGATTAGAAAATAGTGGATTTTTTTTTCACAAGGGTAGATGAACGATGAGAAACATATTTTATGTTTACCTAGTAAATTCCACCTTTATTTTTTATGCCACGGAACAGAAGTAATAGACGTACAGATGGATATTGGCCAAATCTTTATATACAAAACTAAAAGCATGCAAACACACCAGCGCAAGATCAAATCTGGTCAACACTTGTTTTTATCTTACTCTACTTCTTAGGCTTCTTCAGTAAACATGTGTTTTTCTATATATAAAAAATCATATCTCCTCAATAGAATCCATTTCTATGAAAATACAATTAAGGTAGCAAGACTACTATGAACAATGAGGTATTTGATCAACCAAATCAACTTCTATTAGATCAAATGTTTATCATTGCCTTTCTAAGTTATAACAGTGCCTTGGAAGCCCAATCTGTTAGTTATTGATTTTGTTAGTGTGACGCCAGCTTTCTGTTAGATACATCAGCAGCTCCTAGAGCATCTTTGTTAGTTACAGAATGTGAGGAAGTATAAGACATGATGTTAGCAGCTTTTGTAACTTGTTTTACAAAGCAATAAAATTCTGATTATGAGAGGTTTCCTTTTCTCTTCCCTTTCTCTGAGTGTTCTTGAGTGTGTTTGGTTGTGTGATTGATGATCTTCTCAGATCAACATGGTATCAGAGAAGTGATCGAAGATCATGATCGCGCACTGCATCTGCTGTCTTCTCTCTCAGTGATCGGTGTAGTTGTTTCTCTCTACTGAGCAGCTCATCTGATTTTCTCGACTTGAAACCCTAGAATCTGTGATCTAGGATTTCTTGTCTGTCTCTATCTCCTCTATTTGTCTGTGATTGTTGTGATCTCTCTTCTCTCTCACTCTGTCGTCTAGTAGTTATTCATCAGGTGAATGGACGGTGATCGATCTGGTGAACGCTCTGGAGAATGGCGTCGTGAGTTCATCACAACAATGGATTTGCAAAATCCTCTGTTTATTCATCCTTCTGACAACTTCGGGATGATTCTGACGTCTATCCAACTCATCGGTGACAACTATAGGCGTTGGAAGCGTGCAATTGGGAAGGCGTTGTCTGTCAAGAACAAACTTGGATTAGTAGAAGGATCTGTGACAGAAACTGCAGAAAACTTTGTGTTGTGGCACAGATGTAATGATATGGTTAGCTCCTGGATCTTGAATACTGTCTCCAAGGATATATATGCTACTCTTGATGAATTTGATACGGCAAAGCAAATGTGGGAGGATCTTGAGGAAAGCTATGGTCAAAGAAATGGTCCACTCCTTTTCCATATCAAGAAAGAACTTCAGGATTGCAGTCAAGCTACATCTTCTGTCACAGATTACTTCACAAAACTTAAAGGCTATTGGCAACAATTATCTGGATTAATCACCCCTATAAGATGTACTTGTGGAAAGTGTGAATGCAACCTGAATGAAAAGATGGATGCCACTGAGAATGAGGATAAACTCATGAAGTTTTTAATGAGACTTGGAGATCAATTCTCAGCTGCTAGGAGACAATTCTTGTTATCTACTCCTTTGCCTTCTGCTAGTCATGCTCACTCTCTTTTGTTGCAAGATGAACTGAGTAAGAAATTGACTATTGGCATAACTAAGGTGGATGATAAGCGGTGTTTTACATACCGCAACTATGGATTATTAGCTAGTTTTGTATAGGATTATGTTACTTGTTCCTATGTAATCTGTATCATGGAGCTGTTCGAGAGAAGATTTACATATGAGATTCCAAGAGATGATACAAGCATTGGAAGCATTGAAGCATAAGGAAGAAGCTGCTGGAGACGAAGACGAAGACGAAGACTTGAAGAAACCAGCAATTCTGCCTCAGACAACAAGCCGCACCCGCGGGTCTCAAGCCGCGCCCGCGGGTCTCATCCTCAGGCAAGAATTCGGAAAAGCTAAAACCGCACCCGCGGGTCTCAAGCCGCACCCGCGGTTCTCACCTTCAGCCAATCCATTCGAGAAAGATCAAGCCGCGCCCGCGGGTCTCAAGCCGCACCCGCGGCCCTCTGCCATCCAGAAGAAGCTGAAGAAATCCAAAACCGCGCCCGCGGCTCTCAACCCGCGGGTGCGGTTCCTCGACAGAAGAATCAAATTGAAGTCTTTGCCATTTGAAGTAATTTGTGTTTAATTTTGTAACTTTCCATACGTTTTTTAGACCTTAATTAGGCTGTTACATCTGCTAATACTATATAGGTAGTGGATGATCATTCTTGATCATCTAACCTTTGTTTTTGCTTAAGTTTTTGGAAGAGTTTTCACAAACTTATGAGTTGCTAAAGTTCCTTTGTTTCACTTGGCGTTTGAAGCTTTTGGATTCAACAAGTTGTGAGTTTATCCTTTCCCTTTGTCTAACTCTTTGATTGTCTCAACTCTCTTGTTTGTATTGTCGATGAACTAGATTTACTACTTTAGATTGATCACCTAAGTTAGTTGTGTCTTGTTCATATTGCTAGAGTTTGATACTTCTAGTTGAATTATCATACTTGTTGTGTAGCACAATCTATTTGCATGAACTAGTTGTGATTGTTAATAGAGAAGAGAGTTGAGTACATGTCGAGTATCCGACTAGTTGTCCATGATATTGCATGTATCTATCTATTCCTGAATGCATTGCTACTTTGTTATTGAACTTTGATAGTTTCGAGGTTATAATCGAGTAAGGGTTATTAGGACTAGTTGGACTAATAACTATTCAAGAACAGGAATTAGAACGATCACTTGAGAACTTGACATAGGGGTAAAAAGGATTCTAAGATCAACTTGTTAATCTAATTGTGGATAATCGCTAATTGAAACACTTCGCTTAATCTTATTATAATCGAGTTGACTTTCGATACTTCGTATCAAAACCACAAAAAAAAACCCCCCTTTGGTTACGTTTATTGATTAGTCATTGTGATAACTTAAAAATTTGATAAACTGATTCTCTTGGGATTCGACCCTTACTTGCGTACTATATTACTTAGTTTGCATGTTAGGATTACTTGACTTGGCACACGACAAATTCGCCTCGTCAAATTTGGCGCCGTTGCCGGGGAATCAAATTTTCTTATTTTTAAGTTCTTATTTTGACTAACTTTTGTGTGGACTAGTGAACGGTCAACACCCGTTCTACTAAAGGAATTGACGGTTCTTCTTTTCGTTTATCCAAAAAAAAAAAAAAAAAGAGAAAAAAAGAAAAGAAAAGGAATTGACGGTTCTACTTCTACCCTTCTCCATCTCAGATTTCATCTTCTACCCTTCTCCATCTCAGATTTCATTTTCTACCCCATCTACGTACCCCACAACCACACTCTCCCACCTCCCTCTTCCGCAACCGCACCCGCGGCTCCACAACCGCGCCCGCGGCTCCACAACCGCGCCCGCGGCTCCCCCCCCTCGCCAGAAATCAGACAAAAGCAAAAACCGCACCCGCGGCTCCCAACCCGCGCCCGCGGATTTCGCCTCTGTCGTCCATTGTTTGCTGATTTCAGTAAGTTGTTCTGACAACCGCACTCATCGTTGTTGATTTTCTTACGCCTCGGGGCGGGCTTTTGCTATTGTGCTGCTGCTGCTGCTTGGTATTTTTGTGTGCGGATTTGTGGTAGCATTTGGTTTGTGTATACATTTGATGGCTGCAGCAGGGACGTCTCGAGGCCACAAAAATGGTTTGTGGCAACAACAGGTTCAGACGATGAACCAAAATGTTAAGAGGCTGCAGCAGTCGGTGGATGACTTACGGCTCGACATGCATGCTCGTTGGCCCGAATATCCAAACCGGGATGACCCGGATCAGTGAGCTTCTTTCTCTCTTCCTCATTATTTTTCTATGTCTTACACACTGAGGGCATTGTGCACTACAAGTATGGGGGAGGGAAATTAGTTCATTGCTTATCCTAGAGTAGTTTTATTTCATTGTCATTTCCATTCGGTTTTATTTAATCAAGTTTGTACTTTGCATGGAATTAAAAACAGAAAAAGCCACAAAAATACGAAAAAAGGCAAATGAAAATCCTGGGATGGAAAAATCCATGCAATAAGCGGGTAGTTCGGCTTGCATTAGGCTTGGCAAAAAAGGACTTGAGGGCGGTAAGGAATGGTGAGATTGAAAATGAAATGAGTGGCTAGGTGAAAACCTCTTCGAGGCGCCTAGGCAAAATGAGTGACATGAGTGTCTTAGGACAAAATTTTTTGCATGATAACCACTATGGAAAACCAAACTTGATAGATTTCTTTCTCATCATATTGTTTGTATACTAAATGTGTTAGTAATTTGTAGTTTCTTTCTTTTTCATACTTCCTGAGATCTTTGAGTGATTATTGTAAAAGAGTAAGTTTCTTTTAGCTTACTCGGGGACGAGCAAGGTCTAAGTATGGGGGAGTTTGATAAGCGGTGTTTTACATACCGCAACTATGGATTATTAGCTAGTTTTGTATAGGATTATGTTACTTGTTCCTATGTAATCTGTATCATGGAGCTGTTCGAGAGAAGATTTACATATGAGATTCCAAGAGATGATACAAGCATTGGAAGCATTGAAGCATAAGGAAGAAGCTGCTGGAGACGAAGACGAAGACGAAGACTTGAAGAAACCAGCAATTCTGCCTCAGACAACAAGCCGCACCCGCGGGTCTCAAGCCGCGCCCGCGGGTCTCATCCTCAGGCAAGAATTCGGAAAAGCTAAAACCGCACCCGCGGGTCTCAAGCCGCACCCGCGGTTCTCACCTTCAGCCAATCCATTCGAGAAAGATCAAGCCGCGCCCGCGGGTCTCAAGCCGCACCCGCGGCCCTCTGCCATCCAGAAGAAGCTGAAGAAATCCAAAACCGCGCCCGCGGCTCTCAACCCGCGGGTGCGGTTCCTCGACAGAAGAATCAAATTGAAGTCTTTGCCATTTGAAGTAATTTGTGTTTAATTTTGTAACTTTCCATACGTTTTTTAGACCTTAATTAGGCTGTTACATCTGCTAATACTATATAGGTAGTGGATGATCATTCTTGATCATCTAACCTTTGTTTTTGCTTAAGTTTTTGGAAGAGTTTTCACAAACTTATGAGTTGCTAAAGTTCCTTTGTTTCACTTGGCGTTTGAAGCTTTTGGATTCAACAAGTTGTGAGTTTATCCTTTCCCTTTGTCTAACTCTTTGATTGTCTCAACTCTCTTGTTTGTATTGTCGATGAACTAGATTTACTACTTTAGATTGATCACCTAAGTTAGTTGTGTCTTGTTCATATTGCTAGAGTTTGATACTTCTAGTTGAATTATCATACTTGTTGTGTAGCACAATCTATTTGCATGAACTAGTTGTGATTGTTAATAGAGAAGAGAGTTGAGTACATGTCGAGTATCCGACTAGTTGTCCATGATATTGCATGTATCTATCTATTCCTGAATGCATTGCTACTTTGTTATTGAACTTTGATAGTTTCGAGGTTATAATCGAGTAAGGGTTATTAGGACTAGTTGGACTAATAACTATTCAAGAACAGGAATTAGAACGATCACTTGAGAACTTGACATAGGGGTAAAAAGGATTCTAAGATCAACTTGTTAATCTAATTGTGGATAATCGCTAATTGAAACACTTCGCTTAATCTTATTATAATCGAGTTGACTTTCGATACTTCGTATCAAAACCACAAAAAAAACCCCCCCTTTGGTTACGTTTATTGATTAGTCATTGTGATAACTTAAAAATTTGATAAACTGATTCTCTTGGGATTCGACCCTTACTTGCGTACTATATTACTTAGTTTGCATGTTAGGATTACTTGACTTGGCACACGACAAATTCGCCTCGTCAGTGGACATCACAACTTTAATGAACTCAAGAGGTGACAGCCGAAACAAGTATGATCCAGGTGCTAGGAAATCTGATAGAGGAGATAGACCAAAGAGAGAATGTGAACACTGTAAGGGCAATCACCCTACTGAGAAGTGTTGGGAGGTCATTGGCTATCCTAGTTGGCATTCCAAAAGCAAATACAAGCCTCAAATGGAGAAGTTTGGCAGTGATCAGAAACAGAAACACTTCAAAGCAAATGCCAGCAACAGCAACTCAGAAAATCAATCCTTGTTTCACAATATGAGTAAGGAGAATTAAGATATGGTAAGCAATTTCTTGAAGTTCATGGAACATCAAAAGGAGAACATTTCTGATTCTAGCTATGCAGGTATGATCTCTTCTTGTTGCAATGTTTCTGAGCACAAAAATATTTGGATTCTAGATAGTGGAGCTACAGATCATATGGCTTGTGATATCTCTTTCTTTTCTAATCCTAAACCTATACCTCAAAATAGAAATATTCATCTCCCAGATGGGAGCATGAGTAAGATCACCCACTCTGGCAATGTTCACCTCTCCAAAACACTTAGTCTCACAAATGTTCTTTATGCCCCAAATTTCAAATTCAACCTTATCTCCCTGAGCCAACTCATTCATGACACCAATTGTTATATTTTCATTTTTTCTGACATTTGTGTTATTCAGGACCCTGTAAGGATGACAGTGATGGCAGCTGGTAGGGAAATTGGTGGCTTGTACTACCTTTTCTCTGAGTCAAGAATGAAGGATGCTCTGGAGAAAATCCCTCAAGTATACTTTGATAAATTCTGTGCAACTGCACCTGTCTTACCAATGTTTTTACCAAACACTTGTAACTTTGAACCTAATGCCTTATGGCATCTGAGACTTGGACATGCTCCTATGGAGAAACTCTTTCATGTTCCCAGTATTGACTCTTTCATAAGCAAACAATCTGAATTAACCTTCACTGTTTGTCCTCTTGCTATACAAACTAGACCTTCTTTTCCTAATAGCTTTTCTCATGCTAGTAATGTGTTTGAGATTATACACTGTGATCTATGGGGACCTTATGACACTGCTACTTACAGTGGACATAAGTATTTTTTAACCTTGGTTGATGATAAATCTAGGAGTGTGTGGGCTTTCCTGATGAAACACAAAACTGAGACCCCAAGTCTTCTTAAGGAGTTTATCCTTCGAGTTCAAACTCAATTTCAAGCCAATGTCAAGATTCTTAGGACTGACCAAGGCACATAATTTTTTAATTCTGATGTCTCTTCTTTTCTCGGTGCTATGGGTATCCTTCATGAGAGCTCTTGCACTGCTACCCCTCAACAAAATGGGAGAGTTGAGAGGAAACACATATACATTCTTGAAATGGCAAGAGCCCTAAGACTTCAAGCTTCTCTTCCAATCAAATTCTGGGGAGATTGTGTCTTAACTGCCACTTACCTTATAAACAGACTTCCTTCTTCTGTTCTCCATCATAAAACTCCTTATGAAATTCTATTCAACTGTCCTCCTCTTTACTCCACTCTAAAAGTATTTGGGTGTCTTTGTTATACTTCCACTTCTCCTGTTTCTAGGAAGAAGTTTGACACCAAAGCTGAACCTTGTGTGTTCATTGGTTATCCTTTTGGATTCAAAGGTTACAAGGTGTATAATCTCCATTCTCACAAAACTAGTGTCAGTAGAGATGTTAAGTTTGTGGAACATTGCTTTCCTTTCTCCAAATCTATCCCCGCACCAAGCTCTCCTACCACTGATCACACTCACTCTCAAGTGTGTGACAACACTTCTGACTTTCCTATTTTTCATTCCATTGAACCCTGGTTCACAGATCAAAATATTGATCTCAATCCTCCCACTACTACTGATTCCCTAGATACTTATTCTCCATCTCCTGTATCTCCCACTTTTGATCCCATTCCTCAGATTACGAATCCCCACCCTTCATCCACTACTACTATCCCTCTTGCCCCTACTCGAGCTTCTTCCAGAGTGTCAAAACCTTTAGTATGGCTCAAGGACTATGTGTGTCCAGTCACTTCAATGAACTCCACTGTCTCACCTCATTCTGGTAAGACCTCACCCTATCCTATTTCTTCTTACATTGACTACACATCTTCTTCTTGTTCCGCTGCCTATCACAAGTTCATAGGAAATGTGGCTACACTAGCTGAACCAATGTCAGTGACAGAAGCCTTGCAGCAACCTGAGTGGTACAAAGCTATGCAGACAGAGTTAGAAGCTTTAGAGCACAATTGCACTTGGGAAATTATACCACGACCATCTGGACAATCTGTGGTGACTTGCAAATGGTTGTTCAAAATAAAGTTTCACTCTGATGGCACTCTTGAGAGATATAAGGCCAGACTGGTTGCTAGGGGATTTTCTCAAGTGGAAGGTGTTGATTATGGGGAGACCTTTGCTCCTGTGGCCAAGATGATCAATGTGCGTGCTCTCCTTGCTGTTGTTGCTGCCAAAGACTGGCATGTCAGTCAAATGGATGTCACCAATGCATTCCTTAATGGGGATCTTGATGAGGAGGTGTTTATGGAGCTACCTCCTGCTTATTCTGCTCTCAAGTCTGGTGCTTGCTCTCAGGGGGAGAAGGTGAGTGAGAGCAAACACAAGAGCAGTGTTGTTTGTAGACTCAAGAAGTCTTTGTATGGTCTAAAGCAGGCACCAAGGCAATGGTTTGCCAAGTTCTCTAGAGTAGTGAAGGATACAGGCTATGTTCAATCCAGAGCTGACTACTCCTTGTTCACCAAGAAGAAAGGACAACACCTTACAGCACTTCTGGTATATGTTGATGACATGATTATTTCGGGGAATGATTTGACTGAGATAAAAGAATTGAAGAATCATCTACACAAAAGTTTTCAGATGAAAGATCTTGGTGATCTAAGGTACTTCTTGGGTATTTAAGTTGATAGAACTGAGCAAGGCTTTCACCTAAACCAAAGGAAGTATGTGTTAGAACTTCTGAAAGAAACTGGAATGACAGACTCTAAGCCTGTTGCTACTTCCCTGGATCCCAGAGTTAAAATGGATCTCAAAGGAGAAACAAAAATTGTGAATGAAGGAGCTTACAGGAGACTTGTAGGTAAGCTCATATATCTTACTATAACTAGACCAGATATATGCTATGCAGTACGTTTTGGGCAAATAATCTCAATGGACTAAATCGCCTTAGGATGAGGTCAATCAATCGAAACAAGGCTAAAAAACTAGGACGACCTAGACAATTTAACCAAATGATGGGACGAGAGTAGGATGAACTTAGATAGACTGATAAGGATTACAAATACATGATGGGTCGTAGGATTAACACTTCCGTCGGTCGGATATCCTCTGGGACCTCGATATGACTTAAGCGACTACCATATTTGTAAAGGTTACAAAAAGATAAGTGATTTCGTGGAGAGTGTGTTGGATGTGTGTAGTTCTGATGTTGGAGGCTTCTTCCAAGGTCATATATATACTTGCATCAACCTTCCTAGAATGTCTTTGATTTGCTCATAAATGCTCTTGATTCCGTCTTTAATGTCCTTGATTGTGCTTGATTCTCTCTTTAAATGCCTTTGACTTTCCCTTTAATTGTTGATATAATGCTGATGACAATGAATGGAGAAATATTAGGCGAGATTTCCGGCGATCTTGGTGCGATTTGATCATTTAAGTATTTTGGGCGTCCATCTTGACTTCGGACCAAATGGAGGTCGTCTTGACGTAGGACCAGGTGGACTATGGTCGTCCTGACTTAGGACCAAGTGGACTATGGTCGTCCTGACTTAGGACCAAGTGGACTATGGTCGTCCTGACTTAGGACCGAATGGACAAGCGAAATCTGGGCCCAACAATTGCCCCAAATTTATCTTAGTCATTGTTGCAAGGCGATGGATGAGATCAATTTTCCAATCTTCGTGGACGGCGTCGCCTGGTGATTGAAATTGTTTGTGTTGACTAGTTGTGAGACGTTTGGTGAGTTGTGTGTAAGTTATAGCCATGTAAGGCGTTTAACTTTGTAAGTATGTGTTGCGCAACGTTGTTTAGTATTTAGGTACCGTGTTTAGGGGTTGTCACCCGTATTGTGTGTTTGTCATGACGTGTTCGTCCAGGGGAGAAAGCATATTGTGTTTTGCGTAGTTGTAGGTAGGGTGTCACCCGTACCGTATGTATTCTTTAAGGCAAGCGGTGTGCCGTTTTGTTTGATCCCCTGTGTCCAATCGACTGTGTATGTTAGCGCTTTGATGTATAGGAAGAAACCAGTTTGTTTGCTGCGGATTTGTAGGGTTGTTTCCATTGTATAAAATGGTAAAACCGTATGTCATCTCCTCGTGTACGGATCGATCGTGTAATGTAATGTAAAGGGTCGTCACCCGTGTGTATGTAAATGTAATATGACATGTCAAGTCGATTTGTTGGCGTGTGTCCACCGTGAGGCCATGATGTGATGGCTTTGTGTGCGTCAACCTGTGAAGATTCTTCATGTACCTCGTAAGACAAAAAAGATATGACAAGACTGGTGCTCGTCTTTTTCGTTAGTCCTCCAATTGTCACATTAGTAAGACTTTGCAAGACCATATATTATATTTAGAAATGACACTCATGTGATTGTAGGTTGACATGTAAAGGTCAATTATTTTGTAATTCAGAAAGCATAATTCATGTAACGAGTGCAAGTAGTAAAAAACGGTAAGATGTAATGAATTACTTAGAAATGATATGGATGAAACCTATTGCTCCTTTGATGACGGGTTGTCCTTTCATGGTCATCTTCATCGTGCTCCGAAAATTCTGTCTCATCTTGCATGTCTTCTTCGAGTCGGACTTGAGCCATTGCCTTAGCTTGAGCGTCTTCAAAGGTCTTGCATGGATACATTATCAAGTCTTTGTAGAGATCACTTCTTTCATAGAGCCCTCGACGCAACGCTTCTATAGAAGTTAGTACGTCACAGTCAAGGATCCCAACTTTCTCCCGATTGAATCGGTTCAAGTAGTTCCTTAATGTTTCATCTTGCCCCTGTATGATCTGATATAGGACACTGGACTGTCTCTTTAGTTTGCGACTACTGGCGAATTGGTTTTTAAATGAATCAACTAATTCGGAAAAAGAGGCGATAGATCCTCGTGGAAATAGCAAGAGCCATGTGAGGGCGGGCCCAGACAATGATGTCCCAAAACTCTTGCACATAACCGCCTCTCGGGTCTCACGGGGTACGGAGATAGCCATAAGCTTGTGCTTGTAAAGGGCGACGTGATCATCTGGGTCGCTGGTACCGTCGTAACTAATCATGTTTGGCAAGTGGAATTTCTTCGGGATCTCTGCCCCAGCGATTTCCTCGACGAACGGTGAATCCTCAAATCCATCCGGGGCTTCTTTCTCGATAGGACGAGGTACACCTGGGATCCGAGCAATTCGTCCATCCAAAGCCTTGAGACGCTCGTTGAGAGCTTGGTCTATGAGCATCCGAATGTTGCTGCTTAGCGGGACCTGCATTTCAGCGATAGATGTCCTAGGGTCGTCCAAGAGAGTCATGTCCACGTCCCCCATATTGAGCCTGGTTTGGACGTCAGAGATGTTTGCGGTCCTTCTAGTCCTAACCACATTGGACCTCGACGACTGTACCTGCGCTCTAAGAATTAAATTTTCACTCATTAGTTTACCATTAGATGCGGATAATGCTTCATAGCGTTGGCGCTGATCGAACATCTCCTAACGGAGTGTTTCCAAGGACTGGTACATCTGTCGCATCTCCACTCGGGTAGACTGGGAGATTTCCTCAGGGACAAGGTTGTCGTTGGACTTTGTCACCAGATCATCCTCAGTTTGGCCAGGTGTCTCTACGATCGGAATGCTTTCGAGATTGGGAACCGTAGGAGCCAAACCTTGAGCGAGAATCTCAGGGATCTCATTCACCATCTTGATTTGATTGCCGAATGACTTAGCTAAGACCTTGAAATCGATCGATTGCCCCACGGTGGGTGCCAAATTGTTTTGGGAAAATAATCTCAATGGACTAAATCGCTTTAGGATGAGGTCAATCAATCGAAACAATGCTAAAAAAACTAGCACGTCCTAGACAATTTAACCAAATGATAGGACGAGAGTAGGATGAACTTAGATAGACTGATAAGGATTACAAATACATGATGGGTCGTAGGATTAACACTTCCGTCGGTCGGATATCCTCTGGGACCTCGATATGACTTAAGCGACTACCATATTTGTAAAGGTTACAAAAAGATAAGTGATTTCGTGGAGAGTGTGTTGGATGTGTGTAGTTCTGATGTTGGAGGCTTCTTCCAAGGTCATATATATACTTGCATCAACCTTCCTAGAATGTCTTTGATTTGCTCATAAATGCTCTTGATTCCGTCTTTAATGCCCTTGATTGTGCTTGATTCTCTCTTTAAATGCCTTTGACTTTCCCTTTGATTGTTGATATAATGCTGATGACAATGAATGGAGAGATATTAAGCGAGATTTCCGGCGATCTTGGTGCGATTTGATCATTTAAGTATTCTGGGCGTCCATCTTGACTTCGGACCAAATGGAGGTCGTCTTGACTTAGGACCAGGTGGACTATGGTCGTCCTGACTTAGGACCAAGTGGACTATGGTCGTCCTGACTTAGGACCAAGTGGACTATGGTCGTCCTGACTTAGGACCGAATGAACCAGCGAAATCTGGGCCCAACACAGTACAAGTACTTAGTCAGTTCATGCACTCCCCGAATGATGAGCATTGGAGAGCTGCCAAACATGTACTCAGATATCTTAAGGAAGCTCCAGGACAAGGGCTGATGTTGTCAAAGAATTCTGACTTAAGATTGAGAGCCTTATGTGATGCTGACTGGCAAGGCTGTCCTATGACTAGAAGATCTCTCACTGGATTTTGCATTCTTCTAGGAAAGTCCCTGATCTCATGGAAATCTAAGAAACAATCCTATGTTGCTTCATCCTCAGCTGAATCAGAGTATAGAGTTATGGCTATGACATGTTGTGAGATAACTTGGTTGTGCAAGTTACTGGATGACCTCAGTATAGAGTCAAGAGAAGTGCAATTGGCATGTGATAATCAATCTGCCATTCATATTGCCAGAAATCCAGTTTTCCATGAAAGAACTAAACACATTGAGGTTGACTGTCACTTGGTAAGAGATAAGGTTTTGAACAAAGAAGTTGATCTTGGTTACATCTCAACTCGTGAACAACCTACTGATATCTTTACCAAAACTGTGAGTCATGATCTGTATATGAAGAACTTGAGCAAGCTTGGAGTTGTTAACTTGTTCAGGAACTCCTCACTTGAGGGGGAGTGTTAGTTATTGAATTTGTTAGTGTGACGTCAGCTTTCTGTTAGATACATCAGCAGCTCCTAAAGCATCTTTGTTAGTTACAGAATGTGAGGGAGTATAAGACATGATGTTAGCAGCTTTTGTAACTTGTTTTACAAAGCAATAAAATTCTGATTATGAGAGGTTTCCTTTTCTCTTCCGTTTCTCTGAGTGTTCTTGAGTGTGTTTGATTGTGTGATTGATGATCTTCTCAGATCAACACAATCTTTTCCATGTTTGATCATAAGAAAGAACAAAATCATATTAATGAGGATATCCTTATAGATTTGAAGAAATATTAGCATAAGAATGATGTGATGCATACAATTTACCTTCTTTAAAACAACAGAGAGAAGTTTTTTTAATAGGCATTTCGTCGAACACCTTGTAAGCCTCTATATTTGTAATTCAAACAAGAAAACTATTGACAATTAATATTGCATTCAATCAATAAATAATGGCAATTTGAACAACAAAACTGCATTCAAATATTTCATATATCCATAACAAATACAAGGTTAGAAAAATCGGCAAAAAATACACCAGAGAACAAAAGTTAGCTTGATCACCTGTCCTATTTGGAACAAGAAATCACCTTGAACTGTCAAAAACAGATTAAGGAATAGTCCCATCTGTTTTTGAAAAGCAATAAAAGAAATGCAGTTTAAAACGATTCTTATTTTTAATCGATGACAAGATATAATAAAGGAGTACTAGCTGAGTTATTTTGCCTGAGTTCATCAATGCATTGTAATCTCTAGTCTCCCTGAAAGTTATCTTATTTGAAATTTGAGAAGAGTGCTTCATATACATATCCATCTATCTATTGATGATATTTATTGCATCTATGTACATATACTGTTTTTTATCTGTTTCCGGGTCAAAATTGTCGTGCGTACTAATATGACTAAAATTTATTTATTTCTTGAAAAAACTAATGTTTAAACAAGGTTAACAGCCCAAATTACATAAGAATGGAGATCAGCTTCATGTCCATCACATTTCAGCCAAGGAATAGCGTTCTGACATCAGCATGTATAGCTTATGGTTAATTCTTATTAACAAAAGAGAACATGGTAATCTAGTCTCTGTATATACTAATTACCAAACAGAAACTTATTACAAATTAGTAGAACCACAAAATCAAGATCTGGTACTGTAATTAAGCTTGTTCAATAAGACAAATTGTAATCTAATGGATCAAATTGCGCCACCACTGTCAGTACTTCAAATTTGGCAGCATGTATTAATATTTCTTTGTCTTTTCCCTAAAATTCAAATTTAATGTCTCCATTCCATTAGAACCATGCATCTCACATACAAGGCTAGCTAAATTTGATGAACATCAAGCAAAAGAAAATGGTAGCACCAATCACAGATTCCCCTGCAACTGATGCATCGGTGTTGGAGAAGAAGAAGGCGAAGAGATGGTGGTGGAGATTGGTGGATGTCGAGGAGGCGAAGGGACAACTAAGTTTCTCGTTTCCTATGATTCTAACAAATGCTTCATTGTACATGATTCCTTTGGTGTCTATGATGTTTGTTGGCCAACTTGGTGAGATTCAACTTGCTGGTTCGGCTCTCGCCACTTCTTGGACAGCTGTCACCGGCCTATCTTTCATGGTCTAAGAACTATTCTTCATACTTAATTTGTGCCATGTGTTCATATGGTTTCTTATTATGTGTTCGGTAAATTCAAGCTTATACGACTTGAACATTATTATGTTAAATGAGGATGATTTTTCTAAGCTAACTCTTTTTTCGCGGAGAAGTTTAGCTTATTAAGTCTTGATAAGCATATCTAAGCTATTTTTAACAAAAACATTAATAAAGGATTTTTTTCACATAAGCTAGAATATAAGAGTTAACGAAAAAAAGCCCAAGTATTCATTCGGATCAGTGTTCTTACATGATCTTCGCTCCAAAATTATTTCATAGCTATGCATCATCTTCTAGAAAATAAAAATCACCAAGTTACTTGATGTTGTTATAATTGTTTCAAACTATTTTCTATGCAGATTGGCTTAAGTGGTGCGTTAGAGACACTTTGTGGGCAAGCCTATGGAGCTCAACTACACACTATGCTTGGAATTTACCTACAATCATCTTGCATCATTTCAGTCTTATTCTCCATTCTCATAGCCATAATGTGGTGGTATACAAAACCCATCTTGCTCTTACTTCACCAAACTACTACCATATCAAAAGAGGCTTCTTTATACATGAAATACTCCCTTCCTATAGTTTTTGCATATGGTTTTCTTCAAAACATACAAAGGTTTTTGCAAACGCAATCGGTTGTCTACCCTCTTATGGTCTACTCAGTCTTCTCATTGGCCATTCAAATCGCCATTGCCTATGTTTTCATACACTTAACTGGTCTTGGATTCAAAGGAGCTCCATTGGCGGTCTCTGTTTCCCTGTGGATAATGGTTTTGTTGTTAGCTCTCCATGTGAAGTTTGCTAAAGGAATTAGAGATACATGGCTTGGATTTTCACTTGAATCACTTAAGTACTTTTATACGACTTTGAAGCTTGCCATTCCTTCTGCCGCTACAGTCTGGTAATTGACAAAAAAACACTTTTGCTTCATTAGTTTTTACTATAGCGTGAGAATCATGTCAAAACAGCGTGTTCAAATACACACTAAGTTGTACACTTTCAACCAAGAAAAAGAAAGCATATGCATACATATTATTAAACTACATGATCTCACATTTCTCATTAGTGTATGAACACTCAATAAGAAACACTTTTACTTTCACTAGTTTTGTATGCGTGGATAGTCTACTCTCTAACATATACCACCACTTTTTCTCCTATATACTTCACCACTAGTTTTAATATAAGGTGAGGATCATATCAAAACGGCGTGTTCATATATGCGTACGCTTGTGTAATGTATATATATGAACATGTCGTTTTCGGGTTCCACACACGATCTTTTACATTGACACTAATACTTATATGTTATCTTCTTTCAGTTTGGAGTATTGGGCTTTTGAGATTATGGTGATACTGGCTGGCCTGATGCCAAATTCTGAAACAACCACTCCTCTCATTGCAATTTGGTAATGTTTCTCTAACTTTGGTCTTTCAAATTTTATTTCCTAAAGTCTTTTCCTTGACAAATTGGTGCTTATTTTTGGTAGTGTTCACACCCAAGCTATCACATTCATGATAACGATTGGATTGAGTGCTGCAGCAAGGTAATATAACTTTCAGAAAATTCTCATTTTCTCTAGTTTCCATAAATTCACTATGATAAAAACGATCTTAATTTGCGTATATAGTACGAGAGTATCAAACGAGCTTGGAGCAGGAAATCTGGAAAAGGCGAGAAATGCAATGTGGGTTACCCTAAAGCTCTCATTTTTCATGGCTCTAATGGTGGTTCTAGCTTTAGCCTTAGGCCGTAAAATATGGGTTGGTTTCTTCACCAACAACTCTAATATTATCAATGAATTTTCATCCATGATGCCTTTTCTTGCAATCTCCATTCTATTGGATTCGATTCAGGGCATCTTATCAGGTACATACTAGTTTAGTACTCGCTTCATATAAAATGTATATTTTATTTGTTTTGTCAAAAACTTGATTTTATTAGTATAACGATTAAACAGGGGTTAGCAGAGGATGTGGATGGCAACATTTGGCAATGTACACCAATTTAGCGGCATATTATATTATCGGAATGCCCATCGCTGTATTGCTTGCATTCAAGTTCAAATTATACACAAAGGTATATTATATTATCGGCATATTATATTTTTGCTATTCTCGCGTTACGCGAGAAATCAGGCTGCGTTTGAATAAAGTACCGGGCTGTATTTAGTAATGGACTAAATATATGCACATATAAGCTAAAATTTATACACATTCGTAATTTGAAATTTGTCCGCACAAACAAAAATAAATACATGCACATCTGATTTTAACGTGCATGTACATGCATTTTTTCTTGTGTGTGCTAACGAACAAAATATTTGTAATTCGAACGTTAATATATATTTGTATATGAATCTTTCACCTTTTGTTAATACCCCAGAGTATATCGGTATTTATTTTGATTTTCTTTAAATTTTCAGGGGCTTTGGATTGGATTGATATGTGCACTTGTTTGTCAGACTTGCACTCTGTTTCTCATTGCCACTATGAGGAAATGGAAAAGGATTGAGTTTTCCATGAATGAGTTGGAAGAAAATACTTCGATCAGTTTATGAGTATGACTACAAACATTTGTGATGCGAATATATAACGTGTTATGAATTCAATATGATATGTTGAGACCAAGAATGCGAATATATATTGTGTTATTAATTCAATATGATATGTTGAGACCAAGAATGTAAATTCGTAAATGAATTAAATCACTTTCGAACTTGTTTTCTAGCAATACGATATGAATACTTATTGTAAATACTGTATATAGAACAACTTTTCTAAGCCATTAAGTCTTGGTTTCATTTGTTAGTTTATAAGGTTTCACTACAAGAAAAATGGGATTCTGTGACGAACTTTCATATTAAGGGCGACGAAAACAATCGTCGAAAGTCGGAAACAATGATCCATGTCAAAGATTGATTAAAAAAGGAGATCGATGATGATTAATAAGTCGATAGTAGGATAATAAGAATCGTAGTTCCTTTCGCTTGACCCTTGTTTGTTGTGATTCTCTTCCTCTTCCCTCTTATTCAGAGTTGTATAGCTCTATATACTTTGTTCATTGTGTTTGAGTTAGTGTCTTTACCGGTGAATTTGTAGTTTGATCACTGACCTATATGTTACTAAAGGAAGATGTATTCTGGATTCTGCCCTTTATGATTCTCAAGTTGTCATTCTCAAACTGCATGTTTTCTGTTTTATGTTTTTTGCTTTTTGATTTTCTGATTTTGTTGTTGTTGTTGAGTAATGTTGGAAATGAGTCAAGAGGTATAGTCGAGCCCATTGCTAGATGATTGAGTCCAGTCCAGTGATTGGCCCATTACACCTGCAACGGTCACAAATCCAGAACCTTCTCCTGTAGTATGCAGCTGCCACCTTAGATACTTTGTATAGTTGTCCTATGGGACACTTGGCGGCAGATCCATCATCTATGTAATGATATATATTGTTGTAACCTTTGATGAGAAAAATGCGAAATTATCTTCTAGCAATATTGTATTATGGTATCAGAGCATAAGGCAAACGCCTTGCTGATCCACCATGCCTAACAACGAAGCTCTCATTCAAAGCCAAACAATGGCAGCTCAACCTCCACACACCTCCCTTCCCTCTTTTTCTTCCTTTATCACTGTGAAGCTGTCTTCAGAGAACTTCCCCTTATGGAAGATGCAGGTGCAGCCCTATCTCAGAGCCCAAAAGCTCTTCGAGGTCGTCGACGGGTCTCGTCCTCGTCTAGATCCACTTTCAGAAGGCTACTCCGACTGCACCACTGCAGCGGAGGTCTGGAACCAGGTGCACGACCTCTTTGTTGTCCGCTTGTCGGCTCAGATAGTTCAGAACAGGCTACAACTAGCCACACTCAAGAAAGGAGGAGACAACATCACCACTTACTTCAACAAGGCCAAACACTTGGTCTCCTCCATCAATGCAGTCGGGCAACATATTGCTGACTCAGAGTTTACGGTGTATCTCCTAGCCGGGTTGGGTCCTGATTTTGAGTCTCTTGTTACGTCTCTGTCAACCCAACCTGTGCTCCTGAACCCTAGCCAAGTCTTGTCGCACCTGCTCAACCATGAAGCCCGCTTGGCACATACCACGACTCAAACTCCACCTCTCTCTATCAACAATACTCAGGTGAATGGAGGAGAACGCCCACCGTACAACAGAAATGGCAGAGGCTACAGCAGAGGAAGGCACTCAGGTTATCGTGGTAGAGGCAGGTCTTCCAACAGAGGAAGGGGGACCACATTTGCTGGAGAGCAGGATACACGTCCAGTGTGTCAAGTCTGCATGAAGCCGGGCCATACTTCTATGGTTTGCTACCACAGATACAGCCATTCCCATCAAGCTCCTCCTCCAAGCAGTTTTCAAGCGAATCATACGTCCTCATGGTATCCGGATACATCCGCAACTCATCACTTCACACCCGACTTGAGCAACCTTCGCATCGACAACTATCCATATCAAGGCACCGATCAAGTCTCCCTTGGAGATGGCTCCCAAATCTCAATCCAAAATCAGGGTTCTTCTTCCTTACACTCTTCCTCTCGCACTTTTCATCTCTCTCAATTACTTCACACTCCTTCCCTCACAAAAAATCTATTATCTGTTAACCGTTTTTGCTTGGATAACGGTGTTTACTTTGAGTTTCATCCGGACTTTTTTGTTGTGAAGGATATACAGACCCAGGCGCCTCTCCTTCGGGGACCCGTTGAAGAAGGGCTCTATGTGCTGCCGGCGACCAAGCCACCACCACCGTCTCCTCCCGAAGCCAACCACACCGCCACCACCACTTCCACTTCTCTCTGGCACTCACGCCTTGGTCATCCTGCAGCCACAGTCGTCCAACAAATTCTTAGCTCCCTTTCAATCAAACCTAAAGGCCCATCCCACAATAGTCCGTGTCAATCCTGCAGCTGGGCCAAGGCCCATGCCTTGCCTCACCCAGCCAGCCCAAGTCTTTCATCTAGTCCATTAGACTTACTTTTTCTTGATGTATGGGGTCCGGCCCACCTCTTATCTAGCAAAGGAAATAGATATTATCTTTCTATTATTGATGACTTCTCCAAATTTATTTGGCTTTTTCCTATTGCTAACAAATCCATGGTCACCAATGTCACCACTCAATTCTTCGATCTCATCTCAAACTTTCTCTCAAAACAAATCAAATCCATACAAATCGATGAAGGCACCGAATTCAAGCCTCTTCGCACCTACCTTCAAACACATGGCATTTTTCATCGCCTCACTTGTCCTTACTCCCACCAACAAAACGGGAGTGTCAAAACCCGCCATCGTCGCATTGTTGATACAGGTCTCACATTGCTTAAACACGCCTCCTTACCTCTCACTTTTTGGGACTATGCCTTTGAAGCCTCCACCTACCTCATAAATCGCCTTCCCACTCCTATCCTTCACCATAAATCCCCCTTTGAAGTCCTCTTTGACAAAGCTCCCGACTATAAATTCCTCAAAGTCTTTGGGTGTCTATGCTTCCCAAACCTCCGTCCCTACAACAACCACAAAACTCTCCTTCCGCTCCACTCCTACCATTTTCCTAGGCTATAGTCCCAACCATAAAGGCTATATTTGTTACAATTGGGTGACTCATCGTTTCTACACCTCCCGAGACGTCATTTTTCATGAAGATGTTTTCCCTCTTTCTACACCCACACTTGCTTCACCTCCTACGTCCCAATCCCAGTCCACTTTGCCCCTCCTTGTTCTACCTTCCTCTCGGCCCACAACACCGAACACTCCACTCAACCCACAAAATTCTGAATCCAACCCCACTCACACGGCCTCTTCTGAAACCACTCAAATGGACTCAACTCTCCCAAGCCCATCCTCACAGCCCAACTCTCCTACCTCCTCTTCCAGACCACAAATAACGGACCCCCCTCCTCCAAATCATCCCATGGTCACTCGGGCCCGTGACAACATCACCAAACCTTTGGTCCGTCAGGATGGGACCGTCCCTTGGCCCCCAACCAAACCATCGACCTCCCTCACAAATGTCATACCCAATGAACCCACATCTTTCACCGAGGCCAACCGTTTTCCCGAGTGGCGAGCCGCAATGGAAAAGGAATTCCAAGCTCTTCTTGAGACCCACACTTGGGATCTTGTGCCTCCCAATACCCTTGGCGTTAAATGGGTCTTCAAAACCAAACACCTATCCAATGGCCAAATTGAACGACGCAAGGCTCGGCTTGTTGCTAAGGGATTTCATCAACTCCGTGGTGTTGATTTTGGAGAAACCTTTAGTCCCGTAGTCAAACCATCTACCATTCGTCTCCTTTTATCCCTTGCCTCCATGCACCGTTGGTCGGTCCGGCAACTCGACATTCAAAACGCCTTTCTTCACGGGGACTTGGAGGAAGACGTCTACATCACACAACCCCCAGGTTTTATCCATCCTAAATTTCCCAATTTTATTTGTAAATTGAAGAAGTCCCTTTATGGCCTTAAACAAGCACCTACGGCTTGGTTTTCTAAATTGAGTGATGCTTTGATTACTATGGGCTTTCATCCTGCTATCTCAGATACATCTTTGTTTATATACACTCAAGGGCCCAACCGAGTTTATATTCTGGTCTATGTGGATGACCTAATTGTCATTGCCTCCAATCCGTCATTGTCAGAAGCCTTCATCAGCACTCTGTCTCAGAAGTTCCCAATGAAGAATTTAGGAGCACTGCACTATTTTCTGGGTATTGAGGTTCAACGAACTCCGGCTGGCTTCTTGCTCTCTCAGACGAAATACATCAAGGATCTCCTGGTCAAAACCAACATGGCTTCGGCCAAGCCTGTCACCACTCCTATGGCCACCAAGTATCTTGTTGATGAAGCTCCCTCTGCGCCGTTCTCTGATCCGCATCTCTATCGCAGCACTGTCGGCAGTCTTCAATACCTCTCCTTCACCCGACCGGATATAGCATTTGCAGTGAACAAGGTATGTCAATTTATGCATAGCCCCCTTCAAATTCACTGGCAAGGAGTCAAGCGAATTTTGCGGTATCTCAATTCTACCCCGGATCTCCAATTTCACATCCAGTCTGATTCAAAACTTCAACTCACTGCCTTTTCTGATTCCGACTGGGGAGACACCAAACGCACAAACCGAAGATCTACCACAGCATATTGTGTTTTCCTGGGTTCTAACCTGGTCTCCTGGTCTTCAAAGAAACAACCATCTGTCTCGCGCTCGACAACTGAGGCTGAGTACCGCTCTATGGCCAATGCTGTTTGTGAAACCATCTGGCTCCAATCTATGCTTGCTGAACTTGACATCAAGTTGCCTCAGTCGCCGGTCTTGTGGTGTGACATATTGGGGGCTACTTACCTTGCAGTCAATCCGGTCCTTCATCATCGGATCAAACATCTCTCCCTCGATTATCATTTTCTCCGGGAACGAGTCAAAAATCAATCCCTCAAAGTAGCATTTATCTCCTCACAAGATCAGACTGCAGATATGCTGACCAAACCACTTGCTGCTCAAAGGTTCTGTCTATTACGTTCCAAACTGAATTTGCACCCAGCTCGGAACGAGGGGGGATAGTCGAGCCCATTACTAGATGATTGAGTCCAGTCCAGTGATTGGCCCATTACACCTGCAACGGTCACAAATCCAGAACCTTCTCCTGTAGTATGCAGCTGCCACCTTAGATGCTTTGTATAGTTGTCTTATGGGACACTTGGCGGCAGATCCATCATCTATGTAATGATATATATTGTTGTAACCTTTGATGAGAATAATGCCAAATTATCTTCTAGCAATATTGTTATAAGGTAGCTAGTTCTCAACAATGCACCCATTTGTATCACATAACTTCTAGAATACAACAAGCAGAAAAGGAAATGGAAAGGGAAAAGGAAAAGGGAAAGGATATGTGTAAGTAGATTGCTTAAGATATATGTTGTTACTCTTGCATCTGAATATTTGACCCATGCTTATTGTGAAGGGAAACTAATACGCGATCGAACCCGATGTATGAAGTGGAATAATGTGAGGAAGCGCACACTTGGAGTCAAACCTTCATGCCATATAACAAAAGATATGAAAAGAATTGTCGGTGACAATGCAAATCAATTTAATGCTGAAGGTGGTCATCAGATTAGAACTATGTTACCATTAAGATGCAGGTTTATATAATTTACATCTTGCTTTACCTTATTGTCGGATTAACTTGAGTAGTTGAATACTGATTCTTCCTAACTGTTATCACTTATCACTAGTTTATCTACACGAGCTTTTGTTAAAACATAATAGAGAAAGAATGTATAGGTATTACGTTATTCTCTAGGAGCATCAACATGGCCACTTAATTTTTTTCTTTGTTATTAGCTCTTTTAATCTTATTGACAAATAATTCTACAAAATCAGAAAAGTGTACATGCACTATGGACTTGGAAGATAGGTAGTTATAGGGTACCACATCGTGGAAGCACCAATAGCAGAGGAAAAAAACGTAATATTCATAGATTAAGAAGAAAAAAACGTAATTTTATTTGATTATTTGGGTGATTTTATTATAGAACTTTGGATTAACTTGCTTGAGTACTGATTTTGCATTGTTATCAAAAAAAAGTTACCTCTACAAATTTGGACTAATCTATCTCTGTATAATAATCCATGAGTTTTGAGAAAGTAATGGTAATCGGTACGGTGTCTATAGTCAAACATTAATTTCGGGCTTTTTCAGCCCTAACAAATGTTTTTGATTTCTGTCTTTTACGCTTCCTCTCCTGCTTCCTTCGTCCTTCTTCCCGTTTGAGTTCTCACTTCTCACCATTAATATTTTCTTCCAATTTCTACAAAGCAACCATTCTTCTTTAGTTTCACCTCCCCATGCCTTTTAAGCAAAGATCCTAATATTTTCTTCCAATTTCTACAACTTCTCCTACCCTTTTCTCAGCAATGTCGCTCCCAATTCAAGCAGATAGATAGAGATCTATGTCTATATCCAAACAGGCATGTGCGGCTCCTTAAATCCAGGCGCAGTTGTCTTTAGCCGCTCCTTGACGGTGGTATGCATCCTCCACACCGTCTTCGACATCCTAACCGCCTTCCCTCATTTACGTCGTCCTCCGCCTCCGACATTCCATTATTCTTTTTTTTACTCTTTCCAAATCTTTGTTGCTATCATATTTGGGAATGGATCTCTTCCTCCTCCTCAGCTCTCCTTCCCCCATCTCACGGATCTGCTGGATAACGTGGAAGAAGTCGACGACGACAAGAGGTTCTGAGGATGGCCGTCTGGCTATTCCATTGACAATGGGAAAGCCTAAGCCCTCTCTGCTTTTCCATTTGATAAGATTAGGGTTTTGTCTCATGTGTATTTGTTGATGAATTATGATAAATTTTCCATGAGGTAGGCTTCTCTTTTCTTCTTCCATCCTCATCTCAATTATTTTTTGGATTTGCAGTTTTGCGTTCTTTGTTCTCGAAGGTTTGGATTCTTGGTGATTTACGGAATAATGGTTTTTGGAATTACGATTCTTATGAAGAATCTATGTGATTTGATTCGATCAACGACACGTTCCACACAATTGGCAATTTCAGGTTCGCTTCTGTTTCGATCTGACTAAGCATTCATTGATTTGTTTCGTTGTTACTGTCTGATATATTCATTGATTTATTTAGTCCACCGCCATATATAGCTTTTGATCTTCTCTTCATATCCTCTCCCGTCTTCTCTAACTCCACCCCGGCTCTCGCAGACCATTCTTAGGTCTGATTGATTCAAGTTGCTCTGCTGGACTGAACATCATTTTCCTTGAACTTATTCTGATATACTGTGTGCTTCATCTTTTTTGTTTTTGCAGGTACTGCTTAGGTTTTGAAATGCATTGCTCTCTCCTTTGAGAAGTCTCTCTCCAAAGGGTGATGTAAGCTCCCCTTAAAACCAAGCTCTTAACTCTTTCCTCTGATGTATGTCTTTTGGTTAATTAGCCAAATCTGTCAAAGACACGTTTGTCCTCTGATATTTGTCTTAACACTTGATTGAAGTTTTATACATTAACTCACTATTTATGTTGGAATTGGATGTGTGTAAATCATTATTCTACTGGAAGTTGTGCTCCACATTCTTTTGAAAACATCAGTGTTTTTCTTTTCTCTTTTGTTGTCTCATTGTTTCAATGAAATAAGTAGTGAATTAGTCAAAGCCAGGAGATGACTAAGTTTTGATGAATCTCTTTGTATTTTAACATTATAATTTTTGTGCAGGCTGAGAAATTTTGAGTAGGATTATACTTTTAGTGAAGTGGAGAAGAAACAAGCGAGGCGCTCCAAATCACATGTAATCTCAACAAGCTGCTGGTATGTGGCTTACCCTAAAAGGCATAATGAGTGTGCATTTCAGACTATCTAATAATGGTTTGAACTACTTGACTACCCTCTTTTAGGCTGGAGATTTTGTTTGTTCATAATTCACCTTGCATCAGGAACATGAAAATGTTATAGGACTATTCTGGTCTGCCTTACTCTGCATTTATGGCAGTGTTATGCATTTATTTCATGTTTTCCTTGCTCTGCATTGACATGACTCTTCTGGTCTGCCTTTGCTTGCTTTATTTCATGCTTGCTTACTGAAATAATTACTCTACTAGCAATAGAACTATTACATTATGATATTGCATGAATTATTCAAGTTTCCAAGTCATTAGAAACTAGAAAGTTGTTCAGGTCATGCCAACATTTCTAAGTACTTGAAGAACATGACTTTGTTGGATAAATAAAAAAATTCATGCCAGTAAGCCACTGATAAGTTTTTCCCTGATGTACAAAAAATTAAATGAAATTGGTACTTGCCTGACTTTTATTGAGTTGTCAAAGTTGGGTCGTTAAAGAATTGGTCCAGCAGGCTTTTTCCCTTTTTGCTTCCGATCGATGTCGACTCTCTCTAATTGGAACCGCAGCGGCCTTCTGGTTCTTCTTCTTCCCATGAAAGCGGGCATTGCGTGAAGACTATCCTCTTCTTCCATGACGCCGTTATCTGCTTTTTCTTTTTTACATCGCTTGAATTGAAGTTTGATGTCCTAGCATACTGATATGGTTGTCTCTTGAAATTACAAGGGAAAATGATTAGGCTAATTAAAGCGAAGTAGAAGCACATGTGAACTTGCATAGAATAACTTCACTCAAAACAATAATGATGCAGATGAGTGATGATGGTGGACCATTAACAATTATTGTTTTGTGATTTTACCCCTTATTTTTACATGGCAAGTATATTAGGGATGCTTTCATGGTCTCTGATTCGAAGCTTAGATTTCTTTATGGGTTTTTATTTGGCTTCGTTTTTTGTTTAATGTCTTGTTTTGATGTTTGTTGCTTTGTGAGTCATGACTGAGGTTCTGTCATTGATGTTGTAGGGAAATTTCATGTTATGCACTGCTAGGTCCGGGACTGCTCATCGTTTTTTGTCGAGTTTATTGTCGAGCAATATTTATTCGCTCAAAAACTTCACCGTCTCCCTCAAAAAGTATTTGTTTAGGGTTCGAAACAGTGATTCCCACATAAACACACTTGAAGCGAGCACAATTGTCAAATCCGTCGACCGTTTGTTATCCCTTCCAAGTGGTTGAGTTTGGAGATGTTGTGTGTAATGGCAAGGTTTTCATTGGTATTTTATTTTAATCCTTTTTTCCTCCCTTGATTGTGCTTGACCTGGATGTTGCTTATATGTGCAGATGTCATTGGATCTTTGAGCGGCACTACAAATCCAAATGATACCCCAACCGGAGTCCATGGACTGTCATATTATGAATGAGAGGTTTGTAAGGGCAGTATTATGCTTAGTGTAGCTTAATGGTGTGCTTATGAATACGTTTGTTTCTGTTCCCTATATTTTTCTCCTCGATCTTTGTTCACATGTTTTCCAATTTGTTACCGGAAAGTTTTACCGCATGTTTTCAAGTGTAATTGGGTTTCTTTGTGTTTTGTTTTCTGTTTTCCTCAAGCTCTCCCAAGGTTGTTGGTTAGGATTGCTTGATATTTTTTCAATGATCTGAGTGAAGTTATTCTTATAATCAATGATCAGATATTATTTTGCCTTATTTCTGATTATTAAAGCACATTCTCTAATTTCAGAAACACATCTCACTGATATACATATGTAGAACTTCAACCCATGGAAAGTTGTCAAGCAATATGGTGTGGTATTCTCACTGATGGATTGTAAGTGTTCTAAAATTACTCGCATCACCATGAATCATTGTCCATCTAGGATATATTTTACTGAAGGTCACATAACAGTCTTTCCTCACTATGGGTGTTGTCTTGCCATCATTATAGTCTTATTTAGAATGCATAAAAAAAGATTAATTAATGTAAATTTATTTCATATTGACAACAAGGCTGTTAGAAATTCATATAAAACAAGCAGGATCCCTGGTGGATAATCCAGTGGATATGCAACAGTTGTATGTGCAGGATTGTGTCCTGTCACCCTTGGTGTCGATCGTGGAGGTAAATTGTCTCTTACCCTTAATATTAAGATTCAATCATGATGTTAATAATCAACAATTAAAAATATGAAATGCCTCTCTGGATCTGTTTGTAAACTGAAAAGTATCTCACTCCGGGTAAACTATATATCATTAATCCGTCTTTAGTATCTAAAATATATGATTGCCATTATCGAGCATGCACTATTAGTGTTAGTGTCTTTTTAAATCCTTCATATGATCAAGAAAGATATAGGCCTCGCTACAGTATATGACGGTGTTACATTTCTATGACTAGAGCTTTTTGATATGTATCCATTATCCAATCATGAATTTTATGTTTCAAGGTTTTCTACTGAATTCTTGATCTAGCTGAAAAGGTGAACTGAACTTTGTTTTGCACATGGACTCCCATATTCTGCTCTGTTGAGTGAATTTGATTTTACTGGCTTCTTATGTTTAATGTATGAAATTTAAAATAAAATCTTAATAATACGTTGTGATGGTTCACTGTTAATTAGTCACATGATTCCAGTTCTTGACTTTTAAATTGTTTAATATGGTAAATGAACAAAATGGTCCACCAATAATAGTTTTAAGAATAGATATGTTTTTATTACCATAAATTCGAAGGTTGATGATTGAAAAACATATATAGATCACCAGTTTGCACTTCTTTAAGTTAGATTTGTGAACAAGAAGTAAAATTGTTAACACTGTAAAACTAAAATAAGAACAAGAAGTAGCTTACTCACTCTCAAAGTAGTGTAAAATTAAAATTAGAATGATAAAATCCAGGTCTAACAAAATGGGTATGTAATGCACTTAAAATATATAAATTGCAGATTTTGGGCCATGATATTATATCTCATAGTGCATCCCATTTGTTCCCAATTTTTAAAATGGTTTAGAAGGTTATATTATAGGACCTTCACAAAGGGAGAAATCACTCTCATTGAGACAATTGAATGAATGATTGTTTAGAAAGGCATATACCATTATTACACAATTCAATGGATCTAGGTTTTATTTCAATGAGTTTCTTCTCTTTGTAAAAATAGATGAATGCTTTGTATTGGTTTGATTTTCAGATGGTTTTGATTATGATTGCTATTCAACTGTATTTGAAGAAAAAGTTATTGCTTTGACCGCATTTTTTCGCGATGATGTGTGGATTTTTAAGAACCATTTTCATCTATCCTTCTTCAGGAAGTGGCCTCTTGCAAAGAGTAAATTCAGAATTTGTGCTAGCATAAAGTGCGCAATTGTTTTTTTACACGTAAACATCATCCGTCAATTTGAAAAACATTGTGCATTAATTATGTAAACGGTCTTAATATCGTTATCAAACGTCACCCAAACAAACATGAATTGACAAAACCGCGCATTATATACAAGTACAGGTCAATAAATTAACAGAAGCAGCCAATCATTTGCTTCAGTGAATCATTCGTTGTAGCAACAAGCAATAATCTATGAAATTCGACAAACACACAAAACCTAAAAAACACATCAAAGCCGACACCACAAGAAACAATCCAATCAAACCGAATTATACCCGCGCGAAGTGCGGGTTTCCGTGTCTAGTTTAGAGAATAATCACTTTCGTCTTTGTCATATTGAGTATTGTATTCACTACTAGAAAACTGGTCTTTTCTCGACGCTATTACTTCGACGCTTTACGAAAGCGTCGACAAATATCATACGCGGAGTGGAAAACTAGACGCCTGTTTCGACACTTATTATCGTCCACGCTTCTCGACGCTTATTGTCGTCGTAAAGTGATAAAAAGCGTCGACTTTATTATTCCACATAAATAAAAAAAATAGAAAATCATAATTAAACCACTGCTTCCCTTCCCTGTACTATCATCGATTCGACTTCAAACAAAAACCCTGCCAGTTTTCTTCTGTGCGCCGTGCTTCATCTCCAATTTTCTCCTCCACTGCACCCCTTCGTCAAGTGCTCGACGTCTCTCCTCTCAATCGATTCTTCTCTCAGCCCTAACTCTCGTCCAAGTTCTCCTCTCAAGCGATTGTATGCACAGCTTGGATCGTACTCCCGTCCAAGTTCTCCTCTCTCGCCCTCGCTCTCTTACAAATCTATTATCCAGTTCTTTGTTATCAAATTGTCATTTTGTTGTTGTATAACTGTATAGAGTAGCAATGGCGGTCGACAACGCCTCTGATTCGCGAGACAAAAACTTGGGGTTTTGACTTCGTCAACTAGATTAGGGAAATTTGGCGCCGATAGCATCCTGTTCATAAGGCAAGGCATCATGAGCTTCAAGATTATAAACACTTCTCCTCTCATAGCCATCTTACTTCCATTTTGTTAGGTTTGATACGCTTTACTCTAATCACTTATTTTATTCAACTTAGAGTTTTATTCTCTTTGTATTTTGTGTATTTACTTGTGATGAATTAGATTTGCAACTTGAAATTTGTCTATTTACAAGTGCTACATTTGAGATACCTTGGCACTACTCAATAACTGAATAGCTCATTTCTCTAGCCTTTCTGAACCTAGGCAAGCAATTATAACTGCATAGCCTATTGCTCAGTTCAATGACAAATTCATTATAATTGTATTTGTATGTTTAGTGTGTTGTGTGCCTTCTTTAATTGTTGTTTAGATTTTTTTTGGATGTTGAGGAGCTAATCATGGCTCCTTGATACGGCCTGTATGTCATATGTTTCTTCTCTTATGTTCCAAGACTGATTCTCTTTGTTTCATAATGCTCGATTTTTCTTTACTTGTTTTTTTCCTCCTTGTCGTGTAATAGCTCTTTTTGTTTCTTTCTTGTGCTATGTCTTTTAGCTGCTTCAATATGTTTCAAGTAGGCTCTCCTATTTTAGGTCTGATTTTTTTCGTGTTTGAACTTGTCTGTCCCGGGAGATAGATTGGGGATCTTCGTGTTGTCTGGATTGGGCATGTTTTTTATTGGATGCTTGTGCTTGATCTGTTTTCCATTTTCTGACTGTTTTGTTCAGATTTCTTGCTCAGTGTACTTGAGTAGTTCATCTTGTCTATGCTTGCTATCTTGTATATTGCTCAGTTTTATTCTTTGGTTTGTTTCTGTTTCCTTTTAATGTAGACTTTAATGTTCATTTGCCTTCTTTAGTATTATTTTTTAATACATTTTCCTGCATTTGCTTTTGCTTATCTCAATAAGATGCAATCAATGATCTCTATTATATGTTTTGTGGTTTCTTTATTTAGTGTTATTGAATTTTTCTCTGTTCTTTGATTTTCACTTGATTGTTTTATTAGGTAGAGTTAGTTGATTGTGTTTTTATCTTGACTTCTAACTAATGTTTAATCTTATTTGTGTTCTCCATTCTGTTGCTTTTATTTTTGTTTGATCTCTTGTTAGGTATTGTGTTAGTTGATTGTGTGCTTTATTGACTTATGACTGATGTTTTATCTTACCTGTGATTGACGTCTTCGGAATATACCTAAAGCACTCGCGTTTATCTCTGTCTGCCTTGCTTCCAACCAGCAAAAAAGGTTAATAAATTAGTCCTACTCCCCGATTTCGATTTTCCTATATCTCAAGCCAACGGGGGTATATTTATAGCGGATTTAGTCTTATTTTGGTTACTGATTCTGTCAGTGTTCTCATTGTTTCTTGTTATTTCTTCGTTTATTGTTCAAACTAGTGTTGAATAAGCTTTCTGATGCAGAAACCCTAAATCTAAACAACAAGATTCAGTTGACCTGAGTTATGATATTTCTTACAAATCTAAATTCTTATCCACTTCTTTGAAAGGATTTTGTCATTGAACTGTCATATTTTGGTCTTAGTTCTTTGTTGAGATTGATTTCAGCTCTGGCATTGATTTTGTCATTGACCTGAGTAAGTATATATATGTTCACATATATTCTCTTAGGTTCATGTGTTTGTACTTTTCTGTTTATAATGAGTCAAGATTTGAATGTAGATAATTTGAATGTAGATAATTTGAATGTAGAGAATTACATTATCATATATCTGTTCACATACATTTTTGCACTGCATTTTCCTACACTGTTCCAAAGTTCATACAAGCAAGTAATTCCAAAGTTTATGTTCTGCACTTATGATCTTTGTATGTTTGTTTGTTTTATGGGATGTTTTGCCTGCACTAATGTATAGTTACTGAGGAATAGAAATTTTATGTTAGGATTGCACTATTGTATAGTTACTCATGAATATAAATTTTTGGCCTTGTAATAGAATATAATCAATTTAGGATTTGGGTCTAATTGCACTGCTGCACTTATGAGGATTTCTTTCCCTTGTTGTTCAACCGTCGTTACGAAAGCCTAGCTGTATGTCAAGATTAAGTGAAAAAGCATTTGGGATTTTGTTTTCAGTACTCAATTTAGTTCATTATATATGTTTCTTTATGTTGCTGCAGATGACTGATTTTTAGGCAGTCTTGCTTTTGTTTCCTTTGTTGGTTAGCAATTAGGTTGATTTACGGACTGAGATTGGTGTTGTTGAGTTGGCTAATCTTGGGGATTACGTTGATCTTGGGAACCGCTATACTTTGTTCTAGTTTTAAAGACTCGAATTATTCTAATTTTATCTTTGAATTGTACAGTCTTAAATTTTGGCGAAGTTTCCAGCTTTGCTTTGTTGTGTCTGTTTTTCTTTCCATCCTGGGATTTTTTTTATATCAACAACATTATGTTGGTTATCGTTACTCACATATGACGATAACTTAAACTGTGCTACAAACGAGGCGCTTTGGAGATAACATTGATACTATTAGATCTTTGTTTCGATTTTGGGATTTAGGTTTAGCCATTTAGGGAATTGGCTATTGGTGTAACTATACTTGAATTTTTGGTTAGCAATGATTTACGAGCTTAGATTGGCGCTGTTGAGTTGGCCAATCTTAGGGATTATGCTGATCCTGTGAACGGCCTTCCTGGGCTATTTTCTAGCAGTTGTTTGTTACCAAAATATGAATTTTGGTGCAACTGAAAATATTTTTCTGCTATATTGATGATAAGTTAACTGTTTCTGCAAAATTATAATGCTCTTCATTATGATGATATAATGGTTGATGGATTTTATGATGTTTTGCCTGTGCTTTTTTACCCATCTAAATGATTGATTCAAACTAAGTTGTTTTGCTTTTTCTTCTTCTTGTTTACCCATCTAAACATTTATTCTATATATACGCAGGTCAACTCGGCTGCAAGTGGTAACAGTAGTAGGAACTAGGAGCTAATGTATTTGGGTGTTTTTTTCAAGAATTTGAGTGATACTTGGAAGAACCGAATGATCCTCCCTCTTAAAGGTCATCAAGTTAGAAATATTTTTAGAGTAAACGTTTTGATTTTCTCGGTGGACTAGGAGCTAATGTATTTGGATATAAATGTTGACTATAATTGTTTGTTGCACAATAGATGCTATGAGTTTGAATTTAGAAACATAAATATAACAGTTTGGATTATATGTTATTCTCTATTTTTTATACTAATTTATAAAATGTATGGCAGAAACAGGTTAATATATTATAAATATTTTTGCTTCGACCCGATAAATCTCGACACTTTATGTCGTCGAAGAATGAATAAGCGTGGCGGAAGTATCCGAACTAGACTCGACGCTTTAATGTGTAGAGGAATTCGCGACCCAAAAAAGCGTCGAGAATAACGTCATACACTACGCTTTTCAGCATCGAGAATCTGTTGACCCGCCAAAATTTGGATCGGTAAAAAGCGTCGAGAACAAGTTTCTCTAGGCTTTTTACCGTCGACTGAAGTCGACGCTTATAATAGTCGACTCAAATCGACATTGAAATTCTCGACGCTAAAGCGTCGACAATAATTTCCGCGACGGGTTAAAGCGTCGGAAATTGCAAAAAAAAAAAGTCGACTTTGGCCATGTTTTCTAGTAGCGATTGTTTTTTTCCCATTTGAAGTTTGTGTGTGCATTTGGTTGGTTGTACTACTGAACAAATATAATTACCTCATCAAGGTGGTGACATGAGTTTGTTTCTAATCATTAAGAACACATTTTGTGCTTTTTAAACGGGGAAAAACCTCGCATCCTGATTTTTATAACTGGCACCCGGTCTTGGGCGCATCCTTGGTGTGTCCAAAAACATGGGTCCAATTTTTATTTTTATTTTCTGTCAAAATGCTCAAAAATCCGGTTTAAACTGAACCGGGTTTTTGAAAAATAGTTTTGGACGCACCCAAGACCGGGTGTCAGTTATAAAAATCCGGGTGCGTAGTTAAACGCCCTTTTTAAATCATTTTATGGTAACTTAAGTGTCAAGTGCTTGTGTAAGATATTTTAGTTGCATGCTTTCTAAGTAATTTTCTCATATAGCTTAGATTCTTGTAGCTTTAAAATTGGAGTATTAATGATTTTAAACACGAGAGTTGAGTTCATCAATTAATAGAATATCTTGCAGTATATCAGTATATGATTTTAGTTGTGTATAATTTATGAAAAAGGTTCTATAGATTGATTGTAAAATCTTTTCGTTTCTTTATTTTTATAGTTGTGTAAAATTTATGAAAGGGTGGAGTTCACCACTTGTAGTTTTTGTGGGATGCCATTTGGTTTCAGAGACGGTTTGGTTTGAAAATCCAGTGACATCTTTGTGATAAGTTGTAATGTTGATTTTGTTGAACTTTGTATATGTAACTCGTCAGTTACAACGCATTAGCGTAATAAATCGATCCAGTAGGAGCAAACAAAAACTAAAGGCTACACAAGGATCAAGGCCAGCAGGTAGAGTACTTGCGATGTTGGTATGTATCAATTTTTGTATTTCCCATCTGCTTATAATTGTGAATATAATTACCTATTTGCTTTGTAGAGAAAAACCCGACATCTTTCAACTAATAATCAAGAATGCGAAACATTTGAAATATCATTCAAAGCGGGAAATGAGCCTCTACCTTCACCACCACTACAACCAGAATATCTTGTATTGTTGTGAGAGATAACTCTACAACCAGAATATCTTGTATTGTTGTGAGAGATAACCAAGAGGTACATGTGATTGGATTACACTTAATTTTGAAACAAAAACTTATGAGTCTTCATAAATGAGGTATGTATATGTATTGTGTTTTCATTTATATGAATGGTAATTGTGTTTGTTGGATGATGATGAACGTTTTGTGGACGTCATTGAATAGTTTACTTTGATTACTGTGTCTGGATTTACTTTTTTTTTTTTTTATAAAGGCCAAAATCGAAGTCTCACCTGGGAACAGGTGACAACTCCTGACCATCCTGACGGATGATCCTAAAGAAGTCCGAGTATGTGGAAAACATGATCGACCGTAAGAAGATAGGTCTCATAGTTCTGATATAATCATCAGATAATAGGCTATCCTGATTGCATGAAAGGACAGTTTTTAGGAAGTGAGAACTGATTTCTGATCTGGATAAGAAATCAACAGCTTGATTTGCTTCCCTGAAGAAATGAAAGATTTGAACATTGTCGAAGGATTTTAAAAGGGTTTGAATATCTAGGATTATTGTACGAATTTCCCAAGGTATTTTCCATATATTCTTTATGGAATTAATAATTGTAAGATTATCACCTGCCAATAATAAATTTTTACATTTTAACTTTAAGGCCAATTTTACCGCAAACAAGGCAGCCATGGCTTCCGAAAAGAGTGGTAATTTTGAGAAGATCATTTTATTGTATAGATCAATTACTTTACCATTTGTATCTCGTGCAATACAACCAATATATGAATTATCAATAGAGTGAAAGGAGCCATCAAAATTTATCTTGATCCAATTATTAGGTGGATTAATCCATTTCTTATTTTTCATTTTATTTCTGAGTTTAACGTTTTTTAATTTTGAGCCCTTTATACTATTATAGGAATTTTCCCAAAATTTAAATTGATCAAAAGCCATATAGGTTGGTTCCTTTCTTTTGTCTATAGGTTTATGAAATACAATAGAATTCATATTTATCCATAAATAATACCAAAGGAAAACTAGTTCCTCAATTTTATTTGGGTTATGTTTACGCTGTTGATTGTATTTTTAAGATTATCTTGAAAATGTATATTTGGTTGTATCTGAAATTTAAAGTTTAATATTTTTTCAAATTTCTGTATTTGAAGAATAATGTAATGGCATTCAAAGAATAAATGTTCCCTTGATTCCGAAGGATAATTACAAATTGAGCATTGAGACAGAACTCTATTATAATATTTATTAAGTCTGTCAGTAGTGGGTAGATTATTCGATACTGCTTTCTTCAATACTGCTTTCCACATGAAGTTTTGATATCTTGGTGGAATTTTAAGATTCCAAACCCAAGAATAAATTTCATCCTTATAGTTTTTATTTGTTATATTAAATGTCCTTGTTGAAGTTGTAGTAAAAACACCCGTTTTATCCGGAAGCCAAATAATTTTATCTTCGATATTACTTTTGGGAATGTAAATGCTTGATATTTGTGATATTATATGGTTAGGTAAAACATAGTTTAGCTTTTGAATATCCCACTCTTTTGTATTAGTAATGAAGTGTGAAACTTTATTATTAATGTCGCTTAAGTTAGTATTAAAGTAACTTCTCAAATTAACATTTGGAATCCAGTTATGACGTGTAATACACGTCATAACTTGGTCAATCCATTTCTTATGGAAACCAAAAGATGTTAATATTGTAGCTATAAAAGGCCACTAGACTTTATCATAAGCTTTTTCCATGTCAAGTTTTAAGGTCATCCAACCTCTTTTACCTTTTTTCTTTTGATGAAATGAGTGAAATATTTCATGTGAGATAAGGATAATATCGAAAATTGATCTATCCTACACAAAAGCTGCCTAGCACGGGTGAATGAGTTTTGGCAGAAGATGTTGAAGTCTATTTGCCATCAGTTTAGTAATGGTCTTATAAATTAGAACACATGCTTATAAGACGATAATGATTTATTGAAATTGGATTGTCTATTTTAGGTATTAAGGCCACAAATGATTGTGCACAATCCTTAAGCAATCTTCCTGAGTGAAAAAAGGCTTGAACAGCTTGAACTACCGATCGAATTGCCTACGATTGGCCAATAATGTTGATAAAATTCTGCATTATATCCATCAGGCCCTGGAGTTTTGTTATGTGGTAGATGAAATATAACATTTTTAATTTCTATATAGGAAGGTTGCTTTAAAAGAGTATTATTATCTTCATCTGAAATAAGATTCGGTATTATTTGAAATTCATTATCTGAGAGATTAATTGCGTGTAGAGGTAAAAATCGAGACTGTAAATCATTTGTAATAGCTATTTTGATATCTTCCGTATTATAATATACTGTTTTATTTATTGATTCATAAGAGTTTATTTTTTGTTTATAAGTTCTTACTTTGGCTGTTGTTTGAAAATATTTTGAATTTTTGTCGATATCTTTTAAACTTTTAAGTTTAGCTCTTTGTTTCCAATAGATGTGTTGTAATTCCAGTAGATTATTATATTTAGTCACAAACATATTGTATAATGGAATCTTATGGACCGATCCGTGTTGAAAACAATCATTTTGAAGGCTAAGTAGTTTACCTTCTGTGACTTTAAGTTGTTCTTGGATATTATTTATATTTCTCATGGACCATTCCTTCGTTTCACCTTTAAGCTTCCTTTGTCGTTGAAATAGTTTATACATGATCCCGTATAATGAAAATTTCATATTTTATTTACAAGTTTCATGTAAGATTTATTTTGGAGCCAAGTATTCTCAAAACAAAAAGGTTAATTTTTAATAATTGTATTTTCTCCTAATTGTAGAGTAATGCAACAATGATCTGAAGTGGTAAAAGGGAGATGAGTTAATAATCTATCTATCTATATATATAAAAATTGTTGAGTTTGATGAAGTAATGACAATTGGTTCCTACTTAATGCATTGAATTACGAAACACCTATATGCACGCGACTTTTTCTCTATATGCACGCGATTTGGTGCGCAGATGTTATGCGCATAGGTTGGTGCGCAGTTTTCTTGCGCACAAGGGTATTTTCGGGATAAATGTGAAAATTCTGACGATGTCTGTCAAATGTGTGCGCAGGAACAAAGCGCACAGAAGATATAATGCGCAAAAGTTCAGCGCACGACGTTTCGGATTCCCGAATGTGTGCGCTGAACTTGTGCGCACATATTAGTGCGCAGAAGAACTGCGCACAGGGTCTATTAAACCCTGCGCCGCAGCTTCTTCTTCTTCCTCCATTCGTTTCTTTTCTGCGCACAATAACCCGACGGCGCCGATCAGTTTTTTTCCATTTCCGAGCGTTTCCCTCGTCTAAACACAATTCCGTCAATGGATTCTGAACCCCCTCATTCTTCCGGTCCCGACCACACCACTTTCGTCCCAATCCCAACACCTCCGACGACTTCCGTCCCAACGGAGCCACCTCCGGCGACCTTGTCCGACGATGAAGCGTTGGTGGATGGAGGTGGCCGGCGGTATGCCACTCGAGCGGCGTTGGCAGCGGCAAATGCTCCACCGACGACTATTCCGGCGACTCGGGTTCCGGAGACACCGCACGATCTTTATTCGGTATAAAATTTCTAAACCCGCTTTTTTCAAATATTTATCATATTTAATTTTGGAAATTTATTCGAAATTTTTTTTTGTAATAATTACGATTAAATTTAAGTTTTTTATGAATTAAATATTATAATTCGTATCTTAATTGTAATTTAATCGTAATTTTTCATAATTATGTTTAAATTTCAGTTTTTTATGAATTAAATATTAGAATTCGTATTAATTGTAATTTAATCGTAATTTTTCATAATTACGATTAAATTTCAGTTTTTTATGAATTAAATATTAGAATTCTTATTAATCGTAATTTTTTATAATTACGATTAAGTTTCAGATTATTATGCATTAATCGAATGCCTAATCGAATTATTATGAATTCGTATTAATTGTAATTTTTTAGTAATAGTAGTGATTATTATTTCGTATTAGTTGAGATGTTTATTTTTTAGTAATTATGAATTAAATATTAGAAACTTAACAGTCATAACTAGTTATGACTTAATTGTTAAACTTCTAACAATTTCTATTAAAAAATTTAGTTTTCGTAGATATAAAGACTCGAATTTGATTACGAAGTTGCAAATTATTTCCGAATATTTTAGTATGAATTAGTCATACTAAAAATGTAAAAACATGTAGACTATACAAGCCGTCATGGATCAGACGGGCAACACGATGCCCGCACCAGTAGCGGAACGGCTTCCACGTCGACATGATGTGGCAGCCGGTGTGCGATTATCGTTCGAGGCTCTCGAACGATTTTTCGGCACCGGATCACCTGAGCGCCGTGAGCCAGGGAATGAGTACGAGGAGGCATAGCTGCAGCAACAGGAGATAGATGGTTCGCATATGGAGATGGATGGACAGAGAGGAGATTTCCATGACGACGTAGATTATCCTGGTCGATATGTTACTGCGTTCGACCCTATCGAGCCCACACCAGTACAGGCGCAGGTGACCACGGATGACTATGATATCCAGGACGCACCTCTGTTTCAGGATGCTTTACCTCGCAGTTCAGAGCATACAGAGCAGGATTTACCTGCAGTGACAGATGCAGAAACGTCCACATCTTCTCCTCCTACGGTCGCATCTGCAGAGCCAGTCGCATCTTCAGAGCCAGTGTCGGGAGATTTAGACGACGATGACCATGCCGTAGCGACCTATTTTCCTTGGCTCGGGGACTCGATGCAGGACATTTGTCGTCCACGTGCGCCTCACCTATTGTGTTCTTATGAGACGCATATAGCGAGATGGATATGGTCGCGTGGTCCTCTTCCAGGGCCCGCTCCCGATGTACCATTGGTGCCCCCGGTGCAGGTTAGGAAGCGTGCCCGTGCGGGGGAAGCTGTAGGCCGAGGCAGAGGCCGAGGTGGTGGTGAGGGTGCTGTAGGCAGAGGCCGAGGTGGTGGGAGAGGGAGAGGGAGAGGTAGAGGCAGAGGGAGAGGTCAGGAGGGTGCTGAGGGAGTTGGTGGTGAGGGTGTTGCTGCTGAGGGAGTCGCTGAGGGGGCTGCAGTTGAGGAGGTTGTTGGTGAGGAGGTTGCAGCTCCAGTTAGAGGTGGTCGTCGTCCCAGGCAGAGACGACGAGTAGGAGATATTCAGCCAGAGGATGGGGATGGGGATGAGGCCGAGGCTGAGGCGGCTCCGTTAGATCCGGTATGTTCAATAACATTGATCTGAATGCTTATAATAAGTTATACGTTTCATATTTACTAACCGGACGCAAATTTTTTTCTGTACTTATTTAGGCTAGGAAGCTCCTGAGGGTGATGTACAGATCTGCACAGGTTCATGATTATGAGCATCATATTTCAGCTGAGGAGGGTACATGGTTCAGGCTTGCTGAGCGTTCTGGGATGACAGAGCTGCGCCGAGTGGGCATAGCGTCTCAGATCGATGCTGCATTGATTTCTGCTTTTGTGGAGAGGTGGCATCCAGAGACCAAAACTTTCCACATGCCATTTGCTGAGATGACCATCTGCCTACATGACGTGATGCAGATCCTCAGAGTCCGTACATGGGACATTGCATGGGGACATTGCATGGGGAGCCGGCATACTTGCGTTAGTGTATCGCAATTTAGGGTCTGCATCTAGAGTCGAGACGGCAACCATTGGTTCATGTGGGATTCTTCTGAGGGTAAGATCTTGTCTTTAACGTCTTGGTGAATAACTCTTAACTATTCACGTAGTTTTACTAATAATCTGTAATTGTTTATATGTAGTGCTGGATCTGGGCATACTTTCCTCATTTTCGTGATCACTTTGTCACGAACCCTGCATTCGCCCATGGAGATGCTGCTGTAGGATTGTATACACCACTTAGCTCAGATATTGGGCGTTTGGTTGCCATCCATCGCATGCTCGACAACATGAGATATGAGCAGGTTTGGATTTAATTTCTTATATTTTTTATTTCATTGCTGCAATACGTGTCTAATTTGGCTTGTTATTTGTTTCAGGTTAACTGGCAGCCATGGAGAGATTTGGACTTCAACTCACCAGAGGTTTCTCCTTCGAGATTTGAGGGCGTATTGAGCATATGGAAATTTCATGAGGCCTACAACCCTAGGAGAGTCCTGCGGCAGTTTGGGCGGGCTCAGCCCGTTCCCGACCCACCCATTCCGCTGTTGTCATTTAATCGGCCCATGGGTTGCACGAGGTATGACGTCGTTTATGCACCTAAGCTTCTTCTTGCATGGGACGCAGAGCCGAGGCCTCTGATCGATCTGGATGGGCCGGTTGCAGAGCTAGCATGGAAGATGTCTGATGACTATATGGATTGGCTGGACGAGTTCTCACATCCCGTCGTCGATCCATCCTCTGAGAGACATGATCGCCCGCCTCGCTATGGATATACCCCGGTGCCTATCGATGCATTAGCGGTATGTAAAATTTTATAAAGTTTGTACAAAACATAGCTTTATACCTTAACTAACGATTAAATTTACGTTTTGTTTGCAGCGTTGTCAGATCCTTCAAGCCATGATGCACTCTTTTCTAGACACCCCTATCTCTGATCGACCTTGGGCCACTGAAGATGTGATTCGTGGTTGGCTTGCAATCTTAGAGGCACCTCAGGCACCTTTGGCACCATCTCCCCCACGTGCATCGCGGATGGCACCACCACCTCCTGTTTTCAGAGATTCTGTTAATGAGAGAGGCCAGGGGAGTGGATGTGGCACTCAGGATGATACGACTCAGGAGGATGCGCACCAGGATGATATGACTCAGGGTGATGTGCCTCGGGAGGATGCTCCGCCTTATACTCAGGAGACTCAGGACTAGATGCTCGACTTCTGTTTTTGTTTGATGGATGTTTTATGTACGATTGATGTTTTATGTATGCCTTTTTTTGTGTGATGGTTTGAACTTTTATGTTTTGCTTGTTTGAATATTCAAAATGACTCCGAACAATAATGCAAATACAAATCTGAACAACAAGACGTGAAAAACTATATTGACTTGAAAACGAAATACAAATTTCAACAACAACACTACACAAAGAGATGGTGAGGAAGACCAACCTATGAAGATCCCCAAACCGATGATTGGTTTCGATGTTCGGAGTCGGCATTATGTACCAACTAATAACCAGTTTCCAAACTCTTATTAGTTCGTACATTTTGCTAAATCCGACCATCGAAACCAATATCGGTTGGGGATCTTTATAGGTTGTCCCTCCTCAACTTCTCTTTGTCTAGTGCTATGCTTGTTTACTAACGATTACAACAATGACTTAACTAACGATTACAACAACCACTTAGCTAACGATTGGAAGCCAGGGTCGCCTTAAGATCGGCGTTTTCCTCCTCCAACGTACGTATCTTCGAGAATAGATCTCTTATTGCAGCTAAGGAGTAACAAGGGTGTGGTGGATCGATCCACTCGCGGAATTCACAAATGTAACCACCAGTACCAGCGCATGTCCAGCACCTTCGAGCGAGGTTTCTTCGAGATTCTGAACTCCTCATTACCGCTGGTCGATCAAATTTACAATAAAAAAGGGCAGCGTTGCTTGATGATGAACTGTGCGACATAGCGAGTGTTAAGAGACAAATGGTGAGATTGGTGAGGTTAAGAGAGAAATGGTGAGATTGGTGAATTGAGGTGAGTGCAACCCCCCTTTTATAGCTTCGTTTTATGCTGCTGAAATATGACCGTTTCGTGCGTAGATGTTATGCGCACGCAACGGTCATATTTCAACCGCCATATTTTAACGGTCTTCAATCGTGCACTTAACACTTGCGCAAAGAATCATGTGCGCAGATCTAATGCGCATATAAGGCCTCCAAGGCGTTTTCGCGTATTTTCGATCAACTTTTTGTGACGGGGAGACCGTATACACACTTTATATGCCTAATAACACTATTTTGTATAAGTTTTTCAAACATAATCCACATCGATGTGCTAGACCCTTCATATCGCAACTATTTCGAAGAATGAAAGACTAGTGAAGGTTTACAAAGGAGGTGTTACTCGAAGAGCTCGAGTTTTTGACTCGAAGTTACCGACAAGGTTAAATAGCTATAATATGCATTGAAAACAAGTTTCATTGCATTCCGACGTCGTTTGGGCATCGAACCGCCTATTCTCGACCTTAACAGGCCATTAGGACCGATAAGGGTTTTTTTGCGTTTTCGCGTATTTTCGATCAACTTTTTGTGACGGGGAGACCGTATACACACTTTATATGCCTAATAACACTATTTTGTATAAGTTTTTCAAACATAATCCACATCGATGTGCTAGACCCTTCATATCGCAACTATTTCGAAGAATGAAAGACTAGTGAAGGTTTACAAAGGAGGTGTTACTCGAAGAGCTCGAGTTTTTTACTCGAAGTTACCGACAAGGTTAAATAGCTATAATATGCATTGAAAACAAGTTTCATTGCATTCCGACGTCGTGTGGGCATCGAACCGCCTATTCTCGACCTTAACAGGCCATCAGGACCGATAAGTGTTTTTTTGCGTTTTCGCGTATTTTCGATCAACTTTTTGTGACGGGGAGACCGTATACACACTTTATATGCCTAATAACACTATTTTGTATAAGTTTTTCAAACATAATCCACATCGATGTGCTAGACCCTTCATATCGCCACTATTTCGAAGAATGAAAGACTAGTGAAGGTTTACAAAGGAGGTGTTACTCGAAGAGCTCGAGTTTTTGACTCGAAGTTACCAACAAGGTTAAATAGCTATAATATGCATTGAAAACAAGTTTCATTGCATTCCGACGTCGTTTGGGCATCGAACCGCCTATTCTCGACCTTAACAGGCCATCAGGACCGATAAGGGTTTTTTTGCGTTTTCGCGTATTTTCGATCAACTTTTTGTGACAGGGAGACCGTATACACACTTTATATGCCTAATAACACTATTTTGTATAAGTTTTTCAAACATAATCCACATCGATGTGCTAGACCCTTCATATCGCAACTATTTCGAAGCATGAAAGACTAGTGAAGGTTTACAAAGGAGGTGTTACTCGAAGAGCTCGAGTTTTTGACTCGAAGTTACCGACAAGGTTAAATAGCTATAATATGCATTGAAAACAAGTTTCATTGCATTCCAACGTCGTTTGGGCATCGAACCGCCTATTCTCGACCTTAACAGGCCATTAGGACCGATAAGGGTTTTTTTGCGTTTTCGCGTATTTTTGATCAACTTTTTGTGACGGGGAGACCGTATACACACTTTATATGCCTAATAATACTATTTTGTATAAGTTTTTCAAACATAATCCACATCGATGTGCTAGACCCTTCATATCGCAACTATTTCGAAGAATGAAGAGTATAGTGCGCAGTGGTAGAACGCACAGAAATTTCAGCCATGCGCTAAGGTAAAGCGCACCTATTCTGTAACTTTTTGAATCTGTAACTTTTGGTGCGCAGGTGTAACGCGCACAGAAAATTACCGTTAAAAATTTGTGCGCAGCTACATAGCGCACTTTTAGTTACCGTTATTTTGAATCGGTAACTCCTTGTGCGCAGAATCAACGCGCACCATATACATAAATTCCTATAAAACCAACGGTTTGAAGGTGGTGATTTCTTCATCCATCTCAACTAGTTCATCCATCTCAACTAGAGCAAAAATCGAAGTTTGCCTACGTAATCGGTAAATTTTTATTTTGTTCATTTTTGTACATGCTTTGTTTTTTGTATATGCTTTCATGTTTATAAATAAAGTTTTATTATTTACTTATTTGGAAGAACATAACTACGAATATGACATCATCATCATCATCACCAAGACGTGTGAAGCCTGACCCTCCACAGATAATGTGTACTGGTACAAAAAGGTGTCGCCAAATGTGTAATGTTTACGTTAACAATGACGAAGACATGGCTGACCAGTATGGACGAAGGCATTATGCATGCAATTGTTTCTTCGGAATCAGGTTTATTGATCCAGAGCATACCCCTACTGCTTTACGTGCTATCACGAAATTAATCATCAAGAAAAAGAAGAGTGACAATAGAGTGAAGGTCCTGATGGAAAGGTTTAAGATTAAAGAAAAAGAATTGCGGTTGATGGTTTGTAGTATCGTCTATGCTTCCGACTCCTCTTCCTCTTCTGCCGACGACGCCTAAATCGTAGACATCTAATGTTATGAGCATTGTGTACTTTCGTTGTGTACTTTCATTACGTACTTTCATTATGTACTTTCATTATGTACTTTCATTATGTATTTTCATTGTCGCTTCTTTGTCTCTCGAACGTGTTAAGAAATTCCAATGCAATCTGATCCATTCATTGTTATATAAAGCACAATTACACTACTACGAAAATAACAAATACGAAACATTAAAAACCAAGGCATTACAAACTAAGAAATTCCAATGCGTCTTCTAATTATTACATGACAATCTCACTCAGTCAGATATGTGAACGGGTTCGGTCCCTCCTTTATACATGAATGGATCTGGTGCCCGACCATTTGAAATGCGGTACTCTCGATACATCCTCAAATTGTCCCCAAATGTTTCTTCCCACCATTGAATGTTTGGATCTACGTGTTTCTTCCACGAACCGGGAGTATGCGGTAGTGGCGAACCAACCATCAACGCCACCTATATAAACACAATCGACTTAAGATATTAAACAAAAAACTATGATTACACAAGTATCAAGTACAATTGTCTACTTTACCGGTATGAAGTGGTCACGGTTGCCTACGTGTGCCATGCCGAAAATCTGTCGTGGAGGATCAGCGTTTTCTGTTCTACACCTTAGCGGTAAGAAAAAGGTCGGAGCATCCCAACACAATAACACGAGGCCAACTTGGTATAGGGTGGCAAACACTAAGCCCATCAGTGGAAAGTGCAACCAGTACAGTTCTGAACAAGGGCTTCTGCAATGGTTAACTTGGAGAATAAGATCCTCCCAAGTACCCGGACGAAGACGACGACGAATAGGCTCGTACAATTCTCGGTTCTGAAGCAGCTCCGTTACCAGCTCACGCCGAATGTTTCCGTACTCTTGTTCTTTTCTTCCCAGAAGTAAGGCCATCGACCTATAACCACAATGTCTGTCAAAACGTACCTGTCTAACATCTGTGATGTATGGAAGCCAAAAATCATCCAAATTGTCAATGCCGAAGTCAACCCCCCTATGAATGAGAGGAACACCAAGTTCTTCAGGGCACTGATCGAAGTCAGTGTAGTTTGATCCTTCAGGCTGTGATAGGTCGGGCATGGGTTGAGAATGCAACTCCTCGGCCTCAATGACCACGGGAAGTGATGTCGTTGTTTGCTCTCTAAGACGACCTGGTCGTTTTGCTCCTGTATTGTTTGCCTTCTTCTTTCCTTTTGATTTCTGCTTTGCCTCCTCCTTCTCATACTTCTCCAGCTTTTCTTGTTTGTGCTCAAAATAACTCTTCTCTCTCGATTCCTCCTTGTCATTTTCACTGTCATCCTCCTCCTTTTTAGGACGATCTGGCCGTCTTGCTCCTGTACTCTTCTTTCCTTTTGATTTCTGCTTTGCCTCCTCCATCTCATACTGCTCCATATCTTCTTGTTTTATGTCATCCTCCTTGGCATTTTCACTATCAACCTCCTCCTTATCCTTGTTCTTTGCACCCTTTGGCCTGCCTTTTCTTCTCACATTTGTCGGTTCTTTCAAGGTAGTTAGTTCAGGATGCTCCAAGTCCTGATACAACTCACCTAGCTGGTATGTCGTGCTTTTCTTCAAGGTTGCAAGTTCCAACTTGGTGAACATTTCATGGAGTCGCAACTCTATAATGTTCATTCGGACCTTCAGATTTGGGTCGTCTTCTGTTTCAGGAGTGTCATCCCAATGCAAATCCCTCCAGAACGGGTGAATGTCATCCTCAATCAGGGGTGTGTTTGAAATGATAGCGTGTGCAATTTGATGGACGTACGGCAACCCAAGACAGTTCCTCACCCAATGGTCGGTGCATTGTTCAGGAAATTTCCCCGTCAACATGATCTCATAAGTAGCCAACAAATGATCAAAACACCTGTCTGACACTTTGTAGAATAGTCGGAAAAAAATAGCCCTTCCAAGCGGATGCATGTTTGGATCATCAAAATCAGTTGGTCGTTTGGTGAGAGACATGTTCATGCTCGCCCTAATTGAATCAATTTGAAGGAGTACTGAATGATGGATCCGTACGATCACTCTGTTAAAACCCCCTCTGCTGGAACCAATAATATCTTTCAAAACCTTGTGCATCCCTTCAACTCTAAAAAACAGTTAAGTTGGTAAGTTCAGAAAGTACGCCGTTATGATATAATCGTCTTTAACTAAAAAATATCAATATTTACCTATTTGAAGTCCTCGTAAGGAAATGAAGCTTATGATCTGTCCAAGCCCTCACTATACTTGTCTTGTGAGGATTAAGCCATGTTCTCTCGACGTATCCCACAAGGCCGCTCTTCCAAGATCTCTTCAACTGTTCGAGCCGCAGTTCATAGGTCTCTTCAGTAGCTGAGCAAAATAGTCCCCAACATTGTCCTGCAAAGGCTTCCACTTTAATTTGTCTCTTTAGGATGGTCGAAGCATGTGCCTCAATGTTGTGTTTGATATGCACCCAACACAACAGATGTTGAACTTCGCTCCCGAAAACAGTCTTTATCCCTTTTATCAGCGCGTCTTCACAATCTGTCATTATAGCCGTTGGCATCACTCCCAAATCTATGAATAATGACTTCAATTGAATCATTATCCATGTGTAATGATAAATCCTTTCCGCTTTAGTGAATGCATACGCGATGTTGAACGTCTTGTGTGTACTGGTGAATCCAACGATCTCTACGAGTGGCATTTCATATCTATTGAAACATTAACATATATCACTACAGAACATATATCATTATCCGAACTAAATATCGACCAAGGTATTGTAGAGACTTACTTGTTTGTCTTGTACGTCGCATCGATAATTACCACGTACGGGTACTTCTTCAACAAACGCAACGACTCTTGGTTAGCAAAGAATAATATTGCAACCTCTCCGTTTGTCGTGTCTCTATGTGGGTGAACTACGTAGTCGTGGTCTCGCAAAAACTTAAGCGACCACTGTGTCACGTTTAGCTCTCTGCGATCTTCGTAATTCACCTTCTGCAAAAAGTTTGCAACTTGTCTCCTTGAAGTAACATTACCAGGGTACTTGTCCCTCAATTTAGAGATAATTTCTTTTGGCGTCTTGCGTCCAGTTCCATCTCCCCACCGCCTAGCACAAAGCTCTTGCTCCTCCGTCATTCGACCCATGAATGCATTCCCATGAAAACTAGCAAGTAGCACATGGTTATGCCGACCTTCTATCACACCTAAAATCCATTTTTCTCCTGCGACCCCGGGAATATTTTTCTTTCGCACTGCCAGTAGCTGAAATCTACACTCACACTTCTTCAACTTCGACTTTCTAAGCCTAGGAACAACCAACTCTGGATTCTCTTTGTTCACCTTTGGCCTCCTAGATCTTGGTTTTCCAAATCTATCGCACACAATACTTATTTGGTACGGACTTGAATTACGCGTTACCAAAGCTATCACTAACTCATTTCCTCTATCTCTCGCCCACTCAAAAAATTCTTGCGGAGTATCCCAATATTGTGCGCTTCTAAAATAATCCGAATAATCTTTCCCCTATACGTAATTGTAGAGCGACAATTACACTACTACCAAAATAACAAGGCAAAATACGAATCATTACTTTAAACTAATTAGGATATCATATGAAACTAATTAGGCTATCATATGAAACTAATTAGGCTAGCATATGAAACTAATTATGCTAGCATATGAAACTAATTTGAAACTAATTACGCTACCATATGTTTCAAATTATAACATATTATACTAACCACAAATTCACCACTCGGATCCCAGTCGCCGAACTCTTCGTCTTCTAAGAAACCATCCAACCATTCGTCGTCGTTCGGGTCGTCTTCCTCTTCTTGTGATCCGCTATCCCAATCGTGTTCTTCATCACTATCTTCACAACTTTGATTAATCAACTCTAACATACGAGAGTTTTGATTACGACGAGACATTTTGAATGAATTTGTTGGAAAGCGAAGAGGTTTTGAATGAATTTGTTGGAAACGAAGAGATTATGGCTTTATATAGGCACATTTATGACCGTTGTGGTCCAAATGAAACTGTAAAGACCCGTGCTCTAACCATCCGCGCACAAACCCAAACCCTAAAGCAGCTGTGCGCAGAACCTAAGCGCACAGTTTTACATTTAACGACTACTTTTTTCAAAATTTCAACGGCTACTATGTTTGAACAGTGCGCAGAAACACGGCGCATAGATTCTCAACCTGTGCGCAGTAGTTAGGCGCACAAGTTGTTACAGACTCTGAAAATTTACGAAAAGTACCCGTAATACCCCGTAAAACACGTATGCGCATAAGAACTGCGCACAGATGCGTGCGCATAAGTTGCGCGCACAGAATCGCGTGCATATATGCCTCAATTCGCGTGCATATAGCCATTGCCTTGAATTAATGAATTGATATATTTTTTTTTTTAAAAGGTTAATGCATTGAGTTAATACATTAAAAAAATATCACATTTAATTAGGCTCCTACAGTTACCGTCTCACATCTGTTCGTTTCTGCCAGTTGCTCTTCCTTTCATTTAATCTTCTAATTTGGGTCTTTTAGTTATGTTTTGAGTGTATGTTCGTTTTTGTATCGTATTTCTCTCATCGATTTTTATATGTTCAACTAGACTTTTTAGGCTCGCGCGTAGCGTGGGTTTTAGGGCCTATAAAGCTTCACAATAATGCGTTGCGGAATCGAAGAGTAGAAGATGATGATATGTTCCATACAATCCATTATAGACATTTGTTGATGGGTCAAAATCTTCATTTGGGTGACATATTCGTAAACGTAGGAAAAAGAAAAAAAATCAAAAAAATGATAAATTAAAAACAAAACATTAAATGCAGTGTGTTTAATTTGGGGAACCCCTAATTTTATAGTATATTAAGATATTAAGATAAGATGTGTATGTCTTTTGAGATTCTACTTGGATCATGGTTGTCTTTTGAGATTCTCTTTCAACAGGTTGTTATTATGTAGATAATGATTTTAAAATATCACTAATTAATAATTATACCTTTCAGATTCTGTTACTAATCAATATGTTAAAGTATATATATTTAATTAATTAAAAACATCTATTTTTGTATTAAAAGTTACATCATAAATACATATGTGAAAATAATACGAAATATAAATACGATAAAAGTAAACGTGTTAGGCCCGCGCGAAGCGCGGGTAATGAACTAGTATAGTACTAAAATAGTTGATTATATTAGGGTGAATTAATGCACGATCAAGACGTTCCAAAATTGTATCATTTGTAAATTTAGTCGTTCTCTTCCGCGTAAATGGACTACCCTGGAAATTTTGATCAAGAAGACCATGGTTGGAGATAAATGTATTTAATCTATTAAATCTGTTAATGGCAGGTATGTCTCCACCTTGTTTGTCTTCAGGCTGAAGTATATCATTGAAGTCACCTATAACTATAGTAGCTTCAGTATGTGAGGCTATAAGTTCAGAAATGAAATTCCGGAATTCTGTTTTAAGGTGTTCTTTACTTGGTGCATATATAAATATAATAATAAATTTTATATGGTGTTCTTCATATTTTAATATAATCGTATTTAATCTAGTAAATATGGTATTACAAAATTCAGCTTTCTGGAAATGAGTACATAATCCGTAACTAGCTTATATACATTCTCAACACTGTAAAGAATACATTCAGAAATCAATAACATTCTTTCTCCCCAAACTCTCTGTTTCTATCAATTGTATGAATTGTAGCTCTCTTGATGATTGTGTTTCTTCTATTATCCATCATTAGGATTGTGAATTGAGTTGTTGTTCTCTATGAACATTAGCTCATAGTTATCCAAATTTCTCAATACAGTTTTACTGTATTAAAAAACTAAGACAGGGAGAAGAAACTTGCTTGAGTGAAGTCGGGATCGTAGACTTTCAGAATTCAATATGTCATGAACTTGTTTGTATTTAAAATTGTAATCACGATTCTATGCTAAACTGTATACTCTGACAAGGGTGACATAGGATTGAAACTTTCCGAAGATCAATCTGAATCGTAAAATTATACAGATCAATCTATTGTAGTCTGGGTTGTGAGAAAGAGTGTGTGCAAGAGTGTGTGAAAGAATGTATACACGAGTGTTTGAATTAAGAAAAGAGAAAGAGGAAAGAAACCTACCTGATCCAGGTCGATCGCCTGGATTGCTGATGGTGTTGCTCACGACGGATGAAGAAGCAGAGGCATGCACGAAAAGTCTGGGGTGACAAATTAAATTTTCGTCATAAATGCTAAAGTTTGGGTGACAAAATAGCATTTCATAACCTATGTTTTCTGCGATGAGGCTAAGGCGACGAACTCGTGATGAAAATCTGTCCTTCATGATTGACTTTTTGTGACGAAATATTATACTTAGGCGACGGAATTTTTTGTCATAAAATGACATTTTTGTTGTAGTGTTTTTTTTTGTTAACTTTTCTATACATAGTAGTACAAGATCCATGTCAAGATGTAAACTAGAATAAGAGGGATATTTTCCATATCTTGTATATCTTGTGTTTCAAGGATACACCTAGACCTGTCAAATGGGTCGTGCGGGTCGGGTTCGGGTTTGGTTTCCCTGAGTCGGGTCGGGTTCTGGTCGGGTCATGTCCGGGTCAACTATTTACGGGTTGAAATCGGGTCGGGTCGTTACAGGCCAGGTACGGGTTCGGGTCGACCCAACGGGTCGAGAGCGTGCGCTCATAATTTCTCGAGATAATTATAAAATAATATTTTCATTAAAAAATAAAAATAAAAATAATTTTAATAATATTTTAATCATAAAATAAATTCTTTTAATCATAAAATATATTATTTTACTCAATATATATTATAAAACACAAAAAATAAGATAGTTAAGTCGGAATAACGAATTTGCGGGTCGGGTCGGGTCGGGTTTTGACCCGCAAATGACCCGCAATTTCGGGTCGAAAGAGTCGGGTCACTTCGGGTCAAATTCAAATATTTTCTGGGTCACGGGTCAAAAAAATACGGGTCGGGTCGGGTTTACAGGTCGGGTCAACTTTTGACAGCTCTATATATTGTAGTCTTATTCATCAATTTTAATTAATGAAAGTAAAGCTCTAACATCAATTTTAATTAAAACTAGATCCGGAAACCCGCGCTTCGCGCGGGAAAATCACAGTTTTTCGTTTGCGGTTAGTCATTAAACATGTCATAAATTTAAAATGAGTGAACAGTGATATAATTCAATTCTACAAACTCGTAAAATGCAAATACAACTATTGCAACAGTGGTTGCAACCGAAATCTGCAACATAAAGTATTTATATGATGTTCATGTTTTACTGAGGCCAATGTTGTTTGACGTGTTACAGGTTTTACTGAGGCCATGCATATGAATCAATCTTAGGTGTTGTCAATATATAAATTAAAAATATCTAATTAATCCAGATTCATTTTTAATCGGGAAAGGATGAGGCGTCGGAATGAAACGAAGGAATTGATGAACCTGATAGAGATGAAAATGAATTTGGAGATTGTGATAGAGGAAGGAGACGAAGATGGTGTGTTCTTAGTTGATGATGAAATTAACATTTAAGAAAATAAGTAATTAGGATAAAGATTTAAAATATATTTTTTTTGGTAAAAAAAAAAAATTAAAATATTAGAGTAACATTTATTAGGTACATGTTGCTTTTATTTTTTCAAACACATCACCTTTTATATATAGATAGATTCTAACACTAGCTAGTCTTCGTATGGATTACCAAACACCTACTTGTTACAAATTACTACAACCACAAATAAAGGTCTGATATTATAATTTCATCTATTTTTCTAACATATAATCCATTGACACATTAAATTGACTCATAAAAACATTTTTATCTCAAACTAAAAATTACAAACTCTTCACAATGAAATAGATATCTTTAAAACTACTCCATTAAAACTCACTGAATGTTATATACTCCGATCGCTCAACATCTCGCTTGTCACACGGGAAAAAAGGTGAAAGGTGGGGAAAAAACATGGTGAAAGGTGGGGAAAAAACGGTAAAAGGTCTATGATCTAGGCGCAAGTTGTGGAGCGACAGGCTCAAGCTTTTCTGATCGAAAGGACACTTTATACAATGTAATGATACGATAAAAGTTCTGGTGAGAACAAGGCTTAATATAGGAAAAATAAAAAAATTCGCGTTTACATATAACAAGGTAATGTTCATAATTTGTGTGGTAATGTTTATAATCTCAACGATAAAAAATTTTGAGGTCAATTTGAAGGAAAAAAAAACAAAAAAATAAAGTTCGCAGTAATTACAAGTACATCACCGCGTCCCTCACCAAAAATATCAAAAACATTATGACTCAGATTGTGAACATCAACATCTAAAATATGAACATTGATGTGCAATATGTGAACGTTATTTATTCATTTTTCCTACATTAAGAGTTTTTTACACTGAAACATTCCTCATAACCGTATTCATATACATGAAAGAAGCACAAATTATACGAAAGAAGCACAATTTATACAATGTGTTCTACACTTCTACACTAACTATATTCATATATATAATATAATGAAAGAATATAAGCAATATATTCAATAAAATATATAATTGAGATTGCTTACGTGTATTCTATAAAGCTTAAAGTTGTATAAGTCCATATCCAAACTTATGTACGTACGCCGGAGCGTCTCCCAGAACAACCCGTGATGTGATCCCGTAGCCGAGCTGAAGGCCGGGAAGATAATAAGAGGCGATGCTGTCAAAGATGGGCTGGAACTAGGGCAGAGTGGCCTGGACGGTTCGGGCGTCCACTTGAGAAGGTATTTTGTCAGAGTATACTTCTTGGCCCTATCTTGATCGTGTCCAAAGTTGAAGCCCAACAGAGGCCCAATGGGCAAGATATGACTGATGCAAGATCCGAACTTGTATCTGTTCGTTTGGGCAAACGAAAGATCGGAATACGCTCTCCTTTGGATATGTTTAAGTACTTGGGCTTATATTCATTGTGTCCAAATTTGAGCCCCATTCGAGATTGGACGAGGCTGCCATGATCAGAACAAGATTCAAGATTTTAGGGCTTTTATAGGGTTTCCTTTCTTGGAAATCAAGCTATTCGGGAAAGCTATTTATTATATGTTTTTCTAGGGTTTTAGGAAGATTAGACAAATTGAGAATTGATATCACGTTTTTAGTTTTGACGTTGTTTGACGTCGTTTTAGCTGTAGTTTTGGTTGGATTTGAATTGCAAGCAGAAACCCTTGGTTTGATTTCAACTTGTGAGAACGATCTGTTGGTTGCCCATATTTTCGATATCCAAACCTCGAAAGAACCCTAGGTGGACTCCTTAGGTTAGTTTGAGTCAAGTGAGTCTTTCTAGATCGACGACTTAGTCAAGAAAGACGTCACTTGCTTATCGAGTCCGAGTTAAGCGAGTCCTCCTAGATCGACAACTGAGTCAAGGAAGACAACACTTGTCAACGACCAAGGTTCGTTCGATCGTCTGCCACAACGATCTCACGAAGTTACCCTCGACATCGACTTCACCCTCATTTCATCCAAGAGAGCGTTTTCATCCTCCAATATTCGATCCTGCAGATTCGTCTGCCATCATTTGGTATCAGAGCCAACGCTAGGTAAAAACGCTCTTCTGTTTAATTTTTACGCTTACGTGTTGAATTTGAAGAAAAAATTAAACCGGGTTGTTGCGGGATCTACCAAAACCGAGAGCGAGAGCCGCTAGAATATTTTTTCTAGGCCCGTCATCTCCTGTGCGAGAGAGGGCCATGAGCACCTCCACGCGGCTGGGCGCGGGTCGCCGCCTAGGCACCGCCGGCGTGGCTTGGGTTGGGTGAGAGAAAACCCTAACTCTAACCACCTTGCCTTGACCTTCAAGACAAAATCTTCTTATTTTAGCAATTAATTATTTGATTTGATTCTGATTCTTATTTTGTTAAGATTTTATATCTTGGAAAATCTTTGGGTGGTTGAGAAGATCTTCTAGTAACTAATTTGGTTAGAATCTAGAGATTTTGTTAGCTTATCTTAGGCAATTATTTAAAACAAAAAAAATTAATTAATTAATTTTATTTAATTAAATCCGAATATCAGATAAATATTCTTTTATTTTTGGATTTATTTATTTAAAAAAAAAAAAAGAAGAAGAGGAAAACAGAACGTCTAGCTGAAGAGAAACCCGGCTACAGCAAAATCTGTTCTAGGCTAGTAGCTTTAAAAGCCAAAAGATTTAAGCGGACCCCGGTTAGTAACCGTGAGAAGTCCTAGAGCGCACGTCAAGTGGTTCCGGGTTAGTAGCCCAAGAGAACCCCGCTCAGAAACTTCTCTAGGGGACAATCGGTTGCTTACTTGAATTTCTGTTCACCATCTGTGGTTTTTGTTTGCTATCTGTTCTTTCATTGTAAAGTCAGTTTCTTGTCATTGATTAATTGCCCCCTTTTCGTTCATAGCTTTACTCATTTCCATGTTGCCCTAGCTGTTTCTTGTATTCCACTGCGTAGCGTAGGGTTAAATAGAATACGTTTGTGCCTTCTTTGTGCTGTTGTTTTCCTTGTGAATTGCGCAGGTCTAGGAGACCAAAGCCAAACCTAAGGATCCATTCATGGATCTTCAAGTGTTTGACGTTGGTTGGACTGATCATAGATATGCCAACTGGGAGGACATGAGCTACTCACATGGCCAATACTTGTCGATCACTACAAGAAAAACCATTTATAGCAACGACTTTTTGCAACGACTAAATTTTGTCGTTGCAAAAAATAGTTTTTGCAACGACATAAAACGGGCGTTGTCAATGTTTGTTGCAAAAAATTATGTATCGCAACGACAATGTCGTTGCAATAGAAACTGTGTATGTATTGTAACGACATTTATCGTTGCAAATTGTTTTTATATATTTCGCAACGGATTAGTCGTTGCAAAAGATTAAAGGAAAAAAAAAGAAGAAAATCTTGTACTATTTTCAGCAACGACTATTTTACTGTACAGTACCTTGAAACTTTCTACTCATAAATTTTCATTATACAGTAGCCTTTGCCCTTTCACTTCCTTCGTTGTTCGTCCCTCGACCCTCAACCGCCATCTTAAATCTCCCTCTGGTTTCGCCCTCCGCCGCAGCCGCCGTGCGTCTTCGTCGCCATCCAGAGCCGCCTGCTGTACACCTTCTCTTCCGTCCTCGTCTACAACGCGGAGTGAGGGCCAAATCTGCCATACGAACTTCCAACAGTCTAACGTCGCCTCAATCGCTTCCGCCCTCTACAGCCGCCGGCGCTGCGCGTCGTTGTCGTCGTCCAGAGCCGCTTGTACGCCGTCGTTTCCATCATCATCTACATCGTGTAGTGAGCCCTAATCTGCGGGAGTCGGTAAATTTGTTTTCTCTCGATATTCCTTGATAAATCCAAAGGTCAGATTAGGGCTTTTTGTTTCTCTTGTTTTTCTAGCCAAATGTTCGGTGTAAGGATTGTGTCGGAGTTGAATTCTCTTAGGTAATTGACGGTTTTGTTTTACGATCTGAAATTTTGTTGGACAGTGAGAATATTTCTGCTTGATTTCATTCTACTTGAACCCTAATTTTCTGATCCAAAATTCTCTTCTTTTCCTACTAGGACAGGTATTTGTTTGCGTTGTTGTAATCGTCAGATTATATCTGAAAATTTAGGTTCGAAAAAGATGTCTCGCCTGTATGTTGGAAATTTGGATCCTCATGTTACTGAACGAGAACTTGAAGACGAGTTTCATATTTATGGTGTTCTTCGCAGGTATTGCTATGCTCATCATCCATCTAGAATTTATTGGTGTTGTGTTTCCTCAAACCCTACGATTTGAAAGAGATTTAAAATGTGGAACATATTTGAAGTTAACATTGTGGGTTTGGTGTTGTTAGTTTCCCTAATTTTATGGTGTAAACTTTTCAATAGGATAGTATTTGTTTTTGATGGGGCTCCCAAGGAGAGTAGTTTTATTCAGAATATAAGGAATTTTATCTTGGACATGTATTGCAATTGCCAATATTCCCTCGATAAATTTTTTGATGTATAATAAACTCATTCAACCTAAAGGCGATCTAGTTAGAAACAGTTCCATCATCCTGCTATTGGTTATTTGGTTGGATTATTGTTCATTAGTATTCCTGCCATTTCTCACTATCTTAGATTCTTAGTTCTTCCTTCCATTATGATGAAATCTGGTATGGCTTATATCTTATTTCTCTGTTGACATTTGATGTAGTGTGTGGGCTGCTTGAAGACCTCCAAGTTATGCGTTTATTCAATCTGATGACCGCAGAGATGCACTTGATGCTATTTGAGCCTTGGATGGTACATAGTCAATATTTTCTTTCTCCGTGTTTTTTATTTGTTAAGAGGATTCACATGATTTGTTTTTGGGTTCTGCTTCATCTGAGACATGAAAGATTCCATTCACATGAAAAATTCTTATTGTCCAACGTATTATGTGAGTTGTAGCAGCTATTAACCTTTTACCAGTAAGCTAAAGTCACATAAAAGATTCTTATTGAAACAGTAAATTTTTACCTTCCAAGGATGTTTCCCTAGCTTTATGCCTTACACCAAGGTGTGTTGCTAAGGCTTGTGATTTGACTTCTATTGATGTTAATTAACCCATCTTCCTTTTCAGTTTGTTTTAGATTTTTCCTGTAATTTGTTTATGTATTGTTATTTACTACTTTTCATCATGTTTTTTTTTGCCAGTCATGATCTTGTTTACTTGATCACTCATCAACCGTGTGTGCTGGTTGTTGGCCTAAAACTTGATGATACTGAAACACCTTTCTGTGTGTAACTATAAACATTCATTATGAATATTTCTCCGTGTCTTGGTTTTACAAGTCTTTTTGCGGGTCTTTCAGCAGTGGAAATAGATATCAATTTTTACATTTACGTTTTCATTATAGGTCTGGAATCAGGAACCTTTTAGCATATAGCTATTGAGACTCATTCATAAGAATTATTGCTTACTTTCTGTCGTAGTAGAGGTTTCCTTAAGCTTGTACTTTCAGCTTAATATTTGTTGGTAGCGAATTTATATAATGCTGAAGAAAAGAGCTTTATATGAAAGTATAGCAAAAGAAAACACTTCTTACACTTGAGATCAGCAGTCCAATGACCATCGTCAGACTTTTTCTACACTGTACTAACTAATAATTTGACTAATAATTTGATGTTTATGCCTGCAATGAAAAAGTTTTATGGCCTTAAATTTGATGTTGATGACCTGTTTGTGACATGCAGCTTCTAGTTTGAACCACGTAATATTCACTGGATTTAAATTAATAAGTGCTACCAGGTGAAGCTATTAGGTTACATCATGATTCATGACCATGTTAAACTGCATTTAAAAAAAAACAAAGATAAAAGGAGAAATTCCCCCCTGCACGTATTTATTAGAACTGGAAGAGGGGCTATTGCCTCTTCTAGCTACACATCGCTGTTGTTTGCCTACATCTGATTGATTTTGAAATTAAATTTTCATAACATTGGCATATGGTGTTTGCTACTTGTTGATATGTCCAGATAAATAGCACTGAGAATAGGTCTGTACTACATGTTGCTCTCCGTGCACCAAGAGACGCAGTTATACAAAGTGATGGGAAGAATGTTGTTCCAGATGTATGGGAAGTATTGGATAAGATAAGGGATTTCTCTGACAAAATCCGTAGTGGTTCCTGGGTGAGTACATTTTTGTCAGGATATTCTTTGGTTTCAGGTGTCTTTGGACAGGGTAATAAATTGTTGAAAACCTATCAGGTTGGAGTCACTGGAAAGCCTCTGAAGGATGTAGTAGCTGTTGGAATTGGCGGCAGCTTCTTGGGACCTTTATTTGTACACACAGCTCTTCAGACAGGTTAGTCACATGGTCCTAGCTTCTTGGAATTTTATCAGGTTGGACTCACTCTGTATATATAACAATGTTTTTAATGGCCAGACTCCGAGGCTATTGCATGTGCAAGAGGACGTCAACTACGCTTGTAAGCTTGCACCGTTGTGAATCTTATCCTTCATTACAAATTTACGACTATAACTCTTCCAAGCTGACTTATGTCCTACTGTTCTCCTATTCTGATATTGTTAGTTTTACACATGTTAAATTGGCTTACTTGTTTATAAAGCATCTTTTAAAATTTAACATATTATATTTTTAGTTTAAATTAAGTTGTAAAAGTAACTCAAACTAAATTTTGAATCAGTTTACAAAATTTAGAGGAAGAAAAATGACATATCTGTGAGGGATCATTCAATGCTCCATCTTGTAGAATTTTATTCTAGTTTTTTGTCCTGCGTACCTGACTAATTTCTCTGCTCATCGTTTTATGAAGTCTAGCAAATGTTGATCCAATTGATGTAGCTAGGAATATTACAAGGTTAAACCTTGAGACAACTCTGGGTAAATTTTTCTATACTCTTCATCGTGCTGCTACATATGCTTCTACTTTTATTTAAGATTTTTTGAATTTTCTTTATTGCAATGATTCAGTTGTGGTGGTATCAAAGACGCTTACTACATCTGAAACAAAGCTTGGGTGTTGCTTTCTATCGTGGTGTAGATTGCTGTGTTCTTGTATATGATGTCAATTCAATGAAATTATTTTCCAATCTTCACAACTGGAGAGAAGAATTTCTCATTCAGGTACATTTCAAGTCATGATTGAATTACAGTGTTTTTTAAGAATAGCTCCTCAACACCCTTCCTTCAAAAGAACAAAGAAGAAGAGAATAATCCACATGAAAAGATCTTAAAAAAAGAGTTTTCTGCAAGCCAGTAGTTGGCATCTTGTAAAATATCCACAACTGAGCTGTCCCATCTGAGGGTCTGGTGCGAAAGGCTGGGATGCGTAATGACTAGTTTTTAGCCTTGTTTATATGAAATTTGTTATTCAATGGTGCAGGGAAACAAGTAGATGTCGAAGCGTTGAAGGATGATTTTGGGATATTGTGGATGGCACAGATATTATGAAATGATTTTGGTTTTATGATTTGGGATGTAGCTAAGTTGGCAAATTAAATATTTGAATGTTAGACATGTTTTTGGTACAGGTTGTAATTTGAACAAGTTTTTGAATGTTATATAGTCGAAGTTATTGTGTTTATGATCTTGGATACCGGTTGTTTGAGTGTGAATTATAAGGGGATACAACAGGTATAATGACAAGAGGATACAACAGTATGTCGTTGCAAAACAATGATCTATCGCAACGACAATAGCTGTTGTAAAAGGTTTGTTGTCAAAACATCAAATATGTATTGCAACGACAAATGTCGTTGCAATACGTTGATATGTACTGCAACGACAAATGTCGTTGCAATACGTTGATATGTACTGCAACGACATTTGTCGTTGCAAAAGATGTGACTGCTCCGTAATATGGTTAGCAACGACAAATAATTAGCAACGAACAAAGTCGTTGCGAAAAACATTCATTTTGGCAACGATAAAAGTCGTTGCAAAAACCTTTAACTACGGTGTTACCAGCAACGACCTAGCAACGACAATTGTCGTTGCCAAAACCTGTTTTTGCAACGACTTGTTATGTATCGCAACGACTTTTGTCGTTGCCAAAAACGGTTTTTCTTGTAGTGGATGAACCGCTCAGGATATGACTACTATGGAGCCCAAGCTTATGGAGCGACATATGGGACTGTTCAAAGGAGGAAGAAGAAGGTGAGCTTCAATGAACAAACTAGGGTCTACTGTTTGTGCCTAAAAATACGACGAGTAAGGAACGCGTGGTAAGCTACGCATAGGATGATCACGCCGACGTGACGAGAAGCAATGAAGATGTCGTCAACGCGACGAGACGTGGCAAAGACCTCGTCTACCTTAAAGATGGAGTCGACCGAGTACATATTATCTTGTTTCCTTGTATATTGTTGTAATTGGTAAAAGATACGGGATAAAATATCTTTTTACCTTATTATTATATTATCATTAGATAAAGGGAAGAGATAAGATCTCGTTTCCTAAAAGATACCATTAGGATTAGCCTATAAATAAAGGCTAACGCCTGCTTTGTAAATCATTCAGCCACCATACGAGTAATACTAAGTTCAAGCTTCAACCCTAATTTCCCACATCGTTCTTGAGTGTTGAGATTATATCGTATTATTTGATTTTTGCCCTACAATTGCTTAGTTATCATCTCGTTGATAATTTCGCTACAAACAATTGGCGCCCACCGTGGGGCTGGATCAAAAAGGTATCGTCTCTCCATATGAAAAGAACTTCTTTTTTGCAGGAAAACCATGACGAGTCCGATGAACAACCCGCGTAACAGCGAAAAGAGATCCGAGGAAGAAGACCCCGCGATGATTCCTCTCGCTCCAGCGGGCGAAGACGCGGGGAAAGATCTCGAGAATACTCCCAGTACTCCAAAAAGCAACGCTCTCGTAGAAAAACAGGGGGTAGACGGCGAAGTAACCAACGTAGCTGCCGTCCGAGCACAATTCAACTCCTTCGAAAAGATCCAGGCAGAAGCCAAGTGCGCAAGCGAGAAAACGGCGCTGGAGCTTACTAAGGAGAACGAGAGGGCGGGATCTGCAGGACCACACACCTATGTCCGTGGTCAGAGCGTCGCTCGACGTCTCGACCTGGACGCCGCCGTCGAGGAAGACGACGTATACATACCCCAAGAGCACCATGATTATGTTCCCCTTAGAGAAACGGTTCAAAGGAGGAAACCTGAGGAGAATATGACCCCGAGTGCCGTCACCATGCTCGTAGCACAACAAGTCGGAGCTTTAAGGAGAGAGATGATGCTAATGCCCGGGGCACCAAAATCCATTATCCCAGAACATGAATTTGGATATCAAGAAAGTCCCTTTGTCGCCTCCATTGCCGCCCAGAAGATAGCCAAGAAATTCACCGTCGCGGATCTCCCCGTCTACGATGGATCCGACGACCCAGAAGAGCATATCCTACTCTACAAAGCCAAGCTCTCCACGAGTCCAATCGAGCCGGAAATAAGAGAGGCAATGATGTGCAAGTTCTTTAGCTCGACGTTGAAGGGTCCAACCCTGACATGGTTTATCCATCTACCTAAAGGAAGTATCTCGTCTTACGCCGAAATCTCCAACATATTCCGCCTACAATTCGCCAGCAGTAAGATGTTCGCAAAGCAACCTTCAGACCTCCATAACATGCGCATGAACAAAGGTGAAACCATAAGGGCCTTCATGAAGCATTTCAACGACGAGAAGATCCCGATCCCGGACTGTAGCGAATCTACTGTTGCCGACGCGTCCAGGCGTGCTCTCCCCCGATATAGTGACCTATACAAGGAATTGACAAAGACTCGCCCTGATTCATTCGTCTCAACAAGGGAAAGAGCCATGGAAGCTATGCGCCTAGAGGAAGATCTCCTAAGGCATGCCGAAGAAAACTCTCGATCTCCGCATAGACAGACTCCTCCGCGTAGGAATTCTCCTCAGCGTCGACGTAACGACCGCCATCAAGAACGAGGGGAACGCCATGATAGGAGAAATAAGCCGTTCCAAAGAGAGCCGCAAATGGTACATAATGTGAGCGAAGTTGATAGCGTTTATATGGTCGACAGAGGTATCCCCATGAAGATTGATGCGTTGCGAGTTATGAGCGCGATGGAAGGGCTGCGCGACGTACAATGGCCTAAGAAGCCAAATCCAGGGAGAAGACCCGGAACAGGGAAGGGGTATTGTGAATTTCATAATGATACAGGTCATACTACGGATGGTTGTTACACTCTGAGAAAAGAGGTATTAAGGCTGCTAAAGTGGGGAGATTTGAGGGATTTGCTCTCCAGAGAAGGTCTACCAAGTAAGTACAAGCAAAAAATCCAAGCAAAGGATGACAACTTAAACTGCATGTCCCTAAAGCACCACCCGCCATAAGTCAAGTCCGACAAAAGTGATAAGAATTTCCTAATTTTCTAGCATTATTTTCTTTGTGTTTTTTCTCGCATAAGTAAAATTAGTTTCTTTCAAGAGTTTCAATAAGTTAGCATCATTATCTTAGAGTCGAAGCGACAAGGGGTCGTAACGACTAGGGGTAAGCGTCAGCGTCGAAGTTTGTTAGTCTATGAAGCATCTTTCTATTAATATATGAGTACGCTCTTCTTTTCTCAACGTGTTAAGTATGCTGAGTTGTTTCGTTTCCGAAATTACTTGCTCTATGTCTATGACGTAACACAAAGCTACAAAAGGCCGCGGCAAAAATCCACGCCGAGGAGGAATTTCGTTAGTCTACGCGTTCAAGCCTCCATCTACGCTTACACAATGTTAGCCAAACCGCCGACTCCGAGTCGACGCTTCCCATGATTGTTAGAGACGTGTGGCAATGGTCATGGGGAATGAAGCCCGGTACCTCACGAAATCGGCACGGTCCGCTGAGCAAAGAAGGGAAACCTATTGCCACGACCACTCTCCAGGAACGCGTACTCGCGCCTTCCACGGCCCCTCTGAGAGGCATGAATCCGTGGGCAAATCGCCAAACCGGCTGGGAGGCGTCCACCGGCATCGTAAGTCCAAACAATCAAGAAATCAGACGCTACACGATGAGTAGGCTCGTCGATTAAAAGAGTTCGATGTCGACCTAACGCTAGTGTGTGGCAAAGGATCCACCATAAAGTAAGGGTTAACGTCACAAGTTGATAAAATCACACGCTAACCTACGTCCGCCACTCGCTTCGGGTTCGGAGGAAATGCTGGACCCAACCTTCATATAAGCCGGCAAAATAACAAAAGCAGCCGCAATGACCGCAATAATACGAAGGGTAGAAAATCGAACCATAAAGACAAGCAACAAACCGGCTGGGAGGCGTCCACCGACATCGTAAGTCCAAACAATCAAGAAATCGGAAGCTACACGATGAATAGGCTCGTCGATTAAAAGAGTTCGATGTCGACCTAACGCTAGTGTGTGGCAAAGGATCCACCATAAAGTAAGGTGTAACGTCACAAGCTAATAAAATCACACGCTAACCTACGTCCGCCACTCGCTTCGGGTTCGGAGGAAATGCTGGACCCAGCCTTCATATAAGCCGGCAAAATAACAAAAGCAGCCGCAATGACCGCAATAATACCAAGGGTAGAAAATCGAACCATAAAGACAAGCAACAAAGTTCAAAGATTGAACCTATGTACTCATAAGCAAACTACATAATTAGAAGTTGCAAAAATCTTACGCGTATACAAGACAAGGCGCTCATACTTAAAGCACACGACGCCACAAAACATACAAAAAGAGGTGGTATGGAAGTATTTTGTAGCTCTAGCCCAGATAACAAGAAACCCGAGCTAAACCTACCAAAAGGGGTGGGATTATGCCCAAAGAATCAAACCAAAAACAACAACGTCGTCGCATAAGCAACGAGGAACTCATACGAGAAGAAACACCGTTCCCAAGAAGAACACGTCTGGACGTAACGACATACTCAAAGCGTAAAAGATCCAGAAAATGCCCCAAAGATCGGCGACGCGTAAACAAAAAGAAGTAAAAACAAACTTTACAAAGAGCCCAAGGGGATAATGATCCCGGAAAATCACGACGATTCACTCTCGTCTTCAGAGGAGCTCGACGAAGAACCATCTGCGTCCTCATATTCATGTTCGACCTCGTCCTCACCTTCAGAATCCTCCACGACGACTTCCTCGTCGACACCCTCGTCATCTTCAACGAGGCCGTTAGGATCAACATCATTAAGGTTATGAGCATCTTCCTCCATGACGTCAGGATCCGCTGGAGGATGCAAGGGCGAAGGGCCCACCTCGACGCCTTCGGGAAGCTCCGCGAACGCCGCTTCGAACTCCCGCTGCTCTTTTACTGGATCCCAACCAAGATGTTGACCAGCACCGTATTGCTCAATAACCTCCACTCGAGAAAGCCAAAACCAATAAGTCTTCACTTCCTTGAGCTCCGAGGCGTGCTTCTTCTCTTTCCCGGCTATCTCGTCCTCCAAAGTAGCAATTCTCGCCTTCGAGTCCTCGACCTTCTTAGTAAGATCGTCGTTAAGTTTGAGCGTCGCCGTGACCTTCTCCCGAGCCTCCCTCTCCGCCTTACGCAACGTCTCGATCGTCGCGTTAAGCTCTTTAATCTTCACCTCGTCGGCCGATTGCTTGTCTTTCATGGCTTTCATCCGATCAACAAAATCGGAAAAGTGTCCCAGATGCATAATGAAGACTGAAACGCCTAAGAGAAGAAAGATAAAGAAGTCAAAATCAAAGCAATGAAAAGAAACTCGGCGGAAGAATACAGAAAACTCACTTGCCACTGTGCAACAATAGCTTCTCCCATCACATCCTCCGTCTCCATCGGCAAATAGTAGTCAAGCGCTGGAGGAGTTTGGAGCCCCTTCATAGCAGGCAGAAACGTTCTCCCGGACACGACGACGCAAGAAATAACTCCCGGAAAGTCGTCGACGGTCTCGAATCCAAACTTCAATTTCTCAACAACCTTCTCCTTGCCCTTGTGTGACCTCTTCGTTGGAATTGAAGAAGGAGACAAAGATGAGACGAGAGAAATCATAGGAGTGATGTGGATAGGAGCCTCGGAAGTAGTTCCCTCTCCGATACAACTCCTCTTCCGCGACGCGATAAGAGCGGATGCAGATTCTCCTCCGCTACGAATGCAAGAAGCGGCTGCAGATACTAAAGAACGTCGGAAGAAAGGGGTTAAGACACTTAAAGCGAAAGAAAAGAAAGAACAAGGTAAAGGAATAGAAGCACTATATCGGTCTGAGTCGTAGGAACCATACGATGTCCTTCCCCGTCTTGACCATGAAAAGTTCGCTCACTCTCCGGGATCTTTAGGAGTCTAGCGATAACCTTCTTAGTCTCTCGCCTCACCATGATAACGTATGTGTTGACTACAAAGAACGTGAAGACAAGACCCAACGTGAGTTAAAAAGCACCGACGTACGAAGACATAGATGAGAAAAGAAAGAAAACTTACTCGCAGGATTCCAGCACTCGATAAGCCAAGAACACTCTTCGCCGAGAGTTGATTTATTCACGAAATAAAAGAAGTCGGCCCAGTGACGATCGGCCTGGCTTCCCTCGATGGCGATCCGGGTTGCTTTAGGTCTCGACTTCAAACCCACTCTCCCGGTCGTCTTACTTTGAATCATCAAGGACTGGGCAAGATCATCGACGGCGATCTCGATGCCATGCCTCAACGCCACGTCGTCCAGAGCGCCAAAAATCCTCCATACGCTTGGTAGGAGTTGCCCGACGGCTACTCCCAGCGTAAGCATAAACGCCTTCGTCAATCGCGAAAAAGGAAATCGATGACCAGTGAGAAAAGGGTATTCATACACCGCTATCCATCTTGGGCGGTATACGTCTGCAGACACCCCTTGAGGGGGTATCTCGATCTCTACTTCGGGACCAAGATTCGCCAGCGACCTTAACCTTTTGACGCTACGCGCCTCTGAAGATTTACAGTCAGAACCCTTCAAGATGTTCTTTGGCATGTAGAAAGAAGCAATTTTAGAAGTCGAGAAATAGGTGAAGAAGAAATTTAAGCAAAGAGAGGAGAAGCGAATGAGCTGTAGAGCGTGAGTAGATGAGAAAGCAATAAGTATTCAGAGTAGGAAGGCTATAGAAGAGGTAGGGGGAAGTGAAAATCTCCTCCTTATATAGCCACTGCGATCGCGAGAAACACGGAAGAAACTTCAACGACATTATAGCCGTTGGGAAAAACTAGCCGTTACGAGTGAACGTTGCCGGCACGGATAACGAAGCTCTCCATCAGGTACGTGGAAATGATTGAGGGAAAATGATGATCAAAGCTCTGCGACAATATTAAAGTCTCGAATGACGTAATCATTAACGCGTTCCGAATCTGATGAAGACGTATTCCTTGAAGAAAGAAGGCGTCTCCCAGTTCTATTAGACGCTAAGCCCTGTAAGACGCCTTAGGAGTATTGTTTGTGCCTAAAAATACGACGAGTAAGGAACGCGTGGTAAGCTATGCGTAAGATGATCACGCCAACGTGACGAGAAAATGAATGGATAAAAATGAATGGATAAAAAGGTGCATCACTCAATGATAATCGGTGGATGAATAAGCTACAGAAAATGAATGGATAAAAATTGAAAAATAAAACCAAGACTAATTCAGTCAAGCAAACAAGGTGCTATGCATTGTTAATAAAAATTGGTGCATCACTGAGATGCAATTGGTGCATCACCGAGATGCAATTGGTGCATCACTGAGATACAATTGGTGCATCAGTCATAACTAATAGGTGCATTACAAAAGTATTTGGTTAATAACTGGTTACAATGAAAGCTCAGAGAAACTAATGGACATATTGAGGACAAGTAGTGATGTTGTGTCCCGACCTCTTACAAATTTTACAAACTCTTTTCTTCTTCTTGGAATTTCCAATTCCAACTTCTTTGCCACCTTTAATACACCTATTCTTGAACTTGTTCTTTTCCATTTCAGGAGGATGGATATTTACTTGATCAGGTAACGGGCCAACAAATTTCTCAAACTTGTAGTTTCTAGCTGGTGTTAAGGAAGAAGGATCAACTACTTTAGATCTTGTGAATGCAGCCTTTTGATCCTTTAAAATAGCTAAAAACTCTTTCAATCTATCCATGTCATCACCAACAATATCAACACAATAATACATTTATGTCATCACTTCGTCCAACAAATGCTTTCTTTCATCAATCTCAACACTAGAATCATACACTGCACCGTCTACTTCAAAAATTGGTTGTAGAATAGCTTGCTTGGTCAATCGTATAATTAGGTGCATCACATCCTGAAATAAGGTGCATCAGTCAGAGCTAAAAGGTGAATCAACCAGTGAACATTAATGCACTATGCACAGAAATCATCAATGTTTTCAACTGGTGCATCATAGCATATTATATGGGGCATCAGTCAAAGGTAAAAGGTGCATCAGCCAATGAACATTAATGCATTATGCACACGAATCATTAAAATTCTCAATTGGTGCATCGTAGTCTATTAAAAGGTGCAACACTCAATTGTAAAAAGGTGCATCACTCAATGGTAAAAGGTGCATCCCTCAATGGTAAAAGGTGCATCACTCAATGGTAAAAGGTGCATCACTCAACCAAATCATGTACAAAAATCCGAAAATCTAAGATATTATATTGATACTGTAATGAAATGAAATATATATGCAGAAACAACAATCAAATCAAACACACAGTACAAATCTTAACCTAAATTAGGAGAAGCATTATCCATATCACGAAGGACACTAGATTTGGCCGGCGACAAACGCAAAAAGAGAAAACACAGTGGTGCAAGCACTGTCGAACACACTCTCGCCTAAGAAACACCAGGAACAGCGGAAGAACAACAATGGCGGCGAGTAAACGAGCAGAAGAAGGATTCGATGAGAAGAATACAATGGCGGCGATGGAGGATGATTCTCCTCTACCGAATTTTCGTCGCTTTCCTTCTTCTATAGAGAACGAATTCGTCAAATTCGAGCGATGTGATGGAGAGATCTACGGAGGAGCAAGTCGGCGACAAGAAGAGGTCGGGAGAGAGCGGCTGAATTTTATCTTTGAAAGAGAAAGGGAAAAACGGACGGACGAGATTAAAACGTGACGGGTGGTGGAGATTGATCATCACTCCTTCTTTGTAAAGGCATCCTCACCGGATCTTTTTCCCTATACTATAGATGATGTGTAGAACTCACTAAGACACTAAGAAGTTATAAATCGAGGCCATAAATTTAGTGCATATCGTCTATAGTATAGTGCATATGCAATAGTGAGTTCTGCATATCGTGTACTATATAGTGCATATGCCTATAGTATAACATTAATATAAATAAATGTATGCATGGATGCGTTATATTAATTTTTAAATCAATATTATATGAATAAAAAGAATTTCAATTGATTTATAATATTTTATAGTGATTTGTATTAAATAAGGAAATATTATCAATAGATTTAAGGTAGTGATCTTTATAAATATATATTTCAATTGATTTGTGTTCAAATAAGGAAATGATATCATTAGAATTAAGTTAATTATCTTTAAACATATATATATATATATATATATATATATATATATATTTATTTTTGAAAAAAATGACGTGTGTCTAATGACGTGACATTGCTTTATAATAAGTAGATGACGTGACATAGCTTAATGATGAGTATAATGGTTTGATTTAGTAGTTATATAGAGATATTGAGATTTGACATAGAAAAATAAATACTCCGTACTTGCTTTAATCAAAGAAAAATAAATAATACTAGGATTGTTAATGCCCGCGCTACGCGCGGGTCCTAAGTCTTACATCAAATTTATTTAGATGAAAAATAAAATATATTTGAATATGCTTGTCAATATTATACATTATTGCACTAATATAATCATGACGATTGTAATTATTTGATTAGTTATCCAATAGTGATTTTTTATATAATTAATAGAGGCATGAGGGACCGCGCATGTGTTTCAAATGTATCGACGACGACTTTAATCATTTGATCGGTTATCCAATAGTGAATAGAGAAATGATGTATGTTTGAGATAATTAGAGGAGAAACAGGAGGTTAGAGAAGATTAATATTTATTTATTTTAAATATAATTGAAACACATAAAATTAACCAATCAACATAAGTTGTTTACTTTTTACAATCTCTCATATTTTCTCGTAGTTAGTGTAGAATTTTTATACTTTTATATATTTTTGTATATCATATTTGTAGACTTTAAAATATCATTTTTTCAGTTTGTAAGAGACCTAATTATGAACCTATATGTTATATTTAATCATTTATCAAAGTTTAAGTGATTTTGGTTCATCGGAGAAGGAGATGGAAGCACAGAATCGCCGCAAGAATCAGCACAATATCGGACCATCGGGCGAAACAACGAAGGAGGCGAGATGGAACGTTCCATATGCCCGAGAAACAGAAACGAAGGAGGCTGGAAGTTGTGGTAGGTCGATCTTGTGGAAGAATAGTCAAATGAATGGGCCTATCGAACCAACTTCACAAACGAATGATTGTTTTGTGGGCCCAATTGAAACAAAGAACGGATCCAATCCCAATCTAAACCGACGAACAAAAAAGATTTCAAGACTTCAAATTCATTAGACTTGTTATTAATGATGTTTAGTGGAATTTATTACCACAAACATCCAAATTTATAATATATTAGGATGGCTAGAGAAGTAGATATATAGCTTGAAAAAGTAAAAATGACATACTCCATAGTTTTTTATAGCGGAAAATATTTCGTAGTACTGGTAGTTAAAAAGAAGAAAACGTGTGAAATGATCCAAGAAAAATAGAGATGACTATTTATAATCATTATGAAAACAATATAAATTTTTGAAATGTTAATTCAGATTTTCTTTGAGTATAAAAAGGCCTCAATAATTAAAGATGCAAGCCTTTGGCCGGAGTGATTGTTTGATTTGAGGCTGAAATCTCATGAATTGAAAATATGTATAATATATAATGGAATATTTGCGTTTGGTTAGATAGAGTTTTACTGAAATTATTTGAATTTTTTTCCGTGATCTTCAACTCTTGTATTATGTGGAATTCATCGTATTCAAAAGGAGTGGCAAGATATTTCTCCATGACTTTTTTAATTTTTCATATTTTGAACCAAACACAAATTCCTAATACACATGAAATACAAATCACAAAAAATTATTTCTTGTGAAATGAATTCATATGATTAAATTAACTATCTTTATCCAGCGAAAGCCTTTTGATTCGTGATTATTTAAAGAATCTATTTTACAATTAAATAAAAAGATTTGATCTACGATTTTTAAAGTAAACTATTATTAAGACAATTTTTAAATTCAATTAATTCCTAATTAATAATTTTCTATTATCCTCTGTTTGAAAATATTTGTCATCCTAGCTCACAACTTCTAGTTAATACAAAAATATTTAGTAATCTTTAATAAAAGAATAAATTTTCATATTAAGTAAATATATAACTTTTTACATATTTTATGATCTTTATTCTTAACATAAGATATTAGTGGTGGAATATACAATGTTTAAATATTAACTTTTGCTATTATAAAATTATTATCTATATAATAGTTTATTTGAATTTATTATCATAAAAAAACTATAAGGATTGGAGGTGTGTTGTGGAAGCAATTGTGTCGGTGCTTTCCTTAGCTATAAGGATTGGAGGCGAAAGGCGAAGATTGGAGGCGAAAGGCGAAGAAGATGAATAGAGTGAGAAGAAGTGTGTGTGATACGCTACACTTTGTATGACGTAACTAGGGGTTATTACATTAGTTTAGGAGTGTTATCACAAATATTTGGAGCTATTGTTATATTCTGAGTTGTTTAGGAAGAAGTGAAGAAACGAAGACCAGAACCGAAGAAGAAGAGGATAAAAGATTCAAGACATGAAGACGAAGGCATTCTGCGGAGCAGCAGCGATCGCCACCATCACTATGGCGATCGCCATTCTACAACAGGAGCATTCAGGAGTTCGAGAGAGCATGACGATCGCCATGACTCTATGGCGATCGCCATGGGGCAACAGAGACACGGCAGAGATTTAAATGAATATGGCGATCGCCAGTGTGGTAGAAATCAGATAGAGTTTATAGGACATTTAATGAATTCCAGTTACATTTACTTTTTTTTGTTAAAACACAATAAATTATGTATATTAGATATTTTGATTAGATAGATTGCACAATTATTTTTAACATTGTTTTGCGTGATGACAGTACTTTTGATTTTAAACTATTAAGAAATTGTTTTTCTTGAATATAAAATTATTAGGCTACTCTCTACCTATGGATCAAAATGCGGCACCATCCGTCACTTCTTAGCATTTGGCATTTATATGTGCTGTAACAGAAACGAAACGAGAACAATAAATGCAAGCAAGAAAAAGAGGTTTACGTGGTTCACCAAATTTGGCTACGTCCACAGGAGAGGGAGATTAGATTATACGGAGGCGGATTACAGTTTCGATACAATTAGGGTTTACACATATGCCGCTATATATAGTGCTAAACAACCCTAAGCCCAACAACAAAACTGATGGGCCCAATAAAGCCCATACAACAGATATCAGCGAGACCCCCGTGCTACCTGTCGCAGTGTGTGATTCAGATTCAAGGCATACTAACAAATCTCCACCTTGACTTGAATCCTCCAGGTAGACTCTCAGACGCACCATGACAGTGCCAGATAACAGACATCTCCCTCTCCTCAGAATTGCTCCTCAGGGCAACTAATGATCTCTGATGTTGAGCAAGTCCAAGCAGTGATTGAACTTGCTCTCAGGAACTGGCTTGGTGAACATATCAGCAGGGTTATCAGCTGTCCCTACTTTCTTCACCTGGATTCTCTTCTCATTCCTCAGAAAATGGTACCTGACATCAATGTCCTTCGTCTTCTCATGATGGACCTGATCCTTGGTTAAGCATATTGCACTCAAGCTGTCACAATATACTAAAGTCTGATCCTGATGTAGGCCTAGATCATTAACCAGCCCCTTTAGCCATATTCCCTCCTTAGCAGCTTCTGTCAAAGCCATATACTCTGCCTCTGTAGTAGACAAAGTAACTGTAGGCTGTAGAGTTGCCTTCCAGCTTACCACAGAACCTCCTAGAGTGAACACATAACCAGTCATAGATCTCCTACTGTCCACATCCCCAGCATAATCATAATATGAATAGCCAGCAACCAAAAACTGAGTGTCATTCCCATAACAAAGACCAACATCAGAGGTACCTCTAAGATACCTGAAAATCCTCTTCACAGCTTGCCAATGTTCCTTCCCAGGGCTGACCATGTATCGACTTACCACACTAACAGCGAATGCTAGATCTGGTCGAGTGCAGACCATAGCATACATCAAACTCCCAACTGCACTGGCATATGGGACTCGAGACATGTACTCCTGATCCTCATCAATCTAAACAGTGTACATTTCCAACTTGTTGTTAGATGCCATTGGAGTATCTATAGGTTTTGCTGAAGACATTCCAAACCTGCTTAATATCTTCTTGATGTACCCTTCCTGTGAGAGGAAGAGTTTTCTCTTCTCCCTTTCCCTATGGATTTCAACTCCCAGAATCTTGCGAGCAGAACCCAGATCTTTCATATCAAATTTTGCACTGAGAGAACCCTTCAACTTCTGAATATCAGACTTATTCTTAGCAGCAATCAGCATATCATCAACATACAGAACCAGATAAATGTGTGAACCACCCTGCAGGTCATTGTAGTACACACAACAATCATACGGACTTCTTCTATAACCAAGCTGCTTCATATAAGTGTCAAACCGCTTATACCACTGCCTCGGGACTGCTTTAGCCCATATAAGGACTTCTTCAACTTGCAAACATGATTTTCCTTTCCTGGAACCTGAAAACCATCTGGCTGAGACATGTATATTTCCTCCTCCAACTCTCCATGTAGGAAAGATGTTTTCACATCTAGTTGCTCAAGTTCCAGATCATGATGTGCAACTATCGCTAGTAGCACCCTGATTGAGGTATATCTAACTACTGGTGAGAAGATCTCGTTGTAGTCTACTCCCTCTCTCTGACTGAAACCTCTTGCAACCACTCTTGCTTTGTACTTTATACCCTCTGCAACAAACATTCCTTCTTTCTTCCTGAAAACCCACTTGCAAGTGACTACCTTTCTATCAGCAGGCAATCTGACTAGCTCCCAAGTCTGATTCTTATGAAGAGACTCCATCTCTTCTCTCATTGCAGCAAGCCACTGTGCTGACTCACTCCCAGATATTGCAGCTTTGTAGGAGGATGGTTCATTATCATCCACCTCCTCGGCCACCTGCAATGCATATCCTACCAGATCAGTTAACTTGTACCTCGTTGGAGGTCTGACTCCAACCCTTTTGGGTCGGTCTTGAGCAACACTTCGGTGCACAACTTCATCAGAACCTGTTTCTGGCAGTGCACTCTCAGACTGATCTGTATCTTGCTCATCAGTAACTGGTTGTGGTACTGGTGCCTCAATTTGCCCTGGAGTAAATGGCACCTCCACCTCCTCAGCAACAACCTCTTTCTCTGCTATATCACTGGTCTTGGATTTCAGCATAGAACTCTCATCAAAGACTACACTTCTGCTCAGTATAATCTTGTTATCAAACCAGATCCTGTACCCTTTCACACCAACACCATAGCCCATGAAAACTCCCTTCTTAGCTCTCGGCTCTAGCTTACCCTCACTTACATGATAATAAGCAGTGCAGCCAAAAACTCTCATATTTGAGTAGTCAGTTGCTCTTCCAGACCACACCTCATAAGATGTCTTGCAATCAATGCTTGTGTGTGGACTCCGATTTATCATATAGCAGGCCGTTGTTACTGCTTCAGCCCAGAACCTCCTAGCAAGACCGGCATTAGAAAGCATGCATCTTGCTCTCTCTAAAGTTTCCGATTCATCCGTTCTGCTACACCATTCTGTTGTGGTGTAAACCTAACTGTGTGATGTCGAGAAATACCGTCATCTCTGCAGAACTTATCAAACTCAGATGAACAGAATTCCAGACCATTATCTGTTCGCAGCCTTTTGACCTTCTTTCCTGTCTGATTTTCAACTAAGGTCTTCCATTCCTTGAATCTACTGAATGCCTCTCCTTTATGCCTCATCATAAATAACCACGTCATCCTAGAGTAATCATCAATAATAGGCAGAAAGTACCTGTAGCCACTCAAAGACTCAACACGGGCAGAACCCCAGCAATCTGAATGGATGTAATCCAACGTGCCCTTAGTTCGGTGAACTGCCTTAGGAAACTTGCAGCGATGTAGTTTCCCAAACACACAATGCTCACAGAACTCTAGACTCTTGATCTTGTGACCTCCCAGAAGGTCTTCTTTGGACAGAATCTGCATTCCACGTTCACTCATATGAGCAAGTCTCATATGCCACAGTCTGGTCAGATCAGCACCATTAACCACTGATGCAACAGCTGCAGAACCTGTTACTATAGAACCCTGTAAGATATACAAAGTTCCCTGCTTGACGCCTCTCAGAATCGCCTCAGAAGCCTTGCAGACAACCAGAATTCCATTTTCACCTTCATACCTGAAACCCTTACTATCCAGAAGGCTTAAAGATATCAGATTCTTAGTCTTGTGTGGAACATGTCTGACTTCCTTGACTGTGCAGAAATTCCCATTATGCGTTCTGAACCTGACTGAGCCAATCCAACCACTTTGCAGACAGAGCCGTTTGCCATAGAGACACTACCTCCATCTATGCAGCTATAAGTTGTGAACAACTCTCTTTTCGGACAGATATGATACGATGCTCCAGAATCAAGAACCCACATATCAGAATGATGAGTGTATTCCTCAGCCATTAGCACAATATCACTTTCAGAATCTGCGTCATCTTCTGCTACTGCAGTAGAACCAGGTTTCAGCTCTTGCCTTCTCTTAGGACAGTCATTCCTCCAATGACCCTTTTCCTTACAGTAGGCACAGACGTCTTTAAGTAATTTTGGGCGCTCCTGCTGCTTCTTCCAATGACCCTTTTTCTTACCTTTCTTACCATCCTTGCTTCCACTGGCCATTAACCCGGAAGCCTGATTTTCTGTACCCGAACCAGATGCCTTATGACGCATCTCTCTGTTGTGAAGCGAAGACCTAACCTCCTCCAGCGACACAGTCTCTTTCCCAATGATAAAAGACTGCACAAAATTCTCAAACGACAAAGGCAGAGATACCAACAAGATCAAAGCAGCATCCTCATCATCAACCTTCTCATCAATATTACGCAAATCTAACCGAATTGTATTCAATTGATCAAGGTGATCTCTAAGAGGTGTACCCTCTTCCCTACGCAGGCTGAAAAGACGTTGCTTCAACATCAACTTGTTGGTCAATGACTTCGTCATGTAGAGGCTCTCCAACTTCGACCACAACTTTGCAGCGGTTTCCTGATCTGCAATCTCTGTAATGACATCGTCAGCGAGGCACACCATAATCATCGAATGAGCCTTTTCCTCCATAGTTTTGAACTCCACGGAGGTTGCATCCATTCCATTCATGTCTTTCGCTAACGGCGCCCACAGATCGTTTTGCTTCAGCAAAGCCTGCATCTTGATTCGCCACAGACTGAAACTGTTTCTCCCTGTAAACTTGTCGATCTTCGTCATGGATACCGACATCGTTCTCGGCGGAAATTCGAACCTGCTCTGATACCAGTTTGTTGTAACAGAAACGAAACGAGAACAATAAACGCAAGAAAGACACAGAGGTTTACGTGGTTCACCAAATTTGGCTACGTCCACAGGAGAGGGAGATCATATTATACGGAGGCGGATTACAGTTTCGGTACAATTAGGGTTTACACATAAGCCGCTATATATAGCGCTAAACAACCCTAAGCCCAACAACAAAACTGATGGGCCCCCGTGCTACCTGTCGCAGTGTGTGATTCAGATTCAAGGCATACTAACAATATCTCTTCGTGTGATTCCTAACATTCAACTTTTTAATGTCTCCACTTCATAAGGATCATGCATTTCACATTCAAGGCTTAAAATGAACATCAAGGAAAAGAAAATGGTAGCACAAGTCACAATTTCTCCTAGAACTTCTATGAATGGTGGCACCGGAGTTGCTGCATCGGTGTTGGTGAAGAAGAAGGCGAAGAGATGGTGGTGGAGATTGGTGGATGTCGAGGAGGCGAAGGGACAACTAAGTTTCTCGTTTCCTATGATTCTAACAAATGCTTCATTGTACATGATTCCTTTGGTGTCTATGATGTTTGTTGGCCACCTTGGTGAGATTCAACTTGTTGGCCCGGCTCTCGCCACGTCATGGACAGCTGTCACCGGCCTATCTTTCATGGTCTAAGAACTATCCTTCATACTTTGTATACTTTCTTCATATGATTTCTTATTATGTGTTCGGTAAATTTGAAGCTTATACAATATCTTAATTAAGAGGCTACCTTATTTTTTGCGGAAGATTTTAGTTAGTTAACCTGATTAAGCTCATTTTACAGAATACATCAAAGAATGCTTATTTTTTTCACATAAGCTAGAGTGTTAGGGGTAACAATCAAAGCCTAAGTTTTCAAAGGAATATATGTTCTTACATGATCCTCGTCCTATGTGATATTTATAGCCAAGTTAACTTGGTGATGATAAAATAACTTGTATGAGCTTTTGAGAAGATTGAAGTCCCTTTGGGGGCAATTCTAAAAACAGATTTTTCATTATCTATGCATATCAAGATCTTCCAAAAAAAACATACCAAGTCACTTGATGATGTTATAATTGTTCATAATTATTTTCTATGCAGATTGGCTTAAGTGGCACTTTAGAAACCCTTTGTGGGCAAGCCTATGGAGCTCAACTACACACTATGCTTGGGATTTACCTACAATCATCTTGCATTATTTCAGTCTTATTTTCCATTCTCATAGCCATAATGTGGTGGTACACACAACCCATCATGCTCTTACTTCACCAAACTCCTACCATATCAAAAGAGGCTTCTATATACATGAAATACTCCATACTTATAATTTTTGCATATGCATTTCTCCAAAATATACAAAGGTTTCTTCAAACACAATCGGTTGTCTTTCCTCTTATGGTCTACTCACTCCTATCCTTGGCCTTTCAAATCGTCGTTGCCTATGTTTTCATACACTTAACTGGTCTTGGATTCAAAGGAGCTCCATTGGCGGTTTCTGTTTCTTTGTGGATACTGGTTTTGTTGTTAGCTATTCATGTCAAGATTGCTCAAGGGATTAGAGATACATGGATTGGATTCTCACTTGAATCATTTAAGTACTTCTATACAACTTTGAAACATTCCATACCTTCTGCTGCTACAGTCTGGTAAATGAAAAAAAAATACTTTTACTTTACTAGTTCTGAATATAGCGTGAGGATCAAGTCAGAACTGCATGTTCATATACACACTTAAATAAGAAAACTTCCGACCAAGACAAAAGTGTACACACATATCATTAAACTATATTGTCTCACAGTTATATACTTCATTACTTTTAAATATAGGATAAGAATCAGATCAAAACGGTGTGTTGATATACATACTTAGTGAGAAAGCTATATGACCACACATTTCCTATAAACATAAGAAAACTTAATAAGAATATATATTTATGTAATACGGAGTAATACTTATATGTTATCTTCTTTCAGTTTGGAGTATTGGGCTTTTGAGATTAAGGTGATACTGGCTGGCCTGATGCCAAATTCTGAAACAACCGCTCCTCTCATTGCAATTTGGTAATGTTTCTCTAACTTTGGTCTTTCAAATTTTATTTCCTAAAGTCTTTTCCTTGACAAATTGGTGCTTATTTTTGGTAGTGTTCACACCCAAGCTATCACATTCATGATAACGATTGGATTGAGTGCTGCAGCAAGGTAATATAACTTTCAGAAAATTCTCATTTTCTCTAGTTTCCATAAATTCACTATGATAAAAACGATCTTAATTTGCGTATATAGTACGAGAGTATCAAACGAGCTTGGAGCAGGAAATCTGGAAAAGGCGAGAAATGCAATGTGGGTTACCCTAAAGCTCTCATTTTTCATGGCTCTAATGGTGGTTCTAGCTTTAGCCTTAGGCCATAAAATATGGGTTGGCTTCTTCACCAACAACTCTAATATTGTCAATGAATTTGCTTTCATGATGCCTTTTCTTGCAATCACCATTGTTTTGGATTCAATCAAAGGCATTTTATCAGGTACATATTTTTTAATACTAGATTCATCTAAAAGTTATTTTTTGTCAAAAATTTAAGTTTATAAGTAAAATAATCAAACAGGTGTTAGCAGAGGATGTGGTTGGCAACGTTTGGCAATGTACACCAGCTTAGCGGCATATTATCTTATTGGAATGCCCATCTCTGTATTGCTTGCATTCAAGTTCAAATTATACACTAAGGTAGCTAAAAAGACATGTCAAATGTCATATATTTTTTGTTAATTTAAGGATATTTATTTCATTTTTATTTATTTAATTTTCAGGGGCTTTGGATTGGATTGATATGTGCACTTATTTGTCAGAATTTCACTCTGTTTCTCATTGCCACTTTGAGGAAATGGAAAGGGGTCGAATTCTCCATGAATGAGTTGGGAAAAGATACTGACATTAGTTTATGAATGTGACTACAAATATGTGTGATGTGGATATATAATATGTGGTGAACACTTTGCATAATACATGATAAACAATCTATGTTAGGATATCTTAAGTTTTAAAAAATTACTCGTATAACTTAAACTAGTTTTAGACCCGTACCCTGTCCGGTATTATATTTTAAATAAATAATGTATATATAAGTGTGAAACCACTTCAAAACACAATATTTGTTTACTAATCATGATTTTTTCCTATAGTAGGCATCTTTTTAAAAAGGATTTGTCTAATGTTTGCCCATGCGCACATAATAAACAACTAATAAAGGAAAAAATTTAGGTTCTACCTCCTCTAAGAAAATGGGATAAACCCATCACAACAAAATAGGCGTTGTTTCTAGGTTTGAAAATAATATCTTTTCAATTTTGTAGACAATACTCCACTTCTCTTAGAGAAAATTAGATCTATGATTCTTGTATTTATAGCATGAAGAAATTTGAATAATCAAGCCTTAAAACAGACATTTTTGTTTACAATTTCATATTTTTATTAGTTGCTAATTAAGAGCCATATTAGGCTATATCTCTTTATTAAAATATCAAATATGAGGTTGTGTCAAAAATAATGTATCTGTTATTCCTTATACTAAATGTGTAAAACCATTTCAAAATAAGTTTCATACTCAACCTTCTAGAACATTATACACATACTACATAAGCAAAGTAACAAAAGTTCATCTGAAACAAAATTAATTATGATGTATAACAAATGAAAACACCTTTGACAACTCCAATCTGTACATTCAGCAAGGGACCTGGTTTGATTGCAGCCTTCTAGTAAAAAAACATTCCCTTTATATGTTACTTCAACTCTTTACAACATAAAAATAAAAAGAGAGACTTAACATATTCCTGCACTCCTCTAGTGGAAGTATTCTTCTTTGCTGATGTACTGATTTTCATTATGATGCATGCTACAAAAGCTCCTTTGTATTGAATTTAGTATATATATATAGATAGATTTAGGTTATAGTGTAATAGGTTTTTATGGTGTAACAAGGGGATTAATTAGGAGCGTTGGATCTTCTCTAAATCAATGACCTAGAATTAATCCCGGAAGGTACATGAAACTCTATAGACTTGCACACACTATATACGCCCTCTTTACCGAAATTGCTGCAAAATAAAAACAAAACAAATTCCAAAATTATTCCCAAATCAAATCACCCTCAAAAAAATCTCCTCCCTCTCTCTCTCCTCATATTCTCGCTCACCAATCTATTCATCTTCTCCCGTCTCCATTCTCCATAGCAGCCATCTCCTTCTCCATTCTTCTCACTCACACTCCGATTTCCATCAACCCCTTTCTCCGTCCGTGAATCTCGAACTCCCTCTTCCTAGTCTCCATTCCGCCATTCTTCATCTCGAAGCAAAGGGAGTCGGAGCCGAAGAAGACGAAGACCCGTCTCAGCATATACAAGTCGGAGCCGGTTCCGCCATCGATTCCGCCATTCTTCATCTCCTTCCTCCATTCAACCTCCAAAGATGTAAGTTAATGGGTTGATTTCAATTTTTTCTCTGCATTTCTAAAAAACCCTAATTAGAAGTTGACAGTTGAAAAACCCTAATTTTTTTGTAATATTAGATTACTGATCTACTTTTTGTTTTCCAATGACTTAGAATTAGTTCCTATCTCCTTCTATTTCTCTTGCTTCCCATACATTCTGGTTATTTGAACTTGTTCATGGTCATATGACAAGAATTTAACAGCTGTGATTGCAAATCTTGCAGGTATGATTACTCTGGGTATGGGCAGTCTAGTGGGAAGGTATGTTTCAAGCAGTTAATCCTTTTTTCGCAAATTTATATGCATCAAAGCATGATTGTTAGAGTGTAAATAAATCTCATGGCCTATAAATCTTTCTTTTGCAGCCAACCGAGAACAATACATATGCAGATATTGAAGCTGCATACAAATGTCTTTTGGAGACTTATGGAGCTAAGCAGGAAGACATAATCCTATACGGTCAGTCTGTTGTTAGTGGCCCTACATGTGATCTAGTTGCTCGTCTTCCTCAGTTAAGAGTTGTTGTTCTTCATAGCCCAATATTTTCAGGCGTACGAGTCATGTATCCTGTCAAACGAACTTATTGGTTTGATATATATATAAGGTGAAAATCATCATCCTGTCCTTCTTTTCAGTTTAAATGTTTGATTTGATCTGTTTTGGTCCTTAATTTTCGTGTTTCTTCCTTCTGTTGCAGAACATTGACAAAATTCCCTTCGTGAAGTGCCTTGTTTTGGTCATTCATGTGAGTTTCTGTATTCATCTATTATGAAAAATCTGACATTTGTAGGTTTTCCGTCTTTGTGATTCATTCAGTCATACTTCTTCTGCTTTTCATCAGTGATGCACTCATGCATGTGGGTTTATTCCCCCATCTAAGCAACTTATTTCCCCAATCTTTACCTTTATGCTGCAAAAGCTGAGCTATTTGCTTTATCATGACTACTAAGAAACATACATAGGCTCTTTTCTGTAAATGGTGTGTACTGTACAAGATATTATTGGTAAGAGGAAGTAAGTTAGGTTTTCTTAAACCTGAATTGTATTTTGCAGGGAACGACTGATGACGTTGTCGACTTCTCACATGGAAAGCAACTATGGGAATTATGCCAAGAGAAGTACGAACCCTTATGGATTAAAGCAGGAAACCATTGTGATCTAGAACTCTACCCTGAATACATCAGACATGTTAAAAAGTTTGTAATCACAATTGAAAAACCTCCATCTCAACGGCATAGTTCAAGGAGAAGTATAGATAAGCCTGAAAATGCAAGAAAGAGTATTGATATCCCTGATCTTCCAAGAAAGAGCACAGACCGTAGAGAACGACCAAGAAAAAGCACTGATCGACATGTGAAGCTGAAAACACATGAGTACAAACCGAGCAATGTTAATAAGACCGAGAAATTGAACATCCTGTTTGAACAACTGGATCGGTCTAGGAGAAGTGTGGAATATCATGAGAAGTCGAGACGAAGCATTGATTTACAAATTGAACGAGCGAGACGCATCGTTGATTGGGTGGATAGAATACATTAGAGAGTAATAACAATGGATTGTAAAGTACTTGCGTCACTCGTCTTGTGCAGATGGAGAAACAGATGCAGAACAGGGGATAAGGGTGGATTCTTTGGCGGATTAACTTAGAGCTTTATGTTGGGTTTTTGTTTTTAAGGGCTTCATAAATTTGATGTAATGGAGGAAAGTCAAGTTTAGTTTCCTCATTTGTAGACAGGAAAAATAGTCTTTGCTGATTCAAGTCCCTCTTATAAACCTGTAAAAATTTCCTTCCATTAGCATTGTTGATTGTTCTTGAGCTATGCAGCTTGGTTGTCAGAAACAGCACAGATTGGGATATAAAAAAAAGGCAGAATCTTCCAGCTTGATTCTAGTTGTGATGGAATAATTCATTATAGGAATGTTTTAAATTCAACATTGAACATGTTGTGAACTACTACTCCGTACTAGAATAATATGGCAATTTGATTTGACCCTGAATGTTCAAAGACTCCACTCTATGCATTCATTCTACACTTCAAGATAAGTGGTGTTTAGAGTTGTCAATCGGTCGTACATGTTAATAGGGTTTAGATTATCTAAATAGGGTCTGGTTCAGATCATAAGCACCATATGAAGATTGTTTTCTTAGACTATAAGCAGCATATGATGATCATTGACACGAAGCTGGCTCACACAATATGGTCCCATATTTTGTTATACTGATGACAAAAGATGACTTGGTTCAGTTGGAACAGTTCTTACGCTTCCCGATACTATTGGATGTATTCTTCTCACCTTTGCGGTTGCAATATAAGTACCTATGTGACGTCGTTGTTGACTGCTTGAACCTATGAAGAGTGCCCTTTCGAACGTCAAATCCTGCCGCCTTGGCATATTCGTAATAGAATTCCTCAGCTTCTATTGGGGACTTAAATTTTCTCCGCATAAAGGGTTTTTCTTGACTAGGAAACCTAGATATCCAACACTTTGAATTACGGACATCGGGATGAACAATACAACCGGTTCCATAATCGAATTCAACTTCTTCCTCTTCATCAACGTCTGTCATTCTAGTTTCGCAAACCTCCATATCATCTCCTGAATTGTCGGTCACCAAATCATCACTTGACCATTCATCGACCACTTTTTTACCTGGGCCAAAAAAAACATTTTGTAATGGAACGCCTTTTGTACAATGAAGTACACTATATTCGTTTATAAGATGATGTTCAAAACCGGAAAAAAGTCCTTTCACAATGGAACCCCTATAGCCGAACATTTCAACAGTAGAACACGCATAACAAAGTTTAAAAACTGAATATCGTCTTCTATATGTAGGAACAAAAGCCTTTCGTAATGGAACCACTATAACAGAATATATCAACAGTAGACCACGAATAACAAAGATTAACATCAGAATATCGTCTTCTTTATGATTTTCATTAATTACTTTCATAATAGAACACCTATAACTGAATATTCAACAGTAGAATGTGAATAACAAAGATGAACATCAGAATATCGTCTCCATATCATCTCCTGAATTGTTAGTCACCAAATCATCACTTGACCATTCATCGACCACTTTTTTATCTGGGAAAAAAGTAGAACACTTATAACTAAATATTCAACAGTATACCACGAATAACAAGGTTGAATATCGGAATATCTTCTTCTTTCTTAATGGAATAAAAGTCTTACATAATGGAAACCCTAAAACCTAATATATCATAGGAAGAACACGAATAACAAAGTTGGACATCAGAATATCGTCTTCTTTATGTTTTCATTAATTTCTTTCATAATGGAACTCATATAACTGAATATTCTACAGTCGAACACGAATAACAAAGATAAACATCAGAATATCGTCTTCTTTATGTTTTCCTTAATTTCTTTCATAATGGAACTCCTATAACTGAATATTCTACAGTCGAACACGAATAACAAAGATAAACATCAGAATATCGTCTTCTTTATGTTTTCATTAATTTCTTTCATAATGAACTCCTATAACTGAATATTCTACAGTCGAACACGAATAACAAAGATGAACAACGGAATATCGTCTTCTTAATATTGGAATAAACGTCTTTCGTAATGGAAAACCTAAAACCTAATACTTCAGAGGAAGAACCGAATAACAAAGTTGAATAACAGAATATCGTCTTCTTTCGTAATGGAAACCCTAAAACCTAATATATCACTATTATAACTGAATATTCTACAGTCGAACACGAATAAAAAAGATGAACAACGGAATATCGTCTTCTTAATATTGGAATAAAAGTCTTTCGTAATGGAAAACCTAAAACCTAATACTTCAGAGGAAGAACCGAATAACAAAGTTGAATAACAGAATATCGTCTTCTTTCGTAATGGAAACCCTAAAACCTAATATATCACTATTATAACTGAATATTCTACAGTCGAACACGAATAACAAAGATGAACAACGGAATATCGTCTTCTTAATATTGGAATAAAAGTCTTTCGTAATGGAAAACCTAAAACCTAATACTTCAGGGGCAGAACCGAATAACAAAGTTGAATATCAGAATACCGTCTTCTTTCGTAATGGAAACCCTAAAACCTAATATATCACTATTATAACTGAATATTCTACAGTCGAACACGAATAACAAAGATGAACAACAGAATATCGTCTTCTTAATATTGGAATACCGTCTTCTTTCGTAACGGAAAACCTAAAACCTAATACTTCAGATGAAGAACACAAATAACAAAGATGAATTTTAGAACATCGTCTTCTTTCGGAATGGAAAACCTAAAACCTAATATATCACTATTAGAACACCCGGAGAAGATGAATATCTCACATTAGAACACGAATACACAAACTGTACTGTAAACATGAATATCGATTAATCAAAATCGAATATTTCTTGCGCAACATAAGCCATTGATTTTTGCAGATTTCGTCGAACAACAAAGTAACCATAACTGAATACTAAGAAACCCTAATTCTCAAGAACTAACCTTTACGATCAACTTCTTCCGTAGACATTGTAAATTCATGCGTCAATAGAAAAAGAATTAAAAACTTCAAGAAGAATGAAGATCTGGAAGAAGAGCAAGAGCGTTAATGTTGTGAACATGGATTCAGGCTGCAATGGAGAAAATTAAATCGTCATTATATCTCTCTGTTTAACCGTCATTCTATCTCTTTCTCTCTCATGTTTAACGTTTAAAATTTAAATCAAAAAATCACGGTGTAACGGATTTTATGGTGTAACGAGTGGATTGATTAGGAGCGTTGGATGGGATTAAATCAATGGCTAGGATTAATGGTGGAAAAAAAAAGAAAAAGAAATTAATAGGAGAGAGAGTATGTAATTGTTAGTAGTTAACGTATTTGTAGGATTTTGTGATTTTTTCATTTAAATTTTAAACGTTAAACATGATATAGAATGACGGTTAAACAGAGAGATAGAATGACGATTTAATTTTCTCCATTGCAGCCTGAATCCATGTTCACAACATTAACGCTCTTGCTCTTCTTCCAAATCTTCATTCTTCTTGAAGTTTTAAATTCTTTTTCCATTGACGCTAAAAGTTACAATGTCTACGGAAGAATTTGATCGTAAAGGTTAGTTCTTGAGAATTAGGGTTTCTTAGTATTCAGTTATGGTTACTTTGCTGTTCGACGAAATCTGCAAAAATCAATGGCTTATGAGATATTCGATTTTGATTAATCGATATTCATGTTTACAGTACAGTTTGTGTATTCGTGTTCTAATGTGAGATATTCATCTTCTCCGGGTGTTCTAATAGTTATATATTAGGTTTTAGGGTTTCCATTACGAAAATAGACGGTATTCTGATATTCATCTTTGTTATTCGTGTTCTTCACCTGAAGTATTAGGTTTTAGGTTTTCCATTACGAAAGAAGACGGTATTCCAATATTAAGAAGACGATATTCTGTTGTTCATCTTTGTTATTCGTGTTCGACTGTAGAATATTCAGTTATAATAGTGATATATTAGGTTTTAGGGTTTCCATTACGAAAGAAGACGGTATTCTGATATTCAACTTTGATATTCGGTTTATCCCCTGAAGTATTAGGTTTTAGGTTTTCCATTACAAAAGACTTTTATTCCAATATTAAGAAGACGATATTCCGTTATTCATCTTTGTTATTCGTGTTCGACTGTAGAATATTCAGTACAAATAGTGATATATTAGGTTTTAGGGTTTCCATTACGATAGAAGACGGTATTCTGTTATTCAACTTTGTTATTCGGTTCTTCCTCTGAAGTATTAGGTTTTAGGTTTTCCATTACGAAAGACTTTTATTCCAATATTAAGAAGACGATATTCCGTTGTTCATCTTTGTTATTCGTGTTCGACTGTAGAATATTCAGTTATATGAGTTCCATTATGAAAGAAATTAATGAAAACATAAAGAAGACGATATTCTGATGTTTATCTTTGTTATTCGTGTTCGACTGTAGAGTATTCCTGTTCCAATAGTGATATATTAGGTTTTAGGGTTTCCATTATGAAAGAAGACGATATTCCGATATTCAACCTTGTTATTCGTGGTATACTGTTGAATATTCAGTTATAAGTGTTCTACTTTTTTCCCAGGTAAAAAAGTGGTCGATGAATGGTCAAGTGATGATTTGGTGACTGACAATTCAGGAGATGATATGGAGGTTTGCGAAACTGGAATAACAGACGTTGATGAAGAGGAAGAAGCTGAATTCGATTATGGAACCGATTGTATTGTTCATCCCGATGACCGTAATTCAAAGTGTTGGAAACCTAGGTTTCCAAGTCAAGAAAAACCCTTTATGGGGAGAAAATTTAAATCCCTAATAGAAGTTGGGGAATTCTATTACGAATATGCCAAGGCGGCAGGATTTGACGTTCGAAAGGGCACTCTTCATAGGTTCAAGGATACAACAACGGCGTCGCATAGGTACTTATATTGCAACCGCAAAGGAGAGAAAAATACAACCAATAGTACCGGGAAGCGTAAGACAACAACCAACCGTGTGGAATGCGGGGCTATGATCAAATTTCTTTGGAAGGTTGGTGATGTTTACGTTGTTAGTAGGCTCATCGAGCATCACAATCATGATATGGTGCCTAAAATAACAAGGCACTTGCTGAAGTGTAACAGGAAGTTGGATATTGGACACCAAAAGTTCATGCTCAGTTGTGCAAGGGCAAATTTAGGACCAGTCAAATCTTACAAGCTTCTAAAAGAGATGGTTGGCGGTTTTGCGCACATCAATGCATTGGCTATAGATTTCAAAAACTTCAAGAGGGATTTAATGAAAGGCATAGATGCAGCGGATGCACAAATGGTCATTGATAGGTTCAAAAAGAAGAAGGAACAATGTAGTGGATTCTATTTTGAGTATTTTCTTGATAAAGAGAATCGGTTGACTAGGTTATTTTGGGCAGATCCAATCTCAAGGAGAAATTTTGCAACTTTTGGTGATGTAGTATCGTTTGACTCTACCTATAGAACGAACAGGTGATTGTTTTAAGAAGTGTTCGTATTGTTGACTATGATATTCAATCTGTGATGTTACAGTGTTCATATATTGTCTTTATGATCATTTTCGGTATTTAACTTAATAATCTGTATATTCAGGTACTATATGGTGTTTGCGCCGTTCACTGGGATTGATAATCATAAAAAGAGTCTAACCTTCGGAGCTGGTTTGGTGATGAAGGAAGACACAACTGGTTACAAATGGCTCTTTGAGCAGTTTGTGGAGGCAATGGGTCATGCACCCTTCGTGATAGTGACAGACCAAGACCCGGCCATGAAGATTGCAATTGAAGAATCATTGCCAAACACAAGGCACAGATTATGCATGTGGCACATAATGGAGAAAGTATCGACAAAAGTGGGTGCTAAGAAAATAAACTCAAAAGATTTTAGGAAGCGATTAGGTAGGTTGGTCTGGGATGATAGACTGACCATTGAGGAATTCGAAACTGGGTGGCAGCAGTTCATGAACGATGAGGATCTTATAGACAAAGCAAGGGACTGGTTCAGGGATATGTATAACCTTCGGCGCTTCTGGATACCTGCGTATTTCAAAGACATTGTGCTTGGTGGGCTTGTTCGCACAACATCCATTTCAGAGTCGTAAAACAGTTTCTTTGGTGCTTATACAAACAGAGATTTCAGCTTGGTTGAGTTGATGATGCATTTTGACAGTGCAATGGAAACACAACGCCATACACAACTGCGCAATGACTTTGATTCGGATACAAGGTCTCATCAATTAAAGACTCCTTTGCCGATGGAAAAGCATGCATCTGAAGTTTATACATTAAAGATGTTCATTCTAGTGCACGAAGAAATAGAGTCCGCCTGTTTTTTCTGTAATCTGACACCAGTCAAACCAGGTAATGTCGTTATTTGAATTATTCAGATTCTGTTTACTACGTATTCATATATTGTTCAGTAATATTCGAAAGTTACTGTTTTATAAATGTGATGTATTTGTAGGTCGTAAGGCAGATGCTAATGTAGTACACTACAAGATTACAATTGGAGAAGAAGAGTTTGATGTGGATCACACCTTGGATGTTGACATTACAAGGTGTAGTTGCATGATGTTCAATAAGATAGGCCTTCCATGTCGACATATATTTACGGTCCTGAAATATAGAGATCGTAAGGAGATTCCGATGAATCTTGTACTTGATAGGTGGACCAAAGGGGCTGTGAAGAATGAAAAGAGTGAAATATCATATAATGTGTGGAATGAAAGTGTTAAGATACAAGAGAAACAATCTGTCTTAAATGAGGTATGGTCGATGATATACTCTTGTGTTGGTCTAGCGGAGGATGATATAGATAAACTGAAGGATTTGTTGAAGACATTAATAGGAAAAAGGAAAGCTATAAGAATGCAATAGATGGAATCGACCCAAATGATAAAGTCTCAGGTATTTTGATTTTAAATTATTCGTATTTGTAACTTTATGTGTTCGGGTTTGTATTAATAGATATTCGCGTTTAATACTATGTTGTTGAAGGTTCGATGATCCAAAGCATTGTTGGAGTAGATGTACCCGATGAAATTGAAGTGCAAGTTCCCGGCATAGCAAAGAACAAAGGGAGTGGTAGGGACAAGCGTATTAAAAGCCTCAAAGAAAAATCAGTAGAAGACTCGCAAAAGGGATTGCGGAAGTGCGCTAGGTGTCACAAATACGCAAGACATGACAAGAGGAATAGCAAGGAAGTGATTGTGGATGATGAGGATTTTGATGAGTAAAAATTCAATAGCTATTTAAAAACTATTTTATTTTATTTAAGAATGTTGAAATATTGAGTTTTTTTCTATATTAGTTCTAGCAAACTTATGGATGATTACAATTATTGACTAGTGAATATTGATTCATGGAGTTATGAATATTTCATTGGGGTTTATTCATTTAAGTATTCTGTCCACAAAATCGGTACATATTGTATTCACTAGTATATCAACTTTTACACACCCAAACACTCTTACGCATGACTACAAACATAAATAAAAATTGTTTCATAACATGACATATTATGCATACCAAAAACACGAATATCAACAATCTGAGTGTGAATACAATATGTACCGATTATGAATACAGAATAATTAAATGAATAAACCCCAATGAAATATTCATAACTGAATATCATACCATTTAAGTACGAATACGTTCCCAAATGACCTTTACAATATTCAATAAAAACATCTCCAATAATTATTAAACCCCAGTGGTAAAAATCAGTAGCTACTACATCATTCGTAAACATTATTCATCTTAGATAAAATCTAATAAAACTGATAAAGATTTAAATCCTCCTAAACTTATAGGTCTTGGTATATCCAAAACCATTATTTAACAAATTGTATATGAAATGAGAAAAGTTTACTATAGGTCTACTTGAAGTAAAAAGCACTAAAACATGTCATCAATGAAGACGCCTTGAGAACCCGCTGCCCTGAAATCTGAAATAAACTTAGCTGCACGTTGCTGCAATGCCTGGTAAACCCGGTTATCCTTCATACCAAGAAGAGCGCAGAGGTACTTGATGCGCAAAGGAATAATACCAACTATGGAGTTTGCCTTTAGACCACATTCCCAATTCTTCACTTCTTGACCAACATACGTCTCCATATTGCGCATTACATAAATTCCACAATCCAAACTATGCACATTCATACTCCAAGGCAAGTCTAATACCTGCGGAGGCTTGTCTCCGAATATCTCACACCTTCCATGTAGGTTCCTACCGGCCATATAATGGAAAAACATCTTTGACTGTTTTTTAAAAAAACATTATTTAGATGTGCACTAACAATTTTACTAATTGGTTTAAGAAGGTACGAGGATGGTTATTGAGGTTACCAGGAGCTTGACCGTTGCACCGTATTTTTTGCGAGTATTCTGGTCGAATGTGGTAGAATTGTCCAAAATCTCAATCCTTCCACGTACAAAATTGTAACAAATTACGAAACAGTCCTTGCAAAGTGTAAAAGGGAAGAAGACCTGAATATAAGCAGTTTCTGAATATCAGGTACCCATAAAATGAACATCATCAAAGTGAAATTGAATAACCCATACAAAATTACCAAATGCACGTTTTCAAGAGTTGCGTGTTTTAGCATTGGAAGTAGAGCGTCCATTCCAGCTTTGAATGTTGCATAATTTTGACCTTTTTGAATGGGTCTTTGAACGTTGAACGGCTCCCACTGTTTATAATCATAGACAACCATTAACATGTTAAATTGGGTCCTTGAAATGTGCACTACAAAACATTTAATATGTACGTACCAATAATGTTGATGGGAGAAACATCCTTGATGAGGAGCTAGTACTACGTCGTTCCTCCATTGTATTAAGATAATGACACCATAGGTCTATAATGACTACGTAGACTTCATGACCTTCTTCTAGTGAATGGAAGTCTTCAGCAAGTACTTCATCCACTTCTGATATGTATAATTTTGCTCTTTTCGGTATAAAAGAAATAAGCGTGAAGCAATTAGAAAATGGGTTGAATATAGGGAGTTTGAGAATTATTAAGGAATATACTTACTCTTTCCGAACGTGCTCAGTCACATAAGAATATAACAAATTTTGTTCTCTAGTTGGCTTACTCGAGATGCTAATAATCCTTGGAAACCATGGACTTCTGTTCACTGGTGCTAACTTGGTGGGCCTCCTCTCAACAGGAATGTTGATTTTTGCAGGGGTGGTGAAGTCGTCATCATCACGAATAAGAAGCTTTAAATTATGAATAAAAAAAGGGAAAATAGGCACATGTAAATACAACCATAGATTATTAATGTATATACGTCAAAAGTAGATGAGTGTTGATTACGTAAGATGGTGTAGATAATGGATCCATTTCTATTGTCCATTTATTAACAAGAATATTATTCATTATAACTACAATATGAACAGTAATACGCTAAAACATGAATATCGTTATTTGAAAATCGAATATACACATAATTAAAAATAAAAGCTCTGCAATGCAATATATTTAGAGGTGATGAATCATTCTGCAATATGAATCTTAGCAATACTCAATATCTAATGCTTAATTGGTCAAGATAGTAGTTGTCCTATATATACTAGCATTACCCCAATATTACGTTGCAAAATATTTATCCTAAATAATTACTACTCGACTATGTAATTACAAAATTTAGCGGGTATTTGCAGATCATAATCGGGTTGTTTATAGTTTTGATTACAGACCCATACTTTTGTTCCAAAAATAGTCAGTCATTAAATATTACATCACTCCCCCATGCAAGCCTATCACTCCTCCTCAATCTTACCGGATCTTGTTTGTTGGTTTTCTTTCCACTGCCTTTTGTATTTGTGGTTTTGGGCACAATAGGCATTGCTTTCTTCCCTTTGTCTAGGTCGATGTTGGCAGTAGAGGTCTTTGCATTTGACCTCACCACATTTGCAACAACAGTGTCCAAGTTGATTGCTTCCTGGGACATCAAACAAATAAAATATCAATTTAATTATAAATCCGGTCAGTTTCAAATAATACATGAATATTTTCAAACAAAATATGAATACCTTCAAACAATATATGAATACCTGACCTATTCTTAGTGTATTCCTATATGTAATCTCTATCTAGTAGTAACATTGTAGCAATCTAAGAACTAACAAACTTCTGGGTTCATAAAATGAGCCTTATTGTATATGAGTTCATAAGTTTACTTGCACATATATTTTACTCTTAAGGAGTTCACTGAACTCAACAACTTTCGATCACCTAGACAACCTAAACACATCATCAAAATCAACTATAACAAAGTAATAGCAAACAGTTAAAAAGATCAACCTGCTCGGAACTTCCAGTTTGTTGAGGGACAGATGGAGCAACATTTGACCTCACCACATTTGCAACAACAGTGTCCAAGTTGATTGCTTCCTGGGAAATCAAAAAAATAAAATATCAATTTAATTATAAATCCGGTCAGTTTAAAATATTACATGAATATTTTCAAACAACATATGAATACCTTGACACAATACATGAATACCTGACCTATTCTTAGTGTAACTTGTAATCTCTATCTAGTAGTATCCTTGTAGCAATCTAAGAACTAACAAACTTCTGGTTTCATAAAAGTAGCCTTATAACAGTCTCTGTATCTGAGTTCATAAGATTACTTGCACATATAATTTACTCTATTGAGTTCAAGTTCACTGAACTCAACAACTTTCGATCACCTAGACAACCTAAACACATCATCAAAATCAACTATAACAAAGTAATAGCAAACAGTTTAAAAGATCAACCTGCTCGGAACTTCCATTTTGTTGGGGGACAGATGGAGCAGCAATTCCAGCGCTTTCCTTGATTGAAATGGGCATGTGGACTGCTGCAGTAGTTTGTGCTGGAATGTGGACTGGTGCGGTAGGTGGGGATGGTTTGTTAACCGAGGCCGTAGGAATAGAAGTCGCCTTAGCACTGCCTTGAGCCCGAACATCTGAATGAGCCTTCGGTACCTTTTTAAGGACAAATCCAATTAGTTGTAGTATGTAATCTTAACAATGTCACAAAACATAATTGTAAAGTGATATTATTCACTTTGATTACCCAATGTAGATCCTTGGATGGAATAGGTGATTGATGTGGAGGTACCGACACCTGTTTAATGGAAGATTTGTAAGAATAATACATTCAGCAGAAGTCGAAAAAATAACATTCATTAAAATAGAACAATGAATATACATGTTTGTAATGAAACTGTACCATGTCTTCCTTTTCGCCAAGGTTGATGTCGTCATTTAAGTTGTTTCCCATGTCAAAAACAGCAGGGCCTTGATCGTCAAATCTTTCAAATCCATGCATGTTCTGAGGACCATTACTGTCTTCTTCCCTTTTGATAAGTTGTTCCCTTACTGCCATTGCTGATTCCACCTCTTCAACCATCTTGATCAAGTCTGGGTGACTCCAAAAAGGGTCTTGAGATTGACTGCCCACCTTGCCTACTTGGCTCAACACCGGAACCCCTTCTGACTGTTGAAAAGCATCGGTGACTGAACCCAACAAAGCTTTTCCAGTTTCTGTGATGGCCTTGGTTATCTCATCTTCCATGCCTCCTTCTGGAATGGCTCGCATGTGCTCAGAAAAACTCAAGATGGCTTTCGCCATGGTCCTCAGATCTTCACTTAAAGTCTGATTTATGCCCTGCGAAATATATGAATATATAGTAAAATTGAATGATTAATACAGTAATACTTTGTGAATATGAATTCAACAGCAAATAATTCAATTTTGCAGTCCAACAGGTTAAATAGAGGAGTGCTGAGCACCTTCTGAATATGAATTCAGAATCAATACAAAGTGAATATGTGAATATATAACAAATCTGACTGAATAACACTGTAATACTTTCTGAATATGAATTCAGCAGCAAATCACCCAAATTCTGCATTCGATATGATGAAAGGAATCTATATGATAAAAATGTCCAATTTATAATTCCATGTGCAAACTGAATAACTACAGCTAGCAAATCATGCAAACTTATCAATCATCATATAATACCATCATAATCAGACACTTAAATCTATAAGAACACATATTCAGTTTATGATTGTAGATATTCAGTTTATGATTGTACATATTCAGTTTTTGATTGTCCTTAAAAACAGAACCTTAAATCTCTAAGAACCTTTAATCATTGCTTTAATCCAATCTACCAGAATCTAACAACATACAGCCAGTATCTAACAGTATCTGCAGTCGATCTGTTTACAAGTTGACCAGAGATGGTTGTAAAAAAGCTGGATCTAAAAATGTACCTGAGATGCAGAATCTTCTTTCGTGGATGTTCTGAGAAGACTCTGCCTAGCGACAACATTACCATCTCCAATCTTCCCGTATTCAATCTCCTCTAGTTCCCTAAGCGTCACTGATTCCATGTTCCACCCAACAAACGTTGGGATGCTTCTAGGAATTGGTCGTTTATTGTATAAAACAACCCTATCCAGGTAAAGAAGCTAAATGAATCCATGTGAACCCTGAAGAATTAAGGACAATCACATTTTATTTGTTGTCAAAGCATAACTGAACATGCTTCAATGTAAAATAAAACAGACAGGTTTTATTAACTTGTTGAACCAAATATGGCGACTAATCTATAATTCAACAAAAATCAGACAAGTTCATGCTCAGATTTTCTATATAAAATTGAATGAATAATACAATAATACTTTGTGAATACGAATTCAGCAGCAAATAATTCATAAAGTATTAATTGGTGAATATTTTAGGCGGCGAAGATACTAAATGATACATGAACGTAATAAAAAGCAAAGAAGAATACCGTTAGGAAGAGAAGAGGACCAGTGAAAGAGCCCTTTTTATTTGCATCCCATTTTTTTTTCGCATCAACAAGGCAATTAATGACAAAACTGCACCAGTTCCACTTGCCAACTTCATGAACATCCTCCAAGCTGCGTACGAGTGTTTGGTTTACAGCACCACTCTGTTCTGGCTCAATGATAGAGGAATGTAAAAGGATGATGAAGTCACGAACAAAGACGTCATCACCCTCATGAGCATTAAGCATGCTTGCAGCTACATCCCCATATCTAATCAGATGCATGGTCTTTCCAATGTGCTCCCTCCATTGAGCAAGTACGGGAGTGTTGACGAGGGAACCATGCTTGATGACTTCAATTGTTACACGAGGGAATCCTAGGCAGATGTCAACATCTTTTTCGAGGACATCAATGTACTGTCCATCAGGAAAGAGAATTTTCCCTCTTCTTGGATTGTAGTGTTCGACCAACCAATAGCATATTAACCTGCTCATAAAAATAGAGGGAAAAAACCTTATGGACATGTAATAGCAACAATTTAACAATATGAACATGAATAGTTAATATAAATTGTTTGAAGATGCATAGAACATAAGCTTTATATGCTGAAAGTATATGAATATGGTAAAAAACGAAATGAATAACAGTATTCATGATGAAAGGAATCTATATGATAAAAAACTGTCCAATTTGTAATTCCAAGTGCAAACTGAATTCCATGATCAGTTCTCCACAGTGATATAATGTGCTTGTCAACTGAATCGTAATTCTAATAAAACTAATGCACTTCACCAAGATATCTACAGCTAGCAAATCATGCAAACTTATCAATCATCATATAATACCATCATAATCCATAAAACCTTAAATCTCAACCAAAGCAAACAATTATATCTACATGTTCTTAGAGAAATGACGTACACTTTCATCGTAAACAAACATTCTTTTAGTGTCTATACCAATCATAAACTGAATATTAATAAGTAATATAATGAAATCTCCCCCATAATTGCTTTTTATTTAGGGGACAAATACATACTTACTTTGGGACGCCAATATCCTGCAGCTTCAACAACGACCCAAACCCAAGTTTTTCCACAGCCTTTCTTTGGGAATCATTCATGTGTGCTATGGCCTTTACAAATATTCCTAAACCAGAGCGTTGCTTGATTGCGGGAAACTCCTCAGTGGCATTCTTCCTACGAACCTTACTTTTGTTCTCATTGTCGTCTTCGAAGTCTTCCCTTGTCCATAGCTTTGACTTGCCCTTGTCTTTATTGTTGGATGGCATTTCTGGTTCTTTGGATGTTGAAGCCCTTGCTTGTTCTTTCCGAACATGTTGTATTTGGGCTTGAAGATTTCGTCGTTTCAGCCTAACTACAAAGGGTTCATCATCATCATCAAAAACTACATCGTCTGCCGCAGAAACTACATTAATACAAAATTCAAAAAACAAATCATAATCAGTCAAGCACATTATATCACATATATGAATATGATGTAAAAGAAAGTGAATACTATCATAATTACTGAAGACACATATAAAATCCCTATTTTGACTGAATTTTATAATGGAATATGGTTCATGAAAGAAATTACCATTCTCATGTTGGTTGGTAGTTTCTGTTTCTGGGCGAATGAGACTACTATCCATAGCAACTCTAGACGGGATTTCCAAGCCATAAACAACTATGTGAGATGATGTGGTTGTCTCCTCTGTTCTGCGTAAATCACTTGTTTTAACCAGCTTCTTACGCTTGGTTGCAATCTTCTTTGATGAGATCTTGAGTTTCCTGAAATTACATTAATAATGTTCAGTGGTCATGCACAAAGCAAACAAACCAAAATATCAGTTTGGTAGAGTTTTACTAATACCAGTTTATTTTATTTTTTTGGGTCAAGAATATCAGTTTGTTTTACCACAAGCATCTAGATCACATTTATGCAAACAGCTAGCCTTATCAGTTTCTCATTCTGTAGCAACTTCTGAAAAACAACATAAACCAAAAGGCCAATTCCGACGAGACTCAATTGCATCCGGCAACTAAAATTCAACATAACCCAGATTTAAAAGGTTGATCCTTTGAAAGATGAAGAAACTGATAAGTTAAAAAAAATCAACATAACCCAAGGAATCTAATTCTCCAAAATTAGGGTTTTTCAACTACTAGGTTTTTTTTGGAAATGCACAAAATTCTTTAAATCAAACCATAAACTTACATGTTTGGAGCTTTAATTGAGGAAGGAGATGAAGAATGGCGGCGGAATCGTCGACTCCGAGGCGGAATTTTGTTGAGAGAGTCTTCGTCGGCTGCGAGTTCCGAGTTCCGAGTTCCTGCCAAGCGGGAGTTCGAGTTTGGGGGATTTCGAGAGGGAGATTATGGGGGAGAAATGGAGTCGAGAGAGGGGAGTTCGAGAGATTTAATCAATGAAGTCGAGAGGGAGATTTTGCAGAAGCGAGAAACGGCAGAAGAAGAAAGAGTCGAGTGAGATTCTGGGGAGATTTTTTACGATTTGGGTTTTTGTTTTTATTTTATTTCCACCAATTTCGGTAAATAGGAGGGGATCCGGTGTGTGCAAGAGTATAATCTTCTATGTACCTTCCGAGATTAAATCTAGGCCATTGATTTAGAATAAATCCAATGCTCCTAATTAATCCCTTTGTTACACCACAAAACACCATACACTTGAACTTAAATCTATATATATATATATATATATATATATATATATATATATATATTTCTAATATGGGGCCTATATGATCTTCATTCACTCAAGGGGATCAATTATTGAAGCGGAAGTTGCCCTAATTCAAACATATATCCTGCACTAGTAAGTATTAACTCATGTGGTTTTATAATGTCACCAAATATGGAGCTAGCAAGTGACATGTCATCTATTAACCAGATGAAGAAGTTACCTGTCAATTGTCTGAGCTCAACTTTATTCTTTATGCTGATGTCTTGGTGATGCCGCATATCCATGGTCAATGATTTATGCTTCAAATGAAGATCCTCAAGAACCCATCTCATGTTTTTCAGTTTTGAGCCCAAGTCATTTGACATCCTCTGCTTCCATGAATCTACATGAGTAAAAACACGCATCAAAGCTCAGTACAAAGAAAAGTTAATGCACAATGAACTGTCTACAAAGCTATCATAGGATAAAAGAGAAAGATATAACTTAACCACTCCTTTGAACAACCATAGATGATGTAGAACAGATTTTATCCTTTAAGACCCACGCGTCATCTTCTGCTACAACTAAATTCGCTAAAAGATTTTTAATCTTTTCAGAAGCTTTGTCACCCTCAAACACCTCATTCGCATCATAAGACACCTAAGAAACGAAATGTCCATAGTTGATGAAGCGCCATTTGTGCAACAAATTAGTGACTGCATTTAGCAAAAATTGAAATCTTGCAAGTGTTTCTAAGTTGTGATGTACTACCAGAAGACACTTAATAAGTTAGACAATAGAAGAAAACAATCTACCATGTTTCACACTAGCTAATAATGTAAGAATAGTGAGTCGCTATAAAGCCAAAATCTACTTGAAAACAATTACTAAGATGTAGTAATGCAAGATTTAGGATGAAATTTAACCTTCCGAGGGGGATGAATCATGAATATATTTCCCATGGCTGATGCACATCTTCTAACGTCAATAGAATTTGAATCCAATTCATCTACAAGCTATTTAGAAAAACAAAATCAGATTCTAAATAATGAAATTAAAATGTAGTCACGCAAAGAAATATACTGTATGAGTTAAGAATATATGAAATTCCAAATTTAATGACCAACAATTATATAAGGATAACAGTATCCAGTCCCATGACTTCTTAACAAATGCTGAATCTTTGTCATGTAAGCATTCTTATCAGGTCAAAGATCTCACTGATATCTCTCTAATTTTCAGGAATTTATATGTATAAAGCTCATGCATTATAAATTTATGAGTCATATACATGATCTCAAATAGCATTGCTTAATCTCTTAACGTGTTATATTAGCATTGACCAAAGTACTAAATCAATTTCCATAAACAAAACTGAAGAAAATCAATCATTACAGGAAAAGGCAAGAGTAAAGATGAACAATGTATAATGATATAATTTCAGCTCATGTAATCATCAAAAGCCACAAAGATTTCCCTATACATCGATGAAGGAACCAATGTCGACTAAGTAGGATAAATTTAATAGACTATATGAGATTGTTGTTGTAGTCTAACTATTGATGGAGAAGTTGATGAAAAAAGCCAGACATGACCGAAACTCTTGAGGACAACCCTCTTCATTTAATTACTGAAGAAAAGAGTTATATTTTAATTTTGTTCATCTCATAAAAAACCATTACCTTTAGCTTGAATTCTCGCCAATATCAAATGCAATATATACTTCCAAATGCAGTCGCAATTGGTCTTAAAAAGTTAGAATAGTAGATTCAGGAATTTCGGCAGGAGCAAAGAGCAAACCAATGTCGACTTTTCGGAATGTTGGTCATGTGAATCATAAAGATTGAAGTTTCTGATTGCATGGCTGGAAAAAACATCCATGAAAATGACATCAAGATTAGAAGACATGGTAATGACTGCTTAAAACACTAAATTTTTAACCACAAACCATTAGCCATCATAATTTGATCCCAATAACATACTAATATACTAATACAACATAAGAATGTTACCTGGTTCCTTTCTTATATATCTTCAACCTCAACATTCAACATTTATAACCCATCCATTTTTCAAGTACAGAGAAACTACCTGTAAAGAATCATAATTAAATACAATTCAAAACAAAGATTTGCCAATCTTCTCGATTCTTAAAAACTACATGATGATATGTTGTATGATCACCAGAGATCGGTACATTAACAATACATGATCTCAAATAGCATTGCTTAATCTCTTAACGTGTTATATTAGCATTGTACTAAATTAATTTCCCTAAACAAAACTGAAGAGAATCAATCATTACAGGAAAAGGCAAGAGTAAAGATGAACAATGTATAATGATATAAATTTCAGCTCATGTAATCATCAAAAGCCACAAAGATTTCCCTATACATCGATGAAGGAACCAAGTGTCTCACTGTCACCATATTGATTTACACACTTACATTGAATTCATTAAGTGTTTAGAGGCTACAAATGCAAGTTAAGAATGGACTAAATTAGTGATGCCAAGTTAACTGCTTTTCCAACTTTTATTGACCTTTCTTCTATATAAAAATTCAACTCGTTGAATTCAACTTAAAGTCACTTTTTTCTCAGTAACAACTCTAAACAGAGCCTTCACACATTTACCTTAAATAATCAAGGTATAGATCTGTATTTGAAGTAAAATATTGAACAACAACACTCAACAACTCTAAAAATCAGATGTATGCAACTTTCTTACATTCAATCAATGCAAACTTGTTGTTCTTGGATCCACATTATTCAGGTGTATCTTAGAGACCATGAGATTTGCAGAAGGCTATGACAAAAAAAATTCAATTACTCACAACAATTATACATCAAACTGTAAGTATCTTGATCAGATAAAAATTGCATCTGTCCACATACTAAGTATTATTTCTTATGTCTGGGTCATTCTCATCAAGAGGACCCTATCAATGTAAAATATTAGAACAGAAAAACAGAAAATGATAAATAGATGCAGATTTACACAATCTATAAACAAAATGAGGAATTCATGATGTTAGATGCATAAACTTGTTGTAAATTGATGTCTTCCACGCCTTTTACATTATAAATGAGGATGGATGACCATGTAAACAAAACTAATTGGATAAGTAGAGCTCCCCAAATCACAAAGACATCATCTTCACAGAGTAAAACTACAGAGGATGAAGAAAATATAGAAATTCCAAACAAAAGAGCGCAGCTTTCAAATTCATCACCCTAATTTTATGTCGAAAGAATGCAAATTTCAATGAAGAACCCTAAGTTATGAAAAAGCTCAAACTCAAGCTGATCAGGATAGAATTGAAAACAAAAACAATAACAATGAATAGAAGAGACAGACCTTGGCAAGCGGAGTGGAGAAGAGGGGAGACGTCAGTCCAGAAAGAGCCATCGCCGGTGGGGATAGTGGAAGGAGCTCCGGCGGAAGCCATCCTTAATTCAGACATCAATCAAGCCCGCCGCCAACCTTCTGTAGATGATGACCTATGGAGGGATTTAGAGGACTTGTTTAGAGAGTTTACAGGAATAGGAGAGAGTGGAGGTGAATGGGAGGAGTGGTTTGGAGAATTTACAAGGAAACAAGGGGTTGAAGGGAGAAAATGTAGCATTTTTAGTTTTTTTTTATCAGCTTTTCACGATAGAAGTAGTAGGAGAATTATTATTTTAATTTTTTTTGGCAAATAAAAATATGTGACGCTGAGATGGCGATGATGTGGCGCAAATTTTTACACATGTCGACATGGTTTCTCCCTTATATTTTAGTTAGGTAGATAAGTGTTTCCGTCACTTTCATGGGAAATGTAATAGTGAGAGTACGTAGCTTCCTACTTGAATGCTTCTACCCAAAAAAAAAGCTTCCTACTTGTAGTGTGTTACTATATGTATGTGTGTTCATATCCAAGAAAAGTAATATCCGAACTGAATTGTGAAGTGTAATTAATTGAATACCATGGTTTGAATTTTCAATCTATCATCATTATATTCTCTATATTTACTCTTCTCTTCATAAAGAAGACTCCGATCTCCATTCTCTCTTGACATCATGGATGCTCAAAAATCGATGATTTTGTTGTTGTTCGTGGCTCTCTCCTTTTGCTTTCCTTGTTCTATTGCAGCGTCAAAAAATTTCGTTGGCGGGAAAGATGGGTGGACCATTCAATCTTCCAACGGCTACTTTCACAACAGCAAAATTTATGTCAACGACTCTCTTCGTATGTTACTTGGCTTTTCATTCTCTCTTTCTCAGTTGGTAAATTTGCTTAGTGTGTTTTACTTTGTATATATACGAAACAAAAGTCTAGAAAAAACATATTTGTTGGTTCCCTTAGCATGTTATTTTCATAATTTCTTTTTATAATCAAGGAACCACATTACAACACGAGTTTTCTTTCTTTTGGGAAGTTTAAAGAAACTTCTATACCTCACTTTACATTAAAAAAGGCATTTTTTCTCAAGAAAACCGGCCTCCATTTTAAAGTCAAAGGTATCATATAATATATAGTTGTACATTAAAACATAGAGTTATGTGCAATATTGATATGATACGTGTTTTATGAGATATAACCTTAAGCTAATTTTCTGATATGAGTAAGTGCATACAATTTGTAGAGTTCGAGTACAAGAAAGGAGAAAAGTCAATCGTAGAAGTGAGTAAAGAAGATTATTACGGGTGTAACACAAGGAACCCGGTCCAACGAAAAGACGATGGATCCTCCGAATTCATATTGGGCCGGCCTGGCCCATATTTCTTCATTAGTGGAGTGAAAGCCCAATGCGAGAATCGTCAGAAGTTGGTCGTGGTTGTCTTGTCCGAGTCCGACGACAATGGTGAAGCGCCGTCACCATCTCCGACTACTTCAAATGATGTGGATTCCGATGACATAGTCATCTTGGTTGTGATCTTGTGTGTTGTGTTACTCATGACTTGCATCGGTCGTTGGGCTTGTCTATGTAATGAATCATCTTCTCCTCCCTTAGTAATTGGTTTTACTTTCTGATTTTACTTTAAGAAATTATTAAGTTGTAATGGTGGATGCTCAAAGGGTGAAGATGTTGTTGTTGTTCATGGGTGTTTTCTTTTATTTTCCTTGCTCTAATGTTGCCTACAAATTTATGCCTCTCAATCATCATCATCAGTAGGATATATGCAAATGTAAAGTTAGTTTGATGCCCACTCTTTTTTTTTTTTTTTGTGCATTTCAAAGTTGTGTGTTCCCCACTTGCAAAATAAGGAGTCAAAAAAGCACACTACTAAAGAATATGATTACCCAATTTGTTGTTTTGAATAAACAAGACGACATATGTGCAGATGCTGATGCCCACCATGGGTGGTCATTAATTTTGTAAGACACTTTTTCAATATCATCAATCAAAGCATGAAAACAACTCTTTACCGAACTAAACTCCAAATGCTATGAATGAAGAAATAATAAATTAGCTTAAGACGATGATCCCATACTGGAGTATATATATATAATCTGATGCTGGTAAAATGTGATTAACAGTGGCAAAGCAACTGTTAAATACAGTAATTATATAGTGTTAATAAGTATTACACAGACGAAAATTGACAAGTGTGGAAGTGCTGTGGTAGCGATAGGGATGATATTATATATGAAGATAATGAAGAAGAAGTGGAGTAATTAATAAGAAGAGGGGTGAGAAAGCGTAGGAGATGTAAGAGGGAAAAGCGGGAGCAGCTGAGGGTGGACGGCGTGTGTGGGGGAGGGATGAAGATAAAAGCCCTTGTCAGCGATGGCTCTTTCCTCCTCAGAAGACGACACGGGAGTGAGCGTGAGGGAAGGGAAATCGAGGACGCTAGGCGAGAGAATCTCCGGGGAGTTTTGGTAGCGGGGAAGAGGGTTGATCATGAGAAGACTGTTCTTGAGACTGTTTCTTCGTTCATACAGCTGTTGCTTCTTGTTGGAGGAGGAGGTTTTGATCAAGTTTCTGGAGCAGGGAGTGGGAGGAGCCTTCATTGGATTTGGGTCTGATGAACCAGTTAGCATCTGGACGACTTGCTTGAAGGAGGTGCTGTCGGCTGTCACGAATGTTGTAGGGTAAGGGCTGTTTGGCTCGGAGCTGCTGCTCATGGGTAACGGGGAATTCTTGTGGGTTGGGGTTGAAGGGCTTGAGCTGCTGCTTCCATGGCTTCTGCTGCTCATCTCCATTGCCTTTTCGGGGTTGTGTTTTCTGTGTGACTGATTGGGGGAGGATTAAATAAAATGAGGAAACACAAATTGGGTGAAGTAAAGTGTGACTTTTCAAAGCAAGAAAAGCAAGAAAAAGCAGAAATGGGATTTGGAGTTGGGTTATGGGTGGATGGGAGGAAGAAGAAGCATTGACTTCAGAGCCCCTCTTTTTTGTGTGCTGCTGCTGTTGTTGTTTGTTGTTTTTGTTCATGATGGGATGGGATGGGATTGGAGATGGCATCATTTGGTTTCGGGATCGCTGCATCTATTCCTTCTCACTCGCTTCATTCCACCGTGTTTCTCACGCTTTAACTTAGGTAAGCCAGAGTTTGGTACAAATTAGATACTACTGCCTACTTCCGTCCTTTTTTTATGTTTTCATTTTTCATTTTTGGTGTCCTAATTTGATGTTTTCATTTTCATTTTTAATCACAAATCTTTACCAATATACCCTCATCAAAACCCATTAATTTTCCTCAAAACCACAACAATCCAAAATACACTTTAATTTTTCTCTCTCCCATTATTTTCTCACTCAATCTTAACCCTTTAATTTCTCATCTATCACCATTCTCTCATCCCAATACACTCTCTATCCTATTTTCATCTCTCTCTCTCCTCTCTTATCTCCTCTCCTTAATTCCCGTGCAAAGAAGGAAAATGAGAACATAATTAAGGGACGAAGGGAGTACTATCGAGTTTAGGTTACAAAATGATACTTCTTCTGTTCCTATATATCTAAATCTAATATAAAGTTAGTTTTGTACAAAAAAGTTGAATTACCCTTTATTACTCATATTTATTAAACACTTTAATTCTTTCTCCATTCTTATTCATTTTTCTCCTCTCCTCATTTAAATACAACTCTCTTTTTTTAATGTTGATTAACCAATTAAAAAAAATATAATTGACAATTTTGTAGGGTAATAGAAATTAGATCACCGCTTATGTCCAAATATCTTGGAATACAATTCAAAGATATTATACAGACAATAAAACTTCATTCATATATTAAACTAAACATTAAATTAGGACATTTTAAAAATTGAATATATAATATTGTATCTTAAAATGCCAAAGTGTCGCGCGTAGCGCGACGTTTAAATTCTAGTAATATCTGTTTTTGAAATTTTGAGGTAATTAAAGAGAAGTAAATGTAAAGGATAAAGTGATTAGATGAGGAGAAATAAAAGAGAGTTGTAAGTAGATAAATAGTGTGTAATTTAGAAAAGTAAAATCAACATTTTGAGACGTCCGATATAGTATATTGGCCTTATATTCAGGAACTAAAGTAGTATAGAATCAAGAATATTATGAATTTAGGCATTTCTTTTGTTTCCAATCTAAAATCACATAAGAAAATTCATTTCAGTCTATAAATTGAGAATAAAATTAGAAATAGACATATCAAACGTTTACTTGAGTCCTCACATCTGAACTATCAAACATGATGGCCTTTAACTGAGAATCGCAAACAATACACAAAAATATTATTGTATCAAGTTTGCACAAAAACTACTAGTGTGTTTGTTTTTATTAGAAAAACAGTCAAAATTAGAAACTAACTCCCTATTTTTTTTAAGCATAACGGATTGTAACGGCTATGACAGTCCATGTTATATATACCATCTAAAGACAATGATTGAGTAATGAATTGAGCATTCTCTTTCAGAGTATTTTCTCAATTATTTTCCATTATCCTAGTATGGTATCAGAGCAGTAAAAAGGACAACACCTATTGTCTTCTTCAATGGACATTGCCAAGCTCCAACCAGCTCTCATGGTGGCAGAGCTGGCGGACATTAACAACCCGCCACCTCCTTCTACAATCTCTAATCCTTCCCTTCCATCATTTTCTGCCTTCATTACAGTGAAGCTCTCATGGTGGCAGAGTTGGCGTGCACAAGTCACTCTCTACCTTCGAGTGCACAACTTGTTTGGCTTCGTTGATGGCACAAAACTCCGGGCAGACCCACCATCGGAGGGCAAAACCAGCAAACCCTACACTTACCAGGTGACTCGTGACTAACTGGTCATGGCCATTCTCACGTCTTCTTTCACATAAGCAGTCCTAGTTCAGGTAATCAGCTACTCCTCTTACTCTGAGATCTGGGCTCGACTACTCAAGCTCTTTTCTGTTCGTTTGAGTGCGCATATCGTTCAGAGTCGTATTCGACTCACCAGTCTGAAGAAAGGGAAGGACACAATAACCGAATATTGCAACAAAGCTAAGCACTTGGTTACCTCTATTGCTGCTACATGACAGATGGTTCCTAGTTATGAGTTTTTAGTATATCTCTTGATTGGACTCAATGGTGGCTATGAATCCATGGTAACTTCTCTCTCAACCCGGCCCTTTCTTCCCACTCCTAACATGGTCCTTTCTCACTTGCTCAACCATGAGGCTCGCCTCTCCCACCAACATGCCTTTATTCTCTCCACCCCTCCAATATCTCTAAACCAAACCTCTTCCAACCTGCACACTCCAAAAATCAACTTCACCAATGGAAGAGGAGGTAAGGGATACAACAAGGGTCGTGGGAACTACCGTAGTAGAGGTCGTGGTGGTCACTCCTCTAGTGGCCGTACATCCAGTACTTTTAGTGGGCCCCCTGATTTGCGCCCTACTTGTCAGGTATGTGGGAAAGCAGGACACAGTGCACTCAAATGCTACCATCGTTTTGATCAGTCCTACCAAGTTGCACCACTGCCAAGCTTTCGAGCTCACCACACTGCCACCATGACATGGTACCCAAACATCGCGACAACTCATCACTACACACCCGACCTCTCTAACCTGAGCCTTGAGCACGTACCTTATGATGGAACACAACAGGTCTCCTTGGAAGATGGCTCGTAGATCCAAATCCCGTTGCCACTCCTGAATTAAACAATGGTGTATATAGTCGATCTGTTGGAGCATATTGTTTGTATCATGGCAACAATCTTGCGTCTTGGTGTTCGAAAAAGCATCCAACAGTTTCTAGATCTTCAACAGAGGCGGAGTACCAAGCTGCTGCACAAGCTGCTGCTGAAACCTTGTGGCTCCAACATCTCTTTGGATGAAATCGGAATTGTTCTTCCTCACCCTTCAAAACTGTGGTGTGACAATATAGATGCGACCTACCTTGCAGTTAATCCCGTGCTCCACCATAAATTCAAGCATTTGTCCCTCGATTATCACTTATTCAGAGAGAGAGAGAGAGAGTTTAGATGAAGTTCATGCTGGTGTCCTTCATTACCTCCAAAGATCAAAAGGCTCATCTTCTTACAAAAACTCTCGCTTCCTGCCGTTTCATTGAGATGTGATCCCATCTGTCACTAATCCAGTTTGGATCGAGGGCATATACTGAAGCATAACGGGTTGTAACGACTATGACAGTCCATGGTCATGCCAATGACAGCTCATCACAACCTAGCATTCTCTAGAATCTTCTAGTGTCTTGATGTGTGACACTTGTCCTAAGATTAGGCAATGAATGTATATACCATGTAAAGACAATGATTGAGTAATGAATTGAGCACTCTCTTTTAGAGCATTTTTCTCTCGCTTTCCATTATCCTAGTACTACTCAAAGGAAGAGGGAAGATCAGGTAAAAATAATGCTTACAATGCGAACTGTAAACATTAACTGTAGTAATGTTTACAGTTCAAAAATAAGATATTAATGTTCACAGTTAAGGTGAATTCACATTTCACGCCGTAAGATATATTTACACCAAAAACTCCTCTTAAGAAAATAGTTTAAATATATGGAGTTAGTTTTCTCTAATAAAAGCTAGTTAAAAATAATTTTCTTAATTAAAAACTTTCAAGAGACACTCCTCTGACACACTCCCTCACAATTGTAATCATATATTATCAAAAGTGTTAGCATACATCACAATACCTAAGCCCCCAATCCTAGCATGATCCACCTAAATTTTAATTTTTTCCAATGAGCATGAAATAAATTTGTATTTGAAATATAAAATATATTTTGAATTAGGCCGAAGTGTAGAGCAACATTGCTAACTAAACAAATCAAAATAACAAAAAAAAATCTCATAAATGAGGAAAACAATCAATAAACAAAAAAAGTTCTCAACATTATGTGTTTTTTGTCTAATAAGTGGGACAACCAAAATGTTGGAAGTCCAAGTTCAACAGCAGTAATAGGCACAAAAGCCTCATCGGTCAACACAATTAATTTGATTAATCCAACTAGATTGATCGTCATTAATTGTCCACAACCCCATCGATCACATGTATGATTGTGGCCTGGGTGCATGCAAGATCATGTTCTCCTTGTTTATCCACACAAAATATTTTATTCTTGATTAAACTGTTAATCCTATGTTTATAGCACCATTACTCATAAATTAAATTAGCATGATGTATCCGATATATTCCTCGCCAATAGGAACACATACAATGATTAGGTATTGACTTGACTATAAGACGTTTTTTATTTGAACACTTCATACTTTTTTAAATACATTTATAATTCTAAATTGGGTGCGATATGTAAATGAATGTAGAATGTGTTTTGGTGTACTCCAGTATATTGAATAACAGAGATAATTCAGTAAGATTTAAGATATATATAAGAATCGAAGGAGTGGTTAGATGAAGTTAACATCATTTCAAATTATATGGCGTTTGGTTTTTGAATCCGTGTTTTTAATTTTTGAGCCGAAAATATTAAATGCTATGATATTGCGTTTTAAAAAAATAGGGCATAAAAATTGAACGCCATGGCACGACGCTTAAATAACTCGGAGTGAACCATAAAGAAACCGGCCCATTTCAGACTTCCGAATTATATACGCAAGGATCTACGTAAGTATGTAAGCTTAAGGTGTGTGTAATTGAGTTTTCGCATGCAAATTATGCTCACATACTAACATACCTAGAAGTCAGGATTTGCAATTGTTTTGAAAGTCTTGCTTATCCATTCAAAGTATTGCTTATCAAAGTCTTCCGCTTCTCTATCTTAAGTACTCCTTCATCTCCTTTCCATTGACTCGAGTTTTCATTGACACTTATTTTCTTCTGCACCAAACCTCATCTGAGGCTATATCCTTTACTTGCTTCACCTCCGACGCCACGCCAAGCCTCATCAGAGGCTCCATTCATCAACAACTTTAAGAAGACTTCCCACCTCGATCTAGATTCGTGAACAAGAGGCGCTCTCGAGGACGAGAACACATCACACACTGTTGTGACGGATGTGAGTAAGAAAAGAAACAGAAAACAGATATAAACGAGAAGATAACAAAGCACACACAGATTTGCGTGGTTCACTAACGTTGTGTTGGCTACATCCACAGGCAGAAGAGATCATATTGTATTTCAGAGGAGTAAACTGATTACAAGACTCACAAGAAACGCTCTAGATCTAAGAACACTCTCTCTTTCTACTTGTGACGGTTATCAAAAACTCTAATTTTTCTCTCTACTAGGTTATGAGATAATAGAGAGTATATATACACGATTCTTATATACAGCCCGGTACTTTATTCAAACGCAGCCTGGTTTCTCGGGTTACGCGAGGGACGTGTTTCTCGCGTTCTGCGAGGGTCACGTCCCTCGCGTAACGCGAGATCCGGATAACTTTATCCGGTACCGGATAACCCTCGCGTTCTGCGAGGGTTACGTTCCTCGCAGAACGCGAGATGCGGATAACTTTATCCGGTACCGGATAACCCTCGCGTTCTGCGAGGGTCACGTCCCTCGCAGAACGCGAGAATACAATTTTAAATTTTTAATATTTTTGTTATTCTCGCGTAACGCGAGGGACGTGCTTCTCGCAGAACGCGAGAAACCAGGCTGCGTTTGAATAAAGCACCGGGCTGTATTTAGTAATGGCCTATATATACTACTCTCTAAAAAAACAAAACCTAAACAGGCTCAATTGAGCCCAATAAGCCCAACTTGGGATTCAAGGCACAAATCTTACAAATCTCTACCTTGACTTGAATCATCCAGGCACAGATGTACCAGACGCACCATGAGAGTGCTAAATAAACAGACTTGGATTCTCTAGACTCAGATGTAACAGATCCACAATAATAGTGCCAGATGAGCAGACTTCCCTCTACTCCAGATCTGTCAGATGCACCAGGGCGGTGCCAGATAACCAAACTTCTCCTTTGCTCCAGATTTTCCAGATTTTCCAGATGTACCATGGCGGTGCCAGATGAGCAGACTTCTCTCTGCTTCAGATTTTCCCCACAGGGCAAGTTATCAGCTTGTGATATTTAGCAAGTCCAAACAATATCCAAACTTGCTCTAAGGAACCGACTTGGTGAACATATGAGCAGGAATATCAGTACTACCTACCTTCTTCACCTCGATCCTCTTCTCACCCGTATGACTAAGCCTCATATTGCATAACTTAGTCATATCCACCGATGCAACACCACCAAAACTTGTTACCGTAGAACGTTGTAGAATATACAAAGTACTCTGCCTGACACCTTTCAGAATCACATCAGAACCCTGGCAAACAAACAGAACTCCACCTTCACCTTTGAAACTGAACCCTCTACTATCTAGCAGACTCATAGATATCAGATTCTTTGTCATAAGTGGAACATGTCTGACCTGATTCAATGTGCATAATCTACCATCATGAGTCTGTATCTTGATCAAGCCTATCCCAACCGCCTTGCAGACATGATTGTTAGTCATCGAAATGCTTTCAACATCTACTTTCTCATACGTTGAGAACCACTCTCTCCTTGGAATAATATGATAGGAACCCCAGAATCTAGAACTCACCCATCAGAGTGATGAGTGTGTCCATCAACAAATAGAGCAATATCATCTTCAGAGTTGGCGTCATACTCTGTTATGCCTGCAGAGTCTAAATTCTTTTCAGACTGCTTCTTCTTAGGGAAATCAAATTTCCAATGCCCTTTCTCTTTGCAGTAGTTACAGACATCGTCAGGCTTAGGACCCTTTGAAAATTTCTTACCGTTTCCATGTCCTTTACCGCCACTAGCGACTAACCTAGAGGCTTGATTATCTGTTCTTGCACCGGTTTCCTTAGTTATGACGCAACTCCTTGCTATGAAGAGATGACCTGACTTCTTCCGGAGTGACAGTATCTTTCCCAACAATAAACGATTGCACAAAGTTCTCGTATGAATGTGGTAGAGATACCAACAAAAATAAAGCAGCATCCTCATCTTCAATTTTCACATCAATATTACGCAATTCTAGTAATAATGTGTTCAGTTGATCTAAGTGATCCCAGAGTTGTGTACCTTCTTGCATTCGTAGTCCGAATATGTGTTGTTTCAGAAGCAACTTGTTGGTTAGAGATTTCGTCATGTACAAACTCTCCAACTTCAACCACAGACCGGCGACAGTATCTTCGTCTGAGACCTCAATGATGACATCATCTTCAAGACACAACATGATCGTTTAATGTGCCTTCTCCTCTAGATTTTCCATCCCAGCAACGTCGCTCTTCTTGTCCTTCGACAACGGCGCCCACAAACCTTGTTATTTCAAGAAAGCTCGCATCTTGATTTGCCATAGACTGAAATTGTTTCTCCATGTGAACTTGTCAATCTTCACGTTGAAAGAAGACACCTTTTCTCGCCAGATTACAAACCCAACTAACCCAAAGCTCTGACACCAGTTTGTTGAGACAGATGTGCGTAAGACGAAACAGAAAACAGATATAAAAGAGAAGATAACAAAGCACACACAGATTTACGTGGTTCACCAACGTTGTCTTGGCTACATCCACGAGCAGAAGAGATCATATTGTATTTCAGAGGAGGAAATTAATTACAAGACTCACAAGAAAAGTTCTAGATCTAAGAACACTCCCTCTTGCTACTAGTGACGGTTATCAAAAACCCTAATTTTCCTCTCTACTAGGTTATGAGATAATACAGAGTATATATACTACTCTCTAAAACACAAAACCTAAACAGGCCCAATTAGCCCAACTTGGGATTCAAGGCAAAAATCTTACACACACCTACACGGAAGATCCGATCTTTTCCTTGATGGAGAGGATCTTCTTGATCTTGCGTCACAAGGAGGATATCCGCTGAAGATATTAGATTATTTCTTTGTTTTTCTTTTAATGTATATTTGCAACATATCTTAGATCTTTCTTGAGATTTAGGTTTTAGCATTTCTAGGGTTTGTTAGTGTGTATTAATAGTGGACTACATCCTCTGTTAATGGTTGTCGACGACGAAGCCAAGAGTGAAGAAGAATCAAGTGTTCATTGAAGAAGTCGAGTAAAGACTTAACATAAGTGTTCCATGTTTAAGTGTTTCGATAAGGATTTGGGACTGTGGGTTATATTATTGAGAGACTAGGCATTATTGGATACTTTTGGTGAATTTAGGTTGAGGGAGTTGACTTGCTTGTAACAGTCTCATATTAATAATATAAGTACACGGTTTAAATCCTACTAGGTTAAAAGCCTAGAGGTAGAGGTTTTTCTTAAGGGGACTAATTGGTCACTTGAGGTTTCCTCTCTAAGGAACATTGTCCATTGTTTTATTTCTGCAATATATTATTCCGTTGCCCAAGGAACAACTTATTGTTCCTTTTCTAACACACAACGTTCCTAAAATTGGTATCAGAGCTTGGTAGCTCTAGATTGTGTGTTACTTGCAGAAGTATTTACAGGTTGCAACGACAAAAGGACTCACTGATGTTGGTCTGGGAAACAAAAGGCCTCCACTGCTCGTGTCTGGTCAATATCAACACTGGAAGACAGTGATGAGTGTGAAATGACCTTCATCACCAAAGCGGTGCGATCATGGATCAAAAAAAGAGGCAGAGGAACAGAAAATGGTCTTGGAGAATAGAGAGGTCTCAAAGATCTTACTTTTTACAATTGTAATGAAAAGGGTCACTATGTAAGTACTTGCACTCAACCTTGAAGGAACAACGATAAATCTGGAAAGAAGGAGAAGCTCGCTCTTGTGGATGACCGGAACAATGAATACATGGAAGATGACGATGACAGCGTCACAGATCCATCAAACATAGAGATGTGTGCCATGGCTCTGAAAGTTCCCTAAGATTTGCATGATGAACCATTTGAGGTAATCCTTGACTCTCATACTAAAAGCTTTGAAAATCTAGGAAAAGATGACTTAATCTTGCTAGCTTGTGAAGAATCTGTTTTATGAGAATGTGGTTAAAAGACATGAACTAACGGACATCAACAAAAAATATGATATACTTGCTCCGTTTGTGTATAAGAATTCTGACCCTACTACTGTTATATGTGCCTCTTATAACAAAAGCATTGCTCAAGTTGAACATGAAAACTCTAGTAAAATTGCTCGTGCTCGTGAAGAAAACAGAAAAGAATGCATGAAAGAATTCAATCATGATGCTAGTGTGCTAAAATGAGATCTTGACATAATGCGTGATCAATTAAAAAAGGATCATAGGGCTTTGATGGATTTGAAACTCATATTATCTAAACCCTTCGTTAGACCATTATATGATCATAGCCCTAGGGAACATCATGCTAAAGGAGAACCCTCTATTGTTGAACTAATAAAAGCTAGGGATCAAGAACTTTTTAAGGCTAGAGAACGTATTGAATTTCTTGAGGGACATGTCACTGCCCTAGAACTAGGTTTGAAAGGTGAAAAAGGAAAGGAAATTTGGTAATCTATTGAAAATGCTCACAAAATATATCTTGAGCAAATGTAAAGGAAATCTTCTCACTGTTACGTGTCCTAAAAGAGCTCTAGAATGTAAGTCTTTGATTCCCAACAAGAAATATATTGGTCTTCCTGAACATTTGATTTGCATGTATTGTGGTGATATTGGTAATAAGCAAGACACATGTGAAAAGAAAAAGAATTTCTATGAGGAAATGAAAGAGAGAATTTCTAAGTCTGAAACTAAGCATGCTCGTGACTCTGATTTCGTGTCTACAATGAAAGCGTTGCTTGAAACTTATGATGACATTGACAGTGAAGATGATAGATTGTACATAGATGATCTTTGTGATGACATTGAGTGTTCCACTGGAAACCATGTATCTAAAACAAATGATGATGATGTTACTATGGCTATCAAGGAACGACCAGGTGAGAATGATCTCACCAGGGTCGTTAAGACCTAATCTCTCCCATGTAGGTTGAAGTGAGAAACAGTGAGCCGTGTTACATAGAATGCACTTGTCTGTGTCTTAGACAGGTACAAATAATTTCTTCTCATCTCACTTTAGAAGTATTCCTTGGGTATCCTTTCCCTTGGAAACTTAGACTTCCAAAAGGAACCTCTCACAAAGTCATTCAAATCCAAAAGGTAAGTAAGGTAAGTTGTTCATTTTGCTCAATCTTTGATGTTTGTCTACAGGAATATTGATTACGTGTCTTGCTCTTAAAACCATTCCTTGTAGTTCATTGAAGTGTTGAAGAATCATAGAATATAGAGAAATAGATTCATTGTTCTATGTGTCTAAAGTTGATGAATATTTCATGCTCTATTATGTTCTTCACTTCCTTATTGATATCATATCATGCTCAAGACTGTCTTTATGTGTTCCTTGAAGGAAAAGTTTTGCTCTAATCAAATGACCTTCATGATTCTCTTAACGAGACGTTTCTTTGATCTTTGGCACTCTGCTTTGTATGATACATTGTTATAATGTTTTCATAGATGTTTTCACTGAATTCATGCTCTTTGTATCTCATGAACTATTCGAATGATTTCTCCATCCATGGCACTTCTCTCTGACTTCATATCATGCATAAAGATGATCTTGACATGAATCTTTGATAAAAGGAGTCTCCTCTTATTGATACATTCACATGCTACTTTCAAATGAATGTTTCTCTGAATTTCTGCTAGTTGCCTTGTTGTCTCTCATGATACACCCGTGAAATTTTCTGAAAAGCTCTACTCTCTCTTGAATGTATGCAAGGATCTCCGTTGCCCTAAAAAGCATTGTGTTCCTCTAAGATTGATCTTTGTAAGTTAAAATGCTCCCAAGCCATGTCTTACTCTGAATGATTTATTGAGTGTGCACTATTTCTTGCTCCAAATTGAAAACTCTATGACTTGTGTCATTGTCTCTTGAGTATGTGCATCTATCTCGGCAAAGCTCTACAGTACCCTTTCAGGACTCTTGAAGCGTAATCGCTATACTTCTCTAAGAATTCTGAAATGCGTCAAAAGAACTTATCTATCAATGGATGTGTCTCCATTCCAAGGAGTCGAGGGGGGGGGGAACTGCCATCACCTCGTTGTGCTTAATGTGTCATCGGGTGTGTGATGGAAGAGTTGTTCAAGGATGCCAATTCCTCATCCCTGAGACAAAGGCTAAGGGAATAGTTCTATCCTATAATTCATAGTTTCTCTGGTTTCCTCACATTATACTCTCATGAAGAATCCATGTTGATCTCCTCCTTTCATCACTTCTCCTATGCCAAGGCAACTCCATAAAATTCGACACTTGCCTAATGTGTCATGTTTTCTCTCAAAAGGTATGTCTTCTATCTCCTTGGTTGCTCCTCCTATGCATGTATTGAAAAACTTGTGCCTCTTAGCTGGAGTGCAACCACGGACGCTCAATGCAAATGAAGAAGAGGAGGAGGAGGAGGAGGAGGAGGAGGAAAAACTCGGTAAAAAAAACCAAATAGAAGAATTCATGAAAAAGATGAATGTTTCAAAAGGAAATTGAAGATGAAGCTCCACTAATTGATGATACGCTGAACTCAAAACTCTACTCATCATGACATCTTCAGTGTTGAGAGCAGTAAGCTCGTCAAACAGATCAAGGAGCTTGGTGGAACTTAAGTGATAGCTTTGCATAAGTGATTCCCCGGATTCAAATGAAAAGATCAAAGGAAATCACTATGTCAAGTATCTCTCGAGAGACACATGAACTAAAGGTCCCTTCCAAAGATGTATCTCATGAATGAAGACCACTCTCTCTGTTCTCAGTGTTCCATTAGCTATAATCAAGGTTGAAAGACAATAATCTTCGTCCTACTACTTCTAATTCTCCATTGAAACTCCTCACTCAAGGTACACTTGTTGATTTGTTTCCAAGAAGACAGGTACGTTTCCTTATTCCTCTTCATTCTCTTGATCATAGTATGTGTTACACTTAAAGCCTCAAAGAGATGTCTCTCCAAGAAAATTGATTCGTCTCTATTTGATATCATGACTAATGCCCAATGACGATGACTATTCGCAGGAAACCCCTTCTCATTGTTGATATGTTCGCTCAAAGCACTCGATATATAACCCATCATTTCAGCTCAAGCTGTTTCTTGGCATGATCTTCTTTGCTAAAGGAATTTCACTCTCACTATTCCCTCAATGCTTGGCTAAATTGATTACTTGGTTCAGTAATTTTCATGCATAAGAATGTATATTGTTGACTTGACTAATTGAGTGCTAGGTGTTTGTTTGTTGAATGTGCATGCTTCATAATATCTATACAAGGGGATTTGCATTTGCATGTTACACTATTTCTCTTTGAGCCTAAAACAACCAGTCATAATGTTCCATCCCACATTATTAGCCTAACAATGATTGGTTGTACATCCGTCCCCATGGATCACGTAAATGTTCCCTATGAACTTTCTCTTGTTAACCCCTATATAGGAATAAATACTTGATTCTATTAAAATGTTCCTTGCCTATCATTATAGTTTGGACTACATTTACTTTTATATCCACATGTGTCCAAACCGGCCTTCGTTATTCCACTCAAGTTTGGGGTTAAGGAACAGGTAAAGTTGGGTTGGTATGTAACAGATCTGAGTATGGATCCGTATGTGTGACTTTGGAATTTTGCTAGACTCAAGGATCAAACAGCTAATTGTGATGTGATTGAAGTTTTGCAGAGTGAAATGGCTAGTGCATTAATCCGGGCTTTGAGAATTGTGAAATATAGTTGTTGTGGATCTGTCGGGCTGACAAAGTGATGACGATGATGATTAAGCCGGTGATCAAACGTATTGGGTAAGATTGTTTAATTGGGAAGATCTTGCTACCTATATATATCCATACCTCTACTCAGAAAAAACCTTTAGAAAATTTAGCAACCCAATTGCCTATTAAGATCATCGTCTCTCTCCGTAACCGCTCCCTCTCCAACTCTCAAACCCTAGCCCTCTTGCCAAATCAAAGAAATAAACTCTAAACACTAACTAGAGTATAGCAAGTAAGTAGAGGTCGAACCCAAGGGAATCAAAACACCAAATCAATGCAGTCAAGTGAAATATCAACTAGTGAACAAGTAACAAGTAACCAGGGGGGTTTTGATTGTATGAAACACAAAAGTAACAAGTATCAAACAAAGGGAGTTTGGGTGAGAATATGATGAGGAGGGGTTTCACCTAGCAAGTATCCACACAACAGTCAATCAAGTTGATCATAGATTTATCTCAAGTTCTATTCAATCCTAGGGAATGTTCCTATTCCAATCTTTAATATATCAGCAGGCCAACCGGTCCTGATAATACTTACTATTCAACAATCAGGGAAACCTCTCAAGATTAGATGAAATAGCAGCAAAGGGCGCAGGAATCATAAGGATGCATGCAATAACTTACAACCGTCAAGTATTAACATGCAATCAATTCTCTTTCATAAAAGCAATCAACTACCAGATCATGCAGATATGAATGCTACAATGACAAGGAATTCCACCGTATATTCCTAGTCTAGCAATAGAAAACTATCAATCAAACTAGGTGATCAAGCTAGCAAAACTAATAGAAATCAATAGATGAAGAACAAGAGAATTAATACAAACCCATAGGAAAAGAACAAGAGTTTAGAAATCTCACAACTTAATAACTGAAGGTTTCAACCGCTAAGTAAAACAATGAAGATTAGTTCCTGCTCATGGTTGCAGAACTAAATTGTCTGATGGAAAAGATGATAGAAAAGATAGAACTAGGGTTCTTAAATAGAGACTAACCCTAAAAATATTTGGTAAAAGATAAATATCCTAAAACTAAATAAGGAAAAAGGAAAACGGAAAGAAATAAAACAAAAGGAATAAAAGACAAAACTCGGTGAAAAACTTGTGAGTTGAATAATTAAGTTGCAGGTGTCTGCTTCCTTAATTCATCCGACATCACTTCTTGCAAAGCCCATCACGAGCGGCCCATCACTTCAGCCCAACAATCAAGCAGCTTGCTTGATTCTTCGTGTGCTCCTCCTGCATAATATGTGGGCCAGCCTTTCTTCTCCTCACGTGGGTTGCTTGCTAATATAATGGGCGGCCCACTTGCAATTCACCGCACGGCCAGATATGCATCAGTGCAATACCCGCGATCGCCGCTAACCCATGGCGATCGTCGTCGGTGATTTCTTCAAGTCTTCAATCTTCTTCGGTTCTGATCTCAATTTCTTCACTTCTTAATAAATATCTCAGAACATAATAATGACTCGAAACACATATAAGAATACTCCTAAATCAATGTAATAATCCCTAGTTACGCTATACAAAGTGCAGCGTATCAAATACCCCCATACTTAGACTTTTACTCGTCCCAAGTAACTTACAGAAAAGCTACCCATACAATAAAATACTCAAAGCCTCAGGAAGTACAAGAATATCTCCTAGTGATTACATAACCAATAAACTCCTCCAGAACACACAAAACACAACAACAATAATCAAGAACAATGTGATAAAATAAGCACATACCCAGAACTACACCTTATTCCTCCAAGTGGCCTACCCGAATCCTCCTATACGCCTCCTTCTTATGTCTCCATACGCCAAGATGATAAAAAATCCTAAAACACTCAATTTGTTTTTTATAACACTCAATCTTGTTTGGGCGCCCTTTCGGGTTTTCATCCCAACCACTCAATAATTGTTCCAGGCTCACAAAACTCACATCACTCAAGACTTATTTTTGCCCCACCTAATGTCGGCCAAGACACCTTCTTATTGCATAGATCTTGCTATCCAAGGATTTTGTATGCCTTTTTCTTAATATTTTTGGCTTTTCCATACAATATATATTCAATAAGCTCATGCAGATACAACCAACACCAAAATAATTACATGTGAATACATTCTCCTCCCCCATACTTAAACATTGCATTGTCCTCAATGAAATGGAAGACATAAAAACGAACCCAGGGAAGGAGACAGAAGACTCACATACAAGGTCAAATGACCTTCCTCTAATAAAACTCAAAGTGTGGTAGAATGAGAAACTAGATGAGCACTAAATGTAATCCAATAATGCATAGCTCATCTAAAGCAAAAGAAAGAATACCTCCAATGTAGAAAGTGACCCAAACAAATCAACTCCTTGCAAAGAACATGGTCACCAACAAGCTAAGCTCCAACGAATGTAGATCTAGAATGATAGTACTAATCGAATCCAATCTTGATGAAATACAACTCCTTACTTTCTTTTCTCTCATATTTTTTTTTTTTTTTTAGACGGACGGGAGAGAAGACTTACAGCGAGATTGGCTACTGACTGTAGTTGACCCTGAGCTTCAGTGATTTCCTCCTGTCCATAGAAAAACTAAAAAGAAAATTAAACCGAACAAAGACAAATAAAAACAAACTCGAACCTCGGGTTGCCTCCCGAGCAGCGCCTTATTTTATGTCGTGGCTCGACATGAAACTCAAGAGATTTAACTAACGCCATTTGGCTTTGTGAAAACCGTCTCTTGTCTGAATTCTCTCTTGAACCACTCATGGAACGCCTTGAATCTCGTCCCTCTTACCTTGACCACCTTGTCCTTAGAAATGAAGGTGGTTAAATTCACTTTCTCCTCCTTGACCGTATCAGGCGGTTGTTTAAGCTCAATGTCAAATGCCTGCACACTAGACATCAATGGTATCTCGCCTGGCGAGGTCAGTAATGGAGGGCGATTGTGCAAAGGATGTGAAGAGAGCTTACCTTTAGGCTCTGACTTAGCATGGCACTCCTGCATGTTAGTAGACAAAACAATATCTACTTTTGGGGGCTCTAAGAGATTCTCTAAAACAGGTTGCAATTTATCCTTACAAGTAGGCTTAATCACATCAATAGCACATAGAGAATTCTTATCAATGGGATCCATGTCATAAATATTATATTCTACCTTATCCCCATCAAACTCCATAGAGAGAGTCCCACTATTAACATCAATTTTCGTTTGTGCAGTTTTCATAAAAGGTCTACCTAACAGTATAGGTGTGACATTATTAGCATGCTCCATATCCAACACAAAGAAATCAGCAGGAAAAATCAGATCACCAACCATAACAAGAACATCCTCAACAACCCCTTTCGAGTACACAGTAGACCTATCAGCAAGTTGAATAACAGTTCCTGTTTTATGCAAAGGTCCTAAGCCTAGTGATTCATACAAAGAGTAAGGCAAAACATTGATTGATGCACCTAAATCTAGCATGGCTTTGTCAAATTTAGTTTCACGAATCACACATGGAGTGCTAAATATGCCTGGATCACCACATTTCTTAGGCATGCGTTTTTGAAACACTGCAGAAACTTGTTCACTTACTTCAACTTGCTTCTTTCCTTTCAGTTTTTGGTTTCTTTTAATAGTGCAAACTTCTTTCAAAAACTTAGCAAATCTAGGAATACTCTTAACAAGTTTGAGCAAAGGAATGTTTACCTCACACCTACTAAAGGTTTCGAAGATTTCTTTGTCGTCATCCAGCCTCCGAGTATCCTTCAATGCCTCAGGAAAGGGAGCAACAGGCTTCTGAGAGAATAGAGGTGGAAAATTCGGGTGAACATAATTATCAATATACTTAGGGGTCTCCTGGCGATCGCCATCAACAACTGGCGATCGCAGTCGCGGATGATTTTGCACCTCAGCTTCTGGAATGTCATGGCGATCGCCATCACCATATGGCGATCGCGGTCGGGATGCAGATCCTATTTTGCTCTCTGTAATCTCATGGCGATCGCCACTCAGATCTGGCAGTCGCGGTTTTGGCACAGAACAGTCATTTAAAATTTTTCCGCTCCTCAAGAACACTGCACTGACATTCTCTCTCGAGTTTCTTACCGGTTCCCTGGCCTCTAATTTACTCACAGCTTGAGCAATCTGTCCTAACTGATTTTCAAGATTTTGGATACTCGATTCCGTTCTAGCATTTTGTTGCATCACAGTTTGAGCTAAGGACTTGATCATATCTTCAACAGTCATAGAATTTTGAGGTCTAGGTTGCTGATAATTAATATTATGAGAATCATACCTTGGCCTTGGTTGCCATCCACCAACAGCGTTTACCTCAGCATTCGGCTCTTGAAGTTGTTGACCACCACTTTGCAGCATAAAAGACTTCATCATATCTTTCAGTTCATTCATATCACTTTGAATTTTAGCGGGATCAAGCAAACTTACTGACTGTGTTCTTTGCCTGCTACCAAACTGCCTTGAGCTCTCAGCTAATTCCTCAAACATTTCAGTAGCCTGAGGTATAGTCAATCTTAAAAAGTTACCTCCACAGGATGCATTCACCATTCGACGATCCTCATCAATCAGGCCACTAAATAAGTACATAAGGAGATCTTGGTCAGTATAACTATGGAATGGGCAGCTTGAGCAGAGCTTCTTGAATCTCTCATAATATTCATAGAGACTCTCAGTTGAGTGTTGTTGAAGATTTGTGATCTCCTTCTTCAAGCTGCTCAGTTTTGTAGCTGGAAAATATTTCTCTGAAAAGACCTTTTTCATCTTAGCCCATGTATCAATACTCCCTGGAGCTTGATAATAGAGCCAATCATTCGCAGCGTCTTTCAGAGAAAATCCGAAAGCTCTCAGCATGACCTGCTCCTCAGTAACACCTCTTGGCTTCATACTAGAACATATGGCATGGAATTGAGCCAAGTGTTTGTTGGGATCTTCTCCTGCTAAGCCATGGAAGTGTGGTAGCTCATGAATTAAACCAGCTTTTAATTCAAAGTTCACACCTTCTTCAATCTCAGGAAACCTCACTGCCAAAGGTTGTTGGTTTAAGTCTGGGGCAGTGAGTTGCCTCATAGTAGGCAATGGCGGTCCATGTCGATCACCCATCTCGTTCTCTTGGTTCAGAGCTGCTCTTTGGTTCCGAAGGAACGTCCTTTCAATCTCTGGGTCAAAGGAAACAAGAGATGAATCAGTAGCACGGGTCTGAACCATAAAGGTTCACACCAAACAGTTGATAATTTCACAATTAACACCGAATCAGAAAAATTTCAATTCCTCGGCAACGGCGCCAAATTTGATGATGCTAAAGTCGTAGTGCCAAATCAAAGAAATAAACACTAAACACTAACTAGAGTATAGCAAGTAAGTAGAGGTCGAACCCAAGGGAATCAAAACACCAAATCAATGCAGTCAAGTGAAATATCAACTAGTGAACAAGTAACAAGTAACCAGGGGGGTTTTGATTGTATGAAACACAAAAGTAACAAGTATCAAACAAAGGGAGTTTGGGTGAGAATATGATGAGGAGGGGTTTCACCTAGCAAGTATCCACACAACAGTCAATCAAGTTGATCATAGATTTATCTCAAGTTCTATTCAATCCTAGGGAATGTTCCTATTCCAATCTTTAATATATCAGCAGGCCAACCGGTCCTGATAATACTTACTATTCAACAATCAGGGAAACCTCTCAAGATTAGATGAAATAGCAGCAAAGGGCGCAGGAATCATAAGGATGCATGCAATAACTTACAACCGTCAAGTATTAACATGCAATCAATTCTCTTTCATAAAAGCAATCAACTACCAGATCATGCAGATATGAATGCTACAATGACAAGGAATTCCACCGTATATTCCTAGTCTAGCAATAGAAAACTATCAATCAAACTAGGTGATCAAGCTAGCAAAACTAATAGAAATCAATAGATGAAGAACAAGAGAATTAATACAAACCCATAGGAAAAGAACAAGAGTTTAGAAATCTCACAACTTAATAACTGAAGGTTTCAACCGCTAAGTAAAACAATGAAGATTAGTTCCTGCTCATGGTTGCAGAACTAAATTGTCTGATGGAAAAGATGATAGAAAAGATAGAACTAGGGTTCTTAAATAGAGACTAACCCTAAAAATATTTGGTAAAAGATAAATATCCTAAAACTAAATAAGGAAAAAGGAAAAAGGAAAGAAATAAAACAAAAGGAATAAAAGACAAAACTCGGTGAAAAACTTGTGAGTTGAATAATTAAGTTGCAGGTGTCTGCTTCCTTAATTCATCCGACATCACTTCTTGCAAAGCCCATCACGAGCGGCCCATCACTTCAGCCCAACAATCAAGCAGCTAGCTTGATTCTTCGTGTGCTCCTCCTGCATAATATGTGGGCCAGCCTTTCTTCTCCTCACGTGGGCTGCTTGCTAATATAATGGGCGGCCCACTTGCAATTCACCGCACGGCCAGATATGCATCAGTGCAATACCTGCGATCGCCGCTAACCCATGGCGATCGCCGTCGGTGATTTCTTCAAGTCTTCAATCTTCTTCGGTTCTGATCTCAATTTCTTCACTTCTTAATAAATATCTCAGAACATAATAATGACTCGAAACACATATAATAATACTCCTAAATCAATGTGATAATCCCTAGTTACGCTATACAAAGTGCAGCGTATCACCTCTCCTTCTCTCTCTCAAACTTTAACCAATCTTCACAAATGGCCTCCATCTCAAGCACCAACTCTCCCCTTGCCACCATCGACAATGAGATGGTAAAACTCTTGAAACAAATGGAAAGTCTCAAGAAGAAAAAGGTTGAGCTCTTTGCTTCCTCCACTAAGTCATCTTCCATTCTTATGGATGACTTGGATACTATTAAGGACGCTTACTCAAAGGCAACTGCCTCCCTAGAAGAAGCAGCGGAGCAACTCAAAACAACATCTCCTGAGAAGCCCTCTTCTCTCAGCCAAAGGTCTCCTCCAAAAGAGACAACGCCTCGACAGAAAGTCGGCGAAGAGGAGGAAGTTTCCTCTCCTTCAAAGGAGAAGGAACAAATAGAGGAGGAAATAAGCACTCCTCCAAAGGAGAAATAAGTAGAAGAAGAAGTCATGGATGCCTCCCCAATAGTCTCCAAGGACAAGAGGAAATCCCATGTCATCATGGGTGGCGAAAGTGCTGACGAGGCTACCGAAACTGCCACTCCTCCAAACGCTTCTCAACTCTCCACCGCTGAAAAAGCCATTAATCGTAAACCGCCTCTACACCCTTCGCTCCACCACCAAACCTAGCTCCAAAGAGGCCAAAACCTCTCGTTCCGCTACTGAAGAAGGTGCTTCTGAAAACTCTGACTCCAAAAGGATTGTGTTGTCTGAGTTCTACTTCGCTAAGGAGTTCTTCACCGCCAATCATTCGTACGTTGAGATTGAATAATTTCTCAGAGCTCAAGGATGGAGCAAGTTGTTCCGCTCCAAGGTCTCTGTAAACAAAGACAAAGTTAGAGAATTCTTCTCTGACTTTACATTGATAAAAAGAAAATTCGGTAAGCTCTTCGCCTCCTGTTCTGCTGAAGGGGAAACAATTATGCTGTCTCCCAAGATTCTAGGAGAACTTCTTGGTGTTCTTGCTGGTGGCTTCTGTGACTTACCCTTTGACAAGCCCACAGTGGAACAACAACTACTAAGGGATCAAAGCTGCCAACGACTTCTTGAAAAGGTGCTCCCTACTGTTGGAACAGGTGATCTAACACACTTTCAAAGAGTGTGTCACACTGTATTGATAAAGGGAGTCGTTTCACGTCAAGAGCGCCGCACCTTAGTAACGAATGTTGATCTTTTGCTGTTAGATCGATTTATTCACAAGGAACAGATTGATCTGCCCAGAACAGTTCTCTCTCATATGGGGAAAGTCTCTGCCCTTTCTGGGAAAGGGAAATCTCACTCTCTGCCCTACGCTGGATTCATCAAGAAGCTTCTGATCCATGAGAGTGTGTATGACAAGTCTAGTGAAACTTCTGGAGTCTGGGAGCTCACTTGTCCCCACATAGCACAATTGAGGTGTAAAGAAGATGTTGAAATGGAACAACAACAGCAACCACAACTCCTTCTTGACGGTCCTTTCACTGTTCCTCGTCCTCCTTAAGAATGTTGTCCTCTTTCGAAGACGCTTATTCCTCTGCAACGTGAACAATTGCTAGAGTTACAACAAATTAGCTTGGGGATTGGTTAGTTGGCGTCTAACATGCATGGGTTGAAAGAATTAATACCCCTCATGCTCAGCACTTTCCTGGACATTTCCAACCCTGCTTCGAAGGACCCGCCTCAGTTTTGAGTGGAACACCTTACAAATCTCCCCAACACATTTATCCCTCTGTTTTTGTTATTCTTATTGTTTCATGTTTTTGATGTCTTTCTGATTTAGTATTTTTTTTCTTGCATGTTTCATGATGTATCTGTAAATTCCTATGCTTAATGAAATCAATGAAACTTTATATGCAACCTGGGTGATCTTCTACTACTCCTTTTACTCTTTTTATGATGCCAAAAGGGGGAAGTGTGAGAAAATGTGAGATGAACTTCTGCAAAGAAGGTATAGACAAACCAGTTCAAGAGCTGAGGGGAAACATTGAGAGCATTTTGAAGGTAATTTCTCTATGCTTAATCTGAGGGGGAACATTGACTATCTTATCACTTAGAATTTGCATGACGTTTCTGTAATATTCTTAGACTCTCTAGCTAGTGCTTACATTTTCACATACATGTTTGCCATTAACAGAAAGGGGGGAATTGTTGGAACAATGTTTATTGGCGAACAGTTCCATACAAGTGTTCCTTTAGTTATGGTGATAACAAACTTCATTGCACTTAATTTCCTCAAGTGTTTCTTTAGTGTTTCACATGAATATATGATAAAAGGAACAACTAGAACATAAAAGTGAAGGAAGCAAAAGCTGAAGAGAGGAACAGTTGAAATGCAAACGGATCAAAACGCCCAGAATACCAAGCATGTAGCGGTGCGCCTAGGGTTGAGAAAAAGTCTTCCCAATATGGAAGGCAACACACCTACATGGAAGATCGATCTTTTCCTTGATGGAGAGGATCTTCTTGAGCTTGGGTCACAAGGAGGATATCCGCTAAAGATATTAGATTATTTCTTATTTTTCTATTAATGTATTTTTGGAACATATCTTAGATCTTGCTTGGCTTAGGTTTTAGCGTTTCTAGGGTTTGTTAGTGTGTGTATTAATAGTGGACTACGTCCTCTTTTAATGGTTGTCGATGACGAAACCAAGAGTGAAGAAGAACCAAGTGTTCATTGAAAAAGTCGACCAAAGACCTAACAAAAGTGTTTCATGTTTGAGTAAGTGTTTCGATAAATATTTGGGATTGTGGGTTATATTATTGAGAGACTAGGAATTACAAGTAATGGTAGCTTGGATATCTTTGGTGAATTTAGGTTGAGGGATTGCTTGTAACAGTCTCAAATTAATAACATAAGTACACAATTCAAACCCTACTAGGTTAAAAGTCTGGAGATAGAAGTTTTTCTAAAAGAAACTAATTAGTCACTTAGATTTCCTCTCTAACAAACATTAACCATTGTTTTATTTCTACAATATGTTGCTCAAGGAACAACTTCTTTTTTCTTGTCTAACACACTACATTCCTACAATGATGTCATAAAAAAGTAATCATTGAAGAATGGAAATGACAATTGTGGGATAATAAAACCAAAAAGAACAAATTCTAGCTCCATACCCTTATATATATATATATATATATAGTACTCCCTCCGTCCCACTTTGTTTGTCCTCTTATGCATTTACACATTTGTCGATGCATGTTTTGCGTCGTTAATATCTCTAACTACATATTATTAAAAATTATAAAATCTTGATATTGTTAAAGTATTAAATGAGACGAATCAAACAAGACCCTACATAACTATATTAATACACAAAGATTGAGAATAATAGAGTAAATTACGTTAATAGGTGAATAGTGTCAAATTTCGTCATAGGACAAACAAAGTGGGACGGAGGGAGTATTAAATAAGTACATGGCGCGCACAGTGGCAGAGCGTCAATCTCATATACATAAGGTCTCTTTACCAAAAAAAAAATATAGTATTAAATAAACTTCTAAATGCTAAAGTGGCGTTGTGTTTGTTGTTTGATGGTTCACAAACGTCCTCCCAAAAAATAATCATTAAATCCTACTCTCTCCGTCCCTTTTCTTTCTTTCCGTTTTCGTTTTGGGTGTCCCTTTAATTTCTTTCTATTTTCTTTCATATCCATTAATTTTTCTCATAAACCCTTACTTTATTTATTTTATTCATATCTTAACAACATTTTATCAATCAAATCAACTTTTTTTCATCTAATAAGTTTTCTATTGGTTGAATTTTATAATTTACCGTGTCATTAATTACCACTCTTGTTTTGATTTGACTTGTCTTAATCTAAGTGAAAAGTACACAATAGGAAGAAAGAAAGGGGACGAAGGGAGTATAATTTAGGTCCCAATTTTTAAGTTGGTTTTGATCTATTCTCATCATTTTATTTGTTGTTTAAAGGGTCAATTTCATCCGCGGGCGGCGTATATGAAAAAGATAAAATAAGACGTGTTGATCGTAGAGTAAGATTGATCGATCAAATCACACGGGTTATAACAAAAACACTAATCTATCGAATCAGGCGAGTCATATGACATGAACATTGATCTAAATGACACGATTATTAAACAGAACACTAGAAATTAGACCTGGCAATCGGGTCGGGTCGGTCGGGTTCGGGTTAAGGGTGCTCCGGGTCGGGTATTTTTCGGGTCGGGTCATTTCGGGTCTAAAATTACCGGGTCAAAACAGGTCGGGTTGTTACGGGTTTATGGGCGGGTCGGGTCGGGTTCGGGTCTAAAATTACCAGGTCAAAACAGGTCGGGTTGTTACGGGTTTATAGGCGGGTCGGGTTCGGATTCGGGTCTAAAATTACCGGGTCAAACAGGTCGGGTTGTTACGGGTTTATAGGCGGGTCGGGTCGGGTTCGGGTCTAAAATTATCGGGTCAAACAGGTCGGGTTGTTACGGGTTTATAGGCGGGTCGGGTTTGGGTCCAAAATTTTAGAGTCAAACAAGTCGTTTGTTACGGATTTATTGTCAGATCGAGTCGATTTGAGTAAAAACTAAGTTTCATTTACATTTTATAGCCATATACATTTTATACACATCCAGAAGATTGAACAAATATTAGAAATTCTACACTGAAGACCTAAAACATAAAAAAAATAGCATACTCTAGGTATGAATCGGCGGTGTTGCGTCGTCCAGACGATGATGCTCTCCTGGGTGAGCTTTGAATATTTGCTCCAGACGACGATAGCGAAACCGTACCCTTTTGCGTCAGATTTTCGTGAACCCGAACAAAGGCGAGCAAAACAATTCTAAGTAGACTCGGTTGTGCACGAACTCAAGGCGTTGAGGGGTTGGCTTTGTCTCTAGCGCCTAGACACCAGTGAACATGGTCGATTTGAAAACAAACAACGTTCACTCGAGGATGATTCGATGTTGTTTGACATTGGTTCAAGACAATATTGGACTCAAGCTCAACTATATTAGAGTCGGGGAGAAGATGATATATAGTGTGATCGAATTTTGAATTTTTGATGGTTGGATAAGCTGATTTGGGTTTGACAAAAGCTTGAGTCAAGCTTCTTCAATGGTGATTTACTTTAGATCTGAAGAGGAAGAGATTCTTGAAATGGAGAGAGCAATAAAGTGAAGTGGGAAATATGATTTGATTGTGGTATGGATGGACGGACGAGATTAAAGGAGATGAAAAAGTGTGTACATTTTGATTGGTTAGTTTGTATATCACACGGATCTCCGTTTTTGGCCATTAGATTGAAAAGATAATGAATGGCTCAGATTTAGTTGATTGATTTTTTAATATAATAAAAAGATATGTAATGTACTACAGAGTATGAAGTTTCGATATATTCAACTTATGTTTCAAATTTTGTGACTGTAAAATAATATTGATAACAAAATATTTCACTCCTATATTTTTACAATTAAAAAAGAATAATGGATAATATACATTGTAAAACATAAGTTTTAGTTTTGATTTTGGTTTCAATAAAAACATTGGTTAAATAAAAATAAGACATTTTACAATGAAATATTACCAAATACATAACAAAAATTTTGATTAAATTATATTCATATGGTTAAATGTCTTTAATAGACATTAAAATCAAGTTTTATTTCATTCCGACATCATTTGGGCATCTTTTTGTCAAATTGGGTTTTAAGCCCATTTAAGGCTTTTTAGCGTTTACGCATAGTTCTGAGCCTCGTTTTGTATGAGCGAGACCTTATTGATATTTTATATGCCTAATAAGACTAACTTGTATAATTTTTCGAACAATAATCAACATCGATGTTGTAGACCATACATATTGCGCCAAGTTATACAGTTATCACTAGTTTGGTTTTACAAAGGAGGTGTTATTTGAAATGTTAGAAGTTGTGATTAGAAGTTACCCACATGGTTAAATATCTCTAATAAGCATTGAAACCAAGTTTCATTCCATTCCGACGTCGTTTGGGCGTCGTTTTTCCAAATTGGCCTTAAGTCCATTTAAGGCCTTTTAAGGTCTTTTAGCTTTTACGCATAGTTTCAAGCCTCGTTTAGTGTAAGCGAGACCTTAATGGGACTTTATATGCCTAATAAGACTAAGTTGTATAATTTTTTCAATCATAATAATACATCGATGTTGTTGACCATACATATTGCCACAAGTTAGAGAGTGATGACTAGTTTGATGTTTAGAAAAGGAGGTGTTACTTGAACATGAAGAAGTTTTGATTGAGAGTTACCCACATGGTCAAATATCTCTAATAAGCATTGAAACCAAGTTTCATTCCATTCCGACATCGTTTGGGCGTCGTTTTTCCAAATTGGCCTTAAGCCCATTTAAGGCCTTTAAAGGTCTTTGAGCGTTTACGCATAGTTTCAAGCCTCGTTTAGTGTAAGCGAGACCTTAATGGGACTTTATATGCCTAATAAGACTAAGTTGTATAATTTTTTCAATCATAATAATACATCGATGTTGTTGACCATACATATTGCCACAAGTTAGAGAGTGATGACTAGTTTGATGTTTAGAAAAGGAGGTGTTACTTGAACATGAAGAAGTTTTGATTGAGAGTTACCCACATGGTCAAATATATCTAATAGACATTGAAATCAAGTTTCAATCCATTCAGACATCGTTTTGCCAAATTGGACCTTAATCTCATTTAAGGCCTTTTAGTGTTTACACATAGTTTCGAGCCTCGTTTTGTATAATAAGACTAAGTTGTACATTATTGTTACTTTATATGCCTAATAAGCGAGACCTTACTTTATATGCCTAATAAGACTAAGTTGTACATTAATGATATTGGCACTTCATTTTAGTAGTGTTATTGATAGATTATTAGTGTTGTTGACAAAGTATTAATGATGTTGACAATTTAGTTAGCCGTGTTGACAACTTAACTAGCCATGTTGGCAGTCTATTGGTCTCGTTGACAGTTTAATTAGTCGTGTTGACAATTTAACCAGTCCTGTTGACAGTTTATTTAGTCTTGTTGACAATTTAATTAGCCATGTTGACAGTTTACTTTACTAGTTCTCTAAAAGTTTAATTATCCATATTGACAGTTGATTAGTCTTAGTGACAGTTTATTTAATTGTGTTGACTAATTAATTAGTCATGTTTGCAATTTATTATCTAGTGTGTTGACAATTTGTCCAACGTGTTGACAGTTTATTAATGTTGTTGACAATAGTTATCTAGTGTGTTGACAATTTTTTGGGTAAAATTTACAATTTCCGCTTCTTTATTACTTTTATCTTTTTGGCCAAATTTTCGGGTCAAAAACGAGTTGGGGCGGGTCAACCCATTTTTGACCCAAAAAAAATCGGGTCAATCGGGTTGGGTCGAAAACGGGTCACGGGTTCAATTTGACGGGTTATGACCCAGAAAAATCGGGTTGGGTCGGGTCGGGTTTGCGGGTCGGGTTAATTTCTGCCGGGTCTACTAGAAATGTATTGAACCCGACAAGTTGTAAATCACGAACATAATAAAGCACCTAACAAGTGCTTAATTATCTCCATTATATTTATATTTATGGTGGAACATCAACAAATGGAAAAGAGGGTTACAAAGTGTTGGGACCAATTATCATGTGTTTTGAATACGATACTATTCCATCTCAATTTCGGAGTAGAAAAATCTAATAGCAGGTGAACAATGACGCGTCGTACGATAAGTAATGAGATGTTATGTAGTACTCCTTCCTCCGTCCCTCATTTTTGTTTTCATTTTTCTTTTTTGCACAAGAATTAAGAAGAGGAGAGAATGATGAAAATAAGAGAGAGAGTGTATTGGGATGAGAAAATGACGAGAGATGGAAAATTAAAGGATTAAGATTGATTGAGAAAATAATGGGAGAGAAAAATTTAAGAAGAGGAGAGAAGAGAGGAGAGAATGATGAAAATAGAAGAGAGAGTGTATTGGGATGAGAAAATGACGAGAGATGAAAAATTAAAGGGTTAAGATTGAGTGAGAAAATGATGGGAGAGAGAAAAATTAAAGTGTATTTTGGATTATTGTTGTTTTGGGGGAAATTAATAGGTTTTGATGAGGGTATATTGGTAAAGATTTATGGTCCAAAATAAAAATAAAAACATCAAATTGGGACACTGAAAATGAGAAATGTAAACATAAAAAAGAGACTGGGAGAGTACGACAATTATTTAATACACGGCGTACTAAGAGAGAGATGAATAAAGCTCCTCGAGTTTTTTTTATCTGAACAAGTTTAATTCTTGGCGAGAGTTTTGCTTCCATGACATAATTGTTGTCTTGATGACAAATTGTTCTCGTCAATCAGATCAAAATATTGTTTAGAGGCCATCTAGGATATTGGGTCATGCTTTTTCAAGCAACTTTTATTTTTGGGCCGATTCTATGTCCCAGTTGCATGTTATATGTACCCTTACGAATAAACTTTACTCGTAGTATACTAATAACATCACTGAATTCATGCCATTGATAATGAAATACAATAACTTAAAACTGTCATGTAAAACTTTACCAACAAAACTTCCAGTTCAAGTCTACAACATAAGCTCCCAGAAATTCAAGAAAAACAAGAAGATAAAAAAGCAGGGGGGAAAACATGGATAGTATTCATCTAACAGTTACTATAAGTGTCTCAAAGGCTAAAACTGGGCTCAGCTGCCAGCAAACTTCTTATGATCTCTCCTGCATTATGCCTTGCAGTACAAAATTTTATAAGTTATGATCTACATACCAGTTTTTTAAGGATCCTGTTTTCTGATCATTTAGAGGGTGAACTTGTACAAGAGTGCAAGAAGCAGCGCCACCACAACCGCTGCTGCTGGGCCGGCCCAAAGCCAGTAATTTTGAGTCTTTTTCCTCTTCAGGATAGCTTTTGGAACATTGTCACGGCGTTTTGGTGGAGCCCGGGATCTGGGTTTTGTAGGAACATCTCTTGATTTGATCTGAGTTTCAACATTTTCTTCAGCTGTATCGAGAGTCTCTGCTTCAGTTGTGTCTGCTTCGTTCTCTGTTGCCTCGTCTTGGGTTGTTAGCAATCCAAATGCAGATTCCTTCTTTTTCAGCTTCTTTTCACGTTCCTGTTATGAGTTAAGCCATTTGAAATCAGATTAATGCATTCAGATTTAAATTGCAATCCAAACAGGCCCTTCTACTCGAATAAACAGCTATTCAGGGCCTGTTTGGATTAGCATGACATAGTCACATAATGCATTAAAATGAAAAGTTGGACCCATCTTGTATCAAAAATTCATAATGCAACTTCATGCAGTATGGCGTACAATCAAAAAAGGCCCTTAAAAATAAGAGAATGTTCAAAGGAGATAACAACGAAATTTCCTTTTGCATCATCTCTGCTATTTAGGGCCGGTTTAAATCGCAAGCCAAACTAAAACTAGTACAAGTTAATGCAATTTTAAACCATTTAATTACCTTTTGCTTCTTCTCAGCTTCTTTCTGAGCCCTAATGGCTGCTTTAGCTGCAGCTTTATCTGCCAGCTTCTTCTTCCTCTCCAACGCCGCCTTTTGTTTCTCCAACTCTTCCTGTTTCTTCATCTCTTTCAACTTTTCTTGGTCAATAACTTCCTCTTTCTTCGACTTCTCTGATACATAATATTCCTCCTCTTCTGGTTCAGGGACAACCTCTACCTGTTTCTTTTTGGTTTCTTTCTGAGGCTTCTGTGCAGTTACACTTTCTTCTTCTTTTGGAGCCTTAACATCTTCCTTTACTACTTTGGGGGTCGGCTTTGCAAAGGAAACGCTTTCAGCTGGCTTAGGTTGCTCCACTGCAATCAGTGGCTTTTCATTTGGGTTCCTCATGCGCCCATCTCTGCTAAGTTGGCGCATGTCCAATGACGCCAAGATTCTTTTCTCATAATCAGCTCTGAAAGCCTTTTCGCTATTCCAGGACGACATAAATTTCTCAATCTGTTCAGAATAGGCGGAAATAAATTACATCAGCAAGTATTATAATCTACATAATGCAGAGGGAAAGTGGAGAAGTGATTTTGAACGAACCTCTGCACTAGCAAGTTCCTCAAGGCCCTTAATATCCTTTTTTGCAGCAAGCTCCTTTGCGCTATTTACGACAGTACGACCTTGATAAAAGCCTGCATTCTGTTACACGATCCACACTAATTAGTTGCCATTTGTTTCAAAAAATGTCATAATTTTTTTTATCATAAATAGTGACGCTGATATATGATTATTATCATTAGCAAAGCTTGATGAGTTTGAACTAGAGGATATGCTAATATGCATAGGCCAATTTAAATTTCAGAGATTTCAAATACTTGCATAACACCTCAAAGAACAATATACAGTAAAAGACTATTCTCCAGATTATTAAAAAAATTAATGAATATAACAATGCAAACACATACCCCTTCATCACGTTTTTTTCTTAGTTCACGAACTGTGTCATAAGCGGCGTCCCTCTTTTCACTAACAGAAGTCAATTCTTGCTGTAGTACATTAATGGCATTATCAACTGCCTTTAACTCATCTTCAAGGAGTTTAATTTTTGATCGAACAGCCAGGCGATCTTTCTTCACTTCGTCAAGGTCAGTACCTATGAGCTGCAGCCACAAAGTAGTTAAGAGAATTGAACTTTATAAACTATATAAAAAACATTACAGGTTAGAGACAGAGTGAATTACACACACCTTAACCTGGTCTTGTATAGCGTCTTTCTGCCCCATGGATTCCTGAATTTTAGCCCTCATTGCAGCATTAGCAATAACCTTATCTCTTGTCCCTTCTAGTTGCTTAATTTCTCTAAGAATTTGCTTCTCCTCTGTCAGAGGGATAACTTCATGTTGCATCCGGTAATTTAGGCTTCGAATCTGAACCCAATTTCAATTCAATATATCGTTAATTATCAGACAGAAGGTAAGAAAGTTTAAGAACAAAAATCACTGCAGCTAATACTTACAACGTCATTAAGCTCTTCCTCAGACGAGCACAAAGCAGCTCCTCTCTCGCGGCTGGTACTGTTAGGGCCTCGTAAGCTTCCTAAAGCTTCTTTAAGAGGCTTCATTTGATTTATTTTCTCATCCAAGACCTGACTGTATGCCTTATTCTCAACACCAAGGGATTTCAATTGGGCAATTACCTGAGATCGTTCTGACTGAAAAAGGGTGGAACAAATTAACATTTATAATGGCATCATTGTCTACAAGTAAAGTTAAGTAACTATATTCATACAATTTTAACAATAATTTAACTCCTTGCTTTTCTCGTCTGCTTCGGTTCGATAATGGGTATGGAAACAAATATAAGCAAACAAAAGAGGCAAAAAGTGTTGTTTATTAAAGACTGAAACAAAATTCATTCGTAATTGATTAATGAAATAAACTGTGATTTCGAAATAGATAGATCCATTAGATAAATTCTCACCCTTTTCTCCTTTAACCCATCAAGAATCTGAGATCTTTGCTGATTCCTCTTCCAAATTTCCTTATCTGCTTGATCAAGTTTGACCTTCAAATTGGGGTCGTCATAGGTTCGGTTCCTCACAAGGAAGAACGAATGTATCTGTGGTTCTGCAGGCCATTCAGTAGCTGCATCCTTTGGAAAGTTAACTTTTGATGCAGTCTCAGCTTCCAGCTTTGAAGCTTCGTCCTGTCCATTGCTACCAAATTTAATGGGTTCATCAACTGAATTAGCTTTCCCATTCTCCTTCTCGTGTAGCTTAGGCAAGCTTGCTTCAACTATCACTTCACCATTTCCATGGGGAACATCAGATCCAGCAACCTCCATACCCATATTCCCTAACAGAAAGATACGAATATAAACAATTACTCAAATTTGGAATCGCAAAAAGCTTATACAAAAATAGCAAATCAAGATAGGATATACTCTACCCAGCTTTTCACTAGGGTTAGTTTTAGTAGTGGACAAACTCAGGAATCCATTACAAAAGATTCTTTTAACGGATAAAAGATGTCAAAGAGAGTAATTATACTTTTTTAAATCTGTATCCATTAAAAGCTATGTCAAAACCTACAATCAGGGATCACAAAAATGAATATTTCCCAATTACAGAAATCGGACAGAGTCAAAGAGCGAAATCAATAAGATGCATGCACGGAAAACGATTCATAAGCACTACTCTTTAACAGATCTAAATTTCAAAGTCAATGTAAAATGCAATTAGCACCGACGATGAAATCGTCGTAGAAGAACAAAGCGATTACGCAACGAAAATCGCATGATACTACAGATCTTAAGTTCGATCACCAGTAGCAGAACAACACGGATCTCACATCCGAAGGCAATCAATCAAACCGAAAGGGAAAAAAATTGAGATGCAAATTGCAGAACCCTAAATTGGACGGAAGAATTACCAGAAGTAGAAAGCGATCGAAAGGGATGACGAAAATCAGGCTCTTAATCGAAGAGCCGGCTGAGATTTGGTTAAAAAACGGTCAGATCTCGTCGAGTTTAGGCCTGCGTGAGAGAGGAGAGAGGAAGACTGTAGACTCGAAGATGGAGATGAAGTACAGAGTTGCAGATTTTATAGCGTGGAATTTATTTTTTTCGATTTATTGGTAGTAGTTGAGATTTGGGAAAATAAATGGGACAATTTTGGAAATACGCAATTTCTTTGGGTGTTTCTGTCTTTTCAAGTATTCTCTTTCCTGTTATGTTTCTGCAACATTTCGAACGTGGACGGATGTGCCTGGGATATTTTTGACAAGTGTTTATGTATTTTCGTTTTTCTATGAAATAATTTTTTTCATTTTAAGTATATTCTCCATAAATCGTAATTTCTACTCCCATTCCTATTTGTTTGTCTATTTTTCTTTTCGGATGTCTTTTTTTGTTTGTCTACTATTCTATTTATGTCAGTTTATTCTATCCATTTTATCTCTTCTATCAACCTATAATTACCACATTTTTACTTTTTCTCTCTCTCAAATTCCAATTTTATCTACTTTTCTCTCTATCTCTCTCCTCTAACCATTCACTTTATATTTTTCTCTCTCCTATAATCATTATATTCCTACAGTTCCTTAATTCCCGCGAAAATCGTATTTGTGGATGGGAGTACTTAGAGAGATCCAATATTATAAAAGAAAAGAAAAAATGTTTGAAGAAAATGAAATTCCTGTTTGTATCTTCTTTTTTGGTTGTAGTGGGAAAGTGGACCGAAGCCTGTGAAATCATTGTCTGTGTGAGAGAGGAAGAGAAATCCTCTATACACCAAATTATGTAACTTTGTAAAATGGAAGATATATGATGATTTATTAAAAGTTGAAAATTAAAGATGGGGTTTATTTTCACATAAATTGATCTATAAATGCTAAGATACATAATTTGGTTATACCAAATGGTTACAGATGATTTGCCTTCGTGAGAGAGCTATCAGAGTCAATGTGTTTTTAAAGTCCATTTTTCAATTGAAACATATCATTTGATATCATAATATCACATTTTAATATTACGGAGTACAGTATAATATACCATATTTCGATATTGTAACCCCATGTAACTATATTGTATTGAACACATTTAAACTCGTTTTAGTATTAATATCTAAATATCAAATATCAAATTTGAGTATGAGTAATCTTAGATATCAAATTTGAGTATGAGTAATCTTTAATGTACTCAATATTATAGAGATATTAAAATTACACTCTAAAATCATTTCGATATTTATTAAAAAAAAAGATAAATATGCTTTACCGAGAACCATTTCCGTATTTTCTCTCATACTTTTCTTAACTAGTGTAGGCCCCGTGACCATCACGGGATTAATATTTATAGAATTTTTATAATTTTTATACAAAAATTGTTAACATAAATAAGTTATAGTTATATAATGGAAAAATGACTAAAAATAATCCCAACTTTCACTTATGAACCGGAAATAGTCTTAACTTTCACATCAACCAAAAATAATCTCAACTTTCAATTCATCAACAAAAAATAGTCCAAACATTTTTTCCTGTTAAAATTTAAGGTAATTTTGTAATAAGACGACATCTTATAATAAAGATTACATACATAACAACAATTAATATGACCAATTATGAGAAAATCTCTAGTAGACAACATCAAGTTAAGAAAAATTTCAATCGGAAAAGTCATTTGGACCATTTTTTGTTCATAGATTGAAAGTTGAGACTATTTTTGGTTGATATGAAAGTTGAGACTATTTTTGGTTCATAAGTGAAAGTTGAGACCATTTTTGGTCATTTTTCCTTATATAATTTGTGAAAGATAAATAATAATAAAAATGTTAATACATGTTTTCATTGTAAAATATATGTATGTAAAAACAGAGTGAAAACACACTGAATCATTAACCTCCAATTTAAAATATACACAAACCTATCGTAAAGTTAATCAAAACTCAATTAGATAGTCTTATCTAAGCAAAAAATAATGACAAGACTATCAACAAAATAATAATGTAACATAATCGTTCTACATCATACTCTTGAAGTTTGAACTTTTGAGTTCAATAATCGGTGTTTCTAACCCAGGGCATAGGATAAGCATACATAAATAATAAACTACCCATACAAGTAAATGGATAAACAAATTACAAAAAAAAGAATCACCGATGACAACACCTAATCACTAAAATATGACAACACTTATCTATATATTTATAAAATTAACCTCTTATTTAAAGAGATTAATTCTAGAAATGACAAAAGTTTATTGTATACTCATTATATATTCTTCCTAAACATGATTTATAAATGATCAAAGTTTTTGAATATGTGACTTGATTTGCATATTTGTAGGAGATCATGGATGAGATGGAAAATTGTGGAAAAATGACTTTTCTTATTAAAAAAATTAATTATTTAATTATTATTATTTTTGTTTTTTTTAAATGGTGATGTGGCGCAATATTTTGTGAAGACTTGACTTCTCCCTTATATTGTACGGAGTAGTTAGTTAGATTCTGCCCATTTTCTCTCATACTTCTCTCAGTTCGTGGTTATATACTTGGCTCATACCGGACAAACAACACATATCCGCTACGTTATACTCTCATACTTCTCTCAGTTCGTGGTTATATACTTGGCTCAGGACAAACAACACATATCTGCTACGTTATACTGATTATACCAAACATGGATAATATCTAGATACCAAACTGATCCGATATCCTAAATTTTCTGTTGATTCACCTTAGAGGATAAATCTTTACATTATTTTGTCAAAAAATTACAATTTCATGGTGGTTAAATTTATTTACCGTATAAGCCATGGATTAGTTAATGTAGACTCTGATCCCGAGCACCCGGCCCAGTGGGCCCCATGTCGGCCCACATTCCGAGCCCGGGTGGTGGCAGTTAGTTGGCCGCCAATCTTGACATTATAAACCTTGTGACAAACTAATGAAACACAAATACAACCAACTCACACATCTCAAAAGCATCCTTCCTTGTTTAGGGTATTTATCCCACTTGTAGATTGTAAATGAAGAACATCTTCGTATTCCATGTCGGTTTCGGAATCTCGGGTTTCACCAGTACCCTTTGATGAAGCATATGCTCATAAATACCGAATAAGCTCAATCGAGTACTTTCCTTTCTTTGTCGGGTTTATCTCACCTATCTGTAAATTTGATATAAATAAAAGCTAGTAAGAAATAGGAACAAATGCCAAGAATGGATTATGATGTCTAAATTTAAATTTACCTTCAATCTTCCCATGCCACTAACTGAGACGACGTCCCCTGTTCTCAGTATGGCTCCATTCTTTAGGGCAGTGTTCCAGTTAACGCGTACGTCTCCTTTACTGAGGTGAAGAACAATAGATACAGCTGAGTAAGAATGCTTCACTTTTTATTGCAATGTGCACAAAGTATAACCCCTTTTATTATGTAAAAGCATAACCTACATGTCACAATCAAACTAGGATACTATTATTGATGATGTTTGGTCGATGCTTATAAAGAAAGTTTCGGTAATTAAGCCGCCTTTCCTTCAACTAATTCACAAGATAGTATCTCCGCTTTTTGACTTGTCACAAGATGGTATTATCAATGTTAGGGTCACCAAATCTGTTGGCTTACAAGATGGTAGATAAGGCTAATCAATGCTATGTCCAACACCCAGAAACTAATTCTACTTTTTTTTGAAAGCAAACAAGTAAAATTTTATTTATAATAAGAGTTAAGCAAACAAGTAAAACTCTGCATTAGTATTTTTTTAGAGATTTAAAGAGGATAATAGGTTGTCAAAGTTTGCTAATTCGATTCCAGTTGGTAGCCACTGTAGAGATTACCTGGGACGGGATCTCAACGGATTAGACAGGACCTAAATAACCTTAAAATTATATAATGAGAAAATTGTAAGGAGGATAATGGAAAAGGCATATATGATGCATGATGCAAGAATGAAAAACATAGGTTTAGATAGACGCTAGAGTGATGATTCAGATTACGTTGACTTTAAAGGCAATAATCCACACAAAAAAGGTAAATAAATGAGTTGATACATGATACAATGCTTAGATTATAACATAATAATGAAAATTTGTCACATATTCTTATTGCTTCAGATATAATAAAAATGGTTATTGATTTTATGACATGGGCATTCCACTATAGTCAGTGCAGCACTTATAAGATGAAGATATTTTGTTTGTAATCAATTACAAACAGTTAGAAAGATTTCTGAGGAATTCATTAGCATTGACATTCAAGGGATGTTGGGGTACGGGTGCTACAAAAGAGAGGTCAAGAATGTAATGATATAGAATTGTTATATATTCACCTGATCAAATCAACTAGTTTTGTCCGTGAAATTTTGAAGCCTGCACTAGCTATAGCATCTAGTCTTAGTGATGCCTCAACCGTTTTAAAGGTCTTGGTCCTGCCCAACAGAAGTGAAACATTTCAAGAAATGAAGAAAAAAAAAGGTTAAAAAAACTGGAAAAGCACAAGGAGTTAACCACTGGTTAAATATACTCACTTAGGTGCCTCATATTCCAATTCATCGAGTGATATCCTTGTACATGAGACTGTAACATTACCAACCTATGCAGAGAAGCAATTTTTTCAAATAATTCATTCTGATGATAAATAGTTCCAAATAACTTATCATAAAAGCAACTCTTTCTTCATAGTGGAAAGATTCACCAAGAGAAAGCAACACTATCTTCATAGTGGAAAGACAAGGAGCTAAATATAAATGGTTCCTAATAACTTATAACTTATTATATAAAAAATTATACCTTATCAAGGGAAGTGATGATGAAATCAGCAAGTTCGGGAACGACAATAACTTGAGCACCTTTCTCTCCCTGCAAAGCAAGGCATGATAGATAACTCCCTTCAAAGTAGAACAAAATGAACCATGTTCTTCATATGGAAATGAAGAAAAAAACTGAAACTGGTATAGATAACTTTATACCTGAAGTAGAATATCTCCAACCTTTTCTCGGGTAATCCCAGTGCCAAGAATTGATCCCAAGAAGTCGCCATGATTACAAGTTTGAAACTTGAAGCTTCCAGTGATACTGGATATCATAAACTTTTAAACATAGAACTATAAAAAGGAAGCAAGAAATCAAGAAAATGGAACATAACCTACCTCAATGCTACAACTACATCAGCATGATTTGCTTTAGCATCTGGATGTTCAACCGAAATTCTACAACGTTCCGCCTACCAAACATAAATGATGTTTTCATTAGGAATCAGTCAAGAACACCAATCCTCCATAGTATGTCCAGTCTAAGAGCTTTCACCTCTGGATATCCACCATGGCGAACAGCTCTAATATCTGCCAATTTTTCCAAGGCTAACATAGAATCCCTCAATAAAGGCGGTGTGAGAAAATCAGTATGTAGACTTTCTCTCCTGAGTAATGCCCTATTTGCCTAAAATCGAATAAAGACAAAAACAAGCAAAATTACTCCCAATATGAGCTTAAAGTTGAATATCAAGTTTCAAGTACCATTTCAACAACACGCTTGACAGTTTCAACACTAGCTCCATCTGTAGGGCTGTTGAGTAATTCAGTAGTATCCCCCTTTGTGGCTAGTGGTAAATGGCATAAACCAGCAGCTGCCTTATGTACAATTGTCAATTAGAATCTGAAACTGGTAGAACCCTAATTCCTAATTTGATTTGAGAGGAGAATACCTGGCGAATAGGTTGAAGTTAAGGAGGAAAGATGGAGAGAAGAGGATGAGAAGATAGAGGATTGATAAGAGGTTGTAGGAATTATGGAGGGCGGAAACAATTTTCTGAAACCAATTTGCGGTGAAAGCGCGGTGGCGTTGGCCGCTGCTGATGCGCGCCATGTCCACATGGTGAAGTGATGGTGGCGATATCCGGCTAAACATTCGGGTATCCGCAAAACAGTGTGTTATATTTGAGCTCAACAAATAGCATTTTGGGCTTCTTACTAAATGGCCCAATGGGCTTGTCTCTTGGGTCGCCTTCATGAACCGTTTGAAATAATAAGCGGATGTCTTCTCTTTCTAGATCAGCATGAACGATAATTGGCCCATTAACCTGAATTTGACATTAAGAATAATTTATAACCATCTTTTATTTAGACTACAAAACTAACCTAATCTATATGACAATCGTCATAAAACTAAAATTTTCATCAACATAATACGTCATGTCATCAATACAATCCGTCATCAATTGAAACTGAAACTGTCATCAATATAAATTGTCATCAACACAAACTGTCATCATGTATAAAAGGATTAGTTAACATATTATAAAAAAATTAAGGTTAGAAAATACAAGTGAATGTACAAAAAGGGTTACCTAGCCTAACGAGGGAGGATGATGTGTCTTGTTTCAAAACTACTACTTCATCTGTTCCATAATATAAGAATCATTTGCTTTTTTGACACTATTCACAAACCGAGAGAAATTTTTCGTTTTCTTCCAATATATAGAAATAAATATAGGCATCTCGTTTGATTTGTCTCCATGAGTACTTTGACAATATAAAAATATTATAATTTTTATCATCGTATATTTAGAAATATTAACGTTACAAAATGTGTCTCGATAAATGTGTCAAAATTAAATGAGAATATCAATATGGGACGGAGGGAGTATAAGGATTCTTCACATGCATCAGATCCCCACTCGACTCATTGTTCAATAAGTAGATATCACAAGAAATGTTCAATTTACATAAGGGGTTGAGGAGGCTTATGGGAGGATATATTTGTATTGTAATTAAGTAGTGAAGAAGTTGTTGATGTGGGATTTTATCCTTAGCTTAGCTTAGTTTTTATATAAACTAATCATGTTTCCCTTAACAGAATTAAGTCATTATAATACACAACATATTCTTTATCTCTCTCTTCCCCTATTTTCCCTTTCACGATCTCAGTCTAGATCATGATCTCTATGGCTTGATTAATCTCTTCCATCATGTTTATGATGATTTACAGGTAGATTCCGCACTATTAACATGGTATCAACGCTCAGGGAAGGAGATCTAGGTTGTATTGGTTCGATCGATGGCTCAATCGAATCTCTTCCCCTATTTTCCCTTGGGCTGAGTCTCAGGAGGGGAGACTCAGCCCAAGGCGTCGCACTAAAAACCAGAGAGTTCACAGTGAGGTTACAAGGCAGACAATCGGCAAACTCAAGAATCTAGCCCTAGGAATTACAGAAGAACAGAAAGACACAAGAACGAGGAAGAATGAAAGGGTTTCGGCCCCCAATCAAGGCTGAAGTAGCTCAGAGGATGAGCTACTCTATCGTCGTCTTCTACAGATCTCTACGCGCTATCTCCGGCGAACAACCACCAAAGATCACCACTGCAGACGAGGATTCTCTTCTCTCTTCTCTCTCTCTTTCTCTTAGGGTAATGAACAGTGCACGACGCATCTGGGAGAAGGGAGTTCCAAGAGTGTAAATACTCTAGGTCAAACTCTGAAACCAGAAGCAAACACACCAGCTACGAGTCTTGGACCAAGCCCAAAACTCTTATCTCAAGCCCAATCTGTAAATCACACCCGAGGCCCATAATTCCTAAGTCTACCAGAAGTTGCCAGATCCTTATAACTAACTCACCTAAATAATACAAGTAGGAGTACAACATAACAGTGTTGATTCAGCCGAACAAGATGGTGAATGACGCAAATTCAGGAATTCTTTGAGGCGATGATCGTCTCCCACATGAGGTAAACAATTTGATCCCTACTTCTTGTCTAATTACAATCATCATGGAATGACATTAGTGTCTACCTTGTTCGATGGGAATAACTTTTTAAGTTGGAGTAGGAGTATCAAAGTAGCACTGAGATCTAAAATGAAGCTAAAATTTATAAATGGACTTATTGTGAAACCTGAGGAAACTGATGAAGGTTTTGAGATTTGGGAATGTTGTGATTCAATTGTTATGTCTTGGATTACAAACTCTATGATCAAGGAGATATCTCAGTCTTTTGTCTTTGTTAACACTTCTATAGAACTTTGGAATGAACTTGTTGAACGATATGCCGAGTCTAATGCTCCTATGGTATATCAGTTAAGAAGAGATTTAGCTAATTTTCGTCAGGAAAATCTTTCAGTTTCAATGTATTATGCTAAGCTGAAAAGTATGTAGGATGAGCTTGAGAATTTCGGTGGAATTCCTTTATGCACATGTGGAGTGATTAAACAATGTTCTTGTGTTCTATTAAAGAGGATTTTTGATAGGGACATGACAACCAAAGTTATGCAATTCCCTTATGGGTTTGAATGATGCTTATGAGATTGTAAGAGCATCTATTTTGTCCAGTGATCCTCTACCTAATACTAACAAGGCTTATCACACGGTGTGGAGGATTGAAAGACAACAGGAAATAACCGGCAAGATGGCTGGTTCTCATGAAGCCTTGGTTGTCAACATAAACTCTAGCCATAGATCTCAAAACTCTCGTTCTCAGTCACACTAATACAAAATATAATTATATTATTAAAAATTCAATTTGATGGATGGTATATTATCAAACTTTGCAACAACCAAATATGAAATTGTCATGTTTATTAGATGTTGAATCAGTATTTTGCCTCATGTTAAAATTCAATTTGATGCGGTGTCGATTATTATGACATGAGTTAATTTTGAACGATAAAAAATCAATTATTAAATCCTCTAATTTTAACTAATTTGAGTTTCTTTGATTTTCCAGGGGGTGCATTGCGTTGGTATTAAATTCTCATCCTTTACTTATTATACCTCAAAACATTGAGCCCACTTCCTTCTTTAGTGAAACTAGATTCGGGCCCCCGCGCAATTACGGATTTTGGTATATGGTATAATGTTATAAATAGGCGATTTAGGATGTAGATAGGCGGCGGACGATAGTGGAGATGAAGAGAAGATAGAGAACTTCAGACGGAAGAGGGTGACGATGAGTACATTTTTTTCTTTTCTTTTCATGTATTAAATATTGCATTAAATGGAGACCGGTTGACATTACTTCATCAAGTACTAACAATTTTACGGAGAAAAACCCCGCACCCGGTTTTTTATGACTTGCACTCACTTTGGGCGCATCCAAGGTGCGTCCATTTTTTTTTAAAAAAAACCTGGTTCAGTTTTGGGCGCACCCAGGATGCGCCCAACTTAAACCGGATTTTTTAGTATTTTGACGGAAAAAAAAGAAAAGAAAAAAAGATTGACCCAGTTTTTTGGACGCACCCAGGATGCGCCTAAAAGCGGGTGCCGGTTATAATTTTCCGGGTGCGGGGTTAAACGCCCCAATTTTAATACAGAAGCAAGATCAAACAAGCAAGAATTTCACACCATTTATTCATCACCTTGTTCGAAAATTCAGGGGATATATACAATATCTACACAGCTATATGTTTCTTACTAATTTTGTATTGCAATTTTGTACTGAATTTTATTGGCTTTCGTGGTTGTATATCTACTGAGTATTAATACAATGGGATACTACACAAAGTGACATAATCTGCAAATTTGATTTCATTTGAGAACCCAGACAAAATATTTTTCACTTCGATATAGACATACGTAGCTTTGATTCGTCTGAGTTGATTCAGATTATAGCCCAGAGAAATCAAAATGCTAAAGAGTAAGGAAACAAATTATCCAATGGCAATGCTAAAGAGTTTGATGGTTGCCTTGAACCCTCAGCTGGGTTCAATGTTTTTGGGTATTCGGACGAATAAAAACTCAGTTGGCACATATTCAAACCTGAACTATCTCCAAGTCTTGCAAGCTTGTAATTCCAATTCAACACAATACAAAACTATATCCAAAAGCCAATTTGCCTTCTTGCAAAGCATCTTTTGTCATCTTCAGGTCTTGTTGCTCTCTTTCTAAAGTTCCTCGAGGCCTTTGATATCCTTTTTGCCATCAAGCTCCTTCGCGGTATTTACGACAGTACGACCTTGATAAAAGCATGCATTCTGCTAAACGATCCGCACTAATTAAACAGTACGATCTTGATAAGAGCATGCATTCTATTAAACGATCCACACTAATTAGTTACCATCTTATATATTAAAATGCTATCAGCAATGAACAATCTTATATATTAAACATGAATTCTTTCTTTAAACTTGAAATTATGCATTCGAGAAGAGTGTAGAATTGAGAAGAGAGAGATAAGAAAATACCGCAACAACAGGAGCTCTACCTATTCCAGTTGTACAGTGTATATATGTGACACCACCATTGCGACTTACGGCCTTGTATAATTCACCAACAACAGCTGGAAGTCACAGCCGTAGATCATGTTTGTCAAAATCTTTCCTAATTATACAACAACATGTCCACATAATGTTCACTTGTGCCACCTTTCAATCTAAATCATACATATGCATATATTTGCATGGAGCACAACTACAAGAGTATAAAATAAACACATGTCACATCACATCTGATATTGATTTTGGTACTTCCAAGTTATGGATTTACAAACACACTTTCATATATTAGAACTGGAATTTCAATCAGATTGATTAGGAAATAGAAAATTGAAAGCATAGTTAGCTCAATCCAACATGATTGAGCTAACTATGCTTTTTTTCTTAATCACATATCCAGATGTAGTTACAAAAGTGAGCATGGAATAATCACAAGAAGAATTAAATGAGAAAATGGAAACACGTGTTTTAACTTGACCATATTAAAGTTTCACTATAAAAGTGATGAGTAAGTTACCCTTTGCACCAACTTTGATGTCATGTCAAGCGTAGACAACACTTTACGGCCTTGGCTAAGTTGACTCCTACATTTGGGAAGTCATTGTGGATGCATTAGCTAAAGTCATCATTTAGAATTGAATGAAATTCAGAAAAGAGAAAAAAGGAATTTTAATAAGTTAGCCATTAACCTCTTGAAGGTACCAGATCATCCCGAATTTTGTTGCCTTATTAATATGCTCAATCTAAAACCTATTAGGAAATTGTTGCTACCTATCCAGATGATGTATAATGATCACATGCATATAACAAAGGCAACAAGTTTTAAATCACGTCTGTCAAGCAACATAAATCAACCTAAAACCTAGTAGGAAAAGCAAGTGTGAAGATTAAAAAATCTGAAAATAAGCACAACAATTATGTCCATGCTGATGACGACAACACACAGATAAGAACAACTAAATCTAATAATAGCAATACTGTAAAATTGTAGGCATTGTAATAGGCCTACTTATGGAGATAATGAGCACATATAAAGACTTGAAAAGAAAAGAAAACACCAAGCCAACAACACACAAACCTACCATCTTAAACATAACCAACTAAGTTAAATGAGCCTTAAACACAAGCGAAATCCCAAACAAAACCTCAGCTAATTTTTAACATTGAGCAGAAAGTACAGTCGAGAAGCTAGCACATCATATACAGAAATAGAAACCTTAATTCTGCATGTATGTGTTCGATATCATCATGGGTATCAGCATACTCCCGTATCGCCTTAATGTCAACACCGAAATACCTGAAATCCAAATCACTTGCTTATGTCAAACTAACATAAAATGAATTGTAACTCAGTAACGCTGAAGATAAGAAGCACAACAAAACAACAAAGAACGAACCCTTGCGTAGCTTCTTGACATCAAGGAATTTGCGTTGAATGGCTTGTCTCTGAACAGCACCACACCTTATTTACTCACTTCTACCATTTCACATCCCAGGGGCTGAATTTATGCAGATTTATATAAATCAAATGTGTTTTAGTATGAGACAACACACGAACAGCAAACAACAACTCTGTAGGATTTAATACCATAGAGGTTTCATATTAGTAATAAATCAATGAGAATATCCTTAACAACAATGTAAGTGCTGGCAAGAATCATTAACAACAGAGACCCTGCACCACCATTAACGGACAAATCAAACAAATTTGAGTTGATCATTATCCTAATAGAATCAAGTAACAACAGAATTAGAGTGGATACCTAAAACACCATATATCACCTTCATCTGAAAGACGGGGTCGGCCTTAAGTTATAGGGTCCAATTCAGTCTACAATCAACATAATAAAACCAAATCAAACTGATTTCTCTTGCACCATCTCAAATTGTGTCTATTAATGCATACCCGGGAGTCTGAAGAGTGAGCGAAGGAAGAAGAAACGGAGCAGACAAGGCGGTTTCTTGTGAAGCGAATCAAAGGGGTGAGATTTCGGCGAGAAGAAGCAGATCCGTTCATCGCCCTAACAGAAAAGGAAATTTAAAAATACAATGTTCAGATCTTAAACAAGTCAGAAACAATCCAAATGTTTTGCAGGGAATGGAAAAGTGTCCAACTTAGATGTCCACTCAACAACAGCTTTCCCAGCTAGACAGAGGTCAGCAAGTTCATCAATACCCTCATCAATGCAAACTGTGCTATCCAGATCAAAGTACACGACATCAGCCATTCTCCACATTTCGAGAACCTCTGCAACATTTAAGATTATATTGAGAAGTCATTATGTGTCAACTGTCAAGATGTAGGTAGTCAAATTAGATCTAATGGTACTCTTATTACTTTTACTTTTTGAGCAAATATAAACTGTTGAAGTGCACGAATGCTAAATCAATTATGTTGACATGCTGTACAAAAGGATCTCATGAGACAAAACGTTCCTCATTTGACAATTGGGTCCGCTGCACTGCAGAGGCAATTGTTACTAAAACTCATTAGCACCTTGATGATCAATTCAGAATCAGTAACTTCGTTGATAAAGAAGCAATCCCAACTAAAACAATACAGTACTTTCAGATAAAATTACTGACCAAGTGGTCGACCAAGCGATTCACAGGTATTCGATTCTCCCCCACCCTTCCTTTCCCTCGAAAATCTCTTTTTGGGCCCGAATCTTTCCGTTTTGTATGCATTCTTCAGATTATGAACTATATTAGTGATTAGACGACTTGTTCTTCTTCCTATCCGCTAAATGGAGGTTGAAACTAAATTGAAGGCGGAGTTTGAAAGAGTAGAGAAGATAGAGTCCATAGAGATAGAGGGGAGAAAATCACTACAAAGGAAATAATAGCAATTAGCAAACAAAAACACAAATTTACACAAATTTGGAAGAGATAAGCTTGAGGGAGAGTAAATCTGAGTGGTGGAACTTACAGAGGTTGAAGAGCGACGAATTCGTAAGAGAAGAAGGGGGCGTCGGAAGACAATGATGAACAGGGCGTCAGATCACCTTTCCGCTGGAATGAATTCTCGATACCGAGAATTTAGGGCACGAGGAGGAAGGAGAGAACATCGACAATGGCGATAGAGAATGGATAAATGGGATTGAAGTAATAGGGTTAGAATTAAAGTCGAACCAATTTCATTTAATTCTGTCATTGTATAACCAGTCTTTATATAGATAAGATATTTTGATAGTATGTTTGATTTTGATGACCGGCTAAAATAGCTTCTACAAAGATTCTTGTGTCAAGGCGCAAGCACGCTTTTTAAAACAAAGGTCTCAAGTGACGAGACACGAATGAATCTTTGACATCTTTAATGGAACATAAATATCATGTTCTACTATGAATTTTACTCCATATTTTTCTTAATTATGATACCAGGTACTATTGTATTGACTTATTATCCCAAAATACATACAATCTACTATTAAAGTAATCTTCCTCTTTTGTCACATGACATTTTCTCTTTCAACAAGCCTTTCAATTTTTTTTCCTAATTTCTTAGATCGCCACGTGACAAACCTTAATCCTAATATCTTTTTTGTCTTTTATATACTTTAAATCACACGATATTTTCTAATTTAATATTGCCTTGCTACAAACCGCAAGTTTCCTTTAAAACTGTTATTTAATAATTATATGGAAAATTTATCTTTCTTATATTTTATAAATTTTAAATAATTTAAACTGAAACATATTAAATATTTAAAAAAGCTTGATTAACACTCTCTTTATTAAAATTATTTATCATACTAATTCAAAAATTTATATTAAGGAATTGATATCTTTTTACTTTATCTTTTTAAATAATAGTTTAAATTAAACAATTATTTATAAAACTTATACTAAATTTGTATAAGGTAAATAAACTTAGTAAAATATTTTAACCAAAGTTATTTCTATATTCAAATTAAACTTATATTTTATAAAACTCGTGCGATGTACGAAAAACTGAACTAGTTTTACATAAGCTATATCAGCCTGCGTACTTTTGTGTTTTTTATGAGCTTGAAGCAGAGGAAAAATGTAGTAAAGCAAGCAATGGCAAAATGGGTAAGATCTACTAATGGTTTAACTTTAGATTATTATTTTTCGGCATATTTCTTGGGCTTTTATTCTCTGAAGATTAAGGGTGTTTTTATCCGAGTCTCTTTAATTGGTGGATTTGTAGATTATCAAAGCTCATTACCACCATTGTCAATGCCAATTTCAGTTGTATGGGCTTCATCAAATGGGGTAATGGCTAACTTTCAACTTCTCGTGTTTTTTTCCTAATTTGATTTGGACTAATATTGCATCTGGTCTCTAGAAAGAGCAATTGAACTCACCTCAATCCAGGCACATGGAATTTTTCGTTTTACGTACATACAACACTACGTAAAATTCATCAAATAATCAGAACTGACACATTGGGAAATTTACAACTTTCAAATTTTCTTGCAACATTGTCAAGAACTTTTACAGTTATCATCAGTTACGTTCATCATTTAGACAGTTGTACAGTCAGTGAAAAAAAGATTTTTTTTTATTTGAGCATATATGTGTAACTTATGAGCCTGTATAGTGAGTGATGAAAGATTTATTATTTGAGCAGATATGTGTAACTTAAGACAATAGTTCCGTAATTTCCCCATGCGAAGCACGAGAGTTCGGGTCTAGTATTATTTAAATGTTCACCAATTTACGACTAAATGTTCACCATTCTCATGTTCATATTTTAAATTTTATTCTCACCCGAAACTTCCCTAAACTAATTACTTTATCCTTTACTATATTATATTTTTTCTCTGATATATTTATCTTTATTATTTATTGTTTTTAAGTTTGTCAACGAATGTTCTCCAAATTGGTAGTAAATATTCACCAATTTATTACTAAATGTTTATCATTTTCACGTTTGTATTTAAAGTGTATCCTCACTGGACATTTTCCCTAAACTAATTATTTTAACCTTTGCTATATTATATTTTTCTCTGATATATGTATCTTTATTTATTTATTATGTTATCAATCTAATAAATTATAGATTATAAACAATAAACCATACACTACCAAACAAAAGTTCATAAACTAAAAACTATATAGTAATACAAAATATAATTATATTATTAAAAATTTATATACACGACTCTGTCTGGTATAGAGGGCTGGAACACCTACTAGTTGGAGTTGGTACTAAATCATACATGCTGGTTTTGCAAATGGCTAATAATAATATTCTTCCCTCGAAGCTGAATGATGCTTTGATGGTCCTCATTCCTAAAACACCCGCTTGTTTCTCCGACACACTTTCGACCGATCTCTTTCCTCAATGTAGTCTTCAAAGCTGCCACGAAAATGATTGTTAATCGATTGAAACCTGCATTTCCGTTGCTTGTATCGCCGGCTCAAGCAAATTTCATTCCGAGGAGGCAAATTTACGACAATGTCGTCATTCCCAAAGAAGCCTTGCACACCATGGCGGATACTCCGGATAGGCATGGAACTACTAAATGGATGGTACTGAAAATTGATCTCGCTAAGGCATATGATTAGGTCAAGTGTGTTAGATTACGTCTTTTACTTGTTATTGTAATTACAGTTCTATCCTCATGTAACACTATATAAGATTTCTCAATAATATCAGGCAACCCTACTTGGGCTTTTACATTATCACATGGTATCACCAAGCAATGATCGATCCATGTAAAAGACTGATCATTGCATGGTGAATGCACGAACATGTTGTTTAGGCGCAAAACGGGGCCCTTTGCCCTTTATTACACTCTTTGAGTGTAATATAACATCCCTTCTAATCTAAAGTGGTAACTAACCCTCCCCTTTTTTAATTAAATTTTTTATAGAAAATTATATATACCCCTCCTAATTAAACTCCCACCCCTTTCCCTTCATTTTTTTCCAACCCGTTACTTTCCTCTTTCTCTCCTTTCACTCCACCTTCCTCTTCCAAGCATTCCGGACGATTTCGCCGCGATTTCTCCTCGTTTCTCTTCGATTTCGAGCTTCCTTACTCTCGCACGATCTCCAGGTATGTTTTTTCTTCGTTTTTGGTTGATTTCTGTAGAAATTAGGGTTGTCATCGTTGATTTGTTGTTTTTGTGTAATGCAGTTGTTCGAATCTTGTTTCTGTTAGAATTTCGGCCAATTTTATCTATAATCACTCACAGGTATGTATCTAGTTCAGTTTTTGCTTCTGTTTTGTGTTTTTAGGTTTTACAGTTTGATTTGTTGTTCGATTTTGCTTTTTTCTACTTGATTACAGTGTTGTTTTTATGTGTTCTCCTTGCTAATTGCACTTTTTTTACTGTATCTCTTTGATTTTTACTTGTTTGTCCCTTTGCATGTGTTGATTTCAGATTTGTTTGTTTAATTTTCGTATTTGTCATCATATGTATGGTATTTAGTTTTATTTGTTCTTTCTCATTGTTGTTTTCGTGTAATTTATGTTAGTTTTGTAGTTTCGATGACAGTTAGTTTGGTTATAAATCTGGTTTTTGTTTTGATGATAATGTGTTGTGTGTGTGTTTTATGTTGAGGACAGTTTGTTTAGTGAAATCTTAGTAATATACTATTTGCGATGACAATGTTTTTGTTTTGATGACAATGTGTTTGTTTGTGTTTTATGTTGAGGACAACTTGTTTAATGAGATCTCAGCATTATACTATTTATTGATGACAATGTGTTTGTCATCGATATCCAGATTTCCCCTTCATTACAATGTTCTTTGCTCTATTTTATTTTTTGTGCATTACAATATTTGATGGCAAACACATTTTGTTCAAATGCGGATGACAATGTGGATGACAATTTGTTTTGATCAAATACAGTTTTTAGTACTCTTGATGACAGTATTTTGCTCTATTTGATGACAATAATTATTTAAAAGTTTTTAGATTTGATTTCAAAATCTTCTATATTAGGATTTGATTGTCTATTTTCTTCTTGTTTATGACAATATTTTTTGTTTTTGTTCTAATAATTTATATTAGTTATCTTTGATGACAGTTTAGTGCTTTATATTTTGTTTTATTGTTGAATTTTATGACAATAGTTTTTTATGGTTTTTGAGATTATGATTACAGTTTCTTGTATGTTGTATTAAAGTTTTTTTTCATTTGTTTTCCTTTCTTAATCTAAGATGGATATCTCGAAAGTGGAATATGTTTGCCCCCCATCCATGCATATGTCAGCACAAGTTAATATGTTCGCAAATTGGGACGTCTTTCAAATTATTGATGAACATCTTGATGCTGATGGACTATATGAAATAAGGAACGGAATTTTTGCCCCTATTGTTACTTGGGCAGACCAATTGAAGGTGTCATCTCAGCTGCTCTACTACTTTATCCTTCATCAAGTGAAGACAAAAAAACTTCATGAAATGTGGTTCAACGTCAAAGGCCATGTTTGCCGGTTTGGTCTCCCTGAGTTTGCGGCTGTTACTGGGCTGGATTGTCGTGATTGTACCGACTTTGAAATCCCAAATGCAAATATGATTGATGAATTTGGGGTCAGAAGTTTAAAATATAAAGAGTTGTTAGCACTGTTTGTTATAGAGGCCAATCCAGCTAGGAAGCTGAGTTTGGCATATCTTCTTATTGTTGAGGGCGTTCTACTTCCTCAACGACCGAATCAGCCTATTCGTTCTGAATTCTACAAGTTGTCAACAAATTTGGATGAGTTTAGGAAGTATCCATGGGGGAGGTTAGTGTACTCTACAACTATTGAGTATTTGATGAAGGCAGCTACCGTAGGGAAGCCAGAGAAAGGTGAGCGTCCTCATGACACAAGAGTAACAATTTACTTGCATGGATATCCCATAGCTTTAAAGGTATTTTATCCATTAGATAATTCTGTCATCATTTCTTTCAATTACCCTGTTTATATTTTTTGCTCACATGTTTTCTTTTACTATATGTTGTATTACTGAGTTAATTTTTCAAGTTTTATCCAGTATTCTTTTTAAGTTTGTCATGACATGTTTGTTTATACTTTTTCATACTTTTTGTCTTCGCTACCTCTTTTGTTTTTCATGTTATGGTTGTATGAATTTTTGAAATCAATGTCGCAACATTTCTTTCATCGCTAATGCTTCATTTCACATTCTTCCATTTCTTGTCTGTCAAATTATTTTTTTAAATCTTTTCTATAGCATTCTGTCATCATCTATTGTATCTGCATCTAATTTTCCTTTTAATTAGTTTTATTCTTTTAACTATGGTATCTGTCATCAACTATTGTATTTGTCATCAATTATGGTATCTGTCTTCATCATGCTTATCCTTTTTTTCTGTCTATCTGTTTAGGGTTGGATTCTTGAAACATTCCCTCAGTTTCGGGATATTGTAAACTGTACTTCAGCTGGTTCAAGAGAGATCCCTTACTGTCTTCGTTGGTTCAACAAGGATGTCGGTAATATTTGGTTTAGCGCAATTTCGAGACAAGTTAGAGAAATTAATCCGGTATTTATTTCTTCCTTCATCTTTTTCAGTTTTGTTTTATATATCTCATTTATTTATATCTCATTTTTTCTTCTTTTATGTTCAGTATTGTAGATATCCTCCATATTCTGAGCATGAAAGATTTAAGGATCTGAATTTTCTGGATGAAAGGGACGACGCACTGTTTGATGGATTTGCCGAGCATATTCTGAATGTGGCATAAGAGAAGGCTGACAAAGAAGCATCCTTCAACACTGAGATTGCAGCTACTATTCCAAAGGCTAGAGTCTATACGCGCAAAAGGAAAATCGACACTGTCAATCAGGCTCCAGCCCTAAGGAATACTAGGGCTCGCAATGTGGATCCTAACCAAACTTTGAAGATAAAGTTTAAGGTTGCTGAGCCTAATAATCAATCTCCCCGGTTATTGAAGACTGTCGCAACAAACAAAGCCTCTCTTAAGCAGACCCTTCTCTTAGGACAACCTCCAAAAAGCAAGAAGGTTTGCAATACAAAATCGGCATTGGTGTTGAGAAGATCCCCTAGGAAGAGATCTGTTCTTCTAACAACTAAGCCAATTCCCACTAGTGTGCTCCCTATGAGGGACCCGGTGCCAAATGTAGAAGTTGCGGTTGACAGTGTGCTTCGGAGTTTGAATTCAAGGTTGTCTGGAGGCAGTTCATCCAAGAGTTTGCCCTCAAATGCAAAAGCATCAGCTTCGTCATCATCTAGTGCCAAAACAAAGACAGATTCAAGAAGGTTTGATCCCAAGAGTGCTCCTTTTGAACCAAAATCCCCACCATTTCAAGGCCACTCAACCATTCCTCAAGGTTTGAACAATGACTCCTCTGAGAAGATTTCAGATCTGAGCAAGAAGGTGGATCACATGTGCACTGTGATGGCTGATGTTCAAGGGACAGTTACTGGCCACACCTTGAAGCTAGAGGATGTGTTCAAAAAGCTAGTGGACATTGGGAGCCTCATTGAGACTTTCATTTCGTCAGTAAGAGCCAACAAAGCCGAAACAACTCCTCTTCCAACTGATCCAATCCACAACAATTTTAAGGTGTTGGGGGAAGCTTGTGGACTTTTTGATGATTCTGCTGCTTCTGCGAGGATAATTGGTGTAAAAAATATGGTTGACAGTGTTGGAAAGTCTGTGCTTCCCTCTGCCACTGTTGAGCTTAATCTTGAGGGCAGTATTGGTGGCCCATCTTCTCTCCCTGTTCAGCATAATCACTCAAATAAATCTGTAGACAGTCATGCTGAAGGTACTGAAAAACTTTTGTTTTCGTCATCTGAGAAGTCAAAATCCAATTGCAAGCCTAGGTCTGAAAATATTTCCAAGGAAGACAGTGTGGGTGAGTCTAATATCCCTCAATCCCTTGGTTTAACCCTGAGGCAGTCTCTGGATATCCCCAAGGAATCAAAGGATCAAGAGGTAGCTGTTGTAGATAATGACAGTAAATCAGATTGCAACAATGTTGACTTGTTTGTTCGTGAAGGTGATTATGGATTTCTAGTGATTCCATCTGGGTCCCAAAATGCATTCCTTACACCTCCTATTGTATTTGAACCAGAAAGTGGTGATGCAATGTTTGTGGATGACAAATTGGTCAACTTAGAGGATGACAAGGCAGTTATGGTTGATGATGACAAGGTTGTCATACCAGATGAACCCAAGATAGATATGATTGCTGATGACATGGTTGTCATCCCAGATGATGACAAGGTTGATATGGTTGATGATGACAAGGTTGATATGGTTGATGATGACAAGATTGTCATTCCTGAGGAGGTGTTGGAAGTTGTAGATTCTGTGGTAGATCTTCCAGTCAATCCTGTTGATAAAGGGGAATGTCTTGATGTTGATAACATGGAATCTCAAGACAATTTTGAATCCGATGACAATGAGGCACCTGAAGACAATGTGGCTCCTGATGACAATGTGGCTCCCGATGACAAGTTGGTAAGAAAGTCTTCTAGGGTAGGTCATCCTAGCCCTGTCCTTCTAAGCCCCTTCGCAGTGCCAACTAAAGCCATTGGTATGCCTCCCAGACCAGCGTACTCTTTCTATGAATACGATGATCGCTTGGTCTTCTATTCATGGCTAAAAGATGGGTATGTTGTATTTGTTTTTAGCTTTAATTTTCTAATCATTATTTTGTCATCAAATCATTATTCTGTCATATCTATTATATTATTTTAATTCTTAGCTTAAACTTGTCATCAATTTTGTGTTCCAAGTGTGATTGATGCAATCCTGTCATCCATCCTAGCATCAATCCTGGCATCAAACACTTTTAGGTTTTGATGACATTTGTGTCATCAATCTTGCCATCCAGCACTTTATTATCTAAACTATCAAGACATTGTCATCATCTTTTCTATGTTTAGATATCATAATTTTTTGTTTGACCTATTATACATTTGTCATCAAGCACTTTATCATGATATTTTGGTATTGTTTATTTTCAGTTTTTGAATGATGACATATATTGTCTAATGACATTTTTTTTCTCCTCTTCATTTTTTGCAGCAAGGAAGAAGCCACTATAAAAGGGAATGATATTAGCCTCTCTAAGCCCTTTTTCCAGAAGTTGATTAGGAAGAATGCTTGGTTCGATGACGTTGTAAGTGTTTTATCATTGAAACCAGTTTTTTTAAATTTTTATTATTTATGTATTTATATATAAATGCTAGAATTCTTTTCTGTTTTCCAGCATTTATCTGAAGCCCTATATTTCATGAGGAAAAGAATATTTGATGAGGGAGAAAAATTCAAGGATGTAGTTATTCTAGACTGGGTTTGGTTTAGTAGGATGAACGCCCAATGTCTTGAGAAGGTGTTGTCTGGTATAGATTACAACCTTAATTTCCATCTTGATTACTTTTCTGGTGCTCATCCACCAGCCTATGGGAAATCGTGGGCTAATGGCGTCTCAAGGGTTTACTCACCATTTAATATCAATGGCGAACATTGGGTTGCTCTAGAGATAGACTTGGTTAAGAAGCATATTACTGTTATGGACTGTTTAAATTCCACTGATTCGAGAGCTAGTTTCTACAAGGATGAATTCATTATTGAATGTCTTGAGCCTCTTTGCAAATTACTCCCTGTTTTGTTAAACAGAAGTGGGATGTTCAATCACCTTGGGAACCTAGACAATGATTTTACTCTCACTAGGCATTGTACTCTCCCCCAAGACAAAGGGTATGTATTCATTTTTTTTTTGAAGCATATTATTCTTAACTTATTCTAATTTCTGATGTATTTTTTTTTTTCAATGTTACACTGCATAACCATTTTTATTTTTATGTTTCTTTTTGGTTTTCAGTGGTAATTGCGGTCTCTTTACATTAAAGTACATTGAAGCATTTGCATTTGGGAGTTCCTTGGATGAGCTGGATGACGATCATGTGAGGGCACTTAGGGAGAAGATGGCAATTGAGCTATTTCACCAAGAGATTGTGTGGAAGCCTCTTCCTCTTAATCGTAAAAAGCTGTAGAATTGATTCAGCTTTGTGTTTTCACTTTCAGTAAAAACTTGTTAATAGTGATATACTGGACGACAGTGTTTGTTTCACTTGTGTAAGACAATTTGGGATAATGTGTGCCTTTTTGTACTCCAGTGTTTGTAATGATGACAGTTTGTTTTGCAATCTTATTTTAGTGATGACAAATTAAATAAAGTGTATTATGGTTGTCCCCTATATATAGTTTTTAATGATTGTGATTCTATCATACTGTCATCCAGATGACAAAAAAGTTTTATTACACTGTCATGCTTTTTGTACCTATTTTACTTTTAGATCATTGTCATCACTGATTGTTGATCAGAATGATCTAAAGCATCATTCTATCTCACTCATTGTGTCAATATTTTATGACAGTTCTATGTCAATGTTGATGACAGTTCTATCTTCACTTAATATATTGTCATCAAGTGTCATCTTATAAATTATATTTTTTATCATTATTTAAATTTGTTATCCTCTTCATACAATTTCTTATAATTCTTTTGATGACTGTTATATACACTCAAAAATATTTCTGTCATCAGCCTTCACCTGTCATCATCCTTTCCTTCATGCAGCCTTATTTTGGGATTTTTTTTAATTTTTTCTGGTGAACCCCAATGCATGTTAATTTAAAATTTCGAAACCAACATGCATTGGTGAGGATAATTCAAAGTTTGAGTTTGGTTGTTGTTCTCCTAACAACCAATAGCATTAAATGTGTTTGGCCAATTTAATGTATTCTTTTGCAACCCTAACTCCTTTCCTATATATATATCCTCATCTTCCATTCCAGATATCCCATATTCTCCCTTTTCATCTTTTTTTTGTATACCTCCACATATCCAATCGTTTACAAGGCAAGTATTTTATTTTTCAATTTTTTTCTTTTGTTGTTAGTTCAATGGCACTCATTTTTATTTTAAATTCGAGTTTGTGCAGTTCTTTCCTCAAAATGGAAGATGATATCGACTGGGAAAATGATTTCGACTGGGATGAGTGTTTTTTTGTTGAGATGCAGATGTCTATGGTGGAAAATGATTGTAGATTGGTAAAAATCTCCATCCTTTAATGGAATTGCATAATCTCTTTTTCAGTTTTCTTTCAAATTTTAATATGCTTCAGTTTTTATATATTTCAGCCAATCCCTTTTGACCACGCCAATGAATATCTCAAGGAGTTCAAAGATAAGAAAATCATCTTGGCTATGTTAGACAAACAAAATATTTGGGATGTAATGGTGAAATTCAGTGACCATGGGAATCCAAACAATTGCTATAGGTTTGGTGAAGGCTGGAGGAAGTTTGTAGCAGACAATAAAATAGAAAAAGATCAAACTCTCCTATTTGAAGTGATGGGGAGAAGTGATAGAAGTCTTGTGTACCTGGTTAGGGTTGTCAAAACAGCTTAGCCTCTTTTTTGTCTCTTTGTCATCTAGCTATGGACTTTTGTGCTTTTTATGGCTTATCCGAGTGTTGTTGTGTCCTTTTCCTATGTGATTGGTATTTTCCTTTTATGGTCTTTTCATCTATGTAACTTCACTTTATGTGTTGAACTTATGCAATAAAAGAATCAATTCCTATTTTTGCTTTCGATGACAGATATTGATATTGTCATTTATTTTTTCATCTGTAATCTAATGTTATAAAGTTATGAATCTTTTAAATCCATGTTTAAATAATATGTTATGATTTCATATACTTGTCATCACTGATGTCAGAGTTATCAGTTTGTCTTATCGGCCAATTATCTAAGTTGTCATCAACTTTTTAATCAGATTTCTTATTGTATTATGTTATCTATCATCATTTGATTTATAATATTTGTATTTATCTTTATGAAGCACACTACGCGTGCTTCATTTCACTTCTCATAATTTTGTGCTAAAGCTTGATTACAATTTTATGGTTTGATGATATTAAACTGTCATCAACTGTCATTTGTCATCTACCTTCATCTGTGTGCTTTTGTGATGCAAAACAACTTAGTATTTAATATATTCATCCAATAATTCTTTGATGACAGTTATATACACTCGAAAATATTTCTGTCATCAGCCTTCATCTGTCATCATCATTCATCCAGCCTTATTTTGTGAATTTTTTCTGGTGAACCCTAATGCATGTTATTTTAAAATTTCGAAACCAACATCCTCAATTTAATGCATTGGTGAGGTTAATTCAAAGTTTTGAGTTTGTGTGTTGGTCACCTAACAACCAATAGCATTAAATGTGTTTGACCAATTTAATGTATTCTTTGCAACCCTAACTCCTTTCCTCTATATATATGCTCATCTTCATTCCAGATATCCCACACACTCCCTTTCCTCAAAATTCGATATTGTGCAGTTCTATCCTCAAAATGGCAGATGAAATCAACTGGGATGAGACCTTTCTTGTTGAGATGCAGAGGTCAATGGTTGAACATGATTGTAGATTGGTAAAAATCTTCACGCTTTATGTTATTGCCTAATTTCTTTATCTGTTTTCTTTCAAATTTTAATATGGTTCAGTTTTATATATTTCAGCCAATCCCTTTTGACCATGCCAATGAATATCTCAAGGAGTTCAAAGATAAGGAAATTTTCTTGGCTGTGGAAGAAAAAGAACAAGTTTGGGATGTAATGGTGAAATTCAGTGACCATGGGAACCCAAACAATTGCTATAGGTTTGGTAAAGGCTGGAGGAAGTTTGTTGCAGACAATAAAATAAAGAAGGATCAAGGTCTCCTATTTGAAGTGAGGGGGAGAAGTGCTAGTATGCTTGTGTACCTGGTTAGGGTTGTCAAAAGAGCTTAGCTCTTTATGTCTCTCTGTCATCTACTTATGGATTTTTTGTGGTTTTTATGGCTTATCTGAGTGTTGTTGTGTTCCTTTTCTATGGGATTAGTATTTTCCTTTATGATCTTTCATCAATGTAACTTCACTTTATTGTGTTGAACTTATGCAATTAAAGAATGAATTCCCGTTTTGCTTCCGATGACAGATATTGATGTTGTCATTTATTTTTTTGTCTGTAATCTAATGCTCTAAATTTCTCAATCTTTTAAATCCACGTGTTTATTAATATGTTATGATATCATATACTTTTGTCATCACGGATGACAGAGTTATCATTTTGTCTTATAGGCCAATTATTTAAATTGTCATCAACTTTTTAATCAGATATCTCTTTATATTTTTGGCATCTGTCATCATTTGAATTTTTTCACTTCTCATAAGTTTGTGTTAAACCTTGATGACAATTTTGATGCAAAACAACTGTCATCAACTGTCATCAACTGTCATCAACTCTTATATGTCATCTACCTCCATCTGTGAGCTTTTTTGATGCAAAACAACTAAGTATTTAATATATTCATCCAATTGTTCAACAATTTTTATTTATTGCAATGACCATGTGCTATGTCATCCAAAATACTTGTTCAAATCAATTAAAATAGGACAGTAATGCAAACTATATATGTGTAATAGTATTTTTTATCAATGTAATCAAACTATTCTAGAACAAAAGGTGAACTTCTAGCTTCTGGGGTTTTGTTCATGCATGATGTTCTGTTGTGTCCAGTGGATCCGCATAGACTGCATCTTGCGGGTCTTCTTGGTCCACACCTCCTCTTGCTATGATTTGGGAACTCACCTTTAGACGGTATTCTCTTCTTCTTAAGTTTCCCTGTTCTTTTCTCTAGCTTGGGAGGTAGGCATTGTATGTTCATTATCTCCTCTGGAATCATTTCTTCAGTTTGCCTAGGCACAGGATATATGGTCTCCTTGTAAGATTTCATCCAATTCTCAAATCTATAGTAGTCACTCACAAATCCTGTCACTTTCACCTTTGCTTTCTGCATTGCTGCCATTCCATGTACACAGGGAATATGATCTAGATCAAACACTCTGCAAGTGCAGCTTCTTTTTTCCAAATCGACAACTCCATAGAAATCTCCTCCTATCACCTGGTATTGGAACCCATTCAATGCCCTCACTTCATATTTCTTGGACAGTTTATGCCTTTTTTGAAGAATTTCCTCTATGTTTGGTGGCACCACTTTGCTCAGCGCTTCTTCTGTTTTGATGCGCCTTTCAACGAACCATCTTATCAGCATTTCTAAAACACAATCCAATAGGGCAACAACCTGAAATGACCTAGCCTCTAGTAGGACCTTATTGATGGTCTCTGAATTGTTTGTAGTCATTATGTTGTATCGGTCTCCTTTGCAGTGTGATCTTGCCCACTTCTCAAATTTGGAAATAACCAAGTAATCCCCCATTTCCTGATTAATTGCACATATCTTCTTGAAGTTCTCCTCAAATTCCCTTTTTGTATAGTTGTTTGCAGCCAAAGTGAAGAGCTTGTGCACACCCCTGTCCTTATACCTTGTCTTGAGGTTTTGATGAACATGTCTTCTACACACACAATGCTTTGATGATGTATAAATGCTTTCCACTGCCTTTATAATACTTAGATGCCTATCAGACACAATCACCAATTCCTGTGAACTAGGGATCACTGTGATAAGATGTTGGAAGAAGAATGTCCAAGATCCATCATTTTCTGAATCAACAATTGCATACGCCAATGGATAAATTTGTTGGTTCGCATCCTGCGCAGTTGCAATCAATAGGTGTCCTTTGTACTTTGTATGCAAATGTGTTCCATCCACCATGATTACCTTCAAAACAGAAATATTCTGTCATCAACAGTCATTTTTTATATATTTTTGTTACAAACCCTTTGAAATATAGTACTATTTATTGTATTTTTTATATTTCCTTTTCATACACTGTTATCATGCATCCTTTAAGAATTATGTCATCAAACATTGTTGTCAAATAAAAATGTCATCAAAATTTGTCATCATGCATCCTTCAACACATAATGTGAGCAATACACATTTTGAGATTTTTTTATAATAATACACTCATCAAATACTGTCATCATTAATGTTTTTAATATATTTTCAAACACTGTCCTCATTCATCCTGTCATGCTTTTACCTTATTTTAAAATTCTGTCATCAACACATATTGTCATCCTTAGTCTATCTATTGTAAGATTTCATCTTTTTTATATTTCTTATGAAGCGCGCGCTTCATTTCACTTACATCAAAAGTATGTTATAAAGCAAATTAATATCTTGAAGAATGTTATTGTATCAAAACTGTCATCATTTTTTTATATGCCAAATTTTCCAGATTATGGTGTAATAATATTTTGTAATATATTTCTATTTAATCAGCATCATTATCTGTCATCAAGTATAGCAAGGTATGTCTACATACCTTTCTCATTTGATCAAATCCTCTTATTGTTGCTCCTAGTGCTATGAACACATACTTGAAGCAATTTTCGTCATCAACCTCTAGCTTTGTGTATGTGCCTATGTTGACTTGTTTGATCATGTGGCAATATATAGGCAACATTCCATAGTTTTCTTGTGGTGTTCCTCTAATCAAATTTTGTGCCCATTCCTTTGCCTTCAAAGCCTTCCAATAGCTCACATCCATACAATGTTCTTTCCTCATGTCGTTCCGGATACTTTTAGGGTTCAGTCCAGTTTTCACCCCTTCATACCTACACACACAATAAATCATCCAAACTGTCATCTTTCAATATTAATGTGTTTGTATAAGACCATAACTATTTTGCTAATATGTTTTGTTACCTTGTTTTAATCTGCTCTCCAACCATCTTGTATGTTGGCTTGCACTGGTTTTCACACCTAAATTCAAAAGAGCATGTGTGTTCTTCTCTATACTTTCTTATCTCAAAGAAATGTGTGTCTTTCAACACCATTGACCTCAGCCCCCAGTTGCAGTTCTCATCTGCACACTTAACAGTAAACAAATCAGGGGTTGACTTGTATACTTTGTACACAAAGTTCTCCCTCATAGCGACTTTCCTAATGGCAACTTTGAGCATCTCCTTTGAGTCAAAAATCTGTCCAATATGGATGAACCCTGTGTAGTCTTCATAAGAAGGACTATCACCCTCCATAATTTCTCCCCATTCAGTAATTTTGTCCCTTGATTCACAACTAATTACCTCACTCCCACCTTCCATCTCATAATCATTCTGAAATGGAACAAGGCTGTTTTTTTTCCCTCACTACTGTCGTTTTAGTTGTCTTCTTCTTTTTTCTCTCTGTCACATACAAAGGCACACTCCATTGCACCTTCTCTAATTTGTTGATTTCAATGAAACAATTGAAGTCCTCATCCGTCTCTACAATATATGGTATCTGAATTTTCTGGAAAGGATTCAAGTGCGACAACTCAATTTCATGTGCTTGTGTCTTCAAATTAAACCTTTGAATAATGGTATCCTTTGCACCATCCAACCCTATGTTGATGTCGATTACAAATGCTTTTGAAATCAATGTCCCAACATAAGCATTTGAACCATCTTTCATCTTCCAGTCTCCTCCCCAACATACAGTTAGAATATTCATTTTGTACCTGTATAGCACATGTTATTGTCTACATAAACATTCTATCATCACTCTTGAATTGTACTGAATCCAATTTTCAATCTGACATCATACCTAATATTATAAATTTAAATTCCTGAATTGTTATATTATGTCATCTAATTCATCAACATTCTGCATTACTGTCATCCAACACACATCATCTATTTATCAAACTGTCATCACATTTACATTTTTAAATCTAAGTTCAATATTATGTCATCAACTTTCTATATGAGCATCATATTGTCATCAGGATCAACATTCATCAGTTTCATCTATATTCATCAACACTCTGTCATCCAGTTTTCATTATTTTATTCAATCATTGTTCTTCATCTTATTTGTCCACCAAAATCCTTTTTTTAACAACATTTTGTCATCAAAAATACAGAAAGTCTTTAAAATCACAGTTTTATTTAATTATTTCGTGTGTTTTAGCATTCACATTCATGTAATTATATGATGACAGTTTGAATTTTACCTTGATTTCGATATGCAGTAGGAAGTTTCTTATATCGAGACGGCAGATTGATGCTTTGCTAGTTTGATGATGTCAAACCTTGAATTTCATTCCAGAATCTACCGCGAGAGAGATCTTATGAAGCGCGCGAAGCGTGCTTCATTTCACTTACCAGAAAATTTGATTCGAACCACCAAATTCAGTCGATGCGAACCGAGATTAAGCCTGGCTTCGAGTTTCCTGGTGGAGGCGTTTGCTGCGGCTCGGAGGAGTTGACAGCAGCGGGAAGGATCGAGCTTTCTCGCTCCAAATGCAGAGGAAGTGCGAGGATGACAGCACTTGCAAGGAGGGCGAAGGAAATCCGTGTGGAGAAGGAGAACGTAGAAGATCGTTAATGGAGAAGAAGCTGGAGGGAGAAATTTTCGGCAGGGAAGGGAAGGGAAGGAGAGGAAGGGGACGCGCGTGTAACAGATTGTAAAAGGAAAAGGTTAGATTGCTTTCCTTGTATAAAAAGGGTTAGTTTCTTCACAAAACATTGTTAAAAGGGTTACTTAGCCCATTTTGGGTTGTTTAGGGCATGTATGAGTTCCTGCTGATTCCATGAAGGGTTTGAAGGCTGAGCAAGAAAAGTTTGTGGGTTGTGGTGAGAACGTGGACCCAGACCAAGTATTCCCTGCGAGTTCCATGGTTGACCGCCTGAGAGTATCTGAAGCAGTTGTTGGATGGTGTTTTGCTGGTGGTAGTGACCTCGACCGTTGCCTCACCCGCGACCTCGACCACGGTAGCGTCCTCGTCCGTAGGAGGGATGAACAGGCTGTTCAGATCCTTCATTGTTCGTCTACAACTTTGGTTCTAACCAAGTCCATCTCCTGGTATATGTCAATGATATAATTTTGATTGCCTCGTCTGCCCCTTCTTATCCCGCATCATTCAAGCTTTGAGTAGGGAATTTGCAATGACGGATCTCGAGGAATTACACTATTTCCTTGGGATTGCTCTCACTAAACGAGGCTCTGGTCTTCATCTAAATCAGGAAAAGTATGCCCTTGATGTTCTAGAACGTGCCGGCATGAGTCAATGCAACCCTTGCAATACCCCTGTCGATACAAAACCCAAGCAGAGTTCCACAGCAGGCCAACCACTCGCCAATCCATCTGAGTATCCATCCTTTGCATGTGCGTTGCAATACCTTTCCCTCACCCATCCTGACATCTGTTATGCCTTTCAACAATGTTGTCTACACCTCCATGACCCTCGCACTGAGCATATGAATGCACTCAAGCGCATCCTTCGCTACGTGAAAGGCACTGCTTCCCTTGGTCTCTACATTGATCCGGGTCCAACAGATGAACTGACTGCTAATTCCGACGTTGATTGGGCCGGATGTCCCGACTCAAGACGTAGCACCTCTGGATACTGCATTTACATCGAGCCTAATCTTGTTTCTTGGCCGTCCAAACGCCAGACGATGGTCTCTAGGTACAGTGTTGAGGCTGAGTACAAGGCGGTTGCAAACGCCATTACTGAAGCTTGACGTCGAGATCGACATTCATTTTGTACGTGAGAAAGTTGCTTTGGGACAAGCTCGGGTCCTTCGTGTTCCAACAACAAGTCAGTTTGCACATGTTCTAACAAAGGGGTTGCCATCTCCATTATTTCTAAACTTTCGATCCAGTCTTTGCATTAGGAAATTAACCTCTATTCCTTAATAAACTTTCGATCCAGTCTTTCGGTCCAGTCATTGCCATCTCCATTATTGCTAAGCTACATGGATGGCAATCAAAGCATCTTTCTTCGGCAGGCCAAGTGGTCTTAGTAAACTCGGTGATGGCCTCTATTCCTTAATATGTTATGCAATCGACTTTGGTCCCCCGCTCAATCTGTGACGCACTGGACCAGCAAGCAAGATTCCTCATTTAGGGTTCCACGAATGAGAAAAAACGTGCAGATCTCATCATATGGGAGCAATTAACATGTCCAAAGAAGTTAGCTCGAAATCAGCCTTGCACCGACCTGGCTATGCTGCTTGATCCTGTCTGGCAAGCCATCTAGAAAACACCAGTACATCACTTCATGCTCCTGGCCGCTCATGAGTCTCTTTTGTGCAATGATACTCGTTTTAGACGTCACTTTGCAGCCTCGCCAGCTCTTTACTGGAAACTTGCCTCCATTGTCGTCAGATTCTCCTTTCATTTGTGCCGAGACCTATCAACATTGTTGCAGACGCGCTGGCCAATTTCGCGATTACTCAAGATTCTTTATTTTCTAGCCTTCTTGTATTCCGCTCCTGCTTGCTCACGACCTTGTAGCTTCCTTGGAAGCAAATGACTGATTTTTTTTGCAATAATATTCGGGCAAGGGCGTTAGCCCTCTTTCATGACCAAAACAATAAATCATACGTGTACTTTGCAAACACAAAGTAACGATTTTTTGCTATAGGTAAGGTTTATGAAGATTTAATTGCAACCAAACTATTTCTTGAAAAAAACTATTGTAGTATGATCAATTAGATTGGAATTTCATCCTTTAAACTCTAATGTTTAGACTAGTGTAAAACATTTATCAGTTGGGTTAAGAAATTTCATCCTCTAATTAGATTCATTGAACGGAACGAACAGGTCAGGTTCATAATAAAATCATACTAGTCAGTTACGGGGTTCGTGCCAACCCAACGGGATTTGAATATTTTAAGTCTTAAATTATAAAACTGTTATAAACAAATCGAAATTTTCATAATACCAAGCTCTAATTTGTGTTAGGGTCTGACCAGGTTTGACTCAGTGAATCAATCCTCTTCAATCTATGTGCTCGAATCTTAGTTAGAGATCTACAGTGGAGTTGCAACAACACTCTAACCAAATTGGATTTAAACGTACAAGAGAACCTATACTGTGAAATTTAGCAGCCTAAATCTTGCTTTGAGATTCAGATTTCAATAACAACAGAACTCACTGAGTGAACAAAATCTACTCATTATTCAGCTCATATGACTTTTTACAGTTGAAATTGCATAAAGGTATGAAACAAGAAAAAGATCTCTAGAAACGAACACAAAAACAGTTATGAACATCTGTAGATGCAGAAAATGAAGTAGACACAAAAAAGTCAATAACCCAGAACAATTTTCTTATTAGCTTTGCACCTTGCATAATCAAATTCTATACTCAAATTCCAAATCTTCCCCTTGCTGCTGATACGATTCAGCTCAGCTCGGTTCGGTTTCAATCGTATTTCTCCCTCCACGAGTAAACGAGGAAGAAAACCCAAGAAAGCGCCAAAGCAATATCCCCAATTACTTGCCTCGGAAGATCAGGGACAAGATCTTCAACCTTCATTTCAAAGTAGATTCTCCAAATAGCCATTGATATATGCAAAAGAACACAGCCCTTTGAAAAGAAACTCTGGAAAACACTGTCTTTGATGAATGCAATCATGAACAGAAGCAACCCGATTACAACCAAGAGCAAACCCGAAAAGGAATCGGAAGTTCGAATCAAGAGCTGATCATGGAGGGTCGACCCTTGAAGCTTATTTGCAGTTTCACTGCCATGGCCGAAGACTGAAATCTCCTTAGAGTAAAACATCATGGCAACTCCACATGATACAGCTATCATTGAATGAAGAAGACATATTACAGTAAACCCGGAAGTACCCATAAACAAAACCCTAAATCTGACAGCCGCTTGATTAAACCCAAATCACAAATCGAGTCAAAACCCTAAATTTCTGAAATACGCAAATCCAGATAATCTAAACAAATCAATGGCTCAACCAACAAGATCCATGATCGTATACGGATTAAACACCAGTATGAACCTTTAATTTGAAACAGGAAGACGATACTCAGTACTCAAATTATAAAACGTGGGAGGATTAAAGGAAGAGTGAAGCAGAATAAAATATCGAAAATAAAGTGGAAAAGTTAAAGGTCTGAGGAGAATTTCTTAGTTTCGATTACTTAAATCGAAATCATACGCGTTTAATGGCGAAGGAGGGAGAGGCAAATTGAGGATGGGGCGCCATTTTCCTGATAACTTATTTTAAAGATTTGATCCTTTTTCCCATTTACTTAATTACTTCACCATTGAAATGAATATAGGTAAGGAAGAAGATGGGAGGGATGAGGGAGGAGAGAAAAGTTGTGGGCTTGGTTACTTGTAGAGCTGGAATGTTTGTATGAATAATGAATTTAATGTTTCAGATTTGATCGTCATTTAGAACAGCTAGACCAAGAGCTCAAAATATCTCCCATTTTTATATGCCGACAAATGGTATCTTTTTTTAGCTAGCTGACGTCATTTGTGTATTGGCATATTGGTCGACATTATTATTTTATTTTATTTTTATGAGGAAAGCGTTTACTGGCACATCTAGCGAGAATGATACCGTCCTAGAGCATCCCGAAGGATGAGATCAGAGGTATCTGGAAAGGCTACAAAATCAGGATGGGGTATTAAATGGTACATTTTAGCTATAAGGTCAGCTGCACCATTTGTCTCCCGAAAAATATGGGATACTCGATTTTCCGCAAAGGATCGGAAATCCATTAAAATGTCAGTCATGATCAAGTCTATTTCCCATGGGCAGTCTCAAACGCCGTTTATGGCATTAATAAGGCGAAGATTATCGCCTTCTATCTCAACATGAGTGAGACCCAGCCGAATCGCCTCCTTAATGCCATAACGCATAGCGAGGGCTTCAGCCATGATTGGAGGAACGAGACCTAAGGACCCGTTCTCCATTTTATTGGGTTACCTTGTTCATTACGTATAATAAAACCATACGATGCTGGTCCACCAGATGGGCAAGCAACATCAACATTTATTTTATGAAAGTTAGGTTTTGGTTTTGTCCATCTTATTGCTCTCCTTTTTCTTCTTGTTTGTTTTGGAACAGGTATACCAGGTTCGATATCCATTCTTTCCTCCTTTTTTGCTAGTTGTCAGTCTCTTATTTGATTTTTGATGAATTGATGAATATTAGGTAGTTGATTATGTTCCACTATATCAAATATTTGTTTATTCCTATAGAACCATAAGATCCACCAGATGGTGGCCAAGTCTTCAATTTCTCTATTTGTGGTCTGGCTCTTTATTTCGTTTAGTAGCTCTATGGTAGTTTGATTTCTTGGTGCTAGGGAGTTAATAATTGTGTGAATTTTCCTATCAAAGTTTCTTATAATTCGTTTAGTTCTTGGACACTCAAAGAGGAAGTGTTTAAGGTCTTCACTTGGGGAGTTGCACCCTAAGCATTCTGTTGGGATGTCAATATGCCTATTCTAGAGTTTAGTCTTGGTTGGTAATCCATCTTTGGAGATTCTCCAAAGGAATGACTTTATTTTTGGTGTTAGATCAAGTTTCTAAATCCATTCACAGCTTGAAGGTAGGAGATTGCGATTCTCGTAGATCATATTCATTGCACTCTTGGTAGAGAACCATCAATTCTTACTAGATTCCCAATAAAGTTTATCTTGTATGTAGTTTGTTGGGATTGGGTATGGTTTTAGTTTTTCTATAATCATATTGTTAAAATACAGTTTTAGCTTGTCTTCATTCCATGAATTATCTTGGTTAAGAAAGAAATAAACCGTAGTTTGTTCATTGATAGGTTCCTGTGTTATTACTTGTTCTCTTAGTGATATAGGAAACCACCTATCTTTCCAAAATTTAATGGTACGTCCATCTCCTACTTTCCAGAGGAGACCTTGTTTAAATTGTACTAGTAATTTTGACATTTGGGTTCATTGTCAAGAATCGCTTTTCTTTGGGTTTTTCTCGTACTCTAAGATGTGAATGTGTTTTAGGTATTTTTCTCTTATTATTCTGACCCACAAGTTATCTGGTTCCGCTAAGATTTTCCATATGAGTTTCATTTGCAGCACATAATTCATATCTTTGCTCTTGCGAATTCCCAGTCCACCGTTATGGACTGGTTTACAGATATCATCCCATTTTATCATTGGTTTATAGTCGTCTCCTTTATTCCAAAGGAATATTCGGTTAATTTTATCCAATTTTTTATGTGTTTTGGAAGGTAGCATGAAATTTTGCATCATATAATTTGGTTGGGCTGAAAGGTTTGCTTTGATCAGAACTTTCCTTCCTTCCATTGAGAGTGTGTCAGCTTTCCATTTTGTAAGTTGTTGGGATGTTTTTTCAATAATTGAGAAGAAGGTGTTATGATCCACTTTCCCCGTGATGATTGGGCAACCTAGGTATTTCTCCATTTTCATTGATTGGTTAATATGAAATATTTGGGTGATTTGTTGGATTGCATTATTGCTAGTGTTTTTGGATACTTGGAACGTTGATTTATCAAAGTTCACTCGTTGTCCCGAAACCTCACAGTAGTCATCTATTATAGTTTTGATTTTTTTGTAGATTAGTGTCTTGGTTTCTGCAAAGATAATTATATCATCAGCAAAGACCAGAAATGGGATTTTTGTTCCCCCTCTAGTGATCTTGATACCGATTGGGTTTGGTCTAACCTCAGATGCCCTTTGGAGGCTTCTAGAAAGGATCTCTGAACTAATTATGAATAGGAAGGGAGAAAGGGGATCACCTTGTCTCAGACCTCTAGTTGAGTAGAATAAATCTATTGGTCCTTGGTTAACTAAAACAGAGAAAGAAACTGTTTGTATACATTCTTTGATCCAATTGATAAATTTTCCACAAAAACCAAATTTCTTTAATGTTAGCAGAAGAAAGGTCTAGTCAACCCGATCATACGCTTTCTTCATATCTAGTTTGAGGGCTATCCACCCATTGTTTGCTTCTTTTCTTTTAAATGAGTGGAATATCTAATGTGCAATCAGGACATTGTCTTGGATACTTCTGTTATGAACAAAGGCACCTTGAAGTGGGTGTGTAATTTTATCCATGACAGTTTTAAGTCTATTAGTTAAGATTTTTGAGATAATCTTATAAACTGTATTAGATAGGTTGATGGGTCTATAGTGGTTAGTAGATTGGGGATTTTCATTTTTTGGTATAAGGGTGATGAATGTATGGTTTAGTTGTTTTAGTAACTTTCCTGAGTGAAAAAAAGTTTTTAATGGCTTTAATAATGTCAGGCAATAGTATCCCAATACTTTTTATAAAAGCCAGCTGACATACCATCTGGTTCTGGTGTTTTATCATCTTTAATTTCCTTGAGTGCTGTGTGTATCTCGCTATTTGTTACATTAGCCATTAATTTATTATTATCTTCATTTGTTATTTCTGGTTCTATGTCTTCCAAAACTTGTTCCATTTTCCTAATATTTATATGTTGTTTGGTAAATCTTTTTTCAAAATCTCTTTTAATTTCATTTTTGATATTGGCATAGCCTGTAATCTGAGTACCTTCACTGGTCGTTATTTCCTTAATATTTTTCCTGGTTTTTCTACCCGTTGCAATCCTATGGAAGTATTTGGTATTGGAATCAACATTTTTTATATGTTTTAATTTAGCTCTTCGTCTCCAATAGATTTTTTGGAAAGATAGAAGTCCTTGTTTCTTTCTAATGAGTCCACATCATTTCAAATTTGAATGGTTGGACCTGGAATGTAGTTTCGTTTGTTATGTCTAAAGATATTGGGCAGTGGTCTGATGATGTGAAGGCATGGTTTGTTGTAGTTAAGTTAGGGTACCAAGTTGTTATTTGTTGGTGGATTAGTACTCTATCTAATTTTTCTTTGATTGTGTTGGTAATAGTTCTTGACTTTCTCCAAGTGAATCTGTAACCTAAAGTTGGGGGGTCAAATAGATCATGTTTTTGTACAAATCTGTTTAATCTTCATAGTTTGTTACTGTTGGGAGCTATACCTCCCTCATTGTCCCCACTGATAAGAATATCATTAAGATCACCAATGATCATGAAGGGTTGATTAATGACTGATATGAAATAGTCAAGTTGTTTCCAAAATTCATCTTTGTCTTTTTCTTGCGGAGGGGGCATAGGCAAATATTATGTAGAATTGTATGTTATTTTCTAGGTTTTTATAGATAAAGGCTATAAATCTTTCCTCAATCGTGTGTAGTGTGACTGTTTCATTTCTAAGTTGGTATTCTTTCCATAAGACGATAATGCCTCCCGCATATCCTTTAGCTGGAGAAATAACAATATTATCACACTACTAGAAAACAAGCAATATACCCCGGGCATTTAGGCAATATACCTCGGATCTGCGTCCGGGGTAATGGCGGGCGGGGTATATTGTTATCAACAATATACCGCGGATAATCTGAAGACCACGCCCGGGGTATTTGCTTATGGAAAAATTGTGACCTTCCTGCTCCATTCTCTTTATCCGGGGGATTTTAAGAGAATATACCCCGGCCCTTTGTAATGTCCGGTGTAAACATTTGGGAGTTTTTGGGATATTGTTGATACTATATACACCGAAGTTTTAATATCCAGGGTATATTAGTTGGATTATATACGCCATATAGTTTCCATCCGGGGTATTTTTCTGTAATTATATATATTCACAACATTAAATTATTATTATACACTGTCCTGTATCTCTCCGGGGTATACTGTTACTCCATAATAAATGGGATTCATTATATATACAACTTCTCTGTTAATAGCCTCAAACTATTGAGTACTAAATTCAACAACAAAGAGCTACTCCGTATGATATTCAAAATGTAACTATTGAGTACTAAACTCAACAACAAAGAGCTATGATATTCGAAATCCATGTATAGAGCATTAACAATCACATACTTTACCAAGTCCAAACACCCACACTAAACATCTCTACACATCACATATTCCTGACTTCAAAATTAAGATTGCAAATCTAATATTTGAAACGAGAAAGGAACCTTCATAATAGAAAAACCTATTGTGAATCAGACATATATATTCAGAATAGACCTAAAGATATACCACTTTCTATCACTTGCATCCATTGTCAACTTAAAACCTTGGTAAGAAACAAGAGAACAACTTAAACTTCTGCTAATTGTTTCTAGAATTGAATTTCTAATTATACAACATGAAACCTCTGCCTCACCATACATTACAGAAGTCATCCAACTCCGAGGTCATAACAAGGAAGATTTATCTGATAGGTGTTCCTTCAACAGCAGCATAACCTTCCACAACAAGAGTACCTTCATATCAGTATTAGACTGGCAAGAGTAACTTCACATCTTTCGATACGGTGTATATCCTAGACTATGAAAAAGCAAACCAGCGGCATATATTCGCTAAAATATGATATTAGCAGCTAAAGTGCATTGACATACAACATCAAACAACTGAACTTGAAGAGATATAAAATTGGTGTATAGCAATAAGATTTCCCTTTCCAAATGCTTTCCACTGAGCAATGTCTTTCAATTCGATATTCATTAAATATTACTGTTTTATTGAATCAAATGATACTCTTCCAAGGAGCATGAGAATAGCCACCTTAAGGAGACAATAATATTAATTATGATAGAATTAAGGATTAAGATGAGAACCTTGTAAGAGAAATCCCCAGAAAAGGAGTTTGAGAGTCCAAAAGATGACATGTCATTCTTCTCCAGCACCATCAACCAAAATCATCATCTGTATTTAATATCAAATTAAAGAAATCAATTATGAACATAGCATTATCATAATTTACCTAATAAGACTACTACTTCCCTCAACTTCTTCAACTAACTTGACTACGAATTCAAAATGTCATGCCTAATTAAGCAAACGCCTTATGCATAAAGATGGATAACCAAATCAAGTAATTAACCACCCAAATACTTAGCTTGGATCACTTGTTCAGAAGGAAATTAAATTCAAAGGAGGAAAGAGTGAGTGATGTGTGCATATGAAGCTTGTAAAACCATTGACAAAAACATAACTTAGAAAACCCGTAATTAATATCTAAATAGAATTCTATCAATCGTAGTCTGCAGGTGAAAATTGTGTATTCAACTACTTCAGTGGTCAGTAGACACGAAGCCTAGTGATGCTTAGACTTTTTCAAGTCTTAATAATGGAGTATTAGTTTAGCTAATCAAAAATTTAAACACAAAGGATGATTGTCGAGGTTACACTACAAAGCCAAGTTCCATACAAAACATTTAAATAGTGCATACTACATTTAAATAGAATAAGTGCTATGAGCCCAAACATTCATCGAGTTAGTGAAGTGCACGAAAATTACAAATTATTTTCCTGGTTCTCTCTATTTGAACCAATTACCCAGTACAAGCATGTGCATAACTAATTACAACAAAGAGAGAGAAGCATAAACAGTTTAATAGATGTCTGAATGAAATCAAACACAAAATTAAGTTAACATATGTGTGATCAATATTTACCTTGATCTTGTTGCATCAAAACCAAACAAAAAAAGATGCTAAACAACATGGAAGGATAATAAGCAAGTCTAATCATATAAAATTTGTACAAGATTAAATGTCACCCAACAATCATAATTGGCATATATTTAAAATATATAATGTACATAAGAATTCAATAGTTGAGAGTTCTATCTCTCATCTCTGCTAAAACAACAACAGAATCCTTTAAGCTAAGTTGCAGTTTCGCCCCGGACTCACTCAAGTCTATTTCCTTCAATTTTATCCTTAAGTGAAGCCACAGTCCAAACAGAAAATAGTGCATATCATAAGGCCGTGGATGGGCACAGATCAAACATTGTATATCAATGTTTTCTCTTTATATGTACCTCCCTCTCTCTATTTAATCTCACTCTATAGTTGTAGTTGATCTCAATTTTCCGGTATAGGTTGTTGAAAAGTTTGATCAAATTAGACGACAACAAGCAAACAATGAAATTACCTGTTTAGCTAGTTGTTAATGACGGTGAGAGACAGCCAATAAACAGAAGGTGACGAGAGATGAACACCGGCGAGCCGAAGAAGCGACAAACACCAACGAACAACGGCTGAACGGTGAGCGGAAGGTCACGACGAGTTGAACGGTGAGCGGTGACGAGAAACGAACACCAACGAAAAGCGGTCGGAGAAGCAGTTAACCAGCAAACGGTGACGAGAGATGACCGGTGACGATCGATGGAGATGAACGAAGGCAAAGTGACGGGAATCAGGAGCAAGTCGGGAATTGGGATGAATTTGGGAATTCTACGAAGGGGTGAAAATTAGGGTTACATATGAATTTGGGACTTGGGCCTTGGGGCTTGGGAGCGGAGACGTATCGGTATATCCCAGAGCAATTTTTTTATTTTCTTTTTCTTTTATTAAATACACATATCAAAACTTACCATGGTCAAATACACCGCAACTGAAAAATCCGGGATATTACTTTTTTGAAAAGTAAAAAACGCAAGTTTTATACCTCGTTATCCGGGGTATATATAACAAATATCGATTTTAGTGTTTTTATACCTCGTAAAATGCACGCCCGGGGTATATTACACGAGGTATTTGCGAAATTCTGTAGTAGTGTCAAACACGGTCTTTCTCCATTCTTTTTCATTTGGGTGACTTAGTTTCAACAAGCCCCGTCATTTGGATATGGTGAATTTTACAGAACGAATCAATATCCGTCCAGACATTCTTTCTTTTGAGTCCTCGCACATTCCAAAGGTTAATCTTCATCTCGACACTATTTGTTTTTCCCAACTAAACTTGGTGCTGGATTGTTTATGCCCTTTATTGGATTCATTTATCATCTTCATAATTTTATAGTCTACTTTTTCCTGTCGTATTTGCTTCCTCCTAAGGGAATTCTTTTCTTGTTTATCTTTCTTCCAATCACAGAATTTGATTGAGTCAGAGATCCTCTTAGTCAGTCTCGTTCTATTCTCCAGTTGAAATTGTTTATCATGGTTTAGGTCTTTAATGAGATGTACAGACAATGGCACTCGTTTGTTATAATATTTGGAAGGTATTCTCTGTTGGTCATTTTGACGTTTTGAGTTGGTAGTTCTTTTATTTTTGGCATGGCTATTTTCCATTTGTTTGGTCTGGGACCATTTGTCCAGGTATGAAGACCACTCCCCCTGCCTCCTCTTACAAAAAAACCGGGCATGCCCAACCTTATAACAAGTAGCTGTTTGACTAAGATAATGAAAGATGCTATAATAACTCTGTTTACTGGCTAACATTAGTATCTTTGCTTTACCCCCGTTGCTTGTAGTCATTCTACTGCTAGATTGGTTTTGTGTAGTCATCTCAGCATTTTCTTCCATCTCCCCATTCCATGTGTTTGATGTGTTTCCTGCAAGATAAATTAATAGCTTTGTAAGTGTCAGAATATAAGACTTGAGCATTGTAATAAGCGTGATGGTTTTAAGGCTACAGTATTGAGTGTTCTTCTCAGACGTCCAAGTGGAGCCAAACAATTGGGTTTGATTGTTCAGCTGAGAATTCCTCAGATTATTGGTTGTTTTCCATCTGTTAAGATTTCTGGTATCATATGAGATTATGATCACCAGTTTTTTGATGTTTATCAGGGACCAGATAAGGTTAAGCCAGCAGTAGTGATCCACACCCCAAAGCCTGTGATCGCTGCCAGAGTTGGTCACCTCATTGAACCATATAGTTTGGTAGGGATATGCTAAGCTAGGCTCAATCACATCAGCAAGGTAGAGGACAGATTTCCACTTTAAAGAAATGCAAATAGAAATCAGAGGTTCAGCTCATATCAGTCGGCTTACTTTAGTAACAGTTTGAAGAAAATGCATTTTCATATGTTCAGCAGTCATATAAATCCATGAGTAGTTACTTAATCCTTGGTAATAGAAATGGTAAAGGTTCTTTGAGTTAAGATTCCATCTGATTCTCCAGTTCTGGATCAAATTAAGGTTAACTAATTTTAAGAGGTGATAATCATCATTTAGTACAACCAGGTAGCAAACAGAGTGGCTAGAAAAAGTTAGAATTAGTACATTACCAATACACCAATTCAACACCAGTAGGAAGCACCCATTGTATGAGTAACAATCAAGACTTATATAGTAAGATCGTAATTTTAATTTATCAAGGTAGTAGTTATAGATGTGTTGGGGCTGACTTATCAGATTTTTGGAGCAATTAGGGCTTGGGAGCTGCTGTGCAGTTGAGGCCTCTTCAACAGTAACCCACCAGGAGCTTATTTTCTTCTTATTGTTCATTCCTGCAAGCCAGACAGTAAGAAAAAATTTCCAGCAGTTAGCATTACTAAATAAATTTATTGTGGAGTAGAAGTTAGTTTGTAATCTTAAGGTTTGGTAGTTCATGTGATGCAGAATTTTGGTAAGGGTTTGGAATTGATCCTGCAGCCCATAGGACCACTTGGAAACATTTTCATTGTTACTGTTAAGGGACTTTTTAATCAAGGACATTTTAGAAATATAAGTTCTTATGAAGGAGGAGTGGTTATAGTTATTAGCAAGTATTACCCAGCATAGCAAAAAGATTAACAATCTGCTAGTCCAGCTCATTCTTTTGTGATTTTGTATATTTCTCAAGGTTATACCAGTTAGGGAGAGGAATTGCACAACAAGATAGCATAAAAAACTTCTCATTAGCAACAAACACAAGATTACTGAGGCTTTACAAGAACATAGATTCCTATTCAGCCTAGAGCAACAAGTGGACTGATTACATAGATTGATAATAAGTAAAAAACTAAGGTTACACAGATTTTGGGTAGGAGACATTACTAGGCTAGATGTGACAGTTCATTTTATTTTGGTAGAGTAAAGGATGCAACTTCCCATCTTAAATCTAGTAATGAGGAAGTTGGTAGTCTTGTTTGGTATCCTACACAGAATCATTGTGTAATCCATTAAAACTTGGGTTTTTTGTATCCCGTTTGGTGGGAGGATGCTGTGTCTTCATCACCTTCATGGCCCTTCCTTTAGCTTGATCTAGAAGTCGACATATCCTTATTGACTCCCATATCTTCCATATTTGAAGCCATGGATCCAGTTGTATGTGTGGTATGGTAGGAGTTTTGGGAATTCTGGGCTGGAATTAACTCAGCCAATGCATCCTCTGTTTCCATAAGCTGCAGAAACTCTGCTTCTGACAAGTCTTCCTCAGCCAAGCTGTCTTTTTCATCCAACAGTTCATCCCCTTCAAGGAAGAGACCTTCCTCTTCCTCATTAAGGATGTGATTTATGGAGTCACCATGTTTCCTGGCAGCTAGTACAATGTCTCCTAGGAGACCATCATTTGTGTATTCAGGAAATATAACACAATCTGAGTTGAGCTCCTTAGCAGGAGGGAGTTGGCCCATGGGATTGCTTGGTGTGATTATCATGGGAGGAGAGGGGTTGAGGTGATAGACAAGCGGCTCTTTCACCGGGGTACTAGTTGTATTTTCCATAGGATGGACATACTCCTCATGGATCTCAGCTTCACTAAACTCTTTGCTTGGATATTCTGACCTTGACTTGTTCCTTGAGCTAGCCAAGGAGCTTTTAGAGTCCGAGGGATCTGATTTGTAGGAGACAGACACTCCTCCTTTGCCATCTAGATAGGGTTTTACCCCCCAAGTTCATTTTAGAGGAGCTGGCTCCATATTGTTTGTTCTTTGCTCTTTGAGCCTCCCATTGATCTTCTTTGTTCTCTTGAATGTTGTTCTTCCTGAATTGAAACTGAAATTTCTTTGGTGTAAGGTTTTTGAGAGGACATTTGTTGAAAATGTGGTCCTTTAATCCACAGTTGCCACATCTCACCGGGAAGTCTTCAAACCATACAACAAATTCTTTGAAGCCTTGCTCCTCATCCGGGACAATAACTGAGGTGTTGATACACTTTGAAAACTGGATTGTTGTGCAGATTCTGTTGAAAACAGCCCAGGACTGTTTTTCTGGCATTGGATCAATCCTCAAGAGAGTACCAAGCCCATGACATTCTAGTATGATCTGCATTGCTTCTGGATTGAGGAATTCACTTGGTAACCAAGGGATCCTAATCCACAATTCAATTGTTGTAAGAGGCTCCAAGACTGGATTAACGCTTGGAGACCATTGCTTAATCACTACTAGTTGGCCAAAGATGTGGTAAGGTCGATTAGCCCATACTAATTTTCTATCATTTGGATTGTCAAATCTGATTTCAAACCAGTGGTTTTTCCTTTCTATGACTTCAAACTCCCCTTTGATATCTCTCCACTCCCCCTTCTGTTTAGACACAATCTTATTGAATTCAACATTTTGGCCAAGAATTAGTCCCATTAGAGAAGATTCTCTAATAGGATCTACTATCTTGGTTACTTTTGCCAGTTTAGCTAAGTATGTTGATGTGCCTATTGTTAGATTGGATTTACCTTTATTCTTTGGCAAGGATTGCTTAGGGGGAGCCTGCTGGTCTTGTTGTTGTTCCACTGGTGAGACCTTCTCCTTCCTCTTTTGTTTTGATCTGGACGATCCCTCAGCTGAAGGGTCTTCACTGTTGTTGGTGTTTTTGTTTCTAGGTGACACATCTCTGGGTTTTTTCAGTTTAGCATTTTCCTTTGTTTTTGTTTTGGTTGCTCTTTTGACTTTTGAAGAGCTGGCTCCATTGTTGTTAGAAGTAACCTTCTCGCAGTTGTTTGCCTTCCCATTGGTGTTAGGAGCATAGCTAGTTGGTAAGTTAGCAGGATTGGTTTTGTTTTCGTTGCTGTTTGTTTGGTTGGTGGTAAGATCATTGCTCTTGTTCCCACTGTTGGTTGCTGATCTCGAGCTGGAGCACAAAGCTTCTGCAAATGTCATCTTCTTGGCTTCCATGGTAGTGTTGTTAAGTATTTCTAGTTTTTTAAATATTTTTGGGATCTTAGGCAGATTGCTAGGGAGGAGAACTATTATATTGAGCTTATAGATGAGAGCAAGAGCTGTGAAGAAATCGACTGATTTCTTCCAGTATTTATAGGGTTGAGGGTTGGTGCATATGAGTAAGCTTTTAAGATGTTTCTCCATTGAATTTAATGAGATAAAGGTGGGGATTTCTAACCTGGATTGAAGAGAGCCGTTGAAGCAGGGCATCAGAGACCATCTCCACCTCCTGGGTAATCGTTCTTGGTTCCGGAACAGGTCACAGAAATGGAAAACACCAGACCAGTGTCTTCTCTAGCCATTGTTTTGCCATACCTTTCTACTGGTAAGCCTTCTTTCCTCTTGTCTGTCATCTCTACTTCGGGATATTTTCCTTCTCTTCTTTCTCAAGGCAGTGCTTTGGCTACGGGAGAGCTTTGTCATCTTCTTCATGGATTTCTTCCATGGGGTCAGAGTGTTCGAGGGGAGTGGCTGAGCCTCGCAAGGAAGGCCTCGTCTCCTAGTCGAAGCGCAGACCCGGAAAGCGACAGGGCCTAGGTCAACGGCTAGGGCTCGATTCCCACTTCGATTTTCATCGATTCGGGCTTGGGGATGAGCTTTTGTGCTAGGGATTATACAAGGGTTGCTTGATTTGGGAATATCATCCAAGAGATCAAGCCGATTCTAGAATTTAGGGCTAGGGATTTGGGATTGAGTTTTCGGTCGAGGCTTGATTTGGGGTTTTTTCAGCGCGTGGACGCGCGTTCTTTTGAGGGCTAGAAGGGAGTTTTTTAAGAATCATATATTGGTCGACATTATAATGTTAATATCCACGACCCAAAAAACATATGTTTGATAGTATCTTATGATATTTATTTGTGGACCATATGTACAATACCGGAATTTACCTATTTCAGGTTACGTCCAGGATCGGTCCGGGAATTTACCTATTTCAGGTTACGGTTCGGTTCGTTCTAGGACGTAAGAACCGTAATTTTTTATTTTTTAAAATTATGTACGTGTATAAAAAAAATTTAAGTTAAATGTCTAAAATTCTTACATATTACATATATATCTAAGTTTTATATATGTTGCTGTCTGAAAATCCGCTATCTGATCGTCAGACTCGATTATCTGATGCGATTGTTGGACCTTTGACAAATTTGTCGTCGACAGTTTAAACGAGCCCGCCTTCAAACGACAGACGAATGAGATTTTCTCCTTTGTTTTAGTGACTATGAGATTCGCGATATCTCCAACAACAATCTCTATATAACTACTAAAACAAATCACCTTTCTTCCACCCTAGCTATGCCACGTGACATACTCTCTATTCAGGTCATTCACTTGTCGTAATTCTATTTGTCACAATTTTTACTATTTATTGTATTTTTCTTAAAAGAACTGATCAAATTTGGAAAATCATGTACAAAAATATCACAAAAAGATTGCTTAAGATCTTTCAGATTACAAAAAGATTTTATGTGTAAATTTTTTTATATTTTTACCTGCTAATATCCTATTATGTTATTTTAAAAATTTATAATTTTATTTTTATGATATGACATATCACAAAAAAATTGATTTCTTAAAATATAAGGGAAAAAATTATATTTTTGTGTTATGGTAGTGCTTTAAATTAAAATAGTTTTATATATGTTCTAATCAAATTAATTAAATTTGTTAAAAATTGACCTATGATACTTTGATCAAATAAGATTTTTTTTACAAAAACTCATTTATATTCGTTGTTTATTATATTTAAAATTTTAAAACTTAATCATGTATCAATATCATTTCAAGATATCAACTTATTTTCATATAAAATTATATATAATACGTACGACTACTTATATTAACTATATGGAGTTATATGAACCCGTGCATGGCGCAGGAACTAGGCTAGTATATATTATATCAACAATCAAAGAAGGAGTTAAAGATATTTGAGAGAGAATCAAGCGCAATTAAGACGAAATCAAGGAAGAATCAAGAGGATTTAAATGGGAATCAAACGCATTTAAGGAGGGTTAAACCAAGTATAAATAAGGCTTTGGAGAAGCCTCAAAGGGACATTCGACAACAGTCTATTCCAACAATAATCACTCGTGCTCTCATTACAGAAACTCTCATTTTATACATTTTCTTTTGTCTACCAAATTAGTCCATCCCTTATTTTTTCCTTGCATCACGAAAATTACCATTTGTAATCACTTTCTTTCATCAATTGAAGTAGATTTATCATTCTAGTTATCGTTCCCCACAATTTAACGATAGATTGATCAAAATTCGTCCAAAAAATTTTGACGCCCACCATGGGGCCGATAGTTAGATAATCCTGATTCATCTACTTCCCCATTCAAACACATCGGGCAATTCGTATCCATGCAAGGAGGTCAGGAGCAAGTCACTATGGATGGCCTCTCAAAAGGGATCAACTCGTTGAGAAGAACCCTAGATCTCCAAAAGGCTCAAGATGACGCAAAGATAACAAAATTGACTCTTCATAATGAGTCCTTACAAAACCAGATTTGGCCCAACGTCCCGAATTTAGGTCAAAGTCGCTTCCTTAGCATAGGCGATCAATCAAGGCGGACAAATTTGACAGTGCGACCAACAAATCTGACGAGGCGGCCAAGTCTGACAAGACAATCATATTCAGTGTCACAAATAAGTTAGACAACGCAACCATGTGTGATGGCTATATGATATCACCAAGCAAGAATTTGAGGAGCAAGTTAAGGTCGTGGACAAAAACATCTCTAAAATCCTTGGTGTCCAACTGACAATTGTTTTGAGGATTCACCATCTGTAGAACCAATCATTGCAGTAGAGATGCTAAAACAGTTTGTCATCCCTAACATGACTTACTACGATGGTACAAGCAATCCAGAAGACCACGTATCCATTTCCAAACAAAACTTGATGACACGTCCAATCCCTCGGGTTACACGCGAGGCTATCATGTGCAAGGGATTTGGGTCGACTTTGGTTGGACCAACCCTCACATGGTTTTTAAAATTTTCCAAACGGATCCATCTCGTCATTCGCCAACTTAGTCAACACCTTCAAGATGCAGTTTATTAGTAGTCAATGTCCCAAAAAACATTCTAGTGACTTATACCAGATCAGACAGGGGCACGACGAAACGTTAAAGGACTACTTGAACAGATTTAATCGGAAGATGGTTGGGATCCCCGATTGTGACGTACCAACTTCTATAGAAGCGTTTCGTAGAGGACTCTACGAAAGAAGCGAGCTCTACAAAGACTTGACAATGTAGCTATCCATGTACGACCTTTGAAGACGCACAAGCTAAGGCAATGGATCAGGTCCGACTCGAAGAAGACATCCAAGCTAAAACAGAATTTTTGGAGCACGACGAAGATGAACATGAAAGGACAACCCGTCATCGAAGGGACAATATGATGCGGGAGCATCTGAGCTACCATCAAGACCATCTATGCTATCATCGAGGACACTTCTTCCTAAATCTAGAGATGTTCTAATCACTGGAGCAAGGGATAAATACCGCTATGAGCCATCATTGGAGTCATTGATAGTAGCCCGAGCTCGTATGGTAGCCATTCAAACTCGTAGAGATCCGGTTCGAGTCAAGATGAGAAGTCAAGTATTGAAGATGAAATAAACTAGACTTCAAGACAAAACTCTGGGACTTGGAATCACTCAATTCTGATCTCGTACGAGAGAGAATGAGGTGTTTCAAAGAGAGATGTCGGTGACATGTTTCCAAAGCGGCGACCGCTGCCTTTTGGGCAGCCCCTGCTTCTTTTTGGGCAGCGCCCGCTGCCTTTTGGCAGCCCCTGCCGCTAATTTGATTTCTGACATTTAGCTACGAAGCGAAAACGGCGACCGCCGCCTATGGGAAGCGATCGCCGCCTTATGTACGGCGACCGCCGCATCTCCAACGGCGACCGCCGCCAGATGTGTTGTTATTGTGAAATACTTTTATTGGTTTTATTTCTTTTAATGGGCACCCTTATGAACCATGTATAAGGTTTGCCCCAGTTATTGTTTTAGGGAGCCAGACTATAATTATTATGATGATTCTTGTGAATTGAGAAAACGTTGTTTTCGTTACTCCAAAAGAGAGATTTTGTGAGAAGAGTGCCTCGTGTGCATTGTTGTTGAACTCGCCCTAGTTGTACTTGTATGTGTCAATCTCTTCCATAAGGTTGGTTCTATCGGGACTCCATAGAGCATCCTCCATGTGCATTGGCCTACCATAGCCATTGTGTTTGGTTGTAATCCATTGGGATTTCTTCATCATTCGGTAAGGTTCTTGTTCTTAAGTTCAAGGATTTTATCGTTGTTTGATTTGGTTCCAATTGGCCTATCATTCGACTTATCCTTCTTTCATCTCATTCTAATTCCGCCAATCTTCTCTGTTCGAGGTTTTGTGTCTAGATCGGACAACTGCGGCTTATCCCCGCATCACAATAGGTTTCATCCATATCATATCTAAGTAATTTATTACGCCTTATCGTTTTTATTTACTATTTGTACTTGTTGCATCTTTGGATTATGTAGTCCGAATTGCAAAATAAATTGACTTTTACATGTCAGCATACAATTACATTTCTAAAGATAATACACGAGGAAAATCAACTACGAACAAATCGACTTAGACATGTCACGATACATTTACATGCACAAGGGTGACGACACTTAGCGTTACATTACACGATTGATCGGTACACGAGGAAATGACATACGGTTTTCCCACCTTACACAAGGGAAACAACCTTAAAAATACACAACAAGCAAACTGCTTTCCTCCTCCGTCTACACGAATGTCATGACTAACACACATTACAGGCGACCAACCCTACATACGGTACATACATACAAATAACACAAACTTGCGCAACACATACTTACAAAATTTAAACGCCTTACACGACCAGAACTTACACACAACATACAACATCGACTCGTCAAAAATCTCACAGCAAGACAACATAAACAATTTAAATCACCAAGAGACGTCGTCCAAGAATTCAAAAATTCATCTCATCCATCGCCTCGCAACAATGACTAAGATGAATTTGGGGCAATTGTTGGGGTAAAAAAAACCACTACCTGATCGCCAGACTCGACTACCTGGTGCGATTTTCTCCTTTGTTGTAATGACACCAAGATTTCCGATATCTCCAACATCGATATAAATTATATCAACATTCTAAGAGGGAGTCAGATATTTTAGAGAGAATCAAGCGCAATTAAGACAAAATCAAGGAAGATTCAAGAGCCTTTAAGAGGGAATCAAATGCATTTAAGGAGGATTAAATCAAGTAGAAATAAGGCTTTGGAGAAGCATCAAAGGGACACTTGACAACAGTCCATTCCAGCAACAATCACTAGTGCTCTTATTACAAAAGCTCTCATTTTATACATTTTCTTTTGTCTGCCAAATTCGTCCATCCGTTCTTTTTTCCTTGTATCACGAAAATTACCATTTGTAATCACTTTGTTTCATCAATTGAAGTAGATTTATCATTCTAATTATCGTTTCCCACAATTTAACGAATTCGGATCGATTGATCAAAATTCGTCCAAAACAATATAAAAATTTTAATTTTTTAATTTTATTTGAAGTAAGGAAAGAATATTTTATTTTCAATTTTTTATTGTCAATTTTGTGGTTTAATTTACGATCTTCTCGGTCGGTAAAAAATAAATTTTTAAAATTTTTTAGACTTGTTTTTAAGTCTACGGTTTGGTCTAAAGTTTCAAAAACATTTAGTCCACCGGACCGTAAAACTCTGGTTCGGATGGGGTGACCATCCATATTATATAGGCATGAGCGTCGACACTTCCGATACAAACGTGGGAAATAGAACAACCCCAAGTCTATGTCTTGAGAAAGAAAGAGGACGATTCTTTTGAATTAGCATCGCCGCGATTTTGATTTGGTAAGATCCAAATCTCTTGATCTTCTCTTACATTCTCTCTGTATTTTGTGACGTGTGTTTTGTAGAATAATGGATTATCTATATATCATTGAATTCCACTCTCTTTCTGTTGGATCCAGCGGTGGAAAAAGCTAGGGTTTTTGCTCCGACAGAAAGTTTTTTTTTGTTGTGAATGAGAGATTACACTATCAGGATTTATATATAAAAGGACTAATTCAGAATAATATGAGGTGTACCCTCACCTCTTACATCACTAGCCAAAACGTTTGATAAACAATCAGGAGGTTCCTTCAAAATGGCTATAGAAGCACTAGCATTACTGAACCAGGGTTGTAGCGGGTGGTGGCGATGTAAATTCTTCTTGATGCAATTGATGGCTAAGGCGCAACCATATTCCAAAATGCCGGTTTTTGGGTAAATACCCTAAAACTGTTATGTTTTTTAAGTTTTTGCATCACTTTTTTAAGTTATAAGAAAGTACCCCATTTGCTGTCAACAAAATTTTTACCAGAGTTGTCAACAATTTTTTTTTACAGAGCTGTCAACAAATTTTTTAACAAAGTTGTCAACAAATTTTTTAACAGAGTTGTCAACAAAATTTTAACAGAGTTGTTAACAAAATTTATAACAGAGCTGTCAACAAATATTTTAATAGAGCTGTCAACAAGAAAAATAAGTTGTCAACAAGAATAAAATGTTGTCAACACGACTAAATAAGTTATCAACACGACTAAAAAGTTGTCAACACGACTAAATAAGTTGTCAACACGACTAAATAAGTTGTCATCACGACTAAATAAGTTGTCAACACGACTAAATAAGTTGTCAACACGACTAAATAAGTTGTCAACACGACTAAATAAGTTGTCAACACGACTAATTTACAGTCAAGAACATACAACACGAGTAATATTACAAAATTGTCAACACTTTACAAAACTTGTCAACATACTAAATAAAATTGTCAGCACATTTTAAAAACTATAAACACACTAAAACATTGTCAACACATACTAAAAAAGAAGTTGTCAACACATTGAAGGATTGAGAAGATCCATTTTGAGGCATTCATCTCTTCTTTTTTCTCTTCAAGCATTTTTGCTTCCTGCAAAACAAATTTTAAATCAATCAACTCAAGCATATAGTCTATTTCAAAAAACACCAGTACAAGTCTTGGACCAATATAAATTGATACCTGAAAGACTCTTGGCAACCAACAAATGAGAACAAAACATTACTACTCTGTACTACACATCTTAAAAGTATTTCAGCCACATCAAAATATACACAATGGCTGCTCTATAATATTTGTTCATAGCCTAGATGACAACCAAACTAGACAGAAGTGGTATGCTCAGATAGTTCAAAATATCAAATTGATCTTTCAGGCACGTTTAGGCTACTCATAATCAAAAAGTTAGAACATGCATAAATAATGATAACACAAGCACATATTCAAGCCAAAAGATGCATCAAATGCATAAACTCTAAGACAGGTTTACCTACATCAAAGAAACTCTAAAACAAATTCAGAAAGCAACATCAGCAAATCAAGAACATCAGCAACCGTAAAATGTATATCAAGTTGGTCAGCACTCCATTGCACATCAGCATCAACAACATCAGCAAAACCACTCCATTGCACATCAGTAAATCAAGTAAAACTACAACTACACATAAGCAACATCAGAACCAATTACTGTTAGTTTCTAACATCGAGTACCCTAGCTTAGCTAGCAAATCACTGGAATCTATATCCTTTCGAGCAAAAGTGATGCGGATTGCAGAGAAGAAGAGACGCAGAGGAGGAATTTTGTTACCAGATTCCTCAATTGAGCTTGGCTTGGAATGTCTGTGAAGAACGAAGAGGAAGAAGACGATAAACTCATTACACGAAGACAGTGCTCGAATCTGGTCCAGATCTTGTTCTTGATGCAGAATCGTGTGGATGAAGCACTTCAGAAGCCATGGTCAAGGACTGGTGTATTGGCGTCGTAGATCGGGAGAGATGGAGAAAGAGAGAACGACGGTTGGGAGCGCCGACTGCGTTTTGGAAGGAGACGAGCGCCGGCTGCGTTTTGGAAGGAGACGAGTGGAAGAGTGAGAACTGGAAAGTGGGGCGCGTGTATACACCTAGGGGAGGGAGAAGGGTATTTCCATAGTGTTTAAAAAACGAGTGTAGAAATTGCAGATTTAGTGCCCAATAGGGCATTGGGCACAAATCCTTCTTCCAAAATGACATGCCTAAGCCCCAAGTCCCATGCCAGTTTAAGCCCGTTCAAGATGGCCCAAACAACACTACATGCCCCAATATTGTAAACAAACCCTATGATCTAATTGCATGCATTATCCTAATCACGCCTGCAACCCTAGTTTAGCCTAGTTCAAGCCAAACAGCCCCATCCGTCTTAACTTTTGCCCATCCAACACCAGGCTTGATATAATTTCACAACCCACATGTTCACTCTCATCTTCTTCTCCTCCGCCAAGCCCTCATGCATTATCCTCAATTTCGATCGTGAAAAGGTCAGCGCTACCTTTCTCAACCTCAAGTCCGCCCCACGGGAGACAAATAGAGTTGTCGTCTATCTCGCTCTCACCACCGACTGTCTTCCTCACCCTCAATTTCTTATCTGAACAATCACAAATGTCAAATCTCAGTGAACAAGAAGGGAGAAGCGAGGTGTGGATCTCAGCGAACGCCTCTTCATCCTGGTGGTGAAATAGAAGAAAACCAGCAAAAACAAATTTGAACCTTACACAGACTATAAACCGAGTTTTGATTTAATAAAAAAACCTATAGAAACTTAGAATAAACCAGATTAAATGGGGGTATACTTGTAATTGGACAGATACACATGGTCTTTCTTTGACCAAGTCGGTGGAAGGGTACTTAAATGTTAACAAAATGTATTTAAAGGGTGGTCACAAATAATTTAGTGTATGATAGGTGGTTGTAGACTTGTAGTTAAAATGTCCTATTTAACGGATGGTTTTCTGCTCTTTGCTCAGTCAATTATATATTTATGTTTGATAAAGTTAATTGTAAACGCAGAAGTTTTATAAACAAAACTAAGTAACAAAAAGAACAAAACAATAGCATAATCGCCCACTTAAAAACGCTCTCTCCTCTCTCCTTCCTCCTCCCTCTCTAGAATTTTCTAGCTTTTGGGATTCGCTTTGTGCTTCTCTGAAGGGGCTTTGCCCCCTTCTTTCTCCCCTTTCATTTTGATTGACATGCATTGGCCTAATCCTACCCTGGACCCTTGCCCTTTTACCAACCAAAACCAAACCCTTGACCCTCTCTGTAAAGCCGATTTAGAACCTTTTAGGTTTGCAACCCTAGATCTAATTAAAGAATTTATGGCTATCAATTTCCAGTTTATCTCTACCCTTTATATCTTCTTTGGCTTGAAATCATTATGGTTGCTCTCGTATTTTGCAATCTATTGCAGGACTTTACCCGCTTGGCGCTCGTGGAGAAATTGACAGCTCGACGACTCCGGGATGACAAAGCATTACTTCAGCCGTGCATGTAGGAGGATTTCCCGAGGCATAATCTCTTATTCTCTCATTTTTGTTGTTAATCTTAGTTGTGAGAACCCCCCCCCCCCCCCTATGGCTGGTTTGTTGTTGCGTTCGATGGTGGTTGAATGAGATCTCTCTCTTTCTCAATCCTCTACTGTCATCGTTTCGTTGCTCATCACCCCTTTGATGAGGTGGACAATATCAGTATGTTGGATTATGACCCAACCTATGGCCTTATGACCCTTAAACTGACACTTTGGACTCAACGCTTTTGTTTTTTTATTCGATTTCTATGAACTCGGAAATTGATCTCCAATATGTTGATCTGTATCTAATAGTATTATTACCACTTTACTCTTTGGAGGAGTTGGTAATCCTTGAGATCTTAGCCCTTCTGATTAACCATCCCACTACTCAATACTATACTCACAATCAATACTTCGCAGATTATGACTTGGTGGCCTTTATACCCCACTGTAAATATGTTATTTGCAGAGGAATAAAATTTATCATTTTAACTCTTGAAAATTTTCCTTATATTATAACTTGTAATGATTTTCTTTTAGTACCCAATAACGTTCAATATACTATGCTTCCTGTTAGTATAGGTTTTAAAGCGTGACTAACCCCATAAATCATTGGAAGAAATTTAAACCTTTCACTCCTCTTTGTATTGTTGGATTTGATATTACTCATGACACATGTGAGACATGCTCTCTATCCTTGAAACCTATTAAATATAGCCCATATCTGCAACCTAATAATCAAGATATTAATCTCTTCCCTATTAACTTTAAACCTGACAGACAATGTATTACGCTTCAGTTTATTCCGTTGTTGTTTCATGATTATAACTTAAAATATTATTGTGTTACATTTACTTCTTTGGTAGTTGGTCATTTAATTTATTGACGCTAAAACTACATATTCTAGTAGTGCTCCCTATAAAATCAACTCATTACTCCCCTCGAAACCACACCACCTTCATTCACATCTACTCCATCTTCTCTCATTTCTGCAGAAACTCACACACTCCTCCTTGTTCCAATCCCATGGAAGGTGGTCCTTCCTTCGTTGATGCTGTGATCAATTTCTCTTCTGTGCCTTCCACTGATTTTCACTCCATGGATAACCCACTCACTCTCCACCAAATCACCCACCTTCAAAACACTGGAGACTCCACAACCCTTGTATTGTATCCCTTGAATTTTGCTAGCTCTTCTGCTACTGAAAATCAGGAGTCTTTTGCTCAAGTTCCAAATGATAGCCAATATGATCCTTCTCTGAATCCTGATCAACTTTTTGATCAACAATCTACCTTTGGCTTCCCAAGTTATTCTGAGACTCCAAGGCCAGTGGTCATCCCTAATCCAATGGCCCTCCCAGAGATCCAACACATTTGGGAAAGATGAATAACCTCACTTTGTTCATGCGCTTGGTAGACACAACTCTGAACATCCAACCCTCTACAATCATGGGCAAGCTCAAGGAACATTGGATGGGCATCCAAGGTGACATTGAAGTAGGAGAATGTGGCACTTGAATCATGCTCACCTTTGCCATTAGAGAGTCTCGCGACAGTGTATGGAACAACAGAATATACAAGGTCCAAAACAAGTTGGTTCTATTGAAACCCTTCATTGAAGATTTTGATCCTATTGCAAGGGGTGTCTCTCATGCTGACATTTGGGTTAGAATCCCTCTTCTCCCATACTATTTTCACACTGAACATGATCATTATAGATAATCGAATTGGCACTTTCAATAGGATGGATGAAAACACTAGCATTAGGAACAAAAGAAAGTTTGTCCGTTTTTTGTATCAACATCACTATTCCTGAGGTTCCTGGATTTGTTAAGCTTGTGTATCATAAGTCTGTGCTCACTTTCAAGCTCTGGTTAGAGGACTTTTCCCCAGGTTGTGGCTGCTGTGGTGAGCTAGACCATCTCTTTGATCAGTGTTTCCTCAACAACCTCCCTGCTTATGTGTTTGAGGGATTTATGGTTGGCTCTTCTGAGGATAAAGAGGCTGCCAAAATCACTAAACAAAAAATGATTGGTGACCTCCTCAAGAACATTACACCAACAAATCAAGTGAAGAAAGTCCCAAATTTCATTAGGAAAACAAATGCTCCAACCACCAAGAATGTCACTCCTCAATTGCATGATCAACCAAATGACAAAGGCAAGAGTCTAGCTAATCCTGCTTCCGTAATACCTCTCCATAGTATTTTCCTATCCTCCTAGGGTTCCTCAAGGCCCTCAAGAGTATGCTCATAATCTCCAGTTCCACTCGACCTTTACTGCAGATATGTACAACTCCGAGATCATGGCCCAAATGCAACAGAATGTTTACAACATGTCTCCAACTAACTTGCAAGGTATGGATCCTAGGATGATTCGCCCTGCTCTTCAAGCTTCTCAGCACCTCAACTTCATCATTGCCTCAACAATTCAAGTGGATCCCTTTGCGATGAGTCATTTCCCTTCTGAAAAATCATGAAGCAAGGCGTATGGATGGTATGGACATTGAAAGTAAGTTGTCTGTTAGAAACCCACCAGGAGAATTGAAGCAACTCCAATATCAAATGAGGAATGCACATTTACACCAAACATTTTTACTGCATTAGTTGTTCTTAGTACTACTATGAAGTTTGTGAACTCCACTTGTGGTTGTCCATATATAGAATATAGAATATATAATAAAATCATCTATAAAGTCATTTTCATTAATTAAATTTAAGATCACATGAAAAAACATAAAGTATAGAATATATATAATAAATGTATGTTGAAAAGAAAGGACAAAGAAAAATTGTCTTCTCCTGCACAAAGGATACTCAATGATGAAAAGAGGTAAAAAATCTAAATTGCATAAGAGTCGTCTGCATTGATTGACTGTCTCTATATTTTTGTACATTTCTGGATTGTCTTAAGAAATGTTTCACAATCAAAGTGATCTCAAGTTGAAATGTTTGAAACTTCATACATGTTCTTGGATCTTTGCCAATATATTAACTTCATGTAATGTTTTGCCTCATGATTGTGCATTTTATTATGAGTAATCAAGACTATGTAATGTGGATTTTTGGCTAATTTTTAACATTCATATTGGGTACCTTCTCTACTGCTGAAATCACAGAATTAGTGTTCCATCATATGTTGAAGCTACGAAACACACAACAAACAGTTTAGGCTCTAATAATTCACAACGTTGTGATGAAAAATCATTTAACATAATGAATCTTACATGGGATGTTCCTTCCATTCTCTCAACCACCGAATAACTCGCAAAATTTGAACGAAAGTAAGCAAACATCTGGCCTTACATCATTGTAGAAAACTGCAAAGAAAAGCAAGACAAATAATACAGATTAACTTAATCCAAGATAAACTATAAACTTCAAAGGAAAAAGAAAACAATACAATAGGAATTGCCCGAAGTATATTATCTTGACAGCATCAAGAAGCTCATCGGTTAGTTCTGCTGCATATCTCTCATCCAAAAGCAACAATCCGGGGATTTGAAACCTCAAAACAGCAAAACCATTACGCAGATATTACATTAGTCAGGGAATTATAGAGCTGAGGGACACTAACAATATGAAAATCAAGAATGAGGGAGAAGATAACGTAGCAAAACTGAACAAATGAACACCAGGAACTCGGATTTGATATATAGAATCAAAGATGTAAACCAGTACTTTTGGTAAATTTTAGATGCTAAGTCTAGCTACACAAAGAATATCAATCTATCAATTGGAAGGTTCTGAAGACCAGTATATCAATCTATCAATCTTTGTTTACAATTCGATTTCATTTCGATTTACCAGTACTTGCAGCGCCTTCCAATTGCTTCACTCCCTCCTCAGATCCATCTTTAATGTCCTGTCTTTGTCTCTTCACTACACACTAAGTTGCAACAAGTTCAAATTCACTCCATCTCGAACCCCCAAATTAAGATCATGTTCCACATCTTAGAAAGATTATATACTAAACTGTACAATAATTTGAAGTATATAAAGATTACATAACCTGATCAAGGGATTGATTTTCTTGGCCAAGATTTCGTAAATTCTAGTTGACAGCATCCTTGACCTTATTCTTGTCAGCATCCTTGATTTTCTTGGCCATAGCTAAATCGATATCATTCATCATTCATCTGCTTATGACAATGGGCAATACAAAAATAGAAGTTAATTTCAATTCGGAAAGGTGGATTAAACTAAAAAGCAACGGTCCTTAATATCTGGATAAAATCATTCAATAAAACATGCTCAAAGAACTTTGAAGAAGAGTCTTACAACTTTTTATTATATCCAAATGCAATCTGTATGAGGAAACAATAAAATTAATAAGAAAATTAATTAATTCATAAGTTGATTCATACACAATTTATTTATCATTGAATCTTGTAATAGACTAATTTCATATTAAAGCTTAGGCTAGTGTTGTCGCTACAGTTGTAGATGAATGATGGTTCTAGTATGATGAATTTTTAATGAATAGTGCAATAAGAAATGTATAAAACTAATAAAAATATTTCATATTTACATCTACTATAACAAAAAAGGATGCATATTTACATGACAAAGTAACAAGCTTTTAGAATAATAAAATGTCACAACATACTGACCCTTTTACTTGATTTTATATAAATGTATATCGTTGAAGATGAACGAACTCTTTCCTCTTTCCTCATTATCTAAGAGACTGGCTAAACAGAGAAAACAAAATTAGGCAACATCCAACATGCCATTGCAAAAATGAAGATGGCAAAATTTGAAAATAAAATAGAGGAGAAATCATAATCATATAGAAAACTAAAAGTCAATTAACTTGACAGGTTCTCCCAATACAAACAATGTCCAAGCCCAAACATGCACCTTTTCAGTTACTTGAACAATAAATCAATTCCAAATTACTCAATCTAATCCAACAAAATAAGTAGCGGAAAGAGAGATTAGCAGAGAGGAATTACAAACAGAACGGAACATATTAGGATATCTATGGAATTTGTAGATGCAAACCAATCTTGTAACCTGGTACAAAATTGAATACACCAGCATTATCAAAGAGCAAAAACAACTATTTCATAGCAAACAGGGAAAAGGATGTAGGGCCAAGGGTAAATTTGGAGAAGGGCATACTTAAGCATTTCAACTGAAAATTGCATGTGTAAAATTTATAGAATTTGTATCTCTGCCTTCTACAACCTCAGTCAACAACCCCCATAGAAAATATATGCATACTTACAGGGAATTTCATCAATTCACAATGCCAAGATCTCAAAAAACATCATATTGCAATTCTTCAGTTCTTCCCCATTAGAATGTCAATTATTAATACCTTTAAAGTTTCTTTTGCTTCTCTGAGCTATCCAGATGCCGAGCCTCAGGCTCAAACACTTTAAGCATGTTTTGGTCTACACCTTGACTTTTTGTCCCGTATCTCCTTGTCGATAGAGTTCACTTCACCCTTCATCTGCATGTTTACAAAACCATTAAATTTTTCTACAGGCATAATTCATAAATGAAGCTGGAAAAGTAAGTTTTCTTAGCCAACAAAACTAAGTAAAAAAGAGGTAACAAATATCTGAAACCCACCTAAATCAGAAATAGTGCACTCTTTGAATATCATAAGAGTGCACTCTTTGGACCAATATGCAACATATGCAGCAAGGTCAAGCTGATAACACAATGTGATACAAAGATGTTCTATGCAAGATCTATGTCAAAACAAAACAAAAAAAAAAAAAAAACTTAAGTAGCCGTAGGTTATGTTTTTACTTCACTTGACTTCTTCTTATATAAGTACATCATCTATTCAACTTTCTCTTTTGTAATAAATAAAGCACACTACCTTTTTTTTATGAATCTTTGATGGATCCTTTTCCAGTCAATTACATTTGTGGTTCAGTCTGGAATTAGATCACTTGATAGTTGAAGTGTCACAATTAGGAACCATTTCAAAAAATGTGTGCTCGAACTTCTTATGACTGAAAGAAAGGAAAAATGGAATTAACACAAATTTCAGGCTTAATATAATGGATAAGAAATAAGTGAAATAAACAGATTGGAAAATGAATCCAGGAGAAGGATTTCATGCCTTAAATCAGGGCCTGGATTCACTTTGAAACACACATGAGAGCCAATCAGATCAATGAGTGCATTTTGCAACAGTTGATAACCAGTCCAATATATAACAAAATGTCAACAAAATCAAGCAGATTACATGTCAAAATTGAGCTACTACAACCAAGTGTCTCAATTCTAAGTACTGAACAAACATTTCTAGCAGCAATCAATCCAAATGCAAGCAAAACTCTAAGATGCGCATAAATTTCCAAGACCAAAACAACTGAAAGAGAATCAAAATCAAACTTCCAATACCTCAGCAAGAGCAGCAAGAAGAAGAATTCTATTGGGCAACGATTTAGAACCAGACAATTTGACAGTCCCAGGCAAAATCAAATGTTCATTTTATTACAAGTGATAGCATAATTCAAAAGCAGCATTCTGTATCTTAATTTGTCAACAGTTTGGTAAAAATAAATGCAAGAAACTACAGCAAACCTAAAAAATCTCTGATGACTGCATCCTCATTTCTAACACTATATTTTGGCAATGGCTATATGCACGCGAATCGAGGAATATATGCACGCGAATCGAGGCATATATGCACGCAATTCTGTGCGCGCAACTTATGCGCACGCATCTGTGCGCAGTTCTTATGCGCATACGTGTTTTACGGGGTATTACGGGTACTTTTCGTAAATTTTCGGAGTCTGTAACAACTTGTGCGCCTAAATACTGCGCACAGGCTGAAAATCTTTGCGCCGTGTTTCTGCGCACTGTTCAAACATAATAGTCGTTTAAATATTTGAAAAAGTAGTCGTTAAATGTAAATTTGTGCGCTTAGGTTCTGCGCACACGCGAAGAGTTCGAGTTTTCGACTCGAATTTACCGACAATGTTAAATAGCTATAATATGCATTGAAAACAAGTTTCTTTGCATTCCGACGTCGTTTGGGCATCGAACCGCCTATTCTGGACCTTAATATGCCATCAGGACCGATAAGGCGTTTTTGCATTTTTGAATATTTTCGATCAACTTTTTGTGAAGGGGAGACCTTATACACTCTTTATATGCCTAATAACACATAATTGTATAAGTTTTTGAAACATAATCAACATCCATGTACTAGACCCTTCATATCTCAACTACTTCGACTATTTCGAAGAATGAAAGACTAGTGAAGGTTTACAAAGGAGGTGTTACTCGAAGAGTTCGAGTTTTCGACTTGAACTTACCGACAAGGTTAAATAGCTATAATATGCATTGAAAACAAGTTTCATTGCATTCCGACGTCGTTTGGGCATCGAACCGCCTATTCTCGACCTTAACAGGCCATTAGGACCGATAAGGCGTTGTTGCGTTTTTGAGTATTTTCGATCAACTTTTTGTAAAGGGGAGACCTTATACACTCTTTATATGCCTAATAACACATAATTGTATAAGTTTTTGAAACATAATCAACATCCATGTACTAGACCCATCATATCTCAACTACTTCGACTATTTCGAAGAATGAAAGACTAGTGAAGGTTTGCAAAGGAGGTGTTACTCGAAGAGTTCGAGTTTTCGACTCGAACTTACCAACAAGGTTAAATAGCTATAATATGCATTGAAAACAAGTTTCATTGCATTCCGACGTCGTTTGGGCATCGAACCGCCTATTCTCGACCTTAACAGGCCATCAGGACCGATAAGGCGTTGTTGCGTTTTTGAGTATTTTCGATCAACTTTGTGTGAAGGGGAGACCTTATACACTCTTTATATGCCTACTAACACATAATTGTATAAGTTTTTGAAACATAATCAACATCCATGTACTAGACCCTTCATATCTCAACTACTTCGACTATTTCGAAGAATGAAAGACTAGTGAAGGTTTACAAAGGAGGTGTTACTCGAAGAGTTCGAGTTTTCGACTCGAACTTACCTACAAGGTTAAATAGATATAATATGCATTGAAAACAAGTTTCATTGCATTTCGACGTCGTTTCGGCATTGAACCGCCTATTCTCGACCTTAACAGGCCATCAGGACCGATAAGGCGTTTTTTAGTATTTTCGATCAACTTTTTGTGAAGGGGAGACCTTATACACTCTTTATATGCCTAATAACACATAATTGTATAAGTTTTTGAAACATAATCAACATCCATGTACTAGACCCTTCATATCTCAACTACTTCGACTATTTCGAAGAATGAAAGACTAATGAAGGTTTACAAAGGAGGTGTTACTCGAAGAGTTCGAGTTTTCGACTCGAACTTACGGACAAGGTTAAATAGCTATAATATGCATTGAAAACAAGTTTCATTGCATTCCGACGTCGTTTGGGCATCGAACCGCCTATTCTCGACCTTAACAGGCCATCAGGACCGATTAGGCGTTTTTGCGTTTTTGAGTATTTTCGATCAACTTTTTTTGAAGGGGAGACCTTATACACTCTTTATATGCCTAATAACACATAATTGTATAAGTTTTTGAAACATAATCAACATCCATGTACTAGACCCATCATATCTCAACTACTTCAAACCGGATTTCATCCATGCGTCAAGGTTATGCGCACCTATTCTGTAACTTTATCAATCTATAACTTATTGTGCGATGTTTGTAAAGAGCACAATAAGTTACCGTTAAATCCATGTGCGCAGATCCAATGCGCACACATTTTAACGTTAAAAATTTGTGCGCAATATATCTGCGCAACTTAACGTCGCACATGTCCTATGCGCAGAACGTCTGAGCATAGGATTTTAGAATTCGAAACGCTGTGCGCAGATGTGTTGCGCACAGGTGTTGCAGTACGCGTGTCATCAGCGCATCAATTTGTCCGACGACGCCAACAATTTCATTTTTATCCCTAAAATACCCTTGTGCGCTGAACAACTGCGCATAGACTTATGCGCTTAAGAACTGCGCACAGATTGGCGTGCATATAGTGAAAAAGTCGCGTGTATATAGGCGTTTCGTATATTTTTGCAAAACCAGAATGTGTAAGTAGTGCATTATTACCTTCTTTGGTATATAGTGCTGCTATCAGTAAAATATACGTTTCCATCTTCATCAACATCCAGATCATTTGTAAATCTAAGAGGCACCCCTTCTGCTTCTGATGCAAGTGGTGTTGCTAAACCGCCCTCTGGGCCCACCTTCATGACCCTAAGGTATGCATCTGCAATGTATAAATCACCTGTTTTTTTTTTGTGAAACCGCAGTCGTAATGGCCTTCCGCATTTGCGCTCATTTTTTAGGTAGTCTGCCATCTTCGGCTTTGGGGTGCAAACAGATCTAAGCATCCAAACATGGACAACAAAAAGATTAGCAGATAGACTGTGAATTCAGGATTAGAGCACTACATAAACTATTTAAAATAAAAATTTAGTAAATGATGAGAGAAAGGCATGGTGTTTTCATTAATAGTCAGAGAATTATTCTCAAGCTAAATCATAGCCATAATACCCAAGTAGGAATCTCTGCTTCTTGACAAATACAAATAGACGTCAAATGATACCATGCGATACTTGGCGAGACACAACCTCCTGTACTCCCTTTGTTGCAGCCGGCTATGAATCATTAAGATCATTGTCATCTCTGTTTAAAAGTAAGACAACTTGCACAATTCGTAAACCAAACAATTTACCAAGTGCACACAATCAAATCTGGAAAGATTAGTAAACCAAACAATTTCCCCTATACAGTATAAGATTACCTTCCAATGCATCCTTCAGTGTAGATATGGAAATTGGAAGATGGACGACAAAGAATTTATAGGATCAGAATGTGAAGAAAAATGACCAAATAGGAATTTAAGGAGCAATCAATAATGGATACTTACTTGTTCGGCTATGCAAGAAGAGGAGGAATACCGGACGTCAGCGACAACGATCGACCCTAACCAGCCCGTATTCTTCCTCGCCTCTATTGATATCTAATTAACCCGCGCAGTGTTGCAGTGGAGAACCCCAACCTTTTTGGAAAGAGCCTGAAAGAGAATATAAATCAGGGATTTATAATAGCTATCTGGGAAACTGAAGACTAACTACTAATTTCCATATAAAAAAAATCCATTTTTTTTGGCAACACAAACCTTTGACGGAGATTGGAGAGGTGAGTTTCCCAGAAAACTGAGGAGATTAGCCTATACATGTGGAATGGAAAATGAAAGAATGAGATTGACATATAAAAATGGAACAAACCAAATAAGAAATATAGAAATCAATGTCAGCATAAAAAGGAGGAATTGAATGGCTCATCAATAGGATGGTTTGAATGGAAAATTTATGACAATAAAAAATCAATTGCAAAAATGGTTATGTCATTGACCAAATTAAATGAGAAAGAGAGCAAACCTTGCGGACTATGTATTATAAGGGAGGGATCATCAAACTCATAAAAAAGGTTTACACATTTTACCAACCATTTTCATCTATGGAAACTTCATCACCCTGTGAAACTCTAGAGAAAGAAGGTTTATCAGAACATTGTTGATGCTCTCTTTTGGATAGTCCAATGTCAGAACAGATGAAGAATGCATATTACATATACAGTAGTAAACTAACTCATGAAGAATCTATCCATGTATAAACTGACCTGAAATTCTCCAATTCCAGGGTAGGACCATCCTTGACTTTGGGGATAGGAAGGGTATCTAAGCTCTCCTGCAGGACCAAGCCCCACTTCCACATGTACTATAAGCCCTGACTCCAGAAAACCAGCCATGTGTTCTCTGAAGCTGCTCATGTAATCACTATAGATCTACACACACAATCCTCATATCACTTGCTCTGCTGCTAAAGGTACATTAACATAGCATGAATATTAGAATTAGTTGGTTACCTGAACCGGAGTTCGTCCTTGAAAGAGAGACTGATTATCAACACCAAGAGTGAGGTACTCTTTGTTCCTGTTGCCCCTTTGATCTGTGTAGAAGATGTCGGGATTGGAATCTCCAACTGAAACAACCCACTGAGGCAAGGGAATGAAGACGCCATCACCGACATTCCCTCCACACTAATGGAACGACATAACAGCTTGAAGCTGCTTAAAGCCGCAGTCTTGAACAGGATGGAATAAGCTTCTATACGCACCCCAATCGTACTCCCGAGCTCCCTTCGACTCCACTATTCCCCACCACACGTCCACCATCACCCCGTCCATGTTAATTAGATTCCTTGAGCTTCCCCAACCTTTTCACAGGTCGCTCTTCGCTCTTCCTCGGCAATGAAAACAGCGCTGCGCCATCAAGCGATTCCCTCGGCTTCGAGTTCGAATTCGTGTTTGAGACCTTAACGGAAGAGATTCAGGTACTTTTTACAGAATTCATCCATCTCTTTCTTCTTCACGGAAGAAGATGCGTCCCCGACTTTCTTTTCTCGTTGTTAAAACAAAGTCGGCCCAAAATAAGAGGTAAATGAACCGGGCCCGGTACGGTTTTCATTTACTTTTGGCAAACAACGATTAACTTTTATATATATATATAGATGACTATGTGCTCCACTGAGCAAAATGTGCCCAAAGTAACTCCATTGCAGACTCTATCTAAAACTCAATCTTCCAATCTTCCGGAAACTTCTTTGACTTGATAATTGATAGCAATACCTTGGCAGCTGGAAGCAGAAACATAATAATAGGAAATCAGGGAAAGCATCACACAACTTATGATGTATATGACAATTATCTTTCCAGCCTCTATTTTGTAAACAATATAAAGTATTTGTAGTACCTCAAACTTACAAGAAAATCAGACAGTCAAAAACACATTGCCTAATGATACTGTAAGGATAAACCACCTCCATCATAACTAGAAGAAATAACTATATTGACTAAGTTGTCTTCATTCCAAGAGAAACAACGAAGGCATACCTATAGATGATAAATATTGACAATGCAGCTGATGTTGCCTCCCTATGGAATTCTTCTTGTTGATTCAAAGATTTGCTGAAGTATTAAGAAAACGTACGGAATCTAAACAAACCAGACAAAAAAAAAAAGTTAAAATAATTTTGATAAAAATAAAAGAATAGACATAAACTAATAAAGATTAGTTAGTGATCATACTATTTAATAGATTAACAAAATTAAGTGTTGTTAAAACTGCAACATAGATCCATCTAATTTATATGCAAAAGATTAGCTCCTTTAGTCGCTTTAAAGATACACAACCTGCTATGTCTCTAGTGAAGCTGACCCGTTTTTCATTTTAAAGTTGCTCGTCATACCTGACTATAATCTGAAAGGAATGCAGCTTAATATTTCAATCATAAATGTGGAAAAATAATATAACAGTAAACATTCACAACCTTTAATGCAAGTGTTAACACAATTTTAATGCATAAAGTTGGGTAATTCATACAGACCGTAAGTATCATATAAATTAATAAACCAATAGCAATAGTTTCAAACCTTTCCCATCTCAAGATCCACCACACATTTAGAGAAAGCCTGGAATGCAGTCAAAGGAGCCTTATAAAATACTAGAGGAACGCAAAAGATATAGATCAGAGAATGTGCACAAAGTTATACTCCCTCCGTCCCTTAATGATCTTCTCATTTGCTTTTGACACATTTGTCGAGACACATTTTGTAACGTTAATATCTCTAAATATACGATGATAAAAATTATAATTTTTTAATATTCTCAAAGTACTCATTGAGACGAATCAAACGAGATCTCACATTCCTATATTTATTTCTATATATTGGAAGAAAACGAGAAGATTCTTTCGATTTGTAAATAGTGTTAAAAAAGCAAATGGGCCTTATACTAGGGGAGGAAGGGAGTACTCCGTATGAAGAAAGAAAGGATTTAGTGCAGAAAGTACAAAAGATTTAGTGTTCCATCTTGACGGCCTTGACCTTAGCGGTTCATGTTAGCCACTGCTAGCCAAAGGGGAGGCTAAATGCACTCGAATCGACTGATGGACGTCTTGAATGACCATTTTTATTTTTCGGCGGAGCTGATAGCCGCGCGGAACTAAGCTCCGCGCGGCACTTAACACCGCCCCATATCTCATGAATTCTGCATTCGTGAGGTTTTCTTAACATTAATTAGAAGGTCACGAATTCACAATTCATGAACTTTGAAACTTTAAAAAGCTAGCTTTGAAACTTCAAAAAGCTCACGAATTGAGCTTTGGAACTTCAAAAAGCTCACGAATTCACAATTCGTGAGCTTTGAAACTTCAAAAAGCTCACGAATTTACAATTCATGAGCTTTGAAACTTCAAAAAAAAAATAAAATAAGTCCACGAATTAATAATTCGTGGACTTTGAAATTTCTTGAAACTCTGCGCGGAGCTGAGCGGAGTTAACCTCGTGTCAGTGCAATAAGCCTTATAGTAGCCAAACCATGACAACAAGCCAATTAGTGCATTTAAAGCAGAAAGTACAAAAGATAACTATTTTCAACTGTTTTCCCCCATTTTCCCTCCACGCTTGCACATAACAAAAACGTAAGGTTTCCCCCATTCCAAATTCAGTAATGTAGCAATAGAAACATTATAAAAAGAAAGGGAGAAAAGGAACCTGAAGAAACCATAAAAAGAAGATAACAATAAAATTGAAAATTTAGAAGCAAACCATTTGAGTGTCAAGCAAAACACTGCAAGACCCTTTGATTTGTACAATTCTAACTCTCATACAACAAATTAGGTATGTGTGGAGCTACTCTAGATCATTCCACTCGTACTAGACCTTAATTAACTCAAACCGACAATCAGAATTAGGAGAATGTCCATTTCTAACTACTTATACCTATAATACATTTGAGAAAAATAGAAGTATGAGTAAAAACATGAAAGAAGTCAAAAGCTTCAAACCTTATTAATATATTATTGATAAGGAATATGAAAACATACTTATAACTTCGATGGTGAGAGACATCAAACTTAATTAAGTTCATGCGATGATTGGGTTTCAACTACAAAGGTTAATGCCTTAGCTCATATCCATACACCCACTCACATACTGTAAACTATATAGGAGTGAATGGGTTATACTTCGTAAATAATTATATGCAGTATTTTGCATATATGATTATATCAACGACAACAACAACATCAATCCCCATTTATCCCGAAAAACGGGGTATGGGGTGGTCGGGATTGGTATTTCCTTACCCCAACAGGTTGGGAGGAAGTAACAGATATGACCTAACAATACATGAGAATACCACAAGAGTTAAAAACCGAAAACAGAAAGGTCAAAACAGAGAAAAAGATTATACGGCTCCAAGCCCGAGTAAAAGGATACACCACTCCAAGAATCCCAAATCAAGCTTCTGTAACTCGAATCCTTTCCCTCCACAAAGCTCTGTCTTGAGCCACGTCAACTGAAAGCTCCAGAGCAGCGAGGTCCTTACGGATGACCTCCATCCAACTCTTCTTTGGTCGCCCTCTACCCCGGCGGTAGTCCCCCAACGCCAGAACTTCACAACTGCGAACTGGTGCACCAAGTGGCCTCCTCTGAACGTGGCCAAACCATCGAAGTCTAGATTCTCGCAACTTATCTTTAATACTAGACACTCCGACTTTTCCTCGAATAACTTCATTCCGAACTCTATCCAATCTAGTATGACCACACATCTAGCATAGCATCCGCATCTCAGCTACCATAATCTGTTGCTCCTGAGCCACAGTAACTGGCCAATATTCGCCCCCATAGATCATCGTTGGTCTAACTACCACCCTATAGAATTTACCTTTCAGCCTAAGGGGGACTTTCTTGTCACACAAAACTCTAGAAGCCTGTCTCCAATGATGCCAACCTATCTGAATCCTGGACTTGATGTCCTCATCCACTCCTCCATCTCTCTGCAAGATAGAGCCTAAGTACTTAAAGGAGTCTCTCACGCACACAGAAGACTCTCCAAGCAACAGCCCCACATCCCTGTCTGACGAAACTCCAAAATCAAATTCCACATACTCGGTCTTGGCTCGACTCAGTCTGAGGCCCTTTGGTTCTAAAGCTGCTCTCCACTCTTCCAATCTGTTACTGACACCCTCCTTGGACTCGTCAACCAACACAATATCATCTGCGAACAACATGCACCATGGGACCTCCCCTTGCAAGTCACCTGTAAGCACGTCCATCAGAACCTTGAAAAGGAAAGGACTTAGAGCTGATCCTTGGTGCAGCCCAATCCGCACCCCAAAGTAATTTGTGTCTCCGCTCGGTGTGCAGACGCTTGACTTCGCATCCTCATACATATCCCTCAGAATTTTAATGTACGTCTCTGACACACCATTTGCTTCCAAGCACTCCCAAAGCAGCTCCCTAGGTACACTGTCATAAGCCTTTTCTAGATCAATGAAAACCATGTGTAGACTCTTCTTTCTCTCTCTGTAACTCTCAATGAGGCGCCTCATCACATGAATAGCTTCCACGGAAGACCTTCCCGGCATGAACCCAAATTGGTTACTAGAAACTTGGACCAAGCTTCTTAATCTCAAATCAATAAGTTTCTCCCAGATCTTCATAGAATGACTAAGGAGTTTGATTCCCCTGTAATTACCACAGTCCTGCACATCTCCTTTATTCTTATAAATTGGGATCAACTTACGACATCTCCACTCATCAGGCATTTTAGCTTTCATCAGGCATTTTAGCTTTTTTGAGAATGACGTATTTCTCCTAATCAACAACACATATTTTAACTTTGAACATAGCATATTTATATTCAAATAAATATATTAGCTCCTTCACAATAATGCATTATCTTGTACAAAAAATCATCAAATAAACACTTCAACACCTCATACTATGCAATTCGGTCTCACAACATGAAAATATTTGATAGAGTTCCATAAGTAAAGATATAAAGCATTGAAACGCCATCATCCTATTTGATTTCACTCTAAACTTTCAAGATATAAAGAATTAGAAATCAAAATCATGTACTTTTACTAACAGCAGTCTATAAGTGCTTGAATGTCTCCATTATACGAACAAGGAAAAATTCAATTGACATGGAATGCTTAAAGTAAGAAAACTTACAGTTAACACTAAAAACCTGGTTTTAGATAAAGAGGACACAAAGGAAATCTTCATAAATTTCATCGGACTACCGAGAATAAAAAGGCTAGCGATGGAGAACTAAAACAATACAATGAGGGCGGTGAACAACCAGCGAAGGAACCGTGAGAGAAATTGGTGGTCGATGACGAGAACCCTAATAATTGGCGACGACAATAGATCAACAGATTGAAAATTAAGAACGACGACAACCTGAAACTTGACAGAAACGACTTTGAGAGATCGACGGCGGGAGACCTAGGCAATCTTTGAGAAAAAGAACAATGGTGGTGAAACAGTTTCACCAGCGAACGGGCTAGGTAGAAAAGGGTTTGGGTTTTCACGGGTCTCTGTTTCAAGTGGGTTAAATAAAAACACCCGAGATATATTTTTTAAAATAAAATGAAAATAGCAAAATATAACTCTCGGTGGCTAACTAAATAAATCCACGCTCGTGTCTTTGTTTACGGGCGTTAATTTTAACCCCTGAGATATAATGGCCGAGAAATGTGTGATTTGTACTTCCGTTAGTTTGTCACTTATTTCAACATTTTGATGTTTAGATTGCGATTTCCAACAATCCTTCTTCACCCTTTCTCTATCCCTTTGATCTTCTTCTTCCTCTTAACTCTTCTCTCGTCCACCATATGATATGTATTGAAAATCCTATCATGTTTCCTATCTAGGATTTTATTCCCAACTCCCTCATATAATTCGACTTAATTTCCCGCCCCCAAAACCTACCCTAAAAACACTCTCAATATAAAATCATCCTGATATGTGGCGAATGACATCATTTATGAGCACTATTATGACATTCATCCTGCTATTAATTTAACTTTTCAGCTATTGAAAGCAGGAGCGGGAGACTTGCTTTGCCTAAATGAGCCGTCCAGCTAAGGCCTTTGCTCATCCACCAAGGTGTATTTAGTTTAATATGGAGTATTTATATAACGTAGTTATATACATCCTTTCACAATAGGTAGATGATGTATATGATCAAGCCAGAGCCAGACAATTTCGGATTTTCTACTCGTTCGATATGATCAAGCCAAAGCTAGACAATTTGGAGTATTTATTATACGGACCATTTTTTCTGTCGGCCAGAGATTCTGCTTCCAAGAGAAAGAAGAAGATGGAAGGATAGAGACAGGTTGGAGAAGGAGAGTGTGAAATGACAATTTTGCCCTTAAAATTTTGAAATAAGTGGAGGAATATTAGACATTTCACACAAACTAATAAAATAATTAACGTAATAGATGGAGGGGTGGTTCCATGTTAACAAAATAGCTTTAAAGGGTGGTTCCTTGCAAAAAGTGAAATAAGGGATGGTTTGACGCAAATTCGGTCAAATAAGGGGTGGTTTGACGCAAAAACCTTTATAATTTAATATGAAAATAAGTTGATACCTTGAAATGATATTAATACATGATTAAGTTTTAAAATTTTAAATATAATAAACAACGAATTTGAATAAATTGATTTCAACATATATAAAACTATATATTTTAAAGCAATACCATAGCACAAAAATATATATTTTTTCCCCTTATTTATTAAGAAATCAATCTTTTTGTGATATGTCATATCATAAAAATAAAATTATAAATTTATAAAATAAAATAATACTCCCTCTGTCCCTTTTTGATCTACCTATTTCAAATAGACACATTTTCCGAGACACATTTTCTATCATCAATATCTCTCGTCACAAGTTAATAAAAATCGTAAAATTTTGATATTGTTAAAGTACTCATTAATATGAATCAAACAAAACCACGCATGACTATATTTTACCTCATACAGTGATCAGAAATCGAAAGATTTTCTTCGACCGTGAACAATGTCAAAAAATAAAATAAAAAGAGATTATGCCATGTGACATAGCTAGGGTGGGAGAAATGTGTTTTGCTTTAGTAATTATATAGAGATTCTTGTTGCGCATGAGATTTTCCACTCATTTCACAACAACATAAAAGGTAAAACAGGCTGGATGACCCTCAAACTTGACACGGAGAAAGTCTACGATAAACTTGACTGAGATTTTCTTACCAAAGTACTCCGTAAATTTGGCTTTGCCAATAAATGGACTAATTTGATAACCTCTTGTCTCCATAGTGCATCTTACTCTGTTCTGGTAAACAATCAACATGGGACTGGATTCAAACCTTCTTGTGGCATTCTCCAAGGAGACCCGCTTGCTCCTACACTTTTTGCTAGAAAAGCCACTCATAAATCTTTACAAAATAACCCTCATGTCGGCATTACCCTTACTATGAATGGTATGATTATACTTTTCCCCACATTTGTTGATGATACTATTATTCTGGCCAATGCAAACTCTGATAATATCCATTACCTTAAGAGCTTCTTGGACACGCTATCAAAACAAAGTGGCCTCTCAATTAATTACCACAAAAGTTCCATCCAAGTCTCTAAAAATGTTTCCTCCGCTTATGCCCATGACCTTGCTTCCCACATGAATATTCCTATCACAACTAAAATGGAGAAATACCTTGGAACCCCTATCCTCCAAGGAAGAATCCTTAATGAAACTTTTGATGATGTTATTTCCAACCTTAAGAAGCAAAGATCTAGATGGAAAACAGATTATGTTTCTCAAGCTGGCCGAGCTATCTTGATTTAATCAAATCTTTGCTCCCAAGTTAATTTTATTATGTAGAGCTTCCTTCTCCTGAAGGGTGTCTGTGACCATATTGATTATATCAATAAAGATTTCTTTTGGAATAAACGTAATTCATCCAGCAGAGCGCTCATTCACTAGGATAATATTTGTAAACCCAAGACTCTAGGTGGTCTTGACATCCGTAAAGCTTGGGATAATAATGTTTCCCTTGAGATGAAACTTATTTGGAAAATCATTAATAATCCAAATAATATTTGAGTTCGTATCGTTCAGGAGAAATATTTTGCAAATGTTGACTTCCTAAATCTGGAGCGTAAACCTTCTAAGTCATGGCAATTCAGTAGACCGTTGATGCTTCTTACTAACTTTAAAAGGGTATCTTCTGGAAACTTGGTGATGGTCATACTATAAACTTTTGGAATGCATATGGATCCTTGGTACAACAATTCATCACCTTAGAAATCAAGAACCTATGGACCAGAAGGTTTTTTATTTCTTCAACCATGATAATGGATGGGATTATTATATATAAGCTAAGCCCTAATTTTGCCTATTTCAATTATCTATCAAATAGCTAAAATTCGCATTCTTGTCTCTCTGATCCCAGATAGTATTGTTTGGACTCCTTTTCAAGATGGTAACTTTTCGGTTAAATCTTCTTATCATCTTATCCGGCCCATGCCTACCAATATTGATAGTAATTTTTTTTGAAGTCTAGTGTCCCCCCAAAATTCAGAACTTCATCTGGAAAGCTACTTTTGATTGTCTCCATACTATTGAACGTTTGAATAGACACTTTCATAGAGTTTTTCCTACGTGTTCCCTTTGCGAAGAGTGTAATGAAGACTCAAATCACTTCTTTTTTAAATGTAAATTCACTATTGACCTCTTTAATTACCTTATATCTCATTTCTGGTACATATTTTCTTTTCCCCGCGAGTCTACCTTTCAAGATATTTTGCATTCCTTTTGTAAGGACAATGAGAATCTTGAGTTGGTTTTCATTGCTTGGTGGACGCTTGGAACAATCGCAATAAACTTATTTTCCGCCCAAAAACCCAACCTAAGAAACCCTACCCTCTGGAAATTGCTAAGTTGGCAGTTTTCATTTCCTTGAGTGAAAAAATGAAACTTCGGTGGATAAAAATTCCCGGAAGAAACACTCCAACAATATTCGGCATTAGAACACTTGGAAGAAGCTCCCTTTATAACGTTTATAAGATCAACTGTAATGGCTTCAGAAAAGCCAACCTGGATTCATACATTGGTTTCATAATTCGTAATAATTTAGGTCGTACTGCTTTTATTAACCAGGTTTGTATATCGCAATCCTCTGTTTTGGTTACAGAGGTTGTGATAACAGCAATTTGTCGTAAGAATTACTACTATGCAAGTATCCAAACCTACTCAAAACTATAGTCTTTAGTAAGCAAGGGTCGAATCCACAAGGAGACAGATTTATACCTTTTAGTATGACTTTTATGTCAATATTAAGTAACAAAGGGGGGTTTGGTTTGTTTTAGATCCTAAGCATGCAATAACTAACAAAGTGAAGTTTGTAAATATGATTTGGGAAATAGCTTAGCCAAACAAGTATCCACTATTCGTTTGATAAGTTGATCCTAGATAATCATTCAAGACTTCATGCCATGGAAATTTCAATTCCTTTTCTAAAATAACTAATAACACAACCAGACACTATTAGAACTAACTAATTAAACAACCATGAAACTATCAAGATTCAGTTTAACCGTAGCAATAAGGATAGGAATATGATAGGATACAATTCTAGCATAAAACAACCAGCTTTTATCCTAGAATGTAAATCGATTCTCTCTACATATGACTAGCACAACTAGATACTAGTTCGATGCAATTGCTACTTTGAAATAGATATGCTCAACCAATAACAATCTAAATCTGCAATAGATTCATAGAGACAATATCTAGTTGTGCAAGCTAGAAACTATCAATATTAACCATAGGCAATTCAAGCAAGAGAATAGATAAAATCCATGCAATAGATAAGGAATGAAAAACTCACAACTTGTTTCAATACGAAAGCTTCAACGGTCGGACTAAGCAATGGTGGCTTAGTTCTCCATGGAAATGGTGTAAAAACTAGATGAAAATGAAAGTGAGGTTAGAGAAGAAACAACCTTCTCTCTAACCCTAAATACTAAAACAAAACGTCCATAATCAAGTCTGAAAACTGAAATCAACATAAATGCAAAAATAAAAACGTAATAAGACAGAAATGGAAAAAGCTTCGGTTGACTTCGACGCAGGCGGCGGGCGCTGCCTCGGTGGCGGTCGCTGCCTTCCAGAATCTTCAACATCTTCGTTTCTTCAGCTCCAAGATCTCCTATAATGCGTCTTCAGCCACTCCTCGCCAATGCTCCATAACACCTCAAATGCATCCTAAAACACCACTAAAACAATGCTAAAACCCCGTCAATATACACAACATAATCGTGTATATCAGGTTGTGGCGGTTCTTGAAGGTTTTTGCGCAACTTTTCTTTTGAATATCAGGAACATTATTGTCAAAAGTGGTAGTTCTATAGTGATTAAATGCCTTTCAAATTTGACTAGTATCCTTTGGGAAATTAGATCCATTATTAGTGATATTTGTAGTTTAGTTAATCAGTTTGATCATTGCACGTTCAGTCACATTTACATGGAGACCAATAGAGTCGCAGATCTTTTGGCCTTCAAGTCCTTTGACATTGAAGATCTTCGCTCCGCAATTAACATATATAACTCCATTTTTTCCCATTAAGAGCTTGTGTCCTTCCGTTTTCCGCTCATGACAAGAACATCGAGACTTTTTACCCTGAAGGAGTTCTTCAAGATCATATGCGTTGATGATTTATGCCTAGAGTGTTTGTAACATTAGGCCTTTTTTTGCTTATTGAAAAAAACAAAAAAAAACAAGAAGAACAAAACAAAAAAACATAGAAATAGAAATACCGTGAAGTTGGTGAGTGTTTTACAAAAGTGAAAAAGAAACCGATAGACAACTCATAGTTGCACAACTGAAAAAAGAAAATTAAACTTGAAAAGAAAGTCTTTGCAATCTTGGTAATTTAGTAGAATCCTTCTCCTTCTTGATGACTTCAAAAAAGGTATATCATGATAGTTAGGCAACGGCCACTCGGTCAACTTTTGGATTGCTTCATGGATATCGAGTTGTTCTATTCACCATCTTCGCAATCAAACCCCTATAGATCAAAAGGTAAGATTTCTTCAACGTTGATGGAGGATGGGACTTCTATAATCTTAGTGTGGTTCTTCCTCCTTCTATCATTGAGAATATTGCTAAAATTTGTATCCATGTGAGCCAGGTAAATGATGAGATCATTTCAACCCCTTCAAAAGATGACAAACTTTATGTGAGATCGGTCTATCATCTTATCACACCCATGTCTATTGAGAACCTTGATTAATTTTGGAAATCAAAATCCCCCCCTAAAATACAAAAATTTTTGTGGAAAGTTGTCTCGGATTGTCTCCCTACTACTGAACGACTAAGCAAACATTTTCATAGAGTATACTCTACATGTAATCTTTGTGGTGAAATGGATGCAGATAAGAACCATTTATTTTATTAGTGTAAGTTTACTATCTCTTTGTTCAACTATTTAATCATGTATTTCCACTATGATTTTAGATTTCCGGATTCCTCCTATTTAAAATCTTCTTTTTCACCTTTATGCAGTTGAACTTGTCTTTTCCTGTTATTGGAATTTATGGAATAACATAAACAAATTAAGTTTTTTTTTCCTAATACACTTCCCACTAAACCCTCTCCCTCAAATATAGCTCATTATGTTCTTTATCATTATATTGAATAGAAATATGAATTCCCTTTGGTTAAGAATTCTATTAGGAAGATTAAAAGATCTAACACAAATGTTTCTCACTAGAAGAAGCCTCCTAATATGTGTTCTAAACTAAATTGTGATTGTTCTAGACGTTCAAAGTCAAAAACTTACAGTGGATTTATTCTTCGTAATAGTTTAGGGTCAACCGATTTTTATTGACCAACTTCGTATTCCTAACTCCCTAGTTCTTATATATGAAGCCGCGGTTGTATTGGAAGGTGTCTGTGCTGCTATTCAGCTGAATATTAGGAACATTATTATTGAGAGTGATATTTCTATTGTGATTAACTTCATTACTAAATTCGTAAATATCCTTTAATAGATTTGATTAATCATTTATGATATTAATAACTTACTTAATTAGTTTGAGACTTTCCGTTTTTTCATATTTTTAGGAATTGTAACTAGACTCTTGACTTCTTGGCATCCAAAGTCATTGACATTCAGGATCTTCGTTCTGCTACTAGCATTTGGGTCTCGGTCATCTCCCCAGTAAGACCTCGTGTCTTTTAGAATGCAAATATACCCCAAATTTATTCCGTACTTTTGCTATAAATAATTTAATAGGATGTTTTGCATTATTTTAGGATATACATACTACATACTTTTATTTTTAAAATATAATATAATTTATATTGTTGTTTCCCCCGCGCTTTCTTTTACGTTAAATTTTAGATTGTCGTTTCTGCATTTTCGAAATATATCCGTTTCGAAAACCTCTGAACGTTTTCGGGTAACATAGTGCTTTGGTCGAGCAATTAAATGTAGAATAACGGGACATGTTAGTTTTGTTGTATTTTGCACAAAGACACCATCGGAAAATGACAACACGCATCAAATTCATAACATGCTAAACCAAACAAAGCTTTAAAAACCAAAACTTAAGAAATAAGACAAAGGAAAGCCCAACAAGAACGGCCCAAATTATAGAGAAAGCCCAACCCGATTCCGCAACTGATCTCTGATGAGTCCACCAGCTGCAGCCGTCGTGTTTTTGCAGCAGGAAATCAGCCAAGTCGTGCTCTTTATTCTCCTCCATCTGTTCTTCCCTTTCTCTCACACGGGTTGCGTGATCAACAAGCAGAGTTCCACAGCCTACAGCAACGTCAGGAATACACAATCGAAGGTAAGTTTATCCTCGTAATTGATATTGACTTTCCATTTTTTCTCCTGTCTCGACTCAATCTTAGGATCTAGAAAATGTTCTATCCAATCATAACCCATAAACCCTAATCGTTTTGTCGGTTTTGATTCAGCATTAATAGGTTTAATATCTGTATCTTATTTTTGAATCACTGTTTCTCTTGTGATTGAGCTTATGCTTATCTAGTTGACTAGAGACGTCTTGCTTAATCTTCTGTTTTGACTAATTAATCTATATCTCCTTTGCTCAATTATCGATTGGCAGTAGAAGAACACAATTTACATACAATTCAGTGTTTTTATCGGGTTCTGTCTTGATATAGCTTGGATTTGGGATTTAATCAAAACGAGGCTGTTTATTGCTTGACGATATTATTATTTTTTTAATTGCCATTGCTTGAGGAAGTAACATAAGACTCTCTACTGGAGGAAACAGGTTTTGAAACACTGACAAATACATTCTTTTGTGAGATTTTTTTTTTCCGTTTCTAACTTAATGAAGTTTATGCTTGTGTATAGAATTCAGCTAAGAACAATGGAGTATGCACAGAAAACTACGCCTACGGTGGCTATCTCTGTGCAAAAGCAACAGACAAGTCAAGAACCGATCAAGAAACCGTCTGAGACAGAGACAAAGCCGAAGAAGAAGATATGTTGTGCGTGCCCCGACACTAAGAAGCTGAGAGATGAATGCATAGTGCAGCACGGTGAAGACGCTTGTGGGAAATGGATTGAAGCTCATAAGGTTTGTCTTCGTGCAGAAGGATTCAATATTTGATTAGTAACATCAAAATCTAAAGACATAGACTTGTTTTTTGTTCTACAAGTACATTGAGAAAAAAGAAGAGAACTTCTAAAACTACCCATTTTGGTAAATTAGGTAATGTGAATAAAGTTCTTGAGACCCAAGAAAAGGGAATCCCACAACTATGTAAAATGAGAAGCAGCTCATTTACTTTGGTTATACACTTGTGCTTTTTGCTATGTTATAGAAATTGATCAATTTGCTGAGTTCTTAAGGCCTCTCTCTATATTTTGATTGCTTTAGCATTCCATGTTTATTATGCTGGCAGCAAATGACCATATTATTTTGTTATGTCATATGATTTACAATTGTAGCCATGTAAATTACATGTTCTGTCGATAGAGTAGTATTGGGTTTTTAGATATCTATGAATTGAGATTGTTTTCCAGCAACAGTGATTATATTTTCTGCAAGCCAAACAGTTGAAGCAACACAGCAACAGAGGGAAAAAAACTGTATTGCTACTTGGCGATCAAAAGAATGAAAGAATATGAGATCAAAAGCTAAGCAAAGCTACTGAAAGTTCTTCTCAATGTGCTGACTTGCAGAGTTGGATACATTTACATCCAAATTTGGATTCAACAAGAAAGCATCAGTGACCCGAATTCGCCCAAGAGTGTCATTATAATAATTCAATATGGGTCCTCCCACATTAATCTGGCAATGGAGTATTTAGGCAACTCACCGGTTAGATCAGCTTTAGTTCAGTCAATTATAGCATTGAGTCGCATGAGTACACTATTGATGAGCTCTAGATCCCTTAGAATGTTATCTTCATTTGATTTAGAAAGTTCTTGAGCTTGGAAATCGCATGAGTACACTAGTGAAGCGGAGTGGTATGAAATTGATTTTTCATCTACATTACTACTTTCTACGTGGTGTTGGGAAGTCAATCACTCCAAAGTTTTGTCTTGTTCTTATAGGTTTTTGCAAAACAGAAGGTCGATTGAACTACTCTATAAAAGGTTACCATTTGTCATGACTAGTGTTCCTCAAATAGCCATTTTTCCTTAACTATGGAGCTGCTATCAATGGCTCAGTTTGTTCTCATAGCATCCATGAGTTGTACCTCTGCAGCCATGGAACAACTCAGCTTCACTTGTAAACAAGTTGAAAGAGCTGATTTTGGATGTTGAAGTATTTAACACACTTGGACTTGAGTGGTAATAACCTGAGCCAAGCACTTGATAGTCTTAACATACTCCACCACCTTCGATCTTTGCCAGTGTTGAGCTTGGGTTCTTGCAGTCTAGGAGAGCTCCCTTTATCCTTGAGCAACTGCAGTGACTTGATGCTTTTGGATGTTGGTAAGAATAATCTTCACGGAGAGGTTCCATCTTGGAATGGTGTAAGCTTTACTTCTCAACAGATTCTCATAGGTTCAACGGCGTAATTCCACCACAACTATGTAAGCTCCACACGCTTCAAATCATTGACCTTGCAAACAATAATTTGGTCGAAACTATTCCTCCATGTTTCGGCCATTTTGAACGCATTGGTTCCATTCAAGATTCAAGCTATTCTGGGGGAGTATCTCTTTATAGATTCTTTGTGTCATTCAACAACCTACAAGGGCGAATCCCAACCGGTAGGCATCTTTAAACGATCGAGGATCTATCTACATACATGGGAAATTCAGGCTTATGTGGCTATTGCGAAAGAAGTTGTCTCGGGGGATACGACCATTGAAGACGAAGAAACAAGACTAAGCATACCAAGATGTGGTTCTAGCTACTTGGGTTTGCAACTGGTTTTTTGGGTATTGATTGGGTATTGATTGGGTTTTAGTTGTTAAAATGAGATAGATGCATCCTTGTTTATGAGATAGATCTATCTACATACTATTGTTTTAAATTTCAATACAATTTCTTTATTCTCTTCCCTTGTTTTTTATAACACTGGCAAAATTTAAAGTCTTAAATGTTTTAATTATTCATTTATACTATAAATGTAATATAAACTAAATAAACAATTTTATGTTATAGAAAAATTTCGCTCCCTCTTTAAAAAAATCCTGCCTCCGCCACTGCACATTCCTTCACATTTACATGTACATGTCTGTATTCTTCATATATTGTCAAAGACATGCACACATCTGCGAATGTGCGTGTGAATGTAGAGAACGTGCATGTATTCGTAATTTGTAGGATAAAAATCATTCTCATATGAATATTTTCCTAAAAAGAATACTAACACTTTCAAAAATATTTATAATTGTTTGGTTATAAAAATATTATTGTAGATTTAAAAAATTATAACTTAACACGAAAGGAAAAAACAAGAAGATAAAAAATACTTGCTAATACTCGTTACAAAAAGATAATGCGAAAAAATTAATACATATATAGATAAATTAAAAATCTAAACTTAATTTTAATATATATATATATATATATAGATTAAAAAAATCTATATAATTGAAAAATACAAGTTTTTATGGTTAGATATACTTGCTAATACTCGTTACATATGATATTTTGTACATAATTTTTCTTATTGTTCGTTATTAATTTACTCTTGATGAACAACTTATACATAAATCATCTTTAAAAGTCTAATGAATTGAGGAAAAATTAACCTATTAATATGTGAAATGTTTTAGAGTTATTAGGTGAATTTGATTTGTAAAAAAGAGTAAAATAGAAAAGGAAAATTTGATGGAGAAAATGACATATAGAATTGGAAAAGAGTCATGTAATAACGATTGTTAAAATGATAAATGAGAATGACTGTGGAGCCTTGGATCAAGAAGGATCCAAGAGCCTATGTGATGACATGTGTCATCCCTTGTCACCACCATCGGAGCACCGCCGAACCGTCGTCGGAGCACCGCTGGATCGTCGTTGGAGCACCGTCGGACCACCTCCGACCACGCCGGACCACCTTTGGACCTCGTCGGAATAAAATTGTCACAAAGAAGTATTAAATTGTTCACAAATATTACAAAACTATTTATTACTCAAAAGTTCATTACAATTGGCATAAATGTTCATCATGTTGTTCATAAATGTTCATCACAATGTTCGTAAATGTTCATTTGTATATACTCTACTGAATGTTCATCACATTATACTTAAATGTTCATCAACTGAATGTTCATCACATTCTACTTAAATGTTCACCAATTGAATGTTCATCATATTATACTTAAATGTTCACCAACTGAATGTTCATCACATTATACTTAAATGTTCATCAACTGAATGTTCATCAAATTATATTTAAATGTTCACCAAGTTTATTACACTTAAATGTTTATGTTATCTAGACAAACGTCGGACCACCACCGCACTATCACCGCACCACCATCAAGCCACCGGCGGACCACCGGACCACCACTTATGTGGAACACCACTTCAATATAATTTCTATTAAAAACATACCAAATTTTCAACAAAAATCACCTAAATGTTCATCATCTCATACTTAAATGTTCATCATCTCATACTTCAATGTTCACAAGGATTTAATAAAATGTTCATTACTCAAAGTTCATTACAATCGGCTTAAATGTTCATCACGTTGTTCATAAATGTTCATCAAAATGAAAATGCTTATAAATGTTCATTTTGATATACTCCACTGAATGTTCATCACATTATACTTAAATGTTCACCAAGTGAATGTTCATCACATTATACTTAAATGTTCATCACATTATACTTAAATGTTCATCACATTATACTTAAATGTTCATCAACTGAATGTTCATCAAATTATTTTTAAATGTTCACCAAGTTTATTACACTTAAATGGTTATGTTATTTGGACAAACGGCGGACCACCGCCGGACCACCACCACACCACCACGACCGCACCACCACTAACCCACCATCAAGCCACCGTCGGACCACCAGACCACCAATTATGTGGAACACCACTTTAATATAATTTCGAGTAAAAAAACACTTGATCTTCATCAAAAATTACTTAAATGTTCATCATCTCATACTTACAAAATCATCAAACATCCTTAAATGTTCACAAGCATTTAATAAAATGTTCATTACTCAAAAGTTCATTCCAATCAGTGTAAATGTTCATCACGTTGTTCATAAATGTTTATCAAAATGTTGATAAATGTTCATTTCGATATACTCTACTGAATGTTCATCACATTTTACTTACATGTTTACCAACAGAATGTTCATCACATTATAATTAAATGTTCGTCAATAGAATATTCATCACATTATATTTAAATGTTCACCAATTTGAATTAGACTTAAATTTTCATTTATTTTTATACTTTAACTTTTTCATTTATTATTGGACCACCGTCGGACCTCCGCCGGACCACGCCGGACCTCCGTCGGACCTCTTCCGGACAACCACCGGGTGGTCGCCAGGAAGTCGTCGGGTGGTCGCCGGGAGGCCGCCGGACCACCACAACTACCCCCACTACAAGAGAGGGTAACTAGTTTAATCTAAGTCATTGGCTGCCAAGACATCCAATGACTTAGATTCATTCTTATTTATCTCTATAAGAGAGTTTATTATGGGATTCACACCCTATAGAATTTGTGGGATCAGAATGAAGGAGAGAGCTTCATTTAATTCTGTTTTAAAATATATATATATACTAGTGTAATACCCCGTGCCATGCACGGGGAAATATTTTTTGGATTTTAATTATTTTTATAATAATGTCATATGATTTTATAAAAATTATAATCTATCGTAAGAATTTTTAAGTATAAAGCCTCATTGGATAAATGCACCGGTAGCAAGAAGAAATGCTTGTGAAAGAACCTTTGATACTCATATGTTATTCACGAAATATGGCGCTTTGCCACGAACAAAATATGGCGCTTCGTCACGAAAGTATTGAGGAGCTTCGTGAGGAAGGTCTTCAACCATGAGTTGATGACATAATTTCTGGAAATACCCCTGAGAGAGATCAGTATGCATTTGTTAAGCTAGGGCTACAACATCCCGAATTTGAAGTTTGAAGAGCAATCGGGATTTCTAGGGTTCCAGCCTCCAGGTACGTTTCTTCCCCATTCGATCAATATTTTTGATGTTTGAACACATTTCGATCCTAATCGAGATGTTTGTGTGAGTTTGCAGCACAATCAATCCAATTCTCTTTGTTCATTCGAAGAATCAGCTTTGAAGGTAAGTTATCCCTAAATTAAAACCCTAGAAATCCTTGAGTTTTTGGTGTTTAGTTTACAGATTTGAAAGAACCTATGATACTCATATGTTATACTTGATTTTTAAGTTATATGCATTCCAAATTTATTTTGAAATTATCTGTTGTGTATAGTGCCCTCTATCAACACCTTGTTTATATTTCAAAATCAATAACTAAAACTATACATATATAGTTTTGTAGATTTCAATTGTCGAAGACTCTCCATTGACAAAAGTTTATTTTATGTGGCATCATCACTGTTCATCGGCAACTCGCTTCTTGATAGACCTTTTTGTTGAGCAACTAGGGGCGTACAAAAGGCCTAGAGCCCGGCAAAAAGCAAGAAAGTCAACAATGTCGTTAATCTTAATTAGATGTTTTTCTATTGTTTAAGATTGAGGCGAAACGGATTGTTTAAGATTGAGGCTTCTCTGAATTGTTTAAGATTTTTAATGTTTGGATTGAAGTATTTTAATGGCTTAGTTTTAGTGTTCAAAATATCAAATTATACCTCAGTTTCACAAAAGAAAACTTTTGTCACAGACCTGACCTATAGCCACGTCACGAAGGATCAGTTCAGTGATAATAGTCATGGACTAAATGCATGTCTACGTCACGAAGTTTAAGTACACACGTGTTCGTCACAGATTAATACCTGACCTCCCTCACAAATGTGAAAAACGTCCCATACGTCACGAAGGTCTATCTGCCAAACCTTCGTGACAGAATGAAAACCGAGAGGAAAAAATAACAGATTGCTCTCTATTTTTTTTTTGCACGGTTAGGTGCAAACTGTGCTGTTAATCGTGCAAAAAAACTGGATGATCTCTATTTTAGATGTGTTTTTGCGTTGTTCAATTTTATTGCTCTTTTTGTGGCGCTTATGTGGTTGTTGTTGTTAGTCACGGCGCATAGGAAGAGAGGATATGAGGTGAATTAGGGTTGGGGTAAAAAAAAGTGTAGTTATACCTGTTTTGAAGACCTTCGTCACGAAGCTCCTCAATACTTTCGTGACGAAGCGCCAGATTTTGTTCGTGGCGGATGGGCGTAACTCGTCCGTGACGGAGCTGCCTCAATTTTGGTATGTGACGTATGTGTTCTTGTGGTCCGTGACGAATATACTTATTTTGTTTGTGACGAATCTGATTCTGTGCTAAATAGAGAAAAAAAAGGTGTGCCAAATAGTAAGGCCCTATATATACCGTGCGAATAACACTCTATTAAAGGACAAGATAACAAATATCACAACACATGCCATTACCTCATAGTAGAGTATATCATGTTCATATATGCACTCATATTCAAATCTGTGTAATTAACGTACGTATAAAAAATTATCATTATCAACAACATCATTATAACACTGGGACCACAACAAATTATTTCACGATGAACACGCATTAAAAGTATATAAAAACATCGTAACTTGATGTGTCACACACAATGCATGATGCAAGAAGTCAAGTATGTTATACATATCACCATGAACACATAACCATACAAGGCAATCATGTGTGAATCTCTTATCAATATTGACCATGTATACATATTAGTATACTTTACATTAAAGATAAGATATATAGTTAGTATAGATATCAGATGACTTACACTCCAATGCATTATTAGTAACAAAATCGCCAAGCTAAATAAAACCGATCAATCGATCTACCATGGCCCAAAAGTCAGGATTGATATAACCGCCCATACTGTCATTCCAAATCATGTGCTTTTCCAAAACCATGGAATTAACAACACAATATTATTACCAAAATTAATGGTATATTTTGTTTGATATACGAGATTACATATATCTAATCCATCATCAAAATTCAGATGAGAACAAGATTAAAATTTCCTTAAAGTCGATCTTATGATCATAACATGATCTATCACAACCAAATGCATGGTGTCCCCACGATCTTCCGATCATGGAACATGAAAGTCCCCAAGTCCGCCCTTTTACCAACGACAATATTGGTTTTCAATGTTGTATATAGGAGAGTTGTTGATCAATCTTAGCGCTTGAATACACAAACGAATCGTGCTAAACACACTTTCCGAAACCAATATTTCAATTCTATTTACTTGCCTTTGGGTTACACGAAATTTAGAGTGGGATAAGACGTTGCAAACTCTAGAAGATCAAGGCAATCAACTAGAAACACTTGAAGTTTTTGGCTATTAGAAGATGTCGAGAATTATTTGTTGTTCTTGAACAACTAGGGCCAAAACTTGATCAACATCACCCTTATATAGGCATAAGGGTGGTTATTCAGTTACTAGGACGTTATCTAATGGATAAGGCGGTTTAAACCGGTTGAAAACACACTAACCGTTCAAAACTTCCATATGGCACGGTTTGTGACAAACCGTGCTGTTTTACAGAACCAAAATTTAAGGCACCGGAACGCCCACACGGTTTGTGACAAACCGTGCCGAAATGTCACAAACCGCACGGATTTAGAATCATCTAATTCTTCTACCAAGCTCAGCAGTGCAGATTTGAATTCGGTTCATCATTACCCTGAGCATTTCATCGAGCACTTGGAAGGCAGTAGAATTGGGGTTCAAATCATCATTAATTTCCATCCTATGTTCTGTAGATAGATGTTGATCATTATCCTTGATTTCGCAAGCCATTTCGAACAACTGGAGTAAGCCAATATCACCATCCTTCGTGAATTCCTTCACTTTTCAACATAAATCAATCAGAATCCAGTTATTCAGAGAGACAACTCTCCAACTTTGAGAGGGCAAATTTGGAATCAAAACAGTGAAATTATTCATAAGCTAGTTTAATTTCTTCCAAATTTTCGGAATGTTGTTGAGCAACATTTTGGTTTTGCCTCAGATTTAAACTAGCTTATTTAATTTTCATGAGCTAGCTTATTGACGAAACCAAGCCGCCAAACAGACCTTGAATCCTCCAAACTCGAACAAGTGCCCATTTACCCAACATATTCACATCTTTCAAGGTTGCCTACCACCTTCCAAAGTGCATCCCAATTCCTTGGCCCAAAAATCAACCCAAAACCCTTTAAATTCCTTGACCCAATACCAACATTAAGGGCCCGTTCGGCATGTCAAAAAAGCAGCAATCAACTAGTTGATTTGGGAAAAAAATGATCTTCAGCTGGTTGAAGATGATGAAGTTCGGCTCGTCTTGCTTGGGTAGTTGAAGTTGATGGAGCTAGTTGATGGAAATCGCCAACTTCAACTCGATACCACCGGTAGTTGATGAATTTTGATAATGTAAAAAATGTTTAAGATGACTAACATTCAAGGACGAAAAAGTATGGTTCAATGCCTCTCTTTCTAAACTTAACATCCTAGGTAAAGATGTACGAGCTTTTTCTGTATGTTGGGCAATGAATGAATATTGTTATAAAAGTATTGATTAACCACTAATAATGGAGGTTACACAAAAGTCATGCCTTTTAAGTCTTGTCGACGTATAAGGGCATGCACTATTAAAGTCATTAATAATGGAATTAAAAGAAGACGTGTAAATGACACACTAAGACAAAGATTGATTGTGCACGGTTATACATCGAGGACTAGAAGTTTTTGCTGATATTCCAATCAAGACAACAACTCATAAACATTTCTTAATTAAGCAATTCCAAATAGATTATATACAATATTAAAGCTTTGTATATTAAAGTTCAAGTCATGTCTTAACAAAAATTTACATCATTTGGCAAAATCTAAGTGGAGACATGGATATTTCCTTTTTATTATTTCTCCTATTAAAATAAATTGAACAAATGTTTTTAACCACTATCTCATTCTAACATACCACTATTCCACTAAATTTTTGTAAAATTAATCTATCTTATATATTAAAGCTGAGCTCTTAGAGGGATTTTAGAGATAGTTTGTTACACAATTATTATTATTTTATCTTTAATTTCAATTATTAATAGATTGAATAATTATATTAACAAATAAATCTTAAAAAATTATCATTCCTTTCAACAAAAAATATACAAGCTATTTTATTGAGAATAAATATTATGTTGAAGGTTAATATATATTCTTACGATAAAACTAGGATTATTTTCATTAATAAAAATTAAGTCAAGCTACGTACATAACCTTCATAAAATAAAATATAATTTTATAAATAGTCTTTACAAGGAAAAAATTAATCTTAATTTTTTGACAAACTCGATTAAAGGATATACAATTTTCATACGAATAATATGGAATTTACCGTGCATGGCACGAGACACTACACTAGTACTTCACTAAATCAAAAGTTTCAGCTTGATGTTGAGGCTTACACCAAAAATGGCACATTCATCTTAGCATTTTGTTTACTATGTGTTATGGACTCAGTTTCGCCACTCTCTCTACTACTATTGTTCTTGTTACTCTCTTCAACGAAAGATATGCATGTTCACTATTTATCGTTTGATTGAATTTTCTTCAAGCTCTACAACTTCTATCTTCTAATTTTATTTTTTAAGATTTGCAAATTTGTTTTTATATGTGAATTTGTTTTCATCGATGTCTAATCAAGCCTCAATTGGATTCATGGTTCCTTCTCCTATATTTCACTTTGGCTATCATATTTCTTATGAAAATTATTTTATTTGCATTTCAGGTGCATATTATGGTCTAATATGAATTTCTATTGATGTTACTTATTACTGCTTTAGAATTTAGAAAAATAGAAGTTGTCGACAACCTGACATCATTAATATGGATAAGAGAACCTCTAAATTATACACAAATTTTTATTGATTAATAAATTGTGTAATTATTTGTACGTCGTACGAGACAAACATTAGTTGTAGGATCAAAAGTACTCCGTATCTCTTTTTGTTTCAACATTTCTTAACTAACCCACGTGATCAGTGGAAGTACCTCTTTCTCTGTAAACAAATAACATACTTCTGTCCCACTATATAAGTCTCATTTCATCACTACACGGATGTCGATGCGCGTTTTGTTTTTGTCAATATCTCTAGTTACGTATTAGTAAAAAATATAAAATTTTGAAATTGTTATAGTACTTGTCAAGACGAATCAAACAAGACCCCACACAACTATGTTTTCGCTTGTAAATTGGAAGAAATCAAGAAGATTCTCTCGAAATATAAATAGTGTAATTGAGATTATATAACAGGAGGGAGTACTAATTTTAGAGATGACATAGACGGAAGGCATAGTCAGAGAAGAGAAGAAAGAAGAGGAAAGCGGGTGTCGAAAACAGATCCTTAACTGATACTATTGTCACATCAAACATGATCTAAGTTTGAAAGTATTTGTAGAAAGTCCTAATTTTAAAATGAATTTTTCTATCCTAGACATAGAATAAAAATTAATTTAGTTAGGAAGCTATTAGTATCAATAATACTTGTGTGCAGCAGGGGAGTGATCTCCAAGAAGAGGACCTGCTTGACAAGCTGAGCTGAATCAGTTCCCTCGAGCAGTAAAGCCAATGCGGAAATAACCACGGTGGTCCCTCATTAAAGCACCAATCTTTCCCATTCTTGAAAGAGCCATCCGTGTTCAATTTCAAAGTTCATGTCGGAGGTTTACGCCAATGTGCCAGAACAGCAGAGTTTAGATGCAGGTGACGAGAGTGAGCCAGTAAATTTCAGTGTGTTGTGTTACTCGGCTTGCTTTTCCTAACATGAGTTGGATTAAATGAATAAATATTGTTAGCTGATGGTGATCTTATGATGGGTGTTCAGACTGATTTCTTACTTCTTGTTGATAACGTATATAATTTGTTTGAGCATGTAATTACATATTTGCTTGCTTCTGATCAACGGGACTAGTAGTCTTGTGTTTTTTTTTGGGTTTGTTTTGTTTGTGGGTGTACAGTGCTCATGGAAGATGGAAGATAGGATGCTGATAAGAAATTCTTCTCCACTTGTACCGATTTTCGATAACCCCGGAGCGTAGTGTCAAGATGCCTAATTACCTGAATTCTATGGTGAGTTTCCTTTCCTCTTTCTTTATTTCTACATTGGGGACAATGTAGAATTTAAGCTCGGGGGAGGATAATTCCATGTGTGGACTTCGTTTACATTATAGTGTTAGTTTTTCATTCCGTTTGCATTTTAGTGTTAATTTTTCATTTTTTCCCCCTCATAACATTTCACATATCATGCATTTCATTTGCTTTCATACATCATGCATTATATTTTAGGTGTTTGATATGATTCTCGGGCTTTGCTTTTTCTTTTTTTCTTTTTGCGATGCACAATCCATGAAACCCCTAATATGCTTTGGTTGTTGATAATGCAATGATATATGCATGCTAATGAGGGCTTAAACATTTGATATTCGACTTGAGCATGTAATGTGATCGCCAAACTTGAATCTTGTTAGGACCAATACTCTAGACAAAAAGCCGGTGATGTTTTGGCCTTTCTTGGACTAAATTCTATAAATGTTCTCTCTCTTCTTTCATGTGTGTGAACTCTCTTTGTGTGTTAACTCTAGAACTTGCATTAATATCTTCTTTGAGACTACATTCACGACTTATGTGCATGACATTAATATGATTGAGGCATTGTTTTTATTAGCCCTTTATCCTTGGCCACCCTATACATGTATCCTTTTCTTGAAGCCCGTTGAGCCTTAATTGCCCATTTCTTTGGAAACTCCACAAAAGCATACCGAACCTATATGATCATCCTACCCATTCGGGGATTAGGATAGTTGAGTTGTTGTTGCTAGAGCGGATTTTAGCCAAGCTTGGGGGAGTTACATGTTTGGTTGTTGGTATGTGTATGAATTTGTAATGTGTCTCTTATCCTTGTTTCTTCTTATGCTTCTTCTTCTAAAAAAATGAAAAAAACAAAAATCAAAGGGAAAACAAATAGAAAAAGAAAAGAAAAGAAAAGACATTGAAATAAAGAAGAAGAAGCAATCATATAAAAGGAAGGAGACATTATCATATGTAAGGGTTAAGTTGTATGGGATGAAGGTTTAAATTCAATTGAAGGGTATTTTCGTTTGGTGTTGTCTTGGTAAGATCCTCTTCCCCGGATTTAGCTCCTCATGACCTAAATATCCTTATGCCTTATGTTATACCTTGGCCTCATTACAACCTTGAAAAAGACCTCATGATTTTTATTGTGTGCATAGTCTATAGTAGTGGAGATTAAGAACACTGTTGCAAGCTTATGGTAGTTTAGCATTCAAATTTGAGGATTGATATTGAGTGAAACACATACCTAAACACATGAGTGAAGTGATCTCATTTTTTTTAATCCTTGTGAGGACTAGAGTGGAGGAACTAACTTGATTCTTGTATTGGTTGTGAGTCATGTTATGATGGTTTTGTCTAATGTTTAGTCTTTCATGAATGTTTTCAACCTTATCATATTTTGTGGATTTATTGATTGTGTACTTGCTTGAGGACAAGCAAAGGTTAAGCTTGAGGGAATTTGATAACACCTAATTTATACATATTTTAGGAGTCTAGTTGCATATTAGTTTAGGCCATTCTCATGCATATTTCTTATATTTTATAGTTAGTTTTGCATTATTTTGTATTCGGAGTCTACACTCGTTTTTATATGTATTTCAGGACTATTTTATATCCATTCGAAGCTGATTTGAAGATTTATGAAAAAATGGACTTGTGAGAAACTAATGATCAAATTTTAATCCAATTCGACAAATGAAGAAGCAGCCCAATAAGAATATGAAGACGGATGGGCTATGGAGCTGGAATTCGGTGGCCCAAACTTTTGGAAGTGGATGTGGATTTTTGGTTAAAGACTTGGATGACATGGCATTAATTGGGAAGGATTTGTGCCCAATGCCCTATTGGGCACTAAAACTGCGATTTCTGCACTCGTTTTTTAATCACTATGGAAATACCCTTCTCCCTCCCCTAGGGTGTATACACGCGCCCCTCTTTCCAGTTCTCACTCTTCCACTCGTCTCCTTCCAAAACGCAGCCGGCGCTCGTCTCCTCCCAAAACGCAGTCGGCGCTCCCAACCGTCGTTCTCTCTTTCTCCATCTCTCCCGATCTACGACGCCAATACACCAGGTCCTTCGCTAGCACCAGTCCTTGACCATGGCTTCTGAAGTGCTTCATCCACACGATTCTGCATCAAGAACAAGATCTGGACCAGATTCGAGCACTGTCTTCGTGTAATGAGTTTATCGTCTTCTTCCTCTTCGTTCTTCACAGACATTCCAAGCCAAGCTCAATTGAGCAATTGTTGACTCAGCCTCCTCGTGGATGCTAAGGCGCGCTCGGATCTAGACTCAAGATGGCTAAGTCGTCTTGAAAGTGATGAAGTGTTGCCTCGGATGAGACTAAGTGTTGGCGGTTTTGTGGTTGAATGTGTAGGCGGAAGACTTTGGATAAGCAAAACACAAGTAGATCCTTATCACACGAGTGTTTTGGGAAGGGTTTGAGGTTTTTGTACTTGGTAGATCTTTATCACACCAAGAACGAGGGAAAGATAGGGGTTTTGACGCCGAAATTACAAAGGAAGAAGAGACTCTCAACTTAAGCTTTGTATTCAAATTCAACGTGTCTTACAATGGACCTTGAGAGGCCTTTTTATAATGGGGAGTACGTCCTTAGGCTGCAACCAAAGGTCCACTCTTCCAATCAACATAAATGATGCTAAAATTAAGGAATTAAATGCATAATCTAAAGGAGAAATTGGTGGGATTGTGCTAGGCACTTATGATGACGATCCAAGGGATGAAAATGGTGATCCTTTTGAGCCTCACACGGATTGATGACGTGACATTCCAGCTTAGACTTGAATGAGGGACACAAGACACCATTTTAGGCGAAATTATAGGGATCTTGGCTCTCCCGAGTCAAACTCGTCTTTGGCGCGCGTTCTTCACTTGACTGGACTCTTTTGGGCCATTTAGGACCATTGGAATGAAGAACGCCTGGTAGAAATGGCTCTAAGGCCTTGGACGCACGGTAGGACCTCATTTGGGCTTGTCGGCGCTTGGCGTCGAGGCTTGACTTGGTCACCTTGAAGTTGTGGAGGTTTGGGCCGAGCGTTTTTAGTCTTGATGGACTCCTTGGGACATTTTGAGGCCATTGGGATAGATAGTGCTCGGGCCAAGTGTGATGGTTTGGCCAGTGGCGCGCCAAGTTATGTTTTGGCAGGCGCCAGTTGAGGCTTGGCTCCGGAGTGAATAGTAAATGGCTCCGGGGTCCTGAAAATGGCATTGAACCTCTATTTGTCTTGACATAGTTGGGAGTGCTTGTGACTTGATGACCTAGAGCACTCAAGTGTGAGCTCATCATCACCCCTCACTTGTTGTGAGACGTCCCCGTCTCACCTTGGTTTGAGACCCTTGATAGCATTCCGGGATGGAGAGAAGAGTGAGTGTCAAGAGGGTAATGATTAGAAATACCTCGTACACGAAGCTCTCTGTGGTTTTGACTGGCTTCCTTTGTGGCATATAAGTGATCGACGCCGAAGGAAAATGATTGGAGACATGGAGCGTCGATGAAGTTGTTGAAAGCCGAGGAAGAAGTTGGCGCTCCCGGTCTTGACCGAGCGCCTTGGGCATTGAGGTAGGCCCTTTGTGGATGCACTTCAGAGACGCCATTGTGATGAAGATTGGTGTAGTTGGCGCCGTGCAAATGAGCCATATTGATGAAGTGACTCGGATGGCTTTCTTGCGCTCGGGATGGGCCTATGTTGTTGTAGAATAGCCGAGCGTTGTTGCCATGGGGAGTGTCTTGAGGATGGACATTTCTTTGGATGCCTAAGTAAGGCATTTCTGGCTGAGGTGCGCCATGGAAAAGGGCCTTTGTGTCGAAGGTCTTAGTTGTGGACCAAGGCTCTTCTTGTTGGGCGCTCTTGAAGATTTCGTGGCGTGTACTTGTGGACCTTCGTAGGGCTTGATCCTGGGCTCTTGAGGAGCAAAATGGGAACTTGCATAGCCAGCCATCTACGCAGTTTCCAGCCCCTATGGATGGTAGTCCTTCTAGCCATTTTTCGAAGCTTTGTCTTGGCTTGGGGACACAAGGGAGCTCCACTTTGGTTACCAAAGAGTGAGGCATTGACCAAGGCGGCCCAGACTTGTATCCTAGCTCTTCCTTTTGGAGTTGTTGAGGCAGAATGGTGAGGACCATTTTTGTGGCCATTAAGCTTTGCTTGGGCATGAGTGCGTCCTCGCCTAGCTTTTGTGCCGCCTTGGCCTCTTGCATTGCCTTTCTTGCCGCCATGTCCCTATCATCCTGCGCAATTTCACTTGGAGACATGGGTAAGAGCTTGACTTGTTGTCCATGGTGGGTGAATAAATAGGTATTTAGATACCCGTCATGGAGAACTCGTCGGTCAAAAATCCATGGACGCCCAAGTAGGATACAAGTGGCGTCCATTGCAACAACATCACACAATACATCATCTTTGTAATCACCAATAGAAAACGAGATGATGCATTGATGAGTGACGTGGTTACCATCATCGGAGTTGATACCGAGAAGACCATAAGGAGAGGGATGAGGAGTGGTAGGAACATTGAAATGAGTAACTACCTTTTTGTTGACTATGTTGGAGCAACTTTCTCCATCAATAATCAACCTAAGTGTATCCGTTCTTACCGTACACTTGCTTTGGAACAAGTTGTGCCTTTGTGCCATGTTGGGTTCCTCTTTTTGCACAAGCACACGTTGCATCAAAGCCAAAGTGCCTCCTCCATCGGCAACAATGGTGGGTTCGATCTCGTCACTTGGAGGCTCATGTTCTTGTTCTTCTTCCTCCTCGGAGATAAAACCTTCTTGTTGTGAGAAAAGGACACACTTGGGGTTAATGAAGTCTCTTTGAATGTGGCCATGGCCGCCGCATTTGTAGCATTCCAAGTCGCTCAGTCTTTGCCTTGAATTCTCACGAGGTGTGTCTTTTGGATTGTTTGGGGCCCTTGAACTAGACGCATTGCCTATTTTTCCTTGAACACTTGGAGTAGAAGTATTAGTAGACAAAGGTTTAGAAGGGTTAGAATTGTACCTTGAATTGGATGATGAAGACCAAGGTGTAGTGCGCTTCCTCAACACTTGATTGTGCAATTTCATTGCCGTATGCACAAGACTATTGATGTCGGTGATAGGAAGGATTTCTAGTTGATCTCGAATAGAACTATTGAGACCACTTAAAAACCGTATCCTCAATGAAGCCGGACATACACCTACTCCTGCTTTGTAGTACATATCTTCAAGTTTTGCAAAGAACTCTTGAGGACTAGATGTACCTTGTTTTGCCGTGGATATTTCATAGCGCATCTTGTCCTTGTAGTTCTTTGGAATGTACTTGTTGGTCATGACATGTAGAAGTTGGTTCCAACGTACAATAGGCGGTTCATTACGCTTCCTTCTATCGGCAACAAGCCTATGCCACCAACTCCTTGCCGCTCCCATAAAGTGTATGGTTACGATCTCCACTTTTTCATGCTCTTCGTAGTGGCAATGGTTGAGGACATGCTCGGTACCTTGCACCCATTCAAGAAACAAAGCAGCGTCATATAAACCTTCAAAGGGTTCGATACGTACCTTGATATCTCGACGTGAGTTGTAACGTTGTGGTTGCTCTTGAGGCACAACCGGGGCATTTCTTTGGCACCTTTCAACATGGTTGTTGGCGTTTTGTTGTTGTCTTGGTGCCCGGACATTGTCATTCTCATTCAATGGTGGGCATGGCGCCGGGATCCAATCACTTGGTCGGTTTTGAAGCTCAATTGGATCTTGGATTGGTGCCATGTTGTGAGGATTAGGCAGCCCCACATTCTCCATTCCTTCTAGATCAAATTCATCAAACTCCACTTGGTCGTTGTCGAGAGGATTACGGGACAACGCACCAAAGGAATCATCTTGTAGAGGGCTTAATGGACTTTGTTGATTCACATGATCCTCTACATTAAAAGGAATAGGACTTACCTCTCTATGGCGAGAATGGTGGCGTGATGGTCGCCTAGTATGCTCCTTTGAGCGTTGGCTTCGGCGATATTGGCGGAATGCCTCTCGCTGCTGTTTTTGCGCTTCTAACATAATTTCCCAGCGCTCCCGGTCTTCATCCTCTTTTGTTGCCCTATAATGGCGTCTGGATCGATGAGCGCCGGTGGACGGTGAAGAGCGCCCGGAGGAATAGCCTTCGTCCCTTTCGTCGGTGCTTGACGGGGAGTGGTGTCGGCGCACCCGGGTTTGCTTCTCTTCTAGGGCTCTCCGATTGTCAAGGTAGCTCTCCTTGATTGAGGGAAGCTTTTGGAACTTGGGGTTTTGAGATGTGGAAGGCATAACCCCTTTGCCTTTGTCTTGCGCCTTTATGCGGTCACCGGTGGATGGTTCCCTTGGGTGGCTTGTGATTGGTGCTTGGCGGACTGAGTGTGTTGGTGGTTGCGTGGCCACCCTTTCTCGTTCAGCCGCTTTAAGTCGCTCAACCTCCGCTCGGAGTTCTTCCACTATAGACATTGGTGCAAATTCTTGAGGTGCAACTCGTCTTTGCTCCTCTCTTTCTTCTTCCGAGTTGGACATGGTACCTACGATGATATGGGCCATGCACGAGGATCAAAGCGCACAAGAAATATGCAAGAGTATGACAAGAAAACAAGATAAGACACACTTGAGAATCAAACAAGCACTTAGGGTATAAGGCTGATTTTTAGTGATATGGTCAAGTGTTTATGAAATCCAAGTTCAATTGTCGTCAAAGATTTCTTTTGCAAAATTAACTCAAAGTTGCATGCAATATTGAACTTCTAAGATTGAAAAGCTTCAATTATCATGCAATCAAATGAAAGAACAACTTTGCAAGTGAGAACTAGACGATGAGAGGGAAGAATGCTCAAAGTGAATGTCAAGTACATTACCTTATTTTGGCTATGGTCTTGACTAGAGAGAAGGCTTGCCTTATTTTGACTTTTCCCCTCTCAAATTTTCAGATTTCTATTTTGTTTTTTTTTCTTTTGATTTTTGTGCTCAAAGTCGAGAGCTATACTAAACTTGAACGTGAGCAAAGATAAGCATGCAATACTATTGATGCGAGAAGAAGTAGTTAGACAAAGGGATCTCGTCTTACTAGTTAAGCCTAATCAATTTCATGCAATGATTCAATCCACTATGATCTCACAAAGAAATTCAAGATTAAAATGCACTTTAAATCGATCTTACAAAGAAAAAAATTCAGCAATTTAATCAAGGATAAGATGGCGAAATTTGTGGAATTGATGGAGGGATTTGTGGATCGGTCAAGATGTATTTAATGGGCGGGAAGGGTGGGATTAAATGGGGCGAAATTTATGGATCTTGACTGATTTTGAAGATGGTAATGGTGATGGTGAACGATTGCTTATGGCTTCAACAATGGAGTTTTAGCCAAAAACGAGATGGAAAGGTGATAAGTGCTTGAATGAAAAACGAGATGACTTACTTGAATCCCTGATGCTCTTGATACCAAATGTTGACTCAGCCTCCTCGTGGATGCTAAGGCGCGCTCGGATCTAGACTCAAGATGGCTAAGTCGTCTTGAAAGTGATGAAGTGTTGCCTCGGATGAGACTAAGTGTTGGCGGTTTTGTGGATGAGTGTGTAAGCGGAAGACTTTGGATAAGCAAAACACAAGTAGATCCTTATCACACGAGTGTTTTGGGAAGGGTTTGAGGTTTTTGTACTTGGTAGATCTTTATCACACCAAGAACGAGGGAAATATAGGGTTTTGACGCCGAAATTACAAAGGAAGGAGAGGCTCTCAACTTAAGCTTTGTATTCAAATTCAACGTGTCTTACAATGGACCTTGAGAGGCCTTTTTATAATGGGGAAGACGTCCTTAGGCTGCAACCAAAGGTCCACTCTTCCAATCAACATAAATGAGGCTAAAATTAAGGAATTAAATGCATAATCTAAAGGAGAAATTGGTGGGATTGTGCTAGACACTTATGATGACGATCCAAGGGATGAAAATGGTGATCCTTGTGAGTCTCACACGGATTGATGATGTGGCATTCCAGCTTAGACTTGAATGAGGGACACAAGACACCATTTTAGGCGAAATTATAGGGATCTTGGCTCTCCCGAGTCAAACTCGTCTTTGGTGCGCGTTCTTCACTTGACTGGACTCTTTTGGTCCATTTAGGACCATTGGAATGAAGAACGCCTGGTAGAAATGACTCTAAGGCCTTGGACGCACGGTAGGACCTCATTTGGGCTTGTCGGCGCTTGGCGTCGAGGCTTGACTTGGTCACCTTGAAGTTGTGGAGGTTTGGGCCGAGCGTTTTTGGTCTTGATGGACTCCTTGGGACATTTTGAGGCCATTGGGATAGATAGTGCTCGGGCCAAGTGTGATGGTTTGGCCAGTGGCGCGCCAAGTTGTGTTTTGGCAGGCGCCAGTTGAGGTTTGGCTCCGGGGTGAATAGTAAATGGCTCCGGGGTCCTGAAAATGGCATTGAACCTCTATTTGTCTTGACATAGTTGGGAGTGCTTGTGACTTGATGAGCTTGAGCACTCAAGTGTGAGCTCATCAGGAATCTGGTAACAAAATTCCTTCTCTGCGTCTCTTCTTCTCTGCAATCCGCATCACTTTTGCTCGAAAGGATATAGATTCCAGTGATTTGCTAGCTAAGCTAGGGTTCTCGATGTTAGAAACTAACAGTAATTGGTTCTGATGTTGCTTATGTGTAGTTGTAGTTTTACTTGATTTACTGATGTGCAATGGAGTGGTTTTGCTGATGTTGTTGATGCTGATGTTGTTGATGCTGATGTGCAATGGAGTGCTGACCAACTTGATATACATTTTACGGTTGCTGATGTTCTTGATTTGCTGATGTTGCTTTCTGAATTTGTTTTTATCTAAGTGATATGCATTTTACGGTTGATAGGAGAGAGTCAAATTGCCCTCGCTGACATTGCTGCACATCTACAAGTCAGTTCCAGTTGCTTGCTTCAGTGTTGGAATACAGGATTGAGCTCATAACCTTTTTCTAAGTTGGGGGTTGCCTAAAGGTGTGTATGCGATGGTACTTGGTTCTTGTGGCTATATGTAGTCTGGAGTGGATCATATTCCTTCATTTTGTAGGCATATCTTGTTTTCTCTTGCCAGTTGACTAAAGTTCTCGATTCTTGGCTTATTTGACTGCTTTCTACGAACCTGTTGGCTATTTGACTGCTTTCTACATGGCAGTATTTTCTCTATTCATTCAAGGTTGCATGAAACCTTTTCTTGATCAATAAGAATTCTAGATATTCTAGAAACTAATAAGAATTGTCTGTCCAGAGCTTATTTATGCTTTGTTGATTTATTTTTAAACTATCACATGAGATTATTTTTTGGTTCATATATGACACGCAATACTATCTAAACATACCTTAGCAATGTTCTCAGTGAGCATCTTGTCTTTTCCTCTTAATTCAAGTATATTGTAGGTTTGAGCATGTCTGTGTAGATACTTAATGTCTGTGTAGATATTTAATGTGTGCACTGTTTTTAAACGATTTCCTAAAGTCCTCCGTCTAGAGTAGCCTTCTATATACTATTCGTAATGTTTTCCTTTTTCTTTTCTCTATTTTCATTGTTTTCCTTTAGGCAACCCCAAATTTGACGGTGTTGACAAGGATTATGCAAGGACAATACAGTTTGTTTTAGTGTGTAAAAAAAATTAATGTGTTGGCAATTATTTTTTTGACAATGTAATTTAGTGGTGTTGACAAGTTTTGTAAAGTGTTGACAATGTTGACAATTTTGTAATATTACTCGTGTTGTATGTTGTTGAGCGTTTATTAGTCGTGTAAACAATTTATTTAGTTGGGTTGACAACTTATTTAGTCGTGTTTACAATTTATTATTCTTGTTGACAACTCTGTTAAAAATTTTGTTGACAACTCTGTTAAAATTTTTGTTGACAACTCTGTTAAAAAATTTGTTGACAACTCTGTTTAAAATTTTGTTGACAAATTTTGTTAACTACTCTGTTATAAATGTCACGTCAGCAAAGAGGTATTTACATATAACTTAAAAAAGTGATGCAAAAACTTAAAAAACATTACAGTTTCAGTTTTGGGGTATTTACCCAAAAACTGACATTAATTGGAGGAGGAGGTTACCTAGACTTTAGAGGCAAACTTTGGAAGTTTTGTTTAGGGGGTTGAAGGTTTTGTTGTCGTCAATTCTTGTTTTTGGGGTGAGTTCTAGTTTTTAGGTTTTTTTCAGTTCTTGTTTTTGAGAGTGGTACCGCAGACAAGGATTTCAAGGAGGAATTTCTAGCCCTCGTTTGATTCGAAGACGGTGTTTATTGTTCTAGCTTTCGTTTGAATTATTTCGTCATTGAGACTAAGTTTTCTTTATCTCTTGTTTTTATTGAATAATTCATATATGTCGTTGGCTAGTTTAATCTGTTTTGCATCTTCGATCATGTTTGGCTAAATTCCTAGTTCTAAGGTTTTGGTGATCCAGACAATGCGTATGTAATTGGAATTATATGTTTGCCTGAATTGAAATATTATTTGATTCGTTCCTAGATGCTTTATGCCCATTCTTGCCTAGGCGGATTGGAACCTGTTAGGGTTTGAGACTGAAAGGTGATAACTTTAATAGGTAGTCAGGTAGAGTTTGAGACTGAAAGGTGATAACTTTTACCGGAATCCTAGGAATTGAACTTGAGTGTTATTTGTGCGAAAGCGACTTAATTACTTTTGAGGATACTAAGTCATCATAGATGTTCTAGGTTTAGATTGATTTAGCGGAGCGCGACAGTGAATGTTATTTCAGTTTATTCCTAGACTCTAAGAGCGTTAATGGGTTTGAATGAGATTAGCTCTGTGCGACATCGATTGTTAGTTAGTTCAAACACGTTTACTATCGTCTGAAAGGAGTTAGTAGATTACCCAAGATGTCTTACCTTCAAATAACTGGACTAGATTCAGGCAGAGTGTGATTTTATTTACTGAAGCATTGTTGCGGTGATCCTTAACCTTAGACACATTTATCCATATATTTTTATCTGTTTTATTTGTTATTCCTACTTAGTTTGGTTCGTCCTTATCATTATCTTTTCGGCCTTAATTCATTGGTAGCGTTTCAATTAATATTACATTGGTCTCTGTGGGATCGACACTTGATTACTACAACTGAACCCGTACACTTGCGGGTACGTTTTAGCCACATCAACCATTCCACGCCAAAGCATCGAGTCTCCAGTTTTTGCAGTAAACATATCCCTATCACACCGACCACTGCAATATTTGTTGCGCATTGCTCGGGACCATAGTGAATTTGGTTCCGTAAGAAGACGCCAACGAAGCTTGGCCATGAAGGCGGTGTTCATTTGTGTCATACTCTTCATTCCAAGACCCCCATCCTCTTTAGGACGTCTTAGTTCTTCCTTTTTGACAAGATGGATCTTCCTTTTTTTAGCGGTAGACCCCAAACAAAGCCTCTCATTTTCCTTTCAATATCATCACAAACATGTAGTGGAAGAGGAGCAGTCTGCATCATGTAGAAGGGAATCGAAGCTAGTGCTGAATGGGAAAGGGTCACCCTTCTAGCCATGGGAAGCAACCTCGACTTCCACCCGGATAATTTAGAAATTACACGATCGATAATGTGCTTGTAGGATGCATTTGTCAAGGGTTCCTTGGACATGGGAATCCCTAAGTATTTCCCAAAATCCTCCGTGTCTGAGATACCATGGACTTGGTAAGGTGAATTTGCCACTACCCTGTAAGATATGCAGCTCAGTTTTCTCCACCTCGGCATGAACAATGCTCCAATTCTTTTGATAAAATACAACCTGAAATCCATCTGGCCCAGGCGCTTTCAGGGCGCCCATTTCATCTAATGTCGATTTTACATTTGCTTCATTGAACTCCATACATATAACATCAGTTTCAGCAGCAGGTAACAAGGGAATCCGCCCTCGCGGAAGATTGAAGGGGCCATCCGAGTCATACTCGTCTGTATATAGCGTTTGGATGTGATTAGACACCATATTATGCAGCGTGTTCTTGTCCCAAACCCAATCATCAGATGTAGTACGCAGCGACTCAATACAGTTTTGTGTCCTGCGTATAACAGAGCAAGTGTGGAAATCAGGTGTTTCTATCACCCTCCAACAGCGCATCAGATCTGGCTTTCTGTTTCCAGAAAACATGAATTTGCTCCAAGACTAACTCCAACTGACACCTCAGTTTCCTGTCCAAGTTTAACAGACCTCGTACTAGGTGATCACAAATTTTCCTATGGATACCTTCAATGCGCCTCCAGAGCTTATCTCTACGTCTAAATAGGTTTCCAAAAACTTCTCTATTCCAGCATTCAAGATCAGTTGCCATGGTCGATAACGCAACAGAAAGAGGAGCACCCTGTTTCCAATGGCTAGCAAGAAAGGACTGAAACTCAGCGTGCATTTGCCAAGCCGCCTGGAATTTGAATGCTTTGTTGCAAGGTCTAGAGTTTTCAAATCCCATGTGTGAAGTAGGAGATGGGCATGATCCGACTGAACGGCTGCAAGATGACGGATTGATCCGTTTTGAAACATGGTTTGCCAATCGACATTACATAAGCCTTTGTCTAGTCTGGCACAGGTTCTAGTGTTGGGATCGAGGCCCCGACTCCACATGTATTTAGGACCAGAGAACCCAAGATCAATGAGTTCCATGTCGTCCAGCCACGCGCTAAATTTCTCACATCTTCTTCGCATTCCATCAGATGAGCCAGTCCGCTCTGAGAGTGATTTGGTTTCGTTATAGTCCCCCATCAAAAGCCAGGGAAGATCATTATTATCCTTGAAATACAGTAATTGGTTCCAAAGAGCCTCGCGGGAAGAGGGGGGGGGGGGGGGGGTAGGGTTAGCATATATAGCCGAAAACATCCATTGGTTGTGCGCATGCCTCTTCACACTTACTGTAACAACTTGTTCATGCAAATCAACTTGATCAATCTTGTAACACCTCGTGTTTGTAATCCATTATAAGGATTAGATTGCTACCCATGTCAACAAGAGCTCTTCCTTTTCCTGGTTCGAGTGAGGACAAAGAACTAGGAAGTTAATCGTGCTAGGGTGGGAGTAGTCCTGGGATGAGTGACCTCCTAGGAAGTTCCCACGTTGACATGGGGATAGAGCTTCTTAGGCTTGGGGCCGTACAAATGGTATCATAGCCGACTCTGGGTTCCGAGTGGGCTTAGCCGTAGTGCAGTCACTCAAACGAGAGGGTGGTCTTTGGGCTTGACGGGCCTTGACGAGGTCGTCAAGGGTTTAAGTGGGGGTGATTGTAACTGATGAGGCTAAAGTCGTAGTGCCAAATCAAAGAAATAAACTCTAAACACTAACTAGAGTATAGCAAGTAAGTAGAGGTCGAACCCAAGGGAATCAAAACACCAAATCAATGTAGTCAAGTGAAATATCAACTAGTGAACAAGTAACAAGTAACCAGGGGGGGTTTTGATTGTATGAAACACAAAAGTAACAAGTATCAAACAAAGGGAGTTTGGGTGAGAATATGATGAGAAGGGGTTTCACCTAGCAAGTATCCACACAACAGTCAATCAAGTTGATCATAGATTTATCTCAAGTTCTATTCAATCCTAGGGAATGTTCCTATTCCAATCTTTAATATATCAGCAGGCCAACCGGTCCTGATAATACTTACTATTCAACAATCAGGGAAACCTCTCAAGATTAGATGAAATAGCAGCAAAGGGCACAAGAATTATAAGGATGCATGCAATAATATACAACCGTCAAGTATTAACATGCAATCAATTCTCTTTCATAAAAGCAATCAACTACCAGATCATGCAGATATGAATGCTACAATGACAAGGAATTCCACCGTATATTCCTAGTCTAGCAATAGAAAACTATCAATCAAACTAGGTGATCAAGCTAGCAAAACTAATAGAAATCAATAGATGAAGAACAAGAGAATTAATACAAACCCATAGGAAAAGAACAAGAGTTTAGAAATCTCACAACTTAATAATTGAAGGTTTCAACCGCTAAGTAAAACAATGGAGATTAGTTCCTGCGTATGGTTGCAGAACTAAATTGTCTGATGGAAAAGATGATAGAACTAGGGTTCTTAAATAGAGACTAACCCTAAAAATATATGGTAAAAGATAAATATCTTAAAACTAATAAGGAAAATAAGAAAATAATAAAAGAAATAAAAACAAAGCAAAATAAGGAAAGTCCGGAATATCTTCGGCCTTGTTGTGGCGATCGCCATAGATGCCTGGCGATCGCCGTAGAGTCATGGCGATCGCCATGCTCTCTCGAACTCATGTAATACTTCTGTTGTAGAATGGCGATCGCCATAGTGATGGTGGCGATCGCCGCTGCTCCGCAGAATGTCTTCAAGTCTTCATGTCTTCAATCTTTGATCCTCTTCTTCTTTGGTTCTGGTCTTCATTTCTTCACTTCTTAATAAATATCTCAGAACATAATAATGACTCGAAACACATATGATAATACTCCTAAACTAATGTAATAACCCCTAGTTACGCTATACAAAGTGCAGCGTATCAAATACCCCCATACTTAGACTTTTACTCGTCCCGAGTAACTTACAGAAAAGCTACCCTTACAATGAAATGCTCAAAGTCTCAGGAAGTACAAAAATATCTCCTAGTGATTACATAACCAATAAGCTCCTCCAAACATAACAAAACAACATCATCAAGAACAATGTGATAAAATAAGCACATACCTAGAACTACACCTTATTCCTCCAAGTGGCCTACCCGAATCCTCCTATACGCCTCCTTCTTATGTCTCTGTACGCCAAGATGATAATGATCCTAAAGCACTCAATTTTTCTTTTTATAACACTCATCTTGCTTGGGCGCCCTTTCGGGTTTTCATCTCAACCACTCAATAATTGTTCCAGGCTCATAAAACTCACATCACTCAAGACTTATTTTTGCCCCAGCCTAATGCCGGTCAAGCCACCTTCTTATTGGATAGATCTTGCTATCCAAGGATTTTGTATGCCTTTTTTCAATTTTTGTGGCTTTTTCATACAATATATATTCAATAAGCTCATGCAGATACAACCAACACCCAAATAATTACATGTGAATACATTCTCCTCCCCCATACTTAAACATTGCATTGTCCTCAATGAAATGGAAGACATAAAAAACGAACCCAGGGAAGGAGACAGAAGACTCACATATAAGGTCGGATGACCTTCCTCCAATAAAACTCAAAGTGTGGTAGAATGAGAAACTAGATGAGCACTAAATGTAATCCAATAATGCATAGCTCATCTAAAGTAAAAGAAAGAATACCTCCAATGTAGAAAGTGACCCAAACAAATCAACTCATTGCAAAGAACATGGTCACCAACAAGCTAAGCTCCAGCGAATGTAGATCTATAATGATAGTACCAATGAAACCAAACTTGATGTAATACAACTCCTTACTTTCTTCTCTCTCATATATTTTTTCTTTTTTTTCTGCACTCTATTTTTTTTAATCCGATATATTTTTTTTTTTCGGAATGATTTTCGGAATTTTTTTTTTTTTTTTTATTAGAACGGGAGAGAAGACTTACAGCGAGATTGGCTACTGACTGTAGCGGACCCTAAGCTTCGGTGATTTCCTCCTGTCCAAAGAAAAACTAAAAAGAAAATTAACCCGAACGAAAACAAATAAAAACAAACTCAAACCTCGGGTTGCCTCCCGAGTAGCGCCTTATTTTATGTCGTGGCTCGACATGAAACTCAGGAGATTTAACTAACGCCATTTGGCTTTGTAAAAACAGTCTCTTGTCTGAATTCTCTCTTGAACCACTCATGGAACGCTTTGAATCTCGTCCCTCTTACCTTAACCACCTTGTCTTTAGCAATGAAGGTGATTTCATTCACTTTCTCCTCCTTGACCGTATCAGGCGGCTATTTAAGCTCAATGTCAAGTGCACGCACACTAGACATCAATGGTATCTTGCCTGGCGAGGTGAGTAATGGAGGGCGATTGCCCAAAGGATGTGGAGAGAGCTTACCTTTAGGCTCTGACTTAGCATGGCACTCCTGCATGTTAGTAGACAAAACAATATCTACTTTTGGGCGCTCTAAGAGATTCTCTAAAACAGGTTGCAATTCATCCTTACAAGTAGGATTAATCACATCAATAGCACATAGAGAATTCTTATCAATGATATCCATATCATATATATTATATTCTACCTTATCCCCATCAAACTCCATAGAGAGAGTCTCACTATTAACATCAATTTTTGTTTGTGCAGTTTTCATGAAAGGTCTACCTAATAGTATAGGTGTGACATTATTAGCATGCTCCATATCTAACACAACGAAATCAGTAGGAAAAATCAGATCACCAACCATAACAAGAACATCCTCAACAACCCCTTTCGGGTATACAGTAGACCTATCCACAAGTTGAATAACAGTTCCTGTTTTATGCAAAGGTCCTAAGCCTAGTGATTCATACAAAGAGTAAGGCAAAACATTGATTGATGCACCTAAATCTAGCATGGCTTTGTCAAATTTAGTTTCACCAATCACACATGGAATGCTAAATATGCCTGGATCACCACATTTCTTAGGCATGCGTTTTTGAAACACTGCAGAAACTTGTTCACTTATTTCAACTTTCTTCATTCCTTTTAGTTTTTGATTTCTTTTGATAGTGCAAACTTCTTTCAAAAACTTAGCAAATCTAGGAATACCCTTAACAAGTTTGAGCAAAGGAATGTTTACCTCACACCTACTAAAGGTTTCGAAGATTTCTTTGTCGTCCTCCAGCCTTCGAGTATCCTTCAATGCCTCAGGAAAGGGAGCAACAAGCTTCTGAGAAAACAGAGGTGGAAAATTCGGGCGAACATAATCGTCAATGTACTCAGGGGGCTCCTGGCGATCGCCATCAACAACTGGCGATCGCGGTCGCGAATAATCTTTCACCTCAGCTTCTGGAATGGAATGGCGATCGCCATTGCCATATGGCGATCAGGGTCGCGATGCATATCCTGTTTTGCTCTCTGTAATCTCATGGCGATCGCCACTCAGATCTGGCGATCGCGGTTTTGGCACAGAACAGTCATTTAAAGTTTTTCCGCTCCTCAGGAACACTTCACTGACGTTTTCTCTCGGGTTTCTTACCGGTTCCCTGGCCTCTAACTTACTCACAGCTTGAGCAATCTGTGCTAACTGATTTTCAAGATTTTGGATGCTTGATTCCGTTCTAGGATTTTGTTGCATCATAGTCTGAGCTAAGGACTTGATCATATCTTCAACATTCATAGAATTCTGAGGTCTAGGTTGCTGATAATTAATATTATGAGAATCATACCTTGGCCTTGGTTGCCATCCACCAACAGCGTTTACCTCAGCATTCGGCTCTTGGAGTTGTTGACCACCACTTTGCAGCATAAAAGCCTTCATCATATCTTTAAGTTCATTCATATCACTTTGAATTTTAGCGGGATCAAGTGAACTTACTGACTGTGTTCTTTGCCTGCTACCAAACTGCCTTGAGCTCTCAGCTAATTCCTCAAACATTCCAGTAGCCTGAGGTATAGTCAATCTTAAAAAGTTACCTCCACAGGATGCATTCACCATTCGAGGATCCTCATCAATCAGGCCACTAAATAAGTACATAAGGAGATCTTGGTCAGTATAACTATGGAATGGGCAGCTTGAGCAAAGCTTCTTGAATCTCTCATAATATTCATAGAGACTCTCAGTTGAGTATTGTTGAAGATTCGTGATCTCCTTCTTCAAGCTGTTCAGTTTTGTAGCTGGAAAATATTTCTCTAAAAAGACCTTTTTCATCTTAGCCCATGTATCAATACTCCCTGCAGCGTCTTTCAGAGAAAATCCGAAAGCTCTCAGCATGACCTTCTCCTCAGTAACACCTCTTGGCTTCATACTAGAACATATGGCATGGAATTGAGCCAAGTGTTTGTTGGGATCTTCTCCTGCTAAGCCATGGAAGTGTGGTAGCTCATGAATTAAACCAGCCTTTAATTCAAAATTCACACCTTCTTCAATCTCAGGAAACCTCACTGCCAAAGGTTGTTGGTTTAAGTCTGGGGCAGTGAGTTGCCTCATAGTAGGCAATGGCGGTCCATGTCGATCACCCATCTCGTTATCTTGGTTCAAAGCTGCTCTTTGGTTCCAAAGGAACGTCCTTTCAATCTCTGGGTCCAAGGAAATAAGAGATGAATTAGTAGCACGGGTCTGAAACATAAAGGTTCACACCAAACAGTTGATAATTTCACAATTAACACAGAATCAGAAAAATTTCAATTCCCCGGCAACGACGCCAAATTTGATGAGGCTAAAGTCGTAGTGCCAAATCAAAGAAATAAACTCTAAACACTAACTAGAGTATAGCAAGTAAGTAGAGGTCGAACCCAAGAGAATCAAAACACCAAATCAATGCAGTCAAGTGAAATATCAACTAGTGAACAAGTAACAAGTAACCAGGGGGGTTTTGATTGTATGAAACACAAAAGTAACAAGTATCAAACAAAGGGAGTTTGGGTGAGAATATGATGAGAAGGGGTTTCACCTAGCAAGTATCCACACAACAGTCAATCAAGTTGATCATAGATTTACCTCAAGTTCTATTCAATCCTAGGGAATGTTCCTATTCCAATCTTTAATATATCAGCAGGCCAACCGGTCCTGATAATACTTACTATTTAACAATCAGGGAAACCTCTCAAGATTAGATGAAATAGCAGCAAAGGGCACAAGAATTATAAGGATGCATGCAATAACTTACAACCGTCAAGTATTAACATGCAATCAATTCTCTTTCATAAAAGCAATCAACTACCAGATCATGCAGATATGAATGCTACAATGACAAGGAATTCCACCGTATATTCCTAGTCTAGCAATAGAAAACTATCAATCAAACTAGGTGATCAAGCTAGCAAAACTAATAGAAATCAATAGATGAAGAACAAGAGAATTAATACAAACCCATAGGAAAAGAAAAAGAGTTTAGAAATCTCACAACTTAATAACTGAAGGTTTCAACCGCTAAGTAAAACAATGGAGATTAGTTCCTGCGCATGGTTGCATAACTAAATTGTCTGATGGAAAAGATGATAGAACTAGGGTTCTTAAATAGAGACTAATCCTAAAAATATATGGTAAAAGATAAATATCCTAAAACTAATAAGGAAAATAAGAAAATAATAAAAGAAATAAAAACAAAGCAAAATAAGGAAAGTCCGGAATATTTTCGGCCTTGTTGTGGCGATCGCCATAGATGCCTGGCGATCGCGGTCTTCTAGTAAAGCTATGCCGTGGTCTCTGACGCCCCATGGCGATCGCCGTAGAGTCATGGCGATCGCCATGCTCTCTCGAACTCATGTAATACTTCTGTTGTAGAATGGCGATCGCCATAGTGATGGTGGCGATCGCCGCTGCTCCGCAGAATGTCTTCAAGTCTTCATGTCTTCAATCTTTGATCCTCTTCTTCTTCGGTTCTGGTCTTCATTTCTTCACTTCTTAATAAATATCTCAGAACATAATAATGACTCGAAACACATATGTTAATACTCCTAAACTAATGTAATAACCCCTAGTTACGCTATACAAAGTGCAGCGTATCAGTAACCCCCCTTGTTTTTAATCCATTATAAGGATTAGATTGATACCCATGTCAACAAGAGCTCTTCCTTTTCCTGGTTCGAGTGAGGACAAAGAATTAGGAAGTTAAGCGTGCTAGGGTGAAAGTAGTCCTGAGATGGGTGACCTCATGGGAAGTTCCCACGTTGACATGGGGATAGCGCTTCTAAGCCTTGGGGCCTTACAAATATGGACATTAGCATTCCTCCATAGTACCCAGATACTACCCTTGAAACCGACAACCTTAGAGCGAATAATTCCATCAAATCCGATCAGGGAGCAAACCTTGTCAGCTTGAGAGCCACTTATACGAGTTTCAAGAAGAACGAGGATAGAGGGATCATGAATACAGATTAGATCCTTGAGGGACTGGAGAAATTCCTTGCTACCGCTCCTTGGGTATTCCAAGAAATAATCTTGATAGGTGTACTAAACATGGATAACAACTTGTTGAGGAGTAGGTCCATGGAAGACCAATCAATATCTTCCATTCGGGAGTCCAGGAGTGAATCCACCCCCACACTTGGTTTCACCACCAAGTAGGTCGAGTGTCATTGCATTGTTGCTCTGTATGGGCGGGTCGCTGGAGTGTTCAGTGCTCTGTGACTAATTACCGGGATTTTGCCAACAAAAGTCTCGCAGTTCCGAGGAGAAGATAAATTGACCCCAACAGTTACCCTTGTTGTCGTATAAAGATTTTTTACTGATTTCCTGAATATTCTCCTTGCTCAAATCTTTTTGGTGTGATCCTATGAAGATTTCCTTACTACTGTTTCCATGTAGGTCTCCTTTATTTTCCTTTCATTCCTCCTTTCCAGTACTCTCTTTCCCGCTTATATTCTGCACACTTTCCTTTCTCAACACATTTGGGTTTGGCCCGCTATCATTAGAGATCTTTTCTTTGGTTGTCGCAACATTCCCACAACTTTGCTTTCTTTTATTTATTTCCTTCGTAGCCTTTCTGTTACCATATCTTTCTGTCCGTTATTGCTTTCCTTGTTATTCTCCTTCCTTGTGATGATATTCCCCCCGTATCGTGACTTCCCTCTGTTTGTTCATTTGTTTTCGGAATTTGCGCTTCTTGTGAGGCAAAAATCTGGAAGCGAGATCATGAGTTGCCTATGGATTTTGAATTTTGATTTTTTGGTGCCCCTGGATTTCCTTTTTGAGTCGGGTTTCCTTTTTACCGTCTTCCACTCGTCCCGGGCCGGTGCGGGTCTGGTATCGGGCCTCCCCGCCGGTTGGTTTCCCTTTTCCTGACCACCTTGGTTATCTCCATGGCCTTTGTTGCTCCCCAAAGGTGGTGTCCGTTTAACATGACGTTCTAGGAGCATCCAACCCCCCTGTCTTCCATTACTTCTGGCGCTACCTGACTCTGCTCGCTCGGTTCCTGATTGTCCTCTACTTGCGTGGTGCATTGCTCCAGATCATGCCCAATTTTGCCACACTTGAAACAAATCATACATAAGCCTTCATGCATACTGCACTTTCCATACTCTTCCATTGAGACGAAATTTTGAAACCAGAGGCTTGGTTATATCAATTTCGATGCTCAAGCGGGTGAATTTTCCTCTCTCTGCGGCGCAAGTAGTGTTGTCAATCTTAACCACCCGACCAAGTTTGCTTCCAATCTTTCATAGCATTGCAACATCAAAGTACTCCATGGAAATGTTTGGAATACGAACCCAGGCCGTAAGAATCTTGATTGACTCCTCAGTTGCAATGAAGTTAGGCCTCCACTTCTAAATAGTCAAGTAGTTCTCCCCCACCATCCATGGTCCATTTGTGAGCACATGATTGCAACCATCATTGTTCCTGAACTTGACTACGTAATACTCGTTTCCAATATCAACCATTTTGAAATCTCCTTTTAGCTTCCATTTCTGAATGAGATTCTTCTTGAGATACATGTACCCCATATTGCGTCCAAAAACCTTAATTATCAACGATTTCCCCCAAGGCTGGCGAATCCTCTTTTTGTCGGCCGTTGAGAGCAGGATGACAGGGCATTTTGGGTCATTCGGACTTGTGGGATGTTCGTCCACCAGGTCTTCATCCTGAGTGTCATCATCCAAGTCTATTATGTCTTCACTCGCTTCTACCTCAACATTGGTGGACTCTGTGACTTTTTCCTTGTAGGACACCATGGATTTACTGCTGTTGGCATTGGTAGTCCCCTCGAGTTCAAGAAAGCCATCACTTGCCAGGACCTTTTGAGGAGGTCGCCCTCCTCCGGTGTTCGCAGAGAAAACAATGCTTGTGGTCGGCAGGGTGGCTTTGCTCGAACTCATTGGAAGCGTTTTATCCAAAGTTTTCGGTAAAGTTTCTAATATAATTGTTACTTGTTAGCTAATAGTATCATTTAGGAGAGTATACTTTTTTAACAATTTTTTTATAAAATTTTAAATAAATATTGTTAGAAAATCTTGTAAACGTTCTCATACACACACTAATAATCTATATGAATTATAATGAGTTAACTAAGGACTATCAAGTGTAAAATTGCAAAAATAAGGACTATGGAACAAATTTCATTATTTATGAATATATCCAAATAATCCTACGTGGCCCCCCTCAAAAGATGGAGCCCACAAATCGCCATGCTCTTGACGGTTACACATAATTCTAGTATTGACTTATTCAAAGATCAATCAGTATAATCGTGTAGAGCAAGATTGGGACAGAATTGTAATTTCAGTCAACCTAGAGGGGTTAAATATGAAAGGTATATACTGTGATATCTTGAAGTCACAAATTTATTTCTGAGCTCTAGCCCTCAAGTCTACGAGTAGTATATAAGGCGGGCGCCAAAAAGCACGCTTTCCATCTCCTATATCTCGCTATCACCGTTTCAGTATCGAACCAGACGTTTCCTTCGCCGTCGCCGATGGAGCCTTCGCCGATGGGCAGATACAAGCCCCACAGTTCCAAGTACTTTCTCTATCTCTCTTTTGCGGTTTTTATTGTGTTTCGGCTTTCCGATCTTGTCTGATTTTCGTGAAATTGCGATTTTTCTAGGAGAAGAATAGTTTCGGGGAGTGGGAGCGGCGATAGTCCGCTGTTGTTGGATGAAGATGTCGTCGAAATTCCGCCTCCACTTTCGTCTGCTGACTCGAAATCGTCAAAGCAGAAGCTGAAACAGAAGCAAAAGCAAAAACAGGCTAGCTTATCGCTCTGAAATTTGTTAATTTTCTAGGTTTTTTCGGTTTTCTAGGGTTTACAGTGTCGATTTTGCGACCCTCCTGCTTGATCGAAGGTAGGGGAGTTTGATCTTGGTAGAGTAGCTGGCTTTGTTGATGTAATTCTTGTTATAATGCGAAATTGGAATATTGGGAATTAGTCTTTCGTAATTAGGTTTAGAAAGGGGACGGAGGATACAAGGGCATTATGGACACACTATATTATTAATTTCTAGCCTAAAAGGCTTGTATTAGGTGGGGTTTTGGTGAGGACTGGTGCATTTGTTCATCAGATTTAAGTGTTTAAGTTTTCCCCGCCTCACATTCTCTCCCTCTGTAAAGGGCTCTTTCTATTTCGCTAGGCAAGCTTGATAAGCATATATGTTTGCAATGGTATCTTTATCAAGGCGTCTGATGGTTTGACGGGTTTTGGCGAGGACTGGTGCATTTGTTCATCAGATTTAAGTGTTTAAGTTTTCCCCGCCTCACATTCTCTCCCTCTGTAAAGGGCTCTTTCTATTTCGCTAGGCAAGCTTGATAAGCATATATGTTTGCAATGGTATCTTTATCAAGGCGTCTGATGGTTTGACTGATATCCATGCTTTATGTTGGGGAGTTGCTTCCAGAGTTTCATTTTGTGCAATGCTTAATCAATCATACTAGAGGTGCCTATAGGATTTGAATTTTTTGAGAATGCTTTCTGTTTTTTCTTCTTTCCTCACTAATATTGTGGTGAGAAATAAGATTGTAGTTTTAAGGTTTTTAACTAGGGATGGATGCAAGATTTTGATAATGGCTTTTCTTGTTCTGTTCCTTCTCCAGGTTATGTTTCATGAGGTAATTGATGTAGACGATGATGGAGATCAAGATGTTATGATTATTGAGGATAATTTTGTTCAAAATAGAAAGGGGAAGGTAATGCCTGATGGATCGTATGGGTAACACTAATATATTGCTACATAATTCTAAGCTTGGTTCTCACACTCATATTCTATTGTAATCCTTTTCCTCTTTTTTCTCAGCGCTCTGTGAATAGCTATCTCAGTGGTGTTGATGTGAAACCTACTATGAACTTATCTAAGGCTGTGGGTCCCATATCACATAATTTATCGACTGGGGCTGAAAGTGGTCATGACTTGAGTTATTTGGATGATTACTTTGGTGAATTGTATAATGGTGCCATAGTTGATGATAAGTGTGCGATGTTACAAGCTCATTTTGATAGTATAGATGTTCCTTCTGGGGTTGAGGCAGCTGTTCCTTGGTGGCCATCTTCAGAAGACAGTCAAAATCTAGGTGTTCCTGCCAGTAGCTTGGCTATTTTACCTCCGAGTTCGTTCGCTGATGCTGAGATTTCTAAAAATGAAGATTCACAACTGTCCCAGGCCTATAATAAACTGTTAGAAAGTAAAAAGTATCGTGTGAAGCCAAAAAGGACACATTTCTCTTCCGGGAAACAGTTATATAGTCCTCCATTGCCGCCAACTTCATCGTTTGATCCTTTCTTTTTGGATCCTATATGGGGGCCTCACCCTTCTAAAGAACACGTTGGAAAGCCTTTACCTACAGGGACACCTGTTCCCCCAAATATGGGTTATGGGGCCAGTGTTCCTTATTCTGGGTGGAATGTTCATGAAGCTAATAACCCGTTTTTTCCGGCTAGTTATTCAACTCAGAACATGTTTAGTGGGATTGGTGCAGGAGGATTTTCTTATCATCAAGATTCTTCAGTGGTGCTTGACCAAGGAATTGCTGCAGAAATTTCAGTTCCTTCTGATTTGGCCTCTTCTCATCAGCAGGATGATAGTGAAATCCCAATTGTGATGAGACTAGAATCTTTTAAACAGTTTGATACCGTTCAAGATCATTCTGATCATCACTATTCTAGTAAGATTAAGAAACAGTCTCAGGTAAGACTTGATAAAAATTGCATGGTTTTTTTCTTTTTCTTTTCTTTTCTTTTAAACAAATCTTATGTATAAATTTCTTGGTATAACAGCCATCAAAAGGCTGGGTAAAAAAAATCCAGGATGAGTGGCGGATCTTGGAAAAGGACTTGCCAGGTGATTTATACTTTTGGGTTCCCTAAATTTTTCAACTTTCCATTTGTGAAGTATACAACCTTCCATTTTTATAAACCTAAGTAGCTGTTTTTCTTTCCCAATATACTAGATACAATATTTGTAAGGGTGTATGAAACGAGAATGGATCTATTGAGGGCAGTTATCATTGGTGCAGATGGTACCCCTTATCATGATGGTATATTTTTCTTTGACGTTCATTTCCCATCTTCCTATCCCAATGTGCCACCGGTAGGTTTTTGTTTTTTGTTTCAATTTATTTGTTAACTATATGCTTCATTTTTGTGTTTCTTGCCTGAGGATGGAGTCTATTTTGCAGCATGTTTATTATCGCTCTGGTGGTCTTCGGCTCAATCCAAATTTGTATGACAGTGGAAAAGTGTGCTTGAGCCTTCTCAATACTTGGACTGGAAGGGGAAATGAGAAGTGGGTTCCTGGTGTATCTACTACACTACAAGTTTTGGTCTCCATACAGGGATTAATTCTGAACGCTAAGCCGTACTTTAATGAGCCTGGCCACGTGAATATGCAAGGTTCAGCATCAGGTGAAAAGCAGTCTGAAGCGTACAATGAGAATACATTTCTTCTATCATTAAAGACCATGCTTTATTCAATGAGGCGGCCACCAAAGGTAATTTTTTTCAATTCATTGTTGAACTGATGATTGAGCATACCCTGGTCTACTTACATATATCATCTGAGTTGCATTTTCATATGAGCGCTTTAGTTGTTTTGGGGAACAAAATAATGTCTGTTTCATTTTGAAAAAAGGAATTTGCTTTGTGATGTGGAAATGTCAAAGCAAGTCTAAGACTAGTCTACTTTGCGTGAAAAGGAAAATCCAAAAATGAAGACAATACTGTCAACGGTTTCCACTATAAATAATCTTTAGGGGGCTTAATAAAATGATAGAAGTGCAAGAAAGGGCAACTGCAGGGGTTGCTCTCAGTTGAAGATATTTTCATTTTCACGTAATTTTAGTGAATGATCCAGCATATTTACTGCTAATTACACCTAACATAGTGTCTGATGATTGGTAAATAGTTAGAGATGAAAGTTTTATATGCTCGAAGTGGAATAATAGATTACAAGTTTTAAAACTCATAATCAATCCTTTAGTTATTTTTTTTAAAAAGCATTGTGCGTTAGTACCTTATGGCCTTGTTTGACACGTTTGATTTCCCTCTCCTACTATAGTAGCTTCCCTACTATAAGATAACGAGTTTTGCATTTGATAGTCTTAAGTGTCTCTATTCTTGAGTGAGAAGTATCTGTAGGTGGGCCACACTATTGGAGCTTCCAAGATCCAGCCTTTGGTCCTCCTGTAGAAAATTTGTATCTTGTTAATTGCTTTCAATAAATATATAACTTGTTAGAGGTAGAAGCTGATCTCTGGGGTAGAACAAAGTAGGTGGAGAGATGGAAGTAGGGCAGGTTCCCAAAGCTATTTTAAAAGAAATATTAACATATGGGTTTTATTTTGTATATAACATATGGGTTCCCAAAACCATTTGATAGTCTTAAGTGTCACTTTTTGAGATTTCTGTAAGTGTCATTTTTCACCCTCCATTAATTTTGGATAATGTTTATCATTGCAGTACTATGAGGACTTTGTTTTCGGGCATTTCTACAAACACGCTCATGAAATACTCATAGCATGTAAAGCATATCTGGATGGTGCTCAAATCGGGACTCTAGTAAAAGGCGGGATCCAAGATTTGGACGCGGGCGACAAATCCTGCTCCAACACCTTCAAGAGGCATCTTCCAGTTTACATTAACAATCTTGTGGAGGCGTTCACTAAGATTGGTGTTAAAAACTGTGACAAGTTTACTCTTCCAGTTAACAATACAAAGCCAGTAGCAGAGGCTCCAAGCAGTAGCAGGCGTGTACATGCTTCAAGCTACAAGAAAAACTTGGGACTTAAATTAAAGCATTAACATATGAATGGCTTTCTGGTGATCGTAGTCTGATGTATAACATACATTTTTGTGGAGCTGACACATTGTTTTGGACAGTGTATATAGCTGTAGAGGAGCAGCAGCAGATAAGTAGAGGGAAATTGGATTTTCAACCTGGAAATCACTTGAATTGATCGCTAAATTTATCATGCAGACATGATGAGATGATGCATTTAATGTTACTAGTGTCCGAAGCATCCGAAGCACGGGCTATACAATACTTTTTTATATACAAGAATTTGTATTAGAAATGAAGATTGTAGCAAGGCTTCGGTAGTTACACGAACGATATGAACGGTTTAGCATTTTCCCGTTTTATAAAACATCTATTTTTATTTCAATAAAAGTCTGGAGAATGTTGCTCACTTTACGAAAAAATAAATAAAATTGAGATGCATATATATCCGCCTTCGTAGCGAAAAAGTGGGACCATACATAACAATATAACATTCCTATAAGCACAATGTTTTAGTGAATGTGCATATATATCCTCCTGTGCATTCACAACCAGATCAATCATTTCTAGAGATGATGAGGTTGGCTAGCGAAGCTCATAACCCTCAGAACCCTTAGTTGGGCGGTGACTACTACGCAATAACGGTTCCTTCTAGCAGTGCAAGACCATCAACTGGAGGTGCAAATGCTGATTCTGATGGAGAGGAAGAGGATGAGGGTGAGGATGAGGGTTAGGATGAGGATGAGGATGAGAGTGAGGAAGAGGAAGAGGAAGAGGTTCAACAACAAGAGAATGTTCAGGAAGAACATGCGGAAGAGGAAGAGGAACAACCCAAACGACGACGGCGACCACCTCCGGTCAAAGATATATACGACCCGCACTTACAACACAGTGTTCCCGGAGGTCCACAAAATACTGAGCTGCTCATAAGCTATCCCGCTCATACAACCTTCTACGTGCAAGAAGGAAAGATATGTAATTAGAATTTGGGTTTCAGTTTCAATACTTATCATAACTAGATTGATATGAATTTAATGTTAGGATATATGGTTGAAATAAATAAATAAAAATACATTTAGTTCATTACTTGATTATATGAAGCATGAGTTCTTATAAGTATGTTTTTTTATTTATGTATGACCACTTTGTGTTGTGATATTGAATTTGTTAATGTATGAATTGATTTAGTTAAGTTGTTGGATTGTTTGTTGAACTATATGTTGAAACTGGTTTCTGGACATTTTGTGTTGAATATTTGGTTATGGGTGTTTCTGTACAGAATGCAGAAACTGGTTTCTGGACATTCTGTGAAATGCAATTCCACACGTGACGTATGGATGCCATCCACACGTCACGTATGGATGCCATCCACACGTCACGTATGGAATGAATCCATACGTGACGTGTGGAATTACACTTCACAGAATGTCCAATTTCTGCATTCTGTTGGATAGAATATGTAATATGCAGTTTCTGGAAATTTTATAAATTTTTTTTGGTTCAAAGAGAGGCGGCACTCTCGCAAATTTTATAGAAAAAATGCTACTTTGCCACCAGGCGAGGTGTAGAAAACCCCCTCATATCGTTCGACAGAATAGGAATCGCCCGATCGGGCGGAGCATCTAACAAGGTAACCCCTAGCGAGAAATCAAAAGCAAGGGAAGCAAGACAATCAGCAACAAAATTTGCTTCCCGAAAAACAAAACGGAATTGGATAACCCAATCCCTACGAAGGAAGCCTTGCGCCTTGGAGGCGAGGCTAAAAAGGGGGTGACAAGTCTCCACAGGTTTGGAAAGTAACAGATAGGCCAACTGCGAATCTGTCTCTAAACAAACCCTCCTGTATCCCCTGTCCCAAGCACAACCGAGGCCCGAAACAATGCTCCAAATCTCAGCCATAAGGACCGAACAAGTACCCAGATTATGCACAAAACCGACCAACCAATCACCCTTGGAATTTCTGATGACCCCGCCGGCACCAGCCCTGGCATTACAAACTGCACCATCCACGTTGACCTTGATCCAGTCAAGGTTAGGACAATCCAATTTAACCTGGATCGTCTTAGTTCTACGAATAGACAACACATGATTCTTCAGATGGGCTTGTTGGTAATCCTTATAGACTCCAAGAATGAACTCCACCTTATCACCCACAAACTTCTCTCTACGGAAGGCCCAAGAATTTCGCCACTTCCAAATATACCAGATAGCTATAGCAAAAAGACTAGCCCACTTATGCCCAGTTTCATTAGGCCCACAGTGGAGGAGGTTAAGTCGAGTCCATTCCGGAAGGCCCGAGTTGAAAAAGCTCGACCACGGAAGGGGAGGTTGCAACTTAGTCCAAATCTCAGCAACCTCTCTACAATCCCTGAACAGATGGGTAAGGCTCTTAGGGTGCAACATACAACACGAGCACTCATCAGTATTGCTCAGGTGTCTCCTACGTCGTTCCTCATTAGAAAGAACTCCGCCTCTAACCAAGATCCACGCGAACTGGCGCACCCTTTCTTGCGTTTGAAGTTTCCAATTGGAATTGTAAAGTGGAGAGTCAATGTCGATCATTGCACACTGCACGTTGATGAGCCTGTAAGCTGACGCAGTGGTGTAATTGCCCGAGCTGGACTCGCCCCAACAGATGATGTCAATCTCCTCGGCATCCTCCGACGGAGCGATAGCAGCCAGCTTTAGTAAATACATAGCCGACAGGGTGCTGCTGAGACTCCCCCAATTCCACCCACTCCCATTCGTCCAGAAATCCTGAACAGGCGAGTCAATAATATCCTGGCTGATCGGAGCAGTAGCAATAGTCTCAAGAGGAATCTTTTCGAGCCAACCATCTTTCTAGAAACGGATGGTGCTACAATCACCGAGGTGCTAATTCACACCTTTCACCACGACTTCCCGGACGACCCTCCTAATACTCTTCCAGACAGGCGAAGGAGAGCCCCGTTCTTTGAGGTTGGGCCTAATGTACTTGATGCGAATCACTTTTCCCCAAAGAACATCGGTATCAGTCAAAAAACGCCAAGCCAACTTACCCACCATGGCCAAGTTCTAGTCCCTCATCGACTTGATCCCGAGGCCACCCAGCGGCTTGGGTGTGCAGATTTCCGTCCAGTGAACCATGTGCATACGTTTTCTGTCACCCCAGCTGCCCCATATAAACGCCCTCGTCAATTGATCAATCTTGTCACAAACGGGACCCGGGAGCACAAATAACTCATGGTGTAGGTCGGGATAGCGCTAATCACGGAGTTGGCGAGAGTGACTCTCCCGGCCATGCTAAGATTGCGACTACGCCAACCCGAGAGGCGCTCCTTGATTTTCTGCAGGAGTGGGTCGAACGTCACCTGGTCAATCTTCTTATGTAAAAGCGGGATGCCCAAATAAATACCAAGATCGGTAGTCACTTGGATACCACTAACTCTACCCACGGAAAGCACCAAGTCCTCACTGGCATTGGGAGATATGAACATTTTAGACTTGGCGAGGTTCACCTTTTGCCCCGAAGACTGACAAAAACGGTCCATGATCTCTTGAATGATGCCCACTTGGTGAGTAGAGGCTTCGGCCATTAACAAGATGTCGTCGGCAAAGAGAATATGGGAGATCGGAGGACCCCCTCTAGAAATCCGAATAGGCTTCCAAGTGCTATCTTCAACCGCTTTTACAATCATTTGGTTAAGACGCTCAATGCAAAGAACAAAAATGTAAGGAGATATAGAATCCCCTTGACGGATGCCCCTAGACGGGGAGATCCTTTCGGTTCGTTCTCCATTCCAAAGAACACTCGTGGAGGTCGTCGAAATACATTCAACAATCCAATTGACCCATTGCTCTGAGAAACCCGCATCAAATAAGGTATCAACAATAAAATCCCAACGGAGCCGGTCATAAGCCTTTTCAAGATCAATCTTGATAATCATCCAAGCCAATTCTCCTTATTTAAACCTCATCGAGTGGACAACCTCTTGGGCAAGAGCAATGTTGTCCGTGATAAATCCCCCCGGGAGAAAACTACCTTGCATGGGACCAATTAAATCCGGGAGCAAATTTTGAAGCCGATTGACAAGAACCTTGGTGATCGTCTTGTACATCACATTGCATAAACTTATAGGCCGAAACAAGCTAATCCTATCCGGATTACTCACCTTGGGAATGAGGGATATAAGAGTATGATTTAAGCCTTGAGGGAGAACACTTCTGTCAAAAAAATTCCTAGCAGTGCGCAGAACTCCATCCCCAACAATAGTCCAGCATTTCTGGAAAAGGCTGGCTGTAAGCCATCAGGCCCAGGGGCCTTGAGCCCATTCATTTTCATAATAGCCCGTTTAATTTCTTCATCAGAGAAGTCCTGCTGCAGCCCAGTCCATCTAAGCAGATCAATAAGAGGGAACAACCCATGGGGCGTGGTGATGGGGTACAACTCTTGGGCCGGCAAACCATACAGACCTTTGTAGAAATTAACCACCAGGTTTTCCAACTCAGAATCCTTAGCAACCCAATTATCATCGTTATTGAGTAGAGCTTTAACCCTGTTGTACTTGCGTCTGATAACAGTAGAGGCATGAAAGAAAGATGTGTTTCTATCTCCCGAATCAAGCCACTTCTCCCTCGATTTCTGAAGCCACAATAACTCTTCTTGTTGCAAGACTATTTTAAGTTCCTCTTTTTTACTGATCTCCTCCTCCATAAGTTCAGAAGTGGCAGCCTGGGCAATATTGATTTGAAGCTTATCAATCTCCTCCAGCAGCCTCGCCTTTTTTTCATGAATATTCCCGAAGACTCTACGATTCCAAATCTGGAGCTTGTTCTTCAGATTAGCAAGGGCTTCATTGCTGGGTAAGCTACGGTTCCAATTCTCTTGAATAAAGGGCATGAATTCTGGATGGGTCAACCAGGCAAGCTCAAATCTAAAGGGCCGACGACTCTTGTTAAAACTGGACTACAGGTCAAGATTGAGGAGAAGGGGGGAGTGGTCGGAACCAAACTTAGGGAGATGCCTCACTCCTGAATTTGGCCACTTCAAACAGCCACTCAAGTTCATCAAGAACCGGTCCAACCGTTTCGAATTCAGAGTATCCGGCGTGAGGCCACGGGACCACGTGAATTTCTGCCCGGAAAAACCCATATCGATCAACCCGTTGTCCTCGATGACTTTCTGAAAGACCGGGGAATCAGTGTGCAACAGACCAGACCCACCCTGCCTCTCATCACAACCAGTGATGCAGTTGAAATCCCCTCCGATAAAACACAGACCAGGATGTTTAGCAATCTCGTCCGAAATAGCGTCCCAGAATCTCAATCTTCTCTGAGCAGTAGGAGGCGCATACGTGACAATCAGCTGGAAAGTTTCCTCCCCCCGTTGAACCTTAGCACTGATGAAGTGAGTTTCTTTCCTGCAATGGAGAATAGCTAATTTGTTAGGATTCCAAACAAGCCAAATACCACCTCTAAATCCCTGAGCCTCAACCCTTTCACAACCATCCATACGGATAGGAGTGCACACATCGTGAGCTTGGGTACCCGAGATATGATTCTCGAGTAACGCCATGATCTCAATTTTATGACACCTAATCATATAGTTAATAGTGTTGACAAAACTAGGTTTCCCCGCCCCCCGGCAATTCCAAATATGGCAAATCATTAAAAAATGATAGAGGGATGATGCGACCCTGCCATCGCTGACAACTGTTGAGGAAGAGGAAGCCATGAGTCTTCGCTCACTTGGACCTTCGCACCGTGGCCAACTTCAGTTCCTCTCCAGCAGAGCACTCCTTGAGGTTCCTAACCTCCAGTTCCTTAATGCCTTCGCTCACTAGCATGGATGCCTCTTATTCCAGCTCCAGTTCTCAGTACCAGGCTCCAACTTCAGTTCCTGAAGCCAGTTCCCTTGGTACCAGTTCCTCCGAGCTGTGAAGGCCGACTATCTTCTTAGTTATCATTATTATTTCCTATTTTCAGCATATGTTATTAGGTTTAGGGCGTGTCTACTCTCATGCTTGAGAGACCGACCCTAGTTTCCCTTTTATTATCTTCCTTATTACTTTCTTTACTTATTTTTCAAGATACTCTTTTGTAAAGGCTCGCCTATATATATGGCTTGTCTTCTTCATTAATATCACGTTTAGCTTTTGGATTAATTGATAAAGTCGAGTGCATCTCCTTGTTAATCCCCTAGGCGTCACCAAACAAAGTCTAACTTCTTTATCCTTTCTTCTTACTTCTAATCCTCTTCCCCGGTGGATTTATCTACTAAACCCTACGTAAACCTACACTTTACATCCACTTCATCTCTACAATTCATCCTCTCCATCGTTGTTGCTTGCCTCCACAAGTAACAACATCACTATCATTCAGTTCCCCAGTTACTGTCCAGTCTTCCACCGCCCTCCGAGTTCCCAAACTCGGCCAATTCTTGAGAAGGCCGACTCCCTACGAGATCTAGATCGCTCCAGCAAGTCATTCTTGACCTTTTCAAGGCCAGGAACGCATCAAGGGAGGGGAGACTTAATCCTGCTGGATCGAGTCATGGAGTTCATCGCCTCCAACTGTATCCTGTTTAGTCATAATTTCAGCCTCCTGGTTCTCAGTAACGCCATCCTCTCTGTTAATAAGATTGCGAGTAGCACCAGGAGGCTCATGTTCAGTACCGCCCTTATGTCGATCCACTCCCAAAAAATTAGGCCCATTAGAGAACGGCCCAAGCCTGTTTTCTGGGTTGACACTATGGGCCACACTTCTTCAAGGAACTGGCCTCTTTGAAGAATCGTAATTTTGGGCTGCTCCCAAGAAGCCCATGATCTCTTAGTAGGGCATATGTCACTATCCTCCCCAAGTTCAATGGGTTGACTGGACCCAGACCTTTTCCTAAACTTCTTCTTAGCCTTTTTTCTGTTCCTATTGTTGCCCATCTGATCCTTGGTTTTTTCTCCAAAAAGGTTCTTCTGGTAAGCTTTTCCTAACACAGCCGGTTCTTCTCTCTGAATAGCTTTCCCCTTTTCACGCCATTCTATCTTTGTCCCCTTCACAATCTCATTTCTGGTTTCTTTCTCCTGACCCGAAGTTTTTCCGGTTAGTTGGTTTTCCCTCTTTGGTGATGGCTCCAAATTTCCTTCTGCACACCCGCCCTCTTCACATGTCTCCGGCAGGTCATACCGTCCCGATCTCGAGGCAGTTTTCAACGGTTTGGATGGGCCGGAGGAATTAGGGTTAGCCCAGGATTTGTTACCGTTGGAACGCCGTCTAGGTTTAGGCACCATCCAACCGCCGAATTTTTCGTCGTCGGCCGGCGTCCTTCTCTTTGGGTCGAAAGCTTTTCCACTGTTTGCATCCGCTTCCTTTTGTTTAGCAGCGTTGCTGGGCAGGACTGGACAAGCAGGTTGAAAATGTCCATATTTGCCACAGTGGAAGCAAATTGAATGGAGGTTCTCATACTCAACCAGGTAACGGACTCCATTAATGAAGATGGAGCCTTTCAAAGCTTTGGTGAGATCAATTTCAATGGAAATTCTAGCAAATCTGCCTCTGTTGATTTGCAAAGTTTTTCTGTCCACTTTGATCTGTTTGCCGATCCCTGTCGCAACATGTAACAAAACCCCTTCCTCATACAATAGTACTGGGAGATTAAGTATTCTCACCCAAACAGGAGTAGTACTTACCGGTTCCGTCTCAGGGTTGAAATCTGGCATCCAAGGCTTAAGCACAAGGTAGTGGCGAAAGATGGTCCACGGCCCTCCAGTTAAGACTGCTATGTAGTCTTCCTCCTTGAAGAATTGGATCATGTAGTAACAATTTTGGAGGTCTATCAGGTTGACTCTTCCTTGCGGCTTCCATAACTCTTGAATTTTTCTTCTCATAATTTCATAGGGCACCATGGTGCCCAACGTCTTCACAACGATGGTGAGAGTCCATGCCTCATCAAGCACTCCCAACACTTCTTGTTCAATGGTTATAACAGGGTCTCCCTCGTCACCATTCGGGAAGGTCACACATATTTTCCCTTGGAGAAAACTGTCTTGTAGGATAGGCCTGAGATCCTCCTCTTCTTCATTACCCTCTACTTCCTGAGCATCGGCTTCAGTAGGCTCTGCGGAAGCTGTGGTTTCTTCTGGTTTCGTCTTCTTTTCAGTGCCCACGAGCACCTCTTTCCAAGACACCTGACGGTGGTCTCCTTTCTCCCCATTAGTGCTCATCGTTGCCTCAGCAGAACTAGCCTCTTCCACCATGGTAGTGTCATTTAACACTCGGTCTTGTTCATTTCCTTCCGGTGGCTGTTCAGTGTTGGGGGCTTCCACCGCCATCTGCATATCATCGTTAGTGTCTTCTTGTGTTTTTGTTACAACTTCGGGGGTTGGTGAGGCCATGGCCCCACCAACGGTGGTGGTACGAGAATGAGTCAGGTTCTCTCACGAGAAAATGGATTCTAGAGAGAGGAGAAAGCTTTTTCTCTGTTTTATTACCAAAAGATTTACTATAGATTTGAACTTTTTCCGGAAATTTTATAATTTGTGGATAATGTTTTTGAAGTTATGGAAATGATTTATCTTACATAATCAATTTACAAGAGAGAGGTGTATTAGGTCACCAAACCAGAAATGCGCAACAGAGAAACTGGGATCTTGATGATAGGCAAGAATGGGGCCACCATGCAATTGCAACCCAGCTGACTCATCTCAAGGATTTGATGTATGAAGATATTGATTATCCGCTCACTTGCGCCTTTATTGAAAGGTGGCATCCGGAAACAAACTCCTTTCACATCCAGAAGGTGATGGGGCTTCCTATGCACGGGAAGCCTATGGTGACCGACGCCACAACGGGTTTAGGGACCAACACCAAAAAGTAAAATTTAAGGAGCACTGTGAGAGCCTAAACGAACCCCAAGTACATGGGTTGGGCTATGACTTCCACTTGTTAACTTCCACTGTCTTCATAGACAAGTCGCAACACATGGTCCCTCTTACATTTGCTGCATTTCTGGGGAGTTGATACGCTGCACTTTGTATAGCGTAACTAGGGATTATTACATTAGTTTAGGAGTATTATCATAAGTATTTGGAGTTATTGTTATGTTCTGAGTTGTTTACGAAGAAGTGAAGAAATGAAGACCAGAACCGAAGAAGAAGAGGATTAAAGATTGAAGACATGAAGACTTGAAGACATTCTACGGAGCAGCGGCGATCGCCACCATCACTATGGCGATCGCCATTCTTCAACAGAAGCTTTACATGAGTTCGAGAGATCATGGCGATCGTCATGACTCTACGGCGATCACCATGGGGCGACAGAGACCACGGTCGAGCTTTACATGAAGACCGCGATCGCCAGGCATCTATGGCGATCGCCACAACAAGGCCGAAGACATTCCGGACTTTCCTTATTTTCCTTTGTTTGTTTTATTTCTTTTTCCTTATTTTATTATTTCGTTTAGGATATATCTTTTACCATATATTTTTAGGGTTAGTCTCTATTTAAGGACCCTAGTTCTTTCTATCTTTATCATCATCTTTTCCATCAGACAATTTAGTTTTGCAACCATGAGCAGGAACTAATCTCCATTGTTTTACTTAGCGGTTGAAACCTTCAGTTATTAAGTTGTGAGATTCTAAACTCTTGTTCTTTTCCTATGGGTTTGTATTAATTCTCTTGTTCTTCATCTATTGATTTCTATTAGTTTTGCTAGCTTGATCACCTAGTTTGATTGATAGTTTTATATTGCTAGACTAGGAATATACGGTGGAATTCCTTGTCATTGTAGCACTCATATCTGCATGATCTGGTAGTTGATTGATTTTATGAAAGAGAATTGATTGCATGTTAATACTTGACGGTTGTAAGTTATTGCATGCATCCTTATGATTCATGTGCCCTTTGCTGCTATTTCATCTAATCTTGAGAGGTTTCCCTGATTGCTGAATAGTAAGTATTATCAGGACCGGTTGGCCTGCTGATATATTAAAGATTGTAATAGGAACATTCCCTAGGATTGAATAGAACTTGAGATAAATCTATGATCAACTTGATTGACTGTTGTGTGGATACTTGCTAGGTGAAACCCCTTCTCATCATATTCTCACCCAAACTTCCTCTGCTTGTTACTGGTTACTTGTGTGTTCTTGCAATCAAAACTCCCCCTTTGGTTACTTGTTACTAGTTGATATTTCACTTGACTTCATTGATTTGGTGTTTTGATTCTCTTGGGTTCGACCTCTACTTACTTGTTATACTCTAGTTAGTGTTTAGGGTTTTCTTTGATTTGGCACTACGACTTTAGCCTCATCAAATTTGGCGTCGTTGCCGGGGAATTGAAATTTTTCGAATTCTGTGTTAATTGTGAAATTATCAACTGTTTGGCGTGAACCTTTATGGTTCAGACCCGTGCTACTGATTCATCTCTTGTTGCCTTTGACCCAGAGATTGAAAGGACATTCCTTCGGAACCAAAGAGCAACTCTGAATCAAGAGAACGAGATGGGTGATCGACATGGACCGCCATTGCCTACTATGAGGCAACTCACTGCCCCAGACTTAAACCAACAACCTTTGGTAGTGAGGTTTCCTGAGATTGAAGAAGGTGTGAACTTTGAACTAAAAGCTGGTTTAATTCATGAGCTACCACACTTCCATGGCTTAGCAGGAGAAGATCCCAACAAACACTTGGCTCAATTCCATGCCATAAGTTCTAGTATGAAGCCAAGAGGTGTTACTGAGGAGCAGGTCATGCTGAGAGCTTTCAGATTTACTCTGAAAGACGTTGCGAATGATTGACTCTATTATCAAGCTCCAGGGAGTATTGATACATGGGCTAAGATGAAAAAGGTCTTTTTAGAGAAATATTTTACAGCCACAAAACTTAGCAGCTTGAAGAAGGAGATCACGAATCTTCAACAACATTCAACTGAGAGTCTCTATGAGTATTATGAGAGATTCAAGAAGCTTTGCTCAAGCTGCCCATTCCATAGTTATATTGACCATGATCTTCTTATGTACTTATTCAGTGGGCTGATTGATGAGGATCGTCGAATGATAAACGCATCTTGTGGAGGTAATTTTCTGAAACTAACTATACCTCAGGCCACTAAAATGTTTGAAGGGCTCGCTGAGAGTTCAAGGCAGTTTGGCAGTAGACAGGGATCCCACTCAGCCAAAGCAATTAATTCAGATCAATTACAGACTGACATGAATGAGTTGAAAGATATGATGAAGTCTTTTATGCTGAAAAGTGATTCCCTCCATGATCCCAATGCTGAGGTAAACGCTGTTGGTGGATGGCAACCAAGGCCAAGGTATGATTCCCATAATATTAATTATCACCTAGACCTCAAAATTCTATGACTGTTGAAGATATGATCAAGTCCTTAGCTCAGACTGTGATGCAACAAAACGCTAAGACAGAGTCAAGCATCCAAAATCTTGAAAATCAGTTGGGACAGATTGCTCAAGCTGTGAGTAAATTAGAGGCCAGAGAACCAGTAAGAAACCCGAGAGAGAACGTCAGTGCAGTGTTCTTGAGAAGCGGAAAAACTTATGACGACTGTTCTGTGCCAAAACCGCGATCGCCAGATCTGAGTGGCGATCACCATGAGATTACAGAGAGCAAAACAGGGTCTGCATCCCGACCGCGATCGCCATGCCATCCCAGAATCTGAGGTGCAAAATCATCCGCGACCGCGATCACCAGTTGTTGATGGCGATCGTCGGGAACCCCCTGAGTACATTGACGATTATGTTCGCCCGAATTTTCCACCTCTATTCTCTCAGAAGCCTATTGCTCCCTTTCCCGAGGCATTGAAGGAAACTCGAAGACTGGATGACGACAAATAAATCTTCGAAACCTTTAGTAGGTGTGAGATAAACATTCCTTTGCTCAAACTTGTTAAGAGTATTCCTAGATTTGCTAAGTTTTTGAAAGAAGTTTGCACCATAAAGAGGAATCAAAACCTGAAAGGAAAGAAGAAAGTTGAAATAAGTGAACAAGTTTCTGCTGTGTTTCAAAAACGCATGCCTAAGAAATGTGGTGATTCAGGCATATTTAGCATTCCATGTGTGATTGGTGAAACTAAATTTGACAGAGCCATGCTAGATTTAGGTGCATCAATCAATGTTTTGCCTTACTCTTTGTATGAATCACTAGGCTTAGGACCTTTGCATAAAACAGGAACTGTTATTCAACTTGATGATAGGTCTACTGTGTACCCGAAAGGGGTTGTTGAAGATGTTCTTGTTATGGTTGGTGATCTGATTTTTCCTGTTGATTTCTTTGTGTTGAATATGGAGCGTGCTAATAATGTCACACCTATACTGTTAGGTAGACCTTTCATGAAAACAGCACAAACGAAAATTGATGTTAATAGTGGGACTCTCTCTATGGAGTTTGATGGGGATAAGGTGGAGTATAATATTTATGACATGGATCCCATTGATAAGAATTCTCTATGTGTTATTGATGTGATTAATCCTACTTGTAAGGGTGAATTACAACCTATTTTAGAGAATATCTTAGATCCCCCAAAAGTAGATATTGCTTTGTCTACTAATATGCCGGAGTGTCAGGCTAAGCCAGAGCCTAAAGGTAAGCTCTCTTCACATCCTTTGGGCAATCGCCCTTCATTACTGACCTCGCCAGGCGAGATACCATTGATGTCTAGTGTGCAGGCACTTGACATTGAGCTTAAACAGCCGCCTGATACGGTCAAGGAGGAGAAAGTGAATGAAACCACCTTCATTGCTAAAGACAAGGTGGTCAAGGTAAGAGGGACTAGATTCAAGGCGTTCCATGAGTGGTTCAAGAGAGAATTCAGACAAGAGACTGTTTTTACAAAGCCAAATGGCGTTAGTTAAATCTCTTGAGTTTCATGTCGAGCCACGACATAAAATAAGGATCTACTCGGGAGGCAACCCGAGGTTTGAGTTTGTTTTTATTTGTTTTTGTTCAGTTTAATTTTCTTTTTAGTTTTTCTATAGACAGGAGGAAATCACCAAAGCTTAGGGTCAGCTACAGTCAGTAGCCAATCTCGCTGTAAGTCTTCTCTCCCGTCTAAAAAAAAAAAAAACCGAAAATCTGAAAATCATTCCGAGAAAAAAATAATATATCGGATTAAAAAAAATGAGAGAAAAGAAAGTAAGGAGTTGTATTACATCAAGTTTGGTTTCATTAGTACTATCATTCTAGATCTACATTCGCTGGAGCTTAGCTTGTTGGTGACCATGTTCTTTGCAAGGAGTTGATTTGTTAGGGTCACCTTCTACATTGGAGGTATTCTTTCTTTTTCTTTAGATGAGCTATGCATTATTGGATTACATTTAGTGCTCATCTAGTTTCTCATTCTACCACACTTTGAGTTTTATTGGAGGAAGGTCATCCGACCTTGTATGTGAGTCTTTTGTCTCCTTCCCTGGGTTCGTTTTTATGTCTTCCATTTCATTGAGGACAATGCAATGTTTAAGTATGGGGGAGGAGAATGTATTCACATGTAATTATTTGGGTGTTGGTTGTATCAGCATGAGCTTATTGAATCTATATTGTATGAAAAAGCCACAAAAAATTGAAAAAAGGCATACAAAATCCTTGGATAGCAAGATCTATGCAATAAGAAGGTGGCTTGACCGGCATTAGGCTGGGGCAAAAATAAGTCTTGAGTGATGTGAGTTTTGTGAGCCTGGAACAATTATTGAGTGGTTGGGATGAAAACCCGAAAGGGCGCCCAAGCAAGATGAGTGTTATAAAAAAAAAAATTGAGTGTTTTAGGATCATTATCATCTTGGCGTATGGAGACATAAGAAGAAGGCGTATAGGAGGATTCGAATAGGCCACTTGGAGGAATAAGGTGTAGTTCTGGGTATGTGCTTATTTTATCACATTGTTCTTGATTATTGTTGTTGTGTTTTGTGTGTTTTGGAGGAGTTTATTGGTTATGTAATCACTAGGAGATATTCTTGTACTTCCTGAGACTTTGAACATTTCATTGTAAGGGTAGCTTTTCTGTAAGTTACTCGGGACGAGTAAAAGTCTAAGTATGGGGTATTTGATACGCTGCACTATGTATAGCGTAACTAGGGATTATTACATTAGTTTAGGAGTATTATCATAAGTATTTGGAGCTATTGTTATGTTCTGAGTTGTTTACGAAGAAGTGAAGAAATGAAGACCAGAACCGAAGAAGAAGAGGATTAAAGATTGAAGACATGAAGACTTGAAGACATTCTGCGGAGCAGCGGCGATCGCCACCATCACTATGGCGATCGCCATTCTACAACAGAAGCTTTACAGGAGTTCGAGAGATCATGGCGATCGCCATGACTCTACGGCGATCGCCATGGGGCGACAGAGACCACGGTCGAGCTTTACATGAAGACCGCGATCGCCAGGCATCTATGGCGATCGCCACAACAAGGCCGAAGACATTCCGGACTTTCCTTATTTTCCTTTGTTTGTTTTATTTCTTTTTCCTTATTTTATTATTTCGTTTAGGATATATCTTTTACCATATATTTTTAGGGTTAGTCTCTATTTAAGGACTCTAGTTCTTTCTATCTTTATCATCATCTTTTCCATCAGACAATTTAGTTTTGCAACCATGAGCAGGAACTAATCTTCATTGTTTTACTTAGCGGTTGAAACCTTCAGTTATTAAGTTGTGAGATTTCTAAAATCTTGTTCTTTTCCTATGGGTTTGTATTAATTCTCTTGTTCTTCATCTATTGATTTCTATTAGTTTTGCTAGCTTGATCACCTAGTTTGATTGATAGTTTTCTATTGCTCGACTAGGAATATACGGTGGAATTCCTTGTCATTGTAGCACTCATATCTGCATGATCTGGTAGTTGATTGCTTTTATGAAAGAGAATTGATTGCATGTTAATACTTGACGGTTGTAAGTTATTGCATGCATCCTTATGATTCTTGTGCCCTTTGCTGCTATTTCATCTAATCTTGAGAGGTTTCCCTGATTGCTGAATAGTAAGTATTATCAGGACTGGTTGGCCTGCTGATATATTAAAGATTGGAATAGGAACATTCCCTAGGATTGAATAGAACTTGAGATAAATCTATGATCAACTTGATTGATTGTTGTGTGGATACTTGCTAGGTGAAACCCCTTCTCATCGTATTCTCACCCAAACTTCCTTTGCTTGTTACTGGTTACTTGTGTGTTCTTGCAATCAAAACTCCCCCTTTGGTTACTTGTTACTAGTTGATATTTCACTTGACTGCATTGATTTGGTGTTTTGATTCCCTTGGGTCCGACCTCTACTTACTTGCTATACTCTAGTTAGTGTTTAGGGTTTTCTTTGATTTGGGACTACGACTTTAGCCTCATCAGGAGTGTTCAAGAGGCACGAAGTATGTCATGGGGATCTGTGGCGCTAGCATATTTCTATCGCTGCATGGGCATCAGTTCACGCCAGTAATGTGCCTTGATATCCTTTTGTTCACTCTCCTGCAAGTAAGTATTTAATTATTTAGGTTATATATTTTTCACTTTCCTAGCTTATTTCTATGGTTTTAATGCTAACTATATTTTTTTGAAATTAGGCTTGGATCTACACCTACTTCCCAACCTTTGCATATGGTGTTCCGTTAAATCCTGATTGGACTCCTGATCATCCTTATGCATTTCGGTTTCGACCAGCGAATGTGTTGCCAAACTACAACCCTCAACGAAGAAACTACAGAGCTGAACTAGATGCAATGACGGAGGATCAGGTATTTGTGTTGCATTTTATAATTTCATTTACATATAATCTTCTTGATTTAGGGTCTGTTAGGCCAAACAGTTTATAAACTGTTTTTGGTTTATAAATAGGTTTTTGTGAAAAAGCATGTTTGGTAGAATAAAAAGTATTTTTTAAAAATAAGTATTTATTTTTGGAAAACACATTTGGTTGAAAGTTGTTTCCTGCATTGTTCAAAGTTTTTAGATCTAGGGTTTCAAATTGGGGGCAAGAGTTGTAAGAAGAGATTAGTAGGAATTTGTGCAAGCTGCTAGGAGGTTGCCAAGGATGTTGGTCCGAGCCAAGTGAAGGCAAGGGTGAGGATGCTATAACTGTCGATTCAAGCCACTTGAAGGGAATGAAGGATACAAGGGTGCAATTCGACCCGTTGGTGGCTGCTATCGGTGCGGTTCGATCTGAATTGAAGTTGTTGCAGGTCTGGGTTCGAGTTGCTTAACCGCTGGAACGAAACCCTAACTCGGAACTCTACTTCCTTAAATTCATCAACGAAGGGGAAGGAGCGGAACCCCGGCGTGAAGGCCACTTCTTTTCTTCTGGGAGAGATCTGAGTGTTTGGTAAAGAGCATGAATTTGGGTTGGAGAGGAGAATTGTGTTTTTGAGAATGTACGAACAGAGGAAGACTAAAGAAAGAGGTAGAAGATGATGGGCAAGGCAAATGTTAGCTCAAAAAATATTTTTGCTCCAAAATGTATAAAAAATAATTAAATTGGCACAAATTTCTAAACTTAAAAAACCTGTTTTCCAAAAAAAAACTGATTTTAAACCAAAATCGGTTTATAACCTGGTTCACCAAACAAAGCCTTAGTTTTAAATGTTGTTGTTTTTCATTTAGATTAATTAGGGTCGTGTATACTGCAAAAATAATGGACCTCAGAATTGTGATGAGTTCCATTATTTCCCTGCAACTATGTTAGTGTTACTACAATGTCACGTATGATTTGTTTATAATTTATATGATTTTGAGTTTTAAATGTTGTTGTTATCTTTTTAGTTTAATTGGACTCCGTATGGTCACATCGACTTCACTCACCCTGCCTATGCTCCGACTCTATTTTTCGGGGTGCTGAATTGTATGGACATAACCGAGCCCCACCATCCAGATAGGTCACCTAGGCAGTTTGGTCGGTTGCAGACGATTCTGAGGCCTCCAATTGCACCTCTGAAAGCATGGAGGAAGACCAAGACTAAGTCATATGTGGTGCAATATGATAAAGCAGCGTGGAGTTGGGAGGGGATGGATATCCACACTGTTAGCTTTGATGTGATGGGACAACCTGCGTATCCAGCTTGGCAAGCTGTTGCAGATTATCTTTATTGGTACGTCCCCCGGACTCATCGATTTGTGACACCCAGCAAACACGCTAGCTTGGAAGCAGTACATGTAATACATTTATCTCATTTAACTTGAACTTGAGAATTTTCTTCAAGTTATGATTTAAGTTAAACATTATGCAAATAGTTGATTTTCTTTGTTTGATTTTATTTGTAGGTTTTTGATAGGGTCTACACGAACTTGCAGCCATATTCAACTACAGATGTCCATTCTTTTCACGATATGCAGGCAACAATAAATGATTGCCTTTATGATATTGAGTCGTGGAGAAGTGTGAATCAAAACAAGGGATGATCTTGTTGGAGTGGATTGATTGTTTTTGCTGAACTGTTTGTTTTCAGATTTTCAGGATTTACGATTTTTCGTACGGATTGTTTGCTTATGTTGTTCGATTGTTTGTTAAGATTGGTTTGTGTTTGAACTTTTCATTTCAGATTAGCGTACGGTTTGTTATATTTTAATTTTAGGGGTGCAGGAGATATAAACTGCATTCTGTATGCAATGGGCTATTCCACACGTGACGTATAGAATATGTCCATACGTGATGCATGGGTTAATTCTGTACATGACGTATGGAATAGATTCATACGTGATGTGTGGAATGCCAAACCTAGTAAAACATCGTCTATAAATTCACTGCCTTAGGATACCCTTTCCACTCATTCAGCTCTCATTTTCATTGCGCCGTAACCAAATTAGGTTTGAAGTTCTTAATTTGTATTTGAAACTCCATATTTCACATTTTGTTTCTTACTTTCTCACTTGTATTCTTACATTGTATTACAGATTGTCAACCAACATGGCATCATCATCATCCTCCTCAGTACCACCAAAAGGCAGCATTATCGAGTGTCCGATGAAGAGGTGCAACGAACGTCTCACGGTTTTCAGTGGTTATGACAAGATGACACCAGACCAGTATGGTCGGAGGTTTGTTACATGCAAATGTAACTTCAGGTTCATGTTTCTTGATCTAGAATATGACCCTCATCATCTTCGTGTCATGGCGAAATTGTTGAAGGAAAACAAGAATATGATGTACAAACTGAGAATCTTTAACAAAGAGAAAGATTTGGAAACGGCCAATTTTTTGTCAAGGAGCTCTATGAGAGTTTTGAGGAGAAAGCAGTTGATTCTGATCATGAGTAGTGTTCTTAGTATTCGGTTCCTTTTAAGATGTAATGTTAAGTGTCTTGGTGTTTTGTCTTGGTTAAGTATGTTTTAGTTTACATTTCAAAAATGAGTCTGTTTTATTTTCTAATGAATCTGTTTTATGTTGTAATGAATCTGTTTTATGTTGTAATTCAGATGTCTCCTTTTGACAAGACAATTCATATGTCTCCTTTGACAAGACAATTCATATGTCTCCTTTTGACAAGACAATTCATTTGTCTCAGTTTGACAAGACAATTCATATGTCTCCTTTTGACAAAACAATTCATATGTTTCCTTTTGACAAGACAATTCATATGTCTCCTTTTGGCAAGACAAAAATATGACTTTGTTGGTAAACTACATTCTGTATGGAATGGGATATTCCATACGTGACGTATAGAATAGGTCCATACGTGACGCATGGATTAATTCTATCCGCGACGTGTGGTTTCTTTCCATACGTGACGTATAGATTTACCTTTTTCATATAGAATGCAGAACATCCAATGGTTGATGCAAAGACAGAGCTTGATGGCAGACGAATCTGCAGGATCGAATATGTGAGGATGAAAACGTTCTCTTGGGTGGAATGAAGGTGAAGTCGATGTTGAAGGCGGATTCGTGAGGTCATTGTGGAAGACGATCGAACGAATCTTGGTCATTGACAAGTGTTGTCTTCCTTGACTCAGTCGTCAATCTAGAAAGACTCGCTTGACTCAGAATCGATAGGCAAGTGACGTCTTTCTTGACTCAGTCGTCAATCTAGAAAGACTCGCTTGACTCAAACTAACCTAAGAAATCCACCTAGGGTTCTTTCGAGGTTTGGAGGCAGAGATATGGATCACCAACACTCGTTCTCACAAGTTGAATCAAAACACAAGAAATCCACTTGAATTCAAATCCAACCAAAGCTACATCTAAACAACGTCAAAACTAAAAAGTGATAATAATTCTCAATTTGTCTAATCTGAGCAACATGCTCTAAAAACCAACTTAAATATGAAAATGTCTCAAGGGTAAAATATTAATGTCTCCTTAGCCTTCATCTTCTTGGGTCTTCTTCCTGCTAGGCCCAAAAGGGGTCATCTTCTCCTTATGGCCGATCGGCCCACCTGTCTGACAGCCTTGTGTTGTTCCTTCTTCTTCAATGATATCTGTGATTCGAACCGACGTAGTCCTGCGTACATCATCCTCCCTCTCTTGAAAATGATTCGTCCTCAAATCTGCAATAGTAACTGAAAAAACAAAAAATACCATGCACTCTCGAAAACACCCCAGTAATGGATGCTAAGAGGTAAGTCTGCACGGTCTAGCTTACGACCTGAGTGCACGAAAAACAACTGTAACGGGCTGCAGCTCTTTAACTTCACCACATCTCTAGTTGGATCACTTATGAGTATTATCTTGGAGAACTTCCCCAAGGCGTCACAAAAATAAAGACTAGCAATTTGACCAAGAGAAAGCAGAGACGACAAGGTGATACCGAGTAAGGGAGTAGGGGTAGGTACCTCCGGAGAAAGGCTAGTTGCATGAAACTAGTCGTGAGGGAGAGGAAACTTACGTCGTGGCTGCTCAAGACAACGAACCAGATTGATGCCTGCTCTCTCCATTATACGACTCATAGAGAGGAGCACAGAAACGTCCTTCTTGCTCATAGGAGATAAACGAACACGGCCTCCATTGTGAAAAACATGGTACTGATTCTGGCGCCCGTTATGCAGAACATATCTATCAAATTGCCACGGGCGTCCCAATATCACAGTGATATCCATCCAAACTGATATTGAACTCAGCTCCCTGACTCACCTTCACGTTGAATTCGTGACAAATCCAACCCGCTGATATAGTCTCACTCAATGCATAAGTAGGAAGAGATAACTTTGAGACAACAGCTGCGCTCACCACACTACGCTCACATCCACCGTCAATAATAGCAAGAAAGGGTGTCGGGTACGTACCAATGAAAATCTCGTGGTAAACAGCAAGGGTACATTGCGTTAGTTTAATTGGTGGGATTTCAACTCGCTGCTCAATTCTCTCCATCTCCCATTCCATTATCTCACCCATCAGCTCTAGATGATCCCCATTGTCTCCCATGCCCTCTTGCTTATCCCTACTGCCAGCAGTGTCCTCTAGGGGTCCCTCTTCTGTATCCATGGTGTCTTCGGTATAATCCATGGATCCCTCAAACGGTACAGCCATGCAAAGAAAAGACTCACCTTTCACATCAGCAGCTGCAAAATGAACCTCATCGATCTGGTCACTCGGCTCCTCCTTGAGTTCTTCCTCATCAACTTACTCGTACCCGCCGTTTTCGTTCAAGAGCTCGACTCGTTGGTTTGGACAACTACGAGCCATATGCTCTTTACCACTGCACTTGAAACAGGTGATATCTCTAGCCCTCGTACCCTCCTTAGGCGGTTCATCAGTCTTGGTTGTCGACTTTGCTGTCGGATCTGCAGAAGCTGACGGACGGCTGCTGCTAGATGACGAAGTCGACCAGCTCCTATTGCCTCCCGGTTGTCGTCTCTTAGGAAGAGACTCTAAAACTTGAGTAGCATAGTGCATGACACTCCAAATAGCAGCCTCTGGTCCAAAATATTGATTCCGAACAACAGACCCGACATCATCATTCAACCCATTAATATACTTTGAAACGAGGTACCTTTCAGGGAAAGACACGTTTGATCGGGCGATAAGTTGCTTCAACTGATTGAAATACTCTGCCGGCAAATGAGCTCCTTGCCGAAGTCGTTCAAGTTGACCTTGAACGATGTCAACGTAATTGCTCGGGATGAACCGTTTCCTCATTGCCTGTTTCAGCTCTTCCCACGTCTCAACTGGATGCTCGAAACGATGCGCTCTTTCAACCTGCTCAGCTCTCCACCAAGTCAGGGCAAAGTCTGTAAAGTGGATAGTTGCCATAGCCACCCTAGTGTGCTCCGGGTACTCACAGAACTCAAATATCTGATCAGTTCGGGATTCCCAACTGATGTAGGCTTCCACATCTCACGTACATGAGAAGCGGTCGATCTGCACCTTTGCCTGAGGATGGGCTGCTGGCCGTTTTGGTTGTTGATCGACTCCCTGATGTGTCAGGACTCCTTGTCTCGGCTGAAGGTAGCCAAGATTCTGTTGCCTGACTTGTCCACGGTAATCCCCACCCAGTGGAACCTGATTGGCATTCGGGAATTGCTCTCTTGGCTGCATCTGCATGAACTCCAGTTGCCCGAAAGTGCGAGTACGTTGAAGAGGGGTATGTTCAACGACTTGCTCTGCATAGGTCGGGAATGGTGTCGACTCGCGTGCCTGAAACACTGGACGGTCTCTTGTTGTATGCCCGTCGACGTCATTCAGAGGTTCATAAACCACAGGTCTGTTCGACCCTCCTGTTTGTTGCTTCCCTTGTTGACGGTCAATGGCGTCTAGCACGTTAGTACTTATTTCGGCTGATAGATCTTGCTTCATCTGCTGGATTAATTCTCGCAAGGCCTCTTGCATCTCAGTAGTTACCGGTGATGCCCGCTCAGTATCTGAATTAACCATGGCTGCTTGAAAAAAATTGGAACGAAGACGATTTGTCTAGGGGGGGATGTCGGTCGGCTCTATGTTGTAGGGTTTCAATTGCTTCTTCAAATTTCGAGACTTGCTTCCCAAGAATAAAATCCCTACAAGAGAATAAAGAAAAGAAATAAAATCTAGAATATCTAAAAGGAATTAAAAGAAAATAAGAAAATAAAAGAAATTCCCAATATGTTTAGATAAGATCTTACCAACTTGGTAACAACTTATCTTCCAAGTAAAGAATATCTTCTATTTTTCTAAAAGAAAGGAAAATAAAACAAATAACAAGATTTGGTAACAAGAAAGATCTTCCCCTTTTATTTTTTCTATTTTTGGAAAATTGATAGGGGGAAGGGGGAAGGGCCACTCGGCCGGCCCAAAGGCCAGCCCGCGCCCGGCTGCGCGCGCGCCTCGGTTTCCCTGCTCCCGTCGGTGCGGTGGGCTCCGCCTTGCCAACTTGGCGATTCCTCTCCTAATCTTCTCCTGCAAGATTTGTTAGCCCCTTGAAATAAAAGAGACAAATTAGGTTAACGTTTAATCTCGCAGCCCTAGGCTCGAAATTCCTCACGCTTTCCCTTTTAAGAAGGTTCTCTCTCGGTTTGGGCTCGGGATGAGGTTCTGGCTAAACCAGGATTTTCCAAAAAGTCCAAAGAAGACTCGTTGAGATTATTCTTAAAAGAATTTTTTAACAAAAAATTTCGTAAGAAAAACGAAAAATGCAAGAATTAACTCAAAAATCTCTAGAGCCGCCCCGGGCGGAAAACGCTAGGGCGGAGTTCGAGGCTACTAGCCCGACTCACTTGATTGACCCCTTGGACTTCTCATGGCTACTTGCCCGGGTCCTGCTCAACCTAAATGAAACAAGGCTACTAGCCTAAAACGTTCTCGCCCTAGCCGGATTTCTCTTCCGCTAGTCGGCTTAATGAAAACTTTTTTTTATAAAAAAAAATGGCCGAATGGCCTTAAGGGTAAGGAGCCGAAAACGCTTCCCGCTTGTTTTCCCTTTTCAAAATTTAAATTAATAAAAGATTTTTTCTGATTTCCTTCCGAAAATAGTTGCACAAAATCCTAACAGAAAATCTTCAACTGATTATTCCCTTGATTTATGGGTTGGTTAGGGTAAGAAGGAATTAGGGTTTTGGGTTCTCCCTGGCCGTCCGCCGTCCTGAGGCTGAGACACCTCTTGTTTCCCTCGGCCACACTCTCCTCTCCGGCGCTCGTCACACGTTTTTTGAGGAGGTTTTGGTCGATAATTTTTTCTCACCCTCTCGGCTCAAGGTAGATCTGAACAAGACACACCCGAGTGAGTAAACTTCAAGAAAAGGGAATAAGAAACTAGAACGTTTTACCTCGTTTAGCTCTGATACCAAATGATGGCAGACAAATATACAGGATCGAATACGTGAGGCTGAAAACGTTCTCTTGGGTGAAATGAAGGTGAAGTCCATGTCGAAGGCGGATTCGTGAGGTCGTTGTGGAAGACGATCAAACGAATCTTGGTCGTTGACAAGTGTTGTCTTCCTTGACTCAGTCATCAATCTAGAAAGACTCGCTTGACTCGGACTTGATAGGCAAGTGACGTCTTTCTTGACTCAGTCGTCAATCTAGAAAGACTCGCTTGACTCGAACTAACCTAAGGAATCCACCTAGGGTTCTTTCGAGGTTTGGAGGCAGAGATGTGGATCACCAACACTCGTTCTCACAAGTTGAATCAAAACACAAGAAATCCACTTGAATTCAAATCCAACCAAAGCTACAGCTAAACAACGTCAAAACTAAAAAGTTATAATAATACTCAATTTGTCTAATATGAGCAACATTCTCTAAAAACCAACTTAAATATGAAAATGTCTCAAGGGTAAAATAGTAATGTCTCCTTAGTCTTCATCTTCTTGGGCCTTCTTCCTGCTAGGCCCAAAAGGACTCATCTTCTCCTTATGGCCGATCGGCCCACCTGTCTGCTAGCCTTGTGTTGTTCCTTCTTCTTCAGTGATATCTGTGATTCGAACCGACGTAGTCCTGCGTACATCAGAGCTTCACATTAAGTTGAACCACAAAATACCACATAAACTCCAATGCATCAAAAGATACAACCTTACAACATTAGAAGTTCATTTGAAACTCGAAATAAAATATACAATACAACATTGTTAGGAATGACAATAACTCTTGAACTAGTAATCGTTTTCATCCTCGTCTTGAATTATGACGGTATTTTTGGGTGATTGCCTTCCTCCTCTTTTCGGGGGTGTGTAAGTCGAACATCTTTGCCACACTCTGTCATACAATTTCGCGGCAGATTCTTCATAATTATGCTCCCAAAGATCATAAACAGGTGGTAGTGGACATCTATCCTTCAAGCAAATCTGAGATAGTTTTATGGAATTGCATAATTAAATTTACATGTAATGCACTAGGTAAATAGCAAGTTGAAAAAAACATATCGGGATGAAATGTTCCTCCTTTGTAAGTAGTAATACGCACACAGTTGCCATCTTGGATCCAGGTTGACCATACCAAGTCGGGAGTCTAAGAGGCAGGAATGTGTGTTTAATTTGGTCTCCTAGACACACAAAGACACAATTACATGCCGAAGCCACCAAACATCCCATTTTCGGTACGGTAAGCCACTGATGCCTTGGGGCTGGGTAGTAATCGCTTTCCCATGTAAGTTGATGTATGGCGGACTCCAATGTCGGTTTTTCTTGGCCACCAATCCACGTGCCTTCAAGTAAATGCCAAATCTCTTTAGATTTGCCTGTCATCTCTTCGCGTATGAACTTCCATTGGTCTTGGGTCCCACCTGTTTCATGAGAACCAAAAATAGTTTGAGTGGCAAAATATTTTGGAAAAGTGTACATTAGGATGAAGATAATATCGGTCACCTGTTTTCGTAGCAATAGATCTAAATCCGCAGTTTCCATCGGCTTTGATGTCAAAAAAAAACCCTGTATATATGGTCACATGCACAGTGGTAGCTTTTTTATTATACTTAGAAGGTGCCCTCATTTTTTGTGGAGCGGGAGGTGCACCAAACGGTTTAGCAACCCTTTGCTTCTTGGGAGGTGTTTCGTCCAAAGTTCTAGACTTCATCTCTTGGTCGGTGTATTCCCATGCAGACATGTTTCTTTGTGTAGATCTAGGCACTTTGTTAGGAGCTCCTTGGGGACGACCACCGGTGTGTTTTGAAATAGGCGGCTCTTTGAGAGGCGTATCCACTTTAGCTATCTTTCTGACAGATAGTGCACACTTCTCTTGATCATGCGGTGACAAGGTGTGGAATGTTTCTTCATAAAATTCATTAAATAAACGTCTTGCCACGTTTTTCTTAGTTTCAAGATGACACTGTGTATCCACTTCTTCCAAAGACAACGTACTCCAAAAAGGATGCAAAGACACAGACTGAATTGGCATTTGTTTCTTCCAACATCTCTCAAGGTCATGGACACACAGCATCCCGTCTCTGACCTTGAATGCACAATCACAATATTGTGGGTTGTACATGCCTTGTACACCTTTCTCGTATTCTTTAATTAAGATCTCCAATGCCTTGTACAAAACTTTGCACTTCACATGTACAAACAAAGATGTTTGGTGGACAAGTGTAAACGTCTTTGTTAGACTCTCGTTAAATGAACCCAATATCTCTTTTAGCTGGTTTCCTGCCATGTCACTGTATTCCTTGAACATTGTGTCAAGCCTACCTTGTCCTCCACTCAAATATGACTTCAAACAGGAATGTGCTCCTTCCACTCTGGAATTTTCTTAAAGTGTTCAAAATTTATCACAGATGGGAACTCATGAACTGCATGTTCTGTAGAATGCACATCCATACGTCGCGTATGGATGCTTACCATGCGTCACGTGTGGATTGCATTCTACAAAACTACAACTTAACAAGTGAAACTTCAATTTATGTGTACTACATTCCATGTGTCACGTGTGGAATGCTTCCATACGTGACGTGTGAATGTGCATTTTACAGAAACATTGTAAGTTGAACGTGGTTTACTGAATAAAGCTTTGTAAGTGCAAGTATAGATATGTAAATTACCTGTTTGTCGTGTTGCTTCCAAGAGTAAACACGTCATCCGTTCATGCTAACACACATCTTTCTTTGAAAGGACCAAGCCAATTGTCTCTAACATATTGTAGTACGGGAATATGCGCGTTCCAATCTCTCTCTATAGTATGCAACTTTCTTTCATATCCTTCTACGGTGGTTTCCTCGAACAAGTTGTGATAGTCGTTGGATAAGTTTTTTCCCTTTGCTTTTGATCTCATATCATGCGAAGCTTTGACCTCTATGTTTTTCCTAATATGTCGTCTACATAGAAGAAACTTTGCATTTGGAAATAGAAGATTTGTTGCATTCATCAAAGCTTGTTCACGGTCGGTAACAATGCAAGTCGGCGTTGCTCCAATTCTTCTATACATCTGATGAGGCTAAAGTCGTAGTGCCAAATCAAAGAAATAAACTCTAAACACTAACTAGAGTATAGCAAGTAAGTAGAGGTCGAACCCAAGGGAATCAAAACACCAAATCAATGCAGTCAAGTGAAGTATCAACTAGTGAACAAGTAACAAGTAACCAAGGGGGGTTTTGATTGTATGAAACACAAAAGTAACAAGTATCAAACAAGGGAGTTTGGGTGAGAATATGATGAGAAGGGTTTCACCTAGCAAGTATCCACACAACAGTCAATCAAGTTGATCATAGATTTATCTCAAGTTCTATTCAATCCTAGGGAATGTTCCTATTCCAATCTTTAATATATCAGCAGGCCAACCGGTCCTGATAATACTTACTATTCAACAATCAGGGAAACCTCTCAAGATTAGATGAAATAGCAGCAAAGGGCACAGGAATCATAAGGATGCATGCAATAACTTACAACCGTCAAGTATTAACATGCAATCAATTCTCTTTCATAAAAGCAATCAACTACCAGATCATGCAGATATGAATGCTACAATGACAAGGAATTCCACCGTATATTCCTAGTCTAGCAATAGAAAACTATCAATCAAACTAGGTGATCAAGCTAGCAAAACTAATAGAAATCAATAGATGAAGAACAAGAGAATTAATACAAACCCATAGGAAAAGAACAAGAGTTTAGAAATCTCACAACTTAATAACTGAAGGTTTCAACCGCTAGGTAAAACAATGGAGATTAGTTCCTGCTCATGGTTGCAGAACTAAATTGTCTGATGGAAAAGATGATATAAAAGATGATAACTGGGGTCCTTAAATAGAGAACTAACCGCAACATAAATGGTAAAAGAAAGATCCTAAACGAAAATAAGGAAAATAAGAGAATAATAAAAGAAATAAAAACAAAACAAAATAAGGAAAGTCCGGAATATCTTCGGCCTTGTTGTGGCGCTCGCCATAGATGTCTGGCGATCGCGGTCTTCATTCAAATCTCTGCCGTGTTTCTGTCGCCCCATGGCGATCGCCATAGAGTCATGGCGATCGCCATGCTCTCTCGAACTCCTGAATGCTCCTGTTGTAGAATGGCGATCGCCATAGTGATGGTGGCGATCGCCGCTGCTCCGCAGAATGCCTTCGTCTTTATGTCTTGAATCTTTTATCCTCTTCTTCTTCGGTTCTGATCTTCATTTCTTCACTTCTTAATAAATATCTCAGAACATAATAATGACTCGAAACACATATGATAAGACTCCTAAACTAATGTAATAATCCCTAGTTACGCTATACAAAGTGCAGCGTATCAACATCTCTTGAAGTTGTTTCATAGCCCACAAATAATGCTCTTTAGTCTTGCCCTCAAGAAATGCCCCGCAATCTACAAAGTTCCTCCATGTAGAAGTGATTCCAACAATCTCGAAAAATGACATTTTGTACCTATAAAGAGATAATTTGAAATAATATTATTGCAATGTTGTGGAAAATCATATGTGATGGTCAATAATCACACAAATTTACTTGACTGTGGCATATGTGGAGTCCATTAGAAGTACAGACGGAAATGCCTTTAGGAGCTTCATTGATTCTGGGCTAGCAAAGAACATATCACCAATATTAGACGCGTCATCCTTGCTTGGCCTATACTCCATGAAATAGTCGTCCTGTTTGCATTTGTGGAAAAACTCTTGGACAACAGTTCTTCCTTCCCTGTCTTCGACCCTCGTCTTGGCCAACAAATTGTAAACTTGTTTTTTTTGTACGGTTCTTGGGAGACTTGTTGAGCATAGTGAATATCTCATTTGGTTTACAATGAGCCGCTGTCATTTCAACTACAGTACACACTTCATCAGGCGTCATTCTCCCAACAAACGCATTCCTGAACAAGCTACTGCCAATAGGATGGTTTTGGGTACCTCTCATTACAGTAAGTCTCCAAGCCCCTCTAGGCTTCTCTAGAAGCTTTAATGCGAACCAACATCTACATTTCTTCGTCTTGATGTTTTTCGCCTCTCCCTTAGCTTTTGAGTAATTCACTCGTCCTCTATCACAGATAACCTGAAGTTTTCCAGAATGTGTTGGAGCAGGTGCTCTACTCCTTCCATGGACTATGCAGAAGTTATTGGCTTCTACAATCTTTACTGCTCAGCCACTCCCTCTTGTCTAGAGGCGAATACCAAATCATTTGTAAACGCCTCTGAGTAATCCACAGAGACATAGTGTTCTTCTTCTACTGCAATATCGAATTGTGGTGCAGTACGCAAAGGACGAAACACATTTAAGCTACTTGTGTATGAAGCTGGCCTCACCAAATGTGAAGGCCATTGCGTGTATTCGTAACCAATTCCAAAAGATCCAGTGTTGATTTCACCAAATTGTGATTGCGGTTCTTCCCATGTTGTTGCATTTACGGTCCCATATTGAGGTTGACATAACTCTTCAATACCCAAATCAAACGAAGGTATGTCGTTGATGTATGACGGAGGTTGTAAGTAGTCATTAAGAGTTATGTTGTTTAATCCAGTAAACACAAAGAAGTTCATCTATGCACAAACACAAAGATAACAAACCAGTTAAGCTTCTGTATGGAAATTCCAAACGTGACGTATGGATGCAAACCACGCGTGATGTATGGCCACAATCCACACGTGACGCATGGAATACATCCATACGTGACATGTAGAAATACAACTAATCACTAAATCAACATTACTGGATTGTCCGTATGTTTCTGATACTAAATTTGTGTTTCATTAACATTTCAAACATCATAATCACTAAATCAACATATTTTGTCATACAACTAATACATTTAACATGTGAATCCCATAAAACCTAACTAAATCAAACCCTAAAACAAAATAACACTTTAAAAATTTATATTTTAATACATTTAAAACATCATAATCACTAAAGTTAACATAAATCCACAAATCAACATCTTTTGTCATACAACTAATACATTTAACATGTGAATCCCATAAAACCTAACTAAATCAAACCCTAAACAAAATAACACTTTAAAAATTAATATTCTAATACATTTCAAACATCATAATCACTAAAGTTAACATAAATCCACAAATCAACATCTTTTATCATACAACTAATACATTTAACATGTGAATCCCATAAAACCTAACTAAATCAAACCCTAAAACAAACTAATACATTAAAAATTAATATTGTAGAAAGAATGTTACCTCATTAAGATTATAACTTGAAAATGGTGCATCTCCACCTCTTTCATTGGTGCAATCCTCTGCATTCTCCATATGGAATGAGCTTCTTTAGGATAAAATGGTGTATTTTGACCTCAAGTTTGTTCAACAATGAAGTTAAATGGGTTTTGGAATTTGAATATGGAAAGAAAGAAAGATAATAGGGGTATCAGTAGGTGTTATGGAAATGGTTAAAATATAAATAGAGTTATTACAGTTTGGTGAGACAAGACGTTCCTGCAGGACTGAGTTTTGAAAAGAAATTGCATACGTGACGCATGGTTGGTGTCCATGCGCAACGTGTGGTTCTATTCCACGCGTGACGGGTGGTTCAATTCCATGCGTGACGTGCTGAATGGCATATGATCCCTTGGATGATTAGTAATACTTATGTGTATAGTATTTGCAAACAAAATCAAATTACATATTGCCACAGGTTAGAGAGTTACGTCACGTAAGAAGTCCAAACAAAGGATAAGCTACTTTACAAGCTAGTAGTTGTTATTGGGAGTTACCCACATGGTTAAATATCCCTAATAGGCATTGAAAACAAGTTTTATTCGGACATCGTTTGAGTGTCATTTCGCCAAATTGGGCCTTAAGCCCATTTAAGGCCTTTTAGGCCTTTTAGCGTTTACGTGCCTCATTTTGTGTGAGCGAGACCTTGTTGCTACTTAATATCCTTAATAACAGTAAGATGTATAAAAATAATTTTTTCAACAATAATCAATGTCAATGTTGTAGACTATATATATTGCGACAAGTTAGAGAGTTATGACTAGTATGTTTTTTACAAAGGAGGCGTGTTTGTGCCTATAAATACCACTACGGTTGCGACGTGTTCATAAGGTCAACGCGTTGGAATGTACATGAAGACGGGGTGACCAACAGAAGACGTCCAAGCAAGTAACATGATCGACGACATCACGAAGTTAAGCACGGAGTACTCTTTTTACTCTTCTCATGGTTTTTCCCACGAGGTTTTCCTAAGAAGAGGTTTTAACGAGGCTCCCAAGGTCATTCATCACCGTGACACAATCAACTACGAGTTCCCTTGATTATCTACGAGGTCCCAAGGTCACCTACGTGAAGATTAAGTACGTCGACGAGAAGAGCTACGCGTAGACGACGACGAGTACGAGAAAGAACGAGTATGAAGGCGTCGTCGAGATCAAGATAAAGTCGGCTGAGTATATTTATGTCTTTTATTTAATATTCCTTATGTAAATAGTAAAATAAATAGTAAAAGATATTAGAAAGAATATCTTTTAGAAAGAATATTTTTTACCATGTTTTATATTAGGTTAAAGATATAAGGAAAACGATAAGATTCTTTCCTTAAAGATAGAACTAGGGTTTGCCTATAAATAAAGGGCTCCCTTATCATTGTAAGAGAGGATTTTTCCCCAAGTAATACACAAGTATCTCGAGTTCTCTCTCTCTTTTATCAATGGTGTTTTATAGATGAAGTGTTTGCACCGTCAAGTTTGATCTTTGCCCTACAATTGCTTAGTTATCATTTCGTTGGTAATTTCGCTACAAACAAGGCGCTACTATAAAAGTTAGAAGTTGTGATTGGGAGTTACCCACATGGTTAAATATCCCTAATAGTCATTGAAAACAAGTTTCATTACATTGGGACATCGTTCGGGGGTCGTTTGGCTAAATTGGGCCTTAAGCCCATTCAAGGCCTTTTAAGGCCTTGAAGCGTTTACGCATAGTTTCGAGTCCCGGTTTGTGTGTGTGGACCTTATTGGGACTTTATATGTCTAATAACACTATTCTGTATAAATTTTTCAAACATAAGAAAACATCAATGTTGTTGATCATATATATTGCAACAAGTTAAGCTTGTGATGAGTAGTTTGATGTTTACAAAGAAGGTGTTACCTGAAAATTAAACGGTTTTGATTGGGAGTTACCGACATGGTTAAGTATCTCTAATAGGCATTGAAAACAAGTTTCATTCCATTCCGACAAAGTTTTGACGACGTTATGTCGAATTGTGGTTTTAAAGCCTTTAAAAACAACACTTAAAATGAATTATTTTGCACACATAACTACAAATACATTGAAATGGATTACATAAGCAAAAAACATTGTAACAATCCATACGTGACGCATGGAATAAATCCATACGTGACGCACAGACACAATCCATACGCGACGTATGGATTGTTTTGGCTATATAAGGCCCAACATCGAAACTCTACCATTTTGTTCTCTTCCTCTTTCTCTCCCACGGCGGCAGCAGCACCCCAACGCACAGAATTACTCCAAAATCAACCATTTTCAACAACTCTTTGAATATAAGGTATGTAAACATTAAGATTTCATTTTTATGGTATGATATTGATGTATATATGAGGTTTTGATGTTGTTTTGATGATATTTACTTCAAAATTCATTGTGTATGTTAATTAGTTGATTAGAAAGGATTAAACTTGTAATGTATGAATGGATTGTATTCTTTGCTGAGAGTTTCATGTTGAATTTGATATTTTTATGTGTAGATAGTGTAATTAGGGTTTTGATATTAAATTAGGGTTTTGTGAATTAGGGTGTTGAAATTTGATATTTTTTAATGAAAATATTGAGAAGTTGTTGAATGGAGGAAAAAAAATGTTGAGATTAGGGTTCTGGAATGTAGAAAACAAGTTTCGGAATCTGCAATTTCACACTTGACATGTGGATTGCAACCATACGTGACGTATGGATGGTATCCACACGCCACGTATGGAATTGCACATTCCAGAACTTGTTTTCTGCAGTCTCTGATTTATTTGATGATATACAAATTGGAATTTTGATGATATTTCATAGATTATGAATTTGATTGAGTAATTTGGTTATGTTTGTGATTATAGAGATGTCCTATTCCGATCAAAAACCTGATAATAGTACGGCGTCTAGCATGGCAGACAACTTTGCACAAATGATTGATATGCTTGAGGGAATCCAAGCGACCATGGTGAAAAGTCTTGATGAGGTTCTAGCTATGAAGATGCATCGCAAGGAGCATCGCAAACGAGAGCGAAAGTTTCAGGAGCGATGTGAACGGGAGCAGAAGTTTCAGGACTTTTGTGAACGCGAGCAACAAGAACGTAAAAGGGAGAGAGAGGAATCATCCACTAAACCAAGAATCCCAGGGTATAACGCACAACAATACAGGAACCTCTTCAGGTCGTTCAACCCTCGTCGTTACATCTTTCTTTTGAGAATTTATCGACCTTCTTTGTTTGCTTGTTCCTTTGAATGTTGTTTGTTTAGAACTAATTGGAAAGTGTTGAACCTTATTATGTTGCAAGAACTACTTATTTTTTTCTTTAGAGTGTCTATTTTGTTGTTATGTTGAAAAATGTTGAACCTTATTATATTTCTTTGTTATATGGTGCGCCATACATATTGCGACCTTTTCACCAAAAAAAAAATACATATTGCGACCTCGTTCGGTTTTCAAACTAGGTTTCACTTCAAAAGGAAGAAAACTTGATTTGAAGTTACACACATGATCAAATAGGCATTATAAGGATTTCCATTACGATAAAGTTTCGACGACGTTTTTGCCGAATTGGGCTTTATAGCCTTAAGAGCGACACTGAAAATGAGTTATTTTGCACACATAACTACAAATACATTGAATAAATTGAATATAATTACATATATCTCAATTAACATATGTAGATCCTTACGTCGAGTATGGATGATGTCAACACATCACTTATGGTTACAATCCATACGTGGCACAGACGTATTCCATTCGTGACGTGATGGCTTTTTTTGAAATGTTGCAATCGATAGACGACATACGGATTCAATCCATGCGTGACGCACGAGACTGGACGGTAAATAGCAATTTGAATGGGGGTGAATAGATAAATAGAGCATCATCACCAAGACAGGTCCCTTTCGTTTCTCCTGAAGAACTCGACTCAGCTTACAAACAAAAACCCGTCACCTCTCGTCAATCGCCTTCACGTCCTTACTCATCGATGGCATCACTTCAATCCCTCAACGTCACCCGCTCCCAAGCGTCTCCTTCCGCCTTTCTATCCCCGATCACTGCGTCGACTGCATCTTCTGTCCGTACTACCCTAAAATCGGCGAATATGCCGGATTTTACTGGCCTCGGGATCAGATCGGGGGTCTCAACTCGCAATTTCAGGCCGGCGAGGTCCGTCGCTCCTCCTTCTCGGAGAATTGTGTGCGAGAGTCCTGACACCGCTACACAATGTGAGTATACTTACTCGTCTAGGGATAGTCTCATTGTTAATGTCAACGTCTGTTTTCCCTCAACTTTCTTCACCTTGATTGCGGACAAGATAGACTTTTATGTAATTGGATCCAATTAGTCGTTTCTCGAATCATAAAAAGCTTCTGGAACTCAATCGAATATCCTGTTGCTGGTTTCAGCAATTGGAGTGAACTGTGCTGTTTAATTGACTGTTTCTGGATGGGATTTCCTTCCGTTTAGGTTGAACTGACATTTTGAGTTAATTGAAAGTTTTGACTTGGTGGAACTTTGTAAAAAGACAAGTCTTGATTAGTCTTAATGAATTTGATCATAGCACTTGTTATAACCTGCTCTGCGTTCAATTTGTCCCTAAACTGTAGTTGATTATCACTGTATGTTTCTTTGTTACATAAACAATGATCTCTTGGCATTAATAGATCTGAACTTACTTCCTTCAACTGCTATAATACTGAATCACTTAATCTGGCATAGCTAATTCCTCTTCAAGATAATTTGAAAGTTGCCTTCGATACATAAAAGGCCTTGATATCTGATTTTGCCAGTCTACAAGGATACATGATAGAGAGGGATGATCATACCCGTACCTACTTGTTGATCATGTACTTTTGTTGGAGAAATACTGAATCTAGGCACATTGGAATTCAGAAGTTCATCTGGCAATGATTGATGACACAGGATCAGCTGTTTCATATTTGAACTGGTTTATGATATTTGAGGCGTACTCTTTTGTGGAAAATTGCAGTGCCTGCTGTTACAGATTCAACATGGCAATCCCTGGTATTAGATTCAGACCTTCCCGTTCTAGTCGAGTTCTGGGCCCCATGGTGCGGTCCATGTCGAATGATCCATCCCATAATCGACGAGCTGGCAAAGCAATATGCAGGGAAGCTCAAATGCTTCAAGGTAAACACAGATGAGGGTCCTACAATTGCAACACGCTATGGAATTCGAAGCATTCCCACTGTAATGATCTTCAAAAACGGCGAGAAGAAAGACACGGTCATTGGGGCAGTTCCTAAATCAACCTTAACCACCAGCATTGACAAATTCCTGTGAGATATGATGATGATGATGTGGTGGCTAATGGATTCAACACTGCTGTGAATGTTTTAACCAATAAAAAGCACCTGCGTGTTTCATTAGATATCATGAGTGAGTTCAAATATCTTCTTGGAGCTAGTAAGTTACTGAGCAATAACTACTCTGTGACTGTGTGTAGTTCATCAGGGTTGTCATTTACATTCAGAAAATAGTTTAGTGAGGCTTTTGGTAGCTTGTGTTTGTCGAATGAACTCTAAATGCACGTATTCTATTAAAGCAATCGAAGTGTGTTCCTCTTAAGGTCCGTTTTATATTGATATAGTCATGGGCAAATTGAACCTAAACCTTGTGAACCGGCCCTAAACCGGACCGGTCTAAACCGGTCAAACCCTGAACCGGCCTTGAACTTGAACCGGCCCGGCGAACCGGGAACACTTCATTGAACCGTCAAACCGGAGGTTCAAAGAAGGTTAACCGAAGGTTCATGAACCGCGGGTTTTACAAAAAGTTAACCGGAGGTTCAAGGTTTATAAAAAAAATATAGTGAATATTTTATGGGAGACGCTTCAACGATCAACACCGACTCTTCCGACGTGGAATCGTCTTAGAACATAGAATAGTGGGTTTATAAAAAGATAAGACAACTATGTGGGCTTTGATTCCTCTTATCCTAGTACCCGAGAGGATACGTAGGCAACTTAATACCTAAGTAAATATTAGGTGCAAGCCCTTTAATTTTTTTTCTTTTTCATGTTGAACAAAATTTGAAGTTATTTTTATTCCCTCTTTGTATGAACTATAAAGAGTTTAGTATTGTAATTTAATAATGTAATTTCATAAATCAAAGTTAATTTAAATATTATTATTATTATTTTAATATCAAGGTTCGAACCTAAACCGGCCCTAAACCGGACCGACGTTTAAACCGGCTGAAAACCTTGTAAAAACCTTCTCGAACCTGAACCGGCCCTAAACCTGAACCGGCCCGGACGAACCGGCTCTTGAAGGTTCAGGTTAAGGTTTACCTTGAACCTTGAACCGGAAGTTCATGAACCTAAACCGGAGGTTCACGATATTACTCATATGGCTATATTGATATCATCAAATATTAAGTGTGTCTATCGATATTACTCATCTATATCTGCGTTTATCGGTATGAAAATATATGGATATGAATGATATTGATATTAAAACTGTTACTTTAATATGTTCTACAAAATGAATGTATTAAACACTTCCCTCGCATCTATACACTTATTCGATATCGTGATATCAACAACAATGCCCATATCGTCGTCATCTGTATTTTTGATATGGATACCAAACGACCCAAATATCAATCTCCGTTATTTAATTTAGCGTATCTACCGCATGGGTCTCGTGATCTGTTAATTAAATGCAAGCAGAGAGATAGGCGACAGAAAATTAAATAAAATACATTAGAAGCAAATTAATTAAGGGATTAATGTGATACGAGTATTAAATTTAAATAGTACTAACACAGCTGGTGGTGGTAGATGGACCATGAATGAGGCATTGATGATGATGATCCACACGTCGGAATCAAAGTGAAGAAGCCCTTTATTTGCGTGATCTAGGTTTAAAATTGTCATTTTTAAACCCTAATTCTCTCAAAAATTCCGTATTCATATCCCCATTCTTTCTCCTATTCCTCCTCCTTTATTTCTTCTTCCTCCTCTCTGGTTTTTCGTTCCCCATTTTCGCCTTCTCGCTCGCCCTAGATCGAACAGGTATGCTTGTTTCTTCTGAATGTTTGCTGTTTGTTCATAGTTCAGATCCTCCATTCCGCAATTATAAATTATTTGCATCGTTGCTGTTAAAATGTGAAGCATTTCGCGGAAAATTTTGTATTTTGAGGCGTTCTTTGTTATCGTATTGAACATGAATCGGGATTACCTTGTCTGAATTTGGTCGCTGATGTATTCACCGGAAATTGAACACTTCCATTCTACTTTATATTATCATGAAAATCTGAATTTGTGTTCGGTTTTGTTTGATCCACCAATTATTCTTGTTGATAGATGTATCATTATCATGCTATCTCTTGTTATTCTTCCAAAATTGTGTTAGGTTTTGGTGAATGATTATTGTCACTCTTGTAAGTGCTCTAAGAACTTTGTAGTGGTTTTTTATTCAAGTGGTTGTTTTGTAAATCAAGGATAAGAACTTTGCAGATGATTTGTTTTAGATTAGATGTATTAGCCAAATAGGAGGCTTAATAAGTAATTTGTTCAGTAAATGATTATCCTGTGATGGCCAAATTAATTTAGTGCTGAATGATTATCTGAATTGTTGCAGCACAGCTTCATGGAGTGCAATCAGAACTTCCAAGAACACGAATCACAATCCCAGTACAACAACCAATCCCCACTAGATCCAAAACATAACTACACCTTATCTTCTGCAGCCGAATCTGAAAATTCAGATAACTGTTTCGATTGCAACATATGTCTAGATTCAGCTACTGACCCCGTTGTAACTCTCTGTGGCCACCTCTATTGTTGGCCATGTATAATCGAATGGCTCCATGTTCAAACCACCTCATCTGAGCCACTTCATCAAGGGCAAAGTTGTCCAGTTTGCAAAGCCACAATTTCTCATGCCTCATTGGTTCCTCTTTTTTCCCGCTGCTCGTCTTTTGCTGAACAACGAGAAAAGAGATCGCGTCTTGATAATGCCATTAGTCGTTCTGATGACAGTAATCATATGAGTGAACCTAGGCAGGTGATGATTGGTGAGATGTTTCATAGAAGGATTTTGTGGAGTTTTATGGGCTTTTTAGTTGATCCTTCTTCGAATTCGTATTACTCGGTGATTAGTAGGACGGGTAGAATGAGAAGGCAGGAAATGCAGGCGGATAAGTCTCTTAATAGGGTCTCCATTTTTCTTTTTTGTTGCTTGATCTTGTGTCTTTTCACTTTCTGATGAATTTGAGTTCTTGTTTGTATATATATGTAAAAGTCGTGAAAGCTGCAAATGATTCAACAACAGAACAATGTATGTATGATGTTCTTACATGTGTTAGAACTTGAGTGCTTTTTTTAGGGTACATAATCAAATGAGAACTTCCCTTATCATAAAAACTCATAATCATTACGGACCGTCATATATGAAAGATATTAAATCTGAAAAATAAAAAGATCGGTTAGAATAATAGAGGGGCTGGATTGGGTTTAATGGGGCTGAATATATTATTTCAGTCCGGGAGCTTAATTTGGACCTAAAATCCTGTTCGGTAGGATAGATGCTGAATGGAACTGAAAAAGAGGAAAAAATTTCAAGTCTCATCCTTGACTTATCGGGTTGAATAGAGCTGAACTGAATAAAAATATTGAAACTTCAATCTATTTACACCCGATACCCTATCTCTCTCAACCTTTCCCAACAACAATGGCGATTCCCCGTTCCTCGACATCTTCTTCTTCATCGTCTCCGACTACTCGTCGGGCGTCTCCGCTGTGTCTGCAGCTCTTCCTTCTCCTCTCTATCTCTCTCTTGAAAATAGGTTGTAGATTAAGACAAGCTTCCGTCTTTCAGCAATGGAGAACGTCTATGGCGAAGGAATCGACAAATCGGCGCCGATTTTCCTGGGAACAGGTTGCTCGAGCGCTTCGCACAACGCGGTGTGCTTGATCCAGCCCTTTGATTCTCCCTGCCAAGTTTGCCACCAGTCGTTGTCTCTTCCTCCTGATCAGAACTCTAACTACAGGTTAGCTTCAACTTGTTCTTCCTTCAACTTCTATCAATGGAGAGTTGTGGAGAGTTGTTTATATGATTGTGTGAGATTATATACGTTCGACTCAGATTATCACAAACACACAAGAATCATCACATGCAGAAGGTAAAATGACACAATGAGTTGTTAACGAGGTTCGGACTCAGCCTATTCCCCGTGGCCTCAAGATTGATGACCAAATCCACTAAGTAGGTCACAATATTACAAGAGAGCAAAGCTCTATGTTCAGATCAAGATACACAGAACAGAGACAACAAGAATCTGTAAAGCAAGAGAAGAGAAAACTCCCTAAACCAAAGCGTGTGACCAGATCTCCTCAAGACTTCAACCCGTCGAGCATCTGCGAGCTCCTCTACTCGTCAAGGCCTCCAACTCCAAGCAAGAACACAATCTGCTAGAAGTTATCTACAGAAGCAAAAGCTTTGCTTCTGTCAAGATCAAGCTCTCGAACCACCGTCAAGAACACTCAGGAAAACCCAAACCCAAAACCCTAGAAGAAGCTCTCTTTCACAGATGGAGGCGGTGAGGAAGAAGTGAGTCTGATAAGAGAGCAACAACAGGGTAGAGAGCTTAAATACCTCAGCCTCAACAAGCACACGCGGAGCCCCAGCAGCAGCCTCAGACGGGTCGGGTCGAGCACCTGGGCCACAGCTGGTTACTGGGCTTCAAACAAATGATCAAGCCCAATTACAGATTAAAGCCCAAAACTGCTCTACGTACAAAATGATCTGAACCTTTACACTTGGGATTAATCATCAACATATCTTGACAATCACCCATTACAAGATATGTTGTAATGGGTGATTGTCAAGATATGTTGATGATTAATCCCAAGTGTAAAGGTTCAGATCATTTTGTACGTAGAGCAGTTTTGGGCTTTAATCTGTAATTGGGCTTGATCATTTGTTTGAAGCCCAGTAACCAGCTGTGGCCCAGGTGCTCGACCCGACCCGTCTGAGGCTGCTGCTGGGGCTCCGCGTGTGCTTGTTGAGGCTGAGGTATTTAAGCTCTCTACCCTGTTGTTGCTCTCTTATCAGACTCACTTCTTCCTCACCGCCTCCATCTGTGAAAGAGAGCTTCTTCTAGGGTTTTGGGTTTGGGTTTTCCTGAGTGTTCTTGACGGTGGTTCGAGAGCTTGATCTTGACAGAAGCAAAGCTTTTGCTTCTGTAGATAACTTCTAGCAGATTGTGTTCTTGCTTGGAGTTGGAGGCCTTGACGAGTAGAGGAGCTCGCAGATGCTCGACGGGTTGAAGTCTTGAGGAGATCTGGTCACACGCTTTGGTTTAGGGAGTTTTCTCTTCTCTTGCTTTACAGATTCTTGTTGTCTCTGTTCTGTGTATCTTGATCTGAACATAGAGCTTTGCTCTCTTGTAATATTGTGACCTACTTAGTGGATTTGGTCATCAATCTTGAGGCCACGGGGAATAGGCTGAGTCCGAACCTCGTTAACAACTCATTGTGTCATTTTACCTTCTGCATGTGATGATTCTTGTGTGTTTGTGATAATCTGAGTCGAACGTATATAATCTCACAGATTGGTATCAGAGCGAGGTTGCTTGATTACTGCTATATCTAAAATCTTGTTTGATTTGTGTAGATATTTGCACAATTAGGTACTATCATTGCTCTGTGAATGATCTTGGCTCTTTGCTTCCGCATCTATTGATTCAGATTATTCCTGTGACTGTGTTGGTCTTGATCTGTGTGCTTTAGACCTAGGATCTGCAAATCTTGCTATTATTTGTTCAAGATTTGCTTCTCTTCCTTGTTGTTCAGTTTTATCCTCAATCTTGAAACTTACTTGTGTGTCTGTTTTCAGGGGAAATAAAACCATGGGTGATAACAACATTAGGATGAAATCCTTTGATGGAACTACAGATTTTGCAATGTGGCAAGTCAAAATGAAAGCTATACTGGTGAAGGAAAAGTGTAGCAAAGCCATCAAACAGGACTACCTGGCAGAAACCTCATCTGCTAGGAGGATGGAGATGGATGAACAAGCTCACTCAGAGATCCTCATAAGGCTATCTGATGATGTGACTCGACAAGTGGTAAATCATACTACTACTAAATCTCTCTGGGATGCTCTAGAAGCATTATATCTTACTAAGTCTCTACCCTCTAGGATTTCTTTGCTCTGCAGATTATTCACTTTTAAAATGGATATTAATCTGACTTTGAGTGATAACCTAGATAAATATCTTAGGATGACTCAAGACTTAGAAAGATGTAATGATAAGATAGGAGAAACCCACCAAGCTGTCTTGCTTCTTAACTCTTTACCCTCTCAGTTTGATAATTTTAAGGATGTGATTCAGTATAGTAATGAAACTTTGACTACACAAAAGATCATAGATTCTGTTACTGAGAAAAATGAAACCTTAAAAGTGTTTAGAACTAAAAATTCTGACAAAAAGACTGAGGTAAAAGCTGAGGCTTTAATAATGAATGGTAAAAACAAGAAGAAGTTTAAGACTAAGAAAGAAAAGAGATATGAGCCTTCAAATTCTTCTGATAGTGATAAGAAGAGAAAGTGTTTCTACTGTAACAAAACTGGCCACTTCATTAAAGACTGTCATAAAAAGAAAAGAGATGAGTCTAGTAAGGAAGGTCATGATAATTCTGCTTCTTTACTTGAGTCTCAGGATTATGAAAATTGTGAAGTGCTTATGTGTTGTGATTCCCCTGTTGATTATGACTGGATACTTGATTCTGGCTGCACTATGCATGCCACTCCTTACAGAAACTTCTTTAGCTCCTTAACTGAGTGTGATGGAGGGAAAGTTATGTTAGGAGACCACAGTGCTCTAGCTATTAAAGGATTAGGTAAAGTCCCTCTAACTATGTTTGATGGAAAGACTAGGATTCTTCAAAATGTTAGGTGGGTTCCAGAATTAAGAAGGAATTTGTTATCTGAGTCAGTTTTTGATGATCTTAAATGTCAAATTATTACTCATAATGGTATAAGGGAAGTCATCAGAAATGGGACAACTCTTATTAAGGGAATTAAAAGGGGTGGGCTGTATCATGTTATAACTTCACCTGAGTTAAATCTCTCCAAAATGGATAATAGTTTAACCTTAGATCAGACTAAAGCTTGGCACAACAGAATGGGACACATAGGTAATAAAGGCTTGAATTATCTGTATAAACATGGTTTAATTGATAAAAAACCAGTGGACTTAAGTTTTTGTGAAGATTGTATTTTTGGAAAGAAAACTAATAATTCTTTTTCTAGATCTTCTTATGTAGCCAGCAAACCCCTGGAGTATGTGCACTCCGATCTGTGGGGTCCAGCTCAGGTAAGTACTGTAGGTGGTAAAAGGTATTTTATATCTTTTATTGATCACTACTCTAGGAAAGTGTGGATTTACTTATTAAAAACTAAGGATGAAGCATTCTCTGCCTTTAAGAACTGGAAATATGCTGTAGAAAAACAATCTGACTTGAAACTAAAGTGCCTTAGGACAGATAATGGCCTTGAATTTTGTAATCACTTGTTTAATGATTTCTGTACTCTAGAAGGGGTCAAAAGACACTTAACAGTGCCTGGAACACCCCAACAAAATGGCACTGCAGAAAGAATGAATAGAACTTTATTAGAAAAAGCTAGATGCATGCTAATAAGTTCAGGATTAAAACATTCCTTGTGGGGAGAAGCTGTTACCACAGCTTCCTACCTCATAAATAGATCACCCTCTTCTGTTATTGATTTTAAAACTCCTCAAGAAATGTGGACTGGCAGAAAACCAAGTATATCTCATTTGAGACCATTTGGTTGCACTGCCTACTCACAAATTTCTCAAGGAAAATTAAAACCAAGAGCTCAGAAGTGTATAATGTTAGGTTATCCTGAGGGAGTAAAAGGATATAAGTTGCTTATAATTCAACCTCATGGCTATAAGGTGATCTTATCTAGGAGTGTGACATTTAATGAAAAAGATTTTCATTACAAAAATATTCTAACATCTGCATCCAAGAGTACAGGTACCAAAGAAGCTGAGAGTGTAGAAGTGGTGACAAGAAACCAATTCTACATACCAGAAGGACCAAGTGAAGTCCCAGGAGAGGAGGAGTTCGACCTAGGACATCCTTCCATGAGTCAGAATGAATTTGAAGAAGACTCAAGAGCTGCTGAACCAGGCTCAAACAAAACCAGCCTGGAAGCTGAGAGTGACACAAACAACAACAACCCTCAACATTTAGGGGAAGGAAACAGGGAAGTATCCTCATCTAGCATTAATATTCCTTTACAGTCTTCTGATGTGCACAATGATAACACTGTGGTGTCTGAGAATAATAATAATGTGCATGACTTAAATGAATATCAATTGACTAGAGATAGAGCCCCCAGACTTAGAATTCCAAATAAAAAATTCTCTGTGAATAATGCTGAGGTTGTGGCTATGTGTACTGGTCTTGTTGACTATGCTTTTATGACTGCTAATGTGATAAATAATAGCTATACCCCTAATACTTATGAGCAAGCTTCTAGGTGTTCTGAGTCTAAGAAATGGCTTAGTGCTATGAATGATGAGATAGACTCTATGATGACTAATAAAACTTGGACTTTAGTGCCCAAACCTGAAAATGCTAGGCTCATTGATTGTAAATGGATTTATAAAATAAAAGAGGGTAATAGTTCTAAGGATCCTCCTAGATACAAAGCTAGGTTAGTAGCCAAAGGTTTTACCCAAAGGGAAGGCATAGATTATAATGATATATTTGCACCTGTGGTTAAATATAAGACAATGAGACTTTTGCTTGCTATGTGTACTGTGTTTGACTGGGAACTGGAACAAATGGATGTTAAGACTGCTTTCTTACATGGTGAATTGGATGAGACAATTTACATGAAACAACCTAAGGGTTTTACTGACATTAAAAATCCTGATCATGCATGTTTATTAAAAAGGTCTATCTATGGGTTGAAACAATCACCTAGACAATGGAACTTAAAATTTGATGCTTGCATGAAACAATTAGGTTTTCACAGAAGCAGTTATGACACTTGCCTTTATTTTAAGGGTGTTAAGACTAGTTCTCCAGTTTATGTGCTTCTTTATGTGGATGATATTCTTCTTATCAATAACTCTAAGGTGTTAATTACTGGTGTTAAGAGAGACTTAAAACTTCACTTTGACATGAAAGATTTAGGTCCTGCCCAAATGATTCTAGGTGTTAGAATTGTTAGAGATAGGAAGAGTAAGCTCATGAGGTTATCTCAGACTGAGTATGTTCAGAAAGTTCTGGATAAATTCAGTATGGATAACTCAAAGCCTACTTCTATACCCTTAGGAGGGCATTTGGAGTTAAGTAAGAATAGTTGTCCTATTGATCCTAAAGAAATTGAGCAAATGTCTAGTGTGCCTTATGATGTGGCAGTGGGATCTGTAATGTATGCAATGTTGTGTACACGACTAGATCTTGCTTTCTCTATCAGTGTTTTGAGCAGGTTCATGTCCAATCCAGGAAATGACCACTGGTTGGCTATGAAATATGCTCTGAGGTATATTAGTGGGACCAAAGACTTGTGCTTAGTGTATGGTGAGCATACATCTAGGGATGAGTTATTTGGTTATGTGGATTCAGACTATGCTAGTAACAAAGATACTAGAAAGTCTACTACTTCCTATTTTTATACTTGGGCTGGGAATTGTGTTTCCTGGAAAACACAGCAACAGTCAGTTGTGGCACTCTCCTCTACAGAGGCTGAGTACATAGCTGCTACTGAAGCTGCTAAAGAAGCTATATGGCTAACTGGGATATTAAATGAAATTCAGTGTACTACTTATCTACCTGTTTTACATATGGATAGTCAGAGTGCCTTATACTTATGTAAAGACCCTGTTTATCATGAAAGGTCTAAACACATTGATGTGAGGCATCATTTTATTAGAGATCTGATTGAAAAGAAGCAGATAGTTGTTACTAAGATTAAGGGTGACTTAAATCTTGCAGATTTTGGTACTAAGATTGTTACAGCTGATAAGTTTGCATTTTGTAGGAACTTCCTGCATATCTGCAGCTGTCCATGATGAAGTGTGAAGACTTGGTCGACGATGGTAGATGTGCCAGAATTCACTCCTAGTTTAGTACGACTGTGTGTTACAGTTAGAGCTAGGCTGAGTAGGTTACATGACAATCAAGAGGGCAAATTGTAATGGGTGATTGTCAAGTTATGTTGATGATTAATCCCAAGTGTAAATGTTCAGATCATTTTGTACGTAGAGCAGTGTTGGGCTTTAATCTGTAATTGGGCTTGATCATTTGTTTGAAGCCCAGTAACCAGTTGTGGCCCAGGTGCTCGACCCGACCCGTCTGAGGTTGCTGCTGGGGCTCCGCGTGTGCTTGTTGAGGCTGAGGTATTTAAGCTCTCTACCCTGTTGTTGCTCTCTTATCAGAATCACTTCTTCCTCACCGCCTCCATCTGTGAAAGAGAGCTTCTTCTAGGGTTTTGGGTTTGGGTTTTCCTGAGTGTTCTTGACTGTGGTTCGAGAGCTTGATCTTGACAGAAGCAAAGCTTTTGCTTCTAGAGATAACTTCCAGAAGATTGTGTTCTTGCTTGGAGTTGGAGGCCTTGACGAGTAGAGAAGCCCGCAGATGCTCGACGGGTTGAAGTCTTGAGGAGATCTGGTCACACGCTTTGGTTTAGGGAGTTTTTCTCTTCTCTTGCTTTACAGATTCTTGTTGTCTCTGTTCTGTGTATCTTGATCTGAACATAGAGCTTTGCTCTCTTGTAATATTGTGACCTACTTAGTGGATTTGGTCATCAATCTTGAGGCCACGGGGAATAGGCTGAGTCCGAACCTCGTTAACAACTCATTGTGTCATTTTATCTTCTGCATGTGGTGATTCTTGTGTGTTTGTGATAATCTGAGTCGAACGTATATAATCTCACAGTAGCTGAAATTGATTTCGTAGCTGAATTTAGTAGCTGAAGTTGAAGTTGATTAGGGTAGCTGAATTGATAAAATTGAAGTATGTGTTCGGGAAAGAGTAGCTGAAATGTTATAAGATTGAATGTGAAATTACCGAAAAGGATATGCAAATTTGAAAAACTAAATGTATTGGAATTGTTTTGTAAGAAATTAATTATATGTTTTAATTTAATTATATACTCCCTCTGTCCCATTTTGATAGTCCCATTAGATTCTGACACATATGCCGAGACACGTTTTGTATCGTAAATATCTCTAATTATATGTTAATAAGTAGATCCTTGGTCTAGTGGATGGTTCCTGAATTCTAACGACGAGGGTTGAACGGCCTAAAGAGGGTTGAACGGCCTAAAGAGGTTCCTGAATTCTCGTGCGGTCATCCTTGGTTTAGTGGATGGTTCCCCTCTCTCCCTTTGACGTTCTTGTCTCTCCCGTTCACGTCGTTCACGTTCTTGTCTCTCCCGTTCACGTCGCTCACGTTCTTGTCTCTCCCGTTCACGTCTCTCCCGTTCAAGCATATCAAAGTTGTCTGCCATGCTAGACGCCGTACTAATATCGGAAATATCAGATTCTTGATCGGAATAGGACATCTGTATAATCACAAACATAACCAAATTATAGTTACATACTCAATTAACTTCTGCATAGTCTTAATGTTGAATGTGGCAATTCCGCGCGTGACGCATGGTCACTAACCATACGTCACGCATGGTTATAACCCATGCGTCACGCATGGAATTGCCACTTCCAGAACTTCAGTACTGCTTTCGAATCTATTCTCAAACCCTAATCTCAACATTTTTTCTGAAATTCAACAGTTTGTCAATAATTTTATTAAAACCACACCATATCAAATTTCAACACCCTCATTTATAACCCTAATTCACAAAACCCAAATTCAGTATCAAAATCCTAATTACACTATCTACACATGAAAATATCAAATTCAACAAGAAACTATCAACAAAGTACACAATCTATTCATATATTACAAGTTTAATCTCTTCTAATCAAAGTATAACATACACATTGGATCTACATATGTAAATATTATCAAAACAACATCAAAACCTCATATATACATCAATATCTTATCATAACAATGAAATATTAATTTGCACATACCTTTATATCCAAAGAGTTGTTGAAAATTGTTGATTTTGGGGTAAATCCGTGCGTTTGTGCTGCTGCTGCGCCGTGAAGAGAATGAGGAAGAGGACAATATGGTAGGGTTTCGATGTTGTGCCTTTTATAGGCAAAAAATTCCATGCGTCACGTATGGATACATTCCATGCGCCACGCATGGTTTGTATCCATACGTGACGCATGGAATTTCAATGTATATGTTTTTGCTTATGTAATCCATTTCAATGTATTCAATGTATTTGTAGTTATGTCACGCAAAATAATTCATTTGTCGTGTTGTTTTTAACGGCTTTAAAACCACAATTCGCCATAACGTCGTCGAAACTTCATCGGAATGGAATGAAACTTGTTTACAATGCCTATTAGAGTTATTTAACCATGTCGGTAACTTTGCATCAAAACCTTTTGCTTTTAGAGTAACACCCTCTTTGTAAAACATCAAACTACTCATCACAAGCTTAACTTGTTACATTATATATGGTCGCAACATTGATGTTTTTGTATGTTTGAAAAATTTATACACAATTGTGTTATAAGACATATAAAGTCCCAATAAGGTCTCACACATACAAAACGGGACTCGAAACTATGCGTAAACGCTAAAAGGCCTAAAAAGGCCATAATGGACTTAAGGCCCAAATCAGCCAAACGACCCTCGAACGATGTCCGAATGGAATGAAACTTGTTTTCAATGACTATTATGGATATTTAACCATGTGGGTAACTCCCAATCACAATTTCTAACTTTTAAAGTACCACCTCCTTTGTAAAAAACATACTAGTCGTATTTCTCTAACTTGTCGCAATATGTATATTCTACAACATTGATGTTGATTATTGTTGAAACTACTATACAAATTACTCTTTTAGGGATATTAAGTAGCAACAAGGTCTTGCACACACGAAATGAGGCACGTAAACGCTAAAAGGCCTAAAAAGGCCTTAAATGGACTTAAGGCCCAATTTGACGAAACGACACTCAAACGATGTCCGAATGGAATGAAACTTGTTTTCAATGCCTATTAGGGATATTTAACCATGTGGGTAACTACCAATAACAACTATTAACTTGTAAAGTAGCATATCCTTTGTTTGGACTTCTTACGTGGCCTAAATGTCCAACCTTTCACAATATGTAATTTTATTTTGATTGGAAATCATGCACACATCAGTGTTACTAAGAATCAAAGGGATCATGTGCCATTTTACACGTCACGCATGGTTGCAAACCACACGTCACGCATGGTTTCAAACCACACGTCACGCACGGATGTGTTCCATGCGTGACGCACGGAATTTCTTTTCAGAACTCATGCAGCAAGTACGTCTTGTCTCACCTACTGTAATAACTCCATTAATTTTTTAACCATTTCCGTAACACCTACTTTAACCCCTATTATCTTCCTTTCTTTCCATATTTCAAATGTCAAAACCCTTTTAACTCCATTGTTGAACATTCTTGAGAGCAAAACACACCATTTTATCCCAAAAAAGCTCTTTCTATATGGAGAATGAAGAGGAATGCACCAATGAAAGAGGTGGAGAAGCACCATTTTCAAGTTACAATCTTAATAAGGTAACATTTCTTGTTCATAATATTAATTTTTAAGGTGTTGACTTCTTTTAGGGTTTGATTTAGTTAGGTTTAATGGATTTCAAATGTTCAAGGTATTAGTTGTATGACTAAAGATGTTGATTTGTGAATTTTTGTTTACTTTAGTGATTATGATGTTTGAAAAGTATTATAATATTAGTTTTTAAGGTGTTGACTTGTTTTAGGGGTTTGACTTGTTGGGTTTTATGGACTTCAAGGTATTAGTTGTATGACAAAAGATGTTGACTTTTGAATTTATGATGTATGATGTTTGAAATGTTAATGAAACATAGTGTGGTTAACAGAATCATACGAACCATGACAAAAGATGAATGAAACTGCATGTTGTATTTCCACACGTCACGTATTGGACGTAACCATGCGTCACGCATGGGTTGGAACCATGCGTCACGCATGGAATGGAACCATGCGTCACGCATGGAATGGATCCACACGTGACGTGTGGATTTGCCATACAGAAGCTTAACTGGTTTGTTATCTGTGTTTGTGCATAGATGAACTTTTCTATGTTTACTGGATTAGACAAGATTACTCTTAATGACTGCCCACCTCCGTCATACCTCGACTACATACCTTCGTTTGATTTGGGCATTGATTTGACAACATGGGAGCAACCGCAATCACAGTTTGGTGATATCAACACTGGATCTTTTGGATCCGGTTACGGTTTGTCGCAATGGCCTTCGCATTTGATGAGGCCACTTTCAGACACAAGTAGCTTAAATGTGTTTCGTCCTTTGCGTACTGCACCAGAATTTGATATTGAAGGTCAAGAAGAACAATATGTCTCTGTTGATTACTCAGAGTTGTTTGCAAATGACTTGGTATTCGCCTCTAGACAACAGGGAGTGAATTGGGCCGTTACCATTGCACAAACCAACAACTTTTGCATAGTCAATGGAAGGAGTAGAGCACCTACCGAAACAAAATCTGGAAAACTTCAGCTTATCTGTGATAGAGGACGAGTGAATTACTCAAAAGCTAAGGGAGTGAGGAAAAACATCAAGACGAAAAAATGTAGATGTTGGTTCGAATTAAAGCTTCTAGAGGAGCATAGAGGGGCTTGGAAACTTACTGTAATGTTAGGTACCCACAACCATCCTATTGGTAGTAGCTTGTTTGGGAATGCGTTTGCAGGCAGATTGACGCCTGATGAAGTGTGTACAGTAGTTGAAATGACCAGGGCTCATTGTAAACCAAATGAGATTTACACTATGCTCAACAAGTCTCCCAAGAACCTTACAAAAAAAAAACAAGTATACAATTTGATGGCCAAGACGAGGATCGAAAACAGGGAAGGAAGAACTGTTATCCAAGAGTTTTTCTACAAATGCAAACAGAGCGACTATTTCATGGAGTATAGGACAAGCAAAGATGATGCATCTATGATTGGTGATATGTTCTTTGCGTCCCCTGAATCAATGAAGCTCTTGAAATCATTTCCCTATGTACTTATAATGGACTCCACATATGCCACAATCAAGTAAGTTTTGTGTGATTATTGACCATTACATATGATTTTCCATAACATTGCAATAATATTATTTCAAATTATTTCTTTACAGGTACAAAATGTCATTTTTCGAGATTGTTGGAATCACGTCTACATGGAGGAACTTTGTAGTTTGTGGGGCATTTCTTGAGGGCGAGACTAAAGAGCATTATTTGTGGGCAATGCAACAACTTCAAGAGATGTATAGAAGAATTGGAGCAACGCCCACTTACATTGTCACCAACCGTGAACAAGCTTTAATGAGTGCAACGGATCTTCTTTTTCCAAATGCAAAGTTTCTTCTATGTAGACGACATATAAGGAAAAACATAGAGGCCAAAGCTTCCCTCGAAATGAGATCGAAACTAAAGGGAAAAAACTTATCCAACGACTACTACAACTTGTTCGAGGAAACCACCGTAGAAGGATATGAAAAAAAGTTGGATACTATAGAGAGAGATTGGAACGCGCATATTCCCGTACTGCAATATGTTAGAGACAGTTGGCTTGGTCCTTTCAAAGAAAGATGTGTGTCGGCATGGACGGATGACGTGTTTACTCTTGGAAGAAACACGACAAACAGGTAATTTATCTATAATTGCACTTACACAACTATATTCAGTTTTCTGTGAATTTAAACAGTTTCTGTAAACTGCACATTTATACGTCACGCACGGATTTGTTCAATGCGTCACGCACGGATTTGTTCCATGCGTCACGTATGGATGTGCAGTTTACAGAAACTGCACAAGCACATTCCTGTTTGAACACCTTAATAAAAATGCAGAGTGGAAGGAGCGCATTCCTGTTTGAAGTCATATTTGAGTGGTGGACAAGGTAGGCTCGACACAGTCTTTGAGGAATACAGTGACATGGCACGAAACCAGCTGAAAGAGATATTGGGTTCATTTAACGAGAGTCTAACAAAGACGTTTAGACTTGTTCACCAAACATCTTTGTTTGTACATTTGAAGTGCAAAGTTTCGTACAAGGCAATGGAGCTCTTGATTAAAGAATACGACAAAGGTGTACAAGGCATGTACAATGCACAATATTGCAATTGTGCAACCAAGGTCAGAGACGGGATGCTGTGTGTCCATGACCTTGCGACTTGTGTGAAGAAACAAATGCCAATTCAGCCCGTGTCTTTGCATCCTTTTTGGAGTACGTTGTCTTTGGAAGAAGTGGATACACAGTGTCATCTTGAAACTAAGAAAAACGTGGCAAGACGTTTATTTGATGAATTTTATGAAGAAACATGGAACACCTTGTCACCACATGATCAAGAGAAGTGTATTGAATCTGTCAGAAAGATAGCTAAAGTCGATACACCTCTCAAAGAGCCGCCTATTTCGAAACACACCGGTGGTCGTCCGCAAGGAGCTCCTAACAAAGTGCCTAGATCTACACAAAGAAAGAAGTCAGCATGGGAATACACCGACCAAGAGATGAGGTCTAGAGCTTTGGAAGAAACACCTCCCAAGAAGCAAAGGGTTCCTAAACCCTTTGGTGCACCTCCCGCTCCACAAAAAATGTATGCGCCTTCTAAGTACATTAGAAAGATACCAATGTGCATGCGACCATATGTGGAGGGTTGGTTTGACATCAGAGCCGATGGAAACTGCGGGTTTAGATCTATTTCTATGGAAACAGGTGACCGATATTATCTTCACTCTAATGTACACTTTATCCAAAATATTCCGTCACTCAATCTGTTTTTGAGAGTCATGTAACAGGTGGGACCCAAGAGCATTGGAAGTTCATACGAGAAGAGATGATAAGAAAGGCTAAAGAGATTTGGCATTTACTTAAAGGCACGTGGATTGGTGGAGAAGTAAATCCAACATTGGAGTCCGCTATACATCAACTTACATGGGAAAGCGATTACTACCCAGCTCCAAGGGATAAGTGGCTTACCGTACCAGAAATGGCATGTTTGGTGGCTTCGGCATGTAATTGTGTCTTTGTGTGTCTAGGCGAGCAAATTAAACAGACATTCCTACCTCTTAGACTTCCGACTTGGTATGGTCAACCTGGAGCCAAGATGCAAGTTGTTTGCCTATTACTACTCACACAGGAAGAACATTTTATCCCGGTATGTTTTTTTCAATTGCTATTTACCTAGTGCATTACATGTAAATTTAATTATGCAATTCCATAAAATCTATCTCAGATTCGCCTGAAGGATGGATGTCCATTACCACCTGTTTATAATCTTTGGGAGCGTAATTGTGAAGAATCTGCTGCGGCCTTGTATGACGAGGTGTGGCAAAGATGTGGGGCTTACACCCCCCCGAAAAGAGGAGGACATCAATCGTCCAAACAAAGCATCACAATTCCAGACGATGATGAAAACGATTACTAGTTCAAGAGTTATTTCAGTCTTTATGTGGTATTTCTAGGTTACATTTCACGTGAAACAGGTGCTTTGCATCTCAAATGGAAATTCTGCATTCTGTAGGAAGAATGCAATTCCATGCGTCACGTGTGGAACACATCTGTGCGTGACGCACGGATTTGTTCCACACGTGACGCATGGAATTGCATTCTTCCTACATAATGCAGAATTTCCATTTCAGCTTTACTTGTCAAAATCAACACTTCCGAATTGTTTTATCAAAAGGAGACATATGAGTTGTCTTGTCAAAAGGAGACATGAGTTTTCTTGTCAAAAGGAGACATATGAGTTGTCTTGTCAAAAGGAGACATATGAGTTTTCTTGTCAAAAGGAGACATATGAGTTGTCTTGTCAAAAGGAGACATATGAGTAGTCTTATCAAAAGGAGACATCGGAATTACAACATAAAACAGATATATTACAACATAAAACAGATAGGTTGCAACAAAAAACCGATACATTACAAAATAAAACAGATTCATTACAGCAAAATAAAAAGACTCATTCTTTCTCTTCGTTAAAGATTTCCAGTTTCGCTGCCATAGTCCGGTTTTCCTCCAACAATTTCGTCATGACACGGAGATGATGACGGTCATATTCAGGATCAAGAAACACCCACCTGATAGGATTATTACATTCGCATGTAATAAACCTCCGGCCATACTGGTCTGGTCTCATCTTGTCATTAGCGCTGAAAACCGTGATAGACTTCCTACACCTCTTATTTGGACACTGAATGGTGCTGCCTTCTCGTGGTATTGAAGATGATGATGAGGATGATGCCATGTTGGTTTCCAATCTGTAATACAATGTAAGAAAACAAGTGAGAAAGTAAGGAATAAGATGTGGAATATAGAGCTTCAATGAAGAACTTCAAAAATCAACTTACAGGCTGATGGAGTGAAAAGGAGAGATTAATGAGTGGAAATGGTATGCTGAGGGAGTGAATTTATAGGCGATTTGAAATTAGGTTTACACTTCCATGCGTGACGCATGGTTTTGCATTTGACCACCAGAATGCAGATTTATGTCTTGTCCACCCTAAACAAATAATTCAACAACGCTAATCAGAATTGAAAAGTTCAAACACAAAACAACCTTAACAAACAATCCAACAACATCAATCCAACAACGTCATAGTTTCCTTACGAAAAACAGACAATCCTGAAAATCATAAAACAAACAGTTCATAAAAAATATTCGAACCCAATCCAACAAGATCACCACCGATGTTGTTGATACATAGTTGTCCACGGCTCAATATCTTGAAGGACCTCGGTTATGGCTCCATGCATTGCAGAAACATCATAGGGATCAGGCAAGGTTGCATATGGTGACAAGTGATCGTAGACCCTGTCAAAAACCTACAAATAAAAATAAATATTGACATAAGCTATTTGCATAATGTTTACCTTAAATCAAACTTAAAGAAAAATCAAGATCTCAAGTTACATGAGATAAATGTATTACCTGCTGTGCTTCCAAGCTAGCGTGTCTGCCGGGTATCAGAAATCGATGAGTGCGGGGGATGTACCACATAAGATACTCCGAAGCTTCTTCAAAACCTGTCTGCGCAGGTGGTCCCATCTGCTCAAGGGTCGCCCTGTGGATATCCATCCCCTCCCAACTCCACGCCATTCTATCATAATTCACCACATATGACCTAGGGCTGATGAGCCTATGGGCTCTAAGGGGTGAAATTGGAGGCCTGGGAATCATCTGCACCCTACCAAACTGCCTAGGCGACCTATCGGGATGGTGGGGCTCGGTTATGTCCATGCAGCTCAACACCTCGAAAAAAAGAGCAGGAGCATAGGCAGGATCATTGAAGTCGATTTCACCATATGGGTTCCAATTAACCTAAAAACGATATCAACGTCTTGCATTACTCAAATAGTAATTTCATTAAAGGTCCAAGCAAAGATGATGAAAAAAAGTCCTCAGTTTTTTTTGCAATTCCATGCGTGACGCATGGATCTGTTTCTTGCGTGACGCATGACACAGATCCATGCGTGACGCATGACACAGATCCATGCGTGACGCATGGAATTGCAAAAAAAACTGAGGCTTAAAAATGTAAACAAAATGCAACACAAATACCTGATCCGCCCTCATTGCATCTAGTTCAGCTCTGTAGTTTCGTGCTTCAGGGTCGTAGTTCGGCAACGCTTCCTCTGGTAGAAACCGAAACGCATAAGGATGATCAACTGACCAACCAGGATTACGCCGAACACCAGCTGCTAAGGATGGGAAGTATGTGTATATCCAACCCTACCATTTAAAAAATATAGTTAGCATTAAAACCATAGAAATAAGTTATGATTGCTAAAAAATGTATTTCCTAAATAATTAAAAACTTACTTGAAGGAGAGTGAAACAAAATGAGATCAAACCACAATTTTGGCGTGTAGCGATGCCCATTTGGCGATAGAAATATGCTAGTGCCGCAGATCCCCAAGAAATACTTCTTGCCTCTTCAACACTCCCTAGAAATGCACCAAATCTCATCGGGAGCTTATGTTGTGACTTGTCAGTGAAGATTGTGGAAGCCAGCAAGTGGAATATATATCCCATTCCATGAACTACGGGATCATTTAGGCCCTCAATGTGCGCTTTAAACTTTTTCGCGCTAATCCAATAACTATCGAGCTGTTCATTTTGAAGATGAAAATTTCGCCGTCCCTTTTCACCAAAAAAGTTCTTGTTCGTAGTTCTCCCGACTGAAGCGGTGGGGTCGGTCACCATAGCTTTCCCGTGAATAGGAAGCAACATCAGCTTCTTGATGTCGAGCAACGTCACTGTCATCTCACCAAATGGCATGTGGAAGCTATTTGTTTCAGGATGCCACCTTTTTATAAAGGCGCAGATGAGCGGATAATCAATCACATCGTACATCAATACCCTGAGATGAGTCAGCTCCGTTGCAATTGCGTGATTACCCCATGACAAGTCAGAATTAAGTTCCCAATCTTTCAGCTGGGATTGTCTTGTCTGGTAAGGGAGTACGCCTCTATCCTGTAAATTGATTACGTAACACAAATAATTTTAATAACGCATAAATTTTTTCCAGAAACTGCATAAATTTGGTTAAGGTGCAATGTACAGAATGCAGAAAGTAGTTTCTGCATTCTGTACAGCACACCTTAACCAAATTTTCAACAAAACTACAAATATTTCAACAAATAATCCATTTGGTTAATCAAATCAATTCATACATTAACAAATTTATTATCACAAATTCTATAAACCAAATTAGTTATGATAAGTATTGAATCTATAAACCAAATTCTAATTACATACCTTTCCTTTTTGCACAAAAAAGGCTGTATGAGCTTCAAAGCTTATGAGCAGCTCCGGAATTTGTGGACCTCCAGGAGTACCCCCCTCTAACTGAGGGACGTATATGTTTTTGACCGGAGGTTGTCGTCGTCGTCGTCTTCTGGGTTGTTCCTCCTGCTCCTCTTGCTCTTCCGCTTCTTCATGTTCTTCATGAACATTCTCATAGGTCCGATCCTCTTCCTGACCCTGTTCCTCATGCTCATGCTCCTGCTCATAATCAGAATCAGAATTAGCATTGGCACCCCCAGCTGATGGCCCTGCACTGCTACAAGCAACCAGTGCGTATTGGTCATCACCCGTCTGAGGGTTCTGAAAGTGATGAGAACCAGTAGTTTGCCTCATCATCTCCACAAATGATTGGTCATGTTGTGGATAGCCCGGATAGCCTGAAAACTGTGTTTGTTGTGGAAACATAGTTTGATGTGGGATCAGAATGGGGGTGCCAGGAAAGTAATGAGGGGAACCCTGGGGATCGAAACCTGCAGCAGACAAACCTAGTTGTTGTTGTTGTTGTTGTTGTTGTTGTTGTTGTTGTTGTTGTTGTTGTTGTTGTTGTTGTTGTTGTTGTTGTTGTATCTCATCAGAAAACTCTAAACGACGAGGAGGCGATTCTTGTCTATTCTTCTTCTTCCTTTGTTTTGGAACTATGGGATCTTTTTTCTTCAGATCTCTGTTTCTTTGACGAGTATCCCGTCCAGGTCGACGACCACCATCCATATCTACATCATAAAATGTGCAATTCCAAAAAATTAATCAGTTTACTGAATCAGCATATCATCAAAAACTCAATCAGCATATCATCAAATACAATCTGAAACTGCAGAACACAATTTCTGGAATGTGCAATTCCATGCGTCACGCATGGCTGCCATGCGTGACCCATGGAATTGCACATTCCAGAAATTGTGTTCTGCAGTTTTTCCATGGCTTTCAAACCCTAATCTCAACACTTTTTCCAAAATTATAACAGTTTTTCAATAATTTCATTAAAACCATACCAAATTTCAACAACCTAATTCATAACCCTAATTCACAAAACCCTAATTCAATATCAAAACCCTAATAAACTATATACACATGAAAATATCAAATTTGTCAATAAATTATCAACAAAGTACACAATCCATTCATATATTACAAGTTTAATCATTTCTAATCAACTAATTAACATACACATTGGATTTTGAAGTAAATATCATCAAAACAACATGAAAACCTCATATATACATCAATACCATACCATAACAATGAAATCTTAATGTTTACATACCTTATATGTAGAAAGATGATGAAAATTGTTGAAAATGGGGTAAATTCGTGCGTGATAGAGCTTCAGCCGCCGTTGTTGTTGTTGAAGAATATGACAAAATGGTAGGGTTTGATGTTTTTGGGCTTTTATAGGGAAAAAATCCATGCGTGACGCATGGTTTGTGTCCATGCGTCACGCATGGTTTTGTTCTGTGCGTGGCGTATGGATTAAAACCATGCGTCACGCACGGATATAATCCATGCGTGACGCACGGCGCCTGGGCGGTAAATAGCAAAAAGGGTGGGCGTTAAATAGTAAGGGCCTAAATTTAGATCTAATCCAATCAATTTATGCAAGAGGCAACTGATACCACTGTATGATTTTAGATGCTTTAAGCGGAATTGCAGGAAACGATTTCCTAACATCTAAACAAAGGATCTATTACATAAACTAATTGGATTGACAAGTAGAAGAAACGATTACCTCTTGATGCGTGTTCAATCACTCGAACGGAGAGAGTCTCACTTGAAACTCCTCTACTTGGTCCATCCGAGCAAAGATCTGGATCCCTCGAACTCAACTGTTAGGTTGAAGATGAGAGGTTTCTTTTTGGGAGAGTACTGTAACTCTTGAAGTATGTGCTTTAGAAAAGTGGGAGCAGAGGATTAGGTTTCCAAAACCAACATCCTATTTATACCCACAAAATAAATTAATTCTCCAATTAACTATTTTTCCTTTTATCCTTTAATTAATAATAACTCCTTATTATTATTAAATAATATTTCAAAGTTATATCTTATATAACTTTATATTATATACTTTATATAATAATTCTCCCAATATATCCAGTCCATACACTCTTAGGGTGTGACCTCATAGGACCCAATTAAAATAGCAATAAACTTTATAACATAAAGTTCATAAATTATAGTTGACTTCTAGCAAAGCACTATGACTACCTAAAATAACTGGATTATGAATCTCTATCAATAGTCCTATTTCATAATAAGTAATTGCACATCCGATTAAAGGACACAATTCCTTCACCTTGTCCATCCGAACGGTTTACCAACCCCAATTTTAGTCTTTGGGATGAAAAATGTAATTAAGTTGCTTTCAGTCACTTTCAGCACATTTCTACAATGAACCGAACGGACCCTAAGTTGTCACTCTTGAGTAATTTTAAGTATAGTAGATCATTAATATATTATTAAATTTAACAAAATCCATTTATAAAGAGATGCCCTTCAAAATTAAAATATAAGGGTAGTTTAGGTACTTTTATTATTTCTAATGCTAGTTCAGACCGGACGAACCGAATACGATTTCAGGAATCAGTTCAGTCGCCAACTTAATTTTATACTTACAGATTCAGTTCAGTTCAGCCTCTAATTAAGTTCAGTTCAGTTCAGCTTCATCGAACCGTACAGATCCTAAATGAGATGGTGACATTTTTATAAACTAGTTTCTGGGCCCCGTGCTTCGCACGGGCTACACAATTATTTTTATATACAAGAAAGAATTTGTTTTAGAAAAATATGAAGGTTGTATTAAGATTTCAATACTTACCTGATTTTATGAGATCATTGCATCAAAAGAAACCTGAACCTGATTTTCTAAGATTCCAAACTCTGCTACCTTAGTTACTCTCCTTTTCGTTTGTTCCAATGTCGTGTCCTTAGAAGAAGGAAAAAAAAAGTACACAAATATATTGAGGAAGCATAAATGAAATTGGACTTACAACTGAACTTACAACTCACGACTGTACTCGTGGATATGTATGTGAAACGTGGATAACTTAGTGAATCTAGAGAAGTGTTTTAATTCAATGTCTGATAGAGATGTCATCTCTTGAAATGTGGTAATATATTGTTATGGAATGCATGGAGATGCATTATCTTCTATAAAAAATTTTAAAGACATGAAGATTTATGGTGTGCAACCAAATAGCGTCACATTTCTTGCACTCTTACTTGCTCGTAAAAATCTAGGCATGATTAAAGAAGGAAAATATTTCTTTTATAGGATGTAAGATTATTCTGTGACACCAACATTAAAGCATTATGCTTTGGTTGATTCCTTGCAAAATCAGGTAATGTACAGGAGGCTGAAGAACTGGTTATGGACTTATGGTAATGCCTATAGTTCCTAATGGAGGAATCCGGAAAACTCTGTTGAGTGCATGTAAGTCTACAATGAAGTAGAGATTGGAACGGGTTTTTAAACGCGCTATTGAATCTGATTTGGAGAATAATGAGTATTCTGTTATAATGCCGAGCTTGTTTGATTCGTTTGGTAAATGGAAAGAGGCAGAGATGGTGAGAAAAATGATAAAGGGTAGGGGTTTGAGAAAGAGCATTGGTTGTTGGAGTATATTGTAATTTTTTCGTTTATGCATGCATGAAATTAATGAGAAGTTTGCAGGATTTTCTGGCCTTGTCTATAGTTGCTCAAGAACAATTTTGAAGTATTACATTTTTGAATAACATTTCAATTTCTTCTAAAGCAGTTTTAGTTTTAGTTTTGTGGTATTTTTTATCATAGAGATATGACGACAAACCCTTTTGAAGAAAAAATAAATGAATACTAATAGATGAATATAACTTAGAACACCAAACATAGTGATTCAATAATCAACCCACAAATTTGTAAAGAAGCATTAAACAGTGGACCTTTGGTTACTGTCACAAAGTAAAACATGAGGATTTTCTTCTATGGAAAATAAAACTTTCTTCCAAGAGAAATAAAATGTAGAGTTAAATGAACTGAAAAAAATAGTGCCCCTAAAGCCTAAACAGATTGACATAGCATTGTCACTGGCGAATGAACTAACAGGCAAAAACATATTCTAGAAGATGAATGCCAGTATAAATTCAATAAGTATCATGACATGGGAAATGAGAAAAAAAAAAAAAAACCATCCTAAGGACAAATTTTACAATAACCACCTTCATACAAGAGGATATGTTATAATTCAAGAAAATGAATGATTATAATTTAACAAACGATAAGTTGATGATAGATTATAGAAAAAAACTTTAACCAAAATCTGAAAGAATGATTATTAACCTACGAACGCATGCCCGTTCTTTATCATTAACATCCATGCACTCTGTACATTCGTACGTTTGTAGGTTAATGATGTTCAAATAGGATCTTTATCCAAATCTGAATGGAAATAAAGATCAACCTGTTTGTTGATAAGTTTTCACCATTTATGGTTCAACATGTACTCTCAAGTCTCAAATGTACAAGAAAATGATTTGCTATAAGGAAGAGTCAGTGCATACTTAATACAACTTGGATAAAGCAAGCAACCTTAACTTACAAGTTTGCAGCTAATGTGGTTTTCCTCGTCCTCCTTTCTTCTTCTTCTTCTGATTCTTATTTCCCCTCTTTCCTTTCCCTTGAATTTTCTTCCCTCTGGAAAAACTAATGTCAACCTCATTGCATGAAGCATGATTCAACAAACAGTCAACATGAAGACATCCATTTACAAAAGTCCCTTCACTTGGCTTTAAACCTATTTCAATGGGCTTGCTTTTATTTAAATGTCTCTTGCTGTTGCTGGTACTATTTTCTCCAAGCAACGCCCCAAATCGTCCAAGAGCAAGTCTTTGAATATATAAAAACCAGTTACTTCATTTTGTTTAACAGAAGATTAAGGGTCGTTGGTTGGTTGGTTACCTCTTTTATTAATTTATCTTCTCTTTGCTTCTGGTTTTTCATAGCAGGTCGCGACACACTTAGTGGAAATCTCTGGTTCTTTGTAGCCTTAATTTTGTGGATAATGATTAAGAAAAAAACTTGTAAGCACACACACAATGACACAACTGAACAGTTTGACAAATAAATTTACCTTGCCACCAAGTTGTACAATCTTCTTATTCTCCAAATCCTTCTTCTCTTTCCATGTCAAACATGAGGAACCTACATAATTTCAGCTTAACAATCAGCAAGCATAAACAGGAACACGACTCTATTAAACTGAACTGAATTACATGTATATTTCACTTTAGAGCCACAACCGGTGACATAAAAGACTAACTAAGATAACTATCAGAAATATCTTCAGAAAACTTTAATTACAATATGAAGACCATAGTCAGATACATACTACTCTAATATTTAGATTTATTCCAAGGTAGACTGATCAGTCATCAGTGTCTCTTTGTTTTTATGGAAGACGATACTAATCAACATCTATGATGAGTGTACGTTGTGATGTGCATGTAAATTCAACATTTTAATGAGATTGGTTACTATCCAGACTCAACCAAGCTCAGGGCGGTCATAATATGTAGAGAGATTTTATTTCACTACAATAAACAAGACCAAACTTTACTCTACTGTAGTTTAGGATTTCTGACATTCAGGAGTGTGCTATACACAGAAGATTCTAAACCTAAACACAAACCTCATGATCAGCTTCAGTAGGGGAATATCAGCATTCTCTTGGGTGTTGCTTGCAGCTTTATCATCCATATTGGCACCCTTTGGTTGTGATTTGAAATGGTTGTCAGCTACAAACTTTGCTAGCATCTCATCTGTTACAGGATCAATGATATCCTTTTATCAATTAAATTTTTTGTCAATGCAAGTAAAAAAAACAAAAGAATCAAAAGCAGAAAATGATTTGTATCAAGTTTGCACACTAACCTTAACAACACAGAGGATGTCAAACCGAGAGATAACTCGATCAGTAAGCTCCACATTTTGTGTGAGTAGATAATGCATATTTCAGGATACATAGTAGCAGGATAGAATATAAGTGCAAAACTGCTAATAGCTAGAAAGTTTGGGGACCATTTGGTATTTTTTTTATGTCTATTGTAAATTGCTAGCTAAAATAAAAGGGTGGCATCTGACACATTGAGTTGACCTTCTAGGCAGCTAAAGTGAAAAGAAGAATGTATGAGTGAGCAGGTTTGTCTTTCCTACTAAAAATACAGTAAATATATGTTTATCATGGATGAAAAAATGCGAAGACGATGGGAAAAATCACTACTTCATATAGAGGCATATAAACAATAAAATGAAAGATGATATTGTATCAACTTATCAACAACAAACAACTATGACTCAACATCATGAGGACCTCCAACATGTGAATACTTTCTAGTTTTTACAAGCTTGTATCGAATTCAAAATGCATGATATAATCCCATCAGCATAGTTGTCGAAATGTAACAAAAACACATAAAGAAGATTAATACATTTGCACCCAAACTCAAATACACATTCAGTTGGAGATAAAGAACAAAAGTGATTTTTGGACAAACCTTGGTTTCATGACCAGTGTATATAACAACACCAACGATATACGCTGTGTTCCGAAGATTACATCCCTTGTGAAAAAGAAAGATGATATTAAATAGATGAACTATGCAGCAAAACAGAATTATAGCAATAATTTTTTAAAGTAAACCCTACAACTAAAACTCTAAAAGAACTGAAATTTTTCAACAATTTTGAAGAGACTCACATGGTAAAGAATTAGAGTTACTACCATGAAGCTTTGTTGATCAGAACTCGATTAACATGTGAGTCTAAAGAATTAGAGTTAAACAGATGAACTCGATTCAGTTTTGAGATCTCAGACATTACAAGGAAATTATTGTTTCAAATTCATTTCATCAACAGAAAATATAAGTAAAATATTCTCTTGGACACATGAACAAATCATGTGATCCTGTTTTTCTCCAAAGGGGAAATTATATAATGCAATGTCCTATTACAACCCGACATTGAAGCCAGTAGCCATTGTCATGGAACTTAAGGCTCTTCCAAGGATGAATTTTCCATTTCACCAAAAAAAAAAAGATCACCACAAATTCAGAATTGAAGCATAAAATTATCTCTTTATTAATATTATTATTAATAGAAAATTCCTTTTTCTTATATAATTTGTTTCCCTTTGCAAGCCCTATGTGCAGCTTCAACATTCTGGGAATGAACACTATTGACCCAACAGTAAATTAGGGAGATGGGTTCATATCAGGACTCTCCATTATAACAAGGAGAAGGTTATACAACTTGAAGCAGTGCTCATCTAAAGTATATAACCTAACCTGCCTTAAGTCTCAGTATGAACTTCCCTTTCGACTTCAAGTATACCAGCTTGAGAAAAAAATGCTTTCCAAACTATATCTCTATAATGTTGAAGCCCTGAAAATGGAGCAATAGAAGAAGTTTACGCAAGAAAAGTGTTTTATCTTCGCCCATTTGCCCAATTCCGATTAGAATGACCGGATTTGTGGTGTGAATTTCTCCTAGCAAGACCTTGCTTGGGTAGATCATGCAACTCCATGACTTGTATTGTCCTCTGCCTTTTGGCTTTTACCGGAAGAAGCAAATTATAACTCAAAAGTCATTTCTATCTCATTCTGAGAAATAATATAATGCATGATCCATCAAATGAATCATAAAAGACAGATAAATGTTGCATACCATTCTCAGCTTCTTGGTATCTTTCTTGAAGCCTTCTTTTTGAAGCCTCTAACTTTTCTAGGACAATATCTTCATTTGAACAACTTATTTTCTAAACATACAAGAAAGTGGATATTAAATTTAGAGGTTTTTAAAGTTCAAGCTTGTAACTGTAGTTTAGTGATGGAATCATTTACCTCTGACTGAATGGATGGCCTCCTTGGGATGTTGGGTTTCTCTGAGTTTTTTGGAGCTTTTGTGTTGGGTTGACCCTTTTCTCACTAATAGGTTTTACAGGTCTACTTGGTCCAGATGTTGTACTCAAAGGCTTATTACTCAGTTTCGGGACAAATTCATGCTTCCTTACGGATGAAACCTTGTTTTCCTGTTTAGAAGATTCTTTGTTTAAGGAAACATCCCGCTTAACGACAGGAGGCCTTCTTCCATTCTTCCTGTTCTTGTTGAATTCCCCACTATTTTGAGGATCTGAAACAACATTCCCCAATCAAAATCATGATTTTCGGAAGTGGGGAAGTCAAAGTGAAAGCTAAGAAGTTATTTAACAGAAGTATAAAGAATGGCTAGTTCCACTCACTTCCAAAATCGCCCATGCCATCAAAGAACTTCATGCAATACGAATGAAGAGCCCGCACGAAACAGAAAGATTCAGTTAATATTATGTGGCGGAACGAAGCTTCAAACTAATTTAATCCCATATTCCACAATGTAGATCTAGGAAACTGATATACCTTGGACATATCCATATTTTGTGTAGTGATGAAAACAAAATCATCCAGTGGAGGAGAAGGAAGCCCTTCTTCATCATCAACAATAGATGGATTGACAGACTCAGGTGTGGCTTTTTCAGAGCCTGTAATAGATAATGGTTAAACAAGTTAAAGTTTTGTATAAGAGGATAAGAAACAGAAATATGAACTTCTATAAATAACTGAAGCCTGGAAATACTTGTTGTCTGCAAGATCTCCAGTATCACGTACAAGTATAGTTTCCATATAGTCATCAACTATAGCCTTCCATTCCCTAGTACTATGAAAAGAACATAACATAAATTCCATGTCAGTTTAAGAGGAATTCAACTATCACAAAGGAAATAGCAACATGTTCATTATATCAATTAATAACGTCTTAAACTTCAACTTTCGTATAGACATAAAAGGAATTCATCCCCTCTTCACATTTCCATTTCGTTAAGAAGAAAAATACATGAAGATACCTGAATATTGAAGGACTGACTTGGACCATTGATCAAAATAAGAAGCAACAAATTCACTATTTTGTCGTACTCGATTAAAGTTCATTGAAGTAGTAAGTTATCAACCCATGAAACCATAACAATAATTCCTTACTACTGACTGCATTCAATCAAGCGGGATTAGGCATAATTTTAACAGACTACCATATTTGTAAGATTACTTATTCCATTCATCATCAGCAAAGATTCAGAAAAGCATAAATGATAGAGTTCCTTACTCAATCAATTCGCGAACAAGACATCGGATCTGTGTTTCCTTATGTCTTTTAAGGCCATTTACAGTCTTTCCAATCTATGTTGCGTGAAAACAAATCATTTCCAGCACTCAGAGTCTCAATTCAAACACTTCTGTAAAAAACAAGCATTTGATCCTCGGAAGGGTAATCATATCGAACCCTTAAGACATCAAATGTCAGTCTCATTAATTGCAACCTCCTCAAGGATTCAAGTATCACTGAATCAGACTGTCATATGAAACAAGAAAAAAACTCATCAGTATATATAGCAAGCATCAGCACAGACAACACATATGTAAAAAACAAGCTTTGTTGGATTGAATTAGGGATTGATTCTCGGCTTCTAGGGTTTCAATGTCCCTTTGCTGGGAGAGAGATCGCAATCCGAGGGCGGCGAAGCATCCTCCCAAGCATACGTCAACAAAGATGTTGTTGTTGATCACTCTCGATGCTAGGTTCATCGCTCTCCCCGCCATTTCCATGGTTGGCTGCTCTCTGCTCGTAGAGATGGATTCCGATGCGCAAAAGCGGTGAGGGTTAGAGTTTCGGGAGGACCGAACAGTTGGTATAAAGCTGACAGTTGGAGCTCGGGGAGGGTGTTTCACCTACGAATGTGGCTCCGGCGATAGAGAAGAAGGGTGACAAGCGGAGAAGGGGTGACAAGCGGAGATGGCAGATTGGGGAGGACTGCGACAAGGGAAGCGAGAAGGGAGAAGAGGGAAAAGTCAGATTTGCCCATTTCTAATTTTCAGGAAGCTAAAGAAAAGCAGTGGAATTTTTCGTAATTTCTACGGAAATCCAAGCTACATTACAAAGACAAAAACTTGATATGTAATCTCAGTCATCCATAGTTTTTTTTAGCTTATGTGGAGCTATGATAAAAGTATTTCTTACTCAATTTCAATTCTATGATTTATTGTAGTTTGGATAGGGAAAACAAATAGAATAATAACTGCATTGCCCTAGCTCCAAAAAAAACCCAAACCGTCTCTCTCCCTCTCTCTGCTTCCTCCTTCAGACGAACGATCTCGCCCGATTCCACGGCTTATGTGCTGCTCTTCCTTCCTCTCCATGGCTTCTGCGTTCTATTCTTCCTTCCTCCATTTCGACCTCGCCCTCTTCCTTCCTCGTTTTCTCCATGGCAACAGTTATTTCCTCGAGTCGAACCTAGATCCGCTACTGGTCGACGCAATACAGTCCAACAAGTAATTGCTCTTCTCTTCCTCCTCCTCCTCCAGGTTAATTAGTTCATGAATGATATGAACTATCCACTGTCCCTATTTTTCAGTTTTCACTTGCTAAATTTGTGCATAGCTGAACGTAAATTTTGTGCTTAACTCCCACGAAATATATTCAGGTACTGTTGAAACCAAAGTTTCCATGGCAGAGTTGTTGGGTAACCAGGCCTTGAATAATGATGTAAAAGTTAAGGTTGCTAGAACTGTGGGGTCATCACTCATAAGCCTGATGAAAAGTGATCAAATGCAATCCATAGAAGCTTCTTTAAGAGCTCTAAATTAGATTTCAACGTGTGACACAAGCGCAAAGATCTTGATAGACGTTGTAATCCTTCCTACGGTGCTCAAAGACCTCTTCATTGTTGGTGCAAAACATCTTCCTCGCCAGGTATGTACTGTCTCAAACTGATTCTCAATTTCGATTCCGCTGTGGCGTGAGGTCAATTGATTGGCAATGTGTAAATCCTGTTGTAGGTCATTTATGAGCTTAAACCTGGTGGAGTTGATGAAAGGCGTCTCCTGGGTGCAAAACTGGAGAAGCTCGCCGAGAGTGAAACTGGTACGATTTGAGGAAACTCTAGTGTTACTTGTGCTGAATTGCTGATTTGTAGTTGCGTAGAGTAAACATGAGAAAAGAGATCGAGGTTCTCTGTGGCGCTATAACTTGAATGTGTAAAGAATTGAACTTGTAGGTATAAAATACTGAACCATGAGTCATAAAATACTGAACCTGTAGAAATATGAGCACAGTTTTAGGGTAAAAGGGTTTGGAAGGAGGAAAAAACATACTTATCAGTTATCACACATATTTTTCTTTATGTGTTCTCAATGCAGTCATTGTTAGATAAACATAAATTACAAAAGATAGCTGAGAGTGCTCAGCTTGATAATTTTGATACTGATATAGACTTGATAATAAGGAAAAAGTTCAAGTTCTGTACTTTATAATATTTATGTACATAAAGTCCTTTTAGACGACGACTAAGTAATTTAATTCTTTTCGGCAATGTAATTGCCTATTTGTGCAGGCTGTACTTGTTGAGAACTTAATTCTTTCCTTTTTTTTTTAGAAGTAACAGACTCTCATTGCTTCATGTCACATGTACAATGACTTTGGTGTGGATGGTGGAGCTTCTGCAGTCTCTTTAAAACCAAAATTTGATGCTTTTTTAAAGCATCGAATTAGAGGTAATGGTGTGTTGTGATGTTGCTGGTCTACTACTTAACACTGATTGCATATGGCTAAACATCGAACCTCGGGTGATGATTTTAGTGAGAATGATGTAATTAAAGCTGGTCCAGGTTGTCTGTTATGATTACAAGTAAAGCTTAACGATTTGTTCTTTGCCTTTCTTTTACTCAAAATCTATAGGCACTACATTTTGCAACTTTCTACACTACATTACCGTACGCCCATAATGGGCGTACGCTCGTTTTAAGCGTACAGCGTAAAATTCCAACATCGATTGTGAGGCGAAATACAAAATACGGTAAAAATTATGTATACGCCCAAAATGGGCGTACGCCCAAAACCGGCGTACAGTATAAATTTTAATAATATAGCCGTTTGAAAATAGCCGTTGGGAAATACAATTTTTTACTCGTACGCCCATTATGGGCGTACGTCCATAATGGGCGTACGAGTTAAAAATTTGGTGTAACGGCTATTTGTCCAAATTCAGAAGTGACCGTTGGGGTATATTTTGCATGTACGCCCATTATGGGCGTACGATTGTTTTTATCCCAACGGCTATTTTTTCAGAATATGACCGTTTGGGATGTAGTATGTGTATAAATGTAGGAACTTCGGATGGATGTTGATGTCAAAAATGTCAAATAGGAGAGTTACAAATTTGAGTGATGGTGAGGAGTTTGAATATGTGACGGAGATTGAGTATGGGAGCGGTGAAGAGAACGAGTATGTTGAAGAGAACGAGCATGGGAGTGACGAAGACGATGCGATCGTGGATGAGAAAGAGTATTTTAGTGAACCCGACGACGGGATGTGGGACGACGATACCGACGAAGGAGGAGACTTCGACGCCGGAGATTTTTCGGTTAGTAATTAATTAGAATCGTTTCGTATTTATTTACGTTATTTAGTTGCAAATAATTTGTAGAAGTGATAGTTTAGATTGATGTGGACTCGTAGTTTTAAGTTTTAGTTGTGATAAATATGGTAGTTTTTATTAATTATAGGGTATGGATTACTATGATTCGTTTGATACCGAAGAAACGTTTCCTACTAAGGAACACTTGAGGCGTTGGGTTCAGAGTATTGGTAGACAACTTATGATGGTATTAGTGACTCGTCATAGCAATGAGCGTCAAATGAATATAATGTGCTCGCATGCTGGAGTGTATAGATCAGGGAAAAAGAAAAGAGAGGATGGCGAAACAGAGGAGGTTGTTAATACAAAGCGGGATAGTAGGGATAAGAAGTCGGATTGCAAGTTTGAGATCCGAGGATATAGGTTCAGGGCGAGGGATGCGAGAGATGGATGGTATGTGAAGGTAAAATACGGACAACACAATCATAAGCTTTCCACTAGCTTCATTGGCCATCCGTACATGGGTCGAATGACGCCGAATGAGGTGAAATTTGTGACGGTATGTGCGAACAGCTTGACTACGCCGTCTGTTATTGCTACTCAGTTGAGTGCGGCCTTTCCAGGGAATACAACATCCACAAAACAAATCGCCAACTTTATTCAGAAGATGCATTTTGAGGATCGTGGAGATTTGACTGTTACACAATGGACCTTGAAGTTTTTGAAGGAGCGCAGCTATGTAGTGCATCCCCTCTGCAAGAAGAAATCAAACGAGGTGGAAATCTTGTTTTTTGCCCATCAAGACTCGTTGCACTTGTTGAAGATGTTTCCGTACGTCGTGGTTATTGACGCCACATACAAGACGAATAGGTACATAATAGTTGTATATCAAATTTTTTTTGTTTAAATATATTGCATATGCCTCTTCCTTCATTATTTAAATATATTATGCAGGTATAAAATGCCTCTTGTGGAGATTGTCGGTTTCACTTGCACGCATAAGACATTCAACATTGCATATGCATTCACGGGTAAGGAGGAAACAATGCACTACTTGTGGATAATTCAGAGGCTTAGAAAGTTGTTTGAGGATGCCGGAGTAATGCCGACTGCAATAATGATCGATCGAGAACTAGCTCTCATCACTGCAATCAAATATGTGTTCAAAGATGTTCCGGTTCAACACCTCTTGTGTTGGGTTCATATCAAGCACAACATCGAGGTAAACGCTACCAGAATTTTGAAAAATAAGGAATCGGTGAAAAGGTTGTGCTCGCAAGTATGGAGACTTTTTCTATCAAGAACGGAGGAACAATACGAGGAAAGACTGCTAGGATTGAGAACATCTTGGAGAAGCGGCGTCGTCGGATACATTGAAAAGGTGTGGCTTATCCCTTACAAGACAAACATTGTTTGCGCATGGACGGAACACAATCTTCACTTCTTCACGAGGACCTCAAACAGGTAATTTTTTTTTAACTTACTTAAACGTTTCCGATTTCTTTATTAGTTTATTATGTAATAGTTGTTTTACTTAAACGCGACATTGAATGAATAAAACATAGGGTTGAGGGAATGCATAAGGTGTTGAAGAAAATAGTCGGTTCAAGTATAGGCGGTTTTAATCGAATGGTTGTGAGGATCCATGCAGCCATCGAGGGCCAAATTGTGAAGGTGAGGGCCACCATGGAAGAGGATCGGATCAAGACACTCGGGGTTTTCAGACGAATGAATCCACAAGTGAAATTGATATTTCGGCATCTATTCCATAATGTGTCTGATAGAGCGTTGCATAAGTTGTGGGATATATGGGAGGATATAAAGGCGAAGAATTATGAGGAACATTGCGAAGATTACTGGATGCGAGAATGTCAAGGCCTACCGTGCATCCACGAGATGGTGCAACATATTATTCAGAAGAAGCCATTCAAGCTCAATCAGATTCACAGATTCTGGAGGCAGCTACAATGGGATAGGATTGAACTTGATAACGGGGAAGTAGAGATTGGTGTACCTCAGACCATGCGGGAGTTGAGATTCATTGAGCTCAACGATAGATGGCAAAAGGGGGAACTTCCTGAAAGTCAGTGGTCTCAGATAGCGGACTTGTACACAATGTTGGAGTATCCACATCAAAGTCTTGCGTTGGAGCCGACGGGAATCAAGGATCCTGGCAGACCAAGAGGAGCGGTAGGAAAGAAGTGGGGAACCGAGAGAGAGATGAGCGCGTTTGAGTACGCAAGGGAAGAATTAGAGAAAAATGATGCTGCGAAGGTGAAGAATAAGACGGTTAGAGGAAAGGGAAAGGGAAAAGAACCGGCGGCACAACCTACTTTCAACGAGCCACTATAATGAGGGAGTTTGAAGTTGCTGGGTGCACTGCGGCAGAGGCGTTTGGTCATTCAAGTGGCACTGGTGGAGAGGGGTTCGGATTATCAGGTTGCACTCTTACAGATGAGTTCCCTCAGCCAACAATGACGAAATGTGGGGTAGACTTCGGGGTTGACAATGTTGATCTCTTCATGTTTCCATACATTGTAGATGCACAAGACGTAAGGGCGGATGGACACTGTGGATATCGGTCACTAGCCATGTTGTTGGGGCATCACCAACAAGAATATCCTCGCATTCGCATGGAACTGACTACGGAGCTGTTAGAGAACAGTGATATCTACAGACGAGTCATGACCAGACTACGCCCGGATTTGGCAAACAACTTCGACGCTCTTGTTGAAGAGGTCAACTATAGTAGATCACCATGTCCTGAAGGATACTGGATGAGTATGCCCATGATTGGATTAGCATTTGCCACTAAGTTTCAGGTTGGTTTGATATACTTATCCAAAGTCCGATCATATTTGTGCTTACCGATGAAGGTGTATCAACAAAGCTCCAGTCATGGTTTGAAAATTTATGCAATGGCTCGTGTGGGCTTAGCAAACCACTACATACCGGTATGATTTTCACTAAAGTATTTGTGATTTTCACTCAATTTTCTTAATGCTTAACATGGTATTTATGTTTTGTAATTTAGGTGTGCCTTAGAGAAGACTGTCCCGTACCATCTGTACCTGGAGTTTGGCGTATGTTCAAGGATCCTAGTGCGAATGGATTGGATCGCGGGTTTGCGCTGAGGATGCAGCAATGGAAGGACTATCGCATTAATTATGGTAATATAGATGTTGATCTGTAGTGAATTCGGATGTGTTTAATGTTTTAGATGGGTTAAATGAAACAAGGTCTGAATTCACTACAAGGGTTTAAAACGAAAAACGGCGCGAAAATCGAGTAAAACGGGATTGAAACGAAAAACGGCGCGAAAATCGAGTAAAACGGGATTGAAACGAAAAACGGCGCGAAAATCGAGTAAAACAGGATTGAAACGAAAAACGGCGCGAAAATCGAGTAAAACGGGATTGAAACGAAAAACGACGCGAAAATCAAGTTTATGGAGGGACGTACAACGAAAAAAGACAAGAAAAGGGTATTTAGCAAAAAGAAATAGTTTTCATGATGCAAGTGGTATTTAGCCAAAAAATAATTGAAAAAATTGAAAAGGAAGGGGTATATAGTAAAAACTTGAGATATGATGTTTGAAATGGATAGTTTGGGCCCAGTTCGTTTAAACGCCTTATAACGCTGAAACTCAAAATTTCAAAATCGTAACATGATAGAAAATGAAGTCTTTATTCGTTATCAATTCTCGGAATCGAAAAAAAATCAACGAAAACGTCAACGGGCCTAATAAGGCCAAATTGAGATTTGGTGAGGCCCATTACCTAAAAACGACATAAAACGGGTTAATAAGACCTTAAACATTGAAAAACTTGAAATGTAAAAGTTGTATTTAAGCATTACCAATATGACGGTTTCGTTTTTATAATAAAATAACAAAATGAACACTTCGAAATATCTAAACAGTCACTTTCACCTAGTTACGAGTTAATCTCAAGTATATAAGTCGTATAGTTTTACTAATATATGTGTGATATCAACACGAAGATGTGAAATGTCATTATTTTGGAGTATTTGAGTGTTTCATAACATTTAATGAAAGTTTTATGTAAAGTTTATTTGAGTAACGAATTGATATCACACATATATTAGTAAAACTATACGACTTATATACTTGAGATTAACTCGTAACTAGGTGAAAGTGACTGTTTAGATATTTCGAAGTGTTCATTTTGTTATTTTATTATAAAAACGAAACCGTCATATTGGTAATGCTCAAATACAACTTTTACATTTCAAGTTTTTCAATGTTTAAGGTCTTATTAACCCGTTTTATGTCGTTTTTAGGTAATGGGCCTCACCAAATCTCAATTTGGCCTTATTAGGCCCGTTGACGTTTTCGTTGATTTTTTTTCGATTCCGAGAATTGATAACGAATAAAGACTTCATTTTCTATCATGTTACAATTTTGAAATTTTGAGTTTCAGCGTTATAAGGCGTTTAAACGAACTGAGCCCAAACTATCCATTTCAAACACAACTATCTACATTCACTATCCACTATCCACATTCACTATCCACTATCCACTAACCACTCTCCAAACCCTATACCCTAGTTAGGTTTTCCTCAGTTTCCGTGTCATTTCCCGTCTTAGCCCGTTTTAAGTCATTTTTCCTCGATTTCCGTGTCATTTCTCGTCTTGGCCCGTTTTAAGTCGGTTTTCCTCGATTTCCGTGTCATTTCTCGTCTTGGCCCGTTTTAAGTCGGTTTTCGCACGAATTCTCGTCTTAGCCCGTTTTAAGTTCGAAAATCCTAATAATATATAAATCCATGAAAACTACGACATCCAAAATATAATACCGACAACAAAATATACATCACACAAACATCCAAAATATAATACTGAACACAATCATATCATTGCACAGGCCCATCCTCCTCTGGTACTACATCACCAGTCCATATGCCGATCCACCCCCTCATCATCCTCGCTTGTCCTACAAGCAGAGTGTCACCATATGCACGTAGGAAACTAGATATCTCAGAGGCGAGTATGTTGCCCCGCTACATTTTCAAAATGTAAATATAAGTAGAATAAAATAGATTATAATTATAACTTGAGCGATATTGACTAAAATACGTACCACAACTACAGAGGCTGTCGCAGGTATCTGTATGTGCTCCGCACGGTGGTGAAACGGTGCACGTGGGTCCTGCCTGGGTGATCTGGAATCAACATAAGGATGTGACATGGCATTAAACCATGTCAGGTATCCATCCTTGCAATCCCATGCATACTCTCGAAGTCCTCTTCGATCCTGCTCGTCTAAGGTGATCAATCGATCCGGCAGGGTCTCTGGGGCCCAAGTGCAGTCCTCATCCCCGAATGTGACAGTGTACCCCGATGCAGAATCATTTCTAATCGCAGTAGGTGGTGTAATCGGGGGTTCGGGTATGCCTTGCACATACCCGAACTGTCGCATACATCGGTCAGGATGGTGCGACTCCCTGACCTCAAAGGACTCTACAGGCCCCCAAAATAGACCTAACCTATACTGGTGGTCGTTGAGATCCAACTTGCCCCAGGGGTTCCACTGAACCTATGTTTTTTTAAAATGACAAACGTATTTTTAAAAATAATAATTGCATAACATATGATGAAATTACTCATTAAATAGTACTTACCTCTGCATATGTGATCTGGTCAAGGACCAGTCTGAGGGAAACTAGTCGAGCAGGATCCTTATGGTACTTGACTTTGCTGTTTTCCCGGATAGCCGCCGCCGAGGCATTCATGGATGCCAAGTCCTGCGTAGCATGATCCCGAAGACCATGGAAATACGCCCATATCCAAGCCTACAAATACCAGAATTTCATAATGTTTTATACATAAGCAAAATATACACGAAAAAAAAACAAACATTAAACGAATACTACCTTCAGCAGGAGCGGACAACCAGCAAACCCCTTGGATTGAGCACGGGAAGCCTGACCCAACTGTCTGTACAGTTCAACCAAGACGGCTGTCCCCCAAGCATAGGACCCTGTCTCATTGTGATCTACGAGGATGCTAAGGTATTTGTGTTTCACCTTCATCTGAGACTTGTCTACAAATGTCGTACTGCCTAACAGGGACAGCAAGTACAGCGAAGCAATATCACTCTCTTGCTGAGGAGTCCTGCAATTAATAACAAAAAATGAATTAGTAACGTTACTCGAGAAATTATGAGAAATTCTTATAATATACGATAATTTACCTGTCCCGTATATCAAACATCTGTAATAGTCGGGTGTGGATCGTGGTGATGCCTCTCTTGCCGTGGATGTTCAAACCCCCATCTGATAATTTATCACGGATTATAAATATTTAATTGAATCAACTAAAAAATGGAATCAAATATAAATAATAAAATAAACTCTACGTACGTAAGCATAGCGCAGCAGCCTCCTCGATCGTAGCAAACCCGAACATCCGTTGCACATGAGGATGCATAAACCCATCTATGTCTGCCTCAGCAGATCTGACAGCTCGTCCATGGATCGGAAGCTCCAGAATCTTCAGCACGTCTAACAAGGTAGGAGCAATCTCACCAAATGCAAAGTGAAACGTGTTGGTTTCTGGATACCAACGCTCCACAAATGCAGAAATCAGAATCGGATCGATGCTGTTGTACTCGAGCCGGGGATCTGCAAGGACATGTAAGTGGCTCCGCTCAACGAGCTGCCACCATGACCCAGGCACATTAGATTTATGCCTATCATACTCCCTGAAGAAGTCCTTGCGGGTGTATATATCCAACACCCTCTTCAGCTGATGTACGAAAGAGAAATTAATGAATTAGAATAGCGTGTGGATCGTTTTACCTCACAAATTCATTTAGGAAACAACGCATACCTTCGATGAGGGCGGTATCACATAAGTCGGGTCATGCTCAATACGCTCTGCAAGAGACGACGTCTCAGTCCATATCACCGGAGCAATGTGGGTGCTGTAATCCACCAAAAGCCGTGAACTAAGAGGACCTCCAGGATGCCCCACATAATCTGCATCCCCTGGAACCGGTACAGCTAAGCCCGGATCAATGTGCTGAACAGGCTCCTGAACAGGGTCCTGAATGGGCTCCTGGAGGTCTGGCTGATCCTGATCGAAATCATGAACAAGCTCCTCAATCTCCTGCTGATGATCCTCTGCAGAAGGAGACAATGATCCAACTGGAGATGGCTCACGCACAGGTGGTCCCTCATAGTAATCAGCATGCATCTGCGCCTCCAAATCTCCTAGATCTACATCTGGCTGATCTGCAACCTCGGTTGCCTCCGTCAACTCCTCTGAAAACTCCTCCGCCTCACTAACATCCAAATCATCCATCAGAGCTTTCCCTGTATCTCCTATATGCACTCCTGCAATGTCTGGAGGAGATCCACGACGTCGGGAAGCTGTGATCCCGCGTGCGCTAGGGTGACGAGGGCCCTTCTTCTTCTTTCTAACAGAACAACCCGCCGGAGTAATAGCCCTCTCTAAAGCCTATTTTCATATTTACGAATTATTATTTTATATTATTTGACGTTTTTCTTTTAAATATTTAATAATGTATTAATTACTAATTTTTTCTTAGGTACGACTTATTAATAATTTATTAAGACGCTATTTAATAATGTATTAATTACTAATTAATTCATTTCTTAGTAAATAACAACTAATTAATATTATATTAATAAATATTATTTAATATTAAATCTTTTTCTTTTACAAGTTATTTATCGAATAACGTGAAACGATAAATAACGACTAATTATTCTTTAAATCGTTATTTATCGAATAACGTGAAACGTTAAACGATAAATAACGACTAATTAATATTATATTAATATTATATTATTTCTTAATATAATATTATTTATTAATAGCTATACGATAAATAACGACTAACTAATATTATTTATTAATAAATCTTTTTCTTTTATTCGTTATTTATCGAATAACGTGAAACGATAAATAACGACTAATTAATATTATATTAATATAATATTATTTTCTTTTAGCTAAACGATAAATAACGACTAACTAATATTATATTAATAAATATTATTTACTAATTAATCTTATTCTTTAAATCGTTATTTATCGATTAATGTGAAACGTTAAACGATAAATAACGACCAATTAATATTATATTAATAAGTATTATTTATTAATATAATATTATTTTCTTTTACCTAAACGATAAATAACGACTAACTAATATTATATTAATAAATGTTATTTAATAATAAAAAATTTCGGTTTAATCGTTATTTATCAAATAACGTGAAACGTTAAACGATAAATAACGACTAACTAATATTATATTAATAAATATTATTTATTAATATATTATTATTTTATTTTTAGTCGTTATTTATCAAATAACGTTTCACGCTAAACGATAAATAACGACTAATTAATAATTTATTAATAAATAACAAATAATTCATATTTCATTAATAAATCTTTTTTTAATCGTTATTTATCGAATAACGTTTCACGCTAAATGATAAATAATGACTAATTAAAAAAATAATATTAACGTACCTCGTGGATCGAGAGCGTCTTCTCCGACGATTTCGAACGGGCCCGTTTTTCCGCACCGCCCCGACCACGACCACCACGAGCCCGACCACCACCTGCTCCACCTGCTTCACCTCCAGCCACCTCGACGGCGCCACCAACCTCCTCCCCTCCACCTCCAGACCCCTCGCCAGCGCCACCGACCCCCTCAGCCACCGCAGCTCCACCACCCCCCCTTTTCTTTTTCGCCGGATTCGTCTTCCGCCCAACTCCTCCACCTCGGACTCTTGCGCCACCAGCACAAATACGGACGTGAGGGAGAACAGACGAAGCCGCAGCCTCCACCGTCGCCGGAGTGGATTTCGAGCTTTTCCCCATTTCTTCGGATTGCATGATTCCGAGTGAAATTGAAGAAATTGATTGAGGGATTTGGATTGTATGAGAAAAACGAGTCGAATGGGATAGATTTGGGGAAGAAAACGAGTGAAATGGGAGAAGATTGGACGGCGGCGACAATTAGGTTACGGTATGAACAGTAATCGAAGCTTCAGACGAGAGGAGGAAGAAGAAAGCGAGGCGGATTTTTATATTCGTAGCGTACGCCCATTTTGGGCGTACAGACCAATTTTCAATTTTTCACCGTATACGTATGCATACGTATACTCGAGAAAATTGCACGGTACGCTAATTTTGGGCGTACGCCCATAATGGGCATGGGCGTACGAGAATGTAGTTCAAAAAGTTTCAGAATGTAGTGCGTATAGACCCCGCGTTCTTTTACTCACATTTCTCTAATTTGTGCAGTGTTTCAGCTAATTGGCGGTCTCTTGACGTTGGGCTGTAATTTCGTTTTGGATCAGTGAAGTGTTTGATGACATGCTTATGAGAGAATCGTGCTTTGTTGTTGTTGTTGCATACTGTTTCTATAGGTAATGATGTGTTTGCTTCTTGATTTATGAGTTGATTTTGCTAATCTGTCTCTAAAACCCTTACTTACTTTGTGCTAAACTGCTAATGGTTCTCAAGTGCTGGACTCTTTTCATGTTTGTAGGTTCAGAAGCAATGTTCGCTGATCTTTTCCATTTCTTATAAGCTGCAATTCAGGTAGGTTGATACCTAAGAAGCTTTATGTTTCTTTGGGTGTGGTTTATTTTCATAAATCGAGCATTAATCCTCCTTGCAGGTTGCCTTCACCTATGGGTGTAGTTTCCATTCAGCTTTACAAACATCGTTTTCAAAGCTGCAAAAGTTGCTCCTTTCCAACTCAGACAAGGTTAATGTAGATGGTAGCCTTTTTTTAGTGTGCATTCAAGCTCTCTAGAGTGTCTCTTAAGTGTGAATCACTTGATATGTTTTAGGTGTTCAGTAGAATTACTCATCAACTTCTTGTATACTGTATAGTAGTCGTGAACTTCTTCTATATTAGTCATGAACTTCTTCTTTTGTCGTGAATTTTTTGTATATGAGTCATAAACTTAAAGGGCTATCTAAATGATCCATGGGAAACAATGATGTCCCCTCATGACTCGATTGTTGACGGAGGTCTGGACAATACTCTGTACATCTTACAATTTTCATCGCCAAATCAGAGCAGCTGCACGGAAGGCTACGGAGGTGGGGCCGGTAGACCCGGCCGAAATTAACCCGACCCGCAAACCCGACCCGACCCAACCCGATTTTTCTGGGTCATAACCCGTCAAATTGAACCCGTGACCCGTTTTTGTCAAACCCGATTGACCCGATTTTTTTTGGGTCAAAAATGGGTTGACCCGCCCCAACCCGTTTTTGACCCGAAAATTTGGCCAAAAAGATAAAAGTAATAAAGAAGCGGAAATTGTAAATTTTACCCAAAAAATTGTCAACACACTAGATAACTATTGTCAACAACATTAATAAACTGTCAACACGTTGGACAAATTGTCAACACACTAGATAATAAATTGCAAACATGACTAATTAATTAGTCAACACAATTAAATAAACTGTCACTAAGACTAATCAACTTTCAATATGGATAATTAAACTTTTAGAGAACTAGTAAAGTAAACTGTCAACATGGCTAATTAAATTGTCAACAAGACTAAATAAACTGTCAACAGGACTGGTTAAATTGTCAACACGACTAATTAAACTGTCAACGAGACCAATAGACTGCCAACATGGCTAGTTAAGTTGTCAACACGGCTAACTAAATTGTCAACATCATTAATACTTTGTCAACAACACTAATAATCTATCAATAACACTACTAAAATGAAGTGCCAATACCATTAATGTACAACTTAGTCTTATTAGGCATATAAAGTAAGGTCTCGCTTATTAGGCATATAAAGTACCAATAATGTACAACTTAGTCTTATTATACAAAACGAGGCTCGAAACTATGTGTAAACACTAAAAGGCCTTAAATGAGATTAAGGTCCAATTTGGCAAAACGATGTCTGAATGGATTGAAACTTGATTTCAATGTCTATTAGAGATATTTGACCATGTGGGTAACTCTCAATCAAAACTTCTTCATGTTCAAGTAACACCTCCTTTTCTAAACATCAAACTAGTCATCACTCTCTAACTTGTGGCAATATGTATGGTCAACAACATCGATGTATTATTATGATTGAAAAAATTATACAACTTAGTCTTATTAGGCATATAAAGTCCCATTAAGGTCTCGCTTACACTAAACGAGGCTTGAAACTATGCGTAAACGCTCAAAGACCTTTAAAGGCCTTAAATGGGCTTAAGGCCAATTTGGAAAAACGACGCCCAAACGATGTCGGAATGGAATGAAACTTGGTTTCAATTCTTATTAGAGATATTTGACCATGTGGGTAACTCTCAATCAAAACTTCTTCATGTTCAAGTAACACCTCCTTTTCTAAACATCAAACTAGTCATCACTCTCTAACTTGTGGCAATATGTATGGTCAACAACATCGATGTATTATTATGATTGAAAAAATTATACAACTTAGTCTTATTAGGCATATAAAGTCCCATTAAGGTCTCGCTTACACTAAACGAGGCTTGAAACTATGCGTAAAAGCTAAAAGACCTTAAAAGGCCTTAAATGGACTTAAGGCCAATTTGGAAAAACGACGCCCAAACGATGTCGGAATGGAATGAAACTTGGTTTCAATGCTTATTAGAGATATTTAACCATGTGGGTAACTTCCAATCACAACTTCTAACATTTCAAATAACACCTCCTTTGTAAAACCAAACTAGTGATAATTGTATAACTTGGCGCAATATGTATGGTCTACAACATCGATGTTGATTATTGTTCGAAAAATTATACAAGTTAGTCTTATTAGGCATATAAAATATCAATAAGGTCTCGCTCATACAAAACGAGGCTCAGAACTATGCGTAAACGCTAAAAAGCCTTAAATGGGCTTAAAACCCAATTTGACAAAAAGATGCCCAAATGATGTCGGAATGAAATGAAACTTGATTTTAATGTCTATTAAAGACATTTAACCATATGAATATAATTTAATCAAAATTTAATCATTTAATGAAAAGAAGGTAATGTAGTGGTGTTGCTATCGAAGCATACATTAAAATTTGCAATTAAGATTGACCCAAATTTAACATCAATATTTCGTAACGACTCAACTTGTTATGTCTCGGTAAGTTTTTACTCAAAGCGACTCGATCTGACAATAAATCCGTAACAAACGACTTGTTTGACTCCAAAATTTTCGACCCAAACCCGACCCGCCTATACACCCGTAACAACCCGACCTGTTTGACCCGGTAATTTTAGACCCGAACCCGACCCGACCCGCCTATAAACCCGTAACAACCCGACCTGTTTGACCCGGTAATTTTAGACCCGAACCCGACCCGCCTATAAACCCGTAACAACCCGACCTGTTTTGACCCGGTAATTTTAGACCCGAACCCGACCCGACCCGCCCATAAACCCGTAACAACCCGACCTGTTTTGACCCGGTAATTTTAGACCCGAAATGACCCGACCCGAAAAATACCCGACCCGGAGCACCCTTAACCCGAACCCGACCGACCCGACCCGATTGCCAGGTCTAGGTGGGGGTGTTAATGAGGATCTAAAAGTGGCCTCAAGGTACTAATCTAATCTAATCTATCTATATATAAAAGTTGATGAGTTTGAAGAAGTAATGGTAATTTATACCTAATAAATGTTAATGTTTTAAATTTTATCCTAATTATCTCTTCTCTTAAATGTTAATTTCATCATCAACTAAAAACACATCATTTTTTGTCTCCTTCCTCTATCACAATCTCCAAACTCATTCTCGTCTTTATTCCGTTCGTCAATCTCTTCGTTTCATCCCGGTGCTCCCTTCTTCCCCGGTTAAAAATTAATTTGAATGCTAATATTTTAACTCTTTACCCTAATTATCTCTTCTCTTAATGCTAATTTCATCACCAACGAAGAACACATCCTCTTCTTCTCCTTCATCTACCACAATCTCCAAACTCATTCTCATATTTACCCCGTTCGTCAATCCCTTCGTTTCATCTCGATGCCCCCTTCTTCTCCGGTTAAAAATCAATCCAGGGAAAGTTGTGGAGTTGCTTAAGGAGATGGAGGATGATGGCCATCTTCCTCATATATCGAATTGGTGAGAATGTGAGGTGATAAGTTGTAATTTAGCCATATACATAATTGTTGTTTCATATATATTTTTATTAAAATAAATGAAAAGAAAAAAAATTAAATCAAAGAAAAAAGGTCGCTCATCGTCACCCTCCTTCGCCCGAAGATCTCCGTTTTATCTTCATCTCCATTGTCGTCCTCCGACTATCTACATCCTAAACCGCCTATTTACAACATTATACCGTATACGAAAATCCGTAATTGTCTCGCGCGTAGCGCGGGGGTCCGAATCTAGTATAATATAAAAACCGCAGAGAGAGAAAATTAAAGACCTAGCATTAAATTTTCCACATTTTGATTGGTTAATTCACCCTCTCCTCAACTTGCTATCTTTTTATTGGTGGTTTTTATACATTATAGATAGATGGATCAAGATCCATAAAATCAAAACTTGAATATATGAAGATTTAATTAAAACTTACACTTTGTAAGATGATTATTTTATTTTTCATAAAAATAAAGGAGAATTGTTATCCTAACCGATTCAAACTTCATTTTAAATATATAAACGGTGTTTAAAATCATATAACTTAAACATTTATATATATGTCACTTTTCAAATAAGATGTAATTATTTATAAATAAATAAAAGCAATTATTTTGTAAATTCTACTAAGAAGAATTAATCCAAAATCATATATAGTTGAAAAATATAAATAATGCAATACAAACAACATATTTATAGCTTCACACATTTGAAATAAATATTCATCTCTATTACCAATAAATGCAAAATTCAAAAAACAATCATACACTTTGATACATAGTTTTAATATTATTTTAGAAAAAACATATCTTTTCTCACGCGTAGCAAAAATAATTTTACCTAAATAAAATAACAAAAGCTAATGGAATTAAAAACACGAATAAACATCAAAAAAATAAGAACCGCGCGGAGCGCGGGAACCTTTTCAGTAGATCTGAAAATGGCAGCCAACACTTTGTTAATCATTACATTAATGATCATCCATTGTATGCCAACTAATCTTGCAATTCTTAATTGTCTAGTAAACTTGTGCGTTCTCAATCTTTTAGCTTCCGAGACTACAAAAAACGAGAAGTTAGAACAAAGGGTTCTGAATTCTGATTTTGGATGGATCCAAAATTTGCATGTACTTCCTAAACAAAAAAATCTAAACTTGTTTTAAAAAACACGATGAAAAAATCCTAAACTAAAATCCGCCCTAGTTACGAAGTTTTATAGCTATGAACTTGCAAGGTTCTGACTGTGAACTTGCAAATGTTTGAACTTGCGTAAGTATATTGTTGAACATGTAACAATAAACAATTGACCCGATGTGACTATATTGTTGAACTTGTAACATTAGATTATTGAACTTGTATGCATAAATCGTTAAACATGTATTTGATAAAACTTATGTTAAGGAAATAGCACAATCGAGATTAAAGACTCAAGTTAATGAAAATGAACCTATGATATATTTTTCATGAACCGACAAACCTATCGTCAATGACCCTACATGTGTGAACCTCTTATAGACATTTGAATTACTCTTGTAGTTTCATTAAGTTAAAATTTTGAACATAAATAGCCAAAATTACTCTGACAACCACTGATCGATATCATTTAGTTCGTAGTTGTAGGTTCATGTGTTTTAACTTGCAAGTTCATAATTTCATTAGTTTTTTATAACTTCATTTTTGCTTTCCACAAAAAACCTGACAAACCTCAGGTTCATAAAAAAAAATGTATCTTAAGTTCATGAATTTCTATTTGCAAGTTCATTAGTTTCCGTATTTGGGTTTCTGAGTTTAACTTGCAGCCTCATTAGTATATAACCCATTTTTTGTTTTTCATCAAAAATACTTTAATATTTGTCACGTTCATGAAAATAAAAATATTTCTTTAAGTTCATAGATTTCTACTTATAGGTTCATTAGTTTCATTTGTAGGTTTACAAATTTTACTTGCAAATTCATTAGTTTCTATATAACCCATTTTTTGTTTGTCATCAAAAGTACTTTAATATGCGTCAGGTTCATGAAAAAAAAATGTTTCTTTAAGTTCATGGATTTCTTCTTACAGGTTCATTAGTTTCATTTGTAGGTTCACAAATTTTAACTTGCAGGTTCATTAGTTTTCACTTGCGGATTCCTTAGTTTAGACGTTTCTTTAGTTCTCACTTGTGGATTCATTGGTTTTGACTTGTGTGTTACTAGTTCGTGAGGGTTAGTTAGGTTTTACTTGCGGGTTCACGAGTTTCACTTGAAGGTTCACCAATTTTAACTATAAGTTCATCAATTTTCATTTGTAGGTTCATGAGTTTTGATTTGGTTTAAGATATCATTTGTTTTCAAAGCCTTTTTCTAATCTTGCAAGCCTATGAATCTCCATTTTAATTTATAAACACACATAAAAAATCCCACAAACATGCAAAAAAATCCGATGAACCCATATGACAAAACTCATGAATCTGCAAGAAAAAAAAATTCATCACTTAAGAAAAATCAAGAACCCACAAGTTAGATTCAATGAAATCATAAATTAAAACTCGTGAATTTGCAAGTTAAAACCCAGGAACTAGATGTTAAAACGTACAAGTTAAAATGTAAACATGGAAAATAAAATTAATGAACCTGAAAAAATATTAATGAACCCGCTTGAAAATCCTATTAACCCATAAGGCATAAGTGATTAGCCTACAAATTAGAACTTATGAACACGCATGAGAAATCACATAAAACCTAGATTAATGTACATAGACTTGTAGGCTCATATCGGTGGTGTTCAAGTTCACTAGTAATTTAATGAACTCGTATGTGTAAATCGATGAATTTGATACGAAAGTGTAATCTTACATTTGCTATATCAGCGATGGCATTGGTAATGGTATGAAGACGGTTTAACTCTTTGTTTTGACATTTATGTGCCATGTTTTTGTTATATATTTTTGTTCAACATTCAAGTAAGAAAGCTACTTCTAAATATTTGTTGAACCTACAGGTCTAACTTGTTGAACCTACAGTTCGTGGTTGGAGGTTCATGTGTTTTAACTTGTAAGTTCATAACTTTTGTCTTACAAGGTTCATTAGTTTTTTACAACTTCTTTTTTGTTTTTCATAAAAAATACTCTCACAACCCTCAGGTTCATAAAAAGAAAAACGTATCTTAAGTTCATGAATTTCTTATTTACAAGTTCAGTAGTTTCTATATTTGGGTTCATGAGTTTCACTTGCACCTTCATTAGTTTCTATATAACCCATTTTTTGTTTTTCATCAAAAGTACTTTAATATTCGTCAGGTTCATGAAAAGAAAATTGTTTCTTAAGGTCATGAATTTCTACTTACAGGTTCATTAGTTTTCATTTGTAGGTTCACTAGATTTTACTTGCAGGTTCATTAGTTTTCACTTGCGGATTCATTAGTGTAGACATTTCTTTACTTCTCACTTGTGGGTTCATTGGTTTTCACTTGCGTGTTACTAGTTCGTGAGAGTTTTCACTTGTAGGTTCGTTAGATTTCACCTGCAGGTTCACGAATTACACTCACAGGTTCATCAATTTTAACTAGAAGTTCATCAATTTTCATTTGTAGGTTCATGAGTTCTGATTTGGTTTAGGATATCATTTTTTTCTTGAGATCAAATCATGCATCTTCTTGATCACAAAAAGAAAGCAATGTCCTAAGATCCACGATTTATGAGTTTAGGTTCATTAGTTTACTCTTGTAGGTTCAAGTTTTTTTTTTGCAAGTTCATTATTTTTTTTGCACGAGGGATGAATTTTAAGTTCATGACTTATCAGGTTTGTTAATTTCATGGGGTAAGTTCATGAGTTTAGATTTATAGGTTGATAAGTTTACTCTTGTATTAATTGATTTGTTACAGGTTCATGAGCTTACACTTGCAAGTACATAAGTTTACTCTTGTAGGTTCATTTTCTATTTTTCTATTTTTGTAGTCTATTTGAGATTCGAACTCACATCATGACACATTGCTCTTCCATTTGAGCTAATATACTTTAAACAATTGACCCATTATGAGTTAAACAAATACATATTATCATTTATTGAATCTATTTTTGAGGCGAGTGAACTAGGTCCTTGTCAAAATTCAACAACTCTGGCATCTAATCAGCAAGACCTCCACCATTTGTTGCGTATGTCGACAATCTTGCACACTGCAATGTTTTTTTATTGTAAAAAGTTAAACCAGAGCAGAAAAATGTTGGCACAAATGATCAACAATGATCAACAACAAAGTGCAGCAACCAAATCTGTTGGCACAACTGATCAACAATGATCAACAACAAAGTGCAGCAACCAAATCTGTTGGCACAACTGATCAACAATGATCAACAACAAAGTGCAGCAACCAAGAAGAAGAAGAAAAAGACAGCAAAATAGAGCAGAGATTTTTTTTTCTTTGATAAGGAAAAAGGAGTGAATGAAAGAAAAACAAGTTCAGTAGCGAACAACTTCAGTTTCCTTTCATTACATAAAAAAACAAACACAATACAAGATAATATATATATCTAGAAACCTACTACAAAAAGATCAGACGTAGCTTAGCAAGCTGCTACACAAGATCTTCACAAAAAAAAAAGATCACAAGCAGCTGTAAACACTATTACAACTGCTCCAAAAGACCACTATTAAGCAGCTGTAAACACTATTACAACTGCTCCAAAAGACCACTATTACAACTGCTCCAAAAGACCAGCTTAATTAGGACCAAAATGAGATTAACTTCAAGACATGATTAAGCTTGAATCATATCTTAACACCTCCTCTTGATTCAAACTTCTTCATGCCAATTTTGTTCATAAAGAACATGTGCTTAACCTGAGTTAAAGCCTTTGTAAAAATATCAGCATTTTGATCATTAGTTCCACAGAACCTGAGTGCAATCACTTCATCCATAACAAGCTTCCTTATGTAGTGATATTTGATTTCAATATGCTTGGTTCGAGCATGGAAGATAGGGTTCTTTGCCATTGCTATTGCAGATTGATTATCACACCAAATCAAGGTTGATTCCTTCTGATCACAGCACAGATCTGCAAGCATCTTTCTCAGCCAAACTGCCTGTCTTGCAGCAGAGCAAGCTGCCACATATTCAGCTTCACTTGATGACAAAGCAATGGTCTCTTGCTTCTTCGAGCTCCAAGTAATTGCTCCTGACCCCAATGTGAATACTGAACCAGAGGTACTCTTCCTGTCATCTAGGCTGCCTGCCCAATCACTATCTGTGTGCCCTTCAAGCCTTAAATCTTGCCTTGCATCATACAAGATCCCATACTCAGCTGTACCAGAAACATACCTGAGTATTCTTCTTGCAGCTCCCAAATGTTGCTTTGTTGGTGAGTGCATAAATCTTGACACCACACTCACACTGTAGGCAATGTCAGGTCTAGTGTGAGTGAGATAGTTCAGTCCACCTACCAAGCTTCTAAAGAGTCTTTCATCTCCTTTCTCAGTTCCATCAAGCCTTTGTAGCTTGTCATTTGTGTTCATAGGTGTGATTGCTTTCTCACAGCTTTCCATCTGAAACTTCTTCATCATGTCTCTTGCATATTTCTTTTGACAAAGAAATATTCCTTCCCTTCCTTGCTTCACTTCTAAGCCCAGGAAGTACTGAAGAAGACCAAGATCAGTCATCTCAAACTCACTTTTCATCACCTTCTGAAACTCAAGTAAGAACACTTCTGAGTTGCTGAAATAGATGATGTCATCAACATATAGACATACCACCAGAAAGCTATGACCTTCTCCTCTTTTCACATAAAGAGTTGGCTCATTTTCACTTCTGTCAAATCCATTTCTAACAAAGAAATTGTCAATCTTGCTGTACCATGCTCTAGGGGCTTGCTTTAGCCCATAGAGTGCCTTGTGCAGCCTCAACACTTTCCTTTCTTCTCCACTCTTGATGAAGCCCTCAGGTTGCTCCACAAACACTTCTTCTTGAAGTTCTCCATTCAGAAAGGCAGATTTGACATCAAACTGGTATACTGGAATCTGTTTCTGAGCTGCAATTGCCAATACTAATCTCACTGTCTCAAACCTTGCCACAGGTGAAAAGGTTTCCTCATAGTCCAGCCCTTCCTTTTGAGCATAACCCTTTGCCACAAGCCTTGCTTTATGCTTCAGTACACTGCCATCTGTGTTCAGCTTTGTTTTAAACACCCACTTCAGCCCTATGACATTCTTTCCATCTGGTAGATCAGTGAGCTTCCATGTTTCATTCTTCTGGATTGAATTCATTTCCTCTTCCATTGCCTGCAGCCATTCACCTTTCTTTGCAGCTTCCTCATAGCCATTTGGCTCACAGACATTCAAGGCAAAATCACAGCTGTCATAGATTTCAGACAAGCTTCTGTATCTTCTTGGAGTAGACTCATCTGAAGCTGATGTTGAGCTACTCACCCTTGTGCTAGGACTAGAACTTTCTGTGCTTGATGAAGATCCTGTGGCAGGAGTTGATGGTGAAGGACTGAACACATTTTGCTCTTGATGAGGCTCACCTTCATGCCCTGCTTCAGTCTCATCATTTCCATCTATCAAGATCACTTCTTCCTGAATGGATACTGACTTTCTCAGCTTCCAATCCCACTTAGAGTTTTCATCAAACTCTACACTTCTGCTGATGATAACCTTCTTCTCTAGTGGATCATACAGCCTGTATGCTTTTGAATTTGTAGCATATCCAATGAAGATACACTTCACACTCTTGTCATCAAGTTTAGCTCTCAGGTTGATCAAAGAATAGGCAATGCTCCCAAACACCCTTAAGTGTTTCACACATGGTTTCCTCTTGCACCATGCCTCATAAGGGGTTTGATTCTCTACAGCTTTAGTTGGACAAATGTTCAGAAGATATACTGCTGTTGCAACAGCCTCACTCCAGAATTCATTAGGCATTTCTCTTGCCTTTAGCATACTTCTAGCCATCTCCACCACTGTCCTATTCTTTCTTTCTGCCACCCCATTTTGCTCTGGTGTATAAGGTGCAGTCAACTCTCTCTTGATGCCATTTTCATCACAAAACTCAGTGAATTTCTTGGATAGAAACTCACCTCCTCGATCTGTTCTCAGAGCCTTGATTCTCATGTTGCTTTGATTCTCAATGAGCAGTTTGAACTTTCTAAACTCCTCAAATGCCTCAGACTTAGCTTTGATGAAGAACACCCAACTCATTCTGCTATAGTCATCCGTAATCATGAAGAAGTATTTACTTCCTCCCATTGAATCAGTCTGCATAGGCCCACAGAGATCAGCATGAAGAAGCTCTAAGACTTTGCTTGCTCTCCATGCTTTTCCACTTGGAAAAGAATCCTTTGATTGCTTTCCATACATGCATCCTTCACATACATCTAGCTCTCCAATCTTTGGAAGACCAGACACCATCTCCTTGGACTGAAGAAGCCTCAGACTTTGCACATTTAAGTGCCCATATCTTAGATGCCAAAGCTTGCTGTCATCTGTTGCTTTTGCTGTCATAGCCTTCCCTTCATTCAATGACAGCTCAAGTGGAAAGACTCTATTCTTTCCCATAGCAACACTCACAACAAGTTCATCTGTTTTCTTGACTCTTATGAAGCAACAAAAATCATCAAAGACAAGATAAAAACCAGTGCACAAAAGTTGACCAACACTGAGCAAATTTTGAGTCAATTCTGGTACATACTGAACATCATTTATGAGCTTAGTTGTACCTTTTTCTGTCATCATTGCAACAGTTCCTCTTCCTTCAACTGAGAGCTTCTTTCCATTGCCCAACCTGACTTCATTCTTCCTTGACATGTCGAGGTCCTTGAACAATTCTTTCTCTCCTGTCATGTGGTTTGAACAACCACTGTCAACAAACCACACACCACATGAGATTCTGGCATCATCTTGTGTAGACAATACCCTCCTTTCCTGTTCAACAATCTCAACAATGAATAGCTTCTCTTCTTGCTCAGCATAGTTGGACTTTTGCTCAGATTTCTTCTCTCCTTCATCCTTTTGTTTCTTCCAACATTGTGCCTCTTTGTGGCCAGCTTTCTTGCAGTAATAACACTTCAACACCTTCTTTTGTGAGTCAGAACACTCACTTTGGTGACTTGATCTTCCTCTGCCTCTGCCTCGAAAGCCACCTCTTCCTCTTCCTCTGTTTGAGTGTTGATTGTTTCTTTCCTTGAATTCATTTGAACTCATGAAGGCCTTCTCCTCCTTTTGTTCACTGGACCTATCCAGCCTCTCTTCATGAGCTTGCAGTGAGCCCATTAACTCATCAAATGAATAGGTCTCCATGTCTTTTGACTCTTCAATGGCAGTCACTATGTGATCATACTTACTTGTGAGGCTTCTTAGCACTTTGCCTACCACATGTTGATCAGAGATCTCCTCTCCATATGACTTCATCTGTTGCACAGTTCCAGATATCCTTGAAAGATAATCCTGTACTTTCTCCTTCTCCTTCATAAGGGAAGTTTCAAACTCTCTTCTCAGAGATTGAAGTCTCACTGTGATAACCTTCTTATCACCCATGTATTCTTGCTTGAGAGTGTCCCAAGCTTCCTTAGCAGTTGCAGCAGAAGCAATCCTTGGGAAGATCTCTTCATCAAGAGCTTGTTGGATCATAAACAAGGCTCTTGCATCCTTCTTCCTCTTCTCTCTCAATGCCTGATCTGGCTCATCTGGATTGTCATCCACGAACCCTTCATCGACAAGATTCCACAGCTCCTGTGATCTGAATAATGTCTTCATCTTCAACCCCCAAAACTGGTATTTGAGGCCCTTGAAGATTGGCAACTGAGACGAGTTGTTGTTGTTGTTTCCTGCTATATTCTGCATCCTTCTTCTCTGTGTTTCCTAGGATTGAAACCCAGCCTGCTCTGATACCAAACTGTTGGCACAAATGATCAACAATGATCAACAACAAAGTGCAGCAACCAAATCTGTTGGCACAACTGATCAACAATGATCAACAACAAAGTGCAGCAACCAAATCTGTTGGCACAACTGATCAACAATGATCAACAACAAAGTGCAGCAACCAAGAAGAAGAAGAAAAAGACAGCAAAATAGAGCAGAGATTTTTTTTTCTTTGATAAGGAAAAAGGAGTGAATGAAAGAAAAACAAGTTCAGCAGCGAACAACTTCAGTTTCCTTTCATTACATAAAAAAAACAAACACAATACAAGATAATATATATATCTAGAAACCTACTACAAAAAGATCAGACGTAGCTTAGCAAGCTGCTACACAAGATCTTCACAAAAAAAAAAGATCACAAGCAGCTGTAAACACTATTACAACTGCTCCAAAAGACCACTATTAAGCAGCTGTAAACACTATTACAACTGCTCCAAAAGACCACTATTACAACTGCTCCAAAAGACCAGCTTAATTAGGACCAAAATGAGATTAACTTCAAGACATGATTAAGCTTGAATCATATCTTAACAAAAAATAGTACTAATTTTGTACAACAATACAATAATACCTGGAATTTGCAAGCTCATCAAACCAGCAAAAACCTTGAATCTTTGTGTAGCAAATCTTGAGATTCATAGAAGATTTGATGCATTCTCAGCAAAAAGAAATGAGGTTTGTTGTGGAGTTCGCTTCTGCTATATACAACATCCTTCTTCATTTGAGAATCCCTCATTGACTCTCTCACCTCAGCCACGTTTCCCCACAGTCCATGTGCAACGTATGCATTTGAGGATAAAACATAATACTTGCTAGCATTATCCTGTTCCAACTCAAAATACTTTTCAGCTGAATGTTTGACAAAGTAGGAAACCAAAAACAAGAAATATGATGTCATTAACTGATGCTGCAACTGATCCATGAAACAACACCAGCAACTCAATTTGAGGTAATAGCTACAGGAAGAATATTTATTTCCAGGTTGCACATTTGTGATCACAAACTACAAAAATTGATCTACCATGGGAAGATCCTTTCAGATAAAATCTTTTGTGGATCTTGTACTCTGAATGGAATAAGTTGCCCATCACAATGAACCTTTTCTGGTTTACAAGTGAATAGAGACCGAATATCAGTAACTGAATACTTCAACAGCAGTCAACGAATCATTGTATTATGCAATAGATTACCTTGGGTGCGCCAATAGGTTTTACACAATGCACACCGAAGAAATTTGTGATCAAGGTATTTTTGGACTTGCAAACATGATGGTAGTAGCTTGGAAGCATTCGTATAAGAACCTGTAAACAAAAGTGTTAAATCTGGTCCATATTTCATAAACCATATAACATCAAATGAACTGCATTGTATAAAGAACATTGATCTAACCTTGACTTCATACTTCTTGACAGTTTTTATCATAAATAGATCATCTTGAGTAAGATAAAACAAGCTAATAGAGTATATTTTTGCCGAGAAAGTGCAGTATGAACAAGACAATAATTGGATTGGACAGAATTTCCATACCATTGCAGAGGAGGAGTCAAATCTGACAATATTCATTACACGCGGACTGGATTAATGGCACGCGGAGAATCCGAGGCATTTATGTCACGCGGTGAATCTGGGCATTGAAGTCACGCGGATTATCTCTCCCGAGAGGCTCCTCCTGCAGCCTATAAAAAGAGGCCCTGCAGAACTCAAAAATTACAACAATACGAACAGCTGTTGAGCATTCCTATTCGATCTCTCTCCCCCACTTTTCTGTCCCTGTCACTTATTCTCTTCTTTTGTTCGAGTCTGAGAGTACACGCAGTATAACTAGAGTTCGTTGGCTTTTGTTCTTGAGTTGTGCAAGTCAGAAGTGTAGCAGTTGTATCCTGGGATTCGGAACGCCGGTAACCGTCACACTACGTGGCGTTTTCAGAATTAAGGAAAGAGATTCATTCTCGACTCTGCTTAATCTCGACAGTACGGTTTGGTATTGTTATATTTGTTTTCTCTTCTCCTTAATACGGATTTATTCTTGTATTTTATACATATTTATAAGTTGTAGAAAATAGGATTCCTACAATCTTAATTCTGAAAACTTTTTCCTACGTTTCTACGACTAACAAATTTGTGTTTTGAGTAGACAGGTTAAGGCGAATTGGAAAATTGTTCTCGTTTCTGTACGAGAAAATCCGGAAAAAATATTTATTTATTATTTCGAATTTAATCTGAATTGATTAAATTAATTACATATTTATTCGAGTTAAATATATTGAAAAACGGTTTTTAATTTAATAAATTAAATTAAATTCGTAAGTAATTAATTAATTAAATTAAACTCGGTTAATTAATTAATTAATTAAATAATTGCGGAAATAATTGTTATTTTATTTCCTATTGCTTCGTTTTTGCATTTTTTCTAGTCTGTTTCAATTTCATTTGGTCTTAGATTTGAAAAATGACTAACGAAAACGACAACGTTGTGGATGCTAACGCTGCAACTAAGAGTGGTGAGTCGACACTCCAAATTCAGTTTGGAGATGGTCTGCCATCAGTGACTCTGGAACAGAATAATGTTCAGCCCCCTGAGGTGACCAAGGTCAACCCACCTGTGGTCGAGAACCGGGCTCCGGTCATACCGAAACCGGGTGGACAGTCTCAAACAAGCCAACCAATGGACTTGTCAGATGTTCACATGCCCTATGTGAGGGTACCGGACAGGTCGTACACGACTAGTATGCCGAGTGCATTCCATGCTGGAGTCTTGCCCGACAAGTTCGACGGGAAGGGGTTCAGGATTTGGTCTCAGAAGATGCAATTCTTCCTGAGCACAATGGGCCTGGACAGATTTCTGACGGAGGAGAAACCAAAGTTCTCCCCGCACAACACTGATGCCCTTGCTGATTGGGTCAAGGAATATTATTCATGCAGAGGCTATGTCAAGTGTCGCATGATAGACTCGTTGTACAAGGTCTATTGCAACCATGATACCGCCAAGGAATTGTGGGACACTCTGGAAAGAAGTACAAGACTCAAGATGTTGGGTCAAAGAAGGTTGCAGTGGCTAAGTTCGTGAACTACAAAATGGTAGATTAAAGATCGGTCGTGGAACAAGTTGAAGAGCTGCAACTTATCGTCCATGAAGTCCTCTCTGAAGGCATGAACATCTGCGAGACATTCTGGGTAGGTGCCTTCATCGAAAAGCTTCCTCCATCATGGGAGCAGTTCAAAGTCTACTTGTTGCTGAAGCAAAAGGCAATGAGGGTGGAAGACTTGATTGTGAGGCTCCGGGTGGAGGAGAACAACAAGAGGGCCAATGGCTATGGACCTTCGAACAAAGCAAACCTGGCAGAGCATCAGGACAAGGGGAAGAAAAGGAAGTTTCAACCCAGTAGCTCCAACAACTTCAAAAAGCAAGGGCCTAAGAAGTTCGCAGGAAAGTGCCACAAGTGCAACAAAGTTGGACACAAGGCGGATGAGTGTTGAAGCAAGGTCGACACAAAGAAAGACAAAGGCAAGTCCCAAGCCAACATAGCTGAAGGGTCGCTCATAGAGGACGACTTGTGTGCGGTGACTGAAGTCAACATGGTTGGTAGCAACCCAAAGGAGTGGTTCTATGACACCGGTGCAACTAGGCACATATGCTCGGATAGGGGTCTCTTCACGACCTACAAGAAGAACCACACTGAAGAGCAACTCTTCATGGGAAACTCCGCCACTTCTAAGGTGGAAGGATATGGGAAGATCGTGCTGAAGATGACTTCCGAGAAGGAGCTGACGCTGAACAACGTCCTTCATGTGCCGGACATCCGCAAGAACCTGATTTCGGGAACTCTACTCTCCAAGAATGGGTTCATGATCAAGTTTGTGTCTGACAGGATGGTTCTCTCTAAGAAGGGGGTATATGTGGGTAGGGGTTATGTACAGGATGGACTGATCAAAATGAATGTAATGACTTTCATCCCAAAAGCTATTGTAACCGATGTTTCAATGAATAAGAATAACCCTATTGCTTATGTTGTTGAGTCTTTTAATATTTGGCATGAAAGATTGGGACATGTTAACTATAAGTCTATAAGTAGATTGATAAGTTTGAATATGATTCCAAAATGCAAAACAAGTAAAGACAAATGTGAAGTATGCGTTCAAGCGAAACTCACAAAAACACCATCACCCCATGTAGAAAGGACAACCGAACCTCTAGGATTAATTCACACTGATTTATGTGATTTAAAGTTTGTACAAACTAGAGGAGGTAAAAAGTACTTTGTGACTTTCATAGATGATTGCACAAGATATTGTTATGTATACTTGTTACGTAGCAAAGATGAAGTTTTAGAAAAGTTCAAAGAGTACAAGTTGGAAGTTGAGAACCAACTTAGTAAAACGATCAAAATCGTAAGAAGTGATAGAGGAGGTGAGTATAGTGAACCTTTTAATGCGTTCTGTAGAGAACATGGCATTGTTCACCAAACTACCGCTCCTTATTCGCCAGAATCCAACGGAGTAGCGGAACGAAAGAACCGAACTCTAAAGGAAATGATGAATGCAATGTTGCAAGAATCTGGGTTAGCCCAGAACATGTGGGGGAAAGCGTTGCTTCCATCAAATTACATTCTCAACAAAATACCACACAAGGTGACTGGAAAGACGCCTTATGAGTTGTGGAAAGGTAACGTACCTTCGTACAAATACTTCAAAGTGTGGGGGTGCCTAGCTAAATTAGCAGTACCACCTCCTAAAAAGGTCTCAATTGGACCGAAAACCGTTGATTGTATTTTCATCGGGTATGCACATAATAGTAGTGCATATCGTTTCTTGGTATACAAGTCAGATATACCGGATATACATGCTAATACAATAATGGAGTCAAGAAACGCATCTTTCTTTGAAAATGTGTTCCCTTGCAAGGATAAAGAATATCCTAAAAGGACTCGTGAACAACGAGATGCAAATGAGGTTGCTCAAGAAGCAAGCACTTCTATGCAAGAAGCGAGCACTTCTATGCAAATAGTGAGTACTTCTGTCCAAGAAACAGAAGAAGAAAATGATGAACCTAGACGAAGCAAGAGAGCTCGAAAGGAAAAATCATTTGGCTCAGATTTCACAATGGCATTTCTTCTAGAAAACGAACCTCGAACGTTTAAAGAAGCCATGTCAATGCCAGACGCACCTTCATGGAAGGAAGCGGTCAAAAGTGAAATAGACTCCATTATGCAAAATCATACTTGGGAGTTAGCTGATTTACCCCCAGGAACAAAAGCGTTGGGATGTAAATGGATTTTCAAACGAAAGTTGAAAACCGATGGCTCAATAGAGAAGTACAAGGCAAGGCTTGTAGTACAAGGATTTAGACAAAAAGAAGGTCTAGATTTCTTTGATACTTATTCTCCGGTAACGAGAATTACTTCTATTCGAGTACTAATAGCGATTGCGGCTCTACGTAATCAAGAAATACATCAAATGAATGTAAAAACGGCCTTTCTAAACGGAGAGTTAGAAGAGGAAATTTATATGAAACAACCCGAGGGGTATGTTGTGTCTGGACAGGAACACAAAGTGTGTAGACTTGTGAAATCTTTATATGGATTAAAACAAGCACCTAAACAATGGCATGAGAAATTTGACAGTGTGATGATGTCAAACGGTTTCAATATAAATGAATGTGCCTATACGTTGATGACATGCTCATTATTGGTAGTAACAAAGATATGATCCAACAAACTAAGAACATGCTTAGGGGGGAGTTTGACATGAAAGATTTGGGACTAGCGGATGTGATTCTAGGAATAAAAGTCATAAGACATTCTGAAGGAATCATTTTAACTCAAGATCATTACGCTGATAAGGTACTTGAACGTTTCAAGAAATACTCAAGCGGTAGTGCAAAGAGTCCCGTGGACCCTCACCTCGACTTAAAGAAAAACACGGGTGATGGCATATCTCAAGTAGAGTATGCACGAGTGATTGGAATTCTAATGTACTTAACAAATTGTACAAGACCAGATTTAGCACATGCGGTGAACGTTTTAAGTCGTTACACTAGCAACCCAGGACATGGTCACTGGAAAGGCATAACAAGGGTATTGAACTACTTGCGATATACTCGGAATTATGGATTACACTATGGACGATATCCAGCAGTGATGGAAGGCTATAGTGATGCTAATTGGATATCAGACTCCAAAAACTCAAAATCCACAAGCGGGTATGTTTTTACTCTAGGTGGTGCGGCTATATCCTAGAAATCCTCCAAACAAACTCTATTGGCTAGATCCACAATGGAATATGAATTCATTGCCTTGGACAAAGCAGCAGAAGAAGCAGAATGGCTTCGAAACTTTCTGGAGGATATACCAATGTGGGAAAAACCGGTGCCGGCTATGAGCCTCCATTGCGATAGTCAATCGGCAATAGCTCGAGCACTAAGTTCAATGTATAATGGTAAGTCTCGTCATATTAGAAGACGACATAAAACCATAAGACAATTGCTCTCAAACGGAGTGATCAATGTTGATTACATCCGATCGGCTGACAACCTAGCGGATCCGTTTACTAAAGGTTTGTCTCGAGAGCAAGTTGTGAAATCATCAAGAGGAATGGGTTTAAAGCCTATGACATAAGATGAAGTTTGATGGTAACCCTACTTACGTGATTGGAGATCCCAAGATGTAAGTTCAAAGGGACAACGAAATCAAGCTAAATCTAAAGAACAATTGGAGATTAACATCTTCTCCCAGTTCCTAGGATGATAAAAGTGCGTTCGTAACCTATAGGTTAAGTCATAAAGTGTTGACTTTTAATGATTCCATAAGCTTTGAAAAGCAAAGTAAAGTATAATGGTATACTACTTATGGTAATATACCTTATGAGTGTGAAATGGGTCCGTTTCTAGGAGAATTAACCGAGGCTGAATTCTCAAAGCTCACCCATGAATAACCAGGGATGTTCAAGGCCAAAATGAACACAATCAGAGAACCTAGTTCTGTGAGAAGATGAAACTGTGTGATAGTCGTTGTCTAGGTTTACATCAAAGTCCGGGTGGTTCAAGACATCACGTTCACTACCTGGTCGAGTAAATCCGATGGCTACTGACTAGGGGTGGTTCAAGGCTGAAAAATGCTACCAGCCCAAATGCAGTGATTCTTCGACCGTACTCTCAAAAGTCTTTCCGTCGAGTCGTTTTCACGTCTTTTAGAGTCATTTCTATTCATGTGGGGGATTGTTGGAACCGAATTTTCCGGGCACCGTTGGTGTCGGATAATGGGAGCGTTGGCTTCGTCTCCGCGAGCACTATTTCGTAGTATGCTCATTTGTATAATTCGAGTTCCGTTTGAATGAGAAATAGGGGAGTTACATTTAATGTAACTAAGTTGAATTTTGAGGATTAATGTGTATCCCACATTGATTAGGAGGAGAAAAACTCACTAGTATATAAACTATGAGTGGATTGTAATGGATGTGATTGGGCCAGAGGAGGCTATCCTGGTGGGCTTGGGCCCTGGGAAACCACACGCGCGCGGTTCGGTTCGGTTCAGTTCGGATCGGCTCGGCTCGTGGCTCGTGGCTCCTTGGTCTCCTTGGATGGGCCGCAAGCCCGAGGAGGAGTCAAATCTGACAATATTCATTACACGCGGATTGGATTAATGGCACGCGGAGAATCCGAGGCATTTATGTCACGCGGTGAATCTGGGCATTGAAGTCACGCGGATTATCTCTCCCGAGAGGCTCCTCCTGCAGCCTATAAAAAGAGGCCCTGCAGAACTCAAAAATTACAACAATACGAACAGCTGTTGAGCATTCCTATTCGATCTCTCTCCCCCACTTTTCTGTCCCTGTCACTTATTCTCTTCTTTTGTTCGAGTCTGAGAGTACATGCAGTATAACTAGAGTTCGTTGACTTTTGTTCTTGAGTTGTGCAAGTCAGAAGTGTAGCAATTGTATCCTGGGATTCGGAACGCCGGTAACCGTCACACTACGGGGCGTTTTCAGAATTAAGGAAAGAGATTCATTCTCGACTCTGCTTAATCTCGACAGTACGGTTTGGTATTGTTACATTTGTTTTCTCTTCTCCTTAATATGGATTTATTCTTGTATTTTATACATATTTATAAGTTGTAGAAAATAGGATTCCTACAGGTTTCTTGTTCAGATAATGTGTGACTGCATCTTCCACCCTACATTAAAGGAAAAATATTAGTAATGAAAGTTGCCAATCAATGGATGGTATTGTTAAAATAAAACAGAGATGAAGTTGAATATCATTGTGTAAAAAGTATGCAGTACACACACAGTAACCGAAATTTTCAGGCTTATTCAACAAGACTATTACTCATCAGTATGTGTAAAGGTGACAACTAAAAACACTCTTACAGAAGTTTCCTTCCTCATCATGCCTTTCAAGTGCCTTCTGCATGTCCAATGCATGACATAGCTCAGTTAAGATCGGAAGCATGCAAAATATATTATCTAGTTAGCATTGTTCCAAACAACTAATGTCAGTTAAATAAGAGAAGAACAAAACTCCATAATCCACAGTGTGTCTAGGAATATTTTTCTGGTCAAATTGTGCCTAGCAATAATAAATATCATCTTACTTAAGAAACTTCCATTGTAATCAGTTACACAATTTTCAGACCAAATAATAAATCAAATCTTTTCCTCAAATATTCGTTCATGCTGAAACAAGTCTTTCCTTGTAAGGGTTAAGCCAATTGTTTCTCACGTATTTCACTACTGTTGGATAAGCTTGCCAAACACCCTCAAGTATCCTCAACTTTGTGTAGTCTTCACTGATTTGTGTGAACAACTCAAAATATTCCACAAAAATCTGTGTCCCCAATGCGTGTGTTCCCATATTTCTCTTGTCTTTGACATCTATGTTCTTCCTTACATGTTGTCTGCATAAGAGAAACTTTTCAATTTTCCATAACATATTCGTTGCATTCATAAGTGTCATCTCACGGTCTGTGACAATACATGTAGGCGAGACTCCTATTCTCAAATACATCTTCTGCAGCTGCTTCATTGCCCACAAATAACTTTCTTTACTCTCGCCCTCTATAAATGTCCCGCAAACAACAAAATTCTTCCACGTAGAAATCAACCCAACTATCTCTAGAAAGGAACATTGTACTTGTGAAAGTGTTTAGCATATATATCAAAGGATAAATGAATGAAAAAACAAAATGACAAGTACATATAAAAAAAACTTACGTGTTTGTGCTATAAGTTGAATCCATTATAAGTACATATGGAAACGTCTTTAAGAGCTTCATTGATTCAGGACTAGTAAAGAACAAGTCACCTATCTTGAAAAGATTTTTTTTACTTGGCCTATACTCCATGAAGGAGTTGTTCTCTTTGCATTTGTGGAAGAATTCTTGAACCAAGGTTCTACTTTTCATTTGTTGTTTCCTTATCCAATCTACCTCATTGTACACTTGTCTCTTCTTGGTGAAGTTCAAGGGATCATTGTTTAGCTCAGTGTAAATCTGATTAGGAGTGAAAACGTGTCATCTCCAAAACTATATTCTTCTGATCAGGGGTCAACCTCCCGACATGTATTCCCGACCAAAGTTGAGCCAATATGATGGTTGTGGGTAACCGTAAGAATAATTTTTTCATGAATCTTTAGGCTTCTCCATAAGCTTCAACTCAAATGGACACCCAACTTTCTTGCTCTTTGTGTCTTTCCTCCCTAAAAGACCTTTAGGGACATACTTTCTCCCTTTCTCACAAATGATTTGAACTCTTACACTTTGCCCTGGTTTTGATGGTCTAGTTCTTCCAATAGAGATCGTAAAGTTATGTTGCTTTGCAACTTTAAACGCCCATGAGTGTCCTTCTTCCCGTGAGGCAAACACTTGCTCTGTTGTAAAAACATCTGAATAATCCCTAGAAACCACATCTTCCTCACATAACGGGATCATTAAAGTTTGGTGCAGTGCGCAGGCCCGTCCATTGGCATGTTCAAAGAGCCCGATCGAACAGGGACCCCAAATTAATTGGGCCCCATATAAAAACTAAGTAGCGAGAATGGTAAGTAAACAGGCATAGCGGAGTTGGTTGGTAGCCCAATAATTGAAGCCAAAAGTCTCGTGTTCGAGACTCATGAATGTCATCCTGCGCGTCTGATGTTTTTTCCTTCTTTAAAAATATCGTCTTTTAATACAATTATTTTTCTTTCTTTTTTTGTAAAATCTCTTCTTCTTTTTTTTGGGTCAAGTGTAAAATCTCTTCTTTGTTTTTTGTGTTTTGTAACTTTACTCTGCCATTAGTATGGTTTCATTCTCCCTGCATCTATTCTTTTTTTCTTTCGTGTTTTGATTTTTTTGTAGAGCTTTGATTTTTTTAATTCACTTATTTAATTAACAATTTCTTCTTCAATAAATAAAAGAAGAGGAATACAATATTAATTTACTGAGAGTTATCTATGTTTAATAATAAAATAATTCTAGATATTTACACAAAGTTACGTGGGAGTATGAGACTCTCTAATATATATATTTTATTAATATTATCTAGTACTTGAAAACGTCTTTTATCTAATAAAACAAGTATATAAATGCAAATCAACCTTGAAAGAAAGGGTATTTACTTTCTTATCTTTTACTTAGTATTTACATTTTAACAATTTCAATTTCAATTTTCTCCTTTCTTCTAGTTATCTTTTGAACTTTAATATCAATTAACAATATTTGTTTAAGTAATAAGCACAAAAATAATCCCTATATAATTTTATATTAAATTTATATTTATAAAAATTATAATATAAAATTAACATATTAGATGATCAATAAAACTATCGCACAGGGTCTCCGAATTTGATTGGACGGGCCTGGCACTGCGTAAAGCGGGAACAAGACATCTATTCAATGAAGTTGAACAATATTTCTGATTTTATCTCTCGCGTAACGCGAAACGTACATGTCTCACGTTCGCGAGGGTGGATATCTCGTGTAACGCGAGATGTACACATTTTGAAATTTTTATCTCCCCGCGTTACGCCAGACATGGACATCTCATGTTCCGCTAGAATCACGACGGTATATGAAAATTTGTCTAGACGGTATATGAAAATTTGTCTGGACGGTATATAGAAACTCGTTGAAGGGGAAACTATATTAGCACCGACACGATCTATACGTTGCAGATTTGCAGGGATTCAAACCCATCACATGGGCTCAGTTCTCTCCACCGTACACAATTTGCCGTACATTCATGGACATGAGAAGAATTTGATTCCAATTTTAATAAAAAAAAATATTTTCTTGAATAAACTAATGAATTCAGTTTTGCAATTAATATCTAGCCGTATGAAAAATACATAAAATAAACCGTTAGCTGCTTAGCTCTAGCTAGCTGTTAAGTTGAATTAATCATTCAATCAAGTGGAATATTAATTCCAGTTTCATAAATCATTTTTTTTCCCAAATCACCGACAAACAAACGCGTTTCTATGTGTATAAAACTAAGCTGGGCCTGACAATTTTGGGGCCATGCTACACCTCGTACCTAATAAATAGAAGAAATATAAATTTTAAAAATAACAAGTATTTTATTACATATTATTAAAGCATGTTTAATTGCTTAAAATATGTGTCTTTGAATGTTGACGGAAGAACATATGACTGAGAATACGTGTCTTTGAATGTTGACGGAGGAACATATGAAAACCCAAATTTTTATAACAATTTTTTTTTATATATAACAAAAATTGGAGAGGAGTATTCATTGTAAACTAATTGTGCTTGTAAGATATTAAATGTATATTTTTGAATTGAAAATCAACAATAATTGGAAGAATTAAGACTTATTTATAGAAAAAAGTTTGAATTTGGACAAAGAGAGGTAAAAATAAACACTTATTTACACTTACTTTAGGAATTTGGGCATATTAATTTTGGAATTATAAATAAAAAAAACATATAATGGACCTAAGATTAAAATATGGGGCCCCAAAATTTCGGAGGCCCTGTTCGGGCACCCACATTTAACATGCCTAAGCCCGGCCCTGAAGTAGGCATGAAAACCAGTGAATTGAAGCATAGAATTTGCATCACATCCAGAAAAATGGCTTCAGCAATAGCAAGTGTATCTTTGATTGGTTGTACATTCATGTTACTAGCGGGACAGTTTTTTCATGGCACCGAACCCCATCCCGACCCACCCGGTGGCTTAACGCTCACGCCACCTCCTATGGTGCGAACCAAAACCCGACCTCTCTCGGTATGAAATTATAATTATATATAAGTAACGTTTTTGCATGTGCATGCGGTCATTTTACGTGTGATTATAGGGGGAGCACGTGGATATGATAATTCATAGAATACGAGTTTGGGAATATTGATGTGTGTATTATGCCATTGAAAGGCTGAATATATACTGATTACATACGGTTAGGATATGAAAACTAGGGCTAAAGATTACATAAGATATATGCAGAATATATATGGAAGAGATATCTACAATATCTTCTAATACTCCCCCTCAAGTGGAGCATGAGGATCGACGATGTCCAACTTGGATGATAAATATGTGAACTGTGGTTTAGCCAGGGCCTTTGTGAACATATCAGCCGGCTGATGGGTAGTAGGAATGTGAGTTGTGACGATAGTCCCTGAAAGAATGAGGTCACGAACATAATGACAATCAATTTCTATATGTTTGGTTCGCTCGTGGAAAACCGGATTAGCCAAAATGTGCAGAGCTGCTTGGCTGTCACAATAGAGGCGAACGGGAGAAGAATGTCGGATTCCTAAGGAGAGCAAGAGAGAGCGTAGCCACACAATTTCACAACATGTATTTGCCATAGAGCGGTATTCTGCCTCGGCCGAAGAACGAGAGACGGTGGGCTGCTTTTTGGTTCTCCAAGAAATAGGACTTTGACCAAGTCGGATAAAATACCCAGTAACCGATCGTCGAGTGATAGGACAGGTTGCCCAATCGGAGTCACAGTAGGCAATGAGACGTGGAGAGCTGGCTCGAGAGAAATGAAGACCTTGCCCGGGATGGGTTTTGATATACTTGAGCACTCGTAAGGCAGCAGACCAATGTTCGGCTTTAGGTTGTTGCATGAATTGGGACAAGGTATGGACAACAAAGCACAAATCAGGACGAGTGATTGTCAAGTAAATGAGACGTCCAACAAGACGCCGATAAGCCTCAGGGTCGAAGTGGTCAGCACCAGAAGCTAGAGCAAGGTGATGATTCGGATCCATAGGAGAGTCACAAGGTTTGGATCCAAGGAGACCAGAGGTAGCAATGACTTCAAGGGCATATTTGCGCTGAGAGACGAAGATCCCAGACGAGTTACGTGCGACCTCGAGACCAAGAAAATACTTGAGTTTGCCGAGATCCTTCATAAGAAAACACTTGCTCAAATATTGCTTGAATGATGCAATAGCAGGAGGATGATTACCGGCTATTATTAAATCGTCGACGTAGACAAGAACATGAATGACAGTGCCATCACGATGAAGTGAAAAGAGTGAATAATCGGCATAACTTTGCTGAAAACCGAATGCTCGTAAGGCAGTTGCCAATTTCGCGAACCAATTTCGCGAACCAATTTCGGGGAGCCTGACGGAGACCGTATAATGATTTCTGAAGCTTGCACACACGATCGGGAGGAATGCCGGGACAACTAGGCGGTGGTGACATGTAGACGACTTCAGCAAGGTCACCATGAAGGAAGGCGTTATGAACGTCCATCTGATGAAGTTCCCAATTGCATATGACAGCGACAGAGAGAAACACACGTATTGTAACCATCTTGGCGACTGGTGCAAATGTCTCAGTGAAGTCGATGCCTTCGACTTGTCTATTGCCAAGGACAACGAGGCGAGCTTTGTAGCGCTCGATGGAGCCGTCAGACCTGTATTTGATACGATAGACCCATTTGCACCCGATTGCTTCCTTGCCCGACAGTAAAACTGTAATCTCCCAAGTGGCATTACATTCAAGTGCTTGGATTTCAGAACGCATAGTGTCACGCCAGTGTCGATGTTGTACATCGTCTTTAAAAGACGTTGGCTCATGGCCGGTGGTAACAGCAGCAAGAAACCTGGTATGGTTAGCTGAAAACTGATTACAAGACACATAGGCAGCGATAGGATATTGCTTACCTGAGGCAACTGTTGATGTGGGTGGTGTGAGGGGGGGGGGGAGGGTCTTGACTGACGATTGTACTGCAAACAAAATCCCGAAGAAGAACTGATGGTTGTTTGGATCGAGCACCGCGACCAGTTGCTGGTGTCGAACTAGATGTGGGATTTGATGTTGGTATAACCGGAGGATCTGTCGTTGAAGTCGTCTGAGCCGGAGAAGGTGCGTCCGGCGGAGAGGATGCGACTAAAGATAAATCAGGGGCATCAAAGACTACTGGATGTGGAGGCGATGAAGAGAAATCTCCCCCTGACGTTGAAATCTCAGGTTTTGAATAAGGAAACTGATCCTCATAGAAAACAACGTCTCTAGATATGAAAATTTTGCCGGTGTCGATATCATATACTCGCCATCCTTTCTTTCCTGGAGGATATCCGAGAAATACACATTTGATGTTGCGGGCTGCGAACTTATCAGCTGGACGTGGTTGGCGAGCTACGAAATAGAGACAGCCAAATATCTGTAGATGGGAATACAACGGTGGTTTGTTGAATAGACGCTCGTATGGGCTTTTATTATCCAGCAGCGGAGTTGGAGTGCGATTGATCAGGTAGCAAGCTGTAAGAATGCATTCACCCCAGAAACTGATGGGAAGAGAGGCCTGAAAACGAAGTGGCCTGGCAACATTTAGAAGATGACGATGTTTTCGTTCGGCCCGTCCATTTTGTTGTGGTGTATAGACGCAAGAACTTTCAAATATGATACCTTCTGACACCAGGTAAGGTTGGAGACTGACGAACTCGGCCCCGTTATCTGACCGAAGGCGCTGAATTTTCTTTTTGAACTGAGTTTGGGTCATACTGCTGAAATTGCGCAGAGTTGCAGAAACTTCATATTTTGTTTTGAGAAGGAACGCCCATGTAGCTCGTGAGTAATCGTCTATGACAGTAAGAAAGTAGGATGCACCAATAGAAGACGGAACATTGTAGGGTCCCCAAATATCACAATGGATTAATTCAAACAAATCAACTGTTTTATTGATGCTTACAGGAAAAGAAGTGCGAGTTTGTTTCGCTTTAAAATAGACAACACAAGGAAATTCCTTTGAATAAATAGACGACTTTGCTAAGCTAATGGACGACAAAACTTGAGATGACGGATGACCCAGACGTTGGTGCCAAGTTGAAGAAGGGACAACTGATGCAGCGAGACAGAACTGATCCAGTTGAGGTCCGAAACTGAGCAGCCAATAGACCCCCGCCCCGAGCTTCACCCACACCAATCAGCGTCCTCGAATTGCGTTCTTCAATGAGACACAGTTTATCAGTTAGCGTCACTACGCACTTGGCAGAAGAGGTGAGTTCAAATAAAGAAATCAGATTGCAATCTAAATTTGGAATAAGAAGAACATGATCAATGCGGACTGAAGGAGAGAACACAAGAGAGCCCTCTTGTTTTGCAGTTGCAAAACGATTGTCAGGTAATTTAATGGACACATGAGATATGGGAACCAGATCTTGGAGGAGATCTCGATTTCCTGTCATGTGCAGGGAGGCTCTGGTATCCATAATCCAGTTTGAAGGCTTACCATATGAAGATTCAGGGTTTCCTCCTTGTTTTGTGTTTAAGGAGTTAAAAACCTGAAGAATTGTATTCCACTGATCTTGAGTGATCGTTGAACCAATGGCTGAGCGATCAGAATTTGTCAAATTATTACTTCCTGATGAAACCGCAGGCTGCTGAGTTGTATTCGCGGTAGGATTCCCACGACCTTTGCCTCGTCCGGTACCTGAGGATGAACTGTTGGAGCCCTGTGCAGAGGAACCACGCCCATTGTAACGAGGTGGTGGTGTGTAGCCTTCAGGGTATCCATGAAGCTTGAAACACTTGGTGACGTCGTGCCCAAGACGACCGCAGTGAGTACACTGAGGACGAGTGCGTTCAGTAGAGGGACGCTGCGCAGCGAGTGCCATGGGATCTGGTTTGCTGTCACGATCTTTCACAACTGAACGATGGCGTTCCTCCTGAACAGAGAGAGATTAGACGCGATGAAGAGGTGGCAAGGGTTCCTGAGCCAAGACATGAGAACGAAGAGTATGATAATCGCCGTCCTCAAGGCCGATGAGGAACTGGTGGATTTGTTCTTCATCCCGATCTTGAGAGAGTTGAGCAGAGATATTGCACTTGCAAAGACCACACTTGCAGGCACGAGTGGGAATGTATTGTTCCAATTCATCCCAGAGTTTCTAAAGGCTGCCGAAGTAGGCGGAAATTGTCTGTCCTCCTTGACGACTCTTGGCGATATCTGCCCGGATTTGATGGATGCGTGGACCATTGCCAACAGAGAAACGTTGCTGAATGTTGGCCCATAAATCCCGAGCAGATTTGGCGTAGGAGATGGAGGAGCGGATTGAGGGATCAATCGATTAAATGATCCAGCCTTGAATCATAGAGTTGACACAAGCCCAATCTTCCTCTTCTTCGGGCTTGTCAGGTTTAGAGATATTTCCATTGAGGAAGCCGATTTACGCTTGGCTTGAAAGGCGTTGATCAAGGAGGTCTCCCATTCTTGAAAGTTGTCTCCTTTAAGCATGACAATACCGATATTATGTCCTGTATTGTCAGAAGGATGAAGGTAGTACGGCGAATCGGCGTCATTGATGGGACGCTTGGGCCGTTGCTCGGTGTTTGCCGTCGTGAGGATGAAAAAAAAACACCAGAGCGGAAGAAATTTGCGGAAAGGTGATGAGACAAAGATGAGGGATTGAAAAAAAAAAATAGCAAGATTGAACCTGCTCCGATACCATGATAGAATACGAGTTTGGGAATATTGATGTGTATTATGCCATTGAAAGGCTGAATATATACTTATTACATACGGTTAGGATATGAAAACTAGGGCTAAAGATTACATAAGTTATATGCAGAATATATATGGAAGAGATATCTACAATATCTTCTAATATCTTCTAATAATAATACGGTTTATGCCGGATTTGGACTACACACGACTGCTCTAAGTGGAGTGTTGTTCAAGAACGGGGAAGCATGCGGGGCTTGCTACTTAGTCACGTGCGACTACCGAGCCGACCCCAAATGGTGCCTTCGAGGCCGGTCCGTTACGGTTACCGTCACCAACTTCTGCCCGAGCAACAATAACGGCGGCTGGTGCAACGCTCCTAGACGTCACTTCGACATGGCCCAACCTTCATTCCTTGCCATTGCTCGTAAGGGAAATGAAGGCATCATTCCTGTGCTCTATACAACCTCCCATCGTTCCCGTGCTATTTAAAGAAAGAAGATAAAAAATAAATTGGTGCGAGTTTTAGGGTTTCATGCAGGAGAAGAGGAGGCGTGAGGTTTACGTTAAGAGGGCAAGGAAACTTCAACATGGTGATGATATCCAACGTAGGCGGAAGTGGCGACGTGAAGGCTGCATGGGTCAAGACGGCGACTCGAGGGAGTACGTGGACTCCCATGCACAGGAATTGGGGCCCCAACTGGCAAAGCGCCTTCGATCTTAGGACCCATAAGCTCTCTTTTACGCTCATGCTAGCTGATCGCAAATTCTTAGTTTTATACGACGTCGTTCCTTCTTCTTGGAGATATGGACAAACTTTCGCCTCTCACCCTCAGTTCGATCGACTATCTACCTGAACAACCCAAACTATATATACATTTGATTAATTGCATTCTTACTGATTCAACAATGATACTCTATGATATGGTGACATGTTTATCACTCATATTTTTTTAATTCATAAGCCTTATTGGTTGATAATTGTTAATGAATACAAATTGGAATAAGATTTGGTTTCCATTATCTTTGTTTATATTTGCTAGTGTCTAGTGAATGTGTTTTTATAAGATACTTGTCCAAACATAGATTGTCGCGAACAAGATTTGTTGATGACGACGATTGATTTACGGAACGCTCGAACATTAAAGACAAAGGCAAAAGTAAAAACACGAGATTTGTTAACCCGATTTACCATTAATGACTATATCTGGAGGTTATCAAGTCAGGACTTCTTCTTTATGAGATGGTCGAATCATTGAATTTCTTAGAGACTTCTTACTCTCAAAGAACGTAATGAAACAAGGAGATATGGGAAAATATTCTGATGTTCTCATTAGCCTCTAAAGGGCATATATATACTGATTACAAAGAGGATATCTACAATAAGGAAATAATATAATATTAACATATAATCTCTAATACTCCCCTTCAAGTTGGAGCATGTGGATCAACAATGCCCAACTTGGACAAAAGAAACTGAAATGGCTTTTCACCAAGAGCCTTGGTGAAGATGTTTGCAGGTTGCTGAGTCGTCGAAATGTAAGCAGTAGCTACTAGACCAGCAACAATCATATCACGAACATAATGACAATCAATCTCAATGTGTTTGGTGCGCTCATGAAACACAGGGTTGACAGCAATATGCAAAGCAGCCTGACTATCACAATATAAGAGAACAAGAGTCGTATGATCAACTCCTAAAGATGAAAGGAGATACCTCAACCAAGTAATCTCGTTGAGGTACCAGCCATGGCACGATATTCGGCTTCAGCAGATGAGCGAAAGACAGTAGCTTGCTTCTTCGTTTTCCAAGAGACCGGGGAATCCCCAAGTTTGATGAAATAACCACTGATGGAGCGCCGAGTGGTGGGACAAGTACCCCAATCAGAATCACAGAAAGCTGACAGACGAAGAAAGCTAGAAGAAGAGAGTTGAAGACCTTGTCCAGGGTGTCCCTTTAGGTACCTCAAAACACGTAAGGCAGCCTGCCAATGGTCAAGTAATGGATGTTGCATAAACTGTGACAGGACATGCACAGAATAGCAAAGCTCAGGTCTAGTAATAGTCAAATAGATGAGACGACCAACTAGTCGTCGATACCGTTCAGGGTCCTCCAAAGCAGGGCCATTAATCTTGGCCAACTGATGATGAGAGTCCATAGGAAACTCACATGGCTTGCAACCAAGAAGTCCTGCTTCAGCTAAGATTTCAAGAGCATACTTGCGCTGAGAGACAAGAATACCAGAGGAATTGCGAGCAATCTCAAGACCAAGAAAATACTTGAGACGCCCCAAATCCTTCATGTAAAAACAGCGGCTGAGATAAGCCTTGACACTATCAATGCCACTAGAAGTATTCCCAGCAATAATAAGATCATCCACATAAACTAAGACATGGACAACAGAATCACCTCGAGATAGCGAGAATAAAGAATAATCAGCCCTGCTCTGCTGAAAACCAAAGGTACGAAGCGTTGAAGCAAGCTTGGAGAACCAATTGCGAGGTGCTTGTTTCAGACCATATAAAGATTTATGCAGTTTACAAACTTTCTTTGCAGAGGAATCGACATATCCTGGCGGTGGAAACATATAGACCTCCTCATCTAGATCACCATGGAGAAATGCATTGTGAACATCCATCTGATGCAAATCCCATCCTCGAATAGCAGCAACTGAGAGAAAGACACGAACAGTGACCATCTTTGCTACAGGAGCAAAAGTTTCAGTGAAGTCGATCCCTTCAACTTGGCGGTTCCCTAGAACCACCAAACGAGCCTTATAGCGTTCAATCTCGACGTTATCCCGATACTTAATCTTGTACACCCATTTGCACCCGATAGCCTTCTTGCCTTCAGGCAAGTCAGAAAGAATCCAAGTGCCATTCCGCTCAAGTGCATCAAGCTCACTCTTCATTGCATCCCGCCACGAGGCATGCTGAACTGCCTCTGAGAACCGAGTAGGTTCAACACTTTCTGTAATGGCTGCTAAGAACTGTGCATGTGAAGTAGAAAACTTAGCACAAGAAACAAACGCAGCAATAGGATAAGGAGTACATGAGGACAGTGATAGAGTGAGTGAAGATGCAAAGGGGGGTGTAGATATGGAGCCGTAAACAGTATTGCAGACGTAATCTCTGAGCAGAACAGATGGTTGCTTGGCACGAGAAGAACGTCGAAGAGTAGGATCAACTGGTTCTGAACTCCCCATGTCGTCAGAAGGGAAAATTGATTCTGCTGGTGATCCGCGATCGCGGATTTGGTCCCGCGGTCGCGGATTGGGCTCTGCGAGAATGATCGCATCTGTTGTGAATCTGTGATCGCGGATTTCTTCCCGCGGTCGTGGTTCTGTCTCTGAAATAACAGTAGCCTTTGTTGTTATCCCGCGATCGCGGATTTCTTCCCGCGGTCGCGGTTCTGTCTATGAAATAACAGTAGCCTCTGTTGTTATCCCGCGATCGCAACTGTCTTCCCGCGCTCGCGGTTCGATCACCTGTGTATTGTCATCATCATAAACTGCAGGGTGAACTGGACTAATAGTTGAAGATGAAGGAACTTTGGGCTCTTCATAGGGAAAAACAGACTCATAGAATACTACATCCCGGGAAACAAAGATTTGATCTGTTTCAAGATCATACAACTTTCAACCTGATTGTCCAATAGGATAGCCTAAGAAGACACATTTCCGACTTCGAGACGCAAATTTGTCATGTGATCGAGGAATCTGTGAAGCGAAGCATAGACAACCGAAGACCCTTAAATGAGAGAACTTTGGATCCCGCTGATACAAGACTTCATAAGGGGTCTTGTTCCCTAGCAAAGGTGTGGGTGTTCGGTTGATGAGATGTGCAGCTGTAAGAATACATTGACCCCAAAATTCCAAAGGTAAAGAGCCTTGAAACCGTAGTGCACGAGCCACATTAAGTATGTGACGGTGCTTTTTCTTCACTCTCCCATTCTGCTGTGGAGTATAAGGACAAGACGTCTCAAACAATATTCCTTGTGCCTCAAAGAATGATTTCAAACACAAAAACTCAGTGCCATTGTCAGAATGAAAACGCTTAATGACTTTCTGAAATTGTGTTTTTACCATAGCACAAAACTTGTGAAACAAACCGGCAACCTCAGACTTTTGAGTCATAAGAAAGGTCCATACTGCTCTCAAATGATCATCAACAATAGTCAGAAAATACCTGGCACCCGTAGTAGTAGGAGTACTATAAGGTCCCCAAACATCACAATGAATCAAATCAAAGATACCATCAGCTTTAGTAGAACTCAAAGGAAAACTGTTTCGAACTTGTTTTGCCTGGAAACAGACATCACACGGATCAACAGTAATATCTTTTCTTCCAAAGCGGCCTACTGCAGGAATGGAAGACAGAACAGACAAAGACGGATGACCCGTTCTTTTATGCCAAAGAAATAAAGATGCGGAAGACGTAGTTGCTGAATGGCAGGCACGAGCGCTCGACCCCAACGTGTGAAGCCAATAGACACCCCCCCTTTGCTCACCCACTCCAATCACCGTCCTCGAATTGCTTTCCTGAATCACACACATCCTGTCAGTAAGCAGAGCCAAATACTTCTTCTCTTGAAGAAGCTGAGAAAAAGAAATCAGATTGCAGTCTAGTTGAGGAGTATATAACACACGACTGAGAGAAATATCAGACAATGTCAAAGTGCCTTCCTCGGTGGCTGCAACATAACGATTATCCGGTAACTTAATAGAGACCGGAGATGCAGGAATAATATCTCGAAGAAGAGATCGATTACCTGTCATATGCAATGAAGCACCTGTATCCAAAATCCAAGTAAAAGACATACCAGAAGAGTGGTCAGGCATGAACCGAAACATGGCGACCACAGTGTTCCACTGATCACCACTGAGAGCCGACCCTGTGGTTTGACGGTCCTCCTGGTTAGGTTCGAAACGAACATGAGAAGAAGTATTTGAACAAACAGCAGCAACAACTGCAGAGGCAATTCCGCGATCGCGGAAATCATGGCCGCGATTGCGGATCGGAGATCTGCACAATTCCGAATTGCAGATGCGGGATTTTGAAGGGTTTTTACTTCCACGAGACTTAGTTCCGAGTCCATCGGAAGAACAAATCAAGTGATAACACTTGGATATATCAAAATCAGACTTACCACAAGGGGTACAAATCGATTTAGGTAGATAAATTGGAGAAGCAATAGACAGATGCTCTCCGGTAAACAAGTCATCAGACATACCGGACTGTTCCTTCGGATCGACCATGGAGGACGACAGCGAAAGGGAGTAGATGGCCGGCGTCGGTGATGGCAAGGTGGTGGAGGGGTGGCGGCTTAATTTAGGGTTAGGGTTTTAAAAAAAATTAGAGCGAAACCTGCTCCGATACCATGAAACAAGGAGATATGGGAAAATATTTTGATGTTCTCATTAGTCTCTAAGGGCATATATATACTGATTACAAAAAAGATATCTACAATAAGAAAATAATATAATATTAACATATAATCTCTAATAGGTAAACAAAATTTCTTCCCTTATAACCTAATTGGGCTCTTTAAATACCCTAGCTATCAATATCTTCTATCATAATTAATATATTTAATCAATTATCACCTCATTTATACTTCCATAACACATTTATCTTTTTCAATACTAATGACTTATGAGTTATGATATGAAAACATGTTTGAGATGGGAAAAATTATTTTCAAACCACGTAATGTTTGAGTTTTTTTCCCTCGCACTAGGTAAAAACAGGAAATGTCATCCATCGGGATCGATTTCTGCATCATTCAAACAGATGATCCGAAAAAACGCTAAAAGATTAGCGTATAAATTAGACAAAACTTATATCCTCATACAAACATGATGTATCATTTTCCTTGGATTATAGTTGGTGTTCACTTGATCCAATTAAAATTTAGTTTTTTAACCTGAATTTTAATAGAATCATCACAACATGAAATCCATTGTATGCAGCAGAGGGTACCGGACCGATCGGCGCGGAGGACATTCTCAACTGGGGAGTTTGGACATTCATCAAACACCGAGAAATCTGAATCCCCAGCCGACGATTTGGTGGAGCACCACTCTGAATCTCCATTTGAGTAATGGATCCAACCAAATTCGTGCTGCTCAGACAACTCCTCTCTTCTAAATTTAGCCTCCAACACTCTAAAACTTCCGCCTTCACTTCACTGCTCATCAACCGATCATTCGATGCACGCCCCCGTCGCCAAGGAAGACCTCCTCATACCCAACTATACACGCGAATCTGTTTTATTGGGTCGTCCAATACCAGTGTCTCGCCTCTCCTTGATCAATGGGTCAGGGAAGGAAACAGGATTCATGAGCTCGAGTTCCGACACATTGTTCGCCAACTCCGTGCTGCCCAACGATACTCTCAAGCACTCGAGGTTTGTGAGAATGTGCTGCTTCTCATTTCCTTTTCGGTTATTGTTTGACTGCTAAATTTGTGCCCTCTTGCTGTTTGATGAAATGCCTTACTGACTGTTGGTATCAAATATTGTAGGTTAAATAACTGCTCAGTTTTGGTTCATATACATTATAGGCTAAACCATGCTCTCAAAATTTGAGAAACATTACCTTTCTCTGTATGATTGACGATGCAGGTCTCTGAGTGGGTGAGCACCAAAAAGGTTTGCCCTTTTTTGTCTTCAGATCATGCTCTTAAGCTGGAGCTTATTGGAAAGGTCCGTGGGATTAATGCTGCAGAGAACTATTTTAAAGATATCGAAGAAAAATCTGAAAGGGTATATGGTTCCTTGCTCTACTGTTATACTAGAGAGTTGCTTGTTGAGCAGTCTCTTTCTCATTTTGAGACAATGAAAAAAATGGGCATTGCAACACGTGCTCTTTCATACAACAGTATAATGAATCTGTATTTGATGACCAAGCAACTCGAGAAAGTTCATGACGTGCTATTAGAGATGAAAAGAAAAGGCATCCTCCCTGATGAATACAGCTATGTATATTGCATGAAGGCCTATGAATCAAAATCCGATTTTGATGGCATGGAGATGATTCTGGAGGAAATGGAATCTCAAAAACATATTATAATGCAGTCAAAAACATACATAGCAATGGCGGCATTGTACATGAAGGGACGCCTCAATGACAAAGCACTGCGGTATTTAAAGAAAGCAGAACAACTAGCGGAAAGAGATCCCCGTAGCTACAGATTTTTGATTAGCATGCACACAAGTCTTGGAGAAATATCTGAGGTGTTGAGATTGTGGAAAATGCAAAATAAATGCGGGTTCAGGCTAGTTAATGTCGATTATTTGAACATAATGTCTTCTCTAGTGAAGCTTGGGGAATTTGAAGAAGCTGAGAAGATATTTAAAAATTGGGAATCAGGTGATACGTTGTACGACTTCCGAGTTCCTAACGTTCTTCTTCTTGGTTATAAACGTATGGGTTTTGTAGAAAAAGCCGAAAAAATGCTGGAGGGTATAGTTGAGAGTGGGAAATCTCCAACCCCAAACTCTTGGTCTATAATTGCTGCAGGATATACTGAAAAAAAGGAAATGAAGAAAGCTTTTGAGTGCATGAAGAAGGCGCTTGCTGTTGCACCACAACACAATGGGTGGTTACCTAAACCTGAGCTCGTCTCCTGCATTCTTGGATGGCTTGGTGAAGAGGGAGATATCTGTCAAGTAGAAGCATTTGTGGATTTGCTGAAAGTAGTGATTGCTATGGATAAAGACATGTACCATGCCTTAATTAAAGCGAATACCAGACACGGGAATGAAGTAGATGACATTTTACAAATGATGAAGGATGATAAGATTGAGGAAGATGAAGAAACAAAGACCATTCTCAGCTCAAGATGAACTTTGTGATTGTACTATGCTTAGATTTCAAGTGCTCAATTATCATGCTCTAAACTGATTCTATGGATTTAGGGTTGTATTTCGATTTTTTTTCTGAAATGGTCTTTTTTTCAAAAAAAATCCCGATATAGTCTCGATTTGAAACATATTCCCAACATAGTTACAAATTTTTTGTTCGGAAAATTAACACGTTGGAGAGACGCTGGTTTTGACAGCGTCTCCCAACCGAACCAGTTTTTAGTTCGGAATATTACTTTTGCCAGCGTCTCTTACACGTGAGAATTAAAAAAAAAAATCTGATTCGGATGGGAGACGTTGTCAAAACCAGCGTCTCTCCAACGTGTTAATATTCCGAACCAAAAATTTGTGCCTATATTGAGAATATGTTTAGAATGGAGCGTGGGAACCATTTCGTAGAAAGATTGTTGTATGTCAGTTAATTGGTGATTTCGTCTTTTGTAGTTTACAAATATGATGATCTTAGCATTAAATTTGTTGGAGACTTGAGAAAGGCAAATGTGAAATTAATACTCCCTCTCCTCTCTCTAAATTTTCTTCTCTCCTCTGTTCCTGCTGCTTGTACGGCCGTCGCTCAGCTCACTCACCGACATGATTTCAGCCATGGCCTTTTGACCGGTGTGATTCTCTTTTCTGCCGAGCATGGCCATGGCTCAGGTAGGTCCTTCCTTCCTTCTCTTTCTTCTATCCAAACTCCTTACACAACTTATATCTACACTCAATACTACAACTCCAAACAAAACTGTGGAAATCTCCACACCCACAAGTACTCTATACAACTATTTCGTTCATCTATGGTCCTCTACTGGATCGATTTTACAACAGGTGTCAGGTTCTGTGGTTTCTACCATGTACAAATCTTGGACTGCAAGTACTCTGTTTTCTGCCAAGAGACTGGTATATGCTTTCTTTTCCTATCTCTACTCTATCTATATTCTTCTTTCACTGTGCTGCTAATGATTCTTTCCCAGTCTTGTATCCACCGCTATCGTTTTACCCATGATGTTTTGTTCAGTATGTATCTACAATCCTCTGATTTTGGCCATAACCTCAGTAAGTTAATTTCCCCTTTCACTTTCATATACCCAAGCTATATTAACACAAATAATCGACACCTAACTGATATCAGAGGTCAAATCCTTTTTGTTAGTATGCATTGTTGGCTTATTGGATTCATTCCGATCACTCACAACTGCTTTCTTTCTTGGCATAGTGGCCTTAATCACTTCTTCTCTGTTAATAACTATGGTTACAATCATTTTACTGCTTTATTTCTTCAGATTAAGGTTTTGCTGAATCGCTGGTTATATCAATCTCATTCTTATGAAAAACTAATTAAGAATTTTCATCTTTGGTATCATACTTATGAAGTGCAAAAGTTGGATTTTGATACTTACACTTCCTCCACCGACTTCATCATGTGTATTTGTCTATATGTCTCAGTTGATATGAATAGTTCTAATTTTAATGGAACCATTTTCCAATGGAACCAAAGATTCATTATTCTTTGGCTTCGGAATTATATGGAATAAAGCAAAATGACTCATTTAAGTGTCTATGCTTCTTATTTTGTGAAGTAGTAGTCAGATTATGCAACTTTTGACGCAATCATCATTTTAGGTCATATCGGTTACTTCCTCTCAACCTCTTGGGGTAAGGAAATACCAATCCCGACCACTCCATATCCCGTTTTTCGGGATAAATGGGGATTGATGTTGTTGTTGTTGTGTATCTCTCCTCTCTGTAAGCTTAATAAACAAGTGCTCCTTAATACTCCTATGAATTCAATTAGATATAGTATGTATAATCATTATATTTTAAATCCTGGTACTGTTTCCACCAATATTTATTATCAAAACCATTACTATAATTTTCTACAGCTTAATTATGTTCCCAGCTTCAGTAATAAAGTTTACTCATTTGAGTGGAATATTTGGCTTTCATGGGTGTTTCCTATTAACTTCGGCATTAATTTGAATGGTTTCAAAACTCTGAATTTTTCCAGTTGCGTTACATTTAACACTGTCACATTACCAAACTGAGACAATGTTATGCATTATGGAAGAAATAACGCATTAAAACTAAAAATTATGTTTTGTTGTATAAAAGTTTAAAATGTATTATTGTTGAATATTAACAATGAGAAGAGCTGAGGAATGAGGTACGTTCCAGAAATAGATAGGAGAAAAACTTAGTACACTTATGTTGTCAAATACACTCAAACATTTATTACATTTTAATAACGTAATGAATTTTCATTTAACGCATATTAAAATTTAATGCAAAATAATACATTATTGATTTAATGTGTTGAAATCCAAATAAGCCCTAAGCTATTAATGTGTTGAAATCCAAATAAGCCCTAAGCTATATTTTCTCTTGTACTGTAATGATGAAACATCTTATTGTTAAGATATCATCAAATTGGCCGCCCAAACTCCCCATTCATACAGGTTTACGTGTCAGAATTCCCCTCATCATCATCACATCTACTATTATTGCATGGATATATTTGATTGAAACGAGGCAACTCCTTGGGCTAACCAACTCGAATATACATTGGCATCTTCATAATCTCGTTATCAATATTATTTATAAAATTAACCACACTTTAAAACAGCAGTTAAAGTTAATAATTTATCTCAAACATCTCCACTTACCCCAACTATATATACTGAATACCCATGACATGTCTCAAACAATGAGTACTACGTTTGTTTATTTCAGCCCAATGACCTTTAACTCATGCCCCTTTCTCTTTACGAAATTTGGTAAGGATAATTCCACAAAAAAAAACATTCTTATTCTTAACACGTTTATATGAATATAGTTTATTGGAATTGTAGAGGGGTTCGTCGACCCCATTTTTGGACGAAAATCTCCTACTTTCGGAAAACTCATGCATTAGACATGCTTCGTTTAGCTGAAACTAAATACAATGAAATTCCTAACAATCAATTTCTTGCTAATATTGGATTCAAGAAAGTTATCATTTCTCTAGCAAAGGATACAAGAGGGGGTCTCTGGTTACTATGCACAAACTTCACCAAAGCTAAGTACTTAAATCTACTATATAATAACAATAATACTATTGTAATAGCCTATGATGCACCTTCTACTAAATTTATAATGATATTCATTTATGCTCCAAGCAGAGAAAGCCAAAAATTAGAATACTGGAACTTTATCTCACAAATAATTCATTCACACACATATCCAGTTTTAATCATGGGCGACTTTAATGATATTTTAACTCCTCAAGACAAGTTAGGAGGTATCCCAGTAACAGCATCAAGATTGGCAAGATTAACCACATTTGTTAGTTTCCATGGATTGGTTGATATTGGTATTCAAGGTATACCATATGCTTGGAAAAGACATAATAGTAACACGAATGAAAATGTTTTAGAAAGATTAGATAGAGCATTGATCCAACCTAATATTTTCAATTACTTCAACCATATATTACAACATCTTCCTTTAACGACGTCAGATCATTGTTGTATTTCATTACAACTTGGAAGAAAAATATTTACTAGGAATTATCCCTTCAGATTCGAAAACAAATGGGCGAATAATGACAGCCATAAAAAATTACTAGAAAGAATTTGGTCGTATCATTATAATGGATCTCACACCTTCAAATTGTTTATGAAACAAAAGCAATTCAAAATAGAAACGAAAAAATGGATCAAAACAAATGACAATAATATATTCCAGCAATTAAAAACAACAGAAGAAAGGTTAAAAAGAATTGAAAATGAGTGTTTTCATAAACAAAATTTAATTATGACTGAACATTATAATAGGTTAATGAAAAAATATAATAAGCTTTTAGATTTCCAACATTCTTATTGGAAATAGAGAGCCAAACTTAAACACCAAAGATATGGATAAAAATACAAAATATTTTCAAACTTCTGTCAAGATTAGAACTTTTAAACAGAAGATTTTTAGCTATGAATCATTACAAGGAATTAAATATAATAATCAAGAAGATATAAAAATTCAATTAACTACGAATTTACAAACGAGATATATGCCCTTACATACAATAGACTTACGAGACCGAGATTTTAAAATTATCCCAAAACTAATATCTCATAATGAAAATGTAGAATTACTGAAACCACCTACATATTCAGAAATTAAGAAGGTAGTTTTTCAACTACCACATAATAAAACACCGGGTCCGGATGGATATAATGCAGAATTCTATCAATCTTTCTGGAATATTGTGGGCCCTTCTGTTATTAGTTCAGTTAAATCGGTTTTCCACTCTGGAATAATTCTTTCAGATTGTGCTCAATCATTTATTGCGCTTATTCCTAAAGTCGACAATCCAAGCACAATAAATCATTTTAGACCTATTAATCTTTGTACGACGTTCTATAAAATAATAACAAAACTTCTTCCTAACCGTTTACAAAATTTATTACCCAAACTCATACATCCTTGTCAAGGTGCTTTTGTCCAAAATAGATCAATTTTTGACAATTTCCTGATTGCTCATGAAGTTTTCCACTCTTTCCATAATCGTAAGAAGGGTAAAAGAGGTTGGATGGCTTTAAAACTCGATATGGAAAAAGCATATGATAAAATACAATGGCCTTTTATAATTAAAGGCCTGGAATCGTTCGGATTCAGTGCTAAATGGATTTCGCTTGTGATGGCTTGTATAAAATCAACCTCATTCTCGGTTTTAGTCAATAACGAACCTGGCCCTATATTTAAACCAAAATGTGGCTTACGACAAGGAAATCCTATAGCACCTTTCATTTTCATTTTAGCAATGGAATATTTAGCCAGAACTTTACAAATAGAAACGGATAAAACAAATCATAGAATTGGAATACAACTCACTAGAAATGGTATGAGAATTCCTTTTCTATGTCTTGTTGATGATACTATTATCCTTGCTAATGCAAATTTGAAAAATATGATATATATTAAAAATTTACTTCAAAACTTTACGGATCTTTCAGGTCTTGCGATCAACTATAGTAAAAGTTCTTTTCAAACATCGACCAATATTTCAAATAACCAAAAACAAGCTTTAGCATCTATAATGAATCTTCAACTTACTAATTATATGAAAAAATACCTGGGTATTTCAATCGTTAGAGGTAGAGTTAAAAATGATAATTTTCAATATGCAATTCAAAGCATGCAAAATCAATTATCAAAATGGAAAGCAACCTCTATTTCTCAGGCTGGTAGGACTATTTTAATACAATCTAATATTCAATCTAAAGCTAATCATTTAATGCAATGTTTTTATCTTCCTAAAGGAGTATGTAATGAAATGGATAGAATTAACAAATCTTTCTTTTGGAACAATACAAATCCAGGCTTCAGACCAATAACAAGCTGGAATAATATTTGTCAACCGAAGGATCACGGAGGATTAGGTCTTCATAAAACAGAAAATATTAATAAAGCATTACAACAAAAACTATTATGGAAACTAGCTACCGATAAGAATAATATTTGGTCTAAACTTATATGCCAAAAATATTTAACAGAAATAACTAGTTTTGACTATAAGAAAAAAACTAAACAGTCGTGGCAATTTTCAAGATTATTACATTTACGGAAGGATTTTAAAAAAGGAATAGAATGGTGTCTAGGGAATGGCAAAAATATAAATTTTTGGACAGATAAATGGATTAATGGCAAGAATATAACACAATTTATGGATATCAATGATAATATCTTAAATGAAACTGTCTCTGAATATATAACTACCAATAAAGTATGGAATATACCAAAACTACGAGAAACTTTACCTGCTCATATTATATCTCAAATAATGAATATTTACATTCCACAAATTGACATAGAGGACAAACTAATTTGGAATCAAACAGCGGATGGTAAATTTAGTACAACATCTGCCAGAAAATTATATACAGCTGATACACCAACAAATAAAGCAGAGCTATTTAATTGGATTTGGAATATACATATACCACCAAAATTACAAAACTTCCTATGGAAAGCAATATCAGATAATCTTCCCACTACGGATAGGTTAAATAGGTATTATAATAGAGTTCCTTCATATTGTTCCCTATGTAACTCTCCAATTGAAACAAGGGAACATCTTTTCTATGAGTGTTCTTTTACTAAACTACATATAGAAAAATATGAAAGAATAAGAGGATACAAATATTATACAAAATAATTTAGAGATGACTATAACACATATTATACAAAAATATAAACAAGAAACTAAGAAGATAGAGTGCCTTATCTTTCTATGGTACCAATTATGGTTACATAGAAACGCAGTCATATTTAGAAACGAAACCATCTCTAAACAGGGTATAGAATATGCTGCTTATTCTTATTTCAAACAATGGGATAATGCTTGTATGGCATCCACGGGACCTAAATTGAAAAGCCATAGAAATAAAAATAATAAATAAATAAACAATGGATTCCACCTCCTACGAATTGGATAAAGATAAATTTTGATGGATCTTATAAAGACATTACGTCTTCAATTGTAGCTTGCATTGCTAGAGATTGTAAGGGTCAAGTTATTGATATATATAGTAAACATTGGAATTCGTCTTCGGCTTTACAAACTGAAGCTCATGCTCTACTACTGGCAACAAAACGAGCCGCAAAATTAAAACACCCGAATATTATATTTGAAGGAGATAATTTGAATGTTATCAATTCTGTAAATAGAATATGGAAAATACCATGGGAAATTAAAAATATAATAAATGACGTATAGTCTAACCTGCAATACTTTAATAACATTAAAATTAAACATTGTTTTCGTGAAGCAAACCGGGCTGCTGATTTTGTTGCATGCCCAAATAAAAATCCTCACTTCATAAAAGCAGTTTTGAACTGCAATCCGGATTCTAGTCTTTATGATGACTATCTCCACAATATTAGGCCACATCTATTGGCTTCTCCATTATACTCGCTTTATCCGCCTTTTTCATGATCATCTCTGAGGATGGTCAGGGGTGGTTATTCCGTAGTGGATAACACCCCGCCTCTTGCCTGTTAAAAAAAAAACTTGAGAAAGGCAAATTAATTTAAAAGAGATGAGCTTCTGGTCCATAGGACCATAGCCCACATTTTCATCCCTTCAGTAAAGGTTCTTGCTTTTGAAATGCTCCGGGTATGAATTAATCAAACAACTGTAATTATTTGTAAAATCTACTGATATCATTCCAAATAATCTATCCCTTTAAATGTCCTCATTTCCAAATTTTATTTCCAAATTTAATACATTGTTTCCACATTTATTTCTACACTAGTTTTATTCCCTTACCGTGCGCGGAATTTGCACAATGGTTATTATAACAATGTATATAATTTATAAACACATAGAAATATCATTAATATAAATAAAAGTATGCATTATATAATTATATTTAATTTAATTGATTTTTAAATCAATATTATAAAATAAAAGGAATTTCAATAGATTTATAATCTTTTATATCGATATGCATTTAAATAAGAAAAAGATATCAATAGATTTAGGATAGTGAGTTTTGTATATATATATTTTAATTGATTTGTGTTCAAATAAGGAAATGATATTATTTGAATTAGATTAATTATCTTTAAACATGTATATTAATTATTTATTTTTGAGAAAAATGACATATGTCAAATAATGACGTGACATAGCTTATTGATGAGTAGATGACGTGGAAAAATGGTACATATAATATGATAACAAACTTAAAAGACTAAAGATAGTAGAATTGGGGGCGCATGTCTCTCACGCGAAGTTTGTTAGGCTAATAGAATTCTGTTAGAATGTTGATTTGGTTGAATGTAAACCTATAAAAGCTTATCTGTATCCATTTGTTAAGACATTCACAAAACTTACAAACTCTTTGTAATCCTCTCTCTCTCTCTCTCTCTCTGAAATACAAGTTACGTTTGATTCATATGCTTGGATTTGTTTCTTCTTCTATAATCTTGCGTATAGAATTGGTGGGTTTGTTGTTTAGTATTGAACATCAGATTCCTGTATCCCTTCTTCCTATCCCATTCGATCTTACAGATACTGATTACTGTATCATTGGTATTAGAGTTGACGAATTCTCAGAACTAGATTGCTTTCATGGCGGATACTAGAGCACAAAGAGGCAAATAGCACAGAAAGATGCGGCAATCAAGGATATCGAGACAAAGTTGTCCCAAAGGTTCGCAATCTTGCTTGATTCCAGGATTGATGAACTCCACAGGGAACGTTAGTAAGATAAGGCTGAAATGGCTGAAGCAAGAAAGACCGAGATGGCTCGACTAGCAGAGGCAAGGAAATTGGAAATGGCGGAGCTCATTGCGTCAATCCAAGCGGTCCATGGCAATAAGGATCAAACTCAGAGCCAAGATGTTCACAATTCACCAATCTTGACTCGTCCACCAATTTCTCTTTCATCAGATCCTTCACAAGGCAACATCAATGGATCTCAATCTCACTATTCTGCTCTCACAAGATTGTGCAGGTTAGACTTTCCTCGATTGAGTGGAGATAAGGTTAAAGAATGGCTTTTTAAATGTGAGCAATTCTTTTTAATTGACAAGACTTCTGAGCATCTCAAGGTCCAATTAGTGGGAATGCATTTAGAGGATCAGGATGCAAATTGGCATAAGTCAGTAGGCATTCCTGAGTTGGGATTTTTAGGATCTTGGAATGATTATAAGGGTCTCTTGTTGGGAAGATTTGGGGAAGTTATTTATGACCCTATGGTTGAGCTTGAGAATCTGCAAGAAATGGAGGGAATCTTGCTTTATAATGAGAAGTTTGAGGCCATTCGAACCAGGGTCAACCTGCCTGAGCATTATCTGTTAAGTGTATACTTGGCAGGTTTGAGGACTGATACGCAAATGCATATCAGGATGTTCCAGCCTAAGATTGTGAGACATTGTTTCATGTTTGCTAAGCTGTATGAAACAGTACATCCAAGGAAGTCTGGTGGAGTTGCTATGGGAAGCAAGAATTCTCCATCATCATTCCCTGGGCCTAGGCTGTCTTTTCCTTCCAAGAAGGAGGAGACAGTGATGACAAAACCACAAGCAAGAACCCAGGAAAGCAATGGAAGGAAGTTGCTATCACAAGAGGAAATGAGTGAGAGGAGAGCCAATGTATTGTGTTATTTATGTGATGAGAAGTACACCCCGTGACACTATCTCAAGCACAAGAAATCAGATTTTTTTGATGGACATGGAGGAGGAAGAACCTGATGTTGACTCAGATGATGTTCAGTTGGAAAATACAACTGAGAAGGTGGAAATATTTGTGAATGCTATGGTTGGTGTCACTAGTTATAAGACAATGAGGGTACGAGGAATGTGTGGTAAGACAAATCTATCCAGCCTCATAGACTTTGGAAGCACTCATAATTTTATTGACAAAAGAATGGCATCAACTTTGAGATGTGTAGTGAGCCCTACTGGTCCCACCAAAGTCATTGTTGCAGATGGTAGCTCATTGGATGTTATGGCTAAGGTGGACAATTTTTCTTGGACCTTCCAAGACATTTCATTCAAAACAGATCCTATGATTTTGGCTTTGGGAAGCTGTGACATGGTATTGGGCATCCAGTGGTTAGAGACTTTTGGGCCAATTATGTGGGACTTCAAGCAACTCACCATGGAGTTTAAGGTGGGTCAAAGGAGGGTAGTCCTACATGGTATACACAGTGAATCTGTAAGGGAACCCAAGGCTAAGAGTATTAACAAGTCTAGACCAGAGGAGTTACATTTAGCAATGATTTGTGTGCAGCCTATTCAGTCAGAGAGGGTTTGTGCTATAACTGATTCAGTGTCACCTGAAGTTCCATTATTAATCCAACAGTTTCTCACTGAGTACAGTGATATTTTCCTTGAACTTACTTCATTGCCTCCAAAGAGAGCCCACCATGATCATAAGATACCTCTTCTAGAGGGTACAAATCCTATAAATCAGAGACCCTGCAGATATGCCACATTTCAGAAGGATGAGATAGATAAAATGGTGAAGGATATGCTACAGTCAGGGGTAATTCAGAATTCATCCAGTCCCTATGTTTCTCCTATTGTTCTTGTGAAGCAAAAAGATGGCACATGGAAAATGTGTGTTGACTATAGGAGGTTAAATGAAGCTATTGTTAAGGATAGATTCCCTATACCTTTTATTGAAGACTTAATGGATGAGTTGGGTGGCTCACAAGTCTTTTCAAAGATTGAACTTAGGGTTGAATATCACCAAATGAGGATGAATGAGGCAGATATTCATAAGATAGCTTTCAAGACACAAAGTGTCCATTATGAGTATGTAGTGATGCCTTTTGTCCTCACCAATGCTTCAGCAACATTGAAGAACCTCATGAATACAGTTTTCAGAGAATTGTTAAGAAGGTTTGTCCTCATCTTCTTTGATGACATTCTCATATACAATTCTTCTTTAGCTGACCATGTAACACATTGATGTGTTTGAATTGATGAGGAAGCACCAGCTGTGTGCCAAAGAAAGTAAATGTGAATTTGTTGTGCCTAAAGGGTCATTTTATCTCCGTTGATGGAGTAGCCACAAATCCTAGTAAAATAAAGGTTGTGAAGGAATGGCCTACACCTAAAAATTTGAAGCAATTAAGAGGGTTTTTAGGTTTGGCTGGGTATTACAGAAGGTTCGTTAAGAACTTTGGTGTCATATCTAGACCACTAACTCAGCTACTCAAGAGGAATGGATTTGAGTGGACCCCTGAGGTTGTCACTTCATTTGAGAAGCTTAAAGAGGCACTATGTCAAGCACCAGTGTTAACACTCCCGGATTTCACCAAGGATTTTGTAGTTGAGACAGATGCTTGTGGCTATGGAATTGGGGTTGTGTTGATGCAGGATGGTCATCCTCTAGCCTATATTAGTAGGCATTTGAAGGGCAAAGAGCTTCTCCTCTGCATATATGACATATAACTTCTTGATGTTATATTTGCTATCCGGAAGTGAAGACATTACCTTTTGCATAGGCACTTCACCATTAAAACTGATCAAAGGAGTCTCAAGTATTTGCTAGTGCAACGGTTGAACACACCTATTCAACAACAATGGCTTCCCAAGCTGTTGGAATTTGATTCTGAAATCCAGCACAAACAAGGAAAGGAGAACATTGTGGCAGATGCTTTGTCCAGAGTTCAAGGCCCAAAAATTCTTGCTATCTCATTATCTAACTTGCATAGTGATTTGATGAAAGATATTCAAGCAGCTTGCATCATTGATCCTGCTGTAATGGAAATCATTGATTTACTAAAGCAAGATGCCAATGCTAAGAAGCATTACTCTTGGTCAAATGTCATTTTGAGGAGGAAAAATGAACTTGTCATTCCCAACATCCCAGCCTTGAAGGTCACCATATTACAATGGTTGCATAGCTGTGGAGTGGGAGGTCACTCAGGAAGAGATGTTATTGTGCATAGAGTAAAGGCAATCTTTTATTGGAAAGGACTTGCCAAGGATATACAACAATACATTAGAAGTTGTGTGGTGTATCAACAAATCAAGTATGATCATAGTGCCTACCCTGGGTTATTACAGCCTCTACCATTCCCTGAAACTGTTTGGTCAGACATTTCTATGGACTTCATTGATGGCCTTCCTATGTCTTCTGGCAAGACAGTTATTTTTGTGCAGGGTAGTTGATAGATTGAGCAAGGTTGTCCACTTCATGGAACTGGCACATCCATATACTGCTGCTTCAGTAGCTCAGTGTTTCCTTGACAATGTATACAAGCTACATATGGGTTTCCTGCATCTATTACAAGTGACTGAGATGCAATCTTTCTTAGTGAATTCTGGAGGGAGTTGTTCACCTTACAAGTAGTTCAACTCAATTATTCAAGTACATATCATCCTTAGTCAGACGAACAAACTGAAGTTGTCAACAGATGCCTTGAAACATGTCTCAGATGTATGACAACTGAGAAGCCAAAGTTATGGAGCAAATGACTTCCTTTAGCTGAACTCTGGTATAACACCTCATTTCACTCAACAGCCAAGATGGCACCTTATGATCGAGTTGGTCTATGGTCAACCACCTCCATCCTATCTGCCTTACTTACTTGGGGAGTCTAAAGTTGAGGTTGTTGCTAGGAGTATGCAAGAGAGACAAGACATGATAGATCTTCTCAAGTTCCACCTCTCAAGAGCTCAAAACAAAATGGTCCAAGTGGCTAACAAAGTAACAAGCACCGATCTGAGAGGAGTTATTCTGTTGGTGACTGGGTATTTGTCAAGTTGCAGCCTTACAGAAAACAAAGTGTTGCCCAAAGGTCCTGCAACAAATTGGCTCCTAAGTATTTTGGGCCATTCGAAGTCATTGATATCTGTGGGAAAGTTGCATACAAGCTTCAGTTGCCTATTGACTCCAAAATTCACAATGTCTTTCATGTCTCTCAGTTAAAGGCTCATGTTGGAGATGTTGTGGTTTCCAACAAACTTCCATCTATCATTCTTGATGTTTTTGTCAAGGAACCCGAAACCATTTTGGAGAGAAAAATGGTAAACAGGAAAGGTGCAGCTGCCACACAAGTATTGGTCAAGTGGCTTAATAAGCCTATTTAGGAGGCTGGCTGGGAATTCTACCATGAGTTTATTAAGCAATTTCCAACATTTGAGAACCTTGAGGTCAAGGTTCTTTAGGAGGGGGAGATATGATACAGATAAGCTGATAACATACTTAACAGACTGAAGATAGTAGAATTGGGGGAGCGTGTCTCTCACGCGATGTTTGTTAGGCTTATAGAATTCTGTTAGAATGTTGAGTTGGTTGATTGTAAAGCTATAAAAGCTTATGTGTATCCATTTGTTAAGACATTCACATTACTTACAGACTCTCTGTAATCCTCTCTCTCTGAAATACAAGTTACGTTTGATTCATACGCTTGGATTTGTTTCTATAATCACGCGTATAGAATTGGTGAGTTTGTTGTTTAGTATTGAACATCAGCTGCCACACAAGAATTGGTCAAGTGGCTTAATAAGCCTATTGAGGAGGCTAGCTGGGAATTCTACATTGGTTTTATTAAGCAATTTCCAGCACTTGAGAATCTTGACGTCAAGGTTCTTGAGGAGGGGGAGATATGATACAGATAAGCTGATAACAGACTTAACATACTGAAGATAGTAGAATTGGGGGAGCGTGTCTCTCACGTGAAGTTTGTTAGGGCTTAAATTCTATTCTCAAAGTAAGGGGTAATAGAGTTTTGTTAGAATGTTGAGCTAGTTGATTGTAAAGCTATAAAAGCTTATATGTATCCATTTGTTAAGACATTCACAAAACTTACAAACTCTCTGTAATCCCTTTTCTCTGAAATACAAGTTACGTTTGATTCATATGCTTGGATTTGTTTCTTCTTCTTTAATCTTGCGTATAGAATTGGTGAGCTTGTTGTTTAGTATTGAACATCAGATTCCTCTATGCCTCCTATCCTATTCGATCTTTCAGATAATAATTAGTGTATCACAAAACTTACTAATGAGTATAGTGTTTTGCTTTTCAAATGGACAACCCTACGTTTCTGTCTTCACTTTGTTTATTGAACTTGTATTCTTCGTGTATTCAAATAAATTTACATTTCATTTTCCCCCAAACGTTGTTTTATTCTTATCAAAGAACTGAAAGAAGTATAGTCCAAATTGGGTGCAGGCAGCTCTGTTTGCTCATCAATGGCGACTGCTTGCATGACAGAATTGGAAATACAGTCGATTGCAATTTGCAGTCAAAAGATTAGAAATTGAAGATCCTCGCCCACCGCAAAAGCTGGTACACTGCACACACACACTACACTCAGACACTGCCCCACCTGACAATTTTGTTACACAAAAACAATATAAAAATAAAGGAGTACAATTGTGTTTCATCGGCTACCATCTTTGTCCTGTATCCAACAGAGCAGCATGGTATATTATGATACAAAATCAACACCACACTTAAACTAATTGCAAAATCTTTGTCCTAAATCTACATCTAAAAAGTGGGTAATTTTAAATTAAACAACTCTACACTTAACAAAAGAATCTACAGCTTTTATGTTCACACAACACATTTCTCCATCCTTATCTCTGTGGGCCTATTGCTTTTTCTTCCTTTCTTTTTTCCACTTAAAATACCCCTCTTTTGGGGTTGCTAAATCTCTGCTGCCAATTTGTAGTCTCACTCAAAAACCCTTCTCTTCTGACATCAAAAAAAAAAAAAACCCTTCTCTTCTTCCTTGAGTTTTGGTTTTGGGCTGTGAATTAGGAATGAGGGGTCCTTTGAGTGGAACAATGGGAAGTGATGGAGCTCAAATGGGAGGAATCATAAGCCAAAATCGGAAATGCAGAGATATTGTGTTTCTTGTAGTCTTTACTGCTTTCTGGGTTGCTATGATTGTTAACTCCAGCTTTGGATTCAACCAAGGAAACCCACTTAGGTATACTTACCTTAACCCTCTCTTTCTACCCTCGTTGCTTCAATAGTGAGTGAATGGAGCTTCATTTCGTACACTGCTGCAGATTTCTGCGGAAAAAGGGGTTCTTGGGTCAAGTTGCAATTAGCTACTTAAGCTGTTTTGAGTATCCTTTTCAAGTTTGTGTTAGGTTATAGCTCTTCATCTGGTTAGATTGCTGCTTCTTAGGATGTAACCCGGTTGTTCTCAAGTTTTTATTTTTTTTAGCTACATGCCTTATGATCTTCCCATTATGTTAGAGGATTTGTAAAAGGAGAATTCTTTCAACTTTGTCTTTGCCAGTTTAAGATAATACTTTTTTGGGATCGATGTGGACTAGTTTGTAATGGGTTTATGTCTGTAAGAATGTTTAAAGGTTTGCTTGTAATTATCCATTGGAGTTGCTACATCACTCTGCAGCCGAAGATGCTTAAATTAGGGAAAAGTCCTCAGAATTGTTAAATTATGCATAGTTTTCTAGTGCTGACATTGTTAGCATTATTTACTGAAGATCCTGATTTGTAGCTTATGAATTTGTAGGCTTACTTATGGGCTGGACTACAAAGGAAACTTATGTGGAGATAAGCATGCCAATCCCGACCTTCGTAAACTTGAAATCAGATACTGGATGAATCCCAACCAGGTCTTTGAAACTGGATTGAAGGACACCCAATTCAAATTGGCTGATGCTCGAAGCATATGTTTGCTAAATTGTCCAACTCCTGCGGATGATTCTTTGAATTGGGTCTGTGATTATCCCGAGGGAGATATCAAGATTAAGGCTAGCGAGTGGATTGAAAGAAGTTTTGATTATTTTGAGTTTCTTACTCCAGAGATGAGGAACTCGTCACTACAGCTTCAAGGTCCTTGTTACCCTGTCATATACCCCAGCGTAAATGGTAAGTTGAAGATCCCATATCCTCAAAGAATTACTTAGCTAGTGGGATGAATGCTTGTATTAACTATATAGATTTTCTTCTTATTTACCTTATGTTGCAGTTCTCTGGAATTGTCAATTTATCGCCCGTCCATCAAACGCATCATTAACGCATTGGCAGCAAATGGGCGGGGTTACCATCAATGACGGCCTTGAAATTGATAAATCAGTACACAGAACAGTCAATTCACGATCTGCTGTTTTAAAGGTTGGTAAATTTCTGCAGGTTCTAGCTATTTGCACACTCTATGATCTTAAGACAGAGTCCTCATTTGTTTGATATGCAAGTGAGTTCCTAATTTGTCAATTAATATGTTTGTTCTTTGTCTTTGACAGAGATACATGGCTGATATTGGTAAGGCATGGCCAGTGATGATTGTTTGTGGAGGGATTTTGCCACTGTTTTTGTCAGTTATTTGGTTGTTGCTGATTCGGCACTTTGTTGCTGGGATGCCGTGGATAACAGTCATACTATTTAATATTCTCACAATATCAGTCACAATGCTTTTTTATGCAAAAGGTATGAACATGTCACTCACTTACTTGAATTTCACATCCTTATGCATTTTGATTATAACTGTACTTGGTTTTAGAATGCAATCTAAGCTCTTTCTTCATTTATTTTAGCTGGATGGATTGGAAATGATGCTGTGACACCAATCATTGGGGAGCATGATCCGTACATTCACGTATATGGAAGAGTATGGCTCTATCCTTTATATTCTCAATGGTATGTTATTCCTATATGTTGCTAAGCGGATATTGTTACATCAATCAGGAGTTGACTCATATTCGTGGCGCTGCTATTTTGATGACTGTTGTTATGATTATTGCTATCCTGGCATCTATTGCAATTGTGAGGAGAATCCTCATGGCTAAATCAGTTCTCAAGGTAAGAGAAGATGCTGTTGTAATCTGCACGTGCGTCAACAAGAAAATATGTTTCATGGTTTTAAGGTTGTTTTAATGACTCGTGCAGGTTGCTGCTAAAGTCATCGGAGAAGTTCAAGCTCTTATGGTTTTTCCAGTTATACCCTTTGCAATCTTAGCAATATTCTACATGTTCTGGTTTTCTGCGGCATTCCATTTATTCAGTTCAGGAGAGGTTCAACAAAATAATTGCAGCTCAAACTGCTGTGCTTATGATCTTGGGTTAAATAAAGTCAGTTGTGAACGCTGCTGTGGTTACAGCATTCATTATACACCTCATATAGGAATTGCTATCCTATTCCATTTGTTTGGATGTTACTGGGCAACACATTTCTTCATAGCAAGCTGTGCTACCGTCGTTGCAGGCTCTGTTGCTTCTTATTATTGGGCCCGTGGTAACACATCGGTGAGAACCACTCATCTCTTAGGGTCCATTTGAATCTTAAAAATATAATGCATTTTAATGCATTCTTCTGGGGATCCGAACGGGCCCTTAAATGTATTTCTTGTAAAAATAGCCTTACCCTTGCTTCTTCTTTTGCAGACATCTTTAGTTGTGTGATTGCTTTAAGATATATGTTGTTTGAAATATTTACTTTGCTATCTTGATGACATTCTCCCTTGAAATTCTCAATGCAGCCCAACATCCCATTTTTACCAGTATTTGCCTCAATGAAGCGGCTTCTGAGATACAACCTTGGATCTGTTGCTGTTGGCTCCCTAATTCTATCTTTTACCGAGTCCATCCGCTTTTTACTGGAATCAATTCGTCGTAAGCTGAAAGTTTCCTATACAACTCCTGAAGGCGTGACAGGAAAAGCTGCCTATCATTCTTCCCGAGGCTGTCTCAAGTGCACTGAATGGACTATCAAATCTGTGAACCGAAATGCTTACATAGTGGTAAATAAAGTGGATTTTATGTGAAGATTTTTATTCGTTTGCATTTGTGCCCATAAGACTCAATTATGTACCTGATGTTTTTTTTGTATAATGACATTCATTACTTTCTTTCTTTGTCTAGATTGCTATAACAGGAAAAAGTTTCTTCAAATCTTCTGCCATTGCAACAGATCTGATCATGAACAACATTCTGAGGATAGGAAAGGTGAATGTGATCGGTGACGTTATTCTCTCCCTCGGAAAGTTGTGTGTCAGCCTAGCAAGTGCATTGGTTGCCTTACTGATGTTGGACACATACAAATACAAATCTGCCCATAACAAGATCTCCTCTCCAATGTTTCCTGTACTGGTACGTGCTGCTGACTCCTTTTCGGGATTATATTTTCCTTAAGATGCAAAGTATTTACTATAACTTGATCAAGAAAAAAAAATTAAGAGCATAATCATACCAATTTTAGTATCCTTGGATAAAAGATAATTCTAAAATATTTTTTTTCTCTCTCAATATATCATATGAAAATATTTCTAAAACAAGGATGAGGCATAGTTTAGAAAATCAATTTTTAGTGTAAAGGTCCTTCTCTCAATTGTTCTTGCCTTATTATCTGCAAATCATGACAGGTATGCTGGTGTCTCGGTTATACTGTGGCGACACTCTTCTTTGGTGTTGTGGAGATGTCAATAGACACTATTATACTCTCATTCTGTCAGGATGCTGAAGAACACCAAGGCACAGCTCAATACGCTCCGCCTCTACTTATTGAGACCCTCAATGAACAAAATGAAATGCAAAGGCTTACACAGTGATTTCACCAAAGATCTCAACAATCAGCATTTCTTCCTTTTTGCCTCCTAGTTGCTCCAGGAAATCTGACAAGTTTATTATGTGATGATCTTCTCTGAGCTTTAAAGAATGGTAAAAAAGTGTTGTTACTGTTGCTCAGTACTAACAATCGACTTTTTCGTCGTCTGTATATATAGTTTGTGAGAAAGGTATGAAAACCTTGGTTGGCTATTACTTATATGAGATTTGGAGAACATGATATTGATATATGCTTCACAGGAATTGTTCTTTTGAGTCCTTTCCATCCTATATAACTCTGACTTGCGATAATTTCATGCAGGGCAAAAATCTCTTTTTTAGCATTCATTTTTTTATTTATATAAATTCTTGTTTTATCAGTCCAAATCTAGTTTTATATAAATTCTTGTTCTGACTGCAATCTATTGACATCTGAACTGAAGCTTAAGTTAAGAGGGAGGAGATAATGCCAATATATATATATATATATGTATTTTAGGCTGCAATTATACGTGGAAAATTCACTAACAACACATACATCAAGGGTGTGTTTGAATGACCTTGATTGATATTACAATGCCACTTTTTATAATTATGGTGTCAAAAAGTAGCACTATAGTCATTATCACGTTCTACTAATCACTTTTTAATTTTACAGTTTTTGTATCATTCTCAATCATTTGTTAGCATGTAGAATATCACCACATGTTACAATATCTATTTTTGTGTTGATTCATTTCATCATGACTCATAAGACCCTTACAACTAAAAATACAACTCTGCAACTTCTCCGAATCTTTCTATAACTCCCTGAAACCAACAAACTGAGTTTCTATTTCACCGTTCGCCTCGTTCAGATGGCATTGAAGCTGATCTTGCAATAGCTGCTGAAAGTTCAGTGTCTGTTCTTGCACTAAAAGAAGCAGATAGCCAAGAAGGTTTGTCCACTCTTTTATCAGTTTCAACAACACAAGAATGTTGCTGTTGGAGCTCAGTTTCAGATTGAATGAGCGGGTTTTCATGGACATCAAGCGTGTATCGGTCATCTTCCTCAAGTGATACAACTGAGCATGTTTCGGTTCGTATTGTTGCTGAATCATCAAAAAAGCCCATCTTTCTCTTCCTCCTAGCTGACCTTTTCCATCCATGGAGTGTTTCTCTAATTCTTTTGGGAATTAATGCTGCCTTATAATTAGTTCCCATCTAAAACAAGCAAATCATTTAGGTACGGATCATAGCCAGGTGAAGATGTGGGCGTGTTTTGTATAGTTTATAACCTTCAGACAAACACACCCTTAAATTAGCAGCAAACTCAAAATACTCATTACCTGAGTTACCAAAGCATAGAGTGGAAGTGTGCTGTAACTGCAAAGAAATTGCCCAGCAAATCTGCAGCAGGATACATAATTTGCATCAATCAAGTTTTCAAAAGTATAAGCTCAAAAAACTGATTGCAGATGTAAGGTTGAACCTACCCTATTATCAGTCTCAAATACACCAAAAGATGGTTTTTAATATAACATGAGCTATATCCAAACTGCCACTGCAGAAGAAAAAAAAAGAGTAAGTTTGTTTTCTGAATAATATTAGTGCAGTATATAGAGGTGGAGTGTCATACCCAGTACCAGAAAAATGAAGCCAGCTCAAAAGAATTCTGGAAATGAGAAAATAATGCAAGTTCAGGTATTTTATTGTCATATAGGATGGTGTTGAGATAATAAAAGCCAACAGTTGAAACACTAGCCTGGAAAAGGATGAAATGGATCATGCACAATACCCATTCTGGTTTATTGAACCAGAAAAGATCATCGCGTGGCTTTAACTTTGTTCCTGTGAAGAACCCGGAAATTCCAGCACTCTCCAATGTCAAAGTTGCAATAATATGTTGCAGCTGTGTGCCCACCAATAGAACTAGCTGTAAATTTGACTCTAGTTTGAGAAGCATATTAACTTAAGGGTTAGTAAATTGATAAATGCAATTTAGAAAGCCAGAACTTACAGCAATAGGTATGATAGCAATCCAGAGGTACAAATTTGAACCTGTAAATCATGACAGTTAATTTAATTAACACTACACATTTACTCAGAATATTTCACATGTTAATGCTTCATACCTTTGATATTGAAAAGCATGAAAGTGATAACAAATCCCCATAGAGGCCCACTGTAACAAAAATCATCAATTGAAGAATTGTTCATTATAAGCAATTCTTAATGCAATTAAGGATTGTTCTTGCAAAAATTTTACCTTACTCCAACGATTCTTTTGAACTCTTCTTCCATAGAGCGAACCATGTAGCTATGGAAATCATATTTTGATGTAAGGTGATGATTCTGTCATAAACAAGGGGGAAAAAGTTATACTCATTAACACATGATTAAAAATAAATGTCTTCTTGGGTTATGTACCATGATGAAGCCTTTGCGAAGTGTCAAATAATCGGAGCGAACAACAGAATGCCCAAATTGCCGAAAGAAACACGTCTGCAATGCAATACCAACAATGGATTCAAATCAATCAACTCATATGAACAAAGTTTATGCAGTCATAAAAATTTGGAAAGAATTCAAGTTGTGATCATACCACCCATATCACTAATCCATTTCTGCTAGAAGAATTTGAAGAATGAAATTTGACAAATGTAGATTGTCTTCTCATCACCAAATCCCTAGTGAGCTCGGTTAATGAATCGTTTCGGTCCATATGAGCCTGATCTTCCCACACCCTCCAACTATGAATCTGCAAATACTATCACAACATTAAGGCCACTTTTGGTACTATACAAAAATATTGAGCATAAACTGACCTTAACAATGGCGAGCAACATTGTTAAGCAGCTATAAAAAATATGAGTCACAGCCATGATGAAGATAAATCTATGAAGTTGCTCAAATCCTTGATAAGACACAAATGGCTCATAACCCTGATAAACAAAAACAAGTTTCAACACATAAATATTAGGTAAATGGATCAAATGGAAACAAAAATCATATTTTGGGCACTACCATTTGACATTTATTCTTGCCCAACTCATTTAATCCTCTTCTGAACGTCGACAAAAGCTTACGCTCTCCTGAATTATTAACCTGATCTTCTTCACCTTCATCAGCTCTTTTACATGGTGCAAATGCTGTATCAAAAAACTTTACATCTATACAGATGTTGGAGATTGATCTTGCTGTAGCAGTTAATAAAAGAGAGATGAATCCTAGCAGCATCAGCTCTGTAAAACAAAGTTCAAACCCTTTAAAAATGATTAAAATCCTGAAAATAAATAATACTATGAAACAAAATTAAAAGATACCTTCTTTCATTTTGCCGACAGCTTGAAGCAGGGGTCTACGATTTGTTTTTCTCAACCACTGCAATGAGAAAGATGAACTGATGAAAAAAAGGATGAAATCATAGAACTGAAATAAACAGAATGAAATGAAACATACACTGCGAAGACGGTTAATGGAATGTTCCAACAGCAAGGAAACGACGACGAATAATGTGAAAACAGATGCAATAGACCATGTCGGAGTTAACACCAAAGATCTTTCCTCGGATTCGTCAGCCATTGTAGCTACCTCAAGAATTTGAAGCTCATGGAATTGAATTTTGCAGCTAAATAAACATGTTGGATGCACACAAGTGATTGAATTTATTGCAATTTAGCAAGAAGAATTTATGCTGGTAATTAAATACATTTTCAACTGCAAAAGTATATGGTTGAATTCAACATCATTTAAGAGAGAAGTTCAAGCTGGAAGCTTGGGCAGGCCTACTTAATTAAATGCTGCAAAAATAAATTGCAGTAAAAAAAAAGAAGAAGCTTGAATTGTGTTTGTGCTAGTAGAAGGTGGCCGTTCTATCACCAAAAAAAAAAGTAGAAGGTGGCCGTTTTGTTTTCTGAATTTGATCTGATATCTTATTCAAATATCCTTGTATAAAAAATTCTTTTAAATGAAGTAAACTTTATTATATAATATTATTTTACATGAAAACATGTTTCTTTGAGATGCATTATACACCATTTTGATATCAGCGACCATGTGATATAATGCTGTGCATGCAATACAAGTTAAAATGGACACATGACATGTGAATAAGATTCTATTCAAAAGAATCTCTAGTCAAGACATAGATTGGAAGGCATGTAAGCATTATAATTTTAGATATATAGGTTAAAAATAAACATGTAAGCGTCATCGTTTAATGTTGATAATGGATAAACTTTATGTTGTAAATTATTGAGCCTCTAATCATATTCGGTCGGTCTAGTGATTTGACATTAAGTTTACACTTAAACGTTCTGCGTTTTATCAAGAGGTTTTAAATTTGAACCAAGTCATGTATAAATGATAAAGTTCGATGGGGCGATAAACACGGGGTCGTACAGGTGGACCGATAAATACGAGGGTCGTGTATATGAGCGTATATACACATTAGGCCCGCAATACAGGTTCATGAGGTTCCATAATAAAACCAATTGACCATATGAGGAGTAATCCATGTATTTATATAGTGGGTTATTAATATCTCAAGTTCTCAACTGATGTGGGAAGCCTATTCTCCCATGCCCCCACAAAGTGGTAACTCTTAACAAACGAGTCAGCCCATATCACGTCATCATGGAGGCTAAACTCAAACTACGTCTTCTGACCGACAAGTTAAAGAAGTCGCCCATAACAAGCATCATGACGAGCTAAGCTCAGATAAACCAGGAAATAAACTCAGGTCCGGAACCCACTCTGAAACCATGATAAAGTTCGGTGGGTCGATAAACACGAGGTCGTGTATACGAACGCGTATACACAAACTATCATCAACTTCACATTCCGAAATGCCAAACCAATGAAGCTAGCACGAAAAAGCATATTTGATTTCAGCCATTAGTAACTCTATGAGAAGCCCAAGAATTTGGTGGCGAGTATCAATCCAACATAATTGAAAAGGACAGTTGATCGACCATAAACGGGGTCGTTTTGAGTTGTCACCATAGGCTTTTTCAGGTTTGGCCGTTGGAGTTTTGTGCAATTAGTCTAATCTCATTTATTTTTCCTGGAGACACAAGCACATGTTAGTAGCATTTATTACTATATATACTGGATGTGATCTTAGCTTGCATCAATCATCACACCACTAATGCAAATTGCAGCCGTAGACGAGTTTAATTTTACTCAGATTTATGCAATTGGGAAAATCCCTTGTTGATGGAAAGGTAACAAGTAACAACTGGCCGGAGTGCTGTACTCCGTAGAATCTTTCGATCTATCACACTAGCGCTCAGTTTTCTGTACGACCCACCGATTTTATAAAATGATATATTTAATATATTTATAATTATAAAAATTCTAATAAAAATTTGACATATTCCGCGTGGAGTTTTCTAAAATTTTCGCCAAATACTTATTTGTCCCATTTTTAAAAGAAATATTCATTTGTCCTTAATCGTTAGAAAAGTTGTTAAATTAGCAACACTTTTAACATATTAGTCACCAAATTATGTAGTTTAATTAATTTAAAAACTTGACATTAGATTGTACTCCCTCGATCCCATAATATAATATTCATTTAGGTTGTTGAAAGATGGAGAAAAAAAAAAGGTAATAATAATTAGAGGAGAGATAGAGAGAACTATGAAATTGTTTTGAGTTTTAGGAGAGAAAAAGAAAATTAAGTGTATTTAGAGAAGATTTAGTGTGATGGATGAAGATAAATGAGTAGTAAAAGTTTCTTAAAATAGAAAACGATAAGTATTTTTTGGGACGCCTGAAAAGGAAATGAGTCTTATATTATGGGACGAATGGAGTATGTTGTTAGAAACGGTAACAATGTTATTTCAACGGAGAAAACCCCCGCACCCAGTTTTTTATAAGTGACACCCACTTTGGGCGCATTTCGGGTGCGTCCAAAACATTTTTTTAAAAACCCGGTTCAGTTTTGGGCGCATCCAGGATGCGCCAACTTAAACCGGTTTTTTGAGTATTTTGACGGCAAAAAAAAATGCCCAGAACCGAGATGGGTTTTTTGGGCGCGAAATGGAAATGACCGACTTGCCTAATGTAGTTGAATGTTGTGATGCAAAGCCGGTCATTTCCAGTTTCTTCTTCCTGGTCATGTTCATCATTAGATACATCAATATCTTCTTCAGAGCTACCGAAGATTTTATCATCGCAAAAATCCTTCATTCCTATATCACCTGAACAATACACAATTTTATAAATACGCTAATGTAAATAAGGTACATCTTAAAAGAACATACATACGATAACAATTATCAAGAATATCATATATATAACAATGAATAATCAAGTATAATGCACGGATATCTTAATATATATATATATATCTATCAAAAGCAAAGGATAATAAACATAGGTTATTCAATATTTCATGCTTTTTGTTCATTTTATTTTGTAAAATAGGATTATACGATGATGAATATTTACACAAAATTAACGAATATAACTATAACATTAATATAGTTTGTTTGAATATCAAAATGTTCTGTTGAATATCAATGCAATTTCGTTCAAGCACCCACAAATTCAAAATCAACCCTAAAATATGGTGGACTCATAATTAAAGTCATTCAAAACTACAATGACGGAATATCTTAAAAAAAATAATGAACAACACCATGAATATCCAGGCAAAATCCACAAATATCGTATTGAACAACTATAATAATTTGGTCATCTTAATTGAAGTTATTTAATATATCATTGATAGAGCAAATGTCGTGGTTGCTAAATCAAAGAAACTCTAAAATACTAATTAGAGTATAGCAAGTAAGTAAAGGTCGAACCCAAGAGAATCAAAACACCAAATCAATGCAGTCAAATGAAATATCAACTAAGAAACACGTAACAAGTAACCAAAGGGGGATGATTTTGATTATACGAAGCACAAAAGTAACAAGTAGCAAGCAGGGAAACGATTGGTGAGAATAATATGCGAAGGGGTTTCACCTAGCAAGTATCCACACAACAGTCAATCAAGTTGATCATAGATTATCTCAAGTTTTTATCAATCCGAGGGAATGTTCCTATTCCAATCTTTAGTATATCAGCATGCCAACCGGTCCTGATAATACTTATTATTCAGCAATCAGGGAAACCTCTCAAGATTAGATGAAATAGCAGCAAAGAGCAGATGAATATATTAAAAGGATGCATGCAATAACTTACAACCGTCAAGTATTAACATGCAATCAATTCTCTTTCATATAAACAATCAACTACCAGATCATGCAGATATGGATGCTACAATGACAAGGAATTCCACCGTCTATTCCTAGTCTAGCAATAGAAGACTATTAATCAAACTAGGTGATCAATCTAGCAAAACCAATAGAAATCATATAGATGAAGAACAAGAGAATTAATACAAACTCAAAGGAAAAGAACAAGAGTTTAGAAATCTCACAACTTAATAACCGAAGGTTTCAACTGCTAAGTAAAACAATGGAATTAGTTCCTGCTCATGGTTGCAGAACTAAGCGTAGATGGAAAAGATGATAAAAACAAATGAACGCTGCTAGGGTTTTAAAAGAGAGTCTAACCCTAGAATAATACCGAAATAAAACAAGGAAAAAGTATTCCAAACGAAAATAATAAAACAAAACAAATCCGGAAATATGTCTTCAGTCACACCCCGCGATCGCCAGGATGAGGTGGCGATCGTGGTCTTCTCTCGAGCTCCAAGTGTTGCTTCTGCTGTAAGATGGCGATCGCCGGGGTGGAGGTGGAGATCGTGGGAATGCCACAGAAGCTTCACTTCGAATGTTTCTTCAATCTTCAACTCTTCAAATCTTCAAGTCTTCAAGTCTTCAATAATCTTCACTTCTGGTCTTCATTTCTTCACTTCTTCCTAAACATCTCAGAACATAACAATATCTCCAAACACCTATGAAAACGCTCATAAAACAATATAATAATCCCTAGTTACGCTATACAAAGTGCATCGTATCAATCATGTATGTTATTCGTTCGAGTTTGTAAAAAACACAATAATATCCTAACAAATATCTCACCATAGTAACGAATATTGCGCAACCTCAAAACAGTTTGTTTGAATATCAAATTGGCATTCACGAATATCAAACTAATTTCGTTCAACACACAATTTCGAATATCAAACCAATTTCGTTCAACACACAATAACAAATATCTACGCAACATTCTCAATATTCTTACGAACATCAGATGGTTTTATATGAATATCGCGAAAGTTTTATTATTGTTCGGATTACAAACTGAATTTGATTTGAACAAATAAACACTAAAACATGGTGTGAACATCCTAATTATAAAAAAATCGAGAAAGATGTACAAGATCCAACATTATAAACAAAATCAACTTCAAGTACAAAAAGTAGAAAAAACAATCAAACATTTTTCCATATTCAATGAATTGAAGGATTAAACTTGAATAGAAATTTGAAGATGAACGTCAACCGTTTGAACAAAGATTGGAGAGAGAGAAGATGATAGGAAGAGAAAACGCACGAACGAGAATTATGGAAACTAATATCTTTAATAAGCATCTTTTCCTTTAATATATACTCCCTTTGTCCCAAAATATAGTGCATGTTTTTCTTATTTGGCGTCCCAAAATGTTGTGTTTGTTTCCATTTATATCTTTCGTCTTATTACTCACATCAAATCACTTTTTTAAAAATTCACACCCAACTCCGAGTACATTTTCTCTCCTTTTTTACATCAATTTTCACACTTAATCATCTTTTATCTTCTCTCTCCTACATAAAAAAACACACCTCTCACAATCTCTCTCCTTTTCACTTTCTCTTTCTCACTTCCTTAATTTTACTCAAAAACCGCAAACATGCACTATAAATTGGGACAGAGGGAGTAACTATCTATTTTAAAAGAGATCTTGTGCACTCATCCAACTGTCCATTACATCTAATCCAACGTCCCTCATTGATACTATTGTTTCACCATAATTTTTCTTTTACTTGAACATGCCTCACGAGTCACGAGGTGATAATGTTCATAATGGATGATAATGTGCCTTCAAGTTATATTCATGTTCAGAAAAAAATGGGTCTACAAAAATTACAAAATTACTATCACATTAATCACTTAAAAAATTCATGTTATAAACGGATAGTCGAGATGTCACGAGGTGATAATGCTCATAATGAGATGATAATGTTCATAATGAGATGATAATGTTCATGATTTGATAAATCATGTTCGTTCGGGTTATATTCATGTTCAGAAAAAAAACAGGGTCTACCGAAATTACAAAATTACTATCACATTAATCACTTAAAAAAATTCATGTTATAAACTAATAGTCGAGATTATAAACATTAACTTTTAGGACAAATATCAGATACAAATGATTTATTGTACGAATATACTCCCTCCGTCCCGGTTTGTTTGTCCGGAAGGACAAATTACACGGGAATTAAGGCAAAGCAAAAGTGGAATGAATGGGGACAGTTAATCATAAAATCAACAATTTAATAATGCTAAACCCATTTTATAATCAATAGTATTACAACAATGACAATTTCACCCCTACACATCTGGGGTTACCAAGCAAACAATCTCAAGAACAACCTCCCAAATCAAAGGTCAAGAACAGGCGGTGGAATTTTACTTCTCCGATCATGTGAAGGCGGTGTCAGATTTAACGGATTTGAGAGCTTTCAAGACGATGTGAAACCGAAGAGGTGAAAGAGAGGAGAAGGAAACTTATGTTGAGGGGAGGAGCGGTAGTTCACGGAGACGACGACGAAGTTACACCGACGAGCGAAGCGCCAGGCCACCAGCCAATGGCGTCGTATGCGAAGGTACTGGCGGAAGGCGAATTCTTCATTGTGGAAGAAAACGATGAGGCTGGGTTTCGGGAGGCGGCGAGCCGAAAAGGCAGTGGTTTGAGAGGCGGCGAGCCGATGTCGCGGGGAGGTGTCAACGCTGACGTCGTGGGTGGAGATATGGGGTGAAGGGAGATTTCAGATCTAGGGTTTCTGCCTGAATTTCAGATCTAAGGTTTTTTTTTTTAGAGTTTCCTAATGTTTAATAGGGGGTTTAATGGGTTGGGTTGGGTTTAGACTAATTTGGGTTGGGTTGGGTTTGTTGGATTAGAGAATTGGGTTAGGTTTCGTTTTAAATTAGGCTAATTGGATGGGTTATGGTGGGTTAGGTTAACTAATTATATTAGATTAGTGAAATTGTTAGTAAAGTTAAAAAATTGGATAAAAGTGGTGGACATTAATGATGATTGAAATTAATGGAGATGTTAAGTAAAAATAATATATTGGTTGAATGGTTGAAATTATAAGGGTATTTTTGGAAGGAAAAGATGGATAAGAAAGGAAAGAAAGAGATATAGGACAAACAAAAGGGGACGCTCGAAAAGAAAACAGGACGAACAAACAGAGATGGAGGGAGTATGAATATATGCACATTCTTCAATATTCACATGCACATTCTTTCACATTTGCATCGCGATTATTTTTATATATTATCAAAGACATACAGATATACAAATGTACATATATTTATATGTGTATATGCATGTATTTATATATATAAATATGTAGAATTGTGCACGTTCGTATGTGAATCTTTTCCTAACTTTTATACGTTAACACTTGGAACCTTAACCTTGCTTATGTTCAGCATTCCACCTTCCCCGAGAAATGTTTGTTTTTGATTCAACAGTACGATACGAACCCTATCATAACCGCACTACATTACATCACAGTCTGTAATTCGTGAAACGGAGGTCTGATTGGAACCAGAAGTCAATGGATCGGGTGATCAAAGCTGCAAGAACTGCTGGTTCTCTCAATCTATCCAATCGCTCTCTCAGGTTTCAATTACTTTCACTTTTATCCACCAAGATGTATCAATTTTTGTTGCTCTCTTTTTTCGGCATAGTCGGGAATCGAATCCATGATTATCCTCAAATGTTTTATATTGCAGGGAAGTTCCCGATGAGGTTTATCAAATTCTTGAGACAGCGGGGGAAGGAGACAAATGGTGGGAGGTAATATTCAGCTTCGCTTCGAATTTTATATGTGTTAAGGGTTTCATCTTAAATCTGTAGCACATTGTCTGATTGGGCATGGTATTCTTGCTAATTTAAGAATTTGATTGGGTGTTTGTTAGGCTGTGGACCTGCAAAAGTTGATTCTGGCTCATAACGATATTGAAGTACTGAAAGAGGATCTGAAAAAATTACCTATGCTAACTATATTGAATGTTAGCCATAACAACCTTACACACCTGCCCGCTGCGATAGGAGAGTAAGATGAGCATATCTGACTAATGTGTTTCTGTAGTGTGCTCTTGTAGCTGCTATGTTTCTTTTGACCAATATCTTACCTTGAAATTCAATTTCACAGGCTTTCCTTGCTGAAGTCGTTGGATGTTTCGCATAATTCAATAGCTAGCTTACCCGAAGAGATTGGATCGGCTACTTCTTTGGTCAAGTAGGGCTGTGTTCTACTTTCGCTTTTAAAATTGTTTTGCCATTTCAAGGAAGCAAAACCTTTCAAACATTTACGAGTACTGATTACAATGTGAGAATGGTGACACTTTAGCGGCTTCCAAATGAGAAGTCATTTTTCTTTTGACCTAGTAAGAGTTAACAAAAAGAGTATGTAATCAGGCTTATTGATGAATGGTGATTTTGTGATGAATGGTGATTTTGTAATGATCATAACTACATGGCTTGTACTCTATCTTCATACAAATAAATATTTACTTGCTAGAATCTTATGCTTTAGTTATCTGATAATCTGTTATGTTATTACGTTTTCATATTTGAAGGATTGATTGTTCAAACAACCAACTCAAGTCACTACCGGATTCTATTGGAAATTGTAAAGATTTGTCAGATCTGAAGGTATTGGTTTACTTGGTTATATTTTGCGTGTAATTTATAGTTGAGACATTGTTTAACTTATAAATTTTATAAGTGAACAATAGTTGCTGCAGCCTTCTATTCTCAGTACATCTTGATAATCATACTACTTATCTATCCATTATGCTGTCATCTGCAATATTTTGTGATGTCGTTCTTGCCTGATACCCTCCATGATCATGGCAATTCACATTTATGAGCATCAGCTGATTTATATAGCCACAATAGTGGAACTTGATGAACGTGATACATTTTGGTTAACTAACTGTATTTTGCTGCATAAAATTTTCAGGCATCAAATAATACCATCCACAGCTTGCCTGATGAGCTGGTGAATTGCAAAAAAATGATGAAATTCGATGTTGAGGTTTGGTTAATTGCTTTAACTTGTTGATCTTGTTATCATCTGCTGTAAAACCCTAAGAAAAAGTTACACTAATGAGCATTTTTTTCCAGGGAAATAAGCTTACACAGTTATCTGAACAACCGATTGCATCATGGACCTTGCTCTCTGAAGTCAATGCTTGTAAGTATCTACCTTCTGTCACTCATTAGCTTGGGGAATTGTATCTTGATTATCTTCACACTATATAAAATATTGTTAAGTTTTAACCAAATTGTCGCCATCTGTTTTCTTTCATATCATCTCCTGTTTTGATGTGCTTATTCTCACAAGTTCACACTGATGAAACAATCTCCATTCCTGAAATTAAACAAATACAACAGGGAACGTGGTGCCAACAATATGACAATTTTAAGAGATCGCCGAACCCAATTTTACAATAATAAACCTTAATGAGTTTGTCTATGAAGATTTATGTTAAAAACCGTATAAAATATGTAAACTCAAGCATGCTTTCTCAAACCCTCAATTGAGAAGAATATGGTTATATCCCTGCGCAAAATTGATTTTATTTGAGAAGAATAACACCTCCTGTGTCAAACCTTCAGCCAAGAATCTCCTTACAAGCATACCAGAGAGCATTGGAGGGCTTTCAAGACTTATTCGCCTGGATCTACATCAGAACAGTAAGATTATTTTAAATTGAAGTCCTGTTTGCAGGGATTTCCACTGTGGAGACTTTCCATTCCCATTTTCGTTAGACTCTTGTGAAGTTAAATCCCTATTATAACTTTTCCAATCAAATTCTTACCCGTAATTATTTTTTATATATATTTTATTCAGGAATTTCATCCATTCCATCATCAATAAAGGGATGTACTTCTCTAGCAGAATTTTCTATGGGGTAATGCTGTGATTGATTGATGTATATGGTTGAATGGTTGTGGCTCTTTTTTTTTCTTCTCCTCTGGCTTCTCAGTTCTCAGTCTTCTCACTCTATACTTGTGATTTTTATGTCTAGTAACAACTTGTTATCTTCTGTACCTGCGGAGCTCGGAGAGCTTTCCAGTTTAGGGACTCTAGATCTTCACTCCAACCAGGTAACTCATTTTTCTTAAAATGAATGTATAGGAGTACTGAACTTAGTGTCATTTATCTGGTCTTCCTCATGATTGTTTTTATTCTGCAAAATTGCTATACTGTGTTTATGTTCAGCTAAAGGAGTATCCAACAGAAGCATGCAAACTGCAGTTGTTAGTCTTAGACCTGTCAAACAATTCATTTTCCGGGCTTCCAGCTGAAATGGGTGAGCCTCGCTCTCTCCTGTATCTTCCTGCTGTTTAATCTGTAACCTTTTTTCGTTACCAATATAGTTGACTTTGCTCTGTTCAATGAACATTGTTCCTTCCTATGTTTCTGTGTCATCTCATCTCACCTTTATATCTTGGGGTGCATTGATTCGTCTTTCTTGTCGTTCTTGGTTGTCACTGCTATGACGAGGTGACATCTTTTTTGCTTAAAACACTGATAATGCAAATCCAAATATCCAATTGGCGTAGTCAAGGTTAGTAAAAATTTACTTTGTTATACACTAGCTATAAACAAGGAAGAAACATGCTTTCTATCTGTTTTGTCGATTTTATACTAGGTTCAGTTTAGGTCTTTCAGTCTTTGTGTTCTCAACTAGTGTTTATATGCATTTTTATACTTTAGGTCTGATGACAAGCTTGCGTAGGCTTGTGCTCATTGGTAATCCTTTGCGCACAATTCGAAGGTCAGACTCATAATGATTTATTCTTTAATGGCTTACTATTTGTCACTTTTTGTCATCTAATACTCCACTTGACAGCTCTCTAGTATCAGGACCCACACCTGCTTTGTTGAGGTATCTTCGAAGTAGACTTCCTTCTGCTGAAGGTATTCTTAGTTTTATCCATCCTGTTTCTATCTCGAAGTTTGTCATTCATTCTCAGATAATTAATGCTTTTATTTACAGAGACTAATGCTTCTACTCCAAAAAAGGAAGAGGTTGTAGCTATGGCAGCTCGTTTATCTATAACATCAAAGGTATACTATTTTTTTTTAATTATGAAGCCGATGGTTCTGAGGATAAATCCTGGTTTTTGTATCTTAAATCTATATACTCAGGGAATAGGATTTGCATGAGATTTTCCCTTCTATGAAAATTCTTTGGTGTAGCTAATTACTATTTTTACTTTCAGGAACTACTTTTAGCAGGGATGGGATTGGTTTCTGTCCCTTCAGAAGTCTCAGCGTCACCCGAGGTGACAAAAATTGATCTTTCGAAGAACGCAATTGAGGAACTGCCTTTGGAACTCTCATCTTGTACTTCCCTCGAGGTACGTAGTTTTGTACTTTTGTTTGCAAGCTTGTAGAAAGAGTTCTAGCTAACGTGGCTGTCTTTTTGTTGCCTATTAATTTAATTATCAATGTCTGTATTTGGTAGCTTCATTACTCATGAAAGCTAAAACTTGCAGGTTTTAATATTATCTGGGAACAAGATTAAGAATTGGCCTGAAGAAGTACTAAAGTTGATTCCCCAACTTTCTTGCTTAAAGATGAATAATAATCCACTTATGAAGGTACATGGTTGAGATCAAATATTTGTATCTGATTTTTTTTCCCTCCATTTTAGATTCTCCGTATATTGTGCTTCTTCATTCAATTCATTCATCTAAGACTATTCAGCATTGCCTTTGCCCAGATTCCAGGCTTTGAAGCTGTATCTAATCTACGGATACTGGATCTAAGTAGCTGTGCAGCTTCGCTACCTGATAATCCTTCTTTTTCTAGCATGCCACTTTTGGAGGAGCTCTACCTTAGGTTAATATTTAGGCCTCTGTCTTTTTGTATATTTCTCACTGTGAACTTAATAATTTAATATTATAGTCTTTTTGCTGAACAGAAGGATGCAATTGCGTGATGTCCCATCCGACATTCTCAGTTTACTGCGTTTGCGAATTCTGGACCTAGGCCAAAATTCGCTCGAATCAATTCCAGAGGTAATATGTTGTTTATTTTTTTGGCTGGAAAAAATCATATCTGCGTTATGATGTAAAATATGTAATAAACTATACTGAACTTCTTTTCCATTATTTCTCTTAGGGTTTCAAGAACATGACCTCTCTTACAGAACTAGACTTGTCAGATAACGGCATCAGAGCTCTACCGTCAGAACTGGTCAGTTATAATTGATCGTCTTAATCCTCTATGTGTTTTCTGAAAACGTTTACTGATATATAATTGTATGTCACACAAAATTTATTGATCAGGGCTTGCTTGAACCTACGCTACAAGCATTGAGACTTGATGGAAATCCGCTAAGAAGGTTATATAACACTACCTCTCCAAATTTTAAGAAGAAAGAATCTGGATTTTCATTAGCTGATTCTATTTTCTCATTTCTTGAACAGTATCAGGAGGGCGATATTGGATCGGGGAACCAAAGGCGTTTTGCAGTATTTGAAGGACCGACTTTGAAGGTCTGTCTTTTATTTGTGTTTTGCAGTTTGTGCTCATTTTGGCCTGTGTATTGTTCTTGTTATCTGTTCAGTAACTTCAGTTTGAGCTGAACCTTGTACTCGAAACTTATTTTTGTATTTAATTTGATTTGAAAATGTATTTAATTTGATTTGAAAATGTATTAATTTGATTGGAATGCATGATGAATATCTCAGTTTAATACTTTGTTGGGTTGGTTTTGGTTCGGAGTCATTTCATCAGTTATCCGATTAATTTGGGTCAGATGGAAGTTCATGCATCCAACTACAAAATAGAAATACCTTCAAGTTGATGTATATGTAATGATAAAATTAAAGGGATCCTTTCTTTGCAGTCCGGTAGAAAGGGATAGGTTAGTGGCTGGCTTATTCAATACTAAGTGGTGCTTATTTACAGCCGAATTCAAACCTACAAGATAATAACGTATAGATTAATAACACTAGAATAAGAACTTTGAAATCGACGTAAACCTCCAACTTGTACTCTCCCGTCTCCAAATGTTGCGGAGTAGTTCCATTTCACTTTCAGCCGATGTATGTTAGTAGATATTATAAAATTTTCATCTGAATTAAATAAAAGTATAAAACCCACTTAATTATGTTTTTTTCCTTTAATATTTAAGAGTAATTCGGAATAAATGAACGCGGAGCCTGAATGTAGAAAATTTTATATAAATGTAAATAGTGTTTCTTAACGGATATTCTAAGAGTATAGATTAAAAGTAACTATTTCAAAAAGATTTGCTAAATACAATTATTTTTTTTAGTTTTTGTCGTTGTGGATTTCTTTGCATTTAACTTAAGGTTTAATTTCCATAATGAGTATGTTTAATTTGTGACTCAAAGTTAACAGATAAAAAGACATTTGAGGGATTTGGTTCCAGTGAGGATGAGTCCTTAGATGAGGACTGAGGATGATGCACACAAACATTATAACTGACGCACACATAAGTTATAATTTATGCACACAGTGTGTACATATGTCACAGATGGTGTGCATCACCAAATACCGTGTGCATGAGTTATAACGTGTGTGTGCATTAATTATAGTGTTTGTGTGCATCATCCTCAGTCTTTATCTAAGGAACTATCTCACGAGATCTTTTCCCACCTTTGAAAGCTTAAAATAGTTTTTATCCATGTTGAAGCTTTTATTAATGGTTTGAAATCCTAACTATGATGGAACATCAAGTACTTGTAAAAGTGGGATTCTAAAAATTGTTTCTCTTGTAATCTTGGTGGAAGCTTTGTGTCAAGATGATTAGATCGAGGAGCCCTCTAATCTGATCATCCAAACTCCACCACCAATTTCATTATTCACGCCACTCATTCATTGCTAATCTACTACCTATGACAAACTCTAGAGACTACGGGTGTGTTTGGCTAAATGTTTTTTCTCTTCCAAATATCTATTTTAATAATTTTAATTAACGTGTAACTTTTTTATTTTACATTTTTTCTATACTCACTCTTTTTAAATAAAACTAGAACCGGACCCCGCGCTACGCGCGAGCCAAATACGGTTTTTTCTATATGGTTTAACACTGTAATGTTGTTTAATAGACGTCTTACAGTTTGATCGGACTAATCATATTCACAATCTCTTCAATTAAAGAAATGTAACCCCAACAAATTAAAATTTATAAACAACGTGAATCAATTCAATCAACATAATGACAGAGGACATGATGACTTCTTTCAGCGGATAAAAAGAAGTAATTTTAGCCTCCGTAAATAGATGATATTAAAAATGTTGAAGTGAGACAAACACAACTTTTTGATGTTAAGTTTGTTCCTCTTTCAACTAATGCGTTAAAATACAAAATAGTTCACTTTACCAATTTTTTTAGCATTTTAAAATTATCCTATTAAAAAAGTATATCTCTATAAAAAATTAAGTGGTCGTTACCCCTTCTCGTAGTTATTTTGATGTCACCTCAGCAGTTGCAATTGCTCTTAGCTACATCATTATAAATATATAGTATATAGATAGATTAAAATATCTAATTAACCCCTATTATTTTTTAACCAAAGAAGGAGACAAAGACGAACGGGAGCAAGGAGACGAAGACGATGTGTTCTTAGTTAAATAGTTAGTGATGAAATTGACATTTAAGAGAATAGATAATAATTAGGATAAAAATTTAAAATATTAGCATTTATTAGGTACAAATTGACATTACTTCATCAAACTCAACAAGTTATATATAGATATAGATACACATCCAAAAAAAACCTATATGGAGTACTTTTTACCCAATATAGTTATCAACAATAAGCCATTTATAAACAACAAACAAATACTTTTATTTTATGGGTGAGAATCCCATAATAAACCCTCTCTTAGAGATAAATAAGAATGAATTTAAGCCATTGGATGTCTTGGCATCCAATGGCTTATATTAAACTAGTTACCCCCACTACAAGTGGGGGGTAGTTGTGGTAGTCCGTCGACCTCCCGGCGACCACCTGGTGGTTGTCCGGAGGGGTCCGGCGACCGGAAGTCCGACGGAGGTCCGACGACGGTCCGGCGGTGGTCCAATAATAAATGAAAAGGTTAAAGTATAAAATGAAAAATTTAAGTCTAATTCAAATTGGTGAACATTTAAGTATAATGTGATGAACATTTAATTATAATGTGATGAACATTCTGTTGGTGAACATTTAAATATAATGTGATGAGCATTTAATTATAATGTGATGTTTGATGAACATTTAAGTAAGAGAAGATGAACATTTATCAACATTTTGATGAACATTTAAGTCGATTGTAATGAACTTTGGCTAATGAACATTTTATTAAATTCTTGTGAACATTGAAGTATGAGATGATGAACATTTAGAGGAACATTCAATTGGTGAACTTTTATGTATAATGTGATGAACATTCAGTAGAGTATGTACAAATGAACATTGTGATGAACATTTATGAACACTTGATGTTCATCAAAAATTGGTGAACATTTAAGTAGAATGTGATGAACATTCAGTTGGAAAACTTTTAAGTATAATGTGATGAACACTTGATGTTCATCAAAAATTGGTGAACATTTAAGTAGAATGTGATGAACATTCAGTTGGAAAACTTTTAAGTATAATGTGATGAACACTTGATGTTCATCAAAAATTGGTGAACATTTAAGTAGAATGTGATGAACATTCAGTTGGAAAACTTTTAAGTATAATGTGATGAACACTTGATGTTCATCAAAAATTGGTGAACATTTAAGTAGATCGTGATGAACATTCAGTTGAAAAACTTTTAAGTATAATGTGATGAACATTTATGAACACTTGATGTTCATCAAAAATTGGTGAACATTTAAGTAGAATGTGATGAACATTCAGTTGGAAAACTTTTAAGTATAATGTGATGAACATTTATAAACACTTGATGTTCATCAAAATTTGGTGAACTTTTAAGTATAATGTGATGAACATTCAGTAGAGTATATACAAATGAACATTGTGATGAACATTTATGAACACTTGATGTTCATCAAAGATGGTCCGGCGGCGGGGACAAGGGGGTGGTCCGGCGGCGGTCCGGCGGTGGGGACAAGGGGGAGACTTCACATTCATTCTCATTTATCATTTTAACAAGTATTATTACATGACTCTTTTCCTTATTTTATAGTATAAATCAGTCTACCTAACGAATCCTATATAAAGCCAAGTTTACCCCCACTATTGTGTATATTATAAATTAAATTTGTTTAACAAATAAAAACATGTAAGAAGTCATCGGTCTTTGTTTAACAATATGATCGCAAAAAAACATGGCGGTTAAAGTTAGACTTGATCCAAAAAATCTGACCGGTTGACCGAAACCAGAAATTTTACCTAAAATTCGATTTTGGTCGATAAGTAAGATTTTGGTCGATAAGTAAGTGTCCGGTCCAAATCCGATCCAACTTGTTGCGACTTGTTCTAATTTTGAATAATGTCTGACCCGAATTTGTCAGACCCCATCACCCAATTTGATAGTCCTAGTTGCATAACATCATCCTTTGTTCAACGATAGCTATTAAAACTAATAGCACAACTGTCAACAGTTGACCCGACTCGCAAACCCGACCGACCCACATTTTTGTGGGTCAAGACCCGAAGAATATTTTAATTCGACTCAAATTGACCGACTCGTTGGACCTGGAATCGTGAGTCATTTGCGGGTCAAAACTCGACTCAACCCGACATGACGTGCAAATCTGCTATTTCGACTTAACTATTTTGATTTATGTGTTTTATATTGATATATATCGAGAAAATAATATATGTTATGATTAAAATATTATAAAAAGTTAGTATTTATTTATTTTTCTTCAATGAAAATATTATTTAATAATTATTTCGAGGAAATTTGACCAGAGGCTCTCTACCCGATGGATCGAATCGAACCTATATCCGACCTACAACGACTCGACCCGAATTCAACTCGTAAATAGTGATAGAAGACGATCGACCCTAACCCAACCCGTATGACCCGTTTTACAGGTCTTGTGTCTATAAAAAATGATCCAGTCTTTGTTTAGCAATATCACTTGCATAGCTTCATGTAGCATTTTTATTTACCGTAATTGTCTCCGATTTTTCTGGATTAAAAATACAGTACAGTACTTATAATATTCACCGCCGACAGAACGTTCAACCTCGTAGACAGAGCACAACCACGAACACTATCCAATGCCAGACCGACACGTGTCGTGAATCCAACGAAAGCAAGCATCTGCATCGTCAGTCCGCGCCACGTGTCATCTCAGAAAGTAAGGCAACACGAACACCATCATAGCACCAATGGCTGATCTCCAAGATTTCATCTTCCATTTCTTTCTTCCTCTTTCCATCGCCGATTCTTACACACAGAAAATTACAGCTCATTTACACCAGTACCGCATCGCTTTAATGCCGCCATGAACAAACCTTAATCCACTAGTTTTCCTCCCCCTTTCGCTTCCTTTTTCTTATTAAATTTCTTTTTTTGGTTTCTTAATGCGAATTTTGTCAGTTGTCACCAACTGATAAGTGTCTTTTTCTCCACGCCGATCACTTATATCTCCGCTCCATTTCCCGCTTTTTCAATTTCCCCCTTTCTGTTGAAAAATCCCTAAATTCCAAAACCTAATCTCCTAAATTTCCACCACTATTGCTTCCAATTCGATCCTTGTATTGCTGTCTTTCTTCTACTGGTGTGCCAATCCAATTGCTCGATCGAAGGGTGGGGGAGCCTGATTTGATTCCTTCTCATGTTTAATTTCGTGTCACTACTCAAATCGCCTCTGAATTTTACATCCCAACCCCGCTTCTTGTACTCCATCTCTTCTATCTTCCTCCCCTCTGACCTTTTCTTGATCTTGTGTTTCAATTGTTCCCGTTTTCGCTTAAAAATTTGATATTCTCTTGACTTCGAGTTGTTGTAATAGGGAAAAAAAATTAGGGTTTAATAATGGCGGATCGTTGCAACACCTTCTCGATTGAGGAATTACCATCCCATTTGGTCTTGGAGATACTGACCTCTGGTCGATTGAATGCTGTTGATCTCGTTTGCATTGAGCTGAGTTCTCGAACTTTTGGTGTGAGTCAGGGATTGTATCCTCTTAAGTTCAGATCTTTGGTGGACTTGGCTGCACATCAGCTCTGTAAGTCACACTCAATTTACGCTCCATTGAATGTCGATGCTCGAAAAGAGCTCTTTGATCGGTGTGGTGGGAATTGGAAGAGGGTTTTGAGGTTTTTGCAGTCTGTTGAACAAGCCTCTCACATTGTTGAGACGTCAGCAGGAAATGTACTATTTCTTTTTACTTGTATTTATTCTTCTTTATTTTTATGTATGAAGATATACTCAACAAACCTTTAAATTTCATAACAGATGCAGATAAAGACTGGGAAATATCATACTCTGTTGATAAACAACTCCTCAGTTTATTCATGTGGTTCCAGCTTATGTGGAGTTCTTGGGCATGGTCCTGAAACAACACAATCTGTTGCATTCAGCAGGATCAATTTTCCCTACCAAACACCTGTTAATCATGTTTCAGCGTCTTACAATCATGCTGCTTTTGTCACACAGTACGGAGAGGTATTATCCTCTTAAATTAATTAGATTACAACTCTAGAGCAATGTATATGTGATTGTTGGTAGGGCTTACCATACGCTCGTTTCTGTAGGTGTTTACTTGTGGTGATAATTCTTCCTTCTGTTGTGGGCATAAGGATACAGCTCGTCCCATATTTCGACCTAGGTTGGTTGAAGCATTGAAAGGAATTCCTTGTCATCAGGTAACAATAATCTTGCTTTTGGGTTTTATATTGAAATTTTTTACATGATTAATATGCTTATATAGAGTTTTTTTTGTCTGATTCTTTTCATTTAAACATGGAGATACCTGAAACTGTCTCACATAGAACCGAAAAAAATGATAGAAGATAGTTTTGATGATATCTGAAAAGAGGTCTGAGTAAACCAAAATTTAGATTTTGTGGAATGAGCTCATTCGATTTCGGGAGTGGTCATGTTTCAAATTTATTTATCTTTCAAGTACTGCTTCATGAATTGACCTTGATTGAGTTCTATAAACATAATTTACAACGGCAAAGTACATTGAACCACTTTTCAGCCAATTATTCAAATCAAATCTATAGATTATCACTTGCTACCCCGCCAAGTACAAACCACGAAATTCCCAAATCACTGCGAAAAAATGCATACCAGTCCACAGATCTACCAAATACAAAAAAAAATATCAAATCTAATTTCTTTGCAGTAGTAGACACTTCCATACATGAGGGAGCAAAAGCCAAGCCAGGAGGCAGAACCAAGCAGTGGCTAGTATCTGTTAGAAATATATTTTATAAAATAGTACATTTTCATATACTTCTTGGAAGATTATTGTCATCTAAATAGCTGGGGAGATTCTAGTTCAGCTTTTGTATACTTTCTTGGTTCATAATTCCTTGTATCTTTCTGGATTGTGTGATATATGCTTCGCTGAAGTAATAGCTCGTTATTTGTTACAGGTTGCTGCAGGACTTAGCTTTACAATATTTCTGACCAAAACTGGCCAAGTTTATTCTTGTGGAACAAACACACACGGGCAGTTGGGTCATGGGGACACTTTGGATAGGCCAGGACCCAAACTCGTGGAGCTATTTGAAGCTACTGGCCCTATAGCTCAAATTGCAGCGGGACCCGGTTATGCATTAGCTGTGACTTCTGACGGTACCCTCTTCTCGTTTGGATCTGGTTCCAACTTCTGCCTAGGTCATGGTGAACAACAGGATGAACTTCAACCCCGAGTCGTCCAATCATTTAAAAGAAAAGGCGTTCACATTGTCCGCGTTTCTGCTGGTGACGAGCATGTTGTCGCCCTTGATTCTTGTGGATACGTTAGTCTTGCTCTTCTTAAATCTTGTGACAGAAATTTTATCCTTAATTTTGTCATGATTAAGGATTGATGTGTTTGGTGTTATTGCAGGTCTATACTTGGGGTAAAGGCTATTGTGGGGCTCTCGGTCATGGTGACGAGATTGATAAGATCACTCCATCACTCTTGACTAGCCTGAAGAGTCATATTGCAGTACAGGTAACATACTACCCATACATTTCTGTTTCAAACTAATTTTTAAGGAAAGATCAGCAATATAATCCTGTCTTCTATTGTATACTAGATATTATCCAAGCTTTTAAGCCAACGAAATATAATCTCAAGCCTCAACTATTTATACATAAATGAATACAGACGGATGCATCAACTTTTTAGAAAACGTGTGTTATATAGTCAATGTTCTAGGAGATGAGACGTCTCTGATGCTACGAAAGCGACAACATTTTAGAAGATGGTGTATCTAATAAATACAGTTTTGAGTTAGGTTTGTAAAACATGGCTCATAATAACATATAGACCCCATCCTGACATAGTTTTGTAAAAATAAATAAATGGATTTTAGAGATTGGTTACATGTCATAAAATCTAAGTGAATAATGGGTTATATTATTTTTTGTTCAAGGGTATACAGTTGGGGATTACTTTGGCCTGTTTAAAAGTTTGTATTATTTCGAGTCTCTTAAAAAGTAAGACTCAACATTTTGTGATGTTCAGGTATGTGCTAGTAAGAGGAAGAGTTTTGTTTTGGTGGATACGGGTTCAGTATACGGGTTTGGATGGATGGCGTTTGGTAGCCTCGGGTTTCCAGACAGGGGTGCATCAGATAAGATCACACAGCCTAGGGTTTTGGAGAGCCTAAGAGATCACCACATCTCTCAGGTTAGTACCGGTCTTTACCACAGCGTTGTATTAAGTAGCAGAGGAAAGATCTTTGGCTTTGGAGATAATGAAAGAGCTCAGCTTGGACATGATACTTTGAGAGGCTGCCTTCAGCCCACTCAAATCTTTGTTGATGAATCCTCTTAGATTGTATGCATAATGTTTGTCTTCAAAGTTTGTCGATTTTTAGTGTGAATGACTTTTTTTTTTGTATTATTAATGTTATGTGAAACTCTTATGGTGATCACAGTTTGAATTTGTGATGCTATATATTATATATAGCGCATGAACTACGAATTGATTTTCATGTCAAAGCTAGCTTAAGACTTTTTTATTCCTGTAAATGTGGCAAATGTAGAGTTTATTTTAAAAAAATACATTTTCTAATTTATATGCTTTAGAGTAAAAAATTTCAAGTGTATGAAATACCTACGGTTAGTTTCGTAGCAACCATGTCTTCGGTAGATAGCAATCTATGAATATGACTTGGTGTTCATGCTCACAAATATTAGTTAGTGTTCATGATTCTGAAAAAACAATATACATATGGCATTTACACAATAATTAACATAATAAAAAAATGTAATCAACACATTCTATACCGATAGTAATGACATTGAGTATAAATGTTCACGACCTTGAACAATGATGTATGCTCTGAACACAAACACTCATGACATGTTCATAACGAAATTCAATGAACGAAAATTAAAATCAATGATAATGCATGTTTACAAAAACCATGAATATTTTGACACAAATGAGCGAACATTTTATGAAGATTGGAGTGAACATTTGAAGGTAAATATCATGAACATAAATTGTTTCTATTTATTCCGTACTTTGTAATGAATGGTTGCTATATAGAATACAAATATGGATTTAGAAACTAAAACCTTTTATCTTCTTAGGATATCAAATTCGAATTTTTAACTAAACCCTATGATAAGAAGAATAAACTCATTATTAAAAAATAAAATAAAAAGTCCAAATTAATTCTCTAAATTTAAGGCCTAAAAACAGAGGTAACATGGTGTTAAAAACCTACGAGTATTTTTTCAAATATATTTTCATTAGATTTCGATTTAAACTATTACAACCATTCCTTTCAGACTACGGCCACATCAAACCTTGATCCAAAACTGTAAGGTTTGATATGAATGCTATACAACCAGGCTCCTGTACAGCTGAAGAGCCAAAAAGCTGATACCAATATGTTGTTTTGGTCAGGTAAACTAAAATCCACAGTGGTGTTTTGTCATCTCTTTCTTGGAAATTTGATTCTCTTCTCTTTTGCATGTCACTTTCCATCCAAGTGTTTTAAAACCCAGCAATGTATTTTTTTTAAAAATCTCAAATGGATAGAGCTTTATCCAGATCGTATAATCACTATGGGTTGTGATGTGACGAACACTAAGCCATTTTTTGTTTAAGTAAGTTGCTAAGCTCACTCGTTGTTCACAATTGATTTGTTGAAGTAAATTAATCATGTAGTTAAAGTAACACTTGGAAAAAATGAAGGTCTCCACATAAATTGTTGCTACGAAATGAGGATAGTGTATGTAAAATCCTTGTTGATTCAGAAAAGCAGCAAAAAGGCAACACTTTTGTGAAAAAGAGGAGTTGAAGATGATGGCTGCCGTACACGTGGACGGTTGAGAATCCGATGATATACTTGATTTGAAACAGAGGATCCGGACCCACCACCCTAATAAAAAAAGTTAAGAAAATGACACATTAATTATATACAATAGGCCAAAAATGGACCCAATTTTCTAATCTTCTTTTTCAAAAATGTAGGATCCACAATTTCATTTTGAAGTTAATGAAATACAAACAAGTACATCAATGACATGGCTCACCAACTTTTACATCGCTCAAGCTTTTTCAAGCTCAACTCATTGGCACTCACCAAACTCAGATCACAAGTAATACTAAACCAGTTCAATTTGATGAATCATATGATATTCAACACCTGCAAAAGTTTTGCTATAAGATGGTAATTTGGTGAATTTGTTTTCTGGTAGAAAGTTTTTGTGGAGATATACGATAACTGAAGTTGGAGATACAATAAAATGCAAGTTGCATCAAAAAAACGAAGAGACTATACGCACTACATTTTGAAACTTTTTAAACTACATTCTCGTACGCCCATTTTGGGCGTACCGTGCAATTTTGTCGAACATACGTATACGTATACGTATACGGTGGAAAACTGAAAAATGGTATGTACGCCCAAAATGGGCGTAGCACTTCAGACGAGAGGAGGAAGAAGAAGAAGCTCGAGTTTTAAATCCTGGGCGTACGCCCAGGATTTAAAACTCGAGCTTCTTCTTCTTCCTCCTCTCGTCTGATGTTTACTGTTTCACCGTAACCTTAAAAATCGCCGCCGTCCATTCTTCTCCTATTTCACTCGTTTTCTTCCCCAAATCTATCCCATTCGACTCGTTTTTCTCATTCAATCCAAATCCCTCAATCAATTTCTTCAATTTCACTCGGAATCATGCAATCCGAAGAAATGGGGAAAACTGTGGAGGCGGCGACGGTGGAGGCTGCGGCGGTGGTGGAGGCGACGGTGGAGGCTGCGGCTTCGTCTGTTCTCCCTCCCGTCCGTATTTGTGCTGGTGGCGCAAGGGTGCGAGGTGGAGGAGTAGGGCGGAAGAGGAATCCGGCGAAAAAAAAAGGGGGGGGTGGTGGTGCTGCGGTGGTCGGTGGCGAGGGCTCTGGTGGTGGAGGGGAGGAGGTTGGTGGCGCCGTCGAGGTGGCTGGAGGTGAAGCTGGTGGAGCTGGTGGTCGGGGTGGTGGTCGGGGTGGAGCTCGGGGTGGTCGAGGTGGTCGTGATCGGGGCGGTGCGGAAAAACGGGCCCGTTCGATATCGCCGGAGAAGACGCTCTCGATCCACGAGGTACGTTAATATTATTTGTTATTTATTAATAAATTATTAATTAGTCGTTATTTATCGTTTAACGTTTAAATAACGATTAAAAAAAGATTTATTAATGAATTATTAATATAATATTATTTGGTCGTTATTTATCGTTTAACGTTTCACGTTAATCGATAAATAACGATTTAAAGAATAAGATTAATTAGTAAATAATATTTATTAATATAATATTAGTTAGTCGTTATTTATCGTTTAGGTAAAAGAAAATAATATTATATTAATAAATAATATTTATTAATATAATATTATTTGGTCGTTATTTATCGTTTAACGTTTCACGTTAATCGATAATTAACGATTTAAAGAATAAGATTAATTAGTAAATAATATTTATTAATATAATATTAGTTAGTCGTTATTTATCGTTTAGGTAAAAGAAAATAATATTATATTAATAAATAATATTTATTAATATAATATTATTTGGTCGTTATTTATCGTTTCACGTTTCACGTTAATCGATAATTAACGATTTAAAGAATAAGATTAATTAGTAAATAATATTTATTAATATAATATTAGTTAGTCGTTATTTATCGTTTAGGTAAAAGAAAATAATATTATATTAATAAATAATATTTATTAATATAATATTATTTGGTCGTTATTTATCGTTTAACGTTTCACGTTAATCGATAATTAACGATTTAAAGAATAAGATTAATTAGTAAATAATATTTATTAATATAATATTAGTTAGTCGTTATTTATCGTTTAGGTAAAAGAAAATAATATTATATTAATAAATAATATTTATTAATATAATATTATCTGGTCGTTATTTATCGTTTAACGTTTCACGTTAATCGATAATTAACGATTTAAAGAATAAGATTAATTAGTAAATAATATTTATTAATATAATATTAGTTAGTCGTTATTTATCGTTTAGGTAAAAGAAAATAATATTATATTAATAAATAATATTTATTAATATATTATTAATTGGTCGTTATTTATCGTTTCACGTTTTACGTTAATCGATAAATAACGATTTAAAGAATAAGATTAATTAGTAAATAATATTTATTAATATAATATTAGTTAGTCGTTATTTATCGTTTAGCTAAAAGAAAATAATATTATATTAATAAATAATATTTATTAATATATTATTAATTGGTCGTTATTTATCGTTTCACGTTTCACGTTATTCGATAAATAACGATTTAAAGAATAATTAGTCGTTATTTATCGTTTCACGTTATTCGATAAATAACTTGTAAAAGAAAAAGATATAATATTAAATAATATTTATTAATATAATATTAATTAGTTGTTATTTACTAAGAAATGAATTAATTTGTAATTAATACATTATTAAATAGCATCTTAATAAATTATTAATAAGTCGTACCTAAGAAAAAATTAGTAATTAATACATTATTAAATATTTAATAGAAAAACGTCAAATAATATAAAATAATAATTCGTAAATATGAAAATAGGCTTTAGAGAGGGCTATTGCTCCGACGGGTGGTTCTGTTAGAAAGAAGAAGAAGGGCCCTCGTCACCCTAGCGCACGCGGGATCACAGCTTCCCGACGTCGTGGATCTCCTCCAGACATTTCAGGAGTGCATATAGGAGATACAGGGAAAGCTTTGATGGATGATTTGGATGTTAGTGAGGCGGAGGAGTTTTCAGAGGAGGTGGCGGAGGCAACCGAGGTTGCAGATCTAGGAGATTTGGAGGCGCAGATGCATGATGATTACTATGAGGGATCACCTCTGCGTGAGCCATCTCCAGTTGGATCATTGTCTCCTTCTGCAGAGGATCATCAGCAGGAGATTCAGGATCAGCCAGACCTCCAGGAGCCCATTCAGGATCCTGTTCAGGAGCCTGTTCAGGAGCCTGTTCAGCACATTGATCCGGGCTTAGCTGTACCGGTTCCAGGGGATGCAGATTATGTGGGGCATCCTGGAGGTCCTCTCAGTTCACGGCTTTTGGTGGATTACAGCACCCACATTGCTCCGGTGATATGGACTGAGACGTCGTCTCTTGCAGAGCGTATTGAGCATGACCCGGCTTATGTGATACCGCCCTCATCGAAGGTATGCGTTGTTTTCTAAATGAATTTGTGAGGTAAAACGATCCACACGCTTTTCTAATTCATTAATTTCTCTTTCGTACATCAGCTGAAGAGGGTGTTGGATATATACACCCGCAAGGACTTCTTCAGGGAGTATGATAGGCATAAATCTAATGTGCCTGGGTCATGGTGGCAGCTCGTTCAGCGGAGCCACTTACATGTCCTTGCAGATCCCCGGCTCGAGTACAACAGCATCGATCCGATTCTGATTTCTGCATTTGTGGAGCGTTGGTATCCAGAAACCAACACGTTTCACTTTGCATTTGGTGAGATTGCTCCTACCTTGTTAGACGTGCTGAAGATTCTGGAGCTTCCGATCCATGGACGAGCTGTCAGATCTGCTGAGGCAGACATAGATGGGTTTGTGCATCCTCATGTGCAACGGATGTTCGGGTTTGCTACGATCGAGGAGGCTGCTGCGCTATGCTTACGTACGTAGAGTCTATTTTATTATTTATATTTGATTCCATTTTTTAGTTGATTCAATTAAATATTTATAATCCGTGATAAATTATCAGATGGGGGTTTGAACATCCACGGCAAGATAGGCATCACGACGATCCACACCCGACTATTACAGATGTTTGATATACGGGACAGGTAAATTATCGTATATTATAAGAATTTCTCATAATTTCTCGATTAACGTTACTAATTCATTTGTTGTTATTAATTGCAGGACTCCTCAGCAAGAGAGTGATATTGCTTCGCTCTACTTGTTGTCTCTGTTAGGCAGTACGACATTTGTCGACAAGTCTCGGATGAAGGTGAAGCACAAATACCTTAGCATCCTCGTAGATCACAATGAGACAGGGTCCTATGCTTGGGGGACAGCCGTCTTGGCTGAACTGTACAGACAGTTGGGTCAGGCCTCCCGTGCTCAATCGAAGGGGTTTGCTGGTTGTCCGCTCCTGCTGAAGGTAGTTTTCGTTTAATGTTTGTTTTTTTTTTCGTGTATATTTTGCTTATGTATAAAACATTATGAAATTCTGGTATTTGTAGGCTTGGATATGGGCGTATTTCCATGGTCTTCGGGGTCATGCTACGCAGGACTTGACATCCATGAATGCCTCAGCGGCGGCTATCCGGGAAAACAGCAAAGTCAGATACCATAAGGATCCTGCTCGACTAGTTTCCCTCAGACTGGTCCTTGACCAGATCACATATGCAGAGGTAAGTACTATTTAATTAGTAATTTCATCATATGTTATGCAATTATTATTTTTAAAAATACGTTTGTCATTTAAAAAAAACATAGGTTCAGTGGAACCCCTGGGGCAAGTTGGATCTCAACGACCCCCAGTATAGGTTAGGTCTATTTCGGGGGCCTCTAGAGTCCTTTGAGGTCAGGGAGTCGCACCATCCTGACCGATGTTTGCGACAGTTCGGGTATGTGCAAGGCATACCCGAACCCCCGATTACACCACCTACTGCGATCCGAAATGATTCTGCATCGGGGTACACTGTCACATTCGGGGATGAGGACTGCACTTGGGCCCCAGAGACCCTGTCGGATCGATTGATCACCTTAGACGAGCAGGATCGACGAGGACTTCGAGAGTATGCATGGGATTGCAAGGATGGATACCGGACATGGTTTAATGCCATGTCACATCCTTATGTTGATTCCAGATCACCCAGGCAGGACCCACGGGCACCGTTTGACCACCGTGCCGAGCACATACAGATACCTGCGACAGCCTCTGTAGTTGTGGTACGTATTTCAATCAATATCGCTCAAGTAATAATTATAATCTATTTTATTCTACTTATATTTACATTTTGAAAATGTAGCGGGGCAACATACTCGCCTCTGAGATATCCAGTTTCCTACGTGCATATGGTGACACTCTGCCTTCAGGACAAGCGAGGATGATGAGGGGGTGGATCAGCATATGGACTGGTGATGTAGTACCAGAGGAGGATGGGTCTGTGCAATGATTTGATTGTGTTCAGTATTATATTTTGGATGTTTGTTTGATGTATATTTTGATGTATATTATTAGGATTTTCGCACTTAAAACGGGCTAAGACGAGAAATGACACGGAAATCGAGGAAAAATGACTTAAAACGGGCTAAGACGAGAATCTGTGCAAAAAACGATGAAAAACGACTTAAAACGGGCTAAGACGAGAATTTGTGCGAAAACCGATGAAAAACGACTTAAAACGGGCTAAGACGAGAATCTGTGCGAAAACCGATGAAAAACGACTTAAAACGGGCTAAGACGAGAATTTGTGCGAAAAACGATGAAAAACGACTTAAAATGGGCTAAGACGAGAATCTGTGCGAAAACGATGAAAAACGACTTAAAACGGGCTAAGACGAGAATTTGTGCGAAAAACGATGAAAAACGACTTAAAATGGGCTAAGACGAGAATTTGTGCGAAAACCGAGAAAAAACGACTTAAAACGGGCTAAGACGACAAATGACGCGGAAACCGAGGAAAACCTAGCTAGGGTATAGGGTTTAGGGTATAGGGTTTGGAGAGTGGATAGTGGATATTGAATGTGGATAGTGGATAGTAGATAGTGAATGTGGATAGTTGTGTTTGAAATGGATAGTTTGGGCCCAGTTCGTTTAAACGCCTTAGAACGCTAAAACTCAAAATTTGAAAATTGTAACATGATAGAAAATGAAGTCTTTAGTCGTTATCAATTCTCGGAATCGAAAAAAAATCAACGAAAACGTCAACGGGCCTAATAAGGCCGAATTGAGATTTGGTGAGGCCCATTACCTAAAAACGACATAAAACGGGTTAATAAGACCTTAAACATTGAAAAACTTGAAATGTAAAAGTTGTATTTGAGCATTACCAATATGACGGTTTCGTTTTTATAATAAAATAACAAAATGAACACTTCGAAATATCTAAACAGTCACTTTCACCTTGTAACGAGTTAATCTCAAGTATATAAGTCGTATAGTTTTACTCATATGTGTGTGAAATCAATTCGTTACTCAAATAAACTTTACATAACACTTTCATTAAATGTTATGAAACACTCAAATACTCCAAAATAACGACATTTCACATCTTCGTATTGTCCATATTGTTTGATTACTCGATATTTAATGAAAGTTTTAATGAAATACGCATAAAATTATGATTAATCAAGTAATATGGACAATACGAAGATGTGAAATGTCGTTATTTTGGAGTATTTGAGTGTTTCATAACATTTAATGAAAGTTTTATGTAAAGTTTATTTGAGTAACGAATTGATATCACACACATATGAGTAAAACTATACGACTTATATACTTGAGATTAACTCGTTACAAGGTGAAAGTGACTGTTTAGATATTTCGAAGTGTTCATTTTGTTATTTTATTATAAAAACGAAACCGTCATATTGGTAATGCTCAAATACAACTTTTACATTTCAAGTTTTTCAATGTTTAAGGTCTTATTAACCCGTTTTATGTCGTTTTTAGGTAATGGGCCTCACCAAATCTCAATTCGGCCTTATTAGGCCCGTTGACGTTTTCGTTGATTTTTTTTCGATTCCGAGAATTGATAACGACTAAAGACTTCATTTTCTATCATGTTACAATTTTCAAATTTTGAGTTTCAGCGTTATAAGGCGTTTAAACGAACCGGGCCCAAACTATCCATTTCAAACACAACTATCCAAAGTTTTTACTATATACCCCTTCCTTTTCAAATTTTTCAAGTTTTTTTGGCTAAATACCCCTTGCATTATGAAAACTATTTCTTTTTGCTAAATACCCTTTTCTTGTCATTTTTCGTTGTACGTCCCTTCATAAACTCGATTTTCGCGCCGTTTTTCGTTTTAATCCCGTTTTACTCGATTTTCGTGCCGTTTTTCGTTGTACTCTCGTTTTACTCGATTTTCGCGCCGTTTTTCGTTTTAATCCCGTTTTACTCGATTTTCGCGCCGTTTTTCGTTTTAATCCCGTTTTACTCCATTCATTGGGCTTGGCTGGGCTGAATTATTTGGGCTTGGTTGGGCTGAATTATTTGGGCTTGGCTGGGCTGAATTATTGGGCTTGACTGAGCTGAATTATTGGGCTTGACTGAGCTGAATTATTGGGCTTGGCTGGGCTGAAATGTTCGGCTGATGGTTTGAATTGTTGGGATGAATTCTACATCTAGCATACAGCTGGATGTCACTTATATGAAAATGAATGTGTTACAGCTACTACACAGCTGTAAGTCACAGAAGTCACAGCTGGATGACATAATTTTAAGTTATTGGGCCTTTGTTGTTGTGGGCCTTTTGTCTACACCGACCCAATTTTTCCCTAACCCTAGTAAAACTTCGGCTATAAATTCACTGCCTCAGTGAACCCTTTCATCACATTCTCACTCCGCCGTAAAATCTTAATTGTTTCAAGTTCTTACTCTGTAAGTTTCATTTTTTACTGATTTGGATAGATATCTTCATTGTTTCTAAAATGTTTTCTTACTTTGTATTACAGATTCAAACAAGCATGGCATCATCTTCATCCTCCCCAGTTCCAGCTGAAGGCACTCAGATCCAGTGCCCTAGTAGAAGGTGCTCAAAGACACTCACCGTGTTATCTGCTAATAACAAGGACAATCCCCATACGTATGGACGAAGGTTTGTTACATGTGATTGTAACTGGAGGATCGTGTATCTGGAGCCAGAATACGACCCTCATCATCTCCGAGTCATGGCCAAACTGTTGAAGGAACACGCTGACATGGAGCTCAAACTTCGTATTTTTCACAGGTGGGACAAAGAATCAGCCTTATTCCACCTTGGAGTTCTGTTTCCCAATGAATATGGCCGTGGTCCTCCTTCCCCTGATTCCGATTAGGATGTAATGTTGTTATGTGTCTTGAAAGTTGTTACGTCTTTGCTAAGTCTGTTGTAGTTTCTGGAGTGTCTGTTTTAATTTAACAAGTAATCCCTTGTAGTGAATTCAGAACTTGTTTCATTTAACCCATCTAAAACATTAAAAAATAACAGACAACACAATACTATAAAAAAGGAGTCAAGATATTAAAAGCATAACAGACATACAACAGAAGTCATCAACTAGAATTTCAAAAGGTGAAACATTCAACACATCCGAATTCACTACAGATCAACATCTATACTACCATAATTAATGCGATAGTCCTTCCATTGCTGCATCCTCAGCGCGAACCCGCGATCCAATTCATTCGCACTAGGATCCTTGAACATGCGCCAAACTCCAGGTACAGATGGTACCGGACAGTCTTCTCTAAGGCACACCTAAATTACAAAACATAAATACCATGTTAAGCATTAAGAAAATTGAGTGAAAATCACAAATACTTTAGTGAAAATCATACCGGTATGTAGTGGTTTGCTAAGCCCACACGAGCCATTGCATAAATTTTCAAACCATGACTGGAGCATTGTTGATACACCTTCATCGGTAAGCACAAATATGATCGGACTTTGGATAAGTATATCAAACCAACCTGAAATTTAGTGGCAAATGCTAATCCAATCATGGGCATACTCATCCAGTATCTTTCAGGACATGGTGATCTGCTATAGTTGACCTCTTGAACAAGAGCGTCGAAGTTGTTTGCCAAATCCGGGCGTAGTCTGGTCATGACTCGTCTGTAGATATCACTGTTCTCTAACAGCTCCGTAGTCAGTTCCATGCGAATGCGAGGATATTCTTGTTGGTGATGCCCCAACAACATGGCTAGTGACCGATATCCACAGTGTCCATCCGCCCTTACGTCTTGTGCATCTACAATGTATGGAAACATGAAGAGATCAACATTGTCAACCCCGAAGTCTACCCCACATTTCGTCATTGTTGGCTGAGGGAACTCATCTGTAAGAGTGCAACCTGATAATCCGAACCACTCTCCACCAGTGCCACTTGAATGACCAAACGCCTCTGCCGCAGTGCACCCAGCAACTTCAAACTCCCTCATTATAGTAGGCTCGTTGAAAGTAGGTTGTGCCGCCGTTGCTTTTCCCTTTCCCTTTCCTCTAACCGTCTTATTCTTCGCCTTCGCAGCATCATTTTTCTCTAATTCTTCCCTTGCGTACTCAAACGCGCTCATCTCTCTCTCGGTTCCCCACTTCTTTCCTACCGCTCCTCTTGGTCTGCCAGGATCCTTGATTCCCGTCGGCTCCAACGCAAGACTTTGATGTGGATACTCCAACATTGTGTACAAGTCCGCTATCTGAGACCACTGACTTTCAGGAAGTTCCCCCTTTTGCCATCTATCGTTGAGCTCAATGAATCTCAACTCCCGCATGGTCTGAGGTACACCAATCTCTACCTCCCCGTTATCAAGTTCAATCCTATCCCATTGTAGCTGCCTCCAGAATCTGTGAATCTGATTGAGCTTGAATGGCTTCTTCTGAATAATATGTTGCACCATCTCGTGGATGCACGGTAGGCCTTGACATTCTCGCATCCAGTAATCTTCGCAATGTTCCTCATAATTCTTCGCCTTTATATCCTCCCATATATCCCACAACTTATGCAACGCTCTATCAGACACATTATGGAATAGATGCCGAAATATCAATTTCACTTGTGGATTCATTCGTCTGAAAACCCCGGGTGTCTTGATCCGATCCTCTTCCATGGTGGCCCTCACCTTCACAATCTGGCCCTCGATGGCTGCATGGATCCTCACAACCATTCGATTAAAACCGCCTATACTTGAACCAATTATTTTCTTCAACACCTTATGCATTCCCTCAACCCTATGTTTTATTCATTCAATGTCGCGTTTAAGTAAAACAACTGTTACATAATCAAACTAATAAATAAATCGGAAACGTTTAAGTAAGTTAAAAAAAAATTACCTGTTTGAGGTCCTCGTGAAGAAGTGAAGATTGTGTTCCGTCCATGCGCAAACAATGTTTGTCTTATAAGGGATAAGCCACACCTTTTCAATGTATCCGACGACGCCGCTTCTCCAAGATGTTCTCAATCCTAGCAGTCTTTCCTCGTATCGTTCCTCCGTTCTTGATAGAAAAAGTCTCCATACTTGCGAGCACAACCTTTTCACCGATTCCTTATTTTTCAAAATTCTGGTAGCGTTTACCTCGATGTTGTGCTTGATATGAACCCAACACAAGAGGTGTTGAACCGGAAGATCTTTGAACACATATTTGATTGCAGTGATGAGAGCTAGTTCTCGATCGGTCATTATTGCAGTCGGCATTACTCCGGCATCCTCAAACAACTTTCTAAGCCTCTGAATTATCCACAAGTAGTGCATTGTTTCCTCCTTACCCGTGAATGCATATGCAATGTTGAATGTCTTATGCGTGCAAGTGAAACCGACAATCTCCACAAGAGGCATTTTATACCTGCATAATATATTTAAATAATGAAGGAAGAGGCATATGCAATATATTTAAACAAATTTTTTTTGATATACAACTATTATGTACCTATTCGTCTTGTATGTGGCGTCAATAACCACGACGTACGGAAACATCTTCAACAAGTGCAACGAGTCTTGATGGGCAAAAAACAAGATTTCCACCTCGTTTGATTTCTTCTTGCAGAGGGGATGCACTACATAGCTGCGCTCCTTCAAAAACTTCAAGGTCCATTGTGTAACAGTCAAATCTCCACGATCCTCAAAATGCATCTTCTGAATAAAGTTGGCGATTTGTTTTGTGGATGTTGTATTCCCTGGAAAGGCCGCACTCAACTGAGTAGCAATAACAGACGGCGTAGTCAAGCTGTTCGCACATACCGTCACAAATTTCACCTCATTCGGCGTCATTCGACCCATGTACGGATGGCCAATGAAGCTAGTGCAAAGCTTATGATTGTGTTGTCCGTATTTTACCTTCACATACCATCCATCTCTCGCATCCCTCGCCCTGAACCTATATCCTCGGATCTCAAACTTGCAATCCGACTTCTTATCCCTACTATCCCGCTCTGTATTAACAACCTCCTCTGTTTCGCCATCCTCTCTTTTCTTTTTCCCTGATCTATACACTCCAGCATGCGAGCACATTATATTCATTTGACGCTCATTGCTATGGCGAGTCACTAATACCATCATAAGTTGTCTACCAATACTCTGAACCCAACGCCTCAAGTGTTCCTTAGTAGGAAACGTTTCTTCGGTATCAAACGAATCATAGTAATCCATACCCTATAATTAATAAAAACTACCATATTTATCACAACTAAAACTTAAAACTACGAGTCCACATCAATCTAAACTATCACTTCTACAAATTATTTGCAACTAAATAACGTAAATAAATACGAAACGATTCTAATTAATTACTAACCGAAAAATCTCCGGCGTCGAAGTCTCCTCCTTCTTCGTCGGTATCGTCGTCCCACATCCCGTCGTCGGGTTCACTAAAATACTCTTTCTCATCCACGATCGCATCGTCTTCGTCACTCCCATGCTCGTTCTCTTCAACATACTCGTTCTCTTCACCGCTCCCATACTCAATCTCCGTCACATATTCAAACTCCTCACCATCACTCAAATTTGTAACTCTCCTATTTGACATTTTTGACTTCAACATCCATCCGAAGTTCCTACATTTATACACATACTACATCCCAAACGGTCATATTCTGAAAAAATAGCCGTTGGGATAAAAACAATCGTACGCCCATTATGGGCGTACGCCCATAATGGGCGTACAGGCAAAATATACCCCAACGGTCACTTCTGAATTTGGACAAATAGCCGTTACACACAATTTTTTACTCGTACGCCCATTATGGGCGTACGAGTAAAAAATTGTATTTCCCCAACGGCTATTTTCAAACGGCTATATTATTAAAATTTATACTGTACGCCCATTTTGGGCGTACGCCCATTTTGGGCGTATACATAATACCGTATTTTGTATTTTGCCTCACATTCGATGTTGGGATTTTGCACTGTCCGCCCATTTTGGGCGTACGACAATGTAGTGTGGAAAGTTGCAAAATGTAGTGCGTATAGCTTTTGCCCAAAAAAATACGACAGTAAAGTTTCATAGTTTCTATTTGACGCCCACCCCTTTTGCTATTTACCGCCCAGGTCATCCGTGCGTCACGCATGGAATTAATCCGTGCGTGACGCACGGATTGCACATTCCAGAAAACGCATGGATTGTATCCATGCGTGACGCACGGATTAATTCCATGCGTGACGCACGGATACAATCCATGCGTGACGCACGTATTTGCATATATGAAACTTCTAACTTTCAATGTATTCAATGTATTTCTAGTTAAGTGTGCAAAGAAACACATTTTTAGTGTCTTTTTTAAGGCGATAAAGCCCAATTCGACAAAAACGTCATCGAAACTTTATCGAAATGGAATGAAACTTTGTTTCAATCCTTATAATGTCTATTTGATCATGTGTGTAACTTGAAAATCAAATTTAGACCTTTGTAAGTGAAACATAGTTTGAAAACCGAACAAAGTCGCAATATGTATGGCGTACCATATACAATTTGAAATATAATAAGGTTGAACATTCGTCAACATAACAACAATATAAGCATTCTAAATATAAAAATAAGATTTTGCAACATAAAACCATGCGTCACGCATGGAATTAATCCACACACGACGCATGGTTTTACACCATACGTGACGCATGGATTTTCATATGTTTTTTTGTTGCTTATATGATTCATGTCAATGTATTCAATGTATTTTTAGTTATGGCACACAAAATAATTCATGTTCCGTGTTGTTTTTAAAGGCTTTAAAACCACAATTCGCCATAACGTCGTCGAAACATCATCGGAATGGAATGAAACTTGTTTACAATGCTTATTAGAGATATTTAACCATGTCCGTAACTTTGCATCAAAACCTTTTGCTTTTAGAGTAACACGCTCTTTGTAAAACATCAAACTACTCACCACAAGCTTAACTTGTTGCAATATATATGGTCGTAACATTGATGTTCACGTATGTTTGAAAAATTTATACAAAAATGTGTTATAAGGCATATAAAGTCCCAATAAAGTCTCACACATACAAAACGGGATTCGAAACTATGCCAAAATGCTAAAACCACTAAAAACGCCTTAAATGGACTTAAGGCGGTTTTTGGCGAAACGACACACGAACGATGTCCGAATGTAATGAAACTTGTTTTCAGTGGCTATTATGGATATTTAACCATGTGGGTAACTCCCAACCACAACTTCTAACTTTTAAAGTACCGCCTCCTTTGTAAAAAACATACTAGTCGTAACTCTCTAACTTGTCGCAATATGTATATTCTACAACATTGACGGTGATTATTGTTGAAAATACTATACAACATACTCTTATTAGGGATATTCAGTAGAAAAGAGGTCTCGCTCACACGAAATGAGGCACGTAAACGCTAAAACCACTAAAAACGCCTTAAATGGACTTAAGGCGGTTTTTGGCGAAACGACACTCAAACGATGTCCGAATGTAATGAAACTTGTTTTCAATGCCTATTAGGGATATTTAACCATGTGGGTAACTCCCAATAACACCTATTAACTTGTAAAGTAGCATATCCTTTGTTTGGACTTCTTACGTGGCCTAAATGTCCAACATTTGACAATATGTAATTTTATTTTGATTGGAAATCATGCAAACATCAGTGTTACTAAGAATCAAAGGGATCATGTGCCATTTTGTGCGTCACGCATGGAATAGAACCGTGCGTCACGTATGGATTATATCCATGCGTGACGCACTGTTTTTCTTTTCAGAACTCATGTCAGCACGTATTAGTTGTATGACTAAACATGTTGATATGTGAATTTATGTTGATTTATGATATTTGAAATGTGAAACCTAGTTTGAAAGTGAAACGAGTCGACATGTTTTAAAATACCTACGAAATAGACACTCTTAAGAAAAAACAAGTAGTTCTTGCAACACAATAAGGTTCAACACTTCAAAGGTGCAACACAATAAGGTTCAACATAATAAGGTTCAATCTTCAAAGGTGCAACACAATAAGGTTCAACATAATAAGGTTCAACATAATAAGTAGATCTAACGACGAGGGTTGAACGGCTTGAAGAGGTTCCTGTATTCTCGTGCGGTCATCCTTGGTCTAGTGGATGGTTCCCCTCTCTCCCTTTGACGTTCTTGTCTCTCCCGTTCACGTCGCTCACGTTCACGTCTCTCCCGTTCACGTCTCTCCCGTTCAAGCATATCAAAGTTGTCTGCCACGCTAGACGCCGTACTAATATCGAAAATATCAGATTCTTGATCGGAATAGGACATCTGTATAATCAGAAACATAACCAAATTATAGTTACATAATCAATTAACTTCTGCATGTTGAAAATGTTGAATGTGGCAATTCCACGCGTGACGCATGGTCACTAACCATGCGTCACGCATGGTTATATTCCATGCGTCACGCATGGAATTGCCACTTCCAGAACTTCAGTACTGCTTTCTAATATATTCTCAAACCCTAATCTCAACATTTTTTTCTGAAATTCAACAGTTTGTCAATAATTTGATTAAAACCACACCATATCAAATTTCAACACCCTCATTTATAACCCTAATTCACAAAACCCAAATTCAGTATCAAAATCCTAATTACACTATCTACACATGAAAATATCAAATTCAACAAGAAACTATCAACAAAGTACACAATCCATTCATATATTACAAGTTTAATCTCTTCTAATCAAAGTATAACATACACATTGGATCTACATATGTAAATATTATCAAAACAACATCAAAACCTCATATATACATCAATACCATACCATAACAATGAAATCTTAATGTTTACATACCTTATATGTAGAAAGATGATGAAAATGGGGTAAATCCGTGCGTGATAGAGCTTCAGCCGCCGTCAAGAGAATGAGGAAGAGAACAAAATGGTAGGGTTTCGATGTTGGGCCTTTTATAGGCAAAAAAATCCATGCGTCACGTATGGAATGTGACCATGCGTCACGCATGGTTTGTATCCATACGTGACGCATGGATTTCAATGTATATGTTTTTGCTTATGTAATAAATTTCAATGTATTCAATGTATTTGTAGTTATGTCACGCAAAATAATTCATTTGTCGTGTTGTTGTTAACGGCTTTAAAACCACAATTCGCCATAACGTCGTCGAAAATTCATCGGAATGCAATGAAACTTGTTTACAATGCCTATTAGAGATATTTAACCATGTCGGTAACTTTGCATCAAAACCTTTTGCTTTTAGAGTAACGCCCTCTTTGTAAAACATCAAACTACTCATCACAAGCTTAACTTGTTGCATTATATATGGTCGCAACATTGATCTTTTTGTATGTTTGAAAAATTTATACACAATTGTGTTATAAGACATATAAAGTCCCAATAAGGTCTCACACATACAAAACGGGACTCGAAACTATGCGTAAACGCTAAAAGGCCTAAAAAGGCCATAATGGACTTAAGGCCCAAATCAGCCAAACGACCCTCGAACGATGTCCGAATGGAATGAAACTTGTTTTCAATGACTATTATGGATATTTAACCATGTGGGTAACTCCCAATGACAACTTCTAACTTTTAAAGTACCACCTCCTTTGTAAAAAACAAACTAGTCGTATTTCTCTAACTTGTCGCAATATGTATATTCTACAACATTGACGTTGATTATTGTTGAAACTACTATACAAATTACTCTTATTAGGGATATTAAGTAGCAAAAAGGTCTTGCACACACGAAATGAGGCACGTAAACGCTAAAAGGCCTAAAAAGGCCTTAAATGGACTTGAGGCCCAATTTGACGAAACGACACTCAAACGATGTCCGAATGGAATGAAACTTGTTTTCAATGCCTATTAGGGATATTTAACCATGTGGGTAACTCCCAATAACAACTATTAACTTGTAAAGTAGCATATCCTTTGTTTGGACTTCTTACGTGGCCTAAATGTCCAACCTTTGACAATATGTAATTTTATTTTGATTGGAAATCATGCACACATCAGTGTTACTAAGAATCAAAGGGATCATGTGCCATTTTGTGCGTCACGCATGGTTGCAAACCACACGTCACGCATGGATGGCAACCATGCGTGACGCACGGATTTTCTTTTCAGAACTCATGCAGCAAGCACGTCTTGTCTCACCTACTGTAATAACTCCATTAATTTTTTTTACCATTTCCGTAACACCTACATTAACCCCTATTATCTTCCTTTCTTTCCATATTTCAAATGTCAAAACCCTTTTAACTCCATTGTTGAACATTCTTGAGAGCAAAACACACCATTTTATCCCAAAAAAGCTCTTTCTATATGGAGAATGAAGAGGAATGCACCAATGAAAGAGGTGGAGAAGCACCATTTTCAAGTTACAATCTTAATAAGGTAACATTTCTTGTTCATAATATTAATTTTTAAGGTGTTGACTTCTTTTAGGGTTTGATTTAGTTAGGTTTAATGGATTTCAAATGTTCAAGGTATTAGTTGTATGACTAAAGATGTTGATTTGTGATTTTTTGTTTACTTTAGTGATTATGATGTTTGAAAAGTATTATAATATTAGTTTTTAAGGTGTTGACTTGTTTTAGGGGTTTGACTTGTTGGGTTTTATGGACTTTACATGTTAAAGGTATTAGTTGTATGACAAAAGATGTTGACTTTTGAATTTATGATGTATGATGTTTGAAATGTTAATGAAACATATTGTGGTTAACAGAATCATACGAACCATGACAAAAGATGAATGAAACTGCATGTTGTATTTCTATGCGTCACGTATGGAGTGGAGCCATGCGTCACGCATGGGTTGTAACCATGCGTGACGCATGGAATGGATCCACACGTGACGTATGGATTTGCCATACAGAAGCTTAACTGGTTTGTTATCTGTGTGTTTGTGCATAGATGAACTTTTCTGTGTTTACTGGATTAGACAAGATTACTCTTAATGACTGCCCACCTCCGTCATACCTCGACTACATACCTTCGTTTGATTTGGGCATTGATTTGACAACATGGGAGCAACCGCAATCACAGTTTGGTGATATCAACACTGGATCTTTTGGAACCGGTTACGGTTTGTCGCAATGGCCTTCGCATTTGATGAGGCCACTTTCAGACACAAGTAGCTTAAATGTGTTTCGTCCTTTGCGTACTGCACCAGAATTTGATATTGAAGTTCAAGAAGAACAATATGTCTCTGTTGATTACTCAGAGTTGTTTGCAAATGACTTGGTATTCCCCTCTAGACAACAGGGAGTGGATTGGGCCGTTAACATTGCACAAGCCAACAACTTTTGCATAGTCAATGGAAGGAGTAGAGCACCTACCGAAACAAAATCTGGAAAACTTCAGCTTATCTGTGATAGAGGACGAGTGAATTACTCAAAAGCTAAGGGAGTGAGGAAAAACATCAAGACGAAAAAATGTAGATGTTGGTTCGAATTAAAACTTCTAGAGGAGCATAGAGGGGCTTGGAAACTTACTGTAATGTTAGGTACCCACAACCATCCTATTGGTAGTAGCTTGTTTGGGAATGCGTTTGCAGGCAGATTGACGCCTGATGAAGTGTGTACAGTAGTTGAAATGACCAGGGCTCATTGTAAACCAAATGAGATTTACACTATGCTCAACAAGTCTCCAAAGAACCTTACAAAAAAAAAACAAGTATACAATTTGATGGCCAAGACGAGGATCGAAAACAGGGAAGGAAGAACTGTTATCCAAGAGTTTTTCTACAAATGCAAACAGAGCGACTATTTCATGGAGTATAGGACAAGCAAAGATGATGCATCTATGATTGGTGATATGTTCTTTGCGTCCCCTGAATCAATGAAGCTCTTGAAATCATTTCCCTATGTACTTATAATGGACTCCACATATGCCACAATCAAGTAAGTTTTGTGTGATTATTGACCATTACATATGATTTTCCATAACATTGCAATAATATTATTTCAAATTATTTATTTACAGGTACAAAATGCCATTTTTCGAGATTGTTGGAATCACGTCTACATGGAGGAACTTTGTAGTTTGTGGGGCATTTCTTGAGGGCGAGACTAAAGAGCATTATTTGTGGGCAATGCAACAACTTCAAGAGATGTATAGAAGAATTGGAGCAACGCCCACTTGCATTGTCACCGACCGTGAACAAGCTTTAATGAGTGCAACGGATCTTCTTTTTCCAACTGCAAAGTTTCTTCTATGTAGACGACATATAAGGAAAAACATAGAGGCCAAAGCTTCCCTCGAAATGAGATCGAAACTAAAGGGAAAAAACTTATCCAACGACTACTACAACTTGTTCGAGGAAACCACCGTAGAAGGATATGAAAAAAAGTTGGATACTATAGAGAGAGATTGGAACGCGCATATTCCCGTACTGCAATATGTTAGAGACAGTTGGCTTGGTCCTTTCAAAGAAAGATGTGTGTCGGCATGGACGGATGACGTGCTTACTCTTGGAAGCAACACGACAAACAGGTAATTTATCTATAATTGCACTTACACAACTATATTCAGTTTTCTGTGAATTTAAACAGTTTCTGTAAACTGCACATTTATACGTCACGCACGGATTGGTTCAATGCGTCACGCACGGATTTGTTCCATGCGTCACGTATGGATGTGCAGTTTACAGAAACAACAGAAGCACATTCCTGTTTGAACACCTTAATAAAAATGCAGAGTGGAAGGAGCGCATTCCTGTTTGAAGTCATATTTGAGTGGTGGACAAGGTAGGCTCGACACAGTGTTTGAGGAATACAGTGACATGGCACGAAACCAGCTGAAAGAGATATTGGGTTCATTTAACGAGAGTCTAACAAAGACGTTTAGACTTGTTCACCAAACATCTTTGTTTGTACATTTGAAGTGCAAAGTTTCGTACAAGGCAATGGAGCTCTTGAGTTGTCTTGTCAAAAGGAGACATGTGAGTTGTCTTGTCAAAAGGAGACATGTGAGTTTTCTTGTCAAAAGGAGACATATGAGTTGTCTTGTCAAAAGGAGACATATGAGTTGTCTTGTCAAAAGGAGACATATGAGTAGTCTTATGAAAAGGAGACATCAGAATTACAACATAAAACAGATATATTACAACATAAAACAGATACGTTTCAACAAAAAACCGATACATTACAAAATAAAACAGATTCATTACAGCATAAAAAAGACTCATTCTTGAAACGTAAATTAAAACGAACATAACAAAGACAAAACACCAAGACACTTCACATTACATCTTAAAAGGAACGAAATACTAAGACCACTACGCATCGTCAGAATCGGCTGGTTTCTCTTCAAAATCCTCATAGAGCTCCTTCACCCACCATTTAGCCGTTTCCAAATCTTTCTCTTCGTTAAAGATTCCCAGTTTCGCTGCCATAGTTCGATTTTCCTCCAACAATTTCGTCATAACACGGAGATGATGACGGTCATACTCAGGATCAAGAAACACCCACCTGAAGTTACATTGGCATGTAAAAAACCTTCGGCCATACTGGTCTGGTCTCATCTTGTCATTAGCGCTGAAAACCGTGATAGACTTCCTACACCTCTTATTTGGACACTGAATGGTGCTGCCTTCTTGTGGTATTGAAGATGATGATGAGGATGATGCCATGTTGGTTTCCAATCTGTAATACAATGTAAGAAAACAAGTGAGAAAGTAAGGAATAAGATGTGGAATATGGAGCTTCAAAGAAGAACTTCAAGAATCAACTTACAGGCTGAGGGAGTGAAAAGGAGAGATTAATGAGTGGAAATGGTATGCTGAGGGAGTCAATTTATAGGCGTAGGTTAACAATTCCATGCGTCACGCATGGAATGTATCCATACGTGACGCATGGAATGCATCTGTGCGTGACGCATGGTTCGACATTTGACTAACAGAATGCAGATTTATGTCTTGTGCACCCTAAACAAATAATCCAACAAATTCAACAACGCTAATCAGAATTGAAAAGTTCAAACACAAAACAACCTTAACAAACAATCCAACAACATCAATCCAACAACGTCATAGTTTCCTTACGAAAAACGGACAATCCTGAAAATCTGAAAACAAACAGTTCATAAAAAACAATCGAACCCAATCCAACAAGATCACCACCGATGTTGTTGATACATAGTTGTCCACGGCTCAATATCTTGAAGGACCTCGGTTATGGCTCCATGCATTGCAGAAACATCATAGGGATCAGGCAAGGTTGCATATGGTGACAAGTGATCGTAGACCCTGTCAAAAACCTACAAATAAAAATAAATATTGAAATAAGCTATTTGCATAATGTTTACCTTAAATCAAACTTAAAGAAAAATCAAGATCTCAAGTTACATGAGATAAATGTATTACCTGCTGTGCTTCCAAGCTAGCGTGTCTGCCGGGTATCAGAAATCGATGAGTGCGGGGGATGTACCACATAAGATACTCCGGAGCTTCTTCAAAACCTGTCTGCGCAGGTGGTCCCATCTGCTCCAGGGTCGCCCTGTGGATATCCATCCCCTCCCAACTCCACGCCATTCTATCATAATTCACCACATATGACCTAGGGCTGATGAGCCTATGGGCTCTAAGGGGTGAAATTGGAGGCCTGGGAATCATCTGCACCCTACCAAACTGCCTAGGCGACCTATCGGGATGGTGGGGCTCGGTTATGTCCATGCAGCTCAGCACCCCGAAAAAAAGAGCAGGAGCATAGGCAGGATCACTGAAGTCGATTTCACCATACGGGTTCCAATTAACCTAAAAACATTATCAACGTCTTCCATTACTCAAACAGTAATTTCATTAAAGGTCCAAGCAAAGATGATGAAAAAAAGTCCTCAGTTTTTTTTGCAATTCCATGCGTGACGCATGGATTTGATTCGTGCGTGACGCATGAAACAGATCCATGCGTGACGCATGACACAGATCCATGCGTGACGCATGACACAGATCCATGCGTGACGCATGGAATTGCAAAAAAACTGAGGCTTAAAAATGTAAACAAAATGCAACACAAATACCTGATCCGCCCTCATTGCATCTAGTTCAGCTCTGTAGTTTCGTGCTTCAGGGTCGTAGTTCGGCAACGCTTCCTCTGGTAGAAACCGAAACGCATAAGGATGATCAACTGACCAACCAGGATTACGCCGAACACCAGCTGCTAAGGATGGGAAGTATGTGTATATCCAACCCTACCATTTAAAAAATATAGTTAGCATTAAAACCATAGAAATAAGTTATGATTGCTAAAAAATGTAGTTCCTAAATAATTAAAAACTTACTTGAAGGAGAGTGAAACAAAATGAGATCAAACCACAATTTTCGCGTGTAGCGATGCCCATTTGGCGATAGAAATATGCTAGCGCCGCAGATCCCCAAGAAATACTTCTTGCCTCTTCAACACTCCCTAGAAATGCACCAAATCTCATCGGGAGCTTATGTTGTGACTTGTCAGTGAAGATTGTGGAAGCCAGCAAGTGGAATATATATCCCATTCCATGAACTACGGGATCATTTAGGCCCTCAATGTGCGCCTTAAACTTTTTCGCGCTCATCCAATAACTATCGAGCTGTTCAATTTGAAGATGAAAATTTTGCCGTCCCTTTTCACCAAAAAAGTTCTTGTTCGTAGTTCTCCCGACTGAAGCGGTGGGGTCGGTCACCATAGCTTTCCCGTGAATAGGAAGCAACAGCAGCTTCTTGATGTCGAGCAACGTCACTGTCATCTCACCAAATGGCATGTGGAAGCTATTTGTTTCAGGATGTCACCTTTCTATAAAGGCGCAGATGAGCGGATAATCAATCACATCGTACATCAATACCCTGAGATGAGTCAGCTCCGTTGCAATTGCGTGATTACCCCATGACAAGTCAGAATTAAGTTCCCAATCTTTCAGCTGGGATTGTCTTGTCTGGTAAGGGAGTACGCCTCTATCCTGTAAATTGATTACGTAACACAAATAATTTTAATAACGCATAAATTTTTTCCAGAAACTGCAGAATACAGAAACTGCATAAATTTGGTTAAGGTGCAATGTACAGAATGCAGAAAGCAGTTTCTGCATTCTGTGTAATGCAAATCCATGCGTCACGCATGGACATGAACCATGCGTGACACATGGACATGAACCATGCGTCACGCATGGATTTGCATTACACAGAATGCAGAAAATTATGTACAGCACACCTTAACCAAATTTTCAACAAAACTACAAATATTTCAACAAATAATCCATTTGGTTAATCAAATCAATTCATACATTAACAAATTTATTATCACAAATTCTATAAACCAAATAAGTTATGATAAGTATTGAATCTATAAACCAAATTCTAATTACATACCTTTCCTTTTTGCACAAAAAAGGCTGTATGAGCTTCAAAGCTTATGAGCAGCTCCGGAATTTGTGGACCTCCAGGAGTACCCCCCTCTAACTGAGGGACGTATATGTTTTTGACCGGAGGTTGTCGTCGTCGTCGTCTTCTGGGTTGTTCCTCCTGCTCCTCTTGCTCTTCCGCTTCTTCATGTTCTTCATGAACATTCCCATAGGTCCGATCCTCTTCCTGACCCTGTTCCTCATGCTCCTGCTCATAATCAGAATCAGAATCACCATTGGCACCCCCAGCTGATGGCCCTGCACTGCTACAAGCAACCAGTGCGTACTGGTCATCACCCGTCTGAGGGTTCTGAAAGTGATGAGAACCAGTAGCTTGCCTCATCATCTCCACAAATGATTGGTCATGTTGTGGATAGCCCGGATAGCCTGAAAACTGTGTTTGTTGTGGAAACATAGTTTGATGTGGGATCAGAATGGGGGTGCCAGGAAAGTAATGAGGGGAACCCTGGGGATCGAAACCTGCAGCAGACAAAGCTAGCTGTTGCTGTTGTTGTTGTTGTTGGTGTTGTTGTTGTTGTTGTTGTTGTTGTTGTTGTTGTTGTTGTTGTTGTTGTTGCTGTTGTATCTCATCAGAAAACTCTAAACGACGAGGAGGCGATTCTTGTCTATTCTTCTTCTTCCTTTGTTTTGGAACTACGGGATCTTTTTTCTTCAGATCTCTGTTTCTTTGACGAGTATCCCGTCCAGGTCGACGACCACCATCCATATCTACATCATAAAATGTGCAATTCCACAAAATTAATCAGTTTACTGAATTTAATCAGCATATCATCAAAAACTCAATCAGCATATCATCAAATACAATCTGAAACTGCAGAACACAGTTTCTGGAATGTGCAATTCCATGCGTCACGCATGGCTTCAATCCATGCGTCACGCATGGTTGCAATCCATGCGTGACGCATGAAATTGCACATTCCAGGGTTGTGTTCTGCAGTTTTTCCATGGCTTTCAAACCCTAATCTCAACACTTTTTTCAAAATTATAACAGTTTTTCAATAATTTCATTAAAACCATACCCAATTCAACAACCTAATTCATAACCCTAATTCACAAAACCCTAATTCAATATCAAAACCCTAATAAACTATATACACATGAAAATATCAAATTTGTCAATAAATTATCAACAAAGTACACAATCCATTCATATATTACAAGTTTAATCATTTCTAATCAACTAATTAACATACACATTGGATTTTGAAGTAAATATCATCAAAACAACATGAAAACCTCATATATACATCAATACCATACCATAACAATGAAATCTTAATGTTTACATACCTTATATGCAAAAAAGATGATGAGAAAGATGGATTTTGGGGTAAAATGGTGCGTTATGGATTGCAGCCGCCGTTGTTGTTGTTGAAGAATATGACAAAATGGTAGGGTTTGATGTTTTTGGGCTTTTATAGGAAAAAAATCCATGCGTGACGCATGGTTTGTTTCCATGCGTCACGCATGGTTTGGTTCTGTGCGTGGCGTATGGATTAAAACCATGCGTCACGCACGGATATAATCCATGCGTGACGCACGGCGCCTGGGCGGTAAATAGCAAAAGGGGTGGGCGTTAAATAGTAAGGGCCTAAAGTTTGCAGCTTAGTAAATACAAACATACTACAGTACTAATCAAGGATAGATTATAGATTAATCACTATTTTGGTCACCATCTACATCTAGAACGGCAGAGTTGGTGACATTTCCAGTTCATCGTGATAATTGATTAAGGAAAACTAAGATTAGAAAAACATTAAAGGGAACCAAGGGACGCTTTTGGGGGTTTTTTATTCAAAAAAGTACTAAGTTCTAAAAGGCCATAATATTATACTTTTGTTGACAATATCACAAAAGTGCAAATACAAAATAATACTAGCTTGCCTGCCTTTGATTAAAAGGGGTCAAATCTAACACTAACAAAAACAAATAAAAAGACCCATCAACAAAATTTGATGATCTACAACTACAAGAAATATAAGTACCATTCTCATATCGAAAACATTAACAAAAAGACAAGGAAAGGCCTCATATTCACAAAAGAACTGCAACACAAGTTAACCCAACACACCAAAAACATGAAAGCACATCAAATTTTCAAGCTTGATCACCTAATTCCTCTTCAAATTATGGACTGCAAATACTCATAGAAAACCTTAAGCATATCACAAAATGTAACAATCCCAACCAAAGTATTGTCATAATCCACGACCCATGCGTAATTCACTCGATGCGCTATAGCTTGTATCATAACCGCCACCAACGAGCTTCCCGGGTAACACGTTATCTCCTGAACCCGCCTAACCGTCCTAACCGAATAGCTCCATGACCTATTATACCTTCTCAACTGCCCACATGGCGATGACATCACCGAGTCCTCATCGTCCGAAGACGATAAAGAGGAAAACGAGGCGGCTAACGACGAGCAATCATCATCAAAAAGTGCCATTAGCCCATCTAAGCTTTTCTCCTTAAGCCTAGATTTAACAACCCGAACGAGATCTTCAGGTGGGCCCCAGTTGTCAATGTAGGCCATGAGGTCGCCACAAGAGAGCGCCATGGTGGCGGCCGCTGCTGACTCGTCACAGCTGGCGAGTGCTGACGGGGAGATTTCTCCAACGAGGGTCCCATCGACCACGTCGATCACGGCTAACGAGGTTTGGGTGATAAGGGATTGAGATAAGAAATGTGTTGATGATGATGCAGGGGAGTGGTAGTCAACTGCTAGGGTTTGTGTTTGGATGATTTTAAGATCTTCAATGGAGTAAGATGGGATTGGGGAAAAAGCACCAATTCTGCTTAGGATGAACCTGATTAGATCTTCTTGAGTTAGCCAGCAAAATTCTTGACCACCATGGGAGGTGGGTCCCTCTTTAGTTGAGTAGGGCTTTTGATGATTTCTGGTGGCTTGAATTGGAACAATTAGATGGTGGGCGCCTTGGATAATCAAGCTTATTGCTTCTAATAAGCTGCATAATACACCAACACAAAGAGAAAAGTTCAATATAATACAACACAAAAAAAACTTCAATTGAATTTCATATTAGTTATAGATGTCATGTTATCAGCTACTTGACTTCATTCTTATAACTTTGGAAGGGTTTTTTTGTGTTCTACCCAGCAAAGACAGTTAAGTTTGTATTCAAGATTATTCAAGATTCACAGAGTTGCAACTAGATGTATAATAAACAGTAATTAGACCTTGAGCTTATGGATTAATTACACTGCAGTTTAGAATACATAATGACAAATTAACTAAGCAGACAGCACGTTACTGGGTTTTATGTTCTAAGCTCAAACTGCACCAAAATATTCAAAACAATGTCAACAGCACCTAAAATTAAGGGTTTCACCAGATTTTTCGGATCTGTAAAATCAAACCAAAATTCATAAAAAAAAAAACCAAAACTAAATGTAGATGAGATTATACCTTGTAGATGGGTCAACATGCCTAACAAACCCCGAGAGTTTAGGTAGAAGGTGAGAAACAGGAGATTGCAAAGCAGAAAGAGGCGAATCCAAATTGTCTTCTTTACAGAGAAAACAGAGCACATCTCCCATACAAATCTTCCCAACACATCTACATTCAACTCCGGCGGATCGACGGTGGAGATGGCCGTGGTCGCAGGTCCAGATGCTGACGTGGCTATCTTCGGAAGCCCTAAGCGCCGTCAGAGCATCGGAAACAGAGGCGGAAATAGAGAGTGATCTCAGGGCTGGCTTTCCAAGGCATAAATCGGAGACGACATGGGAGTTTAAGCTTATTGCCATGCACGGAAAAGTTGGAATTGTTTTCTCTCTGTAAAAAACGACGGGAGGGAGAAGAGAAGAGGGATTTTTTTTTAGGTTGAAGGAAAAAGGTTTTTTTGGGCCTGTGTAAATTTTAGAGGATGGGCTGATTTATAGCTAGCAAATAGTGGTGGATCCATTTATTAATTAAATAATGTATTCTGTGTATATATTTTTAGTCAAATTTGCACAATATTTTTATATAAGTGTATACGTACGTTATACTCCCTCCGTCCCATAATATAAGCAACATTTGAAATTCTGACACTATTCACACTTCAATACTAATTTCTAAATTTATTCCAATATATAAAAAGAAATATAGTGATATAGGATTTTGTTTGATTCGTCTTGACGAGTACTTTAATAATATCAAAATTTTATAATTTTTATCACCATATAACTAGAGATATTAACGACGCAAAACGTGCATCGGCATATGTGCATAAAGCAAATGTTGCTTATATTGTGGGACGGAGGGAGTATGTTTTTGTTATGGGACACTTGTTTGACACTATTGTTTTAGATCTTGGAAGTGACTAGATAGACTTAATTTAGTCTATTTGTTTTAGCTAAAATATAAAAGTATTTGTTGTGTTATGTTGTATGAGCAGGTGAGCATTATTGATACATTATTAAAATAATAATAATGTTCTAATTTGTAATTTTCCTTATTCTTTTTTTTGGTCAAAAAACAGAGCCTTGGCTCCTGCGGTAAGTGTATTGAAACTTATGAAGAAGAGTTTTATGCTCCAAAGGAGCTACATCAGCAGAAAGCAAAGAATTAGGACTAGAACAAACATAAAAAGCTTCAGGAAGGGCGAGAGCAAAGTTGGCTAGGTAGTTAGCCGGTTGTAATTTTCCTTATTCTAATTCCTAACTGTTAGTGTACTGACCCATGTCATGCACGGAAAATTTCATATTTTCGTATGAAAAATGTATATCTTTTTAATCAAGTTCGTCAAAAAATTAAGATTAACTTTTTTCTTGTAAAGACTATTTATAAAAAATATATTTTATTTCATAACAGTACGTAGCTTGACTTAATTTTTATTATTGAAAATAATCCTAATTTTATCGTAAGAATATATATTAACCTTCAACATAATATTTATTCTCAATAAAATAGCTTGTATATTTGTTGGGAATGATAATTTTTTAAGATTTATTTGTTAATATAATTATTCAGTCTATTAACAATTGAAATTAAAGATAAAAATAATAATTGTGCAACAAACTAAGCCTAAAATCACTCTAAGGGCTCTAAAAGGCTCAACTTTAATATATAAGATACATTTATTTAGTGGAAATTCCCGAAGTTTCAAAATTATACATCTATCTTATATATTAAAGCTGAGCCTTTTTGAGCTCTTAAAATGAGTTTAAGAAAGTTGTTAGGCTATTTATTTATTTATTTTTATAAAAACATTATTAACAAATTACATTAAGAAAAATAAAAATATTAATTTGGGTCAAATTATTTTCTAGGTTTAAGTAAATTTAATCTATCTAATTATTATTCATCTATTTTACTTTTGATATAATTATTATTCATCTATTTTACTTTTGATATAATTATTATTCATCTATTTTACTTTTGATATATAATGAAATTTGAAGCAGATATAAAACTATAAATATCTAACCATGTCAAAGAATAACAAGAGCTTAATAAAACTCAATATTAATTATACTTTTAATTATCCACTAAAAATTTGATAGTTAACCAATGAAAAAACACATAAATATATTTAATTTGTTATAGATATTTTTTGATGTTGTAGAAACATAAAATACTATAAATTATATAAACATATCCCCGTGCATGACACGAGTCTTGCGCTAGTTTAAAATAAAAGTTGGGTACTTTCATTTCTTGCCAAAATACAAAAAGAGAATTAGAAAATATGGACGTAAATATTGAGATTTTTATGAACTTTAGCTTTGTATTTTTGTGAAAAATTACAAATTTAATTTTGAACTTTAAAAATTATAAATTTAATGGGAAAATTATAATTTTGACTAAAATTTTAAGAGCATTATGGACAAAATCTTTCATATACTTTTGTGAAACGTAATTACATTTATTTATGGGTACAGTTTGGGTGAGAATAAGTTTTATAATGAGAACGTATGAATGTTTGTTGTTTATCAAAATATGTACAAATATTCATCAAAATTTACTTAAATGTTCATCAAAAATTTGATGCACAACCTTTACAAAAGTGATGCACAACCTTTACAAAAGTGATGCACATACCCATTTCTTAATGAAGAGGAAGAAACATGTTCAATCACGCTCGAAGAAGTTTGTCGATGAAGATTCTCGCAAATCCACTCGATTTGTGGCTATTTGAAGGCTACTTCAAGACGATTTCACTTGATTCCACAAGAGGAGAAAAATGAGAACAAGATTCTCGCAAATCCAACAAAATTAGGTCAAATCATCTTCTCATTGCCTTAATTTGGAACATTAATGGAAGCGGTTTCAAAGATGAGATAAAAGATTGATATGTTTGAAGGTAAATTATCTATTTCATAACACAGTTTGCATAGATGAGTTTTACATGATGTTCTATAAACTACTTGTATGTATGTATGTATGTATTTGTGTGAATGTGTGTGAATGAGTGAATGAGATTGAGATCCAAAATTGCTAGGTTTAAAGGTTTATTATTTGTGGATTTCGTAAATTCGATGCATATACGAGTTTAATAGCAAAATCTGTAAACTATTAATCTGAATGTGGTCATGTGTATACCTCCTGTGTGTATGAGTTAAACTTTTTGTGTGCATGAGTAAGTTTATTTTATAAATTCAATCCATCTAATTGTTTTACAACATTTATTTAATCTACGTACTAGTCTGTATGTTGTTGTATACATGATCTATACCTTTTGTGTACATGAGTTATATCTCTTATGTGCATGAGAAATGTGTATCTCATAAATCCAGTGCATCTAGGACTTTTTTTTAACATGTTCTATATAATGTTAATCTTCATATAAGTTTTGTGAATGAGTTATGTCTTCCTTATGTGTGCATGATACATTGCCTATTTCAAACATCCATTATGCATATATATGAGTTTTATAGCATGTTCTCCTTTCTGGTGGGCCATTCAACCAGGCAGCACCCAATTTACACTCGGCACCCCCCCCTCGTTCGGAACCCCGTTCCGAACGAGTTTTGTATTTTTTTTTTATTAAAATATTCTCGTTCGGAATGGGGTTCCGAACGAGAATATTTGTGAACCCGGTTCATGAACCGGGTTTTATTTAATAAATAAAATAATCCGGTTTAAAAAACTATTCTCGTTCGGAACCCCATTCCGAACGAGAATAGTTTTTTGATGACGTCATCATGACGTCATCATTCTCGTTCGGAACCCCATTCCGAACGAGAATTATTTTTTTTTAAAAATGATGACGTCAGCTATGTATAACGGCTAGCTGACGTCATCATTCCCGTTCGGAATGGGGTTCCGAACGAGAATGATGACGTCAGCTAGCCGTTACACAACGGCTAGCTGACGTCATCATTCTCACCAGCTTTTGCCTATATATAGTTCGTTCGGGATGTCATTCCGAACCACACTCGAATTCGCTCTCTTCTCAATCTTACCAAAAAACGCTCCCTTCTAAATCTTTCAAAAAACGCTTTCCCTCGTCTCGATAATGGCCGGAACTCCTCCTAATCCTTTTTTTTCTGATCCGACGGCTGCAGATGAAGAAATATACGTAGGAAACGAGTGGTGGTCGGGTTATGGTGTTCCGAATGCAAGCTACGCTGGTCCTTCTGGTAGTGGTTTTTTCGACATGGACGGAGCAGCTAGTAGTAGTTACAACCTTCCCACCCCCAGTTTCAGTGATCTCCAAAGGCATCAACAACACATGTTCTGGGATGCAACTGTTACAGGCGGAGCAACGCCTCAAGCAGAGCCGGAGCAAGCGGAGGAGGATGTCCGAGCAGCACGTCGGAGACGAAACACGGAGTCGGTTAGTATTTCTAAAAACCTGAAATACGCTTAATTTTGTAGAAATAGTGGAAAATGCTCAATTGTATTTCAAATGCATGCTAAAATTAGTTTATAGTGGAAAACGCTTCATTTCAATATTAACTACAATGCATGGTAAAAAAAATTAGTTTAATGCATGTGGAAAGCGTATCAACACTTTGTAGAAAATACCAAAAAGGTTGAAAACTACTTAAAATCGCATATATGGACTTTAGTTATAATAATCGATGGTAAATTTGTATGTATTTCGCTAAAACTAGGAGGTAAAATTAGTTTATAGTGGAAAACGCTTCATTTCAATATTAACTGCAATGCATGGTAAAAAAAAATAGTTTAATGCATGTGGAAAGCGTATCAACACTTTGTAGAAAATACCAAAAAGGTTGAAAACTACTTAGAATCGCATATATGGACTTTAGTTATAATAATCGATGGTAAATTTGTATGTATTTCGCTAAAACTAGGAGGTAGTTAGAAATATCCGATCCAGAGTTGGAGAGGACAGAAATTTGGGTGATAGGCGAATCACTGCTTCTGAGAGGAGGGGGGATAGAAGATCGCGTGGTGATAGACCGCAACAGTCAGGTTCCCGGGGGTCAAGTGCTGCGGGGGTTAGGAACCCACCTAACCCAGATGTTCCTCCGAGTGGGTCGGGTTCTTCGCGGGGTAGATCCCGACATACTCGGCAGTCAGGTCCTGCTCCGATGCAGTCAGAAGCTGCTGCGGCTCCTCCTCTTCCAGGACTCAACGAGGGGTCTATATTGACTCGTTATGAGCAACACATTGCTCATCAGATTTGGATAGATCCGAATCCCGATGAAAGTGTCCCCCGTCAGCTAAAGGCGCAGACAAGGCAAAAGTGTTTCGAGCTATGGTTTCCTAGAATTCCTACCGACCCGGAGCCAGAATCATGGTTTGCTCTTGCCCAGGAGTCGGGGCTGCTTCACATCCTCAAGGGTCAATTTTGGAATGTGGACCACAACCTCCTTTCTGCATTCGTGGAAAGGTGGCACCCTGAGACGAACACATTTCATCTGAACTTTGGGGAGCTTGGAATCGGTCTCCATGACGTTTTGGAGATTCTGGAGCTGCCTATTGACGGGGGTGCTGTCACCACGCCATGGACACATTTGGGACTAGATGCAGATTCAGCGCATTGTGCCGAATTGTTTTCCTATTTGTTTGGCGTTGACCTGGACAACCCGTTTGACGCTGAGGAGGCATTTATGGTCAAGTTCATAGGTAGGGGGAAAGTCGGCGAGCGGGAATTCTTTTGCCACGTTGTCTCGATGATCAACTCTCGAAGAAGATCCGATCCGAGCTCCATTGCAACCGGCTTTCTGTGGCACCTGATTCAGCAGTCCTTGTTCGTGAACAAGACCTCCAACCTGTTAGACACATGCTTCCTGCCGCTACTAGAGGATCCGAGCAGGATACATGAATACGCATGGGGTACAGGTTGTTTGGCACTGCTGTACAGGCAGCTGGGTATAGCATCTAGGGCGAGATGCGTGCAATTTTCTGGTTGCGTCAGGCTTCTTGAGATTTGGATTTGGTTACATTTCCCGTATTTTCCTGGGAACCCAAACCTGGATGTCAACTCCCAAGAAGCTACTGCTCGTGTGTCCCGTTATTCCACTGGACGAGCCCCGCTGAGGCAAAAGAGGACACTGCAACAGTACAGACGCATCTTGGATGAGTATGCACCGGAAGATGTAAGTGAATCGTCTAAATGTCATTCCAAGTTGTTATTAATATTGTTATTAATTGTTATAAGCTACTTGTGCAGGTGTGTTGGATGCCGTACCCGGATTTGGACGTGGGACCGCAAGGGCGTCATAGAGTGGCCACTTATCGTGGTGGGATCCGGTGCTTTGACATTATGGAGATGTACAACCCTGATCGGTTTTGCAGACAGTTTGGTCGCCGTCAGTCCCGGCCTTTGGATGTTCCCGAGCCAGTGGAGTATTATTGTCCGCCAAAATCAATGCGAGGTGGCCGGGAATACACTGTACGGTATGGCCCGGAATGGGATAGATGGGACCAGCGTTATGACAACCTGTGTCAGTACATCATGTCAAGCCCGCCAGCTCTTATCCCTTGGGATGCTGAGGATGCTTACCTTGATTGGTTTGCTCAGGTCTCACATCCATATGTGAGCCCAAACGCCCCGGCAAGACCTCGACCGCCACGTAACCCGAACCCGATCCTTACCCTCGATTTCAACCGGGTAATTCTTATATTATTTTATTTGTTGGTATTGTGTTTTCTATATGACCCATCTCCTAATTATTTGTTGGTATTGCAGCGTGTATCGACGACACTCGCTATTATGCGGACACATCACCAACAGGGGATATTATCCATGGAGAATTTGGGTGCCTACATTCGGATGCTCAGTATCGACGATCCGCCTACAGCTGAGGAGGTCACTCAAACTCAACGGATGTCACAAGCAGAGTCGTCCAGGAGTGCAGAAGAGAGAGCCACACCTTCTATATGGGAGCGGGCAAGGATGGGTGCGGGACAAGGCCATCCGGAACAAGAAGCAAGGCGTAATGAATGGGAAGATAATGTGGGTTACGGGTCGGAACCTTATTGGGGGATTTGAATCGTTGTATTTGTTGTTTAAGTTATAATGAATATTATTTGGTTTCCTTACGTTTCAATCAATTTAATTTAGTATTTCCTCCAAATAATAGTTGATAGATTTAAACAACATTAATCTTGTATATTTATCCCTCATACTGAAACAAGAGTACTTATCAACGATCCACAGTACAAACAAAAACATTGAATTTTAACTTGATTAAAACTAAATAAATTGATATGTTAAAATGATGGATAGCTTGTTCAATGGCTGAAAACTGAATTTTAACTTGCATGCATGGTCAGTCTCAAATTTAATACAGTACTAGTAATGATAATGGTGCTGCCATGTTGCTTTTCTTTCAAATTTCGATATTTCCGTCACTGATTTTCAATTGAAAGATAAAAGTGGTCTTCTGGTTAAAAATGATAGAAGAGGGTGCAGAGCCTCACATAATTGCTAGGGCCTACATGGCTACGTGGTCTTTTGGGTCGAACCCATAATCTTTTTGGATCTTCTCTTGGACTCCTTTCTTTATTTCTTCTGGTACTGAATATTATTTGGTTTAAGTTATAATGAATATTATTTGGTTTCCTTAAGTCAAAAGGGTAGAATCGGTATTACACAAGATCTCCAGTTTATTTGAGTAAAGTTTATGATGATATTATTGATGACAAAGCCATGTCTGATTATGAGAACAGATCTCTTCTGTTGTCAGACATCAGAATTCCATTGATTTTTGTAAGTAATTCACCCTGTTTATGCCTCCATGCCAATATTGTTTATGTTCAAATATCATTTGATTAATGAAGAAGCTAATATGATCGGTTATTGTTTGCAGCCATTTTTTATGACAGGCCTGCTGATTTCTTTATTGATGTCCTTTGTTGTAACAAGACGACAACACAACTGAGCATTACAAAGTATATAAACGTGACCATTTCTAATCATCATCATCATCTTCTTCCCCACCATCTTCTTCAACGTCATCATAATCACCTTCATGTTCTTCTTCCGATTCGTCTTCACCTTCGTCTTCATCTTCGTCTTCACCTTCGTCTTCACCTTCGACTTCACCTTCGACTTCACCTTCGTCTTCACCTTCGACTTCACCTTCGTCGTCACCGTCGTCTTCACCTTCGTTGTCTTCATCGTCTTCACCACCATCTTCAACTACATGATCGTCATCACCGTCATCTTGGGGTATCGGGTTAATATTTAGAGGCGGCATTGGTTTGCACGGTTATGACGTTAAAGAAATCCGGGACATAGATAGATGCAAATCCGGGACTCACCGCATGGCTGCCATTTATAGACGAAAATATAAGATCTGTTTGGGATAAGGTGTGACGGAAATATCTGACCGGGTCCCACACCATCTCGTTCGGAACCCCATTCCGAACGAGATGGTGACGTCAGCATCTCGTTCGGAATGGGGTTCCGAACGAGATGCTGACGTCACCATCTCGTTCGGAATGGGGTTCCGAACGAGATGGTGTGGGACCCGGTCAGATATTTCCGTCACACATTAAACTTTTCGTCTATAAATACCTCCAAAACAAACCATTTCAAACACACATTCACTATCATTCCATTATATTTATTTTCTCTCAAATTTCGATATGTATCCAAATCGTCCAACTCTATTTCCCGCCTCTTCCTCGACAATGGATCCTGGTCCGAAATTGTGTTGGTGTCAGAAAAAGCCCACGGTGCATATGTGTACCGAACAAATAGAGTGGGACAAGGTCAACTATGGGAGAAGATTTTGGGGATGTCCGGATGCATGTTGGGATGCTCTTACTGAAGAAGAGGAAGAGAAAGGGTGCAAATACAAACATTGGATCGATCCACCATACACAGGTCGTGCAAGGGTCGTTATTGAAGAACTAAATGCAGACAACTTATGCAACTGGTCAAAGGCTGAAGGAATTGCGGAAGGGATGGAGCTGCTGAGGATTGGAACAAAAGAATGGGCCAACGAAATAGATGAACTGAAAGCCAAAAACACCGAGCTCATGGAGGAAAACGCTGCACTTGCTGCAGAATTGGCAGCAACACGTAACAAATAGAGAATTAAGTATTTTTAATTTCCTGTATCGTTAGTTGTTCACCGTCTGCGTTGTACTCGTGCTGTTCTTTTTCAATTGTGTTGTTGTTTCAATATTAATGCTTCTATGATTATGTTGACATCATTCTGGAAAAAAAATTACTCAAACATTTATAAATTGTCCACCAAAACATTAAACAAACATATATAATTCAACAAACATTAATCAAGTCAACAAACAACATAGTTAATACGAACATTAATCAAACAAATACAAGATTTAGGTCATTATGGGACCGCCACCATGAAACTCTCTCTCGGATACGTAGTTGTCGAATCTACTCTGAAAGCGCTGTTCCCATCCGTCCACCGATGGCTGTTTGTAGATACTCCACTGCCTTGGAGGGGGTGGAATTGGACAATTGTCATCAACCAACCAAATCTGTCAAAACAAAATTGTTATTGTATGCTAAATAACATATGTGAAATAAGGTACAAGAGCGGAAAATATCGATGCGTACCGGTACGTAATGGTTGCGTCTGCCTACATGTGCAATGGCGAACACCGTGGTAGGAGGCTCTGAACCGGGAGGAGCAAACATCGGAAGACATGTACAAGGACCAAACCATGATAACACCACTGTTGCTCTGGTTTACCTAGTAAGCGAGCGAGGGATCGATAACCACAATGACCGTCATCACCTACTTTCTCCACAGCAGCTATGTATGCGAGCATGAAAAGGTCTATATTATCTATCCCCCAGTCGAAGTCGAGATAAATGATTGAATTGCCACCGCTACATTTCGATCTAGCATTTCCTCTTGCCCTCGGTGGTTTAGTTGCACTCCCTTTTACGGTCGTGGCCCCGCTTGAAGCTCTGTTGGATGCAACCGACGATTTCTTTTGTGAATCGGCTTTCGGTGGCACAGTTGCACCCTCTTCCTCTTTCATCCCCTTTTTCCATGCTTCTGCCTTCTCCTTATCCTTCTTAGCTTGAGCCCTCTCATCCCAACCCGGATCTCGCTTTGTACCCGTCTTCTTCGCATGAATCTTAGGCCTTCCTCTCTTCGTCTCTCCCCGAGGGGGGTCCTGGACATCAACTGAAGAAGGATCCTTGCACTCACGCCACTTATCAGCCATCCTCTTCATATCGAAATCATCAACGTTACCGGTAAACACCCCTTCAAAGAAATCATCCATAAGAACCTTATCTGCAGTCAATTGCACGTCGTCGTCAGAGTCGAAGTCTTTCAATTCCACTCCTTCCCACTTGATCTGCTTCCAGAAGATATCAATGTCGCTCGGCAACAATGGCGTTCCTTCTTCTACAAACACCTTAATCCTGTGTGGGCAAGGCAATCCGAGTGTTGATTCCCACCAAGGATCCTCACATGGGCCACATATCTTTCCCTCCTTTGCCTTAAGGACTTCTTTCAGTAGCATTCTCAAACACTTGTCGGAGCACTTCCTCAATATGCGCATGAATATAGTCTTGATCCACCGAGGCCCGTCTTGTATCTCCTTCGGGCTAGTATGGTTGGACATTTCCATCTCGGCCCGTATTCGACGGTGCTGATCGACAAACATATTGTCAATGTGTTGCACTAAAGTGTCGAACCCTCCAACAGCTGAATCAAACATATGCTTCAACATCGAGTGTTGACCTTCAACCCTGACAACAACATTGTACATGTTAAACATTTTAGCCAACCGAATGTCATGATCATTCTCGTTAAAAACAAATTCAAATATCTTACCTGTTAGACGTTCTTGTGCTAAAATGGCGTATATCATCGCAATACGCAGCTATAAGTTTTTCTTTATGGGGAGTAAACCATGTGCTCTCAGCATATTGTACAAGATGACCATTCCTCCATGTTTTCCGGAAGTGATCAAGTCTCTCCTCATACTGCTTCTCTGTGTGAGACCGCATCACCCGTCGAACGCTAGCAGATGCACTTTTTTCGTCCAGGTTGTTCAATTTAGCAAATGCCTTAACATTCCGATCAACGTGGACATGGCAAAGCATATGACGCACACTAGGAAATACATGGTCAACCGCCTTAATTGTTGCCAGCTCTCGATCAGACATGATGCAATCCGGTCCTTCGAGTGCACGAAACAAATACTTCACCCGTTTCAATGCCCATGCATAGTATGGGGCTGTCTCACAACAAATGAACGCTAGCGCAATACAATATGTATAGTTGGTGCAATTGAATCCAACAAACTGAAGTAACGGCCAACCATACCTATCAACGAGGGTATATTAATAATTATAATTCTATAACGGTATTTGAATTCATAATAATGAATTTTAGTGTACCTATTAGTCTTGTACGTCGCGTCCATGATCACCACCCGAGGGAACATTCTCAACAAATGTTGACAATCCGGATGAGATATGAAAAACGCTGCCAACTTTTTCTCCCCCGTCTCCGGATTCGTCTCGTGGTAAATGTCTTTACGATAACCTCTATGATGGAGGAAATCTAATGACCACTGGGTCACGGTTAGATTTGCCAATGCTTTCTTCCTCTCCTTTTCCCTCACAGTGTACACTTGCCTTCTTGATATTGTGGAAGTCGGATTTTCCTGAAGCAGCTGTGTATAAATAACCTTCGGCATTGCCCCGGCCGCTGATGCAATCATTATTTTTCGTCTCTGCTCTCCCGTCATCCTCGAAGCAAATGCATGGCCAATCAAGCTGCTGGAAAGACAGTGGTTGTGACATGCCTTCTCAACTTTTAATATCCACCCAGGCGGCTCAACAAGAGTTGCTCGTCGATAATATCCTCTTAACATAAAAGGACAATTGTACTTCCTTAACCTACTAAGGTTGCTACGCTGCGACGATGGTTCTGCTACATCTCCTTCAAGATTAATGTTCTTTCCATGTTTTCTATAACTACCGGATTGCTCACAGTGCAGAAATATCCTCTTGTTGGCCATTGATGATTTCGTGGTGATAACCATACACAACTCATAACCGACCTTTCTAACCCACTCTCTCAGAAGATCCATAGTAGGAAATCTCTCACTAGTCGTAAAATGGGCACTATAGTCGATTTTTAAATATTCCTCATCACTACAGTATCCCTATTTAAAATTACTCAAATATCAATACTACTATACCAATAAAATAAATTATAAGGAAACGCTATAAAAAAAAGGTTTACAAATACTTACTTGGTAATATGTATCATCTACCGGCGCAGACAAATCAACCTCCTCCTCCACCGACGTCTCACTAGAAGAACACTCCCGTCCTTCTTTCCAACTACCTGCCCTTGAAGAATTAGTGGAATCGCTTTCAGACGTCATTTTTTGTGTTTCTTCCGATTGGGTTTGATAATTTGGTCATACAACTCCCGAATTTATAGACTCCGTCAAAATATAGCCGTTCGCATTTTCAAAATTTTTTGCCGAATCTCGTTCGGAATGGGGTTCCGAACAAGGATTATTTTTTATTTAATTATGACGTCAGCATCTCGTTCGGAACCCCATTCCGAACGAGATATGACGGCATATTAAAAAAAAATGACGTCACACCTCGTTCGGAATGGGGTTCCGAACGAGATGCTGACGTCATTTTTTTTTTTTAAAAATAACACCTCGTTCGGAACCCCATTCCGAACGAGGTGTGACGTCATAATTAAAAAAAAAAAAAAATCCTCGTTCGGAATGGGGTTCCGAACGAGGTGTAAACCGGTTCGCAATATGCGAACCGGTTTGGCATTATTTTTTTTTATTATTTAAATGAACCGTTTCTCGTTCGGAACCCCATTCCGAACGAGAAACGATATTTTTAAAAAAAAATAATTTTTCACCTCGTTCGGAATGGGGTTCCGAACGAGGGGGTGCTGCCGGGCGCAAAAAGGGTGCTGCCCGGTTGCAACCCGTTCTGGTGACAACATTTCTACTTTTATTAGTATTGGCAGGGTCCAAGGAAGACGATAGACGGTAGATTGTCGAAAGAATGCCTGCAGTCACTCCGCAGCGGGGGTCGAACCTTCGTCGCGGCAGGCTCGCAGTGTTGGTAATTGCAATCTAATGAATTCGGCATGTTTTGGTCCTCTTCCCCATTACTTAGAAAATGTGAGTCTTTCTAGTATGGGAGTCAAAAATCCACTTCGACTTTGGTATCTTATTATCAGCGTACCCCTAACAGGCAGGACCAAACATCACTATAGACACTTTTTGTGGAATATGAGTCGAAACAATAACAAGAATATCAAAGGGTGTGCCCAGATAACTCAAAGTCTCGATAATATTATTTGTGTCTACTTTTTAGGCAGAATGTCGTCACCCAGATGTGTGCATGAATTATACCTTATGTGTGCATGACTTAGTATGTATTTCATAAATTTAGTCTACCTAAGAGTTTTACAACATGTTATTTACTAGTTTGTATGCAGTTGCATGCATGATTTATACTCTTTAGCATGCATGAGAAACTGTGTATTTCATATAAATTGTGTGCATCTAAGAGTTTTACAACATATTCTATATATTTTTTAACCTAAATTTAGTTGTATGCATGAGTTATTTATAATGTGTGCACGAGTTATACTTAATGTGTCCATGAGTTATACTTGTAATCAACTTTTGTGGGAAACTTTTCTTTGTGTGCATGTGTTTGATTTCCTTTCTGCATGAGTCAGGCCTGATGTGTGAGTGGACAAGTAGATAAATCATTACAACTATTTGATGCAACTAAAATCATATGGGTGAACACAGAGTCTTTGCTTTTGTAATCTTGAGTGCATGAGTTAGATATAATGTGTGCATGACTCATACCCTTTTTGTGCATGATTTTTTTCTTTTGTGTGCATTGATTAGTGTTTCTAAGTTCAATAGACAGTTATTTTATATGGATCCGTATTTGTTTGCAGGAGGTTGTTCTTATGTGTGCATTAGTCAGTGCTTTTGTGTACATGAGTAAGTATGTTGTTAACTCTCTTTAAAGGGAAATTTGTATGTAAATTTCCTCAAGGAGAACAAAATGGAAGTGAAAGCTCAAATATTGAAAAACAAGAGCTAAAGTTTCAGCAAAGAGACTGAAAATGAGTTAGAGGGATACAAAGAACAAAACAGATTGTGAATTTTGTGTACTTTCATAGGGAATAAAATATCACATTGAAAATGTGGGCTTAAGAAAGGGACAAGAAGCAGAAGGCTAATGTGTGAATGAAGTATTGTCACACCCTCCTTGCAAGTCAACAAAATAAAAGGAAGAATAGGGTGGAAATAATGTGAAGAAGATTGTTGTGGTAGAAATAAAAAATAGGTTATGAATATATACATCTTACATTAAAATCATGTAGTATATTCTATTTTTATTGAAAGAATTTTGTATTAGGAACATGATTTAATTTGTTGCTTTTAATATTCAGAAATATAGCTTACAATTTCATAGTTTTGGGATCACAAAATCAAAAGGCAAAAATATTGCTTTTGTGTGCATGAGTTAGTTCATTTGTGTGCATGTATCAATGCTTCAGTGTGCATGACTAACTACCCGTTTGGTATTGATATCTAGATATCATGTATGGGTATATCACTCATATCCATATCTGCGTTTGGTATAATCAGTATATCGATATCAATTTGATATATGTTGTTTGGTATGAGCCAAGTATATCAGGTATGGGTATCGAAATGATTTTAGAGTGTGTTTTTGTGTGTTTTTGATATCCCTCAAAAACTTGGTATATCAAAGATATCACCCATATCCATACCCATACCCGATATTCTGCTTTGGAACACACTTTGCAAGGTCTTAAAATTTGGATCCTCTTGATCTCTGTCGTGACGTACCAGCCCCCCCTTTTATGAAAAAATTGGCTTCAGTGTACTTTGATATGGTAGAGAAAGAGTCGGTGAGTCGATACAATCCCAGTGCTCGGGAAAAGGCTATCCTCATTAGCAACCGGTCAACACATTCCTTGGATTTCTTGAGAACACTTCCTATTGAAGGGTTGGGACAGAAAATGCACCCAAGGCAGTTCAGGTGTGTTCTTTGCTACCGCGTTGCGATTCCATTGTATCCTGCTGACTTTACTTGTCCTTGTTGTTCTTCCAAAATCATGGATTGTTTTGGAGATCATGCGGTGCACTGTGGTAATGACATTGGCCTTAAATTTCGTCATAACCTGGTTCGGGATGTGTTGGGAGATATCTGCAATCAGGCTGGAGTTGTGGTGCAAAAAGAGGCGCCTCTTGGGTTTTTGTCTGAGGAGGGGAAGGATCTTCGGCCTGCGGACCTCCTTGTATATTGCTGGGACAAAGGGAAAAACGTGTGTTTAGATGTTACTGGTGTTTCTCCTTTTATAGGCGTCGGGGTCAGTTCTTTTGTCCTTGGGGCTACTGTTTCTAATGCTGTTGCGAGAAGCGGAAAAAGTACGAATCCAACTGCATTGACAATGGATACAGTTTCATTGCTTTTGCTTTTTCTACTTTTGGAGAACTGTGGGGGTGATGCTCTTGATTTTTTGTCTAGGGTCACACGGGCCGCTTAGAGTAATGCTACTAATGCTAATATTCGCTCTTTTATTTTTCAGAGGTTGTGTTTTGCTTTGAACAAGGGTGTCGGAGTCCAGCTAGTTGCTAGGCTTCCATCCAATTTTTTGTAAATTTATTAGTATTCCATTTCTTAAACCAATAAGAGATAATTGAAATTCATTAGATAAAAAATAAATAAATAAATAAATTATAATAAAAAACCTATAAAATTTGTTTTTAATTATATATTGACAATATGTAAGGGAGTAATTGAGTATTTGGGCCTTTTTCATATAATTGTTGCTCAATCAAAGATTTTTGGGCCTTTTGGGGGGCAAAAGTGAAGCAAGGGTCAAATTTCTCGGATAAACAAACTCTTACAAGTCTATAAAATTTGCACGAGTCTATGAATCTAACAGAGTTTATACCGAGTTTGATGTCCAACGATTCTACTCATCGAGTTAACTCGATCCACATGATCTGACTCGTAAACTTGTACGAGTCTACGAGTTGACTTCGCGAATTTAATAACCTTGAAATGACCTTTTCAGTGTGGTTCAATATCAAATATCCAATTAATATTTCAAGCTACATCAAACAATATCAAACATCCAATTTATAATTCAACCTACAACAAAAAACATACAACTACTCACTCAAGACTCAAGAAACAATGCTTAATTCATCAACATATTTATACTCAATAAAAACTTTTAACATACATCACTCACTCGTATAACTCAAGAGCAAGATAGGAAAAAAGCGAATTTAAGATTTATCATTAAATTTATCCATTCGGAAATTTGAAAGTAAAACAGAGTAAGAGATTTGAGAACAATAGGGATTTTGTGTCTTTTGTTTTAGTCCAAAGTAATGGGCCGTGTTTTTGTTGGACAACTCCATAAACAAACGTATACGGCCGCATCGGACATACGTTTTAAGAAGGTCATTGAAATAATAAGAGGTAATAAAAGCTCATTTATGTCATGACTAATCAGAACACTTCATCATTGAATGGAAAACATTCATTTGTAAAAATGCAATTTAATTATAGATTAGAATAGATAGATTAGATAAACTCCGATCTTTGGAACTCAATCAATTGGATTGATGGAGGGATTTAATTTGTAGATGACTGAGCTGTAGTGTAAATGAAATAAATGTGTCGATTAGATTTCAATCTTTGGAGAAGGGATTGATTTCAATCCATTCAACTCAAACTCCATACAGAAGCAAAAACTTACTCGATTCCAGGCAATTCCAGCCGACGCAATTCAAAGAGAATCTCGTTGCCCTAATTTTAAGCTACTGGAAGCATATTAAAAAAACGAAACTGAATATTTCTACGATTAAGGTAATTATCTGTGAGTTTCATAATTTATTTCGTATGAAATACTTTGTATAAACTATTAGTTTGCATAGATGTGTTTTTAATCATATTCTATAACTACTAATGTGTATGTATTTGTGTGCATGAGTGAGGAAAATTGAGAATGAGATCCAAAATTGCTAAATTGAAGGTTTATTCTTTGTAGATTTATATGTGTATTTCATAAATTATGTGTATAAATGTGTTTAATAGCAAGTTCTATAAACTATTAATGCGAGGTTAGTTGTGTGCATGAGTTATACTTATACCTTATATGTGCAAGAGTAAATGTGTAATTCTTAAATTCACACATAATGGGTTTTACAATAGTTATATAAATTTTTAATTAGAATGTAGTTGTGCGCATGAGTTATATCTTCTATGTGAATGAGTAACTTTGTATTTCATAAATTCAATGCATACATGAGTTTTGTTGCATGTTTTATAAACTATTAATCTAAATGAGTTGCGTGCATGAGTTATACCTTTTGTGTGCATGCGTAACTTTGTATTTCATAAATTCAGTTCATCTAAGAGTTTTACATCATGTTATTTAGTCTACTATGCAGTTCCCAGTAATTACTTTTGTGTGCATTCTGTTGTGTGCATCAATCAATGCATACATGTTTGTGGAATTTGACAATATATTTACACTTGGAAACTATAGGTGATGTCAATAATGGAATTTTAGGTTTGGAAAACAAGTACAGTTGGTACAACATGGGTTCCAACTAGAACAACATCAACATAAAATGTTAATTTAAGAGTCAAGAGTTTATTACATTTCACTCTCAAAAGTATACACATATATTTGTGCATGATCAAATGTTTGTGTGCATCATTATATACTTCTGTGTGCATGAATTGATGTTAAAACTAAAAGTTATAAGCAAGCAAAATGTAATCAACATTTGTGGACAAGCTTCTTTTATGTACATGAGTTTGATCTCATGTGTGAATGAATCAGACATTTTATGAGTATGGATAATTAGATAAATCATTACAAATATTTGATGCAACTAAGATCATTTGGGTGTGAATTAGTATGTTCTTTTGTATTCTTGAGTCATGACATAACTACCTTATGTGTGCATGAGTTAGATATCATATGCGCATAATACCTTCTATATGCATGATTTTTTTTCTTTTGTGTGCATTGGTCAATGCTTCTGTGTGCATGAGAGAGTGGCTATGGGTTCACGAGTCAAGTAATTTGTAGGAATCTATTGTGTGCATCAATGAGTTCTTGTGTGTATGCTGCCAATTCTCTCTTATTTATAAACAGATTGTATGTCAATTAACTCAAGGGGAACAAAATGGAATCTAGAGTGCAAATATTGGAAGACGAAGCTAAAGTTCGAGTAATTTGTAGAAATCTATTTATGTGCATCAATGAGTTTTTTTATGTGCATGAGGAAGTAATGTTGTCGACTCTTTCTTATTTGTAAAGAGATTTGTATGTCAATTTACTCAAGGAGAACAAAATGTAAGCTAAGACGCAAATATTGGAAGACGAAGATAAAGTTCTAGCAAAGAAACTAAAATGAGTTGGAAGGATATAAAGAACAAAAAAAATTGTGGAGTACATGAAAACTTACACGGGAAATGAAATATCAGATTGGGAGTGTGGGTGCTTAAGAAGAAGACAAATAAACGCTGACTAATTTGAGAATGAAGTATTATCACACCTTCTTCACCAGCGAATAAAATGAATTGAAGAATAGGGTGGAAGAAATTGTAAATAAGCTTGTAGTGTAGAAAGAAAAAATAGGTTATATCTTACATTAAAAGCATACAGTAGATTCTATGTTTTTTGTTGAAACAATTTTATAGCACGAATATGATGGATTTGTTGTTGGTAGGGTTCAAAAATATAGCTTACTATTTCATAACTTTGGTATCATAGAGTCTAAATGCAAAAATATTTGGTTTCATCATGAAGTTACTTACTTAATTAGTCGATTGGCGTAAATTAGTCTTCTCTAAAGTGTTTCAGTGTGCACAATTAAGTTTTTTTTTCTGTGCATGATTCGGTGTAATTAAGTGCATGAGGTAGTTTATTTGAGACAAAATGTGTGCAAGTTCATTCGTGTGCATGCCAGAATTTAATTCTATGTACATACAATAATAAATAAAAAGATGAGACATTAAAAGTAATGATAGAAAACTAGTCATTGACTATTCATAGTAGTTTTGTTAACTGAATCCTAACATTTTATGATACGTTTAAAAACATCTATCTATAGAGTTAAAGTATATGTGAATGAGTTAGTTCATCTGTGTGCATGAGACGTTGCTTTTATGTGTATGGGTCAGTATTTCTGTATTTCAAACTTAAATAATAGAATTTGGACATGTCTTACAGTTGTAGCCAGACTTATTACGAATTTCACAAATTCAAGATGGTGCTTTTGAACGTTTACAACCAATCAAAAATCACATTTTTTTTTAATACTCAAACAATTGTGTGCTTTTTCTTACAAGATTGTGACTAACAAGACTACATAATAAGAAATATATCTCAAGGGAATTCAACGAATATAGGGTGCACAATAACAAATAAACATTGTATTGTAAGAGAATTCAACTAGTTAAGGAGTATTATCAAATAGGTGGCGTGCTATCCTAATTAGCTTCTCTCTTTTCTTCAAATACCTTCTCGTCAACAAATTTCATGTTATTATAGCCTTGAAATCCATTGAACTGAACATTCTCAAAGTTGATTTCATATCACTTGACCTAATGTATAAGAATAACATTGAATACCATATTAAAAAATTCAAATCAACTGGAGATCTAAATATGATGTGTTCATTAGAAGGAGTAGTGAGAAACACGAAGAAGATGACACAAAAAAAAAGCAAAAAAAATTAAATCAACAACTTTGTAAATATGTTGAATTGGTTAAGAAACACAAGATCATGAATGACAAATTCAAAAAGATGCAAAAGAATTTAGCGAGGACGAAAATGAAATCCAAGTATTAATCGAAGTAGAAAGTTACCAAATTTAAATTTCATCGAATTGTTCCAAAAAAGGGAAAAAGGAAGAGACGAAAAGGAAAAGATAGAAGCACTTGAAATCAACCATTAAGATAAAAGGAGGGACTATTATAAATGATCGCCAAATATTTCTTTGAAGTATCCTCCTCTTGAAATTTTTGTTCTAATAGAAAACTTGAAAGTTTCTTAAACCTCAAAAAAAAAAAAATTTGATTAAATTGTTATACTCCGTAAGATAGCAAGATAAACTTACATTGATTCTTGAGTCATTTCTTCTTCAAGAACTTCATATCTCTTACACATAAATTAAAAGCTATGTTGCACGGAAACGGAAACGACAGTTGAAAACGGTAAACGGCAGGACACCGGGAAGCGGCAAACTTAAAATAAACAAATATAGGAAACGGCGGGAAACGACGATATATTTTAATATTATATATCATTTTAAAACTATTGTAATGTATAATACAATAATATCACTAAGAGGCAAATAAAATATAAGTAATTTAAGTCTGTAACATAATAATAACTTATCAAAACCAAATATGGAAGAAGCATTGAAAACTAAGTCTTAACCTAAACCAAATGTGAGGGTTGAAAACGTGAAACAGATGAAGGATTAGGGTTAAGTTTTTCTATTTTCTATTTTTCTTTAATTTATTAAAAAAATATAATTTTCTAATTTTTAGCTCATCAAAACGTTTCCTCAGACGTTTCCTCCTGTTTTCTCAGACGTTTTCCGGCGTTTCCAGAATGTTGACCGTTTTCCTGCGTTTCCTTGACCGTTTCTAGCCGTTTCCCGACGTTTCCGGGCGCTTCCAGGCGTTTCCGACACCCCGCTTCAGACCCCAGAAGAGGTTTCCGTGCTACATAGATTAAAAGTAACCATTAACATTTTTTCCTTCTTACTTTTAAAATCAAGATATTTTGTATATATTATTAATTAACTTTTAAATAATACAAGCATGACAACTAAAGAAACTTAAAATTAATTTTTTCATTATAGATAAAAATTGCATATAATTCTTTCACTTATGTAAAAAACAAAAAAAAATGAAAAAACAACATAAAAAACTTTTCATTATATATATCAGTCTATGAATACTAAACAACCCAGAGTTTTACCTTGATATAAAGTGCGTAAATTGTAAAGAGTATCTAGCTAGGACCGTGTTTGGCAGCCACAATGGATTTTGGTTGTCGTTTAGTTTTTTGTTCGTACTTTTATTTATTTCAACAAACAAAATGTTTTTAACAGTTTGTCGATGTCACATGACACTATGACAGTGTCAGTGAAATTACATGATTGTAGTTGAAGAAATAGCTGTACCCAGATCCAACATCTCCAAATGTACCCAGATCGATTTTATACAAAACAAGGCATTGTTCTGTTGTACGTATGCTTTCCACGTTTTATACACATTCTATGATTTGTAGAAAACTAAGAAGCAGACTCTGATCAGTATCCTATGTCCTGCATATAAGAAATTGAGTACGTATAATCAAATAATTTATGCTTATAGATAATACAATCCAACAAAGGTTACCTTCTATAAGAAATTGAGTACGTATTATAGGCATTTGATTAGGTCACTCCTGGCGTCAGGTATTTGCAATAATTAGTTGAGCAAATGACATTTTACTAATCTATTTTACTCCGTATTGGATAAAAAATATACCTGTATCGATCAATAACATCAGTTAGCTTCAATTACTGATCCTGATTAATTGACAGCTTACACTGGGAGTTCCGTAAAACGGTGTCGTTCGATGTGATAAGCAATTAAGCACAAGAGCATGCAACACCAAGTTATGAATCAAGCCACCAAAGTCATCGTTGTTTTTATAATATACTCCAATTAAAACAACGCACTACAGATTAATTTACACACGTGTAATTGGTCGAAGAGAAATACAGAGATTATTTGATTATCCTGCACTGCACGTATGAAAATTACATCTTGTAATTTTAGGATAATGTATATACACTCAATTTTTTTGCCATATACACTCAAAAGGGCACGTATATGACAAGCGTGGGCGTGGATGAAGATGCACGCAAGCGTTTAACGTGTGGGTGGATAAATAATGGATATCCGAATGTTGAAAAAAAACTTGACCACGCTTGCTGTAAGCGTGAGCGTGGTTCTTCAATTTAGAAAAGAGAGACTAAATAGCAGTCTAGACCTCTTCATCTTCCTCGTCTAATCCCGGCAATTTCCAACTTCTTCTAATTTCGGCCTCCTCCATTTCTGGCGTGTCCTTCTGACTTCTTCTTCCTCACATCCAATTCCGGCAAATTTCACCAACTCCCCAGATTTGTTTCTGGTGAAGAGCTTTCTCCTCAGATAGCCGTCGATGAGACCTTTTGATATACATACAGATCTAAGAGAAAAAATTCATCCCCTGCCGCAGAAATTCTTTATCTCTGACGGTGAAGCGTTATTTGACTTTTCTTTACTTTTTCTATACTACTTTTTTCACAAATCTGTACACAAAAAGGGCACAGTGCCCATGAATTATTCTTCCTTGAATACAATTTTGATATTGATGTATTTTTTATTCATTTCTTTCCCCCTTAAAAATCATTACCTTTTTGCTCTTTTTTAATACCCACGCGTACACTTAGCGTGTGCGTGGTATATTTGATTTTATATCGGGTATCCGCTTAAAAAAGTACGCTCACGCTTACCGTTAACGTGATCTTTATCCACGCCCACGCATTTAGTGTGCGTAATCCTATGAGTTTATATAGCAAAAATTATGAGTGTATTTAGCCAAATTTTATTAATTACCTATGTATGAAGCTGGCTATTTCAAAATTGGCAGTAAATTAATAAATTCCAGTAAGGTTGGATGAAGGTGGGAGGAAAACTACGTGGAGGGTTTGACGGTTGAAATTGTGAAAAAGGTGGGCGGCCACAACTTGTCTCTTACTTAATCAATGCTCTCATTTTCTATATTACTTTAATTGACCCAAATTATTTACACATTTTGTGCATGATTAGTGTAGTTCTCCCACCATATCTGATTGGTTAAAATTTGTATATTTATAATTAATCACTCGTGATATTATAATAACAAAAAATTAAGAATGAAAAAATCTATCTCTATATAAAAATCCATGAGTTTTGAAGAAGTAATGACAATTGAGACCAGACCGTTTTCGGGCCCGAAATTAATGAATTGTGTTCGGCCCGAAGTTAATGAGTCGTTTTGGGTTTTTTTGGATTAGGGTTGAGTCTTCATCCGTCTGAACCAATTCATTCCCTTCGCCTAGAGCATGGATTCGTTCACCTGCCTCCAATCCAGATTTTTTGGTTGCCCCGAAACGCCGCTCTCCGACCACCTCTGCCAAGGATTGACGTCGACCTACTTTTGTCAACTTCATTCCTTCAACTGAACTTGTGAGCTTTTCTAAAATTGCTATAACCCTAACATTTGATTTCGGATCTGAGGTGCAATTGATTTACTGATATCCTTCTGCGTATTATTAGGGTTGGGGATTTGGGATACAGTTCTACTACCGTCGAGTTTGATGCCATGATTCAACATAGACGAAGGTTGGATCGACGAAAACGCTTTAGATCATCTTTCCAATTTCTCCCTCCTGATCTCTTTCTGCAACACAATGTCAATAGGTTAGTATTCTTTCTGATCTCTCCCTCTCGATCTTGATCTCGATTCGATCTCTCCGTGTTAGACCCGTGCAAAATGGATTACCTCATCTCTCTTCAATGTCTCATAGCTTATATACCTCTTCTCCATTATCAGCATTCTTCTGCTCACTTCAGAATCCATCTGAAACTCATCTTCCTCCACCACCGCCCCATTCCTCAGCAAATCAAAGCTTGAATCGGAATACCCATTTGAAATTAAGAAGTTGGTATGGAAGATTAGGAGCAGAAGAAGGTGGGTTTTCAAGGAAGATTATGCCTCAAGAAGCAGGAGAGTGCACTTACAATATTTTTGAGCCTATGTTTGTGTAAAAAGTTATAAATTGTGTAAGTATCATACTGAATAAACCGCTTCTGTTTCTCTTGAACATTCAGTACACGATTTTGTTGGCTCTTCAGTTTCCGACTCTCCTATGTCGTTTGATTCCTCCTTATTGAAACCCCTCATCTCCTCTTTAATTTGGTAAGCTGAACTGAACATATTTGTTTTTGTTCAACCAACAACCAGATTTGTAGGATTTAACAATTCTGTTTAGCTAGATCTGTAGGGTTTTTTTCTGTTCAGCCAGATTTATATCAATCAAACTAGCAACCAGGCTTCGGTTGCAATAGCATAACATCCTCTGTTTTTCATAATTCCGTAATTCAGATCACAAAGTGTCTTGATGTTTTTTTGTTTATCCAGGGAGCCTTGGATTTATTAATGACTGTGTATAAGAGAGATTTCAAAAGCCTTGGAGGATATATAGTCGATGCGGAGCGAGTACGTATAACTTCTATTATTTCTGCACGTCAATTTCTACTTTTTTAATAACATGTTTGCAAACAGATTAGTGAGCGAAAGGCGCCATATCTGAAGCTAAAAAGAGTGGAGAGGTTGGTTCAACATCTAGGAAGTTATGAAGAACAGATTTTCAAGAAAAGGAATGATTTGAGGGAGCGAAAAATCTGACGCGTCCTAAATGATCTATCAGCCTCAGTGAGTTCTTTGAAACTTTTCTTGAATTTTGCTTTAATTTCCTTATTAATTCTTGGTTTTGTGCAGAGGGAAGAAGATCTTAATGATGACAGTGCAGATATTGACACCTATCCTAAATTTTGCTCTTCATTTGGACAACTATGGTGATGAAAATGACATTGTGAGTGGCTACTGTTTTTCGATACAAAAGATACGAAAAAGGTTGAGAATACAAAGCAGATGAAAGAGGAGGTAAAAAAGATCATGCAAGATAAGGGTGATTAAATGAAGTCGGATCTGTCAAGAGAAGTTCATCTGCCTAAAACCGCCAACCATTGTTTTCTAGAGATACATGTACCCATCTCCCCCAACCGCTTCTCCTCAAGGACGACCAAACGAAGTAGCCGGAGCAGTTCAAATTGGCCTTCGAGGACGACCATAACGAAGTCCTCTTAAGGACGAACGATTCAGAGCATTATAGGTATGATCTTTCTAGGTGCTTCTTTGCTTATTAGTTATTACCTTTACAACCTTAATTGCAAATACGGATTTTTTATTTAACGGATTTTTTTGTTAAGTTTGGTTTTCCATTTATTATCTTGCTTATATTCGAGTAAAATTGATTTGTACATGTTGTGATGATGATTGATATGGATTTAGGTTTTCGTTTAATCAGGCCCAAACGAAGATAATTTTAGGGGGAGAGCGAAATTAAGAAGAAGGGTTTTGAGTTAGATTTGGAAGAAAAAGACGTGTTATATTTATTGTGTTGCAGGAGGTTGAATTAGATCTCGATAGTGTTATCTATTACGTTACTAAAAATGGTTGAAGGATTTTTAATTGGATTTGTAGAGTCTGCAAGGTCTGCAATTGTGTTGCAGAGAAGAGAAGGTTGAAGACAACTTTCCCATTTTTTTCATTACTTTTTTTGATTTTTTATGTTATCTACTATTTCGGTTTTCGGTTCGGTTCGTTTTGACCGAATGAATAACCGTGTTAATTTCCATGTCTACTGGTTGACTTAACTGTTTATGCCATATTCATGTTTGTATACTCATTAATTCAGTATCCCTTATGCTAATTGAAAACTGGACACCTAGGCTAGCATCAACTTAATTTGGTTTATATATGTATATTTTCCCAAATTCAATTGTTTGGATGGTGTGCATCAACTTAATTTTTCCTATATGTAAATTTGTGCGGCTTAGAGTTGGGGTATCTGTATTCCACATTATGCAAGTTTTGTTTATGTCAAAAATGGAATAAGTTAAATATAACTTAGGGAATTGAGTTAAATGTTGTATGATCAAGCTCCATCTGTTTTAGATATTATATATAAACTGGATTTGATTACCTTAATTCATATGTGTGTGCTATGAAACTATATTTCTAAATTCTGGATTATGAAGATCGGTTGACATTGAGCCGACATGGATGCGTCAATGGATTCAACACCTGTTTAATTTCTGATTTTTTGGTTGCTACAGTGGACTGCCTATGTGTTTGACATCTATTATTTTGTCTTCCTGCAATTATGGATCTCATGTTGAATATATAAGTAATACTCATTTTCCATACTACTGAATTTAACAGGGTTTGATGTAGAAGACCTTACCGTAGAAGGTACAACTGATGGTTATGCAATGGATGTTGCAGCTGCACATGTTTCAAATTTGTTGTCTAATGAGCCAGCTAACGGTATGTGTATCCTCCTTTACTGAAAAAATTATTCATCAAGTTGGAGGCATCAAGTAGTGAATTGCTTGATACTCTGACGGGTTTCATCACATTGTGTTTGATGTTTGGTGGGCCATTAGTTCACCCATTTAACATTTTGGTTAAACTATTATTGACACACGAATGTGATACTATACCCTATACAACAATCCAACACAACAGGAGTTGTAAGAATAGATACACATATTCGTTAGCAATATTTCTAGATTGAAACACATGGGCTGATTGAGTGTCATCTTAGATAAGCTTGAATTCGTCGAATTGATTGATTGAGTTAATGTGTATTTTGTGAAGTCTTTAAGATTAATTTGAATTTGTGCAATTGTATGAAGCAGTCAGCTCATCATCTGAATGTAGTTTTCCTATGGAATTTGGGGCATGCTTATGTTTAATTTGCTTATTAATCCGACTTACTCAATTCATTGATTGATTGGTATTGTAACAGTGGGCTTTAATGACTCTTCTAGATCCTGCAAAGAGTGTTGAATATCTAAGATACCTAATGTATGATGGTGACGCTTCTTCTGCAATTCGTGTTACTCGGAAAATACGTATAGATCGTAAAAAAAGCATACGACAGGAATGTTTTTCAGTGCTTTGTCTTTGGACCAAAAAGCTCAGGCAAGACAGCGCTGTTAAATGATTTTTCTGGAAAGGTATATTTTCTCTGTTAAATGCTTTGTTTCCATGCTGTCGAGGTGTGGGAACCAATCATGGTAAGCTATCTTGCGCCTATGCATGTTCTTCTCTCTGATTGCTGGTATGCATAGTAACTAACTTATTCCTTCGCTGGATACCAACGCAGATATGCTTTTGGAACTTTTAAGAAGGGAAAAAGCAGCTGGAATTAAACCCGATGAAGACCTTGATTTATTCATGAAGGTTACAACATTATAGATCAGCTATACTGTTATGGGTCTCACAGTTAACAACTTGCTTCTTAGCTTCACTATCTTTATCCTTGCATTTTTCATTTGCCTCTATGAATTAGCTTTGGATGGTGAAAATTCATATTGTCCATGGACTCCACCCTACCCATGGACTCCATGTTCATTTTTTTTTTGTTACTGATATCCTTTTTTTGCCAAAATAAATAAATTAGAAGAACATTTGATGACTTCTTAAGTTTAAATATATATATATTATCATTTCATGATATCATTGCTTATTTGGTATTTTGGGATGAAAGGTCTTGGTTTATTTTGTACTAACGGTTTAAGGTGGAGATGTTAAATGGAATGCTCCTAAAGACATTAAGGAATGATATCAATAGAAAGTATGTGGCAATGGAATGCTCCTAAAGACATTAAGAAATGATATCAATAGAAAGTATGTGGCAATGTTTCCTTGGGTTTCGAATCTCAGTGATGCTAATAAGCAACATTAAGAGAGATGTAAAATTACTCTTAGAATAATTTTATTTACGATGAAAAGTATATTATACATTTATATAGAAAGGTTCTGGTGAAAATAAACTTTACGGTACAAAATACAAGGTGTTCGCGTTCACAGATAACATCCAGAACTTGGGCGGTCACTCTGTACTTTGATTAATCTCACTTAAAAAATTCAAAATTTTCACCGCCCATATTATGAACATTACCACCCTTAATATGAACATTGACGTGTAATTTGTGACGCAGATACTCTGCACTTCGTGTTGTAACTTTTCCCACCTGAACCTTAAATTTTTAAAAAAAATAAGCCTCTTGGTTATAACTACTTAAATATATTTGCATATAATTGAATATTTAGTTTTTTCAAACAAAATAAGAAATAATTTTTTTTCAATATTACCCTTATTTAATTTTCATAATTATTGATGTCTAAAACCTAAATTCAAAATTTTCAATATTACCCTTATTTCCTGTTATAGGACGACCTCTTTGATGGGCCGATTTTTAGACTGGTGATGGTGATGACTTATAATATTCTGCAACCCTATCTTTTAAATGTTAATTCTATATATGTAATTAATTTAATATATTAGTAATAAACCTCAATAAATTCTTCAACATTATCATATTTAAATAAATAAATTTTGTACTTTATCTATAAACAACACAATTAATATCTATCACTATTCATGTTCTTCAACTCCATTATATTAAAGAAAAAAATACGGTGGGGATCGGTTATTAGCTTAAGACTCATGACACTTTTTTTGTTCATGTGTCATAATGTGTGTGTTCATCGGACATAACGTATGTGTTCATGCGTCAGAGTATGTGCACGTCATAGTGTGTATTCATATGTCATATTGTGTGTTCATTGGTAAAAATATGTTTATACATCATAACGTATGTGTTCATACGTAACACGAACACATACGTAACACCGTTTGTGTTCAACGTCTTCGGTCTTCACTCTTCACCTTAAGATTCTTTGTCACTGAAACTTAACGCGCTAATTTTTGTGGCAATTTTTCATTTTGGGTCATAAAAAAAACCTCTATGTTCTTTTAACACATTCACCAACTTCCCTCACCGGAACTTAACCCACTAATTAATACACTAAATTAATAAAATTTTACACTCAAGAATAGTAGCAATTACGGAGTAGTATTAATACTATATTAAATAAATATAATAAATAACTTATATATAGAAATTTTTATTCCATTTTCCAGTGGAACCAATGATGCATTATTCTTTGGCTTTTAAATTATATGGAATAAAGCAAAATACATCATTTAACTTTCTATGATTTTTATTTTGTGAAGTAGTAATCAGACTATGCGATTTTTGTCGCAATTTTCATTTTGGGTCATCGGAAACAACCTCCCTGCTCTTTTAACTCACAGTTTTGTTGCATACATCTAACCTTCCCGCTCAACTATAAGCATGAGACTTTTTAAGGCATTAGGGTCATGCTATTGTATATAGAAATTTTGTTACAAAATATATCTAAAATCAATTGTTGAGGAGTTCGGATGAAAAGTTGTAATTTAACCCTACAAGAAAAGTACACCCCGAATTGAAAATATCCAGGACTTAGTAAAATTGTAAATTTAGACAAGTCATTTCACTTTATTTACAGTTATCATATAGAACAAAAGCACACTTAGATAAATAAGTAGGACAAAATTAAAACCAACGATGTCAAATAAATTCAAAATAAAAAAATATAATCCATAAAAACCCACATTAAACATGCAAATAGATTCAATCACCTATGAGCAAAGTATAAATCAAGGAGCACTAATTCAGCAACAAAGAGTTTATAAACAAACCAACAACAATGTTAACATTGTTGTATTCGTACTAGAGAAAGGTTTGGATAAGAAGAAGGCTTTATGTTGGAAAAAAGAAGAATTTACGATCACGGATAACAAGCTATTATTTAGGTTCTAAATGATAATTAATGATCATAACCTGGCGATTGTTTCCGTTTCGGTCATTTAAAAAAAACAATTCAAAAATATTACAAAATTGTCGTTGTGTGACTCACTTAAAAAGTTTAAAATTGTCATCGCCCACATTATGAACATCAATATCCAGAATATGAACATTAATGTGTAAATTGTAAGCGTAATGTTTCTTACTACCCAAACCTTTATCTTCATATTAATATAAAACATATTAAATGACCCACACAAGCAAAAAACACAAACAATAACGCGAGAGTGTAATAAGATGTAAGTAAGACAAATGCACATTTACTAAATATTATACAACTCAAAAGACAAAATACTATTACGATCTACACCATTATCCACTATGCCTCAAGAATTTTAATAATGAGCCACATCAAAATAAAGACTATATGTATACAAACAAAGGAAAATTCCGGTGAGAACAAGGCTTACCGTAGGAAACATGAAGTTTTCCGCATTCAAAGATAACAAGCTAATATTTACAATTTGGGCGGTAATGATTACAGGAATCACAAAAGAGGTTTACAACTTAACACTTATCATATATCCAATAAATAATGTCACGCACTAAAAACCAGGAAGACAGAAGGCCCAAAACACAAACAAACAATAGGACTGTGATACACAAAGCATCGGAATCAAGCCCATAACATAGACATTTTATGAAACCCTACTAACACTCAGAACCAACAATATCAAGACACTCATTACCCTGAAACTAAAGAGCCAAACATCCAAAACAGAATACAAAAACACGAAAACAAAATGAGACAAAAGAAGTGTTCCAGATTAGGGATTAAAGATTGGAGGACTACGTTCAAAAACAAACTATCAACCAGAAACATACCAACATAATTCGAACAATAAAACACAACAAAACACCAAAACCAAAACACAGATTACGACACTTACTTGGACGTAGAACCCTAATTTGGGAAACTCCCAATTTCAGAGGGAAAAAAGGACGAGGGAGAGTGGAGAACAAGCTGGAGTAAATAAGCAATTAATATCAGGAATTCATCACATCATTTAAAGTGAACGGGTGTTTCAAAGTAACTGAAGGGGTAATCTGGTAAATTAGTTGATTTAAAAACAAATTACAAAACTTGATTACATATTGAAAATATTATAAACTTTAGATCAATATGATCAAATATGTTAAAGGCAATCAAAAGTGATATGAGAAAAAAACAAAGTATACCCCGCATAAGATAAACAGTAAACAACTAGAATGGGTAGTTAACACAAGCTAATTCAAATTGAGACGACTTTATAACTACAATAGTCGTTACACGTTTAATAATCTTAACCAATAATTTTACATTTTATTTAATGGCATAATCAAGGCCATTTGGTTATGTTCTTGGCTTCTGTTTCCCATGTTATTTTAGTACTACTTTTTCCACATGAAGTCTTATATTTTACAAAAGTATCATGTTAAAGATTCCTCCAAAACATGTTACGCCTCTGTTCAGATTCCCTTTCAATAGGTTATCACTTATCACTACAAAAATAATGATTCAAAATGGACTACATAAATATAATATAGTTCAAATCCGGCACCTAATCTACAACACTTAGCGTATTACGCAAACCAAAATTTGATAAGCCCATTCAACAACAATTCACAGTTAAAAAAACACGTTTCAAGTATTAATATAAGAATGATTATTAACATACGAAAAGATTATTCACATGTACATTTTATCCCTTTCAATACAAACTCCGACTTAAATTAATTTTACCCCTTTCGAATACACACTCCGACTAAAATATAGTTCTCATCTCATTTCAGCACTCATACTGACACACATTTTGTTTCGTTAATATATCTAATTACGTGTTAATAAAAAATATAATATTTATATTGTTAAAGTACATTGAGACAAATCAAATAAAACCACTCATTACTATGTTTTTCGATCTTTATATATTAGAAGAAATCTACAAAATTCTCTCGAATTGTGAATAATGTCAAAATTAGAGATGAAATCTATATTTTGGGACAGAGAGAGTATAATATTAGAAGCATGGTAAATTGGTATTATAAAAAAAAAAGAATTTATAGTTTTTTTGGATATTTTCTTTGTTAAGAAACAAAGTCATAAATGGATCTAGTTGCAAATTTGTCGGTTAAATATTTGAAAAGAGAATAAATCTACAAAAATAATAAAAAGAAAATAATGGAGGATTTATAAGAAAATGACATGTAGGATGGATTGGCCTAAAAACATTCTAACTCTAGAAGCTTGAAATAGTTCTCCTTTAATATACAACTAGTCTAGTTCCCGCGCCATGCGCGGATTTATGTAAGTCATGAGTCACTCAATAAATAATCTCATGTATAATTTTATTTGAAAAATAAGTTGATTGTTCGAAATGATATTGCTACATAATTAAGTTACAATTCTGAATATTGTAAATAAACAATAAATATAAATGAGTTTTTATATGAAATATCTTATTTGATCGAACTATCATAAGTCAGATTTTAACAAATTGATATATATATATATATTGATTTAAATTATTTTATCAGTTATATAAAATTATATAATTTAAATTACTATCATAAGATAAAATATTGAAAATTTAGTTTTAAAGAATGAAAGAGTGTGAGGGTAAGTACTAAGTAGTGAAAATGTTGAAAATTCATTTTAATATCTATTTGTATAAAAAAAAGAAATAAAAAGTTTAATATTTTGTTGGAGATTACACATAAGCATAAACATAGTCAACAATTTAATTTTTAAATATGTTTTTAAGGATTAATAACAAAATTACACATAAACATTAAAAGTTAGAATTAAGAATAGAGCTTCAAATATCTCTCCTTAAATATATATATAAATATATTATTATTCATTGATTTTTTAATGTTTAAAACTTGTTTACTGAGTGAAGAAAGTATAATGGAACCATAGCAGGACCACATATTATTACCGTTATTCATACTTATCTCTAGGAATTCTAGAAGGCTCCTATGTAGCCAGCTGTCCATTACTCTATTGTGTATATATAGAGCTACAACTCTCACATATCAATTAATGAAGTTTGTCTTTCATTCACAAATATCTTTATGGTATTAGAGCTACATAAGATAAATGTCCTCTGAAAAGCCTAACCTGCCGTAATCCCCAAAAGATCTCACCTACCTCTTCTTCCTCTTTTCCTCAGCCGTTGACCATGGATACCAACAAAGCTATCACTATTTCATCAAGCACATCACCTCTACCATCTTTTTCTCATTTTATTACAGTAAAATTATCTCAGGAAAACTTTCCTTTATGGAAGATTCAAGTCACACCATACCTTAAAGCCCACAACCTTTTCTCTTTTGTTGATGGGTCAAATCCTTGCCCTCTTGCATATCTCGGTCAGTCTATAAACCCTGACTATGCTCCATGGGTCCAACGAGACCAACTGATTCTCTTCATCCTCAATGGCTCCTTATCTGAACCGGTGTTGGCTCAAGTCGTCGACTATGCCACTTCAGCAAAGATCTGGGGAGTTCTTCATGAACTCTTTGTTGCAAAGTCTTCAGCACAAGCTATGCAAAACAGGTTCAATTGGCCTCCTTGAAGAAGGGATCAGAGTCCATCTCGGAGTATGTCACCAGGGCAAAGGGACTCAACTCAGCTCTTGGTGTTGTCGACAAGCCCATCTCAGACAATGAACTGTCCACATTCATCTTGGCCGGCTTGGGAGCGGAATATGACGCAGTCGTCATGTCTCTCACTACTCAGGTAGATTTACCATGCACCACTCAAATCCTTTCTTACCTTTTTCTTCATGAGTCCATGCTTCTTTGTCAAAACCAAGCACTCCAAAACTCAGTCTCTCTCAACAACACTACCACGGAGCACAAGCCAGAAGCAAACTACACTGATGGAGGTAGGGGTCGTGGCCAAAGGAGAGGTTTCAACAATGGGGAGGCAGCAACAGAAACCACAATCGAGGACGTGGTAGCAGTGAGACCACTTTCTCTGGCGCACCAGGTAACAGACCAATGTGCCAAATTTGCTCAAAACCTGGACACTCTGCCATTAAATATGTTGGCACATGTTTGATCAGGCCCACCAAGTTGCACCTCCATCCAGATTCCAGGCCAACTACACTGGATATCAGCGTGCTCCTCCACCTTGGTTCCCAGACACAGCAACAACACATCATTTCACACCGGATCTGTCGAACCTCCATCTCAACCTGTATCCGTACACCAGCACCAACCAAGTATCCTTGAGCGATGACTCCCAAACTTCCATTCAACACCACTGTTCCTCCATTCTTCTCCCTTCCTCTTCCTCTCATAATTTCATGCTTTCAAACTTACTTCATACTCCTTCCATTAAAAAGAATTTGTTATCCGTGAGGCAGTTTTGTGTTGATAACAAAACTTTCTTTGAATTTCATGTTGATTCTTTTGTTTTGAAGGATTCCCTGACCAAGAAGGCCCTTTTTCAAGGTCGCGTCAGGAACGGCCTCTACGAGTTCCCTGCCACCGCCACTTCGCAATCGCCACCACAGCTACATGCCACCTTTGTTTCTTCTTATATCAACTGGCATCGAAGACTAGGGCACCTAGTCGGTTGTGTTTCTTCCCTTATCCTAAAAACATCCTATGGATTACCAAAAAAAGGCCTCCTGCAGAAGCCCACCTCAACTCGTTGTGTCCACTGCTCTTGGGCCAAGGCCCATCAGCTCCCTCATCCGTCTACTTCAAGTCGCAACCCATCTCCTCTTTTCTTGCTTTTTCTTGATGTGTGGGGGCTACCCAAACAATATCCAAAAAGGGTCATACTTATTACTTATCTATTGTTGATGACTATTCCAAGTATATTTGGCTCTTTCCATTTAATTCAAAGTCTATGGTTATCAAATTGTCATCACATTCATAAACTTTGCCACTAAATTCTTCTCCACAAAAATCTCCTATTTTCAAACCGATGGAGGCACCGAATTTCCCCCACTCAAAAACACACTTCAAACCATGGGCATAATTCATCGCATCACTTGTCCCTATTCTCACCAACAAAACAGAAGTGTGAAGACTCGCCATCGACGCATTGTCGACATGGGATTAACTCTTTTAAAGCAAGCCTCCTTACCCCTCACTTTTTGGGATTATGCCTTTGAAACCGCCACTTACCTCATCAACCGTCTACCCACACCCATCCTCCACAACAAAAACACCCCATGAACTCCCCTTTCAACTTCCACCGGATTACAAATTCCTTCGAATCTTTGGTTGTTTTGCTTTTCCTAATCTTCAGCCCTACAACCGATACAAATTAGCTTTCGCTCCACACCAACCCTCTTCCTTGGCTATGCTAATCATTACAAAGGTTACATTTGCTACGATTGGGGCACCACCAAAATCTACATCTCACGTGATGTTCTCTTTCACGAAGACATCTTTCCATTCTCCAAACCGCCCATCATTGTGCCAAATATACCCACAAATTCAGCCTCCCTACCTATCCTGCCCAATTTGCTAACATCTCCTCCTTCTGCTCCCAATCCACAAACGGCCAATTCTGATCCTGAGCCCATTGAGCCCACTCCTTCCACGCAACCCAAAACTCCTTCAAATACTCTCGAGTCCAGTCCACCACTTGCTCCCATCACTACAACTGGGCTGCCTCCACCACCACACGAGTCCACTACAGCCTCCACTTCCGAGCCCAACTCTCCTCAGCATCCAAATATTTCATCCATCCAAACTCGCTCCAGGACATATCCACAAACCCAAAGTCAGAACAGACGGCACACTGCCTTGCCACCGAAACCACTCTCGAGCCTACTCCTGATGACCCATCCTCTCTCAAAGAAGCACTCAAATTCCCCGAGTGGCGTCAGGCCAAGGAAAATGAACTCAAAGCCCTCGAATCCACAAACACTTGGATCTTAGTCCCTCCAAACACATCTCAAAATGTCCCCGGAGTCAAATGGGTCTTTCGCACAAAGTGGCTTGCAAATGGCTCGGTTGAGCGTCGCGAAGCTCGTCTAGTCGCCAAAGGCTTTCATCAAATTCAAGGCTTTGACGATGGCGAAACCTTTAGCCCCCTAGCCAAACCCTCCACCATTAGACTTCTCCTTTCCTTGGCGGCGATGCATCGGTGGTGGGTAACACAACTTGACATTCAAAACGCCTTCCTACACGAGACCTTGCACGAAGAAGTCTACATTCAACAACCTCCAGGTTTCAAAAACTCTCAATTCCCTAATCACATTTATAAACTCCAAAAATCACTCTATGGGTTGAAACAAGCCCCCCCCCCCCCCCCCCCCCCCCCGGGATTGGTTCTCTTGCCTTAGTGATGCCCTCATCACTATGGGATTCTCAGCCTCTATTGCAGACACGTCCCTTTTTATCTATCGCCAAGGTGCTGAATAGGTGTTTGTACTGGTATATGTTGACGACCTTCTTGTGATTTCTTCCACTACTAATCTTGCTACGTAGTTTGTTTCTTGCTTTTCTAAACAATTTCCTGTCAAGGACCTCGGTGCCCTCAACTACTTCTTAGGCATCGAAGTCACGCGCAATGAGAGTGGTATTTTTCTGTCCCAACACAAGTACACAAAGGACCTCATCAAACGGGCCAACATGACTCAGTCAAAGGGAATGTGTACACCTATGTCCACCTCCTTTGTTTCAGACACATCTCCCTCCAAGCCATACTCTGATCTTCACCATTTTAGCAGTATCGTCGGGGGATTGCAATATCTTTCCTTCACGGGGCCGGACATCTCCTTTGTTGTAAACCGCCTATGACAATCAATGCATCATACCTTGGAGAGACACTGACAGTGCGTGAAAAGGGTGCTCTGATACTTGAACTCCACCGCTGACTTCAAATTCAAACTGTCATCTAAACCCAGCTCTGTCCTGTCAACATCCTTGTAGATATCTTTTATCTCCTCAGATGATCAGAAGGCAGACATCCTAACAAAGGCTCTTCCTACCGCTCGCTTCATCCAAATGTGATCCCATCTCAGTATGCACCCAGCTGGGCTCGAGGGGGAATAATGGAACCATAGCAGGACCATATGTGACGAGGCGAATTGTCGTATGCCAAGCCAAGTAATCCTAACAAGCTCACTAACAAGTATAGTAGGCAAGCAAGGGTCGAATCCCAAGGGAATCAGTTTATCGATTCTTAAAGTTATAATAATGATTAACGAGTGTAAGTAATCAAAGGGGGGGGGGGGGTTTGTATGTTTTAAGAACAAAGTAACGAAGGTTGATTTGGATTGTAAATATATCAATGGAAGGTGTTTCACTTGACAATTATCCACTAACAGATTAACAAGTTGATCATAAACTCATTTTAATCCTATGTCGAATTACTCATATGATCGTTCTAATCCCTGTTCTAATGTAGTTATTAGTCCAACTAGTCCTAATAACCCTTACTCAACTATAACCTTGAAACTATCAAGATGCAATAATAAAGCAGCTTTAAGTTCAGGAATGGATAGATACATGCAATACCATAGACAACTAGTCAGATACTCGACATGTACTCAATTCTCCTCACAATTGACATTCACAACTAGTTCATGCAAATTGTGTGTGCTACAAACAAGTATGGTATTTCAACTAGAAATAACCAAACAATAGCAATATGAATGAGATGAAACTACTTAGATGACCAATATAAATGAGCAAATATAATTCAATAACAATACACACAAGAGAATAGAGACAATCATAAGAGTAGAACAAAGGAAAGAAATCTTACAACTTAATCAATCCGAAAGCTTCAAATGTCAAGCAAAACAATGGAAACTTAGCAACTCATGAAATTCTTGAGGAAAAACTCTCAAAACTTGAAAATGGAATGTGGAAGATGATTCAAGATCATCAACCCCTAAAACCTATATGTATCTGCAGAATTAAACTGACAAATTGAAGGTAAAAACGTTACAAAACTTAACACAACATACTAAATCGGGCAAATGAAGAAAGTCTTCTCTGGCGGATTTCCGCGATCGCGGTTTGGTACCCGCGATCGCGGTTTGGTACCCGCGATCGCGGATTTTCTTCTGTGATCTGGCTTCTTCAGGTGGCATTTCCGCGATCACGGTTTGGGATCCGCGGTCGCGGAATTTCTTCTGTGATCTTGGCTGGTCCAGTAGGTTTTCCGCGATCGCGGTTTGGTACCCGCGATCGCGGATTTGGCTTCTGTGGCTTCCTTGGCTTCGTCTTCAGCTGCTTCCAATGCTACCTGTGGTCTTCTTCAGCTTCGACTCCTCTTCTTATGCTTCAATGCTCCGCATCATCTTCTGTAATCTCATGTGTAACTCAACTCTCCAAAACTCCATGATTACAGAATACATCATAACATCTAGCATAATCCTATACAAAATGAGCTAATAACCTATAATAGCGCTATGTAAAATACCGCTTATCAATATGTTATTAGCGTTATTCATACTTATCTCTAGGAATTCTAGAAGGCTCATTTGTAACTAGTTGTCCATTACTTTAGTGTGTATATATAGTGGTACAACTCTCACCTATCAATTAATGAATTTTGTCTTTCATTCACAAATCTCTCTAAAGTACTGTATCACTCTCCATCGTAAATGAAAAAAAGTGAAAAAATTCAGCCGTAAATACAATTACGTGGCAATATAATCATCGCTTACGAATCTGCTTTAAAAAATCTTTGTCCAAGCAAACTTCAAATCCCCACAATTCGGCACGAAGGACCAAGCAATGCCCCCAAATTTGGGTAAGTAACCCTTTTTGCCCTTTACTTGTATTTTCGAACCCTAAAAATTTATAGTGTGTTAACTAACCTTTTGTGTTGATAACAGTAATTTTTTTTATGACAGTAATTTTTTTTGATGACAGTTTGCGTTTTGATATTTTTATATCATATTTGATTATAATTTTTTTAATCGTTTTTATTAATATTGTCATCGTAAGATGAATAAAAAACACCGATGACATGAACTGTCATCCATACATCATGAACTGTCATCCGATATGATCATGAATTGTCATCTGACGACATGAACTGTCATCCAAACATCATGAACTGTCATCCGATATCATCATGAATTGTCATCCCACGACATGAACTGTCATCCTGACACCATTAATTATCCACACCTATTAATATTGTTTTAATCCAAAATAAAATGTCATCATCAGCATTAAATTAATGGAAAAAATTGATATTTAATCCATTTTTGATAAAAATGTCAAATTAACTTCTTATCAACACATTCAAAAATTAAATTTTGATGACAATAATACTTTTTAGTTCTTCTCGTTTAATTAAATACAAATCTTGTTAGTCACAAAGGCTTACAAATAAATTAATTAAAGCCTTATAAAGAAGAGAATTATAAACTCAAGTAGTAGATGAAATACATATTGTCATCAACAATATAAATCAACAATATATGGGAAACAAGATAGCTATATTTCTGAAATGATCTTTTATGCACACTTGCACATTTTCATTAGACCTCCTCCAATCCTTACCTTTACAACCCAAACCATTCACTGAAGTCACACAAGGAGTAACTAAATCAAACCTTTAACTCCTCCTCACTGCACTCTCCTATGAGTTGGCACAAAAGTTAACAAATTGCACATTTTCAGCAGTACTTTCTGATTTGCGTATACCAATTCAATGAATACATAAAGTGTCATCCAAATATTGTCATCGACCAAATCGACTCCTCCTTTACCATAGCAAAAAAACAATAATTCGTTGAGAAGAAGACAGATGAAGGAGTGAGAATCAACAACGAATGTATAGGCAAGATGACAATCATGGAAATAGAGGTCGATGATGAAAACAATGAATGTCATCAAGTAGGATTCACCTTCTTCCTTTTTCCGTTCGCCTTCACCAGAGAACATCTCCATGCAGAGGTCGCAGTCGCCGTGAAGTCACCGCCTCCGTCCACATATCACTCGTCGCCTGGAGTTTTCATCGGTGGGGCATATCTGAATCTCTATCTTCTTGCACGAGCCTCGAAGTTGTTCCAGGAGGAGGAAGCGGGGCAAAGATCAGCCAAAGTCGCGGTTGTGACAGGGATGAGTGAGTGGCCATGGTGAGATCTGCAGGGATCCATGACTTCGACGATGTACCAGTGGCGGTGGCGGTGAGATCATAGTGAAGACGAGTTTGGAGCGGAGTGAGGGAGAGCGAGAGCGGAGAGACAGAAAAAGAGGGATGAGATAGAATGGAAACGATGGAGGCGGAAGATGTTTGAGAACTAGTTAAAATGAAAAAGGTTACTTTCTTCAATTTTAATAAAAGTGTGTTAGAAGCCCTTCTCACTTTACAAATACGGGCAATGGCCCCTTACAACAATGCCTAATGTTGTGGAAGAAACCGCAAAAACTTTATAACACTATGCGAACTATTGTTTTGTTTTAGACTAAAAAAGGCCAAAAACGGGTTAAGTAACCCGGTTTGGTTACTTATCAAAGGTAAGTAACCCTGTTTGTTGAAGGAGGGGTAACTAACCCTTTTTTTGTACACGCGCGCCTCCTATTTTCGTTCTCCTCCTCCATGACCGTCTTGCTCTCGCCTCGTTCCTCCTTCATCCTCTCCTCCTCGCCTCGATGCTTCGCCTCGCCTCGATGCCTCGCCTCGCCTCGATGCCTCGCCTCGCCTCGATGCCTCGCCTCGCCTCGATGCCTCGCCTCGCCTCGATGCCTCGCCTCGCCTCGATGCCTCGCCTCGCCTCGATGCCTCGCCTCGCCTCGATGCCTCGCCTCGCCTCGATGCCTCGCCTCGCCTCGATGCCTCGCCTCGCCTCGATGCCTCGCCTCGCCTCGATGCCTCGCCTCGCCTCGATGCCTCGCCTCGCCTCGATGCCTCGATGCCTCGCCTCGCCTCGATGCCTCGCCTCGCCTCGATGCCTCGCCTCGCCTCGATGCCTCGCCTCGATGCCTCGCCTCGCCTCGATGCCTCGCCTCGATGCCTCGCCTCGCCTCGATGCCTCGCCTCGCCTCGATGCCTCGCCTCGCCTCGATGCCTCGCCTCGCCTCGATGCCTCGCCTCGCCTCGATGCCTCGCCTCGCCTCGATGCCTCGCCTCGCCTCGATGCCTCGCCTCGCCTCGATGCCTCGCCTCGCCTCGATGCCTCGCCTCGCCTCGATGCCTCGCCTCGCCTCGATGCCTCGCCTCGCCTCGATGCCTCGCCTCGCCTCGATGCCTCGCCTCGCCTCGATGCCTCGCCTCGCCTCGATGCCTCGCCTCGCCTCGATGCCTCGCCTCGCCTCGATGCCTCGCCTCGCCTCGCCTCGCCTCGATGCCTCGCCTCGCCTCGATGCCTCGCCTCGCCTCGATGCCTCGCCTCGCCTCGATGCCTCGCCTCGCCTCGCCTCGATGCCTCGCCTCGCCTCGCCTCGATGCCTCGCCTCGCCTCGCCTCGATGCCTCGCCTCGCCTCGCCTCGATGCCTCGCCTCGCCTCGCCTCGATGCCTCGCCTCGCCTCGCCTCGATGCCTCGCCTCGCCTCGCCTCGATGCTTCGCCTCGCCTCGATGCTTCGCCTCGCCTCGCCTCGATGCCTCGCCTCGCCTCGATGCTTCGCCTCGCCTCGCCTCGATGCTTCGCCTCGCCTCGATGCTTCGCCTCGCCTCGATGCTTCGCCTCGCCTCGCCTCGATGCTTCGCCTCGCCTCGATGCTTCGCCTCGCCTCGCCTCGATGCTTCGCCTCGCCTCGATGCTTCGCCTCGCCTCGATGCTTCGCCTCGCCTCGCCTCGCCTCGATGCTTCGCCTCGCCTCGCCTCGATGCTTCGCCTCGCCTCGATGCTTCGCCTCGCCTCGCCTCGATGCTTCGCCTCGCCTCGCCTCGATGCTTCGCCTCGCCTCGATGCTTCGCCTCGCCTCGCCTCGCCTCGATGCTTCGCCTCGCCTCGCCTCGATGCTTCGCCTCGCCTCGATGCTTCGCCTCGCCTCGATGCTTCGCCTCGCCTCGCCTCGATGCTTCGCCTCGCCTCGATGCTTCGCCTCGCCTCGCCTCGATGCTTCGCCTCGCCTCGATGCTTCGCCTCGCCTCGATGCTTCGCCTCGCCTCGCCTCGCCTCGCAGCCTCGTGGTTGATTGAACATCAATCTGTCGTCGCGAGATAAGAAACATTCTGTCCAAGTACGATCACAAATAGCAGATACATCGTTCTTGCTGCAATTCGAATTCAAGGTAAGAATAATTCTGTCATCATATAATTTCATGACTGTGAATGCTCAAACACACGAAAATTAAAAAAAAAACAGAATTTTTTATGACTTTTTGGATTTCTGATGATAGCTTATTGTTGAAAAATAATGAATATGATATCATATGCTCCATAGAGCAATAATTTATAGTACATGGAATTTAAAAATCAATAGTTTAGTATTAGAATTGAAAATTATGATGACAGATTGTTGTTTAGATTCATATTCAAATCAGGATTTGAACAAACATGATGTTGTTAAAAAAGGATTTTGATGACAGAAAAATGATTAGACACAATGTTGGATTAATATTGGAAATTTGATGACAACGTTTAATACTTTGAATGTTGATGTTGATGACAAAATGATGCTAAGATGGAATAATGATTAGATATGAAATATTGAATGATAGAATTTTGAATAAAGAAAGATGTTGTACAAAATTATAATTTTGAGGATAGAATATTGGATTAAGATTAGAAAGTTGATGACAGAATTTTCAACTTAGTTTTAGAATTGAAAGTGTGATGACAGATTGTTTCTTAGTTTCATTTCAATTCATGAGCTGAACAGTGAGGACAAAATGTTGATAAACTAAGGATTTGATGACAGAATAATGATTAGACACAATGTAATTTTGATGACAGTATGTTTTTAAGAGAAAATGTTTATGATAATTGAAATTTGAGATTAAAAATATTGCTAAATATTAATTTTGATTGAGCATTTCATTGTTGTTGTGTGTTAGATGACCGTGATCAAACTGTTTATAGTTTCTGGAATGAAGAATTTGATTGAATAAAATATGAGATTGATGACAGAAGATAATTTGATAATTTGGATATTAAATGGTATGGATTATTATGTAATGCACTATGTGATTGGTTTTTGATGACAAAAAGATGCCCAGACACAATGATGACCTAGAATTGAAAATTTAATAATAGTATTGAGGTGAATATAGAATGATGCTTTGAGTTGTAAACATGAAGACAGTATAATTGTATGTTTGCATAATGTTGTTTTAGACTTCGTAATTTTGATGACAAAATGTTCTTTAATAGAAAATATTTATGATAATGCAATTTTGTTTGAGAATTTTTTTTGTAATTATTATTAATGTTGTCATCATTATGAATGTTTGCAAAATGTTCTTAAATAAAATATTGTTAATACTAATTTTGTTTGAGAATTTCATTAATTTTGTGTGTTTGATGACAATGGTACAATTTTAATTTGTTTGATGACAGAATGTTGCTTAGATATAATTTTATTTAAGGATGATATTTTAAATTGGAATCCTGATGATAATATGATGCTTGGATAGAATATTGATTAGAAACGAAGTTTCTTAGATTTTGACAGAATGTTGAATTAACCTTAGAAATTTGATGACAGAATTTTAATGCTAGCATAATATTGCTTGGAATTTGAATTTTGATAACATGATGATCCTTATACAATATTGTTGTTTAAAATCGGAAGTTTGATGACATATTTTTTATGGATGCATAATGTTACTATAGAATTTCATTTATGATGACAGAAATTTGATGGATGCATAATGTTGAAGAAAATACTTCAAAAGAGGCACAAATTGGTCAAGAGATTTGAAGTGAGGGCGCTGAATGGATTCCAATACCAAGTGATTAGAGGAGATTTCTATAGAGAAGCAACAATGAAGAAGAAGGTGCAATATAAGTGGACCCATTGGACACAACAGAAACTCATGCATGAACAAAATACAAGAAGTCAGAAGTACTCCATTGGATCTTGAAAATTTTGTTTATAAAAATATATGTATGCATATACAACTTGCATTTCTTTTGGTTCAGCAAAGTTTGGATGACAATTTACATTCTTCTTATTATTAATAAATGATGGATTATTCTCAACATATATTGAATAATAGTTCATAGTTCCAAGCATTATTAATTGTTGACAACATATGAACATTGATGACAGATGAAGGTTGATGACAGTTCAATTACTGAATCCCCACAACACTGTCACCAAGCTTTATCACAATTGAATGAGAGGCAAATGAAGCACGCGTAGCGTGCTTCATAAGATTAATATAAAAAGACAACAAGATTAGACCATTTAATAGACTGTGATAATAATAATATATCTTGATGACAGTATAAGAATCCAACTATTATAGAAGAAAATGAACATTGATGACAAATGAAGGTTGATGACAGTTCAATTACTGAGTTGTTTTAGACATTTAAATAGGGCAATAAAAATTTAACATTGAAAAAAGAAATGAACAATTTAAGACAATAGAATATAGATGACAAATGAACAAAAGAAAAATATCTAAAACATGGAAAACAAAGAAGAAGATTTTAGGGATTGAAAGAAAAATAGATAACATGGAAAACAAATTATGATATTTGAACAAACTGGATGACAATACAACATTGGATGACAGAACATAAAAAAAAGGATGACTAAATAATTATATAATGATTGATCAAATATAAAGCAAAAAGAAGAAGATTTTATTTAACTTTCATCACTGAAATAACAATACAAGCAAATTGTCATCATTACAGCAAACTGTCATCATACAGCAAACAGTGTCATCTAAAATCCAAAACCAAGCATATTATCCAAACTATCTTGTACATATCAAACCAAACATATTGTTTGCTATAGACTTTCCCTTCGACAAAAAAAATCCAATACAAGGACTTGCTGATTTTTTTTCTGTTTTTTTCTTGCACGGGAGCCAACTTGGGTATTTTCTCATTAGTTACTTGAAAGAAATAAACTTGCTGTTCTTTGTGTGCCTTAGAGCTCCGTCTTTGTTGGTGAAGGTTATGTATGTTGTCGCAACGTTTTGGTCTTTGTGCACATGTAGATGTCGATTTCCATCCCTCTACGCAACCAGCCGCTGAACAAGATGTTGTTGCACAATTTTTTGCTGCATATTTCACTGCTGCACAGCCAGCAGCTGCACGTTTCACTGTTGCACAGCCAGCAACTGCACATTCCACTGCTGCACAACAATAAGGAAAACAGAATAAAATTGTCATCAACAAAAAAAGGACAACAAACCCTTTATTACTACATACAAGATACTATAATCAAATCTCAAAAAATTTAGATAACTACTGTCATCGAATTCAAACAAAAAATCAAATATAGAGCACTAAACTGTCATCAAGGAGACCTAATTTTATTATTAGAACAACATGATAGAAATTTGATGACAAATCAACATTGTCATCAACAAGAAGAAAAAAAACAAACAAATCCTTCATGACTATACACAAGATACTGTAATCAAACCTCAAAACTTTTAAATAACCAATGTCATCAACCTTCAAACAAAATCAAATAGAGTAATAAAATTGTCATCAAAGAGACCTAAAATACTATATTTGAACAAAACATGATAGAAATTTTGAACAACAAACATAATCATACAAAGAAATGATTAAGATCATAAAAGCTTTAATACGGCATACAAGATACTGTAATCAAAATCTCAAAAACCTTAAATAACTACTGTCATCAAATTCAACAAAAAATCAAATATACAGCACTAAACTGTCATCAAAGAGACCTAATATAAATTATTAGAACAAACATGATAGAAATTTGATGAGAAATAAACATTGTGATCAACAAGAAGAAATAGACAAACAAATCCTAATATAGAATATTTTGTAATCAAATCTCAAAAACTTTTAAACCCATCAAATGTCATCAACATTCAAAACAAAAATTAAATAGAGCAAAAATATTGTCATCAAAGAGTACTAAAAAACTGTATTTGAACAAAACAAATTGTCAATCACATTGCCATCCACATTTTCGTCCACATTTGAACAAAACACATTGTCATCAATATTGTAATGCACAAAAAATAAAATAGAGCAAAGAACACTGTAATCAAGGGAAAACTATCTCGATGACAAACACATTGTCATCAACAATAGTATAATACTTAGATCTCACTAAACAAATTGTTCTCAACATAAAACACAAACAAACACATTGTCATCAAAACAAAAACCAGATGACTAAGCAAACTAACTATCATCAACATCAGTTTATATAATTGTACTCTAAAATAGTAGAATATTCAAGTGAAAACCATCTCGATGACAAACATATTGTCATCCACAATAGTATAACAATGACATCTCACTAATAAACTGTCCTCAACATAAAACACAAACAAACGCATTGTCATCAAAACAAAAACCAGATGTATAACCAAACTAACTGTCATCGAAACTACAAAACTAACATAAATTACACGCAAATAACAATAAGAAAGAACAAAAAAATAACTAAATACCATAAATATGATGACAAATACGAAAATTAAACAAATAAAACTGTAACCAACACATGCAAAAGGACAAACAAGTAAAAAATCAAAGAGATACAGTAAAAAAAGTGCAATTCGCAAGCAAAACACACAAAACAAAACTGTAATCAAATCGAAAAAAGCAAAATCGCACCCAAAATCAAACCGTAAAACCTAAAAACACAAAACAAAAGCAAAAACTGAATTAAATACATACTTGTGACTGATTGTGGATGAAATTTGGTCGAAATACACACAGAAACAAGAGGAGAACAACTGCATTACAGTAAAACAACAAAACATCGATCAAAACCCTAATTTCTACAAAAATAAACCAAAAATCGAAATAAAAAGTACCTGGAGATCGTGCGTGATGATAGAAGCTCGAAATCGAAGAGAAACAACAAGAAATCGCGGCCAAATCAAGCGGAATGCTTGGAAGAGGAAGGAGGCGTGAAGAGCGTGAAAGAGGAACGAGGAGAAATCGTGAATGGAAAGTGGAGAGAATTTAATTAGGGAGGGGTATATATATTTTTCTATTAAAAATTTAATTAGAAAATGGGAAGGGTTAGTTACCACTTTAAATTGGAAGGCATGTTATATTACACTCAAAGAGTGCAATAAGGGGCAAAGGGCCCCGTTTTGCGTAAAAAAGGGCGAGATATTTGGGCTACAAAGATGGGCCTATTTTTATTGGGCGTTTTATTTCAGAAAAGGTTTTCCTTTAAAATTCTCGGCTGCTAGAAACAATATTTGTCCATGACTTGGATCTTGCAGAAAGGGAATGACTTATTAATGCCAAATTACATGTTGAAATCAACATCCTTTTTACAAGGAAATTCTGCTCAAATAACCAACAGAGACATCACAAACTAACTCTACATCCTACTAAAAAGCCGGCTTAAGACTTTGGTGATTCCCTCTTCTCCCATTGCCAAAAGCTGCTCTAAAACATCACCAAAACACACCCATCTCACTTCTTAAGCCAACCCAACAAGCTTCTCACTTATCTCCCACACCTTTCTCGCCTTCTCCTTATCACTCGCCTCCTGCGACAGCTCGTTCTCGAATGAAGACGACACATTGTTCCAGCTCCAGTATACACCCGACTTTGTCAATGTTGGGTCACTCACAACCTACACATATGTACCAGATATCTCAAATTTTCTGATCCTTAAAGTAATATATTTTATGAGTTGCATAAGATTTATACCTGAGCAAGTCTCTTTCCGGATTCTTCTTCAGAGACATATCCCTTAGTGATATACTTCTGGAATGGCGGGAAGAGAGTCCGAAAGAGAGGAATATGTTCTCTGAACAAGCCAGTTGTAGCAATGCATCCAGGATAAAGAGAAGCGAACGTGATGCCCGTTTCTTCATGGTAACGTCTGTGGAATTCTTGCATTGTGAGCATGTTGCACACTTTACTATCTTTATATGCCTTTGCTCCATCAAAATCTCCTCCATCAATCATGGCTGAGCTGTTCATCCCATTCAATCCTCCTGCTAGCCCTCTCATGTCCCCTAGATTCGCCTTTGGTGGCACATTTCCCGCCAATGTGTTCGTGTTACCTACAAGAAAAGAATACATCAAGCCACAATTCTTGAGTATTTTTGAACTTTTCCTCTCTTTCTTTTGGAATTATCCTATGTTTTAGGAAAATGTAAGAATTTTACCAGTAATTGATCCAACAATGATCAATCTTCGTGAGGGGTAATCAGATTTGTTCAAATCGTCGAGCAATAGGCGAGCAAGCAAGAAGTGGCCAAGATGGTTAGTGGCAACACTAATCTCAAAGCCTTCAGCAGAGTAAGTTGGCTCCTTAGCAGTAGGAAAGTATACAGCAGCATTACACACTAATACATCGAGAGGACGTCCGGATTGCTTGAAGCTGTTAACAAACTGCCTCACACTGGCTAATGAAGCAAGATCAAGGTGCATTATGGAGTAGTTCTCTTTTGCCATTCCAGCTGATTTTGCTGCTTTTTCTGCCTTTAGGAAATCCCTGCAGGCCATGATTACGTGCCATTTGCCCGTCTCAGCTAGCGCCTTGTAAAAATAAAACATTTTTAGGCAAAGATATTGTGAATAATACAATCAAGATTCATGTTTCTCTTAATACCTTTGCTGTGGCAAGACCAAGTCCAGAGGAGGCTCCTGTGATTATGACACTGCCTTTTCTTAGAGTCTTTTTGCCTTCTGATGTACGGTTCGATGATGGGGTTGCTACCGTGGAGTTTTGAGCTCTGATGGCTTTGTTGGATGCCTTCCTTTGGCTGATTTCACTCTGGAATTTGTAAAAAAAAAGTAGTGTGAATAGCTTTGACAGGAAAATCATGCTTCTGTTGATATGCACACAAATAGACAGCTTATAAGTAGAGGTGAATCTTCTGCACAATGACATGAAGTTTGTGTTCATAGATGGAAAACTGAACTTAATTGATGGAAGGGGTTATTTTATTTTTACTTTTAACCATTTATTTAATCTTCCTCACAAATAATTGTCTTTTGACATATTAATATTATCCATTTTTCAATGTATCACTCCTTTTTAATGAAAAATAAACTGAAGTTAGACTGTTTCATTGTCAAGGAAAGAAACTAAGCTTTCAATTGAGGGCACTTTGATACACTAAAAACAATATTAGTTAATGTATGTCTGAAATCTAAAAAAACAACTATAGAAAAAAATTCCCAACATTGTTCAGAAGTTTAAAAATTGGAAGCAAGTCAAATTATATATTAAGCTGAGTTTCAGTTCAGAGAACAACATTGTATATTAAGCTGAGTTTCAGTTCAAGTCAAATTATTGGAAGCAAGACATATAATTCCAGGTAATTTCCCAATTTCACAGCTCCACAGCAAAGTAAAATGTTAAAACAAGTGCATATAATTACAGTTCTTAGTAGTGTAATTTACCTTGCACCTCAAAGCAGAGGAGTTGAAATCAGATTTAGCAAAATCAGAGAGAGACACTCCAAAGAAGTTAGACTCCTTGAAACATGCATTTGATTTTCCCTGGAGTCACAATTTTAAACAAAAGTCAATAGCAAGAACTGGAAAAATAAATACTGTTAAAAGATTCTAGAAACTTCGAATACACCATAGAACAAGAATGCACCTTGGAGAAAGCAGAAGGAAGCAAAGTTGTAGCTTGTAAAGCCATGGATACCAACAATGCTAAAAATATCACACTTGAGGAAAGATCTAAGGTGAGTGAGAGTAGAAGATGAAGAGTGTTAAAAGTGTGGCTTCTATATTTATAGGATGAATGGAAACCTCAAATTTTGAATTCTAAAAATAGAGGAAACAAATTATGAAAAATTAACTATCTGTTAGGATATGGAAATGAAATAAAGATAAGATAACTTTTATTGGATTTATGTGTCACTTCACTCTATAGTAGCCAATCAGTGGCCAAGCTTTAGATTTTCATCCACAGAAAATTATTATCGTTTTCCTTTTTTCTTGAATAAAAAAAGGGGACCATGGTGGACCCACTGACCTGATAGTGAGGAAGATAACGGATATTTTTTGGGGGTCATGGGCAAAGAGTAACTTTACTTTGGCTTTTTATTAACTGCAGAAGAATGGGAGGGTTGCTGTTTTTTATCTCACTGTCTATTTGCACTTTTTTTCGTTGCAGGCCTAAATTCGCGCGGAGCTAGGGGTCACGCGGAGTTACGGAATGGACGAATTTATAACCCACCAGAATACCTGAAAATTTTGTAAAAAATTAGGCTGAAAAGCTGACAAATCCTAAATCCGTCCGCTTTTTAGCTTTTAAAAGCAAGCGGATAAAGCTGACGGATTTACAATCCGCCGGGTCGGTCGGAGCTCAGCTCTGCGCGAAGCTCAAATTCGCCGGAAAATCAAAACGGTCATTCGACCTGATTTTCCGTCCCATCTCAGTGCAAATAGGATCCGCCGTTTTTATTGTTCGGTGGCTTGTGATAAGATATTATAATGAGATTAATTTTAGAAATGGATTGACAACAAGAATTGTCTAGAATGCAAAGACACTTGTACTAATGAAATGACTTCTACAGAAGCTATGCCGAACATGAATTAATGATTTTAAACTATTATAAATGATTATAAGCAGTGCCGAACAAGGCCTAAGTATGAGGAGAAGCAATTCTGAAATCTGCAGTTTCTGGATCATTGGCCCATACATACGCATTATACAAGTCTTATATTGTTCTAAATCAATAGACTCAAGTCAATCAACATACCAACCAGGCAATGAATATTAAGTTGTTCTAGTGGTTGGATACTGAACTTTTTTGAACGTTCTATTTAGAAGTGCCGAGCTGAATTGTTGTCTGAGATGTGTAAAATGACACTAGTATTAAGAGGATTCTCTACCCCTTTATGGACTGCTATTTCTCGGTATGAATGAAGTGAATCTGATGATCAAATCTGGTATGAACAAAGAGAAAAACTCACCATAATATACCGTATCAATTTCAACTTTGATCAATATTGAATTAAATGACTCGCCCACAACTAACAAAACTACTGTATTTTAAATGGTGAATAGTACGGAATATAAAACTATAAACTACTTGACCGTTGTATTAATAGTTAAGCACATGATGCACAAGATTCATATTCCTCCCAACATGTTTAAGTACTTAAGTTAAGTACTTAGTGGGTTTCAGTTTTGTTGTTCCCTCTTGCGTCAACAAAAAAAACACGTGACAGTAACCAAACTTATCATTTTCTACTTGCAATATTCTTGCATAAACCAGCAACTAATTTAACAACACAAAAAACCACTGCTGCCAAAAAAATCATTTCATTTTCATTTCTTCGTAAAAATCTACATTTCTAATTACATAAATTTCATTAGATTTTTTCAAATCCAGGCTGGTTCCTCTCTTCCCTCTCTTTTTTCTTTGTAAGATAGTATATTCGTTCCCCAAGTGCTCAAGCAAGAAAATAAAAATACTCACTAAAATTACAAATCCCACCCCAATTTTTTCCTCTATACACAAATTTGACACTATATCCGAACAGGCAAACCAAAGTTCTGGAAAGTTCTAATCTCACCTCGAATTCCAGCAGTAACAATAACCATACTCCAAGCTGACCTGTCATGAGTAACTCCATTAGAGAACTCCAAGCTTTTCCTTGGACTCTGGTTCTTTGTAGCCAGAATCAGCTTTTCTTCTGGCCATGTCGTCCTCATCCTGTCAAAGAAATAACTGTTTGTCGGCCCAGATATGGGCCCACGAAACGGACTACTGCCACTGGACAACTCGCCAGCTGGCGATGGAGGAGGATGATGGTTCGTTGAGAATTCATCCAGGCTCGTTGTACCTAACTCGTCTCTTGAGCAGGGTCCGTTCGGTGCTGAAGGGGGGTCACATACACCGGGCCAAGGGATTGACACTGAAACGTCTTGACAATAGAAGTGCTCGTATGAACGAGTCGTGGTTAGGCCTTTGGTTTTACCGGGGCGTGACCCGCTTTCATGTTTCCATATATAGACGTGGGAGTCTTCGCTTGCACAAACTACATACTTCCCGTTTTTCGTGATGGAAGCCGAAATTTGGCTATTCGTGTTACGAAAACCTGGAAAAAGGATGAACAGAAAAATTTGATCAATATTACAACATGATAGGTCCCAAAAAGAAAGCAAAATAGTTATTGGTGGTGGTCAAACAACCCGACATTAAAGCATTTCATGCACAACTTCATTATTGTTATCAAATGAGTAATGATGTACTGTTTAGCTGATTGCTAATTATAGCCAGGGAGCCCACTGCTCCAATGAGAAAACACAGATGGATTCCCTCATATCATATCCATTTTCTATGAACAAAATATCGGGATGCAAAAAAATTTCGTTTCAGAATTACTCCTTTCAGCCATAATGAAAAAAATGGTGAGTTAGGTAAGGGTTCAGTCATCTACCTTTAAACTTATGGATCAGATCAACGCCATCAGCAACACGAACTCGTGAATCAGCAGATGTTATAAGCACTTCTGAAGAACTTCCTGGTGTAAACTGTTTAGTAAATAAATAAATTAGCAAATATTGCAACTTTGATGCATTTAAACAAGAAGGATTTTCAAGGATGGATATCTGACCTGAAACCCAGTTATTTTCTTCAGATGTGCTTTCTTTTTCTTGTTTTGCAGATTGATATGAGACCTTTGTTGCAGTTTATTTTCTAATTAGCAAAAGAAATAAAAAAATTCAATACGACTATTACCTACACGATCATGAACCACATTCAACAGACAGAAAATTAGAATATTACCAGATGTGTTATATACGCGACAGCTGCCCTTGTAAGAGCCAACTAATGCACCCTTCAAGAACAAAAACGGAAAAACTAAGGCAAAGTATCATAGAAACAGAGTATTTATTCTTCAAAATAGAAGCATCCAAGTAATCACGATGAATGTAAGAAAGATGAAACAACCTGGCCATCTGGTGTGTAGCAAGCAGCAGTTACCATCTCATGCATATCATTCCAGTCAACAACTTGACCTTCAGGAATGCTCCAAATGCGGACTTTGGCATCTAGAGATCCACTGATAAAATATCTATCATCAACAGGATTAAACTGGATGCAAGTTACTGCACCGAAGAATGGAAAGGATAAAAATGTCAGGACTATTTGGTGAAAAAGGGGAAGAATATGGCTGAATCTAGAAGGATAGGCTCTAAATAGAAGGAATTTCCGGTTATCTAACTACTGATCTGTATTTCATAGTAAAAAAAAAGTAGAGTTCAACATATCATGACACTCATTGATCTATTGATATATAATTGCCCTTAATGAGCATACGGTTTAGTCTTAATTACGTAACATAATACTAACCATAATCATTGTGTGAAAATATTTTCAAGCAAGTCTTGCTCGACAAGTCCCAGAGTCGTACAGTTTTGTCCATTGAAGATGAAAGCAGAAGCTGAAAAATAGTGACCGTTAGATTTTCAACAACAGTCTCAGAGGAAAATTTCATATATATTAGTACTGAAGTATCCAGCTTCACACAACACAGGTCACAGAAAACCAGGAGCTAAAGAATCCAAATGAAGGTATTAGACAATTAGAAGTTAAAAAAACAACATTTTTTGAAAGGAAAAGATTAGAGCTGTTATGATTTACCATTCTAGCCCTAGGGAAACAATTTGTAGCAAAGAATGTACTCAATCTTACACTAATTTGACTTAAGGCATCTCCAATGGCTTGCTATAAATGGAGATAGCAAATTTATAGCAAAATCAAACACCAACTGACAATGTTTAGAGAATGGAGAGAATAGGTGTTGAGTTTCATTGAATGAATTGATCAAATTACAGAGACTCAAGCTTTATAGAGCAAGGTTTTGTTCAGCAAGAAATTGACAGCTCACTAACAAAACTACAGCTCACTAACTAACTTCTAACAACTTTTGGAGAGAAGTTCCTATGCTACGCAGTACATGAGTGATCATGTACATCTCTATCACCAACAACAAGCTAAAATGACAAATAATAAGAATATTCTTTTAGAGATGCTTTATTTCTCCATCTTGATTGCTAAATTTGGCAATCCAAATAGCAAACCAAGTGTGTGTGGTCCACTAAAAAAATATCATTTCTTTAATAAATTGAAAATTGAAAGAGTGAGAAATTGGTGTTACACTTGAAAATAGCAAAATTATAGCAAATGTTGTTGGTGTTACACTTATTTGCTAAATTAGCATTTGCTATAATATGTCATTTCAACTTGCTATAATCCTAGTTGGCTTTCTAAATTTAGCAAGCCATTGGAGATGCCCTTATAGAGAACGGTTCAGTGAAGTGGCTAACCAATTCAAACTCCCAACTTTTCTCACATCAGCTTAATATACAATCTAGGTTCCGGTTACACCTCTATAGTCTACACTTGTGGAAAAAATATACATTAAGTTCGAAACTGCAAATAAAATACAGCAAAGACAGTGATCTAAGCCATTCTCATTCTATAACTTCTTACTTATCTCAGTCAACAAATAGATATGATTTGACACCAGAACTTGAATGAACTAGGCCTCACAAAAAGAAAGTTCATCCTAATCCCTATTGTATATTTCACAAAATTCTCAATACTGATTTCATATCAAGACTTCAAGAAAGCATTACTCAAATATTCTTACATAAATATAATTGCAATTGAAGTTATTTTCAAACACACAATTCCTATTTTCTGTAGATAAATAGCCTCAAAATTGAACACTTTATAAGTAGAAAGTCATATCATAGAAAGCCAACTACTATCATCTATAACAAGTCAAGAGAGGAAATTTTACTTGCTGTAAACTAAAGTTTTCCAAACAAAATCATTGCAACCTCATGTTAAGCCAACTAACCTGAGACTTAGACCATGAGAGATCAAGCACATCATCAATATGTCCCTGGAATGAACAGAATGGTTTTTCTGATAGCCCAAACACAGTATCCGGAACCACAATGTGATCCAAGCTCATCGACTTTCTGCTAAAAGACGTCCTTCCCCGTCTCTTCCTCTCCGAAGGGCTTCCCGAAACAGGAGAAAATGAGTTTGGTTCAGGCGACCAATTAGTCAAGTTTACAAGGCTCAAGCTTGAATCATCTCGTCTATCCATCAACAATTCACCTTTCCTTTCTGATTTCACCACTTCCCAAACATGAATCACACAATCCTCTCCAGCACTAGCAAGGTACCTTCCATCCAAACTAAATTTGATACTCCAAATCGACCCATTATGAGCCTGAATTTCCTGGCTCTTGTAAAGTCCACTCAGCTCCTTCACTGACTTCCCATACTGTCGAACTCGGACTCTCTCTGGCCCATGAAAAACCGCATCCTGGCTATCATCTGTAGCAGAGCTAGACCTTCTCCCTCCTTTCTCTGATGAAGTATCTCTCTCATTGCTACTGCGCCTCTCCTTGTGTCCAGTAACACTGGTAGCTACATTCTTAATGGTCTTAAGCCAGCTCACTCTCTTCTTCGATCTCGTTCCATTCTCCCCATTTCCGTGTGCATTTACATCCATACTATCCTTACCTTGTTGCTCCTGGACGTTATGCCGCCTCATGAGCTCCTGAACAATGGGGGAGTTCCCAACACACATCTCGAATTCTTCAATTGTGAATTGTCTCCCTGTACCAACCTCCCTAAGCTTATTCCACATCCCATCTTCTCTCACCTCATTGACCACGAATTCCTTCCCTGTGTCAAGATTCTTGATAGTACAAATCTGAGCACTCACATCAAGTAAAGCAGAAATGCTGGGAATCTCTTGATCATCAACAACAGCAACAGCATTTGGAGCATGATGGGGGTGGATCCTGGAGGTGCGAGTGTCAGATCGGGAGGGAGTAAGGTCGAAGGCGTCATAATCGGGGTTACGGCGGGAGAGAGTGGGGTCGGAGGAGAGACCGAGAGCGCGGAGGAGGCGATCGCGGCGTTGCTGTAAGGAGGCGGAGGAGAAGGCGGCGTCGGAGACCCAAACGTCGTAGTTGCGGGAGGAAATGGGGAGCTTAGAGGCGGGGTAGCGGTGACGGCGAGTGTGAGGCGGGGAGTTGAAAACGACGTCGTCGTCTTCGGAGGCGGAGGTGGAGGAATTGGAGGAGGAGAGGATTCGATCGAGGGAGTCGTGGAAGGAATCGTTGTCTTCTGGATCTTGTTGTTGTTCGTGGTCGGCTCCGGGTCTGCTCATGGTAAGGGCATTTTCCAATGCCCAAAGCCCTAGCAGAGCCGGTGGCCGGAGTGAGTGAGTATGTATCAACAAGAGCGGGGAAATTGGAGATCGGAGGGATGGGGAAGAAGATGAAGGATTGGGATTAGAGGAAGGAGTAATTGGAGATCCAATGGAGAGAGGAACGAAGCCCTATGCAGTTCGTGCAGATTACAGGGAAGCAAGCAAGCAACGGAGAGAGGGAGAGAGAGAGAGAGAGAGAGGAAGGAGGAAATACGAATTTGTCAGTGAAGCGTTGATTATGCACTGTGTAATGTGTATGCACAATTATTTATTCTTCATATTAGGATTCTTCCAACTAGGAATTTGTCGCCCTCGCGTAGGGCCGGTTTTTAGTCTTCTATAAAATTTATTTATATTATAGAAAAAAAATTATAATATATGTGAAATGAATAATATTACGTCTTATTTCAATATTCTGACATCTTTATGTTATTAACAGAGGCCACGTGGCTCAAATGTATCGGCGATGACTGTAATCCTTTAGTCGTTCACCCATAATGAGTGAAGAGATATATGTGTTTCGGTTAATAGGAGGGAAAAACAGAGGCCGAAGAAGATTAGAATTGTTTGCTTGAGTATTGAATTTCGATTTAATAGAAGGTGTTTACTTTCAACAATCTCACATATTTCTCTTAGTTGGTCTAAAATTTCATTATGCATTTCATATATCATATTGGTTGACTTTGAAATAGCGCTCTTTTAAATGTATAAGATACTAAATAGTAGTATAAACCATTATACTTGGTAGTATAAGATAGCGCTTTTTCATTATTTTTATGCAATTTATAGGATTTCAATATTATAAGCTATAAATCATAAACAATAAGATACTACTTAATAATATAAGTATAAATATTGAAATCTGAAATCAAAAGCACTAATAAAATATGAAATCTGAAATCAAAAGCACTAATAAAATTATTAGTGCATTCCAACTTGCTCTTGCATAAAATCTGAAATCAAAAGCACTAATAAAATATGAATTATGAAGGCGGTATTTGTTATAAAAGCATAGGTATATAACTAATTGTAATCACTTTTCAAACTGTTATCCGTTACAAAATATTTTCTCTCTTTCCTTCTGTCTATCTTTTCCTCTAATTAAGCTTTGTCAACGAAGCTTTGGAGATCAATAGATTCTATTGATTGATTACATTGTGTAAGGCCATTTGAGTGATCGATCGTCCTAGCTCATTCTCTTTTGTTTCTGTCTGTTCTATTGATCTTTCTGTCTACTAAATCTCTTCCGCAACAATGACGGTGAGTTGCAAAATCCTCCAGGTTGGTTTCTTCAATGAAACTCTAATTCTTTACATTTCTTAACACAAATAATACATATCCAAACCATGATGACAACAATAATATCCTGAAATCAAAATTGGCTCAATGCTATCACCAAAAACCTCTAAATTCACACAAACCAATGCCTAAATGAAATCCATCTAATCAATATGACCAATGTGAGTAAACCCAAAGATCAACCCCTTTCAGATTCAGCTGCAACCTAAAATTTCCAATTTTCAATGGTCCAATTTACTCATAAAAGGTCCAATTTACTCATAGTGCCAATTAGCATAAACAACGAATGAAAATATTAAACCAGCCAGAGGTTAGAGGAAAAGATAGGTAAATCAAACCTGATACTTTGGCTGGTACAAAACAATTTGTACATACATGGAATTTGAGGAATTTGACAATGCTCTTGGCGGAAGAAACAACCAGCACCGACAAAATCTGCTGCAAAACTCAAACCTAAATAGAAGATGTTGTCAATAGACAAAAAAAAGAAACATAATCTACTACAAATTAGAAGCAAAAACAGAAGTTGCTGCAAATCCGAAGCAAAACAAAAGTTGTTGTTGGCTGCTCGGATGACAAAACTTGTTGCTAGTTGTTGCAAAATAGAAGCTTGCTGCAAAACTGTTGCAAAACATAAGTTGTTGTTGGTTTTTGCAAAAAGAAGCAAAGAATAGAAGTTGTATAAAAGAGATGCAAAATTGCTGCAAAACAGAAGTTGTTGGCTGATGAAAAACATGAACTAAAGACATAAGCTAAAAATACATAAGCAGTTGTAAAGGATAAAAGCTTGTAATGAATGAAATTGCCCAGCTGAACAAAAATGGAAAAATAGAACCAAGGTAAGTATTAGATGCAACACATATGAGAATTTCATCCAAAAAAATAATAATTGAAGTAAAATCAAAATATTCCCCTGGGTATTTAGTAATTACTGTGACCTTCTCAACATAGTGTATGTCTCACCAGAACCACTTGCGCCTCAAGAGAGCATTGATCCATTCCTACCTTCAAATACAGTTGCCAATAATCCTACAGGCCTGCAAGCAAAGTTCAACCACACAATTTTATTACTTGCCCAACTTTCTTCAGTTTTTCCAAATCATTTAAGTAGATGGGTTTCATTAAAAAATTAGACACGCCTTAATTAACGGAGATCCTACAAATTATATTGATTCAACCTTACTTTGGATGTACACCCTCATGTTAAATGTATTCACAATTAGTAAATTATGTTAGTGACTGGGGAGCTGAACTTGATAAAGATATGTGCAAATGGAAAGTTTGTATTACTAACTCTAAATTCTAAATCAAATCCATCACCAATTTGACAAACTTGGGAAAAAGGAAAAGTGTGATAATAATCTAGTCAATGGGTGTTTGGCAGAGTAGTCACAAACCTTCTGCTTCTGCGATGTTAGCTACAGCCTGAAACAATTCCAGGCCTTTGGTGAAACTCTTCACTTTCCATGTTTGACTTAGTTTCAGCTTACCCTCTTCATTCACCAAATCCCATCCGGGAACCTAAAGATGCACACAAACCAGAAAATAATATGAAGAGTATTATGTCACTGCCATTCACACATTAAGTTGTACTCTCTTCGTTCTTAGATAAACAGATAAATTGACCTTGGTAATGAAGTCCTTGGCCACATCTTCATTCATAGACCGCAAATCCTTTGAATTGCACGGAACACATTTCTTCGACGCCAAATCTAACCAAGGAAACAAATTTATCATAAGATAACCCAACATTTTTTGCAAGTTTTATTCAGAAAGGGATTACTGTTAGTATCCTTATTCCTGTAATGATACAAACAGTACCACTACTGCATATATATTCTAAACATAGAGAACCTTTCCTCTATGATACAAACACAGGTAAAGTTACCTGTGTTTTTGTCATTGAACCATGCCCGAAAGGAAATGAAACCTAACACAACGAAATCGGTTAAATTAATACAAAATTCAGAATGCAGAATTTGAAGAAAAAACAAAAAAGAAACAGAAGACTAAGAAAGAATAAGACTATGACAAAAAACAAAACAAATTAAAGAGCACACACAAATGAACACTTGGAAATCACATACTAATTCAATAAAAATCTTGGCAAGAAAAGTAGAAACTTGACAATAGGATTTTTTTCATTCCTTTTACAATAATGCCATAACCTGCATTTGATTAGAAAACAAACAATTATTTTAACCAATCAATAATACAAAGCAGTTGATGCAAAAAAGACCAATTCTATTATTAATCCCAATCAAGAAGAGAACAAACGAGGTAGCAATTTAGGCACATCCTAAAAATATATATTCAAAGAGCATTTTGATGATAATCCAAAAAAAAAAAAATCATCGTAATTTCAAGTTAACAATGTTTACCTCAAAGCGACATGTTTTCATCCATCAATAAAAAAACAGTAAATATGTTGAGCACCAAATATATATATAAATAAAAGGAAAATTATTACATACCAAGCTTTGCAAATACTCCATTCTCAAACTCGTCTCTCTCTGTTTCTTAGTCTTTCACTTTGTGCACCACTTACAATTTCCTGCATAAGTCAGTCAAACAATATTAAGGCGAGGAATATACCACTTTTTTTGATCCGTGTCTTCAGCTGAGTTTCATTACGCTAAGTTTGGTGTTGCGCTTTGTAGGGGCTGAAATGATTCACAAAAGAACACCAAGGTGAGGGAATTCCCATAAAAATGGTTTTTCTTTATAACGAAATCTTGTGAATAAACAACAATATCTGACCATGTTCAGAAAAATCTTATGTGTATCTGGATAATCATAGATGCTACTGATAAGAAAGAGTAAAAGATACAATTGCGTTTTGGGTTTTATTGTGCTCACATTATACTACCATAAGTACACATACTATATCGTGAAATTTTTCCTGCTTTGCATATGGTGCAAGTGAGTTCATACTTCAATACAATAAACACAAAGATATGCAAGAAAAACACATTTTTTAGTCCGGAGGATAGATTTGAGGTGTGTATAGCTGTAGGCAGCTCTGATTGAGATCAAGAAGCAAGCAATCAGCTGCAAACCATAGCAGACGTCGAGGTTTTCTTTCTGGACCCGAGTAAGAAAAGCCTCAAATGAATTTGTCAGAACTCGTAGATATCAACGTTCATACATTATGCACATGATTAGACTGTGAAATTACTATATAAAGACTACAAACCTGAAGCAATAGCCCAAACACAATATTGATATGACATTACTCATAGCCAAACAAATACCAGAATCAAACATACCTTCTTCTGGGCTGGTCCCCTCTAAATGACACTTCGACAAACTTGCTTTGAAGAGTAATAATAGCCCACAGTAAAATCACAATCACATCAAATTTACTGCATTTCATCAACACCATATACAAATCATGGATGTAACTGATTGCCACTAACCAGAAGTGAAAGCTATGCTTCAGCAATATTTACATTTAGTTCAAAGACATTGTAGACTTGTGAGTGATTTAAGGCTCCGAGAGATGCAAGTAAGCTCCAACTAACCAAATACATCAGTTCTTATAATCTTGAACTAATCAGCTAGAGTGTTTAAGCAAATCAAACCAAGCGGTACATAGATTACAAATTAAGCATCTATCTAGGGCTTTTTACTGTACATACCTTTGACATACATTTTGAGTCAGAAGCACATGAAAGATAAGTCAAAATCATTTGGCCTGAATGGAATCCATTTAGCATACATTTGAAGGCACATTCTCTTCAAACGAATGTGTGAATGATATTATATAACTTACAAACTTTTTTATCCATTTACTAAAAGACCTGAGACAATACATAGAAATTTTAAATGTTGTTTCCAACGCTTGTATAATCAGAAACAAAATTGATAATGCATGACAACTACCACAGTGACCACACCATGTGAGAAAAAATAAACTAAAAAGACATGTTACCTTATAAGAGTTTCATCATTTTGGCAGTAAGACTATAATTAGGCTATGCGGATGCTTGTTCTTGAATGTAATTGATCATGGTTTTGGTTCGAATAGACTTAAACTAAAAAGACATGTTACCTTATAACAGTTTCATCATTTTTGCCAGTAAGACTATAATTAGGCTATGATGATGCTTGTTCTTGAATGTGATTGATCATGGTTTTGGTTCGAATAGACTTGAATAGACTTGAATTCATCACTACTCATTGATTTTATTGGTGGGAGGGTGCTGCCATTGTTTTGCATATATTGGGATCCAACTCTGCATCCTTTCTTGTACTCGCCTCAGGAAGAGAACAAAAGTAAGCAGTTACTTCCCATCTACAATCTGCAAAACAACATGCTTATATAAATTTCGTTTCTGTCACGTTCAAACAACAAAACTAATTTCATCCACCTCTTATCAAGTTTCTTTCTTTGAAGTTGAATCTCTTCACTCAAGCAACCAAAATAATAGGCATAGTAAAGACCTTCAGTGCAGAAAACAGAGATCTTCCGAGTTTACCCACCCTTTGAAAGAGGCTTAGTAAGGGTCTTTGACACCGAAAGCTTGATAAGAAATGATCTTCATAGAATTCAAGATCAACTTCCTCCACCTTAGACCCATAAAACTGGTTCATCTGAAGCTTGAAGACGAATCTCGACACTGGTAGAAGGGAAACATCAAGATGAGGTTAGGGAAAAACGCCAGGAGCCGCCATCAATTACGATATGTCGTCATCGAGAGGAGGGTGAAACATCGACGGAAGAGGATGAAGCCAGATTCCATTAGCGAGAGGCGGGAGGCGGCGCATGGCTGCGTTAGGGTATTGGAGGAGGAGAGGTAGGGAGGTGGGATGTAGGAAAAGTGGTGGAAACTGAAAAGCTGCGTAAAAAACTGAGTTGGAGTTATGTTGAAAGGAGCCCAGTCCAAGGAAGAGGCCCAATTTCGGCCCAATCTGCAGGATCCGATTACGAAAGATGGATTAAAATGGTTAGTTATTAATGGTGGGGATTAGACTTTATGACCCTAAACATCCAAGTTTTATATATATTAGGATATAGGTCCTGTTCGGTAATACTCCATTTTGCCTATAAAAACTCAAAACATAAGCGAGCTTATTCTATAAATAAGCTACTCATTCAAGCTTATTTGTAAAATAAGCTAGCTTATTATTTTTTTACACGATAATCTCAATTATTATGGCTTTTTTGGAAATAATTGAATTTCATGACTCACTAATCTTATAATTAGCATTAAAATGGAAGAAGGAAAAACTAAATTTGAATAACATTCGGATAGAAGGTAACAACCTCCTTCTCATCAATGTTATTATTGACATCTAGTTTTGATCAAATTGAGAAATTGCTCATTCCGATATTTATATTTGGTTAGACTATGTGTAAGCTGAACTTTTATACCACATTACAGAAGTGAAACTCGTCTAATACTTTTTGTATTAACAAAATATCTTGTCGGTAATCTAGTATATATATAATATTTTCATAAAAATTTGTGTCTTTTTTTTTTTTTTTTTTTTTTTTTAAAGAGGTTAAAACCAGAGCCTCACCCATAAGGTGACTGTCCTTGACCATCCCGACGAATGTCCCTAAAGAAATTTGCATGAGAAGCCATCATGCTCGACTGAAGAAACAGTGGTTTCATAATTCTGATATAATCATCAGATATTACATTGTCCTTATGACAATTAAGGACAATTTTAAGAAAGTGTATATTGGCAACCGGGGTTGCCAATAGGTCTGCAGTCTGATTTGCTTCTCTGAAGCAATGAAATACTTTAACATTGTCAAATGTTGCCAAAATAGTTTGTATATCAATGATAATAATACAAATTTCCCATGGGATCTTCCAAATATTTTTTATGGAATTAATAACAGTGAGATTATCTCCTTCTAAAATGATGTTTTTTACAATTGATCTTCTTTGCTAGTTTGACAGCTGAGAGAGCGCTTAGTGCCTCTGTATGAAGAGGTGAATTTGAAATCACCTTTTTATTGAACAGATCAATTATTTTCCCTTCATTGTTGCGTGCTATACAACATATCCACGCCTCTTGTATAGATCCAAACGATCCATCAAAATTAATTTTAGTCCATTGATCTGGTGGTTTTGTCCAACATTTGTTTCGAATTTTATTTCTATTACGCCTATTCTTCATTTTTGTTCCTGTGGAGTTCATTGTGTTGTTTTCCCAAAATTTGAACTGTTCAAATGCGTTCCTGTAAGGTTCTTTGGTATTGTTATTAGTTCTTCCAAAAACTAAGGAATTTCTATAGATCTATAGTGAGTACCATATATGAATCAAGGCTACTATCATTGTATTATTATTCTGTAGACTGTTAATAATACATTTTAAATTTTCCTGAAATGGACGATCTGTGTGGACATTTTAAATTTTCCATAGTGAGTACCATAAAAATTTGTGTCACTTGACACATTTTGAGTAGAAACATGAATACTCCATTATTATTATTATTTTTCTCTTTAAGATAAAGAGAGTATTTGTTTTGACCCACTACCCCACTCTAATATCTAATATACCACTTTTCCACTAACTCAAACCTACAAGCTCTATTTGTTGAATTAAACCTTTATTACTCGTTAATAAATTCTAAACAAATCTTCATTAGTTTCGAGCACTTTTGTTTTCTATTAGTGACAGGCACTTTACATCCGTTGTTAGGGTTTTGACGTCGTCCGGGGTTGCTCCCCAAGGTGTGGAGACTTTGAGAGATTTAGAGAAGAAACACCCTCATGCTCCGCGCCCTGTCCTGCCTCCTTCTGGTGGGAGTCTTGAGGCTATTTCGGTCTCTAAGGATGTTGTGTTGAGTAAGATTAAAAGTCTCCCTAAAGGAACTTCTTGTGGGCGTGACGGTCTTCGGGCTCAACACCTTGTTGATGCACTTAGGAGAGTTGTTGTTGCAGTTGTTGATGATTTAGCCACCTCAACCGTTGTTGTTAATCTGTTACTTGTGGGTAAGTGTCCTTCTGCCTTAGGTGAGTTTATTGCTAGTGCTCCGCTCACGCCTTTGCTCAAACCCAGGGAGGGTTCCCCCCCCCCCCCCCCCCCCCATTGCGGTTGGTACCGTTTGGAGGAGACTTGCCTCCAAATTTGCCGCTGTTGTGGTTGGGATTGTTGTTGGAACTTACCTTGAGGATTTTCACTTTGGTGTGGGTGTGCCCAATGGGAGTGAGGCCATCCTTCATGCGGTTAACAGGTTGATCGAAGCCAAAGGGAGGGAGTGTCACATGTCTATGCTTCTGGTGGATTTTAGTAATGCCTTCAACTTGATAGACCGGAGCACGTACTATGCTTATTGAGGTGCGACGTCGCTGCCCTTCACTCTCTCCTTGGGTTGAATTCTGTTATATGCACCCAGCGAGGCTATATTATGACGAGTCTACCTTGCTTTCTTGTCAAGGAGTACAACAAGGTGACCCATTAGGGCCTTCGTTGTTTGCACTTACCTTGCATCCACTTGTTCAGTTGGTCAATGAAAAATGCAACTTGGATTTTATGGCTTGGTACCTGGATGATGGGACTATTATTGGGGACACTTCTAGAGTTTCAGAGGCCTTGCATTTGATTATTAAGGAAGGACCGACTATGGGGTTGCACTTAAATGTCGAGAAGAAGGAACACTTTTGGCCTAACCCAGACCCGAGGAGTAGAGATCTCGTGCTTTTTCCTCAGAAGATGGCTCATCCCTTGGATGGAGTTAAGCTCCTCGGAGGGCCAGTCAGTTTAGATGCAACTTTTTGCATTCGCTTGATCAAAGATAGGGTTTCTAAACCCATGAGGTTGGTGGAGGCTGTTGCTGAGCTTAATGACCCTCAATATGGGCTTCTCCTTCTGCGTAGTTGTGTGGGTGTGGGTCGTCTATACTTCTCTCTCCGGACTTGTCCTACCCAAATGCTTGATTCTGCTCTTCTCTCGTTTGACCATGCCTTAAGGAATGCTCTTTAATAAATTATTGTGGCTGATGCTGCTGGTTTTGGTGACTGGTTGTGGCGTTGTGCTACCCTGCCCTTTCTCCTTGGTAGTTTTGGAGTCTATACGGCGCAAGATGCTTCTATGCTTTTGTTGCTTTGAGATTGCAGTCTCTTGGTCTCCAAAACAGGTTGCTTCGCCTCTGTAGTGTCCCTGACTTGGGCTCAACCTGTGAGTTAGCTTTCACAAGCTTTAGAGATTTGTGTAACTTTGATCCTCTTGATCTCTGTCGTGATGTACCAACCCCCCCCCCCCCCCCTTTTATGAAAAAGTTGGCTTCAGTGTACTTTTCTATGGTTGAGAGAGAGTTGGTGAGGCGGTACAACCCTAGTGCTCGTGAAAAGGCTATCCTCATTAGCAACCGTTCAACTCATGCTTTGGATTTCCTGCGTACGCTTCCAATTGAGGGGTTGGGACAGACAATGCACCCAAGACAGTTCAAGTGTGTTCTTTGTTATCGCCTTGTGATTCCTTTGTATCCCGTTGATTTTACTTGCCCTTGTTGTTCTTCCAAAATCATGGATTGTTTCGGGGATCATGTTGTGCATTGTGGAAATGATATTGGCCTTAAATTTCTCCATAACTTGGTCCGAGATGTTTTGGGGGATATTTGTAATCAGGCAGGTGTTGTGGTGAGAAAAGAGGTACCCCTTTGGTTTTTGTTTGAGGAGGGGAGGGATCTTCGGCCAACAGATCTTCATGTCTATTGCTGGGATAGAGGGAAAAATGTCTGTTTGGATGTTACACGTGTTTCTCCCTTCACTAGTGTTGGTGTTGATACTTTTGTCCCTGGAGCTGTTGTTTCAAACATTGTCGCTAGGAAGAAGAAAAAGTATGAATCTAAGTGCATTGACAATGTGATATCACTGAAGACGAAGGAGCAGTTGATACTTTCCCTTGTTCTTCCAAAATCATGGATTGTTTCAAACATTTATGCAGGACTACGTTGGTTCGAATCACAGATATCACTGAAGACGAAGGAGCAGCACAAGACTTGCAAGCAGGTGGGTCGATCGGCCATAAGGAGGAACTGAGCCCTTTTGGGCCTAGCAGAAAGAAGGCCCAAGAAGATGAAGAATAATGAGACATTACTATTTTACCCTTGAGACATTTTCATATTTAAGTTGGTTTTTAGAGCATGTTGCTCAGATTTTGACAAATTGAGAATTATTCATCACTTTTAGTTTTGACGTTGTTTAGCTGTAGCTTTGTTGGATTGAATTCAAGTGGATTTCTTGTGTTTGATTCGACTTGTGAGAACGAGTGTTGGTGGGTCCATATCTCTGCCTCATACGAACCGATCTGGTGTTTGGTGTGTCCATAACCTTATCGTACAAACCTCGAAAGAGCCCTAGGTGGATTCCTTGGGCTAATTCGAGTCAAGCGAGTCTTTATAGATTGAAGACTGAGTCAAGAGAGACGTCACTTGCCTATCAAGTTTGTTTGATCGTCTTCTGCAACGACCTCACGAACCCGCCTTCTACATCGACTTCCTCCTCAACCTTCACCAAGAGAATGTTTTCAGCCTTCTATATTCGATCCTACAGATTCGTCTGCCATCATTTGGTATCAGAGCATAACGAGGTAAAACGTTCTAGTTTTGTATTCCTTTGCTTGAAATTTACTCACTTGGGTGTGTTTTGTCCAGTTCTACCTTAAGTCGAGAGGGTAAGAAAAATTTCGGCCAAAGCCTCCTCAAAAATGTGTGACGAGCGCCAAAGAGGAGAGCGTGACCGAGGGTGCGAGCGGCGGTTCAGTCCGGGACGGCTAACGGCCAAGGCAACCCAAAACCCTAATCCCTTCTTACCCTAACCAACCCATAAATCAAGGGAAGAATGAGTTAGAGATTTTCTGTTAGGATTTTGTGCAACTATTTTCAGAAGGAAATCAGAAAATCTTTTATTAATTCGAATTTTGAAAAGGGAAAACGAGCGGGAAGCGTTTTCGGCTCCCTACCCTTACGGCCGTTCGGCCATTTAAAAAAACGAGCTTTCATTAACCCAACTAGTCGAAGAGAAATCCGGCTAGGGGGAGAACGTTTTAGGCTAGTAGCCTTGTTTCATTTAGGTTGAGCAGGACCCGGGCTAGTAGCCTTGAGAAGTCCCAGGGGTCAAGTCAAGTGAGTCGGGCTAGTATCCTCGAACTCCGCCCCGTCGTTTTCCCGTTCGGGGGCGGCTCTAGAGATTTTTGAATTAATTCTTGCATTTTTTTTGTTTTCTTACGAAAATTTTTGTCCGAAAATTCTTTTAAGAATAATCTCAACCGAGACTTCTTTGGATTTTTGGAAGATACTAATTATCCAGAACCTCATCCTGAGCCAAAACCGAGAGAGAACGTTCTAAAACAGGAAAGCGTGAGGAATTTCGAGCCTAGGGCTGCGAGATTGAACGTTGACCTAATTTTTCTCTTATATTTTAAGTGGTCTAACAATCTTGCAGGAGAAGAAACGAGAGGAGCCGCCAAGATGGCGAGGCTAGGCCCGCTCGGACGGGATCACGCAGATCGAGTCGCGCGCGTCCACGCCTAGTGGGCTGGCCATTTGGGTCGGCCGAGTGGCTGCCTTGCCCTTCCCCATCACTTACCAAAAATACAAAAAAAGGGGGAAGATCTTCTTGTTACCATATCTTGTTATTTGTTTATTTTCTTTTAGGAAAATAGAAGATATTCCTTTACTTGGAAAATAAGTTGTGACCAAGTTGGTAAGATCTTATCTAACCATATTGAGATTTTCTCCTATTTTCTTATTTTCTTTTAATTCTTTTTTTGATATTTTGGATTTTATTTGTTTTCTTTAATTCTCGTAGGGATTGTAATCTTGGAAAGCAAGTCACAAATTTTTGGAGAACTCTTGAAACCCTATAGAGCCGGCCGACCCCCCCTACACCAAAAATCTTCTTCGTTCACATTTTCAAACAGCCATGGTTGAATCAGACTGTGAGCGGGCATCTCCGGTAACTACTGAAATGAAAGAAGCAATGCGAGAACTAGCTAGGCAGATGAAGCAAAATCTTTCGAAAAAACTGAGTACTCTCGTACAAGAAGCGGTAGACCGCAGGCAAGGGAAGCAACCGACAAGAGGGTCGAACAGGCATGTGGTACACGAACCTCTGAATGATGTCGACGATAATAAAACAAGAGACCGTACATTATTTCAGCACCGTGAGCCGACGTCGTATCCAGTCTGGGAAGAGCAAGCCATAAAGTTGACTCCTCTTCAAAGCACTGGAACATTCGGACAACCGGAGTTCAAACAGATGCAACCCAGGGGGGCAATTTCAGAATGCCAATCAGGTTCCCCTAGGTGGCAATTACCGTGGTCAGGTAGCAGAATCCTAGCTATCTTCAGCCGAGACAGGGAGTCCTGGCATATCAGGATTTCGATCAGCAACAAGAACGGCCAGCAGCTCACCCTCAGGCAAAGGTGCAGATCGATCGTTTCTCAGGTACGTCAGATGTGGAAGCCTACATCAGTTGGGAGTCTCGAACTGATCAGATTTTTTAGTTTTGTGAGTACCCGGAGCACACTAGGGTGGCTATGGCCACTATTCACTTTACAGACTTTTCCCTGACTTGGTGGAGAGCGGAGCAGATTGAACGAGAGAATCGTTTAGAGCATCCAGTTGAGTCGTGGGAAGAACTGAAACAGGCAATGAGAAAACGGTTCATTCCAGGCAATTACGTTGACATCGTTCAAGGTCAACCTGAGCGACTTCGGCAAGGAGCTTACTCGCCGGCAGAATATTTCAATCAGCTGAAACAACTGATCGCCAGATCAAACGTATTTTTTCCTGAAAGGTACGTCGTTTCAAAGTTTATCAATGGGTTGAATGATGATGTCAGGTCTATTGTTCGGAATCAGTATTTTGGACCAGAGGCTGCTATTGAGATTGTCATGCACTATGCTACTCAAGTTTTTGAGTCTTTACCTAAGAGACGGCAGCCGGGAGGTAATAGGAGCTGGTCAACATCGACGTAAGGCAGCAACCATCCGTCGGTTTCTGCAGATTCGGCAGGCAATTCGGCGACAAAGACTGATGAACCGCCTAAGGAGGGTACGAGGGCAAGAGATATCACTTGTTTCAAGTGCAGAGATTAAGGGCATATGGCTAGTAGTTGTCCAAACCAACGAGTTGTGCTATTGAACGAAAACGGCGGGTACAAATCAACTGATGAGGAAGAACTCAAGGAGGAACCAAGTGACCAGGTAGATGAGGTGCGTTTTGTTGCTGCTGCTGATGTGAAAGGTGAGTCTTTTCTTTGCATGGCACTACCGTTTGAGGGATCACTGGATTATACTGCAGACACCGGGGACACGCAAGAGGGACCCCTAGATGATACTGCTGGCAGCGGGGATAAGCAAGAGGGCATGGGTGACAATGGGGATCACTTAGAGCTAATGGGAGAGATCATGGAGTGGGAGATGGAGAGGATTGAGCAACGTTTTGACCTTCCACCGATTGATCTAGTGCAGCGTACCCTTGCTCTTTACCACCACATCTTCATTGGTACGTTCCCGGAACCCTTTCTTGCTATTATTGACGGTGGATGTGAGCGAAATGTGGTGAGCACTGTTGTTGTCTCAAAGTTGTCCATTCCCACTTATGATTTGAGTGAGACTATATCAGCGGGTTGGGTTTGTCACGACTTTAACTTGAAGGTGAGTCAGGGAGCTGAGTTCGATATCAGGTTGGATAACTATGTTGACAAGATTCATTGTGTTGTCCTGCCTATTGATGATATTACTATGTTATTGGGACGCCCGTGGAAGTTTGATAGATATGTTCTCCATGACGGGTGCCACAATCAGCACCAAATCTTTCACAATGGTGACCGTTCCCGCTTATATCCTATGAGCAAGAAGAATGTTTCTGTGTTCATCTGTGTGAGTCGTATGAAGGAGAAGGCATGCATCAATCTAGTTCGATGTCATGAGCAACCACGACGTAATTTTCCTCTCCCTCACGACTTCTTTCATGCAACTAGTCTTTCTCCGGAGGTGCCAACTCCTACTCCCCTATTCGGTATCACCTTGTCATCTTTTCTTGCTCGCTAGTCTTTATTTTTGTGATGTCTTGGGGAAATTCTCCAAGATCATACTCATGAGTGATTCAACTACGGATGTGGTGAAGCTGAAGAGGTGCAACCCTCTACAGTTATTCTTTGTGCACTCAGGTCGACAGCTGGACCGTGCAGACTTGCCTACTAGTATCCATTTCTGGGGTGTTTTCGAGAGCGCAAGGTATTTTGTGTTTGTTTCGTTTCCTATTGCAGATTCGAGGAAGAATCCTATTCTAGAGAGGGAGGATGATGTACGCAGGACTACGTCGGTTCGAATCACAAATATCACTGAAGATGAAGGAGCAGCACAAGACTTGCAAGCAGGTGGGCCGATCGGCCATAAGGAGGAACTGAGCCCTTTTGGGTCTAGCAGGAAGAAGGCCCAAGAAGATGAAGAATAAGGAGACATTACTATTTTACCCTTGAGACATTTTCATATTTAAGTTGGTTTTTAGAGCATGTTGCTCACATTTTGACAAATTGAGAATTAATCGTCGCTTTTAGTTTTGACGTTGTTTAGCTGTAGCTTTGTTTGATTGAATTCAAGTGGATTTCTTGTGTTTGATTCGACTTGTGAGAACGAGTGTTGGTGGGTCAATATCTCTGCCTCATAGAACCGATTTGGTGTTTGGTGTGTCCATAGCCTTATCGTTCAAACCTCGAAAGAACCCTAGGTGGATTTCTTGGGCTGATTCGAGTCAAGCGAGTCTTTCTAGATTGACGACTGAGTCAAGAGAGACGTCACTTGCCTATCAAGTTCGTTCGATCGTCTTCCGCAACGACCTAACAAACTCGCCTTGTACATCGACTTCCTCCTTAACCTTCACCAAGAGAACTTTTTCAGCCTCCTATATTCGATCCTGTAGATTCGTCTGCCATCACAATGGTTACAGTTTCATTGCTTTTGCCTTCTCCACTTTTGGGGAGTGATGCTCTCGATTTTTCATCTAAGGTCACACGTGCTGCTCAGGGACACGCTATCAATATTAATATCCGGTCTTTCATTTTTCATAGGTTGAGTTTTGTTTTGAACAAGGGTAATGGAGCTCAGTTAGTGACCAGACTCCCATCAAACTTTATGTAATTCCGTTAAATTATTTAATACTAAAAACAAGATTTTATTAAAAAAAAAAATTTATCTAACATTTTGTGAAAATTTACACATCAAGCTATAAACTTTACATTAAGCAATTCTCATCACTTCTACAATAAAGTACATGAACTTTATCATAGATAGTTTGATGTCGAGGCTTACAATAAAAAGAGGCTTATTCATCTTAGCGTTTTATTACTATATGTTATGGACTTGGTTTCACTCCTCTCTTTGCTACTATTGCCTTTATGGTGTTCTTTTCAATATAAGACATGTATGTTTACTATTTATCGTTTGATAAATTTCTTGTCATTCATTCATGAATGTGTATGTTGCATAGAGTATAGCAATTGATTACTATCCATAATGTCCATGTAGGATTTGTTTTAGGCAATATGGTTATGTTGGAACAATGCAAACTCTTACCTGCTCCCCCTCTTACATCTCATTTACTAATTCATCTTCTCTTCAATATTTACGGATCTCTTTCGATGTTCGTTTGCATCCTAATCAAGGTATGTATTTTAATTTTAGTTTATGTTGTTTTCTACAGTCTTATTTTGTAGGTTATGTGTTCATAAATTACTTTGAATATCCTATATGGTTCCTCCTTTCATTATTTATATTACTCTCCATTCGTTCCTCTATAATTGTCACTCTAGTATTTTTCAGAAAAATAAAGAACTCAATTTTTTTCTCTAATTAAATGACCCTTATTTAATATCCTTGATTAGTAACGTATAAAATGATAATTATTTAAGATTCCAAATCTAGTAATAAACATAGAGACAAATTTGACAAACTCTCGTCAAAATAACTAAAACGACAATTAAATAAGAACAAGGAAAGAATTCTAAAATGACAGTTAAAAGGGAACATAGGTAATATAGATCAAATTGTATAATCACTATATTGCCTAATAAATCGTACCATTACCTGTACTAACCAAATCACCACATTAATTTTTCGCTCAAATTGTCGAAGCTCATTTAGCCTAGTGGAAGAAGTATTAATCTTATCCGCAGATCAGGGTTCCAACCCCAGGAACGATATGACCCTCTCAGTTTAATTGATTGGGTAGGATCCTACCCTTTATAAGGACTTTGCCAAATCAAAAGAAAAATAAATTCACCTCAAATAATATTGAGTAACTAAAACTATAAATATATAGCAGAAGTCTTAAGTCTTAACCTAGGTTATATATATTGGGTTACAAATATAGGTTATATCTTGACCTCAAGATTGAATCTTATTTCTTTTGCATTATGATTTTTGATTAATTGTTGTTGTAATTCAAAATAATTATCATAGGACTTGTTTGGTATTAAAATCTAAATATCGGATATGAGTATTAAGATATGGGTAAGAGATCGGGTATGAATATGAGAAATCGAGTAAGGGTATGGATTTGAGTGATATCTTTGGCATACTCCATTTTTGAGAGATATCCAAACAACACTCTAAAATCATTTCGATATCCATACTTGCTGTCTTGTTTCGGTGGAGTTTCAGTAAAAAAATCTATGGATAAATTTTGTAAACCCTCTAGAAAAAGGGTAAACCTGTCACAAAATTATATAAAGAAAATTCCACCTTAACTCAACCCCACACCTGATATACTTTTCTCATACCTGATATACTTGTTTCATACCTGATATACTGATTTTACCAAAAACATATATGAATAGGATTATATCTCATACTCATACTCGATTACGAAGTGGTTTTGATAAAATCTGTCGTTGAATATTTGCACTTTTGTTAACATTATTCAACATGAGGGAGGTGAGTTTCGGTGTAACGAGTATTGTGGTGTAACGGTGTAACGAGTATTTATCCTTAATGGTATTCGGGTTTGTTAAGGTTGATATTCAACTTTATATAGATTTAGGTTATATATGCAAGAATCGCACTCTCATATGTTTGTGTCTCTATTCAATCTTTTACGCTATTTGTTCATGTTTATTTAGTTGAATATCTACTATATATTAATATAGGTAAATTAAGTTGAATATCAACCTTAACAAACCTGAATACCATTGAGGGTAAATACTCGTTACACCGTTATACCATAAGAGGATGTTACACCCGAACCTAAATCTATTCAACATAATCTCTTCTTTAATTTGTTGTCGATTCAACACAATCTCGATCTTTATGGTGTTTTTTATTAAGAGAAAGTATTAAGCACAATAGCCTTTAATTTGCCGATGTGGAAAATGCATTTATTTATATGATCCGCACATTTTGTGTACTAGAAACGGGCCTCCGCGCGTAGCGCGGAGAAATTACAGTTTTTAATATGATTTAAAGTTGTTTAATAGGCGTCCTAAAATTAGATTGGGCTAATCATATTCACAACCCTTTATGATATAGAATCTAATCTCGACAAAGAAGTCTCTAATCTTTGTTTTATCAAAAAGAAAAAAAAAAGTTTAATTAGTGATTATGTTTTTCCTGAATGTTTTATTAATCATTTTAGCAATTGACACACAACTACCTATGAATTCGTCTCTCCCTTTAAAATCATCACATTACCTAATTAGCTCGGGTGCTTTTTTTTTGCCAAACAATTAGCTCGTGTATTGGTGTTCCTATTTTATTAGGGCTTAAATCAACAGACTGAAACCCGCGTACGGGTCTTGCGTAATTATAATTTCTTAAATGTTTCATAATAGATATTGAAATGATATTATATCATATAATCAAATGAGTTTGATGATTTGTACCTCTTCTCTCAATTCGCCAAATTTTTATATCATTTTGTAATATTATTGTAATATACGGGACATAAGTTTTTAAAAATATGATTTTTAATATTTTTGTAATGTACAGGACAGAAGTTTTTAAATATATGTTATTTGCGTATGCAATTTCTTCAATGCTCTATATGCTAAATTTTTGTTCAAGTCTTGTTTGCAGTATTATTACCAACTCCACAGATTTTGGTATATAAAATAAGGTAATCTATTTTGATTTATTAATAGCCAAGTTGGTGAATATATGATCTATTTTTCTGTCTATAACTCATTACAATTGAATAAACTCGAGGACCAGTTATTAAATGTCATTTCCCCATTGTATACATTTTTGACGTGTTTACTAAATTATCATGCTTGTTGGAAACTGAGTGTAAATGTTTGAAAACAACATGCTAGCATATTGCAATATGTAATATTGTTTACAATTACTAAAATTAGATGCAAACGGCCTCCGATAAGGGCTCAAAGTTTGGTACTAATGACGAAAAATGTAGTTTAGGATAAGTAAAAAGTAAACACTTCAAGCACAAAGAAATTGAAAGAGGAAAAAATGCATACCATATAGTTCACAACAGATCTCCCTCTTTGTATAAATTTAGTAATTGAAAAAGTTAAATCCTTTTACAAAGACACATGATACATGAATTGAATATAGGGAATTTAGATTCTTTGGTAAGTCGGTCCTCTAAACTCTGTAAACCTGCATATTATTTATATATATATATATATATATACTCCATCCGTCCCAAAATATGAGTCTCATTGTACAAAAATATCTTGGATTAAGGCAAATGCTTTAACGTATATAAGTGCATTGGAAATGATGAATGTAAAATATTAAAATAATTCATTAACCAATGGGAGAAGAGTTTACAAATGAAAAGTACATAAGTGCATTGGAAATGATGACTGTAAAATATTAAAATAATATGAGTAAGGATATAATTGGAAGAAGTTTATGGACAAAAATAGAAATAGGACTAACATTTCGGGACGCTCAAAAAGGAAAATGGGACTCATATTTTGGGACGGAGGGAGTATAATTTACTAAAGCCTTCATGTGTACCTTTAAAAAAAGTTATTGATCTGGCTTTTTACTTTTTACTTTATTAATCTAATGATAAAGTCAATTACTGCAAAATCATACCATCTACTCCAAACCTCTGTCCACATGAGAGGTGTGTAAGGTCTGTTTTAGTAAACACATAACAGTAAAAGTCATTGCAAGTATATTAATCTGTCACAATAAGATCATTAACTATTAAAAAAATTATTTTGAAAAGAATTAAGATTGTTAACAAGAACACTGGAACTTATAACGGGATCAAGAGAGTCATCTTCCTTGCACATTAACCATGGAACACCAATATCTAATCCAACAACAATGTTAGCAGCCCTTCTCATGTGATCACAACCTTCTTGTCCAAACATCTTTCTTTGCATTTTATCTTTATATTCGATCTGAAAACACAAATTGATAACACATAATTCAGTTTTTGAAATCAGAAACTCAAATTAATTTGACTAATCTTAATTACAAGAGGTCATGAAAAAAAGAGTCAATGAAAACATACAACATTGAGTGATGTTAAGGCATTGAATTTCATGTGTACAAGAGTGATTGCCATGAAATTTTTTTTTATTATTGCCTTCAAAATGCTCAAAAATTCGATCTAGTTTTGGGCGCATTCTAGTTGCGCCCAAAACTGAACCGGGTTTTAAAAAAAATGTTTGGGGTGCCAGTTAAAATTTTCTGAGTGCGGGATTTTTCCCCACAATCATACGGTCAAGTATGTGCGCGAGGGGGAGAAAAGACAAGTAGACATCATTCACTGTCATCTATGTAAGAAGAAAATTACCACAGTCAAAATTGAGGTTGATCGGTGAATTTGAAAGGGAGAGTGGGGATCGAGGAATTGGGGGTTATCGGCAGTGGCGGATCTAGAAAATTTCTACCGTGGGGGCTCGTATTAGAATTAAGATTATAAATTATGTTATCTTTTTCTTGAGTATTATCAATTTGATTTAAACATATTCAATATAATATTAACCCACATTTAAATTTTAAATTAATTTAATTTATTTGTGGTAAAATCAATAATAAATATTCTTCTACTTTTTATTCTTGTATCAAATAAATATCATGTACATAGAAATATCATATAAAAGTTATTCTTTTTCTCTAATATTACCGATATTTAGTGGGTTTGATAGATATTAAAAATATAAAAACTCTGTATGTAAAAATTACATTTAGTTTCCTTACATTTTTAATAATCATGTTTCTCTGTTTAACACACCTCTTACTTTTCATACCAAAATTCAAGAATAAAATAGAAAAAATCTCTATATAACTACTAAAGCAAATTAAATTTCTTCAATTCTAGCTATTTCACGTGGCATACTCTTTATTCAGGTCATCCACCTGTCGTCATTTCATTGGTCACGATTTTTTATAATTTATTGTAATTTTCTCAAAAAAAAATAATTAAATTTGGAAAATCGTATGCAAAAATATTACAAAAAGATTGCTTAAGATCTTTCAGATTACAAAAAGATTTTTATGTGTTAATTTTCTAGATTTTTACGTCCCAATATCCTATTATTTTATTTTACAAATATATATTTTATTTTTATGATATGACGTATCACAAAAAGATTGATTTCTTAATAAATAAGAGAAATAATTATATTTTGTGTTATTGTAGTGTTTTCAATTATATATTTTTATATATGTTGAAATCAATTTATTTAAATTTGTTAAAAATTGACCCATGATAATTTGATCAAATAAGATTTTTGGTATTAAAAATTCATGTATATTCGTTGTTTATTATATTTAAGATGTAAAAACTTAATTATATATCAATATCATTTTAAGATATAAACTTATTTTCATATAAAATTTTATATTACATAATACTTCTTACTACTAATTCACTATATCGAGTTATATAAACTCGCGCATGGCGCGAGACCTAGTCTAGTTTGTGTATAAAATTAAAAGGCTAAAATGACTTACGTTATATTACATGAAAAATAAAATCAAACCAACTTCATGTAATTCTATTAATTACTTAGTAATTAATTACCGTTGTGTAAATTGAATTTTAAAAAAATATATTAAAAAGCTAACTACTTATATGATACTAAACCAGAGGAGTATAATCAGTATATCACATTTTTATTTAAAATTTAAAACAATTGAATCTCTAGTTTGAAAAATTTTAACCGTTGTACAGTTTTACCACGGATCTAATGAAAGAAAAAAAAGGAGGGTGTTTAATTTTTTAGCAAAACGCTTCGTTTTGATCTTTTGGACATCTTTTTAAATTAGAAAAAATGATTGATGTAAATTTATTTAGTGAAATCCTAAATTTATCAATGGAGGGAGCAACATTTATGAGGTACCAATTTCATTTAATTTTGACATTAGATAGCCAATCTTTATATAGATAAGATAAGATAAAATAAAAATAATTAATTTAGAAAAAAGTAAACGATATAAAGTGTTTGTTTTTGATAAAGACCTTACCAACTTCTTCTCGATAACTTTATAACTGCTAGTTAATTTTTGAATAAGTCATTAATAGAAACAAAACTACTTTTCCCATTTTGTTTCACATTTTGTAAGGTTTGACTGATTTTATTGTTTCTTGACGAGACCAAAACAAGTGAGAATCTAATGTAAGTCTGTAATTCTTAGAGAGAGCTTTGCATGTAAATTAAAAATCTTATGGCGCTGAACATATTTTAACACACAAATATACAAATATCTCTATAATTACTAAAGTAAAAAATTATACTCTTCAATAAGCTATGCAACGTCATCATTTGCATATGTATTTTTTTTCAAAAATGAAAAATTAAATATATATTTAAAGATATTTAACCTATTTGTAATGATATCATTTTCTTATTTGAGCAAAAATCAATCAAAATATATATACAAAGATCGATATCATAAATCTATAATATTATTTCCTTATTTAAACCATATCAATATAAAATATTGTTAATCAATTGAAATTTCTTTTATTTATATAATATTGATTTAAAAATCAATTAAAATAAATATTATTATATAATATTATTTCCATGTACAAAGTTATAAAAATCCTTGTATACATTCGCGCATGGAACAAGAATAAAGCTAATTTACATAAACATATAATACAAGCTAAAAATCAAACGCATCTGAACAAATGAAATTTGCTAACAAACACAATCGTAAGTATTAATTGTCAAGTCTGTCATATGTATTTACATTTATGTTTGTGAAGTTAGCAAATAGAACTTTATAATCCATAGATTAATATATATTTATACGTTAATTTTATGCTTTTTATTTGATTCAACCTAAACAAGATGTGTAGAGAATACTTTTCATATATTTAGGCCCTTACTATTTAACGTCCACTCTTTTTGCTATTTACCGCTCAGGCGCCGTGCGTCACGCATGGATTATATCCGTGCGTGACGCATGTTTTAACTCCACATGCCACGCACCGAACAAAACCATACGTGACGCATGGACACAAACCATGCGTCACGCATGGATTTTTTACCTATAAAAGCCCAAAAACTCAAACCCTACCATTTTGTTACCTTCCCCAACTTACCTCACGGCGGCTGCACCTCCACAACACACCATTTTACCCCAAAAACCATCATTCTCATCATCTTTTTGCATATAAGGTATGTAAACATTAAGATTTCATTGTTATGGTATGGTATTGATGTATATATGACGTTTTCATGTTGTTTTGATGATATTTACTTCAAAATCCAATGTGTATGTTAATTAGTTGATTAGAAATGATGAAACTTGTAATATATGAATGGATTGTGTACTTTGTTGATAATTTATTGACCAATTTGATATTTTCATGTGTATATAGTGTTATTAGGGTTTTGATATTGAATTAGGGTTTTGTGAATTAGGGTTATGAATTAGGTTGTTGAAATTTGGTATGATTTGATGAAATTATTGAAAAACTGTTAGAATTTTGGAAAAACTATTGAATTAGGGTTTGAAACATGAAGAAACTTTTCACGAACAATTTCTGGAATGTGCAATTCCACACGTCACACATGGATTGAAGCCATGCGTCACACATGGATTGAAGCCATGCGTGACGTGTGGAATTGCACATTCCAGAAATTGTGTTATGCAGTTTCAGATTGGATTTGATGATATACTGATTGGATTTGTGGAATTGCACATTTTATGATGCAGATATGGATGGTGGTCGTCGACCTGGACGCGATACTCGTCAAAAAAACAGAGAACTGAAGAAAAAAGATCCCATAGTTCCAAAACCAAGGAAGAAGAAGAATAGACAAGAATCGCCTCCTCGTCGTTTAGAGTTTTCTGGTGAGATGCAACAACAGCAGCAACAACAGCAGCTACAAGAGCAACAACAGCAACATCAACAACAACAGCAACATCAGCAGCTAGCTTTGTCCGCTGCAAGTTTCGATCCCCAGGGTTCCCCTCATTACTTTCCTGGCACCCCCATTCTGATCCCACATCAAATACTGTTTCCACAACAAACATAGTTTCCAGGCTATCCGGGCTATCCACAACAAGAGCAATCATTTGTGGAGATGATGAGACAAGCAACTGGTTCTCATAACTTTGAGAACCCTCAGACGGGTGATGACCACTACGCACTGGTTGCTTGTAGCAGTGCAGGGCCATCAGCTGGGGGTGCAAATGCTGATTCTGATTCTGATTATGAGCAGGAGCATGAGCATGAGGAACAGGGTGAGGAAGAGGATCAGACATATGAGAATGTTCCTGAAGAACATGAAGAAGCAGAAGAGCAAGAGGAGCGAGAGGAACAACCCAGAAGACGACGACGACGACGACAACCTCCGGTCAGAGACATATACGTCCCTCAGTTAGAGGGGGGGTACTCCTGGAGGTCCATAAATTCCGGAGCTGCTCATAAGCTTTGAAGCTCATACAGCCTTTTTTGTGCAAAAAGGAAAGGTATGTAATTAGAATTTGGTTTATAGATTCAATACATATCATAACTAATTGACCCATGATAATATGAAAGATGAAGTATGTTTATATATGAAAATTTGGTTATATGGTTGAAAAAATTACATGAAAGATGAAGTATGTTTATTTATATTTATGAATTGATTATGTGTTGTGATATTAAATTTGTTAATGTATGAATTGATTTGATTAAATTGATGGATTATTTGTTGAACTATTTGTAGTTTTGTTGAAAATTTGGTTAAGGTGTTCTGTACAGAATGCAGAAACTGGTTTCTTTGCATTCTGTCAAATGCAAATCCACGCGTGACGCATGGTTCATGTCCACACATCACGCATGGTTCTGTTCCACACGTGACGCATGATTCATGTCCACACGTCACGCGTGGAATTTCATTTCAAAGAATGACAAGTTTCTGCAGTTTCTGGAAAAAATTTATGCGTTATTGAAATGATTTGTGTTACGTAATCAATTTACAGGACAGAGGCGTACTCCCTTACCAGACCAGACAATCACAGCTGAAAGATTGGGAACTTAATTCTGACTTGCCATGGGGTAATCACACAGTTGCAACGGAGCTGACTCATCTCATGTTGTTGATGTACGATGTGATTGATTATCCGATCATCTGCGCCTTTATAGAAGGTGTCATCCTGAAACAAACAACTTCCACATGCCATTTGCTGAGATGACTGTGACGTTGCTCGACATCAAGAAGCTGATGTTGCTTCCTATTCACGGGAAACCTATGGTGACCGACCCCACCGCTTCAGTCGGGAGAACTACCAACAAGAACTATTTTGGTGAAAAGGGACGACAAAATTTTCATCTTCAAAATGAACAACTCGATAGTTATTGGATTAGAGCGAAAGAGTTTAAGGCGCACATTGAGGGCCTAAATGATCCCGTAGTTCATGGAATGGGCTGAATATTTCACTTGTTGGCTTCCACAATCTTCACTGACAAGTCACAACATAAGCTCCCGGTGAGATTTGGTGCATTTATAGGGAGTGTTGAAGAGGCAAGAAGTATATCTTGGGGATCTGCGGCGCTAGCATATTTCTATCGCCAAATGGGCATCGCTACACGCCAAAATTGTGGTTTGATCTCATTTTGTTTCACTCTCCTTCAAGTAAGTTTTTAATTATTTAGGAACTACATTTTTTAGCAATCATAACTTATTTCTATGGTTTTAATGCTAACTATATTTTTTAAATGTTAGGGTTGGATATACACATACTTCCCATCCTTAGCAGCTGGTGTTCGGCTTAATCCTGATTGGTCAGTTGATCATCATTATGCGTTTCGGTTTCTACCAGAGGTAGCGTTGCCAAACTACGACCCTGAAGCACGAAACTACAGAGCTGAACTAGATGCAATGAGGGCGGATCAGGTATTTGTGTTGCATTTTGTTTATATTTTTAAGCCTCAGTTTTGGTACCTCAGTTTTTTTGCAATTCCATGCGCCACGCATGGATTTGTTTCATGCGTCATGCATGGGTCTGTTTCATGCGTCACGCATGGACTAATTGTAACGCATGGAATTGAAAAAAAACTGTGTAATATTTTTTACCTCTGTTGTAAAATTACTGTTTGAGTAATACAAGACGTTGATATCGTTTTTAGGTTAATTGGAATCCGTATGGTTCAATCGACTTCAATGATCCTGCCTATGCTCCTGCTCTTTTTTTCGGGGTGCTGAGCTGCATGGACATAACCGAGCCCCACCATCCCGATAGGTCGCCTAGGCAGTTTGGTAGGGTGCAAATGATTCCCAGGCCTCCAATTTCACCCCTTAAAGCCCATAGGCTCATCAGCCCTAGGTCATATGTGGTGAATTATGATAGAATGACGTGGAGTTGGGAGGGGATGGATATCCACAGGGCGACCCTTGAGCAGATAGGACCACCTGCGGAGAGAGGTTTTGAATAAGCTCTGGAGTATCTTGTGTGGTACATCCCCCGCACTCATCGATTTCTGATACCCGACAGACACGCTAGCTTGGAAGCACAACAGGTAATACATTTATCTCATGTAACTTGAGATCTTGATTTTTCTTTAAGTTTGATTTAAGGTAAACATTATGCAAGACGTACGTGCTGGCATGAGTTCTGAAAAGAAAATCCGTGCGTCACGCACGGTTGATGTCCATGCGTCACGCATGGATATAACCCACGCATGACACACGATTCTCTTCCATGCATGACGCACAAAATGACACATGATCCCTTTGATTCTTAGTAACACTGATGTGTGCATGATTTCCAATCAAAATAAAATTACATATTGTCAAAGGTTGGACATTTAGGCCACGTAAGAAGTCCAAACAAAGGATATGCTACTTTACAAGTTAATAGGTGTTATTGGGAGTTACCCACATGGTTAAATATCCCTAATAGGCATTGAAAACAAGTTTCATTACATTCAGACATCGTTTGAGTGTCGTTTCGCCAAAAACCGCCTTAAGTCCATTTAAGGCGTTTTTAGTTTTTTTAGCGTTTACGTGCCTCATTTCGTGTGTGAGCGAGACCTTGTTTCTACTGAATATCCCTAATAAGAGTAAGTTGTATAGTATTTTCAACAATAATCATCGTCAATGTTGTAGAATATACATATTGCGACAAGTTAGAGAGTTACGACTAGTATGTTTTTTACAAAGGAGGCGGTACTTTAAAAGTTAGAAGTTGTGATTGGGAGTTACCCACATGGTTAAATATCCATAATAGCCATTGAAAACAAGTTTCATTACATTCGGACATCGTTCGAGTGTCGTTTCGCCAAAAACCGCCTTAAGTCCATTTAAGGCGTTTTTAGTGGTTTTAGCGTTTTGACATAGTTTCGAATCCCGTTTTGTATGTGTGAGACATTATTGGGACTTTATATGCCTTATAACACATTTTTGTATAAATTTTTCAAACATACGTGAACATCAATGTTGCGACCATATATATTGCAACAAGTTAAGCTTGTGGTGAGTAGTTTGATGTTTTACAAAGAGCATGTTACTCTAAAAGCAAAAGGTTTTGATGTAAAGTTACCGACATGGTTAAATATCTCTAATAGGCGTTGTAAACAAGTCATTCCATTCCGATGATGTTTCGACGACATTATGGCGAATTGTGGTTTTAAAGCCTTTAAAAACAACACGGAACATGAATTATTTTGCGTGACATAAGTACAAATACATTGAATACATTGACATGGACCACATAAGCAACAAAAAAAAATACATTGACGTCCATGCGTCACGTATGGTGTAAGACCATGCGTGATGTGTGGATGCATTCCACCCGTGACGCATGGTTTTACCTTGCAAAATCTTATTGTTATATTTAGAATGCTTATATTGTTGTTATGTTGACGAATGTTCAACCTTATTATATTTCAAATTGTATATGGTGCGCCATACATATTGCGACCTCGTTCGGTTTTCAAACTATGTTTCACTTACAAAGGTATAAATTTGAATTTCAAGTTACACACATGATCAAATAGACATTATAAGGATTGAAACAAAGTTTCATTCCATTTCGATAAAGTTTCGATGACGTTTTTGTCGAATTGGGCTTTATCGCCTTAAAAAAGACACTAAAAATGTGTTTCTTTGCACACTTAACTAGAAATACATTCAATACATTGAATAACCCTAGATTCATATATGCAAATCCATGCCTGATACAATCCGTGCGTCATGCATGGATGCTAACCGTGCGTGACGCATGTATACAATCCGTGCGTTTTTTGGAATGTGTAATCCGTGCGTCACCCACGGATTAAATCCATGCGTCACGCACGGATGACCTGGACGGCAAATAGCAAAAAGGGTGGGCGTTAAATAGAAAGTATGTATATTTAGCAACCAAAGTTTGAGTTAGACAGATGCATATATGTGTTGACTAAGCAAACTTTATAATTTGTGGTGATACAACAACGGTCACAAGAAATTGTTCTTTATACACGTATTTCTTTCTTTCTACTCCGAAGACTGTATTTCGTTTTGTTCCCACTCGAAGGTGCTAGCTAGTAATTATATATATGGGATAATATGTACATCTCGACCGACTAAACGAATAAGAATAGACACATTTTTGCTAAAATATTCGATTAGCTTATAATAAGATATTAAGTAAAGTTTTAAATTTGAATGTGTAAGGAACAAAATGTTCTGAGAATATATACTCTCTTTGATCAATAACTACACCACCATAAAAAAAATTGTTTTGTAATAAAGAGTAAAAAACGGTTAATAAAAAGTGGAAAAAATCGTTTTATTATTTATCCAAATACATTTTCATCTTTTATCCACAATTATGTTGATCATATATATAGACTTTGTATATGACGCTTTACTATTTGACACACCCTAAAAGTTTATTTAACACACCCATACATTCGTCACGAAGGTATTTGGTCAGATATTCGTCACGAAGGTATATGGCCAGACATTCGTCACGAAGGTTCGAAGGACATCCGTCACGAAGGTATTAGGGAGATCCGTCACGAAGGTATTGGGGAGATCCGTCACGAAGGTATTGGAGAGATCCGTGACGAATATTTTTTTTAAAAAAAATAAAAAATTCAGAATCTTGTAGAGAATTTCAATACGAGTCCGTGCATATAAAATACGTTCAAAACGGACATCGTTTGCCCTTTCAAAAGTCTCCAAAACAAAATAGTCGCATGCGTTAAGTTTGTAAAAGCAAAACCTTATATAAATTTAGTATTTGTATAATATAATTATATATTATAGTTAAAAATCATGCAATTAAATTTATATACTACTCCCTCTGTCCCTATATTTCCTTCCTGTTTCACTCGGACACGTATGTCGATGCGCGTTTTGTTTTATCGATATCTCTAATTATACATTAGTAAAAATTATAAAATTTGAATATTATTAAAGTACTCGATAAGACGAATAAAACAAGACCACACATGACTATGTTTTTATCTATATATTGGTTGAAATTACGAAGATTCTCTTGATGTGTGAATAGTGTCAAAAACAGAATCAAGAACGAAAAAAGGGGACGGAGGGAGTATAATTGTATATTATCATTTAATATCACTAGTTTATTAATTATAAAGTCTAATTATGCATTATGTTTAAATATTACGAACTTAACAAAAACGACTGTTTTGTTTTTAGGGCTTTTGGAAGGGCAAACGATGTCCGTTTTGGACGTATTTTATATGCACGGACTCGTATTGAAATTCTCTACAAGATTATGAATTTTTTATTTAAAAAAAAAGATTCGTCATGGATCTCCCCAATACCTTCGTGACGGATCTCCTCAATACCTTCGTGACGGATGTCCTTCGAACCTTCGTGACAGATGTCTGGCCATATACCTTCGTGACAAATGTCTGACCAAATACCTCCGTGACGAATATATGGGTGTGTTAAATAAACTTTTAGGGTATGCCAAATAAAGACTTCTATATAAGATGCTTTGTCGATACGTATAATGCAGGAATAAGTTAGGGAAGCTCGATCATACGTACTTATGCCTACATGCCATATATTGGCATCCCCACATATGCTCGCCAGACCATTCACAGTAAGCTCCGAAGCTGACAGCTTTAATTAATAAGCCAAATTAATAAGCCAAATTAATTAGCTTTCAATTTTTCAAATTCATAAAATAATTATCCTGTTTGTTCTCGTACAGTAAAAATTAGTCAGATACATGCATTTGATACAAACATGTTAATCTATACACATAATAATATGAAATATTATTGTGATAGTACAAGTTATTTGTTACCAAATTATAAAGACACATAACGATTTGAATAATTCAAACTTTACGGCTATAGTGCTAGCGCACCTAATTAGTAAGTGTTTCCCATCTTTTTTTTCTTCTCCTTTGATTTTGCTCTTACAAGACTTGCTTCAATTCAAGCTATGAACTACCATACCTAATTTATTGTAATGAATTCATGCAGTTCTCCCCCCACTTATAACCTTTATTATTTTGTACGTGGTCCATCGTTTTGAAATCCAAATCAATTATGAATTCATGCTAATCGATCTGACATGTTTCGTTAAAGTCCGTGGGGGTTGTGCTAACACCAGCATACAAGTGTGATCACACTTAACTTTACAATGTGGTTATATATTTATAAGTTAGGGCAACGTACTGCACAAGTTAGGGTAGCTAGGTTAATTAAGAATAAGATTGTACAATTGTACTGTAGGACCGACCTATATACTAGGACGAGTGTGGACTATAGATACGTGCGACATAGTATTGCATGCTACTGTTGGATTTAGCTAGAAATTAACTGAGCATAGTTAATAAGGTAGTTGATCATTCCACTCCTTTATTTGTAGATCCATATATCGATCCAATTTCCCTGCAAAATTAAATATGAACTTCGATCGACATACGTTACAACCACATTTCTAGCTAGCCTAGCTCCATTAATGTACGTGGAGTATCTATCTATATCGCTGCAAATAATTCACGTAGGATTAAAATCACAATGGATGACTGAGATTCAGTTTCAAGTTTTTGCCTTTGTAACAAACCTCATATTTCTGTAGCAATTACGAGAAATGTCATTGAAATTCTTTTGGATTTAAAAAATCACACAAGGGTAGTAATGACTTTACATATGTTTCTTTTTAAGAGCATGCCCAATGGTGAAGCGCGTCCGATGTGCGTCACCGTGACACTGTTTAAACGGTGAGGATTTATCCTGGAGGGAGTTATTATTTTTATTAAAAGTCATATATCTCAATATTTACTTAATAAAAAAATACCATAATTATAATTACATTTTTATCTATCCATAGACACCCATTTTTTATATATTTAATGTACTTCAATATTTTTTATTTCGAATATATTAATTTCATTATAATCGTTTAAATATTAAAAAAGTTATTTTAAAAAAATCTATTAAATTTATTTATTTACATTAAATTGACATATGAGATATTTTTTTGAAAAAAATTGTATAAATTAGTATCTTTTTGATATAATAAAGTCCAAAATAATTATTTATAATAGTTAAAACAACAAAAAAATAATTATTTATAACAATTCTATCTAACTTTGATCTTTGTGGTATGCCTTCACTTTTCTGAAGGTTGAATGTAAATAACCATGCCACGTAGGCGCAACTAGCTAGCGTTAGATGGTCACTCAAATAAGCCATGTCTCACAATCATTAGTGTGAGTGAGCAATGTTGTAATTGCTACGTATGTTAGAGGAAGGCCAACGGTAAATGTTGGATCGATTAGCGTATAAATCTTCAAGGCACAAAAGCAATTGTTCCTTGATGCGTAGATTAAGTAAAGAGACAAACAACAAAATCAAACCTAAACAAGATGATGTATAGTGGAAACACCTCAAGTACCAATAAGTCCTTGAGACGAAAAACCACTCATCTCTAGCTTTCACTAGAGAGAGTTTGAACGAGTCTACTTGTGTATTGATATCTTGATTACAATAGAACTTGGATCACTCTTCTAGACTTCCCACCTAGATCTCGGATCACTCTTCTCACTTGAATCTCAATCTCGCACACGTAGAACAACTCTGAACAAAGCACTAGGTTTTCGCTCTTCAAAGTCTTGCTAAGCTATGTAAATCTCATACAATATATAGCACACTAAATAGCTCTAACCTAACACCAATGTCTAGCCGTTCCAAATTTACCATAAATCTCACAATATCTTTCCTAAGGAATTCTCTTCCTAAAATATTTTTCCTTCCGTGTGATCTTCCAACTTGTTCTCAAAGTTGTCACCATTGGGACTTACTCTTCAGCGCGCCGTCTTGATCATATAAGGAAACAATGCATATAAAGAAATATTCCTTGTACACAATATTTCCTTATTTCTTTGGTAATTCAAACACGCGCGTCCAAAGCTCAGTCCTTGCCGAGTTGTCACTTTCCTTCTTTTGAGAAATCTTCTTTTCTTATTTGGGAGGCAACTCTTCCATAATTCTTCAAGGCCATCCTCCAAGATATCTTGACCAATATTCTTCCTCGGATGAACTATTCTGCACAGCTGGCTTCCATTCGACGTAACCTTACGTCTCATGGATTCCAGCAAGACTTCCTTCGTTCCTGCACACACACTAGTAACAATACCTACGCACTCAAGTAAATCATTAGTGGATGTTTGTCATTTAATCAAAACCCATCACATCTCACCAATTTCCCCCTTTTTGATGATGACAAACATCCTTAACAATAAGATCATAAGCCCGAGACATATATACTAGCCTAGGAACAAAGATTAACAAAACACTAAAATTCCCCCCTTTTGGCATCATCAAAAAGAATGAACTAAGTCTACTAGCATCTTAAGAGCTCATAAATCAGAACAACTTAATCAAAATTCTATTAAGATTAACTTAGGGCCACACCCTCCTTACATCACCCACCCATCCAAACAAAACACAAAAGACATACAACCATAAACAACTTAAAGCATGAACAAAGTAGAATGAAAACAAAGAGAAGACATTAGATAGGGCCGGGGAACAAAAAGTGGGGGTCAGATGTGCAAGGGAAAGATAGGATCACTCAGTGTCGTCTTGAGGAGTTGATTGAGGCAGAAGACTTCCAAGGGCAGTCTCTATCCTTGCTAGTTTGAGTCTTACAAGACTCATCTCCTTCTCAGAAGTCCCTATCAGTCGTTGTTGTTGATCGGAAAGACTTGCAACAACACGGTTCAACTTCCCTATGACAGCTTGCGATACTTCCTCAGCATCTTCCACCTGAGCGTCTTGAGCCCTTATCCAGCCTGCATTCTTATCCTTCCTGAACTTCATCTTTCTGAGGTTGCTTTCATCCAAGTGCCTATAGAATACTGCTTCATTCTCGTCGGAATAGGTCATCATGCTTTTTAGGATCTTCTTGACGATGTTGGGGTAGGGAAGAGCATGGGTCTCATTGTTGCTTGCATGTTCCATGTGCAGCAGAATGATATTGGCTAGATTTACTTGATCCTTACTGAGTAGCTTCTCCCTTAGCATGAAATCCTGGATGAGGATGGTGTTCCTCTTCTGTTCTCTGGGCGTAAGGTTGCTAATCAAGACAGAGTGAAGAAGACGATGTACCACCCCCATAGAATTGGTCTTGACGTCGACATTTGGAGGGCTTTCGTCCTCACTGATTCTCCTTTTTAGTTCCATGGGTTGAACGTCTTGTGGCCACCGACCCTTGGAGTAGCTGCAGAAACCCTCATGAGGAACTCCCAGAATGAAGGCAAGTTCAATGCTAGAGACAAAGCACTCCTACTTCTTAGCAGTAAACTTCCCTGTGAGTGCATGACGCCTTTCCTCAAGCGAGAAGCTCCCATACAATTCCCTGAGCAGTTCCGTGTTGACACTCTCTCCTTCTTCGAACAAATGACCCCACTTTTGAGCCTTGAGAAGCTCAGACACCCTATCCAACCCATTTTCTCTCATGAACTTGTCTTCCAGAATTAATTCTCTCACAATCGACCGCCCAGACACGTCCTTCAATGAAGGACTCTCCTTCTTCACAACCCCCTTTCCCTTTTCTGGCACTTTTCCTAGTCAGGGGAGTTGTCTTGATCTTCTTGGATTTGGGCGATCTAGCTTCGACCACATCCTCAATCGTTTCTTCTGAGGACAGCGGGATGACTTCCTTGGCGATCTGGGAGCGGGTATTCCTCTTCCCTGTGACTCCGCTGCTTTTGCCCCCCTTCTTTCCCTTCTAAGAGGAAAGAATGAGGACATCGGCTTTGAGTTCCTTCTTAAAGTCGTCTAGAGTTTCGTCCTGCCTCGACGCCGTCTTAGAGACGTCGCCGACAGGCCGAGACTCATCCTCGTCGACTTCGATGTGCTCAGGGATGAGCGGCTCAGAGGGGAGAGGAAAGGCTTGGGGTTCTGGGATGGTGGTCTCGGCAATTTTGGGCTAGGAAGCTTTGGGCTCAGAGTAGACCACCATGGCAGACATGGGGTCGATGATTGGGGTGTCGATGACAATGGGATAAGGATTGGGGATGAGGGGTTCCTTGGACATATATCCGGCGGCGGCCAATTTTAGTAGAAGGGATTCTAGGGTTTCGTCGTTGGCGATGACGAAGGTAAGGTTGGAGACCATTTCTTAGGAGTTTGGGAGTTTTGATGAGCAGGGGAGTTTGAGAGATTTCAGGAAATTTTTGAGAGCGTGAGGTGAGGGGTTTGGGGATATGGGTTTTATAAGGGAATGGAGATATTCTTGGTTAGGGGAATCACCCGTTGATCTCGCCAGCAGTAAACAAAAAGGAGCTGTTTGAGATTTCCTTCCTTGTTCACATGCCACAATCACCACAAAATTTTCACACTTTGCAAACACCACTCTCCACCTTTCCTTTTTCTCAACTCAATAATTATTACCTGCTCCCTTTAATTGTCACACGTCAATTCAGACCTCGAACCCTTACACGTTGCAGACACGCACATGACACACCTCCTTTGCCCAATCGAACTTCTCGCGTGACAAAAGTGACCCTTTTCTTTCCGAGGCAATCAAAAAAGATAGTAGTGTATGATCTGGGGGTATCGTTACCAGAAATGGTACAAGAGAATATCATACAAAATTTAATAACATGGATATTTTAAAATCACGATGAGAGATTCCAAATGTTATTACATAAAGTTGGCTCATAGGAATATGCAATCATGATTCAGGCTTTAGGGACGGCTGTAGGGTACCTTTATCCTTTGGGCTTATAATGAGGGATCAAATCATCAAGATGACTCTTTTGGGCTGCAAATAAGACCTGGTTCATGCAATAGGAAGTTTCAGAGAAGCATGCAATCATGTAAATGTTCATAGAGTGGAGCGACATAATTTGGACATTACACATAGTCAATTTTACATAGAAATTAAGAGTTGTAGAGCTCTATGAGATTTAGGAGCAAGATACATAAGATCATTCAAGTTTCAACCAATCATTGAGGGATTTCAAGAGATACGAGGTTCAGAGAGAAGGGAAAACATATCATAGTGAGTTCCTTCCTTTCTAGGGTGACTCTTGCTTAGTGCTCTGGCAGGGAAGACTGATTTGTCCAACGAATGTTGTCTTCATAAGGATAGTTTGCAGAAATAGAGAGAGAGAGAAACGTACCCTTTTTTACCAGGGTTTGCAAACTTCCAGGTTTAAGAACAAGAACCTTTGGTATGAGGTATTTTGTTCCCTTCGAGGTAAGAGATCCCAATTATTATTTTTTGATAATAAAAGGGGCTAAAAGCAGAAAGAACAAAGAACAAAAGCTAAAGCGGAACCTAACAATAACAATAAACAAGAGCAAGAGAACCATACCTGTTGGGGAACACTTCTTCTTTAGGGACATACCTTTTCTTGATCACTTATTTTGTCTTTGTAGTATCTTCCCCCTTTGACACAGTTGAACGGATCAACAAGTCAATACCACGGAGCAGTGAGTGGATGCCTTTAACCGGCTTTGTTGTTTCCTTTCTTTGATCCAGAGGGAGGATTTCCTCTAGATGATCTGGTGAAGTGGCATAGAGCTATCCTTTGTTCCTTGTAAGTTAACCCTGTCTATGTACCAAGGATAGTTGCGCTTCACCTGAGAGAAAAGGTTAGTTTTTTCTTACCCAAGCAAGTCTTGGCTTGCTTGAGTTTTGTGGGACAGACCTATTGTTTGTAGTGCCTTGGAGTTCAGATTGATTGACCTCAACCTTTACTCTTGGGGTACTTCTTGGTATTCCTCTTGATCCTATCCCACTTTGAGCTTTCACACCCTTTGTTTTGAGGGTGTCTTTGGAGTGATCTTTGGATCTCATATTTGACTCGGATTGAATGGCTTCAACTTGAGTCTCTGATGTATCTTCTGATTTTCTCTCAGTCTGAGCTCGATAAGGAGCACGTATCTTTTCCTCAATTTGTTTTCTGAGGGAACATTCATGCTTGTAGTGCCCAGTGTTTCCACAGTGCCAACAAACACGATGTTGCTTGAGATCAACGCACTTGTTTTGTCCTGGACAGATGGGAATGTTAGCTTTCCTGGACTCAAAGTCAATGTGTGCCGGCTCTATGTTTTGAAGTTGGCTCAACCAGATTGTATATGCTTTCTGTCCGTCAAACCATGTGTTTATCCTTTCGACGGATTTGTTTCCCCCTGAGGACTCCACCTTGGTGATACACCTTTTTCAAGGGTTTTCCAATAATGGTTCCTTAGAGGCTTCCAAATTCATGATAGGTGACGCATGAGTTTTAGGGTTTTTATCTAAGCCATATCCAATTCCACTGCGGGGTACAAATCGATTTGAGTAATCGGTTTTTAGACCATTTATGTAGGATGTAGCATGCTCATTTAGCCACAAATTCTTCTTGTGATCCTCATCTTAATTTCTTGAGTGCCACAAGATCATGACACAAATTTTCATTTTCATGAGAAAGAGAAGACTTTGCATTTTTGAGCTCAGAGACCTTACTTTCAAGAGATATGATCTTGTTTTTGAGCCCGGGGCATTTTTCGCAAGAGTTGGAAGAAGAGGAAGAGAGACTTTCTAGCTTGGTAACTTTCTCAGACATGAGTCTAGTTTCGTTAACCAGTCTTGAAAGTTCCTCTTCTCTTTCTTCTAATTTCCCTTGTATATCCCCGTTCTCTTCTCCTAGTCTTCTGACAATATGTATTAATTGAGTGCTAGACATGCTCTGTAATTTAGTGATGATGGAAGAGAGACTTACCTCTGTTTCAGGCATGCTATCTTCGGCTGCCATAAGGCACACTTCCTTCTCACTTTTCTGATCTTCTTGATCTGAGTCTGAGTCCCCCCAGGTTGCCATCATTGCTCGCTTTCGTTCTGGAACGGGTGGTTCTCTAACTTTCTTTTTGTAGAAATTTCTGGAAAAGTGACTAGTCCTATGACATTGATAGAAGATGACTTCCTTCATATCTTTTGTTCCGTCAGTGGGACGGGAATCACTCCTGCCACCTCTCCAGGCCTTACGAAAGGCACTCGTTATCAAGGCTACAGTTTCATCATCTTCAGCCTCGGTGTCTTCCATCTGGGATAGGTCAAATGCTCTCTCAACTTTCAGAGCAATGGATTGACTCTTGTCAACTTCCTTCCTTCCTTGGAGTTTTCTTTCGATAATCCCTGAGTGACTTTTGAGGCGGTAGACTAGATCTTCTAAAGATATATCTTTGATGTCGCTTTGTGCTTGTAGAGCATTGATCAATCCATCCCACTTGGAATTTAGGGCTTGCATGAATTGGTGCGTAACCTTCCATTGTGGAATTTCTTCACCGAGAAACTCTATTTGGCTGACATATCCTTCGAATCTGGCATGAAAATCTTCCAAAGATTCGTTCTTTTCTTGAAGAGCCTTTTCACAGTCCTTTTATGCCGCCAGGAGGCAATTTCTCTTCACAACGCTACTTCCTGAGTAAGTTCTGCTAAGTGCATCCCATATTTCTTTCGCAGTTTTGTATTTTAGTACCTTTCTGAGATCACTCGAACTTAGTGCCATGTGAAGAATCCTCTTAGCCCTAGCATTCTTCTCCAAGACTTTCTAGTCAACATCGTTGTAGTCGATTCTCTTCTTCTCCTTAGTCTTGTCTTCCCCGGCAAGGTCAATGACCTTCCATAGTTAAGCATCGAGGGATCGAGTATGGGATTCAAACTGAATCGCCCACCAGCCATACTCTCCCGGTTTCAGCATTGGGGGTTTCCAGAATGAGTCGTTGATTGCATTGTTGGATGACATCTTTTCCTGCAAAGCTAATTGAAACAATCTACAGACCAGGCTCTGATACCAATTGTTGGATCGATTAGCGTATAAATTTTCAAGGAACAAAAACAATTGTTCCTTGATGCGTAGATTAAGTAAAGAGACAAACAACAATGAAAACCAAACCTGAACATGATGATGTATAGTGGAAACACCTCAAGTACCAATAAGTCCTTGAGACGAAAAACCACTCCGCTCTAGCTTTCACTAGAGAGAGTTTGAACGAGTCTACTTGTGTATTGATATCTTGATTACAATAGAACTTGGATCACTCTTCTAGACTTCCCACCTAGATCTCAGATCACTCTTCTCACTTGAATCTCAATCTCACACACGTAGAACAATTCTTAACAAAGCACTTGGTTTTCGCTCTTCAAAGTCTTGCTAAGGGATGTAAATCTCATACAATATATAGCACACTAAATAGCTCTAACCTAACACCAATATCTAGCTGTTCCTAATTTACCATAAATCTCACAATATCTTTCCTAAGGAATTCTCTTCCTAAAATATCTTTTCTTCTGTGTGATGTTCCAACTTGTTCTCCAAGTTGTCACCATTGGGACTTACTCTTCAGCGCGCCGTCTTGATCTTATAAGGAAACAATGCATATAAGGAAATATTCCTTGTACACAATATTTCCTTATTTCTTTGGTAATTCAAACACGCGCGTCCAAAGCCCAATCCTTGCCGAGTTGCCACTTTCCTTCTTTTGAGAAATCTTCTTTCCTTATTTGCGAGGCAGATCTTCCATAATTCTTCAAGGCCATCCTTCAAGATATCTTGACCAATATTCTTCCTCGGATGGACCGAAGTCTTGCTGGCTTCCATTCGACGTAACCTTACGTCTCATGGATTCCAGCAAGACTTCCTTCGTTCCTGCACACACACTAGTAACAATACCTACGCACTCAAGTAAATCGTTAGTGGATGTTTGTCATTTAATCAAAACCCATCACATCTCAACAGTAAATAAGTAAAGTTCTATCAAACTCCTCTTTCCTCTCCAAAGCACTAGAAATGTATCGTGTTGTTCCTCAATCTGCCCCTTCTTCTCTCAATTTTGGATTTTGGATGCTCTATGAGAAGAAGACGCAAAAGCTGTCAAAGGAGGTAAATGTTAACTCCAATCCTTGAAATTCTGCATTAAAACTTTGTATTATCTCTAGGTGTATACCATTTACTATATGATTTGCGTATGTGATGGTTTAAATTACACAGTTGCAAAACTACCTCTTGACTTCAGAGTCGAGTAACCCTATATGTGACTATATTTTTCTGTTATTGCAATAAGGTTCAGTTATTATGAACACATTTTTCTTAAGAAAATTTGAACCTCACAACTAGGTAAATAGTATTAAGGTTTAAAATTTCTTTACGTGACATATATTATTACTCTGTTTACAGGTTCTTGGCATATTGAAGGAGCTTATTTATAAATCCATCAGTATAACTATGGCAAGTCATTCCATGAATATATAATTATATGACCATATTTGATTAGGATATTAGAGTAGAACAACATTGTAGATTTTGTTTTTCTACAGTATAATGATTTGTTAAGAAAAATCTTTTACTCAACGACCAAGTTGCTCTTTTGTACTTGCTCACATTGTTTAGAATAGCACCATATTAATCAATTGTTATATACTTTTAAACAAAAGATGATTAAGTCGAATATAAGATTTACAATGTGGATACGAACAACTAGATGTAACACATTTAAATTATAATCAAATTGCTTTAGGCTGTTTTCCAATATCAATAATTGACGAAGTTTGAGAACAACAAAAGAAATATATATATACTCACTTGTTCATGTGATAGATTACAACTCTAAGGTCATTTTATACTAAAAGGTTAGAAGGACTAATTGATTTGGCTTGCATGAAAAATTGGAAGGAAGTTTAGATATCACCACTATTCACTGAATAATAATTTCGAGTGTGTCTTCTATCTATCATTGTGTTGGATCGATTAGTGTATAAAAACTCAAGGAATAAAAACTATTGTTCCTTGATAAGTAGATAATGCAGAAAGAAAATCAATAATGTAAATCAAACCTGGACACGATGATATATAGTGGAAACACTCCAAGAACCAAAAAGTCCTCGAGGCGAAAAACCACTCCTCTCTAGCTTTCACTAGAGATAGTTTGAACGGGTCTACTTGTTGTATTGATATCTTGATTACAATAAAACTTGGATCACTCACCTAGACTTCCTAGCTAGATCTTGGATCACTATTCTCACTTGAATCTCAATCTCACACACGTAGAACAACTCTTAACTGAGTATTAGGTTTTCGCTCTTCAAAGTCTTACTAACCTATGCAATTCCCATGCAATATATAGCACACTAAATAGCTCAAACCTAACTACCAATCTAGCCGTTCTAATATTACCATAAATCTCACAATATCTTTCCACAAGGAAATCACTTCCTAAAATATCTTTCACAAGGAATTCTCTTCCTAAGAAATCTTTCCTTCCGCGTGACATTCCAACTTGTTCTCCAAGTAGTCACCTTGGGCCTTACACTTCGGCGCGCTGCCTTGAACAAATAAGGAAACAAAGAGCATAAGGAAATGTTCCTTGCGCGTAATATTTCCTTATTCCTGTGGCATCACTTCACACGCGCGTCCAATGCCCAACCTTGCCGAGTTGCCACTTTCCTTATTTGACGAGATCTTCTTTTCCTTCTTTGACAAGATCTTCTTTCCTTCTTTGAAATGCAACTCTTCCATAATTCTGCAAGTCCATCCTCTAAGATATCTTCGACCAATAATCTTCTTCGGATGAACTTATTCTTCACAACTGTCTTCCATTCGTCGTAACCTTACGTCTCATGGATTCCAGCAAGACTTTCTTCGTACCTGCTTTTACTTCCTTTGTTCCTGTCTACTCACAAGTAGATTTCCTTCGTTCCTGTCTACACACAAGTAGACTTCCTTCGTTCCTGCACAAACTAGCAACAATACCTACGCACTCAAGTAAACCATTAGTGGATGTTTGTCATTCAATCAAAACCTCATCATATCTCAACAATTTCCCCCTTTTTGATGATGACAAACATCCTTAACAATAAGAGTATGATCCTGAGACATATATACTAGCTAAGGAACAAAGATTATCAAAGCGCTAAAAATTCTCCCTCAGAAAAACAGCGAACTACAACTAAGTCATGAATTCCCCCTCAAGTCCTGCTATCCTCTAATTTCCCCCTTTTTGCATCATCAAAAAGAGTAAAATAAGAAGTCATAAACGGAAGTATACAAAACACAGGAAAGCAATCGAGGTAATAACTTATAGGAACTTCAATGCTCAAGAAATCACAATATCAGGAATCGGCATGCTAGCAACCAAGAATAATAAGTCATGAGAAAGTGTACAATAAGATCAAAGAGAAGAGGGATAATGCGGTTGGGAAAGAAAAGTGGGGTTGGAGTGATTGGAAAGTAGTCAAAGATGTTCTGTTCCCTTTGAAGAATGAGGCCAGATGACTCTGAAGCAGCGACTATTCAAATTTTCCTGAACCAAAAGATCGAATCCCAACTGTCTTGTTTACTTTTTCAACTTCTTCTTCATGTTGTTTCTTAGGAGCTTCTGTAACTGAAGCTTTTGAACCAGCCCAACTTTTCATAGTACACGGCCTTCTTGAGTGTTTCTTTTGCGTGTTGGAGGGTATTAAACCTACCCGTTGTGCTGTACTCTGTAGGCTTTCTTCTTTAGCAACCATCTTTTAACCTTTGTAATCTTCATCCTTAGTCACCACAATCTCGGAGACGTCACAGAGTGATCCTTTTGGTATCCTTACTTATTGGGTTAGTGTCTGCAGCGGAATGGATTGATGGATGTGTGGGAGAGAGAGGGTGAAGAGGGCGGTTGTAGGGTTGAAGGTGAAAGTGGGCGGTGATGAGGGAATGACGCTTGCAGAGTTGAGTATGAGTAGGAGAGGGACAATGATCTGGAGGAGGTGGTTTTCTTGTTTAAGTGGGATGAGATTTTTGGTAATTTTGAGGAAGGGGTATATATAACGGATGGAGACCATTTCAATTTGGAAAGAAAAAGATTTTTTTCCAAATTGATAGGATCTTAGGGTTTTTGGTACTGCTTCACCTTTTCCAAGACAACATCACTACTTGAGTAACTTACCAAAAACACACGGAGACTTTTTCTCACGCCATCTTGAGACCACGCCTCCTTTCCTTCTTGAGGACCAGAACATTCCTTCCACTTTCACAATTTTTCCAAAAATAGAATAGTATAATGTGGGGGTGAGTTACCAAAAGTGGTACAATAGAACATTATACAGAAATCATAGATGGAAAATGTGAATTATTAAGTCATGATGAGAGATTCCAAATGTAGATGAATACAAGGGGCTCATAGGAATGTGCAATCATGACAAGGCTTCAGGGATGACTGTAGAGATCCTCTATCCTTTGGGCTTATAATGAGGGTTCAAATCATCAAGATGACTCTTTTGGGCAACAAATAAAACCTTCTCATGTAAAGAAATCATGGTGCTAGCATTTTGAGTTCAAAGAGATTGCAAGAATATTGAGATTAATCAAGACAAGAAGAAGAAAATAACTCATACCATCAAGACACAATCACATGTCCATATAAATCTATAAATAACAACTAATTTTCACCCATACTTCAACCAGTCATGGGGGGATCTTAGGAATAGACAGAATTATTCGAGAGAAATCATACCAAGTTCTAGACGAAGCCTTTCGAAAGGTTCCTTGTTTAGTGCCTTGGTGAAGATGTCTGCGATTTGTTCCTCAGTGCGAACGAACTCCATTGTTACTAGCCCTTTTTCAACACAGTCTCTCAGAAAGTGATGTCTAATCTCAATATGTTTGGTTCTAGAGTGCTGCATATGATTCTTAGCAATATTTATAGAACTAGTATTATCACAAAGAATAGGAAAAGAATTGAGATTGATACCGAAATCACTTAGCTATTGTTTAAGCCATAGGATTTGTGAGCAACAGGCTGCGGCTGCGATGTACTCAGCTTCTGTTGTGGAGAGGGCCACCGTGGTCTGTTTCTTTGATCCCCATGAGACAAGAAATGGTCCTAAGAACTGAGCCATGCCAGATGTAGACTTGTGATCTACTCTGTTCCTTGCGAAGTCCGCATCTATATACCCTATGAGGCTCATGCTTCCTCCCCTGGGATACCATAGGCACAGATCATCTGTTCCCCTTAGGTACCTCAGAATCCTCTTGACTGCAACGGTGTGTAATTCTCTTGGATCAACTTGAAATCTTGCACATAGACACACACTGTACATTATGTCAGGCCGGATGGCGGTCAATAGAGTAGGGATCCAATCATTCCTCTGTAGAGAGATTGATCTTCTTTGTCGCCGTTCTCGTCCTTGCCTAGAGAGTCATTTGGAGAAATTGGGGTTGCATATGGTTTAGAATTTGCTATTCCAAACTTCTTGACTACTTCTCTGAGGTACTTCTGCTGATGGACCCTAGTTCCGTCATCTCCTTGTATTACTTGTAGTCCGAGAAAGAACTTGAGTTCTCCTACCATGCTCATCTCGAATTCACTTTCCATGAGTTTGACGAATCTCTCAACCAGCTTGTTGTTTGTGGACCCAAAGATGATGTCGTCCACATAGACTTGCACAACCAGAGTGTCCTTTCCTTCCCTCAAAAGAAACAAAGTTCTGTCTACCTCTCCACGAACATACCCATTGGACAACAGACGGCGAGATAGTCACTCGTACCATGCTCGAGGGGCTTGTTTGAGACTGTAAAGAGCTTTGTCCAGTACATAGACGTGGTCTGGGTGAGCTGAATCAACAAACCCAGGAGTTTGTTCCACAAATACTTCTTCCTTGAGTTCCCCATTGAGAAAGGCGGTCTTTACATCCATCTGTTGAAGCTTAAAGCCATGATGTGCTGAGTAAGCGATCTGTAATCTTATGGCTTCCAATCTGGCCACAGGAGCAAAGGTTTCATCGTAGTCTATCCCCTCCTGTTGGTTGTACCCTTTTACCACCAGTCTTGCTTTGTTTCTTGTTACCTGTCCTTTGTCATCTAGCTTGTTTCTGAAGACCCATTTTGTTCCTATTATGGTTCTGTTCCCTGGGTTAGGAACAAGTCTCCATACCTTGTTTCTTTCGAACTGATGAAGCACGTCTTGCATAGCCTTGACCCATTCTGGATCCTTTAGGGCTTCATCTACTGTCTTTGGTTCTGCTAGGGAGACAAAAGAGGTGAAATCACAAAATTCATTAGAGGGTAAGTGAGATGACGTACCTTCGCTAGGATTGTTCGTGATTGTGTTTGAAGGTAATGGATCTTGTATGACTGCATTACATATGTAGTCGTCCAACTATCCTGGTGGTCCAGTGCTTCGAGAGGTGCGTCTGATTTATGTGGCAGGTGCTTCGTTGGTGCACTCTTCTGTTGTGTTCCTTGGGGAGGGACTTGCATCCAGACTGTCAGGATTGTTTTTGATTTCCTCATCACTTTCTTCCTATGTTTCCTCTGAGTTGCTTTCTCCGGATTTGTCGGACTCTGAAGCTTGAGTTGGGTCACCACTATTCGGGCTTCGTTCCTCGAGATTGGCAACTTCGACTAGATCAAAGTTATCTTCCTGAGTGTAGGGTGTGATATCTCCTTCTTGTATGGCTTCGCCAACCATAGTGGACTCATCGAAGATCACGTGAATACTTTCTTCAATTTTTCTTGTTCGCCTATTGAAGACCTTGTAAGCTTTGCTTTGGAGAGAATATCCCACAAATGTACCTTCATCGCTTCTTGGATCAAATTTTCTGGAGTTTTCCTTCCCATTGTTGTGAACAAAGCATCTACATCCAAATACTTTAAGATGAGATACACTTGGCTTTCCTCCATTTAGGAGCTCATAGGCGGTTTTGTTGATGATAGGTCTGAGAGTGGCTCTATTTAGCACATAGCATGAGGCGTTGAGTGCTTCAGCCTAGAAGTTCTTTGGAAGATTGCTGGAGATTAGGAGAGTTCTTATAAAGTTCTATTCTTCTTTTCCACGACTCCGTTTTGCTGAGGAGTTCTTGGGGTTGAGAAGTTGTGGTTTATCCCTTTGTTCCTACATAGATCATAGAACTGAGAGTTTTTAAACTCAGTTCTGTGGTCGGAGCGTATAGAGACTAAGGAGACTCCCAATTTGTTCTCCACGGATTTTAGTCATGCTTCAAACTCCTCAAAGACTTCATCTTTTGAGTACAAGAATATGGTCCAGGTGTACCTAGAATAGTCATCCACAATAACAAAAACATATCTATTTCCTCCACGGCTCTGTGTACATATGGGTCCACATAGATCCATGTGGATCATCTATAAAGGGCGAGAACTGCTTACCTCCCTTTTGGATTTGAAGGAGGACCTTACTTGTTTGCCTCTTATGCATGACGAGCACACCATGTCTTGGATGGCTTCTACTTCGGGAAGACCGATTACCAGGTCCTTTTGGTAGAGCTTTTGAAGGTGTGACAAACCCGCATGACAAAATCTTTTGTGCCAAAGGAGAGAGTCCTCTTTGATAGAGGTAAAGCACAGATCATCCTCGGGAATAAAGGTTGAGTCTACTTTGTAGATGTTGTTGATACATATTCCTTTTAGGAGAATCTTCCCTGAACTTAAACTCTCAACTTGACAATCATTAGTGGTAAAGACAACCCTATTCTTCCCTTTTTGACACAGTTGAGCCACACTTAACAAGTCAAAACCAAGATTGTCTACTAGATTCACATTATTGACAGAGAGTTTGTCGGAGATACTTACCTTGCCTGTTCCTTGAACATCTCCTTTGCTTTTGTTCCCGAAAGTGACGGAGCCTCCGCCTTGGAAATTTAGTGATTGAAACCATTCTTTGTTCCCTGTCATGTGACATGAGCAAGCACTATCTATATACCAAGAATGAATAGGTACCTGGTTGGCGTCATCTTGATCACTCCCGGTTGCCATGAGACACAGGTTGTCTTTTGTTCCTTCTCAGGTTGCCATCATTGCGGATTTCTCTGGTGGTTCCTCTGCTCTTTTCTTGAAGCAACATATTTTAACATTGCACACTTGTTTTAAGGAATATGCAATCATGATTTTAACATTGCATACCACTGTAGGGATTTTAGATGTTTAAAGCGGAATTTCAGGAAACGTTTTCCTAACATCTAACCAAGGATCTCATGCATAAACTAAATAGATAGTACATAGGAAAGAATAAATACCTCTTGATGCGTGTTTGAATCTCGCTGGAATGGAGAGATTAGAGCCCCAAGTGTGACTCCTCTAATTAGTCCACACGAGCAATAAACCGGATCACCTTTAAGTCTCTTCTTCTAGACCGAGGAACTCAAAAGTATAACCTTGATACGAGGGACAATAACGAACGAACAAACAACTTTTTCTCTCAACAAGAGACCGAACACTTTGCTCTCTCTCTGTTTTGTGAATGGAGGCTGAGCACAAAAAATTGCCTATCTCATACGGCATACCCATCATTTATATATGCGTGATCTCCTAATCACCTTCATAATATATATTAGATTTTCTTTAAACCCTAATAACATTATCATTATCTTACCATAATAATAGGAAATTATATATATCTTAGCCTTTATTTCCAAGTAGTAAATAACTATTATTTTATACTTGAAACGCAATCCACTTCGTTTGTTATTTCACATAGCCCATATACCACATGCTTACCGGGCCTGCAGATTTGTTTGATCCAGTCCATAAACTCTAAGTGTGTGACCTCATAGGACCCAGTTATTCTAGCCATGAGCTGAACCCGATTAATCCCATAAGTCGTATTGGCCACTAGCAATAGCATGCGACTCCTAAAATATCTGGATTATTAATCTCCATAAATAGTCCTATTTCATAATTAGTAATTGCACCTTTGGTTAAAGGACACAATTCTTTCAATCTCCCACTTGTCCTTAAAACAAGTGTGCAATGTTAAAATCCCTTTGTCGCTTAATGTCTTATTTGACTATATGATGAAACTCATCTTTACCGCCAAATATGTTTCTTGAACTCCTGTGACCTGCTTCTTGGCAATTATAGCAAATAATTTCTTTTGGACTTTGGTTACCTTCGGTGTGACGTGTCTCTCCTCCTTTCCATGCTTTCCTGAAGGCTCTTGTGATGAGGGCAACTGTGTCATCCTCTTCAAGTTCATGGTCTTCCATCTGGGACAGATCAAAAGCTTTTTCCATCTTTAAAGCAATTGATTTTCCTTTGTCCGTATCTTTCCTTATCAAGAGCTTCCTCTCAAGAATTCCAGAGTGACTCTTGAGACGGCACACAAGGTCTTCCAAGGAGATTTCTTTGATATCGCTCTGAACTTGAAGAGCATTGATGAACTCGTCCCATTGGGCGTTCAGTGCTTACATGAATTGATAGGTGACTTTCCACTGAGGGAGCTCTTCACCTAGAAATTCAATTTGACTTACATAGCCTTCAAACCTTGCATGGAAGTCTTCCAAGGATTCACCTTTCTCCTGCACAGCTTGCTCATAGTCCTTTTGAGCAGCAAGGAGTATGTTCCTCTTGACATCATTACTTCCAGAGTATGTCCTCTTTAGTGCATCCTAGATTTCCTTGGCGGTCTTGTACTTCAGAATCTTTCGAAGATCGCCCGGACTTAGAGCCATGTGAAGGATCTTTTTAGCCCTGGCGTTCTTCTCAAGGATGATGACATCGCGAAATTCAATAACTCTCCAGATCTGGGCGTCAAGAGACTGAGTATGTGACTCAAACTAAATAGACCACCAATCATACCCTCCTGGCTTCAGCATTGGGGGTTTCCAGAATGAATCGTTGATTGCATTGTTGGATGACATTTTTTACCTGCAAAGCTAATTGAAACAATCTAGAGACCAGACTTTGATACCAATTGATGGATCGATTAGCGTATAAAAACTCAAGGAACAAAAGCTATTGTTCCTTGATAAGTAGATAATGCAAAAAGACGATCAATAATGTACATCAAACCTGGACACGATGATATATAGTGGAAACACCCCAAGTACCAAAAAGTCCTCGAGGCGAAAAACCACTCCTCTCTAGCTTTCACTAGAGAGAGTTTGAACGGGTCTACTTGTTATATTGATATCTTGATTACAATAGAACTTGGATCACTCACCTAGACTTCCTAGCTAGATCTTGGATCACTATTCTCACTTGAATCTCAATCTCACACACGTAGAACAACTATAAACCGAGTATTAGGTTTTCGCTCTTCAAAGTCTTACTAAGCTATGCAATTCCCATGCAATATATAGCACACTAAATAGCTCAAACCTAACTACTAATCTAGCCGTTCTAATATTACCATAAATCTCACAATATCTTTCCACAAGGAAATCACTTCCTAAAATATCTTTCACAAGGAATTCTCTTCCTAAGAAATCTTTCCTTCCGTGTGACATTCCAACTTGTTCTCCAAGTAGTCACCTTGGGCGTTACACTTCGGCGCACCGACTTGAACAAATAAGGAAACAAAGCGCATAAGGAAATATTCCTTGCGCGTAATATTTCCTTATTCCTGTGGCATCACTTCACACGCGCGTCCAATGCCCAACCTTGCCGAGTTGCCACTTTCCTTATTTGACGAGATCTTCTTTTCCTTCTTTGACAAGATCTTCTTTCCTTCTTTGAAATGCAACTCTTCCATAATTCTTCAAGTCCATCCTCCAAGATATCTTCGACCAATAATCTGCTTCGGATGAACATATTCTTCACAACTGTCTTCCATTCGTCGTAACCTTACGTCTCATGGATTCCAGCAAGACTTCCTTCGTACCTGCTTGTACTTCCTTTGTTCCTGTCTACTCACAAGTAGACTTCCTTCGTTCCTGTCTACACACAAGTAGACTTCCTTCGTTCCTGTCTACACACAAGTAGACTTCCTTCGTTCCTGCACAAACTAACAACAATACCTACGCACTCAAGTAAACCATTAGTGGATGTTTTTCATTCAATCAAAACCTCATCATATCTCAACACATTGCATTTCATTTTTAGTTCTTCTTTTTCGGGAAATCGTCAAACACCCATTTTCATGATTTCTTCATTATGAGCATATGTTTGTAATGTATTTGTTGTACTGTGTTTGTCGCGTTTGTGCATTATGTATTTACCTGTGTATAATGTGAAATATATTTGTTGTTTTGATCGTTACCGAAGCTTAAATATAACCTCCATTTCAAATACATACTCTTGTATAGCCCGTGCGAAGCACGGGTTCTGGAGACTAGTAATTGAAAAAAACACATAACTTTATCCTGAATCTGAATTTAAAATAAAACTTTTTCCTATCGGATAATCATTTACTAAAGAAGTTATAAATAACATAAATATTGAAACATAAGGGAATAATTAATTAGGTACTAGTATTGAATTTTGTTCTATATTACGAGTTGATGGCGTAATCATTAAGTCAAATCCCCAAAATGGGATTTGACTATAATCATTAAATTGTATAAATATTGGTTTATCACCGCACATAAACGTTGTAAATGCATAAATATTGGTTTATAGCTAGTACTAATATATACAAACAACAAACCTACTTTTTATATAACTTGTCTACTAAACTCAACAATCAAATCTCCTAATTCTTCTTCCTACTACCTCCCTTACTAATTTGAATTTCTTCCATAATAACTATCATAATTTTTTTTCTAGAGGTTACAAATCACTTTTGCTCGAAGAGGGAGTTGGTGTTTTGCTCTTTTCAACTTTGTCTTGTACATATTTGCTTCAGAGGTCCCATATGATGTTGAAATTGTGTTTATCACCAATGGATATTGTCCCATGAGCTAATTTCTTCACTTTTTGTTTATCACCTATAATTCATAAACATGGACACAAAAGTGTTAGCATATGAACACAGGGGACAATTACAGAAGAACACATTTCCATTCACTCATGAACACACACAAGAATGTTAATGAACACCAAATGCATGACATCCACACATACATATTAAGTTCAATGTGATTTGACTATAATCATTAAATAGAGAAAAGTGTAGATGCATGTTAAATGAAGAGAATATTATTGCTTGCATAAGTTCAAAAGTAGGTTTGTTGCTTGCATAAGTCAAATCCCAAAAATGGGATTTGACTATAATCATTAAATTGTATAAATATTGGTTTATCACCGCACATAAACGTTGTAAATGCATGTTAAATGAAGAGAATATTATTATATTTGTTCAAAGAGAAATGACGAAAAATAGTTTCAAATTTTATTTATGAATTAAAAATAGTCTCAACTTTCATATTAACCAAAAATAATCTCAACTTTCAATCTATAAACAAAAACTGATCAAAATAACTTTTTTGTTTGAAAGTTCCGTTAACTTGACGAGGTTTACTCGAGAATTGTTCATAAGTTGTCGTAGTAATTGCTTTTTGTGAGTAATGACTAATGAGATATTATGTTGTTATTAACAGAGGTGTTGCATCCGAAATGCATATACCAAAATATTTATGTACAAAATCAATTGGAATCTCTTCAATTTATTGAAACAAACTCATAATTGATTTTTGACAATAAAGCATTCTCAGATGAGATGTATTTTTGTAAGTTTAGCTACAGACTCATTCTTCCATTCATCCATTCACATACAAACCTTAATGAAAATTTATTATATATATCAAAATATTTAGGTATAAAACCAATTGAAAACTCTCCAATAAATTGAAACAAACTCATAATTGTTGTTTGGTAGTAAAACATTCTCATATGAGATGCATCTGCTTTAAGTTAAAAGAGGGTATCTACAGAAGGACCAAAATTCTAGGTTAAAAACGTAATTAACAGCTAGGACTTATAAAATTTGGAGTCAAAACGTGATTCCAAAAGGCCGTTTAACCCCGCACCCATTTTTTTATAACTGACACCCGTCTTGGGCGTATTCCGGGTGCGTTCAAGTTTTTTTTTTTGAACCGGGTCATTCTTGGGCGCATCCAGGATGCGCCCAAGTTAAAAAATCCGGTTTACGTTGGACGCATTCTGGATGCGCCCAAAACCGAACCGGGTTTTTTTTGGACGCATCCGGGTTGCGCCCAAGGCGGGTGGCAGTTATAAAAAATTGGGTGTGTGGTTTTTCGCCGTTCCAAAAGTGTGACCCCATGAGGCTGTCTTCATTGCGTTTCTTCCAATATTCACTACATAAGCCTCTACTGCAATGATGATTTCGCGCCACGACTTGCATTGTCTCACAAAATTTAAGCGGAATAAATAGACTATCAAGATATATACTCTTTCAGCAAGAATTAACTTTGACCATGATACAAAATTGCAATGCAACATAAATCAAATAACTGCTAAATATTCTTTAGTAGAGGGCCCTTTGTTTGTTGGAGCCCAGAAATTGCGATCACGCGACACAACACTTCGCGTGACACAGGGCGTCTGGACAATCAATTTATGTAATACTATTCGTCGTCTTCTTCCTCGAAATTAACCTCACTCTCGACACCTGGCACTTGCGTAACTTAATCGAGAAGGAAACCGGCTCCGGCTCTTTTAAGCTCCGATAAGAAAGATACGTAAAACCGAACTCACAAAAACAACGCAGGTATACGCAAAAGTAAAGAAAAGTAACGTGAAAGGAGAGTATATTATCAAAGACGTCACGTTTCAAGCTTTACAATAAAACGAGAAACTCAGATACCGCTTATAACAACACTAAGGCTTTACAACGAAACTATCAGTGATACAACAAGTGCTTTATGCCTAAATTCTTCTAGGAGATAGAGTATTTCGGAAGTTTGTGGTTAGGGTTTGCTCTTGTGCTTTTCTTCTTCTTTAGAGGGAAGTCTAGCCTTTTTCTCTTATGATCCGGATCCCTTTCCTTATCCATAGGGTTGCGCTTTTATACTATCACCTGGGACCCACGCGAGTCTATTACCGTTTTGCCCCTCGATACTTAGTCCCGTTGTATTCTCTTATTGGGCTTCACCTGTTTATGGGCCGCTTTATTCTTCTGGGCTGACTTCTTGGACCGACCCGGCACGCGATTCATGGGCCTGACTCAACTCTCTATGGGCCTCGCGAGCCCATCGAGAACCGGCTCCAACATCCAGCCCCCCAAGCTTTCATGCTGAATAGCTGAAGGCTTGGGCCTGTCTTCTTGAAGTCGCGTTCTCGATGTAAGCTTGGCTCTTAAACTTTGCACATTCCCATCGCGTGATAGGGTCGCGTGTATTTCTGTTTCGTTTTCTCTGGGCGACGTTTTGAATTCGAAAACTTTACGAATTCCCGCGCTGAGCGCATGTCGTCCACGTGTTGACTCATTATTGCACCCCTCTTTCCCTCGATTTTTTCTTATATATACCTATTCTCGTCTTCCTCTTTCCCTTTTCCGCCATAACTTCCATTTTCTCTGCAACTTCTCAAACCCGCTGTACCCTCCACTTTCTCTGCAACACTCTTTGCCGGTGCTTTCCTTCCTTCTCCATCGTCATCTTCGCCGTCGTTCGCAGTCGATTCTCCATGGCAGGTTAGTCTTCCGCTCTCCTTTCTCTTTTCTACTTCGTTTCTTCGATTTTTTTAGGGCCTCCATCGTTGCTCCATTTCTTCTCGCCCGCAGAAATTACACTTGGTTCTTTAGAATTGCGAGGCTTCTGAAGGTCATTCTTTGTTCATTGGGTGTTTTTGCGTTGTATCCCATTTTGACTCTTATTCTTTGGTGCGTTCGTTTGGGAAAAAACGTGTTTTGGTCAATTTCTGCCATCTTCGACCTTCGTGGTGTTCTTCGTGTTCTTGGGCTTGGTCCATTCTGATGTCGTTTTGGCTTCCCTTTTGATTCTTGAGTTTCAGCTTTTCCAGGGATTTCTTGTTTGTTATAGCCTCGCGTTAGTTACCTTTAGACACGCGTTGCTCCTAATTTTGACGTTCTTTTTTTCCTTCTTTCCATCCCTGGAAAACTGAAACTTATTTTGCCTATGCTTTCAGGTAGCGATGATTTTTATGAACGCTCAGCTCGGGCTGAGTATTCGGGGCGTACCACATCCGGATCTGAAGGGGGTTCTGGTGATCGCGAGCCAAACTCTCGTAGACGATCTCGCATTTCTAGAAAATCCAAGAAGAGCAAAGCGAAGACGCCCAAAAGACCCAAAACCAGACTCCCGTCTCGCGTCATTCAAGAGCGAGCCGAGACCAATTACGGTCAATTCGCCAGCTTTTTCTCTTACAAGGGGTCTTTGCCCTACGTAGTTATAGAGAAACCCTTTCTCGCGGGTCCCGGACGCGTGAGTATCCTTACAAAGAGAATTACGCATTCTCGCACCCTAGTTCCCAACACCGCCCAACGTAGCAGTCTTACCTTTGATGATCTTCGTCGCCTTGCTACGCGATATCCCTTCCCTGAGGGGACCGTCTTTGCCCTCCCCGATCTCGAAGGCACTTCTCTCGACCAGTATGGGTCTTTCTTTGCTTTGAGTAGGCAGTCTTTAGAAGCCGGCTTCCGTCTCCCTTGGACGTCCTTCCAGACTGAAGTAATGGCAGATCTAGGCTTCAGCCCTTCTCAGATGCATCCAAACTTCTGGAGCTCTCTGATTGTCTACATCATGCGATGTCAGGACATTGGGATAATTCCTAATACTCCTCACTACGCGCTCATCAATTCGTATAAGAAGAACTCTCGCGAGGATGGGTTTTACACTGCTCAAGCCAAGACTCCTAGTGCCTTCCGATTGCCTTCGAAGATCGAGGGGTGGAAAACTTGTTGGTTTTTAGTCTGTCCCCCTCCTGGCTCTGAAATTTCTGTCCAGGTACGCGAGCCCACTGCGAGAAGGGCCCCATGCTTTTTCCCCAAGGAGACTCGCGACAGATTCATTCGTGATTACAAGGATTACCCCGACAAAGCAGTTCAAAAACGTTTTGAGCTGGCTATCTCGGACTCTTTACTGGTCGCCAGGGGACTTAGTCTCAAGGCTCATGCCCTAGGTTTTTGTTTGTTTTTGTTTCGACACTCGCGTTTATTACGATTATTTACACTATACTCACTTGTGGTGGCTTTTGCAGATGCTGACTTTTTCGCCGATCTTCCGGATCTGGGGGGGTTGGCCCTTGATGATTCGGTCGCGCTAACAACCATCGAGGCGCCTACCCGCATGGTCTCATCCGTCCCTGATCCGACTCCTACTCCCCCAGCCGCTGCTTCGGAAACACCAACGGAGCTTGCGACGACAGTTTCTGAGGACGCTCCTCCGGTCAAGACGTCTCGCGTGCTTTCGGTTCGCGATAAGGGGAAGCAGAAAATCGTCGAGAAAAAACGCAAGAGGACGACGGAAGTGGAGTTTGTCTCCTCCCCGGAGCCTACTGATACCCCTGTCGTGAACTCGACTTTCATCCATAGCTTATCCGCGACGCGTGCGTTCATTGAGACGATACCGACCATTTTTCCTCCCGCACCTAGCCTCTACGAGGAAATTTCGGAAAGGCCTGGCGGCTTGTCCAAACTTCTTTTCGCCGTAAGTCTCCTGTTTCTACTTATTTCTTGCTTTCTTGGGGTGTTTTTAACTCTTCATTTTTGTAGGGGATGAATCTCATCGCGAGCGCGACTCAAAAGGTGCTTGCCGCTGAAGATGAACTCAAGGAGCTGAGGGAAGAGGATCAGTCGACCCGCGACGCCCACAGAGCGGCCAAGTCTAAGCTTATGGGAGAAAAGAAAGCCTTGGAGGAGGAGCTTTCGAGGGCCAAGACGACGATGAAGGAGATGGAGGGTGAGCTCGCGTTCCTGTCAGTGAAAGACGCGAGGATAAAGGAGTTGGAAGCTCAGCTTGCGTATGAGAGGTCTACTCATGTCAACATCGTCACTGAGTACAATACGCAATTGAACGACCTTAGACAGGAAAACGAGAAGCTCCACGCGACGATGTCTGAGAGAATCGCTTACGAGAGGAACATGGCGGTGGAGGAGTATTGCGGGGGTTATCGCCAGCGTGCTCGCGTTGATTTTTACAAGAATGCTGCCAGCACGCTTCTCCTTTGCATGGTAAAGATGCAGATGCTGAAGTTCAAGGTTAAGGACTTCCCTTTCAATGCTCAGGACCTGTGCGGGCTTTCTACTGATCTTCCTGAGTACCAGCCCCCTTTGCCCGGAACCTTCATTGATGACGGGGAGACTCCACTCGAGGCATGGGGAATTACGCGTCTTGCGCCTGAGAGGGGTATAGTTAAGGGTAAAGAGAGTCAGGTTCTCAGGCCCCCTCTCCCGAAGGTGGTCGCTCCCCCTCCTGTTGAGAAGCCAGTTCCGAGCCCTCCTTCTCCTTCCCTCTCGTCTCGCAAGAGGAAGGTGTTCGCGTCTGATGCCCTCCTCGACACTATTCAGCCTTCAACGCGTTCTAGTGTAGATCATGCGGGTGGTTCAGGTTCGCGAGCATCTGGTGTTCGAGATGTTGTGGATCTGGAGGCGGATAGCGTCGAGGACGCGGAGACTGCTGCTAAGACTGTTTCTAAGTAACGTCTTTTGTCTTGAACAATGTTTTTTTTTTTTTTGCATCCGGAATTGGGATCTTTTGTAATCAACTTCTGTTTAATGTGGGTATGATGGTTACGAACTTTGTGCTCTCCTTGTAATTAACTTTTATGTTATGGGTATGATGGTCGCGAGCTTTACATTGTTTCTATGTTTTGGCTCTGCTTGTTTTGTGCACATTTATCTCGTCTCGTCCCCCCCGTTTTGCGTTTCGGAAACATGAGTAAGTTTGCGAAAAAGGAAAATGCAAAGAGATAAGTGTCGTAACTACGATCCATCCTGTACATTTAGGCAAAACTGACTTGTTACATAACGTCGCGAGAGTAAGCATTGCAAACTATTCTTCTGCTAACTATTGCATGATCGTTACACGCGAGGTTCATCTTTAGTCTTTAGCCGCGGCGCAGTAGGATAGCATTTCCTTGGTGTGGTTGTCATGGAGTATTCTTGGTCTTTGTCAAGCATTTAGTCATGGTGCTGCTCTTGCGTGGGATACCTAGCACTGCACATGTAGAGGAGCATTTAGCTTTCGGTTTTTATCCTTAGGTAGTAGCACTGCGCATGACGCTAACCCGCCCATACTTTCGCGACCAAGGGGAGTTTTTTAGCTCAGCCCTGGAAGCTGGAAGCACGAGCCGTCCTCACTTTCGCGACCAAGGGGAGTTTTCTAGCTCAGCCTTGGAAGCTGGAAGGAAGACACGCGACTGGGGGGGTTTTTTAGCCCAGCCCAGCCGTCTACGCTTTCGCGACCAGGGGGAGTTTTCTAGCTCGGCCCTGGAAGCTGGAAGCACGAGCAGTCCCCACTTTCGCGACCAGGGGGAGTTTTCTAGCTCAGCCCTGGAAGCTGGAAGGAGGACACGCGACTGGGGGGGTTATTAGCCAAACCCGGCCCAGCCGTCTACGCTTTCGCGACCAGGGGGAGTTTTTTAGCTCAGCCCTGGAAGCTGGAAGCACGAGCAGTCCCCACTTTCGCGACCAGGGGGAGTTTTCTAGCTCAGCCCTGGAAGCTGGAAGGAGGACACGCGACTGGGGGGGTTATTAGCCAAACCCGGCCCAGCCGTCTACGCTTTCGCGACCAGGGGGAGTTTTTTAGCTCAGCCCTGGAAGCTGGAAGCACGAGCAGTCCCCACTTTCGCGACCAGGGGGAGTTTTCTAGCTCAGCCCTGGAAGCTGGAAGGAGGACACGCGATCCGACTACGTTCCCTGTGCTTTTCATGTTATAATAACCACAAGTATTGTGAACGTACCTGAGTTTTTCGGGTGGACTAGGCGTAGAAACGACGAAGCCGCATCACGTTCCAGGAGTTGGCAATGTGATTTCCAGAGTGGTCCTTGAGGCGATAAGCCCCGGGCGCGACTTCGCGATCTATAATGTAAGGTCCTTCCCAGTTGGGGTCGAGCTTTCCCCCCTCTGTTCTACGTAGCACAAGGTCTCCTCTGGCAAATCCCCTCAGTTTTACGTTCTTGTTATAATATTTCGCAACGCCCGCTTTATGATTGGCTGCTCTGATGGTGGCCAGGTCGTGAGTCTCTTCTCGCATTTGCAACTCTAGCTGCATTTTTTCGTCATTGTCGTCCGGACTATACTGAATCACGCGGTCCGTAGGCACAATGAACTCGACCGGTACTGTGGCCTCTATTCCATAAGCGAGAGCAAATGACGTTTCTCCAGTTGCTTTCTTTACTGTGGTCCTGTTTGCCCAGAGTACTAGGGGCAACACTTCGGCCCACATGCCTTTGGAGCCTTCCAGCCGTCTTTTCAAGTCCATGACAATGCTTTTGTTCACTGCTTCTACCTGGCCATTGCAATGCGGGTGAGCGACTGAAGCAATCCTTAAAGTGATCCCTATGTCTCTGCACCATGTAAACAATTGCGGCGAATTGAATTGTGGTCCCCTGTCGGTTACGATCTCGTGAGGGAGGCCATACCTGCAGATGATGTTTCTCCAAAGGAACTTTTTAACCGTCGGGACGGTGGTGCTCGCGAGGGCTTCGGCTTCGATCCATTTGGTGAAATAATCAACCGCTACAATGATGTACTCTAGTTGACCTGGCGCTTTTGGTTTGAAAGGTCCCAATAGATCTAGTCCCCACATCGCGAAGGGGCAAGGGCTCGACATTATTTGCAACTCAACACCTGGTTGATGACATGCCGGGGCAAAATACTGGCATGGCTTGCAACTCTGAGACTCGCGTTGTGCGTCTTGTTTCATGGTGGGCCAGAAACTTCCCTGTCTTAATGCTTTATAGACCATTGGTCTCCAACCCGCGTGAGTTCCGCATAACCCCGCGTGAAGCTCCTTTATCAGCACGTCACTTTCTATCTTATTCAAGCATTTAAGCTCGCGTGGTCCGTATCCCCTTTTGTAAAGTTCTCCACGACACATGTAAAAACGTGCAGCCATGGAGACAAGCTTTCTCATTTCTTTCGGATCTGAAGGACCTGTTCCGTTAGCGAGATACCGAATTATAGGGGTGCGCCAGTCGCTGACTGGCTCGCTTATCTCCATCAGTTCCGCCTGATTGCTAATGGCGCTTTCAGACTTCACGAACCAAAAGTATGGGGCCTTTCCTTCTTTGATAATGGCAGTGGGACCTTCGCTAGTGCATTCTATATCTCCATACTGAGTTTGGGAACCTCGCTTCGCGAGTTCATCAGCTCGCGTGTTTTCCTCTCTGGATACCGCTTCAATTTCAAAATGCCCGAGCAATGAAATCAGGGCTAATGCCCTCGCGTGATATTTTGGGAGATTGCCTGTCCTGGCTTCGTAGGTCCCATTGATCTGATTCACGACGATCTGAGAATCGCTCACGCACTTTACCACATGTACCCCCGCGTGAACGGCTATTTCCAGCCCTGCGATGAGTGCTTCATATTCTGCTTCATTGTTCGTGGCTTTGAACCTTAGTGCAATCGCGTGATCTATCTTATCCCCAGCCGGGGAAGTCAGGACGACTCCAGCCCCGCAACCATCTACGTTTGCCGATCCATCAATGTGCATCAACCACGCGGGGTGTTCTGGAGCTATAATACCTTTTTCTAGTTCTCTGAAACTTGTTTCAACTATGAAATCTGCCAAAGCTTGTGCCTTGATGGCGGGTCGCGGTCTATAGACTACGTCAAACTCTGTCATTTCAATGACCCATTTAGCGAGCCTTCCAGAGGTTGTTGGTTTATTCATAAAAGACGGTAGGGGTAAATCCGTCAGTACTTCGATGGGATGAGCATGGAAATAAGGTCGGAGTTTACGAGCGGCTGTTATTAACGCGAGCACTGCTTTCTCAACGGGTGAATATCTGGTCTCGGCCGACAAAAGTGCTTTACTGACGAAATAGACGGGGACTCGTTGCTCCTTTACTAAAACAGCGCTAACTGCACGCGTGCCCGCCGCGAGGTACAGCTGCAAGCCTTCACCAGGTATTGGGGACGCGAGGACTGGGAGTTTAGCCAGATGTTCTTTAAGACTCGTAAATGCCCTTTCACATTCTTCAGACCATTCGAAGTTTTTAGGCTTTCTCAGTATGTCGAAGAAGGGAAGGTTTCGCTCCGCGAGTTTTGCGCAAAACCTTCCTAAATAGTTGACCTTTCCCATGAATCTTTGGACGTCGTGAATGGACCTTGGTGGTTGTAGATCTATTACGGCCTGGACTTTGTCTGGATTGACTTCGATACCGCGTGCACTGATCTGAAAGCCTAGGAACTTGCCTTCGGTGACTCCGAAGACGCATTTCTCTGGATTGAGGCTCATACCGTACTTTCTCAGGGTTTCAAAGACCTCCGCCAAGTCGCGAGTATGATCCGCTTGCTTTTTGCTTTTAACCACTATATCGTCAACATAGGCCTCTACAGTGTCACCTCTTTGGTCGCTAAAGATCATGTCCACCAGTCTCTGGAATGTAGCCCCCGCGTTTTTCAAACCGAACGGCATTACTTTATAGCAGAAGGTTCCTTTGTCTGTGATAAAAGCAGTGTGCCCTGAGTTGGCCGGGTTCATCATTACCTGATTATATCCAGAATACGCGTCCAGAAAGCTTAGAGCTTCATGACCCGCGGTGGAGTCTACCAACTGGTCGATCGAGGGTAATGGATAACTGTCTTTGGGACATGCTTTATTGAGACCAGTGAAATCTACGCACATGCGCCACTTCCCCGTCCCTTTGGGATTTTTCTCTACCATTACAACGTTTGACAGCCACGTTGGGTATTGCACTGGTTTTACGAACCCTGCTTTAATTAGCTTCGCGAGTTCTACCGCAGCTGCCGCGTTCTTTGGTCCCGCTTGTTTTCTTTTTTTCTGCCTACGCGGCTTAACCTCTGGATTAATGTTCAGGGAGTGGGTCATGACACTTGCCGGGATCCCTCTTAAATCCTTTGGCGTCCACGCGAACACATCCCGGGAGCGGGTGAGTAAGGTCTCGATCTCTTGTACGACTTTTTGATTCAGTCTCCCCCCTACGTAAAGTTTCTCCTCTTTGTTGGGGAAATGAGTGATTACCTGCTTTTCAAACCCATCAAAATGCGGCTTATGCCCTTCCCCGTCTCCCTCAGTATCTCGCGGTCTAGGTGAGGCGCGAACTTCTAACTCAGCTTCTCCCAGAACGCGTGGCAATCCAGGAATAAATAATTGGTTGGCAAGTAAGGTCTTGGTGCTGCCCTTTTCGGACGAGACGTAGCAGATACGGCTCTCCTCTTGATTTCCTCTCGCGACCCCTACTCCTGTCAATGTTGGAAATTTTAAACAAAAATGGCAGATTGATACGACCGCCTCAAACCTGCACAGCGTCTCGCGTCCCAGTATCGCGTTGTAGGAGGATGTTATTGGGATCACCACAAAATCTATCTTTTCTGATCTTCTTGACCCTTTCTCTTCACCCAAGATGAGATCTAAGGTGACGACGCCCAATGCCCTTACGCTGTCACCCGCGAAACCTACTAGCGTGGTTTTAGTGGGCCTGAGTGTAGACTGATCAATTCCCATTTTCTCGAACGCGTCCCAGTATAGTATATCAGCTGAGCTCCCAGTGTCGACGAGGATTCTTTTTACCAGCTTGGTTCCTATCTGAGCATGGATGACCAGTGGATCAGCGGCCTCGACAGCCCAGGTATCTACCTCTTTGTCACTGAAAGCAAGCGTGTAAGGTTCAGACTTCGATCTCGCGACACTATAGATCGGTTTTCCCTGAGGCTTGGGTGCGTTGTTAACGAATCTTCGCTCTCGTTTGCCCAGGGACATGGGTTCATGGCGGCCCGCGATCGTGCCTACATGGCCGTCCATGCGAGGGAAGTTCTGGGACGGGTGGCGATTAGGTCCCTGATTCTGGTTATTTCTCGCGGGGGTTTGCTGTCTCGTCTCATTTTTCGTTCTACTGCCTCCCCCTTTACTCCACGCTCCTCTGTACGTGACGCCGTGACCTGCATCAACGCTTCCCCTCTGAGCAGTCAGGACCTCCTGCTCACTCGGGTGATGTCGTCGCGACCGACACTCCAATGTAGAGTGAGTATTTACTCTGTGGTATTCGCACCAGGTGGTGGGCCCCTGGCGGTCATGACTACGATCCCCACTGCCCTCAACATCGCGTCGGTTGTCCTGTTCGGCTACAAAATTTTGCGATTGGAATTGATTATGATCGTGATTTTGGCCCCTGAACTGTCTTTGACCCTGATTCTGATCTTGAATCTGTAACCCGGGTGCTCGCGAGTCGAACTGCTCTTTCCCGTGATAACCCTGGTGGCGCTTATTCCCCCAGTTCGGGTTTTCTTTCTTATGACCCTGAGCGGGCTTGCTCTGATTATTTCCCTTCAAAGCGACTCCTGAGTGTGCTTCCACATTAATTTCTGTGTACGCTCTCTCGAGCATGCCTTGGTAGTCTAAATCTCTCTTGCGGTATAGGTATTGCTTGAAGGTGCTTCCATCATTGAGCCCGTCAAGGAACGCGACCCGAGCGGTTTTATCATGGAAATCTTCAGCCTCCAAGATCTTTTCCGCGAACCTCTTAACGTAGTCCTCTAGTGATTCATGCGGCCCTTGTTTGACTCCTACTACCTCTTGCATTGTCACTTTTCTCTTCCTCGAGGAGCCGAAATGCAACAAGAAACTTTTCTCTAGATCGGCGAAACAATGGATGCTTTCTGACGGTTGGTTGAACATCCAGGTCATGGCGGGTCCCGCGAGCGTGCCTGGGAAACCTTTGCACATTGTGGCCTCATCAGGGCACCTCGCGAGCATAGCATACTTGTAGCGTGCTAGGTGCTCGCTGGGATCTTCTTTACCATTGTACTCTTTTATGATAGGAAATCTGAAATTAGGCAGAGGGACTGACCTGACTATATGCCCCGCGAAAGCAGTCGGGCCGAACAAGAGTGTCGGGTTGACGGACGGATAGGCCTCAAAGGCTTGCCGCGGGTGGGTGGCCTGGTTGTAACAAGGTTCCCCCTCGTACTGGCGGCGAGAAGGTCTTTGCTCGGCGTGAATCCCCTGTCCTCTTCCTTCGGTTCTCCCCCTGTAAGATTGATCTCCCGCGTGGCTTGCAGGGGGTTGATTCAAATCGAATCTACCAGGGTGACAAGGCCTTTCGCGTCCTTCGACCCTTGTTCCATGCGACACTGAAATTCCGTCGTCAGGTACGTGTTCAGCACTCTCTTCCGCGACCGATTGCTCTCGTCCGCTCTGACTCTGTTCGTGCTCGCGTGACCGAGTACTTGGCCGTCGCTGGTTTCGGCTTCCGCCCGCACTTTGTCCCATCGTCTGTAGGTAAGCACGATATTGTACCAGTGCGGGTCCTGTCAGAACAATTTCCTCCTCATGTACATGTGGAAAACGTGGTCGCGTGCTACTTACGTCTTGAGTTCTCATCTGGCGAGGGGTGTTGTCGCTTCTTTCGCCACTGGTATTCATCTTCTCAGATAGTTGTATTAGAAAACACTTCGCGAGTATAGATAGTAAGCCTTACTTGTGCGAGGAGGTCCCCACGGTCGGCGCCAGTGTTGGAGCCCAGAAATTGCGATCACGCGACACAACACTTCGCGTGACACAGGGCGTCTGGACAATCAATTTATGTAATACTATTCGTCGTTTTCTTCCTCGAAATTAACCTCACTCTCGACACCTGGCACTTGCGTAACTTAATCGAGAAGGAAACCGGCTCCGGCTCTTTTAAGCTCCGATAAGAAAGATACGTAAAACCGAACTCACAAAAACAACGCAGGTATACGCAAAAGTAAAGAAAAGTAACGTGAAAGGAGAGTATATTATCAAAGACGTCACGTTTCAAGCTTTACAATAAAACGAGAAACTCAGATACCGCTTATAACAACACTAAGGCTTTACAACGAAACTATCAGTGATACAACAAGTGCTTTATGCCTAAATTCTTCTAGGAGATAGAGTATTTCGGAAGTTTGTGGTTAGGGTTTGCTCTTGTGCTTTTCTTCTTCTTTAGAGGGAAGTCTAGCCTTTTTCTCTTATGATCCGGATCCCTTTCCTTATCCATAGGGTTGCGCTTTTATACTATCACCTGGGACCCACGCGAGTCTATTACCGTTTTGCCCCTCGATACTTAGTCCCGTTGTATTCTCTTATTGGGCTTCACCTGTTTATGGGCCGCTTTATTCTTCTGGGCTGACTTCTTGGACCGACCCGGCACGCGATTCATGGGCCTGACTCAACTCTCTATGGGCCTCGCGAGCCCATCGAGAACCGGCTCCAACGTAATTAACAGCTAGGACTTATAAAATTTGGAGTCAAAACGTGATTCCAAAAGGCCGTTTAACCCCGCACCCATTTTTTTATAACTGACACCCGTCTTGGGCGTATTTCGGGTGCGTTCAAGTTTTTTTTTTTGAACCGGGTCATTCTTGGGCGCATCCAGGATGCGCCCAAGTTAAAAAATCCGGTTTACGTTGGACGCATCCTGGATGCGCCCAAAACCGAACCGGGTTTTTTTTGGACGCATCCGGGTTGCGCCCAAGGCGGGTGGCAGTTATAAAAAAGTGGGTGTGTGGTTTTTCGCCGTTCCAAAAGTGTGACCCCATGAGGCTGTCTTCATTGCGTTTCTTCCAATATTCACTACATAAGCCTCTACTGCAATGATGATTTCGCGCCACGACTTGCATTGTCTCACAAAATTTAAGCGGAATAAATAGACTATCAAGATATATACTCTTTCAGCAAGAATTAACTTTGACCATGATACAAAATTGCAATGCAACATAAATCAAATAACTGCTAAATATTCTTTAGTAGAGGGCCCTTTGTTGATACTAAAAAGAGCAATTTACAATCTGGGAATCAACTTTTAAAGAAGTGCTGTAACTTCTCTCTACAAATTATCAAATTTCTAAACTTGAACCAAAGACAATAAACTCAAACATCCAAATAAATCAACCACAAACTCAAAGATTCAAACACTCACCATAAAGTCAAACAATCAAACTCTCGTTCTCAAGTATTATTTATTATAATGATACTTGACTTACAACCAAATCCACTTCATAAAAACTCCCAAGTCTATGAAAAAATCATCCATTCAATTCAAGGGTTAACCCCTCTAAAAACAACAATAAACATGAACAAGAACAACACCAACGAGAACAAATCAACAAATCCTTAAAGATAAACTTAAATCTGAACCTAGAACCATTGCAAATCTAATCTAGATGCCACCTTTTCCAGATCAATCTGTCTTCAACAAAATTGTCGGTCTGCAGTCATAAGAAACTCTAGCTTATTTCTGCCTCCGACCACATCGGACTAATGCAAATCTAGATCCGGTGCGGCGAATCAAGATCCGGCTATCTTCGCCGGATCTGTCGGTCTCCGGTCTTCAATAACCTCTTAGATCTCTCTCCATCCCTCATTTGGTCTTGCTCTTCTGTTCACCAAAACAACAACTTTCTTTGTGGCTTTATCGCCATTGTTGAAGAGCTCTGGAAAAAAAATGAGGGGCTTGTTGGAGAAGCTTCATTGCTCACCTTTCAGTACAAGCCAACTAGAAAAAACAATAAAAAATCAAAGCAATCTTTTACTAATTATTTTTATTCACTCCTGATAGCATGTGTCTGCTTTACTGAGAGAAGGCACAAAAGCTTGGAACTTTTTTTTAGCTATTCGACACTAAATCAAGGTTTGCTAACATACTAGCTTTAAATAAATGTAATTTAATTATTTCATCTTAAACACCCTAATATCATTATGTGTTTGATGTATAATCAAATTACCAATATCATATTTGATGTATTATCACCACCGCTTTACCGTTGGGTCAAGCTTCGGATTTTATTTATCCATGGTGTTCTTTACGTCATTTTCATTGTTTGTCACATACTCGTTATTCATGTATGGATTCGTGTACTACGTTGCAATTGTGGAGCTGACTCTTGGTGGAGATTGAGTTGTTTCGGTTTTGGTCATGGTTGTATTGAGGCCCATGAAGATGTCATGGTAATCGCGACTCCTGAAAATCCCTCATTTTAGGTGGGGGCAACGTCATGGTGGTCCATTCAACACTTCTCCGGGTTTAGTCCCGATTGACCCGTTTGCCAATGGAGCCTCCTTTGCTTGTGCTCTCTCAGCCCTCTTCCTCGGTCATTTATGCTTCTTATTGCTTTGTTGTATTCTCCTTATTTGCTTGTAGTTTGTGTCTGTCTGACGGTTTATCCGTCGTCGAGTTTTTCTCGACCTCTCAGCCTACCAGATTAGTTTGTCTGTACGTTGAAATGCTTTCCTTATAAAAATAAAAAATAAAAAATAAAAAAAAAGAGCAATTTACAGTCAAATTGAAAGGTTGTTTACAACAATAAGTGATTGCTAAAAAATTAAAATAGAAATGGCACGATTTTAGCTTCTGCTTGTGAGGTTGCCATTTTTTAAACTCGTTGGCTTGTGCTAAAGCTATGAGAGTATTGCATCACATGTACTTGAGTAGCCATTTCCTAATCCCCTCTTTTTTTAAATGTTTCTACAAAAAACTGTAGTAAAGTTTTACTGTGAAACCATATATGGGTACATCAAGCAGAGTTTTATTAGAGAATTAAAAGCAAAGTCACAGTCATACCGCAACAACGTGGGGATATCCTTGCATACGAATTCAATATAAAAGCAAGTACATAAATTTGTTCGAATGGCGAAAATGCAGTAACAATAAAAGCGTGTGAATGAATGATGAAGAACAAACAAACCTGGGGGACTTGTTGCATCATCGGGGTTGGTATCGCGAGTAGTATCGATTAGAGTGGACGTACTCGTTCTTGGGTAATGTGGATGATACAACTAAATTGACAATGCCTCTGCTTGGAGCAAGTATTGATTCATTAAATATTGATGCATTGGATTTCTTGACAAATAAGAAGCCAAACACATAGGATTTAAGCTAAATACCTTGTAGCAAGTGCATATGAGGAAATATGGCCTGGATAGAGGTCCCAGTGTAAGTGTAGTTGCATTTAGGAACACATGCAATCATTCACCTACCTAATATTCACACATTAATACGACATCGCACCCGAGTACATCTACAAACATGATCAAATTGGACTACTAAAAATTCTGCGTGAGATGGTAACAATGGCCTAAATGTGCATGTCATTACTGAAGAAAGTGCATGTCAATGGCCTAAATGTGCATCCATTCGCATATTCGCACAATAATAACTATTCTCACCTGATCCGGATTCATAATTTAAACCATTTAAGGAGACATTACAACATATTTATGATGCATTTTACCATATAAAACAGTATTCACACTCAGAGCTCAAGATTGAAGATTAACTTAAATCACACTAAGCTATAAGCTTCAAAGGAAAAAAAAGAAAACAATACTATAGAAATTGTTGAAAGACTCCACCTTTAAATAGGCATCAAATTACCTAAAAACAACATCAAAATCGAAAAGATCAAGCTTCCTCTCATTGTGGAGATGATCCTTGATTCCTTGATAGCAAAGCTCTCCACACATGACTGCCAACCTGGAAAACTATTAAATAGAGCAAGCAACTCCCTTAAGGACCATGAACATTACTATTACACTATAAATCATCTCAAGGAAACAAAACATTTGAAATATTTCATGCTCTTTGTACGACGTTAAACCTACAAAGAGTGTGGAACAAAGAGCATGAACATGGAGTTTAACGTCGTCTGAATCAGAAAAACAAACTACAATGACCAAACACACATGATATATTTGAGCAACGAAAAAATAAATATTATGTATAGGATATGTTCTACTAGTTGCTTTGCAATTTCTGTCACATCTTTATTCTCACAGTAACTAACCTATACAATTGGAAAGTAACATGTAAATCAAGAGAGCAAACTCTCATACCATACGAAGGAAATTCTCCATATTAGTCTCAAGCATTTTCCCTGAGCTTGTTTAAAATGCAAGTTGATATCCCCATGTAAATTAACTCTCTTCATCTACTCCATGACTGATCACATGCTACACATGAATCTACAAACATAAGTGCAATAGGTGTAAGACACATCATGATGTTGAATAAGAGAATAACAATGTCTTTAAGTTGTATGTCAGTTGCTATTCTATTTTTTTTGTGAACATCGAATGCTATTCTTGCCAATATATGATATCTTATGTTTGAGTGTAAATTTTACATAGGTACAAGAATGCAGCTGCTCCTAACAACAAATAATGTTAATTAGAAACAATTAAATTTGGCAAAGTTTAGTGTGTAATTTGTTAAAAATTTATTTATGACTAACAACAGAATGAGTATATTTGGCAATTGCATTGCTAGTGATGGGTTATTTACTTATTTTGGATCCTTAAAATGATGAGTTTTCTAACCTCTGAAGTTCTTGAAACCTTGTTGCAAGTAAGACGAATAAACGAATGTAGACTTGTATTGGCCCTGCACATTTGACCAGATAAAAAAATGAAAAATTTCCTCAAATATTCCAATCCATCATACACACTACAAAATATGTATACAATTTGAGTATTCCTCAAAAACTTGGTTGGATAGCTAGATTTCTGCTATCAGAATCCCAGTCCATCATACACACCCTATAAAACATGTATAAACATATATTCAATTTTGGAAATTCCATTCTTTTATTTTCAGTTTTAGGGTTCTAACACTATCATCCTATTCTACCTCCCATGATAAATAACTGAACGAAAACAGAGTGAAGGAAGAAAAAGATTTCACTATTCTCTTATTCTACCTCCCAGCTTCAGTTAAAATGGCACAACTACGAACAACATTAGACCTAACCACTAGAACTCCTCGATTGTTCCCTCTTTCTCCTTTGCTCTCTTAAATAATATGTCCAGCAACCCAGAGACAATTCATCAACGCTTGCAATCAGAACGACGACGATTCCGCTCAACTGTTTTGATTTTTTTATGCATGCTAAACAAACGGAGAAGCTGGCCTTTCGCCCCGAAACAATACCTTGGTGGTGGCGCACGTCTCTGACTCAACACACATATTCGCCATGGACGAAGTCGCAATTAGAGGTGCAAATGAAATAGGAATCAATCGATGTTCAAAGTCCTGGTCGATGAATACCCTAGGCATAAGCAGGCAACTGAAAAAATTCCAACCAGAGTCCATGTGACGGATTTTTCCAAAACACAAAAGTGTTGAAGGAAACACTGCAGATATCAATACGAAAAGAAAGACTCAGATTTACAATCAGATAATATATCAGAACTTTGACCTCTAATCTTTGATATCCACCAACACTTGAGCAGTAGCTTTCGATTAGTCACCAGAAATGGATTTGTCCAGAGAACTTCTGGCTGTGCGCGCCTGGAGTGGCTCATTTGGGTTTGTGGGTTTCGTTATTTACCCGACGTTGATCTCCAATAGATAGGCCAAATAGAGTCTGTGGATTCATGTGGGTGTCATGTCTGCCGCTAACGCATGAGCGTTGAGGATGTGAATGTGTTGATGCGCAGAACCGTTACGCCGTCAGATTCTGGTGCAGATACATGGCGTTGTCGAGGATTGCTCGTCATCGCAGAGAATGGCGTGATTAGGAATTGTGAAGATCGCTTGTGGAGGTAGAGACACAGGTGAAATCAAAAGATAAAAGAGGATTAGGTTAACATTCAGTCCCATTTTCATTTAAATCAAGCCCATCAAGATCCGAAAAATTAATGTATAGCCCATATCAATCCCCATATAGATTGAAATTACTTCATCAAGGCCTTCCAATTTTATAATATGCTAGCCCTACCGAGGTTGTGTAATACACGACCCCTGTGTGGTAGTGCTTTAGTGGGAGAGCGATTTTTAATGTTGGTATTTTAGGTTTTGTACCGATTGTAACTGTCATGCACATTAATATTAGTTCCATTATAGTCACAATTGTTTGTGATACGGGAAAACGATAGAACATGGACAATCATAATGTCTGTAATTAAATGTCATATATATCATTTAAACAACAACAACAATAGTATATTATACGACAACTTCTAAAACGACAGCTTGGAAGATTACGACAACTTCTACTATATTTCATGGATGTCATCGTCGTACAAATTTTGAAGAATGTCTAGGATCCGATCTAGAAACAAAGCGTCTACTCAAAATCATAGAAAAAGAGAATTGTAGTTTAGTCTTTTTAAAAGAAATTAGAACATTATTATGAATCTTGAGCAAGAAATCTAGAAGAAAAGTAACGCCTCTATTCAAGAAAAGCAACTGTAAGAATAAAGTAAAGGGAGTACATGATTCTGATTATGAACGAAACAGAATTATGATTATGCCATACATAATCATAGTATCTATCGCGCCTATCATCTATGTGATGTCTGTACTCAGAGACATCAACTATGTAATCGTCATCATTGTGTACCATGATTCTACCAGCCATGTCAAATGGATGTTCTCTTCTAGCCATGTCAAATGCATGCTCTCTGTAGTTGTTAATACCAGTCGTCCTTAAATATATAAAAAATCATATATGCATACATATTATCTTCATGAAATGTATCTATAGATCATGATATAAATCAACATATAACTTATCATGTCTTCTAGGTTCCCTATCAAACGGACATTCTTCTGTGTAGTCCCTCGTCTAGCTTGAGAACACATAACAGTAGAAGGGTCATCCCTCCAAGAATACAAAAGAGTTAAGATTAGATGCTGGAATGACACAATAAATTTCAAGTTTATTCATATTTTCATAAATATAGTGATGCAAACTACAACTAAATTAAACATAACGAAAGCAATTTCCGTGTAGTAATCGAGACTCTCTTTGTAAGTCGTTGTCGTCATGTGAGAGACTCAATGTGGTGGAGCTAGGGTTTTGGAGAGTATCGGTGTGAGAGAGCTGCACAACTGAATTTGAGATAAAAATAAGAAATTTGTACTTGGAGGAGGAGATTCTGTGGATTTCTTAGTGCTTAGTTGTCGGGTCGTGATTTGTGAAACCTCCAATGGGTTTGGTCTTATCCGAAGCTATTGGAAAAAATGTGAAAGAAGGAGAAAAGAGGAGGGAGCCATTATTGATATTACAGATTCGGCTGATGGGTTATACAACAAAAGAGTTACAAATACAATCTCAACAAGAAGGGATACGTGGGAGCGAAAGAAATGATGGACTTTTGATGTTTATATCTATTGTGCGATGAAAAAAGAAAATCAAATAACTCACTTAATTACAATACTAAAAGCACTAAATGCTTAGTCAAGAGGTCAAGTTTATATTAGGTATTGACACTAGTACAAAAATCATGTTTTACATCACTAAATATACATAGTTTCTATTTGACACCCACCCCTTTTGCTATTTACCGCCCAGGTCATCCGTGCGTCACGCATGGAATTAATCCGTGCGTGACGCACGGATTGCACATTCCAGAAAACGCATGGATTGTATCCATGCGTGACGCACGGATACAATCCATACGTGACGCACGTATTTGCATATATGAAACTTCTAACTTTCAATGTATTCAATGTATTTCTAGTTAAGTGTGCAAAGAAACACATTTTTAGTGTCTTTTTTAAGGCGATAAAGCCCAATTCGACAAAAACGTCATCGAAACTTTATCGAAATGGAATGAAACTTTGTTTCAATCCTTATAATGTCTATTTGATCATGTGTGTAACTTGAAAATCAAATTTAGACCTTTGTAAGTGAAACATAGTTTGAAAACCGAACAAAGTCGCAATATGTATGGCGTACCATATACAATTTGAAATATAATAAGGTTGAACATTCGTCAACATAACAACAATATAAGCATTCTAAATATAAAAATAAGATTTTGCAACATAAAACCATGCGTCACGCATGGAATTAATCCACACACGACGCATGGTTTTACACCATACGTGACGCATGGATTTTCATATGTTTTTTTGTTTCTTATATGATTCATGTCAATGTATTCAATGTATTTTTAGTTATGGCACACAAAATAATTCATGTTCCGTGTTGTTTTTAAAGGCTTTAAAACCACAATTCGCCATAACGTCGTCGAAACATCATCGGAATGGAATGAAACTTGTTTACAATGCTTATTAGAGATATTTAACCATGTCCGTAACTTTGCATCAAAACCTTTTGCTTTTAGAGTAACACGCTCTTTGTAAAACATCAAACTACTCACCACAAGCTTAACTTGTTGCAATATATATGGTCGTAACATTGATGTTCACGTATGTTTGAAAAATTTATACAAAAATGTGTTATAAGGCATATAAAGTCCCAATAAAGTCTCACACATACAAAACGGGATTCGAAACTATGCCAAAATGCTAAAACCACTAAAAACGCCTTAAATGGACTTAAGGCGGTTTTTGGCGAAACGACACACGAACGATGTCCGAATGTAATGAAACTTGTTTTCAGTGGCTATTATGGATATTTAACCATGTGGGTAACTCCCAACCACAACTTCTAACTTTTAAAGTACCGCCTCCTTTGTAAAAAACATACTAGTCGTAACTCTCTAACTTGTCGCAATATGTATATTCTACAACATTGACGGTGATTATTGTTGAAAATACTATACAACATACTCTTATTAGGGATATTCAGTAGAAAAGAGGTCTCGCTCACACGAAATGAGGCACGTAAACGCTAAAACCACTAAAAACGCCTTAAATGGACTTAAGGCGGTTTTTGGCGAAACGACACTCAAACGATGTCCGAATGTAATGAAACTTGTTTTCAATGCCTATTAGGGATATTTAACCATGTGGGTAACTCCCAATAACACCTATTAACTTGTAAAGTAGCATATCCTTTGTTTGGACTTCTTACGTGGCCTAAATGTCCAACATTTGACAATATGTAATTTTATTTTGATTGGAAATCATGCAAACATCAGTGTTACTAAGAATCAAAGGGATCATGTGCCATTTTGTGCGTCACGCATGGAATAGAACCGTGCGTCACGTATGGATTATATCCATGCGTGACGCACTGTTTTTCTTTTCAGAACTCATGTCAGCACGTATTAGTTGTATGACTAAACATGTTGATATGTGAATTTATGTTGATTTATGATATTTGAAATGTGAAACCTAGTTTGAAAGTGAAACGAGTCGACATGTTTTAAAATACCTACGAAATAGACACTCTTAAGAAAAAACAAGTAGTTCTTGCAACACAATAAGGTTCAACACTTCAAAGGTGCAACACAATAAGGTTCAACATAATAAGGTTCAATCTTCAAAGGTGCAACACAATAAGGTTCAACATAATAAGGTTCAACATAATAAGTAGATCTAACGACGAGGGTTGAACGGCTTGAAGAGGTTCCTGTATTCTCGTGCGGTCATCCTTGGTCTAGTGGATGGTTCCCCTCTCTCCCTTTGACGTTCTTGTCTCTCCCGTTCACGTCGCTCACGTTCTTGTCTCTCCCGTTCACGTCTCTCCCGTTCAAGCATATCAAAGTTGTCTGCCACGCTAGACGCCGTACTAATATCGGAAATATCAGATTCTTGATCGGAATAGGACATCTGTATAATCAGAAACATAACCAAATTATAGTTACATAATCAATTAACTTCTGCATGTTGAAAATGTTGAATGTGGCAATTCCACGCGTGACGCATGGTCACTAACCATGCGTCACGCATGGTTATATTCCATGCGTCACGCATGGAATTGCCACTTCCAGAACTTCAGTATTGCTTTCTAATATATTCTCAAACCCTAATCTCAACATTTTTTTCTGAAATTCAACAGTTTGTCAATAATTTGATTAAAACCACACCATATCAAATTTCAACACCCTCATTTATAACCCTAATTCCCAAAACCCAAATTCAGTATCAAAATCCTAATTACACTATCTACACATGAAAATATCAAATTCAACAAGAAACTATCAACAAAGTACACAATCCATTCATATATTACAAGTTTAATCTCTTCTAATCAAAGTATAACATACACATTGGATCTACATATGTAAATATTATCAAAACAACATCAAAACCTCATATATACATCAATACCATACCATAACAATGAAATCTTAATGTTTACATACCTTATATGTAGAAAGATGATGAAAATTGTTGAAAATGGGGTAAATCCGTGCGTGATAGAGCTTCAGCCGCCGTCAAGAGAATGAGGAAGAGAACAAAATGGTAGGGTTTTGATGTTGGGCCTTTTATAGGCAAAAAATTCCATGCGTCACGTATGGAATGTGACCATGCGTCACGCATGGTTTGTATCCATACGTGACGCATGGATTTCAATGTATATGTTTTTGCTTATGTAATAAATTTCAATGTATTCAATGTATTTGTAGTTATGTCACGCAAAATAATTCATTTGTCGTGTTGTTTTTAACGGCTTTAAAACCACAATTCGCCATAACGTTGTCGAAAATTCATCGGAATGGAATGAAACTTGTTTACAATGCCTATTAGAGATATTTAACCATGTCGGTAACTTTGCATCAAAACCTTTTGCTTTTAGAGTAACGCCCTCTTTGTAAAACATCAAACTACTCATCACAAGCTTAACTTGTTGCATTATATATGGTCGCAACATTGATCTTTTTGTATGTTTGAAAAATTTATACACAATTGTGTTATAAGACATATAAAGTCCCAATAAGGTCTCACACATACAAAACGGGACTCGAAACTATGCGTAAACGCTAAAAGGCCTAAAAAGGCCATAATGGACTTAAGGCCCAAATCAGCTAAACGACCCTCGAACGATGTCCGAATGGAATGAAACTTGTTTTCAATGACTATTATGGATATTTAACCATGTGGGTAACTCCCAATGACAACTTCTAACTTTTAAAGTACCACCTCCTTTGTAAAAAACAAACTAGTCGTATTTCTCTAACTTGTCGCAATATGTATATTCTACAACATTGACGTTGATTATTGTTGAAACTACTATACAAATTACTCTTATTAGGGATATTAAGTAGCAACAAGGTCTTGCACACACGAAATGAGGCACGTAAACGCTAAAAGGCCTAAAAAGGCCTTAAATGGACTTGAGGCCCAATTTGACGAAACGACACTCAAACGATGTCCGAATGGAATGAAACTTGTTTTCAATGCCTATTAGGGATATTTAACCATGTGGGTAACTCCCAATAACAACTATTAACTTGTAAAGTAGCATATCCTTTGTTTGGACTTCTTACGTGGCCTAAATGTCCAACCTTTGACAATATGTAATTTTATTTTGATTGGAAATCATGCACACATCAGTTTTACTAAGAATCAAAGGGATCATGTGCCATTTTGTGCGTCACGCATGGAATAGAACCACACGTCACGCATGGATGCAAACCACACGTCACGCATGGATGGAAACCATGCGTGACGCACGGATTTTCTTTTCAGAACTCATGCAGCAAGCACGTCTTGTCTCACCTACTGTAATAACTCCATTAATTTTTTTACCATTTCCGTAACACCTACATTAACCCCTATTATCTTCCTTTCTTTCCATATTTCAAATGTCAAAACCCTTTTAACTCCATTGTTGAACATTCTTGAGAGCAAAACACACCATTTTATCCCAAAAAAGCTCTTTCTATATGGAGAATGAAGAGGAATGCACCAATGAAAGAGGTGGAGAAGCACCATTTTCAAGTTACAATCTTAATAAGGTAACATTTCTTGTTCATAATATTAATTTTTAAGGTGTTGACTTCTTTTAGGGTTTGATTTAGTTAGGTTTAATGGATTTCAAATGTTCAAGGTATTAGTTGTATGACTAAAGATGTTGATTTGTGAATTTTTGTTTACTTTAGTGATTATGATGTTTGAAAAGTATTATAATATTAGTTTTTAAGGTGTTGACTTGTTTTAGGGGTTTGACTTGTTGGGTTTTATGGACTTCATATGTTAAAGGTATTAGTTGTATGACAAAACATGTTGAGTTTTGAATTTATGATGTATGATGTTTGAAATGTTAATGAAACATAGTGTGGTTAACAGAATCATACGAACCATGACAAAAGATGAATGAAACTGCATGTTGTATTTCTATGCGTCACGTATGGAGTGAATCCATGCGTCACGCATGGGTTGTAACCATGCGTCACGCATGGAATGGATCCACACGTGACGTATGGATTTGCCATACAGAAGCTTAACTGGTTTGTTATCTGTGTGTTTGTGCATAGATGAACTTTTCTGTGTTTACTGGATTAGACAAGATTACTCTTAATGACTGCCCACCTCCGTCATACCTCGACTACATACCTTCGTTTGATTTGGGCATTGATTTGACAACATGGGAGCAACCGCAATCACAGTTTGGTGATATCAACACTGGATCTTTTGGAACCGGTTACGGTTTGTCGCAATGGCCTTCGCATTTGATGAGGCCACTTTCAGACACAAGTAGCTTAAATGTGTTTCGTCCTTTGCGTACTGCACCAGAATTTGATATTGAAGTTCAAGAAGAACAATATGTCTCTGTTGATTACTCAGAGTTGTTTGCAAATGACTTGGTATTCCCCTCTAGACAACAGGGAGTGGATTGGGCCGTTAACATTGCACAAGCCAACAACTTTTGCATAGTCAATGGAAGGAGTAGAGCACCTACCGAAACAAAATCTGGAAAACTTCAGCTTATCTGTGATAGAGGACGAGTGAATTACTCAAAAGCTAAGGGAGTGAGGAAAAACATCAAGACGAAAAAATGTAGATGTTGGTTCGAATTAAAACTTCTAGAGGAGCATAGAGGGGCTTGGAAACTTACTGTAATGTTAGGTACCCACAACCATCCTATTGGTAGTAGCTTGTTTGGGAATGCGTTTGCAGGCAGATTGACGCCTGATGAAGTGTGTACAGTAGTTGAAATGACCAGGGCTCATTGTAAACCAAATGAGATTTACACTATGCTCAACAAGTCTCCAAAAAACCTTACAAAAAAAAAACAAGTATACAATTTGATGGCCAAGACGAGGATCGAAAACAGGGAAGGAAGAACTGTTATCCAAGAGTTTTTCTACAAATGCAAACAGAGCGACTATTTCATGGAGTATAGGACAAGCAAAGATGATGCATCTATGATTGGTGATATGTTCTTTGCGTCTCCTAAATCAATGAAGCTCTTGAAATCATTTCCCTATGTACTTATAATGGACTCCACATATGCCACAATCAAGTAAGTTTTGTGTGATTATTGACCATTACATATGATTTTCCATAACATTGCAATAATATTATTTCAAATTATTTATTTACAGGTACAAAATGCCATTTTTCGAGATTGTTGGAATCACGTCTACATGGAGGAACTTTGTAGTTTGTGGGGCATTTCTTGAGGGCGAGACTAAAGAGCATTATTTGTGGGCAATGCAACAACTTCAAGAGATGTATAGAAGAATTGGAGCAACGCCCACTTGCATTGTCACCGACCGTGAACAAGCTTTAATGAGTGCAACGGATCTTCTTTTTCCAACTGCAAAGTTTCTTCTATGTAGACGACATATAAGGAAAAACATAGAGGCCAAAGCTTCCCTCGAAATGAGATCGAAACTAAAGGGAAAAAACTTATCCAACGACTACTACAACTTGTTCGAGGAAACCACCGTAGAAGGATATGAAAAAAAGTTGGATACTATAGAGAGAGATTGGAACGCGCATATTCCCGTACTGCAATATGTTAGAGACAGTTGGCTTGGTCCTTTCAAAGAAAGATGCGTGTCGGCATGGACGGATGACGTGTTTACTCTTGGAAGCAACACGACAAACAGGTAATTTATCTATAATTGCACTTACACAACTATATTCAGTTTTCTGTGAATTTAAACAGTTTCTGTAAACTGCACATTTAGACGTCACGCACGGATTCGTTCCATGCGTCACGCACGGATTTGTTCCATGCGTCACGTATGGATGTGCAGTTTACAGAAACTTTTGATGCACATTCCTGTTTGAACACCTTAATAAAAATGCAGAGTGGAAGGAGCGCATTCCTGTTTGAAGTCATATTTGAGTGGTGGACAAGGTAGGCTCGACACAGTGTTTGAGGAATACAGTGACATGGCACGAAACCAGCTGAAAGAGATATTGGGTTCATTTAACGAGAGTCTAACAAAGACGTTTAGACTTGTTCACCAAACATCTTTGTTTGTACATTTGAAGTGCAAAGTTTCGTACAAGGCAATGGAGCTCTTGATTAAAGAATACGACAAAGGTGTACAAGGCATGTACAATGCACAATATTGCGATTGTGCAACCAAGGTCAGAGACGGGATGCTGTGTGTCCATGACCTTGCGACTTGTGTGAAGAAACAAAAGCATGGAATTGCGTGACGCATGGAATTGCATTTTCCTACAGAATGCAGAAATTCCATTTCAGCTGTACTTGTCAAAAGCAACACTTCCGAATTGTTTTCTCAAAAGGAGACATATGAGTTGTCTTGTCAAAAGGAGACATATGAGTAGTCTTATGAAAAGGAGACATCGGAATTACAACATAAAACAGATATATTACAACATAAAACAGATATATTACAACATAAAACAGATACGTTTCAACAAAAAACCGATACATTACAAAATAAAACAGATTCATTACAGCATAAAAAAGACTCATTCTTGAAACGTAAATTAAAACGAACATAACAAAGACAAAACACCAAGACACTTCACATTACATCTTAAAAGGAACGAAATACTAAGACCACTACGCATCGTCAGAATCGGCTGGTTTCTCTTCAAAATCCTCATAGAGCTCCTTCACCCACCATTTAGCCGTTTCCAAATCTTTCTCTTCGTTAAAGATTCCCAGTTTCGCTGCCATAGTCCGGTTTTCCTCCAACAATTTCGTCATAACACGGAGATGATGACGGTCATACTCAGGATCAAGAAACACCCACCTGAAGTTACATTGGCATGTAAAAAACCTTCGGCCATACTGGTCTGGTCTCATCTTGTCATTAGCGCTGAAAACCGTGATAGACTTCCTACACCTCTTATTTGGACACTGAATGGTGCTGCCTTCTTGTGGTATTGAAGATGATGATGAGGATGATGCCATGTTGGTTTCCAATCTGTAATACAATGTAAGAAAACAAGTGAGAAAGTAAGGAATAAGATGTGGAATATGGAGCTTCAAAGAAGAACTTCAAGAATCAACTTACAGGCTGAGGGAGTGAAATAAGATTTTGATTAGTGAGTGGAAATGGTATGCTGAGGGAGTCAATTTATAGGCGTAGGTTAACAATTCCATGCGTCACGCATGGAATGTATCCATACGTGACGCATGGAATGCATCTGTGCGTGACGCATGGTTCGACATTTGACTAACAGAATGCATATTTATGTCTTGTGCACCCTAAACAAATAAGCCAACAAATTCAACAACGCTAATCAGAATTGAAAAGTTCAAACACAAAACAACCTTAACAAACAATCCAACAACATCAATCCAACAACGTCATAGTTTCCTTACGAAATAAGGACAATCCTGAAAATCTGAAAACAAACAGTTCATAAAAAACAATCGAACCCAATCCAACAAGATCACCACCGATGTTGTTGATACATAGTTGTCCACGGCTCAATATCTTGAAGGACCTCGGTTATGGCTCCATGCATTGCAGAAACATCATAGGGATCAGGCAAGGTTGCATATGGTGACAAGTGATCGTAGACCCTGTCAAAAACCTACAAATAAAAATAAATATTGAAATAAGCTATTTGCATAATGTTTACCTTAAATCAAACTTAAAGAAAAATCAAGATCTCAAGTTACATGAGATAAATGTATTACCTGCTGTGCTTCCAAGCTAGCGTGTCTGCCGGGTATCAGAAATCGATGAGTGCGGGGGATGTACCACATAAGATACTCCGGAGCTTCTTCAAAACCTGTCTGCGCAGGTGGTCCCATCTGCTCCAGGGTCGCCCTGTGGATATCCATCCCCTCCCAACTCCACGCCATTCTATCATAATTCACCACATATGACCTAGGGCTGATGAGCCTATGGGCTCTAAGGGGTGAAATTGGAGGCCTGGGAATCATCTGCACCCTACCAAACTGCCTAGGCGACCTATCGGGATGGTGGGGCTCGGTTATGTCCATGCAGCTCAGCACCCCGAAAAAGAGAGCAGGAGCATAGGCAGGATCACTGAAGTCGATTTCACCATACGGGTTCCAATTAACCTAAAAACAATATCAACGTCTTCCATTACTCAAACAGTAATTTCATTAAAGGTCCAAGCAAAGATGATGAAAAAAAGTCCTCAGTTTTTTTTGCAAATCCATGCGTGACGCATGGCTTTGATTCGTGCGTGACGCATGACACAGATCCATGCGTGACGCATGGAATTGCAAAAAAACTGAGGCTTAAAAATGTAAACAAAATGCAACACAAATACCTGATCCGCCCTCAGTGCATCTAGTTCAGCTCTGTAGTTTCGTGCTTCAGGGTCGTAGTTCGGCAACGCTTCCTCTGGTAGAAACCGAAACGCATAAGGATGATCAACTGACCAACCAGGATTACGCCGAACACCAGCTGCTAAGGATGGGAAGTATGTGTATATCCAACCCTACCATTTAAAAAATATAGTTAGCATTAAAACCATAGAAATAAGTTATGATTGCTAAAAAATGTAGTTCCTAAATAATTAAAAACTTACTTGAAGGAGAGTGAAACAAAATGAGATCAAACCACAATTTTCGCGTGTAGCGATGCCCATTTGGCGATAGAAATATGCTAGCGCCGCAGATCCCCAAGAAATACTTCTTGCCTCTTCAACACTCCCTAGAAATGCACCAAATCTCATCGGGAGCTTATGTTGTGACTTGTCAGTGAAGATTGTGGAAGCCAGCAAGTGGAATATATATCCCATTCCATGAACTACGGGATCATTTAGGCCCTCAATGTGCGCCTTAAACTTTTTCGCGCTCATCCAATAACTATCGAGCTGTTCAATTTGAAGATGAAAATTTTGCCGTCCCTTTTCACCAAAAAAGTTCTTGTTCGTAGTTCTCCCGACTGAAGCGGTGGGGTCGGTCACCATAGCTTTCCCGTGAATAGGAAGCAACAGCAGCTTCTTGATGTCGAGCAACGTCACTGTCATCTCACCAAATGGCATGTGGAAGCTATTTGTTTCAGGATGCCACCTTTCTATAAAGGCGCAGATGAGCGGATAATCAATCACATCGTACATCAATACCCTGAGATGAGTCAGCTCCGTTGCAATTGCGTGATTACCCCATGACAAGTCAGAATTAAGTTCCCAATCTTTCAGCTGGGATTGTCTTGTCTGGTGAGGGAGTACGCCTCTATCCTGTAAATTGATTACGTAACACAAATAATTTTAATAACGCATAAATTTTTTCCAGAAACTGCAGAATACAGAAACTGCATAAATTTGGTTAAGGTGCAATGTACAGAATGCAGAGAGCAGTTTCTGCATTCTGTGTAATGCAAATCCATGCGTCACGCATGGACATGAACCATGCGTCACGCATGGACATGAACCATGCGTCACGCATGGACATGAACCATGCGTCACGCATGGATTTGCATTACACAGAATGCAGAAAATTCTGTACAGCACACCTTAACCAAATTTTCAACAAAACTACAAATATTTCAACAAATAATCCATTTGGTTAATCAAATCAATTCATACATTAACAAATTTATTATCACAAATTCTATAAACCAAATAAGTTATGATAAGTATTGAATCTATAAACCAAATTCTAATTACATACCTTTCCTTTTTGCACAAAAAAGGCTGTATGAGCTTCAAAGCTTATGAGCAGCTCCGGAATTTGTGGACCTCCAGGAGTACCCCCCTCTAACTGAGGGACGTATATGTTTTTGACCGGAGGTTGTCGTCGTCGTCGTCTTCTGGGTTGTTCCTCCTGCTCCTCTTGCTCTTCCGCTTCTTCATGTTCTTCATGAACATTCCCATAGGTCCGATCCTCTTCCTGACCCTGTTCCTCATGCTCCTGCTCATAATCAGAATCAGAATCACCATTGGCACCCCCAGCTGATGGCCCTGCACTGCTACAAGCAACCAGTGCGTACTGGTCATCACCCGTCTGAGGGTTCTGAAAGTGATGAGAACCAGTAGCTTGCCTCATCATCTCCACAAATGATTGGTCATGTTGTGGATAGCCCGGATAGCCTGAAAACTGTGTTTGTTGTGGAAACATAGTTTGATGTGGGATCAGAATGGGGGTGCCAGGAAAGTAATGAGGGGAACCCTGGGGATCGAAACCTGCAGCAGACAAAGCTAGCTGTTGCTGTTGTTGTTGTTGTTGGTGTTGTTGTTGTTGTTGTTGTTGTTGTTGTTGTTGTTGTTGTTGTTGCTGTTGTATCTCATCAGAAAACTCTAAACGACGAGGAGGCGATTCTTGTCTATTCTTCTTCTTCCTTTGTTTTGGAACTATGGGATCTTTTTTCTTCAGATCTCTGTTTCTTTGACGAGTATCCCGTCCAGGTCGACGACCACCATCCATATCTACATCATAAAATGTGCAATTCCACAAAATTAATCAGTTTACTGAATTTAATCAGCATATCATCAAAAACTCAATCAGCATATCATCAAATACAATCTGAAACTGCAGAACACAATTTCTGGAATGTGCAATTTCATGCGTCACGCATGGATTCCATCCATGCATCACGCATGGTTGCAATCCATGCGTGACGCATGAAATTGCACATTCCAGGGTTGTGTTCTGCAGTTTTTCCATGGCTTTCAAACCCTAATCTCAACACTTTTTTCAAAATTATAACAGTTTTTCAATAATTTCATTAAAACCATACCCAATTTCAACAACCTAATTCATAACCCTAATTCAATATCAAAACCCTAATAAACTATATACACATGAAAATATCAAATTTGTCAATAAATTATCAACAAAGTACACAATCCATTCATATATTACAAGTTTAATCATTTCTAATCAACTAATTAACATACACATTGGATTTTGAAGTAAATATCATCAAAACAACATGAAAACCTCATATATACATCAATACCATACCATAACAATGAAATCTTAATGTTTACATACCTTATATGTAGAAAGATGATGAAAAATGTTGAAAATTGGGTAAAACCGTGCGTGATATAGCTTCAGCCGCCGTGAGGTATGTTGGGGAAGATAACAAAATGGTAGGGTTTGATGTTTTTGGGCTTTTATAGGAAAAAAATCCATGCGTGACGCATGGTTTGTGTCCATGCGTCACGCATGGTTTGGTTCTGTGCGTGGCGTATGGATTAAAACCATGCGTCACGCACGGATATAATCCATGCGTGACGCACGGAGCCTGGGCGGTAAATAGCAAAAGGGGTGGGCGTTAAATAGTAAGGGCCTAAATATACACCGGATGCATGCTAAAGTGTTGTAAATAATAAAGTTCTTCTTTTATACATCGGTTGTGTGATATCCGATGTATAAGTTCTTCCATGCAATACACGGAACCGGTGTATATACTATACACATCGATTGCTGAATAACCCATGTATAAACATCACGATTTTATTTTTAAACATATTACTCATATATTTACAGTACAAGTTTGAAACAATGTATATATATTTTCCAAACAAAATAGATAATTTTTATATTAGAGCAAAAATCGTTTTAAATTTTTACCTAACCCTTGCTTTATCAAGAGCTATCATCTTCAATTGCCTATGTAACTGCCTCTTACTCTGAAAGAAATTGTTGTTGTTAATGTTATCGATTATGTGCGTCACAAAATCAAACACCGTCATATTTTCTCCATCTCCGGTGTAACGTCGTCTTTGTACTACTTCGTGCAATTTTCATCATCTATGTAATGCCTTTTGTTGTACAACTTCACAGATGCGACAGTCAAGTTGTGTGATTTTGTTGTACAACTTAGTGTAGTAAGTTACTCCATAGTGAGATCTTTGTTCTTGTTCCAATTTAGAATGGCATGCTCCTTAAGCGAAGAGATGATCTTTGGGCTCGCATAGATTCATTGATTTCTGGTAGAGCAAACATGGTAAACACATGCAGAAATACTGGTCGTCCTGAGATTCCAGCTGAAAGAGTTCTTGTTATGACCATTAAGGCACCAGGAGATCCATGAGGGGAGGCTTTCGAAGCGAACAAAGATGCCAAGCCAGTTGAAAACTATATCCATGGCTGACTTGGAGAAAGAACAATCAAACCACAAAGTGCTCGTTAGATTCAACTGTCTGAGAAAAGAAGCGACATGTATTTGAGTTAGTAATTCCCCAACAAAAAAGACGATCAAGAGTGAGAAGGCCCCCATGGAGGGCGATCCAAGCAATGAAACTGCAACGCGACACATGGAGACCACCCCATATCCCTTGGAAGTGGTCTGTAGAGGGAGAGTGCGTAGGGGGAAGGAAAATATTGTAAGCAGAGAAGCTTGAATATTTACCAGAGGAGGACATCATAACATCACAGATCTCTTCACGCGATCGAAGACTTGTGAGATCGTCCCTAACATCAAGAACATATCTCCAACACCAGTTGTCACTGTCATGAGGAGAGATTGACCAGAAGTTTTTAGGGCTCGTTTGGTATCGATATCTAGATATCGGGTATGGGTATCAATATATGGGTATGAGATATCGGGTATGGGTATGAGATGTGTATGGGTGATATCTTTGATATACCAAATTTTTTAGGGATATCAAAAACACACAAAAACACACTCTAAAATCATTTCAATACTCATACCTGATCTACTTGGCTCATACCAAACAACAGATATCAGATTGATATCGATATACTGATTATATCAAACGCAGATATGGATATGAGTGATATCTCATGCCAATACCTGATATCTAGATATCAATACCAAACGAGCCCTTAATTTTTTTTTATGTTTTCCTTTATTTGATTCCATTTACACAAGCACTCAGTAGGTTGTAGTTGTAAATTCTTGTTTCATCCTTGTTGATCAATTTTCCGTGTGATAAGCTAGTTGACTTACTAAATTTCCAATTAATTTGAGATACTCTTGTTTGTGAGGGTTTCTTTCTTGTTAAATTTATCTTTATTTAGTTGGTGGAGAACACAAAAAGAATAATCATATGTTTTTTCGTTCAATCAACTGTAGAATTAATATGTATCTTAATTTGTCCAAATTAACAAGTATAAGACTTGCTAGAGATTCTATGTGTGAGTATTGATTCAATAATGAGCTCTAGTCGAATGTGTAGAATACACATTGATACAACCTGCCCCAGTTAGAACTGAGTCATCTTCACGTTTATATGCATAAGTGCATAACTTCTTTCGTGTTTTGGAAAGTTTTTTTTTTTTATTTCTTTTTAGCATAGTAGGTTTTGGAAAATTATAGGTTTCATGTCGCCCGGGAAAGGAACAGTTGCAAATATATATTTGTTGGATACAAGGAGGTCTCAGAGCAACATATGTGTTTGTTGTTAAATTGACTAAATTTGGAGCTATACATTTGGGATTGGCTGGCTCATATTTCGAATTTATTATTGACTGTAATTATTCCACTTACATATGGAGATTCTTGTGTTATTTTTGTTATAAGTTGATTATACAATATTATACAATATTATCTTTGTATGAGAAATTTTTTGTACTCCCTCCGTCCCCTAATGTTCTTCTCATCTCCAATTTTTACACTATTCACAATTCAATACAATTCGCTAGATTATTCTCAATCTATAAGACATGGTCATGCGGGATCTTGTTTTGTTCGTCTCATTGAGTACTTTAACAATATCAAAATTTTATAATTTTTAGAAAGATATAATAAGAGATATTAACGACGCAAAACGTGTCTCGACAAATGTGTCAAAATGAAATGAGAAGATCATTAAGAGACGGAGAGAGTACTCCCTATTTGTTTTTCCTACTACAATAGAGCTGAGGGACATTATAAGTTGTGAGCAAACATGATAATTGAGTGCTTAGATTGACTGGGCCCCATCTCAAATGGAGATTTTTTACTGTAAAGATGATGTAGTACAGTATCCAATGTCCTCCGTGATATTTAATTCTACATTTGGCTATAATGTAACGCTGCGCTTTTGTTTATTACTAGATCCAGACCCCCGCGCGTATCTGCTCAAATAAAAAATCTTCTATCACTCAGTGTACATTGACATGACAATGCCATGAAATACTCACTATCATCTTTTATGTCCACATATACTTGAATTTATGAAAAATGACTCCTATTCTTTTACAAAGAAGTTTCTTGCAAAAATATGATGTCATAGTAAGACAACAAAGTATTGTTAAGGAAATCACACAAAGACTTTGCATTTCTGTACCATAACACATTGTAGAAGCAAATCTTGGCCACTTAAATAGGACTTAACAAATCCATCACCATGTATAGAGACGAACCTCATAGGTCAAGTTGTCAGGATCAATGTTATCGAGCCAATCCTGAGATAATATACAGGAAGGGAAATATTATTTTTAAAAGCTATACAAAATATTATCAAGCAATAATGTAAAAAATAAACCTACAACTTAAAAAGATCCTTGAATTTCTTTAAAACCATACTTTATTTCTTCAGTAAAGTTGGATAGGTACTAAAATCCGTAAATAAAAGTCAAATCAGTAATTAAAGATACAACATACTCGCAATTAATTCAAAGTAACATTCAGAATAGCTAATTATTTCCAGCATTTGTATATGAATATCAATTTAGCTATTAGAATAAAGAAGGGAAAATAATAAAACTTTGTAATAAAAGTGTGATTTGAGACACCGTGAAGTGAAACATTTCAGTTTTCTTGTAAAAAAACCACATTAAGAGCTTTAGCAAATAGATTTAAGATAGTATAAAAGTAAGTAAACTGTATTTTTAGCATTATGGTAGATACTGATGGAAGACGAATCTGCAGGATCGAATATTTGAGGATGAAAACGCTCTCTTGGATGAAATGAGGGTGAAGTCGATGTCGAGGGTGACTTCGTGAGATCGTTGTGGAAGACGATCGAACGAACCTTGGTCTTCGACAAGTGTTATCATCCTTGACTCAGACGTCGATCTAGGAAGACTTGCTTGACTCGGACTCGATAAGCAAGTGACGTCTTTCTTGACTCAGTCGTCGATCTAGAAAGACTCACTTGACTCGAACTAACCTAAGGAATCCACCTAGGGTTCTTTCGAGGTTTGAAGATCGTTATGGGCAACCAACAGATCGTTCTCACAGGTTGATATCAAACCAATGGTTTCCGCTTGCAATTCAATATCCAACCAAAACTACAGCTAAAACGACGTCAACAACGTCAAAACTAAAAACGTAAATATCAATTCTCAATTTGTCTAATCTGCCTAAAACCCTAGAAAAACACACATTAAATAGCCTTTCCGAATTGCTTGATTCCCAAGAAAGGAAACCCTAGAAAAGCCCTAAAATCTCGAATCTTGTTCTGATCATGGAGGCCTCGTCCAATCTCGAATGGGCCTCAAATTTGGACACAATGAAGATAAGACCAATTACTGAAACATATCCAAAGGAGAACTTAATCCGATCTTCCGTTTTCCCAAACGAACAGAAACAAATTCGGTCCTTGCAGCTGTCATATCTTGGTCATTGGGCCTCTGTTGGGCTTCAACTTTGGACACAACCAAGATAGGTCCAAGAAGTAGATTCTGACCAAAGATCTTTTCCAATGGACACCCGAGCCGTCCAGGCAACTCTGCCCTAACTCGGCCCCGTCGTCGTCGCCGTGGAAGTCCTCGTCTTCCGGGAAACTCTTTATCAGCGGCCTCCAAACTTAGTAAGGTTTCCCAATATAGTAAGAATTCGGAATGGGGCCCTTTAGAGCTCACCCATACAACCATGGGTTCCAAAGACGACCTGAAAGACGTCACTCCTCTTGACGTGGCTCTTGCCGCTACATTCCTTTGACTCCTTATGTTGACGTCTATGATCTGAGTAGTGGTGGTACTATGTACAACAACAGCGGGGATCCTACGTACATCATCCTCCCTCTCTAAAAAAGGATTCGATGTTTGTCTCTTTTATTTCAAGTGGGCTAACAATCTTGCAGGGGAAGATTACGAGGAGAATCGCCAAGTTGGCAAGGCGGGACCCACCGAGGCGGGAGCACGCACACCGAGGCGCGCGCGCATCCGCGCCTATTGGGCTGGCCTTTGGGCTGGCCGAGTGGCCCCTTCCCCCTTCCCACTTCAAAAAAAAAAGAGGGAAGATCTTCTTGTTACCATATCTAGTTATTTGTTTTATTTTCCTTTCTTTTAGGGAAATGGAAGATATTCTTTCTTGGAGGATAAGTTGTTACCAAGCATAACAGTGATTGTACTATATTTTTTTGAAGAAGTCTCTATATGACTTTGTTCTAAACCATTTATTGAAGGAAATTTGAATCAATCAAATTTTCCTATAAGGGTTATATATTTTATCGAGGGATACTCTCAGACTCTCAGATAGGTTCCAAACTTTATCTTGTAGTCCCTTTATCAACTTTACATTCTCATTCCTCTTTGAGGTAAGTGTGCCTACTTCAAACTATGATTTTGTGACCGTTCTTCTATTGTTACCAATAATGATTCTTCATCCTCTTGCAGTTCATACACCTTGTCCTTTAGTTTCTGGTTTCCGTTCTTACTCAATATGTAGAATGCATCACAAATAAAAAAGAGCAAGAGTTAAGTAGCCATATCTTCCATCCTCATACTTAGATTATCCAAGTCATTCACTGCACTGAATCTGACTTAGTACCATATGTAGGTACTTCCATTTGGAAACATTACAAACTACAAATATGAATATTTGAGCAAATAGAAAAAGAAAATCAAAAACCTTTCTCGATTTATGAATGAGAAACAAATAAATAAGAACAATCTCAATTTGTTGTAAAATTTGGCTAAATTGTAATGAGAAACCAATAAAATAAATTTTTTAGCTTCAATTTCTTATTCCTTACTCTGAAAATCAATTAACTCAGTTTGACCCATAAAGTTATGATAACTAAACACACTCTTCAATTATAAACTCTAACTACCACAATATGACACCAAAAAGAGAAAAATAAGGTCAAACCAGCACACAAATGAGCTTTATGACGAGACGAATTTGTCGTATGCCAAGTCAAATAATCCTAACAAGCTCACTAACAAGTATAGTAGGCAAGCAAGGGTCGAATCCCAAGGGAATCAGGTTATCAATTCTTAAAGTAATAATTATGATTAACGAGTGTAAGTAACCAAAGGGGGGGGGGGGTTGGTATGTTTTAAGAACAAAGTAACGAAAGTTGATTTGGTTTGTAAATATATCAATGGAAGGTGTTTCACTCGACAATTATCCACTAACAGATTAACAAGTTGATCATAAACTCCTTTTAATCCTATGTCGAATTACTCATATGATCGTTCTAATCCCTGTTCTAATGTAGTTATTAGTCCAACTAGTCCTAATAACCCTTACTCAATTATAACCTTGAAACTATCAAGATTCAATAATAAAGCAGATTTAAGTTCAGGAATGGATAGATACATGCAATACCATAAACAACTAGTCAGATACTCGACATGTACTCAATTCTCTTCACAATTAACATTCACAACTAGTTCATGCAAATTGTGTGTGCTACAAACAAGTATGATATTTCAACTAGAAATAACCAAACAATAGCAATATGAATGAGATGAAACTACTTAGATGGCCAATCTAAATGAGCAAATCTAATTCAATAACAATACACACAAGAGAATAGAGACAATCAATATGAATAGAACAAAGGAAAGGAATCTCACAACTTAATCAATTCGAAAGCTTCAAATGTCAAGCAAAACAATGGAAACTTCAGCAACTCATGAAGTTCTTGGGAGAAAACTCTAAAACTTGGAAAATGGAATGTAGAAGATGATAGAAGATCATCCACCCCTAAAAACCTATAAGTCTCTGCAGAATATAACTGCCAAATTGAAGGTGAAAAAGTTATAAAAACGTTACAAAACTTAACACAACATACTCAATCGGGCAAATGAAGAAAAGTCATCGCTGGCGGATTCCGCGATCGCGGTTTGGGACCTGCGATCGCGGATTGTGTTATGTGAACTTGGATGGTCCAGTAGGTTTTCCGCGATCGCGGTTTGGGACCTGCGGTCGCGGATTTGGCTTCTGTGGCTTCCTTGGCTTCGTCTTCAGCTGCTTCCAATGCTACATGTGGTCTTCTTCAGCTTTGACTCCTCTTCTTATGCTTCAATGCTCCACATCATCTTCTGTAATCTCATGTGTAACTCAACTCTCCAAAACTCCATGATTACAGAATACATCATAACATCTAGCATAATCCTATACAAAATGAGCTAATAACCTATAGTAGCGCTATGTAAAATACCGCTTATCAAACTCCCCCATACTTAGACCTTGCTCGTCCCCGAGTAAGCTAAATGAAACTTACCCTTACAATCAGCACACATAGATCTCAGGAAGTATAGAGAAAGAATGAACTACAAATTACAAACACACTTCGCCTCCAAACACCATAATGAGTACAAAAGATAAATTTAATCTTAGCTCCTATCTAGCACCTTATTCTTCCATAGTGGCCTACCCTTTCCTCCTTATATCACCACCTTCTTATGACACCTCGCCAGAAACAACAAATGGTCCTAAGACACTCATTTCACTCATTCTGCCTAGGGGCCCCGAAGGGTTTTCACCTAGCCACTCATTTCATTTTGCTAGATAACTCACAATTGGCTCACATCTCTCAAGTTCACTTTTGCCTCAGCCTATAGCCGACCAGACTACCTGCTTTTTGCATGGAACGCCCTTTCAGGTTTTCATCCCATCCCAGGATTTTCATTTGCCTTTTTACATATTTTTGGCTTTTTCTGTTTATTATTATTTATTTTTTAAAATAAATACGAACTGAATTCAAACAACAGAATGGAAACTACTCTAAAGATAAGCAGTAAACTAAATCCCTCTCCCCCATACTTGAAGTACACAATGTCCTCAGTATGAAAGACATAGAAAATAAATGAGGAAGAGAAGAGAGTAGCTCACTGATCCGGGTTACCCGGTGGGGTGGGGGTTGACGAATGGCGAGCGCGGTGTGACTGGGCTCCGGTGAGGTGGTGAGAATCTGGTGGGAGATGAGAGGAGAAATTGATATTTTGGGGAGAAATTTGGGAGAGGAGAAATTGAAGAGATTTTGGTGAGAAATGGTAGAGATGATGGGAAATTGGTTTGGTAAGGGAGAAATTTGAGAGATGATGAGATGGGAGAAATTAGGAGATGAAAATTGGATTTCTTTTTTTTGTTTTACCTTTTTTTTCTCGTTTGATCTCTTTCTTTTTTCTTTCTATTTTTTTTTATACACGAAGGGAAAACCGTCAATTCCTTCAGTAAAAGCTAAAAGACAGTCTTCTTCCCGTGCTTTATTCCTACATATTAGTAAACAAAAGAAAACAAAAACAAGTAAAAAGAAATAAAATGAGATAAAATTGAAAAGAAATACCTTGGGTTGCCTCCCAAGCAGCGCCTTGGTTAGAGTCGTGGCTCGACTTCCTACTCAGGTCTCAATCATCTTGACCACCTCCATCATAGGTGGGTTTAATCTTCTTTGGGGTTGCCTAGAGGGCTTAGCTCCTTCCTCAAGTAGGATCCTGTGCATACAGGTGGAAGGGCTAATTCCCTTGATGTCGGCAATAGTCCACCCAAGAGCTGTAATGTGCTCTTTCAACACCATCACCAATCTCTTCTCTTGCTCACCTGACAACTTACTAGAGATGATTACCGGCAGGGTATCATTCTCTCCAAGAAAAGCATACTTCAGGTGCTCTGGCAATTGCTTAAGCTCAATCACTGGTGCCTGCAAAACAGAAGGGAGGAGCTTCTCGCTCTCCAAAGTCAGTAACATGGGCTTGTCGGCCAAAGATCTACCTGACGTGTCTAGCTGAGCTAGGACCCTATGAATATCAGGAGAAAGAGAGAGATTAACTTGTGGTGGGTGAATGATGTTGTTTTCCATAACACATTGCAATTCATCCAAGCCAAAGATATTAAAAGTGTCTTGAACTATAAGATCAATCACATCAATAGAACAAATAGAAGCAGCATCTTCAATGGGGTGCTTCATAGCATCAAAAATATTGAATTGTACAACTTCCCCATCGAACTCTAAAGTAAGAGACCCACTAGCTAGATCAATCTTTGTGTTAGCGGTTCTCATAAAAGGTCTTCCTAACAAAATAGGTGCAGCCTGACCATCATGTTCCATGTCTAACACAAAGAAGTCAGCATGAAAGAGCAAATTATCAACCATTACCAAAACATTCTCAACTACACCTTTAGGATAAACAGTAGACCTATTAGCTAGTTGAATAATTATTCCGGTTTCATGAAGAGGACCTAAACCAAGCATCTTATACAATGAGTAAGGCAAAACATTTATAGATGCACCAAGATCAAGCATAGCTCTCTCAAAGTGAGTATCACCTATACGACAAGGAATGCTTACCATGCCTGGATCGCTTCACTTCTTAGGCATTCGCCTTTGGAATACAGCGGAGGCACGCTCGCTTACCGTCACCTTCTGCTGTCCCTTCAATTTTTTATTCCTCTTGATGGTGCAGAGTTCCTTCAAGAACTTATCATATACTTTTAATGAGTTTGAGTAAAGGGATATTTACCTCACATTTGCTGAAGGTTTCGAATAGCTCCTTATCATTTTCCGGCCTCCTCGTGTCCTTTAAAGTATCGGGAAAAGGAGCGGGAGGTTTGGTTGAGTTGAGAGGTGGAAAGTCGGGGCGGACATAGTCGTCTTGCCTCAACCGGAAGTCGCCCCGGTCCTCGACCTCATCTGCATCTTTTGAAAACTCCTCAACCTCGGACTCACCAGGAGCATTTCTGCGATCGTGGCTGTCAGTCCGCGGTCGCGGATTTGCACCTGTTTCCTCAGTCAGAATTCCGCGATCGCGGATTTCATCCCGCGGTCGCGGATCCGACGCTCTCGTTCCGCGATCGCGATTCTCGTCCCGCGGTCGCGGTTCTCGTCCCGCGGTCGCGGTTCTCGTCCCGCGGTCGCGGATTTTCACCTGCTTCAGAATCTGCATTTTCAGCAGCAGCATTTTCCAACACTTTTCCACTCCTTGTTGTCACAGCACTAACATTTCTGGTCGGATTCACTACCGTCTGAGATGGTAGAGAATTGGATTTTTGCTGTGCAAGAGTGGTCACAGCTTCAGCCAACTGCCCTATCTGTTTCTCCATGTTCTTGATACTAGACTCAGTAGTTTGGACATGGGTTGTGAAATGCTGAGTCAATGATCTCAACATATCTGCAGTTGAAGGTCTAGAATTGGGTCGTGGGGCCTGATCTTGAGGTTGGGGTTCATTCTGATCACGCCATCTGAAATTTGGGTGATCTCTATACCTCGGATTGTAGTTGTTCGGCTGATCATTTCGAGGTCGTGGAGCTCCATATCCACCAGCAGCATTGACTTCAGCAACATCATCATCTTGAAGCTCAGGGCATTTGTCTGTAAAATGAGAAGGGTCATAACAAATACCACATGCTTTTACCTGCTATTGTCCTTTGTGCAGCTGAGAGATCATCTTCTTTAGCTCAACGAGCTCAGTCATAAGAGCGGGGTCTCCTGAGCTTGTGGCATTCACTCCTTTCCTAGTGTATGTCCTACCAAAACTCCTAGTGCTCTCAGCCATGTCTTGCAACTTTTCCATGGCATCTTCTGGTGTCATGTTGAGAATACTCCCACCACAAGCAACGTCTACCATTCTCCTTTCATGATTAAGGAGACCATTGCAAACATGTAGGACCAGGTCCTCGGTATCATACCCATGAAAAGGGCAACTAGCACACAACCCCTTGAAACGCTCAAGGTAATCATATAGAGTCTCATCTTCACCTTGCTCTACATGGGCAATTTCCTTCTTCAGAGCATTTGCCTTTTTAACTGGAAAATACTTACCCAAGAACACCTTGTGCAACTTCTCCCAGCTATCTACCGAACCGGTAGGCAAATGATAGTACCAGGACCTAGCACCATCTTTCAAAGTGAACCCGAAGGCTCTCGTCTTGATCTGCTCCTCAGTGACATTTGGTGGTTTGGTTGTCATGCAAGTGTCATGGAATTGATTCAAATGCATGATTGGATCCTCACCAGGCAAACCATGGAATGTGGGAAACAGATTGATCACCCCTGACTTGAGCTCAAAAGTCACCCCATGAGCAAGGGGTGGAAGAACCACAACTTGAGGTTGCTGTGTCAGATTGGGAGTAGTACGCTCCCTCAATGTGCGGACGACACCGCCGTCTCTTAGAGCATTTGCATCTTGCCTTGCCTCAAGCAATTCCCGTTGGGCATTAACAACTAACCTGAATTTCAGCCAATTGACGTTGGGTGTCAGCAAGAGCTCTTTGCTCGGGAGTCAACAACTGGTCGTCTTCCATTGCACCTGTATCAGTCTCAACTCTGTTCTCTCTCTGATTTCGATGGAAAGTCCTCTCGATTTCTGGATCAAGAATAAAAAGAGACTGATTAGTAGAACGGGTGTTGACCATTCACTAGTCAACACTAAAGTCAATCAAAATAAGAACTTTAAAGAAAAGAAAATTTGATTCCCCGGCAACGGCGCCAAATTTGACGAGGCGAATTTGTCGTATGCCAAGTCAAGTAATCCTAACAAGCTCACTAACAAGTATAGTAGGCAAGCAAGGGTCGAATCCCAAGGGAATCAGGTTATCGATTCTTAAAGTAATAATTATGATTAACGAGTGTAAGTAACCAAAGGGGGGGGGGTTGGTATGTTTTAAGAACAAAGTAACGAAGGTTGATTTGGTTTGTAAATATATCAATGGAAGGTGTTTCACTCGACAATTATCCACTAACAGATTAACAAGTTGATCATAAACTGCTTTTAATCCTATGTCGAATTACTCATATGATCGTTCTAATCCCTGTTCTAATGTAGTTATTAGTCCAACTAGTCCTAATAACCCTTACTCAATTATAACCTTGAAACTATCAAGATTCAATAATAAAGCAGATTTAAGTTCAGGAATGGATAGATAAATGCAATATCATAGACAACTAGTCAGATACTCGATATGTACTCAATTCTCTTCACAATTGACATTCACAACTAGTTCATGCAAATTGTGTGTGCTACAAACAAGTATGATATTTCAACTAGAAATAACCAAACAATAGCAATATGAATGAGATGAAACTACTTAGATGGCCAATCAAAATGAGCAAATCTAATTCAATAACAATACACACAAGAGAATAGAGACAATCAATATGAATAGAACAAAGGAAAGGAATCTCACAACTTAATCAATCCGAAAGCTTCAAATGTCAAGCAAAACAATGGAAACTTCAGCAACTCATGAAGTTCTTGGGAGAAAACTCTAAAACTTGGAAAATGGAATGTAGAAGATGATAGAAGATCATCCACCCCTAAAAACCTATAAGTCTCTGCAGAATCTAACTGCCAAATTGAAGGTAAAAACGTTACAAAACTTAACACAACATACAAAATCGGGCAAATGAAGAAAAGTCATCGCTGGCGGATTCCGCGATCGCGGTTTGGGACCCGCGATCGCGGATTGTGTTTTGTGATCTTGGCTGGTCCAGTAGGTTTTCCGCGATCGCGGTTTGGGACCCGCGGTCGCGGATTTGGCTTCTGTGGCTTCCTTGGCTTCGTCTTCAGCTGCTTCCAATGCTACCTGTGGTCTTCTTCAGCTTCGACTCCTCTTCTTATGCTTCAATGCTCCACATCATCTTCTGTAATCTCATGTGTAACTCAACTCTCCAAAACTCCATGATTACATAATACATCATAACATCTAGCATAATCCTATACAAAATGAGCTAATAACCTATAGTAGCGCTATGTAAAATACCGCTTATCACTTTATCGGAAAGAGGATTGAGCGAAGTGACCAAGATCAAGCAGATTCTAATTGGAATGAAGCTTAAGAAAATTAAAAGTCAATAGTAGGAAGCATCAACGAAGATGAAAAGGGAGTGAAAAAAAGAATAAACCTTTTGTTGGGGGAAGCAAATTCGATAGACAAATTTAAAGAATTTAACAATCTTAACAAATTAACTAGCTTAAATTTTCCATAAGCTTGAAATTCAACAACATTATCAGAAATTTAAGCTAGTTTAAATGTTGTGAATTCAAGGGCAAAATACAATTTGTTGAACAGGCTCATGTCCTAAAAACCTTATAAAATAAAAAACATCAAGATAGACCACAAGTGTTAGAAATAAGTGCATGCAACTCACCCATGTGTATTGATAACCTTCTTTCCAAAGCAGACATACAACGCAATTAAAATGTCAAGATCCAAGCAAATGAAATGCATCAGACACCAAACCTGTACATAAATCATAAACAAACGCTAGTCAATGATTTTTATTTCTATTACTAATTTTAACTTTTTGTTTCCCCGTATCTGCAAATTTCAGCATCTGAATCTTCAATTGCTCAATCCCCTCAGCTTCCATTATGAGTCATGCTTTTGCATGGAGCATCCTTGCAACAAAGCTCCACCGTGTTTCTCATTTGAGTTGAAAAAAATATAGAAAGAGAATTAATAATTTCGTATAAATTTGGTTGATTAGAAAGTAGAAACTTATAGAGTAGAGTTAGTTCACAGTAGAAACAATTTCACGTATCTATCTACTGGGAAAAAAATGAAATAGTTGATATTCTGATAAGTAATCCAACAGAAAGCTTTAACTACTTTATCCATCATTCCCAGAATAACACCTCAAAATTTGGTAAAATCAATACATGTTTGTGAAGAGAAACCGTTAAAATTACATTACCTTGGTGATTTCAGAATGTAAAACAAAAGTACCTTTGTTTGGTTCCGTTGATATTACTGTCCCTTGATGTGAAGAACCACCTCGAAGCTGGCGAACAAAAAATCAAGAACAACACATTCTCATTGCTCTATGAACACTTGAAAGTAGATGCACAACAATGCCTTGTTTAACAACGCTTGAGGCACAACAATGCCTTGTTCATCATACCTTGAAACTGCAAATGTGAAATTGAAGAGCCAATGCAACCACCAAGCATGACAATTTGGAAAAAATTGTCATATGATATCGATAAGATATAGGTTTCCGGAAAAACTTGATCCCCGATCGGATAATCAGAAAATCATGCGTCATGTCACAGACCTACTCAAGTGGATATACCACATTAACACCATTCTTGGAGAAGCCCACAATTTTGTGCGTCAATTAATAAGTTAAACCCAATTCTTCTGCGCTGGCATTTGTATGAATTCAGTAATTGACATGTTAACACATCCAATTAAAACATAAGACCGCAATATACTTGTCTGGAAAATTTATGATGAAGGACAACAGAGCATATCAAATGTACATGAAGAAGAGGAACTAGGCTATAGGCAGGAATCTGTAAAAACCTAATATCATCCTTTTTTGTTTTTAGTTGTCATTCAAAAGTAGTTTATATAAGTTAATGAAAAAGATGATGGAACCAAGCTGGAATGAGTCATCTAAGATGGAGAGCGCTAATTATATATTACATTATTTAACAAAAGACTTGGTCCACTATTAGAGTTGATCATAAGAACTTCCACAATCTGATCTTAGGAGTCAACATTAATTTCAACAACACTTCTGCGCCTATACAAAATACACATGTGGATAATTTCCCAGTTAACCATATACCGATATACGTAATTAAAAAAGAATGAAAGATAAAATATGATAACTCTGGGTAAAGTTATAGAAACTATACAAGGTGGCTTAAAAGGGGAACACAAATGGATTGATTTCTACAATGGTAGAATGATTTCAAAACACTACAATTCCAATACCATGAGAGCCAATCATGTAAGTCCAGAACGTCAAATGCAATGATATTGAACTGTAAGACAAATAAATGCACGTTTAGAATGAACTGCATGAAAATGAACCCAGTCAGCATTACACATGCACGTTTTCTCATTCCTTGCCATATAACAAAAAGACAGACGCAAAGAACCCTTAAACTTCACAGTTGCTTCATACCAATTTCCTTACTACTACTTCCTAATAGTGCAAAATCGTGAAACCTTTTTCCTTCCCCTGTGGGTTGCAAATCGAAAATAACATCCTAAACAGTACCAATTCATTAGTCCAATTCCAAGTGAGATCCCCGTCTCATTAAAATGTTAAACTTCTGCGGAACACGATCCAAGTCATCGAAATCAAACCTCTGGCACTCTCTCCCAACCTGTTGCATGACAAAAAAAAAAATCAGCATCAGAATCTGTAAGAACAATTTGTAACTGAGGAAAATTGAAACACATGAAACTCACCTTGGCCAGGTATGAAGGATCACATGACATGCGTTCATCAATAGCAGTGAGCTTCTTTGAGAGGGTTATTATCCCGATTTCACAAATACAGACAACAAATACTAATGAAAATACAGAAACTGAATGATTCGAAGAATACCCCTGGAACACACAAATATAGAACGAACATGAATCAAATGTATCCCTGAAACTCTCATATTTTAGCAGGAGCAAACACAGATTTCTAAAATTAATCAGAACTAAGATTACTTTGATATGCGTGTGAAAGAGCGGTTGGTTAATGATTGTTTTAACTTAGAAAGGAAGAAATTCAACCAATGGACTCAAGCTGTTGGTGAGGGAACAGCTCCAGCCATTACACTAACAGATGAAGATGAGCCAACTTGGATAGAAATCCCAAAAGAGTTTGTAGTTGATCCAGCAACGAATCCAATACAAACATTAATTGATGTTGTATTTGTTGGGAAATATAGGACTTTTTCCTCTTCGTATAGTTAAGATGGGCAAGACGTGGACTAACAAACTCACTCTAACTTTTATATATGAGGAAAGGATTACAACACTAATTAGAATAGTTGTGGAAGACTTACCCGAACTCTTGATCTTACACACTTCACCCTCCGAGGATTAGTAGTCACACTCCCTTAAGCTATATTAGCTTGATCACTCTCTATTTTCTTTCTTGCTTAGATTGATTACAAATGTGCAACATTCTCCTCTATTTATAGTGGTGGAGGAGAGCTCCCTACATATGTCTAGATTATTCTATATTCTAGACTAATCCATGCTTACCCTAATCTACCTTCTTTCAAATTCTAGATTCTTCTTCTTCTTGATCTTTCTTGGTTTTGGGCTTTTGGGCTTTGATCTTCTTCTTTGGCAAGGTCCACTCCTAATATAAGGAGAGAGCCCAACAGTATTTACAGATTTCCGTAGGAATGAGAATAACCTGTACACAGACGACTTGAGCAGTTTTTGTTGAAACTCAGAGAAATTGTGTAAACTGACCGATATGTTTCATTGATCGAATAAAGCTTAAATAGATAAACTGCAAATGCTACTGCCAGAAACAACGTAACTGCTCCCTACTAATGCCTAAACCCACTAATTAACCCACTAGAATCTCAACTGCTCTACCTATTAAACCGTTAAACCTTATTAATAAATACTAAACATATACTAAGAGTAACTAGGATAATTAGAGACTTTATCTTAATCCTATATTCCAACATATCCTCCCCTAAGATTAAGCCTCTGTATTGAACATCTTCTTCCTCACTCCTTGGTGGCAAACTCAACAACTTCTCATAGCTTCTTCTTCACGGTTGGGCATGCTTAAATTGTTCCTCATGGTCTCTTCCTGGTACTCTCCAATCTCTCTAGACCTCTTCTCTTGGGCCTTTCCTTCGTACCTTTACTCTGTCATCTTCCCCAACAAGTGAGAACTCGCAGCTCTTCTTCACTACTTGTTGGATGACAAGAAACCAAACTTGCTTCACTCACAAGCCCACCTACTTCACTCATAGCCCTCTTCTCTGATTCTCACCATCTGTTGACTGGAGACATTCATCACATAGCTCCTCTAAGTGACATGCCTCTACCAACACTCACAAAATCATGGTCCAAGACCAAACACATCAAGAGTGCTTCTCCAACATCTCTTATCACACTCACGAGGATTGTACACCATCTACGGCGCACACTCCTTCCCAATCTGCACAGATTGTTCACTACACCCCGCTTCTCTATCAGAGTAATAACAGCATAGCACAAAAAGGATAAGAAGTACCAAAACTGCAAAGCTTCTGCCTGAGACAGAACGAACAACTTCATGACCTCGAAATCCGATCTCCACCGTTCAGAATATAGATACACAATCCAGGAACATTTCCTCAAAACATCATCCAAATCCAACGGTCAGATTGTGAGAAAAATCCAATCTACCACAACTGCACTGCAGAAATCCGAAAAATCCCTTCTTCACTCTATGCTCGACTCCAACAAGTCCATTGCTACCCTCAAATTCTAACCTTCATCTCACCAATCATCATCATCATCCCCCGATGAACAGATCTTCACATTTGCAAACCTTCTCAATCAGCGGTGGGCTAATCGTTGGGTTGAGGTTGTAATCTCCACCTACGCCCATTCAAACAGTGCTTCCTCTAAGAAAGACTTATGAACAGTTTCAACACACACCACATTTCCATCTCCAAACTATTTCTCCAATCTCAATCTTCCTAATTTTTAAACTCTGATTCCATCTTGGAACTCCAATTCACCAAACAATTTCACCCCCTGCTTGTTGACATCAGTAAATAGGCCTTTAATCTAAATAGGATTAGCCTATTTACTGCATGGCCCATCACTTCCTCTCTTCAACCCCTAGCCTCCAACATCTGGAACGCAGCAGCCCTTCTTTTGTTTACGTGACAAAGTCAAGCCTCCATCTTCAAGCTTTCAGCCATCATAACATCAGCATCATCGTTCCCATCGCTTTCTTCATCAAGGCCCGGCTCCTCTTTACCTGCTCCACCATTGTGTGATGAGAAAGTTGAGCATCAGGAATCCTCTGAACATCCCAATAAGCACCGCAAAATGCTCTATCACACCCTAAACAATGCTGAGGTGTGCCACTATCAGATCGAGAAGGCATCATTCCTCCACATGAATGACACTGTAGATGGACGGTATTTTCATTGCACTGAAAACTATTAAATTCAGTAGCACATTGAGGACATGAATGCTCTGAAAACGAATTGCAAAATTCCCCTACACTGAGGACAAAAGGTACCCGTACTCTTCTTCTGAGACCTCTTTAACCACTTAGAGAAACATCCATTGCAGAAGTTGTGAAGGCAAGGTGCAGCAGTAACAACGTCATGCCAAACATTTCAGCAAATGCTGCATTTGCGTGCTCAACATCGATGAAAATCTTTAACCTGTTCTCGCCTGATGGAACTATTTCGCTGGCACCATACACATTTTATTTTGGCTCTGCTTCTTTTCCATCGTCATCCTCCGCGGCGGGATCTGGTTCGCCACCCGCACCACCGACTGCCTTTGCTTCCTCCAGTCGCCTCTCAGAATCGTCTCGCCACATCAGATCTGCAATCATCTTCCTCTTCCTACTTCCTTCCGGTTGGATTCGGCGTCAATCTTCCTCGCCCTCTCACCGCCGCCATCTCTCTTATTCTCTGGTCGTCGGCGCCTTAGGCGATGGAGCACAATCACCTTCATCCTCCCCTGCTCCATCGTCGGAGAACTCCAAACCCCACAATCGACACTGCCAGTCCACCTTCTCCCCTTTCTTCACCTCCGACGAAAGATCTGGCGTACCCTCTGCAGAAACTCGACCTCGGCACCAACCTATTTAGTCGTTTAACTGCATCGAAATCATCATCTTCGACTCCCGATCCTTCAATCCAACTCCAACTGACTTCACAAATTAATTCGGCTTGAATTTCACTTCTCGAATTAATTCCTCCCCAAATTCAAGACATTACCGGAGTTCTACACGTCGTCGCCATCGCCCTTCCTCTTCGCTGAGTGTCGTTCGCCATTGATTTTCCTTGTTTGTAAACCCTAACCACCACATCAAATTCCTAAATTCGCGAATCTATCCTTCAAACCGAGCGGCTCCAACCTAATTCGATCAGATCTGAACCGAATCTGCACTTTAACGGCTCCGAACTGATCCCAGACTCCACCAAGTCACTTGATTCCTCCTTGTTTGGCTTCTCCTCTAAGCCTTTTCCTCTCTCCGTGTTTCTCTCCTTCCCTGTTTCACAGGCCTGGTGGTGGCAACCATGGTGGCTTCACCTCTGGTTACAATTTGCTTCTCTGGCTCTGATACCGATATGTTTCATTCATCGAATAAAGCTTAAATAGATACAACTGTCAGAAACAATCGTAACTGCTCCCTAATTATGCCTAAACCCACTAATTAACCCACTAGAATCTCAACTTCTCTGCCTATTAAACCGTTAAACCTTATTAATAAATATTAAACATATACTAAGAGTAACTAGGATAATTAGAGACTTTATCTTAATCCTATATTCCAATATATCCTCTCCTATGATTAAGCCTTTATATTGAATATCTTGTTCCTCACTCCTTGTGGCAAACTCAAACAACTTCTAATAGCTTCTTCTTCACGGTTGGACATGCTTATTCCTGATACTCTCCAATCTCTCTATGTATTGTTTAATCTTCATGTGAGGGAATTTCATTCCATCACAAATGAAACCCACCTGGAAAATAAGAAAAACAAATTACGTATGAGCCATTATTTAGAAATCCCAATGATTATGGTTAATACCAGGAAAAATAAAATTGCAAGCTTATCTTTGACATATTGTTGGCTAAAGGTTTGAAATGTAAGAATTTCAGAATTTTTTATTCTGAACTGGGAGTATGGTGGAATCAAATTGAAGCTATATGGTTTTCGTTTATGCATGACGCATCAAGAAAAATATGGTTGAGAACTTAAAAGGGGGAGTGGAAAACTCATTTCACAAAGCAAAATCTGTGGAAAAACAAACTAAAGAAAAAATCAATTCATGAAAGCACAAATGAACTTCTGTAAATATGAGTGGACTAATTGGATTTGATGAGAGCAAAAATTTCAAATTGAGAAAAATATATAGCTTCACTGTAAACTATTATTCACACATTATATATATAAGTATATTAACCTGTAGCAATTAACTTTCCCAAAATTATGTGAAAATGAACTCACCGGCACTGCAAGAGGTGAGAGGATCTCTATGGAGCTCCTGCAATTCTTTCAAGATCTGCATTGATGTCAACCCTAAGAGTTAAAAAGAACCCTAAAAAATTTAAACAATTTGAAGCTTAGAGTGAAATATAAAAACATTCAAGTCGATCACAAAATTCCAGTCATATGCCCATCAGATTTCATTGGCTAGAACAATTCACCAACAGCAACAACGAACAACATTTAAGTGATGAAATGTATTCCACAAATACATCATATGTTATACTGCCTCGGACAAACACTGAAATCTGAACCACTACTATCAAATCTGATTTCTACATATAAGAACTTAAAGATGCAGAAAAGCGTACAAACAAATAAAGATCCCAAGAGCTATTAAAACAAAGAACTGACCTCATTCTTTCCAAGAACTATATTTTAATCTAAAAGTAGATCAACATCAATATAAAGATGAAAATATAAGCAAGACCTCAATGACATTGGTGAGATTGTGATCAATATGCAACGCTCCTGTCCCATTTGGTGGTGGTGGTAGAACCTAGAAGTCAAGAGTTGGTTATTATCACAACATTTTCATCAAACCAGGTCTAAGTTACTCCATAATATAAATACTATTTTACTGTAATGAAATAAAGTATTCAAGTATATTGATAAGATTCTATACATAAAGTCTAAGAGAAACAAAACACCACTTACAATGACATAAGACTTTAGTGGGCTTTGAGGATCTGCCACAAAAAAGTCAGATTTCTCCCGCCAAGCATACCATCTAAGACAAATAGAATAAAACAACAAAGTAAGAATGTGCTTACAAAAACATCACGATGACAAATATAAATGCAACGGAAGTACATACGACTTCTCCGCGACACTTGGATTGAATTGTTTTGCCATGATAAGTAACAATATTTTCTTCTCGCCAGTAGAGGTTTTTGGTTCAGCATAATACTCAGCATTCTCATCCTCTGCATCTTTTTTAAGGTTCTTCTTTTAAGCCTTCTTTGATGTAGTGGATGATGATTGGGCGGCTTTGGCTTTTTCCTAAGTCTTGTCAGCCTTCAATTGTTAAATCCTTGCCTGGCAAAATGAGAACAAAGAAATTAGTCATAATTTAATAACCTAGACTTCTCCCTCTTTGCAGCTGTCTTTGTAAACACAAATATGCAACCACATTTGAAATTACGTATCTTAAATTACATATGATCAACATAATAATAGCACAAAGGTAACCACATCCAAATAAAAGCGATGCAAAAAAAACCTTATCTTCCTTCTTTTTCTCTCTCAAGTTCCTCTGCTGAGAGTGGGACCTCAGACCAGCCTGCAAATTACAGCTCTAATTTGTTTATCTATAACAATGAGAATTAGCATTAGTTGAAGAGGTTCAATTAGAAGATATGCATTCTTCTCAAACCGTAAAGCTTAAATGTGAACCTCAGTGTGAAGATCATAAGAACGCAAAGAAGAAAAGGTGGTGGGAGAAGTAAGCAATGTGCTGAAGGATATTTATTGTGACAAATTAAAACTCCTTGCAAGACCGAGGCTTCTATTCAGACGTTGTAGACCGAGAGGCCCTACATCTTCCTACACGACCACAAATGAAAAGAATATAACCATTGAGAATAACCATCCAAAATGAATAATTAAGGGTGAAGTTAATTTCTTAAAAAATTACCTGTTGAGCTTTAACCATAATAAAGTTCCAGGGAATCATTTAGAAGAGGATCAAAGTGAACTCAGCCTGCAGACAGATTGCCAAGCACAGAGCAGAAGTGTTTTTTTTTGGGACCATCATATGATTTGTGATATGATGAATTGATGAGTACTTCACATGTCATATTAAGCTTCTGCAATAGTTAACATTTATACCCATATGCTGAAATTAGCAAAACGATGTAGTAGAACACAAACTCCTTGGCCATTCCGCTTGTAAAATTTTACAACTTCTACGGTTTTTCTTTGTGAAACAAAATTACCTTGTAAAATGTCTCCATGGAGAAGTTTGGATTTGCTCCTAATGTCACAGTGAAGTAGGAAAAGCTTGTATCAGGCTAGAACATATGGGAGATTGCGAGAAATTAATGAAGTGTTCAATAAGCAATAAAAGAAAGCTCCACATGCTAGAAAATAAGAAACTGAATGCATCAAACAAAATCCAGAAATGAAAAAATATACATAGAGGATACCATAAATACATGGCCTTGATTTGCCTTTCCCTGAAGTTTATCAAATAAGTCACTTCATATTCGCCTTTGTAGCAAGCAAGTCAATTGTTGTAAATATTCTCCATTAGAACCCGATAACTAACTAACTAACTAACTAACCTGCTGTTTACGTTTTTAGAAGGTTTATCCCTTCTCTAGTTTCACACAATTCCTTGGTTTGCTTTTCAGTCAAAGACTGCACAAAATAGTATGTTGGCTCAGATGGCGTCCGGATCTAGTTGCTAAAGATATTTGGAGTGAAATTGGTGCCATTCATAGTATTTACTAATATAGAATTCAAACAATGAAAAAGCATATATATATATATATACTAGATGCGGGGCCCCGCGCTACGCGCGGGAAATCACGATTTTCTGTTTGCGGAATAACGTAATAACATCGTTAAAATAGATTCTATAATTGGATTGGACAAATCATATTCATAACTTTTCAATTCAATAATATCACTTCAAAAATTTAAATTTATAAATAGGATAGATCAAGAAAATGACAGATGTACACATAATAACTCTTTCAGTTGAAAAAGAGAAGTGACCCTAACCTTTGTAAATACAGGATATAAATACATCAATATCCATACATGATTTTTTCCTTAATATGAATGCATGAGTTGTTTTATTCGGATAAATTAAACTTCACAAAATATTAGTAGTGTATGATAAGAGCGATATAAATACATCAATATTCATACATGATTTTTTCCTTAATATGAATGCATGAGTTATTGTATTCGGATAAATTAAATTTCACAAAATATTAGTATGATAAGACCTTATCATGTATTGATTTAGAAAACTAACACCTTTAATGCTAATACAAGATAAAAGGTAAGTGGATAAATCCTTCAAACAAATACATAGATTTGAGAGGCATTTCTAAGAACAATCAATTCACAAATCCTTTGCTCTTGATTTTTGAATCCTATGAGGATCACACGCTTGACAACGGCTAATATCAATGGCTACAATTGTCATCCTACCTCACATGTACAATGTTAACTGCCCTCCAACTGGAAATTAAGAATGAAAAAATGTAAATTAAAATTCAAGGCATACGGTCACTTAGAAAAGTTACACTTCCATATATATATGCCTCCAACTACTACCAGACACTACAAGAAAAACTATTTATAGCAACGACGTTTTGCAACGACAAAAATTAAGTCGTTGCTAAAAACATTATTAGCAACGACTAAAGTGAAACGTTGCAAAAGTTGTTGCAAATAATATTATTGGCAACGCCTAAAGCTAAGTGTTGCCAAATGTTGTTGCGATAAATAAAATTTTAATTTCCCTCCGTATAAATTTGAGGTCGAAAATAGAGATTTATATCACAACGATAAAAATCGTTGCTATAAAAATTCATGTAGGTACTGCAACGATAACCATCGTTGCAGTTAATATTTTACAAATTCACAAAAAATTGTCGTTGCAAAATAGTATAGAAAACAGAAGCGGGAGCCGAAAATTATAACCCGCCGTTTGATAATCCCAAAACCCTAACTCTTACCAATTTCTTCCCTCATTCCCTCATTCTCTCTTCTCCTGTTCGAATGCTAGTGCCCTCTTCCTTCACGAATAGTGAGCGGTGAACGGTTGTTCCTTCACGGACGAGGAACGACGGCGCGCAATTTGGTCTTCGAGCCGAGAACGTCGACGACCATCCATCTCTCCGGTGCGGTTCGAGTTTCTCAGCGTCGGCTTATTCATCTGTGGAGTCTCCATTCTCTGACACGATTCTTCATCTCCCCCTTGTTCTACTTCTGGTAAGTAGTTTCTACAGAGCGATTAAAATCTAGCTAACATGTGATTCATTCAGCGTTGATTAGGGTTCAAATTTGAGCTCTTTTGGGTATATTTGTCTTCATATATTAATGATTAGGGTTCAAATTTGTAGTTTTCTTGTTCGATTGATCCATGAGAATCGGTAAATTTGTTTTCTTTTGGTATATGTTTCACTCGTAAGCTTCTCTTACAGCTGAGTTGATATTTATTGATAAATTTGAAGGTCACGTTAGGGCATTTTGCTTTCTCTTGTTTTTTAGTCAAATGTTTGGTTTAAGGATTATATTGGAGACTTGCTTCCAGGATGATGTTGTTTATATTCAGTTTTTACTGCATTCGAGAGAACTCTGCTGCTCATGGTTTCTGGAATTTAGGGATTTATTAGTTGCTGAATTGCTAAAGAATTAACTTGTGAAATTTAAGAATCTTGATGATTTTGTTTACTGTGGTTTAATTCTTGACAAACTAGGTTAGCATTCTCATGCTTAAGTGACATAGTTTCTAATGTATGGACTTTTTGTGGCGATAAGTTCATTTTTATGTGCTTCAATGGCTTTGTTGTTAATTCTATGAAACTAAATAACTGAGTTTTGAGGTCCCTTCTGTTTAACAAGTAACACCATTTTTCTTTCGTATTTTTTTTTGTTCAGGTTGAGAAGAAAGATCAATACAAAGATTTGGAGCGACCTAGTGTAATAATATTGAATCATGTTTCATATTTAGATATTTTATATCACATTTCAGTGTACTTTCCAAGTTTTGTTGCCAAGGTTGGTTACTTATTTTCTAAAATTTAAGCAATTCCATCCACTACTATGATGATTCCCCTTTGCTTAAATTTCTTTATATGTCTTGTTTAGCTACTCGTGTTGAGCTTGCAATATCTTATGTAGAAGCTCAGCAAACAAGGGATGGGAGTTTAGCTGAGGTTTTAAATGCTCGTGTGGCCGTGCTAAATCTATCAAGGGATTGGATGAACTAGTCTAGAGTGACTTGGATACAGGTAGCGATAAGTTATAAGCAAATGAAGGCCACTGATTTTGTTTAGGCCTAATAATTTAAATTAGTAGTAGAGTATGTTATTGGATATTTGGATGTTTCTTGGTCTCAAGTAGATTTACTTTGGATTTGTTGATATGCCCAACCAAATAAAATAGTAAATTAGTAAGATTAGTAGGATTTACATACTTGTTCAAGTTGGTCCATAATGTTCAAATATTCATGGTGTGGGCATTTCTATTTTTAGTGTGTTTCATCTTTTGGATCTTGGTGTGTTTTACTGTCTCACAAGGAGATACTGTTTTAGTAATTTATATTTGAGTTTAATGCTAATCTAATCTATATTTAGGGAGGGACGATAAACTCTAAACTAGTTACTATGCTTGTTGATGCTAGGAATGTAGTTATAAAAAAAGGACATATATAGTGGCAAGGAAAGTTGCAGTGGGACAAGGAATGTGCAAGTAAGATTTACATACTTGTTCAAGTTGGTCCATAATGTTCAAATATTCATGGTGTGGGCATTTCTATTTTTAGTGTGTTTCATCTTTTGGATCTTGGTGTGTTTTACTGTCTCACAAGGAGATATTGTTTTAGTAATTTATATTTGAGTTTAATGCTAATCTAATCTATATTCAGGGAGGGACGATAAACTCTAAAGTAGTTACTATGCTTGTTGATGCTAGGAATGTAGTTATAAAAAAAAGGACATATATAGTGGAAAGGAAAGTTGTAGTGGGACAGGAATGTGCATGTAAGAATCATAAATAATAAGTACCTATACTTATATCAATCTACAATTTAGTAAGAGTTCATCTAGAATAAATGTGTGTTTATTGGAATGTTTGTTGGTCATGGATGAGATAAATTGTGTTTATGCACATTTATTTACAATCTAATGCATTAGGAACTGTATGTGATGTCGATTTATGTATATTTATTTAGTTTAAGCAAGTTCTAATTTGAACAATTTAATATCTTATCTATGTGTACAGTTCGTTTATACTGATTTTTGTTATCCTTGTAAGGTACCGTGCATTTTGCATCACAAGGAAAATGTGTTGAGTATAACATTAAGTTAATTGAACCCCCTTTGATAAAAGTTTCGTTGAGAGTTGAGACATCTTTCACCAATTTTATAGGACTTAATATTTTACATCTGCAACCGCATCTTATTCATTTTGCATCAATATTTCATTTCTTGCTTAGCTGAAATACTTAAGGGAAAAAATCATTGCTCATTTATAGTCTTGACTCAGGCTCATCAAAAGATTGTTGCATACTGCTGTAACCCCTTTGAAGAATTTATCGAGCTTTCTCCAGATGTTCGTCATAGGAGGGATCCTACCCTTGCTGACTTCTTTTAATCAACAAACAGGTTCATTGTTCTCCAACTTCCTCATTTGCGTGCAAAAAAAATACTGAAACTTGAGTAGTTTTCTTAAAGTGAATAAGGCTAAACTACCTGCCTCAAAAATAATTTGAAGCATCAAAAGAACAAAATTTGTTCCTAGGCATAATTTGAACAACTGAGGTTACTATTGTACATTATGCATACATTGAATTTCTAATCCCTAGGGCTTCCTTTTCGAATGCAGGTGCATGATGATCAATTAAATGCACCTCTAAGTATTGCTTGGTATATGCTACTAGATTGGCTGCTATAGATTGACTATGTTTCTTCCATTTATGTTTACATCATTGGATTTTGATTCGTTGGGCTTTTATTCTTTTCTACAGCCCCTGGGAATACGAAGGAACTACCAAAAGAGCTTGATGCTATTGATGTAAGTTTCATTCAACCATTTATATTTTATGTCTGGCTGAACAGTTGTAGAAATTTTAATTACACTTGTAGAATTACAATATCTAGATGGTAATTCTTATAACAACTGAGTTTCATTCAGCTGTACATGCTATATTTAAAGTGATCTCTTTGCTTTTGAAAATTTGGTATTTTGTTACATGGTGAAAAAGATGACAAGATAATAGATGTTTGTGTTGATGATTCTCATTTGTGTCACTATAGTAAAATATAGTTTATAGAATTTGTGTTGATGATTATGATATTTTAGTGTGCAAATTTTAGAAAGAACATCAATATTCTACATCGGAGGATGGTGAAGTACAAATGTGATGTGCCAGGGTACAAAAATCACTAGTATCAAACATTCTTGAAGTAATAGAACAAGTTGGTGCTCTGGTTATGCTTAGTCTTTGCAACTCTTTCTTAACAAGTTTTAGAACAAGTTGTGATAAGATTTGACAGAAAATGTGACACTTAAATGAATAAATGTTGATCACTGCTTTGTTTCTTTCATTCTCCCGCAATCACATGATTGGTTGTGAGTTGTTTTATAGTTCTTGACTTCTGGCTAAAATAATTTGCTAAGTCTCTTGAGTCTAATTATTAAGTTCTATTTTCATTTTTTTGACTCAGTTGTGTTTGATATTTTTCATTAAGCACTATAGCCTTTATTAAGCATTTTGTTAGTTGCATTCATATTATAATCAGATTCTTCCTATTCAGTTTATTTTAGATTTTTTCTGTAATTTGTTTATGTATTGTAATTTACTATCTCAACATTGTTTTTTGGAAGCCTTAATCTTGTTTACTTGGATCTTATCAGGGAAAACGTCGACATTGCGAGGTCTGGAATTTGATGCATAGGTACAACACAGCTTTGCAAATGAATAACATATATCTTAGCCATAGATGCAGTCCGGTTCCTTTTGATCCTTATGTAGTAGTAGTAATAATTGAGAAACTAAATGGTGTATATTTGAGTTTTGTTGGATGTTGAAGTTTTCTGGTAAAACTGAGCAAGTTGAGAAAACATTGTATTTTTTGAATTAAATTGTAAAGAATATTTCGATGGAGCATATTGAGCAGGATCAAAATTTAATTTTGCAAAATATATGTAATGCAACAACAACAACTATCGCAACGACGACAATAACTGTTGTCAAAACATCAGATATGTATTGCAACGACAAATGTCGTTGCAATACTTTAATAGGTATTAATACATTAATATGTATTGCAACGACATTTGCCGTTACAATACGTTGACATGTATTGCAACGACATTTGCCGTTACAATACGTTGACATGTATTGCAACGACATTTGCCGTTACAATACGTTGACATGTATTGCAACGACATTAGCGTTGCAAAAGATGTGACGAGTTCGGACTGTTATTAGCAACGACAACTAATTAGCAACGAACAAAGTCGTTGCGAAAAATGATTGTTTTGGCAACGAAAAAAGTCGTTGCAATAGCCTTTCACTACGGCGTTACCGGCAACGACCTAGCAACGACAATTGTCGTTGCCAAAACCTGTTTTTGCAACGACTTGATATGTATCGCAACGACTTTTGTCGTTGCTAAAAACGGTTTTTCTTGTAGTGAGGAAATGCAAATCACCCATCACTTAAGCGATTTATGTGCATTGACCAATTAATCAAAGGGTGAAATAAACAATTAATCGTTTAAATAGATCAACAACTATTACTTACATCACTTCTTTCGTCTCCCTAACATTGACCCCCTTCCATAGAGCATCTTCATCACTTTCGATCTGCAATCAAGTAAATCATTTGTTTTTGTAGCTCTATGAGCTTAAATATGAAAATACCAAACAGAAGATACTTACCAAAGAGAAATCAATCGCACGAAAGAGACAATGACTAATAATAATTTTTCCCCTCCTGTCACACATGATGAACTTCCGACATTATATAACCACAACAGAGGTTAAAGTCACAGAAAAATTCCAAAATGGACAGCTAGCAAAGATTTATCTAAATATGATGTTACCCCTAAAAAATAAGATTCATCTGTGAAATTGCTTTAATTTTTTCTCTGAATTCTTTCTTCTCCTTTGATCCATGGAGTTGTAGTAGTAGTGAGTTGCTGACTACAAATATGGAGCTCATAGCCATCAACCCACCTAGCACAATAAATCGCAAACTCGTTAAAAAAAGCATATATCTTATTGTAAATAAAGCTAACTGAAACAATTTAGAGTAACTTCATAATGCCATAAACCAACAACAAATGGTATTGCAATCACATTATAAGCAACGACCCATGTCATGTTCTGGCGTACTTTCGTCATTGTTGCACGATAGAAACATTATGGAACAATCACACTCCAACACTCCATAAAAACCAAAGCAACCAACCTGTGAAACTTTGCCTAAAAGGACAATAGACGCAACATCAGATGCAACGTTTTCTTGTGCTCCATTCCTCAAAGCAATTCCAACATCAGCCAAAGCCAAAGAGGGAGCGTCATTTATTCCATCACCAACCTAAATTGATCAATAAAGTTGTTGCAAAGGTACATAATCAATGATCACTCTTTGGAGATACTACATTAATGCTTAAAAAAAGGCTATCATACCATAGCTATTTGATGTCCACACTCTTGAATTTCTGCTATAAATTTCGATTTATGGCCCAGAGTAAAGAATGCCTTGACAAATTCGCTTTCCATACCTACGGTTTTTGCAACTGTCTCTTTTCTGTCACCTGATACCAAGAACGTTTTGATTCCCATCCTTTGCCGTCTGCCAATAACATAAAGTTTAGAAAATTAGCTAAAAATGGTATAAAAGTGTCAAACTCAAATAGCTAGACCATATACCTTCCAACGGTGAATTCAACGTTGTGTCTCAAATTGCCCGAAATCTCAAAAGCACCTATGACACTTGTTTTTGAATAATTTTGTGCAGTAATTTCCTTAGCTGAATCATGAATCAGTGTGTTTTCCAAATTCTGTAGAACAGATTGGCTTGTTTTCTTCCCAAAGCGTCCTAGAATCCATTCTAAAGATCCAACATCAATCAAATGTCTGTTTACTTCAGCTATGGACCCAAAACCTGGCTCTGTTAACTGCCCTGTTGTAGCAGGAATCATGAGTCCTAGTGACTCTGCTTTCGACACTATAGCCTTTGCTATAGGATGTGATGCAGTTTTCTCCACTGTAGCAGTAAGCTGTCAAACTTCTGAATCATTGTTAAAAGAAGATGCTACTGAAGTGACACGTGGTGTTCCCTCAGTCAAAGTTCCTGTCTAGAAGTTGGAAACAATCAAATTAATCCAAGTTGTATGCAGAAAAGAAATTAGAGAAAGAATAGTTGAATTTTAACTACACCTTATCGAAAGCAACAATGTCTACATTGGCCAAGCATTCCAGCACATCTCCGCCTCTTAAAAGAAGCGCTTGTTTTGGTCCTGAACGATTTTTAAGACAAAAAAAGTAAACGAAATCAAAGTTAGCAATGAAATAAAAATTAAAACCAACTGACTTCTAATCACAAGCATGAAAACAAAACTATCTATGCAGCAAAAACACAGCCCAAAGCAGGCTTAAAATTGTGCCCATGTATAATTCAATATAAGGAACTTACATCCGAATGAAGAGTCTCGAAATCCACTCATCAGAACCTTTGGACGATTCCTCATCTTCAAATCTGTTGTAGTAGGTGCTCATTAACAGAGTTTATAACTGTTATGTCAGCCATCAATTAGAAATAATAACAAACAAAAGTTTCGCTTCCAAATAACCATACAGATTGACTCCAGCCTTGAAAACTGAATTTTCCTATTTCACTTGTTCGTTTCAGAAAATTCTGTCTCCAAGTTAGCTTTTTCCAAGATTACAACTGAGTTTGCAAGATGGTGTTCTTCTTATTCACGCGTAGAAAAGAATTAAACGCAAGATGAGTATGGTATCTATGTTTGCAAGATGAGTATCAAATAACAGAAACAATTTAGTTCCATCAGATTATAGAAACCAATTAGACGCAGTTCAATTCAGCTTATTAATTCAACTTATCAGTTCAGAAACCAGTTTAGCTTATCAATATCTAAACATCAAATTATCCAAACATAGACGATTAAGGGAGAGGAAGACATTTACTCAAGGCTAATTCTCATATCAAGCTCATTAATCTTCGGCCATTAATTATCGCCTTTTATCGGTATTGATTTCATTCAATTCGATCAACAAACAACCAGCTTTTATATATATACAAGCTTTTATAACTTCAAAGCCTCGATCTATTACCCCCAAAAGCATGAATTTGATATTTCTGATCAAATCAGTTGGTTAAACTTTACTCTTGTTTGCATTTTGTATTCAATCTAACTCAAGTTGTTGAATCTGGATTGGTTGCTAATCCTGCTAAAACTAAAGTGTTCTTTGGTGGCCTCAGTGTTGATAGGAAGAGAGAATGTCTTGATATACTTGGCTATAGTCAAGGGTCTTTCCCTGTTAGATACCTGGGGGTTCCTTTGCATTCTAAGAGGCCTAAGACTGGGGATTTTTAGGGCCTACTGAGCAGACTTAAGAGTGTTCTTAACTGTAGAAATGCCAGACATATCTCTTATGCAGGAAGAGCCCAGGTTACAAAGTCTGTTCTTGAGGGTGTGCTTTCTTTTTGGATGAAAATCTTCCTTCTTCCTAAGAAAGTGATTAAAGGTATTGAAACCATTTGTAGATCTTATCTCTGGTCTGGTAAGATTGATGGCAAGAAGAATCTGGTTGCTTGGAAAGCTGTGTGTAGGCCTAATGAGGAGGGTGGATTAGGCTTTAAGGAGCTTCTTTCATGGAATAAAACCTTGCTATCCAGATTAATTTTTGAGCTGCACAGAGGGTATGATAATCTTTGGACTCTTTGGGCAAGGAACAATCTTATCAAGAGACAGTCCATTTGGAATGTCAGATGCCTCTCCACTGGTTCTTGGTTTTGGAAGAGTTTGATCAAATTCAGAGATGAGATGAAATCTAATGGCCAAATTCAGTTATTTGACAATCCTAGTTTGATCAAAGCCTCTGGGAAGTTGGATAGTGCTACTTTGTATAATCTGGTCAGACTTCCTCATCACACTATCCCCTGGTGTTCAGTTATTTGGCATGGTCATCAAGCTAGGAAGTCGAGCTTTATCTGTTGGCTTGCTACTCTAGGGAGATTGCCTACTGCTCAGAAACTACACAGGTGGGGAATAATGACCAGTCCCTTATGTTCTTTGTGTCATCTGGAGGAAGAGGATGAGAGTCATCTTTGGTTTAGATGTAATGTGATCAAGAATATAGCCAATTTGGTGCTCAGTTGGCAAGGTATTACCACTATCTTTCCTTCCTTGAATGAATGGTGGAGCTGGTTTGAAGATTGTACAAAAAGGCAGAACAATATTTACTTGAGCAGGATATTGACTATTGAGGGTATCATCTACTTCACTTGGAGACTCAAAAATGAGGTGATTTTTAATGGCGCTATTGTCCATGTAACACCCGCCTCTTTGGGCCAACCCAATTACAAGGGCTGCAGCCCATACACTCCAACCCATCCTTGGTAGCTCCGCCAATTAAAGGCAGCTATTTCTCAAGAGGTTGTTGGTGGGACTCGAGCATGAGACCTCCACCCTTTTACCAAGCGGCAACGCTACTTGGTAACCAACTACACTGCCTTTAATTGGTGGAGCTACCAAGGATCGGTTGGAGTGTATGGGCTGCAGCCCTTGTAATTGGGTCGGCCCAAAGCGGCGGGTGTTACAATAAAAATGCACTTTTATTGTAACACCCGCCGCTTTGGGTCGACCCAATTACAAGGGTTGCAGCCCATACACTCCAATCTATCCTTGGTAGCTCCGCCAATTAAAGGCAGCTATTTCTCAAGAGGTTGTTGGTGGGACTCGAACCTGAGACCTCCACCCTTTTACCAAGCGGCAGCGCTACTTGGTAACCAATTACACTGCACTACCAAGGATGGGTTGGAGTGTATGGGCTGCAGCCCTTATAATTGGGTCGGCCTAAAGCGGCGGGTGTTACAGTCCATGAGGGGAATTGTGCTGCTACCATCATTGATGCTTGTAAGCTGAGAATTCAATGCAAGATTAAGAAGCATAGTAGGCGTGGAAGAGCTATGGGAAGGAGGTTAAGAATCTAGTTTTTCTTATCTTTGTGTACTTTTGGTGTTTGTTGCTTGCTTTAGATCTTTTGTTGTAAGTTGGTGGTTCTCTCTTTAATACAAAATTTACCATTTGGCGGAATTAAGGACATCACTTCCACCACACCAAAAGAAAAATCACATCAAATGAAAAGGCAAAATTAGGAAGCAGAAACAAAGATAAAAAAGGGGTGAAGAAGAATAAACCTTTACTTGCAGAGAAGCGAAATCAGTAGCGGGTGGAGAAAGAAGAACCCACCTATAAACCCCACAAAAACAATAAGCAGCAACAGCAGCAGAAGGCGGCCGCGATTCCAATTGGTGAGACACTGAGACGTTGATCAAAAGTAAAAGGGGGTTTCAAGCCGTTGAAACTCAACCTTATAATTTGCAATGGTACAAGCGAATAATCTGACACCAAATTTTCATTTCTTTTTCTAAAAGGCCCAAGAAATTATGGATTTGCAGTAAACTCAAATTAATATTAGATGATGTCAAAATTATGAAAGAAATGCAGATGAACAACCACTATCAACACTCTCAAAGATTACTAATACTGTTTCATAATAAGGTTTTTAAGTGTAAGAAAAATAATTGCAGGAAGGAAATATAGTACCTGATGAATTGGTGGGTACATAGCATTTAAGCAAACCGGGCTCTCTAACAGTTCACGAACACTGCTCGAAACAGTTAAATAAGATTTAACTGAATTTTGAGGAGATTCACTGACATGTTCATCAATATCCATCATGCCGTCATCTCCTGGAGGGTCAAGAGCCTTGGGTTTGTTTCTTATATTATCGCAATACGGACTGCTCATCGCTTCAATCAACAACCTGCCACATCATAAATTGAACAGAGATGAATACAACAACAAACTCCAAAATTAAGCTCTTAACTACACCATAAACAGAAAAGATGAGAGCTTTATCATAACAATCAAAGCCATATGAGCATAGAAATGAACCACAAGACTAATGATTAGTTGGCATTTACCGAGGATGAAAAGTCTCAATTTTTAACTTCTTGTGTGGGTCTTTAAATAAAGGAAATAATTGTTTAGTATTATAGGCTACACCTCTGAATGTATCCTTCAACCATAGCCCAAGCAGGAAAATATATGCAGGAGCATGAAACAAACTCTATAAATTATGTCAAGAAAAAGGATTAAGCTAAAGCACAATCATCACTCTTATCTTCTCCTCCCTATGAACACATATATACTCTCTGATTTTGAGCCCATAGAAAAGGTGGCTGCACTTAAGCGTAATGAACTCCATGGAGATATGGGGATATCCTTACTTGAATTGGAAAATTGTATGGGACAACAAACATGTCAGTCGTTGTTATCTACAGTCAATTTCAAGATTCACCCAAGATTGGGAGAAGAGGTTGAATTGCTATAATAAGTGAAGGCAATGTAAGAAAGATTCATTGATTGATTGACTTCAAAGGAGAAGAAACAATATGGCTAAAATGCAAATCATACCTTTATTTTATTCTGACTTGTTCTTTCATTTGGATTCCCATCAATACAACGACCTACATATACCTTCCAAACCCACCCTTTCCTAGCTTTCTTTCAATTTTGTATACAGTAGAGCCGCCTACTCAAGGCCTCTGACAAAACATTTATGGAAGAGACGTATATTACTCAAAACCTGAGCTTTTAAACATCACATGCATATATGATTTTGAAAAACTTCCAAAATGGTAAATGATAAAATATTAAAAAAAGATTAGCTACTAAAACCACAATAAATACACAATCAACCATAAGAAAACCTACAAAATATCATATCCATTTATAAGGAAACAAGATAAAATGTTTGAGAAATATACATCGACAACTATAGTGGGCAATCCCTACAACTTCCAAGAACTCCTGTTCTTATGATCTTATACTAAATGAATTATTTAAAAAACAAAACAACATTCTTTTACACTGATTTCAAGCATACATCTGTATCACTATTTCAATTTGATCCTTTTTTAGCATATAAGGTATTTCCATTCATGAATCCTTTGTGTTATTTAGCTAAATGATATTGGTACCTTTGTGAAGATTATCCAGATTCTACATGTAAATGGCTAGTAAGCACAGTTGCTGCAAAAACAAATTGATGAAATGATTAAAGTCATTGACTTAAATTGAGAAATATTGTTGACTATATGTTGATAAAGTACCTTAACTTACTGTTGAAAGACCCTCACCGGCCCAGAGGCACGGCCGCCCTGAATTCCGCTTCTCCGATATCTGAGCCTTGAGAATGCGGGTTGGGGGACGTCGAGATTGATGTTCTTGCCGAAGAAGAGGATGTGAACACACTGATTTGTGCAGTGAAGGACCTCTTTTTCCACTTGAAAAAGATTGGGTACTTCTACACTTCATGGTTAAGTCTCAAAGGAATTTAGGCTTGTTTAAGGGTATCCATTTTATATATTAGTCAAAAGCAGTTACGATTTTCATTTCTTAATTGGAATTGGAATAGACCAAATAGGGGGAAAAAACAATCAATACCTGCGTTAAGTACGTATATAAGGGCTCATCAATGCGATGTCTTCAATGGAAACGTTAAAAGCATATGGTAGCCTTGACCAAAGGAATCCTTTATGCTATGTTAATGTCGAGGACAAGTATTGACATCCGAAACCATACCAACATGGTAACATATAACCATATATGCACATGAGGGTTGACTGGTTGAGCACCAAAAAGCTTCTCACCGATACCCAAACAGTTTGCAATGGAACTCATTTGAATCCTCCGATAACCACCCACCATTCTTCCACTTCCTTTCCTCCTTCCATTATTGCTTTCACACAACGAGCTTCTCATCTTCTCCGCTTCAACTCCGCCCTTTTCAGTCTTCTCTGTCGAGCTCCGTCTCTTCTTCTCCAGCTTCATCTAATTAAGGCACACAAACCGTTTGATAAAATGACACACTCAGAATCGAGTTCAATGATCAATAACTCTAAGAAAACGAACCTCGAGTTTTTGTATGGCAGTCTCGGCTTTCTCCCTTTGTAGATTCTCCCAATCGTTGATCCTCGCTTCCTCTCTTTGCAACCTGCTGATAGGAGCATGTTATATGGTGATAACTAGCGACTATTAGCATAGGATTAGAGGAGTTTAGGTGCTTGTCGAGTGTTATTTCCGGAATCCGGTTGGAGTTGTTATTATGGATTTGCGGGAAGCTCGAAAGCGATTTTGGCGGTGGAGTTAGGAGATTCCGCTTGTATCCTTCATTGGTACTTGCGGGATGGAGCTTAGGAGGAGTACACACCACACTTGCACCAGAGGAGTGGTCGAGAGGCGAAGCCGAGCTGCCTCGAGACCAGAAGAAGACGGAGAGAAGAAGCTGCAGACAAGAAATCGCGGTCGAGATCCCAAAATCTCGGTCGAGATTTTGCCATTTTCCAGCATCGAGATTCTGTTGATTCCACGTCATTCCACGTCAGCATGTGCAAATCGCGGTCGAGATTTCCAACATCTCGGTCGAGATTTCTACCCGAAATCAGCATTGAAATTGATGGCATTGGATGCTAGACATTCCTCTCTCCATTTGATTTGTAACTCCGAAATTAGTTATGTCTATCTTTAATTTGCTGCATTAAGACTTGGTTTTTATTTATTTTTCTTGGTTTTTCTAGGGAGAAATTATATAAACTCTTCTCCTTCTCCCTAGAGTTTTTTATCTTGGTTTTTAGTAAGAAAACTCCATTGTTGAGAGCTTCCATGACTATGTGTAACTAAATCTCTATTGTTCACTTTGAGGTTTGAAGCCTTCTTTCATTGGAGGATTGTGAGTTTCCTACATCTTATATTCTATTTCAATTGTGGTTTTATTTTATAATCTCTTGTGCCTCAATTTTCTATTGAGAGATATTGATTTTATCTAGGTGCGCAACTAGGTTTGATTTCTATCTTTCATATTGCTAGACTTGATAATTCTTGTTGAAGAGTCTTGTCTTTTGGTAGCAATCCTTATTTACATGAACTTGTTGTGAGTGTTTATAGGGTAGAGATTATAAACTTGTGTCAAGTATCGGCTTGTCGCCAATGGTATTGCACAAGCCTACATATCTTTGCGCTCAATGCTATTTGGTTATTGAATCTTAGTTGTTCTAGGGTTATAATCAAATAAGGGTTTCTAGGACTTGTTGGACTAGTTACTTTATATGAACAAAGAGTAGGATAAACCAATTGAATGTGTATGAATATATGGTGTTAGGTTTCCATGATCAATTCTCCTTGCATGATTGATGTGCTAATAACCGAGAAGTGAACTTCTTTCCATCAAACTACTTAATCTCAACAATTGCGTGTTTGTTTACTTCCTTGATCTCAATTACTACAAACCCCCCCCAATTTGGTTACTTGTTAGGAACAAAATTGTGATTTAAACTGTATTTCGACTCTCTTGGGATTCGACCCTTGCTTCCCACTATACTAGTGGATTTGAGTTAGGTATTCTTTGATAGGCATCACGACAATCGCCTCGTCAAATTTGGCGCCGTTGCCGGGGAGTCAAACTTACAGTTTTTGTCTCATTTTTGTTTCTAACCTTGGTGTGGATCATTCGTATGGTCCACACCCGTTCTACTAATCAAGTTTTATTTGCGTTTGATCCAGAGATCGAGAGAACTTTTCGGCGGAATCTCCGAGAAGCTATTCACGAGATTGAGATCGAAAACATGGCTGAAAATCAAACCTTGCGGCAGCTGACCGATCCGGATTTGAATGTCCAACATCTTGGGATCACTTATCCTGCCCTTAATGAAGGAGTTCACTTCGAGCTCAAAACAGGATTCATCAACTTGCTCCCGAAGTTTCATGGCTTGAGTGGTGAGGACCCAATCATGCATTTGAGCGAGTTCCACGACATTTGCAGTTGTAGCAAGCCGAGTAATGTCACGGAGGAGCAATTGAAGATGAGAGCCTTCGGATTGACTTTGAAAGATGGGGCTCGAAGGTGGTACTATTTGCTTCCGGTGGGGACTATTGACACTTGGGCCAAGCTGCATAAGGCCTTTCTTGAGAAGTACTTCCCATCGAAGAAGGCGGTTGCTTTGAAAAGAGCGATGGCAAATGTTGAGCAGGCTGATGATGAAACGCTCTATGACTATTGTGAGCGTTTCGCCCGGTTGTGTGTTAGCTGCCCGTTCCACGGGTTTGAGGAGAAGGATTTGGTGACCCACCTCTATAATGGGTTACTAGATCATGAGAGGAGACTCATAGACGCCGCTTGCAATGGAAGCGTCTTGAATTTGACTCCTGTTGCTGCCCGAAACCGGATCCATGAGATTGCGGAGGGAACAAGAAGTTTCGGGCGAACTTATACAAAGAAAGGAGCAAGTGCAGTGAGCTCCGAGAATACCGAGCTGAAAGAGGAAATTGCTGAGTTGAAGAGCATGATCAAAGGTTTCACTCTTGGCAATCAAAAGCCGGGGGTCGTTTGTGGGATATGTACTCAAGAAGGGCATCATACTGATCAATGCCCCCAGCTAGAAGATCCCGTTGTTGCTGAAGTTCATGCTTTGGGAGGTTACAGACCTCCTAGACCTCGTTATGATCAGAACAATGCCAACTACAATCAACGAGGGAATGATCATCCAGGCTTCCGATGGAGTGATCCGGCAGGTGCTCAGAACTTCAACCAAAACCGAGCTCCTTATGCACCCAAGCCTCAAGGCCCTTCCACCGAGGATATGCTGAAGTCCTTGGCCCAACATTTCACCACTCATGTCCAAACCTCTGAATCTGGCATGAGGGATCTTAGGAACCAAGTCGGGCAATTGGCGGAATCGGTAACTAGGCTTGAACAGCGTATCTCGTCATCCTTGCCTTCTCAAACGGTGGTGAATCCAAGAGCGAATGTAAGTGCTATTCATTTGCGTAGTGGAAAGGTTCTTGAGGGCAATTTGGAAGATGAGGAGAGGGTGGAAGGCCGAGCGAGTCCCGAAGTCCAAGCTGAGTTGGACAGGAATGCCGCAGAACAGAAATCGCGGTCGAGAATTGAGAATCGCGGGCGCGATTTGCGTTCTGGAGGAGATGCTGAAAATCTCGGTCGAGATGTTGAAAATCGCGGTCGAGATTTCTGTTCTGAAAATCTCGGTCGAGATGTTGAAAATCGCGGTCGAGATTTCTGTTCTGGAAGTCAATCTCGACCTGTTGGTGACATTCTCGACCGAGATCTGCATGGAGGGGGTCCTAAGCCTAAAACCACACATCCAAGGCCCGAGAAGGAGTACGAGGATAGAGGGGACTTTGCTTTGAGGCAAGAGAACTATGTGCGCCCCAATTTCCCTCCCTTATACTCCGAGAAGCCTCCCGCTCCCTTCCCGGAAGCTCTCAAGGACACAAGAAGGCCCGCCAACGATCAAGAGATCTTTGAGACGTTTAGCAAGTGCGAGGTAAACATCCCTTTACTAAAACTTGTTCAAAGTATTCCTAGGTACGCCAAGTTCTTGAAGGAGCTTTGCACCATGAAGAGGAACCAAAAGTTGAAGGGCAAGAAGAAGGTGCAAGTAAGCGAGAGAGTCTCCTCGATCCTTCAACACCGGATACCGGTGAAGTGTGAGGATCCAGGTATATTTACTATCCCTATAGTGATTGGTGACACTAGATATGATAAGGCTATGCTTGATTTGGGTGCTTCTATCAATGTTTTGCCTACATCAATTTATGAATCACTAGGATTAGGACCTTTGCTTAAAACTGACATTGATATAAGACTTGCTGATGGTTCTTGTGTGTATCCTAGGGGAGTAGTAGAGGATGTCTTGGTGAAAGTGGATAAGTTGATATTCCCCGCTGATTTCTTTGTCTTGGATATAAGTGATAATGTTACGGCCTCTATTATGTTAGGTAGGCCATTCATGAAAACTTCTAGGACTAAGATTGATGTTTTTGGTGGAACATTAACTATGGAGTTTGACGGTGATCTAATAGAACATAATATCCATGACGTCGACTCTTTTCACTTGCCTTCTGTTTGTTTGATTGATATTGCTTCACCTCCTATGAAGGAGACTCTTGATGTCAATATTGTTGATAAGGTGGTTGACCCTCCCGATTTGTACTCGGATACCACGACCACTCTCTCCACTACTGTTTTGGGCAATCGCCCCACTCTTCTTACGTCTCAGGTCGAGATACCTGCTAGTTCTTTTGTGCAGGTTGTACCGAAAGAGCCCAAACGCTCCCCACCTGACTCTAAGTATGGGGGAGGTAAAAAGAAGAAGAAGACGTGCAAGAAGGTGTGGAGAGTGACGAAGGCAAATGGTCTAAGGTTCAAACCTTTCCATGAGTGGTTCAAGAATGAGATCATGAAGGCCGAGGTTCCGAGGGGACCTATAGAGTACGGGTGAGATGATAGACGTCGTGCCACGACGGTAACTAAGGCGCTGACCGGGAGGCAACCCGAGGTAGTTTTCTAGTCTTTTGTTTTTTCTTTCAAAAAAAAAAAAAAAAAAAAAAAAGAAATTGTGCTTTTGATATTCTATCACCTCCATTTCACCTTCACTCCACCATTCCGCTTCTTTCATCCATACCTAAACGTCGTCGCCTCCCCGAGTAACATCGATCTAGCGCCGACGACGTCACCTCATCCTCTACCTCCATGTCACTCGGATCGTTGCTCATTGCAATCCCGAGTGTCACACATTCGATTCCCCATTCCGTTTCATGGTTACTTTTCCCGGTCTACCACATTGCCGGTTCACTACCATTCCACCTATCACTAGATGACCCGGTTCGTCCCCACCATTAGAGGTCCTCCGCTACACATTGAGGACAATGTTTCGTTCAAGTATGGGGGAGGTTGTTGGTTCTTCTAGTGGTTGTGAGTCTTTTCTTCCTTGGCTCTATCATGATTGTTCTGTCTTGGAAGGGAGATTAGACTATCTATCTATCTATCTTGTTTATCTCATTTCAAAAAAAAAAAAAAAAAAAAAAAAAAAAAGAAGAAGAAGAAGAAAGAATTGATGTCTTGAGAAGGGAGGTGAAAACCCGAAAGGGCGCCGAACTTAATGTGTTGTGATTTGTTTGACTTCATTGTTGAATGATTTGCACTTTTATGGCGTTGGAGACATAAGAAGGGAGTAGAAGGATTGTCTCGGGTTTTAGGATTCACCATGGAGGGATAAGGAGTTAGATATCTTGCTTCTTTTTCTCTCATTGATCTTTATTTGCATACCCATGATCATTTTACTATCTCTTTCTTTGATTTGAGATTTGTTTTGGTACATCTTTGGCGGTTGTGATAGCTCTAGGGTTAGGTTCTTTTCTTGGAGTTTGATGCATATTGTTGGGGTTGTACTATGCAGATTTCTTGTTTTAGGATTGGTGGTTGATGTGTTGATTGGATATTATGTAGTGGTTTAGGACATCAAAAGAAGAGGAGGAATAAGAAGTGTGTTAAGCGAGTGGGTGACTCGGTTTTATTTTTCTATTATTGCCCATTATTTGTTCCCTTAGCCTTAGAGGAGATTAGGAGTCCACTTGTGCTTATTGCACGTCACTTGGTTCGATATTGGTTACTATTTTGGAGTGGCGTCATATGAAGTGGTGATATAAGGAGGGAATTGGGTAGGTCACCTCGGAGTGATAAGAAGCTAGTCAGGAGCTAGGATTAGAGTTACTTGCTTACACACGGAGTTTGGAGTATAGTCGCTAGCAAGCTTTCCCATGCTTTTGTGACCTTTGTGCTCATTGGAGGAGTTAGCATCACTTTGCTTTCTCGGGGACGAGCAAGGTTTAAGTATGGGGGAGTTTGATAGGAGCATGTTATATGGTGATAACTAGCGACTATTAGCATAGGATTAGAGGAGTTTAGGTGCTTGTCGAGTGTTATTTCCGGAATCCGGTTGGAGTTGTTATTATGGATTTGCGGGAAGCTCGAAAGCGATTTTGGTGGTGGAGTTAGGAGATTCCGCTTGTATCCTTCATTGGTACTTGCGGGATGGAGCTTAGGAGGAGTACACACCACACTTGCACCAGAGGAGTGGTCGAGAGGCGAAGCCGAGCTGCCTCGAGACCAGAAGAAGACGGAGAGAAGAAGCTGCAGACAAGAAATCGCGGTCGAGATCCCAAAATCTCGGTCGAGATTTTGCCATTTTCCAGCATCGAGATTCTGTTGATTCCACGTCATTCCACGTCAGCATGTGCAAATCGCGGTCGAGATTTCCAACATCTCGGTCGAGATTTCTACCCGAAATCAGCATTGAAATTGATGGCATTGGATGCTAGACATTCCTCTCTCCATTTGATTTGTAACTCCGAAATTAGTTATGTCTATCTTTAATTTGCTGCATTAAGACTTGGTTTTTATTTATTTTTCTTGGTTTTTCTAGGGAGAAATTATATAAACTCTTCTCCTTCTCCCTAGAGTTTTTTATCTTGGTTTTTAGTAAGAAAACTCCATTGTTGAGAGCTTCCATGACTATGTGTAACTAAATCTCTATTGTTCACTTTGAGGTTTGAAGCCTTCTTTCATTGGAGGATTGTGAGTTTCCTACATCTTATATTCTATTTCAATTGTGGTTTTATTTTATAATCTCTTGTGCCTCAATTTGCTATTGAGAGATATTGATTTTATCTAGGTGCGCAACTAGGTTTGATTTCTATCTTTCATATTGCTAGACTTGATAATTCTTGTTGAAGAGTCTTGTCTTTTGGTAGCAATCCTTATTTACATGAACTTGTTGTGAGTGTTTATAGGGTAGAGATTATAAACTTGTGTCAAGTATCGGCTTGTCGCCAATGGTATTGCACAAGCCTACATATCTTTGCGCTCAATGCTATTTGGTTATTGAATCTTAGTTGTTCTAGGGTTATAATCAAATAAGGGTTTCTAGGACTTGTTGGACTAGTTACTTTATATGAACAAAGAGTAGGATAAACCAATTGAATGTGTATGAATATATGGTGTTAGGTTTCCATGATCAATTCTCCTTGCATGATTGATGTGCTAATAACCGAGAAGTGAACTTCTTTCCATCAAACTACTTAATCTCAACAATTGCGTGTTTGTTTACTTCCTTGATCTCAATTACTACAAACCCCCCCCAATTTGGTTACTTGTTAGGAACAAAATTGTGATTTAAACTGTATTTCGACTCTCTTGGGATTCGACCCTTGCTTCCCACTATACTAGTGGATTTGAGTTAGGTATTCTTTGATAGGCATCACGACAATCGCCTCGTCACCTGCTAATCAAATTTCAAACATGAATTTTGGCTGATGACCCAAATTTGAACGAAACACCTACTTGGAGATCTGTAGACGTGATTCTGCTTCATTGTCATTGTTGGAATCACGGGAAGAAGAACACCCATCTGCACGCAACTCAATCGTATGCGCTACATCCCCTGCATCTAATGGCTTCCAAGGCCTCAAATCCATTCGTCGACGTTACAACCGCTTTGAAGAAACGCAAATAGTCCAAAAGCATCCTCCCACGCCGGAAGGGTACTAATCATTTGATTAAGAAGTATTAGGTAAGGGTTCTGCAGTTGAACCTGGATCGAACTATGCTCAATGAAGAAGAAGTGGCGAACGATTCAAAGGCCTAGGATATGTATGAGGTATAAGTCTTGGAGGCGGTGGGGAGAGGTCAAGTTAAAAGGAGGGAAGTTGGGGCGGTGGAGATGGGAGTTGAATGGATGCGTCTGATTTTGCCTTTAAATCACAACAAACCCGAAAGCCCGTACATTGAATGAGTGGCCCGAAACCGGCCCGGTACCAATTTCATTCAATTTTGGCTTCGGACAGCCAATCTTTATATAGATAAGATATAGGGTCAGGATCTGGTGAGAACCAACTCTTAGGTGAGAACCCGTGAGAACCCATCTCCACCGTCTATCACATAAAGCTGAATTAAAAATCTCAACCACGCGTGTTCAGGAAAAAGAGGTTGAAGATAACTCCGACCTTCCTCCTCATTCTTCCTTGCTGGCTTGCAACAATGGAGAGCTCGAGATCTTCTCGACTTCGCACCTCCGATAGGAAGCGGCGACGGCTGGATTAGAGATTGCGATGGTAGTGACACCCTTAACCCTCCAAAATCTCTCCTCGTGTCCGACTCTTCGCCCATCACCGAAACCCTAAGAAAATCAAAGCTCATCTGCCTTCGCCCTTTCCTTGCCTTGCAATTCCCTTCTCGGATGCCAAGTCTCGTTCTCCCCACTTCTTGCTACAATTACTCTGCCCTTGTTCTCGATCCTGATCAAATGGTTTTGCAGACCGATGGATACTGTTTTATCGACTAAGTTAGGTTCTCTCACTCACAGTGCCAATTTTAGGGCTTCGATGGCTGATTTTCAGACTTCTACTCACAGAAGCAGGTGGACACCTAGTTTATAGGACGGGAATATTGATTGCAAATGACCAAAAAGGAATTTTATTAGAAATTGATACCTGCATTAATAATTAATAATATATATAATTTTTGGGGTGATTGAAAAATATTCACCCAAAATATTCAACAAGATATTCATCTTGGGTTGGGCTTTTGCTTGGGCCACCGGAAAAAATACCCAATATTGTTTTCTTGGGCCACCGTAAAAAAAACATTATTAAAAAATGATAAAAGTTAGGCTCCAAGATATAGGATAAAATATAAATCTTATATTATAACTTAATAGAATATTTAGATGGTAAAAAGATAATAAATTCTTTACCACAAAGATAATCATCATATTATAATCTTCATATCATAATCCTAATACCATAATATATATAATTTTTGGGGTGGTTTAAATATATTCAACAAAATATTCATGAATATATTCATCTTGGATTGAACTTTTGCTTGGGCCACCGGGGAAAAATTCCAATATTTTTTTGCTTAGGCAATCGGGGAAAAACCCAATATTAAAAAAATGATAAAAATATATATATTATGGGGGGTTGAAAAAAAATCCAATATTTTTTATTCTTGGATTCGACATTATGAGGGAGTGGAACAAATCAACTAATAACAACGGAGAGTAAATCTCTTGCCAATATCTTTACTACGTATGATTTATTCAAAATTGTAGTTGTTTTGATATTTACTTGCTATGATTTTCATCTTAATCATCATATCATAATCATAATCATAATATATATAATTTTTGGGGGTGGTTGAAAAATATTCATGAATATATTCATCTTGGGTTCAGCTTTTGCTTGGCTCGCCGGAAAAAAAAGTCCATTATTAAAGTTCATATTTTTTAAAAAAAAATTCACTTATATTTTTCAAACAAATCTATTTTTATTAAATAAAATATTATCTTTTAAGAAACTATTTCACCTATATTTTTCAAACAAATCTATTATTATTAAATAAAAGATTATCTTTTAAGAAACTACATCAATCTATTTCCTAATATAGATTTTATCTTTTATTAATTTAAAAACGAAATTATTTTTTATAAGGAATATATAATTAAAAAAATATTTTTGTGCTTAGTATTTTAAGAAACTATTTCACTTATAGTTTTCAAACAAATCTATTTTTATTAAATAAAAGATTTTCTTTTAAGAAACTACATCAATCTATTTCCTAATAAAGATTTTATCTTTTATTAATTTAAAAATGAAATTATTTTTATAAGGAATATATAGTTGAAAAAATATTTTTGTGCTTAGTATTTTATAAAGGTATTAAATTCATAAACGAAATATTCATCATTACACTACATCTTTGCAATAACATACTTAAGTTATATTAAATTTCATAAAAAAATATTTTTTATACCGTTATATTGTACAGTATGTTACTATATCCTTTGTTCATGAATTTTATATTTTCTAGAGATATTATCAAATAAAAATCTTATCAAAAAGAAATTTTTTTATTCTTTATTAGCCTACTAAAAAAATTCAATATTAAATACATACACATTTTTTAGTTAGATAGATTAAAAGTTAAATAAACAATCTTATCCTATCATCTTGGGTTGAGCTTTTGTTTGGCCCAAGGAAAAAAAGTCCAATATTAAAAAGCAAATATTTCTTTTTATAATTGGAAAAATATCAAACCTATAAGATATACTGAAAAATGTTTTAGTTGAAAAAAGATAATAAAATATATTAGGAATAATATATTTTACACTACATAGATTGTCAGTTTGTAGTTGAAAATTACACTACATCTTTGCAATAACATACTTATTATATTGAATTTGTTAAAATAATATTTTTTATACCGTTATATTGTATAGTATGTTACTGTATCTTTTGTTCATGAGATTTATATTCTCTAGAGATATTATCAAATAAAAATCTTATCAAAAAGGGAAAAAGTTTAATCTTTATTAGCCTACTAAAAAATTTCAATATTAAATACATATATATTTTTTAGTTAGACATATTAAAAGTTAAATAAACAATCTTATCCTATAAAACAATATATTCACAAATCATTCCCCATTATATTCATCTTGGGTTGGACTTTGGCTTTTAGGCTTTTGAGAAAGCTTGAAATTTACGAGTATCTACTTACTTTGAGATTGAGAAGAGAAAGCTTGGAATTCAAAGTTAGGGATTTTGGATAAAATTTATCTCTTCTTTTTTTGTGAAGAAAAATAATATATCTCTTACAATTAATTATCTTCTACTGCAATCTTTTACGTAACTTGAATAAATAACCAATATGTAACAACTAACTACCCTTTAAAAGATAACATTCTATCTCCAAGCGAATAATATAAATCAACTCTTGAATTAACAAGATTTAAAATTTAATAATAAAAAGATAAAATACTCTATAATGACAAAAGATATCAAATCATGTCATAATCATGTCATAATATATATAATTTTTGGGTGTGGTTGAAAAATATTCACACAAGATATTCATGAATATATTCATCTTGGGTTGGGCTTTTGCTTGGTCCACCAGAAAAAAGTCCATTATTAAAGTTCATATTTTTTTTAAAAAAAAAATCACCTATATTTTTCAAACAAATCTATTATTATTAAATAAAAGATTATCTTTTAAGAAACTATTCCACATATATTTTTCAAACAAATCTATTATTATTAAATAAAAGATTATCCTTTAAGAAACTACATCAATCTATTTCCTAATAAAGATTTTATCTTTTATTAATTTAAAAACGAAATTATTTTATAAGGATTATATAATTGAAAAAATAATTGTGTGTTGTATTTTATAAATGTATTAATTTTATAAACGAAATTTTATCATAAAATGGGAAAAATATGGTATTAAAGATATTTGTATATTATATATTCACAAAGATATAATTTTTGGGGGTGGTTAAAAAATATTTACACGAGATATTCATGAAAATATTCATGAATATATTCATCTTGGGTTGGGCTTTTACTTGGCCCACCGGAAAAAAGTCCATTATTAAAGTTCATATTTTTTTAAAAGCAATTCCACCTATATTTTTCAAACAAATATATTATTATTGAATAAAAGATTATCTTTTAAGAAACTATTCCACATATATTTTTCAAACAAATCTATTATTATAAAATAAAAGATTATCTTTTAAGAAATTACATCAATCTATTTCCTAATAAAGATTTTAACTTTTATTAATTTAAAAACGAAATTATTTTTATAAGGATTATATAATTGAAAAAATATTTTTGTGCTTAGTATTTTATAAAAGTATTAATTTTATAAACGAAATATTCATCATAAAATGGGAAAAATATGTTATTAAAGATATTTGTATATTATATATTCACAAAGATATTCATCAATATATTCACAAAGTTGTTTATCAATATATTCATCTTAGGTTGACTTTTGCTTGCCCCAAGGAGAAAAAAGTCCAATATTAAAAAGCAAATATTTCTTTTTATAATTGCAAAAATATCAAACCTATAAGATATACTGCAAAATATTTTAGTTGAAAAAAGATAATAAAATATACTCCATCCGTCCCTTTTTGTTTGTGCACAAGTACGATTTTCGCGGGAATTAATGAATTGTAAGAATATAATGATTATAGGAGAGAGAAAAGTATAAAGTGAATGGTTAGAGGAGAGAGATAGGGAGGAAGAGTAGATAAGATTGGAATTTGAGAAAGAGAAAAAGTGAAAAGGTGGTAATTATAGGTTGATAGTAGGGATAAAATGGGAAGAATAATACTTGAGTTATATTAAATTTGATAAAATAATATTTTTTATACCGTTATATTTACAATATGTTACTATATCATTTGTTCATGAATTTTATATTCTCTAGAGATATTATCAAATAAAAATCTTATCAAAAAGGAAATTTTTTTATTCTTTATTAGCCTACTAAACAAATTCAATATTAAATACATACACATTTTTTAGTTAGATAGATTAAAAGTTAAATAAACAATCTTATCCTACATCTTTGCAATAACATAATTAAGTTATATTAAATTTGATAAAATAATATTTTTTATACCGTTATATTGTACAATATGTTGCTATATCCTTTGTTCATTAATTTTATATTCTCTAGAGATATTATCAAATAAAAATCTTATCCAAATGGAATTTTTTTTTATTCTTTATTACCCTTCTAAAAAAATTCAATATTTATTGAATACACAGTTTTTAGTTAGACAGATTTTAAGTTAAATAAACAATCTTATCCTATAAAACAATATATTTTAAAAAGGAAAAAAATAATTCCATCATTTATAAATATCCTATAAATTCATATCCCTTGATACACTCAAATGACAATCAAATAATCTTCTACATGCATATAAAAAAACATATTATCATGATCATCATAATATATCATCATAATATATCATCATATAATAATATATAATTTTTGGATAGGAGCAAAATATTGACACTATATCGTTATGGTTACTAGGCCTTTTACCAATATATTCACAACGACCTTCATTAATATATTCATCATAATTTTAGAGCATTTTCTTAGCCTACTGAAAAAAGCTTCATATTTTTATATGAGTTTTCTGAAAAGTTGTATAAAATATACAAAATTCGTTTTTGGATTAAAAAGACTATGTTATATCATATAACCATACATCAATATACAATGTACACCATACATTTTGATATTATTAAAGTTGCATGAAATATATCATAATCCTATCCTAATATATATAATTTTTTTGGGTAGTTGAAAAATATTCAACAAGATATTCATGAATATATTCATTTTTGGTTGGGCTTTTGCTTGGGCCACCTGAAAACAAAACCCAATATTTTTTGTTTGCGCCACCGAAAAAAAAAAATTACTGAAAAAATGATAAAAGTTACACTTCAAGATATATGATAAAATATAAATCTTATATTAAAGGATATTGACACCACGATACATCTAAATAAATATGCTCACCTATTAAAGATATATATATATATATATATATATATATATATATATATATTATTTACGATATAAATCTTATTATTTTAAGTATCCTTTGAATATAATTTACATTCTCTTTGCTCTTAAGGATAAAATATGCCCAGTTATTAAAGGATATTGTAAGGATTTTAATATCCTAATAATAAGATTTATTATTAGGATTACGTAGATATCATGATTATGGGGTTAAATTAAATATATAAAAAAAAAATTCAACATTACTGGACACTCATGAAAGATAACTTGATAGAATATTTAGATGGTAAAAAGGTAATAAATTCTTTTTCCACAAAGATAATCATCATATTATAATCATAATGTATGAATATAACATTAATATTTATATAATATATTTCATATTGTATTTAATTCTGTTATAGATATAACAGTAACTGAACACAATAATAGATTAGAAATAATAATATAGATTCAAAATAAAAATATATGTTAAAGATACAGGACAATATTACTACTACTAATTCATATTTATAGAGTACTAAGTTATTTATTAAAATTCATTTGGCCCATGCGTAGCACGGGCAGAAAAGGACTAGTATATATAATTTTTGGGGTAGTTGAAAAATATTCACACAAGATAATCACAACGATATTCCCCATTATATTCATCTTGGGTTGGGCTTTTGCTTGGGTCACCGGAATAAAAGTTTAATATTAAAGTTTACATTTTATAAAAAGAAATTTCTCCACATATATTTTTCAAACAAATCTATTACTATTAAATTAAAGATTATCTTTTAAGAAACTACATCAATTTATTTCCTAATAAAGATTTTATCTTTTAGTAAGTAAAAAACGAAATTATATTTTATAAGACTTATATAATTGAAAAAATATTTTTGGGGATGGTTGAAAAATATTCACACAAGATATTTTAAAAAGAAATTTCCACATATATTTTTCAAGCAAATCTATTACTATTAAATTAAAGATTATCTTTTAAGAAATTACATCAATCTATTTCCTAATAAAGATTTTATCTTTTACTAAATTAAAAACGAAATTATATTTTATAAGGATTATATAATTGAAAAAATATTTTTAGGGGTGGTTAAAAAATATTCACACAAGATATTTTAAAAAGAAATTTCCACATATATTTTTCAAGCAAATCTATTACTATTAAATCGAAGATTATCTTTTAAGAAACTACATCAATCTATTTCCTAATAAAGATTTTATCTTTTACTAAATTTAAAACAAAATTGCATTTTATAAAGATTATATAATTGAAAAAATATTTTTGGGGTGGTTGAAATATATTCACACAAGATATTTTTAAAATATCTTTTTACCACCGAAATAACTTGATAGAATATCAAGTTATTCCGGTGGTAAAAAGATAATAACAAATTAAATTCAATATTTCAATATAACTATTTGATCTTTTTCCCTATGCTAGAAATATCTATAATTATTATCCGGATTCAAAGTAAAATATAAGTGAAACATACGGGACAATATTATACATTTTAATTCATATTTATATAGTACTAAATTTTTATTTATTAAAATTCATTTGGCCTGTGCGTAGCTCGGGCAGGAGGGACTAGTATCTACAATGACAAATAACTTCATCAATAAATATTTGACGCTAAAAAAGATTAAAATTTATAAATTTCAATATTTTTCCTTTGGTAAAATAAAATTATATGATTATTATATCATTAGACAATAAATAACAAAATATCCTACAAATGTATTCTTTAGTAGTAACCTAAATTTACATAATCCAATACGAAAACAAAAAAAATCTCAATTTTTACTTTACATAAAATTAATCTCAACTTTTACATCAATAAAAAATTAAGAACCCCCACTTAAAATTTATAAACCAATTAAAACAACGAAATTCCATTTGCATTAAATGTTTTGCAAAGTACATAAAACTATTATTATATGTCATGTTGTTATTGAGTTTTCTTAATTTTTAATGAAAAAAGTCGTTTGATCTACATTTTGGTCTTTTGGTAAAAGTTAAAAATATTTTAATTAGTTTTTCCTAAACAATTAAAATTTAAGCTTATATGTTTCCCGTGTCGTGTATGCATTAAGTATGTTTATGTACTTTATTATTTATTTTTTCAAATCATATTTAATTATTTTAAAGATATAATAACATATTTGAACACAATTATAAATTTAAAAATTATTATCAGGATTCAAAGTAAAATATAAGCGAAAAAAATTCAATACTGCATTAGGAAAAAAACGTTACCTCTTGACCAAATGAATACCAAATTAATGTGTCATAACAATTGGCTTGGAAGAAACAGCAGTTTTAGTCTTTTTCAGTAATGCCTCAGTCCGAGATGAGGGCATAGCCTCCCTCCTCCGACGCCTGCTGCAGAATCCAAGGCGTCTCCTTCTCTACGGTTGGCGTCTCAAGCAATCCACTCACCATGTTGTTGCGGGTGCTCGAGGCAGCGGCCATTGCTAGCGCAGCAAACGATGGGTATTCATAGAGATGCGATGGAGATTGGAGAATTAGAGAGAGTGGTGGTGGAGATTAGAATTGGCTCGTGTGTTTGTTATTGTTTCCAGGTTTAAACTTGCGTAATAAAAAAAGGCGAAGATCAAAATATCTCTACATGGACCATTTGAAGAATCAAGGGCCTAATGTTGATGTAGGTTGATCAATCGATTCAAAGATGAGAAAGGGAGAGAAGAGAGGAAGAGAATGATGAACTCATATATTCAGTCAGTGACAGAATTGTACAACAGCTTAGTATATATAGGACAACTAACTAACTAACCACTTAACTTGCTAATGAAATAATAATCCTAACACCCCCCCCCCCCCCCCTCAAATTGGAGGTGCTGGAAGCAATCCCAATTTGGGCATTACAACATTATGGCTAGGTCCACTAAGTGGTTTAGTAAAAATGTCTGCTAGTTGACAAGCTGTTGGTATATGAGTAAGAGTTATCATCCCTTGTGTCAATCTTGATCTAACATAGTGACAGTCGATCTCTATGTGCTTGGTGCGTTCATGGTACACAGGATTTCTGGCAATGTGGATTGCCGCTTGACTATCACAGTTGATTGGCACATGATTAATATCTGGGACTTCCATTTCTGTTAACAGTCTTGTTATCCAGGCAAGCTCAGCAATGAGCCTTCTTAGAGACCTATACTCTGCCTCTGCACTGGATAAAGATATTGTGCACTGCTTCTTAGATTTCCATGATAGAGGTGAGGATCCCAACAAGACCAAGTAGCCACTGACAGACTTCCTACTACAAGTACAAGAAGCCCAGTCTGAGTCACAGTAGGCTTGAAGTTTGAAGTCTTCAATCTTAGACAATAGAAGCCCTGAGTCTATAGTCCCTTTCAGAAATCTAAGAGTATGCAAAGCTTCCTTGAAGTGTTGAAAAGTAGGGCTATGCATGAACTGACTAAGATGTTGCACAGAAAAACATATGTCAGGTCTTGAATGAGTCACAAAGTTTAGTTTGCCCACCAATCTTCTGTAAGGAGTAGGATCAGGTAAGAAATCCTGAGAAGGATTTGTAAGTTTGATACTTGGATCCAAAGAACTAGATACTGGAGAAGCATTATCAGTATCAAAATCCTTAAGCATCTCTTTGATAAACTTTCTTTGAGAAAGAATGATGCCATTTGATGAATGCAGAAACTCAATCCCTAGGAAGTAACTGAGATTGCCTAAATCCTTGATCTTGAAAGTATCATCCAAGTATCCCTTGATTGAGTTTATAGCATGTGCATTGTTCCCAGTGACCAAAATATCATCCACATATACTGCCAGGAACAACACAGAATCTCCCTCCTTTTTGTAAAACAATGAGTGATCATTCTCAGATTGAATGAATTTCTGGGATAAGAGGGCTTGAGATAGCTTTGAATGCCATTGCCTGGATGCTTGCTTCAAACCATATAATGATTTATTTAATCTGCAAGCCTTACCAGGCATATGTGGAAGGCCTAGAGGAATTTTCATGTATACCTCTTCAAGGAGATCTCCATGTAGAAAAGCATTGTTGACATCTAACTGACACAAGTTCCAGCCTTTCTTCAATGCTACAGCAATCAAACTCCTTATTGTTGTCATCTTCACTACTGGAGAATAAGTTTCAGTGTAGTCTATGCCCTCCTTTTGAGTACACACTTTAATCACTAGTCTGGCCTTGTATCTTTCCAAAGTTCCATCTGCTTTGCACTTGACTTTGAAAACCCACTTGGAGCTAATAGGCTTCTTTCCCTTTGGTAGATCCACAATATCCCAAGTATTGTTAGAATCTAGTGCTGCAAGTTCCTTGTTCATTGCTTCTTGCCATTCTGGTGAAGCATTTGCTTGCTCAAAACATGTAGGCTCTTCTAGCATACTAACATTAGCCACAAGTGATTGACTGAATGAAGAAATATCTTTGAACTCAACTACCTAAGAATTAGAAGTTGTTAGCACACTGTTACAAGAAACATTAGTGCAAACAAAATCTTGTAAATAAGAAGGAGGAGCTGAAGTTCTTGTAGATCTTCTAGGCAAACTGTCTTGAACGGGTACTTGTGTATCAGATTCAATATTATCTGAAGAAGGATACTGAGAAGTAGGAATGTCATCAATAAAAGAAGATGGTGTTGGAAAGATGCAGTGATCAACATCTTTCTTCTCTGTGAAAGGCATGACCCCTTCATGAAACACAACATCTCTAGAATACAAAATCTCTTTTGTACTGAGATTCATTAACTTGTAAGCCTTCTTTGTAGCAGGATACCCCAGAAAAATACACTGTGAAGCTCTTGGCATAAATTTGTCTCGACCAGCTGCAACAGTTGAAGCATATGCAAGACACCCAAAAGTCCTCAGCAAACTGATATCTGGTTTCTTAGAAAATAGAACTTCATAAGGAGATTTCCCTCTTAGACTACTAGAAGGATATCTGTTTATCAGGAAGCAAGCTGTCAAAACTGAGTCTCCCCAAAATCTCAGAGGAAGAGAAGCATCAAACAACAAAGCTCTTGCAACCTCTAGTAAATGCCTATGTTTCCTTTCCACTACACCATTCTATTGTGGAGTATAAACACATGTAGTCTGATGTATTATGCCTTTGTTTTCGAAATATTCAGAAGCTGAATTACTTGAACCCAATTCATATGCATTATCTGATCTTACTATCTTAACTTTCTTGCTAAACTGAGTAGAAACCATAGCAATAAAAGACTGTAAGACAGTAAAAGAACTTGACTTATCTTTGAGCAAATGTATCCAAGTAACTCTGGAAAAACCATCTACAATTGTCAAGAAGTATTTATAACCATCATAGGTAGCAATATTAAATGGACCCCATGTATCAACATGAATGGTCTCAAAAATGTCAACTGTAGAGATATAACTACTAGGAATAGATAGTCTAGCTTGTCTAGCTTAAGCACATACTAAACAAGGTAAAATACAATCCTTTAAATCCCTAGTGCACTCTTGCTTACACAAAAGTTTTAACTTGTAATATGGCAAATGACCTAGTCTCCTGTGTAGAAGAACAATCTTATTCTCTTCATTTGTTGTAGCAGAATGAGCATTACATCCCTTCAGTTGCTCAAGAAGATATAGTCCATTCGAAGCTTTACCAAGAACTAAAGGCTTTGTCAAGTTCAGCCCCTGCAATGCACATGACTCATCAGTAAAAATAGCATGACAATGTAGCTGTTTGACTAACTTCTATACTAAAAGCAAATTAAACTTGAAGCTTGGAACATAAAGAACCCCTTCAATAACTATCTCACTTGTGATCTGAACTCTGCCTACAACATTAACCATCATAACATTGCCATTTGGAAGATGAACCTTCAAAGGAACTTTCAACTCTTTCTGATCTAAGAAAAGACTAAAATCGCATGCCATATAATCACTAGCACCAGAATCAATTATCCAGATATGATTAGACACAGATCTTTCAAAACCAGCAAAAGAATAAGAATGTATACCAGTCATGTTGCAAAAAGCAGGCTCTTGAGTGGATAAAGTTTGATTGAGTAAGGATCGAAGCTGAGCTAATTCTGAAGCAGAGAAACCAACATCAACGTTCTCTGACTGAGCATTATGAGCAAGAGCACCAGACTTTTGTCCTTGTCCATTCTGCCCTTGACCATAGCCTTGTGGATAACCAATAACTTTGTAGCAAGTCTCCACCAAATGACCATGCTTCTTACAAAAAGTACAAACCTTAGGATTCTTGCCTTTGTAGCCTGTCTTTTGACCATGAATCTGAGAAGAGCTAGCATTGAAAGATACTGCATTCTGTATAGGTTGAGCAATAGACTTTATCTCCCTCTGTTGCTCTTCTTGCACCAAGGTGGAATACGCCTCATCTATAGATGGCAAAGGATGCATCATCAAGATACTCCCTCGGATTGCAGTGTATGACTCATTGAGCCCCATCAAGAATTGATACAAGCGCTACTCTCCTTCATAAGCTGCCATAGCCGGACCAGAAGAACACAAACAAATTGGAATCGATCTCATCGAATCCAGTTCATCCCATAGCATTTTAATTCTGGTGAAATAGGATGAAATTCCATCAGAACCTTGATTGATAGATGCTATTTCTTTCTGAATCGCAAACTTTTATGCTCCATTAGTTCTTCCAAACCTAGCACCAAGTTGCAACCAAATAGCTTACGCAGTGGACGCAAACAATACACTATCTGCAATACTTTTATCCAAAGATCCAATCAACCAGGAGATCACAAGATCGTTGCACCGATCCCATAGCCTGAGACAAGTCTGATCTTCACCAATTGAAGAACGAGGAAAGGAGCCATCCACGAACGCGACTTTGTTCTTTGCACTCAAAGAAACCATGACTGCGCGACGCCATGAGAGAAAGCTCTTCCCATCAAACTTGAAAGCTAAAGAAGCTCCCGGATTATCTGAAGCATGAACATACAACGGATCGATACTGTCGATCGGAGTTGGAATCACCATTGTCATCGACAAATCAACAAGAAAACCCGATCAAGAAATTTGAGCGAATCACGTGAATTGAAACGAAGGAATCAATCGAATCAGATTGATCTCAAATTGCGGAATTACATAGTTGCAGAAACAAATTCGTCTGCTCTGATACCATGTTGATGTAGGTTGATCAATCGATTCAAAGATGAGAAAGGGAGAGAAGAGAGGAAGAGAATGATGAACTCATATATTCAGTCAGTGACAGAATTGTACAACAACTTAGTATATATAGGACAACTAACTAACTAACCACTTAACTAGCTAATGAAATAATAATCCTAACACCTAATCCAACCATCTTGAACTACCATCTCTTTATGCAGGTTTGAGTTTTGTCAGAATTTTACATTATTAATAAAACGTTATCACCTGAATGAAAGCAAAACTATACATGAATATCAAAACTCGAACCAGTAAAATTTTATTAACATTGAAAATAAACAGGACTAATGAAGTTGTAGATAGAACTCATACCAGTTAATAAAACTCAAAGACACAGAAAGATACAGTTTACTTACAATTTCTTCCCAAAATCTCATCACTGTTCCAAGCTCCTTTGTAGTGATACGGCCTGCAAGATTAATGTGATAGATTGTTAACACTGAGATGACATGGCATACGACTACAATAAGCATATGTCCTGAAACTGAGAGAAGAGAAGCCTGGAACAGCAAACCCGGACTTTGACGGTGAAAAGAGCAGGCTGACCGAGCTGTTGAAAGAAGCAGGTAAGAGCAGGAACAGGAAAGCCAAGTCCCTGGAAAACTTGATTGATCCCAACATAAAGAGACCAAGAAGGAGACAACTACAAAGAGGTGGGGCCGACTCGGGTTTTAGGGCTGTTTTCATCGATTTGGACGGAGGTGGATAAGTCGGCTGGTGCGGAGGTCAATAAGACGGCGTTGGAGGTTGGGGATTCGGTTGTGGCTTTGGATATTGAAGTGGTGGAGCTGCGCTGGTGGTTGCAAGGTCAGTGTGATGGCGGAGATAGGTGTTCCAGTGAAGCTGATTGTCAGAAGGTGTCCCGCTGCCGTTGCCGGGAAGGTTGTGAAGGCGATGGATACATGGACGGCCTTGACTGCCGCAAAGGTAATTCATTTCCTAGGGTTTAGGCTAAGGAAGTAAGGCTCCATCATACTTCCTTCCACTGTAACATATTAGATGATATGTTGTGTATAGCTTCGAATTGAAAACATGTAGATAGGAGAAGGTAAGGAAGTAAGGCGGAGATAGAGACAGAGGTGCAAAAGAAATGGAGGAGGAGGTGAGGAGGATTAGAAAGACGCGGAGTTGAAGGCGGCGGTCAGCGGGTGGTGTTTTCTAGTTACGTTGTTAAAACAAAGTCCAGTCCAATAAGAACAGGCCTAAAATAAAAGGTAAATGAGCCGGCCCCGGTACCGGTTTCATTTACTTTCGGCCAATACCAACCAACTTTTATATATATATAGAAGATTGTAAGTGAATTTTTTAACTTTCTTATTGGCGGAGATAGATTGAACGTTTATGCTAAAAAGTAGATTATATTTGAAATTTAAGGCACTTGAAATGCAGTTTTATAGTATGAATCTATATCGAGCTTATTGACATTCATTTCACATGTTTCCATTATTTTGAAGTGTTGGAGCTTTTTGAAATATACCAGAAACACTTAGTCTGTAATGATACTTTTTTGCTGGTTTCCTAATGTTTTTATGCTTACCTTAGTACAATTATGATCTCGAGTAAAATCTTGTAACAATTGAGGTAATGAAGGCAGAGACAAGCTCAGGGTTGTTTTGGCCCACACTCGTAAACATTACATGGTTTATTACAAGTCCCCATAATCCTTAGCCTAATTACATATGACATACCAATGCTTTTGGGCTAAACTTAACTTGGACCCCCCAAGTCCTTAGCCATGAAAAACATATACATGGTAATTATGATTTATAAGATCTTTACCATTTTCGAAACTCAAACAAAAAGGCAACTTGCTTACTCCTTAGTCTCCTCCATGATGCAGCCTTCTAAAGATCAGCCATGCCTTTCCCGGTTTTAAAATTGCAAGTCTTCTCCAAAACAAGATCCATGTTGTTTTTACCAAATCAAGATAAACTACACTAAAACAAGCAACAATCACTACTACAGAAACAATTTTTAACCACGTTTTTTTTTGCAAATACGACCTCAGTTCAGGAACCGTAGCAAATGGTCGCGGTAAAACTGTTTACCCCGGTTTACTCTTTACCACCGGTGGGGTAAAATGTAATAATTCTATTTACTCTAATACGTTTACCCCGTTTTATGAAACCGGGGTAAAAACATAACCGAGTTAATTTTTCATAATTTTTTTTATAATTGTTTTTACCCCAGTTACGTTTACCCCGGGTCATATAACCGGGGTAAAACATTAACTGGGGTAAATGCTTTACAATTACAACGGTTTTTAAACCGTGGTAAATAGGACTCTTTCCATATGATTAGTTTGCAATTTTATACAACAGTTCAAGAAAGGGGGTAAATGTACACCAATTTTATTTGCAATCCGGCTATATATTGGGATTTTTGTAAAAAACATTTGCATTATAATAGATTTGATTGCCCAATAAATAATTTAAATAACTGAATACACTTAAATAAAATTGCACTTTTTAAAATGGCTAATTAATTATGACATAAATAAAATATGTTTAATAATGTCAACATAACAAACATAATCGATCAATTCTAGAAAATGGATTAAGTGCAAAATGTAACTAATGAAATCCTCTCACAATAGTGTTTTAATGTTTTAAGTACTAGCTATTCTATGAAGCTTCCCACATATGTTGTCCATTGATCTCGAATCTCATCTATGTTGTCTTGTGAGTATGGCAATATCCCTCCAAATTTTGCATAGTACTGTCACATTTTATATGAATTATATTAGAATTTCTTTTAATTATCAATATGAAATTTATAAAATAAATCAAAACACCTCGTGTATCTTTTCGGGGATTGAGTCTTGGCCTTTACTAATGATCTCGCTCATAAAACGAAGAACATAGTATCCACAATCTACACCAATAGTTTGTTGAGGACACTACAAAACAAACAATCCCCAAATATATTAGGCAATTGACAATGTATATAATTCGAGAAATAATTTATCTATATAATCAATAATGGAAAAGCGCACAAATTCATTTAACAAAGTAGTCCATAAAATCAACACGTAATCCATTAAAGAATATACAACAACATACTAACCTTTATTTAACCCACTTAGTTTGTTTGTTAGGTTTGTTTGGATTGTTACTTGTAATCCACAATTTAAGAGACCTATATTGAGACAAGTAAAGTTTTATCACAATATCATCAATAACTACTTATCATAGAAAACATGAATACACAAATACGTACAATTCAACTAAATGTTTTATATCATACTTTATTTTTCCTCCAACTGAGTCAACCCAAAATACAACTTGTTTAAAGGGATAAATAACACACAACATCCAATGATTCGTACACGATAAGAAAATATATATCATAGTAGTTTAAGTTAAACATATCCACACACTAAAATAAGAAATGGAATAAGTTAAACATATTCACTATGTATAATCTGTTTGATATCTACGAGTGCATTATTACTATTCATATGTTTGGATTGATCTATGTGAGTGTATGGGAAAGTTGATGTTTGTTACATGGCATTCTGAGGTTTCGATGGGACCAAGATTTTGGATTTGGATACATTCATTAATTAAAAAACCAGGTGGAGTGTGTAAATATGAAAATATATTCTTGTGATTCATGAGATGTTCCCATTTGTTTCCTTATTTGTTTTTATTTAGTGTAGTTATTCTTGGATGAATTGTAGGCTGAAAAATCTATATCTGTTTTTCCAGTTGAAATGTTATCTATGTTAGCACTAGTTAAGAATTTGGTTGAGGTGGTGGCCAGGTTAGAGGATTTAAGATAATATACGTCTTGTCACAAATTATCATATTATTTATGCATTGTTTATTATGCATTGTTTAGAAAGCATCTACTAAGTTTTTCCATAACCTATAGTGATATATATCCAGTGATTAAAATGAATTATTTTTCTTGTTAAGTTGTTTTTATATGGGAGCACATTTTTGTATCATGGTTTTTATAATATTTCTGTGTTCATTGATTGTTTCATATTTTGTAATTCGGTATTTATTTGGTGGTTGAGTTCAGTCTTTTAGTTGTAGATGTTGTGTGTCATTTGTAAGATCGGGTAAATTGAGAGTATAGGTTCTGTGCTGTGGTATATTTTTGATGATTTATGTTACCGTGTGCAACCTCTCCAAAATGTGAGCTTGAGAAGGGCATTTTCACATTTTAGAGAGGTTGGGCATGGTAACATAATTCATCTGTTTTCTTTAAATATTCATCAATTATGCTGCCAATAGGAGTTTATATTCTTGATTGGACTGAAGTCGTAGAAACCATTTACAGCCGGATGTACTGGTTACATTTTTGTTACATAAACTTTTAATTGTACTATCTTATATTCATATGGTTGAAAATCAGAAAATTATGTCAGAATAAACTAAATGTCTCATTCTGTTAAATTTCGAAAACTTGTTTGGTTTGGTTCCCTTTTGGTTGAACTGGTAGACACCCCCTAATTACTGTCAGTGTAGAAATTCATCATCTTTTTGACAAACATTAAGCAAGGTGATGATTGTTTCCTTATCTCTTTTCTTTGACTTCGATAGTTAAAATCATACAGTACTTCACAACACAACAAAGGAGTCTCTGGGATTTGCTAATAAGTGCATTATTCCACATTATAGCTCTTTCTTACACTTCAACCTTAATTAGACATTTGCTTCTTACACTTCCACATTATAGCTCTTTCTTACACTTCCACATTATTCCACAAAGGAGTCTTTGTGTTGGAAGTTGTGGCCGGTAATTAACATGTTTCCATAAACACTTGCTTCTACTATATAGGCTGTTTGAGGAATGCTTCCAGCAAAGATGGTATCGTACTGCTGCTTACTATATTCTCGTAAGTACATGTTCTTTTTTTGAGGTAAATTGATTTTATTGAATATCTTTCAGACTTAATTTTTCTTTTGAAGTTTGATTTATGCCCAGCTGTATATTACCCCTTGCCATCTGATTATATAATTCTACAAGCAACAGAATGATATGGTCATTGTCATTAGCTCTATTTCTTGATTCAGGATCTATTTGTAACGTTTTGTTAGCCTAGACATTATGTTATAGAAGTATGTGATGCTATGTTTTGCTGTATCTTTCTAGCCTATTAGCTCAACTGGTAGAGCATTGTTCAACACAAAGATGTGAGTTCGAATTCCGCATAGGCTAATATAAAACAAAGTCTGAATAAAACTAAGAAAAATATGAAAATTCAGTGTTTGGAATAAGGACAACAACATTAAAAAAGAATCATTCATTCAACTAAGAAAAAAATAATATGACAACAGCACATGAAATTGGAATCTCTCTAATCCAATTCCAGAGTTAAAAATCTAATTATCTCGAACCTCACTTCACTTGCTTCTCAAATCTGCCTTGTAAAAAACAGAATCTATGACAGTAAAACAGAATCCATGACTGAAGGGAGGCATAAATTATATGACAGTAAATGTAAAGAAGCCAGGTGAGAGTCTGAGATGCCAAAATCATGACAGTAAAACAGAAACAAGGAACAACACCTAAATAATATGACAATAAAACAAAAATCTAATTAAAAATCATGACAATAAAACAAAAACAAGGAACAACCCCCAAAAAATATGACAGTAAAACAAAAATCTAATTGAAAATCATGACGGTAAAACAAAAACAAGTAATAACACCAAAATAATATGACAACCACCAGAAGAAGCCAGATGAGAGTCTGAGACGCCAAAATAGATGCCTCGATGCAGAAGAAGCCAACAAGTAACTCGAAAAAATAGAAGCATTAGAAAATAAAGAAATAGCCAAACAAAAATATTGCAACAAATAAATTACTCTAAGAACCAAGAGTCATGCACAAGTACCCTATGTTATTTATCCACAACTTCACGACGACGCTTTTTGGTTTGGCCAGTAGCTTCTTCATTGGCTTCTTGAACATACAACCCTTTATCATGATCATCTCTTACATAGAACTCTCTATCAATATCTTCATTATTGATTGTTGGATTCATAGAGCAAATATCCGCTTCAACAATATCCTCAACATTATTTTCCAGTTCATCACTAGAAAACCTTTTTCTCGATGACAGAGCAATTGACCAGTTCTTTTTTGATGGATCCGCCACATAAAACACTTGTTTTGCTTGTGATTCCAATATGAACAGATCTTCCTTTATGACCTGATTTACTAAGGTTCACCCGGATGAAACCTGACTCATCAAGTTTGACTGCACTATTGATATTTTCCCATTTGCAATCAAACACTGGAACTTTGAAGATGGTGTAATCCAATTCTAAAATCTTCTTTGTCACCCCATAGTATCGCATGAGTGCATCAACTGGATTTTGATCTTTAGCGCATGAAACATGGGGGGCTTCTGCTACAAGTGTCACCCCACTGTTCTGCATTGGACTTGTATCATCACGACTCTTTGTGCAGAATGTATAACCATTAATTAAGTATGTATTGTAATGAAAGGCTTCCCTCTTAGGCCCATAGGATAACCACCTTAACTTTTCAGACACGGAATTTGGCGTCTTGACTAATTCTTCGGCAATCTTTTCTTTAAACCATGAGGTAAATGTGCAATTGTGGTCATTCAGAATCCACCTTGTAGCTTTACCCGTGTTTTGGTGCCTCAGAGTGCTCTTGTGCTCCTCAACATAAGGCCCAACTTCATCGACATTAAGAAGGCATAAAGGTGTGCTTTCTGATGCATACGAGGGCACATGCTGATCAGTTTGGCTCCTGAAATACCACTCCCTTATTCTTTATCTACTCGTTGAGGTTTAGGGAGACCGATAGGCTCAACATTAGATAAATATTGAGTACAAAACTCTGTCGCCTCTTCAACTATGTACCGGCCAGGAATCGATCCCTTGGGACGGTTTTTATTCTTCACATACCCTTTCAAAACTTTCATATACCTTTCAAAAGGATACATCCATCTCAGAAAAACAGGGCCACATAATATCACCTCTCTTACCAAGTGAACAACCAAATGGACCATGATGTCAAAGAAATTTGTTGGGAAATACATTTCAAGCTCACACAACGTAATAACAACATCATTCTGCATAGTATTCAGATGAGCAGGCTCGATTACTTTACTGCAAATTGCTTTGAAGAAAAAGCATAGCCTGGTTATTGCTAGTCGAACACTTTTTGGCAAAATCCATGTAGAGCTATCGACAAGATCTCTTGCTTTAAAATATGGCAATCATGAGGCTTTAGGCGAACTAACTTCAAATCTTGGATCGAGACAAGACTTCTAATGTTAGAACAATACCCATCGAGAACTTTAACTTTAGACAGAAAATCACAAAACTTTAACTTTTCCTCTCTAGATAAAGTGTGGCACGCAGGAGGCATATAAATGCGTTTCTCCCCCTTGACTGGATCTAATTCTGGTCTGATTCCCAATTTCTTTAAATCATATCTTGCTTGGATGTTATATTTTGTCTTTACCAGAATATTAAGCAGTATGCTAATGATACTATGAAAACATTCTTTTCGATATGCATCACATCAAGGCTATGTCACACAAATAAAAACTTCCAATATGAAAGGGAGAAAAAAATTGAATTTTTCTTCCGACCATTAATGGCTTTTGGTTCCTTCTTCTATCCAGACTCATCCAGCTTGCCAAAATTGCAATCTATATCTTTCACCCTTTCATAAACTTGCTCACCGGTCAAAGGAGATAGAGCGATCTTTTCCTCTACAGCTCCATTGAAGTTCTTTTTCTGCCTATGATAGTGATGAAAATTACTCTGAAATGTACGATGTCCCATGTAGACGGTCTTGTTTGTAAGCTGATCAAAGTAAGTATCCGCCCCCACAGATAGGACAAGCATAATGACCTTTGGTAATACAACCAGAGAGATTCCCGTGAGCTGGAAAATCATTTACCGTGCCAAATAGCGTAACTCTCAAAATGAATGATTCTTGCTTATGTGCATCAAAAGCTTCAACTCCCTCCTCCCACGGTAGCTTCAAATCTTCAACCAAAGGTGCCAAGTAAACATCAAGATCGTTTCCCGGTTGCCTTGGCCCCGAAATTAACATCGACAACATCAGGTACTTCCGTTTCATACATAACCAGGAAGGTAGAATGTAAATTGCAATCACGACAGGCCACACACTGTAAGTGATACTAAGAGTACCATACGGGCTCATTCCATCAGTGGAAAGAGCAAGACGTAAATCTCTAGTCTCTTTAGCAAATTCAGGGTACTTAGAATCTATTTTCTTCCATTGAGGGGAATCAGCTGGGTGTCTGAGCTTGCCATCCTTTACCCTCTCTTCGTCATGCCACCTCATATTCTTTGCATCTTATTTGATTCCAAAAATACGAATCAGCCTTGGTATTATTGGAAAATACCAAAGAACTTTAGCATGAACCTTCTCTTTCTTATATCGTGATGTTTTACAAGTTGGATAACTCTCGAACGAGGCATACTCCTTTCGATACAGAATGCAATCATTAGGACATGCATGAATTTTCTCATAACTCATTACCATGCTTGACAAGATATTTTTTGCCTAATAATTAGATCTCGGAAGAGTATTATCACTTGGAAGCATAGCTTTCAACAACTCTAATAAAGAAGTAATTAAATTTTTTATCAGTCCACCCATTAACATCTTTGAGGTTAACTAATTTCAAAACAGTCGATAATCTTGTAAAGTCAGAGCAATCAGCATACAATGGCATCCTAAAATCACTTAGTAAGTTATCAAATCCATCTAGTGAGCCATCAACATGACCTTGAGCAGCAATAACATCATATATCATATCTTCTAATCTGTCCTCTTCGTAACATTCTTTTTGGTATGCATCACATCAAGGCTATGTCGCACAAATAAAAACTTCCAATATGGAAGGGAGAAAAAAATTGAATTTTTCTTTCGACCATTAATGGCTTTCGGTTCCTTCTTCTTTCCAGACTCATCAAAATTGCCAAAATTGCAATTTATATCTTTCACCCTTTCATAAACTGTGAATTTTTCTTTCGACCATTAATGGCTTTCGGTTCCTTCTTCTTTCCAGACTCATCAAAATTGCCAAAATTGCAATTTATATCTTTCACCCTTTTATAAACTTGCTCGCCGGTCAAAGGAGTTGGAACGATCTTTTCCTCTACACCTCCATTGAAGTTTTTTTTCTGCCCACGATAGTGATGACAATTACTCAGAAATGTGCGATGTCCCATGTATACTGTCTTGTTTGTAAGCTGATCAAAGTATGTTTCCGCCCCACAGATAGGACAAGCATAATGACCTTTGGTAATACAACTAGAGAGATTCCTGTGAGTTGGAAAATCATTTATCGTGCCAAATAGCGTAGCACTCAAAATGGATGAATCTTGCTTATGTGCATCAAAAGCTTCAACACCCTCCTCCCACAGTAGCTTCAAATCTTCAACCAGAGGTGCCAAGTAAACATCAAGATCGTTTCTCGGTTGCCTTGTCCCCGATATTAACATCGACAACATCAGGTACTTCCGTTTCATACATAACCAGGGGAGTAGATTGTAAATTGCAGTCACGACAGGCCACACACTGTAAGTGCTACTAAGAGTACCATACGGGCTCATTCCATCAGTGGAAAGAGCAAGACATAAATTTCTAGTCTCTTTAGCAAATTCAGGGAACTTAGAATCTATTTTCTTCCATTGAGGGGAATCAGTTGGGTGTCTGAGCTTGCCATCCTTTACCCTCTCTTCGTCATGCCACCTCATATTCTTTGCATCTTCTTTGATTCCAAAAATACGAATCAGCCTTGGTATTATTGGAAAATACCAAAGAGCTTTAGCAGGAACCTTCTCTTTCTTATATCGTGATGTTTTACAAGTCGGACAACTCTCCAACGAGGCATACTCCTTTCGATACAGAATGCAATCATTAGGACATGCATGAATTTTCTCATAACTCATTACCATACTTGACAAGATATTTTTTGCCTAATAATTAGATCTCGGAAGAGTATTATCACTTGGAAGCATAGCTTTTAAGAACTCTAGTAAAGAAATAAAACTTTTATCAGTCCACCCAGTAACCGTTTTGAGGTTAAATAATTTCAAAACAGTCGATAATCTTGTAAAGTCAGAGCAACCAACATACAATGGCATCCTAGCATCACTTAGTAAGTTATCAAATCCATCCAGTGAGTCATCAACAGGGCCTTGAGAAGCAGTAACATCATATATCATATCTTCTAATCTGTCCTCTTCGTAATCTTCATCACCCTCGTTAATGTCCAAGAAACCATCATCTATCTCACCATGCTCTATCCATCGTCTGTAACTTTTATCGATCCCAACCATAAACAGATGTGCTTTTACTTGAGCAATGTCAGCATATTGCTTATTGCCATAATTCACACAAGGACATGGTACATTTTGTCGTCTGTAAAGTGCTTGAGTGCTTCGATGATAAAGTAATCAACTCCACTCTTATATTCATGCGACAACCGATTTGCAGACATCCAAATTCTATCCATGATAATAGTATTTCTCTTGTAAGTAAAGAGATAAAGTTGAATAGAAAAAATCTGGAAATTTGTGATTCAACACAATAAATCAAAAACATAAATATGACCAAGATTGAGATGTGTAAGACTAGATAGTTGAATACCTTATCAACTTACTTCATGATTGGATTGAGAATAGAGGAATAGCATGAACTAATTCAAATAAATGGAGCAAACTTGATAATTGAATTGACAATAACTTCTAACATAGTTCTAAAACCTAACTTAACACAACAAAAATACGGCTTTGTAGGGTATATCTTCAATTCTTTGATGAGATTTACTTTTGGAAGTTTTGTAAAGATATAAATATTACCAATATACAATCTCGTTCAAATCACTCCCGAAACAATTCGTTCAAACTAAATTTGGTGAACAATATTACCCCGGTTCAGATAAAACGAGGTAAACCAATAACCAAATTAAATTTACTAAGTATCATTACCACGGTTCAAAAAGTCAATCAGGGTAATTTGTAAGTAGCCGAGGTAAAATTAAACGAGAAGAATTACTTACTTACCAAAGTTATGCAAAATCGAGGTAATAATCCTAATAACCGAGGTATTTAAGTGGATGTAATAAAACCGAGGTAAATATACATAAATATTACCACGGTTCTTTCCCAATCTGAAGTAAAAATACTTATTGGAATGATTCACCGCGGTTATATGGCAACCGTGGTAAAATTACTGTTGCCGAATCCATCTTCTGTACTAGTGAATTATTATGCTTTGAGCTTGACATGAGACGAACATAACAATTACTCTAATGTATTTAGAGAAAGGGAGACTATAGAAATAAATATGTCGTAGGCTGCTGATGTGTAAATTACTGATGTTTAAATTGCTGATGTATTAGAATTAGGAAGTTATACAGTTACTTATTTTACAGTTATTTAGCAGTTGTAGACAGTTATGTAACTGTCCTCATGTTTATCCTTTCACTTTCAACTTGTATATAAACATCATCAACTCAATCAATAAAGACAGTTCTTTGGCATTACCAAAATCTCTCTATCAAATCTGTTTTATGGTATCAGAGCAAAGATCATGACTAAAAACAATGAAGAAAACAAGACCATCGATGACGATGGATTGAAGAAGAACGACTCAGACAACGAGTCAGGAATGGACACCAGGAAACGCACCTCTCCTTATGATTTATATGCGAATGACAATCCAGGAAACTTGATCACACAAGTCCAATTAAAGGGAGACAACTATGACGAAAGGGCACGAGCGATGAAGACGTCACTTCGGGCCAGGAGGAAGGGGGTTCATTGACGGATCGATCAATGAACCACCACCAGAATCAAACAACATTGAAGATTGGACGACAGTAAATTCAATGTTGGTAGCCTGGATTTTGAACACGATTGAACCAAGCTTCAGATCAACAATCACATACATGGAAAGTGCCAAGAGTCTCTGGAACGACATTACAGAGAATCGAGATTCTCTGTTACAAATGGTCCAAGAATCCAGCAGTTAAGAGGGGAGTTAGCAGAGACAAAACAAAAGGTAATGTCAATAATGGCCTACTACGGAAAAATTAAGAAGATCTGGGAGGAACTTGGACAATATGATCCAATTCCAACTTGCTCTTGTGGACATTGCACCTGTGACGTTGGAGGAAGAAGTTCAAAGAAAAGAGAAGAAGAAAAAATCCACACTTTGTTGATGGGATTAGATGAATCGATATACGGCACCGCTCGATCGGCAATCTTGGCTATGGATCAACTGCCATCAATCAACAAAATCTATTCCACATTGGTGCAGGGAGAGAGGGTCCACATAATGAATCGTGTGGGAGGAGAAAAATCAGAAACCATGGCTTTCTCAATGGAGTCACGCAGCAAAGGAAAGAATGAGGGAAGAAATTCAAACATCTGGTGCACCCACTGTAATAGAAAGGGGCACGACATGACAGGCTGTTTTAAACTCGTCGGTTACCCTAAGTGGTGGGGCGAGAGGCACAGAGATGGAGGGAACTCGTATGGAGACAGAGGAACTTCAGGCCAAATGCGTGGAGGATTAGGACGTGGACGAAACAGCGGGGCAAAGGTCCACGTAGCAACCACACCAGGAAACAAGGAGTCGAGTTCTTCCACTGATATTGAACAAGAAATCAAACAAATCCCTGGATTAGAAGAACAGAAAGTTCAGCAATTGGTTGATGTGTTTCAAAATCAAATAGTATTTGAAACAATGACAGGTATGGGTTATAATTTAATTTGGATTTCAGATTCCGGAGCCACAAATCACATGACAGGACGTAAGGTTTTCTTCAGTAAACTTACCAAAATAGGAGGATTCAAGATAAAAATGGCAGATGGAAGGGTTACTGAGACAAACATGGAAGGATCTATTCCAATTTGTGACAGCTTGTCACTTAGAAATGTTCTTTATGTGCCCAACCTTGACTGTGACCTGGTGTCTGTAACCCAATTGACAGCATCTGGATGCCTTGTTCAATTTTCTGAAAATGTGTGTGTTATCCAGGACCGGCGTACAAGGACGTTGATTGGAGCGGGTAGACAAATAGAAGACCTCTACTACCTCATGCGGGTCTCATACAAATTTATTATGGAAAAGAAAACAAGCTTGACAAAGGAAGTGTGGCATTAGAGGATGGGGCATCCCTCCGATGAAGTTTTAAGTTTGATAAAAGAATGTAAGAATAGTTCAGGTTCTGTTAAGATTTGTGATGTATGCCATCAGGCAAAGAAAGGGGCAGTCGACTCTAATGACGCAAACCCGGTCCGCGACCGAGAAGCAGGCCGCGAGCCCATAAGGCCAGAGAATGGGTCGAGAATGAGAGGCCCATTAAGAAGCCCAATAGGTGAAGAGAGCGATAACGGATTGTGTGGGACCCACTGTGTGGTTATAAATCCTAACGGCAAAGAGAGAGAAAGGGGCAGTCGACTGAGAGCATCTTCTTCCCCCTTGAGAGAGAGAAAACACAGAGGGCGATTACTCGTTTCCGAGCTCGTCTCTTCGTTCCCGATTTACCTCTTTTAGTAGGAAATCGGATGATCGGTACCTGGATCTTGACTCTCGGTATCGTCATCGTGCTTTTGAGGTTTGATTCGTCACGATTGGTTGAGTTTCATCATTTACTGTTTCATTGAGTTGGCTCACGACGTTTCATTGTTTTAGTCATTACTTTGGTCGCTATCTTCTCTTTGTGTTGCTTCATTCTGTTGTTGTTATTGAGGCATTGTGTTCGTTTACTTATAGCTATTACTGATTTGAGCGTCGGAGAGCCAAATCAGGGGTTTGGTTGTGCAGGTACCGTAGGGATTGAAGAACACAAAGAACAGAAGGGAATAGCACATTTTGATCCAGATGACAGTGTATTACAAGTTGTTGCTCCAGTTTGCGTAAGGAAGGTCTCCAGCACTTGAAGATTCTTAGAAGGCCAGATCTCGCGAGGTGTTGATTGCGAGATCGCGAACATCTGGGCTCCAACACTGGCGCCGACCTTGGGGACCTTCTCGCGCAGCTAGCTCCCTTTGAAATCTCAAGAGTCAGTTCGCGAAGGGCAGAATCATGGTTGAAACTGGCAGAAGCGGAACAGTAAACGCCACCACATCACACCTCAATCAAAACACTCTCAATCCCCCACCACTCCCTCGCGTCGAAGAGGAAACCCCCGAGCTTATCACAATCCCTCGGGAGCAGAATGAGCTTTTTGCCGCCTGGATAGCGCAAGGCGCCCCGATTGTCCCAAATACAGCTAACCAAAGGGTCGAACCTCTCAACGACCAGACCAATCGCGACGCGAGAGAAATTAATCGAGAAGAAGTAGCTGAAATTGTCCCGGATGACAGAGCCTCGGTTTCTAGAAGGCCGAGGGAGAGAAATGACACTCGCGACGTGGATCGGGGACGGTTCGACTTGAACCAGGCCCCAATGAGTCATCAGGAGCACTACAACTCTCAACATGATGTTCGTTACGACGAAAGGGGCCGCGCATACTACCCTGCGCAGGAACAACGCGAGTATCAGAAAACACCCTACTACAATCGCGAGGCATCCCAGAACCCTCCTCTCGACTTTTCAACAATGTTTGGCCCCACAGCTTTTGCAGAACACATCATCAGAGCCCCACCGCTACCAGACTTTAGATTCCCGACTGTCAAGGAATACACTGGTAAGGGAGATCCCAAAGAACATCTTACCCGGTACAAGTACGCTATGATCGCGAGGGGTCCGGATGAGGCCACCCTTTGCAAGGGATTCCCAGGAACACTCGCGGACACCGCCATGACATGGATGTTAAATCAACCACCCGGGAGTATCTCTTGCTTTGCAGATATTGAAAGGGGATTCTTGTTGCATTTTGGCTCCTCGAAGAAGAGAAAGATCACCATGCAAGAAGTGGTCGGGGTCAAACAAAAAGCGGGTGAAAGCCTGGAAGAGTATGTAAAAAGATTCTCGCTAATGGTCTTAGAAGCTGATGACTTCGATGATAAAACCGCCAGGGTCGCGTTCTTAAATGGGTTGGCCGACGGGAGCGAATTCAAAAAACACCTATACAAAAAGCAGGAAGGGTCTTATCAAGCCATGTTAGAAAGAGCTTACGTCGAAATACAAGTTGAGACTCACTCGAGCGCACCCGCAGGGGGTGGAAGTCAGAACAAGCAGAACCAGAGCCAGAACTCTAGAAAGGGTAATCAGAATTGGGGGAACAAAAGACAGCAATTTGAGCAGGGGCAGAGTGATTCACGTGCTCCAGGTTTGGTAACGCAGCGTCAGAATCAGAATCAGTACCAAGATTACAGACAAAATACGGACCAGAACCAATTTCAGGAGCAGAATTTAATGAACCAGAGGGATGACCACTCCGGCTACAGAGGTCGCGGCCGAGGCAATGGAGGCCGAGGTCGCGGTCACGATGGAATGTGGTGCGCCAACCACAACTCCACTACTCATAACACGGATGAGTGCCGGAGTGGCCCAAGGATGAACAACGAGCCCGAGCAGAGAGCCGTCCTCATGAATCAGAGAGGCGGGGGAAACCATCAAGGCAGGGGTGGTAGAAACCCTGGCCGGGGGCCATTCAGAGGGGGAAACAACAACGGTGGGCGAGGAAGGGGGCGCAATCAGCAGCACGCGAACGATCCTCATCCACCTCAACGCAACCAAGATTTCCCGCGACCAGATGGTCATGTAGGGACCATAGCCGGGAAGCATGTCCCTATACCCCCAAACAGGCGTGAGAAACACAAGATGATCAACGCACCGCTCCCTCGCGGGCTCCCAGTTATGAGCATCGCGAAGCCCCTTCCCAGAGAACCATATCAACTAGTTTTTTCTAACGAAGAAATCAATGAGTGGGCAGTCTCTTCTGGTGATCCATTGGTTATACATCTACAAATTGGCACGAAACTAGTCAGCCGTATTCTGGTTGACACGGGCAGCTCTGCCGACATAATATATCTGGATGCCTTCGAAAAGCTAGGGGTTGATCCACGAATGAAGAGACCGACACGAACAACCTTAGTAGGCTTCGCGGGAGAAAGAGTCACTGCTCTAGGAGTGGTGAGTTTAGATGTAGTGATGGGAGATGAGACATGGCCAGGAAGATCAGAAAAGATTGATTTCGTAATCATCCCAACAAGCTCTTCCTATAACGCGATCATCGGGAGAGGCACGTTGTGCAAGTTTGATGCCGTAGTATCCATGAGCCATTTCTGCGTAAAGTTTCCCACACCATCCGGAACTGGAGTCGCGACGGGTGTGGAAAAGGAGAGCATCTCTTGTTATATCAAGTCTGAAAAGGGAGAAGAAACGCCTCTGCTCGCGAATCAACTTTTTGTCCCGGGCATGCCTAATGTTGAAGAGGAAGCTGAGTTAGATGTTCGCGAGCCTCCTAGATATCAGGATTCTGAGGGGAATGTGGACAGAGCAAAGTTTTCCGGATTTAAAACGCAGGAAGTCACTCCTTTTGTGAACAAAGAAGAGAAGTTATCGGTAGGGGGTAACCTTGACCCTATGGTGATGGTAGAGATTGAAAACTTGCTATCAGAATCGCGACATGTCTTCGCTTGGTCCCCCAAAGATTTGAAAGGAATTCCCCCATCAGTGATCACTCACTCTCTAAATATTAGCAACGATATCCTTCCCAAAAGACAGCGAAAGAGAAAGCAAGCAGGTCCGAAGAATGAGGCCGCGGCCGCAGAGCTCGCGAAACTCCTAAAAGCTGGGTTTGTTAGACCGGTACAGTACCCGGCATGGTTGGCTAATGTCGTCATGGTCGCGAAGAAAGGAACGGGAAAATGGAGGATGTGTGTAGATTTCACAGATTTAAACAAAGCTTGCCCGAAAGACAGCTACCCACTACCTTCTATTGATCAGCTTGTAGACTCCACCGCAGGACATGAGGCACTCAGCTTTTTAGATGCATACTCGGGATACAACCAAGTCATGATGAACCCCCTTGACTCAGAACATACCTCTTTCATAACAGACAAGGGAACCTTCTGCTACAAAGTAATGCCTTTCGGCCTTAAGAACGCGGGGGCCACTTTCCAGAGACTGGTGGACCACATTTTCAGTGATCAGATAGGAGATACAGTTGAGGCCTACGTTGACGACATTGTAGAGAAAAGCAAGGAGCAGAGTAATCACGCTCGTGACCTGGCGGAAGTATTCGCGACGCTCAGAAAGTACGGGATGAGTCTAAACCCAGACAAGTGCGTGTTCGGGGTCACAGAAGGAAAATTTTTGGGCTTCATGATTAGCGCTCGCGGTGTCGAGGTAAATCCCGATAAAGTTAAAGCCGTTCTCGATCTTGAACCACCGCGGTCTACCCATGAGGTCCAGCGGTTTGTAGGCCGAGTAAATTATTTGGGGAGATTCTGTGCCAAGTTGGCCGAACGAAACCTCCCCTTCTTCGAAATTTTGAGAAAACCAAAGAACTTTGAGTGGACTGAAGAATGTGGTCAAGCATTCGCGAGCCTCAAAGAACATCTGACAAAGCTCCCGATCCTATCTTCCCCGGTTCCGGGAGAAACTTTCCAGTTGTATCTCGCGGCCAGCTCAAGGGCGGTAAGTGCAGTCCTTGTTCGCGAGTCAGAAAAGCCAGTCTATTTTGTTAGCCGAGCTTTATTGCCCGCGGAGACACGGTATTCCCCAGTTGAGAAGTCTGTACTTGCACTGATAACGGCTGCTCGCAAACTAAGACCCTATTTCCATGCACACCCGATTGAAACCCTAACGGACCTGCCACTGAATAGCTTCATGACAAAACCAACCGTTGCAGGGAGGCTCACGAAATGGGTCATCGAAATGTCAGAGTTCGATGTAGTATATCGGCCCAGGCCAGCTATCAAAGCACAAGCGCTTGCCGACTTCATCGTCGAAACAAGTTTCAGAGAAGGGGAAGTGGTGAATCCATATGGTGAACAGATGATGTGGATAATGCACACTGACAGGGCTGTGAACGATGAGGGGTGTGGCGCAGGTGTGATACTCACGTCGCCTATGGGAGACGAGATAAGCCACGCCATTGCACTAAAGTTCAAACCCACGAACAATGAAGCTGAGTATGAGGCCTTAATCGCAGGGTTAGAATTAGCCATTGGCCTTTCAGTCTCTGTGCTATCATGTTGTTGCGATTCAGAGGTTGTGGTAAAACAGGTATAGGGGCTTTATGAAGCACGAACAGGGAACCTCCCGCAGTACCATGCACGGGTCGCGACATTGACCTCGCTTTTTATGCATTTCGAAATAAAGGCAATCCCGAGAGAACTGAATAAGAAAGCAGCTGAACTCGCGAAGATGGGAGCTGGATGGGAAGGTCCCAAAGAAGAACGCGAGCGAAGATCAGGGTTCATGGTATCAAAGGGGGGGCCCCCGAAATATCTGTTTTTTGTGAAAGAAGAAAGCGCCATCAGTCGCGAGATTGAGATGATGGCGATCAACACTTCGTCCGAACATTGGCGTCGCCCATTCATTGATTACCTCAGATATGGTCGCGGTCCAACTGACCCGAAGGAGCTCATACAATTAAAAAGAAAGGCTGGACGTTTCTATATCAGCAGAGGCGAGCTTTACAAGAGAGGAGGTGACCCTTGCGAGCTGAAGTGTATGGGTCACTACGAGACAAAAGCCTACCTCGAAGAGCTACATGCTGGGCTGTGTGGGACACACGCAGGGTGGAGACCCCTGGTGTACAAGGCTTTACGCCAAGGGCATTTTTGGCCCACAATGAAACAAGATGCTCAAGCGATGACGCGAGCTTGTCAGGCATGCCAGTATTTCGCCCCTGCCTCCCACCAACCAAGAGTCCAGCTTCAGATCATGGGAAGCCCCATCCCCTTCGCGATGTGGGGGTTGGATCTTCTTGGCCCTTTTAAACCAAAGGCCCCAGGTCAGCTCGAGTATATCATTGTCGCAGTCGACTACTTCACAAAATGGATTGAAGCGGAAGCACTCGCGTCGACAACAGTACCTGTAGTGAAAAAATTCCTTTGGAAGAACATTATCTGCCGCTATGGGTTGCCACGCGAGATTGTAACCGATCGTGGCCCTCAATTTAACTCGCCCCAGCTGATGGCATGGTGCAGCGATCTGGGAGTTAAGTTAAAAATTGCTTCAGTTGCACATCCACACTGCAATGGGCAGGTAGAAGCCGTCAATAAAAGCATTGTCACGGATCTGAAGAAAAGACTAGATGGCGCCAAGGGCAGGTGGGCGGAGGTCCTGCCACTTACTCTCTGGGCCAATCGAACCACAGTGAAAAAAGCAACAGGAGAGAGTCCTTTCGCCCTCGCGTATGGAGTAGAGGCCGTGGTTCCGGTAGAAATCTTGTTCCCAAACGAAAGACTCCTTCACTATGACTCGGAAACCAATGACGAAAAGATGAGGATGGAACTCCAACTTCGCGAAGAAACCCAAGAGATGGCGGTTATCCGGGCGGCCGCTTACAAAGCGGGCGTCGCGAAGTATTATAACAAGCATGTCAAGGAGAGAGGTTTCGTAAAAGGAGATCTGGTCCTAAGAAAGACAGAGGGGGGAAAACTCGATCCCAACTGGGAGGGGCCGTACATAGTGGATCGCGAGGTCGCCCCAGGGGCCTATCGACTGAAGGATAGCTCTGGCAATCACGTTGCAAATTCCTGGAACGTGATGCGACTACGCCGCTATTACGCCTAGCCTACTCCCCCACACAGGTATGAATTCCCACATTTTTTGTAACATGTCTGCATACCTTAGATAAATATTTCATGGAAAGCGATACAATCGCGATATAAGACGTTCTAACAAGCTGTATGCAGGCAAAAGAACCGATTGAAACTAAACATTAGCAAGAATCTATCATCGGGTTACCAGAGGAATAAATACTTTCGCCACAAAGGGGGACGTAATCTCAAAATAAAAGGTATGTGCACATTTCGGGAATTCAGAATGTTGCATAAATCCCGTGACGCTGGGCTGGGCCCAAGAGCACCCACCCAGGTCGCGAAGCCGTGACACTGGGCTGGGGCCGAGAGCACCCACCCAGGTCGCGAAGCCGTGACACTGGGCTGGGGCCGAGAGCACCCACCCAGGTCGTGAAGCCGTGACACTGGGCTGGGGCCGAGAGCACCCACCCAGGTCGCGAAGCCGTGACACTGGGCTGGGGCCGAGAGCACCCACCCAGGTCGCGAAGCCGTGACACTGGGCTGGGGCCGAGAGCACCCACCCAGGTCGCGAAGCCGTGACACTGGGCTGGGGCCGAGAGCACCCACCCAGGTCGCGAAGCCGTGACACTGGGCTGGGGCCGAGAGCACCCACCCAGGTCGCGAAGCCGTGACACTGGGCTGGGGCCGAGAGCACCCACCCAGGTCGCGAAGCCGTGACACTGGGCTGGGGCCGAGAGCACCCACCCAGGTCGCGAAGCCGTGACACTGGGCTGGGGCCGAGAGCACCCACCCAGGTCGCGAAAACGTGACACTGGGCTGGGGCCGAGAGCACCCACCCAGGTCGCGAAGCCGTGACACTGGGCTGGGGCCGAGAGCACCCACCCAGGTCGCGAAGCCGTGACACTGGGTTGGGGCCCAGAGCACCCACCCAGGTCGCGAAGCCGTGACACTGGGCTGGGGCCAAGAGCACCCACCCAGGTCGCGAAGCCGTGACACTGGGCTGGGGCCAAGAGCACCCGCCCAGGTCGCGAAGCCGTGACACTGGGCTGGGGCCAAGAGCACCCGCCCAGGTCGCGAAGCCGTGACACTGGGCTGGGGCCAAGAGCACCCGCCCAGGTCGCGAAGCCGTGACACTGGGCTGGGGCCAAGAGCACCCACCCAGGTTGCGAAGCCGTGACGCTGGGCTGGGGCCAAGAGCACCCACCCAAGTCGCGAAGTCGCAACCGTCCGAGAGTGAGTAACGACATCCGTCCTCCTCACCTCGACCACGAAGTCCTGACTTTGATGGGATAACAACCCATCAAGGCATGGAACTCAGCGAGTGACACTCCTGAAAAAAGTCAATCATGAAACTATATACTTAGCATGGAAATATGCAATACAAAACACTAATGAATCCCCATCTGTTTTGACAGACACTCCTGCACTAGAGAAGCGAACGATCATAGGCATGATCGCGAAGGAAACAGAAAATGACAGTTTATGAGGAAACAGGCGCTAAAGCCCCAATTATCCGTGAGCATGGATTTCCCAAGGCATCAAGAATACCTCAGCTAAGGTATGATGAGATAAACACGCGAGCTACTTTGTTTTGTCACAAGAACAAAGAATCTGATTCCAAATTCATTATAGGAAATCACATTCTCAAACACAAAGACACTCATAGGTGCACGAAAAACCCTACTACTGGCTCATACGCATGCAGTAGTCAGGTGAGAACACACTCTTTATCGCATCACGGGTCATGACATATGAATAATCTATACTTACGCGATCGATTTTCTCGCAGGGTTTTTCGTAAGACCAACAGAAGAATCTTTCCAAACGAAAGATGTTGAAGAGTGACCTATTTATAATATTAAGTATTCTCATTTTGGAAACATTTTTAAGTTCTAAAATCTATTAATGAGACACATGCTTGTAATCGCGACGGCACAAAGATGCACATTACGTTTTGAGTTCCAAAGTTTTTCCGATAATCCCAGTCTAATTTATTCATAAAACCTCGTTCATTCTCCCTCCTTTCTTAACACATAGTGCTCGCGAGACTGTAAACATCCTCACGAACACTATGGGGGGAGGGGAAGAGGAGGAGAAATCACCATACAAACACAAAATAAAGAGACATTAAAAAGCACTAAGCCTAGAGAGGAACGACGACTTTCACTTGATACACCACAGTCTGAACGGGAACTTCGGGTGGATTAGCACGCCACATGGTGAAAGTCACCTCATCTCCCTCACGAAGATCATTCTCATACGCAAACTCACTCCAACCTTCGCCCAGAAAGTAAGAACTCCCAGCCTTATCCAGAGTCACGTCCCAAGGTTCGAAATTGACGCAAAGGACAAGACTCTTACCACCGAAATGGCTAAGGTGTCGATCACAATGTTCCTTCGGGAAGCGCTATACGTAGAGAAGAAGAGTCTAAGAAACGAACAAGCAAAGAAAGGCAAAGTAAAAAAGGATATTTACCAAGCATCTGCCAGTGATGGCAGAGGAATCCATAGTAATAGTGAAAGACTCATCCAGAGACCCCTCTCGAGTTTGTCGTGTCCTGGCCATGATGGTATTCCTTGAAAAAGGTAGATAAAGAAGGAGAAGGCAGGAAACGCTATTTATAAAAGAAATACACCTGACCCGCAGTTAATGCATTGAATGATTAAAGCAGAAAAGTAGTTGGGAGAACAAAAGCAATAAACACAAAAGACGTACAAGGAAATAATTGTACGGTCTCCCCATGAGACCCAAAGAAAATCGTTTAACACACATTTAGACTCGCGATCACATTCCGATCCACGGGCCACAAAACCAAATAAAAAATTGTGCATAACACCAACCCAAGAGTTTGCAGACAACGAATGAAAAGAAGTTAAACTTCGTCAGGAAGATCCAGATCCAGATACCCGTCAGCTTCAGCCAACGCTGAATCGCGAACCCCTCCCGCACAACCAACGTTTTTGGCCGACGCGATGTTTTCTCCAGCAACAGTCTGTTCGCTGTCAATAGCCACAACATCGACCCCAGCATCCACATCAGACGATCTGGCACAAGAACGAGTCGAAGAGTCCGCTGTTTTCTTCATTCTTTCCTCCGAGTAAATTACCCTTTTAGGCACCTTAGGAATTGGGACTCGAGGAATGTGAGACTCCATCCCTCCAACGACTCCTTCGCCTTCAGGTAAGAAGGGTTCGACGGCCCAACCTTCAAGAAGGCTCGCGTCGTCGTCAATAAAAGTCCCAAGAGGAGGAGAGGTATACGCAGGGATCTCGGCAGGAAGACCACAAAGATCCGTAGGATCGTAAGGGAAGTTAGCCACTTTGTGCTTTCTGAGCTGACGCTTGAGTGCAGTAATCACCAGGGTGTCGCGAGCCAAACTGATAAAATCAATACGACATTTCTCGCGATAGCTAGAAGCATACTGCTTGGCACCTTCGCGACGACCCTTGTCAAAAGCTTGGTCTTTCTCTTGTCGAAGCAAAGATAGCTCTGCATGGTGATTGCGCTCCGTAGTCCTGGCCGAAAGCTCCAAGTCACTTATCTTCGCCATCAGCTCATTTACCCTGTCAGCATTCCTTTCTTGCTCCTCCTTTAGTTTTTTCTTCGCGGCCTCCTTAACATCTTGTGCTTTGTGAGCAAAATCGACCATCTGGTTATATTCTCCCTCCATCTTATTATAGCCATCTTCAAGGGCGATAGAATATTGTCCCGATGCCTCGTTGAGAAGAAGCGACTACAATAAGCAAAATATGTCAGTTAAAATCACCTACCGACAAGAAGGAAGAAAACCATTCAGGAAGAAAATAAAGGAAACCCACCGCCAGATTGAGTCTCGCGAGCCCTGCTTTACCCCGAACAATGCCCTCTAAAAATCCAGGCATCTCTGGGAAACCAAGTCGATCGCGATGAAAGAACGTTCTCACTGCCTCTTCCTCGGGAAAAAGCTCAGCCAGATCTTGAGAAGGGGTATCTTGACCACCTTCAAGGGTCATGGGCTGCTTACCCTTGGCAGTCTCCGAGGCCCTCCCTGCAGGGGTTGCTCGGTGCGAAGAAGGAGACCCGCCGGCCCCTAAGGGGATTGTCGAACCAATCGGGGATTGGTCGTCTAGAGGCTCGGGCGCGCGTGTTTCGGTCTCCACAGATTGAAGCACGGACTCGCAGATATTAATACCGCCAGCAGAGACTTTCTTCTTTTTGGAAGGAGTTTTGTTCTTGTTCGCCAGTTGCTTTCGGCGCTTGCTCTTCTGTGGGGCGGGAACCAGCTCATCAATAGTTTCCTCGTCAAAGGAGTCGTCAGAACCCTCCATAGTCGCGAGACGCGAAAAGTATCCTGTCTCTGCAAATAAAAAAAAAAATATAATAATAAGTATATAATAAAAATCCATAAGCATATGACATCGCGAGTGCGTAACAATAAAAAAGAAGAAGGATAAGTAACAATAAACAAGAAAACCATTGGACGAGGGACATAAGAAATACCATAATGGTGCTTAAGACTAAGTCCACGCTGGGCTAGCACCTTGTGGGTAATACACCTCAGGAATATGCGCGTCGAAACAAGATTAGGGAAACTATGGAACTTACGGTAAAGACAATCTTTCTTAGGCTGAGACCAATTACCAGATTTAGGTTGAGTCGCGAGCATTGATATCTTAGTCGAGACCCCAGAACCCGGAGGTGGTCGTACCAAAAACCAGTCAACTTTCCACTTCGGTAGGCGGGGAGGACCATCCCACTCCGACTTGCCATTTTTTACAGCTGTAAACATCCCCATTTCCTCAGGAGCCCTTCGCGTAGAAAACATAAGGAGAAAATGACAAGGATTGGGTTTTACCCCGATGTCTTGACACCTCATCACATAAATAACCAAGGCCCTCCAGAAGTTAGGATGCATCTGAGCTGGGTTGTAGGTCAGCTCTCTCAAGAGCATTTTAGTAAAGTTGGAGAAGGGGAGCCTAAAGCCTAATTTAAGGGACGACATACTCAAAGGAAAGAAAGTGCCATATTCGTCAAGAGAAGTCCCATCCAGAGATGGAAGGGCAAAAATTGTACCCTCTGGAAAAGGATAGGTATCCGCGACGGTAAAAAGGTCGCGAAGGGTAAGATCAGAAGGGAGGGCCGTAAATGGGTTCCCGAGGTTCTTGACCTTTTTATGATGGACGCGGCGAGTCAAAATCTGTACACGGCCCGCCGGGTTATGGAAAATATCTTCGATTTCCACGCGAGGAAGATCACCTCGCCAGGAGTAAAACTTCTCGTAGTCCTCGCGACCGATTATTATGTCCTCAGACTCCTGAGGAGGACTTTTATTTCCACAACCTGCATCTGGTCGCGAGGTAGACGGAACTTCGTCGTTGTTATGTCTAATAGAGTCTCCTGTGGACGATCAAGAAGAAAAAGATCGAGAGTTAGTTTTCCAGGGAAAGAACACGAAACGCGAAGGCTAGAAGGAAGCTTCACGAGCCATGGGAATAACAAACAAGGAAAACCCTGGAAAACAAAAAAATATAAGATCTAAGGGGAAGTTAAACAGATTTCTGGTGGAAACCCTAAGAAATGGTGAAATGAATAGCTCAGAAGCCAGGAGCGGTAAAAAAGAATTGACTTTGAAGAACAGTGAAGATTTCAACAGTGTAAGACGACCTTTAAGGGAAAAAGGAATGCCCATCGAACAGAAGAAAGAAGAGGAGGCACCGCCCAGTAAATGACCAGTAGAGGTACGATGAAAAATCGCCTGACCGCCATGAAAACCAGTAAAAGCTTCGAAAGAACACAAGAAATAGCGGAGGTACAGAAATATCGAAATCATGTGTAGAAGCAATAGAAATCAACAAATGAAAAACGAATTCAAGATAGAACTTACGAGCCATTTGTAATTCGAAGATCGTCTGAACGAATGAAGATTTCTCGAAATTTTATTAAGGATGGGTTTTACAGAGGAATATGAGCGGTTGAAGTAAAGAAGAAGAGAAGAATGTGGTCTGACAGCCTTTTATAAGAAGATAAAAATCCCAAAAGGGAGCCACGTGTTGAAAGGTGTCAGAACGCGGGAATACAAAACGTCTCGAATTTAAAATTCGAAATTCAAAACAAGCGCGATGAAATGAGGAGGCGTCGCGAGCGAATAGTCTCCATGGGACTCCTCGAGAACCCGACTTCAATTCTTACCCAAGCTTTGCCTTCGCAAGGACAAAGACTTGGGGGGCTGGCTGTTGGACCCGGTTCTCGCGATCAATAACGTGGACCCGGTTCTCGCGACTCTAATGACGCAAACCCGGTCTGCGACCGAGAAGCAGGCCGCGAGCCCATAAGGCCAGAGAATGGGTCGAGAATGAGAGGCCCATTAAGAAGCCCAATAGGTGAAGAGAGCGATAACGGATTGTGTTGGACCCACTGTGTGGTTATAAATCCTAACGGCAAAGAGAGAGAAAGGGGCAGTCGACTGAGAGCATCTTCTTCCCCCTTGAGAGAGAGAAAACACAGAGGGCGATTACTCGTTTCCGAGCTCGTCTCTTCGTTCCCGATTTACCTCTTTTAGTAGGAAATCAGATGATCGGTACCTGGATCTTGACTCTCGGTATCGTCATCGTGCTTTTGAAGTTTGATTCGTCACGATTGGTTGAGTTTCATCCTTTACTGTTTCATTGAGTTGGCTCACGAGGTTTCATTGTTTTAGTCATTACTTTGGTCGCTATCTTCTCTTTGTGTTGCTTCATTCTGTTGTTGTTATTGAGGCATTGTGTTCGTTTACTTATAGCTATTACTGATTTGAGCGTCAGAGAGCCAAATCAGGGGGTTCAATCTTCCGGTTTGGTTGTGCAGGTACCGTAGGGATTGAAGAACACAAAGAACAGAAGGGAATAGCACATTTTGATCCAGATGACAGTGTATTACAAGTTGTTGCTCCAGTTTGCGTAAGGAAGGTCTCCAGCAATTGAAGATTCTTAGAAGGCCAGATCTCGCGAGGTGTTGATTGCGAGATCGCGAACATCTGGGCACCAACAGGGCTCAAAACGCATTCGATTTGATACATTGTGACCTATGGGGTCCTTACCGAAAAGCCTCCTCATGCGGAGCATATTACCTTCTTACAATCGTCGATGATTACTCTAGAGCCGTATGGATATTCCTGCTCATCGACAAAAAGGAAGTAAAGAAAACATTGTTGAATTTCTTTGCAATGGTTGAACGACAATACAATGCAAAAATTAAAACTTTACGTAGCGACAATGGAACTGAGTTTGTATGTATGAAAATCTTCTTCGAGGAACAAGGTGTGATTTTTCAGACATCATGCGTGGGAACACCACAACAGAACGGACGAGTAGAAAGAAGCATCGACATATATTAAATGTCGCTCGCGCCTTGAGATTCCAAGGACATCTTCCAATAGATTTCTGGGGTGAATGTGTTCTAGCAGCAGTGTACTTAATCAATCGACTACCCTCTCCATTATTACAAGGAAAGAGTCCTTTTGAATTACTCCATGGAACCTGCCCAGATTACTCACATATACGAGTGATCGGCTGTCTTAGTTTTGTACACAATTCAACCAAGGGTGGAGATAAATTCGCTAGTAGGGGACGTCGATGTGTCTTCATTGGATACCCAACCGGTAAGAAAGCATGGAAATTTTATGATCCAGCAACCAATGAATTTTTAATCTCAAGAGATGCCACGTTTTATGAACATTCATTCCCATTTTATAACAAAGAAAATACTGAGAATATTGTTGCAAAAATATAAATCCGGTAATGAATGAGGAAGAAAATAGCTTTTGTACACCTTTTGAAGAAGAATCCAGAGATGAAGGAATGCAGCAAATAGATACTTATTCTCCTTCATTTGCAAGAGTTGATGGAACAGATGAAATGCATAATTCACATGCCATAATTGATGAATCAGAACCAGAAAGTTTGCGAAGCACACCAGGAAATCTGCATAGCACATCAGGAAATGGGCAAAGCACACCAGGAAATCTGCATAGCACCAGGAAATGTGCAAAGCACATCAGGAAATCAGCATAGCACACCAGGAAATGTGCAAAGCACATCAGGAAACCTGCAGAGCACACCAGGAAATGTGCAAAACACACCAGGAAATGTACAAAGCACATCAGGAAATGTGCAGAGCACACCAGAAAATCTGCGAAGCACAACAAATACAGGCTCAAATACAAATGAGAATGTGGCAGAACCACCAAGAGAAGGTCGAGGCTGTCGAATTAAATTTCCATCCACATGACTGCAAAATTATGTGACCAACACAACAAAATTGGTGCAAAAATCAGAATCAGGCTGACATTATCCCTTACACAAATACGTCAACTATGATAAGTTTTCTCAAAATCATTATGGGTATCTCACAGGCATATCAACAAATAAAGAACCTTAGTCTTTTGCAGAAGCTGTTAAAGATAGACGATGGAGAGAAGCCATGGAACTTGAAATCCAAGCTTTGAAAGATAATCATACTTGGACTCTCTCTCGTTTGCCTAATGGGAAGAAAGCCTTGGGATGCAAGTGGGTTTATCGGATTAAATATAAATCTGATGGATCTATTGAAATGTACAAGGCTCGACTTGTAATGCTTGGAAACCATCAAGTGGCTGGAATTGATTACTCAGAAACATTCGCTCCCGTAGCAAAAATGGTCATTGTAAGAACTTTTATGGTTGTTGCTGCAATCAAGGGGTGGGAATTGCACCAAATGGACGTACATAATGCTTTCTTGCACAGGGAATTAAGTGAAGAGCTGTATATGCGACGACCGGCAGGATTTGCGCCAACTGATTCCTCCCTTGTACGCAAATTACAAAAATCCTTGTATGGATTGCGTCAATCTCCAAGGTGTTGGTTCGCTAAACTCTCATCAAAACTTCAGGAATATGGTTTTTCTCAATCTCATCATGACTATTCTTTATTTATTTCAATCCATCATAACATACACCTCTTCGTTCTCATTTATGTGGATGACCTGATCATTTCGGGTAACAACGCAACAACTATCTCACAATTGAAGAATTATTTGAGTAATTGTTTCAAAATGAAAGATCTGGGAACTTTAAAATACTTCCTCGTAGTTGAAATAGCTCGTTCATCTGAAGGTATTTATCTCAATCAAAGAAAATACGCAGTTGACACTATTTCTGATGTTGGCCTCCTAGGATCCAAACCTGTAGAATTTCCTATGGATACTCACCATATACTCGCATTGTCAGCGGCACCTGCCATGTCTAATCCCGAACAGTATCGCAGACTCATCGGAAGACTCATTTACCTCTGTTTTTCTAGACCTGATTTAGCTTATTCGGTACATATCCTCTCCCAGTTTATGCAGAATCCATCTATGGACCATTGGCAAGCGGCATTGCGGGTGGTTCGTTACATCAACAATCACCCTGGACAAGGCATCCTTCTTCGATCAAATTGTCCTCTCACACTACAAGGGTGGTGTGACTCGGATTGGGCTAGTTGTCCGATCACACACATATCACTTTTTGGGTGGTTAGTGTTCCTTAGGGACTCTCCAATCTCGTGGAAAAAGAAGAAGCAACCTATTGTTTCAAAATCCTCAGCTGATGCCGAATATCTATCAATGGCCATGGTCACTTGTGAACTGAAATGGCTAAAAGGATTATTAAGCGATCTCCAAGTGCCTCACACAGCTCCTATTTTGCTTCACTGTGACAACCAATCGGCTCTCCACATCGCTCGCAATCCATTTTTTTGTTGGAACCGAATTTTCCGGGCACCGTTGGTGTCGGGTAATGGGAGCGTTGGCTTCGTCTTCGCGAGCACTATTTCGTAGTATGCTCATTTGTATAATTCGGGTTCTGTTTGAATGAGAAATAAGGGAGTTACATTTAATGTAACTAAGTTAAACTTTTAAGAAAATGTGCATCCCACATTGATTAGGAGGAGATAAAACTCACTAGTATATAAACTAGGAGTGTATTGTAATGGATGTGATTGAGCCAGAAGAGGCTATCCTGGTGGGCTTGGGCCTTCTAAGACTACACGCGCGCGGTTCGGATCGGCTCGGCTCGTGGCTCGTGAGCTTGTTGGCTCCTTGGCCTCATTGGATGGGCCGCAGGCCCGAGGAGGAGGTGATCTTTCAGGGCCTCGCTCCAAAGTCTGTCAGACTTTTTGGGCTTCGTTCAAATGGGTTTTGTTCAAAAGTCAAATCTGACAGCATTCATTACAGGCGGACTGGATTAATGGCACGCGGTGAATCTGGGCATTGAAGTCACGTGGATCAGCCCATTCAATCCACGCGGATTGGGCTTTATCTCTCCCGAGAGGCTCCTCCAACAACCTATAAAAAGGCCTGCAGAGCTCTCAGTTTAACACATATTCGAACGCTTCTCATTCTTCTTCCTCCACTCGTTTTTCTCTATTCACCTCTTCTCTTCTCTTGTTCGAGTCTGAGAGTACACACTATAAACTAGAGTTCGTTGTCTTCTGTTCTTTGAGTTGTGCAATTCAGAAGTGTAGCAGTTGTATCCTGGGATTCAGAACGCCGGTAACCGTCACACTACGGGGCGTTTTCAGAATTAAGGAAAGAGATTCTGTTCTAGACTCTGCTTAAGTTCGACCGTACGGTTTGGTATTGGTTCTATTGTTTTTCTCTTCTCCTTAATACTGATTTATTCTTGTATTTTATACATATTTATAAGTTGTAGAAAATAGGATTCCTACAATCTTAATTCTGAAATTTTTTTCCTACGTTTCTACGACTAAAAAATTTGTTTTTTGAGTAAACAGGTTAAGGCGACATGGAAAATTGTCCTCGTTTTTTGTAAGAGAAAATCCGGAAAAAATATTAAATTATTATTTCGAATTTAATCTGAATTGATTAAATTAATTATATATTTATTCGAGTTAAATATAGGCAATGGCTATATGCACGCGAATCGAGGCCTATATGCACGCGATTCCTTGCGCGCATCTTATGCGCACGACTCTGTGCGCTGGTGTTCTGCACACTTAGGTATAACGGGGTATTACGGGTACTTTTCGTAAATTTTCAGAATATGTTACAACTGGTGCGCGGAACGACTGCGCACAGGTTGAAATATGTGCGCCTAGATTCTGCGCACAGGTTAAAAAGTAGCCGTTGAAATTTTTGAAATTTGCTTACTTTGTGCGCATTAGGTCAGCGCACAAGGTTGTGTTATACGAAAAAAGTAGCCGTTAAATGTAAACATGTGCGCTGAGGTTACGCACACAAAGGCTTTAGGGTTTGCTTGTGTGCGCAGATGGCTTGCGCACGGGTCTTTACAGTTTAGGATCCATCCATTTGGACCACAACGGTCATAAATGTGCCTATATAAAGTCATAATCTCTTCGTTTCCAACAAATTCATTCAAAACCTCTTTGTTTCCAACAAATTCATTCAAAATGTCTCGTCGTAATCAAAACTCTCATATGTTAGCGTTGATTAATCAAAGTTGTGAAGATAGTGATGAAGAACACGATTGGCATAGTGGATCACAAGAAGAGGAAGACGACCCGAACGACGACGAATGGTTGGATGGTTTCTTAGAAGACGAAGAGTTCGGCGACTGGGATCCGAGTGGTGAATTTGTGGTTAGTATAATATGTTATAATTAGTTTTATATGGTAGCGTAATTAGTTTCAAATTAGTTTCATATGGTAGCGTAATTAGTTTCAAATTAGTTTCATATGCTAGCATAATTAGTTTCATATGCTAGCGTAATTAGTTTCATATGCTAGCGTAATTAGTTTCATATGCTAGCCTAATTAGTTTCATATGCTAGCCTAATTAGTTTCATATGATAGCCTAATTAGTTTCATATGCTAGCGTAATTAGTTTCAAGTAATGATTCGTATTTTTCCTTGTTATTTTGGTAGTAGTGTAATTGTTGCTTTTTTTTCGCTCTACAATTACGTATAGGGGAAAGATTATTCGGATTATTTTAAAACCGCACAAACGTGGGATACTCCGGAAGAATTGTACGAGTGGGCGAGAGATAGAGCAAAGGAGTCCGTGATAGCTTTGGTAATGCGTAATTCAAGTCCGTACCAAATAAGTATTGTGTGCGATAGATTTGGAAAACCAAGATCTGGGAGGCCAAAGGTGAACAAAGAGAATCCAGAGTTGCATGTTCCTAGGCTTAGAAAGTCGAAGTCGAAGAAGTGTGTGTGTAGATTTCAGCTACTGGCAGTGCGAAAGAAAAACATTCCCGGGGTTGCAGGAGAAAAATGGATTTTAGGTGTGATAGAAGGTCGACATAACCATGTGCTACTTGCTAGTTTTCATGGGAATGCATTCATGGGTCGAATGATGGAGGAAAAAGAGCTTTGTGCTAGGCGGTGGGGAGATGGAACTGGACGCAAGACGCCAAAAGAAATTATTTCTAAATTGAGGGAAAAGTATCCTCGTAATGTTACTTCAAGGAGACAAGTTGCAATTTTGCAGAAGGTGAATTACGAAGACCGCGGAGAGCTAAACGTGACACAGTGGTCCCTTAAGTTTTTGCGTGACCACGACTACGTAGTTCATCCACATAGAGACACGACAAACGGCGAGGTTGCAATATTATTCTTTGCTAACCAAGAGTCGTTGCGTTTGTTGAAGAAGTACCCGTACGTGGTAATTATCGATGCGACGTACAAGACAAACAAGTAAGTCTCTACAAAATAGGTCGATATTTAGTTCGGATAAACTATACTATATTCTGTAGTGATATATGTTAATGTTTCAATAGATATGAAATGCCGCTAGTAGAGATCGTTGGATTCACCAGTACACACAAGACGTTCAACATCGCGTATGCATTCACTAAAGCGGAAAGGATTTATCATTACACATGGATAATGATTCAATTGAAGTCATTATTCATAGATTTGAGAGTGATGCCAACGACTATAATGACACGCGTTGATAAAAGGGATCAAGACTGTTTTCGGGAGCAAAGTTCAACATCTGTTGTGTTGGGTGCATATCAAACACAACATTGAGGCACATGCTTCGACCATCCTAAAGAGACAAATAAATGTGGAAGCCTTTGCAGGACAATGTTGGGGACTATTTTGCTCAACTACTGAAGAGAGCTATGAACAGAGGCTCGAACAGTTGAGGACATCTTGGAAGAGCGGCCTTGTGGGATACGTCGAGAAAACATGGCTTAATCTTCACAAGACAAGCATAGTGAGGGCTTGTACAGATCATAAGCTTCATTTCTTTACGAGGACTTCAAACAGGTAAATATTGATATTTTTTAGTTAAGACGATTGTTTGTAGCGAAATTACCTACGAGAAGATAACTAAGCAATTGTAGGGCAAAGATCAAAGAATACGGTATAATCTCAACACTCAAGAAACAAAGTAGGAAATTAGGGTTGAAGCTTGAACTTGGTATTACTCGAATGGTGGCTCGATCATTACAAAGTGGGCGTCAGCCTCTATATATAGGCTAACCCTAATGATATCTTTAAGGAAAATCGGATCTTATTTGTTCCTTTTATCTAATAACGATATAATAAATAAGGTAAAAGATATTCTTTCTCGTATCTTTTACCAATTACAATAATATTCGATGGAATAAGATAAAATATGCTCGGCCGACCTAATCCTTAAGAAGAGCGAGATCTTCGCCACGTCTCGTCACGTCGATGACATCTTCCTTTCGTCTCGTCACGTCGACGACATCTTCCTTTCGTCTCGTCACGTCGACGACATCCTTCTACGCGTAGCTTACCACGCGTTCCTTACTCGTCGTATTTTTAGGCACAAACAATACCCCTAAGGCGTCTTACAGGGCTTGGCGTCTAGTAGAGCTGGGAGACGCCTTCTTTCTTCATGGAATACGTCTTCATCAGATTCAGAACGCGTTGAATACTCGCTCGAACCGACATCTTGACTTCGTAATAATATCTTCCCTTCGATTCCCTTTTAATGCGGCTAACTAACTCGTATACGCTCCAACGACTATTTCCCCAACGTTCGGATTTGTTTCTAACGGTAACAAACTGATTCTTGGAAAATCCCGAACGAGATCTTCTTTCCTTATTTAAACCCGCTTCGGCTTTCTCCTTCCTCTCATTCGCAATCTTCTTACAAACCCCAATCTTTTCCTTGTTTCTTCAATGGCTCCGATTGTCTATGATCCCAAGATGATTCTCAGCGATGTCAACCTCCGTTCTTCTTTGGCTCGCAATATTGAGTTCTTTCGTTCCATAGCCGGCCGTGATGGGAAGGGATATCGTCTCGCGACCCCTATTCTTCCTCGAGGTGAGTTTTCTTGAACAAGTTATGCGTTGCTTTTCTTTTTTATCTTCTATATTGAACGTAGCTTTGCTTCAGGCGTCGCGTCTCGTACTCGTCAAGAGTCTGCCAACTACTTGATCACTGCTAAGAGGAGGTGCATCTTGGAGGAAAGGCTGAGAGCTGCGAAAGAAGAAACTGCTCCTACTCCAGCATGCGTAGACGAGGCGACTCCGCTGGCTACGGGGGTGCAAGTGTCTTCGGACGCGTCCCTAGACTTAGGGATAGTGGAACCTCCCTGGCTACGGAGGTGCATCTTGTGTCGTTTCTTATATGTTGGGGTCTTTCAGGGCTTCCAAGCTTCGTTGTGTATCTGGGAATGCCTTCATAAGCATTCTGAGTCCGAGGGGGCCTTGAAGGGTCAGGTGAGCGACCTTAGTAAGAAGATCAAGGAATTTGACAAGAAGGTCGCTCGCCTTATGGCGTCTGAGAAGGATGCTCGCATGGAGACTTTGGAGACGGCGAAGCAGAGGGGTGTGCTGGCGCGACGAGTCCAAGTGTTGACTGGGAAGATCACGTCTCTTGAGGCCGACGCCGAGGAGAAAGCAAAGGTGTACGAGAAGAACTTGCGAGAGACTAGTACTTACTATTCGTGGTCATCTCGTATTGAGGTTATGGAGGAGTTTCGTGCGGGTCGCCATGTAGATTGGGATGTGGAATGTGAGCGCGGCGAATTTTCTGTTCTTTATCCCGTTCCACCCGAGGGGGTTTCTCTTCTACGCGTTTCTTCGAGCTCGCCAGTTTTAGCTTCTGGTGACGCAGATGTAGCTTTAGATGGTGACGTCGTTCTTACAGATAAGGATGTCTCTCCTCCTTCTTTGTTCTTAGGATTTTCTTTTCATTTTGCTTGTTGCACGGTTGCTTTTGTGGAACACGAATTTTAGCTTTTCGTCACGTCCCTGTGTGGCGCTTTCTTTTTGAATACGTATTGGATACTTATTGGTTCTTTCTTTACGTGAAGCTTTTGCTTATCTTTAACTTTTGGTGGGAATACTATCCCCTTTTGGAGAATATGGCTTCAAATCTTCCATGGAGTCGGATTCGTCAAACATTTCTCACTTGTGACGCGTAGGTCGATCTTCGGGGTTTCGATTTTTCTACCCCTAGTATTGTTGTGGTCATTGCGACTGCTTTTGTTACGTTGTCGGGCTTACATGAAGGTTGGGTCCAACATTTCCTCCGAACCCTGAAGCTAGTGGCGGACATAGGTCAGCGTGTGATTTTATCAGCTTGTGACGTTACCCCTTACTTTTAAGGTGGGTCCGTTGCCTCACGCTAGCGTTAGGTCGACGTCGAACTCTTTGAATCGACGGGCCTTTTCATCGTGTATCGTCCGATTTCTCGATTGTTAGGACTTACAAATGCCGGTGGACACATCCCTGCCGGTTTGGTGTTTTGCCCGTGGATTCATGACTCTCAGAGGGGCCGTGGAAGGCGCGAGTACGCGTTCCTGGAGAGTGGTCGTGGCAATAGGTTTCCCTTCTTTGCTCAGATGACCGTGCCGGTTTCGTGAGGTGCCGGTCTTCATTCCCCATGATCATTTCCACACGTCGCTAACAATCATGGGAAGCGTCGACTCGGAGTCGGCGGTTCGGCTAACGTTGCCTATGCGTAGATGGAGCCTTAAACGCGTAGGCTAACGAAATTCGCCCCCGGCGCGAATTTTCGCCGTGGCCTTATTAAGCTTGATGTTACGTCACAGACACAGAGCAAGTACTTTTGAAATGAAACAACTCGGCATGCATTGCATATTGGATAGAAAAGTGCATACTTATGTATTAACGAAGACTTCATGAAATTTGACGAGCTAAGACATCTACCCCTAGTCTCGACAACCCCTTGTCGTCTCGACGCTAAAACATGCTAGAACATAATAAGGAACCTAAGATATGCATAAGAATAAGCAGAAATCAAATCAACTATCACGTCTTCTAATGATAATACTTCTTAAGATGTGTTGCGTTCCATGAACGCATCAGTGGTATTCCTTCTGGTGTAACGAGTTCGTAGGCTCCTCGTCCTACAACTTGTGCTACTTGGTACGGACCTTCCCAGGACGCGGCGAGTTTACCGACGCTCTTATCCTCGGTGTTTGGGAATACTTTTCTTAGGACCCAGTCTCCTACCTGGAAAGTTCTTTCTTTTACCCGTCGATTATAGCTTCAGGCGACGATTTGTTTCTGTGCCGCCATTCTTAACGCTGCATTATCTCTTAGCTCGTCAATGGTATCTATCATGAATGTCATCATTGGAGTATTTCTTTCCTCAGGGAGGGACCAATATCTCTCTGTTAGTACTGTTTGTAGCGAAATTACCTACGAGAAGATAACTAAGCAATTGTAGGGCAAAGATCAAAGAATACGGTATAATCTCAACACTCAAGAACAAGACAGGAAATTAGGGTTGAAACTTTAGCTTGGTATTACTCGAATGACGGGTTAGATTCTTACAAAGCAAGCGTTAGCCTTTATTTATAGGCTAACCCTAACAATATCTTTAAGGAAACGAGATCTTATCTTTTCCTTCTATCTAAATAACGATATAACAAACAAGGTAAAAGATATTCTCTACCGTATCTTTTACCATTTACAATAATATAATATAGAATAAGATAGAATATACTCGGCAGACCTAATTTTCAAGGTAAACGAGATCTTTGCCACGTCTCGTCACGTCGACGACATCTTTTACTTCTCTCGTAGCGTCGACGCTGTCTTCTACGCATAGCTTCCACGCGTTCCACACTCGTCGTATTTTTAGGCACAAACAATACCCCTAAGGCGTCTTACAGGGCTTAACGTCTAGTAGAGCTGGGAGACGCCTTCTTTCTTTATGGAATACGTCTTCATTACACCAGGAACGCGTTGATGATTACGTCACTTGAATTTCCAATATCGTCGCAGAGCTGCAATTATCACTTCTCTTCAATTATTCCCATGTGGCAGACGAGAGACTTTGTTATCCGTGCCGGCAACGTTCATCTTCAACGGCTAGTTTCTCTAGTGGAGAATATTGCCGTTAGAGAATATCCTTCCGAGATTGTAGCTATTTTCTTCCTATAAATGAGCGGAGACCTCTTCTTTCTTCGTACGCTTCTTCTAATCATTATCTTTCCCGAACATTTCTCTGCTCTCTTCGTTTCTTCCTCGTCTGATCATTCTATTGCTCCATTTTTTCATCTACTTTTTTCCCAATGGAAACTCCAGTACTTTACGAGCCAAGAAAGGTGCTCCGCGAGTCGGATCGCTACTACTCTCAAGCACATGACGTTAACCGTCTGAGGACCATTGCTGAACTCGGTCCAGACGTGAAGATTGAGATTCCTCAAGAGGGGGTTTGCGCATATGCTCATCGACCGGGATGGATAGCGGTCTACGAGTATCCTTATCTGGCGGGGCATCGGTTCCCGTTCTCGCCTCTGGTCAAATCTTTTATGCTTGTTCTAGGTCTGGCGATAGGCCAACTTCTTCCTGGGGCATGGCGCATCTTGGGTGCTCTCGATGACACCATTGAAAAACATGACTTGAATTTCGTCGCGACGGACCTTGCTAATTCTTTAACTGTCTCGCTTAATTCGCTGGGCAGGGTGTATTTCAAGATTAAGCAGAAGAAGGCTAGGATAGCCTTCGAGAAGAGTACGACCGATCGGGGTTGGGCTGAGGTCTTTTACTTCGTGGAGAAATCGTCCCTTGGAGATGCGTGCTCTTGGCTTATCGAGGAGTGGAATCCCGAGAGTAAGTTTCGTTACCTTATCTTAACAATTTTCTCTTTTTCTTTTCAGATGGACGTATATTTTTCTCGTCGATGCTTTACTCACGTATAACTTTATATGCTTTGCAGTTAACGGGGAGGCTCTCAAGACAAGGAAGGAGTAAAAAAAGGTTGTAGCTGCACTTTTGGCGATTCCTGAAGTTGATCGGACCTTCTTTGGTCATGATGGAGAAGGTCATTGTTGCGGCCCTGCGACGCCATCTGGTAAGTCGGGTTCTTCCCGTTTAGTTTTCACCAGCTTATTTCCTTATTTTTGTGCTTTAATCGTTTGCTCTACGTTGGTGATGCAGCTTCAATTTCTCGTGTCCGTGCTCGCGCCGAGTCTGCCACTGATCTTGTGACGTCAAGGAAGAGGCAGCTCGCCATAAAAGGGTGTTCATCTTCCGCTCCTTTGGACATCGACCTTATGGCTACTTTGGAGTCTACGCCGTCTCCTTCTTCGGCCAAGGCGACACGTTCAAAGAAGGGGAAGGAGAAAGTGGTCAAGGTTCCCGAGGAGCAATGCACATCTGTGGATGAGTTCCCTGGTGTGATTTCGAATGCTTTCGCTTCGGGAAGGGAACTTCTGAAGGCTTTGATGGGGCTTCGATCTTCGTCGTCCCTCGACCATTACGCGTCAATGGACCCTGCCGACGTTATAGGAGAAGCTTTCGCCGCTCAATGGCAGGTAGGGTTGTAAATTCTATTTTCTTGACGGCTTTCTCATGAACTTCCTTTCTTATTTTTCTCGTTCCTTCTTTCAGGGGATTCAGGCCTCGCTATGCGCTTGGACGCTCTTGTCTAGGTATCCGGAACAGATGGAGGCGTTGGAGAAAAAGGCGTCTGACGCCTCGTCGGAGGTCGCGCGTTTGAACAGCTTGTTGAAAACGTCTTGTGATGCAGAGAAGACGGCGAAAGAGAAGGTTACCGAGGTTCTTTCCCTTAACGAGACAATCACCAAGCGCGTCGAGGGTTTGGAGAAGGATCTTCGTACTTTGAAGGAGGATGTGCAAAGGAATAAGGCACAACATGACAAGGATTTGTCCGAGGCGAAGATCTATTGGTCTTGGCGATCCAGAGTGGAGGTTTACGAGGAGTATGCTGCTGGCGAGCACAAGGATTGGGATCCGGTGGGCGAACGCGCTGAGTTTAGGGAGGCTTATCCGGAACTTCCTGAAGGCGTTGATGATGGTCCTTCTTGGAGGCGTCCGGATGCTCGTCCCGATGTTGTGGATGCTGAGGGCGAGGAGCACGTCGACGAAGAGGAGGCTCCGACTGATGAGGAAGAAGGTGATGGTCACGCATCCGGATCTGGGTCATCTGAGGGCGAGTCCAAATCCTTGTAATTATCAACTTTTTCTTAGCTTAGGGTATTTGTACGCGTTGCTTGTAGTTTGGAACGCTTCTTTCTCGTTTAAAACGTTGTTGTCTTTTGTCTCTGAATTCGGATCAATATCTTTGGTGACTTCGTTTCGTCGCCGCTAGCTTTCCTGTTCTCGCGTCGTTGCTATCCTTTAAGTATTCTTTTATTCTTTTTGGCGTAATCCTACCCCTTTTGGTAGGTTTGACTTAGACTCTTCGTAGACTAGGTTAAAGCTACCAAAGATTCTCGTGTTTGCTTCATTTGTTCCTTGCGTTGTTTTTCACGTCGAAGATGTTTTGGGAGCTTACCCTTTATCTGGACTTGATATCTTTCGTACTTTGCTTCGCGTAGGTTTAGAACTTTTTTCTTATTGATTCCAACTTTCTTTTTTTTTCTGGTTTAAAGAGGGACGGTACCCTCGGTTAAATTTTATAAATATGACCCTACAAAAGAGGGTAACGAAACAGTACACAAATCAGTTCAAAGCAATAAACAAAACACACTTGGAGAGACACGTAGGCCTTCCAAACAGTGTGCAAGGTGCATATGGGTAGGCAAACAAGCCATCCAATCTACACAAACCAAGATAAAGTGCATATGGAGAGGCAAACAAGCCGTCCAAGCTACACAAAAACCAAACCAGGTGTATATGGAAGGGTACACAGACCCTCCAAACTACACAAAACAAAAGCACACAAAATATCAAAGTAAACAAAGTCCAAACAAACACAAACAAACAAACAAACAAAAACGAACAAACAACCAAATAAACAAACTACAAACCCATAACCATGCAAGGCGGGAAACGTTCATGCAAAAGTCTAAAAACACTAACAAAAATCAAGCGCACAATGTCCTCCCGAGGAATCTGGTTGCCCTGAAAAATAAGAGAATTCCGAGCATGCCATAAGTAATAAACAGTAGACGAAAGGGAACATACCTGAGCATGGGCGAGACAGTCACGAGTAGAAGCGCGCCTCCGAAGCCAGCGAAGAGAAGACTTGATCGACGAAGCAGTATCCGGTATCCCAAATCTGACTCTGACCTCTCTCCAAATGGTAGCTGAGTAAGGGCAGTCGAAGAACAGGTGCTTATGGTCCTCCAGAGCAGCCCCACACATCCGACACCCCGGGTGAACGTCCAGGAACGACAGGCGATCATACGTAGACAGCTTCCCGAGGTTAGCCAACCAAAGAAGGAGCATATGCTTGGGCGTGTTGTGTCTAGCCCACACCTCTCTATACCATCTGACAGTAGGCCGCTTCGTGCATAGAGCCTCATACGCCAAGGAAACCTTAAAGTGGCCGAGCTTGCACCACTCTAAGAGAGACTCCTCGACATTGAGAACTCTACTATCAAGCTGAACAACCATGTCCCGAGCATGCAGAATACCCTTGATCAACGGAGAGTCACGCTTGTGCACAGTCCACTCAAGCGGCCCAACAACCCCTAGGTACCTATGATGAATCCATCGTGTCCACATACTATCCCTCTGGCTAAGGATGTGCCAAAAGTGCTTGATCATGAAACACTGGTTCCAAATACCAATATCAAGGAGACCGAGGCCCCCTTCCTTCTTTGGCTTGCACACCTCATCCCATCTCACCTTAGGCCTCCTCCACATGAAGCCCCGGCACATGCTAATCAGACTCTTCCGAACACCCACAGGAATGGGCAAGATAGACAACCAGAATCCCTCGACCCCCTGTAATACCGACGCAATCAGCTCCCGCCTCCCAGCAAAAGAGATAGACTTTTTAGTCCACGCAGTGAGGTAGTTACTGATCTTGTCAAGCAGAGGCTTGAAGTCCAAACTCCTGAGACCATGGGGGTTGATAGGGATCCCCAGATACCTGAACGGGAAGGTACCAACTCTGAAACCAGAAGCCTCAATCAGGGAAGAGCTCACATGATCCAACTTTCTTAACCTCTTTATGTGTAGCTTGCTTGCGAATGCGTAGGTTTGGTTCTTGGTTTTTGCTTTTGCTGCTTTATCTTTGTAGGGTGTAGTTTTCTACCCCTAGTGTGATACTTTGCTCGTAGTGAACACGTTTAGAGTGTTTTGCTTACTTAATAAGATGGTATGATCATCGCGTTTGCTTTAGTTATGTTGCCGGCTTACATGAAGGTTGGGTCCAACATTTCCTCCGAACCCTGAAGCGAGTGGCGGACATAGGTCAATGTGTGATTTTTATCAGCTTGTGACGTTACCCCTTACTTTTAAGGTGGGTCCGTTGCCTCACGCTAGCGTTTAGGTCGACGTCGAACGCTTTTAATCGACGGGCCTATTCATCGTGTGATGTCCGATTTCTAGATTGTTAGGACTTATGATGTCGGTGGACGCATCCCTTCCGGTATGGCGTTTTGCCCGTGAATTCATGACTCTCAGAGGGGCTGGAAGGCGTGAAGACGCGTTCCTAGAGAGTGATCGTGTCAAATAGGTTCGACCTTGTTTGCTCAGAGGATCTGGCCGGCTTCGTGAGGTACCGGGCGTCATTCCCCATGACCATTGCCATACGTCGCTAACAATCATGGGAAGCGTCGACTCGGGGTCGGCAGTTTGGCTAACGTTGCCTACGCATAGACTAACGAAATTCACCCCCAACGCGGATTTTCACCGCGGCCTTCTTGCTTCTTATTTGGTACACCGTACTCAAGAGGCACATTCTCTTAATAGACATAGAGCAAGTCGTGGAAATGAAACAACTCAGCATGCTTAACACGTTGGAAAGAAAAGGTCTACTTGTATATTAATAAAAGATGCATCATGCTCTAACAAACGTTGACTTTGACGCCTACCCCTAGTCGCCACGACCCCTTGTCCTTTTGACCTAAAGATAACGACATGCTTTTATTGAAAACTTAGTCCTACTCATGCAAAGGGAAATAAAAGGGAATCAAAAGACGCATAAAAAGTATCTCAAACTCTTTCCTGATGATGCCTTTATGGTGGATAACGTTTCAAGAACATGTAGCTTAAGTCGGGATTTTCCGCCATAAATTTCCTCCACTTTTGAACTCGGAGATTTTGCTTACGTTTCCGTAGAAATGCGTCGTGCTTATCGACGCTTTTATCTCGCTTCATGGATGGCTTTTTCTTTGACGCGTTGGGGGTTACTCTTTCACCCCTAGTCTCTTTCTTGGACTTTCTGTGGCTTTTCCTCGTTTTCTGGCACTTGGATTCCTTGTTACTTGATGGTTCAGACCATGAAGATGCTTTTCTCTTTTCTATTCTTCGGATGGCGTATTATTTTACTTAGAGGACGTACGTCTCGTCGCCTACCCGGCCTATTTCTTCTTTTATCTCGTAGAGCCTTCGTTGGGCATATCTCACGTGTTCTTCATGGTCTTTTAATTGCTACGCCTTGCTCTTTTTCTCTAGGGATGGGTTAGTTGTATTCTTCATTCCTATGCTGTAGCACTCCCTTGCTATCTGTGGTTCGCCCTTAATCTCTTGAATTCCCCACGGAGATGGAAACTTCAGGGATTGATGGTACGTTGAGGGTATAGCTCTCATATCGTGTAACCACGGCCTTCCTAGGATTATGTTATAGGGTGACTCGATCTCCATTACCACGAATTTGGTTTGCATATTGACCCCTTCCGCCAGAGTGGTTAGGGTTATTTCTCCTAGCATATCGGCGACTTCGCCACTGAAGCCCACTAGAGGGATGTACTTTTTCACCACATCGTCGCTAGATAATCCGAGCTCTTTGATCGCGGATAAGGTGATGATGTTGGCCGAGCTTCCGTTATCAACGAGGATTCTCTTAACTTTGCAATTACTAATGGTTAAGGAGATAACTAACCCGTCGTGATGATCTACAGTCCCGTTGGGTTCCTCGAACGTGATCGGACAATCTTTCTTAACGGTCCTGACGTGGTAGATCAGCAAAGCACTCCCCTCGCTGCGTAATGCTTTAACGTTTCTTTTGGCGGCGGAGGCAGTGTAGCCGCTTATGGGGGAACCTCCGAAGACCGTGTTGACTGTTCTTGAACGACTCGATGAAGGAGGCGGCGGTGTTGCGGATATTTTTCCTTTCCTTGCTCCTTCGAACATGTCCCTTCTCTCTTTGGAAAGTAAATCTAATAGGTCGCCTCTTTTTAGGAGACGTAGGACTTCTTTCCTCAGAGTGTAGCAGTCATCTGTTGAATGTCCCGAATCATTGTGGAACGCGCAGTATCCTCTTCCTGATCCTGATTTCTTCTCTAGATTTGGCTTTTTAGGCCACCTTACGTCATGGAGCTTTTCCATCACGTTCATGACTCTCAACGCGTCGGCCTTCATGCATACGCCTCTTTCGACCGCGTAGACGCTGTTGATCTCGCTTACGTTGTGCACCATGGGGGGTTCTCTATGAAATGGCTTATTTCTTCTATCGTAACGTTCGCCATCCTCTTGCTGGGGAGAATCTCTGCGTGGATGGGTACGTCTACGTGGAGATCGAGACTTCTCTTCGGTGTGGCTTAAGAGGTCTTATTCAAGGTGTATGGCTTCCATGGCTCTCTCCCTAGTTGAGACGAATGATTTAGGGCGAGTCTTCGTGAGTTCCTTGTACAGTTCACTATCTCGGGGAAGTGCGCGTCTGAATGCGTCGGCTGTGGTGGCTTCAGTACAATCTGGGATTGTAATCTTCTCGTCATTGAAGCGTTTCAAGAAGGCCCTTATGGTCTCGCCCTTGTTCATACGCATGTTATGGAGATCTGAGGGTTGTTTTGCGAACAACTTACTGTTGGCGAATTGCAATCGGAATTGGTTGGAGAGCTCGGCGTAGGAGGAGATACTTCCCTTGGGCAAGTGGATGCACCATGTCAAGGCTGGACCTTTTAGCGTCTAGCTGAAGAACTTGCACATCATTGCTTCCTTCAATCTTGGTTCGATCGGACTTGTGGAGAGCTTAACTTTGTAGAGGAAGACGTGTTCTTCTGGGTCGTCTGATCAGTCGTAGACGGGGAGGTTTGTGACGGTGAACTTCTTGGCGATCTTTTGGACGACGATAGTGGCAACAAACGGGCTTTCCTCGAATCCGAACTCGTCTTCAGGAACTATGGATTTGGGGGCCCCGGGCATCAACATCATCTCTTTCCTCAAGGCTCCGATCTGTTGTTCTACGAGCGCAGCGACGACGTCTAAGGTCAAGTTCTCTTTAGAAGACTGTTCTCTCTGGCTCGTTTCTCTCGACGGGATGGTGTTTGGGCGCTCCTGGGACCCGTAATCCTCTCCTTCTTCGGCGACAACGTCCATATCCAGGCGGCGAACGACGCTTTGACTACGAACATAGGTTTTATGATGGAGCGTAGTCGTTCATTCTCTTTGGTGAGTCCCGACGTGTTCTCTTCGCTGGTGTTTTTAGCTTCTGTCCACGCTTTTTGGAGGGTGTCGAAGTGGGCCCTGACAGAGGTCACGTTGGTTATATCGTCACTCGTTCCCTTTTGTCTTGTAGGGGCGCCGTTCTTTGGAGCGTCAGGAGTGTTCCCGAGACCTTTTTCTGTGTCCTCATTCACCGGAGCGAGAGGAAACGTTGTGTGACCCTCTTCTTCGGACCTCTTTTCACCATTGCGTGGGCTGTTGGTCGGACTTGTCATGATTTCCTGCAAAAAAGAAGCTCTTTTCGTATGGAAAGACGATAACTTTTTGATCTTGCCCCACGGTGGGCGCCAATTGTTTGTAGCGAAATTACCTACGAGAAGATAACTAAGCAATTGTAGGGCAAAGATCAAAGAATACGGTATAATCTCAACACTCAAGAACAAGACAGGAAATTAGGGTTTAAATTTTTGAATGCTTCGACTTCTATCCACTTGGAGAAGTAATCTGTAACGGTGAGCATTAGCGTCTTCGGTCCTAGCGTTAAGGGCATAGGTCCTACTATGTCCATTCCCCATTGCATGAATGGCCAAGGAGACGTTATGGAGTGGAGTTTTTCCGCCGGCTGATGTGGGATCGGGGCGTGTCTTTGGCGAGCGTCACACCTCTTGACGTGATTCATCGCGTCTTGTCTCATCGTGGGCTAATAATATCCTGCTAAGTGTGCTTTGGCTGCTAGGCTTCTCCCTCCTGAGTGATTCCCATATTCTCCGTTGTGTAGCTCGCGTAGAATATCTTGGATCTTTTCCTCTGTTGGACACGTTAAGAACATACCGTTTGACGACCATTTTAGTAGCTGGCCTTTGTCTACTATGAAGGTAGTTGCCTTTTGCTTCAATAGCCTTGCTTCGTACGCGTTACCCGGGAGGCGTCTGTTTGTAGCAAAATTACCTACGGGAAGATAACTAAGCAATTGTAGGGCAAAGATCAAAGAGAACGGTATAATCTCAACACTCAAGAACAAAGTAAGAAATTAGGGTTGAAGCTTTAACTTGGCATTACTCGAATGGAGGCTGAATCCGTACAATGCAGGCGTTAGCCTCTATATATAGGCTAACCCTAATAATATCTTTAAGGAAAACGAGATCTTATCTCTTCCTTCTATCTAAATAACGATATAACAAACAAGGTAAAAGATATTCTTCACCGTATCTTTTACCAATTACAAGAATATAATAAAGAATAAGATAAAATCCACTCGGCCGACCTAATCTTTAAGATAAAGGAGACCTTTGCCACGTCTCGTCACGTCGACGACATCCTCTATTCCTCTCGTCGCGTCGAGACAATTCTTCTACGCGTAGCTTACCACGCGTTCCATACTCGTCGTATTTTGAGGCACAAACAATACCCCTAAGGCGTCTTACAGGGCTTAATGTCTAGTAGAGCTGGGAGACGCCTTCTTTCTTCATAGAATACGTCTTCATCAAATTCGGAACGCGTTGAATACTCGTTCAACCCGAAATCCTAACTTTGTAATAATGTCTTCTCTTCGATTCTCATTTAATGCGGCTGACCGACTCATATCCGCTCCAACGGATATTTCCCCAACGTTCGGATTTGTCCCTAACGGTAACAAACTGATTCTTTGGAAAATGTCGAACGAGATCTTCTTTCCTTATTTAAACACGTTCCGGCTTTCTTCTCTTCATTCGTAATCTTCTTGCAAACCCTAACCTTTACTCTCTCTCTCCTCTCAATGGCTCCAATTATCTACGATCCCAAGATGATCCTTAATGATGCTAACCGCCGTTCTTCTTCGGCTCGCAACATCAAGTTCTTTCGTTCCATAGCAGGGCTCTCTGCTCACGTGGAAATTGCTATTCCTCCTTTTGACGTGTTCGTCGATGCCTTAAGTCCTTCCGAGTGCTTGGAGAGGCTTGGCGGTGTTGGATCATATTTTGGCTAATTTCAACATCGCGTTCACGATCGCCGACGTCATGCACTCTTGCATTCTTTCTACTCCTTCGGCGGGTAGAATCAACATCAAATCTCGCGTCGGGGTTCCTCCTTTGATGAACGAAGGAACTAAGTCTGACCGAGGTTGGGCAGATAAGTTCTACTTCATCAAGAAATCTACCTTGGGGAAAGATTGCGCTTTCTTGCTTAAAGAATGGACTCCTTCCACTATGTTTCTTTATCCTTTATGATTTTCTTTAGACTTTATGCATCTTGACGCTTATTCTTGCGTGCGACTTTGTGCGTAGTTGATATCCACGCTATTGTGGCGCGAGAGCAATCAAAGGAGATTACCAAGAAAATCATGGTGATTCCATTAGTAGAACGTACCTTTACCGGCCGTGATGGGAAGGGATATCGTCTCGCGACCCCTATTCCTTCTCGAGGTAAGCTTTCTTGACAAGTTATGCGTTGTTTTTATCTCTTTTTATCTTCTACACTAAACGCAGTTTTTCTTCAGGCGTCGCGTCTCGTACTCGTCAAGAATTCGATCATGACTTGATTACTGCGAAGAGGAGATGTATTTCAGAGGAAAAGTTGAGAGCTGCAAAGGAAGAGGCGACTTCCACTCCGGCGTGCGTAAAGGAGGTGACTCCACCAGTTACGGAGGTGCAAGTGTTTCTGGACGCGCCTCTAAACGTTGGGATAAAGGAACTTCTTGCGGATCCTTCGAAGGAGAGTGAGAAGTGCAAAATAAAGGATCCCGGTGTAGCTTCCGTTACATATGTTGAGGCAAGCGACTTTCCTGCGATAGTGTCTCGTTCCGTAGCACCTACGCGTAACTTCATCCCGGCGATGCAAGCTTTGACTTCTACTTCTTCTTGGAACCATTATCTATCTATGCAAGCCGTAGATGTCTTGGGCGATTCTCTCGTAGCACAGTGGCAGGTGTGTACTTTTTCTTATCTTTTTGTTTTTCTTTTTGTTGTTATGTCGTTTCTTATCTGTTGGGATCTTTTACGCGTTCCAAGCTTCGCTGTGTTCCTGGGAACGTCTTCATAAGTGTTCTGATTCCGAGGAGGCCTTGAAGGGTGAGGTGACTGATCTTGGTAAGAAGATCAAAGACCTTAACAAGAAGATTGCTCGCCTTACGGCGATTGAGAAGGATGCTCGTATGGAAACGTTGGAAACAGCGAAACAGAGGGGTGTGCTAGCGCGACGCGTCGAGGTGTTGAATGGAAAGGTCGCGTCCCTTGAGGCTGACATAGAGGAGAAAGAAAAGGTGTACGAGAAGAACTTGCGAGAGACTAGTACTTACTATTCGTTGTCATCTCGTATTGAGGTTATGGAGGAGTTTCGTGCGGGTCGCCACGTAGGTTGGGATGTGGAACGCGAGCGTGGTGAATTTTCCGTTCTTTATCCCGTTCCACCCGAGGGGGTTTCTCTTCTACGCGTTCCCTCAAGTTCGCCAGTCTTAACTCCTAGTGACGCGGATGTAGCTTTAGATGGAAACGTTGTTTCCGCGGATAAAGATGTATCTCCTTCTTCTTAGTTTAGCCAACTTTCATCTTTTTACTTGTTGCATGGCTGCTTTTGTGGAACATGGATTTTAGCTTTTCGTCACGTTCTTGTGTGGTGAATTCTTTTTGAACACGTATTGGATGCTTATTGCTTCTTTCATTGCGTAAGGCTTTCGCTTATCTTTAACTTTTGGTGGGACTACTATCCCCTTTTGGCGAATCTGACTTCGAATCTTTTATGGAGTCGACATAGGTCGATCCTTGACTTCGAGGTTTCCATTTTTCTACCCCTGGTATTAATGCGGTCATCGCGGCTGCTTTTGTTATGTTGCCGACTTACATGAAAGTTGGGTCCAGCATTTCCTCCGAACCCTGAAGCGAGTGGCGGACATAGGTCAGCGTTTGATTTTATCAGCTTGTGACGTTACCCCTTACTTTTAAGGTGGGTCTGTTGCCTCACGCTAGCGTTAGGTCGACGTCGAACTCTTTTATTTTTTTTTGGTGTAAATGGTAAATTCGTAGAAAAACCCTACAAAGAGGGCAAGATTACACACAGAAAAAACAAGAATCGATGCTTTGATGGGAAAAGCACGCAGGCCACCCAAAAAAGTAAAATGCGGGCGCAAGTGGAAAGGCATGCAATCCTTCCAAACTACGCAACATAACAACAAAAGAAGCAAAGATTACAATCTACCGAGTAGGAAACAAAAGAGCGTAAAGGAAGAGTCACATCAGGCCGAAATAACCACAAAGTCCAAGCACCCAAAATCCTCTATATGGCCTTCTTCTTCTTCTTCTTGGGAATCGGAATGTTAGGCCATTTGCTAGACGCTCTGAGACCCAAAACAATGGTTCTGGGTTCACCCGGATTGGGCATTCTCTCTACTGATTTGGACTGAGTCTGGTCGGAAGGGGCATCAACCTCCACCTGGTCATCATCATGATCATCTTGGTAATCACTTGTATTCCTAGAAGGTGCAGCAACTACCTCATCATCACATACTTCGGTTGCATCCAAATGAGCAGCTTCGGAGCTAAGATCCTTCCCCCTCTCAAAATGGGCGGAAACATGAGTATCAAAAACAGCATCGTTTGATGATTCACCTTCATCTTTGGAACTCAACGCCGCATCTGACTCCGAGACAACAACAACATCATTCTTCTGCTTGACTTCATTCTTTTTGACACTGAAATCAGCACCACCAACGTTCCCAACAATGTCCGCATCACACCTAGTTGCAACACTATTGGACACCTTGGAGTTTCTCTTGGCATTGACCCCAACGGCCTCCTTCTTGTCCTTAAACGAGCACTCATCAACGTTATGCCCGAAAGAGCAACACTCCTTACAATACTTAGGCTCGTTTTCAACAAGGAAAGTACACTTAACCGAATCTCCATCATCAAAATCAAGGTCGACCTCTCTATTGATAGACTCGGCAAAGTTGATTTCCACCAACACCCGAGCGTAAGAGCCTCTTTTCCTACTATCAGTAACAGGATCCATGTATAGGGGCTTACCAATGTGGGAAGCAATTCGACCAAGGATCTCCGGGGTCCAAAAAGTCCTCGATAGCCCATGTAGACGGACCCAAAGCGGGATAGTAGCAATGTCGCGACGATTGAAAGCGAATTTGTCCGGAATGTGCTTAAGGATCATTGGCCTACCATTGATGAAATATGGACCATTTTTAAGGACCTCGTCTTGATCCCCCTCGGACTCAAACTGAAAAATGAGCCAACCCTCCTCAATGCGATACCGAGTTTTGACACCCCATCCTTTCATCATGTCGTTGATCTTGAAATGTCCCGAATAGAAGCCAACATATTGGTCGAGCAAGGACCAACCCCAAACTGATTGCTTAGAGAGTCCATCGGAGATTTTGATGTCAACACGTTTGGATGAAGGTCGAGTAAAAGAGAGCTTACCTCCAAGACCGGCATTCATGAATTTTTTTTTTTTTTTTTTTTTTTTTTTTTTTTTTTTTTTTTTTTTTGACGGGCCTATTCATCATGTGGCGTCCGATTTCTCGATTGTTACGACTTACGATGTCGGTGGACGCATCCCTGCCGGTTTGGCGTTTTGCCCGTGGATTCATGACTCTCAGAGGGGTCGTGGAAGGCGCAAGTACGCGTTCCTGGAGATTGGTCGTGGCGATAGATTTCCCTTCTTCGCTCAGAGGACCGTGCCGGTTTCGTGATGTGTCGGGCTTTGTTTGTAGCGAAATTACCTACGAGAAGATAACTAAGCAATTTTAGGGAAAAGATCAAAGAGAACGGTATAATCTCAACACTCAAGAACAAAGTAGGAAATTAGGGTTGAAGCTTTAACTTGGTATTACTTGAATGGAGGCTCAATCCTTACAATGCAGGCGTTAGCCTCTATATATAGGCTAACCCTAATAATATCTTTAAGGAAAACGAGATCTTATCTCTTCCTTCTATCTAAATAACGATATAACAAACAAGGTAAAAGATAATCTTCACCGTATCTTTTACCAATTACAAGAATATAATAAAGAATCAGATAAAATCCACTCGGCCGACCTAATCTTTAAGATAAAGGAGACCTTTGCCACGTCTCGTCACGTCGACGACATCCTCTATTCCTCTCGTCGCGTCGAGACAATTCTTCTACGCGTAGCTTACCACGCGTTCCATACTCGTCGTATTTTGAGGCACAAACAATACCCCTAAGGCGTCTTACAGGGCTTAATGTCTAGTAGAGCTGGGAGACGCCTTCTTTCTTCATAGAATACGTCTTCATCAAATTCGGAACGCGTTGAATACTCGTTCAACCCGAAATCCTAACTTTGTAATAATGTCTTCTCTTCGATTCTCATTTAATGCGGCTGACCGACGACGTATTCTATTCCTCTCGTCACGTCGAGACAAGTCTTCTATGCGTAGCTTACCACGCGTTCCATACTCGTCGTATTTTTAGGCACAAACAATACCCCTAAGGCGTCTTACAGGGCTTAACGTCTAGTAGAGCTGGGAGACGCCTTCTTTCTTCAAGGAATACGTCTTCATTGCACTAGGAATGCGTTGATGATTACGTCACCTGTATTTTTGCTATCATTGTAGATCTTCGATCATCATTCTCCTTCAATCATTTCCATACGACAGATGGGGGGCTTCGTTATCCGTTCCGGTAACGTTCAATCATAACGGCTAGTTTCTCAACGGCTATAATGCCGTTGAACTTTCTCCCGCATTCCTCGCGATCTCTTTGGCTATATAAAGAGAGGATCTTCATTTTCCTTTTACTTCTTCTACAATTCGTCAACCCTGAATATCTCTTGCTTTCTCGTTTGCTTACGCTAAAAAGGATCATTTGCTTCTTCTTTCTTCAGATTTCTTCTTCACTCTTTCTTCTAGTCTCCTAAAATGGCTTCTTTCTACGTACCAAAATTCATCTTGAAGGATTCTGATTACAAATCGCCAGAGGCACGCGACGTCGAGAGACTGAGATCGTTGGTGAATCTTGGTCCCGAGGTGGAGATTGAGATACCTCCTCAAGGGGTATCTTCCGACGCGCACCGCCCATGGTGGATTGCGGTATACGAATACACTTTCCTTACCGGTCATCGGTTTCCTTTCTCTCTGTTGACGAAGGCGTTCATACTTACGCTAGGAGTCGCCGTAGGTCAACTTATGCCGAGTGTCCGGAGAATCTTTGGTGTTGTAGACGATGTAAAAGAGAAACATGGCGTCGAGATTGCCGTCGACGACCTTGCTTTTTCTCTAAACGTTCAAACCAAAACGGTTGGAAGAGTAGGTCTTAAATCAAGACCTAAGGTGGCTAGGATCGCCATCGAGGGAAGTCAGGCTGATCGTCACTGGGCCGACTTCTTTTATTTTGTCAAAAAATCGACTCTTGGTGAGGAGTGTTCTTGGTTGATCGAGTGCTGGAATCCAGTGAGTGAGTTCGCTTTTTCTTTTGGATCTTTGTTTCACATGTCGTCACTCGTTGATGTCTTACCTTATCTTTTTCTTCCTTGCAGTTAACACGGATGCTATCGTGGTGAGGCGAGAGACTAAGAAGGTTATTGACACACTTCTCGAGATCCCTGAGAGTGATCGAACTTTTCATGGGCACGACGGGAAGGGTCATCGTATTGCCTCTACGACCTTGACTGGTAATGTATTCACACTCTTTTACCTTGTTTTCCTTTTTCTTTTGCTTTGAGGGTCCTAACCCTTTTCTTTTCTGATCTTTTAGTATCCGCGGAGGACAATCTGCGTCTGCTCTCATCGCGTCGCGAAAGAGGAGTCGTATAGGAGATGGAACTGCTTCTGAGGTTCCTATCCATATCACGCCAATGATTTCTCTCATCTCGTCTCCATCACCTTCTTCAATTCTGGCGAAGAAGTCGCGTAAGGGTAAGGAGAAGGTTGTCGAGAGGTTGAACTTTGACTTCGAGACCGTGGACGACTTTCCGGGAGTTATCTCTCGTGTCGTCGCGCGTGGAAGGTCATTTTTGCCCGCCATGAAGGGGCTTCAAAATCCTCCATCGTTCGACTACTATTTGCCGATGGAGAGGGAAGATGTGATAAGAGAAGCTCTTGCTACGCAATGGCAGGTAGGTTTTCTTTCTTTTTACGTCGAGTCTCTTGTCTTTGATTCTATTCTGACTTCTTTATCTTCTCTTTTTTAGGCTTTTCAATCTTCGTTGTGCATCTATGGGCGTTTCTCTAATTTTGTCGATCGGATGAAAGCTATGGAGGTCAAGCAATCGGCCGGCGAGGCGAAGATTAACGAGCTTAATGCGACGGTTGAGGCGTCGCGTAAGGCGGAGAATGAAGCTCAAGAAAAGGTTGCGGCGGCGCTTAAACTCCACGTCGATCTTGCCAAAAAGGTCGAAGATTTGAAGGCGAGGATTGCTGCTCTGGAGGACGAGAAGGCTAAGGTGGAGGAGAATCTTGCTTCCGAGCTCAAGGAGGTGAAGCTTTATTGGTCTTGGCTTTCTCGTGTGGAGGTCATTGAACAGTATGCTGCTGGTCAATACCACGGTTGGGATCCAGTGAAGGAGCGGAGGGAGTTTCAGGAAGCATTCGCGGAGCTCCCTGAAGGCGTCGAGGAAGGACCTATGCCTATGAATCCTCCGACGAATCCTCACGTCATGGAGGATGATGTCCCTCATCTTAAAGAGGTTGATCCTAACGACGGCGTCGAAGATGACGAGGATGTTGGTGAAGAAGCTGTCGTGGAAGACTCTGAAGACGAGGGCGTGGATGAGCATGAGTATAAAGACGCGGTTGGCTCCTCATCGAGCTCTTCTGAGTCTGATAACGACTTTTTGTGATTTTTCCGGGGTCATTCTTCCCTTGGACTTCTTGTAAATTTCTCTTCTTGTTTTTTTGTTTATGCGTCGCTGGCCCTCGGGGCGTTTTCTTGTAAATACTTTCGTTCTTGCCCTTTATGATGGGCCTCTATAATATAACTTTTTGGAATTGCTTACTTGTTAATGAAGACATCTCCAAGGTCTTTTATGTTTTGAGTATGTCGTTGCGTCCAGGTATGCTTTTGTTGGCGGTGGCGTATTTGTCCATGAGTTACGCGAGTAACTTTTGGATCCCTTTGAGTCAACCTTTTTCTTTCCAATTTCTTTGCCTCGAGGGTGCTCCTTGACTTTCTTATCTTTCTCTTACAGGCAGGTGGTCTCGGTCTTGTTTTGACGCGTATCCTATACATTCCTCGGCTTTGGGTGTGTTTTCATGTTTCCTCGAGTGGTCCTACCCCTTTTGGTAGTTTTGACATAGGCTCCTTGTAGACTAGGTTAGAGCTACCAAAGACTCTTCTTTACTTGTTGCATTTCGTACTTCGTTCCTTGCATCTTATGCGTCGTTCTTTACGTTGGGGGCGTTTTGGGAGCTCACCCTTTATCTGACTTTGATATCTTATGTACTTTGCTTTGGTATGCGTATCTTGCTCTGCGTACGTATAGAACCTTTTTCTTATTGACTTTAACTTCCGTGACCCCTTACGCGTAGCTCGTTTGTGAGTACGTAGGTTTGGTCTTTTGGCTTTCGCTTTTGCTACTTTATCTTTTAGGGTGTGGTTTTCTACCCCTAGTATGATACTTTTGTTCGTGGTGAACGTGTTAGAGGGTTTTTACTTGCTTGATAGGGTGATATGGTCATTGCGGCTTCTTTAGTTACGTTGTCGGCTTAGATGAAGGTTGGGTCCAACATTTCCTTCGAACCCTGAAGCGAGTGGCGGACATAGGTCAGCGTGTGATTTTATCAGCTTGTGACGTTACCCCTTACTTTTAAGGTGGGTCCGTTGCCTCACGCTAGCATTAGGTCGACGTTGAACTCTTTTAATCGACGGGCCTATTCATCATGTGGCGTCCGATTTCTAGATTATTAGGACTTACGATGCGGGTGGACGCATCCCTGCCGGTTTGGCATTTTGCCGGTGGATTCATGACTCTTAGAGGGGCCGTGGAAGGCGTGAGTGCGCGTTCCTGGAGAGTGGTCGTGGCAATAGGTTTCCCTTCTTTGCTCAGAGGGCCGTGCCTGTTTCGTGAGGTGTCGGGCTTCATTCCCCATGACCATTGCCACACGTCGCTAACAATCATGGGAAGCGTCGACTCGGAGTCAGCGGTTTGGCTAACGTTGTCTACGCGTAGATGGAGCCTTGAACGCGTAGGCTAACGAAACTCCTCCCCGGCGCGGATTTTCACCGCGGCCTTATTAAGCTGGATGTTACGTCATAGACAGTGAGCAAGTAATTTGGAAATAGAACAACTCGGCATACTTTAACACGTCGGAGGAAAAAGAGTGTACTCATATATTAATAAAGGAATGCATCATGAACTAATAAACTTCGAAACTGACGCTTACCCCTAGTCTTCACGACCCCTTGTCTCTTCGATGCTAAGATAACGACGCTAACTTTATTGAAATCCTACTCATGCAAGAAACAAAGAAAATAATACTAGGGAATTTGAAAATTCTTATCACTTCTTTCGACTTATGGGGGGTGGTGCTTTAGGAACATGTAGCTTAAATTGTTGCCCTTTTCTTGGACTTTTTGCTCGTACTTACTTGGTGGATTGGTATCCTCTTGCTTGTCAAACTTTTCTTTTCTCATCGTGTCAGGGACTGACTTTCCATCCCTAGCTTTTCCTCCGTGATTCCTTGATTGCTACGCTTTCTTTTCTTTACCTAATGATGACTTAGTGGCTTTTTTCATTCCAATGCTATAGCATTCTCTCAGGAGTCGAAGCTCGCCTTTGATCTCTTGGATCCCCCATGAAGATGAGAATTTTAAAGATTAATGGTACGTCGAGGGTACAACTTTCATGTCGTGTAGCCAAGGTCTTCCTAGGATAATGTTGTATGGTGATTCGATATCCATCACCGCAAACTTTGCTTGTATATTGATACCCCTTGCATAGGTTGCCAATGTAATTTCTCCCAACATGCTTGCTACTTCACCACTCAATCCCACTAGAGGAACGTATTTCTTCACGACGTCGTCATTGGATAGTCCGAGCTCTTTCATAGCAGATGTAGTAATTATGTTGGCGGAACTCCCGTTGTCTATGAGGATTCTCTTGACCAGGCAATTGCTGATGGTGAGGGAGATAACTAACCCGTCGTGATGCTCCACTATCTCGTTTGGCTCCTCGAACGTGACCGGGTAATTTCTTCTGGAAGAACGAATTTGGTAAACTCGCGTCATATCACTATCGTCGCGTAGAATCTTAATGTTTCTTCTAGCGGCGGATGCGGTGTAGCCGCTCGCGGAAGAGCCTCCGAGGATGGTGTGTATAGTCCGGGTATGACTTCATGGGGGTGGAGGAGGAGTAGGGGACTTCTTTTCTCTCTTCACCCCTTCAAACGCATTCCTTCCTTCTTTGGAGAGTAGATCTTTCAAATCTCCTCTTTTCAGCAACCTTAACACCTCTTTTCTTAGGGTGTAACAACCTTCCGTTGTGTGACCCGTATCGTTATGGAACTCGCAGTACGCCTTCCCTGTTCCGGGCCTCCTTCCAGGATTTGGCTTTCGAGGCCATTGCACGTCACATAGCCCTTCCATTGCGCTCCTGACTCGCAACGCATCGGTCTTCACAGAGATACCTTTGTCCACCATATATACGCTATCAACTTCGCTCACAGCATGCACCGTTTGTGGTTCTCTTTGGAATGGCTTATTTCTCCTGTCATGACGTTCCCCTCGCTCTTGATGTCGATCGTTGTGTCGACGTGGAGGAGAGTTCCTACGCGGAGGAGTTCGCCTACGTGGAGTTCGAGGACTTTCTTCGTTGTATCTTAGGAGATCCTCCTCTAAGCGTATGGCTTCCATGGCTCTTTCCCTAGTTGAGACCAATGATTCAGGGTGAGTTTTCGTAAATTCCTTGTACAGATCACTATCTCGGGGAAGTGCGCGTCTGAACGCGTAGGCAGCGGTGGCTTCGCTACAATCTGGGATTGTAATCTTCTCGTCATTGAAACGCTTCATAAAGGCTCTTATGGTCTCGCCTCTGTTCATACGCATGTTATGGAGATCTGAGGGTTGCTTTGCAAACAACTTACTGCTGGCGAATTGTAGTCGGAACAGGTTGGAGAGTTCGGCGTAGGAGGAGATACTTCCCTTGGGTAAGTGGATGAACCACGTCAAGGCTGGACCTTTCAGCGTCGAGCTAAAGAACTTGCACATCATTGCTTCCTTTAATTCTGGATCAATTGGACTTGTGGAGTAAGACATGTTCTTCCGGGTCATCTGATCCGTCGTAGACGGGGAGATCGGCAACGGTGAACTTCTTGGCGATCTTTTGGGCGGCGATAGCGGAAACAAAAGGACTCTCTTGAAATCCGAACTCGTGCTCAGGGATTATGGATTTGGGAGCCCCGGGCATCAGCATCATCTCTTTTCTTAGGGCTCCGACCTGTTGCGCTACCAGCGCAGCGAGGACGTCCGTAGTCATCTTTTCCTCGGATTTATTTTTCTGAATCATTTCTCTTGGGAGGACATGACCATGGTGTCCTTGAGGCTGGTATACGTCGTCTTCTTCGACGGCTGCATCCATATCAAGGGGTCGGACGACACTCTGACCGCGAACGTAGGTATGTGGCCTTGTAGAACCTTCTTTGAGTTCCCTGATTATGGAGTTCAGTCTCTCGTTTTCCCTAGTGAGCTCCAACGCCGTTTTCTCGCTCGCGTACATGGCTTCAGCCTGGGCCTTTTCGTAGGACTCGAAATGCGCTCGGACGGCGGCCACGTCGGTTACTTCACCGTCTACCCCTCGTTTCTCCACGGGAGAGCTTCTTTTTGGAGTGTCGGGGGTGTTTTTGAGACTTTTTCCTACGTCTTCATTCACAGGGACGGGAGGAATTGTTGCAGGGCCTTCCTCTTCGGATTTCCCTTCGTCATTACGCGGACTGTTGGTTGGACTCGTCATGATTTCCTGCAAAAGAGAAGTTTTTTTCGTATGGAAACACGATACCTTTTTGATCTAGCCCCATGGTGGGCGCCAATTGTTTGTAGCGAAATTACCTACGAGAAGATAACTAAGCAATTGTAGGGCAAAGATCAAAGAGAACGGTATAATTCTTCTACGCGTAGCTTACCACGCGTTCCATACTCGTCATATTTTTAGGCACAAACAGGCTTCATTCCCCATGACCATTGGCACACGTCGCTAACAATCATGGGAAGCGTCGACTCGGAGTCGGCGGTTCGGCTAACGTTGCATACACGTAGATGGAGCCTTAAACGCATATGCTAACGGAATTCTCCCTCGGCGCGGATTTTCGCCGCGGCCTTATTAAGCTTGATGTTACGTCATAGACACAGAGCAAGTACTTTGAAATGAAACAACACGGCATGTATTGCATATCGGACAAGAAAGTGCATACTTATGTATTAACGAAGACTTCGTGAATTCTGATGAACTAAGACCCCTAGTCTTGACGACCACTTTGTCATTTCGACGCTAAAACATGCTTGGACATAATGAGAAATCTAAAATATGCATAGAATCAAGCAGAAATCAAATTAACTATCATGTTCTCTAATGGTAATATTTCTTAAGATGTGTCGCGTTCCATGAACGCATCAATGGTACCCCCTCTGGTGTAACGTGTTCGTAGGCTCCTCGCCCTACGAGTTGTGCTACTTCGTATGGGCCTTCCCAGGACGCGGCGAGCTTACCGACGCTCTTATCCTCTGTATTTGGAAATACTTTTCTTAAGACCCATTCTCCTACTTGGAAAGTTCTTGCTTTCACTCGTCGATTATAACTTCGGGCAGCGATTTGTTTCTGTGCCGCCATTCTTAACGCTGCATTGTCTCTTATCTCGTCGATTGTATCTATCATGAACGTCATCATTGGAGTGTTTCTTTCCTCAGGTAGAGACCGATATCTTTCTGTTGGTACTTCCACCTCGATTGGAAGGACGGCTTTGCAACCATACACGAGAGAGAATGGTGTTCTTCCCGTCGCTCTCTTAGGCGTCGTTCTGTCAGCCCATACTATATCCTGGAGTTAATCTGCCCAATTTCCCTTGCATTCTTCTATCCTCTTCTTGAGATTACTTATGATGACCTTGTTACTTGATTCCGCTTGCCCGTTCGCTTGAGGGTATCTTGGCGTCGAGTAGACTAGACGTATAACTTTATCTTTTCAGAATGATACGATGTTCTTACTAATGAATTGCGATCCGTTGTCGCATACAATGGTGTGAGGGATTCCGAATCTCATGATGATGTTTCTTTCGATGAAGGATATGACATGGGAATCTTTGATGTTCTTGAAAGCTTCGGCCTCTATCCATTTGGAGAAGTAATCTGTAACGGCGAGCATTAGCGTCTTTGGTCCTAGGGTCAAGGGCATAGGTCCTACTATATCCATCCCCCATTGCATGAATGGCCAAGGAGACGTTATGGAGTGGAGTTTTTCTGCCAACTGATGTAGGATCGGGGCGTGTCTTTGGCAAGTGTCGCACCTTTTGACGTAATTCGTCGCGTCTTGTCTCATCGTGGGCCAATAATACCCCGCCGTGTGTGCTTTGGCCGCTAGGCTTCTCCCTCCTGAATGATTCCCATATTCTCCGTTGTGCAGCTCGCGTAGAATATCTTGGATCTTTTCCTCTGTCGGGCACGTTAGGAACACACCGTTCGATGACCATTTTAGTAATTGGCGCTTGTCTACTACGAAGGTGGTCGCTTTTTGTTTTAATAGCCTTGCTTCATACGCGTTACCCGGGAGGCGTCCGTGGTGAAACCACTCTTAGTAAGGCGTTACCCATGAATCTTGATTCCTTACTGTGAGGGTTTGTTCCGGACTTGCTTCTTTGTTGATAGACGCGTTGTTGAGGTGAAGGAACGATATTTTCTGATATTCTCTAGGGTCAATGGATGAACCTAGATTTGCCAACGCGTCGGCTTGCGCGTTAGCGTCTCTGGGGATCTGTCCGATTTAGCAGCTTTCGAATTTCTCGAACAATTCCTTTACTACTTTGAGGTACAAGGTGATCTTCGAATCTTTAGTGGCGTATTCACCTCGAACTTGGTTGACTATCAGCAGCAAATCACAATAGATATCAAGCTTCTGAACCTGTAGGTCGATGGCAACGCGTAGGCCGACAATCAAGGCTTCATACTCGGCCTCGTTATTCGTCGCTTTGAAGTCGCATCTTATGGCTTGGACGACCCTGTCCCCTTGTGGAGATTTTAGGACGATGCCTAGTCCTACCCCGTTCTGGTTCATCGCTCCGTTTGTGTGCAAGGTCCACTTTGCGAATTCTACCTTGTTTACTTGTGAGATTGCTTCTTGCTCTAGGGTTGGACTGAAATCTGCCACGAAATCCGCTAATGCTTGGGATTTGATTGCTTTTCTTCCTTCGTAGATGATGTCGTAGCCGCCGAGATGAACCGTCCACTTTGTCATTCTTCCCAATAACTCTGGGTTCTTCACTATGTTCTTCAAAGGTGACGTGGTCCTTACTATGATGGTATGGGATTCGAAGTAGGGCTTCAACTTCACCGACGCCATTACTAACGCCAAGGTTAGTTTTTCCATGGCGGAATACCTCGTTTCTGCTGACGACAACGTTTTACTTACGTAGTAGACGGGTTGTTGCTCCTCCTCTTCTTCTCTTACGAGAACGGCGCTAATAGTGATCTCGGAGACTGCTAGGTATACGAACAAGGGTTCTCCTTCCTTAGGCTTCGATAGGAGTAAGGGATTCGTCAGATAATTCTTAAGCTCCGTGAAGGCTTCTTCGTGGCGTTCCGTCCAAGAGAAAGACTCGTTCTTCCGGAGAGTGTCATAGAAGAGTCGATTTCTGTCGGAGGCTTTGGAGATGAACCTGTTTAACGCGGCAACTCTTCCTGTCAGCTTCTGGATGTCTTTCACGCAACGCGGAGATTCGAGATCGAGTATGGCTTTAATGTGTTCGGGACTAGCTTCTATTCCCCTCTGAGTTACTACATATCCGAGAAACTTCCTGGAAGAGACCCCGAAGGAACACTTGGTAGGGTTGAGCTTCATGCTATACTCTTCCAGGATCTCGAACGCCTCCTTCAAGTGTGTTACGTGATCTTTTGCTCGTTTAGACTTCACGAGCATGTCGTCTATGTAAACTTCCATTGTGTCTCCTATCTGCTCCTCGAACATCTTATTCACCAGTCGTTGATACGTAGCTCCGGCGTTCTTGAGGCCGAAAGGCATGACCTTGTAGCAATATATCCCCTGGTTTGTCACGAACGCGGTCTTTTCTTGATCGGCGGGGTGCATCTGTATTTGGTGATATCCGCTGAACGCGTTTCATGAACGTTAGCATCTCATGCCCTGCCGTCGCGTCTACCATGGCGTCGATGTGAGGGAGTGGGAAGGAATCTTAATTTGTTAAGGTCCGTGAAGTCGACGCATACTCTCCATTTCCCGTTCTTCTTTTGGACGACTACGACGTTGGTGAGCCAGTCGGGGTACTTTGCTTCCCGTATCTTACCTATTTTGAGGAGATTCTTAACTTCTTCGTCTACAACTTTGTTGCCTTCGGGAGCGAATTTCCTTCTCTTCTGCTTGACTGGAGTGAACTTTGGATCGACGTTTAGCTTGTGGAGCATCACGTCTGGAGATATGCCCGTCATGTCCTCGTGGTTCCATGCGAAGCATTTAGCTTTTGACTTCAAGAATGTTATCAATTCTCCTCTAATATCTTTGGCGACATCGGTTCCTATTTTTAGGACTCTCTCTGATTTGGAATCGTCGATAACCACGTCTTCTAACTCGGGACACTTTGGCTTAACGTATTTAGTCGGCGTCTGTTTGTAGCGAAATTATCAACGAGATGATAACTAAGCAATTGTAGGGCAAAGATCAAAGAGAACGGTATAATGTTAGCACTAAGAGAACGAGACGAGAGAATAAGGTTGAAACTTGAACTTCCTTGTGGTATTGATATTACGGCGTAGCGTGAGATGATTACAAAAGGTTAGCGTTAATCTTTATATAGGTTAACCCTAGGATCCTACTAAGGAAATAAGATCTTTTCTTTTCCTTCTATCTTCTAACGATATAATAAATATGGTAAAAGATATTCTTTTATCTTATCTTTTACCATTTACATGAATATAATACAGAACAAGGTAACTAAGTGGCGGCTGACCTAATTCCCATAGCTGAACGACGTGTTCTTCCTTATAACGTCACGTCGACGCCATCCTTCGTTCTTCACGTCGCGTCGCTTCTATGCTTCTACGCGTATCTCCTTAGCGTTCCATAGTCATCGTATTTTTAGGCACAAACAATACCCCTAAGGCGTCTTACAAGGCGTAATATCAAGAAGAGCTGGGAGACGCGTTCTTTCTTTGCAGAATACGTCTTCAAAGTTACTGGAACGCGTTGATGATAACGTCATCCAAATTCTCGACATCGTCGTTAATCTTCGATCAGGATTTTTCTTCAATTCTTAACACGTGCCGGGGGAGAAACTTTGTTTCCTGTGCCGGGAACGTCGAAACGCAACAGCTAGTTTTCCCAATGGCTATAATGCCGTTGAATACTCCTTGATTCTCGCGACCTTCTCTGGCTATATAATGGGTGAATCTCCAATCTCATTTACTTTTCTGCTCCCATCTGATTACTCACTATCGTCTACTTGCTTCCTCTTTACTTTGATCCAAACATTCTTGCTCATTCTTTCTCTTCGTACCTTCTTCTAAACTTCTTCTTATTACTTCCAGATGGCCTCCTTCTACGTTCCCAAGTTTATCTTGAAGGGCTCCGACTGTAAATCAACAGAGGTTCGTGATGTTGAAAGGTTACGGTCTCTGGCGAATCTTGGTCCTGAGGTGGAGATCGAGATGCCTCCTCCCGAGGTATATGCTGATGCGCACCGGCCGGGATGGATTGCGGTGTACGAGTATCCTTTTCTTACTGGCCATCGCTTTCCTTTCTCGCCGTTGGTCAAGGCGTTCATGCTCGCTTTGGGGGTTGCAGTGGGGCAGCTCCTGCCATGCGTTTGCAGGATCTTTGGTGCTTTAGACGACGTGGTGGAGAAACATGGCGTCGATCCAGCCGTCGAGGATGTCGCTTATTCTTTCAACGTCCAAATGAAGACGGTGGGAAGAGTAGGCCTTAAGTCTAGGCCGAAGGCGCCTAAGATCGCGATCGAGGGGAGTCAGGCCGATCGTCACTGGACCGAATACTTTTACTTTGTGAAGAAGTCTTCTCTTGGCGAAGACTGTGCTTGGTTGGTTGACTGCTGGAATCCCACAGGTAAAGTTTGATTTCTTCGAAACTCGCACTATGTGTTCAAGGCCTGGATCTTATTTTTTCTTCCTTTATGTAGTGAATACGGATGCTATTACAGTAAGGCGAGAGACCGAGAAGGTCATCGATAGGCTTCTTGCCATTCCTGAAGCGGATCGGACTTTCCATGGTCATGACTGAGAAGGGCGTCGAATTGCTTCCGTACTCCCGGCAGGTAACGCATTCGTTCATCTGAGTTTTACTCGGTTTTTCTTTCTTTTTGCTCATGATTCTTATACGTGTGCTTTTGGTTCTTTCAGTTTCTGCGAATTTATCTCGCGTCCGTGGTGGAGGGCTGTCCGCGTCGGCTTTGGTAGCGTCGCGTAAAAGGAGTCGCGCCGAGGAGATGGCGGCTTCAGGGACTACGCTTCAGGCCATCCCTATGATTTCTTGGCTTTCATCCCCGTCTCCTTCGTCTACAACTTTGTTGCGTTCGGGAGCGAATTTCCTCCTCTTCTGCTTGATTGGGGTGAACTTTGGATCAACGTTTAGCTTGTGGAGCATCACGTCTGGAGATATGACTGTCATGTCTTCGTGGCTCCACGCGAAGCATTTGTCCTTTGATTTCAGGAACGCTATCAATTCGTCTCTAACTTCTCTGAGGACGTCGATCCCTATCTTTACGGTTCTTTCGGGTTTGGAATCATCGATAACCACGTCTTCTAACTCAGGACACTTCGGCTTGACGTACTTAGTTGGCGTCTGTTTGTAGCGAAATTATCAATGAGATGATAACTAAGCAATTGTAGGGCAAAGATCAAAGAGAACGGTATAATCTTAGGACTAAGAGAACGAGACGAGAGAATAAGGTTGAAACTTGAACTTCCTTGTGGTATTGATATTACGGCGTAGCGTGAGATGATTACAAAAGGTTAGCGTTAACCTTTATATAGGTTAGCGTTAACCTTTATATAGGTTAACCCTAGGATCCTACTAAGGAAATAAGATCTTTTTTTTTTCCTTCTATCTTCTAACGATATAATAAATATGGTAAAAGATATTCTTTTATCTTATCTTTTACCATTTACATGAATATAATACAGAACAAGGTAACTAAGTGGCGGCTGACCTAATTCCCATAGCTGAACGACGTGCTCTTCCTTATAACGTCACGTCGACGCCATCCTTCGTTCTTCACGTTGTGTCGCTTCTATGCTTCTACGCGTATCTCCTTAGCGTTCCATAGTCGTCGTATTTTTAGGCACAAACAATACCATTAAGGCGTCTTACAGGGCGTAATATCAAGAAGAGCTGGAAGACGCCTTCTTTCTTTGCAGAATACGTCTTCAAAGTTACTGGAACGCGTTGATGATAACGTCATCAAAATTCTCGACATCGTCGTTAATCTTCGATCAGGATTTTTCTTCAATGCTTAACACGTGCCGGGGGAGAAGCTTTGTTTCCTGTTCCGGGAACGTAGAAACGCAACGGCTAGTTTTCCCAATGGCTATAATGCCGTTGAATACTCCTTGATTCTCGCGACCTTCTCTGGATATATAAAGGGTGAATCTCCAATCTCATTTGCTTTTCTGCTCCCATCTGATTACTCACTATCGTCTTCTTTCTTCCTCTTTTCTTTGATCCGAACTTTCTTGCTCATTCTTTCTCTTCGTACCTTCTTCCAAAATTCTTCTTATTACTTCCAGATGGCCTCCTTCTACGTTCCCAAGTTTATTTTGAAGGGCTCCGACTGTAAATCAACAGAGGTACGTGATGTTGAAAGGTTACGGTCTCTGGGGAATCTTGGTCCTGAGGTGGAGATCGAGATACCTCCTCCCGAGGTATTTGCTGATGCGCACCGGCCGGGATGGATTGCGGTGTACGAGTATCCTTTTCTTACTGGCCATCGCTTTCCTTTCTCGCCGTTGGTCAAGGCGTTCATGCTCGCTTTGGGGGTTGCAGTGGGGCAGCTCCTGCCAAGCGTTTGGAGGATCTTTGGTGCTTTAGACGACGTGGTGAAGAAACATGGCATCGATCTAGCCTTCGAGGATATCGCTTATTCTTTCAACGTCCAAACGAAGACGGTGGGGAGAGTAGGCCTTAAGTCTAGGCCGAAGGCGCCTAAGATCGCGATCGAGGGGAGTCAGGCCGATCGTCACTGGGCCGAATACTTTTACTTTGTGAAGAAGTCTTCTCTTGGCGAAGAATGTGCTTGGTTGGTTGACTGCTGGAATCCTACAGGTAAACTTTGATTTCTTCGAAACTCGCACTATGTGTTCAAGGCCTGGGTCTTATTTTTTCTTCCTTTATGTAGTGAATACGGATGCTATTATAGTAAGGCGAGAGACCCAGAAGGTCATCGATAGGCTTCTTGCCATTCCTGAAGCGGATCAGACTTTCCATGGTCATGACGGAGAAGGGCGTCGAATTGCTTCCGTACTCCCGGCAGGTAACGCGTTCGTTCATCTGAGTTTTACTCGGTTCTTCTTTCTTTTTGCTCATGATTCTTATACGTGTGCTTTTGGTTCTTTCAGTTTCTGCGGATTTATCTCGCGTCCGTGGTGGAGGGCTGTCCGCGTCGGCTTTGGTAGCGTCGCGTAAAAGGAGTCGCGCCGAGGAGATGGCGGGCTTCAGGGACTACGCTTCAGGCCATCCCTATGATTTCTTTTCTTTCATCCCCATCTCCTTCATCTACTCCGGCGAAGAGATCGCGTAAGGGCAAAGAGAAGGTAGTCGAGAAGTTAGACTTTAGCTATGAGTCTGTAGACGACTTTCCGGGGGTGATTTCTCGTGCGGTCGCGTCTAGGAGATTGTTTATCCCTGCCATGAAACAATTTAAAAATCCTCCTTCTCTTGATTACTACTTGTCGAGGGAAACTGAGGACGTGATGGGTGAATCTCTCGCGGCGCAGTGGCAGATATGTTTCAATTTGAATTGCTTTCTTTTTACTGGAACTTTTGTTCTCGCTCTCTGTAATATACGTACTTGAACGACTTCTTTCTATAGGCTCTTCAAGCTTCTTTATGCGCATATGGGCGCTTCTCTGATTTCGTTGATCGGGCGAGGTCTATGGAGGCTAAACAATCGGCCGACGAGATAAAGATTAAGGAGCTTACGTCGTCACAGAAGGCGGAGAACGAGGCAAAGGAGAAGGTGGAGGCAGAGTCCAAGCTTCGTGAAGATCTTTCTGGGCAAGTCAAGGATCTTCAAGCCAAGATTGGTGCTTTGGAGATTGAGAAGGCCCGGGTGGAGTTGAGGTTGGCTTCCGACCTCAAGAATGTTGCGGAGTATTGGTCTTGGTTATGTCGCGTGGAGGTCATCGAGGAGTATGCTGCTGGTCGTACTCATGGATGGGACCCGGTGAAGGAGCGGAGGGAATTCAACAACGCGTACCCGGAGCGTCCCGAGGGCGTTGAAGTGGGACCTACGCCGATGAAGCCTCCGGCTGAGCCCCATATTGAAGAAGATGTTGCTCCTCATCTCAACGAGGTTGATCCCAACGACGGCGTCGAAAACGATGAAGGCGGCGGCGAGGATGTCATCGCGGAGGATTCTGAGGAGGAGAAGGATGCTTGTGAATATGAAGACAGCGATCCTTCTTCTAGCGATGAATCTTCTTGATTTACTTTCTTTGAATCTTTTTTTGTACATTTGTACATGTACGTGTAGCTTTTTCTCTCTCTTTCTTTTGTAAAAAGAATTTTGCCTTTTTATGATGGGCTATTTATCGAAGCGCCTCTGATCTCTGTTATTCTCCAAATTCTGACGTAACAGGCTTTCGCTCCTAGCTCTCTTGCGACGACATGTATTAACGCGTCGTCGGTTTCTTATGACGTTTATACGTTCCTTTGGGAAGTTCTTTTCCTTTCTTACGTATCTTTACCCCTTTTGGTAGGTTTGATCTGAGCTTCTTGTAGGCTTAGTTTAAAGCTACCAAAGAAGTTTTGTATACTTTTAACTTGATATACCTTGTTGTTCCTTTTTTTTTTTACTAATCTCGCGAACGCGTAGAGCTTTCTTTCGGCTTTCTGATCTTTTTCTATGGTACTTCATGTTCGTGACTTGGGTGCTTGATATGTGCTTATTGGCTTTGATCGAGAGATATGGTCAATGCGACTTACTTTAGCTTATTTGCCGACTTACATGAGGTTTGGGTCCAGCATTTCCTCCGAACCCAGAAGCGAGTGGCAGACGTAGGTCAGCGTGTGATTTTGATCAGCTTGTGACGTTACCCCATACATTAAAGGTGGATCCGTTGCCTCACACTAGCGTTTAGGTCGACGTCGAACTCTTTTAATCGACGGGCCTATTCATCGTGTATGTCGTCCGTTTTCTTGAACGATGCCGGTGGACGTGTCCCTGCCAGTTTGGCGAATTGCCCGTGGATTCATGACTCTCAGAGGGGCCGTGGAAGGCGTGAATACGCGTTCCTGGAGATGGGTGGTGGCGATAGATTTCCCTTCTTCCCCAGAGCACCATGCCGGTTTCGTGAGGTATCGGGCTTCAATCCCTATGACCATTCCCATACGTCGCTAATGATCATAGGAAGCTTCGACTCGGGGTCGGCGGTTCGGCTAACGTTGCCTACGCGTAGATGGAGCCTTGAACGCGTAGACTAATGAAATTCACCCCCAGCGCGGATTTTCGCCGTGGCCTTTTGAGCTTGGGTGTTACATCAGAGACAGAGAGCAAGTACTTTGAAAATAAAACATCTCTTATCATGCTTGAACACATCGGGGAAGGAAAAAAAAGAAGGTATACTCATATATTGAAAAGATGCATCATGACGACAAGACTACTACGTAGACGTCGACCCCTTTGTTGCCACGACCCCTTGTCGTTTTGACGCTAAGACAACTATTCTACCTTATTATAAAGAAAAACTTCAGGAAAGGGAAAAAAGGACTGTTCTTACTCATTCAAATGAAAGGGAAATAAGGTCGAGAAGGATCTCGGAAGACTCTTTTCCTCTCTTTAGGATTACGGAGGGTGATGCTTTAGGAACATGTTGCTTAGATCGTTTCTTGTTACTTGGATCTTTTGATGCTTGGTATCTTGGTGAAAGACTTTAGATCGTCGCACTTCATATTTTGATTGCTATGCTTTCTTTTCTTTCCTCGGCGACGCTTTGGTTGCTTCCTTCATTCCGATATCGTAGCATTCTCTAGAAACTTGAGTTTCTCCCATGATCTTTTGCGTCCCCCATGGCGATGGGAATTTTAGGGACTGATGGTATGTTGACGGGACTGCTCTTATGCCGTGAAGCCATGGTCTTCCCAGGATCACGTTGCATGGCGATTCAAGCTCCATTACGGCGAATTTAGCCCGCGTATTAATACCCCTGGCGTAGGTTGATAGCGTAATTTCCCCTATCACCTCTGTCACTTCACCGCTGAAACCTACTTGTGGTACGCATCTCCTGGTCACGTGTCTAAGGGATAATCCTAATTCTTTCAGGGCGGCCGTAGTGATGATGTTGGCCGAGCTACCATTGTCCACGAGGATTCTCTTAACGAGGTGGTTACTAATGGTGAGAGAGATTACTAACCCATCGTGATGCTCCATCGTCGCGTTCGAATCTTCGAACGTGATAAGCTGCTTGCTTCGGGTAGGGCGTACTTGATAGACTTTCGTCGCGTTACTCTCGTCTCCTAGAATTTTGATACTTTTCTTTGCCGTCGTAGACACGTATCTGCTTGCTGAAGGTCCTCCGATGATGGAATGAATGATACGAGCGTGGTGAGCTTGAGGTGGAGGTGGAGTGGGAGACTTTCTTTCTTTCTTTATCCCTTCGAGGGCGTTCTTTCCTTCTTTGAAGAGTAAATCTTTCAGGTCTCCTCTCTTTAGCAGCCTCATCACTTCTTTTCTTAAGGTGTAGCATCCATCCGTCGTGTGACCTGTATCATTGTGGAATTCGCAATACCCCTTGCCCGTTCCAGGTCTCCTTCCAGGGTTTTGCTTTCTTTGCCATTGCACGTCGCGTAACCCTTCCATTGCGCTCATGACGCGTAAGGCGTCGGTCTTCATGGAGATTCCTCTCTCTACGACGTAGTTGCTTTCTACCTCGCTCACAGTATGTACCGCTTGGGGTTCTCTTTGGAAAGGTTTGTTTCTTTTATCATTGCGTCCTCCCTGTTCCTGGTGCCTATCGGTATATCGATGTTGGGGAGAATTCCTTTGCGGAGGGGTCCGCCTACGTGGAGATTTGGCAACCTCTTCGTTGTATTGCTTCAAGTCCTCTTCCAATCTTATGGCTTGCATGGCCCTTTCCCTCGTTATTTCGAACGATTCGGTGCACATCTTTGTCAGTTCTTTATACAAGTCGCTATCTTTGGGGAGGGCGCGTTTGAACGCGTCGGAGGCGGTAGCTTCCGTGCAACTTGGGATTGTGACTTTTTCATCGTTGAAACGTTTGAGGAATTCTCTTATGGTTTCGCCTTTGCTCATGCGCATGTTACGGAGGTCTGATGGCTGCTTTGGAAAGAGCTTGCTACTGGCGAATTGTAACCTGAATTGGTTGGAGAGCTCGGCGTAGGACGAGATGCACCCTTGTGGTAGATGAATGAACCATGTCAAGGCGGGGCCTTTCAGCGTTGAGCTAAAGAATTTGCACATCATTGCCTCTTTGAATCGCGGATCAATGGGGCTCGTGGAAAGTTTAGCTTTGTAGAGCAAGATGTGTTCTTCAGGATCACTTGATCCGTCGTAGACTGGAAGATCCGCGACGGTGAATTTCTTGGTGATCTTTTGGATGGTTATACTCTTGATGAACGGGCTATCTTCGAACGCGTGTTCTTCTTCCGGTACTATGGATTTAGGGGCTCCCGAAATCGATATCATCTCTTTTTTGAAGGCCCCAATTTGTTGTTTCACGATAGCGGTGATGGTATCCGGAGTTAGGGTTTCTTCGGACTTCTTCTTCCGCGCGGAATCCTTGGGTAAGGTGAACCCATGGTGTTCTCTGGGGTGGTAGGCATCGTCCTCTTCAAGAGCTTCATCCATATCTAAGCGTCGAGCGACGCTCTGGTTGCAGAGGTAAGTGTATTGTCCGGACTCGTTTGCTTTGAGTTCTAGGATGGTGGAGTTTAACCTTTCGTTTTTTTTGGCGAGTTCCGACGCCGTCTTCTCACTTGCTTGCAAGGCTTCGGCTTGGGCCTTCTCGAAGGACTCGATTTGTGCTCGGATGACGGCTACGTTGGTAACTTCTCCATCTACCCCTTGCTTTTCAGCGGGATCGTTATCTGTTGAAGTGTTGCGGGTGACTTCGAGGTTCTTCGCAACGTTCTCATCCCTGGGAGTGAGGGAATCCTTCGCACGTTCTTCGGCCTCTGAATCCCTGTTGTTGTGAGGGCTATTGATTGGAGACCTCATGGCTTCCTGCAAAAAAGAAGTTCCCTTTGTGTGGAAAGATGACACCTTTTTTATCAAGCCCCACGGTGGGCGCCAATTGTTTGTAGCGAAATTATCAACGAGATGATAACTAAGCAATTGTAGGGAAAAGATCAAAGAGAACGGTATAATCTTAGCACTAAGAGAACTAGACGAGAGAATAAGGTTGAAACTTTAACTTCCTTGTGGTATTGATATTACGGCGTAGCGTGAGATGATTACAAAAGGTTAGCGTTAACCTTTATATAGGTTAACCCTAGAATCCAACTAAGGAAATAAGATCTTTTTCTTTTCCTTCTATATTCTAACGATATAATAAATATGGTAAAAGATATTCTTTTATCTTATCTTTTACCATTTAGATGAATATAATACAGAACAAGGTAACTAAGTGGCGGCTGACCTAATTCCCATAGCTGAACGACGTGCTCTTCCTTATAACGTCACGTCGACGCCATCCTTCGTTCTTCACGTCGCGTCGCTTCTATGCTTCTACGCGTAGCTCCTTAGCGTTCCATAGTCGTCGTATTTTTAGGCACAAACAACGTCTTGACCTGAAATTCTTTTATGTCGTCTTTTCTAGTTTCTGGCGTCGTGATCCCTTTCATCCCAATATGGTAGCACTCTTTGGCCGTATAGGGTTCGCCTTTGACTTCGCGTATTCCCCAGGGCGTTGGGAACTTCAGGGATTGGTGGTACGTAGATGGAACAACTCGCATATCATGGATCAAGGGTCTTCCGAGGATGGCGTTATAAGGCGACTCCGCCTCCATCACGGCGAATCTGGTTGGGAGATTGACGCCCTGGGTTGTTGTCTCGAGGGTGATTTCCCCTAACATCTCGGAGATCTCTCCGCTGAAGCCCTTCAAACGGATACGCTTCCCGACGACATCGTCGACTGAAAGTCCGAGTTCAAGAACAGTAGAGAGAGTGATAATGTGGGTCGAACTTTCGTTATCTACTAGGATTCTTTTCACGTTGCAATTCCAAATCACCACGGAGATCACCAGGCTATCGTGATGCTTGACTCTTTCGTCCAGATCTTCGAACGTGATAGGCAGATCACGATTGGCTGCTATGGAGTGGCGAATTGGGACGGAATCGTCTTGTCCTTCGATAGTCCTCGCGAGCCTCTTAGTGTCGGAGGTCGTATAGGATGGAGGACCTCCTAACACGGTGAAGGCTCTGTTTCGAAGATTTTATATCGATCTGGAATCTTTCATGGCTTCTGCGGGCGAGGTTGTTCCCTTCGTATGCAGAGACGACACCTTTTTTATCAGCCCCACGGTGGGCGCCAATTGTTTGTAGCGAAATTACCTACGAGAAGATAAGTAAGCAATTGTAGGGCAAAGATCAAAGAGAACGGTATAATCTCAACACTCAAGAACAAAGTAGGAAATTAGGGTTGAAGCTTTAACTTGGCATTACTCGAATGGAGGCTGAATCCTTACAATGCATACGTTAGCCTCTATATATAGGCTAACCCTAATAATATCGTTAAGGAAAACGAGATCTTATCTCTTCTTTCTATCTAAATAATGATATAACAAACAAGGTAAAATATATTCTTCACCGTATATTTTACCAATTACAAGAATATAATAAAGAATAAGATAAAATCCACTCGGCCGACCTAATCTTTAAGATAAATGAGACCTTTGCCACGTCTCGTCTCGTCACGTCGACGACATCTTCTATTCCTCTCGTTGCGTCGAGACAATTCTTCTACGCGTAGCTTACCACGCGTTCCATACTCGTCGTATTTTTAGGCACAAACAGCGTCCGTGCGGCAACCACTCGTAGTAAGGCGTTACCCATGAATCTTGACTCCTTACCGTGAGTGTTTGTTCTGGAATTGCTTCTTTGCTGATGGACGCGTAGTTGAGGTGGAGGAACGAGATATTTTGGTATTCCCTTGGGTCGATGGATGAACCTAGTTTTGCTAACGCGTCGGCTTGCGCGTTAGCGTCTCTGGGGATCTGTCTGATTTGGCAGCTTTCGAACTTCTCGAACAATTCTTTTACTACTTTGAGATACAAGGTCATCTTCGAGTCTTTAGTGGCGTATTCACCTCGAACTTGGTTGACTATCAACAATGAATCACAATAAATATCAAGTTTCTGAACCTGTAGGTCGTTGGCGACGCGTAGACCGGCAATTAAGGCTTCGTACTCGGCTTCGTTATTCGTTGCTTTGAAGTCGCATCTTATGGCTTGGACGACTCTATCCCCTTGTGGCCATTTTAGGACGATGCCTAGTCCTACCCCGTTTTGGTTCATCGCTTTGTCTGTGTGCAAGGTCCACTTTGCGAACTCTACCTTGTTTAGTTCTGAGATCGCTTCTTGCTCTAGAGTTGGACTGAAATCTGCCACAAAATCTGCTAATGCCTGGGATTTGATCGCTTTCCTTCCTTCGTAGACGATATCGTAGCCGCCGAGATGAACCGTCCACTTCGTCATTCTCCCTGATAACCCCGGCTTCTTCACTATGATCTTTAAAGGCGACGTAGTTCTTACTACGATGGTGTGGGACTCGAAGTAGGGTTTCAACTTCACCGACGCCATCACTAGCGCCAAGGTCAATTTTTCCATGGCGGAGTATCTTGTTTCTGTTGATGATAGCGTTTTGCTTACATAGTAGACGGGTTGTTGTTCTTCCCCTTATTCTCTTACGAGCACGGCGCTAATAGCTATCTCGGAGACCGCTAGATATACGAACAAAGGCTCTCCTTCCTTCGGCTTTGATAGGAGCAAGGGATTCGTCAGATAATTCTTAAGCTCCATGAAAGCTTCTTCGTGGCGTTCCGTCCAAGAGAAAGATTCGTTCTTTCGGAGAGTATCATAGAAGATCCGGTTCTTGTCGGAAGCTTTGGAGATGAACCTGTTTAACGCAGCGACTCTTCCCGTCAGCTTTTGGATGTCTTTCACACAACGCGGAGATTCGAGATCCAGTATGGCTTTAATTTGCTCGGGACTAGCTTCTATTCCTCTCTGGGGTACCACATATCCAAGGAACTTCCCGGAAGATACCCCAAAGGAACACTTGGTAGGGTTGAGCTTCATGCTATATTCTTCCAGGATCTCGAACGCCTCCTTCAAATGTGTTACGTGATCTTTTGCTTGTTTAGACTTCACGAGCATGTCGTCTATGTACACTTCCATCGTGTCTCCTATCTGTTCCTCGAACATCTTGTTTACCAGCCTTTGATATGTAGCTCCGGCGTTCTTGAGGCCAAAAGGCATGACTTTGTAGGAATATATCCCCTGGTTCGTTACGAACGCGGTCTTTTCTTGATCGGCGGGGTTCATCTGTATCTGGTGATATCCACTGAACGCGTCCATGAATGTTAGCATCTCATGTCCTGTCGTCGCGTCTACCATGGCGTCGATGTGAGGGAGCGGGAAGGAATCTTTAGGGAAGGCTTTGTTAAGATCCGTGAAATCGACGCATACTCTCCACTTTCCGTTCTTCTTCTGGACGACCACGACGTTGTCGAGCCAATCGGGATACTTTTCTTCTCGTATCTTGCCTGTTTTGAGGAGATTTTTGACTTCTTCGTCTACAACTTTGTTGCGTTCGGGAGAGAATTTCCTCCTCTTCTTCTTGATTGGGGTGACTTTTGGATCAACGTTGAGCTTGTGGAGCATCACGTCTGGAGATATGACTGTCATGTCTTCGTGGCGCCACGCGAAGCATTTGGCCTTTGATTTCAGGAACGCTATCAATTCGTCTCTAACTTCTCTGGGGACGTCGATCCCTATCTTTACGGTTCTTCCGGGTTTGTAATCATCGATAAACACGTCTTCTAACTCAGGACACTTCGGCTTTACGTACTTAGTTGGCGTCTGTTTGTAGCGAAATTATCAACGAGATGATAACTAAGCAATTGTAGGGAAAAGATCAAAGAGAACGGTATAATCTTAGCACTAAGAGAACGAGACGAGAGAATAAGGTTGAAACTTGAACTTCCTTGTGGTATTGATATTACGGCGTAGCGTGAGATGAATACAAAAGGTTAGCGTTAACCTTTATATAGGTTAACCCTAGGATCCTACTAAGGAAATAAGATCTTTTTCTTTTCCTTCTATCTTCTAACAATATAATAAATATGGTAAAAGATATTCTTTTATCTTATCTTTTACCATTTACATGAATATAATACAGAACAAGGTAACTAAGTGGCGGCTGACATAATTCCCATAGCTGAACGACGTGCTCTTCCTTATAACGTCACGTCGACGCCATCCTTCGTTCTTCACGTCGCGTCGCTTCTATCCTTCTACGCGTAGCTCCTTACCGTTCCATAGTCGTCTTATTTTTAGGCACAAACAATACCCCTAAGGCGTCTTACAGGGTGTAATATCAAGAAGAGCTGGGAGACGCCTTCTTTCTTTGCAGAATACATCTTCAAAGTTACTGGAACGCGTTGATGATAACGTCATCAAAATTATCGACATCGTCGTTAATCTTCGATCAGGATTTTTCTTCAATTCTTAACACGTGCCGGGGGAGAAGCTTTGTTTCCTGTGCCGGGAACGTCGAAACGCAACGGCTAGTTTTCCCAATGACTATAATGCCGTTGAATACTCCTTGATTCTCGTGACCTTCTCTGGCTATATAATGGGTGAATCTCCAATCTCATTTACTTTTCTGCTCCCATCTGATTACTCACTATCGTCTTCTTGCTTCCTCTTTACTTTGATCCGAACTTTCTTGCTCATTCTTTCTCTTCGTACCTTCTTCCAAACTTCTTCTTATTACTTCCAGATGGCCTCCTTCTACGTTCCTAAGTTTATCTTGAAGGGCTCCGACTGTAAATCAACAGAGGTACGTGATGTTGAAAGGTTACGGTCTCTGGCGAATCTTGGTCCTGAGGTGGAGATCGAGATACCTCTTCCCGGGGTATTTGCTGATGCGCACCGGCCGGGATGGATTGCGGTGACCGAGTATCCTTTTCTTACTGGCCATCGCTTTCCTTTCTTGCCGTTGGTCAAGGCGTTCATGGTCGCTTTGGGGGTTGTAGTGGGGCAGCTCCTGCCAAGCGTTTGGAGGATCTTTGGTGCTTTAGACGACGTGGTGGAGAAACATGGCGTCGATCTAGCCGTCGAGGATATCGCTTATTCTTTCAACGTCCAAACGAAGACGGTGGGAAGAGTAGGCCTTAAGTCTAGGCCGAAGGCGCCTAAGATTGCGATCGAGGGGAGTCAGGCCGATCGTCACTGGGCCGAATACTTTTACTTTGTGAAGAAGTCTTCACTTGGCGAAGACTGTGCTTGGTTGGATGACTGCTGGAATCCTACAGGTAAACATTGATTTCTTCAAAACTCGCACTATGTGTTCAAGGCCTGGGTCTTATTTTTTCTTCCTTTATGTAGTGAATACGGATGCTATTATAGTAAGGCGAGAGACCCAGATGGTCATCGATAGGCTTCTTGCCATTCTTGAAGCGGATCGGACTTTCCATGCTCATGACGGGGAAGGGCGTCGAATTGCTTCCGTACTCCCGGCAGGTAACGCGTTCGTTCTTCTGAGTTTTACTCGGTTCTTCTTTCTTTTTGCTCATGATTCTTATACGTGTGCTTTTGGTTCTTTCAGTTTCTGCGGATTTATCTCGCGTCCGTGGTGGAGGGTTGTTCGCGTTGGCTTTGGTAGCGTCACGTAAAAGGAGTCGCGCCGAGGAGATGGCGGCTTCAGGGACTACGCTTCAGGCCATCCCTATGATTTCTTTGCTTTCATCCCCGTCTCCTTCGTCTACTCCGGCGAAGAGATCGCGTAAGGGCAAAGAGAAGGTAGTCGAGAAGGTGGACTTTGGCTATGAGTCTGTAGACGACTTTCCGGGGGTGATTTCTCGTGCGATCGCGTCTGGGAGATCGTTTATCCCTGCCATGAAACAATTTCAAAATCCTCCTTCCCTTGATTACTACTTGTCGAGTGAAATTGAGGCCGTGATGGGCGATTCTCTAGCGGCGCAGTGGCAGGTATGTTTCAATTTGAATTTCTTTCTTTTTACTGGAGCTTTTGTTCTCGCTCTCTGTAATATACGTACTTGAACGTCTTCTTCCTATAGGCTCTTCAAGCTTCTTTATGCGCATATGGGCGCTTCTCTGATTTCGTTGATCGGACGAGGTTTATGGAGGCTAAACAATCGGCCGACGAGATAAAGATTAAGGAGCTTACGTCGTTGGTTGAGGCGTCACAGAAGGCGGAGAACGAGGCGAAGGAGAAGGTGGAGGCAGAGTCCAAGCTTCCTGAAGATCTTTCTGGGCAAGTCAAGGATCTTCAAGCCAAGATTGGTGCTTTGGAGATTGAGAAGGCCCGGGTGAAGTTGAGGTTGGCTTCCGACCTCAAGAATGTTGCGGAGTATTGGTCTTGGTTATCTCGCGTGGAGGTCATCGAGGAGTATGCTGCTGGTCGTACTCATGGATGGGACCCGGTGAAGGAGCGGAGGGAATTCAACAACGCGTACCCGGAGCGTCTCGAGGGCGTTGAAGTGGGACCTACGCCGATGAAGCCTCCGGTTGAGCCCCATATTGAAGAAGATGTTGCTCCTCATCTCAACGAGGTTGATCCAAACGACGGCGTCGATGACGATGAAGGCGACGGCGAGGATGTCGTCGCGGAGGATTCTGAGGAGGAGAAGGATGCTTATGAATATGAATACGGCGATCCTTCTTCTAGCGACGAATCTTCTTGATTTTCTTTCTTTGAATCTTTTTTTGTACATTTTTACATGTACGTGTAGCTTTTTCTCTCTCTTTCTTTTGTAAAAAGAATTTTGCCTTTTTATGATGGGCTATTTATCGAAGCCTCCGATCTCTGTTACTCTCCAAATTCTGACGTAACAGGCTTTCACTCCTAGCTCTCTTGCGACGGCATGTATTAACGCGTCGTCGGTTTCTTATGACGTTTATACGTTCCTTTGGGAAGTTCTTTTCCTTTGTTACGTATCTCTACCCCTTTTGGTAGGTTTGATCTGAGCTTCTTGTAGGCTTAGTTTAAAGCTACCAAAGAAGTTTTGTATACTTTTAACTTGATATACCTTGTTGTTCCTTTTTTTTTTACTAATCTCGCGAACGCGTAAAGCTTTCTTTCGGCTTTCTGATCTTTTTGTATGGTACTTCATGTTCGTGACTTGGGTGCTTGATATGTGCTTATTGGCTTCGATCGAGAGATGTGGTCAATGCGACTTACTTTAGCTTATTTGCCGACTTACATGAGGTTTGGGTCCAGCATTTCCTCCGAACCCAGAAGCGAGTGGCGGACGTAGGTCAGCGTGTGATTTTGATCAGCTTGTGACGTTACCCCTTACTTTAAAGGTGGATTCGTTGCCTCACGCTAGTGTTTACGTCGACGTCGAACTCTTTTAATCGACGGGCCTATTCATCGTGTAAGTCGTCCGTTTTCTTGAGTATTAGGACTTACGATGCCGGTGGACGCGTCCCTGCCGGTTTGGCGAATTGCCCGTGGATTCATGACTCTCAGAGGGGCCGTGGAAGGCGTGAATACGCGTCTTGGAGATGGGTGGTGACGATAGGTTTCCCTTCTTCCCCAGAGCACCATGCCGGTTTCGTAAGGTACCGGGCTTCAATCCCTATGACCATTCCCACACGTCGCTAATGATCATAGGAAGCTTCGACTTGGGCACGGCGGTTCGGCTAACGTTGGCTATGCTTAGATGGAGCCTTGAACGAATAGACTAACGAAATTCACCCCCGGCGCGGATTTTCGCCGCGGCCTTTTGAGCTTGGGTGTTACATCAGAGACAGAGAGCAAGTACTTTGAAAATAAAACATCTCTTATCATGCTTGAACACATCGGGGAAGGAAAAAAAAAAGGTATACTCATATATTGAAAACATGCATCATGAAGACAAGACCACTACGTAGACGTCGACCCCTTTGTCGCCACGACCCCTTGTCGTTTTGACGCTAAGACAACTATTCTACCTTATTATAAAGAAAAACTTCAGGAAAGGGAAAAAAGGACTGTTCTTAATCATGAAAATGAAAGGGAAATAAGGTCGAGAAGGATCTCGGAAGACTCTTGTGCTTTCTTTAGGATTACGGAGGGTGATGCTTTAGGAACATGTTGCTTAGATCGTTTCTTGTTACTTGGATCTTTTGATGCTTGGTATCTTGGTGAAACACTTTAGATCGTCGCACTTCATATTTTGATTGCTATGCTTTCTTTTCTTTCCTCGGCGACGCTTTGGTTGCTTCCTTCATTCCGATATCGTAGCATTCTCTAGCAACTTGAGTTTCTCCTATGATCTCTTGCGTCCCCCATGGCGATGGGAATTTTAGGGACTGATGGAATGTTCACGGGACTGCTCTCATGCCGTGCAGCCATGGTCTTCCCAGGATCACGTTGTATGGCGATTCAAGCTCCATTACGGCGAATTTAGCCCGCGTATTAATACCCCTAGCGTAGGTTGATAGCGTAATTTCCCCTATCATCTCTGTCACTTCGCCGCTGAAACCTAGTAGTGGTACGCATCTCCTGGTCACGTTGCTAAGGGATAACCCTAATTCTTTCAGGGCGGCCGTAGTGATGATGTTGGCCGAGCTACCATTGTCCACAAGGATTCTCTTAACGAGGTGGTTACTAATAGTGAGAGAGATTACTAACCCGTCGTGATGCTCCATCGTCGCGTTCGAATCTTCGAACATGATAAGCTGCTTGCTTCGGGTTGGGCGTACTTGATAGACTTTCGTCGCGTTACTCTCGTCTCCTAGAATTTTGATACTTTTCTTTTCCGTCGTAGATGCATATCTGCTTGCTGAAGGTCCTCCGATGATGGAATGAATGGTACGAGCGTGGTGAGCTGGAGGTGGAGGTGGAGTGGGAGACTTTCTTTCTTTCTTTATCCCTTCGAGGGCGTTCTTTCCTTCTTTGGAGAGTAAATCTTTCAGGTCTCCTCTCTTTAGCAGCCTCATCACTTCTTTTCTAAAGGTGTAGCATCCATCCGTCGTGTGAACTGTATCATTGTGGAATTCGCAATACCCCTTGCCCGTTCCAGGTCTCCTTCCAGGGTTTTGCTTTCTTGGCCATTGCACGTCGCGTAACCCTTCCATTGCGCTCATGACGCGTAGGGCGTCGGTCTTCATGGAGATTCCTCTCTCTACGACGTAGTTGCTTTCTACCTCGCTCATAGTATGTACCGCTTGGGGTTCTCGTTGGAAAGGTTTGTTTTTTTTATCATTGCGTCCTCCCTGTTCCTGGTGCCTATCGGTATATCGACGTTGGGGAAAATTCCTTCGCAGAGGGGTCCGCCTCCGTGGAGATCTGGCAACCTTTTCGTTGTATTGCTTCAAGTCCTCTTCCAATCTTATTGCTTGCATGGCCCTTTCCCTCGTTATTTCGAACGATTCGGTGCACATCTTTGTCAGTTCTTTATACAAGTCGCTATCTTTGGGGAGGGCACGTCTGAACGCGTCGGAGGCGGTAGCTTCCGTGCAACTTGGGATTGTGACTTTCTCATCGTTGAAACGTTTGAGGAATTCTCTTATGGTTTCGCCTTTGCTCATGCGCGTGTTATGGAGGTCTGATGGCTGCTTTGGAAAGAGCTTGCTACTGGCGAATTGTAAGCTGAATTGGTTGGAGAGCTTGGCGTAGGACGAGATGGACTGGGACTGAGTTGCCTTGGTCTTCGATGGTCCTTGCGAGTCTCTTTGTACTGGAGCTTGCATGAGTCGGCGGTCCTCCTAAGACGGTGAGAGATTCTCCTTGGGGTAGCATCGAAGACGTCATGGCTTCCTGCGAAAAAGAGGTTCCCTTTATGTGGAAAGACGACACCTTTTTTGATCTAGCCCCACGGTGGGCGCCAATTGTTTGTAGCGAAAATATCAATGAGATGATAACTAAGCAATTGTAGGGAAAAGATCAAAGAGAACGGTATAATCTTAGCACTAAGAGAACGAGACGAGAGAATAAGGTTGAAACTTGAACTTCCTTGTGGTATTGATATTACGGCGTAGCGTGAGATGATTACAAAAGGTTAGCGTTAACCTTTATATAGGTTAACCCTAGGATCCTACTAAGGAAATAAGATGTTTTTATTTTCCTTCTATCTTCTATAGATATAATAAATATGGTAAAAGATATTCTTTTATCTTATCTTTTACGATTTACATGAATATAATACAAAACAAGGTAACTAAGTGGCGGCTGACCTAATTCCCATAGCTGAACGACGTGCTCTTCCTTATAACGTCACGTCGACGCCATCCTTCGTTCTTCACGTCGCGTCGCTTCTATGCTTCTATGCATAGCTCCTTAGCGTTCCATAGTCGTCGTATTTTTAGGCACAAACAGCGTCTATACCTGAAATTCTTTTACTTCGTTCTTTTTTATCTCTGGCGTCGTGATCCCTTTCATCCCGATTCGATAGCATTCTTTGGCCGTGTAGGGTTCGCCTTTAACTTCGCGTACTCCCCAAGGCGTCGGGAACTTCAGGGATTGGTGATACGTAGACGGAACTTCTCGCATATCATGGATCCAGGGTCTTCCTAAGATGGCGTTATATGGTGATTCTGCTTCCATCACGGAAAATCTGGTTGGGAGATTGACGTCTTGGGTCGTCGTCTCGAGGGTGATTTCTCCTAACATCTTGGCAATTTCTCCGCTGAAGCCTTTCAAACGGATACGCTTCCCGACGACATCGTCGACTGAAAGTCCGAGTTCAAGAACAGCGGAGAGGGTGATGATGTTAGTCGAACTTCCGTTATCTACTAGGATTCTTTTCACGTTGCAATTCCGAATCACCACGGAGATCACCAGGCTATCGTGATGCTTGATTCTGTCATCTGGGTCTTCGAACGTGATAGGCAGATCACGATTTGCTGCTCTGGTGTGGCGAGTTGGCACGGAATCATCTTGTCCTTCGATAGTCCTCGCGAGCCTTTTAGCGTCGGAGGTTGTACGGGGCGGTTGGCCTCCTAACACGGTGAAGGCTTTGTCTCGAATATTTTCGATCGATCTGGAATTTTTCATGGTTTCTGCGGGAGAGGTTGTTCTCTTCGTATGCAAAGACGACACCTTTTTTATCTTGCCCCACGGTGGGCGCCAATTGTTTGTAGCGAAATTACCTACGAGAAGATAACTAAGCAATTGTAGGGAAAAGATAAAAGAATACGGTATAATCTCAACACTCAAGAACAAAGTAGGAAATTAGGGTTGAAGCTTGAACTTGGTATATTACTCGAATGGTGGCTCTATCATTACAAAGTGGGCGTCAGCCTCTATATATAGGCTAACCCTAATGATATCTTTAAGGAAAATCGAATCTTATCTTTTCCTTCTATCTAATAACGATATAATAAATAAGGTAAAAGATATTATTTCTCGTATCTTTTACCAATTACAATAATATTCGATGGAATAAGATAAAATATGCTCGGCCGACCTAATCCTTAAGAAGAACGAGATCTTTGCCACGTCTCGTCACGTCGACGACATCTTCCTTTCGTCTCATCACGTCGACGACATCCTTCTACGCGTAGCTTACCACGCGTTCCTTACTCGTCGTATTTTTAGGCACAAACAACGATTATATCATAACGGCTTACTTTCTTAACTTACCAACTTAACTGTTTGTTTAGAGTTGAAGGGATGCAAAAGGTTTTGAAAGATATTATTGGTTCTAGCAGAGGGGGCTTTAACGGAGTGATCGTATGGATCCATCATTCAGTACTCCTTCAGATTGATTCAATTAGGGCGAGCATGAACATGTCCCTCTCCAAACGACCAACTGATTTTGATTATCCAAACATGCATCCGCTTGGAAGGGCTATTTTTTCTTGACTATTCTACAAAGTGTCAGACAAGTGTTTTGATCATTTGTTGGCTACTTATGAGATGTTACAGTCGGGGGATTATCCTCAAGAATGCACCGGCAATTGGGTGAGGAACTGTCTTGGGTTGTCGCGCGTCCATCAAATTGCACACGCCATCATTGCAAACACACCCCTGATTGAGGATGACATTCACCCGTTCTGGAGGGATTTGTATTGGGACGACACTCCTGAAACAGAAGACGACCCGAATCTGAAGGTCCGAATGAACATTATAGAGTTGCGACTCCATGAAATGTTCACCAAGTTGGAACATGGAACCCTGAAGAAAAGCACGGGATACCAGCTAGGTGAGTTGTATCAGGACTTGGAGCATCATGAACTAACTAACTTGAAAGAACCGACAAATGTGAAAAGAAAAGGCATGCCAAAGGGTGCAAATAACAAGAATAAGGAGGAGGATGACACTGAAAATGACAAGGAGGATGACATAGAACAAGAAGATATGGAGCAGTATGGCAAAGAAGAAATCAAAAGGAAAGAAGAAATCAAGCGGTACAGGAGCAAGACGGCCAGGTCGTCCTAAAAAGGAGGAGGATGACAGTGAAAATGACAAGGAGGAATCGAGAGAGAAGAGTTATTTTGAGCACAAACAAGAAGAGTTGGAGCAGTATGAGAAGAAGGAGGCAAAGAAGAAATCAAAGGGGAAGAAGAAGGCAAACAATACAGGAGCAAAACGACCAGGTCGTCCTAGAAAGCAAACAACGGCGTGAGCTGGTAACCAAGCTGCTTGAGAACCGAGATTTGTACGAGCCTATTCGTCGCCGTCTTCGTCCGGGTACTTAGGAGGATCTTATTCTCCAAGTTAACCATTGCAGAAGCCCTTGTTCGGTACTATACTGGCTGCACTTCCCACTGATGGGCTTAGTGTTTGCCACCCTATACCAAGTTGGCCTCGTGTTATTGTGTTGGGATGCTCCGACCTTTTTCTTACCTCTAAGGTGTAGAACAGAAAACGTTGATCCTCCACTATAGATTTGCGGCATGGAACACGTAGGCAACCGTGACCACTTCATACCGGTAAAGTAGACAATTTTACTTGATAGTTATGTAATCATAGTTTTTTGTTTAATATCTAAAGTCGCTTGTGTTTATATAGGTGGCGTTGATGGTTGGTTCGCCACTACCGCATACTCCCGGTTCGTGGAAGAAACACGTAGATCCCAACATTCAATGGTGGGAAGAAACATTTGCGGACAATTTGAGGATGTATCGAGAGTACCGCATTTCAAATGGTCGGGCACCAGATCCATTCATGTAAAAAGGAGGGACCGAACCCGTTGACATATCTGACTGAGTGAGATTGTCATGTAATAATTAGAAGACGCTTTTTACTTTGTAATGTTCAATCTCAGCTATATACATTTATTATTTCGTATCTTAAAATCATATGCTAGCCTAATCTCGGTAGTAATATTAGAAGACGTTGAAATATTACTGTTTTGGAACGGTAACATTCCAACGGCCGGAATCTCACCTATATACAGTTTATTATTTCGTATCTTACATTTTCGAATGCCTTAGTTTTTAATGTTTCGTATTTGTTATTTTGGTAGTAGTGTAATTGTGCTTTATATAACAATGAATGGATCAGATTGCATTGGAATTTCTTAACACGTTCGAGAGACAAACAAGCGACAATGGAACACTTATACAAATTAGTGTTATTAGGCATATAAAGTGCGTATAAGGTCTCCCCGTCACAAAAAGTGGCTCGAAAATACGCAAAAACGCTAAAAGGCATTAATGGGCCTTAAGGCCTTTTAAGGTCCAATAAGGCGGAACGATGCCCAAACGACGTCGGAATGCAATGAAACTTGTTTTCAATGCATATAATATCTATTTAACCTTGTCGGTAACTTCAAGTCGAAATCTCGTACTCTTCAAGTAACACCTCCTTTGTAAACCTTTACTAGTCTTTCAATCCGAAATTGTTGCGATATGAAGGGTCTAGCACATCGATGTGGATTATGTTTGAAAAACTTATACAAATTAGTGTAATTAGGCATATAAAGTGCGAATAAGGTCTTCCCGTCACAAAATGTGGCTCGAAAATACGCAAAAATGCTAAAAGGCCTTAATGGGTGTTAAGGCCTTTTAAGTTCCAATAAGGCGGAAAACCTTGTCTGTAACTTCAAGTCGAAATCTCGTACTCTTCAAGTAACATCTCCTTTGTAAACCTTTACTAGTCTTTCAATCTTCGATATAGTTGCGATATGAAGGGTCTAGCACATTGATGTGGATTATGTTTGAAAACCTTATACAAATTAGTGTTATTAGGCATATAAAGTGCGTATAAGGTCTCCCCGTCACAAAAAGTGACTCGAAAATACGCAAAAACGCTAAAAGGCCTTAATGGGCCTTAAGGCCTTTTAAGGTCTAATAAGGCGGAACGATGCCCAAACGACGTCGGAATGCAATGAAACTTGTTTTCAATGCATATTATAGCTATTTAACCTTGTCGGTAACTTCAAGTCAAAATCTCGTACTCTTCAAGTAACACCTCCTTTGTAAACCTTTACTAGTCTTCCAATCTTCGAAATTGTTGCGATATGAAGGGTCTAGCACATTGATGTCGATTATGTTTGAAAAACTTATACAAATTAGTGTTATTAGGCATATAAAGTGCGTATAAGGTCTCCCCGTCACAAAAAGTGGCTCGAAAATACGCAAAAACGCTAAAAGGCCTTAATGGGCCTTGTTTGTAGCGAAATTACCTACGAGAAGATAACTAAGCAATTGTAGGGAAAAGATCAAAGAATATGGTATAATCTCAACACTCAAGAACAAGACAGGAAATTAGGGTTGAAACTTTAGCTTGGTATTACTCGAATGACAACTTAGATGATTACAAAGCAGGCGTTAGCCTTTATTTATAGGCTAACCCTAACAATATCTTTAAGGAAACGAGATCTTATCTTTTCCTTCTATCTAAATAACGATATAATAAACAAGGTAAAAGATATTCTCTACCGTATCTTTTACCATTTACAATAATATAATATAGAATAAGATAGAATACACTCGGCCGACCTAATCCTTGAGAAGAACGAGACCTTTGCCACGTCTCGTTACGTCGACGATATCTTCCTTTCACCTAGTCGCGTCGATGATGTCCTTCTACGCGTAGCTTCCACGCGTTCCACACTCGTCGTATTTTTAGGCACAAACAATACCCCTAAGGCGTCTTACAGGGCTTGACGTCTAGTAGAGCTGGGAAACGCCTTCTTTCATCATGGAATACGTCTTCATTACACCAGGAACGCGTTGATGATTACGTCACTTGAATTTTTATTATCGTCGTAGAGGTGTGATCGTCCTTCTTCTTCAATCATTTACATGTGGCAGGCGAGGAGCTTTGTTATCTGTGCCGATAACGTTCAATCACAACGGCTAGTTTTCCAACAGCTATAATGCCGTTAAACTTTCTCCCGTACTCTTCGCGATCTCTCGGGCTATATAAAGGGGAGATCTTCATTCTCTTCCTACTCCTTCTACAATTCATCTATTTTGATTATCTTTTTCTTTCTCGTTTACTTACGCTCAAAAAAGATCATCTGCTTCTCCTTTCTTCAGATCTCTTCTTCTAACTCTTAAAAAATGGCTTCTTTCTTTGTACCCAAGTTTATCTTGAAGGATTCCGACTGTAAGTCAACGGAGGCACGCGACGTCGAGAGATTGAGATCGTTGGCGAATCTCGGTCCCGAGGTGGAGATTGAGATACCTCCTCAAGGGGTATTTGCTGATGCACATCGGCCAGGGTGGATTGCGGTATACGAATACCCTTTCCTTACTGGTCACCGATTTCCTTTCTCTCCGTTGCCGAAGGCGTTCATGCTCGCTCTAGGAGTGGCCGTAGGGCAGCTTTTGCCGAGCGTTTGGAGGATTTTGGGCGCTTTGGACGACGTCAAGGAGAAACATAGCGTTGACCTTGTCGTCGACGATCTTGCTCATTCTTTTAACGTTCAGACCAGAACGGTTGGGAGGGTAGGTCTTAGATCAAGACCCAAAGCAGCCAAGACTGCTATTGAGGGGAGCCAGGCTGATCGTCATTGGGCCGACTTCTTTTATTATGTAAATAAATCGACTCTTGGTGAGGAATGCGCTTGGTTGATCGAGTGTTGGAATCCTTCGAGTGAGTTCGCCTTTTCTCTCTTTTGAATCTTTACTATACGCATCATTTCCGACGTCTTACTTTATCTTGTTCTTCTTTGTAGTTAATGCGGACGCTATCGTGGTGAGGCGAGAGACCAAGAAAGTCATCGCTAAACTTCTCGAGATTCCGGAGAGCGAACGAACCTTTCATGGTCACGATGGAGAAGGTCACCGCATTGTTTCTACGGCCTTGACAGGTAACGCATTCACGCTCTCTTACTTAGTTTTCCTCTTTCTTCTGTTCTGAGGGTTCTAACCCCTTCCTCTGTTGATCTTTTAGTGTCTGTGGGTCTTTCTCGCATTCGTAGCGGGGGGGAATCTGCGTCCTCTCTTATTGCGTCGCGGAAGAGGAGTCGTACTGGAGAGGGATCTGCTTCCGCGGTCCCTATTCATATTACGCCGATGATTTCTCTCATCTCATCTCCATCTCCTTCTTCAACTCCGGTGAAAAAGTCATGTAAGGGTAAGGAGAAGGTGGTTGAGAAGTTAAACTTTGACTACGAGACCGTGGACGACTTCCCAGGAGTTATTTCCCGTGTCGTCGCGTCTGGAAGGTCATTTTTTCCCGCCATGAAGCGTCTTCAGAATCCTCCGTCGCTGGATTATTATTTGCCGATGGAGACGGAAGACGTGATAGGAGAGGCGCTTGCTACGCAATGGCAGGTAGGTTTCCTTTGATTTTTATGTTGAATCTTCTGTCTTTGATTTTATTCTTACCTTTTTGTCTTCTTTCCTTTAGGCTTTTCAATCTTCGCTATGCGTCTATGGGCGCTTCTCCGATTTTGTCAATCGGGTGAAAGATATGGAGGTCAAGCAATCGGCCGACGAGGCGAAGATTAAGGAGCTTGAGTCGACAGTTGAGGCGTCGCGTAAGGCGGAGAGCGAGGCTCAAGAGAAGGTTACAGCGGCGCTTAAACTTCACGTTGATCTTGCCAAATAGGTCGAGAACTCGAAGGCAAGGATCGCTACTCTGGAGGACGAGGAGGCTAAGGTGGAGGAGAAGCTTGCTTCTGAGCTCAAGGAGGTGAAGCTTTATTGGTCCTGGCTTTCTCGTGTGGAAGTCATCGAACAGTATGCCGTTGGTAAATATCGCGGTTGGAATCCGGTGAAGGAACGGAAGGAGTTTGAGGAGGCGTTCCCGGAGCTTCCTGAAGGTGTCGACGTGGGACCTACACCTATGAATCCTCCGGCGAGACCCCATGTTATGGAGGATGACGTCCCTCATCTCGACGAGGTCGACCCTAACGATGGCGTCGAAGATGACGGAGATGCTGGTGAAGAAGACGTCGTGGAAGATACTGAAGACGAGGAAGGGGATGAACGCGAGTATGAGGACGGGGATGGTTCTCATCGAGTTCTTTTGAGTCTAACAGCGACTCTTCTTGATTTTCCGGGGTCGTTCTTCCCTTGGAGTTCTTTGTAAATTCATTTTTCTTTCCTTTTTTTACGTGTCGCCGTTCTTCGGGGCGTTTACTTGTAGATATCTCCATTCTCGCCCTTCATAATGGGCTTCTTATAATATAGTTACTTTATTTTGGAATTACTTACTTGTTGGTGAAGACGTCTTCAAGATCTTATGTGACTCGAATATGTCGTTGTATCTAGTCTTCCTTTTGTTGGTGACGGCGTACTCGTCCATACGTTACTCGAGTGACTTTTGGATCCTTTTTTCAAATCGATCTTTTATCTCGGGGGTGCTTCTTGATTTCTCGAGTACTCCCACCCGTTTTGGTAGGTTTGACCTAGGCTTCTTGTAGACTAGGTTAGAGCTATCAAAGACTCGTGGATTCTTCTTTACTTATTGTATGTCGTATTTTATTTCTTGCATCTTACGCGTCAATCTTCACGTTGCGGGCATCTTAGGAGTTTACCCCTTATCTGGTCTTCATCTCTTATGTACTTTGTTTTGGTGCGCGTGTCTTGTTTCGCGTGTGTGCAGAACCTTTGTCTTTTGACCTTCGTGATCTTCTACGCGTAGCTTATTTATGAGGACGTAGGGTTGGTTCTTTGGCTCCTACTTTATCTTTGTAGGGTGTGTGGTTTTCCCACCCCTGGTACGATACTTCGCTCGTAGTGAACGTGTTAGAAGATTTCGTTTACTTAATAAGATGGTATGGTCATTGCGGCTGCTTTAGTTACGTTGCCGACTTACATGAATGTTGGGTCCAGCATTTCCTCTGAACCCTGAAGCGAGTGGCGGACATAGGTCAGCGTGTGATTTTTATCAGCTTGTGACGTTACCCCTTACTTTTAAGGTGGGTCTGTTGCCTCACGCTAGCGTTTAGGTCGACGTCGAACTCTTTTAATTGACGAGCCTATTCATCGTGGGGCGTCCGATTTCTAGATTGTTAGGACTTACGATGCCGATGGACGCATCCCTGCCGGTTTGGCGTTTTGCCCGTGGATTCATGACTCTCAGAGGGGCCGTGGAAGGCGCGAGTACGCGTTCCTGGAGAGTGGTCGTGGCGATAGGTTTCCCTTCTTCGCTCAGAGGGCCGTGCCGGTTTCGTGAGGTGTCGGGCTTCATTCCCAATGAGAATTGCCACACGTCTCTAACAATCATGGGGAGCTTCGACTCGGGGTCGGCGGTTCGGATAACGTTTTCCACGCGTAGATGGAGCCTCGAACGCGTAGGCTAACGAAATTCCTCCCCGGCGCGGATTTTCGCCACGGCCTTATTAAGCTTGATGTTACGTCATAGACAGAGAGCAAGTAATTTGGAAATTGAACAACTCAGCATACTTTAACATGTCGGAGAAAAAGAGTGTATTCATATATTAATAAAGAAAATGCATCACGAACTGACAAACTTCGACTTCTACGCTTACCCCTAGTCGTCGCGACCCCTTGTCGCACCGACGCTAAGATAACGATGCTAAATTTATTGAGACTCTTGAAAGAAACTAATCCTACTTATGCAAGAAAGAACATAAAGGAAATAACGCTAGGAAACTCGGAAGCTCTTATTACTTCTTTAGGCTTATGGCGGATGGTGTTTCAGAAACATGTAGGTTGGGTTGTTGCTCTTTGTTTGGATCTTTTGCTCGTAGTTACTTGGCGTATTAGTATTCCTTTGCTTGTTCAACTCTGTTCTTCCCATTGCGTCGGGGATTGACTTTCCACCCCTAGCTTTTTCTTTGCGATTCCTTGATTGCTATGTTTTCTTTTCTTTATCCACCGATGCCTTAGTGGCTTTTTTCATCCCAGTGATGTAGCACTCTCTCGCGACTTAAAGCCCGCCTTTGATTTCTTGAATCCCCCATGGAAATGGGAATTTCAAGGATTGGTGATACGTTGAGGGTATAGCTTGCATGTCGTGCAACCAAGGTCTTCCCGGGATAATATTGTAGGGTGACTCGATCTCCATTACTGCAAACTTGGCTTGCATATTAATACCTCTTGCGTATGTTGCCAACGTGATCTCTCCCAACATGCCTGCCACTTCGCCACTGAACCCCACTAGAGGGACATGCTTCTTTATGACGTCGTCTTTGGATAGTTCGAGTTCCTTTATGGCGGACGCAGTGACGATGTTGGCGGAGCTCCCGTTGTCTATGAGAATCCTCTTGACTAGGCAATTGCTAACCGTGAGGGAGATGACTAACCCGTCGTGATGCTCCACCGTCTCGTTTGGCTCTTCGAACGTGATTGGGTAATTCCTTCTGATAGGGCAAATTTGGTAAACCCTTGTCATGTCGCTGTCGTCGCGTAGGATCTTGATATTCCTTCTGGCGGAGGACGCGGTATAGCCACTCGTGGAAGAGCCTCCAATGATGGTGTGTATAGTCCGGGTATGACTTGACGGAGGTGGAGGTGGAGTTGGGGACTTCCTAAACGTCTGCGCACGGAACGGTCAAATTTCACCAGCCAAAATCCAAGCTATAAAACGGGGGCCAACTCTACCCCCAATTCCCCAATCTCACCATTTCTCTCTTAACCTCACCAATCTCACCATTTGTGTCTTACAGTTCATCAACAAGCAATGCTCTTTTTTATTGTCAATGTGATCGACCAGCGTTAATAAGGAGTTCTGAAGGACGAAGAAACCTCGCTCGAAGGTTCTGGACATGCGCTAGTACTGGTGGTTACATTTGTGACTTATGCGAGTGGATCGATCCACGACACCCTGATTACTCCTTAGGTGCAATAAGAGACCTACTCTCCAAGATACGTATGTTAGAGGAGGAAAATGCCAATCTTAAGGCGACCCTGGCTGCCAATCGTTAGTTAAGTCGTTGTTGTAATCGTTAGTTAAGTGGTTGTTTTAATCGTTAGTCTTGTCGTTGTTGTAATCGTTAGTTAAGTGGTTGTTGTAATCGTTAGTTAAGTCGTTGTTGTAATCGTTAGTTAAGTCTATATTGACTTGAAAACGAAGTATAAATCCGAAGTAAACAAGCATAGGACTAGACAAAGAGATGGTGAGGAGGGCCAACCTATTAAGATCCCTGAACTGAAGATTGGTTTCGGTGTTCGGAGTCAGCGAAATATATGAACTAATAGGAGTTTGGAAACTGGTTATTAGTTGGTACATATCGTTGACTCCGAACATCGAAACCAATCATCGGTTTAGGGATCTTAATAGGTTGGTCTTCCTCACCATCTCTTTGTGTAGTGCTATGCTTGTTTACTTCAGATTTATATTTCGTTTTCAAGTCAATATAGTTTTTCAAGTCTTGTTGTTATAAATTGTAGTTTTTCAAGTCTTGTTTTCAAGTCAATATACCTTATTTGTTTTCGACATTAAAACAAGAAAAACATCAAAATTAAGACCATCAATCATACATAAAACATGGTGTATCTAACATGCAATCCATCAAACAAAAACATAAGTGCAGCGTCTAATCCTGAGTCTCCTGAGTATAAGGTGGAGCATCTCCCCGAGGCACATCATCCTGAGTCATATCATCCTGAGACGCATCCTCCTGAGTCGTATCATCCTGAGTGCCACATCCACTCCCCTGGCCTCTCTCGTGAACAGAATCTCGGAAAACACGAGGTGGTGGTGCCATCTGCGATGCACGTGGGGGAGATGGTGCCAAAGGTGCCTGAGGTGCCTCTAAGACTTCAAGCCAGCCACGAATCACCTCTTCAGTGTTCCAAGGTCGATCCGAGATACGGGTGTCTAGAAAAGAGTGCATCAAGGCTTGAAGGATCTGACAACGCTGTAAACAAAACGTAAATTTAATCGTTAGTTAAGGTCTAAAGCTATGTTTTGTAGAAACTTTATAAAATTATAACATACCGCAAATGCATCGATATGCACTGGGGTATATCCATAGCGAGGCGGGCGATCATGTCTCCCAGAGGATGGATCGACGATGGGATGTGAGAACTCGTCCAACCAATCCAAATAGTCATCAGCCATCTTTCATGCTGGCTCTGCAACCGGCCCATCCAGATCGATCAGAGGCCTCGGCTCTGCGTCCCATGCTCCTAGAAGCTCAGCTGGATAAACGACCTCATAATTAGAGATACCCCTGGACCGAACCCATGACACCGGCTGAATGGGAGGGTCGGGAACGGGCTGAGCCCGCCCAAACTGCCACAAGACTCTGCTAGGGTTATAGGCCTCATGAAATTTTCAGATACTCAATACGCCCTCAAATCTCGTAGGATAAACCTCTGGTGAGTTAAAGTCCAAACCTCTCCATGGCTGCCAGTTAACCTGAAACAAATAACAAGCCAAATTAGACACATACTAAAATAATGAAATAAAAAATATACGAAATTAAATCCAAACCTGCTCATATCTCATGTTGTCGAGCATGCGACGGATGGCAACCAAACGCCCACTATCTGAGCTAAGTGGTGTGTAAAATCCTGCAGCAGCTTCTCCATGGGCGAATGTAGGGTTCGTGACAAAGTGATCACAAAAATGAGGAAAGTATGCCCAGATCCAGCATTACATATAAACAATTACACATTATTAGTAAAACTATGTGAATAGTTAAAAGTTATTCACCAAGACGTTAAAGACAAGATCTTACCCTCAGAAGAATCCCACATGAAGCAATCCCGCACGCCTCGACTCTAGATGCATACCCTAAATTGCGATACACTAACGCAAGTATGCCGGCTCCCCATGCAATGTCCCATGTATGCTCATGGTTGATAACAAGCTTTGCGTACTGGACCTTGACACCCTTTGTCGACCTGTCCACCAAGACAGTCGAGCCCAAAAGCAAAAGGAGATAGATAGTGGCAATGTGACTCTCATTCCTGACTGGTGCAGCATACAAAACTTTCAACCAATCATTGAGGGCCTTCAAATGAATGCCACCTTTACTATAACATATCTTCATGTCCTCAGCCGCCTGATCCATAGCAACCCCAAGCAGAGCATAAATCTCATCATCTGTCATAGGTGAATTGCAGCTACGACCATGTATACGGACTCCGAGGATCTGCATCACGTCATGTAGGCATATGGTCATCTCATCAAATGGCATGTGGAAAGTGTTGGTCTCAGGGTGCCACCTCTCCACAAAAGCAGAAATCAATGCAGCATCGATCAGAGACGCTATGCCCACTCGGCGAAGCTCTGTCAGTCCAGAACGCTCAGCAAGCCTGAACCATGTACCCTCCTCAGCTGAAATATGAGGCTCATAATCATGAACCTGTGCAGATCTGTAGTGTATCCTCAGGAGCTTCCTAGCCTAAATAAGTACAGAAAAACAATAACTCAGATTAGTAAATATGAAACATTAAGTTATATAAGCATTCAGATCAATGTTATTGAACATACCGGATCTAACGGAGCCACATCAGCCTCGGGCTCATCCTCGGGGTCATCCTCTGGCTGCTCAGCAGCAACAGCCTGAGGTGGCTGAGCATCTGCTACTCGTCGTCTCTGCCTGGGACGACGACCACCTCTAACTGGAGCGGCAACCTCCTCAACAACAGCCTCCTCAGCGGCAGCCTGCTCAGCATCTCCCTCAGCAGCAGCTCCCTCAGCATCAGCACCCTCACCATCAACTCCCTCATCAGCACCCTCCTGGCCTCTCCCTCTGCCTCTCCCTCTGCCACCACCTCGGCCTCTGCCTCGGCCTACAGCTCCCCCCGCCGGCCACGCCTCCTAACCTGCACTGGAGGCACCAATGGTACATCGGGAGGGGGCCCTGGAAGAGGACCACGCGACCATATATATCTCGCTATATGCGTCTCATATGAATACAGTAGGTGAGGAGCACGTGGACGAAAAATGTCCTGCATCGACTCCCCGAGCCAAGGAAAATATGTGGGACGAGCATGGTCATCTTCGTCTAAATCTCCCGACACTGGCTCTGAAGATGCGACTGGCTCTGCAGATGCGACCGTAGGTGGAGAAGATGTCGAGGCTGCTGCATATGACACTGGAGGTAAATCCTGCTCTGTATGATCTGAAGTGGGAGGGACAGCATCCTGAAACAGAGGTGCGTCGCTGATATCATAGTCATCTGTGGTCACCTCCATGTCTGTAGGCATCTGCGTCTCTAATGGAGTGGGATCAATGGGGTCGAATGTAGTAAGATATCGACCAGGATAATCTACGTCGACATTAAAATCTCTTGTCTGTCCATCTATCTCCATATGCTCACCATCTATCTCATGCTGCTGCTGTGCCTCGTCGTACTCATCCTCTGGCTCACGACGATCACGAATCCTACTGGTTGTCATGTCTAAAACGAGGCTATCATGGAATAGTCGCACACCGGATGCCACATCATGACGACGTGGGAGCCGTTCGGGTACTGGTGCTGGCATCGTATTGCCAGTCTGATCCATGACGGCTTGTATAGTCTACATGTTTTTACATTTTTAGTATGACTAATTCAGACTAAAATATTCGGAAATATTTTGCAACTTCATAATCAAATTCGATTCTTTATATCTAACTAAAATTTTTAATAGGAATGCTTAGAAACTTACCAATTAAGTCATAACTAATTATGACTGTTAAGTTTCTAATACTTAATTCATAATTACTAAAAAATCATAATCACTACTAATACGAATTCTTACAAATTATTAACAATTCATACCGAATGGTCATCGTCGTCTTAATAATTACAATTAATTATGAATCCTAAAGGCCCCGAATATCTATTACATTATTTACGAAATTATATAATAAACACAACAATTACTAACTAACATTAACGTTTCATAATTATTAATAAAAAATAAACGATGCCTAACTATTCAATTTCCAAAATTAAATACGATTAAAATTTTTAAAAAGCGGGTTTAGAAATTACATACCGAATGAAGCTCGTGCGGTGTCTCGAAAGCCGGATCCGTAGTCATCGACGCCGGAACCCGAGTCGCCGGAACCCGACCAGTCGCCCGTGCCCGCGTCGCCGGAACAGTCGCCGGAGCCGGAGCCAGAGCTGTCGCCGTAGCCAAATTTACCGCTGCAACCGCCAATCGAGTCGGATACCGCCTCCCGCCGCCATCCACCAAGGTTTCATCATCGGGAAAGGTCGCCGGAGGTGGCTCCGTCGTCACGGAGGTCACCGGAGGTGTAGGGATCGGGACGGAAACGATATCGTCGGGAGCGGAAGAATGAGGTCGTTGAGAATCCATTGACGGAATTGTGTTTAGAGGAGGGAAACGGAGAAAAAGAGTACGGCGCCGTCCGAAGAGAAAACAGAGAAGAAGAGAGAAAGAAGGAAGAAGAAGAAGCTGCGCATTAGGGTTTAAAGACCCTGTGCGCAGTTCTTTTGTGCTCAGCGCACAACGTTTCGGATTCCCGAAGTTGTGCGCTGAACGTTTGCGCATTACTTTTTATGTGCGCTGGTGTCCTGCGCACGAGTTTGTCAGCCATTGCCAGAATTTTCAAATTTATCCCGAAAATACCCCTGTGCGCAATACAACAGCGCACCAAGCTATGCGCATAACTTATGCGCACATACAATCAGGCGTATTCCGTTAGTGTCCCTTAAGTAGGGCTGTCATTTTGGATCCGGTCCGTGGACTTTATCCGGTCCATTTAAAATAAATAGTTTAATCCACTGGATTTCGATCCATCAGATCCGGATCGGACCAGACCAGTCCGGATCGGACCAAACCAGTCCGGATCGATCCATTTAAAACCTAGCATTTCTTCACCTCCACCGCTGTAAGGTTCTGCTTCAAAATTCCTCACCTCTACCATTGTCCTTCTTTCTCGCAATTCTTCGACAGTCCAGCGAGCACCTTCTTCTTCAAATCAGAGACGGAAAAGCACTTAAAACGCAGCGTATCGCCCAGGTCAGACTCGGCTTTGTGCATAAGCTTCACTCGCTCCCTGTTAAGAAGCTGTGACGAGTTTTCCAATGATCCGGACGAATCGTCATCAGAATCAGAGGACAAGCTCATCTTCTAGCTCGGAATGTAGTTCTGAAGCATATCGGCAACGTCCTTGATTCGGCTTTCAGCTTTTAAAGCGAGCTCGTAGCGTGGAGAGAGACTCAGTGCTGAGTCGAGTAGGAACAGAGCTGAGTTAATGTCCACCGCGTCACGAGTTGAGATCCGAAATTTCGCCTCTTTCACATGCTTGTCCAGGGATCCGGTCCGAATCTGATCCGGATCTGTGAGTTGAATGTTAAAAGCTGAAACCGTCACAGAGTCTAGCGGTCGTTGGCTACTTGTCTTGAGTTTTGCAAATCAAAAGCGTTAGCGGTTTTATATTGGGATTCGGAACGCCGGTAACCGTCACAATACGGGGCGTTTTCAGAATTAAGGAAAGAGATTATAATCTCGACTCCGTTCAAGTTCGACCGTTCGCATTCGGTAGTGGTTCGATAGGTTTCTTCTTACCTTAATTCTGTTTTACTTATTGTATTTTATACAAATTATATGTTGTAGAAATATAGGTTCCTACAATCTTAAATCTGAAAAAAAAAATTACCTATGTTTCTACGACTAATAAATTTATTTCTTTGAGTAAACAAGTTAAGGCGAAGTCGGTAGAAAAAAAAATAGTCTCGTTTATACGAGAAAACTCCGGAAAAATAAATAATATTTTTTTTATCAATTTATAGAATCGAGGTTCTACATTTCTTTCAGCATGATGCTCTACATTTTGTTCCAATGGAACGAACATGTAGTATTTTTTATGAGATTATATAGTGGTTGTCATTAATAATATATAGGCAATGGCTATATGCACGCGAATCGATGCATATATGCACGCGATTCTGTGCGCGCAACTTATGCGCACGCATCTGTGCGCAGTTCTTATGCGCATACGTGTTTTACGGGGTATTACGGGTACTTTTCGTAAATTTTCAGAGTCTGTAACACCTTGTGCGCCTAACTACTGCGCACAGGTTGAGAATCTGTGCGCCGTGTTTCTGCGCACTGTTCAAACATAGTAGCCGTTGAAATTTAAGAAAAAAGTAGCCGTTAAATGTAAAACTGTGCGCTTAGGTTCTGCGCACAGGTGTTCAAACATAGTAGCCGTTGAAATTTTTGAAAAAAATAGTCGTTAAATGTAAAACTGTGCGCTTAGGTTCTGCGCACAGGTGCTTTAGGGTTTGGGTTTGTGCGCGGATGGTTAGAGCACGGGTCTTTACAGTTTCATTTGGACCACAACGGTCATAAATGTGCCTATATAAAGCCACAATCTCTTCGTTTCCAACAAATTCATTCAACACCTCTTCGTTTTCCAACAAATTCATTCAAAATGTATCGTCGTAATCAAAACTCTCGTATGTTAGAGTTGATTAATCAAAGTTGTGAAGATAGTGATGAAGAACACGATTGGGATAGCGGATCACAAGAAGAGGAAGACGACCCGAACGACGACGAATGGTTGGATGGTTTCTTAGAAGACGAAGAGTTCGGCGACTGGGATCCGAGTGGTGAATTTGTGGTTAGTATAATATGTTATAATTTGAAACATATGGTAGCGTAATTAGTTTCAAATTAGTTTCATATGCTAGAATAATTAGTTTCATATGCTAGCCTAATTAGTTTCATATGATAGCCTAATTTGTTTCATATGATATCCTAATTAGTTTAAAGTAATGATTCGTATTTTGCCTTGTTATTTTGGTAGTAGTGTAATTGTCGCTCTACAATTACGTATAGGGGAAAGATTATTCGGATTATTGTAGAACCGCACAATATTGGGATACTCCGCAAGAATTGTATGAGTGGGCGAGAGATAGAGGAAAGGAGTTAGTGATAGCTTTGGTAACGCGTAATTCAAGTCCGTACCAAATAAGTATTGTGTGCGATAGATTTGGAAAACCAAGATCTGGGAGGCCAAAGGTGAACAAAGAGAATCCAGAGTGGGCTGTTCCTAGGCTTAGAAAGTCGAAGTCGAAGAAGTGTGAGTGTAGATTTCAGCTACTGGCAGTGCGAAAGAAAAACATTCCCGGGGTCGCAGGAGAAAAATGGATTTTAGGTGTGATAGAAGGTCGGCATAACCATGTGCTACTTGCTAGTTTTCATGGGAATGCATTCATGGGTCGAATGACGGAGGAGCAAGAGCTTTGTGCTAGGCGGTGGGGAGATGGAACTGGACGCAAGATGCCAAAAGAAATTATCTCTAAATTGAGGGAGAAGTACCCTGGTAATGTTACTTCAAGGAGACAAGTTGCAAACTTTTTGCAGAAGGTGAATTACGAAGATCGCGGAGAGCTAAACGTGACACAGTGGTCGCTTAAGTTTTTGCGAGACCACGACTACGTAGTTCACCCACATAGAGACACGACAAACGGAGAGGTTGCAATATTATTCTTTGCTAACCAAGAGTCGTTGCGTTTGTTGAAGAAGTACCCGTACGTGGTAATTATCGATGCGACGTACAAGACAAACAAGTAAGTCTCTACAATACCTTGGTCGATATTTAGTTCGGATAATGATATATGTTCTGTAGTGATATATGTTAATGTTTCAATAGATATGAAATGCCGCTCGTAGAGATCGTTGGATTCACCAGTACACACAAGACGTTCAACATCGCGTATGCATTCACTAAAGCGGAAAGGATTTATCATTACACATGGATAATGATTCAATTGAAGTCATTATTCATAGATTTGGGAGTGATGCCAACGGCTATAATGACAGATTGCGAAGACGCGCTGATAAAAGGGATAAAGACTGTTTTCGGGAGCGAAGTTCAACATCTGTTGTGTTGGGTGCATATCAAACACAACATTGAGGCACATGCTTCGACCATCCTAAAGAGACAAATTAAAGTGGAAGCCTTTGCAGGGCAATGTTGGGGACTATTTTGCTCAGCTACTGAAGAGACCTATGAACTGCGGCTCGAACAGTTGAAGAGATCTTGGAAGAGTGGCCTTGTGGGATACGTCGAGAGAACATGGCTTAATCCTCACAAGACAAGTATAGTGAGGGCTTGGACAGATCATAAGCTTCATTTCCTTACGAGGACTTCAAACAGGTAAATATTGATATTTTTTAGTTAAAGACGATTATATCATAACGGCGTACTTTCTGAACTTACCAACTTAACTGTTTTTTAGAGTTGAAGGGATGCACAAGGTTTTGAAAGATATTATTGGTTCCAGCAGAGGGGGCTTTAACAGAGTGATCGTACGGATCCATCATTCAGTACTCCTTCAGATTGATTCAATTAGGGCGAGCATGAACATGTCTCTCTCCAAACGACCAACTGATTTTGATGGTCCAAACATGCATCCGCTTGGAAGGGCTATTTTTTCCCGACTATTCTATAAAGTGTCAGACAGGTGTTTTGATCATTTGTTGGCTACTTATGAGATCATGTTGACGGGGAAATTTCCTGAACAATGCACTGACCATTGGGTGAGGAACTGTCTTGGGTTGCCGTGCGTCCATCAAATTGCACACGCTATCATTTCAAACACACCCCTGATTGAGGATGGCATTCACCCGTTCTGGAGGGATTTGCATTGGGATGACACTCCTGAAACAGAAGACGACACAAATCTGAAGGTCCGAATGAACATTATAGAGTTGCGACTCCATGAAATGTTCACCAAGTTGGAACTTGGAACCTTGAAGAAAAGCACGGCATACCAGCTAGGTGAGTTGTATCAGGACTTGGAGCATCCTGAACTAACTACCTTGAAAGAACCGACAAATGTGAGAAGAAAAGGCAGGCCAAAGGGTGCAAAGAACAAGGATAAGGAGGAGGTTGACAGTGAAAATGACAAGGAGGATGACATAAAACAAGAAGATATGGAGCAGTATGAGATGGAGGAGGCAAAGCAGAAATCAAAAGGAAAGAAGAGTACAGGAGCAAGACGGCCAGGTCGTCCTAAAAAGGAGGAGGATGACAGTGAAAATGACAAGGAGGAATCGAGAGAGAAGAGTTATTTTGAGCACAAACAAGAAGAGCTGGAGAAGTATGAGAAGGAGGAGGCAAAGCAGAAATCAAAAGGAAAGAAGAAGGCAAACAATACAGGAGCAAAACGACCAGGTCGTCCTAGAGAGCAAACAACGACATCACTTCCCGTGGTCATTGAGGCCGAGGAGTTTCATTCTCAACCCATGCCCGACCTATCACAGCCTGAAGGATCAAACTACACTGGCTTCGATCAGTGCCCTGAAGAACTTGGTGTTCCTCTCATTCATAGGGGGGTTGACTTCGGCATTGACAATTTGGATGATTTTTGGCTTCCATACATCACAGATGTTAGACAGGTACGTTCTGATGGACATTGTGGTTATAGGTCGATGGCCTTACTTCTGGGAAGAAAAGAACAAGAGTACGGAAACATTCGACGTGAGCTGGTAACGGAGCTGCTTCAGAACCGAGAATTGTACGAGCCTATTCGTCGTCGTCTTCGTCCGGGTACTTGGGAGGATCTTATTCTCCAAGTTAACCATTGCAGAAGCCCTTGTTCAGAACTGTACTGGTTGCACTTTCCACTGATGGGCTTAGTGTTTGCCACCCTATACCAAGTTGGCCTCGTGTTATTGTGTTGGGATGCTCCGACCTTTTGCTTACCGCTAAGGTGTAGAACAGAAAACGCTGATCCTCCACGACAGATTTTCGGCATGGCACACGTAGGCAACCGTGACCACTTCATACCGGTAAAGTAGACAATTGTACTTGATACTTGTGTAATCATAGTTTTTTGTTTAATATCTTAAGTCGATTGTGTTTATATAGGTGGCGTTGATGGTTGGTTCGCCACTACCGCATACTCCCGGTTCGTGGAAGAAACACGTAGATCCAAACATTCAATGGTGGGAAGAAACATTTGGGGACAATTTGAGGATGTATCGAGAGTACCGCATTTCAAATGGTCGGGCACCAGATCCATTCATGTATAAAGGAGGGACCGAACCCGTTCACATATCTGACTGAGTGAGATTGTCATGTAATAATTAGAAGACGCATTGGAATTTCTTAGTTTGTAATGCCTTGGTTTTTAATGTTTCGTATTTGTTATTTTGGTAGTAGTGTAATTGTGCTTTATATAACAATGAATGGATCAGATTGCATTGGAATTTCTTAACACGTTCGAGAGACAAAGAAGCGACAATGAAAATACATAATGAAAGTACATAATGAAAGTACGTAATGAAAGTACACAATGCTCATAACATTAGATGTCTACGATTTAGGCGTCGTCGGCAGAAGAGGAAGAGCAGTCGGAAGCATAGACGATACTACAAACCATCAACCGCAATTCTTTTTCTTTAATCTTAAACCTTTCCATCAGGACCTTCACTCTATTGTCACTCTTCTTTTTCTTGATGATTAATTTCGTGATAGCACGTAAAGCAGTAGGGGTATGCTCTGGATCAATAAACCTCATTCCGAAGAAACAATTGCATGCATAATGCCTTCGTCCATACTGGTCAGGCATGTCTTCGTCATTGTTAACGTAAACATTACACATTTGGCGACACCTTTTTGTACCAGTACACATTATCTGTGGAGGGTCAGGCTTCACACGTCTTGGTGATGATGATGATGATGCCACATTCGTAGTTATGTTATTCCAAATAAGTAAATAATAAAACTTTAGTTATAAACATGAAAGCATATACAAAAAACAAAGCATGTACAAAAATGAACAAAAGAAAAATTTACCGGTTAGTAGGGAAACTTCGATTTTTGCTCTAGTTGAGATGGATGAACTAGTTGAGATGGATGAAGAAATCACCACCTTCAAACCGTTGGTTTTATAGGAATTTATGTATATGGTGCGCGTTGCTTCTGCGCACAAGGAGTTACCGATTCAAAATAACGGTAACTAAAAGTGCGCTATGTAGCTGCGCACAAATTTTTAACGGTAATTTTCTGTGCGCGTTACACCTGCGCACCAAAAGTTACAGATTCAAAATGTTACAGAATAGGTGCGCTTTACCTTAGCGCATGGCTGAAATTTCTGTGCGTTCTACCACTGCGCACTATACTCTTTCATTCTTCGAAATAGTTGCGATATGAAGGGTCTAGCACATCGATGTGGATTATGTTTGAAAAACTTATACAAAATAGTGTTATTAGGCATATAAAGTGTGTATACGGTCTCCCCGTCACAAAAAGTTGATCGAAAATACGCGAAAACGCAAAAAAACCCTTATCGGTCCTGATGGCCTGTTAAGGTCGAGAATAGGCGGTTCGATGCCCAAACGACATCGGAATGCAATGAAACTTGTTTTCAATGCATATTATAGCTATTTAACCTTGTCGGTAAGTTCGAGTCGAAAACTCGAACTCTTCGAGTAACACCTCCTTTGTAAACCTTCACTAGTCTTTCATTCTTCGAAATAGTCGAAGTAGTTGAGATATGAAGGGTCTAGTACATGGGTGTTGATTATGTTTCAAAAACTTATACAATTATGTGTTATTAGGCATATAAAGAGTGTATAAGGTCTCCCCTTCACAAAAAGTTGATCGAAAATACTCAAAAACGCAAAAACGCCTTATCGGTCCTGATGGCCTATTAAGGTCGAGAATAGGCGGTTCGATGCCCAAACGACGTCGGAATGCAATGAAACTTGTTTTCAATGCATATTATAGCTATTTAACCTTGTTGGTAAGTTCGAGTCGAAAACTCGAACTCTTCGAGTAACACCTCCTTTGTAAACCTTCACTAGTCTTTCATTCTTCGAAATAGTCGAAGTAGTTGAGATATGAAGGGTCTAGTACATGAGTGTTGATTATGTTTCAAAAACTTATGCAATTATGTGTTATTAGGCATATAAAGAGTGTATAAGGTCTCCCCTTCACAAAAAGTTGATCGAAAATACTCAAAAACGCAAAAACGCCTTATCGGTCCTGATGGCCTATTAAGGTCGAGAATAGGCGGTTCGATGCCCAAACGACGTCAGAATGCAATGAAACTTGTTTTCAATGCATATTATGGCTATTTAACCTTGTCGGTAAGTTCGAGTCGAAAACTCGAACTCTTCGAGTAACACCTCCTTTGTAAACCTTCACTAGTCTTTCATTCTTCGAAATAGTCGAAGTAGTTGAAATATGAAGGGTCTAGTACATGGGTGTTGATTATGTTTCAAAAACTTATACAATTATGTGTTATTAGGCATATAAAGAGTGTATAAGGTCTCCCCTTCACAAAAAGTTGATCGAAAATACTCAAACACGCAAAAACGCCTTAACGGTCCTGATGGCCTATTAAGGTCGAGAATAGGCGGTTCGATGCCCAAACGACGTCAGAATGCAATGAAACTTGTTTTCAATGCCTATTATGGCTATTTAACCTTGTCGGTAAGTTCGAGTCGAAAACTCGAACTCTTCGAGTAACACCTCCTTTGTAAACCTTCACTAGTCTTTCATTCTTCGAAATAGTCGAAGTAGTTGAAATATGAAGGGTCTAGTACATGGGTGTTGATTATGTTTCAAAAACTTATACAATTATGTGTTATTAGGCATATAAAGAGTGTATAAGGTCTCCCCTTCACAAAAAGTTGATCGAAAATACTCAAAAACGCAAAAACGCCTTATCGGTCCTGATGGCCTATTAAGGTCGAGAATAGGCGGTTCGATGCCCAAACGACGTCGGAATGCAATGAAACTTGTTTTCAATGCATATTATAGCTATTTAACCTTGTTGGTAAGTTCGAGTCGAAAACTCGAACTCTTCGAGTAACACCTCCTTTGTAAACCTTCACTAGTCTTTCATTCTTCGAAATAGTCGAAGTAGTTGAGATATGAAGGGTCTAGTACATGGGTGTTGATTATGTTTCAAAAACTTATACAATTATGTGTTATTAGGCATATAAAGAGTGTATAAGGTCTCCCCTTCACAAAAAGTTGATCGAAAATACTCAAAAACGCAAAAACGCCTTATCGGTCCTGATGGCCTATTAAGGTCGAGAATAGGCGGTTCGATGCCCAAACGACGTCGGAATGCAATGAAACTTGTTTTCAATGCAAACGACGTCCTTGGAGGCCTTATATGCGCATTAGATCTGCGCACATGATTCTTTGCGCATTAGATCTGCGCACGGTTGAAGACCGTTAAAATATGACCGTTGCGTGCACATAACATCTGCGCACGAAACGGTCATATTTCAACAGCAAAAACCGAAGCTATAAAAGGGGGGTTGCACTCGCCTCAATTCACCAATCTCACCATCTCTCTCTTAACCTCACCAATCTCACCATTTGTCTCTTAACACTCGCTATGTCGCACAGTTCATCATCAAGCAACGCTGCCCTTTTTTATTGTAAATGTGATCGACCAGCGGTAATGAGGAGTTCAGAATCTCGAAGAAACCTCGCTCGAAGGTTCTGGACATGCGCTGGTACTGGTGGTTACATTTGTGAATTCCGCGAGTGGATTGATCCACCACACCCTTGTTACTCCTTAGCTGCAATAAGAGATCTATTCTCGAAGATACGTACGTTGGAGGAGGAAAACGCCGATCTTAAGGCGACCCTGGCTTCCAATCGTTAGTTAAGTGGTTGTTTTAATCGTTAGTTCATTGTTGTAATTGTTAGTTAAGTGGTTGTTGTAATCGTTAGTAAACAAGCATAGCACTGGACAAAGAGAAGTTGAGGAGGGACAACCTATAAAGATCCCCAACCGATATTGGTTTCGATGTTCGGATTTAGCAAAATGTACGAACTAATAAGAGTTTGGAAACTGGTTATTAGTTGGTACATATTGCCGACTCCAAACATCGAAACCAATCATCGGTTTGGGGATCTTGATAGGTTGGTCTTCCTCACCATCTCTTTGTGTACTGTTGTTGTTGAAATTTGTATTTCGTTTTCAAATCAATATAGTTTTTCACGTCTTGTTGTTCAGATTTGTATTTGCATTATTGTTCGGAGTCGTTTTGAATATTCAAACAAGCAAAACATAAAATTTAAAACCATCACACAAGAAAAAGGCATACATAAAACATCAATCGTACATAAAACATCCATCAAACAAAAACAGACGTCAAGCGTCTAATCCTGAGTCTCCTGAGTATAAGGCGGAGCATCTTCCCGAGGCACATCACCCTGAGTCATATCATCTTGGTGCGCATCCTCCTGAGTGCCGCATCCACTCCCCTGGCCACTCTCATGAACAGAATCTCGGAAAACAGGAGGTGGTGGTGGTGGTGGCATCCGCGATGCACGTGGGGGAGATGGTGCCAAAGGTGCCTGAGGTGCCTCTAAGATTGCAAGCCAACCACGAATCACATCTTCAGTGGCCCAAGGTCGATCCGAGATAGGGGTGTCTAGAAAAGAGTGCATCATGGCTTGAAGGATCTGACAACGCTGCAAACAAAACGTAAATTTAATCGTTAGTTAAGGTCTAAAGCTAAGTTTTGTACAAACTTTATAAAATTTTACATACCGCTAATGCATCGATAGGCACCGGGGTATATCCATAGCGAGGCGGGCGATCATGTCTCTCAGAGGATGGATCGACGACGGGATGTGAGAACTCGTCCAGCCAATCCATATAGTCATCAGACATCTTCCATGCTGGCTCTGCAACCGGCCCATCCAGATCGATCAGAGGCCTCGGCTCTGAGTCCCATGCAAGAAGAAGCTCAGGTGCATAATAGACGTCATACCTCGTGCAACCCATGGGCCGATGAAATGACAACGGCTGAATGGGTGGGTCGGGAACGGGCTGAGCCCGCCCAAACTGCCGCAGGACTCTCCTAGGGTTGTAGGTCTCATGAAATTTCCAGATGCTCAATACGCCCTCAAATCTCGTAGGAGAAACCTCTGGTGAGTTGAAGTCCAAATCTCTCTATGGCTGCCAGTTAACCTGAAACAAATAACAAGCCAAATTAGACACGTATTGCGGTAATGAAATAAAAAATATAAGAAATTAAATCCAAACCTGCTCATATCTCATGTTGTCGAGCATGCGACGGATGGCAACCAAACACCCAGTATCCGAGCTAAGTGGTGTATACAATCCTACAGCAGCATCTCCATGGGGCGAATGCAGGGTTCGTGACAACGTGATCACGAAAATGAGGAAAGTATGCCCAGATCCAACACTACATATAAACAATTACAGATTATTAGTAAAACTACGTGAATAGTTAAGAGTTATTCACCAAGACGTTAACGACAAGATCTTACCCTCAGAAGAATCCCACATGAACCAATGGTTGCCGTCTCGACTCTAGATGCAGACCCTAAATTGCGATACACTAACGCAAGTATGCCTGCTCCCCATGCAATGTCCCCTGTACGATCATGGTTGAGAACAAGCGCCACGTACTGGACCTTGACACCCTTTGTCGACCTGTCCACCAAGACAGTCGAGCCCAGAAGCAAAAGCAGATACAGAGTGGCAATGTGACTCTCATTCCTGACTGGCGCATCAAACAAAACTTCCAACCGAGCATTGAGGGCACCGAAATGAATGCCACCTGAGCTATAACATGCCTTCATGTCATCAGCCTCCTGACCCATAGCGTTCGCAAGCGCCGCATAGATCTGGTCATCTGTCATAGGTGAATTGCAGCTACGACCATGTATACGGACTCTGAGGATCTGCATCACGTCATGTAGGCAGATGGTCATCTCAGCAAATGGCATGTGGAAAGTGTTGGTCTCTGGATGCCACCTCTCCACAAAAGCATAAATCAATGCAGCATCGATCTGAGACGCTATGCCCACTCGGCGCAGCTCTGTCAGCCCAGAACGCTCAGCAAGCCTGAACCATGTACCCTCCTCAGCTGAAATATGATGCTCATAATCATGAACCTGTGCAGATCTGTACATCACCCTCAGGAGCTTCCTAGCCTAAATAAGTACAGAAAAAAAATTGCGTCCGGTTAGTAAATATGAAACGTATAACTTATTATAAGCATTCAGATCAATGTTATTGAACATACCGGATCTAACGGAGCCGCCTCAGCCTCGGCCTCATTGATAGGAGCATGTTATATGGTGATAACTAGCGACTATTAGCATAGGATTAGAGGAGTTTAGGTGCTTGTCGAGTGTTATTTCCGGAATCCGGTTGGAGTGGTTATTATGGATTAGCGGGAAGCTCGAAAGAAATTTTGGTGGTGGAGTTAGGAGATTCCGCTTGTATCCTTCATTGGTACTTGCGGGATGGAGCTTAGGAGGAGTACACACCACACTTGCACCAGAGGAGTGGTCGAGAGGCGAAGCCGAGCTGCCTCGAGACCAGAAGAAGACGGAGAGAAGAAGCTGCAGACAACAAATCGCGGTCGAGATTTCCATTATCTCGGTCGAGATTTTGCCATTTTCCAGCATCGGGATTCTGTTGATTCCACGTCATTCCACGTCAGCAGGTGCAAATCGCGGTCGAGATTTCCAACATCTCGGTCGAGATTTTCTATCCGGAGAACATTGAATTGATGGCATTGGATGCTAGACCTTCCTCTTTCCACTTGATTTGTAACTCCGAAACAAGTTATGTTTATCTTTAATTTGCTGCATTAAGACTTGGTTTTTATTTATTTTTCTTGGTTTTTCTAGGGAGAAATTATATAAACTCTTCTCCTTCTCCCTAGAGTTTTTATCTTGGTTTTTAGTAAGAAAACTCCATTGTTGAGAGCTTCCATGACTATGTGTAACTAAATCTCTATTGTTCACTTTGAGGTTTGAAGCCTTCTTTCATTGGAGGATTGTGAGTTTCCTACATCTTATATTCTATTTCAATTGTGGTTTTATTTTATAATCTCTTGTGCCTCAATTTGCTATTGAGAGATATTGATTTTATCTAGGTGCGCAACTAGGTTTGATTTCTATCTTTCATATTGCTAGACTTGATAATTCTTGTTGAAGAGTCTTGTCTTTTGGTAGCAATCCTTATTTACATGAACTTGTTGTGAGTGTTTATAGGGTAGAGATTATAAACTTGTGTCAAGTATCGGCTTGTCGCCAATGGTATTGCACAAGCCTACATATCTTTGCGCTCAATGCTATTTGGTTATTGAATCTTAGTTGTTCTAGGGTTATAATCAAATAAGGGTTTCTAGGACTTGTTGGACTAGTTACTTTATATGAACAAAGAGTAGGATAAACCAATTGAATGTGTATGAATATATGGTGTTAGGTTTCCATGATCAATTCTCCTTGCATGATTGATGTGCTAATAACCGAGAAGTGAACTTCTTTCCATCAAACTACTTAATCTCAACAATTGCGTGTTTGTTTACTTCCTTGATCTCAATTACTACAAACCCCCCCCAATTTGGTTACTTGTTAGGAACAAAATTGTGATTTAAACTGTATTTCGACTCTCTTGGGATTCGACCTTTGCTTCCCACTATACTAGTGGATTTGAGTTAGGTATTCTTTGATAGGCATCACGACAATCGCCTCATCAAATTTGGCGCCGTTGTCGGGGAGTCTAATTTACAGTCTTTATCTCATTTTTTTTGTTTCTAACCTTGGTGTGGATCATTCGTATGGTCCACACCCGTTCTACTAATCAAGTTTTATTTGCTTTTGATCTAGAGATCGAGAGAACTTTTCGGCGGAATCTCCGAGAAGCTATTCACGAGATTGTGATCGAAAACATGGCTGAAAATCAAACCTTGCGGCAGCTGACCGATCCGGATTTGAATGTCCAACATCTTGGGATCACTTATCCTGCCCTTAATGAAGGAGTTCACTTCGAGCTCAAAACAGGATTCATCAATTTGCTTCCGAAGTTTCATGGCTTGAGTGGTGAGGACCCGATCATGCATTTGAGCGAGTTCCACGACATTTGCAATTGTAGCAAGCCGAGTAATGTCACGGAGGAGCAATTGAAGATGAGGGCCTTCGGATTGACTTTGAAAGATGGGGCTCGAAGGTGGTACTACTTGCTTCCGGTGGGGACTATTGACACTTGGGCCAAGCTGCATAAGGCCTTTCTTGAGAAGTACTTCCCATCGAAGAAGGCGGTTGCTTTGAAAAGAGCGATGGCAAATGTTGAGCAGGCTGATGATGAAACGCTCTATGACTATTGTGAGCGTTTCGCCCGGTTGTGTGCTAGCTGCCCATTCCACGGGTTTGAGGAGAAGGATTTGGTGACCCACCTCTATAATGGGTTACTAGATCATGAGAGGAGACTCATAGACGCCGCTTGCAATGGAAGCGTCTTGAATTTGACTCCTGCTGCTGCCCGAAACCGGATCCATGAGATTGCGGAGGGAACAAGAAGTTTCGGGCGAACTTATACAAAGAAAGGAGCAAGTGCAGTGAGCTCCGACAATACCGAGCTGAAAGAGGAAATTGCTGAGTTGAAGAGCATGATCAAAGGTTTCACTCTTGGCAATCAAAAGCCGGGGGTCGTTTGTGGGATATGTACTCAAGAAGGGCATCATACTGATCAATGCCCCCAGCTAGAAGATCCCGCTATTGCTGAAGTTCATGCTTTGGGAGGTTACGGACCTCCTAGACCTCGTTATGATCAGAACAATGCCAACTACAATCAACGAGGGAATGATCATCCGGGCTTCCGATGGAGTGATCCGGCAGGTGCTCAGAATTTCAATCAAAACCGAGCTCCTTATGCACCCAAGCCTCAAGGCCCTTCCACCGAGGATATGCTGAAGTCCTTGGCTCAACATTTCACCACTCATGTCCAACACTTCACCACTCATGTCCAAACCTCTGAATCCGGCATGAGGGATCTCAGGAAACAAGTTGGGCAATTGGCGGAATCGGTAACTAGGCTTGAACAGCGTATCTCGTCATCCTTGCCTTCTCAAACGGTGGTGAATCCAAGAGCGAATGTAAGTGCTATTCATTTGCGTAGTGGAAAGGTTCTTGAGGGCAATTTGGAAGATGAGGAGAGGGTGGAAGGCCGAGCGAGTCCCGAAGTCCAAGCTGAGTTGGACAGGAATGCCGCAGAACAGAAATCGCGGTCGAGAATTGAGAATCGCGGGCGCGATTTGCGTTCTGAAGGAGATGCTGAAAATCTCGGTCGAGATGTTGAAAATCGCGGTCGAGATTTCTGTTCTGAAAATCTCGGTCGAGATGTTGAAAATCGCGGTCGAGATTTCTGTTCTGGAAGTCAATCTCGACCTGTTGGTGACATTCTCGACCGAGATCTGCATGGAGGGGGTCCTAAGCCTAAAACCACACATCCAAGGCCCGAGAAGGAGTACGAGGATAGTGGGGACTTTGCTTTCAGGCAAGAGAACTATGTGCGCCCCAATTTCCCTCCCTTATACTCCGAGAAGCCTCCCGCTCCCTTCCCGGAAGCTCTCAAGGACACAAGAAGGCCCGCCAACGATCAAGAGATCTTTGAGACATTTAGCAAGTGCGAGGTAAACATCCCTTTACTAAAACTTGTTCAAAGTATTCCTAGGTACGCCAAGTTCTTGAAGGAGCTTTGCACCATGAAGAGGAACCAAAAGTTGAAGGGCAAGAAGAAGGTGCAAGTGAGCGAGAGAGTCTCCTCGATCCTTCAACACCGGATACCGGTGAAGTGTGAGGATCCAGGTATATTTACTATCCCTATAGTGATTGGAGACACTAGATATGATAAGGCTATGCTTGATTTGGGTGCTTCCATCAATGTTTTGCCTACATCAATTTATGAATCACTAGGACTAGGACCTTTGCTTAAAACTGACATTGATATAAGACTTGCCGATGGTTCTTGTGTGTATCCTAGGGGAGTAGTAGAGGATGTCTTGGTGAAAGTGGATAAGTTGATATTCCCCGCTGATTTCTTTGTCTTAGATATAAGTGATAATGTTGCGGCCTCTATTATGTTAGGTAGGCCATTCATGAAAACTTCTAGGACTAAGATTGATGTTTTTGGTGGAACATTAACTATGGAGTTTGACGGTGATCTAATAGAACATAATATCCATGACGTCGACTCTTTTCACTTGCCTTCTGTTTGTTTGATTGATATTGCTTCACCTCCTATGAAGGAGACTCTTGATGTCAACGTTGTTGATAAGGTGGTTGAACCTCCCGATTTGTGCTCGGATTCCACGACCACTCTCTCCACTACTGTTTTGGGCAATCGCCCCACTCTTCTTACGTCTCAGGTCGAGATACCTGCTAGTTCTTTTGTGCAGGTTGTACCGAAAGAACCCAAACGCTCCCCACCTGACTCTAAGTATGGGGGAGGTAAAAAGAAGAAGAAGACGTGCAAGAAGGTGTGGAGAGTGACGAAGGCAAATGGTCTAAGGTTCAAACCTTTCCATGAGTGGTTCAAGAATGAGATCATGAAGGCCGAGGTTCCGAGGGGACCTATAGAGTACGGGTGAGATGATAGACGTCGTGCCACGACGGTAACTAAGGCGCTGACCGGGAGGCAACCCGAGGTAGTTTCTAGTCTTTTGTTTTTTTCTTTCAAAAAAAAAAAAAAAAAAAAAAAAAAAAAAAAAAAAAAAAAGAAATTGTGCTTTTGATATTCTATCACCTCCATTTCACCTTCACTCCACCATTCCGCTTCTTTCATCCATACCTAAACGTCGTCGCCTCCCCGAGTAACATCGATCTAGCGCCGACGACGTCACCTCATCCTCTACCTCCATGTCACTCGGATCGTTGCTCATTGCAATCCCGAGTGTCACACATTCGATTCCCCATTCCGTTTCATGGTTACTTTTCCCGGTCTACCACATTGCCGGTTCACTACCATTCCACCTATCACTAGATGACCCGGTTCGTCCCCACCATTAGAGGTCCTCCGCTACACATTGAGGACAATGTTTCGTTCAAGTATGGGGGAGGTTGTCGGTTCTTCTAGTGGTTGTGAGTCTTTTCTTCCTTGGCTCTATCATGATTGTTCTGTCTTGGAAGGGAGATTAGACTATCTATCTATCTATCTTGTTTATCTCATTTCAAAAAAAAAAAAAAAAAAAAAAAAAAAAGAAGAAGAAGAAGAAAGAATTGATGTCTTGAGAAGGGAGGTGAAAACCCGAAAGGGCACCGAACTTAATGTGTTGTGATTTGTTTGACTTCATTGTTGAATGATTTGCACTTTTATGGCGTTGGAGACATAAGAAGGGAGTAGAAGGATTGTTTCGGGTTCTAGGATTCACCATGGAGGGATAAGAAGTTAGATTTCTTGCTTCTTTTTCTTTCATTGATCTTTATTGCATATCCATGATCATTTTACTATCTTTTTCTTTGATTTGAGATTTGTTTTGGTACATCTTTGGCGGTTGTGATAGCTCTAGGATTAGGTTCTATTCTTGGAGTTTGATGCATATTGTTGGGGTTGTATTATGCAGATTTCTTGTTTTAGGATTGGTGGTTGTTGTGTTGATTGGATATTATATAGTGGTTTAGGGCATCAAAAGAAGAGGAGGAATAAGAAGTGTGCTAAGCGAGTGGGTGACTCGGTTTTATTTTTCTATTATTGCCCATGATTTTTCCCTTAGCCTTAGAGGAGATTAGGAGTCCACTTGTGCTTGTTGCACGTCACTTGGCTCGATATTGGTTACTATTTTGGAGTGGCGTCATATGAAGTGGTGATATAAGGAGGGAATTGGGTAGGTCACCTCGGAGTGATAAGAAGCTAGCCAGGAGCTAGGATTAGAGTTACTTGCTTACACACGGAGTTTGGAGTATAGTCGCTAGCAAGCTTTCCCATGCTTTTGTGACCTTTGTGCTCATTGGAGGAGTTAGCATCACTTTGCTTTCTCGGGGACGAGCAAGGTTTAAGTATGGGGGAGTTTGATAGGAGCATGTTATATGGTGATAACTAGCGACTATTAGCATAGGATTAGAGGAGTTTAGGTGCTTGTCGAGTGTTATTTCCGGAATCCGGTTGGAGTGGTTATTATGGATTAGCGGGAAGCTCGAAAGAAATTTTGGTGGTGGAGTTAGGAGATTCCGCTTGTATCCTTCATTGGTACTTGCGGGATGGAGCTTAGGAGGAGTACACACCACACTTGCACCAGAGGAGTGGTCGAGAGGCGAAGCCGAGCTGCCTCGAGACCAGAAGAAGACGGAGAGAAGAAGCTGCAGACAACAAATCGCGGTCGAGATTTCCATTATCTCGGTCGAGATTTTGCCATTTTCCAGCATCGGGATTCTGTTGATTCCACGTCATTCCACGTCAGCAGGTGCAAATCGCGGTCGAGATTTCCAACATCTCGGTCGAGATTTTCTATCCGGAGAACATTGAATTGATGGCATTGGATGCTAGACCTTCCTCTTTCCACTTGATTTGTAACTCCGAAACAAGTTATGTTTATCTTTAATTTGCTGCATTAAGACTTGGTTTTTATTTATTTTTCTTGGTTTTTCTAGGGAGAAATTATATAAACTCTTCTCCTTCTCCCTAGAGTTTTTATCTTGGTTTTTAGTAAGAAAACTCCATTGTTGAGAGCTTCCATGACTATGTGTAACTAAATCTCTATTGTTCACTTTGAGGTTTGAAGCCTTCTTTCATTGGAGGATTGTGAGTTTCCTACATCTTATATTCTATTTCAATTGTGGTTTTATTTTATAATCTCTTGTGCCTCAATTTGCTATTGAGAGATATTGATTTTATCTAGGTGCGCAACTAGGTTTGATTTCTATCTTTCATATTGCTAGACTTGATAATTCTTGTTGAAGAGTCTTGTCTTTTGGTAGCAATCCTTATTTACATGAACTTGTTGTGAGTGTTTATAGGGTAGAGATTATAAACTTGTGTCAAGTATCGGCTTGTCGCCAATGGTATTGCACAAGCCTACATATCTTTGCGCTCAATGCTATTTGGTTATTGAATCTTAGTTGTTCTAGGGTTATAATCAAATAAGGGTTTCTAGGACTTGTTGGACTAGTTACTTTATATGAACAAAGAGTAGGATAAACCAATTGAATGTGTATGAATATATGGTGTTAGGTTTCCATGATCAATTCTCCTTGCATGATTGATGTGCTAATAACCGAGAAGTGAACTTCTTTCCATCAAACTACTTAATCTCAACAATTGCGTGTTTGTTTACTTCCTTGATCTCAATTACTACAAACCCCCCCCCCCCCAATTTGGTTACTTGTTAGGAAAAAAATTGTGATTTAAACTGTATTTCGACTCTCTTGGGATTCGACCTTTGCTTCCCACTATACTAGTGGATTTGAGTTAGGTATTCTTTGATAGGCATCACGACAATCGCCTCATCACTCATCCCCGTCCCCATCCTCTGGCTCATCCTCTGGCTCAATATCTCCTACTCGTCGTCTCTGCCTGGGACGACGACCACCTCTAACTGGAGCCGCAACCTCCTCACCAACAACCTCCTCAACTGCAGCCCCCTCAGCGACTCCCTCAGCAGCAATACCCTCACCACCAACTCCCTCAGCACCCTCCTGACCTCTCCCTCTCCCTCTCCCTCTACCTCTCCCTCTCCCTCTCCCACCACCTCGGCCTCTGCCTACAGCACCCTCACCACCACCTCGGCCTCTGCCTCGGCCTAAAGCTTCCCCCGCACGGGCACGCTTCCTAACCTGCACCGGGGGCACCAATGGTACATCGGGAGCGGGCCCTGGAAGAGGACCACGCGACCATATCCATCTTGCTATATGCGTCTCATAAGAACACAATAGGTGAGGCGCACGTGGACGACAAATGTCCTGCATCGACTCCCCGAGCCAAGGAAAATATGTCTGTGGGGCATGGTCATCGTCGTCTAAATCTCCCGACACTGGCTCTGAAGATGCGACTGGCTCTACAGATGCGACCGTAGGAGGAGAAGATGTCGACGTTTCTGCATCTGTCACTGCAGGTAAATCCTGCTCTGTATGCTCTGAACTGCGAGGTAAAGCATCCTGAAACAGAGGTGCGTCCTGGATATCATAGTCATCCGTGGTCACCTGCGCCTGTACTGGTGTGGGCTCGATAGGGTCGAACGCAGTAACATATCGACCAGGATAATCTACGTCGTCATGGAAATCTCCTCTCTGTCCATCCATCTCCATATGCGAACCATCTCTCTCCTGTTGCTGCAGCTGTGCCTCCTCGTACTCATTCCCTGGCTCACGGCGCTCAGGTGATCCGGTGCCGAAAAATCGTTCGAGGGCCTCGAACGATAATCGCACACCGGCTGCCACATCATGTCGACGTGGAAGCCGTTCCGCTACTGGTGCGGGCATCGTGTTGCCCGTCTGATCCATGACGGCTTGTATAGTCTACATGTTTTTACATTTTTAGTATGACTAATTCATACTAAAATATTCGGAAATAATTTGCAACTTCGTAATCAAATTCGAGTCTTTATATCTACGAAAACTAAATTTTTTAATAGAAATTGTTAGAAATTTAACAATTAAGCCATAACTAGTTATGACTGTTAAGTTTCTAATATTTAATTCATAATTACTAAAAAATAAACATCTCAACTAATACGAAATAATAATCACTACTATTACTAAAAAATTACAATTAATACGAATTCATAATAATTCGATTAGGCATTCGATTAATGCATAATAATCTGAAACTTAATCGTAATTATAAAAAAATACGATTAATAAGAATTCTAATATTTAATTCATACAAAACTGAAATTTAATCGTAATTATGAAAAATTACGATTAAATTACAATTAATACGAATTCTAATATTTAATTCATTAAAAACTGAAATTTATTCGTAATTATTACAAAAAAAAATTACGAATAAATTTCCACAATTAAATACGATAAATATTTGAAAAAAGCGGGTTTAGAAATTTTATACCGAATAAAGATCGTGCGGTGTCTCCGGAACCCGAGTCGCCGGAATAGTCGCCGGAGGAGCATTTGCCGCTGCCAACGCGGCTCGAGTCGCATACCGCCGGCCACCTCCATCCACCAACGCTTCATCGTCGGACAAGGTCGCCGGAGGTGGCTCCGTTGGGACGGAAGTCGCCGGAGGTGTTGGGATTGGGATGAAAGTGGTGTGGTCGGGACCGGAAGAATGAGGGGGTTCAGAATCCATTGACGGAATTGTGTTTAGACGAGGGAAACGCTCGGAAATGGAAAATGTTTGATCGGCGCCGTCGAGCTCTAAGAAGAAGAAGAAGCTGCGGCGCAGGGTTTAATAGACCCTGTGCGCAGTTCTTCTGCGCACTAATATGTGCGCACAAGTTCAGCGCACACATTCGGGAATCCGAAACGTCGTGCGCTGAACTTTTGCGCATTATATCTTCTGTGCGCTTTGTTCCTGCGCACACATTTGACAGACATCGTCAGAATTTTCACATTTATCCCGAAAATACCCTTGTGCGCAAGAAAACTGCGCACCAACCTATGCGCATAACATCTGCGCACCAAATCGCGTGCATATAGAGAAAAAGTCGCGTGCATATAGGCGTTTCGTAATATATACTACTACTGTCATGATCATTTTGGTATTTGTTAAACTGTGTTTGACTTATTTGATGAAGATATCGTCGCTCAATTTGATTAAATATCAGTGTTTATGTGAGCATATCATCTAGACATCTACCATGAAGAATAATCTTGCTTTATTCTCCGTATAACTTGATTTTATTTGGTTTATGCTTAGTGCATGTGTAGAATTTTGAGCTAATAAATTGTCTTGAAGGTTACACACAACCTCATGGTCTCGATTTTGCGTGTCTTGCTTGTATGTTGGATATTTGTTACCTTGTTGATTCATTACGAGAGTTAATGTTCTATATGCATAAATTTGATTCATCGTTGCTCTATATACATTTATATATATGCAATATCATTTTCCTCATGTATGCTTATGTGCTCTCGTCATATAAATTTGTAAAGTTTGTATACATGTTGTATATATATATATATATATGACGATAGCTTATATTTATATGTGATGACAGCATGTAGTTTTATTCTTCGTGCAAGTTGATATATGTCATAATACCATACATGATGTTGTAGTTATACAGTTATATACACATATACATGCTTTTGGTGTAAATAAATGCTTTAGTATGTGTGTAATGTGTGTAGTATATTGCATTATGTAATCACCTCATGCATGTCCTAATTACTATCTTCGTTTTTTGAAGTTTGAAAAATCAAAACTTTGATGGTTTCATATCAATATGGCATGCGTTTGTAATGAATTGGATCAATTGAAATGTATGTTTTCTGAGCGTTACAAATTGATTACATACACTGACTTTTCGTGTTGATATCAGTCAATTTGAGGCATTAAATTGGCGGTTTATGTGTTGCATCCAATTTTATTCATTACTACTCCCTCCGTCCCTAAATGATAGTCCCGTTTCCGTTTCGGGCGTCCCCTTTTGTTAGTCCCATTTCCATTTATACCCATAAATTTTTTCCCATTATACCCTTATTCAATTTATTTTATTCATATTCTAATATCACTTTATCAATCAAATCAACCGTCTACATCATCTTCTCCATATAATATTTCACCATTAACTTCATCAACCACCCAAAACTCCATTAAATTTCTTCCATTATCACATAACTCATTTTCTTATTAACCTCTAAAATTTGTAATAAACCCATTTTTTTCTCTATAATCCGGTTTAATTAAACCTAATTAAACTCATCTGCTACCTAATTAAACCCAAAACCGAACTAATCTAGCCCAAAAACGGAGCCCAAATCAAGCCCAAATCCACAGTATATAATCTCATCTGCCCTCATTTTCTCTCATTTCCACTGAACCCTATCTGCCTCCTCCTACCTCTCTCTCCCGAAACCCTAACCCTAACCTCACTGCTTCCTCTCGTCTCCTCCGATGGATAGCTCCACCAACACCCGCCCATCGCAAAGCTTCACTAAAAGCGGCACCCCTTCCATGGCTAGTGGTCGGAGGTCCATTACTGTCTCCAATCCGAGTTCCCTGGATCCCACTTCCCCACTTCTCTCTGAACATGGAGATACCGATGCCGATCTTGATGAAATCTTCAAAGATTCGGATCCGTCGGCCACTGTAACCCCTAGGGAGGGGTGCTCGCTGTCCCCGCCTTGTAACTGGGGGATGGACTGTGTCGGCGAGCACACTTGGAGTTTTGTCCTGCCGGAGGAGACCCCGGAGCACCTGAAGTGGTCACCGGAGCAGAAGAAGGAATCGGTGGAGATGGCCTGTGAAGCCCCTGAGCTCTCGGAGAATGAAGCCTTGTCCCGTCCCAGAGAGATCATTGTGATCCCGGACACCCCGACGATAGAACTGGAGATGCAGTCCCCGGAGACGTCCGACGCTGTAGATATGCCGACACCGGAGATAGTTGCTCCTCTCTCCCCAGAGTTGATCATCATCCCCGACGAGTCCTCTGTCTGTGACTCCAATTCCCTCGAAATCTAGCTAAGTCCCCTGGGCGGCTCTGTTCTCTCTCTCTCTCTCTCTCTCTCTCTCTCTCTCTCTCTCTCTCTCTCTCTCTCTCTCTCTCTCTCTCTCTCTCTCTCTCTCTCTCTCTTTAACTTATCAACTGTGATGAACTTGGATTGTTATGGACTTGAACTTGGTACTTGGTTTTTGCTGGTGGATTGACAGATTATAGAATCTGTTTTTTGCTGATGGATTTTAACAGATTATGGAATCTGTATATTTTGCTGGATGTATATTTTGGTATATTATGGTATCTGTATATTTTGGTATATTATGGTATCTGTATATTTTCGTATATTATGGTATCTGTATATTTGCTTGGGTCTAGATTGGTTCAACTGTTGGTGTTGAACTTTGACAAACTGTTTGGTTGGTTCATCTGTTGATGATGAACTGATTATGTATTGATGCACATTGGGACTACCTTCTGTTGATGATGAATTGTGACCTTGTCTTATGTGTTGATGCATATTGGCTCTCTGTTGAGTTAAGCATTGTGCATATTGATCCTAGTTGCCTTATCTCTGAAAGTGTCAATGATGAAATTTGTGCCCTCATGGTCTGAGATTAAGTTCAATTCTATGTCTTTTATGTGTCATAGGAACACAGTATATAATGTCTAGATTGATGTCTATCTGGAATGTTTAGGTTAGTGTTTAGGGGCTTCACATCAATGAGGGAATGGGGACATCTGTTATAAGTTATTAATGATGAAAATGTCTATGCTGAGATGTAAGCCCTTAGTATCACTACCTGGATGTGCCATAGGAACATTAGATGTGAAAACTGATTGATGCCTATCTGGAATGTTTAAGGTATAGGATTAACTTAGAATAGAATCAATGACGACCATGGGGACACCTGAGACCATTATGTTGCCTTAATAAATGTATAGTTGGATCTTATGTATGTTGCCTTAACCACCAATATTCATCATCACATAATCTGTTTGGTTACAAAAATATGACTAGTGTAAGCATGCTTACAAAAAACAGCTAGTCTATACATGCTTACACTTGTCATATAGTCTTGGCTAAACCCAAAAACCAGTTAGGCTATGATACCTTACCTTACATTACTATGAAATTATCTAAATCTTCTTGACTGTCCCCTAAATTTTCTTGGGTCTCTGTTTCATCATTTGCTTGAGTCTCTGTTTCATCATTTGCTTGAGTCTCTGTTTCATCATTTGCTTGGCTCTCTGACTCATCTGAATCCCCATGAACAATGTCCCATGCTTCCATAACAGCCCAAGTAGGTGTCTTAATAATTTCTGGTAACTGACCTTGTGCCCTTAACTTCTTCTTGTTAACATGAGGCATATCATAATCATTACCCCCTTTGACTCCTAAAACTTGGTTCATAACATATTGAAGAGTAATCCAAACATCTCTTAGGGTAGTGGCATCCAACTCATAAAAAGCATTGTAAACTGCTTGTAACATTTCATCAACATTTTTTGGCATTTTTTTGTGCATCAGTGACTGTATGCTCCTAAAAAATCCTAGGTCTAAGATGTTTAAATCAGGACTATTAGCTGGTTGCTGAATTAGAATAAATGTGAAACCATCTTGTTTGTGTACCTCTTGCCATTCTGGATCTTGTTGATTGATGTGAGGTCTTGCATTGTCTTGTTGGATGTATATGACTCTTTGTGCTCCTTCTGGCCATTTAGCTTTGATTGCTGGTATTAGTTGATCAATAAGCATTCTGCGTGTAACTTGCTTGTTAATTGTCTCAACAAGCTTTGTTACCATTGTCCTCTTTGGTCTCTTTACTGATTTTCTTTTAGCTGCTTCTTGATATGTGAATGGAAATATACCAATCTTTCCATCAAAAGTACATTCTCCATCTGAATTGAATCTAGGCCTTGCAACTGCTGCCAAAAACATGACCTTAGGAATGAACTTACTTGAACTAGCAGCTCTGTACATGCCTCTTTCATTTTGTGCTAGATATACTCTTTGTGTATTCTTTGTAAGGAAGAACCATTTTTCATCAATATGCACAAAATCATACATTGGATGATAACCTGTCTTTTCCAGCACTGTGTCCCCTGATATTAGATTGAGAATCCAGTCCATCCTTTTGATCTTGTGTGCTTCAGTCAATCCAGGATGTAATGCATTTGAGTGTGGCTTTATTATCTTTTGCTTGATCATTCTATGACATACTGACTTGGGAATGTTGAGCTTGCTTGCTAAGTCTCTGAGGCATGTTCTGTCCCCCATGCTAAGTGTTGTTATAGCTGCTTGATCAACTTCAGTTCTCTTCCTACCAGCATTATGATATCTTGTGCTGACATTGAAGGTTTGATTTTCTTGTAGTTGTTGCTTGGCTGCTCTCCAGATTCTACTAATTGTTTTTCTTGTTACCTTGAACAGCTTTGCAGCTTCCTTCACTGCTCCATATGGAAGTCTCCCCTTGTCCAGTTTGGTTAGAAGATGACTGAGAATATGCAACTTCTTCGAACTGCTGAGTCTGGGAGTTGGTTGATGATGTTGTGATGCCTCTCCATGATCTTCTGCTTCTGATGATGGTGGCGTCTGGTTCAGATCAAAAAGAAATCCAGGTTCCTCTCCTATGTCCCCTAGCCCCTCAGTATTTAAACCATCATCATCAAGAGGTGGAAGATCATTCAAATTGAATGCTGAAGCCATTCTCCTCAGACAGTGATGCTCTCTTCCCTGTTTTTCTTTATGTGTTTTCAGTTTAGCAGTAAATGCTCCATTAAATTGTGGGTTGATGTATTTATAGACTGAAAATTGTATCTGGTTTGCTTAAGGGGTATTTTAGTCCCCAGATTTTGCAGTTTTGTTGGCAATCCGTGTATTTGTAATAAAGCCATCTGATTGGCTCTTAAAAATGTAAGAATGCTTTTCATTGGTTTAAAAATGGGTTTGGACACATTTACAAATGTAATCATCACTTCTTTCTCAATCTGATTTTGCCTTAATTAATGTGCAAAGTACACAAATGGACTATCAAAAAGGGACAGAGGGAGTATATTATCTAATTGGAATTTGAAATGTCAAATTTTAGATATTCGCATGTTGTGTGTAGCTTATTAATTAAGTGCAACAATTTACTTAATTTTTTTACGCATATGACCATGTGTTATGATTAATTTTTTATTAGCATGTTCATAATCTATTAGTAGATTTATAGGCATGAACATGTTTTCAAAATATAATTTTTGAAACATGACCAACGACAATGTTATGGATGCTACCGCTACAACTAAGAGTGGTGAGTCGACACTCCAAATTCAGTTTGGAGATGGTCTTCCACCTGTGACTGGATCAGTATCAGGTTCAGAAACCCTGAAACGACTCCGGTCAATGACCAGCTTTTGGTCGAGAACCAGGCTCGAGTCGTACCGAAACCGGTTGGACAGTCTCAAACAAGCCATCAGATGGACTTGTCGGATGTTCAAATGCCCCATGTGAGGGTACCGGAAAGGTCGTATATGGCTAGCATGCCAAGTGCATTTCATGCTGGAGTTCTGCCCGATAAGTTCGACGGGAAGGGATTCAGGATATGGTCTCAGAAGATGCATTTCTTCCTGAGCACGTTGAATCTAGACAAATATCTAAAAAAGGAAAATGCGATCATATCTCTGGATGATGCGGATGTAGAGAGGACAATCGAACCTCTAAGATAAAGTCACACCAATTTATGTGATTTAAAGTTCGTGCAATCTAGAGGCGGTAAAAAGTACTTTGTGACCTTCATAGATGATTGCACAAGATATTGCTAAGTGTACTTGTTACGAAGCAAAGATGAAGCTTTAGAAAAGTTCAAAGAGTACAAGTTGGAAGTTGAGAACCAACTTAGTAAAACGATTAAAATCGTAAGAAGTGATAGAGGAGGTGAGTATAGTGAACCTTTTAATGCGTTCTGTAGAGAACATGACATTGTTCACCTAACTACCGCTCCTTATTCACCGGAATCCAACGGAGTAGCGGAACGAAAGAACCTAACTCTTAAGGAATTGATGAATGCAATGTTGCAAGAATCTGGGTTAGCCCAGAACATGTGGGGGGAAGCGTTGCTTACCTCAAATTACACTCTCAACAAAATACCACATAAGGTAACTGGAAAGAGGCCTTGTGAGTTGTGGAAAGGTAAAGTACCTTCGTACAAATACCTCAAAGTGTGGGGGTGCCTAGCAAAAATAGCAGTACCATCTCCTAAAAAAGTCTCAATTGGACCAAAAAACCGTTGATTGTATTTTCATCGGGTATGCACATAATAGTAGTGCATATCGTTTCTTGGTATACAAGTCAGATATACCGGATATACATACTAATACAATAATGGAGTCAAGAAACGCATCTTTCTTTGAAAATGTGTTTCCTTGCAAGGATAAAGAATATCCCAAAAGGACTCGTGAACAACGAGATGCAAATGAATCTGCTCAAGAAGCAAGCACATCTATGCAAGAAGCAAGCACTTCTATGGAAATAGTGAGTACTTTTGTCCAAGAAACAGAAGAATAAAATGATAAACCTAGACAGAGTAAGAGAGCTCGAAAGGAAAAATCATTTGGCTCAGATTTCACAATGGCGTTTCTTCTAAAAAACGAACCTCGGACGTTTAAAGAAGTCATGTCAATGCCAGATGCACCTTCATGGAAGGAAGCGGTTAAAAGTGAAATAGACTCCATTATGCAAAATCATACATGGGAGTTAGCTGATTTACCCCCAGGAACAAAGGCACTGTGATGTAAATGGATTTTCAAACGAAAATTGAAAACCGATTACTCAATAGAGAAGTACAAGGCAAGGCTTGTAGTACAAGGATTTAGACAAAAAGAAGGTCTAGATTTCTTTGATACTTATTCACCGGTAACGAGAATTACTTCTATTCGAGTACTAATAGCGATTGCGGCTCTACGTAATCTAGAAATACATCAAATGGATGTAAAAACGGCATTTCTAAACGGAGAGTTAGAAGAGGAAATTTATATGAAACAACCTGAGGGGTATGTTGTGTCTGGACAGGAACACAAAGTGTGTAGACTTGTGAAATCTTTATATGGATTAAAACAAGCACCTAAACAATGGCATGAGAAATTTGACAGTGTTATGATGTCAAATGGTTTCAGTATAAATGAAAGTGACAAATGTATTTATGTCAAAACAACTCCAAAAGGATATATCTTGTTGTGCCTATATGTTGATGACATGCTCATTATTGGTAGTAACAAAGATATGATCCAACAAACTAAGAACATGCTTAGTGGAAAGTTTGACATGAAAGACTTGGGACTAGCGGATGTGATTCTAGGAATAAAAGTCATAAGACATTCTAAAGGAATCATTTTAACTCAAGATCATTACGCTGATAAGGTACTTGAATGTTTCAAGAAATACTCAAGTGGTAATGCAAAGAGTCCCGTGGACCCTCACCTCGACTTAAAGAAAAACTCGGGTGATGGCATATCTCAAGTAGAGTTTGCACGAGTGATTGGAAGTCTAATGTACTTAACAAATTGTACAAGACCAGATTTAGCACATGCGGTGAACGTTTTAAATCGTTACACTAGTAATCCAGGACATGGTCACTGGAAAGGCATAACAAGGGTATTGACCTACTTGTGATATACTCGAAGTTATGGGCTACACTATGGACGATATCCAGCAGTGATGGAAGGCTATAGTGATGCTAATTGGATATCAGACTCCAAGAACTCAAAATCCACAAGCGGGTATGTTTTTACTCTAGGTGGTGCGGCTATATCGTGGAAATCCTCCAAACAAACTCTACTGGCTAGATCCACAATGGAATCTGAATTCATTGCCTTGGACAAAGCAACAGAAGAAGCAGAATGGCTTCGAAACTTTCTGGAGGATATACCAATGTGGGAAAAACCGGTGCCGGCTATGAGCCTCCATGGTGATAGTCAATCGGAAATAGCTCGGGCACTAAGTTCAATGTATAATGATAAATCTCGTCATATTAGAAGACGACACAAAACCATAAGACAATTGCTCTCAAACGGAGTGATCAATGTTGATTATATCCGATCGGCTGACAACCTAGCGGATCCGTTTACTAAAGGTTTGTATCGAGAGCAAGTTGTAAAATCATCAAGAGGAATGGGTTTAAAGCCTATGACATAAGATGAAGTTTGATGGTAACCCTACTTACGAGATTGGAGATCCCAAGATGTAAGTTCAAAGGGATAACGAAATCAAGCTAAATCTAAAGAGCACTTGGAGATTAACATCTTCTCCCAGTTCCTAGGATGATAAAAGTGCGTTGGTAAACTATAGGTTAAGTCATAAAGTGTTGGCTTTTAATGATTCCATAAGCTTTGAAAATCAAAGTACAGTATAATGGTATACTACTTATGGGTGTGAAATGGAGCCGTTTCTAGGAGAATTAACCGAGGCTGAATTCTCTAAGCTCACTCATGAATAACCAGGGATGTTCAGGGCCAAAATGAACACAATCAGAGAACCTAGTTCTGTGAGAAGATGAAACTGTGTGATAGTCGTTGTCTAGGTTTACATCAAAGTTCGGGTGGTTCAAGACATCACGTTCACTACCTGGTCGAGTAAATCCGATGGCTACTCACTATGGGTGGTTCAAGGCTGAAAAAATTCTACCAGCCCAAATACAATGATTCTTCGACCGTACTCTCAAAAGTCTTTCTGTCGAGTCGTTTTTCACGTGTTTTAGAGTCATTTCTATTCATGTGGGGGATTGTTGGAACCGAATTTTCTGGGCACCGTTGGTGTCGGATAATGGGAGCGTTGGCTTTGTCTCCGCGAGCACTATTTCGTAGTATGCTCATTTGTATAATTCGGGTTCCGTTTGAATGAGAAATAAGGGAGTTACATTTAATTTAACTAAGTTAAACTTTTTAGAAAATGTGCATCCCACATTGATTAGGAGGAAATAAAACTCACTAGTATATAAACTAGGAGTGTATTGTAATGGATGTGATTGGGCCAGAGGAGGCTATCCTGGTGGGCTTGGGCCTTCGAAGACCACACGCGCGCGGTTTAGTTTGGTTCGGATCGGCTCGTGGCTCGTGAGCTCGTGGGCTCCTTGGTCTCATTGGATGGGCCACAGGCCCGAGGAGGAAGTGATCTTTTTGGGCCTCGCTCCAAAGTCTGTTAGACTTTTTGGGCTTCGTTCAAATGGGTTTTGTTCAAAAGTCAAATCTGGCAGCATTCATTACACACGGACTGGATTAATGGCACGCGGAGAATCCGAGGCATTTATGTCACGCGGTGAATCTGGGCATTGAAGTCAAGCGGATCAGCCCATTCAATCCACGCGGATTGGGCTTTATCTCTCCCGAGAGGCTCCTCCAACAGCCTATAAAAAGGCCTGCAGAGCTCTCAGTTTAACACATATTCGAAAGCTTCTCATTCTCCTTCCTCCACTCGTTTTTCTCTATTCACCTCTTCTCTTCTCTTGTTCGAGTCTGAGAGTACACACTATAAACTAGAGTTCGTTGGCTTCTGTTCTTTGAGTTGTGCAAGTCAGAAGTGTAGCAGTTGTATCCTGGGATTCGGAACGCCGGTAACCGTCACACTACGGGGCGTTTTCAGAATTAAAGAAAGAGATTTCGTTCTCGACTCTGCTTAAGTTCGACCGTACGGTTTGGTATTGGTTCGATTGTTTTTCTCTTCTCCTTAATACTGATTTATTCTTGTATTTTATACATATTTATAAGTTGTAGAAAATAGGATTCCTACATTTTCCATGAAAGAACAAAACATATCGAGGTCGATTGTCATTTTGTTCATGACGAAATTTCAAACGGAACTCTCTCGCCTATGTATGTCGCTACTACGAATCAATTGGCAGATATATTCACGAAGGCATTGGGCAAGACTCACTTCCACACTTTTCTCTCCGAGCTGGGCATTCGAGATCTTCATGCGCCACCTTGAGGGGGTATAGAAATAAATATGTCGTAGGCTGCTGCTGATGTGTAATTTGTTGATGTGTAAATTACTGATGTTTAAATTGCTGATGTATTAGAATTAGGAAGTTATACAGTTACTTATTTTACAGTTTGATTTTACAGTTATTTAGCAGTTGTAGAAAGTTATGTAACTGTCCTCATGTTTATCCTTTCACTTTCAACTTGTATATAAACATCATTAACTCAATCAATATAACTGGCATTACCAAAATCTCTCTCTCAAATCTGTTTTAGAGACTCAACCCTTCCCTTAACTTTGGTGTCTGAGGACGTTTCTTGCGTAGATCAAGTCAATTTGGATTGTGGTTTGTGTTCTTGAGAAGATTGATCACCGCCATAAGCAAATTTATTGTGGTGCACCACACACCAATATACAAACTAAAAACCAAACTAAGATTACTCTAATAAGCAAGATCTTATTGACTTGTAATATACATTGTCAACACATGATTCAAAAATGAGTGAAAATCAGAAAATTGTAATAGATCTCAACACAGAGTACAGGAAAAACAAACTATAGACTACTATGAATGCATGCCACCAATCCATGTAAAAATCTTAATGAATGATTCAAGACCTATGTCTTTCACTTGTAGGCTCCTAACCCAACACCAGCTTCTCCTCCGAAAGTTTGGAAGCTTTCTCTTGCCTTGGAGTAGAAAACATAGTAGAATTCTGAGAGAATGGCGGTGAAGAAGACGAAGGAAGCACCAGCTGCAAACACTCCCTTTCTTAGTGTTTGGCAAGATGGAGGTTGGTCTCCATAGAATGTTCTGTACTTTGTATGGTACGCGTTCTTTGTTGAACCCGCAAGCAAGCACACTTCGGCAATGAAGAAGGTTAGCCTGAAACAAACCCTTATTCTTTGATTACTTCAAATTCTAATATCTAATACAACAACAATCAATTCAAGCAAGCACATTTGTATCTATATATATGTGTATAAGATATGATTTACCAACAAGTCATGAAAAATATGACAGAACAACCCCTGGATCCGTTGGGTTTCAAGGCCTTGCCAAAGCAAAAGCATTTGCTAACCACCATTATCAACACTTGACTAGCCATCAAGAACAAAAATGCACCAACTCCATATCCTGTCGCGATGTCTGAATCGTATACACAATAACTGTAGTTCATATCTGGGTCATGTGCAATATTTGCCTGTGAAAAAAAAGAAATTAAGTTTGCACTTTAATTACATGCTTGAGCAAATATCAAATGAATCAACTTACAGTGCTCTTTCTTTGCTCAGCAGCAATGGCAAGACCGAACGCGATGAGATCGAAAACGAGGACGGTGATGAGGACCAAGATTGAAGCCATTCTTGAACTCTGAAGCTCACACCACTCAAGATATGGAACAAATTTCGCCTGTTTTCTCCAATTACTCTGTTTCTAATTTACTAAATATATATATGTAAAGGCAATTGCAACAAGAAAGTGTGACTTATACGCAAGAAGAAAAAAATGAAATGTGAAGTAAAGATGAAGCATGTGAAGCTTCAAATGAGAGATGCCAATATGTCATGGAAGATAGAGGAATAAGACCCTGCGCCTATGTAATTGGATTTAATTAATTAGTGCTAAAATACTTATATTTGATTTTTAAGGTTATATACAAGTTGTTAAGACGAAGTTTAAGTCTTTAATTTTCTTTTCTGACATAGTTGATGGAAGGGAATTTTGCAGCTGGGGCTTCATTCATCAGTGGGTTAGCTTTTCGTTGTCGGACATTACATTGTAAATCATGTCTGTGCATATATAACATCACTCTTTTAATTTATTTTAATAAAAAGGAGATTAGTTTGAGTGAAAGTGTCGATGAGATACTCATGACATAATTTAAGAGAGATTATTGTATGAATTATATATGGGCGCCGATCTGATATGAGTATATATTAACATGTAAATATACATAGTTTCTATTCACCGCCCACTCAAATTGCTATTTACCGCTCAGTTTTTGTGCATCACGCATGGATTAAAACCATACGTCACGCACGAATTTGTTTTTTTCAAAAACATTCATGCGTCACGCATGGATTATAACCATACGTCACGTATGGATTTTTTTTTATTTTTTTGCTTGTTTTTTTCCATAATCTTGTAGATAATTTCAATACGATCGCGTGCATATAAAATTCGTCCAAAACGGACATCGTTTGCCCCTTCAAAGAGTCAAAAAAACAAAGAACAGTGGAGTAATTATGATTAAGTGTAACAAATCTACTACTTCGTACTTATAAATTGTAGTTGTGGATTTTCTCCAAACCAAAGAAGGAGTTCAGGCACTTCCGTCAGATACGAGATTGAAAGATATGGATTTGTCCCGACCGTTAGAGCGTTAAGCCACTCATTCTCTTAGGCCGTCTCAAAGCGCTTAATCGAATTTTGGTCTCCGAGCTTAGCCGCTAGGCGAAGGGTAGACGGAAGAAGGTTTCCGAAAGCCCTATTTTCGCGAGACCCTTTCGGTCCACACTGGAGAACTCGTCTCTCGGGCGTTGCTCTATTGGGCGGAGGTTCCTCGATCAACTAACTTACTTAAAGAAGAAAACACTTTTTTTTTCGATCTTTAAACACTGAACACCACATCTCGACAAAGAAATTAAGTATTACCATCACTAAGTGCCTGTTCGGCAACATTAAATTTACTCTTCATTTCAAAGGAAAATAAGCTAGCTTATTGAAATAATAAGCTAGGATTTCAAGTTTTTTGATAAAATAAGCTAGCTTAATTTCCTTCTCCCGAACAGAGCCTAAATAAAATCTTTGCTAAGTTATCTACCATATTATAAAAAAATTGAAAAATTGTGTGTTGAGTTTTAACGGACTTGTTGATACAAGAAATTATGTGTGATAAATTTGTATTTTGGCCTTTTGAAGGGGCAAACGATGTCCGTTTTGGACGAATTTTATATGCACGCGATCGTATTGAAATTATCTACAATATTATGGAAAAAAACAAGCAAAAAATAAACAAAATCCATACGTGACGTACGGTTTTAATCCATGCGTGACGCATGAATTATTTTGAAAAACAAATTCGTGCGCGACCAGAAATTCGTATATTTAACGCATCCAGAAATTCGTCACAGATGAATATAACATGTCCTTTGTCACGAATCTCTTTCACTTCTCATTCGCCACAGACCAAAAAGTACGGTTCGTCACGAAGCAAAATGTTTTAAAAAAATTGGTTCATCACGAAGCAAATTAGATGGTTCGTCACGAACCGAATTGTTTTTTGAAAAAAAATTCATAATATTGTAAAAAAAAATTAATACGCCAGTTCATATAATATACGTCCAAAACGGATATCGCTTGCCCTTCCAAAAGCGCCCCCAAAACAAAATAGTCGTATGCGTTAAGTTCGTAAAAACAAAACTTATATAAAATTTTCTTTTATATAATATAACTATTATCATAGTTAAAAATCATGCAATTAAAATTATATACTATAATTATATATTATCATTTAATATCACTAATTTATTACTTATAAAGTATATTTAAAAATTATATTTAAATATTAGGAACTTAATTAACGGAACCGACTGTTTTGTTTATAGAGATTTTGGAAAGGCAAACGATTTCCGTTTTGGACGAATTTTATACGCATAGACTCGTATTGAAATTCTCTACAAGATAATGATTTGGTCTGTGATGAACCATCTCATTTGCTTCATGACGAACCAATTTTTTAAATCACCTTGACGAACCGTGCCTTTTGGTCAGTGACAGACATGTCCGTGTTTTGCTTCGTGACGAACCTAGCCTCTATTTGATTCATGAATAATCTACCTCTGTGTTAAATAACAATTTAAGGGCATGTCAAATATGAATCTCCTATTTATATTTATGCATACTAACAAATAAAGTATGGGTGTGGTTCCGGTGAGAACAATTTTTAAAATGAGAATGTGCGAATAACTTATTTTCATCAAAATATACATAAATGTGCATCAAAATATACTTAAATGTGCATCAAAAATTTTAATGCACATCTTTAAAAAAGCGATGCACATATACAGTTTTTACTTGAATGTTCTTCAGTTTCTCAAGAAATATTAACGTTATTCAAATTTTGGATGTTTTTAAGATTTTCAACGAATGTGCACCAAGTCTCTATATAACTACTAAAGCAAATCACCTTCCTCCAATTCTAGTTGTGTCACGTGGCATACTCTTCATTCAGGTCATCCATTTGGCGCCATTTCATTGGTCTATTTTTACTATTTATTGTAATTTTCTTAAAAAAATGATTATATTTGGAAAATCATGTGCAAAAATATCACAAAAAAATTGCTTAAGATCTTTCAGATTACAAAAAAAAATTAATTTGTTAATTTTTTTAGACTTTGACCTCCCAATATCCTATTATGTTATTTTACAAATTTATAATTTTATTTTTATGATATGACATATCTCAAAAAGATTGATTTCTTAATAAATAAGAGAAAATGGTAGTGTTTTAAATTATATAGTTTTATAAATGTTGAAATTAATTTATTTAAATTTGTTAAAAAATGACCTATGATTATTTGATCAAATAAGATTTTTGGTATAACAATTCATTAATATCCGTTGTTTATTATATTTAAAATTTTAAAACTTAATTATATATCAATATCATTTAAGATATCAACTTATTTTCATATAAAATTATATATTACATAAGTAATTAATTATATCGAGTTATATAAACTCGCGCATGCCGCGGGAACTATGCTAGTTAATACTAAATATTCACTAATTTACTACTAATATGCAACATTCTCACGTTTGTATTTTAAAAGTTATTCTCACCCGATACTTTCTCATAAAGTATTCTTGATTCATATATATTTGTACATTATATTCAACAAATACCAATTTGATTTGATTAGTGCTTCAGAACTAACCAATTAAATCATGATGGGGATGTATATATAGTCTGATGTAACATCCTTTTCGCTCTTTGCTGAAAATGCACGGCCAGATAAACAATGATTCTAGTTTATTATATACGGAGTACTCCGTAGTAAATTATTGATTTCACCAAAAAAATATAGTAAATTATTGAAACAAGCTTAATAAATCAGTTAGGTTCCCCATAATTGTCTCAATTCCTAGTGTTTTTATCCAAAATGTAAAACAGAAGCTACAAATGAACTCCAAAAATCCAATTCAAGCAGAAGCATTTCTGTTCACTGACGGCCAGAAATGAAATAATATACAAAATACACACATTTAGACAACATAAATATTACAGACCACCACTCAACCGGGAAAATTTTTTACAAAATCTGAATTTACTGGCAAACAAATTACAAAATAAAACAAACAAATAGTTTATGCTCAAATTGATTCAATGCAATCATCAATCAGAATTTAGATTCTAATGGCACAACCAAAAATCTGAATAATAATTACAAAATGTATCTGGCTTTTACCGCCAGCAAATTATAATGCAAGCTTACCTCTGTTCTTCAGAGTTCTTCCATCAAAGCAGAAACAACTTATTTGGAATGGGCTTTCTTGAGTTGGCTTGATTTAGGCGTAGCAGATTCCTTTCGGATCGGTTTCGCAGCCGCAAGACGATCAATGGTGGAGCTTCTTAAAACTGGCTTTGGAACTTTCTTCATATCTTCATTTGGCTTTACAGAACCATTTCCAACACTTCTTTCACTTATGCGCTTTTGTCGTTCTAGTAATATCTGTTCTCTTCTCTTTTTGGTCTCTTCTTCCTGTTTATAACAGAAGGAAAGAGTGATTAAGAAATATAGTAGGGGTTTTGCTATTTGTCGCCCCGGAGGCGACGAACAACAGGCCAAAAATATTAGTTTTTCCAATTAAAATTATAAATTTGTAAACTACAACCCTACCTGAAATAATAAATCCGTCACTGAAATTTTTTATTCTTTAACGACGCATAATAAGAATCCTAAGTTAAAGCCTAAAACCCTAATATAATTTTAATACCCACCACAAAATCTCTATATAATTACTAAAACAAAACACTATACTCATCAATAAGCTACGCCACATCATCTATTTATCAATAAGTTATGCCACATCATCGTTTGACACGTCATTTTTTTCAAAGATAAAAATTAAATATATATGTTTAAAGATAATTAACCTAATTTTAATGATATCATTTCTTTATTTGAACACAAAATCATTTAAAATATATATATACAGATCACTATCTTAAATCTATTGGTATCATTTTCTTATTTAAATGCATATCAATATAAAAGATTATAAATCAATTGAAATTCCTTTTACTCATATAATATTGATTTGAAAATCAATTAAAATGAATATAATTATATAATACATATTTTTTATTTTTATTAATGTCATTTCTATATGTTTTTAAATTATATACATAGTTATAAAAATCATTGTGTAAATTTCGCGCATGGACGGCATGGCGCGGGAATAAAGCTAGTAAATTACTATTTCAGGTGTCTTATTAGTCACCCCTTGAGCGACAAATAGCAAAATCCATATAGTGACCACCAAACTAATTTTAACCAATGAATTTCCAATAATAAATTTTAGAGAAAATAAGTGTCAATATGGTGCAAATTCCAATAATCAATTACTAATTACTAAAGCTATAGCACTCTTTGCCACATGTTCAACAACCATTGGTCCATCTCACATTTATATTAAAAAAGAAATTAAAGATATATTACTTTGGTCCCACATCCTTATTCAATTAATTATTTTAATAATTTGTTACATAAAACAATTTATAAAAATCCTATTATCCTAATTGAAATCTTCTTCCCTAATTTTAGGGTAAAAAATTAATTACGTAATAGTAAATAAATCTAACCATAAATCTCATACATCAACAAGTAGTTGATACGCTACACTTTATATGGCGTAACTAGGGGTTATTACATTAGTTTAGGAGTGTTATCACAAGTAAATGGAGTTATTGTTATGTTCTGAGTTGTTTACGAAGAAGTGAAGACCAGAACCGAAGAAGAAGAGGATCAAAGATTGAAGACATTCTGCGGAGCAGCGGCGATCGCCACCATCACTATGGCGATCGCCATTTTACAACAGAGGCGTTACATGAGTTCGAGAGATCATGGCGATCGCCATGACTCTACGGCGATCGCCATGACTCTACGGCGATCGCCATGGGGCGACAGAGACCATGGCAGAGCTTTACATGAAGACCGCGATCGTCAGGCATCTATGGCGATCGCCACAACAAGGCCGAAGACATTCCGGACTTTCCTTATTTCCCTTTGTTTGTTTTATTTATTTTTCCTTATTTTATTATTTCGTTTAAGATATATCTTTTACCATATATTTTTAGGGTTAGTCTCTATTTAAAAACCCTAGTTCTTTCTATCTTATCATCATCTTTACCATCACCTTTACCATCATCTTTATCATATTTTCCATCATCTTTTCCATTAGACAATTTAGTTCTGCAACCATGAGCAGGAACTAAACTCCATTGTTTTACTTAGCGGTTGAAACCTTCAGTTATTAAGTTGTGAGATTTCTAAACTCTTGTTCTTTTCCTATTGGTTTGTATTAATTCTCTTGTTCTTCATCTATTGATTTCTATTAGTTTTGCTAGCTTAATCACCTAGTTTGATTGATAGTTTTCTATTGCTAGACTAGAAATATACGATGGAATTCCTTGTCATTGTAGCGCTCATATCTGCATGATCTGGTAGTTGATTGCTTTTATGAAAGAGAATTGATTACATGTTAATACTTTATGGTTGTAAGTTATTGCATGCATCCTTATAATTCATGTGCCCTTTGCTGCTATTTAATCTAATTTTGAGAGGTTTCCCTTATTGCTGAATAGTAAGTATTATCAGGACCGATTGGCCTGCTGATATATTAAAGATTGGAATAGGAACATTCTCTAGGATTGAATAGAACTTGAGATAAATCTATGATCAACTTGATTGACTGTTGTGTGGATACTTGCTAGGTGAAACCACTTCTCATCATATTCTCACCCAAACTTCATCTACTTGTTACTGGTTACTTGTGTGTTCTTGCAATCAAACTCTCCCCTTTGGTTACTTGTTACTAGTTGATATTTCACTTGACTGCATTGATTTGGTGTTTTGATTCCCTTTGGGTTCGACCTCTACTTACTTGTTATACTCTAGTTAGTGTTTAGGGTTTTCTTTGATTTGGCACCACAACTTTAGCCTCCTCAGTAGTCCATTAGTTTTGTAATATTATATGATTGAAGACAACAGTAATTTGTGCTATAACCCTCAAACAATATTCTATAAAATTTTATGTAACGGTAAATAAAAAACAAATCATAAATCTCTCACATCTGAAAGTAGTATAATGTTTTTTTAATATTTTATGATCTATAGAAAAAATACAAAAACTTTGTAAAACATTCAAATACGTATTTTATTGATAAATTAAGATAATTATCTCAATATTTTTTAATTTTAAAAACTTTAATCTTAATCAAAGTTACAAGTTATTATATAGGAAGTGACGTTAAACACTTTTTTTTCTTAAAATGTGATAATGTCCGTTATCGTTGTTGGTTGTTACTAACCAAAATAACAATAACAGTGTTATCAAATGTTGTTTTTTATAATTACTTCTAAATATATATTTTATACTTTAAATTTAAATAATTTTATGAAGTTATAGTCCTAAACTTACCAAAAACAATTCTAGAATGAGAAATATTTTAAAAAAAAAATCAAAACCCTAAAGCGACACTAAAAACATTTTAGAGAAAATATGAGAAAATGCAAGACGATTTAAATTAAGTAGCTTTTGTTACCTTCTGAATCTTGCTTTGGCTAGCAGCGGCTCTGCTTCCCCATGCTGGCTTAGAGTTTTTTGCTACTAACTCGGGTTTCTTTCTTCCAATCGGTCCATTCAAGGATCTTGACTTAACATCTCTTGTTAAACCAGGACGTGTCTTTTTAATACCAGCCTCCTGACCGTTTGAAGCTACTGGTGATTCAATGCAAGGCTCCTCCACCACCTCAGACTGCAATTTTCTAGCTTCATTCAAGGATAAATTACTTTCATAGTCCATTTCAGGGGTCCAAGATGCAACCGAGTAATTCACAGGGGTATCACGATCGAGCACCATATAACACTCCTCTGGTTCATGAACGGCGTTTGTCTCAGGCTTAACTTGTTGTACAGGTGAAGCCTGAACGTTGTCAGAACTGAAGTCAATATCGAATCTCATCTGGGAATCAAAGTGGTTATCCATAGAAGAAGTTTGGATCATCAGAGAATCATCAATTATATCTTTCTTCAATTTTTCACCGGAACCAATTGATAATCTTGTGAATTGACCGTCAATTAATCCCATGTCAATACTTGTACCTCCATTGGTTGCTTCAGTTGATTGATTAGAAACGATCCAATCATCGCTGCTACGACCTCTAAGAATAGAGCCAGAAGCAGAATCAGCAGGTGTAATTTGAGAATAGTATTCCATTCCATCATTCCTCTGAGACATTAAGAATTCATCAGGATTGCTTCCATTTCTAGATACTCTTCTGATGCTTTCACCATTGTCAAAGTTTTGAATAGGACCTAGATTACTCACATTACCTGCATCTCTTTCTGAGACAAGAAATGCATCAGAAGTAAATGATCTTGGATTTCTGGTCTCTTCTTGCTCCTCAGATCTCGTTTTTGCTGGATATCCTTCTTCGATCTGTAAAGGTTGTGTTTCAACAGATTCTGATTCATCCTTCAGCAAGAGCTGCTGAAAAGCATCCCAGTTATCATTTCCTTTCTTAGTCTCCTCATTTTCAGAAGAATCTTGTACATTCTTCTGTTTGATTCCGTTGTTCTTTTTTCGATTATGAGAACTTTTGTGATGTTTCTCCAAGGATCCGACTGCTTTCGCCACCTGCTGTTTAATGGAATCCCCATCCAAGTAATCATCACCAGATGAAGTTTCCTCAGAAGAATTTTCTGCATCATTTTTTGAGGTGATGTAATTAATATTGCGTATGACGACTTTTCTTGAGGATTTCTTCCCGTGTTTTTTCTTGGGCCGCTCCTCCACGGAGAAATCTCTTTCAGAACTGGAATCACTTGACTCAGTATCTCCAGACTGTTCTCCATTTTCAGTCCTCGCTTTAGATCTGCTGCCTTTCTTTTTGGTGGTGGGTTTGTGGTTTCTATAATCATCTGGGTCAGTATCTTTCATATTTGCATGCCATTGCATGTTGTTGGGATGATATGGAGATGGAACCTGCATCCCAGGGAAGACAAATCCAGGGTATGGAGGCATGTGCTGATAACCCTGAACGTTTTGCATGTAATTAGCCCAAGGAAATGGAATTTGAGCTTTTCCGTCATTTGATGCCATCTGGTCTGCAGTAGAGATAAAAGTTATCAGGGATCAGTTTTGGTACTCAAAAACACATAAGTCTCATTTATAAAAAACTTGTGGATGGAAAAACTAATGTGTATGAAATACCTGCATTGTTAGCAGAACTTCTGTGACTAGCACCTGAGTCAGATGCTGAACTATCAACATCAGGTTTCTGAAGATTATCTTCACCGGCGATAATTATTCCGGAGTTTCCGAAATATGACAAGTCGGGCTGAGGTAAAGCTTGCATTGCAGCAATCTGATCAATCCAAAGCTTATCCCCATTCTTTTTCTTACATAAATCAATGAAGTTTATGCAGGCATCCCTAAATAGAACAGAAAGAGACCTCAAACCATGACAACGATACAAACACTAAGAGTTTGAAGAAGGAGACTTCCAGACTTATTGTCAATTGTAAGTTGCAACACATCATATATCTTTTATATATTTGACTGCATAAGAGATCTAGTATGTCGTAATATGTACCTCAAACGTGAAGCTCCAAAAGCATCAGAAAATGATATAAGATCATCCAAATTATCCATTTCATATCCTGCTGCCAAAGCACGAGCATATGCCATTGCTTGCTCTTTCTGAAGTACTGCTTTTCGAGTATCCAGAACACGCTGAAGACGGGCCCTGCTCATAAAGGAACACAAGTGATGAAGTGCAATTAGATGGTATCAATTTACTGAACAGGAAGAACGCCTTACTTGGAATTTTCTTGTGGCGAGCTTTCAGTATTCCCATTAATCTGTAATGCAACACTTAAATATTTAATGTCAGATGTAAAAGAAGATAGCAAATGGAAATATGTGGATCCTTGTAATTATAATGATAACGTCAATACCTTTGAAGAAGCATTTGACTTCAAATTACCATCAAAACCTGGTAAATTCAGTAAACTTTTCTATTAGCAAAGTGTGTGCATTAGTACCTCAACAATATAAGATAAACTTTTGATCTTTTGAGAAACCGTGAAGGTAAAGCAATTTAGTTTGATATCCTTCTTTTCACTTAACCAATTTGTTAAGGTCACGAGGAAGGACATATGCCCATTGACATCATTTTCTTTCAGAAGTTTACTACAGAATTTTTTTAGAGATGCTTCTGTTTAATAAAAAATTCACAATTCAATATCATTAGATCGATAATCCAATATTACTAATAGAGTGCAAATGGAAATGCATCTCCTATCAAGGACCACTCAGATGAGCCCTAATTAAGTTTAGTACAGACAGCAGCACAGAGAAGAAATTTGGTCAAATTATATTATCAAATATCAAGTTCGTTAAATTTTTACTTGATCCGTAACGAGGATATTTAACAAGCTAACTATCTGTATCATCATTACCATCAACTTCTGTGGCATTAGAAGCCTCATACGACTGAATTGAATTCTCCATCTGTTGGATCTCCTTCTCTATGGTCATAACTCGCTCAAGAACTTCCGGTGTACTAATAAACCTCACAAACCTAACACGGTAAACAACACCGGATTTCAGTACCAGACAGAGAAAAAAGAGGCTATCGCCTATCAATCAACTGAACACTAGTAAATCCAGTAAAGGCAGGCAACCTCATGATAGTGGCTTTGGTGAACCAAGAAGCATTCCCAGCGGATGGAGGAGGACGAAGCGTGACGGAGTAACCGCCTTTGGAAATCTGATCCTTGATCGATCGGAGATGCTGTACAAAAGGCTCGAGGAATCCATAAGCCAGCTTCTCATTCAATTTCCCGGCGAATATCACCAGATCACATCTGAACACTTACATCATCCGTCAGTAACAATTAGTTGAAAAAAAAAAGAAGAGACGAATTGAGAGCGGAGAGAATTCTTGCCTGGTTCTGGTAGGCGTGAGCTGAAACAAAATATAATCAAGCCTAGCACTGGACTCCATTGATTCGATCAAACGAATAAAGAGCGACCGAAGCTCAAAACTCCGTTATCTTCCTTCCAAACCCTAATCCGCGTAAACAGTAGGAATCGATTGCGATTCACAGAAATTCAATGCGGGAATTGGAGATGAAACGAAAGAGAGAAGGATGATACGAACAGGTGGATGAATTGAAGATCTTGGCGCTACTGATTCATCTGGAATCGGAAATCTGAAATTGTGGAGGGAGAGATGTTTTGGCGTGTAGGTGACAGCGGTGAGCTGAGAGAGCAGAGCAGAGCACATGGAAATGGAAGAGGAGAGTATGAATAGAAAGCGTGGGACCCACCTTTCCAATTTTAACGCCGACACCCCTCTCCTCCGCTCGTTTACAATTTTCCAGGCGGAAAAATCATAATTAAATCATTTATAATCTTAATTAATGGTGCAACTATAGTATAAATACAAAAGCCTTATTTGGCACACCCATTTTCTTTATTTAGCACACCCGGAGATTCGTCACGAAGGTATTACAGCTGATCTTCGTCACGAAGGTAAACGGGAGTTCCGTCACGAAGGTAAACGGGAGTTCCGTCACGAAGGTAAACAATAGATTCGTGACGAAGGTAAACAAGAGATTCGTGACGAAGGTAAAATATTTTTTTAATTTTTTTTCAGATTCTTGTAGAGAATTTCAATACGAGTCCGTGCATATAAAATACGTTCAAAACGGACATCGTTTGCCCTTCCAAAAGCCCTAAAAACAAAACAGTCGTTTTCGTTAAGTTCGTAATATTTAAACATAATGCATAATTATACTTTGTAAGTAATAAATTAGTGATATTAAATGATAATATATAATTATAGTATATAATTTTAATTGCATGATTTTTAACTATAATAAATAATTATATTATACAATTAATAAATTTAGGCAATGGCTATATGCACGCGAATCGATGCATATATGCACGCGATTCTGTGCGCGCAACTTATGCGCACGCATCTGTGCGCAGTTCTTATGCGCATCTGTGCGCAGTTCTTATGCGCATACGTGTTTTACGGGGTATTACGGGTACTTTTCGTAAATTTTCAGAGTCTGTAACACCTTGTGCGCCTAACTACTGCGCACAGGTTGAGAATCTGTGCGCCGTGTTTCTGCGCACTCTTCAAACATAGTAGCCGTTGAAATTTTTGAAAAAAGTAGCCGTTAAATGTAAAACTGTGCGCTGAGGTTCTGCGCACAGGTGCTTTAGGGTTTGTGTTTGTGCGCGGATGGTTAGCGCACGGGTCTTTACAGTTTCATTTGGACCACAACGGTCATAAATGTGCCTATATAAAGCCACAATCTCTTCGTTTCCAACAAATTCATTCAACACCTCTTCGTTTTCCAACAAATTCATTCAAAATGTATCGTCGTAATCAAAACTCTCGTATGTTAGAGTTGATTAATCAAAGTTGTGAAGATAGTGATGAAGAACACGATTGGGATAGCGGATCACAAGAAGAGGAAGACGACTCGAACGACGACGAATGGTTGGATGGTTTCTTAGAAGACGAAGAGTTCGGCGACTGGGATCCGAGTGGTGAATTTGTGGTTAGTATAATATGTTATAATTTGAAACATATGGTAGCGTAATTAGTTTCAAATTAGTTTCATATGCTAGAATAATTAGTTTCATATGCTAGAATAATTAGTTTCATATGCTAGCCTAATTAGTTTCATATGATAGCCTAATTAGTTTCATATGATATCCTAATTAGTTTAAAGTAATGATTCGTATTTTGCCTTGTTATTTTGGTAGTAGTGTAATTGTCGCTCTACAATTACGTATAGGGGAAAGATTATTCGGATTATTTTAGAACCGCACAATATTGGGATACTCCGCAAGAATTGTACGAGTGGGCGAGAGATAGAGGAAAGGAGTTAGTGATAGCTTTGGTAACGCGTAATTCAAATCCGTACCAAATAAGTATTGTGTGCGATAGATTTGGAAAACCAAGATCTGGGAGGCCAAAGGTGAACAAAGAGAATCCAGAGTTGGCTGTTCCTAGGCTTAGAAAGTCGAAGTCGAAGAAGTGTGAGTGTAGATTTCAGCTACTAGCAGTACGAAAGAAAAACATTCCCGGGGTCGCAGGAGAAAAATGGATTTTAGGTGTGATAGAAGGTCGGCATAACCATGTGCTACTTGCTAGTTTTCATGGGAATGCATTCATGGGTCGAATGACGGAGGAGCAAGAGCTTTGTGCTAGGCGGTGGGAGATGGAACTGGACGCAAGATGCCAAAAGAAATTATCTCTAAATTGAGGGAGAAGTACCCTGGTAATGTTACTTCAAGGAGACAAGTTGCAAACTTTTTGCAGAAGGTGAATTACGAAGATCGCGGAGAGCTAAACGTGACACAGTGGTCGCTTAAGTTTTTGCGAGACCACGACTACGTAGTTCACCCACATAGAGACACGACAAACGGAGAGGTTGCAATATTATTCTTTGCTAACCAAGAGTCGTTGCGTTTGTTGAAGAAGTACCCGTACGTGGTAATTATCGATGCGACGTACAAGACAAACAAGTAAGTCTCTACAATACCTTGGTCGATATTTAGTTCGGATAATGATATATGTTCTGTAGTGATATATGTTAATGTTTCAATAGATATGAAATGCCGCTCGTAGAGATCGTTGGATTCACCAGTACACACAAGACGTTCAACATCGCGTATGCATTCACTAAAGCGGAAAGGATTTATCATTACACATGGATAATGATTCAATTGAAGTCATTATTCATAGATTTGGGAGTGATGCCAACGGCTATAATGACAGATTGCGAAGACGCGCTGATAAAAGGGATAAAGACTGTTTTCGGGAGCGAAGTTCAACATCTGTTGTGTTGGGTGCATATCAAACACAACATTGAGGCACATGCTTCGACCATCCTAAAGAGACAAATTAAAGTGGAAGCCTTTGCAGGACAATGTTGGGGACTATTTTGCTCAGCTACTGAAGAGACCTATGAACTGCGGCTCGAACAGTTGAAGAGATCTTGGAAGAGCGGCCTTGTGGGATACGTCGAGAGAACATGGCTTAATCCTCACAAGACAAGTATAGTGAGGGCTTGGACAGATCATAAGCTTCATTTCCTTACGAGGACTTCAAACAGGTAAATATTGATATTTTTTAGTTAAAGACGATTATATCATAACGGCGTACTTTCTTAACTTACCAACTTAACTGTTTTTTAGAGTTGAAGGGATGCACAAGGTTTTGAAAGATATTATTGGTTCCAGCAGAGGGGGCTTTAACAGAGTGATCGTACGGATCCATCATTCAGTACTCCTTCAGATTGATTCAATTAGGGCGAGCATGAACATGTCTCTCTCCAAACGACCAACTGATTTTGATGATCCAAACATGCATCCGCTTGGAAGGGCTATTTTTTCCCGACTATTCTACAAAGTGTCAGACAGGTGTTTTGATCATTTGTTGGCTACTTATGAGATCATGTTGACGGGGAAATTTCCTGAACAATGCACCGACCATTGGGTGAGGAACTGTCTTGGGTTGCCATGCGTCCATCAAATTGCACACGCTATCATTTCAAACACACCCCTGATTGAGGATGACATTCACCCGTTCTGGAGGGATTTGCATTGGGATGACACTCCTGAAACAGAAGACGACCCAAATCTGAAGGTCCGAATGAACATTATAGAGTTGCGACTCCATGAAATGTTCACCAAGTTGGAACTTGGAACCTTGAAGAAAAGCACGGCATACTAGCTAGGTGAGTTGTATCAGGACTTGGAGCATCCTGAACTAACTACCTTGAAAGAACCAACAAATGTGAGAAGAAAAGGCAGGCCAAAGGGTGCAAAGAACAAGGATAAGGAGGAGGTTGACAGTGAAAATGACAAGGAGGATGACATAAAACAAGAAGATATGGAGCAGTATGAGATGGAGGAGGCAAAGCAGAAATCAAAAGGAAAGAAGAGTACAGGAGCAAGACGGCCAGGTCGTCCTAAAAAGGAGGAGGATGACAGTGAAAATGACAAGGAGGAATCGAGAGAGAAGAGTTATTTTGAGCACAAACAAGAAGAGCTGAAGAAGTATGAGAAGGAGGAGGCAAAGCAGAAATCAAAAGGAAAGAAGAAGGCAAACAATACAGGAGCAAAACGACCAGGTCGTCCTAGAGAGCAAACAACGACATCACTTCCCGTGGTCATTGAGGCCGAGGAGTTGCATTCTCAACCCATGCCCGACCTATCACAGCCTGAAGGATCAAACTACACTGACTTCGATCAGTGCCCTGAAGAACTTGGTGTTCCTCTCATTCATAGGGGGGTTGACTTCGGCATTGACAATTTGGATGATTTTTGGCTTCCATACATCACAGATGTTAGACAGGTACGTTCTGACGGACATTGTGGTTATAGGTCGATGGCCTTACTTCTGGGAAGAAAAGAACAAGAGTACGGAAACATTCGGCGTGAGCTGGTAACGAAGCTGCTTCAGAACCGAGAATTGTACGAGCCTATTCGTCGTCGTCTTCGTCCGGGTACTTGGGAGGATCTTATTCTCCAATATAACCATTGCAGAAGCCCTTGTTCAGAACTGTATTGGTTGCACTTTCCACTGATGGGCTTAGTGTTTGCCACCCTATACCAAGTTGGTCTCGTGTTATTGTGTTGGGATGCTCCGACCTTTTGATTACCGCTAAGGTGTAGAACAGAAAACGCTGATCCTCCACGACAGATTTTCGGCATGGCACACGTAGGCAACCGTGACCACTTCATACCGGTAAAGTAGACAATTGTACTTGATACTTGTGTAATCATAGTTTTTTGTTTAATGTCTTAAGTCGATTGTGTTTATATAGGTGGCGTTGATGGTTGGTTCGCCACTACCGCATACTCCCGGTTCGTGGAAGAAACACGTAGATCCAAACATTCAATGGTGGGAAGAAACATTTGGGGACAATTTGAGGATGTATCGAGAGTACCGCATTTCAAATGGCCGGGCACCAGATCCATTCATGTATAAAGGAGGGACCGAACCCGTTCACATATCTGACTGAGTGAGATTGTCATGTAATAATTAGAAGACGCATTGGAATTTCTTAGTTTGTAATGCCTTGGTTTTTAATGTTTCGTATTTGTTATTTTGGTAGTAGTGTAATTGTGCTTTATATAACAATGAATGGATCAGATTGCATTGTTATTTTAGTAAAGTAAAAAAGGCAATGGAACACATATTTCAGTAAAGTAAAAAGAGTGTATAACAAGAATTTGATGTTAGGCAAATAAAACGATTTGATTATATAACTTAATGATGTAATTACCTCAAATGCTTACAAATGTAAATCACGTACCTTTCTCAAAGGCATTAGGCCAATTTGTGACGGCGAGATTGAGAAACTTGTATGGATTTGGTTTAGTGCAGAAGTTGTGTGGAGTTGGATTTATAGAAAGGGTGGAGTTGGTGCAAATTATTAAGGGCGGAGTGACCGATGAGATGAAAGAAAGAAAGAGGTAGAAAACTCTAACCTCAAAGCTGGAGTGAACATGAAGAGCTTGTGAGTTTCTGGAGGATGAATTTAACCTATGGATGCATGTCTAACACTATTAAATATTAAATGGTGGTAGTTGAGGATTAATAAGGCAAATTCTGATAGATATTGACATTGACACTACAAAATTAAGTATTGTTGTCCACCACATTTCCTGTATACTCCGTAATACAGGAAATTACTCGATCAACTTACTCGATTAATAGATATTGACATTGAATGGATCAGATTGCATTGGGATTTCTTAACACGTTCGAGAGACAAAGAAGCGACAATGAAAATACATAATGAAAGTACATAATGAAAGTACGTAATGAAAGTACACAATGCTCATAACATTAGATGTCTACGATTTAGGCGTCGTCGGCAGAAGAGGAAGAGCAGTCGGAAGCATAGACGATACTACAAACCATCAACCGCAATTCTTTTTCTTTAATCTTAAACCTTTCCATCAGGACCTTCACTCTATTGTCACTCTTCTTTTTCTTGATGATTAATTTCGTGATAGCACGTAAAGCAGTAGGGGTATGCTCTGGATCAATAAACCTGATTCCGAAGAAACAATTGCATGCATAATGCCTTCGTCCATACTGGTCAGGCATGTCTTCGTCATTGTTAACGTAAACATTACACATTTGGCGACACCTTTTTGTACCAGTACACATTATCTGTGGAGGGTCAGGCCTCACACGTCTTGGGGATGATGATGATGCCATATTCGTAGTTATGTTCTTCGAAATAAGTAAATAATAAAACTTTAGTTATAAACATGAAAGCATATACAAAAAACAAAGCATGTACAAAAATGAACAAAAGAAAAATTTACCGGTTAGTAGGGAAACTTCGATTTTTGCTCTAGTTGAGATGGATGAACTAGTTGAGATGGATGAAGAAATCACCACCTTCAAACCGTTGGTTTTATAGGAATTTATGTATATGGTGCGCGTTGCTTCTGCGCACAAGGAGTTACCGATTCAAAATAACGGTAACTAAAAGTGCGCTATGTAGCTGCGCACCAATTTTTAACGGTAATTTTATGTGCGCGTTACACCTGCGCACCAAAAGTTACAGATTCAAAAAGTTACAGAATAGGTGCGCTTTACCTTAGCGCATGGCTGAAATTTCTGTGCGTTCTACCACTGCGCACTATACTCTTCATTCTTCGAAATAGTTGCGATATGAAGGGTCTAGTACATGGGTGTTGATTATGTTTTTAAAACTTATACAATTATGTGTTATTAGGCATATAAAGAGTGTATAAGGTCTCCCCTTCACAAAAAGTTGATCGAAAATACGAAAAAACGCAAAAACGCCTTATCGGTCCTGATGGCCTGTTAAGGTCGAGAATAGGCGTTTCGATGCCCAAACGACGTCGGAATGCAATGAAACTTGTTTTCAATGCATATTATAGCTATTTAACCTTGTCGGTAAGTTCGAGTCGAAAACTCGAGCTCTTCGAGTAACACCTTCTTTGTAAACCTTCACTAATCTTTCATTCTTCGAAATAGTCGAAGTAGTTGCGATATGAAGGGTCTAGTACATGGGTGTTGATTATGTTTTTAAAACTTATACAATTATGTGTTATTAGGCATATAAAGAGTGTATAAGGTCTCCCCTTCACAAAAATTTGATCGAAAATACGCAAAAACGCCTTATCGGTCCTGATGGCCTGTTAAGGTCGAGAATAGGCGTTTCGATGCCCAAACGACGTCGGAATGCAATGAAACTTGTTTTCAATGCATATTATAGCTATTTAACCTTGTCGGTAAGTTCGAGTCGAAAACTCGAGCTCTTCGAGTAACACCTCCTTTGTAAACCTTCACTAGTCTTTCATTCTTCGAAATAGTCGAAGTAGTTGCGATATGAAGGGTCTAGTACATGGGTGTTGATTATGTTTTTAAAACTTATACAATTATGTGTTATTAGGCATATAAAGAGTGTATAAGGTCTCCCCTTCACAAAAAGTTGATCGAAAATACGCAAAAACGCCTTATCGGTCCTGATGGCCTGTTAAGGTCGAGAATAGGCGTTTCGATGCCCAAACGACGTCGGAATGCAATGAAACTTGTTTTCAATGCATATTATAGCTATTTAACCTTGTCGGTAAGTTCGAGTCGAAAACTCGAGCTCTTCGAGTAACACCTCCTTTGTAAAACTTATACATATGACCGTTTCGTGCGCATAACATCTGCGCACATGATTCTTTGCGCATTATATCTGCGCACGGTTGAAGACCGTTAAAATATGACCATTGCGTGCGCACAACATCTGCGCACATGATTCTTTGCGCATTTTATCTGCGCACGGTTGAAGACCGTTAAAATATGACCGTTGCGTGCGCATAACATCTGCGCACGAAACGGTCATATTTCAGCAACAAAAACCGAAGCTATAAAAGGGGGTTGCACTCACCTCAATTCACCAATCTCACCATCTCTCTCTTAACCTCACCAATCTCACCATTTGTCTCTTAACACTCGCTATGTCGCACAGTTCATCATCAAGCAACGCTGCCCTTTTTTATTGTAAATGTGATCGACCAGCGGTAATGAGGAGTTCAGAATCTCGAAGAAACCTCGCTCGAAGGTTCTGGACATGCGCTGGTACTGGTGGTTACATTTGTGAATTCCGCGAGTGGATCGATCCACCACACCCTTGTTACTCCTTAGCTGCAATAAGAGATCTATTCTCGAAGATACGTACGTTGGAGGAGGAAAACGCCGATCTTAAGGCGACCCTGGCTTCCAATCGTTAGTTAAGTGGTTGTTTTAATCGTTAGTTCGTTGTTGTAATTGTTAGTTAAGTGGTTGTTGTAATCGTTAGTAAACAAGCATAGCACTCGACAAAGAGAAGTTGAGGAGGGACAACCTATAAAGATCCCCAACCGATATTGGTTTCGATGTTCGGATTTAGCAAAATGTACGAACTAATAAGAGTTTGAAAACTGGTTATTAGTTGGTACATATTGCCGACTCCGAACATCGAAACCAATCATCGGTTTGGGGATCTTCATAGGTTGGTCTTCCTCACCATCTCTTTGTGTAGTGTTGTTGTTGAAATTTGTATTTCGTTTTCAAATCAATATAGTTTTTCACGTCTTGTTGTTCAGATTTGTATTTGCATTATTGTTCGGAGTCGTTTTGAATATTCAAACAAGCAAAACATAAAATTTAAAACCATCACACAAGAAAAATGCATACATAAAACATCAATCATACATAAAACATCCATCAAACAAAAACAGACGTCAAGCGTCTAATCCTGAGTCTCCTGAGTATAAGGCGGAGCATCTTCCCGAGGCACATCACCCTGAGTCATATCATCTTGGTGCGCATCCTCCTGAGTGCCGCATCCACTCCCCTGGCCACTCTCATGAACAGAATCTCGGAAAACAGGAGGTGGTGGCATCCGCGATGCACGTGGGGGAGATGGTGCCAAAGGTGCCTGAGGTGCCTCTAAGATTGCAAGCCAACCACGAATCACATCTTCAGTGGCCCAAGGTCGATCCGAGATAGGGGTGTCTAGAAAAGAGTGCATCATGGCTTGAAGGATCTGACAACGCTGCAAACGAAACATAAATTTAATCGTTAGTTAAGGTCTAAAGCTAAGTTTTGTACAAACTTTATAAAATTTTACATACCGCTAATGCATCGATAGGCACCGGGGTATATCCATAGCGAGGCGGGCGATCATGTCTCTCAGAGGATGGATCGACGACGGGATGTGAGAACTCGTCCAGCCAATCCATATAGTCATCAGACATCTTCCATGCTGGCTCTGCAACTGGCCCATCCAGATCGATCAGAGGCCTCGGCTCTGCGTCCCATGCAAGAAGAAGCTCAGGTGCATAAACGACGTCATACCTCGTGCAACCCATGGGCCGATGAAATGACAACGGCTGAATGGGTGGGTCGGGAACGGGCTGAGCCCGCCCAAACTGCCGCAGGACTCTCCTAGGGTTGTAGGCCTCATGAAATTTCCAGATGCTCAATACGCCCTCAAATCTCGTAGGAGAAACCTCTGGTGAGTTGAAGTCCAAATCTCTCCATGGCTGCCAGTTAACCTGAAACAAATAACAAGCCAAATTAGACACGTATTGCGGTAATGAAATAAAAAATATAAGAAATTAAATCCAAACCTGCTCATATCTCATGTTGTCGAGCATGCGACGGATGGCAACCAAACGCCCAGTATCCGAGCTAAGTGGTGTATACAATCCTACAACAGCATCTCCATGGGCGAATGCAGGGTTCGTGACAAAGTGATCACGAAAATGAGGAAAGTATGCCCAGATCCAGCACTACATATAAACAATTACAGATTATTAGTAAAACTACGTGAATAGTTAAGAGTTATTCACCAAGACGTTAACGACAAGATCTTACCCTCAGAAGAATCCCACATGAACCAATGGTTGCCGTCTCGACTCTAGATGCAGACCCTAAATTGCGATACACTAACGCAAGTATGCCGGCTCCCCATGCAATGTCCCCTGTACGATCATGGTTGAGAACAAGCGCCGCGTACTGGACCTTGACACCCTTTGTCGACCTGTCCACCAAGACAGTCGAGCCCAGAAGCAAAAGGAGATACAGAGTGGCAATGTGACTCTCATTCCTGACTGGCGCATCAAACAAAACTTCCAACCGAGCATTGAGGGCACCGAAATGAATGCCACCTGAGCTATAACATGCCTTCATGTCATCAGCCTCCTGACCCATAGCGTCCACAAGCGCCGCATAGATCTGGTCATCTGTCATAGGTGAATTGCAGCTACGACCATGTATACGGACTCTGAGGATCTGCATCACGTCATGTAGGCAGATGGTCATCTCAGCAAATGGCATGTGGAAAGTGTTGGTCTCTGGATGCCACCTCTCCACAAAAGCAGAAATCAATGCAGCATCGATCTGAGACGCTATGCCCACTCGGCGCAGCTCTGTCAGCCCAGAACGCTCAGCAAGCCTGAACCATGTACCCTCCTCAGCTGAAATATGATGCTCATAATCATGAACCTGTGCAGATCTGTACATCACCCTCAGGAGCTTCCTAGCCTAAATAAGTACAGAAAAAAATTTGCGTTCGGTTAGTAAATAAGAAACGTATAACTTATTATAAGCATTCAGATCAATGTTATTGAACATACCGGATCTAACGGAGCCGCCTCAGCCTCGGCCTCATCCCCGTCCCCATCCTCTGGCTCATCCTCTGCCTGAATATCTCCTACTCGTCGTCTCTGCCTGGGACGACGACCACCTCTAACTGGAGCCGCAACCTCCTCACCAACAACCTCCTCAACTGCAGCCCCCTCAGCGACTCCCTCAGCAGCAACACCCTCACCACCAACTCCCTCAGCACCCTCCTGACCTCTCCCTCTCCCTCTCCCTCTACCTCTCCCTCTCCCTCTCCCACCACCTCGGCCTCTGCCTCGGCCTACAGCTTCCCCCGCACGGGCACGCTTCCTAACCTGCACCGGGGGCACCAATGGTACATCGGGAGCGGGCCCTGGAAGAGGACCACGCGACCATATCCATCTCGCTATATGCGTCTCATAAGAACACAATAGGTGAGGCGCACGTGGACGACAAATGTCCTGCATCGACTCCCCGAGCCAAGGAAAATATGTCTGTGGGGCATGGTCATCGTCGTCTAAATCTCCCGACACTGGCTCTGAAGATGCGACTGGCTCTGCAGATGCGACCGTAGGAGGAGAAGATGTCGACGTTTCTACATCTGTCTCTGCAGGTAAATCCTGCTCTGTATGCTCTGAACTGCGAGGTAAAGCATCCTGAAACAGAGGTGCGTCCTGGATATCATAGTCATCCGTGGTCACCTGCGCCTGTACTGGTGTGGGCTCGATAGGGTCGAACGCAGTAACATATCGACCAGGATAATCTAAGTCGTCATGGAAATCTGCTCTCTGTCCATCCATCTCCATGTGCGAACCATCTATCTCCTGCTGCTGCAGCTGTGCCTCCTCGTACTCATTCCCTGGCTCACGACGCTCAGGTGATCCGGTGCCGAAAAATCGTTCGAGGGCCTCGAACGATAATCGCACAACGGCTGCCACATCATGTCGACGTGGAAGCCGTTCCGCTACTGGTGCGGGCATCGTGTTGCCCGTCTGATCCATGACGGCTTGTATAGTCTACATGTTTTTACATTTTTAGTATGACTAATTCATACTAAAATATTCGGAAATAATTTGCAACTTCGTAATCAAATTCGAGTCTTTATATCTACGAAATAATTTAGCATGGACGGGTTTATGCCTACGAGCTCACCCGCCGTGATCCAGCTTCTAAGTTGAGCTCAAAAACTCTCCTTAGTCGCGAAAGCATGGACGGGTTTATGCCAACGAGCTCACCCGCCGTGATCCAGCTTCTAAGTTGAGCTCAAAAACTCTCCTTAGTCGCGAAAGCATGGACGGGTTTATGCCTACGAGCTCACCCGCCGTGATCCAGCTTCTAAGTTGAGCTCAAAAACTCTCCTTGGTCGCGAAAGCATGGACGGGTTTATGCCAACGAGCTCACCCGCCGTGATCCAGCTTCTAAGGTTGAGCTCAAAAACTCTCCTTGGTCGCGAAAGCATGGACGGGTTTATGCCTACGAGCTCACCCGCCGTGATCCAGCTTCTAAGTTGAGCTCAAAAACTCTCCTTGGTCGCGAAAGCATGGACGGGTTTATGCCTACGAGCTCACCCGCCGTGATCCAGCTTCTTGGCGGGTGAGCTCGGGATCATGGCGGGTGAGCTCGTTGGCATAAACCCGTCCATGCTTTCGCGACCAGGGGGAGTTTTTTAGCTCAGCCCTGGAAGCTGCATCACCACCCAAGAGGTCTTACAGCCCTGCCTGGTGAGGCGGCATCATGGCCTAGGTGAGTGTACATCTCATCTAGGTCACGGTACATATCGCGTGCTCGGTGACTCGCCCAATGCCGCTAATTGTAAGCAAGCTAAAATAGGAGAAAGTATGAGCAAGGTAAAAGTCATGCTAGGTGCAAGCGGGACTTACCTGGCTCTTTGCCTTTTATCTTTTGTTAATCTTGTGATTTGTCTTTCATAGAGCAGAAATAGAAATCTCTCGTCATGACGAATGTCAAACCGGTTGTGTGAGGAAGTCCCCACGGTCGGCGCCAGTGTTGGAACTCGGATTTGTTGGAACCTCGTTCCAACGGAAAGGAAACCGGCAACACTCCGGATTCCCGAGTCTTTCTCGTTTCTTCTTCTTGTGGTCCCTTTATTCTCTCTCTCTCGTTGTAAAGTAATAACGTCCATGTTCCTGCAAAAGCCAAACCCGGAGCTGGTGCTCCCCGGGAAGGCTCTCCGACGCTCAAGTCAATAATTATTTAAATGATATAATTGTCAAATGGTATCTTAGGGAATTAGAATGATTATTTTAAACCCGAAAGGAGTTTTCGGAAGGTAATTATTCATCACCAAGAGGTGAAACTCATGACCAATACTTTGTTCGACTAAAAGACCCTCGCGTGCCATATATGCCCATAGCATCGACATATACTATTATATGCTTGGTGACTTGCGTAAAATAGTATATTCAACGATATATCACGTGTAAAAGCATATCCAACAATATGCATTCACCTCGCGAGGGACAAACATGTTCAACGACGTACGTACCTTACACGGACCACCTCGCGAGCAGTGGTCGAACTGAAGTCGGTGAGGCGAGGCGAGCCACGCGAGCAAAGGCCGAGGCGAGCCACGCGAGTCAAGCCGAGGCCGAGGCGAGGCGAGCCACGCGAGTCATGCCGAGGCCGAGGCGAGGCGAGCCACGCGAGTCGTACCGAGGCCGAGGCGAGGCGAGCCACGCGAGTCGTACCGAGGCCGAGGCGAGGCGAGCCACGCTAGTCATGCCGAGGCCGAGGCTAGGCGTGCCACGCTAGTCATGCCGAGGCCGAGGCGAGCCATGCGAGTCGTGCCGAGCCACGCTAGGAAAGGCTACGTGAGCAAAGGCTCCGTGAGCAAAGACCGAGGCGAGCCACGCGAGTCATGTGGCGAGTCAAGCCGAGGCGAGGCGATCCACGCGTATCATGCCGAGGCCGAGGCGAGGCGATCCACGCGAGTCATGTGGCGAGTCAAGCCGAGCGGTGACACGAGCCATGTTGAGCTTGAGCATGAGCAACGACGGTGGATTCCTCCTTGTTGCCACTGTCGCCCATATCTGCGGCTGGTTGAGCTAGGCGGTGGGACCTTCCCGGAAACGAGGGAAAGGCATGCTGATGTCGTTTGTTGTTGTTATTGCAAGGGATGAAATAACTGAGGCGGGCAGTGCGACTGCGGGAAAGCAAATTGAGGGTCATCGAGTGTTGCTGCCAACTAGCAACCAAAATCAGCCCCCTCCTCCTTCTCCCTTCTTCTTTCTCTGCTTCGTTCTTCCTTCTCTTCTGTCTTTCTTTCTTCCCTTTTTTTTTCCTCCTCTGTCCTCGCTCGTTCTTATCTTGTTTCTCTTCTTCCTTCTTTCCTTTCTTTAGTAACTTACCCCTTTTTATCTTTCTTTAGTAATTTACTCCCTTTTACATATCATCCAATCTGTGACCTAGGAGAAATATAATGGGCTATGAGCTTGTTTTATCCCGGGTCCAACACCACCAATCTCCATATTTTTCGAACATTCCTCCCTCTTCTACTATTTATATGAAGGTAATTTTAATGAATGCATAAGACTTTAAGTTCAGGTATTCGTGATTGTGTATAGTTTTCTGCGTACATAACAATTATGTATCTATGTATATACTATATACTGATTTTTTATTTACACTTAGGGTCTGTTCGGACAGTCTACTAAAATTGCTTTTACATGTTTTCGATACTTCAAATATATGGAGATACGAGTAGTATTTATGAGTTACGAGTATGAGAGAGTTATATAATCATGATTGTAATTACCAGCATCATCATGACAATCTTATTTAAACAATTATCATAATTAATAATATACTCCGGTAGGAGGACTCACTTTGCTATTTGCTCTCTTTTCTTAACCTTTCTTTTAAAAAAGCATAGAATATTGTTGTTTTTAATTAATCAAGTACTCCATAGGACCGGGTCCGGGATGATCGACAGGAATACCAGTTCAGTTATGGGGATAAATCGGCGGACAAAAGGGTATATACATTCAATTCATCACGTACGTAGAAAATACAGATGGAATAATCGGCGGAGTAATAATTAATATTCATGCAAGTTGTTGACATTGACAACATTAATTATAATACAATATACTGTATGATCGATACTGCTGTATTTTATAAACTGTAATCTTCATCTATGGATCGCGCGCTCATCGCTGCAACCATGTGAAAGATTGATGGTAGTATATGCCACAAAACGCACTTCTAATCCTCAATTTAATGTTCTCTCCATATTTTCTTTTTTTATATTCCTTGTCACATTTTTCCCTTTTTTTTTTTTTTTTTTTTTTGTCTATATAGGCGTAATTATAATCTTTTTTTTTGAGCCATATAATTATAATCTTCAAACATAGTATATGAAGGACACAAACTATATTTATATATTAAAAGAGGGTTTTTTTTTTTGAGCAGCAAACAATTCAACTTCATTAATATAAATCAGCCCGCAAAAGCTCATTGAGTTCTACAGAAAACCATAATTGAAAGGGCAAATTAAATCATAATGTGGTTTAATGCTAGCAAGAAAATGAGCAGGTTGATTTCCATTGCGTCGAACATGACTCCATTCACATGAATGGAATAGCTTCTGCATCTTGTGAATTTTCACCAGTATCCAACCAAGTCCTCCTTTCCATTTGCACCTCCTTTTTATCTTCGAAATCAACGCCAAACAATCAGATTCAACACAAATTTTAGTCCATCCATTCCTCAGCCCAACTTCCAGAGCCCATAAAATTGCCTCTGCTTCACACATTTCGGCATCAGCGGGACCAAGAACAGCACGGGTCCCCATAAGAAGAGCCACACTAGCGTCATTGCGAGCAAGGAATCCAATGTCGTTGCCTGTCTCCTCCGAGCAGGCGGCGTCACAGTTGATCTTAACCACCCCCGCCGTAGGCTTTGCCCACTTCACCGGGCTAGGTGTTGTAATTCCCAGCATAATGTGCAGCCTGCTGGATTTGTGGTTAGACAGGAAGTCCATACACTCACGTAACACCATCAAAGGCTCATCCCATTGGCCTTCAAAAATCCTTCTATTCCGAGTGCGCCAAACTTCCCAAACAATCATAGCCCATTGATCCAACTCGTCGGGTTTATACGTCTGACAACAAAAATCCAGCAGCTCAAACATTGTTCTTGCTTTCTTTCCTCCCTCCATCAAATCAGGCCTTAGTCTCCAGATTTTTTGCGCTTCAGGACATTGAACGAGCACATGAATATCATCCTCCACTCTGCCACATATCTCGCACCTATCATCCGGAGTAACTCTGCGTTGTAGCAGATTCTGTTTGGTTGGCAAAATGTTTTTGCACACCCTCCATATAAGATTCTTCACTCTAGGAGGTGTATGCAGCTTCCAAACCTTTCGCCAAATAAATTCGGTGGCCTTAGGACTTGAAGAAGAGCACTTCTGCTTCCTATCGATAGCAGCTTGAACAAGCATATGATAGGCAGTCCGAACAGTGAAGAAACCATCTTTTGCATAGTACCAGATCTGCTCGTCTTGCGCAAGAGGATCGGAGAGTCTCATCTTTAAGATTAACTCAACATCACAGGGAAGGAAAACCTCTCGTACCTGCTCAGTTTTTCCAGCACCGTCTCTCCCAATCAATGAACTCCACAAGGCGCGGGCTCTGAGCACTTCTTCCAGAGGAGATAGCTTTGAAGCTATGTGGGCGTGGAATCCACTTGTCTCTCCATATATCAATCTTACAGCCATTACCAACACTCCATAACAGGCCCAGTTCCAAAGCTTCTCTGCCGAATAGGATGCTTCTCCACACAGCTAGGAGCGTACCCTAGTGATGCGTCCATAAAATCAGAATGAGGGAAATATCTTGCCTTAAGCAGCCTCGCTAGCAGGGAATTCGGGTCTTGAAGTAGTCTCCAACATTGTTTTGCAAGCAGAGCCTGGTTAAAATTCTCAAGATCCCGAAAGTCGAGACCACCCTTCACCTTCGGTAAACACATCCGTTTCCACTTTAACCAATGGATCTTCGATTTGGCCTGAGAGTCTCCCCACCAAAAGTTGCACATAATCTGCTCAATTTCTTTGCATAACCCTTTTGGAAGCCGAAAGCATATCATTGTGTAATTTGGTATTGCCTGAGCAATCGCCTTTATAAGCACCTCCTTGCCTGCACCCGAGAGGTTTCTAGAATTCCAGCCGCATATCTTACTCATAATTGTCTCCTTAAGCTGCGCAAAAATCACTTTCTTTGATCTACCAATCATCGTCGGCAAACCGAGGTATCGTTCATGCTTCTCTACCTCCCGTACACCCAGAGAAGCTTGAATAGCACCCTTCAGATCATCATTCACATTTTTTCTAAATGAAAGCTCGGACTTTGCTAGGTTAACCTGTTGTCCCGACGCTGCTCCATAGGCATGGAGAATATTGTTAATTTCAGTACTCTGTTGACAGGAAGCTCTAGCAAAAATAATGCTATCATCTGCAAAGAAAAGGTGTGATATCGAGGGGGCAGTTCTAGCAATACGAATTCCATGCAGACAACCTCTTGCTTCACTGTGCCTCAGCATGCCCGACAAACCCTCAGCACAAAGCAAAAACAAGAAAGGAGATAGGGGATCACCTTGCCTCAGTCCACGGGAAGGTACGAAAACATCTGTAGTACGCCCGTTGATGATGGTCGAGAAGGAAACAGAGGTCACACATTTCATAATCAGCCCGATCCACCTCTCAGCAAAACCAAGCTTGCGCATACAATTCTCCAAAAACGACAATTCAATCCTATCGTAAGCTTTCGCCATATCCAGCTTAAGAGCGAAGTAACCTTGTTTGCCTTTCGTCTTCTTTTTCATATAGTGAAAAATTTCAAACGCCGAGAGCACATTATCTGTAATCAATCTCCCCGGTACAAAGGCACTCTGACTTTCAGCAACGAGCTTATGTAAACAAAGCTTTAATCGGTAAGACATAATCTTGGATATAATCTTGTATAACACATTACAGAAGCTTATGGGACACAAATCCTTCATTCTACAAGGCTCATTAACTTTCGGAATCAGTGAAATGAGCGTATGATTGAACCGATCCGGGAATGCAACACCTTTAAGAACAAACAAAATGAATCGGGTGATGTCATTCCCGACAATATGCCAAAACTTCTGGAAGAATAAGGCTGACATTCCATCCGGACCCGGAGACTTCGTAGGGTGCATCGAGAAAAGGGCATTCTTTACTTCTTCAGCTTCAAATGGAGCAATTAAATCAGCATTGTCTTCCTTTGTGAGAAGGGCTTGTATACCATAAGATACGGTTGATGCTTCAGATCGGATGTCAGATTTGAATAAGTCCTGAAAATATTCAACTGCCACCTTTGCTTTCCCTTCAAAAGTCTTCCATTCAAGCCCGCTTTCATCAACCAGCTTCTTTAATGAATTTTTCTTCTTCCTTCCTGAAGCTTTTTTATGAAAGAATGACGTGTTCTGATCACCCCATCGAAACTCATTAGCTCTCGATTGTTGTAACCACATGGCCTCCTCTCTACGCATAAGTTCTCATTCCCGATTCTCCAATTGTCTTCTCTGCTCCACCAAACCACCATTCATATTCTGTTTTCCCAGCGTCCAAAGCTCTTCCCTAACGATCCTCAACTCTCTGTTCACATTGCCAAAGACACCATAATCCCATTCTTTCAAATCAGTCCCGCATCGACTAACCTTACCCATGATATTGCTATCAACTAAATTACTCCCGGGGTTCAACCATGCATTACGGACGACTTCCCCGCACGTCTCATCGTCAAGCCACATGGCTTCAAACCTGAACATTCTCGACATTTTTGTCTCCTCCTCCTCATCTTTTGCATTGAAGAGCAATTTAATTGGGACGTGATCAGATCCGCATCGATCCAGGTGCTCAACCAACATATTAGGAAAAAGATTCAGCCCATCTTCATTGGAGAGTATAAGATCAATACGCTCCTGAATAAAATCCGATCCTTTGCGACCATTATCCCACGTAAAAGAATGATTAATAGGCGCCATCTCACGCATATTACAATCCTCTACAACCGTTCTGAACTCCAACACATCACGAACCTCAGGTACATTACCCCCAGCTTTATCCTTAAGATCATAAATCAGATTGAAGTCACCGCACCACAACCATGCCGCATGAGGGTCACTATATAACCTTTTCAAAAGCTCGAGGGTATTATGCTTCTCTTGTCTTTTGGGCCATCCGTAGATACCTGTTAGTCTCCAACTCATAGCTCCCTGAATCAGCCCCACCTTAGCATCAATGTGGTGGGTTGTATAAGAAAGTATAGTAAGATCAACTTCTGCATCCCACATCAAGCATAAACCCCCTGATCTTCCAATGCATTCAACAACAAAGCTCGATTGGAAACCAAGCTTTCTCTGAACGCCATCCATCTCACGTTTCATGCACTTTGTTTCCATCAAGAAGAGCACCTTGGGGTCCTCTAGCCTCACCAAAGCGGTGAGCCTATTAACTGCCAGGGCCTTCCCCAATCCCCGACAGTTGTAACTGATAAGACTCATGGCTTCCGGCAGGGGAGAAGATCCTTCTCCCGTACCGATATCGCAACGTTGTCCGAAGCACTCCTTATCTTTCTACGTTTACTGTCAACCTCTTCCATACTATTAATCCTTTCACCATCCTTCACTCCCCCCTTGAGAAGATTAATTTCGCTCTCTGCAGCCCCCTCCTTTCTCTTGCACCCTATTCCCTCCTCACCAAACCCTCCCTCATTAAGGCCCCCATTCTCTCTAGCAACCCTCTTCCAATTTTTCCTTTTATACGAACTCTTAGGCGACTCTCCCTGTTCAGAATTCGAGACCTCCATACTACCCTCCTTTTCAACGTCCAGCATGTGATCATCCCCATCCCTCATAGTGCTTTTGTCTTTCTTCAACGTGTCAGATTTGTTATTCACAATGGCCAATGTTCCAACCCTAATTTCAGCATCCTCTACAGCATCGGAAGAGACCGATCTAATCCCTTCCTCTTCATTCTCATTCACCTTGTCAGCGGCCTCAAGTAAATTGAGCAAAGATCTTCTAGACGGCGGGATCGTCTTGGACGTGGAACTTTCATGTGCAACAGTTTCTTCTTTTTGTTCTTCACCTTTCAAGAAGCTAATGATCTCTTGTTCCTTCACCTTATCTACTGCATTTCTGTCTACCATCTTCATAGGTGAAGCCCTAATCCACTCCCCATATTCGTTCTGTAGACCCCTAGCATCATCGTCGTCACAATCAACATCCACATGCCCTAATTTTCCACAAGTGTAGCAAAAGTTTGGGAGGCGTTCGTACTTAACATCGATCCATATTTTCTTCCCCCCACTCATGATCATAGCTCCTCGTCTAAGCGATTTACGTATGTCAATCGAAACCCTAATCCGTAAGAAGCGCCCGCAGAAAAGAGCGTCTGATTCATCCACTTCAACCACCTTACCGAATGATGCCCCTATCTTCTTCGCCATTTCACTCTTCATCATTGGTATCGGTAAATCATATAACCGGATGCAGAATTCCTCCTTATCAAACAACATCTTCGAGGGTTGTTCAAGCCCAGGTTCTCTCAACACCAGCAACGCCTTATCGAAAGACCAAGGTCCTCCCTTTAGAACTCTCTCTTTATCCCCTAGATCAGCAAACTGAAATATGAATTGGTTGTGCCTCAATTCTCTGAAGACGAAACCCTTCCGTGCTCTCCACGCACCTTTCATAGTAGCTTTTAGGGCATAAGTGTTGAAGGGCCGTAGCGTCAAAAGTGTCCCGACTAGCACCAGAGAGCGACTAAGTGGATCTTCCTCTAGGTCGTCAGGGATATCATCAATCACGATGCATTCCTCCTTCGTCAGATGGATGTCCCTCCCTGCACTTGCTGCTTGCACCATAGAAACTCACCAATGAAGAACTCGCACGACGGCGAGAAAACCCTAGCCCCCACAGTGTTAACCGGAGGGAGAGAAAAGAGAGCTTTTCTATATTAAAAGAGAGTTATTCAAAGCTCTCTTCTTAATTATATGTTCAATAATTTTATGTTATTGTTATTAATTCTTAAAATTTAAATTATTGATATTTTCAATCTTTTTAATTTGCTCCAAATAACTTCCTTATGATACACCTGATTCGGCTCGGTTATTGATAGAGTGAATAGATCTGCCAATTCTTATGTATATTAATTAAACACAATTGCATTCAATAATTTGCTCTTATATATCCTCAAAATAACATAGAAGGAGAAATGTCTATAAATCAAAACACAAACGAATAAATGTCGTATGATGAACTCAGACAATATTAGTCTTTAGTACTACTCAAATGAAGAGTTGAACTCGACGTGCGTAAAGTTAATATTAAAAAACTTTTTATGGTATTTTAAGCTCTATTATATGTTAAGAGGAAAAATCATTAATAAAAAACTTATTTCAATAGATCATATTTTTTTGTCTGACTTTCAATAGATCATATAGATGGAAGATAATTTTAATTTTTAATATAATTTTAATTTTTAATTCATCAACAAAAAGTAATGATATTTTTAATTAATATTCCGTTAATTCAATACGTTGTAAAAATGATTTCTTTGAAGTGAGACGTGTCTTAAGTAATTCTTATCCGTATAAAATCTGAATTTCTTCCCTTAGTGGATATTTTTCGGAAGTAATTCTCATTTCGGGTGCGTTATGAATTGAATCTGAACCGAAAACTTTTAAAAAAGTTATAAAATAATAAAGACGTTGTTTAAAACATCATCTCTATTACGTATTGTTTTCCTAAAAAAATGATAACAGGGTGAGGCAATGTCCTAAACAACACCTTACCTCTTTATTTTTAAAAAAAATGTATATATGTGCAGAGAATAGGGTTCGCATAAATTAAGTGCATATGCATAATCCAAATGAAAAATTTCACACTCTCGTTACATTATGTTTGAACTTAAAAAATTATCTTAAAAATCTAAAATAGAAATAAATATCATATAACAAAGTCGTTCTTAAAACTTTTATAAACTTATCAAATTTATTATTACATCATTATGCTAGTCCTAATCCTTGTCTTTGTCACGCATCCTCGTTGTCTTCATCTCCGCTTGGCTGCATCACGGATGATAAAGGAAGACCAAATCCAAAGCGGTTAAAATCAGCATTCCTAGAAATTGGCCTAGTGAGAAAAATAGGTACACTTGGAGCATTAGTGGAAGTAAACGACCTTTTTACGTACATTGATGATGTCGTGTATGGATACGCAGACAAAGAAGTCCATGAATAATCATCGAGTCGGAAGAACAATGGTTCAACACCCGACCTTGAAGAACTAGCAAACCCTTCAAATGACGGAAAATAGGACAAATGTGTCATTGAAGGACTAGAAAATCCATGATATGATGATGGATGAAGAGGAGGTGTTGGAGAGGTCATGGGAAACGATGTCGGATAAGACATTGGCGGAGGAATCGTAGTGAACATTGGCGACGGCGGAATATAGGGTGGTGGCATAGGACATTGGAGGATATGTATATGTGCTTGGAAATTCTGATGTATTGGATGTTTCACCCATATCTTGCTGGCTCCAAAAGAATGATTGATCGACAAACATTTGATTTAGCTCATCATTCTCCTGAGTAGGCACATGTTGTCCATGAAAAGAAAAAGAAATTATGTAGGTATTAATGATAATTAAGTATTTTAAAACGATGTTTTATATTACATACTCACCATAATGTACAAGTCTTGAGACAATGATTGATATTGTCCTACTGGCGAACCAGTTTGTAGGCTCATTAAGCGGCGAGTAATTTTCTTGTACCAGTACATATATTTATCTGCAACTCTTGAAAGATCGGGGTCATTGACATGAGACATGTCAATTTAATCTGCACGCTTGTTCCACAAATCCATAAATTTCTTGTGATAATTGCTCCAGTCTGTGTCAATTCCTCTATCTGTCGACATTATGAAATTGTACAGAATTATCACAAGCTCCCGACACATGTTGTGGAAATCCAAATTGGTGCATCACAGGCTTGGATCCTCCACACAATAGCTCCAGAACGACAAATACTTGCAAGGTTTTCCAACACATCTGTTGTCTAAGATTCCCATGTAAATTGGAGATAAAATAACATATATAGACTAAGTAATTATAACTTATTAAGCTATTTTGTAGACAACAAAATTGATCATTTTTTTTCCTATCCAATGAATCTCGATGATACGAAATCATGATTTTTGCTATCATAAGTATAATTACATTGCAACCACCTAAATGTAAATGAGATTGACAAGCAATTTTTAGATTCATTTGCAAAAAAAATGTTTACAATATGATAAATGAATGATATCTCCTATCAAGTGAATCTCCACCAAGTCCAAACTGGTCAGAAAATAGAGGAGGTTGTGACCCTTCATATCGGGTAGTCTTGGCGAGCACCCTCCATTTTTTCCTCATGTTTGCGGTATCTTGATTGGATATCGAGATACTGATACATCTTGGTCTTACAATCGGCATACGTTGCCACGTCCATAACTATAATCATGATATTAGTTAATGGGACGAATAATAGTTTTAATTGTATATTACATACCTAAAGCAAGATTAATGGTTCTTTTATTTCAACTTTATTTTTCTCTGACGATTTGCATAAATGGTGGTATAGAAATGCCAAAGTGAGCTTCCCCCATCTATAGTTTGTTGCAGTCTCTAAGTTATCCAACAAAGGAAAATATACTAATTGTATTACTCCCCCACTATAATCTGCGAATGACAACCCACTCATTAACATCAATATGTGGGTCTTGCATAACGCCTAAATGTCTCCTCATTTGCATTATCCGGCAAGGTATGGAAATTATTTTGAAGCCATGAATTTTTCAAAGTTGAGCCCTTCAAATTTGCACTTGTATATTCACTGAGGAGACACCTAACTTTTGCTCACCAATGATGAGTTGTAGTGTCGTTACAGCTTCTCCATCCAAATGTAGTCTGAACAACACTACAACATTTTGTAGTGTAATGGATTCCTCACTCACGGACAAGTGAAAAGTGTGAGTCTCAGGTTTCCATCTCTCAACTAATGTTGTAATCGACTCTTTATCCAATTTAAGTGTTGATCCAAGATGTGATACACAATAAAATCTAGCTATCCTGATATACTCGAACACTCTCGGACAAGGATCAAACCATATATTGTCGTAGGAGTGATCTAGTTTCTAGGGGTCTAAGGGTCTACAAATAAAGCCAAAAATAGATTGAAAAATTGTGACATGTATAAGCTAGGTACAAATTAACTAATAAGAATCGGAAAATAGAGAAGATTTAAACTTACATATGCAACATTATTCCACACCTCGGAAGATTTGTGCTCTTCTTATAGAGATAGCAAATCACCAGATAACGGGTCTGAGTTAATCTCCATGTACTAGTCATAAAGTGATATACATATATAAATAAGCAAACTTAATACATATAAGTTCAACACATATAAACTTAATACAAATAAGTTCAACAAATACAAACTTAATACAAATAAGTTCAACACATACAAACTTAATAAAATCAACAACCAAGAATAATGTCTTCGGAAACAAAAACCATAAATAAGCTCAACACATAATACATACTTAATACAAACTCAAGCTAATCGTGCTGCCTATAATCGCTAGCTCGTGATGCACATGACCTTCTGTTGTGTCCCTCTTGCCCACATAGTCTAAAATAGTTTTTTTTTTCCGAAACACTAATAATGTCCATCTCATTATGGAATCGAGATACTTTTCGTCTATCATAGGGTTGTGCAATTTGGTTCTAGTCGGTTTTGACCGAACTGAACTGAACTAAGTTAGTTTGGGTCGGTTTTCGATTCTCATTTTTCAGGAGTTCGTTTTCGGTTCGGTTAAAAACCTCATTGTTTTATTAAAAATAATTAATTAAATTCTAATATACAATTTTACAAAATTTTAAAAATTTAAAAGTAAAATAAAAAATACAGGGTATTTTTCAAAAAAAAAATAATTTATTTATAATTTCTTAATATTTTTTTAAAAAAATTCATATTCGGGTTTTTCGGTTAAAACCGAAAGAACCGAAATGATTCGGTTCTCGATTCCTAAAATTTCATAGTTCGGTTCGGTTTTAACCGGATGAACAACCCTAGTCTACCAGGTCTACTAACATCACAAAGCGACTCCGGATCTTGCTTTAATGGCGGTCCCTCAACCACATGCCAATCTAAAGTATCTTCGTTGGATAAAAATCCATATGATAAGTTCTCATAAGAGCCTAAGTAGTGTAGAAAGGTCAACATATGCAGCATGCGAGAAGCTTTTGTGGCATCACACTACTAAGACGTAAGGGAAATCCACCTTATGATTTTGCCATCTTTGGCAAGTGCATGTCCTAACTGTCAATTCTACGACGTATGATAAGCGATTGGCGTATTCCTGCGCGGGTGGAACATGTACTTCATAGACATGTCTTGCACTGGTGAACATGATCACCTGTGCACGATGATCTATTGTAACATTGTGTTTAATCAATAACTCGACTATAGTTGAATACTGTTGTCCTGCAATACTTCGCTCTTTTTCCTTACCAAGACGCTCTATAAAGTAGGCATTCAGTTTGTAGAACGTTGTTTGGACAATACCAGTGATAGGTAAATTTCTGACACCCTTCATCACCCCCATTGAAACACTCAGACATGTTGGTTGTTATCACTGCATACCTGAAACCGCCACCATGACATAAGGACCACTTTTCTCTTTCAATTCATTCCAAATATCTTTTCGTCATTGCACTTTTCCAACAAATAGTAGTAATCCCAACCTCAAATTTTGCCTCTTCATGTCTATATGTTGTTGAACCAAGTAATTTCTTCAAATGCGTGTTTTGAATAACTTTGTTGAAATTTGAAACTATATGGCGAACAAAACAAAACTGTGATATGCATTCGGCTCTCTCCAAGGTGGGAGTTCTTCCATGACCTTCATGATATCCCCATGCTTGTGATACAACACACATACCAATGTGTTCTGTTACACGACGACCAATTAAATCCATGAACAAATGCCAACTCGAACCATTCTCACTTTCAACAGTAGCAAAAGAAAGGGCGGGGGGATTGTTGATTTGCATCGACAACTATAACTATAAGCAAAGTACATTTTTACTTTCCATACATGTGAGTGCCATCAATAGTAATCAGAGGCCAAAAATGTAGGAATCTCTGGATGCTTGGCCCGAACGACAAAAAAAACACATTGTAAAATAGATCCACTCCCATCATCACTCGGTGTCGTACTCCATTCAACAACGGTACAAGGATTGAATTGTAAAACTGCAACAAAAAACCGAGGAAAAAAAAGCATATGATTGCTCCCAATCACAAAAAAGGAAGCAATTTCCACCCCATGCTCTTTTATACTTAAACGACTCATGATATGTTTTCTGTTTTATTTCCAGTTTTCCATGATGGTCCTCGACTTCAACGCTTTGTCCCCTCGAATAAGTGAAACTATCTCGTCAGAGGTGAACTTTTGATTGAAATATTACGATTATCCATATGCATGACATCTTTTACATAGCTATGGACACGAGGACCCGACCTTTGTACAAGCTTATTTTCCACACATTGTCATGTTCACCTATTTTATGAGCTGATAATTTCCATGCACGTCCTTGATCTTTCTCCACGCAGAAAACTGTGTACCATTGGTCTCTGGCCTTTGACACCTTATACTCCTTCTCCTTCGACGTTGAATATATTGTGATTTTTCTTTTCAAATCCCCAAGTGAAATAAGAAGTTGGCCTTTTCCAAATTCATCTTGATTTTGGAGTGGATCCATTCCAGGTTTTCCATGAGTTCATCAATATTGGATGAGGTTCTTCAATCATATTCTAACTCAGGGTGATATTTGCTGCTTCTGTAACCATGTTAACCCTTTCTATATCAACTTTATTGGAATATTATTCTCTAAAGATTCATCAATATCATCCTCGTGATCAATACCAAAGTCATCGAAAAAGCAGTTGTTGATAATTCGATCATTGTTTCCCTCTTTACATCCTACCATTTAAGATCCACTAGCTTCATGTGATGCAGAATTAGGCATACATCCTCTTCACCAAATTGAATAATTGAAACAAATCTGGTGAATGAGGTGTCATACCCCACGATAGTTGCTTTCACCATCCATTCTATTTTGTCAAGGATGCAAATATACAATTTATATTATTCTCCGTAAATTTATGAATTTTAATTAGAAATTTAAAATTCACACTCTTTTAAATTAGACCGTTAAATTTCTTTATACATAAATATTTTAAAAGATGATATCCATCTTATACAATAGTTACATTATCATCAATTAATTAAACTAATCAAATCTGATTTTCAACAATTTAAACAACACTAAAATTAAACCTTAACTTATATTAACCCCAAAAAATCAATCTTAAAAATATTAAACAATAGCATCAACCAATCTGACCTTTAGAATGAACTAATCAAACCCTAACTAACAACAATGAACCTTAACTTATATTAACCCCAAAAAATCAATCTTAAAAATATTAAACAATAGCATCAACCAATCTGACCTTTAGCATGAACTAATCAAACCCTAACTAACAACAATGAAATTCGATCTTAAAAATTGAAAATTATCCAACATGAATATTATTATATAATCATCAACTATTTACACTAATCAAACCCTAGCTTATTTTAAACCTTAACTTATCATCTCTCTGTAGGCAACAAAACTATAACATCAACTAATTTAAATAAAAATTTCATAGTTTAGAAATCAATTCTAACCTTGTTTTCCTCTTCTTAGAAATCAATTCTAACCTTGTTTTTCTCTTCTTCCTCTTTGTTTAGATCTTTGAACACCTTTCTTACACGAGGTGAAACGTGTCAAAAGTGTATCCAACCCGCTCGATCGATCCGACCCGAAAAAATAATGTAACATGGTTTGACCAAGACCCGTTTGGTCAAATTCAGACCGACCCGAACATCTTGAAACTCGTTGAGGTACCCAATTTTCACATATTTTATTTCATTTAAATTAAAAAATAATAATATATTATTATTTTTTATTATAAGTATTGTTTAAATTTTATTTTCTGTATTATAATAAAAAATCGAACGTCTGAAACTCGCTGGGTCGAACCGACCCAAACCGAACCCGACCAACCTGAAAATTTTATCGACGTGTTTGACTCGAACCCGTTTTTTACCCAACTCCGATTGACCGGTTTTCCAGATCAGCAATGCTTCTTTCTTTCGTTGGTTTGAATCAATTGGAAAAGAGAGTTGAAGAGGATGAATTGATGAGAAGAAACAATGCCTCACCGTAATTTATTTTTGAAGGAAAAATAGAAGAAAATTATTTTTAGCAAAAAATAGAAGGTGAGGCGCTATTAAGTTTTAATTATCTTAAAAAATAAACATGTAATTCAATTTTTTGAAAAAACTTTGGCTCGGGTAGAGACGTTGTACTAAGTAGCGTCTTACCTTCTTAGTCTTTTTACGAAGCTACCTGAAGTGTCTATAACCAGCATTAAGTTAGAAACGCACCTAGAACTCGAATAATTTTCGAAAAAGTGTCCACTTAAAAAAATCTATAAAACATCTTATAAAATACAACATAAGCTTTAAATGAACTAAAACTTCAGCGATAAAAAATAAGGGATAATTGCAAGTTGGGATTATTTTCATTTACAAGTAAAGGCGGGAGACTATTTTCAGTAATTTTTCAAATAATAAAAACCTTGGATAAACTTGATTTTATTTGGAATAATATGGAATATTGTGTGATTTGTAAAAAAAGTCAATATCTACACAAGTTGTTGACTTTAAGGGGTCCATTGCCTCTAATGAACAATGAGAGTAGTTTCTAAACCTCTTTTATTTCAACCTCTTTTATTTAAACCTCTTTTATTTAAATTGCAAGTTTCTAAACCTCTGCGTGGAGATGTTCTCTGGTGAAGGCGAACAGAGAAAGGAAGAAGATGAATGGAACTCGCATTTATTCGAGAAGAAACGAAGGATTCGTTCTCAAACGAAGGATTCGTTCTCAAACGAAGGATTGATTCCGTTGCGACAAGCTTTTGTTGATCCATTTCTTCCTCTGTTCACTCCCTCTGTTATGAATGATGAACTGCATGAACCAGTAGCTCTGTCAGAAAGGTGATATCCTTCATCTCAATCTTTCTAAATCAATCTGAGTGATGTGGTTGATTCCATGATATGTGATGTCTAGGAAACTAGATGATTTCTTACATCAGATCAATATTCCTGGCTTGAAAGTTAGTCCATATATCCATTTCTCAAGAGCTAAAAAAAACTTGCAGCCACAAGTTTGTAATGGATTTGATGACAGATTTGTATTAGTTGATGACAATTTGTATTAGTTGAATTTATTTTTCTCCTTATATAAGGTTTTGATTAGCTTATTGCAAATGATCAAAAGCAGACCTAGGAGGGAATCCTACTAAGAAATAATACTAATCAGCAATACCTGCTGGAAACCCCCCACCAGACAACTTGCAACCATTGTTTGCATAATATTGTATTTTCATTTTTTATCATCACTGATATAATTATGTACTGATTCATCAATATCAGCAAGAGCAGGATTGTGATAACTCCTTAGATCTATATTAGGAACCCAATGGTCAGTCCAAAATTTAATTGATTTTCCATCTCCAAGTGTCCATAAAAGACCTTCCTAGAAAACTTTACGAAGATGTAACAGTCGCGAAAATTGCCAGGATTGCTTTCTATTTCTTTTTGAATATGTTAAAAGCGAATCATTTTTAAAATATTTTTGTGTAATAATTTTCACCCAAATATTATCTGGACCAGTTAATAGTTTCCATAATAGTTTCATTTGCAATGCATCATTCATATGTTTAGACTTATGAAGACCCAGACCACCATGAGATTTAGGTTTGCATATTTTATCCCAAGAGACTAATGGTCAATAAGAAGAGGTATCTTTATTCCAAAAGAATTGTTTAGTTATTTTATCCATCTTTTCACAAATATTTGTAGGAAGTGAAAAGCATTGCATGAGATGATTTGCTTTAGAAAGTATATTAGATTGGATAAGAATAGTCCGTCCTGCTTGAGATATAGAGTTAGCTTTCCATTTAGAAAGTTGTGTTTTCATATTTTGAAGAACATACTCAAAACAATCACTTTTCACTCTACCTCGAACAATTGGGATCCCTAAGTAGTTTTCCATAGCATTTGTGGTTTGAAGATTTAAAATAGATGCGAGTGCTTGTTTTTGTCGTGTGGGAATGTTTGGAGTTGTCTGAAAGGTATTTTTATGATAGTTAATTGCTAATCCCGAGATATTACTGAGTCTCTCAAGTGTTTTCTTTATAAAGTTCATGTTCGTAGCATTTGCATTTGCAAAAATAAGAGTGTCATCAGCAAAGCAAAGAAATGGTATCTTGGTACCATGTTGAGATAATTGGATACCAACCTTATGTTGTCTATTATCAGCTTCACTCTGAAGGGTTCTAGCCAAATGTTCCATAACTATTATAAAGAGAAAAGGTGCAATTGGGTCTCCTTGCCTGAGACCACAGTTAGGTTTGAAAGTAGGTCCAGGGATGTTATTGACCAAAACTAAAAAAGAAGTTATTGGATACAAGCCATAATTCTATCAATCCAATTATTATGAAATCCAAATTTTTGTAAAATTTTAATTAGAAAAGGCCACTGCACCTTATCGTAAGCCTTTTCCATGTCTAATTTTAGGGCCATCCATCCTCTTTTACCTTTTTTTTTTCTTATGAAAGGAATGGAAAACTTCATGTGATATTAAAATATTATCAAAAAATGATCGATCTTGTACAAAAGCTCCCTGGCAGGGATGGATAATTTTTGGGAGTAGTTTCTGTAATCTATTTGCCATGATTTTTGTAATAATTTTATAGACTGTGTTACATAGACTAATTGGTCTAAAATGATTAATAGTACTTGGAGTTTCTGTTTTCGGAATTAATGTAATGAACGATTGAGAGCAGTCCAATAATAAGATACCTGAGTGAAAGAAAGATTGAATAGTCGAAATTAGTAATTTTAATGTGAAATTCCAATATTTTTGACAGAATTCAGCTGTAAAACCATCGGGACCAGGTGTTTTAGCGTGAGGTAATTCAAACACTACAGTCTTAATTTGTTCAGCTGTAGGTTGTTTTAGAAGTTCGTAGTTATCTTCATCAGTAATGAGTTTAGGAATCATATTAAAATCTCGATCTAGTAAAGTATTAGTATGAGAAGGTATAAATCGTGATTTAAGATCATTTGTAATATGTTGAGTAATCTCCGGTTGGGTATAATATTTTATATTATGCAAAGATTGATAACAATTGATTTTTTGTTTGAACTTTCTAATTTTAACCGTGTTCTGAAAATATTTTGTGTTTTTATCCATATCTGTCAGATGCTTAATTTTAGCTCTTTGTTGCCAATAAGTGTGTTGAAATGTTAGTAATTTATTATATTTATCAATAAATCTTATATATTTTTTGTGTGTATTACTATTAGTATCCGATATGTTATTCTGGTTTTGAAGAAATCTAAGCGTATCCTCGGTTTGTTTTAATTGGAAATGAATATTATGAACATTCTGATGTGCCTACTTTTAATATTGTTGCTTGATATATTTTTGTTTAGAGAATAATTGGAACATAAAAGAACCTTGCGAATGCGAGGTCCAAATTGTTTGGACCATTTATTCGAAATTTGGATTAGCAAGATGCGCATTTTCCAAAATAAATGGGTAATTCTTCTGAGGACACCTAGTTCCTAACCCTAGAGTAATGCAACAGTGATCGGATGTAGTAAAGGGGAGATGTTCCATTTTTAGATTATAATATATATTTAGAATTTCTGGATGAATTAATAATAGCTCTGTCTAATCTCTCTAGGATGGTGTCAATATTACCATTTCATCTTCTCCAGGTAAAGGGAAATCCATTAACATTAAGAGTAATAAGACCATGTTTAGTAATGAAATCGTTAAGTCGTGTAAAACAAGATGAAGATGGTTGAGACCCCCCTACTTGTCTTCTAGGGATAGTAAATCATTCATGTCCCCAATGATGATAGGAGGCTCTTAATGACTTTCAAAAATTTGAGAGATGAAATTCCAAAAATCACTCTTTTCATTTTCCTTACTTGGAGCATAGATTAAGATTATAATGTAGGTTTTCACGGGGTCAGTATATTTGAAGCAAGAAGCCAAAGCCCCCCTTTAGAACCGACTGAAGGTGAAATAGTTAAATTACGAAAACCAATTTTTCCTAGAAATTGTGTTGATAAAGGTTCATTAAATTTGGTTTCTCCTAAGCAGAAGAGATCTATATTATGAGTCCTTCTAATGTATGAAATTTCTGTCCAAAAGTTTGTGCGCCTAATACCACGACAATTCCAGTAAGTTATCTTCGTAAGAAACCTTCTATAAAGAATGAAAAGGTTGACGACTAACCTTTTACTATGCTTTTACGAAAAGTTTTGAAGTCAATTTTTGGTTTTTGAATGAACTCTGGGATACTAAGGATTTGATGGTAAGTAAAATAGTTTTGATAAAATATTAAAAATCTAAACTTTAGAGAAAGAAGTTGTCGAAGAAGATTATAACAAATGTTATGAACGATACGATGAGCTATAAGGAATACGCCACTTAAAAGGTTAGTGGTACAAAAAATGTTAGATTTATAATAGAAAATGTTATTAACATAGGCAAGCAAGATTATTATCATCATTATAAAAGACCCAAAAAATATGCACAATGCGTAAATATTTGATAGAACAAATAGGATCATATATGAGAATATATAAAGGATAAATTATTCTTAGATATATAAACAAGTAGCATATATCTTAAGAAGTTAATATAAAGAACTAATGTAGTAATAAAGGAACTATTTTTAGGAACATTAATGGGGTAATAGTTAAGGTAGAGACGCAGAAACCTATTATTCAACATAGGGTAATCGAGATTATTGTAATTGATACTTGTGATGATAAGAAATTTCATATTCAAATGAAAATTGTTATAACAGATGTTCATAAATAGTGTGCATTATATAAAATTTTGATAATAAGCTGGTTTAAGGGGTCTAAGATAGATTGTGTAAGAGTATATAATAATATGATATACATAGGATTATAATAGGGTATGTAATAAGTTGTATAGTATGGTATAGAGTACTTTATAATATAGTTTAAAGCATAAACAGAATAAAAAAGATGAAGGAAAAGAAAGGGTCTAAGGACCCTAAAACCACAACACACATACATCATAATACTAGTAGTAGCTCTCGGGCATACAAAGCTTACAAAGGTTGAGACCATTATTACACACAAGCAAACTTGATGGACAAGCCCCATACAAGATGCAGTCAAAAGAAGAGGGGCGACAGTATTACACAACATAAAAGAGCTCCCCATCTCATATGTCCAGATAGTAGAAACATTACTAAACAAGCAGCTAAACAAGTACCAACCAACATAACTGAAACAAACACAAGATAACAGAAAGACTAAAGCAGACCAACAATACTCCAAAAGTTGACCAAAGTATAAGCAATGCACAGCAGGCCCAAGAATGATATGTTGTACTATCATGATTACTCCATAATTTGCTTACCTTTGTCACGGTTCTTGCGCTTCCTAGAAAGGAAAAAAGTAGGGTTGGTACTGTCTTCAGTGGAGGAGGATCCAGATTGAGTAGTGCGGACTTGAGAGCCCTGATCAGTGGAAGAGCGGATGGTGATGCCTCCAAGCTTATTGTTGATAGTTGTGTTTTGTCTTGTTGGAGTTCCCTTTAGTAGAATGGAAAGATGACTCAACAGAAGTGTCAGGAAGAGCGTTGAGGTTGACATTAGGGTTGACAGTAGAGGGACCAGCACCATCAGAAGACTTTGGGAAGAAATGAGACATAAGCGCAGGGAGCGCTTGCTTGATGAACTCTTCAGACATATGAGGAATCGGTTGGGAAGAGTGGGTGACATACTGCAGGCCCGGGATGCCTTCAACATCATGCACATTGTGGGAAACAGCGGAAGATCTGGTGGAGACAGGGACAATCGAAACCCTAGGACGAGAGTAGGTCGGAGGAGTGGGAACAAACAAGGATCCAGTGGTCTGCCTAGGGCTAAACAAGGAAGGAGCAACAAAAACAGGGTTAGAGTTTAGGTTAAAGTGATTACCATAAAGCCTCTTGTCCGTCTCCTCGAACGCAGTAGCTTGACTAGTATTGCCAATGAAGTTAGCCACTATAGATCCAGGTCTGAAATTCATAATCAGGCAGTGCTCAAAGACATGAGATTGAGAGGTGCAGCAATCACATCCAGTGGAGAAGCCTTCGTACCAAACCCTAAGGGTGAGCCTAGATCTGCAAAAATGTTGAAGAATAATGTACTCCCTGAACTCGACCCTTTCTCCAATAGGCATGTTGATGAGAAGCTGATGAGGCGAATTTGTCGTATGCCAAGTCAAGTAATCCTAACAAGCTCACTAACAAGTATAGTAGGCAAGCAAGGGTCGAATCCCAAGGGAATCAGGTTATCGATTCTTAAAGTTATAATAATGATTAACGAGTGTAAGTAACCAAAGGGGGGGGGGTTTGTATGTTTTAAGAACAAAGTAACGAAGGTTGATTTGAATTGTAAATATATCAATGGAAGGTGTTTCACTTGACAATTATCCACTAACAGATTAACAAGTTGATCATAAACTCCTTTTAATCCTATGTCGAATTACTCATATGATCGTTCTAATCCCTGTTCTAATGTAGTTATTAGTCCAACTAGTCCTAATAACCCTTACTCAACTATAACCTTGAAATTATCAAGATTCAATAATAAGGCAGCTTTAAGTTCAGGAATGGATAGATACATGCAATACCATAGACAACTAGTCAGATACTCGACATGTACTCAATTCTCTTCACAATTGACATTCACAACTAGTTCATGCAAATTGTGTGTGCTACAAACAAGTATGGTATTTCAACTAGAAATAACCAAACAATAGCAATATGAATGAGATGAAACTACTTAGATGGCCAATCTAAATGAGAAAATCTAATTCAATAACAATACATACAAGAGAATAGAGACAATCATAAGAGTAGAACAAAGGAAAGAAATCTTACAACTTAATCAATCCGAAAGCTTCAAATGTCAAGCAAAACAAATGGACTTAGCAACTCATGAAGTTCTTGAGGAAAAACTCTCAAAACATGGAAATGGAATGTGGAAGATTCTCCAAGATCATCAACCCCTAAAACCTATATGTATCTGCAGAATTAAACTGACAAATTGAAGCTAAAAACGTTATAAAAACGTTACAAAACTTAACACAACATACTAAATCGGGCAAATGAAGAAAGTCTTCTCTGGCGGATTTCCGCGATCGCGGTTTGGGACCCGCGATCGCGGATTTTCTTCTGTGATTTGGCTTCTTCAGGTGGCATTTCCGCGATCGCGGTTTGGGACCCGCGGTCGCGGAATTTATTCTGTGATCTTGGCTGGTCCAGTAGGTTTTCCGCGATCGCGGTTTGTGACCCGCGGTCGCTGATTTGGCTTCTGTGGCTTCCTTAGCTTCGTCTTCAGCTGCTTCCAATGCTACATGTGGTCTTCTTCAGCTTCGACTCCTCTTCTTATGCTTCAATGCTCCGCATCATCTTCTGTAATCTCATATGTGACTCAACTCTCCAGAACTCCATGATTACAGAATACATCATAACATCTAGCATAATCCTATACAAAATGAGCTAATAACCTATAGTAGTGCTATGTAAAATACCGCTTATCAAACTTACGCTTACAATCAGCACACATAGATCTCAGGAAGTATAGAGAAAGAATGAACTACAAGTTACAAGCACACTTCGCCTCCAAACACTCGTTATTCCTCCATAGTGGCCTACCCTTTCCTCCTTATATCACCACTTCTTATGATACCTCGCCAACAACAACAAATGGTCCTAAGACACTCATTTCACTCATTCTGCCTAGGCGCCCCGAAGGGTTTTCACCTAGCCACTCATTTCATTTTGCTAGATAACTCACCAATGGATCACATCTCTCTCAAGTCCACTTTTGCCTCAGCCTATTGCCGACCAGACTACCTGCTTATTGCATGGAACCACCCTTTCGGGTTTTCAGCCCATCCCAGGATTTTCATTTGCCTTTTTTAACATATTTGTGGCTTTTTCTATTTTTTATTTTTTTTAAAACAAATACGAACTGAATTCAAAGAACCAAATGGAAACTACTCTAAAGATAAGCAATAAACTAAATCTCTCTCCCCCATACTTGAAGTACACAATGTCCTCAGTGTGAAAGACATAGAAAATAAATGAGGAAGAGAAGCGAGTAGCTCACTGATCCGGGTTACCCGGTGGTGGAAGATTGGGGTTCTGATGGAACCAAGAACTCCGAACCTCCTCTCTCCAGCCCTAAAATTCCAGCTGCATCGCACTCATCAACTGCTGCAAACCTCGCATATCAGCAGCATAAGACGACCTGAAGGAGTCAAACTCAGAGTAGAACTGAGTGTAACTCTGCTGCATCCCCTGCATCTGATCAAACAACCTCTGCTCCCAGGGGATACTGGAGGTATCAGCAGCTCCACCAGACGTACCGACGCCAAACTGTGCCTGAGCATCAGGCATCATCTCATCATCATCATCATCGGCGTCATCAGCAGCCATAACCGGCTCTCGAATGGTAATCCCACCCCGTGCACGACGTCTAGTAGGGGCACGAGGTGCAACGGGAACAGGCGCCAGTCGGAAAGTCTCAGCATGACCGTAGACAAAAGGATGAGGCAAGGCTATCTCAGGCTCACCAACCCATACCCATGCGTTAGGACTACCCCGCAACAAATGGACGGTGGACTGGAGGAACCGCAGATCATACTCAAAAGGCCCCACAGAAGGGTCAGGACTACCCTCCACATCAAGATCTTCAAAGTCGTCAACTACCGCATGCACAATCAAAGTGATCATGCCTCCTAAGGCAATCTTCCCCTTTGCTTTGTTCTGGGCGGCTTTACAAGAAGCAACAAAGAGCCAAACCCAATCGGGGGTAAGCTCACACTCCGACATGAGACTAAAGAGATACTTGAGCACATAAGCAGGAACCTTGTTGAGCTCAGTCATGCCAAAGAAGGCCATGGCTAACACCTTGTGTGTCAGCCTGAGACAAGGATGAGGGAGCTGATAATTGTAATCGTTCCCATTAGCATCCCTCGGAACACCTGTCCAAGTTTGCCACATATGAATGTGGCGATCACCCACACCGTCCTCATAGTTATTCGAGGGACCACGTGTGATCCCCAAGATATCTCTCAGCTGCTCTGCAGAAACAGTATATTGTTGCCTCTTGTAAATGAAAGTAATAGCAGCAATTGTATCATCCTGGTTCCTCGTCTTCAAGGTGGAAAGAAACTGACGCGACATGTCCACGTGGGAGGGCGCGGAAAGTGCCATGAACCCGCCCAACCCAGCATGGTCGAGCATAGCTTGAGTACATTCCGCCATACCCAAATCCTCAAGGGTAGGGACATGGAAGAACCGAGTCGCAAGTGACTTCTTTCCCTTAAGAGTGGAAGCACACGATTTCACCTGCTTTTGCCCCTCAGCATCATTCTTATGAGAGCGCGACATTTCAACTGAGCAACAACAAATTCCACAATCCAACAACAAACAAACACACAAGAAAAATCCAAACAATCACCAACCACAACAACAATTTTCAACAGCAGCAAAGCACAGTAGCCCTCCCCGAGGCGAAACAAGCAGCAAAGAATAGTCCGGAACCGAGAAGAAGACATACAGAACTGAGCAAAAAGTCGAGACAGAAAATAATCCGCGATCGCGGGTAGATTTCCGCGGTCGCGGAAAAGCTACTGGAGTTGGAGGTGGAAATCCGCGGTCGCGGGTATAATTCTGCGGTCGCGGGAAGCGAGGTAGAGCTGCTGGTCTTCTGACGCCAAATCCGCGGTCGCGGAAATCGATACGGTGGCGGATCTGAGCACGACGAACAAGAGCCGGTGCGAAGTGGGTCCGGTGGCGAGGAGATGGCTCCGGCGAGTCGTAGGGTTGACGGCGAGAGGAGTTTGAAGGAGGGAGTGGGTGAGTTTGTGGTGGTGGTCGACGGCGAGAGGGTTTCCGGCGAGGAGATGGGTTGGTGGTGGTGGATCGAGGCTGAGGAGGAAAGGAGGTTGTAGGTGGGGGTGGTTGACAACCAGCTGCGGTGACTGCGGCGGCTAGTCGACGGGGAGCGTGGTGGTGGAGAAGTGATCCGGCGAGGGAGTGTGTAAGGAAGGGAGGAAGGTTTTGTTGAAGATGGGTGTTGTGGAAGATGAGATTGAGGGAGATGGGGAGATTGAAGAGATGGCTGCGGGAGAAGGTTTTAGAAGGGGATGGGTTAGGGTAGGTGGGAGATGGAGATAGAAGAGAATTTGGGGTGAGATGAGAAATTGGAGAGATGGAGAGATTTTGAGGAAAAATTGGTGAGATGGAGAGAAATTGAGATGTGGGGTTTGGTGGGGGAGAAATTGAGAGGAAAATGGGAGAAATTGGGGAGATGTTGGGTTTTTGATTTTTTTTTTTTTTCAAAACACGAAAGGGAACAACCGTCAATTCCTTTAGTAACAGTGAGACGTTGGGCGTCCAAAGAATACCGACAATTCCCGTGCTTTATTCCTACAGGTTAGTAAACAAAAGAAAACAAAACAAGCAAAAATAAATAAAATAAAATAAAGTCGAAAAGAAATACCTTGGGTTGCCTCCCAAGCAGCGCCTTGGTTAGAGTCGTGGCTCGACTTGAAACTACGTTCTCAATTTTCAACACTTGGCTCTTCTAGAGCCATCTCATCCAAAGATTCCTTGGTGAACCCTTCATGGTAAGGTTTTAACCTTTGACCATTCACCTTGAAAACATTGTGGTTGTCTTTGTCAAACAACTCCACGGCGCCATGAGGAAAGACGCGAGCTACAACATAGGGTCCATTCCAACGGGATCTCAGCTTCCCAGGGAAAAGTTGAAGGCGAGACTGATATAGCAAGACTTTATCTCCCACTTTGAAGTCTTTTCTCAATATATTCTTGTCATGCCAAGCCTTCGTCCTCTCCTTGTAGATCACAACATTTTCATACGCATCCCGGCGTATCTCCTCCAACTCTTGGATTTGCAATTTTCTGAACTCACCTACAGCATCCATCTCCATGTTGCACTTCTGCACCGCCCACCATGCCTTGTGTTCCAGCTCCACTGGAATGTGGCAGGCTTTGCCGAATACAAGTCGAAAAGGAGACATACAAATAGGCGTCTTGTAGGCAGTTCTATACGCCCAAAGTGCATCATCCAATCTCAGGCTCCAATCCTTCCTATTCGGAGCAACCGTCTTCTCAAGGATCCCTTTGATTTGCCGATTGGACACTTCACCTTGTCCATTGGATTGGGGGTGGTAAGCGGTAGAAACCCTTTGAGTGACATGATACTTCTTCAAAAGCGCACTCACCGTTTTGTTACAAAAGTGAGTTCCTTGGTCACTAATTAGAGCCTTGGGAATCCCAAAACGAGAAAAGATATTCTCTTTTAAGAAACCTGTTACCACTTTGGAATCATCAGTTCTGGTGGCCTTCGCTTCCACCCATTTGGAAACGTAGTCCACCGCAAGCAATATATATAGATTCCCAAACGAGCTAGGAAAGGGTCCCATGAAATCGATACCCCAAACATCAAAAATCTCGCAAAAGACTAATGGTGTTTGTGGCATCTCATTTCTTTCAGAGATTTTTCCGACCCTTTGGCATCGATCGCAGGCTTTGCAAAAGGCGTAAGCATCCCGAAAGATGTGTGGCCAATAGAAACCTGCGTCCAATACCTTCCTAGCTGTTTTGTTTGCCCCAAAATGTTCCCCACATGCATGAGAATGACAAAAAGTTAAAACAGACTGTACCTCATTATCCGGGAGGCATCGTCGGATTACTTTGTCAACGCAATGTCTCCATTGGTAGGGGTCATCCCAAACATAGTAGTGTGATTCCCGCTTGATCTTGTCTTTTTGAGCTTTTGTGTAGTTCGGCGGGAATTCTTCGCGAACCAGATAGTTCACTATGTTGGCATACCAAGGCTTGAAAGACCGGAAGGCGAGAAATTCGTACTCGGGATCCCGATGAACAAATTCACCGTCCAGAATTCCGTGGTCGCGGCTTGAGGCCTGCGATCGCGGAAAACCTTCTGTTGCAATTCCGTGATCGCGGCTTGGGTCCCGCGGTCGCGGATTTCCTGCTGTAGAAATCCGAAGCAAATTTTCATCCGGGAACGTACCTTGGATCTGAACCCGTAACTCACCGTCTTCTTGCACAATCCGACTCAGATGATCAGCTACCGAGTTCTCGGCTCCTTTCTTGTCCCGGATTTCCACATTGAACTCGCTCAAAAGTAAGACCCATCGTATGAGTCTCGTCTTGGATTCCTTCTTCGTCATGAGATAACGAAGAGCCGCGTGATCAGTGTGGATAATCAACTTTGTGCCCAACAAGTACTGTCGAAATTTCTCAAGGGCAAACACCACAGCTAACAACTCCTTCTCTGTGGTGGAGTAGTTCCTCTGAGCACCATTCAAGGTTGTGGAAGCATAATAGATCACATGCATTGCTCTTCCAACCTTTTGACCAAGAACAGCTCCCACCGCATAATCACTAGCATCACACATGATCTCAAAAGGTAGAGACCAATCGGGTACCTGAATAATGGGTGCCTCAGTGAGGTGGGATTTCAGAGTGTCGAATGCTTTCTTGCACTCGGTAGACATCTCAAAGATCACTTCCTTCTTCAAAAGCTCACATAGGGGTGTGGAGATTTTTGAAAAGTCCTTAATAAACCTGCGATAGAAACCTGCATGGCCTGGAAAAGAACGCACTTCACGCACATTAGTAGGATAAGGCAACGATTGAATGATGTCAATCTTTGCCTTATCGACCTCAATACCCCTAGCTGAAATTATATGACCCAAAACAATACCTTGTTCAACCATGAAATGACACTTTTCAGAATTCAACACTAAATTAGTATCTACACATCTTTTAAGCACAAGTGACAAATGGTGTAAACATGCATCAAAGCTATCCCCATGTACTATAAAATCATCCATGAATACCTCAATGAAATGTTCAATATATTCCGAGAAGATACTTACCATACATCGTTGAAAAGTCCCAGGTGCGTTACATAATCCAAAAGACATTCTACGATATGCAAAAGTGCCAAAAGGACATGTAAATGTTGTCTTCTCTTGATCTTCGGGCGCAATGGACACCTGAAAATAACCTGAGTATCCATCCAAAAAGCAATAATAGGGACGACCGGCAAGTCGTTCAAGCATTTGATCAATGAAAGGTAAAGGAAAGTGATCCTTTCGAGTCACCGCATTCAGCTTACGGTAGTCAATGCATACCCTCCAACCTGTTTGAGCTCTAGTGGGAACCAACTCACCATGTTGATTCTCAACAACTGTAATGCCCCCCCTTCTTAGGGACACATTGTGTTGGACTTACCCATTGACTATCCGAGATGGGAAAGCTCATGTCAGCTTGGAGAAGTTTCAGCACCTCCTTCTTGACCACCTCCATCATAGGTGGGTTTAATCTTCTTTGGGGTTGCCTAGAGGGCTTAGCTCCTTCCTCAAGTAGGATCATGTGCATGCAGGTGGAAGGGCTAATTCCCTTGATGTCGGCAATAGTCCACCCAAGAGCTGTAATGTGCTCTTTCAACACCATCACCAATCTCTTCTCTTGCTCACCTAACAACTTACTAGACATGATTACCCGGAGGGTATCATTCTCTCCAAGAAAAGCATACTTCAGGTGCTCTGGAAATTGCTTAAGCTCAATCACTGGTGCCTGCAAAACAGAAGGAAGGAGCTTTTCGCTCTCCAAAGTCAGTAACATGGGCCTGCCAGCCAAAGATCTACCTGAAGTGTCTAGCTGAGCTAGAACCCTATGAATATCAGGAGAAAGAGAGAGACTAACTTGTGGTGGGTGAATGATGATGTTTTCCATAACACATTGCAATTCATCTAAGACAAAGATATTAAAAGTATCCTGAACTATAGGATCAATCACATCAATAGAACAAATAGAAGCAGCATCTTCAATGGGGTGCTTCATAGCATCAAAAATATTGAATTGCACAACTTCCCCATCAAACTCTAAAGTAAGAGACCCACTAGCTAGATCAATCTTTGTGTTAGCGGTTCTCATAAAAGGCCTTCCTAACAAAATAGGTGCAGCCTGACCATCATGTTCCATGTCTAACACAAAGAAGTCAGCAGGAAAGAACAAATTATCAACCATAACCAAAACATTTTCAACTACACCTTTAGGATAAACAGTGGACCTATCAGCTAGTTGAATAATTATTCCGGTTTCATGAAGAGGACCTAAACCAAGCATCTTATACAACGAGTAAGGCAAAACATTTATAGATGCACCAAGATCAAGCATAGCTCTCTCAAAGTGAGTATCACCTATACGACAAGGAATGCTTACCATGCCCGGATCGCTGCACTTCTTAGGCATACGCCTTTGGAATACAGCGGAGACACGCTCGCTTACCGTCACCTTCTGCTGTCCCTTCAATTTTTGATTCCTCTTGATGGTGCAGAGTTCCGTCAAGAACTTAGCATATCTAGGAATACTTTAAATGAGTTTGAGTAAATGGATATTTACCTCACATTTGCTGAAGGTTTCGAATAGCTCCTTATCATTTTCCGGCCTTCTCGTATCCTTTAGAGCATTGGGAAAAGGAGCGGGAGGTTTGGTTGAGTTGAGAGGTGGGAAGTCGGGGCGAACATAGTTGTCTTGTCTCAATCGGAAGTCGCCCCGGTCCTCGACCTCAGCTCCAGCATCTTTTGAAAACTCCTCAACTTCGGACTCACCAGGAACATTTCCGCGATCGTGGCTGTCAGTCCGCGGTCGCGGATTTGCACCGGTTTCCCCAGAAGATATTCCGCGATCGCGGATTTCATCCCGTGGTCGCGGAATTCCCACTGTTTCACCAGAACAACTTTCGCGATCGCGGTTCTCGTCCCACGGTCGCGGATTCTCACCTGCTTCAGAACCTGCATTTTCAGCAGCATCATTTTCCAACACTTTTCCACTCCCTGTTGTCACAGCACTAACATTTCTGGTCGGATTCACTACCGTCTGAGATGGTAGAGAATTGGATTTTTGTTGTGCAAGAGTGATCACAGCTTCAACCAACTGCCCTATCTGTTTCTCCATGTTCTTGATACTAGACTCAGTAGTTTGGACATGGGTTGTGAAATGCTGAGTCAATGATCTCAACATATCTGCAGTTGAAGGTCCAGAATTGGGACGTGGGGCCTGATCTTAAGGTTGGGGTTCATTCTGATCACGCCATCTGAAATTTGGGTGATCTCTATACCTCGGGTTGTAGTTGTTCGGCTTATCATTTCGAGGTCGTGGAGCTCCATATCCACCAGCAGCATTGACTTCAGCAACATCATCATCTTGAAGCTCATGGCATTTGTCTGTAAAATGAGAAGGGTCAGAGCAAATACCACATGCTTTTACCTGCTGTTGTCCTTTGTGCAGCTGAGAGATCATCTTCTTTAGCTCAACGAGCTCGGTCATAAGAGCGGGGTCTCCTGAGCTTGTGGCATTCACTCCTTTCCTAGTGTATGTCCTACCAAAACTCCTAGTGCTCTCAGCCATGTCTTGCAACTTTTCCATGGCATCTTCTGGTGTCATGTTGAGAATACTCCCACCACAAGCAGCGTCTACCATTCTCCTTTCATGATTAAGGAGACCATTGCAAACATGTAGGACCAGGTCCTCGGTATCATACCCATAAAAAGGGCAACTAGCACACAACCCCTTGAAACACTCAAGGTAATCATAGAGAGTCTCATCTTCAGCTTGCTCTACATGGGCAATTTCCTTCTTCAGAGCATTTGCCTTTTTAACTGGAAAATACTTACCCAAGAACGCCTTGTGCAACTTCTCCCAGCTATCTACCAAACCGGTAGGAAAATGATAGTACCAGGACCTAGCACCATCTTTCAAAGTGAACCCGAAGGCTCTCATCTTGATCTGCTCCTCAGTGACATTTGGTGGTTTGGTTGTCATGCAAGGGTCATGGAATTGATTCAAATGCATGATTGGATCCTCACCAGGCAAACCATGGAATGTGGGAAGCAGATTGATCACCCCTGACTTGAGATCAAAAGTCACCCCATGAGCAAGGGGTGGAAGAACCACAACTTGAGGTTGTTGTGTCAGATTGGGAGTAGTACGCTCCCTCAATGTGCGGACGACACCGCCGTCTCTTAGAGCATTTGCATCTTGCCTTGCCTCAAGCAATTCCCGTTGGGCATTAACAACTAACTGAATTTCAGCCAATTGACGTTGGGTGTCAGCAAGAGCTCTTTGCTCGGGAGTCAACAACTGGTCGTCTTCCATTACACATGTATCAGTCTCAACTCTGTTCTCTCTCTGATTTTGATGGAAAGTCCTCTCGATTTCTGGATCAAGAATAAAAAGAGACTGATTAGTAGAACGGGTGTTGACCATTCACTAGTCAACACTAAAGTCAATCAAAATAAGAACTTTAAAGAAAAGAAAATTTGATTCCCCGGCAACGGCGCCAAATTTGACGAGGCGAATTTGTCGTATGCCAAGTCAAGTAACCCTAACAAGCTCACTAACAAGTATAGTAGGCAAGCAAGGGTCGAATCCCAAGGGAATCAGGTTATCAATTCTTAAAGCAATAATTATGATTAACGAGTGTAAGTAACCAAAGGGGGGGGGGTTTGGTATGTTTTAAGAACAAAGTAACGAAGGTTGATTTGGTTTGTAAATATATCAATGGAAGGTGTTTCACTCGACAATTATCCACTAACAGATTAACAAGTTGATCATAAACTCCTTTTAATCCTATGTCGAATTACTCATATGATCGTTCTAATCCCTGTTCTAATGTAGTTATTAGTCCAACTAGTGCTAATAACCCTTACTCAATTATAACCTTCAAACTATCAAGATTCAATAATAAAGCAGATTTAAGTTCAGGAATGGATAGATACATGCAATACCATAGACAACTAGTCAGATACTCGGCATGTACTCAATTCTCTTCACAATTGACATTCACAACTAGTTCATGCAAATTGTGTGTGCTACAAACAAGTATGATATTTCAACTAGAAATAACCAAACAATAGCAATATGAATGAGATGAAACTACTTAGATGGCCAATCTAAATGAGCAAATCTAATTCAATAACAATACACACAAGAGAATAGAGACAATCAATATGAATAGAACAAAGGAAAGGAATCTCACAACTTAATCAATCCGAAAGCTTCAAATGTCAAGCAAAACAATGGAAACTTCAGCAACTCATGAAGTTCTTGGGAGAAAACTCTAAAACTTGGAAAATGGAATGTAGAAGATGATAGAAGATCATCCACCCCTAAAAACCTATAAGTCTCTGCAGAATATAACTGTCAAATTGAAGGTAAAAAAGTTATAAAAACGTTACAAAACTTAACACAACATACTCAATCGGGCAAATGAAGAAAAGTCATCGCTGGCGGATTCCGCGATCGCGGTTTGGGACCTGCGATCGCGGATTGTGTTATGTGATCTTGGTTGGTCCAGTAGGTTTTCCGCGATCGCGGTTTGGGACCCGCGGTCGCGGATTTGGCTTCTGTGGCTTCCTTGGCTTCGTCTTCAGCTGCTTCCAATGCTACATGTGGTCTTCTTCAGCTTCGACTCCTCTTCTTATGCTTCAATGCTCCGCATCATATTCTGTAATCTCATGTGTAACTCAACTCTCCAAAACTCCATGATTACAGAATACATCATAACATCTAGCATAATCCTATACAAAATGAGCTAAAAACTTATAGTAGCGCTATGTAAAATACCGCTTATCAAACTCCCCCATACTTAGACCTTGCTCGTCCCCGAGTAAGCTAAATGAAACTTACCCTTACAATCAGCACACATAGATCTCAGGAAGTATAGAGAAAGAATGAACTACAAATTACAAACACACTTCGCCTCCAAACACCATAATGAGTACAAAAGATAAATCTAATCCTAGCTCCTATCTAGCACCTTATTCTTCCATAGTGGCCTACCCTTTCCTCCTTATATCACCACCTTCTTATGACACCTCGCCAGCAGCAACAAATGGTCCTAAGACACTCATTTCACTCATTCTGCCTAGGGGCCCCGAAGGGTTTTCACCTAGCCACTCATTTCATTTTGCTAGATAACTCACAATTGGCTCACATCTCTCAAGTCCACTTTTGCCTCAGCCTATTGCCGACCAGACTACCTGCTTTTTGCATGGAACCGCCCTTTCAGGTTTTCAGCCCATCCCAGGATTTTCATTTGCCTTTTTAACATATTTGTGGCTTTTTCTGTTTATTATTATTTTATTTTTATTTATTTTTTTAAATAAATACAAACTGAATTCAAACAACCGAATGGAAACTACTCTAAAGATAAACAGTAAACTAAATCCCTCTCCCCCATACTTGAAGTACACAATGTCCTCAGTGTGAAAGACATAGAAAATAAATGAGGAAGAGAAGAGAGTAGCTCACTGATCCGGGTTACCCGGTGGGGTGGAGGTTGACGACTGGCGAGCGCGGTATGACTTGGCTCCGGTGAGGTGGTGAGAATCCGGTGGGAGATGAGAGGAGAAATTGATATTTTGGGGAGAAATTTGGGAGAGGAGAAATTGAAGAGATTTTGGTGAGAAATGGAGAGATGATGGGAAATTGGTTTGGTAAGGGAGAAATTTGAGAGATGATGAGATGAGAGAAATTGGGAGATGGAAATTGGATTTCTTTTTTTTTGTTTTTTTGTTTTACCTTTTTTTTTTCTCGTTTTTTTTATAGCTCTCTTTCTTTTCTTTTCTTTTCTTTTTTTTTTATACACGAAGGGAAAACCGTCAATTCCTTCAGTAAAAGCTAAAAGACAGTCTTCTTCCCGTGCTTTATTCCTACAGATTAGTAAACAAAAGAAAACAAAAACAAGTAAAAAGAAATAAAATGAGATAAAATTAAAAAGAAATACCTTGGGTTGCCTCCCAAGCAGCGCCTTGGTTAGAGTCGTGGCTCGACTTCCTACTCAGGTCTCAATCATCTTGACCACCTCCATCATAGGTGGGTTTAATCTTCTTTGGGGTTGCCTAGAGGGCTTAGCTCCTTCCTCAAGTAGGATCCTGTGCATACAGGTGGAAGGGCTAATTCACTTGATGTCGGCAATAGTCCACCCAAGAGCTGTAATGTGCTCTTTCAACACCATCACCAATCTCTTCTCTTGCTCACCTGACAACTTACTAGAGATGATTACCGGGAGGGTATCATTCTCTCCAAGAAAAGCATACTTCAGGTGCTCTGGCAATTGCTTAAGCTCAATCACTGGTGCTTGCAAAACAGAAGGGAGGAGCTTCTCGCTCTCCAAAGTCAGTAACATGGGCTTGCCGGCCAAAGATCTACCTGACGTGTCTAGCTGAGCTAGGAACCTATGAATATCAGGAGAAAGAGAGAGAGATTAACTTGTGGTGGGTGAATGATGTTGTTTTCCATTCACATTGCAATTCATCCAAGCCAAAGATATTAAAAGTATCTTGAACTATAGGATCAATCACATCAATAGAACAAATAGAAGCAGCATCTTTAATGAGGTGCTTCTTTGCATCAAAAATATTGAATTGTACAACTTCCCCATCGAACTCTAAAGTAAGAGACCCACTAGCTAGATCAATCTTTGTGTTAGCGGTTCTCATAAAAGGCCTTCCTAACAAAATAGGTGCAGCCTGACCATCATGTTCCATGTCTAACACAAAGAAGTCAGCAGGAAAGAACAAATTATCAACCATTACCAAAACATTCTCAACTACACCTTTAGGATAAACAGTAGACCTATTAGCTAGTTGAATAATTATTCCGGTTTCATGAAGAGGACCTAAACCAAGCATCTTATACAATGAGTAAGGCAAAACATTTATAGATGCACCAAGATCAAGCATAGCTCTCTCAAAGTGAGTATCACCTATACGACAAGGAATGCTTACCATGCCCGGATCGCCTCACTTCTTAGGCATTCGCCTTTGGAATACAGCGGAGACACGCTCGCTTACCGTCACCTTCTGTTGTCCCTTCAATTTTTTATTCCTCTTGATGGTGCAGAGTTCCTTCAAGAACTTAGCATATCTAGGAATACTTTTAATGAGTTTGAGTAAAGGGATATTTACCTCACATTTGCTGAAGGTTTCGAATAGCTCCTTGTCATTTTCCGGCCTCCTCGTGTCCTTCAAAGCATCGGGAAAAGGAGCGGGAGGTTTGGTTGAGTTGAGAGGTGGGAAGTCGGGGCGGACATAGTCGTCTTGCCTCAACCGGAAGTCGCCCCGGTCCTCGACCTCATCTGCATCTTTTGAAAACTCCTCAACCTCGGACTCACCAGGAGCATTTCCGCGATCGCGGCTGTCAGTCTGCGGTCGCGGATTTGCACCTGTTTCCTCAGTCAGAATTCCGCGATCGCGGATTTCATCCCGCGGTCGCGGATCCGACGCTCTCGTTCCGCGATCGCGATTCTCGTCCCGCGGTCGCGGTTCTCGTCCCACGGTTGCGGATTTTCACCTGCTTCAGAATCTGCATTTTCAGCAGCAGCATTTTCCAACACTTTTCCACTCCTTGTTGTCACAGCACTAACATTTCTGGTCGGATTCACTACCGTCTGAGATGGTAGAGAATTGGATTTTTGTTGTGCAAGAGTGGTCACAGCTTCAGCCAACTGCCCTATCTGTTTCTCCATGTTCTTGATACTAGACTCAGTAGTTTGGACATGGGTTGTGAAATGCTGAGTCAATGATCTCAACATATCTGCAGTTGAAGGTCCAGAATTGGGTCGTGGGGCCTGATCTTGAGGTTGGGGTTCATTCTGATCACGCCATCTGAAATTTGGGTGATCTTTATACCTCGGATTGTAGTCGTTCGGCTTATCATTTCGAGGTCGTGGAGCTCCATATCCACCAGCAGCATTGACTTCAGCAACATCATCATCTTGAAGCTCAGGGCATTTGTTTGTAAAATGAGAAGGGTCATAACAAATACCACATGCTTTTACCTGCTGTTGTCCTTTGTGCAGCTGAGAGATCATCTTCTTTAGCTCAACGAGCTCAGTCATAAGAGCGGGGTCTCCCGAGCTTGTGGCATTCACTCCTTTCCTAGTGTATGTCCTACCAAAACTCCTAGTGCTCTCAGCCATGTCTTGCAACTTTTCCATGGCATCTTCTGGTGTCATGGTGAGAATACTCCCACCACAAGCAGCGTCTACCATTCTCCTTTCATGATTAAGGAGACCATTGCAAACATGTAGGACCAGGTCCTCGGTATCATACCCATGAAAAGGGCAACTAGCACCCAACCCCTTGAAACGCTCAAGGTAATCATAGAGAGTCTCATCTTCACCTTGCTCTACATGGGCAATTTCCTTCTTCAGAGCATTTGCCTTTTTAACTGGAAAATACTTACCCAAGAACACCTTGTGCAACTTCTCCCATCTATCTACCAAACCGGTAGGCAAATGATAGTACCAGGACCTAGCACCATCTTTCAAAGTCAACCCGAAGGCTCTCATCTTGATCTGCTCCTCAGTGACATTTGGTGGTTTGGTTGTCATGCAAGTGTCATGGAATTGATTCAAATGCATGATTGGATCCTCACCAGGCAAACCATGGAATGTGGGAAGCAGATTGATCACCCCTGACTTGAGCTCAAAAGTCACCCCATGAGCAAGGGGTGGAAGAACCACAACTTGAGGTTGCTGTGTCAGATTGGGAGTAGTATGCTCCCTCAATGTGCGGACGACACCGCCGTCTCTTAGATAATTTGCATCTTGCTGCGCCTCAAGCAATGCCCGTTGGGCATTAACAACTAACTGAATTTCAGCCAATTGACGTTGGGTGTCAGCAAGAGCTCTTTGCTCGGGAGTCAACTGAGCGCCTTCCATTGCACTTGTATCAATCTCAACTCTGTTCTCTCTCTGATTTCGATGGAAAGTCCTCTCGATTTCTGGATCAAGAATAAAAAGAGACTGATTAGTAGAACGGGTGTTGACCATTCACTAGTCAACACTAAGGTCAATCAAAATAAGAACTTTAAAGAAAAGAAAATTTGACTCCCCGGCAACGGCGCCAAATTTGACGAGGCGAATTTGTCGTATGCCAAGTCAAGTAATCCTAACAAGCTCACTAACAAGTATAGTAGGCAATCAAGGGTCGAATCCCAAGGGAATCAGGTTATCGATTCTTAAAGTTATAATAATGATTAACGAGTGTAAGTAACCAAAGGGGGGATTTTTTGTATGTTTTAAGAACAAAGTAACGAAGGTTGATTTGAATTGTAAATATATCAATGGAAGGTGTTTCACTTGACAATTATCCATTAACAGATTAACAAGTTGATCATAAACTCCTTTTAATCCTATGTCGAATTACTCATATGATCGTTCTAATTCCTGTTCTAATGCAGTTATTAGTCCAACTAGTCCTAATAACCATTACTCAACTATAACCTTGAAACTATCAAGATTCAATAATAAGGCAGCTTTAAGTTCAGGAATGGATAGATACATGCAATACCATAGACAACTAGTCAGATACTCGACATGTACTCAATTCTCTTCACAATTGACATTCACAACTAGTTCATGCAAATTGTGTGTGCTACAAAAAAGTATGGTATTTCAACTAGAAATAACCAAACAATAGAAATATGAATGAGATGAAATTACTTAGATGGCCAATCTAAATGAGCAAATCTAATTCAATAACAATACACACAAGAGAATAGAGACAATCATAAGAGTAGAACAAAGGAAATAAATCTTACAACTTAATCAATCCGAAAGCTTCAAATGTCAAGCAAAACAAATGGACTTAGCAACTCATGAAGTTCTTGAGGAAAAACTCTCAAAACATGGAAATGGAATGTGGAAGATTCTCCAAGATCATCAACCCCTAAAACCTATATGTATCTGCAGAATTAAACTGACAAATTGAAGCTAAAAACGTTATAAAAACGTTACAAAACTTAACACAACATACTAAATCGGGAAAATGAAGAAAGTCTTCTCTGGAGGATTTCCGCGATCGCGGTTTGGGACCCGCGATCGTGGATTTTCTTCTGTGATCTGGCTTCTTCAGGTGGCATTTCCGCGATCGCGGTTTGGGACCCGCGGTCACGGAATTTCTTCTGTGATCTTGGCTGGTCCAGTAGGTTTTCCGCGATCGCGGTTTGTGACCCGCGGTCGCGGATTTGGCTTCTGTGGCTTCCTTAGCTTCGTCTTCAGCTGCTTCCAATGCTACCTGTGGTCTTCTTCAGCTTCGACTCCTCTTCTTATGCTTCAATGCTCCGCATCATCTTCTGTAATCTCATATGTGACTCAACTCTCCAGAACTCCATGATTACAGAATACATCATAACATCTTGCATAATCCTATACAAAATGAGCTAATAACCTATAGTCGCGCTATGTAAAATACCGCTTATCAGAAGCCTGACAAACTTGTTGCGGGTACGCGCGTTGGAAGCCTCATCAATTCTGAGAAGAGTGCCCAAGTTGTTGAATTGGAGGATATGGTTCATCCCTGCCTCATTAGCAAAGTAGAAAGGAAGAAACGGAATGCGAATCCAGATATCAATGGAAGACAAGGGTTCAAAGTTAGGGTTAAACATTGGGGTGAAGGGTCTAATAACCACAAGCCTACTAATAACATAATAAGGCCTATTGTTCCAGATCATGTCACGATCCTCCCTATTAGTAAAGACAAAGTGGATCCAGTTATTACCAAGATATTGCATCTGCATGTCACCCCTGATCGCTTTCCAAATGTGGCGAAGACGGTTGTCCACCAAAGGAGGGTCGAGATCTCCATCAACTGCTCGAGCAACTAGAGAGAAGTGTGAAAGTTGGACAAGCTGAGTCTGAATGTTGTTGAAGAAGGACTCATCCGGTTCCTGGGGAGGTTGAAAAGCAGGAACGAAGGGATCATCCACCGGCTGGGGAAACTGAGGCTCTTGCACCGGATGAGGGAACTGAGGCTCCAAATCAGCATGCATGTTGGTACTCTCCTCTTCTTGTTGCATGTTGCTACTGTCAGATTGCTGAGTGAGTGGAATGTTGAGCTCTGGGAAATCACGAATATCTTCACTAGCAGCTACGGAAACAACATGACTGTTGGGAGGGTTAGTGTACATAAGGACTGGGGCTGTGACCGTGAACATCTCAGAGTCAGAGTTGGTATGGGTAACAATGATGGAGTTGAGATTGGAGCCATAGGGGTAACCCACAAGAACATGGGAAAATGACCTATTTTCTTCCATGGAGGTAGAGACAGAAAACTGGGCGTGTGTTTGGGTTGCAGAGAAGAAAGGCTTGAGATTGATATAAGACAGAACCGAGAAACTGAAGAGAGTAAGGGTGAGTATATATAGACTGGATATTATAGGGTTTCAGGTAAGTAGTGGGGACAAACGAGTGCAACATATCATATAAAAATGGAAAAAAATAGGTTAGGGCATAAGAAAACTTACGTGGCAAGCAGTTTGAGTGAAACCGGTGGCAGTATGTAGTAGTGGAGAGGCAGGCCCACAGGAAAATATGGCAGAGAGTATAATTGTAGGAAGGGTTGACATAGTGGTTTTCATTTTATTGTTTTTCCGCCCGATTGGATGTCTCTTTGTATTTTGAATGATGTTAGGGGTTTCTCTACACCCCGTCTGGTGGCCAAGTATGATTTTTTATAAAATTCTCGAGAGTGTTGCCTCTCTTTCTTCCAAAAAAAAATGATGAGGTGTGAGAAGGAGAAGCACACACGCAAACCATTTAATTGAGGCTTAAGAAGCAGTCGGTGCAGCATACACGTGGCAATCAAGGGCAGCTCAATCTTGGCGGTGGGAATCCAGTAGAGGAAAATGGAAGACTGGATCTTGTTGAGCAAGCAAGCAGGTGATCTTGAATTAAATGCAAAAGATATACAAATATGCAAATGATGATTATAGTAGATTTGGTTAGTAAGTAAATAAGGTGAAATATGGTGATCGGTTTTAATTTTATAAAGACTAAGAGGACTAACGTTGTTATCATACATATCATAATAAATGAAATTTAAATTAATACGGAAGAAGTTGAAGACATAATCGATATATAACCGCAAAAAACTCCGCACCCACTTTTTTATAACTAGCACCCACTCTTGGGCGCATCCGGGATGCGTCCAAACCTTTTTAAAAAACTCCGGTTCAGTTTTGGGCGCACCTAGGATGCGTCCAAAATCAGACCGGATTTTTGAGTAGTTTGAAGGGAAAAAATAATAATAATAATTCTTGGGCGCATCCATAAATGACCCGGTTTAAAAAAAAAAATTGGACGCACCCGGGATGCGCCCAAAGCGGGTGCCAGTTATAAAAAACCGGGTGCGGGATTAAACGGCCTATTATAATCTTCAGGATCGGAATTAATGGCCATTAAGATGAGAAGCTGCAATATGACTAAGTAGATGTCAACAAAGAAAAGCACATAATTATTATGAGATTTAAGAGTATAACACAAACCTGGGGGAATCACAACATATAAACCACTGTTCTTAGGCAAATTGACATTGAAATCTTGAACTTTCAAATGGTAGAGACGCTGCATCAAATTGCGGAGGGGACGCTTGATAAATTTCATGTGAATCTGAGAATTAATTGAAATAAGAGTAAGATGCAAAAGAGATTCGGGTAAACAAGTTGTGAGATGGATGGGGTTATAGTAGTATAATTTATAATAGGTTGTATAATATAGTTTATAATAGTTTATGTAGATAGGGTCATAATCAGAACAAAGGCGTTTGTAAATAAAGTTTAGCAGAAAGGATTTAGTAAACTGAAATAAATACATACGTGGAGAATTATAATTACATAGACAGTAATCGGCAATAAGCTGCCAAATACTAAAGCCAGACTGGATGAGAATTTGATAACTCTCAACATTTTGGGGAAACTGGTAATAAAACTCGGTGGAAGACTGATTAATATATAATTTGGTAATGGAACAAAAGGAAAAGCAGACCTTACCTAGCTCACCTGGAGGATGATCATCAAGTGTTAGAGTTTATATTTGATATTATTATATTATATGTGTTGAGTCAATATGTTGACCTAGTATATATATTCCTTTTAATGAGCAAATCAAAATTAAGAAATACAACAGCTTTCTTCCTCTGCAACTCTTCTTTCTCGCTCATGCTTCCTCATCCGTGGCTATCATGGAATTCATCTCTTGTTTTATTATTTCATGGTATCAGAGCATAAAGGTTTGATCCGTGTCGTTCATATCTCGTACTCTCCTTCCGTCGATCGAGATTTAGCCCCAAATTTCTTAAAACCCCCAAATTTCTTAAACCCTAGATTTTCTTTCTATCCTACAAATTTCTATCCAATATGCCTAACAACAACAACAACAGAGACAACAACAACAGTAATGATCCCCTTTACCTGCTGTCCAGCGACCATCCGGGTCTCTCGCTCGTCACCGACATCTTCGACGACGAGAACTTTGGAGAGTGGCAAATTTCGATGCAAGTGGCCCTGTCTGCTAAGAACAAGACCGGTTTCATCACAGGCTGCCTTCCCCGACCTGAGAAGACCGACCCTACATATGCTCGTTGGGAGCGGTGCAATGACATGGTACACTACTAGAAACACAGTATATTGCCTCAAAAATTTGCCTACGAAATTATTGGAGGGTAAATTTGTGCCCATCAAGCCTCAACTGTACCCTCGAACCAAATATTCGAGGTTATTTAACCGCACATATTATTCCAGGCTAAATTTCGATGCTATATAGCCATGAATAATTGTGTTGGGGTAATATTCGCGGGAACATAGCCTCAATTAAAAATTGAGGCTAACTTCGAGGCTATGTTTGGTACTAGAATAACATCCAAAGCTAGATCCAAGTTGAATTTTAGGTTATATTTCGAGGTTATTTAACCCTAAAATATATTTGAGGGTAAATGCGAGGTTATGTTTTTCCTTTATATTCAATGCTAAATTCGAGGTTATATTTGAGACTATTACCCGCGAATATACCTTTGAATATAATTGAAGGTTATTTTTTTTCAAGCTATATGCTCGTCCATGCTAGATGAACAACGTCTCTATCAGCTGGAGCATGACGTGCCTCTCATATTGTGTTAGTTGGAGAGAATATTTCCACCATCTTTTTTTTTATTGCATGGAACATCTCATTGTGCATCTACCCAATCAAGCAAGATTAGCAGGTCCTGTGCAATATTGGTGGATGTATCCTTTTGAAAGATTCTTGTTTACCTTGAAGCAGAAAATGAGCAACCCAAAATGCGTAGAGGCATCTATAGTTGAGGCATATTTACTGGAGGAGACTACAAATTTCACAAAGCATTATCCTAGTTCTGAAGACCTTTGCAAGAGACGGAAGCTTGCTATGAATGATATACGTGCGTGGTTGTTCAACAGCGTCACCAAGGAAATCAAGCGTAGTGTTATTTATACTCAAGATGCACATGACATTTGGGAAGAATTGAGCAATCGGTTTGGTCAGCTGAATGGAGCACGTTTGTATGCAGTCAAAAAGAAGATTAACCATCTGACTCAAGGCTCAGGTTCTATCTCCACCTATTACACTAATATGAAAATTTTGTGGGATGAACTGCAGAGTTTGAGGCGTTTTCCTGCTTGCTCTTGTGGCTCGGTGAAAGAGTTCATGAAATTTGAGGACGATGAGAAACTTGTGCATTTTCTTATGGGCCTAAATGATTCCTATACAACTATTCGGGGAGCAATTCTGATGTTATCCCCATTACCAAGCTTATCTAAGAGCTATGGTATGCTGCTGCAAGAGGAAAAACAAAGAGAAATGCAAAACTCTTCTCCCATCTCTGGTGACATTGCATCCATGAATGTTGTTGCAGCGAGAGCCAGTTTTCAACCCTCTCGTCGACACACTTTTGAGAACAAGGGCCTCTTTTGCACCAATGCAAGAAAACAAATCATACAATAGAGAAATGTTGTTTTCTTACTGGATTTCCTGAGAATTACAGAGACAGGAATAGAAAGCCAGGGGCAGATAAGAGGTTTTCAGGGACAGATAAGAAGTTTGCAGGAGCTGCACACACCAGTTCGTTATCTGATCTCACCCCAGAACAAGTGTCAAAGTTGATGAACATGCTCGGCGTGAACAACGGAAAGGAACATGAGAATCCTGCAGATGACTTTGTAGGATTTGCAGGTACTTCATCTTTTGTTGATACTGTATTTAATCATACTACTTGGATTCTTGGCACTGGAGCGAGTTGTCACATGGCAAGTGATTTGAGCGTTTTTGTCACAACTAGAGAGTTAGGCAGGCCTTTTCAGATCAGCTTGCCTAATGGTGAACATGCCTCAGTTCAGATTACTGGTTCAGTTAATGTGTTGCCTGAACTCACTCTTCATGATGTTCTGTTTGTTCCGACCTTTAAGTGCAATTTATTGTCTGTTGGCAAGTTGGTTAGAGATTTGTGGTGCAATGTTTTGTTCACACCTAGGAGTTGTGTATTGCAGGCTCCTTTTATGAAGAAGGCTGTAGTGATTGGTAAGGCGTATAAGGATCTTTATCTTCTCGAATCAAGACAAGGTGTGAGGAATGGTCTCGTAGCTTCTGCAGTAGTTTCAGTAATCAGGTCGGGAGATCCGCACACGTGGCACTCTCGTATTGGACATTTACCAGTTTATAAGCTGCACATTTTGGGATTGACTGATATTACCCCTTTAAACAAAGTTGAACTAGATTCATGTAATGTTTGTGCAAGATCTAGACAGACTAGACTGAGTTTTCCTTCAAGTCATATATCCTCTACATCTCCTTTTGAATTGATTCATGTAGATGTTTGGGGACCATATAACACTGTCACTTTTAATGGTTATAGATATTTTCTTACCATTGTTGATGATTACACACGCTCTACATGGGTGCATTTGATGACAGCTAAGAGTAATGCCTTTGACTTGCTCAAGTCTTTCGTTGAAATGGTTCATAGACAGTTTGACAGGACATCAAAGATCATCAGAAGTGATAATGCGTTCCAACTAGGAACTGGTAGAGAAGAGGCTAAGTATCTTCTCTCCAAAGGAATTGTTCACCAGACCTCGTGTGTTGCAACTCCACAACAGAATGGAGTTGTGGAGAGGAAACACAGACACATCCTAGAAATCGCCAGAGCTCTCATGTTTCATTCTAAGTTTCCTAAGAAGTTCTGGGGAGAGAGCATTTTGACAGCAGCTTACATAGTCAATAGACTACCTTCTAAGGTTTTGAAGAACAGGACCCCTTATGAACTGTTGTATCATAGGCAACCTTCGTACTCTCACCTGAGAAGCTTTGGTTGTTTATGCTTCGTTTCTATTCTGAAGCAAGGCAGGGACAAGTTTGCTGCAAGAGCTATGCCTTGTGTTTTCCTGGGTTATCCCTTTGGGAAAAAGGCTTATAAGGTCTACAACCTAGAAACACATCAGATTGTGATATCCAGGGATGTTGTTTTTCATGAGAAATTGTTTCCTTTCCATAGTCCCACACTTTCTGATACAGTTATACCTCCCACATATCCATCCACTCCTTTACCTTCAGAGGAAACAGATTCACCACCGGCCTTATCTCCTGATCCATTCATTGTCTCATTACCTCTTGACTCGCCTTCCTTGCCACGAAGGTCTACAGGAGAACATAGTGCTCCCTCATATCTTGCCGATTACGTCTGTAATGCAGCCATCAGCAGTCCTTGTTTCTGCGGGCACACTCTCACATCTACTGTTCAGTTTTCTGGCTCAGTCTCACCTTCTACTGAATCCCCAGAGATTGAGCCCTTCTCTTATGAGCAGGCATGCGAGTTTGTGGTCTGGAAAAAGGCTATGGAGACTGAGTTTGCAACCCTGGAGTTGAACCACACTTGGGATTTGGTTGATCTTCCTAAGGGCAAAAAGGCCATAGGATGTAAATGTGTTTACAAAGTAAAGAAAAAGGCCGATGGATCGGTGGAGAGGTACAAAGCCAGACTGGTGGTCAGGGGTTTCACTCAACAAGAGGGGGGTAGACTATACAGAAACTTTTTCTCCTGTTATCAAGATGACAACTGTTAGAACCCTTGTCACAGTGGCCTTGAAGAAACAATGGAAGATATGTCAGCTGGATGTTAACAATGCTTTCCTCCATGGGGATTTGGATGAAGCGGTGTATATGAAGATACCACCAGGAATGACATATGAGAAGCCAGAGCAAGTCTGTCAGCTGAAGAAATCCTTGTACGGTTTGAAACAAACTTCCATACAATGGTATGCAAAGTTGTCTCAGTGCCTAAAGGGAAGAGGTTATGAACAAACTCTGAATGACTATTCTTTGTTCCATAAGAAAACAACTTCTTGCAATGTTTTTGTAGCTTTCTATGTTGATGATATCCTTTTGACGGGGGATAATCTAACTGAGATTACAGATTTGAAGCGTCATCTTGATAAAGAGTTCAAGATCAAAGATTTGGGTAGCCTACACCTTTTCTTAGGAATAGAATTTATTCCTACTTCAAATGGTCTTCTTATGAGCCAAAGAAGATTTATTGACGAGATGTTGGAAGAGTTTTCTTCTGCTAAGATGAAGGATGTGGCAAGTCCTTTGGATCTGCGTTGTAAGCTCTTACCAGATGAGGGAGAGCTACTGAGTGAACCTCTGCTTTACAGAATATTGGTTGGAAAGCTCACTTTCCTCGTCAACACCAGACCAGATTTAGCTTTCTCTGTGCAATTTTTGAGTCAGTTCAATCAAAATCCTAGACAGCCACATTGGGAAGCAGCCATACATGTTCTCTCTTACGTAAAGGGTACCCAAACTAAGGCTTTGCTTTTAGATTCTAAGCCTCATACACAGATGCGAGCGTATTGTGATGCTGATTGGGCGACCTGTTGATACGCTGCACTTTGTATAGCGTAACTAGGGATTATTACATTAGTTTAGGAGTATTATTATATGTGTTTCGAGTCATTATTATGTTCTGAGATATTTATTAAGAAGTGAAGAAATGAAGATCAGAACCGAAGAAGAAGAGATCAAAGACTGAAGACATGAAGACTTGAAGATATTCTGCGGAGCAGCGGCGATCGCCACCACCATCCAGGCGATCGCCATTCTACAACAGAAGAGTTATGTGAGTTCGAGAGATCATGGCGATCGCCATGAATCTACGGCGATCGCCATGGGGCGACAGAGACACGGCAGGGATTTAAATGAAGACCACGATCGCCAGGCATCTATGGCGATCGCCACAACAAGGCCGAAGATATTCCGGACTTTCCTTATTTTGCTTTGCTTTTATTTCTTTTTATTATTTTCTTATTTTCCTTATTTTAGTTTTAGGATATTTCTTTTACCATATATTTTTAGGGTTAGTCTCTATTTATACCCTAGCTTTCATCAACTTTTTATCATCATCTTTTTCCATCAGACAATTTAGTTCTGCAACCATGAGCAGGAACTAATCTCCATTGTTTTACCTAGCGGTTGAAACCTTCAGTTATTAAGTTGTGAGATTTCTAAACTCTTGTTCTTTTCCTATGGGTTTGTATTAATTCTCTTGTTCTTCATCTATTGATTTCTATTAGTTTTGCTAGCTTGATCACCTAGTTTGATTGATAGTTTTCTATTGCTAGACTAGGAATATACGGTGGAATTCCTTGTCATTGTAGCATTCATATCTGCATGATCTGGTAGTTGATTGCTTTTATGAAAGAGAATTGATTGCATGTTAATACTTGACGGTTGTAAGTTATTGCATGCATCCTTATGATTCCTGTGCCCTTTGCTGCTATTTCATCTAATCTTGAGAGATTTCCCTGATTGTTGAATAGTAAGTATTATCAGGACCGGTTGGCCTGCTGATATATTAAAGATTGGAATAGGAACATTCCCTAGGATTGAATAGAACTTGAGATAAATCTATGATCAACTTGATTGACTGTTGTGTGGATACTTGCTAGGTGAAACCCCTTCTCATCATATTCTCACCCAAACTCCCTTTGTTTGATACTTGTTACTTTTGTGTTTCATACAATCAAAACCCCCCCTGGTTACTTGTTACTTGTTCACTAGTTGATATTTCACTTGACTGCATTGATTTGGTGTTTTGATTCTCTTGGGTTCGACCTCTACTTACTTGGTATACTCTAGTTAGTGTTTAGAGTTTATTTCTTTGATTTGGCACTACGACTTTAGCCTCATCAAATTTGGCGCCGTTGCCGGGGAATTGAATTATTCCAATTTTGTGCTAATTGTGAAATTATCAACTGTTTGGTGTGAACCTTTATGGTTCAGACCCGTGCTACTGATTCATCTCTTGTTTCCTTTGACCCAGAGATTGAAAGGACGTTCCTTCGGAACCAAAGAGCAGCTCTGAACCAAGAGAACGAGATGGGTGATCGACATGGACCGCCATTGCCTACTATGAGGCAACTCACTGCCCCAGACTTAAACCAACAACCTTTGGCAGTGAGGTTTCCTGAGATTGAAGAAGGTGTGAATTTTGAATTAAAAGCTGGTTTAATTCATGAGCTTCCACACTTCCATGGCTTAGCGGGAGAAGATCCCAACAAACACTTGGCTCAATTCCATGCCATATGTTCTAGTATGAAGCCAAGAGGTGTTACTGAGGAGCAGGTCATGCTGAGAGCTTTTGGATTTACTCTGAAAGACGCTGCGAATGATTGGCTCTATTATCAAGCTCCAGGGAGTATTGATACATGGGCTAAAATGAAAAAGGTCTTTTTAGAGAAATATTTTCCAGCTACAAAACTGAGCAGCTTGAAGAAGGAGATCACGAATCTTCAACAACATTCAACTGAGAGTCTCTATGAGTATTATGAGAGATTCAAGAAGCTTTGCTCAAGCTGCCCATTCCATAGTTATACTGACCAAGATCTCCTTATGTACTTATTTAGTGGCCTGATTGATGAGGATCGTCGAATGGTGAATGCATCCCGTGGAGGTAACTTTTTAAGATTGACTATACCTCAGGCCACTGAAATGTTTGAAGAGCTAGCTGAGAGTTCAAGGAAGTTTGGCAGTAGACAGGGATCCCACTCAGTCAAAGCAATTAATTCAGATCAATTACAGACTGACATGAATGAACTGAAAGATATGATGAAGTCTTTTATGCTGCAAAGTGGTGGTCAACAACTCCAAGAGCCGAATGCTGAGGTAAACGCTGTTGGTGGATGGCAACCAAGGCCAAGGTATGATTCTCATAATTTTAATTATCAGCAACCTAGACCTCAAAATTCCATGACTGTTGAAGATATGATCAAGTCCTTAGCTCAAACTGTGATGCAACAAAATGCTAAAACGGAATCGAGTATCCAAAATCTTGAAAATCAGTTAGGACAGATTGCTCAAGCTGTGAGTAAATTAGAGGCCAGGGAACCGGTAAGAAACCCGAGAGAGAACGTCAGTGCAGTGTTCTTGAGGAGCGGAAAAACTTTAAATGACTGTTTTGTGCCAAAACCGCGACCGCCAGATCTGAGTGGCGATCGCCATGAGATTACAAAGAGCAAAGCTGGATCTGCATCCCGACAGCGATCACCATATGGAGATGGCGATCTCCATTCCATTCCAGAAGCTGAGGTGAAAGATTATTCGCGACCGCGATCGCCGAGAGTTTATGGCGATCGCCGTGAGCCCCCTGAATACATTGACGATTATGTTCGCCCGAATTTTCCACCTCTATTTTCTCAGAAGCCTGTTGCTCCCTTTCCTGAGGCATTGAAGGATACTCGAAGGCTGGAGAACGACAACGAAATCTTCGAAACCTTTAGTAGGTGTGAGGTAAACATTCCTTTGCTCAAACTTGTTAAGAGTATTCCTAGATTTGCTAAGTTTTTGAAAGAAGTGTGCAGAGTTGTCTTGGTTGAGTAGATTGTTGGCAGAGTTGGGAGTAAGTGACATAACCCCAATCCCTGTCAGATGTGATAATCAGTCAGCCATCTATATTGCCAAGAACCCCGTCTTTCATGAAAGAACCAAGCACATAGAGCTTGATTGTCATTACGCAAGGGAGAAACTGCTTGAAGGATTGATCTCGCTTTCTCATGTCAGTACTCATCAACAGTTGGCAGATTTTCTCACAAAATCTCTGCTGGGAGTTCGTTTAGAGTCTCTTTTCTCCAAGATGGACATGTTAGACCATTCTCCATCTTGAGAGGGGGTGTTAGAGTTTATATTTGATATTATTATATTATATGTGCTTAGTCAATATGTTGACCTAGTATATGTACTCCTTTGTAATGAGAAAACCAAAATTAAGAAATACAGCAGCTTTCTTCCTCTGCAACTCTTCTCTCTCGCTCATGCTTCCTCATCCATGGCTATCATGGAATTCCTCTCTTGTTTTATGATTTCATCAAGAGACTTATTGATCGGGTAAAGAAAGGACGGACAGTGGCGGATATTTACAAGAGTATGTACATAGGAAAGAGGACGAGGAGAATTGATGGGCAAAATTTCTAGAGATTGGAGGGAGAGAACTTTAGAGAGAGATGATCGTAAACTCCCGTGTGCAGTTTGGTGCTGGTCTTTTTATTGACACAATCCAAGGACCAGTGTACTTGGTAAGAGGTTTCATTTATATTCATTTTTTTTCTCCATTACGAGAATCACACTTAAATAGCTATGATGACACTTTTGTAAAGTTTGGATTATATTTTAATTTGGACGACCGTTTGTTATAGTGGTGCTTTTGTAGAGTTAGGTTTGGAATGGTTGTTGACATTTTATGTCATCGGATGACAGTTCTTGTCGTGGGATGACAATTCATGATGATATCGGATGACACTTCATGATGTTTGGATGACAGTTCATGATCATATTGGATGACAGTTCAAGATGTATGGATGACAGTTTATGTCGTCAGTGTTTTTTATTCATCTTACGATGACAATATTAATAAAAACGATGGCAAAAATTATAACCAAGTATGATATAAAAATATCAAAACACAAACTGTCATCAACAAAATTTACTGTCATCAACAAAAATTATTTTCATCAATACAAATTGTCATCAACACAAAAGATTAGTTATTACACTAGAATTTTTTAGGATTAGAAAATATATCAAAGTGTTGTTATTTGGTTAGTTGTTGGGTGGTCCAAGGTTCATAAAGAACACAGTTTGGGCCTTATGTTTTATTTGGGCTCAACACTCAACTGTACACTTATTAGTATAGTTCGCTCTTCCCGAACACCTAAAGTTGTTGGGTGCACCCCTATTTTCATTATTTTGACAAATTTATCATTTTGGATTAACAAAGTTCCTACCGCAGTTGTACCGACCACTTCTCTTCGTCCAAACATTTAGTTACTATATCAGTATACCCTATACATGTCGCCGATTCCCGCTTCCCCCCGGAAGTCGTCGACGCTCTCCTCCACAAACGTCACCGACCTAATGCCCGACGCCGATCTCTCCTCCTTCATCGTCGTCCTCCGTTGATGCTCTTCTTATAACATCCTCGTCTTCATGCATAACCTTTGTAACGCTCCGCTAGCCCGCCCACATACGGGTGAGAAGTGATTTTTATAATTAAAAAGAGTATATGTGTCCAAATAGGGTGTATAAAGAAGTAATGGGGTGCATGAAATAACACCCATTAGTATTGAGAAATTCTTAATTAATTTGTTGTTCTTTTTTAGTGGAAAAGAGTGCTTTGTATTAAGCTAAATCAAACTCCAACAATGAGTTTTAATCAAAAGAAATTGCAGTATGAAAAACACAAGAAGAGACTATTGTCACAAAGTTATAGTGAGTATCGCTTCATTAAAAATGAACAACAAGACAAGTATCCATACACTTATATCTCGAAGAGACTGATCTAATAATAGAAGAGGATACATGGTATGATGTCGCATGTTTAACCCTTTACCAACAACTTGCCTTTTACATTTTGTAATGTACAATATGACACAAGAAAAGAAGATTAACATCAGAAAGAAGAAGAAGCTCGGCGCCATAACACAACCAAGATGTCGGTCGCGTATTTCATAAGGAAGGGGCGGAGGTAGTATGCCCACAACCCTAACACCGCCAACGCTATCTCTGCTCCCATCTTACTTGTATGCTTCTTTTGGATATGATATGAGCTTACCCAAGATTGGGAAATCTGCAATTTTCTGGTGTTTTTGGATCTTCTTGATTGGGAAGAAATTATCACCAAGTTTTGAAACTATATTTAGTATTCACCAAACATATATAGTGTACCAACCTTTCTCATACTAGTATACTACTTACCATTCTTCCTTACTTTCTTCATCTCAGATCCTTGTTTTACATAATCCAAAGTCAGTTTGTCATCCCACGTCACTGCAACTTCCTTTCCTATAGATCATGTGTCAAACGGTATACGATCTCCGTTGTATGGGCTTTATTAGGCCTATCAGTTTCGTTGTTGGGCTTTATTGGGTTATTTAGCGCTATATATAGCGATTTATATGTAAACCCTAATTGTACCGAAAACTGTAATCAGCCTCCGTAATAATCTGATCTCCCTCTCCTGTGGACGTAACCAAATTTGGTGAACCACGTAAACCTCTGTGTGTTTTTTCTTGCGTTTATTGTTCTCGTTTCGATTCTGTTACAACATAGGCATAAATCCATACTCCGACCACAAGTTGGAAAAATGATTTTTATTGATCCAAATAATACGAAAATTAATAATAAAATAGACTCATCTTATAACGTTCTTTCCCAAATATTACCGTCCACAAGTACAGAGTATCTGTTTTGAGCCTTTCTCATTTGTGAGAAACCGTCATATCAAATTGACAATACAATACAAATAATACAATCAATGGTACATTAGATGTTATATAGAGCTTTTGATCCAATGTCCATGGGGCGATTTAACGTCTTATTACCGAGGAAACTCGAATACCAAGCTGCAGATAGCTTAGGGACCCGAGCAAGGTTCGTTCGGTTCACATAGTAGAGTCCAAACCGAACGCTATAACCGGACGACCATTCCAAGTTATCCATCAAACTCCATGTGAAGTAGCCTCTTACATTTGCTCCCTTCCTGCTCAATACATTCACACCAGAACAAATTTTAACTTTAATTTATTTGCATTTATCTAACAATTTGTAAGCTAATCTATTTTTTTTACCTTACAGCCCTAGCTAATGCAGCTAGATACCCTTTGAGGTATTGGATTCGCGAAAAGTCCTGCAGTGTATTGATTTCGCCTTGTTTATCAGCATAACCTAGTCAATGTACACCAGTAAACATCCACTAGGCCAACACTTAATAATCATATTTTGCTTAATTAAACCATTTACACAAATTAAAACAAATATCTGAATACTCACCATTTTCAGTCACAAAGATTGGCAGATTAGGATACCTTGTAGTTATATAAGTCAAGATCTTCTCCATTCCTCTCGGAACAGTGAAGAATCGCTTCATCCCGCCCTAAAATAACGAATCAAGAAAGCTAGTTCAAGCTAAATCCTGCATATAAGCTAGTGTTAACGAGTGTTTACCGGCTCTCCAATGGGAACACCATCTCGAAAGCCAGAAATCTGAACATAGCCTCGAACCGGGGTTGAGAACTTAGCATCACAAGGAGAGTGGAGACAATCAATGGCGTATAAGGTCGAGTAATGGTTGATTCCAAGAAAATCAATGCTTCCTTTGACCAGTCTCCTTTCTTCCCTGCTGAATTTTGGTAGTTCTTTTCTCAACAGCTGTCGCATTTCGATTGGATAGTCGCCGTGTACAAGAGGATCCAAGATCCTACATGAGTCAAAGAAAAAAGTAATTAGCCAACATTGATTTTTAATTTGATGGATGAATGGTCAGTTATAGTTAATGTTGATTTTGTTTTACCATGATGCATCAAAGGCAAGAGCTCTGCTGGCTGCTTGTCGATCAAATTCGTTGTCGTGGTACGGTTCGTACATATGTGAAAACGTTACGATCCCGATAAGACCACCTTGTTTAGGCTGCATCATTAAAATGTACATATCTAGGCATTCATACATATGAGAAAGTGGATAATGTGTTTTTGAAAGAGCAAGCAAGTGCCAAAGCACTGAAGCAGTAACCGATTTAGGCTCCGTTTGGATTACCCGTCATGATACCTGACATTAAAATATAAAAATAATCTAGCTTTTGACATTGTAATGCCAGATAATGCATTAAGACAGGCAATCCAAACAGTCTCTCAGTCTAGATTTCTAAAACAACATAATGAATCATTTTGAGAACTTATGACTCAATAATAAATTCCTTTTTGTACTTGAAATTGGTGGTGGTAGAGGGAGGAAGCCCTGGCATGAGCAAGAAGCATATTGTGGGCGGCAATGAAAGGCTCAACATTTGAGTTGCCAACCGAGCAATTCCCAAAAGGGCGAGAGCAGTGCCCAGGTGGGTAAAGTCCAAGTTGATAAGCCATTGCTGAAAATATGTTGGGTTCATTTATCGTCAACCAATACTTTACTCTGTCACCAAATTCCTCAAAACATGTTCTTGCAAACTCCACATATTCCTCCCTGCATTTGATCATGTAAGCAAGTGCTAATTGAAACTCTTAGAAGGGCTTAAGTGTTAATCATTGTGTGAAGATCTTACTGAATGAGAGGACTCAGCCAGGCACCGTATTCTTGCTCGAATTGGTTTGGATGATCATTATGATGAATGGTTACAAATGGCATAATCCCTGCTAAAAACTCATTCATAACTAATAAGTGTTGTAAACATGAGATTGATTGTTATAAGAGTTAAAAGTTGTAACCTCTTAGCAAAAGATTGTCAATGATTTTGTTGTAGAACATGACGCCATTGCGGTTAACTCTGTCACTTCGTCCATCTGTATACAATCAAATCAACAACCAATGCTAATTCAAGAGCAAAATGAGTTTTAGATGCAAAAACATAAGATTATTAGGATATTAACTTAACTAGGTAAAATTCTGGACCATGAAAGTGAAAAACGATAAGCATTCACTCCAAGTGAGTGTAAATTCTCAATGTCTTCCTGCAAATAAGTAAAATTAAGATCATAAGAGATTAAGGACTTGTTTGGTATGATATCAGAATATCAAGTATAGATATAGCTCATATCTAAGAATGAGTAACAGATGCAGCAGTAATGAATAATCCATCTCCTACCATGAAACGATGATAATGGTCATCAGCAATATCTCCAGTATCTCCATTTGTTATTCCTCCTGTTCAATTTACTCACTTAATAAATAAATTGCAATTAACCATTAATTAGCACAAGAGTTACCAGGAATCCGGGAAAACACATCCCAATTACTGAGGCTCTTTCCATCTTCTTGGTATCCTCCTTCAACCTACACAAATTCAACCCCATTCTTATCAAATCTATAAAATTAAAACACAATTAAAATCAAGATTAACCTGGTAAGCAGAAGTAGCAGTGCCCCAGAGGAAATCATCTGGGAAATCTGATCTCTTGACGTCTTCTTCATCATCTGAATCTGGAAATTGGGCCAATGATTCAGTCGATGAAAGTGTGAACAAAAGCAGAGAGCTGAAGAAGAAGTAGAAGAACAGTCTTTTTGCCATTGTCTATCTTTAGAATTTAGACATATCTTCTTTTATGATACTGGATTTGGGGTTATACAAGATGACAAGAGCATATCAGTCCATCTCATCCCTGTGATGAACTCAATTATTTGGCTTGTCATTTTTCAAATAAATGTAGTTATATCTATTAAGTAGGTCGTTATTGGTTTCTGCGTTAAATTCTTGTGGTAAGTGGGGATTTGCTGAGATGATTTGCACGATGCTGACTGCTATCCACATGTAGTTTTACTAGAGAGGATATGAGTATTTGAGAATGAGAGGTGATGAGATTCTGCTCTTATATATATCGGGCTTCAGCCCGTGGAAATCGGTCATAGGCCCATGTAAAGCAAGCTGGTTTCTTTCTCGCAAAACGGGGCCCTTTGCCCCTTATTGCACTCTTTGAGTGTAATATAACATGCCTTCCAATTTAAAGTGGTAAATAACCCTTCCCATTTTCTAATTAAAGTTTTAACAGAAAAATATATATACCTTCCCTAATTAAATTCTCTCCACTTTCCATTCACGATTTCTCCTCGTTCCTCTTTCACGCTCTTCACGCCTCCTTCCTCTTCCAAGCATTCCGCTCCATTTGCCGCGATTTCTTGTTGTTTCTCGTCGATTTCGAGCTTCTATCCTCACGCACGATCTCCAGGTACTTTTTATTTCGATTTTTGTAGAAATTAGGGTTTTGATCGATGTTTTGTTGTTTTACTGTAATGCAGTTGTTCTCCTCTTGTTTCTGTGTGTATTTCGACCAAATTTCATCCACAATCAGTCACAAGTATGTATTTAATTCAGTTTTTGCTTTTGTTTTGTGTTTTTAGGTTTTACGGTTTGATTTTGAGTGCGATTTTGCTTTTTTCGATTTGATTACAGTTTTGTTTTGTGTGTTTTGCTTGCGAATTGCACTTTTTTTACTGTATCTCTTTGATTTTTTACTTGTTTGTCCTTTTGCATGTGTTGGCTACAGTTTTATTTGTTTAATTTTCGTATTTGTCATCATATTTATGGTATTTAGTTTTTTTTTGTTCTTTCTTATTGTTATTTGCGTGTAATTTATGTTAGTTTTGTAGTTTCGATGACAGTTAGTTTGGTTATACATCTGGTTTTTGTTTTGATGACAATGCGTTTGTTTGTGTTTTATGTTGAGGACAGTTTATTAGTGAGATGTCATTGTTATACTATTGTGGATGACAATATGTTTGTCATCGAGATGGTTTTCACTTGAATATTCTACTATTTTAGAGTACAATTATATAAACTGATGTTGATGACAGTTAGTTTGCTTAGTCATCTGGTTTTTGTTTTGATGACAATGTGTTTGTTTGTGTTTTATGTTGAGGACAGTTTGTTTAGTGAGATTTGAGTATTATACTATTGTTGATGACAATGTGTTTGTCATCGAGATGGTTTTCCCTTGATTACAGTGTTCTTTGCTCTATTTTATTTTTTGTGCATTACAATATTGATGACAATGTGTTTTGTTCAAATGTGGACGAAAATGTGGATGGCAATGTGATTGACATTTTGTTTTGTTCAAATACAGTTTTTTAGTACTCTTTGATGACAGTATTTTTGCTCTATTTAATTTTTGTTTTGAATGTTGATGACATTTGATGGTTTTAAAAGTTTTTGAGATTTGATTACAAAATATTCTATATTAGGATTTGTTTGTCTATTTCTTGTTGTTGATCACAATGTTTATTTCTCATCAAATTTCTATCATGTTTGTTCTAATAATTTATATTAGGTCTCTTTGATGACAGTTTAGTTCTCTATATTTGATTTTTTGTTGAATTTGATGACAATAGTTAGTTAAGGTTTTTGAGATTTTGATTACAGTATCTTGTATGCCGTATTAACGCTTTTATGATCTTAATCATTTCTTTGTATGATTATGTTTGTTGTTCAAAATTTCTATCATGTTTTGTTCAAATATAGTATTTTAGGTCTTTGATGACAATTTTATTACTCTATTTGATTTTGTTTGAAGGTTGATGACATTGGTTATTTAAAAGTTTTGAGGTTTGATTACAGTATCTTGTGTATAGTCATGAAGGATTTGTTTGTTTTTTTTCTTCTTGTTGATGACAATGTTGATTTGTCATCAAATTTCTATCATGTTGTTCTAATAATAAAATTAGGTCTCTTTTATGACAGTTTAGTGCTCTATATTTGATTTTTTGTTTGAATTCGATGACATTAGTTATCTAAAGTTTTTGAGATTTGATTATAGTATCTTGTATGTAGTAATAAAGGGTTTGTTGTCCTTTTTTTGTTGATGACAATTTTATTCTATTTTCCTTATTGTTGTGCAGCAGTGGAATGTGCAGTTGCTGGCTGTGCAGCAGTGAAACGTGCAGCTGCTGGCTGTGCAGCAGTGAAATATGCAGCAAAATATTGTGCAACAACATCTTGTTCAGCGGCTGGTTGCGTAGAGGAATGGAAATCGACATCTACATGTGCACAAAGACCAAAACGTTGCGACAACATACATAACCTTCACCAACAAAGACAAAGCTCTAAGGCGCACAAAGAACAACAAGTTTATTTCTTTCAAGTAACTAATGAGAAAATACCCAAGTTGGCTCCCGTGCAAGAAAAAAACAGGAAAAAAATCAGCAAGTCCTTGTATTGGATTTTTTTTGTCGAAGGGAAAGTCTATAGCAATCAATATGTTTGGTTTGATATGTACAATATAGTTTGGATAATATGATTGGTTTTGGATTTTAGATGACACTGTTAGCTGTATGATGACAGTTTGCTGTAATGATGACAATTTGCTTGTATTGTTATTTCAGTGATGAAAGTCAAATAAAATCTTCTTCTTTTTGCTTTATATTTGATCAATCATTATATAATTATTTAGTCATCCTTTTTTTTATGTTCTGTCATCCAATGTTGTATTGTCATCCAGTTTGTTCAAATATCATAATTTGTTTTCCATGTTATCTATTTTTCTTTCAATCCCTAAAACATCTTTTTTATTGTTAATAATCTCCTAAATAAACTTTTTTCTTAAAAACTCCATTATTTTTTTATAGTCATAATTTAACTGTCGTCGATATTTTTCTTTTGTTCATTTGATGGCAATAGTTATTCCAATAGTTATTCCAACTTATATGTGGTTGATGACAATAACATTTTGTTCCTTGTTTTTCTCCAAGTCTTTAACTTCTGTTTTTCATTGAGCATTTTTTTTCTTTTAGTGGTTTTATCATATACTCATGTATATAATATGATAATGAAAGGCATAAAATTGAAGCATAATACTCATGGTTTAATTCGGTTCAACAGTGAAACGTGCAGCTGTAATGATGAATTGATGACAGTTGGTGGTTGTGCAAAAATGAAATGTGCAGCTGTTGGCTGGTTGTGCAGCAGTGGAAGGTACAACTGGTAGCTGTGCAGCAGTGAAATGTGCAGCAAAATTTTGTGCAGCAACATCTTGTTCAGTGGCTGGTTGCGTAGAGGAATGGAAATCGACATCTAAATGTGCACACAGACCAAAACGTTGCGACAACAAACATAACCTTCACCAACAAAGACGGAAGGTCTAAGGTGCCAAAAAAAACCCAGCAAGTTCCTTTCTTTCAAGTAGCAAATGAGAAAACCATAGTGTGATGCTCAAGTTGGCTCCCGTGCAAGAAAAAGAATCAGCAAGTCCTTGTTTTGGATTTTTTTTTTGTGTCGAAGGGAAAGTCTATAGCAAAAAATATGTTTGGTTTAGTATGTACAAGACAATTTGGATAATATGTTTGGTTTTGGATTTTTAGATGACACTGTTTGCTGTAATGATGACAGTTTGCTGTAATGATGACAGTTTGCTTATATTGTTATTTCAGTGATGACAATTAAATAAAATCTTCTTCTTTATGCTTTATATTTGATCAATCATTGTATAATAATTTAGTCATCCTTTTTTTATGTTCTGTCATCCATTGTTGTATTGTCATCCAATTTCATTTGTCATCTATATTCTATTGCCTTAAAATGTTCATTTCTTTTTTCAATGTTAAAGTTTTTTTGCCCTATTTAAATGTCTATAAGAACTCAGTAATTGAATTGTCATCAACCTTCATCTGTCATCAATATTCATTTTTTTCTATGATAGTTAGATTCTTCTACTGTCATCAAGATTTATTATTATTATCACATAGTCTATTAAATAGTCAAATCTTGTTATCTTTTTATATTAATCTTATGAAGCACGCGTAGCGTGCTTCATTTGCCTCTTATCAAATTGTGATAAAGCTTGTGACAGTGTTGTAGGGTTCAGTAGCTGAACTGTCATCAACCTTCATCTGTCATCAATGCTCATATGTTTTCAACAATTAATAATGCTTGGAGCTATTACCTGCTATTCAATATATGTTGACAATAATCCATCATTTATTAATAGTAAGAAGAATGTAAATTGTTATCGAAACTTTGTTGAACCAAAAGAAATGCAAGTTGTATATGCATATATATATTTTTATAAACAAACTTTTCAAGATCCAATGGAGTACTTCTGACTTCTTGTGTTTTGTTCATACATGAGTTTCTGTTGTGTCCAGTAGATCCACTTATATTGCACCTTCTTCTTCATTGCTGATACTCTATAGAAATCTCCTCCAATCACTTGGTATTGGAATCCATTCAGCGCCCTCACTTCAAATCTCTTGACCAATTTGTGCCTCTTTTGAAGTATTTTCTTCAACATTATGCATCCATCAAATTTCTGTCATCATAAATGAAATTCTATAGTAACATTATGCATCCATAAAAAATTATGTCATCAAACTTCCAATTCTAAACAACATTGTGTCTAAGCATCATATCATTATGTCATCATTTTTCAATTCCTCCAATAAAATTACATATAAGCAACATTCTGTCATCAAACAAATTAAAATTGTACCACTGTCATCAAACACACAACATTAATGAAATTCTTAAGCAAAATTAGTATTAACAATATTGTCATGAAAATTACAAGTCTAGACAACATTATGCAAACATACAAATTTTGTCATCAAAAATCTAATTCTACAATAACTTATGCATCTATCAAGTTTTTGTGATCATAAATGAAATTCTATAGTAACATTATCCATCCATCAAAATTCTGTCATCAAACTTCCAATTTTAAACAACAATATTGTATAAGGATCATCATGTCATCAAAATTCAAATTCCAAGCAATATTATGCTAGTATTAAAATGTTGTCATCAAATTTCTAATGTTAATTCAACATTCTGTCACCAAAAATCTAAATCTAAGCAACTCCATTTCTAATCAATATTCTATCCAAGCATCATATTATCACCAGGATTCCAATTTAAAACATCATCCTTAAATAAAGTTATATCTAAGCAAAATTCTGTCATCAAACAAATTAAAATTGTACCACTGTCATCAAACACACAACATTAACGAAATTCTCAAACAGAATTAGTATTAACAATATTTTTGTCATCAAAATTGCATTATCAAAAATATTTTCTATTAAAGAACATTTTGTCATCAAAATTACAAGTCTAAAACAACATTATGCGAACATACAAATTTTGTCATCAAAAATCTAATTCTATAGTAACATTATGCATCTATCAAATTTCTGTCATCAAAAATCTAATTCTATAGTAACATTATATTGTCTAGGCATTATGCATCTATCAAATTCCTGAATTGTAATGAATTATGTCATCAACTTTCCAAACCTAATCCAATATTTTGTCCTCAAAATTATAATTATGTACAACATCTTTGTTTATTCAACATTTTCTCATTCAACTTTCTATATCTAATCAGTATTCCATATGAGCATCATATTGTCATCAGGATCAACATTCATCAGTTTCATTCTATATTCATGAACACTCTGTCATCCAGTTTCCATTATTTTATTCAATCATTGTACTTCATCTTTTTCGTCCATCAAAATCCTTTTGTTATCAACATTTTGTCACCAGAAATACATAAAGTCTTTAAAATCACTGTTTATTTAATTATTTCGTGTGTTTGAGCATTCACATTCATGGAATTATATGATGACATAATGAATCTTACCTCGAATTCGAATTTGCAGCAGGATGTTTCTTATATCGCGACGACAGATTGATGCTTTGTTAGTTTGATGAATCAAATCTTTAATTTCATCCCAGAAGCTACCCCGAGAGAGTTCTTATGAAGCGCGCGAAGCGTGCTTCATTAATCTTACCAGAGGAAGGACGAAGATGACAGCACCGGGAAGGAGGACGAAGAAAATCGGCGTGAGAAGGAGGAGGAAAATCGGCGTGAAGGAGAGGAAGATGGAGGAAGAAGAAAATCGGCAGGGAAGGAGAGGAAGAAGAAGAAAGCAGCGCGCGTATCAGATTAGAAAAGGGAAGGGTTAGTTTACCTTCCTTGTATAAAACGGGTTAGTTTCTTCATTAAACTTTGTAAAAAGGGTTACTTAACCCGTTTTTGGTTTCTTTCTTGCTTCGTATTAGCCTCTAGTTTCTCACTTAGTCTTGTCCTTTTAGAATTTTTGAGAAAATTTAAGGATTAATTTGTTTTTACTTTTATACCCTTATAGGTTTAGGTAGTAAAATATAATTTTTCCCATTGCGCAAACGAGAGAGAAAGAAATTGTACAATTGATTTGGTTAGGAGTTATATAAGGGAAGAATTTAAGGAAAGATAAAATATAAGAATTATTCCTAAAAATTTTGAGGCTAAATTGGATAGAAAGGATGTTAAAAGGGCTAAAAAGGCTAAAAGTACATCTAATCTTATCTCATTTTGAGGCGGGCTTACTATTTAGGTGGCATTTGTTTGTGAAATAGGGAATTGAAATAAAAAGGTAATTGATAAAGGACGAAAAATAAAAGGAAATCTAATATAACTAAGTCATTGTCCCGCATTTCGTACATGCCAACACGTTTTATTTTTGTCGATATTTGTATATTTAGATATTATTTTTAGGGTCAATTATCGGAAACCATCCGTCCAATAAGGTCATTTGTCATAAATCACCCTTATAACAACTAATTACCGAAAACCACCCGCAGAAGACACTTCGTCACTAAACAACCACCCGTTCTCATACTCCGTTTGAATTTGCGTTAAATATTTACAGATTTGTCCCAAATTTTTATTTTTATTCATTTTTTCACACCTTTTAAAACTTGGGTAAAAACTGTAATTAAGCAAAAACAAATTCAATAAAAAAAACCCTAAATTTTTTTGACGCTTCTAACTTATGGTTTTTGGTAATTTCCAGATTTCTTTTTTTGGTGAAAAATTTCAAGATTTCTAATATCTAAGTTATCCTCTATCAAAATTCCTTCATCCCCGATCCATACAAATCCAACGTAACCAATGCTTATCCTAAATCCATATTAATATTCCTCAACCGATATCATCGTCTCCTCCATTTTCGCAGCCGCTCCACCTCCATCTACATCCACACCGCTGTGACCGCCTTTCCACCACTACCATGTCAGCGCAGAGAATAGGCGAGATTTTTTATCTGTCGTCGACGCCGCCATATCACGAGCCAGATCTGGCGAGTTTGAGTCGAGTTTTTTTGGGCGATTGGCGGCGTAGGACAAGCCAGATCTGGCGAGCTAGATCCAGATTTGAAGGAGCGCAAGAAGAAACTAGATGTAGATCTGAGGCGAGCCATGGTAGCGCAAGAAGAAGCTTCCCGAAGGAGCCAAAACTGTTTGAAAATTTGTTCTGCAATTTTGATCAAGGATGAAGATAAGAACACGCTTGGGAGGAGGGAGATTAATGGAGGAGGCGTGAACGGAGGAATTTTTGATGGAGAAGATGACTGCAAATGGAAAAAGTGGGTCCATAAGGGAGGTTGAAGAAGATAGAAGATATTCCTAATTTTATACTTAATTACAATTCTTATCCAAGTTTTAAAGGTTTGGAGAAAATGAATGAAAAAAAAAGTTTAGGGTCAAATCTGTAAATATTTAACGGAAACTCAAACGGAGTATGAGGACGGGTGGTTGTTTGGTGACGAAGTGTCTTATGCGGGTGGTTTTCGATAATTAGTTGTTATAAGGGTGATTTCTGATAAATGACCTTATTGAACGGGTGGTTTCCGGTAATTGACCCTTATTTTTATACGGGGCTCCGGTGAAACGAGTTTTTTAGTGAAACAATATTAAAGAATATAGAACGTTGGATGAAAGGAGATGGATGACTAATATTAAAAAGAGATTTTGGCAGTTACCATAACCAAATCAAAAAAATATAAAGAAAAACTAAATAAGGCTTCGTTTGGTATGTTGTCCAGAATCGGAATCGAAATGGAATCAGGAATAAAAAATAAATTATTCCTAAAGCTCTGTGTTTTGTATGTTGTCGGAATGAACGGTTCTTGTAATTAATATTTATAATTATCCCATGAAAAATGCCCTTAAGATGAGAAATAACTCCTTCATCCTTGAAGTTGACCGACCGTTGACTTTTTTAGGTCAATTATTTTTTTATCAGATTTTTTTTCATTCCAATTTTTGTTGTGCTATGATTTGTAAGTAAAAGTGTTATTCTTTGTAAGCAACAATGCTTTGTTTTTTTTGCTACCTACTTTTTTTTACTATCAATGCTTTGTTTTTTTTGCTACCTACTTTTTTTTACTATGATTTATAAGAAAAAGTAGGGCGGTACAAAATTCAGTTATTAACCGAAGTAATCGATTAATTTGGTTATTTAGGGATTTTGTATATGACCCAGATCAGGATATTTTGGACGCCGATCCTTCAAATAGTCAGGGCGGTGGCGGTGGAGATTAGCTTGGTCGGTTTGATTTTGACATACTTCTAGAGTGTTGATTATCATATGTATAACATTTCTTTTTATGATATTTTGGACTTTGTAATCGACTAATTATGTTCAATGGTGCGAAAATTGAGAAAAAAAACAACGAATAACGCTCGAATAGTGCGAAAATCAGAAGAAAAAAATGACAAATAACATTGAATGGTGTGAAAATCGAGATAAACGACTCATAGCGACAAATGGTGCGAAGATCGAGAAAAAAACGACAAATAACACTCCACTGGTGCAAAAATCGAGGAAAAATGACTCGTAGCGTTGAATTGTGCGCAACACGACGAATAACCCTCAAAAGGTGCAAAAATCGAGGAAAACGAATCATAGCGTCGAATGGTGCATAAATGGAGAAAAAAATGACTAATAACGCTAGAATGGTGCGAAAATAAAGGAAAAACGACTCATAACGTCGAATTGTGCGCAAAACGACGAATAACGCTCAAAAGGTGCAAAAATCTAGGAAAAATGACTCATAGCATCAAATGGTGCGAAAATCGAGAAATAAATGACGAATAACGCTCGAATGGTGCGAAAATAAAGGAAAAACGACTCATAACGTCGAATGGTGCAAATATCGAAAAAAAAGGACGAGTAAAAATTGAATCGTGCGGAAATCGAGAAAAAACTATAAATAACGTTAAATGGTGCGAAAATTGAGAAAACGACGATGAGTAATGCATGAATGCTGTGAAATTTGAAAAAAAATGATGAATAACAGTCGAATGGTTCAAGGAGAACGACTCATAGAGTCAAATGAATCGAAAATAGAGGAAAAACCAGTCATAGCGTCAAATGAATAGAAAATCGAAGGAAAACGAGCCATATCATCTAATAGTGCGAGTAACTGAATTCATACACAATCTGTGGATTCAAACTTATAGAAATAACTAAATTCATACAATATTTCAGCAACCAAACAAAATACAACATGTCTCATAACTTAACACGTCTCATAACTACTTATAAAACCTAGATAATAGAATTTCAGCAACCAAAAAATTACAAGGAGCCACGGCCTTTCAATCTGTGTGGTGATGGAGTGGAGGGAAGAGGCGGAATATCCTTCAGGGAAGAAGAACTCGACCTAATTTGATAGTTGAGCCCCAAAACTGGACGCCTAACTTAGGTGTACAATGTCATGTAAGTAAAATGTGATGAACATTCAGTAGAGTATATCAAAATGAACGTTTATCAACATTTTGATGAACATTTATGAACAACGTGATGAACATTTAAGCTAATTGTAATGAACTTTTGAGTAATGTGAACATTTAAGGATGTTTGATGAACATTTAAGTATGAGATGATGAACATTTAAGTAATTTTTGATGAAGATCAAGTGTTTTTTACTCAAAATTATATTAAAGTGGTGTTCCACATAAGTGGTGGTCCGGTGGTCCGACTGTGGCTTGATGGTGGGTTAGTGGTGGTGCGGTCGTGGTGTCTGGTGCTGGTCCGGCGGTGGTCCGCCATTTGTTCAAAAAACATAACCATTTAAGTGTAATAAACTTGGTGAACATTTAAAAAAAAAATTGATGAACATTTAGTTGATGAACATTTAAGTATAATGTGATGAACATTCAGTTGGTGAACATTTAAGTATAATGTGACGAACATTTAGTAGAGTATATCAAATGAACATTTATCAACATTTTGATGAACATTTATGACCAACGTGATGAACATTTAAGCCGATTGTAATGAACTTTGAGTAATGAACATTTTATTAAATTCTTGTGAACATTGAAGTATGAGATGATGAACATTTAGGTGATTTTTGTTGAAATGAAGTGTGTTTTTAAAAGAAATTATATTAAAGTGGTGTTCCACATAAGTGGTGGTCCGGTGGTGGCTTGATCGTGGGTCAGTGGTGGTGCGGTGGTGGTGGTGGTCCGGTGGTGATTCGTCATTTGTCCAAATTACATAAACAATTAAGTGTAATAAACTTAGTGAACATTTAAATATAATTTGATGAACATTCGGCTGATGAACATTCAGTTGATGAACATTTAAGTATAATGTGATGAACATTCAGCTGATGAACATTTAAGTATAAAATGATGAACATTCAATTGGTGAACATTTAAGTAGAATGTGATGAACATTCAGTTGGTGAACTTTTAAGTATAACATTCAGTAGAGTATATACAAATGCACATTTATGAACATTGTGATGAACATTTATGAACAACGTGATGAACATTTAGTAATAAATACTTTTGTAATATTTGTGAACAATTTTATACATCTTTGTGACAATTTTATTCCGGCGAGGCCCAAAGGTGGTCCGGCGGTGGTGACAAGGGGTGTCATGTGTCATCATACAAGCTCTTGGATCTCTCTTGATCAAAGGCTCCACAATCATTCTCAATTATCATTTTAACAATTATTATTACATGACACTTTTCCTTAATATAATCATCATAAAAAAAGTTGAAGTATGTATCGTATGTATCGTTTGTACATTTAGTATGTTTACATATTGTTATTGTATGTAATTTGTCTACGTATCGCTTATATATACATAGCCGAACTAAATAATACACATCACACATGAATATTATAATATACATATATAATTTTTGGGTGGGAGAATATTCTCCAATAATTTTTTGCTTTTGCTTATCGTATCGGAAAAAAATCAAATATTAATGATCGTATAGAAAAGGTTGTTTATAAATATACATAAACAAGATAAATCATATTAAAAAAATAGTTGAATCTAACTAAAATTATATACTTATTAATCAATTTTAAAAACTACATCATACTTTTATTAAAATAAAACCCAGGTAGATGACTATACAAATTACTATTTTGTATTATATAATGTAAAGTACATTCAATATCGAGAAATAAATATCACTACAACTTATTCCAAAGTATATGATATTTTAATAAGACTATATGATATTTTTCATATGCCTGAGAATTGCATTGGACATCATTAATAATGGTTTAGTAAGGGAATTCGTCAAATAAAAAAGGGGTACAAGGAAAAGAGAGAGTACTTCAGAAAGGAATAACAAAGAAGTACTCCCTCCGTCCCAAAATATAAGGGACATTTGGTTTTGTGACACTATTCACTAGTTAAGAGAATCTTCTCGTTTTCTTCCAATGTGTAGGAACAAATATAGGCATGTGAAATCTTGTTTGATTCGTCTCAAAGAGTACTTTGACAATATATAAAAATTATAATTTTTGTCATCGTATATTTAGAGATATTAACGTTATAAAACGCGTCTCGACAAATGTGTCAAAAGCAAATGTCCCTTATATTATGGGACAGAGGGAGTAGTTTTGAAGAAACTTCTATTTTATTCTTTCGATCGACTCAGGCAACAACAATGAGTGGGCTTTCCTTTTCATATATATAAATTGATTGATAGGTACGTAGACAACCTGTCATAACCCGAGTGCAACCCAAATCATAAAACAAACCTATAAATGTCAAACCTTTCTATATTATTAGAATTGTAAGGATATACAGATAAGGGTCGAACTCAAATAAAATCAAATAAATTGTGCTTGGACATAGTTTTTTTCTTTGAACAATTTTTTCCTAAAACTTATCTTATAACGTTCGTAATTACCATATCACGTTACTTCAGATTAACGTTAATATGTAATGTAAAAGTAGTAACTTCTCGAACTTAAACTATATAACGTTGAAAACGTAACACAATAGAATATTTCATTATGAGCATGTATTATACCAAATACTAATGTGATATTACCTTATAACGTTTGTAATTATTGTATAACGTTACTTGAGATTAACGTTAATGTGTGCATTAGAAGTAATAACTTCTCAAACTAAAACTATATAACGTTAAAAACGTAACACGATATAATATTTCATTATGAACATGTACTATTTCAAATAATAAGGTGATATTACCTTATAACGTTCGTAATTATTATATAACGTTACTTGAGATTAACGTTAATGTGTGAAATTTAAGGGGTGTTGTTAAATGCACCCATATCTTTTTATTCTTTACAACCATTATGTGTATTTGCACTACAAATACACAAGTGAGTGTACATGGATTACAAATGCATAGACATTTGTAATCACGTTACAAATATATATATATATATATAGATTTAAGTTCTGGTGTAACAGCCTCTTACGGTGTAACGAATATTCACCCTCAATGGTATTCAGGTTTGTTAAGGTTGATATTCAACTTAATTTACCTATATCAATATAGGGTAGATATTCAACTAAATAAACATGAATAAATAGCGTAAAAGATTGAATAGAGGCACAAGCATATGAGAATGTGATTAAAGCATATATAACCTAAATCTACATAAAGTTGAATATCAACCATAACAAACCCGAATACCATTGAAGGTAAATACTCGTTACACCGTTACACCACAATACTCGTTACACCAGTACACCGTAAGAGGCTGTTACACCAGAACTTAGATCTATATATATATATATATATATAGAGAGAGAGAGAGAGAGGTCGGTTCCGGTGTAACGGATTTTGTGGTGTAACGAGTGGATTGATTAGGAGCGTTGGATTGGATTAAATGAATGGCTTGAATTAATCATGGAAAAAAAAGGATAAACAAAAAATTTAAAAGCCCATCCGGATTTTGTGGCAGTAACGATTCTTTAAGAATTTTTTTGATTTTAAATTTAAATGTTAATCAGGAGAGAGAATCCTTGATTATCGCTTCACGTTCTTCTTCAGTAGGTCTTCTCCATTGCAGTCTGCATCACAACCTTCACGCTCTTCTTCAAGGTTTCTTCATTCTTCTTCAAGTTCTTCATTCTTTTTCCATTGTCGCCTGAATTTACAATGTCTACGGATGAAGTTGATCGTAAAGGTTAGTTCTTGATAATTAGGGTTTCTTCATATTCAGTTTTGGTTACTATGATGTTCAACTGAAATCTGGAAAAATCTCTTCTTATGTGGCGCAATATATATTCGATTTTGTTTAATCGATATTCATGTTTACAATGCAGTGTGTGTATTCGTATTCTAATGTGAGATATTCATCTTTTCCGTAGTTGTGTTCTACTGGTGATATATTAGGTTCTAGGGTTTCCATTATGAAAGACTTTTGTTCCTACATAAAGAAGACAATATTCTGATGTTCATCTTTGTTATTCGTGTTCTACTGTTGAATATTAAGTTATAGGGGTTCCATTATGAAAGTAATTAATGAAATACATAAAGAAGACGATATTCTGATGTTCATCTTTGTTATTCGTGTTCTACTGGTGATATATTAGGTTCTAGGGTTTCCATTACGAAAGACTTTTTTTCCTACATAAAGAAGACGATATTCTGATGTTCATCTTTGTTATTCGTGTTCTACTGCTGAATATTCAGTTATAGGGGTTCCATTATGAAAGTAATTAATGAAAAACATAAAGAAGACGATATTCTGATAGTCATCTTTGTTATTCGTGTTCTACTGGTGATATATTATGTTCTAGGGTTTTCATTACGAAACACTTTTGTTCCTACATAAAGAAGACGATATTCTGATGTACATCTTTGTTATTCGTGTTCTACTGTTGAATATTCAGTTATAGGGGTTCCATTATGAAAGTAATTAATGAAAAACATAAAGAAAATGATATTCTGATATTCATCTTTGTTATTCGTGTTCTACTGGTGATATATTAGGTTCTAGGGTTTCCATTACGAAAGACTTTTGTTCCTACATAAAGAAGACGATATTCTGATGTTCATCTTTGTTATTCATGTTCTACTGTTGAATATTCAGTTATAGGAGTTCCATTATGAAAGTAATTAATGAAAAACATAAAGAAGACGATATTCTGATGTTCATCTTTGTTATTCGTGTTCTATTGGTGATATATTATGTTCTAGGGTTTCCATTACGAAAGACTTTTGATCCTACATAAAGAAGACGATATTCTAATGTTCATCTTTGTTATTCATGTTCTACTGTTGATATATTCTGTTATAGGGGTTCCATTACGAAAGGGTTTTTTTCCTACATATAGAAGACGATATTTAGTTTTTAATCTTTGTTATGCGTGTTCTATTGTTGAAATATTATGTTATAGGGGTTCCATTGTACAAAAGGGGTTCCATTACAAAATGTTATTCTTTTTTGCCCAGGTAAAAAAGTGGTCGATGAATGGTCAAGTGATGATTTGGTGACCGACAATTCAGAAGATGATATGGAGGTTTGCGAAACTGGAATAACAGACGTTGATGAAGAGGAAGAAGCTGAATTCGATTATGGAACTGATTGTATTGTTCATCCCGATGACCGTAATTCAAAGTGTTGGATACCTAGGTTTCCAAGTCAAGAAAAACCCTTTATGGGGAGAAAATTTAAGTCCCTAATAGAATATAGTGTACTTCAAATTTTGTACTACTAAGATTAGTATTCGAGTTTTTGGCTTTGATATTCAGTTTTATTTGCCTCAATCGTATTTACGTCTGTTAAAGCTGATATTCAGGTTGGTTTACCTATATATGCATTAATCACTTTCTCATATGTTTGTGCATCTGTTCAACCTAATGTTTGTCAAAATCATTCAGTTATGTGAGACATATAAATCATTTGTTATAAAGTGAATATAACCATTTAGAAACATGAATATGATCACTTGTTTCATGAATATGGATCATAATTCAATTAATTACATAAAAATATCACCGCCTATAACACAAAATGACCACCTAATTCATGAATATCAATGACCACCTAATTCATGAATATCAATTTTCTACAAAGTATAGTAACATCATGAATATGGATCATACTTAATTTAAGTTTGATCATACGATCATCCTATTCCATCCATGAATAGAAGTCATAGTAGATAGAAATTATTTCTGTAAGAAATAAACAAAGACATCACCTATGATCTCAAAGAAAATGGTAAGAAGAGAAAATAGTTTTTAGTACTTGAGTTTTATTGTCTACTAGACATATTCAACATGAATAAAACACAAAATCAAACTCAACAAGATGGGCTTCCTGCCAATAATCAAACGGCGGTCCACACGAGCGTCATCAAATACGAGGCCCTCCCTGTCTGAAAACCGAGCATCTCGTCTCCAATACCCTTCCATTGTCCGCTTATAAAAAGCCCCGAAACCGAAACAACCGTCGCCACCAACGACGTCCATATTTGCATCTCGAGAACGACTCGGAAAGTCATCTTTTTTATTACCTTCTGGAAGGAAAGCTGCATTAATGAGAGTATGAGCGAGTGGAGAGTGGAAGTCCCTAGGGTGGATATGAAACCGAGCATGTAGTGCACTTTGCTGGCCCCAGATGGCGCGTCCGAGTCTTCATTGACTGCTAAAAGAGCAGCTGAGAACGTGACTATCACGACCGAGTTGAGGATCAAAGCGGTTAATCGTTGGTTGTTGAGGAAGTACGAGAAGAAAACATTGAAAATGAGTTGGGTCGTGCAGATAAGAGAGTAGGTTGAAGCTGAGAGGTATAGGAGACCGACTGAATATAGCAAATTGTCGCCTGCAATGAGAATCCCGAGGATGATGTATACTGCACAAATGTGCATTTTATTGGGTGGATTGGATTGGGTTGGAGGTTGTTCTAGTGGGGAAAGGGATGGGAGAAGAAGTAATGGAATGAGGAGGATTGGAAAGGCTGCAGTTTGCACGAGGGTGGCCATGAACGTGCTTGACCCGCCTTTGTCATAGTAGAATCTGCCTAGAAGAACGGCTGCTGTCTGACCAGCAATGAGAAAGACGACGTTACAGATCACGAGCAGCCACCTGTGGAAACGGCTTAGTTTGATGAGTCTGGATAGGCTTGTTTTCCCAGAGCGCGAGTCCTCGGGGTTTTGACCGTCTGATTATTGAAATAGGATCACCAAACGAAAAAGAAAAACAGTCAGCAATTTACGTAGATATTCTAAAATGTGATGCACAGGGAGATTGTGAATTCGATCTTAGTCAAGTTTCAAGAAAATGTAATTCTAAAAATGACATGTGAATATGACCAAGAACTCTAAAGTGATCAATGGTTTCCTTGCACAACTGGCATAATCAAATCAAGTACGAAGTATATCATTATGCAATGGCAGGATATGATACAATTCAATTCACACTCAAAAGAATCTTAATAGCAATGACAACAAAAAACTGACTAATCTACTAGAGGAAACACCAGTTTAACTGATTTTTTGACAGCAAAATAAATCAAGGAGAAGAACAAAAATATCATGTAATAGAAACGTGTATACTATCATTTGCTTATGATTTTCACGAACTATTCAAAAAGCATAACATTACACCTAAACAAGAATATAATCTAATAAAAACGTGAATATCACCTAGACAAAATTATTTTTTCTTTGCCATCTATTTTTGCAATCCAAATCTCCATCTATAAAGCTACTTGTGCCCAACTAAGAGATTTTGATATTCAAAAACGGCATCAATGTGTACTAATCTCAACCTCACCAACCCCTCATTAAAATGGCACGAATTCAGGTGACACAAAAACGCATCAGAACACACCTCACCCTAATTGCATGAACCAAGTAGAAAGAATCCACACGATCCAATCAACTTCTACACATCAACTCGAATCGGTGCTAACATGGCACTCATTCAAATGTTCCAAGTCAGACAGAAAATCTATAATAGAAAATTCCTTTCTCCATAAAAAAAAAACAATTGAAGAAACAATCAATAATTACCAAATAACAATGGATACACATCACTTATTGGTTTCTACTGAATGTTAGCACAACCTAGCAAAAACTATCTCTGATTCTCTACAATGATTCAAATTTTATATTAGTAGAGCACAGAACATCCACTAGAACAAATGAAAACTAGTTTACCGACCCTCTCACATTAATTAGGGTTTTTTAAGAAATCATGTTTACCAAAGGAATCTATATGAAAAAACCAGTTTACAGAAGGAATTTAATTCTCCAATATTAGGGTTTTTGAACTGTCGACTTTTAATTAGGTTTTTTTATAAATGCAGAGAAAAAAATTGAAATCAACCCATAAACTTACATCTTTGGAGGTTGAAGGGAGGAAGGAGATGAAGAATGGCGGACTTGATGGCGGAATCGTCGGCTCCGACTTCTATATGCTGAGATGAGTCTTCGTCGGCTCCGACTCCCTTTGTTCCGTTGAAATGGAGAAGGGTGAGATTGGGAAGCGGGAGTTCGAGAGGGTGAGAGGGAGATTCCAGGGACCGAGAAATGGAGTCGAGAGGGTAGTTCGAGAGAGGGTGAGAGAAATGGAGACCAGGATTCGGGAGTTCGAGAGGGTGACAGGGGAGTTCGGGAGGAGATTACAGAGCTTGAGAACCGGGAGAGGCCATTGAGATTTTCTGGGGAAGGAGATGGGTGAGTGAGATTGAGAATCAGGAGAAGGGTGAGATTGAGAATGGAGACCGGGAAGATGAAGAGATGGGTGAGTGAGATTCTGGGGAGAGAGGGAGGAGATTTTCTGAGCGTGATATGATTTGGGGAATAATTTTGGAATTTTGTTTTTTTCCTTAAATTCCAGCAATTTCGGTAAAGAGGGTGGATTCCGTGTGTTCAAGCCTATAGAGATCTATGTACCTTCCGGGATTAATTCTAGGCCATTGATTTAGAGAAGATCCAACGCTCCTAATCAATCCACTCGTTACGAGTTTTATGGTGTAACGAGTGGACAAATCAGGAGCGTCGGATTAGATAAATTGGATGGCATGATTTAAAAGGAGAAAAAAGGGTAAAATAATTTTAAATCCTTAATTATAGGGAGTAACCAACTCAGATTGTTTTCTCTTAATTAATTAATTTAATTAAAATGGAAAATTATAAAAAATAGGAGAGAGAACCATAAATTTTCTCCAGTAAAATCATTTTGCGTTCTTCATCACAATCGTCCACTATTATTTCGATATTCAGTAATGGTTACTATCATGTTCGCTGTTCATCTGAATATATTAATTGTCCTGTAACCAGTACATATTCGATATCATGTAAGCAATATTCATGTTTTTGCGTTGTGTGTATTCGTATTCTAATGTGAGATATTCATCTTCCGTAGTTTTGTTCTACTCGTGATATATTAGGTTCTAGGGTTTGCATTACGAAAAACTTTTTGTTCCTACATATAGAAGACGATATTCTGATGTTCATCTTTGTTATTCGTGTTCTACTGTGGAATATTCAGTTATAGGGGTTCCATTATGAAAGTAATTAATGAAATACATAAAGAAGACGATATTCTGATGTTCATCTTTGTTATTCGTGTTCTACTGGTGATATATTAGGTTCTAGGGTTTCCATTACGAAAGACTTTTTTTCCTACATAAAGAAGACGATATTCTGATGTTCATCTTTGTTATTCGTGTTCTACTGCTGAATATTCAGTTATAGGGGTTCCATTATGAAAGTAATTAATGAAAAACATAAAGAAGACGATATTCTGATAGTCATCTTTGTTATTCGTGTTCTACTGGTGATATATTATGTTCTAGGGTTTTCATTACGAAACACTTTTGTTCCTACATAAAGAAGACGATATTCTGATGTACATCTTTGTTATTCGTGTTCTACTGTTGAATATTCAGTTATAGGGGTTCCATTATGAAAGTAATTAATGAAAAACATAAAGAAAATGATATTCTGATATTCATCTTTGTTATTCGTGTTCTACTGGTGATATATTAGGTTCTAGGGTTTCCATTACGAAAGACTTTTGTTCCTACATAAAGAAGACAATATTTTGATGTTCATCTTTGTTATTCGTGTTCTACTGTTGAATATTAAGTTATAGGGGTTCCATTATAAAAGTATTTAATGAATATCATAAAGAAGACGATATTCTGATGTTCATCTTTGTTATTCGTGTTCTACTGGTGATATATTATGTTCTAGGGTTTCCATTACGAAAGACTATTATTCCTACGTAAAGAAGACGATATTATGATGTTCTTCTTTGTTATTCGTGTTCTACTGTTGAATATTCGGTTATAGGGGTTCCATTACGAAAGACTTTTGTTCCTACATAAAGAAGACGATATTCTGATGTTCATCTTTGTTATTCGTGTTCTACTGTTGAATATTCAGTTATAGGGGTTCCATTATGAAAGTAATTAATAAAAAACATAAAGAAGACGATATTCTAATGTCCAACTTTGTTATTCGTGTTCTAGTGTTGATATATTCTGTTATAGTGGTTCCATTACGAAAGGCTTTTGTTCCTACATATAGAAGACGAAATTCAATTTTTAAACTTTGTTATGCGTGTTCTACTGTTGAAATGTCTGTTAATAGGGGTTCCATTGTGAAAGGTCTTTTTTCCGATTTTGAACATCATCATATAAACGAATATAGTGTACTTCATTGTACAAAAGCGGTTCCATTACAAAATGTTATTGAGTGAAATCTCAGGCGAGATTAGACTCAAATTGACAAGAGAGTAGATGCACATCTTTTGTTTCTTAATTCAAGTGTATGAGAGTAGATGCCACCAATCAACAGTATCCCCATGTTGACATCCAGTTGAGAACCCAATTCAAACAACCCATCTAATTTCTTGAAAAATGCATGACATGGAGATTTCAAGCTTGGCACACATCATATAATATCATCTTGTATATATGTAGGCATATATCACGTACGGCAAGGCTAGGGAGAGTATGGAGGAAGTAACTCTAAAGCTTATGTATGTAGCTCGTTGTTGTACATTATGACCGTATAGATGAAAGTTCATCCGCCAGCCATGAAATCCACAAGCCATGGGAAGAAATACAGAGATCCCTCAAAGTTTTGATAAGTTCTTCAAGTCTAGGGCTAGCAATGTCACTAAATCCATATAAAGCAGATCCACAAACCATGGGAAGAAATACTGTGGATGAAGGAGAAGAGGTCGGAGTTGATGAAGCGGATGGCGTCGGGGCTGCCATGGCCGTCAAAGACACCGATGTAGGTGGCGGAGGAAGAGGCAATGACTTGCGCCTGATCCCAGCAATGAAGCGCTCAAATCCGGCTTAGCCGACGCCAGACAAACACAAGGAACTGATGGTGAGGACGACAGGAACAACGGTGAAGACGACGTTGAGGTTGAAATTCGCCTGAGAGGAGGACTGCAGTACTACGGACGAGGAGGAAAAAAAAAGATGAGAGTGGAGGCGGACGTGTGGTGTTGGGAGGGGATATGAGAGTTCATTAGGTTTTAGGTTGTTTTATTGAATCAGATTTGGAATAATTTCCAATCTCCCTAATTTCGGGATTTTCTCTATTGAAAGATTAATCTGATGTATACAACCCCATATAGAAATCATATAACCCATTTTAATTAATCTCAGTCATTCATTTAGTCATCATCCTACGGTTTTAATTTGTCCACTCGTTACACCTTAATAGCCTGTTACACCAGAACCTAAATCTATATATATATATATATATATTCGTAAGCGCATTGCAAATACAATAAATTGTATATATAAAGTGAACCTATTTAATAGACATGACTTATATATTTCTTTAGTGTTTGTATAGCATAGGAAACGCAAGTTTCTTAAGTAGGTAAATCCCCTTTCTTTCATGACTGCGTAAACTATTAGAAATGTATGTACTTATTATCTCCATAGATTAAGAGTCTTGTAAATTTCCATATTATTTCATCACCATCGGCAAAATTCTTGTCATCCATGTTCCTTGTAGCAGCACCCTCCCCCTTTAAATCTCGACTTATTGAATTCATCACACAGATATTTAGCTCTGAACAACTAAATGAACATATGCGTCTGTAATGCAAATACGCAACTCGCATACATGTGCATTTGTATTACGAATGCGCAAGAATATGCATGTGTTTGCAAATGCATCTATCAAGTTGTTTGTTAACTATGAACATATGCATATGCATTTGCATTCCGGATACATATATATGCTTGAGTATATCTATCCGCATTGCAAATACATAGACTGGGTGCATATATAAAAAAGTTATGGGTGCGTTTAATGCCCCCGAATTTAAGTAGTAACTTCTCGAAATTAAACTATATAACGTTGATATAATATTTGATTATGAATACTATATCAAATCATAAGGTGATGTACCTTATAACATTTGTAATTATTACCCTAAACCACAAACCCAAACATCATTTTTTTCACCCCAAAGTTCTACGCTTAACTTAGGCGTGCAAGAAACCATACAAACCCTAAACCACAAACTCAAACGTAATTTTTTCCACCCAAAGTTGTATATTTAAATTAGACGTGCAAGAAACACTACAAAGTACAAACCCAATACCCAATACCCTAACCCTAAACTTGAAACCCAAACCTCATTTTTTTCATTCCAAAGTTATACACTTTACTTCGGCGTGAAAGAAACCCTACAAACCCTAAACCCTAAACTCAAACCTCATTTTTTCACCCCAAAGTTGTACGCTTGACTTAGGCGTGCCAGAAACCCTACAAACCTTATACCCTATTCTTAAATCCGAAACCCAAACCCCATTTTCCACCCATTCCATGCGCGCCTAACTTAGACTTGCAACTAACCCCAGCTTTGTGCGCTTACCTTAGACGTGCAATTACTGATGTTAAACCCAGAATGGTGCACCTAATATAGGCGTGCAATATTTCCCCCATGTCATTTAGGTTGTGTCGCAGATCTGTTTCCTCTCCTCCCTCACTGTTTCACTCATCCTCTCTTTCACTCACCTACCTAGCTCAACCACTCGACCTCTCCACCGACTCCGCCTCGCGTCACCTCCGGCGGCACGGATGCTGCATTTGAATTCATCTCTCCGGCGTTCTTTATATCACCGCCCCGACCCAATCGCCATCTCGATGACCGTTGGAGCACGGGAAGCCGCTCCTGTCTCCGCTCTTGCCACCGCTCTTGTCGCCCCACGAAACATTTCCATGTGAGTTTATGAAATTGTTTAAACTTTTGCTCTTTGAATTGAATTTAAGTAAAATTATGCTGATTTATTATGGGGTTGATGTTCATTATGTTGATTTGTTATGAATAAAATTGAGTTTGTGAATAGTAGGGGTTGAGCCCTCATTCTACAAAAAAAGATTAGTCCTCATTCTCACAAAAAAACATTAAACTAACTAAAAATAGTATGTTGTGTATTTAGAGTTTTGGTTTTGATTTTGATTAAACTAGTAGGTTGATTAAATAATAGAGATGATCCTTTATCCTATGTGGCTAGAGTTTTATTTTGATTTTGATGTTGATAAATTAGACCCAATTCCCATCTTTTTCGTTATGTATTGTGTATATCGAGCTTAATTAGTGTGTTGTGTGCTGCATTGTATAGTTCAATTAATTAATTCTATGTGGATGCAGTTTGTTCATATTTTTGTTATTTTGGATTGGACCATATGTGCCAATGTCAAATTTTATGTAATGAATGTTGATATATTCTTTTTGTTCTTTTTGTTATTTTCTGTGATAGTATTTCTATTTTAATAACTTAGACATTCAATCCAAAGCTTTTCTGTGAGTTTATTCTATTATGATCATGCAAAATATTTTTGTGAGTTTTTCTAGATAGTATGAAAGTTTTGGTCAATAATGTCATATTTATGTCATCTCATTCGAGGGGATTGACTCGTCATGTGGTAGCTTTGTTGTGGTCCCCAACCCACGACGTCTTTACCATTGTGGGCGATATTGACCCTATCAACTACAGCAGACACTATTATGCTTGCCACCTTAACAACTTCATAGGAAAAAAATGTGATTATTTCGAGTGGTTTGACGAGCCATATAATCATAGAGCGCGCAAGATTATCAAAAAGTTGGTCGAGGAAAATAAACGGGTTGCAACCGGGCAGCACCCATTTTGCGCCCGGCAGCACCCCCTCGTTCGGAACCCCATTCCGAACGAGGGGAAAAATTATTTTTTTAAAAAAATTTCGTTTCTCGTTCGGAATGGGGTTCCGAACGAGAAACAGTTCATTTAAATAAATTGTATTAAATAATGCTAAACCGGTTCGCAATATGCGAACCGGTTTACACCTCGTTCGGAACCCCATTCCGAACGAGGATTTTTTTTTTTTTTTATTATGACGTCACACCTCGTTCGGAATGGGGTTCCGAACGAGGTGTAAATTTTTTTTTTAATTATGACGTCAGCATCTCGTTCGGAATGGGGTTCCGAACGAGGTGTGACGTCATTTTTTTTTTAATATGCCGTCATATCTCGTTCGGAATGGGGTTCCGAACGAGATGCTGACGTCATAATTAAAAAAAAATTAATCCTTGTTCGGAACCCCATTCCGAACGAGATTCGGCAAAATTTTTTGAAAATGCGAACGGCTATATTTTGACGGAGTCTATAAATTCGGAGTTGTATGACCAAATTATCAAACCCAATCGGAAGAAACACAAAAAATGACGTCTGAAAGCGATTCAACTAATTCTTCAAGGGCAGGTAGTTGGAAAGAAGGACGGGAGTGTTCTTCTAAAAAAAAAAATCCTAAGCCCAAACAGAGGTTTACGTCAAGGCATATTAACCCTTACTGTTTTAGACTCAAATCTCATTTCACCATGATCGGACGGTCCTTAGTTCCATTCTTCATCAAGTTAAACCAGAGCAACAGAGGTTAAAAAGTTTCACTATCACTGGTAAAATGGTCGGGTAATTAAATGCATTTCACCTAGCTAGCATGCTAGTTCAAGTTGGAAAGAAGCTGTGGCTGACGTCAGCTTTTTTAAAAAAAAATCATTCTCGTTCGGAATACCATTCCGAACGAGAATGATGACGTCATCATGACGTCATCATAAAACTATTCTCGTTCGGAATGGGGTTCCGAACGAGAATAGTTTTTTAAACCGGATTATTTTTTGTATTAAATAAAACCCGGTCCATGGACCGGGTTCACAAATATTCTCGTTCGGAACGGTGTTCCGAACGAGAATATTTTAATAAAAAAAAAATACAAAACTCGTTCGGAACGGGGTTCCGAACGAGGGGGGGGTGCCGAGTGTAAAATGGGTGCTGCCCGGTTTAATCGCCAAAATAAATGACCCAAAATGTACATTGAGAATATTGAGGCTCGTGAAATGTGGCTTCAGAACGATAATCACGAGATGTGGTTACAATTGAACCCTCCTCCTACCTAGATTTACTTACTTTCATATTGTTTAAGTATTTGTTGAATGTGTCGTTTGTAATGGACTAATAGTTTAAAAATAATTAGTTTGTATCTGTAATTGTTGAACTTTGTTGTGTTTGTGTTTTTGTAATTGTTGAGATTTTTTTGTGTTTGTGTGTTTGTAATTGGACAATGGTTTAAAAACATTTAGTCTGTGTTGTAATCCATTTTAGAATGCCTTTAAACTCGAAATTAGGAAGCATTAAGTCTAAACACATTCGAATAAAACATTGTGATGTAACCAGTCATACTATTAGGATTATCAAATCAACTCCTACTCATATCTATAAACTAGTTGTAATAATCTGGATTTTCCTCAAATTGTAAGCGATGTTCCCTAAAATCTTGCAATTTGTGTGCAAACAGTGTTTCCCACCATGTGATTCTTTGATCACAATGTCTTCTCCAAGCATCTGTAATGGGTGGTAATGGCGCCACATCAGTGAGCGACACTTGTAAAATTACAAACACACACACATTTAATCAGAATACCATCAATAACAGGTACCTTTAAGATATTACGTAGAGAGACGCCACATTACCGGGATCATGTGGTTCTTAACCCCTACGAGTGCTACGATAACAATTTGTGAAGGAGGAGCTAGCTCTTGTCCAGACGACCTTATTGGTAAGCACATCATATAGTACGACAGTTAGACGACAACCGCAACGTTGCACATGGTGGAAAACACTAAACCCATAAATGACATGTCAAGCCAATAAGGTTTCTCGCAAGGGGACCTCAAATAGTTAATTTGAAGCATCAATTGATCTCATGTCCTTTCTCGTGTCTGTGCTCGTATCAGTTGACACGCAACTCTGTTTCCATCTCGCTCTGAATCAAGGGATAGCTACCCTGGGTCAATCCCAATGTCCGATATCCACAGTGTCTGTCTGAACGTACATCTTCAGCTTGTTCAATGTACCCATACCAGAAGTAGTCAATATTATTCACCCCGAAGTCCACCCCCACAATGAATCATGGATTCTCCAAGCCAAACATCATCTGGGTCGGTCTCCAAGTACGTATGTTCAGACTGCGAATCCATTGGTTGGGGTTGGGAAGGCATATCTTGATCGCCAATCTCATCGAAAGTTACTTGCTTTCTAGGACGTCTGAGTCTTTTTGTCTTCCATTGTCCCTTTGCCTCCTTTGCCCCATTTGCCTCATTTGCCTCCTTCGCATTTGCCTCATTTTCAAGTAATTCCTCTCTTACGTGCTCATCATGACTGATCGTGCTTATTCTTCGAACCAGGTGGTCTTCCCTTACGTTTTATGTCTGGATCCTTGGTCGACTCCATAAACGTACTATCATCTGGATGCTCCAAGGCAACATAAAGTTCACTCACTTGTCATAATGTGGGCATCTTCAAAGTATGATCTTCCACTCTAGCCCACATCTCACGCAATCTCAACTCTGATACTGATATCTCAACATTGTCGTCGAAACGTGAAAATATATTGGACCGAGCTCCCAATCCAATTCCTTCCAGAAGTCGTGAACAGAATCGGGTGTGAGATCGGTCTTCATAAGGATGTCGTTCACAATATTGTGGATACAAGGCAGTCCAAGACAGTTTCTCACCCAATGATCGTCGCACAGGAAGGCACCAAGCCGAAACTCTGCGGATGAGCCTTGAAAACACCATTTGTGTCAGTTCCTGAAAACCCGGATCATTGAATCTTGATGATGTTTGATTCAGTGACATGTTCATTGACACCCTTATCTAATCCACTTGAAAGATGATCGAATGGTGGATCCTAACGGTCACTCGGTTAAAGCCTCCTCTGGTGGATGCAATAATATTTTTTAACACACGATGCATCCCCTCAACCCTATCACGATGATACTATTTGTTAATATTTTTACTACCAATACATAATAAATTCAACTACACAAAGCTCAAAAGATTCTTGTTTATCGTCCTCGTGCAGAAGTGAAGAGTGCGGTCATTCCACGCTCTTACTACGAGTCAACCATTGCTTATTGACGTATCTAACAAGGCCCTTCAGACGATCTCTCCTCAATGCAGTGAGCCTCTTCTCGTAAATTTCCTCCGTGACTGAACAAAATATTGCCCAACACTTGTTTACAAACCTAACAGATCGCTTATTGTCTTTTATAACCTTTTCGACATGTTCCTTGATAATGTTTTTGATATGCACCCAAAACAGGAGATGTTTTAACGAGACATCTTGAAAAACATCTTTAATAGCTTTGATTAGAGAAACGTCGCAATCTGTCATCATAGTGGTTGGCATTACTTCTAGCTCCTCAAACATATTCCCCGGGCACTTTAAAATGAACCGGTAATTTAAATACATCTCGTGTCAGGTGAATGCATATACAATGTCAAACGTCTTCTGAGTGCTGGTGAAACAAACCATCTCCACCAAAACCCTACCGTACCTATCGATACACTTATCCGGAGCATAGAGAATCTAATATAGCACATAAATACAATGAACTATTATTAAAATCAATTACATACATATTTGTCTTGTATGTGGCATCAATGATCACAACGTGCGGAAACTTCTTCAACAACCGTACAGAGTCACGGTGAGCAAAGAATAATATCTCCCCATTTGTCCACATTCCGAAGAAGATAATAGAGATACCCATTGTCTTTCAAAAAAACAAGAGACCACTGCGTAACCGTCAACTCCCCATGATCCTCGTAATGAATGTTTTGCAAAAAAATTCTACTTGTCTCATCGACGTCACATTTTCAAGGGATTTTTTCTTCATACTGATAAGAATTACTTTCGGTGTCCTACACTCGTCACCCTCATCCCTAGCCCACTTCCGCTCCTCCTCTATCATTCGGCCGATGAATGCATTTTCATGTAAGCTTGTAGTTTTGGGAGCCATGTATGACAATCAAGACCCATTTGTCCGTAAGAATCTTGGACTCGTTTTTCACACAACACCCATGCAACTCAAAGCTACAACGACACTTCTTTGATTTACGTTCACCAATCCTTGGACCCTTTAACCTAGGTTTCGACGGACCGAATTTATCGCATGTCAAAGTGACTGCGTACGGACTTGTATGAGCTTTCACCAAAACAATCAACCACCTTTTAACCATTTCGCCCATTAAGCCATTTCGTCTAGACTATCCTAAACTTTACCTGTAAAGAAGCTATCTCCGTAATATTTCTCATATTATAATGAAATTTTCAAATTAATTATTAATTTAAATTCATAACCTATAAGTACCATTTCCCAATTCTAATAAAAATTTAAGACAAAATTAAAATCATAACCTATACATGACCTCATTTCTAATACTGAAATTTAGACAAAATTAAGACAAAAGCAAATGTATTTAAACGCATTAAGAAAACTAAGAAAAACTCTAATATTTTTTATTATAATGAAATTTTCAAATTAATTATTAATTTAAATTCATAACCTATAAGTACCATTTCCCAATTCTAATAAAAATTTAAGAAAAAATTAAATTCATAACCTATAAATGACCTCATTTCTAATACTGAAATTTAGACAAAATTAAGACAAAAGCAAATGTATTTAAGCGCATTAAGAAAACTAAGAAAAACTCTAATATTTTTTATTCGATTGTTCGAAATAAAAAGTGTAGTTTGTTTTCGATCGAGTAACATAGATACATATCAACATTTGTTTAATCATTTAAAAAAAAGGAGGATTTGATCTCGATCTTGATGTCAATCATGTAGCAATTCGTTTGTGTAGCACTTCGGTTTGACTGTGCAACATTATGGCGAGCCGGTGATATGTGGAGGGGTGGTGGTGGTGCAACGTCGTGGTTGCGATAGTCTGATGGTGAGTATTCCTTGAACTCTAATGGTGGAGGAGAAGATGAGAATACTCTGGAGAAGAGGAAGATTAGAGATTGATAGGGTTTTTCTATTTTTAATGTAAGTCATAAATAAGGGTATTTTAGTATGTTTGATGTAAATAAGGGTTACTAATTTCCTATACCCATGATGGGTTATATCTTTTTAAACTCTTTAATGAAAGGGGTACAGTTATGTCTTTTCTCAAGAATAAAACACCTGGCCCAAATGGATTTACTCCTGAATTTTATCAATATTACTGGCCATTTATATCAAAAACCATCATCTCTGCAATCCAATCCTTCTTTCATTCTGGCATCTTATTATCTGACTGTACACAATCCTTCATTACCCTAATCCTTGGACCATTTAGCCTAGGTTTCGGCGGACCGAATTTATTGCATGTCAAAGTGACTGCGTACGGACTTTTTTGAGCTTTCACCAAAACAATCAACCACCCTTAAACCATTTCGCCCATTAAACCATTTCGTCTAGACTATCCTAAACTTTACCTGTACGGAAGCTATCTCCATAATATTCCCCATATTATAATGAAATTTTCAAATTAATTATTAATTTAAATTCATAACCTATAAGTACCATTTCCCAATTCTAATAAAAATTTAAGACAAAATTAAATTCATAACCTATAAATGACCTCATTTCTAATACTGAAATTTAGACAAAATTAAGACAAAAACAAATGTATTTAAGCGCATTAAGAAAACTAAGAAAAACTCTAATACTTTTTATTCATAACCTATAAACTTGTATTTCTTTTCTACAAAGGGCCTATTATTTCTACTACCGGAATTTAGACAAAAGTAATTAATTTTAATTGTAACTAACACAAAATATTAAAGCAAAGTTAAGACAAAATTAAGATAAAATCAGGACAAAATAAAATTCATAACCTAAAAATGACCTATTATTTCTAATACTGAAATTTAGACAGAATTAGGACAAAAGAAAATGCGTATACGCGTATTAAGAATATTAGGACAATTTCTAATTTTTTATTTCATAACCTATCAACTCTTAATTTATTTTTTATTATGATCTATCATTTCTAATATTGAAATTCGGACAAAAAATAGGCAAAAGAAAATGTGTCTCTTGGTATTAAGAAAACAAACAAAAATTCTATTTTTTTATTCATAACCTATAAACTTTTTATTTCTTTTCTACGAAGGGCCTATTATTTCTACTACCGGAATTTAGACAAAATTATTAGTTTAAACTATAACTAACACAAAATATTAACGCAATGCGTCTTCGATATTTTATTCCACACTAATCGTGAAGATATCGTCGATTGGATCCCATAATTCTGCTTCGTTGCCGACTTCAGCTTCGTCACCGGCTTCAACTTCGTTGTCCAATTCTTCATCTTCTCGAGCTTGTTCCCGATCGTCGTCGTCGTCTCAACTCTCTAACTAGTTGTCACTTTCATCTTTGAGATACTCCATTTTGTAAGAGAATAACTTCATTCTTTTTGTTTCTATCAATATATATAGACGGCTTTATAACAAGAAAAAGAAATCAAAATTTAGTAAACATTACACGCCTAAACTAGGCGTACAATTTTAAGGGTCACATGTTTTATTTCCAAATTTTTAGCATATGTAGTCGTTTTGCCAGAATTGTTTTTTAAAAGCCTTTGCTCGCTTACATTAGACGTCTAGGTATTTTAATAGAATATTTTAAACTCAGATTTACTATTTTTCCATGAATTTTATTTTTTAATAAAACATCTTGCGTACCTAAAAAAGTATGCGTTCAATGTTTGTATATTTTTTTGAAATTGTTATATTTTTGCATTTTTGCGCTTTTGCTCCTGGTCTTTAGTGTATGTCTAACTTAGACGTGTTATAATTGAACGATTAATAAATCAGCATTGATCATTATGGCAAATACGTTGCTGGATTATGTTGAAACAGGCACCTTAGAGAAGGTGTTTAGGCTATACTATACGTAGTAATTACTAGATTAATTCCCCACGGTACGGGATTTGTATAAAATAGTGGAATTTGAACGCCGCGCTACGTGCGACACTCTGACAGTATAAGAAAAAGTGTCATGTAATAATACTTGTTAAAATGATAATTGAGAATGAATGTGGTGTCTTGGATCAAGAGAGATCCAAGAGCCCATATGATGACACGTGACACCCCTTGTCACCACCGTCGGACCTCCGTCGGACCACCGCCGGACCACCTCCGACCACCACCGGACCATCTTTGGGCCTCGCCGGAATAAAATTGTCACAAAGATGTATAAAATTGTTCACAAATATTACAAAATTATTTATTACTAAATGTTCATCACGTTGTTCATAAATGTTCATCACAATGTTCATAAATGTTCATTTGTACATACTCTACTGAATGTTCATCACATTATACTTAAAAGTTCACCAACTGAATGTTCATCACATTCTACATAAATGTTCACCAATTTTTGATGAAGATCAAGTGTTCATAAATGTTCATCACAATGTTCATAAATGTTCATTTGTACATACTCTACTGAATGTTTATCACATTATACTTAAAAGTTCACCAACTGAATGTTTACCTAAATGTTCATCATCTCATACTTAAATGTTCATCATCTCATACTTCAATGTTCACAAGAATTTAATGAAATGTTCATTAGCCAAAGTTCATTACAATCGACTTAAATGTTCATCACGTTGTTCATAAATGTTCATCAAAATGTTGATAAATGTTCATCATCTCTTACTTAAATGTTCATCAAACATCACTTTAATATAATTTCGAGTAGAAAAACACTTGATCTTCATCAAAAATTACCTAAATGTTCATCATCTCATACTTAAATGTTCATCAAACATCCTTAAATGTTCACAAGCATTTAATAAAATGTTCATTATTCAAAAGTTCATTACAATTAGCTTAAATGTTCATCACTTTGTTCATAAATGTTCATCAAAATGTTTATAAACGTTCATTTTGATATACTCTATTGAATGTTCATCACATTTTAATTACATGTTCACCAACAGAATGTTCATCACATTATAATTAAATGTTCATCACATTATATTTAAATGTTCACCAATGTGAATTAGACTTAAATTTTCATTTATTTTTATACTTTAATTTTTTCATTTATTATTGGACCACCGCCGGACCTCCACCGGACCACCGTCGGGCCATCGCCGGACCGTCGCCGGACCTCCGCCGGACCTCCGCCGGACCGTCGCCGGACCTCCGCCGGACCGTCGCCGGACCGTCGCCGGACCTCCGCCGGACCGTCGCCGGACCGTCGCCGGACCTCCGCCGGACCTCCGCCGGACCGTCGCCGGACCTCCGCCGGACCGTCGCCGGACCGTCGCCGGACCTCCGCCGGACCTCCGCCGGACCTCTACCGGACAACCACCGAGTGGTTTCCGGGAAGTCGCCGGAAGGCCGCCGGACCACCACAACTACCCCCACTACAAGTGGAAGTAGCTAGTTTAATCTAAGTCATTGGATGCCAAGACATCCAATGGCTTAGATTCATTCTTATTTATCTCTATAAGAGGGTTTATTATGGGATTCACACCCTTTGTATAATACCTTTGAATTGTATCAAACTAGTGTTCGGTCAGACTTAAATTGTATGTTTTATGAAAAACATCTGCCTAAAAAGTTCACAAAACATTTAAAATATAATTTGTTTAAGAATTCAGCAAAAATACATAGTTTCAAAGGCACGTGAAAAATATGAGTATCTCTAATTTTGCAAGCAAGATTCTTGAAAAAATCTGGGACAACTTTGAAGAAGGTTAAAGTTCGGATGAGTCAACGATAGATCACGAGACAATGGAATCAGATTCAACAAAACCCTAGCGGAAACATCAAGACCAAAACAACTGTATAGTGTAAATTATTATACGCCTGTATATATGTGAAATTTGGAACAATGCTGTTATTTTGTAGTTATACCCCTGGATGCATTGTTGTTCAATATAATAAAAAAAAATCATAACTTAAATGTAATTAATTATACGTCTGTATACATTGCTGCAACAAAATATAATCACATTAAAGAAATTCATCTACTAAACGTTACATTTAAACAACAGTTTGTACACTAAATTCAAATCTAGATAATCTTAAATGCCACCTGCATATTCTCTTCGGCACGTGGGACATGTAGTGCCATAATAGAACCAGGTCCGAATACAATCGGAATGAAATACATGTCTACAAGGCAATATCAAAAGTTCCATGCCTAAACCTAACCCAAATGGAATTAAACAAATTACACAGTGACCCCCCCCCCCTTTGTTGGAGGGTTGCAACCTCCAACAAAGAGTGTAAAGGATTCGTTGAAGAATCAGATGACTCTGATATGTTGTCGGGTGATGGAACAGGAGCTTCAACCAACTCATCTTGCTCCAAGTCAATGATTTGTTGAAGTGATCGAACATTGACAAAATATTTGGGCATCTGTGGGAATACAAGGTTGGGGCTTGTGAAGCCAGATAATTACCGACATAGTCATGTACAAGGCCAACAACGCACATGTTCTGTATAAAAAAAGGTATGTATGCTCCATCCAAAACAAATCCTACGTGCGGCTCACTTATGGGAATACCACCCCATTCAGAAGAGAAAGTGAAAGTATTCATTGTTGTACCGACTTGTTGACGGTAGCGTATTACGAAATATCCCTCCATATCTCTCACGGTTTCATAGTGGACTGATATAGTAATCATATAACCCTTAAGAAGGGATGGTACATCCCCTCGGTTATTTGTGGAGGCAACACGTTTACATCAATTGAGTCATTCAGAGACATAGTTAACCTAATTGTACATATATAATTAGAGGTTTTTTGAGAAAAAAAAAATGATATAAAAAAACATTAAAGGAATAGAATGTAATTTCAACAATAAAACTAATAAAGAATTCACACCAAAATGCAAAAAACACGCATTACAAATCTACCCATCACAGCCAAGTCACGATTCATCCAAGATCATGTAATCAAATTATAATATATAGAGTATTGCAAGGTTGATGGTATATAATTGCAAAGTTGTTAAGATAAACTGAAGCGTAGAATATAATACTAAGGTTCATAATATTCAGGATAACTATAGTTTCATGTACTCACTTTTTTATGTACAACAACATTGTTGTTTTGATGATGTTAGGCAATCATGCTAAAATAAAAGACACCCTAAGCCAAAGTTAAGGAAGATAGGTATGCGGCATTTATCCAATTTCATAAGTTAAACAATTTCAGTTATCTAATGCATGAATCTGGAAAATACCTTAAACCAAGGTTATAGAAGGAGGTATTTACAAAATAGAGATCAACCATGTAAGGAAGATAAAGAGTTTTGAGATTAAAGTTTACCCAACAAATCGAAGCAAGAGGTTGGTCTCGGAATTGGATTTGCAATAATTTGTATAGTGTTCGTAGAGAATATCGAACTCCATGATACACAATTTAATAGCCATAGGGCATGATCGATTATGGAGGGAGGAGGCGGAGAAGATGGAGGAGGTGGTGGAGAAGATGGAGGAGGAGGTGGAGATTGAGTTTTACAGAAAGAAAGAGATCGGTGTTTAGGGTTCAGGAAAATGGACTTAATTGGTATCAAGTATTATATTATTATTCAAAATTTTATCCAAAAACAAAAAATTTAAAACCTTCTAAGTTGGATTTTCCAATATATTGTTCCCAAAGAAAAAATAAACGTATAAAATAAAATAAAATAATAAGACACAGAACAGACTTATAAAGCGGAATACGAAAATGACTGTAGAATATCATACGGCCGTATATATTACTGTTTAAAATTGTTGAATACGAACATGATCGTAACATTTTAAACGTTCGTAATTATATCTGTTTTGACGAATACAAAGCAAGTTGTAAAACACTTTACACTTGTATTAAATGTGAAACCTGCATATTTTTTCTGGAAAAAACTTCTTACTGTTTCATTGCAACTATTTACAAAATGGTAAGAGCATTAGTGCATCAAACATAAAAGAACAAATTGTTTTATTTACATTTTGAAGCAATACATCACACTGTCTGCAACACTTCTTTGTACACAACATTAACCGTATGATTTACAGCTTCATTGTTCTTGTCAAGAATCAAGAATTTTAAGCCTTTTCGATCTGTGACTCGGGAGACTCTCACACAAAACTGACCATGAGTGTGGACATGCCTTCGAAGAAATATCCCTACATTAGACAAAGACTGTCCTTGGCTCTTGTTTATGGTCATGGCAAAACAAAACCATAATCGGGAACTTCCTTCTTTGGAACTTAAAAGGCAATGTGGAATCTGAAGGACTTAGAAGCATTCTCGGAATATCAATAAAGCATGGATATAATCAGAGCATGGACCGGGAGGAACCCCTAAGCTTAGACGGGGAGTACATCACTGTTACCAAATAAACCTTCATCTCGACTTATATTTTTATACATCGAATTCCTTTCCTATGAAAGGAAAACAAGGAGATCAAATAATTCATGTCATCTTATATGTGCCATCGCAAATTATGGAGGAGAATCATTTAATAGATCATACATATCACAAAATTTGGTTAAAACTGATTCCTCAAACCTTTGTGTGCGGTTTAAATGATGGACATTTATCAAGTAAACAGTCACACCATACCTTTTCTAAACTACAAGAAATAAAAGTAAAAAAATGCACACCAACGCCAAATTGACACAAAAATCAGTATGTTAGTGCAAGTCGAACATTAGACATGCATCACACCGTGTCAAATTTTACAAAATTACCAGAAGATTGTCTAGACGTAACTATTAACAAAGATTAAGGCTAGAAATCAAATGCTTAAACTCTAATAGAGGATCACTGGATTCACCACCATCAACATTCGGTGAGTATTCAACAAAGGCTTGTTCTTGAATTACAAGTAAGTTTCCTTATCGAACTTGTGGACATGCCGGCTGCTGCAGGAGAATTTGAATGATCCTAACGTCGACCGTCATTTCCATGTGTGGCATCGAATCATCCCCTTCTTTAACAAAATTCAACGTCAACTGCATTATTCATAGGAACACATCAAATTAGAATCAAGCCGAGTAATATGATCTCCTCTTGCAAGGGCGTTACAAAACTATATAATTCGATAAAATTTTGCAATCTTAAAAACAATATCAATAAGCACAATAAACAGAACTGGCAGATTCCATGTAAATTCAAGAACATGATTCTGCCCTCTTGACCAGCTAGCCTCAACAAAACAGCTCTGAGCCCTCCAACAGTTAGCCACTTTTGAGTTGAGAAACTCAGCAACTCCATGAACAATAAAAAACAACAAGCCTCAACAAAACAGTTCCGAGCCCTCCAACAGTTAGCCACTTTTGAGTTGAGAAACTCAGCAACTCCATGAACAATAAAAAACACCGACCCATACAACACTGTATATGGGGCTTTGGCAACAAAGTCAAATCCCATCTGTCATAAAAAAATGATGTTCATGTTACAAGTGTGCAGATTTTTGCAGATTATGCCAAAACTTTTCAGAGATATATATAAGAAAGCACAGTTTTTTTTTTGCATACATTTCTTGCATTGTTGGAGAGTGGTTGAATCAAGCTGCCAAAGAACATTTGACAACACTTTCAACATCTTGCAAATTGCAATGTAAATTCAGCATATATATGACAATTGGCAACTCAAGTCACAACATGTATGATACCGAAATTCCATGACAACGTTATAATAGCCAAGAACCATGACAATTGATAAAGATCTTATAAAATTCAGAAGTCGTTGCTTCACAACACGACTTTCTTCTGAAGGAAAATCATAAGATCCAACCTCAGAAATATTATAGGTAATTATCCCCAGACTTCCAAAAAAAATTAAAATCAGGTGAGAACCATTCAAGTTTAGCAAAAGAAAAAAACTTAAGACTAACACAGATCATATTAATCAATGGAGGAGTAAAAGAAATCCATATGTTTCGATAGGGTTGTCGATCAATTATAGTGGTGGAGCTAACATCGATCATATTAATCAATGGAGGAGTAAAAGAAATCCATATGTTTTGAAAACCATCAGCCAGAAAGAGTGGGTAGTTAACCAAAACCAAACTCAGAAATTTAAACAAACTATCACAAATTCACCATTGAATATAGAACCTTTCAATGTTAAATAATTAGTTCACTATGGTAAGAAAAAGTAACATGATTGTAGATAATAACAAACCTGCACATCTTCTCTAATACATAAAACCATTTAGATCAAGTAGGTCACTTATCACCTGCATAAAAAAAGTTTAATCCTCCATTAGCACCTGTGCTCGTGCAATCAAACTGAAAAACTACAAAAGACTACAAGAAATTAAAGTGTACACCAACAAAAAAAACACAGTTGGCAATGATAAAATATAACCACAACTTATCTTCTTCAACATCAGTGTTCTAGTTTTTTGTTGATGCATTCTGTTCAACCAAATTGGCTTCTGACATACATTAATATATTTTACTCAACCAAACTGGCTTACGACCTCATTTTATATCTCAAGATATGATACACGGAGCAAAATTCTCCTCCATCGTATCAAATCCATTACACCATTCAACTTGCCAAGAATTTTACTACTAAACCAATTTATGAACGAAACCCACCCCCACATCATAAAGATCATGTTATCTAACTTAACAACTACAAAATACTACAGCTCACTACTTTTAATAATATCAGGAAATCAAAATCATGAACTTCTAGGATTGTTGAAACATCAGCAACAAAAGGAACTTGACATCAATTCAAATATTTTTTCGGAAATTTAACTAAAGCTCTTGCCCTGACTTATTTATTGACAACATCTTGGCTATATATTAACTTTGGGTTCTTAACACTGAAAGTGGAGCATAGTCTGGCATTTTTTTAGGGTCTGTCTACTAATTCCAGCCTCGATAATAAAGTCATTCCTATAAGATCCTACAGTTAAAGTGGAAATGGAAACTAAATCCTAAAGTCTTGATTATAGATTTATTATGCTGGTCACTATTTCATAGGAAGTAGAATAACACAGTAGCTACTTAAGGTCATATTTCAAAGCCAAACTTTTGTGATTAAAGGAGAATATAAGAAGCAGAGCAGTAATCTAATTTAGGTGTATTTTCTGTTAAATTTTATCACATTTTTTTGTCACAACTTATGAAAGCAAGAGTTCCTAAGACTAAGTACAACCAATTCTACAGTCATAATATTCCTCCAACATTAAGAGTAATCCAACTGAAGAAAAAAAGATGAGCAAAAAAACATCAACCCGAATGAAGAAAAAAATTCAGAAGAAATTTAGAGTACATGTAAAAGAAGACTGAATAAAACAAAAAAAGTGTACATACCCAATCTGTGGATTACAGTAAATTCTGAATCATTCCAGTATGTATCCTAGACGTTTCAGCTCAAACCCTTATTATTCAATCAATTCAATCTCAGTGAAAGATTATAATACAATCCTTCATATACCCCACCACAGGCAGAAGTGAGTAGCTGAGGTTTATCCATCCATAAAAGCGCACTCAAAGTTCTCATTAACTAAACTGCACAAAATAGATTTTTTGTCACAAACAAAAAAAACTGTACAATTTGACCCACTCAATGATCAAACAAGCTCCAGATGATATTCACTTCAATCACAATTCTACAAAAATCCAACTTAGTCTAATATTAAATTTAAACAAAGATAATCAAGATTACAATACAGGCAGTGGTCTCCTTGAAATAAGGTGCCTCAAGAAACTCTTAATTGCATTTCTTTTGCATGATAAAAAAAATGGACACAGTTACAATTTAGACCTTTACTTTTCTGAACCGGATCTAGTACAAGACTGAGAAAGAAATGGAGAAAAATCATGCAAGCCAAAATTGAATGTTAGTAAAGGAGCTGCATCGCGACTCCACACACCCGCGATAGCTTTCAACATTTTGTATTACTTATTAAGGTAATTCAAGACATGATATTAGATATTTTACATCTATATGTAATACGATCAATATGTGATGCACAAACACATTCTCAATCACAAGAGAAAACCTTTGTCCGGACAACTGCAAGATGTACTTACAATTCATAAAAAAAAGAGGCTAACCTGAACTTTTTTTATTATTAAATTCGTTCAGCTGAGCAAAGAGTATCAAGAATTCCTAATAGGATAGTAAACAATATCATGGACTTCATATGGCATAGTTCGTTACCAACAAAAGAAGGATTTATGATTTAAATGAAACAGACGAATAAAAAGATATGGGCTCACTCACCCATTCTGCAAGATTTTGTTCTCCATGGGGTTAGGTGCTTTCAATGGATCTACGTCCATTTACGAGTTCTAAGAAGATGACACCAAAACTATATACATCCGATTTTACTGTCAATTGTCCAGCATGCACGGGATAATGCAATTTATATAGTTTATAAAGAGTACAAGTTAACCTATTATCCTGCGCCAACATATATGGAGCAATAAACATAAAACTATGTAGTAAAAATTGCAAGAAATCAGACATATAAGACAACTTAGAGCTCTGTCAGATGATCCATACATTTAGACCCTTATGCTTAGCCGGTTAACCTTTTTGCTCATGTTTGTTAGAAAAATGACAAGATAGTAAAGCCACACCAAGAATGATAACAAATTCAACACCCAATTCAGGGGTCAAACTCAAACTACAATCAGACCTCGTCATGATTAATTCTTAAAATACTCATTGTTATCTCTTATTTTTGGATGTATAGCAACTTTGTCACACAGGTCATGCTAGATCTATCTGCTCAAAGTCCTCTAAGAATTGCATGATGTCACACTTGTTTCCGACAAGAAGCTTGCAGACAGAGTCATTTGAATATCTATCAATCTCATTCAACCTCTAATTGACATTGCTGAAGCTCTCCATTTCAATAACATTGTAAACAATCTGTAGAACGAAAGCATTTTAAAAAAATCTTCAATAAATATATTCCCTAATTTTGGGGATCACTTGGAACTAAACACAACTTTTTTAATGAAGAATGTAAGCTAAGTACATTTTCTCCACGCCAACTTTCTTGCACCCGCTAGTTTAACAATAATCTCATGGGATAATATTTTGATTGGGGAGCAACCTTACTCTATTGCAACTATATTAACTCTAATATTCCTCCCTGCTAGGGTAAGGTGATAGAAAAATCATTCAAAAATGTATGAAATTGAGCAGCAACCACACAAAAACATATCTAAAGAGAATACTTTACAACAATTCCATGAGCGATGCGGTAGTAACTGCTTGTTATAGTTCAAAATCGTTCCTGCCCAGCAATATCCCACTGAATAGGGAGACAACAAATAAGTGAGTTTCTCAATAAGAAAACATTTGTAATGCTCAATTTGATATGCAATTCAGTAGAGAGAGGTCATGTACAAACTATAGAGTTGTTTAACTTACAATCTGGACCTTACTGTCTTCTCATCTTTCTCAACGGTCCTAATTAAGTTGGAACATTAACTATAGAGTTGTTTAATTCACAATTTGGGTCTCGATTGTCTTCCGATCTTGCTCAGCGATCCAAATTAAGTTGGAGCATTAACTATAGAGTTGTTGTTTTTTTTGGTAAAATTAACTATAGAGTTGTTTAACACACAATTCCAAATGACATAATGCTCTCTCCAGTTATGTCCCTAGCTATAATTCAATATAAAAAGATTCAGAATATTATAAGGGCAAAATGATAAGCATGAATTAATAGCTTGCTCCAACTTCCATTTGCTTCTAGGTAAATCAAGGCAGAAAGAAAGAAAAAACAATAGAACATACCAAGCATTTCTATCTCGGTCCAACTTTCATTTTCTTGATATATACATCCTTGTACGGAAACCTAGCTGTCTGCTAATGGTTTCCCTTTTATCAAATGTCCTGTGAACCCTTAGAACACTTGGATCAATTGAAATTCTTTAGGTTTACTTCTTTGTTCAGATGAGCATAATTTACATGGTAACAGTTACAAGCCCAAGTACTACTTACAAGCTCAAATAGACAGACAAAGCAAGTCAACATTGAACAGAGAGTAACCAGTTGCTACAAAAGGATGAAATTGGGACAAATTCAACTAATAACACTGTGAAAACAATTGAAACAATGAAGCAGAAATCATACAGAACAAAAGAGGAGGCTTCCAAGAGATTAGGGGAGGTGGCAATGCATCAGGAAACTATGGTTGCGCAGCAACTTGTAGTGCCGTAGCTGGTTGTGCAGAGGAGTGAACACAAGCAAAGTCGGAAGAAGCGACAATGGACAAAACTTTCGCAACCAAAGTCGAAAGCTCTGAAGCACCAGAAAAACAATTGTCAGAGTATATATACTGCAATTCACAAATTCAGACAAAAGAGTTTATAAACACATCCTTATCCAACATTATAAAATAAATGCACCATATCATCAACCAAATCATCAAAATCCAACAAAAAGAATACAAAACTATCAAATTAATGCCAGAAAACCGCTGAAACATCTTGATTGAAACATAATTCACAAAATTGGGGAAACAGATAATCGAAATACAAAGGAAATAGGGGAGTCAATGAGATGATAGAAAGAGGAAGAGAAGTCGAAAAAAGTACATACCTAAAGTACCAATTCTGGAGAAACATGACGGAGAGCAAGATCGCCGCAAATTCGAACCCCTTTGTGTGTTTTCAGATCTGATAGCAAGTAGAACCAAGTTAGTGAGAGACGAAAATCTTAAACGAAAGAATAACATGGAATATGGAAAAACCAGATCTAGATCGGTGGCGCTGGCGCCGGCGAGGATTACGAAGAGAGAGAGGAAGGTGATCCTTGAAGGACAAGGTGCTTGCGGATCAGAAGGCGGTATCAACGGGTACATGATTGGAAGACGATGAAGGTATCGGTATTTGCGTGACGGAGGAGATTAGGGTTGGTGAAGATCGCAAGGTAGGAGATGACGGGCAGAAGCTGAGATTTAGAGGGAAACAACGGGCAGAAGTGGTCAGATCTGAAGCTGCACGCCACAAATCCTATAGCCAAGACACAGACATGCTTCAACCTGACAAAATCAGCATATTGTTGAAATTGATGAGCAAACTGCAACAAAACAACCAATTGACAATGATATTGAAGAATTGAATATACCTTATTCCGTTCAATCCCAAATTGAGATCAACAATGCATCAATCACAATGAGAACGGCCATGGCAATAAACGTTCTTATCCGCAACAACTTATGGACTGCAAGGAGCACCAAAACGAAAACAACCCAGCTTTACAAAAAAAAATACCAAGGAGCATCAAAACGAACAGAGAACACATAATTCAACTCAACCATCCTGATGTAGAGCATCTAATCTTATAAGTTTGATTTTTACAGTAGATTCATCTCTCCTACAAATAGAATGATATGAGTTCTAATAAATCTACCTAACAATCATCTTTTAATTCATCTCTATATAATAGAATTATATGCGAATAAAAAAAAAGTGGAAACTGTTGGGCATAGAAAAAGAGTTGAATTCCTTGACTTAAAAGTGGTTAATGAAGAATCCAGAGGCAAGACTCTGCGGGCACTGCAAGAAGCATTTAATTTGTTTTATTCAAACTAATCATACATGGATCAAGAATCATACAGCACGAAAAATAGGACAAACAATAGCAAGTAAGTCTCACAACAAAGATATGTCTACAAGTGAGTATATTAGCTAAACACGAATCTTCACATGATTCCCTCTAACTGAAGTGTGCTTTCAAAATAAAAATAAAAAAATCAACTTAATTTCACCAAATTCACATGTTTGGGGAATCCAGAGGCAAGACATACATCACCACCCAGCATCACACACCTCCTCGCAAACTGCACAGTGCGACTCCATCGACAGTTGCCTGGCATCGAAGCCAGATCCCATGAGAAAGTTGGAGATACTAACAGGAAGCGAAGGAAGACCTAATCCGAAAACGAGAGGGCTCGCGGGGGACGGAGGCGGAAAGATAGAGCTTCTTGCCCAACCAGGGTCATCTACGAATTGGAGACCGATGGAAGAAAGGCGGTTTTCATAGAGAACGGGGAAGGTGGAAGCGGTTTTACTTTTAGATCGTGGGTAATTAAAGCCAAGTAAAAAGGAACGGGAGAGAATAGGAGAGACATTGTAAAATTAATTTTAACCCCTCATAAAAACAACCCACTAAACGATTAAGTCCATCGTCGTCATCATGCCCTTATATGTCGGGAAAATAACTTTTAATAGAATGGATGGTTTGAGGTAATATCGCATATATGTCAGCTGATTTAATCCAATTAGATTTAGAGCAGCCAATTATATCAATCAAGTAGGATTCTATCATTCCAGGTTCAGGTTGAGAACGTATAGGATTCACATCCCTATTTTTTATTTAAACAAAAAATATTAAAAAATAAATAAATCATAATCATCATATCATATCATCATAATATATATAATTTTTGGGGGTGGTTGAAAAATATTCACACAAGATATTCATGAAGATATTCATGAATATATTCATTTTGGGTTGGGCTTTTGTTTGGCTCGCCGGAAAACAAAAGTCCATTATTAAAGTTCATATTTTTTAAAAAAAATTCCACTTATATTTTTCAAACAAATATATTTTTATTAAATAAAATATTATCTTTTAAGAATTTATTTCACCTATATTTTTCAAACAAATCTATTATTATTAAATAAAAGATTATCATTTTTGGGGGTGGTTGAAAAATATTCACACAAGATATTCATGAATATATTCATTTTGGGTTGGGCTTTTGCTTGGCTCGCCGGAAAAAAAAGTCTATTATTAAAGTTCATATTTTAAAAAAAAAATTCCACTTATATTTTTCAAAAAAATCTATTTTTATTAAATAAAAGATTATCTTTTAAGAAACTATTTCACCTATATTTTTCAAACAAATCTATTATTATTAAATAAAAGATTATCTTTTAAAAACCTACATCAATCTATTTCCTAATAAAGATTTTATCTTTTATTAATTTAAAAACGAAATTCTTTTTTATAAGGAATATATAATTGAAAAAATATTTTTGTGCTTAGTATTTTAAGAAACTATTTCACTTATATTTTTCAAACAAATCTATTTTTATTAAATAAAAGATTTTCTTTTAAGAAACTACATCAATCTATTTCCTGATAAAGATTTTATCTTTTATTAATTTAAAAACGAAATTATTTTTTTATAAGGAATATATAATTGAAAAAATATTTTTGTGCTTAGTATTTTATAAATGTATTAAATTCATAAACGAAATATTCATCATAAAATGGGAAAAATATGTTATTAAAGATATTTGTATATTATATATTCACAAAGATATTCAATAATATATTCACAAAGTTGTTCATCAATATATTCATCTTGGGTTTAGCTTTTGCTTGTCCCAACGAGAAAAAGTCCAATATTTGAAAATAAATATTATTTTTTATAATTGAAAAATATCAAACCTATAAGATATACTGAAAAATATTTTAGTTGAAAAAAAGATAATAAAATATATTAGGTATAATATTTTTTACACTACATAGATTGTCAGTTGGTAGTTGGAGATTACACTACATCTTTGCAATAACATATTTAAATTATATTGAATTTGATAAAATAATATTTTTTATACCGTTATATTGTACAATATGTTACTATATCTTTTGTTCATGAGATTTATATTCTCTAGAGATATTATCAAATAAAAAGCTTATCAAAAAGGGAAAAAGTTTATTCTTTATTAGCCTACTAAAAAATTTCAATATTAAATACATATATATTTTTTAGTTAGACATATTAAAAGTTAAATAAACAATCTTATCCTATAAAACAATATATTCACAAATCATTCCCCATTATATTCATCTTGGGTTGGACTTTGAAATTTACGAGTATCTACTTACTTTGAAATTGAGAAGAGAAAGCTTGGAATTCAAAGTTAGGGATTTTGGATAAAATTTATCTCTTCTTTTTTTGTGAAGGAAAATAATATATCTCTTACAATTAATTATCTTCTACTGCAATCTTTTACTTAACTTGAATAAATAACCAATATGTAACAACTAACTACCTTTTAAAAGATAACACTCTATCTTCATGCGAATAGTATAAATCAACTCTTGAATTAACAAGATTTAAAATTTAATAATAAAAAGATAAAATACTCTATAATGACAAAAGATATCAAATCATGTCATAATCATGTCATAATCATAATCATAATCATAATCATAATCATATCATAATATATATAATTTTTGGGGGTGGTTGAAAAATATTCATCCAAAATATTCAACAAGATATTCATCAATATATTCATCTTTAGTTGGGCTTTTGCTTGGGCCACTGAAAAAAAGTCTAATGTAAAAGTCCGCACAATTTTTTTACTATAATAAATAACTAAACTATATCTTTTAAAATTCTTAATTGAAAAAAATTGTTATCAAAATATTCATAAACACTATTATCATAAATATTCAATATATTCATCAGAAGCAAATATACTACGTTCAACTTATTTTGATCCTAAATTGTGTACGTTCATCTAATGTAAGTTATTTTTTTATTACTGATATTTACATAATATTTTATGTATATGAGTTGTTATATTCTAAGTGTTCATGTTGTAGTTAGCTATGGTTTTTTATACTGGGGATTAGGTTCCACCTTGCTTTATAAGGAAAAATATTACACCGAATTTTGTTAAGTTGGTTTGTAGGGTTTTTCATATTATAATTATAATATTATAATTCTAATCATATCATATCATAATTATATCATATAATATCATATCATCATAATCATAACATAATATATATAATTTTTGGGGGTGGTTGAAAAATATTCACCCAAAATATTCAACAAGATTTTCATCAATATAATCATCTTTAGTTGAACTTTTGCTTGGCTCACCAGAAAAAAAGCTCAATGTTAAAGTCCACATAAATTTTTTGTTATAATAAATGACTAAACTATATCTTTTAAAATTCTTAATTGAAATAAATTGTTATCAAATATTAATAAACACTATTATCATAATCATATCATAAAATAAACATTATTAGTACGGAAAGCTAAAAACGAAATTATAATTTATAAAGATTATATAATTGAAAAAATATTTTTGGGGGTGGTTGAAAAATACTCACACAAGATATTTTAAAAAGAAATTTCCACATATATTTTTCAAACAAATCTATTACTATTAAATTAAAGATTATCTTTTAAGAAACTACATCAATCTATTTACTAATAAATATTTTATCTTTTATTAAGTTAAAAATGAAATTATATTTTATAAGAATTATATAATTGAAAAAAATATTTTTGGGGGTGGTTGAAAAATATTCACACAAGATATTTTAAAAAGAAATTTCCACATATATTTTTCAAACAAATCTATTACTATTAAATTAAAGATTATCTTTTAAGAAACTACATCAATCTATTTCCTAATAAAGATTTTAACTTTTACTAAGTTAAAAATAAAATTATATTTTATAAGGATTATATAATTGAAAAAATATTTTTGAGGTGGTTGAAAAATATTCACACAAGATATTTTAAAAAGAAATTACCACATATATTTTTTAAACAAATCTATTACTATTAAATTAAAGATTATCTTTTAAGAAACTACATCAATCTATTTCCTAATAAAGATTTTATCTTTTACTAAGTTAAAAACAAAATTATATTTTATAAGGATTATATAATTGAAAAATTATTTTTGGGGATGGTTGAAAAATATTCACACAAGATATTTTAAAAAGAAATTTCCACATATATTTTTCAAACAAATCTATTACTATTAAATTAAAGATTATCTTTTAAGAAACTACAACAATATAATTCCTAATAAAGATTTTATCTTTTACTAAGTTAAAAACAAAATTATATTTTATGAGGATTATATAATTAAAAAAATATTTTTGGGGGTGGTTGAAAAACAATTCACACAAGATATTTTAAAAAGAAATTTTCACATATATTTTTCAAAAAAATATATTACTATTAAATTAAAGATTATCTTTTAAGAAACTACATTAATCTATTTCCTAATAAAGATTTTATTTTTTACTAAGTTAAAAACGAAATTATATTTTATCAGGATTATATAATTGAAAAAATATTTTTGGGGGTGGTTGAAAAATATTCACACAAGATTGATAAAAACAAATTGTGGGTGATTGAAAAATATTCACACAAGATATTTTAAAAAGAAATTTTCACATATATTTTTCAAACAAATCTATTACTAATAAATTAAAGATTATCTTTTAAGAAACTACATCAATCTATTTCCTAATAAATTTTTTATCTTTTACTAAGTTAAAACGAAATTATATTTTATCAGGATTATATAATTGAAAAAATATTTTTGGGGGTGGTTGAAAAATATTCACACAAGATTTTTTAAAAAGAAATTTTCACATATATTTTTCAAACAAATCTATTTCTATTAAATTAAACATTATCTTTTTAGAAACTGCATCAATCTATTTCCTAATAAAGATTTTATCTTTGATTAAGTTAAAAACGAAATTATGATTTATAAGGATTATATAATTAATTTTTTTTTTTTGGGAATGGTTGAAAAATATTCACACAAGATATTTTAAAAAGAAATTTTCACATATATTTTTCAAACAAATCTATTACTAATAAATTAAAGATTATCTTTTAAGAAACTACATCAATCTATTTCCTAATAAATTTTTTATCTTTTACTAAGTTAAAACGAAATTATATTTTATCAGGATTATATAATTGAAAAAATATTTTTGGGGGTGGTTGAAAAATATTCACACAAGATTTTTTAAAAAGAAATTTTCACATATATTTTTCAAACAAATCTATTTCTATTAAATTAAACATTATCTTTTTAGAAACTGCATCAATCTATTTCCTAATAAAGATTTTATCTTTGACTAAGTTAAAAACGAAATTATGATTTATAAGGATTATATAATTAATTTTTTTTTTTTGGGAATGGTTGAAAAATATTCACACAAGATATTTTAAAAAGAAATTTTCACATATATTTTTCAAACAAATGTATTACTATTAAATTAAAGATTATCTTTTAAGAAACTACATCAATCTATTTCTTAATAAAGATTTTATCTTTTACTATGTTAAAAACGAAATTCTATTTTAAAAGGATTATATAATTGAAAAAATATTTTTTGGGTGGTTGAAAAATATTCACATAAGATAATAACAAAGATATTCATCAATTTATTCATTTTGGATTGGGGTTTTGCTTGACCAATTAAAAAAAGGTTCAATCAAAAATAAAATATTGCCTTTTATAATCGAAAATATTAAAATTAAAGGATATAATTAAAAAAATAATGATAAATCAAATTAAGAAAAATGATATTTTGTGATCATGATAAATCATATTTTAATAGAATTTTATTTTAAGACTCGTATAATTGAAATAAACAATTTTTCACAAATTATTTTACTAAATAAAATAATTTTATTTTTTTAAGGATCATATAATTGGAAATAATATCAAATATATACGTAAATAAAAAAATTCTTTAGATAAAATGTATTATAAACAAAATAAGCAAACATAAATCATATCAACTTATTAAATTTACGGGTTAAGATAGAAAAAATGATTTATAAAATGTATAAGTAACATCTTTCTGAAAAACACTTTTTAAATCTTAATCTATTCATTTTTCGGTCACATTTTTTCACCCTTTTTTGATAAAGGGAAATTAAATCTGGCAAACGGGTCGGGTTTGGGTTCGGATGGAGAACAGGTTTGGATTAATCGGGTTGACCTATGGTCGAGTTCGGGTCGGGTGGTCAACCCAGTGGGTTTCAAGTGTTCGATGTTTTTATTGTAATAAAGAAAATAAAATTTAAACAATATTTTTGTTTATTCAGAAAGAAAATATGTGAAAAGTGGGTCCTTCAACGAGTTTCGAGAAGTATGGATCGGTTCAGGTGTGACCCAAACGGTTTCATTGTTTGGTAAGCTTTTGACAAGTCTACTTAGGATATAATAACATATAAATTTAATATTTTAATAAAATAACTATTTGATCTGTTTCCCCGTGCTAGAAATATCTATAGCGACAAAGAACTTCACCAGTTAATATTAGACGCTTAAAAAGATTAATTTTTATAAATTTTAATATTTCTCCTTTGGTAAAACAAAATTATATGATTATTATATCATTAGACAATAAATAAATAAAATATCCTAAAAAGGTATCCTTTAGTAGTAACCTAAATTTACATAATACAATACGAAAAAAAAATCTTAATTTTTTACTTTAGATAAAATTAATCTCAAGTTTTAAATCAATAAAAAATTAAGAACCCCAACTTAAAATTTATAAACCCAAAACGACCAAATTACAATTTCAATTAAATATTTTTTAAATTTGAAGATGAATGTTTTGCAACGTACATAAAACTATTATTATGTCTCATGATGTTATTGAATTTTCTTAAATTTTAATGAAAAAAGTCGTTTGATCAACATTTCGGTCTTCTGGTAAAAGTTGAAAATAGTTTAAATAGTTTTTCCTAAACAATTAAAGTTTAAGCTTATATTTTTCCCGTGTCGTGTATGCATTTAGTATGTTTATGTACTTTATTATTTAAGTCTTCAAATTATATCTAATTCTTTTAAAGATATAACAAAATAGTTACAATAATTAATTTAAAAATTATTATCCGGATTCACAGTAAAATATAAGTGAAACATATGGGACAATATTACACACTCTAATTCATATTTATAGAGTACTACATTTTTATTTCTTAAAATTCATTTGGCCCGTGCGTAGCACGGGCAGGAGGGACTAGTATATATAATTTTTGGGGGTGGTTGAAAAATATTCACACAAGATATTCATGAAGATATTCATGAATATATTAATATTGAGTTGGGCTTTTGCTTGGTCCACCAGAAAAAAAAAGTCACATTATCTTTTAAAAAATTACATCAATCTATTTTCTAATAAAGATTTTATCTTTTATTAATTTAAAAACGAAATTATTTTTTATAAATATTCACACAAGATATTCATGAATATATTCATATTGGGTTGGGCTTTTGCTTGGCCCACCAGGAAAAAAAAGTCACATTATCTTTTAAAAAATTACATCAATCTATTTCCTAATAAAGATTTTATCTTTTATTAATTTAAAAACGAAATTATTTTTTTAAGGATTATATAATTGAAAAAATATTTTTTGTGTTTAGTATTTTATAAATGTATTAATTTTTTAAACAAAATATTCATCATAAAATGGGAAAAATATGTTATTAAAGATATTTGTTCATTATATATTCACAAAGATATTCATCAATATATTCACAAAGTTGTTCATCAATATATTCATCTTGGTTGAAATATCAAACCTATAAGATATACTGAAAAATATTTTAGTTGAAAAAAGATAATAAAATATATTAGGTATAATATTTTTTACACTACATAGATTGTGGGTTGGTTGTTGGAGATTACACTACATCTTTGCAATAACATACTTAAGTTATATTAAATTTGATAAAATAATATATTTTATACCGTTATATTGTACAGTATGTTACTATATCCTTTGTTCATGAATTTTATATTCTCTAGAGATATTATCAAATAAAAATCTTATCAAAAAGGAATTTTTTTTATTCTTTATTAGCCTACTAAAAAAATTCAATATTAAATACCTACACATTTTTTAGTTAGAAAAATTAAAAGTTAAATAAACAATCTTATCTTATAAAACAATATATTTTAAAAAGGAAAAAAATAATTCCATCATTTATAAATATGCTATGAATTCATATCCCATGATACACTTAAATGACAATCAAATAATCTTCTTCATGCATATCAAAAACCATATTATCATGATCATCATAATATATCATCATATCATAATATTTAATTTTTGGATAGGAGAAAAATATTCACCCAATATAGATATTAGAGGCACTATATCGTTATAGTTCCTAGGCCTTTCTCCAATATATTCACAACGTCCTTCATAAATATATTCATCATAATTTTTGAGCATTTGCTTAGCCTACTGGAAAAAGCTCCATATTTTTATATAATAAAAATTTATTTTTATATCAGTTTTTTGAAAAGCTGTATAAAATGTACAGAATTTGTTTTTGGATTAAAAAAGACTATGTTAATATATCATATTACCATACATCAATATACAATATACAACATATATTTTGATACTGCATATTAGATGAAAGCTTAGGGTATTTCAATAATTTAACATTTAACAAAGAAGGATTAAAATTTTAATAAACATTGTGATTATTAACATATTAGTTAACACTTTCATTTTTTGAACCCTTTTATAAATTAACTAATCTGAAAATCCAGCAACTACGAATGAACTGAGACGAAGCAAAAACACACCAAAATAAACTTACACCTTCCATTAGGATTTGAGCTTCACTATCTGGAATGTGATGATTGAGCTTAATCAAACAGAACCTTAGCTCTTCAATATCCATGAGATCAAATCCTTCTTTTATCCCGACGACTTCTTCCACTGAATATGAGTTAGGCTATTCACTATCAAAGGTTCGTACAAATCAAAAGAAAACAAATGTCAACCCAGATAATAAAATAAGTAACTTGACAACCAATATAACTGAGATCTCTGAGACATAAAGTTGAACGAGGCTCAGTTTGAGGAGTTGTAGCACACAAATGAAGGAGCCTAATGGAAGTAAGGATTTGATACACCATGTTAATAATAAAAGTTTGCCTAATTGTTTGTGAGATATTCATCCAATACCATGACTAAAAAAATAAGATCATAGTTCTTGACTCTTAATCCGTATTACAAACTTATTCAACATTTTAACGGAACCAAACAACAATAGTACTTTTATTTAGAAACCAAATATAGATTCCTCAGCAAGGGTATTCACTTTCCAATTCTATTTCATAAACATGAAAATTTATTGGAAAATCAAATGCAACTCCAATATGATTGTCATCACTTTTGTGTATTTGATGTCTTTTTTGCGGAGAGATTAAGATAATGTGTCTGCCTTCTGGCTGTACTTTGTATCAATCTCTTTCATTTTTCTTAAGCTCAAAGAGTTCTAAATTTCTAATGCATTGCAGGTGGCACGAAAGGTCATCTCTGCCATGAAAGGAGGCCGTGAGAAAGAAGGATTACCTCCAAGGGATCTGTACGTGTCATGAGCTTCTGATGTGTATGATCCTCCACCATCTTTTGTATCACATCTACCAAAGAGAAATATCACACCATCAAATAGGAGCAGCAAAAAATATGCAAAGGGGAAACAGAAAAGCAAGACCAACTCACAAGGGAGCCTTAAGAAAGACAAGAAGCATCATCACCAAAAAGGGGTGAAAAGATGAACCATCTCTTGGTCTTGCATTTGCTGCAAGGGACTGAAAAATTGATATCAAGGCCACCAAAAAAATGCGCAAGAAGAACCTAAACTTGTTAGAAATCCAATCACAGAGTAATATTTTCCATAACACTTAATCAAATGCCAAAAAAAATCAACTTTCACCCCCAACTTTCTCAACGACATTTTGTCAAACATCTTACATGCATCAAAATCTCCAACTTATTGCAGATCAATAGAAACGCAAAGGAGGACAAAGAGGGTAATTTGTTGTTCGTTCTCAAGCACTGGAACAATCGAGACCGCCTCCTTTAACAACGTTTTCTCTAGCAACTCCGATTGAAGGTATTCTTAGTATGCAAGAATTAATTATGAAGGTTGTCTGCTTCATTCAATAGAGAATTGACAGCGAGAGTACTAGAAGGAGCTTTCACGCTTCTTTAGACAGCTCAACCCCGCCAACAACTCATTTGTGAAGCAAGGAGGATCATAAACACAACCTTAAAATAGCAATAGTGAAGTGAAGAGTGGCGGTGGGTCAGACGAAGATCGGCACGAGCGGGCTACAACAAAAACACGGTCTGAGAAAAGCAGCAGTGAAGAGGAGATCATGAAGCAAAGAGGAAAGTACACAAAGATAAAAAAAAATGATTGAATTTAGTGTGACCAAAGCTTTATTATTTTGTTGCACGTATTCATTATTTGATGCCACCTAGAATTTGCACATATATACTCTTTCTTAGTAATTTTTTAAATCAATGAGTGACTCAATATGCAGTACGTACTAATTAAGAAAAGTTGTTCAGCCCAAGAACTCCATTAACTAATATAATGAGATCAACGATTTTAAGAACCCCGTTAACTTATATTTATTTTGTCTTTCTTTTATTATATATTAATAATAATAATCCATTTTAAAGTAATATGAAGTTATTATTTAATAATATATAATTTTTCTTTCGTTTTGTCTGTGGCCCGTGCGTAGCACGGGCAGAAAAGGAATAGTATATATAATTTTTAGGGGTGATTGAAATATATTCAACAAGATATTCATGATTATATTCATCTTGGGTTGAGCTTTTGCTTTGATCATCGGAAAAATAATCCAATATTTGTTTGCTTGGGCCATCGGAAAAAAAACCCAATACTTTTTGCTTGGGCCACCGTAAAAAAATCCAATATTGAGAAAACAAATTCTTATTTTTTATAATTGCAAATATGTTTATAAAGATATTCATCTATTATATTCACAAAGATATTCATTTAATCTATCGAAAAAAGCCCAATATAAAAGATATGGTTACAAAACATATTCATAATTAAAAGATATGGTTATAAAAGATTTTTAGGATAGGCACAATATTATTAAATAGAATATAGGGAAACAAATTACCGGCAAAGATGAACCTAATTTGTCGTTTCGATTAAAAATTACAATCCATGAAATGTATTCGATATCATTGAACTATTCTTTTGATTTTCTTCTTATGGGAAATTTGTTTGGCCAAGAAAAAGAAAAATAACATATATGTACGTTAGATGATTAGAATAAGCAATCACTTGTTATTAACGAATAGATAAGCAATAATAAGCAAGAGTATTTATGATAAAATAGATAAGATAGAATATTATAACTTCCATGTTTTACTTTATAATTGATAGAATAGATGGAATCGATAGAATATCTATAATAATAATTTTGTACTCTGTATAGAATATTTTTCAGCTTTTATTGTAGCTTTTTATAACAGAAATATATTATACCTCAAATCTATAGATTTATTTTACAATTTATCAAAATTCCAATGCTAAAATTTAAGTATTTATCTTTTCAGAGTTGTTATCTACGGAATTGAGTTGAGAAAGGCTGATAAAACCAATGTGAATATACCCGCCCCTATATATAGTTAGAACAAGACACCTAAAAAAATTCAATTTAAGATTCCAACACTATGAAAACCTCAAACAAGCATAATGTCTTCAGTTTCTACAGCAATAAGCCTCTAAGTAAAATTATTTATATATACGTGAAAGTATTTGAACAATGATGAACAAATAATGCTTAACTCCTTAGATTTTTATAACACTTTTATGAACCAATGTTGAAGACACTCCCCAAATCACACAATTACCAAATCCAAGATGACAGAAAAAATGTGCTAGATGACTACTTACTTACTACCACCAATATGTTGTTGAAGCAAGAAAAACAATTCCATTGCACAAAAAACACAAACTCACAAGAAAATGCATAAGAATTTGTCACAAAAATATTGAAACTCACAAGAAATCAGTAAACAACAAGGAATTTTGCTCACCTTGCTGATCTTGGGGACAACAGACCTGAGCATGTATATCCTATCATTCAGCTTCTTCCTCCTTCTAAAGACCATCAGATTCTTAGCAGGAAGGAAGATATCGTCGCGACGAGGTGAAAGGAAGATATCGTCGACGTAACGAGACGTGGCAAAGGTCTCGTTCTTCTCAAGGATTAGTGTTGAGATTATACCGTATTCTTTGATCTTTGCCCTACAATTGCTTAGTTATCTTCTCATAGGTAATTTCGCTACAAACAATTGGCGCCCACCGTGGGGCAAGATAAAAAAGGTATCGTCTTTCCATACGAAAAGAGCTTCTTTTTTGCAGGGAATCATGACAAGTCCGACCAACAGCCCGCGCAATGGTGAAGAGAGGTCCGAAGAAGAGGATCACACAACGTTTCCTCTGGCTCCGGTGAATGAAGACGCAAGAAAAGGTCTCGAAATCACCCCCAGCACCCCAAAAGAAAGCGCCCCCACAGAAAAACAAGGGATAGATGGTGAAATAACCAATGTGGCTACCGTCCGAGCGCAGATCGAGTCCTTCGAAAAAACTCAAGCCGAAGCCTTGCAGGCAAGCGAGAAGACGGCGTCGGAACTCACCAAGGAGAACGAGAGGTTGAATTCCATAATCAAGGAACTCAAGGCAGGTTCCACGGGGCAACATACCTACGTCCGCGGCCAGAGCATCATTCGACGCCTCGATATGGACGCAGCCATCGAAGAAGACGACGTATACCATCCCCAAGAACACCATGGTTACGTCTTCCCCAAGGAACAAACCCAGAAAAAGAAATCTGAAGAGACCTTAACCTCAGACACCGTCGCTGCGCTCGTAGCACAACAAGTCGGAGCCTTGAGGAAAGAGATGATGTTGATGCCCGGAGACCCCAAATCCATAATCCTTGAAGACGAATTCAGATTCGAGGAAAGCCCGTTTGTTGCCGCTATCGCCGTCAAGAAGATCGCCAAGAAATTCACCGTCGCGGACCTCCCCGTCTATGATGGGTCAGACCACCCGAAAGAACACGTCTTGCTCTACAAAGCTAAGCTCTCCACAAGTCCGATCGAACCAGAATTAAAGGAAGCAATGATGTGCAAGTTCTTCAGCTCAACGCTAAAAGGTCCAGCCTTGACGTGGTTCATCCACTTGCCCAAGGGAAGTATCTCCTCCTACGCCGAGCTCTCCAACCAATTCCGGCTGCAATTCGCCAGCAGTAAGGTTTTCGCAAAACAACCCTCAGATCTCCATAACATGCATATGAACAAGGGTGAGACCATAAGGTCCTTCTTGATACGCTTCAATGACGAAAAGATTACGATCCCTGATTGTACTGAAGCCACCGCCGCCGACGCGTTCAGGCGAGCACTCCCCCGAGATAGTGATTTGTATAAAGAACTGACGAAGACTCGTCCCGAGTCATTCGTCTCGACTAGGGAAAGAGCCATGGAAGCCATACGATTGGAAGAAGATCTCCTAAGGTACAACGAAGAAAATTATCGATCTCCACGTAGGCGAACTCCTCCGCGCAGAAACTCTCCTCAACGTCGACACAACGACCGACATCAAGAGCGAGGGGAACGTCATGACAGGAGAAACAAGCCATTCCAAAGAGAACCGCAGACGGTGGATGCTGTGAGCGAGGTCGATAGCGTCTATATGGTAGACAAAGGTATCTCTATGAAGACCGACGCGTTGCAAGTCATGAGCGCGATGGAAGGATTACGTGACGTACAATGGCCGAGAAAGCCGAATCCCAGAAGGAGACCCAGAACAGGGAAGGGGTACTGCGAGTTTCATAACGATATGGGTCACACGACGGATGGTTGTTACACCCTGAGAAAAGAAGTGTTAAGGTTGCTGAAAAGAGGAGATCTAAAAGACCTACTCTCCAAAGAAGGAAGGAACGCGTTTGAAGGGGTGAAGAGAGAAAGGAAGTCCCCTACTCCACCTCCACCTCCGTCAAGTCATACCCGGACTATACACACCATCGTCGGAGGCTCTTCCACGAGTGGCTATACCATGTCCGCCGCCAGAAGGAATATCAAGATCCTACGCGACGACAACGACATGACAAGGGTTTACCAAATTTGCCCTATCAGAAGGAATTACCCAATCACGTTCGAAGAGCCAAACGAGATGGTGGAGCATCACGACAGGTTAGTCATCTCCCTCACCGTCAGCAATTGCCTAGTCAAGAGGATTCTCATAGACAACGGGAGCTCCGCCAACATCATCACTACGTCCGCCATAAAGGAACTCGGACTATCCAACGACGACGTCATAAAGAAGCATGTCCCTCTAGTGGGGTTCAGTGGCGAAGTGGCAAGCATGTTGGGAGAGATCACGTTGGCAACATACGCAAGAGGTATTAATATGCAAGCCAAGTTTGCAGTAATGGAGATCGAGTCACCCTACAATATTATCCTGGGAAGACCTTGGCTGCACGACATGAAAGCTATACCCTCAACGTATCACCAATCCTTGAAATTCCCGTCTCCATGGGGGATCCAAGAAATCAAAGGCGAGCTTCAAGTCGCGAGAGAGTGCTACAACATTGGGATGAAAAAAGCCACTAAGGCATCAGTGGATAAAGAAAAGAAAGCATAGCAATCAAGGAATCACAAAGAAAAAGCTAGGGGTGGAAAGTCAATCCCCGACGCAATGGGAAGAACAGAGTTGAACAAGCAAAGGAATACTAATACGCCAAGTAAGTACGAGCAAAAGATCCAAACAAAGAGCAACAACCCAAGCTACATGTTTCTGAAACACCATCCGTCATAAGCCTAAAGAAGTAATAAGAGCTTCCGAGTTTCCTAGCGTTATTTCCTTTATGTTCTTTCTTGCATGAGTAGGATTAGTTTCTTTCAAGAGTCTCAATAAATTTAACATCGTTATCTTAGCGTCGGAGCGACAAGGGGTCGCGACGACTAGGGGTAAGCGTAGAAGTCGAAGTCTGTCAGTTCGTGATGCATTTTCTTTATTAATATATGAATACACTCTTTTTCTCCGACATGTTAAAGTATGCTGATTTGTTCAATTTCCAAATTACTTGCTCTCTGTCTATGACGTAACATCAAGCTTAATAAGGACGCGGCGAAAATCCGCGCCGGGGAGGAATTTCGTTAGCCTACGCGTTCGAGGCTCTATCTACGCATAGACAACGTTAGCCGAACCGCCGACCCCGAGTCGAAGCTCCCCATGATTGTTAGCGACGTGTGGCAATGGTCATGGGGAATGAAGCCCGACACCTCACGAAACCGGCACGGCCCTCTGAGCGAAGAAGGGAAACCTATTGCCACGACCACTCTCCAGGAACGCGTACTCGCGCCTTCCACGACCCCTCTGAGAGTCATGAATCCACGGGCAAAACGCAAACCGGCAGGGATGCGTCCACCGACATCGTAAGTCCTAACAATATAGAAATCGGACGCCACACGATGAATAGGCCCGTCGATTAAAAGAGTTCGACGTCGACCTAAACGCTAGCGTGAGGCAACGGACCCACCTTAAAAGTAAGGGGTAACGTCACAAGCTGATAAAAATCACACGCTGACCTATGTTCGCCACTCGCTTCAGGGTTCGGAGGAAATGCTAGACCCAACCTTCATGTAAGCCGACAACGTAACTAAAGCAGCCGCAATGACCATACCATCTTATTAAGTAAACAAAATCTTCTAACACGTTCACTACGAGCGAAGTATCGTACTAGGGGTGGGAAAACCACACCCTACAAAGATAAAGTAGGAGCCAAAGAACCAACCCTACGTACTAATAAATAAGCTACGCGTAGAAGATCACGAAGGTCAAAAGCCAAAGGTTCTGCACACATGTGAAACAAGATACGCGCACCAAAACAAAGTACATAAGAGATGAAGACCAAATAAGGGGTAAACTCCTAAGATGTCCGCAACGTGAAGATTGACGCGTAAGATGCAAGAAATAAAATACGACATTCAATAAGTAAAGAAGAATCCACGAGTCTTTGATAGCTCTGACCTAGTCTACAAGAAGCCTAGGTCAAACCTACCAAAAGGGGTGGGAGTACTCGAGAAATCAACAAGCACCCCCGAGATAAAAGATCGATTCGAAAAAAGGATCCAAAAGTCACTCGAGTAACGTATGGACGAGTACGCCGTCACCAACAAAAGGAAGACTAGATACAACGACATATTCGAGTCAGAGAAGATCTTGAAGACCTCTTCACCAACAAGTAATTCCAAAATAAAGTAACTATATTATAAGAAGCCCATTATGAAGGGCGAGAATGGAGATATCTACAAGTAAACGCCCCGAAGAACGGCGACGCGTAAAAAAAGGAAAGAAAAAGGAATTTACAAAGAACGACCCCAGAAAATCAAGAAGAGTCGCTGTCAGACTCAGGAGAACTTGATGAAGAACCATCCCCGTCCTCATACTCGCGTTCATCCCCTTCCTCGTCTTCAGTATCTTCCACGACGTCTTCTTCACCAGCATCTCCGTCATCTTCGACGCCATCGTTAGGGTCGACCTCGTCGAGATGAGGGACGTCATCCTCCATAACATGAGGACTCGCCGGAGGATTCATAGGCGTAGGTCTCGCGTCGACACCTTCAGGAAGCTCCGGGAACGCCTCCTCAAACTCCTTTCGTTCCTTCACCGGATTCCAACCGCGATATTTACCAGCGACATACTGTTCGATGACTTCCACACAAGAAAGCCAGGACCAATAAAGCTTCACCTCCTTGAGCTCAGAAGCAAGCTTCTCCTCCACCTTAGCCTTCTCGTCCTCCAGAGTAGCGATCCTTGCCTTCGAGTCCTCGACCTGTTTGGCAAGATCAACGTGAAGTTTAAGCGCCGCTGTAACCTTCTCTTGAGCCTCGCTCTCCGCCTTACGCGACGCCTCAACTGTCGATTCAAGCTCCTTAATCTTCGCCTCGTCGGCCGATTGCTTGACCTCCATAGCTTTCACCCGATTGACAAAATCGGAGAAGCGCCCATAGACGCACAGCGAAGATTGAAAAGCCTAAAGGAAAGAAGACAAAAAGGTAAGAATAAAATCAAAGACAGAAGATTCAACATAAAAAGCAAAGGAAACCTACCTGCCATTGCGTAGCAAGCGTCTCTCCTATCACGTCTTCCGTCTCCATCGGCAAATAATAATCAAGCGACGGAGGATTTTGAAGACGCTTCATGGAGGGCAAAAATGACCTTCCAGACGTGACGACACGGGAAATAACTCCTGGGAAGTCGTCCACGGTCTCGTAGTTGAAGTTTAACTTTCAACCACCTTCTCCTTACCCTTACGCGACTTTTTCACTGGAGTTGAAGAAGGAGATGGAGACGAGATGAGAGAAATCATCGGCGTAATATGAATAGGGACCGCGGAAGCAGTTCCCTCTCCAGTACGACTCCTCTTCCGCGACGAAATAAGAGCGGACACAGATTTCCCCCCGCTACGAATGCGAAAAAGATCCGCGGACACTAAAAGATCAACAGAGAAAGGGGTTAGAACCCTCAGAACAGAAGAAAGAGGAAAACTAAGTAAGAGAGCGTGAATGCGTTACCTGTCAAGGCCGTAGAAGCAATGCGGTGACCTTCTCCATCGTGACCATGGAAGGTTCGTTCGCTCTCCGGAATCTCGAGAAGTTTAGCGATGACTTTCTTGGTCTCTCGCCTCACCACGATAGCGTCCGCATTAACTACAAAGAAGAACAAGATAAAGTAAGACGTCGGAAATGATGCGTATAGTAAAGATTCGAAAGAGAGAAAAGGCGAACTCACTTGAAGGATTCCAACACTCGATCAACCAAGCGCATTCCTCACCAAGAGTCGATTTATTTATATAATAAAAGAACTCGGCCCAATGACGATCAGCATGGCTCCCCTCAATAGCAATCTTGGCTGCTTTGGGTCTTGATCTAAGATCTACCCTCCCGACCGTTCTGGTCTGAACGCTAAAAGAATGAGCAAGATCGTCGACGACAAGGTCAACACCATGTTTCTCCTTCACGTCGTCCAAAGCGCCCAAAATCCTCCAAACGCTCGGCAAAAGCTGCCCTACGGCCACTCCTAGAGCGAGCATGAATGCCTTCATCAACAAAGAGAAAAGACATCGGTGACCAGTAAGGAAAGGGTATTCGTATACCGCAATCCACCCTGGCCGATGTGCATCAGCAAATACCCCTTGAGGAGGTATCTCAATCTCCACCTCGGGACCGAGATTCGCCAACGATCTCAATCTCTCGACGTCGCGTGCCTCCGTTGACTTACAGTCGGAATCCTTCAAGATAAACTTGGGTACGTAGAAAGAAGCCACTTTTTTAAGAGTTAGAAGAAGAGATCTGAAGAAAGGAGAAGCAGATGATCTTTTTTGAGCGTAAGTAAACGAGAAAGCAAAAGATAATCAGAATAGATGAATTGTAGAAGGAGTAGGAAGAGAATGAAGATCTCCCCTTTATATAGCCCGAGAGATCGCGAAGAGTATGAGAGAAAGTTTAACGACATTATAGCCGTTGGAAAACTAGCTGTTGCGATTGAACGTTATAGGCACAGATAACAAAGCTCCTAGCCTGCCACATGTAAATGATTGAAGAAGAAGGACGATCAAAGCTCTGCGACGATAATAAAAATTCAAGTGACGTAATCATCAACGCGTTCCTGGTGTAATGAAGACGTATTCCATGAAGAAAGAAGGCGTCTCCCAGCTCTACTAGACGCCAAGCCCTGTAAGACGCTTTAGGGGTATTGTTTGTGCCTAAAAATACGATGAGTGTGGAACGCGTGGAAGCTACACGTAGAAGGACATCATCGACGAGGTGAAAGGAAGATATCGTCAACGTAACGAGACGTGGCAAAGGTCTCGTTCTTCTCAAGGATTAGGTCGGCCGAGTGTATTCTATCTTATTCTATATTATATTATTGTAAATGGTAAAAGATACGGTAGAGAATATCTTTTACCTTGTTTATTATATCGTTATTTAGATAGAAGGAAAAGATAAGATCTCGTTTCCTTAACGATATTGTTAGGGTTAGCCTATAAATAAAGGCTAACGCCTGCTTTGTAATCATCTGAGCCGTCATTCGAATAATACCAAGCTAAAGTTTCAACCCTAATTTCCTGCCTTGTTCTTGAGTGTTGAGATTATACCGTATTCTTTGATCTTTGCCCTACAATTGCTTAGTTATCTTCTCATAGGTAATTTCGCTACAAACAGAAACCCTTTCTTCTTCCCCTTGGTATCAGCTCCAGTAAGTGTGATGGTTGCATTTGAGTTCATTCCTCCATTCTTGACTGGGCTATCATCCATCTTATAGTCTCAGTAAAGTCATCTAAATCATAATTGAGAGCTGGCCCATCAATACTAACAATCTCCAGCCCATATGTGCTTCCTCCATTGCTCCTCCTCACACCACCAGAGACCGATCCAGGACCATTGCTTGCCAGGTTCTTCCTCAGGGCAGCTCTCTTCTAGAAAAGAGTAGGTTGCTCTCCCATTGAAGGACTGTTATCAAGAGGCTTAAGCAGCTTAGACTTGTTGTTAAACATCGAGTTCCCCAAACCCTCATCAAATCCTCCATTAAAAGTACCAACAGAGGGAGCAAAGATACTGATAAACAGATCAACCCCTCCAATAAGCCATCAATTTTAACCCAATATCAGCTTAACATAAAAAAAAAACGCAAATTCAAAAAATTAGGGTTTAGGAGAAAATACTAAGAATTGGGTAATTGGCAGGGGTTTAGTTGTGGCTCGGAGGAGACGCCAATGAGTTGTGGTTGGCCGCTGCGATTGCGCCGTAGACGACGCACCATAGACCTAATGTCTTCCGCAATTAGAAGGAATTGATTGAACAAATTAGAGGAATCAAAACTCACCAGCAGAAAATTTCAAAATTTGCAAAGCTATACGGAGATGGGAGTGATTCAGGAGTGAAACAAATTAGAGGAATCAAAGGAATGTGGTTTACCTGTTTTTAACTTGGGGAGACGAGCATCAGTAACCTTATGCCCAACGGAGTGATTCATGAGTGGAGCGTAAAGAGTGGCGACGAACAAAGAAACGGAAAGACACGGTCAGCTTGGTTATCGGTCAAAATCGAACCGGACCATTTGATTCAGATGGTCAAAGTTTCCAATATTAAGCACTGATATTATATTTTAGTGGAGTTTAAGATTGTCTATAAGGATTATTGGCATTCAACACCATAGAGTATACTTAATGGTTGCCCATTTTTTGTGGGTATCAAATATTTTAATAATATCTCTCTCTTCCTTTTGTTAATACCCATTTTTCATACCCATCTATCCCCACTACATTTCCAATTGTTACCCATTTATTTATGGCCATTGATATCTCTATAAGACACATGTCAAATTTATGCATGTATTTTAGCTCAAGAGTGATGTCACCTTGGGACACATATCAAATTTAGGTGAATCTCCATTTCCTTCACCATGGTGAAGAGAATGTCCATTTTTTTGTGGGTATTGTTTCTCTTTTCTCCAAAATTCTACTTTTTTTAGGGTGATGCTATATACACTCATTTTTTTGTCTATTTAGACTCAGATACCCATGCACTCGCAACGCGTGGGCGTGGCTAGGTACCCACGCACACGCAACGCGTAGGCGTACGTTTAAAACGGATATCCGACCATTAAAGTCACGCCCACGCAACGCGTGTGTGTGGGTATTTTGATAAAATATTACGCCTGCGCAAACTGTACCCGTAGGGCAATTTCGGAAATATTAAAATATACCCACGCACACGCAACGCGTGTGCGTGGGTACCTGATCACTTTTAGCCGTAAAACTACGCAACAAGCAAATATTTCCGGGAAAGAAGAAACAAGGTAAGTATCATAAGAGCAGATGGAAGAGAATGGTCTATGATGTGCAATATTGGAACTGGGCCATTGTACCGAGTGAAACTCCATTCAGGATGGCGTAAATTTGTACGAGAAAACGATCTACAAGAAGGCGACGTATGTGCGTTTAAATTTGTTCACAAAACAGCAATGAAATTCAGGTACATGCTTTTTGAGAACGTTTAATATAATTTATTATAAACGAGATTAAGGAAAGACTTTTTTACATAAGTAGTGACTGCATAAGGGTCTACACCTGGACGGAATGATTAACTGAGCTACTGAGGTGTCCTCAGGTTGATATAACTACAAATTCTCAATTTGATTTTAGGATTAGGAGGTCATATAACTACAAAATCTATCATCATAAAGTATTATATCCAAAAGAACATACTGACATAAAGTATAAAAACTACATAATCTAATATGGATCAGATCTATCCTCTTCCTCGCGCCCAGAACCGCTACCCTCACCACGCACATGTTCCGAGTTTTGAAAAAGAGATGCACGTTGAGGTGGATCCGGAACAGGGTAAGGTTCCCCAGTCATAAACCCGATGAGAGAGATAAGGTACTCCGTCTCGTCATTATTGATACTTGGACATTGGAGACGCTCGCGTACCGATCCAAGAGATAACTGAAGGCGTTGATCACGTAATATTACTTAAAATATAATAACCTTGTATAAACGAAATTACTTACCACAGTAGCATCAACAGTCGGAGGCCGAGGGACTTTTTGTGGTTGTGAGGTAGGATCCACATAAGGGTGAGTGATGTCGAGAAAATAGTCCATATAATGTTCGTCACACTCCCACGACCACCTACATCGCTGATACGCATCAATGTCGAACAAATGGCTCTCGCGCTCTTTCCATGTAGGATACTCGTCTCCATTAAACTCCACTTTGTAGTCACTAATATTTTCTATTCGATTTTCAGAGCTTGGAGCATAGGGTTGAAGTGGAGGAACCTGTCTAAGCCCAAACTGTCGTAGGACTCGGGTGGCGTAATATGGCTCTTGGACATCCATGCAACGAAGAATACCATCCAGTCTACAGAGTCGATGAGTAGTCCTAAAATTGATCTCTAAAAGTCCATCACCTTCCCTCCAAGGCATCCACTGCACCTGCAAATAATACAACAAGAGGGGGAGCAACATCCACCATCATACAACCATAGAACATTATCCAACACATTATTCAGCAAAATTTCGCAACCTAAACTCAGCAAATTCAGCAACAATAAATTTTGTCTATGCAAAAGAACATTATCCAACACATTATTCAGCAAAATTTCGCAATTTAAACTCAGCAAATTCAGCAACCATAAATTCAGCAAGCAAAATGGCTACATTATCCAGCAACCATAAACTCAACAAAATTCAGCAACCATTATTCAGCAAAATGTGTATCTTATGCATGTTCAGCCTATCATTAGGGAAAGAAGGCAAGCAGAAGAAAGAAGGCAAGCAGAAGGCAACCATAAATTTTGTCTAACCCGCCCTCTGCCTCGTCTATCCCGCCCTCTGACTTGTCCCTGTTGTGCAGCTGGCTGAAGTGGATGACTCTCATCATCTGCCATCTGAACGGAAACACAAGCTCATTTACATGGACTAATCAATTTTTTTGATGCTTAAGCAATATATATCCATTTCCTGCACAAACTACTTGATTCCAGATTCATAGTTCAGTTTTAACTGATCTCCACAAATCCTCATACCAATAATCTGCCTCTGGTGCATATTTACAAATCCATGGCGGTGAAGAATGCTCATGCTTAACCTTAGAAAATAATTAATAGATACAAATCAATGAGACGTCTGTTCAATAACAAGATATCAAATCATGACAAACTCAGCTATCTTTGCTCCATTGTTTAAACATTTTGAATTTGGTATTTTACAAATGTACTCAACAACTTCAGTATTATTCTTGTTAAAAGTTGCCCATTATCGCAGTCAAACAATTCCATCATCCAGTTACTAGCTCAATAGTATTGGATAAGTTCAGCAAAGCCACAGGGATGCAACCAAAGACAAATCTTACTTAAGTCAGCACTCAAACAGTAAAAAGTTCTCCTTATGCATATTAAAAATATGATTAATTCCTGGAATCAGAAAGATTGAAAGTTGAAAGTTGGAATTAGGTTAGGAGGTATATTGGTATGCCATTAATATTTTGTTCTTGTGCATTTTTCTATGACTGGTGTCTTTAAGTAAGCCTTGAATAAAAACAGAATAGAGTTAAAGGGTATTGCTTACTCATTCACTTGGAGGACTACTTGCTCAGGATCTTCAACTGGTGATGAAAGAACTAAGGCAGGAACCAGGATTAGAATTCCAAAACATAATAAAGGAAGAAACATTTTAACGTGGGTTTTTTGAGTTTAGAGAGAATGAGGGAGTGTAATTATGAGAAAAAATGGCAGAGGAAGGTGGGTTTTATACAGCAACAGATGGTTTGAAAACTAACTGAAAAAACTATTAAAAATGAATTAAAAATATGAGCTTAAGATGTACCCAAATGATCCATTTCCATGTGCAATCTAAATGAAAATAATTTAGGCAAGTTGATGGAGTTTTTTATTAATCATCAAGAAAATTCATGAGAAAAAATGTATATCAACACATTCACATTGACCTGCAGTATTAATTAATTTTTTTTTTTTAATATCGAATGCATCCTAATTCCTAACTCAATCACAATGAAAACTTGACATTTACACTTAGAAAATAACACAACCTTATTAATCTTTTATGTGCAGCTTTCTTAGCAATTTCCCTATCTCTCCATTCATCTGCCTCATAATCACAGTGACCAAACTCAGTATCAGACAAAGGAGCAGGAGATGACAATTACAGGATCTGATCAGTGGCCAGAGAATTAAGAAGACATTAGAATCCATATTAGTAGCACTAAATGCAATCTACACCTGTCTGATATATCCTATGCAGACAAATAACTAATCCACTAACCAATATATATTAACATATGAAGAAACACTAAATTTCTCTAAATTGGCATTTCATCGAACACCTTGTATGCATCTACACCTGTCTCCATAGAATCAATTCCAGGCAATTAACAAATGACACAACTGGATTGAAACACAAACAAACAAGCAATTTGCACCTATGTTCAAATATCCATGCGTTTCATTTGAATTTAGGGTTAGAAAATCACCCAAAAAATCAACATTAACAACATATAGAAGGTTTCTATGGCAAAAAACAAGAGGCAAATCTGGATTAAAATTGATTCATCTAGCTTCATAAGCTGTTTATACAATTATAAACACTTCATAAGAAATTGATTCATCAATTTTTTACCATAAGCAATCGCGTGAGATGAGTACTGCTGAAGAGAGTACCTGTGGTGTGGCTAGATCAATTGGCGGAGATGAGTACTGCTGCCTGCTAGATCGAAGAGAAGAGAGAGATGCGTGTTAGGCTTTGCAAAGGAGACGCTCACCTTCATTCGTAGCACTAGAAGGGCACAGTTCCTTTCAGAAGGGCGGAGGCAAGCAGATAAGGCGGAAGAGAGTACCTGTGGTGTGGCTAGATCGATTGGCGGAGATGAGTACTGCTGCCTGCTAGATCGAAGCAGATTAGGCTTTGCAAAGGAGCTCGCTGAGGCTCTCTCTGGCTCGATGAGATAATTTTTTGGGCCCATTTACAGTGTAACCCATTAATCCAACTCAATTACTAACATTAACTTTTTACTTTAACTTATTTTTAATTAAATTTAATTAAAATATTAAGATTAATTATGATAAAATCAAAACAATGCAATGATTATAGAAAAAAGGTGACATATTTAATTAAAATATTAAGATTAACAACATAATTTTAGAAAAAAAATTACGATAAAATCAAAACAATGCAATGATTATAGAAAAAAGGTGAGCTAATATAGCCATATCTATGTCTTAATCACACCGGCGTGTTTGGTTCCCGTCCTGCGCTAATTCTATATTTTTTCCACTTTTCAATCCTATCCTTGAAGCCGTCATCCCAACCTTCAACAGTTTTGTCTTTGAATTGATTCCAATACAATGAAACTGGCGGTAGTGGAGCAGTATCACGGAGCCACACCTATAATAAGATAAACAAAAAATTATGTTATAACTTTCAATAACATATGTTAAATAAAATATTTATTTAATTTACTTACTTACCGGAATGAAGTGGTTACTGAATAGAGCAATAGAAAAGATCTCTGTTGGTGGTTCGACATCATGACTAGAAGCCGTCATCGGCAAACATAAGCACGAGCCACTCCAGGACAAAAACACAACAACTACTTGAAATCGAGTAGCAAATGCTAAGCCAGCCATGGGCATCTCCATCCAGTATGTCCGAGAACAAGGACTATGCAAGTAGTTGACATTTATGCAAAGTTCCTCATACGGGGTAACAACGGGAGATAGGCTCTCGTATATATGTTGGTTCTCCACCAGCTCCATCCCGATCTCCATGCGGACTCTCCAGAATTCATGCTCGGGCCATTTCTTCAATACTGATAAGCTTCGATAACCACAATGTCCGTCATCTTCCACATTTCGAGCTTGGGTGATGTAGGCAAACATGAAGTAGTCTATACTCTCAGTTGGAAATTTAATCCCCCAACGCTCCAACTCCATATGTGGTAGTTGCCCAACAATTTGCTCATCTGGAGTCTCACCTTCATTCGTAGAAGACGCTCTACTACGTGTCTTGCTCCCTGGGGGTCGTCCTCGTTTAGGCTTGCAAGCTTTCAAGGTATGTTCCCACTCACTGGCATCCCTTTTGTTATCCCATTTGGTTCCTCTAGCTTTTGGAGGTCTACCTTTGGGAAGGACACCTGTAGGCTCCTTCAGAGATGTTTCATGAGGCCTTTTCAAGGTATTGTACAATGAGGTGACCTCTGATAAAAAGTCTTCACTCATTTCACCAGTAGCCACATCAGATGTCATCTCCCTCCATCTAATATAAGGTATTGATACTGGAACTGTGGTATCTTGCTCGATATTCGGATCTGTAACCCCTTTCCACGTCACTTGTCTCCAAAAGAGGTGTATCTCTGACTCTATAAGGGGAGTATTTTGAAGCATGGCAGTTCCAATTCTATGGATACACGGTAGCCCAAGACATGTTCTCCACCAATGATCAGTGCAAGATTCTGGGATTTCGCCGTTCAGTATAGAGTAATACAGATCCAACAACATCATCAAGCACTTCGACGTGACTTTTCGGAACAGAGGAGAAAATAAGGCAAATATCTCAGGGTCAAGGTCATATACCTCCGTCAAAACCTTTGTTCGTGACATCTCGATTGTTTCCCTAATCCTATCACGTTGAGCCTCTAAAGCATAATGTATCCTCACAACCAATGAGTTAAATCCATATCGAGAAGATTGCAAAATATCTTTCAAACTTTTGTGGATGCCCTCAACCCTATAGGAAAACAAAAATATTAAAAACTTTTGTTGCGCAATCAACTTAAACATGCATACATATCTTATACAAGGTTACCTGTTTGTGGTCCTTGTGAAGAAATGAAGATGAAGGTCAGTCCAAGCTCGGACTATATTCTCCTTGTAAGGATTGAGCCATGTAACTTCAACATACCGAACAAGGCCATTGTTCCACGATTCTCGCAACTTCTCGAGCCTAATTTCATAGCTCCTCTCTGTGCACGACATAAATAACCCCCAACATTGGTTCGCAAAATTGTCAGCTTGGTCCACGTTGTTCATGACACGCAAACCATATGACTGAATGTTGTGCTTAATGTGAACCCAACACAACAAATGTTTCACTGTATCCCCGTAAACACTTTGAATTGCAGATATGAGAGCCTGGTCTCGATCAGTAACAATTGCAGTTGGCTTCTCTCCCACAAATGCAAATAACTTCTTCAACCGCTCTAGTATAAACACGTAACGAGAAATATCCCCCCCCCCCTCGTGAATGCAAAAGCAATGTTGAATGTCTTTCCCGTGGAAGTAAAACCAACCATCTCAATCAAAGGCATGCCATACCTGTATATATATATATTATTACAAGTATAGCATAACTACTACAAGAATCGTATAAAAGATTAGTAAAACAATAACAATACCTATTAGTCTTGTATGTGCCATCAATAATAACAACATAAGGGAATAGCTTCAGCAGATGCAGTGTCTTTGGGTTCGCAAAGAATAAGATATCCACTTGATTCGTAGGGCGCTCATTCCTGTGATACACTTTGTATCCCTCTTGTTTTAGGTATCTAAGTGCCCATTGCGTTATGGTTAATTCTCCCTGATCCTCAAATTGCATCTTCTGGCGAAAGTTGTTGATTTGTTTGGAGGATGTAACATTTCCTGGAAACCGGTCTCTAAGCTCAGTAATAATCCAACTTGCCTTGTTTCCCATCTCGGTCCACCTCCTAACCAGTCTCTCTTGTTCTGAGGTCATTCTGCCAACATATGCATGCCCAAGAAAACTTGTAGGAAGGGCATGGTTGTGGTATCCGAAATCAACTTCAAGCTTCCCCCATGTTTCTGCTTTTGTTACCTTGTCTACGGTCAACTTATATCCAATCACCATGAATCGACAATTGCACTTTTTTGTTTGAGTTCTCCTCCCTTCCACATTATTCTTGAGCTTATACACACCATAATTCTCACATACCATTATCACTCTATTAGGATTTGAGTTTTTAGTAACGATAACCATCATCAACTCTTTTCCAAATTCTCTAACCCAATTGAACATTTTCTTCGGGCAATCCCACACATAGTCCACAGTAAAATCATCTGAGTAGTCTCTTGTGCATATCTATTTACAATATCGTTATTTAGATAAAGTAACATTATTATTCGAAAATAGACACATCGTTATTAGATTACAAAACTAAGTACAACCATACAATAAATACAAATACTACAGTTTCATGCAGTTTTACCTCCTTAGGATCAATATAGTTTGACCTCAATTCTCCTTGCACCGATGAGTCTCCATCTTGATTTGACATTGTTTTTCTTATGGTGTGTTCAAATTGGGATAGAAGAAAAGAATAATATAGGTTTAGGTTTTATGCTTGCAAGACTAAAATTTTACTCTCCAAAATTCGCCGAAAAGAATCTTTTGAAAATCTTTCGTTCAAATTTATTACCTTAAAAGATATTGCGTCAGTTACAGAAAAAAAATTCGGAAAAAACGAAAACACCCACGCCCACGCGTCGCGTACGCGTGGGTCTTAAAACCAAACAAAAAAGGCACGCCCACGCAACGCAAGTGCGTGGGTCTTGATTTTAAGTTTTTTTCTTTTCCGATTATGACCTACGCGTATATGAAGCGTGGGATTGACAAAAAAAATTATACCCACGCACACGCTTTGCGTACCCGTGGATTAAATGTTTCGGATATCCATAAAATGGTCTCGCACACGCGTTGTGTATGCGTGGGTCATACCCACGCCCACGCGTCGCAACTGCGTGGGGTATTGAGTGTATATAGACAAAAAAATGAGTGTATATAGCCGTTACGTTTTTTTATATTTTAATAGTATTTTGGGTTTCTCTTTCCTAATACCCACCCTAAGTGGGCAACCAATGGGTATGCTCTAACACCATTTATATTGTATATATAATATTATAGTAGTATTTTATAGGAGAAAGTATGATAATTTAATCTTATATTTCATTGATAATTTGTACGAAAAATAACTTCACATCACAATAAAAATGAGACGGGCTATTCGTATTATCTTTCTTAAACTATATTAATAGTTTACTTTATATTAATGTAGAATTATAATTAAACTAAATAATATGTTATTTTTCTTCGGTTTAGAATCTGGCTCATGCGTAGTACGGGCTACAAAAGACTAGTATACTTAAATAATTATATTAACATACTCTACTTTTTTTAATCAAGTCAGATTCGGGACACATATTTTCGTGTAAGTTCGTGTTCGATAATATCAAGTTTTGAGCATTTTCGATCAGAAATTAAAAATGTCATTAATGTATACAATCTAGGTAAACCAGAAAGGTAAATTTATGTTATAAAATTTATAAATTGATTAAATATTATCATTAGAGATATATAAATAACAAATAATAATGTAGATAGAAACAAAACTATAGAATATTATAGTTATTATACATATTTGTTTATATTTCAATATTTAATTGTTTACCATTTTGCAATATTTGTTACTTTTTTTTAGTGTATTTAAGACTATAGAAAAGATATATGACAATCAATTATTTAATAATTTGTTATATTTATATTTATATTTATTTTTGCCTTATTTATTATATTAATGGATTATAACCCAAATTTGGAATATCTTAAAATATGGCATGTAATATCATTGTGATATTTGTTTGCCCTGATTTTTCTATGTTTCCATATCTGAGAGATTTTATTGTGATATTGTTTCTCTTTTTTTCTAAATTTGATACATATTATTTTGAAAATAAAAACGGTAACCAATAGAAAACCGACAAGTGGGAAGCTTCAATGAAAGTTGCCTACGTGACATAGCTAGAATGAGAGGAAGCGGTTTTGCTTTAATAGTTATGTAAAGATTAAGAAAAAAATATTTAACATGAATGAAAAAGTGTCATGTAATAATAATTGTTAAAATGATAAATGAGAATGATTGTGGAGCCTTGGATCAAGAGAAATTCAAGAGTCTATATGATGACAAGTGGCACCCCTTGTCATCCCTTGCAGGTCCGGCGGACCGCCTCCGACCACCGCCAGACCACCTTTGGGCCTCGCCAGAATAAAATTGTCACAAAGATGTATAAAATTGTTCACAAATATTACAAAATTATTTATTACTAAAAGTTCATCACAATGTTCATAAATGTTCATTTATATACTCTAGTGAATGTTCATCACATTATCCTTAAAAGTTCACCAACTGAATGTTCATCACATTCTACTTAAATGTTCACCAATTTTAGTCTACACTAAATCATGTTTTGTAGTACCCATAGCCTACACTGATATTAGTCTACAAGACTCTACACTACTCAATTTAGTCAGTAATGATTACACTAATTAATTGAATAGAACTACACTAAAATAGTAGTCTACACATACACTACACTAAAATAGTAGTCTACACATACACTACACTAATTTAATTAATCTACACATGAACACTCACTACAAGAAAAACCATTTTTAGCAACGACTTTTGTCGTTGCGATACATATCAAGGTTTTGGCAACGATAATTGTCGTTGCTAGGTCGTTGCCGGTAACGCCGTAGTGAAAGGCTATTGCAACGACTTTTTTCGTTGCCAAAACAAACATTTTTCGCAACGACTTTGTTCGTTGCTAATTAGTTGTCGTTGCTAATAACAGTCCGAACTCGTCACATCTTTTGCAACGCTAATGTCGTTGCAATACATATCAACGTATTGCAACGTTATTTGTCGTTGCAATACATATTAACGTATTGCAACGTTATTTGTCGTTGCAATACATATCTGATATTTTGACAACAGCACTTTGCAACGACATTTGTCGTTGCCATACATTAGCTATAATATTACTTTTGCAGCAACCTTTGTCGTTGCTATAATTATATTGTTTTTGCAACAACAGTTATGTGCATACTCGTTTTCTGATGACCTATTATCATAATTCATATGTTTCCAATTCATACAACCTGTTTTCAAGAGATCATAACAATAATAACATTGACCATATAACCTTCATAAAATTGCTCAAAATACAACCTGTATCAATTCTTACAACTTGTATCAAAAAGATGTCTAACATCCAAATTTTCATTTCCCAACCTACATCCAAAATCATTTCATAATAATATCTCCACAATCTCCAGAAAAAGCAACTTCAACGACATCCAAAAAGAAGACACCTTGCTTAGCGAAAATCATTTCCCTGCAAGAACATGGTGTTAGTTCTCCAAAGTCGTACCACACTCAATAGTTCTCCAAAGACTCCTAATACATCTTAGATTGTTCGTATAAAATTGCTAGAGAAAATAACCTATAAATCCAACCAGAACTCCCACAATTTCTCTAACTGTAATTAAACTATTTATTTTCACACGTAATTAAAATGATAAGTCTGCATTATGGCGATGTTCCAATTCTTGCCACTATAAGAAACTATATGGATGCTTTAGAAATACAGGCAGCAATAACTACATAACTATATTCCAAACTTTGTAGTGTAATCCATACGATCCAAGAACCCATGGCAACAAGGATGAGCAATTCTGCACTTACTAATTCTCTCAACAATTATTCAATACTATCCCTAAACAATAATTTGTCTTAAAAATCAATATCCAAGTCCATAGATCCTCATTCCTGTGTCCACTCCAATGAGAGTTCGTGACAGAGCCAATGATTAACTTGTAAGAACTAGCAACAGTTACCAAGCATCATAAAATTGAAATAAACACAAAATAAAGTAATGTTGCTGCAACATTTATAAACAAGCAGCAACTGCGCTTGAAATATTTCATGTTGCTGCAAGATTTATAATGAACTAAAAAAATTACCTGTTGTCATAATTACCGAACACCTGTGTTTGCAAGCTGCTTCAACATTTCACGCTTGAAATCTTCCATTGCTTGTTGTTGTGCAAGTTTTACTTCTAATTCTTGTTGTTACTTCTAGTTCTTTTATCCAAGTCCATAGAACCTCTTGTGTCATTGAATCACCAGCTGTAGCAACTACATTTTTCAGTTTTTCCTTCAACAAAATTCAAAAGAAGTTTAGAATCAGAGAAAACAATTTCAAAGTTGCTTTATTAGAATCTATGAGACATACATGAATTATTTTAGAACGTGTTCCATCAGCCCATTCAAGTTTGCCTTCTTTATTTATATGGGTGTGCTCCACAAGCCATATCTCATCTGCAGAAGGCTTCACGCCACCATTCTCTTTTACCTAGCACAACATTAAATCTTTATAAGTAAATTAACTATAATTAAAATGAATAACAAGTGCAAATATACTCAATTAAAAACTAGATTAGAAATTACCATCCTATCCTCGACTTCAGCATAGGCTAAATTTCCAGTAGTGTGAGCACATCTGTTCTCAGACAATCTATTTTGGGAGTTCCTTTTGCTTACAATCTGTAAGATAAATTAAAACATATTTGTATAAATGAACAACTATGAAGCTTGAAAATGCATGTTAAATGAGTAAATACCTTGAATTCATCTGAACTATAATGATTTACACACCATTCCCATTGCACTGGAGACAAATCAGGTGGACGATTTTTTAAGCATTCCAAATCAGTTTTTCCACATTTAGGACTCTTGTAGTAATAATGCAATCGAATTTTCCATAGCCTATATAAACGTTGCATTGTATCTACGACGAAATTATACATCTTCAAGTTACAACTTGAATCACTAACTTGAAACTTATCCTGCAAGGCAAAAATAATTTAGTTCAGTGTGTTAAATATATGCTGGAGTATTGGGAAAAAACATCAAAACCTAACTAAGAGATCAAATTCAAGTAACTAACACATGGTGAGTTCAAAACATCACATCATTAACCGAATAATAGAACAATTCTACAAAACAAAATAGAAATAAAAAAAACACCTCAATCTCCTTCCACATGCTGTCACCTGCAATAGATAAAGCTTCTTTCCATGCCAATTCTTAACATTTAATGGAGCTCTGGTCCTCACTACACGACCACATTCATTCACCAAATGTCGTGCATTTTCTCCAATTGCTCGATCGATGTTATCGGGAATCTCAACGGTCAGTTTTGAGCCTCCTTTTCCTTTGATTTTCATATCGACCACAAAACTTTTATACTTTCCTCTGCTACCTCTTGGCCTTGTGTTACTTGTAGCTAATAGAATGTAATGAGTGAAATGTATTATCAATTATTCTTATACCCGCAATACAATATTTAAACTAGTACAAGTAATATCCATTTTACCTTCATTTACACTTCAGTCCCTGTTTGTGGTTCCTGCTTGCTCCTCCACAACACGATTGATGTTTACTTCCCTAGGACGAGGACTTACAACTTCATTCACTTGCAATGACATGGCAACTCTGCTAGCTAGCTTACTAATCCTCTTTCTTTTTCCAAGTATATCTACAACCTTATATACATATAAACATTTATTATTTGTAGCCAGAAACCTACACATAAAAGAAAAGAATAGAGAAACATGAACATATACTCTGATTCTAATGGATCAACTTTAAAATATACACACATTTATTATAAAAGCATATGAAGCAATGTGGCAGAACCAACGACATATATTTCCTGATAATAACACACCTTCAGTCCTCCCATCATTCACAAAACCTTCAGATTGACAATCAATGTCTGGCTCTTCTTGAACTTCCGTATCTTGAACTTGTTGTAAATTTATAATATCCTCGAGATTAGTGTGGCTCAATACTGGTTGCTCTCTTTGTGCTTCTCTGAATGTTGCTCGTTGTCTTTCTAAATCTATATGAGCATAACCAAACCATAAAAAAAATTAGAATCAAAATGAAGCTTAATAAACAAAATGGAATGAAAGCATATATATATATCATTAGTTCTTGTAACAATTTCAACATCCATGTCAGATGGAACATTTTGCACCCTTTTAGTAAGTGCAGATTTTGTCATCGTTGTTCCTGGATTTAGTAAAACCAAAACCCTTAATCCATTTGAACATGTAATGTAAATAGAATAGACGTTTAGATTAAAATATATCTAGATTACATTTACAAATTTACCTTTACCATACAATGCACCACCACCACCATCTTTTGTATTACACCCATTGATTCGAGTAGATCGGATCATATTATGAAGTAGTCCAGGAGCAATAACACTACGACTGTTGGGTTTCTTTCCTCCTCTTCCAGTCATCTTTGCTGCTTCTCTTCCTCTTCCTTAACAAGCTGAGTAAGAGAACTAGAGAACATGGAATTTGGTTAATACTTTCACATGAGATGCATGAATAAGAGGAAATATGTAAAAATATGACAATGAACTGAGTAATATGATTATACCAGTGGTTTGTTGCAGGTTTGTTCTTATAATATTCAATGAGTACACTTTGACTTATATCAATTTAATGCTAGTAATATTCAATGAACAGACAAAAAATTACCTTTTTAGTCATCTAATATGGAACGATTAAAACATTAAAACATATCGTATCAAACTCAGAAGTAGGTCAGTTCAAGCTGCACTCCCCGATTCCTCATGAACCAATTCACATTCATTTAGTTATACACTTTACTCATATTTTACACTGAACCAACCCTCTTTAAAAATGTATTTATACATTTACACCACCAGTGCTTAATTCAATACTTCAAGACAAAATTAGAGCAATACAACATATTCCTGAACTTGTTTTCTACAACTCAGATAGACAGGCCTAACATTTCACACAATGAAGTTTATAAAAAACATAATCTAAGGCTAATTAATAGAAAACAAGCAATCTGAGCAAAGAAAAAGAAGTTATACACTAAACTCCTATTTTACATTGAACCAACCCTCTTTAACAAAATATTTGTAAATACACTAAATTCATAGTTGGTTAAACATGATACATAGACTATGGTTTCACTGAAAAATCAAACGATATAGAGAAGAACAACCAACAACTGAAAGTATAAAGAACAAGTATTGAAAGAATTAGAAAACTTACATGCTAGAGATCTGGAATCACTTGACGAGAACCGAAAGAGCGTAAAGGATTCCGGAAAGCCAACCAATCAGGGTCAACACCAAACCGATCCAAAACTCCACCTGCAAATTCACCCAAATATATTGAAATTAGGGTTTGTAGAAAACGGCGAAAAGGGTTTTAGGGTTTGTAGAAAACTCAGAAGTATGGTATTACAGTGAAAGGGATTTAGGGTTTGTAGAAAATGGCGAGCTGACCTGAGCGTTAGAGATGGAGAGCGAGAAGCGGCTGAGCGTTAGGGAAGAGCTGGCTTGGGATCGATGTTGGATCACCGGAGCACAAGGTGGAGATGCGTAAGTCGCTCGAGCAGGTGGAGCTGCCTAGGTCGCCGGAGCAGATGGTAGAGGGAGGAGAAGCATCGAACGGATTAGGGCGAGCAGCTTTGGACGAAGAAAATTTAGGGCGAGGCGAAGCTTTATCTGGACGGGGAGGAGAAGCATCGAATGGATCTGGAATGAAGTAATTGGAAAGATAATGAAGTTAATTGATTAAATTTATGTAACCACGTTTCCACTGTGTTCGATGCTATTTTGCTTCAAAAGATTGATTAAATTTTCCTTTTTCTTTTTTCCTCAATGTTTAGCAACGACATTTCGTTGTTATTCCTTTAACCGATATTTTGCAACGACAGAAAGTCGTTGCTATTACTTTAAAATATTATTTGCGACGACAGTGTCGTTGCAAAAACTAAAAATGAAATTTTAGACAGCGGGAAAATGAAATTTTATTTATCGCAACAACATTTTGCTACGACAAAGTTTGTCGTTGCGAAAGCTAACTTATTGGCAACGACAAGTCTTGTCGTTGCAAAATGTCGTTGCAAAAAATGGTTTTTCTTGTAGTGACTACACTAAAAAAAAATTGAAATATACTAATAAACGGCACTTCAAAACACTGACTATTGAAGAACTCTAGATAGGGGACACTAAAAGCATGGAATTCGATCTTTAACGATTGTTCGAAATAAAAAGTGTAGTTTGTTTTCGATCGAGTAACATAGATACATATCAACATTTGTTTAATCATTTAAAAAAATAGAGGATTTGATTTCGGTCTTGATGTCAATCGTGTAGCAATTCATTCGTGTAGCACGTCGGTTTGACGGTGCAACATTGTGGCGAGGCGATGATATGTGGAGGGGTGGTGGTGGTTGCGATAGTCTGATGGTGAGTATTCCTTGAACTCTAATGGTGGAGGAGAAGATGAGAAACTGTGGAGAAGAGGAAGATTAGAGATTGATAGGGTTTTTCTATTTTTAATGTAAGCCATAAATAAGGGTATTTTAGTCTGTTTGATGTAAATAAGAGTTACAAATTTCCTATACCCATGATGGGTTATATCTTTTAAAACTCTTTAATGAAAGGGGTACAGTTATGTCTTTTTCTCAAGAATAAAACACCTGGCTCAGATGGATTCACTCCTGAATTTTATAAACATTACTGGTCGTTTATATCAAAAACCATCATCTCTGCAATCCAATCCTTCTTTCATTCTGGCATCTTATTATTTGACTGTACACAATCTTTCATTACTCTAATTCAAAAAATATATAACCCAGTTTATATTAATCATTTTAGACCAATCAACTTATACACAACTATTTATAAGATCATAACAAAAATTATGGCAAACCGCCTTAAAAAATTTGTTACCCAAAATTATTCACCCTTGTCAAGGTGCATTTGTCAAAGACCGATCAATCTTTGACAACACCTTATATCCCATGAGGTTTTTCTTGTCAAGGTGCATTTGTCAAAGACCGATCAATCTTTGATAACACCTTATATCCCATGAGGTTTTTCATTCTTTCCGTAAACGCAAAAAAGGAAAACGCAGATGGATGGCATTAAAACTAGACATGAAAAAACCTTATGACAAACTACAATGGCCTTTTTAAACTAAAGTACTACATAAATTTGGTTTCCATAATACTTGGATTGAAAGAATTATGACTTGTATTAAGTCGGCTTCTTTTTCAGTCTTGGTACATAACATCCCAGACCCCACATTCAGACCTAAATGTGGTCTTAGACAAGGAGATCATATAGCTGCCTTCTTATTTATTATTGCAATAAAATATTTGGCACGAACTTTACAGTCAGAAGCAGATACATATCAACACAAAGTAGGCATTAAACTGTTGAGATATGATGAGGTTTTGATTGAATGACAAACATCCACTAATGGTTTACCTGAGTGCGTAGGTATTGTTACTAGTTTGTGCAGGAACGAAGGAAGTCTACTTGTGTGTAGACAGGAACGAAGGAAGTCTACTTGTGCGTAGACAGGAACAAAGGAAGTACAAGCAGGTACGAAGGAAGTCTTGCTGGAATCCATGAGGAGTAAGGTTACGACGAATGGAAGACAGTTGTGAAGAATAAAGTTCATCCGAAGAAGATTATTGGTCGAAGATATCTTGAAGAATGGACTTGGAGAATAATGGAAGAGTTGCATTTCAAAGAAGGAAAGAAGATCTTGTCAAAGAAGGAAAAGAAGATCTCGTCAAATAAGGAAAGTGGCAACTCGGCAAGAATGGGCATTGGACGCGCGTGTGAATAAGCGCCAAAGGAATAAGGAAATATTACGCGCAAGGAATATTTCCTTATACGCTATTGTTTCCTTATTTGTTCAAGGCGGCGCGCCGAAGTGTAAGGCCCAAGGTGACTACTTGGAGAACAAGTTGGAATGTCACACGGAAGGAAAGATTTCTTAGGAAGAGATTTCCTTGTGAAAGATTTCTTAGGAAGAGAATTCCTTGTGAATTAAATATTAGGAAGCGATTTCATTTTAGAAAGATATTTTGAGATTTATGGTAATATTAGAAAGGCTAGATTGGTAGTTAGGTTTGAGCTATGTAGTGTGCTATATATTGCGTGGGAATTGCATAGCTTAGTAAGACTTTGAAGAGCGAAAACCTAATACTCGGTTTAGAGTTGTTCTACGTGTGTGAGATTGAGATTCAAGTGAGAAGAGTGATCCGAGATCTAGCTAGGACGTCTAGGTGAGTGATCCAAGTTCTATTGTAATCAAGATATCAATACAACAAGTAGACTCGTTCAAACTCTCTCTAGTGAAAGTTAGAGAGGAGTGGTTTTTCGCCTCGAGGACTTTTTGGTACTTGGGGTGTTTCCACTATATATCATCGTGTCCAGGTTTGGTTTACATTATTGTTTGTCTTTCTGCATTATCTACTTATCAAGGAACAATAGCTTTTGTTCCTTGAGTTTTTATACGCTAATCGATCCAACATAAACTTTCTCAAAATGGAACTCGCATTCCTTTTCTATGCTTTGCTGATGACTGATACGCTACACTCTGTATGGCGTAACTAGGGGTTATTACATTAGTTTAGGAGTGTTATCACAAGTATTTGGAGCTATTGTTATGTTCTGAGTTATTTATTAAGAAGTGAAGAAATGGAGATCAGAATCGAAGAAGATTGAAAATTTGAAAAATGAAGAAGCTTCTGCGACGCCAACCGCGATCGCCACTACCATCCAGGCGATCGCCATCATTCAACAAAAGCCATTCGAGAAGAAATCAGCGACCGCGATCGCCAGGCATCTATGGCGATCGCCATGGGGCAACAGAGACCACGATAGAGCTTTACATGAAGACCGCGATCGCCAGGCATCTATGGCGATCGCCACAACAAGGCCGAAGACATTCCAGACTTTCCTTATTTTCCTTTGTTTGTTTTATTTCTTTTTCCTTATTTTATTATTTCGTTTAGGATATATTTTTTACCATATATTTTTAGGGTTAGTCTCTATTTAAGAACCCTAGTTCTTATCATCTTTTCCATCATCTTTCCATCAGACAATTTAGTTTTGCAACCATGAGCAAGAACTAAACTCCATTGTTTTACTTAGCGGTTGAAACCCTCAGTTATTAAGTTGTGAGATTTCTAACTCTTGTTCTTTTCCTATGGGTTTGTATTAATTCTCTTGTTCTTCATCTATTGATTTCTATTAGTTTTGCTAGCTTGATCACCTAGTTTGATTGATAGTTTTCTATTGCTAGACTAGGAATATACGGTGGAATTCCTTGTCATTGTAGCACTTATATCTGCATGATCTGGTAGTTGATTGCTTTTATGAAAGATAATTGATTGCATGTTAATATTTGACGGTTGTAAGTTATTGCATGCATCCTTATGATTCTTGTGCCCTTTGCTACTATTTCATCTAATCTTGAGAGGTTTCCCTGATTGCTGAATAGTAAGTATTATCAGGACCAGTTGACCTGCTGATATATTAAAGATTGGAATAGGAACATTCCCTAGGATTGATAAGAACTTGAGATAAATCTATGATCAACTTGATTGACTGTTGTGTGGATATTTGCTAGGTGAAATCCCTTCTCATCATATTCTCACCCAAACTTCCTCTGCTTGTTACTGGTTACTGGTTACTTGTGTGTTCTTGCAATCAACCCCCCCCCCCCCCTTTGGTTACTTGTTACTAGTTGATATTTCACTTGACTGCATTGATTTAGTGCTTTGATTCCCTTGGGTTCGACCTCTACTTACTTGCTATACTCTAGTTAGTGTTTAGGGTTTTCTTTGATTTGGCACTACGACTTTAGCCTCATCAATGACACTCTTATTTTTGCTAATGCAAATACTACAAATATGAACTTCATTAAAAAAAAAGTTATTGATAGGTTGACCACTATTTCTGGTTTATCCATTAACTACCACAAAAGCCCATTTCAGACAACGCCAAACATTACAACTCACCAAAAATAGGCATTAGCATCTATTTTTAATCTTCAACTCACAAACTCAATGGAAAAATACCTAGGAATTCCCATTGTTAGAGGAAGAGTCAAAAGTGAATTCTTTGAATATGATATCCAGAATATGATGAAGCAACTTTCTAGATGGAAAGCCAACTCAATATCCCAAGCTGGTAGAGATATTGTGATCCAATCAAACATCTTATCTACATCAAACCATCTAATGCAATGTTTCTCATTACCAAAAAATATATGTTCTAAAATGGATAAGATCAGTAAAGACTTCTTCTGGAATAAAGATAACCCAAAATACCACTCTCTCACCTCTTGGGATAACACTTGTAGACCAAAGTCACAAGGTGGTTTAGGGTTGCATAAAACAAAACATCTAAATGATGTTCTACAAATGAAATTGTTGTGGAAACTTATAACGGACAAAGATAACATCTGGGCTAAAATTATAACACAAAATATTTAAAAACAGAATCAATCTTAGATTACAAAAGAAAAAGAAAAGTCGATCTTGGCAGTTCTCGTGCCTATTGCATTTGCGTAAAATTTTCCAAGAAGGTGTCCTTTGGAAATTAGGAGACGGATCAAATATAAAATTCTGGACTGATCCTTGGATACCAAATCTTGACTTACAACAATACTTCAACCCTAATACAGCGGATATAAATGAAAAGGTTAGTTGTTATATCACCCATTATCACATCTAGGATTTACAACGTCTGAATAATATCCTACCTAACAATATTGTTGAGCAAATATGATGTATTTTTATACCTAGAATCCCTTGTCCAGATCATATAATTTTGAAATTAAATAATACAGGATCCTTTACAACAGCTTCGGCCAGACAACTGTACACTAACACTAATTCTCATAATCAAAACAACCTTTTTGATTGGCTTTGGAACCAAAATACACCACCAAGATACATAAACTTCCTCTGGAAGACGCTTTCAGATAATCGACAAACAGCAGAGAGGTTAAATAGATATTACAACAAAGTTCCTCCATATTGTTCTTTATGTAATAACATATCAGAAGACACACAATATTTCTTCTTTCAATGTACTAATACGAGAAAATATTATACAAAATTATTTACTTTATTGAACATACAATCTCAACTTCCCACGGATAAACCTTTTAACCAATTCATTCAAGAATTTATGGGAACAAATAATCGAAATAAACATGTTATGGAAGAGCTAATTTTTCTTTGGTATGAACTATGGATATACAAAAATAAAATTGCTTTTAACAGACATTCTACGGATAATAGAAATTCAGCCAATTTAGCTTTCTTTAATCTAAAACATTGGGAAAGTACTCTTAATAAAGGAACATAACATAAAAATAAGAATACACGGAATAGGCTTAAAAAAAGAAATAGAACTTGGTTAGCTCCTCCACAGAATTGTGTTAAAATAAACTTTGATGGATCAATGAAATATGGAAATGAAGGATATGTATCTAGCATAGGTAGATCGAATAATGGCAAAATAATATTTGTGGACAACCAAAAGACAAATTTGAATTATATTCTGCAGATTGAAGCATTGACGGCTTTACATGAAATACAATTTATAATTTTTCATAATTTGGATAATGTTATATTTGACGGCAATAATCCCTCATTTCACTTTAAATATTGCTTCAGTGAAGCTAATAAAGCAGCAAATTTCTTTGCTAAGAAGGAAGCTAGCATGATTGTTATTAACCTAGCATTTTTTTTGGTGAAATAGAGGCGGCGAACCACCTTGATAAAATGTGACCAAATTAAATTGGGGTGATCACTCCCCTAACATCATCCAACAAAAGGGATACAACGGAGTCCGGAGGATCTCCCAAAATGTGAAAACCCAAAGGGTAATCAAATCCAAGGGAAGCAATACGACCCGCGACAAAATTTGCTTCCCTAGGAACATATCGAAGCTGGATATTCCAATTTCTACTAAAAAAGCCACGACACAGAGACGCCAGGATGACAAAAGATGGATGGTCTGTGAGGGACCATTGATGATATCTACGGTGAGCATAGAGTCTGATTCAATCAAGACATTCTTGAAGCCATTATCCCACGCCATCTGAAGCCCGAAGGTCTCTGCCCATAGTTTTGCGCCCAAAACTTGGCAAGGACCAAGACTACTCACGAAGCCTTTAGACCAAGTGCCCTGGTGGTGTCTAGCCACACCCCCTGCCGAAGCCGACTGATTAAAATCTCTAAAAGCACCGTCAACATTAATCTTGATATAACCATCCCTCGGAGGGTCCCATTTGAAAAGATGTGGGAGGAGGGTCTCCACAGTCTCAGGTCCCAAGGAATGGCCCTTGGCGTGGATCATCTGCTCCACTTGATAGATGATCAAACATTTCTTGTTCATCACCGGCCCATCCGTAGTACACACCCGCTCGTTTCGCCACCTCCATAACCAACAACAAGTAGTAGCCACCAGTACATCATCCGGGTAAGTAGCGAAGAGATTGTAGCTATTACCCAAAATCTTCGAGAACCAGTCATGGAAACTATTCGAGTTGAACTACAGCAGCTTTTCCGTTGGGACGATCGCACGCCAGACCTCCTGCGCAAGCGAGCAATCCTGCAACAAGTGGATGATAGTCTCTGGCTCCGCATTGCATCCATGGCACAAGTCTGAAGTAGAGATATGTTGACGCTTCCGTTTCGCATTTGTGAGAATCTTCCCCTGCAAGAAGAGCCAAACAAAGCATTTAATTCTTTCAGTGGTACCAATTTTCCAGTACGCGCAAAGAACTTCTCAAAAGGGTTCGGGTTTGGATTACTAACTGATTCATTATCACGCAAAAGTGCACAAGTCGATGTCGTGGAGTAGTTCCCTGACAAGGCTGGATTCCAGAACATGACATCCTGCTCATCATGAGAACTCCCGATGCCCGTAGAAGCAATTTTCATAAGCCAAGAAGGGGGGAGGAGATTGTGGAACAAGTGCCATCTCCAACCCGTAACTGGATCCCAAAAGTCATTGATGACACGGTTTTTGAGGTTATCCGGGACTGGGGAGACAATGGACTTGTTCAAGGCCAAGGCACCAATCCACTTATCCTCCGAAAACCTACATGAATCCCCGTTGCCAATCCTCCACTGTATACCTTTGCTGACCACCGAGTTCAAACCCCAACAAATGCTACACCAAGAATCCGAGCCCTTGATGGACGTTGTTTGAACAAGGGAGCCACCCCTTCGAACAATACCGTATTTGGCCAAAACAGCAGCACCCTAGCAACCAAGATCACCGTTCAGCAGTTTCCATCCGAGTTTTCCTAGAAGTGATGCGTTAAGAGTCGAGGCACTTCGAATGCCCAGCCCCCCATTGTTCCTTGGTTGACATAGAACATCCCAGGGAACCAACTGAAGTCTACGTTTCCCATCCTTATCTCCCCACATGAAGCCCCTTGTAAGAAGATCCAGTTTATCACAAACAGGCTTAGGAACTCGAATGGAAGACATAGTGTAGACCGGGAGCGAAGTGAGAACCGAATTTGCGAGAGTGACACGGCCCGCAAAGCCTGGAGTTTTGGCTTTCTAACCCGAAAGGCGGATCTTAACTTTATCCACAAGGAACTCAAAGTCTTCTGTAGTAACCTTCTTATGAAGGATGGGCATACCCAAGTAGCTTCCCAGATTCCTAGTGACATCCATCCCACTAATCTTTTCAAGCGAATTAGCCAAGTCACGAGACACGTTCGACGAGACAAAAATCTTAGACTTGGATTGACTAATTTTTTGCCCCGAAGAGACGCAGAACCGATTGATGCAATTCATAACCATACACATCTGACTCGGACTAGCCTCAGCCATAAGGATGATATCATCTGCGAAGAAGACATAGGAGAGTGGAGGGGCTCCCCTACACAGAAAAATGGGCTTCTAGGATCGATCAGAAATAGCCTCGTAGATACTATGACTAAGCCTTTCCATGGCAAGAACAAAAAGGTAAGGTGATATGGGATCACCTTGCCTAATGCCTGATGTAAGTACACCTATACTTACTCAAGGAACTAGCTCAGACATACCAAGACCACCAATGACACGAGCTAGACGTCGGGCTGAGGAAGATGAGGATTCGGACAGACCGGGAGCTATTACTCGGAGTCGAGCCAACCAGCTGTTGATCGCCTTACGAAAGGGAATGCATGTCATAGAGAATACGGGGCAAGGGAGAGAAGAGTACGTCATGTTGATTCAAGCAGAAGAGGAGCAGCAGAGCTGCATGGAGAAGAAGAGGTCGGCCGACCATGAAGAGAAGAGAAGTAATTGGGCCAAAGGCCCAATTTGAGTTGGACTTTTCCCTTTGAAGTATTTGCTATTTTCAAGAGTATAAATAGATAAGTTTCTAGGGTTTTTAGGCAGATTAGACAAATTGAGAATTGAGAATTGAGATTACGTTTTAGTTTTGACGTTGCTTTGACGTCTTTTAGCTGTAGTTTTGGATCATATTGAATTGCAAGAAGCCAACGCTTGGTTTGATATTATCCTGTGAGTTCGATCTGTGTTTATTCATAGCTCGACCTCCAAACCTTGAAAGAACCCTAGGTGGATTCCTTGGGGTTAGTTCAAGTCAAGTGAGTCTTTCTAGATTGACGGCTGAGTCAAGGAAGACGTCACTTGCTTATCGTGTCCGAGACAAATTAGTCTACCTAGATCGACGAAGGAGTCAAGGTAGATAACACTTGTCGAAGACCAAGATTCGTTCGATCGTCTTCCCTAACGATCTCTCGAAACCACCTCGACTTCAACTTCAACCTGTCGTCCGCCCGTCGTCGACCTCAATTGCCGCCACCGTCGACTTCGTCCCCGTTGTTCATCAAATCCTAGCAGATCCTCAATCTTAATCCGACCCTGTGTCATCATTTGGTATCAGAGCCAACGCTAGGTAAAAACGCTCTTCTGTTTAATTTTTACGCTTACGTGTTGAATTCAAGAAAAAAAATTAAATCGGGTTGTTACGGGATCTACTCAAACCGAGGGCGAGAGCCGCTAGATTTTTCTAGGACCGTCATCCCCCGTGCGAGCAAGAACCGTGAGTACCTCCACGCGGTTGGGCGCGGTCGCCGTCTAGGCGCCGCCGGCGTGGCTTGGGTTGGGTGAGAGAAAACCCTAACCCTAACCACCTTGTCTTAACCTTCAAGACAAAATCTTCTTGTTTTGGCAATTAATTATTTGATTTGATTCTGATTCTTATTTTGTTAAGATTTGATATCTTAGGAAATCTTTGGGTGGTTAGGAAGATCTTCTAGTAACCAATTTGGTTAGATTTTAGAGATTTTGTTAGCTTATCTTAGGTAACAAAAAAAAAAAAAAAATTTTTTTTAATTTAATTAATTCCGAATATCTGATTTAATTATTTAAATTTTCGGAATTATTTAAAAAAAAAAGAGGAAATTAGAACGTCTAGCTGAAGAGAAACCCGGCTAGGGCAAAATCCGTTCTAGGCTAGTAGCCTTAAAAGCTGACAGATTTAAGCGGACCCCGGTTAGTAACCGTGAGATGTCCTAGAGCGCACGTCAAGTGGTCCCCGGGCTAGTAGCTCAGGAGGGCCCCGCTCGACAACTTCTTTGGGGGACGACCGGTTGTTTCCCTGAATTTCTGTTCACCATCTTTTGATTTTGTTTGCTGTCATTTCTTTCATTATAATTCAGTTTCTTTCATTGATTGATTGCCCCCTTTTCATGACTTGCTTTACCATTCTGCCTGTGCCTTGCCTTTCTTGTCTTCAACTGCGTAACGTAGGAATATACAGATTACGTTTTTTTTCCTTCGTGTGCTGTTGTTGCTTGTGATTTGCGCAGGTTCAGGAGATGGAAACACCATGGGCATGTGTTGTCAAGAGGTCATTGATCTCGAATGAACAGATTGCTCTACCGTCCCAACGGGAGACAATCTTTCATTCTCGATGTCTAATCAAGAGCGTCGTCTGTAATTTGATCATTGATGGAGGATCTTGCTGCAAAATCAATGATCGCACAGTGGTGGAGCGCCTAGGGTTACCCACAACGGCACATCATCAACCCTACAGCCTGAATTGGCTTAATGTTGACTCGCCGCTACGAGTCACCGAGCAAGCCAAGTTGGTCTTTGCTATTGGCGGGTATACAGATGAGGTTTTGTGTGATGTGCTGCCTATGACTGCTTGTCACCTATTGCTTGGGAGGCCTTGGCAACATGATCGGGGTGTTATGCACAACGGTGTCACAAATGAATACTCGTTCTTTATGCAAGGGAAGCGTTATACACTACTTCCTATGACACCAACCGAAATCACGACGGCACATATGGAGGACGAGCAGCGAAGAGCAGCTAAAGAGAAGGAAAAGAACTTGGCTAAGGCAAAGAAGATGACCTTAGGTCAGAACTCGGGAGCTGGAAACCACATTCTCTTAGCTACTGCTAAGGAGGTTGACACTGCAATCCAGGGAAGTCTTCCTTGTTTCTTACTTGTTCCTACTTATTCTCTGCATACTACTCCAGATACACTTATCTGCCTTTCTCTATTTCGTCGTTGTTGCAGGAATACAAGGATATGTTCCAGGAAGAATCCCCAGGACTGCCACCTGTTCGAGGAATTGAGCATCAAATTGATTTCATCCCGGGAGCGACTCTTCCCAATCGGGTCGCCTACCGTACGAACCCATAAGAAACCAAGGAGCTACAGAGACAGGTGCAAGAGCTCATAGATAAGGGACACGTATGGGAGAGTTTGAGTCCATGCGCAATTCCAGTGATTTTAGTTCCCAAGAAGGACGGGAGTTGGCGTATGTGTATGGACTGTAGAGCCATAAACAACATTACTATCAAGTATCGTCATCCGATCCCCAGATTGGACGATATGTTAGATGAGCTGCACGGAGCCCAAGTGTTTTATAAGATCGATCTGAAAAGTGGGTATCACCAGATAAGGATGGAGGAGGGTGATGAATGGAAGACTGCCTTCAAAACGAAGTACGGACTGTACGAATGGATGGTAATTCCCTTCGGTCTAACCAACGCTCCTAGTACTTTCATGCGTCTAATGAATCATGCTTTATGTACATTTCTAGGAAAGTTTGTAGTAGTCTACTTTGATGACATTCTTATCTATAGTCCATTTGTTAGTGAGCATGCAAAACATCTTCGTCAGGTACTAGAGGTCCTCCGAAAAGAGAAACTTTATGCTAACCTAAAGAAATGTGAGTTTTGTTCGGACCATGTTGTGTTTCTTGGATTTGTGGTTTGCAGCACAGGTCTAAAGGTCGATGAGGAGAAAGTTAAGACTATCTAGGACTGGCCAACACCGACAACTCAGACTCAAGTCCGGAGCTTTTTAGGTTTGGCCAGTTTCTACCGAAGGTTTGTGAAGGATTTCAGCTCCATTGCCATGCCACTGACGGAGCTGACCAAAACAAAGACCATTTTTCACTGGGGAGAGCCACAGGAGGCTGCCTTACGGATTTCAAGGACAACCTGACTCACTCACCATTGCTGATACTCCCAGACTTCAGCAAAACCTTTGAGATTGAGTGTGACGCTTCAGGAATAGGGTTGGGGGGAGTATTGATGCAAGAAAGCAAGCCCATAGCCTACTTTAGCGAAAAGTTGAGTGGTGCTGAAATCAACTACCCGACCTATGACAAGGAACTGTATGCTCTGGTCAGGTGCCTTCATACTTAGCAACATTACCTCCTTCCAAAAGAGTTTGTCATACACTCTGATCACGAAGCATTGAAGTATCTCAAGGGTCAGAGCAAACTGAACAAGCGACATGCCAAGTGGGTAGAGTTTATCGAGACATTCCCTTATGTCATCCGTCACAAGAAGGGGAAGGACAACGTCGTAGCTGATGCACTATCTCGTAGGTATTCTCTGTTATCTTCCCTTGATGCTAGAATGTTAGGATTCTCTTTCATGCGTAACTTGTATGTTTTGGATGATGATTTTAAGGATAAGTTTGATGCATGCCAAGTTCGGGGTGGGGTAGACAAGTACTATTTGCATGATGGGTATTTATTCAAGGGATCCAAGTTTTGTATTCCAAAAGGATCATCACGTAGACTCTTTATACAGGAAGCCCACGGAGGGGGGCTTATGGGGCATTTTGGTATTGACAAGACTCTAGGAACCCTTAAGGAACATTTTTACTGGCCAAACATGCAAAGAAATGTTACTCATTTTTGTGCTTCTTGTGTTGTCTGCCTAAGGGCTAAGTCTAAGCTGAACCCTAACGGCCTCTACACACCTCTACCTATACCGAGTAATCCCTGGGAAGATGTCTCCATGGATTTTGTCTTGGGATTACCTCGGTCTAAGAGAGGGAGGGATTCCATTTTTGTAGTGGTTGACAGGTTTTCTAAAATGGCTCATTCTATTGCTTGTTGCAAAACTGATGATGCTTCACATGTAGCCGATCTCTTCTTCGAAGGAGTAGTTCGACTACATGGGGTGCCCAAAACCATAGTGTCTGATAGGGATGCCAAATTTCTAAGCTACTTCTGGAAAACTCTTTGGTCTAAGATGGGTACAAAGTTGTTGTTTTCTACCTCTTGCCACCCTCAAACAGATGGACAAACTGAGGTGGTTAATAGAACTCTTGGTGCTTTACTGCGTTCATTGTTAAGTACTAACCTCAGTAAATGGGAAGAATGCTTGCCTTTTGTTGAATTTTCTTATAACAGGGCCATACACTCAGCAGCAAAGAAGACACCCTTCGAGGTAGTGTACGGACGAAATCCTCTTACACCTCTAGATATGATTCCGTACACTATCAAGGAGCGAGAGAGCCAAGAAGGTTTGGATCAAGCGGATCACATAAGAGATCTTCACCAGAGCACCCGCGATCGTCTGGAGACCAGAACAACTCAGTATAATAAACAAGCGAACAAAGGGCGCAAGGAGCTGCTTCTAAAGCCAGGGGATCTCGTGTGGGTTCATCTGCGAAAAGATCGTTTCCCTAAACAGCGGAACTCCAAACTCAAGCCTCGAGGAGATGGACCTTTTGAAGTGCTCGAAAAGATCAATGACAATGCTTACAAGATAGACCTCCTAGGTACGTACGAAGTCCATAATGTTTTTAATATGTCAGACCTTTCTCCTTTTCTTGTAGATGAGTTGGAGGACGATTTACCCATGGATCCGAGGTCGAATCCTTTTCAAGAGAGGGAGGATGATGTAAGTACACCTATACTTACTCAAGGAACTAGCTCAGACATACCAGGACCACCGATGACACGCGCTAGACGTCGGGCTGAGGAAGATGAGGATTCAGACAGATCGGGAGCCATTACTCGGAGTCGAGCCAATCAGTTGTTGATCGCCTTACGAAAGGGAATGCATATCATGGAGAGTACGGGGCAAGGGAGAGAAGAGTATGTCATGTTGATTCAAGCAGAAGAGGAGCAACCGAGATGCATGGAGAAGAAGAGGTCGGCCGACCATGAAGAGAAGAGAAGGAATTGGGCCCAAGGCCCAATTTGAGTTGGACTTTTCCCTTTGGAGTATTTGCTATTTTCAAGAGTATAAATAGATAAGTTTCTAGGGTTTTTAGGCAGATTAGACAAATTGAGAATTGAGATTACGTTTTAGTTTTGACGTTGCTTTGACGTCTTTTAGCTGTAGTTTTGGATCATATTGAATTGCAAGAAGCCAACGCTTGGTTTGATATTATCCTGTGAGTTCGATCTGCGTTTATTCATAACTCGACCTCCAAACCTTGAAAGAACCCTAGAAGGATTCCTTGGGGTTAGTTCAAGTCAAGTGAGTCTTTCTAGATTGACGGCTGAGTCAAGGAAGACGTCACTTGCTTATCGTGTCCGAGACAAATTAGTCTACCTAGATCGACGAAGGAGTCAAGGTAGATAACACTTGTCGAAGACCAAGATTCATTCGATCGTCTTCCCTAACGATCTCTCGAAACCACCTCGACTTCAACTTCAACCTGTCGTCCGCCCGTCGTCGACCTCAATTGCCGCCACCGTCGACTTCGTCCCCGTTGTTCATCAAATCCTAGCAGATCCTCAATCTTAATCCGACCCTGTGTCATCATTTGGTATCAGAGCCAACGCTAGGTAAAAACGCTCTTCTGTTTAATTTTTACGCTTACGTGTTGAATTCAAGAAAAAAAAATTAAACCGGGTTGTTACGGGATCTACTCAAACCGAGGGCGAGAGCCGCTAGATTTTTCTAGGACCGTCATCCCCCGTGCGAGCAAGAACCGTGAGTACCTCCACGCGGTTGGGCGCGGTCGCCGTCTAGGCGCCGCCGGCGTGGCTTGGGTTGGGTGAGAGAAAACCCTAACCCTAACCACCTTGTCTTAACCTTCAAGACAAAATCTTCTTGTTTTGGCAATTAATTATTTGATTTGATTCTGATTCTTATTTTGTTAAGATTTGATATCTTAGGAAATCTTTGGGTGGTTAGGAAGATCTTCTAGTAACCAATTTGGTTAGATTTTAGAGATTTTGTTAGCTTATCTTAGGTAACAAACTAGTCTACCTAGATCGACGAAGGAGTCAAGGTAGATAACACTTGTCGAAGACCAAGATTCATTCGATCGTCTGCCCCAACGATCTCTCAAAACCACCTCGACTTCAACTTCAACCTGTCGTCCGCCCGCCGTCGACCTCAACTTCCGCCATCGTCGACTTCGTCCCCGTTGTTCATCAAATCCTAGCAGATCCTCAATCTTAATCCGACCCTGTGTCATCAATGCCTCTGGTGGGGACAAAATCACTAGTAAGCTCTCCATTCCTGAGGAGACGCATTGACGGACTCTGAATGCAAGCCGCAATCCACTCCTTCCAACACAGAGGCAGACCAGCATCCCCAATCGTGTCTAAGATGAAGTCCCAATGTAAGCGATCATAGGCCTTTTCCAAATCCAGTTTCAGAATCATCCATTTCTTCCCACTCTGCTTCTTTCTCACGGAATGAATGACTTCTTGCATAAGGACCACATTATCCGTGATGGAGCGCCCCGGGATGAAACTATTTTGCGTAGGACCCACTAAGGACGTCATTAGAGGCTTGATATGGTTTGCCAGCATTTTAGTGATAATCTTATAGAGGACGTTGCACAAACTGATTGGGCGGAACTGGTGAATAAACTCCGGCTTCTCCACTTTACCAATAAGTGCAATAATAGTGTCATTCACACCCTCGGGCACTTTCTTCTGATCAAAGAAGTCGGTAACAAATCTCATCACCGAGTCTTTAACGTTAGCCCAAAAAGTCTTAAAGAAAACCGGTTGGAATCCGTCAATACCCGGAGCCTTGTAGGAACCCATGCCTTTCACTGCAGCCCATACCTCAGCTTCAGTAACCTAGCTCCCCATTCTACTCTTCTCAACCTCATGCAAAATAGGAAAGCCCCCGGAGGGAAACTGGATAAACTGCATCTCACTGTCATGGATAGTATACAGGTTCCAAAAAAAGTCCAAAGCCAGGTTCTCAAGATCAGATTGCTCTGTAACCCAGGTCTCATCAGTCATCTTCAGTTCCAAAATTCTGTTTTTCCTACGCCTGATAACAGTGCTAAGATGGAAGAACTTCGAGTTTTTATCCCCTAATTCAATCCATGTAAGCCGTGATTTCTGAAACCACAAGGTTTCCTCCTGATGCAGAGTAAGGTCGAATTCAGAAGTTAGAGAACGGTGCAGATTGATGAGTCCTTGGTGATTACGGGCTTCCATCGCTTTTTGCACCCCAGCAATCCGAGCAAGCAGTTGAGATTTACGATGATGGATGTTCCCGAAGACTCTTTGGTTCCAAATAAGCAAATCTTCTTTAAGAGCATCCAGAGCTTTAAAGGCTTCAGAATCTGAGTCCCAGTTTTCTCCCACGAACTCTAAAAACTTTGGGTGGAGAATCCATGAAGCCTCAAATTTGAAGGGACGTCTGAGGGGATCCAGATCCGTCGAGGGGTCAAGGCGGAGAAGGAGCGGATTGTGATCAGAAGATATAGCCGGAAGGTGTCTCACCGAACCCTCATCCCAAGTGAGTCTTCCTGGGAGATTAGTCAAGCCCGGGTCAAGGCGCTTTTAGACTCTGGTAGATTCTGAAATCCCTCGAGACCAAGTGAACTTTGGACCCGAGAACCCCATGTCTATATATCAACTCGAGGTCATTGATCCAGTCTTGGAAAACAGAGGAGTCTGGGGACAAGATACTAGGACCACCGATACGTTCTGAAAAGGATTGAATACAATTCAAATTGCCTCCAATGAATAAAGGCACCGAAATATTCTTAACCACCTCTTTCAGATCCTTCCAGAACTTCACCCGAAGCGACGAAATGGGAGGGCCATAGGCTGCGATGATATGAACAAGACCTCTTTCCATCGAAACCTGGGCATGAATAAAGTCATCCTGCACTGTAAGAATATCAATCTGAATCAACTCATCATTCCAGAGTAACCAGACACCTCCCGAAAAGCCCGAAGCTTCTACCCGAATCCAATTCTTGAACGGTAATCTGTTACAGACTTCTTGAGCTTTCTCTCCAGAGATCCGAGGCTCAAAGATAGCAAGCAAATCAATCTTGTGACATCTAGAGTAGTATTGGCAAGCTCGCTGAAGACCCTTCTTCCAAGCTCCCTGCACATTCCAAAAAAGGCAATTCATTAAAAACTAATTTAAGAAAGGGACAAAAAACAGGAACTAGCAACCTGATCATTGACGAGAGCTCTCAGTAGAGATCATGATCTCTCCGTTTGAATGCTCATTCCCCCTTGGATCCACATCATCCTGGGCTACCTCCATAGTATCAAATTCGGGATCCATACTAGACTTCCCATCCGGTCCAGTTTCCCCAACTTGCGGTCCAGGATCAATGGAAATAGGGGGCTTGTCTTGTTTGTCTGATGTCTGTGCTAATGTGATTGGGCTCTCACCGTTCCTAGACAAGACCACCGATTTCTGAGTAATAATCATCGGCCCATTAGTCTTAGTAGAAGGAAAAGGTCCAGCTTGGTTGTTGGCCCTTGCTCTCTTCCCTAACCCAATATATTCTTGGGCTGGTATTTAAGCCCCCCTTCAATAACAACTTCTTTACCCTTGTTTGCCTTAGAGAAACGTCGAAACGTGGAAGACCTAGGATAGGATTTCTGGCCGGCTCTGAATCTGATTTGTCTTTTTGCTTGCTTGGAAAGCATATTGTAGAGTTTGCTTCCCTTTTGTCTAATTTGACCGAGCGTTTCCAGAAGGTGGATACTGTACCCCTTTCTGTGCAATGGGAACATTACCCATGCGCACTACTTCTATACCCGCCTCCTTAGAGCTACCCGCCATATCCAAATTTCCCATCTCCTCAGAAAAAAATTTCTCTTCATGCTCTTCCTTAGTCATGCTAGCAAATGTGGAAAAACGGTTGCCAGTACTGCGCTGCCCACCTCCCTGTTTTCTCTGATTCGAACATGCGGTCCTTGCCCTGTTTTTGGTGTTTCCATATTTGACAACTGACCAGCTGCCAATATAGTCGTTATCACCCGGCTTCTCCGACATCTGATCACCGGAGACACTCGTCGGCGAGATTGGTTTTCTTGTTGACAATAATGGTCCCGTAGGCGGTGGAGCTTTCCCCAACACCGGACATTCTCCAGCTTCGTGTCCCTGCTTCCTGCATCCTCCACAGATCACCCATATGCCTTCATATTCCACCATGATGGTCTCACCATTCACAAGAATTGCTCCCTTCAGAGGGTTCCGAAGATTCAGTTCCATGCACACTCTTGCGAATTTCCGTCTAGTAGCCATGGTGGTGTTCTTGTCCACTTTAATGGGTTTTCCTATGTTGGACGCAATTTTGCAAATCACTCCTTCATCGTAGAGGATGACCGGAAGATTCGAGAACCGCACCCACGCGCATATGGATTGGATCGAGTCGTTTGATGGATTAAAAGCAGGGTCCCAGTTTCTAACCATGACACAGTTGCCAAAGATTGTCCACGGACCCCCTGTTAGGGCACTAAGATAATCTTGTTCAAGCTCGAACCTCACAATGGAATACTCCATAGCCACATCAACTATGACGAACTTACCCAAGGGATTCCACATTTCCTTTAGCTTCCTTTCCTGCGTTTGAAAAGCTACTCTAGCCCCCGGATAATCTAGTTCTTCCAAGCTTTTACAAGACAATCCATAACCTCATGCCCTATAACCACGGAAGGAATGCCATCTTCACCATCCGGGAACACAATCGTGATATGTTTCTCAATAAATTCAGCCTTTTCTTTGTCTTGTTGAGCACCCGACAGTCCTTGACTCAGTTTCTGAAGGAACGACGACCCTTGCCCTTGAGTCTGAATACCCCCATCAGAAGCCACTATAATCCCACCCGAAGAACCAGCCACCGGGGGAGCACTAACGCTCTGTTTTGAGGCAGTAGGCAGAGGGGGAAAGGCCTCAGCTTCGATTCTCTCTTTACCCAAAGTCACCTGTGTAGTTGTCTGTTGCTCCGGCGGGGGATGTGTGCCCGAAGCGATGTCTTGCATTGGAACGTCAGTGGAGGCCACCAACGTGGACATAACCAACGAACGGCGCGGCGCGGAAAAAGCTTGAGTAGTCTAGGGTTTTGCTCCGCCCCTTTCTCTGTTCTCTATTCGGGCCGCTCTTTTCTCCGTCTCGCTCTCCGTACCGTTTTCTGGCAAAATGATGATTATTATTATTAAGCTAGCATTATCTAGGCATAACAATAACGTATTACCTGATTCAAATATCAGGAATCTAAGGAGCTATCTACAGTCACATGGTTGTCATCCAACCATGTTGTCCTTTTTTCGGATCGTCCAAAGGAATGATCAGGAACTGCCATCGCCTTGAAGCATGAAGCCTCAATTCTTGCATGTTACCCAAAAAAAAACATAAAAAGATATTGTTCTTTGTATTTGGGAAACATATATATATATATATATGTGTGTGTCTATAGTACTACATACATAACATGGTGGCATGGTGCACGTGAATAAATTATGCATATAATTAATTAATAAAATAAGTATTCCTCCGTTTTAAAAAGAATATCATTCTAGCTAATGTTTGGTGTTCCATAATGTTTGTCATTTGAGCATCTTTTGCATTTATATATATCCTTCTAGTTTTTAGCAAATCTTAATAAATTGAGAGATTGTTGATAGTAATAGCTTTGAAAATATAACAAAATGCGATATTAAATAGGGACATATTTGTACATTTGTTTGGTCATCCACAATGGAGATACCCAATTTAAAGTTGTTATGCTATTTTTTATTTTTCTTTCCCCCACATCAGCACAAGCAACTCTATACTTATTTTTTCCACAATGGAGAAATCAATCTAAAATTTCTTTAATTGTCATGCTTACATCACTTAATAACCATGTTGCACGGACACGGACACGGTTTCCGACACGGGACACGACAGGACACCGGGACACGGCGAATCTAAAATATACAAGAATTGGACACGGCGGGACACGACGGAACATTTTAATATTATATATCATTTTAAAGCTATTGTAATGAAGATCACATTAATATTACTAAGGGATGCGGAGGTGCCGAAGAAAGGACGACGAAGAAAGGGCGGTGAAGGCAAAGAAGATGGCGGGTTTGAAGAGTCAACAACGATAATTAGGCTACATTTCTCCTTTCTTTTTTAATTAAATAATAAAATAAATAAATTTGTATTTTTTACTAATTAAAACGCAGTTTCGCGTGTCCAAGCCGTGTCCAAATCGTTTACCGCCGTGTCTGAATCTTTGACCGCCGTATCCATAACGTTGACCGTGTCCGACACGGTCAACGGCCTTGTCCTGTCGTGTACGGCCGTGTCCAAGTGTCCTGGTGTGTCCGACACGGGCCTTCAACATCTGAGGGTGTGTCCGTGCATCATAGCTTAATAATTATATATACACACCATTAGACCTGGGAAACGGGTCGGGTGGGTCGGGTTCGGGTCAGAGTACATCGGGTTTAGTATATTTCGGGTCGGGTCATTTCAGGTTTAAAATTTACCGGGTCAAAACAGGTCGGGTTACGACGGGTTTATCTCCGGTTCGGATCAACCCATCGGGTCTGATTGCGCACTTTTTTTTATTCCTTTTTATACTTATGCATAGTTTTGAGCCTCGTTTTGTGTGAGCGGGACCTTATTGTGATTTTATATGCCTAATAAGACTAAGTTTTATAAATTTTTTAGACATAATAATACAGCAATGTTGTTGACCATAAATATTGCGACAAGTTAGAGAGTAATGACCAGTTTAATGTTTAGAAAGGAGGAATTACATGAAAATGAGGAAGTTTTGATTGAGATTTACACACATGGTCAAATATCTCTAAAAGGCATTGAAACCAAATTTCATTCCATTCCGACATCGTTTTGGCGTCGTTTTGCCAAATTGGGCCTTAAGCCCATTTAAAGCCTTTTAGCGTTCATTTACGCATAGTATAGTAACATATATGTGTATATAAGGTTGGTACAACCGTATAAGTTGTTACCTCCTTACAATTCAATTTGGGTATGTTTTCTTGATTGGGCCTTCAAAATTTAAAGCCCATAATAAGTAAAACAATATATTATTTAAGCCCAATCAACCTAATTTTTATTTTTTAAGTCCGTTTTTATAAACCGTATTTATAACATAGCAGCAAAATATCATTTTTTTCCTATCATTTTTTCGATTTTTTTCATATTTCTTTCCTATTTTTATTTTCTAGTTGTTTTTTGGTATGACCCAACGGGTTGACCCGACCCAACCCATTTTTGACCCAGCAAAATGTCGGGTCATTAGGTCGGGTAAAAATCGGGTTTCGGGTTTAATTTAACGGGTTAAGAGCGCAAAAAATCGGGCAGGTTCGGATCGGGTTTGCGGGTCGGGTCATATTTTCCCAGGTCTACACAACATCAACTATTTTAGAAATAAAAGAAAAAACATTAATTGTTAACACTTCACATTTCGTCATAGAAATGGGTTCTTAAATAAGAAACTGCTCAATAATCAAAGCAAGTTTCTTCTGTCTGACAATTTATTTAACTTTATTTTTTTATTTTAAGTTTAAGAAACTTGAAAGATCTTCCTCATGGATACTCTTATTCTTCTTAATATGTCTTCTTTATGTAGTAGACTAAAATGACATTCTTTTTAGAAGGGACGGAGTATATTTTTTGGGTGGAGATGTGGGCGATATAGGTTAAATGCACGCATGTAAATGCTCATAAATAAGCATAAGGGAATGAATAATTGAGTAGCACCACGCTTTCTATTTATGGTAACTAGATACGTGTTTCGCGCTCCGCGCGAGAAAATTACAGATTTTCATCTGTAATTAATGTTGTTACGTATTATTTTTTAATATATTTGTTATTGTTATCAAATTTGTTAATATTGTAATTATAAGTATTTTATTAGCTTTTATGTATATAAGATGAGATAAGATTTTACTTAATCTCAAGACCTCTTGATTATTTTCATCAACAAAAGTGACCTAATAACATAAGTTGTTATTAAGAGAATATAATTTGTCGCGAGAATATTTTAAAGCAGATTTAAAAAAGGTGATGCTAATCGCACTCGTTTTTTATTTTAAAAAAAGGTGAACTTACATGTAGTTTTCACAGCCTTATGAAAAAAATCACGGTATTTACATCAAATTATGAGAACACTCGTTTTTAATTGGACGTGGATGCTGAAATATGCTTCAACTTTACTCTGCAAAGAGCTACCGAGAAGAGTGATTTGTTAGAACTTAGAATTGAAATCAAAGCCCATTAATATGGCCCAAACTAAGACATAAACAAAGTTCATTAATATATTTCTTTCATTATAAACCATTTATTGTTAGGGAGTGGACCATATCAAGTACATTAATTATGCATCAATCATTATTCGGTACCAATTTTATTCAATTCCGACAATACTCAGCCATCTTTTATATAGATAATATAAGAGGCATGAAATATATGTTCCAAGCCTACTCACGTAATTAGAATGATATACATACACCTATACATAATGCAAAAAATAAAAAATCGTACCAACACAAAGTCTATGTAAAGGATCGGATAAGGATCTCAAAAGAATTGTGCTACTATGCATGCATCTTTTTTTTGGTCATCTAGTACTATGCATGCATCTGCTATACGGTCTTATCCATTTGTTTGTAACATGTCCGGTCAATTAACTAACCGAACTTATTATTTAAAACATACTTAGCTTGGATTTATATTAGTCTTGCTAATTAAGTTAGTTACTAGATCAAACTCTCATATTTATATAGCTGCATTGTTAGTTTATATTAGTATGATTTATATTTAGAGTTGTAAAAAAATGACCGAATCCGGAAAACCGACCTGACTGACTTGCATTTAAATCCGATCTGACCGGACCGAAAACCTGAATAATTAACAGAACTTGAAGCAACCTAGAATAGATTTACCGAACTCGACCGACCCGTAACCTGGCCGAAGGTACCCGAAAAATAATATAAAAATATTATTTTAGTGTTAATACTACTAATTGCATTAAAATAATTAAATATAATATTATTTTAGTAATTTATTTTAGTTATTAAGGTATTGTTTAATTTACTTCTAATAATTTAATAATAAATATAATTTTTTAAAATGATGTTATAAACCTGTTGGTTAACCCGAACCACCCGCTAACCTGTAATGACTCGACCCTACTTGACCTGTTATCCGAATTAATCGAACCCGTTCTCAACCCGAACCCGAAATGAACGAACTCGAATCCGACTTGACCGACCCGATTGACACCTCTATATATATCTGTGAAGATAAAGACTAGGCCCAATAATTAAAGATCGGGCCTGTTAGGATTAATGGGCCATATTAGATTTATGCGTTATCCATTTTTTCGTATGTTCTTTTTCCTCTTTCCTTCTTCCATATTTAAGGTATGCTAATTGATGATATATTTACATGGCCTCTTCAAGTTTCCCACTTCCCATCTCCTTCTTCTTTCCTCTTCAATTTTCATTTCCTGTAGTGATTGCTTCTGCAGTTATGGCTAGCGTTGAAACGCCTTCGTCCCGCCGAGTCAATGAGCAGAACGACTGTTGGTATGCTTCTTCGTCTGTTTTTCTTTCCATCATCGTCCTTCATTGTTGTTACCCCTTCGACCTTCAATTCTGTGTTTCTGATATAAATTAGGGTTGTCCACTGCACTACCCCAGAATCGTCGTCTCCTTCTGGCAGCCTCTTCCTCCGCACAGTCCACTTTCTTTCTCTCTTCTCCTCCCCCGCCATCGCTACCACAGTCCGATGTTATTCTTCGTCCGAAGCTTCTCCAAGCCAGCGCCGAAAACGGCCAGAGTACATCCGGATCCCAAATACGTCCAGATTTTCGAAACGACTCTCTGCGATGGCGAGCCATTGCCTGCGCCGCCATGACTCCGCAACAGAAGCTCGAAATCGCGCGCCAGCTCACTCGCTTAGGTGTGGACATCACCGAGGCTGGATTTCCTACTTTCTCTTTTCCTCCCTTATTGCCCACCATTGTTCGATTAAAGGTCTGAAAGAGAAATTGAAAACCTTGCTCTTTTCAGAGCAAACAATTTAACAAATCTGTCTCAGCCAGGCTAAAAGTTTTGTAAGTTTTCAACAACTTCTAGAGTTTAATTGAAAGCCTTTCTTTTGGTTTGTTCCCTTGCCTTTAGCTGCCTGCGTTTCTATCCCCATAATCTAGGATTTGCAAAGCTTTTTTCCTTTATCCATTGAAGACAAAGATGGTGAGCCTGAAAGCGGCTACCCTGCATACCTTCGAACGAAGTTCATAACAAGCTAGCTTCAGCGAATTGACATGTGAAGGTATGTTTTTTTTTAAACTCTGACGATTCATCAATTAGTCTCTCTTCCGACTCCCTTTGCGTACTAATCTCTTTGCTTAAAAATGTGGGGTAATAAATTTTGCAGGTTTCTCTGTATTGATCGAGTAGGTGAATTGATGACTAAATAAATGGAAGGAGGTCATAGCAAGAGTCCGTACTCAGCATGAGATATGTGGATTCTTTGGTGTGATGAAATTCAATAATTCTTGGTATTTGTTGTATCTCGTTGTCAATTATTTATACATGTTCTTATCTTGATTTTCCATATACATTTATGTTGCAAGCCTTACATGCATCCATCATTTTTATCCTCTATGAGTTCTATTAAAAACTGTTTTTAGTTCTAGAGGTCTATTGAAAACTGTTCTTTAGTTCTAACATACATTTCAAACATTTATATAGTCATAAACTCACAGGTGAACATGCTTTTGTCTATTTTTCTGTTCTTACATATTCCTACAGTATTATTTGGCTGAAATTTTCTTGGTTTTCCATATGTACCAGTAGTACTTACTATGTTTGTCAAGTGATGATGGTTGGTCTAAGGATGTGAGCAACAACATTGTTTCATGGGAGGAACTTGATGGGTAAGTGTCGTGTTTACATGTTTTCAATTCTTAAAACAATAATGTATGTGTTTCATTTCATTTATACTTTCTCTTGATGTTTGTCATTTCATAGTGGTTCTATTGTTCTATATGTTTGCAGTTTTTTGTTAGAGCATATAAAGGTGGACTAGAAAAGGCTTTGCCGTATTGGAAGCATTAACAATTAGTCAGAGAAAGCATCCAGTCTAGGTGTATATCTTTCTTGATGTTCTCTGTAACACTAATATGATCAGTTCTTTCATGTGACCGATCAAGTTTTTTCATAATTGAACAGAAACAAACCTGAGAATGTTCAAAGTTATGCTTCTGCTGAAACTGATCCTGTGCCAGAACAAGTTCATACTCAACCTGCACATCTCTCAAGAAGACAAGGTAGTAACATATTTCACAAGTTTTCTGATACGCTGCACTTTGTATAGCGTAACTAGGGGTTATTACATTAGTTTAGGAGTATTATCATATGTGTTTCGAGTCATTATTATGTTCTGAGATATTTATTAAGAAGTGAAGAAATAAAGATCAGAACCGAAGAAGAAGAGATCAAAGATTGAAGACTTGAAGATATTCTGCGGAGCAGCGGCGATCGCCACCATAACTATGGCGATCGCCATTCTACAAAAGGAGAGTTATATGAGTTCGAGAGAGCATGGCGATCGCCATGACTCTACGGCGATCGCCATGGGGTGACAGAGGCTACGGCAGAGCTTTATATGAAGATGGTGATCGCCAGGCATCTATGGCGATCGCCACAACAAGGCCGAAGATATTCCGGACTTTCCTTATTTTCCTTTGTTTTTATTTCTTTTATTATATTTCTTATTTTCCTTATTAGTTTTAGGATATTTATCTTTTACCATATATTTTTAGGGTTAGTTCTCTATTTAAGAACCCTAGTTTCTTGCTTTCTATTATCATTTTTTCCATCAGACAATTTAGTTCTGCAACCATGAGCAGGAACTAATCTCCATTGTTTTACTTAGCGGTTGAAACCTTCAGTTATTAAGTTGTGAGATTTCTAAACTCTTGTTCTTTTCCTATGGGTTTGTATTAATTCTCTTGTTCTTCATCTATTGATTTCTATTAGTTTTGCTAGCTTGATCACCTAGTTTGATTGATAGTTTTCTATTGCTAGACTAGGAATATACGGTGGAATTCCTTGTCATTGTAGCATTCATATCTGCATGATCTGGTAGTTGATTGCTTTTATGAAAGAGAATTGATTGCATGTTAATACTTGACGGTTGTAAGTTATTGCATGCATCCTTATGATTCATGTGCCCTTTGCTGCTATTTCATCTAATCTTGAGAGGTTTCCCTGATTGTTGAATAGTAAGTATTATCAGGACCGATTGGCCTGCTGATATATTAAAGATTGGAATAGGAACATTCCATAGGATTGAATAGAACTTGAGATAAATCTATGATCAACTTGATTGACTGTTGTGTGGATACTTGCTAGGTGAAACCCCTTCTCATCATATTCTCACCCAAACTCCCTTTGTTTGATACTTGTTACTTTTGTGTTTCATACAATCAAAACCCCCCCTGGTTACTTGTTACTTGTTCACTAGTTGATATTTCACTTGACTGCATTGATTTGGTGTTTTGATTCCCTTGGGTTCGACCTCTACTTACTTGCTATACTCTAGTTAGTGTTTAGAGTTTATTTCTTTGATTTGGCACTACGACTTTAGCCTCATCATTTTCTTAGGTCATTCAACTAAGCATATTGTTTAACTTTTTTTTGCTGCAAATAGATTCTCATGTTGTTTTAGCTATTTTTGGAATGTGTTGGAAAATGATGAAAGCCAAATGTGTGCGGATTCTCGAGTATCTCTTGATGACATGGACGCATTATCGAGTCCCCGTGAAATATACAGAGAATGGATAAATGCTCAACAAAAGAAGGGGAATGTACGATTTTCTCATGATGGAAGGAAGAGACCCTATATTTCTCAGAAAGAACTACTGGTACAAATTAACAGAACTGCTACTATACTGATAGGATATTTGAGAAATCACTTTCTACAAAAGTAACCAATGAGCATCTCATATAATGTTTCATGAGTCATGACATGTACATCGTCACTATTCAAGTCTCTGTTGCTAAATTGCTAATGAAAGATGGCATGTAATTGTTGAGTACTTGGATTCCTTCATTTTGTCAGATCAAAACTCCACCAAATTGGATTGTATTTGGCTAATGTATGAGGAGTTTCTGTCTTTTGGTCAGATTACATCAAGAAAATGTCTCTCTCATAGTCATCTCTTGAGTTGTTTATAACTATGAACTTAGTGCAGTTGATTCGAGGATTAGATCAGTTTGCTTTTAATCATGTCAACTGTTGCTCTTTCGCTCATCTATAATATGATTTGCTTTATTACAGGATGCCGCCCTTTCACAATGTTGTGGACTCATGTGTCTAATCCCTCCTCTCTTTCCACGATCATCTTACTCATCCCAATATGTTTTATTCTGAAAGGTATGTTTGATTTTTTGTTTGATTATCTGTATTAAACTTTTTATGTTGCCGTCTTCTTTTTTTGTTGCTTTTCATACTATTCTTTACTCTCTCTTTTCAGAATTTTCTGCTTCTTGGGAGGGTTTTAACTGGAGATTGATTGTCTTGAATCAAAGGAAATGTCTTTACCATTGAGGATCGCAAGTAAAGTTAGTTTTATTTGATCCAATATTAGCGATTCTTTAGTAACTTTGACATATTTCTTGCCCTACTAATATCGGCAACCCACTAATAGCAAGGCAAATAAGCTGGACCAACCACATATATGTATCATGAACATATTTGTACATAAACATAAACGTAAGAATTGGACTAATTCAAATTATGCAACCCAACACCGAAAACAAATCAATTACAAAAAACATGAACAAGACCACACAAAAAAACACAGTTGAACATAACATCGTACAAAACAAAGCAACTTCCCTTTTTATCTATTAGGGACTCCCTACGTGACATTATATAAGATTCATTTGATCTCGGTCCAGATGTGTGTTTTGTTTTTCATTACTATCTGTAATTGTTTATGAGTAAAAACTATACAAATTATGATATTGTTAAAGTAGTTATTCAGACAAATCAAACAAGCCTATATGACATATTTTCCGTTACATATTAGAAGCCTACATGTCAAAACCAATATAGAAAGATTCAAAATAGATGGAATCATATATTAAGATCCACATATATAGAGTCCTTGCCCTTTGACATTACAAGACTACAAAAAACCATATAAAGAAAATAAACAAAAGAAAATACATCATTTAGTAATAGGCAAATAAGCATATAAGGGAAAACAACGAACCAAACAAAACGTTGAGATTCAGGAAAAACGTAACCGAAGTGTAAGTCTTACAACGCGGGTGGCCGTTAATGATATTAAATGAAAGATAATAAAAAAGTACCCGTTTCATACCCGCGCGAAGCGCGGGTTTCCGAGTCTAGTTTTATTGAAAAACCTTTGTAAACAACCTACTGCAAACAATCCTCCAATATATGAGCAAAAAGTGTATACAACAACTCCATTTATCAGATCTCCTATTTGACAAACTGCAAAACACAAAAGGTTTACTGCCATACTCCAAAAAAATCAACCCTACCATTCCTCACGATCTCCCAATGGCGTCTCCCAACCCCCTCGTCCTCCCAACAGTTACCCAAAAGACAATGTTGCCTCGAGCCTGGTTTCTGCTCTCAAACCACCGGATGGGACCGTTTCTGGCAACGCTTCCTTGCTTGGCAAACAGAATGACTGTGGAATTACTTCCAATGATAACGGAATCGCAACCGATACTCTGTCGGGCGACGATGCGACAAAATCTTTATGATGCCATGTTTCGGTTATCAGAAGTTGTAATGTCTTTTTCCATCGCCAGTAATTCTATGAATTCACCTATATTCGGAGACCTTCTTCAATCTTTGTTTCCTATGAAGAACATCAGCATCATGTTTTGGAACACTCGAGGTGCAGGTGGCACCAGATTCTCTGAGGCTATTAGAGAATTAAACCGTATTCATAGACCCAGTGTACTTGCTCTTGTTGAAACTCGAATCAGCGGCGTTCGTGCGGATCAGGTCTGTCGTCAGCTCGGTTTTGATGGCATGCTTCGTGTGGATGCGGTGGGTTTTGTTGGCGGCATCTGGCTTCTTTGGCATTCTGTCGAAGTAATGGTATCTCCGATCACCCTTGATCAACAACACATAACTGTTGAGATTTTCAGACGAGGTGAGGACCCATGGCTACTGTCAGCTATCTATGCCTCCCCTAACTCTCATAGGAGACTTCAATTGTGGAATGACTTGGGTAATTTTGCTCGTTGGAACAATAAGCCATGGGTTCTTGGAGGTGACTTCAATGCAACTTTGGATTCCTCTGAATGGACGTACAATTCAGAAGCAACGACCCGGTCTTCCATTGAGTTTCGTCAGTGGGTGGATGACACTCATCTCGTGGATCTTGGTTACTCGGGTCCTAACTTCACTTGGTTTAGGGGAGTTTCTAATCGCACTTTCAAGGCCAGTCGACTTGATAGAGGTCTTTGCTCCGACTCTTGACGCCTTCGTTTCCCAGAGGCTGTCATTCATCACCTAACGGCTACGCACTCTAATCACTCTCCCCTTCTCTTGAGCCTTGAGCACACGGCTACTGCTGATCCAGTTGATAGGCCCTTTCGCTTCCAAGGTGTGTGGCTCTCACATGAGTCTTTTCATGGCACGCTGCAGTCTCTCTGGACCAACTCATGCACTCTCCAACCTGCTTTGACCAAATTAGTGATTGATCTCTCGTCCTGGAATCGGAGAATTTTTGCAATATTTTTCATCGCAAGAAAAAGTCGAGGGCTCGTCTAGAAGGAGCGAGACGTAAACTGGCCATCTCCCCGTCCCAGTGGCTCATATCTCTTGAACGTCAGTTATGCAGTGACTTAGAGGTTGTTCTTCATCAGGAACAAGTGTTATGGTTTCAAAAGTCCCGTGCAAATTTTTTCCTTGATGGCGATCGTAACACGAGGTATTTTCACCTCTCCACTATAGTTCGTCGACGAGCTAATAAAATTACTACCCTGCAAGATGATAATGGTGAATGGCTCCAGGATCCAGATCAGGTACGGGGTTTAGCGCTGGATTTTTTTCAAAAACTTTACACAGTCGATCCGTTATCTGCTGCTGCTGCTTCAGTTCCTTATATTTATGTGTCCTTTCCTGAATTGGACCCGGCTGTCATTGCTCGTCTTTCGCAACCTTACCTGTTTGCTAAAGTCTGGGGAGCTCTAAAAATCATGGGACCGTATAAAGCCCCGGGGCCCGATGGCTTCCCAACTCTGTTTTTCCAGCAGTCATGGTCTACAGTACGACACTCCGTAAGTAATTGTGTGCTGAACCTGCTTAATAATGGTGTCCTTGAAGAGGGCATGGCTGACGCTCTGCTAGTCCTGATCCCGAAGGTTGACCCGCCTCAGAACCCGGCGCACCTGCGCCCTATTTCTTTGCTAAATGTAGTGTTCAAGTTAGCAACGAAAATGATTGTGCAGCGACTTAAGCCGACACTTCCCACGCTGATTTCTCCTGCTCAGGCTGGTTTTATACCGGGTCGCCAAATTATTGACAACGTCGTTATTGTGCAGGAAGTTTTACACACTATGTCGGCTCCCGCTGGAACTACGCAATGGATGGTTCTCAAATTTGATTTGGCTAAGGCTTATGATAGAGTGCGCTGGAGTTTCTTGCGGGAAATGCTCCTTCGAGCCCATCTTCCGAGTCATCTGGTGGAGGTTATTATGATGTGTCAGACTACAGGCAAAATGAACATGCTCTGGAATGGTTCTAAATCGGAATCGTTCTCTCCATCTCGAGGAGTCCGACAAGGGGATCCACTTTCGCCTTATTTGTTTGTTATATGTATGGAGTTTCTTTCACACCTTATTCAAGCAGCAGTCAATGAGGGGAGATGGAAGCCTATTGAGATAGGAGGGGTACAACTTTCACACCTGTTTTTTGCAGACGACCTTGTTTTATTTGCAGAAGCTTCTGTTGAGCAAGCAAGTGTGGTGAAATCTTGTCTTGAAGACTTTTGTTTATTCTCCGGTGAACAAGTGAATTACTCCGAGAGTAATATGATTTTCTCGCCTAAAGTCCGATCCTCTGTTTCTGCAGTCATCTCAGGTGCTCTATCTATTCCCGTGGTCTAGGATTTTGGCTCATATCTAGGCGTTCCCATTGCTTGCGGGTGTATGAAAGTGGATAGGTACACTTTTCTCTTCGATAAAGTCTCAGCTCGTCTTAGGGGATGGCAAGCAAAGGCTTTATCGATGCCCAGCCGTGTTGTCCTTGCTAACTCGGTCCTATCTAGCCTTCCTCTTTATGTCATGCAGTCCACTCCAATACATAAGTCCGTTTGTGACAGCATTGAGCGGTCAATTCGTGGGTTTGTTTGGGGCTCTTCCTCTGAAAAACGCAGAATACATCTCATTCATTGGAATAAAATCGCCCGACCACGACGCTATGGTGGCCTCGGCCTCAGATCAGTTCGGGACTCGAACACTGCTGTCCTCTCTAAGCTTGGTTGGCGTCTTTTACAGGAACCTAATTCTTTATGGAGTAGAGTTCTTCGGGGAAAGTATTGTGCTAGACGCTTGGATGTCGACATGTTTCAGAAGCGCACTTGGTATGCCTTTTGTATAATCCAAGCTAAAGTTTTGCCCAAAGTTGTAACACTTGAGTTTATATCTTGGTAGAAGTCAATGTAATTAGACTAAAGGCACATTATGTTACAAGCTAAATCTTATGAGTGTTTATTCCTAAATAGCAACCCTAAGATACATTAGTGTATCTTAGTTGGATGGCTTGGCTGAAACGCTTATGGGATATTTGTTCTTGTTGTTGGTCTGTTGGACTCGGCCCATCTGTTTTGGTGTTTGGACTCGGCCCATTTGGTTTGTTGTATCTGGCTGATTTGGCTGCTTTGTTGGAGAGCTATATAAAGCTCTCTTCTTCAGCTTCTGTGGGAAGAAGCTTTCACAATCCGCCGCCTAGGGTTTTACAGAGAATAGAGAAAGAGAGAGAGGAAGGAGAAGAAGAAGAAGATCTTCGTCTGCGCGTTTCCACCATCTCAGTGGCGTGTTCCTGGTTCTTCCTTGTCAGCTTCCTTGAAGTTACTGACGATTCCTCGAAGACCAATCCTTGCTGCTTTCGTCTTACTTTGCTCTATCTGAGTTCTTGGGTTGTTTCTTTGTGTTGATTGTCTTCTTGCGTTGTTCTTTTGCCGATTGAACTCTTGTGTAGTTTGCTTTGATTACTTTGATCATTTAGTGCAACTGGGGTGAGTCTCCCGTCCTGAGATTCCGCGGATTAGGGTTACCGAACCGCGTAAACAATTTCTGGTGTTCTTGTGTTTTTGATTTCCTTTTGTTGATCACTTGCGAAGTCTGAGACCTTAAGATCAATCGGATCTTGTTCACTTAGGTTTATCAAAGTGGTATTAGAGCCAAGTTCCTCTTGATATCTTTTTCTTTTTTCTTCCGCTGCATGTCCCTCTGTGATCCTGATTCGCCTCCTAGTTGCACTCTGATCACAGTTCTGTCACTGCATTAGCTACCTAGGGTTTATTCTTGTTTCTTGTTCTTATCATTCAAGCAAGAATAAACACTAACTGGTTGTTCTCTTGTGTTTCTTGAAGCCACAAACTGTCAAGCACAAAAATCACCAGTCAAACCCCTCTGAGATCTCTGTGTCACTCGATCTGCCAACTATTCGAGCCAGGATCCTCAATTACTTATTCTGTCTTTGTTTTTTTTTCAAAACTTACAGAATATTTCTAAGTCTTGATCTGCCTAATCACTCTTCTTGTTTGCACAGGTGTAAAAGAAGATGACAGATAACATGAGACTTAAACCCTATGATGGACATTCAGACTTTGCCATGTGGAAAATCAAGATGAAAGCAATCTTGATTAAGGAAAAGTGCTACAAAGCAGTCTCTGAAGAATGGTCCGTTGGAACAACTTCACAGGAGATGAAGGATATGCAGGAGCTAGCTCACTCTGAGATCATGATCAGGTTAGCTGACGACGTGGCTCGTCAGGTTGTAAGTCACACTCAACCTAAAGCTCTCTGGGAAGCCTTAGAGGCAATTTACCTTACTAAGTCTCTTCCCAGTCGTATATCCCTCCTGTGCAAACTGTTTACCTTTAAAATGAATGCTTCCTTAACTGTTAATGACAACTTTGACACCTTTCTGAAAATGACCCAGGATTTAGAAAGATGTGATGATAAAATTAAAGAGGAACACCAAGCTGTACTTCTCTTGAATGCTTTGCCTTCTCAATTTGACACTCTTAAAGATGTCATACAATATGGTAGGGATGAGCTCACTATTTCAAAAATTACTGAGTCAATAATTCAGAAAAATGAGAGTCTTAAGATTTTCAAAACTAAAAATGGTGTTAAAACTGAGGCTAAGTCTGAGGTCATGATGATGACCAAGGGCAAATTTAAGAAAAACTTTAAGAAGCAACCTAAAGGTAACAACTCTGACAAGCTTAGTGAACTTAAGAAAAACTCTAAGTGTCACTATTGTAACAAAGATGGTCATTGGATTCAAGACTGTCATAAGAAAATTAGAGATGATAAAGCTAAGGAAAAAGCTGGATCCTCTGGCTTCTCTAATGTTTGTGAATGTAATCCACAATACTCTGCTGAACTGCTTATGTATGCTCCTAATGGTGACTCTACTACTTGGATTCTTGATTCTGGATGTACAATGCATGCTACTCCTCATAGAGGATTCTTTGAGTCTATAACAGAATGTGATGGTGAAGTCGTGCTAGGTGACCATACTGCTTTAACTATTAAGGGTATTGGTAGAGTTCCTATGAGAATGCATGATGGTAAGATTAGAATCTTACATAATGTGAGATGGATTCCAAACTTAAGGAGAAATCTTTTGTCTGAGTCTATGTTTGATGATCTTGACTGTCAAATTAACACACACAAAGGAATAAGAGATGTTATCAAAAATGGTACAGTTCTTATAAGGAGTATTAATAAGGGAGGACTTTACTATGTTCAAGCTTCTCCTGAAATTAATGTCTCCACTTTGAAATCTGTTGATAACAGTCAGGATCATACTAGACTCTGGCACTCTAGGCTTGACCACATTGGCCATAAAGGCCTCCACTATTTGCATAAACATGACATCATACCTAACAAACCATGTGACCTGAAATTTTGTGAAACCTGTATCTTTGGTAAGAAAACTGCTCACAGCTTTCCTAAATCTAGCTATGTTGCTAGCAAACCCCTAGAGTATATCCATTCTGACCTATGGGGCCCAGCCCAAGTTGACACTCTTGGTGGTAGGAAGTACTTTCTATCTCTAATTGATCACTTTTCTAGGAAGGTTTGGGTTTACTTGCTAAAAAGTAAAGATGAAGCTTTTGAGAATTTTAAAAATTGGAAAACCATGGTTGAAAGTCAGACTGTCTATAAGGTTAAGTGTCTTAAGACTGATAATGGTCTAGAGTTTTGCAATAGCATCTTTAATGATTACTGTAAGGAGAAAGGCATTAGGAGACACCTCACTGTCCCAGGCACACCTCAGCAGAATGGAACTGCTGAGAGAATGAACAGAACCTTACTTGAAAAAGCTAGGTGTATGCTCATAAGTGCTGGGATGAAGGGTTCTCTATGGGGAGAGGCTGTTATAACAGCCACTTATCTAGTTAATAGGTCCCCCTCTTCTACTATAGATTTTCTCACACCTCAAGAAAAGTGGACTGGTAAGAAACCCAATCTGACACACTTGAGGATCTTTGGGTGTAGTGCATATGCTCAGATATCACAAGGTAAGCTACACCCTAGAGCCCAAAAGTGTGCCATGTTGGGGTATCCTGAAGGTGTAAAAGGCTACAAACTCTTGGCTATACAACCAGGAGGATACAAAGTCATTACATCTAGATCAGTCACCTTTAATGAGGCAGAATTTCCTTTTCTTACTAGACTAATGCCTTCAAATGAGAACACAGGTACATCTGAAGGTGAAGGAGGAACAAACATTCACATTGGCCAATTCTTTCAAGAAAATGACATGCCAGGAGCTGCAGAAGAGGAATTTGACCTTGGCCAATCAGTTAGCCAAGAACTCTCCAGCTCCAGTGAAGAGCATCCATCTCAACATGAAGTGGGAAGCTCTAGCAACCAACAAGATGCTCAAACTCACCAAATTGGTGGGGTAGTAAGTACCTCCAACCTCTCTGAGTCTAATGAAAACACTCCTATTATCTCTAATAATGACATAATCATGCCTAGCAATGAGTTAGCTGACTATCAATTAGTAAGAGATAGGGAACCTAGGGTTAGAATTCCAAATAGGAGATTTGAGGCTAATATGGTTGGAAAATATGACAAATTTATTGAGTTTGCTTTTGTGGTTGCTGATGTGGTCAAAAACAAAAATTTTGTACCAGAGACTTATGATCAAGCTATTAAATGTGCCAATGCTAATGAATGGATTAAAGCCATGAATGAGGAAATACAATCCATGTATGTTAATAAGACTTGGACTCTCACACCCAAACCTGCTAAGTCTAGACTTATAGATTGTAAATGGATCTTTAAGATAAAAGAAGGAACTAAACTAGAACCTCCTAGGTTTAAAGCCAGGCTTGTTGCCAAGGGCTTCACTCAGAAAGAGGGAATAGATTACACTGATATATTTGCACCTGTTGTAAAATATAAAACTATGAGATTACTTCTTGCTATGACTGCAGTGTATGATTGGGAATTAGAACAAATGGATGTAAAAACTGCATTTCTTCATGGTGATTTAGATGAGACTATCTATATGAGTCAGCCTAAGGGTTTTGTAGATAAAACCAAACCTGATCATGCTTGTCTTCTAAATAAATCTATATATGGACTGAAACATTCTCCTAGGCAATGGAATACGAAATTTGATGCTTGTATGAAATCTCTTGGGTTCCACAGAAGTCAATATGATACCTGTTTATATTTTAAGTCTGTTGAGACTAAAACTCCTTTGTATGTGTTACTATATGTGGATGATATTCTGCTTATTAGTAGCTCTAAGGTTGTGATAGCTGGTATTAAGAATGACTTGAAGAAACATTTTGATATGAAGGATTTAGGTCCAGCCAAGAAAATTCTAGGAGTTGACATAATCAGAGATAGATCACATAAAAGAATTAAATTATCTCAGCATGATTATTTAGTCAAAGTCCTAGATAGATTTGCTATGAAAGATTCTAAGATTACTCCTATACCTTTAGGTGGTCACTTAGACTTTTCCATAATTGATTGTCCTTCTACAGATTCTGAGAAAGAAACTATGAGAAATGTTCCTTATGATGTTGCAGTAGAATCAGTTATGTATGCTATGTTATGTACTAGACCAGATTTTGCATTTGCTATTAGTGTCCTAAGCAGGTACATGTCCAATCCTGGTGAGAAACATTGGCAAGCTATGAAGTACATGCTCAGGTATATGGCCGGCACCACAGATATTGGTCTTGTGTACTCTGAACATAATTCTAGAAATGAACTGCAAGGCTTTGTTGATTCTGACTATGCCAGTAACAAAGACAATCGTAAGTCCACTACCTCTTTCTTCTACACTTGGGCAGGGAACTGTATCTCCTGGAAATCCCAGCAGCAGCCTATAGTTGCTTTATCCTCAACTGAAGCAGAATTCATTGCTGCCACAGAAGCCTCTAAAGAGGCTACTTGGCTCAAAGGAATTTTGTTTGAGATTGAGGGCAAAGAATATATATACCTGTTGATACGCTACACTTTGTATGGCGTAACTAGGGGTTATTACATTAGTTTAGGAGTGTTATCACAAGTATTTGGAGCTATTGTTATATTCTGAGTTGTTCATGAAGAAGTGAAGAAACGAAGACCAGAACCGAAGAAGAAGAGGATTCAAGATTCAAGACATGAAGACGAAGGCATTCTGCGGAGCAGCGGCGATCGCCACCATCACTATGGCGATCGCCATTCTACAACAAGAGCATTCAGGAGTTCGAGAGAGCATGGCGATCGCCATGACTCTATGGCGATCGCCATGGGGCGACAGAGACACGGTAGGGATTTAAATGAAGACCGCGATCGCGGGTGATATGTGGCGATCGCGGAGAAGCAAGCAGCTGGGCCGATTCGTGCGTGCTGGGCTGTGCTGCTTGGGAGATATGTTGGGCTGACTTTGTTTCATCAGGAGGGTCGTGCACATGAAGGAAGCAGGCACCTCAAATTGATCATCAATTCACAATGTTCCACCGAGACTTTGTTTTATTTTCCTTTTGTTTTATTTCCTTTCTCTTTTCTTATTTTCCTTATTATTTCGTTTAGGATCTTTCGTTTACCATATATTTTTAGGGTTAATCTCTATTTAAGAACCCTAGTTCTTTCATCTTTTATCATCATCTTTTCCATCAGACAATTTAGTTCTGCAACCATGAGCAGGAGCTAATCTTCATTGTTTTACTTAGCGGTTGAAACCTTCAGTTATTAAGTTGTGAGATTTCTAAACTCTTGTTCTTTTCCTATGGGTTTGTATTAATTCTCTTGTTCTTCATCTATTGATTTCTATTGGTTTTGCTAGCTTGATCACCTAGTTTGATTGATAGTTTTCTATTGCTAGACTAGGAATATACGGTGAAATTCCTTGTCATTGTAGCGCTCATATCTGCATGATCTGGTAGTTGATTGCTTTTATGAAAGAGAATTGATTGCATGTTAATACTTGACGGTTGTAAGTTATTGCATGCATCCTTATGATTCCTGTGCTCTTTGCTGCTATTTCATCTAATCTTGAGAGGTTTCCCTGATTGTTGAATAAGTAAGTATTATCAGGACCGGTTGGCCTGTTAATATATTAAAGATTGGAATAGGAACATTCCCTAGGATTGAATAGAACTTGAGATAAATCTATGATCAACTTGATTGACTGTTGTGTGGATACTTGCTAGGTGAAACCCCTTCTCATCATATTCTCACCCAAACTCCCTTTGTTTGATACTTGTTACTTTTGTGTTTCATACAATCAAAACCCCCCCTAGTTACTTGTTACTTGTTCACTAGTTGATATTTCGCTTGACTGCATAGCGATTGGTGTTTTGATTCCCTTGGGTTCGACCTCTACTTACTTGCTATACTCTAGTTAGTGTTTAGAGTTTATTTCTTTGATTTGGCACTACGACTTTAGCCTCATCAAATTTGGCGCCGTTGCCGGGGAATTGAAATTATTCCAATTTTGTGCTAATTGTGAAATTATCAACTGTTTGGTGTGAACCTTTATGGTTCAGACCCGTGCTACTGATTCATCTCTTGTTTTCTTTGACCCAGAGATTGAAAGGACGTTCCTTCGGAACCAAAGAGCAGCTCTGAACCAAGATAACGAGATGGGTGATCGACATGGACCGCCATTGCCTACTATGAGGCAACTCACTGCCCCAGACTTAAACCAACAACCTTTAGCAGTGAGGTTTCCTGAGATTGAAGAAGGTGTGAATTTTGAATTAAAAGCTGGTTTAATTCATGAGCTACCACACTTACATGGCTTAGCAGGAGAAGACCCCAACAAACACTTGGCTCAATTCCATGCCATATGTTCTAGTATGAAGCCAAGAGGTGTTACTGAGGAGCAGGTCATGCTGAGAGCTTTCGGATTTACTCTGAAAGACGCTGCGAATGATTGGCTCTATTATCAAGCTCCAGGGAGTATTGATACATGGGCTAAGATGAAAAAGGTCTTTTTAGAGAAATATTTTCCAGCTACAAAACTAAGCAGCTTAAAGAAGGAAATCACGAATCTTCAACAACACTCAACTGAGAGTCTCTATGAATATTATGAGAGATTCAAGAAGCTTTGCTCAAGCTGCCCATTCCATAGTTATACTGACCAAGATCTCCTTATGTACTTATTTAGTGGCCTGATTGATGAGGATCGTCGAATGGTGAATGCATCCTGTGGAGGTAACTTTTTAAGATTGACTATACCTCAGGCTACTGAAATGTTTGAGGAATTAGCTGAGAGCTCAAGGCAGTTTGGTAGCAGGCAAAGAACACAGTCAGTAAGTTCACTTGATCCCGCTAAAATTCAAAGTGATATGAATGAACTGAAAGATATGATGAAGGTTTTTATGCTGCAAAGTGGTGGTCAACAACTCCAAGAGCCGAATGCTGAGGTAAACGATGTTGGTGGATGGCAACCAAGGCCAAGGTATGATTCTCATAATATTAATTATCAGCAACCTAGACCTCAGAATTCTATGACTGTTGAAGATATGATCAAGTCCTTAGCTCAGACTGTGATGCAACAAAATGCTAGAACGGAATCAAGCATCCAAAATCTTGAAAATCAGTTAGGACAGATTGCTCAAGCTGTGAGTAAATTAGAGGCCAGGGAACCGGTAAGAAACCCGCGAGAAAACGTTAGTGCAGTGTTCTTGAGGAGCGGGGAAACTTTAAATGACTGTTCTGTGCCAAAACCGCGATCGCCAGATCTGAGTGGCGATCGCCATGAGATTACAGAGAGCAAAACAGGGTCTGCATCGCGACCGCGATCGCCATATGGCAATGGCGATCGCCATTCCATTCCAGAAGTTGAGGTGAAAGATTATTCGCGACCGCGATCGCCGAGAGTTGATGGCGATCGCCAAGAGTCCCCTGAGTATATTGATAATTATGTTCGCCCGATTTTTCCCCCTCTGTTCTCTCAGAAGCATGTAGCCCCCTTTCCTGAGGCATTGAAGGATACTCGAAGGCTGGAGAACGACAACGAAATCTTCGAAACCTTTAGTAGGTGTGAGGTAAACATTCCTTTGCTCAAACTTGTTAAGAGTATTTCTAGATTTGCTAAGTTTTTGAAAGAAGTTTGCACTATCAAAAGAAATCAAAAACTGAAAAGAAAGAAGAAAGTTGAAATAAGTGAACAAGTTTCTGCAGTGTTTCAAAAACGCATGCCTAAGAAATGTGGTGATCCAGGCATATTTAGCATTTCATGTGTGATTGGTGAAACTAAATTTGACAAAGTCATGCTAGATTTAGGTGCATCAATCAATGTTTTGCCTTACTCTTTGTATGAATCACTAGGCTTAGGACCTTTGCATAAAACAGAAACTGTTATTCAACTTGCTGATAGGTCTACTGTATACCTGAAGGGGGTTGTTGAAGATGTTCTTGTTATGGTTGGTGATCTGATTTTTCCTGCTGATTTCTTTGTGTTAGATATGGAGCATGCTAATAATGTCACACCTATACTGTTAGGTAGACCTTTTATGAAAACAGCACAAACGAAAATTGATGTTAATAGTGGGACTCTCTCTATGGAGTTTGATGGGGATAAGGTAGAATATAATATATATGACATGGATCCCATTGATAAGAATTCTCTATGTGCTATTGATGTGATTAATCCTACTTGGAAGGATAAATTGCAACCTGTTTTAGAGAATCTCTTAGAGCCCCCAAAAGTAGATATTGTTTTGTCTACTAACATGCAGGAGTGTCATGCTAAGCCAGAGCCTAAAGGTAAGCTCTCTACACATCCTTTGGGCAATCGCCCTCCATTACTGACCTCGCCAGGCGAGATACCATTGATGTCTAGTGTGCAGGCACTTGACATTGAGCTTAAACAGCCGCCTGATACGGTCAAGGAGGAGAAAGTGAATGAAATCACCTTCATTGCTAAAGACAAGGTGGTTAAGGTAAGTGGGACGAGATTTAAGGCGTTCCATGAGTGGTTCAAGAAAGAATTTAGACAAGAGACGGTCTTCACAAAGCCAAATGGCGTTAGTTAAATCTCTTGAATTTCATGTCGAGCCACGACATAAAATAAGGCGCTACTCGGGAGGCAACCTGAGATTTGAGTTTGTTTTTATTTGTTTTTGTTCGGTTTAATTTTCTTTTTAGTTTTTCTATGGACAGGAGGAAATCACCGAAGCTTAGGGTCAGCTACAGTCAGTAGCCAATCTCGTTGTAAGTCTTCTCTCCCGTCAAAAAAAAAAAAAAAAAAAAAATTCCGAAAATCATTCCGAGAAAAAAATAATATATCGGATTAAAAAAAAATAGATTGCAGAAAAAAAAATGAGAGAAAAGAAAGTAAGGAGTTGTATTACATCAAGTTTGGTTTCATTAATACTATTATTCTAGATCTACATTCGCTGGAGCTTAGCTTGTTGGTGACCATGTTCTTTGCAAGGAGTTGATTTGTTTGGGTCACTTTCTACATTGGAGATATACTTTCTTTTGCTTTAGATGAGCTATGCATTATTGGATTACATTTAGTGCTCATCTAGTTTCTCATTCTACCACACTTTGAGTTTTATTGGAGGAAGGTCATCCGACCTTGTATGTGAGTCTTCTGTCTCTTTCCCTGGGTTTGTTTTTTTGTCTTCCATTTCATTGAGGACAATGCAATGTTTAAGTATGGGGGAGGAGAATGTATTCACATGTATTTATTTGGGTGTTGGTTGTATCTGCACGAGCTTATTGAATATATATTGTATGAAAAAGCCACAAAAATTGAAAAAAGGCATACAAAATCCTTGGATAGCAAGATCTATGCAATAAGAAGGTGGCTTGACCGGCATTAGGCTGGGGCAAAAATAATTCTTGAGTGATGTGAGTTTTGTGAGCCTGGAACAATTATTGAGTGGTTGGGATGAAAACCTGAAAAGGCGCCCAAGCAAGATGAGTGTTATAAAAATAAAAATAAAAATTGAGTGTTTTAGGATTTTTATCATCTTGGCGTATGGAGACATAAGAAGGAGGCGTATAGGAGGATTCGGGTAGGCCACTTGGAGGAATAAGGTGTAGTTCTGGGTATGTGCTTATTTTATCACATTGTTCTTGATTATTGTTGTTGTGTTTTGTGTGTTTTGGAGGAGCTTATTGGCTATGTAATCACTAGGAGATATTTTTGTACTTCCTGAGGCTTTGAGTATTTTATTGTATGGGTAGCTTTTCTGTAAGTTACTCGGGACGAGTAATCCTCAACTGAAGCAGAATTCATTGTTGCCACAGAAGCCTCTAAAGAGGCTACTTGGCTCAAAGGAATTTTGTTTGAGATTGAGGGCAAAGAATATATATACCTGTACTGCGTATGGATAGCCAAAGTGCTTTATACTTATGTAAAGATCATGTTTATCATGAAAGAACCAAACATATTGATGTTAGGTTGCATTTCATTAGAGATAAGGTTGAGAATCATGAGATTGAGATTAAGAAGATTAAAGGTGAGTTGAATCCTGCTGATTTTGGTACTAAAATAGTTCCTACTAACAAATTTATTTTTTGCAAGGATGCCCTGCACATCTGTGATGGTAACTGAGATGTGGGGTGATTGAATCAATGATGAATACTGGTCATACATCCTGGTTTGCAATAGTTATGGTCATAGTTAGGTTAGAACTTTATCTCTGGATTAAGGGGGTGTTTGTTATGCCTTTTGTATAATCCAAGCTAAAGTTTTGCCCAAAGTTGTAACACTTGAGTTTATATCTTGGTAGAAGTCAATGTAATTAGACTAAAGGCACATTATGTTACAAGCTAAATCTTATGAGTGTTTATTCCTAAATAGCAACCCTAAGATACATTAGTGTATCTTAGTTGGATGGCTTGGCTGAAACGCTTATGGGATATTTGTTCTTGTTGTTGGTCTGTTGGACTCGGCCCATCTGTTTTGGTGTTTGGACTCGGCCCATTTGGTTTGTTGTATCTGGCTGATTTGGCTGCTTTGTTGGAGAGCTATATAAAGCTCTCTTCTTCAGCTTCTGTGGGAAGAAGCTTTCACAATCCGCCGCCTAGGGTTTTACAGAGAATAGAGAAAGAGAGAGAGGAAGGAGAAGAAGAAGAAGATCTTCGTCTGCGCGTTTCCACCATCTCAGTGGCGTGTTCCTGGTTCTTCCTTGTCAGCTTCCTTGAAGTTACTGACGATTCCTCGAAGACCAATCCTTGCTGCTTTCGTCTTACTTTGCTCTATCTGAGTTCCTGGGCTGTTTCTTTTTGTTGATTGTCTTCTTGCGTTGTTCTTTTGCCGATTGAACTCTTGTGTAGTTTGCTTTGATTACTTTGATCATTTAGTGCAACTGGGGTGAGTCTCCCGTCCTGAGATTCCGCGGATTAGGGTTACCGAACCGCGTAAACAATTTCTGGTGTTCTTGTGTTTTTGATTTCCTTTTGTTGATCACTTGCGAAGTCTGAGATCTTAAGATCGATCAGATCTTGTTCACTTAGGTTTATCAGCACTGGTGTCTCTAATGTGTGGAGAGGTGTTATTCAAAGTTCGACCACTCTATGCAAGGGTCTTAAGGCTGCTGTAGGGAATGGATCGTCCACTGTTTTTTGGGATCACAAATGGCTCATTAATCAACCACTTAGTGAGGTCGTTACCACTGCTCTTCCGGAGGAGAATTCAGCTGCCACTGTTTCCGAGCTGTGGGATGAAAACTCGTGGATTTGGCCAGCAATCACCCCTTTCCTGCCTCCTGACATCTGTGAGCACCTACTTTCAGTTAGAGTTTTCCCTGGTCCTGATAATCATGATAAACTCATCTGGATGTTCACTCCCAATGGCACTTTCACAACTGCATCGGCTTACAGAGTTCTGCAGGACGAGACCGCCTATGAATCTAATCCTCTTTGGCCGGCTATATGGTCAGTCATAGCACAGCAGAGGGTAAAACATTTCATTTATATGGCAGCGCACGAGAGCTTTCTGTGTAACTCGGTTCGAGTATGGAGGCTTCTCGCACAAGATGCTGCTTGCCCACGCTGCTCAAAGACGGAAACCTTCTTACATGTCTTACGGGATTGCCCTGCAGTTCATAATGTTTGGAGAGCGCTCAGTGGTAACTCACTATCTTCAAACTTCTTTACAGAACCAGATATTCGCAAGTGGATCTTCTCTAATATCAAGAAGAAAGATCGATGGAGTACCACTTTTGCATATATGTTGTGGCACGCATGGAAGATGCGTAATTCCCTAGTGATCACTTGCGATGACATCCCAGGATCTGCTGGAGGTGGAGGTTTGTTTCGCAATGCTGCGGGCAATTTCATCCGGGCGTTCTGTTTTTGCTGCGGTGTTTGTGACTCTCTCACTGCTGAACTTTGGGCCATTCTCCATGGCTTGACAATTGCGAGCAGACTTAACCTTGGCAATCTCATACTCCAATCCGATTCCACTCAAGCCTGCTCCCTCATCTCTTTGAGCACACCAGTTACTCATCCCAACTGCTACCTCATCAAGCAGTGTAAAGATATGATTGCTGCTTACCCAGGAGTGATCAACGTCACCCATGTCAAAAGATCAGAAAATCGTCCGGCGGACTACTTGGCCAATCTTGCTGTCTACAATGCTGTTGCTTTTACTGAATTTTCCTTTCCTTCAAATGAACTCTTGCACTTAATTTCTGCTGATGTTGTAGCTGCAACTACAAACTCTTTGTTTGCTTAAATTTATAATACATTCCGCAGGGGCTTGCCCCGTTTCTTGACAAAAAAAAAAAAAAAAAGAATCGGCCCCCGAGCTTTGTGCGGGAAATCACCAATTTCGTATAAGATGTTAGGATTTAGAATCAATAAAGATTAAAATAAAACAATTAATTAAAAAAAGTAATATAATTTAACAATCAAGAAAGGGAGACGAAAGGATAAACGGATGAGAAAAGCGATACTTAATAATATCAAAAGAAGGATTAAACCTAAGAGGATATATAAATTTAGTCCAAAAACCCAATATGGTCCACTCAATAAATGATTGTGGCCCGGTACAAATTGTCTTTACTTAGTCAAACCCAACAACTTTCATATAGATATAAATGATTAACCATTATTGATTTAAGCCCTAAGATTTTAAATAAATAAATAGCTCGGATTAATTGAAATGGGTTGTACGGTTTCAATATATGGATGTACACATCATATTCATCTTCCAACAGAGTCAATCCCGAAATTAGGGGAATTTCCCAAATTTGATTCACTAAAAACCTAAACACACCTCCCTAAAACCGCCTCCACTCTCGATCTTCCGGCCCTTTCCTCCTCGTTCGTCGTCGTTTTCTTATCTCCTCTACTCTGTAATCATCTGCTTCAGCACGTCGTCCTCGTCGTTGTCCTAATTCGCGATGGCGTGCACCGTGCAGAGCTTTGACGGTGATGGACACGACCACCCTCTGTTTGTCTCTCTGCCGTCCACCACCACAAACACAAACCCTAGAAGATTCACTGGACCATACGTAAGTACGCCTCTGCCTCTATGTTTATTTGTTCGTATGAATCTAATTGAGTTTAAACCTCTTCCAACGCAAATTAAATTATTTTTTAGCGTTAGAGGAAAACTGAAGGATGCTTCCTATACGTCTTTCCGATGGCAAATCTACTACTCTCTCCACAATATAAGCAATATTTACTTTGAGTACATTTGTCGATACGTCCAATATAAGCAATATTTACTTTGATATTAATTGCTTATTTACTCAGATTGTTCTCCACTCTCCCACTCTCCCTCGTCCTTTTTTCCTCTGAAATTGGGGGTTTCTCAAATTAGGATTCTACGTGTAAGTGTTGTAATCTATTTTTTGGTTTTGGTTTTTTGTTGTGTTTTATTGTTCGAATTATGCTGGTATATGTTGCTGGTTGATTGTTTGTTTTTGAACGTAGTCCTCCAATCTTTAATCCCTAATCTGGAACACTTCTTTTGTCTCATTTTGTTTTCGTGTTTTTGTTTTCTGTTTTGGATGTTTGGTTCTTTAGTTTCAGGTAATGAGTGTCTTGATATTGTTGGTTCTGGGTGTTAGTAGGGTTTCATAAAATGTCTATGTTATGGGCTTGATTCCGATGTTTTGTGTATCACAGTCCTATTGTTTGTTTGTGTTTTGGGCCTTCTGTCTTCCTAGTTTTAGTGCGTGCATTATTTATTGGATGTATGATAAGTGTTAAGTTGTAAACCTCTTTTGTGATTCCTGTTATCATTACCGCCCAAATTGTAAATATTAGCTTGTTATCTTTGAACGCGGAAAACTTCATTTTTCCTACGGTAAGCCTTGTTCTCACCGGAATTTTCCTTTGTTTGTATACATATAGTCTTTATTTTGATGTGGCTCATTATTAAAATTCTTGAGGCATAGTGGATAATGGTGTAGATCGTAATAGTATTGTCTTTTGAGTTGTATAATATTTAGTAAATGTGCATTTGTCTTACTTACATCTTATTACACTCTCGCAATATTGTTTGTGTTTTTTGCTTGTGTAAGTCATTTAATATGTTTTATATTAATATGAAGATAAAGCTTGATCTCCACTCTCCCTTTTTCCCTCTGAAATTGGGGGTTTCCCAGATTAGGGTTCTACGTCCAAGTAAGTGTCGTAATCTGTTTTTTGGTTTTGGTGTTTTGTTGTCTTTTATTGTTTGAATTATGCTGGTATGTTGCTGATTGATTGTTTGTTTTTGAACGTAGTCCTCCAATCTTTAATCCCTAATCTGGAACACTTCTTTTGTCTCATTTTGTTTTCGTGTTTTTGTTTTCTGTTTTGGATGTTTGGTTCTTTAGTTTCAGGGTAATGAGTGTCTTGATATTGTTGGTTCTGAGTATTAGTAGGGTTTCATAAAATATCTATGTTATGGGCTTGATTCTGATGTTTTGTGTATCACAATCCTCTTGTTTGTTTGTGTTTTGGGCCTTCTGTCTTCCTGCTTTTTAGTGCGTGGCATTATTTATTGGATATATGAAAAGTGTTAAGTTGTAAACCTCTTTTGTGATTCCTGTAATCATTACCGCCCAAATTGTAAATATTAGCTTGTTATCTTTGAACGCGGGAAACTTCATTTTTCCTACGGTAAGCCTTGTTCTCACTGGAATTTTCTTTTTTTTGTATACATATAGTCTTTATTTTTGTGGCTCATTATTAAAATTCTTGAGGGAGAGTGGATAATGGTGTAGATCGTAATAGTATTTTTGTCTTTTGAGTTGTATAATATTTAGTAAATGTGCAATTGTCTTACTTACATCTTATTACACTCTCGTGTTATTGTTTGTGTTTTTTGCTTGTGTGGGTCATTTAATATGTTTTATATTAATATGAAGATAAAGGTTTGGGTAATAAGAAACATTACGCTTACAATTTACACATTAATGTTCATATTCTTGATATTGATGTTCATAATGTGGGTGATGACAATTTTAAACTTTTTAAGTGAGTCACACAACGAAAATTTGTAATATTTGTGAATTTTTTTTTAAATGACTGAAACAAAAACAATCGCCAGGTTATGAACATTAATTATCATTTAGAACCTAAATAATAGCTTGTTATCCGTGATCGTAAATTCTTCTTTTTTTCAACATAAAGCCTTCTTCTTACCCGAACCTTTCTGTAGTACGAATACAACAATGTTAACATTGTTGTTGGTTTGTTTATAAACTCTTTGTTGCTGAATTAGTGCTCCTTGATTTATACTTTGCTCATAGGTGATTGAATCTATTCGCATGTTTAATGTGGGTTTTTATGGATTATATTTTTTTATTTTGAATTTATTTGACATCGTTGGTTTTAATTTTGTCCAACTTATTTATCTAAGTGTGCTTTTGTTCTATATGATAACTGTAAATAAAGTGAAATGACTTGTCTAAATTTACAATTTTACTAAGTCCTGTATATTTTCAATTGGGGGTGTACTTTTCTTATAGGGTTAAATTACAACTTTTCATCCGAACTCCTCAACAATTGATTTTAGATATATTTTGTAACAAAATTTCTATATACAATAGCATGACCCTAATGCCTTAAAAAGTCTCATGCTTATAGTAGAGCAGGAAGGTTAGATGTATGCAACCAACTGTGGGTTAAAAGAGAAGGGGGTTGTTTCCGATGATCCAAAATGAAAATTGCGACAAAAATCGCATAGTCTGGTTATTATTTCACAAAATAAGAATCATAGAAAGTTAAATGATGTATTTTGCTTTATTCCATATAATTTAAAAGCCAAAGAATAATGCACATTGGTTCCACTATGAACATATACGTTATGATGTATAAACATATTTTTACCAATAAACACACAATATGACATGAATACACACTATGACGTGCACATACTCTGACGCATCAACACATACGTTATGTCTGATGAACACACACATTATGACACATGAACAAAAAAAATGTCATGAGTCTTAAGCTAATAATCGATCCCCATCGTATTTTTTTCTTTAATATAATGGAGTTGAAGAACATGAATAGTGATAGATATTAATTGTGTTGTTTATAGATAAAGTAAAAAATTTATTAATTTAAATATGATAATGTTGAAGAATTTATTGAGGTTTATTACTAATATATTAAATTAATTACATAACTAACGTTAATATAATGGCCATATCGAATTAACTTTTAAAAGATAGGGTTGCAGAATATTATAAGTCATCAGCATCACCAGTCTAAAAACCGGCCCATCAAACAGGTCATCCTATAACGGGAAATAAGGATAATATTGAAAATTTTGAATTTAGGTTTTAGACATCAATAATTATGAAAATTAAATAAGGGTAATATTGAAAAAAAATTATTTCTTATTTTGTTTGAAAAAACTAAATATTCAATTATATGCAAATATATTTAAGTAGTTATAACCAATAGGCTTATTTTTTTAGAATTTAATGTTCAGGTGGGAAAAGTTACAACACGAAGTGCGGAGTGTCTGCGTCACAAATTACACGTCAATTTCATATTAAGGGTGGTAATGTTCATAATATGGGCGGTGAAAATTTTGAATTTTTTAAGTGAGATTAATCAAAGTGTAGAGTGACCGCCCAAGTTTTGGATGTTATCTGTGAACGCGAACACCTTGCATTTTGTACCGTAAAGTTTATTCTCACCAGAACCTTTCTATATAAATGTATAGTATACTTTTCATCGTAAATGAAATTATTCTAAGAGTAATTTTAATAACGAAATTTTTAATTAACTATCATAAATAATCAAATGGGATAAAATGAACGGACCAATTTACATCTCTCTTAATGTTGCTTATTAGCAACACTGAGATTCGAAACCCAAGAAAACATTGCCACATACTTTCTATTGATATCATTTCTTAATGTCTTTAGGAGCATTCCAGTTAACATTTTCACCTTAAACCGTTAGTACAAAATAAACCAAGACCTTTCATCCCAAAATACCAAATAAGCAATGATATCATGAAATGATAATATATATATATATATAAACTTAAGAAGTCATCAAATGTTCTTCTAATATATTTATTTTGGCAAAAAAAGGATATCAGTAACAAAAAATATGAACATGGAGTCCATGGGTAGGGTGGAGTCCATGGACAATATGAATTTTCACCATCCAAAGCTAATTCATAGAGGCAAATGAAAAATGCAAGGATAGAGATAGTGAAGCTAAGAAGCAAGTTGTTAACTGTGAGACCCATAACAGTATAGCTGATCTATAATGTTGTAACCTTCATGAATAAATCAAGGTCTTCATCGGGTTTAATTCCAGCTGCTTTTTCCCTTCTTAAAAGTTCCAAAAGCATATCTGTGGTGGTATCAAGCGAAGGAATAAGTTAGTTACTATGCATACCAGCAATCAGAGAGAAGAACATGCATAGGCGCAAGATAGCTTACCATGATTGGTTCTCACGCGTCGACAGCAGGGAAACAAAGCATTTAACAGAGAAAATATACCTTTCCAGAAAATCATTTAACAGCGTTGTCTTGCTTGAGCTTTTTGGTCCAAAGACAAAGCACTGAAAAACATTCATATCCACTGTTACAATACCAATCAATCATTGAATTGAGTAAGCCGGATTAATAAGCAAATTAAACATAAACATGCCCCAAATTCCATAGGAAAACTACATTCAGATGATGAGCTGGCTGCTTCATACAATTGCACAAATTCAAATTAATCTTAAAGACTTCACAAAATGCACATTAACTCAATCAATCAATTGGACGAATTCAAGCTTATCTAAGATGACACTCAATCATCCCATGTGTTTCAATCTAGACATTGCTAACGAATATGTGTATCTATTCTTACAACTCCTGTTGTGTTGGATTGCTGTATAGGGTATAGTATCACATCCGTGTGTCAATAATAGTTTAACCAAAATGTTAAATGGGTGAACTAATGGCCCACCAAACATCCAACACAATGTGATGAAACCCATCAGAGTATCAAGCAATTCACTACTTGATGCCTCCAACTTGATGAATAATTTTTTCACTAAAGGAGGATACACATACCGTTAGCTGGCTCATTAGACAACAAATTTGCAACATGTGCAGCTGCAGCATCCATTGCATAACCATCAGCTGTACCTTCTACGGTAAGGTCTTCTACATCAAACCCTATTAAATTCAGTAGTATGGAAAATGAGTATTACTTATATATTCAGCATGAGAGCCATAATTGCAGGAAGACAAAATAATAGATGTCAAACACATAGGCAGTCCACTGTAGCAACCAGAAAATCGGAAATTAAACAGGTGTTGAATCCATTGACGCATCCATGTCGGCTCAATGTCAACCGATCTTCATAATCCAGAATTTAGAAATATAGTTTCATAGCACACACATATGAATTAAGGTAATCAAATCCAGTTTATATATAAAATCTAAAACAGATGGAGCTTGATCATACAACATTTAACCCAATTCCCTAAGTTATATTTAACTTATTCCATTTTTACATAAACAAAACTTGCATAATGTGGAATACAGATACCCAACTCTACGCCGCACAAATTTACATATAGGAAAAAATAAGTTGATGCACACCATCCCAACAATTGAATTTGGGAAAATATACATATATAAACCAAATTAAGTTGATGCTAGCCTAGGTGTCCAGTTTTCAATTAGCATAAGGGATACTGAATTAATGAGTATACAAACATGAATATGGCATAAACAGTTAAGTTAAACAGTAGACATGGAAATTAACACGGTTATTCATTCGGTCAAAACGAACCGAACCGAAAATCGAACCGATTTAAACCGATAAAACCGAATTAGTAGATAACATAAAAAATCAAAAAAAGTAATGAAAAGAATGGGAAAGTTGTCTTCAACTTTCTCTTCTCTGCAACACAATTGCAGACCTTGTAGACTCTACAAATCCAATTAAAAACCCTTCAATCCTTTAACCATTTTTAGTAATGTAATAGATAACACTATCGAGATCTAATTCAACCTCCTGCAACACAATAAATATAACACGTCTTTTTCTTCCAAATCTAACTCAAAACCCTTCTTCTTAATTTCGCTCTCCCCCTAAAATTATCTTCGTTTGGGCCCGATTAAACGAAAACCCAAATCCATATCAATCATCATCACAACATGTACAAATTAATTTTACTCAAATATAAGCAAGATAATAAATGGAAAACCAAACTTAACAAAAAAATCCGTTAAATAAAAAATCCTAATTTGCAATTAAGGTTGTAAAGGTAATAACTAATAAGCAAAGAAGCACCTAGAAAGATCATACCTATAATGCTCTGAATCGTTCGTCCTTAAGAGGACTTCGTTCTGGTCGTCCTCGAAGGCCAATTTGAACTGCTCCGACTACTTCGTTTGGTCGTCCTCGAGAAGAAGCGGTTGGGGAGATGGGTACGTGTATCTCTAGAAAACAATGGTTGGCGGTTTTAGGCAGATGAACTTCTCTTGACAGATCCGACTTCATTTAATCACCCTTATCTTGCATGATCTTTTTTACCTCCTCTTTCATCTGCTTTGTATTCTCAACCATCTAAAGAGGAAAAAAAAACGAACTGAATTAGCAACCTTTTTTGTATCTTTTGTATCGAAAAACAATAGCCACTCACAATGTCATTTTCATCATCACAACTGTCCAAATGAAGAGCAACATTTAGGATAGGTGTTAATATTTGCACCGTCATCATTAAGATCTTCTTCCCTCTGTACAAAACCAAGAATTAATAAGGAAATTAAAGCAAAATTCAAGAAAAGTTTCAAAGAACTCACTGAGGCTGATAGATCATTTAGGATGCGTCAGATTTTTCGCTCCCTCAAATCATTCCTTTTCTTGAAAATCAGTTCTTCATAACTTCCTCGATGCTGAACCAACCTCTCCACTCTTTTTAGCTTCAGATATGGCGCCTTTCGCTCACTAATCTGTTTGCAAACATGTTATTAAAAAAGTAGAACACTACTACAAAAACCACCTAATATCTCGTGAAAAATAACCCGGGCGTTTAATACACGAGTTATTAGACGAATGCAAAAAAAAGGGTCATAGGAAATAACCCGGACTTTATTTCATCCGGAGTATATTAGATATGTACACATCAAATAACTCGCAAAGATACAAGCCCGGGTTATTTGATACTTATAAAAAAAGAGAACAAAGAACGCCCGAATTATTTGGGTTTTAGACTAGACTAGGTCATTGGTACTGCCCTAGGTCATTTCTTCCCCAATTTATCAACTTCAGTGGTTGCTTCATCCCTCCAACTACACATCGCCGCCTCTTCCTTCACTGGTTTTCCCCTGCTCCTCGGCGCCTTCCCCACCGCCCCTGCGACTCGAAGATCCGCCGCATCCCCTACACCTTCCCTCTCTTTCTCGCTCAAGTATGCTTGCTCGAGCTCTCTCGCTTTCACATTTTCCTTTAAGTGTTCGTTCCTTACAATTCACGATGATCAAGCTATTAAGATTGTAGAAAAACAAATAAATGTTGAATGATTTTCCTGTCAATTTCGCTTTCTCGTTGCAGTTACTGAAGTTTGGAGCCTCTGGATTTTAGTGATAGTATCTGCTTTGATGCGGTGGTTTGGAAAACCGCAATTTAGATATTCCTAGCTGTAGAATTTTTCATTTTGCTGTCTCTTTAGGGAAAATTAATTCAAGTATATCAACCTTGCAAACGATGATGGGTGGATGAACCTTCAGTTTGACATTGAAGGCACTGTTCTTGAGCTTGAGAACCTTGTATTGGAGGAAATTCTAATGGAAGTTATGCTTTCATGAGTTACTACGTGAAGAGAAGCTCCTCCTTTTATTTCTAGTCTACTGTTTCATCAGTAAATATGTCCGCACTATATAAAGAGAAGGGAAGAAACCATTGATTTTTACGTATGAAATCTTAAAATTGCGGAAGAGGCTATGGAGAAGTATTACTCTTCTGTCCAACAAAGTTCCTGGCTGGATTGATGGGCATCCTCATGTAAGTCTCTTTCAGTCTGCCATCCCTAAATGAATGTACTATCGAAGTACTGTTTTATATTCTTATTCAAGAATGAAAGGAAACAGATAAAATTTCATGATTTACTAAACTTTTTAACTATTATGTTTCTTTGTAGTCAAGACTTGTTCTTGCAACGTTGGTGCGAACTCACATGAGATATGTTGTGCCAAATTCTGTTTTTTTTTAATTATTTGTGGTACAGGGGAAGTAGCAATGTTGTTCAGATTGTTCAGAGGTATCACTTTGCATCCTATTTGAAGCGTATGTCCGTCATTGCACGTATTCAGGAAGAATTTTTTGCTTTTGTGAAGGTTTATATTCCTGCTGCCTCTTCTTAATACTAATAGCTTATTGTCCTTTGTCTACTCTCATTAAATTGTTGAATAGGATGTTATTTGTATCCTTGGCCTAATTAGAATTTTATTTAAAAATATTTTTACAGGGTGCACTTTTTAATTGCTGTATGTGTCATTTTAACCTTGAGATAAGTAAGTAAGCTACATGTAGTTAAGCAAATAAAAAGACTTCTATAAACTAATCCATTTCATTTGGCATTTTGTAGGTCAGTGAAGCCAAAAGCTTGGAGAGAGATGAAGTGGAGAGCGACCTTATTTTTGTTGGTTTTGAGGTAAACTACTACTCCCTCCGTTTATTTATGTTAGTCGTTTGGGAGGATAACCACGTTCGTTTATGTATGTCGTTTGGGATATACTGACAAGTACATTATTTTCTTTTGAGGCTGAATTGATTGAAACACGATTTCCAATAAGAAATTTTAATACTCCGTAGTTTATTATTATTTTTGTTTCCATTCTACCGATTAGAACAATAAGACACATACTTCAAGAAATTACTGTACAATATTTTAATGATTATCAAAGGAAAAATGGCTTATCAGAGAATGTCCTTAATATTTGAGCTTTTATTCAAGCGACCTATATATGTAAACGGAGGGAGTATTATCATATGTGCTTTATTTTAATGATATATGCATTTTGTTTTGAAATTTCAGGTTTTACTGTTTTGGCTGAGCTGAAGGGGGCTTCACATGATCTAGTACTCCGTATGTCACAGACTTCCCTTGGAGAGACGTTGTCTATTATATATCTAGCTTTATCCGTCAATGTGGATTGTCTTTCAAAAATGTTCCCCACTTAAATTTGACAAGTTTAGTAGGAGTGGGTTTAAAAATTTATATAGTGTCAAACTTACCATCACGGATTGGCCTGGATTTTCACTAACTAATTATTTTATACCATTGAACATAAACCCTAAAGCTAGCAGTTTTCTGCATAGCTTGCAAAATTCACCCAAGGAAACTAAACTATGCCTGATACATTCAAAAACTCATAAAGCATTAATTCACAGACAAAGTTATTTTAATACCACATGTCCTTAAATTACAATTTTCCCTGCAGCTCACAAAACACATTCTCTGCCTACTGAATACATTTGTAATTTTCCTTGCAGCTCAAAAACTGATTCTTTTATACATCTGCAATTTTCCTTACAACTAATCTCCTTTTCTTTTGCATTCTTGTTCAGAAATAATAGTTTTCGTCTATCTGTTATATGCTCATTAGAAAATAGTTGTACTTGTCTTTTAATTTCCTAAAATCTTGAGGACATGAATGTTGATTTCCATTCTCTTGGTTTCTGTTGCAGTGATATAGAACTAGAATCGTTGGCGGATACTCATGATCTCTGCATTGGAGGTGATTCCTTTGTGATGCTGCAGCAGACTTCTGCTGTTCTGCGAGTCATTCCTTACATGAAGGTTATATCTCATACCATTTCCCTACCTAATGTATCTATTATTGAGGCTTTATGGTAATTTCATTATATATTCAATTAGGTGATTTTCCATTACATTTAGCCAATTGTTTTTTTTTTCACTAGCATAATTTTCCTGTGAATAAGTTTAAACTTTTACTATTGGATTGTATGGACAAGGCTTTATGGTGATAACAACAGAAGGCTTTTCACGTATTGGATTGTATGCACTGCACTGCTTTCTATTGTATTTACGTCTATTTTAAAAGATTGTCATTCGTGGTTAGAATCATATATTAGCGGCTTAAATTTGAAGGCTTGTTTCTTATATTATTACAGAAGGATTATTGCTGAATAATGGGAACTCACAATTTAATGAGATAATCGCGAAGCCGATATTGGATGGAGTTTTGCACACTTACAGAAAATATTCAGTTAATGAAGAGGATGGTGATGTAGGTGCCTTCAGCTTGTGCTTTTTCAGTATAGCATGTTGATTTAAATATTATTGAGTGATTTGTAGACTGTACAGATGAACTTAAACTGGGAATTTATTCTTCTTTTGCATAAACCAAGTTATTTGGGTTCTAGGTTGCATTATCATGGTTTATATTTCTGTTTTTTTTTTTCCAAAATTAGAGTTCAAATAACCCGGATCTCTTGTCTCCGGGTTATCTGGATGTGTGAAATATCGCGGATATATGGGTGTATCAAATAACCCGGACATTGTAATATCCGGGTTATTAGGGCACCAAATAACCCAGGCGTGTAAAACAAGGGAAATTTTTTCGGTGGGAATATATCCCGGATTTTGGTCCGGGTTATTTGCTCGAAGCAAATGCCGCGGGAACCTTTAATCCGGAGCACGTCCGGGTTATAATGTCTGAAACGCCCGGGTTATTAGATGATATTTGTAGTAGTGGAAATTGACGTGCAAAAATAATAGAAGTTATACGTACTCGCTCCGCATCGACTATATATCCTCCAAGGCTTTTGAAATCTCTCTTATACACAGTCATTAATAAATCCAAGGCTCCCTGGATAAACAAAAAAAAACATCAAGACACTTTGTGATCTGAATTATGGAATTATGAAAAAAACAGGATGTTACGCTACTGAAACCGAAGCCTGGTTGCTAGTTTGATTGATATAAATCTGGCTTAACAGGAAAAAAAACCCTACAGATCTAGCTAAACAGAATTGTTAAATCCTACAAATCTGGTTGTTGGTTGAACAAAAACAAATATGTTCAGTTCAGCTTACCAAATTAAAGAGGAGATGAGGGGTTTCAATAAGGAGGAATCAAACGACATGGGAGAGTCGGAAACTGAAGGGCCAACAAAATCGTGTACTGAATGTTCAAGAGAAACAGAAGCTGTTTATTCAGTATGATACTTACACAATTTATAACTTTTTACACAAACATAGGCTCAAAAATACTGTAAGTGCACTCTCCTACTTCTTGAAGCATAATCTTCCTTGAAAACCCACCTTCTTGGTGATCTAAAGCGTTTTCGTCGATCCAACCTTCGTCTATGTTGAATCATGACATCAAACTCGACGGTAGTAGAACTGTATCCCAAATCCCCAACTCTAATAATACGCAGAAGGATGTCAGTAAATCAATTGCACCTCAGATCTGAAATCAAATGTTAGGGTTATAGCAATTTTAGAAAAGCTCACCACTTCAGTTGAAGGAATGAAGTTGACAAAAGCAGGTCGACGTCAATCCTTGGCAGAGGTGGTCGGAGAGCGGCGTTTCGGGGCAGCAAAAAAATCTGGATTTGAGGCAGGTGAACGAATCCATGCCCTAGGCAGAGGGAATGAATTGGTTCAAACGGATGAAGACTTAACCCTAATCCAAAAAAACCCAAAACGACTCATTAATTTCGGACCGAGCATATTCATTAATTTCGGGCCTGAAAACGACCCGTTCCCAATTACCATTACTTTTTCAAAACTCATAGATTTTTATATAGAGATAGATAGATTCAAATAAGTTGCTTATACAATTAAGAATAGAATATATAAGCTGTAACGGAGTAATGTATATATACAGCAGTCGACATCATACTAAAAGTACAAGTAATTCGAATTATATACGCACATACATGCATTTGGCAAAGCTGTAAAAGTAAAAGATGTAACATTAATGCAGTACGAGGATAGGATAAATACAACTTCATTTTCCTATTATTATACGTATTTTTCTTTCACTTAACAAACAAATCCGACTTTAATCCCGCAAAAAAAAACCAAATAAAAGTTTCACTACGACAAAATAGGAAGAAGACGACAAAATTAATCGCACACGCCATCAAATTCCACACTAAAATTTGACTGGTCAGCATGTCTACGTGGCAGTTGGAGAGCCAATCGATTGAAAACGACATTAGGTTACATTATCCACCAGTTCATCTGAGACACCTGTCAAATTCAGCTACTCGGGTCCACCATTTTGTATCTATCTCTTACTTGTAAGCGCTCCACGTGTCGTTGGCCACGTGCCTTACTTTGGAGTGGAGATTGTCATTATCGGGGATTAATTTTGAGTGGATTCAGTTGGTATAGTCTCCGCGGTTAATTATTTAGTGTTTATATATAATATAATTTATAAGCAATAATTTATGATATTATAAAAAAATTAATCTTACTTGTATCAATTTTTTTCAACTAAAGTTCAAAACTGATTTTTTTATATTGAAATATATTGGATATAAATTTCAAAAAGAAAGAAACATGAGAAGTAAACATGTCTTAGTATAAAACCAAGAAACAAAAGATTATAATGTATAAGACTTATAATTAAAATATTTTGGATAAAGTTTGGAGCCTACAAAATAGATAACAAACTACTATTTATTGAGAATTTTTTAAAAAACAAAATTTGAGAATGATTTATTTTTAGAGGTTAACCACAAATTGACACAAGCAATTTAAAACTAAAATTAAGGGGAGAGCTTGAAATAACTCTCCTTTAATATATATAATATATAGATTTTTTGATTAAGTATATAAATATGGAGTTTAAAGTAGCATCAAAACAATAATAAACACATGTTTCATTGTAAAATATATACATGTAAAAAAGTGTGAAAAAAATTTGAATAATCAACTTCTAATATAAAATATACACCGACATATCGTACAGTCAACCAAAACTCAATTAGATACTCTTGTCTAAGCATAAAATAATGACCAAGCTACGAACAAAATAGTACTGTAAACATAATCGTTCTACATCATATTCTTTGAAGTTTGAACTTTTGAGTTCAATGATCGGTTGTTCTTACATAGAGCATAAGAAATTACGCGTACAAGTAATTGCATAAACCCATTACAAAACAATCACTAAAATGACAACACTAAAATGGTAACACTTAATCATAAATTTCTAAAATCAACCTCTTATTTAAAGAAGTTAATTTTAGAAATGACCAAAGCTTATTGTATGCTCCTTATTGTATGTTCCTCCTTAACATGATTTATAAATGAACAAAGCTTTTAAATATGTGACTTAATTGACATATTTGTATGAGATCATGAAGGAGGTCGAAAATTGTGGAAAAAATGAGTTTTTTATTTAAATAATTGATTAATTAATTATTTGCTTTTTTTAAAAAAAATGGTGATATGGTGCTGAGGTGTCGCATTCTTTTATGAAGACTTGACTTCTCCCTTATATTGTAGTTAGGTAGATATATAGATTTTTTTATTAAGTATATAAATATGGAGTTTAAAGTAACATCAAAACAATAATGTTAAAAGAAATTCAAAGATGCCTAAAGAACCTTCAACTTTATATCATGACAAAAACTTTGTGGTTTGGCTTTTTTGATCGAGTGGTTGAAGAGTGAAAGAAACACCTAATTTGATAACGGCTTCTAAAAACATCCATGCAGTTCATATCCTACAACGAAAAATAAAACACCCGCCTATTACATATGATCCTATAACAAGATAATTAACATATTGAAGTTCTTTGGTTAAGTTCAATAGACTAGGGTTTGTGCCATCATGCCATGCACGTTGATCCAATACCTATAATATAAAATTTACTTAATTAATTATGAAAAAAAAAATCTAAGAAAATAAATTAAAGTACGTAGGAGTATTTTACAAGATTTATATTTTTTTTTGTGCAATTTATTTTATATGTATCGTATATTTTGTATATCGTTAAAAATGTGTGCATGTATCATAATATTGTGTGTATCATGCCAAACGTTTTTGTTTTATGTATCATTGAGTCTACCGTGGATCTTGTTGTCGTTGGAGGAGGAGAGTTAGGTCCCGTTAGGCACATGATTTTTTGCCTTTATTTTTTAGAAAATTAAACTAGCTTATTATAAAAATAAATTACGATTTCAAGCTTTTTAAACCAATAAACTAGCTTATTTTTCAGTTTGCCTAGCTTAAATTTCCCCAAATGCAAAAATCAAGTTAGCCGAACCGTTAAGCTTTCTTAATCTATAAGTTAATTTCGGTACATTAGATTAATGATCCTTTCATACACGTGTAATGATATTGGTGATAAAGATACCTAAATACAAGACTAATTGAGTGTTTAAAAGTGTGCATTACGGCATTCCACCAAACTTACTCGATCGAACTCAGCTAGCTAGCCTCCAAAAATAAGCAAAAGACAAAATATCTTAAACGGGCTACACGGCACATGATCATAAATATCTTTTATATTATTACGTGTACTTCCTCCGTCTCATAATTATCTTCTTCTTTCTCTCTCCTGACACTATTCACTATTCAAAAGAATCTTCGTAATTTCGGCCAATATATAAATAAAAACATATTCATGTGTGGTCTTGTTTGATTCATCTTATCGATTACTTTAATAATATTAAAATTTTATAATTTTTACTAATTTATAATTAGATATATTAACGATATAAAACACGCATCGGCAAATGTGTCCAAAAGAAACAAGAAGATCGTTATGGGACAGAGGAATATCTATTAACAAAAAGCTGCAATGAAGACCATGCTTTTAACATGAAAAAAATATCCTTAACTCAATAAAAAAGATTAAATAACTATCGAAAAATGAAAAGCTAAAGTCCTTTTGTTTGGTTTGAGCTTGTGTGGGTAACGTGTGTAACCAAATTCGATGTATCAACCTCTCTTGTCTTGACCTAAGCATCTCATTTTCTTCCTCCTATTTTGTCTTTTTCCTCTCCTTCGGAAGGATGTACATCATCATATATGACCGATCCATCCAAAAAATTCGACCTAATTTTCATAAAATTGCTCAACATAAGTGATGTGTGGTCGATGAGTATGTAGAGTAAAATGAACAAATAACGGACAATACAAATTTCGTTAAAAACTGCAGACTAAACTCAAAACCCATGTTGAAAATTTACAAGAATATCTACTAATACTGTTAATAAAGCGTAATCTACCTCTAAATCATCCCAAACATGATGAAAGAGATAAATTCACCCATATAGATCATGACCTAATCTGTGAATCGTGAAAAGGAAGATAGGGAGAGAGATAAAGAATATGTTGTATATAGAATGACTTAATCTTGTTAAGGGAAGCAAGATTAGTTTATATACAAATTAAGCTAAGCTAATGATAATACGCCACACCAGCAACTTATTCACAACTTTTTTACAATACAGATATATCCTCCCATATACCCCCTCAAGTTGGACTCCGCAAAACGAGGCCTAACTTGCGCGACAAAAAGATGTGCTGTTGAGTGCCTAAAGCTTTGGTAAACACATCGGCAATTTGGAGATGAGAGCGAATGTGTTGAGGCGAAACAAAACCCTCAGTAACAAGCTCCCGAACAAAGTGAACATCAATACGAATATGTTTAGTACGCTCGTGAAACACGGGATTTTCAGCAAGCTGAATTGCTGCGGTATTGTCGCAATGTAATGGGATAGGCAACCGAACATGAATACCAAAGTCCTTGGGCAGTCCGTCTAGCCAGATGAGCTCGCAAGCAGTCTGAGATAAGCACCTATAACTCACTCTCGGCAGATGATCGGGATACGATCTTGTGTTTCTTCGTTTTCTAGGAAATAAGGGAGGTACCCAAGAAGACACAATATCCTAGGAGCGAATGACTAGACAAAGCGCAAGTACCATGATCAGCATCACAGTAGGCATTCAACGAAAAGTCAGATTGCGCAAGGTAGAAAAGTGAGGCATTGATTGTACCACGCAGGTATCGAAGAAAGCGAGTTGCGTTCATATGTGGCCCTCGGGGGGAGGCCAAAAATTGACTTATTGTTTCACACTGTATGTAATGTCAGGTCTAGACAAGGTGAGATAAAGTAAACGACCAATGAGTTGACGATACGACTTAGGATCAGGAAGAATGTCACCAACATCCAGTTTGAAGTGCAAATTCCTTTGCATAGGGAAAGAGGATGGTTTGCAATCCAGGAACCATGTATCAGTAAGCAAGTCAAGAACATATTTACGTTGATTCAGATGAATACCCGCAACAGATCGTCCTATCTCAAGCCCCGGAAAATAACGAGCAAGACCCAAGTCTTTGATCGTAAAAGATTTGTCCATAGACGCTTTGGTAGCAACAATTTTAGCCTCATTATCCCAGTGATAATCATGTCATCCACGTAAACCAATGCAACAATAATAGTGGAAGTGCTCAGCTTAATGAACATGGAGTAGTCGTGCTTGGTCTGAACATACCCCAGTGCAAGAAGATGCTTGGTGAGTTCAATATTTCATTGCCTACTTGCTTATTTCAAACCATATAACGAGCGATGGGGGCGACATACTTGGACGTACTGAGCAAGAGTGTATCTGAGAGGGGGTAACATGTAGACTTCCTCATCAAGGAAACCGTGGAGGAAAGCGTTGTTGATGTCGAGTTGATGCAACAACCATTTGCGAGCAGATGCAAGAGCAAGAACAATGCGAACAATAGGAAGCTTGGCTACATGAGAAATTGTATGCTCATAGTCTTTCTCCTTGACTTGATTAAAGCCTTTAGCCACTAATCGAGCCTTGTAGCGCTCTACTTCACTTGTGGGCCAAAACCTTATCTTATAAACCCATTTCGACTCTATTGCCTTTTGCCAGGACGTCGATTTGTCAATTGCTATGTGTTATTACGCTCCAAAGCCGCAAGCTCTTGGTCCATAGCTCTAACCTAATGTGGATGACCTTTGGCTTGTGCAAAAGTGGACGGCTCAACCTTGCTGAAAACATTGAATAGAGAGTGAATGTAGTCTGAAGAATGATGTTGCAAGTCTTGTAAAGATACAACATGAAAAACTTGAGTAAAAGAATTCTCAAGGTCCTCATGTGGCAGCACACTGTTGAGCAAAAATGTATATAAATTGCAAAACATATTTTATTTGATTTTTAAAACTTGAGTTCGACCCTCTCTCGTTACCCTCTTGATTAAAAGTTATACAAAAACCAAAATTTGAGTGTTTTGATGATTTGGGTTGCACCCGAGTTTTTAGTGGGTTGCCTACATATCTCTTTGAAGAGAATCAAGCCTTATGTAGTTCAGAGTGTTTATTTTATGTACATTAGAGGAACGAGTCTAAGCCCACCTTCTAGGAAGGGTTTCCTAGACACGATCCCACTATCATTTGTACGTTGTGAATAAGATCAAACTCACCTTCTAGGAAGGGTTGTCTAACCTTTCCACTAATTTTATTTATTTGAAAAGGTTTTTGATCTTTTTAATTAGTTGTTGAAACTTTGATCTTTAATTTGGTGTTGTGATTGAAATCGATGACGACGACTTATATCGAGTTTCCTACGTACCCTCTTTGTGAAAGATCAAATCATACGTAGTTCTTAAAAGGACATTTCTTTTTGGTCGAACTTTGATTTTTGATTTTAGGGTGTGATTGAACTCGAATAGCGATTTTCTTGATATCAAATTGCCTACGTACCCTCTTTGTGAGGGATCAAATCACGCGTAGCTCGTAAAAGGACATTTGTTTGAAATTTGGGTTGTGACTGAATTCGACATATATTTAAATTTGATATCGACATATGTTTAATACAAAATCAAGTCTACGTAGTTCTTTAAGAATATTATTTTAGAATTTGGGTGGTGACTGAATCTGACACGTTTATATTTTATGTCAAATTTCCTACGTATCTGTTTGTTACGAAATCAAGTCTATGTAGTTCTTTAAACCATTTTAATCTATATATGATTTTATATGAAAATGACCCACGCCCTACCATGATGAACGATATTTCAGACCTCTTTGATTTGATCGAAATATATTGGGTCATAATTTAATTCATCACAGTTTCTTATGGCGGATCCTATTTGCACTGAGATGGGACGGAAAATCAGGTCGAATGACCGTTCTGATATTCCGGCGAATCTAAGCTCCGCGCGGAGTTGAGCTTCGCTCCAACCGACCCGGCGGATTTACCATCCGCCAGATTTATCCGCTGACTTTTCAAAGCTAAAAAGCGGGCAGATTTAGGATTTTCCAGCTTTTCAGCCTAATTTTTTACAAAATTTTCAAGTATTCTGCCGGATTATAAATCCGCCCATTACGTAACTCCGCGCGACCCCTAGCTCCGCGCGGAATTAAGGCTGCAACAAAAAGCAGTGCAAATAGCCTGATTGATTTTGTGTATGAATTTAAGCTTTGGAATGTGTCGTACACAAACTTATCCATATAAAACATATGATTTCCATTTACATGGGTTTGTATTTTGTTTCTCTTAATTTTCTTTCATTTCATTAAACAACATTAATATAATGTATCCAACTTAATTTGAGTGAATGTGATCACGTGACTTGTAAGTCTGATTTTTTGGCTTTTTGAGTTGTCAGAGACAAAACCATCAAGACGAAGAGGTGGCCGAGTAGGGCGACAAGACGGCGTGGAGGAAGAGAGACAATGGGATTCTAGGGTTGAGAAGGCAATGGAGGCTAAACAATTGGAATAATCTGACCTGAGGTAGAGTCGGGCGTTCCAGAAGTGCAAGAACCTTGTGCAATAGAATTAGGCCCATGTTCAGGAATAGAGGGTATAGGCCCGTTATCTGGTATTGCAGTAGGTGATCCATGTAAAGGATTAGAATGTGAAATAGGCCCATTTGATGGAGTGTAATCCTCTGGCCCAAAAGAAATTAGCGGCAGATTTAATGTAGATTCAGAAACTCCAGATGGTTTTGTTTTGAAGGGAAATTCATTCTCTTGAAACAAAACGTGACGTGCCACAATGATCTTGTCAGACACCAGATCGTATAGCTTATACGCCTTTTGATCAATAGGATATCCGAGCATAACACATCGACAACTAGTAGCGTTAAACTTCCCACGAGAGTGCTTAGACTGGAGTGTGTAACATAAACAATCGATAACCCGTAACCGAGTGTAGTCTGGTTGCTTACCATATAAGAGGAAATAGGGCGTTTCCCATTTAAGAACAGACGAATGCAATAGATTGATCAATTGTGTGGCGACAAGTATACAATCGCTCCAAAAATTAGAAGGAAGAGATGAATGAAGTCGTAAGGCTCAAGCTACCTCCAAGGTGGCAACGTTTTCGTTCTACACGCCCATTTTGTTCCGGGAAACCGGCAGTAGATCGTTGGTGGATGGTACCTTTGTTAATCAACAAAGTCATCATTTGTTGTTAACAAATTAAGTACCATTTTCCAACCTTATCCCTTTTATCCGGACGCCAAACTGTGTTTCTACATAGTTGAAAAACTATGACACAAGCCCAAAACCTAAGCTTTATTATTCAAGAGGAAAGTCCAGGTTCCCCTTGAATAGTCGTCAATAATAGTGAGGAAGAACCGTGCACATGAGTGTGTGGATACCCGATACGGACCCCACAAGTCAAGGTGTATCAACTCAAATTAGCAAGAAGTCATAGAACTGCTATTAGAGAAAGGAAATTTATGGTGCTTTGCAAGAGCACAAGTATCACAATCCAAATGTTGCAAAGTACTAAAATCTATATCCAAATGTCTCATTTTTTACAACGTTGTGTGCCCCAAAAGTGTGTTGTAGGTCGACTGAGCCTGACTTATTACAAATAGAACTCAAAGTATGAGTTACCAATGAAGCATCCAACAAAGGAAACCTGAATCTGAAAATACCGTCCTTAGCATCCAAACCTTCATCTTGAGCAATTAATTTGTATAATCCACCATCCCTTGCTCCAACCGCAATCACTTTATTAGTGATAAGGTCCTATAAGGCATGTCCATGTGCGCCAAACACAAATACAAGAGAATCATCCTCTAGTAGCCTAGATACTGGCAGAAGATTGTGTTTAAAAGTCGGCATGAACAACACACTGGTGAGTATCAGATCGGGTGATATGCTGATTGGTCCGAATTCCTTCACCATCTGAATTGAGCCATTAGGTAAACCTATCCTTATAGGTTTACTCAGAAGGTTCAACTCATCAAATAGATTCATGTTGTAGGCTACATGATCTATAGCCCCAGAATCTACAACCCATCTACATGGTGTTGTCATGGAGACATGTTCATGAGAAAAAAGAGTGAGTTTACTTGCGAAACTAGTAGAGTGTATGGAATTGTGTCCTCTGCTAGGGCCTTCATCTCCATTTCTAAGGGCTTGGATCTGCTTTAATACCTCAAGCACCACAGCATTGACCAGAGAAGACTCTGATTTAGAGCTTAATTCCTCATTATCAAGAGGACTTCCATAATCTCCCATTTCCTGCACATTGGCCATCATTTTACCATTGCCATCAGCCTTGGATCCTTTTCACCAGGATACCCAACAAGTTTGAAGCAAGTTTCTCGAATGTGTCCAGACTCACTACGATAACTGCACTTCCTATTATCATATTTATGTTTCTTTCCTTCTCTTTCATATCCAGGTTTAGAACCATAAGCATTTCAAGAATTATTGCCACCAACATACCCTTGACCATAGCTGCACTATCAGGAAACTCTGTCTGAGAACGAGGCGTCTTGCCAGTTATTTCCTGTTGTCTTTCAATTCTCAACACCGTGTTATAAGCCTTGTTAGTATTAGGAAGAGGCTCACTAGATAAAAACTTACTGTCTCATAGGCATCATTCAAGCCCATAAGGATTTGCTTAACTTTGGATGTCATGTCCCTATCAGAAATCCTCTTTAATAGCACAAGCACACTGTTTAATCACTCCACATGTGCAAAAAGGGATGCCATCAATATTCTCCAGCTCATCCCGCGTACTTTTAAGCTTAGCATAATACATAGAAACTGAAAGATTTTCCTGACGATAGTTAGCTAGATCTCTTCTTAACTGATATACCATAGGAGCATTAGGCTATGCATATCGCTTAACAATTTCATTCCAAAGTTCCATAGAGGTGTTAACAAAAGGAAAAGTCTGAGATATCTCCTTGATCATAGAGTTCATAATCCAAGACATAACAATTGAATCACAACGTTCCCAAACTTCAAATCCTTCATCAGCTTCCTCGGGTTTCGCAATAAGTCCATTTACAAACCCTAGCTTCATTTTAAATCCCAGTGCTACTTTGATACTCCTACTCTAACTTAAGAAGTTATTTCCATCGAATACGACATATACGAGTGTCATTCCAAGATGATCGGAATTAGACAAGAAGTAGGGATCAGATTTTTTACCTCCAAGTGGAAGACGATCATCGCTTCCATGAATTCCTGAGTTCACATCATTCACCATCGTTGTTCAGTTGAATCAACACCAGCAACAAGAGAAACAACATTAAATAGGACAACAACATTAAATAGGACAACAACAACAACAACATAATAGAACAACAACAACAGAGAACCGAGCAAAAAAAATACAATCGAGGCGAACACACCAGCAATCAACCAAGAATTAGTGCGCAACAGCTAGAACAGTACTAGATCAAGTCGATCTGAGAAGAACGAAGACAATCAGAGACGATTAAGAAGCCATTCGAACCAGACAAAGACGGGACCCTAGAACCACTTGATTAAACCATCGATAGATCCAATACAACCTAGATCTCCTACCCTGAGCTCTGATACCATGTTAATAGTGCATAATCTACTTGTAAATCATCACAAACATGATGAAAGAGATGAATTCAACCGTAGAGATCATGACCTAATCTGATAATCGTGAAAGGGAAAATAGGGAGAGAAATGAAGAATATGTTGCGTAAAGAATGACTTAATCATGCTAAAGAAAGCAAGATTAGTTTATATAAAAACTAAGCTAATTAAGCTAATGATAAAAAAGCCACATCAACAGCTTATTCACAACTTAATTTCAATGCAGATATATCCTTTCATAAATAACATTCATTATAATTTGTATTTAGAAAATTATTTTGTATGTAGGGAGAAAACATTATCATTTGCACCTTGTTATCCATTTTATTACACTTAAACAATACGGAGTACTAAAAACAAAACAAAATTTCATGCATATTTTTTACTCATCCGAATTACTTATATTAAGTTGTGGGTGATAAAAAAAAAGCAGGATAAAGATAAAAATCTATCTAATACATTAAAGCTGAATTTTTTTTAATCTCTTAGAGTGATTTTAGTATAGTTTGTGAAGTTATTTATTTTTTGTTTTTAAAAAATTATTATTATTAAAACTTAAATCGTCAATAACGATGTTATAATTATTTGTAAAGTTTTATAAACTACTATTATAAGTTTAATATGTTGAATTGTCAAAAAAACATATTTTCCACATAAACAAACGCATAAATTTTGCAAAATTACTTTAGTTAACATAAACACTTACTAAAGTCGTAATAATATAAAATATTATTTATTAAATATAAAATATATTAAAAAATTTAAAATCGATTATAAAATTATAAAATATACTTTCTTGCATGGCAGCTAGTTATTATCGTATTAAAAAATAGATAGATGGGATGAAACATTTCCCTTGAGGATGATTATACAACCTATTTTCTCCCACGAGGCACGAGGTAGACGGTCAGAAAATGGGCCAACTCATTTTATATGACATTACATTATCCTTTTATATGAGTTAGTCATCTACAGATATGGACAAATATATAACACATGCGTTATAAGTTATAATTAATATTATAAAGCTTAAATAAAATAAGTTAGAAGCGTATCTCCTCCATTCCATGGATGATAATGACGTAAGAACTTATCTGCTGTAGTGCCCTGTCATCAGGTACCTCCTCCATTCACACCTACCTCTATATAATCTCCGGTACGCACCCTCAGATCACGATTCAGATCAACAACCAAAATCCCAATCTCTAAAAAAAGAAAATGGGTATGTGTGAGAATGACCCGCTTACCCGATTAAGCTTACCGCCTGGTTTCCGGTTTTACCCGACCGATGAGGAGCTCATGGTTCAGTATCTTTGCCGCAAAGTCGCCGGTCACAATTTCTCTCTTCCCATCATCGCTGAAATCGACTTGTACAAGTTTGACCCCTGGGTTTTACCCGGTAAGCTCATAAACTTAAGATTATGTGTTGTGTTTATGTGTGTTGATTTTGATTTTGATTTTGGGATTTGATTAGGCAAAGCTCTGTTTGGGGAGAAAGAATGGTACTTTTTCACGCCGAGGGACCGGAAATATCCAAACGGGTCAAGGCCCAACAGAGTAGCTGGATCCGGGTACTGGAAAGCAACCGGAACTGACAAAGTGATTACTTCTCAAGGAAGAAAAGTTGGTATCAAGAAGGCTTTAGTGTTTTACATCGGAAAAGCTCCTAAAGGAACCAAGACCAACTGGATCATGCACGAGTATCGCCTTTTTCACTCCACTTCTAAATCTGGTGGATCCAAGGTTAGATCACTGAAACCAATTCTGAAAAACAAATTTGGATTCGAGATTAATTTTTGTTGTTGACTTGGTGGTGTTATTGCAGTTGGATGATTGGGTTTTATGTAGAATATATAATAAGACCACGAACGGAGTAAAGTCAATCGGATCGCCGTCGTCGACCTCATCCTCGTACCTGGATGACGTCATGAAGACGTCGTTCGGAGAGATGGACGATGGGTTCTCCGGTTTACAGAGGATGAATGATAAGGAAGAAGAGAGTTTCGAGTCGGGTTGTTTCGATTGGAATATGTGGGCCAGGATGATTGATGGGCCTGAAGAATATGATATTGGGATGGGCCAGGCCCAATTACATGGAGATGGGAGTCACTTGCCTCTACCCTCGCTGCCACCTCTGTGCCACGTGGATTCGCCGGATGAGAAGTTCGGTCTACGAGTCAACGGTCCAGGGGAGATGTACGGAGGGCAGAGGTACTCGGGTTCGGTTGACCCGTTTGGGATCCGTTACACACCCGGCTTCGGCTTCGGGTTCGGGTTCGGGCAGTCAGACCACTAGTGGGTGGGTGGCAACCAGGTGTAAATATGGGTCTAGTTGAATGGGCTTCTGGGTAATAACACCAGTAGGCACAATATTGTTTTTGCGAAATTGGGGGTTGGGTTGGGTTATTCAAATTAGGCACGTGTGGTAGAATTAAGGGAAGTTAATTAAGTAGTGTAATTAGGTACTACTGAAGTGCTAATTAGTACTAGGATCATCGTGTCTCGACCTTTGTTTAATATGCAGATGATTCGAATATATGTTTGATTACTTAATTCTCAACTTTCTTACACATAAATCTTAGCTACATACATTGCTTGGGTTTTGCAAGACTGCACACGCATTCAAATCAACAAAGCTAAAATGAACATCGTGATTATAATGGGGAAAAAGAAAAGTTAAAATAGATCCATTCTTCTAGATTCCTTAGGTTTGACGACTGAATATCGGGTTAGTGCAGTACGTTAACTGGCTTGTATATTGTAAATTAGTTTTTACAAGATGGTTACTCACATAGTTTTGGAAGACGGTAATTTAATTTTCGGAGGACTTGATTACACTGTAATATTTTATTATTGAGCCGGTCAGGGCCCGTTTCGAGGATTTTGGAGGCCTGTGTAAAAAAATTATTTTTTGATCAATTCGCTTTTACAAAATTTTCATCTAAATATAGATGGTTGCATAACAAAATACTTTTTTCTCTTATTAAATACTAATGATAAAACTTCTTTTTCAATTACTTTTTTCAAATATAATATTGATTTTTTACAAAGGTTTTATTATTTTTAATTTTAAACTTGTAAATCTCAATATAAATTGCCTTATAAAAGTTTGGGAAAAAATAAAATGGAGTTGTTGGCATTCAAACACACGACACCTTTCACATGTGGTGAGCATCTTACCACTAGAGCTTTTGTTTATTTCCATACTTCAATTTTAATATATAGAAGTTTTCAAAATTTGAGGCTCTTTAAAATTTGAAGGCCCTGTTCCGTTGGGCCTAATGCAACACCCTCCGGGGCCCTGGAGCCGGTAGTATAAAGCGTCATCACACATCATTTTAATTTTGTTAAAATTTGTCAGTGTTTGAGAGAGAGATTAACACAATTCTTTCCATTAAGAGTGGATGCAAGACTTGGGGCCTTCAAATGCTCCATTTTGATTTGAGAGCCCTTTAAGGTTGAACCTTCTAGATTTTGGGCTTGGCAAGTGGCCCAACTTAAGCTGTTCTTAGCAGAGCCTAGTATAATTGTCACAGTTTGATGAGATTTAATAGAAGGGTTGAGTTTTTTGTGTAGCTGCTACCTCGAAATGACAAGGAAAGTGGTGTAACACGAGTAATTTCAAAAGATCACTCACTCGAGTATTTTACTCTCGTGCACATATGTTTCATGTTGGACTTATGGTTCCGTACGTTGTGCATCAGAACAATATTATATATCACGTGGGATTAGTGTGATGCATATCACGAGTTACACAAATCTGTTACAACTAACAAGATTAGGGAAACAAAGCCTTCGTACATATGGCGTGATTTAATTTGGAGTTTACAACCAAAATTGTCTTTACATTATGTTTGGCGATGCATATATACACTAGTGGTAATAGGTTTTATTCGAGCTTGACAACTTGCTTACTTTTCTAGTTTTGCCTTTATTTGATCAATTAAGTAAATTAAATATAAATAATTAATAATGTATGAATTACACATATTTAACTACTTTATAAATTATAATTCATATATATGTTAGCGAATATCACTTAGCATGTTTTTTATGGCATAAGTTTAAAAGAGGACGATAGCAACAACCACAAAAATCATGAAAATATACTATGAGTCGTGAGGTACTGCACATAAGTTTAAAAGTTACAGATGGATCACAACTAAGCTAGTTAACATTGACATGACAAGGATTTCTTGTGTTATTAGATTATGAAATGTCCATTTTCCTCCACTAATTGTATATTATCAAAAGGGGAAAACGAAAATGAGTTTGGGAATAAAAGTGGGAACCCTAATTATCTCGGAGTCAAGGGTGTCAAATCAGTTTACATGGTTATCATGCAATTGTGGGTCTACCTCCTTCTCGATAAGGAAACGGATTAATGGAGATTAATTGGAGATGAATCATATCATAAGCAAGTTGTAAGTAAATTAAACCAATTTTAATTAATTAGCAAGTGTCGACACTCCATGGACGAGATGGGACTCTCCTGGTCCATCTTCTTCCTAGCAAATGGGGTCCACATTATTGTTCTTGTTTTCCTTTGATTTTTAACTTTCAATAATATCGCACTAATTTCATACTAGTATAGAAGTTACACATATACGAGTATATAATTATTTTTTAAACATCAAAATATACTTAAGAAACCAGACTATAACATTCTTTCGGTTGAGACTTGAAATTCCACCATTAATCAGTAGTAATATTCTTCCTTAATATGAAAGTGGAAAATGTTTGTAATACGGTCGACTGAAATGTTAATATAATGAAATATGGATAACATAAAACTCTACACTGTCATAAATTAAATATTATACTACTAAACATATGTTGTTAAGGATTCATATGTGAAAATAAAAATCTTTTTTTTTCCCTGAAAAAGAAGAACAAAAATTTCGAGCGGTGTTAGAAAAATAATCTAAACATTTCTAGATATTACAAGTATCGCTAATCCAATCTTTATGAACCAATTTATGTCCTTTCGATCGTTTTTAAGCCGTCTTTACAAAGCTCTGATATGATTCATAGTAAAGCTAATACACTCACTAGGCAGCAGGCACTTAACATTGTAGGGCCTTTTGATTTATCTTTACTTGTTTGGGTGTGAATTTCAAATTACAATCTAACTTATGTGCTTTACCTTCATTGAATATGTGTAATATGATTCAATTCTCAAACTTTAGTCACACATGTTCTAGTGCTAAGATTTGAGAGATAATTTTGGAAAATATTTCTTGGTCTTCTTAATGAGTTTAAATAAAAAAAAAAAATATGAAGTTTAGTTTCAAGGAAATAATTTTACAAAATATTTCAACAAAATAATCTTTTCTAATACATATATCTGGATTGTTGTTTTTGTTGTTGATAACTTGATATATACATGGATTGATCAATATCTGGCTTATAATTCAGACATAGAATAAAAGGAGAATAAAAGTGTTTCCGATAAATCGGATAATTACATTCCATCTCTAGTAAAAGAAAAGAGACAACTCAACATGGACAAAAGAACAACTCCAAAAAGTTGCAACAACAACAACAAGGGAGAAAACAAGCCATCGGACCTTGGTAATCAACAAAATCCAAGTGTTCTCAGTTCGAGTTCGGGCTCTAGCACAACCAAGGAAGCGGGTCCTAACATCTTCATTGATCATTCTAACACATTCTCCAACCTGTATTAGCTCGTTAACAAAACATTTTCTAATCCTTACCGACTAGATTTCATAAACTGCAGTAGTGAAGAATCTCAAGCGGATTTTAAAGGTAGAAGACGTCTTATGCTTGCTTGCAACAAAGAATTGAAGCCAACCGCTAAGATTAAGCATGTGGTGATACACCCCAACCTTTCTCATTACCTCACGAATGACCGTTCTTGAGAAGTTGCAAAGGAACCAAACATGGTCAATTGATTCTTCTGCCATCCCACACATACTTCACATATCAACGGTAGGCACAAATCTTGCAATTCTGTTCTTGGTTGGGGCACAAAAGCCACGTGATAAAGGCACACCTAGGGATGTTAGTGCCATGTCAAAGCATTTCAGTCCAAGGAATATATTGTCTACGAGAGCACCAAAGTTTAGGGATCTTCAAAAGAGAGTGTCTCACTCAGAGATCCCAAATATTATCATCTTGCCTAACTTTCTAATTTTATTAATAAGAACTACTTAGGAAAATTATTGCCTAAGACTCTGTATGCGCTAAAGTATATACATGTATGGTAAAAAATATACGCAATCTCTTAACAATTACTCTCTCTGTCCCAATTTGTAGTCTCATTTTAGTTTGACACATATGTCGAAACACGTTTTGTATCGTTAATATTTCTAGTTATATACTAATAAAAAATTATAATTTTTTAACATTATTAAAATGCTCATTATGACGAATCAAACAAGATCACACATGACTATGTTTTTTATTATATATTGCAAAATTCTTCCGGTTTGTGAATAGTCTCACAAAAAAAAATACTACTAACATTTTAGGACGGATGGATTATGTCGATGGGCTAAGACCGTTTGTTTACATGCATCGTACACAGTTGTCACATAATCATCCATTCTCACTAGATAGCTTTACCACTATTGACGTTTAACTCCTTTGTTTTGGGCGAGAAGAAATTTAGCACTCTTTTTCTTTTTGGCTTAGCTCCTTTCTTTTCGGTCAGTTTAAGTCCTTGTTAATAAAGCACAATCATTGGGCATATACTCCCTCCGTCCCATAATGTTCTTCTCAATTTTCCATGACACATTTTCTGAGATACGTTTTGTATAATATTTCTAGTTTTATGTTAATACAAATAATTAAAATTTGATATTATTAAAGTACGCATTAATACGAATTAAACAAGACCCCACGTGACTATATATTTTCTTATATATCAAGACAAAACGAGAAGATTCTCTTCAACCGTGAATAGTATACACTATTCGAATTGGGAAGAACAATATGGGACAGAGGGAGTAGTTTTTGTATTGACTATGATAAGATGATCGATAACCCATGCAGACAAGTAGTTTTTGTATTGACAGAGATTGTAATGTCTTCCGTTCGAGTTTAATTAGTGAACAAGTAGATAGTTGGATACCCCACCTTCCACAACGCCGGTACATCGTTACGAGCCGTCATTTGATAGTTTCAGATAGAGTCTACCAGCTAACAATCGTCTTCATATTCCTTGCTTGATTGTTTATTATCTTAATTGAAATATCAAAATTTAATTAAGAAACTTAGGAAATGTATGTAGGTATATACGAAGAGTTGAGAAATAATTAGATTACCAATATAGGGTTAATTAGCAGAATCACATAAACCTGGGACGTGTAAGAAAGTGAGTCCGCATATTCCACAATGACGCGCGAAAATATTACTTACCAAACAAGGCTGAGTACGTGTCAGCCACTGATTCGCTATCAAGTTGTTTGGTCCTCTATATAAAATATCAACCCTACAAGTTGAGCTCAGAATTTCAGCCGAAAGCAATCGAGAGGTATGGAGGGGAAAGATTCGTCCGCCGGCGCGGGAGGTCCGAATCTCCCGCCGGGATTCCGATTTCACCCGACCGATGAAGAGCTGATTGTTCACTACCTTAAGAAGAAAACTCAATCCGATCCTCTTCCAGTTTCAATCATCGCCGAAGTCGATCTCTACAAATTCGACCCATGGGAGCTTCCAGGTAAATCAATTCATTAAATTAAATCCCCAAAACTAATCTAATTCTGGTGTTCATCAGCTAAGGCCGTGTTTGGTGAGCAAGAGTGGTATTTCTTCAGCCCCAGGGATCGCAAGTATCCAAACGGAGCCAGGCCAAACAGAGCCGCAACTTCTGGCTACTGGAAAGCTACCGGTACGGACAAACCAGTGCTGACGTCAGGTGGGACTCAGAAAGTCGGGGTAAAAAAGGCGCTCGTTTTTTACGGTGGTAAACCTCCCAAGGGAGTTAAAACTGACTGGATTATGCACGAGTATAGGCTCGCTACCAACAAACCCGTCAACAATTATAACCCCGCCATCAAACGCGGCTCCCTAAGGGTAACTCTTTTTTTAACCTCACTAATAAATTACAGTATTAAGGCAGATTAATTAATTAACTGAGATAAATGAAACAGCTTGATGATTGGGTGTTATGCCGAATATACAAAAAGAACACGAGCAAGGCGGCGGATGATCACGAGGAGATGCTGAAGCGCCACGTGGGACGTTCATCAGTGGCGGCTACGACCTACGCTACACCCGCGTCGCAGATGATCACACCCCATCTCTTCGACGAAATGCTTCAACCAATCAACGTGGGGGCTTCTGCGTCGTCCGATCTGATGTCAAACCCGCAGCCCAAACGGACGGCTGCGATGCCTTTGATGTTCTGGAACGAAGAGGAAACGGCCGCAGCTGATCAGACCAATGGATCCAACTCCATGGATGGGTTTGCTCACCTGCCTCCGTATCACATCAATGGCTTAAACTGGTATTCTTAATTAAACACTTTGATCCATATGATCATTTTTATGTAATGTATACAAATAAAGGAGTTGGGATACCAGAATGTATATATTGTATAGTATTGATTAATTAATTAACCCTTCTAGGATATATATTGAATCATATCAATAATTAATTACTTTAATATAATCCATCTTCTTGGCTTGGCTACTGTATATATATATATGGTCCACCTACTTGCAACTGTAAGTTGTGATCAGGAAAGATGAATTTGATGACGATGGTGGGGGATGGGATTACGATTTCTGACCATGAATATATATTTACATGAGGTCACGTCCACGGCTTTATAACGCAAATCCTGATTCCATGCCGATAATATCATATTATATATATTCTATGTAGTGTAGGAGGTATGTTCATCCATGTGTTCAAGTTGAATATAAAAATGTGCTTACTTCTTAAGATAATCACACTTTTTCCAGATACTATTCAAGGTTGTTGTGGTTCGCTCGTTAACATAATCTCACTTTCAGTTTATGCGCAATAGACTGGACATAAAATTACAATATTTTATCTTAAAATTTACACAATAAGCTCTCGTGATAGGACATAAAATTACAAATATTGTCTTAAATGTTTACGCAATAACTTCTCACTTTCGCTTTATACACAATAGGTAGGATATGACCAACAAGCATGTGGTCGGTTGGTAAGGGACCCCAACCACCCAACATAAGGTCTCGAGTTCGAGACTTGATGGAGGTTAAAAATTATTTGTTGGGAGAGCCACCCACGCAGCTCGAACTCTAGATGTAAGGGTAGTAGGAGGGAGTACTCTAACCGCTGAACTAGAGTGGGAAACCAAAAAAAAAAATAGGTAGGATATGAAATTACCACTATCTTGTTTTAAATATTCAGGCGACAAATTTTCATTTTTAATTTATGAGCGCTACATATGACATACAACAACAACACTCCCCCTATATCCCGGTAACGGGGTTTGGGTAATTTCTTACCCCAACATGTTGAGATGAATGACCCAAAAGAAGAGAACCTATAGGCGATCTCAGAGATAAAAATACAGAGATAAAGGAAAAGGTCATATCACGAAAAACAAAAAAGAAAGCAAACAAAGAAGGCTCGCTCCAAAGAACCAGAGGTTTAGGCTTCTGTAACTCAAATCTTCTCCCTCCACAAAGCTCTGTCCTGAGTCAAATATTCCGAAAGCGACAAACTAGAAAGGTCATTCCGAATGACTTACATCCAGCTCTTTTTTGGGCGACCTCTTCCCCGGCAGTATTCTCCTAGCGCCAGAACCTCACATCTGCGAACCGGGGCACCAAGTGGTCTCCTCTGAACGTGCCCAAACCACCGAAGTCTAGATTCTCGCAACTTGTCCTGAATACTAGCCACACCTAATTTCTCTCGGGTTACTTCATTTCTGATCCTATCCAACTTTGTATGGCCGCACATCCAGCGTAGCATATGCATCTCAGCTACCATAATCCTCTTCTCCTGAACCCTATTAACTGGCCAACACTCCCTCCATAGACCATCGCTGGTCTGACCACCACCCTGTAAAATTTGCCCTTTAACTTCATAGGGACTTTCTTGTCACACAGAACTCTAGATGCCCTTCTCCAACGAAGCCAACCTATCTGTATTCTAGACTTGATTTCCTCATTCACACCTCCATCTCTCTGCATAATAGACCCTAGGTACTTAAAGGAGTCTCTCAAACGCACAGTACTCTCCCCAAGCATCAACCCCACCTCCCTGTCCGACTAGTCCCCAAAGTCAAACTCGACATACTCAGTCTTTTCCCGACTCAGCTTGAGGCCCTTCGACTCTAGTGTAGCTCTCCATACTTCTAATCTGTTACTGACTTCCTTTTTGGACTCGCCAACCAACACAACGTCATCCGCAAACAACATGCACCACGGGACATCTCCTTGCAAGCTACCTGTCAACACATCCATCAAAATCGTGAAAAGAAAAGGGCTCAAAGCCGATCCTTGCTGCAATCCTATTCGTACCCCAAAATAGTTCGTATCTCCGCTCGGTGTGCAGACGCTAGTCTGAGCCTCGTCGTACATGTCCATCAGAATTCTAATGAAAGTCCCCGACACACCCTTTGCTTCCAAACACTCCCAAAGCAATGCCCGAGGCACTCTGTCATAAGCCTTCTCCAAATCAATAAAAACCATGTGCAAACTCTTCTTCCTCTCTCTGTAAATCTCTATAAGACGTCTCATCACATGAATAACTTCCATAGACGACCTTCCAGGCATGAACCCAAATTGGTTAGCCGAAACCTGAACCGAACTTCTTAGCCTCAACTCAATAAGTTTTTCCAGATCTTCATAGTGCGCTACATATGACATAAAATTCTAAATTTTGTATATAAATATTTAATATTAATATTAATTGATAGTGTAATTCACAATATTATATTGAAAACTTTTTAATTGATGTTAACCTAACCCACACATATACATATATAATTGATTTATTTGGATGATAGATAGTCTTAAACTTTTTGACTTTGATGTTTTTGAATAAGTTTATTATTTGAGCTTAATCTCTCTAATGAATCTACTTGAAAATTGAGATTCATAACAACCAAATTTGAGCCCTGCAAAACAATGTTTAAGCAAAAAGTCTTGCACCAAACAAATTACCTCGTGAATAAAAGGCTTTGTAAAGAGATCTACCATTCAACCAATTCCATTTCTTAATAGAACGGTTGTGTGTCATTTTCTTTCAAAGAATATACATGGCCATGCATGCATGACATCATGCAGATTATACTACCACCAATATACCTAGCAAACTATTAATTAATTAAAATTAAATTTCCACACAACATAGAAAGAAAGAAAGAAAAGAATACATAAATATCAATTAGAAGAGAAAGAATTAGCTCAGCCATGTATATATCTTTCTGCTTTTTACTATCTCTCCTCTATCACCATCATGGAGTATTAAGGAATGATTATCCCTAAACCACATATAATTAAATGTATACTCGTAATTCAGCTCACACTATTTATGGAAAATGGACTCATCAACTTTATGAGCATCTTATACTAATTTATTTCTTGTTATAGAAGTATGGAGGGTGACTTAATTGGTCCATATGCATACCCTTATCTGCAATTAAATCCTCCACCTCTTTAAATTGGCCGGCTAAAAGCAATTCCCATTCAATTTTTCTGCAGCCACTCTTTGTCCATGTATAATTTTCAACACATTAACTAATGTATAGTTTTCCCACATTAATTAATCATGTGACATATTGAGTTTTTTGTTTTTCAAAACTAAAAAGAAAATAAATTAATAGGTTTTTTAGATATTTATAAGTTTTTAGTTGACTATTTTATTTTAACAAGCAAAGAAAGGGTCATTTCATCGGATCATGTCACACATACACAAATGGTGAGATGTGTTGCTCCCATGAGTTTGAACTCATGATCTATGGGTAATGACATCATGCCTACCCCACTAGGCTACGGGGTCTTGACATTTTTTAGTTAACTATCTAAAAAATTAAATTACTAAAATATAACATGTTTTAAATTATTTATTTCGGGTTATTTAGGATATAGAGAATTCATAGGTGTAAAATGAAATTCTAAATAGAGAGAATAAAACTTGAACAATTAAAAAAATACAATTAGTTTTATATTTTTATTATGAGATCTTAAATAATAGTAGGTTCTTTTCCCGTAAATGCATGAAAATTGACAACTTCTCCAAATATCATTTTTGTTCTTATTGGTTCGAGTTCTTCATTTGGGCTCCAGATTTTGTTTCTTGGGCCAGCACATTATAGGCCCAATTAATAGAAGATCCTAATGCTAAACTAATACTTTTTGATGCAATTCTTTTTGAAATAACTAGGTCCAATAACCCGAATTTGATATTAAGAAAGGTTTATAACCTTCTTTTATTTGGAATAAATAAACTAACTCAATCTATATCACAATCTGTTACCAAACTAAAATTGTAGTGGGGGTAGGTGTGGTGGTACGGCGGCCTCCCGACGACCACCCGACGACTTCCGGCGACCACCCGGTGGCTGTTCGGTAGAGATCCGACGGAGGTCCGACAACGGTCCGATGGAGGTCCAGCGGAGGCCCGACGACGGTCCAGAGGAGGTCCGGCAGAAAGTTAAAGTATAAAAAATAAATGAAAATTTAAGTCTAATTCAAATTTGTGAACATTTAAGTATAATGTGATGAACATTCAGTTGATGAACATTTAAGTGTAATGTGATGAACATTCAGTTGGTAAACATGTAAGAAAAATGTGATTAACATTCAGTAGAGTATGTTAAAATAAACATTTATCAACATTTTGATGAACATTTATGAACAACTTGATGAAAATTTAAGCCGATTGTAATGAACTTTTGAGTAATGAACATTTTATTAAACATTGTGAACATTTAAGTATAAAGTGGTGTTCCACATAAGTGGTGGTTCGGTGGTCCGGCGGTGGCTTGATGGTGGGTCAGTGGTGGTGCAGTCGTGGTGCGGTGGTGGTCCGTCGTTTATCCAAATAACATAAACATTTAATTGTAATAAACTTGGTGAACATTTAAATATAATTTGATGAACATTCAGTTGATGAACATTCAAGTATAATGTGATGAACATTCAGTTGATGAACATTTAAGTATAATGTGATGAACATTCAGTTGGTGAACATTCAAGTATAATGTGATGAACATTCAGCTGATGAACATTTAAGTAGAATGTGTTGAACATTCAGTTGGTGAACATTTATGTAGAATGTGATGAACATTCAGTAGAGTATATCCAAATGAATATTTATGAATATTGTGATGAACATTTATGAATAATGATTAACATTTAACCCAATTGTAATGAACTTTTGAGTAATAAATAATTTTGTAATATTTGTGAACAATTTTATAATTCTTTGTGACAATTTTGTCCCGGGAAAGCCCGATGATGGTCCGGTGGTGGTCCGACGACGGTCCGGCGGTGGTCCAGCGGTGGTCCAGCGGTGGTCTCAAAGGTACTACTCCCTCTGTCCTTTATTATAGTTCATATTTCTTTTTCACACTTGCCGAGACGCGTTTTGTATTGTCAATATCTCTAGCTACGTATAAGTAAATATTATAAAATTTTAATATGATTAAAGTACTTATCGAGACGAATCAAATGAGACCTCGCATGAATATGTTTTTTCTTACATATTGGTAATAATTTAACAAAGTGTATTGACAGATGAATAATGTAAAAAATAAAACAGGAACTATATTCAGGGACGGCGGGAGTATTTTTCAATCTTGTATAGATTTAAATATATTTATAGAATAAATTTCTACATACAAGTTATTAATTATATTTAATTAATATTAATTACTAATACTGTTGAGTGATAAAAGTTTATTAATTTATGTATAGTAATCAATAATATTGATTGATCATTAAGATAGTACAATTTGTCAAGTATTAAAACTTAAAAGTTTATTAATTTAGATATATTAGTTACTAATATTCGCTGAGCATTAAAATAGTGCAATTTGCATTCATTTTTTTTTCACCTCTCCCATTCTTTAGATACTTAGATACGCTCCGCGCGAGGAAATTACTGTTTTCGTATGTGGTTTAATGTAGTTACGCATTATTTGTTAATATTTTTATTGTTGTTATCACATTTGTTAATATTTGTAATTATAAGTGTTTTCGATTTCCTTATATTTATATTTAAAGTAGTTTTAAAATATAGTATTGGAATAAGGTTGCTATGAGGGAAACTTAAACAATACTTTATTTTATTTCTTTCTAATATAAAAATAACACACATTAATTTAAATTTGTGACTTAATCAAGTTTCTAATATAAAAGAAAGGCCTTATGAAAGAGCTAATACTTCATGTTTCTAGTAATGGAATACGCATTTATTTAAATTTGTGACTTAATCAAGTTTCTAATGTAATGTAGTCCTTATAAAGGAGCTAATACTTTATTTTATTTACTATAATTCCAAAATTAGATTTTAGATTAGATTAGAATTAGATAATTAATTAAGAAAAATAAAAGACTTAAATAAATTTAGAATTATTTAGGTCCCAAAGGTAATTAATACGATGACATTGAAGGTAGAGCCGTTGGAGAAGTATTTACATCAAAAGGAATCACGCGAACTGAAGAAGAACTGAAGACTGAAATGAACGCTGAGCATTTATTATCCAAATCCCCCAAAGTCGTCGGAGATTCCGCCCCAGATTTCGCCATTTAATACGATGACATTGAAGGCTCAGATGGAGCAGGGATTGAGTGACATATGTATAAGGGGTAGGGAAGAAATAGGGGACCCAATCTAAGCTAAGAACATTGAGCAATACACTTGTAATCAAGAGAGCAAATCTTATTCGTTCTTACTTGCTTTCAATCAGAGCAATACAATAACCCTTATTTTCATATTGTTGTTTCTTCCTTTTCCTTCATCTAATTCCTATAATTTACCAAAAAACTCATTCGTCCATCATCGTCGGTCAAGTCCCTTGGTTTGTCTCTGGTCGATCGATTTGTCGCCCTACTAAAAGAGGCGTTTTAGATGTCCTATTTTTTTACCCAAAACAATATGTTTTGTGATATATTTCTATATCGTTGTTCAGTATTTGTGATATATTTTGTGTTTAGTTAGATTATTGCTATGTCCAAACCTTAGAACCAATATATCCCGTTTTCAATTTACATGTTTGTTATTTAGATCGATCTTTGGGTTATTGCTTTATGTCCAAACCTTAGAACCAATATTTCCCGTTTTCAATTTACGTGTTTGTCATTTAGATCGATCTTTGGGTTATTTCTATATGTCCAAACCTTAGAACCAATATATCCCGTTTTCAATTTACATGTTTGTTAATTAGATCGATATTTTTTGTCTTGACAACATGTGCTATATTTCCAACAGTGTTTATATTATGGTTGATCAACGGTTATACATTGCGAATCTGATTGATGATATTATGATGATTGACTCTTTTTTTTTTGACTTATTAACTTGTAGCTATTTATATATGAAAGTCTATAGTGATTGAATCTTTTTAGTAAAGGTGAAAAGAAGGTTGGTGATTGCTGATCACAAGGCGCAATCAGTTTTGTTTTGATTACTTATCACTTCTTGTTGCAGGTTTGGACAACAAGTTCAAAGGGAGAATTATAGTTCGATTCATTTCAAATTGACCTCGAATTAAAGGACAAAAGGTGGCTTATGTCATGATTTACTTGTCACCTACAATTACAGAACACTGATGTATTTTCAGTGTATATTATGCAACTATGATGTATTTTTAGTTTATACAATAATAACCTGCACCTACAAGTCTACATGTTAAAACTACGGGTTGTATATTATTTTTCATTTTTAAAAAATAAAAATAAAGTCAAATAACCCGGTTCTGAAAAATTCGATGTATATGCCTAACGCTAATAACCAGGATTTATGGGTTTATCATATAACCCGAATGTCTTAATATCCAGGTATTATATTCTCAAATAACCCGGATTTAAAAGCTGTGTGAAAATTTTGACGTATGCAAATACGGCGGACTTCATTAACCTGGACCACATCCGTGTTATATGTATATAAACGCCCAGGTTATTTGGGGACATTTGTAGTAGCTTGCTCTTCCTCCTGCTCTTGTTGATTATGCGATGAAGAAGCAGCTTGTCCACTTCCACCAGCATGTCCACTTCCCAACCATGTCCAATGCCCACGACCTGTCCACTCCCTGCAGCTTGTCCACTCCATGCATGCAGCCTGGCCACTCCCTGCAGCCTGTATCAAGTTGTCCCAACCCAGTCCAGTGTCCCCAGCCTGTCCACTACCGTCAACTTGTCCAACAGAACAGAAGGAGTGTTAGTCGACGTTCCAGCTTCCAAATAATACCTTGCAAGATATTGGCCCTGATAAGATGTGTAACCTGGCATAGACACACTCTGGTTGTAGTCTACACCCTCGTAGCTCGCCGCACCAAAGTATTGTGCATCATAATTAGGTTCTCCCTCATTCGAAAACAACTAACGTGGGGGTAGCTTTCTTGCTTTTCCCCTTGTCCGGTTGTGGGCCTTTTTTTTCATTTCGTCTCGATTTCTAACCCGAGTCGAGCGTCTTGGGCGTTCCATAACCTGAAATAATACAAAATTACTATCAAAAACCTAAAACAGTTCAGTATTCTGCGGAAACAAAAAATCAGAATAAGGCAATTTCATGTGTTACGCATGACACCACACTTTCTTCTCCGGTGAGCCTCTGTTTTCCGACCACTTTCTAGCCACATTCCGACCAATTTCGAATCGGTTTTCATATTATTTCAACAGAAATTCTATACTTTTAACACAAAATCTATCAGTTTTACTAAATCACTTCAAAAATATCAAATCAAAACCCTAATTCCATATAAATCATCTATTCAATATAAAAAAATAACACATGAAAAGCATTCACTAATCAAGCATAATGAAAATTTAACACCTTTCATCCATTCTAAATAACAACATTCCATATAAACCAATTTCTATATACATTCAAATTCAAAACCATAATATAATATACAATTTCATAAAGAATTAACATTTCATAAAGAATCAACATTAGAATGCATATAACAATAAAAAAAACTAACCTTAATTGATGGATTTTGGTGGATTAGGGTGGAGAATCAAAATTTTGGGAGTTATGAGAGCCCAAATAGGATATTTGTGTATTTATAACACATCATCTGATGTGTAACACATGACTGCATTCGATGCCTCCATTACTCTTACATTCTGAGAAGGCAATTCATAACCAAAGCCTCACACACATATATAAACTCATCAAGATTCAACACCATATATTTCAAATACATTTTATCTCTCTTTTCTTTGCAAAGTGCATTCAAGAAGTGCAAGCAGAGTCTCTAAACAGAAAACCTCGGCTTCTAGCGAAGCCGCCACCTCATCCAATACAAGGAGCCATGATGTCGAGATCTTCTAGTGTTCATCGGGCGTCATTGCCAGCTGGACGAGTGCTCGATGAGGTGGATAGGTTTGCATTGCCAGCTACCGGATGGCTGAGGAGGCAAGGGGCGAGCAAAGAGTTGCTTAAGAGAGCGATTTCGCCGCCTAGAAGAAGGTTAAGTTTGAGGTGGAGGAACTTCCAAGCAAGGCCCAACCCTCTTTCTGCTGTGTGTACTTCAACTCACATCTAGAAATTTTTAAATTTTCATTGTGGTAGTCAAATTTTGTAGTGGATGAATATACATAGATGTTGTTTTGTGATTCAAAATGAATCAAGGATTCACTGGCTTGCTTCGATGATGTTCCCTTTAGAGTTTCTAATAATTTACATGGATGTTTTCTGTGACAATCTGGGGGTTCACGGGCAAGAGGGCAACGTGGACCGATTAGATAGACTGTGAGTCGTGCACACACGAGCGCATATGCGCATTAGGCCCATCAGATAAGCCCATGGGGTTCCACCCTAAAACCAATTGGCTATAGAGAGAGTAATTCATAGGCTTATATAATAGACTTCTTTACTCTCAACTTCCGACGTGGGATACTATTCTCAACACACCCCCGCAAGTGCAACGGGCGGAAGCCCAATTGACACTTGAACACACGGTTGTGGGTGGACCTTCTCAGTCTTTTTATAGCCAAACCCCACAATCCAAGGGTCCAAGACAAAACCTTGCTCTGATACCATGTGACAATCTGGGGGTCCACGGGCAAGAGGGCAACATGGACCTATTAAATAGATTGGGGGCGTGCACACACGAGTGCATATGCGCATTAGGCCCATCAAATAAGCCCATGAGATTCCACCCTAAAACCAATTGGTCATAGGGGAGTAATCCATAGACTTATATAGTAGGCTTTTTTACTCCCAACTTCCGACGTGAGATACTATTCTCAACATTTTCGACCAAATAAATAAATTACATGGATGACCGTGAGGAAATATAATAAATCTATCATAATAACAAATGAATAAAATGAAAATAATTTAACAAATTTGTAGGAAAAGAAGTACCTGAACGAGACATCCAACAAGAAGCAGAAGGAACAATAAATAAATTTTATCCATTTAGGATTTATCAGCTCTACTCTAACTATAAATGGAAGCCATTTTAAGAAGCTCTACTCTAACTACAAACGGAAGCATTTTTAAGACATTGAGGTAATATTATTATTATATTTCTTTCTTAAAATATTTCATAAATGTCTAACTTTACAAGGGTACGAATGTCTAAAATTTCCATCTTGTTTAAAAAGACATCTATTAGTGAATGAGTGTGGTTCGAATGAAAACAATTTTTAAAGTGAGAACGTGTAAATGGAAGATGTTCATCAAAATATTTAATGCACGTCCTTTGAAAAAGTGATGTACATATACGATTTTTAGTTGAATGTACTTTATTTTTTCAATAAATGTTCTTTAAAAAGTGATTTTTTTCAAATTTTGGATGTTTGTAAGTTTGTCAAGGAATGTACACCAAATTAGTACTAAATGTTCACCAATTTACTACTAAATGTTCACCATTCTCACGTTCGTATTTTAAAAGTTATTATCACTCGATACTTTCGGAAAAAGATTAGGTGAGGATGTCTATACAAAGAAGGAGTGAGGATCAATCTCCACCCTCCGTGCCATAAGTGATGTTTTAATCTCGTTCGTCTGTTTCCTACCTTTCTCTTTGCCTTTCCTTTCTCTTTCAGCGATAAAATTCAGCCGCTCTCTCCCGACGTTTTCTCATCGTCGACCTGTTCCCCCGTCGATCTCTCCATCACATCGCTCGATTTGACGAATCCGTTCTCCATAGAAGAAGGAAAGCGACGAAAATTTGGTAGAGGAGAATCATCCTCCATGGCCTCATCTCTCTTTAAACAACGACACATAACTCTCTTTAGCTTCGCTCATCTCTCTCGGATGCCTATATGCATCCTTTGTCTGATCTCAATTTATTATATACAATCATTATTTTCAAGCCTTAAAACCAAAGTCAACCACTGATGTACCTATACTTTACTAGTGATGCACCTTTACTTAATCACTATGCACCTATCCTATCATTTACCACTCATGCACATTTTACTTTACCAGTGATGCACCCATCCTATCCTTTACCACTCATGCACCTTTTACTTTACCAGTGATGCACATATCCTTTACTAGTGATGCACATATACTTTACCCCTCATGCACCTTTACTTAACCACTCATGCACTTTTACTTTACCATTGATGCACCTTTGCTTTACTACTGATGCACTTATCATTTACCACTGATGCACCTATCATTTATTAATGATGCACCTATCATCTATTCCATTAATCAAGCTTGCACATACAAAAATAATGGAGATTTTATAATAACTTATAGAAAACATAAATCGAGAAGAAAATCAGTAATCAATTGCTTGTTGTATTTCAAATCCAATAAGATATACAATGATCATTACAAGTTATATCTTAATTTTGATACAATAAACGAGTCTATAGTATATAGGAGAACATTTTTTGGTGAACGGTCCTTTCTTCTCCGACGACGAATAGTTTCTAGTCGATGCTCTCCGGTGTAAACCAGACGGCGGCAAGACGTGGTGGTTGATTCGGACGGAGGAGCTTTTGTAGAGGGAGGCGGCGACATCGGAGGTTTTTCGAATTCGGTCATGTTTTTACACTTTATCTGGTTTATGCATTGTTTGATTACACACCTAAACCGATCGACTATTTTAATAGATGGAACTTTTCAATAACAAAGTGACAATTTAAATTCTTAAGACATCTAGAAGACATAGTCGAGAAATAAAAAACTAAAAACATGTTGAGTTACATTCATTTGCTTATATAAAGCTATATGAATACAGAATACACGTTAAGTTGAGTTGATGAGTCATGTGTTAATAGAGGCCAATTTAGAAAGGACGTACAATGAAACTTTTGACCTATAGTGATCAACAAATGATTGCCCATAGGAAAGAAAATGATGCTTTAGTCTTTAGTGGTAGTGAGATTATCATGATGATATCCAGCTTGTAGTTTCGTTTCACTATGAAGATAAATTCCATGGTGACTATAAAGCTAAAATGTACAAATACGATAACGGAAGCTCATAAACTTATTATTATTAATTCAATTAAGAATATATAAATGATTCCCTAGAAAATCAGAAATATCATTATTGACATACATGATATTATGAAATCTTTTCATAATTTCAAAATATTTCATTGCTTTATAGAAGCAAATCGGACTCTTGATCTCCTCGCTAAACAAGATATTAGCACCCATTCATTAAAATAATTCTTAATTGCAATCAAGATCTACTCTTATCTGATGAATATATCAGAACAATTAGACCTGTATTCTTACTATCAACCTTACTGATCGGTCACAGAGACTTTTAAGGGTCATCCGTCAAGATGGTTAGGAGTTGTCACTTGTTCTTTAAGTGAGACTCCGTTTCTAGCCTTTTTAAAAAAAAAAACTATAAGCAGATTTTTTTTTCCTGAAGTAAGCCTTTTTTTAAAAAAAATTCTCAACGCTCGTTTTGAAACTATTACCCGTTATAGGCACTCTTGGGAGGGTCGGATTTTTGTTCACGTACGAGTCCCAGCGTCTCTCATCCGAAGCTGATTACTTTTAAAAAAAAAACTTATGTATAAGAGACGCTGGGAAAACCAGCGTCTCTTATACATATAATTTTTTTTAAACCTCAGCGTCTCTTATACGTAGGGTTAAAAAATAAGTATTTCAGTGTAAGAGACGTTGGCAAAACCAGCGTCTCTTACACGTATAACTTAATAAAAAAAAAGTTTGCATAAGGCGCTAGTAAAACCAGCGCCTTATACAAAGGCTTCAATTATCATTTGAGGTGTAGTACGTACGTACTGATTGCCTTGCAATTATAATTATGCAAACTTTTTTTTTAAGTTATACGTGTAAGAGACGCTGGTTTAGAATTAAAAAAAAAGAAAATTAGGTTCGGTTGAGAGACGCTGGCCCAACGTGTTTATTTTCCGAACCAAAAATTTGTGCCTATGTTGGGAATATGTTTCAAATCAAGCCTATAACGAGATTTTTTTTGAAAAAAAAGCCCATTTCAGAAACAAAAATTCCTATAAGCAGTATAAAGCTTTTTATTTGGGTCAAGTGATGATAATAAAACATACAATTAACTGAAAAACTCGAATAAAGGGAGAAAAATCAATTTTTTATAGTTAGATGACCTGACGTAGCATTTCATCATCTTTACTAAAAACAAATCCTTATCCATTTTATACAATACGTCCTTGTAAAGTTAATAAAAACAAGAGAAAACGTAATAATATTATAGACGCGGTATAAAGTGTGAAACACCTACGTTAAGAAATTACAAGTTAATGTTTATATGTTGGATGATAATATTCATAATCTAGACGATGACTATTTTAAACTTTTTAAGTGGGTCACACGGTGACAATTTTGTAATTTTTGTGAAATTTATTTTTTTGTTTTTATTTGAAAATGACTTGGATGCACATGGTCGTCAAATTATGAAAACATGATCGTCCAAATTATAAACATTAGTTTTTATCTGTAAATACAAGCATTTCAAACTTCGTAACGTAAAGTTTTTCTCACCGAAATCTTTCTCTATAATTATAACCTATTAATTGTTTAATTGTTTTTTAACTAATAATAAGTGTGGTCCTAGTTAGGTTGTAATATCTAGTTCACTGATGACATAACGACTAATTAGGGTAAATATATGATTAATCGATGATCAGCTGATTAAGCATGCTTTAGAGATATTCCACCCAAAGATTTTGTTGGACATATGCATGCATTCACAAGGTACATACAGTAGATTTGGTAAATAATATTATTATAATTAAAAAGAGAATGCTCTCATTGGACGTACCTTACCCTAGCTTCAACATTAGATTTTCCATGATTTTAATCACTTTCTGTAGTACATGCTTATGATCATCATATCGAAATCCAATCTCGATTCGAGATGTCCAATCGGTTATCAGTTGCATATTATAAAGGCTTATTTTTTTGGGTAAAATTATTGGCATTAGAAAGGAGATTGGAGATTTACAAAACATCAATAGCAAGTGAAAAAACTTAGTGAAGTAAGTTCCTTAAGGGAGTGAGAATTTTGTTCTTGTTCCATTTCGGAATGGCAAGTTTTTTAATCGAAGAGATTATCAGTTGGGCACCCAGTTGGCAGAGAAGGCTTGTTCGGATAGATCCATTGATTTCTGACAGACCAAACATGATAAACAAATGCAGAAACACTGACCGTTCTGAGATTCCAGCTGAAAGAGTTCTTACTGCTACGAATTTCGTGATAAGTCTACTTGAATCCTTGTTCCTACTCTAAGAGGACATTTTCACCCGAATTTCACCCGATAGTTTCCCTTAGTGAATTATGATAGAAGATTAGGGGTTAATTAAGCTTTGTCAAATGTATCTATGTAATAAGAGAGAGCGGGAAAGTCGGTTACAAGTTAGGTTGTTAGCTTGTTAACTACTTCATTGCTATATAAGCTGTCATGTGTAATCTTGATCAGTTTAATCAATTCAATGGAAAGCTTTCTCTCTCTCAAACAAACTCTCATTCATTCTAACATGGTATCAGAGCAAACATCATGATTTCTGTTCTCCGATCGTCTTCTCCGATCAATTTTCTGTTCTCCGATCACTATCTGTGATCGTAGATCATCTTCTGTGATCGTCGTTCACCTTCTCCTTTCCTCTTCTTGTCTCCTCTCAGTTTTCGCGGCAATCCCCTCTCAGATCGCTCATCTAGGTCGTTCTTTTCCATCGACCTTCTGCGATCTAATCATGCCTGAATCCGAAGTCGAATCTGAATCTCTACGCTATCTTGGAGCAGGCGTAGCAAATCTTGACACAAGCAATCCGTTGTATGTCAATCCATCGGATCATCCAGGTACTCCTCTTGTTTCTGACATTTTCGAGGGATCTTCATTCAATGAATGGAGAAGATCTGTTAAAGTTGCTTTGTCTGCTAAAAACAGATGGTGTTTTGTTGATGGATCTCTGGAGAAACCTCAATCTGATGCAAGATTGATCCGCCTATGGGAGAGGTGCGATAGTCTTGTACTTTCTTGGCTTACTAATGCTGTAAGTAAGCAAATCAGGAGCAGTGTGATTTATTGTGAATCTGCTAAGGAAGTTTGGGAAGAATTAGTTTCAAGATTCAGCCAGTCCAGTGTCTCCCAAAAGTATTCTCTTCGCAAGGAATTAAGCACTATCACTCAAGGCAATGATTCTATCAGTGTCTACTACACCAGGATCAAAGTCTTGTGGGATGAGTTACGCAGCTTAGACAAACCAAATTGTTGTCACAGATGTGGAACAATTCAGATCAAGAATCCTGAAGAGGATGAGGATCGTTTTATGCAGCTTCTAACTGGTTTGAATGATGCTTATGGCACTACTAGAGGCAATCTTCTCATGATGAAGCCAATTCCCACTGTTTCTGAAACTTTCAATGTCTTGCTAAGAGAAGAGAAGCAGAGGGAAATGGCTATGCAATGCAAGATTCTTGGCGAAGCCTCTTCCCTATATGCAGGAAGAGAAAGTAAGAGGAATGAATCCAAGAAACCTTCAGTTATCTGTGGTCATTGCAACAAATCTGGTCATTCAATTGACAAATGTTTCAGATTAATTGGATTTCCTGCAGACTTCAAGTTCACAAAATCTCAGAAAGGAAAGAAAGTAGCTGCTGCTGTTTGTGGTGTTGAAAATGATGATCCACAAATACCACAAATCTCTGGCCTCTCTCCTGATCAATGTACTCAGTTGGTTAACTTGCTCAAAGGGATGAAATCTCAAGAATTCTGTGGAGCTGTCAGTGTCAACCAAACAGAAGCTAAGCAATCCATGAGTTTAGCTGGTATGACATCTAAACCTTTGTTTGTTGTTGGTAGCTGGGTGATTGATAGTGGAGCTAGTACACATATGTGCTATGATATTAACTTGCTTAGCTCAGTTAGACCTCTCAGACAATGCTTCTCCATAGTTTTGCCAAATGGACAGAAATTTGCTGTGACTCAGGAAGGAGACATGAGACTTTCTGAGGAATTATTGTTATCAGGAGTTCTTTATGTTCCTTGTTTCAAGTTTAATCTGATTTCAGTAGCAAGGCTTTGTGATCAATTTGATTGTGCTATCACATTTACAAGGGGTAAATGTATGATGCAGGACCATTCCTTGAGGAAGCAACAGGAACTTGGTAAATGCACTAATGGGATCTACTTGCTGTCAAATGATGATTTGAAGCCTCAAGTGTCAAATTCTGTTTTTTCAGTTTCCAAAGAATCTCAGTCTATATGTAAACTTTGGCATTATAGATGTGGTCATTTACCTTTCTATAAACTGAAAACTTTGTCAATGTTACCAAAGTTAAATAAAGATGATGATTTAGACAGTTGTTTGGTGTGTGCTAAATCTAGACAGCAAAGGCTCCCTTTTCCTCATAGCTCTATCTCTTCAAAAGGCAATTTTGAGCTTCTCCATGTAGATACATGGGGACCATACAACACTGCAACTAAAGAGGGATACAAATACTTCCTCACTATTGTGGATGACTTCAGTAGATCTACTTGGACTCATCTTCTCAGTGCTAAGAGCAATGCCTTCGAGTTCATACAGAGTTTTATCACTATGGCAGAGAAGCAATTCAGTTGTACAGTCAAAGTATTGAGATCAAATAATGCCTTAGAACTTGGATCAAGTCATGCTACCAGGAAATTTCTTACTGAGAAGGGAATTGTTCACCAAACTTCCTGTGTCAGCACACCTCAGCAAAATGGTGTTGTTGAACGCAAGCACAAGCATCTCCTAGAAACCTCCAGAGCTCTTCTTTTCCAATCTGGCTTGCCTATCTCCTTCTGGGGTGAGTGTGTTCTAACTGCTACTCATCTTATCAATTACTTTCCTTCCTCTGTCCTAAAGAACATGTCACCATATGAGAAACTCTATGGCACTAAACCTGATTACTCTTCCCTAAGACCTTTTGGTTACCTATGCTATGCCTCTACTCTCAAACAAGGCAGAGACAAACTGCAAACTAGAGCCTCTCCTTGCATCTTTATAGGATACCCTTTTGGGAAGAAAGCTTACAAGCTTTACATCATGGAAACTCATCTCAAATTCACCTCCAGAGATGTTGTTTTCCATGAATTCATTTTTCCTTATGCCAAACACACAGAATCTCCCACTCCATTATTTCCTTCTCATGACATTATTGAGGAAGACATCCCTATTCCTACTCAAACTTCTTCACCACAATCAAATATTCTCTCATCTTCCTCACCTTCACATAATCATTCACCTTCACCTTCTCCTATCCTTCAGCCAGCTATTCCACCTCCACCTCCAAGACAATCTTCCAGATCTCACAAACTCCCTACCTATCTCACAGACTATGTCTGTAGTGCTGTCTCCTCAGATCATTCCCAACCACACTCTTGCCATCACACTCTCACCTCCACATTACCTCAACTTTTCTGCTTTCATACCTTAACCACAGAAAATCATTCCCAAGAAAAAGAACCCACCTCCTACACTATGGCTTGTCAAGATCCTAGATGGGTTGAAGCCATGACAAAAGAATTTGAAGCTCTTGCTCTAAACAAAACCTGGTCCATAGTTGATCTGCCTAAGGGGAAGAAGGCTGTTGGCTGCAAGTGGGTTTACAGAATAAAGAGGAAAGCTGATGGGAGTATAGAAAGGTTCAAAGCAAGGCTAGTTGTGAAAGGTTTTACACAGAAAGAGGGGATAGACTACACTGAGACTTTCTCACCAGTTGTTAAGATCACCACAGTTAGAAGCTTGATCACTTTGGCTGTTAAGAGAGGATGGAATGTCTTCCAACTTGACATCAACAATGCCTTTCTTCATGGTGAACTCCATGAAGAGGTATATATGAAGCTACCTCCAGGACTTGATGCTCAGGAAAACATGGTTTGTAGATTGCAAAAATCTTTGTATGGTCTTAAACAAGCCTCAAGACAATGGTATGCTCGTCTATCCTCAGCTCTAAAGACCAAAGGCTATATCCAGTCATTAAATGATTACTCTTTGTTTACCAAGAGAAGTGAGCATTCTGTGGTATTTCTTATAGTGTATGTGGATGACATTCTACTGACTGGTGACAATGAAGAGGAAATCAAGTCACTTAAGCAGTTCTTAGATGCAGAATTCAAGATCAAAGATCTTGGTTTTCTGCATTTCTTCCTTGGCTTAGAATTCATTCCACATTCCAATGGTATGATTCTCAGTCAAAGGAAATTTATTGGTGAGCTCCTTGAAGAGTTTAATTGTGGTGACTTGAAGCCTCTCCTCACTCCTCTTGAACTCAACTGCAAGCTCAACTTTGTTGATGGTGATCTCTTGCCAGACCCTTCAGTTTACAGAAAACTCATTGGCAAGATGAATTTTCTTGTCCATTCTCGCCCAGACATAGCTTTCACTGTGCAATTCCTGAGTCAATACTTGCACAGCCCTCGCCAACCTCACTTCACAGCAGCTATTCACACTCTTAGATACCTCAAAGGCACTGCCAACCTTGGTATTTTACTCAACAACACACCACAGTTTGATCTCCAGGCTTTCTGTGATGCAGATTGGGCATCTTGCCCTCTCACTCGACGTTCTGTCAGTGGCTTTGTGGTTCTCTTTGGTGGCACACCTATCTCTTGGAAATCCAAGAAGCAACAGACAGTCTCCCTCTCCTCAGCTGAGGCTGAATACAGATCAATGAGGAGAATTTGTGCAGAGTTAGCTTGGCTTACTCGACTCTTCACTGAGTTTGGTGTCTCTGAGGTAACACCTATTCCTCTTAAATGTGACAACATGGCTGCTATCCACATTGCTCGTAACCCTGTTTATCATGAGAGAACAAAGCATGTGGAAATCGATTGCCACTTTGTAAGGGAAAAGCTTCTTGAAGGTCTCATCTCTCTGTCTCATGTACCTAGCAAGTCTCAGCTTGCAGATATTTTGACAAAGCCCCTCACTGGCCTCCTACATCATGATCTTCTCCTCAAGCTTGGAGTCTCGCCTACTCCTCTCCAGCTTGAGCCGGGATGATAGAATATTAGGGGTTAATTAAGCTTTGTCAAATGTATCTATGTAATAAGAGAGAGCGGGAAAGTCGGTTACAAGTTAGGTTGTTAGCTTGTTAACTACTTCATTGCTATATAAGCTGTCATGTGTAATCTTGATCAGTTTAATCAATTCAATGGAAAGCTTTCTCTCTCTCAAACAAACTCTCATTCATTCTAACAAATTATAATCATTTTTTAGGCGGTATAATCATTTTTTCAATAATGTTAATGAATTATGGTGGTAAAAAAAGAAAAAGAAATTTCATCACATTTTCCGGATCACGACAATGAAACCCTCTATTTGTGTCCCAACACTATAATCATCAACAAACAAATTAAACAACAACAAAAACAGAGTTTTTTGATTAATTATTACAGTTGATTCACTCTCGTTATCTTTTCAAAACATAGATGTTCACTGTCAATCATATGGAATGTTAGCACATGCTATGTCCAATTACTTGGATCACTATCAATCCATCAAAAGCACATTCCAACAACTCGTCATAGCGGGTAAATTTCCCGCTATCTCAATCACACTTTGAAACCCTAATTTGTTTTAATTGAGGATTAATTATTCGTTACAGTGGAAGATGTGAGTGATTTGTGGCCCATGGTTAAGGATGCATTCCTACAGCGATTGCCTTTCAAAAATGCTTGTTTAAATAACAAGGCTCGAAATCCTGTAACATTGGAAGAATTGTCTGCTGAGTTTATCTTAACCTCGGATTCGAAGCTCCGTGATCAGTTTTTGCAGGCTCAATCCTTCTTTTGGTTTCATGAACCATACGCAAATTTCATTCTTGTCACATGTGAGGTAAATTCTTAGTTTTAGTTGATGTCTCTATTTACTAATAGGATCTTCTGCCATTAGAAATGCCATTAATAGTGGACACCCATTTGGGTGAGGATGATCCTAGTATGCTACAAACGTTGTGAGCCATGCACATAACACGCAACGTGTGCATCACCAAACTTGCGTACATGAGTAATAAATAGTGTTCTAAAAGTCGCTAGATGAAAGTTGGACGGTGAAAGAGGGTCTAACGTCTACATGCTAACGGGAGTCTAGACTAGGACTATAAAAATGCATGATCCATGTGATTATTTCATAATAATCTCAGGTTGGGCTCTATATTTTATTATTACACTTGTTTTACAGCGTCTAGACAGGTCGAGACAGTCACTTAATTTATGTGTCACTGCGTGCATCATCCTCATTTATATCTTCATCCTGACGGGATCTTTTAAGGTAACATTGTTGGTTGATGTATCCTCTGTTTCTTGTTGTAGGATCTTGATGAGTATAAAGCCAGTGTTAAGTCCCAAATCAAATCAGTTGTTGAAGCTGATGAGAAAGAATGGATCATTGTGTTTGTAAATAAGGCTAATGCAAATGACAATTCAGCTATTAAGTCAGCGAAAAAAGTATATGCCAAAATAGAAGTCGAATTCAACTCAAAGAAAAGGGAAAGGTAAACTATGACTCCAATTATAATCTTCTTCCTTTTGTTATTACATCTGTTTTATAATGTCGTTGTTGTGACGTTTCGTCAGGTGCTGTAAGCTAGATTTACATGAACCAGATGCAAAGTTTTGGGACTATTTTGAGTCCAAGATCATGGAATGTGTGAGAAATACGTTGGATAAACGCATTCAATTTTATGAAGATGAAATTCGGAAGTTGAGTGAACAGAGACTGATGCCAGTTTTGAATTTCTGCTTCTTTTTTATCCTCAAGGTTCTTGTTCTATTTTTAAGCAACTAAGAATTGAATCAATTGATAAAAGCTTGGCTTTTGTGATAGTGATCTATATGAAGTGACTGTAAAAATGTATCTTCTCAGGAAAGCTTGGCATTTATGTTTGATATGGCTCATCTTCATGAAGACTCTTTAAAAGAGTATGCTGATCTTGAACAATGTTATCAAGAATCGGGTATTTTTTCTCTTCATGTATATCTTCATATAAAAAGAAAGTGTTGAGCTTCTTTAACCGTTCTATTTACAATGTCGAAATATTTCATTTGCCCCCTGATTTCAGAAAAATATCAAAATTGTCAGAAAAATTCTGTTCAAATATGTCAATAAATTACCTTTCATATTAAAAAAGCATGGTATTATAGGATTTGCAAAAGCATCTGGATCCATTTGACATGTCTTATGCTTCTTCTGAATAAACTTTAATTCAAAGCTCAATCTTTATCGGATAGTCAAATGTTTTATGTTGTGATGCAGTTAGTATGAGTGGAAACCAAAGGTACTTTGGCGGCAAGGACAAAGGTGACGGTCAAGCCGCCTTGATTAGGCCTGAAAGTATACAATTACGACAGATTGTTCAACATGAATCGTTTAGAGAGTTCGAGTTTCATCAATATCTATTTGCTTGTCAAGCAAAAGTATGAAAACTCCATTCTGGTTGCATAAACTCTTTTTTTCTTGCTAATTATGGGAATTAAATGTATGATTGAACTTGACAGTTGTTGTTGAAGATGAATCGCGCCTTTGAGGTTGCATCTAGAGGCTATTCATTTATAATAAACTTCTCAAAGGCATTGGAATCACATGAGGTACTGAGGTTTTTTATTTTGATAACTTTTTAAGATTTGGCTTTGCTGACTCTAATAAGTTTATGTTGATTTTGGGAAGAGTATGTTGCCGTTTTGTATGCGTGAAGTATGGGTATTAACAGCTTGTCAAGATTTGATCAAAGCTTCTGCTTCTAAGTTTCAAGATGGACTTGCTGAACCTGATATACAGAAGGAGTTCTATCGCCTTCAAGGCGATCTTTATTCACTCAGCCGAATCAAGGTAAAATTTCTGTATAATTTAAAATTTTATCATGCAAGTAAAGTTTTTTTTTGAGGTGATTGTATTAATGGATGCAGTTTATGAGACTGGCTTGCTTGTTAGGATACGAACCCGAAATCGAAAAAAGTCCTGCTAACAGGTGAGCCATGTCTTCTAAGAAACTAAGAGAATTTTATAACTTAATGATGAGTTTAGCTTATGCTTTCAGAATTTCTATTGTAATTAATAAAGATTACTCTTTACAGTGCTGCTTTAAGTATACTACCCTGGCCAAAACCAGCTGTTTGGCCTTTGGTTCCACCTGATGCTTCGTCTAAGGTTCTTGAAAAGGAAAAGGCAAGTTGTACTATCTACCAGTTATTCACAAAGAAAACGTTTTTAAGGGCTCGTTTGTTAACATATCTGGAAAATGGATGAGATAGTAATTCAGATTGGCATACGAATGAGTTTTAGTGACTTTATATGAATCATTCTAGGGGGGAATCTAACCAAAGACATGAATCGGTATGAGTGATTTTATTTTCTAATAGTGGTCCATATATCCAAGGTATAGTACCAAACAAGGCCTTAGTTTAGTTTAAATTCTATCAGATTACTTACAAATGTGCTAACCATGTAGATGATAAATCAAGCTACACCTAGAGCTAAGCATTTGGGTATTCAGAGAAAAGATTTACCAATTGAACCTTCAAAACTTTTGTCCGAGGCTAATAGGAGGCGACCATCTCTGTCAATGGGAAATATACCTGAACCGGTTGATCCTCACCTAAATTTTAAACACGGGTAAGATCTTAAAATAAATATGATTTTGATCAATTTTTATCAAATATTTCTTGAGATAAGATGTTCTAGGATTCATTCTACAGATGTGGTGCAAGTAGTTATAATGAAAGAGTTAATGCTGCATCCATGTCGCGTAGCTTCTCTATACCTGCGAACTTAGAAGCTTCTGTTCGCGTACCAATGAAGCTTGCAGAAGTTCATGTTGCAGCTGAACATGCTCTGCAGCAAACTATTTCCAGCCCCAAATTATGGAAATCTTTATCCTCTGTGCAGGAATTTGAGGTATATTGTTACAGAAAAATTGTGTTGAATGTTACATTGTATTCTTAACCTCTCTTTTTTTCTGACAGAAAAAATACTTGGAGCTGACGACAAGAGCAGCTGAAAACTACCATAAATCATGGAGAAAAAGGCATGGAGTAACTCTTGACGGAGAACTCGGTTTTGTCCACCATAAGCATAAAAAATTTGAATTAGCTGCAAGATCATATGAGAAAGTATGTGCACTTTATGCTAGTGAAGGATGGCAAGATTTGTTAGCTGAAGTGTTGCCAAATCTAGCTGAATGTCAGAAAATGCTGAATGATGAAGCCGGTTACTTAAATTCTTGCATAAAACTTCTATCTTTAGATAGAAGCCTTTTCTTGACGAACGAACGCCAATCTTTTCAACACGAAGTTGTTCGTCTTGCGAATAGCAAACTGAAGCATCCGCTTCATGTAGATGTGTCGTCTTTGATCACATTTACCGGCATTCCTGGAAAGCCGGTTGAGTTATGTGATGGAGATCCTGGAGAACTATGTGCTGTTATATGGAGTGGTTTTCCTGATGATATAACTCTTGACTCACTTACTCTTACCCTCATAGATACACATCATGCTGATGAAGGTGTCAAGGTAACAAATTTTATTCTGCCATTTTATTAGAGAAAAAAACTTACATAATAAACAAAATTCTAAAATCTTGAGATATTTTTTTTATCAGGCGGCGAGTAGCTCTGACTCGATTTTATTGAAGCCCGGAAAAAATATCGTAAGCCTCTCAATACCGCCACAGAAGCCTGGATCATATGTTCTTGGTGTTTTTACTGGGCTTATAGGCAATCTGAGGTTTAGATCTCATGGCTTCTCTAAAGGATATTCTGCAGATATTGATGATTTCTTGACTTATGAAAAGCCAATTCGACATATCTTGAAGGTAGTAATCTCTTTCCGGTAATTATGCAAATTTCGGGTGATTTTTGGTGATTTATTCTGTGTTTTCTTACAGGTTTTAAGGCCTAGAGCTTTGGTTGATCTCACTCCTGCTGTTTCATCAGCTTTATTATTAAATGAGCCTCAATGGATTGGGATTGTAGTAAGGCCAATAAATTATTCTCTTGTTGGTGGTCTCTTGAGCATTGACACTGGACCTGGTTTAAAGATTGAAGAGTCTCATGTACTTGAGATTGAGAAATATGAAGATCAATCTCCAAGTGTGACAGAGATTAATACTTTAACAATACAAGATGGAAAAATAGTAGTGCCTGATTGGGCGAGTGATGTAACGTCTGTATTATGGATACCGGTTCGTGCTATAAGCGATAGAGTCAGTAGAGGTATTTGAGTTTTGTTAAGATGAAGCATTGCTTTTGATTTAACTTGATTTGTAAAGTTTCATGTTTCATGTTTATGAGCAGTTGCATCACAGAGGTGGAGCATTGTGGAGGGATTGAGAACAATGGCTCTAAAATTGGATTTTGGCATTTCCCACAACCAAACTTTTGATAGGTATTCAATAGTTGAAGTGAGGATAAAGAACTCTGTATTTAAAACTCATTTAATGTATTTTTGAATGATTTCAGCACTCTGGCTATCCATTTCACCGACCCGTTTACTATCAACACGCGCGCCATAGATACATGTAGTGGTACTTTTCTTTATCAGGTACTTCCTTACATTATAATGCCAAATAATGCATTATCAGATAATATTTGTATAACAAGTATACAAATCTCCAATTTTATGAATTCAGATTACACTACACTCCCAAGTGAAGGCTAGTTTGAGGATCCAAGACGCATGGTTTGATCTTCAAGACGGGTTTTTACATACCGATGATCAAAACAAGGGAAGGCCAACATCATCATTCTTTCCTCTTACTGTTTCTGCATCATCAAGTGCTGGAATGATGTTCACCATATGCTTAGCAATGCCAAAATCTAACGGTATGCGCACGATTTTGGTATGGCGTAACATTATACTCAACTTACAAAAAATAATTATTAAAGGCTCTTTTTATGTTATAAAACAGGTAAAGCAGCAACACAAGAAAAATCAGAAAGTATATTGAATATCAAATACAGAATTGCTGGAAGCAGAAATAATGGAGCCCACAGACCAATCTCTTTAGACGGAGAAATGAAAGAGGATTTGATTTTCAAGATTGCTCTTTCCCTACAGAAGCCTGTTTGTGATCCGTGCCTCGCTGTTGGATTTCTTCCTCTTCCTTATAATGGCGTTAGAGTTGGACAACTTGTTACTTTCAATTGGAGAATTGAAAGATTGAAGGAGCACCAACTCAACAATCCTCTTCAATCCAATGTAAGATGTTACTCTACTAATGGAATACACCATTATATCGAATCTTACATTTAGGGTCTGTCTGGTATCGATATCAGGCTATCAGGTCCATATTCTTCTTTGATATGCCCTCTTCGTATTAATATCATGATATTTGATATGAGTATGAATATCTTACATTAATGACATCCATATCTGATTTTTTGTATTTTGATATTGATACATCAAATGAACCCTTTGTGTTACATTTTCAGCAAGAGGAGGTCTTGTATGAAGTTGATGCAAGCTCTGAAGGTTGGATGATAGCTGGGAGAAAGCGAGGCCACGTCTCGCTTCCAACAAAGAAAGGTAAAACAGGCTCGTTACTTGCAATACAAGAAACCCTTCTCGTTTGATATACTTGTAACCCAAGCTATCTGTTTTTTGTGTGTCTAGGAACAAGGATTCATGTCTCAGTCTTGTGTGTGCCGGTAGTGGCTGGCTATATCGAGCCGCCGCATCTGGGTCTGCCTAACGTGGAAGAGACGAATATAAGGTGTAACCCTCCATCGCCCCACCTCGTTTGTGTCTTGCCTCCAGATCTTTGCTCTTCATATTGTATCCCAACTTGACGATTTGGAAGCTTCTGTTTTTTGGTTCTGATTTTCACTCGTCTGTTTACTTGTAGGAGAAAAAAAAACAAAAAAACAAAACAAAAAGAGGTTCTACCGAGATTTGAACTCGGGTTACTGGATTCAGAGTCCAATGTCCTAACCGCTAGACCATAGAACCATTTGTGACAATACTGAAATATAAAGTTATTTAATCTTTATGCAAAATTGTACAACCGAAAAAATGTGCATCTGCATGGGATTGATGTATTGTAGAGGGAAAATATGTACTTATATGTGCGTAGATATTGTATTTTAGTTGCCTAAAGTTTTAGTATGTATACAATTATATATGAATTAAGGGTTTGTTAGGTGGAGTAGTTTATAAATAGATAGTACTAGCGTGTGTTCCAGCGCTATGCACGGGTCGCATGTATTAAATATTTTTAATAATACAATTATATATGTATTATTATATATGTATTATTATGTAGTATTTTATGTTATTATAGTTTATAATTGGTAGTTTGTGGTTTATAATTTAAGTTCTAATCAGATTAATAGTAAATATATAATTTAAGTTATAATTAGATTAATAGTAAAATAAATAAATAACGATATATATAAGAGAAAAGATATAATATGGTAAAAAATAAAAAAGATAATAAAATTTCTTTGATATTTTTTTAATTTTATAAATTGATAAAAGATAAAAGTATATGATCTATTAGATATCTTTTTAATTTCCTTATTTAATCTATTTTAAAAAGATATATATATGAAAAAGATAAAAACCAATGACGTGTCGGTGATGTGGAAAATGAGGTGGCATAGCTCAGAGGCCGACACATAGGTCAATTGAACGTAAGAGCGACATGTGGCAAAACACCGCTATGTTTTAGTATATGTATAGATATATAACTATTAAAGTAAACCTCCATTTGTGTCATGTGTCACTATATGATTCAATTTGCGACATGTCATAATTTTCTAGCATTGTCTATGTGTCATTGTTTTATAATTTCTTTTCGTTCTTCTCTTTCATTCTCTTGATTTGAAACATACTATAATTTTTAAATTTCCTACTATTTTTTTTGTTTATTTCTTCCCATTCACAATTTGCAAAGCTTTTTAAATCAAAACTAAATTTTTTAATGGAAGTTGAATTAATTTTACTACTTTAAAATAAATTTATAACTTTTTTAATAAGTTTAATTCAAATGTCGTGCAATTACGAGGGTTGAAAACTAATTGAGAACATCTACTAAAAGATTAAAGTCAGCCCCTTCAAAAGGCTCTATCTTGCAGCCACGTGTCAATCTATTACAGGCCCAAATCCAAATTTAAAACCAATAATTTCTAGTCCTTTTTTTCAGCCATTCTCTCTAGCGTCTCTCTCCGTTTCTCTGAGAAACCGTCTCTCTCAACTCCCCCACAGCCCCAACCGCAACACCACGTTCTTCTCTTCTCCTAAATTTGCGTTAAACTGCTCCGTCTTCGTAACCCCAAAATTAATCTGATAAAAACTTCTCCTCCACTCTTCTTCTATCACAAATCCCTCCCTAACTCTCTCCCACCTCAGTAGATTCATCACCTCCGAGTCCCGAGTCGTTGACGGTTTACGAGCCTGAATACTTCCTTCGTGGAGTGTTTTGGCTTTGAGGATCTGATTTGTGTTGTAAACCGTCAACGATTAAGCCGGCAAGGACGACGATTTGAGCAGCACAAATCGAAGAAAAATCTTCTTTGGCTTAACCTCTTCACGACAAAGAAGGTTTGTTTAACGACGATTTGAGCCGTCAACGATTCAACTATCCACGACGATTTGAGTTGAATCCCTTGCCGGCTTAACCTTTGAGCCCCGTGAAGAGGTTTGTTTTTCTTTTTTTGGTTTGAGACTTTTGTCGAACAGGTGGTGTGCGGTTTTCTGATGATATGAGTTTTGGGTTTTTATCCACTTAAGAGATGATCTTCAACAATATGCGAAGATATTGGTGGTGGGTGTTGGTGGATTGGCAAGAACGAGCTAACTGGTTGACCCCGACTTCCTCTTGGTGGATTAAGCGACTTCCTCGAAGCTACATCTCCCTTTGCAGAATTAGTAAGTTCTTTAGTTGGTTTTTCTTGTTGATATATACTACTCTTCATGTCCAGTTAGATTATGCTAGATACCAATTGCAAGATGGTCTGTGAATTATGTTTCAGATTTGTGTTGTAATTGCACACAACTTGTTCGACTTAATGTCTAAGTGTGTATGTTCACAACTATCGGTTCATTAGTTATTTTGATTGCTTTTATTACCTCGTAGTAGAGACAAATAGGTAAACGAGGAGCTCGACATATTTGAACATGGTTTCCTACAGATCCTCCAACTTGGTTAGCAATGAAATTGTGTTTTAAAGTTGGGTTGGCTGCTGATTTCTTCTATTTAATGTTAATTGTACGATGGTTACAATTTGTTCTACATTGCTTCCTCTACATCTTGATATATTTATAGGGAATTAGTTAGTAGATCATTGACCAAAGAAAATACACGTCATGTTCGATGAAGGAGGATGGACCAGGTGGTTACATTACATTGTACCAATGAATGTTATATTACATCTTTACTGTTCTAATAGGTATGATAAAATTATGTTCTTTATCAATGAAGAAGTACAATCTAAGTTAGAAATTGTTGTTGATCAAAGTTTATCTGTATTCTCTCATGCAGTTTTCATACTTATGATTATGCAAGACACTTTGTCTGTGCTTGCACTCGTATACTTGAACTTGAGGGTACACCTGAAGGTGTAGAAGATGCTCAAGGAAGGTTGACTCGTGTGGCTGCTGTAAGTTCCAGAATTTTATGTCAAACCATCTAAATGCAGGACACTTTTGTATATAACTTTTTATGCTCTAAAATATTATTCTTCAAAATGCTTGAGAAAAACCATCTAAATGAAATTTATTTCAAACTATGAAACTCTTGGAGCCGCATATACATTTAATTACTGCCAGACTGCATTTAATATCATTTTTCGAAGTATGTTTACATTCGTCCTGACATATTTTTGCTACAAAATCACAATGGAACTCTTAACGATTAACATTCGTACCTTATATAGATGACTGCTTTTAGTCAATGAAATTTATTAGTCGCTTTGTATTAGTATGTTTGCTAATTATTATTTTTCTACAAACTTGCCAGTTTCCTATAGTGATAGATTCAGAGAGATTTATTAGAGCACTCGGACGTCAGGAAGTCCAGGAACATGTCAAGGAGTTGAAGAAAAGATTTTCTTGTCGAAAGGTAGTCTTCAGTGTTTTTAAGATATCGCTTTCTATTTGCTTTAGTTGCAGTCTTACTTCATTTAAATCGTTTAAGCCGCGTGTTGGATCTCACTTTGTTTAGCCAACAGTCTTTCGGTTGATATAACTACTGACAAATATCGTCATTGTTATATTCCATACATGTTATATCCCAAAAACCATTACAAAATTTCACTAACATAATTTTACAGCTGCTGATCTGCAATTCTTCATTGAACTTGCCAGGTGATGTTAGGGGTAGATCGACTTGATATGATTAAAGGGATCCCACAAAATCTTCTTGCTTTTGAAAAATTTCTCGAGGATAATCCAGTCTGGCGTGATAAAGTTGTTCTTCTGCAAATTGTTGTGCCCACTCAAACTGATGTGCTTGAGTGTATGTTCTTTTGCATCATCATCCACTGCAGGGGATAACCGGGGGATTCAATTTCACCAGACAAGATCAATGGACGCAAGATTAGGGAGTTGACCTTGCTTGTGCAAAAGAGGTTCAAGTTTCCAGAGATCGTCGAGCTTTATGTTGAGAAGGTGAACAACATGGGTCTTTGTGCCATTGCTCAGGCTGAGTTTCTACTTTAAAAGCTTCTTTGAGGTATACATATATAATACTATATGCTTCTCTTACATTGTGTTATGAGTCTTTTCTTTTTTTCTTTGTCATCTTTATATCGAGTTGGACATCTTTAGAGTCAAACAGAACACTTTCTTGGTGCTGTGTGCATATCAAATAGAGCCAAACAGAACAGTTTCCTGGTGCTGTGTGCATAATCTGAGATCTTTGTGTCTTTCATGTCTGTATTTGAAAACATATTTTTTTTGTTAAAAAAGGAAGGTGAATTATGCTGCTCATAGTTTTGATTTAGAATGGTAAGGGAAGATGACAATGGTTCATCAATGTTGGTTTTTGCTATTGAGTTTTTAATCAGTCTGTTTTGATTAGAGGATGATGCCAGATTGTATGCACGCTTTTCATTTGTTGGAATTATGGCTCTGTTCCTAATTGCTGTATATTTTCAGGTCCTAATTTGAATGGCCTTATGGGGAGGCAGTCAGGAACAACTGCATGTTACTCTTACTCCGCTGCTAACAAGAACAAGGCTGTTACTTTGGGTTAGGATACATTGTATGATTACTTGATGAATCCTAAGAAGGTATGCATGGTTTAATTGTGAATTTTGTTTTGTGTTGTTGGTATCTACAATATTCTCATATGAGAATGTTTCACTTGTAAAAAATGAGGGCTTTATTTCAATTTTCTTGAAGAGTTTCTAGTGATTTTAGTCTGTTTTTCTGCTCATAAAAACTTCATTTTGTTTATCCTTAAAAGTGTCTTCTATCATTTGTGTCATGATATTTTCTGGAGAAAACAATCCATATATATCTTATTTGGTGATTTGTTTTTTAAATTCAGTACATCCCTGGAGCAAAGATGGTTTTCCCAGGACTGAAGAAACCCAAGGAACTTGCAGACCTTACTGCATATCTCAAGGAATCCACTCAGTAATTTTCTGAAGGAATCAACATGCTGCTAAACATGATTCTGGCTTCTTTCTAGGTGAAGTAGACGAGTTCCCTTTCCAATACTCAACATTTTTGTCGACTGGAGGAAATAATCTTTATCTGTCAAATAAGATGTGCACTTGCCCTGATTTAAGTGCAGATGTTTTCAAATATTATTCTTAATAGCAATTTATGCTATATGATGTGAGGCTTTGCTTCTTAAACCTTTGCCAGGCTATGCAAAACTATTTTGGGTTATTAAACCTGATTTTCTGCTAAATTTAAAGATCAAGCTAACCTTGGCTTATATCAAGTCATAACAGTATTGTTAATTTGTTATGATTGTTGTGCTTTGAATGAGTTATTGAAATGCTTAGTTCTGAAATCTCCCCCCACTTGCTTCAAGCACTATACTTTTTTTGGTTGTTGTTGATAGGTTTGACATCCTATATACCCGTAGTTAACGATCTCAACATCATATGGCAAATTTGTGGAGCTTGAGATCATGATTTGCTTTGTATTTACTGCCACTGCTGCATCAGTGGCTTAAGATGGACATGATATTCTGGTTGCTTAAGTTATGGTGTTGATCATGTAATACCATAATGCACTTCAGTTTTCCATAAGCTTAAGCCACTGTAGTGATACTTTGATGTTAGGAAAAGTGTCATCACATAATTTGTAGAGTAAAATGAAACTTGTATTTACCGTTGAATATCTACGGTCCAGACCGCATCCGGCATGAGGTCCTGACTTTCAAAATTTCCGATTCTGACTGGAGAATCCCAGTTTGTTCCGGTTTGATTGCCCATCCGAACTCGGCTACTAGAAACCGCTCGATTGAGATTATGAAGACCGGAGAATCCCAATTTTGGACTGCCAACTAATGTATTGAGAGTTAAATAGATGCTGCAAAAAAGAGATTATATTGCTAAAGCATAAATATTTGTTCTTCTATTAAGTTAGTTTTGGACATTATTAGATTTATTTATGATCTTCTATGAAGTATAAAAGATAAATAGTTCTTTCTTAATGCCTACTTTTTATACCTAATTGCACTGAAGAAAAGTAGAGATTTGATATGTTACAAGTTTGGGTTGAGGCCAATTAGAGCACAATCGTATATACATCAAATATGTTCAAATTGAATTTTGTTGCAGGTTTTTACATTTAATACAAGTGTAAAGTTTTTTACACCTTGCTTCGTATTCGGAAAATCGACACAGATATGTATACGTCCGTTTAATATTTTATGGTCATGTTCGTATTTGGCAATTCGACACAGTTATGTATACGGCTGTATAATATTTTACAGTCATGTTCGTATTCCTCTTTTTAAGTCTTTTCTGTGTCTTACTATTATTTATTTTATGTGATGATACATTTTGAGTTTCATTTCTTTTTCTTCCAGTATTTTTTCACAGTTTTCTTACAACTTCCACATGTTTTATTTTTATGTGTATAAACGAGAACATATTTATAAGATAATAACTAAAAATTTCCTTAACCAAAATTTCTTTATAATAATTTACCAAATTCATTATTAAAGCCAACCCTTCAAGGGGCTCTATCTTGCAGCAACCACGTGGCAGTTTCTTATAGGCCTAAAAAAAATAAAATTAAAACCTAATTTTTTCAGCCCAAATTTGCAGCCCATTAACTATTTAACACATGCTAATTAATGATTTTCTCTCAGAAATTGCCGCTTCTTCTTAGCTCTCAACCTCCATCTCGCCTTCAAGTGCATTTCTCTCCCACTCTCCCCACTACTTCCACTCTTCCATCAACTGCCTTCAACTGCCAAGTACACTCACTATTTAGCCTCAAATTGCAAATCAATTTTTACCAATTTTACAGTCTATCTCCTCCACGATACCACTTCGGCACTTCCAGTTCCACTCCATCAAAAAACCGTTGAAACTCTCTACAACTGCTTCTCTCAATTGTTGGTTTTATTGAAGAGAACAAAAGGAGCTTTTCTCTTGCAAATTTGGGTCGAAACTCCTCTAAATCGAGTCTTCGTTTTCTTCTTTCCTCAATCATCCATCCCTCGTAGCAGTCACACTTTGTTTGCTTAAATTTGAGTCTCATCGTCGTCCTCAACCGCTTGGAAAAGCAGGAAGCTTCTCTGTTAAACGGTTTCTTCTTCCCAACTAGCCATTGAGGAGGAATTTGGGGGAGGGTGAATTTTGGGGTTAGGGTTTTTTGAGGGAGGATGAATTTTGGGGTCAGGGGTTTTTGAGGGAGGATGAATTTGGGGAAGAAACCCCCAAACGCTCCAATATAAATAGGAGGAAGCTTCTCTGTTAAACGGTTTCTTCCCCAAGTGCATATGTGTAATAAACGGTTTCTTCTTCCTCAACTGGCCATCGTCGTCCTCAATTCCCGATTTCCGCTCGCCGTCTTCCATCGACGATCCTGACTACCCAGCGCCTTGCCCCGACCCGCCACCGCGTTGGAAGTTTGTGAGTCAAATTGTTTTCTAGGTGTTAATTTAATTTGGTTGAAGATACATATCAAATTGAAGAGGTTTTGTTTAAGATTTTTGGTTTAATGGTTTAATTGATGAGTAGTTCAAGTGGGAAATTGATTTGTCTTTCATGATTATGGAATGGATTTGACTGTTCTCTTTATGAAAATAGTTTGTACAAAGTTCAAGTGGGATACTGATTTAATCGAAGGATTTCATCTTAGCTTGCTTTTGAATTTGATTGTGCAGATTGTTTCCCTTGGATTTGAAGTTGCAGTATCTTGAAGAGTGGGTTTAAGGTTGTAGTTTTCCTCAATTCTATATGCTACTCATAAAAAAAGTCCTTCATAATGATATGCTACTCATAAAAACGTAAGATAGGAAGAAGATGCTCAAACTAGAAAGAGAGTCTTTATTAACATAGGAAAAAGATGCTCATACTAGAAAGAGAGCAACAAGACGTGAAGATGACAATAGATGCTTTGCAAGAAGGTAAATTGGCTTTTGACTATAGTTGCGTTGAATTGGAATTACAAGCTTAACATCTTACAACTTGCAAGTCTTCTTTCTACCATGTTTTCATCAATTAAAATTTTAATGACCTCTTATCTTTGTGAATGATTTGAGTTAATTCTACTTTTCTGGATAAGTTGTTTCATATTTTATTTTAGGAAAAGGGTATCATGCAGAAAGAGCTTTTGATATTTTCTGATATTGATTCACATAGACAAAGAGCTGACTATAGCTAATGTATTATGTAATATTCAACTTGGTGTGTACTGATTCACATAGACAAAGAGCTTCTCATATTTTTTGAATGTGTCTTATGAACGTAGTGTCCTGAAAGCTTTGCAACTCAGCAGTTGGAGCTGCTGAGTTGTGAAATTAATTGTAATTTAACAGTGACATTTCTCACCATATCCAATTGTGGTTTTGCTGAATATATCATAGTTTATCAGTTTTAGAGATTGGTTTGCTATTAATGTGCAACTGAATGTTGAATTTAACAACTATTGTGCAGCAGAAAGTTAAGCTTGAACAAGTTCTATGTAATATTCAATTATTCTAATCCATTGTTGATTTCATAGACATTGTACGGACTCATATCAAGGAAGGTGGTGGTGTTCGGGATAGGACCATTGGGTTGGCTGTCCTTGCTAAATCAGACATGAAAATGTTCAGTCCACATTAACAATGCCCTGCATTTGTTCAACACCAAAGTCAGGTCACTTTTTATAGATGGATTTAATCAGAATCTGAAAGGTGCTCAATTCATCTATGTGGATACATGAAGACCGAAGTCGTCAAGGCTAGCGGAGTCAATTGTAAGTAAGGCCAAGCTCAGATCCAAGTTTGGAAATGGAACCTCTCTTGCTAGAAAATTGTACACAGCTTCACGATTTGGAAACGAAGAGGATTTCTCTTCTATTGGAATTGGAGGTGTGAAATGGAATTTGATGAGGAGAGGTTGTGGTTTTTATTTTTATTTTTAGGGTTTTCGTAGTTGTTAGATAAATTGAAGTTGAATTTTGGATTGAATGGTGATTGGATATGAAATTAATGGATGTTGGAGTAGAAGACGGAGGAGGGAGAGATTGAGGGAAGATTTTTTTGAAAAAAATACATAAGGCGCTGTTTCATCCATCGTCTCATGTGTTTTTAATTTTTTTTTTACAAATTATTAAACTGTAAAAAGTTAATCATCCAGCATTTCTTACAAATTCTTTTTTTTTTAAATGCCTAGCTTCGGGGAGATACGTTGATTCTCTGCAACCGTTTCTCAACAATAATTGATAAATCCGCGCTAATTGTATGTTTTATTTTAGGTTGTCGTAATAAAAATGTAAAATAAAAGGCATACGCACCTTAGTATTCATATTTTTCACGTGCCTTTAAAACTATTTATTTTTGCTAAAACATACAATTTAAGTCTCTCCGTGTCTTCTAGTTCTTTTTGGAAGTGAACGTGTTCATGGAAATAACACTATAGACTTCGTCGTAACCACCTCTAAAATTATACCAGAAATTTAAAATTCCTGGCATTAATTGATTGCATAACCTTAGAGTTTCGCAGATGTTTCCTTCAGCATTGGCACCTCACTTTCTCTGTACTGCAATTTGACTCTGTAAAAGGAATTTTCTCTGTGATTTCCTGTCGAAGAATCTTCTCGGCATTTTCATATCCTCTCAGTTCGAAATCAATCATTAACATTGCCATTCAAGCTTCCTTTCCTCCTCTAAGAGATCAAAATTTGGCTTACTGGCTACCATTTCATTTCAAGCTCCGAGGAATTGTATATCCACTTCATCATGAATCCGTCAGGTACGCCACATTTGGCTCCAGATCTTGCGCCTGTTTAACTTTAATTATGCAATTTATCTGAATTTCAACTCATGTTCTTCCAGGTAATCACATGCTTAATGAATTATCAGTGCTGTACACAATCGGAGTTGCTGCAGCAAATCTAAATCCGAGTACATCCTTCATATGGGAGAACATAAAAACTGGGAAGGAGGTACTGGAGTTCATCGGCGACATTTCTGAGTGGACGAGTTATGAAAGAAATCTCAACGAGAATCTGGACTCGCTCAGAAACAAAAAGATGGAGCTGATCTGTATGGAGAAGGATCTGATAGACGAGGTGGAGGCAACAGAGTTTCGGAATAACGGCAAGAGGAAAAGAGAAGTCAACAACTGGCTGAGAAATGTTAGGGTAAAAGTCGCTGATGTTGATTTCAGAGAAGAAGAGACGCAGAGGAGAAATTTCGTTACCAGATTCCTCTTTCGAGCTTGGTTTGGAAAGTGTGTCAAGGACGAAGAGGAAGAAGTCGATAAACTCATTACACGAAGAGGAGCGCTCGGATCTGGTCCAGATCTTGTTCTTGATGCAAGCGAGGGCGTAATTCAGTACCAATTGGTGACAACGGATTTGATTGGGGAAGTGAGTTCCAAAACAAGGCTGAAAATCTGGACAAATTTGTTGAATCGAAAGGTTAGAACCCTAGGAATTGTAGGAGAGCAAGGATTGGGGAAAACCACAGTGATTCGTAACGTGTACAAGCTTGAAGTTGGTTACAGTGGCTTATTCGATCGTGGTTTCTACGTTAATGTTCAACAAGGCTTAGATCTGTACCAGTTGCAAGCCGCCATTGGAGATGCGATGAATCTGCTGGATCTGGTCAAAATCAAATGTGTGAGTCGAAGGGCGACTAGAATCCATAAAGCACTCAAATCATGTGGGAAATTCCTGCTGATTCTAGATGGTTTGTGCGAGTATTTTAGGTTAAATGAAGTGGGGATTCCGATTGAAGTGGGTGGAGGAAAGGTGGTTGTGGTTACTCGATCTCAGAGTGTAGGGCGTAAAATGTGTGAAAAGATCATTCAGATGGAGAAGATGACAGTGGAGGATTCAGAAGAGTTGTTTTGGAAGGTAGGAAGGTTGTCACCAGCTGAGATTTCTCCGGACATTGTTGATCTTGGTAAAAAGATTGTAAGGGAATGTGAAGGTTTTCCTTCAAGGATTGTCGACACTGCTGTTGGATTGAGAGGTGTTGATGATATTTGCGAGTGGAGGGTGAAATTGCGCGAGTTGCACAGCAACAGCCAAGAGAAGAGATGATTATGGCTTGAACAGTACTCATGGTGGTCACTATTAAATTATTAATACATGAAATAATATTTTATTATGCATTAATCAAAATATGTTGAAAGTTTTCAGTAAATTGTAGATTTTTGTAACAAGTAGATTTTAGGATAAAATTACATACTTTCTATTTAACGTCCACCCTTTTTGCTATTTGCCGCCCAGGTCATCCGTGCATCACGCATGGATTTAATCCGTGCGTGACGCACGAATTGCACATTTCAGAAAACGCATGGATTGTGACGCACGGATTGTATCAATGCGTCACGCACGGATAGCATCCATGCATGACGCACAGATTGTATCCGTACGTCATGCATGAATTTTCATATATGAATCTAGGGTTATTCAATGTATTTCTAGTTAAGTGTGCAAAGAAACACATTTTTAGTGTCTTTTTTAAGGCGATAAAGCCCAATTCGACAAAAACGTCATCGAAACTTTATCGAAATGGAATGAAACTTTGTTTCAATCCTTATAATGTCTATTTGATCATGTGTGTAACTTGAAAATCAAATTTATACCTTTGTAAGTGAAACATAGTTTGAAAACCGAACGAGATCGCAATATGTATGGCGCACCATATACAATTTGAAATATAATAAGGTTGAACATTCGTCAACATAACAACAATATAAGCATTCTAAATTTAACAATAAGATTTTGCAACATAAAACCATGCGTCACGGGTGGAATGCATCCACACACCACGCATGGTTTTACACCATACGTGACGCATGGATGTCAATGTATTTTTTTGTTGCTTATGTGGTCCATGTCAATGTATTCAATGTATTTGTACTTATGTCACACAAAATAATTCATGTTCCGTGTTGTTTTTAAAGGCTTTAAAACCACAATTCGCCATAACGTCGTCAAAACATCATCGGAATGGAATGAAACTTGTTTACAATGCCTATTAGAGATATTTAACCATGTCCGTAACTTTACATCAAAACCTTTTGCTTTTAGAGTAACACGCTCTTTGTAAAACATCAAACTACTCACCACAAACTTAACTTGTTGCAATATATGGTCGCAACATTGATGTTCACGTATGTTTGAAAAATTTATACACAAATGTGTTATAAGGCATATAAAGTCCCAATAATGTCTCACACATACAAAACGGGATTCGAAACTATGCCAAAACGCTAAAACCACTAAAAACGGCTTAAATGGACTTAAGGCGGTTTTTGGCTAAACGACACACGAACGATGTCCGAATGTAATGAAACTTGTTTTCAGTGGCTATTATGGATATTTAACCATGTGGGTAACTCCCAATCACAACTTCTAACTTTTAAAGTACCGCCTCCTTTGTAAAAAACATACTAGTCGTAACTCTCTAACTTGTCGCAATATGTATATTCTACAACATTGACGGTGATTATTGTTGAAAATACTATACAACTTACTCTTATTAGGGATATTCAATAGAAACAAGGTCTCGCTCACACGAAATGAGGCACGTAAACGCTAAAACCACTAAAAACGCCTTAAATGGACTTAAGGCGGTTTTTGGCGAAACGACACTCAAACGATGTCCGAATGTAATGAAACTTGTTTTCAATGCCTATTAGGTATATTTAACCATGTGGGTAACTCCCAATAACACCTATTAACTTGTAAAGTAGCATATCCTTTGTTTGGACTTCTTACGTGGCCTAAATGTCCAACCTTTGACAATATGTAATTTTATTTTGATTGGAAATCATGCACACATCGGTGTTACTAAGAATCAAAGGGATCATGTGTCATTTTGTGCGTCACGCATGGAAGAGAACCGTGCGTCACGCGTGGATTGTATCCATGCGTCACGCGTAGACATTAACCGTGCGTGACGCACGGATTTTCTATTCAGAACTCATGCCAGCACGTACGTCTTGTCTCACCTACTGTAATAACTCCATTAATATTTTTACTATTTCCGTAACACCTACATTAATCCCTATTATCTTCCTTTCTTTCCATATTTCAAATGTCAAAAACCTTTGAACACCATTGTTGAACATTTTTTAGAGCAAAACACCATTTTTAACTATCTTCCTTTCCTTCTATATGGAGAATGAAGAGGAATGCACCAATGAAAGAGGTGGAGAAGCTCCATTTTCAAGTTACAACCTTAATAAGGTAACATTTCTTGTTCATAATAATATTTTTTAAGGTGTTGACTTGTTTTAGGGTTTGTATTAGTTAGGTTTAATGGATTTTACGTGTTCAAGGTATTAGTTGTATGACTAAACATGTTGATTTGTGAATTTATGTTGATTTATGATATTTCAAATGTATTATAATATTACTTTTTAAGATTTTGACTTGTTTTATGATTTGTATTAGTTAGGTTTAATGGATTTTACATGTTCAAGGTATTAGTTGTATGACTAAACATGTTGATTTGTGAATTTATGTTGATTTATGATATTTAAAATGTATTATAATATTACTTTTTAAGGTTTTGACTTGTTTTAGGGGTTTGTATTAGTTAGGTTTTATGGATTTTACATGCTCACGGTATTAGTTGTATGACTAAACATGTTGATTTGTGAATTTTTTTTTACTTTAGTGATTATGATGTTTGAAATGTATTATAATGTATGACTTGTTGGTTAAGGGGTTTGAAATGTATGACTTATGGCAATTCCACACGTCACGCATGGTTCAATACCGTGCGTCACGCATGGAATGGATCCACACGTGACGTGTGGATTTGCCATACAGAAGCTTAACTGGTTTGTTATCTGTGTGTTTGTGCATAGATGAACTTTTCTGTGTTTACTGGATTAGACAAGATTACTCTTAATGACTGCCCACCTCCGTCATACCTCGACTACATACCTTCGTTTGATTTGGGCATTGATTTTACAACATGGGAGCAACCGCAATCACAGTTTGGTGATATCAACACTGGATCTTTTGGAACCGGTTACGGTTTGTCGCAATGGCCTTCGCATTTGATGAGGCCACTTTCAGACACAAGTAGCTTAAATGTGTTTCGTCCTTTGCGTACTGCACCACAATTTGATATTGAAGTTCAAGAAGAACAATATGTCTCTTTTGATTACTCAGAGTTGTTTGCAAATGACTTGGTAGTCGCCTCTAGACAACAAGGAGTGAGTTGGGCCGTTAACATTGCAGAAGCCAACAACTTTTGTATAGTCAATGGAAGGAGTAGAGCACCTACCGAAACAAAATCTGGAAAACTTCAGCTTATCTGTGATAGAGGACGAGTGAATTACTCAAAAGCTAAGGGAGTGAGGAAAAACATCAAGACGAAAAAATGTAGATGTTGGTTCAAATTAAAGCTTCGAGAGGAGCATAGAGGGGCTTGGAAACTTACTGTAATGTTAGGTACCCACAACCATCCTATTGGTAGTAGCTTATTTGGGAATGCGTTTGCAGGCAGATTGACGCCTGATGAAGTGTGTACAGTAGTTGAAATGACTAGGGCTCATTGTAAACCAAATGAGATTTACACTATGCTCAACAAGTCTCCCAAGAACCTTACAAAAAAAAAACAAGTTTACAATTTGATGGCCAAGACGAGGATCGAAAACAGGGAAGGAAGAACTGTTATCCAAGAGTTTTTCTACAAATGCAAATAGAGCGACTATTTCATGGAGTATAGGACAAGCAAAGATGATACGTCTATGATTGGTGATATGTTCTTTGCGTCCCCAGAATCAATGAAGCTCTTGAAATCATTTCTCTATGTACTTATAATGGACTCCACATATGCCACAATCAAGTAAGTTTTGTGTGCTTATTGACCATTACATATGATTTTCCATAACATTGCAATAATCACTAGTGGAAAAAACACCTGTTGAGGCGGTCAGGGGTCGCTGCAACAGGGGGGGCTGCAACAGGTCATGAGCTGTTGAGGCGGTCGGGAGGGTGACCGCCTCAACAGATCAGACGTTTTCTACCTCTGTTGAGGCGGGCAGAAGGGTGACCGCCTCAACAGAGGGGGTCTGTTGAGGCGGGCAGAAGGGTGACCGCCTCAACAGAGGGGGTCTGTTGAGGCGAGCAGAAGGGTGACCGCCTCAACAGAGGTAGAAAACGTCTGATCTGTTGAAGCGGTCACCCTCCCGACCGCCTCAACAAGTGTTTTTTTTTAAAAAATATTCGGTTTGAATTTACAGTAACCAGCCTGTACAGAGGTAGAAAACCTGTTTCAATCATTCTGAACGTCTAGTTCCACTTGCAGATACATTTCACATACAATATGTGTTCAGTTTCAACAGAATATATGCAAGTACAAAACCTATTATTCAAATATCCAAAACATACGCTTAAACTAATAGATATTTGGTTGTAAAGAACTTAGCCCATTGCTCACGAACAACATCGAGTTCCTCACTTGTATAAGGCGCACTTCTCTGAACATAGACCTTCAAAAACATATAGTACATCGTCTTAGTGAAGTAATTAACATGAAAAAAATTAGATTTTACATATATAAAATGAAAGGACTAGGTAAAGTAACTACCTTATCTAGTCGCTCATTAGACTCTTGATATGTCGTGACAATCTCCAACATGAACTTCATAACGTAATATCCACACTCGGTTCCGCCACTTTGTTGAGCGCACTAAAATAACAATATAATACATCGTCTTAGTTTTAAGATCAATAGATATAAAAAATAAAGAAAAAGGTAATTTATGATGGTATACCTCTATATGAATGGGTCTCCAAGACTTGAAATTAGTCGTTTTACTCGGACGCACCCCACCATTAAACTTATACACTTGGTATGTCCTATAAAATAAACAACATACAAGTCAAAAATTCTGATTTTGTAAATATTTGAAAAGACAATTTTTAAGTAAAAAACTTACAAACTCAAGATGCCCCATACATCATACTCTTTGCGTGCTGCTTTGAGAGGATCGAAAATATACACAATGGCTTTACGTAGGTCTAGTACATATAGAATCCAATGATTTCTGCGTCATTTATAAAAGATATTGTATAACATCAGAAAACAAGTCAAAAGATGTAGTCAGAACAAGAAAGAAGGATTGCTATATCACACTTACTCTTGATTATATGGAAGCAAAAACCATTTGGTTATGCTAGGATCATTCATCTTCTCCTTTTGAATTTCAGCAACGAAAATCTTTTTTAAATACTCTGTTGGGACATTAGGATCAGCCTTGATTCTAGTGCTTGACATCGTCTCAGGACATAAGAATCCAATCTTAGACGACATTTCAAATGCCCAGCTGTGATCATGCAATAAATACCTACAAAATATGCAAGATTACACTATTAGTATCTGTAAAGTAAAAATCTCACAGAAAGAATAATTAACAACTAAAACATAAAGATTGATGAAAATGTTTACAATATGTAGACTTGGATCACTGAAATGTTTAAGCACGCCCCTCTAAGGAACTCTTCAACATCGGACTCAGTTACGTATGTATCTTGATCTTGCGAATAATGCCAAATCGAAGCATCCAACTTGATGGGAGTACTATCGTATATTTCGCCGGGAGCGGAAGAGATGAAAAAATGCAAATATTTGCATTGCGGGCCAAGACCTTGAATTGCATCGCTTGCAAAATTCGCTTTCTTGCTTTTGGCGGCTGACTCTTGAGTTTTACGATCACAACTACCCACCACCTCTTTGTTTGACTTAGACTTCATTGCATATGAAAATAATAACAAAATGTAAGAACAAAAATATACCTGGAGTGACTTAGACTTAGACTTCTTTATCATAACTAATAAACAAGAAAAATTGCAAATAGAACATATGTCATGAATAACTGTAACAACAATAACTGTAACAACAATGCAGAAAAATAAGAACAACATTCAGCAGTGCATTACCATAACTAATAAACAAGAAAAATTGCAAATAGAACATATGTCATGAATTAAAAATACAAGTTCTAGCTAATCATATACCTGGAGTGACTTAGACTTAGACTTCTTTATCAGGCGTGGAGTGAACTCCTACAAAAATATTACATGAGCAAGATTGAGTAGACAATTAGATGTAGCAAATGCTTGCATTATCATATTCGTTCAAAACATTCATACCTCGTCGTCTTCGAAAATCACTAAGTGGATTGGCCATTGTACAAAACTACCCTGAGCACCGCCTAAGTTAGTTAAACCATCTCCAGTAGGTACCGGAAGAATATCATCAACATGCCCTTCGTAAACAAAATCAATTTGGACTTTATAGTGACCAGGCTTCATTAATCTAAAATGTTGGGTCAATGCACCATCTGAGGGTTGTACCATACCATCCGCCACAATGACTTTGTTACCGGAAACTTCATCCTCAAGGGCAAGATGACATGGAACCCTTTCCTGCATAAATAATGAAATTGATGCAAATATACTCTATTTAATAGATTATAACAAGATTCACTTGATTACTCTAACAAGATTCAGTTTTTTAATAGACATGGAACCCTTTCCTAGCTACTCTTCATATAATGAAGCTAATGTGAATTATTCTAACAAGATTTACTTGATTACAAGTAAAAGAATGTAATATATTATTTTTAGCCAACATGAGACTAAATTGTACCTTTAGCTCGCGTGGTTGAGGGGCAGAATCATGTTCAGCATGTCCATAGAGATCATGTACAGGGTTGGAAGTGGAGGCATACTGGCCCATATGTCCCATGGCGGCTAGTTGCTTTTGGAGGGCCTCTTGCACTCTTTTCTCCACTATTTTATCTAGGTCGTCTTCAAACTCCTTTCTCATTGAAGCTCTAATTGATTCAATTACATCTGAAGAAGCTTCACTATGAGCAAATTTATTTTGTCTCTTTCTCGGACCAAAAGCAACTGTATGACAAACATTTCCACCCATTGCCTTGACACGCCCACGATGATCTTTTTTCCCCATAGCTTTGGTGAGGGCATCCTCTTGATCTTCAAAAACAAGATTACCTTTTTCTTCTTCTTCAATGTACTCCATCTATGTCAATTAGAAAAGTAAGAATTAGTTCATAATTTATAATCAAAGAAAATAAACATTACTTAGATATCACTTCTTACAGTTTTTTTGGCAATTTCTGCAATTTCCTTATCATTTGGGTCAATTTCCCACTCTCCATCTTTATTTAGAACTTGATGAGCCAATATCCACTCTTTTGATCTAAATTTCTTAACTCTAGCTAGCGTTGAGGTGACAGAAGAGTTCACCGAGGAACTACTTGAGAAAGTTAATGCTGCTTCTGGTGGAAGTCGTCCATCGTCTATCCATTCAGGTCGTTTTCTGATATAACCCTTCTGGCCAGTGCGATGATGGCTTTTGTTGAATGACGCACTGTTCCTTGCCTTTTCACTACGAGCCTGTCAAAAAGGATGTTACAGATGATTTCTGAAAGAAAATTTAACTCAATTACCATTCAAAACCAAATTCAACACCAAAAACAGATTTGTACATGATGCATAAGAAACCATTTGTATAAAAAACAATAACTTACCAATGACTCCGGCATGAAGTATTGTTGAACAAATGTGTTCCAATCTTCCTCTGTGATGTGGTCATAGACTTCCCAAGGCATCTTGGATGACTGTGTCTTCGGCATCCTTTCTTTTTTAGTGATCCATCGACGCACCAACTTACTCTTGAAATCTCGAAATCGTTTTGCCACACCATGGTGAAAATATTTTTCCCTTGAATTACTCGAATCATCATAAATGTGGAACAAAAGCTGCCAATTTTCAGAAACTGTTAAATTATGAACATAGTATTAAAAACATGTGAAATCATATCCAACGTTTTACCTTGGTCTCCTCCCAAAACCCCTTCCTTGTTTGCTCATCTATCTTTCGGTATTCTTTCTCATTAATATTAATTCTAGCAGCACAAGTTCCAACTTGCTTCCCGTATTCCGCCGACCACTTTCCATCAGGGATATTAAGCTCATTATACTCAAGGAACATAGCTTTTTTTGCCTTGACTCCTTTGGATCGACCACGGACAATCTTTGTAATCGTGCTAGCATCCAGTGATTCGTCACCTGTTGTAGGAGGAATAACTGGATCACTGTCACCTTCCGAATCATTTCCAGCAACAATTTGGTTATTCATTTTAACACTGACAAATACACTCCTGCATCATAAGCAAGAAAACAATGAGTATACATAAAGATTAAAGATACTAAATATACATTAAAGATTCTAGCATCACAACATATTTCAATGATAGATAAGATGGGAAACAAACCAGAATCAAGGGAAGAACCGAAGAAAAACTGAAGCACGCCAGAAGCAAATCAGAATCATACCAGAATCATATCAGAATCATATCAAAATCAGATCAGAACCGAAGAAAAACTGAAGCACGCCAGAAACAAATCATAATCATATCAGAATCAGATCAGAAGCAAACCGGAATCAGATCAGAAGCAGAGTCATCTTATTCATTTGCGCTTTGAAACCCATATTCCTTCCCTATGATCTGTGCGCATGTGATTAGTATTATTTGCATCTTCCTCCTCTGGTAATGGTTGAACAACAGTTGATAACAGGGGTGAGTCATCGTAGTTGTCATACTCATCTTCATCCAGAACATCATCAATACCGAGAATATGCCTTTTCCCTTGTGCAACTACACGCCATCTAGGATCAACATTGTCTACGATATAGAAAATTTGCTTAGCTTGTGACGCTAGAATGAATGGCTCGTCACTCTCACTTAATCGGTCAAAGTTTATCAATGTTAAACCCGAGTAAATATCATCTTGTTTCACCCCATTATGGTTGTTGGCCCACTTGCACCGGAAAACAGGAATCACAAAACTGCTGTAATCAAGCTCCCATATTTCTTCGATTACACCGTAATACAATTGTGTCGCATCAACCGGTCTTTTATCCTTAGCGCTTGCATAGACCCTAGATGATGCAACAACCTTCACTCCACTATTCTGCACCACACTCTTTTCATCTTGTCTTGACGTGTAGAATGTGAACCCATTGATATCATACCCTTCATAAGACCGAACACATAGACGAGGACCTCGAGCTAACCACTTGACTGTATCAGAAACATCATGCCCTTTCTTTAGTTCCTCAGCTACTTCCTTCTTAAACCAATCAACGAATGAGCGATTATGTTCCCGCATCAATGCCCTTTCATTAAATTTAGGATTATTATGTTGCAATTCAAGCACATGCTTATCTACGTAAGGACTGACCTCTATAAGATGCTGCAACACACAAAGATGTGCCTTATTCTTCCTTTCAGAAGGAGGCGAGATTACTTTTTTACCAATTACTCCCACCCCTTCAAGCCTCCCTACATGACGAGATTTCGGAAGGCCTATTGGCTCAAGCCTCGACAAAAATTCAGCTACGTATTCACATATCTCTTCATGAAAGATTCCCCGAATTATACTACCCTCTGGATTCGCCGGATTCTTTGCTTTGTCTTTTAAAGACCCAAAATATCTCTCAAAGGGATACATCCATCTTAAGAACACTGGGCCACATAACTTGATTTCTCGCACTAAATGGACAATTAAATGCACCATTATATCAAAGAAAGAGGGCGGAAAGTACATTTCAAATCGACACAAAGTTTCAACGATATCATCTTGCAGACTATCCAGTTTCTCTGGATCAATCACCTTAGCACATATCGAACTGAAAAACACACATAGTTTTGTTATAACATGCCTCACGTGTTTCGGCAATATCCCACGAAGTGCAATTGGCAAGAAAACATTAAGCAGTACATGACAATCATGAGACTTCATACCGATCAACCTCAGGTCTGAGAGAGAAACTAGACGTTTTACATTAGATGAATATCCCGATGGCACCTTAATGCCATGTAAGCACTCACAAAACGTCTTTTTCTCCTTTCTTTACATTGTGTAACACGCCGGAGGAAGAAAAGTCCTTTTACCATCCTTTTTTTTCACGGGCCACAAATCTGGACGCATATTCCTCTCTTTCATATCTTTCCGAACTTTCTTATTGTCCTTAGTCCTTCCGGGAATGTGTAGCAAAGTCCCAATAATAGCATCACACACATTTTTTTCAATGTGCATCACATCGAGACAATGACGAACCGACAAATCTTTCCAATAAGGAAGATCCCATAGTGAAGATACTTTCTTCCATAAAACACCCTTTTTAGACTTGGGCTTGATGAACTTGCCATATTTGGTTTCAACATTTTTAATACGTTCATAAACCTGCGATCCCGTTAAAGGTGCACGAGCCACTCCTTCCTCGGTGTGACCATTGAACTCTTTCTTCTTCTTACGATAAGGGTGATACCGACTAAGGAACTTCCTGTACTTTACAAACACATTTTTCTTGTAATGTTTCAAGTATGTGGGTTCCATGTCTTCTTCACATATTGGGCATGCTTGTTCTCCTTTGGTTTTGTACCCAGACAAGTTTCCATATGCTGGAAAATCATTTATGGTACAAAAAACCATAGCTCGCAGTGTGAAGTCTGAGTTGGTGTGTGCATCATACATTGAAACACCTTCATTCCACAATAATTTCAAATCCTCTATGAGTGGCGCTAGATACACATCTATGTCATTTCCAGGTTGCTTAGGCCCCGAGATGAGGAGTGATAACATGATATTCTTGCGCTTCATACACAACCATGGAGGAAGATTATAAATCGCAAGAAGAACCGGCCATGTGCTGTGCTGAGTGCTTAGAGTGCCATAAGGATTCACACCATCTATACACAGAGCAAGTCTCAGATTTCTAACCTCCTTGCCAAATTCAGGATATTTCTTATCGATATTTCTCCATTGAGGAGAATCAGCAGGATGTCTAAGGAGTCCATCTTTCTTCCTCCCTTCTGCATGCCATCTCAGATTTTTTGCTTGTTTCTTTAATGAAAACAAACGCTTAAATCTATCTATGATTGGAAGATACCGCATAACTTTAGCCGGCGGCCCCTTCTTAGCGGAATTTACCCCTTTACGCTTGTAACGAGATACACCGCACTTTGGACACTCATCCAAATTTTCATGGTCTTTTCTGTAAAGAACACAATCGTTTGGACAAGCATCTATTTTGACAACCTCTAAGCCAAAGGGACACATCACTTTCCTGGCATAATAGGTAGAGGTGGGCAACTCATTGCCTTCCGGCAAAACTTCACTTAACCACTCCAATAAGGTCGTGAAACTCGAATCAGTCCAGCCACTCTTCGATTTCAAGTTGTATAGCACTGACAAAGCTTCTAACTTGGTAAATTTTGTACACCCAGGATACAAAGGCGTCTCAGCAGCTTTTGTTAGTTGTTCTAACACCTTAGGTCGTTCATCCAAGCGATCTCTCACCCCATCCATCATCTCATTCATTTCATCCTCTTGCTCATCATCATCATCATCATCCATCTCATAATTCTCAGAAATGTTATCATCACTCTCATCACTGTCTACCTGAAGATCAAATTCGTTTACACTAGAACTTGGACGATCAGGTATTTTCTCTCCATGCCAAAACCAAACATGATAATCTTGCTTAAACCCACGACGAAATAAATGATCCTCAATCTCATCAATGTCTGCTAACCTCCTTACATTGTTACAATCACGGCAGGGGCAATAGATTTTTTCGGCTTTTGTACTCTGTTGGTTGGCTAAAGCACATCTAATAAACTCCCCAACCCCACTCAAATATTCAGCTGTAGTATGATCACCGTACATCCAACGACGACTCATTTCTAATAACAGAAGAAAACTGTAGAAAGACCAATACATACATAACATTGAAAACACTCATTGAAATAAAATAAAATTATTTGGATATCTAGCTAACAAAACAATATCTCATGCAAAACTCATTAAAATCACTCATCGACATATTTCATTTGTTTTCCTACAATTTTTATCAAGTCATGCTAAAAAGTGACAAAATTAAGTTTAGTTATATGAATTGACTATATAGACAAGAGGTAGAGCATAATCCTAAACATACATGAAAGGTATTAACAAGAACTAGTAAAATTGACAAGATTAAGATTAAATTTTCGTTTAGGCATTTTACCGAACACTTGGAGTGCATCAAAATTTCCTAAAGAACCAAAACAACATAATCAATCAAAATTCCACCAAATAAGGGACTAATCACCCACAACAACAAAAATCAACCATTCATACCACAAAAGGAATCAACTCCTGCACATCAAAATCCGAAAACAATTTGTGAAGGAGGAAGTTTCACCTACCTCGATGACTCGAAGGACGAAAGCTGGAGGAGACGAGGAGGAGCAGTCGACGAGTTCGACAGTGAGGCGTGGAGGAAGCGGCGAGTTGGCGGAGGCGGCGAGGAGGTGGCGCACGAGGAAATGAAGAAAGCAGTCGATCGACTGCAACTTAATTATCGAAGCAGTTGAGGCGGGCGCATATTGCCCGCCTCTAATTTTTTTTAAGCATCTGTTGAGGCGGGCGCATGACTGCCCGCCTCTAATTTTTGTTATATTTTGAGGCGGGCGCCTTACTGCCCGCCTCTAATCGCTTTGTCGCATCATTTGAGGCGGGCGTCTTACTGCCCGCCTCTAATGTTTGGGCTCTGTTGAGGCGGGCGCCTTACTGACCGCCTCAACAAGTCAAAAACACAAATATTATTTGAGGCGAACGGATATTTGCCCGCCTCTAAAGTACCTGTTGCAGCGAACTAAACGACTGACCGCCTCAACAGATAGTAGAATAAGACTTTTTGCGTTGGTTTTTAAGGTGACCGCCTCAACAGGGGGGCTGCAACAGGTGTTTTTTCTACTAGTGAATATTATTTCAAATTATCTCTTTACAGGTACAAAATGCCATTTTTCGAGATTGTTGGAATCACGTCTACATGGAGGAACTTTGTAGTTTGTGGGGCATTTCTTGAGGGCGAGACTAAAGAGCATTATTTGTGGACAATGCAACAACTTCAAGAGATGTATAGAAGAATTGGAGCAACGCCGACTTGCATTGTCACCGACCGTGAACAAGCTTTAATGAGTGCAACGAATCTTCTTTTTCCAAATGCAAAGTTTCTTCTATGTAGACGACATATAAGGAAAAACATAGAGGCCAAAGCTTCGCTCGAAATGAGATCGAAACTAAAGGGCAAAAACTTATCCAACGACTACTACAACTTGTTCGAGGAAACCACCGTAGAAGGATATGAAAAAAAGTTGGATACTATAGAGAGAGCTTGGAACGCGCATATTCCCGTACTACAATATGTTAGAGACAGTTGGCTTGGTCCTTTCAAAGAAAGATGTGTGTCGGCATGGACGGATGACGTGTTTACTCTTGGAAGCAACACGACAAACATGTAATTTATCTATAATTGCAGTTACACAACTATATTCAGTTTTCTGTGCATTTAACCAGTTTCTGTAAACTGCACATTTATACATCACGCGTGGATTACATCCGTGCGTGATGCACGGATTTGTTCCATGCGTCACGCATGGATGTGCAGTTTACAGAAACTGCAGAAACACATTCCTGTTTGAACACCTTAATAAAAATGCAGAGTGGAAGGAGCACATTCCTGTTTGAAGTCATATTTGAGTGGTGGACAAGGTAGGCTCGACACAGTGTTTGAGGAATACAGTGACATGGCACGAAACCAGCTGAAAGAGATATTAGGTTCATTTAACGAGAGCCTAACAAAGACGTATACACTTGTTCACCAAACATCTTAGTTTGTACATTTGAAGTGCAAAGTTTCGTACAAGGCAATGGAGCTCTTAAATAAAGAATACGACAAAGGTGTACAAGGCATGTACAATCCACAATATTGCGATTGTGCAACAAAGTTTCGTACAAGGCAATCAGGATTAAGCTGAACACTAGCTGCTAAGGATGGGAAGTATTTGTATATCCAACCCTACCATTTAAAAAATATAGTTAGCATTAAAACCATAGAAATAAGTTATGATTGCTAAAAAAATGTAGTTCCTAAATAATTAAAAACTTACTTGAAGGAGAGTGAAACAAAATGAGATCAAACCACAATTTTGGCGTGTAGCGATGCCCATTTGGCGATAGAATTATGCTAGCGCCGCAAATCCCAAAGACATACTTCTTGCCTCTTCAACACTCCCTAGAAATGCACCAAATCTCACCGGGAGCTTATGTTGTGACTTGTCAGTGAAGATTGTGGAAGCCAACAAGTGGAATATATAGCCCATTCCATGAACTACGGGATCATTTAGGCCCTCAATGTGCGCCTTAAACTCTTTCGCTCTAATCCAATAACTATCGAGCTGTTCATTTTGAAGATGAAAATTTTGCCGTCCCTTTTCCCCAAAATAGTTCTTGTTTGTAGTTCTCCCGACTGAAGCGGTGGGGTCGGTCACCATAGCTTTCCCGTGAATAGGAAGCAACATCAGCTTCTTGATGTCGAGCAACGTCACTGTCATCTCAGCAAATGGCATGTGGAAGCTGTTTGTTTCAGGATGCCACCTTTCTATAAAGGCGCAGATGAGCGGATAATCAATCACATCGTACATCCACAGCCTGAGATGAGTCAGCTCCGTTGCAACTGCGTGATTACCCCATGGCAAGTCAGAATTAAGTTCCCAATCTTTCAGCTATGATTGTCTGGTCTGGTAAGGGAGTACGCCTCTATCCTGTAAATTGATTACGTAACATAAATCATTTCAATAACGCATAAATTTTTTCCAGAAACTGCAGAAACTTTGACATTCTTTGAAATGAAATTCCACACGTGACGCATGGACATGAACCATGCATCACGCGTGTATTTGCATTAAACAGAATGCAAAGAAACCAGTTTCTGCATTCTGTGCAGCACACCTTAACAAAATTTTCAACAAAACTACAAATAGTTCAACAAATAATCCATCAATTTAATCAAATCAATTCATACATTAACAAATTTAATATCACAACACATTTACAATTCATAAATAAAAATAAACATACTTCATCTTTCATATAATCAAATAATGAACTGAATGTAATTTTTTCATTTTTTTCCAACCATTTTCCTAACATTAAATTAGTTATGATAAGTATTGAATCTATAAACCAAATTCTAATTACATACCTTTCCTTTTTGCACAAAAAAGGCTGTATGAGCTTCAAAGCTTATGAGCAGCTCCGGAATTTGTGGACCTCCGGGAGTACCCCCCCCCCCCCCTCCCCCCCTCTAACTGAGGGACGTATATGTTTTTGACCGGAGGTTGTCGCCGTCGTCGTCGTCTTCTGGGTTGTTCCTCTCGCTCCTCTTGCTCTTCCGCTTCTTCATGTTCTTCATGAACATTCTCATATGTCCGATCCTCTTCCTCACCTTGTTCCTCATGCTCATGCTCCTGCTCATAATCAGAATCAGAATCAGCATTTGCACCCTCAGCTGATGGCCCTGCACTGCTACAAGCAACCAGTGCGTACTGGTCATCACCCGTCTGAGGGTTCTGAAAGTTATGAGAACCAATAGCTTGTCTCATCATCTCCACAAATGATTGCTCTTGTTGTGGATAGCCCGGATAGCCTGGAAACTGTGTTTGTTGTGGAAACAGTGTTTGATGTGGGATCAGAATGGGGGTGCCAGGAAAGTAATGAGGGGAACCCTGGGGATCGAAACTTGCAGCAGACAAAGCTAGCTGTTGATGTTGCTGTTGTTGTTGATGCTCTTGTATCTGCTGTTGTTGCTGCTGTTGTTGCATCTCACCAGAAAACTCTAAACGACGAGGAGGCGATTCTTGTCTATTCTTCTTCTTCCTTGGTTTTGGAACTATGGGATCTTTTTTCTTCAGTTCTCTATTTCTTTGACGAGTATCGCGTCCAGGTCGACGACCACCGTCCATATCTGCATCATAAAATGTGCAATTCCACAAAATTAATCACTTTACTGAATTTAATCAGCATATCATCAAAAACTCAATCAGTATATCATCAAATCCAATCTGAAACTGCATAACACAATATCTGGAATGTGCAATTCCACACGTCACGCATGGCTTCAATCCATGCGTGACGTGTGGAATTGCACATTTCAGAAATTGTTCGTCAACAGTTTTTCCATGTTTCAAACCCTAATCTCAACAGTTTTTCCAAAATTCTAACAGTTTTTCAATAATTTCATTAAAACCATACCAAATTTCAACAACCTAATTCAATATGAAAACCCTAATAAACTATATACACATGAAAATATCAAATTGGTCAATAAATTATCAACAAAGTACACAATCCATTCATATATTACAAGTTTAATCATTTCTAATCAACTAATTAACATACACATTGGATTTTGAAGTAAATATCATCAAAACAACATGAAAACCTCATATATACATCAATACCATACCATAACAATGAAATCTTAATGTTTACATACCTTATATGCAAAAAAGATGACGAGAATGATGGTTTTTGGGTAAAATGGTGCGTTGTGGAGGTGCAGCCGCCGTGAGATAAGTTGGGGAAGGTGACAAAATGGTAGGGTTTGATGTTTTTGGGCTTTTATAGGTAAAAAATCCATGCGTGACGCATGGTTTGTGTCCATGCATCACGCATGGTTTTATTTGGTGCGTGACGTGTGGATTTAAACCATGCGTCACGCAGGGTTATAATCCATGCGTGACGCACGGCGCCTGGGCGGTAAATAGCAAAAAGGGTGGGCGTTAAATAGTAAGGGCCTAAAATTAGCATGTACTCCCCTGCACGAGGGTCCTATATATTACTGTAGTTATTTTTAATAATATTATTATATTTTATATTATCACGCGTACTTGTTTATAACTTAAGCTCTTTGCTAAACACAAATCAAGTCTAAATCAACTTCGCGGATGATCTACAAAAAAATACCTTTATAGGTGAAATTCTGGAATCTCTTGCGAGCAAAGACTTCTGAAGCGTCAAAGTATATTGTCTTGATGAAATGTTGTTCCATCCAGTGATAGTAGTGCGTAGATCTTCAAGGATGAAGTCCTTAGAAGCAAACAAGTCACCAACACGATTACACTTCCTAAAGATATGAAAAAATTGAGAATTATCAACAAAAAAAAACGAGAGATTTAATGTTAATAATAATGGACCTAATCTCCCAATGCGGAATATTTTTTAACATCTTAATTCCTCTTTATAACATATATGATTATATATTTTTAACATTTAATTTATATTTTGTGAATTTTTAGTTTGAATAGAAATAAAAAATTTGATTAATTAATTCTAGAAGTCAGATAATTCGGATATCCGAGTCAAATGAGTTATTGGACTGTGAAGTCATGAGGTAGTTTTGCAATTGTGTAATTTAAACCATCAAATACACAAATCATATATTAAAAGGTATACACCTAGATAATACAAAGTTTTAATGCAGAAATTCAAGGATTGGAGTTAACATTTACCTCCTTTAACAGCTTGTGCGTCTTTTTCTCGAAGAGCATCCAAAACCCAAAATTGAGAGAAGAAGGGGAAGATTGATGAACAACACAATACCTTTCTAGTGCTTTGGAGAGGAAAGAGGAGTTTGATAAAACTTTACTTATTTACCGTTGACCTTCCTCTAACATACGTAGCAATTACAAAATAGCTCACTCACACTAATGACTGTGAGACATGGCTTATTCGAGTGACAATCTAACGCTAGTTGCGCCTACGTGGCATGGTTATTTACATTCGGCCTTCAGAAAAGTCAAGGCATACCACAGTCCACAGAGATCAAAGTCAGATGCAACTGTTATAAATAATTATTTTGTTGTTGTTTTAACTATTATAAATAATTGTTTTTAGACTTTATTATATCTAAAAGATACTAATTTATACAATTTTAAAAAAAATCTCTCATATGTCAATTTATTGTAAATAAATAAAATAAATAGATTGTTTTAAAAACAACTTTTTAAATATTTAAACAATTATAATGAAAATAATATATTTGAAAAAAAAAAATTGGAAGTACATTAAATATATATACAAAATGGGTGTCTATGGATAGATAAAACTGTAATTAGAATTATGGTATTTTTCTAGTAAGTAAATATTGAGATATATGATTTTTAATAAAAAAAAATCCGGTCACGATAAATCATGGTTGTTTAAACAGTGTCATGTGGCGCAAATCGAACGCGCTTCACCATTGGGCATGCTCTTAAAAGGAAACATGTAAAAAGTCATTACTACCCTTGTGTGATTTTTTAAATACAAAAGAATTTCAATGACATTTCTCATAGTTGCTACAGAAATTTGAGATTTGTTACAAAGACAAAAACTTAAAATTGAATCTCAGCCTTTGATTTAAATTTTCAGCATACGTGGCATAGGGTCGATATAGATTTCCTTCTAAAAATAAATTTATGGTAACTTCCTTGATTTGAAGATAACCATATATTCAATTTCTTATTTACAAGATTAGAATAAAAGAAGATTTTTCTAATTACAATTACTCTTAAACATAAATTTTAATTTTTGTCTATTTTAAAAATATTTGTTATTTGTTAGTAAATAAAATATACATATATTACATAATTTACAAAATATTATATTTTATTATAAAAAAATTTATACAATATTTTGTAAATCCCGTTAAGCTCACAAGAAACTAAGCAAGTTTAATACAATACGAGAAAGACATGAAAAAAGAGTTTTACTTTAATATTTTTATAATAGATCATGTGTATTAATTATTTACCATCAAAACAAGTGATTAGCATTACGGTAAGATCATTCTTAACTGCAATGAAGATCGTTTGTTATCTGATGACTATATCAGAATTATTCGGCCTACTCTCCTGGCCTCTAGCCTGTTTCCCTCATACATGCCTTTCTTCCAGATCATCGCTTCTGATGGTCGGGGGCTATCATTCTCTGTTGGGTGATGCCTCGCGTCTTGCCTGCATAAAAAAAAACAAGTGATTAGCACAAAACACCACGACAATGATGAATCGAACACTAAATTTTATTAAAACGCTCTGAATGAGTTCGAAGGAAATTAAACGCTCGGTGCCGCCGGAAAAAGAAATCTCGGATGATGCTATGGATGACGATCTTCCGCCCATGGGAGATCCTCCTGATGCCTCAAACTCTTGGGCGAATAGAGTTGCTAGGGGAGGTAGAGGGGGAATGCCTCAAACTTTTAGCATGTCTTCTATTGGAGATTGTTGGCCCGTCAGTGATTGATTTTGTCCAGAGTTTCTTTCTGCTCAGCTGACTTCCCCTGTCCATGAACAATGCCTGATTGGTCCTGATTGTTAAGGTGAACAAACCTGAATGCTTAACTCAATTCAGACCTATTAGCTTGTGCAACGTCCTGTTTAAAATCATTATCAAGACCATGGTAAACCGGATGAAAAGCATTATTGATAAACCAATTGGTCCAACCCAGTGTAGCTTCATCCCAGGTCGGCTGGTTGCTGATAACATCGTTATTGTGTAGGAAGTTGTGCACTCTATGCGTAAAAAGAAAGGCAAGTGAGGTTGGATGCTTCTGAAACTTGATCTTAAGAAAGCTTATGACCGTATTGGATGGGACTTTCTGGAAGATACACTGATTGCTACTAGACTTCCTAGGGAATGGGTTAAATGGATCATGGCTTGTGTCAAGTCCCCGGGGACGCGTATTTTGTGGAATGGGGACATGACAGAGGAATTCATTCCCCAACGTGGTCTGCGTCAAGGTGACCCGCTTTCTCCATATCTATTTGTCTTGTGTATGGAGAGGCTTTGTCACTTAATTAATAATGTTGTGGAGGATGGTAGATGGAAGCCTATTAAGCTCTATAGATCAGGCCCTCTACTTTCTCACATTTGTTTTGCAGATGATCTGATCCTCTTTGCGGAGGCCTCGTTGGCGAAGATTCGGGTTATTAGAAACATTCTCATGGATTTCTGCAATGCTTCTGGTCAGAAAGTTAGCCAGGCCAAGTCTAAAATTTACTTCTCTTCGAACATAGAGAATGACATTAGAAACAACATCAGTCATGAGAGTGGAATTGAGAGCACTTGTGACTTGGGGAAGTATTTGTGGATGCCCATTCTCCAAAAGAATTTTAATAAAAATACTTTCAGTGATATCCTGGAGAGGGTTAATGGGAGATTAGCTGGCTGGCGGGGTCGGTATCTCAGCCTTGAAGGGAAGCTTACCCTCACGAAGTCAGTCATTTTCACTATGTATGCATATTCACCTTATGAGCATTGTGTTATTTCCAGCTAGCACCATTAAGGATATGGAACGAACCTGTAGATATTTTATTTGCGTGGGACAAAATGTGTTGCACTAAAGAGGGAGGAGGGATTGGGTTAAGGAAACCTAAAACGATGAATTTGGCCATGCTGGAAAAAATGGGTTGGCGTCTGATTCAGGATGACAAGTAGTCTCTGGGCTAGAGTTCTAAGAGGAAAATACAAAAAGAGCCATTAGTGAGCTGGGAGCGTTGAAAGCCAAACCGACTGTCTCTCGTGTTTGGTGAGGGGTTGTTGCAGGCCTGCGCGAAGTGGTGAGTAAGGGGGTGACCTGGATTCCAGGAGATGGGAGAGAAATTGCTTTCTGGAAAGATAGGTGGGTGCTCCCGACTCCGCTGATTTAGAATACGTTGAGCCCGGTGACGGACGATAAAGCAAATCTCAAAATTGAAGATTTATGAATTCCTGGTTTGGGATGGAGCTTTAACTACATGGAAGGTTTATTGAGTACTGAGAATAAACTTAAAATTGCAGCTATGGCCTTAGACGGTATACGTGGTTCGATGGATCGCATCTCCTGGCAGGAAGCTCCGGATGGAGCTTACTCGGCCAGATCTGCTCATAAACTCCTGAGCAGACGGGAAGAACATGGGCAAAAATGGAGAGAGTTTTACTCTCTCATTTTGGGGATTTGGGTTCCGGAAAGAATCAAGGTCTTCTTATGGCTTACGGTGAATCAGAAGCTTCTGACCAACTGTGTGAGAAAGCGTCGGCGGCTGACGGAGGAGGACACCTACGGGATTGTGCAAGGGAGAAAGAGAGCATCGTTCATGTGCTAAGAGACTATGCAGTGATTAAATGGGTTTGGTGCTGCTTAGTGGAACCGAAGCTCAGAGAGGAGTTTTTTAAGCAACCTCTTCATCAATGGCTGTTTGATAATCTGTAGTAGTCGTATAAGGGGGTGAGGGTGATGAGGCTAAAGTCGGAGTGTTAAATCAAAGAAAACCCTAAAAACTAACTAGAGTATAGCAAGTAAGTAGAGATCGAACTCAAGGGAATCAAAACACCAAATCAATGCAGTCAAGTGAAATATCAACTAGTAATAAGTAACCAAAGGGGGGGGGGTTGATTGCAAGAACACACAAGGAACCAGTAACAAGCAGATGAAGTTTGGGTGAGAATATTATGCGAAGGGGTTTCACCTAGCAAGTATCCACACAACAGTCAATCAAGTTGATCATAGATTTATCTCAAGTTCTATTCAATCCTAGGGAATGTTCCTATTCCAATCTTTAATATATCAGCAGGCCAACCAGTTCTGATAATACTTACTTTTCAGCAATCAGGGAAACCTCTCAAGATTAGATGAAATAGCAGCAAGGGCACAAGAATCATAAGGATGCATGCAATAACTTACAACCGTCAAGTATTAACATGCAATCAATTCTCTTTCATAAAAGCAATCAACTACCAGATCATGCAGATATGAGTGCTACAATGACAAGGAATTCCACCGTATATTCCTAGTCTAGCAATAGAAAACTATCAATCAAACTAGGTGATCAAGCTAGCAAAATTAATAGAAATCAATAGATGAAGAACAAGAGAATTAATACAACCCATAGGAAAAGAACAAGAGTTTAGAAATCTCACAACTTAATAACTGAAGGTTTCAACCGCTAAGCAAAACAATGGAGATTAGTTCCTGCTCATGGTTGCAAAACTAAATTGTCTGATGGAAAAGATGATGATAAACTAATGAAAGCTGCTAGGGTATATAAAGAGTCTAACCCTAGAATAATATCTTAAAGATAATAAAATAAGGAAAAAGGAAAATAAATAAAACATAAAGGAAATAACAAACGAGAGTATATCTCGTAGATGATATGACGGCTGCACCATAAGATCAAGCAGCTTGCTTCCATACATGGCCAGCAGCTAGCTTGCTTTAATTAGACCCAGTCCATCGGCCCATTACAATCATCGGCTCGCTCCACTTCACTCCACAACACCTGCTTGCTAATATAATGGGCGGCCCATCTTCAGCTTGGCCCAATTCAAACACGGCAGCATCAACACTCCAGCGAAGGTAAAATTCAACACAATACCCGCGATCGCGGATATTAATCCGCGGTCGCGGATCTATTAAATCTTCTCGGCTCCTCTCTGTTGCTCCACCGCGATCGCCTCTGATCCATGGCGATCGTCGTCGGTGATTTCTTTAAGTCTTCAATCTTCTTCGGTTCTGATCTCCATTCTTCACTTCTTAATAAATATCTCAGAACATAATAATGACTCGAAACACATATGATAATACTCCGAAACTAATGTAATAATCCCTAGTTACGCTATACAAAGTGCAGCGTATCAGAGGGTAAATGGCAGGTGCTTTTTGCTGTTACTTGTTGGTGGAGTTGGAGGTGGAGAAATGAGACCATTTTTTATGGTCCTAAGAAAGTGGGAAATAAGGTGGGCCTTGTTTCTAGGACTGCTAATGAGTTTTGGACGACCCATGAGAAAATCAAGAAGGGCCTACTATTGCTGTTAAACAAGCTAGAAATATTGCTTGGCAAAAGCCCAACAATAATTGGGTTAAGCTGAATAGTGATGGCGCCTCTTTGGGAAACCCAGACAAAGCTTCGGCGGGGGGAGTTATTAGAGACCACCGGGGAAATTGGAAAGGAGGATTCGCGTTGAACATCGGAGTGTGTATGACGCCCATGGCCGATCTCTAGGGAGTTTATTATGGATTACATATTGCGTGGGAGTTGGGATCAGATCTATTATGTTGGAAGTGGACTATGAGATTGTGGTGGGGTGGATCAAGAAAGGGGTTTTGAGCTCGCACCCTTTATCTTTCCCGGTACGTATGTGTCATGTCTTTACTTCCAGGGACTGGAACGGTCGGGTTACGCATGTGTATAGGGAGGCTAATCGTCTTGCATATGGATTGGAAAACTATGCTTCTAGTTTAGATTTAGGTTTTATTTTTCTTGAAAACATTCCTAGTATTTTGACTTCTGTTTTGATGGATGATGTGCGAGGCTTGACTACCCCTGCTTAACGGAAAATTAGCCTCTTTCCTTTATTTACTAGGGTCACATCCCGCGCTACGCGCGGGTTTTTTCGTGTTTTTTATTTGTGTTCAGATTATATATACTGAGGCGGTGATAAAAAATTTCAATGGTATCGAGCTTGTCTAATAATGACTTGAGTTATTGAACTTATATAAGTAGCATCTCACTGGTTATGGTACTGAGTATAGTATGTAATATTGTAATGCATAAGTTATTGTTTAATATTTTTCAATTTTGGAAATTGTATGTGCATTTTACAAAAATATATCAGAGTATATAGTGTAATAACTTTGAATGTGGTACTTCTGCATCCAGAGTTCTTGTTCTTCACAATGGTTTCTCTCAACCTCTCTCTCATTTCTAGTTGTTCTTGCAGCCATACGCATTAGAACCTCCCTCGATGACCATGACATATGTGTTGCCCTCCAATTGCAAGGAATAGACAACAACGTTGTGCAATCAGAAAGTTGGGTTGACACGCTGATGAGGCTAGAGTCGTCGTGCCTAATCAAAATAAACCTTAAACACCTAACCAATGTAGCTTTGGTAAGTAAGGGTCGAATCCCACAGAGAATCAAGTTATATATCCTATTTGTAAAATCATTCACCAATTGATAACAAAGACGAAAGGGGGGATTATTGTGGTAATCAATCTAACTAAGAAAACAATAAAAGATAAATAGTCTGGCTAGACAAATATCAACTTTCAGTTTGTCAGGTTGATCATAGATATCTCAAGTTCATTGAATTCTATGGTTGTTCCTATTCCAATCTTTAATATATTGGCAGGCCAACCGGTCCTGATAATACTTACTATTCAGCAATCAGGGAAACCTCTCAAGATTAGATGAAATAGCAGCAAAGGGTACAGGAATTATAAGGATGCATGCAATAACTTACAACCGTCATGTATTAACATGCAATCAATTCTCTTTCATAAAAGCAATCAACTACCAGATCATGCAAATATGAGTGCTACAATGACAAGGAATTCCACCGTATATTCCTAGTCTAGCAATAGAAAACTACTAATCAAACTAGGTGATCAAGCTAGCAAAACCAATAGAAATCATATGATGAATACAACTACCCGTAGGTGATAAGAGTTCCAACCAGGAATACTATCCTAGCAAGGCCCGTAGATTCAATCCGATAAACACAAGAGAATTAATACAATCCAAATAGAAAATAGAACAAGAGTTTAGAATCTCACAACTAAATACAAACGAAAGCTTCAATTGTCTAGCCAACTCTTAAACAAAGGAAAAGGGAAAAAGGGTTCAGAAGAAGACCCCTCTCCAAAACTAGGTCTAAACAATATAAAGAAATCTAACCCTAAAAATATGGTAAAAGAAATATCCTAAAACTTAATAAAATAAAGGAAAAGAAATAAAAACAAGGAAACAAATAAATCTGTAACAAAAGCTCGGCTAAGTTGATTTGAGCTGCTTGCTTCAATAGAATTAAGGAGCTTGCTTGAGCAGCTTAGGCCCATGCACGAACGGCCCAGCCCAACAAGGAAATCAGCAGGTGACATCATCAATGTATCATCACGACATCAACACACCTTCTCCATTTCTCTTCCTCCGCGTAGGCTTTCTCTTGGGCTGGTCCACCTATTTCTCTTCAAATGGGCCGGCCCATCAAATCTTAACCATGGCCCAACATTTTCACGTGGCTTTATTATCAATTTGTAAAGCTTCAATTTGTAAGGTAGTGATCGCCTCCTGACCATGGCGATCGCGGTCGCTCCTGATTTTAGCTCTTCTCTTCGTGGCTCTACTTCTTCGCTGTATATCTTCTAAATCTTCATAATAACTCCAATGATCCATAACATAGAAATGTCTCTAAACTTATATGGAATCACTCCTAATACAATGTAATAATCTCTAGTTACGCTATACAAAATGTAGCGTATCACACGCCAGATTGAAAAAAAACTTTAGCAGGTACACGTTACCGACTTCTATTTTCGTCATGAAGCAGTGTGCCATGGAGGATCGAGAAACGCAATCAATAGAACTCCCACGCGAGTAGAATACCAAATTATAAACAATGTAATCGAGAAAGGCGTATTAAAATGACACTGCTTAAAACAATGGATTGTGGGTAAACAATACTCACCGTGATATCTATAAATAGGAAAATATATGCTCATGTGATTGCCTTGGTATGTTGCATTCCACTTTCGATACACAATAACCTTGATGGAACACCTTTCTCCTTTGCGCAACTCCGACAGTGGGACGCAATCCTTGTCATCAACAATAGCGATTGAAGAGCTTGTCGCCTTGCACAACATGGGTTTCCGTTAGCCAATATGCTATCACCACTTGCAGATCCACTATTGACCATGGTTTTGGTTGCCTCGTTAAGCGGGGTTGAGAGTGGGGTTTCGATCATTTGCATGAGCTCTATTTATAGGGATACTAGCATTTTGGGTCGCGTGCTTCGCGCGGGTCTATATTATTTTATATAAATGTTACTGATTGATTGTCTTCTTGATTGCTCTTTGTTGTCCTGTTAGCGTCTCTAGAAAGATAATTTGGATATGTGATTCATACTGCTATTACATATGTTAATATTGTATAGACCAAATACATAATCTTTACCAATTTTTTCAATATGGTTCAATATCAAAAATCCAATTTATAATTCAAACTATATAAAAAAATATCAAACATTAACATATAATCAAACTACAAGAAAAAAACATCCACCTACTCATTGAAGAAACCATGCTTAATTCAGTAGTATATTTATACGCAAGAAAATTATTATTATAAAATTACTCACTCACATAACTCAAGAGAAATATAGGGAAAAAGCGAATTTGAGATTTATCATCAAATTAATCCATTTTGAAATTCAAAACTAAAATAGAATAAAGAATTTGAGAAGAATAGGGTTTTGTTTCTTTTGTTTTAGTCGAAAGTAATGGGTCGTATCTTTGTTGGACAACTCCAAAAAAAGTATAAGACTCGTAAAAATGAGACTTATCAGACATACGTGTTTAGCAAACCATTCAAATAATTAGAGAGAATAAAAGCTCTTTTATAGAGTTTGATCCATTTGTTAAAATCGCAATTTATGTATTAGATTAGATAGATTATATTATATTAGATTGAAAAAATAATCATCTTTTAAAAATCTAAGGTTTAATTCTCTATACCTTCACACATTCAATTTTTTATATAGTTAATTTGATCCATTTATAATGTATAAAACCCACCAACTAAAAAAATAATAGTAGTAAATTGAGGAGTGTCATTAACCAATAAGAATGCAAAAATATTTAATACGACCTTTAATTGCTTAAAATGAAAGGGAGATAAAATTTATTATGGAACCAATCAAAACACTTTGGACTTCAATGCTAAACATTCATTTGTAAAAAAAGCGCAAATTATATAGTAGATTAGATAGATAGATGCATATGAGGGAGTAACTCCAGCAGGTGAAGCGGTCGGCCGACGTAACTCCAAATCCGAAAGGGAAATCGACAATTACAATAACGTGGAGTAATAACGTCGTATGGCGGAGGGGATCGGCCGCAACAATACGCCCATCCGTGGATAGGACGATTTGAGTGCAAAGAACGTTACAATCTACTTGCCGTCAATGGTCTTTGAATCTAACGTGCCTTCTAGAATCTCTGGAAATGGGGATGAATTAAGCTATTTGTGGGCCTATATGTATATTACTTAACATACCACAAAACCAGCCCACAAACATTAACATACATGAGGAGAATTAAATTCATGATCAATCAGAACAAAGTAAAATTGAATGTAACTTTCATTTGTGCTAAAAGCTGCAATAGCATTTTGGGCCCGCGCTACGCGCGGAACTATATTATTTTATATAAGCATTGCTAATTTGTAGGAAAAGGCATCAACGCTACAGAAATTTTATTTCATTTATTTTGAATTTTATTTTCTATGCAAATATTCTACATGTTGTATAATATAAAATGTTTAGTTGGAGATAATGATTCCATCCACCTACTCGTTGAAGAAACAATGCTTAAATCATTAATATATTTTACCCAACAAAACTACTAACATAAATCACTCGCTCACATAACTCAAGAGCATCATAGGAAAAAGCGAAATTATTCCATTTTGAAATTCAAAACTAAAATATTTTACAAAATTTAGGAAGAATAGGATTTTGTGTCTTTTGTTTAAGTAACAAATAATGGGTCGTCTTTTTGTTAGGCAACTCCAAAAAAACGTATAACACTCGTAAAAATGGGTTGCATTAGACAATGTGTTTAGCATACCATTGAAATAATAAGAGAGAATAAAAGTTTCTTTATGTCATGGTCAATCAAAACACTTCAACATTGACTGTAAAACATTCATATTTAAAAATCACGATTTATATAAGATTAGATTGAAAATAAAAATAATCATTTTTAAAAATCAAAATTTTAATTCTATAAATCTTCACACATCTATCTATATATAAAAATTCATGGCTTTGATGAAGTAAAAGCAATGTGTACCTAATAAACGTTAGTATTTTAATTTTTTACCTTAATTAATTATTCTCTTAAATGTTAATCTCATCACCAACTAAGAACACCTTCCTCTACCACAATCTCCAAACTCATTCTCATCTCTATCCCGTTCATCAATCCCTTTGTTTCATCCTGACGCCCCCTCCTTCCCGGATAAAAACTAATTTGGTTTAATTAGATATTGTTAATCTATATTTTAACAACACCTAAGATTGATTCATATGCATGGCCTCAGTAAAACATGTAACACGCCAAACAAAATTAGACTCAGTAAAACGTGAACCTCATATAAATACTTTATGTTGCATATATACATACATAACAACAACAAAATTATTAAAATGATAACACAACTTCAATTGAATAGATCCATTCGGTGAAGAGAAACGTCACCTCTGACAAGAATAAGAGAAACACCACCGCTGATAAGAAAAGGAAGTCAATGAAAAAATCGACAAAAAATGAATGCTAAGGCGGAGAGGTGAATTTAATGCGGGATGGCGGTAACCTTTTTTTTTATATGAAGGAGAGATTGAGAGATAATATTGTGAGCATTTATTGTATTTTTTTATATAATTACATACATTTATCCAAAATATTATAACCCACGGGCTTTCGTATCTAGTTCAATGTATAAAACCCATTCATTAGAAAATATAAGTATTAAATTGAGGAGAGTTATTAACCAATAAAAATGCAAATGTTTTTAATGCGGTCTTTAATTTTCTCTCTCCGCGATTTTTATATTATATATTAGATATTAAACTAGGGAGAAGGTTCCCGCGCTCCGCGCGGATCTTTCTCTTTTGGTGTGTTTCTATGTATCATTTTGTTTCTTGTTTTAGAAATATTTTTACTACGTTTCAGATAATATTTGATTTTTCATTTTAAAAGTAATATTAAGAATATGTGTGAAAGTGCATAATTGTTTTAAAAATTTACATTTATAGGAAGTAGAGGTGTATATTTTTTTCAAATGTTTGAAATTATGAATGTGTTGTTTATATATTGCATTATTTATATTTTCAATTTTATATGATTTTGGATTAAATCTTCTTAGTATAATTTGCAAAATGATTTATTTTCTTTATTTATAAATAATTACATCTTTTTTGAAAATTGAAATTCCATATATATATAAATATTGAAGTTATATGATCCATACATTCAAATTTTTATGGAGCTTGATCCATCTATTTATCTATAATGTATAAAATCAACAAATTAAAAGATAAAAACATTAAATTGAGAAATGTGAATTAACCTATTACAATACAAAGCATTTAATGCTAAGTATTTCATTTTCTCTCTCCGTGATTATTATATTATATTAGATAGGTAGATAAATAGATGAATAAAACCTCTGAGAGATCTCACTCCTTTTCTACCCAAAAAAAAAAATACCACGACAATGACGAAAATAGCCCCATAACCAAATTTGTAAATTACACAAAGTCACCCCACAAGATATACGGCTTCACTAAACCACCCCTCGTATAAAAGTTTCACAAATGATTTTTTTTCCCAGAGTTTGAAGGGAAGAGCTCGGTTTTACCAAGGTCAGAGACAAAATCAGAGAGGAAGACAAGAGATCTGCTCCTCCTCCTTCCTTGATCTCTTGATTCCGCAGAGCCAGCATGAACCAGAAGGCCAACGTCACTAGGGAGCTCAACGCCAAGCACCGAAAGGTTCTTTCTCTCAATGCGATTGCTGTTTGATACGATTTTTGTTGTGTTTTTTTTTATCGATGCGGTGCTCTATTTGTGTTTCCCCCGGATTTTTTCGGTTCAGGATTTGATCTCCGATTACTGGTCCTTCTTAACCATTTTGATCAATGTGATTGGTCGGTTAATGACAATTCTTAGTTTTGGTATGGTACACGGAGAGTTTTAACGAGAGGTTTTCGTTCGTGATCTGAAGTTTAAGGCACTGTTTATTTACCTGCTGATTTGGGGATAAAATGAGGAATAGTGGAAAGTGTGTGTTGATTATTGTGATTGGTGAAGTGGTTAGGTTTCTGGATATGTGTGGGGGTAGAAAGCTGCAAATTCTATTTTAATTCAGTCTTATCAGATGGATTTATTGAATGATGCTTGCTTCTTTGTTTGCAAGGTAAACGAAAAATTATTGATCAATGGTATTATTAGACAATATACAGCAGTGAATATTCATTCTAGAGTGAAATGCATTTGGACCTGACTTGTAACTGAGATCTCATGCTGCAAGCCAGCAACCCTTTGCGGTGCATTTTGCTGTGAGCAGCACTTAAACTGCTGAGTATGTTGATGCTATGCTAGGCTAGAACTGGATTTTGAATTGAGATTACACATACATACATTCAAATGATGTCTACAGTAATGCATTTTAAGCATCTTTTGTATATACACTTCTGACCTTCTCACACGAATAAGTTTGACATTCAAATTGTCGTTGTTTTTCTACTTGCAGATCTTGGAAGGGATTCTTAAATTGCCAGAGAATAGGGAATGTGCTGACTGCAAAGCCAAGTATGTTCCATCATAAACAAAATAAAATTGCCCGTCTTTCACATCTTGCACTTAAGATATTTTGAAACTAGTTTATCACATATTTATCAAAACCGCCTCTCTTCACTAAACTTTCTCTACTTTATATTATTTTCTCTTTGTTATGTTTGTGGAATAAATTTGGATGTTTTACTTCTTGTCTGTATGCAAAACTCTATAAAGGTGATTTTATACTGTTTTGAGTCCAGTCGTATAGCCTTTTTCTAGTGTTTAGTAGCCCTCTAAAATTACAATGTATGTAATATGTAGGGGTCCAAGATGGGCAAGTGTGAATTTAGGCATTTTTATCTGCATGCAGTGCTCTGGAATTCACAGGAGCCTCGGGGTACACATATCTAAGGTGGTCTCTGCCATCTCTTTTTAACATGTTATGCATCTTTCCCATTAAAGTAGAAGTTCTAAATCTTTGGGATTGAACAGTTTACCTTTACACTGTCAAATACTTATCTGGTTGGAGTTGCTAATATGTGATTCCTTCTGTCATAGTTTTTCCCTAAACAGAGAGTAGAAATGCAAAGGCTGGCAGTTTTAATGCCTTCAGCACTATTTTTTCAGTGTCCTGATATACGAATTATGATTTTTTTTACAATGAGTTATCCACCGAAAATTTAGGTAATTGACTTTCTCAGTGATGTCTACTTATGAGGTTATAGCAAATATTGTCCTTTTGTGAACTCTTAAGAACTGGTAACATTTATACATGGTAATGAGGAGAAATAAGCTATGAGCTATAGGTTTTTGTTTTGACAAACCATGGAGTTAAACTGCAAACCCTATTGCCCAAAGTGTTCTGCTTTATTTTTTTCCAGTTATATTGCATTAGTCTGCTAGTATAGCTATTTAGGGAATTGTCATTTTGTTCTAGTTTGTGTTTCATATTTGTGATGCATTTGAGTTCTTATTAAGTTTGTTATTGTTTTCTTCATATTTTGTGCCTGGATTTGATGTTACAATCCTATTTACAAAGAATCTATTCTCTTACTAAATATTTGATGCAGGTTCGGTCAGCTACATTGGATACCTGGCTTCCGGAGCAGGTTGCATTCATTCAATGTAAGTTTTTTGTATGGCGGTTTCAATTTCTCTTTTAATGATATTGGTTTCATTTAGCAATGAGCTGAACATAGTCCTCTGTTAAATTTTTATCTCTTTTTGCATATAGCTATGGGGAATGCTAAGGCAAACAGTTATTGGGAATCAGAGCTCCCTCCCAATTATGATCGAGTTGGGATTGAGAACTTCATTCGTGCAAAGTATGAACTTAAGTCATGATCACGAGTTTCACGACTACCTATTCCGAATGTTTTTTTCCCTATTTACTTTTTCTTATTCTCGTGTTGAGAGTAGTTAAAGAGTTTTTGAGCGTTTTCAGGTATGAAGAAAAGAGATGGGTTTCAAAAGATGGAATGCCAAATTTACGGTCTAAACCGCAGGAAGAAACCCTAAGCTTACACGAACATAGATCAGATGATGTAAATGGGCATGGGGATGTTACTAAGTCTATGCATGTGTCAGATGTGAGGAAAAATGCACTACCATCCAACACAAAGGAGAGTATTTCAACTTCAAGAATCAATCTTCCTGCACCTCCTAGAGGATCTGAGCCAGTAATTCTACTTCTTCTCTCTCCTGTCTTTATTATGTTCCCAGCTGTGTTTTGTCATGTCTCATCTAATTGCGGTTTTGTTCATTCCCTTCTTATTCTTATGTCAGAAAACAGTATTTACTAAGTACGCTGTATATCCCACTCCCGTGACCGTTGAGGAGAAGATTGGGTCGGTGTGATCTAGGTTTTCAGTGTTTTTTGTTTTGATCCTGCATGAACAACTTCTATTTTAAATTGTGTGATACTAATCGCTATGTGATCTATAATCCTTGTTGCTTTTATCTTAACTTTTTGTTGCTTTGTTGCGCAATCTGGAGCTTTTGCAATACCGTCTTTGATAAATCAGCAAATATCGGCCACCATTTCCTTGTTGTTTTTTCCCTACTGTCTGTATACTCTAGAAAGGGGTGAATGTTAAGCAAAACTAGATTGCAGGGTATTTCTTCGAATAGTATTAAATGCCAGCAACATATTAATAAAAGGAGTCATGCTTGTGCTTGAAACTCAAATCATTAAATGTTTGTGTGTGATGTCTACAGAGTAGTTGTCACTGTTAGATCCAAATAGTATTAAATGTCAGCAACAAATTTTTGGTACTTTGCCTTTCTTTGCTAGTAGTTGTCACTGTTAGGTACTTAGGTCCTAATACTTTATCTGAATTAAATCATGATTTATGATTAGGTCATTCCTGTCACTAGACATCAACCTCATTTGGTAAAATCAAAAGCACCAGCACCCCTAAAAGTGGAAGCTGATACATCTTCCGTGCCTCCCAAGGTTGATTCAGTTGTTGACCTGTTTGACATGCTTTCGGTGAATGATAGCCCCAGTCAAAACTCTTCCGAAAATGCTAATGATGATGGCGCTTGGGCAGATTTTCAGAGTGAGTGATACCCTTACTCTAGCAATTCTATGCATTTCTCTCATTGCGTTTTTCTTATTTCATAAAACTTTATAGGTGCTGATCAAGCATCGACATGTGCAAAAATTGACTCAGCAGAGACTGCAGAAACCAATAAGCAAACCGCTCCAGGAATTGAGGACCTATTCAATAATTCGCCTTCACTTGATCACGCAGGCCCTGTAAAACCACAGAAAGACGTAGTCTGATATTATGAGTCTTTTTGAGAAGGTCCCTCTGCTTTTTTTACTTTCAAGTTTCAACTATAAAACACTATCCCCTCGTTTAAAAAAGGCTGTCATTTTAGACATGTCAGTGTACAACTATTGAGTCATTGAAGAATTCGATTATTACCCTATGTTTTTTTATTTTTTTATTATAAATTTACAGTTATTAATACCTCACTAAATTTTACCCAATCCACAAATAAAATTTGCATGAAAACAGTCAAAAGGTACAATTATCAAATATCAATACAAAACTTTGTTGCTCACTAGGAAAAAACTAATCTTTTGACCGAAAAACAACAAGAGGGCAAGAGGCTTAATTTTCTAATGCTGTTTTACATAACATTTTTGCGTTCTGACATTCTTCCTACTATTCAATCTCCATCTGCAGTCCAACACGGTATCTCCATTTGCTTTACATCAACAACAACTCGCCATGCTTATGCAACAGCAGTCTCTTCTTATGGCTGCAGCGGCTCAATCTAACGGTGCCTCAAAAGCTTCAGTCAATTTGCCACAAACTGGGGAAAGCGGAATCAACATATCTGCTCAAAACTGGCCTAATGCTGGTTATCAAATTCCTGGGATGACAATGCCACCAATGGGCCAACATGAGATGCAAAATCTCATGCAGGTAGACTCTTTAGAAACTTTAGCATCATGATTCTTAAAATTATGATGTGTTGCAGAAAATCTTACATTATATACTATTGAAACTGAAGCAGATAGCGAGTTTTCAGACATTGCAAAATGCAGGGAACTCTTCATCTTTTCCAGCAGCCAGGTGCACTATACAATTCTGTTTCAATTTCAATTATATTGTTGAGTCTTTTTCTCATAAGTTTCTCTTTATCTCAACAAGATACAAGTTCAAGTCTCTGGCAACGACTCCATTCATTTGATCACAGCTCGCTCAACTATCTTGTTGTAACTAGCTAAGTTATAATAGCATTTTGATCACATGAGAGATTTGAAACTTGATCAAAAAGTATTTTTGTTGGATAAAATTACTCTGTGACTTGTGAGGCACAGTAATGATTTTTTTGGTAAATCTTTATAAAGACTTCTTTTGATACAAGTATTTTACTATCTTATCCTCACAATTCCCTCTATCACACAAAATTCAAGTCTTAAAAACTACTTTCTACAGAAAAGCACTTTTAAACAAGTTTTTAAGAAATGAATGTCCTCGCCAAACGGCCCTAAGCCCAATATGGGTGATTTGATATTTTTCTGGAATTGCACCTTAACCCTTTAAATTCAGTTGCTTAATTAGTTTAATCTTAAAGATGAAAACCCAACACAGTTTCCATACATCTTTTTCTGCAGCTTGGTCAATATGGCTGAACTGTTGTCGTCTGTCAATGGCACGACATCCCCAGACAATAGCAAGAACCCAGCACCAACTTCTGGCTCATCTTCTTCAACGAACACAACTCAAACCGCAAAAGAGTATGATTTCTCATCCCTAACCCAAGGGCTATTTACAAAGCGTTGAAAAATGATTAAAATGAACTATAGGAGACTATTATAGAGTACAGGAGACTGTGATTCCTGAGCATTCAGGTCGAGATAGCATTTGTATAATCTCTGAAACTATATATTTTTGTAAAAAAGGATGCTATCACGTATTTTGCAGAATACACTGGAAGAGTTTAAGTCATCTCTTCCTTTCATTTTCTCAATTGTCTAATTTTTCCATTTTGATTGCAACTTGTGGGACCTTACATCAAGAATCAGATTTGATCTCCACCCATAAATGTACATGAAATATTGGTTTATGGTCCAACCAAATCGTTTGTCCTTGTTTGTAAATCTTCTTTGGGTTTTAAATTTTCGTTGGTGGGAGTTCAAACTTGAAAGCAGACAAAAGATGAAGTGAACATCAGATGAAGTATATAGTCTATTTCAGTCAAAGGAGAGAGAAATGTTAGGCTGAAAGACACGTGTCGATCAAAGACCCATTGGTCGGTTCATAGTAGCTGGATAGTTGCGATGGGGAGCTTTCAAGTGTGAATTCGGATCTCAGGAACACTGTAGACTGAATTTCTGTACGCTCTCTCGTCTTGTAATTATGTGTAAATATGAAAGATTAGTAGCAAATAACTCGAATTTTTTTTCTGAAATGGGCTTTTTTTCAAAAAAAAATCCCGACGTAGGCTCTTTTCAAAAGAAATTCCCAATATAGGCATTTATGTCAGCTTCGGATTTTTTTTATGTGTGAGAGACGCTGGTAGAACCAGCTTAATTTTTTTTGAATTTTTTATGTATCAGAGACGCTGGCCTACCAGCGTCTCTTATACGTTAAAAATTCAAAAAAAAAAAATTATGTCTCATATAAATGGTCTTTTTTTTTATTTGAACATGTAACCAGCGTCTCTTATACAGATTTGTATTTTTTAATTCCCTCGTGTAAGAAACGTTGGTCGAACCAGCGTCTCTTACACGTAAAATGTTTTTTAAAAAAAAATTATTTGGTATTACATTCATAACTTGTTTGGATTGTAGGTCAAAGAAGATGATAAGAAACCCACTGACATGGCTGAACACAATGGTGACGGAGCCCCATTATCTCTTCCACTTCCTCCTCTTCTTCTCTTACCTCCCTATTCGTGTCTCCGCCGCTTCCGCTCTCTCCCTTCATTCATCATCGTCTTTTCTATCAGGTGCTTGTCTTCTCTAACTTTAATTCCACTCTTCTCAACTTCATCTTGTTTTTTTATTTTATTTTCTGCGAGAACCAGCGCCTTATACAAATAATTTTTTTTTTGAAAACATTTTACGTGTAAGAGACGCTGGTCGGGTCAGCGTCTCTTATACATAAAAAATTCAAAAAAAAAATTACCAGCTTCGGACGAGAGTCTACCAGCGTCTCTCACACATAAAAAAAATCTGAAGCTGACATAAGTGTCTATATTGGGAATTTCTTTTGAAAAGAGCCTACGTCGGAAAAAATTTTTGAAAAAAAAAACATTTCAAAAAAAAAATTCAAATAACTCATCCGCATTTGAAAAGTCTCTCATCAAGAACAATGCATGCAGTAATTACACAACATGCTCCGTCATGCATCCTCAAAATCAGGATTTGAGAGGGTCAGAGGTGGTGAAATCCTCCGGATATACTCTCTCCGTTCTTTATATAAGAGACATTTCTTTTTTCGACACCGATCAGAATCTCTTCGTTTTAAGATCTTGTTTGATTCGTCTCAACAAATACTTTAATCTAATCTAATATAAAATTATAGGTTCTTTCAAAATTCACTCAATGCATTTATTATCTTTGTTTTGATTGGTCAATATTCATCTCATTTATTGTCTTTTTTTTGTGTTTGTGAGGATGTGAGACCTAATCTATGGATCAATTTATACCTCATTAATATATAAGTCTAATATGTAACAAATACATGCAATCACATCATAAATCAAATTGTCATTGTCATTGTAATCTATAACTTATTTCCACATAGTAGAAGACTTGAAGGTCGTCTACGACGGTTCAACTCTTTAACGTCTGCGATTATATCACCCGTTGAAAGAAACAATTATAATCGATTCTTCATTTTTATTAATTATATATATTTCGTCGACACAATTAAGCCCGCGCATTCGCCTTCTCCCCAGTAAGATCAAAAAATATAACATTTATTATTATATAATTAGAGATATTGATATTATAAAACATGTCTCAACAAATGAGTCAAAAATAAATGTTTCTTGTATTATGTTATAATGTATCTTCAAATACCTGAGCTACAAATGTTATACTACTTTTAAGTCATATTAATTTAATTTTATGTAATCCGAATGATGTATCCTAATTATTAGCGTTGAAAAGTTCCTTTTTGGTTGCGTATATAACACATTAACCTTTTGATATTACAAGTGTAATGTTTTTATCATTCTAAACCCACATTTTAGGTGGAGATTGACTTCTAAACAGAAACTCATGCTAAACTGTTGTAACGCACAACAACTCCTTTAGAATTTTCAACTAATTACAAACACAGTGAATAAAAATCATTCTAGTCTTTTCCAATAAATAATAAGTATTTGAATTATATGTTCATTCACTCAACTGTTCATACTGCATAGGCGCCCTGTTACTGCTTTGTTGTATTCATTTATGTTAGAGAAGCCCAGGTGTAAATAACTTGAACATTTCACGATTAAAATATTTTGAAAATGAATTAATTAACTGGTTACTTAACGATGATTTGTATTTAGGTAGAGTTGCATTATGATTATGATTAAACAATTTAAAAAACTTATGGCAAATCCATCACCGTTTGAGAACATCTACGCAGCCATACCGTTAAACTTTACTCTACTTGAGACATAAATATCCTTCCACGTGTCATAACAGCATGCTTCCAGCAAAACCTCGAGTGGGGACCACCTATGAAATTTGCGGCCCGCTCCAGTATATATACAGTCACGCCATCTTCATTCCCACTCCTGAGTCCTGACACCTTCTTCTTCTTCTTCTTCTACCTCTGTAATCCATCTCGATTCTCGAGTCTAGAAGTTGTCTAGAAGTTTTCATTTGCTTCGAATATGAAAATAGCGAGCCACTGGCTATTATCTCTGAAAGTAGCTTTGATGTCCGCCGGCGTTCTCTCGACGGCGCTGATGCTGAAGCTCTCGCTTCCGGTTCTCATAGACTTCCTCAACTGCGAGATTCCGTATCTATGGTCAATCGCTCTAACTTTGCTGAAACCTCCTTATCTTTACCTACTCCTCAACTGTATTATCCTCACAATCGTCGCCTCCTCCAAACTCCAACCGCAAAAAATCGAGGCCGAGGGATTTGCTGTTCCGATTAAGCTCCAGGAAGATGTGGTTTTCGCTGATCCGTCGCCGATTAAGCCTGTTTTTGGTCATATCGACGCCGATCCAGTACTCTCTGAATATCTTGACGGTGTGGCGGAGGAGAAAGGGGAGGTCGAGGCTGTAAGCGTTGGTGAAACGGAGACTGAGAAGGAAGAATTTGCGGTTTCTAGGTCTAATTGGATGCCGAGAAATCCGAAAGAGAAACCGGTTGTCTCTCAGAGATTCAGTAATCGGAAATCTGTCAAGGCTAATCCCGAAGGTATAGCAACCTCTCATTGATTTTGTTGTAATGGAAAAATTGAACTCAATGTTTCTTCCGATGTTGTTGATTTTTCAGGTGGGAAGGTGCCTTTGGGAGTATCAAAGTCGAAGAGGCAGGACACGTTGGAGTCGACGTGGAGGACGATCACGGAGGGACGTGCAATGCCATTGACACGTCACTTGAATAAATCGGAGACGTTCAATTCGCAGGGCCGGAATGATGACGCATCCTCCACATTACCGGCTCCTGTTATGAGTCCGTTGCCGAGTGGTGGCTCGGGGAGAATAAGGCGGGAGCCGTCGCTCAGTCAAGATGAGTTGAATCGTCGAGTTGAGGCGTTCATTAGGAAGTTTAATGAGGAGATGAGGCTTCAACGTCAACACTCGTTGAATCACTACACTAATGTGGTCGGTCGTCAAATCCGCTGAACTCTTTCCTTGGCATGTAATAGAGAATTGCAAAATGCTGTCCCAAAAAGTTTTCGGCCGTCGATGAATAGTCACTTTTCAGTAAGAGTTGGAATTGAGGTAGCCATTTCACATTTGTATATAAATAGTATCTGAGTTTGAACGTATAATAACTCCATCTATCAATCGAAACCAGACCAAGAATATGCTTAATCTTTTGTGGTTGCTTGTCGGCCAATTTTCTGTGGATAAACATGCAATTGATGATAAACACACATCCTTAATTTAATATTATCCGGAGGATTAGATCTATCCTTTTTCGGAGATGACAACAGTTTTCAGTGCCTTTTGATAAGATTTCGGCTTCTGTGGGGACAAAAGATTGTTGGAAATTTTTTGTGAAATGGGATTTTTTTAAAAAAATTTTACGACGGTTCTTTTCAAAATAAATTTCCAATATAGTCACTTATCTCAGCTTCGGATTTTTTTTATGTTCGAGAGACGCCGGTAGAGTTAAAACATAAAAAAATGCCCATTTCACAAAAAAATTTATATGAGACTAAAAAAAAAAAAAAAAAAAAAAAAAAAAAATTTATATGAGACCAGCGTCTCTTATACAGATTTGTATTTTTTAATTCCCCGTGTAAAAAAGCATTCCCTTTTCATATTCAAACCCTCCGACAACCCCTCTCTCTCTTTCCCTTTTCATATTCAAACCCGTCGGCGCCGCCTACATCTGCACCGCCTCCCTCCACAACCACCGGCGGCTTCTCCTCCTCCGCCGCCGACTACCACTACCCCCTCTCCTCCTCCATCCTCTTCAACAACAACATCTCCGCCGCCTCCTCCTTCTTCATCTCCACCTCCGCCTTCTGGATCCACTTCCTCCAAATCTTCCCCGCCTCCGCCTCCGTCTTCCTCCACCTCTTCCTCGCATACGCCTTCCACATCCTCTTCCTCTGGTTTGTTCACAGGTGTGGTGGCTTGTTATACAAATAATTTTTTTTTTAAAACATTTTACGTGTTACACAGGGGAATTAAAAAATACAAATTTGTATAAGAGACGCTGGTTCGACCAGCGTCTCTTATACATGTTCAAAAAAAAAAAAAAAACATTTATATCATATAATTTTTTTTTTTTTATGTTTTAACGTATAAGAGACGCTGGCCCGGCCAGCGTCTCTTATACATAAAAAATTCAAAAAAAAATTACCAGCTTCGGACGAGAGACTCTCGCACATAAAAAAAATCCGAAGCTGGCATAAGTGCCTATATTGGGAATTTCTTTTGAAAAGAGCCTACGTCGGGAATTTTTTTTGAAAAAAAGCCCATTTCAGAAAAAAATTCAGATTGTTGTGTCGTGCATTTCATTTCTACATGCTTGCTCTGTCTCGTATGCCTTACCAAGTGTTGTCCAACCTCATATCTGCATGGAATATCTTCGCAAGATGGTAATGATCTTACGTAATGTAACAACACGAAACTTCCCCTATAAGAATTACTATATTACATTTCCCAAATTTAGTGTTTTGACAGTATTCTAACACAAAGCTCTACATGGACATGGATGACATAGATGATACTGGGAAAACTCTGTCCAAAAGAGTGTATAAACCTCCACCCAAGAGAAGTGCCCCACTGCATAATCATAGGCACATATCAGAGTCACATATGAATACTCGATGCATCGACCCATACCGAGTATAAATAAGTAAGAAGATAGAAATTGCTGATGAAATATACCTTGTTGGGTTGATCCATGCTGAAAACTTGCGGAATGAAAGTAGACTCTGGAACAAGTAGGCAGGTTTAATCTTGGTCATGGTATATATGAAAATGGAGTCATGTTTTCGGTGCTAAATTAAGGGTTAGCCTACAAAAAACAGATCTACTAACTCAAATGTAGCCTTTTTAATGTTATTGTGGAACATGATTTATTTTTAATCAGTTTATGTTGTATGAGAGTAGCCCACATTTAAAATCATGTTTTCAGCCAAGTATATTTATTTTACTATTTTTCTCACCTAAGCCATTAGGGCATAGGTTAAGCTCTCTTAAATAGCAAGATTTTAATCCTTTTGTATGGTTTATTTTCTTGATTAAGAATACTTAACCTATGCCCTTAAGGTTTATTTTTAAATCACTTTATGTTGTATGACAAGGTGCAACCATTAATCTTTTTCAGGAACAAATGTGATGTTTAATTAAAGAAGATTATTGTAATGCATAATACCTGCAATGCGCCAGCAAAGGAAGCAGCTAGAAGGAGAGGAGCAACGTAGCCTGTTGTATATGATAGCAGCAAACTGCCCCCAACAATAGGATCCTGCAAGATGCTCAAGATAGTGAGAAAACAAGCGAAATCCATTGAAAATTCCACTGATGCCTCACAAGTCACAACTTTTAACCTGCCCCCTATTATCTTCTTCGCATCATTTATTCATTTACTAACTCTCTTGACAGAAATATACTAAAAATAAAGGGGGAAAAGAATGGTGTTTCAAAATAAAGCATGATGAACGTCTATGTCATTATTTCTTTAGTTAGAAATAAAACCTAAGCTTTATAAATAGGACTTTTGAGTTTTGATTAATTGACCACCAAATCCCCAAGTCTTTGAAAACCAGTTATTGGCATAAACTTTTAACAGTTTCACGTACTTTCGTTGAAGCTACGTAACCGAGCAAAGTAGCTAAAACAGGTGTGCTGCAAGGTGAAGCAGCTAAAGCAAAAGTGAGTCCAGCTAGATAAGCTTGTACACCTGAATAATGAATCCTTAAATATTAAGGAGAAGCCAATAGTCCAACTAAATCATAATATAAAAACTTGTAAAGAGCTAGATTGTTACTTGAAGGAAAGCTTGCAGCAGCTGCACGTGGGTCAAAGCTGTCAAAAAATGACGGGAGTTGCAATTCAATTACCTGCAAAGAGAATAAGACTAGCGTTTAAGTCTTATAGCAAGAACATCTAGCTGAACGTGGGTGAAACTAGTAATTGTAATACCTCCAACAGATTGAGACCCATGATAACAGCCACACCTGAAGCGGCTATAGGCAATCCTTGTCCAACCTGTCCATAAGCTTTGCCAGCAAATGAAGCTGCAACACCTAGGACTGCTAACGTAGTGGCTAAACCCAGAGCAAATGCAATGGAGTCACCAACGATCTACAAACACAACAAGGTGCATATCTTTTAAACTACTGTTATATAGAAGATTTATGACCAACATGTTTAGGTTAACCAATTTTCTTAGTTCACATTACCAATAAAAGATGGTTTCAGATTACTTTCAACAGTTTCAAGCAATGAATGTAAAAAAACATATGGAAAAGTCATCACCTCCCCTCGGCTTTTATTAGAGCCAAATGCACCTGCATAAATTAATTGATTAAATACATATGAAAATAAGTCATACACGTTCATCAGGGAAGAAAATGTTAGACGGGAAACAGAATCATAAAAATCTAACCTATGTAACCAAGTGTGAGTGGCAGCACACTTAATGTGCAGGGTGAGAGACTAGTAACCAACCCTGCCCCAAATATAACAGCCAAACTGGAAAAAGGAGAAGAAAAAAAACGATAATCATAGTTAAAATACTAGTAGGTGCACAAAAATTATGGACTAGAACATCGTTTGAACAACCTTGTGAAACTGAGAGCGGATAACTGGCCTTGAACAGCTTCATTGGCCTGTTGTCCAGCTGAATATAGAATGCCTCCAAACCAATCCCCAGATCCACCGTCAGCCAGTGTATAAAGTGGTGACACATCCTGACTTAAGTGAAAAACGGACAGCTCATGGCTACTACTAACTAATTCAAAAGTCTATACAATTCAGACAATACTTAGTAAAGTTGGTTGAGAGTAAATCAAATCGTAATTTTGATCATGTATTCACATCTGTAAAGAGATTCCTTCAAGTTTAACCATGAAATTAGATCTACTTAGTCCCGAGAAAAAGAAGCTGAATGTTCTTGCAATAAGCAGAAACAGTCGAATCACAAGAAAATCTTACCACTTCCACTGCAGCCTTTGCTATGTCAAATCCAGCTAAGTTGGCCACTGAAAACAAGGATTCATAGTATTCATAAACAAACATAAGCTGATTTGTAGTAAGGTTTATGCAGAGAAGGAAAATAACATTTGGAATCACAGTTTTTTACCCAAAAATAAAGGCGAGCTGGAAAATTCAATATAAACAGGCTATGGCACGAAATCACCTATATATCTGGTTCAATAAGATAAACAACAACTGAAAATGATCAAATAATTGACCAGTTCCTACAAAGCTATACTTCAATTAAGCACCCTACCCAATTTAAGGGATGAAAGATATATGATTTACACTAAAAAGGAAAGCTAAATTCTCAATTTCAGTATAACAATTTATGCACCTGCTAATGTGTGGATAAGCGAATTGACGAGAAGCTTATTCTTCTTCTGATTCGGCTCCGACAGAACGACTATACTGGGATCAACATCTTTCTCTTCCTTCAAACTTCTGATTGGTCGCACAAACCGTCGCCCTATAGATGGAAAACCGCACGAACAAGCAATCGAAGCAGAAGAATCAATAACCATTAACAATTTAGAGCGAAATACTGCTAATCGGATACCAAGGAATTGTCTCAATTCATATCCATTGAACTGCGTTTATTTTTCGAGAGGTATAGTGAGCTTTACGAAGAAAAACTTCAAGCATAATGAAAAATTGGCAAAAGGAGTGAGAGAATTCACCATAAGAGGATTTGACGATGCGATTTGGTAGTGAAGAGGAGAATCCGAGCAGATGAATGGAAGAACCGCTGATTTGTTGACACACGCAACTCATCTCCTCTACGGATTCACAGAGCTGAGTGAACCCCAAAAAACGGGAGAAATAAAAGGTCAGAATTGTTTAAAAAGCATAATTAATTACAAAAACAAATATGCGCATCCGGGGAATCGAACCCCGGTCAGTACCGTGGGAGGGTACTATGATACCACTACACTAGATGCGCTTGAATGATTAATTTCTCGTGGTTATTCATATAATCTCTCCCTATCGCCGTGGAGGAAAAATAGGACTATCGTATTGTAGATTCGCGAGAAATGAACTCATTAACCTCTGACTCTCTGAGAATGCTCTCTCACTTGTTCAGATTACTCATGCTGTGCAGAATGAGGTGAAAGTTTCTCATATCTTATTGCGGGGTTTGATTTTTGTTGATTCTATATTCATTATCTGGAAAATTCATCGTATACTAGTTCGAAAGGAAGGAACTGTTTTTCTTGTAGGAAGTTCGATTGTTTGTTACATTGTCACCGTGGATTGGATTTGATGATCGTGTGCTCATTAGGCTTATGCGTTTCTTGATTATAAGTAGTTGCCTTAATGAAATTTCAGGTCTTTTCGTCTTCGATTGACAGATTGCGTTTCGTAGAAATTGTGATTGTTCTCGAATCAATTTATCGGCAAGAATATCACAATTAGGGTTCAAGTGAGAAGATCTTAATTGTCCATTAAAATTGGTATATTCTCATTCTACGCTCAACTCCTTTGTATTGATGCTAATAATTCAATGCTTGAGCTTCTGATTATGATTTAAATACATTGATTACCAGTAACCATCCTTAGTTAGCCATGTATGCTCGCCAAGCACTATTCCTCTTAAGGAGAAGTATTCACACTACGGCGTCTCACCATAGGCCTAGTGAAGCATTGAAGAAAAAAATTGCTGAAATTGAGAGGTTGAAGAAGACAAAAAACCCTAAAAAGAATGAACTCTTTGTCGAAGTGCGAGAATCCCTCGCATTTCTGGACACGGCCCCCCTGCCTATGCTTCTTACTGTTGTAGGCGTTGCCCTATTTGCAAAGCTCCTCATGATGGTACTGTCAGTTTACCATTACCATCGTCTAAGATATTTTCCAGATTTTGATAACTTAAACCAATGAAATTGTGGTGTATTTTGATGATTATGGGCTGTTATTAATCTACATTTGGTTGGTAGTATGATGATTCAAGATCTCAGGAGTTGATTGAGCGAAAGATAAGGAACGCTCCTCCTGATCAAGGAACTGTTAGGATGCTCACTCGTGAAGAATGGGATGAGATTCGAGAAGTGAGGCCTCGAACACCATTTGAGTCTAAACTTGCTCGTCCCAATGCACGAATACGAACTGGAGAATCTATACACAAGGTTAGTAGATATTTCCCTGTTCCTGCTCTACTGGTTACTATCTTATTCTTTGATCAATCTGTTCTCAAGGTTTGAATTTTTGTGTAGTTCAGTGATGTTAATGCTCAGTAATAATAAGTCATGGTTTATAGGGTTCTAGGGCTGTGATTAGGAACTTTTCTTGGCTTTTGAGTTTTGATATGCAGCTTTTGACCCCTTGTTCCTTAAGTACATTCTTATGACCAACTGAAGTAGTTTCCAGTACGCACTACATGTATCATGTTTGTTAAAGTCAATATAACAGGTTGAATCACTATCACTCTAAATTTCAGGACTGGTTGTAGATTTGCAGGCTTTTTTCTTTGACTAGTAGTTCTGAAATTGATGTTTAGAATAATGAGAAGATTCTATGGAAATTTTCTACAAGGAGCTCTGATTCTTGGCTTTACTCTTCAAGTGTTGGGAGAAAGATACAAATGCATGATAGCTGGGTTTGACTTTGTGAAAGTGTGTTAGATCGTGTTATTAATAGAGTACCACTTGTTTTCAAGTTTTGTGAAGCTATAAGAGTCCTCTCTATCATAGTAATGCTACGTTTTCTATATATAAAAAACATGATGTAACTGTTTCTAATGTCTGTGAAAATTTGTAATTCTTCTGCAGGAGGATTTGAAGGACTGGACCATCGATGTAATCATGGATGCTTTCACAAGAGTTGAGGAAAGTGTGAAAAATAACTCAAGATGATGTAATTAGGTTACCATGATCTGATCTTAGCGTTCTGTTATGTTTTTGAATCCGAAAATTCTGACATCAATGAATCACATTTTTCATTGTGTTCTAGACTAATGTAAACTGGTATTGTATTTATTTTCCTTTTATATACCTAATTACGGATGCAGATTAAACAGGTTGATGAGACACTGAGACAGTGATTATCCACTAACTGCTATCATTGATTTCCTCAAACTCATAGTGATAATACAATGCTTTCGGTGGATTAGAGGATATAGTCAAGCAGTCAAGCTCTTCTATTCTAAGGGGAGGAAGCCTCATTGAACCTTCATACTTAATGCTTGCTAACAATTGAAAACCCATTAAAAACGTATTGAAAGCGTGTGTTTTATCATTGTGATTAATGCATCAAGCTGCATTAATTTGACGTATAATCTCCAGCAGTCCAAACACATCTTTCTTGCCTCGTTTCTTCACAACATTCATGTATAGAGTAATAAATTGTCCATCTTATTTGCTTGTGGACACCGGAGAACAAATTGTTGTGCAAATATTATGAGCACTAGTCTATAAAACTTGAGTGAATTGTTGTTTGTTGTGTGAATTTTGAATAATGTTGTAGGGTTCTGGTGTAGATTGTAGGTCATGAAATCTTGTGCAAAAGAGCGTGAGACACTGAAACTTCAATCGAAGTTCGAAATAGAAATTAAGGTTTGGATAATCTCTCGTAGGCTCGTAGCAGTAACCGAATATGCTCAATGACTGGGAAAATTTCCCGTTGGTTTGATGAAGAAGTAATAAGGACAATGATTAAAGACGACCATTTAAGCCACCTGATTTTCTAAGGACAATCTTTATATAAATTTAGATTTAGACTAATAGAAGTGTTCAATTGTTTATCAAATATAATTTTAATATTATATGTTCATCATATATTTATTATATATAAAATAAAATAGTATGAGATCTTGGGTCATTGAAGAGGTAGTCGGTCCCAGCGTTTTAATCTCTTAAATTTCTTTAAAAGTTTGTCTGATGTTTAATAGTCGAAGAATATAGCATTGTGAAAATTCGAATTGTGGAAGCATAACATCCAATATTGAGTCATTGATATATGAATTCATTAGATTGTCAAGATTGTAAAATTATGATCAAATACATTGAATTGTGGTCTTATTAACTCACTTATCTTATTAACTAACTTACTTTCTACTCTCTTTGTCCTATAATAATGTTCTTGTTTCTTTTTGTACATTTGTCGAGGCACGTTTTGTATCGTCAATATCTCTAACTATATGTTAATATCAAAATTTCAAATTTTGATACATTAAAGTACTCATCGAGACGAATCAAATAAGACCCCACATGACTATATTTATTCTTATATTTTAAAAGTTATGTCATAAAATGTGTTGAAGCGTGAATAGTGTGAAAATATAAAACAGGAACTATATAAGTGGACGGAGGGAGTATATGACAACTTCAAATATATTAAGATTAAGATGGTGAACAAATGAATGTGGAAAGTGGTCACTTTTCTTTTATCAACGTGCTGTGATGATGATGGTAAAAAAAACGTATGGGTAAATTACTAAATTTGTGTAAACTAATCTATAGTATACGAAGTCAATGTCAACGTTGTGAAGTCGTTATTAACATTGATGGGATATTCAATTCAACCACCGTCTATCCAATTAAAATTCCAAAAGTTGCACTGTTATCAATTTCCCAACCGACCTTTACCACGCCTAAGCAACCTTTTACACCATGGAATTCAAATGCAGCTTCAAGGAGACAGTCTTTACTTTACCCAACGTCCCACCCCATTCCCTTAAATCCTTCTTGATCTAGCGGTATAATAAACTAATATAATTAAGATACGGACCCGGATATACATAATGATTCACCATTTAGAGTGGGCATTGAGAGAGAAAGTGAAAATATTAATAAAATAGTGAAAAACTGGATTTTTAAAGAGAGACATTGGGCCTTGTATGACTATGAGGATGAAATGAGCATTCAATCTGTATTTGACATGTGTCCTAAATACATGACATTTTTTACCCTAATATTAATAAACAAGTTGAAAAGAGGAAATTGATGACCAAAATAAATGGACAACCATTGGGACATATGTGGATATGGAAAATGGGCATGAAAAAAATCAAAGAGAGATATTAATAAATAAATAAATAACCATAAAAAAATGGATGCTCTAATCTTAAGGCGCCTCCACTGTAGATAATCTTAGGAACCAAAACACAAAAGGGTATACATGAACATTTGAAAAGTTGGGTGGATGGTATATAAACTGGAGAAGGCCAAGGTAGGCTGTACTTGTCTTCATTCTGTAGAGAAGCTGTTAACAAAAGAGGGCAAGAATGGAGGGAGATCAACTATCAATAACAATAGATGATCCAATCCACCAACCAAACATCACCTTATACCGCGGAAATGCAGAGATGCTAAGGGCGGGAGTTTCAGTTCTTCTAATCTCCATCACCCAGAAACTGAACCCTCCCATTGGTGTAAATGGCAACCGAGCTCATGTCCTCCTTGCAACACTGCACTCATTTACTATCTCTGCAAATTTGGTGATTGGCCTCTTGTTACTCGTTTTCTCAGTGGTCATGCCTTGGGCTCCTCCAAGCTTGGCTTGGCTGGCTAAGAAGGTTCTTGGTATTGGCATGTGGTTGGTGAAGGCGACAATCGGGTTTGGGGCTTCTTTGGTGCTTTTGGTGTCTTCTTCTTCTTGGTTGATGCTGTACCTGGTGTTTTTAACCATACACTTCCTGTACTAACACATTCTTCATACTCGAGTTGAGCATGTGATCATGTATTTTAGATCATTGTTCAAAATTTACAGTGTAGATAGATAGATACCTTCTGGGTTTTTTCCCCCTCTCATCCTATGTAGTTTTCAATCATAGGCACTCTATTATAAAATCCCACAAAAAATGAAAAACCCAAAAAAAATCCCCCGAAATTTAGATCATTGTTCAACATTTATAGTGTAGATAGATAGATACCTTTGGTCTTTTTTTTTCCCTCATCCTATGTACTTTTTAATCATAGGCAGGCACTTTATTATAAAATCCCAAAAAAAAATGAAAAATATAAACCAAAAAAAAAAATCCCCCACATTTGGGGCAGAAGTTCATGTGCTTGTTACTACATAATCCTCCGATTCTCATAGCAAGAGTATGATGATGAAAACTAGATAATAACAAAATGATCTACACAGAAATATTCTCATAAATATCATATACTGTCACTATTATAAAATGTATCATGCGAATAAAGGTGGTTACAATGAAGTAACTATATCAAAAACTGATGCCGTCGAGGCTGTAGAATGTAAATCGAAGGCTAGCTCTACTGCTTTAGTACCTGAAGTAATTTGGCTATGATCACTCACTCATACAGTGTCTTAGCCAACTTAACTCTAACTTTCTTAGTTTCCTTCTTCAAAACGCCTTCTGATTCCTGCTCAAATCGTGATATAGCTCTAGCCATAGCTTTCTTCTTTCTCATGTTCTTTGTCCTCTTCATCTGAACCCCCTTCACCTTTCTGCGATAAAAAAACCAGTCCGATAATCAGAAGGAGTGAGACCACAAAATTTAGCAGCATGTACTTAAGAATGCAACAGAAGAACAAATATAAAGTTAAATTAGAAACCACTGCACCATAAACTAAAATTTCTTTCTAAAAGAACTAGGAAGATACTTGCAGAGTTCACAAAGCAAACCGATATTGACTCTTCATTAAAACTCGTAATGTCAAATTCATCACTTTTCCATTTTAGCAATCCAACTTATTCAATGAGGCGGATTTCTGCGAATTCATTAGAGGCTTGAAATTTGAAAGGCTGACCTGTGGACTGAACCAGATGAAACAGTTGAAACTCCGATCTCCAAGGTATCCATGGCTGTGCAAAATAAAATAGAAGTGAATATGATGCGAGAAACGAAATCGTATCTTGAAGAATTGAGTTTAAGCAATAGGAACAGGTGAGGGTAGTAATACCTTCTGCTAAACTAGATACAACTCCTGATTCCATGTCGGTATCCATGCGATTTTTATCGGCATTCTTCTTCTTGTTCCTGCTCTTCGCCATTTGAGATTAGATTTCGAAACCCTAGCAAAACGCAGCGCGAGGCAGGAAGAGTCGGTTGGAGATTGGGATGGAGTTTAGAAGCATCAGCAAGCGGCTTAAATGGTTAGGCCGTTTTGGTAAATACTTGCAGATATAATTCTCCAGCATTACTTGGCCCATTGTTTTAATTGGTCCGAATAATGTATAACGTAGAACTCTTATGTTTTTTAAGTTTCTGCATCACTTTATTAAGTGTTAACAAAATACCCTACTATATAAGCAATAAAGAAAAATTAAATTTGTAAAATCTCATTACTGACCTTCTTCCCCAAAATTAAAACGCTCCCACGCCGACATTCTCCATTGATACTCCGCCGACTTGTTCATCCTCCGCCGACGGCTCAAACTTGCGAATTCTCCATTGATTCTCGCTAATTGTTCTCCATCCTCCTCACACTCGCTGTTGGCGCCTCGATCGGAAGATTTTCTCGATACAGCTCGCGCCTCCAACCTTCTGCATCTTCTTCTTCCTCGAATTGTCAAACAAACAGCGAAAACTTGAATTCTAGAACAAAAACGCAGCGAGAAGAAGATTCAATTCAGGAAACAGAATAAGAGATTACACATAGATAAAAAACAGAGGCAGACAAAAAACGCAATCAATTCTCTGGAAACATATACAAAAGGAGGCATATCTACTGCAAACACAATGCTAAGCGCAGAATCTGTAAACGACACCAGCAAATCCATCGAACAAGAGGTAAAATCATGATAATAATGATATAGAACTTATTTGGTTGACAAATTATGATATACATATATGATTTGATGACAGAGAATGAATTACATTAGGATTTTATCAATTTTTGGAAAATTCCATAATGGAATAAGAAAACACAACTTTGTTGACAAGTTTTGACAATGTTGACAAGATATTACTGCGGATGATTTTATTGGTTGTAGACATATGTTGTATAACATGATTATTTAGGTTGTTGAAATATTTAGGTTGTTGACAGGTATATGTTTATTGATTAGATTTTATTAACACGTAAGTGAATGAAGCGCGCTACGCGCGCCTCGTAAGAATAATAAACTTACGAAGCACGCTGAGCGCGCTTCGTTATTAATTAGGAATATAAATTTGGACCTGATAGAATATTGCTGACATGTAAAACAGAAATGTTTATATTCCCTAGGCAAAATGTTGACAAGATATTACTGTGGATGATTTTATTGGTTGTAGACATATGTTGTATAACATGATTATTTAGGTTGTTGACAGGTATATGTTTATTAATTAGGAATATAAATTTGGACATGATAGAATATTGCTGCCAGGTAAAACAGAAATGTTTATATTCATTAGGAATAATGTTGACAGATAGATTAGAAATACTTGTCTAAAAAAACTTTATTGAATATATCTGCAGATAAAAAAGCACATTCTGACAGTCTCTTATGGCGAAGAAATACAAATAAGAGATGGCGTTATGGTGTCTGATGGGGGAATCATATCAAAAGCATTTTTAGTTGATAAGAACATTACTCTACAAGCAATGAAATCCTTGATTATACAACGGTTCAAACTAGAAACAGAGGAAATGAATCTCCATCTCTGCCATCTTAATCCATTCCAGAAGATCAAAGTCAAGTATAGTGTTGAGACAGATGATGATCTTGCGTCATTCATGGAAATTAATGACACAACAGAAGTGGAATGGACTTGTCCACTATATGTATCAAGGGAATACATGAATTATGAACAAAAGATAGCAAAAGAGAATGGATGCAGTAGTATAGTTGCAGTTAACATGAATGAAGACATGTTTCTACCTATGGAATATGAAGTGCCAACACAAGGGAATAGCGAAATTATGGATTGTGAATCTGCAAGCAAGATAATGACAGGAAAAAAAACAGGGGAGGATGAAATGAGTCACAGTGGAACAGATGCAGACTTTGTCCATGTGGGAAAGCTATTTGACACAAAAAAGAAGTTGATTGAAGCTTCGAAAAAGTTGGCAATGACTGAGAACTTTGCTTACAAAGTTAAAAAATCAGATCCAAAGCTTCTAACAGTGATGTGCACAGATACAAGCTGCAAATGGAGATTGAGGGCTATTGCATTACAAAACACTCCATTCTTTGAGGTGAGAAAGTTTCAAAGAGAACATACATGTTCCTTTGACTTTAGATGTCAACATGAGTGCAAACCAACATACAGAATGATTGGAGAGCAAATAAAAACCAGGTAATGTGTATACAAGTTTCTGTATCATAATATCAATATATTAATTGCTTGAACATACATAGAGAACTAATATTAATGTGATAAACATGCAGGTTTGAAGATGTTAAAAATGGACCAATACCAAAGAGCATTTGCAATTATATGAGGAAGGAACACTACATGGATGTTAGCTATTGGAAGGCATGGAAAGCAAGAGAACATGTACAAGATCTAATACGAGGAACACCAGAAGAAAACTATGCACTCTTGCCCATGTACTGCCATATGCTCAAAGAAGTCAATATAGGATCATACACATGCCTAGAAGTTGGTGAGCATGACGACTTCAGATTCGTGTTTGTATCTATTGGAGCATGCACAAGAGGATTCCAAATAATGAGAAAGGTATGACAGTGAGTAAATATAAATTAAATGACATATTGATTAATAGAATGATTTATTGTTGACAAATAAAATTAAACATATGATAACAGTATAGAAAATTTAAACATTACGTCTGCTTTTGACATTTTGATTGTTGTTGACAACTTACGTCAATAAATTATAAATCTAAGATAAAAATATAGAACAACTTATTACAGTGTTGACATGAATATATATTTGAATTATAAAATAATACATTCGATTGGTTTTGACAGGTAATAATGGTAGATGAGACTCACTTGCATATAAAACACAAAGGACATATGCTTATTGCTACAGCTCAGGATGCAAACCAACAGATCTACCCACTTGCATATGCTGTAGTGGATAATGAAAACGACATATCGTGGACATTCTTTTTTACACAGCTTCTGAAAGTCATACCATGTACAGAAGATTTGGTAATAGTGTCAGATAGACATCTCAGCATTGCCAACGCCATTCAAAGAGTGTACACAACAGCAAATCATGTTGTGTGTAAGAGACATTTAAAGCAAAATCTAAAGACAAAATTCAAGGATAAGGGGGTGCACAAACTATTCTCTCTGGCTGCTGATGCATACACGCTAAAGGATTTCCAAGAGAATTATGGGAAAATTTGTGAGATAAATAAGGAGATGGGCGAATACTTGGAAGCAGTAGGATTTAAAAAATGGGCAAGAGCACATTGCAAAGGGAATAGATACAACATAATGACAACGAACAACTCAGAGACAATAAATTCAGTAATACTGGAAGCAAGGTATGACAAAATTATAGATATGTGCCCAATTTACCATCTATGAAGGGTCAAAGATATTTAAAAGTTGTTGACACTGTTGAATTTTGATGTTGACAGGTCTTTCCAAGTTGTCGCTCTACTAGAGTTTCTGCGAGATGTGTTGTCAAGGTGGTTTAATGAGAGGCGCACAGAGGCTGAAAAAAACAATAGTAAGGTGACACCAAATATCGGGAAAATACTGGAGTCTAGGTACCAAATGTCAAAGGCGTATGAGGTGAGAAAGCTAAATCAAGCTCAATATCATATACTTGGTGGAGATTTCTTTGGGGTGGTCAATCTATTAGAAAGGAAATGCACTTGCAAAGTCTTTGATGTGGACCACATCCCGTGTGTGCACGCTATAGCTACAATACAAAAGGCAAAAGCAACTGTGACAGATTTTGTGAGCGACTACTATAAAACTGAAGCTTGGACAGCTGCATATAGAGAAACAATCTACCTTGTGCCAAGAGAGACCGAAAAGAGTGTACCGAAAGATGTAACGGATACAATATGCATGCCACTGATTGTGCAGACAGATAAGGGGAGAAGAAAGAAGAAAAGATACTCATTTGAAGGTGAGTTCCCAAACAGAAGCAAGAAGAGAAAAGGAACAAGAAAGCCAGGAAAATGCAGCCTCTGTGGTAATATGGGACACAACAAGACTTCTTGCCAAAAAAAACTTTGCTGACAAGATCGGGACAGAGTTATCAGTGTGGACAACATTTTAGGATTTTAATTTTCAATTTTTTACTTTAATTGAAAAGGAATAATAGTTTTATATCCTGTCAACATTGATATTCATACTGTAAATAGGTTTTACACACAAACCATTTTGGGTTTTGAGATAATGTCAAAAATACTAATTCTGAGACTGATGTATACAGGTTAATGTTGAGATGTTGATATTCTAATAAAAAATGTTGACAACATTGTGTTTATAGATTTGTTGACAGCTTGTCATATTGTAATGATAGAAAATGTGTTGACATGCAAACAAAAAATGGTAACAAGTGTGAAAAATATTAACAGATTGGATTGAGACAATGAAAAGTTTATTACAGAGATGAAATGTTGACATATTGTGATGACAAAGATTTAGAATGTTGACAACTTATGCTGACAGGTTATTTAACAGTAAGGTATGTTAACGAAGCGCGCTATGCGCGCCTCGTAAGAATAATAAACTTACGAAGCGCGCTGAGCGCTTCGTTTCACCTGAGTGAAACTGTTGACATACAAAAAGAAAATATAAAATAACCATAGGCAAAAATAACACAAAAGCTGACAAGCAATTCTCTGTAATACAATAACTGACTTGCAAAAAAAATTGGCTTGCAACAAACTGCATTCAGCACAAACTGTTGTGGTAAACAGAACCTGTCTTACAAAAAGTGGAATGGAAATTGTCTTACAAAGCTGAAATCCAAAAGTTGACAACAAAAGCCATTAAGTCTGAACAAAATCACTGTCAAACAGACATAGCAACAAGCCAACAACACACATATTACATCAAAAATTAACATTCAAATTCAAGCTTCAGGTGGGTTCTTCTCAGATGGCAATGGCTTGAACTCCCATTTCTCATTAAACAAGTCAATCATCATCTTCACCCGATGAGCCCTCATGTGTTCGTCATCCAGATCATCCCAGCTGGTGCCAATGGCCAAATGCTCGATGAACTTGATGCAGTATAAACCACAATTGCCACTGAAAATCAACCAAAACAAAAGAGAGAAATCAGGATATGTATAACAGAGGAACAATAAAGAAAGAAAAATCTAAAAAAATCATATACTTACATCATCCCATCCTGAGGAACATCTTTGCTTCTTGACCATGAGAAATCCTTGTCCAAATAATTAATATGGCCAAACAAGTTGGACTTTTTCATAACAACAAGGAGCATACGGCATAAACTTCTAATTCTATTCCAACAATAAGCTTCGTTGCTGATATGCACGCTGGAATCATACACAGTGACATGCCACTTTGCTAGGTCAATTTCCAAGGCAACCCAATGCTCATTTTCAAAGTTGAAGGGGGTATACACCCTTGTCACAGATTCAGACCAGCACCTCCCCTCATGTTTTGGATACATTCCTGTGAAGTACTTCTGGAAAAAGAGAAGCTCCTTTTCATCATGTTTCTCAATAAGAGCTTCCTTAGCCTCATTGAAATGCCCATACCAGATCCAATCCATGATTGCAACATCCTTGAATTTCTCACTGTTTTGATTTATATGCTTCCGGAAGAAAAATAATGCTTCAGAGATATGATACATAACAAAAACAAAAAGAAAAAAGAGTAAGGTTAAAAGAGAAATAAAAAATAAAATAAAACTGAACAATAACAACACCAATAATAAAAATTTGCAAACTGAAAGTAGAAGAAATAATAAAAGACTCACTAACAACACAAATATGAAGCATACGTTGACAGGACAACAAATATTAAAAACTTTTAAAATGTTGACGGGACATATAAAAAATAATTAACTTACACAATCATTTAACCACTTGGCTTGTCCAATAGATTTTGTGCTTTTCAACAACAATTTGTTAAAGAAGTCCTTGGTGAATTTAAAATCATGTTCCTTACGCTTAATAACCTCTTTCTTACCACTGCGACAAAAAGAAAAAAATTAGTAAACGCAAATATGCAAAATATAGAAAATAAATTAAATCAGAAATATAAACATACGTCCAATAAAACCATTCGTAGAACTTTTTGCGATCATCATATCCATAGAATGAATAAGGTGGACAGCTAGGCATTGAAAGCTTCTACTTCTTCTCAGCAGTGAAAGGGCTTTGAACAAGAACACTTGGGGTTGCGACCCTGGAAGACTTCCTCACTTGTGCTCCAACATCAAGAGTTTTTTTAGGAGACTTCTTCACTTGCTCTTCTGAGTCAATAATGCTCTGGGAAGCAGGAAGAACAGTATCCAAGGTGTCTTGAGAAAGACTGATTCCAGAAGAGATGAGAATAGAGTCCTTCTCTGAAAATTCTGGGATGCTGCAAAGAATTGATCAATACACCCACTGTCATCGAGATATTGACTAGAACCACACACATCAGAAGTGTCAACAGCTTGTGCATCTTGGAAGCTATCAACTTCTGGCCCAAGTGTAATGTTGTCAGCATCTTGAACCACTTTCATGCTCTGAACATCTTTCCCCACTGTCAAGCTGTCAACATCTGGCCCCACTGCTTTGCTGTCAAAATCTGGACCCAATGCTTTGCTGTCAACTTTGATGTTGTCAACTTCAATGTTGTCAACATCTTTGGCATTTGAAGGAGTGTCAGCAATGTCTTCTTTGGGCTCTACAGGTTCAACTACTGGCAGATGATCAGCACTATCAACTTTGACATCCCTAACTTTGCCCACAACACTTTCACCAACTACAACATCAGACATTGATGGAATTTCAACACCTCCAGCTTCACCTAGGTCCCCTTCCTTTTCTAGAGCTCTTTCTTCCTTCTCAGGACATTTAGTTCCATCAAATTCTGAAGAAGTCACCAAGCTGTCAACATTGTCATGTGTGCTGACATCTACAAAATCTTCAGATTCATATTGGGTGCTCTTATCTTGGAACGAGGCCTTGACGTTGCTATGCATCAGACTAGATAGGTTGTGCAGCTTCTTTGCGACATCAACCAACGTCAAGCCATGTTCTTTGGTGGAAGATTGAACTTCGGACATGGCATCGCACAAAAGTTCAATTTTATGGCTCAAAACATCAAACCGTTCAAGCCAAGTTGCAACATCGTTTCCTTCTATGTCAGCTGAGGGACGAACAGATGTTGTCCTCTCACCGTCAACAGAATCACATGCAGGGCTAGCTGCATTTGTTTCCATGTCAACATGAATAGAAGAAGATGGTGGTTGAACAGAAGATGGCTTACCACTCTCAGATGAGGACGGGAACTGAACAATAGGTGGGGCATCTTGGGTGGCTAGATCTGGGATGTCTAACCTTAGCTTTCTGAGGATGTTGTCAACATCAACTTTGACAGGGTCGTACACAACAAGGGTCTTCATAGAGTCCTGCTTTGCCTTCTTCAATTCTGGCTCGGAACCACTAACTTTAAATATGACCTTGGGGCAAGGAGCAGGAGGAGACTTCCTCTTCTTCTTTACGACTTTGAGATTAGCAGAATGTTGTTCATCTTCAACCTTACCAGCAGATTTTGTTGCTCTTCTGGGATACATTTGTGAAGGGACAGCAGAAACACCAGCAGAATCCTTTACATCTCCAACCTTCTCCGGAGACTTTGATGGTCTTTTACGAGAAGAATATGCAGGGGATGAAGAAACACCAGCAGGAACCTTGTGCTTGCCGGGCTGATTGCTCTCAGATTTACTTAATCTTGGTGATTTCCTTGGAGTGTGTTCAGAAACAAAGATTTTGCGATTTTGTATGTTGAGCCTACGTGTATAAGTTCTGACAACTAGAGGGGAATATGAAAACAAAGTATAAAGAACTGTCAAAAAACAGAAAAAACAAATGTCAACAAAACAAAACATGTGCAAATAGAAAAAAACAAAAAGATGTCAACGGTGTATAAAATTGCCAAACATATCATACCTGGAGTGCTGACAGGTTGCTTTCTCTTACAAACAGCTTTTCCAGCCTTTGACACATTAGAAACTGGATTGCTGACAGCTTGCTTGTCTTTACAATCACCTTTGCCAACCTCTGCAGCATTTTGAACCGAAGTGCTGACAACTTCCTTCTCTTGGTTGACAACTTCCTTCTCCTTGTTGACATCTTCCATTTCTTTGTTGACAACCTTCGCCACTTTCTGAACTGGCTTCTTGACATTCCTTTTGGGAGCGGTTTTCACTGGCTTAGACGCAACCTTCTTGACAGTCTTATCCGGTCGCTCGGATATTACTGTGTCAGAAATAGCTTGCTCTGAATTCTCACGAGCAGTGACAAGAACTTTTTCAGCGTATGCATCAAACAAAGGATCTTCAACCTCGTCGAGAAAATTGAGGTGCCGAAATGTAGAATGTTCCTCGTATGGAGATGGTCTGCACAACTAAAATAATGAAAAAATAGCAAAAGAGTTATAAAAATGTGATGTCAAAAAAAAGAGTTAAATACAAAAATAAAACAGACAAGACAAAGATAAAGAATAATACCAAAGGATGAACATCAAAATGATCTGAGACAGAATGATACCAAACGAGTTTGGAATTATCTCTTGAGAACCAACGTTCGCCATATGGAATGGTCTTAAGCGAGGCAGTAGCAGCTCCAACAAAATCACGAAACTGATGAAAATGTTCAAGCACCCAAACCTACAAACAAAAATTAAGGTTTAAAAAGGAAAAGGGATAAAAATGTATTCAAGCAACTAATTGAAAAAGAGAAATGATAAAATAAATACCTGAAAAGCAAGAGGATACCCATGCAAAGTATACCAAACTCTATCATTAGAAGAACCACCTCCTGTACGTTTTGCATGGACTGGAGCATCTTGAAAAGCCCGGATAGTCTCTAGATATACTTCCCTACCCCAAGGATAGTTCAAAAAAGTTTCATAGTTGCTAGCGAGCTTGAGAAACTTCACTCTGACAGCAGAGCCTTTCCTCTGAGGCATCAGCACACCTTCAAGAATAATAAGGTGTGTTAGAACCATCTTGCGCTCACCAGTCGAAATGGCAAACTCTGTAATTATGTCGTCAAGAGTGATCTTGCTTTTGGTTCCAAGAGAACACTCAAAGACTTCATCTGGGATGACATGGCCTTCAAAATGAGTGCACTTCAATCCCGTGATCGCAACAAAGTCTTGAAGTGAAAAAGACAGCACATTGCCTTGCATATTAAACCACATTTCGTACTTCTTCTGGGTCTTAACAGCACGCATTAAAGCGTAGTGAACTATGACGTGCGAATAGTTGAGCTGGGATGTCATGCTTAAGATAGTTTTGAATACACCAGTACAAAACAGAAGATTACTGACATCATCTAACTGACTCTCAATCTGATCAATCACAGAAAATCTGTGGTATGTTGTAACCTTGGGAGCTACAAACAAATCTTTGGAAGCCAAAAACTGTAGCTTAGAAACATCCATGACACCTGTCAACAAAAAAAACCAAATACAGAGTGTCAAAAAAAATATCACAAAAACAGATAAAAGCAGAGCAAGGTGTCAACCATAAAAAAAGAATGTTGGAAATATGAACAAGTTGTCAACATGAACAAGTTGTCAACATGAATAAGATGTCAACAATAAAATATTCAAACACCAAAAGCTCTCAGCATGCCATATTCAAAGATGTAAATATGAAAAAACTGTCAACAATAAGCTCTCGAGACACATAAAGTTGTCAGCACGTCATATTGAAGATGTCAACATGAACAAGCTGGCAACAAATATGATCTCAAGACAAAATCAAGCTGTCAGCATGCCATATTAACAACATAAACATGAAAAAAATGCCAAAAATAAAATCTCTAGCCACAAAAAGCTATCAGCATCCCATATTCAAGAACATAGACATGAACAAGCACTGAACAATCACATATACATACACAACAAGTTGTCCACCATGACAAATTCAACAACAGAAGCTAAAAAACAGTGAAGAATCAACAAATAAAGTGAAAAATTCAAAATAAACACACAACATGACATATTCAACACACATTTGAACAGTGAAAATGCTCTGGATCTGTCAGAAAACTTAAAAACCTAAAAACACACAGATAAAGACGCATGCAACTAAAAACAGCCTTCAAAATCTAGGTTTCGAACAAAAACGAACTCGATTTCGACTTGAAACAGAGGAACGAACACAAAATCACAAAAATCTTCTGAAATAATAAAAAAATAAAAACAAATAGAAGAACGAGAGGGCTAGATACCTGATTTGATATGAGAAACCGCCTCAAAAACTGGAAAATAGAGATGAAGTGATGACAACTCGAGCAGGCGAACTCTGAGCAAAATCGGAGAGGAAATCGAGAACAGAAACAGAAGCAAAGCGAGAGAAGACGATTACGGAAGCAAAGACGGCGGAATACGGCGAGGAAGAAGAAGACGGAATTGAAGAAGTTGAACGGTTTGATTTTTGGAGTGAATGAGGGAGAGAGGAAGGAGAGAAATAAGTGCGCGTGATTTGAAAAATGATCGGGAAAGTGGAGCGCGTGAAATTGGGGGGTGTGGGGTAGGGGTAGAAATTAACAACTTAGTTTAGGGGTGCACTTGTTGAGAATACAGTGCCCAATAGGGCATTGGGCACAAATCCTTCGTGTAGGACCTTAGAATTATTTGTGCCCAATGTTCTCTTGGGTACTATACTTGCACCAATTACACTCTCAAATTAAGTATGTAGTTACTACCCCTACCCCACCGGCCCACCCCAACCATTTACACGCGTTGGGCATTCTTCTGATTTTAAAAAACACGCGCAAATCATTTTCCTCCTTCTCCTTCTCCCTCTTCCCTCATTCACTCCCAAAACCGAAACCATTCATCTTCTTCTTTCCAAAATCGTCATTCTTCTCCTTCCATCTTCCTTCCTCGTTCCTCCTCTCCCTTCACTTTCTCTTGCTCGAGTTCACTCCCGATCACTCCACCTTTGCTTCGATCTCGCCTACTCGCATCCTTAGCTTTTCATTCCGATTTCCGAGTTCTCAGACGGTTTTTCAAATCAAATCAGGTATCAAGCTCCCTCGTTCATCGATTTCTTGTTAATACTACTTAGTTTGGATGATTTTTTGTATTTTCTGTACGTTTTCGTGTTTGAAGTTAAATTCGAGTTCGTTTTGGTTCGATACCTAGAATTTTAGCTCTTTGTTTTATTGCATGCATCTTAATTTGTGTTTTTTTTCCTGTTTTTCATGTTTATAAGTACCGATCCATGTATATTTTGTTGTTAGGAACAGTTTTTTTGTTTGTTGACAGATTTGTTGTGTTTGATTGTGCATATTCTGCTTTATTTGTTGATTGTTTACAGTTTTTTAGGTTTTGTTGTTGTTGAATATGTCATGCTGACAGCTTGTTGTGTCTGAAGATCTTATTGTTGACAACTTGTTCATGTTTATGTTGTTGAATATGGCATGCGAGTATTTATTTTATTTTTGTTTTTCATGTTTATAAGTACCGATCCATGTATATTTTGTTGTTAGTATTTGTTTTTTTGTTTGTTGGCATACTTGTTGTGTTTGATTGTGCAGATTCTACTTTATTTGTTGATTGTTTACAATTTTTTAGTTTACTGTTGTTGAATATGACATGCTGACAGCCTTGTTGTGTCTGAATGATCTTATTTGTTGACAACTTGTTCTTGTGTTATGTTGTTGTATATGGCATGCTGATATTTAGTTGTTTATCTTTTACTGTTGAGAGTTTGTTGTTGTCTGAACACGTTTGTATTTGTTATTTTTCATGGTTGACAGCTTGTTGTTGTCTCAGTCCTCTCATTTGTTTGCACATTTGTACATGTTGACATTTTTAGATGTTTTGCTTTATCGTTGACAGTTTATTGTTGTCTGGATCTTTCTTTTTTGTTTGACAATATTGTTGTTGTCTCATTCTTATTATTTTGTTGTCAGATTCACTTTCAAAGTAGAGAGGCAGTTTATTCTCTTTGCTTTTTTCATGTTGATAGTTTGTTGTAGGTGATTTGTTTTTTGCGATCTGTTGACAATGTGCTTATCCCTTTTTGTCATATAATTTTGACACACTCTATGTTTTATTTTGTTGACAGTTGGTCAGGGATGTGTCAACATTACAGTTCTTGGCTTCTGACGATTTGTTTGTGGCGCCCAAAGTTACAACATACATCAGATCTGTTGTTATTGATCAGATCGAGGGGCAACTTGATGATGTTGCTGATCTGATGTTTTCTACTGGTGTCTTTAAAACCATCCTAAATATGACATCCCAGCTTACCTATTCCCACATCTTACTTCATTACGCTTTAATGCGGGAGGTGAAGACAGAGAAGAAGTATGAGATGTGGTCCAATATGAAAGGCAACGTTCTGAATTTGAGGACCACCTTATTCCAGATGCCACCTTTGAAGGTTCACTTGGTTCTGGCAAGGCAACTCTGGATGACATAATTTCGGAGTTTGCAATTTCGACTGGTGAGCGGAAAATTGTTCTTCTCACCTTATTCTTGTTGAAGGTGTCCTGATGCCTTAGAGGAAAGGTTCATCTGCCAGATTAAAGTATCTTAATCGTGCAAGCAACTATGAAGTGTTTGTGAACTACCGTTGGGGTAGGGAAGTATACCTTGAGAAGATTCGGGCTTTATAAGATGCTCCAGTTACTGCAAAACGTACAGGAGGTGGTGCTTCAAGTGATAGAGCTTGATATACTTTGTATGGTTATCCTCTTGCTTTTCAGGTATATATTTCATCATCCCTCTCTCTCAGTTCAGTTGTTTGTTTTCATTCATATTTCTTTCCTTTATCCTTAATGTTTTTTTGGTTTTTTGTAGGTTTGGGTTCTTGAACATTTCCATCAGTTTTGCCAATTTGTTGGAGCTTCTACTGCAACACTCAAGACTATCCCATATGGTGATCGTTGGTTCACAAGTAATCACAAGCTTGCTTGGTATCATACTGTCTCAAATTATTTCGATCAACATGCTTTGGTATTATTCTATAACTTACTATACATTTTTTTGCTTGACTGTGTTTTTTAGTTTTTATTGTTGTCAGTGTGTCTGTTTTTATATAACATGTGTTGTGTTGACATTGTTTTGGTTTTTATATATCTGTGTTGACGGTCTTTTTTTTGCTATTTTCATATTTTTTATTATGTAGACAGGTATAAACTAGTGTCAGTGTTGTTGATTGTCTTCTTTTTTGTTTGTCTGTGTTTTTTTGTATTTAAGTTTCTTTGTTGACAGCATATTTATAATTCTTATGTTTTGTTTTCATTTTCTTAGTTGTGCGGGTCGTCTCCATACTCTGATCTGAACATTCTACTTTTCGGCATCTGAACTTTGTAGATGAGGTTGAAGATCCTTTGTTTGATGCTTATGCTGAAAAAAAATCTTGTCACTGCTCGGGAGAATTCAGAGCAAGCTATACCGGATACGGTAATATCTGAGCGTCTAGATAAGACTGTCAAGAAGGTTGCGACTAAGCCAGTGAAAATTTCCCCCAAGAAGAATGTAAAGAAGCCAGTTCAGAAGGTGGCGAAGGCTGACAATGCTGTTGTTAAGGGAAAGCACTTCAGGTATTATATATTTGACAATTTTTTATCTTGTTGACATGCGTTTTTTTCATGTTGTACATATTTTTGTTTGGTTAACAGTTGTAATTTTTCTTATTTTGACAGTTCTTTATACTTTGTTGACAACTTCTCCTCCAGTTGTCATAACTTATACTCAAAGGCTCACCAAACAAGACCGGAATTTTTTTATTTCCGAACAATCTCCAAGAAAGTCTCCAAGGTTATCCAAAGTTGAAAGCAATCAACCCAGGAAGCACTCTGTGGGTGTTTCTAAGAAGAAGGAGGTTGCTAGTGTTTCTTCGGTGCCTCCATATTTTTCTCCCAAAAGATCAACAAGGTCTTCTAGCAAGGTTGGAGTTGATCAGCATGTTGCTAATCTCAAAGTTGTATCCAAGAAGAGGAAGTCTTCGCCTGCTGCTTGCCCAAAGGTGATTTTCAAAGTTGGTGGTTCAAAACCGGAATTGAAGAGGATGAACCAGGATTGTGAAAAGGCCCTTATGGTGTATGACCCGGTTAGAGTGGATGTTGACAACTTAATCAAGAAGTATAAGATAGACATTCCTGAGCTAGTTGCCCAAGAGGTCCCACCTATTGTTGAATTTCCTGCCTCATTTGAGAGTGGAAAGCCATCAGCTGTTTATCAGTCATCTACTTCTGTTCATATTGATAGACAAGAAACTGTAGCTGCTCGTTCATCTGATTATGTTGACAGTGAAAGAACATAGTCTGTTCGTCCATCAGTTGACAAAGGAGGCAATGATGGTGTTTGTCACGGTGAGAGTGTGGATGATGTAGTTGGTGGATGTGTTAAGATGAAAGATGGGGATTACAACGTTGACAATGCTGAAGATGTGCCTGTAAAAGGTGTAGCTGTAGAGTCTAATGAAGACATTGCTGACACTTATACAACTTCCAAAGATGTTGACAAAGTTGACAACATTGCAGTGGGGCAAGATGTTGACAACTTACCTGTTGCACAAGGTATTGACACTTTTGATATTGGGTGTGCTTATACTAAGTATCTTGATGACAGTGGGTGTATTGATCAATATCTTGACAACATCCCTAATTTATAGAGAAGAATCCCATTATCATCTCTTCTGAAAATAGTCTTTCTCAAGACACTTTGGAAACAGTTCTTCCCGATTCCTATAACATCGATGAGTCAGAAGAACAACCGAGGAAGTCTTCCAGGGTTCTAACCCCAAGTGTTCTTGTTCAAAGCCCTTTCACTGCTGAGAAGAAGAAGAAGATTTCAATGCCTAGCCGTCCACCCTATTCATTCTATGAAGTTGATGATCGCAGAAAGTTCTATGAATGGTTTACTCACACGTATGTATAGATTTCTCATTTATTTTATTTAATATATTTTCCTATTTGTGTTTTCTAATTTTCTTCTTTTTGTTGCAATAAAAAGAAGGAGGTTATTAAGCGTAAGGATCATGATTTTGATTTCACCAAGGACTTCTTTTACATATTGTTGTTGAAAAACACAAGTACTGTCCCCAAAGGACAAGTGGCTAAATGATTGTGTAAGTTCATTATTCTGTATATGTCCTCTGCCAACATTTTAAATTTTGAATATTTGTTGTCCATATTCAATCTGTCAATACACTTGTATAATTGTGTTGACAGACTTGTATTACTGTGTTTGACATATTTCTACTATTTTGAGTTGACAGATTTGTATTATTGGTGTTTATATTATATAGTTTTTATTTATTTTCTATTTCTTTTTTTAACAGTATCCTTTTTTGTTTTTTGTGATGTAGCATATCTCTGAAGCATTATATTTTCTTCAGAAGCACATATCCGACAACAATGACACATTCAAGGATGTTGTGATCATGGATTGGGTGTGGTATGGGCATTTCAATGACTTGAAGCAACGTCTTGTTGAGGGTGATGATCCAACAAAGCTTCTCTTTTTCCATAAGTATTTCATAGGCCTCTATCTGAAACATGAGGGGAGGTGTTGGTCTGAATATGTGACAAGGGTGTATACCCCCTTCAACTTTGAGAATGAGCATTGGGTTGCCTTGTAGATAGACCTAGCTAGGTGGCATGTGACTGTGTTTGATTCCAGTCTGCAGCTCAGCAATAACGCTTATATTGGAGCTAAGATTAGATGTCTATGCCATATGCTTCCTCTTGTTATGAAAGAGTCCAACTTGTTTGGCCATCTTGATTCTTTGGACAAGGATTTTACATGGTCAAGGCGCACTGATGTCCCTCAGGATGAGATGAGGTAATGATAGGATATATTCTGTCGCGTACTTTTAAGTTTTTATATGATAATACTGTATTGACAGTTTATAGAATTTTTTTAGTTTGTCTATGTTTATATTTGTTGTTATTCATTTCATGATTTCTCTTTTTTTTGGTTGATTGTTAGTGGAAATTGTGGTGTATATTGTATCAAGTTCATTGAGGCTTTGGCAATTGGCACCAACTGGGATGATCAGGACAACAAGCACATTAGGGCTCACCGGGAGAAGATGATGAACGACTTCTTCTTTGAGAAATGGGAGTTCAAGCCATTTTCAGCTGAACGGAACACACCTAAAGCTTGTCCTTGAATGCTATATTTTCATGTAATAGGGGTTTGTTGTTAGTGTTCTTTTTTTTTTCTAGGGTGTTTGACATTGGTTGTTACACTTTTATGGGTATGACATTTTATGATTTAAGTCAGTTTGTGTGTAAGGCACCTTTTGTTTACGACAACATTGTGTGGTCAAGACAATTTGTGGTCAAGACAGTGTGTGTGTAAGACAATTTGTGTTAAGACAGGTTATGGTGAAGACAGTTTGTGTATTAGGTGGCATATTATTGTGTCTGGTTATGTTTTGACATTTTGTTACTGGAGTTGTTGTCAGTTATGGTCTATGGTTATATAACATTCAGTTTGTTAATATAGTTCAATTTTGCCTTTTTTTTTTATTACAACACCTAATTACAAACGAAGCGCATCGCGCATCGCTTGTTTATTATTCTTACGAGGCGCGCGTAGCGTGCTTCGTTAACATACCACAACTGTTGAATAACTTTTTTCAACGTGTCAACATAACTTGTCAACATTCCTCAATTTTGTGCATCAGCTTGCATCGTGTCATCACAATCTGTCAACATTCCACAAATGTAATAAACTTTTTCAACGTGTCAACACAATATGTCAATATTCCATAACTGTTACCATTTTGTGTGCGTGTCAACATAATATGAAAAACTGTGTAAGACAATCTGTTAACCCAATCTGTCAAAACATTTGTCAAACTGTTAACACAATCTATCAACACAATGTGACAATCTGTTAACACAATCTGTCATCTTAATCTATCAACCCAATATGAAAATCTGTTAACATAATCTGTCAACACGATATGACAATCTGTTAACACAATCTGTCACCAAAATCTATCAACACAATCTGTCACCAAAATCTATCAACACAATTTGTCAACATATATCCCAATTGTTAACATCTTCTGAGTTGTAGTCTAAGTGTCAACTTCTCAATAAAAATTTCTCAATATTTTGTTTATTAATCTGATATCAAAACTTGTCTACAACATTCTCAAAATAAGAACTTTCTCAAATTTTGTAAACAACTTTTGACAGTATCTCAAAACTCAAAATGTTGGTATGCGTGTAAAACCTGTTTACAGTATCAAATATCAAGGTTGACAAGCGTGCACACACGGTATGTTGCTTTCCAAGCTTCAGCTTTATAGTAGTTGCTCACAAAGTCGCTTTTGCCTTCAGCTATAGCGTGCACACACAGTATGTGGTCTACATAAAAAACTTTGCAAGTACATTTCTTTTCTACTAAATTGACCACCCCAAAGAAATCTCCACCAAGTATATGATATTGAGGTTGATTGAGCTTCCTCACCTCATACCCCTATGATATTTGGTACCTAGACTCCAGTATTTTCCCGATATTTGGTGTCACCTTGCTATTAATTTTTTCAGCATCAACACGTCTCTCATTAAACCACCTTGATAGCATATCAGCGCGTCTCTCATTAAACCACCTTGATAGCACTTGGAATGACTTGTCTACATCAACATTCAACAGTGTCAACAACTTTTAAAATATCTGGAGGCAATTTTAAATGTTTTCTGTCAACATAGCTATAATAATAACTGTCATCAATACTATAGTTGGTAATGTGTCAACATATCTATAATTTGTCATACCTTGCTTCCAGTATAACTGAATTTTTGGTCTCTGAGTTGTTTGTTGTGATTATGTTGTACCTATCCCCTTTTGCATTGCCCATTTTTAAAAATCCAACAGTTTCCAAATATACCCACATTTCCTTATTTATCTCACAAATTTTCCCATAATTCTCTTGGAAATCCTTGAGCGTGTATGCATCAGCAGCCAAAGAGAATAACTTGTGTACACCTTTATCCTTGAATCTTGTTTTCAAATTTTGCTTAAAAAGTCTTCTGCACACAATATGAGTTGTTGTTGTGTACACTCTCTGAATGGCGTTGGCAAAGCTGAGATGTCTATCTGACACTATTACCAAATCTTCTGAACATGGCATGACTTTCAGAAGTTGTGTAAAGAAGAATGTCCATGATATGTCATTTTCACTATCCACTACAGCATATGCAAGGGGATAGATCTGTTGGTTTGCATCTTGAGCCGTAGCAATAAGCATGTCCTTTGTGTTTTATATGCAAGTGAGTTCCATCTACCATGATTACCTGTCAAACAAACAAATGTATCATTTCATAATTCACACATATATATGTCAACAATGTAATATGCTTTTTCCATTTTGTTATCTTAGATTCTAATCTTCCAATGAAAGTTGTCAACCACAGTTAAAATGTCAAAAGCATCTTTAATGTTTTTTCACTTACTATTTAAATAATTTTTTTGTCATCAGATGTTTAATTGAATCTGTCAACAATAAATCATTGTATTAAACAATATGTCATTTAATTTATTTTCTGCCAACAGTAAATAACTGGCATACCTTTCTCATTATTTGAAATCCTCTATTGCATGCTCCATTTGATACAAACACGAATTTGAAGTCGTTATACTCACCAACTTCTAGGCATGTATGAACCTATATTCACTTCCTTGAGCATGTGGAAATACATTGGCAATAGTGCATAATTCTCTTCTGGTGTTCCTCGTATTAGATCTTGTGCATGTTCTCTTGCTTTCCATGCTTTCCAATACCTTACATTCATGTAATGTTCCTTCCTCATATCATTGCATATGCTTTTTGATATTGGTCCATTTTTAACACCTTCATACCTACATGTTTATCATAAAAAGATTAGTTTTCTGTCTTTGTTCAAGCTATAAATAATATATACTCCCTCCGTCCCTTAATATAAGCCTCATTTGTTTTTTTGACACTATTCACAAACCGGGAGAATCTTCTCGTTTTCTTCCAATATATAACAAAATATAGGCATGTGAAATCTCGTTTGATTCGTCTCAATGATTACTTTGACAATATAAAAAATTATAATTTTTATCATCGTATATTTAGAGATATTAACGTTACAAAACGTGTCTCGATAAATGTGTCAAAAGCAAATGAGAAGATCATTACGGGACGGAGGGAGTATTAGGATACATAAATTTTTATACACATTACCCAGTCTTTATTTTCCCCCACTCATTTTGTATGTTGGTTTGCACTCATGTTGACATCTAAATCAAAGGAACATGTATATTCTTTTTGAAATTTTCTACAACTGGGTTAAAGCTCTTGTTTCTCTACTCACTGCAGTCGGCCAGCATGTTACAGATGATGAGTTCATTGTATATTTACTCATAGGCCTGAGTGGTTCTCCTGAGTTCGAATTCGTGGTGACCTCCTTATCTACTCAGGCGACACTACCTTCTCCACATCAGGTGCTTGCTTTCCTTATGAATCATGATCGAGTCACGCTTATCCTACCACACAAACCAATCCAAAGGCCTTCTTCCCACTCCCTCTGCAGATCACACATCCGCCTACTTACATAACATGAACTCTGCTCCAAACAGAGGACGTGGTGGTGGGCGCTCCAACAGAGGACGTGGTGGTTATGGGAATAGAGCTCCCTTCAATGGTGGTCCCTTCAACAGTGGCGGTCGTGGTCCCCGACAAAACTTTATGGGCCAACCCGACCCCAAACCACAATGTCAGGTTTGTGGAAAACCAGGCCACAACTGGTTTGTGGTTTATGGATTCTCCACTTTCAGGATTAATACAATCATAGTTTCATTCATAGCTTATGGCACCCCTTCTCCTCTCAAAATACACAACACACTAGTCTTCAATTCTTTTTGCATCATTTATAGCAACATGAATGCAAACAGTAATCAAAGGCCTCCAAGGAAGAGACTCAAGCAATGGTGAAGTTATGTGCAAGTTTGGAGTTTATAATTCTCGTCAAATTCTGGACAGTTTTCGGTAAAATATCCATAAGTGAGGATAAAAAATTGATCTCATGATGATTTAAGATGTGTGGAAAGCTTGCTCAAACATATACAATTCCATAGTTTACGTTGAATTGAAAATCCAACATGAACAAGGCCAAAATCGAGTATTACTGAGAGTTGCACGTCAGTCGGAGAATCGGTCCAGTTTGTCACAAACCGTGCCATTATGTCATTAATCGTGCATGTCCTATTTTTCAGCTCCGCAAAACTCGTTCGTTGACGGGATTCTTATTCTTAAGTCCAATTTTTATTTTAGAATTTTTTTATATTTGTTAGAATTCATAGGTTATAAATGTTGTTAGGGTTTCATTATTGAACTGGCGTTGATTTAAATAGATTTGTGAGTATATCTTCTTCTTCAAATCCCTAGCGTCACCCCTACGATCCCTAGGATCTAAAACGTTATCTTCGTAGCTCGTCACTTCAAGCTAGTTGGTGATTATCTATTGATTGTCTCTTCGATCTGATTTGACCATCTCTTTGGCACTTTTGTCATGCTGTCACTTTAGCCCACAGGTTCGCTGATTCGTTGTTTCTTAGAAAGATTGGAAGATTCAGGCTTGAGGACCAAGATCTTGCTTCTACGACAGCAATCTCAAGGGTTGTTCGCATCAACTTGTATCCATAGCCTTTCCAAGCCGAGTTTCTTTTCTTTTAAGTATCTGCTGAAACCCTATAATTTTTTCCCCATTCTGAAAAAATGAATTTCTTCCCGCCATGCCTAGCTCCTACAAGTCTCAAATTTGTACTTGTGAGTTGTGTGCCTCATACATGTCCTTAAAGATGACACCATTTAAGGGTTCGTCGCTACAAGGATTCGTGTTCTTAGTACGCAACACCAACACCACGTCGCTCCTCAGATGATGTTGCGTACTAAACCTCTGCGTACGATAATGAGTGTCCAAGGGATGATTTGGCTACTAGAATTGCTCGACTCGATGCTGAGATTCAAGTCGAAAGAGCTGAGTATGAACGTGAGAGAGTCAAGACCAAAAGCCTACATGTCAAGCTTAAGTAATTGGAGGAGGCTGAAGCCATGGAGAGATCACGAGAGCAAGTACGACATGATGCGAAACTTGGGTTGGTTCCTCACTACGGTTCACATTCGTTCATGATATCTTCTTCTCCAAAGAACGGTAATTTGGTTGAAGTGGATTCCTTCTCTATGCCCTTAATTAGATCAAGTCAAGTTGGACGATTATGACGAAGAGGTCGTCAAAGCCCCAATCTTTGATGCTTTTCTGCATAATGCAGCCTTTCATCGCCTCCATCGCGGCCTATGCAGTCGTTGCTTGGATATGGTACACACGAAGTATCAATTATTACACTTATCATACTCATATTTGTTGGTTAAGGTTCACGCACAAGTTGTTTCTTTGTTGTTTTTAGATGTTGATGTTTTTCTACTTGATGCTTCTTTCTTCATCCACGTCGAATCGAGGATGATCAAAGACAATAAGGGAAGATTTATAGCAACATGAACGGTAACGCTAGTCAAAGGCCTCCAAGGAAGTGACTCAAGCAATGGTGAAGTTATGTGCAAGGTGGAGTTTATAGTTCTCGTCAAATTCTGGAAGTCTTCGATAAAATATCCATAAGTAAAGTAAGGATAGAAAACTGATCTCATTGTGATTCAAGATGTGTTGGAAAGTTGGTTCAAAGATATCAACTTCATAGTTTACGTCGAATCGAAATTCCAACAAGAACAAGGCCAAAACCGAGTACTACTGAGAGTTGCGGGTCATTCAGAGAATCGACCCGGTTTGTCACAAACCGTGCTATTATGTCATTAACCATGCGTTTCCTATTTTCAGCTCCACATAGTTTCTATTGTTTGGCCCGGTTTGTTACAAACCGTTCCACGATGTTCCAAATCGTGCCACGGTGTTCTAAACCGTGCCAAACTCGTTCTTTGACAAGATTCTTATTCTTACGTCCGATTTTTATTTTAGGATATTTTTATATTTGTTATTTTCGGAATTCCTAGGTTATAAACGTTATTAGGGTTTCATTATTGAACTGGCATTGATTTGAATATATTTGTGAGTTTATCTCCTTCTTCAAATCTCTAGCGTCGCCCCTACGATCTCTAGGATCTAAAACGTTATCTTCATAGCTCGTCGCTTCATGCAAGTTCGTGATTATCTATTGATGGTCTCTTCGATCTTATTTGGCCATTTCTTTGGAACTTTCGTCAGGCTATCACTTTAGCCTACATGTTTGGTGATTCGTTGTTTCTTGGAGAGATTGGAAGATTAGGCTTGAGGACCATGATCTTGCTTCCACGACGGCAATCTTAAGGGTTGTTCGCATCAACAGTGCTCCAATTCTTTTGGTAGAAAATGGCGTGAAATCCATCTAGGTTGGTTCTTTCAAGGCTCTCATGTTGTCTATTGCAACCTTAACATCAGATTCTCCAAACGTCCTGCATAAACTCAGCAACTCAACTTCTGAAAGTGTCAGGAATTTACACCGAGGCATATTGAATGGACCATCAAAATCTATTTCCTCCGTATAAAGAGAATGAAGGTGAGTTGAGACCATTTGGGGAACAGGTCATTGATCCCAAACCCAGGTGTCATAATCCCTACGAAGTCCTTCCACTTTATTGTTTTTTTTTCCGCTTATTCGAGCATGCATGAAAGAACCGAGTATTTCAATTGCCATCTACGAGAGCGTCTGATCGAGCTATCTACTTCCAAAACAAGCAAATTTGCTCGCTCGTGGTGGCCATCTAGTGTCCCAGTTTACGTTCAAGTTTAAGAATCTCAGAGTTAACCCCAAAGACGAGTTCTTAATGAATTCCTTCAATCCGCCTCCACACACGGTCTCGTCTTCTAAACAAGTAAGGGGAGTCCCCTTACTCCTATGTTGCACTAAGAATGATTGAAATTCCGGGTGCATCAACCAAGCCGCTTGGAATCGAAATTGTTAATTGAAAGACTTGAAATTATCAAACCCTTTTAATACTCATGAGAAACGGAGTATGGGAATTCAACACAGGTAGGTGAGGAATGGATCCTTACTCAAATCAATTGTGTCAATCCAGATTATGAAGTCCTCAATCAAGTCGTGCACAAGTTCGAGTCACAACATCCCCTCCATGACTCCAAGTGTACTTTTGTCCAGAATACCCAAGATCCAGCAAACACATCTCATCTATCCATTGATTGAACATTTCACATCGACGCTTCATGCCATCCGAAATACCCGTTCTCTTATGCAAGGATCTTGTTTTGTTAAAGTCACCAATAAGGAGCCAGGGGAGCTCATTATCACTGCAAAATTCAGCAAACAATTCCATAATTCAACTCGGTTGTTGGGCATTGGGTTAGCATAGATTGCAGAAAGTAGCCACTCCACTTGCCCAGAGCGAGAGACTTTCAGAGTAATGACTTGTCCATGAATGTCCACTTGTTCCAATTTTACACGACCGATGCACGAAAGGACCCATGTACCACTACCAAAACCTACAACTTCAAATCGTATTAAGCCATCAAACTCAATTTGTCTTGATCATCCCGCGCACCACTAATTTGGGTTTCCAAGAGGACAAGAATAGAGGGATCATGTGTTCTTATAAGATCTTCTGAGAGTGGGTAAAAATTTTCTGTTACGCGCCCCTTGTGTGTTCCACGAAAGAATCTTATAATATGGACTAATCATAGCTAGTAATTGAGTTAAGGCTTGATCAAACTAGCCAATTCAAAAAGTCTCTCCAACATTATCCAGTTCCATGGATGCATCGTCATTCTGTATGCAAGGGTTTTCGGGTTCCACATTGCTGGCCTCGACACCCTGCATTGAGTCTTCCTCGACACCCATGCCCCACTTTCGGACCTTCTGACACCGGGATGCAATTCCATCTCACTGTCATCTTGATGAGGTGGATCACACATGTTTTTACTTGCTTGATGTTGTAGAATTTTCTCGCTTTCAACTTCCTTCTTCACTAAGTCGACGATTGTAGTAGTAAGGGAAGAAAATTGAGTAAAACGATTTGTTAGTTTTTCTTGCCAACATCTACCTTGTAGTTGTGTAACTTCCTTAGTTCTTGATATATTGTCATGTTGGAAGATCTCGTTCTCCTTTTCATTATCCTTCCATTTTCCTGTTTTATCATTTAACAAGTCCTTTTCATTAACCTTTTTCGTAGCTTGAATGTTTGCCTCTGTATCTTTCCTTGTCAAATATCCTTTTTGTTGACATTTTCCTATTATTTCCTTCTTTCTATTGTTTTCCTTATTTTTCTTCCTTTCCTCAAATTGCTTCTTCTAATTCTTTGACTTGATTAGACTTTCCTTAGCGGTCCCCAGCAAATCCTCTCCTTCCCTTTTAGTTTCCTCTAACTGCCCCAAAGTCGCCAATTTATTGAATCTTGACCGTGAAGACTGTGGAATATCATCTTTTGAATTTTTTGGCGCACTCTTTTTTTATTTGTAACTTTAGTACACCCGATTCTTGAGTGGGACTATCCAAATTCTGGTGAACCGAATCATTGGCCTTCCCTCCTCCCTAATTCTGTGATCCCATTGAGGGTTGGTTATGGGCCCGATGTCCGCCACCAGCTGATGGCATCCATTTCATATAGTTTTAGGACATGTATTTAGGTGTTAGAAACTTAGAATGAGTTGTTCTGTGGTGTTTTTGCATTGGTTTCTTGTTAGTTTCTTTGTTTTGTTGAGTTTAGATGTCTACACAAGTTCCTGTGTATTTCCGGTGGATTTGCTGGTTTTCAGATGCGGATTGGAGCATATTGGGATGTTATCTTGCAACGAGAGCTAAAGGACTCGATGATGGGCACAACAGAAGCAAGGAGAAGGAACCATGAGTCTGCACGGTCAGTTGTTGACCGTGCAGATGTGCATATGACCGTGCAACTCTACAAATGGAGGATCCCGTAATTTGGCACGGTCTGGAGTTGACTGTGTCAAAGTGTTGTTGACCGTGCGTGTCAAAGTGGATTTGCTGGTTTTTAGATGCGGATTGGAGTATATTGGGATGCTATCTTGCAACGGGAGCTAAAGGACTCGACGATGGGCACAACAAAAGCAAGGAGAAGGAACCATGAGTATGCACGGTCAGTTGCTGACCGTGCAGATGTGCATATGACCGTGCAACTCTACAAACGGAGGATCCAGTAATTTGGCACGATCTGCAGTTGACCGTGTCAAAGTGTTGCTGACCGTGCGAGTTTGCAATTAATGTGGCTTTTCGTTTCTTCTGACCTTTTTTTATTTGGGGGGAGTATATATACGTTTTTAGACCGGATTTTGACAAACCTATGTGATGCGCGCCTGTCTCCGGGGAGCCAATTGCGCTCGAAGGATCTTTAATCAACTTATCTCGGGAGTGTCTTGGGGATGTCTTTTGATGAAGGAAGGTCGAATATGGAGGTTTGGCAGTGGAATTGTTTGGATATAGACGTCAAGAATGACTTGACGAATTGGATATGAATGTCGAGAGGGCAACTCGGCAAGCTAGGGTTTTTGAGGGGGTTCGTGAGTGGTGATCGAGGGCTGCTCGAACAAGGGAAATTCTGGGGTCCGAGATGTAGAAGAGAGGAATTAGAAGCTATGGGAACTTTGGGTTCGGGATGTAGACGAAGGGATTAGAAGCCTATGGTGAAGGAGACTAGAAGGTAGAGCCCGAAGGGATTTGACGCCTAGTTCAAGAAGATGGAGGAAATCTCGTCTCAACAAAGGTTCTTGATTTCAAAGCTAAACGTGAGTTTACAATGGTGGAGGCTGCGCCTTATAAAGAGAAAACAAGAGACGTCTAGGGTTTCAAGGGTGACGGCTAGGGTTAGGTTTGGGCTAGGGTTTGGACGATCTTGGGCTTGATGGCCAAGAGTCCAATAGGACGGCCCAAACCATGCAAGGCTGGACCACTCCATATTTAGAAATGTTCTATAAATAGAAAGTTCTAAAACTCTAGCAAAACCCGAACCTAGACTTCCCAAAATAGAAACCTGCTAATAATGGAAAGTTACTAAAAATAGAAAGTTCAACATGCAATTCTATCTCGGGAAACGAGGGCTAGAAATAGTACTTACTATAAATAGCAATCTGCTAAAAATAGTAACTGCTAAAAATAGTAAGCTTCCTGAGAGTGCATAAAAGAGTCTCAAATGAAAGATAAATGATAGGCATGGGAAAACCATGACTTGATCATACCAAGTTGACCAAGTCTTTTGTGGAGGCGCCATAGCTCCAAGCCAAGGAGGTCGCCAAGGACGGGTCTTGGGCACGGGGCGCTGTATCGCCAAGATGCTGGGCAAGCTGCTTGAGAGGGCGGCGTCGGCGCCGAAGAGGTTGCTTCCGGCGCTCATGAGTTTGTTGGCCAGCCATGGGGGAGGCGCTCGTAGAGGTGAGGTGAGCGCCGGTGGAAGTGTGGTGGCGCCTGTGGTGCCGTTGTTGGCACAAAGCTTGGCGCATGAAGGCTCGAGGCGTCCGACAAGGATAGAAATGAAGCGCCAACGGTGCTTAACGTCAAAATAGTCTTGATGGAGAGTGGAGGCAGGAGACGCTCGTTGAGGCGAGTCATGGCTTGGCTCTAGGCAAGGCAGGGGCGCATCACTATGCTATCCTAATCGTTTTTAGTATTCCACAAAACCCTAGTTGTTATTTGGGAGATTTTTCTATCGAAGAATGTTGAAGATTGAAGATTGTTTCTTGGATTTGAACAAGTATTTCTCTTCTTCATATCTAATTGAATGATTTTCCTGATTTATACAATGTTCATGATTGATTTCTCAAGCATGCTAAGCTAAACCCCTTTATCTAGGGTTGGGGGTGATCCTAAAAATGAAGTGGTAAACTTGATGATTGTGTTTGTCTAATTTGATAGCATGAGTTCATGATTGATTCAATTCTAAGGTTCTTATTGCAATTTTAGTTTATCAATTAGAGTTCTTTTAGGTTGAGTTTGAAAGGAGATACCTTATGAATGATTAGACATGATATGAGTCCGAAAGGAGATTACTATCGCTGGAATTGTTAGAATTGAACTTGAATGAATTCATTTGTTCTCACGGAATTATAAGTTATCATAGAGACCCGAGGTTAGACCGGATTTAGCGGAGCACGAAAGTGGATATTATCCCCGTCTAATATTAGTTTCTAAGCGCCAAAAGGATCTAAACTTTGATTATCTATGTGCGACAATGATTGCTAGTTGAAGTTTAGATACTTCTACTATCGTCTGAAAGGAGTTAGTAGATATTTTAGATAACTTACCATCATATGAGCTCATGTTATATTCTGATAAACACGTACGAGCTACCAATGCATTGTTGTGGGGATCCTTGATCCTAGATAATTTTCACCCATTAAATTTCCTCATATTTACAATACTTAATTCTTAGATTAATCAAAAAATATCTTTCTTACGACTTAGCTTACCGGTTTAGTTACAAAAGATACTACATTGTCCTCGTGGGAACAATACTTAAAAGCTACAACCCACCCCATACGCTTGTGGGTAGGATTTCCTCCTATCACCAGTCTGTGTCGTTGTCCCTGACGAGCAAGAGATTTCTTCTTTTCCACGTGATCTGGTAACATCCATCCACCAAAGGCCGAAACTTGGATAAAAGAGGTCTAGAGATATCTATATCCACACTCAGTCTTGCAAAATTTTCTCTCTCTGTTGTTCTTGTTGTTCTATCAATCTTCAGGAATCTTCCAACCTTGGCTCGATCTTTTTCGAGATTATAGCATCAAATATTCCATAAAGAAATTAGGAATACCAACCTAAGCCGTAATGTTCCGAATTTTCTCCTCGTTTGCTAGAAAGTTTGGTCTCCATTTCTGTACAGTGAGATAATTCTCTCCCCCAACCAAGGACCACCCAAGAGTACATGGTTGGAGTCTTCACGGTAGCGAAACTTGACCACGTAGTACTCATTTCCAATATCAAAAATTTGTGAAGTCTCCTTTTGGTTCTTCATCTCTGCTTTACGCAAGTATATAAAATCCACTTTTCTGCCAAAATCTTTGCAATAAGTGAGTTTCTCCAAGATTGACGAATCCTCTTTTTGGCCTCCGCTGATAAGAGGATCATGGAGTAAGCAGGGTCATCATCTAGTGGTTCAACATCATCAATCAAGTCTTCGTCTTGAATATCCTCCTTTTAAAAGGGATTTGTATATTCCTTGACGTTGTCCTGGTTTAATTTTCACCACTGACCAGAGCATCCTTGAAGTACATCGCTACTGACTTGGGATAACCTTTGTTTTGTTTGGCATTAGAAATGGAAGAGAAATGTTCGTTGTCCAGACAAAAGCATCACTTATTCCACGTTTTATCTTGTTTGTGGACCGACGAAGAATGTCACCTCCCTCGTTGACGAAGGAGAAGCAATTCTGGCAAGGCCCCAGTTGGGAGCATTGGGAGTTTTTTTAATTGATATGTGGATATATATAGATAATGTTACAATACATTAATAGTGGATGTAACATCTAGCTTTTGTTATTCCCACATTTATACCCTTATTTGTAACCCTTATATATTGGCCTATTTGAAGGCTTGTTTGTTGATAGTAAGAATACACAAGAGACATTTCTCTACTCTTTCTCTTCTCTCTAATCTCTCTATATTCACTCGATTTCTAGCACGTTATCAGCCGGATACGCTCAAGGTAATCGATCCTTCGCACAATTTCTTATAGTATAATTTGATACTATTTTCTTTTGTTTTAATCTTATCCTTAATTTGAAGTGGATAATATATAATCATCTCCCGAAGAGGATGAAATTGCACGACTGATATTGATTTATCCCCTGAAGTGGATATATGTAATCATATCCTAAAGAAGATGAATTTACGTGATTGATCTTGTATTATCTCCCGAAGTAGATATATATAATCATCTCTCGAAGAAGATAAATTTGCATGATTGATCTCCTGAAATAGATATATTATATATACAATCATCTCCCAAAGAAGATGAATTTGCGTGATTGATTTTGTTATTTCCTGAAGAAGATGAATTTGATTATTATTCTCCCATGGAGTTTTTTATACGTTTTGTGTATATGGATGACTAAATGATTTTTCAAAGAGTTTCTTTATGTTTCATGTCTTAATGGTGATATGTTTTTTTGTTACATGCATAATGTTTTAATAGTCATTAATATTGTCATCCTTTCATTTCATGTAAATGTTTGTTTTTCATGTATTAATTATCATTGATGTATCATGGATTTAATTGAGAGTTAAGCAATTAATTATATATTAATTTGACCATTTCATATGTAACACTTATGAAATGGTAGAGATTCCTATCATGTAATGGTTCGTAAAGATTCATATCATGTAAAGTAATTAGTGTATGGTAAGGAATTTTTTCCTTTAATGTTTTTATGATAGTATTGATGATTAAGTATATGAGATTGTTTACATTTCAATGTTATATATTTTCCCGAAAATATTATGTCATTCATGAATATACGTATATATACATATATATGTACACATAATTCATCCCTTTTATATAGTTGTTCATGGTTTTACATTGATATTTTTTATGTGACCTCTTATCATAGTGTATATTATAAATGCATGCATTATCACATGATAGTATTTACTTCCTGAAATATAAAGATGAATTTCATTACTTATAGTAAAAGATATGGTAATTTGTGGTTGATTTCTCGTCACCTGAAGTTGACATGAAGCTTTAGTTATTCTCTAAAATGTAAACCTTTGAAGCGGTATTTACAAGATGTAGGAATATTATTCCTTCGATTGGACTAATATATAATTTCACTTCTAGAAGTAAGTGATAAGAAATATATCATATCTTGAAGAAGGTGAATATATTATCAATGAAATTATAATTTCTCGCAATAGATAATGAAATAAATGTTGGGATATCATCTCCTATAGTAGATGATCAAAGTTATTGAAAGAATCTTATATCCACTTGTTACTCGAAGTTGACAATTGAGATTTCTAGAGACTTTAATTCTTGATAAATATGAAAAAATGTATAATATTAGTCATTACATTTGTTATGATTGTTATATATTAATTCACACACTCCAAGTGTTTCTAGAAGAAACAACTTGATATGAGTTTCAAATGTCAAAGTTATGACTAAGAAAAATTTGGGAGAAACATATATAACACTAAAATTCCCGTAGAAATGTGTTATGCATGAACTTAAAATGTAGTAGTATGGATGACACTTCAATATTGTTGATGACAATATAATTTGACATTAAATATGGATTTTTTTCATTCATTTAATGATGATGCCGATATACGACGGCAATATAAAAGTTGGATGACAAAAAATTTCATTAACGCAAATTGTCATCATCATAAAATATATCAACCAAAACTGTCAAACTGTCATCATATAAATTACTGATATCAATGATATCAAATTACTGTCATCAATGATATCAAATTACTGTCATCAATGACATCAAATTACTGTAACATACAAATTTCTGTCATCAATAAAAATTACTGTCATCAAAAAAATTACTGTCATCAAAAAAATTACTGTCATCAACGAAAATTACTGTCATCAATAAAAATTACTGTCATCAACACAAAAAAGCTAGTTACCACATTAGAAATTTTTAGGGTTAGAAAATACAATTGAAAGTGGAAAACGGATTACTAACCCTAAATTTGGAATATCAATAGGCCCTAAGCCTACCTCTTTGATAGGTTGTGGGCCATAGAAAGCCCATTAGAGAGCCCATTTATCTGGGCTTGGATTCACAAAAAACCTATCCCCAAGTCTTACCTTTGAACAGACCATTTTCCTTATTTTGTGCAACCGATTTACTGAACTGAGAACTGACAGCGGAACGACTCGAGTCTCAGTCGGGCTTCGTAATGTCGACGGGGGAAGCTGCGGCGGAGGATTTTAGCAATACTGTTCGAGTGCTTGTGGCTACAGATTGCCATGTCGGTTATATGGAAAGGGATGAAATTCGACGCCATGATTCCTTCCAAGCTTTTGAGGAGATTTGCTCAATAGCAGAGAAACACAAGGTTCACTCAACTCCAGTGCATTGAAATTCCTCCCTCTTACTTCCTTGTTTCCATTTGAAGCAAATATTGACTACTGAGGCTGCTCCTCTTCGTTTTGATATGAACAGGTGGACTTTATACTTCTTGGCGGTGATCTTTTCCATGAGAATAAACCCTCAAGGACCACCTTAGTGAAGACGATTGAGATCCTTAGGCGATATTGCCTTAATGATCATCCTGTGCAATTTCAAGTCGTTAGTGACCAGACTGTCAACTTTGCAAACATGTATACCTTTCCTCAAACCTCCCTCTGCACATTTTACAATCTTCTCATTTTCTATTAAGAATATTTGCATGTTTATTGTTTGTTCAATGTCATTTGCTATCGATTAGGGCTTTCTTCTGTTTCAAACCTGTTTTTCCTTGTGTTGCTTGTATTGCTTTTATTAGGCAGGCGGTTTGTAGGGGAATGGAGTATGAAGATTTCTTGATTTGTGGTTCGTTTTGATAAATTTTTATTGTAATGTATAATTGCATGCTTATAGTTGCATACGGTTTTTCATGCTTGGAGTCTGTGGGCGTGCCATACTTTAGGAATCAGGAATTAGGACTAGATTTCACTTATGATACTAGATCCTGCTTGCCTGTTCAAACAAATGAAAGTATTGCTATCTATCTCCAGCTAAAATATCACACCAGCTTACGTTAAATCCTCTTAACTTTTAACGTTTATGTTCTTAACAGATTCGGGCATGTAAATTATGAAGACCCCCACTTCAATGTCGGCTTGCCTGTTTTCACTATTCATGGAAATCATGATGATCCTGCTGGAGTGGTATGAACTATATTATAATCCGCATATTTATTTACTGTCTTTGCTATTGCTAGTTGCATCAGCTTGGCTAGTTCTGTTTTGGCTATTGTGTTCTGCCTCCGTATATTCTGATATGTGCTGAGATGTCTGCAATTTTGCACCAGTTACTAGCCTTGTGCCCGAGCGTTTGACCTAGCTTTTCTTCTTCTTATTTTGTAGCATAAACAGTTGAAGTATCTATTGATTCTCAAACTGTGTGTCTTTCCCAATACTAGTGTGTAATAGCACTTTTCACAGTCTTCTTAGGATATTTTTAAAACAACCCATTGAGAAATGGTTACATCAATCTAAAAATAGACTTGCAAAATTACACATTGTGTGTCTTTCCCAATACTAGTGTGTAATAGCACTTTTCACAGTCTTCTTAGGATATTTTTAAAACAACCCATTGAGAAATGGTTACATCAATCTAAAAATAGACTTGCAAAATTAAGTAAATTTAAGCTCGTCTTTTCTGAACATGATATGTGAATCTTAAGCTCAAACACAAAGTATGTGTTTTCTTTTAGGCCGATGTAATGTATGTTAATGTAGCTGTAGAGATTTTCTGGACTGCAATAATCTAATACATGTTGGGTTAAGAAAATCAGTGCCTTGGTTCATTATACGAATCAAAGCCTTTTTTACAGAACATGCCATATGGCCCATATACGAGATACAATTAACTATTTACGTCTATGGTGCAAATAGGATATGAGTGCTTAGAAATGCAGTAATTCCATGTTATTGATTAGAATATGTCTGTCTATTATGAAGTACTTCATTTCAACTGAAGAAGCTTTCTCTTCAAGACAACTAACGTGCAGTGGTCTCATGTATATCCTAAATATGCTTACTCTGGTAACAGGATAATCTTTCTGCAGTCGACATCCTCTCAGCTTGCAATCTGGTGAACTATTTCGGTAAAATGGCACTTGAGGGTTCAGGTGTTGGCCAGATTACACTTCATCCCATTCTTATCCGCAAGGTTGGGTCAGATATTCTATTAGCAGTTGTTGGCTTAAACTATCATAAATGTACTCCTGCTGACTATGATAATTCAGGGTTACACATCAGTAGCACTCTATGGCCTTGGGAACATTCGAGATGAAAGGTTGAATAGAATGTTTCAGGTAATGCTCTTGTGAAATTGGTCTTTTTTTTTTGCCTCCAAACATCTGGTGATTGGAATGTTTTTTGGTTTTGATTAATTGTGCTTTAGACCCCACATGCTGTTCAGTGGATGCGGCCTGAGGCTCAAGAGGAGCAGGAACTTTCGGATTGGTTTAATATTTTAGTTCTTCACCAAAATAGGTGCTTGTGTCATATTTCTTAATTGGTCTTTCCATATTTACGTGATGAGTTGAGAGTAACAATGATGTAGTTTTCATATTGTTTATATTACTTCTAATTTCTTCTCACTTATTGTGATCCAGGGTAAAATCAAATCCTAAAAATGCAATAAGTGAGCACTTTTTGCCACGTTTTCTGGATTTCGTTGTCTGGGGACATGAACATGAATGTATCGTTGATCCTCAGGTGCTACTTGATGTTCTATCTTGAGATGTTGTGAGTTTCTCTTACCTTTACTAATGATGAACAAAAAAAATCAGGAGGCTGCAGGAATGGGTTTTCATATCACTCAACCTGGTTCATCTGTTGCCACTTCTCTTATTGAGGGAGAGTCAAAATCAAAGCATGTTCTTCTGTTGGAAATTAAGGTTTTCAGGAAAAGCTGTATTATATTATTTTATATGGAATCCATTTTCTTATCATTTTATTTATTTTCTTTTCTTCCCGTGATGTGCTGTTTATAGGGAAACCAGTATCGTCCAACCAAAATACCTTTAAAATCAGTGAGGCCATTTGAATATGCTGAGGTAAATGCATTTGTGTAGTATTTTTTTTTTGAGGAATCAAACTCCGTTACTAACTAAGTTCATTCTCTAGATTGTGTTGAAAGATGAGGGTGATATTGATCCTAATGATCAGAATTCAATTCTTGAGATCTTGGACAAAGCTGTAAGTTCTTTCAAGACCTCCTTTTTCTTTTACTTGCTATCTTGGTCAACTCAAAGAACATGGCAATCTGTTACCACTTATCATTACATGCTGGCAATATTCTCTTGATGATAGTCGGCTATAACAACAACATGCCCCATTATATCCCAGCTACAGTGTTTAAAAATATATCTGATAAGACGGTTGCTTTAGGTTACAAGTCTTATTGAAAAATCTAGCAGAAAGGCTGACAACCGCAAGGAATTGAAGCTTCCGTTGGTGCGGATTAAGGTTAGTGTTCAAGATTGGAAATGGTTTTGTTCCTAATAGCTGTCAAAAGGTTTATACTTTCAACACACACTAATGTTGTCTGATGATTTTGACATAATATGTAACAGTTGTACTTGAAATTGCCTTCTCTACTTGGAAATGTTGGAAGTTGTTTAAACTTTGAAGTAATCTGGTTGTTTATGGGTTTAACTGTAATAATACCCACTTTTGATGTGTTTTCATGAAATATATCTGCAAATTGCTCTATATTCTTGATATATTGATTTCCTGGAATTACCCATCTTTTTAGTTTCCTTGGGAAAGCATTGGGATGTTAAAAACTCCTTTATCTGTTCTCTACCTAGTCTTAGATATTATGTTTATTTTGGTGTTCAAAATTTTGTGAAAATGCCTGAGGTCTGCCCTTGTCAAATTTTGCTGGAAAGTTGTGATTACAGCTTTTTGTTTTTCTCTTATTGCCATGTGGACTGGACTTTTGATTTGCAATATTAAGCGTCAGATTTTTCTAATGGACAGGTAGATTACTCTGGATTTATGACAATAAATCCTCAACGATTTGGGCAGAAGTACGTGGGTAAGGTATTATAATCTTTCCAAGCTACACCCAGCTAAATTTGTGCATCCTCGGTTTTACAGTTTTGCATGATGGTTATTAGATTTTGTAGGTTGCAAATCCTCAAGACATTCTTATATTCTCGAAGGCTTCAAAGAAGGGAGGTCGATCTGAAGGTAAATGCATATTGGTATTTCCTATACACCTTTTTTTGTTTCATATTGAAATTGCAAATAACAAGATTTCCGGGTTATGTGAGTCAAACAGTAAAATTACCCTACTTTGTTTTAAACAATGAATAAATAGATAAAAAATATATAATACGTTAGACAGTAAAATTATGAGCTTTTGGCTGCAGGCAAAATTGATGATTCGGAGAAGCTCCGACCAGAAGAACTTAATCAACAAAACATTGAAGCATTAGTTGCTGAGAGTAATCTGGTATTTCTGCATTCAATTCCGTTGTCACCATTTTTATCTTTCTTGTGATTTGTCATATATCCCCCTCCCTCCTTGTTACTCGTTAGACATTGCATGAAAGCATCACTACATTACTTAGTAATACTTTGATAATCTCAAGACTTGAGTCCCATACTTCTTATTGAAGTGCCTATAAAGACTACTCTTAACTTTTCATACCGTTGGGTATGGTTTTGTTTCGTTGATCATTGTAGTCAAAGATCGAAAATACTGGATCTATGTCTTGACTTCTGACTCAATATAATTGTTCATTTCACTTTTGTAGAAAATGGAGATTCTTCCAGTCAATGATTTGGACGTTGCATTACAAAACTTTGTCAACAAGGATGACAAAATGGCTTTTCATTCATGTGTGCAATACAATCTTGTCGAAACACGTGTAAGTGTCTTATTTGCCTCACGCATGACTGATGACCACGGTTATGGAGTATGGTGAAAAGACATGTGTAGAAGTTTCCAACATGTGGTTTGGCTATTTGATAGTTTGCCTTTTCAGAGATGAAGGCCTTTACTCCTTTAGATTTATATTCCTTGAAAAAGAAGCAATCTTATTTTTGAGCCATGAGGTCACCTCACATATTCAAAGGTTTGGTATAGAGAGCAACATAATTTTTTTTCCACCTGTCAGGTTGTTCGCATGAACATCTGTTTGATCTTGCTAGTTTCCAGTGTGCTGATATTACAGTCGTACTTGTACACTTGATTGCATTTTTGTGCAGATTTTGTTTTGTTGAATATTAGAATGTTTCTACCAGAAAACAAACACTAGAATGTTGATGAAAAGCTTTAGATTGCCCTAGCTTTATTTTAACTTGTGGTTGCATTTGGTATTTGCAGAAAAAATTGCACAAGACGATAATTTGAAATAAAGCTTTAGATTGCCCTAGCTTTATATTAACTTGTGGTTGCATTTGGTATTTGCAGAAAAAAATTGCACGAGACGAGGATTTGAAATTTGAAGAAGAGGATCTGATAGTTAAAGTTGGTGAATGCTTAGAGGTAAGGCTTTAAGCTTGTATCTATAGTTGAAATATGAGTTAGTTTTCCTTACATTTTAAATTTTGTCAGGAGCGGGTTAAGGAAAGATCAAAACATCCCAATGACATTCCCACATTTAGTGCCCAGTCTGAGGTCATTGCTCAATTCCTCACATTCACAGTTCAATTGATTATATGTGTGTTGGTTATGCATTAATTTATGCTGAAAGTTGTTTGTCATGTTGAATATAGGAGGCCAAAGGAAAAGGTCATGCAGGTGCTGCAAGTACTGTTTCTTTTAGTGATGACGATGACACAACACAAAGGCCTACATTAAAATCTACGAAACGAGGACAAAAATCCTCCGATGACACTCTCCAAGCTGGTAAAACAACTAGAGGACGTGGAAGGGGAAGGGGAAGAGGCCGAGGTTCTAGTACTATGAAGCAGACAACTCTTGATTCTGCTCTTGGATTCCGTCAATCTGATAGGTGCATTTTATGGTTTCATAAGCTTGTAGAAATTTGTACCATTAATTAAATCATTGAGAAGATTTCATTTCAGCAGTGAAATCTCACCTGCAGGTCCCAATCTGTTTCTAGACGGAATCTTGCTGATGAGGATGAAAATGTTGACTCTGCTTCTAGTGATGAGGCAGAACAACCTCAAATTAATGAGGTCAATGACAGTTCGGTATGCATATTTCTGTGTAGTTTTTCAAAGTGTGGTCTTTCTAACGAACGGCTACCTGAATCGGAAATTATAAACCCATCACAACATAATAGATATTTCCAATCCACCAAATATTTCCATTGTAGGCGTCTTAACATTAGCCATAAGGGCATAGGCTAGAAGACGTTATAATTATATTTTATTTTTTTCCAGGAGGACGAGAGGCCCCAAGCCAAAGGGCGTAAAAGAGCAGCTCCAAGGGGTAGAGGCGCTGCAGCCACTTCTAAGAGGGGGAGGAAATCAGAAAACTCTTCTATCCACAGAATGCTTAGGAGCAAAGATGACGAAGACGACGATGAAGATATACCCAGAAAGTTTAGCAAGTCTCAACCAAAGGTTTGTAACTTCTCTTCATTCTTAAAACGAAAAGGAGTTTTTGTTTCGAATATTTGAAACACTATAATCTTTAAAATATGGGAGCAAAATTTGAATGTATCCTAAAAGTTGATCACCTATTGAGATCTCTGTGAGGGTAGTGATGATAAAAAACGGTTCAGGACGCTTTCTAATCTTATCTAATATCTACGTTTTTTGTAGGTGACGAAGAATTACGGGTCGCTGAGAAAGTGAGTTGGGACTGAGCATCCATGTCTTTCATTCATAAAAAACTCACAAAATGTTAAGTAGAGAAACAAACTGAATGTAGCTTGTGTGATTTGTTGAGTTTATGTTGGTTTACTTTGTAGTAGATTTGTACATTTCGTTCAATCTGATTTCTGTTCCTGACATTTTATCATGTGTATGATGAGTACATTTCGTACTTTTATCTCGGCATTTATAAATTCTTCTCTGCTGGTTCTGGTACATACACTGCTAAAAAAAGAGGAAAACACATCATGATAAGTCTACTTTAGTACAATCAGTATCAGCAATGCGGGGATAGCTCAGTTGGGAGAGCGTCAGACTGAAGATCTGAAGGTCGCGTGTTCGATCCACGCTCACCGCATCTGTATTTTTCTTTTCACTTTTCTCGGTACATGAAAATAAGTAATAGTTTTATTACCGGTTGAAACTGGTTCAAAACAACAAAACCCAACAAGAGAAATGTAATTTGAAATGAGCTCATTTTCACGCATCACAAGTCACAACATACTTAAATCTAACAAATTTTTACTCTGAAAATCATGTAACATAAATCACCATTGACATATCGGTCTTTTGTCCGTAATTTTCTCGTGCGGGGAGCGCGAGACCCATATCTAGTTTTAATAATGGGCCAAACAAAATCATGAGGAAACGTTGGAGAAATGAGTTTTCAATAGAACCAAAATACCAATTACAACATTTCAATTTTAGGATCAAGCCTATCATTGAATGTTGGGGTTTAGAATTTATTGCCTCAAACATTTAACTTTATAATATAAAAAGATTAAGATTAGGATTAGGATTAATATTCCTTCTCCTTCATATGTCAGGTAACCACATGTAATAACGAAGGTTCAATTTTTTAATTAGTTTTTGAAAAATACAATACTCACGCATCCGTTATACGGGTATGGGACAGAAATTAGAACTTTTTTTAAGAAGCTTGGATATCCGTTCAGTTTTCCACGGTTTCGCAATTCGTGTGCGAAACTCTTTTACGATGTGTGAAACTTTTTAAGTAAAAAAAATCTAGTGAATTTAGGGTCTCCGTATACGTACCCTAATTCAATTTTAGTTTCCTTTTTGTACATATGGTAAACAACAAATCTCAAGTATTTACGTAGGTACGTACTACTACTTGCTATATGTGTACAGACTAATCAAACTATTTAATGTTGAAGCGTACAAATGATTATTGTGTGTGTTACTCCTAGTCGCTTGAGATTCGTATATTTGTAGATGATGTGGGTAAGGAATTGAAAGGATCTAGGCGAAAGGAGCAGATAACGGCTAAATGAGCAAACAAGGATGCGAAATTGTGAACAAGACACAAGCCAAGACGAATCCAAATTTTATGAAGACAAGGAAACAAACAAAACGCAGGAAACTGCAGAGAAACCTCCATTATTCCAACTTATTTGCCTACCTTCCTACATCGCATCATTCTTTCGTCGAGTTTAGTTTGGATAGAGTTCTAAAAACTTACCCGTAAAGTTGAAAAAAAATAGAGTAATTTTTTTTAACGATTAAGGTTTTTATTTTGCTATCTATTTAACAAAACTTTTTCTGAAAAGAACAATTTTTTTAAACATATTTTCGACATATGCACAATATAAACTTAATTTTAAAATTAACGAAAAAATTAGACGAACAAAAGTGTCTCCCATCCAAAGCAAAAAAAAAATTAAACAATATACAAAAACCATAAGAAGCGTTGTATGGATTTATTTATTTTAAAAAAGAAACTTCAACATTATACGTGATATGATTTCTAGTGGAGACTTTATTAAAGCTTTTTTTTGAAAAAAATATCACAACAGCCTCTTGTATATTTTTGCTTTGGATAACTCCTTCGTCTCACTTCTCCAAACCACAAAAGAGTACCCTATTTTCGAAATTACATTTAAACCGAGTCTATGTTTGGCAAAAGTGCGCATTTCATAAAATAATTTCTATTTAACTAGCTATTAAAAAAAACAAAGAGGATTATTATTCATTTTTATCCTCTTCGCCCTATTGGAAAAGAGTCATGTAATAATACTTGTTAAAATGATAAATGAGAATGAATGTGGAGCCTTGGATCAAGAGAGATCCAAGAGCCCATATGATGACACGTGACACCCCTTGTCCCCACCGCCGGACCGCCGCCGGAGAACCGCCGGACCGCCGCCGGAGAACCGCCGGACCGCCGCCGGACCATCTTTGATGAACATCAAGTGTTCATAAATGTTCATCACATTTTACTTAAATGTTCATCAATTTTTGATGAACATCAAGTGTTCATAAATGTTCATCACATTATACTTAAAAGTTTTCCAACTGAATGTTCATCACATTCTACTTAAATGTTCACCAATTTTTGATGAACATCAAGTGTTCATAAATGTTCATCACAATGTTCATTTGTACATACTCTAATGAATGTTCATCACATTATACATAAAAGTTCACCAATTGAATGTTCATCTAAATGTTCATCATCTCATACTTAAATGTTCATCATCTCATACTTCAATGTTCACAAGAATTTAATAAAATGTTCATTAGCCAAAGTTCATTACAATCGAGTTAAATGTTCATCTTCTCTTACTTAAATGTTCATCAAACATCACTTTAATATAATTTCGAGTAGAAAAACACTTGATCTTTATAAAAAATTACCTAAATGTTCATCATCTCATACTTAAATGTTCATCAAACATCCTTAAATGTTCACAAGAATTTAATAAAATGTTCATTACTCAAAAGTTCATTACAATTAGCTTAAATGTTCATCACGCTGTTCATAAATGTTCATCAAAATGTTTATAAACGTTCATTTTGATATACTCTACTGAATGTTCATCACATTTTAATGTTCACCAACACAATGTTCATCACATTATAATTAAATGTTCATCACGTTATAATTAAATGTTCATCACGTTGTTCATAAATGTTCATCAAAATGTTTATAAACGTTCATTTTGATATACTCTAGTATATGTTCATCACATTTTAATTTCATGTTCACCAAGAGAATGTTCATCACATTATAATTAAATGTTCATCACATTATATCTAAATGTTCATCACATTATATTTAAATGTCCACCAATTTGAATTAGACTTAAAATTTTCATTTTATACTTTAACCTTTTCATTTATTATTGGACCACCGCCGGACCTCCACCGGACCGTCGCCGGACCTCCACCGGACCTCCGCCGGACCGCCGCCGGACTTCCGGTCGCCGGACAACCACCGGGTGGTCGCCGGGAGGTCGCCGGACCACCACAACTACCCCCACTTGTAGTGGGGGTAACTAGTTTAATCTAAGCCATTGGATGCTAAGGCATCCAATGGCTTAGATTCATTCTTATTTATCTCTAAGAGAGGGTTTATTATGGGATTCTCACCCTTCTTTTAATTTATGGATAATATATATTCTTCATCCCTTAATGTTGGTCTAATTGAAAATTTTAGCACCACTTACAATTTAAAAAATTCTTCTAAATATGTTTGTGTATATAAGAAAAATCAAAGTAACGTGTGATCTTATTTGATTCCTTAACGAGTACTTTAATAATATCAATTTTTTTGTAATTTTCACTCTAATGTAATTAGAGATAATAAGGGCAAAAAATGTGTATCGCAAACGTGTCGTAAGGGAAAAGAGACTAACATTTAAGGACGAAGGGAGGATATAAGGAGTATTCAATTATTGATTCATTGTCCATTCCACTTAATTTACAAAGCTCATTATGATTTATGAGGTGTACACTTAAGTGGAAATAATCCTTTTATTTGGTAATTAACATATATGTTTTTCTTAATTTGCTTATAAACTATCAAAACTACAATATCATCATTACCTTTATACATCAATTAGCGCCCTAAATAAGGATGATATAGTTAAGTACATGTATAACTCCACTTTCACGTCTAGATTGCATTTTTAAAAATTGCTTGTATTGGGAGAAGTAGTATGTACTCCGTATAAAAGCTGAAAGACAGCAGTTTGTTCTTGGCCCACTGACACTCCTCTCCGTTTCAACCCCAAATTTCACATGTCACAACCACCAAAAAGCGATTCAAAATGTCCACCGAATCCGAAATTTCCTTAGCAGCGCGCCTCCGCATCACCGCAGCTGAGCACACAATCGACGAAGACGACGTCGTTTCCGACGACGAATCAACCTCTTCCGAACAAACAGAAGAAGAAGCACCACCCCCAGCAGAAGAAGAAGGAGGCGATTCGAGCAAATGGTACTGCACATTCAGCTCCGGTTCGCATCGTCGAACCGGAGCTGATTTCCGATTCCGGTCGAGCTGGTTAGAGGAGTGGAACCGGGTTTTCTTACTGGTTAGCGCCACCGGTTTGTTCGTGGACCCGCTCTTCTTCTACGCCCTTTCGATTAGCAAACACTACATGTGCGTCTTCGTCGATGGCTGGTTTGCTATTACTGTTACCGTTTTGAGGTGCATGACCGACGCCTTACACCTCTGGAATATGTGGATCCAGTTCAAGGACGCTCAACATCGCCGCGACCGCCGCTGGTATGTCCACGTTGGGAAGCGCTTTCTCTTCGATCTCTTCGTCATTCTTCCTCTACCTCAGGTTTTCAAATCCCTCTCAATTTTGTCTTCCGATTCAAATTTGTTGCACTGCACTAGCTCTTATCGTTTATAATGTTATTTCATGCTCCGCGAGTCGATTGCGATATGTTTTTTTAATCGTTCATCTTGCCTCCTGTTGAATTGCATTTGCATAGTTAGGTTTTAGTAGATCGTTGTTTTTTAAGATATGTACAGTATGATTGACTAATTTTATGTATGTGTGCTATGTATCTCATCGTCAACTAATCGGGTTAATTATAGGTATGATTAGGGAAATGTATATGTGGATTTGCTTCACACTAATAATAGAGATGTGTAGTTACTACCCAGAAAATAATCGCAATCTTAAAACAAAATTTCACAATAATTGATTTAGTGATCAGTACTTTGAATCATGTTGTGACGCTTTTTAGGGCATCTCTAATGGAGATATTGTAATTACTTTTTGTTGATCATTCAACTTTTGTTGACCACTAGATTAGCACCCCGCGCCGACAATACGGATTTTCGTATACGATATAATGTTGTAAATAAGTCGGTAATTTAGGGTGTAGATAGGCGGCAAACGACAATGGAGATGAAGAGAAGACAGATGATGAATAGGTTTAGAATTTAGGGGTAAGAAATAAAAAGAATGAAACCTACATCATTAATTAATACAAATTATCATTACTTTCTGTTAACACCAACCAACTTTTATAGTATATATATATATATTTTCTCCAATTTAGTTGATTCCTTTGGGATTATTCTGTATAAATGTGAGTAAAAGAGTCCATCTCTCTAAATATAGGCGGTTTGTAAGCATTTTGGAGCTCTTTTTGTTCTCTGAATATAATTAATCAGTACTACCAACAACTGGCCAAGGACACTGCGCAGTCTGATTTCTAGCTTTTCTTTTTTCATAATTTCTGGGGGTTTATGTGATGGGTGGGGGATTTTTTCTTTCTAAAGTAGGCTTTATTTTAGAAAAAAATTTGGATGTGAGCTCGTTTTCACGTATGAGAGCCCCAGCGTCTCTCATCCGAAACAGATATTAAAAAAAAAAAAAATTATGTATAAGAGACGCTGGTAAAACCAACGTCTCTTATACATGTATTTTTTTTTAACCCACGTATTACACGTAAATTTTATAAAAAAAAAAATGTTGGTAAAAACTAGAGCCTTATACAAAGTGCTTAAAATTTGTCAAGAAGACTTTTGGAGCATAAATTGGAATTGAGCTGCACATATCTCGTACAATGAATTGACAGTGGCACATATTTTAGCCACTTTGTTATGCAAACATTTTTTTTTTTTAAGTTTACGTGTAAGAATTACACGTTGGTTTTTCCAGCGTTTCTTAAACGTGGGTTAAAAAAAATACATGTATAAGAGACGCTGGTTTTCCCTGCGTCTCTTATACATAATTTTTTTTTTTTTTTTTAAATATCTGGGAAAACCAGCGTCTCTCATACATGAAAAATCTTCAAGCCTCATAAGAGTGCCTATATTGAGAATTAATTTTAAAACGAGCTCATATCGCGAATTTTTTCTAAAAAAAAAAGCCTACTTTAGCAAAAACAAAAAAAAAAAAAAAAAAAAAAAAAAATCGTGGGTGGGGAGTGGGTTTGTTAGAGCTTGTACAGAAGAGGAAGAAGAAGACAGAGGAATGGAAAGTGGTACTTCTCATGCTTGTTTCTAGTTTGTTACACTTTTCTCATCAGATATGCATGGTGGAAAAAAGTTTCAAATTCATCACATGTGATAACCTTTCAACCAAACAAAATCTAACCCATGTGATGTACCCATGTCTTTTACTATGTCTCTCTTCCTTATCCCATGGGTATAATGGTAATTAAACCCTATCAAATCTCAATGATTTCCTAAGAAATATTCCTTCACCTATGTCAATTCAAGAATCAAGATCAACGTACACTAGAGTAAAAAGATGTATATTGATATGTATATACTTATCAGATGTGGACGTTTGCAGATTGTTCTATGGGTAGTGACCCCAATGCTGCTAAAGAAAGGATCAACAACATCAGTGATGACAGTGTTCTTAATAATCTTTGTCTTTCAATATCTCCCCAAAATCTACCATTCTGTTTGCCTTCTTCGTCGCATGCAAAGCGTTTCTGGGTTCGTCTTTGGTACCATTTGGTGGGGCTTCGCCCTTAACATGATCGCCTATTTCGTTGCTTCTCATGTAAGCTCTAATAATTTTAAATCTTGTTTTTCCAGCAGTTAATTAATTTTATGAATTCAATGTGTGTTTATTCTGTGTAGGCAGCAGGAGCATGCTGGTTCTTGCTAGGACTCCAACGGACCACAAAATGTCTAACAGAGCAATGCCACATGATGCACGGTTGCACAGATAATCTATTAGCGTCTAAGGAGCCTCTCTTCTATGGCACCACAAATATGGTCAAACTTAAAGACAGTGCAAGATTAGCTTGGGCAGGCAACAAAGATGCAAGGTCTACTTGTTTAGATCATTTTGACAGCTATGATTATGGAGCTTATGGCTGGGTAATATATCTTGTTGCAAATGATAATCGTTTAGAGAAGGTCCTTTTGCCCATCTTCTGGGGCCTTATGACTATGAGGTAAATAAATTTCTCTCCCATGAATTTTGTATGCTGAGCTTCACTGAATGAGTTTTTTTTCTTGTTTTGATTGAATTAGTACATTCGGAAACCTGGCAGCGACAGCGGAATGGGTCGAGTCTGTTTTTGTAATTGTGGTCTTAACGAGTGGGCTTCTTCTCGTCACTATGTTGATTGGTAACATCAAGGTAATATATACTACAGTACATAATACTAATTCATCATAATTCCATAAAGATCATACTGACAAATTAACAACATTCTTTTTGTTTCTTTACACAAGGTGTTCTTGCATGCTACAACATCGAAAAAGCAAGCGATGCAGCTGAGGATGAGGAATGTAGAATGGTGGATGAGAAAGAGAAAACTGCCTCCAAATTTGAAGCAGAGAGTGCGTAATTATGAGTGGCAGAGGTGGGCCGCTATGCGTGGAGTCGATGAGTGTGAGATGATTAAGAATCTTCCAGAAGGACTTAGGAGGGATATTAAATACCATCTCTGCCTTGATTTGGTTAGACAGGTTAGTTACCATTTTCATCCTCCTCTAGTTTCTTACACTATAAAAGTCTATAATAAATATGTTCTTCTGGGTTTTTTTTCAGGTTCCATTGTTCCAGCATATGGAAGATCTTGTACTCGAGAATATATGTGATCGCGTCAAATCTCTCATATTCACCAAGGGCGAAACAGTAAGCTTTTCTTTCCTGAATGATCAACCTTTCTACCATAGCATAGCATCACCAAAATTTTGAATTATGAATTATTTTCATTGGTGATTTTAATTGAAGATTACAAGAGAGGGGGACCCGGTGAGGAGAATGTTGTTCATAGTGAGAGGCCATCTCCAAAGCTGCCAAGTTCTAAGAGACGGGGTAAAAAGCTGCTGCATGTTAGGCCCGGGTAATTTCAGTGGAGACGAGCTTCTATCATGGTGCCTTAGACGTCCATTTATAGAACGCTTACCACCTTCTTCCTCGACTCTCGTCACACTCGAAACCACAGAGGCCTTCGGGTTAGAAGCAGAAGACGTCAAATATGTAACACAACATTTTCGTTACACATTTGTCAATGAAAAAGTGAGGAGAAGTGCACGGTACTATTCGCCCGGGTGGAGGACATGGGCTGCTGTGGCTATACAATTAGCATGGAGAAGGTATAAGCATCGCTTAACACTCACTTCATTGTCTTTTATTAGACCGAGAAGACCCTTGTCTCGATCCAACTCACTTGGGGAAGATAAGCTTAGGCTTTATACTGCTCTATTGACATCTCCTAAGCCAAATCATGATGATTTTGATTACTAGCTGTCAATAGGATATTTATAAATTTGAGATGTAAGGGAATTGCTATGTATCTGCTCTGAATTTTGTATTTGTATGTGAAAATGTAGCCAAATTATTCAGTATGTTCTAATAAAAATGTAAGTTATGGTCAACTTTCATGGCGTTCCGCTTAGTCATGGACAAATTGAACCTAAACCTTGTGAATCGGCCCTAAACCGGACCGGTCAAATCCTGAACCGGCCCTAAACCTGAACCGGCCCGCGAACCGAGCTTATGGAAGGTTCAGGTTAAGGTTCAATACTCCATTGAACCGTCGAACCCCGAGTTCAAAGAAGGTTAACCGGAAGTTAACCGGCTAGTTCATGAACCGGGGGTTTAAAAAAGTTAACCTGAGGTTCAAGGTTTATAGAAAAATATAGTTATTGGAAGAACGCCGAGATTAGGCAACAAATATATCATAATCAAGCTACATCATCAGAGGACGAGTGGATTGGAGACGCTTCAATGATCAACAACGACTCTTCCGCCGTGAAATCGTCTTAGAACATAGAATAGTGGGTTCATATAAAGGTAAGAGAACTACGCGGGCTTTGATTCCTCTTATTCGAGTACCCGAGAGGATACGTAGGAACCTTAATAAGTAAGTAAATACTAGGTTCAAGCCCTTTAATTTTTTTCTTTTTCATGTTGTACAAAATTTGAAGTTATTTTTATTTCCTCTTTGTATGAACTATAAAGAGTCCAATATATATTGTAATTTAATCAATCAAAGTTAATTTAAATATTATTATTATTATTTTAATATCAAGGTTCGAACCTGAACCGGCCCTAAACCGGCCCGACATTCGAACCGGCGGGAAACCTTGTAAAAACCTTCTCGAACCTGAACCAACCCTAAACCTGAACCGGCCCGGCCGAACCGGCTCTTAAAGGTTCAGGTAAGGTTCTAGGTAATCTTGAACCTTGAACCGGAGGTTCGTGAACCTAAACCAGATGTTCACGAACCTGAACCAGATGTTCTCGCGATTGACATAAGTCTTACATGGAACCGTCTTATTTAATATTTACATATGCTCTTCCACCTGTTGGAACTGAATTTTCTGGACACCGTCGGTGGCGGATTATGGGAGTGTTGGCTTCGTCTCCGCGAGCACTATCTCGTATTATGCTCATACGTCTAATTCGGATCCGTTTGAATGAGAAATGATGAATTGCATTTAATGTAACTAAGTTGAGTTTTGAGGATTAATGTGTATCCCACGTTGATTAGGAGAGATAAACTCACTAGTATATAGACTAGGAGTGGATTGTACTCAATGTGATTGGGCCAGAGGAGGCTGCCCTAGTGGGCTTGGGCCTTCGAAGACCACACACAAGAGGTTCGGTTCGGCTCGACTCGTGAGGCTCTTGGGTCGTAGGCCCGAGGAGGAGGATAAACTTTTTGGGCTTAGTCCAATCCGAATGGACTAAGGCATCAGATTCTTCTTTTGACCAAGCATTCATTACACGCGCTTGACCATATGTGAGTATTCACTACACGCGTATCTGAGTATTGATGTCACGCGGGTTGATCAAATCGGCCCATTCAATTCACGAGGATTGGGCCATTTATTACACACGGATCCAATATTCATCTCCCCCTATAGGCTCCTCTAGCAGCGTATAAAAAGGCTTGTAGAGCTCTCAGTTGAAACACACTCAGCACCAGCAATCATTCTCTCTTCTGCTCCCTCCCACGATTGGTCTTTGTCACCTCTTTCTCTTCTTCTTCATTAAGTGTGAGAGTATACACAATACAAGAGTTCGTTGGCTTCTGTTTTTTGGGTTGTGCAAATCAAGAGTGTTAGCAGTTGTACCTTGGGATTCGGAACGCCGACAATTGTCACGCTACAGGGCATTTTCATAACTAAGGAAAGAGATTATAATCTCGAATCTGCTCAAGTTCAACCTCTCTTGTTTTGGTAATGGTTCGATCAAGTTTTCCAGCCCTTAATTCTATTTTATTTCATATATTTACTACAATTTGTAGATTTTTTTCTTCCTGAAATGAGTTTTTTTTTCAAAAACAATTCTCATTATAGGCTCGATTTGAAACATATTCCCAACATAGACACACTTTTTTTGTTCGAAAAATATACACGTTGGAGAGACGCTGGTTTTGACAGCGTCTCCCAACCGAACCTGATATTTTTTTTATTTCCCACGTGTAAGAGACGCTGACAAAACCAACGTCTCTTACACGTAAACTTTTTTTTTAAAATTTTTTGTTTGCATAAGACGCTGGCTTTACCAGCGCCTTATACAAAGCTCAAGTTTCATTTTTTTCAAATCTTTTTTTTATATATATACACATTATTGCATTAGACTTACGCGGGTTCGGATGGTTCGTATGGGCTCGTTTGGAATCGAAATCGATCAAGATCAGTTTCGTTGGGTTCATATTGATCCCAAGTTTCACCAGATATGTCTCTCGTCGTCTGATATGGAGGAACGGATTTGTAAATCTCCCTTTATAGTAGAAGGTATGTACGAGACTTATGTGTGTTCAGATGGCTCGTATGGGCTCGTTTGAAATCAGAATCGATCAAGACCAATTTCGTTGGGTCCGTATTGATCCCAACTTTCACCAGATATGTCTCTCATTGTTTGATATGGAGGAATGAATTTTTAAATCTCCATTTATAGTAGAAGGTACGCACGAGGCTTACGTGTGTTCGGATGGCTCGTATTGGGCCGTTCAGAATCGGAATCGAGCTAGAGACATATTTGGTGAAAGTTGGGAGCAATACGAACCCAACGAAACTGGTCTTGATCAATTCCGATTCCAAACGAGCCCATACGAACCATCCGAACCATCCGAACCCGCATAAGTCTAATGCAATAATGTATATATATATATAAAAGATTTGAAAAAAAATGAATCTTGAGCTTTGTATAAGGCGTTGGTAAAACCAGCGTCTTCTGCAAACAAATTTTTAAAAAACCAGCGTCTCTTACACGTGGGAAATAAAAAAATACCAGGTTCGGTTGAGAGTCGTTGTCAAAACCGGCATCTCTCCAACGTGTATATTTTCCGAACCAAAAAATTGTGTCTATGTTGGGAATATGTTTCAAATCGAGCCTATAACGGGAATTTTTTTTTTACAAAAAGCCCATTTCAGAAGAAAAAAATTCCAATTTGTATCTCGTAGAAAACAGGTTCCTACAATCTTAATTCTGAATTTTTTTTACCTACGTTTCTACGACTAATAAATTTGTTTTTTGAGTAAACAGGTTAATGCGGAAATGGTGAAATATTGTTCTCGTTTTTTGTATGGAAAGCTCCGGAAAAAATTATTAATTTAATTCGAGAATTAATCTTTTCTGTTTAATTATAATCAGCATTTAATCTAAATTGATTAAATCAAACTCGGAAATTTAATATAGATTATTTTATTAAATCGGAAATAATTATTTTATTTCATATTTATTCATTTTTGCATTTGTTCAGATATGTTTCAAATTTGTTTTGTCCTAGATTTTGGAAAAATGACTAATGAAAACGACAACGTTAATGCTTCTTCTGGAAGTAAGAGTAGTAAGTCGACACTTCAAATTCAGTTTGGAGATGGTCTGCCACCAGTGACTCTGTATCAGGATCAGGCTCAGATTACTGATAAGATTTCGTTCAATGACGAGCCTCCGGGCGTACCGAAACCGGTTGTACAGTCTCAAACAAGCCATCATATGGACTTGTCAGATGTGAAAATGCCCCATGTGAGGGTACTAGAAAGGCCGTGAATGGCGAAGTTGTCTAGTGCATATCACGTTGGGGTTCTGTCCGACAAGTTTGATGGGAGGGGATTCAAAATATGGTTTAAGAAGATGCATTTCTACCTGAGCACGGTGAATCTGGACAAATTTCTGACGGAGGAGAAACCTATCTTCTTGCCTGATAACACTGATGTCCTTTACGACTTGGTCAAAGGGGACTATGTGTGTAGAAGCTATGTGAAGGGCCACGGGATTGACTCGTTGTACAAAGTATATTGCAACCACAGAACCACCAAGGAATTGTGGGAAGCTCTGATCAAGAAGTACAAGACTCAAGATGTTGGCACAAAGAAAGCGGAAGTAGCAAAGTTCTTGACTACAAGATGGTAGATTCAAGCCTTTCATGGATAAAGTTGAAGAGTTGCAGCTGATCGTACATGAGATCATCTCTGAAGGCATGAGCATCTGTGAGACGTTCCAAGTAGGTCTTTCATTGAGAAGCTTCCTCCATCGTGGGAACAATTCAAGGTCTACTTGTTGCTCAAGCAAAAGGCAATTAGAGTTGAGGATTTGGTTGTGAGGCTTCGGGTTGAGGAAAGCAACAAGAAGGCAAATGGAGATGAACTTTCAAACAACGCAAATCTGACAGAGCATCAGGACAGGGGGAAGAAAATGAAGTTTCAACCTCGGAACTCCAACAACTTCAAGAAGCAGCAAGTTAAGAAGTTCAGTGGGAAATGCCACAAGTGCAACAAGATTGGACACAAGGCGGGTGAGTGTCGGAGCAAGGAAGGACAAAGACAAGTCCCACGCCAACCTAGTTGAAGGCACGCTCATAGAGGCTGATTTGTGTGCGACAATAACTGAATTGAACATGGTTGATAGCAATCCAAAGGAGTGATGGTATGACAGGGGTGCCACTAGGCACATATGCTCGGATAAGGGTATTTTTACGACATATCAGAAGAGAAACATGAAGGAACAACTCTTTATGGGAAACTTTGTCACTTCTAAGGTTGAAGGTCATGGGAAGATCGTTTTGAAGATGACTTCTGAGAAGGATTTGACACTGAACAACGTCCTTCATGTGTCGGACATTCGCAAGAACCTGATTTTGGGAACTCTTCTCTCCAAGAACTGGTTCATGGTCAAGTTTGTGTCCGAGAAACTGGTTCTCTCCAAACACGGGGTTTATGTGAGAAAGGGTTATGTTAAGGATGAACTAATCAAAATGAATATAATGACATTCCTCCCAAAAACTATTGTAACCAATGCTTCAATGAATAAGAATAATCTTATTGCTTATGTCGTTGTATATTAGTATTAATTTGCCTATAAATATATAAGATGTACAAATCATGCCAAAACGTACTCACACTCTTAGACTTGTCAAAAGCTGACCCAACCTGACCCGAAAAACTCAACCCAACTCGAAAAACTCAACCCAACTCGAAAACTCATGAAACCCGTTGGGTTCAAACCCGAGCTGACCCGAGACCCGTTGGGTCAAACCCGGACCAACCCGAACTTCTCGAAATTCGGCGAGGGACCCACTTTTCACATATTTTATTTCTTTTAAATTAAAAAATAACAATGTATTTTTTCAAATAATAATAATATAATAATATTTTATTATAAAATATTGTTTAAATTTTATTTTCTTTATTACAATTAAAAAATCAAAAATTTAAAACCTGCTAAGTTGACCCGAACCCGAACCCGACCTACCCAACAATTTTATCGACCGGTTTGACCCGAACCCGATTGAACTAAACCCGAATCCGACCCGTTCGACCTATTTGCTCGGTCTACTCTTCACTCATTTCTCTTATCGCTCTCATTTTCAAGTTTTTTCCCACATTTCGCAAATTTCACCTTGAATCCAAACCATGGTAATTTTCCATTTAACTTTGAACATTTGTCATTACAACCATATGGCCCGTATAATGTGGGATATTAAATAAGTATTTTCTGTCAAGATTCTGAAACTCCATTTGGATCATTTCAAGTTTTAGCACAGAACCCGAAAATCAAGATGACTCAGAGTATAGTGGTCGTGGTCGTGCTACTCCTGATGGTGACTCCGCGAAACTCCCCAAATGCATCTGGAATGAAAAAGATGATACGCGTCTTCCGGAATAATGAAAGAAATATGTTTCAATTCCTATCTTGTAATGCATGTCTTACTTTATTTCTTGCAATTTCATCTTGGAATGCATGTTAACATCTTGTAATGCAATTGTTTAAGTATGCTTAACGTTTATGTATGATATATGTCCTATGGTGAATGCTTATGTATACTATTTTGAATTTCAAACTTTTCGGAGATTTTGAACGCTTAAGTTACTCCTTAAGTTACTAATATTAACATTAGGTATAGTCGAGCTACTATTAAACATAGTCAATTTTAAAGCAAAGATGTTCACATCCTTGTTAGCAAGAAAATCGTCGGCTTGATTATCCTCCCTGAAACAATGTTGAAATTGGAAAAAAGTAATGTTTTGAAGTAATTTTTGACAGTCAGAAATAATTGTGGAAATAGTCCATGGAATTTTCCATTGTTGTTTAATAGAGTTTATAACTGTAAGGTTATCGCCTTCAAAAATAACGTTATTAAGGCAAAACAAATAATACACAAACACAACATTTTGAGAAGTACTCCCTCTGTCCCTTTTTGATAGTCCCTTTGTGTACTTTGCACATTAATTAAGGCAAAATCTGATTGAGAAAGAAGTGATGATTACATTTGTAAATGTGTCCAAACCCATTTTTAAACCAATGAAAAGCATTATTACATTTTTAAGAGCCAATCAGATGGCTTTATTACTTATACACGGATTGCCAACAAAACTGCAAAATCTGGGGACTAAAATACCCCTTAAGCAAACCAGATACAATTTTCAGTCTATAAATACATCAACCCACAATTTATACAAGCATTTACTGCTAAACTGAAAACACATAAAGAAAAACAGGGAAGAGAGCATCACTGTCTGAGGAGAATGGCTTCAGCATTCAATTTGAATGATCTTCCACCTCTTGATGATGATGGTTTAAATACTGAGGGGCTAGGGGACATAGGAGAGGAACCTAGATTTCTTTTTTATCTGAACCAGACGCCACCATCATCAGAAGCAGAAGATCATGGAGAGGCATCACAGCATCATCAACCAACTCCCAGACTCAGCAGTTCGAAGAAGTTGCATATTCTCAGTCATCTTCTAACCAAACTGGACAAGGGGAGACTTCCATATGGAGCAGTGAAGGAAGCTGCAGAGTTGTTCAAGGTAACAAGAAAAACAATTAGTAGAATCTGGAGAGCAGCCAAGCAACAACTACAAGAAACTCAAACCTTCAATGTCAGCACAAGATATCATAATGCTGGTAGGAAGAGAACTGAAGTTGATCAAGCAGCAATAACAACACTTAGCATGGGGGACAGAACATGCCTCAGAGACTTAGCAAGCAAGCTCAACATTCCCAAGTCAGTATGTCATAGAATGATCAAGCAAAAGATAATAAAGCCACACTCAAATGCATTACATCCTGGATTGACTGAAGCACACAAGATCAAAAGGATGGACTGGATTCTCAATCTAATATCAGGGGACACAGTGCTGGAAAAGACAGGTTATCATCCAATGTATGATTTTGTGCATATTGATGAAAAATGGTTCTTCCTTACAAAGAAGACACAAAGAGTATATCTAGCACAAAATGAAAGAGGCATGTACAGAGCTGCTAGTTCAAGTAAGTTCATTCCTAAGGTCATGTTTATGGCAGCAGTTGCAAGGCCTAGATTCAATTCAGATGGAGAATGTACTTTTGATGGAAAGATTGGTATATTTCCATTCACATATCAAGAAGCAGCTAAAAGAAAATCAGTAAAGAGACCAAAGGGGACAATGGTAACAAAGCTTGTTGAGACAATTAACAAGCAAGTTACACGCAGAATGCTTATTGATCAACTAATACCAGCAATCAAAGCTAAATGGCCAGAAGGAGCACAAAGAGTCATATACATCCAACAAGACAATGCAAGACCTCACATCAATCAACAAGATCCAGAATGGCAAGAGGTACACAAACAAGATGGTTTCACATTTATTCTAATTCAGCAACCAGCTAATAGTCCTGATTTAAATATCTTAGACCTAGGATTTTTTAGGAGCATACAGTCACTGATGCACAAAAAAATGCCAAAAAATGTTGATGAAATGTTACAAGCAGTTTACAATGCTTTTTATGAGTTGGATGCCACTACCCTAAGAGATGTTTGGATTACTCTTCAATATGTTATGAACCAAGTTTTAGGAGTCAAAGGGGGTAATGATTATGATATGCCTCATGTTAACAAGAAGAAGTTAAGGGCACAAGGTCAGTTACCAGAAATTATTAAGACACCTACTTGGGCTGTTATGGAAGCATGGGACATTGTTCATGGGGATTCAGATGAGTCAGAGAGCCAAGCAAATGATGAAACAGAGACTCAAGCAAATGATGAAACAGAGACTCAAGCAAATCATGGGGATTTAGATAATTTCATAGTAATGTAAGGTAAGGTATCATAGCCTAACTGGTTTTTGGGTTTAGCCAAGACTATATGACAAGTGTAAGCATGTGTAGGCCTAGCTGTTTTTTGTAAGCATGCTTACACTAGTCATATTTTTGTAACCAAACAGATTATGTGATGATGAATATTGGTGGTTAAGGCAACATACATAAGATCCAACTATACATTTATTAAGGCAACATAATGGTCTCAGGTGTCCCCATGGTCGTCATTGATTCTGTTGTAAGTTAATCCTATACCTTAAACATTCCAGATAGGCATCAATCAGTTTTCACATCTAGACATTACTATGGCACATCCAGGTAGTGATACTAAGGGCTTACATCTCAGCATAGACATTTTCATCATTAATAACTTATAACAGATGTCCCCATTCCCTCATTGATGTGAAGCCCCTAAACACTAACCTAAACATTCCAGATAGGCATCAATCTAGACATTATATACTGTGTTCCTATGGCACATAAAAGGCATAGAATTGAACTTAATCTCAGACCATGAGGGCACAAATTTCATCATTGACACTTTCAGAGATAAGGCAACTAGGATCAATATGCACAATGCTTAACTCAACAGAGAGCCAATATGCATCAACACATAAGACAGGGTCACAATTCATCATCAACAGAAGGTAGTCCCAATGTGCATCAATACATAATCAGTTCATCATCAACAGATGAACCAACCAAACAGTTTGTCAAAGTTCAACACCAACAGTTGAACCAATCTAGACCCAAGCAAATATACAGATACCATAATATACCAAAATATACAGATACCATAATATACCAAAATATACAGATACCATAATATACCAAAATATACATCCAGCAAAATATACATATTCCATAATCTGTTAAAATCCATCAGCAAAAAACAGATTCTATAATCTGTCAATCCACCAGCAAAAACCAAGTACCAAGTTCAAGTCCATAACAATCCATGTTCATCACAGTTGATAAGTTAAAAGAGAGAGAGAGAGAGAGAGAGAGAGATAACAGAGCCGCCCAGGGGACTTAGCTAGATTTCGAGGGAATTGGAGTCACAGACAGAGGACTCGTCGGGGATGATGATCAACTCTGGGGAGAGAGGAGCAACTATCTCCGGTGTCGGCATATCTACAGCGTCGGACGTCTCCGGGGACTGCATCTCCAGTTCTATCGTCGGGGTGTCCGGGATCACAATGATCTCTCTGGGACGGGACAAGGCTTCATTCTCCGAGAGCTCAGGGGCTTCACAGGCCATCTCCACCGATTCCTTCTTCTGCTCCGGTGACCACTTCAGGTGCTCCGGGGTCTCCTCCGGCGGGACAAAACTCCAAGTGTGCTCGCCGACACAGTCCAGCCCCCAGTTACAAGGCGGGGACAGCGAGCACCCCTCCCTAGGGGTTACAGTGGCCGACGGATCCGAATCTTTGAAGATTTCATCAAGATCGGCATCGGTATCTCCATGTTCAGAGAGAAGTGGGGAAGTGGGATCCAGGGAACTCGGATCGGAGACAGTAATGGACCTCCGACCACAAGCCATGGAAGGGGTGCCGCTTTTAGTGAAGCTTTGCGATGGGCGGGTGTTGGTGGAGCTATCCATCGGAGGAGACGAGAGGAAGCAGTGAGGTTAGGGTTAGGGTTTCGGGAGAGAGAGGTAGGAGGAGGCGGTGGAAATGAGAGAAAATGAGGGCAGATGAGTATATATGGGTGTGGATTTGGGCTTGATTTGGGCTCCGTTTTTGGGCTGTGTTTTTGGGCTAGATTAGTTCGGTTTTGGGTTTAATTAGGTAGCAGATGGGTTTAATTAGGTTTAATTAAACCGGATTATAGAGAAAAAAATGGGTTTATTACAAATTTTAGAGGTTAATAAGAAAATGGGTTATGTGATAATGGAAGAAATTTAATGGAGTTTTGGGTGGTTGATGAAGTTAATGGTGAAATATTATATGGAGAAGATGATGTAGACGGTTGATTTGATTGATAAAGTGATATTAGAATATGAATAAAATAAATTGAATAAGGGTATAATGGGAAGGAATTTATGGATATAAATGGAAATGGGACTAACAAAAGGGGACGCCCAAAACGGAAACGGGACTATCATTTAGGGACGGAGGGAGTAATAATGATACACAAACACAACATTGTCATATGAAGTTGTAGCTTTTGCAGATTTGACATGTGACAATGGTTGGAAGATGAATACTTTTCAGAGATTTTAAAATTTAAATTTCTATATTTAAGTTTTAGCTTTTGCAAATATAAATTTTGTAATTTACTTCTGTTTATATTGATAAGTTGTACTCCCTCCGTCCCTTTTCTTTCTTCCCGTTTCCGTTTTGGGCGTCGCCTTGAGTTTTTCCTATTTCTTTTTCAATCCATTAATTTCTTTCCATTATACCCTTATTCTATTTATTTTATTCATATCTCTTACAACACTTTATCAATCAAATCAACCATCTATATCATCTTCTCCATTTAATTTTCACCATTAAAATCATCAACAACCTTCATCTCCATTAAATTACTTCCATTTTTACTTAACCAATTTCTTAATTAATCATAACAAAGCCTAAGATTTTTGTATTAAAACCATAATTAACCCACTAATCTACCTAATTCGGATTAACCCAACCCAGATAAACCTAATCTAGCCCAAAACCCAACCCAACAATCTAACCCTAATCCACCCGATAAAACCCTTACCTGCTCTCTTTCTCATTCTTAATCTCTTTCTCGCCTCTTTCTCTGAAAACCCTAGATCTCTTCATTTCTTCCAATGGACTCCTCTACCAATACCCGACCATCTCAGAGCTTCACCGAGAGCGGAACACCTCCGTTGTCCACTGGACGGGTGTCCGTTTCTGTCTCGAATCCGAGCTCCCCTTTCTCTGTTGATCCTCAATCTCCATCCATCTCCGAAAACCTCATCAACAACGACTCTGAAGAAGCTTTGAATCTCTTTTTCAAAGATTCCACAGATGTCGAACCCTCTGCCACAAAGAGTCGATCCGGTTGCTCGTTGTCCTCGCCCTGCATTTGGGGTCCAGAATGTGTTGGAGATCATACCTGGAGCCACGTCCCGTCCGAGGAGATCAACATCAACATGCTTTGGTCTTCGGAGCAGAAGAAGGAGTCCATGGAGATGAAGTGGTCGCCAAAGCTCTATGAAAACGAGGCCTTGTCTCGTCCCCGGGAGATCATCGTGATCCCAGACACTCCGATGCCAGAGGTGTCGTTTGACGTGGACATGCCGACGCCGGAGCTCATTGTCATCCCCGACTCTCCTTCTGTCTCTGCCTCCCCCTCCCGCTCGGACACAATATAGCTAACTCCCTCTTTTGAAGGCTATATTTTTTGGGAATTCTGTTATTATGGACTTTGGTTGTTGTTTTGCTTATTTATTGTGGACTCTATTATTATGAACCGTGGACTTTGTTATATTTTGGGTTTTACTGGATATTTTCTTGGAATTATGTTGAATATCTGAGTTGAGGATGAGTTCCTCTATGCTGAATCTGTTGAGTTGACCCTGAGTTCCTCTCTGTTGCATTTATATTAAGTTGAGGATGAGTTCCTCTCTGCTGAATCTGTTGTGTTGAGGACGAGTTCCTCTCTGTTGCATTTATGTTGACATGAGCATGAATATCTGTTGAGTTGAGTTTAATGTTGTTGGCTCTATGTTGACATGAGCATGAAACCTGACTGTTGTTGGCCCTGTGTTACAATCACGAGTTAGTCCTTGACTTTGTCCCTCTGTTGAGTTTAGTTGAATGTTGTTGGCCCTGTGTTAGCTGAGTTAGTCCCTCACTTAATGTCCCTCCATTTTTTTTTCTTTTATCAATGATGAGTTCTTATAAACTGAGACACAATTCTTCTGATATTCTCATTTGCTTTACATACTCCAGGAAATCAGTCAACACTGTCACTCTAGCACGCCATTGTACTGCTAAGGAAATCTTAACATTACACTAGGAATCCAGTGACAGTTTTGACTGAATGAGGCCTAGTGTGTAATCCATTTGGAGATTAGGATTGTGTCTATGATGGTATATGGACACTTGAGATTTTTTTTAATCAATGATGAATCCTTTTAAACTGAGATGCAATTCTTGTAAAATATCTCAATTGCTTTACATACTCCAGGAAACCAGGAAAAAACTGTCACTCTGGCACACCATTGTAATGCTAAGGCAATCTTAGCATTACTCTAGGAAGCCAGTGACAGTTTTGACTGAATGAGGCCTAGTGTGTAATCCCTCTGGAGATTAGGATTGTGTCTATGATGGTATAGGGACACCTGAGATTATTTTTTTTTAATCAATGACGAATCCTTCTAAACTGAGATGCAATTCTTGTAAGATATCTCAATTGCTTTACATACTCCAGGAAAGCAGGAAAAATTATCACTCTGGCACGCCATTGTAATGCTAAGGCAATCTTAGCATTACTCTAGGAAGCCAGTGACAATTTTGACTGAATGAGGCCTAGTGTGTAATCCCTCTGGAGATTAGGATTGTGTCTATGATGGTATAGGGACACCTGAGATTAATTTTTTTTAATCAATGACGAATCCTTCTAAACTGAGATGCAATTCTTGTAAGATATCTCAATTGCTTTACATACTCCAGGAAAGCAGGAAAAATTATCACTCTGGCACGCCATTGTAATGCTAAGGCAATCTTAGCATTACTCTAGGAAGCCAGTGACAGTTTTGACTGAATGAGGCCAAGTATGTAAAGTTTTTGGAGATGGGATTGTTTCTATGATGGCTAAGGGGACACCTGGGATTTTTTTTCAACAACCATAATAAAAAAAGTTCCTTCCTGATATTCATTTGCTTGGCTTACAAAAATATGAATTTGTAAGCATCCTTACAAAAACTAGTCTATGAATGCTTACAGTGGTCATACTGTCTTAGCTAAACCCAAAAAAAATCATTACCCTATGCTTGCTGTCTTTACATGATTATGTAGTCCCCCAAATCATCTTGGTTGTCTCTCAGATTTTGTGCTTCACTGCCCCCTTCTGCATTTGCTTGTCTGTGTTCCAAATCATTTGCTTCACTGTCTCCTTCATCATTTGATTGGTTGTCTCCTTCATAATTTGTTTGTTTGTCTCCTTCATCATTTGCTTCACTGTCCCCATGAACTAGCTCCCATGCTTGTATGACAACCCAAGTTGTTGCTTTGACTATCTCTGGTAGAAGTCCTTGTGCCCTCAGTTTGTTTTTGTTAACATGTGGAATATCATAGTCATTCCCTCCTTTTACTTGTAAGATTTGATTCATTACATGTTGAGGTGTAATCCAAACATCTCTTAGATTAGTGGGTTCCAACTCATTAAATGCATCAAAAACTGCTTCTAGCATGTTGTCAATATCTTTTGGCATTTTCTTGTGCATAAGTGATTGTATGCTTCTAAAAAATCCTAGGTCTAATATGTTTAGATCATGACTGTTAGCTGGTTGTTGAATTAAAATAAAAGTAAAGCCATCTTGTTTGTGTACCTCTTGCCATTTTGGATCTTGTTGAGTAATATGTGGCCTTGCATTGTCTTGTTGTATGTAAATGACTCTCTGTCCTCCTTCTGGCCATTTAACCTTGATTGCTGGTATGATCTGGTCAACCAACATTCTTCTAGTAACTTGCTTGTTAATTGACTCCACAAGCTTTGTGATAATTGTCCCTTTTGGTCTCTTTACTGAATTTCTCTTAGCTGGTTCTTTGTACGTGAATGGAAAGATACCAATCTTTCCATCAAATGTGCATTCTCCATCTGTGTTGAACCTTGGCCTTGCTACTGCTGCCATAAACATAACCTTAGGAATGAACTTACTTGAACTAGCAGCCCCATGCATACATGCCTCTTTCATGTTTTGCTAGATAAACTCTTTGTGTCTTCTTTGAAGGAAAGAACCATTTCTCATCAATATGCACGAAATCATACATTGGATGATAATCTGTTTTTTCATACACTGTGTTGCCTGTGATTAGATTCAGAATCCACTCCATCCTTGTCAGCTTGTGTGCTTCCCTCAATCCAGAATGTAGTGTATTTGTATGTGACCTTATTTGATTGCTCTTGATCATTCTATGACATACTGTTTTGGGAATACCTAGTTTGCTTGCTAAGTCTCTTATGCATGTTCTGTCCCCCATGCTAAGTGCTGATATTGCTTCTTGATCCACTTGAGTTCTCTTCCTTCCTCCATTATGAAACCTTGTGGCGACATTGTAGCATTGATTTGCTTGTTTTTGTTTCTTGGCTATACCCCAGATACTACTAACTGTTCTTGTTGACACCTTGAACAATGCATTTTCTGAGTGAGAAGTTGCATTTTGGAAGTGAACCCTCTGAAATTCTGGTGAGGAGAAGAATGAGAAGTTGCATTTTCTGAGAACTGCTGAGCCTAGGAGTTGGTGGTTCATGATGTTGGGCTGCCTGTCCATGAACCTCTGGTTCTGATGTTGTTGGCTCCTGGTTTAGATCGAAATCAAATTCAGGTTCTGCTCCTAGACTGGAGGTTTTCTTGATCCACTTGGATTTTATTTCCTATGCATTGTTTTGTGCAATAGTTTTCTTAATATCTGTGTAAAGGACACACTAGGAAGAAAGAAAAGGGACATGGAGTAAATTGTACTCCCTCCGTCCCAAAATGTTAGTCTCATTGTACAAAAATATATTGGATTACGGCAAATAATGAAAAATAGATAACTGCATTGGAAATGATGAATGTAAAATATTAAAATAATTCATTAACCAATGAGAGAATAGTTTATAAATGAAAAGTACATAAGTGCATTGAAAATGATGAATGTAAAATATTAACATAATATGAGTAAGGGTATAATTGGAAGAAGTTTATGGACAAAAATGAAAATAAGACTAACATTTTGAGACACCCGAAAAGGAAAACAAGACTCACATTTTGGAACGGAGGGAGTAGTGTTCTTTAGCATAGCTATGTATCGCATGGTTTTTTCAAATATATATACGTATGATATTAATTTTCCTTATTTCTTGTAGTTAATCTTGACTTTATATCTTCACTACATAATAAGTCAAAATAGTTTTTTAATTAAATTAACTATATTTAATATACTTATTTAATATAAAAAATAATTTTATTATATCATTTCAACCAAATAACTAAACTTATAACACAAAACCCTCCAAAAAAAAAACCCAATAAAATTATTAAAAATGATCAAGGAAAGTCATCTCGACCGTTTAGCCCAACTTTAATTTACCAAAAAAAACCCAATAAAACTTACGAGTATAACTAAACTTATAAAATTATTACTAAACTTTAATTTATCAAAACCGTTTAGCTCTAATATCTCTAATTTTCTTGCTTATCCAAACACCACGCTCCTTTGTAATTTTATAATCGTTCTGCTTTCGATTTCACGTGGCAAAAGTGCACCCTTGCCAAATGATATACTACCGGTTAGCCCAACTTTAATTTATCAAATTCAAATTTGGAGTATCAAGGAAGTCATCTCGACCGTTCGTTCGTTGATTTAACCGACACGTGTCACACGGTCAGCGCGAATACATTGTTCATCTGTACACAAACGCGTGTGGTACACTTTTCCATTTATACCCGTCAGAGCGGGAGAACTGAGATTTACTGTTCCCGAAAAGTAGTACTGTTAATTCGACCGCCAATTCAAAAAAATTCAAATCCAAGAAGTCGGAAGGTCTCTCCGATTAACTACAACGACGATTCGTCGACCTCGATCTGCCCTATTCTATTTCTACATGATCTCTTTGTAATCTCAAACTCAGTTTTGTTCTGATATCTGATTTGGAAAGTCTATTACCCTGGATTTCAGAGATGGATTTTCACACTCTGAAAAGGAAGGAGCTTCAAGCGCTGTGCAAGAAGCACAAAATCCCTGCAAATCTCACGAATGTTGCCATGGCGGATAGTCTTGCTGCACTTCTCAAGGTAATTTGTATTTCCCTCTTTCCGTTTGTTAAGCGATGAACAATTACGAATTCTTATTCCGTGTTCCAGTTCGTGAAAATTTTGAAAAGTGTGTTTTTTGTTCGGTTTCTTTCACTGTGTAAAAATAAAATTAGACTGATGATAAGAAGCCCAAGGAACAACCAGTGAAACCATGTTTAAAGAACTTGGATGTTTTGTGTGCGGTTGATGAGGAATTCCGTGAGGATAAAGAGGCCAAAAAAGTTAGGTTCAGCCCCCAAAACCAAACGTTTGAGTTCGAAAAAACAAACCCGAGAGAAATGAGGTTGGCTGTTAGAAGGCGAAAATCCATGGTGATGGGTGATGATAAAATTGCCAAAGAAGAAAAAATTTCAGCACAGCTAAAGGAGAAAGGAAATGCTAGGGTTACACGTAGCATTTTGAGTAAAACAGTTTCACCTGCAGAAGATGCTTGTGCTGCTGATTGCCAAGAGAGAAGACCCGAAACTCGCAACACTCGACAGCATAAGAGGAGTGGAGTAGTAGCTGAAACAGTTTCAGCTACAGAGGTTTCTTCTATGTCTGATCAGTGCCAGAATAGAAGATCAAAACGAGTTGCCATGAAAAGAGTTGAGATAGAAAAAACAAGAAAACAAGAAAACTCGAGGGGAGAGTTGAATGAGAAGAGATCAGGTGTTGTGGCTCAGGAAAAAAGAGTTTCATTGAGGAATAAACAACCAAAAAAGCAAGAAAATTCAACACTCCCTAAAAAGTCAGATGAGCAGAAAAGGTGTGTTGGCAAGAGGAAGGTGTCATCAATAAAACACGCCGAGGAGTTGCAAACTGATCCATTGCCAAAATCTGTTGATTTGGAGGATATTTTTGAGGCTGAGAATCTAGTGAATTCTGTTTGTGAGGCTGCTGATTTACAAAATATGCTCTGCAATGATTCCGGTGCTGTTGAGGATAATGAAGGTCCACAACTTTCCATCTGTATTTTCAATTTGTAGTACCTAGAAATATCATCTAAGCTTACTAATTATACTAATGTTGTATCATTCACAGGCAAACGTCAACGCTTGCATCAATCTATATCACCAAATCTGTTGCAGGAGGAATGTAAATTTAAGAAGGCTACAGAAGGATCATGTGAAACAAGTGCTGAGATCAAAGAAGTTGCTGAAGGGAAAGCTATGTTGACCAATGAAAGCAGCAGTGAGATAGTTGTACCAACAAAGCAACCTGAGAATTTTATATTCTCTTCAGGTGGGGAAAAAGCAGATGCAGACGAGAGCATGGCAGGAACTGACAAGGAAAAAGAATGCAAAGCAGAATTCCTCAATGGGGATTCATCAGAAGATGCAGAGATTGTCTTGCTTCCTTCTAGTGGAATTAAAACTTCTCCTAAGAGTGCAGAGATGGTGTCGCCTTCTTCTAGTGGATTTAAGACTTTTCCACAGAGTGTTATTGCAACAGTACTAAGAAGTTGTACCAAAGATAGCAAAACTGAGCTAGAAATCTCTGCTTCAGAGGATGACATCTGTGCTCAAAGTGTTCCTTCTTTAACTAGCACCTTCACTGAACCCGTAATTCAAGGTAAAGTATAGTCTCTTTTGCAATGTTTTTTTTCGGTTCTGTATTCATAGTTATTGCAGCAAAAAATCATATTCTGAAAATTTCTTGACTGACTATTGTGTGCTTAGGCATATGTCAGACACATCATGAAACTGTTATTTCAAGGTCAATGATTGTTGATTGTGAGCCTAATAATGAAGAAGTATCCCCAATCAAGAGCACTGAATTGGAAGATCGATGTGATGCGACTGCAACCATCTCGGTTAATGAACAATTGATCTGGACAAACAGCGTTGTGGACTCTGCTACACCAAAGGAAGAAGGCATCATCCCTGATTTCCACAACCTAGAGGGTCAAGTTTACAGAGATGACATGGCTGATGTGAAATTTTACCCAAACATCGATAAATTTCAGTCAATGGTGCTTAAACTTCCCAATGCACCACAAACAAGTACTATGGAGTCAAATGTGGCTGTAGATTCTGAATCTGACAAATGCATGGACCATCTTGGTACTCATGATTGTGAGCACTTTATGATTAAATTTTCTTTGCTGTTTGCATACTTAAGTTTTGTCTGCTAAATGATTTTCTTATGATTATGATTTAAATGGTTGCAGCTGCTATTAGCAAAAGTAAACAGTTTAGCTTCTGAATAAATTTGTATCTTACTGAACTCTTATGCTTACAACAGGTAAAAATGTAGAATATGATCAGGACGCTCAAGGAGTGACTAGAGCAGCAACGATTGATGAAAAAATTGATAGTTCAGTAGGCATGGACACATCCATCTATGACAACCTCAATGTTCTTGAGGTTGAAAGTAATTCACAGACTATCCATGACGAGGCAAATGTTGTGATCAGCAATGTTCTTGAGGGGAAGGATTTGATAGATATTTCTAATGTTCAACTGAATGATAATGATGAAATCAGTGAAAGATCTGAATATCCTGCTGATTCTGATATAAACCAGGAGAAGGGACTTGAGGATGAAACTATTTCAAAGACCATCACTGAGGCAAATGGTATTGAAGCAGAAAATGACAGTGCTTTGGTCAACAATGTACCTGAAGAGAGGGATATGATAGATGTTTCCGATGCTCATCCGAATGAAAATCAAGATGCAGTTTTTGCTGATCAACATTTGGAAAAAGGTAACAATTTGGTACTCTAGCCTAGACTAGTATGTTAGATTATTTCTTACCGTTAACATAGATTGGTGGGAAGTGTTAATAGTAGCAGTGAACAATTCAATTCTGAAGGACTCATTAAAAAAACATTTCTGAAGGACTTGTAACCAAGTATAAAGTCTTTTGCTTAACATCAGATAACATAATGGGATTTATCCCGGAAGCTGAAGGAGCCACTCCACCTGCAATGGTTGATGAACGATATGAAGGAATTAAGAATTTAGGTATGGACAGCACAGACGATACTGCTGGCTGCGAGAGAACCCCCAAACAGGAACTTGAAAAGGCAAATAATTCACAATTGACTTCTGGTGGGAAATCATATGGTATTGCAACACTGTTGCAACACTGTTTCAGCTCGAGCAATGAACAAGATCAATTGACCTTGACAAACAGCACTGTGCACTCTGCAACACCACAGGAATTACAAGGCATCATGCCTGCTGACTTATGCAACCTAGAGGGTCAAATTTCAAGACATGACATCTCTGATGTGGAATCTTATCCAAGTCTCAAATTTCAAGACATGACATCTATGATATCAGATGAGCTTTTAGGGTGTAAAACTGACAAATGCATAGGCGGTTTTGACACTAATGACTGTAAGCACCTGATAACTAGATTGTCTTTTCTGCTTTTGTACCTAGTTTAGTTTTTTAAATGATTTTCTCTGAAAACTTTCACTGGTTCTAGTTGCAATTAGCATTAGCAAACAATCTAATGTCAAATGATGTGTGAATAATTGAGTTTCTTTTTTTTTACAGCAGGTGAAAATGTGGGGTATGAAGACGACACTGTAGAACTTACTTTAACACCAGCGGTTGCTGAAAATATGGAAACATCAGAAGGCCCTTACAGCTGCATCAGGGACATGTATGGATATCCTGCTGATGTCGAGATGAGCCAAAAGCAAGGAACCGAGGAGGAAACTAATTCACAGACTCCCCATAAAGAGACTGGTGGCATTCATGCAGAAAAAGATATTGTATTGACCATCAGTGAACTTGACGGCTGGAATAGGACAGATGAATCAGTTTTTCAGCTAAATGACAATCATGAAGATGTTACGGCTAATGAAAATCTGGAAGTTCACTTGGAAAAAGGAGTTACTTCAACACAAAAGGTGGTTGAAAATATCGAAAGATCCGCAGGCTTTCACATTTGCATCAAGAACAGGTTTCAATGTCTCTCTGAGATCGAGATGGACCTCGAACAAGACCTACTTGAGGAAACTAATTTACAAAGTCTTCATGAAGAGACTGAGGGTAGTGATGCTGAAAAAGACAGTGCTGCGATCAGTAGTGAACTTGATGGGAGGGATATGACAGAGGTATCAGATGTTCAGCTGAACGACAATAATGAAGATGCGGTTTTGACTAATGAAATTATGGTAGTTCACTTGGAAAGAGGTAACAACTTTGTACTCTTCTTGAGCGTGAGTACTTGATAGCTAGATCCATCTTCATGCTTAAACTATTATGCAACGTGATTTTCTTACTACTATTATAAATTGGATAGAAGCACTGAACATGGAGGACTTGTAACTAATTTTGAAATTTATAATTTACAACAGGTAATATTTTTGGATATTTTCAAGAGGCTGAAGAAGCTATCCAAACTGCAAGTGTTGATGAAAGATCAGAGGGAGTGGACACTACTGACTGTGAGAGAAACTACAAGCAGGGACTTGAGGAGGCAGATAATTCAGAATTGCCTTTCACTGAAGATGAGTCATACGGTATTGCATCATTATTTCAGTCAGAGGATGCAGAAATTGACAATGACCATAATGGGAGTAATGTGATTGATGTTTTTGACATTGAATTGGACAACAATCGTAAAGAAGCAGATTTGTCTGACCCAAATATGGAAGTGAATGAGAAAAAAGGTAACAACTACACATAGCTGGTCTAAATTGATAAATTTGATGTCTAAACTAGCATATTAAGTTATTATTCTTATTATTAAGTGTTAACATAAATTTGTTGCAAGTGTTATCAGTAGCGGTGAAAAATTTAATTTCTGGAGGATTTGTAGCTAATTGAGATTCTTTAACTTACAGCAGGAAGTGTATTGAAATGGATTCAGGAGGCTGAAGAAGATACTTTAACTGCAATGATTGAGGAAAGATCAGAAGGAATTGACATTACTATTTGTGACGGCTCAGATTATACAACTGACTGTGAGAGAAGCCAAAAAAAGGAACTTGAGGAATCATACTCGACTTCTGCTGAAGAGTCGTATGGTATTGCATCACTCTTTCAGTTAGAGTATGCAGAAGATGCCACTGACTTGATAAACACTGAACTTAAAGGGTGGAATTTAAATAAAGTTTCTGACATTGAAATGGACAACAGTCTTAGTAATGAAGTTGTGGCTGATCCAAATATGGAAGTTGATGAGGGAAAAGGTAATAGCCCAATTTTTACAGTAGCTAGTTGTTTTTGTTGTTCAACTCAATCACCTTTTGTGAAATCCAGTTTCATTTAGTGCTCTCTTTTAACAAGGAACTGTGCCATTTATCTTTTTAATTGCAGAGGAAACTCGTAGGGAAACTTATGGGGTCAGTGAAAGACTGTGTAGTGTTAGTCACTCCATGGATATGCAAGAATGCGGAAGCAATTCTCAGAATACGGCTGCCTTTGTTCTTCAAGGTTCCGAGGAGAAACTGATTCAAAGTTCAGTTGACGAAGAAAAACTTAATGATGAAAGTGGAACATGTATTGACAGCAATGCAACTGGTAAGCTGATTGCTCCATCTTCAGAACAAAAAGAATCAAAAGAGGATTACATTGGGATATTTTCTTCTATTTCATGTAAACATTCTGGAAGATGCTGCTACTGAATGTCTAAACGAAAGAATGATTTTTCCCAGCGTTTTTCATTATGTGTGGTTCCACCCTGAATTTCTATTACAAACGTTTTTTTTATTTGTGTGACTTGCAGTGGCTCTTGAGATAATTACAGAGCAAACTGATCAACAAAGCAGCAATGAGAATGTCTCCTTCGCATCTGAACCTGAAAAATGTGATATACTGAACTTTTCTCATGTACTTGAAGACGAAGAAACTGAAAAAGAGAAGGCTCCACATCATCAAGAGCTAATTGTGACAAACATAGATGATCAGTGCAAGTCTGCAGGCATTTCAAAAGAGTATTTCGGTGGACTTGGTTAGTATTGGAGTTTTCTCTCTATTCATCCAGTTCCAGAACATTAAATTCTAAGTGCTTGGGTTGCATTGGAAGGATAGATTCTACTAAATGTCATAACAGAAAGAATAATTTTTCCCGGCCTTTTTTTTTGGTTTAAATGCATTGTGCACTACAATGTGTTTTCAGTATGAATTTCTATTCTTAACTTAATTAAGTGTGTGATGTGCAGCGATTCTTGAGAGGATTACAGAGGAAACAACACAACAAAGCAGCCGTGAGCCTGAAGAACATGATGACGTCAAAGGTATTATTTGGAATTGCAGTAATTTTCAACATTCATTGATAGTTGGCCCAATTATGAATCTCTACATCTGTATGAAATAATCTGCAGCCAATTCCAAGGAAGCCGAAATCCGGTCTCAGCTGGAGATGAAGCCTATGAATGATGAAGCTGAGATGAACCAGAAAAGAAGTGTCTTGATACATGGGACGCCTAGAAGGCCAATCAAGACTATTGATATGAAAGAAAACAGTAATGTTCATCTCAAGAGACAGCTGAATTTAGGCGATGCGACTGTATTGAGACCATTGGCTAAACGAAAAGCGTTGGGAGAGCTCCATAGAAGATGAGTACTGTTTTCTGAGTCTGCTGTTGTTCTTTGCATATCTCATGCGTGGTTTGAATTTGTTTATAACCTCCTTTTTCAATTATTTATTAGAATGTTTCTGTAGCCAGCCAGATAAACAAATTTGGCATAACACTAGTAGTCTATTTGATTGGGGGATAAGACGCTATTGTCGATCTACTAATCTAATGCCAAAACTCGAACACAAACTCGAAACAACAAAGAACCTTAATGAATGATGATGAAATCTTAATGATTACAACCAAACACAATGGCTATGGAAGACCATGACATCTTGAGAATGCTCTACGAAGACTTGATAACACCAATCTTATGGTGAAGATTCACATACACGAACAGTTAGGCGAGTTTAACAACAATGCATACGGGACATTCTTCCCACAAAAGCTCTCTTCTGGAGTAAAAACGATAAACGTCTGATTCAATAAACAAAGTTTGGGAGGACTTAAAACAATAAATAGGGCAAACCTTAAATATGATTCATAAGGCTGCCAAAATGTAAAAATAAACTAATTAAAAGAGTTTCCTAAAATAGCAAATGAATTAAACGAAATAATCCCGGAACAATCCCAAAACAAACAATTCTCGGAACACTAACAGGACTGTAGCCACGGGAGCGGGGAGAAAACCGTAGGCCGCGGGTGCGGTTCTTTCTAAGTAGCCGTGACCCGTCGTCACTACTACATTTCCGATTTGTTGTGGCGGTTCCATGTAGCGGTTTTATAATATGTGGCGTTTATATGTAGCGGTTTGCTTTGTGTAGCGGATATGTAGCGGTGCATGGATTTTGTGGCGACATTTGCGGCGGTTTTGTGTATGCATTAAACGGTTCACAAGAACTAATGATGATTTATGAGAGTCGTTAGCAGCGGTTTTGAGCCCTTAGGCAGCGGTTTTAACCGTTACAATAGATCAGAAATGTAGTAGTGCGTCTTCGCTCGGATCGGGTTCGTCTTTATCATTGATGGTTAATTCCGACTTTAATGATGATTTATGAGAGTCGTTAACTCTCACCCTTGCTACAGTAGTTAGATCATCTTTTATTGTAGGACGAGGCGTTCTTGAGACTTGCTTCGATGCTCGCGCATCACTATTTTATACTTCTTGGTAATGTAAACTTTGGTGAACTAGATATTCAGAACGTGGTAAGATATACAGAATGTGGTAAGTGGTGGCTTGCTTGTTATTGTAGCTTTTAAAACTAAGTAGAAGTTTAACACGGAAGCACTATGGTAGCAAAATAGTCATTGGGTGTATTTAGACCTGGGAAACGGGTCGGGCGAGTCGGGTTCTGATCAGAGTACATCGGATTTAGTATATTTCGTGTCGAGTCATTCCGGATTTAAAATTTATCGGGTCAAAACAGGTCAGGTGTGACGGGTTTATCGGGTCAAAACATCGATTGTAGGATCTGTATGTTAGTATCAAGGGAACTGTGACAAAGAATTGTCCAGTTCCTAGGCACAACGGAAGTAATATGACAAGTTATCAACGCAATTACTTAACGTGGAAACCCTAGATAACCAACTAGTTATCTTTGGATGAAAACCACCCCTCTTTCGAGGATTTGAAAGGTATACTTGTATATTCAATCAATGAGTTTAGAGATGAACGAGATTACAAAACTTATTGCTAAGTACTAACCTAGTTCCTATCAGAAACTCTAAGATGAAAATACCAGTGAACTTACTTGATGTTCTTTTGCAAGAACACTTTTCTCTTCTCTTAGTCTGATGCACTTCAAGCTTCGTCAAAATACATAAGACCTAAGAACATAAAGATGATCATATATATAGGAAGCAAGTCTGCCGTATACAGATATTCCATGAATATATTATACATCATACTTATTTCCTAATTTATAACAATCTCTATGACTTTCAAGTTAACCTAATTAACTCGAGATTTACCAAATATTACATAGACAATATTACAACCAACTCTAGCAATATCCTAACAAGGAAAAGATCTCCTACAAGATCTTCTCGTCTCGCCGCCCACACTAGGGTTAGAAGCAACACGGATGTAACGCAGTTCCTTCAGACTTCCCTTAATACTTCACCAGTCTTCAAATCTTCAATCTTTTCATCTGAAATATCAAGATTGACTATATCATAGTATATGCTAAGGTTGTCATTGTCAAAACATAGAGTAATAGTGAAAATGAACCTATTGAGGAACCAGTGTTCCTCAGGTCCCTATTCCAACAATTTCCCCCTTTTTGATGATGACACACTCGTATAAGCGTAATCACAGAGACAATAGGCAGATATGAATATGAATCTCAGGACAAAGATACTTAGACCAAAAGTTTCAAATGGTTCCCCCTTAACTTTTGAATTTTCTAACAAGTTCCCCCTAAACACGATGCCAATCCTATTGGTTCCAAGATTTCAGAGTATATTCCCCCTTTTGACATCATCGAAAAGATTTGAAGATAATATAAGGAACTGTGATGCAGAACATGAACGTGCAAGACTCACAAGGCATAGAAAAGCAAAATATTGTTATTATCATTCATGAGCCCAAAGACAACTGCGACTCATACATGCAAACACACAAAAAAGAACAGAAATCATGAAGCAGAAAGAACAACAAGAACAGAAGGATTGATGTGCTAGGGAACCCTAGAGGAAATTCTATGCCAACTACATCGGAGGAACTGCTGGAGAAACCCTATCCTCTCTTGACAGAGAGAATGTCGGCAAGCTTGACGAAGGCAAAGCTAAGGTCACGAATAACAGCCGAAATTTCCCGTAGTTCCTCAACAATCTCGGAAGAGGTCTCCTCTTGATCATCTGCAGGAGCAGGTCAAGCAGGTATATGTCTGGAGGGCCTGGACTTCTTGGAGACAGTCTCTTCCACTTTGAGACTGTTGATGTAGGAGCTATCCATCATGTGGGAGAACTGCGTCTCCTCTTTTGTTGCCGGGTAAATGTCAAGTCTCTCCAAGAGAGCCTTGATGAGTGATGGGAACGACAGAGAGTGGGATGGATGGCTATGGCTTGCCTGCATGTGATGCATGATGATCTTAGGCAGGTCAAGGATCTCCCTAGAGATGATTTTGTCCATGAAGACAGCGTCGGCAATCAGAACTGTGCTCCTCTTTTCTTGGCGAGGAACTACGTTGTTTATCAGAAACGCATGGAGCAGCTTCATGGAGAGGGAGAGGAACCTTGTGTTGAATTCCTTTAGGGAAGAGTTCCCAAACACAGTCTTGGCAAGCTCAGTCTTCTTGACAGGCCAATGCTTTTTGTGGATAGCAAAGAACCCGGTTCCTGTAGGGATCCCCAGTATGGAGGAGATCATTTCGGTGTAGATCTTTAAGAGCTTGCCTCGGATGTTGACCACGATATCCTGAGGATTCTCAACTTCTGACACAGCAACAAAGGACATGGAGGAGTAGAAAGAGCGAATTACCTCCTCATTGACGCGCTGAGGGGCTGTGAACAAGGTTTCCCAGCCTTGAGAGGAGAGGAGAGCGCAGAAAGTGGCAACCTCAGCCAACTCTGAGTTCCAGAGCTCAGGATCCACGAACAGGGGACCCAAAATTCTTCTCTCTGCGAACCCTGGTTTGAGAGAGGTGGAGGCTGTGGCGAGGGAGCTGAAGGAGGAGATGGCCGGCTTGGCAGAGCGAGTGCGGGCGAGACGGTGTTGGGCTTGGGATTTTTGGCCTGTCGACCACCGTGAGTGGTGGTCTTGGTGATGAGGGGCTCACCGTCGTCAGCCTCTTCCCTGAGGCGCTTTAGGAAAGCGTTGCCTACGCTCTCCGGTTCGGGGACACTGGGAGGATTGGAGGGATTATCCATAGAGTGGGGAGAGGAGTGCTGCTGGGATTTGGGGGGAGAGTGAGTAGAGGCGTCACTCTTGGCAGGGGAGGGTTCGGCTTTTGTGGAGCTCTCTGGAGGAGGAGGAGAATTGGCCGGAGAAGTGGGGGGAGAGATGTAAGGAATGATAGCCATGGTGATGGGGTCGGGGGAGGGAGATTTCGGTGGAGATGTGGTTTTGGTGGAAGGAAGTGGGGGTGGAAGAGGAGGAGGGGATGTCGGCTGGCTTAGTTTCCTTCGATGGAGTGTCCTTCTCCACTTGTAACATGAACAACTTAAAAAGTTCCCTCTGTTGGTCGGTGAGAACCATGGGTGTGTTCTTGGCGGCCATTTGAGAGATCGAGAGATTAGGGTTTGAGAGAGTTCAAAGTTTGAGAGGAGGCGAGAGAGAGATGAAGGCAGGGGAAGGGAAAATAGGGTATGAACATCCCTTAAATAGTTCTCACACCAAGATCATAGAGAGATCCTTCAAACGGTCATAAAAAGATCTTCCCCAATCACCGCTGATACAAACGGTAACAAAATCCCTAGTAAATCGGCCTAAGTTTCCATAATTATATCAGCCCCAACGTTCATATTTCTCAATCAATTTTAACCACAAAATCAACCATCATTACCCTGCAGCAATCGACACAAGGAACTAAGCAGAAAAAGTAATCTGTTAGGCGGCTTCGCGTGTTTCCGAGGCAGTGAAGCGTGCGACAGAGGAGAATAGAGAAGTTCCTTTCACAGTTCCGTTTCAGTAGTTGGCAAGGGAGGGTTTGGATGCATTTATATGATAGGTAATAAAATAAAAACAAGAGTACACATCCAAGCAACATAAATCAGGGAGGGCCAATTTTGACACAAACATAAACATGTTCCAGGGTGGTGCTCATAAAAACGATCATAGGAACAGTTTATGTAAGTCAAGCTAGGGAGGGTATAATCAATCTTCATTTCGACTTATATTGCGCGTTCAAATAGATCCGATTGATTATTTTGTGTTCAAAGAAGTACGATTTTGTCAATTTATTATGAATGACAGTAGAGTCCGTATATTATGCACGTCACAAAGATAATACCACATTTTGGATGACTATGACTATAGAATCAAGGATCATGTAAGCAAGCAGGGAACCATAAAATCAACCAATCATTTACTAGTCAAGACAGGGAAATATACAAGGGAACTCAGAACCGCTAATCAATGGCAATCATGCCCAAGAGTAACCTGAAGTATTCAAAAGGTTCTCTATTTAGGGCTTTAGTAAAAATGTCAGCTATTTGGTCCTCAGTACGACATTGTTCCATGAGAATAATACCCTTTTCCACATTATCTCTAAGAAAATGGTGCCTTATGTCAATATGTTTTGACTTAGAGTGAAAAACAAGATTCTTAGATATACTAATGGTGCTAGTGTTATCACAGAGAATTTTTAGAGGACCATAGGACTTACCAAAGTCAGCGAGTTGTTGCTTGAGCCATAGAAGATTTGCACAACAAGCTACAACTACGATGTACTCTGACTCGATGGTGGAGAGGGAAATTGATGATTGCTTTTTGGATGCCCATGACACTAGGCAAGGACCAAGGAACTGAGCCATCCCGGAGGTGCTTTTCCTATTCTTGAGATATCCTGCATAGTTAGCATCAGTGTAGGATAGTATTTCAAAATCATCACTCTTAGGATACCATAGACACAAATTTTCAGTTCCCTTGAGATATCTAAGGATACGTTTGACAATAGCCAGATGTTTGACTCTTGGATCTGCTTGGAATCGTGCACATAAGCACACTGAGTACATGATGTCTGGACGACTGGCCGTCAGGTATAGAAGGGAACCAATCATTTTCCTGTAGAGAGATTGATCAGCCTTGATGTTTGTTGGAACCAACGTCAGTTTGGTTGTAGGAGAGATTGGAGTGGCGAATGGTTTAGAGGAACTCATTTGAAATCTGTCAAGAAGTTCCTTGACATAGTTTTGCTGGTGGAATTGAGTTCCGGTGGGAAGTTGATTTATTTGCAATCCCAGAAAGAAGGTGAGTTCCCCAATCATACTCATTTCAAATTCGCTGCTCATGAGATTCTTGAATTTCTCTACAAGGGACAGATTAGTGAAACCAAAGATAATATCATCGACATAAACCTGGACAACCAGGATATCTTCATTTTGTTCAAGGAGAAAGAGAGTTTTATCAATCAAACCTCTTCTGTATCCATTGGATATCAGGAACTGAGCTAACCTGTCATACCATGCCCGTGGTGCTTGCTTGAGTCCATAAAGGGCTTTGTCGAGGAAGTAAACATGGTCTGGTCTGCTTTTGTCCTCAAAACCCGGAGGTTGCTTGACATATACTTCTTCTTGAAGAAATCCATTTAAGAATGTAGTCTTGACGTCCATTTGGAATAGTTTAAAGCCCTTATGAGTAGCAAAAACGATCATGAGTCGAATGGCTTCCATTCGAGCAACAGGAGCAAAGGTCTCATCATAGTCAATGCCTTCTTGTTGACAATACCCTTGGGCGACAAGTCTTGCTTTATTTCTGGTGACCATGCCTGAGTCATCAAGTTTATTTCTAAAGATCCATTTGGTTCCAATGATAGTTCTGTCTGAAGGACGAGGAACCAGACGCCAAACTTTGTTCCTTTCAAATTGAAGAAGTTCCTCGTGCATAGCTGATACGCTGCACTTTGTATAGCGTAACTAGGGGTTATTACATTTGTTCAGGAGTGTTATCACAAGTATTTGGAGCTATTGTTATGTTCTGAGTTATTTATTAAGAAGTGAAGAAATGAAGATCAGAACCGAAGAAGAAGAGGATTAAAGATTGAAGACTTGAAGACATTCTGCGGAGCAGCGGTGATCGCCACCATCACTATGGTGATCGCCATTCTACAACAGAAGCATTACATGAGTTCGAGAGGTCATGGCGATCGCCATGACTCTACGGCGATCGCCATGGGGCGACAGAGACCACGACAGAGCTTTACATGAAGACCGCGATCGCCAGGAATCTATGACGATCGCCACAACAAGGCCGAAGACATTCCAGACATTCCTTATTTTCCTTTGTTTGTTTTATATCTTTTTCCTTATTTTATTATTTCGTTTAGGATATTTATTTTACCATATATTTTTAGGGTTAAACTCTATTTAAGAACCCTAGTTCTTTCTATCTTTTCCATCATCTTTAGAATCATCTTTTCCATCAGACAATTTAGTTTTGCAACCATGAGCAAGAACTAATCTCCATTGTTTTACTTAGTGGTTGAAACCTTCAGTTATTAAGTTGTGAGATTTCTAAACTCTTGTTCTTTTCCTATGGGTTTGTATTAATTCTCTTGTTCTTCATCTATTGATTTCTATTAGTTTTGCTAGCTTGATCACCTAGTTTGATTGATAGTTTTCTATTGCTAGACTAGGAATATACGGTGAAATTCCTTGTCATTGTAGCACTCATATATGCATGATCTGGTAGTTGATTGCTTTTATGATAGAGAATTGATTGCATGTTAATACTTGACAGTTGTAAGTTATTCCATGCATCCTTATAATTCCTGTGCCCTTTGCTGCTATTTCATCTAATCTTGAGAGGTTTCCCTGATTGATGAATAGTAAGTATTATCAGGACCGGTTGACCTGCTGATATATTAAAGATTGAAATAGGAACATTCCCTAGGATTGAATAGAACTTGAGATAAATCTATGATCAACTTGATTGACTGTGGTGTGGATACTTGCTAGGTGAAACCCCTTCGCATAATATTCTCACCCAAACCTTCTTTGCTTGATACTTGTTACTTTTGTGTTCCATACAATCAAAACCCCCCCTTCGTTACTTGTTACTTGTTCGTTAGTTGGTATTTCGCTTGACTGCATAGTGAGTGGTGTTTTGATTCCCTTGGGTTCGACCTCTACTTACTTGCTATACTCTAGTTAGTGTTTAGGGTTTTCTTTGATTTGGCACTACGACTTTAGCCTCATCAAATTTGGCGCCGTTGTCGGGGAATTGAAATTTTTCTGATTCTGTGTTAATTGTGAAATTATCAACTGTTTGGTGTGAACCTTTATGGTTCAGACCCGTGCTACTGATTCATCTCTTGTTTCCTTTGACCTAGAGATTGAAAGGACGTTCCTTCGGAACCAAAGAGCAGCTCTGAACCAAGAGAACGTGATGGGTGATCGACATGGACCGCCATTGCCTACTATGAGGCAACTCACTGCCCCAGACTTAAACCAACAACCTTTGGCAGTGAGGTTTCCTGAGATTGAAGAAGGTGTGAACTTTGAATTAAAAGCTGGTTTAATTCATCAGCTACCACACTTCCATGGCTTAGCAGGAGAAGATCCCAACAAACACTTGGCTCAATTCCATGCCATATGTTCTAGTATGAAGCCAAGAGGTGTTACTGAGGAGCAGGTCATGCTGAGAGCTTTCGGATTTACTCTGAAAGACGCTGCGAATGATTGGCTCTATTATCAAGCTCCAGGGAGTATTGATACATGGGCTAAGATGAAAAAGGTCTTTTTAGAGAAATATTTTCCAGCTACAAAACTGAGCAGCTTGAAGAAGGAGATCACAAATCTTCAACAACACTCAACTGAGAGTCTCTATGAATATTATGAGAAATTCAAGAAGCTTTGCTCAAGCTGCCCATTCCATAGTTATACTGACCAAGATCTCCTTATGTACTTATTTAGTGGCCTGATTGATGAGGATCGTCGAATGGTGAATGCATCTTGTGGAGGTAACTTTTTAAGATTGACTATACCTCAGACTACTGAAATGTTTGAGGAATTAGCTGAGAGCTCAAGGCAGTTTGGTAGCAGGCAAAGAACACAGTTAGTAAGTTCACTTGATCCCGCTAAAATTCAAAGTGATATGAATGAACTGAAAGGTATGATGAAGTCTTTTATGATGCAAAGTGGTGGTCAACAACTCCAAGAGCCGAATGCTGAGGTAAACGCTTTTGGTGGATGGCAACCAAGGCCAAGGTATGATTCTCATAATATTAATTATCAGCTACCTAAACCTCAGAATTCTATGACTGTTGAAGATATGATCGAGTCCTTAGCTCAGATTGTGATGCAACAAAACGCTAAGACGAAATCAAGCATCCAAAATCTTGAAAATCAGTTGGGACAGATTGCTCAAGCTGTGAGTAAATTAGAGGCCAGGGAACCGGTAAGAAACCCGAGAGAGAACGCCAGTGCAATGTTCTTGAGGAGCGGAAAAACGTTAAATGACTGTTTTGTGCCAAAACCGCGATCGCCAGATCTGAGTGGCGATCGCCATGAGATTACAGAGAGCAAAACAGGATCTGCATCCCGACCGCGATCGCCATGCCATCCCAGAAGCTGAGGTGCAAAATTTTCCGCGACCGCGCCGGGAACCCCCTGAGTACATTAACGATTATGTTCGCCCGAATTTCCCCCCTCTATTCTCTCAGAAGCCTGTAGCCCCCTTTCCTGAGGCATTGAAGGATACTCGAAGGCTGGATGACGACAAAGAAATCTTCGAAACCTTTAGTAGGTCTGAGGTAAACATTCCTTTGCTCAAACTTGTTAAGAGTATTCCTAGATTTGCTAAGTTTTTGAAAGAAGTTTGCACTATCAAGAGAAATCAAAAACTGAAAGGAAAGAAGAAAGTTGAAATAAGTGAACAAGTTTCTGCTGTGTTTTAAAAACGCATGCCTAAGAAATGTGGTGATCCAGGCATATTTAGCATTCCATGTGTGATTGGTGAAACTAAATTTGACAAAGCCATGCTAGATTTAGGTGCATCAATCAATGTTTTTCCTTACTCTTTGTATGAATCACTAGGCTTAGGACCTTTGCATAAAACAAGAACTGTTATTCAACTTGCTGATAGATCTACTGTATACCCAAAAGGGGTTGTTGAGGATGTTCTTGTTATGGTTGGTGATCTGATTTTTCCTGCTGATTTCTTTGTGTTGGATATGGAGCATGCTAATAATGTCACACCTATACTATTAGGTCGACCTTTTATGAAAACAGCACAAACGAAAATTGATGTTAATAGTGGGACTCTCTCTATGGAGTTTGATGGGGATAAGGTAGAATATAATATTTATGACATGGATCCCATTGATAAGAATTCTCTATTGTTATTGATGTGATTAATCCTACTTGTAAGGATGAATTGCAACCTGTTTTAGAGAATATCTTAGAGCCCCCAAAAGGGGTCTACTAACATGCAGGAGTGTCAGGCTAAGCCAGAGCCTAAAGGTAAGCTCTCTTCACATCCTTTGGGCAATCACCCTCCATTACTCACCTCGCCAGGCGAGATACCATTGATGTCTAGTGTGCAGGCACTTGACATTGAGCTTAAACAGCCGCCTGATACGGTCAAGGAGGAGAAAGTGAATGAAACCACCTTCATTGCTAAAGACAAGGTGGTCAAGGTAAGAGGGACGAGATTCAAGGCGTTCCATGAGTGGTTCAAGAGAGAATTTAGACAAGAGACGGTTTTCACAAAGCCAAATGGCGTTAGTTAAATCTCTTGAGTTTCATGTCGAGCCACGACATAAAATAAGGCGCTACTCGGGAGGCAACCCGAGGTTTGAGTTTGTTTTTATTTGTTTTTGTTCGGTTTAATTTTCTTTTTAGTTTTTCTATGGACATGAGGAAATCACCGAAGCTTAGGGTCAGCTACAGTCAGTAGCCAATCTCGCTGTAAGTCTTCACTCCCTTCTTAAAAAAAAAAAAAAAAAAATCCGAAAATCATTTCGAGAAAAAAATAATATATCGGATTAAAAAAAATAGAGTGCAGAGAAATAAATATGAGAGAAAAGAAAGTAAGGAGTTGTATTACATCGAGTTTGGTTTCATTAGTACTATCATTCTAGATCTACATTCGCTGGAGCTTAACTTGTTGGTGACCATGTTCTTTGCAAGGAGTTGATTTGTTTGGGTCACCTTCTACATTGGAGGTATTCTTTATTTTGCTTTAGATGAGCTATGCATTATTGGATTACATTTAGTGCTCATCTAGTTTCTCATTCTACCACACTTTGAGTTTTATTGGAGGAAGGTCATCCGACCTTGTATGTGAGTCTTCTGTCTCTTTCCCTGGGTTCGTTTTTATGTCTTCCATTTCATTGAGGACAATGCAATGTTTAAGTATGGGGGAGGAAAATGTATTCACATGTCTTTTATTTTGGTGTTGGTTGTATTTGCATGAGCTTATTGAATATATATTCTATGAAAAAGCCACAAAAATTGAAAAAAAGCATACAAAATCCTTGGATAGCAAGATCTATGCAATAAGAAGGTGTCTTGACCGGCATTAGGCTGGGGAAAAAATAAGTCTTGAGTGATGTGATTTTTGTGAGCCTGGAACAATTATTGAGTGGTTGGGATGAAAACTCGAAAGGGCGCCCAAGCAAGATGAGTGTTATAAAAAAATTGAGTGTTTTAGGATTTTTATCATCTTGGCGTATGGAGACATAAGAAGAAGGCGTATAGGAGGATTCGGGTAGGCCACTTGGAGGAATAAGGTGTAGTTCTGGGTATGTGCTTATTTTATCACATTGTTATTGATTGTTGTTGTTGTGTTTTGGAGGAGCTTATTGGTTATGTAATCACTAGGAGATATTCTTGTACTTCCTGAGGCTTTGAGTATTTTATTGTATGGGTAGCTTTTCTGTAAGTTACTCGGGACGAGTAAAAGTCTAAGTATGGGGGTATTTGATACGCTGCACTTTGTATAGCGTAACTAGGGGTTATTACATTAGTTTAGGAGTGTTATCACAAGTATTTGGAGCTATTGTTATGTTCTGAGTTATTTATTAAGAAGTGAAGAAATGAAGATCAGAACCGAAGAAGAAGAGGATTAAAGATTGAAGACTTGAAGATATTCTGCGGAGCAGCGACGATCGCCACCATCACTATGGTGATCGCCATTCTACAACAGAAGCATTACATGAGTTCGAGAGGGCACGGCGATCGCCATGGGGAGACAGAGACCACGGCAAAGCTTTACATGAAGACCGCGATCGCCAGGAATCTATGGCGATCGCCACAACAAGGCCGAAGATATTCCGGACTTTCCTTATTTTCCTTTGTTTCTTTTATTTCTTTTTCCTTATTTTATTATTTCGTTTAGGATATTTCTTTTACCATATATTTTTAGGGTTAGACTCTATTTAAGAACCCTAGTTCTTTCTATCTTTCCCATCATCTTTAGAATCATCTTTTCCATCAGACAATTTAGTTTTGCAACCATGAGCAGGAACTAATCTCCATGGTTTTACTTAGCGGTTGAAACCTTCAGTTATTAAGTTGTGAGATTTCTAAACTCTTGTTCTTTTCCTATGTGTTTGTATTAATTCTCTTGTTCTTCATCTATTGATTTCTATTAGTTTTGCTAGCTTGATCACCTAGTTTGATTGATAGTTTTCTATTGCTAGACTAGGAATATACGGTGAAATTCCTTGTCATTGTAGCACTCATATCTGCATGATCTGGTAGTTGATTGCTTTTATGATAGAGAATTGATTGCATGTTAATACTTGACGGTTGTAAGTTATTGCATGCATCCTTATAATTCCTGTGCTCTTTGCTGCTATTTCATCTAATCTTGAGAGGTTTCCCTGATTTCTGAATAGTAAGTATTATCAGGACCGGTTGGCCTGCTGATATATTAAAGATTGGAATAGGAACATTCCCTAGGATTGAATAGAACTTGAGATAAATCTATGATCAACTTGATTGACTGTGGTGTGGATACTTGCTAGGTGAAACCCCTTCGCATAATATTCTCACCCAAACTTTCTTTGCTTGATACTTGTTACTTTTGTGTTCCATACAATCAAAACCCCCCCTTGGTTACTTGTTACTTGTTCGTTAGTTGGTATTTCGCTTGACTGCATAGTGATTGGTGTTTTGATTCCCTTGGGTTCGACCTCTACTTACTTGTTATACTCTAGTTAGTGTTTAGGGTTTTCTTTGATTTGGCACTACGACTTTAGCCTCATCA